>JAQPPZ010017235.1:14145000-24145000 GCA_028583015.1 Wollemia nobilis
ATGTATGTATTTTTGATGGATTTGGAATGATTTTATGCTCCTGTTTAAGGCATAAAAATCTAGTTGGAGAAATATATCTTAACAAAGAGCTATATTGATTGATATCGATGTTAATGGTTTATATTAGCATTTGATACTAATAATTAAATTAATTAGAGGAATAATTAATTTAATATGTAAATGGATTAATTAGAAGAAATGACTTAAATTATTAATCCAAGAACTTAAGCATATGAGAATAATATTGTTGCTTCAAATAGAACAAATGTTGTAAATATCAATAATTGATATTAAGGTTAAAATAATTAATGTAACCTTGGGAAGATCAAATTGTTTTTTATTATCTCCAAGTTGCCTTTGGTTGGTGAATAAGCATATTTGGTATGCATTACTCTCTTGTAACAATTTCTTATGTGGAGGAAGGTCAACTAAGAAAATCAAGAATATTTTCAACCTTCTATATTCTCTTTTTTATGGGGAAGGACTAAGTTTATCATGGGGATTTATTGCCGATAAAAAAATACTAGAGAAGAACTTTTGGAAAGGTGGAGAAGCTTTATAAAGTGTTGCAGAGGAGGTAATATCTGCATATTTTTAATTGTATGAGTTTGCAATCTAGCTTGATTATATTATATTCATTTTATGCTTGTGGAATCTCTTTATTTGTATTGGTTGCATGTAAGCTTGCACTTGTATGAGTTTTGGTTAGAGTTGTATGGAGGTTCATTTTTGTTACTTTTAAGCTTGAAGCTTTAGCACCATGTTTTAGTTTCAATTACACTCTAGATTTGTTTCTCTTGTTGATTTTCCTTGAGATGCTTTCATCTAGTTTCATATCTGGTCTATGGTGGCCTTTGAGATTGTGATGTTTGGAATGTTTGCTCATAGTAGACCTATAAGTCTTATCCTATTGAGCACCTAGATTTTACATTATTCTAGAGTTTTTTTGTTGTGGATGCATGTGGTAGAAGTGTTGTATTTGTGTTGGCTCCTTGATTAATTTTTGTGTCACTATTGTGCTTTGCATAACACCTATGATTAATTAAATATATTTTATAGCTTCCTTTGTGTATATTTATGGAGGTAGCTTTGATTTACAATATATATATATATATATATATATATATATATATATATATATATATATATATATATATATATATATATATCCTTCCAAATAAAATTATTGTAGCCTTCCTATTATGTTGTTGTTGTCTTCTTTTGAAAGGTAGTATAACACTTTTGGGTGGTTGTAGTGATGAGGGAGCTTTTAGAACTTTTATCATAATAGATAATGGTTGCCTATTTAAATGATTAAGTATGTTTTTGGAAAGGAAAGAGTGCTTACTATAATTTTTGATTTTATTTTATAAGAACAATACTTGATTTTCTTTTAGAAGGAAATAAAGTTCGTCTTTTTGTTATAAAGAAGAATATTTGGTTTTCTTTTAGAAGGAAATAATGTTTGGTTTTATTTTATAAGGAATAATATTAGGTTTTCCTTTAGAAGGGAATATTGTTTGGTTTGCTTTTATAAAGAAATAATATTTGGTTTCTTTTTAGAAGGAATTAATGTAATTGGTTTTTCTTTTATAAAGAAATAGTATTTGGTTTCTTTTATAAGGAGATGATATATGATTTTGATTTATAAAATAATAATTATTAGTTTTGTTATTGGAATAATGTTATTGATGTGAAGAGTTGTTGGTTCTTAGAAGAAGTAAAGAACATAATTATAGTATTGGATTTCCTAAGGCTTGAGGAGATAAAGGAAAAAAATACTAAGAGAAGTATGGGATTTTCTCCTTGTATGTATGAAATGTATCTTGCATGGTTGTTTTCTAGCATATTGCATGTTAAGTTGCATTTTCATTCATGAGTTATCTTGATCCCTAATTTATTTCAAAGTTCATGAGGAGAGGACCTTCATGAAGTGGACCATGCATAGAAGATGATCATGGAGACCACTTAGGTGGAATTGAACTATTGTATTAGAGATGAAAGTTAGCAATGTATTATTATTAGAAGAAATATGTTATGTAGTACTTTGTTACTCTTGAAACTTGAGCAAAGAATGGAAGAATTAAATGTTATGGATTTCTTATATGAAATATTTGATTACTGGAATGACCAAATGATAAAGAATGAGTTTCCACTTATCAACGTGTCATGACATACATTTTCCATGACTATATACATAATATTATCAAATATTATGTGGATGATATCTTGGTAAAATCCAAAACTCAAAAATAGCACATTGGTGTATTGGAAAAAGTCTTTGATCGAATTCTAGAGCATAATGTGAGGTTGAATCCCAAAACGTGTCTTTGGTGTTACCTATGGAAAACTACTAGGGTTCATTATCTCCAAAATATGCATTGAGGTAGACCCAAACAAATTTAAGGTCATCATGGAGATGTCTCCCTAAAAATACTTAAAGGAATTACATAGTTTACAAGGAAATATCCAATCTATCCATCATTTCATTGTGTAACTTTCTGAAAAATGCAGGCCATTCAATCAATTTCTATAAAATGGGGTGCCATTATCCTAGACATATAAGTTCCAAAAAGCCTTTGATGATATTAAGCAATACCTAGATTCTCCACCAGTCTTAGCTCCTCCTTGTTCAGGGGTTCCCTTATATATTTATGTTTCAGTATTGAACTTTGCATTAGGGACAATTCTTGCACAAAATAATGAAGAAAATCAAGAGGAAGTTGTATATTACATTAGTCAAACATTGGTAAGATATGAAACCAGATATGCTTATGTAGAAAAATTATGCTTAGCAGTGGTTTTACCACTAATAAACTCAGACATTACATTCTTAGCCACACCACATATGTCATAGCTAGAGAAAATCCTCTACGTTATATGATATCTCACACTTACAATAACACCCGTACCACTAAATGGATAATGCTTCTTACTAAATTTGATCTTGAGTTCATTAGCCAAAAATCTATTAAAGGTTAGGTTATAGCCAATCAACTTGCGTAAGCTCCACTACATAGTGATCATCCCTTGATTATTGATCTCCCATATGATTCGGTCTTCCCTGTCATCAAGCAAGAATAAGATGTCATTCTAGAGGAAGACATAGATATCACACTATTGTTTGATGGATCTAAGTGTGATAAATGTCAAGGTGTTGGAGTTGTCTTTCACACACCATAGGGGGTACCTGTCCCCTTGTCATTCAAACTAGACTTCCAATGCACAAACAACAATACAGGGTATGAAGCCTTAATCTTAGGTCTTCAATCAGGTAAAACTATGGGCATAAAGTGCATCAAGATATTTGGTGATTCTCAACTTGTTGTCAAGCAAATCAATGGAGAATACCAATGCAAATAGCCTACCATTAAGCTTTATCATGAAGTAGAAATGAAATTGCTCTCTACATTCGAATGGTACGAAAATAATAGTTTACCATGTTTGAATAATATATTTGTAGATGCAATGGCCTCTCTTGGATCATTGATTCCAAATGACTCCTTAGGAGAGGTACAACCCCTAATTATCACAACGATCTCTACATCTACAATTGTCCATATTGAATCTAAGGATAAAAATAATGTTTGCTTTATCCATTTATATCCTTATGAGCCTTTTTCAATCCAAATAATAGCCTTTCTCAATTTTGGAACACTCCCATATGATATTTCACAAATTGCTAAACACATTTTCAAGCAAAAAGTAGCTTTTTTTACTCTCTTGGGGGATGTGTTGTATAGACGTGGTTATGATAGAATCCTCCTTTGTTTTCTCGAGTCTCCTAAGGCACAAAGAGCCATAGTTGAATCTCATTATGGTACTTGTGGTGGTCATTTTAGTGGAATGGCCATCGCAAAGTGTATTTTATGCATGGGTTATTATTGGCCCACCATGGAACGAGATTGTTGCACTTATGTCAAATATTGTAAGCAATGTCAAGAGCATGCTAATTTAACTCATGTGCCATCATAAGATTTGTATCCTATTCAAATTGTTTGGCCCTTTTCACAATGGTATCTTGATTTAATTGGAAAAATATTACCTCCTTCCTTGAGATAACATACATTGATCATCATAGCCACTGAATGCTTCACAAAGTGGGTTGAGGTAATTTATCTAACTAGTATGACAGGTTCTAGAATTGTGGAGTTTATACTTCATCATATCATTTATCGTTTTGGTATTCCTTCAAAAATCATCTTTAACAATGGTAAGTCTTTAAATAACAAGTATGTTCGAGCACTTTGTGAAAAATATATCCAACATAGTTTCTTGACTCATTACTACCAATAAGCAAATGGACAAGCTAAGGCTAGCAAAAAGACATTAATTGCTATTCTCAAGAAACTAGTCAAAGAAAATCATAGAGATTGACATACTAAAATCTCCTTGGCATTATTGGCTTATCGAATAAGCATCCACACACCTACCAAGGAAACACCATTTTAATTAGTCTATGGAGCCAAAGCAATCATACCTCTTGAGCTTGAGATCCCCTCCTTGCAAATTTCTTTGTAGTAATTCATAGATGACACTACCAGATAAACATGTCTTGACCAACTCACACTTCTTTATGAGAGGTAAGTCAATGCTCTAGAACATTTATGAGTTTATCAAGACCACCTAAAGCATACTTACAATGCCAAAGTTTATCTAGACAAATTCCAAGTAGGATATATCATCCTTAAAGAGAATTAACAAAATACAATGCCTTACCACATCTTCGTGACAAATTCTTGGCTAATTGGTTAGGTCCATATATTGTAACTCTGAAAGTGGGTAAAGGTACTTATAGGATTGCCATTCTAGAGGGAGGTGAAGAGCCTAAACCACTTGATGTTATTCATTTGAGAGCATTCTATGCTTAATGTGATTTATATGTATATATACATGGATATTACACAAAAACAAATTGCATTTCATACACTACATTTTACACTTAGCACTTCATATCATTCAAAATTGCATTTCACACATTGCATTTACATATATTTCATTAACACATTTCATCTCATGTCATTTCATAAATTACATTTCATACATTACATTCACATCCATATTTCACACTTCATATTAGGGATCATTTATTCAGTTTAGATATTAATTGGTCCAATACAGTCATGTTGCCTTAATCAGGGACACCTTCAAAACATCACCCATTTCATTACATCATTCCATAAAGCCAAAATATCATTAGCAAAATCACATGTCCACAATTCCTAGGTGTTTTTGATCACTCAGCCACTCCTAGTGTTTTAAGAAAACTATAAATACATGTTTTATTTAGGACCAAGACACAAATTTCACTAAGAAAATATTGAGATATAGAAATCGACTCCAAAATATTCTTGAACCAAACACAATTAGATATCTTAAAAACATTTTGTGTCAAAGAGAGATAACACCATACTTGGGTTGTACCTCAAAGCGAACAGGGTATTCCTTGCTTGTCCCATAATGCAACATAGTCCACAAAAATAGTAGTTTTCACCACTATTACAATATCAAAATAAAAGAAAGAGTAGGTAAAAAACCCTAAAAAAAATCTAAATATTTTATATCACACACCACTAACCCTCGAATTGTAAGGATCGTACTACATTTCCAATCAGATGGTTAGGTAGTCATACCCAAGACTTAGAGATCAATATTCTTGGACTATGGAGCTAATATCCATTGGATTTATAGATGCTTGGATGGCAGTGGAGTACACTCATGTGTGGTGACATATCTCTTTCAAAGATACCTCTAACCATGCATAAGGACTAGCTAGCTTCTTGGTCTCATCCATAATAGGTTTCCCCCAATTTACTCAAGATGGGTTAATGAACTCACTTGTACACACACTGGTACTTGATTACCTCAAGTAATTACCATGCTCGTGATTTGGTAAATGAATTCACTACACAGACATTTGGACTTAGAATAATTAGATAATATTTAGTGAGTTTTTTTTATACCACTAGTATGTTTGAGTCTCTACAAAACAATCAGTTTTCCATATCAACATCCATGTCTTATTCCATATAAAAATCCATGTATTCTTCCATGTCAACATCTATGTTAGTACATGATTCTCCTATTTCACATACCACCACTGTGGTACCCCTGATAAAACAACAATGCTAAACATGGCCAAGAAAAATTTAAACTATGAATCATGATTAGAACATTTGCATTCATATTCTATATCATTGAATTAATAATCCATATACATTCACCATATCATATGCAATAATCATCCATATATATTTGCATTCTACAAAAGCATTCACACAAAAACATAACACAATAAGTATAAGCCATGTATATATATGTGTGTGTATAAATCTCGTATATACAATGAGTGTCCAAAGACTAGATACAATGGAGCACCAAGGATCATATACAAAAAGTGCATCTATGCACTAGCTAAGCCCTCCAAGAGGACCCATGTGATCTATATGGATCCCTAGATCTAGAGCTATGCTTAGACTCGCTATGCCTAGCATATTTGGATGCAAATGAGGAATGTGGATTTAGAAGCCCAATATGGTGATCCATTCACCTATCCTCCAGCAACTGGATATATCTCTCTCAAGACCTAAGGCACCCTATGTCAATATTATGATGATGCTCTATCTCTAGTAGCTCTACTTGGAGCCTTGATATCCTCTCCTCACCTACACCTGCAACTGGACGTAGCTCCAGATCTACCTAAAATCATGCTATAGTCACATATTAAGCCACCACCATAGAATCCCACTATGCCATCCATCTCCAAACAACTTCCTCATATTTTTCCCTTGATAGTTTCCAACCTCGAAATGAACCCCCTCCACTGGTAGCTTGAGGATGAGGTATACATCCTCAAGTGTAACGGTAATCTCACCAATAGGGAGTGAAAAAATCCCCCTATTTGGATCCCACCTCTCCATCACAGTAGAGAGGTATCCCTCGTCAACCCTCACCACATCTATCCAGGCTGCACCCACCATCCCCATAGCCTCCAACCAATCCCAATTCTTGCCACTCAGTGCATTCCTCATCCTATGGATAAGAGGTGAGAACCGGTGTTGAGCCTCCAAAATCTTAAGTTGCAACACAACACAACAACATTTATGTTAATACATGTAAAAAAAAACATAAATTTTTTTGCATAGAATAAAAAAAATCTTCAAAAGGAACTTATCTTGGCAAATCGCACTCTAGATCTAGCCACTACATCCACTCCCTCTATTGACATCACTTTTGTAGCACTACCCACTTACTCACTCACTCCACTCCACTCCCTCAGACGCTGCTTTAGAAAATCACAAACACACAAATGAGATTTATTATCACTCTACAAGCTATTTATAGCTGCTTCAAGTGCACTAAAATTCCTATGGGTGCTTCATGGTACTCTAAAATGCATCCATATATTTTGGGAACGTCAGTGGTAGGTTGGCATATGCATCATGCATAAAACAGCCTACGATGTCTAATGTAAAAAAGGGTAGAACGACAAAATGATCCCAAAAAGGTAGCTTACCTCTACAAATTCATTCCAAATTTCATCCATGCATAAATTCCACCATAACATCATGTTTTGTGAAGATTCAAACTAATTTGGACACATAAGTTCTATTTACAACCAAAAGACATAAAATCACTTATCAATTTCCAAAACACTCCAAATTGGTGCAAAATAGTCACAAAATGACCATAATCATAATTCTCATCATGATATTCTCATTTCCACATCATGCACATTCATTCTTCACATTCACTTTACACATTTGCCAAGTTCAAACACTTTCAAGTGATCCTCATAGCTAGTGGTTTTTTTATCTCCATGGCAATTGCAATGAGTGCTATCCATGCAATTTGATAATATGAATAAATTACCATAAGGACACTTGGTCATATTCATCATTTGCTATTTTCTTGTTTGAAAGCAAAATCACCTTTTGGTACTTCATATTTAGAGTGAGACTATGCCAATACCAATTTTCTCAAACACTGTCATTGATGGCCTAGTTCATGAGGCTTGAAATATAGATAAAATCACATTATATCATTCCTTTTTCTTTGATAGTCATCATGGTGACTTCATCATCTTGTATTTCAATGACGCCAAAAGGCACATTATTAAACAACATGAAATCATCCAAAACTTGGGGTAACCAAAATTTGATTTTGACTTCCCATAATGGGACACATCTCACATTATCATGGCATCTATACTTGGTAAAAAACCCTTTTTTTGTTAGGGCAAACAAACAGATTCAATCACATGCATCTTCCATAAACCCCCTTTCATCATTGGGGCAAAAATGGTATCACATTTTACATCATTCATATCATCCATAATCACATAATTCTCTTGCACAACCATTTGCACTCATATATCAATTGGCTCATGAGATTCATCCAAAAATATTTCACCAATTGAGGGGGTAAGCTACACAATCAAAATTCTTTTATCTTCAAGCTCATTTCCACATCTCAATAAAATTTGCTTTTGCATCAAGCCAAAATAGTGTCTTGTATTTTTGTACTGCATTGTGTTTCATGCAACATAGTACAAAAAAGGGCATTTGTAGACACTAAAATCTAGCCACTTGTCGTCCATCGAGGTCTTCCCACCATATTTACCCATTATTTACATATATATATTTATTTTATATATATTTAAATATTAATATTTTTATATTATATTTTATATATATTTAATATATATATATTTATATTTATATATATATGTGTGTGTGTGTGTGTGTTTGAATTAATCTCAGCCATCCATATCGTTCTAATCCTAGCCATTCATCCACCTCAATCCATGCTACTTACCCAGATCTAATCTCCACCCTTCATCATGTTTTAATCTTGACCACACAAATTGTGTCGTTGAAACCCTAACGTGCCCTAGGGAAGATTATAAAGAGGAGTCAATTTAAATACTCAACCCCTAAGTTTTTGGAGTCCCTAGCATCCCTAAGTCCTTGAGTTATCTAAGTGCTAAGTCCTATAAGTTTATGAATATCTCACTCTTGCCTTTGCATCCATTGTCGCATCCTTCACACGAAACAAATCTACTTCTATAGACTCTATTTCAGCCCTTGAATTCCCTGTTGCTACTCCCGAGTGCCCATCTACTACTCCCAAGTGCCTTTTGGTGCTTTCCACCATCCTCGAGTGCCCATGAGTGTCTTCAGCTACCGTTGAGCACTCGCGGGTGTCTTAGACTCTAGTTCTATAGACCAACGAACCCTCGGGTGTCACTAGGGCATCCATGCACTTTTTCCCTATAACAACAATAAAATATCAGAGAGAGACAAGTAAAAAAGGTAAATCTTTCATTGGTATTTTATTTGAATATTTCCATATTTGATTATAGTATTGTTATTTGGTATCTAGGTTTTTTATTGATTTCTTAGGGTCACACAATGGAGCCCTTACAGTTACTATTAATCCTCTATTATCATTTTATGTGTGCAGATCTGGGAACCTACATGCATTTAGTAGTTGCTTAAGCTAGAGTGATCCAACCTATGGATATATGAAGCCCACTCACTTCTATTGGGAGCAAAGACAAGTTTTGAAGACACCACCAACATTGTTGACTAGGGTTTTAGAGAACCCTAGTGTATTGTATTTGTATCAAAAGAATAAATAGTGTAAACCCCCCATTTGGGGCACATATGATTGTATTAGGATCCACCGGTGAGAATAATATAAAATCTATTTCTTTGTGTATTCTCGTGTCATTGTTTATTTATTTTCTATTATATATATTTGGTGTTTCATTTTTGTCTTCACAAGTCCCATGCTTTGCATTTTCAGGTTTTGGGTTTATCCCCTTGATTTGTGGTGATGTTTTATGGTAGCTACTAATTTATGACCTCTTGACTATTTTTTGTGTTTCTTTGTCATGAAGGGTGAATTACCTATTTTGGAATCCTATGGATCAAATAAATGGGGATGAAATTGTTTAGTAATCATTCCTAGATCTTGGTATTAAGATAGTGAATTTTGGAACAATGAATCAGTTTTCTAAATCAACATATGAAAACATCATATTAAGGGACATGCCTTGAAATATTGAAGGATGAAGTCATTTTGGTTTGTAAATTAAGTCAAAAATTCTTATAGATTCTATCTTTAGCCATAAGTGGTCTCTAACCTAGGTGACATACAAGTTTTGTAAGGCAATATGATGCCTAATAATAAAAAATAAAAATAAAAGGAAAGTAAAACATGCCAAATCATTCTCAAGGTCTAGATAATCGCTACCAGGGCTATGAACACTTGAATTGTAGTAGGGCTATGTATAGACAAAGCAAAAGGAAAGAAAGTAATGCAAAGTACCAATTGGACACCTAGGTGATTCAAAAAATCTCTACCAAGGCTATAGACACCTGGATGTCTGTAGAGCAAGGTCTAGAAGATATCAAGGTCATATCCATCAGGGCTATAGATTCCTGGCTGACAGTGGAGCAATGCAAAGGCATATTTTAATGAGTAACACTCTATAGACTTAATGCAAAATAGGTGATGGAATTTGAATGGTTTTCAAGAATGCAAAATGAAATCACTTCCATACATTGAACAAAGGTAAATGTTTTATTTTTTTTCATTTGAAGTTGTCTACCTCCACCTTCTTTGGGTATTACTAAAATATTATTATTTTGTTGATCTTTGGTTTCTTGGTGTCAAAACTAGGTTCTTCATCCGAAATTCTCAGGATCATTTCCCAACAGAGTCACCATTTGTTGTGGCCATTGCACAACTAGCCCCAAATTTGGGGACCCACTTTAAAATTTTGAGTTTTGCAGATTTTTGTTGTCTTTGAGTGATAATCTTGATAAGTCCTTAACCATGGGTGTGCAATATAGATTCTAGGGTTCTTTTTTGGTTAAGGCCTTCTTTTTTTTCTTTCAAAGTGTCTTAGGTTGGTTAGGTTTTAATGCTTAATTTCAAGTTTTATTTTTTATTTTTGGGTTAGGGATTTTGTTTGGGTTTTCCCCTTGTTTTCCTTAATTATTTTAGGCATGTGAAATTAATTAAATTCAATATATAATAATAATAATAATAATAATAATAATATATATTTATATTATATATATATATAATAAAAATAAAAATGAATGAATATAATAAAATAAGATGCCTTCCTTATTAAAATCATATGTATTCTCTTTTCTACTTTGTGGTGTTTTGTGTCTTATATGGTTACCTGATATTTTATTTTATATCACATTCATACCTTTATTTTAAGGTCTTATTTAAATTATTTTCCAAGTTAATGTTTGTTTTTATGGTTTCAGGTTATTAAAAGGTAGGGGCACGATATACAAGGCCAATAGATGCACATACATGGATGGTTCCTGGGTGACCTAGGACAATGCGAGCATGAATAAAGGACACGATTGAAATTGTAGACAATGATTATATGGACAAGCATGTACGATAGAATATGATGATGCAACACTATCCATAGGGTAGCAAGACCTAGCAACACTGATTGGACTAGTTCATGTGATGAGCATAAACTACTGGAGGGACAAACCTAAACCCTAGATTGGCCTAATGAACCCCTATACTCACATGACATGGATTGATGCTAGAAGACCTACAGATGTGACAAATATTTGGTGATATATGCATATGTATACAGTGCAGTTGTCTATGAACTATTCCTACACAATGAGAAACATGTGGACATACTAGTTTTTAGTTTTACATAGTGTCAAAGCATGTAGTGATAGGGTGCTCTCCATGATATAGGTTTCCAAGGTGAATTAATACTAAAATGCCACAATCATTTTTTAGGTCAAAACTACCAATCAATACCATTACCTGAACACTACAATGGATGCTATGATAATACAGGTATACAACAATAGCAATCATTTGGGCATATGTTACTAGTTACATTAAAGTATGTACTGGACAGGGATATTCACACTTAGATGGAGACTACGATCGAAAGCCCTTTCATAGTGAGTAGAGAATATAGGGGATTTTGAGGTAGTAGCATATCATCAAACTTTGTAGTCCATATTAACTGTATAGAACACCCAATACATAGAGCACACTTTTAGATTTATCCCATCAATGTATCTGAGAGAGGATTTTAAAGGTCTAGTCTTGATACTGCGGCTTCACTTGAAAATCTACCATAGACACTGTAGCGTATACTACCCAAAATTATATCAGTAGGAGCAAATGCATATATTTGGATTACCTAGACACGTGAAGTCTCTAAGGTGCTGAGAAAAAATGGAAGGTTGGCATCCATTTACATGGTAAATGTTGATGGGATGATGACTTTATTCAAGAAAGCATGGACGAGACTACATAAAAGTCACTATTGGATGTGTCAATAACAGATGAAATAAATTTATCTACATCTTGGAATAGTGGACACACAAAGGTATATACATGATGACCAACAATATCTACATGTATAGTAATACTTTCCTCAGAAACTATGATGGTTGGTTTCTTAGCAAGCAGAGGTGTTGAAGATTGCGTAGGGAGAGCAATGTTTGCTCGATATCGGTGAATGGTAGGTGTCATTGGTAGTCAATTGATAGCAATTACCCAAAAAATTCTTGGATGGTGTGTAGAAAGACAACATGACACACTGAGAAGGGTATCATTTTAAATGATTTATGGGTAAATATGCGAGTTGAATGATTTTAGTAGGAGAAATATGTTGGACGAGAGTGTAATAAGGATCAAATCAGATATAGAATATTAATGCCTAGCGAAAGATCTCGAGTGTAATCCAATTACATAATTTAGTAAAAATACATTACAAGAGAGACCAAGATGAGGTCCATGTAGTGTTTTCATAGGGCTGAATGTGCCATCGTTGGTAGTAAAAAATGGATAGACGAGTTTTTTAATTAAATCATATTAAATAAAGTATATCCACTCCCCACCATGTGTGAAAATGTTTAGTTTGTTTTAATCAAATTAACGATGAAGCAAAGGGTGAAGTACCTTTATAATTTATCGATGAATGGACCATTTGGAGGTTTATACATACGTGGTGGTGGCTTACAAATATATTTTTATTAATGAGGAATATCATATGCTGGCAAAGCAATGCGATGTCATCATAGTGAAACCATTACAAATGGAAAGTAAAACATTATGAAGTAAGGGATATTGAAACGTCATTGAAGCATGTGAAAGGAAAGGTGAAAGGCCAAGTGTGGGGAAAGCCAAATGAGGGGTTTTCTAAAAATTTTAAAAGACAGATGCAAAGAGAGAAAATGGGGTGGAAGTTTTTGGGAACAAGAAGCAGGGAAGAATATTGGAAGGTGCTCAAATTGCTACCAACATTCTAGTTTTATATTTGTATGCAAAAAAGGAGATTTTGAATAAAATAAAGTTTTTATTGCATATTTCCCCACATGATTTAGAACTATTTAATGGTGTTTCATGCTTGAATACAATAGCATTATTTATATATTTTAATGTTTGTTTTTACTCAGACTCTCACCATAACCATATTTTAGATTGTATGGATGCAAGTCTAACCTTGTTGTGTTTTGTGTTCAGGATCTAACATTTTCTATAACATAGACAGGTTTAGTTTGCAGTAGTTTTTCTTTGGTCATTTTCCATATTCTGGTCCATATTCTAGAATTTTAAGTTTTATTTTTTTCTAACCCTATCCTTTTTCATTTTTTTAACTTCTACAAATTTAAAATATATATATATATATATATATATATATATATATAATATTAAAATCCAAAAAAGAGATGCATGGATTCCAAGATTGAGCTTTAAAGTTTCATTTTAAGCAATTTCAATTTTATTTTAAAGGAAATTTGAAATTCTAGAAATTACATAAAGTACATATTTTAAAAGGAAAATTGTAATTTTAAATTTTGCATGATTTCACAATTTAAAGGAGAATAAATTTTTTTAAACTTTTGCATTTTTTTTAAAGCAATAAATTAACTTCTCTTTATGAAAATTAAAATTTCATTAAAGGGAGGTAATTTATATGGCATTTCAAAGGCTATATTTTTCAAAGCTAGTCATTTAGATGATTTTATTTCATGCTCAAAGTTTAACAATACAAGATAAAATCCATTCACCAAGCAAGATAAAATGAATCCACTCATCATTTCATGTTCATATTTCAAAGATAGATTTTAGTCTTTTATTTCATGCTCAAAGTAAGGTTTAACAAAAAGATAAAATTTGTTAAAATTTGCTTAACAAAAGAAGATAAAATCTACCTAAAACACTCCAAGATAAAATGAATTAAATCACTTTCATCATGGTCATATGAGGGCCAATCACATTTACATTTTCTTTTCTTTTAAGTTTCATGAACAATCAATAGCATAGCATAATAAAGTAATACCAACACATGCCCCTTGTTAACAATTGCTTGCAAATCACTAAGGTATTCTAGCACTTATTTGACACATTTTCACAAGCATACAAGCACACATTAAGTAAAATGAACCTTGGAGAAATTTTTATTTCTTTGCAAGAGAGGGTTTTATAATCAAAATCCTAACTGTGAGTGTTGTTTTACAATTGGGCAAAATTATCACTCAACATGACACTGTGAGTTTATTGTCTTGCATTTTGGCTTAACAAATGCCCCAACCACATTTATGAACTTAATGAATAGTATCTTTAGAAAGCAACTGGAAAAATTTGTGCTAGTATTCCTATATGATATCTTGATAAGTTCCAAAAATAAGACAAAGCACGACAAACACCTCAGTATTGTGTTAGATTTGCTAAGGGAAAACTAGTTGTATGAGAATTTATCCAAATGTGATTTTTACGTAACAAAAGTATAGTATCTAGGACACTTTGTGTCTGTAGAAATAATTGTGGTAGATCCTAAAAAATAGAGGTAATTTTGAACTAGCCACCACCCACGAATGTGATGAAAGTTTAAAATTTCTTGGGTTTGACTGGCTATTACAAGCATTATGTGAAATATTATGCAAAAATTACCTCCACAATGACTAACATTCAGAGGAAAGGAAAAGAATTTAAGTGGATGGATAGATGAGAAGAAGCTTTTGAGCTACTTAAATGAAATCTTACTACCCCTCCTATAATTAGGATACTTGATCCTCAGGGAATTTTTTCTATTTGTATAGATGCATCATTAGAAGGTTTGGGAAAAGTTCTATCTCAAGAAGAATCAGTGGTAGCCTATGGGTCAAGGAAACTAAAACAACATGAGATCAATTACGCAACCCATGATATCAAACTAGCATTAGTGGTGTTTGCCCTCAAGATTTGGGAACACTATTTGGTTGGAAGATCCTTTGAGCTAAAGATAGACCATCAGAGTCTACAATACTCATTTACTCAATATTTACTCAATCCTAGGTAGAGGATATGGATGGAATTCCTAGTGGAATACAATTTTGATATTAAGTATGTAAAAGGAAAGGATAACAAAGTCATTAGTGCACTTAGTAGAAGAAGGTACATAACAACCTTATCTCGTACCCACATGGATTTGATGGGATAAGTCAAGGAGATACAAAATAAGGATGCTTACTACAATCAAGTTCATGGAAATATGGAAAGAAATCTGAGATAGAACCAAGATTTTAGCTTCAAAGATGATTTATTGTGCTTTAAGGACAGAGTAGTTATTCCAAAAATTGGTAATCTGAGAAAAATGATCTTGAATGAAGTACATAGATCACCATATTATACTCATCCATGAGGAGAAAATATGCTAAAGAATATGAAGAAAACTTTATCTTGGCTTGGGATGAAAAGGGAAATAACTAAATTTATCACCCAATGCCTTGAATACCAGAAAGAGAAGGCAAAACATAGACACCTTGCGGTACTATTGTATCCACATGAGGTACCTACACAAATATGGTAAGTAATTTCAATGGACTTTATTGTAGGATTGCCTAAAAATTAGTTCCAACACAATGTAATCTTAGTGGTGGTTGATAGACTGACCAAGGTTGTACATTTTATATCTAGAAACACTAAAGCTAGCACTGCTATTGTGGCTAACAGATTTGCCAAAGAGATATGTCAACTTCATGATTTTATGAAAGTAATAATCTTGGATAGAGACTCGAGATTTACATTCAAGTTTTGGTAAGCCTTACATCATGCCATTGGTACTATATTGAATATAAGTTCTATTTATCATCTTGAAATCGATGATCAGACTGAAAGAGTGAACTAGATACTAGAGGATATGTTTTGCATGTATTGTATGGACCAAAAAAATTGATGGGAATATTACTTGCATCTGGTAGAGTTTTCCTATAATAACGATAACCATACAAATTTAGGCATGGCCCCCTTTGAGGAACTTTATGGTAGGAAATGTAGGACACCTTTGACTTGGGATAATTTAGAAGATCAAATTATACTTGGTCCAGAAATGGTCAAGGATATGGAACAATAGTTGATGATGATTAAGTAACAGTTGAAAGAAGCCACATATCAATAGAATATTTATGCAAATCTTAATATATCCTCATGAGATTTTTTAGTAGGATAGAAGGTATTTTTAAGGGTGAGATTGATGAAAAGTGCAATTAGGTATACCAAGCTAGATTCATGCTTTGGGGGACCCTTTGAAGTTATAAAAAATATCAGACCTATGGCATACTAACTTGCCTTACCATATAACTTGTTCAATATTCATGACACCTTTCACATCTCTTTGCTTAGAAAGTATGTTGCTAATCTTGAGCATGTGTGGGATTTTTCTAATTTGTATATGGTGAACCCTGAGGTTATCGAGGTTCGACCAATAAGAATCCTTGAGTTTCAATCCAAATTGATGTAGAAAGGGACTTTGGAGCAATGCAAGGTCTAGTGGAACCACTTTTTTGAGAGGAACGCTACTTGGGAAAAATTAGCAGAGATGCAAAAACACTTTCTATTTTTTTTTGAAAAAGCAAACTGAATATTTTTTATTGCTTAAAGAAATTTTATGAAAACATAGAGGAATGTGTTAAGCCTATGGGGGGAGTATGTCATGACCCTCCCTTGGAATACCTTTTTTTTGGTTGGATTTATGCTAGGTTATGCATGATGGATATTTTATTGTAGTTAGATACCTTTCTAACCAAAGGAATGACTGATAAATTATGTTTAATTTCTACAACATAGGTTTTAAGGATAAAATATGATGTTGCTAACATATTTTTATTGATGTAGGATCAAGATGTCTTATAGATGGGCATATTCTTTGACAAAGAAGCAACCTGAGAGATGCTCTCTTTTCTTATTAAGTGACTTGGCATAATTTACATATAAGAAATAGATCAAATTTTCCTTGCTTGGTTATTAACTACAAAAATTTAGTGAATATGATTTGAGTTATATTGTGTCTTAAAAATATAATCTCTTTCAAAGAAAGAGAATGAAGGAAAATTTTTGGTAAGCATAATTAGTATGGTGGACTCCTTTATTATTTTATGTAAAAAGAGGTAATATTTCATTAGGAGTTGTCTTTAGGCCTAATGGCTTTGCAAAAAAGTTTGCTATGAGTATTTTGTTTAAAGGACCTAGTAAGAATTTGAGCGGATATATTTTTATTTCTATTGCTAATTTTTTGGTTCATAATATTGTTGGTGGAAAAGAATTTTTATTTATATTTGTACAAATTCATAAGAGAGAAATACAAGAGTCTTGGCTTCCTTCTTATTAGATTACTACATAATTAAAATGTTAGGTTTTCTAAGTGTTTGGTAGGGCACCAAATCCTTGGTAGACATGGGAGAAAGGGAGTAAAATTTATGGTATGATCAACTAAGAACCCATGTTGAGAGTATCCAAATCAAAAGGTGATGGAGTAGTGGGAAGTAGAGGTTGGGCGGTTCCATTTGGGATACCCAAGAAAACTAGGAATAAGGGAGGTTGTTTGGGGGGATGTATGAAAGGAAGTGGGAGTAATCACTCCATGAAAGGAAGTATTGGGTGGTGAAACTAAGGAAATACCTAGAACACTGAAACAACCTTGGAAAACAGGTAGGCATGCACTTTAAACTGATGTCATCTTATTTTTTTTGGGCGGAAAAAAAAAAATATTCAGAATCTAAAACAATACATTCCACAAGGATTTCCAAGTGATCCAATCCAACACATCATACAAAATATAATAAATCCACCAAGGAAATCCATGGATCATTTTGACAATAACTTTGGTAGGACACAAGGACCCATGACAATCGGGTTCCTCCACCTTGAAATTATCTTTCTTGGTCCTCATGAATTAACTAATTAAGGAGTTTGGATTTATCCTGATAAATATCATTCTAGCTATCAGCTTTCTAGTAAGTGAATCCTTCAAAATCCCACTTTGCCAAATAATCAACCACTCTATTCCGTTCTCTTGGGATATGAACAAAATAAATTTCAACAAAATTCCCAGCCAAGCTCAAAATCTATTTCACTATTCTAGCCATAAACTAGGAAGCATCCTAAAAATGCTTGTTGTTTAGAAGAGACACCACTATCATGGAATCATATTCACAAATAACCCTTCTCCATCCCAAATAAAAGTTATTTCCAATGCATGGATAATTCCCAATGCTTCCATATTATTATTCAAATGAATTCCCTTGTACATAGAGAAAAAGAGGTGGGCCACACCCTCACTATCACGACCAATCCCCCTTATACTAGCATTACCTGGGTTGTCCCTAGAAGAACCATCCATGTTTATTTTGATAACACCCCTAAGAGGGGGACTCCAATTCCTAGATCTATTGACCTTAAATTAACCAATCCCCCTAATAGGGCCTCTGTTTGCAACTGGTGATGATAAAGAAA
Organism: Wollemia nobilis; assembly: GCA_028583015.1. Classification (NCBI taxonomy): domain Eukaryota; kingdom Viridiplantae; phylum Streptophyta; class Pinopsida; order Araucariales; family Araucariaceae; genus Wollemia; species Wollemia nobilis. The sequence goes on from JAQPPZ010017235.1 coordinate 14,163,793, forward strand.
TATCCAATCTATTGATAATTCAGTCAGATGAAGTAAGAGGAGAAATCATAACACACTTGGCCTCAATAGTCTCCTTAACCATCCTTTTGAATCTGAGCCATACCTATAAGGCTCCAAGTTGACATCCTTGAAAAATTCTTTGGTTGCATTCCAATCAAATCTACCAAAATAAGAAGGAAGGACAAAAATCCTAGGCAATTTTAAGACATGAAGAAGAGGCAGGGGATCTACCCAAGATTTTCCAAAACTCAAAAATAGAAGTAGCATGGATGATGAGCCTTTTCCAAATCTTCCACCACAATTTCCAAACCTCCAAGGAATATGAGCATTGGAAAAAAATATAGGGAATGGTTTCCTCATTATTTACACAAATAAAACATAGTGAAGGAACCTAAAAACCTCTTTTATAAATATTATCCCAAGTTGAACATTTTTTCTGACATAGAAGCCAAAGAAAAAAATTACATTTGGACCAACCAAACTTATTATAAATATTCTTCCACCATGGGGACATAATCTCCTCTCTTATTTGCATAATAAGGGTTTGATAACCTAGAGCAACAATGTATTTCCATTTTGAATTATGGTCCCAAGCAAGAATATTAGAGTCTTCAACAAAAAAACACATTCTCTCAGCCAAAATAGAAGCCAGAGTGTCATGATCCTTAGTATAGCCACCCTATGGCCAACCCTATGAATGCTACCAATAGTGAGTAAAAGAACTACCAAGAGGACTTTATCGCTTGAAGTTAACCACCAAAAAAATATCCTGAAGAATACAAATGTGGGGGAAAGAAGAAGGATAGGAGGATGATTATCCCAAGAATATTCCCAAAATAAGGCATTTTTTCCCTTATTAACAATCCAAAAGAGGCCCTACTTAATAAGCATGACACCTTTTTTGAGTGTGTCCCAAAAAATGGAACCTTTCCCCCTCAACTCCAATCTCAGAATCTCATCAGCTGGAGCACCACAAAAATATTTGAGGCTAAGAATTTTAGCACAAAGCTGATCAGGATTACTGCACCACCTCCAATAAATTTTAATAGCCAAAGCGAGACTATTCAACTCGGATTACCTCAAACTAAGACCCCCCATCTCTTTAGGGCAACACACAGTATCCCAACTGACCAGGATCCATTTATTATAGTCCAGGTTTCTTGCCCATAAATTTTTTTTTGAAAGAGAATCAAATTCTTTGATAAAGCACTTAGGAGTATACAAGATAGAAAACCTGTAAATAGGTAAAGCATGAAGGATAAAATTACAAAGCATTAATCTACCATTAAAGGATAGCCATTGAAAGTATAATGATTAACCCTTGATATAAATCTATCCAAAATACTTTTCTAGTAAGCCCTTCCAAGATTTTTAGAAGAAATAGGAATCCCCAGATACTCCACTAGCAAACATCCCACCTAAAAACGTATAATATTAGAAATCCTACATTGAATTCGACCATCCATATTGAATAAGAGGATATTTGATTTATCTTCATTAATAATTTTATCAGAGGTAGATAAGTAAATATCTAAAGCCCTCCTAAAATTCACTACTTTCTCAATTTTTGCCCTCCACATCAAAGCAATATCATCGACAAACTAAAGATGATACTAGGATAAAGAATTCTCTACCCAAGACCATCCCTAGATAGCACCATGATTCTGAAAACTCTTGAGAAGTCTACCCAAACCTTTAGCCATAAGGATGAAAATATAGGGGGACAAGGGATCTCCTTGACGAATCCCCCTAGAGTCTGAGAAGAAATTGGATGGTAAACCATTTATTAAAACTACAAAGGAGGCCAAAGTCACACAACTCATGACCCATTAAATCCAATTATACGAGAACCCAAAATCTTGAAGGATGTTCTACAAAAAAGGCCAGTTAACCCTGTCATAAGCCTTAGACATATCAATCTTAATGAATGTAGCCTTTTCCTTAGAGATATCCATATAGTGAATAGCTTCAGAAGCAACCACCACACCATCCAAAACGTGACGATCCTTAACAAACCCACCTTGCTCAGGAGAAATAAGAAAACCAAGAAATTTCTTCAATCAATCCGCAATAATTTTGGTAATAATTTTGTAACATTGCATAGGGAAATAGGATGGAAATACCCCAATGAGCTAAGCATTTTTATATTTAGGAATAAGAGCAAGGAAGGTTGAATTAATAGCTTTAAGTATTTTCTTATTGACTTGGGATTTTTGAAAATAATTTAGCAGATCAAAAGATAACACTTCCCATAATTCTTGGAAAAATTCTATAGGGAAACCATCAATTCTAGGTGCTTTACCTTTTTTCATTTGAAAAACCACCGCTTTAAGTTACTCCATTGAGATGGGATCCATTAGAATCTTATTCATATCATTAGAGACCAGCCTAGGAATACAATCCAAAATAAGACTCATAATAACATCATGAGGACCTTGCTTGGAGAAAATAGAGGAGAATAACCTAACTACTTCATTAGAGATATATTAAAAGGATGAGAGAGTTTCCCCCTAATTAGAAGTAAGTGATACTATAGCATTATCATTCTTGTGGTATTTAACCAAATTATGAAAGAAAGAGGTGCTTCCACCCCCTTCCAAAAAATAGTCAATTCAAGATTTCTACTTCCAAAAAATCTCCTCACGAAGCTCCCATTCAGCAAGTTGACTAGAAAGGAAAGCTTCCATTTCCAATGTATCCTTTGTCAATCCTTCATATTTAATTTGAAAAGTGATCTCCTCCAGGATATCTTGTAGTTATTTTTTCTTCTAAAAAATATTTCTAAAAGAAAAACTATTCTATTTCCTGAGTTTGAATTTGAAAAATGGCTTTTGAAAAAAGTAAACATAGCAGTGCTAAATTTAGGTTTCGCTTCGACCCATAACCTCTCCACATATTCATATAAATCATTATCCCTGGGCCAGTTATGGATTTCTTGGTAATGAGAATATCAAGGACTGAAAGAGAATGGGCCAGTTATTAGAGCCCCTCCAGCCTATAATCTCTAAGAACGAAGTCCAACTATCAATAAAACAACTATTTGAAGTAAGGAACCAATCTAATCTTTCAAAAATAAAATCTGTTCCATATATTCTATTAGTCCAAGTAAAGATCCCATTTCAAGGCTTCACATCAACAATATTAAAAAAAGAAACATTGTCCCACATCAAAGTAGAAGGGCCTAAACACTCCACACCACATTTATTCTCCTATAGGGATATGATAGAATTAAAATACCCAACCACAATCCAAGGAGAATTGGGAGCAAGAGATTGAATGAATCCAAGATGATTCCATAAGAGAATTTTGTCTGATAAATCACTGGGGGTATACACATTAGATAGAAGGATAGAAGATCCAAATGAAAAGCAGGTAGTAACCACAGAGAGATATTTCTTGCTACTCACCCACCAAGAGGGAGTTAAGCATCATGGATCTCACAAACATGCAACACCACCTATCAAACCTTGGGCTCCAATAGCAAGACAATGACCACCTTTCCATATATTAGAAGCAATTCTAACCATATCTTCACAAGATAATTTTATTTCTTGGATGAAAACAATATCATTTCTACGATATCTAATCAAATTTTGAGTAGCTTTTTGTCTAGGGCTGCTACCCAAACCCCTAAAATTCCAAGATACCACTTTTATTTTTGGGAAATAGAGAAGTGAGAATCTAATGTCTTAACAACACCAAACTCAACTAAGGATTCCCCTATCAATTTCACTTTTTCTTGATCCTTCTTTCTTCCTACTTTGACCACCTTCTCCACCCCACCTTTTTAAATATTTTTTGGGTGAATACCTAACATAGAAGAAACTTTATTTTTCCCTTCCTCTCTGACAATCTTCTCTTGGGAGGGTTCAAACCTAGTCTCATCCTAATTTCCCTCAATCAAGTTTTCAGCCAAAGGGAAATCATTAAGAACTTTATCAAGACAATACGACACCTCTTTGGACTTATCTTCATTTCCTACAAGAGGTTTATTAGGCACCACCCATTCCTTATAAAAATTTTGCATTTCAAAATAAGGATTTAGGAAAGAAAAAGTACCTAGCTCTTGAATACAAGCATCCATATCACCTATGTTCCAGAATTGCTCCTCAACATGTGGCTCCTCAAAAGTCTCAAGCACATCAAATATGTTACCAAAACCTCCCTTCCCAACACCTTTATTCTAACAAACAAAATGCCTAGATATTGAACGAGACTTAACAGGAATAAATCCATCAAAACTGGGCATCTCATTAACCATAGGATCTTTTCCTTTTGCCTTTGTATATGCATCTTGAAAGTTAGATCAAGAGGATGAAGGCTGAGAATTCACTTTCTTAAAATTTATTTGAAGATGCTCATATTCATGGCATATGCAATATAGAAATGGGAGAGCTTCATAATATAACAAATGGACCCAAGACATGGTTCCTAGTTTAATCTCTAATGATTCAGGTAGCCGATTATTTAGATCTACTTCAAAACAGAGTCGTGAAAAAGAAGAAAATTTCCTATTCAAATTTTGGTGAGACGGACCAATCAATTTCCCAATAATATCTGCAATAGAATGAAGAATATTTGGCCTCCAATATTCCATAAGGATTTGTGAGAAATGGACCCACATAGGAATCCTAGAAGACCTCTCCTCCACTAGATCAAACCCTAAATTCTAGGGTTTGATAAATAATCCATACTAATTATGAAATTAAGGCCCCCCCTCAAAAAATTTACTATGATATACCATACAGGAGAACACCACAATAAAATACCCATTATATGCAAGAATAATCTCAAGATAACCTTCAAGGCTCCAATTTCTCCTAACCTAGTTTTCTAAAAAAGGCATAAAAATTCTAAGACCCATGAATTTGTAGATGAGTGCATGCTCAGACAAATATAAAACATCATTATCAATAGAATCAGTTTTGATAACCAAGATAGAACAATCTTTGCTTTTCTCCAAGAATCCATTATTCTTTGGCTTTGAAGTGAAAGAGGAATTAGAAACAGGATCAAGGGTTGCATGCAACAAAAAATTCATGGCATTTGCATGATTAGACAAAGAGGTATACTTATTCAAAATAGAATCCTTAAAAGATAAATATTGGGGGTCACCAAGACCCCTTGTAAATATTGGGGGTCACCAAGACCCCTTGAAGCTACCATATCTAAATCCAAACTACAACACACCTTTCACCAGTCAACACACTAGTTTTCATAGAATTTTTTAGCATCGACCTAAAGCCCTAGATGTTGCTTGTATTCCATTACATATCCTCGATGTCTTATGTTATTATTTTAATGGTAGTAAAAGAATTTCCAATACCATGGTAGGAGTGTTATTCTTTTACTATAGTAGTGAGAGATATTTCGATATACTCGTTATCTAGCACTAGATGTCCATTTGACCTATGAGATAGAAAAGAATAGGACCTAGAGTTGGCTGGTTTAGCTAGATAGCATATGGTTTTATTCTTTCTTGTTAAGACTCTCCCTTTTGGTGTAGTAAGCCATCAGGATGGCTAATTTGGGATTTTAGGTTTTATTTGTTGTGTAAACCGACCAACCTGGTACCCTTGCATGTGTTATTTGCTATTTATTTTGGTACGTTGAAAATTGAGAAGCTTTAAAACCCCTTTCTACCCAACTAAATGATAAAATATTGTGCTTGGACATAGCACTAAACTTGGATTTATGCTCTTATTGTTATAGATATGAAATTTTTGTATCGAGTTGCTATTAATTTTTCCATATTTAGAGGTGATTTCGAGTTGAAAGGTCCTCTTGGAACAACCATTTGCATGTGTCTGGTGTTGTTCTATTATGAAGAGGGAGTATGGTACCCTCTTGAGCCTAAACAATTATGGTTTTTATGAGAAACATTTTGACATTAGAGTGATTCACTTGAAAATAATATGGAATCCGAGTTGATCATTCTTGTGAGTTCATCTAAGACTTTTGGTAGTTTAGAGGTGGAGTCCTCTGCATGTTATGTAAGGTATTTTTGGATTTTTTTAATTTCTTAGTGAGAGTTTCCTTCGTAGCATTGAATGTTATTCTAGAATTTGTTAGGCAATAGATAGCGTAGTTGAATTGATAAATAAAATATGTTGTTTCAGATTTTTATTATGTAGTAGATAGTGTTGGAATGGATATATGGATATGTTGTTCCAAAATTTGTTAAGAAATAGATAACATTGGTGAAATTGATAAATAGATATGTTGTTTCAGATTTCATTATGTAGTATATAGCATTGGAATGGATATATGGACATGTTGTTCCAGAATTTGTTGAGCAATATATAACATTGGTGAAATTAATAAATAGATATGTTGTTTTATATTTTATTATACAGTATATAGCATTAGAAATGATAAATGGATATGTAGACCTAAATTTTATTATGCAATAGATAGTGTTGGTGAAATGATAGAATGAATTTGTTGTTTCAATTCTGCTATGCATTAGATATCATTGATGAGTTGTTAAAATGAAAATGTTGTTCCATATTCTATTATGCACTAGTTAGCATTGGTGAATATATAATATGGATATGTGTTTCAGTTCTATTACATCTTGAATAGCTTTAGTAATTACATGTAGTAGATATGTGTGATTCAAATATATTATATTTAGATGGCATTGGTGAGTCAGTGCAATGGGTGCTCCGGTTGGAAAAGTCTTGTTATACTTTGTAATAGTATACTTTTGGTAATGTTAGATTTGTGCTTACGCGATGGGTAGGTTCCACGCCAGGTGCTACAGTGTTGTACTCTTTAATAGACATCAAGTTTTGAGTCGAGTGTGGTTGCTTGGATAGATGGCTAGAGTTATAACAAGCTACCTATGGGGATTTCCAAATGTGTTCTATGTAATCCAACCATTGTTATGACAATAGGTTTGGGGATTTTGGAAAATATTTTCAAGACATAGTTACAACGATGATTGTGAGAGATGAAGGAGCATCTCATAGAGGAAAACTAGTTAAGACATGCTAGGTTTCCATAGTGAAAATTTCGAACAATATGGGTTGTCCATACCTATGTAAAGAGTTAGTTTGATGAATGAAATTGAAGGAATGATTTTGAGGTTGGGTTCCCAATGGGATTTATCCCAGGATAAATTATGTGTTGATGTGGTTTGTTGTGGCTTATAAATTATTTCAATGTTAAATTGTCTATTTGTGATATATGTGTTTTCCATTCAAATCTATTATGGTATTGGTTATTTGTGTTTATAAGGGAAAGTAAAGATTAGAATTGTAATTATTTCTTGGTAAAGGTTGAGCCTTGGGAAGTTTTAAAATATTCTTTATTCCATGCTTTGGTTGTTTAAATTAATATAAAGGTGCTTAGAAACACCTCATGAAATTAAGTGGATATGTAAATAAGATGAACCTCTCGAAAGGATGAGAGTGAATAAACTCATGCTCTACTAAGAAGTATAATTTATGGACCATTGTAGCTAAAGGTTGGATTGGTATCTAATATCATAATAAGTAGATATTTAAAGGGATAAAAACCTAGGAAATATTCATGTGCATCATAAAGTAATTTTATGGGTGAATTTTAGGATGAGGTTAGTACCTTTGTTGGAAAAACTATAAGATTACAAATACACATCATAAGGGAATTTGATGAGGTATTTTTAAGGGAATTTGAATACCTCATTGACTTTGATGGTCAAAATTTTAGTCTAAACTAATCTAAGGTATTCCTATGGATAGGTTTTTAACAAGGCAAGTGAGGAACTAATTAGCTCATCTTTGGATGAGAGGGATAGTTAAGTTCAATACAATATAACCCACTCATATGGACTTGAGAAGGGGGTAACTGAAAGCGTACCCATTTGATAGAATGAAAGGGAAGGCAAGTTAGCTCATGGGGCCAACGAGAATGATAAATTGTAAATACTAGCCTTGCACCTAGTACACTTGTGTAGACAAACTTAAGCAAGATTTAGTGATGGGTGTGCCTCTAGTAAGACTACAAAAGTTGTTAAGTGGGTTACAATGCATCTAGGACTCCCTAATATATATATCTATATATATATATATATATATGATAGAAAATTGGGTTGTGACAGTAGGGCCTGCACTTCAATCCACTGAGTAACATAATTAGTACATACTAAAATATATCTTTTACCATTATATTATGGATTGATGGGTCCAACAAAGTCCATTCTCCATTTATCGAATGGTTCTATATGCAAGTATGGCTAGAGTGGCATTTCATCTCTCGTTGTTGGTCACCCCATTCTCTAACATTGGTCACATTGGTGGGCATGTTTGACATCTTTGAATAGTGAGGGCCAATAATATCCTATTTGTAAAATTTTAAATGTAGTTATTTTTCTTGCAAAGTGCCCACCACATGATTCATAATTATAGGATTTTAAAATGGTTGGGAATTCTTCCTCTACAACACACCTTCGCATGATTTGATCTGGACCCATTTTAAAGAAACAACTATCAATTCATGAGAAGGTCACACTTTTCTTGATCAATTTTTGAGCTTCTCAAGGAGTGAGTGTAGGGGATACCTTACATGTTGCTAGGTAGTTGGCCATGTCAACATACTATGGTATCCATTCATCTAGGTCAAAGATATGCTCATCCAAGAACATGTTCTTAGTTGTAGTGTTATCCTATGACATTAATCTTGATAAACAATATGTAACAATGTTATCTCTTTTGGTTTTTTCTACGATGGTGGCATTGAATTATTGTAAGAGTAAAATCTATCTAATAATCTAGCCACTTACCATTGGATTATTCATCAATTATCTGATGACCACATGATATGTATGCATAAAATTTTTGTAGCTGGTAATATAATGGCAGAATTTATTAATAGCATGTACAACTACAAGGAATTTATTCTCTATGATGGTGTAATTTAGTTCAACATCCATGAGAATTTTGTTGATGTAATAAATAGTGTATGTTTCATTTCCTTCCTTATGTCCTAGTGCTGATCCTATAGCATTATTAGATGCATATACATAGATATGAAATGAGAGGTCCCAAGTTGGACCTCTCAGCATCAGAGTAGTGGTTAGTTTCTATTTTAATATTTGAAGCAACCATTCACATTCCTCAATCCACACAAACTTGGATTCCTTGGTTAATAACATGTAAAGTGGTTAGGTTTGAGGTGTAGACCAATTGGTTCATCCAAACCCCATAATGGGGGTGGAGGTCCAAGGTCCAAATCTCGGGCCTCGTCGGACTGAACGCTTGTCCCTTTCCTAGTGCTTTAGTGGCATAAAAGGTTTAAAATGATTGTGGCATGGTGGTTATAGGGGTGGACTATGCGAAGATCTGTGTGGTGACTTCCCGAGTGGATAGCGCAGAATACTATGGCGGCCATAAAAGCTGGAAATCCTGCTCGGATTTGTGGCAGCTACCGATTCCACCATGTAAATACCAAAAAAAAAAACATGTAAAGTGGTTTGGAAATTTTACTAAAATCTTTAATAAAATATTGGTAGTACCCAATGGAGCCTAGGAAACTTCAAACATCTATTTGATTCTAGAGAGTAGGTAGTTCTCTAATGACCTCTATCTTTCTTTTGTCTACCTTTATTCCCTTAGTTGAGATGTGATGTCCTAAGACTATCCCTTTTGTCATTAGCATGAAGCACTTCTCATTACTCAAGGATAGGTTAGTCTCCTGGCAATGTTGGATTACTATTTTTAGAATTATTATAGTTTCTTTAAAAATTTCACCATAGATATTGAAATCGTCCATGTATACTTCTACATTATTCCCTATCATGTTTGATAAAATACTAGTACTACCCACTGGAAAGTTGCAGGTGCATTGCATAACCCAAAAGGTAAAACATGGTAGTCAAAGGTTCCCCAAGGATAGGTAAATATGGTTTTCTCTTGGTCTTATTCCCCTATATGGGTTTGGTTGTATCCACTATATCCATCTAGGAATGAAAAATACTTCCATTTATCTAGGGTATCTAGGACTTGATCTACAAAGGGTAAAGGAAAGTGATCTTTCCTATTTTCCTTATTTAACATTCTATAGTCCATGTAAATCCTCCATTTACCATTTTTCTTGGGTACTACTACCAATTGTGACACCCAGTGGTTATCTAAAATAATATAGATAAATCCAACAAATAACAATTTTTGCAATTCAATTTTTACTATTTCTTTAATGGTTGGATTCATCCTCCTTTGGGGTTGCCTAAGTGGTCTTATGCCATTTTCTAGGTAAATTCAATGGTGCAAACTTTGGGTGCAATTCCCCTCATGTTTATATAATCCCATGTAAAAGTGACTTTATGTTTATTTAATAATTCTCTTAGTTTTTTCTCTTGAGCAACCATCAATGCACTATTAATATTTAGTGTTTTATCAGGTTCTATTTTGATTTGTTTAACATGATGTTCCCTTCTACCAACAAGTGGGGAATCTATGGGTGGATGTTTAGAATCTCCTTGTAGGAAATTTTTTATGACTAAATCCTTGTCTGCTTCATCCCCCACTTCATCTAGAGCCATCACATGTTGTAACATAGGAAGGGTATCATCATCATTTGTGGCTCCTAAACTAGGCTCACCCAATTCATCAGTGGATTGTATCGATGGGTAAATGACTAGATTTTTCACACTCCTACCATCATATATCATCATTTTCCCTATCTTGTAGCTAATATAGACATCAAATATTTCTAGCCAAGGATGTACTAGTATGAGTGGATAACCACCCAATCCTGATATTTATTTCAAGACTAGAAAGTTTTTTGGGTATTTCGATGCATCTACAATTACTATCACATCTTCTAGTATTCCCTCTGGAAGCACTATGGACCTATCTACTAGTTGTAACATTGTTTTTGTTGGTCTCACATTTTTTAATTATAGCCTATGCATGGTTTTATTAGGTATGGTATTAATGGCTACACCTAGATCCACTAAAGTATTGGGTAGCTTTAAGCCTACAAGTTGTACTATTAAAATTGGGCTTCCTGGATCATAATATTTAGGGTGATAGGTGTTCCCTAATATTAAGTCAGCTAACTATTCTATCACCTATACTACTTGTGGCTATTGCTTATTCTCTGGTCTCTTAAGGCATAGTTATCTGATATATTTTGTATAATGAGAACATCCCTAATGTCTTGATATAAGGGAATGATAATGGTGATATTTTTCAATTCTTCCATTATATTAAATTTGGGTTGCACTCTCTTCCTAGTTTCTTGCAGTCTTGTAGGATATGGTGGAATCCCTTCATGGATTAATTTTTCAGCAGTATTATTTTGTTCTTCCTCTACTTCCTCCACTAGTGGAGGTGTCTATTCTACTCCTATATCCACATCCTCCGTTATCAAAGGTGTTTGACCTATTCCTACTTCTCTACCTAATCTAAGCTAAATTGGGCTACAATCTATATTTTCTATACTAATATGATACATTGGATACATACCATGTCTAGCTAATAATTTGTTGGGTTTATTTCATTGTTAGTATTTGGAGTAGTTGTGTCGGTAACTATTGTAGCCTCAAAGTAGGTGGTGTCAACAAACTAGGATGTAGTGGGGGTTGTGTTGTTATATATGGAGGTGGAGTCCATGTATTAAAATTTCTCCAATATATTCCAGATTTTTAGTATGGCATCCATGGGTATGGTGTATAGGAAGTACAACCTTTGGAAGTATTCATTCAAAGTGGCTGATCCCAATAACCCATATTGGATGTTTGGGTCTGTCCTTGGTTCATGAAATTAGACCCACCATATGGTGGTGCTACTCCCAAAATTCCACCTCCCATAGGAGGTTGTTGTCAATTCCTTCTATTACCCATGAAATATGTCTCAACTAATTATGGTTCTTCTTTTATGGTTGCTAATTTTGGACACAACTTAGTTTTATGGTTCATTTGACAAATCCCACATACTCGTACCTTGTTTTTTGGACATTAATTTTTTGTGTATTTTCTCTTGCACCTTGGGAAGAAAAAGTCCAATGCTTCTTCTATATCTTGTCTTTTCTCTTTCAATTAGAATGTATCTAACTATAATGCAAGATATGATAAAATATCACTCTTCATATCTTCTAGCAAGGTGCCTATTTCTACTTTAGTTATTGAGGCTATTATTTTTGTTCCTTGTGTGATTGGTTTACCTTTTCTCCTAGAATAGTTCTAACACAATTATTGGATATCTGACATTTGGGCTTGGTAAACATCACCTCCTGCCATTAAGTTTTAAAGCTTCCAATGACTCCTTAGGAATATAATTTTTAATGATCTTTCTCCTAATTTTGCATGGGGTGAATGTTGAAGGTCAAAATTTAACCTACCTTAGTAATATTATAATGATTTATCCTCCCTTTATGTCATCTCTAAGACTTCTCTTACATCCCTTGCCCTTCCAAAATTTAGGTATTTCTCTAGAAATATTTTTTTCATATTTTCCCAAGTACTTATTTGTCTATTCCCTAAGCCAATAAACCAGTGTAATGTTGCATCATCAAGTGTGGAAGAAACAAGTTTTTATTTTTGGGTATTTGTTTTATAATCAAATGATATACAAGGGAAATCAAATTTAAAAATAAATATATTGGTATCTTCTATCCGTAATCCTCTAAACGTAGGGAGGCATGTTGGAGAAATATTTTTTATTTTAGTTTCTCCCCTAGGTTCTTTAATTGGAAATTCAAAGCTTTTGGAAGCTTCATCATTTTTAGTCATTTATGTTCTTTCAAAAGGTGTAGGTTCGGTTGTTTCTATGGTAGTAATAGAGCATCACACTCATTCTTTTTATCTTCTAACAATAGTCTCATATCAAGGTCTAAAATGGTACCCTCTTCAAGTGCTTTCCACCTTTGGGTATTCAATAAATATTCAAACTAGCTATGTTTATAGTTTGATCCACTAGTTATTTTATATAATAGATTTTTGTGCTAGGGTGACTCAGGTGGAGGGGATTGTTCCTCTTCTAGGAACATCACTGAATCTTTTGAAGGTATTTATGGAGTAGCCTTTGTTTGTGGTTATGAGGTGACTCCTATTCTAATAAATCATCCATCATATCATCTTGGTCTTAGTGGACTCATGTATCAGGTATTGGCTATATGGGTAAGGTAGTTTGAATGTGCACTTTCAGGCTACTTTACTTTGTGGATCCTAAATACTAAATTTTTAGCTCTCCCTGACAATGGTACCAAAATGACAAGCAAAAATGATATTTTCTAAATAGGTCGAGTCATGTCTACTCATGTCAATATATGGATCATAAGCTTGTGAGTGCTACACAAAGTATATACCTATAGTGTAGAGTATGAGTCCTTTTAAATATAACATTTTGATGGGGGAATGTCTATTTATTTGAAAGTGTTTCAACTATTCTAATGATTAAAGCAAATAATAGTAATGTAGAGAAAGTAAATGTACTCAAAATTAAATATTTAACTAATCACACTTGCAAATTAAAATAACGAAAATAACAACTAAATAAAAATTATAGAAATAAATAAACTACACATGAAAAGAAATAAATTGCACACTCACTCAAAACTAGAAATAAAATAAATGAAAATAGGGGACGATTACTGTGTAGAGTGGACCCAAGCTTTCATATATGATCTGCCCAGCTAGTTGTTAATTAACAAACTCTTAATCCAATGAACCTCTTGAAATTTTAATTGATAAAAAACAATTCAATCTGACCCCACACCAACCTTAGAAATTACAGTGTCCAACAAAAATAAAAATTTATTTTTCTATTAAGTATTTTTCTCTCAAGGTTGCCCTGTATTTTTATACAATATATAGGCAAAGCTTGTTACAATAGTATGCAACCAAACAATCTAAATAGATCTTGTGTTGTTGATCTATTATAATGTTTACGAGTGTAGCTATAATTTTGCTAAAAATGGAGAATCATTCATAGAAATTGAATGTCAATGGCTGATAATGATGCTCCTCTAGAATTTAAAACTACTTCTATCATTTTCCTAGAAATTACATGGTCAATGGTCAACATCTGGTAGTCGAGGTGTAGCATATAACATTGGAGAGTAGGCGTTATATTCCTACTAAGGGTAGGCACAAAATTGTGTGCATGTACTACATTTTATGAGACATAGATGCTACACTTTAGTGAAGTTTAGACACCTCCCTCAATCAGCGGGGTGTAGGAACCTTCCTAAGCTTGGGGTGTAGGCACCACTTCCTTATGGGAATTAGGTGCCCTACCCTAGGCATGGTGTAGGTACCTTCTAAACTCATCAAAATCACTTTTATAATGTCTTTGTGTCCTAAAATAATAATCCTTTCATGTAATGACAGGTTTGCATAGGATCTTGACTCAAAAACATAAAAGATTTAGCAAAAACCTGTAACTACACACACATACAACTAAAAACACCAATCAAGTATAAGTACCACATTTTCTCATTAATTATACACAATAGTCATACAAAAATGTATTTCTAGTGTTAATTATGCCAATGTAATGCACACAAATGTAAATAAAATGAGCATTTTTTGTGCTCATCAACCATAAAGTTCCTACCTACTTTTGATGGAAATAAAAGTAAAACTAATTGGACCACCCTAATGAGTTGTCCACACTTAGTTTTGTGCATAGTATTCAGGAAGAAGATATCATTGTGTGTCTACTTACATATTCATTAAGGGATAAAGGAAATTTATGGTACAAAAGCTTGCATGATAATTTAGCTTTAATTAGGCTTATGTTATTGAACCCTTTATGAAAAGGTTTAGAAATTTAGGCAATGCCTATTCAGTCCCATTTTAGCTAAACACCATACAAATACATCCTTAGGAAAATATCTATGATTATAATGTTGGATTCATGAGGATATTGTATTTGATTCCATTAAATACTTGTCCACCTTATGAGCAAGTTTTACCTTATTTTATAAAAGGGTTACAATCATATTTAGCATTAATGTTCTATAATGCTAATCATACCACTTTGGCTATATTTTTTAAAGTAATATCTTGTGCATAATATGTTCTTATCATGGTTGGAAAACTACCATCTATCTCACCCATGGCCTATGCAACACATGTAGCTCAAAATTAGAATTTATAAGGATCTCCTTCTTCAATAATATCAATCTTAAATACTTGAACAACCCAACCATCTCCATGTACATATACTTATTCATAAGCAAATACCCCATACATGGTGACTTTTCCAAGGAAAGACATTTCTACCTTGGTTAATTTTCAACCTTTTCTATTATCTCTATGATGCAAGAGCGTCCAAGTGGGATTGTGGTTTGGTGCATGTGGTTTTGTGTATGCGGTTTGGTGTGCATGGTTTGATGCATGTGGTTTTGTGTATATGGCTTGGTGTACATGGTTTGGTGCATGTGGTTTTGTGCACATGGTTTTGTGCACATGGTTTTGGCACATGGTTGGCTATAAAAGAAAAGAGGAAGGGACATAAATTTTCATCTTCTAGCATTGGAAGGTCATGAGTGGAGAAGAAAACCAAACAAGGTTGCATGGAGACAGTAGGGGATTGAAAAGAGAATGGTAGTGGAGTTTACAAGGATCTAGGATGATCAGGAGATTGGTACTATGAGGAGTGCTTGTAGATGTGTGGCAATTATGGCCACCATGGAATTTCTCTAGGAGATCAAATTGTGAATTTTATGTTAATTGTGGTGTATTGTGTACCTGTTGTGTTGAAAACATCTATAAAAAAATTATGTTTTGTGTTAAAAAATATAAAAAACTAGTGTTTTGTGTTTACTATTTTTTTAATTGTGTACTCTAATCATGTAGATTAAATTTTTGTTATTTTTTTTGTGTGTGTTGGCATGAATATGTTTGAGCAGCTAGGGGAGGTTGTTTAATTGACTATATCTCTTTGTCATTGCATCATTTTGATATCAAAGCTAGAAAATTGTTGAGGATGTGTAAGAAGAATGGTTTTCAAACAAAGCCTATTATAGGAGGTCTATGAGTAGGATCTCATATTTTCTTACTACCTGGGGTGTTTGATGCAGGAGAATCCAAGTGGGGTTTTGGTTTGGTGCATGTGGTTTTATGTATGTGTTTTGGTGCATGTGGTTTTGTGTATGTGGTTTGGTGCACATGGTTTTGTGCATGTGGTTTTGTGTATGTGGATTGGTGTACATTGTTTGGTGCATGTATTTTTGTGCATATGGTTTTGGTGCACATGGTTGCCTATAAAAGGAAATAGGAAGGGACATTAATCTCTATCTTCCAACATTGGAAGGTCACGAGTGAAGAAAAAAATATAAAAAAGACCAGACAAGGTTGCATGGAGGTAACAGGGGACCGACAAGAGACCAATAGTGGAGTTGGTAAGGATATAGTTTGATCAAGATATTGGTATTCTAAGGAGTGCTTGCAGATGTGTGGTGATTGTGGCTACCATGGAATTGCTCTAGGAGAGCAAATTATGAATTTTATGTTAGATGAGATGTACTGTGTGCCTATTATGGTGATAGAAATCTATAAAAAAAAATATTGTGTTAAAAATATAAAAAAACAACCAATGTTTTGTGTTTACAATTTTTTACTATGTACTCTAATCTTGCAGATTAAAGTTTTATTAATATTTTTGTGTGTGTTGGCATGAATATGTCTTAGCAACTAGGAGAGGTTGTTGTTTAATTGACCCTCTCTATGTTGTTGCATCACTCTATTAGCTTCATCACACCATAAAAATGCAACTACTACTTCTTTATCTCAAGAATTTTATGATAGGATTCAATATCAAGCGAATGAATTGAGAGAGATGAAAACAATTTAGTGAATCGTACTAATTTAGAAGAGGCAAAATATTAACTGAAAATTAACAATAGGTGGCAACAATCAAATTGTCAATAGCATAAGATCCCATACCTCATAAAGGATCATGTTCCTTGTCAAATTAGGAATCAAGTAGGTAACCAAGTGCAATCCAATATGGTTAATTTGCTTTTCTTTATCTTGGACAAAATTTATATTTTTATTTTACACATCTCTACTTAGCATGAGAAATCACTTTTAAAATAACCAAATCTTTTGTAATAATAGCATTTAGTATTTTCTCTACACTGACTCTCAAAATAAACATTTTTTTTACAATGATTTCATTGGATTTTTCTCCTATATACAATGCTATGCCCATGACTTCTTACTCTATAGAGGTCTCTTTCTCTTCTTGAATAATTTCATAACTATCCATTTCTCTCATAAGAGATATTGTTGTTGTTGTTTTCTCCATCAATTTTAGCTTTTGTTGCAAATTCTTACTCCAAATATTTAGGAGTTCTATGCAATCTACACTCGTGAGATAACAATAATGCCATGAAGTGATCTAAATATAATTTTTTTCAAGCCTTTGTATCTTTGTATTGTAGCCATAACTAAATTTTATTTCATTGGTAAACTTATAAGATTGTTTTTTACAAATAACCTATTATGTGATTCTCTCTCTATTGTTACTCGGTTGATTGACTATGTCTTGCACTCAAATATAAAAATCAATTTTCTTCTCACTATCCTTAATTTAAATATTCTCAATTTTCCTTTGTAAATTTTACAATCAAACCAACTTAACTTTATTTATGCCTTAATAAATAGACTATAATATCTCTCAAGCTTCTTTGGCATTTTTATTTTTGTATTTCTAGGAAAAATGTTCACATCTATATCAGAAACATGTCCAAAGAATCCTTATTGTTTGCCTCTTTCATGTCATTTTTATCTTGTGTTGATAACACACTCTAATCTTGAGGCTCAACATACCATGTTTAAATTATCTCCTATACATTTTTATGAACTACAAAGGTTTGCATCTTAATTTTCCAATACTCATAGTGATCACCATTAAATGAAAGAATTGCTAGATGTAAATTTATTTCTACCATTGAAAAATCTCTCAAACTACTTGTACTTGTCTCTTACATATAATACATATATATTGGAATTTATAGCAATAAAATTCTATTACAAACACTTGAAGAAACAATTCATTAAACTTAATAAATATTTATTCCTTTATTTGAATCCAAGAAATCTCAGTTACATTCCTTTGAATCCAAGAAATCTCAATTACATTCCTTTGAATCCTTCTTAGATATGCTTACCTTATTCCTTTCATAATTTTAAAACTCCTTTGCTTCTTTGGGTAGTTTAATGTTTTTGCATTCTTAAAGAATTTAAGTTATTTATAAAAACTTCATAGTATTGTTGGTTGTTTTAAAAAAAAGAATTATATATTCATTTAGAATAAATATTGTTGTATTGCTAGTTGTTTTCTAAAAAAGTATATATTTATTCGAGAATAAATATTGTTGTATTATAGGTTTTTTTCAAAAAAGATATATATTTTGATAAATAAATATTGTTGTATTGGTGGTTGTTTTCGAAAATAAAAAATAATATATATTTATTTGAGAATAAATACTATTGTATTGTTGGTTGTTTTTTAAAAAAAAGTATATATTTATTTAAGAATAAATATTGTTGTACTTTTTTGAAAAAAAAAAAAAATATATATATATATATATATATATATATATATATATATATATATATATATATCTAAAGAATAAATATTTTTGTATTGTTAAAGCCTTTTCAAAAGCAAAAAGGAAGGAAAAATCAAGGGTATTCAAGTTGCCAAACATGGTCCCTTTGTTGATGATACTTTTATTTTGGGCTCAATGAGGCCATGGAGTTTAAATCAATGGAGTTTAATCCAAGAAATATCCTTTACAATTCCTTTGAATTTATAAAACTCCTTTAAGCTAACTACAACCATTGAATTAAATTACAATTAAAGTGAAAGACACAAATATATTAAATGTTAATAATAATACCAATAAATGAATAAACATATATATTCAAAACAACTACTTTCCTTGTTTTGTTTTTATTTCCCTAAATACTATTTATTTTAGGGACTTATTTTTCCATCTTTAAGAAAAACACTTTACAAATGTTCTTGTTGTTTTAAACATTATTTTTACTAAATATTTATACATTTTAAAGTTGAGCATTATTTTTAACAAAATAAGGATATAATTGTTTTTTAAAGGAAAAATAATGCTATGCTTAATTTCTAATCAAAATAATAATATTTTGATGGAACAATAAACATTGTAGCTAACAAATAACAATAATGTTTAAAGAATCATAAAACAAAATCATGTCTTTTAATACAATTTTATTTTTTCAAAAGTATCATGTCTATGACTATTAGAATTAAGTGGTGTTTTTTAAATTTAGGTTATGTTTGAGAAAATAATTCAAATAACAAATAACTTATCATTAATTAACAAGGGCTAAGGGTTTAAGTTACCTTAACACTTGATAGTGTCCTATGAGATCTTAGATCTTCATGCAAGTAAATAGTATCTTTAAAACCAAATAACAATAAATTAGATTAATACAATTGGTTAGATTGATCAACATTCAAAGAGGAGACGAAGGTTTTGAATCTAAGTTTTCAAACTATACATATTAGATTCATTACAATCCCATATAGCATCTTTTTTTTATTACTAAAGAAAAGGGTTTTGAAAGAGACCCTCACCCTTTTACAATGAAATATTTAGATTATATATATATATATATATATTGAAAAAAAATCAACTATGCATTGAACCTTTGACTCTCATTGCCCAGCTAAAAACTTGTCGAACTTCTAGCTGTGCATAAGAGACCTATATTATCTAATGCCTTACAAGACACAAGTTGGTGGATCTACTATTGGATAGCTCTAGGGAAATAGAGTTGGAATTTTTTGGGCACAAATATTATGCTATTTGAGGGTGTTTAAAGGAGTGGTGGATGGCTCCCTAATCTTGAGAAGCTCATCTATCCTCACTAGGAATTGATTGAAGACATTAGTCGTATTCCTGAATTTATCTTTAAAAATTCTCTTGCTTCTTTCAATCCATATGCATCATCAAAAAGTTGGGATGAAAATGTTTCAAATCTATTTGTTCTCAAAGAGGATCCTAGGGATCTAAGAATCAAGCTTTAGTCTTGTATTCTCAATCAATGGAGATAGATTTAAATCTAGAGCCATCATCATTTAGTCAAACATTTAATACAAAATTAAATTGGATACAAACCAAAAAGCATGAAGTAAAACAAATGTGGTTCAAATTCAAAAAGAAGGGAAAAAATTGGTTTCAATAGGACTTTGGATGAAAATATTAGGGGAAAATGCAAATCAGGGATGAAAAGACTTGTGGACTTTGCAATTCATGGATTCTCCCCTTTCTTTCCTTTATGTGGATGGCTCCAATTCTTTATTTATCGTATTTATTTTTTATTTGTATTAGATTCCTTCCACTTCAATAAGATTTTTTCAATTCCCAACTCAGTTAGATTTTTCTTATGTTTCTTCTATTGATTCCCAACTGAGTTAGATCTTTCTTATGTTTCTTCTATTGATTCTTGGCTAAAAAATCATATTGGTTTAGTTTGGCCATGGATGTAATATGTTTTTTCCTTCATATAATTTTTCGTTGTGTGTTTGTGTTGTGTTTGGTTTTTGTATTTTTTGTGTTTTTGTTGCTTTTTGTGTTTTGTGTTGTTTTGTTGTTTTTGTGTTGTTTTTGTTTTTTTGTGTTTGGTGTTTTTTTTTTTGTGTGTTTTTTTGTTGTTATTTGACATTTGTGTTTTTGTTTTTTTAGGCATGTTCTTTGAGTGTGACGAAAGGGGCAAGCCAGGTGTGAGTTGTAGGCATCTTTTAGCATAATAGATACCCCTGCCTCCTTGAGTCTTACCCAAAAATGGTACCCTAAAAAGGGTGTTTTTCACAAACAAAAAAAATACATTTGAGATAATTATCTTGATACATTATGTATAAATTGATTGAAGAGACTTGTAGATATATTATTTTTGGCTCCAATGTAGATCTCATTTTATTATTGTAAATAAGTATTCTTGTCAGCTAATGCTGGAAGGAATCTTGTCTCAAGTTATAAATAATCTTGTTTTAATATAATTTTTTTAAATTCTTTAAAAAATTGATTGAAAAGACAAAAATAAAGTAAAGAAAATTTGTAAGCAAATTCATTAAAAAAATAAAATTAGTTTGAAAAAAAAAGAGAGAGTGATTTAACGTTGATTTTCATATTCATTTAAAGTAATAAGTAAGAAAACCTATTCTTTTACAAGCAAAATCATTAAAAAACAAAACTAATAATTTAAGTTTGAGTTTCGCATTATTTTAAGGTAACAAGTAAAATGACATGTTATATTTGTAATTGTAAAAAATATTTTATTATGTTTACAAGTAAATATTTAATGATTATATATATTGTTAATTTTTTAATGAAAATATTTTTATTTATATATAAATATATATTTTTTTAATCTCTTAATATTAAATATATGAAAGATAAATCTATATCATTAACATTTTTTTTTTAAACTTGGTTATTGTGAAAAATTGTTAAGATGCTATCTTCATCCTACCATGACCTCTCATAAAGGGGAAAGCTGAGCTTATTAATAGAAGCCAAACACACAACCATACACACTCTTTATGCAATAGTTTGAACCTTAAACCTCTTAAAAAACCAAAACTCAAACCATTTCTGAAACTCATTAATATATAATTTATTGTTAATAATTAAAAATAATTAAAACATATACAATCCCGACTACTATATTCTTAATCCTTAATAAAATAAGATAACAAAGATTATTAAAACATGTACAATCCCAACTATACATTCCAAACCCTTAGTAATCTAAAATAACCCCTTCTTAAATTTAGGAAAGGGTATAGAATCAAATTCCAACTACTACATTCCCAACCCCACCCCTAGTGATGTCAGATAACCCTTTTTATATTTAGGGTACCGAACTCCTAGTGATTTAAGATAACTCCTCCTTAATGTTAAGAAAGGGTATAGCATCCTTTTACATGTATAATCTTTGTAAAATAATTTTTTTATAATTTAAGAAAAAAAAGGTTGGGTATATTAATAAGTTTTAGAAATCAGGTTTAGTCAACCGTATAACACAGCAATAAAATTTTGCTAAAAATCGAAAGGGAACGTAATAGAACGATTCTACTCCTTCCAGTTCTTCCTGCTCAGTTGGATCAACTGAATCAATCTCTTTTATTTCTTTCCACTGGATAGAAATGGGAGAATCTGTTTTATGAAAAGGAACGGTCCCAGATAGATGAAAATCAAATTTCGGGTCATTCCTTGGTGAGCATAATCTGCCATAATCTCTTCGATCCCCAAAATCCTAGTGATCTAAGATAACCCCTTTTTAAATTTAAGAAAGGGTATAGAATGCTTTTACATTTTTAATAAATTGAATACTAAAAACTGAATATTTTTTTAAAAAGTTTTCATTCACAAAATATTTACTTTCAAAACATAATGTAATATTTTTTAATTAAAAATATATTTCCATAAATAACTATATAAATTACATCTGGTTTATACCAAGTACGATATAGACTTGGCCAGGCATGTTGTGATTTCAATATAGACTTGATAATTTTCCACAAGCAGGAAGCCACAATTTTAATTTTGTTTTGTTCAAAAAGTTCAAAGGAAGACCTACTTACTAATAATTTGCAGAGCAAAAGAGAACCGGGAGACACTCATGGAGCTCTTTTAGGAGGAGATATGTAATCCATTTCCTATGAGATAAACAGGAAAACTTCTATCTATAGATACTATGCACGAACATATAAGCTTCACCTAACAGTATATATATATATATATATATATATATATATATATATATATATATATATATATATATATATATATAAAGATATATGTATGTATATGATACTACAAGCCTTACTTGAGCAGATACCTTCTCTCTTTATAAAGAGATCTAATATAATTAGATTCCAGTGCTAATGACAAATATCAATTGGTATATGTAGCCTGGGGATTATTAACTCTGCTCATTAATCTGACCTACACTTGACATGAACATTGAATCCATCTTCAGTCATATGGAGTGTAAGTGAGGGTCTCCTCAACTGCTTCGAATTTGAAGAATCGAATAAGAAGTGCAGCAACAATCTTCATTTGCATGTATGCAAAATCCTTGCCCAGACAAATGCGAGGTCCAGCCTCCAAGTATACAGTACACCTTTATGTCAGTTTTAACAAATGGGAAAAGGTGCATTTTTTAAGGTGCATTTTTGAAAACGTTAATGGTAATGCTTAGGTGACTTACTTGAAAAGCTGTGAATTTGAAAGGTGACTGAGTTTTGAAAAGCCCATCCTCAATCCATCTCTCAGGCCTAAATTCCTTAGCATCAATTCCCCAAAGATACTCCATTCTCCCCATAGAGTAGGGGACATAAACAATCAGATCACCCTTCTTCATTTTGAATCCATCGGGAAGCATGTCATCAGACTCAACATGCTTGGCATCCTACAAATCATTTTGTCAGCTTATATATATCCATAATTTCCAACCTTCTAATTAACGTACAATAAAGAAATATGAGTAATTTCTTGCTCCTCGTCATGGAAGAAATCCAAAGAGCATACAAATTTTATTTACAAAAGTACATAGTGCAAAAAAAAGCAAAAGTGCTTTTAGAAAGAGAAAAAATCTTCATACCAGAGGAACAGCTGGGTATAAGCGCAAGGTCTCTGTTAAAGCTGCATGAAGATAAGGCATTTTATACAATAAGGCGAGACAGTATGTCTGGTTTTGCCTGTAAATATTTTTGAGACAAATGAAAAGAGAGAAATTAGGACAGGCATATAAGAACAAAATTCTTATTTATTTGCCACACCATCTTGGTGTGAGTATTCACTCAAATCACTATTTTGCATAGAAATCTCCTGCCTTCTGTTTTGAACGATCTTGTACACAAAATCATCCACAGTTTTAGTGCTTTTCCTCATGATGGCCTCTGACCCGATATTGAAATATCTTTGTAATTTCCAAGTAGGGTCAACATAATGAAGAATTTTAATTTTTTTTCTAATCGCCGAAGTCCGACGCTCGCGAGAGCGGAGTGCGGACTGCGCTCGGGTTGCGGTGCAGTGCGAACGTCGGGGGCGACGTTCGGACTTTGCCCAAAGAACAGCGCAGTGCGAACTTCGGGGGCAAAGTACAGACTTCGCCCAAAGGCCAGCGCAGTGCGGACTGCGCACAGATTTTTGCCGAACTCCGACTTCGGGGGCGAAGTGTGGTTTACGGTCGTCGGAAGGTGACGGATGGCGCAATGCGCACTTCGGGGGCGCAAGACAAACTGTGCTCAGCGCACGGCGAAGTTTGAACTTCGAGGGCGCCAACAGACTGCGCTCAGCGGAAAGGCGAAGTGCAGACTGCGCCCGACGAAGTGTGGTCGGGGCGACTCGCGCTTCGCTTGCGCACTCGGGCTGCGCTCGGATCTCGGGCGCAGTCGGGTTGTGGCAGCAAACTCGGAATACTTCTTCCGGACTTAGCCAATCTTTGGCTCTGGAATATTTCCTGCTCGGAAGGCTTGCATGGCTGCGGCAACTACTTGCTTGGCTGGGAGGAGAGAAACATCGAAACTATGATGTGAGTCTCGGATCTGAGCTTTAACTATTAGAACCCGAACACAATCGCTCTGAGGCGATTTATACAGAGAGCAGCAAGCTTTAACACACAAATTAACTGCAAACCCTAAAGATACCTAAAACAAACAACAAACTTTATTCATATGACACGGGGGTTACAGAAGTCCTCAACTGAGGAAAATAACATCTACAGACTGAGCTGCAGGATAAACTAAAAGACAAAATGTCGAGTCAGCTGCTCAGACATTAATCAGATGAGCCACACTGCTCACTGAAACGCTCTCCTTCTTCTATGTCTGAAATACCCGAACTGCCTTATATAGCCGCGAGGAGAGGAGGATTAGGGTTTGTCCTCTGACAGGTTCTGACAGGCCCTCAACTAAGGTTTCTGACCAATCACCTAATTGGCATTAAATCGCCGAACTGGCATTAATTTCTACGGTGATCGGATCTGTCAGACGTCACATCTGTCAAAGGGTAGGTGCAACGTCATGTCAGACCTTTTTGCCAAGATCCCCAACTGCGCGAGCGCAGTCCGGCTTCGCCCAATTTTGAAGCGTAGTCTGGCAGAGGCGTGAAATCTGGGTTAATATTTCTAACACCCTCCTTTAAACCAGATTTCATGAGCGCTTTGACTCCAAGCTGCTCTCGCAATCTGTTGAAGTCTTCCTATTTCAAAGGCTTCGTGAAGATATCTGCCAACTGCTCCTTGGATCTGCAAAACTAGAGTTGAATCTCTCCAGACTTCACCAACTCTCTGATGAAGTGATAACGAATATCGATGTGTTTCGTCCGACCATGGAACACGGGATCCTCTGACAGTGCGATGGCCGAATTGTTATCACAAAAAATTGTTGTCGCGCCTTCCGGAGGATAGTTTAGTTCACTCAGAACTCTTTGCAGCCAAACTGCCTAGCATGCGGCTGATGTGGCGGCAACATATTCTACTTCAACTGTGGACAACGCAATGATGGGTTGTTTCTTGGACGCCCATGAGACTGCCCTTAATCAGAGATGGAAAGCATACCCGGAGGTGCTCTTTCGATCGTCGGTACTACCAACCCAGTCATTATTTGTGAAGTCGACTAGTTCCAGCTAGTCCTGTTTGGCGTAAAATAGGTCATTGTTTCGTGTCCCATTGACATAGAGCAAGATCCTCTTGCCTGCTTGCCAGTTCCTGTCCTTCGGAGTCTCCATGAAACGGTTGATTAGACTGACTCCGAACATCAGATCTGGTTGAGTTGTAGTCAAATACATTAGACTGCCAACTAGCCTCTTGAACAGGGTTGGATCAACATTCCTCCATGAATCCAGTTTGCTCAGCTTCAAACCTGTGGCTACAGGTGTGATGGCAGGTTTGTTGTCCTCCATCTTGAACCGCTTCAAGACATCCTTTGCATACTTGCCCTGAGAAATGAAGATGCCATCTACCGATTGGTCAACTTCAATGCCGAGAAAATACTTCATCAACCCTAAGTCCGTCATCTCGAACTCCTTCTTCATTGCTGTTCTGAACTGGTCAAACAGGACATTGTTGTTGCCAGTATAAATCAAATCGTCCACATACAGGCAAACGATAATGAGCTCACCTGCTTCATTTGTCTTTATGTATAGGGTGTGCTTAAATGGGCATTTGACAAACCCATTTTCCTAAAAATAGTTGTCAATCTAGCTGTACCAAGCCCAGGGCACCTGCTTCAAACCGTACAGGGCCCTCTTCAGCTTCAGGACTTTGCCCTCCTGGCCTTCAATTTCGTAACCTGGTGGCTGGTCTATGTAGACCTCTTCCTCCAACACTCCGTTGAGGAAGGCTGACTTGACATCCATCTTGTGCATCTTCCAACCTTGTTGGGCTGCCAATGCTAGGATCATCCTGACTGTGTCAAGTCGGGCTATAGGTGCATATACCTCATGGTAATCGATGCCTGACTTCTGCTTGTAACCCTTCGCCACCAATTTGGATTTATGCTTGTCAACGTCTCCTTGGGTGTTGAACTTTGTCTTATACACCCATTTGACCCCAATGGTCTTCTTCCCTGCTGGAAGATCTGTCAGCTGCCATGTCTCATTCTTTTCAATGGTTGCTATCTCCTCATCCATCGCATGCACCCACTTATGATTCTGACTTGTGTCTTCGAACTCTACTGGATCAACTTCAATAAAGAATGCAAAGTCAGAGTACTCTTCATCTATGTGGGTTTGGGTTACCTCATAGATTTCTTGTAAGCTCCTTGTCTTTCTTTGGCGTCACCAGGTTCTGGATTCTACTTACGAGTGGAGGCAACCAAGATGGATTGGTTGTGTTACTGCTGGCACTGTTGTTGCTGCTGGAAGTTGCAGGTGGCTGCACACTTCCTTCTTCCAAGTCAACAGATTGTACTACTACTTGCTCTGATTGGCCAGTCTCTGACTTCCCGTTCCAAGCTTGATCTTCAAGAAATTTTACATCACGGTTGATGATGAGCTTCTTTGTCACAGGGTTGTACAGCCTATATGCCTTCGCCTGCTCACTGTACCCTGTGAAAATGCACTTTTCAGCTCTATCATCCAACTTCTACCGCTTTTCTTCTGGAACATGTGCATATGCAATGCACCCGAACACACGTAAGTGAGCCACACTTGGCTTCACACCGCTCTAGACCTCCTAAGGGATTTTTTCCTTAACTTTTTTGGTGGGACATCTGTTTAGCAAGTAGACTACACATGTTACAGCCTCTGCCCAAAATTCGTATGACAATCCCTTCGCCTTCATCATGCTTCATGCCATTTCCATGATGGTTCGGTTCTTCCTCTCAGCTACGCCATTTTGCTTTGGCATGTATCTGGCAGTGAACTGCCTTCGAATTCCATGCTGCTTGCAATAGTTATGGAATTCGTTGGAGATGTATTCACCTCCACAATCTGTCCTGAGAGTCTTGATCTGATATCCACTTTGTTTCTCCACCAGAGCCTTGAACTCCTGATGTAGGAGCATCCAGTAGCACCTGATGTAGAAGCATCCAGTGGCAGGAGGGCCACTTCTGAAGAGTCGGCTCAGGAAGAAGAAGAAGAAGGCAAAGAAAAATTTTCTAAGGCAAAAGTTGAAAGTTGTAGCGAAATCATGACGTCGCGATTTTGCGACGTCGCAAAATCACGACGTCGAAGGGAGGCCAGGGCAGAAGAAGTCAGGAGTAGTGAAATAGCGACGTTGCGATTTTGCGACATCGCAAAATCGTGATGTCGTAATTTCATGATGTCACGAAATCACGACATCAAAGCAAGGTGGAGGCAGAAGTCAAAGGGGGTAGTGAAATCACGATGTCGCGATTTTGTGATGTCGTAAAATCGCGACGTCAAATGAAAACCAAGGCGTGGCGACAGTTTTGTCGCGATATCGCGACGTCACGATATCACGACAGAAAAGAAAAGAATCTAAGGCACAAAGGCGAGAGGTCGCGATATCGCGATGTCGCGACATCGCGACATGAAAGAAAAGAAGATAAGGCACAAATGCGGGAGGTCGCGATATCACGATGGCATGATATCACGACGTCACGATATCGCGACAAATAAATGAAGTCAAGGTTCGAAGGCGGAACGATCGCGATATCGGGACGTGTCGTAATATCACAGCGAAGACAGAAGAAGACGAAGAAGAAGAAAGAGATGGCGTGAAAACCGCGACAAGCGGTATTTTCAGGGACTATTCCAGAATGACACGTGGCACCAAGGTGCAGTTAAGGCAGGCGACTGCCAAGAAGCATGGGAAATGAAAAGGATGGGCACGTAGAGTTTTCTAATGGAAGCGACGATGACAAGGACCATGCGAAGTGGGGTCTTAAATCGGGTTGGTGTCCTGATTTTTGTGTTGATGTTCCAGAGGGTCGGGGCCTCTATAAAAACCCAGTCTTTGTAATAAATCAGGTTGGTGTCCCGATTAATGCGTAAGTTGTTTTAGAGGGTCGGGGCCTCTATAAAAACCTAGTTTAATGTAATAGTCGGGGTGGTGGATTGGAAGGTCGGAGATATAGAGTGTGCGTGGGAAATACCAGGGGAGCTCTGGTTATTGTAAGCCTACGGGCTGTTTATCTGTTTATGTAAAGGATATCAGATTAATGTAAGAAATTTTTGAATTTGCGTGTGTTCGACTTTCTCATCCCCCATCAGTGGTATCAGAGCTAATGTTCCTGAGTGTGTAACAGATCACCGGACGTGAGGCAGTTACACCAGGATCTGTGGTAGGGTTCTGAGAGAGAGAGTGAGTTAGGGTCTTTGAGTGTGTAAGCAGATTTGTCGAGCATGAGGCAGTTTATGCCAGGACCCGATAGAAAAATGCATCCCCGAAGAAGCCGGGACAGCAAGAGCGATATGATGACAGTGGAAGAGTTTGAAGCTTTGTAGAGGCAGTTCAAAGCCCTGCAAGAGGAGTGGCTCAGCATAAAATTGCGGGAGCAAGAAGAGCGGCACAGAAGGCGTGAAGAAATATAGAAAAAGAGAGATGTCGGAGTGCATCAGAAGCTGAAGCTGAAGAAGGCTGCATGCAAAGAAGAGTGCAGTAGTTCCAGGAATTGCCTGGAAGAAGGCAAAAATCTAACTGGCCAAGAAGAGGAGTGCAAGCAGGCTGTAGAAGAAGTATGCAGCAGTGGGAGAATCTGTCTGGAGGAAGACAGAAGTTATGTGGGCCAGGAGAAAGGGTTGGAGCAGGCTGTTGAGGCAGAGAAAGGTTTGGAAGTGCTGCAAGAGGCAGTAACCAGATAGTGCAGAAGTGAAGATCACTTCTCCACTTACCTCAGGTGTCTGATGCAGGAGCATCTAGTAGCACCTGATGTAGAAGCATCCAGTTGCGGGAGGGCCACTTCTGAAGAGTCGGCTCAGGAAGAAGAAGAAGAAGGCAAAGAAAATTTTTCTAAGGCAAAAGTTGAAAGTTGTAGCGAAATCGCGACGTCGCAATTTCGCGACGTTGCGAAATCGTGACGTCGAAGGGAGGCCAGGGCAGAAGAAGTCAGGAGTAGCGAAATCGTGATGTCATGAAATCATGACGTCAAGGCGAGGCGGAGGCAGAAGTCAAGAGCGGTAGTGAAATCATGACGTTGTGATTTCATGACGTCGTGAAATCGTGATGTCAAAGCAATGTGGAGGCAGAAGTCAGAGGGGGTAGCAAAATCATGACGTCATGAAATCGTGACGTCAAATGAAAACCAAGGCATGGCAACAGTTTTGTCATGATATCGCGACGTCGCGATATCGTAACAGAAAAGAAAAGAAGCTAAGGCACAAAGGTAGGAGGTCGCGACATCGCGACATGAAAGAAAAGAAGATAAGGCACAAAGGCGAGAGGTCGCGATATCGCGACGGCGTGATATCACGACGTCGCAATATCGTGACAAAGAAACGAAGTCAAGGTTCGAAGGCGAAACGGTTGCGATATCGCGACATGTCGCGATATCGTGGCGGAGGGAGAAGAAGACGAAGAAGAAGAAAGAGATGGCATGAAAACCGTGGTAGGCAGTATTTTTAGGGACTGTTCCAAAATGACACGTGGCACCAAGGTGCAGTTAAGGCGGGCGACTGCCAAGAAGCACGGGAAACAAAAAGGATGGGCATGCAGAGTTTTTTGACGAAAGCGACGATGACAGGGACCATGCAGAGTGGGGTCTTAAATCAGGTTGGTGTCCCGATTTTTATGTTGATGTTCCAGAGGGTCGGGGCCTCTATAAAAATCTAGTATTTGTAATAAATCGGGTTGGTGTCCCGATTAATGGGTAAGTTGTTTCATAGGGTCGGGGTCTCTATAAAAACCCAATTTAATGTAATAGTTGGTGTGGTGGATTGGAAGGTCGGAGATATAGAGTGTGCATGGGAAATACCAGGGGAGCTCTGGTTATTGTAAGCCTGTGGGCTGTTTATCTGTTTATGTAAAGGATATCAGATTAATGTAAGAAATTTTTGAATTTGCATGTGTTCGACTTTCCCATCCCCCATCAACTCCTTAAATCTGGCAAACACTTCTGACTTTAACTTGATGATAGATCCAAGTCTTTCAGCTGAAGTCATCTATGAACGTCAAGAAGTATTTGTTGTCGACAAACATGGTGGTTTGCATGGGACCACAAATGTCTGAGTGCACCAGCTCCAATGGTCATGATGCTCTCCAAGACTGTCCTACAGGGAATGCATCCCTGTGTTGCTTGTCGACTAGGCATCCTTCACACACTTGGTTTGGTTGCTCAATAAGGGGTAAACCCTTCACCATTTGCATCTTGTGCAGTTGATTCAGGCCACTGAAGCTCAAGTGACCAAATCTGAGATGCCACAGCCAGGTAGCATCCTTCACAACTACACTCAGAGACATCAATGATTCATTCTAAATCTGCAGTGGAAACATTTTGTTCTTTGTCATGGACACTGTAGCAATCTGCCCATGCGACTTGTCTTTGATGCTGCAAGTTCTGTCTTTGAACTGGATCGTATGTCTCTTCTACACAAGGTATCCAATGCTCAACAGGTTATGCTTCAGGCCAGACACATAGTAGACGTCATAGATATGCTTTCGTTCGCCGTGCCTGGTGCGAATGAGGATATTTCATTTCCCCATTATGGGAACCTTGTTGTTGTTCCCCATCTTCACTTTATACTAGACTATTTCATCCAGTTGGGAGAACATCTCCTTGTTCCCCGTCATGTGGTTGCTACACCCACTGTCTAAGTACCAGACATTCTTCTGGCACTCTTCTTCAATGTTGCAAGTCAACAGCACATTTCCTCCTGCCGCATTTTTGGTTTCATCCGTGTAATGGGCCTGCTGCTGGTTCTCCGTGGCCATCCATTTTCTGCACTGTGAGATGTAATGGCTGAACTTCTTACATAAATAGCATTGGACCTTTGACATGTCCTTCTGACCAGATTCAGCTTGCTGATTTTTTGAACTGCCTCTTCCACCTTGTTGATGGAAATTATAGTTGGTCTCCCCTTCGCTAGGGTTTGACCTTCCTCCTTGCTTTTTTCCTTTCCCACGCCTACCTTTGCCTCTTCCTCCATGAGAACTAGAGGCGCCATGGTGGGAATATTGTCTATCGTTGTCTCGGAATGAGACCTGAGCCCAGAATGCTTGCTCTAGAGAGGTCTGAGATGAACGGTTCAACCTCTGTTCATGTGTCTACAATGAACCCATGAGCTCGTCTGTCGAGAGGGTTGTCAGATCCCTTGACTCTTCGATTGCTATCACAACCGAGTCAAACTTGGTGGGCAGACTTCTAAGAATCTTCTCCACGATTCTCTGGCTCTGCACATTTTCTCTATTCAACCACATCTGGTTGATAATGTCCATCATCCGGGTGAAGAAATCACTCATGGACTCGAACTCACTCATCTGTAGATTTTTGAACTCCCTCTTAAGCATCTACAGTTTCACCAACTTTACCTTGTTGGTGCCCTGGTACGAGCTGGCCAGAATCTTCCAGGCTTGCTTCGTTTTGGTGGCTGATGCAATCCAGGGGAAGATGGACTCCTCGATTGCTTGCATGATGTAGAAGAGGGCCTTCTGGTCCTTCTTCATGTTCTCTTTTAGTAGATTTTTTTCTGCTTGAGAGAGGGCGACCAGTGCTGCTGCATCTGCTGGTTCTAGGTAGCCGTTCTTGACTAACTCCCACAGCTCCTAGGATCCAAACAGGATATTCATCTAGATGCTCCAGTAATCGTAATTTTATTTGTTGAAGCGTGGGATCTGCAACTACAAGTTGTTGCTAGTGGAAGCCATTCTGCTTTGGTCTCCGCGTCAAGGGATCAGTAGCTCTGATACCAATTTGAAGAATTTTAATTTTCTTTCTAATCGCTGAAGTCCAACGCTCGCGAGAGCGAAGTGTGGACTGCGCTCGGGTTGCGGTGCAGTGCGAACATCGAGGGCAACGTTTGGACTTTGCCCAAAGAACAGCGCAGTGCAGACTTTGGTGGCAAAGTACAGACTTTACCCAAAGGCCAGCGCAGTGCGGACTACGCACAGATTTTTGTCGAACTTCGACTTGGGGGCGAAGTGCGGTTTGCGGTCGACGGAAGGTGATGGATGGCACAATGCGCACTTCGGGGGCATAAGACAAACTGTGCTCAGTGCACGACGAAGTTCAAACTTCAGGGGCACCAACAGACTACGCTTAGCGAAAAGGTGAAGTGCAGACTGTGCCCGATGAAGTGTGGTCGGGGCGACTCGCGCTTCGCTTGCGCAATCGGGCTGCGCTCGGATATCGGGCGCAGTCGGGTTGCGACAGCAAACTCGGAATACTTCTTCCAGACTTAGCAAATATTTGGCTCTGGAATATTTCCTGCTCATAATGCTTGCATGGCTACGGCAACTGCTTGCTTGGCTGGGAGGAGAGAAACACTGAAACTATGATATGAGTCTCGGATCTGAGCTCTAACTATTAGAACCCGAACACAATCGCTCTGAGGCGATTTTTACAGAGAGCAGCAAGCTTTAACACACAAATTAACTGCAAACCCTAAAGATACATAAAACAAACAACAAACTTTATTCATATGAAACGGGGGTTACAGAAGTCCTCAACTGAGGAAAATAACATCTGCAGACTGAGTTGTAGGATAAACTAAAAGACAAAATGTCAAGTCGGCTACTCGGACATTAATCAGATGAGCCACACTGCTCACTAAAATGCTCTCCTTTCTCTACACTTCCTCCGTTTGCTCTCCTTCTTCTATGTATGAAATACTCGAACTGCCTTATATAGCCTTGGGGAGAGGAGGATTAGGGTTTGTCCTCTGATAGGTTCTGACAGGCCCTCAACTAGGGTTTCTGACCAATCATCGAATTGGCATTAAATCGTCGAACTGGCATTAATTTCTGTGATGATCGGATCTATCAGACGTCACATCTGTCAGAGGGTAGGTGTGACGTCATGTCAGACCTTTTTGTCGGGATCCCCAACTGTGCGAGCGCAGTCCAGCTTCGCCCAGTTTCAGAGCGCAGTTTGGCGAAGGCGTGAAATCTGGGTTAATATTTCTAACACACAACGCCATAAAAGCATACCATTTGTTGTATCAAAAGCCCTTGTGAAAGAAGCCTCTGGCCTAGTGTTAGACTTTGACAAGCTGTTGATCTTTATCCCAAAACCCACTTTGCAGATTCCATCCATCGTTGATCTCAGCAATAGATCCTATTTGATATTCATCCACCACTAGATATGGTTAGTCTCGGCTGTTATTGTAATTCACACAAAATAAATTATTTCATATGGATATTTTACCATGGCTTGGTACATACAACTGCTTGAAGGGTAGAAAAATCTTCAAAGAAAGTTTGAGAATATAATTCATAACTTTGCATTTAGGATATGCGTGCTTAACCACTTTATGGGTGTTGGTTGTCCACTAAGACGAGGATTGGATAAAGGATAGACGAATTTTGAAATGTACAATGTAAGCATAAGCTACATTTGTCCATTACTTTTTTAATGGAAGCAAATTTTATAGCCGTTGGTTTACCTAATTACATGGAATACAATCAGGCCATAATTAGCCTAAAGACTTCAATTACTAAATTGCATGGAAACCAATCAGGCTTAAAGCCTTCAAATATAACAATCAGATCCACCCAGACAGCCTTGACAAAATATTAAAATTAGAAGGAATGGGAAATCAAAACAACTATGATAACAACTTTTTTTGGTTTGTTTATAAAATAAATATGTTTGAAACATCAAAAGGAGGAAACAAATCCGTCAAGAAAAAAAGAAGAAGAAAAAAGAATAGTTATTTACCTGTATCTCAACTGATTGCTTTGTTTTAGAAGCTTCTATCAAAATTTTGGCAAACTCCATTGCATTTTTCTTGAAAACAACGCTGCTAAAATCCTTCAAAACTTTGGTGGAGAATTCTAAACTTGCCAATTTTCTCTGCTGCTTCCATTTCTCTCCATCAACAGCAAAAATACCATCCCTAGAAGATCTTTCATAATGTCATGGTTGAAATTTTCCTGCAAATGAAAGACATATATTAACAACCTCATTTAACCATGACCCCTCTCTCTCTACATATAGACAGACACACACAACATAAAATGAAAGGACCTATCCATATATGAAGGAATGGAAGTCTGACCCTGCCATAATTTGTAAACTTGGTCTTCAGAATATGCTCCACAATTGCAGGATCAATAGTGAAAACATAGTTGCAGATGGGAAATACTATTTTGAATGTTTTGTGGTTTTGGTGAATATCAGCAAGGAAGTCATGCAGCCTCTTGAAGTTGCTAATGAGACCCACCATTGAACCAGCCACAGGTGGGTATGAATCACCACTCCATTTGCTGCTGAATATATTCAACACAAAGAGCAAAAGGGCAACTGCCAAGGGCAGTAATATACTTACTGTATATATGCTTAGTAATGAAGTTTTAATTTTTTTAATATTTGTCGGAGTCCGAGAGCGGGAGCGAAGTGCGAAGGAGGGAGGGGCCCGAAGTCGGGTTGCGCAATCGGGCTGCGCAAGCGCAGTCGGGTTGCGCTCCCGAATATTGCGCATTCGGGTTATGCATGGACCGAGGTGCACAGTCGGGTTGCGCACGGAAGAAAGTGCTAAGTCCGGCAAGCACTCGGTCAACGCCCGACTGCGTTGGTCAAATGCAGCGAAGTCCGACTTCGCTGCGCAGTCTGGTGGACGGCTCCAGACTTAGCCAAATTTTTGGATTGCAAAATATTTTTGCCTTGCAGACTTTTGCTGTCCGGAGGCTTGCGCGTCTTCGGCATTGGTTTGCCTGCTTGGCAAGAGCTGTACGAGAGGAGAGAAACACCGAATCTGAGTGCAATGTTTAAGATCTGAGCTCAAACTTATAGAACCCGAAAGAAATCGCTCTGAGGCGATTTGTACAAAGAACAATAGCAGATTTTAGCACACAGAGATTACTGCAAACCCTACAGATGCCTTAAACAACATCAAATTTTATTCATATAAAACGAGGGTTACAAAAGTTCTCAACTGAGGAAAAACAAACATCTGCAGACTAAAGCTGTAGGATAAACTGAAAGGGAAAACAAATGTCAAGTTTGCTGCTCGGACATTCAACAGATGAACTGCACTGCTCACTGAAACAATCTCGTTCGCTACTCTGTGAATGACTATTTTTTTAAGTTTCCCCCACTCTCCTCTCTCTCTGCTTTCTTTCCACGCTTTTCCACCACTTTTGTCTGAAGACCCGTACTGCCTTATATAGCCGCGGGGAGAGGAAGATAGGGGTTTTCCTCTGACAGGTTCTGACAGACCCTCAACTAGGGTTTCTGACCAATCGCCGAACTGGTATTAAATCGCCGAACTGGCATTAAATTCTATGACGATCGGATCTGTCAGACGTCACATATGTCAGAGGCCACGTGCGACGTCAAGTCAAAAGCTTTTGTCGAGATGCCCGTCTTCGCGAGCGCAGTCCGACTTCACCCAAGTTTGGAGCGCAGTTGGGCGGAGGCATGAAATCTGGATTAATATTTCTAACACCCTCCTTTAAGCCTAATTTCATGAGCACTTTGACTCCAAGATGCTCTCGCAATCTGCTGAAGTCTTCCTCCTTCAAAGGCTTCATGAAAATATCTACCAACTACTCCTTGGATTTGCAAAACTATAGTTGAATTTCTCCAGACTTCACCAATTCTCTGATGAAGTGATAACGAATATCAATATGTTTTGTCCGGCCATGGAACATGGGATCCTTTGATAGTGCGATGGCCGAATTGTTATCACAAAAAATTGTTTTCGCGCCTTCTAGAGGATAGTTCAGTTCACTCAGAACTCTTCGTAGCCAAACTGCCTGGCATGCGGCTGACGTGGCGATGACATATTCTACTTCAGTTGTGGACAACGCAATGATAGGTTGCTTCTTGGACGCCCATGAGACTGCCCCTGATCCGATATGGAAAGCATACCCGGAGGTGCTCTTCCAATCGTCAATGTTGCCAGCCCAGTCATTGCCTGTGAAGTCCACCAGTTCCAACTGGTCCTGTCTGGCATAAAATAGGCCATTGTTTCGCATCCCGTTGACATAGTGCAAGATCCTCTTGCCTGCTTGTCAGTGTGTGTCCTTCAGAGTCTCCATGAAATGACTGATCAGACTGAATCTGAAAATCAGATCTGGCCGAGTTGCAGTCAAATACATCAGACTACCAACTAGCCTCTTGAATAGGGTTGGATCTACATTCCTCCCTGAATCCAACTTGCTCAGATTCAAACCTGTGGCTACAGGTGTGATGGCAGGTTTGCTATCCTCCATATTGGACCGCTTTAGGACATCCTTCGCATACTTGCCCTGAGAAATGAAGATGCCATCCGCGATTGGTCAACTTCAATGCCAAGAAAATACTTCATCAGCCCTAAGTCCGTCATCTCGAACTCCTTCATGGCTGTTCTGAACTGGGAAAACAGTGTTGTGCTATTGCCAGTGTAAATTAAATCGTCCACATACAGGCAGACGATTATGAGCTCACCTACATCATTTGTCTTCATGTATAGGGTGTGCTCATATGGGCATTTTACAAACCCATTTTGCTGAAAATAATTGTCAATCCGGTTGTACCAAGCCCGGGCGCCTGCTTCAAACCATACAGGGCCTTTTTCAGCTTCAGGACTTTGCCCTCCTAGCCTTCAATTTTGTAACCTGGTGGCTGGTCTATGTAGACCTCTTCCTCGAACACTCCTTTGAGGAAGGCTGACTTGACATCCATCTGGTACATCTTCCAACCCTAATGGGCTGCTAATGCGAGGATCATCTTGACTGTGTCAAGTCAGACTACAGGCGCATAAACCTCATGGTAATCGATGCCTGACTTTTGTTTGTAACCCTTCACCACCAGTATGGCCTTATGCTTGTCAATGTCTCCTTGGGCGTTGAACTTTGTCTTATACACCCACTTGAATCCAATGGTCTTCTTCCCTATTGGAAGATCTGTCAGTTGCCATGTATCATTCTTTTCAATGGCTTCAATATCCTCGTCCATCGCCTGCACCCACTTTTGATTCTGACTTGCGTCTTCG
Organism: Wollemia nobilis; assembly: GCA_028583015.1. Taxonomy (NCBI): domain Eukaryota; kingdom Viridiplantae; phylum Streptophyta; class Pinopsida; order Araucariales; family Araucariaceae; genus Wollemia; species Wollemia nobilis. The sequence goes on from JAQPPZ010017235.1 coordinate 14,201,323, forward strand.
AACTCTACTAGATCAACTTCAATAAAGAATGCAAAGTCAGATTACTCTTCATCTACATGAGTTTGGGTTACCTCGTAGATTTCTTGCAAGCTCCTTGTCTTCGCTGGTGTCACCAGGTTCTGGATTCTACTTGCACATGGAGGCAACCGAGATGGAGTGGCTGTGCTACTGCTAGCACCGCTGCTGCTGCTGGAGGTTGCAGGTGGCTGCACACTTCCTTCTTCCAAGTCAATAGACTCTACTACTATTGGCTTTGATCATCCAGTCTTCGACTTCCAGTTCCAAGCTTCATCTTCAAGAAACTTCACATCACAACTGATGATGAGCTTCTTCGTCACAGGGTTGTACAGTTTATATGCCTTCGCCTGCTCACTGTACCCTATGAAAATGCACTTCTCAGCTCGATCATCCAACTTTTGCCACTTCTCTTCTGGAACATGTGCATATGCAATGCACCCAAACACATGCAAGTGAGCCACACTTGGCTTCACACCGCTCCAGGCCTCTTGAGGGATTTTGTCCTTCACATTTTTGGTGGGACATCTATTCAGCAGGTAGACTGCACATGTTACAGCCTCTGCCCAAAATTCATGCAGCAATCCCTTCGCCTTCATCATGCTTCATGCCATCTCCATGATGGTTCAGTTTTTTCTCTCATCTACGTCATTTTGCTATGGTGTGTACCTAGCAGTGAACTGCCTTCGAATTTTGTGCTGCTTGCAGTGGTTGTGGAATTCATTGGAGATGTATTCACCTTCGCCATCTGTCCTGAGAGTCTTGATCTGATATTTGCTCTATTTCTCCACCAAAGCCTTGAGCTCCTTGAATCTGGAAAATGCTTCTGATTTTAGCTTGATGGCATAGATCCAAGTCTTCCGATTGAAGTCATCTATGAATGTTAAGAAGTATTTATTGTTGGCAAACGTGCTGGTCTGCATCGGACCGCAAATGTCTGAGTGCACCAGCTCCAGTGGTTGTGATGCTCTCCAAGACTGATTGAAAGGGAACGAATCCCTATGTTGTTTGTCGACTAAGCAGCCCTCATAAACTTGATTTTGCTGCTCTATCAAGGGTAAACCCTTCACCATTTGCTTCTTGTGTAGTTGATTCAGGCCACTGAATTTTAGATGACCAAATCTGAGATGCCATAGCCAGGTAGCATCTTTCACAACTACACTCAGAGACATCAATGATTCATTCTGAATCTGCAGCAAAAACATTTTATTCTTCGTCATTGACACTGTAGCAATCTTCCCATGCGACTTGTCTCTGATGGTGCAAGCTCCGTATTTGAACTGGACCGTATGTCCCTTATGTACGAGCTGTCCAACGCTCAATAGATTGTGCTTCAGGCCAGGCACATAGTAGACATCACAGATCTTCTTTCATTCATCGTGCCTAGTTCGGATGAGGATTTTTCCTTTCCCCATTATGGGAACCTTGTTATTGTTCCCCATATTCACCTCAGACTAGACTGTTTCATCCAGTTGGGAGAACATCTCCTTGTTCCCCGTCATGTGGTTGCTGCACCCATTGTCTAAATACCAGACATTCTTCTGGAACTCCTCCTCAATGTTGCAAGTCAACACATTTCCTCTTGCCACATTTCTGGTTTCATCCGTGTAATGGGCCTACTGCTAGTTCTCCTTGACCATCCGTTTTCTACATTGTGATATGTAATGGCCAAAATTCTTGTAGAAATAGCACTAGACCCTTGAAATGTCCTTCTGACCAGATCCAGTTTGCTAATTTTTTGAACTGCCTCTTCCACCTTGCTGATGGAAATTACAGTTGGTCTCTCCTTCGCTAGGGTTTGACCATCCTCCTTGCTTGTTGCCTTTCCGACACCTGCCTCTGCCTCTTGCTCCGTAAGAACTTGAGGCGCCATGGTGGGAATCTTGTCTGCCACTGTCTCGAAATGAGACCTGAGCCTTGAATGCTTGCTCCAGAGAGGTCTGAGACGAACGGCTTAGCCTTTGTTCATGTGTCTACAATGAACCCATGAGCTCGTCTATCAAGAGGGTTGTCAGATCCCTCGACTCTTCGATTGCTATCACAACCGAGTCAAACTTTGCAAGCAGACTTCTGAGAATTTTCTCCACGATTCTTTGGCTCTGCACATTTTCTCCGTTCAACCGCATCTGGTTGATAATGTCCATTGTTCGGGTGAAGAAATCACTCATGGACTCGAAATCACTCATTTGCAGATTTTCAAACTCCCTCCTGAGCATCTGCAGCTTCACCAACTTTACCTTATTCGTGCCTTGGTACGAGCTGGCCAGAATCTCCCAGGCCTGCTTCGCCTTAGTAGCTAATGCGATCCGCAGGAAGATGGACTCCTTGACCACTTGCATGATGTAGAAGAGGGCCTTCTGGTCCTTCATGTTCTCTTTCAACAGGTCCTTGTCTGCTTGAGAGAGGGCAGTCAGCACTGCTGCATCTGCCGGTTTTGGGTAGCCGTTCTCGACTAACTCCCATAGTTCCTAAGATCCGAACAAGATCTTCATCTAGATGCTCTAGTAATTGTAATTCTTCTCATTGAAGCACGGGATCTACAACTGCAAGTTGTTGCTACTGGAAGCCATTCTGCTTCAGTCTTCGCGTTAAGGGATCAGTGGCTCTGATACCAATTTAAAGTTTTAATTTTTTTAATTTTTGCCTAAGTTCGAGAGTGGGAGCAAAGTGCGAAGGAGGGAGGGGCCCGAAGTCGGGTTGCGCAATTGGGCTGTGCAAGCGTAGTTGGGTTGCGCTCCCAAATATTGCGCAGTCAGGTTGCGCACGGACTGAGGTGCACAGTCGGGTTGCGCACGGAAGAAAGTGCTAAGTCTGAAAAGCACTCGATCAACGCTCGAATGCGCTGGTCAAAGGTAGCGAAGTCTGACTTTGCTGCACAGTCTGGTGGACAGCTCTAGACTTAGCCAAATTTTTGCCTTGCAGACTTTTGTTGTCCGAAGGCTTGCGCGGCTTCGGCGTTGGTTTGCCTGGCTTGGCAAGAACTGTACGAGAGGAGAGAAACACCGAATCTGAGTGCAATGTTTCAGATCTGAGCTCAAACTTATAGAACCCAAAATAAATCACTCTGAGGCGATTTGTACAGAGAACAACAACAGATTTTAGCACACAGAGATTACTACAAACCCTACAGATGCCTTAAACAACAACAAATTTTATTCATATAAAATGAGGGTTACAAAAGTTCTCAACTGAGGAAAAACAAACATCTGCAGACTAAAGCTGCAAGATAAACTAAAAGGGAAAATAAATGTCGAGTCTGTTGCTCGGACATTCAACAGATGAGCTGCACTGCTCACTAAAACAATCTCGTTCGCTACTTTGCGAATGACTGTTTTTTCAAGTTTCCCCCACTCTCCTCTCTCTCCACTCTCTTTCCACGCTTTTCCACCACTTTTGTCTGAAGACCCAAACTGCCTTATATAGCCGCGGGGAGAGGAAGATAGGGGTTGTCCTCTGACAGGTTCTGACAGACCCTCAACTAGGGTTTCTGACCAATCGCCGAACTGGCATTAAATTGCCGAACTGACATTAACTTCTACGGTGATCGGATCTGTCAGACATCACATCTGTCAGAGGCCACGTGCGACGTCAAGTCAAAAGTTTTTGCCGAAATGCCCGTCTTCGCAAGCGCAGTCTGGCTTCGCCCAAGTTTGGAGAGCAGTTGGACGGAGGCGTGAAATCTGGATTAATATTTCTAACAAGTAACACCATCTTTGCTAATACAGCAGAAACACAATACGAGTATGCAACAGTGGAAATGTGAAAGTTTCAGTCTGAAGTGGGCATGGATTCACAGGTTCCGTTCGATATAATTGAGGTAGTGCTTCCTTGTTGCATTTATGGTTCCTTCGCTCAACTATTGGCCATTGGAAGCCTTTTGTTTTCCTTGAAGTTCTCTTTTAGACTCGTGGCTAAATAATTTAGCATTATATCGGATCTTAAATCCAAACCCAATGTGGTCCGAAGGATAAGGCGCGGTTGAGTAGATCATCTGTCGTTGGTTCACCACATTATAATTTTGTTAAGAGCGAAAAGGATTTTTTAAGGACAACATTTTGAAATCAAACCTTAATTAAAGGTAAACAAAAAAAAACAAATAATGGGTTCTTAAGTATAAAAATAAAAATATCTAAGACCCATTGTAAACAAAAAAAAACAAATAATGGGTTTTTAAGGATTTTTATTCTTAAGTATCCTTCTCTATTTAAGAATAAAAATAAAAATATCTAAGACCCATTGTCCGCAGATGCATTACGATTGTCTTGGATTCATTTGTGGACGTTAATCACAGCACAGGTACCCACCACCATGTCTTTTATCGTTTTATTCGTCGTACATGTACGCTTATCTTACTATTGTAACTGTTCATGTCTGGATTATGAGTCGTGGCATTCAATTTATTTGATAAATAGTTACATGTGACAGGCTTTTCGTCGTCTAGTTCAGAACTCATTTATTTGACAAATAGTTACATGTGACAGGCTTTTCGTCGTCTAGTTCAAAACTCATTAGAAGTCCAGGAAGGATAAAGACTTAATCGCAGAATTGAAACTGAAAACTATGATATGTATCACTAAATATTTTTAAAACATAGTCGAGTACGAATCCACATCATAATACAGAAGTGGATCGAAAACCAAAGACTAAGAAGTATGCCATGTTTGCTTTAATTTATTGGCCTGAACAATCGGTTCGAACCTAGCATAGGAATTCATATGATCTGGTAAAGGAATTGGGTCTTAGGTGACAAACATTCACATCAGTTTAATTTTTATTTTTTTTGAGTAGTGGTTGTTTGAATCTTGAACCTCTTCAAAAGAAGGGTAAAAATCCTCACCACTTCAATGTCATGATGGAACTTGTTAATAACTTTTATAGAAAAATGAATATGTTATCTTTGATCAGGCTCCTCCCAACCATAATCCCAAGAGCTATGCTTATGAATAGGACAATTGATATTATTTTTAAGTTTATTAATGATATTTTAAAAATATATTTTATTTTTTTATTGAGGTTTTAGTGTGAGAAACCCCTACATCCCAACCATGACCTTTCATAAGGGTGAGAGTCGGGCATCCCCATTCCAACCAGACCTCTCATAAGGGTGAGAGTCGAGCTTATCAATAGGGATCAAACACACACCCATACACACAACCACCCCCACGCTACGGTTTGAACCTTGGACCTTCGAAAGAAGAACCAAAGTCCAAACCATTGCGTTATGCTATCTCATTAATAATTGAAATTATTTTTAAGTTTATTATCTATTAATAGAAATGATATTGTTTTTCAAATTTGGGCACGTTATCCGTTTTTATGGCCACCACAGTATTTTACGTTGTTTGCTGCAAAAGTTGTCACAGTTTTTTGTGCAATCTGCCCTATAACCACCATGCCACAATAAATTTAAACCTTTCATACCCCTAAAAACAGTAGGAAAGGTACAAGCATTCACTCCGATGAGGCCCGATATTTGAACCTTGGACCTTCGCCTCTGTTACGAGGTTTGGTCGAACCAATTGATCTACACCTCAGACTTATAAAAATGATATTTTTAAAATATATTTTATATTTTTATTGAAGTTTTAGTGTGAGAAACCCCTACGACCGATGCTCAGGGTTGGGCATCCCCATCCCAACCATGACCTCTCATAAGGGTGAGAGCTAAGCTTATCAATAGGAGCCAAACACACACCCATACACACACCCACCCCCTCGCACACTCATCCACATTACAGTTTGAACCTTGGACTACCGAAAGAAGAGCCAAAACCCAAACCGTTACACTATTTACTTGTGGTATTATTTATATATATATATATATATAGATAGATAGATAGATAGATAGATTGAGGTTAGTGTGAGAAACCCCTACAACCGATGTTCGAGGTTGGGCATCCTCATTCCAACCATGACCTCTAATAAGGGTGAGAATCGAGCCAATCAATAGGGGCCAAATACACCCACCCCCTCACAGACCTGCCTATGCTGAAGTTTGAACCTTCAACCTTCAAAAGAAGAGCCAAAGCCCAAACCGTTGTGTTGTTCCCTTGGAAATTTTAAAAATATATATATATTTTTATTGAGGTTAGTGTGAGAAACCCCTACAAGGGATGTTTAGGTTTGGGTATCCCCATCCCAATCGTGACTTTTAATAAGGGTGAGAGTTGAGCTTATAAATAAGGACCAAACACACACCCACCCCCTCATACCCATCCCAACCATGACCCCTAATAAGGATGAGAGTTCAGCTTAACAATAGGGGCCATACACACACCCACCCCTCACACACTCGTCTACGTCACGGTTTAAACCTTGGATCTCCTAAAGAAGAGCCACCCATCCACCCCCTCATACACTCGTCCACATCACAGTTTGAACCTTGGACCTCTTGAAGAAGAGCCAAAGCATGAACCGTTGCGCTATCTCCCATGACATATTTTAAAAATATATTAATATAGAGGAAACTAAGCAGAGTGTTTTTTGGATGAAATTTAAATTTTAAGAGGTAGGTGAATGGAAATTATGTTAAATATTTGATAAAAAAAATATAGGTTTAAGAGATGAAAATATCTATAATAAATATAAGTTAGATATGGTATAATTAACCTAGTAGCATATATAATGTTATGATATTTCGACATGGATTGTTCCAATAAATATCATATTGGAGGGGAAGACAAAGTTAAAGAAAGGAATATGCTTTTGCTTTTATTATAGAATAATAATTTATCAAAATGCAAGTGAGTGGGTTCCATATTATTTAATCTTTAGCTTATTTTTAAGGCACATAACTTTATGGTTGCATTGTGATTGTTTTCATTTTTTAAGTGGTAGCAAAACAAAAGGGTTATAGAGCATTACTTCGTGATTGATGTTAATGGATATAAAAAATAATAAGGTGATTTAGATGAGAAAAGTACTTTCAAAGGAAAAGTGTTTTACCATGCAAGTATCAAAATACGGTGAATCATAAGATAAATAGAAGAAGCAAAAGAGAAATGAACATAAGAAAAGGATAATGGAGTAAAGTAGTGATTAGAGAAAGGTTTGAGAGAAGAACTTCTACAAAATCATAAAAGAGAAAAAGAATGGAAAAATTTTCTATATCACACCATGCATATATAGGATGACAGGAAGGAGATTTTTTTGGAGTAAGGTTAAGAAATCTCTTATTCAAGGAGATGTTATTTCAATGGTCGTTGATAAAGAAGAGATGAAATTGAGTTTTAAAGGAGATTTACTTTTATCATAACTAGATATGATTTGGCTAGAAGAAGCAACATGCAATTAAATGTTTAAATGAATAATTTTAAAAGAAAGGTGAGCATAAAAAGAGTTACATGTATGAAAATGATTAAGTTGAGACTAAGATTTAATTTTAATAGAAATATTGGCATGAAAATGAAGCAATAATAAAAAAAAAATGAAAAGAATATTTGCAATGAATATGTAAGTGAATCCACCATCTAAACATAGCATTATTAATGAAGAATAATTAATATTGATCTACAACATAATAAATATGGTTTCTTGTAGTAATAAATTAGCATAATAGTCAAATTGCATTAGCTCAACCTGTTACATTTCTCAACATTCAAGGAGGAGACCCATGTTCAAATATTTCCAAGCAATATATGGATAATATCTAAGCTTTGTTGTAATGCCACTATGTGGTGATGATGTAATATAGGTGGATCTCATTTCAATCCCATATAACCAATTGAAAAAATAAAAGAAAAAAAGAAACTTGCACAATAAACCAATTTTGAAATGACCAGCTCAAACATTGAAGCAAATGAACATAATATGAGCAAATGAGAGTGGATAAAAGTTACCTTTATAGCAATGTTAGAGAGAACAATTCCTCTAAATGATTTAATGCTCATAACCATAGAATTACATATGCGACTATTATGAACATAATTATCAAAGAGAGTGTCATTGTTGATATAAAATATTGATCATTGTATACACCATATTTTGAATGCATCATTAAAGTCTCCAAACTTACCAATATCTTCATCAGCTCGTTGATCAAGTATCCAAATCAATTCAAATATCTCAAATCGTAATTTAGGATTATTAATTGCTCCAAAAGTGAAAGCGCCAATCCATGAGTGATAGAGCCAGTGACACTCCTCCCTAGTAGCACTTTTGAAGAGCAAAAGGTTGTGATAAACTAAATCTAGAAAAATAATAAATACAAAATCAAAGGAAAAAGAAGAAGAATATAACATATACACACATAACATGATATTTCACCTAAAAAACCCTTACAATAAAAAAACTTAACATAGTACTATCTCCTTATTGTATAAACTTAACTGTCTCCAATACAATAATTTTCATCACTCATCTCTCTTCAAACCCTGATGCAAGCGCAATTAAATAACACCGACATAAGAATGAATTTTACAATACCATGGACCAAAAACCATGGGTTCAAATATTTTACCCTAAAAAACCCATATGGGTATAAAAATAGCTTAAGAAACCCTAAAAATTTCATTGGGGACTATCGCCTCTAAATCCTTGCTCGAGACCCAACCCAATCCTGAACCTTGACGAGGATACATGGAGTGTGTCCAATACCGTTTAAAGTTAACCTCGCTAGAATAACATTGAAAATTTTCAATGTATTTCTAACATTCTTCCACTTGTTGAATACTTTCCATAGGGACCAAAAACTACCATTATTAACTGTCAAGGGCAATCATGCCCATATATCTTCTACAATAATTAAATTTTTGAGCAGGTACATCCTTTGATAATGAATCAAAAACATTATTCTTTGTATCAACTTTCTCCAGCATCACCTGATTCCCTTCAACCATATATATCAAAAAATGGTACTTGATATCAATATGTTTTGACCGATCATGAAAACCAAGATTGTTGGCAAAAAATATTGTATTTTGACTGTCATTGTCAATTCTCACAACATTCTGCTTAAGACCAAATGTTGAACACAACATCTGTAGCCACACTAGTTCTTTATAGGTATGAGTTGTAATGTACTCTACCTCTGTTGTGGATAAAACAACCACTGATTATTTTGTACTCATCCAACTTACTACCCCTCCAAATAGTTTGAACACATAAGCACTCGTGGATATTCTCTTGTCCAAATCTTCAGCCCAGTAAACATCCACAAAATCTTGTAGATTTACAATATTACCATATTTAGATTTTTCTTGGTAATAGATAGTGTAGTATGAAGTTCCATGCAAGTATCCGAAGAACCTCTTCACAATAGTCCAATGCTTCTTTCCTGGATTCGGCATATATCTACTAACTACTCCCATTGCATGTGAAATATTAGGTCTAGTACAGACCATTGTACACATCAAACTACCAACAATGCTAGCATAATGAACATAATTTATTTCTTTAATTTTCTCATCTATTTTTGGATATTGTTCAGCAAATAACTTTTGACCAACAAGATATGGAGTACATATTGGTTTACAATGCATCCTAAACCTCTGTAGTATAAAATCAACATATTTCCTTTGATTTAACCACAAATTTCTATTTGCATGATTTCTTATTATTTTTATAACCAAAATAAATTTTGCAACACCCAAATCCTTCATGTCAAATTTAGAATATAAATAAGATTTTAGTAATTTTACCATCTCCTTATTGTTACCAATTAAAAACATGTCATCCACATTCAAAACAATTATAACAAAATTTTCGCCTTCTTGTTTAAAATACACACATGGATCTGCTTTGCTTTTTCTAAGCCTAAGTTTCAAAACAAACCTATCAAATTTTTGGTTCCACATTCTTGGAGATTGCTTCAAGCCATAAAGAGACTTTTTCAATTTACATACGAAGTCCTCCTTACCTTTTACCCTAAAGCATTCTAGTTGTGACATATATATGTCTTCATCAAGTTCACCATGTAGAAATGTTGTCTTTACATCCATATGTTCTATTTCAAGATCAAAAGCAACATAAATAGCCAACATAAATCTAATTGAAGTTAGTTTAGCCATAGGAAAAAAATCTCACCAAAGTCAATTCCCTCAACTTGATAAAATCCCTTTGCTACTAGGTGAGCCTTGTACTTCTCTTAATTTTCTTCTACGTTGCACTTCTTCTTGAATACCCACTTACAACCAACCAATTTTTTCCAAGGGATAATTTCACCAAGTCCCACATCTTATTTCTATCCAGGGACTCCATTTCTTCCTCCATAGCCATTTTCCAAGACTAATTCTCACTTAAAAGAAATGCCATCTTTATAGTTTTGGGTTCTTCAACAATAACTGATATATTAAGTATAAAATAAAGATTTTAAGGGCTATACCTTTCTAGGATTCTTCTCACTTGATCTGATCTCCTCAAAATTGGAGTTCTAGGTTCTACATCTTTAGCTTCCTCCTCACCTTCTTCCTCTAAATTTTCCTCTTTAGACTCTCTCTATAGTTCATCTTCTTTTGTAGCACCAAGTTCTACCACAAGTTCTTCCTCCTATTTCAACTTTACTTGAAATATTATAGGTTCTTTGTTTGGTTGCATTTCCAATTTCAGAACTCATTTTGTTTCTCTAAATATCACATTATTATTGTAAATAATCTTCTGTGTTTCTAGGTTCCACAACTTACATCCTTTAAAACCAATACTATAACCCACAAATATGTATTTTTTAGATCTATAGTCTAGCTTAGTCCTTTTCTCTTTTGGGACATACATATAAGCATCGAAACAAAAAACCCTTATATGATTGAGAGAGGGTTTCTTACCAGTCCACACTTCCTACAGAGTCTTGTACACCAAAGCTGAGGTAGATCTATTGATGTGGTAACAAGCAATTAACATGGTTTTTGCCTAAAATTTCCTTTCTAACCGTGCGCCACTTAGCATGCTCCTGGTATTATCCATCAAAGTTTTGTTCATCTGTTCTACAACTCCATTGTGTTGTAGAGTATACGAAGTTGTTTTCTACCTTTATATTCCACAATATTTGCAAAAATACTTAAATTCATTAGAGCAATACTCACCACCATTGTCACTTCTAAAAAGCTTTATATTTTTCTCTATATGATTTTTCTATAAGAGCCTTAAACTCTTTAAATTTATTGAAAATATCAGATTTCTTTCATAAAAAATATACCTAGGTTTTTCTTGTCTATAAATGTAACAAAATATATAGAATTACCTAATTATGGTACTCTTATAGGTCTAAAAACATCACACTCAGGTTTGCTTTCCAAAAATACAGTGCTCACAAAAATCAAAATTTAATAGGAAATAAAAAAATTCCTTCAACCATTGCTTTTATTTTTAATTTTTGAAGGTATTTCTCACCAATATGCCCCATGCATTGATGCCATAACATTGTATTTGCTATAGGAATACTCAGAGCCACTTCTATCGTATTATTCTCCTCTACAACTGAAGAGTTATTACAATCAATACTTATAGTGCTAGCCTCGACTTCGAACAAAATTCCTATATGAACTCCACTTGCCAACACCAAGACTCCACAAACCATATTGCAGCTATCTTTATTGAATACCATAGTATCACTTGCATCATTCATCTTACTCATAGATATCATATTTCTTGGCAAACCTGAATATGCAACACACCAAAAAGGGTTTTAATTTTTCCATATTTTAACCTCAACTTAACTCTTCCTCGACCTATTATTTTATATGTTGAATTGTCTCCCAAGAAGACTTCACCTCCATTTATATTTTCATATTCATAGAACCCCTCCCCATCAGGAGTCATATAAAATGAAACACCTGAGTTTTTGGACTTTGATTAGCATCTATCTTATTGCATTTCTACATAGCTAACTTAGATGCTATTTGTTAGAGCTATTTTAGAATTTGTTGGAGATCTTCTTGTGATTGGTTAGGAATGCTATTCTAGGATTTGGTTACGTAAATTATGTATTCCATTTATGTTGAGCTTGGTTTTGTTATGATCTTGCTCTATATATTGTAACCTTCAACAATGTAATGGATACTAATGAGTTATTTGTCTCATTTTGGTATCAGAGCAGGGGTGGAAGAGGACACTCTATGTGTTGAGTAAGATAAGAATCATGATCATCCTATGCTAAATAGGAGCCCAAGATTTGTAAATAATTTAATGTGATTTATCCCATAAAGGAAACTTGTTGTGCGATTGGTGAACATCTCCATCCGCTATGACAGGAAGCTTGATGTACTAAGCTTACTGTGAGAAAGAATCCCACTATGTCAAATTAGAGGATATTTTTTGTGTCAAATTTCCACTGTATTACCTGTGTCATTTGGACATTGATGTCCTACGTAGATGTGTGAAGATTTTTGAACATCTTATGTGTGGAGTTTTTAGCATGGAGAAAGGCCGATCTAAAATATCAACATGGAGACGTCTTTATTGGAAGGTGAACGTCATTTGTACTAGAGAAATAGATATAATATGTGCTATGTGATGTAATTTGCACTACAATTTTCATGGAGGTGGACGTCAAACATGCTATAGAGCACAACATAAAGCCAAATTGCATAAGGTGTGAAGCCCACCGCTTGTTCCAGTGGAAGGAGCTATCTACGTAAAAAAAAGAGACGTGCCTGTGTGAATACATTGTACTGCGTGTTGAAGGTGCATCTACATTGTTTGAGCATTGAAGGAGGATGAGCGACATTGAATCGCAGGTGAAGTATGTTTCGATCCACGTGAAAGAGGACAATAATAGATTATTTTTAATCTACGTGAATCATAGGATAAAAGATGTTTGAGGTAGTGTTGATGTGATACGAAGTTTAAAAAATGTGAAGGAATAAAAACAATGCTATGAAGGTCTATGATATGATGACGTGCATAAATTTTATTGGTTTTGTGATTACGCTGGATGAGGCTGCAATTTGAGTAACCTACATTGGAGGTGGACGTCATGAGGAAGAGTTATCCACTGGAGGCACCTATTGTGAAGATAGTAGTGAAGAAAATATGCCTTATGAAATTTTTGATTGTGTTTGATACATTTCCACTAAAGAATATGCATCGGAGTTTGACTAAAGAACTTGATCGAAGTTTTTTTGGTTTGCTGCATAAAGGAGAAGTGTTTGATATGCATCGAAATTTTTTTCGAAAATCGCATGAGAATTAGAAATTTTTCCACGTGAGGTTGGATATTGTTTTTCTTACAAACACGTGAGCTAAAATCCTACTATTGCACTGTGTGAAGACTATAATAACGAATTACAGTTTTAATATGTGATGACTATGTAATATTTAGTTAAAATCTTGCACGAGCCTGTGAATCAACAACGTGGAGTATCTTATGTGCTACAGACAAAGAAATGCTACAATGAAGAATTCTATTTTTTTTGGAAGTGTGAATAATTGCTTTGCTAATGTGTTGCAATCTGTTACGTCTCTGTGAAGACCGAAAGTAGACCTACATTTCTCTGAGTTGATTGATCAAGTGCAATCTTAGGTGCAACAACAATTCTCAAGTACATTGGTATGTTATATTCATTGTGTAGAGGTGTGGTCCAATATAAGTGGAGTATTTTATTTTAGAACAGCGTGCTAGTTTTACAAGAGCAATTAAAACCTGATTGTTGTATTTGTAAAATAGTTTCCTATTGCTATAAGAATTATTGCTACAAAATAAGATAGAAGAGTAGTATTTTTTAGTTATTGTTTCTATTGTATTAGAGGACAGAGTAATAGTTCAATAGCTGCCAATAACAATCTGCTCATTCCTAAATTTAATGGGCTATATTATGAGTATTGGTATATCAAGATGAAGACCTTACTCATTGGAAAAGGGTTGTGGGACATAGTCAAAGAAGGCTATGTAGAACCTGCAGATTGGAAAACCTTGACTGCAACAGATAAAACTGGCAAGAAGGATACCCAAAAGAAGAATTCTTTTGCCCTCTACCATCTCCAAGAATCCTTGGAGAAAAACATCTTTCCAAGGATTGCTTCATGTACATCAGCTCTAGATGCATGGAGAGCCTTGAAAGATATCTATCAAGGAAGTGATCAAGTGAAGCAAGTGAGGCTTCAAACCTTGAAGAGAGATTTTGAAAATCTCAAAATGCAAAATGATGAAAGTGTAGGTGATTATTGTATTAGAGTAAAATCCATTGTAAACAAAATGCAAACCCTTGGAGAAGACATCAAAACTGAAGTGGTTGTGAAGAAAGTATTGAGAACACTTCTTCATAAGTGGAACCATATTACTATCATTATTTAATAATATAAATATTTTTCTACTCTAACTTTTGATGCACTAATTGGTTCTTTGATGTCTCATGAAGAAATACTACAGGGTTCTACAACATCTAGCTTTGGAGGTGATGAACAAGCATTCTCATCTAAGGAAGGTGGGACTCGTGGCAATGCACAAGGAAGAGTACAAGGAAGAGGACAAGGAAGAAGACAAATGAGAGGCAAAGGAAGAGGTAGTTCAAGAGGTGGCAACCAAGGAAGAGGAAGAGGCGGTGACAAATCAAGGAAATCTTGTTAAAATTATGGTAATCTTGGTCATTTTGCTAAATATTGTTGGTCCAAGACTTCTCAAGAAGGGAGAGGTCAATATGGAAACCATGGAGAAGAGGAATGAACTTCAAATTTGTTCCTCACCTATGGAAAATCATATCAAAATCTCAATGAAACTTGAATTTTGGATACTGGTTGCTCAAATCATATGAGTGGCAAATAAGAGCTATTTGCTACAATGGATTTCACCTACAAGTCAAAAATCAAATTGGGAGATGAGAAGGCACTAAAATTTAAAGGTATGGGAGCCATGGAGGTTCCAAAAAAGGAAGGCACAAAGAAGGTAACCAACATCTATTATACCCCTAAACTCCAACATAATTTGTTGAGTGTTGGACAAATAATGGAAAAGAACTATATGCTTGTTTTTGAAGATGGAAAATGTGTAATTTTTGATAAAAATAATTGTAATAGAGTTGTTACACAAGTATGCATGACAAAGAATAATTTGTTTCCTCTTAATTTTTGGGAACAAGGAGGTTCTCAAATTGCTAGTGTGGCCATAGAAAACCCAAGTGTGCTTTGGCACTTGAGATATGGTCATCTTAACTTTGCAAGCTTGAAGTTGTTGACTTCTCAAGCTATGGTGTGTGGACTTCCAAAAGATGAAGAGCACAAGGAGGTGTGTGAAGGATGTATTTTGGGAAAGCACTCCAGAACAAAGTTTCCACGAGGACAAGCATGGAGAGCAATCCATCCACTACAATTGGTACATTCAGATATTTATGGTCCAATAAATACCAAAAGCTTGGGTAACAATTATTACTTTCTCATTTTCATTGATAATTTCTCTAGAATGTGTTGGATTTATTTTTTGAAAACTAAATATGAAGCTTTTGACTATTTCAAGGATTTAAAAAATAATGTAGAGAATCAAAGTGAGTATGTTTTAAAGATATTAAGGATTGATAGATGAGGGGATTTTTGTTCAATTTTTTTCTCAAATATTGTAAATATTATGGTATAAAAAGGTAATTAACTAATGCCTACACCCCACAACAAAATGGTGTGGATGAAAGAAAGAACCACACTATTGTATAAATGGATCGATCAATGCTTCAAACAAAGAAACTCAGTAACATGTATTGTGTTGATGCTGTTAGAACAAGTGTTCACATTTTGAATAGGAGTTCTACTTCTAGTTTAAATGGGATCACTCCCTATGAGAGATGGTATCGAAAAAATACAAATGTAAAATACTTCAAAGTGTTTTGTTGTCTTGCATTGCCCGCATTCCTGATGAGACAAAAAAGAAACTTTATCCCAAAAGGTAAGCATGTATTTTCATTGGGTATTGTGAGTCTTCAAAGGCATATAGACTCTACAATCTAGAAACAAAGTTGTAATTTCAAGAGATGTGATTTTTGATGAAGGGATAGTATGGGGTCATCAAAAACGTTTTGTTGATGATGGATCTCAAGATGCAAGCTCCTCTCAAGTGCAGCCCATTAATAAAATCAGCACTGGAAATCCTCCTCCCAAGAAGAGTTATCCTCCAACAAGTGCAACAAGTGCTACTCCAAGTTTTTCTCCATAAATATCAGCAAGTTCTTCTCCAATTCCAATGGACGTAGATTCACCATCAAGAGGTAAGAGAGCACTTCAGTACCATCCCTCCTACCAAATGTTGGATAAGAATTTTCAAAAAATATACACTAGAAGTCAAGCTAGTGAGATGAATGAAGTTTTAAAAAGACTTAAAAATTTGCACACGTATGGTGATGATGAGTCCCAATAGCCTAAGGGAGATGTTTTAAACTATGCTTTAATGACTAATGTAGAGCTAGAGCCATCTAGTTATGAAAAAGTATGTAGATATATCACAACAGGCCATGAAAGAGGAAATTACCTCTATAAAAAGAATGATACATGGGAGCTAGTGGAGCTTCCTAAAGGCAAGAAATATGTTGTATGTAATGGGTCTACAAGATCAAGTTCAATGTTTATGGGAGAATTGAAAGACACAAGGTAAGGCTAGTAGCAAAAGTGTTTACTCAAAAGTATGGGATTGACTATGAGGAAACCTTTGCTCCTATTTCTAGACAAGAGACCATCAGACTAGTAATTTTTTTGGCTGCCCACAAAGGGTGGAAAATTCAACACATAGATTTTAAGAGTGCCTTTATCAATATGTACTTGAATGAAGAGTTTTTTGTGCAACAACCTCAGGTATTTTAATAACAAGGTAAGAAGAACCTTATCTACAAATTGAAGAAAGCATTTTATGACCTAAAGCAAGCACCAAGGACATGGTACTCATGCATTGATGGCTACTTTAAAAAGTATGGATTCACTAGGAGTAAAAGTGAACCTACTCTCTACTACATGAAACAAGGTAAATACATTCTCATTGTGTGCATATATGTGAATGATCTAATATTAATGGGTAGTAGTGATAAAATGAATGAGTATTTCAAACACTCAATGATGAAAGAGTTTGAAATGAAGGATCTATGTTTTATGCATTACTTCCTAGGAATGGAGGTACACAAAATAGGAAAAGGGATCTTCATATGTCAACACAAATATACTCAAGATCTGATCAAGAAATTTGCTATGGAGCAATGCAAGTCTGTTGCAACTTAAATAGGTCATGGGATCCAATTAAGCAAAGAATATGGAGCACCAAAAGTTGACATGACCACTTATAGGAGCATGGTTGGGAGTCTAATGTTCCTCAACAACAACACAAGGCCAGATATTCAATATGTTGTTTCTCTAGTTTCAAGTTATATGGCTGATCCTTTTGAACTTCATATTCAAGCAACTAAAAGAATATTGAGATATGTAAAGGGTACATTGGATTATGAGATACATTACCACAAATGTAATTCTGTAAAATTAGTTGGCTTTAGTGATAGTGATTGGGGCAGCAACATATATGATAGGAAATATACTTCAGAGAATTTTTTTAGTCTTGTATCAGGACTAATTACATGGAGTTCCAAAAATCAGACTATTGTAGCATTATCATCTACTAAAGCTGAGTACATAGCCATCACAAATTCTAGTACCCAAGCTTTATGGTTGACAATTTTTTTTGAAGAAATAGGAGAGAAAAAGTGGTCCTACCATATTTTATTGTGAAAATATGAGTGCCATACAATTGGCACATAATCCTATCCACCACAGTAGGTCAAAACAATTTGACATGAAGTATCACTTCATTCAATACATGGTGGAGAAAAAGGTAGTTGAGCTACGACATTGCAGCACTTTGGACAACATGGCGAACATCTTCACTAAATGAGTTACTAAAGCTCAATATATAAAGCTGAGAGATTGTCTTGTCAGCCCTCTCAACTTTAAGCAGGAGAATGTTGGACTTTGTCTACCTTATTTTATTTCTACGTACCTAACTTAGATGCTATTTTTTAGAGCTATTTTAGAATTTTCTGGAGATCTTCTTGTGATTGGGTAGGAAATATATTGTAGGATTTGGTTATGTAAAGTATGTATTTTTATTTATGTTGATCTTGGTTTTGTATTATCTTGCTCTATATATTGTAACATTCAACAATGTAATGGATACTAATGAGTTATTTGTCTCATGAGTCAATCAACCATGAGTCATGTCATTCACTTGAGCATGTTGCAGCTAAGAATAAGTCCCCTAAATCTTCATTTGTGGTATTTGTTTAAATAGAAGTGCCTTCATAATATGATTGGCTATTATCAACCTTTTTAGATTTGCAATATCTTTTATAATGCCCTTTTTTACCACACTTCCAACATATCCTCTTTTCTAGAGCAACATATTTACCCCTAGATCTTAATTTCCTTTCTACTAATTTCTTTTTGCTTCTTTCATGAGAACAACCTCTCACAACTAAGGAATCCTTCTAATGATAATCCTCATAATATTTTTGTCTCATTTTCTCATATAGCAATTTTCCTACTATATCCTCTACTTTCAAAGTAGTAGTATTGGTGATAGTCATAACTAGGTTATCCCATGAATCAGGTAATAAATAAAGTAATACACTTTTTCTCTTCATCCATTTTTACTTCAATAAAGTTTAATTAACTTACGACAATGTTAAAAGCATTCAGATGTTAAGCCATAGAGTCACCATATTTCATTCGAAGCGAATACAACTTTTGGAGAAATATTTTATTTACTAGTGACTTTATCTGATACAAAGTTCCTAGCTTATCCCATAATGACTTTGTCATGGTCTCTATCAATACATTCAATAATACCAAATTATATAAGCAAAATCTGATAGAATTTCTTGCCTTCCTATCAATATTCAACCTATCCTCATATGTCATTGATGTTGGTTTTATTCCTGAGATCACAATCCACTAATCTCTATCAACCAACAGATCCTCCATCTTGAGTTTCCATAACTCAAATTTTACTCCATTAAAATTTTCAATATCTACTCATGTACATCCCGTCATTATCCTTCACCCAGATTCTTCCACGTACAACTCCCACTCAAGATTTAATTTGTCACAAGGTTTAAAATTGTACTTATTGAACAAAGATAAAAAATATATCTCTAATACCAAGAGAATAGTAAAAGGCCTCGATAAAATAAATCTAGAAAAATAGTAAATACAAAATCAAAGAAAAAACGATAATAGATACACATATAACATAATATTTTACCTAGGAAACACTTACGGGACAAAATCTAGCACAATAATATCTCCTTATTGTATAAAATTAATTGTCTCCAATACAATAATGTTCATCTCTCATCTCTCTTCAAATCCTGATGCAAGTGTAATTAAATAACAACACAATAATGAATTTTACAATACCATGGGTAAAACTCCATGCAAACCCCTTTACTACTAAATGCATCTATTTCTATCTGTTTTGCATATTTTTTAGAAGCAAGATCCTTGAGTGAAAGCAACACAAGACTATAGTAATGCCACCAACACTTTTGTGGACTAGAAGTGCTTCTACTAGTAGTGTTGTTGTAGACCAGTAGTGCTTCTACCACTAAGATATGGATCAATTTTTAGGTATCAACTATTGTTTTCATCATCTTAGATCAGGAAATCTATTTGATGTTTGTTCTATATCTACTATTTTTTATTATTCTGGGTTTTATCAATTAAAGGGAAAAATAAAAAATAAGGAACAAATTAGCATTAATAGCATTAGAGGATAACCTTAATCTTGCATCTTATTAAAACAAAGCTACAAATAGTAACATTAGGGCCTGTTTGTTGTATTATCATCTTGAACCCTTGCCTATAAAATAAAATTTTATTTCATTTATCATTGAAGATGAAAAGCATTTATTTTATAGGACTTATTTGTTGCATTACTTGATACATTTTAAACTAGCATAGGACTAGATTAAGGTTAAGTCATTAAAGAAAAATATTAGGAGAAACATAGGTATTATTTAACTTGAATCAACTAAACTTTAGAACTAAGCTCACAATTATCCCTATCCGAGAAGTGATAAGGAGAGATATCATAGAATCCCTAAGTTGGTGGTCCCCTTGTGAATCCTTCCACGCATCTCAAATTTAATGAATCCGACATCAACACCATAATGGTTTCTAATATTTTCCTTGATCAAGCTAAACCTTAATCAAAAGTAAGATTTATCAAAACTTTTAATCATGACCATTAATCTTGATTGCTTAGTTAGATCATATTCAATTCAGATAATGAGAACATAACTAATTGCTAGTCCTATGGGGATATTTATGATCCTCTAATTAATTATTGTATAAGCTACTAGGCTATATTGGGTATATAATAAATCTTGGACCACCAGTCACACACATAGGGTCTTATGCATACTTATCCCTATTAAGAAGTATATTGCAGTGGAATAGGAAGAGTCAAACAAAGGCATGCCATTACCCCTCACATACTTCCTTGACCACATATTTAAGAATTCACTTCCATGTATCATTGGTATCCCACATATCAAATTTCTCTCATGTATTGATGGTTATATTGAGAAGGGTCAAGTATATTGGGGCCTTTGATATGTATGGAGGTCCTTGAGGTATATGGGTTGGATTGGGTATATTGAGGGAAGGAGATATAAGGTTGCTAAAATATCTTCTCTTTCTTCTTTAATAAATTCTATAAATATTTAAAACCTAAATAATATTATATTTTCTATTAAACCTATGGCTGAGAAACACTATCTAACCTATATCATTGCTCATAAATTGATCACTAATTATAATACTCCTATTAAGGGTTGCAATGAGTATATCGAGAGGAGATATAAGAAATATGAACCTTAATGCATCAACATCTCACTTCACTGATCTAACTTCTATTATAACCATATCAATGGATGTTAGGGGATATACCCTCCCACCTCCATTAGAGAATCACTTATATTTGCCTATCCTTGAGGAATTATTATAGGTAATTTTAGTTTCCCTATATCAAAATAGGTAGGCATAAGTTATACTCCCAATCAAAGTGCACCACCAAGTGCCCCAATCTCCAATACTCATATCTATTTATCCCATTTTCATCATTCTAATCCCCAAAGTGTAGGTATAGGGTATGAATAAAACCCTAACCCCTCAATTTCTCATCATTTATCCTTCGACATTTTCATCTTAGGTACCCTAGGGTCAAATTTCATGATGACATCTTCAACATCATATGCCTAGGTATACTAATCTCCTTATATTAATTATCAATAGATACAATCTATATTTTAGCACATACCTTTTATTTTAGAAAATATTATTTCTCTTGAATTTAAAGCCCTCACCACTTAATTGGAACAATTGAAACAACAAATGGTCATCATCCAAGGCTCATAATATAGTCACAAGTACTCATATAATGACTTGTGCAATCAACCTCTAGATTCTTTTATATTTAGTTGTTCCTTCCTACCTAACTTTGAAACACCCAAGTTTTAAATGTATAAAGGGAAAGAGTATCTCATCAACCATCTTAGACTATTTAGAACAATTTTTGGTCATACTTTTTCATGATGAAACATTGCTACTTAAATTTTTTCCTAAGAGCCTTACTGGACCTACCTTGGAATGGTACTACTAGATACCAAGACATTGCTTGAAAATATTTAGGGACCTTATGAAGATGTCCGTAAAGAAATTTTTGTCTACATTGAGAAAAATATGTCTATTAGTGACCTATACCAACTCAAAAAATCCAAAGATAAAAGTTTTACTCTTTTTAACAAGATGGTGAACCTAGTGGGGAGACTATAATACAACCCTCCACCTAGAGACCTATTAGACATCTTCATAGAAAAACATTAATAAACGATTAGCTTTCTACCTAGAGATGACAAATGTATATTCATTTGAAGACACAATTGATATGACCAATATAGTAGAGATTACACTTTTCAAAAGAGGACAATCAAGACTAAATTCCATAAAGAGGAAGATAATTTTGCCTCTAAATCGAAGGTATAGTACAAGAACAAACATATTGTAGGTGGAGTTACGAAATAACACCATGCCAACAACATTAGTGTTACTTCTAACCTTCAAAATCCTGGCTTAGGGAAGCCTCAATAATACAAACCCAAAATAAGGTACTCCTAATTGGATGAACATATTTTAGTTATTCTAGAGTAGCTCCTAAAAGCTAAAATGATAGAGATTCCACCTATTTTACATATTAAACTTGAAAGAGAAAAAGGCTTTGTGGTTTTATACCAATTAAAAATGTGCCTTTCATTGTGTTGACTATCATATGACTAATAGATGCATGGGACTTTGAAATATGGTCCAATATCTAATCAATAATGACCAAGTTATTCTCAATAGCTATAACTCTAAACCTTATTCCAATTAAGATCTAGGAATATTCTAGGATCTACCGGGCATGCCAAAATGAAGCGCATGAAAACCGTGTTTGATGGTCTCCTTGCGTTCCTCAGTGTAGGTGGGCTTCTTTGTATGTGTGCCACCAGTTGGATGCTTTGGAATGTTGAGTATACCTGTGTAAACCTGCACAAATACGTTAGTGCATTTGGGGGCCTGTCATGGATCAGACCCCATATTTATACAGACAAAATGACATGTAAAATGTATTGAAAACCGAAGGAAATGTTGTAAAACCACAAGCAAAGTATACTTACCTGATCTAGAGTTGTAGAGTAGCTATAGGTTGTTGAGGTAAGCTTTATGTGGTGAAGCTGATCCAAGTAGTATTTTTTGATGTGTGATGGATGCAAAATTGGTAGAAGGTATTCTAGAGAAATTTTAGTAGAGTCTGGGTGTGTTAGTCAAAAGAGTGAGATTTGTTTAATGAAGGATTTGGTCTTCTATTTATAGAAGAAACCAAGGTGTAGGGGGTGTGGTTAGGTGTACTAAACCCTAAGGTCAAGTCCTAAGGTGGTTAGGTTAGGGTTTGTGAGGTGTCATGCATAGTCACCCTCTCACATGCCCTAAGGTAAATATCCTATCCTCACACGTGTGAGGAGGGATTAGGATTAACTAGGATTGATTGATTCCTAGGTTAGGTTAGGGTTGAGTTAGAAAATATCCTAACTAATTTGGTGCACACATGTGTGAGGATGTAATTAGGGCTAATTTGGCTTAGAAACATAATTAAACCTATTTAGATGATAAAGTGCACTTAAGTGAAAATTGACTTTCAAATTACAATTGTAATTAGCATAATTAGGGTTTTTGGAGGGAATTGTCCCATGGGAGCCCTAATTAGGCAGAGGAAAGGGCTTAAGTGGCCTTAGGGAGCTAGTAGGTAGCCCTTTTATGAATATAAGGTGTTTTGGATGTAATTGGTGTAGTTTTGTAGGATTTTGTGCCTACAAACAACTGAGTTGGCCTATGATGGTCTATGATGGCCTATGATTGAGAATGTGTGACTTTTAGGTGTCTATAATTACATCAAACTTATTTCAGATATAATCAAATGAGGGTGGGGGTGGGAGCTGCACTTGGCTGGCTGTACTTGCTCCCACCCCCTGTTGGCTAGTTGTACTTGCTCCCACCCCCACCCTCATTTGAGGGTGGGGGTGGGAGCAAGTACAACCATTTGAGGGTGGGCGTGGGAGCAAGTACAGCCATTTGAGGGTGGGGGTGGGAGCAAGTACAGCCAAGTGCAAGTGCAGCCACCCTCAAATGAGGGTGGGGGTGGGAGCAAGTACAACCAGCCAAGTGCTGCACTTGGCTGGTTGTACTTGCTCCCACCCCCACCCTCAAATTGAGGGTGGGGGTGGGAGCAAGTACAGCCAGCCAAGTGCTGCACTTGGCTGGTTGTACTTGCTCCCAATTGTACTTGCACTTGGCTTTACTTGCTTCCACCCCCACCCTCAATTGGTTGGCTGTACTTACTCCCACCCCCAAATGAGGGTGGGGGTGGGAGCAAGTACAGCCAAGTGCAAGTGTTGCACTTGGATGGCTGTACTTGCTCCCACCCCCACCCTCAAATTGAGGGTGGGGGTGGGAGCAAGTATAACCAAGTGCAAGTGCTGCACTTGGCAGTCATGCTTTCTCCCACCCCCACCCTCAAATGAGGGTGGGGGTGGGAGCAAGTACGACCGACCAAGTGCAGCACTTGCACTTAGCTGTACTTGCTTCCACCCCCACCCTCACCCTCAATTTGAGGGTGGGGGTGGGAGAAAGTATAGCCAAGTGCAATTGCTGCACTTGGTTGGCTGTACTTTCTCCCACCCCCACCTTGGGGGTGGGAGCAAGTATAACCAAGTGCAAGTGCTGCACTTGGTGGGTCGTACTTGCTCCCACCTCCACCCTCAAATGAGGGTGGGGGTGGGAGCAAGTACAGCCAGCCAAGTGCAGCACTTGCACTTAGCTGTACTTGCTTCCACCCCCACCCTCACCCTCAATTTGAGGGTGGGGGTGGGAGAAAGTATAGCCAAGTGCAATTGCTGCACTTGGTTGGCTGTACTTTCTCCCACCCCCACCCTCATTTTGAGGGTGGGGGTGGGAGAAAGTACAACCAACCAAGTGCAGCACTTGCACTTGGTTGTACTTCTCCCACCCCCACCCTCAAATTGAGGGGTGAGGGTGGGGGTGGAAGCAAGTCCGACCAAGTGCAAGTCTTGCACTTGGTCAGTTGTACTTGGTCCCACCCCCACCTACACTTGGTCGGTTGTACTTTCTCCCACCCCCACCCTCATTTTGAGGGTGGGGGTGGGGAAAGTACAACCAAGTGCAAGACTTGCACTTGGTTGTACTTGCTCCCACCCCCACCCTCAATTTGAGGGTGGGGGTGGGAGCAAGTACAACCAGCCAATTGAGGGTGGGGGTGGGAGCAAGTACAACCAAGTGCAAGTGCAGCCCAGCCAAGTACAGCCAGCCAAGTGCTGCGGTGGGGGTGGGAGCAAGTTCAACACTTGGCTGGCTGTACTTGCTCCCACCCCCACTACAACACTTGGCTGGCTGTACTTGCTCCCACCCCCATTGCAGCACTTGGCTAGCTATACTTGCTCCCACCCCCACCCTCAAATGAGGGTGGGGGTGGGGAGAAAGTACAACAGCACACACTTGTGTGTGTGCTACTGTACTTACTCCCCACCCCCACCCTCATTTAATGAGAGGGTGGGGGTGGGGATTAAGTACAGAGAACAAACTTGTGTGTGCTGCTGTACTTACTCCCTACCCCCACCCTCTCATTTAATGAGGGTGGGGGTAGGGAGTAAGTACGATAGCACACACTTGTGTGTGCTTGCACTTGGTCAGTCGTACTTGGCTGGCTGTACTTGCTCCCACCTCCACCCTCAAATGAGGGTGGGGGGTGGGAGGAAGTACATGACCTAGCTAGCTTGATTGGTGATACTTTCTCCCACCCCGACCCTCATTTGAGGGTGGGGGTGGGAGCAAGTACAACTGACCAGATAGGGGGTGGGAGCAAGTACGACCCGACCAAGTGCTGGTTGGCTATACTTGCTCCCACCCCCACACTTAAATGATGGTGGGGGTGGGAGCAAGTACAGCCAGAACACATCATTTAAGGGTGGGGGTGGGGAGTAAGTACAACAGCACACAGGGTGGGGAGTAAGTACATCAGCACACAACTCACTTGAGGGTGGGGGTGGGGAGTAAGTACAATAGCACACACTAAGTACAAGCGGCACACACAAGTGTGTGCTGCCCTACTTACTCCCCACCCCCACCCTCAAATCCACCCTCATTTGAGGGTGGGGGTGGGGAGTAAGTACAGCAACACACACAAGTGTGTGCTGCTGTACTTACTCCCCACCCCCACCCTCATCTCCCCACCCCCAAGTGTGTCTTCGCTGTACCTACTCCCCACCCCCACCCTCAAGTGTGTCTTCGTTGTACTTACTCCCCACCCCCACCCTCATTTACCCTCATTTGAGGGTGGGGGTAGGGAGTAAGTACAACAGCACACACTTGTGTGTGCTGTTGTACTTACTCCCCACCCCCACCCTCATCTCCCCATCCCCACCCTCATTTACCCTCATTTGAGGGTGGGGGTGGGGAGTAAGTACTGCAGCACAAACTTGTGGGTGGGGAGTAAGTACAACAGCACACACTTGTGTGTACTTGTTGTACTTACTCCCCACCCCCACCCTCATCTCCCCATCCCCACCCTCATTTACCCTCATTTGAGGGGTGGGGGTGGGGAGTAAGTACGACGACACACACTTGTGTGTGCTACGTACTTCCTCCCCACCCACACCCTCCTCATGGGGAGTAAGTACGATAGCACACACTTGGGGTGGGGAGTAAGTACAGCGACACACACTTGTGTGTGCTACGCATGCTTACTCCCCACCCCCACCCTCCTCATGGGGAGTAAGTACGAGTAGCACACACTTGTGTGTGCTGCCGTACTTACTCCCCACCCCGGTGGGGAGTAAGTACAGCGAGACACACTTGTGTGTGCTACGTACTTACTCCCCACCCCCACCCTCATCATGGGGAGTAAGTACGGTAGCACACACTTGTGTGTGCTCGCTGTACTACTCCCCACCCCCACCCTCAAATGAGGGTAAATGAGGGGTGGGGATGGGGAGATGAGGGTGGGGGGTGGGGAGTAAGTACAATAGTACACACAAGTGTGTCTTTGTTGTACTTACTCCCCACCCCCACCCTCAAATGAGGGTAAATGAGGGTGGGGGTGGGGAGTAAGTACATCAACACACACTTGGGGGTGGGGAGATGAGGGTGGGGGTGGGGAGTAAGTACAGCAGCACACATAAGTGTGTGCTGCTGTACTTACTCCCCACCCCCACCCTCAAATGAGGATGGATTTGAGGGTGGGGGTGGGGAGTAGTAGGGCAGCACACACTTGTGTGTCTCGCTGTACTTAGTGTGTGTTGTTGTACTTACTCCCCACCCCCACCCTCAAATGATGTGTCTCGATGTACTTACTCCCCACCCTGTGTCTTGTTGTACTTACTCCCCACCCCCACCCTCAAATGATGTGTGCTGGTTGTACTTGCTCCCACCCCCACCATCATTTAAGGGTGGGGGTGGGAGCAAGTATAGCCAGCCAGCACTTGGCTGGCTGTACTTGCTCCCAACTTGGCTGGTTGTACTTGCTCCCACCCCCACCCTCAAATGAGGGTGGGGGTGGGAGCAATACGACCAATCAAGTGCTAGCCGGCTATACTTCCTCCCACCCCCACCCTCATTTGAGGGTGGGGGTGGGCAAGCACTGACCAACCAAGTGCTTGGTCGGATGTACTTGCTCCCACCCCCACCCTCGCTGCACTTGGTCGGCTGTACTTGCTCCCACCCCCACCCTCACAGCACTTGGTCGACTGTACTTGCTCCCACCCCCACCCTCATTTGAGGGTGGGGGTGGGGAGTAAGTATAGCAGCACACAATGGGGGTGGGCTATACTTACTCCCCACCCCCACCCTCAAATTGAGGGTGGGGGTGGGAGCAAGTACAGCCAAGTGCAAGTGCAGCACTTGCACTTGGCTGTACTTGCTCCCACCCCCACCCTCAATTGGCTGGCTATACGTACTCCCACCCCCAAATGAGGGTGGATGTGGGAGCAAGTACAGCCAGCCAAGTGCAGCACTTGGTCGGCTATACTTGCTCCCACCCCCACCCTCAATTTACGACCCACCCCCACCCTCATTTGAGGGTGGGGGTGGGGAGTAAGAAATGAGGGGTGGGGGTGGGGAGTAAGTATAGCGAAGACACAATGGGGGTGGGCTGTACTTGAGGGTGGGGGGTGGGGAGTAAGTATAGCAGCACACAATGTGGGTGAGTTGTACTTACTCCCCACCCCCACCCTCAAGTACAGCCCACCCCCATTGTGTGCTTTGCTATACTTACTCCCCACACCCACCCTCAAATGAGGGTGGGAGTGGGGAGTAAGTACAGCCCACCCCCATTGTGTGTTGTTGTACTTACTCCCCACCAAATGAGGGTGGGGGTGGGGAGTAAGCACGATCCACCCCCATTGTGTGCTTGCTGTACTTACTCCCCACCACCACCCTCAAATGAGGGTGGTGCTGTACTTACTCCCCACCCCCACCCTCAAATGGGGTGGGGAGTAAGTACACCCCCATTTGAGGGTGGGGGTGGGGAGTAAGTACATCAGTGTTGTTGTACTTACTCCCCACCCCCACCCTCAAATGGGGTGGGGAGTAAGTACATCGACACACAATGGGGGGTGGGCTGTGCCTACTCCCCACCCCCACCCTCAAGCAAGTACAGCCAGCCAAGATTTGAGGGTGGGGGTGGGGAGTAAGTACATCCCAACCCCATTGTGTGTTGTTGTACTTACTCCCCACCCCCACCCTCAAATGGGGTGGGGAGTAAGTACATCAGCACACAATGGGGGTGGGGCTGTACTTACTCCCCACCCCCACCCTCAAGCAAGTACGACCCGACCAAGTGTTGGTCGGGTCGTGCTTGCTCCCACCCCCACCCTCATTTGAGAGTGGATGTGGGAGCAAGTATAGCCAGCCAAGTGCAGCTGTACTTGCTTCCACCCCCACCCTCATTTGAGAGTAGGGGTGGGATAAAGTACAACCAGCCAAGTGCAGCTGTACTTGCTCCCACCCCCACTCTCAAATGAGGGTGGGGGTGGTAGCAAGTACAGCCAACCAGCACTTGGCTGGCTGTACTTGCTTGAGGGTGGGGGTGGGGAGTAAGTACAGCCCACCCCCATCGTGTCTGTCGTACTTACTCCCCACCCCCCACCCTCAAATGAGGGTGGATGTGGGGAGTAAGTACAGCAGCACATAATGGGGGTGGGTTGTACTTGGCTGGCTATGCTTGCTACCACCCCCACCCTCACAACACTTGGTCGGCTGTACTTTCTCCTAGCCAGCCAAGTGCAGCACTTGGCTGGCTGTACTTGCTCCCACCCCAACCTCATTTGAGGGTGGGGGTGGGAGCAGTATAGCCCGACCAAGTGCTGGCCTATGCTCCCACCCCCCACCCTCAAATGAGGGTGGGGGGTGGGAGCAAGTATAGCCGACTAGCACTTGGCTGGATGTACTTTCTTGAGGGTGGGGGTGGGGAGTAAGTACAGCCCACCCCCATTGTGTGCTGCTGTACTTACTCCCCACCCCATTTGAGGGTGGGGGTGGGGAGTAAGTACAACCCACCGCCATTGTGTGTCTGCTGTACTTACTCCCCACCCCCACCCTCAAATGGGCGTGGGTCGTACTTACTCCCCACCCCCACCCTAAAATGTGTGTGCTTCGCTATACTTACTCCCCACCCCCACCCTCATTTGATGGTGGGGGTGGGGAGTAAGCACAACAACACACTTGGTCGGGCCATACTTGCTCCCACCCCCCACCCTCATTTTAGAGTGGGGGTGGGAGCAAGTACACCGATCAAGTGTAGTCGTATCTTGCTCCCACCCCCACCCTCGCTACACTTGGTCGGTTGTACTTGCTCCCATGGGAGCAAGTAAAGCCATCCAAGTGCTGGCTGGATATACTTGGTCCCACCCTCACCCTCTTGGCTGGCTGTACTTGCTCCCACCCCCACCATAATTTGAGGGTGGGGGGTGGGAGCAGTATAGCCGACCAGACTTGGCTGGTCAGTACTTGCTCCCACCCCCGCTGGTTGGCTATACTTGCTCCCACCCCCACCCTCAAATGAGGATGGGGCACTTGGCTGGCTATACTTGCTCCCACCCCCTGCTTGGTCGGTTGTACTTGCTCCCACCCCCACCCTCAAATGAGGGTGGGGGTGGGAGCATAGCTAGCCCAAGTGCTTGGCTGGCTGTACTTGCTCCCACCCCCACACTCATTTGAGGGTGGGGGTGGGAGCAGCACGACCAACAAAGTGTCGGCTAGATGTACTTGCTCCCACCCCCACCCTCGCTACACTTGGTCGGCTATGCTTGCTCCCACCCCCACCCTCACAGCACTTGGCTGGCTGTACTTGCTCCCACCCCCACCCTCAAATGAGGGCACTTGGCTGGCTGTGCTTGCTCCCACCCCCACCCTCTATCGGGCTGGCTGTACTTGCTCCCACCCCCACCCTCAAATGAGGGTGGGGGTGGGAGCAAGAACAGCCAGCCAAGTGCTGGCTGGCTGTACTTCCTCCCACCCCCACCCTCATTTGAGGGTGGGGGTGGGAGCAGTCAGACCAACCAAGTGTTTGTTTGGATGTACTTGCTCCCACCCCCACCTTCGCCGCACTTGGCCGGCTATGCTTGCTCCCACCCCCACCCTCACAACACTTGGCCGATTGTACTTGCTCCCACTTCCACCCTCAAATGAGGGCACTTGGTTGGCTGTTCTTGCTCCCACCCCCACCCTCACAGCACTTGGCCGACTGTACTTGCTCCCACCCCCACCCTCAAAGGAGGGTGGGGGTGGGAGCAAGTGCAGCCAGCACTTGCTCCCACCCCCACCCTCAAATGAGGGTGGGGGTGGGAGCAAGTTCAGCCAACCAAGTGCTTGCACTTGGCTGGTTGAGGGTGGGGGTGGGAGCAAGCACAACTGCACTTGGTCGGTCTGTACTTGCTCCCACCCCCACCCTAAAATGAGGGTGGTGGTGGGGAGTAGCACGACCCACCCCCACCGTGTCTTGCTGTACTTACTCCCCACCCCCACCCTCGTGGGGGTGGGAGCAGCTCGGCCCGACCAAAGTCTTGCACTTGGTCGGGTTGAGGGTGGGGGTGGGAGCAAGCACAGCTGCACTTGGTCAGGTCGTACTTGCTCCCACCCCCCACCCTAAAATGAGGGTGGGGGGTGGGGAGTAAGTACAACCTACCCCCACTGTGTGCTGCTGTACTTACTCCACCCCCACCCTCATTTGAGGGTGGGGGTGGGGAGTAAGTACAACAACACACAATGTGGGTGGGCTATACTTACTCCCCACCCCCACCCTAAAATGCTCGCTGTACTTACTCCCCACCCCCACCCTAAAATGCTCGTTGTACTTACTCCCCACCCCCACCATCGCCCCACCCCCATTGTGTCGTTGTTGTACTTACTTCCCACCCCCATTGGCTGGTTGAGGGTGGGTTTGGGAGAAAGCACAACTGCACTTGGCTGGCTGTACTTGCTCCCACCCCCACCCTAAAATGAGGGTGGGGGTGGGGATTAAGTACAGCCCACCCCCACTGTGTGTCGCTGTACTTACTCCCCACCCCCACCGTCATTTGAGGGTGGGGGGTGGGGAGTAGTACAACAGCACACAATGGGTGTGGGCTATACTTACTCCCCCACCGCCACCCTAAAATGAGGGTGGGGGGTGGGGAGTAAGTACAGCCCACCCCCATTGTGTGTCTGTTGTAATTACTCCCCACCCCCACCCAATGATGAGGGTGGGGGGTGGGGAGTAAGTATAGCCCACCCCTATTGTGTGTCTGTTGTACTTACTCCCCCACCCCCACCCCCAATGAGGGTGGGGGTGAGGAGTAAGTACAGCCCACCCCCATTGTGTGCTGCTGTACTTACTCCCCACTAGGGTGGGGGTGGGGAGTAAGTACAGCCCACCCCCATTATGTGCTACTGTACTTACTCCCCACTGGAGTGGGGATGGGGAGTAAGTACAGCCAACCCCCACTGTGTGCTGCTGTACTTACTCCCCACTGGGGTGGGGGTGGGGAGTAAGTACAGTAGCACACAGTGGGGGTGGGCTATTTGAGGGTGGGGGTGGGAAGTAAGTACAGTGGGGAGTAAGTACAGCCCACCCCCATTGTGTGCTGCTGTACTTACTCCCCACCCCCACCCTCAAATGAGGGTGGGGGGTGGGGAGTAAGTACAATAGCACACAATGGGGCTGGGATGTACTTACTCCCCACCAATGAGGGTGGGGGTGGGGAGTAAGTACAATAGCACACAATGGGGGTGGGATGTACTTACTCCCCACCCCCACCCTCATTTCCCTCAAATGAGGGTGAGGGTGGGGAGTAAGTACAACAGCACACAGTGGGGGTGGGATGTACTTACTCCCCACTAATGAGGGTGGGGGGTGGGGAGTAAGTATAGTAGCACACAATGGGAAATGAGGGTGGGGGTGGGGAGTAAGTACAACAGCACATAGTGGGGGTGGGATGTACTTACTCCCCACTAATGAGGGTGGGGGTGGGGAGTAAGTATAGTAGCACACAATGGGGGTGGGCTGTACTTACTCCCCACCCCCACCCCTCATTTGAGGGTGGGGGTGGGGAGTAAGTACCCCCACCCCCCATTGTGTGCTGCTGCACTTACTCCCCACCCCCACCCTCAAATGAGGGTGGGGGTGGGGAGTAAGTACGACAGAGCACTGCACTTACTCCCCACCCCCACCCTCAAATGAGGGTGGGGGTGGGGAGTAAGTACGAGGGGTGGGGGTGGGGGAGTAAGTACAGCACACCCCCATTGTATGCTCGTTGTACTTACTCCCCACCCCCACCCTCAAATGAGGGTGGGGGTGGGGAGTAAGTACAACAATGTGTTGTACTTACTCCCCACCCCCACCCTCAAATGAGGGTGGGGGTGGGGAGTAAGTACGCCCACCCACATTGTTGTACTTACTCCCCACCCCCACCCTCAAATGAGGGTGGGGGTGGGGAGTAAGTACAAGCAGACACAGTGGGGGTGGGCTGTACTTGCTCCCCACCCCCCACACTCAAATGGGGGTTTGGAGTAAGTGCATGCCCCACCCCCATTGTATCTTGTTGTACTTACTCCCCACCCCCACCCTCAAATGAGGGTGGGGGTGGAGAGTAAGTACAACAAGACACGATGGGGGTGGGCCGTACTTGCTCCCACCCCCACCCTCGAAGTAAGTACGATCGGCCGGTGGGAGCAAGTACGCCCCACCCCCACTGTGTGTCGTTGTACTTACTCCCCACCCCCACCCTACACTTGGCTGGCTGTACTTGCTCCCACCTCCACCCTGATTTGTTTCACTTGGCTGGCTGTACTTGCTCCCACCCCCACCCTCATTTGAGGGTGGGGGTGGGAGCAAGTACAGCCAGCCAAGTGCTGCACTTGGCTGGCTGTACTTGCTCCCACCCCCACCCTCATTTGAGGGTGGGGGTGGGAGCAAGTACAGCCTGATCAAGCGACTTGGCTGGTTGTACTTTCTCCCACCCCCACCCTCAAATGAGGGTGGAGGTGGGAGCAAGTACAGCCAGCCAAGTGCTGCACTTGGTCGGGCCGGGAGCAAGTACAATCGGCCAAGTCTTTGTGAGGGTGAGGGTGGGAGCAAGCATAGCCAGCCAAGTACAGCCCACACCCATTGTGTGTTGCTATACTTACTCCCTACCTCCACCCTCATTTGAGTGTGGGGGTGGGGAGTAAGTATAGCGACGACACAATGGGGGGTGGGCCGTACTTGCTCCCCACCCCCACCCTCAAGCAAGTATAGCCGACCAAGTCTTGGTCGGGTCGTATCTGCTCCCACCCCCACCCTCATTTGAGGGTGGGGGTGGGAGCAAGTACAGCTTGCGGGCTGTACTTGCTCCC
Organism: Wollemia nobilis; assembly: GCA_028583015.1. NCBI lineage: Eukaryota > Viridiplantae > Streptophyta > Pinopsida > Araucariales > Araucariaceae > Wollemia > Wollemia nobilis. The sequence goes on from JAQPPZ010017235.1 coordinate 14,234,701, forward strand.
ACCCCCACCCTCAAATGAGGGTGGGGGTGGGAGCAAGTACAGCTGCACTTAGTCTGGTCGCACTTGCTCCCACCCCCACTCTCATTTGAGAGTGGGGGTGGGAGCAAGTACAGCCAGTAAAGTGCAACTGTACTTGCTCCCACCCCCACCCTCAAATGAGGGTGGGGGTGGGAGCAATTACAGCCAGCAAAGTGCAACTGTACTTGCTCCCACCCCACTTTGCTGGCTGTACTTGCTCCCACCCCCACCCTCAAATGAGGGTGGGGGTGGGAGCAAGTACAGCCAGCCAAGTGCTGGCTGTACTTGCTCCCACCCCCACCCTCATTTGAGGGTGGGGGGTGGGAGCAAGTACAGCTAGCCAAGTGCAACTGTACTTGCTAAAGGGTGGGGGTGGGGAGTAAGTATAGCCCACCCCCATTGTGTGCTGCTGTACTTACTCCCCTCGACCCGGCTGGCTGTACTTGCTCCCACCCCCACCCTCATTTGAGGGTGGGGGTGGGAGCAAGTACAGCCAGCCAAGTGCAATTGTACTTGCTAAAGGGTGGGGGTGGGGAGTAAGTACAGCCCACCCCCATTGTGTGCTGCTGTACTTACTCCCCACCCCATTTGAGGGTCGAGGTGGGGAGTAAGTACAACCCACCACCATTGTGTGCTACTGTACTTACTCCCCACCCCCACCCTCAAATGGGCATGGGCTGTACTTACTCCCCACCATTTGAGGGTGGGGGTGGGGAGTAAGTATAGCCCACCCCCATTGTAGGGTGGGGGTGGGGAGTAAGTATAACACCCCCAAATGAGGGTGGGGGTGGGGAGTAAGTACAGCAGCACACAATGGGGGTGGGCTATACTTACTCCCCACCCCCACCCTCATTTGAGGGTGGGGGTGAGGAGTAAGTACAGCCCACCCCCATTATGTGTTGTTGTACTTACTCCCCCACCCCCACCCTCACTTGACCCCATTTGAGGGTGGGGAGTAAGTACAACAACACACAATGGGGGTGGGATATACTTACTCCCCACCCCCACCCTCACTTGACCCCATTTGAGGGTGGGGGTGGGGAGTAAGTATTGCCCACCCCCATTGTGTGTTGTTGTACTTACTCCCCACCCCCACCCATTTGAGGTTGGGGGTGGGGAGTAAGTATAGCTCACCCCCATTGTCTGCTATTGTACTTACTCCCCACCCCCACCCTCATTTGGGTGGGGGTGGGGAGTAAGTACAGCTCACCCCCATTGTCTGCTATTGTACTTACTCCCCACCCTCACCCTCATTTGAGGGTGGGGGTAGGGAGTAAGTATAGCCAAGTGCAATTGCTCGCACTTGGTTGGTCAGTACTTTCTCCCACCCCCACCCTCATTTTGAGGGTGGGGGTGGGAGAAGTACGACCAACCAAGTGCGACACTTGCACTTGGTTGTACTTTCTCCCACCCCCACCCTCAAAGTGAGGGTGGGGGTGGGGGTGGAAGCAAGTACTGACCAAGTGCAAGTGCTGCACTTGGTCGGGTCGTACTTGGTCCCACCCCCACCTACACTTGGTTGGTTGTACTTTCTCCCACCCCCACCCTCATTTTGAGGGTGGGGGTGGGAGAAAGTACAGCCAACCAAGTGCAAGACTTGCACTTGGTTGTACTTGCTCCCACCCCCACCCTCAATTTGAGGGTGGGGGTGGGAGCAAGTACAACCAGCCAATTGAGGGTGGGGGTGGGAGCAAGTACAACCAAGTGCAAGTGCGACCGGCCAAGTACGACCGACCAAGTCTTGCGGTGGGGGTGGGAGCAAGTTCAACACTTGGTCGGTCGTACTTGCTCTCACCCCCACTACAACACTTGGTCGGTCGTACTTGCTCCCACCCCCATTGCAGCACTTGGCTAGCTATACTTGCTCCCACCCCCACCCCTCAAATGAGGGTGGGGGGTGGGGAGAAAGTACAACGAAGACACACTTGTGTGTGTGCTATCGTACTTACTCCCCACCCCCACCCTCATTTAATGAGAGGGTGGGGGTGGGGATTAAGCATGACGAGAACAAACTTGTGTGTGTCTGCCATGCTACTCCCTACCCCCACCCTCTCATTTAATGAGGGTGGGGGTAGGGAGTAAGTACAGCAGCACACACTTGTGTGTGCTGCACTTGGCTGGCTGTACTTGGTTGGCTGTACTTGCTCCCACCTCCACCCTCAAATGAGGGTGGGGGTGGGAGGAAGTACAGCCAGCTAGCACTTGATTGGCTGTACTTGCTCCCACCCCCACTCTCATTTGAGGGTGGGGGTGGGAGCAAGTACAGACCGACGATAGGGGGTGGGAGCAAGTACGACCGACCAAGTGTCTGGTCGGCTATACTTGCTCCCACCCCCACACTCAAATGATGGTGGGGGTGGGAGCAAGTACAGCCAGAACACATCATTTAAGGGTGGGGGGTGGGGAGTAAGTACAACGAGCACACGGGGTGGGGAGTAAGTACATCAAGCACACATCATTTGAGGGTGGGGGTGGGGAGTAAGTACAATAGCACACACTAAGTACAGCAGCACACACAAGTGTGTGCTGCTGTACTTACTCCCCACCCCCACCCTCAAATCCACCCTCATTTGAGGGTGGGGGTGGGGAGTAAGTACAGCAACACACACAAGTGTGTGCTGCTGTACTTACTCCCCACCCCCACCCTCATCTCCCCACCCCCAAGTGTGTCTTCGCTGTACTTACTCCCCACCCCCACCCTCAAGTGTGTGTTGCTGTACTTACTCCCCACCCCCACCCTCATTTACCCTCATTTGAGGGTGGGGGTAGGGAGTAAGTACAACAACACACACTTGTGTGTGCTGTTGTACTTACTCCCCACCCCCACCCTCATCTCCCCATCCCCACCCTCATTTACCCTCATTTGAGGGTGGGGGTGGGGAGTAAGCATGACAGAAGACAAACTTGTGGGTGGGGAGTAAGTACAACAGCACACACTTGTGTGTACTGTTGTACTTACTCCCCACCCCCACCCTCATCTCCCCATCCCCACCCTCATTTACCCTCATTTGAGGGTGGGGGTGGGGAGTAAGTACAGCAGCACACACTTGTGTGTGCTACTGTACTTCCTCCCCACCCACACCCTCCTCATGGGGAGTAAGTACAGTAGCACACACTTGGGGTGGGGAGTAAGTACAGCGACACACACTTGTGTGTGCTACCGTACTTACTCCCCACCCCCACCCTCCTCATGGGGAGTAAGTACAGTAGCACACACTTGTGTGTGCTGCTGTACTTACTCCCCACCCCGGTGGGGAGTAAGTACAGCAGCACACACTTGTGTGTGCTACTGTACTTACTCCCCACCCCCACCCTCATCATGGGGAGTAAGTACAGTAGCACACACTTGTGTGTGCTGCTGTACTTACTCCCCACCCCCACCCTCAAATGAGGGTAAATGAGGGTGGGGATGGGGAGATGAGGGTGGGGGTGGGGAGTAAGTACAATAGTACACACAAGTGTGTGCTGTTGTACTTACTCCCCACCCCCACCCTCAAATGAGGGTAAATGAGGGTGGGGGTGGGGAGTAAGTACATCAACACACACTTGGGGGTGGGGAGATGAGGGTGGGGGTGGGGAGTAAGTACAGCAGACACACATAAGTGTGTGCTGCTGTACTTACTCCCCACCCCCCACCCTCAAATGAGGGTGGATTTGAGGGTGGGGGTGGGGAGTAAGTACAGCAGCACACACTTGTGTGTGCTGCTGTACTTAGTGTGTGTTGTTGTACTTACTCCCCACCCCCACCCTCAAATGATGTGTGCTGATGTACTTACTCCCCACCCCGTGTGTTGTACTTACTCCCCACCCCCACCCTCAAATGATGTGTGCTGGTTGTACTTGCTCCCACCCCCACCATCATTTAAGGGTGGGGGTGGGAGCAGTATAGCCGACCAAACACTTGGTCAGGTCGTACTTGCTCCCACCCCCTACTGGCTGGTTGTACTTGCTCCCACCCCCACCCTCAAATGAGAGTGGGGGTGGGAGCAAGTACAGCCAATCAAGTGCTAGCTGGCTGTACTTCCTCCCACCCCCACCCTCATTTGAGGGTGGGGGGTGGGAGCATCTGACCAACCAAGTGCTTGGTCGGATGTACTTGCTCCCACCCCCACCCTCGCTACACTTGGCTGGCTATGCTTGCTCCCACCCCCACCCTCACAAAGACTTGGTCGATCGTACTTGCTCCCACCCCCACCCTCATTTGAGGGGTGGGGGGTGGGGAGTAAGTATAGCAACACACAATGGGGGTGGGCTATACTTACTCCCCACCCCCACCCTCAAATTGAGGGTGGGGGTGGGAGCAAGTACAGCCAAGTGCAAGTGCAACGACTTGCACTTGGTCGTACTTGCTCCCACCCCCACCCTCAATTGGTCGAGCTATACTTACTCCCACCCTCAAATGAGGGTGGGTGTGGGAGCAAGTACAGCCAGCCAAGTGCAAGCACTTGGCTGGCTATACTTGCTCCCACCCCCCACCCTCAATTTACTGACCCCACCCCCCACCCTCATTTGAGGGTGGGGGTGGGGAGTAAGAGGGTGGGGGTGGGGAGTAAGTATAGCGAGCACACAATGGGGGGTGGGCTGTACTTGAGGGTGGGGGTGGGGAGTAAGTATAGCAACGACACAATGGGGGTGAGTTGTACTTACTCCCCACCCCCACCCTCAAGTACAGCCCACCCCCATTGTGTGCTGCTATACTTACTCCCCACACCCACCCTCAAATGAGGGTGGGAGTGGGGAGTAAGTACAGCCCACCCCCATTGTGTGTTGCTGTACTTACTCCCCACCAAATGAGGGTGGGGGTGGGGAGTAAGTACAGTCCACCCCCATTGTGTGCTGCTGTACTTACTCCCCACCACCACCCTCAAATGGGGTTGGGATGTACTTACTCCCCACCCCCACCCTCAAATGGGGTGGGGAGTAAGTACAGCCCACCCCCATTTGAGGGTGGGGGTGGGGAGTAAGTACATCCCAACCCCATTGTGTGTTGTTGTACTTACTCCCCACCCCCCAGGGGTGGGGAGTAAGTACATCGACAGCACAATGGGGGTGGGCTGTACTTACTCCCCACCCCCACCCTCAAGCAAGTACTGCCAGCCAAGATTTGAGGGTGGGGGTGGGGAGTAAGTACATCCCAACCCCATTGTGTGTTGTTGTACTTACTCCCCACCCCCACCCTCAAATGGGGTGGGGAGTAAGTACATCAGCACACAATGGGGGTGGGCTGTACTTACTCCCCACCCCCACCCTCAAGCAAGTACGGACCGACCAAGTGTTGGTCGGTCGTACTTGCTCCCACCCCCACCCTCATTTGAGGGTGGATGTGGGAGCAAGTATAGCCAGCCAAGTGCGATCGTACTTGCTTCCACCCCCACCCTCATTTGAGAGTAGGGGTGGGATAAAGTACAACTGACCAAGTGCGGCAGTACTTGCTCCCACCCCCACTCTCAAATGAGGGTGGGGGTGGTAGCAAGTCATGACCAACCAAAGCACTTGGTCGGTCGTACTTGCTTGAGGGTGGGGGTGGGGAGTAGCACAGCCCACCCCCACTGTGTGCTGCTGTACTTACTCCCCACCCCCACCCTCAAATGAGGGTGGATGTGGGGAGTAAGTACAGCAGCACATAATGGGGGTGGGTTGTACTTGGCTGGCTATGCTTGCTACCACCCCCACCCTCACAACACTTGGTCGGCTGTACTTTCTCCTAGCCAGCCAAGTGCAGCACTTGGTCGGTCTGTACTTGCTCCCACCCCACCCTCATTTGAGGGTGGGGGTGGGAGCAAGTATAGCCAGCCAAGTGCAGTGTACTTGCTCCCACCCCCACCCTCAAATGAGGGTGGGGGTGGGAGCAAGTATAGCCAGCTAGCACTTGGCTGGATGTACTTTCTTGAGGGTGGGGGTGGGGAGTAAGTACAGCCCACCCCCATTGTGTGCTCGTCGTACTTACTCCCCACCCCATTTGAGGGTGGGGGTGGGGAGTAAGTACAACCCACCGCCATTGTGTGCTGCTGTACTTACTCCCCACCCCCACCCTCAAATGGGCGTGGGCTGTACTTACTCCCCACCCCCACCCTAAAATGTGTGTGCTGCTATACTTACTCCCCACCCCCACCCTCATTTGATGGTGGGGGTGGGGAGTAAGTACAACAACACACTTGGCTGGCTGTACTTGCTCCCACCCCCACCCTCATTTTAGAGTGGGGGTGGGAGCAAGTACGACCGACCAAGTGTAGCTGTACTTGCTCCCACCCCCACCCTCGCTACACTTGGTCGGTCGTACTTGCTCCCATGGGAGCAAGTAAAGCCATCCAAGTGCTGGCTGGATATACTTGGTCCCACCCTCACCCTCTTGGCTGGCTGTACTTGCTCCCACCCCCACCATAATTTGAGGGTGGGGGTGGGAGCAAGTATAGCCAGCCAACGACTTGGCCGGTCTGTACTTGCTCCCACCCCCTGTACTTGCTCCCACCCCCACCCTCAAATGAGGGTGGGGCACTTGGCTGGCTATACTTGCTCCCACCCCCTGCTGGCTGGCTGTACTTGCTCCCACCCCCACCCTCAAATGAGGGTGGGGGGTGGGAGCAAGTATAGCCAGCCAAGTGCTGGCTGGCTGTACTTGCTCCCACCCCCACACTCATTTGAGGGTGGGGGTGGGAGCAAGTACGCCCAACAAAGTGTCGGCTAGATGTACTTGCTCCCACCCCCACCCTCGCTACACTTGGCCGGCTATGCTTGCTCCCACCCCCACCCTCACAAGGACTTGGCCGGTTGTACTTGCTCCCACCCCCACCCTCAAATGAGGGCACTTGGCTAGTCGTGCTTGCTCCCACCCCCCACCCCCTATCGGGTCGGTCGTACTTGCTCCCCCCCCCCACCCTCAAATGAGGGTGGGGGTGGGAGCAAGCATGCCAATCAAGTGCTGGGCCGGGTTGTACTTCCTCCCACCCCCACCCTCATTTGAGGGTGGGGGGTGGAGCAGCACGACCAACCAAGTGTTTGCTGGATGTACTTGCTCCCACCCCCACCTTCGCTGCACTTGGCTGGCTATGCTTGCTCCCACCCCCACCCTCACACCACTTGGCCGATTGTACTTGCTCCCACTTCCACCCTCAAATGAGGGCACTTGGTTGGCTGTTCTTGCTCCCACCCCCACCCTCACAAACACTTGGCCGACTGTACTTGCTCCCACCCCCACCCTCAAAGGAGGGTGGGGGTGGGAGAAAGTACAAGTGCAGCTATGCTTGCTCCCACCCCCACCCTCAAATGAGGGTGGGGGTGGGAGCAAGTACAGCCAGCCAAGTGCTGCACTTGGCTGGTTGAGGGTGGGGGTGGGAGCAAGCACAACTGCACTTGGCGGGTCGTACTTGCTCCCACCCCCACCCTAAAATGAGGGTGGTGGTGGGGAGTAAGTACAGCCCACCCCCACTGTGTGCTGCTGTACTTACTCCCCACCCCCACCCTCGTGGGGGTGGGAGCAGCCCGACCGGCCAAGTGCTCTGCACTTGGTCGGGTTGAGGGTGGGGGTGGGAGCAAGCACGCCTGCACTTGGTCGGTCGTACTTGCTCCCACCCCCACCCTAAAATGAGGGTGGGGGTGGGGAGTAAGTACAACCTACCCCCACCGTGTCTGTCTTTGTACTTACTCCCCACCCCCACCCTCATTTGAGGGGTGGGGGTGGGGAGTAAGTACAACAACACACAATGTGGGTGGGTTATACTTACTCCCCACCCCCACCCTAAAATGCTGTCTGTACTTACTCCCCACCCCCACCCTAAAATTAGGGTGGTTGTTGTACTTACTCCCCACCCCCACCATCGACCCACCCCCATTGTGTGCTTTGTTGTACTTACTTCCCACCCCCATTGGGCGGTTGAGGGTGGGTTTGGGAGAAAGCACAGCTGCACTTGGTGGTCAGTACTTGCTCCCACCCCCACCCTAAAATGAGGGTGGGGGTGGGGATTAAGCACTGACCCACCCCCACTGTGTGCTGCTGTACTTACTCCCCACCCCCACCGTCATTTGAGGGTGGGGGTGGGGAGTACAGCAACGACACAATGGGTGTGGGCTATACTTACTCCCCACCGCCACCCTAAAATGAGGGTGGGGGTGGGGAGTAAGTACAGCCCACCCCCATTGTGTGCTGTTGTAATTACTCCCCACCCCCACCCAATGATGAGGGTGGGGGTGGGGAGTAAGTATAGCCCACCCCTATTGTGTGCTGTTGTACTTACTCCCCACCCCCACCCAATGAGGGTGGGGGTGAGGAGTAAGCACAGCCCACCCCCATTGTGTCGTCGTTGTACTTACTCCCCATAGGGTGGGGGTGGGGAGTAAGTACAGCCCACCCCCATTATGTGCTATCATGACTTACTCCCCACTTGGAGTGGGGATGGGGAGTAAGTACAGCCAGCCCCCACTGTGTCTGCTTGTACTTACTCCCCACTCGGGGTGGGGGTGGGGAGTAAGTACAGAGTGGCACACGATGGGGGTGGGCTATTTGAGGGTGGGGGGTGGGAAGTAAGTACGATGGGGAGTAAGTACAGCCCACCCACATTGTGTGTGCTGCACTTACTCCCCACCCCCACCCTCAAATGAGGGTGGGGGGTGGGGAGTAAGTACAATAGCACACAATGGGCTGGGATGTACTTACTCCCCACCAATGAGGGTGGGGGGTGGGGAGTAAGTACAATAGCACACAATGGGGGTGGGATGTACTTACTCCCCACCCTCCACCCTCATTTCCCTCAAATGAGGGTGAGGGGTGGGGAGTAAGTACAACAGACACACGATGGGGGTGGGATGTACTTACTCCCCACTAATGAGGGTGGGGGTGGGGAGTAAGTATAGTAGCACACAATGGGAAATGAGGGTGGGGGTGGGGAGTAAGTACAACAGCACATAGTGGGGGTGGGATGTACTTACTCCCCACTAATGAGGGTGGGGGTGGGGAGTAAGTATAGTAGCACACAAGTGCTTACTCCCCACCCCCACCCTCATTTGAGGGTGGGGGTGGGGAGTAAGTACAGCCCACCCCCATTGTATGCTGTACTTACTCCCCACCCCCACCCTCAAATGAGGGTGGGGGTGGGGGAGTAAGTACAGCGGCATACAATGGGGGTGGGTCGTACTTACTCCCCACCCCCACCCTCAAATGAGGGTGGGGGTGGGGAGTAAGTACGAGGGTGGGGGTGGGGAGTAAGTACAGCCCACCCTCATTTACTTACTCCCCACCCCCACCCTCAAATGAGGGGTGGGGGTGGGGAGTAAGTACGGCGAAGATACAATGGGGGTGGGCTATACTTACTCCCCACCCCCACCCTCAAATGAGGGTGGGGGTGGGGAGTAGGTACAGCCCACCCCCATTGTATGCTGCTGTACTTACTCCCCACCCCCACCCTCAAATGAGGGTGGGGGTGGGGAGTAAGTACAGCAGACACACAGTGGGGGTGGGCTGTACTTGCTCCCACCCCCACACTCAAATGGGGGTTTGGAGTAAGTACAGCCCACCCCCATTGTATGCTGTTGTACTTACTCCCCACCCCCACCCTCAAATGAGGGTGGGGGTGGAGAGTAAGTACAGCAGCACACAGTGGGGGTGGGCTGTACTTGCTCCCACCCCCACCCTCGAAGTAAGTATAGTCAGCCAGGTGGGAGCAAGTACAGCCCACCCCCACTGTGTGCTGTTGTACTTACTCCCCACCCCCACCCTACACTTGGCTGGCTGTACTTGCTCCCACCTCCACCCTGATTTGTTTCACTTGGCTGTCTGTACTTGCTCCCACCCCCACCCTCATTTGAGGGTGGGGGTGGGAGCAAGTACAGCCAGCCAAGTGCTGCACTTGGCTGGCTGTACTTGCTCCCACCCCCACCCTCATTTGAGGGTGGGGGTGGGAGCAAGTACGAGCCGCCAAGTGCAGCACTTGGCTGGCTGTACTTTCTCCCACCCCCACCCTCAAATGAGGGGTGGAGGTGGGAGCAAGTACAGCCAGCCAAGTGCTGCACTTGGCTGGCTGGGAGCAAGTACAATCGGCCAAGTGCTGTGAGGGTGAGGGTGGGAGCAAGCATAGCCAGCCAAGTACAGCCCACACCCATTGTGTGTTGCTATACTTACTCCCTACCTCCACCCTCATTTGAGTGTGGGGGTGGGGAGTAAGTATAGCAGCACACAATGGGGGTGGGCTGTACTTACTCCCCACCCCCACCCTCAAGCAAGTATAGCGCACCAAGTCTTGGTCGGGTCGTACTTGCTCCCACCCCCACCCTCATTTGAGGGTGGGGGTGGGAGCAAGTACGATTGCACTTTGTCGGTTGTACTTGCTCCCCACCCCCACTCTCAAATGAGGGTGGGGGTGGGAGCACAGCTGCATTACTTGGGTCAGTACTTGCTCCCACCCCCACTCTCATTTGAGAGTGGGGGTGGGAGCAAGTACGACCAAGAAAGTGCAATCGTACTTGCTCCCACCCCCACCCTCAAATGAGGGTGGGGGTGGGAGCAATTACAGCCGACAAAGTGCAACTGTACTTGCTCCCCACCCCCACTTTGCTGGTTGTACTTGCTCCCACCCCCACCCTCAAATGAGGGTGGGGGTGGGAGCAAGTGCGATTGTACTTGCTCCCACCCCCACCCTCATTTGAGGGTGGGGGTGGGAGCAAGTACAGCTAGCCAAGTGCAACTGTACTTGCTAAAGGGTGGGGGTGGGGAGTAGTATAGCCCACCCCCATTGTGTGCTGCTCGTACTTACTCCCCTCGACCGGTCGGTTGTACTTGCTCCCCACCCCCACCCTCATTTGAGGGTGGGGGTGGGAGCAAGATGCACGACCAAGTGCAATTGTACTTGCTAAAGGGTGGGGGTGGGGAGTAAGTACAGCCCACCCCCATTGTGTGTCGTCTGTACTTACTCCCCACCCCATTTGAGGGTCGAGGTGGGGAGTAAGTACAACCCACCACCATTGTGTGCTATCTGTACTTACTCCCCACCCCCACCCTCAAATGAGGTGGGCTGTACTTACTCCCCACCCCATTTGAGGGTGGGGGTGGGGAGTAGTATAGCCCACCCCCATTGTAGGGTGGGGGTGGGGAGTAAGTATAGCCCACCCCCAAATGAGGGTGGGGGGTGGGGGAGTAAGTACGGCAGCACACAATGGGGGTGGGCTATACTTACTCCCCACCCCCACCCTCATTTGAGGGTGGGGGTGAGGAGTAAGTACAGCCCACCCCCATTGTGTGCTGTTGTACTTACTCCCCACCCCCACCCTCACTTGACCCCATTTGAGGGTGGGGAGTAAGTACAACAACACACAATGGGGGTGGGATATACTTACTCCCCACCCCCACCCTCACTTGACCCCATTTGAGGGTGGGGGTGGGGAGTAAGTGTGTGTTGTTGTACTTACTCCCCACCCCCACCCATTTGAGGTTGGGGGTGGGGAGTAAGTATAGCTCACCCCCATTGTCTGCTATTGTACTTACTCCCCACCCCCACCCTCATTTGGGTGGGGGTGGGGAGTAAGTACAGCACACTATTGTACTTACTCCCCACCCCCACCCTCATTTGAGGGTGGGGGTAGGGAGTAAGTACACCCACCCATTTGAGGGTGGGTGTGGGGAGTAAGTATAGCCCACCCCCATTCCATGTCGCTGTACTTACTCCCTACCCCCACCGTCAAATGAGGGTGGGGGTGGGGAGTAAGTACAATAGCAGACAATGGGGGTGGGATGTACTTACTCCCCACCCCCACCCTCATTTGGGAGTAAGTACAGCCCACCCCCATTATGTCTTGCTGTACTTACTCCCCACCCCCACCCTCATTTGAGGGTGGGGGTGGGGAGTAAGTATAGCAGCACACAATGGGGGTGGGGAGTAAGTACAACAGCATACAATGGGGGTGGGTCGTGCTTACTCCCCACCCCCACTCTCATGAGGGTGGGGGTGGGGAGTAAGTATAGCAGCACACAATGGGGGTGGGGAGTAAGTATAGCAGCATACAATGGGGGGTGGGCTGTACTTACTCCCCACCCCCACCCAAATGAGGGTGGGGGTGGGGGAGTAAGTCAGCCCACCCCCATTGTATGTCGTTGTACTTACTCCCCACCCCCATTATGTGCTGCTATACTTACTCCCCACCCCCACCCTCACCCTCATGAGGGTGGGGGTGGGGAGTAAGTATAGCAACGACACAATGGGGGGTGGGGAGTAAATTTGAGGGTGGGGGTGGGGAGTAAGAACAGCCCACCCCCATTGTATGTCGCTGTACTTACTCCCCACACCCATTGTGTGCTGCTATACTTACTCCTCACCCCCACCCTCAAGTACAACAGAGACACAATGAGGGTGGGCTGTACTTACTCCCCACCCCCACCCTCATTTGAGGGTGGGGGTGGGGAGTAAGTACAACATCAGTACAATGCTGTACTTACTCCCCACCCCCACCCTTGTATGCTGCTATACTTACTCCCCACCCCCACCCTCAAATGAGGGTTTGGGTGGGGAGTAAGTACAGCAGCACACAGTGGGGGTGGGCTGTACTTGCTCCCACCCCCACACTCAAATGGGGGTGGGGAGTAAGTACAGCTCACCCCCATTGTATGCTGTTGTACTTACTCCCCACCCCCCACCCTCAAATGAGGGTTGGGGTGGGGAGTAAGTACGAGCAACACACAGTGGGGGTGGGCTGTACTTGCTCCCACCCCCACCCTCAAAGCAAGTCCGATCGACCAAGTGCTACACTTGGTGGTCGTACTTGCTCCCACCTCCACCCTCGATTTGTTGCACTTGGTCGGTCGTACTTGCTCCCACCCCCACCCTCAAATGAGGTTACTTGGCTGGATGTACTTGCTCCCACCCCCACCCTCAAATGAAGGTGGGGGTGGGAGCAAGTATAGCCAGCCAAGTGCAACAAATCAGGGTGGAGGTGGGAGCAAGTACAGCCAGCCAAGTGTAGCACTTGGCTAACTGTACTTGCTTCGAGGGTGGGGGTGGGAGCAAATACAGCCCACCCCCACTATGTGCTGCTGTATTTACTCCCCACCCCCACCCTCATTTGAGGGTGGGGGTGGGGAGTAAGTACAAGAGCATACAATGGGGGTGGGCTGTACTTACTCCCCACCCCCATTTGAGTGTAGGGGTGGGAGTAAGTACGGCCCACCCCCATTGTGTGTCGCTGTACTTACTCCGCACACCCACCCTCATTCGAGGGTGGGGGTGGGGAGTAAGTACAGACAGACACAATGGGGGGTGGGTCAGTACTTGGTGGGGGTGGGGAGTAAGTATAGTAGCACACGGTGGGGGTGGGCTGTACTTACTCCCCACCAATGAGGGTGGGGGTGGGGAGTAAGTACAACAGCACACAATGGGGGTGTGCTGTACTTACTCCCCCACCCCCACCCTCATTTGAGGGTGGGGGTGGGGAGTAAGTACTTGTGTGCTGCTGTACTTACTCCCCACCCCCACCCTCATATGGTGGGGAGTAAGTACAGCCCACACAAGTTTGTGTGCTGCTATACTTACTCCCCACCCCCACCCTCATTTGAGGGTGGGGGTGGGGATTAAGTACAGTAGCACACAATGTGGGTGGGCTGTACTTACTCCCCACCCCCACCCTAGTGGGGGAGTAAGTACAGCAAGCACATAATGGGGGTGGGCTATACTTACTCCCCACCCCTTTGAGGGTGGGGGTGGGGAGTAAGTACAGCAGCACTCAATGGGGGTGGGCTGTACTTACTCCCCACCCCCACCCTCAAAGGGGGTGGGGAGTAAGTATAGCCCACCCCCATTATGTGCTGTTGTACTTACTCCCCACTAGGGTGGGGGGTGGGGAGTAAGTATAGCCCACCCACATTGTGTGTCGCTGTACTTAGTGGGGAGTAAGTACAGAAGCACACAATGGAGGTGGGCCGTACTTACTCCCCACCCCCACCCTCATTTCACCCTCGCTATGTGCTTCTGTACTTACTCCCCACCCCCACCCTCATTTCACCCCCACTATGTGCTGCTGTACTTACTCCCCACCCCCACCCTCATTTGATGGTGGGGGTGGGGAGTAAGTACATCCCACCCCCATTATGTGCTATTGTACTTACTCCCCACTAGGGTGGGGGTGGGGAGTAAAAGTACAGCGAGCACACAATGTGGGTGGGCCGTACTTACTCCCCACCCCCACCCTCATTTCACCCCCGCTGTGTCTTCGTCGTACTTACTCCCCACCCCCACCCTCAGCCACTTGTGTGCTATACTTACTCCCCACCCCCACCCTCATTTGATGGTGGGGGTGGGGAGTAAGTACGATCCACCCCCATTGTGTGCTTGTTGTACTTACTCCCCACTAGGGTGGGGGTGGGGGAGTAAGTACAGCCCCACCGTGTGTCTTGTTATACTTACTCCCCACCCCCACCCTTATTTTGAGGGTGGGGGTGGGGAGTAAGTATATCAGACACACGATGGGAGTGAGCATGCTTACTCCCCACCCCCACCCTCAAATCAAATGAGGGTGGGGGTGGGGAGTAAGTACAGCAGCACACACTGGGTGGGGGTGGGGAGTAAGTATATCAGCACACAGTGGGGGTGGGCTGTACTTACTCCCCACCCCCACCCTCAAATCAAATGAGGGTGGGGGTGGGGAGTAAGTACAAGCATCACACAATGGGGGTGGGCTATACTTACTCCCCACCCCCACCCTCACCCTCAAATCTTACTCCCCACCCCCACCCTCATGTGTGTGTCTTGCTGTACTTACTCCCCCACCTCCACCCTCATTTTAGGGTGGGGAGGGTGGGGGTGGTGAGTAAGTACAGAAAGACACACACATGAGGGTGGGGGTGGGGAGTAAGTATAGCAACACACACTTCCACATGAGGGTGGGGGTGGGGAGTAAGTACAACACACACACATGAGGGTGGGGGTGGGGAGTAAGTACAGCAGCACACACACATGAGGGTGGGGGTGGGGAGTAAGTACAGCAGCACACACACATGAGGGTGGGGGTGGGGAGTAAGTACAGTAGCACACACACAAGTGTGTGCTATTGTACTTACTCCCCACCCCCACCCTCAAATAAGGGGTGTGTGTCAGCGTACTTACTCCCCACCCCCACCCTCAAATGAGGGGTGTGTGCTGTCAGTACTTACTACCCACCCCCACCCTCATTTTAGGGTGGGGGTGGGGAGTAAGTACAACAGCACACACTTGTGTGTGTCGCAAGTGAGGGTGGGGAGTAAGTACAGCAGCACACACTTACTCCCCACCCCCACCCTCATTTGAGGGTGGGACAAGTGTGTGCTCGCTGTACTTACTCCCCACCCCCACCCTTATTTTTGTGTGTGTCTGCTGTACTTACTCCCCACCCCCACCCTTATGTGTGTGTGCTGTTGTACTTACTCCCCACCCCCACCCTCAAATGAGGGTTGGAAGTAAGTACAAGTGTGTGCTGCTGTACTTGCTCCCCACATGAGGGTGGGGGTGGTGAGTAAGTACAAGTGTGTGCTGTTGTACTTGCTCCCCACCCCCACCCTCAAATGAGGGTGGGGGTGGGGAGAAAGTACAACAAAGACACACTTGTACTTACTCCCCACCCCCACCCTCAAATGAGGGTGGGGGGTGGGGAGCAAGTACATCAGATTTGAGGGTGGGAGTGGGGAGCAAGTATAGCAGCACACACTTGTACTTACTCCCCACCCTCAAATGAGGGTGGACGTTGGGAGTAAGTACAACAGCACACACACATGAGGGTGGGGGTGGGGAGTAAGTACAGCAGCAGACACTTGTCCCACCCTCAAATGAGGGTGGGGGTGGGGAGTAAGATTTGAGGGTGGGGGTGGGGAGTAATTACAGCAGCACACACTTGTGTGTGTCGTCACGTAATTACTCCCCACCCCCACCATCAAATCTTACTCCCCACCCCCACCCTAAAATGTGTGTGCTTCTATACTTACTCCCCATCCCCACCCTCATTTGAGGGTGGGGGTGGGGAGTAAGTACAACAACACACTTGGCCGGGTCGTACTTGCTCCCACACCCACCCTCATTTGTGGGGGTGGGAGCAAGTACAGCCGACCAAGTGCAGCTGTACTCTGCTCCCACCCCCACCATCGCTGCACTTGGCTGGCTATACTTGGTCCCCCCCTCACCCTCAAATGAGGGTGGGGGTGGGAGCAAGTATAACCAACCAGCACTTGGCTGGCTGTACTTGATCCCACCCCCACCATCATTTGAGGGTGGGGGAGGGAGCAAGTATAGCCCGACAAGACTTGGCTCCCACCCCCACCCTCAAATGAGGGTGGGGGTGGGAGCAAGTATAGCCAGCACTTGCTCCCACCCCCACCCTCAAATGAGGGTGGGGGTGGGAGCAGTACAGCCAGCCAGCACTTGGCTGGCTATACTTGCTCCCATCCCCACCCTCAAATGAGGGTGGGGGTGGGAGCAAGTATAGCCAGCCAAGTGCTCGGTCGGTTGTACTTGCTCCCACCCCCACCCTCATCCCCACCCTCAAATGAGGGTGGGGGTGGGAGCAAGTATAGCCAGCCAAGTGCTGGTTGTACTTGCTCCCACCCCCACCCTCATTTGAGGGTGGGGGTGGGAGCAAGTACAACCAACCAAGTGCTTGGCTGGCTGTACTTGCTCCCACCCCCACCCTCGCTACACTTTGTCGGCTATGCTTGCTCCCACCCCCCACCCTCACAAGACTTGGTCGACTGTACTTGCTCCCACCCCCACCCTCAAATGAGGGCACTTGGCTGGCTGTGCTTGCTCCCACCCCCACCCTCACAGCACTTGGCCGATCGTACTTGCTCCCACCCCCACCCTCAAATGAGGGTGGGGGTGGGAGCAAGTCGACCCGACCAAGTGCCGCACTTGGTCGGGCCGAGGGTGGGGGTGGGGAGCAAGTCACTGCACTTAGTCGGTTGTACTTGCTCCCACCCCCACCATCATTTGAGGGTGGGGGTGGGAGCAAGTATATCCAACCAACACTTGGCTGGTTGTACTTGCTCCCACCCCCTACTGGCTAGCCGTACTTTCTCCCACCCCCACCCTCAAATGAGGGTGGGGGTGGGAGCAAGTATAGCCAATCAAGTGCTGGCTGGCTGTACTTCCTCCCACCCCCACCCTCATTTGAGGGTGGGGGTGGGAGAATGTACAGCCAACCAAGTGTTGGCTGGATGTACTTGCTCCCACCCCCACCCTCGCAGCACTTGGCTGGCTATACTTGCTCCCACCCCCACCCTCACAGAGCACTTGGTCGGTCAGTACTTGCTCCCACCCCCACCCTCAAATGAGGGCACTTGGCCGGGTCGTTCTTGCTCCCACCCCCACCCTCACAAAGACTTGGCCGATCAGTACTTGCTCCCCACCCCCACCCTCAAAGGAGGGTGGGGGTGGGAGCAAGTACAAGTGCAGCACTTGCTATACTTGCTCCCACCCCCACCCTCAATTGAGGGTGGGGGTGGGAGCAAGTACAAGTGTAGCCATGACTTGCTCCCCACCCCCACCCTCAAATGAGGGTGGGAGCAAGTACAAGTGTAGCTGTACTTGCTCATTGAGGGTGGGGGTGGGAGCAAGTACAGTGTAGCTGTACTTGCTCCCACCCCCACCCTCAAATGAGGGTGGGAGCAAGTACAAGTGTAGCTGTACTTGCTCCCACCCCCACCCTCAAATGAGGGTGGGAGCAAGTACAAGTGTAGCTGTACTTGCTCCCACCCCCACCCTCAAATGAGGGTGGGGGTGGGAGCAAGTACAGCCAGCCAAGTGCTGCACTTGGCTGGTTGAGGGTGGGGTTGGGAACAAGCACAGCTGCACTTGGCTGGCTGTACTTGCTCCCACCCCCACCCTAAAATGAGGGTGGTGGTGGGGAGTAAGTACAGCCCACCCCCAATGTGTGCTGCTGTACTTACTCCCCACCCCCACCCAATGAGGGTGGGGGTGGGGAGTAAGTACAGCCCACCCCCATTGTGTGCTGCTGTACTTACTCCCCACTAGGGTGGGGGTGGGGAGTAAGTACAGCCCACCCCCATTATGTGCTACTGTACTTACTCCCCACTGGGGTGGGGATGGGGAGTAAGTATAGCCCACCCCCACTGTGTGCTGCTATACTTACTCCCCACTAGGGTGGGGGGTGGGGAGTAAGTACGACCCACCCCCACTATGTCGTCGTTATACTTACCCCCCCACCGCCACCCTCAAATAAGGGTGGGGGGTGGGGGAGTAAGTACAAGACAGACACACGGTGGGGGTGGGCTGCTTACTTCCCACCCCCACCCTCAAATCAAATGAGGGTGGGGGTGGGGAGTAAGTACAGCCCACCCCCACTGTGTGTTGTTGTACTTACTCCCCACACCCACCCTCAAATCAAATGAGGGTGGGGGTGGGGAGTAAGTACAAGAAGACACACGGTGGGGGTGGTCGACTTACTCCCCACCCCCACCCTCATTTGGGAGTAAGTACAACAGCACACAGTGGGGGTGGGCTGTACTTACTCCCCAACCCCACCCTCATTTGAGGGTGGGGGTAGGGAGTAAGTATAGCAGCACACAGTGGGTGTGAAATGAGGGTGTGGGTGGGGAGTAAGTACAGCCCACCCCCACTGTGTGCTGTTGTACTTACTCCCCACCCCCACCCTCATTTGGGGGTGGGGAGTAAGTACAAGCAGCACACAGTGGGGGTGAAATGAGGGTGTGGGTGGGGAGTAAGTACAGCCCACCCCCATTGTGTGTTGTTGTACTTACTCCCCACCCCCACCCTCCTTTGAGGGTGGGGGGTGGGGAGTAAGTACAACAACACACACTTTGAGGGTGGGGGTGGGGAGTAAGTACAGCAGCACACACTTTATGGATGACTAATGACTTGTTTTTGTGAATGTGATGTTATTGCTACAATGCATGTTTTAACTTTGCTTTAATTTTATGCATCTAACTTATGTGGTGGAATGGTATAAATGAAATTGTATGCTCTAATCACTTAACACATACGGAATGCATATGACATTGACAATCTTAATGGGTGATACCACAGAAAGTCAAAAAATAATCATGAATTTAAATAATCACTTTTATCATAAGAATTGATTAAGTATTCATATATGAGATGTAATGGTGTGTAATGTATTTTATTAATAAGTTTCTTTAAATTAAAATATATAAAGTAGTCAGTGGTCGTCTATATACTATTTATAATATATATGCGGTATATGTCATACTATGTTGATACCCCTAATTTATAGAATATTATAAATGAGGTGTTGTGTGAATGATGTTATGATTTGTTGCTATGTAAGAATTTTTTGGGCTTTCTGAAGATTCAAACACTCTAGTTACCATTTCAATACTTACCACTTAGACCTTTGGAAAGTAAGGCTTTTGCCATGGACCTGGTTTTTCATGATCTTCATGTGTGCATGTGATTGTATATTTTGAGGTAGAACCCAAGCATTTCCTCCGATGTCAGGCAGGATTCTTTCAGCCCATTGCTAAGATCAAGGATTCTCAAGTGTTCATCTCATCCTTATGTTGGACTTAGTTGGACTATACCACTAGGCAATATTGGGTTACCTAAGCTAGCTCATCCAAATTCAAACATTGGTCTACACAAATGCATGAAGCAATTGTATTAGACATATCGTCATGCGTAAGGATTTCTCCTTCCAATTTTGTACAATGCTGATAATTCCAGGGATTCAAGCTTTATTCCCTTATTTTTGGCTTTTTGTTGGCTTTGGATATTTGATCATATGTAGTGATGAAAATAACTCTTTATTGTGATTGATTTTTTCTTTGAGTGGGGATTTTTGTAGTGATGATAGTCTGTTTATTTTGCTCATATTTAGTGATGAAAATCATTGTTTATTTTTTATTGATTTTTTTTTTGAGCTTTGATTTTTTTTTTTTGAATTTTATGATTTGTGTATCGGATTATTGCTTTGAAATCTGGACTGTATGCTTGGCCTTTTGAATATGTACTTTGCTTTGGGATTTTTGGTTATTTTGATTGAAGCAAGGTATTTTGATAGGGTAAAGCTTGTCCTTTTGCCAATTCTCAGCACCTTTAAACCAGTTGCACAAGGGGATAAGCAAGGATAATCCTTTTCGCTTAAGGTAACCTAGACCACTTTGCAGCTTCATCATTTCCTTGTACCAGCTAGGATTTTAGTGTTTCAGTTAGTTACGGGATCTTGAATATCCAAGGCATTATCACAACTAGACCTTACCTTCTACTAATCAAATTTGTTTTCCTCAAAAGTTGATAAGATCACTAGGTGTGGTTGACTCACCAAAAAACCTTAGTATATTATGTATAGCAACAAATAATGGTTGTGTTGAAAAACACAATTACACACATGTGGATGGGGGTATGGATATGAATGACTTGTGTAAAAAACTCTGGTATCAGTTTTAAGGCTCTCATGACATATACAATTGTAATGGATGTGGAAATGCAATGCAATGATGTGGATGCAAAATGTGAAGTGTAATTGTTTTTGTATTTTTGATTTTATGTTGTTTTTGTATTTTTTGATTAATTTGACCAAAGGGGTTATTATGCCTTTGGGGCTTTTGTTATTGATTTTGACTAAGCAGTTTGAATTACCCTTGGATCTTTTGATTTGATTGGATTTTACCAAGCGGTTTGAATTACCCTTGGAGCATTTTTGAATTGGTTTTGACCAAGCGACTTGAACTACCCTTGGCACCTTTGATTGATTGGATTTGACCAAGCGGTTTGAATTACCCTTGGAGCATTTTTGAATTGATTTTGACCAAGTGGCTTGAATTACCCTTGGAGCCTTTGAATTGACATTGACCAAGCGGTATGAACTACCCTTGGAGCCTTTGATTATTTTTTGAAATTTTATGTTTTTATGATTTGTTTTTATGTTTTTGACATATTTGAATGTTTTTGAATTTTTGACATATTTGAATGTTTTTGAATTTTATGAAATATTTGAATGTTTTTGTTTTTTTATGTGTAAAATGCCTTTAAGTGAATGATATTGAGAGGTTTAGGCTCTTCAACACCATCCAATGATATAAGGTGATATGCTCCAGGCCCAACTCTCTTTGAAATTATGTATGGACCTATCCAGTTTGTTGTGAACTTATCTCGTAGATGTGGTGGTAGATTTGAGTTTTGCTGGTTTTCTTTGAGCAATATATCTCCAACATTGAATTACCTTAGGTGGACTTTGCTACTGTAAGCTCACGCAAGGTGATCTTGGTAAACACAAAGATTGTCTAAAGCATTGACCCAACGTTCATCAAGAAGCATCAACTGATCAAGACGGCCTTGCCACATAGCTTCATCATCTATGAAGTCCTTTAATATGCGTAGAGACAAGATTTCCATCTCTAGAGGCATGATGGCCCTAGTGCCATATACTAGTGAAAATGGTGTTGCCCTAGTGGGCGTCCGTATACTAGTCGTGTATGCCCATAGTGCAAGAGGTAATTGCATGTGCCAATCCTTGTGATTTTCTTGCACTGCCTTCCTCAAAATGGAGACTGTTATTTTGTTTGAGGATTATGCTTGCCCGTTTTCTTGTGGATAATAAGGCATTGAAAAAATATGCTAAATATAATATTTGTTCATTAATGCCCGCACATTTTTGTTCTTGAAATATGGCCCATTATCCGATATTATCTTAGAAGGGACCCCAAAATGACTTATGATATTGTGGAGTATAAACTCTGCAATCCTTGGTCCATTTGTTGATGTTAAGGGGATCGCTTCTACCCATTTAGTGAAGTATTTTATGGCCGTTATGATGAATGTGTGTCGACCTGAGGACAGGGGTGAGATCTTCCTAATAAATTCTAGTCCCCATTACGAGAATGGTCATGCTGCCTGGATGGGCTGCAAATCTTGTGATGGCAATTGTGTTAGATGCACATGATGCTAGCACTTACTACATTTCTTGACATACTCATAGTATTCCTTTTCCATTATGGGCCAATAGTAACCCATCCTCAAGATGCGCTTAACGATAGCCATGCCACTGAAATGGCCTTCACATGTTCTGTTGTGAGCTTGCAAAATTGCCCAAGATGCTTCCTGGGGCTCAAGAAAATGGGGTAATACTCCATCATATCCTCGTATGTAGAGGATTTC
This sequence comes from Wollemia nobilis, assembly GCA_028583015.1. NCBI lineage: Eukaryota > Viridiplantae > Streptophyta > Pinopsida > Araucariales > Araucariaceae > Wollemia > Wollemia nobilis. The sequence continues at coordinate 14,256,810 of JAQPPZ010017235.1, forward strand.
TCCTAGAAAAATGTATCTTGTTGCTCTCTGCTTGAATTTTCACCTTTTAGTATGTGACAAACCTTGAGGTATTATTCCAAGCTTTAGGAAGTCCCGTAGTTGGGAAAGCCAATCCTAATAATCCATAACTTCTATAGACAACTTGCTCTTCTTATGTTTCCAAGGTATTGAACACGTATTGAGGAACAACTCTATGGTATATGATTGCACCACAGTCCACTGGTCCTTAGGAGATAAAATACCCCCAAGGTGTTGTTTGCAAGAAATCTCTGGTAGCGAAGGACCAGTCTTGATTTGGTTTGATTTTGATCATGTTGACTGATTCTTGATTGTAAAAAGCTTCATGGTGTATTGTTGAGTACAAAATCACTTTCACATGAACGGTTGTAAAATCAGCAGATGGATTCTAAAGGATTAAGGATCCCAAAGAGGCCATGGTGTCTACAAATCTCTTCGATGTACGAGGGATTGCCTCAATGTTGTACCATTATAGTCGAGCTAAGTAGGTATCAAAAAGTTCCTTGTAAGTCTTCAGGAGGGGGTACTTGCATTGGAATAGTCCTTTGACTTGGTTTACTATGAGCAAGGAGTCACCAAAGATATTCAATCTTTTAATGCCCATTCCTATGGCTGTTTGGAGTCTTAAGATCAATGCGTCATATTCTGTATTGTTGTTTGTACATGGGAAGTCTAATTTTAATTATAAGGGCAATGGAGCACCCTATGATGTGATAAAGACAATCCCTGCTCCACCTCCTTGTTCACACTTCAAACTGTCAAAGAACAATGACATGTCTCTTTCTTTCTTAGGTTATTCAAGTTTTGGTGGATCTGATAATGCAAAGACCGCATCATTAGGCAATTCTATAGTGAGAGGCTTGTTGTCCTGAAGAGGCACCTTTGCTAATTGATCTGCTATGACTGGTCCCTTGATGGAATTTTGGCTTACAAACTATAGATCAAATTCTATCAATAGCATGATCCACTTTGTGGTACATGTATTGTGATATGTCTTGCTCATCATGTACTGCAAAGGATTTTGTTTTGATATGACGTAGGTCATATGGCTCAACATGTAGTGTCGTAAATTTCGAGTTGCAAAGACCACTGCTAAACACAACTTTTTGACATACGCATATCCTAGCTCATAACTCACCAAGGTGCAACTAATGTAATATATGGCTTGCTCCTTATCTTGTGCATTATTTTGGTCTAACATGGTCCCCAATGTAAAATCAGTAGCTGATATATAGTAAAATGGTATGTATGGCCTTAGGGGAGCCAATACTGGTAGCGTTGCTAGATAATTTTTTATTTTTGTAAAGTATTTATGGAATTCTTTGTCCCAATGAAAGGGGACTTCCTTGCATAGCAACCTATTCATAGGTCTGCATTTATCTGATAGTTGTGCGATGAATATTTTAATGGATACTATCTTGCCTTGTAGGCTCTTCAACTCCCTAATGTTGTAGGGTGGCCATTTCTAGTATAGTCTTTACCTTTGTAGGATCGACTTCGATGCCTCTCTTGGATACGATGAATACCAAAAGCTTGCCATAAGTTATGCTAAATACGCACTTCTTAGGATTCAATCAAACATTGTGTTCTATGAGGTGATCGAAGACTTATCTAAGGACTTCGGCATGCTCTTGCCACAATAGGGACTTGGCTAGTAATTTATCCATGTAATCTTTCAAGATCTTACGCATATAGTCATGGAATATGTATGTCATGGCTCGTTGATATGTGGCACCAACATTTTTGAGACCGAATGGCATCACTTTGTAATAGAATGTTCCCCATGGAGTAATAAAAGTAGTTTTATGTTTTGATCTTAGTCTAGATTTGATTGTATCCAAAAAAACCATCCATTAGGGAGAGCATTTCATGACCTGTGGTTGCATCTACAAGAGCATCTATGTTTGGAAACGAGAATTAATCCTTTGGTGTTGCCCTAATAAAATCTTTGAAATCCATACAGATACGGGTACCATGTTTGACATCCACTCAGGATAGTCTATAGGAACTATGAATATTGCATCTAGTAGTTTTTGCAATTCTTTATTCACCATCAAAGTGATGGTTGGATGCATTTTCCTCTATTTTTTCTTGACTGGATTCTTCATGGGATCCAATGAAAGGTTGTGAATGACTAACTTTGGATCTATCCATGGTATATCTTTGTAAGTCCAAGAAAAAATGTTTGGCCTCTCCTTGAGGAGAGGAATTAGGATGGCTTGTTCCTATGGAGATAGACTTTCTCCAAAATTAACTTTTCTTGGTTGTGTAGGATCATCACTGATGTCCACCTCGAAAGTCACTTCTATAGCCATATGTGACCCATACTCTAGCTGATGAGGCGTGGGTATCAAATGAATGTCATCAACGGGATTCATAGGACCTAGTGACTCAAGTTCCAAACCAACATGGAAGACGTCATACATACAACCTGATGTGAAATGAAATGACTATAACATCTCTTCATTGGTGAAGAGGTATTCTGGCCCTATGGGCAAACTAGCACGATCCCAATAAATAGCCTCTACATCAAGATGCAATGATTTGGTAGGATTTGTTGGATTATGAAGTGGAGTGGTCAAATCAATGGAGATCATATTGATGGATGGGATGAAATTTCTAGGACCACATGGGTACAATCTTATCTCAGGGGTTTCCCTTCCATACTCGTGATGAGGTTCTGGAGGAATGGTAATTTCTAGATCTAAACCATGAGTAGGGCAAACAATAGGATCATTTGGCTCTAATCACTCTCTAAATGTAGGTGGAGGGGGATTGACCATCCGATGAATGGCAACTAGGTCAATAGGTCTCCCCAAAAATTATAGATGAGGGTCTATGGCACAGATTATCACCTCTCTATCTACTACCTCGTTGACTTGTCGTAAGTGGTGAGGTCCAAGATAATCCATCTCGGTCTCATCCTCAAAGTCATCATCACTTATCAAAAAACCATTAGCATTGGTATGCGGTCCTAAGACAAGGGGCTCATGTCTTAGCCCCAAGTAGGCCATCTCTACTTCATCTTCATATTCTTCATCACTTATGAAGAATCCATTTGAATTTGTGTCTTACACCAAAGCTAAGGGTTGATGGCTTAGGCCTAAGTAAGCTCTTTCTGTTGAGTCTTCTGATTCATAGTCACTTTCATATTATGTATATCCACTCTCATCGTGGATGGACCATGTGAATCTTTGTAAATAGCAAGACCCTTGATAGGCTAAGCCAAGTTGCACCTCATAATCACTTGCTTCTTATCCATTCTCCTCATCCCATGAGTTTTACCCTATTTGGGTGGAATCAATTGAGATGTTTGGATGATAAGTTTCTGGAGGTGGTATGTTTATCATAGCCACTTGTCTGTTGCTCAAATTTTCTATTCTTAGGGGGTGATAAGGAATTAAATCAATGTCTTCACCTAATCCTATGCTTAATATTTCCAATGTTGCTACAAGAGAATCATATCAACCTCCACTATAATAGCCTAAGCCAAATCTGTCAGAGGGAAGCTGATATAGTGGCTCGTAAGGCCTCATGCGTCCCTTCTCATATATGCCAAGGTCATAGCCATGCTTGTGGCAATGCTCAAAGTAACGTAGAGAAAACTTAGGGTTAGAGAGGTAACGGACATTGACTGTGAATAATTCATCACCATCCTATTATATATCTAACAGCTTATGAGCGCAGTCTATGCCGACATAGATAAAATTGGTTTGGTTGGGGGAATTCCAAGTGGAACCACTATTCCTACTAGTAGACTCAAGTCCTTAGGTCTTCCTATGTCTTGTGTAAACTCAATGATAGGTGTAAAGGTAATTTTCTACACAAGGTACTCCCCTATGCATGTGCTTGCTAAGTGTATTAATGCATGCAACATGGATGATCCCATGGATAATACTAGTGAAGCAGGGTGGTAATCATTATCTTCATCTTGATCTTGAGGATCTTCCTCTTCCATAGGACTTGGTATTTCAGCAATGACTATAGTTGGCACTTCTTTCGGTCTTTATTCCTTAACTAAGGGTACCTTTAGCTTCTAATTGTCTTTTGTTGATGGTTCTTTAGAAACATTGACTATCTTGAGTGCAACAGGAGGTGTTGATGTGCATGGGTATTTTCTTACCCCTTTGCCTTCATTATCCACTTGCATGGTTTGGGATGAAGGTGTCACATACAGGTGAGTATAAGGGATCACAAATTCTTCCAAAATTTCCACCTAATTAATGTATTTAAAAGGCTCCTCATCGGCCATAACCACATAGAATTTGTTTTCGTGCACATACTTGAGACACTGGTGCAAGATCGAAGGCACACACTTCATGGACCTTATCCAAGGATGTCCTAAGAGGATGTTATATTTCACAGCTCCTTCCAAGACATGACACATCATGGGGATGGTCTTGTGCCCCACCTTGATGGGTAGGACTATCGTTCCCACAATATTGCATAAATCATCATTAAAAGCTCTCAATGTGTAAGCTCCTAGAATGATATTGGACTTGGGTATCTTGAGGTTCTCTATTGTAGTTGTAATGATGTTTATCGATGAACTTGTATTGATAAAAAACCTCTTGAAAGGTAAGTCATTGATTGCTGCTATAATATTTAGTGGAGGGTTTGATAAGGCAACAGGAATTGTCTTAATCTCATGATCATAGAATCGAATTATAGGTTCCTGGAATTCTTGTACTTGTCCCACAAAGTGTGTGAATGCATTCGCATCTTGCGGTTGGAGCTCAATAATTCTTAAAATCTCCATTAGATTCTCCCTATGCTTTGGGGACTATTGTATGAGCTCATATATGTATAACTTAGTTGGAGTTGTCTGTACGCTTTTATCCAATATACTCCAAATAGTTACCACAAGTCGCGTTGGTGGACCTGGAAGGTTGTCTTACCTTTGCCTAGGAGTGGATGGGATTTTCATGGGAGCTGTAGGTGGTTGTGGTTGACCATAACACCTAGTCCTTGTTGCTATGTTAACAATATAAATCATCCCAACACATCCATGGGTAGGTATGTCAGCTCGAACCTAATTGACTTGGGACCCTTGCTCTCGAGGGGCCTCATAATTTGGCAATGGGTTTCTGTATATGCCCATGTCTCTATTATCAAGAGCCAATGGGTTATCAACTTTGAGTTCTCCCACCTCAATCATATTTTGCACTTGATTCTTAAACCCAATGCAAGCCTCAATGTCATACCCCGGTATCCTGTGATAAGGAAAAAATTGATCTTCCCTATATCCTTTTGGCTTAGGATGGTTGGGATCTATAAGAGGTATATCAAGAAATTTGATCCTCTTGGTATTGCTCAATTGATTAAATATTTATTGCATTGATTCTGTCAGAGGCATGAAATAACGAGGTGACTTACATTCTCGGTTTCTTCCTTGATTGTTCTTTTGGTCGTAGTTGACTGTTTGGGGATGTACTTGATAGTTCTATGGTTGTTGTGAACCCCCATCCTTGGGTGTAGCCAATATGACTTGATTTACTGGAGCAAGGTTGCCTTGCTTCTGCTTGTACTTGTCATTCTTACCATTCTTGTTCCACTCCTTTTTTTTAGAGCTTAATTGTTCCCTCATCTACTTTTATTTCTTCGATGAGCTTGGCCTATGCCAAAGCTTCCTCAAATGAAGGATACTATTGGAGTTTTAGCAAGAGGGAGATATGTTTAGAACAACTTTTGGTGAACATGCGAATGATCTCTTCTATGGGAATGAAGAATGATAATTTTGCCATGACTTTTCTCCATCTATTACCATAATCCATTACTGGCTCATCATCATACTGTTTCAAGTTGGCCAAGTTTGAAAGGCTCACCTTCTTCTTAGTATCAAAGGATAAACACTTTAAGAATGCATTTACTAGTTGTTCAAAGTTGGTTATGCTATGCTTAGGTAGTTGATTGAACCATTGAGTGGTAGCACCTAAAAATTTCATTATGAATATTCTTAGCATAAGAGCGTCATTGTCTTCAAGATGAAAACTGATGTTGATAAAATTGGTGATATGTTCTTGTGCATCCTCTTCACCCTTAAACTTCTCTAACCTAGGCATCTCAAAGTTCTTAGGATATGGAGGGCTAGGGATTGAGGGGCACAATGGTTGATTGTATATTTTTCTCAATGTTAGTGAGTTCCCAACTGCCTCTTGTTTCTCAAAGGTTTTCATATTTTCCACAAGCTCTTGAAATGCCTTTGATGCATGGATTTCCTCCTCTTGTAAGCCTATTCACATTGGCAATGGAGGTAACTCTCTATACATTTGATTTGTTAAATTTTCCTCCTTCTTATGAGGGGACCCTGGATTATAATCATGGTTTGTTATGTTTGTCCTTCCCCCATTAGTTGGATTTCATTCATGATTTGGTGGGGCAGTTTGTTATGGGATATCTTGTCTAGTGTGTCTCTCCTTAGGCGAGTCAGTGTGTCTTGTTCTTTGGTGGTCACCACTATTTACCTATAAATTGTTAATATCTAACCGCTCAGCTTGCTCTCTTAAGTGTTTCTCATGTTGGCACAAGAGTCTTTCTCTTTGTTTCTCTTGTTTGAGAGATTCCACTAGCTCTCACTCCTTGCGTAATTCATTTTCTAACTACCTCATTCGGTCATTTTGTGTTGTCATGAAAGACTCATGTTTATCTGATTCTGTTCTTGTTGTCTTGACTCACATATTCCTTGAGGAGGTTTCTAATGTATTTGTAATCTTGCTAGCTATTGTGACTTGCTTAGTGTATTGTTGAGTATCCCTATGATCAGACTCCATGCATCTTCTGTAGGGTTGCTCTAAAGTACCCCCAGACTAGGAGGTGTGTTTAGAAGTCATAGTTTGTGAGCTTCTAGATGTAAAGTTCTCAGTAACTATAGTTCTTTGAGTGGTAAATCGATCTAACCCATCTAGCTATCTTGTTTTCCATGGTTGGTCCCATGGGGTACCATTTACTCCTATGAGGTCATAGTAAATGGGAATATTTCCTTTTGTGTGAAGAGTTTCTTCTATATGATTTCCATGACTAGATGTAGCTCTAGTTTCCTGCCCTTCAGTGGGCATACATGTTTCATATGTTTCTTGTGAGTCTTGAGGTGTTAAAATTCTTGTTTGCCTTCTTGATGAAGAGGGCTTTGTGGTAACATGTTTTCTCCATGTGGATGGAGATGTAGTAGTCTCGTCATCCCTATGTGAAGAATGGGTTTTAGAAACTTATTTATGTCCATGTGAGGAGGAAGCCCTTGAAGTTTCTTCATGTCTTTGAGATGTTTTTGTGTGTTTAGAGGAGGCCCTTGAGGTCTCCTCATGTCTCCTTGATGAGGATGGTTGTGAAGCCTCTTTTTGTTTATGTGACTTTATTCCATGATGTGGTTCCTTACTTGGGGTTTCTCAAGGAGATCCCCCAAGGGTTGAGTTATCACCCCTTAGGCTCGCAGAGCTACGTCTCATGGTCTTATGGGTAGGTCATTAAATATTACTATGACTCTGGCTGTGGGCATGAATTGCTTCTGTCTTTCCCTTGGTATCATACCGAGGGTGCTTACTTCTTGTTTTGACCATGTTTTTTTATGACTTGATCTTTTGAGTTGCAATTTAGGAATGACCACACAATACCAAACAAATGTTTATCTTGATTACCAATTTAAGTGTGCCCTAAACTGTTTTATGTGTTTTGATGTGTTTTTCTCTTGATTTATTTTCTCTTGTTATTAGATTAAGAATGAGAAGACTCATCCATAGTGACAATCAAGTACACTTGTACCAAACATGATTTTATCAAAAGAAGCTAGGGTACACCGTTGAAGACCCAATTGATGGTTTGCCTAGATTTTCCACTCTGAACCAATGATTGTTCCAACAGTGGGAGATAGTTTGAACACAAGTAACTTAGTGTCACTATAAGTAAGTTTCTCAATCCATTTCTAGGAAGATCTATGGGGTAAACTAGTGGAAGGAGATGAATTTCAACGTCACTGTACTAAATTGAAGGTTGGTTATGAAATACAACTATCCAATTTTTAAATGATACATACGTGTGTGGTGTTCATTTTAAGCTTGCATAACATAAAGTGCATCATATAACAGCAATGAACCTTTCCTATATGCCTAAGTGCAAAAATACATTTCAATATTCAAAAAGATGCATGAAATACTATGATTTGTATGAGCGCACTTTATTTTGTGCAATTATGGCCTCTAACAGGGGCCTCAGAGTAAGCAAACAACATACAACATCTAGCATGTTGGATTCTAGGGAAAAAATTTTAGGCATAAGCCATTGTTCCTATCAATGCCTAGGAACAATGGCTTAGTCACTATAGCTTAGAGTGACTAAGCTCTATTGACTGTTGTAGCTCAAAGTGGCTAATTTTTGGATGCTATAGCCTAGAGCGGCTAGACCTGCACACAAAACTAAGTTATTATTCTAGCAAAAAATGAAAAATTAGTGGTGGTCCCACTATGATCGCCATCTATAGCGACCCTAGGAATGCATGCACCGGTCCCTTTTTGTAACCCTACTTGCAATGCTATTTAAAATACCAAAGATAAATAGAAGACAATATGAAAAAGCATATAACATGAAATAACAAAATATGGATCTCTTTATTAATATTGAAGCTTGGTTACATGGCGGTACCTCTTAGGGATACCCATTTTGATACTATAAATTACAAATAGGTAATAAGTGCCCCTTTTGTGAAGAGGTGGTACGCTTATAAAAGCTTCCTAGTTCTACACACAAAAATGTATGAGGACTTACAAATGCCTCCTTCTCCAGGTTTATTTCCTAGAGGGATCCCTTTTGCTCTCGTATGTTGCAATCTTTGTCTGATGTACCTGTGGCCCTACAAGAAATGAAACAACAACACACATTTAGGTGTCCGATATTGCCTCCCCGGATGAGGTTGTTAGTAATCAAAGAGTGTAACAGAAATATGATAAAACTATGCCATAAAATCATGTAAATCTATGCTAATGACGTGAAAACATAAAGAAATAGAATAAAAGAAGCTATGCCTATCATAATCTAAGCCTATGGGCAACTGTCCAAGATAGCGGATGCTAAAGTAAATCTTACCCTCTTTGCCCCAAAGCTATGGGTCAAAGACTGTAATATAATGTTGAAACAGTAGATGTTATGCTATTTAATATGTTAGAGCTTCGTCGTATACGTGATCTCAAAGAGAACTCTCCAAGTCTCGAAAACTCTCCTAAAAAATATGTCTCTCTCTATGATATGATCTCCTATCCTTCATGATTCTCTTGTGATAAAATATCAAAGATATCTAGATATTTTGGTGCTCTTAGGCTTGCACCTTTTATAGTGTGAAACCCTAGGTCTATGTCTAAGCCCTAGAAATGAATTTCCCATGTGTAGTGCAAGTTAGCATGAGAAGCTTTTGTCCATTGTCTATGTTTGAAGGGTAGTTAACTGAAATCTAACTGCCCACTTGAGTCTTCTATGTGAACTGGTTGTTAGCATGAGAAGCTTTTGACCCTTTGGTTATGCTTGGAGGTCAGTTAACTTAAGTCTAAATGCAAACTTAAACCTCCTAATGAACTGGTCATGAAAAGGAATGCATAGTCACTCTCGCTCACCTTTATTGCATGCAGACTGCCACTTTCACCTATTATTAGGCCTATTTGTCAGCAAACCACTTCTTATGGCTTAGTCACTATCATCTGCAGTGGCTAAGATTTCGTTGTTGTCATCTGTAGTGGCTAAGGTTTGGCTACTCTAGGCTTGAGCGGCTAGGATTTGGTCACTCTTGGCCTGAGCGACTAGACATGGATGGCTTGAAAAGGCCCCAAATGAGTGGTGAGAACCACTGCTGATGCTTGGAAAGTCCAATATTATGTCTTATGATCTTATGAGTGTGTCTATGTAAGTAGCTCGCATAAGCATGACATAATTTAGGTGTCTACACTAGGTTGCTAAAATTATTGCTAATAAGGGTTCCTTTGATATTATCGTAGCTCAAATTTATTTCCATGGTTCATAACTTCTTTGGTTCTGATTTCTAGAATTATATCCGCAATATCCGATACTGTCTTTTTTCCTATAGATCTGATAATACCATGATTTTTGTCCTCGTGATGTAGAAGTAATGTTTCCCTATGGATTGTCTTTTGAGGCCAATGTAGTGTTAGTCATTTCATATTTCAAAGTATTTTCTACTTCATATTCTTGAAGTATATTGACTAAATCATCAAAATACATATCTTTACTTAGGACCTACAAAGATGTTACAAAATTACTATAGTCATGTGGAAGTGCTCTCATGGTTACTTGTGTAAGAAGTTCATCTTTAACTAATTCACCTAAGGTTAACATTTTCTACTTGATATCTGCTACCTTCCTTAGGAATAGTTCTATAATCTCTACTCTATTCATTTTCAATGAGTGAAGTTGAGTTTTTAAGTGAAGAATGGTTGCATTATTTTTTCCTTCAAATAATTTTTCTAGGCTTATCCATGCATCTGAATATATTTTGGTTGAACTGATATATGGTTGAATATCATCAGTGATAGAAATAGTTATTATCATTTAAGACCTTTGAGTCATTGTCTTCAAAATTTAGGATTTTTGGTTCTCTTGAGGTAGGTTTCTAAGTTTTTCCTTTGACAACATCCCAAAGTTTTTCATATACTAAAATTGCTTTCACTTTATTTTTCGAAGAAAAGTAATTAGCACCCTTGAGAAGTTGATGCAACTAAGAATTTGTTAGATGCCATTTCAAAACTTCCTTATATCAAGCCTTATGAATCCTTAATATTTTGGAGATTTTATAGTGCTTTTGTAGGAATATAGTTCAAATTTGGTTGATTTTTTACAAGTCTTGTGAGAATAAAAAATCAAATTTAACACCTTATCACTCCTAATTGAACTAAGCACTATTTTAGTTTAAATAGGTTTTGATGTTGGAAGTCTTTTGTCTCCCTTTAGATATTTGAGAAAAGTAAAAATAAATTTATACAACCTAAATAAAATCCCTTAATAACCTCTTTTATATCCCTTGGATTATTTCTAATTTCCAAATAAAATAAATTTGATGGAGTAACCCTTATGACTCCCAAGTTTGGAAATTTAGAGAAATGATAATAATATTTGCAATAAATATTAATCCAAGTTAAATTCCTTATTTATCCTAAGTAGGATTGCAAATATTAAAATAATAAGAGAATTCACCCCTTAAGCTTTCAAAACCCTAAGTTTCAACCTTAGTTTATAATCATTTTAACTCCCACTTATGAAAGCAATGAATAATAGTATTTAGACCTTACCTTTTACATAATACCTTGATATTTAGTGCTTTACACAGTTTAATATAAAAATTTCTTTAGTGTACCTTGAGCACTCGAACTAATGGATATTTGACGTGAATGTTGTACGTAGGCATTGAGAATGTTGACCTTTTGAAAATGAGGAGCCTTTAATGCTCATTCTCCTCTATCTTCCATGCTACAAAATGTTTTTGTTTATTCTCTCACACCCCTTGACTGCACTACATTCATCCTTCAAATGTCTTGACTGTGCTTCACACTTGCATGCTAGTCTTAGATTAGAAGATATATTTTAAGCTTGATGGATCATTGGTATTGTGACAAGTATCACGTATACTATGAGTGAGTGCTATCTTCTTTGTGTAATGCTCCATAATCATTTACCAATGCTTCTTTAAAATGTATAGGCCCTTGTGCACAGCTAATAAGTGTCACATATTTGCTTGTAACTTCTTCGTATAAGCCTCTAGAACATTGATAGGAATGATGACATAAATGCCAAGTGTTAATTCTACATGGAGACCCTTCTGGTAACATCTTCAAAGATGGATATTATAACTCCATACCATTCTATCTTTTTAATGTTGCGTGGGTAGCAAGCAAACCTTCTTGTAACAACCTCAAGAATGGAGATTATAACTCTATTTCTCCTTTTGTTTTCCAACATTGCTTGGGCAGTAAGAAAACTATATTTTCTATAGGTGAATGGGCGATGCACTATGGATCTTGGATGGCAGTTCGATGCTTACTTTGGTGAGTGGTCTTCTCCAAGGTTGAGACCACACATGTAACACTCTTCCATTTTTTCTTTATACCTCCAAACATTTTGCTTTTGCTACTGCTAATTTGATATCATTTTGAGATTGAAGTGCACTCGCTCGTCTACGTAAATGTGGCTCTAAAATGATTTTTACTTCTATAGGTGTGTATGTCCATGGATCATCTCTCGAATGACTCCTTCTACCTCAAGAGGAGGAGTAGTAATGTTCAACCTTCAATGGCTGTTATTTTCCCTGTAGTAAAAACATGCCCTAATATGGCCCTTTCAAATATGCACCTTATGCTGTGAAAAATAGATTATAGGAGTGCAAGATAATGTAATATATTTTATAAGGCTTTTAATAAACCTTATTTTGCACTCTTTTTTCCAGATTTTAGATTCTGGTTTTATGGCAGGTTTCTTGCAATATAAGGGTTTGAGGTTGTCTTTGACAATAGACACACCTTCCCATTTTTACTTGGAAACTTTTAATAGCAAGTCCAAGTCTCAATAATAGTAGACAGGAATTTTTTAATTAATGCAATTTTTCTACATTCTTTTATTTTTGAATTTACTTGTAATGCTTCTTACTTTTATAAGCTTCTATCTCTATTTTTTTAGGTTAGTTATGTTCTTCTCCAAATCTAGAGGATTCTAACCCTTATTGGTTACTTCTATTGGCCACACAAAGTTGCATATTTTTGTGCTTCAGTACAATTGATACAAATAAGATTTTGTGCCTTTCAAGAAACACAAAAACTAATTTTATTTTTTAGAGTAGTATAATAGTAAAAAAAATTTAATGCACTAATATTATACCTTATCACTCCAATAAACTCTCAAAGAAATGCACTTAATAATATCCTGAAACTAATCAAGAATAACCTAAAAAGAATATTTAGGAGTTATTCTAAAATTTCACTACAATCAAAGTTGTAGGACTTAGTCTTCCTTTTTTTCAATAATAGATAATAGGTAGTTGATAGAAACTAATATGGAATATAATCAACTCCTAATAAATGTGCAATTGAATCCTTTAAAGAATCTATTTTTTCTTTGCACTTTAGAATACTAAAAATATGGTTTCCTTTTTCAACTTTAATCCAATTTCAGGTGCTCTAATCATTTTAATAAGTAGTTCAATTTAATGAGTCTTTTTTCACCATAATTTGCATACCTTTTTCTATAGATCTTATCTCACCTTTATAGAGGATGTAGGCCTTGGTGTCTAGGAACACCAATTTGCTGCTTCTGGTAGGATGTCATTGATAAATCCTTCACCAAATGATGGTCTCAAACTTTCTTTTACGAGCCTAGGATTTGGTGTATTGTTCTTCTCTTTTGTTATCCTTCTTCCATTGTATACTTGGAGAAGTCTAGGTCTCTAGGGTGGTGCCTTCTTGTTGTGAGAGGCAATATTAAAATATTCAAGATTTGGTGAGCTTATTCTATCTTCAAGTCCTCTTCTCGAGTTTCGAATTCAATCCAGATCTTCTTCTAGGGTTTGACACTTCTTGCCAAACTTCTTCTTCTTGTATTTGGAACTCCTTGCCAAATTCTCCTCTTGGGCTTGTTTTCGGATGGTGAAAATTTTCCAATTCCTTCACTATCAGGGACCACCTGGATAGTGGATTTATCCAATGAGTTCTCAATGAACTCTCTTAATATTCAGTAAGGCTCTCCTAGCCTTTCCTGGATGCTTGATGAGACCTTCAAGGCCTTTGATCTGGTAGCTTATGATGGTCTTTCCTTAGACCATTACATCAACCTTCTACTTTTGGAATTGTTTGTGGTGAGATATTCTCCTGTATATTTTGATTCTACTACTTCTAGCTTTGAGCAGGACTCTCCTAGTCCATCTTCTTCTTTTGCTTCAATATAAGTTGATTCTGAAGAATATGCTCTTCCTAACTCTCTTGTAGGAAGTCTCCCAACTCACTGAATCTTCCATTCTTGCAACAAGAATATTAGTATTGAAATATTTAATCTGCTTCTGGATCAAATATTCTTCTTGAATTCTTCTTCAGGATCAAGGCTTTTGTGGCCTATTTTGATGTTAAGGCTTCTATGGCATTTTTCAATACCAAGGCTCCTATGGCATTTTTTAGTATCAAGGTTGTTGTGGCCTTTTTCAATATCAAGGCTTCTATGGCCTTTTCATTATAAGACTTTTATGGCTTCCTCTACAAGGCTTCTATGGCCTTTATGTATCAAGGCTCTTATGGTCTATTCTTCAAGTGTAGATTTCTAAAATATAAAAATGGAGATCTTTAGTCTTATATATTCACCATGACCCTTCATAGGAAGTCTTATTCCATAGTATTCTTCTCTCACATGATGAACTAACCTTTGCACTATGAGGGAACTTCGACTATTGGGCAATGAAGTTGGATTCTCCTATTTGTTTGTCATAGGAGGAGTCCCAATACTCTGAGGATTAATTTACTACAATAGAAGAAAATTTAGGTACCTATTAACAAACTCCAGATGACCTGGATGATCTTAACTAAATGATATGTCAACCTAGTGGATCGAAATTTTGAGTCATAGTCTTCATGAGTTTTCATAACAACTCTCTGGAATAGACTCTAGATGAAAATTAGCTTAGTATTTATGAAACTAAGATTCCTTTCAGTCCTATCTTTGTGACTCTCCCAAAATCAACTACTTAGATGCTCCTAAGATATTTTTCTAGTGGTTGGTCCAATGATGCATTAGTTTGAAAAAACTCTCAAGAAAACCAATAATGGTGGTTCCTTAAAGACCTGCACAAATTAGATCTACCATATCTATGATACCATTGTTATATTTTAATGCATTATCCATGAGAGATAACAATAACAAGATGCAAAATAATATGTAATAAATTAAATCTGTTAGATGATTGAAGAATGCTAAAATATAAAAGATATAAAATATTACAATGTATTTATGGAGGAAGTGAGCACTCCATTAAAATTCTATAGAATTACATCATATCCATCACCAATAAATTGTGTGTAACACAATCCACTAACCTACACTATCGACAATGTCTCCTGGATTTCCTCTACCTATCTTACTGCTATCTATCTAAGAGGCCATCCTTATATATGTAAAATATGATGCTTTTCCAACACTCAAACTAGTTGTGCATAGGACACCTTGCACATGTACAACTTGCACATGGAAACTTGTCCATTTATTACAATGCATGAAGTCACTAGATAACTTGCATAGGAAGTAATATTGGTATGTATCTTGGAGGATACATTACATAACCCAAATGATGGAATAGACATTATTTCCAATAATTAACCATATTAGACTATTTAGAGCTATTTTTAGTCATATTTTTATGATGAAACATTGCTACTTAAAATTTTCCCTAAGATCCTTAGTGGACCTACATTGGAATGGTACTACTAGATACCAAGACATTTATTGAAAAGCTTTAGGAACCTTATCAATATGTTTGTTAAGCAATTTTTGTCTACATTAAGAATAATATGGTTATAAGTGATATATACCAACTCAAACAATCCAAAGACAATAATTTTATTAAATTTTTAATAAGATGGTGAGCCTAGTGGGGAGACTATAATACAACCCTCCTCATAGAGACCTATTAGACATATTCATAGAAAAAAATCAATAAGCAATTAGCTTTCTACCTAGAGATGACAAATGTATCTTCCTTTGAAGACACAATTGACATGACCAAGATAGTAGAGATTGCTCTTTTTAAAAGAGGACAATCAAGACTAAATTCTATAAAAATGAAGATAAGTCTCCCTCTAACTCGAAAGGATAATACAATAACAAACATATTATATGTGATGGAGTCACAAAATCACACCATGACAACAATATTAATGTTACTTCTAACCTTCAAAATCTTGGGTTAGGGAAGCATCAATAATAGAAACCCAAAATAAGATATTCCAAATTGGATGAACCTCTTTTAGTTATTCTAGAGCAACTCCTAAAATCTAAAATGATAGAAATTCCACCTATGAAACCTATTAAACTTGAAAGGGATAGGGCTTTGTGGTTTTGTACCAATGAGCAATGTTCCTTCTAGTGTGTTAACTATCATATGACTAGTAGATGCAATGGCCTTAGGAATGTGGTCCAAGACCTAATTGAAAATGACCAAGTTGTTCTCAATAGATATAACTCTAAACCTTATTCCAATTAAGATCTAGAAATATTCAACGATATACTACCACATCCAAACCAACCAAAACATAATAAGTAACATTAACTATAGGAACATGACACCCCTAAACCAAGGGATGGTTTGGGTACTCCATTCTTCCAATCACATCTCTTACATCTATATTGTGACAAGACAAAAATACTAAAAACCTATCATCATTTTGATCTTCAAGACCTTCTTTGGTCCTTCATGTAAAAATAAATCCACCCAAGGGACCCACTCTCATCATCCAATCAAGGAACAATGGTGAGGGCTCTTATGATTTTCTCCAATAACTTTAAAGCACACTAACCAAAATATGCCTAGAATTTCTCTAAAATTCTCTAGAGATCCGAGACATCTTACTCAATTTTGAATGAATAAATTATTTATCAAGACTTCAATAGAAATGACCTTACTTCCATAGTAAGGTCCATTGGGGTTAATCATACCACTATATAATTCTATGAAGATGATATTTCTTGATCCTCTATAGTTATATATCTTCTATTATACATTAAACCATAATGGTGATAAGTTCATCAAATGGATTTTAGTCAATAATGGTTCTAGTATCAATGTCTATAGCTTGAAGTTCATCAATAATTTCAATATAAGCACGCAAAATTTGGAGACATCTAAAATTTTCATTAGGAATTTTGATAATGGAGAATGTGAGGCTAGTGGTACTATAGTACTACTCCTTAGAGTTAGACCCCACACTTTCAAAACTCTTTTCCATGTTATGCCATGTGATTTAATACACTATATTCTTCTTGGGAGGTCATGGATCAATAAGATGTGGTCCTCACTTCAACTCTCCATTAGTGTTTTAAATACAAATTTCAGGTTAAGTCTTATCACATTCTATTCGACCTAAAAAATTCACTTATTATATGATCAAGATCAAAAATCTTAAAGCTTGTATTTATCCTTCTCTCAATTCATCTATCAAGTCATCTTCTTCATCTCCCTAGTCTCTATCAATGATCAGTTGAGGTCTCTCATTTTAAATAACTCATCCAACAATGAATTAAAAGATTAAAGTTCTAATCTAATCATCATTAATGATAAAAAACCAAATAAAAATCTATTTTTATTAGACCTATCCAGACTCCCTCTATCTCCCTAAACCATAGGCTTGTCCTCTAGCAATAAGGGAAAATTAGTGCAAATAGGAAGTTGTTCCTTTATTTGTATCAATACAAGAAAATTCATGATAGTGACACTTACCTAGTTGAATGATTATATACTTCATATTTTTTGTTAAACTCATATCCCATCCCTGAGCGGATTTTTTCCAATATGGGATATCAAGGCAAAGGGATAAATCTATATGAAGAGGGTATCAAATATCCCTAAAAATAAAATCCTAGTCAAGATGCTATGTGATAGGTTATATCCACATCCATAGAAAGTATTCATCGTATTATTCCTTTAATAGTGAATGATAAGTTAGTCATCTTGATAGGGCATCTCATGATGACTTTATTTCTTTAAACAAGCTAGAATTGGATGAGGATGATGATGATTGGTCATCACTTCTCATATATCCTAGCCTTTTTAAAGTTACCCAAACTATTAGTGTAAATTTCCTAACCCTAGCTTATCCTAAGCTTATTGCTAATGAATATAGTCATGAGTCAAAGGATACCATGAATGATACTCCTTGAGATGATCCCTCAAAATTTCTATTTTTGTGGATCTTTTTCCCAAATAACCCATAGCACTATCTCATAGTAAACTAACAAACACTAGCTAGCCTTGGCCCTTATAGATCTAGACAACCCAGAAGTCCTACAATTTGCCCTCCAATTGGAAGATGAATCTCATATTCTGATTGAGAAAACTATGGACATCAATATTAGGACTCCTAATGATCCCAATATCCTTAATCTAGGTAAGTTCTTAACCATTCCTGGGTGTTAGGAATACACCAAGCTCTTGGTAAAGTTCAAAAACATCTTTTCTTGGTCCTATGTTTATGTGCCTAACATTGATCCTTCTCTATTTATCCACCATCTAGTCGTCACTCTTGGTGCAAAACCCATAAAATAGAAATTATAGAAAATGCACCTAACAGTTAAAATTTTGGTCAAATAGGATCTCTAAAACTCCTCAATGTCACATTCATCAAATCCATTGACTATTCTAATTGTATATCTAACATTGTTTCTATTGCCAAGAAAATAAACAATAAGAACAACTTTTGAGAATAAATATGTCCAAAATATTTGTGCTAAGTACAAGATCTAGCACAAATAGTCCATCCCTCACTATCCTTAAGGTAATGACCAAGCTAAATATTCTAACAAAACCCTTATTATAATTCTTAAGAATCTTGTTAGTAAAACTACTAGAGATTGACATATCCAGTTGTATTCCACCTTATGGATATATTACACTAGTGTTAGAACTTCCACTAGCATGACATCCTATGCTTTGGTCTACAAAATTGTAGTATTCATCTTCAATATTGAGGTGCCTTCCTTGCACATTTTGTTGTAAGACATCTCTATGGAGGGAAAATATCTTCTTGTCTCTCTCAACTAGCTAGAATTACTTAACAAAAAATGAATCCATGCTTTAGATCAATTAAGGGTCTACCAGCAAAGGCTTACATATAAATTTAACAAAAGGTAAAATCTCAATACTTTGAATATTGTGATCTTGTATTCAAAGATAATTAAAAAATACCAATGTCAAAATTGAGCTCAATGGTAAATTTGAGCCTAATCAGCTAGGTCTATACATCATAACCACCAAATATGGTTCAAGTTATTATTGCCTCTCCAAACTTGATGAAAAAGAATTTAAGGAACTAATGAAAATAATGTATCTTAAATGATATTATATCTAAGTCTATATCAACTACTTGTTTGTTTTCTAGATACTTGTCATTGCTTGCTTACATCTACTTGACCTCATATCTATGTATATACATGTGCCTAACTCTTATTAGATTATCTGTAGCATAAGATTCATGGATCTATGATGATATGCAAATAATGATACTAGCTAGGACAAATTATTTTTCTTTTCACTAGGTGATTGATGCGAGTGGATCCTCCCCAATACCATCTATAATATATTCATGGCTTGTACAACACAAATTTGTATCTCAAGACCTCATATTCATCCCATAATATTTTCTAATTTCATCAAAAATATCTCCTATCTCTTTGATATTCTCTCATCAACTTATTTCTACTATAAGCATGGTGAAATCACATAAAAAATATCAATAATCATATGGAGAACAAATAATAATTAACACAACAATATATTTTAACTCAAAATAATTTTCACCAATATTCTCAAATGTTTACCATACAAATCCTCCAATATTCGCTATCTTGAGCTTACATACAACATGCATATTTAATGTATCAATATGTATCTCTTTGATTCAAAAGACCTTTGGTGATTCACCTTCAACATGTCTTTTCACCTCCTCACTTTCTCACATATGAGACTATTCAATTTTTATATAGGAGAAATATTTATTAGTCTCCCAACAATTATAAAAATAAAATGATTATTTAACTCCAATAATATAATAAAGTCTAACACCTCCCCTTATTATGTCTATTAGAGAATATTACATTATTTGGTACATGATTTTTTACCACCTTGGTACAATTAGGTGTGTGTCTTATATTAGAGTGTGATTTTATATTTCATATAATGTAAGAATGTGCAAGAAATGCACAAGTGTCATGTAATTGAATGTGCAAGTATTGTAAGTGTGGATGTGCACAAGTGTACATTATGTAAGAGTGCGCATGTGTCCTTAGAATAGGAGAGTGAAGAGTTTCAAAGAAGAGTGAAGGTCAAGAGTACTTCATATAAAGAGTCACATACTATTATATATTTGTGGCAAAGCATTGTGTAGCACCCTAAAATTGGCGCAGTCAAATTGGAATAATTACATTCACCTTAGTAAATAAATTTAAATTCAAATTTAACCTCCCAAACCACCCGTTAACCGTCGAGAAACCCGTTTCCTCTTTTTTTGTGCCATTTTTAGCAGTTGTTTTGACCGTTTGACGATATCATCTCCGATCAGACGATATCGCCCCAGATTTGATGATTTCGTCTGGACTAGAACGTCCAGATGATTTTGTCGCAAAATTGAATTTGCATAGTTGGAATCCGTTCCAACGGGTCTCCAATCCGGGCAGAAGCGTGTCTGCGTCATTGGTACCCTTCCCCCATTGGAGATCTCCCAAATTGGGATGATCTCCAACCTCCCAACAACTATCCTATGCCTATTTAACTCTAAGACTTTTCCCTCCCCAACCCCTGGCTGAATTTTTATGTAAATCAACTCCCTATGCACTAAAACACTTCAAATTTGCTCTTGCACTAGTCCTATATTAATTTTATTGCAGGTACACCACTGGTTTTCAGCTGGAGCCAGCACTTATCGCAGCCGACGAACCTGTTAAGATCGGAGGCGATCTCGTCAAATTCGGGATGATCTCGTACTGATGCAAGACGATTTTGACTGCAGAACACATCGAGGCAATTAGTGCCTGGAGTTTGCTTTTCTTTCTCTTTTCTCTATCATTTCATGCTATAAATTAGATTATCTATTCAGTTTTTATACTATATTGCATCTGGAGTTCACCCATTTTGTCTAGTTTGCATATTAAGATCATATTCTGCTATCTAAACACGGTGATTTGCATTTACTTTTGTTCTTGTATATTGTTCAATACTCATATTACTCTTTCATATAGTTTGCCCCTGTTTACGAAATAGAATTTCTTGTATTTCACATCTGTTTGCTGTTTTGCAGGTCTCTGATGAATTCGTCTGACGAATTCATTAGATTGCAGACGATCCTGTCAGTTTAGACAATTTTATCAAATTGAAGGCGATTCTGTTGAATTGCAGACGATCCAGACTGCTTCAAGCTTCAGAAACTCCATCAGACTTCCGGATCAGGTAATCTTCATTGGCCTCCTGCAAATTCTCTATTTTTGCTTTCTTTTATGTTTGTTGTATTCATTTAAATTGCATTTTCATGTAGTTCAAGTTAGAATCATTCGGCAAAACCTAGGATGAATGCTTAAAAATAAAACGAACTCATCTAAAACTCATTCCAAAACCTAGGTGTGGAAACTGTCGTCAAATGTTTCCTGGTGAACCCACCATCCGTCGACAAATCACCAAAATGCACCTCCCTTGAGAGGCGGGACCTTCGCAAAGTCCTCTCGTCCAAGGTACCGCATCATCCTTTTCCCATCCTCCTTCCGGGCGCAGATCCAATAGCCTGAAGGTAGGGATGCAAAAAATTTGGAGCGATACATTTTGGTGAACCCGACGTGAATGCATCATAACCTTTTGAAAACAAAAACAAAAACAAACAAACAAAAAAAAAAAAATTAGAACTAAAACTTAGATGCATTTTAAAACATTTAAGGTTCAAAATCATGTTTAGATGGTAGCTCCTAAAAAGAGGTTAGCAGTTACTATAAACGTAGTAAACCAATTAGCAGCCATAGAAGTTAATTCTGTCCTTAGTATCCCTGAAACAAGTAGAAATCAATCCTTGTGGGACGAGCTTATCAGGAGACTTAGTATCATTTCATCTAGGTCCACACAACTTAAACATATTAAGAGGCTAGTCTTGGATAGAATCCTGGATCCTCATCAATTAGTGTTCTATCATGAACTTCAGAGAGCTTTCCATAGGTGGTTAGCCTATAGGAGAGCTTTAGTATCTTCAGAGTTGTTTAGCTTCGAGGAATACCTCGAGAATGCAGACATTGTACACCGATTCCTAGGCCTTGTAGAGGACCAAGAAGTTGTTCTCACAGATAGGGAAAGATGGAATAGAGTTTCGCGAGCTGTGCTATATCGAGAGTATTGCCATGAGCTTTACTTTTATCAACCAGCATCTGAAACAGACAATATCACCATAGCCCTTTTCATAAAATTCTTAAAAGAAAACTTTCAATTTGAAGAAGAACATTTCATGACCCCTGAACAACTTGAACCTGTTAATGATATTCATAAGTTATTCATAGAAGATTAGTTCATCTACTTTCAACCTTATTATTATTGTGTGCATTTATTGTTTCATTTGCTGTCTTTATTATATTGTTTCAAAAAAAAAAAAATCAAAAAACATAGTAAAAAACTTAAACATTTCATTTACAATATTGCATTAGGTATATATAAATATATACCTTTTAATTTGTTGCATATATATATATATATATATATATATATATATATATATATATATATATATATATATATATATATATATATTTGCTGAAATCAAAACTTAGCACCATGACTAAACTTAGGAATGGTAAAGAAATTTTAGGAGAAGGAGAAGATTGGCTACAAAATACAACTCGAAAACCCAAATGTCCTTCTTGGAGATACAAATCCGGAAGGTGAAACTCTAGGACAATCAGATGAAGACTTAGGTGAAGATAAGGAACAAGAAGGAAGTGTTAAAGAATCTTCATCCCCTAGAATAGCTCCAAATGGAGGCATCACTTTTGACAACGCAGAACATTTTCAAAAATTTCTTAATCAACATATCGACGTCCTTAATGTGGCAGTTCGTATTGATAAAGGGGAAATTAGTGATGCTCAAGCAGCCTTAGAATGGGCGCTTGATATGCAAACTAATCCCTTGTATTTCATTGATCAAGAAAGTGATAAGGGTGGACCATCCAATGCGAATATGGTCACTATAGCCCAATCCATGACCAAAAAATAGGTCACCCAACCTCCTAAGCAACCTGTTACTCAACCTAAAATCACTCCCGCACAAAATAAAATTCCCTTCGCTACTTCCTTCCTCCAAACTATTGAGCAAAATGCTTTAAATAGAAAAAAATCTAAAACAAAGCCAAATACAAACTTTCAACAATCTACAATACAACACAATCCAACTTCAAAACTCCTCCATAATATTTTTCCTACCAATGTTTTACACAATAGTAACATGGCATCTAATCTGCATGTTCCTCCATCCTATGCCCATAACACTTATGGCAATGCCCCACCGAATCAATATGGGGGGCAAACTAGTAATCTGGAAGCTATGGTGAAACAATTGGCTTCACGTATGGACCAGATAGATCCCTACCATCCCTCGTATAATTATTGAGATATTTGTAGCCAACCATTGGATCCCATAGTGGTAGCTCAACCATACCCTAAACATTTTCCCATGCCCGTCCTGCCTATCTATAAAGGAACCGAAGATCCCATAGAACATCTTCGCATGTTTAGGATAGCATGTCACGACATATCACATGACGACTTGCTATTACTAAAAATGTTCCCCAAAAGTTTAGGTGGAATGGCGTTAGAGTGGTATTATCAATTGCCCACTCATTCCTTAAGAAACTTTGAAGAAACAGCTGAGTCATTTGTTCATCAATTTAGTGCCTACATCGAGAGGCATGTAACTATTAAAGACCTATACAATTTAAAACAAGATAAAGATGGATGTTTTGCTGATTTCTTAGCAAGATGGAGACAATTGACAGGAAAACTGCACTTTGTGCTACCCTATAGGGAAATGTTAGACATTTTCGTTAACAATTTACAAGAACAACTTTCTTATGAGCTATCAATGGCTACTTTGACTACCTTCGATCAAGCTATAGACTTAGCTCGAAGAGTAGAAGATGCCCTCATTAGGAGAGGCCAACTTAGAAAGAAGGATGATGAGAAAACATCTAGAAATCAATATAAAAACAAACAGGTTGTCGGTGATGGAGTCACTGACAGCAGAAATGTTGCTAATGTCAATGCAACAAAAACAACAAAAAAATTCATCTTGAAACCTCCTGATAAGCCTCCTCGAGAGTTCACTAGATTAAACCAACCTTTATCAACTATTTTACCTCAACTTCTTGAAAGAGGTTTAATCCAACTGCCAGCTATCCGGGAACCTGACCCAAGCATACCCGGATATAGAGCTGATTTGCACTATGATTTTCATAGAGGTCCTGGACATTCTACCAATGCTTGTAAGAGATTAAAACATAAAATACAAGATTTGATTGACAATAATGAAATGGAAGTGCAAGCCTTCCAACCTAAACAAAACCCTCCTAATAATACTCAAAATACTGTTCCCCAAAATCAAAATCAGAATGCCAATCAAACTTTAGACATATTTCAACACCCTTTACCAAGACATGGTAAAGAGGTAGCTAATCAAATTTAACATCACAATGTTCCCCCTCCTACCCGATATGTAGGAACCATTAGCAGACAATTACCTATTCAGGACTCTCACACATTCGACACAACCTTATCCCTGGTTACAACCAGGCCCTTATATAATTTTCAAACTTCTGATTCTAGTGATATAGAGTCAGATAGTGAGAGTGAAGTAGACACCATTCAATCGAATAGTTCTGAAAATGAATCAGATCCTATTCAACCTATCACGAGATGCTAATGTTCCAGAAGAACCATTTCCCAGAAGAGTCACTACTCGACCTTCTTCTAATGAAGTCCTTCCTTATGAACAAGCCATAAACTCTCAACCGAGACCGTTTCAACGTCGTCACTATAACATTGTAGGTACCATCGGAGTCGTCACCCAACAACAAGCTCAAAATCCCCAACAAGAACCAAACCAGAATGATGGATCAACTCCATTCGTTCTGAAAAATCCCAATAAAGGAAATCATGCTCCTATTGTTCAACCTAAACCCCCTTACAGCATTAATAAGCAATTGTCTAATACCACTGCAAAATTCTCCCTTTTAGATTTATTAAGATCCTCTCCCACCCATAGGGATGAATTGATGCTTAATTTGAGCCAGATGATGGTACCTCAAAACATCCAACCTGAAGCTATGGCCAATACTATCATCACGCGAGAGATTGATTGTATTGACTTTCGGGATAAAGATATCCCACAACACAGTTTACACAAGGATAATCCCTTGTATATTACAACTTTAATTGGGGATGTAGCTGTCAAACGAGTCCTGATTGATAATGGCTCATCTCTAAACATCTGCACCTTTGAATTATACCAACAATTTGGTTTTAGGAGTGATGAAATGAAGAAGACTGATATGATTATCAAAGCCTTTAATGACGAAACACAAGAAACGTGTGGAGTCATTACCCTCCCATTGCAAGTTGGTCCTAGAACCCTTGAGACAACTGTGTTTATTGTACATTGCCCAGCATCGTACAATATAATTTTGGGTCACCCTTGGATTAATGCCATGCGAGCAGTCCCATCAACTTTACACCAATGTGTTAAGTTTGAGTTTAAAAATTAGTTGGTCACTATTCATGGTGACCCTAGACCTTTTGATATGTGTGCATTGGCAGAACCATTTGGAGTGCAATTTTGTCCTGCTCTGTCATCCACATATCCTAGTTCTTCTTCATCTAAAACTATGAAATATAAACCCATCACTTCATCTATTCCTCCTCCATTAACTTCATCTTCCCATATAGATCAACCACCTTCTAAACAAATTCATCGTAGAACTTCAAAAAGCTCTTAAAACTACAACCAATTCTTCAAGTTCTAATCCCATAAATTCAAAACCTTCAGACACATCTATCATACCTTCCACATCTCAAGACATAGGTAATAAGCCTTCTACATCTTATGCCCTTTCTGATGATATTTTACAAGATTTATCTACAACCTTAATATCAGAAAAAATGAATGCTTTCATGCAAGATTCAAACCTTTTAAATCAATTGCCGCCATCTCCTCGTACTTTGGGCCTCCCACAACCTATGGGAAGTACTTACCAAGTTGGGAGTTGCGCCTTCATTTACAAAGGATATGACTAGGGAAGAATCCCTCAGAATATCAAAACCCATCATGATGGATATGCTCGGTGCTATTTTACCAACGATTATATTAAAGCTAAACCCATGATGCTTAAAATGGGATATAAAGGGAAAGGCTTAGGACCTTTCCAAAATTGCATGAAAGAACCTTTCGAGGTAGAACCATGGCCTGCCCGATGTGGTGTGGGCCTATTACCTAGTAAGGGTCAACCTTTTCCTTTTGAGGATGATGATCATCTCATATGCTATCAAGACTATTTGGATAGACATGTTGATTTGCCTCTTAAAAATCTGTCATTTTCATGCAACATGCTATCCATAGCATACCCTGAAATGATTGCTGACCCCAATGAAGATTTGGAAGGAGATATCTTCCATGATGTCTCTGTTGAAGAGATGTTGTACAACGGGTTTTATTTTAATGGTTCTATACCAACCATAGCTCAACTTGAGGCCACTGACCCTCAGAACGAATTATCTAAATTAAATTTACAAGAATTACAAGAGTTGGGCGTTTCACCCGCCCCACCTAATTTTGAAAGAGATCTACACATGGAGGTAGAAAATGTCATTAAAATTAATATTGGAACTGAGGACAACCCTCACATAATCAACATTGGAGCAGAACTAAGTCAAGAAAAACAAGAACAATACATTGCATTTCTTAAAGAGTATGAAGATGTCTTCACTTGGACATATGAAGATATGCTAGGTCTAGACCCTTCTGTAGTCATGCACCATCTAGTGGTCCATCCGGATGCTAAACCTGTTAAACAAAAACTTAGAAAAATGCATCCCAAAGTGGCTCTGCTATTCAAAGGGGAGTTAGAAAAACTCCTGAATGTTATCTTCATACAAGCTATTGATTATGCTGAATGGATCTCCAATGTAGTTCCAGTCACCAAGAAAGAAGCCACCAAAGTTAGGGTTTGCACAGATTTCAGAGATATTAATGCTGCATGCCCTAAAGATGACTTTCCTCTTCCAAATATGGATCAAATTATTGATTTTACTGCCGGAAGTGGGATGATGTCCTTAATGGATGGATTCTTCGGCTATAATCAGATCAGGATAGCTCCTGAAGACCAGGCTAAAACAGCCTTCATTACCCCCTGGGGTACCTTTTGCTAGAAAGTGATGCCATTTGGCTTAAAGAACGTCGGTGCAACTTATCAACGGGCTATGACCTACATTTTTCATGATATGATGCATGATATCCTACATGATTATGTAGATGATATTATAGTGCGCTCTCTTATTGAAGATCATCATTTAGACGATTTAAGAAAAGTTTTTAATCGATTACGAGAATATCTCATTCAATTAAATCCAGCAAAATGTATATTCGAAGTTAAATCCGGCAAGTTATTGGGAGTTTTAGTTTCTTTACGAGGGATCGAAATTGACCCTCTCAAAATTGCGGCTATCACTGATATGCCCGCACCCACTAATATATCTGAATTACGAAGTTTACAAGGTAAAATTCAAGCTATCCGTCGCTTCATTGATAAGCTGGTGGACAAAACTGGTCCCTTTCTTAAACTCCTTAAGAAGGACGTCCCCTTTAATTGGGACACAAAATGTAGAGAAGCTTTTGAACTTCTCAAGCAATATCTCCTTAACCCTCTGGTGCTTTCACCGCCTAAATCTAATCGCCCATTTCTTCTATATATTTCTGCTTCAGATTCTACCTTAGGAGCTATGTTAGCTCAGCTTGATGATAAAAAACGAGAACGAGCTAATTATTACATTAGCCTCACCTTCATCAGTTATGAAACCTGTTATACAGCGTTAGAAGTTATGTCTCGCAGTCATGTTTGCTACGCAAAAATTATGACAATATATGCTTAGCCAAAAAACGTATGTCATTGCCAAATATGATCCTTTAAGATATCTCATGAGTCGACCTTATTTATCGGGTCGCATAGCCAAGTGGGTTCTTGCTCTAAGCGAGTTTGATATCACCTTCATAGGACAGAAGTCTGTTAAGGGTCAAATCATAGCAGATCAATTAGCTGCTGCACCCTTAGAGTCTACTCATCCCCTCATTATCGAGTTTTCTGATGAATGCCTTCAATTAGAGGCAGACCTTGTTGAAAAATGGTCCTTATACTTTGATGGAGCCCGATGCATGAGTGGGGCTGGTGTGGGTATTATTTTAATATCTTCGCAAAAACATCTTATTCCTTTGTCCTTCAAACTAACCTTTTATTGCACCAACAATACTGCTGAGTATGAAGCTCTAATCCTTGGATTACGAGCTTCTTTAGCGCTTAAAATTAAAAACCTCTTAGTTTTTGGGGATTCCCAATTGGTTATAAACCAAATTAATGAAGTTTATCAGACCAGAGATGATAAACTTCGCCCATATAAGGCCTATGTTTTACAACTAATGGCCTTGTTTGATCAAGTTACCTTGGAAGCCATTCCTCAAACTAGCAATCGTGCAGCTGATGCTATGGTCGGTGCTGCATCTCTCTTACCCTTGGAGTTAGAAGACGAATATGCTACTATCACCATTCGTCGACTCCAGGAACCCGCTTCACATAAGTCATGCTTAGAGCCTTTGGATGTGTTTCTAATCAAGGAAACTACTCCTGAACTCTAGTATACAGACATATTTGATTTCCTCCAAAATGGGACTTTCCTTGCTAATTCTAATCGCAACCAGCATCGGTTATTACGTCGATGAGCAAGTCGATTTGTAATCATTGGCAATACTTTATATAGGAGATCTTTTGAAGGTATCCTATTAAGATGTCTAAATTTAGAAGAGTCTAAATCAGCCTTGAGTGAAGCCCACGATGGATCTTGTGGAGGACACTTTAGTGGTAGCGTCATTGCTAAAAAGCTCCTTCGGATAGGATACTTTTGGCCTACCATGGAAACGGATGCACATGAATATGTGCGCCATTGCGACAAGTTTCAAAAACATGTTGACCTTGTCCATGCGCCTACACAAGAGCTGTAGGCTATTTCTTCTCCTTGGCCCTTTTCTAAATGGGGCTTGGATATTATTGGTAAAATTAATCCTGTGTCTTCTGATGGACATAAGTTCATCATAACCGCCACTGAGTATTTCACGAAGTGGGTTGAAGCTATGCCTTTAGCTTCCTGCACTGGTTCACAAGTCTCTAAATTCATTTTTAATCAAATCATTTGCAGGTTTGGAATTCTTGCAAATCTCATCTCTGACAATGGAACTCCGTTTAAAAATAAAGATGTTAAAAAATTATGTCAAAAATATAAGATTCAACATCGCTGGTCTACTCCCTATTATCCTCAGGGTAATGGTCAAGCAGAAGCTTCTAACAAAACTCTAATCAAAATTCTCAAAAGACTAGTCAATAAAACTGGTCGTGACTGGCATATTCAATTATATCCAGCCTTGTGGGCTTATCGAACTAGTGTTCGAACCCCCACGGGCACTTCACCATTTGTTTTGGTATATGGTGCCGAAGCAGTTTTTCCATTTGAATTAGAAGTTCCTTCTTTGGCTCTGCTACTTCAAGACACCGAAGTAGGAGATGAATATCATGCTTGCAGACTCAGTCAGCTGGAACTCCTAGACAAAAAATGCATCAATGCTTTAGAGCATCTCCGTGCATACCAAAACAAGCTTAAAAGAGCATATACTAAGAAAGTTCGTCATCGATCCTTTGAGATTGGCGATCTTGTTCTAAAAGAAAATAAAAAAATACAAATGCAACCAAAGAACTGAAAGGTAAATTTGAGCCCAACTGGCTCGGACCGTACATCATTACTGCAAAATTTGAATCAGGAGCATATAAATTATCTACCTTAGATGGTAAAGAACTTAAAGAACCCATGAATATTTTACATCTCAAACGTTATTATGCATAAATTTGATTATTTCATCCATGTATATATTTGTTCAAAATCATTATCGTGTATTTCTTTCAATTTATTCAAAAACATTCATAAAATCTTCAAAAAAAAAAAATTATTTGCATTTATTTAAAGCACTTGTAAAGTTCCTTTTGCTCCAAAACAAAAATCAACATAAAAATCCAAAAACAGCTATATGCTTGACTCTTTCGAAACCAAAACAATATACAGAATAAAGAGAGAGTCAACATTCTCAAACTTTCTCAAAATCATTATTTTCTTACAATTATTGCAATTATATGTTTCAACTTATTTTGGATAAAACTAGCATTTATTTGGCATCCCTCACTTGCACACTCACAAAAATAAATATCTTGATTTTATCTGGCATGATTACTAATCTCTCTTATATCAAAGTTCACAAAATTCAATTAAATAAAGTTTGAGCATAGAGAATTGATCTTGTTATTTACTTAAACCAAGCACATCTTTTCACAATAAAATGATTATATTTGTAATTTCCATGTTTTGCTACATAGTAGAACTAATTTCTTGAGTGAAAAGTTTCCCTTGCTATCCTATCATGCACATGGTCTAGAATCTTTGAGAATTGGCAAAAGGACAAGCTCACCCCTACCCAGAATAAAAATCCCTTGCTCTATAGCTAATCTGAGCAAGTATCCCTAGAAAAAGAAAAAGAAAAGAAAAATTCAAGAAAAAGAGAAAAGAAAAATGTTATGTCAACAATGTTCCAAGCATTATCAAGCAAAAGAAATACAAAAAGAAAAATAAGCAAAGTTCAAAAGAAAGCAAGAAAGTAATAAAATCCCTTTCCCTACCCTTTGAAAAGAAAAGAAGGGTGAATGAGCTTGAATCCCTGGAATTATCAATTATTCGAAAACTGTGAGGTAAGCCCCATAATAGGTGGTTTGTGCCCAACCTGCTTGGCCTTGGGTAACTCCTAGTGTGGCGATATGTCCGTCACATTAGCGACCTTCTTTTGTACAGACCTATGTCTACTTATGGATTAGCTAGCTCTTGATAATCCGATCTACATAGTAGCCTAGTATGGTTATATGCATCTACATCATGGTTAATGAACACTTATTTGGTTTCTTCAAATCACTTGTATCATAGTATCTTGCTCAAAACTGGTAAATGAACAATGCAATTGCACACACATTTGTATTTGAGAGATTTTGTCTATCATTATGATAAATCAAGATTGGAAATGAATTCACTTATGCACATGGGATTCCTTATAAATCTAACTTTTTGTCTTCAAAATACTTTGAAATATTATTTTTGCAAACTTGTTTGGAATAAATCAAATACAGTTGTTTTCCACAAAGACAACTATATAATAGAAAAAATCAAAAATTTCAATTAAAACATATCATATATATCTTATCGACTTTCGCAATGATGGTATAGTTTCAAAACCAAAATTGAAATTTTATGCTTAGCGCAAGTCCTCATTATCATATTTTCTGTTCATCAAAAAATTAATCATGCAATAAAACTATCCTTTCTTTGATCTTCGCGATGATGGTATAAGTCTATACCTACATATTCTATGCCTAGCGCAAACCATTGTAACAATTTTTTTCCCAATTTATCAAAAATCATACAAAACATATGACTTCATTTTACACAAATTATGCTTTTTCGAAAGCAAATACATTTTCACTATGTTATGTCATTATGTCAACTTTACATTTTGCAATGATGGTATAGTTCTTAAGGAATTATTCAACAATTTTTATCACACTTAGGAATTTATGCCTAGCAAAAATCATTTCACAATATTTCATGCATAATATTTTCATGGAAATCTGAAAACAAACCATCATCATCATCATCATTTGCATCATCACAACAAAAGTCTTAAGACAGTCTCTTAAGCACTCTTTTCTTTTAACAATATTTCTATCCTGGGACTAGCTTGACGACCGAGTGAGCAGTGACTCCATGAAATGGTCTATAATAGTGACAATGTCCTTTGAAATTATTGTTAGAAATCTCTTTTTATTTTTATCACATTTCATTACAACCAATCAATTTGTTACATCAGATTATTTCATTTAAAATATTTAAAGCATGACATCCAAGTTATAATATTTTCCAAAATGACATAATTACATGAATCATCAATAAAATCATTACATCAATCAACTCAATCAATCAATCAAACATAAAAAGCATCATAAGCATCACATAAGACAAGTCATATGATCAAAAATATCTCATCTATATATATATCAACAGAATATATACATCATCAAAACTGGATTGGTATGCCACAATCTGTACCTCGACATACTCAATCCTCTATCAATACAAGTATAATGCAATATCAGTGGTAGTATCCCGCCCTCTAGCCTCGAGAGCCTCTAGAGCTCTCGGCCTCATCTCCTCCCCCGCCCTGCGGAGGACGAGGTGGTCCCATCGCAGTATGTGTGGTACTACGAGTCCTCGTCATCGATCGAGATGAGCTCCTCGTCGACCCTGTCCTGATAGGATCTGCTATGGCAGGTGGCAGCTGTACCCTCTGGCCCTCTGGCATCGCCTAGTAGTATAGAGCCTGATAGAATGCGGTCTGAGAAACCGACCGTCGTAGCTCCTGAGTGCTCACCCCTCCGCCTCGTACCCTGAGACGAGCATTATTGTCTCGTAGCTGCAACACCTTAGCCTGGTGCTGTGCAGCTGCATCCTGTAACGTCTACACCTGAGCTCGTAGATGATCTCTCTCTACCCAGAGAGTAGCCATCTCGCTACTCTCTCCAATGTCCACACCCTTGCCCTTATCAGGCGATGGTGGCCTCTGTGGAGATGGGGGTCTCGCCTCCCTCCTCTCCCTCTCCCTCTGTCGCGGCCTCTCCTGTGCCTGTGGCCTCCTCTGCTCTCCTCTGCTGTGACCCTGGGCTGCATCTACCGCCGCCTGGCACCGCCTCCCTATCCGATGCACAACTGCGTGGATCGGTCCCTGTGCCCTTGTCATTCGAGGAGGGTGGATGCCTGCGTACCAGGCAGCATAGCCATCGGCTACCCCTACGTCATCCCCATACACTAGCTGAATGGGGGCATCGTCCGCATCCTGACTCCAGAATCGTTGCATATCTGGAGCCCCGGTAACTATGGTGTTATCCCAGACAGTCCAAAAAAACTCATAATCCCTAAGAGATGGGATCCCCTACTGTAGACCAAACTATCACAAAACTCGGTCATAGCGGTGGAGCTCCACCTCCCCCCTCTCCATCCATAGCCAGTAGACTCGCCTGATGCAAGCCAGCTCCTGTGCATCCTTTGCCCACCCTGGATGCTGCCTCCACGGCCTCCAGGTGATCTGGTCTGGGACCAAGTCATCCAGTAGTCTTCGGGACACCGACAGGTCGATTAGTCGTTGTGCCCCTCTCCAGAGCCACCAATAGAAGACTCGAGGCCTCTCTCCATAAACCCCTGTCAGTGGAAACCCTACCGGCCTTCACACCGCAATGTGCTCCCAGCACCAAACCTATAGGAGCGATGTCATGACCAAACATCGCCCGCCCTTGTACACGACCCCGTAAAGGATCCTGTACAGCCGGCATAGAACAAAGCTGCCCCAAGAAAATCTATAGCCATGGTCGTGCATGTCACAGATCACATCTGCGAGCATCCATGGTACCCTGCATCCGCTCTGGTGGCACAGCAGAAGTCCACCAACCACCCCAACCAAAACTCGTGTTAGTGTAGATGCCCCAGGCATCTAGCGCAGTGCCTCGATGTTCACTCCACCCTTCTCCAGGGCGAAGCTCGGGTCACTGCAGAGTCATCCCATCGCGTGGCCCTGATTGGCCATAGGTGTGATCATCCTCCCTTGTATGGGGATTCTAAGAATCCTCCATACATCCTCTAGTGTGGGAGTCATCTCCCCTGTCGGTAATCGAAAGCATGAAGAGCCCGAGTACCACCTCTCTGCTAGGGCTGTCAGTAGCCCCATATCAGTAGAAACCTATGACATCTCTGCCACATGCTGCAAGCCGACCTATGCCAGCAGATCCCGCTCTGCCTGGGTGAGAGCAGCCAAGTCGTCTCTCAGCCTGTCGTATTTCCACTCTCTGCTCTTTAGTAATCCTCTCTGCAAGCATAAACAATCAAAACAACAAACAATCATTAATAACAATTTTAGCAATCAATAATGCAACTTAAAGATCAAATTTTTGCAATTGATGATATCGCCCACTATTGGACGATATCGTCCCAAATTTGAGCAAAATCGTCTCCAATTTTTGACATCGTCTCTAATTTGACGAAATCGTCCCTTTTTCGCCGATTTCGCCCTTGGGCGAAATTAACGAACTTGAGACGATTTCGTCGAACTAGGGACAATTTCGTTCGGATGACGTCGATGGCCAAAAACGGTCGTGATGCTCAAAATTCATCCCAAAATTCATTTACAAAGCATGTAAATTCAAATTAAATCAATCTAAACTAAGTTTAAACCCTTACTCGTAGACCGTGGCGGACCTTTGCAGATCTGTGCGCTGTCTCTACCATTTTTGCTCTAGAGCTCTAAAAACAATAAAATGAATAGTAACAATGAATTAGGGTTTTACCCTATTTTTCTTAATTTTATTCAAAATAATTCAACAAATAATTTTTGCTTTTCTGCGTTTTTACCTCAAACGTTCGATTTGGGTAAAAACACGGAGGGGGCACCATAGTAAGTTGTCGTACGATTCGACCAAGAATCGTCGCCTAAAAATGGGAATAATTTTTTGCTTTCTCGTAGATCGAGAACTCATCTTAACGCATTTTCTTCGGAAAATTCGCTAAAGAGGGGGCAAAATGTAGCACCCTAAAATTGGCGCAGTCAAATTGGAATAATTACATTCACCTTAGTAAATAAATTTAAATTCAAATTTAACCTCCCAAACCGCCCGTTAACCGTCGAGAAACCCATTTCCTCTTTTTCTATGCCATTTTTAGCAGTTGTTTTGACCGTTTGACAATATCGTCTCAGATCAGACGATATCGCCCCAGATTTGACGATTTCGTCTGGACTAGAACGTCCAGACAATTTTGTCGCAAAACTGAATTTGCATATTTGGAATCCGTTCCAACGGGTCTCCAATCTAGGAAGAAGCGTGTCTGCATCGTTGGGACCCTTCCCCCGTTGGAGATCTCCCAAATTGGGATGATCTCCAACCTCCCAACAACTATCCTATGCCTATTTAACTCTAAGACTTTTCCCTCCCCAACCCCTGGCTGAATTTTTATGTAAATCAATTCCCTATGTGCTAAAACACTTCAAATTTGCTCTTGCACTAGTCCTATATTAATTTTATTGTAGGTACACCACTGGTTTTCATCCGAAGCCAACACTTATCGCAGCTGACGAACCTGTTAAGATCGGAGGCGATCTCGTCAAATTTGGGACGATCTGGTACTGATGCGAGACGATTTCAACTGCAACACACATCGAGGCAATCAGTGCCTGGAGTTTGCTTTTCTTTCTCTTTTCTCTGTCATTTCATGCTATAAATTAGATTGTCTATTCAGTTTTTATACTATATTGCATCTGGAGTTCACCCATTTTGTCTAGTTTGCATATTAATATCATATTCTGCTATCTAAACATAGTGATTTGCATTTACTTTTGTTCTTGTATATTGTTCAATACTCATATTACTCTTTCATATAGTTTGCCCTTATTTACGAAATAGAATTTCTTGTATTTCGCATCTGTTTGTTGTTTTGTAGGTCTCTGATGAATTCGTCTGATGAATTCGTCAGATTGCAGACGATCCTGTTAGTTTAGACGATTTTATCAAATTGAAGGCGATTCTATTGAATTGCAGACGATCCAGACTGCTTCAAGCTTCAGAAACTCCATCAGACTTCCGGATCAGGTAATCTTCATTGGCCTCCTGCAAATTCTTTGTTTCTGCTTTCTTTTTTGTTTGCTGTATTCATTTAAATTGCATTTTCATGTAGTTTAAGTTAGAATCATTCGGCCAAACCTAGGATGAATGCTTAAAAATAAAACGAACTCATCTAAAACTCATTCCAAAACCTAGGCATGGAAACTGCCGTCAAATGTTTCCTGGTGAACCCACCATCCGTCGACAAATCACCAAAATGCACCTCCCTTGAGAGGCGGGACCTTCGCAAAGTCCTCTCGTCCGAGGTACCGCATCATCCTTTTCCCATCCTCCTTTCGGGCGTGGATCCAATAGCCTGAAGTTAGGGATGCGAAAAATTTGGAGCGATACACATTGTAATTGGTATAAAAAATGCATTGCACATAACATGCATTTGTTGGACATTTTTAGTCCCTAAGCTAAAATATTGTTATTGATGTCAAAAGATCATTTAATGTCAAAAATATCTATGAAGGGTTTTTGTAAACTCCAAGGCAGGAAAAATAAAAGGTTTTAGTTAAAACCATGGACAATAGATTTGATCTGAGTTTTTCTTAAAACCCAAGTTAGGCTTTCATTTCTTAGAAAAATATGCCCCGATGATGGAGTTATTTGAGTTTTAATATTTGATTTAAATTTTAATTATTTAAAATTTAAATTCAAATTTAAATTTAAATCCAAATTTTCCCACTGACGTCATCAAGCAAACATAAATTTATATTTTTGTTGACATCTTTGAAGTGTTTTAAACACTATAAAATGTATTAGTAAATAAATCAAAGTTTTATCCTTGCTCTTGTGATAAATGTTTGACATTCGAATAAGTCTATGAGCTCATGTGAATTTTGAGAAGAGAAGTAGCAAAGAAAACAATAGCTCTTGGAAAGTCAAAATGTGGTGGGAAGTGTGGCACATTGGTAAATAATTTTGGCTAAGGGATAAGGTAGCACAAACACCACGGATCGAATCCCTTGGATGGCATTTTGAAAGGCATGTGGAAAGCGCTTTGGTGCTTTGTCTTTTGTGGAATGTGGAGGAATGTTTAAGGTACTTTGGGCCTTTGCCTTCCTAATGAGCACCTAGATCATGTGGAATCTTAGCCATGGCTAAGACGCTCGTGGTGTGGCAAGTCGAGGGTTCGAATCCCCTTGAGGAGGTAATTACGTTTTGCATTTAAATAATTTTTATTAGCCCTAAATTTTGGAGTTATAAGGTAGTTAATGGAAATTAAAGTTTGTTATTAGGGCTGTGATTATTATTGCAAAGCATAATTGGTTTATGATTTATTTGATGGTTATGGAGAATTAATTTTAAGAGAAATGAGTTGTTTTTCAAAAGTAATTTTGAGAGGTTTATTATTTTTTATAAGGGTTTTAAT
The DNA here is from genome assembly GCA_028583015.1 of Wollemia nobilis. NCBI lineage: Eukaryota > Viridiplantae > Streptophyta > Pinopsida > Araucariales > Araucariaceae > Wollemia > Wollemia nobilis. Next base: position 14,293,999 of record JAQPPZ010017235.1, read on the forward strand.
AAAAGGGACTTTGGTGGTTGTGTTTATTAACTTGGAGTAAAAAGAGTGTAATTTGAGTAATGCTTTATTTTATGATTAATTGAAGTCCATTAACCCTTGTTTAGATTGGAAGGAAAAGTTGTGTTTAAGTGTGGTAGATTTTGTGGACAGCTTATTGGCATAAAAAAGGTATGGGCACATTCTCCTATTGATTTTTTATTGTGGTTGATTTCTAAAATATCATTGGAGAGAAAAGTATTGATTGTGGTTTCCTTTGAGAAAATGATTGGTTGAATGCTTCAAGGTTTTCTAGATTGTGAGTTGTATTTAAACATTATTTTATTAGCATTGTTGTTGAATCCCATTGATGATGAAATGAAATTGAACTTGATTTAGAAAAGAACATGAGTATCATTTCTATGTGAGACTTGTGCTTGAGCATTGTTTAAAACATTTTGAGTTGGTTAATACATGCTTGGACTAGGGTTTGTGAAAAATGATTGTTCCTTGAGGTGATTGGTTGAGTTGAGTGGATTAATACATGCTTGTACTAGGGTTTGTGAGAAAGGATTATTCCCTGAGATGATTGGTTGAGTTGAGTTGATTAAACCTAGTCAAGTGGATGCATGTGGTTGTTCAAGTTCCTAGAAACAAACTATTAAATATTCTGATTTGAGTTGAGATTGAGGTTGATTTGATTTGAGATTTATATCTTAGTATAGAACATATAGAGTCTCTAACAATTCTCTTGATGCTTTTATTAAGTTGAGATTGGGATTTGAGTATAGAACATATAAAGTCTCTAACAATTATCTTTATGCTTCTATGATATTGATTTGAGATATTGATTGTACATTGAGCTTAGAACATATTGAGTCTCTAACAATTCTCTTTATGATTCTATATGATTGAGACAAGTCTTTGAGAAGAATTGTGGACTGTGATGAGTTAATCTTTTGTGAAATATTGCTATGAATATTTGAGCAAGTCCTAGAGAGGACTTATAGAGAATATTTGAGCAAGTCCTAGAGAGGATTTGTTGAGCAGATTTAGACAAGTTATGTGTGAACTTGTTGAGCAGATTTAAACAAGTTCTGTGTGAACTTGTTGAGCAGATTTGGACAAGTTTTGTGTGAAATTTTTGAGCATATTTGGATAGATTTTGTGTGAACCTATTGAGCAAATTTGGATAGGTTTTATGTGAACCTATTGAGCAGATTTGGATAGGTTTTGTGTGAACCTATTGAGTAGATTTGGACAGGTTTTATGTGAATCTATTGAGAAAATTTGGACAGGTTTTTTGTGAACCTGTTGAGCATATTTGAGTTGGTTCTAATTTAACCTATTAAGCAGAATTATACTAGACCGAATGTATTAGGTTTAGTGCAAAAGATTGAGCAGAATTGTGCTAGACCGATTGAACTATATTTAGTACAATATTGAGATAGAGCTTTGGAGGTGACAGAGTATAGAGAATAGAGTCTCGATGGATAGATATCCAACAACTAGGATAATTGAAGATAGATCTGAGTGAGGAGTCTTCAATTGGAGAGATATCCATAAGTCAGTGCAAAAGAGAGATAGAGTCTTCTAGAAGATCACTAGCTTGAGTAGAAGTGGAAAGAGTTCTCATGTGGAAGAGATCCATGAACTTGAGATTTAGGGGATCAGTATCTCCTTTGGACCGAGGTCCATAAACATTGTAATTTGGAAATATTCCCAAGAGATTATTTGAGAAATATTTAGAGGAAATATTTTCTCTATGGAGGTAGCCCATATTGGATGAACCATGATAAATCTGTGTCTATTGTGTGTGGAGTTTTGTGCATTGCTTTGATTACTTCTATTGATACTGCTATATATACACTGCATAATATTGATTTGAGAAGTAAAGTAAAAAGTGGTCTTATATTGTTCACCCCCCTTCTTAGTATAAGCTTATGTTATTCATTTGGTATCAAAACTGGTTCCTTAAGAAAGGGTTTAACACCTTGAAGAAATATCTTGCAAGAACATAAATGGTAAATAAAGGCAAGAGTAAAATCATGAGACACAAGAAGAAAAGAACACCTATGGTTATGATAAAAAAGGAATATAATTTTAATATTTTTGTGTTGGGAGGACACATGGAAATAGATTCAAGAGATGAATCAAGTAATGGAGAAATATCCAAACTGATAAATTTTTGTACCAGTTGTGGAAATACAGGTCATCATGTAGCTTATTGTTCACAAGAAGGTGAAGAATGTTTTGTCTATGGTCAACTCAGTCATGATGTAAGTTATTGCAATGGGTTTGATAGCAGTGAATATGAATATGATTCTCTTAGATTTGAAGTTATAAATAATGAATCAAACAAGGATAACAAGAATAGTCGAAGTAGGTATCAAGAAGAAAGTCCACTTTGGACAATAGAATAAATTGAAGAAGAGGAAGATTCAAATAAAGAAAATGAGGAAGACACTCTTAAGGAAATTATTGAATTGAAAAGAGAAAATTCAGAATTGAAGGCTCAAATACAAGAAGATGATAAATGTAATACAAAGCTTCTACATGATATATTTGACTTGAGAGATAAGGTTGAAAAAGCAAGAAGAGTTGAAGAAGGTATGATTAAACAATCAAAGGTAAAATATATAGAATGTGAAAGGCTTATGATTACTCTTGAAGAATTAAAAAGGGAGAATTCAGGATTAAGGTTTCAAGCTCAATAGTATGAGAAAGCACAGGCAAGGTTTCTACATGAACTCACCAACTTCAAAACTATGGCTGAAGAAGCAAGAAGGATTGAATAAGGTATGACAAAAAAATTAAGGATAAAAGATATAGAGTGTAAAATATTAGAGCATGAGATATTTTCACTAAGGATGGATGTAAAAGGCTCTAAGGACAAGCTACACAAGTTTGAGGAAAATTCAAGGACCTTGGAAAGGACTATCAATGCACAAAGGTCATCAGTCACCATAATAGGACTTAGTTCTAAATAAGAACAAGGGAGACAAGAAGTAGAAAAATGAGAGCCAAGATACTATGCAGATAATGCAAGTAAGTACTCAATTGATAGTGATGCTAGTTTTTCATACAATGATAGAAATGAAGTATTGTTTATGGTTGAAGAAAAATATCCAGTTAAGAAAAGGACTCCAGTTATTATCAAGTGTTTTAGATGTGGTAAATTTGGACATATTGAAGATTATTGCACAAGGGGTGGCTATAGTTTTAGTTATGATGATATTGAAGATGCACTTGGTAAACCGGATGAGAATCTTCTAATGGCATTAGAAGAATAAGTGAATGATCCTATAGAAGATAAGTAAAAAAAAAGAATGATATGGACAAAGAAAAAAAAATAGAGGACTATTCAATAGAGAATGGTTATGATCTCAAGGGAGAACTTATCTATGATCTTGACACAATAAATAAGGTAAGAAAGCAACACTCTAAACTTGAAAGTCAATTTCAAGAATATGATGAAGAAATATTACTACTCATAGAGGACTTAAAAAAGTCAAAGGTTAAGGCAAGAAAGTTCAAAGATAAGTTAGAAGCAAATATTCTAGAATGTGAAAAGTTAACACATGAAGTTGCACTACTAAAGGAAGATCTAGAGGATTCCAAGAATAAGCTATACAAGTATGTAACCAGTGAAAAGAATGTGGATAAAATAGTTAGGATACAAAGAGGAGCATAAAAAAAATAGGTCTTGGTTCTAAACAAGTTCAAAATAAATGGGTAGAAAAGTCTACTTTAGGTATTGAAGAAGAAGGTACTTCAGAAGAAGGATTCTCAGAGGTAAGTGAAAGTGAAAATGAAACTTCTAAGGATGTGTCAGATTGCAGTGAGTCCAACAGGGACAATGGGCAAAGAATATTCATATGGAACAACAATCAAAATAGGAGACCAATGAGGTCTAGACAAGGAAGATTCAATGGGATATGTTTGTCATATCACAAGTTTGGGCACATGGCTTCACAGTGTAGGTCACATGAAAGACAAGTATATGGAAGGAAATAGCTTTTCCAAGGATATTGATATTCGTGGAATGAGTTGGTCACAATGCAATGAATTGCATGATTCATGACAAAAGAGGATATGGATTCACTACGAGAAATCTTAAGATAGTTGCACATCCAAGGAATAATAACATTAAGTGTTATAAGTGCAAAATGATGGTCACATAGAAATATGGTGTAGAGAAAATATTCTAGAAACAGGCATGAACAGAAATAAGAACATGAACATGAACAGAAATAGGAATATGAACAATAACAGGAACAAGAACATTAATAGAAACAAGAATATGAACAAGAAAAGAGACTCAGAAAAGAAAAGAGACTCAGAGAAGAATGATAACAAGAACAAGTACAAAAATAGGAACATGGATAAGAACAAGAATAATAACATGAACAAGGATGATGACTTGGAAAGAAACAATGAGATGATTCAACAAAAAGGGAGAGGAAATGACAAAGGCAGAGAATAGTGCTTTCGGGGAGTAGAAATACTCCCACCCCAAAATTAACCACCTCATGTGGAGGTGGGGTAGGGGCTAAGCTAAGAGGCTTAATTATTAGCCCCAAGCCCCAAAGGTGACCCTTTGCCATTGATGTCAAAGGGGGAGATATTTGTGTATTATGGGGAGAGTTTTTGGATATGAGGAGAGATTTGATATCTAAGAGAGCATTGAGCCAGGGGGGAGCAAAGTCCCAATGGGAGCTAAAAATAAGGTCAGAATTTTGTAAAAGGATTTGGGTTGCCATCAATGAAAAAGAGGGAGATTGTAGGACATTTTGAGTCCCTAAGGTAAAATGTTTTCATTGATGTCAAAAGAGCATTTAATGTCAAAAGGATCTATGAAGGGTTTTTGTGAAAACCAAGGCAGGAAAAATAAAAGGTTTTAGTTAAAACCATGGATAGCATATTTGATCTGGATTTTTCTTAAAACCCAAGTTAGGCTTTTGTTTCATCGAAAAATGTGCCCCGGTGATGGAGTTATTTGAGTTTTAATATTTGGTTTAAATTTTAATTATTTAAAATTTAAATTCAAATTTAAATTTAAATGCAAATTTTCCCACTAACGTCATCAAGCAAACATAAATTCATATTTCTATCGACGTTTTCAAAGTGTTTTAAACACTATATAAATTGGTTGTAAATAAATCAAAGTTTTATCCTTGCTCTTGTGATAAATTTTTGGCATTCGAATAAGTTTATGAGCTCATGCGAATTTTGAGAAGAGAAGCATCAAATAAAACGACAATGCATGGAAATTCAAAACATGGTGGGAAGCATGGCACATTGGAAAATAATTTTGTCTAAGGGACAAGATAGCACAAACACCATGGATCGAATCCCTTGGACGATGTTTCATACGGCATGTGGAAAGCGCTTTGGTGCTTTATCTTTTACGGAAGGTGGAGGAAGGTTTAAGGCACTTTGGGTCTTTGCATTTCCAATGAGTGCCTAGCTCGTGTAGAATCTTAGCTGCAGCTAAGACGCTCACAGTGTGGCAAGTCGGGGGTTCGAATCTCCTTGAGGAGGTAATTACGTTTTGCATTTAAATAATTTTTATTAGCCCTAAAGTTTGGAGTTATAAAGTAGTTAATGGAAATTAAATTTTGTTATAGGGGTTGTGATTATTATTGCAAAGCATAATTGGTTTATGATTTATTTTATGGTTATGGAGAACTAATTTTAGGAGAAATAAGGAGTTTTTTTTTAAAAGTAATTTTGGGAGGTTTATTATTTTTGATAAGGGTTTTAATAAAAGGGACTTTGGGGGATGTGTTTATTAACTTGGAGTAAAAAGAGTGTAATTTGAGTAATGCTTTATTTTGTGATTATTTGAAGTCCATTAACCCTTGTTTAGATTGGAAAGGAAAGTTGTGTTTAAGTGTGGAAAATTTTGTGGAAAACTTATTGGCATCAAAAAGGTATGGGCACATTCTCCTATTGATTTTTTATGGTGGTTGATTTCTAAAATATCATTGGAGAGAAAAGGATTGATTGTGGTTTCCTTTGAGAAAATGATTTGTTGAATACTTCAAGGTTTTCTAGTTTGTGAGTTGTATTTAAACCTTATTTTATTAGCATTGTTGTTGAATCCCATTAATGATGAAATGAAATTGAACTTGAGTTAGAAAAGAACATGAGTATCATTTCTATGCGAGACTTGTGCTTGAGCATTGTTAGAAATATTTTGAGTTGGTTAATACATGCTTGGACTAGGTTTTGTGAAAAAAGATTGTTCCTTGAGGTAATTGGTTGAGTTAAGTTGGTTAATACATGCTTGGAATAGGGTTTGTGATAAATGATTGTTCCTTGAGGTGATTGGTTGAGTTGAGTTTATTAACCTTAGTCAAGTGGATGCATGTGGTTGTTCAAGTTACTATAAACAAACTATTCAATATTCTGACCTGAGTTGAGATTGATTTGAGTTGATATTGAGGTTGATTTGAGTTGAGATTGAGATCTGAGTATAGAACATATATAGTCTCCAAAAATTCTCTTGATGCTTATATTAAGTTGAGATTAGGATTTGAGTATAGAACATATAGAGTCTCTAACAATTATCTTTATGCTTCTATGAGATTGATTTGAGATATTGATTGTACATTGAGCTTAGAACATATTGATTCTCTAACAATTCCCTTTATGATTCTATGTGATTGAGACAAGTATTTGAGAAGAATTGTGGACTGTGATGAGTTAAGCTTTTGTGAAAGCTTGCTATGCAGATTTTAGCAAGTCCTAGAGATGACTTATTGAGTAGATTTGAGCAAGTCCTAGAGAGTATTTGTTGAGTATATTTGGACAAGTTTTGTGTGAACTTGTTGAGCATATTTGGACAAGTTCTATGTGAAATTTTTGAGCATATTTGGAAAAGTTTTGTGTGAACTTGTTGAGTAGATTTGGATAGGTTTTGTGTGAACTTATTAAGTAGATTTAGATAGTTTTTGTATGAACCTATTGAGCAGATTCGAACAGGTTTTATGTGAACCTGTTGAGTAGATTTGGATAGGTTTTGTGTGAATCTATTGAGAATATTTGGACAGGTTTTGTGTGAATCTGTTGAGCATATTTGAGCAGGTTCTAAGTGAACATATTGAGAAAAAGTGTACTAGACTAACTATATTGTGTTTAGTGCAAGAGATTGAGTAGAACTGTGCTAGACCGAATGAACTGTGTTTGGTACAATATTAAGACAAAGTATTTTTGTCAATGACAGAGTATAGAGGATGGAGTCTCAGTGGATAGAGATCCAGTAGCCAGGACAATTGAATACAATTATGAGTGAGGAGTCTTCAATTGGATAGATATCCATAAGTTAGTGCAGCAGAGAGACAGAGTCTTCTAGAAGATCACTAGCGAGAGCATAAGGGGAAAGAGTTCTCCTGTGGAAGAGATCCATGAACTTGAGATTTAGGGGATCAACATCTCCTTTGGACCGAGGTCCATAAACATTGTAATTTAGGAATGATTCCCAAGAGATTATTTGAGAAATATTTAGAAGAAATATTTTTTCTGTGGAGGTAGCCCACATTGGGTGAACCAGGTTAAATCTGTGTCTCTATTGTGTGTGGAGTTTTGTGCATTGCTTTTATTACTTTTATTGATACTGCTATCTATACACTGCATAATATTGATTTGAGAAGTAAAGTAAAAAGTGGTCTTATATTGTTCACCCCCCTTCTCAGTATAAGCTTATGTTCTTCAACATTAGTAGATATTTATTCTATAATATTTTCAATATTTTCCTGAGCATTTCCAAGTGATTATTCTGTGAGTATTTTTGAGTTATTTCATAGTTCATATTATTTTTTGAGTTATATTATTAAGTCCAATTTATTGCAACTTTATTATATATAATTTTGTGGTTATTTACATTTAGTATTGAGCTACAAAAACTATCAGTGGTATCAAAGCCGCAACAAGTTTCCTTGCACAAGTTTTTAAAGTTGCAAATAATATAAGGATATTTTTACTAGCCAAGGAGAGACTAGTGAAGTTGAGGATATTACCACTGGATAAGAAAAACTAGTGAAAACAAGTATTCCCACTAGCTAAGGAAATACCAGTGGAGTTAAGGACATTACCATTGTGTTAAGAAAAAACATTGAATATAAGTATTTTCCCTTTCTAATATAAACATCATTGAATGCAAGAATTAATACCTTTAGGTTGAAGGACAACTAGTGAAGATTAAATATTCAACATTAAAATTTTTTAGATAGATTGAGTTTACCTATTCCAATACCAAATTTAGAATAGAAGATAATCTACAACATGGTTTGAAGTATTGAAGATAGACCTTGATATTGACAAGAGTAAGGAGATCCAAGAGAAAAGAGGTCTCATAGAAGCAAACAAAGGAGACTTGAGAAAAGTCCCATTGAAGGTAAATTAAGAGACCCAAGAAAGAGGTCCTATTGAAAATTTTGATAGAGAAAGCAAACTTGAAGGTAGAAAAAGACTTAAAGAGAATTCAAGGCAACAAAAAGTCTTGAAGATGGTCCTAGCTAAAGGACAACACATAGCACACCAAAGGAATAATTTTGGTAGTCCACATTGGACAAAAAAGTCATAAGATTTACAATATAAAAAGAGGAAGGTAGCATTTGAAGGCCACAAGGGAAATATTGAAAGCAAGTAAAGCAATACAATAGCATCAAACACAAAATAATTGAAGCTAGAGAAGGCAACATATTTAGTCAAGAAAAATACTGAAATATTCAAGAACAATATTGAAGACAAAGAAAGAGATATAAAATAGTTCCAAGAGAAAGAAAGGAGTTTCAAGAAATATCTCATTAGATTTGGTAAAATCATTTTCATACAATGACAAGCCCATATATAATAGAGAATTAATGCTCAGAATTAAACTAAGCATGGGGGTGATAATTAAGGCTCAAAGGAACTATAAGAAATAAAGAATTCTAGAACCATATACAAGGTAGAGAAAGTTGCATATTAAATTTAATTAAGTGTATTTTTAAGAAGTTAAATTATTAATGGTTGCAGGGTTTCAAGAGGACAACATAGTGTGAGTTTAGCCTTGGAGAGCATCCTGCACTAATTATCCAATGCTTGAGTTTATTACACCTATATCTGCTAGAGGATAACAAAGTGAAACAACAAAGGAAGAAAGCATTAGTAAAGTAAATAGTAAGGAGAAGAATATAATATCCATTAGAACTACAAAGCATATAAGAATTCTAAGATAGAATAACAAGCAAAATAAAACAAGGTAGAGTTTAAGGAAAGCTAAGAAGAACTAAAAGTGCTATCAAGTTGAAGGCTCAAGAACTAGAGAAGAAGATTGCATGCTCTAGAGGAAAGAAAAGGCCTCCATAAAGAAGTCAAAAGAAAAGATAGACAAGTACAAAATAAGAAAGGGAAATGTATTTTACCATTTATAGTGAAAGCAATATTTCAGCCAAGGGAAAATTTATATGGTCAATAAAAAATAGCAGAGGTAAAGTTTATAAAGAATTTTTACTTCTTAGCTGCATCCGAAAGTTAAATAGAGGCACTTGAAAAATTAGAAAGATGCATGATTAAGAAGCAAATATGCACTATACTAAGGTTATTCAAGAAGCATCTAGTGTAGTCTACGATGAGTGCCATAATAGTGCCAAAAGCAAAGGAATGTCATAGAAGTGTCATTCTTGAATAAGGTATATTGGTGTAGTTGAAGAGTTTAAGAGCACCATTTGTAAGATCTCAGTATGTGCACCTACAAATAATAAAGCATTGCAATCAAGGAAAGTTTTGTAAGAATTTTCTATGTCAGGGCCAAGATATTCAAATCTAAATCCACATAGAGTGTAGAATATTAGTAATAGATGACAATATTAAAAGTGATCAAGGTAGTAGTGAAGGGTGAAGAGTTCACCATATAAAGTTGAGCAATCAAAGAGCACCAAGTCAAAAACCAAAAACACTATAACAAGGTAGCAAAATAAGTGTAACAACACTTAACCCATAGAAGATAACAAACTTTAAGATTAGTGCCATCAAGGTAACCAATATTATCGAAGAGCATAAACAACTAAAAAAAGAAAGGTTTACCTTAGGTATTAGCTCTATTGAGAAACAACAAAATCGAGGAAGACTCTAAGGATAAAAAATGTTATGTATTCACCATCCAATATACATAGAAAGCGATATACATAGATACATGATCCAAGGTGTGCAAAGGACATAGTAGATGCAAATCGAGGAACACAAGGATTGATAAATATCTTCAAAATCCCAAGCAATGTAAGAGATGAAGAGTTGAGAAGTAAATCTATTTTATAGGAATCAAAGCACCCAGGAAGTTAAAAATTAGGGTAATACAAGAGCTAGAGTCACGAAAAATCAAAATCCAAGCATATATAAAAATATATCTAGCTGTAATGACCCAAAAACACACAAATAGAAAAATACAAAAATAGAAAAAGTTTTTTTTTTAACTAAGGAGAGAGGTACATGAAACCCTAAACCTTTACCTAAAGTTTCGATCCCCTAAGTTTTCTTTTTTCTACATCTCATGAGGTGCTCTAACATAAGATCGTCTGTGTAGGTGTGCCATGTGTTACTACAAATAATTCCTTCTATCCCATAACTCTTGATGAGTTAGACTTATCACCCTTAGTCCATCAAAGGTATACACACATATCCATACCATACACAAATTATTATGAATAGGTATGATATGAGTATTGCAAGTTAAGATATCTATCTCATCTAGATGATGAGCTATCTTAACTCAGATGTAGTCTCTCCACAACTTAGTCCTTTATCTCCCAAAGGGGGTCTCAATTCTCTTAGGTCTCCTATATTCACCCTAAGGGGTTCTCAATTCCCTTAGGTCACCTATGTTCACCCTAAGGGGTTCTTAATTCCCTTAGGTCACCTCTGAGTTCACCCTAGAACTCTACTCTTAGATTTCTATTATAAAGCAAACAAACAAGAATACATCTAGATACTAAAACATAAAATATTAATCAATAAGCATCCAAAAATAAAGAATGATTAACGCTAAAAGAAAAATAGCTACATAGTATATCCAAATATGAAAATAAAGTAAAAGTACCTTCTCTAAATAAATAAATAGTTACTACATTAAATATTTCATGGTAAATCCTTCTTACTCTAAAGAATATTACATTACATGCATCGAGGACATCTCCCCAAAATTCTATTCTATTTGAGCATAAGTAAATCAACATAAAATACAATTGCCTATACTTTGTTTTCATTGAACTCCTTGCTTCTCCTTGCTTCCCATTGGTTCTTTGAGGGTAGTAGGGGATCAAGGTACTCATGGTTCAGGATAGGCATGCCTATAAATGCATCTATTCATTTACTTTTCCAAATTTCAACTATACAAAATTTAATTAAGTTTTCAACCATCTAACGCATACCAGATATTATAAAAGATCCTTTACTTTTATCTTCATCTCGCGTTCCCTTAGAGAGTCATCCAACATGTACTAATTATATCAAGGTCTAACTTTAATCAAATCCATTCATATATTAAAGCATTAAATTCCCATACCTTTAACCTCTAAAACAATTCCTATCTTTTTCATTCTCTAAATCAAAGCCCCATAACATCAATTCAAAGAATAAATCTACATCCTTTTTTATTCACAATTCCAATCAAATCAATTACTGTTTTAAAGAATTAAAGTCCCATACCTTTAACCTCTAAAATAATTCCTTTCTTTTTCATTCCCTAAATCAAAGCCTCATAACTTCAATTCAAAGAATAAATCTACATTTTTTAATCACAATTCCAATCAAATCAATTACTGTTTTAAAGCATTAAATCCCCATACCTTTAACCTCCAAAACAATCATTTATTCATTCCCTAAATCAAAGCCTTATAAATTCAATTCAAAGAATAAATCTAAATCATTTTTAATTAAAATATCCTAAGATAATCAACATTAATCAAATGTTTCTTTTAGATTATAATATCCTAAGATAATCAACATTAATCAAAGGTTCCTTTTTAATTAAAATATCCTAAGATAATCAACATTAATCAAAGGTTCTTTTTTAATTAAAATATCCTAAGATAATCAACATTAATCAAAGGTTCCTTTTTAATTAAAATCTCCTAAGATAATCAACATTAATCAAAGGTTCCTTTTTAATTAAAATCTCCTAAGATAATCAACATTAATCAAAGGTTCCTTTTTAATTAAAATCTCCTAAGATAATCAACATTAATCAAAGGTTTCTTTTTAATTAAAATCTCCTAAGATAATAAATATTAATCAAAGGTTCCTTTTTAATTAAAATCTCCTAAGATAATCAACATTAATCAAATATTTTAGTTTAATTAAAATCCTCCAATATATTTCATATAAATCAAAGGTTTCAATTTAATTAAAATCCTCCAATACATTTCATATAAATCAAAGGTTCCAGTTTAATTAAAATCCTCTAATATATTTCATATAAATCAAAGGTTTTCGTTTAATTAAAATCCTCCAATATATTTCATATAAATCAAAGGTCTCATTTTAATTACAATTTCATGGTAAACCTTTCTAATCCAAGTTCTACAAACAAAAGCTAATGTCATTCATGACGGATGCGAAACAACCTCTACAGAAATATTAAAGGTCTGCCAAACCTAGAGTTCAAAAAAAGTAAAACTAGGTGCTATCTTTTCACTTATGTCGCCACTAAGCTTATGTAGGAACAAATTTTTCCCATATTGGAGTATGGTTTTACGCTATAAGAAACATTTTCTAAACTTAGCCCTCTCTAACCATAGGTGATTTTCCCTACTAGTAGTGCTCCCAAATGCAACACTCTTTCTTGGAGTATGGGCGATTTTTCCACTGCAACAAATGTTTCTAAAATAGGGTTCCATCTCTTGGAACACGATGCTCTTAATACATAGCGCTCTTGAACTCCCACAATGCTCTTGGACACATAGTGCCCTTAAACACTCATAGCACTCTCTCTTCGACACACAATACATCAAATATGCACAATGCTTTCTCTAAACACATAATGGCCTCAAATATGCACATATTGCTCTCTTGACACACGGTGGCTTCAAATACGCACACCACTCTCTCTAAACACACAACACTTCCTCTAAACACACAATGGCCTCAAATATGCACACAATGCTCTCTTGACACACAGTGGCTTAAAATACGCACACAACACTTCCTCTAAACACATAGTGGCTTCAAATACGTACAACACTCTCTCTAAACACACATCACTTCCTCTAAATACATAGTGGCCTCAAATATGCACACAACAATCTCTTGACACATAGTGGATTCAAATATGCACACAACGCTTCCTCTACACACATAGTGGCTTCAAATACACACACAACGCTTCCTCTAAATACACAGTGGCTTTCTAGACCTAGATGTAGGTGGTTTCTAATATTTTCCAATGGATTTTCATGCTACAGGGGGAGTAATACTAGGTTTCAAACTAAGACATTCACCATACCAACGCATGTAAAAATGGATTTAAAGTTTAAAACACTACAACCTTAATACTTCTACAAAAATGGAATATGATGGTGTCTTGGCTGTCTCTCCCCTTTTCTTGCAGTGCATTCCTCTCTTTTATCCAGTACCTGGTATGCATCTCCTTCATCCTCCCTTAATCCTCCCTTCGTCCTCATTTTTCCTTTTTTCTTCCTTGCATCTTACGTGCTTCCTTGTTCTAGGTGGACCATCCGTTGACCCTTCTTGAACCTTGAGCCCCATTTCTTCAATGATTCATCCCTTATCCTATGGTGGTAAGGAGTCCTCTTTCCTATAATTTCCATATTTGGAACTTAGTAGCCCCCTATATTATTTTCATAGGTTACACTATATAGGGGAAAGGAATATTTATATTTTTAAAATGAAGAATGGTACCTTTTTAAATAAAATATTATTTACATGATATTTATCATGATTAAAATATATTTATTTTATTTAAACAATTTCATAATTTATTTCTTTAAAATAAAATATATTTATTTCTTAAATGATTTTTTTTCATTTATTTCAATTAATTAAAGTATTTTAATGAATTTTCCAATATCATTAAAGTGAACACCTTTAATTAATTTAAATAAAATCTCATTTATTAATTATAATGAAGTTTACTAATGAGCTCAAAATAAATAAATAATTGTTAAATAAAAACTTCATTAATAAATTCAAACGAATCTTCATTTAGCATATAAATTTAATTTGCTTTTCTTCATAAGAATGATGCTCTACCTTCACTTCAACATGATAGTTTACTATATGCATCCACATACATTTGTAGTTGTTCTGCTATAGAAATCCCAAAATTAAGCTACCCAAGCAATGATGCAGTAGAGAGCAAAAAAAATTATAAAAAAACAAAGAGGGAACCTTTCCATCAACCCAATCACCTATCTTAGCCAAAGATTTTATGATAGCTACTAGGCTATCAACTTTAACCTCAAGGTGATCAGTCATCGATGATTATACCTTCTGATAATGCATGCCTATATGAATATATCTATCCATGTTACCTCAGAGTACCTTAATCATCATTTCCCATGATATTAGGTACCCTCGTTTTTGGTGGATGCTTTTGCCTTCTCCACCTACGACTATACCTGATCCTACACACTTGGCAATATGTTAGTGATAACACGCCCTTATAAATCAACTAAACATTATATAGTTGGTTCAATTGTTCAAACTAAGTATCACCACATCATAGGTTAATACATTGTTTTTTTGTACCATATAGTTCACTAGGGAGGGTCATGACATCCTCCCCCGCTAGAATTAAACATCGTCCTCGGTGTTTCCAGTTTCCTTTGTTTTTTTATTTTTTTCCAACAAGAAGTAAAAAAAAATTATTACATCATATAGCTTCAAAAAAAAAAGGGAAATATTTTTGCATAACCTCCACTTTCTCCCAAGTGGAATTTTTCTCAGAAAACTGGTCCCACTAGACCTTATATTGTTCAAGAGTTCGATTTCGCAAAGACTTAGAACGAAACTCAAGAATATTCATCGATAGTACTTCAATGGCCTCTTAATTTGCCATCTACAATTTAGAAACATCCCACACATGTTCAGGTTAGCAACATATTTTCTAAGCAAGGATATGTGGAAGGTGTCATGGATTTTTTATAGATTATGTGGTAATGCAAGTTGTTATGCAATCAGACTAATATTTTCCATGATATCAAAGGGCCCCATAAAATGTGGATCCAAATTTATGGATTAGATAGCACTCTTCTTTGGTTTAACCCTTAAGAACACCTTATCTCCAATAGAATACTCTCTTGGAGTCCTTTTTAGATCTGCATAACTCTTTTTCCTATTTGCAGCTTCTTTAAGCCTTTACCTAATTCATTTTAGCTGATATTCCATCACCTTGACTATTTTTGGCCCAATCACAACTAGGTCTTCTAGGTTGTCCCAAGAAAATGGTGTTCTACACTTTTGCCCATACAAGGCATCAAAAGGTGCTATTCCTAGCAAGGAGTGATGTCCATTATTGTAGGTAAAATCTACCAAATGTAGACAATCTTCTCAATGAGACTTGTGATCCATGCAGTATATGTAGAGCATGTCTTCCAAAACATGGTTTACCCACTTAATTTGGCCATTGGTTTTAGGGTGGTTTGTTGAACTTATATTCAGTTTCATACCAACTGCACTATGAAGGGATTTCTAGAATTTAGAAGTGAATTTGGAGTCTCTATATAAGATAATTACCTTATGAAATCCATGCAATTGGAATACCTCTTTGACAAATATGCTAGCCACCACCTTAGCATCATCCTTGGTATTTACCAGTATGAAATGAGCAACCTTAGTTCACTTTTTGACCACAAAGATGGCATCATGTTGGTACCGAGTCTTGGATAAACCCACTATAAAATCCATGGATATAACCTACCATTTTTGCATAGGTATATCATGCAAATATAGTTTTCCTACATGATGCTAGTGTTTTGCCTTAAATTTCTTACATTCAAGGCATAGAGCAACAAAATCTATGATGTCCTTCTTCATTCCTATCCAAAAGAAGGTTCTCTTAAAATTTTCTTGCATTTTGGCTCCTTCTAGATGAGTAGAATAAGGAGATCTATGGGCTTCTTGCATTATCAAGTTCTTTAAATCGCCCCTCTTTGGTATGATGACCCTTCCCTTATAACACAAGTCATATTTCACACTAAATTCCTTATTTACTTTAGGATATTTGTTCATCCTACCTCAAATTCCTTGGCAATACTCATATTGATATTGCTCTTGTCACACTCGATCCATCAGGTCCATGTGAATTCTAGTTATGGCTGCTATATATTTCCTTCTACTCAAAGCATCAACTACTTTATTCTCTTTTCCTTTTATGTACTCAATATCAAAATCATACTTAGCGAGAAATTCCATCCATCTTCTTTGTCTCACATTCAGTATTGGTTGGGTGAATATGTACTGCAAACTTTGATGATTGATTTTTAATTCAAAGAGTCTTCCCACTAAGTAGTGGTGAAAAACCTTTAAAGCATGCACCACTATGGCTAGCTCTAAATCATATGTAGCATAATTAACTTCATGCTTTTTAAGCTTCCTTGAAGTATATGCCACTATTGTATCCTCTTGTGAGAGTACCCCACCCAATCCATCTATTGATGCATTCGTGCACACTGAAAAGTCCCCTTGTGGATCGAGAACCTTTAGTATTGGTGCAGTAGTAAGCTGATGCTTTAGTAGTGTAAAGGTAGCCTCACACTTTTCTAACCACTTTAATTCCTTTCCCTTCCTCTAAAGGTTATTTATGGGTCCAATAATCTTGGAGTAGTCCTTTATATAACGTCTATAGTAGCCCATTAACCCCATGAAGTTTTGTACTTCAGTCACATTGGTAGGGGGTGGCCAATTCAGAATAGCCTCTATCTTCTCTAGATCAACAACAATTACCTTTTATGATATGACATGTCCAAGATATCATACCTTTGGAACATAGAATTCACTCTTAACTAGATTTCCATAAAGTTGATTCTTCCTTAACAATTCTAACATGATCCTAAGATGTTTATCTTGCTCTTCTTTATCTTGAGAGTATATAAGGATATCATATAGGAATTCCAAGATAAACTGGTCCAAGTATCTTATGAACACATTTTTCATTAATTTTATGAAATAAGTTGGGGCATTAGTCAGTCCAAAGGGTAGAACCGTAAACTCATAATACCCATACCTAGTCCTAAATGTCATCTTGTGAGTGTCTTCCTAACGAATCCTTAACTGGTGATACCATGACCTCAGATCGATCTTAGTAAACACCTTGTCATAATTTAGTTGATCAAATCAATTTTCAATCCTAGGTAAAGGATACCGATTCTTGATTGTAGCCTTATTTATCATCATGTAATCAATACACAATCTTCGTGAACCGTCCTTCTTTTTCACGAACAAAACTAGCACACCCCATGGTGAAAAACTTGGTTTTATCAAACTTTTCTCCAATAATCCTTGCAATTTAATCTTTAGTTCTTGCATTTCAATAGGATTCAATAGGATCTATGTTCATCCTACCTCAAATTCCTTGGCAATACTCATATTGATATTGCTCCTATCACACTCGATCCATCAGGTCCATGTGAATTCTAGTTATGGTTGTTATATATTTCCTTCTACTCAAAGCATCAACTACTTTATTCTCTTTTCCTTTTATGTACTCAATATCAAAATCATACTCAGTGGGAAATTCCATCCATATTATTTGTCTCGCATTGATTATTGGTTGGGTGAATATGTACCACAAACTTTTATGATCTGTTTTTAATTCAAAGAGTCTTCCCACTAAGTAGTGGTGCCAAACATTTAAAGCATGAACCACTATGGCTAGCTCTAAATCATATGTAGCATAATTAACTTCATGATTTTTAAGCTTCCTTGAAGTATATGCCACTATTGTATCCTCTTGTGAGAGTACCCCACCCAACCCATCTATTGATGCATTCGTGCACACTAAAAAGTCCCATTGTGGATTGAGAACCTTTAGTATTGGTGCAGTAGTAAGCTAATGCTTTAGTAGTGCAAAGGTAGCCTCACACTTTTCTAACCACTTTAATTACTTTCCCTTCTTCTAAAGGTTATTTATGGATCCAACAATCTTATATTAGTCCTTTATATAACATCTATAGTAGCCCATTAACCCCATGAAGCTTTGCACTTCAATCACATTGGTAGGGGGTGGCCAATTCAGAATAGCCTCTATCTTCTCTGGATCCACAACAATTCCCTTTTATGATATGATGTGTCTAAGATATCGTACCTTTGGAACATAGAATTCACTCTTAACTAGATTTCCATAAATTTGACTCTTCCTTAACAATTCTAACATGATCCTAAAATGTTTATCATGCTCTTCTTTATCTTGAGAGTATATAAAGATATCATCTAGGAATTCCAAGATAAACTGGTCCAAGTATCTTTTGAACACACTATTCATTAATTTTATGAAATAAGTTGTGGAATTAGTCAGTCCAAAGGGTAGAACCATAAACTCATAATACCCATACCTAGTCCTAAATGTCATCTTGTGAGTGTCTTCCTCACGAATCCTTAACTGGTGATACCCTGACCTCAGATCGATCTTAGTAAACACCTTGGAATCATTTAGTTGATCAAATAAATTTTCTATCCTAGGTAAAGGATATCGATTCTTGATTGTAGCCTTATTTAGCATCATGTAATCAATACACAATCCTAGTGAACCATCCTTATTTTTCATGAACAAAACCAATACACCCCATGGTGAAAAATTTGGTTTTATCAAACTCTTCTCCAATAATCCTTGCAATTGAACCTTTAGTTCTTGCATTTCAATAGCCACCAACTTAGAATCATCCTTGGTATTTCTCGGTATGAAATGGGTAACCTTAGTTAATTTTTTGACCACTACAAATATGGCATCATGTTGGTAATGAGTCTTGGGTAAACCCACTATAAAATCCATGGATATAACCTACCATTTTTTCATAGGTATATCATGCAAATATAGTTTTCCTACATGATGCTAGTGTTTTTCCTTAACTTTCTTACATTATAAGCATAGAGCAACAAAATCTGTGATGTCCTTCTTCATTCCTACCCAAAATAAGGTTCTCTTAAAATTTTCTTGTATTTTGGCTCCTTCTAGATGAGTAGAATAAGGAGATCTATGGGCTTCTTGCATTATCAAGTTCCTTAAATCGCCCCTCTTTGGTATGATGACCCTTCCCTTATAACACAAGTCATATTTCACACTAAATTCCTTATTTCCTTTAGGATATTTGTTCATCCTACCTCAAATTCCTTGGCAATACTCATCTTGATATTGCTTCTGTCACACTCGATCCATCAGGTCCATGTGAATTCTAGTTATGGCTGCTATATATTTCCTTCTACTCAAAGCATCAACTACTTTATTCTCTTTTCCTTTTATGTACTCAATATCAAAATCATACATAGCGAGAAATTCCATCCATCTTCTTTGTCTCACATTGAGTATTGGTTGGGTGAATATGTACTGCAAACTTTGATGATTGATTTTTAATTCAAAGAGTCTTCCCACTAAGTAGTGGTGCAAAACCTTTAAAGCATGCACCACTATGGCTAGCTATAAATCATACGTAGCATAATTAAATTCATCCTTTTTAAGCTTCCTTGAAGTATATGCCACTATTGTATCCTCTTGTGAGAGTACCCTACCCAACCCATCTATTGATGCATTCGTGCACATTGAAAATTCACCTTGTGGATTAAGAACCTTTAGTATAGGTGCAGTAGTAAGCTGATGCTTTAGTAGTGCAAAAGTAGCCACACACTTTTCTAACCACTTGAATTCCTTTCCCTTCTTCTAAATGTTATTTATGGGTCCAATAATATTGGAGTAGTCATTTATATAACGTCTATAGTAGCCCATTTACCCCATGAAGCTTTGCACTTCAGTCACATTGGTAGGGAATGGCTAATTTAGAATAGCCTATATCTTCTCTAGATCCACAACAATTCCCTTTTATGATATGACGTGTCCAAGATATCATACCTTTGGAACATAGAATTCACTATTAACTAGATTTCCATAAAGTTGATTCTTCCTTAACAATTCTAACATGATCCTAGGATGTTTATCATGCTCTTCTTTATATTGAGAGTATATAAGGATATCATATAGGAATACCAAGACAAATTGGTCCAAGTATCTTCTGAACACACTGTTCATTAAGTTTATGAAAGCAACAAGGGCATTAGTTAGTCCAAAGGGTATAACCGTAAACTCATAATACCCATACCTAGTCCTAAATGTCGTCTTGTGAGTGTTTTCCTCATGAATCCTTAACTGGTGATACCCTGACCTCAGACCGATCTTAGTAAACACCTTGGCATCCTTTAGTTGATCAAATAAATTTTCAATACTAGGTAAAGGATACCGATTCTTAATTGTAGCCTTATTTAGCATCATGTAATCAATACATAATCTTAGTGAATTGTCCTTATTTTTCATGAATAAAACTAGCACACCCCATGGTGAAACACTTGGTTTTATCAAAACCTTCTCCAATAATCCTTGTAATTGAACCTTTAGTTCTTTCATTGCAATAGGATTCATCCTATACAGGGATATATGAATAGTTTTTACTCCCATCATAAGTTCAATTGTGAATTCAAATTATCCTACAGGAGGTAGTACAGGTAGGTCTTCTGGTAAAATACATCCTGAAAATCTTGTAAAATTGGATGTTGTCTTATTATTTCTCCTTTCTCATAGTTTTCCACTTCATTAAGTTTTACTATTTACACTATTCCTCCTCTATTTAGGATCTTTTTCAATTGCATAACGAACAACATCTGAGGTTCAAACACCCCATGTTCGCTATGAATTCTTAGTCTCTTTCCACCTTCTAAATACTCAATCCATCGGTCTTGAAAATTGAGTAAGGTTTTATGAGCCTACAACCAATCCATCCCTAGGACCACATTAAAGGTGTGTAGGGAAGCTACATATAAACAACATTTCATAGTCCCATTAGATAGAGTGATATATGCCATAGGATAACACTGGTTCACCTAGTAGGTCTACCCAAAACTGTACTCAACCTTCCACCCTATAGCCAAATATCCAGGTCTTTTCGACACAGTCCTTTCTAGACTAGATTAAATAAAACTGTCAATGGACCCACTATCTATCAAAATATTTACTTTCTTATTAAAAACCTTACCTTTCACAAGTAATGGGGTGGCTTGTCCCTCTAGCTTCTACTTCACGATTGTGGCATAGATCTGATGTTTCGGTTCCTTCTCTTTTGCATTAGATGTGCTACTCCCTTATTGATATGGACACTGATTATAATAATGAGGTCCCTAAAAATTGTAGCACCCTTCCTTGGATCCTTGCCATTTTTCAGGTTTCTCATTCATGATTTTAACTGCTAGAATTGGAACTTGCAAATTCTATGGTTGAGGTTTCATATTATTGGGTTTATTATCCTTCCTATGAAAATTCTTCTTGAACTTCTTCTGATTTCCATTAAGTTTCTTTGTTGGCAATTTGATTTATTTTGTGTTGTTATTGATGTCACATGGATCACATTAAGTTTTAGTGGCAAAAGCACTTCATAAACATTCATTTATGACATTTTTGAGAGCATGGATATATACAGGGTTTTGTGGCACAAGAGGCATATAATATTTAATTTTAAAATATTATATTAATGGTTTTTATTAAAACCAATGGTAAAGGTTTTCATTAAAACCAATGGCAAGGGTTTTTATTAAAACCGATGAAAAGGTTTTTTAATTAGACCAATGGAAATGGTTTTTATTAAAACCATTGGAAAGGGTTTTTCATTAAAACCAATGTGCTAAGACATCTCCAAATGATGATGGATGAAAATATTTTTTCAATAAAACTTAGGTGCAAAACGTTTCATGGCAAAATTCAAAAGAACGAAGGAGATATCCCAATTCAAATATAAGAGATGAATTATTAAATATTTATTTAATAATTCTAAGGTCTAAAGTTTAATTAAATTATCCATCGACGTGCAAATGTTAGGATGGCAAATCAAATTTTGTCAACATCATTCGAAGGCATTGAAAGGCATTTAAATCAAAGAAGACTTTGGCTATTTTATTGTGCAAAAAGGATAATAATTAGCGCATGAGAGAGATTCGTTGAAGGGAGGCAACATAGAGGTAAAATGAAATATTGAATTCAAGGGCAAAGATAAAATCTGAAGGTAACAAAATTGACATCACATTGGACAACGTAGAGCAGTTGGCAGGGCATCATATTTGCACATGAGAGGTCTGTATTCAAATCCCGCCAGGAGCAAAAGTTTTTTGTGAGAGATTGATTTTGTTTTGATAGCCAAGCACAAAGATTAAAGGAAGTGTTTGGGATTGAATCCCAATGTGGGCCAATGCTCATGCAGTAAGCGCTTCATAGCACAAGCAAGGAGGAACAGAGTTCGACTCCCATGAAGGTGTGAAGGTGCATTGATTTTTGGATAAAACATTGATGATTTTGAAGGTGGTAAAGGCATATTGATTTTTGGCAAAGACATTAATGTTTTTGAAGGTTGCAGAGGCTACAAACTTTATTAAAAGGTATTTATCTCTAGCGCATGGTAATAGTTGATATTACCAAAGTTGTGGTGCATTAAAATGATTCTGCCAAAATCAGGGAGTCATAAGGTATTTGTTGGAAATAAATGATTGTTGTGTGTGCTTAGGGAGATATAAGGTGTTGAGATATTATTTGTTATTTCTATGTGTATTTAGGGAGTTATAATATGTTGAATTAAATAATTGAAAATTATTGTGTGTACTTGTGGAGTTATAAGGTGTGAAATAAAATAAATAAAAGCATAGGTGCTTGTTGTTTATGTCAATGAAATTAGGGAGTTATAAGGTAGCAAAGTGTTAAACATGTATATGTCCTAGTGCATGGTTTGATTATGAAATTAAACTAGTAACTTGAGACCTAGTTAATTTCTACCTTGAGTTAGAAGACATGCACATGAGTTAGGGTTGGAATTTGAAGACAAATTGCTTGATTATGTTCCTTGACTATTGAGAGGAAGTGGATGGATTAGAAAATCAATTTTATGGACAAAATTGATGCTTGAGTTCATAATTGCTTTAGTGTAGTTCATTGAGAGTATTGCCACTATTGAGGAGGTTTTTGCTATTGCTTTGAGGAGAGTATTATTGATTACTTGTTAAGTATATTGCCTCTATTTGAGACCATTGAGGAGATCATTTTCTAGTCACTTGTGGATACATTTATCTTTAATTTGAGGAGATCATTGTTGGCTATGTGAGAGCTCTTTTCTTGAGGGAGTTGTGCTTGTTTCTTGAGATATTATTAACATTGCATGAGGAACATATTATTGAGAACCTATTGCTATTACTTGTGGAGATTATCCTTGGATGGTTTAAGTCCTTATTGTTACTTCTTGGAGAGGTTTTTATTAGAGAGATCATTTGCCATACATTTGAGAGTATGTTGTTGATAATTGTTGTCATCCATTTGAGAGAGTATTTGTCATACGTTGTTGAGATCATTATGGATCATTGTTGTCATCCATTGAAGAGTACATTGCCATCCATTTTTGAGTTCATCATTGATCCTTGCATTCATTTATTTGTGGTTGATATTTGAGTGCTACTTGAAAGTGATTGGTTGAGCATTTGAGAAGGCTTTTGGGATAGATTTTCTAGACAGATTTGAGACAAATTTTGGGTATGATTGGTTGAGCCTTTGAGAAGGCTTTTAGGATAGAACTTCTAGATAGATTTGAGACAACTTTTGTTTATTATTTCTTGAGCGTTTGAGAAGGCTTTGAGGATAGATTTGGGATAGCATTCGAGTATCATTGCTTGAGCTTTTTGTGAAGGCTTTGAGGATAGATTTGGGACATCATATGAGCAGGATTGTTTGAGCCTTATGAGAAGGCATTGAGGTAGATTTGTGAGTAGTGAAAGAAATATAATAGAAATAGAAAAATATATCAACACCAGTTGCCTAGATGAGCAGATCAGTGGAGTGCCTAGCTGAGCAGATCAGTGGATAGCCTAGCTAAGCAAATCAATGGATATCCTAGCTGAGCAGATCAATGTATAGCCTAGCTGAGCAGATCAATGGATAGACTAGCTAAGTAGATCAATGGGTAGCCTAGTTGAGCAGATCAATGGATTTCCAAGCTAAGAAGATCAGTGGATAGCCTAGTTGAGTAGATTAGTGGAGAGCCTAGATGAGCAGACCAGTGGAGCCCACCTGAGCAGATCAAGACAACCTAGATTTGAGCAGATCAAAGTAATCATTTGTATTAGGATAAGGATCCCTATTTCTTTGTAAAATATTATAAGGATATTATCTTGTGGACTACCCCACATTGGGGGAACCATGTTAAATCTTGTGTCTCAATTGTGTGTGGTGATTTGTGCACTTGCTTACTATTGTTATCTATGTTATTAATGCACACTACTATATTTGATAATTGCAATTGAGGACACTTATTGATATTGGTTTGAAAAGAAAGTAAAAAGTGGGTGTTATACTGTTCACCCCCCCTCTCAGTATAAGCTTGTGTTCTTCAATTGGTATCATATTAGGTTCCTTAGGAAAGACTAACAATATTGAAGGTAGATTCTACTAGGTTACAGGATGGACAAATGGTATATTGATAGTGGGTTCTCTAGTCATATGACTAGGTATAAGGATAAATTCATTTCTCTAAAAGGGAGAAACAGTGGATCAGTGAGATTTGGTGATAATCCTTTAGCTAAAATCAAAGGGAGAGAAACCTTAAGTTTGGATGATGGAAAGACTACTACACAGGGTGTACTCTATGTTGAGGGTCTAAAACACAATCTACTAAGTGTAAGTCAGATTTATGACCAAGGGTACATAGTTACTTTTCCTCTACAGGATGCAAAATCAGGGAAACAAAAATAGGGAAGCTTGTTGTAAATGCGGGAAGAATCAATAACAATTTCTACATGCTCAACAAAATAAAAAGGGAAAAATATATTCTATCTCGAGAAGAAGAAAGTTGGTTATGGCATAAAAGGTTGTGTCATTTGAACTTCGACAACATAGTAAGGATAAGAAACAAACATAATGTCAGAGATCTACCAAAGATAAAAATACCTTCAAATACAATTTGTGCATAGTATCAGTATGGAAATTAGACGAGATCAAGTTTCAAGGCAAAATAATATTCCTCTTCCAAGGTTATAGAATTGATTCATAGTGATTTATGTGGTCCTATGATAACCAAAATCTTGCAAGGTGAAATCTACTTCATGTTGTTCATAGATGATTATTCTATAATGACTTGGCTCATTTTTCTGAAAGAGAAATTAGAGGTATTTGAGCATTTCAAAGTATTCAAATAAATGGTAGAAAATGAAACACGAAAGAAGATCAAGTGTTTGCAATCAGATAGAGGAGGGGAATTCATCTGTATAGAGTTCATTGAGTTTTTTTAGAACATGGAATCAAAAAAGAATACTCAGCAATAAGGACTCCTCAACAAAATGGAGTAGTAGAGAGAAAGAATAGAACTCTTGAGAATATGGCTAGAGCAATGCTGATTGAATAAAAAATCTGATATGGGTTTTGTAAGGAAAAAATCAGTACAATAGTCTATGTTATGAATAGAGCTCAAGTTAGAATGAAGCATCATAAGACTCCATATGAGTTTTGGAAAGAAATACCTCCCACAGTAAACTACTTCAAAATTTTTGGAAGTAAATGTTATATCAAAAGAGAGAATAAGGACTTGGGCAAGTTTGATCCTAGATGTGATGAAGGTATTTTTCTTGGATACTCTAAAAAGAGTAAGGCCTATAGATTCTACAATAAAAGAAAACACACCATGGTGGAAAGTATAAATATCAGAGTTGATGAAAGAACAGGAATAAATGAGCCATCTCAGGAAGATATTATTGAAGAAGAAGAAAGCTGTTAGGAAGAAATGAGTAAATATTTAGATGAATACGATTTGTAGAATATACCTTCCAAAAATTCATCAAGATATATTCAGAAAAATCATCTAGAGTACTTGATCATTGGCAGCACTGATGTAATATGGATAAGAAGAGGAATCATAGACTCAACAGAACAAGAAAATGTTTCACTTCTATCCAAGATAGAACCAAATGATTTCAAAGAGGTAGAAAGTGATGAATGTTGGATTAAAGCAATGAAGGAAGAACTAAATCAGATTGAAAAAAGTAGGACTTGGAAACTAGTTCCACGACCAAAAGAAAAAAATGTAATTGGTACTAAATGGGTCTACAGCAACAAACTAAATGAAGATGGTCAAGTCATCAGAAACAAGGCAATATTGATGCGTAAAGGATATGCACAAGTAGAGGGGATTGATTTTGATGAGACCTTTGCACCAGTTGCAATATTGGAAGCTATACGAATGTTTCTAGAACTTTCAAGCTATAGGAATTTCAAGGTATATCAGATGGATGTCAAATCAACATTTAGAAGAAGAAGTTTACATTGAACAACCAGATGGGTTTGATTAAGCAGATAAGCCAAATCATGTATGCAGATTGAAAAAGTCTCTTTATGGCTTAAAGCAAGTTCCCAGAGCATGGTATTCAAGATTGGATAAATATCTTTGAGGGCAAGGTTTTAGAAAGGGAACGGTTGATAGCAATCTGTATATTAAAAATAAGGGAAATGATTTAATTTTTGTGTAAGTTTACGTGGATGATATTATCTTTGGGGGTAGAAATGACAAAATCTGTCAACAATTTGCAAGAAACATGACTAATGAGTTTGAGATATCTATGCTTGGTGAATTAATTTTTTTTATCGGACTACAGATTTCACAAATAGAAGAAGGGATATTTCTTTCACAAACAAAGTATATAAAAGAGATGTTGAAGAAATTCAAAATGGAAGATAGTAAGCTAGTTAGTACTCCAATGGTTATAGGGTGCAAGTTAAGCAAAGATGATGAATCTCCTAATGCAAATCAAACTCTATACAAATCTATGATTGGTAGCCTGTTATATGTTACAACCACATGACCAGATATAATATAGGCAGTTGGTTTAGTGGGAAGGTTTCAAGCAGCTCCAAAAGAATCATATGTGACAATAGTGAAAAGAATACTCAAATATATCAAAGGAAAAATGAAGTATGGTCTATGGTATCCTAGAAGCAGTAAGTTCACTCTCATAGCATACACAAATGCAGATTGGGTAGGAAGTATTGATGATAGAAAAATCACAAGTGGAGGAGCATTATTTCTTGGTGATTGCCTAGTTTCCTGGCTAAGCAAGAAACAACCATCAATATCACTTTCCACAATAGAGCCATAATATATTACAACAGCAACATGTTGTTCATAGGTGCTATGGATGAAACATACTCTCAAATATTTTAGTATAGAACATGATCATCCCATTCCTATTCTGTGTGATAATACTAGTGCTATAAGTATCTCAAATAATCTAGTAATGCATGCCAGAACAAAGCACATTCCAATCAATTATCATTTTTTAAGAGAGCAGGTTACATCAACAAGTAAGATTGGAATATGTTCCTACAAAAGATCATATTGCAGACATATTTACAAAACCATTACCAAGAGAAATGTTTGAGTGTTTGAGAGAATATTTGGGAGTAAAATTACTCCCACACCAAAATTAATCACCTCAAGAGAGAAGCTGGTGGGGGGGCTAATCTTAAGAGTCATATCTTTTAGCCCCATAGGTGTCCTTTTGTGCCATTGATGTCAAAGGGGGAGAGATTTGAGTAAGGGGGAGAGAATTGAGTTAATGGGAGCAACCTCCAAAGAGACCATTTAGATAGGAGGAGCAACCTCTATAGAGAGTATTGAGTCAATGGGAGCATATTTGATTCTTAGATATGGTTTTTGCAGTGATTGTGGTGTTTTACATTAGAGGTGTTGCCATCATGACAACTCGATCTTGTTGGTTGTCCCAAGACAATGGTGTTATACACTTTTGCCCATAGAAGGCATCGAAATGTGCTATTCCTAACAAGGAGTGATGTCCATTATTGTAGGCAAACTCTACCAAAGGTATACAATATTCCAAATGATACTTATGATCCATGCAGTATATGTAGAGCATGTATTCTAAAACGTGGTTTAACCGCTTAATTTGGCCATCTATTTTAGGGTGGTATGCTGAAATCATGTTTAGTTTTGTACCAAATACACTATGAAGGTATTTATAGAATTCATAAGTGAATTTGGAGTCTCTATTTACCTCAGGAAATCCATGCAAACGAAATACCTCTTTGATGAATCTGCTAGCCACCACCTGAGCATCATCCTTGGTATTTCCTGGTATGAAATGGGCAAACTTAGTTAATTTTTTGACCACTACAACGATGGCATCATGTTGGTACCTGTTGCAGGCCAAACAAGGTTAACTTCTTTCCTACTTTTGTCACATTCCTATGCATTTAATTTATCAACCCAGGGAGCTTCGTAAACTTGCGAAGGGTATTGAACAAGATTTCTTACAATACCACTTGAGATGAGTTCACTAGTTCTACTATTGGGGGGTGTTTCAATGGTCATCAATCATTCATAAAATCCTCAATAATTTATGTAAAAACAATTAAATCTACAGAAAGGAAATATTCATGCATTCATAGAAATAAACCTATTACAATACTAGAAATAACAATGTGATAAACAATCTTATAAAAGTGGTAAAATAATCTAGAAAACACAAGAAAAATAGGGGAAGAAATACTGGCTTGGAGTGGGCCTAGGCTCCAGCAGCTTCCTCCTAGCTGAACACACACTTAGAAACTCTTAGAACTGTATTATAATTATCAAAGTATTACAATGCTTCTTCTGTATATCTCTCTACATTTACTATCAAAATATTCTATATATCCTCAGAGAGGTCTGCATGTGTTTATATAGCACACCCACAGATCTTCTGTTACAAAGAAGTTATAATAGTCAATTCATTCCAAACTAAACTAAGATAGTATGGTAAATGTGATCGATGTCTGCTAAAACTAGCATTCATTTCTAATGGTGGCGTGCTCACTGATTGGTTTGTGCTTCACCTAGAATTGGTAGGATGTTCTCATATGTCGGTGTGATCCCCAATTTAACTCTACATGACATAGAGTTGGAACTGCACCAGTCTCTATTGTCCACATCATGCTTTTCTGGTCAACGAGAAAAGAACAGGGGTGCCTTCCCTATGAGGAAGGTGCCTAAGTATGTCGGGTGCCTTCTTTATGTGGAAGGTGCGTTATTGTCATTAGCGCCTTCCTAGAAGAGGAAGGTTCTTGCCTTCTAGTGGCACCTTCCTGTCGATGCCTTCCTTATGAGAGGAAGGCACTTATTTTCATTTGTCTCCTTCTTGGAAGAGGAAGGCGCTAGCCTTATATTGGTGCCTTCTTGGGAGAGGAAGGTGCTTGTCTTTCCTTGGTGCCTTCCTAGAAGAGGAAGACACCTACTTACACTTGGCGCCTTCATGGAAGAGGAAGGCACCTACCTTCTCTGCATTGATTCTAAAAGAAACAAAGTGCTAGGTCCATGAAAAGACCTCGACTGATCCAAATTTGACTAAATCAACTACAATTCCATAAAAACACACTGAAAACACACGAATTAGATAACATGCATAATTTCATTAAATAATTATATAATCATTCATAAACATATGCAATCCTTATTATACAGCCGCATAATAATCAAGAACATGTATACAAAATAAGAGCATTTCTGATGCTCATAATCCCCCCACGCCTAACATATGCCATGCCCTCATGGCATAAAAACTATAGGTAGCCCTATTGATCCCTCATCATTGTCGTTTCTTGGTGGATTCGGCTATACCTGTGGCCTATATCTACCTCTTCTATGCACTGGCATCTAGAGGTACGACTCCTCTTTTTCTATGCAGGGCTGTGGGTGCTGTTGTTGGCTTTACTTATCTCTTCCTGGCCACTATCAGAGGTGATCTAGCCAACGTCATCTCTGCTTCCTGAAATGCAGCTTCTATAGCTTGCCATAGGTCAGTATCCGAAGGTCTGACCACTACAAGAGGGATATCTGAATTATCTCTCTTGAGATGAACTACTTGGGCTTTGTACAATCGGACTGCTTTAGGAGTAAGCCCTACGTTCTTCTTTGCAATGGTAGTAGCTTCCAATTTAGGGCCATATACCTCCGATCCTTCAAAATACCTTTTTATATTAGAGGGCAATCCCCGTGATGACCCGTAAATCTCCTAGAACTGGTTTTCCTCTATCAAATTGATACAGATACCAGAGTCCTCCTACATCCTTGAGGTTGCCTTCCTATTCTCCTTAGCTACTGTCATCTCTTTGAGTAGTCGTTCAAACTATTTTTACCTCTCTATGAATGACTGCATATCCCACTCATCTTCTTATGGCTCGATGAAGGTCACCTTCACCTTCTTCTGAGCCGTCCTAGGCCCTTTTCCTTTGGCCTCTGCAAAAAATGTGGCGGCTCAAATAGGGGTTTTCCCTTTCTCCCTGGTGGACATATTCTCACTCTGAAGGGCCTGCTCTACAATCCTTGGAACGTTCTCTTCACTCTGGGGGACCTGTGCTACCATCCCTGGGGGTGCTTCTTTGCCCCCCTATCTGTCCTGTGCCGACCCCTCAGGTTCTTCTCTTTCTTCCTTAGGTCCATGGAGTTCTTCCTTATCCCCGAGTCCTATCTACTATTGTTGGCCCTCATCCTACTCTGTATCACTTAGGTCTATGATAGGGGGTGTTGTGGTACTTCTTTCCCCTTCACTCCCAAAAATAGAGGAATTCTCCCTTACCTCCGGGCTGTTCTATCGGGCATCTGATCAAAATTATCCCAAAGAGAATATTTTTTCTATAGATGTGGGAGAATTCTTTGAGACCTCTATTGCCCAGTCAGTTTGGATCGATGTGTCCCTTCTTTCTGTTCCCCTATCTTGGAGTTGTTGGTTCTCCTCCCACAACTATTGGACTAGCTGCTCGAGTTGGGTGATTCATATTTCTCATTCTTCCAATTCCCCTCTATGCTCATTTTGGTAGTCCTCCAAAATTTACTAGGCCATCCAGCAATTGGTCTGCCACTACAACACTTCCTCCAAGGTTATGTCAACCTCATCATTGCTCCCAAAAGTCCCTACATCTTATGGGATCCAATTTGTCAATTCTTAGAGGGTTTGGGCTGCAATGTCAATTTTTAGGTTGTTCTCTTCTTCTTCTATCAAGAGGGTGAGTCACCATAGGCATTTCCTCCTAGGGACTAGTTCTGGTAGCTGAAACTCAGCCTTGCTGCTAATAAGCGGTGCTCCTTCATCTTCATACTCGGGCACTAGGGAATGCCCTCTTTCCTTTGTGCATTTAGGCATTGGTGAATGCCCTATTTCTTTTATGAAATTGGGAAATGCCAATTGCATGATACTTGCCATCTCCTCTGTAGTGCTTTCCTCTTCTTGCTCTATTTTGACAATAGCATCATGTTGCCTTTCTTGGCTGCCATATCCCTCTACATCGGGGTTCTGCCTCTGTGCTTCTGCATGGCAGACCAGTGCTGATATCAGCCCATGGTGGGCTAAGGTAGATGATGATCCCTTCTGGTACCTAGTTGCTTCTTCCTTCAAGGCATTTTCTAGGTATAAGGGCACGTTCAAATTCCTTCCATGCACTAGGTGATTCAAAAAATGCACATGGTTAGTATGCAAATGGGTATACTTCCCTGTGCATGTAAAGAATCAAGCAACCTGCTTGAATATATTTCACAAATTCATGGGAAGTCTACTTTTGGGTAGCCCTTCCTTATCTATCTGCATATTTTCTCCTAGAAGCAACACTTCAGAATACGACTTCAGTAGTCCACCTTTGTATATGCATTCACCTATGAGGGGCAATCCAGTCACCTGTGAGATGTATTCGGGGTGACCAAAATTTCTACCCCTCGCACCTGAGCTATGTCACCCTTCAAGGAGGTAGTGAATTATTTTTCTGCCTCAATATCCTACCCCTGACTAACCAGGGTACAGTATTCAAACCATCCCTCGACCTCAAACTATGTTTTTACCATCCTCTTGATTCCTTCCGTATCACTCAACTCATTCTTTTTCATCGCATGATTATTCGACCTTCCTCCCATGGCTCCTTCTCTTACTGTTGCGCTTCTTTTTATTTTGTCCTTACTTCTTTATGAAGGCACCTTCTTATAGGGAAGGCGCCTAACCTTAGCATTTAATTCTAGGGTACGCATTTTGAGCCATATCATTGGCATGTGATTCCGGCCATGGGGGTATATGATTTTTATGACAACAATATTTTTTTGGTACTGCATAATTTATGAATAATTATATAAATATTTGAGTTAGTATGCACATACCTTATTTGGTATTTCATGCATCGTGAAGAGCTTTGGTTCGCTGATTTGTGACATGGGGGAGGGGTTTTTCATTTGTGTGGATTATGCTAGACTTTGGTGCTGAGTTGTTTGATGGTTGGTGCTGAAGACAGACTCTCGATTTGCTAAAAAAAACCATTTTTCCATCATCTTTGGAACGTTCACACTGATCTCACCCCATAATTCTCCAAGATTTTTTTTATTGGGGTAGATTTCCATCACATGGGAGATGGTGGTAATCTGATGCCACTCATTTGTATGGTGATTTTGTTCTGATCAAGGCATCCATGAGACTTAAGTGTTGGTTGTATGCGGAAGGTGCTCTTTGGTACCTTCCCAATGTGGAAGGTGCTTATGTGGTGCCTTACCGATGTGGAAGGCACTTATATGGTACCTTCCTGATGTTGTTGATGCTCTTTGAATGGATGCACCTTCCGGTGGTGGAAGGCGTCTCTGATTGGATGTGCCTTACAATGGTGGAAGATGCCATTTTGATGATGGCGCCTTCCTAATATGGAAGGTGCTTATGAATGGGTGCACCTTCCTGATGTGGAAGGCACTATTGAATACCTGTGCCTTCCTGGGGTGGAAGGTGCCTCGGTCTGTATGTGCCTTCCTGATGTGGAAGGCACCTCGGGATATTTTTTTTTGTGTGCACCTTCTTTATAAGGAAGGCACCTTCTTCTGGTGGGGTGCCTTCTTCATAAGGAAGGTGCCTTATTATGGCGGGGTGCCTTCTTCATACAAAAGGTGCCTTCTTCTGGCTGGGCACCTTCTTTATAAGGAAGGTGCCTTATTCTGGCGGGATGCCTTCTTCATACGGAAGGTGCCTTATTCTGGCTAGGTGCCTTCTTCATAAGGAAGGCACCTTATTCTGGCTAGGCACCTTCTTCATACGAAAGGTGCCTTCTTCTGGCTGGGCACCTTCTTTATAAGGAAGGTGCCTTATTTTGGCAGGGTACCTTCTTCATACGAAAGGTGCCTTCTTCAGGATGGGCACCTTTTTTATAAGAAAGGTGCCTTCTTCTATGCCTTCTCAATGTGGAAGGTGCTTTATTCTTGGAAATCATGTTGCGATTGACTGGGAAAGGGTGATCAAGCCTTCTCAGTCTTGCTTCACGCTACCTCAGCTTCTACCTATGAGTGTTGGTGTCAGAATGTTGAGCCGAATTAGGACTGGTTTCCTAGATACCTATTCCTCGTGTTGTCAGGTCTTCCACTTGCAAAAAGCAAATGAAAAGAAATAAAAATAAAGGCAGTTAGATGCATTCCATGCATGTTACGCCCTGGATTAGGATGCCTGTATCTTGCATGTGGAAGTCATCCCTGTGAAACACACCATAAGAAAAAAACTAAATTAACTAATTTTGGTGAGCACCTCTGATGTAGGAGCATCCAGGGACATCTGGTGCAGAGGCATCCAGTTGTGGGAAATCCAATGCTAAAGAATTTGCTAAGGAAGAAGAATAAGAAGTAGAAAGCAAGGAGGAAGTGTCGAGAAGAAACTGTCATGATTTCGCTATGTCGCGAAATCGCGATAGTCAGTAGGAGAGAGAAAAAGTCCTTAAGGAGGTTGCAATTTCGTAACAAGTTGCAAAATTGTGACCATCACGAAATCGCGACGTGGAAAGCAGAAGCAGAGGGGAGCAGTTGTTTGTCGTGATTTCACGACATGTCATGAAATCATGACAGTCACGAAATCGCGACGGCAAGGAAGAAAGCAGAGTGAGGCGGAAAGTGGTAGCGAAATCGTGACGTCAGAGCAAAGACTTAGCGGAGGGTGAAGGCAGTAACAAAATTGTGACGTCATGATTTCATGATGTTGCAAAATCATGACGTCGAAGTGTGGCCAAGGTAGGAGTTGTTAGCAGGAGTGAAATCACGATGTCAAACTGAAGTTGAAGCAGGGGCAGAGGTTTGTCGTGATATCACGTCGTGATATCGCGACGTCATGACATCGTGATATCATTTTAAGGTTGAGGCGAGGAAGCGGCTTTGTCACAATATCATGACGTCACGATATCGTGATGAAAATTGAAAATCCAAGGCAAGGCGGGAGTTGGTCATGATATCGTGACATGTCGCGATATCATGACCAAAATGGCAAGGAGGCTCAGGGAAGGCGACATGTCATGATATCACGACATGTCACGATATCGTGGAAAAAATAGAAGGAGGCGAGGAAAGAGAAAGAGATGGCGGTAGAATGACATGTGGCACCCAGGGTGCAGTAAAGATAGATGAATACCAAAAAGCATGGGAGATGAAAAGGATGGGTTGCGCAGAGAATCTGACAGATTCAGTGGTGACAGGGACCATGCAGAGTGGGGTATTAAATCGGGTTGGTGTCTCAATTTTTGTGTTAATGTTTTAGAGGGTTGGGGCCTCTTTAAAAACCCAGTCTTTATAATTAATTGGGTTGGTGTCCTGATTAATGCGTGAGTTGATGCTTAAGAGGGTCGGGGCCTCTATAAAAACCGAGTTGAATGTATTAGTCGGGGGTGGATCGGAGATTGCACATAGAGAATAGGAGTGAGTAAACCAAGCCGTAGCTACTGGTTATTGTAAGCCTGTGGGATGTGTTTGTAAATATTTTCATATTAATGCATGAGAATTTGGAAATTGCATGAGTGTGTCTGCGTGTGTTTTTCGGTCCCCCGTCAGTGGTATTAGAGCTAGTGATTCTGAGTGCGTAAACAAATCGTCGGCTGTGAGGCAGTTTGCGCCAGGATCTGTGGGAGGGTTCTATGAGAGAGAGATTTTAGAATCCCCGAGTGTGTAACAGGTCGTAGGACATGAGGCAGTTACATCATGATCAGTGGGAATTATGATGACAATGAGAGAGTTCAAGGCATTGCAGAGGCAAGTGCAGGCCCTGCAGGAGGAACTGCTCAAGAGAAATTTGCAGAGGCAAGTGAAAGCCCTACAAAGGGAGCTGTGTAGACAGCATGTGGAGAAATAGAGAAAGAGAGAAGAGGAGTGCAAACAGACTATAGAGGTAGAGGAATGTCTGTAGGTGTTGCAGGAGGCAACAACCAGACCATGCAGAAGTGAAGATCACTTCTCCACTAACCCCGAGTGTCTGATGCAGGAGCATCCAGGGACATCTAGTGCAGAATCATCCAGTTGCAGGAAAGCCAGTGCTGAAGAATTGGATAAGGAAGAAGAAGAAGTAGAAAGCAAGGAGGAAGTGTCGAGCAAAAACTGTCGTGATTTTGCTACGTCATGAAAATGCGACAGTCAGTAGGAGAGAGAAAAAGTCCTTAAGGAGGTCACAATTTCACGATAGGTCATGAAATCATGACCAGCATGAAATTGCAATGTGGAAAGCAATAGCAGAGGGGAGTAGTTGGTTTTTTGTGATTTCATAACATGTCACGAAATCACGACAGTCACAAAATCATGACGACAAGGAAGAAAGCAGAGCGAGGTGGAAAGTGGTAGCGAAATCGTGACGTCACGAAATCATGATGTCGAAGCAAAGACTCAGTGGAGGGTGAAGGTAGTAGTGAAACCATGATGTCACAATTTCATGATGTTGTGAAATCATGACGTCGAAGTGTAGCCAAGGTAGGAGTTGTCAGCAGGAGCGAAATCACGATGTCGTGATTTCGTGACGTCACGAAATCGCGACGTCAAACTGAAGTTGAGGGAGGGGTAGAGGTTTGTCATGATATTGTGACATCATGATATCATGACGTCGTGACATTGTGACATCATTTTAAGGTTGAGGCGAGGTGACGACTTTGTCGCGATATCACGACGTTGTGATATCGCGACAAAAATTGAAAATCCAAGGCAAGGCAGGAGTTGGTCACGATATCGCAACATGTCACGATATCGTGACCAAAAGGGCAAGGAGGCTCAGGGAAGCCGAAATGTCATGATATCATGACATGTCATGATATCACAGTAGAAAGAGGAGGTGAGGAAAGAGAAAGATATGGCAGCAGAATGACACATGGCACCCAGGGTGCAGTAAAGACGGATGAATACCAAAAAGTGCAAGAGACGAAAAGGATGGGTTGTGCAGAGAATCTAACGAATTCAGTGGTGACAAGGACCATGCGGAGTGGGGTATTAAATTGGGTTGGTGTCCTGATTTTTGTGTTATTATTTTAGAGGGTCAGGGCCTCTTTAAAAACCCAGTCTTTGTAATTAATCGGGTTGGTGTCCCGATTAATGCGTGAGTTGATGCTTAAGAGGGTTGGGGCCTCTATAAAAATCGAGTTGAATGTATTAGTCGGGGGTGGATCGGAGATTGCACGTAGAGGATAGGAGTGAGAAAACCAAGCCGTAGCTGCTGGTTATTGTAAGCCTATGGGCTGTGTTTGTAAAGATTTTTAGATTAATGCATGAGAATTTGGAAATCGCGTGAGTGTGTTTGCGTGTGTTTTTCGGTTCCCCGTCAACCTCCATGCCCACCGTTTTTCCTATTAAGATTTTTTTTTGGATATAATAAGATGGGGTATTCCCCACGTCTATTCTAGATTCTACCTGTAAGGTTTTGAATGTTTTATAGGGGCACAGTCAGTGGCCATTGACCATTAACATGGTGTTGCTACCGTCAATTGTTCTAACGTGCACTACCCTATTCCTGATGAGCTCTACCACCTCATACGGTCCCATACATATTTGCATTAATTTACCTTTTATTTCCTAGAACCGAGAATCATACAACACCCATTCTCCTTCTTGGAACTGCTTCAGTTTAATGTGGCAATCATGCCACTGTTTTCTTTGCTTTTGTATAATTTTCATTCTCTGCAAAGCGTCCATTCAGATTTTGTCCAACTGATATAGCTGTTGAATCCTTTCTTTTTGAGTGTCATCCAAGCTCAAGTTCAATTCTAAAGTCATCCTTAATATATTGATTTCCAATTTAATGGGCATCATCGCACTCTTCCTATAGACCAGTTGGAAGGGTGTGAAGCCTGTGGTGGATTTCCACGTGGTATTATACACCCAGACTACCTCTGGAAACTATGTAGCCCAATATTTTCTATGTTGCTACATGGTCTTCGTCAGGATGTTGTCTATTTCTCTGTTCGTCACTTCCACTTGCCCATTTGCCTACGAATGGTAGGGTGTAGTTTTATTGTACCAAAATTTGTATTGCTCCATCAGATCCTTGATCAACTTGGAAGTAAATTGATGCCCTTGGTCTATTGTTATATCTCTAGGGACCCCAAATCATGTAAAAATGTGGGCAAATAAGAAATCGATGACTGTTATTTCTTTTGAATCTCTCAACGCTTGAACTTCAACCCCTTTGGTGATGTAATCTTCATAGACCAAAATAAACCTCCTCCCTATTAAAGGTGTATTAATTGGTCCCACGAAGTCCATGCCCCACTTATCGAAGGGTTCCAGGTGTACCTGAGGCTGGAGGGGCATTTTGTCTTGATGGGTTGGTCTACATATTCTTTGGCATTCATCGCACTTGCTAGTGTACATAGCCACATCCTTGAACAGAGTGGGCCAAAAGTACCCATCCTATAGGATTTTATAGGCAGTTTATTTCCTTGCAAAGTGTCCTCTACATGGTTCATCATGACACACTTTGAGTACTTTTGAGAACTCCTATTCTGCTATGCATATCCTTATAATCTGGTCACATCCTATTTTGAACAGGAGGCCATCAATCCATAGGAACAATGCACTTTTCTCTATGATTGCCTACTTTTCTCATAAAGAGAGAGTAGGTGAGGTTCTTTCGGTGGCCAAGTAATTGGCTATATCTGCATACCACGGGATTTGCTCACTAATGGTGAACAAATGTTCATCCGAAAATTGGTCTTCCACTGCTGTATGGTCTTTCGGTATCAATCTGGATAGAAAATCTACTACGACGTTGTCTTTGCCTAGTTTGTCGACTATTATGATGTCAAATTCCTATAGTAACAAGAACCACCTAATAATTATTTCGCCAATGGTTGGGTTGCTCATCAAGTATCTGATAACTGCATGGTCTGTGTGGAAAAATACATTATACTCGATGATATAATGGTAAATTTTTTTTATGGTATGCACAACTGCAAGGAAATCCTTCTCCATCATCGTGTAGTTGAGCTCGGCTCCTGCAAAGTTTTTGCTGACATAGTAGATGGCGTAAAATTCTTCACCATCCTTCTATCCAAGGACTACTCCAATCGCATTGTTAGATGCATCACAGTAGATATGGAATGGTATGTCCTAATTTGGTCCTCTTAAAACCGATGCAGATATTAGTTTCTCTTTAAGCAACTGAAATGCTTCTTCGTAGTCTTCCATCCAATTGAACTCCACATATTTAGATAATAGAGTGTGCAGTGGTTTTACAATTTTGTTGAATTTAGCGATAACTCACCGATAGTACCCAGTTGATCCAAGAAAACTCCTCACCTCTCTCTATGTTTTGGTGCTGGGTAGGTCTCTAATAACCTCAATTTTTCTTTTATCAACCTTTATTCCTTCTGAAGAGAGGTGGTGTCCCAGTATGATGTCTTCTTGCATCATCATAAAGGATTTATCATTACTTAGGGACAAATTATTTTCCTTGCTTCTTTCGAACACTCTTTCCAAGTTTGTCATTGCTTCGTCAAAGGTTTCTCCATAGACGATGAAGTCATCCATGTATACTTTGACCGCATCTCCCATCATGTCTAAAAATATGCTAAGCACCGCTATTTGAAAGGTGGTAGGTACGTTGCATAATCCGAAAGGTAATACCTGATAGGCAAATGTTCCCCATGGGTAGGTGAATGTTGTCTTATCCTGATCCTCTTCTCCTATCTGGATCTGGTTGTATCCACTAAATTCGTCCAGGAAGGAGAAATACTTCCTCCCAAAGAGTGTATCCAAGACTTGATCAATGAACAGGAGTAGTAAATGGTCCTTATTGGTCGCTATTTTTAATGCTCTGTAGTCCACATAGATTCACCACTTCCCATTATTTTTAGGGACTACCACTAACAGTGATACCCACTCACTATCAAAAATTGGATAGATGAATCTGGCGGTCAAGAGTTTTTGTAGTTCTTCCTTGACAATGTCTTTCATTTATGGATTTATTCTTCTCTATGGTTGCCTGCTTGGAGTTGCTTGATCATTGAGGTATATACAATGGGTACAGATATCTGGGTTGATACCATTCATATCTGAGAAATCCCATGTAAATGTATGTTGGT
This sequence comes from Wollemia nobilis, assembly GCA_028583015.1. Taxonomy (NCBI): domain Eukaryota; kingdom Viridiplantae; phylum Streptophyta; class Pinopsida; order Araucariales; family Araucariaceae; genus Wollemia; species Wollemia nobilis. Next base: position 14,333,570 of record JAQPPZ010017235.1, read on the forward strand.
GTCTAACCAGGAGCTCTTCTACTTTCATCAATTGTGTGGGAGTCAACCCACTACTGACATTCATCGTTCTTCCTGGCCTGACATATATCTACTGAACGTGGTGATCTTGGGCACCAACCAACGACAATCCAAGTGTAGATATGGAGGACTCCCCATGGAGAAGCTCCACAATAACGCCATCTTCATCTTCTTTTGCCAACTCATCCAACATCATCATCGGCTGGATCATGGATATCTCAGGATTTTCATGCTCGATCAACATGGGTTCTCCTAATGAGTCAATAGACTGTGTTGGGGGTGAAATAGTCAACATTTTAACATTTCATCCATCGAAGATGGTCATCAGCCCATCCCAACGACTGATGTAAGCATCAGATGTTGCCAACCATGACCTTACCAAGATGAGTAGGTAACCACCTAGCCTAGTTTTATATTGTAAGACTAAAAACTCAATTGGGTATTCCCATGTGCTGACTATCACTATTATGTCTTCCAACATTCCTTTTGGTTCCACGGTCAATCGATTGACTAGCTACAACACTGTCGTAGTGGGTTTCAGGTTCATGATCTATAGCCTCTGCATGGTCTTCTAAGGCATTACATTGATGGCTACTCCAAGATCGACCAACATATTGGACAAGGAATATCCCTCAATTTTTATAGTTAGCATTGGGCTACCCAGGTCTGCATACTTAGGATGGCATGTTTTTCCCATCATCAAATCTTCTAGTTTACCCATGACATTGATAGTCTGGGTTGCTCTTCGTCCTGGCTTCCTTAGACACATATCTCTTATCACCTTGGTATATATCAAAACATCTCGGATGGATTGAAATAATGGAATTATCATAGTGAGGTTCTTTAAGCTAGACAAGATATCAAACTCCAGATACATTACTTTCCTCTATTATTACAATCGATTGGGAAATGGAGCCTTTGCTCTCTCAAGAATTTCTTCTATCACCTCTTCTACAAGAGGTGTTTCTCCTACCTATTCCTCCTCTTCTACCAATGGAGGCATTCCTAATCCTAGATGTCTACCTGACCTAAGCTGAATATGGTACATCGAATACATCTCACCATCCACGTTGTATGCTAGATGGTTGACCCTATTATTAGGATTTGTCATCAGTTGTGCAGGTAGCTGTACAGGTCTCACTAATGGAAACACTGGTAAATTCTGTTGGGGGTGAGCTGATGCTACATTATGTGGATCCTGATTCCACGTAGTTTTGCCTCTCCACTATTGCCCAAGATATGGATATGGCATCCATGGCTGCTAGTTCGGGAATGCTGTTGGGGGTGCATTGGACCAGGGTGATGGCCCCCACCACCCCATGTTAAGTGGTTTAGGGGGGTCTTGGGAGTTGTATGGTCCTCCCCCATATGACGACATTCTAGTTGGCATATTCCCTACAAGGGGTTGTGGCCAACTCTTCTGATTGCCTATGAAATAGGCATCCACGCTTTCAACATCCTCCTAATTACTGGGCAGTTGTAGGCACAATCGAGTTTTATGGTTTAGTCTGCAAACTATGCATACTCTAACTTTATTCTTCGAGCATGCATTCTTTGCATGCTTCCCTCTGCATTTTGGATAGAAATAAGCCAATGTTGCTTCATTTTATTGCTTCTTTTTCTCTAACACCAATGTATCCATCTACAATGCTAGAGATGAGAGCATTTCACTCTTTAAATCTTCCAGCATGTTACCTTTTTTGTCTTCATGACTAAAGTAGTCGCTTTCATGGTTCTAGAAGTGGTCTTGCCTCTCCTTCTTAGTAGTTTCAACATAGTTGTCGGATGTCTTCCATAGCATGCTAGTAGACATAACCTCTAGAAATCATGTTAAGAGCCTCCAGTGATTCATTGGTAAGTCCTCTCAAAAATATGCTTTTGAGGGACTTATCAGATAGTTTCATGTGAGGAGATCATTGAAGATTGAATTTGAATATCTCCCAATATTCCTCGAGAGACTCATCTTCTTTTTTCATCATGCTTCGGACCTCTTCTCTGGAGTCTCTTGCTCTCCCAAAATATTGGGATTGCTCTAAAAAGAGCTTCTTCATTTGATCCCAAGTGGAAATGTGTTTGTCTCCCATACTGATGAACCATCGTAGAGCTGCATCGTCCAATGTGGAAGGAAAGAGTTTCAACTTCTATGTATCAGATTTGTAGTCCACAGACCTACATAAGACATCAAACTTAAATAAAAATAGGTCAGGGTCCTCAGTTGGGTATCATCTGAAGTTTGAAAGGTAAGCATGGGATATGATTTTCATTTTGGTATCTCCTACTCCATCAATTGGGAAACTAAATCCATATGAGAATTCTTCAGTGTTAGCCATTTTTTCAAGAAATGCGGCCTCTAATGCAGTATTTATGGCCTTACGGTCGTTTAAGACTTTTTGAGTCAAGGCTCTAAGGTTATTTTGTGTTATCGTTCGATCTTCTATAACTTTCCACAAAAGGGCTTCCTCTAAAGGTGTCCTATTAAACAAGGGATTTATGATGATTCGTTCTTCCCCAAGTTGATGGGATGAGAAGGAACTTTGCACAAAGTGTGGATCCTCACTCCAATGGATTGTTGGAGGTGGGTCGAGTGAGTCTAATTCAAATTTAGAATGTTTTGCTGACTTAGGTTCTGGTGGATTGGTTTTTATAAATCGATCGTCAGGTCCTCTTCTTCTCGAAGAACTCATACAAGGTTAGATGGAAGGTTTCCAGGTATTGTAAATAATCTAGTTGAGATGCTTCCCCAGCAACGATGCAAAAATATTACGAGCCAAACAAGGTTAAATTCTTTCCTACTTTTGTCACATGCCCATGCATTTAATTTATCAACCCAGTGAGCTTCGTAAACTTGCGAAGGGTCTTGAACAAGATTGATTACAATACCACTTGAGATGAGTTCGCTAGTTCTATTATTGGGGGGTGTTTCAACGATCATCAATCATTCATACACTCCTCAATAATTTACATAAAAACAATTAAATCTACAAAAAGGAAATATTCACGCATTCCTGGAAATAAACCTATTGCAATACTAGAAATAACAATGTGATAAATAATCTTATAAAAGCGGTAAACTAATCTATAAAACATAGGAAAAATAGGAGAAGAAATACTAGCTTGGAGTGGGCCTAGGCTCCAGTAGCTTCCTCCCAGCTAAACACACACTTAAAAACTCTTAGAACTGTATTATAATTATCAAAGTATTATAATGCTTCTTCTGTATATCTCTCTACATTTACTATTAAAATATTCTATATATCCTTAGAGATGTCTACGTGTGTTTATATAGCACACCCACATATCTTCTGTTACAAAGAAGTTATAACAGTTGATTCATTCAAAACTAAACTAAGATAGTCTGGTAAATATGATCGACGTCTACTAAAACTAACATTCATTTCTAATGGTAGTGTGCTCACTGATTAGTTTGTGCTTCACCTGGCATTGGTAGGACATTCTCATACGTCGATGCAATCCCCAATTTAAATCTACATGACGTAGAGTTGGAACTGCACCAGTCTCTGTTGTCCACATCATGCTTGTCTAGTCAACGGGAGAAGAACAGGGGCACCTTCCCTATGAGGAAGGTGCCTAAGTATGTCAGGCACCTTATCTATGTGAAAGGTGCCTTACTGCTATTGGCACCTTCTTGGAAGAGGAAGGCACTTGCCTTCTAGTGGTGCCTTCCTGTCGATGTCTTCCTTGTGAGAGGAAGGCACTTATTTTCCTTTGGTGCCTTCCTGGAAGAGGAAGGCATTGGCATTCTATTGGCACCTTCCTGGGAGAGGAAGGCGCTTGTATTTCCTTGGCACCTTCCTAGAAGAGGAAGGTGCCTACTTACGCTTGGCACCTTCCTAGAAGAGGAAGGTGCCTACTTACAATTGGCACCTTCTTGGAAGAGGAAGGCGCCTACCTTCTCTACATTGATTCCGCAAGAAACAAAGTTCCAGGTCCATGAAAAGACCTCGATTGATCCAAATATGACTAAATCAACTACAATTCCACAAAAACACACTGAAAACACACAAATTAGATAACACGCATAATTTCATCAAATAATTATATAATCATTCATAAACATATGCAATCCTTATTATACAGCCGCATAATAATCAAGAAAATGTATACAAAATATGAGCATTTCTGATGCTCATCAGTACCGAGTCTTGGGTAACCCACTATAAAATCCATGGATATAACCTACCATTTTTGCATAGGTATATCATGCAAATATAGTTTTCCTATAGGATGCTAGTATTTTACCTTAACTTTCTTACATTCGAGGCATAGAACAACAAAATCCATGATGTCCTTCTTCATTTATACCCAAAAGAAGGTTCTCTTCATATTTTCTTGCATTTTGGCTCCTCCCAGATGGGTAGAATAAGGAGATCTATGGGCTTCTTGCATTATCAAGTTCCTTAAATAACCCCTTTTTGGTATGATGACCCTTCCCTTATAACACAAGAAGTCATATTTCAAACTAAATTCCTTATTTCCTTTAGGATATCTGTTCATCCTACCTCAAATTCCTTGGTAATACTCATCCTGATATTGCTCCTGTCATACTCGATCCATCAGGTCAATGTGAATTCTAGTATGGCTGCTATATATTTCCTTCTACTCAAAGCATCAACTACTTTATTCTCTTTTCCTTTTATGTACCCAATATCAAAATCATACTCAGCGAGAAATTCCACTCATCTTCTTTGTCTCGCATTGAGTATTGGTTGGGTGAATATGTACCATAAACTTTGATGATCAGTTTTTAATTCAAATAGTCTTCCCACTAAGTAGTGGTGCCAAACCTTTAAAGCATGCACCACTATGGCTAGCTCTAAATCATGTGTAGCATAATTAACTTCATGCTTTTTAAGCTTCATTGAATTATATTCCACTATTGTATCCTCTTGTGAGAGTACCCCATCCAACCCATCTATTGATGCATCCATGCACACTAAAAAGTCCCCTTGTGGATCGAGAATTTTTAGTATTGGTGTAGTAGTAAGCCGATGCTTTAGTAGTGCAAAGGTAGCCTCACACTTTTTTGACCACTTGAATTCATTTCCCTTATTTTGAAGGTTAGTTATAGGTCCAAAAATCTTGGAGTAGTCCTTTATATAACATCTATAGTACCCCATTAACCCCATGAAACTTTGCAATTTAGTCACATTGTTAGGGGGTGGCCAATTTAGAATAGCCTCTATCTTCTTTGGATACACAATAATTCCCTTTGCTGATATGACGTGTCCAAGATATCATACCTCTAGAACATAGGATTCACTCTTAGCTAGATTTCCATAAAGTTGATTCTTCCTTAACAATTCTAACACTATCCTAAGATTTTATCATGCTCTTCTTTATATTGAGAGTATATAAGGATATCATCTAGGAATACCAAGACAAATTGGTCCAAGTATTTTTTGAATACATTGTTCATTAAGTTTATGAAAGCAACTGGGGCATTAGTTAGTCCAAAGGGTAGAACTATAAACTCATAATACCCATACCTAGTCCTAAATGTTCTCTTGTGAGTGTCTTCCTCATGAATCCTTAACTGGTGATACCCTGAACTCAGATCGATCATAGTAAACACCTTGGCATCCTTTAGTTGATCAAATAAATTTTCAATCCTAGGTAAAGGATACCGATTCTTGATTGTAGCCTTATTTAGCATCATGTAATCAATACACAATCTTAGTGAATCGTCCTTCTTTTTCATGAATAAAACCAACACACCCCATGGTGAAACACTTGGTTTTATCAAACCCTTCTCCAATAATCCTTGCAATTGAACCTTCAGTTCTTGCATTGCAATAGGATTCATCCTATACGAGGATCTATGAATAGGTTTGACTACCATTATAAGTTCAATTGTGAATTCAAATTCTCATACAGGAGGTAGTCCAGGTAGGTATTTTGGAAATACATCCTTAAAATCCTATAAAATTGGATGTTGTCTTAGTATTTCTCCTTTCTCATAGTTTTCCACTTCATTAAGTTTTACTATATACACTATTCCTCCTCTCTTTAGGGTCTTTTTCAATTGCGTCATGAATAATATCTGAGGTTCAAACGCCCCTTGTTCACTATGAATTCTTAGTCTCTTTCCACCTTCTTCTGAATACTCAATCCATCAGTCTTGAAAATTAACTAAGGCTTTATGAGCCTGCAACCAATCCATCCCTAGGACCACATTAAAGGTGTGTAGGGAAGCTACATATAAACAACATTTCATAGTCCCATTAGATAGAGTGATATATACCATAGGATAACATTGGTTCATTGAGTAGGTCTACTTAGAACTATACTCAACCTTCCACCCTATAGCCAAATATCCAAGTCTTTTCAACATAGTCCTTGCTAGACTAGATTAAATAAAACTGTCAGTGGACCCACTATATATCAAAATGTTTACTTGCTTATTAAAAACATTACCTTTCACAAGTAATGGGGTGGCTTGTCCCTCTAGCTTCTACTTACCGATTGTGGCATAGATATGATGTTCTAGTTCCTTCTCTTTTGCATTAGTTGTGCTAGTCACTTCTCGATATGGACGCTGATTGTAATAATGAGGTCCATGAAAATTGTAGCACCCTTCCTTGGGTCCTTGCTATTTTTAAGGTTTAACATTCCCGCTTTTAACTGCTGGAGTTGGAACTTGCAACTTCTATGGTTGAGGTTTCATATTATTGGGTTTATTATCCTTCCTACGAAAGTTCTTTTTGAACTTCTTATGATTTCCATTGGGTTTCTTTTTTGGCGATTTGAGTTATTTTGTGTTGTCATTGATGTCACATGGATCACATTGATTTTTGGTGGCAAAAGCACTTCATAAATATTCATTTATGAAATTTTGGAGAGCATGGATATATACAGGGTTTTGTGGCACAAGAGGCATATAATATTTAATTTTTAAATATTATATTAAAGGTTTTTATTAAAAACAATGGTAAAGGTTTTTATTAAAACCAATGGCGAGGGTTTTTATTAAAAACGACGAAAATATTTTTTAATTAGACCAACGAAAAGGATTTTTATTAAAACCATTGGAAAGGGTTTTTCATTAAAACCAATGTGCTAAGACATCTCCAAATGATGATGGATGAAAAGGTTTTTTCAATAAAACCTAGGTGCAAAACGTTTCATGGCAAAATTCAAAAGAACGAAGGAGATATCCCAATTCAAAGATAAGAGATGAATTATTAAATATTTATTTAATAATTCTAAGGTCTAAATTTTAATTAAATTATCCGTCAACATGCAAAGGTTAGGATGTCAAATCAAAGTTTGCTGACGTTATTCGAAGGCATTGAAAGGCATATAAATCAAAGAAGACTTTGACTATTTTGTTGTGGAAAAATGAGAATAATTAGCACATGAGAGAGAGTTGTTGAAGGGAGGCATCGTAGAGGCAAATGAAATATTGAATTCAAGGGCAAAGAAAAAATTGGAAGCTACTAGAACTATCGTCACACTGGACAACGTAGCATAGTTGGCAGGGCATCATCTTTGCATAGGAGAGTTTTGTGTTCGAATCTCGCCGGGAGAAAAAGTTTTTGTGAGATATTGATTTCATTTTGATAGCCGAGCACAGCAATTAAAGGAATTTTTTGGGATTGAATCCCAACATGGGCCAACACTCACATGGTAAGTACTTCACAGCGCAAGCAAGGAGGAACAAAGTTCTACTCCCGCGAAGGTGTGAAAGCACATTGATTTTTAGGTAAAATGTTGACAATTTTTAAGGTGGTAAAGGCACATTTATTTTTGACAAAGACATTAAAATTTTTGAAGGTTGCGGAGGCTACGAAATTTATAAAAAAGTATTTATCTCTAGAACATGGTAATAGTTGATATTGCCAAATTTGTGGTGCATTAAAATCATTTCTGCCAAAATCAAGGAGTCATAAGGTATTTGTTGGAAACAAATGATTGTTGTGTGTGCTTAGGGAGATATAAGGTGTTAAGATATTATTTGTTATTGCTATGTGTATTTAGGGAGTTATAAGATGTTGAATTAAATAATTGAAAAATATTGTGTGTACTTGTGGAGTTATAAGGTGTGAAAACAAATAAATAAAAGCATAGATGCTTGTTGTTTATGTCAATGAAATTAGGGAGTTATAAGGTAGTAAAGTTTTGAACATGTATATGTCCTAGTGCATGTTTTGATTATGAAATTAAACTATGAAATTGAGACCTAGTTAATTTGTACCTTGAGTTAGAAGACATGCACATGAGTTAGGGTTTGAAGTTGAAGACAAATTACTTGATTATGTACCTTGACTATTGAGAGGAAGTGGATGGATTAGAAAATCAATTTTATGGATAAAATTGATGCTTGAGTTCATAATTGCTTTAGTGGATTTCATTAAGAGTATTTCCACTATTGAGGAGGTTTTTGCTATTGCTTTGAGCAAATTGTTGTTGGTTACTTGTTGAGTACATTCCCTCTATTTGATACCATTGAGGAGATCATTTGCTAGTCACTTGTGGATACATTTATATTTAATTTGAGGAGATCATTGTTGGCTATTTGAGAGCTATTTTCTTGAGGGAGTTGTGCTTGTTTCTTGAGATCTTATTGACATTGCATGAGGAAGATATTATTATGAACTTATTGCTATTACTTGTGGAGATTTTCCTTGGATGGTTGAAGTCCTCATTGTTATTGCTTGGAGAGGTTTTTATTAGAGAGCTCATTTGCCATACATTTGAGAGTATATTGTTGAGCATTGTTGTCATCCATTTGAGAGAGTATTTATCATACATTTTTGAGATCATTGTGGATCATTGTTGTCATCCATTGAAGAGTACATTACCATTCATTTTTGAGTTCATCATTGAGCCTTGCCTTCGTTGATTTGTGGTTGAGATTTGAGTGCTACTTGAAAGTGATTGGTTGAGCCTTTGAGAAGGCTTTTGGGATAGATTTTATAGACAAATTTGAGACATCTTTTGGGCATGATTGGTTTATCCTTTGAGAAGGCTTTTGGGACAAAATTTTTGGACATATTTGAGACAAATTTTGTGCATGATTGCTTGAGCCTTTGAGAAGGCTTTGAGGACAGAGTTGGGACAACATTTGAGTATCATTGCTTGAGCATTTTGTGAAGGCTTTGAGGATATATTTGGGACAATATTTGAGCATCATTTCTTGAGCCTTTTGTGAAGGATTTGAGGACATATTTGGGACAACATATGAGAAAGATTTTTTGAGCCTTGTGAGAAGGCATTGAGGCAAATTTGTGAATAGTGAAAGAAATATAACAGAAACATAAAAACATATCAACACCAGTTGCCTAGTTGAGAAGATCAGTGGAGTGCATAGCTGAGTAGATCAGTGGATAGCCTAGTTGAGAAAATTAGTGGATAGCCTAGTTGAGTAGACCAGTTGATAGCCTAGCTAAGTAGATCAATGGATAGCCTAGCTGAGTAGATCAGTGGATAGCCTAGCTGAGCAGATCAATGGATTGCCTAGCTAAGCAGATCAATGGATTGCCTAGTTAAGAATATTAGTGGATAGCCTATCTGAGCATATCAGTAGAGAGCCTATCTAAGCAGATCAGTGGAGCCCACTTGAGCAGATCATGATAACCTAGCTTTGATCAGATGAAAGTAATCATTTGTATTGGGATAAGGATCCCTATTTCTTTATGAAATATTATTAGGAAATTATCTTATGGATGATCCCACATTAGGGGAACCACGTTAAATCTTGTGTCTCAATTGTGTATGGTGATTTGTGCACTTTCTTACTATTGCTATCTATGTTATTAATGCACACTGCTATATTTGGTAATTGTAATTGAGGACACTTATTTATATTGGTTTGGAAAGAAAGTAAAAAGTGGGTGCTATATTGTTCACCCCTCCTCTCAGTATAAGCTTGTGTTCTTCATTATTATCAATATTTTTGGGGTTCTTAGCTTGTCACTCTTGATCAACCTCCCATTTTACAAACCCATTACTATTCCTCTTATTTAGCTCTTTTTGAGCTTTCTCGGGTAGAGTGTCATATTTATAACAGAAGTGTGACTCTACTTTCTTTGCTAGGTCATCTGCCTTTTGCAGTGATTTAGGTTCTTGCATGTCTATATCATGCCTTAAACTAGACTCCAATCCAAGAGTGAACTTGTGAACCTACATTTTATCATTATAAACATGTACATATTTGAACAGTCTTATCAGTTTCTTATAGTACACCTCTACTATGCTGATTCCTTGTTTTCACTAGAAAATTCTTCAAACTTTAAGTTATAGAAATGCTCTTTTAGGAATATCTTCTTAAAGATGTTTATAAATTCTTCCCATGGTGTGTTAATAGGTTCAATATTAGTTTCCTCATAGGGGGTTTCCCACCATTCCATAAAATCCCCTTCCAGGTTAATCATAGCCCAAATTATTCAGGTTCCCGATGAGTAGCCTTTTATCATAAAGTGAACCTCTACTTCTCTCAGCCATGCTTCCACTACATCCCCATCGCCCTCCCCATCAAACTTGGAGATACTTATGTTTTTCATGTCCCTAGCCATTTCCTTTTATTCTAAGGTTCTGGCTTGCACTTGTTCTATAGTTAGTCCACTATCTAGACCAATATCTAAACCTCAAACTTGTGAATTCTAGTTCGCAGCTATTTCTAGCAATTGTCTTATCTGATCCTACATAGTAGTGACCGTAGTGGTGAGGTCTTCTACCTCACTATTTGGGTTTATTAATCCCCCATCCTAATTTTCTTCTTTGACATTAATTTTTTGAGTTTGTCTAGGTGTAGACCTACCTATTTTGGTCTTAGGTGGCATCTTAACTTGGTTTCATCCAAGAAATAAGATTAGATTATAGTTTCATCTTAATATGTATCTCTAATTCAAGCCATACTATAGATTCCTCTTGCTAGATGCATTAACAATATAACTAGGGTAATATCCCAGGCTAGGATGTGTTATTGATACCGAAGCCCATACTAAGGTATCCTAAAATCCACTCTACCTTTGGGTTAATTCACATTAGATTCTAGTAAATAGAGTATTCTAGATCATCACAGCTTTAGACCTTTCCTTAATCAAGCCTTCATTAGATACATATAATTCCCTTTAGCAACATAGAAGCTCTATACCCTCATACCTAGAGCTATGATACCAAATTTAATGGTCCAAAAATACACAAATAGAAAAATATAAAAATAGAAAAAGATTTTTTTTAACTAAGGAGAGAGGTACATGAACCCTTCATGAAACCCTAACCCAACTAGTATTTACCTAAATTTTTGATCCCCTAAGTTTTCTTTAAATATACATCTCACGAGGTGCCCTAACACAAGCCCGTTTGTGTAGGCATACCATGTGTTACTACAAATAATCCCATCTATACCATCACTCTTGATAAGTTATACTTATCACCCTTAGTCCATCAAAGTTATACACGCATCTCCATACCATACACAAATAATTATGCATAGGTATGCTATGAGTATTGAGAGTTAATCTATCTATCTCATCTACATGACAAGCTATCTTAACTCAGATGTAGTCTCTCCACAAATTAGTCCTTTATCTCCCTAAGGGGGTCTCAATTCCCTTAGATCTCCTATGTTCACCCTAAATGATTCTCAATTCCCTTAGATCAAAGGTTTCAATTTAATTAAAATCCAAATCAAAGGTCTCATTTTAATTACAATTTCATGGTAAACCTTTCTAATCTAAGTTCTACAACCAAGGGCTAGCGCCCTTCATGGCGGATGCAAAACAACCTCTACAAAAATATTAAAGTACTACCAAACCTAGAGTTCAAACAAAGTAGAACCAGGTGCTATGTTTTTACTTTTGTCACTTTTTAATTAAAATATCCTAAGATAATCAACATTAAACAAAGGTTCCTTTTTAATTAAAATATCCTAAGATAATCAACATTAATCAAAGGTTTTAGTTTAATTAAAATCCTCCAATATATTTCATATAAATCAAAGGTTTCAGTTTAATTAAAATCCTCCAATATATTTCATATAAATCAAAGGTTCCAGTTTAATTAAAATCCTCCAATATATTTAATATAAATCAAAGGTTTCAGTTTAATTAAAATCCAAATCAAAGGTCTCATTTTAATTATAATTTCATGGTAAACCTTTCTAATCTAAGTTCTACAACCAAGGGCTAGCGCCCTTCCGCATATAAATCAAAGGTTTCAATTTAATTAAAATCCAAATCAAAGGTCTCATTTTAATTATAATTTCATGGTAAACCTTTCTAATCTAAGTTCTACAACCAAGGGCTAGTGCCCTTCATGGCGGATGCGAAACAACCTCTGCAAAAATATTAAAGTACTGCCAAACCTAGAGTTCAAACAAAGTAGAACCAGGTGCTATGTTTTTACTTTTGTCACTTTTTAATTAAAATCTCCTAAGATAATCAACATTAATCAAAGGTTCCTTTTTAATTAAAATATCCTAAGATAATCAAAATTAATCAAAGGTTTTAGTTTAATTAAAATCCTCCAATATATTTCATATAAATCAAAGGTTTCAGTTTAATTAAAATCCTCCAATATATTTCATATAAATCAAAGGTTCCAGTTTAATTAAAATCCTCCAATATATTTAATATAAATCAAAGGTTTCAATTTAATTAAAATACAAATCAAAGGTCTCATTTTAATTATAATTTCATGGTAAACCTTTCTAATCTAAGTTCTACAACCAAGGGCTAGCGCCCTTCATGGCGGATGCGAAACAACCTCTGCAAAAAAATTAAAGTACTGCCAAACCTAGAGTTCAAACAAAGTAGAACCAGGTGCTATGTTTTTACTTTTGTCACTTTTTAATTAAAATCTCCTAAGATAATCAACATTAATCAAAGGTTCCTTTTTAATTAAAATATCCTAATATAATCATCATTAATCAAAGGTTTTAGTTTAATTAAAATCCTCCAATATATTTCATATAAATCAAAGGTTTTAGTTTAATTAAAATCCTCCAATATATTTCATATAAATCAAAGGTTCCAGTTTAATTAAAATCCTCCAATATATTTAATATAAATCAAAGGTTTCAATTTAATTAAAATCCAAATCAAAGGTCTCATTTTAATTACAATTTCATGGTAAACCTTTCTAATCTAAGTTCTACAACCAAGGGCTAGCGCCCTTCATGGCGGATGCGAAACAACCTCTACAAAAATATTAAAGTACTGCCAAACCTAGAGTTCAAACAAAGTAGAACCAGGTGCTATGTTTTTATTTTTGTCACTTTTTAATTAAAATCTCCTAAGATAATCAACATTAATCAAATGTTCCTTTTTAATTAAAATATCCTAAGATAATCAACATTAATCAAAGGTTTTAGTTTAATTAAAATCCTCCAATATATTTCATATAAATCAAAGGTTTCAATTTAATTAAAATCCTCCAATATATTTCATATAAATCAAAGGTTCCAGTTTAATTAAAATCCTCCAATATATTTAATATAAATCAAAGGTTTCAATTTAATTAAAATCCAAATCAAAGGTCTCGTTTTAATTACAATTTCATGGTAAACCTTTCTAATCTAAGTTCTACAACAAAGGGCTAGTGCCCTTCATGGCGGATGCGAAACAACCTCTGCAAAAATATTAAAGTACTGCAGAGTTCAAACAAAGTAGAACCATGTGCTATGTTTTTACTTTTGTCAGTTTTTAATTAAAATCTCCTAAGATAATTAACATTAATCAAAGGTTCCTTTTTAATTAAAATATCCTAAGATAATCAACATTAATCAAAGTTTTTAGTTTAATTAAAATCCTCCAATATATTTCATATAAATCAAAGGTTTAAGTTTAATTAAAATCCTCCAATATATTTCATATAAATCAAAGGTTCCAGTTTAATTAAAATCCTCCAATATATTTAATATAAATCAAAGGTTTCAATTTAATTAATATCCAAATCAAAGGTCTCATTTTAATTACAATTTCATGGTAAACCTTTCTAATCTAAGTTCTACAACCAAGGGCTAGCGCCCTTCATGGCGGATGCGAAACAACCTCTGCAAAAATATTAAAGTACTGCCAAACCTAGAGTTCAAACAAAGTAGAACCAGGTGCTATGTTTTTACTTTTGTCACTTTTTAATTAAAATCTCCTAAGATAATCAACATTAATCAAAGGTTCCTTTTTAATTAAAATATCCTAAGATAATCAAAATTAATCAAAGGTTTTAGTTTAATTAAAATCCTCCAATATATTTCATATAAATCAAAGGTTTCAGTTTAATTAAAATCCTCCAATATATTTCATATAAATCAAAGGTTCCAGTTTAATTAAAATCCTCCAATATATTTAATATAAATCAAAGGTTTCAATTTAATTAAAATCCAAATCAAAGGTCTCATTTTAATTACAATTTCATTGTAAACCTTTCTAATCTAAGTTCTACAACCAAGGGCTAGCGCCCTTCATGGCAGATGCCAAACAACCTCTGCAAAAATATTAAAGTACTGCAAAACCTAGAGTTCAAACAAAGTAGAACCAGGTGCTATGTTTTTACTTTTGTCACTTTTTGATTAAAATCTCCTAAGATAATCAACATTAATCAAAGGTTCCTTTTTAATTAAAATATCCTAAGATAATCAACATTAATCAAGGTTTTAGTTTAATTAAAATCCTCCAATATATTTCATATAAATCAAAGGTTTCAGTTTAATTAAAATTCTCCAATATATTTCATATAAATCAAAGGTTCCAGTTTAATTAAAATCCTCCAATATATTTAATATAAATCAAATGTTTCAATTTAATTAAAATCCAAATCAAAGGTCTCATTTTAATTACAATTTCATGTTAAACCTTTATAATCTAAGTTCTACAACCAAGGCCTAGCGCCCTTCATGGCGGATGCGAAACAACCTCTACAAAAAATATTAAAGTACTGCCAAACCTAGAGTTCAAACAAAGTAGAACCAGGTGCTATGTTTTTACTTTTGTCACTTTTTAATTAAAATCTCCTAAGATAATCAACATTAATCAAAGGTTCCTTTTTAATTAAAATATCCTAAGATAATCAACATTAATCAAAGGTTTTAGTTTAATTAAAATCCTCCAATATATTTCATATAAATCAAAGGTTTCAGTTTAATTAAAATCCTCCAATATATTTCATAAAAATCAAAGGTTCCAGTTTAATTAAAATCCTCCAATATATTTAATATAAATCAAAGGTTTCAATTTAATTAAAATCCAGATCAAAGGTCTCATTTTAATTACAATTTCATGGTAAACCTTTCTAATCTAAGTTCTACAACCAAGGGCTAGCGCCCTTCATGGCGGATGCGAAACAACCTCTGCTAAAATATTAAAGTACTGCCAAACCTAGAGTTCAAACAAAGTAGAACCAGGTGCTATGTTTTTACTTTTGTCACTTTTTAATTAAAATCTCCTAAGATAATCAACATTAATCAAAGGTTCCTTCTTAATTAAAATATCCTGAGATAATCAACATTAATCAAAGGTTTTAGTTTAATTAAAATCCTCCAATATATTTCATATAAATCAAAGGTTTCAGTTTAATTAAAATCCTCCAATATATTTCATATAAATCAAAGGTTCCAGTTTCATTAAAATCCTCCAATATATTTAATATAAATCAAAGGTTTCAATTTAATTAAAATCCAAATCAAAGGTCTCATTTTAATTACAATTTCATGGTAAACCTTTCTAATCTAAGTTCTACAACCAAGGGCTAGCGCCCTTCATGGCGAAACAACCTCTGCAAAAATATTAAAGTACTGCCAAACCTAGAGTTCAAACAAAGTAGAACCAGGTGCTATGTTTTTACTTTTGTCACCACTAAGCTTATGTAGCTACAGAGTTTCCCCCACAGAGGAAGATGGTTTTATGCTATAAGCAACATTTTATAAACTTAGCCCTATCTCTAACCACAGGTAATTTTCCCTACTTGCGGCGCTCCCAAATGCAATGCTCTTTCTTCTAGTACGGGTGGTTTTCCCACTGCAAAAAATATTTCTAAAATAGGGTTCCCTCTCTTGGAACATGACTCTCTTAATACACAATGCTATTGAACTCCCACAATGCTCTTGGACACATAGTGCCCTCAAACACTCATAGTGCTCTCTCTTCGAATCATAATGCCTCAAACATACACAATGCTTTCTCTAAATACATAGTGGCCTCAAATACACACAATGCTCTCTTGACACACAGTGGATTCAGATACACACAATGCTCTCTCTAAACACATAATGCTTCCTCTAAAAACATAGTGGCCTAAAATACAGACACAATGCTCTCTTGACGTACAGTGGCTTCAAATACGTACATAGTGCTTCCTCTAAATACACAGTGGCTTCAAATACACACAATGCTCTCTCTAAACACACAATGCTTCCTCTAAACACACATTGGCCTCAAATATGCACACATCGCTCTCTTGACACACAATGGCTTCAAATACACACACAACGCTTCCTCTAAACACACAGTGGCTTCAAATATGCACACATTACTTTCTCTAAACACACAATGGCTTTCTAGACTTAGATGGAGGTGGTCTCCAATATTTCCCAATGGATTTTCATGTTATAGGGGGAGTATAACCAGGTTTCAAACTAATACATTCACCATACCAAAACATGTAAACATGGATTTAAAGTTTAAAACACTCCAACCTTAATACTCCTATGGAAATAGAATCTGGTGGTGTCTTGGCTACCTCTCCCCTTTGCTTACGACACATTCCTCTCTTTTCTCTAGTCTATGGTCTGCGTCTCCTTCGTCCTCCTCCTTTTTTCTTTTTTTCTTCCTTGCACCTTAAGTGCTTCCTTGTTCTAGGTGTCCCATCTACCATACCTTCTCGAACCTTGAGCTCAACATTGAGCCCCCTTTCTTCAATGCTTTGTCCCTTATCCTATGACGGCAAGGAGTTATCTTTCCTATAATTTCCATATTTGGAACTTAGTAGCCCCCTATATTATTTTCATAGGTTACACTACATAGGGGAAGGGGATATTTATATTTTTAAAATGAAGAATGGTACCTTTTTAAATAAAGTATCATTTACATGATATTTATCACCCTTAAAATATATTTATTTTATTTAAACAATTTCATAATTGCTCTTTCTTTAAAATAAAAGATATATATTTCTTAAATGTATTTTTTTCATTTATTTCAATTAATTAAAGTCTTTTAATGAATTTTCCAATATCATTAAAGTGAACACCTTTAATTAATTTAAATCAAATCTCATTTATTAATTACAATGAAGTTTACTAATGAGCTCAAAATAAATCAATTATTGTTAAATCGAAACTTCATTACTTAATTCAAATGAATCTTCATTTAGCATATAAATTTAATTTACTTTTCTTCATAAGAATGATGCTCTACTTTTACTTCAACATGATAGTTTACTTTATGCATCCACATACATTTTTTAGTTGTTCTCCTATATAAATCCCAACATTAAGCTACCCAAGCCATGATGCAATAGAAAGCAAAAAAAATTATAAAACAAAAAAGAGGAAATCTTTCCATCAATCCAATCACCTATCTTAGCCAAATATTTTATGATAGCTACTAGGCTATCAACTTAAAGCTCAAGGTGATCAGTCATGATGATTATCCCTTCTGATAATGAATGCCTATATGAAGGTATCTATCCATGTTATCTCCAAGTACCTTAATCATCATTTCCCCTGATCTTAGGTACCCTCATTTCTGGTAGATGCTTCTACCTTCTCCACCTATGAGTGTACCTAATCCTGCAAACTTGGTAATATGTTAGCGATAACACGCCCTTATAAATCAACTAAACATAATGTAGTCGATTTAATTGTTCAAACTAAGTATCACCACATCATAGGTTAATACATTGTTTCTTTGTATCATATAGTCTGCTAGGTAGGGTCATGACACTAGCATTCTAACATCATTCAAAAGGAGTGTTGAAAGATAACACATTAGTGACCAAAGGGAAGTGCAAGTGTTACCCTAATCTGAGCACCCAAGAAAGTGAAATTCTTGAACATTACAAGTGTATGAAAGAGTGTCAACCATTAAATTATGCATCACCATGTGGTACAAGGAGTATAGATGGGTAATTTTGTAATGTATTATGAGAAGCTCAAGTAGGAATATGTGTAAGGAATCTCTATCCACTTCTCACATTCTCAAGTAAGGTGAAGATATTACAATCTACTTCTCACATGTTGAAGCAAAGTGAAAGGCCAATAAAAAATTAACATTGAAGCCTCAAACTATTGTAACATAAGAACCATATTTTCAAATTCAAGGGAAGAACATAACATAGAGCTATAAATCATTCGCCAAGTTACACACCCTAAGAAGCTAAATTAGGTTTTGTAGAAATTATTTTTTTTCTAAGGAGAAATAATTTCAAGTTATTATTTATTTTCTAAGGTTAAATAATTCTAGTGGAGAGATAAGTAGTTTAATAGAAAAATTAATGCTTTAACTACTTTATTGGAGTGATAAGTAGGCTTTATTAACTTCAAAGTATTGTTCTTCAAAGGATTCAATAATAACTTTAGTGATTTATCAAAATTCTAAAACCATAGAATATTTGCAATAATTTAATCATGGAGAGACAAGAAATTCTACTTAAAATTTAGAAATTCATAAGTTTGCAAATATTCTAGTTTCTATTCAATTAGGGAGCCATAAGGTATTCAACTTCAATTTTTTTGAAGAACTTAGAAACTTGAGAAATCCATCATTCATAATCTAGGGAGATATAAGTATCACCATGAAATATAACAAGTTTTTCGTCTTAGAGTCCCAAATCCTCAAAGGTCCTAATTATGCTTCATGGAAAAATAAAGTAAAATCAATCTTGATAGTAGAAAATATATGGGACATTGTTAGAGGAACCAAAACAAAACTTGTTGAAGGTGATAGAGAAATTAAAAAATATGAATAAGAAGAAGCTAAATCTCTTATGATAATTGCATTTGTTATTACATATGAGATACAAACATACATAAGCTCAAAATTAACCTCTACTGAATTATGAAATACTTTAGCCAAAATATTTGAAGAAAAGAACAAAGCTACAATTTTGAATCTTCAAACTCAATTGCACTCTTTAAAGTTCACTAGTGGTGAAAGTATTGAATTGTTTTTAAGAAGAGTGGCAGACTTAAAAGTAAAGCTATTAACTTTAGAAAAGGTGGAAGATAAATTGCTTGTCCAAGTAATCCTAAGGGCTCTTCCAAAAAATTAGAAACACCTAGTTACTTCTCTACAAATCCTTAGCAAGGACATTTCATTTGATGAGTTAGTAAATATTCTCCAAGAATATGAAGTTGAGAATTCTATCAAATATGAAATGACTAACAATGCATTGGTAACTAAAGATAATTTTCAAGGTCATGTTGCTTCAACTTCAAGGGATAAATTTAATAGGAGTAAAAAATATTATTAGATTTGTAAAAGAAGAAATCATAATACAATTTTTTTAGATATAATCCAAGGAATCAGATAAATCAAAATGGTCAAGAAAATAGACCAATACAATATAGACAATACCAAACTCAATTTCATCCACAACATCAACAATATCAACAACAACATGCTTCTCAATATCAATATAATCAACCTCAACTACAATATAGATAAGGGAATCAAAAAAGTCATTTAGCTCAAGAAATTCAAGAAATTTAGGAACTAGAAGTGACTACATAAGAAAAAGAAGTCAAGGCTCTTTCAACAAAATTAGTAATACATGATATATATTAATCACTCATTTAATCAGGATACATCAAGGCAACCAATTGAAGAAAAAAAGACAAAATAGTACAAGGTTCAAGATCAACATGAAGACCCATATTGAAGACAAAGGTCTTCAATAACCAAATAATGTAATACGAGGGGTGTTAGAGAATATTACATTATTTGGTACATGATTATGTACCACCTTGGTACAATATTATATTAGGTGTGTGTCTTATATTAAAGTGTGAGTTTATATTTCATGTAATGTAATATTGTGCAGGAAATGCACAAGTGTCATGTAATTGAGTGTGAAAGTGTTGTGACTGTGGATGTGCACAAGTTTCCATTATGTAAAAGTGCACATGTGTCCTTAGAATAAGAAAGTGAAGAGTTTCAAAGAAGAGTGAAGGTCAAGAGTACTTCATATGAAGAGTCACATACTATTATATATTTGTGACAAAGCATTGTATTTGGTATCAAAAATGCATTGCACATAGCATGCATTAGTAAAAATTTATTCTATAATATTTTTAGTATTTTCATGAGCATTTCCAAGTGATTATTTTGTGAGTATTTTTGAGTTATTTTTGAGTTCATATTATTTTTTGAGTTATATTTATTAACCATTTTATTACAACTTTATTATATATGATTCAATGGTTATTTACATTGAGTATTGAGCTACAAAATCTATCAATTACATTATTTGGTATAAATACCATTACCCCCTATGATTCTAGGAGTGGTACACTAGAACTATTCCCTAGATTTGGCTTTTTTGGATCTACCTCTATTGAATATAAGTAATCTCCACTAGATCTATCTCTAGGTCTACCTTTAGGTTATTTTCTCTAGGTCATGTTGTGGTTGATCCACAACACACCACAAAATTGGGGACCCACCTTTTTGCAGGCTTGCAGGGAAGAATCTTGGTGACCTAGATGCTAAAATTGAAGAAAAGAGAAAAAATGCCTAAGTGTTGAAAGTGTCGCGAAATCGTGACATGTTGCGAAATCACGACTTGTCGCGCCATCGCTGCCAGAAACAGGAAAGTTGTCACGAAATCGCGACATGTAGCTCCATCGCTGCCGAAGAGGAGAGAAAAGAAAAATTGAAAGTTGTGAAATCACGACATGTCGCTGAGAAGAAAAGAAAAGGTGTCGCAAAATCACGACATGCCATTGAGAAGAAAATAAATGGTGTCGCGAAATCGCGACATGCCGTTGGAAAAGAATGAAAATGGTCGCGATTTTGCGACGTGTTTTTTCGAAGCGTACGGATGATGAAAAGTGTCACGATTTCGCGACATGTTTTGGCAAAGTGTACGGAAGCAAAAAAACGTCACGATATCACGACAGGAAACAGCGAAAGGACTCGAAGCGAAAAGACGTCGCGATTTCACGACCGATTGCAGCAAAGGTGTACGGAACATGAAATGGTAGCGAAATCGTGACATGTTTCAGAAGGCATACGAAAATAGAAAACGATAGCGATATCATGACAGTTTACGGCAAGCAGGTTCGGGGGCAAAGGCGGTAGAGATATCGCGACAGTTTGTTGAAAGAAGGCAAGAGAGTGATAATGGTCACTATTTCACGACGTAAAGTTGCCAAAGAGGTCCGAAATAAAATGGTAGCGATTTTGCTACAGCTTTGTGAGAAGGAAGCCCGATGGAGAGATGGTAGCGATTTTGCTACAGCCTTGTGAGAAGGAGGTTCGAAGGAGAAAATGGTAGTGATTTCACTATAGTTTGTGGAAAGGAGGCTTAAATAGAAATCGGTAGCGATATCACGACAGAAAGCGGCATGAAGGTCCGAAGGTGAAAAAATGTCATGATATCGTGACAGAAAGCGGCATGAAGGTCCGAAGGTGAAAAACGTCGTGATATCACGACAGAAAGCGGCATGAAGGTCCAAAGGTGAAAAACATCGCGATATCGCGACAGAGGGCGGCCGAAGGCATACGAATGAGGAGAGCGTCGCGATATCGCGACATGTCACGATTTCGCGACATGTCGCGTTTTCACGGCCAAAAAGGTGAACAGGCGGCATGCAGTATTTGTCAATATTTTCATAAAATGGCATTACAGAAGGCGTAGAGAGCGTGTGACACGTGGCATGCAGGTGTCAGGTCTGTAGAAGCGTTACATGCAATAGAGGATTTTAGGCGTTTCGACGTTAAACATGGAATAAAGACAAGGAAAAGGTGGGAATTCAAAAGGTCACATGCAGGAAGGTGAAGCGAAGCGACCAAGGAGAATTGAAGAGCCACGCTAGACAGGATAAATCCAGAAGTGCAGATTGAAGGAAGGGTTGGAAATTGCCGATTGCAAAGTTGCAGAGAAAAGAGCTTCAGGCTATTCTAGGCCTGCACTTGGGCAATTTCCTTCTTTTGTTCTGGAATATTTATGCCTGGAACATTATTTGAATGTAATTGACATATCATTTAATACAAAATACAGAGATTTGGCATCTAATTGATGAGAAAGGAGTCATTTTTTGTATGCATGATTTAATGTTATATCATTCATTTTAGATTTATAAGGCTTTTAGGTGAAGTTTAATGCAAGTGCTCTTGGTTGCTTCATGCGAATGCCTGAATCTAGAATTATAGTAGAAACCTTAGAAGCCCGCACCTAGCTTATTTGGATTGTGCGAGTTTGCAGGTTCATTAGGTTAGGTTGCATGCAGAAAACCTCATTATCTTCGGTTTCATCAAATTGATGGCAGCATTCTGACTATAGTTTAGTTTCTTTTTCATTTACTTTTCTTTATTGTTCAAACCCTTGCTTTATTTTCTATAGTTTAATTACTGTATCCAAATTAATAACTGAAAATCCATCAAAATCCAAGATCAAAGTATAATTATTCACTTTGAGTCCACTGTAAATTCAAATTAAATAAACCATCAGTGCCCCTTGTTAACATCCACTTGCAAACCCTAAGATATTCCTGGAATTTCATTTGAACAACATTATTTAAGCATAACAGGAACCTTGGAGAAAGTTATTTTCTTTGCAAGCAGAGGATTTTTGGACTCAGATCCTACCGGAGAGTGTGCTTTCACAATCGGGTGAAAACACCACTCAACAGATTGGCGCTAGAAGGAGTGCCGAATTGGTTTATCTATTTTGATTTTCATATCTGAATATTTTGTTTTTGAGTTAATTTTGAAATAATTTACGGCTAAACTACAATTTTGTTTTTATTGCAGGTTTTCTTCGAAATAGCTGAGGGTTTCATTGGGCAGGCTAGAACCACCATGGCGTACTGCAACCAGGTCCCAAAAAACTAGGGAAACCATTTTTCATGACCTTACTGGCACTCCCAAGAATAAAACTAAGCAAGTCATTTTCTTGATGATAATCGAGAGTTTAGTCAAGGAGGGCCGAAACGGTTTATTTTATTATGATTGCTATGCACTGTTCTTAATGCTTTGATGGTTCATACAGGAATAATATGATTTAATTTGATTTAAAAATATATATATATATATATATATATATATATATATATATATATATATATATATATATATAAAATAATAATAAAAATAAAATAAAATAAAATAAAAGAAGAAATTTTTGGCTATTAAAGTTATATTTTTTTTAACATTCACGAATGGCTATGTTTACACCGTGGATGACAGGTATCCCATTGAATATACCGGGAATTCAACATTATTTTCCTGTTGGTTTTGAGAGATGTCTTCCTCAATTTTTGTCTAATGGGAAAAATACTGCAGAAGAACATATTCAAGCATTCAAATTTGTTGTGAATCACTTGACGAGTTGGTATGATGATGTTGCGTGTAAAATGTTCCTTTATACCTTGGACAAAGTGGCATATGATTGGTTTACAAGTCTGCCTTTAGGGTCTATCACTTCTTGGGCTTAGCTAGAGGCAACATTTCTCAATCAATTCAACAAAAAGCAAGTTGACCCAATCCTCATGTACAACCAGTTGGCCTATATTAGAAAAGGACCAAGTGAAAATGTGAAGTCATTTTTTGAGAGATTCTTTGGATTATATGCTCAATTAGTGACATTTTATGCTCTTCAAGAAGAAATGGCTCTCCAAATATACATCAATGCTCTTGACTCACCCATGTCCACATATTTGCGAGGGATGCCTCAAATCACATCTTTATCACAAGCCTATACTCAAGCAATGGCAATTGAGCAACAATGGAGTTGTCAAAATTATGGTGTGGGTTTTGGATCATGTAATCTTCAATCATTTAATAACTCCTTTACCCACCCAATGATTTATCCATCACAACCAAGTTCAAGTGTGAATCAATTTCAGAATCAACAATCATTCCCATGCTTCAATCAAATTCAGATTCCTCAGCCTACTTTGCAAGATCAACCATCTTTCTTAAGTATGAATCAACTTCAAAATACTCATCTTGATTCAAAAGATGTTGCTAAAATAAATTTCAATGATTTTCATAGGAATATGATTTTAGGCAAGGGAGGAATACTAGATCCAACTCGTATGGAAACATGTGATAGATTGGAAACCCTTGACTCACCAAAAGATGAATTCTATGAGGATGAATCTGATTCGGATGACACATTGGATGACATTGTTGAAAGTAATGGCATAGGAAATTCACACCTTCCAAATCATGTTAAACGTGAATCATGGGTTACACATGTGGATTATGATAGCCTTATCAATTTGAATGCAAGCAATAACCCAATTTTGGAAGTAATTGAACTATCTAAGGAAGGAGAAGATAAATTTGAGGAGAAACATGTTGATGAATTAAAAGATGATAAAGAAATAGTTGAGCATCACAATTTGATCTTGAAAGATGATTGTTATGATTCTTGGGAAGAGTATGCTCACTCCAAACCTTCTAATGGAGTTTATGTGCCTATTGATATGCAGGATAATACAATTGCTCTTTCATATGAGGATATTACAAGTCCTGCACAATCTAAGAATGTTTTGGAAGAAGCCTTGGAATCTCATCAAGGGTTGGAGAAGGATAATGATTCTACTACCATGGATGAAGAAGGAGAATCAATTGTTTTTATTCCCCTTGGGGGGCAAGAAATCAAAAATCTTGATCCACCTATTGTTTCTACAATGTCTATGCCATCCCAAAATGATGAAATTACAAAACCTAAGTGGTGTGGGTTAGATGCTACTGATGATCCTAATGAAAATATGGAGTTTGAGGCAACTCAAGCCATTGATCGGGGAAAGGTGTCACGTGACATATATCTTGAAAAATTAGGCTCTTGTTCTAAAAAATATGGACGCATGTTTGATTGGGTGCCTAACTTTGGTGTTTTTGAACAGGTATTGGATGATGAAGAAGACAAAGAGAAAAAAGAAAAGGCTACTAATACTCATAAAGTTATGATAAATTTTAATCATGATGGGTTGAGTATGGATGACAAGGGGAAATCTATACCTTTGGTAGTAGCTACAAAAATTTCAAGTGATAGGTCACATGATGTCCCTTTGGATGCTAACATCATTAATGAGGAAATGCCAAACTTTGTTGATGCTTGTCAAGTTTTGAATGATTTTGATTGCTTTAAAATCCTGGAAAATGATTTGAAGTCAATATTTTTAGAAATAGGCTCTTGTTTGCAACATCTCACATTTGAAAAAGAAAGCCTACTTCTAAATCATGAAGGGAACGATGAAACTTGCGCTTTAAAGAATAGACAAGATAAAATTGAATATCAACTATTGTCTAACCAATTTGATTTGAATCTCACCTATGACGTTGGTAATAGAACTAAATCAAAGTGGAATGGTGAGCATGGCAAGTTGAAATTTGTTGCATTGCTCGGTTTGATCTTATTGTTGTTGGATTCCTACAAAATTTGGCATGTGTATTGTGTCATATGTTTTTTGATATATTCTAATCATGTTTGGGATCCACGAAAGTAATAGTCCAAGCTTGGCATCATCGTGTACAATAGTGTATATAATTTTTGTTTTTTTTTGGTGTGGGCTTTCAAGTTTTTGTTTTTGGGATTGTGTTTGGGTTTTGGTTTTGGTTTGTGTTTTTCAAATTTTATTTTTTTGGGTCCTTAGTTTAATCATGATTTAAGTTATGTGTTTGATTTCAATTGGCATGCTTTGTTTGTTTTTATAAAAAAATAAAAAATAAAATAAAATAAAATAAAATTGAGATTTCAACTTATGCTTAAGACTAGGAGAATATGAAATATCGAAATTGTCTTGTAAAAGCTCCACAAGTAACACAAGCAATTTAATTACATCGTTTGAAACTTGTGATGCATGAAAGAGTCAGTTTTGCATGACAAATCATTTCATTTGCATTTCAAGAGATAATGCGTTCATGTTCCATCTCACTTTACATATATTTCATCTTAGTTGCATATGCATCTTAGGTGCAAGTCATTAAAGTATGTCAAATCCTCTTAGGGTTGTGTTATAACATATATGTAAGTGAATCCTAAGGTTGGAAACTGAGTCTTGAGATATCTAGAACCAAGCACGTCTCATTCATTAAAAAGGATCTTGAGCAAAATGATCAAAACCTAACTTGGAAGAAAAGGGTTGGGCGAAAGAAGTATTTCATGTCTATCCTATTTATGCAGCATGATCCTTAAAAAAGTGGTTTTGATCACTTCCATAGAGCTTAAAAGCCTAAAATCAGAGTAGTAAGGATAGGGTTAAATCCTCATCGAACTTAGGTTGAGGATCCAATTCCCCAAAGATTTGATTTGACCCACATGGAGTAGTAAGGATAGGGTATAAATTCTCATCTCGGTTGGTTGAGAATCTGATTCCCCAAAGCTCTTATGTCTCGTTTCATAATTAGTCTCGGATTGTAAGGATCGTACTATTTGTCCTCTACAAATGATGAGTAGTCATCCCCAAGGTCTAAGCAACAAAATTAATGTTTTCATCTAAAATTTGGATTGCAAGGATCGTACTACGTGTCCCTAACCAGGATGGGTAGTCATCCCCAAGGTCCAAGAAGTAAAAGAATAAATTTTTCCCATCTCATATTTATTTTGGATTGTAAGGATTGTACTACTTGTCCTCTGCAAGGGATGGGTAGTCATCCCCAATGTCTAAAGAAATGGAGATAAGTTTTGGATTGTGGGGTTAGATATGCCCATGCATGGCATCATGTCTTGCCTAAAAAACAAAGACCACTGATTGTCTAGAGGGTTAGACTAGCATGACCATTTCTTCCATAACTGGTTTAATTATTTTTCTTAAAGTGAGGTAATGAACTCTAAATAAGAATAGTAAGGATAGGGTTAAACTCTCATCTCGGTTGGTTGGGAGTCTGATTCCCCAAAGTTATGATTTCACATTCACTTGCACATGGGTTCTAGATGGTAGAGACTCGTAACCAAATTTGGGATACAATAAGGTAATGAATTAGTGGATCCTAAGAGGTTTTGGCAATCTTGAATGCTTGTACATAATAACAGAAGAAGGACCATGCCTTTTATGGAAGCAAAATCTCCTTGCACATTCATTAAGGTACACAAATCATTCACCATCCCATATATGCATTCATGCAAAACTGATAATGGAATGTTGATCAATTTCAAATGATAGGGAATGAAAACACATTGCACACACTGAGCTAATACTTGATGATTCCGATGATTCATGTACTTCGGATCTTTGGGCATTTGTTATTTTGCTTATGTGCTAACATATATTTGCGAGTTTGTGATATGTTTCAGGTTGGGTTCTTACTAAAATGCTCAAGAGCATTTGACAGTAGAGTCACCATTTGTTGTGGTTGATCCACAACACACCCCAAAATTTGGGACCCACCTTTTTGCATGCTTGCAGGGAAGAATCTCGGTGACCCAGATGCTAAAATTGAAGAAAAGAGAAAAAATGCCTAAGTGTTGAAAGTGTCGCGAAATCGCGACATGTCGCAAAATCGTGACATGTTGCAAAATTGCGACTTGTCGCACCATCGCTACCGAAAATAGGAAAGTTGTTGCGAAATCGTGACATGTAGCTCCATCGCTGCCGAAGAGGAGAGAAAAGAAAAATTTAAAGTTATCACAAAATCACGACATGTCGCTGAGAAGAAAAGAAAAGGTGTTGCAAAATCACGACATGCCGTTGAGAAGAAAAGAAATGGTGTCACGAAATCACGACATGCCGTTGGAAAAGAATGAAAATGGTCACGATTTCATGACGTGTTTTGCCGAAGCGTACGGATGATGAAAAGTGTCGCGATTTCGCGACGTGTTTTGGCAAAGTGTACGGAAGCGAAAAAACGTCGCGATATCGCGACAAGAAACAGCGAAAGGACTCGAAGCGAAAAGACGTCGTGATTTCATGACCGATTGCAGCAAAGGTGTACGGAACAGGAAATGGTAGCGAAATCGTGACATTTTTTGGAAGGCGTACGGAAAGAGAAAGCGGTAGCGATATCGTGACAGTTTGCGGCAAGCAGGTTCGGGGGCAAAGGCAGTAGCGATATCGTGATGATTTGTTGAAAGAAGGCAAGAGAGTGATAATGGTCATGATTTCGTGACGTAAAGTTGCCAAAGAGGTCCGAAAGAAAATGGTAGCAATTTCGCTACAGCTTTGTGAGAAGGAAGCCCGACGTAGAGATGGTAGCGATTTTGCTACAGCCTTGTGAGAAGGAGTTTCGAAGGAGAAAATGATAGCGATTTCGCTACAGTTTGTGGAAAGGAGGCTTAAATGGAAATCGGTAGTGATATCACGACAGAAAGCGACATGAATGTCCGAAGGTGAAAAATGTCGCGATATCGTGACAAAAAGTGGCATGAAGGTCCGAAGGTGAAAAACGTCATGATATCACGACAAAAAGTGGCATGAAGGTCTGAAAGTGAAAAACATCGCAATATCGCAACAGAAAGCGGTCAAAGGCATACGAATGAGGATAGCGTCGTGATATCACGACATGTCACGTTTTCACGGCCAAGAAGGTGAACAGGCGGCATGCAGTTTTTGTTGAGATTTTCATAAAATGGCATTACAGAAGGCGTAGAGAGCATGTGACATGTGGCATGTAGGTGTCAGGTCTACAGAAGCGTTACATGCAAAGGAGGATTTTAGGCATTTCGATGTTAAACATGGAATAAAGACAAGGAAAAGGTGGGAATTCGAAAGGTCACATGCAGGAAGGTGAAGCGAAGCGACCAGGGAGAATCGAAGAGCCACGCTAGACAGGATAAATCTAGAAGTGCAGATTGAAGGAAGGGTTGGAAATTGCCAATTGCAGAGTTGTAAAGACAAGAGCTTCGGGCTATTCTAGGCCTACACTTGGGAAATTTCCTTCTTTTGTTCTGGAATATTTATGCCTGGAACATTCTTTGAATGTAATTGACATATCATTTAATACAAAATACAGAGAGTTGGCATCTAATTGATGAGAAAGGAGTCATTTTTTGTATGCATGATTTAATGTTATATCATTCATTTCAGATTTATAAGGCTTTTAGGTGAAGTTTAATGCAAGTGCTCTTGGTTGCTTCATGGGAATGCATGAATCTAGAATTATAGTAGAAACCTTAGAAGCCCGCACCTAGCTTATTTGGATTGTGTGAGTTTGTAGGTTCATTAGGTTAGGTTGCATGCAGAAAACCTCATTATCTTCGGTTTCATCGAATTGATGGTAGCATTCTGACTGTAGTTTAGTTTCTTTTTCATTTACTTTTCTTTATTGTTCAAACCCTTGCTTTATTTTCTACAGTTTAATTACTGTATCCAAATTAATAACTAAAAATCCATCAAAATCCAAGATCAAAGTATAATTATTCACTTTGAGTCCACTGTAAATTCAAATTAAATAAACCATCAGTGCCCCTTGTTAACATCCACTTGCAAACCCTAAGATATTCCTGGCATTTCATTTGAACAGCATTATTTAAGCATAACAGGAACCTTGGAGAAAGTTATTTTCTTTGCAAGCAGAGGATTTTTGGACTCAGATCCTACCGGAGAGTGTGCTTTCACAACTGGGTGAAAACACCACTCAACAGGTCATTTCCTCTAGGTTACCTTTAGATATTTTCCTTTGGGTCATTACCTCTAGATCACCTATGGAATAGATCATTGCCCTAGGTCACCTCTAGGTCTCTACCTCAAGGTTGTTACCTCTAGGTAACCTTTTCACCTTTGTATCACCTATGGGTCATAATTGCCTTTGGGTTTCCTCTTTAGGCCATCATTATCTTTGGTTTAGCCTTTAGATCAACCCTTAGGTCATCACCTTTAGAAAATTTCCACTAAATTGTATCTTGAGAATCTTCTACATCTTTGGAATCATCCACATATTGTTTCATCCATAGGTCTTATCACTATAGGTCTACCAAGAACTATTTAAATCATATTATTTTGATATTTAAATTACTTATCTCATGTTTCCCAAGATATTTTCTATGGAAAACTTACATTCTTCACATTCAAAAAAATTGGTCTCCTTCTATATAAACCATTCAACATCTCTTTTGTTTTATCTCATTCTAACACATTCACCTATCTATAATTCATTTGTATTTTTCTTGTGTATCTCTCTTTGTGCAAAAAATTTCTTTTAAAGTGATTATTACCTCGACAAATATCACAAGGATGTGTGTTCCAATTGAAGAACATAAGCTTATACTAAGATGGGGGTGAACAGTATACGATAAAACTTTTTCTTTCAAACCAATAACTGCAATAATGTGAATGCAATAATAAATTAATGCATAATTTCCATACACATAAGAGACAATGTTTTTACATGGAAACACTCTTTTGGGAGAAAACCATGGCAAAATATTTCTTATTATTTTTCTTCAATAAATTTTGTGGGCACCAACCCATAGGAGACACCAATACCCTAGTACAAGTTCATGGGACCAACCCACAGGAGACACAAATCCCCTATACAAGTTCATGGGCACCAACCCACAAGATACACCAATACCCTATACAAGTTTGTGGACACCAATCCACTAGAGACACCAATCCCCTAGTAAAAATTCATGGGAACCAACCCACAGGAGACACCAATCCTCTTCTAAAATTTCGTGGGCACCAACCTACAAGATATACCAATACTCTATACAATTTCATGGATACCACTCCATAGGAGACACCAATCCCCTTATACAAATTCATGGGCACCAACCCATAGGAGACACCAATACCCTTATTCAAGTTCATTGACACCAATCCATAGGAGACACCAATCCACTTCTCAAGTTCATGGGAACTAACCCATAGGAGATACCAATCCCCTTCTGCAAGTTCATGGGCACCAACCCACAACTCATAAATCTAGTCTAAACATTGCTCAAATATACTCCCAAATATACTCATAAACACTGCTCAAATATTCTCCCAAATATGCTCACACACTGTTCATTATAATCCCTATTGTACCTTGCTTTTAATATTTAAATTATTCCCTTTTCTTGAGTTTGCTTTCTTCAAATTTAACTTCATGAACATATAGAGGATGATATGCACTAGTGTAGAAAGCTTCAAATGGCCAATATGTTATTCACATTCATTAATTTTGTCACTTCCACATGTCTCACATTTATCACAATTTAAATTAGTCCTAGTCTAGTACTGGTTAACTTACTTGCATGTTGAATTGGAGATGCTAATACCTTGATTTTATTCCACTATCATGTGCACCTTTTCTTCTTCTTGAGATGGCTGAATTGTCCTTGTTAATTGAATGCTTGGGTGAATATGTACATTTAATCCTCTTACTATATTCTTTGATGCATTGACTTGTTCAAATGTGTGCCCTCCAAATCTGCCTCAATAATGATGATCTTCCTTTTGTATGTGCTTTCCAAAATTTTCTTGACAAAATAATTTTCCTTTTGTATGTGCCTTCCAAATCTGCCTCAATAATTCTCTTTTTTCCTTCTTTATTTAAATATCAAATCAAACACTTTAAACCCTTATCACTCCTTTTAAAACATACACAATAAATATTAATTAAAAATAACTCCTTATATCTCCCTTTTAAAACTTACAAAATAAAACTTTATAACAACAAAATGACTCCTTATATCTCCCTTTTAAAACTTGCAAAATAAAACTTTATTAACAACAAAATGACTCCTTATATCTCCCTTTAATCAAATTTAATTAAAAAATTTACCTTGCATAATAAAACTTTAGCAGGAAACTGAGGAGATTCAACCCTTGGACCTCTAGTAGCGCAGTGCCCTAACACAAGCTTGTGACCAAATGAACTAACCCAGAGGATGGAACTAAAGGGCACAATAAAATATTTGAATCCTTCATTGTGCTATCTCAAACAACAATTGCACAACAAAATAGGCACCGAGGATATTCGACCCTCTAACATTATATACCATAGTGCCTTAACACAGGCTTGTAACCAACTGGGCTAACCCACCTGTTGAGATCAAAGTGCATAATAAAAATTTTGAACCTTCCATACCTTACACTTTAGTTGCATAGCAAAAAGGCCACCGAGGAGATTCAAACTTCAAACCTTTTGCACCATAGTGCCCTAACATGGGCTAGAAACCGACTGGGCTAACCCATTGGTTGAAATTTAAATGGCATAATAAAATATCTGAACCTTCCTTCAGATCACTAATACGTCATCAAACATCCTCCTGAATCTTCAACTTGCACTCCTCTCTGGGACGTCCTCCCTTCTCTTCAACTCTTTCCTCGATATTATATCGAAGGATATTTGGATTTTCTTCATACCATAAAATGAATTATTGGCCTTGTATAAATATTATTTCACTTTGCTATTTTCACCCAAGGAGGTTGGCCCATGCATATTAAACCTTTGAATTTCAAATTCACTTTTATATGGTGCTCAAGTCAATCCACTCTCTTTTAAAAATATTTTATATTATAATATTTAAATCTATGATTTAAATATTATAATATTTGAATATTTATACTTTTATTAAAAATATATTTAAATCCTTTGATTTAAATATACACCTTCCACTTTAATATTTAAATATTTCATTTAAATATTAAAGCATATAATTAAATCACCCTTGAAGATATATGCCTTGACATCAATGGCAACTCAATAATTCTAACACCAATACCTAGCTATCATATGTCCACTTCCTCCACAATGACTACAACTCATCTTAGGAACTTTTGCAAATGATTCTTTCTTCATAAATTTAGTCTCACTACTTTCTACTTGATTGGTATATTTAATGACTTTATTTTTTAGCCTTATATCTATTATTGTGGTACTTTTAACACATTGTCTATATCTACCCAAAACTATACCATCATATCCTATTTTCTTCATTATTTTTGAACCTATTCATTTGGTATGCTTTTTGAAACATCCAAATTCTTCACCACAACTTTGATCACCATTATTAAAATACCATATCTTATCATAATAAAGTCCTTTAACACAATTTGAAGAATTAGTGTCACTTTCAACTCTAACAATATGGCCTTTATCATGGCCAAAAAAATAAACTTCTGCATAACCTTTATTTTCATGAATAATATTTAAATCATTGATGTCATAACTTATATCTATCCCCTGTACAAGATCCATCATATCATAACACATATCATCCATCATGGGCCTCAAATCACTTGCATCACAACTAGAATATATACTTTAAAGAATATTACTTGTATCACAATAAATATATTTTATCATGGACTTATCATTCAACTCAATTAGTTCAATTTTATTTTTATAGTATACTTCAATAATATCAAGGGTGAATAGTACCATACACATTCTTCTCACAACATCAATAGAGATTATCACACCATTTTGAAAGTATTTTTAACCAACTTTCCTAAGTATTTTTTATAAAAAATACCTTAATTTTAAAAACTTGTCATCTTTGCTATCTTTTGATGACACAAAATTTTGAATGTTACCATTTATCTTGGCTTGTTTACTATCTTCTTTATTTCTTGGTTTTGATACTTCCTTGGCCATGAGGACCTTATGTGTTGTTTCACAATCTTGTTCTAAGTAACCTTGTATAATATACCCTTGCTAATATGGAATTTGTGGATATTTCCCTCTTTGATATTGCCCTTGTTCTTTTTACTCTTGTTGATATTGTTGATTTCCTTGAGGTGGTCTTTGAAATTGATTTCTTCAAGACAAAGAATTATATCTATAAAATCTTATATTATGTCCTTTTATATATATATATATGACAATACCTCCTTCTCTATTGAGGCTAATTTTATGATGAAGATGGGGTAGAAGGACCCTTTGAATCTTTTTGAGATTTCTTGGTTGAAATAAGAACATTATTAGATAAATCATCTGTAAACTGATTTTCAAATTTTTATTGTTGAAGTATGTTTACCCACTCTTCAAATGACACACTTCTACTTGATACTTAGAGAGATGTCATAAATATCTTGAATGATTTAGGAAGAGCTCTAAGTACAATTAATATCAAGAGCTTATATTCAAATTTTTCTCCTATTGTATTCAACCTTGATTTAAAGTTTATAGTTATTTGAAGGAATTGTTCAATATTATCACTATCTTGAACCCTTAATGTATGTAGTTGTGATTGAATATGAAGGATAGTGGCTTCATTTCTTCCTTCAATATCGTATAAAGTTTATTCTATGCATATTTTGATGTTTTTACCTCACTAATATGTGACTGTATCTCATTAACCACTCCAAATGTGATGAGCATAAGTGACCTTGCATCTCTTTCATCATACTTTTGCTTATCTTCTATCTCCTCAGGACAAGTTTCAACACCAATAACTATATCCTAGAGTTTTTTGACCATAAGTATTGTTCTCATTTTTGTTTTCCATGGTGCAAAATTTGGACCCTTTAACAACTAAGATTCTATGAGAAATATATTTGATGTATCCATGGTGAAGGTTCCTTATATCTATAACCGGTTCCATTTTCTTTATATCACCAATCCTATATACCAATCCTTTCTATATACTTACCATTCTGATATACTCATCAATATATGAAAGAAGCTAGTTCTCTCGATATACATAGCCATACATGAGAGAGACATTAAGGTACATTAAAGAGATCAATACATGGAACCAATGTAGTATTGAAAATGATTAGTTCTATCAAGGACGCATGCTTAAAGATAAATCCTCATATGTAGGCATAAATTCCCTATTTATTTGGATTTTCTCAATTTCAATATTTATGTATAATGATAGTAATGAATGGGTAAATTATGGAGTGAAGCAAATTATAACAAAAACATGTTCTTATTCCTCTCATACAGTTTTTAGAGTTGATGCCTAGATATTGCTATGGTAGCTATATTAGTTGTTAGATGTAGTAACTTAGTGTGATAAAATTACCTATAAAATTAATCTAAAGGTATCATTTATATCGAACATTGCAATTATTCAAAGCACAAGTTTTGATTTTTGTGTACAAAAATAAATTTTATGCAAAATTTATTTAAAAAATAATGTGTTAGTTGTTTCCAAATATGCACATTTTTACAAAATATTTTTACTCTCATGTGCCACTTTTATTTCATAACAAAAAAATACCCATTAAAACATGAACCTATACACCTTTGAACTTCCTAAATGCACGTTTAACAAAAAATAACCATATTTTATCTTACAAAATATTTTTCACAAACTATATGACTCCTTAAAAATTCAATTTTCTATCAAATATTTATTCCCATTTTTCTTTTAAAAAAATATAAACTCACTTTTTACTTCAAAAATAAAATTTCCCACTATAAACACTCCTAAGCACTTTTTAAAAAAATCATTAAATATGCCTCTTGACTCCCTAAATGCATCCTTTATTTTTTAAAATATTTGCTAAAAATTATCCCCAAGAAAATTGAACTCACAAACTTCTAATCACAAATTTTAAAACTTACAACATTCCCACTACACTCTTTGTGAAAATAAAAATAAAGAATTTAAAATTTAAACCTTGCTAGACGACAAAGGAATTTTATTTTGCACATATTCTTCCACACATAAAATCAACTTGAGACATTCACACATTTCAATAAATTCTCCTTCTTTACTAATATATACACCTTAATTTGAATAGTAGTCTAGAGCTTGCAAAGAATGTTATCGTAATTCATAGAAGACATTTCCAACATTATAAAAATAATAGGTAGCTCCTATATACTCACAAGTAGCTTCAAGCATTTCAAAGGTAAAGCAAAAGTCCTTTAAACATTTGGTTAAAGGTAAGTCAACCAATCAAAATTCATGCATAAAATTCATCTAGAGGCAAAGTACAAGTCCTTTAGGCATTTGTTTAAAGGTAAATCTACCAATTAAATTTTTTGTAGAATATTTGAATACACAAAAAGTAGAATTCCCTTAGACATTTGTTTAAGGGTGAATCTACCAATAAGAATCCCTATATTGCATTTTTCTACAAGCAAGGCAAAAGTCTTTTATACATTTGTCTAAAGATAAATCTATTTTACATTTTTTTAAATAAATCATAAAAGGATTCTTTTGCATTTTCCTAGGGACACCAAAAATAATATTTTTATCGTGTCATAGTTAAATCCCCCTAGGAAATTCCCCTTGGATTTTTTTTTATCATATCTAAATTACCCTTGGGAAAATATGTATCTATACATAACTATATATCTTGTATTATAACAATATCTCACAACATTTTCTAAAGTTCCCCTAGGAAAAATATCTTATTATAATTAAAGTCCCCATGCGAAAATATTTATATTTATATAATTGTATATATATTGTATCATATCAATGCCTCACAACATTATCTAAAGTCCCCCTAGGAAAATATTTATCTATATATATCTATATATATCTTGTATTAGAGTAATGCCTTAGAACATTTTCCAAAGTCCTCTTGGACACATTACCTTCCAAATATCAATCACACATCTAACTACATTATATCATCATAAACATCAATATACTTTTCTAATATACTCATCTAAGTCTATCATCAACACATATTAAGCAACTAAGAACCCTAATACCATTATAATAAATAAATCATCAATATATCCACTCATCACATCCAATCCTATCCAATCACTAAATCATAAATATAAGCATCATTATCAATTAACACACACATCATCTAAAATGAATGATCATAATGTATACCCAATAGTTAAATCATACATAACATCCATATCAAATTAAATATCATATCAAAATAAAAAAAATTACATCACATGAAATACAATCACACATCATGAATATATATATATATATATATATATATATATATATATATATATATATATATATATATATATATATATATGTAAGTAAATAGTAATATATAATACAATACTCATAAATACATCGTGAGTCAACACAAATACAAAAATAACTATAAATTTAGTCCTCATAGGGCCAGCTAGCTATAAAACCCTATTTTTAGCACTTTTTCTCCTCTTAGCAATGGTGACATCCTCACTAATAGGTGTAACTGGTGGGTCATAAACTGTGAGTGTGTGTATGTTTGTGATCCAATCAAAAAAGGTGATGGTCTATTGAAACTATACCAATTTTGACTAAATTTTAATAAAGGTAAGTTTTTCGAGTTCCTATCTAAATATGTATACTTCTGCCAATTGTGGTCTCACCTTATAATGGTATATGCTATATACCATTAAATATTATCATAAAATTAGGGGTCTATAGCTCTTTATTATCCTTTTCTATAGTAAAAATTATTTGGTTTTTTTCCTAACCATTTTACCACTAGCCCATCTCATCCAAAATCTATTATTTGTCCTCATTATTTCATCACTAAAACAATGTGCATCATGTTCAAGTCGAGTTTCCTTCATCCATTTTTTTTTTCTTTGAAACTCAAGGAAGTACACTAGGTCATGATAATATTTAATTTTGTAAAAAAGAAAAATTTTAGCATCATTAATAATCAACAAATCAAATCAAGTAGAAACAGTTCAACCGGTTAGATTCCTCAACATTTAAGGAGGAGACCAAGGTTCAAATATTTCCAAGCGATACATGGATAATATCCAATATTTGTTGTAATACCACTATGTGGTAATTATGTAATAAGGGTGGGGCTCATTTCAATACCATATAACCAATTGAAGAAGAAATAAACAAATAAAAAACAATAGTCACATTATATCACAAATCCTAAACAATGACAAATCTATCTGTCTCAAAATTTGGGTATAAATGTTAGTTTTTAATGTATTCATCATCTAATAAATGCATTAAAAATAGGTACATGTAAACATCCAATTTTTAGTACATCGTTAAAGTCTCTAAACTTACCAATATATTCATCATCAGGCCAATAAATCATCCAAATGAAGTTAGCTATATCAAAGCTCAATTTTACGAGCATTTATTATTCCAAAAGTGAATGCACCAAAGACTTGAGTGACAACACTGATGAAAATTTTGCTCCTTTGTATTATTTTTATAAAAATTCAATTTTTTTATCGTTTCTTTTCTAAACTACCAACAATATCCATCTTAATATTATCATTGAATTTATTAGTGTTGCCAACAATATCACTTCTATTGCTACTAATGTCAAAAACCAAAATAAAAAAGGTTGATAGTTAGTACCTTCCAAGTGATCCACCAAATATAGATCTAATCACATCAATATTATTCACAACCCCAATAGCAATCTAAGCCTCTAAAAATTTCCTTTACAATATTTCATCCAACCACCTCCCAAGAAGCCATGGCTCCCTATAAAACCAATACTTGGGGAAGCCCCATCCATGAAATTTTAAAAACAAAAAAACTTTATTAAATTCATAATTATCTTGTATAATAGTGAATATTTATCAATTGAATATGGATCTTATGCACTTGTGAAGCTATCAATCATATCAAGCAATAAAAAAGCTCATCTAATTAATCAAAATAAGGGGACATCAACCTTTGCATCCTGAGGCTACAAGCTTGTTTGGTTGTGCTATTTTCCCTCTTAGCTTCATCATATCTTTATTTTTTGCTTTGTAATTATTTTATTATTGCATACTTTATTTTGTTTATCACATATTTATATTATTTTAATTTTATTTTATTGCATCACTAGTTTACATTTTTCCTTATCAATTAGGCTATCATACTATCTCCATCAGGAACCCTGCATCTCTTGGTCAGGGATCCTCACTTATTCATTTAGAAAATCACAAGTTTTTGGTCTAAAAACATATTCTATTATATCCATAGGCAAAAGCACCATTGAATTGTAGTTTTATTGACACTATTTATCTTTTTCTCTAATACATCAAAGAATAACCTTATAGTCACAGAAAGCAAAATCACTACTAGCTAGAAAAAGTATGGATAGTTCTATCACTCACTTAATGACACTTTCATCATTAAACTCAGTAATAATTTTATCATTTTGCATATGTTTATTTTGTGTTTTGATCAAGGGTCTAATGCTATTCAAGGGAGCCATACATTCTTTTTTGGTCTAATTAGACCCCTTTACTATTAAATATATCTATATCTATTTATTTTGTAGGTTTTTAAAAGTAGGAGTCTTGAGAAAAAGCCATCAGATTACAATAACACTAGCATTGCTTTCACCAGTAGCACATTTGTCGACTAGTAGCACTTCTACTATAGAGACAAAAAATAGGTTTTAGGTTCCAACTATTGTTTTCATCATCTTAGGTCAAGAAATCTGGTTGTAATATATTCTATATATGCTTCTATTGTCTAGTATTTTCTATTTTATCCATTGAAGGGCAAAAAAAATGAAGGAACAAGTTAGCATTAATATCATTAAGGGACCAAAATTAATCCCGCATCTCATTAAAATGAAATTGCATATAGTCATATTAGGGCCTGTTTTTCGCATTATATTCTTGAACCCTTGCCTCTAAAAGGAAATAATATTTTCATTTATCATTGAAGATTAAAATAATTTAGTTTATAGGACCTATTTTTTGTATTGCTTGATGCATTTTTATCTAGCATAGGACTAAGTTAAGGCTAAGCCATCAAATAAAAATCTTAGGAGAAATGTAGGTGTTCTTTAACTTGAATCTACTAAAATTTAGACCTAGTGTCCTAAATTCCCCTATCGTCAAAGTGATAAGGGAGAGATATCACTCATTTCCTAAGTTGAATATCCCCTCATGTATCCTCCCTCACATCTCACAACCATTATAGATAAGAATATCATTTTCACCACAATTGAGCCACATGAAGATGCAGGAAATGCAAAAATTATTTCCATGAATATAAATGAGACAATCTAAGATGTGATATGGTTCTATCAATGGAGAAAACTAAAATAAATTGATAAAATCAATAAATATGAGCCAAGAAATTCAATTTTTTTTTAAAAAGAGAGACATTCATAGAAATAAAAAATATAGATGGAGATCAAACAAGAAAATTTTAAAAGCATTTTGGAAGCAATATTTCTTAAAATTGATGAAACCCTCTATGTTTTACTAAGAACTAAATAAAAATATAATTTATTCAAACACATTGAATGATATTTTTGAAATTTTATTGCAAGGACAATGACTGTATTAGGACCTATTTTGAAAACCAATGAAATTTTTTATGCCATTTTTATTAAGGTACCATAATATGAAATACATGATATTGCCTTAAAATATATATTTACAATGTTCTTATAATGAAGTAATTATTTCTCTTTAACAAATACAAATTTGATTTGATGCATTTTCTTGGAACAAGACACCTCAAATTAAGGATATAAAAATAGTAAAATAATTTACTTTCACATATAGACCTCCAAATTTATTTTAGCATAGATAACACAAACTCTTTTAAGGATTGAAAAGTAGATTTTAAATTCACTATGACAATGTTTTAAAACAAACACTTAAAAATCCATTTTTTTTGTTGGATAATAAGGGGTTGTACTTAGATCCCCCACCCTTGAGAAATTACATCCCTCTTCTTTATATCTTGAGATTTTATAAATTTATATACTTCTCATATCAATTTAGGTGCTATAGCTAGAAATCTAGATCATTTTACATAAAATGTTTGAATTTTTTTATTTTTAGGATCTTTTCAAATTTATGTATGAATCCAATTAATCCAAAATTTGCATATTTCTTGAAATTTTCCTATAGTAGCCTTCACAATGCCAAAACACCACCTCTACTAATTATGCCTTGCATCTTAGTAGAGTAATATTTCCAAAACATCGCACTATCATAGTCCACTTTACCAAATATGAATTGCCAGTTTCCTTCCTAAAACATAAGTGCAACCACAAAAATTATAATAAATAGTCTAAATTAAAATAAATTATATAAATCAAATAATACCAATGGAAAACATTAAAGTAAAT
Source organism: Wollemia nobilis (assembly GCA_028583015.1). Taxonomy (NCBI): domain Eukaryota; kingdom Viridiplantae; phylum Streptophyta; class Pinopsida; order Araucariales; family Araucariaceae; genus Wollemia; species Wollemia nobilis. The sequence goes on from JAQPPZ010017235.1 coordinate 14,374,593, forward strand.
ATTAATCATTAATTTATTCAGGAAATCAACATTTTTTGTCAACTTCAACTAAACTTTCTACTTCCTCTAACCATGGAAAGGAGAATTTAACTTCACAATCCTTGATCAAAACCCCTCTATTGGCTAGCCTATATACACATTTGTTTTATTCCCTTAATATATGTGTAAACCTAATTTCTTCAAACTCTTTAGCAAGATCTTGAATTTCCACAATTATCTCTTGTATGTTCCATGGAGCCTTTACTTTCCTCAAAAGTGCATTTATTACTATGAAAGAATCACCTTCCATCCATACTCTATTCCATTTCATTTGTTTACATATTTTTAACTCTTCTAAAGCTACCCAAGCTTCAAATTCATTATTTGTCTTAAATCCACTATTGAAATCATAATGAGACAAAAAATTTCCTCTATTATTTCTAATTATTTCACCTCCTCTTGCTGGTCTTGGATTTCTTTTAGATGCTCCATAAAAATTCAATTTAACCCACTCCACATCTAGTGATTTCCACTTTATATTCTTTGCCTTCTTTTTGCTTCTCTTGTACCTAACATCATAATTCCATTTAATGACTTGAATCCATATATCAAGGCTCTCTGCTTTCAAATTAGGAGTTGGATGAGTTGATGGGGTTGGTTTAGACTACTGTATGGCTAAACATAACTTCTTTTTATTACCTCTAAACTAATTTCATTTCTTTAAATATTCTTCTATTCCTTTCTAGCCATATAGTTCAAAGTATTGTATATTTTGATATATCCCATATTGTCTGTAAACCCTCACTTTTATAAGTTCTTTGTCATTGCTTTAACCAATCTTCAATTTTGCTATTTATCACCATGCATTACCAAACATATTAATAATCCATTGCCATAGATTCTAAAATATTGAGTAATGTCCCAAGAGATGGTCTATACTCTCCTCCTCCTTATTATAGAAAATACATTGAGAGAGGCCATGAAAACCCTTTTCATAAGGTTATCCTAGGGTAAAATTCTTTTATGACCTACTAGCCAAACAAAATTTTTGACTTTAGGAATGCTTGAGGTATCCCAAATATCTCTCCATATTCTAGTGACATTATTATTTTATTGGTGTTGAACATTATATCCACTTCTTGTTGTGTATTCTCCTAATATGTTCAACTCCCAAATCAATTTATCCTTGGATCCCCACAGAATAATCACAATTGTTATCTTTCTACTCAACTTCATCCTAGCATCAATGTCTTGTATACTTGTAAAAAAATCTTCTTTCCATTTGTATCTTCCTTCTTGATCCTTGTACAAAATGTTTGAAACCCTATCACCATATTTGTCTTGAAGTAGTTTCATCCAAGGTTTCAAAATTGGATATAAATTGAGTGGTTTTTTATCACACGATATATCCATCCAAATAGAATAATTTTCCTCTAGTTTCCACCACCCATATTAAACCTTTGATCATAATATCAATAGATTTTTGTAAACCATGCCAAAGAGCAGAACCATTTGGTAGAGATAATGCAGTAAATAATTAAACTTGGATCATTAGGATCAAAATACTTAGAAGAATTATTTCCCATTGTATTTGATTCTCTTTGTACATTAACTAGATAAATTTTCCCCTAAGAGATAATTTTGCATTTGTAATAACTCTTAAACCAAGACCTCCCCTAGTTTTATCATAACACAACTTGCTCCATTTCACCAAAGGAAATTTCCTTTTATCATGTAAACCTGACCATAAAAAGGATCACATAATATAGATTAAACTTTTTTCAACTAATTTCGACATAGAATACAACATATAATATATTGTAATGGCTTGTAAGACTGACTTAATTAACTGCCCTCTTCCTGCTAATGATAACCATCTACCTTTCCAAGATGGAAATTTATTTTAAAATTTACTAATAATTGGATTTCATAAATTTATCCTCATTCTCCCCTCAAATAAAGGTATCTCTAGATAAGTTATTGGTAAATTTTCCTCCCCCATTTGAAGCAACCTGTAAATTATTGCTTTGATATTAGCAAGAGTGTTAAGGAAGTAAATTTTGGATTTAGTCCTATTAACTTTTTGCCCCAAAGCTCTTTTGTACTCTTTTAAAATTATTCAAAGCTCTGGCCTCATTTTTCCTTGCCCTTCCAAAAAGGGTTGTATCATATACAAACTATTTATGGGTGATGTTATCGATGTTATTCCTAACATTAAGTCCACTTATAAGGCCATATTTATAAGCCTTATTTAAGTTCCTACTCAAAAAATTTGTCGTAGTAATGAAAAAATAAGGAGATAGAGGATCTCCTTGTCTAATGTCTCTCTTGGATTTAAAATATTATGTCACTAACCTATTGACCAACACTAAATAAGAAACTTTAGAGACACAATCTTCAATCCATCTAACCCATTTCTTTTCGAAACCAAATTTATCTAAAATTGTAAAAATAAAATCCCTTTTAACCCTATAATAGGCTTTACTCATATCAAGTTTTAAGATCATTGCTTTCTATTTTATTGAAGCTGTTAAATGTATAACTTCATGAGCTACTATGATCCCATCCAAAATTTGTCTCCCTTTTGTAAATCCTCCTTGCTTTTTTGAAATGATTTTGTCTAACAATGGCCTTAATCTATTCGCCATTGCTTTGGAAGTAATATTATATGCCATATTACATAGACTTATGGCTCTAAAAGAATCAAATAATTCAACATCCTTATTTTTTGGAATTAGGGTAAGATATGTTGCATTTATTTTATAAGGTATGTATTGTTTTACCCTAGACTATTCCACTACCACCAGTAAATAATCCTTTACTATATCCCAATTATGTTGGTATATAGCTACAAAGAGCCCATCTGGACCTGGGGATTTATCCTTATTAAAATAGAAAGGAGCTAAATGAACTTATTCTAGAGTAATAGGATCCGTCAACTTCCTATTGTCTTCATTCATTATAATTGAAGGAACATCTTGAAGAAGTTTATCATTAAGAACTTTTGTCTCCTATGAACCTAGAATATTCTGATAAATGAATTTTTCTCTTTTATAATTTCACTCTGATCTTGAATCCAAACCCCTTCTATTGATTTAACTTATCATACAATTTTCTTAACTTAATGGATTTTATTCCTTCCTTTGGATCTAGGATTTTTTTATAAAAATTCCTTTGAATTAGTTATAACTACTGAATTGAGATACAATTGATGCATGATACACATAAGGTAGACATATCTAAGGATTAAAAATTACACTATAAATATGATAATATTCTAAAATAAACAATTAAAAATTATAATTCACTTAACTCAATGGATTTTATTCCTTCCTTTGGATCTAGGAAATTTGAATTACAATTCCTTTGAATTAGTTACGACCATAGAAGTGAATTACAATTAATGTATGATACACAATCTATAGATATATATTTTTTAATCAATTATACAGGATTGATATGGATCCCACCTATATTACATCATGAAACATAGTGGTATCATAGCAACTTGGCAATTATGCATGTAGCCCTTGGCAAGATTTAAACCTTGGTCTCTTCCTTAAAAGTTGAAGAATCTATTTGATTGAACTAATTCCATTTGATAATATATAGACTTATTAAATGCAAATAATGGGAATACTTTTATATATATGGTTCCCCTTTTTAATTATTATCTCCCTTTTTTATTTTTTCAACAACTACCTTTTATTTTTATATTTTCCTAAATATAACTTATTCTAAAAATATATTTTCTTCTCAAAACAAAATTACATATTTCATTTCTATAAAAACTTTTTCTATTTTGTATTAAGCATTATTTTTAATATTCTACTACTTAATGCTTACTGTTCCAACTCCAAACTGCCCATAAGTTAAACTAATATTTTTTGGAAAGTGCTTTTGTAAAACTATTTGTTAATTGATACTATATCTTACAAAATTGTAGTTGTACTACTTCTTACTAAATCAAATCCCAAAGGAAGTGATGAATATCTATGTGCTTAGTTATTGTATATATTATAATATTTTTTCTATTTGAATGGTACTATTGTTATCACAATGTATAAGTGGGGAAATTTATCTTTTACTACAAACTATATAAATCTCTATGTAGACATACAAATTGACAACATGTGGAGGTAGTTGTCATATATTCAACCTTTTTTGTGGAAAGGGAATATCTTTGTTGCTTCTTTGAACTCAATGCTATAAGACCACTAGCAAGACAAACAATATCATGTAGTTGATTTTCAACCATATATTATATCAATCCAGACTGAGTATGAAAGTCCAACCACATCCAAAGTTTTTGGATGTTGAGAAATGAATGCAATGATATATCGAATAATACTTTTTGTTCTTCTCATATTATTTTCATATGGACTTGACATAAATCTAGAAATAAGACTTACTGCAAAAATGATACCTAGACTATAAGCAATAAGACACATTATGCTACCAACCTTACTTTAAGATTATTTCCTATCAACAATATTGTTCTCATATTATTTACTTAAATTTGCACCTTATGCTATTGGACTTTTCATGTCCTTAAAATTATACATTTTTAATCCCCTCAATATCTCTTGGGCATACTTGTGTTGATAAATAAAGATACATTCTTGTGATTGGTACATCTCCATGCTAAAAAAGTAGTGAAATAATCCAATATCAGTCACCTCATATTCATTCATCATTAATTATTTAAATTATTGTATCATGTTGGGAATATTACTTATACAAATCAAATCATCCATATAAATACAGCTAATTAAAATATCTTCAGGTTCCTTCTTTACATATAAATTTGGTTCAATTGGGCTTCTAATAACTCCATGTTTTTGGATATAAATATCAATTCTTGCATTCCAATCTCTAGGAGATTACTTCATTCCATACAATACCTTCTTTAATATATACACAAAACCTTATTTTACTTTCTATTCAAATCATGGTGTCTATTGCACATAAACAAATTTAATGAATTCATTCGATAATTCTCACTTGAAATCCATTTGATGAATTTACCACTTGTGATTTTTAAATTCTATCACTATTCTTATTATATCCAATAGAGAAACTAGTGTAAACATTTATTCATAGTAAATTCCATAGACTTGTGCATACCCTTTGGTGACTAGCCTTATCTTATATCTTTCAATTATGAAAACACTCATATCCTTAATTTTGTATATCCAATTCAATCCAAATGCTTCTTTTTATTTTGAATGTTCCTTCCAATTTTCATTATTTTCAAATGTTGACATATCTTCTTCCATTACCTCATACCAAACCTTCTATTTTATTGCATCTTTGTAACAACTTGGATAAATATCTACTTGAAAATACAAAGCAAAATTGACTATTTTATTTTCTTGATTATTAGTCCTCTCATTTATTTCTTTGAGGCTTCTTGCCTTCCTTTAGGGGCTTGGATTTGATTCTAGATTTTAACTTGTTGAGGATCCTTTTGGTGGTAAACTTGTACTACACATTAAACTAGGGATGATATTAGAATTACTAGAGAGAGATGTAATATTTTTATGAGATTTTATATCCACAAGTATAGGTTTTTATTGTTGCATTTATTTTTTCCATGCTTTCCCTTCATAAAATATCTCATCCCTTGTATAATCATCTTTTTAGACTTAGGATTCCAAAACTTATATGCTTTACTCTATTCCAACTAGCCAATAAAAATGGATGCTTTAATCTTTGCATCTATCTTATTTATTTTAATCATATGGAACATTTACATATGCTAATGAGTAAAAAACTCTAAAATGTAATCCATTGGGTCTTCTACTATGTCATACTTCTTTTGTGTACAACTCCTTACAAGTGATATTGGTTTGTGATTGTGGATACACACTATTTTAGAAATTTCTTTAGCCTAGAAATAATTTCCTAATTTATTTTCTTATAACATGGGCCTTTTCATTTAAACAAGGATATAAATCCATAACTGTATGTTGTTGTAAGTTGCATTTTGATTCTATTTTCAATAAAATATATATTGAAAATTCTAGAAGTATATTTTCTCCCTCTACCATTCCTCAATTCTTTTTTTTGTTGGCCCTATCCCAGATCCCTGGCCCTGTCCTAGATCCCTGACACATCCTTTGCCCTTCTTCTTTAGCTGGTAGGTGTTACATATGATCTCCTTGGGGTGGGAGATCACTGTTCCATTTGTCTACCCATTTCCTTGTTGTTTGGTGGGGTTTTTTATGGTGTTTGTGATCTAGGATATCCCTAGGTTTTTTTGGGATGTCCATAGGTCCTGTTCTAGTTCCCTAGCACTCATTTTTCCCTCTTAATTGGCTTGGTGGTGTTACAGATGACCTCTTTAGATTGGGAGGTCCCTTATTATCTTATCTACCCCTTTCCATGCCTTCTAGTGGGGTTCTCATTTTGTTTCCTATGTACTAGGATGGACTTGGGGTTTTATGGGATGTCCTTTGTTTTTCTTGGGTCCTTCTTTGGTATTCTTGAGTTCTTTTAGGAATAATTTCCTTATTTTTGTAGGGTCCTATTTGGATCTAAGGATCAGAGGTTCTTCTGGTGCAGTACATTGTGGCTTGGGTTTTTTGGCTTCATGACAAACTCTTCATAGTATATTTTGGCTTGGGATGGGCCCTCATGCTTATTCATGTGGTGTTGCTCTTTGGATTTTTGGATGTAGTTTTGATGGTGTTTTCTTAGCATTTTCATGTCTTATGGAGGACCTCTTTTCCGATTGCTATTGTGCTCCTACGGGTCATCCTCTTTTGGATCCTTGAATCTGCTCGTTGGTGGTGTTGGAGGTTGTTGTGGAGCTCTTGCTATTTTTTCCTAGCCTTTGGGTGGTCTTGCACTTTTATGTGGTAGCTCATGCTTCATAGCTCCTTTGTTGAGGTTTCCTAGGGCCTCCCCACAATTTTCATTAGCTCACATTTATGCATTGTTGTTTCCTCTATCTCCCTTGGCCTATGAGTGGTTTTGCTCGTTGCAATAGGATTTCATGGCCTCTGGAGTCCCTTGGTTGTTGTTCCTCTTGCAGGCCTATTCAGTATACCATTCCCTACTATTGCATCTATCTACTGCATCCCTGTGCATCCTTAGGTGAGAATTTTCTATGTTTCCTACTTTAATTTTAAATTTGAATTTTTAAATTGTTGTAGTGGGAAGGATAGCCCTATTTCAAATATTTTTGGGTGGGTTTATCTTTCTCAAACCTTCTTAGCATGTGTTTTTTTTGCAGTCCTTTTTCACGTGTTTTTTTGCTGATTTGGGCAGGGTGGCACTGTCCCAGACTTCAATGTAAAAAAAAAAAAAAAAAATCCTTTAAGGTTATCCTTTAGCCTATCTTAAAAGGTTGTCCTTGCCTATCCTGAAAGACATTCCTTATGTCTTTCCTTTGTATTTTGGTGTCCTCTCCTATGGCCTTTTTTATAGTCTTATGACTTGTTGTAATCAGGTATTGGGATCCTTGATAAAAACCTATTTTTAATTTAATTGATAAAAAAAAAATCTTTTTTCTTTGCTTGAGAAAAAGGGGTTGTACTGGGGTCTCCCACCCTTGATAAATCACAACTCTATTATTTAAATTTTTATAGTTTACAAACATATTCAATTATCATCTCAATTGAGATGCTATAACTAGATATCTACATATTTTTTCATAAAAAGTCTAAATTTGTTATATTCATTTTTTGGATCTTCTTCCATTTTTTTGTAAATACAAATATTCGATATTATTTTCCTTGACAATTTCCAATATTTTTTATCCATGCATCCAAGTTAAATCCTAGTTAGTGATGGTATTTTAGGATGCCAAGTTTCCATTGTGCCATTTGAATATCCATAATTGCTTTGTTAGATCAATGCTTATGCTACTTTGCTCTGATATTTTGAATGATTGGTCCTATTGTTCCTTGATGCTACTGCACCCCTTTGAAATCCAAAATTATTAACATTATTATTTTTATTCCAAACACTTCCATACTTGGTACCTTTATGACTCCATTTAAATCTAAAATATCAATGCGTAAAGCCATGCATCCAAGATTGTTTCCACTCAGGGTGGTGTAGCGATATGCTGCAACCTTAACCTTGTTTTGTTTCCTTTGATTCTTTAACATTTTTTTTTTTTAAATTCTTCTTCACAATATTCTCTCTTATATCTTTCTCTTGGTGCATCCTTGTGCACTTTTTACAAGGCTTCCTTGGACTTTGTTGCTGCTACTATAAATCTAATTTTTGAGGTTTTAAATGATTCTCCAACTTTTTCCCTTTCCATAACCACTTCTTGCTTCTCCTTGGATCCTTGCTTCTTAATATTTTCCTTCTGAATGTGACCATGAACTTGCACATTGTTTTTTTTTATAAGGTTGTAAGAAGGGATTTTTGAAAGGGACCCAACCCTTTTACATTGTCACACAACACATATATGTCACATTTTTAATACAAAATGTAACAATACATAGGTCCTCCTATTCAAGGATGCAACCCATATTAAACTATATGAACTATCCTTAACTATATAATATGATATTTTACAGACTTAGAAACAAATGTAACACCAACACCAATAAATAAATTGAGATCAATACTGAAGTAAAACATTTATGCAAGAAATTAAACACAATTAACAAAACCAAATAGACTAAACACCATATTGACCAACCCAATATGACATATAACATTCATTTTGAGTGTTTTCCTTTCAACATGCATGCATTCATAGCCATGTATTCTTCCTTCTTGGCCAAGGCAGTCAACTTGATTTTGGTATCCATTACAAAATCCTAAATTTGATTGATGATCCCATTGAAGTATTTGGTATTGCTAAACCAGATGAATGATCCTCTAAACCAACATACTCACATTTGATATTGCAACTCCAATGAAACATGCCATTCCATCATGCATAATCAACCCCATCTAACCTTGTAAGTTCTCTCTATTATTTTAATCACTTTTCATTACAATTTATCTATATCACAACAACAAATAATGCCTCTTGATGCCCCATTAGTAGGAATTACTACATGCATTTCTTCCTTCCATATTTTATTTTTAATAGTTTTATAACTTTGTTCAATTTTTTTGTATTTCTTATAAATCTAGAATATAGGGTTTGGATTCTTTCCTCAATGATAACACTAGATGGTGCTTTGAAGGGGTATAGAGACCCCTTACATTCCAATAAATGATCTTTATTTCTTATATCTAGCGAGTTGATTCTTCCCTCTTATATTAAGAATCATTTGGGTTCCATTAGCCACATACATAGTTGTTTCTCCTTGTAAAACCTAATTTTTTAAAGGTCTACCAAGTGGTTTAGATTCCCCTCCTACATTAATTCTAGTATTATTACTATTCCTTATTATTATGGATGTAGTTAGACTTTTATTTCCTTTTAGTGATATTCTCTTTTGGCTAGATTCATGGGGCATCATATTTTCTTTTTATCCCTTGTTAACCTTAGGTGTTATAATCTCTTTTTCTAGCACTTAATAAGTTTTTTCATCCCCAAATTCAAAATTTTTATCCATTTTATCATTTACAATTTTCTTCTTTTCCTCATCTAGGTTTTCCAATGAATCAAATGGATTTTTTGTAGGAATTTTATTTATAGAAAGACTTGGAATAGAAACAGAAGGGCATACCTTAATATGATCATCCACAATCTCACCCTCTTCAAACAATGCAATAGCTAATCCACCATATTTCTTGTAGGAATTCATTTGATATTTATCATCCGATCCTTAATTTTCAAGGTCATATTTCATCATTTTGCCTATAGTTTTCTTATTCTAGTTTCGCTTCTGCAATCTCTTCCTAGGATGATTAGAGCAAAAAATTCCAACATGACCAAATTTAAAACACACATTACACTTGATAGGCAAATTCTCAAATTCAATGACTTGCAACCACTTGCCAAATTTGGAGATAATTTCAATAGTATTTGGTAGATCTTTCTCTAGATTGATACTAACACAAAATATTGCATAGATCAGCCTAGATCTCATAGTAGTGGCTGAATCAATCGCTATAATCTATCCAAAATCCTTTGCAATCCCTTCAAAAATATCCTCCTACCAAAAATACAAAGAAATTCTAGGTAATCTAACCCAAATTGGGGCCTACAAAATGTTTTGGATGTAAGGATCAAAATTTGGAGTCCAGTGCTTTAGAAACAAATCCCTTCTACCAAAAAACAAAGGACCCTTTTACAAAATTCAATTCATATCCTCAATGCAATTCAATTTAACAAAAAAAATATTTTTAGGAAGGGTCATGATCTCCATAATCCCCAATGATTTCCATTTACTATGGGCCCATTTTTTAATTGAATCCAAATAAATTCTAGCATCCAAAAAGTTTCCAATTAAACAAGTAACACCTTATATCACATCCATTTCAACCAATTCATTCAGTATAATTAGTTTCCCTTTCTCCATTACTAGTTTGAAATTTTTATTTAGAATTTTTTCTTTTCTCTAACATCATCCAACCATGGTCAGCTCCATGATAAAAAATATGAGAATAGTCCTACTTATTTTTAATAGAATACCCATAAGATCTAAACTTATCCTTTGGTAGAGACTTATCTAGTAAATGTGACAAATATCTAACTTCACCATGAGGATGACAATGCCCCTCATTCCAATCATAAAACTTCAAATCCTTCCCTAAGTTGCATTCCATTATTATAAAATATTCCATTCATGAAACTCCAATTTCATGGTACTTGCAATATTATTACAATTTTATGTGCTACTAAGGCAATAACGATGACAAATCAACCATAAGCTACTAAGATTATGGATCAAACATAAGCTATTGAGGTGGAAAATCAACCACAAGTCTCTAAGGTGATAGATCAACCATAGGCTATGATGATGATGGAACAACCATAGGCTACGATGATGATGAATCAAACTTAGGCTATTGAGGAGACAAATCAACCACAAGCTACTGAGATAGTGGATCAAGCATAGGTTGCAATGGTAGTGGATCAACCATAGGCTTCTAAGGTGGTGGATCAACCATAGACTACTGATATGGCAGATCAACCAGAGGCTATGATGATGGTAGATCAAACATAGATTGTTGAGGCTATTGATGATTCTTGTTATGGATTGATATTTTCATTAATAATTGATATTTATAGACCCTTGAATGTTAGGGTAAAGCATGGTTTTTTATGAGGGGTATCGATCCCCTCATACTAAGTGGGTTTTGAATGTTGGACCTCCCCATAGAGAGGCCAAATTCCTTACCACTGTAGTAAGCTTGTAGCTCATGAAATTGCACATTGTCATTTGTATTTTTTCTTCTATTTTATCCTCTTTATTCATTTCTTTCAGTTCCATTTGAAGCCTTTTTATTTCTTCTTTATATCCTTTGATGGTGACCTTCAAACTAGCTATCTTTTTATATCATTGACTCAAGAATGCATGCTCCATTTCATCCCAACTGCAACTATAATTCCTTTCCCTAGCAAAACTTGCCCACTAATCATGAGATTCCTCTTTTAAAGGATAGAAAAATTTGTAATTTCAAAAAAGATCACTAGAATATAGAGAACTAAAATTCATCCACCATTCTCAAGCATCAATTTCATCATTTCCATTGAAAATTGGTAACTCCATGATCCCAATCCAAAAAAATCCAAAAGCAACTAGGTTTTTGAAAAAAATAGGGTTTTCCAATTTTGTTTTTTTTTTTTAAATATCCTCTAATCCTTGCTATCATTGACAAAACAATTTAAAGGTTAAATATTTAACATAAAAAATAATTCAACCATCCATTATGAATTTGCATTAATCCATTACCAAGCTTATCCTCCAAATGGTTCAACATTGTTGCATAGACTATTGTTGTTGTTGCAAGAAGCTTGGATGACTTTATTGCCAGCATGGTTCTTCTTGATAGCAACAGTGACAATGCTGGAAAATTACTTTTCCAATAAAAAATAAATTGTAGTTGAAACTCAAATCACTTCTCTTTGCTAGTAATCTATGTTGGCTTTTAAGACTTACTATCTCAAAATATCATAGGTCCCAATATAAATAAGCCACAATATTATAGGTCAAAATATCAATAATCAAAAGTAGAATTATATATAAGCAATCAAATATATATACAATCCAATATAATAATGAAATAACATTCACTTATAATATCAAATATGAATGTAAATGGTCAAAATCATTCATGTACATGCATGAAGAATACTTACAATAAAATTGCTCAAAATTTGTATACAAGCTTTATTATCAATGCTTACTATGTGATGATCGCTACAGATCATTTTCCCTTACATTTTATAGAGCTTTATATCCATAATATAGACATAGTAATGTGACTCTTCAATAATTATCTCTTACAATCCTCACATATTGGGGATATGCAACCTTTCCTATTCTTGACCTTTGGTTTCTCATCTTGCCACTTGTATACTAGACTTTTCACTCTCTTCTTACATGCATAATTTAACTCTATGACACTTGCACACTTCTACATGACTCTTACTCTCCTACATGCACTCCTAATACAAGACACTTATGCACATCCTCATCTTACATATTTGCACACTTACATACATGAAACTTGTGCATATTATCTCAATACACACTTGCACTCTTACTTACATGACACTTATGCATATCATGCACATTGCACTCTTACATGACACTTGTGCATATATTGCACATTGCACTCTTACATGACACTTATGCATATCCTACACATTGCACTCTTCCATAACCTACCTAATCCTCTCATCCTCAATAGCCATGTCACTATGCCACTAAACCCCTATCTCCTTCTTAGTAACCATATTAGCTAGTAAGTCTACCACTTTATTTAGATCTCTACTCACTTAAATTGGAATGATATCCTCCAATTCTTTAATTTGGGTGACAAGAATCCTCAACTTCCATATCTTCAAAGTAAATATCCTCATGAAATCCAAAGCTCCTACCAATATTTGAGAATCTGATTCTAGGATTATCCTCCTGTAACCTTGTCTTATTACCTAGATAGAAGTATATTTGATAGCTAAGGCTTCTACTTCATTGTTTGTGACCCTTCCCATACCTTGCAAATACCAATAAAGCAGTATCCCAACATGATTCTTGCATACCAATCCAATTCCTGCTCTATCTTTATTATCTTTTGTAGCTCCATTAGTATTAATTTTAATCCAAACTTGTAGGGTGGTTTCAAACTAGTTCTATCATGCCCCTCATGCACTTTGGCTTACTTATCCATCATCCCTATATCAGCCTAAGTTTCCTCTTTACCATGCACTACCATATTTTCTATTACTTTTCTCCAAATGACCTACCAAAGTCCATTTAAGGATGAAAAGGCTTATCTAAAAAAAATACCATTTCTCTCTAGCCACACTTACCACCAAATAAATTTCAATCCAATATTCCAATTGATACAAAGATATTTATATTTAAATCTACCCCTCTTCCATATTTCCCAGATATTAATTCGATTCAAATCACCATTGGCTCAAATTTTATAAGATAAAAACCATCATTCCTAGATTTGGTGCATGAACAAGAATTCAAACATGAAGTGGTTAGATGTTTCCTTGCTCTTATAGCATAAAAAACATTTATATGGATAGATGATTCTCCTACATCTTAGATTATCAAAAGTAAGAATTCCATTGTGCATGAACTACTAGGCAAAGAAGTTTACTTTTGGCCAACCCTTGGACTACCAAATATTTCTCCAATCCTCAACCTGATATGCATGAGAAGGAGGTTCTAGAAGGATCTTATCATATCCATCCTTCATTTTGTAGACTCCAAGTCTCCCATAGCCCCAATATAATTCATTCTCCTCATATCTACTTATGAAAAATATTTTTTCTAGTATTTTAGTCATGATGGGTGTCAGTTTCGAAGGGATTGGAATTGGCGAGTCATACAAATTATTAAACTACTTAAAATTATAATCCCCTAGCTATTTATTTTTTAAATAACTTTTAATATAGATCCAAACCTTGCTTTCCATGGTTTTTTTATTGGTTGTAGTTCTGGAAATTTATCAATGATAGGTGGGTATTGATCTCATGAATCTATCTAAAATTATGCCTTCTCCTCTCTCTCTACTTTCCAAAATAATCCATATTTCACTACCTGAGATCTTAAATTTAGAGCCTACCACACTAAGGACACATTACCATCCAAAGAGAAAAGTCTCACCTCATTCGGATTCACCTATCCCAGATATTTAGTAGTTAAAACTCTGCTGAATAAATAAATTGGTTGGGAGATCCACTTCTAGTAAAGATTTCTAACCAAAGCTTTATTATTTAACTCTAATATTTTTAGTCCCAAACCTCTCTTTACCTTGGGCTGGCATACTTTCTTCCAACCTACTAAGTCTCATTTCCTCTCTCTTTTTACTCCTCTCCATGAGAAATTTCTAGCCATTTTGTCTAACTCTTTTCATATGGTATGTGGGACAACAAGGATAGAAAATTTATAAATTGGCATGGCTTGAATGATTGAATAAAAAAAACTTAATATTCCCCCAAAGCTTAACCATTTATGTGACCAAAGATTAATTCTTTCTTTGATACAATCCAAAATATTCCTCCATATATCTATCTTTAGTTTTCTAAAATGCAAAGGGACCCCCAAATATACCACTGGTAGAGAATTCCTTGTGAATCCTAAGATCTCTAAAATTATATCTTGAATCCTTCAATCAATATTGAAAAATACCACTTTGGATATTTTATCATTTATGACTTGGTTTGTGGCCCTAAGGTAAACATTAAGAGTATCTCTAATCATTCTTGCTTCCATGAAGTTGGCCACTCCCACTAATCTTGTGTCATCCACAAATTGTAGGTAATTCAAAACCTCCTCATCCACCTTGATACCTATTTGCAAACCTTGTTGTCTTCTCCTCAAAATTATTCTACCTAAGCCTTCAACCAATATGATAAAAATATAAATAGAACAAGAATCTCCTTGATGAAGGTCTTGAGTGGATCTAAATGGTTGCAAGGGAAGCGCTTTTATTAATACTAATTTTTTCAGAGTAGGAACATATCTCATGATCCATTCTATCTGATCCTAAGATAAATCAAATGCTTCCATCATCCTTTATAATAAGATCCACTCCACCCTATCATAAGCCTTTTACATATCCAATTTTATGAACAATACCTTATTACCAGATTTTTTCATTTAGTTGATTGCCTCCTAAGCTAGAATGACATACAATATCTAATTTACCTCTAAAAAACCCTCTTCCTCTAAGGATATAATGCTATATAGGATATGTTTTATCCACTAAACCATTACCTTCATGATTATTTTATATAAGACATTGCATAAGTCAATAGGTATATAATCTAAAATATGCATCCCCTCCTCCCCTTTTGGAATTAAGGCAATGAATGTATCATATAATGCTTTAAGAATTATTTTACTACCTCTATAATCCTCTATAAAAGCTATTACATCCTCCTCCAAGTTGTCCTAGAAGGTATAAAAAAACTCAATTGGAAAGCCATTTGGACCTGGTATTTTTATGGTACTCATTCCAAAGACTACTTTCTTTAGTTCCTCTCTATCAATGGGTTTAAGTAGGGCTTGATTTTTGAAGAACACAAGCTTATACTGAGAGGGGGGGGGGTGAAAAGTATAAGACCTCTTTTTATTTATTCCTTTATACTTCAAAATAGTAAAGCAATATACCCAAAGCAATATCAAAGCAATGCACAAAATCATCCACAAAGTGACGCCAATTTTAACGTGGTTCACCTAGAATGCCTAGGCTATGTCCACAAAACTTTTCTCTAAAATTTATCTCAAATTTCTTTGGGAAACCTTCCAAATTACAATGTTTATGAGCCTCGTATCAAAGGAGACACCTTCCCCCAATCTGAATTTATGAGCCTCTGCTCAAAGGAGATACCTTCCCCTCTGCTCTGGAAATGATCCCTCAAAAGA
The DNA here is from genome assembly GCA_028583015.1 of Wollemia nobilis. Taxonomy (NCBI): domain Eukaryota; kingdom Viridiplantae; phylum Streptophyta; class Pinopsida; order Araucariales; family Araucariaceae; genus Wollemia; species Wollemia nobilis. Next base: position 14,390,552 of record JAQPPZ010017235.1, read on the forward strand.
TCAACTGCCTCTACCTCTTTCCAGCACGTGGAACTCCTTTCCACCGAAGACCTCCTATCCTCAATGCTTAGCCTAAGAGACCTCTACCTTCTATGATCATGTCCACAACATCTCAACTACCTGTACCAAACATAGTCAGTCGATCTAGTACAAGTCTTCCTCTGTCTGTCAGATCTGTCCAAATCTATGAACAAATCAATCCTCTGCACACAAGCCTTCTCAAAGACTTGCCAAATCTGTCCTGAGGTTCTTCTCAAAGAACCAATGCACCTCTGTCCTAAAGTTCTCTAATATAACTCTCAAAAACTCAGCTCACAAGTCCTCTGCTAGGACCTGTCCAAATCTGCTCACAAGTCCCCACCGAAACCTTTCCAAAACCTGCTCACAAGTCCTCTGCAAGAACCTATCAAAAACCTTAGCAAGCTCACCAAGAAAAACTTGCTTAGCATGAACCCACAAAGAGAATTGTTAGAGACCCAATGTGATTCATAAACCTCATAGAAGCATAAAGAGAATTGTTAGAGACTCAATATGTTCTATACTTAACTCCCAATCTCAATCTCAAATCTCATAGAAACATAAAGAGAATTGTTAGAGACCCAATATGTTCTATACTTAACTCCCAATCTCAATATCAACTCAATCTCACTCTCAAAAGAATAATATATATATAGTATGCTTTTCTCAAGAATATGAAACACAACCCAAAAATTGCCAACTATGCAATATCTCATATAACAATGATACTCATATTCTTTTTACCAACAATTAGAGTTTCACCAACAATGCTCATCAAACAAGGTTTAGACCACCAACACATTCAACTCAACATCAACCTTGAAGCATTAACCAATCATCACAAGAAAAGGAAACAAGTAGAAATCCTTTTCCCTCCAAGGATAATTGAACAAAACATCCACCAACACAATATCACCAATTGCAAATAATAACTTGTTCAAATCAACTCAATGGAGTAAGCCCAATATCATGTATCAAGTAAAGCACTAACTTGATCAACAACAACCTCTATGAAAGCAACTCATCCATCAATATCAAAACATCCAACTAAGGGTTTCATCATCTCAATGCAAGTAGCAAGACTTACTAACATAAACCCTAGTGCAAAAATGCTTCCTCTTCCTCAACCAGAATTATGCATTCACCCAAACACTCATCAATGATTTTAATGCATAAACAATCTTCAATATCCAGAAAATAATATTTACACCAAAGATACCTAGTAGACAACCTTTTCACTCCAAACTCAATTTCAGAAAATATACCATCAACAACATACATGGAAGAAGTTGCCCATACCTTTACTTTGATGAAGAAGGAGAACTCAAAATCTGTCACAACACTAACTCTCAATTTGCCACTAATTAGAGTTAGCAACTAAACAATAATACACAATAATAAAGATCCAAAATAACACCTTATTTCTCCAACTTAGTTAAAAACACCAAAGTACAATATACATACAAAGTAAAACCTCTTTACACCTTATTACTCCACATAAACATTAAACATCAATAAAACAATGTCAAAAACAAATATGATACCTTAACCTTATACCTCCCGTGCATTCACAGCCACTATCCTTTGCACACCATGACCAAAAAGAAATTCCCAACGAAGAAAATTGAACACGGCACCTCTTTTGCCTAGCACTTTCGCTTAAACGCCTTCGTCGTTGGGTCACAAGTGCCCAACGAAGAAATACAGCACTGCCCTTTCTTTTATCTTCCTTTGACACCAAGAAACTGGAAAACATAAACGTCTTCCACAAGCCACATGCAAACTGGTGAGCACTATCCAAAACGTAAGTCACAGAATGCTTGTATTTATCATCTCACAGCACAGTCTGAAAATCATAGTCCAGGTGCAATTGCCAATCCACCGGCGTCAATCATAAAGGTAAGGATGCAGCCCAAACTCAGTTTTGAATATGCAAAGCATGGTTTCCAACACAGAACAAGCATGATTTCAAGGACATCAATCAAAGATCGAAAACACAAAGCGCTATTCGAAATAATAGATAAAACGCAAAATTGCAGACGCCAAGCGCAAATCACAAGATACAGAGCCAATCATAAATCACAGATGTCAAATAATTCCTGGTGCATACTTTGGAAAAACATCCCCACTTATATAGCCATTTCTCCATAAAGTTTGATGTCGACGCCCCTCCAACGATGGCATCATATCGGTGAAAGAATTCTTTTACTTCCGTCGCTTAAGGGTTGAAAGACCCTATAATAATAATTAAAATAATAATTATTATTATTTTATTAATAATAAATTAAACTTGGACCTTTGACAAAGGTTTGAGTTAATTTAATTATTAATAATAAACATGGAACTTTGCATTAAGTTAAGCTTGGTTTTAATAAAAACCCTTAATGAGTCCAAATGGTTTTAATAAAAACCTTTAACCTTGTCACCATGGTTTTAATAAAAACCCTTTAAAAATGAAGCTTCTCAAGATATTCTTGACATCACACTCTTTTGATATCAACACAAAAATTTCTTTTGACATCAATGACAACTTATACATTTGAGCAAGGGCAAAGTACCCAAAATTTCCAACAATCTCCCCCTTTGTCATTGATGGCAAACCTTTACTGAAAACACTTCTCAAGAGCCAAAACTGAAACCAACTGAAACCAACTGTGCTAACAACTGAGAATCTTCCTTTGAAGTTTTGCTCCCCCTGAATTGAAGCTTTCCTCTTCACTTTGAAGCTCTCCCCCTTACTCATATCTCTCCTCCTTTTTCATCAATGGCAAAGGGCCACCTTTGGGGCTCGGGACTAAGAATTAGCCTCTTAGCTTAGTCCCTCCCCCACCTCTTGATGAGGTGATTAATTTTGGGGTGGGATTAAAACTCCCATTAGGCACTGATCATCATCAGCGTCTATAAATTCCTTATCGGGCCTTCTCTTGAACTCTTTGTCCATATTCCTATTCTTGTCATTGTTATTGTTCTTGTTCTCATCCTTGTTCTTATCCATGCCTTGATCCTTGGACCTGATCATGCCACTATTCCTGTTCTTGTATTCTGGAATTTCAGCTCTACACTGTCTGACTATGTGACCTTCATTGTTGCACTTATAACAAGTAACAATGTTATTTCTTTTAGGCATACCTGTTCTTTGAATCCACCAGTTCTGACCAAACTTGTTCTGACCAAACATGTTCTGACCAAACCTGTTCTGACCAAACCTATTTTGACCAAACCTGTTCTGATCATACCTGTTCCTGATATTTGCCTTCCAATAAACTACCTTGTGCCCAAACTGTTGACAAGAGTAGCAATACCCTTGAAAGAAATTACCACCTCTGAAACTATCATTTACCTTCTTCACTTGAGCCATGCAATGTGAAGCTATGTGACCAAACCTGTGACAAGCAAAACATCTGCCTTGAAACTTTCCTTTATTTGACCTCTTAGGTTATGAAAACTTCTTCTTCTCATTCTGAATTCTATTTTCTATTTTTGTGCATCTATCATTCAAAGAATCATGATCTGAAATACTTTCCTCATCAGAACTCTCTTCATTTTGGAGTCTCTTACTAGATTCTCCAACTTGTTCCTTGTGATGTTTAACAAAACCAAGGCCTGTTTTATCTGTTGTCTTTCTTTGACCTTTGATGAGAGACTTAACCTTTTTGGAGCTATCTTGAAACCTGTGAATCTTATCCTTGTACCCTTTAGTTTCCTCTTTCAAAGAAGCCATTTTTTGTTCTAACTCACTATACTCAAGAACCTTAGACTCTAACTCATCCTTGAGTTCTTGTGTCTTAGCTATAGAGAAGTCAATACTTTCTATAAGATCATCTCTCTCCATACAACATTCATCCAACTTATCCTTGAGTCTAGCATTCTTATTTCTTTCCTTTTTCAAAGCACTAAGAGCACTAATAAGTTCACCTTTAAGATCTACTTCACCTTCCTCTATATGTTTGCTATTAGAATCATCAAAGCCTTTTTCAGATTTCTTATCACTAGAGGTGCTACCCTTTTCAAAAACCATACATGCATATTCCTTATATTTTTCTAAAGCATCCTCATACATACTAGAAATCGAATCATTATTTGTGCAATCATCCTCAAGGTGACAAAAATTTCCACACCTAAGACATTTCATGATAATGAATCTATGTTTTGGTTCTTCCTCTTTTTCTGATATGAACAACATCTCATTTTCATTATCACTTGAAGAACTTTCACTATCACTACTAGAACACTTACTTGCTTTGTCTAGGTAGAAAATCTTCTTGTGTTTGTGAGAATACCTCTTTCCTTGATTGTTGTGCTCATATTTGTTTTTCCTATGATGCTTGTGCTTTTCAGAATCCTTGCTCTTACAGTCCTGTTTATCTTCATCACTTTCATCCTTGGCAACAGTACAATCAGTAGCATAGTGACCAAACTTTCCAAAATTGAAACATCTTATGTTTTTCATATTTTTGTGCTTTCTATAAAACTTGCCTTTCTTGCTATAATATGCCTCTTCATCACTAGAAGACTCATCACTCTCTTGAAGCTGTTTACCTTTGGATTTCTTGGTAGCCTTGAAAGCTGCCTCCTTGACATCAACCTTCAATTGAGTTCTTATGCTGCAAGTATACTATGGAGCTCATCCTTTTTCAACTTATCCAAATCTTTAGCTTCCTCAATAGCAAAAATCTTTTCACTAAATCTATTAGGAAGAGATCTTAAAATCTTATCACAAATATCATTTTCAGCAAGCTCAAGACCTAAGTGATGCAGAAGCATCCAGTGAAAGTATGAGCAATCTTGCATCTTTTAATTTTCTTTAAAGTTATGGTATTTTTGAAGCAATTTGGTTCTTTTCCGGGGAAGGAGATGTCGTAAGACAGAAAAGGAAGTTGTTAAAGGAACTAAGGCAAAATTTGGTGTGAGGTCGCGAAATCGCAACATGTCGCGAAATCGCGACCTCATTTGCTATAGCAAATGTGGAGCAAGTTTTGTCGCGATATCATGACGGTTGGGTTGGCCGAGTCTTAAGTTACGAAGGGGTCGCGATATCGCGACGTCGCGATATCGCGACTTTGTTTCAAAGCTGAGGGTGGACGTCAGTTGGGTCGTGATATCGCGACATGTCGCGATATCGCAGCCCAAGAAAAGGTCAAACGGAAGTAAACACGCGGGTGGTCGGACAGGGTGAAATAGACACGTGGTTGCCACGTGTCTTAAAGGCAACACGACCAATGGGGGATAGAGTTAAATTTGACATGTGGAGACACACTTGTAACAGATCATGAGGATGAGGGCCACGTAATCGGAGGAGAGAGATATAGATGTCGACCAAGTTTAAGTATCTTGGAATGTTGTTTCTGGAGAAACCATAGATACAGGTGAAAGACTTAATGGCGAAGACAACGATACTTAAAGACGATCAGATTAAAACGATGGGTGCAGGGTATGGGAAGCCATGAATGCAAGCTACGGATGGATCGGACAGTTGCCATTTATGGCTAGAAAACAAAAGGAAAGGAAAATCTTGAAATTTCAATGGAGGGAAGATGAAATTTGAATTGGTCTTTGGGCGGGAGCATTAATTGCAGGGAAGGCCGAGACCACATTAAAATGAGGAAAATTTGTATGGGAAAAGGATGGTGAAGTTCGGGATTGGGGGAGAAGTGGTATACTGGAGAGAATACTGTAAACCGTATTAAGCTATTTTTAATGAAATTACCATGAAATTACTGTGAATGTGTTTGTGTGAATCCCGGCTTGCCATCAAGTGGTATCAGAGTGGGAGCTCCTGAGCGTGTAACAGATCATCGGAGAGAGGCAGTTGCACCAGGATCTATGGAAGAATTCAAGAAAAAAATAAATAAATAAATAATACAGAGAAAATATCATGCCTCCACGAAGGAACCGTGGAGGAGCAAGAAATGTGGTGTCGGTCGAAGACTTTCGGGCCTTGCAAAGACAAGTTCAAGCCTTGCAAGAAGAGTTACGCAAGGCGCGAACCCGGAGGGGAAGAGGAAAGTGAAGATGAAGTTGAAGAGGAAGAACATTCTGAGGAAGAAGCAGAAGTTGTGGATCCAGCTCAGGCCCGGTTGTATAAGGCCATCTCTCAGATTGGAAAACAGCCAAAAATGGAGGTATCTACCTACTCGGGAAATCTGAATCCAAAAGAAGTGATTGACTAGATAAATGATTTAGAGGAATATTTTGAGTATGAGGAGGTTGAAGACCCTAACCGGGTCAGATTTGCTAAGACCAAGTTAAAGGGTCATGCCAGCATTTGGTGGAGGGGAATGCAGTTGGAGAGAAACAGAAGAGGGAAAGAGAGAATAACAAGATGGGATAGAATGGTGGAGAAGCTTAAAAGACAGTTCATCCTGGAAGATTACGAGTTGGATTTGCTAAGAAAAATGCAGAGCTTGAGACAGACAAACAAAACTGTCCAAGAGTACACTAAAGAATTTTACAAAATTTCTATTAGAATAGGGCATTTAGAGGCAAATAAAGAGAAAGTAGCCCGTTACATTAATGGGTTGAGGCTTGGTATCCAGGAAGAACTGAGCCTGGTTCGAGTAAATACCATTGAGGATGCTTATCAATTTGCATTGAAGGTAGAAGAAAAGCTAAACAGGCAGTTTGAAGGCAAGCAAAGAGGAAGAGGTCGAGGTGGAAGGACTGGTGGGAGGACCAGTGGAGAAAATTACAAGGATCTGAAGAATACTGGTGAAGCCAATAGTAACCAGGACCAAAAATAAGAAGATGTTTATCAGCCCCGAGATCAGAATAGCTACCCAAGAGGACGGGGTGGATGCGGACGAGGGTTTGGAAGGGGGAGTATTTCGTGGAACATGTTTCCACTGTGGTGAAGAAGGACACCGGGCATTTGAATGTCCACAACATCGAGAAAGAACAAACAAGAGGCCTGAGGGCCCAGCCAGAGCTACTGTGGTAGAGGAGGATGCTGAATTTGAGCATTCCAAAGATGCGGAGAGAGGAGAAACAATGGTTGTAAGAAGAGTCTTGTTGAACGAGGAGAAGGACACAAACCAGAGGAAAAGTTTATTCCACACTAGATGTAAATGTGCGGGCAAGGTTTGCAATATCATTATTGATAATGGTAGCACGGATAACCTGGTTTTTGAGGAAATGGTTACAAAGTTACAGTTATAAAGGAAGAAACACCCACACCCATACCGGGTCGCATGGTTACAAAAGGACCACGAAGATTTGGTCAATGAGCAGTGTTCTGTTAAATTTAACATTGGGAATTATTGTGATGAGGTCCTATGTGACATCTTACCCATGGATGTTTGCCACATGTTGCTGGGGATACCCTGGCAGTTTGACCGGAGTGCAGTGCATGATGGCCGTGCCAACACCTACTCATTGACAAAGAATGGTGTACGCCATAAACTAAATCCCTTGAAGGATACATATGAAAAGGTATGTAATATTTCTAGAGTCTGTTTAGTTGAGGGGAGAGAGTTTCTGAACGGGTTAAAGCATGAACATTTATGTTATGCAATAATCCCTAGAGTTAGGGGGAAGGAATGTCGGGATACCCCAACAGAAGTTCTAAATCTCTTTGGAGGAATTTCCGGACATTGTGTCCGATAATGTGCTCGAGGGCTTACCCCCTATGAGAAAAATTAGCCATCATATAGATTTAGTACCGGGATCAAGCACTGCCAAATAAAGCTGCACACGGGATGACACACTGTAGAGACTGAGGAGTTAAATAGACAGGTCCAAGAATTATTAGAAAAGGGATTAATTCAGGAAAGTTTGAGTCCATGCGCAGTACATGCAGTGCTGGCGCCAAAGAAGGATGGGGAATGGAGGATGTGTATAGATTCATGGGCTATCAACAAAATTACTATTAAGTACAAATTCCTGTTACCAAGAATGGATGATATCATGGACTGTTTAAGTGGAGCTGAGTACTTCACAAAGATTGACCTAAAAAGTGGTTATCATCAGATCCGTATCCGAGAGGGGGATGAATGGAAGACAGCCTTCAAGAAAAGAGAAGGCCTGTTTGAGTGGTTGGTCATGCCCTTTGGACTGTCCAATGCACCAAGTACCTTCATGCGGCTGATGAATGAAGTACTAAAAGAATTTTTGGGAAAGTTTGTTATTGTTTATTTAGATGATATATTGATATTTAGCTGGACCCTAGAGGAACACCTGATGCATATCAGGAGAGTCTTTGAAAAGCTGCAAGAAGAACAGTTATTAATAAATTTGACAAAGTGTAATTTTGTCAAGAAGGAATTGGTATACTTGGGGTTTGTAATCTCAGCAGAAGGCCTGAAGATGGACCCCGAAAATGTGAGAGCCATCATTGAATGGCCTACTCCAAGGAGCACAATAGAAGTGAGGTCATTCCATGGTCTGGCCAGTTTTTATAGGAATTTCATAAAGAACTTCAGCAGTATTTGTGCACCTCTCACAGAGACAATGAGGGGAGATAAAAAGGAGTTCAAATGGACATCAGGGGCTGAAAGGAGCTTTGATACATTGAAGAGAAAAGTTACAGAACAACTTGTTTTGGCACTTCCAGGACTTCAACAAGGTATTTCGGGTGGATTGTGATGCCGGTGGCGAGTGCAATAGGGGCGATGCCGAGTCAAGGAGGCAAGCCGATTGCTTATTTTAGTGAAAAGTTAAATGATGCTCGGAAAAAGTATTTTGTCTATGATCAAGAATTTTATGCTATAGTTTAGGCCCTGAAAAAGTGGAGACATTATTTATTACCAAAGGAGTTTGTACTGTTTACTGACCATCAGGCTTTGCAATACATTAACAGTTAGACAAAACTGAACCAAAGGCACATGAAATGGGTGGAGTTCCTCCAAAGTTATACCTTTGTACTGAAGCACAGAAGTGGGAAGTCAAACAAGGTTGCAGATGCCTTAAGCGAAGGCGGACTCTGCTGACCAGATTGACGAGTGGAAGTAGTGGGGTTTGAAGAACTAAAGGGTCTATACCCTGCAGATCCAGATTTTGCAGAAGCCTGGAAGGCTTGCTCAATACCTCTTACTATGGATAGAACTAAATGGTTGGATTTCTTAATCCAAGACGGGATGCTTTTCAAGGGTAGTAAGTTGTGCATTCCCAAAAGTTCCATGCGGGAGAATTTAATCAAAGAAAAGCATAGCGGAGGATTGGATGGGCATTTTGGTAGGGATAAAACCATTGCCTTGATTGAGGAAAATTACTACTGGCCACAACTTCGGCAAGATGTATGGAAGTTTGTGCAAAGTTGCAGAATATGCCAGATGGCAAAGGGTGTAAGATAAAATACAGGACTGTACCAGCCATTACCTGTGCCTGAGAGACCATGGGAGGACATAAGCATGGATTTTGTTCTTGGATTGCCGAGAACACAGAGAGGAAATGATTCAATATTTGTGGTGGTGGACCGGTTCTCCAAAATGGCACATTTTATTCCCTGCCAAAAGACAAGTTATGCAGTTCACATTGTTGGGTTGTTCTTCAAGGAAGTGGTACGACTTCACGGTCTACCAAAGAGCATAGTTTCAGACAGAGATACAAATTTTGTTGGGTATTTCTAGAGAACTCTGTGGAAGAAATTGAAGACAGACCTAAAATTCAGTTCAGCATACCATCCACAGACAGATGGGCAAACGGAGGTGGTCAATAGAAGCCTGGGTAATTTACTGAGATGTTTGATAGTGGATCAACCCAAGGGTTGGGATTTGGTCTTACCGCAAGCAGAATTTGCATATAACAGCTCAGCCAATAAGAGCACCAATAAGTCTCCTTTCCAGATAGTATATGGACACAGCCCGAGGAATGTGTCTGAACTAAGAAAGTTGGACAGAAAAGAAAAATGTAGTGCCGAAGCAGAAGAATTTGCAGAACATATGAAAAGTCTGCATGAGGAAGTAAGAAGACAAATTACAAAAATGAACAGTCAATATAAGACAAGGGCGGACCAGAAGCGGCGGTTCAAGGAGTTCAAGGTAGGAGATGAGGTCATGGTTCATCTCAGGAAGGAGATATTTCCTGCCAAGACTTATAATAAATTGAAAATGAAAAGGTTTGGACCATGCAGAATATTGGGAAAGCGAGAGTCAGGAAATGCGTATGAAGTGGAATTGCCAAGTTGGCTTGATATTTCACCAATTTTTAATATCTCAGATTTAGTGGAATATCATGAGGGAGAAGGTACAGAAATGCAAAGTCCAGAGTTATGGTAAATTCCAGCATCTACTCCAAGCACAGATGAAGCCGAGGAAGTATTGGATACTCGTGAAGGCAGAAGCACCAGGAATAAACAGTATATTGAGTATTTTATCAAGTGGAAGGGCAGGCCTATTGAAGATGCAACTTGGGTATCGGAGGCGGAGGTTGACCGATTGGGTCTTCCCCCAACAAAACAGAAGTGAGGGTCACTTCTAATCTACCCCGGGTGTCTGATGCAGGAGCATCCGGTGAAAGTATGAGCAATCTTGCATCTTTTAATTTTCTTTAAAGTTCTGGTATTTTTGAAGCAATTTGGTTCTTTTTCGGGGAAGGAGATGTCGTAAGACAGAAAAGGAAGTTGTTAAAGGAACTAAGGCAAAAGTTGGTGTGAGGTCGCGAAATCGCGACATGTCGTGATTTCGTGACATGTCGCAAAATCGCGACCTCATTTGCTATAGCAAAGGCGGAGCAAGTTTCGTCGTGATATCGCAACGTCACGATATCACAACGTCACGATATCGCGACGGTTGGGTTGGCCGAGTCTTAAGTTACGAAGGGGTCGCGATATCGCGATGTCGCGATATCGTGACTTTGTTTCAAAGCTGAGGGCGAACGTCAGTTGGGTCGTGATATCGCGACATGTCATGATATCGCAGCCCAAGAAAAGGTCAAACAGAAGTAAACACGCGGGCGGTCGGACAGGGTGAAATAGACACTTGGTTGCCACGTGTCTTAAAGGCAACACGACTAGTGGGGGATAGAGTTAAATTTGACATGTGGAGACACACTTGTAACAGTTCATGAGGATGAGGGCCACGTAATCGGAGGAGAGAGATATAGATGTCGACCAAGTTTAAGTATCTTGGTATGTTGTTTCTGGAGAAACCGTAGTTATAGGTGAAAGACTTAATGGCGAAGACAACGGTACTTAAAGACAGTTAGATTAAAATGGCGGGTGCAGGGTATGGAAAGCCATGAATGCAAGCTCTGGACGGATCGGACAGTTGCCATTTATGGTAGAAAACAAAAGGAAAGGAAAATCTTGAAATTTCAATGGAGGGAAGATGAAATTCGAATTGGTCTTTGGGCGGGAGCATTAATTGCAGGGAAGGCCGAGACCACATTAAAACGAGGAAAATTTGTATGGGAAAAGGATGGTGAAGTTCGGGATTGGGGGAGAAGTGGTATACTAGAGAGACTACTATAAACCGTATTAAGCTATTTTTAATGAAATTACCATGAAATTACTGTGAATGTGTTTGTGTGAATCCCGGCTTGCCATCACTAAGTCTTTCATGGAGTTAACAACCTCATCCATACGAAGCATGTAGTCACTAATATTTTCATCATCATTCATCTTGAGTTGTTCAAACATACCTTTGAAGTGTCTCAACTTGGAATTTCTGACATTTGTATCACCTGTATGAACCACCTTCAATTGATTCCACATTTCACTAGTTGTCTTGTAGTGAATCACTTTGGTGAGATCTGCTTTCTGTAAGCCTTTTAGGATTGCATTCATTGCTTTTGAATTTTTGTGATGTAAGAGTCTTTCTTCTTTAGTATAAGGACCATGTTCAGGAATAGTGTACTCATCTTCAATCACTTCCCAAACCTCATTCCCAAGTGCCATTAGATGAACCTTCATCCTTGCACTCCAAAGACCAAAATCTGACCCATCAAGAATAGGTGTTGCATTGCCACTTGAATGATCCATTGTGTTATTTACTAGCTTTTCCTTCAAGTAGTTAAACTTTTCGAAGGCACTTGCTCTGATACCAATTGAAGAACACAAGCTTATACTCGAGAGGGGGGGTGAAAAGTATAAGACCTCTTTTTACTTATTCCTTTATACTTCAAAATAGTAAAGCAATATACCCAAAGCAATATCAAAGCAATGCACAAAATCATCCACAAAGTGACGCCAATTTTAACGTGGTTCACCCAGAATACCTGGGCTATGTCCACAAAACTTTTCTCTAAAATTTATCTCAAAGTTCTTTGGGAAACCTTCCCAATTACAATGTTTATGAGCCTTGGCTCAAAGGATACACCTTCTCCCAATCTAAATTTATGAGCCTCTGCTCAAAGGAGATACCTTCCCCTCTGCAAATGATCCCTCAGAAGATCAACTGCCTCTACCTCTTGCCAGCACGTGGAACTCATTTCCACCGAAGACCTCCTGTCCTCAATGCTTAGCCTAAGAGACCTCTGCCTTCTATGATCACATCCACAGTAGCTCAGCTACCTGTACCAAACACAGTTAGTCGATCTAGTACAAGTCTTCCTCTGTCTGTCAGATCTATCCAAATCTATGAACAAATCGATCCTCTGCACACAAGCCTTCTCAAAGACTTGCCAAATCTGTCCTCGGGTTCTTCTCAAAGAACTAATGCACCTCTGTCCTCAAGTTCTCTGATAGAACTCTCAAAAACTCAGCTCACAAGTCCTTTTCTAGGACCTATCCAAATCTGCTCACAAGTCCCCATTGGAACCTGTCCAAAACCTACTCACAAGTCCTCTGCAAGAACCTGTCAAAAACCTCAGCAAGCTCACCAAGAAAAACTTGCTTAGCATGAACCCACAAAGAGAATTGTTAGAGACCCAATGTGATTCATAAACCTCATAAAAGCATAAAGAGAATTTTTAGAGACTCAATATGTTCTATACTTAACTCCCAATCTCAATCTCAAATCTCATAGAAACATAGAGAGAATTTTTAGAGACCCAATATGTTCTATACTTAACTCCCAATCTCAATCTCAACTCAATCTCAATATCAAAAGAATGATATAGATATAGTATGCTTTTCTCAAGAATATGAAACACAACCCAACAATTGCCAACTATGCAATATCTCATATAACAATGATACTCATATTATTTTTACCAACAATTAGAGTTTCAACAATAATGCTCATTAAACAAGGTTTAGACCACCAACACATTCAACTCAACATCAACCTTGAAGCATTAACCAATCATCACAAGAAAAGGAAACAAGTAGAAATCCTTTTCCCTCCAAGGATAATTGAACAAAATAGCCACCAAAACAATATCACCAATTGCAAATAATAACTTGTTCAAATCAACTCAATGGAGTAAGCCCAATATCATGTATCAAGTAAAGCACTAACTTGATCAACAACAACCTCTATGAAAGCAAATCATCCATCAATATCAAAACATCCAACTAAGGGTTTCATCATCTCAATGCAAGTAGCAAGACTTACTAACATAAACCCTAGTGCAAAAATGCTTCCTCTTCATCAACCAGAATTATGCATTCACCCAAACACTCATCAATGATTTTAATGCATAAACAATCTTCAATATCCAAAAAATAAGATTTACACCAAAGATACCTAGTAGACAACCTTTTCACTCCAAACTCAATTTCAGAAAATATACCATCAACAACATACATGGAATAAGTTGCCCATACCTTTACTTTGATGAAGAAGGAGAACTCAAAATCTGTCACAACACTAACTCTCAATTTGCCACTAATTAGAGTTAGCAACTAAACAATAATACACAATAATAAAGATCCAAAATAACACCTTATTTCTCCAACTTAGTTAAAAACACCAAAGTACAATATACATACAAAGTAAAACCTCTTTACACCTTATTACTCCACATAAACATTAAACATCAATAAAAAAATGTCAAAAACAAATATGATACCTTAACCTTATATCTCTCGTGCATTCACAGCCACTATCCTTTGCACACCACGACCAAAAAGAAATTCCCAACGAAGAGAATCAAACTCGGCACCTCTATCACCTAGCACTTTCGCTTAAATGCCTCCGTCGTTGGGTCACAAGTGCCCAACGAAGAAATACAGCACTGCCCTCTCTTTTATCTTCCTTTGACACCAAGAAACTGGAAAACGTAAACGTCTTCCACAAGCCACATGCAAACTTGTGAGCGCTGTCCAAAACATAAGTCACAGAATACTTGCATTTATCATCTCACAGCACAGTCTGAAAACCACAGTCCAGGTGCAATTGCCAATCCATCGGCATCAATCATAAAAATAAGGATGTAGCCCAAACTCAGTTTTGAATATGCAAAGCACAGTTTCCAACACAAAACAAGCACGATTTCAAGGACGTCAATCGGAGATCGAAAACACAAAGCGTTGTTCGAAAGAATAGAGAAAACGCAAAATCACAGACACCAAGCGCAAATTGCAAGATATAGAGCCAATCGTAAATCGCAGATGTCAAATAATTCCTAGTGCATACTTTGGAAAAACATCCCCACTTATATAGCCATTTCTCCATAAAGTTTGACGTCGGTGCTCCTCCAACGATGGCATCATATCAGCGAAAGAATTCTTTTACTTTCGTCGCTTAAGGGTTGAAAGACCCTATAATAATAATTAAAATAAAACTTGGACCTTTGACAAAGGTTTGAGTTAATTTAATTATTAATAATAAACATGGACCTTTGCATTAAGTTAAGCTTGGTTTTAATAAAAACCCTTAATGAGTCCAAATGGTTTTAAGAAAAACCTTTAACCTTGTCGCCATGGTTTTAATAAAAACCCTTTAACAATGAAGCTTCTCAAGATATTCTTGACATCACACTCTTTTGATATCAACACAAAAATGCCTTTTGACATCAATGACAACTTATACATTTGAGCAAGGGCAAAGTACCCAAAATTGCCAACAATTTTCTTCTTCAAATATAATAGAGGGTATGATAGCAAGAACTTACTTTTAAGCCTCTTCATCTTGCACCATACTTTCCTTAAACTATTTAGCATAATAATCCATCGAATGGAAACACATATCTAGAATTATATCAAAGAAGTGCTCATTCTCATCCTAAAGAGCTTCCATTTTGTTCATCTGTCTCCTAAAAAAATCAATCCAATAAAAAATTTTAATGTTTCTATCACCTTATAATAATCAAGTGGTTCTTGCTCTCAATTTCTAGTAGATCTCCTCTTGGTTTTCAATGTCCTCAACCACTTTATGTAATGCATTATCCTCTTCTTTGAGCTACTCTATAATTTTTCCTTCCCTAAAGTATTTTTAACCTCATCCCATCTAGCTACCAATGGATCTCTTTGGAATTAGAAGTCTATCTTGTTAGTTTGCCTCCATTGTTTTAGTTGATCCTTGAAATAATGAAGTTTCTCGTGGAATCTAAAAATTGTTGTCCCATATGCTAAGCATCCCTCTTCCCACAATTGCATAATTTTATTTCAAAGTTCATATTTTTGTAACCAGAAGTTTTCAAATATGAATGGTTTGTGATGTTGCCCTATCTTGAGCCCCACTTCAAATATAATAGGGAAGTGATTTGAAATTGGACCCTCCAAAATCTAAAATTTTAGATTCCATTTCACAAACGCCTCCTTTAAAACAAAAAAATGGTGTAACTTTACCTTCCTACTATGTGGTTCCCTCTTATTAGTCTAAGTATAGTTGGTTCTAGGACATTTAGTATCCACCAAGTGTAATGCATGAAATTGGGTAAACATAAGTCGATCCCCTGGATCCAAAATTAGGGTTACCCTGACTAATTTATAGATGAAAATTTAGCATTAAAATCCCTAGAAACAATCCAATCTAACTCCTCTCTTGAGACTCTAATATTATGCATCTCTTTCCATTGATGAATTTGACCATCAAGGTTTTGCGCCCCATAAAAATTTGTGATTAAAACTTGCTCAACTATCACATTGCTTCTAAAATGTGATCTAAGGACACCCATACAATCTATATGTTTTATTGACATCCATTCAAGAGATTTCCAAAATCTAACTATCCCCCATGAGGCCCCTTGGACAACCATTTTTATATGACCAATACCCCTCCAAAGTCTATTAACTATTTTACACATGTAACATACCGCATTTTCCAACCATTGCGTGAGAGATTTTTTTATTTACTTATAATTAAATACTATATTCAAAGAATAATTAATAATGTACATGATGTAAGTTGTAAGACAACACTTCACTAAGAGATAACATGATCAGTGTCTACCTCATATGAATAGGAGTGACCAAGCTCCTATAAGACTTGTGAGTTTACCTTCATACCTCCATGGTATAAGGGCACCTTAAATAGTCACCCTACCTTTTATATATTCTCCATGACTGGGGAAAGTCTTGACCATAGCATTTAGGGATTCTCCTCTTCTTAGTACCCCTGAGAATGGGATAGCCATTTCCATTTTACTAACTTAAGTTCATCTAAGTTAGTCCCAACCTAATTCCATCTAGGTTGATGTTAGGCATATGCCTTACTGATTATATATCACATCACTAATATGTGGTATCTATCATTTATAGTTCTTTGTTACCCTCATCTCCACAATGGGGTACCTAATATGGTTATAATTTTCTAATGATAAACTCATATAGACCATATATTGTCTAACACCTAACTTACTTGCATAAGACTCTCCTATCCTTCATGATAGGAGATAAGATCTAAACTAGACCTTCCAAATATTACCTTCTTTGGGCCCCACTTGAGTTTTGCACCCCAAGTGTAACTTATGCAAACATTCTAGGTATTGCATTTTCATAATTACTCTATCATTCATTCCTTGAACATCTCTCTCAAATACATAAATAGGATGTTTATTTAAGTCCATCTACTTAAATAATTTAACATCTATATCTTCATCATGAAGTCACTTAAATAATATGTAATCCCTATTTCAATTATTAATCCATCAATAATAATGATTTATACATCATAAATCAAAGTACAAAGCTACATTATACATATTTTGAGCATAATTGGAAATTCCATCATTTACATATCTTATAGAGTGTAAAGTAATACATCCATTCTAGATTACAATATAATACTTATGCTAGAAAATTTCTTTTACAATAAGCTTTTCATCATGAAAGCCTTAATACAATACATGTCAAAGAGATCAATATTGGAATTGTATAAGTCTTCATTGGTCCATATTGCCTATCTATCACTCAATTTATGGTGGTAAGGGATCAGGACAACTCATGATATTCATGTAGTTTTCCCTTAAATGCACTTTTGCTAAATAGTCTATCATAAAACAATGTATGCATTTTTTATTTAAATGCAACCCTATTGTAATAATGCATTATAAATTCATATCAACAAAGGAAGGAAACCCCATAATTTCCCAAGAAATAATTCCACATTCATAATTTTATCACATACCCTTTTTCCACAAAAATATATTCCTTTGTTAGAACAATTACAATTACAAACACTTCTAGTCCAAGCAAGAGAGAACCCCATAAATTCCTCCAAAGAATAGATTCCCTACCCATTATTTCTTGTTCATAACTTAGAAGATGCTTTTGTAATTAAATTTCCAAGATTCCTCATTTCAAGCAATCACTTCTAGTCTAGTTCATACAAAAACACGAGGGAACCCCATAAATTCCCCCAAGAATGAGTTCCCCACCCATTATTTCCTAAACATAACTAGAAGGTACTTTTATAAACCAAAAATCATTTATTTCCATTCACACAGAAATAACATTTAAACAAATGAATCAAACATTTGATCTTTCCCTAAAATTTTGATCTATAAACCATCCAATTTTTCCACAATTTTTTTTGTAAATATAACATTCAATTTTCCACAAAATATTCCTTTAACTAGCATTCAATTTTTCCATAAAACATTCCTTCAACTAGCATTCATTCTTTCCACAAAATTTTCCTAGCTAACATACAATGTATCCACAAAATTATCCTATAGTTAGCCTACAATTTCTCCACAAAATTGTTCCATAATTAACCTACAATTTCTCCACAAAATTATTCCATAATTAACCTACAATTTCTCCATAAAATTGTTCCATAATTAACCTACAATTTCTCCACAAAATTGTTCTAAAGTTTTCCTACAATTTTTCTACCAAATTGAATTATAATTTTCCACAAAATTGTTTCACAATAATATTCAATTTCTCCACAAAATTGTCCTATAGCTAACCTAAAATTTCTCCACAAAATTGTCCTATAGTTAGCCTAAAATTTCTCCACAAAATTGTTCCATAATTAACCTACAATTTCTCCACAAAATTATTCCATAATTAACCTACAATTTCTCCACAAAATTGTTCCATAATTAACCTACAATTTCTCCACAAAATTGTTCCATAATTAACCTACAATTTCTCCATAAATGTTTTCTAAAGTTTTCCTATAATTTTTTTACCAAATTGAATTACAAATTTTCCACAAAATTGTTTCACAATAATATTCAATTTCTCCACATACTTTTAATAAATTTTGAAGGGCTTAACCAAAAAAATTAAAATTTCTTAATCATTGAAGGAAAGTGGGTACTTTAATCAGTTTCGAAAAGGAATTAAACAAGACAATTAATTTTCCTTAATCATTCAAGGAAAGTGATTACTAATAAATTCTGAAAAGAGCTTAACCAAGCCAATTGATTTTCCTTAATCATTAAAGGAAAGTGAGAACTTTAATAAATTTCTAAAAGGCATTAACCAAGTCAATTTTTCTTTAATAAAGCAAAAACCAAAGATAATAGGGTAACCCTATCAAGGTCTGAGGGCTCCAACATCAGCCAAATCATGCATGGGAGGCCACCACTCAATGGCTCCCTTAAATACCAAGTGGTGGTCACTCCCTAAAGGGAGTGTTTCCCCTTTTAAACCTAACTTGACCTCTCACCTTAATAATGTAGGACAATAAATTAATACCACCTAATAAAATAGTATTTCATCGAGTGCTTAGAATCGTCCAATCGATTCGGAGCATACACATGGAAAACAAAGAGTAATTATATCCAATAGTCAATGGGGATAAACAGGGTCAAGGATTTTCCATGCATACCTCCAACTAGCACACACTGGCCACCAAGTTGTATGGTTTTGACCACCATTTTGTGGTTGAGACCTTAAGAGAGTCCTACTCCCTTTAAGGCCCTCTCGAGCCTTTTGAGTATCCCATGTGGGATAATTTAGTAGGGAGGCCTAAGAGTTTTTCCTTTTCCCCATGCCCTCCTAAGCGTAGATCAATCATGTAGGGTGAGGCTTTAGGTGGCACAAGAGTGACACTAACAATATAAAAAATAAACCTTAGGTATAAACTTAGATAAAAATATAAATGATGAGTGGTGATCTTTGATGCAGCAACAAAAAAAGATTTAGAGAGCTCACAATGCACGATGATGGTCTCGAGCATAAGAGAAAGTATTATTTTGACTTACATAGACTCTTTGAGTGATATATGGCATAGGTGTTCTCATTTTACACCAAATATCCAAGCACTGGTAGCATAGTGTGCTACTGGTTTGCATAGGAACAACCAAAAACGTTCAAGAGGCATTCGAAGGTAAAACAAAGGGTAATATTAGAGCCCATACAAAAGTCCATCTAAGGGGAGGTACTGAGGTATTAGAGGGTCCTTAAATCACTAAGAGATAGTACTACCCTCCCATTCAAACACCATGCACAACACACAAGACTTCTCAGCATACATAAGATGGTCGTTTATCCTCACAGGGGCTCTAAAAACATAGAGCATGTGAGTTACAACATAAGGCCGATTTCTTAATCAAACATCAGAGATCAAAAGAGGTATTATAAAACACCTAAAAGGGACCTATAAAGTATGCTTGAATAATAGTTAAAGACCTATCACTTAATCATAATTCGGCCAAGGTATTTGTAGGTTTATATCATACATACACAAAAGGCTATAATTAATTGAACCTAGTGTTTATTCAAGCCATTGAAATAAATAATTCAAACTCCTTAAACATAAGGTAAAATAAATGAATACAAGCATCAATCAAATGCATCCATTCAAAAAAATATCAAGCAAAGCCTTAAAGAGGAGTCCTCCAACCTAATTCTCCAGCAATGTAAGGCTCAAGTTTTTCCTTCTGCTTCCGAGTTTCCTCCTTGAACTTATCCCCTCATACTAGCCTTCTAAGCCTCCATGACTATCCTTCACTCCTATCCTCCTGAGAGGCTCTCAATTTATAAGAAAACTCCTCCCCATGTAGAATATATTCTCTAATAAAATAATGGTTTCCACCATGCTAGCTAGGGATAAGGGAGAGATTTAAATATTCCCACATGGATAAGCACTATGAGAATGGAGGTCCTTTCCCTATTAAAATAATACCATACCCATGCTAGGTAAAAACAAATTAAAATATTATTTAATCCTAATAGTGTAAAGGTGATCAATCCCTTTATTCCATGCCCTCTTCTCAAAAACTTTTACAAATTTAAAACTATTAAAGAAGAAAAAGGAGAATCTCCTCTAAAATTAACTGCCATGAAGCAACCATGGAGGAGGATGAATAATCCTCTAATTTAATAAAATAATAATTATATTATTAAATTATCTTAGTGCTCTTTTGGTCCAATCAAAATTAGACACATTTTGTGAAGATAAATATCACCTAATTGCATTCCAAAACCTACCAAATTAATGAGGTAACATGCAATTAGATTAATTAAACCATGATTAATTGATTTGCTTTTATTTTTTCCAAAACATATTTTCTAAAATATATCTTTTACAAAAGCATCAATTTACTTTACAAAACTTTACAAAACTAAGAACTAGGTCTTAGTTCATCATGAAAATGGGTCCTACTAAGGCAAGTCATGACATACTACCTCCCTTGGACTAAACACAGTGCTCTATGTTTATCATAATAGAAAGCATAAAGCAATTTTCCATAAGCATTGCAAATCAAAAAACAAGAAATATACTTTCATAAATCAACAATCACAGACATCAAATGCATTCTCAATGTTTCACACCATTATTTTATCCTTAAGTGGGTGGCCTATTTTAAGATAGACTCAACTACCACCGACCAACTCTAAGGAGACTAGTACTAGACATCATGGTCCAATGGTGCAAACATGAGCATAAGTAAAATGCAATGCAACTACATGAGGGTAATATTTCATGTTACCTTGAGCTATCTTCATCATCATTTCTCTTTTTCTAGTATCTCATTCCCGATGGTTGATCAACTTCTTCCACCCACAAGAGTACTTGGACATGTAATTCAATAAAATATTAGTAGTAATATGTCCTCAATGCAATAACATATCCATATTTCATAAAAATTAAGTATTGAAACATCCATAAATACATAAATATCATCATAGAGTCCTATCAAAGCATTGAAACATCCATCAATGCATAATAAAACATACAATAAAGTTCTGTAATTATAATTCATTATCAAATAAATATGAAAAAAGTAGTTTCAACTCATCAAAATGCATCAAACAAAGCATTTATTCACTTAGATATGTCCTCCATTTTTTCTAAGTGGTACATAATTTAGCTTAAAGAGAGGATCCCATACTCCTCTCTAGAATAGATTTCCCATCTATTCCCTTCCATTAAGAATGTTCAATACTTAACTAAGAATATATTCTACATCTATTCCTTCCCATTAAAACTTATCTAAGAATAGCTATCTTAGATTCACATAGATGTATCCCAAATTCTCTTTTTCCTTCCTTTACAAG
Organism: Wollemia nobilis; assembly: GCA_028583015.1. Classification (NCBI taxonomy): domain Eukaryota; kingdom Viridiplantae; phylum Streptophyta; class Pinopsida; order Araucariales; family Araucariaceae; genus Wollemia; species Wollemia nobilis. Next base: position 14,412,288 of record JAQPPZ010017235.1, read on the forward strand.
GCATACTACAACTGAGAACTAGTCACTGCAAACGACACTCAAGTGGTCAAGATGTGGCCCCATCATGTAATAGTGGGTTTTTTTTCTTCATATACCTTCATGGTACAAAGGATTCCTTAATGATATTCCCATATTTTCTTACTAATTTTTGTGAATGTAATACCATTTGACCATATTGTAGGGTTATCCCTTTTAGTTTGTCTAAAGGGAATGCATTTTCCCTATTCATACATAAGTAGGTCTATGTAGGATCTTGGTGTATTTACCTTAGGCCTAGATACATGCTCCTTCATGGTGATTCATCTAGGACTTAGTGCTTAGTTACCATATGGCTAATTAAGGCTATTATTACTAAATAGCTTGGCCTCCCTGATCCTAAGGTGTCAACACAAACTTATGATAATAACCCATATCTCTATGGTAGGATAATTAGTCCAAGCTTTCCCACCTAGGACTTTCCAAAATATTTCCCACTTTTTGGAACCCTCTGGGTTACACCACCTAGAATATTACAAGAAAACTTGAGTGTTGCATACTGCAATGCCCCTCAGATATTAAAATCATCTGGTCTAATTCTTAATGAAGTTTTATTTTAAGTTAAGAAAGTTACCATCCCATGGGCTCACGAGTCCACAAGGAACCTTAATATTTCTATTAAGCTTACATGTTTCTTTGAACGATTAATATAGTCTCATAATCTGGTACATTATTAAATATATTAGAGAGAGGATCCTATACTCCTCTCAAGAATAGATTTACCATATATTTTTTCCCATTAATAATGTTCAATAGATTCATCATCTATTCCTTCTCATTAAGTATAATCAACTTAACTAAGAATAGATTTTCTCCTCTATTCCTTCTCCTTAAGTATGATCAATGCTTAACCAAGAATATATTTTCCCATCTATTCCTTCTCATTAAGTATGATCAAAACTTAACTAAGAATAGTTGGCTTTTGAGAGGATCCCATACTCCTCTCAAGAATAGATTCCTTACCTATTATTTCCAAATTAGGTATGTTCAAGCTTAAATAGACTACAAAGATCACTTTTTCCATTTGTTATATTCATCGTCTAAAATCACAAGAATCATAGTTTATTTTCATAATAAGTAAAGAACCCAATTCAATTTTCAAAATACCACTAGATGTATTTACTACCCTATGTGATAAATACTTGGCTTCCTGATCCTCCCCAATCAAGGTGCCATCACAGTCCAAGCTACACTACTTAGGACATTTCCAAAGACTACCCACTTTTGGAAATATTCTGAATATACTATCCAAACTATCACAAGAAGACTTGAGAGAAAATTTACTCAAGTATTTATCTTATGGTTATAATGAACATTAAAAATATATTCTCAAATTATGAGCCTCAAAAAAATTGTGATCAAGGAGAAATTACATAACAATAGAGAAGTCTATCTTGTAAATCGGTTTTTTTTTTTTTTTTTTTAATACCACCATACTAAAAACAGGGAAAGGCCAACTTTGGGGATAACCTAGGTAGAAAAAAGATCAAAAAATAGCAATTCTCAGGGAGTAGGTAGAAGATCCAATAAGGAGTTGCTAGCAGCCCAAGGAGACAAATTGATCATGGGAGGATCGATGAGGACAATAGACTCTTATTGCTCCCAGGGTAACCAATGATTATACAATCATGGAATGTGAGGGGTTTAAACAACAAAACCCATCAATCTACTGTTCGAAGACTTTTAGAGAATCGTAATACTGATTTTTTGCTTTTACAGGAGACTAAGATGTCATTAGATCTTATGTCCAAAATAGTCAATAGAATTTGGAGGGGTTCTAGTCATATGGATGTGGCTGCCCAAGGTTCCTTAGGGGGGATTATTACTCTGTGGAACTCTTGAATGGTCTACAATAGAACATATTACCTGGAGGGGGGTTCTCACTTCTCTTTTTAGGAATAATGTCACTGCGGAACACGTTCTAATCACAAACTTTTATGTGTCTCAAAACCTAGATGGTCAAAGGTGGCAGTGGAAGGCTGTGCATAACATGCGAACCTCAAGGGAAGATTTAGACTGGATTATAGCGGGGGACTTTAACGCTAAATTATCTTCTAGATAACAGGAAGGGGGAACACCATTTTTGGACCCGGGGGACCATTTCATGATTGCCCAAGTCCAAGCTTTGCACTTAGTGGACATTAAATGTCCTGGCATTAACTACACTTGGACTAATAAAAGGTGGGAGCCACATAGTAGGAAGGTTAAGCTAGATCATTTTCTAGTTTTAGAGGAGGTGTTTGTAAAATGGAATATAAATTTTTATATTTTAGAAGGCCCTATTTCAGATCACTGTCCCATTCTGTTGGAAGGCGGGACTAGGATGGGGCAGCATCACAAACCTTTCAGATTTGAGAATTTTTTGCTTCAGAAATAACTTCGAGAGAAAATTCCATAGTGGTGGGAAGAAGGCTGCCCAACTTATGGGAGAGCAATGTTTCGAATCCACAAACAACTACAATATGTCAAAGCTCAGTTGAAGTTTTTGAGGCATGCTAATAAAATAGAATTCCAGGCCCAAAGAGCTCCATTGGTAGCCAGATGGGATAAGGTCCAAAAATAGTTCATAGAAGGAGTAATTATAGACCAGCTCAAAGTTGAGGATGATGCCTTGCATACTTCGGTTGAGGACATTGACAACCAGGAGGAGACCTATTGGAAGCAAAGAGCAAGAACCACCTGGTTATTATAAGGGGACAAAAATACAAAATTCTTTCATCGGACTGCTTGTGCTCGAAGACAGATGAATAATATGGAGGCCCTTCAAGATGAGAACGGTCATTCCTTTGATACACTTCCAGGTATACATTCCCATGCTATGGATTATTTTTCTAAGCTTTTTAAGGAAAGTGTGGTACAAGATGTAGAGGCCCAAAATGAAGTTATTTCTATCATACCTGCTGTTATTTTTGAGGATGAAAATAAAGCCCTCCTCAAACCCATTGATAAAGACGAATTGAAAACTGTGGTCTTTGGAATAAGCACCGGTAAAACTCCAGGTCTAGATGGCTTCCCAATTGAGTTTTTTCAGGCTTTTTGGGACTACTTAGAGGAAGATGTAAGGGTTGTTGTAGAAGAGTCCAGAGAAAATAAGAGAATGCTTAAAGCTATAAACCACACTTTCATTACCTTAATTCCAAAAGGGGAGGAGGGGGTTCATATTTCAGATTATAGGCCTATTGCCTTATGTAATGTGCTATACAAAATAATCACAAAGGTAATGGCTGAGCACCTAAAACCTCTTCTTCACAACATTGTCTCCTCTGAGCAAGGGGGTTTTGTTGAGGGACGACAAATTCTAGATGGGTTGGTTGTGGCCCAAGAATAAATCCATTCAATGCACACTTTTAGTAATAAAGGGATGTTCATAAAACTGGATATGTCAAAGGCTTATGACGGGGTTGAATCGAGTTTCTTGGTTAAAATGATGGTAGCCTTTGGTTTCTCTCAGGACTGGATAGAGTGGGTCATGAGATGTGTCTCTACCCCGACTTACTCTGTACTAATCAAGGGCCTTCATTCACAACAATTTGGAGCTACTCAGGGTCTGCACTAGGGGGATCCATGTTCTCCTTATCTTTTTCTCATTTTGGTTGAAGGTCTTGGAAAAATTTTCTTAAGGAGAAGACATCAAGGTAGATTATTGGGTATCAGGGTGGGTGACGAAGTTTTAATCACCTGTAGTTTGTGGATGACACTGGTTTGGGTGGGAGTGGCTAGCTTTAGGGAAGCAAGAATGATTAGGGATACTCTTAATGTCTATCTTAGAGCTACTCAATAGGTCATTAATGAAAATAAATCCAAAGTGGTTTTTTTAATCTGGAGCAAAGGCTTCAGAACAAAATTTTAGAAATCTTGGGATTCACTAGGACTTCTCTCCTAGTGGTTTACTTGGGGGTCCCATTGCACTTTAAGAAGCTAAAATTAGACACATGGAGGAATCTTCTGGAGTGTATTAAGGACATAATTAATCACTGGTATCACAAGTGGTTAAGTTATGGTGGCAAATTAACGTTCTTACAGTCAGTCATTCAAGCCATGTCGATTTATAAATTCTCTATCTTGGCTGCCCCATTTACAATATGGAAAGATTTGGACAGGATGGCTAGAAAGTTTTTGTGGGAAGGAGCAAAGGGAGAGAGAAAGTGGGCCTTAGTGGGCTGGGACAAAGTTACCCAGCCCAAGGTTAAAGGAGGTCCAGGTCTGAGAAAATCTAAGCTGAATAATAAAGCTTTGGCTAGAAAGCTGTACTGGAGATGGATCTCCCAACCCGCCTCCATTTTCAGTAGAATCATCACTAGAAAATACCTAGGACAGGCCAACCCAATCGATGTTGCTCACATCCCCTTGGATGGTACTGGGTCCCTAGTTTGGCAAGCTCTCAAGTTAGGGTCTCAGGTTGTTAAAGACCGCTTGTTTTGGAAAGTGGGAAGAGGGGAGAAGGCTCATTTTTTGATAGATTCTTGGGATCAGTTCCCACCCATCATTGCTAAATTTCTAGAATTACTACCAATAAAAGTAGCCATTGAAACCAAGGGATGGATCCGTATTGAAATTTATTTCACAACTACTCAGTTGGGGGAGTGTAAGTTTAAGTAGTTCAGGAAGTTGGATGAGTGGCCCATTTCAATCCCTCCGAATTTGTTGCCTATCATGACTAAAATTTTGATAGAAATATTTCTTACAGGGGGAGACATGGAGGATGAATTAGCCTAGGGCTTTAGGAGTCTTGGCGTCTATATAGTAAAGGACAAATATGACAACATTCTCCCAGAGCCCCCCCTCACACTTTTTAGGTTGAGGACTGGAGGAAAATCTGGCACTCTAAAGGCTGGCCGAAAGTTAACTTTTTTTCCTGGCAGTGCATGCACAATGGAATCCTCACTTTTGATAATCTCATATCAAAAGGTATCATCGACCCTTCTCAATGTGTACTTTGCTACAAGAGTGAGGAAAAAGTTGATCATTTTCTATTTGGTTGCCCTTTCACCCAACAAATTTGGCTATGTTGGTTTGCTTCTTTAAAATTCAAGTAAGTGGTGACCTGAACCAGATGAATATCTAGGAAAAATGGTAGAAAGGTAGATTCAAATCTAAAGCTCTTCGTTTTGGCTGGGATCTCAATTTAAGATTTATCTGGTGGCAAGTATGGCTGGAAAGAAATGCCAAAATTTTTAGAGAAACTTTTACTACTCTAGACGGGGTTTGGCAGACCATTTGGAGTAAGGTTACCAAACTGTGGCTATTCATGCTGAGGAGGAAGCTCAAATTGGCTTTAGAGCTTTGGAAGATTGCCCTGAAATGCAAGATGGATAGGAAAAAAATTGTTGGAAACCTCCCGTTGAAGGTTGGATTAAAATCAATACTGATGGAGCTACAAAAGTCAATCCGGGTAGAGCTAGAATTGGAGTGGTGTGCCGAAACCATCTTTGGGACTGTGCTCTATTGGGAATTGCAAGGCCTGGGAAGATCCAATAACAATGAAGCTGAATCCATTGTCATCAAGTCTACTTCTATTTGGGTAGTGAAACATGGCCACCGTAGGATTATTCTTGAATCAGACTCACAAATAATGGTTGGAGCTCTAGACTGCATGCAAAACTTTGATTTGAAAGCTTGGAGGTTGAGGGCTCTTGTTACCCAAATTAAAGAATTATGGAAGGAATTGGAGGATGTGATCCTAGGTTATGTGAGTAGATATTTGAACAAAGCGGATGACTTTTTGGCTAAGATGGGTGCGGAAAAGGAGGTTGGAGTTCAGTTGCACAGTGACATGGATATTGAGGATGAGGTGATTAGACAAGGTCTGGTAAGGTCCTTGAGCCAATGATCAAAGATAAAGCAAATGGAGGAAAGTTGTCATGATATCATGACATTTTGCGCCATCGTGGTCACTAGAGGAAAGTTGTCATGATATCATGACATTTTGTGTCATCGTGGTCGTTGGAGGAAAGTTGTCGCAATATCGTGACATGCTGCGCCATCGCGGTCGCTGGTGGAAAGTTGTCGTGATATGGAGACATGTTGCAATGTTGCGATCGCTAGTGGAAAGTTGTCATGATATCATGACATGTTGTGCCATCATGGTCACTGGAGGAAATTTGTCATGATATCGTGACATGTTGCACCATCGCGGTCACTGGAGGAAAGTTGTTGCGATATCGTGACATGTTGTGCCATCATGGTCGTTGGTGGAAAGTTGTCACGATATCATGACATGTTGCATCGTCATGGTCGCTGGAGGAAAGTTGTCATGATATCATGACATGTTGCACCATCGTGGTCGCTAGAGGAAAGTTGTCGTGATATCGTGACATGTTGCGTCATCGTAGTCGCTGGAGGAAAGTTGTCGCGATATCGCGACATGTTGCGGCATCGCGGTTGCTGGAGGAAAGTTGTCGTAATATCATGACATGTTGCGTCATCGCAGTCTTGGGCGAAAAGTTGTTGCGATATCATGACATGTCACTTCATCGTGGCCAAGGGAGGAAAGGTGTCGCGATATCGTGACATGTTGCTTCATCGCAGCCTAGGGAGGAAAGGTGTCGCGATATCGTGACATGTTGCTTTTTCATGGCTAAAGGAGAAAAGGTGTCACGATATCGTGACATGTTGCTTTTTCGTGGCCAAGGGAGAAAATGTGTCGCGATATCGCGACATGTTGCTTTTTCACGGCCAAAGGAGAAAAGGTGTCACGATTTTGTTACATGTTGCTTTTTCGCGGCCAAGAGAGAAAAGGTGTCGTGAAATCACGACATGTTGCATTTTTGCAGCCAAAGGAGAAAAGGTGTCGTGATTTCGTGACATGTTGCATTTTCATGATCAAAGGAGAAATGGTGTCACGATATCACGACATGTTGCTTTTTCATGACCAAAGGAGAAAATGTGTCGCGATATCATGACATGTTGCTTCATCGTGGCCGAGAGAGAAAAAGTGTCACGATATCGCGACATGTTGCACTTTCATGCCCAAAGGAGAAAAGTGTCACAATATTGTGACTTGTTGAATTTTCGTGACCAAAGGAGGAAAATATCACAATATCGTGACATGTTGATTTTTCGTGGCCAAAGGGGAAAGGTGTCACGATATCGCAACATGTTGCATGTTTGCGGCCTAAGGAGAAGAATAGTGTTGCAATTTCATGACAAGTTGCATCAACTGTCCATGTCGATCCCCTGCTAGCTAGTTTATGGTTCAGGATATTTGGCTCCATTACAAATCTTCTTCTACTATTGTAAGCTTGTGTTCTCTCTAAATTCGGCTAGGAAGAGTCTCTTCCCATATTGTAATTGATCTTTGTTTTAATACAAGTTTTTTCAAAATTTTCAAAAAAAAAATACCACCATACTACCAAAGATTATCCACTTGAATATTTTTACCAGATTTGAAGTCTCTCCATATTCTAAAGCTACATTAAGTAAATGAAGGGTAATCCTTACTATTTGATCTATAAAAGAGTAATTTCATCATACAGAAGATTCTCGTAGACATGCCTTCGCTGATATTTCTAATACTCTTAAATTCAACAAGTCCTTGGATAGCTCTACCAATATTCAAACTTTACCTCATGATCTAAGGAATTTCTTACTCTCCAAAATATCCCTTGGAATATGTGATGAGGTCTTAAAACCTTTAAAGGCCACACCTCTTTTGGTTCTATAGTTCCTCCATAGATCGTTCTAGCAACTCCTATTGTCATATTTAAAACACTTATAAATAAGGAGGAAGCTTATCCAAGAGATACATATACCAAGTGAGATCCTCAAAAGAGTCTAAGGTACACCACTTAAGACCCACAAGATGTGGAGGGTTCGCTTAGCTCTTCCACTTTGATTCACCAATGGTTCTAATAGTGGGAGGAAAAGACTTGAACATAAGTATACTCCATGTACTTACTTCTTCCCTACAAAGTATGCATTAATAGCTCTGCCAGTAATAGCAAAATGATTACCAAATATATAATATTATTAGCAAATGTACTCCCTAAAATAAGGTCACAAAGTACTACATCCAACAAATTAGATCATAATACCATTGTATCAATATTTTCTAGATGTTTTTGCCATGAGAATTTACTACTATTCATAAAAATGTGATAAATAGTTAACTATGATGGAGCCAAAATTAGTGATTGGAATCTAGATTTAGAATTGGAATCATCCATAAATCCTTTCTCAACCATTTATCTTCACAAGATCCCCTAAGATCTATTCTTATCGTGTATACCTTGAACCATTAAATATTTTCACATCGGGTTCTCATATGTAGATATTAATAATACCACATACATTGTGTTGTGGTATAAACCATTATTTAAATAGCACATAACACACTATTAAACTTGACCACCACCTAATGTTCGGGTGGCATATTGCTCTACTTCATAGACGGTGATGTTTGATGGCATCTCAACCATGGTAAAGGTTCTGTTTACCTCTATATTTAGATGTGATGGGGTATGTTTAAGGTTCATGTTGGCTCTGTCTCTACATTCTTTTGCCATGGTTGAGATGTTCAACTTCTTTCTCTAGCCAAAGGCCATATTTGTAGTCAAAGGTTGCTTAGTCTTTCTAAGAAAATAAATAAAATAAAACATTCTTTTTTTTGTTCACTTGTTCTTATAATCCATAACTATGATGGTGAGACTTTCTATCTCTCAATTTGGATTCCTCAAACTATCCCATCAAGGTCTAACTTTAGCTTCATCCTGACTAGCTAACCATGAATTCTAAGAAGATACTCTTCTTAAAAATCTTATAATAGTATCAATGGTCATAGTTGCTTCATTTCAAGGTGTCATTATCCTTATCTACAAAGGATTTGAGTTTAGCAATTTATAATTAAATCTTTATCCCTATGAACTAACTTTTCTCATCATCATTCATCCGATAATGGCTATGATTATTCTTGCCCCATGCAAGATACTACTCCTAGGTAAGCTTATACATTATCACTCACCTGATAATGATGGTCACTCTTGCTTCACGCAAGGTACCATATCAAAGTAAATCTACCTTTCCTAGGATAAATTTTAAGCAATCTTTAGCTTATTCATGGAAGCTTCTAGTCCTATGATCTAGAGCTTTAACAACTAAAACATTGTTATAAATGGTTCAAACAACCTTAAACTCTAATTGAGAAACCTTAAGTTTTGAAACAACCTTTGGTTATTTTACTAACATATTTTACTAGCCTAGACCTTATACTAGAGTCCTTTTGCTAGCTTGGGCTTTGATACCAACTATAACATACCTCATTTTCCAAACATCTCGTGAGATAAATTTATTTTTATTTACTCATAATTAAAGTCTATATTCAAGGATTACTCAAGAATGTACTCAATGTAAGTTGTAAGGCAATACTTCACTAAGAGATAATGTTACATGGTCAGTGTCTACCTCTTGTGAAGGGAAGTGGACAAGCTCCTATAAGACCTACAAATTTACCTTCATACCTCCATAGTATAAGGACACCTTAAATGGTCACCCTACCTTTCCTACATTCTCCACAAATGGGGAAAGTCTTGACCATAGCATTTAGGGATTCTCCTCTTCTCAGTACCCTCAATAATGGGATATCCATTTCCCTTTTACTAAATTAAGTCCATCTAAGTTAGTCCCAATCTAAGTCCATATAGGTTGATGTTAGGTGTATGCCTTACCTATTAGATATTGCATCACTAAGATGGGGTATCTATCATTTATAGTGCTTTGTTACCCTCATCTCCACAATGGGGTAGCTAAGGTGGTTATCATTTTCTAATGATAAAATCATATAGACCATATATTGTCTAACACCTAACTTACTTGCATAAGACTCTCCTATCCTTCGTGATAGGAGATAATATCTAAACTAGACCTTCCAAATATTACCTTCTTTGGGTCCCACTTGATTTTTACACCCCAAGTGTAACTTATGCAAACATTCTAGGTATTGCATGTTCATAATTACTCTATCATTCATTCCTTGAACATATCTCTCAAATACATAAATAGGATGTTTATTTAAGTCCATCTACTTAAATAATTTAACATCTATCTCTTCATCATGAAGTCACTTAAATAAGATGTAATCCCTATTTCCATTATTAATCCATAAAACATGATGATTTATACAACATCATAAATCAAAGTACAAAGCTACATCATACATTGAGCATAATTGGAATTCCATCATTTACATATCTTATAGAGTGTAAAGTAATACATCCATTCAAGATTACAAAATAATACTCATGCTAGAAATTTCTTTTACAATAAGATTTCCATCATGAAAGCCTTAATACAATACATGTCAAAGGGATCAATATTTGAATTGTATAAGTCTTCACTAGTCCATATTGCCTCTCCATCACTTGATTGATGGTGGTAAGGGATCAGGACAACTCATGATATTCATGTAGTTTTCCCTTAAATGCACTTTTTCTAAATAGTCTATCATAAAATAATGTATGCATTTTTTCATTTGAATATGCAACCATATTGTAATCATGCATTATAAATTCATATCAAAAAATGAAGGAAACCCTTCCACATTCATTCTTTTATCACATACCCTTTTTCCACAAAAATATATTCCTTTGTTAGAACAATTACAATTACAAACACTTCTAGTCCAAGCAAGAGAGAACCCCATAAATTCCCCCAAAGAATATATTCCCTACCCATTCTTTCTTGTTCATAACTTAGAAGATGCATTTGTAATTAAATTTCCAAGATTCCTCATTTCAAGCAATCACTTCTAGTCTAGTTCATATAAAAACATGAGGAAATCCCATAAATTCCCCCAAGAATGAGTTCCCTATCCATTATTTCCTAAACATAAGTAGAAGATGATGACCACCAAAAATACTCATTTTATTTACATTTGCAAGGGTATAATTACTTATTTAATTAGCATTAGAGCTTAATTTTTATATAACTTTTACATATATTTAATAGAAAATGAAGTATTATGCTTGATTTATGTTTTTAGTGGGAAATGAGCATAGATGCAATTTTTTGCTACTAATTTAGCATTTTTGAGTCAACATCCCATTCAAACCTAGTAATGCATGAAGACATATTGAAAAAAACTAAAGTGAATGACAAATGCAGGTGTCTGTATCCTAGTGATAGGCAGATGCATGTCTCCTAATTATAGGAAGGTGTCCGTATTCCAATAGAAAGTAGATGCATGTATCCTAGTGTCTGTATTCTAGTAGTAGGCATGCACTTATATCCCAATGCCTGTATTCTAGCAGTAGGTAGGCACATGTATCCCAGTGACAAGTAGGGACTTGTATCCTAGTGATAGGTTGGTGCCTGTATCCCAATGATAGGTATGCACCTATATCCCAGTGTCTGTATACCTACACCTATATTTTGATGCATGTATCCCATGTTGATCGGTTGATTGGTTGAAAAATTGATCAATTAATCGGTTGAACAATTCAATGTTAACTAATTGACAAATTCAACATTGATTGGCTGACCAATTGACAATGCAATTTTTAAGGAAGTTTTTGCAAAAATATAAGGGAGAATCATTCTTATTTATGCATATTTAAATCATGAATTATGGTTAAAATAGAATAAGTGTTTATATTCTAAATATTTATGGTTGATCGGTTGGTTGGTTGACGAGTTGACCATGTAGTTTTTAATAAAAGCATCATTTTTAGAAATAGTTTGTTGTATACACCTAAGGAGCATTGAGCTTATCCTTTGGTGATTAAAATCAAACGGTCATGCTTTTAATAGAAGAAAATAACAATTATGCAGGAAACAGCCATAGCAAATCACATTGCATGATTAAAATAGAACAAGCTATTTTTGTAACGGGATTGGTTTCATTCTATATAAGAATGCAGACCATTCCTAGGAATACCAATGCCACCAAATTCTAAATCTTCAAGTTTACTGCATAATTTATAAATAATTTTTTTTTAGTGTTCTTTTATTTGCATGGATTAAGAGAGTGACTTTTATGTATTCAACTAGGCGGACCATCTACAGGAGCTTGGTCCCACTCTAGGTAGTAATGCTTCTATATTTATTTTATTTCCTGTTTTATTTATTTTTGTTGTGTTTATTTCCTACACTTTTATTTCCAGTCATGTGTTTATTTCTAGCAATTTATTTTCCAGTTGTGTGTTTATTTCTAGTAAGTCATGTGTTTATTTCCAACATATTAATTTTAGTTGTGCTTATTTTAAAATTGTAATTTATTTATTTATTTTCATGCACTTAATTTTATTGGGTTTGGATGAACTAAAAATACATGAACAAATCCCTTCACAAAACCAACAAGGCATAGAGGGACTCATTCCCCACACTACAAACATATATTGTGTATGGCACTCACAAGTTTACAAACTACCAGATTGATAATTAATGGAAATAAAATGACTATTTTCATAACATATTTTTTGCTCACCATTTTGGCATTATTGCCAGGGAGTGTCAAAAATGTAGTGTTATAATCCACAGGTTAATTAGTTTGAAAAAACACATTCATATTACCTTACCTGTAGATCCCCTATTTGAGAAGCATGAGTCCACCAAAGGCCTAGAAAATCCAATGGATAATTTATTAAGAGAATAGAAGATACCTCAAAGACACAAGCTTAGGATATTCTGGAAATATTTATCAAAGATAAAATTCCCTCCACTTGAGTCACCTGAGCATGAAAACTCATTATACAGAATAATTTAGTGACCAGGATGACATCGATGGGGGAAATTCAACAACTATTCCAAAATTATTTTGAGAAAAATGAAAAACTACCAACACAAGGAATAATAGCCTCCATAATCAAGGAAGAAATAGGAACATTGCTTGAAAGTATGAAAAATGATATTTTATCATCTCTTGCTTTACAATCAGACACATTCTAGAAGCAAGAAATAGAAGCAATGTTTGTCTCTTTCTACCTGAGGTGTAGAAAAAATCATGAAAAAAATAAATGTCCAAAAAGCAAAGTGAGAGTCTATGGAATCTGTCACCTAGATCATAAGACCAGGTTGTGTCCAAAAATAGCACTTATAAAAGAATACCTAGAAGAATTAGAAACTTACTTTGTGGATCCACTTCCACAAACACAACCATTAGAACATCCCAACTTACCAGCTCCACCTACCACAAGGTCAAAACAATTGTTAGTACAACCAGAGTCGAATCCCAACAGCAATAGTTTAAATTCATCAGCTTATCAAGTAGTTGTAGGAATGAACCCGATGTACCATATTAGTATAGAAGTATAAAATAAAAATTCTATTGAATAATAATACATTGGAGGAATTCCACCGTATTTCAAAAGGCTACAAGAAATTAGAAAAATAACATAATCCAAGTTTGATATTATGGAACAATAGAAAAATTTTACTATTACCATTCCTCAAACTATCAAGGATGTGTCTATTTACAAAGAAGTCATTAGGGATTCATGCCTCAAGAGGCCAAGACAAATGGTAAAAATTGTAAGTGTAAAATTACCCAACACTTTGATGAATTTTAACACTGAAATTAATTGTAGAATAGGAAAAATGACAATTGATGAAAAACTTAAAAAAATAGTCATTTTCTTGCATGCACAATCTACCAATGAGTTGGAAGAACCTGGTTTTGAGGCCATCAAGGAAGATGTTCTTCCCATGCTGCAACATATTATAGTGTTGGATGAAGTAGGGGATGGTACAAATGAAGACTTAGTTGTATCAAATTTTTGACATAGACTAAGATCTTATCATAAGCCCCAAATTCCAAAGGCTAGCTTGATTTTAGGCATGGGGGAGATCCCACCTTCAATATTACAACCAACAACATGATGAACACTATTACAGTGTTCAATAAAAAATAGAATTTGTTTTTTATTAACACCATTAATTTGGTTTTTTCTTTTTTTATTTTGTTATGTTTTATATGAAAATGTGAAGCTCAATGCGAACTTTAGGCATCTAAGGTAACCGAACATACAAGCAAGTGTCACTCCATCCTATTTTCCTTGAAAAAAATACGTAGAATAAAGAACTAGTTATGGAGATTTTGTGAAGTTCACATTCACGAGATTGAATCAAACACAGGCATGTGAGACACCATATTTTTCAATACCATACCAGCAGTTTGATGAATGGATCCTGTGTTTGTCATGGTAAAAAAAAAGAGAAAAAATTCAAGAAATAAAATAAAAAGGAGAGACATACAAAAAAAAAAAATATTATGAGGAAAAGAGGCATAGAACATGTTTTGCTTAACATAGATTTTCTTTTATTTTTGTTTTTGTTTTACAGGATTACGTGCCTTGAATGCAATCTGTAGGAATCCTGGGTAACCTGGGCCTATCTGGCATAAACACATTTTATGTATGTTTTTGTTTTTATTTTTGCAAGACACGCAATCCTTAATGCAATCTATAGGCAATCAGGTCAAACTAGGCTTATCAAGCATAGGCCTCCAATGACCTACATTTTTTTCCTCTTTCTAGGAGTGCAAAAATATGGAAAAAGGTATGTACTTCCCGCTAAGAAGTTGGTTCCTACATTCAATCTAGTGTAGAGGTGCCTTCTTTCCACCTAGATAAAGGCACCAATATTCGAGCCACCGTAGAGGTGCATATCTTCCACCAGGAGGAGCAGTGCCCATATACGGATAAAAAAGGGTGCCTTTTTCATTAGGGAGATGGCACTTATTTTTGTGATAAAATAAGATCTAGAGGTGCCTAATTTCCACTCAAACATGATACCTATATTCATGCATGCACGATGATATCTATTTTTCAACATATGGAGTATGCTGATTGTTCAGTTGCTAATAACACATTACGTGTACTCCCAAGATGATAATAATGGAGTACAATCATGATCGAGTTCCAATAAGGAAGTGTGTCTTCCCATGCAATTTAATTAATATTTTTTGTATTTTTAGCATGAGATCTTGGTCTCTACATTTATGCAGTGCTTTAAAAAAAATAGAGAAAAAAATGGACAAAAATAAAAAAATTCTCAATATACTCCACACGAAGAATACTGTGACATTCTTATTTTTTGGTACACCATGATTACAAGCTGCATGCATTCATTTCACACCATTGGGAATCGTACACTTCATGTTTCACGAAATTCACCTAGGTATGTATGGATTTTTCTATTAATTATATGCACAATTATATCGAAATCATTTCTATGTTAATACTAGTATGTGACCCCCTATTGCTTTTGACCAAATCCTTCATTAGAATTCAGCCACATGATATGCATCATATTGTTGTAATCACAGTGATACTAAGAGGGGGGTGAATCAGTGTGATCTTTAAAATTTCTAATATATATAGTTTTAAATCCAGCAGCTATTTAAAATTGATAAAAGAAATATCAAATGCAGCAAGAAAGCATGACACACAACACAGTAATTTAACGAGGTTCACCAATGTGGCTACTCCTCAAAATGACTGCTTGGACTACCATCCAAATCCAGCCAATGCAAAGCTACAACTTTACAATATCTTTTACCGGCACCAACTGGAAGGAGCACCAACCCCTTAGCTTTATCTGTTACAAACAGAATGGAGCACCAACTCCCAATTTACCAGCACCCTCACTGGAAAGAGGCACCAACCCCTTATGCCAAGCTGCAACTTGGAAGTCAATAATGATAAAGAAAATTATAGAATAAAACTTTCACGTTATTTCTTACAGTCTGTTGTTTCTCTGCATTCTGCTACTTCTACGCAAAATGCTTCGCACTGTCCGACCACTTCTGTGAACTTCTTCGCACTCTCTGCTGCAATCGGATGATCGATCACTTCTGCTATCTATGTGCTATCACTTCGCACTTATAACTCCACCTCTGCACATCGCGCTCTTCATTCACGCAATCACGATATGCACACTTCGCTTCAACTCGAACTATGACTTCGCACTCTGCTCGACACGAACTTCACTTGCGCAATCACTCTGCTCGCATTCGCACATTATCTTCACACAGCATCCTTTCAAACTCGAAGTACCCCTCCTTTTATAGAAGAAATTTTAGGAACAAATCCTAAACAATCAACCCTAAGAACGTCGATTGCAAAACCCTAGAAATTATCGATTGCAAAACCCTAAAATTTGTCGGCTGTAACCCTAAGAACGTTGGCTGCAAAACCCTAGAAATTGTCAGCTACAAAACCCTAAAATCTGTCGGCCCAGATTCAACTTTGTCGGCCTTTAACTGCTACTGCCACCTCTGTCACCTTCCTATAACTATTGTCATGAAATAATAACATGTCGCGATATCGTGACACTTTTTGTAGCCGTACGCCTTCTTGTCCTTGTTGTCATGAAATCGTGACCCTTTTGGCCTTTGATAGCTTTGCCATCGTTCTTGTCATGAAATCGTGACACTTCAAACTTTTGCTGACGTCATCCTCATTCTTGTCACGAAATCATGACGCTTTCGGCTTCCAGAGGCTTTTCTTGCAACCTGTCATGAAATCGTGACACTTTCAGCTTTCGTTGATGTCATCCTCATCTTTGTCGTGAAATCATGATGCTTTCGGCTTTCGTACATTTCTTGCTTCATGCACTAGCGAAATCGTTACAACTTTGTGCCTTGTGCTACCAACTTTGCTTCGACCCACAAAATTTTGACTTGTAGCGAAATCGCTACACTTTTGTGTTCTGCACTTTTGACTTGTAGCGAAATCGCTACACCTTTGTGTTGTGCATTTTTGACTCGTAGCGAAATCGCTACACCTTTGTTTTGTGCACTTTTGACTCATAGCGAAATCGCTACACCTTTGTTTTGTGCACTTTTGACTCGTAGCAAAATCGCTACACTTTTGTGTTCTACATTTTTGACTTGTAGCGAAATCGCTACACCTTTGTGTCTTGCAGTTTTGACTTGTAGCAAAATCGCTACAACTTTTCCACTTAACACTTTCTCCTTGCTTCGGCCAGTGAAAATTCAACATGTAGCGAAATCGCTACAACTTTTCCACTTAACGCTTTCTCCTTGCTTCGGCCAGTGAAATTTCAACATGTAGCGAAATCGCTACAACTTTTCCACTTAACGCTTTCTCCTTGCTTCGGCCAGCGAAAATCCAACATGTAGCGAAATCGCTATAGTTTCTCGACTTAGCTTCTTGGCCTCCAACATGTCGCGAAATCATGACAGTTTGCCTTGTGCCTTCTCTCTCCTCATTTTTGTCATGAAATCATGACATTTTTGGCTGCACCTTCTCTCTCCTCATTTTTGTCGTGAAATCATGACATTTTCAACTGTGCCTTCTCTCTCCTCATTTTTGTCATGAAATCGTGACATTTTCGGCTGCGCCTTCTCTCTCCTCCGACTTGTCGTGAAATCGTGACAGAAAACATGTCGCGATATCGCGACAGTTTTCTAACTTGTCTTTTTCTTTGAATTTTTGAAACTGGGTCACTTCTGTTTTCCAAGAATTTCACTTTACATAATCTGACTATCCTTTGAACTTCTATCCTCTGCATCTGAATGACTCCTAAACTGTCTGTCCACTGCATCATTAGATCTAATTGCCTGTGTTGACAACAATGACAAACTTCTTGCAACACCTTGCTCAACAATCTCCCCCTTTGGAATTGTTGGCAACACTTGTGTACATTCCTGTAACTCTTCTCCCCCTTTGTCAATAATACCAAAGGGCTGCTGCAGACTCCCCCTGAGTCCATCCTCACAATTCTCAGGCACAATTTGTTGCATCTAGCACAAATTATGATCATGAGCAAAAGAATAGTCAAATACTCAAATGCTCCCCCTTGAGAAAGTGATCCTTGTAGCTAGTCACTTCTTAGGAAGTGTGACTACTCCTAATTTGCTTCGAAGGTACTCAAACACTTCCTTGGGCAATGGTTTTGTAAAAATATCTGCTACTTGTTCTGTAGTTGGGACAAAATCCAATTTAACTTCTCCTTCTGCAACTTTCTCCTTCAAGAAATGATACCTTATAGCAATGTGTTTTGTCCGTGAGTGCATTACTGGATTCTTAGAGATGTTAATTGCATTGGTGTTATCACACTTAACCGATATTGGTTCACTGAAATTAATACCAAGATCTTTCAAAGTTTGTTTCATCCACAAGACTTGTGTACAACATGTTGTTGCTTGCAATATATTACTGCCTCAGTTGTAGATAAAGAAACCGACTCTTGCTTCTTCTTGTGCCATGCAACCAATCCTGTCCCCCAAGTAGAATGCACCTCCACTGGTACTCTTTCTGTCATCAACACATCCAGCCCAATCTGCATCTGAATATGATATAAGAGTGAAGTCTTTGCCTTTTGGATACCACAACCCATACTCCATGGTGCCCTTGAGATACCGAAAAATCCTTTTAACTATTGTCACATGAGTCTCTTTGGGACTGGCCTGAAATCTAGCTACCATGCAAACTGCCTGCAGAATATCAGGTCTGGTAGCTGTTAAATATAGTAAACTTCCAATCATAGATCTGTACATGGTTTGGTCTATAGGTGGAGATTTGTATTCTTTACTCAATTTGCGACCTGTTGTCATGGGAGTGCTAAGCGGCTTATAGTCCTCCATAGTGAACCTCTTTAGCATTTCTTTCACATATTTGATTTGGGAAATGAATATGCCTTTCTCATTTTGATTAACTTGTAGCCCAAGAAAGTAAGACAGTTCACCAATCATAGACATTTCAAATTCATTCTGCATCTTATTTGCTAAGTCTTTACAAGATTCATCTTTGTTGCTGCCAAATATGATATCATCTACATAGACAACTAGAACAATGAGATGCCCACCTTCTGTTTTTACATACAGATTACTGTCCACTAAACCTTTCTTGAATCCTTGTTGAGAGAGATAGTTATCTAGCCTTGCATACCATGCCCGTGGTGCTTGTTTTAATCCATACAATGCTTTCTTTAATTTGCAGACAAGGTTAGGATCCTCACTAATTTGAAAGCCATCCGGTTGTTCAATATAGACCTCTTCTTCGAGTTTCCCATTTAAAAAGGCAGATTTTACATCCATTTGATAAACTCTAAAGTTTTTGTGAACTGCTAAGGCCAGAAACATTCTAATTGCTTCTAATCTGGCCTCTGGTGCAAAAGTCTCTTCAAAATCAATGCCTTCGACACTGTGCATATCCTTTACAAACCAGTCTTGCTTTGTTCCTAATGACCTGTCCGTCTTCATTTAATTTGTTTCGAAATATCCATTTGGTGCCGATTACATTCTTATTTGCGAGGTCTAGGTACTAATTCCCAAGTTCTATTCTTTTCAATCTGATCTAACTCTTCATTTATTGCCTTCATCCGGCTATCATCTTTGCTTGCTTCATCTATGTTTTTGGGCTCAATGCTAGATAAAAGAGAGTAATTACTTATTACTTTCCTTCTTGTCTGAATACCAGTTGTGGGATCTCCAATTATTTGGTCTCTTGGATGATTTTTCTGCCAGCTGCCTATTTTGAATTTCTTGTTTTCTTGCACCTCTGAGTCATCGACTAATTCATCTGAATCAAACGTAGATTTATTTTCTGTTTCATTCACCTCATCTCCTTCAATGACTTCTTCATAGATTGGGTAGTTTTCCTCAAAGTCAGCTAATCGTTTCCCACCTTCATCGAATTTAACATCTGCACTGTCCACAATTTTCTTGAGTCTCTTGTTGTAGCATTTGTAAGCTTTGCTTTTTGATGAATACCCAACAAAAACACCTTCATCTGCTCTATCTTCAAACTTCCCAAGGTTGTCATCGGTTTTTCTGATGTAGCACCTACAGACCAAATACTTTGAGATGTTTTGTTGTTGCTTTTCTACCAAACCACAACTCATAAGGTGTTTTGCATTCATGAGTTCTTAACATATATCTGTTTTGGATGTATACTGCAGTGTGAACTGCTTCTTTCCAGAATCTATCTGCTATTTTATTTTCTGCCAGCATGGTGCGTGCCATTTCCTGTATAGTTCTGTTCTTTCTTTCTACTACGCCATTCTACTGTGGAGTTCTAGCTACTGAATATTGTCTCCTGATACCATGTTTTTCATAGTATTCTATAAATTCATTCGAAATGAATTCTCCTCCTCTGTCTGATCGTAAGCATTTGACCCTTTTTCCTGTTTCATTCTCAACTAGCTGTTTGAAGGTTCTGAACATTTCAAAAGCTTCTGTTTTATCTTTTAGGAAAAATATCCATGTCATTCTGGAATAATCATCGATACACGACATAAAGTATTTGTCGTCGTTTATGCTTTGAGTTCTCATGGGTCCACATAAGTCTGTATGAATAAGTTCCAAGGGCATGCTAGTGTGGTATTCTTTTGTTTTAAATGAGACTCTGGTTTGCTTTCCCTTCGACATGAAGCACAAGACATTGTTTGAAGGTTTTTTAATGGTTGGAATATCTCTCACTTGCTTGTTTCGAGCTGATTTTCACCAAATTATCAAAACTTATGTGTCCAAGCCTCTTGTGCCACAGCCGGTTCTCTTCTTCTTGTCCAATGAAACACGTACCTTCTGATGTTTACGAGAGTGTGTACAAATTTCCAGACGTCCTTGAACCGAGTTGCTATCAATTTCCCACTTGTTTATTTTTTTGACTTCACAACCCTATTTTTTGAAGACTACTTCATGTCCTTTATCACAGATTTGGTGACACTTAATAGGTTGTGTTTCAAACCATCCACAAATAAAACTTCTTCGACTTGATTTTCCCTTCACTAATTTTGATGAGATCCTTTTCCTATTATTTTGGCTCCATCATTATTTCCAAACTTCAGAGAGCCACCCTCATATTTCTGTAGTTTTTCAAATTTTTGTTTATCACCTGTCATATGACTTGAGCAACCACTGTCAAGAATCCACGGTACACATTTATTCTGAGCCCTGAAAGCTGTCTGCACTATTAAAGATTCCTTTTCTTCCCTGATTTGTTCTTTCTGTTTCCATTCTGTTTTGATTATGGTATTGGGTTCTAACTTGGATTTCCCCTTTTCAGAATCTTGCACATATCTTTCAGAAATATTTCTATTCTGTTTTGCCCTATATGGTTGAATTCTTCTTTTATGAGATTGATTTGAAATAGAAGTACTATGACAGTTTCTAGCAATGTGCCCAAAGTTGTGACAATTAAAGCATTCTACTTCATAACTCATTAGAGGAGCAAAGGTATTTCTACTAGTGAAACTTCTTGGACCTACATTATACTTGCAGTTAGCAATTCTATGCCCATAACCATTACATTTGAAACAGAAACCATAAAAGTAATGATTGAACCTGAAAGATGGTTTTTGCCAAGTTGTTGCAGGAGCCTTAGATCTTCTTTTCTTTTGATGTGTGACCTTGGTAAAACCATCATTGTCAGTTCCTATTTCAGGACTGGCATTACTGCTTTCTTTTGCCTGATTTGTTTTTCTTTCAATAGCTTGTTTCTTGTCTTTACTCTTTTCACATTCAACATTGCTTGCCTTTGGTCCGTTTGATGATTCTCCTTCAATAAATCCCAGATCGAATTTGATACCTGCGGGTCTTTGATCGCTTAGGATTTTGTCCAGCTTCATCGAACTTTCTTCACGCTTGAAATGGCAGCTAATTTTTTGATCCAGCTCTTGTATCCGTATTCGAAGACCAACATTTTCTTCTTCCAATTTGCAACAATAATCTATCTTCATGGTTACCTGTACTTCAAGATCTTCGGACATTTTCTTGTACTCTTATGTCTGTGTTTTTAGACTGGTTATAATGTCATTTGCATCCTCAAGCTTCCTTGATAGTTTTTTATTCTTTCTTTTCTCAGATTTCCATTCCATAAGAGCAGAGACCAGCTCACCTTCTAAATCAACTTCAGCCTCATCTTTTTCAATAGACACTTTAGAGTTCATTCCTTCTCTCTTTTCTGTGTTTTCTGCCTCTTCTAATTTTTCTACTTCAAATGCCATAAAGAGAGCCTCACCTGTTCCTTCTTCGGAGTCTTCACTAGAGCTGTCCTCTGAAGAATCTGCATTTCGGGAGATAAAACTTTTCTTTTTGAAATTGCCTTTCCTGAAGTTTGATTTCTTCTTCCAGTCACCTCTTTCTTGGTGCGAAGTTTCCTCACCCTGGTTCTTTTCATTGAGAGGGCATTTTGTCACAAAGTGCCCAATGCCTCCGTAGTTAAAGCATTTAAATGGTAGCTTTCCTCTGTACTTTCCTTTTCCCTTTCTCAGTTTTTTGACAAAATTTGCTTCCATTTCATCTGATACATCCTCTTCTTCTGACTCTGGTTTTGTGATTTTACCTTTTAGGGCTTTGAAAGCAGCTTCTCTATCTGTGGGATTAGACCTTCCTATTCTCATTTCAAAAGCAGTCAAAGAACCATGCATCTCATCCATACTAAAATGATTTAGATCTTTGGCTTCTTCTATGGCAGAGACTTTAGAATCAAATCTAGGAGGGAGCGATCTTAATACCTTTTTCACGATAGTAGCATCGTTTATATCTTCGTCGAGACCTCTGATTGAATTGGTGATCCCATTGACTCTTTGCATGAAAGTCTCTATGTTCTCATCATTGTCCATCTTTAAAGATTCGAATTGAGCTCGATGTGTTTGAAGCTTGGCCTCCTTGATCCTATCATCTCCTTCATGAATGTTCTCTAGTTTATCCCATATATCTTTTGTTGATTCACAATTTATGATCTTGACTAGCTCACTGTCCACTAGTCCACACATGATGGCATTTTTTGCTTTTGAATCATATTCAAATGCCTTTTTACCAACAGTGTCTATTGGAGCGGTGGCGGGAGCTTTGTAACCATTAACTACTGCACCCTAGATGTCAAAACCCAAAGCACTGAGATATGTCTGCATTCTAATTTTCTAGAACGCATAATTAGTCCCATCAAACAATGGTGCTTTGTTCGAGGAGAACCCTTCACCACTTGCCATTGCGTCACTTCCAAGATCACCTTAGCTGTTTGAGCCTGTTCAAGAACTTGGCTCATACCAATTGTTGTAATCACAGTGACACTGAGAGGGGGGTGAATCAGTGTGATCTTTAAAATTTCTAATATATATAGTTTTAAATCCAGTAGCTATTTAAAATTGATAAAAGAAATATCAAATGCAGCAAGAAAGCATGACACACAACACAGTAATTTAACGAGGTTCACCAATGTGGCTACTCCTCAAAATGACTGCTTGGACTACCATCCAAATCCAGCCAATGCAAAGCTACAACTTTACAATATCTTTTACCAGCACCAACTGGAAGGAGCACCAACCCCTTAGCTTTATCTGTTACAAACAGAATGGAGCACCAACTCCCAATTTACCAGCACCTACTGGAAAGAGGCACCAACCCCTTATGCCAAGCTACAACTTGGAAGTCAATAATGATTAAGAAAATTACAGAATAAAACTTTCACGTTATTTCTTACAGTCTGTTGTTTCTCTGCATTCTGCTACTTCTACGCAAAATGCTTTGCACTGTCCGACCGCTTCTGTGAACTTCTTCGCACTCTCTGCTGCAATCGGATGATCGATCACTTCTGTTGTCTGCATGCTATCACTTCGCACTTATAACTCCACCTCTGCACATCGCGCTCTTCATTCACGCAATCACGATATGCACACTTCGCTTCAACTCGAACTATGACTTCGCACTCTGCTCGAAATGAACTTCACTTGCGCAATCACTCTACTCGCATTCGCACATTATCTTCACACTACATCATCTCAAACTTGAAGTACCCCTCCTTTTATAGAAGAAATTTTAGGAACAAATCTTAAACAACAGTCGACTGTAACCCTAAGAACATTGACTACAAAACCCTAGAAATTGTCGATAGCAAAACCCTAAAATTCTATTGACTATAACCCTAAGAGCGTCGATTACAAAACCCTAGAAATTATTGGCTATAAAACCCTAAAATCCATCGGCCCAGATTCAACTTTGTCGGCCTTAAATGCTACTGCCACCTCTGTCACCTTCCTGTAACTATTGTCATGAAATAAAAACATGTCACGATATCGTGACACTTTTTGTAGCCGTACGCCTTCTTGTCCTTGCTGTCACGAAATCGTGACCCTTTTGGCCTTTGATAGCTTTGCCACCATTCTTGTCATGAAATCGTGACACTTCAAACTTTTGCTGACGTCATTCTCATTCTTGTCGCGAAATCATGACGCTTTCGGCTTCTAGAGGCTTTTCTTGCAACCTATCATGAAATCGTGACACTTTCAGCTTTCGTTGACGTCATCCTCATCTTTGTCATGAAATCGTGACGCTTTTGGCTTCCGTACATTTCTTGCTTCATGCACTAGCGAAATCGTTACAACTTTGTGCCTTGTGCTACCAACTTTGCTTCGACCCACAAAATTTTGACTTGTAGCGAAATCGCTACACTTTTGTGTTCTGCACTTTTGACTTGTAGCGAAATCGCTACACCTTTGTGTTGTGCATTTTTGACTCGTAGCGAAATCGCTACACCTTTGTTTTGTGCACTTTTGACTCGTAGCGAAATCGCTACACCTTTGTTTTGTGCACTTTTGACTCGTAGCGAAATCGCTACACTTTTGAGTTCTGCATTTTTGACTTGTAGCGAAATCACTACACCTTTGTGTCTTGCAGTTTCGACTTGTAGCGAAATCGCTACAACTTTTCACTTAACACTTTCTCCCTGCTTCGGCCAGTGAAAATTCAACATGTAGCGAAATCGCTACAACTTTTCCACTTAACGCTTTCTCCTTGCTTCGGCCAGTGAAATTTCAACATGTAGCGAAATCGCTACAACTTTTCCACTTAACGCTTTCTCCTTGCTTCGACCAGTGAAAATCCAACATGTAGCGAAATCGCTACAGTTTCTCGACTTAGCTTCTTGGCCTCCAACATGTCGTGAAATCATGACAGTTTGCCTTACGCCTTCTCTCTCCTCATTTTTGTCGTGAAATCGTGACATTTTCGGCTGTGCCTTCTCTCTCCTCATTTTTGTCGTGAAATCATGACATTTTCGGCTGTGCCTTCTCTCTCCTCATTTTTGTCATGAAATCATGACATTTTCGGCTGCGCCTTCTCTCTCCTCCGACCTGTCACGAAATCGTGACAGAAAACATGTCGCGATATCGTGACAGTTTTCTAACTTGTCTTTTTCTTCGAATTTTTGAAAGCTGGGTCACTTCTGTTTTCCAAGAATTGCACTTTACATAATCTGACTATCCTTTGAACTTCTATCCTCTGCATCTGAATGACTCCTAAACTATCTGTCCATTGCATCATTAGATCTAGCTGCCTGTGTTGACAACAATGACAAACTTCTTGCAACACCTTGCTCAACACAGATTACAATGGATATTACTACCCTAGGTACTATTGGGACTAAAACTGAAGGGGTTTAATTTTATTGATACAAATGGTTACAATATATAGGCATAAGCCTATATTCAACACATGACACTTATCAAGAGAAACTGACAAGTGTCAAGGTGAAGGTATAGTGCACTTTAATTCTAACATTCCCCCTTAAAGTACACTATCCTAACTAAAGAATAAACAAAACAAGTCAAAATTAGGTAACATTCCCCCTTAATGTTGACTTCTCTAAAACAACCTATCATCCTTTCTTATTACTAATTTGGTCTAGGCTCGTGCTCTTTGCGCTTGGCTCTCCAACTATGAATAATGCTATATTCACTGTGTATATATCTCAGTCTATTGCCTCAGGGTTAGCCACTTCTATGGGTCTATTACCACTGGGTCAGCCGTCTAAGTGCCTCAGGGTCATCATGGGTGCCTCAGGGTCAGCCACTTCTGGGTCTGTTGCCTCTGTAGGTCATCCTCAGAGGATGTTGCCTCTCGTAGGTCACTCACTAGATTCACCATAAATATCAAATCTCTCTTTATGGTTACAAATGTTGGGACTGAAACTAATGGGATTGATTTTATTGATACAAATGGTTACAATATATAGGCATAAGCCTATATTCAACACATGACACTTGTCAAGAGAAATTGACAAGTGTCAAGGTGAAGGCATAGTGCACTTTAACTCTAACATTCCCCCTTAAAGTGCACTATCCTAACTAAATAAGAAACAAAACAATTCAATATTAGGTAACATTCCTCCTTAATGTTGACTTCTCTAAAAAGAACCTATCATGCTCCTTTATTGCTGATTTTATCTAGGCTCATGCTCTTTGCGCTTGGCTCTCCAACTGTGAATAATGCTAGATTCACTGTGTATACATCTCGGTCTGTTGCCTCAAGGTCAACCACTTCCATGGGTCTGTTGCCATTGGGTTAGCCATCTAAGTGCCTCGGGGTCATCATGGGTGCCTCAGGGTCAGCCACTTCTAGGTCTGTTGCCTCTACAGGTCATCCTCAGAGGATGTTGCCTCTCGTAGGTCACTGACTAGATCCACCATGAGTATGAAATCCCTCCTCATGGTGAACTCAATCTAGAAGGTGTCGGTCTCTGCCAAAAATGCACCTAATACAAAGGAAAAACGAGCCATATAAGAGTGTTGGTCTCTACCGAAAATGCACTCAATACAATAAAATGAGCCATAGATGCCAAATGGAGGAGAAGAAGAAAAGAAGAGAATCTTCTGAAGTGTCTTCGTCTATAGTCTTCAGAAGTAGATCCGGAAAAGACCTCGGATAGAGTCTAGGGTGTCTATGTCTGTAGTCCCTAGAATAAGTGTCCTTATTGTAGTCACCTCATCTTACTGAAATGCATGGGTAACCAGCCGCTACATCCGCCAAGTAGAAAGAGGTGAATACTAGATACTAGGTTCACTTAAAAGTACCTTGAGAGTGTCGGGTACAACCGAAAGTGCACTCCAAGGTAGAAAAACTTTGAGGCTAAAAAACTCAATTGAAATAGCCTCAAAATTACAATATGACACCACCATTGTGTCCATCACAGAAAAACATTTCCAACGACTATAAATACCCCTATATTCCACCATCAAAGGGGCCTTCATCATGTGGAAAAAACATCATGCCTATCTAAGGCAGAAAATAGACAACATCGCTCAATGGTGGCATCGCTCTCAAGCGAAATAAAAAAAACAGTATTAAAAAAATTTCCCTCATAGGGGAATTACATGGGCCATCAGTCATTACACAAAGTGGTCCTTGGTCCTTTGCCTTTTCTTTACTATGGAATGAAATGGATTAAAAATGGGTGTATGCATAGCAATGTAACGTTCAATGTTTTGCTTCATGGGATCTGCAAGCAGGGCAGGGCAGAGGAGGCCACCACATTTCTAAATAAAATGTCGAGAAGGGTGTTTTGCCCTAATACTGAGACTTTCAATACAATAATAACCATGAGGATAGCCCTTCTACTCTAACAATGTTTAAAAACAAAAGAATAACCATATCCCCGACTGGGAAAGACTATTAAAGGATAGGGTTTCATAATGACTTTAGTAGGGGGCTCTATTGCATTTTATACCTAAGGAAACTTAAAAAATAACTCAACATATTATAAATGGAAGCCTTCTGCTTCTACTCAACCAGTAGGTCAAAACCAATTTGTTAAAATTGATCCAAGCGAAATAATCAGTTGCCCCAACAAGGCCAAGATCCTTGCCACTGTAGGACAGGTAGTCTGAACTACTCAATTCCCCTAAATTCTGTCTCTTGAGGGGAATTTTCTTCACAGGGGTTCCCACACCATTTTTTGCCTTGCGTTTGACTCCCTGGGGAGGAGAGGGTGCGCTTCTCCTCACCGAGGCCGCCCTCTCCACCTGCACCTACCAAGGCTTTACAGGTCTCCCTTCTTGGGCCTATATCTTGACGACAATTTGCCCATAATAGACACTGCTACCGCCTCCAATTTTGTTGAATGGCTTGCCAAAAAACACCTTCCCCTATGAAACAGATCACTGCCTCCAATTCAAAGTAGGTGATGGCCGCTGCTAGCTAGATCGTCAGTAGATGTAGACCCCAGATTGATTTCGATGGCTGGCCCTTTTTTGTTCTAGAAAATTTAGATCCGATAATGACACTGATAAAATCCATGTCCGATGCTACCCCATTGCTCTTCATGCTATCCCTACTGGTCCTGCTCTGATGATCCATAGGGTAAATCCATTGATGGCCACGACAATGATTGTGTTCTAGCTAGCGCTCCATCTATCCCCATATCGTAGTGCCCCATAAGAACATTTGGCTTGATCTCCATCTCTACGACAAACAAATAGCCCAAGAAAACCACTAGGTAGCTACATGGTGGAGGAAATGGGGAGGCACGAAGGAAATGGCAGCAACATGAATGTGAATGTCTCTGCCAACCGCCGACCTAGAACGCCCAAATTCAGAGAATCTGTCGAATATGAGAGCCAAAATTCTAGATTGCAGTTGAAAAAAAGAGGGTCTGAGTTCACAAAAGTGGAGGAATTACCAAAGTTTGAATGGTGAGTTGCAGCAGTATCGTCAAAGCGAGGAGAGGGAGGAGAGCTTTGAAAATGTTGCAATGGCAACCTCTAAAGAGGATGATGATCTTCCACCACTGCTGGTGCGGTTCTGCTCAGCAAAATTGAAGATTCATTTGAAGACACACGAGGACGTGAATCGCATCAATATGGCCGTGGGTCCTTGCAAGCTATGCACAGAAATGTTGAAACGCTCCCAAGATTTGACTCCTCTACATTATAACGAGAGTCAAAGGAGATCCAGCACAGAAGTTGCGCTTGTAACAGCAGCACTGGAATGTTCTAGTGGAGTTATTAAATTTTCTCGAAGAATGAATCCTAGAAATCACAAGCTTCGGCTTGCATGAATCTGCTGCAATGTTGGATCATCGTTAATGATGGCACCATTCTGCAAACCCTAAAAAAAAACTAAAACTAAAAAAAAATTCCATAAAGAATTGGCAGCCATGAAAACTTCTGGTTTCTGATCCATCAAAGATGGAGAGCATACTCCCTCAGTTTTAAAAAATGGCCAAAGGGAAAAAAATGAGGGGAGGGAGGATTTCCATGAGGGAAATCCCCCCTCAAGGGTTTCACAGGGCAGGGAAAGCCTGCTCTGATACCAAATGTTGGGACTAAAACTAAAGGGGTTTAATTTTATTGATATAAATGGTTACAATATATGGGCATAAGCCTATATTCAACACATGACACTTGTCAAAATAAAATGACAAGTTTCAAGGTGAAGGCATAGTGCACTTTAATTCTAACAGGTACACATCTCAAAAAAAGGATAATACCTTGGCTCGAAGGAAGCACAATCAAAACAAATGTACAAGGGGCATGTGACATGAGGACATGTCAAAAAATTGGGCATGGGGGCATAATGAGCACAAAAACATGCTCATTAATAAAAAAAAGTATAGTCATTGTATATATGAAAACATATATATATATATATATATATATATATATATATATATATATATATATATATATATATATATATATATATATATATATATACAATAAAATAGAGAATTAAAAAGGGTCAATAAATTCAAACCGTACACCTAGCACTCATGACCCAAGAAAAAACAAAAAAACAAAAAATACTCATTCATGTTGATAGATGCCCTTTCCACCTGTTCCCAACACCAATAAGAAATATTCTTTCAATGTGGACTATTCAAGGTAGGGCTCAAGGTATCCAATGTGAAAAAATAAAAAGCCCAATATCAAGCCCAAGGAAAGTGTAGACACCTAAAATTCATCATGTTTAGGAGAC
The DNA here is from genome assembly GCA_028583015.1 of Wollemia nobilis. Taxonomy (NCBI): domain Eukaryota; kingdom Viridiplantae; phylum Streptophyta; class Pinopsida; order Araucariales; family Araucariaceae; genus Wollemia; species Wollemia nobilis. The sequence continues at coordinate 14,441,974 of JAQPPZ010017235.1, forward strand.
TACCCATATGGGCACATCCGTAGGCCATATGAACCCTCTTGTATCTCTCCAAGAGCAAGCAGTGGTCCTAACCACTCAAACAGGGAAGTTTTAGCCCATCTAGGCCTAGCTGCTCTTAGGCAGAGTGACCAAGAAACTTGGCCATTGCAGACTATAGCTACCAAACCTAGTCGCTAGACTTGATAACGACAAACATCACAAATAGTATGGTCATGAATATGGGTCTAGATCACACAGTCTAACTACACCTATGCATGGAATTTGGGAGGATTTCGGTGAGGAAATTCTTGAGTTTCTCCTAACTACCCATTCAATGCAAAATTATGACTAATGTACTCCCATGAGAATGGTTAGTTGCATGCATATTTGGAGTGAAGCTTATCCAGGAAGCTAAGGTCCAAATCCTAAGAGGGAGGTCTACATTTAGAGTCTCCCACAAGAAGAAAAATATCTAAAAAATTTGAGATTTAAGTAGTGGAGCCTTGTCAAAATAGACAACCAATATATACCCACTGGGAAGAGCATCAGGGCACCGTTTGGCTAAGCTACGTTCACATATCGTTATTCATATTATTGGAGCCAAATCATCATTGAATGTAGGAGACACACCAAAAGACCCTTGAACATCAACTCAAGCAATTAATCGACCGCCATAGCCCACAAGACCTAAGGTAACCATTAAATCAAAGGTCATTGTCTCTTACAGTGGCCCATAGTCATAGCCAGGTTTTGGAATAGTCGATTTATTAGTTCCTAGCATTAGAACGTTATTTATCATTACGCCATTTATTATTTCTTTCATTGCATTTATAGTAGCATTTATGATTGCCATATGCATATTACTTAGATCCATTGTATTTCAACTTATATTATGGTTGATTATCTTGGTTACCATATTTTCTAACAAGAGCCTCTTTCGAAGAGGTGGCCTGTACTACTCACCATGTTTTTTTATTTCTATGCATGCAGATCTATAGGTTTATAGGACCATATCAAGGCATGCAGAGCATGGGATACTTACCAGATGAGAGAAGAATAAGGAAGCATTTTTGAGCCCTCATACAAGTTTGTGTGCGAAAGTAGGAAGGTGCACCACTCCTTTGTAAGAGGATTTTGTCCACCACCAATCACACCTTGCTTGTAACCTATTGTATCATGCACTAGGTATCATGCACCGAATATCTTTGTTTTTCATTTATGCATTCATATGCATGTTTATTCCTTTCATATTGATATAATAATAAACACATTTTCAAGTCAGGCCTTGGTTGCAGTGCATGCCTCTCGGGGTCATACATATGGTGATCATGGTGGGACCCCAACTAGGTTTTTTTTTTTTGGTCTATTTACTAATGTTTTGGATGTTTTTTTGTGTACAGGCCTAGCTTCTTTAGTCAAAAACATCCAACATATCTTAGCCGCTATAGTTGTCAATGTCCAGACTCAACCGCTCTGGTTAATAGTGGCCACATTTTGATGCTCTGGTTGATAGCGGCTAGCATTAAGATATAGACAAAGTTCAACCAGGATCATCACCAGATGAGGAACTGAGGTTGGTACACATATCTGATTCCCTGTGATTTTTTTTCTACATTCATTTTCCAAAAATAACAAGCAAAAACATAGGTAAGTAGGGAAAAATGAAGAAAATGAAATGAAAACTACATTGTAAGTTCTTAGATTCTTCAGTTTCCTCTAGGAACTACTAGGAATAGTGGACCTCTACCTATAAGGTATACCCTAGTATCCATCATGCTAGGCCATTGTATGTTGGTTTGCTTGCATGTGGCCCAATCAGTGGCCACCCATTCACAAAGTAGGAAGTGTATTACATAAATATCATCTAGATTACATTATACATGCATCCTTAGGAAGACAAAATGTTCTTTTTAGGCATGTAGTAAATTTGATCATGAATGTTGATTGATGCATCATTTTATATTTCAAAAGCTAAAAAGAACACCACACACTTGCACGTTCTATCATAACATTGGTAAGGTTGGATTTCATCATTGACCCCAATTCATACCGGTGATGTTGGAATTCATCTCCTTCCACCATATTACCACCTAGAGGTCCTTATATGGGATATAGAGCTCTTTTTAAGCTGGTACAAGGCACTTGTGTTCAAACTATCTCCCACTATTTTATAGTGGAAGAGCTAGGCAAGCCCTCCAATGGGATTAAGCAGTGTACCTTAGCCTCTTTTGGGAAATAATGTTTGGCACAAGTGTTATTAGTCTCCACTTTGACTGAGTTTCCTCATTCCAAGTCCAAATCATAGACAAGATGACAATATTATAAAAAAATACAAACACACCAGATAGTTTAGGGAACACGATAATCCTTAAGAGAGATAAAAATCTAATTGCTTTTTTTGTATGGTTGGAATCCAATTAACAAGATAGCACACAAGTCATAATGGTGAATACATAGAGCAACCACCCCCGATCCATGACCTAGGGGGAAACTAATCCTCCAAACTCTCACAAAAACACTAGTGTTGATCTACCCACCCATAATGTTGTTGGATGGAGTTCAACAAGTCTTAGGGATGACAACTCAACCATTGGGGGGACTCCACGAGAAACCCCAATGAGAGATCCACTTCCTAGTTATCCATCACATAGACATGAGGAGGCCTCAAGTTCCCCATCATCACATAGGAATGAGGATTCCTCATGGTACCTCTCATCATATAGACACACAGAGGTATCACGACCTACTTCCCACAGACACATAGAGGCATCACAACCTCCTTCTTCACATCGACATGCGGAGACATCATGACCTCCCTAATTGCACACACACATATAGGCCTCAAGGCCTCCATCATAACACCAACATGATAAGAAAATAAGGCCTCCATCATCACATAGTCCAAAAATGGAGACAATATCCCAAGCATCATATGATACACATAGAGAAGATCAACCCACTAAGGGGTAATATAATAGACCTACGTCAAATAATAGACTAAGGACATCCTATAGTATCTTGGAGGATGGGATAATACCTCTAGATCACAACCTCATTGGTGTAAATGGTACTCAATGGGATCAACCATGTAGAATTAGACAATTAGATGGACTAGATCAGTTTCCCTCGAGACTAGCTTGAAGAAGTATTGCTACCGAACATTCCGATTTAGGAAGTTCATGTAGTATATCCACTAAACGGATCAATGAACTATGGGAAGATACAAAGAGACCTTGTAGTGCCTACATTGCTTCATATCATGAGCATACTCAAACCTTAACACAATACACAGAGTAAGTCACCCTAATAGACTAGGGTAGACACACAATAGGAACGTCCTCAAGGAACCCTAATATCAAAATCCCCCACATAGAAGTAGAAAGACAAGAACCATAAATAGAAGGTCACTTAGACTACCTACGTAGGATGGAAGAAGAGCTACACATTGAATGAAAGCACATAGATAATATTAAGCAAAAATAACATAGGAAGAGGCACTTGCACTTACAAGAGCAAATATTAAGAGAAGAAAAAGTGAAGCATGAGGAGCTAGCAGAGAGGCTAGCTTGAATAGATGCACACATAGCTGGTGAAGGGTATCAACATGAAAGACATACTAAATCTCCATGGGAGAGAGGCACTAGATATGAGCATATTCACCATGCTCCACAACATCAACAACACCTAGCCCTCGAGCTAATACAATTCAATGGGGACCAAACAAGGATAGAGGGTCAAGAAAAAACCCATTCAGAACCTCCAAACATGATTATGGGAGGATATTATAGACGTCTAATTGAGGTAAATGTAGGAATATCTCCATTACCACCATGATAAAACCTTCAAGAGCATGATATTATCTCCTCAAAGGTATACCAAATGCTCATCGAGAGATTCAAGTCTCTAGAGAAGGACATGGGTGGACAAAATCCAAAATTAGACGATACAAAACTACCTTTGTTCCCGTTAGTTCCAAGTCTTGCGTATCCTAAGAATTTTGAGATGCCTAGGTTGGATAAGTTTAAATGGGAGGGATACACACAAGAGATCCCCAATGAGAGATCCACTTCCTAGTTATCCATCACATAGACATGAGGAGGCCTCAAGTTCCCCATAATTACATAGGAATGAGGATTCCTCATGGTACCTCTCATCATATAGACACACAGAGGTATCACGACCTACTTCTTCGCACAAACACATAGAGGCATCACAACCTCCTTCTTCACATCGACATGCGGAGACATCATGACCTCCCTAATTGCACACACACATAGAGGCCTCAAGGCCTCCATCATAACACCAACATGATAAGGAAATAAGGCCTCTGTAATAACACCAACATGATAAGGAAATAAGGCCTCCATCATCACATAGTCCAAAAAGGGAGACAATATCCCAAGCATCATATGATACACATAGAGCAGATCAACCCACTAAGGGGTAATATAATAGGCCTACATCAAATAATAGACTAAGGACATCCTATAGCATCTTGGAGGATGGGATAATACCTCTAGATCACAACCTCATTGGTGTAAATGGCACTCAATAGGATCAACCATGTAGAATTAGACAATTAGATGGACTAGATCATTTTCCCTCGAGACTAGCTTTAAGAAGTATTGCTACCGAACATTCCGATTTAGGAAGTTCATGTAGTATATCCACTAAACACATCAATGAACTATGGGAAGCTACAAAGAGACCCTGTAGTGCCTACATTACTTCATATCATGAGAATACTCAAACCTTAACACAATACACAGAGTAAGTTACCCTAGCAGACCGGGGTAGACACACAATAGGAACCTCCTCGAGGAACCCCAATATCAAAATCCCCCACACAGAGGTAGAAATACAAGAACCATAAATAGATCACTTAGACTACCTACGTAGGATGGAAGAAGAGCTACACATTGAATGAAAGCACATAGATAATATTAAGCAAAAATAACGTAGGAAGAGGCACTTGCTCTTACAAGAGCAAATATTAAGAGAAGAAAAAGTGAAGCATGAGGAGCTAGTAGAGAGGCTAGATTGAATAGATGCACACATAGCTGGTGAAGGGTATCAACATGAAATACATACTAAATCTCCATGGGAGAGAGGCACTAGATATAAGCATATTCACCATGCTCCACAACATCAACAACACCTATCCCTCGAGCTAATACAATTCAATGGGGACCAAACAAGGATAGGGGGTCAAGAAAAAACCCATTCAGAACCTCCAAACATGATTATGGGAGGAGATTATAGACGTTTGATTGAGGCAAATGTAGGAATATCTCCATTACCACCATGAGCAAACCTTCAGGAGCATGATATTATCTCCTCAAAGGTATACCAAATGCTCATCGAGAGATTCAAGTCTCTTGAGAAGGACACGGGTGGACAAAAGCCAAAATTAGACAAGATACAAAACTACCTTTGTTCCCATCAGTTCCAAGTCCTGTGTATCCTAAGCATTTTGAGATGCCTAGGTTGGATAAGTTTAAAGGGTATGGAGACACACAATAGATCCCCAATGAGAGATCCACTTCCTAGTTCTCCATCACATAGACATGAGGAGGCCTCAAGACCCCCATCATCATACAGGAATGAGGAGTCCTCATGGTACCTCTCATCATATAGACACACAGAGGCATCACGACCTCCTTCTTCCCATAGACACATAGAGGCATCACGACCTCCTTCTTCACATCGACGTACAGAGACATCATGACCTCCCTAATTGCACAAACATGCAGAGGCTTCAAGGCCTCCATCATAACACCAACATGAGGAGATAGTAAGGCCTCCATTATCACATAGGAAGGAAAGGGAGACAATATCCCAAACATCATATGATACACATAGGACAAATCAACCCACTAAGGGGTAAGATAATAAGCCTACGTCAAATCATAGACCAAGGACATCCTATAGCCTCCTGAAAGATGGGATAATACCTCTAGATCATAACCTCATTGGTGTCAATGGCACTCCATGGGATCAACCATGGAGAACTAGACAATTAGATGGGCTAGATCAGTTTCCCTCGAGACTAGCTTCAAGAAGTATTGCTACCGAACATTTCGATTTAGGAAGTTCATGTAGTATATCCACTAAATGCATCAATGAACTATGGGAAGCTACAAAGAGACCCTGTAGTGCCTACATTGCTTCATATCATGAGCATACTCAAACCTTAACACAATACACAGAGTAAGTCACCCTAGAAGACCGGGGTAGACACACAATAGGAACCTCCTCGAGGAACCTTAATATCAAAATCCTCCACACAGAGGTAGAAAGACAAGAACCATAAATAGAAGGTCACTTAGACTACCTATGTAGGATGGAAGAAGAGCTACGCATTGAATGAAAGACATAGAAAATATTAAGCAAGAATAGCGTAGGAAGAGTGCACTTGCACTTACAAGAGAAAATCTTAAGAGAAGAAAGAGTGAAGCATGAGGAGCTAGTAGAGAGGCTAGCTTGAATAGATGCACACATAGCTGGTGAAGGGTATCAACATGAAAGACATACTAAATCTCCATGGGAGAGAGGCACTAGATATGAGCATATTCACCATGCTCCACAACATCAACAACACCTAGCCCTCGAGCTAATACAATTCAATGGGGACCAAACAAGGATAGAGGGTCAAGAAAAAACCCATTCAGAACCTCCAAACATGATTATGGGAGGAGATTATAGACGTATGATTGAGGTAAATGTAGGAATATCTCCATTACCACCATGAGCAAACCTTCAGGAGCATGATATTATCTCCTCGAAGGTATACCAAATGCTCATCGAGAGAGTCAAGTCTCTCAAGAAGGACACTAGTGGACAAAAGCCAACATTAGACAAGATACACAACTACCTTTGTGCCCATTAGTTCCAAGTCCTGCATATCCTAAGCATTTTGAGATGCCTAGGTTGGATAAGTTTAAAGGGGAGGGAGACACACAAGAGCACATAACTAACTTCATGAACTCATGCTTCCACCTAGACAAAGATGATGCCCTAATGCTGAGAACATTCATCATGACATTCTCGGGTGCAACAACCCAATGGTTCAACCAGTTGCCTAAGCATAGCATTACCAGTTTCAAGCAACTGGTAAATGCGTTCCTAGAACGTTTCTCCTTCGATGCTAAGAAGAAGGTGAACTTATCTGATTTGGCCAATTTGAAGTAGTATGATGATGAGCCAGTGATGGATTATGGGGATAGGTGGAGAAAAGTCATGGTGAAGCTATCATTTTCCATCCTGGTAGAAGAGCTCATCTAAATATTCACAAAGAGTTGTGCAAAGCATATCTCTCTACTGTTACAGCTACAATAGTATGAATCATTCGAAGAAGCCTTGGCTCAAGCCAAGCTTATCGAAGACATCAAGGTCGATGAGGGAGACCTCAAGCTCTACAACAAGAAAGAATGGAGCAAGAATAATCAAAAAAACAAGAACAAGCAGAAGCAGGCAAAGCCTATTCAGGTTAATTAGGTTGTATTAGCCATGCCAAAGGGAGGGAATGGATAGAAACCCTATAATTATCAAGTGCAACCCCCATAAGTTAATTATGATCCCAAGAACAACCAAGGCCAAAATAGGGAATGACAACTACCTCGATATTTCATGCCTCTAAATGAATCGATGTAGTCGATATTCAACCAATTGAACAAGGCATAGAGGATAATATTTCCTAACATACAACTGCTTGACCCTAACCGTCCCAAGCCAAGGGGATACAGGGAAGATCACCACTACCCATATCATAGAATACAGGGGCATGACATCGAGAACTACATGGGATTTAAGAATGTCGTGCAAAACATGATTGAGAAGGGAGAGCTCAAAGTTGACAACCTTCTAGCTCCCGACAATAGAGATATGGGTATATACAAGAACCCATTACCCAATCATGAAGCCCCTAGGGATCAAGGCGCACAGGTCAACCAAGTCCACATCGAGCCACCTATTCAAGGATGTATCAGAATGGTTGAGTTAGTCAACATAGCAACCAAGAGTCAGAGATATGGGCAACCATAGCCACCAGTGGCTCCCATCAACATCCCGATTACACCCTGATAGAGATAGGTGCAAAAAAATCCTCTAGGTCCACTAGCAAGACCTATAGTAATAATTTAGAGTAGACTGGAACAAAATTTACAAATGACTCCAGCTAAGTTATCCATCTATGAGCTCATAAAATAGTCCCCTAGGCATAGGGAGATGTTAATGGAGATTTTGAGATCAATCGAGCTCCAGCCCCAGAACCTAGATGTGTTCACACATTTTGTGGGGCAAGTTCAACAGTGCCAAGAGCTCGTGATACATTTTTACGATCACAAAATCAAAGAAGTGCCAACTACTATAGCAGACCCACCTCTGCACATCATTGCATCTATCAATGACATACCATTCAAGCAGGTTCTGATTGATACAAGCTCATCAATCAACATCATCACTACCAAGGCTATAGGGCACTTGAAGATACCCAAGTCCAACATTATCCCGATCTCATACACCCTACGGGATTTTAACGATGCACTATGCACCACTGTGGGAACCATCATTTTACCTATAAAAGTAGGGCATAAGACCATCCCTATGATGTGTCATGTGTTTGAAGGGGCAATGCAATATAATATCCTCCTAGGGCATCCTTGGATTAGGGACATGAAGTGTGTACCCTCGATCCTGCACCAATGCATCAAGTATGTGCACGAGGGATAGGTGCATGTGGTCCCATCTAATGAAGAGTCATTCAAGTATGTGCATCAAGTTGACTTACCAGGGGTTTCGTCCTCCCATCAATGCACTTGTACATCAGGCCATCATCCCCAACCACATAGCCAAGTAGCAAGAGTAAATCAGTGCGAGGTGACCCATCCACATCGGCACCACCTCCTATATTCAAAGCCACTGGTGCTTCTAAAAGGCCTGTAACTGATAATGCTAAGGATAAATAGAATTTGAAGGCACCCCTAGTGGAGGAAGGACCCTAGGAGTTTTCGACCAAAGTAGTAGTAGAAATCCCTACTCCCATGGAGGAAGAGCACTTCCCAAACGGAGTCGAGGAGGTACCTCAACCTGCCTTACCTACATCATCAACATCGTCATCAACACCCCAGGTGATAGTACACCTAGCCAATATAGTGCTAGGAGAATATCTTGTGCAAAATGTGACTTTCATGCCAATCATTGAGTCTGCACAAGACATGGGATGGCCAAGGATCCCAAATCTGCTAATAGGGATGGTGGTGCCCTTAGGGATTTTGCCTAACCAGACTAATTTCATATACGTCGAGATAGACTATACCCACACTGCTCCTGACCTAGAAAATTATGAGGATGAGCCATTCACCATGAGTGTGCATTACTTATCAAACCCCGAGTTCATGATGCAATACTTCAAACAGTGTCACTAGTATGAGCAAGGATGTAGACTACCATTTCAATCACAGTATCAATAACCTAATGATAGGTGTGGTTTAGTCTATTGAAGGTAGGGCCATGGTGACTCTCTAGTAGCAACTTTGGACAAGCTAAGCATTGGATTCGAGGAAGAAATTTATTGGAACCCCTATCACCCCACATGAATAAACCTTTAGGGTGATGAATGGGTGTTTATGATCAACATCACACCACCTGAGATATATCATCATGAATTTTCTCTCAAAGCACTCCCCTCAAGAGCCATATTATGGGAGGAAGAGCCTACTCATGACTATGAGCAGGAGGAATATGCATATGTCTCAAGCAAGGAGGAAGAGAGAACCAACTTGGCCTACCATGGGCCTTAATATGTGCAAATTTGTGCTTGGATGGGCCATACAAAGAGTGGCTATATCTCAGATGAGAGTGAATACATCTCGGATGAAGGTAAATATATGTCATATGAAAGTGACTATGAGTCAGAGGACTCAACTGAGATGGCCTACCTAAGGCATCAGCAGGAGAATTTCTATCCCATCCTAGGGCCAAACACCAATGCCGATGGTTTTTGGATAAGCGATGATGACTATGAGGATGAGACTAAGATGGCCTATCTAAGTAGGAAAGCCATCACCCTATCTTGGGGCCAGAAACCAATGCCAATGGTTTTTGGATAAGTGATGATGACTTTGTAGATGAAACCGAAGTGGCCTATCTTAGACATCAGCAGGCCAATCATCATCCAACCTTACTGGGTAGGAATGAGGGCGTTCCCATGAATAGCGATGAATTTGAGAATGAGGCCGAGAGGGCTTACCTTGAGCTCCACTTCCAACAAGTCAACATGCTTATGGAAAGAGAAGTGTTACTTTGCACCATAGATCCTGGCCTTCGCTTCTTGGGAAGGCCACAAAACTTGGATGCCATTCATTGTATGGTCAACTCGGATCCCCCAACATTTGGAGAATAATTGTTGCCTAACGATCCCATCATTTTAGTGGTTCATCGCCTGGATCCCAAGATCTCGATACCCCTAGAGCCTCACCACGAGTATGGAGGGCACACCCTTGATGTAGAGATCCACCCACATGGTCCTAGAGATTACATTCCATCCATCAACATGATCTCCATTGATTTGACCACTCCACTCCATAACCCAGCAGATCCTTCAAAACCACTGTGTCTTAACATAGATGCTATTGATTGGGATCATGTTAATTCACCCCTAGAGCCTGAGGATTTCTTCCCTAATGAAGAGATGTTACAACCATTTCACTTTGCATCAGGTTGTGCACATGATGTCTATCACACTAGTCTTGACCCTGAGTTAGTGGGAACCCTAAACCTAGTAGATGACATTCATTTAATCCCCACTCCTCACCAACTTGAGGAGGGGTCACATATGGCAATAGAGGAAACTTTTGAGGTGGACATCAACAATGACCCTTCTCAACCAAAGAAAGTCAAGTTCAGAGAAATCTTATCTCCCGAAGAATAGGCCATCATAATTCCTCTACTAAAAGAGAGACCAAATCTCTTTTCTTGGACCTACAAGGACATGTCGGGGCTAGATCCAAAATTGGTTGTCCACAACCTTTCGATAGACCCCACAAAGAAGCTAGTCAAGCAAAAGCTTAGAAATATGCATCCAACCATCACTTTGATGGTTAAAAACGAGTTGCAAAAACTATTGGATGTGGTCTTTATTGTTCCCATCGACTATCCAGAATGGGTATCAAACATGGTACCCATAGGAAAACCTGATGGAAGAGTCCGCATTTGCATGGATTTTAGGGATCTCAACAAGGCAACTCCAAAGGATTCATTCCCATTGCCCAACATAGATGCTCTTGTAGATGCAATCGTAGGTCATGAGATGCTCTCCCTAATGGATGGTTTTTCTGGTTACAATCAGATTTGGATTAAACTCGAAGACCAGCACAAAACCATGTTCACCACTCCATGGGGGACATTTTATTACAAAGTGATGTCATTCGGTCTTAAAAATATTGGTGCCACATATCAGTGGGCTATGACATACATTTTCCATGACTACATGCACAAGATCTTGGAAGACTACATCGATGACTTACTGGCCAAGTCATTACTACATAAAGAGCATGTTGAGACCCTAACAAAGGTCTTCGATCACCTGATTGAGCACAATGTCAGGTTGAACCCCAAGAAATGCATCTTTGGTGTAACCTCTGGAAAACTCTTGGGATTCATCATTTCTAAATGAGGCATCGAGGTAGACCCAACAAAGGTGAAGGCTATCCTAGAAATGGCCCTACCCATGAGCATCAAAGAATTGAGAAGCCTACAGGGCAAAGTAGCATCCATAAAGTGATTTATCGCACAACTATAGGACAAATGTTGACCCATGAATCGACTGCTACACAAAGGGGTCCCATTCCAATGGGATGAAGAATGTCAACAAGCCTTTGCTAAAATCAAAGAATACCTAGCAATACCGCTAGTCCTAGCTCCACCAAGGCCAGACATGCCCTTCTTGTTGTATATATCTGCTACTGATTTTGCTTTGGGCACCATGTTGGCTCAAAAGAATGTGCAAGACAAAGAGCAAGCAATATATTACATCAATCGCACATTGGTGAGCTACAAAGTTGGATATGCATATGTAGAGAAACTATGTTTAGCAGTGGTCTTCGCAACCAAGAAATTGTGCCACTACATGCTGAGTCATACAACATATGTAATATCCAAACAAAATCCTTTGCAGTACATGATGAGCAAGACATATCATAACACACGTACTGCAAAGTGGATCATGCTATTGATAGAGTTTGATCTAGAGTTCATAAGCCAAAATTCCATCAAGGGACAAGTCATAGCCGATCAACTGGTTGAGGCACCTCTTCAGAATAGTAGACCCCTCACCATAGAGCTTCCTGATGATGCAGTATTTGCACTATCAAAAGCACCCGAGCCTGAAGAACCATAAAATGAAGCTGACATGACTTTGTTCTTCGATGATTCAAAGTGTGAGCAAGGAGGCGATGCAGGGATTGTCTTTTTCATGCCACAAGGTGCTCCAATACCCTTGTCATTCAAGTTAGACTTTCCTTGCACTAATAACAACACCAAATACGAGGCCCTAATCCTGGGTCTCCAAACAACCATCTCCATGAGAATCAAAAGGTTAAATATCTTCAGTGACTCCTTACTCATAGTCAACCAAGTCAAAGGATTATTTCAATATCGGGATCCAATCCTGAAAGCTTACAAGGAGCTTGTTGACACCTACCTAGCCAGACTTGAGTGGTATGACATCGAGGCTATCCCTCATTCATCAAATAGGTTTGTAGACACCATGGCATCTCTGGGATCCTTGATCCCTTAGAATCCATCTACCGATTTCACTACCATTCATGTCAAAATGCTTTTGCATTCAACGATCTAGTGTGAGGCTTTGGATAACAAGGAATCTATTAACATGATTCATATAGAGCTAGACCAAGACTAGTTCTATAAATCCAAAGACTTCTTAAATAAGGCACCTTGGGGGTCTTTGATCTCACCAAGGTTCTATGGGGAATGGTACCACTATTCACCACAAGGTTGTCTCTCAATCTACATTTGTGCAAATCAAATCATAAGAGGCACAAGTCATCTTATCAGTCGAGGCGGTAGCATATCAGGATTGGCTCTCCTAGTTGCAAGATTTCCTAAGACTTGGAAGTGTCCCACAGGGACTATCGCATGTCGAGAAGTGAGCATTCAAGAAAAAAGTGATAAGATATGTCTTTCTAGGAGGCATATTGTATCATCAAAGCTACGATGGAGTTCTCCTACATTGCTTAGAGCCCCAAGAATCAACTTGGGCAATTTCACAAGCTCATGATGGTACATGCGATGGCCACTTCAGTGGCATGGCCATTATCAAGCACATCCTTCGAATGGGTTATTACTGGCCCACCATGGAAAAGGATTGCTATGAATATGTCAAGAAATGTGTTAAATGTCAACATCATGTAAACTTGACACACTTGCCATCTCAGGCCTTACAGCCCATCTAGGCGGCTTGGCCCTTTTCTCAGTGGGGGTTCGATCTAATCAGAAAAATCTCTCCCCCATCATCAGGCCAACACATGTTTATCTTAATGGCTACTGAGTACTTCACCAAGTGGGTAGAAGCGGTCCCCTTGACATCAATAATTGGTCCTCGGATTGTGGAGTTCATGCTCCACAATATCATTTGCCATTTTGGGGTACCTTTCAAAATTATATCGGATAATGGACCATCATTCAAAAACAAAAATGTGTGAGCTTTAACAGCCAAATACAACATTCAACATAATTTTGTGACACCATACTATCCATAGGAAAATGGGCAAGTAGAAGCCTCAAATAAGACAATAGTAGCCATTCTGAAGAAGACGGTGAAAGAGAATCACAAGGATTGGCATCTGTAGCTACCTTTAGCATTATGGGCTTACAGGACTAGCGTACGGATGCCCACTGGGGCAACACTATTTTCACTCGTATATGGCATAGAGGCCATCATGCCCTTAGATTTGGAACTCCCAACATTGTGCATCGCATTGAAAGAGTTCATCAATGACGACACTATACGACAAGCTCACCTAGATCAAATGACCCTACTAGATGAACGACGCATCAATGCTCTTGAGCATCTTCACGTTTACCAAGATCATCTAACATGAGCTTACAATACTAGAGTCCACCTAAGAGACTTTAAGGTTGGTGATCTTGTGCTTAAAGAGAACCAACAGAACTCAAACTTACCACCGCATCTATGAGACAAATTTATGGCCAACTGGGTAGGGCCCTACATCATCTCTGAGAAGATTGGACCTGGGGCATATCACCTAACAATGCTGGAAGGTGTTGAGGAGCTAGAACCTCTCAACATCATCCATTTAAAAGCATTCCACACATAAAACAACAAAATATCAAAAATATTCAAATAACTACAAAAATTCAAAAACAATGGAAATCATAAAATCCAAACAAATAAGAAAATATTAAAATAAAAAATAATCACAAAAGGCTCCAAAGGCATCTTAAATCCCTTTGGTCAAACAATCACAAAAGTCTCCAAAGGCATCTTAAAGCCCTTTGGTCAAATCATCACAAAAATCTCCAAAGGCATCTTAAAGCCCTTTGGTCAAATCATCACAAAAAGCTCCAAAGGCATCTTAAAGCCCTTTGGTCAAATCATCACAAAAAGCTCCAAAGGCATCTTAAATCCCCTTTGTCAAATCATCATAAAGGCTCATTAAAGCCCTTTGGTCAAAAAAAATAAAAACACAAAAACAACTTAAAATCAAGAAAATTCAAAAATATACAAAATAATCAAAATGCCAAAAACAATTGAAAGCATAAAAAATACAAAAATATTTCATTTACATTTGCATTCATATAGTTGCATCGCATATAGGCATTTGCATCCATTACACTCACATACACAATGCATTCACAATATCACAAATGACACCATGTTTGTACATCAACCATGCATCTCCAAAATCCATCATCATCCATTACCCATGTGTGTAATTGTGTTTTTCAACACAACCCCTCTTGTTGCTATAAGGAATATACTAAGGTTTTTTGGTCACTCAACCATACCTAGTAGTTTTATCAAACTTGGTAGAAAGTTGTCTTTGCTTTTGATAGGTGAAGTTTAGTTTGATAGCGCCTATAGCTCAAAATCCCATCACTAATCAAAACACTAAAATCCTAGTTGGAACAAGGGAAATATGAATGTTGTGAAGTGGTACTAGGTATCCTAAGGTGAAAAGTTTATCTTGCTCATCCCCCTGTGACGAGTTTTAAAATGTTGAGAATTGGCAAAAGGACAAATTCATCCCTACCTAAAATCCCTTGCTTTAATCAAAACAAGCAAATATCCTAAACAAAGCAAAATTCAAGATTCAAAAGTCAAAATTCAAAATACAAGATTCACAAAAACAAAGTGAATAGTGATTATCATCACTACATAAATCCCTTGCTCAAAACAAAAGATAAATCAAAATAAATAGTGATTTTTATCACTATATCATGAGCAAGTATCCCAATAAATATGAAGAAAATAAGGGAGTATAGAATTTGAATCCCTAGAATTCTCAGCATGGTCGAACCTTACGCATGATGATATGTCTATCGCAAGCATCTCGCTTGTATACAGACCAATGTTTGCATGTGGAAGAGCTAGCTTTAGGTGTCCTGTATCACCTAGTAGTTTAATCCAACTAAGTCCAACTTAGGATCAGGATGAACATTTGAGGATCCCCAATACAACAATGGGCTGAATGAATCCCACCTAGCACTGGGGTATGCTTATGTTTTATCTAATATATTCATTTGCACACATAGGGATAATGAGTACATAGGTCTTCATGATAGAACTTTATCCTTCAAGAGCTCTGTATGGTCAGTATACAACTTTTGATAAAGTAACTAGAGTGTTTGAGTCTCATGGAAAACCTCAAAAATCATACATAGCAACAAATCATTTCATCCCATAAATCATACATATCAAATCATTGCATCTCATAATCATACATAGCAATAAGTCATTTCACAATCACACATATCACATCATCTCATCTCACATTTGGATGTTTAAATAATTAATTCTTGTGTTAAGAGTTATTATTTACATTCATGATTGTTATACATTCTGTGGTGTTGTCCATCTAGATTGTTGAAACTCATATCTAATCATTAATATGTTTTAAGTGATTAAAGCATACAAGTTCATTTGCATTAGATTACCATCACATAAATAGTGCATTACAAACATTGCATCCATCATATCAATACATCAAAATTAGACATGCATATAATAAATAGGCATTAACATCATACATAACATCATCTGCATCATACCATCTAGTCATTCACACATCATGGAACATAAATCATATAAACTAAACCATCTGCATACATCATAAATAATACACCTGCACATGTAGGTAGAAATCATCTAAGCATACATCTATCATATCACATCACATCACAAAGCATTAAATCACATCACATCATAAACCATGGGAACATCTAACATAAAATCATAATACTGCATCACATAAAACATAAAAGCATAAGCATAAATAAATGCACATGATGAGTCTCAAAGTCTAGATATCATATGATCATGTGTCAAATAAGTACATGTAAGTACAAAAGTCACCAATAAGGCTAAACGTGTAGGTCAGACGACCTTACACCCAAAAATAAGTACAAAGTATCAAGTAAGCCATGATAGATCAAGAGTGGCCTGCACCACTAGCCTCACCACCACCCTCACCACCCCCTCTAGGAGGTGGCATAGAGCTGGCACCTCTAGTACGCTCTATTCGAGACCTGGTCCTATGACTCGATCGAGCTGAAGACTACCCAGAAGTGCTTTGTGTGTTGCACTATGAACCCCCTATTGTGGGCCTCTCCTGAGGAGTACCACCTAGCAATTGGATATATGAACTAAGGGTAGAAATGTAGGCAGCATATGAGGTCATCTGAGCATCATCATCCTCTATGATCCTCTACAATCATCTCACCTCAGCCCAAATATCTAGACTTGTAGCTGGGGCAACCTAACTTCGAGTATCATCTCACTCGGTAGTGACCTGAGCAATCTATCCCTAAAGGTTTGCAATGGTAGCATCCTGCTACTGAACCTGCATCATAAAAATATGTAACTCAACCTCAACCTAGTGCAACTAAGATTAGAGAGAATATTCTTGCTCCTTAGGATATGTATCCTCATCATCCTCAGGATCAACCCGCTCCTCTATAGCCTGCTCCTCAACCACCTGCTCTTGTTGCCCTTCCTATACCTAGTCATTTGTCCAAGCCCACATTTAGTCTACATCAGGATCCTCAGCCTCAACCGCATCCAGGCCACCACCATGCCATAGTCACGTACCCCACCAGAGGGTGTACACCTCGATCACTCCAGCATCAACCACTCCAGGATCAACTATGGGAGGGTCCTCCTCGAGCACTACTATAACCCATGGCGATGGAAGGTTCTTCTCGATGGCAATCCGATGATAGACAACCAGCTCGAGAGGAACATCCTATTGGATCCCAAACTATCGAAGCACCCTAGAATAATAGAAGAACTCTTTGATGCCGACCTTGTAACCAATCAACCATCGATCATGACGAGTCCTCACTGTGAAGCTAGTAGGATCATCCTAAGTAGGACACTCATGATATGGCCTCCATATGATGTCATCAGCCCATAAACCTATCAAAGATGCCCTATAGTGGGAAAGCTCCCCTGCATAAGGCTAGCTCTTGCACTCCTCGAGCACCCTAGGCCACTTAGAACTGTAGCACTATACATCCCTATCCAAATCAATAATCACCATTGGAAGTCCTCCAGGACGGTCGATCTTAATGTGCTCCCAGCCCCAGACCTAAAGAAGAAAATTATAGGCAATGCTGGCCCATCCACGATGTTCAATATGATATAGCTCATCATAGCACTGTGCTAACAGTGCACTCCCCTAGGCATAGATGATGGGCTACTCACTATCAATCAGGTCCTACACCATCGCTAGGAGGTTCCATGGGAATCTTATTCTATAACAGTCAGGTACAAGGATGTTGTAGATAACCATTAGCAACACAACATTCAATCAAGAAAATACACCCTGCTCATACCAACGATAAATAGAAATCCCATAGAACGAATATTCTTTGAGGTAGCAGTGGCATGCCTCCAAAATACCCTGACAAACACTGCACCCCATGCAGTAGTAGGGGATAAAGCAATAGGCACTCCATCAAATGGCACCCTGAGAATCCTATAGACGTCCTCCAGTGTGAGTCATCTCACTGGTAGGAAGATGGAAGGTGTTGGTCTTGGGATCCCATTAGTGGGCCAAGGTCATCAAATAGGCCTGATATGACATTATCATGGGCAAACCAGTGGCATACTATAGTCCACAAGCCTTAATCCAGGCCTACTCTATGTTAGGCATCTCCTCGAGAAGGTCATAAAGCATCTTTGGATCCTGAGCCCAAGGCCCCAATAAGATAATATCTAGAAAGTGCAAAATAAAGCTTAAATTAATGCACCACAACTAAATAAATGTAATAAACAAGCCACATAGTGTAAATAAAATAAAACTACTCTAAGGCTACATGAGCAACAAATAAATGCACCCTATCATGCAAAAATTTCCATAAAAGCCACTCAAAATTTCAAAAAAATCAATTAATTGGCCTAAAAATCCAAAAATCAAAATTAAAAGCCTAAAGTTCCTTGGCCGCTCATGCCAAGAGTGGCCACGACTCAATCGCTGAAGCTGGTAGTGGCCAGTTCCCAATGGTCAAAAATGTGATCGTTGGAGATTCAAACTGGCCATTGATAGTAGCAATGACCAGCCTCATTGCAAGCTAGCCGCTCTGTTCAGCAGTGACCAGTGAGCGACACACCAATGGTGTTCCTCTCGGGCCAAAAATCACAAAAAAATTGCATAAAATGGAAAACTAAAAGAAACCCATGTGTCTAAAACCTAAATTAAGCCTAATTACTAGTGAAGTTCATTGCCAACAAGTTTAATGAGGTTCTTTTTTTGAATTACTTAGTTTGGTTCATTTTTACCATAATAACAAAAAGAATAGGGTTTAGGGAGGTACCCGTGAAGCTCTAGCTCCTTCGCTCATCGAAGCCTCGCCCTACTCAGCCATGGCATCAAATAAGTAGTGTCCCAATTAGAGTGGTCACTTTCACCTTAGAGCTCCAAAAAGCAAAATGACAAACTGACAACAATGACAACTCAAACTCTAATTTTCTTTTTATTTTTCCAAGTCACGCCCTGGTCGCTTATGACATCAACGACCCACACTTCTTGCCTGTTGGACCTGATAGTGACCACAAATGATAATTGGGAGACACTAGACATGACAATTGATAGAAAATAAGGAAATATTTCAACAAATTGTCACCACATAGTGCTTCAAAATAAGGCATAAAGAGAATATTGGCCCAAAGCATCCAAAATCTAGATCAAAATATCAAAAATATATGCAAAAATCAAAATCCAAAAACATCATAAAAATAAAAACTAAAAATAAAATAAGCAACAAAAACCCAAACGAGCCTCGTACCTAGTCATTTGCTCTATACACTTGGTGATTGCAATGACAAGCGATCCATGCAATTCGGCAAGATGAACAAATAACCATAAGGCCATTTGGGAAAAACTAGTTATGGTAGAATTGAGACGGTTCATCTCAAACTTGAAGAAAGCCATGATGGCTGGACCGCCCCATGGGAGCGAGAATCCTCCTCATCTCTCCCATAGAAAATAGTGCTTCAACAAATGCTTAAAAAAAATTGCTATAAACTTGATTCCCTAAGAAGGCCATTGTGGTTGGACCGCCCCATGGGATAAAGAGGTGCAATTACCAAACAGGGTTGAGATCACACCTGGATGGGAACTAATCTATAATAACAAATGCAACCCTCTAAAGAGGTCCAAATCATTCATTTTGGTCAAGCGACTCATCACTTTATGAATGGTCCTTTCCTCATCGACTCGTCGTTTGAGGGGGTAGTCAAAAATTTTCAACATATCATAGTCAAAGTCAACAAAAGATCATCTTGATCATGTCAGAGTTGCATTTGTCTTACGAATCATTGCCAACAACTATCATAAGCTTACCCTTTGCTGGGGAAAAAATCAAATATGATAGTTTCATTTGTAGCTCCCCTCCCTTCGGATCTATAGTAGTACTAAAGCTACCCGATTGCTTGATGTGTGAGTGCAAACTTCCATAAATTTAAGCCTTCCATTCCATTGGAAGCAATGATTCTAGGATTTACGCCCTCGCGCATGACTGGGGCATCCTATGTTGGTCAGATCAATGATCATCATGCAACCTATAATGTGACCCTAGGTGGTCTATTTTTGCTCCGCACTATGTTGTCCCACAATGCATCCCAAAAAGGGGCATCTGTAGACACCTAAAACATGTCATGTTTAGGAGACTACCCATATGGGCACATTCGCAAGCCATATGAACCCTCTTGGATCTCTCTAGGAGCAAGTAGTGGTCCTAACCACTCAAACAAGGTAGTTCTAGCCCATCCAGGCCTGGCCGCTCTCAGGCAGAGTGGCCAAGAAACCTGGTTGCTGAAGACTACAGTGGCCAAACCTGGCCACTAGACCTGATAGCGGCCAACATCACAAATAGTCTGGCCATGAATATGGGCCCAGATCATGCAGTTTTATTGCACCTCTACATGGAATTTGGGTATATTTCGATGAGGAACTCCCTGAGTTCCTCCTAACTACCCCTTCAATGCAAAATTGTGACTAATGCACTCCCCCAAGAATGGTTAGTCACATGTAAATTTGGAGTGAAGCTTCTCTAGGAAGCCAAGGTCCAAACCCTAAGAGGGAAGTCTACATATAGACTCTCCCATAAGAAGCAAAGGATCTGAGAAGTTTGAGAGTTAAGCAATGAAGCCCTATCAAAATGGAGAGCCAAGATACGCCCACTGGGAAGAGCATTGGGGTGCCATCTAGCTGAGCTACGTTCACATATCATTATTCAGATTCATTGAGCCAAATCACCATTCAATGTAGGAGACATGCCAAGCGACCCTTGAACATCAATTCGAGCAAGGGATCGATCGCCATAGCCCATAAGACCTGAGGTAACCTTTAAATTAGAGGCCACTATCTCTAATAGTGGCCCATAGTCATAGCCAAGTTTTAGAATAGTCGATTCCTTAGTTCTTAGCATTAGACCATTATTTATCATTATGTCATTTCCATAGCTTAGCATAGATCTGTTTCTTTCATTGCATTTATAGTAGCATTTCTGATTTCCATATGCATATTGCTTAGATCCATTGTATTTAAACTTATATTATGCTTGATTGTCTTGGTTACCATATTTTCTAATAAGAGCCTCTTTTGAAGAGGTGGCCCGTACTACCCACCATGTTTTTTTGTTTCTATGCACATAGATCTAAAGGTTTAAATGACCATATCGAGGCATTCAGAGCACATGATCCATCCCAGATGAGATAAGGATAAGGAGGCATATGTGAGCCCTCAAACAAGTTCATGTGCGAAAGCGAGAAGCCTGTGAAGGTGCACCACCCCTTTGAAAGGATATTTTCTCCACCACCGATCATGCCCCACTTGTAACTTATTGTATCATGCACTGGGTATCCCTCAGAGGGACAAATATGTAACCGTGGATTGGAAATATCAATAAAATATGTACTTTATTTGTTTTTTATTTGCGTATTCATCTACATGTTCATTCCTTTCAATTTGATATAATAATAAACACATTTGCAAGTCAGGCCTCGGTTGTGGTGTGCTCCTCTTGGGGTCACATAGAAAGTGCATTCCAAACACCAGCACCTATGTTCCAAGACAATAGCACTGAGGTAGCCATCGCAAAAAAAAATGTACCAGGGGAGTGTGACATGAGGACATGTCAAATATTCGGTATGGGGGGATGATGAGCACCAAAAATTCTCATTCTATTTATATTTGCAAGGGTATCATTACTAATTTAATTAGTATTAGAGTTGTATTTTTATATAACTTTTGCATATATTTAATAGAAAATGAAGTATTATTCTTGACTAGTGTTTTAGTGGAAAATGTGCATACATGCAGGTTTTTGCTACTAATTTGATATTTTTGAGTCAAAATCCCATTCAAAATTTGTAATGCATGAAGAAATATTGAAAATAACTATAGTGAATGGCGGAGGCAAGCGCTTGTATCCCGATGACTGGTAGATTCTTGTATCCCGACGATAGGAAGGCGCCTGCATTCCAATGATAGATTGACACCTGTATTACAGTAGCAAGTAGGCATCTATATCCCCATGCCTGTATTCTAGTAGTAGGCAAGCACTATATCCCCATGCCTGTATTCTAGTAGTAGGCAAGCACTATATCCTAGTTCATGTATTCCAACAACAGGTAGGTGCTTGTATCCTAGCAACATGTAGGTATCTGTATCCAAATAAAATTTAGGTTCCTATATCCTGGTGGCTTTATACTGATGCCTATATTTCAGTGCCTATATCCCACATTGATCGATTGACTAATTGACTGGTTGATTGGTTGACCAGTTGACTGGTTGACCGATCGACCAATTCAACATTAACTGGTTGACCAATTCAACATTGATCGGTCGAACAGTCGACCAATGCAATTTTTAATTTTTTTTTTGCAAAAAGATAAGGTAGAATCATTCTTATCTATGCATATTTAAATCATAAATTATGGTTAAAATAGAATAAGCACTTATATTCTAAATATTTATGGTTTATCCGTTGACTTTGTAGTTTTTAATAAAAGTGTTATTTTTGAAATAGTTTGTTGTATACACCTAAGGAGAATTGAGCTTATCCTTTGGTGATTAAAATCAAACGGTCATGTTTTTAATAGAAGAAAATAAAATCCATGCATTAAACGGTCGTAGCAAATCACATTATATAATTAAAATAGAACAAGCTATTTTTATAATGGGATTGGTTGCATTCTATATAAGAATGCATACCATTCCTAGGAAGACCAATTATACCAAATTCCAAATCTCCAAGTGTATTTCATAATTTATAAATAATTTTTTTTTAGTGCTCTTTTATTTGCATGGATTGAGAGAGTGGCTTTTACATAGTCAATCGGGAAGACCATCTACAGGAGCTTGGATCCACTCTAGGAAGTAATCCTCTCCTATTTATTTTATTTCATTTTATATTTATTTTAGTTATATGCTTATTTCATATAGTTTTATTTCCAATCGTATGTTTATTTCCAGCAATTTATTTTTGAGTCGTGTGTTTATTTCCAGCAATTTATTTTCTAGTTGTGTGTTTATTTCCAGCATCTTAATTTTAGTTGTGCTTATTTTAAAATTGCAATTTATTTATTTATTTTCATGCACTTTATTTTATTGGGTTTGGATGAACTAAAAATATACGAACAAATCCTCCCACCAAACCAATAAGGCATAGAGGGAATCATTCCCCACACTATAAGCATATACTATGCATGACACTCACAAGCTTATGAACTACCAAATTGATAATTAATGGAAATAAAATGATTGTTTTCATAACGTAATTTCTGCTCAACATAAGGTAATTTTATAAATCAAATTCCCTTAATTTCCATTCACATGGAAATAGCATTAGACAAATGAATCACTCATTTGATATTTCCCTAAAATTTTGATCTATAAACCATCCAATTTTTCCAAAAAATTGTTTGTAAATATAACATTCAATTTTTCCATAAAATATTCCTTTAACTAGCATTCAATTTTTCCACAAAATATTCCTTCAACTAGCATTCATTCTTTCCACAAAATTGTCCTAGCTAACATACAATTTCTCCATAAAATTATCCTATAGTTAGCCTACAATTTTTCCACAAAATTGCTCCATAATTAACGTACAATTTCTCCACAAACTTATTCCATAATTAACCTATAATTTCTCCACAAAATTGTTCTATAATTAACCTACAATTTCTCCACAAAATTGTTCTAAAATTTTCCTACAATTTTTCTACCAAAATTTTCACAAAATTGTTTCACAATAATATTCAATTTCTCCACAAAATTGTCCTATAGCTAACCTACAATTTCTCCATAAAATTTTCCTATAGTTAGCCTACAATTTCTCCACAAAATTGTTCCATAATTAACCTACAATTTCTCCAAAAAATTATTCCACGAATAACCTACAATTTCTTTACAAAATTATTCCATAATTAACCTACAATTTCTCCATAAAATTATTCTAAAGTTTTCCTACAATTTTTCTACCAAATTAAATTACAAATTTTCCATAAAATTATTTCCCAATAATGTTCAATTTCTCCATATCCTTTAATCAATTTTGAAAGGCTTAACCAAGCAAATTTATTTTCCTTAATCATTCAAGGAAATTTGGTATTTTTATCAGTTTTGAAAAGGGATTAACCAAACCAAATAATTTTCCTTAATCATTCAAGGAAAGTGGGTACTGTAATCAGTTTTGAAAAGGGCTTAACGAAGCCAATTAATTTTTCCTTAATCAAGCAACAATCAAAGATAATAGGGTAACCCCATCAAGGTTTTAGGGCTCTAGCATCGACCAATTGGCACGTAGGATGCCACCACTCAGGGGCTCCCCTGACCACCGAGTGGTGGTCACTCCCTAGGGGGAGAATTTCCTATTTTAAACCTTGAATGACCTCCCACATTACAATGTGGGACAATAAATTAACACCACTAAATAAAAGAGTGTTTCATGATGAGGCCTAAAAATACCTCATTTTTACACTATGTTTGACATATAAAAACTACTATATTAGCAAACATAACATATTTAATTGCCAAATAGTTGATTAGAATATATTATTTGTAAATTGTTTGCATGATTTTATGTTAGGAAAACTATATCTCTGTTTTTGACTATTTTCAGCATTTTATGCACTGTTTCAGTTGATTAAGTAGCAAATAAAACATGCATTTCAATTAGCCAACTATTGTATGCTGATGTCCATTAAATTCACAATGGTTTTTGAATGTTTTCCCACCTCTTCAACTTGTTTGAAATGTACATTGGAGCCAAATTTTCAAGACTATCATAACTATGGAAATCTACAAAAAATAGCCATATAAAATCAGCAAGCTCTTGTCCCTTTCCTGGTGCTTTCAGTGGCGTAAAAGGTTTAAAATGATTGTGGCATGGTGGTTATAGGGGCGGACTGCACAAAGATCTATGTGGCGGATTCTAGGGTGGACAATGTAGAATACTATGGTGGCCATAAAATCTAGACAACCTACCCGGATTCGTGGCGGCTACCGATTCCACCATGTAAATTCAAAAAAATAAAAATAAATGAATAAATAAATCAGCAAGCTGTCACTTTATAGGAGCACCTTGAAGTTGTCAATAAAATCATGATGGAATGGATGTAATGAGTTTAGAGGGACTAAAGAAGACATATGACCTATTTAGAAGCACTCCCACATGGTTTAAATAGGTAGCAATAAGAAATGTCAAAACTTTACAACTATGCAGCAGAGTTGGAAAATGCAGTAATAAATTCTATCGAGCAGCCAATGAATGGTAGGGCATAGAATTAATCAAACAAGGCATGTGAAAATTATTGGAAAACATTGAGGGATGTTAGGGATGAATTTTTCTCCACTTGGTAGCATTTTCATGTTGTACAAATGGGAGCAACAAGACAAAAGGCTAAAAAACATGAATAGTTGGAAAAGCATACAAAAATTAGAATTATGCAATTATAAATGAAGTCATAGAAATTGTCAACATAAAATTATGGTAGCAGTTGGAAATAATTTCTAAGGGATAAGGAAGATATCCTATACAATTAAAATTTCTTTATTAATCATTTTTATTACAGTTGAGCATAAATCCTATTTCTACTCCTGATATTTCGAAGATCTTTGGAATAAGGGGGAAAAGATGCCAATTTGAGTCTAAAAGATATTTGAATGCATAAAGTATTAAGGAAATAATATTTTAAGGAAGAGACAGGTGTACAAGATATTTCTAAGACTCCTCCAATGTACTTCCACCACTGAATATGCCTTCTAAGGGCCAATGAGTGCTACTGCAACATAAACTATCCAAAATAAGACTTATTCAATTGCAAATTATTTGGTAAATCACTGTAAAATAGCAAATAGGCTAATATGAGCATGATATACATTGTAATATTTTATTATAAATAAGGCATCTCCATCCTTTGTTTAGCTATGAGGATTAGTTGATAGGAGAGTAGTTAGTAGCTGCAAATAACATAGTGCAACATTTTTTGTAATAGTTCTGATAGAAATAAAGTGTAGTTATTTTGTTAATGTATAGTCATGAGTGAGTGTGAGTGTTAATTAGCTAAAGAACAAGTTTTTTACCTTCTTCTATATCAAGAATCTTAGGCCCACTTTCAATCCTAGAAGGAAGACTTTTACGACATGTTTTTTTTGTAATTTTGTTGTAGCAGAATTAATAGATTGCTTGTCAAATTTCATTTTCTTTTTTTAAGTTTATGTGATGTTATTTATGTTTTACATTATGTTTTTGTGCAGCCAATGTGTTTGTGTCAGCTAAAAAATTAGATTAGACCTATATTTTTCCTTTGTTTCCTCTACTTTCCATGTTCCTCTATTTTTTTGTTTCAACAACTTTCAATTTTTAGCATATTTTATTTTACTGTCAATTCCTATAGCAGAAGCTTGATGACCTTTTGTGGTATGACATTGGTAGATGTTTTTAGCATAAAGTTTTATTTCCAAGCATCATTTCAATTCTACAACTGTAATTTAGGATTTCAATTTAGTAATATTTTAATTTTGTTATTTCAATTTTGTAAAAGTAAATTATATTTCAATTCAACAATTTTAAATTCCTGCACTTATAGTTAACTTTCAATTTCTAGAACTTAGAATTAGTTTTCAATTCTTGCAAGTTTTCATTTTGTAGACTAGGTTTAGTGTGACACCAAAAGGCTAAACCAACATCTATTTCACCCAATAAATGCTTGAAATTTGAATGCTTGAATTATACTCTGCCCTAAATTTCTATTGTAAATAGCCTTGGACACCACCACAGATTTATAAATCATAATATTAAATGATGTTATTAATAAAACACATCATTTTGGCACCATTTCCAAGGAACACAGTGTTGTTAGAGGGTAAAATCAGTCAAATAATTATTATTGTGTTAAGTTGTGAACTTTAGAGTAAAATATGAATATCATAACTAGTACAAATAATTATTTTTGATAGTTGCATTTCATAACATTTATAAAAAAAGCAAGAAACCACAAGGAGGTGATATTCAAATTTATGGGTTAAATTGCCTATGTTTGAAATTCCTGATAAAAATTAAAATAATTCATCATCCTCATTGTCAAGAAATATAAGATCTCTTGAAAATTTTAGAAGAGCCATATGCTAGTATTGCTCTTTTTATATCCATATCATTAAGGTAGTATCAAAAAATTTGTACTCAGTGTTGGAAAGACATCATGGCAGATATACAAGACTATCCCTTGAATAAAACAACCATATCAGCTGCTTGTAGCATTGTTCACAAGGACATATCACTGATGAATGTCATTTACTTCCACAACTTAGAAATATCCTAGATATGTACAAAATTTTATCTAGTCTGAATTCTTATCAAGAGAGATCCCAACAACAACAAATAGAGCAAGTAAATCAACCACTACCTCCAGTCCAACCTGTGGCCAATCTAAATAATATAGGATAGGTAGCCCCTATCTATGTAGCTGAATCTGGTAAAAACACTACAGGAAATGTTATTGACTGTAGTAAC
Organism: Wollemia nobilis; assembly: GCA_028583015.1. Taxonomy (NCBI): domain Eukaryota; kingdom Viridiplantae; phylum Streptophyta; class Pinopsida; order Araucariales; family Araucariaceae; genus Wollemia; species Wollemia nobilis. The sequence continues at coordinate 14,469,736 of JAQPPZ010017235.1, forward strand.
ATCCAATTATGCTCAAAAAAGACCTTACCTGAGCTTGAAGAGATAAAATTCAATGGAGATACACAAAAATACTTCAGTCCAGACACATAAAAATTAGCCTTGCATAAATGAGAAAAACTAGAAAATCTGCACATAGAAAATTTACTTCCATTGAACTCCTTAGTAAGCAATTACAAAGAGGTAAATCTATCCTCCTAGGAATGAAACAAATTGAAGTACAACCAAGAAAAATCTTCAACATTATTAGTTGGTTGGTTTATGAACAAAAAACAAAATTATTTGTTGTTTTGAAACAACATTTCAATCCATTTGCATTGAAATATAAGGGTATGTTAGTAATTCATCATGATATATGCACTCAGGATATATATTGAAAATGTTAAACCTGTGAAACAACTACAAAAAAAATTGATTCCTACCTTAAGGGATATTATCAAAACTCAAATAAAAGAACTCTTACAGGTTAGATTCATCTATCTAATTTTTGATAACTAACATATTCCTCCATTAGTTATTATTTCAAATAAAAATAGGAAACTGAGAGTGTGTGAAGATTATCAAGAACTGAATACAATCACACATAAGGACCATTTTCTATTTTATGATCATATGTTAGACATACTCAGTTTCACACTAAATGAACTAGTTTATGATAAGAAACCATATTTTCCTATTGAAATTGAGTTACTAATGCTTTTATAATATTTGGTAATTAGTATTGAATTGTTTCAAGTACATATTGATAAGATTTTGCAGACTAGGAGACATGGAGCACACTTGATTGAAGACATTTTTAGATATGAAGCAGTGATTCTTTCTCCCATTGGTGATTCATGGAGGAAGTTAGTGGTGAATGGATATTTCCTTTAGGTATACCATGCACCATTAACTAAGGTGATGAGGCCAGGAATTGCCTCATCCATGAACACTTTTTGACACATTTTAACTATTTGAATTACCCTTTTTACTATGATTTTTATGTTAATTATGGAAAAATGCATTATATAATGATGTTTGCAAATTCTGAAATGACAAAGTACATATGCTTCGTTTTACTATTTTTACTGTAATTTCACCTATTTTTTAGTTAATTAATCAATAGTGTTATAGCAATTCAGAACTTGTTTGAATATCTGATGCTTGGTAATATGGTGTTCCTTTGGTTAAACTAATTCAAATGGAAAAGGGCACCAAGAATTCATCATTGTAGCTGACTGTGCAGGAAAATAGGTTGTAACTATGACAGTTCTAGCCAGCTGTACATATACATTAGGGCTTGAAATTAGTCACTTAAGCACATGCCATCGATGTAGAAGGGTGTGAAGGAGAGTGGAGAAGTCAACACGTTACTTCCTACATGTTTGGACCACAAATCAGCAACAAATGGTCACTTGCCTGTTGTTCTGGAGTAGTGTAGGAATAAGCGACACAGGAATAGGGAATAGCTTAGGAACAACTAAAGGTGGTCAAAAAGTGATAAAATGATGGAAGAAAGTATTAGAAATTGACCAGGAGGTTGTTCCAACTTATATCAACGTGATTTCCTCAACAAATGCAGCCCAACAATAATGAATGGATAAAGTTTGGACAAAGTAAAATCTTGTAGTCTAGGAAAATAGTTATGTAAATCCCTGCAAAGTAGGAACCAAGCATATCAGTGTTATCTTATAAATAATAAATCTCCCATATGGTCGAGCATATAGATATATAGATATAGAGAGATAGACATATAGACAACTAGGCAATAGAATACTGAACTTAGTATAGAGTAAAGTTTTCTATAGCAGAACAGTAATTTGCAGGTTTCTCCTGCATTACTGTAATGCATTTTCAGATTGAATAAAAAGGTGCAATATTCAGTTTTCAATTGGCATGTTGAGGTTTATGAGTAATAGCTAGATCTTCTTAGCATAACTCTTCACCTTCTTCTGGTTATGGAAGCAAGGGCCCACTTGCAAGCCAGGGGAAGGCAGTTTCTGACAGAATTTCTTGTTGAATTCTTGCTATAGCAGGTTAGCAGAACTCTGCCAGTTTGCATTTCTTTAAGTAGTTTTCAATACAGTTTTTAGCAGTGGATAACATTTCCTTGTATTTACAACAATTCCTAGATATTTTATCATCTTGCAGTTTTACAGTCATTATTGATTCAATTTTGCATTTACACAACAATTTCCAGATATCTTGTCACTTTGCAATATTGGCAGTTTTTGTTGATTCAGTTTTACAATAGTTAAAATTCTGTTTTGATATTATTTAGTTGAGTTACTTCCATGCAAGAGTGTGTGTGTTCTAATTTTGCACTTTATTTTTTTGTCATTTCAATTTAGCAACATTTCATTTTCTGTAATTTTCAGATTATGTCATTTCATTTCCTGTAATTTTGTTTTTGCAAAAGTAAATAGGAGTTCATTTCAGTTCTTAGGAGTTAAAGGTCACAACAAAACCTCCAAAATGCTAATTGATCCACCAATAAAACTCATTCTTAGATAAACTGAAACTGCAACTGTAACACCTCCTATCGTATACAACCTTTGGACACCGCCCTGGATTGATACACATAATGATTAAATTATGAATGATCAATGACCCTCATCATAAGGAGTTCTTGAGGGATATTACACAATTGGATGTACATATGATGGAAGATAATTTTTCTTCTATAACATATTCAGAGTGATCCTAAAAATTTTGACAAAAAGATAAAAATACAAGAAAAGTAAAAAGAGAATAATATTGTTTGTGAACTTCCTTCATGGGCACAAGCAAGACAAGAAAAAAAATTGAAAAATAAAAAGAGAGATAAAAAAAAAAGAGAGAAATTGCAGCAAAAGGTATGTTCCACAAAATGGGGATACATGAGGACAAGCATCAATTATAGCATGGAGAAGGAACAATGGAGTCAATAATTCATTTATAGCAATAAGGAGTTAATGATGATATGAGAAGGCTCTTATTACTCATATGGAAAGGACAGTTGCATCATTGTTGTAGGATTTAGCAGAAAAAGATGGTGTTTTCATACAAAAATTGACTTGTTTTTGCAGAATAAGGATTGTTCTTATCCAAATAAGAGTGAGAGACATTATACCTCATTTAAGCACTTGAAAAATAGAATTTGGTTGAAAACCAGAAATGACAAACTCTTTTGAAAAAAATGTGAAAAAAATCGAAAAAGAAAAATAAAAAATAAAAGAAATAAAAAAATAAAAAAATAAAAAAAATGAATAATTTAGTAGTGAAAACCTCCTTGAGGTGCTGTTGAGTTGGTTTCCATGAAAACCAAATTTTTGATGTGTATTGCCTTGTTGAGCCACCCATAATTGTTCCACCATTGTATAAATATTGCACTGCACATGTGTTATGTTTATGTTTTCAAATAGCTTGCTAACAATCATCAAAAACAGCTTGTAAGGTGCATGATCAATTTTTAGGGTAGTAAGATATGTGTTTCTTGCATTTAATTCATAGTAAGCATTTAGCATTTAGTGTATTATAATCGGTATTTGCATAAATTATTCATATAATATTTGCAATTTGAAAATGGAACATGTTCAAAATTTCAAGAAATACCCCCTTCTACCCTTAGTTGCATGAGAACTTCAAAACTGTGCAAAAACCTGACTTTGGGATAGATATGGCAACAATTCTATTTGAATTAGTAGGGCAGGTTTCATAAGGAAAACTACAAGTTGATACTCCACAAATTCTTCATAAATCTAAAGAGGATAATCTAGAAAATGCACCTGAAGATTCTATTTTGTTATTGCTGTGATAAAATAGCAATATACAAAATGAAGAATAACATCTAAAACAAAAGGATAGAGAATGAATTTTTTGATGTTATGGAAGAATTATACACTTTAGAGATGGGCCCACAATAGAATATATAGCTAAATTTTGCATAATAATTCATTTCTACATTTTTAGATTCATCTTCGAAATAAGTAGAGACATATTTAGAATAATAGTCTTATTCTGAAGATCTTCGGAATAAGACAAAAATTATGTCAAAAATTCTTGAAAATACTATAGAATAAAAAAAATAGTAGGGCACATCAAATATTGAGGTTCCTAAAGCTCAAAATCATCCCACCACAAGTAGTACATCCCTTAAAAAGGTTCAAAATTGAATTTTTGTCAATTTTGTTTTAGAGGTGCAAAACAATAGAAATAGGTATCTAGGCTAAAATGTTGTCAAGATAGAAAATTTCATTAGTAGTAGTGTATATGCCAAATATGGTTCCATTAAGAAAATACAATAAGGCTATTGCAATATGAATCACATGATACAAAGCCCTTAAGAGGTACCTTGCAACACTGAAACTATAGGAATTGTAGAAATTACAATATTGAAGGATGAAAGTGTAGAAATCAAAGAGTTGCAAGTTGAAAATGAAAAAAATGCAAGAAAAAAAGAGTAGAATAAAAAAAAGAGAAGAAAAGAAAAATTGCAGGAACTACAAAAATTGAAAAAAATGCAAGGTTGTAGAAAAGTGAAATACATGTACTTAAATTGCAAAATGCTTGGTGTAGTGCATCAAGGATAAATTTCTCGGGTAGCAAGTGGCAAAGGATGTTTTTCACAAAGATAAAACCTACATATTACTATGGCCTACTAGGATGCATGAGGGCATGCATCAATTCAAGTTGGGGGGGATGATGAGGTCTAGAAATACCTCATTTTTACACTATGTTTGAAATATAAAAACTGCCATATTACCAAACATAACAAATTTAATTGCCAAATAGTTTGTTAGAATATATTATTTATTAATTTTTTGCATGATTTTACGTTATGAACACTATATCTCTGTTTTTGACTATTTTCAATATTTTATGCATTGTTTCAATTGATTAAGTAACAAATAAAACATGCATTTCAATTAGCAAACTATTGTATGCTAATGTCCATTAACTTTATAATGGTTTTTGAATGTTTTCTAACCTCTTAAACTTTTTTAAAATCCACATTGGAGCCAAATTTTTAGGACTATCATAAATATAGAAATTTGTAGAAAACAACAATATAAAAATCAACAAGCTGTCACTTTATAGGAGCACATTGAAGTTGTCAATCAAAGCATGAGGAAATGGATGTAATGAGTTTAGAGGGACTAAAGAATATATCTAATATATTTATAAGAACTTCCACATGGTCTAAATAGGCAATAATAAGAAATGCCAAAACTTTACAACTGTGCAGCAGAGCTAGAAAATGCAGTAATAAATTCCATCCAACAACCAATGAATGGCAGGGCAGGGAATTAATCAACCAAGGCATGTGAAAATTATTGGAAATTGTTGAGGGAGGTTAGGGATGAATTTTTCTCCACCTGGAAGCATTTACATGTAGTACAAATGGGAGCAACAAGACAAAAGGCTGAAAAGTAGGAACAATTGGAAAAACATACAAAAATCAGAATTATGCAATTATAAAGGAAGTCATAGAAATTGTCAACATAAAATAACGACAATAGTTGGAAATAATTTATAAGGGATAGGAAATATGTCTTATGCAATAAAACTTGCTTTATTAATCATTTGTATTACAACTGAGCATAAATCATATTTTTTCTTTTGATATTCCAAAGATCTTCGAAATAAGGGGGAAAAGATACCAGTTTGAGTCTAAAATATATTTTAATACCTAAAGTAGTAAGGAAATGACATTTTAAGGAAGATACAAGTGTACAAGATATTTCTAAGACTCCTCCAATGTACTCCCACCACTTAATATGCCTTCTAAGGGCCAATGAGTGTTGTTGTAGCATAAAATGTCCGAAATAAGGCTTATTCAGTTGCAGATTATTTGGCAAATCATTGTAAAATATAAAATAGGCTAGTTTGAGCATGAGATACATTGTAATATTTTATTATAAATAAGACATCTCCATCCTTTGTTGAGCTATGAGGATTATTTGATGGGAGAGTAGTTAGTAGCTGCAAATAGCATAGTGCAACATTTTTTGTAATAGTTTTAATAGAAATAAAGTGTAGTTCTTTTGTTAATTTTTATTCATGAGTGAGTGTGAGTGTTAATTAGCTAAAGAGAATTTTTTTCACCTTCTTATATATTAGGAAGGTTGGGCCCACTTTCAAGCCTAGAAGGAAGACTTTTATGACATTTTTTTTTGTAATTTTGCTGCAGCAAAATTAATAGATTTCTTGTCAGATTTCATTTTCTTATTTTAATTTTATGTGATGTTATTTATATTTTCCATTATGTTTTTGTGTAGCTTATGTGTGTGTCAGCTGCAAAATTAAATTACACCTGTATTTTCCCCTGTTTCCTCTACTTTCCATATTCCCCAATTTTTTAGTTTTAGCAACTTTCAATTTTCAACAGATTTCATTTTGCTGTCAATTCCTATAGCATAAGCTTGATGACCTTTTGTGGTAGGACATTGAAAGGTGTTTTTAGCATAAAGTTTTATTTCGAAGCATCATTTAAATTTTGTAAGTATAAATTAGGATTTCAATTTAACAACATTTTAATTTTGTTATTTCAATTCTGTAAAAGTAAATTAGATTTCAATTCAACAATTTCAAATTTCTGCACTTATAGTTAACTTTCAATTTCTACAACTTAGAATTAGTTTTCAATTCTTGCAAGTTTCCATTCTATATACTAGGTTTAGTGTGACACCAAAGGCTAAACCAACATCTGTTTCACCCAATAAATTCTTGAAATATGAATGCTTTAATTGTACTATGCCCTAAATTTCTATCGTAAATAGCCTTGGACACCACCCTGGATTGATAAATAATAAAATTAAATGATGCTATTAATGACACACATAATTTCATCGAGTGCTTAGAACCATACAACCGATCTAAAGCATCCACATGGAAAATAAAGAGTAATTCTATTTGATGGTCAATATGGGTTAACAGGGTCAAGGATTCATCACACGTGCCTCTAGCTGGATCGCATTGGCTACCAAGTGGTATGGTTCTAACCACCACTTGGTGGTCAAGACCCTAAGGTAGTCATACTCCCTTTAATGCTCTCTCGAGCCTTCTAAGTATCCCATATGGGATAATTTGGTAAGAAGACCTGAGAGGCCTTCCTTTGCCCTGCACCCTCCTAAGCACAGAGTGGATGCATGGGATGATGCTTTAGGTGACTCAGGATCAACATAAACATTAGAAAAAAATAACCCCTAGGTATAACCTTAGGTAAAAATATAAATGGTGGGAGATAATATTTGATGTGACAATGGAAAAATATTTCGAGAGCTCACAACACACATTGATGGTCTGTAGAACAAGGGCAAGGATGATTTTTACTGATATAGAATCTTTGAGCGAGATATGGTAGATGTATTCTTATTTTACACAAGCTCTTTGAGAATTGATAACACAATGTGCTACTAGTTTACACATGGACAACCAACAATGTTCAAGAGGTGTTCAAAGGTAAAATAGAGGACAGTATTAGAGCCCATACAAAATTCCATCTAAGGGGGTGGGAGTACTGAGGTGTTATATGGGTCTTAATATAGATACCCAAAATTCACACATTGTCCCTCTCCTCATCTTCATGGCCAATCAATTTGTAAAACCCTCAAAAATTGCATAAATTAGCTTAAAACACTATTCATTTATCAAAATCACTATTCATCATCCTTAGCCCCCTTGGGCTAGCTAAGCCCCTTCCTACACTTAACTCTAGGTCCTCATGTGACCTCATTCACAACTCAACCAAGGTTGAATTCTCCACCATGGTCAAAAAGCACTTTATGGTCAAAAGTCAACCTTTTTGGTCAAAACTTGCTTTATGGCTAAATCACATGCTTAATTAGATCTAATCATGATTTAATCTAAGCCTTCCACCTCACCTAGTCTACTTTGACTAGCCTAGCCTTTCCACCTCACCTAGCCTAGCCTAGCCTAGCCTTGCCACCTCTCATCTAGATATTTCTTCCATATCACACTCTCCAAGGTAATAAATGAGAATTGGAGACTTTTGCACCAAAAAGAAAAAATCAAAGATATTTCCAATTCAAATCCAATTAATGCTATTTGGAGACTTTCCTCCAGGTCATCATGACATGTGGATGGGTGAGAGATTCTCTCACCCAATTCCATTTATGAGGAGAGACACCTCAGTGGACACCTCACAATGCACACCTCACAGGGGACACCTCATGGGACACCTTAGCCCTCCCCTAACCTTGGCCAAGTCTATAAATAGAAGACTATTTTCACCATTTTAGATATCTCAGGTTTTTAGCTTACATAAACTCTACTAAAATTACTCTAGCCTCACAACATCCATCACACATCCATCATATCCATTTAGCTTTAGAGTCTCCATCATATCTACTATGTTCTTTATGATTTAGATAGGTTATCAACAAAGAAGGTGATTTTTAGAGGTGATTCAGCAAAAAATCAATGAAGCAACAGCATCAGGACACCATTTACTTCATATCTGGCAAGTTCGGTCAAAAATAGACAGGTTTGCACCCTGGGGTGTGAACTTCCAGGTCCAAAACAAGTTCGCAGGCCCCCATGCGAACCTAATTTTGATAGTCCAGAGGCTCCAAAAATGGGTAAATATGCTTCCTAACCCTATCTATCATCATTATATACATTTATAAGCATGTTTTAAGGTCTTTTTGTCCATATAAACATGGGGTTTGACTGAGGCAAGCCCCCAAATGTTCTAACCAAATTTTGTAGGCCCAACAAGTGCAAAGGATAAATCAAACTAGCGGTGGCCCATGAGCAAGAAGCCCACCTACATTGAGGAACATCCAAAAGATAAATCCTCTTGCTTTTTGAACACATCTAAAAGGGTTTCCTTAGGGAAGACCCAATTGTAGCCTTCAGGGCAAGAATTGTAAAAAGGATTTCACTTTGTAACCTCATTTTTATTTCAATAACAAAAGTAGTGGATTCTATAATTTTGAATGAAGGTTGTAGTGTCTTTTGAATGGTTTCATTCTGGCACACCCGGTGGGACCCCCACCAAGCATTAGCTTAATCGCTAACTAACAAATATTGTGGGTTATTTTTTATATGTTTCAGGTGTTAAAAACCCACAATGGATGCCACCAAAGCCCTGAGAAACACTTCAGGCCCAACCCTGCAAGATTGTAGGCCTCAACTCAAGGTTCGCACCCCCCTATGCGAACTTCTAGACATAAAAAAGTTTACACCCACCCGTGCAAACTTTTAAAAATATAAAATTTGGGTGCATAGAGATAGACAAGGGCCTCTACAACTACTAGGATGTAGGTATTTTGCTTTAGCATGCATTGTTTGTACCTTTTCAAGGTTGGTTCACTGCTAAGGTCAAATTAGGTTTCATGAAGACATGTCTTAGCTTAGATTTGTTTTCAAAAGCACCCTAGCCTAGATTCATTTTCAAAAGCACTTAGGCTAAGTAGATTTATTTTGAAAAGGCACTTAGGGTAGTTTTGCTTCTAAAATAGTTTTGCATAAAACAAACACCACACACTCACATTCCAAAAAATAGTGTAAGGGTTGGATTTCATCACCAATTCCCCACTAGAGTTTGGTGAGGTCGGAGTTCTACCCTCCACTGGCTCACTACCCATTTAGTCACCATAGTAGCCCCCCAAGTGTGATCATTTTGACCTTAATCCCTAGGTGATCCCCCACTTTTGAGTGTTGGTTATCTAGATTTAATCACTGGAAGGTACCTTCAAAGTGGGCTAGTTCTAGAAAGCCCCTTTACCACAAGGCTTTTAAAAATAATTAGTGGGTGCAGTTGATCATTACTGTGCATGCCTTAAACATGAGGGTTAAGTGAAAGCCTTGATTAAGGACGGTAGCAACACATTGATAGTATGACCTCTCTTCGTGAGAGTATATTGACTCATTTGAGCATCTTGAGTCTCCCCTTTGGATACCATTTTACTATACCGAATTCCATTTAGGTTGCCATTCACCCATTGGAAACATAGTTCTATTATGTGCACCTTTGGGTGTTGTAGGAGGTTCTATGCTATGACATACCTATTTCAAGTAGAATTCACCCATACCTATGGTTTGTTCTTAGGACGGATATAGTACTCCCATAAAAACACATAAAAATCCAAAAACATTTGCTTATTGTTTGAGTCACAAAAGTGGTTACAACAACATACAAAAATTGCTCACAACTCACTTGCTAGTTTTCCATAGTTGGTAACATCACATGCACTTCACTCTATCTATTTTCTTGAAATTTGCACCCCCTTATTCAATTATTTATTTTCTTCTACTCCATCATCATCATTCATTGATCTTCTAATCATTTATGCCAATTTATCCTTTCTGAAGGCTTGAAATTGTGCATTCATCACTTCTAAAAGAAGGGTCATATTTGACCTAACTTTTCACCCATCAAATCACCTCCAAATTTTGTAAAAATACCACCATTGGATTAGTCTCGAAAATATATTTCCAATGGTATAATTTTTACCCAATTCTAACATTGTTTGGTCCTCCAAACTACCAAAACATTGCATCTAGGTTGACCAAAAAAAATTGCATGACCCCATGCAAATATTTTGGTTTGCACCCCCCATGCGAACCTAGCTTACAAGTCTCAAAATTGCACAAAAACTTACACAGAGCACACAGAGGTCCAAAATAGCACAAATCCACCCTCTATTTCTATTTTCTCAAGGTTCACACCCCTTGTGTGAATTTTTTATTTTAGGAGAGGTTCACACCCCCTCGTGCAAACCTGTGTTTTTCAAAATAGAACAGTCCAAAACCAGTCACAAAGCACCCAAAAGTCTAAAATTCACAATATTTGGTAGTTTCTTCATAGTTGCACACATCATCATGTAGGACTCTCATCTTCTCCCTTCTTCTCCAACCACTTCATTAGGGCACTCAAAGGAAGCCACCTCTACCCATTCTCATACTCTTTCTACTTCCTCACACAATTCCTCTCCACCTCCCACATCATCCTCTAGGATTTCATCCTATGATCATGATGTGAGACATCACACTCTTCCTCCTTCTCCTCCCATGGATGCTCCTTCCACTTTCCCCTATTTGCATCATCATGCTTCCTACCATGCTTCTCCTCATTTAGGATCACATCTTCCACCTATTCTTTCTCCACCTCAACTTCCATTTCACATCACCCAACAGGTTGGCATTTCCCAACCTTATCGATCCCCATTCCCACATTCTTCATCTCATCCACCTCCATATTCTTCTTCATATCAATCATCACCCTCCACAATTGGCATTCATTCTCATCCCATTTCCATACCTCCATCTCCTCCACCCATTGACATGTGACACATCTTGGCACATCTTGATACACTTGAGTTGCACATGAGTCGCTATCAATGTCATACATCTATCCATAATCCAATCATGGTGGGTCCCATAATTCCTCCTCCTCCACCAACCCCTCATCCTCAACAAATGGGTTCTCCACAACCTAGGAAAGCATTCAATCCATCACTACCTAGTCCAAATCCCATTCAAACACAACATCCTCCACATTCTACTCATTCTCCCACCACTCCTTCTGAGACTCTATCTCAAACCTTCCAACAACTACATCGCACAGGTCGCTTAATTCTACCTGAGGTCAAATTGTTCAATCCAAATTATCCAAAACCCAAAGGGTACAATGAGCACCAATTTTATGTTTATCATCACCAACAAGGGCATGATATCAACACCTATCATATTTTTACACACTTGGTCCACAACATGATGGATGAGGACACAACACAACAAACCAATCATGCTACTTCCTCACATAATAATGGGGGCACAACTCCAAATCCATTGCCCCATCCAGTACCACCACCACCACATGTTCATACTCTCACATCTATTCCCCCACCTCGACAAGTTCATCATGTCCATGGCTACACTTCTTATCAAGGTGTTAGTCATCCCCATCTTGCAACTAGCATTTCCCATCCTCTAAGGTGCTATCCTCCAACAACATAGCATTTCTTTTGGTTTCACTAACCACCCCTTCTTTCCTTGTACATATTCTATCTTCCTTACTTCTTCAATTCTTTCTTTCCTCCCCTCTTCATCACCCATATTCTTCCACTAGGGGGACTTTTCCTCCTCATCAATCATATTCTACAATTGGGGGAGCTTCTCCCCTACCACCTCATCTTCTCCAATTGAGGAGATTCTCCTCCTTCCACCTCATCTCTCATACTTAGGGGAGTTTCTCTCCTTCCAATCTATCTTCTACAATTAGGAGACTCCTCATCCTTACCAACCATATTCTACAATTAGGGGTATTTTCCTTCTTTTAATCACCTCAACATATTTTCTTCTACTCCATTATCATCATCCCATCCCTTTCATCAATAATGCCAATTTTTCCCTTTCAAAAGGCTTGAAATTGCACATTCATCACTTCTAGAAGAAGGATCATATTTGACCTCACTTTTCACCTACCAAATCATCTCCAAATTTCCCAAAACTACCACTATTGGATCAAGATCGAAAAGAGCTTTCCAATGGTATAAGTTTTATCCAATTCTAACATCATTTGGTCCTCCAAACTACCAAAACATTGCACCTGGGTCATCCAAAAAAATTCACATGGGTCCATGTGAATATTTTGGTTTACACCCCCTGTGCGAATATTTTGGTTCGCACCCCCCATGCGAACCTGATTTTTCCAATGGAATTCACCATTTTATGCATGGATCTTGCTATCTGTGCTCACATTTCACATCTTCTACATCTTTTCACCTCTCATTTTTCATATTTTTCCTCATCTACATAACTAGGGTATTTCTCCTCCTTCCCATCCATATTCTTCAACTAGGAGGACTCCTCCTTATCATTCACCTTCTACAATTGGGGGAGCTTCTCCCCTACCAACTCATCTTTTCCAATTGAGGAAGTTCTCTTCCTTCCAACTCATTTCTCATATCTGGAGGAGTTTCATCTCTCTCCAACCCATATTTCACACTTTGGGGGAGTTTTCATCTTCCTCCAACACCTCTTCTATACATTGCAAAGATTCACATTCTTCTACCACTTATTTCATACTTAGAGGGAGTTCACATCTTCCTCTAACACCTCTTCTATACATAGTGAGATTCACATTCTCCTACCACTTCTTTCATACTTAGAGGGAGTTCTCATCTTCCTCTAACACCTCTTCTATACATAGCAAATATTCACATTCTCCTACCACTTCTTTCATCACTTAGAAGGAATTCTCATATTCCTCTAACACCTCTTCCATACATAGAGATATTCACATTCTCCTACCACTTCTTTCATCACTTAGATGGAGTTCTCATATTCCTACCACTTCCAAACTTTGGAGGATTATCTCTTCCTCCATTCCATATTAAGATTCACATTCTCCTACCACTTATTTCATCATTGGAGGAGTTCTCTCTTCCTCCAACACCTCTTCTACACTTTAATCTCCTACCATATTCCACTTGGAGATTAATCCCCCCCACCACTTCCTTAATCATTGGAGTTCTCTCTTCCTCAAACACCTCTTCCACACTTAGTGGAGATTCACCTTCTCCTACCACTTCTTTCAAACTTGGGGGGAATTCATCTCCCTCCAACACTTCTTATACATCTAGCGAGGTTCATCTCCCTCTAACACATCTTCCACCCTTGGAGGAGTTTCATCTTCTTCCACCACATCTTCCAAAATTAGGAGGGACATTTTTTCTCTCCTTCCCACTCATCTGCCACATCTCATAGTGTATCACCTTCTTCCAACATATTTCACTCAACACCTCCATCACTAGGCACTTCACAAGGTTGCATCCTTTGCCTTGCATTCACCTCTCACCCCATCCACAACACACTCATCATATGTAGGTTCTAGTACAACCACCACAAGTACTAGCCCCACAACCTACCACTCATTCCATTCATCAACTATATTGGGACATCAACCACCAATGCTAGTCCCACCACAATTCCATTCATCCACATTTGTAGGTTCTAGTACTACCACCACAAGTACTAGTTCCACAACCTACAACTCATTCCATTCATCATGCACTAGTACAACAAGAACAAGTATTGGTCCTCCACCACATCATTCCATAATCAATGGGTACTAGGACCATAAAAAGCCAATGCTAGTTCCCCAACACCCACTCATTCCACATCAATAGGTACTAAGGCCATAAAAAGCCAATTCTAGTTCCCCAACACCCACTCATTCAACATCTATAAGTTCTAGTACAATCACCACCAAATACTGGTTCCACAACCTACAACTCATTCCATTCATCATGCACCAATGCAACAAGAATAAACATTGGTCCTCCACCACATCATTCCACAATCAGTAGGTACTAGGGCCATAAACAACCAATGCTAGTTCCCAAACAACCACTCATGCAACAACAACATATGCGAGGTTGACAAGGTTTTCCCCTTTACCTCACCCTCATCAATATATCATTAGGTTAAAAATGTTGCACCCTTTACCTTGCATTCAAGGTTTTGCCATGAACCTCAAAGCATATGGCCTACAAAAATCAATGGCCAGGTTCAAAAGGTTGCATCATTTTGTCAAAGGTTTCACCATTTTCCTCACCCTATCACAAATTTTTTTGGTGCACCAACAAGCTTCATAGGTTTGAGAGTACACACTTGGGTGTGTGAACTTCCCAATCTACCTCAAAATTGGTCCCTAAAGCATAGGTATCAGTTTTAGACACCCCAAAAATTGGTAAGGTAAGTCAAGGGAGGTTAAGAGCCTCATGTTCCTGAGGATTGCATGCCCCCATACCTAGATCCCAAACTACCTCTCACCATGATGTATGCAAGGTGAGATCATTCCTTGTATTTTTGTGTGGCACCTAGTTAGATTTATTTCAAAATGTACTTTTATTCAGTCCTACTTTCATCACATTAGAATAGATTTGGTTTCGTGAGGAAGTTTCTAGACTAGTTTCAATTCTCATCATTTCAATTCTTGTCATTTCAATACCCACATTAGTCATATTTAATACCCATTTTAAATTTTTTTCATTTAGCTAGATTTCAATTTCAAAGGCATTTAGTTAAATTTCAATTCCAAAAGCATTAGCTTACATTTTATTTCGTGAGGAAGCATTCTAGCTTAGATTTATTTCAAAACGTACTTCTATTCAGTCTTTCTTTCATTGCATTAGAATAGATTTGATTTCATGAGGATGCATTCTAGCTTAGATTTTTGAGTCTTTATCTTTGTAAATATGGGGCTTGACCAAGGCAAGCCCCAAAATGTTCTAACACACAAGTATACCAATTCACATAGTCAAGGCTAGCATAGACATAGCCTAGCATAGCATTTGGGGGAGTTTTCTCCTCATTACCACTCATTTATTTCAAATTGGGGGACCTCTCCTCCTCACCATCCATTTACTACAATTGGGGGACTTCTCCCCCTTGCCATCCTTCTTATAACACTAAGGGATTTCTCCTCCTTACAATCCATCTCCTATAATTAGGGGTATATTTTTCCTCTTTTCAAATCACCTTATCATCATTTCTTATCTTCTCCATCACCCTATTCCTTGCTTGAAGGGATAGATATTTCACACATAAATGCTATCTTGCGCATGATCAATCATCACACACTCAATCTTAGAACTTAAAAATGTCCAAGAACTTTACCTAAGACTATCTTTAGCCCTCATTTGTTAGGGAAGACATGCAACAAAAGGTCTCTTCTCCACAAAATTCCAATCTAATCACAATGTGGTAAGTTACATGTCATTGGATCTCGGGGGCTCATGTATGTGCACTATCATGAGTAGGACCCATCTATGGTTGACTAGCTGACCAAATCAAACTAAGCTTCGAAGCTTGTCCAAGGTAAAGTTCCAAATATATTTTTCCCTTTCAAAGTTGGGGCATCTTACACTGATCATGATCACAAGACCATCTGGCATCTACTTCTTCAATACCATCATCATGGCTCATCCACTTCCACCAATTCCTTATCACTATAGGGGGATTTTCCTCCCCTCATCTACTCACTTTCATCATTAGGGGGTTATGTTTCCACTTCAATCCACTTCAATGACTGAGAGAGTTCTCCTTCTATCTCATAACATTCTCAACTAAGAGAGTTCATCCTTCTTCCACAACACATTTCACCATATTTTCATACCGATCACATCTATGGTTGAGCCTCACAATCTTTGATTTTTCCCCATGTCAAAGATTTTATAAAATAAGACATTTTCTTTTGGATTTGTCCCACACTTCTCAATGAGCATCCAAACAAAGGGAAATACATTATTCATTATTGGGAGATATTCTTTCTCAATGCAACCACGATGGCATCCTTTGGTGTTATCTCGAACCACACACAAACCCAACACTTCATTAAGAATCATATTACACATGGGTTAGTATTGGCCTACACTGGAGCATGGTTGTTGCGAATACATTTAGCCATACATCACATGGCAACACCATGCTAATCTTACACTTTTTATCATCTCAAGAACTCCAGTCGGTTCAATCTATGTGGTCCTTTTCTCAATGGGGTTTACATTTTATTGATAAAATCCTCCCCACCCCATCTAGAAATACTACGAAGTATTTTACACATTGGGTTCAAGAAATTCTTCTCATTAAAATGATAGGTCTTACAATCATCAAATTCATTACTTCACACATCACTTGTCGCTTTGACATCTCTTCCATGGTCATCTCTAATAACGGTATGCTTTTCCAGACCAAGAATATTTATGCACTATGTGAGAAATTCAACCAAACTTACCCGTCAAACCATATGCACTATTCTTCATACAAAACCATTATAGAGTCATCACATTTAAACTACAATTGGGGCAATAACAGTTTTGAAATCTACTGCTCCTAGAGCTTGAGCTTCTCATCAATTGCGCATATCAATGCTAAAATTTATCAATGATGATACTGCTCATCCAAAAAAATCAGACCAGTTAACACTCTTGGATGAATACTACATTTACATCATTAAACACACATGCATTTACCAAGATTATCTTTGATGTGCCTATCACAACAAGGTACATCCATGCAAATTTTAAGTTAGAGATCTATTCCTCAAAGAGAACCAATAGATCACTAGCCAATCGTGCCACCTTTGTGTTAAATTTATGCCTAATTGGTTAGGTTCTTACATTGTTACACATAAATTCAATTTTGGGGCATATCATCTTGCCCATCTTGAAGGTCTTGTTGACCTTGAACCCATCAACATAATTCATCTTCGAGCATTTTATGCCTCAACATTTTCACATACGACTCACCATTATTTGTACATACCATCGCGACTATTACGAAAATACAAAAAATCAAAAACAATAACAACAACTATAATAAAAACAACAAAAACAAAACCGTCCATTCATGGCGTATGTCTACATTGCATTCTTCATATTTATCCTACTTATTTCTCCTTCTTCTATTCTTCGTCTCCTTCCTCTTTGATCAATGTTGTATGGTCACGCTTCGAGTGACTACATACCTTTGATTTGTCCTTCTCTTCTTTCTCCCTCCTCTTTCTTCTTGTTACTTATCAATGTTGTATGGTCATGCTTCGAGCGGCTACATACCTTTGATTAGTTTCATTTCCTTCCTTTATCTCTCTTCTTCCCCTTCTTCTTTTCTTCTTCTTATTTTTTCTATTCTCATATCATATCCTCTTCATTACTTTCATCACCCCATTCCATAGGATATTATCCTAGGGATAACCTTGTATAGTATTTGCATACTCCATACATAGCATACTCATGTCATTCATTGCATCATTCACTACATGATCACACATTTTTGCCACTCAATCATTGCTCATGGCATTGTCATTACACGTAATATATCTCATTCTTCACACATATTTACATGCATATAGATTATGTCCATATCCACATCTATACATATTCATTGTAAATACCACATCTAAAGAATTAAATACACACTTGCTAGCATGATAGTTTTGGTGTC
Organism: Wollemia nobilis; assembly: GCA_028583015.1. NCBI lineage: Eukaryota > Viridiplantae > Streptophyta > Pinopsida > Araucariales > Araucariaceae > Wollemia > Wollemia nobilis. Next base: position 14,487,670 of record JAQPPZ010017235.1, read on the forward strand.
CAATCCCATTTTCATGAGACTGGATTGTCGAAATCTTTGTGTGATTCGACCATTTATAGTTAAGTCAATCAACCACCATCTAAATTTGGTAAATTCTAAAGCACTTCAAGGCTTCCCTTGGCTAACTTGAGTTCTTTCATGGATCAAATTGCACATCTTATACATTAAGAAAATTTTGAGAATAGGACAGGCAATACTGTGCATATACTGGCCACCTAGCGAAAGTCACCTTGCTCATCCTATCATTTGTGTGATCTAAATAAAACTTGAGGATCGACAAAATGACAAGATCAAAAAAAAAAGAGGGGCAAAAAACAAAAGTAAACACCCAAAAAGAGCACTACAAAAGCAAAAAAAAAGAAAGCAAAGAAAAAGAGTACTATCAAAAATCTTGAATCCTTGAGATCCTTAGGTCCATATTGAAATCACGGGGTAGATATCCATCGGAGCTATAGATGCTTGAATTATAGTGGAGTATGCCTTACAAGTGGTGACATATTTTTGATGCAGGAGCATCCGGTGGCAGTAGAGCAATCTTGCAACAACAAAAAAAAGAGGAGAAAAAAAAATTCTAAGTGTTTGCCTTGATGTCGTGATATCACGACAAAGAAAAGTGTCGCGATATCGTGACATGTCACATTTTCATGAATCAGGAAGGAGAGAGAAGGCACAGAGTAAAAATGTCATTATTTTGTGACATGTGAAATCACGACCGAAAGAAGATAGGAAAGGCCAGAGAAGAGAATGTCGTAATTTTGTGACATGTCACGAAATCACGACCGACGGAGCAGAAAGAAAGCAAGGAAGGAAGCTGTCACGATATCGTGACATGTCATGATTTTGTGACCCAAAACAAAGAGAGAAAGCAGAGAGCAAAGCTGTCGCGATATTGCGACATGTCGTAATTTCGTGACCCAAGAGGTGAGGAGGAGGTAGAAAGGAAAGATGTTGTGATATCGTGACATATCACGATTTCATGACCAAAAAGGAGAAAGAGGATCTAGAAAGGAAAGATGTTGCGATATCGTGATATGTCGCATTATCATGACCAAAGGACGAGAGAAAGCGCAAAGGAGAAAAAGTATCACAATATCGTGACATGTCGCATTATTGCGACCAAAGGACGAGAGAAAGTGCAAAGGGGAAAAAGTGTTGTGATATCGCGACATGTCGGATTATCATGACCAAAGGATGAGAGAAAGCACAAAGGAGAAACAGTGTCATGATATCGCGACATGTCACATTATCGTGACCAAAGGATGAGAGAAAGTGCAAAGGAGAAAAAGTATCGCGATATCGTGACATGTCGTATTATCGCGACCCAAAGGCGAGGGAAGGTGTAGGAGAAAAAAAGTGTCACAATATCGTGACATGTCGCATTATCATGACCAAAATATGATAGGAGGTGCAGGAGAGAAAAAGTGTCACGATATCATGACATGTCACATTTTTGCGACTTGCAAAGGGCAGGAAGGTTGAAAAGCAAAAGTGTCACGATATCATGACGTGTCGCGATATCATGACATGTCACATTTTTGCGACTCGAGGAGGGGCAAGAAGGCAGTGAAGCAAAAATGTCACGATATCACGACATGTCGCATTTTTGTGACCAAAAAAAGGAAAGAAAAGGCAAGCGGTTATAGGGGCCATTACAGAGGAAATCATTGAGCGGTTGGTATACCGAACGTCATCATTGGTTGATAGGCAGACAACGTCTACAATGGCAGCACTGGATAAGCATGTGGCACCAGGGCGCAAGGAAAGAAGACGAAGATCAAGAGTAAAAAAGAAAGGCATTTCGAAGGCTAAGACCATGAAGAGACATAGAAGATGAAATGAAGGGTCAAAAAAGGGAGACGAAGAGTCATGCCAAAGATTTTTAAAAGGGGAAGCGAAGGCATGCACAAGGGTCAAAAAACTGTGGAGATAAAGTTGCAGACTTGAAGGCAAGAGGGCCATTATGGACCTGTTTAGGTTGGTTTTCTTCCAGGGTGGAAGATGTTGTAATATAAACTATCTTTCGAGATAAAGGAGTTTATTTGGTAGACTACTACCATTATTGTAATCTTTTTCTGAATTATTGAATGAGAATTGAGAATTTTGCGTGAGCGATTTTGGCTCCCCATCAAGTGGTATCAGAGCGGGAGTTCCTGAGTGTGTGATCAGATCATCGAAAGTGAGGTAGTTTGCACTAGGATCTATGGAAGATTTGTGAGAAGAGAGTGAGGAAGAATGCCTCCACAAAGAAACCGTGGTGGTGGGAGAAATGTGGTACCTGAAGAAGATTTTAGAGCTTTGTAGAGGCAAGTGCAAGCCCTACAAGAGGAGTTGCGAAGAGGGGTTGAGCCAAGGAGAGAAGATCATAGTGAAGATGAATCTTGGGAGGTTGATAATCCATCAGAAGAAGAAGAAGCAATGGATCCTGTAGAATCTAGATTGGTTAAGGCCATATCTCAGATCGGGAAGAAGACAAAGTTTGATGTCTCCATGTATTTTGGGAATCTCAATCCAGAGGAGTTGATTTATTGGATCAATGATATGGAGGAGTATTTTGAGTATGAGGAGGTTGTAGATCCAGATCGGATCAAGTTTGCAAAAATGAAGTTGAAAAGCCATGCTTGCATATGGTGGAAAGAAGTGCAGCTAGAAAGAAATAGAAGTGGAAAGGAAAAGATAACTAGATGGGATCGAATGGTAGAGAAGTTGAAGAGACAGTTTATTCCTGTAGATTATGAATTGGACCTATTGAGAAAAATGCAGAGTTTGAGACAGTCAAACAAATCTGTCAAAGAATATATGGAGGAGTTTTACCAGCTCTCAATCATAACTAGTCATTCAGAGGCTAACAAGGAGAAGGTGGCCCGTTACATCAATGGGTTGAGAACCAGTATTCAAGAAGAATTGAGTCTTGTTAGGGTGAGCACCATTGAGGATGCTTACCAGTTTGCCCTCAAAGTCGAAGAGAAGCTGAACAGACGGTTTGAGGGTAAGCAAAGAGGAAGAGGTCATGGTGGAAGAACTGGTGGAAGGACCAGTGGAGAAAAATATAAGGATCAGATGAAGGTTGGTGAAACCAGTAATACCCAAGATCAGAAAGAGGGGAACATCTACCAACCTCGTAATTAGAACAATGGTTACCCAAGAGGGAGAGGTAGATATAGATGTGGATTTGGAAGGGGAGGATTTCGAGGAACCTATTTCCACTATGGCGAAGAAGGACATCGAGCATATGAGTTTCCAAAACATCGAGAAAGGACAAATAAGCGACCTGAGGGTCCTGCCAGAGCTGCTATAGCAGATGAAGGTGCTGAATCATAACATTCTAAGGTGGTGACAAGGAGCCTATTTCGTACAACGTGCATAAGTTTGGGTAAGGTCTATAATATCATTATAGATAATGGCAGTACTGATAAATTGGTCTCAGAATAAATGGTTACTAAGTTACAGTTAAAGAGGAGAAGCCACCCGCATCCATATCGGATTGCGTGGTTATAGAAGGACCATAGGGCTTTGGTCAGTGAGCAATGCTCGATGAAATTTAATATTGGGAATTACTGTGATGAGGTCCTATGTGACATCTTTCCTATGGATGCTTGTCATTTGTTGTTGGTAAGGCCATGGAAGTTTGATCGGTGTGCAATGCATGATGGTCGCACCAACACTTACTTAGTGACAAAGAATGGAGTGTGCCATAAGCTGAAGCCCTTGAAGGAGGTGGGAAAAAAGGTATGTAGCAGTGCTAGAATCTATTTAGTTGAAGGGGGAATATTTTTGGATAGTTTAAAGCATGAGCATATGTGCTATGCATTAATTCCTAGAGTTAGGAAGGAAGAATGTAAGGATACCCCTATAGAAGTATTAGGATTTTTAGAAGAATTTCTAGACATTATATCTAAAAATGTGCCTGGGGGTTTACCACCAGTAAGGAAGATCAGTCACCATATAGATTTGGTACCAGGATCTAGTTTACCCAATAAGGCAGCACATAGAATGACTCCTACAGAAATAGAAGAGCTGAACAGGCAAGTCCAAGAGTTGTTGGAGAAGGGACTGATTTGGGAGAGCTTGAGTCCATGTGCAATACCTGCAGTACTAGCACTAAAGAAATATGGAGAGTGGAGAATGTGTACAGACTCTCGAACCATTAACAAGATCACCATAAAGTATAGATTTCCATTGCCAAGGATGGATGACATTATGGACTGTTTGAGTGGAGCCAAGTACTTCACAAAGATTGATTTGAAGAGTGGTTATCATCAGATTCATGTCAGAGAAGGAGATGAGTGGAAGACGACCTTCAAGACCAGAGAGGGTTTGTATGAATGGTTGGTCATGCCATTTGGTCTAACCAATGCACCAAGCACATTCATGTGACTAATGAATGAGGTATTGAAAGAATTTTTAGGCAAATTCGTCATTGTATATTTGGATGATATTTTAATATTTAGCAGAACCCTGGAGGAGCATCTGATGCATATCAGAAGGGTTTTTGAGAAGCTGTGGGAGGAGCAGTTATTAATTAATCTAAAGAAGTGTAATTTCATGAAGAAGGAGTTAGTGTACCTGGGATTTGTCATCTCAACCGAAGGTCTAAAAATGGACCCAGAAAAAGTGAGAGCTATCATTGAATGGCCTACTCCGAGAAGCACAACTGAGGTAAGATCATTTCATGGTCTAGCAAGTTTTTACAAGAAATTCATTAGGAATTTCAGCAGTATTTGTGCACCCCTTATAGAAACAATGAGAGGGGATAAGAAAGAATTTAAGTGGACCTTAGGAGTAGATAAGAGTTTTGATATGTTGAAGAAGAAGGTGATAGAGCAACCTATTTTGGCACTTCCAGATTTTAATAAGGTATTTCAGGTAGATTGTGATGCTAGTGGTAGTGCCATAGGAGCTGTTTTGAGTCAAGAAGGTAAACCTATTGCTTACTTTAGTGAGAAACTCAATGATTCTAGGAAGAAGTATTCAGTTTATGATCAAGAGTTTTATGCTATAGTTCAAGCTCTAAAGAAGTGGCGACATTACTTGTTGCCAAAAGAGTTTGTTCTATATACTGATCATCAGGCCTTACAGGTATATTAATAGCCAAGGGAAGCTAAATCAGATGCACCTAAAGTGGGTTGAGTTTCTACAGAGTTATACCTTTGTGTTGAAGCACAGGAGCTGAAGGTCAAACAGAGTTGTAGATGCCTTAAGTAGAAGGTAGTGTTTGTTGATAGAAATGAAGGTGGAAGTGGTAGGATTTGATGAACTAAAGGGTTTGTACCCTAAAGATCCTAATTTTGCAAAAGCCTGGAAGGCTTGCTTGGCACCTGTCACTTTGGACAGGACCAAGTGGTTGGATTTTTTGATCCAAGATGGAATTTTGTTTAGAGGAAGTCAATTATGCATTCCAAGGAGTTCAATGAGGGAAAATTTGGTCAAGGAGAAACATAGTGGAGGGCTGGCTGGACATTTTGGTCGAGATAAGACCATTGCCCTGGTTAGTGAGAACTACTATTGGCCACAACTGCAACAAGATGTGAGGAGGTTTGTGCAAAGTTGTAGATTATGCCAGATGGCAAAAGGTGTGAATCAAAACACTGGATTATATCAACCATTACATGTACTAGACAGACCATGGGAGGACGTCAGCATTTATTTTGTTCTTGGTCTACCAAGGACACAACAGGGAAATGATTCCATATTTGTGGTGGTTGAAAGGTTTTCAAAGATGGCACATTTTATTCCCTGCCAGAAAACTAGTGATGCAGTTCACATTGCAGGTTTATTTTTCAAAGAGGTGGTACGACTTCATGGTCTACCAAAGAGTATCGTTTTTGAAGAGATACCAAGTTTGTGGGGTATTTCTAGAGGACCTTGTGGAAGAAATTGAAGACAGATTTGAAATTCAGTTTCACATACCACCCATAGAATGATGGCCAAACGGAGGTGGTGAATAGAAGTCTAGGAAATCTATTGAGATGCTTGATAGGAGATAACCCCATGGGATGGGATTTGGTTTTTCCATAGGCAAAATTTGCATAAAACAATTTTGTCAATAGGAGTACTAACAAATATCCATTCCAAATAGTGTATGGGAGCAGTCCAAGGAATGCTTTTGAGTTGAGGAAGATGGATACAGGGGAAAAGTGCAGTGTCGAGGCTAAGGACTTTGCAGAGCATTTGAAGAGCATGCATGAAGAAGTGAAGAAGCACATTACTAACATGAATAACCAATATAAGACAAGGGCAGACCAGAAGTGATGGTTCAAGGAATTCGCTATGGGAGATGAAGTCATGGTCCATCTGAGAAAAGAAAGATTTCCTGCTAAAACCTATAACAAGCTGAAGATGAAGAAGTTTGGACCATGTCGAATTATAGGAAAACGGGATTTAGGCAATGCGTATGAAGTGGAATTGCCAAGTGGTCTTAACATATCACCTATTTTTAACATTGCAAATTTGGTAGAATATCATGAAGGAGGCGGTAGCGAGACACCAAGTGTAGAATTATGGAGTATTCCAACATCTACTCTAGCAACAGGCGAGATCAAGGAAATATTAGACACTCGAGTAGGAAGAAGTACCAAGAACAGGCAGTATTCTAAATATCTTGTCAAGTGGAAGTGCAGGCCTATCGAAGATGCAACTTGGTTGTCAAAAATAGAGGTCGACCGCCTGGGTCTTCCTCCAATAGTACAAAAGTGAAGGACACTTCTCAATCCACCCCGGTTGTTTGATGCAAGAGCATCCGGTGGAAGTAGAGCAATCTTGCATCAACAAAAAAAGAGAGGAGAAAAATAAAATAAATTTCTAAGTGTTTGCCTTGATGTCGCGATATCGCGATAGAGAAAAGTGTCATGATATCACGACATGTCGTGTTTTCATGACTCAATAAGGAGAGAGAAGACACGAAGTAAAAATATCATGATTTCGTGACATGTCGTGAAATCATGACCGAAAGAAGACAAGAAATTCCAGAGAAGAGAATATCATGATTTCATGACATGTCGCAAAATCATGATCGACGAAGCAGAAAGAAAGCAAGGAAGGAAACTATCGCGATATCGTGACATGTCACGATTTTGTGACCTAAAATAGAGAGAAAAAGCAGAGAGCAAAGTTGTCACGATATCATGACATGTCGCAATTTCATGACCCAAGAGGCGAGGAGGAGGCAGAAAGGAAAGATGTCATGATATCGCGACATGTCACGATTTTGCGACCAAAAAGGAGAAAGAGGATCGAAAAGGAAAGATGTCACGATATCGTGACATGTCGCATTATCGCGACCAAAGGATGAGAGAAAGCGCAAAGGAGAAAAAGTGTCATGATATCACGACATGTCGCATTATCGTGACCAAAGGACGAGAGAAAGTGCAAAGGGGAAAAAGTGTCGTGATATCGTGACATGTCGCATTATCGCAACCAAAGGACAAGAGAAAGCACAAAGGAGAAAAAGTGTCGCGATATCATGACATGTCACATTATCGCGACCAAAGGACGAGAGAAAGCACAAAGGAGAAAAAATTTCATGATATCATGACATGTCGCATTATCATGACCAAAAGGCGAGGGAAGGCACAGGAGAAAAAAAGTGTCGCAATATCGTGACATGTCGCATTATCATGACCAAAAGACGAGAGGAGGCACAGGAGAGCAAAAGTGTCGCGATATCGCGACATGTCGCATTTTCACGACTCGCAAAGGGCAAGAAGGCCAAAAAGCAAAAGTGTCATGATATCGCAACATGTCACATTTTCATGACTCGAGAAGGGGTAGGAAGGCAGTGAAGCAAAAATCTCACGATATCGCGACATGTCGCATTTTCATGACCAAAAAAAAGGAAAGAAAAGGTAGGCAGTTACAGGGGCTGTTACAGAGGAAATCATCGAGCGGTTGGTATACCGAACGTCGTCATTGGCTGACAAGCAAACAAAGTCTACAATGGCAGCACTAGACAAGCACGTGGCACCAGGGTGCAAGGAAAGCAAACGAAGATCAAGAGTCGGAAAGAAAGGCGTTTCGAAGGCTAAGACCATGAAGAGACACGAGAGATGAAACGAAGGGTCAGAAAAGGGAGACGAAGATTCACACCAGATATTTTTAAAAGGGGAAGCGAAGGCATGCACAAGGATAAAAAAACTATGGAGACAGAGTTGCAGACTTGAAGGCAAGAGGGCCATTCTGGACCTGTTTAGGCTGTTTTTCTTCTAGGGTGAAATATGTTGTAATATAAACTATATTTCAGGATAAAGGAGTTTATTTGGTAGACTGCTGCCATTATTGTAATATTTTTCTGAATTATGAATGAGAATTGAGAATTTGGCATGAGCGATTTTGGCTCCCCATCAATATTGCATTAGCAACTTCTCTTTTGAACATACCATTGTGCACTTGTGGATGAGCTAGCTTATAGGCTAAGTTAACAATCAGTTGAAACCATCCTCTCTCAAAATGGTTAAATGAACATCACTTCACACACATTGGTCCATGATTGGCTTCTCATTAGTCAAGCAAGTTGAGATTTTCAAATAATATTGCTCAGTTATTCAATGGGTTTGATTGCTCAAACTGTAATGTTTGATTCTCTTCAAAGAAATTTTCACATCCGACATCTTTGAAATAATAGAATAGATCACACCACCACTTGTTTTGCAATAATACAAGTACCTTCTTCAGTACTATTTGCATCCACCTACATAATCATTCATAGCATACTTACATTGTCATGTCTCATTTGATGCATACTACCCCAACACATGCATACATTATATAGGCATTTATACTCCATCTTCATATCATCCACCATATGTTTTCTTGTCTTGCATGCATTATATGTTACTTGATCATTCACTCTCATATTCATTATATCATTTATGATTATTCTAATCTAAATGATACCACATTTCTTACATATTCATATATTCATCTACATACATATTATCATTCATATCATACACATCTACTTCTATCAATTTCCACATCCATGCTATATTCATACATTCACATCATTCTCCTACACATACAAAAAATAGAATGGCATACAAAAAATTACATACCCTTTTGGATACCTCATCACATGTACATAGTGTGTATATATACTCATCATATATTAAATTATGGCCATTTGACCACTAACATAAACATCAATCAATCATGTTGCTCATCAGGAGTCTCTCCACTCCCCTTCAAGCCATCGGGACCTGATCCCCCATAGCCCTCACATCATCCACTTCCTTGTGTAAACATAAAGCCTCCCCTGTGAGCTTATCTCTCTCATCCATTATAGCATCTAATTCTAGTATATAATCTCATCTATCTCATATACTAATCACTTCACCTCCTCTAAGGCAACCTCTAACCTCTCCTCCAGCATTACCTCTCTGCTCTTTAGCATCTCTCTCTGCTCTCCCTCCATATCTCTATTCTAGTCGATAAGCTCTAATCCACCATCCATAATGATTTTCAACTTTCTCAATCCATATTTTCATTCATAAATTCACCTGCTCTACTCCCATTGTTAATTGCTCTATGGTCCATGCACTCCCTCTAACCATTCACACTGATTTTCATTTTCAAAAGGCTTGAAATTGTGCATTCACCACCTTCAAAAGAAGAGTCATATTTGACATAAATTTTAAAACTACCACCATTGGATCAGGCTTGAAAATATCTTTCGAATGGTATAATTTTTATCTAATTATTACATTGTTTAGTCCTCCAAACTACCAAAACACTGCACATGGGTCAACTAGAATAATTTGCATGGAACCGTGCAAATATTTTGGTTTGCGTCCCCCTGTATGAACATTTTTATTTGCACTTTGATGTGTTAATATTTTTGCACCTCCATTTTTTGCATCCATCCTACCTGTTGTGCTTGGTTTTACCTTGGTACATCATCTTTGGCATTTTTCATCATTTCTCACCTCTCATTTTCATCATTTTCAATCGACTCATCACCATTTTTCATCTCCTCCATTGCCAATTCATCACTTGAGGGGGTAGTCATTCAATAGGTAAAATATTTCTTGCACATAATCAAACAACCAAACATCCAATCATGGATTCAACATCTTCCTAAGAATTTTTTTTCTAATGATTATCTCAAGACCAAAATTCCAACCCAATGCAAAAAATTTTTTGATAGACCTCAAAACACCTATGACTGTAGATAGCTCATGGATTCCTCTCTTCATTATGGCAGTCGTAATACCACTCTTGAATGAATCTTCTAAAAGTTCTACCCTACAACTCTAGCAGTTTATCAAATTTCAAAAGAACTCATCAATCAATCAAAAGAAAAAATGGACAAAGGCATTTGTTCCTTCCATAATTGGAACATCTCACATTGATCACAGAGCAAGAAACTCTTATACCTTACCTTGCAAGAAATCATTATGATGCTGTAAACTGTTGTACTCAATCACAAATCATTTTTTTATCAATGCATCTCTCTTGCAATTATTCACATTCCATCAAATCATAAATTCTTTGCATTCCAAACCATATCATCAATTTTTGTAATAAATTGTGTCTCCACACAATCCAGTACAAAAGGGGTAAAATTTAGACACCCAAAAGTTGCACATTACTCTCTTCTCATCTTCACAGCCAGTCAATTTGTAAAACCCTCAAAAACTGCATAAATTGACTTTAAAACACTATTCATTCATCAAATTCACTATTCATCATTCTTAGCCTCCTTGGGCTAACTAAGCTCCTTCCTACGCTTAACTATAGGTCCTCATGTGACCTCATTCACAACTCAACCAAGTTTGAATTCTCCACCATGGTCAAAAAACACTTTATGGTCAAAAGTCAACCATTTTGGTCAAAACTTGCTTTATGGCTAAATCACATGCTTAATTAGATCTAATCATGATTTAATCTAAGCCTGCCATCTCACCTAGTCTACTTTGACTAGCATAGCCTTCCACCTCACCTAGTCTACTTTTAGTAGCCTAGCCTTGCCACCTATCATCTAGATATTTCCTCTATCTCACATTTGCCTAGGCAATAAATGAGAATTGGAGACTTTTGCACATAAAAAGGAATATCAAATTCAAAGATATTTCCAATTCAAATCCAATTAATGCTATTTGAAGACTTTCCTCTAGGTCATCATGACATGTGGATGGGTGAGATATTCTCTCACCCAATTCCATTTATGAGGTAAGACACCTCAATGGACACCTCACAAGGGATACCTCATGGGACACCTCAACCCCTCCCCTAACCTTGGCCAAGTCTATAAATAGAAGGTCATTTTCACCATTTAGGATAGATTAAATTTAGCTTACAAAAACTCTGTAAAAATCACTCTAGCCATCCAACATCCATCACACATCCATCATATCCATTTAGCTTTAGAGTCTCCATCAGATCTACTATGTTCTTTGTGATTTAGATAGGTTATCAACAAAGAAGGTGACTTATGGAGGTGATTCAAAAAAAAATCAATGAAACAGCAGCATTAGGACACCATTTAATTCATATCTGGAAAGTTCGGTCATAAATAGACAGGTTTGTACCCTGGGATATGAACTTCCAAGTCCCAGACAAGTTTGCAAGCCCCTTACAAACTTAATTTTTGATAGTCTAAAGGCTCTAGAAGTTGGTAAATATGATTCATAACCCTATATATCATAATTATATACATTTATAGGAATTTTTTTAAGGTATTTTTATCCATATAAACATGGGGTTTTAATAAGGCAAGCTCCCAAATGTTCTAACTAGATTTTGAAGGCCCAACAGGTGCAAAAGGACAAATCAAACCAACAATGGCCCACGTGCAAGAAGCCCACCTACACTGAGGAACATCCGAAAGAAAAATCTTGCTACTTTTTGAGCACCTTGACAAGGGCTTCCTTAGGGAAGACCCAATTGTAGCCCTCAGGGCAAAGTTATAAAAAATTATTTACTTTGTAACCCCATTTATTTCAATACAAAAGTAGTGATTCTTCATTTAATGAAATTGTAGTCTTTTGAATGGTTTCACTTAAATCACTAAGATATAGTAATACCCTCCTATTTAAATGTTGTGCACATCACACAAGACTTCTCAAAATGCATAATATGGTCGTTTATCCTCACAAGGTCTCTAAAAACATAGAGCATGCGAGTTATGACACAAGGCAATTTTCTTACTCAGATATCTAGGATCAAAAAAGGTATTAGAAACCACTTAAAAGGGGTCTATGTAGTATGCATGAATAATAGTTAAATAACTATCCATTAATCATACGTCAACCAAGGGATTTGTAGGTTTATATCATACATGCACATAGGGTTATAATTAATTGAATCTAGTGTTTATTCAATCCATTGAAATAAATAATTTAAACTCTTTAAAATGTAAGGTAAAGGTAATGAAGACAAGCATAAATCAAATGCATCCATTCAAAATAATATCAACCAAATCCTTAAAGAGGAGTCCAACCTAATTCTCTAGCAAGGTAAGGGTCCTTAATTTTTTGCTAGCTTTTGATAATGTAGGATATGGGGTAAAGCAATCACAAAATGTAAAATATGTAGAAAAGTAAGATAATGGAATTCTACAATAAGACTAAAATATGCTATTAATGGAAAGTTGCAAAAATAGTACAATGCAATGTAATGGAGGAAATGAACACTCTAGAACTTTAATGGAAACTACATTGTACCTCCTCACTACTCAATAGTATTATCACTTCTGCTACACACTTTTCTGTTCACTATGGGACCTATATATTAGAAGATAGGTTACTTGACCCTTACCCTTCCTAACTACCTTTCCTTTGACTCATGTACAAGTAGAATCCTTATAAATTTACATCATTGCACATTGAAACTTATGCATTTATTACTTCTTCCTCAAGTAACCTAAGATAAACTCCTAATCTAACAATGTACCCAAGGTGGTACATTGACATACCCATAAATAATGTAATATACTCTAACACCCCCCCATATTACATTATTTGGGTATTGAAGACTTTAGTCTTCAATATGGATCTTCGATCTTCATATATATTGTATCTTGATCGAGTCCTTTTTCTTCTGGGATTTGTAGATGATTAAGTAGAGCATAGTGTTTTTTTCCTCTCATCCTTTTAATTTTGAATCTTCTATTTCCATGTATGCTTTTATGATATACGAGGTCTTTGTTATCTACAACCTATGCCTCAAGAAATGTATTAGTATTGTTTCAAAATGCAACAATGTCTTGTGAGTTCTCAATTGAGTCTAGAGCATATGTATTTATATATTGATCATGTAGCTTCTATATTATTTTAATTCATGATGAGACACATATTAACTCTATTTAAGTATATGAAATCAACCATCCTACTACTCTCTACTAAATTCCTTACTGAAATAAGATTGAATGTTAATCTAGGAACATACATTACTTTTTGTAGTAGGAAGTTTGAAAATTATTTACTAGGTGTTATACACCCATATCCATGTATAGGATAAGTCTTGCTATCTGCAATTCTCAACCTGTAACCATTAGTAATTTTAAGGTAATCAAACTATTGCAAATTTTCTATCATGTGGTTACTGGAACCTAAGTCAATATCTTTGTAGAATTGTTTATGCTAGAACTAATTTTACATTTGTGACATGATGTATTGTGTGTATCTTGTTCTTGCATTCTTTTGTGATAATATATTCTTCTTTCCATTGTAGTATGAAGCTATTTTAATACATTTAATAGAACCTTTGTAGTAGTCTACCTTATGACTCCCTAGTTTAAAGTATATGAACTAATTTGATAAAATATTTCTTGGATTTAGGTTATGTAGGCTTCATTATATCTTCCAAGTAATTTAGAATATGCTACAGTTGAGTTGATTTTGTAATTTTTTGAGAATTATAATCAACTTTCAATTTTACCTTATCTCTCCTAATGAAGTATTCTCTAATGGAGTTCTTATAGTTGGATTTATTTTTGGCTCCTTAGTATGAGTATGAGACAAGGGTTACCAATAATTTCAAACTCTATATGTAAGAAATAGATTTGCTTCTCAATTAAATAATTTAATTTTCTAAATTCCAAGTATCTATAGTTTGGTGTAGTATGCCTTATAACTCCCTACTTTTGGAATGTTAGAAAATAATAGTATTTGCAAATTGATATTGAGTTTACCAAGGTTGACAACCTTATATCTCCTACTTGGTTATTTGCAAATATTATAATATTATAATGTACTTCAATTATAATGCTTTGAAATGGACTTGCTTTATAACTTACTAATGCTCAATTATTCCAACATAGTAGTAATTTTGACCATATATGTAGCACCTTATAACTCCAATGTTACTTTAATTAAAGCAAGCAAATAATATGAGGATTGGAGTCAACATGATTGGAGGTAGATGTATTAAGGTTTAAATTTAAATATTTAAAGGATGAATCTACTTGATTAGAGTCCAAAGGGTTAGAAATTGGATGTTGGGTATTGTCCAAGACTGAACTCTTCCCAAAAGAGATAACTAGGTTTTCATTGCCATATTTAAGAATGGTTTCTATGGATTTCACATGTATCTATAAGAAATAAGCCTTTTGGTCAATGGATTTGAATATCACTCTTCCTTGATCATCATGAAGTAGGCTTAGACCAAGGGGGAGTCCCCATCATATTCTTATTCAAAGATAGGATTCTCAAAGGTGGTTAGGTCTTCAAGATCTTCCACCAATAGGTACCAAGTTAATGGCCAATTGAGTAAAACTACAAGTGAAGTAGCATCTCTCAATAATATTTCAAGAAGAAAAGGGATTTCAATTAATTAGGTTTAAATTTTAGATATTTGTTTAAAGAAGAAAGATAAATTTTGGAACCTTATATCTCCTTTCATTAATATATGTAATCTGACCTATATAACTCAAGGACCTTCCTATATACCTGAAGGTCCTTATATACATGACTACTCTCTATATACCTATTAATACATAAAAGACAATTGATATGTGGGACAACAATAGTATGTGGAAGTGATTGTATATGTACATGGACAAAAACATTATGTGAGGGGTAATGATGTACCTCCTTATGAATTCCACTAGCCCACTATGATATACTCCTCAATAGGCATAAGTATGCATGAGATCCTATGTGTGCAGCTAGAAGCCAAAGCTCACAATATACCCAATATAGCCAAATATTTGTACTATAGTTACTCAGAGTATGGTAAACAATCCTAAGTAGGATTAGCTTTTTCTTATGTTATTACTATTTTTATTAATGTGTGCTATCTACAAAAATAAGACTTAGGTGATCTTGATTAAGGTTTGGTAGATTTTAGTCTCAATTAAGGTTTTTGTCTAGGATAAAATGGATCTTTGAGAATCATGGTGGTGTTCATGGATGGTTCATCCAAACTATGAGGATATAAAAAGGGATTACAAGGGGTCTCAAAGGAAATTATATGTGTCTTTCCCTTTTTGGCTATCCCACCTTATGATTAGAGGATGTTATGAGATTCTAAAACTAGTTTGATTAGTTACTTCACAAACACCTACATTTTATAGGAAGCTTAACTTGATGTTAAGATTCCTTCTATTTAGCCTTAATATTAACCTGATCTATGATGCACATACAATAATGTAACACATAGAATCCTAAGACTAATATGATTCTTTGCTTTTAATGATAACAAAAATAAATAATTTCTTTTCAAGCAAGGGTACAAGAAGAGATGCAATAAAAAAACTTAGCCTAGAATGCAAGCTACGTGAAATTTTAATTAATGCCTACAAATGGAAATATTCAATTTTATCCCCTTTATGTATTTCTAACTAGACTAGGTTCAAAAATTTCTCTTCATCAAATTAATAACAAAACAAAAATAGAATACTAACTAGTCATACAATAGATAGAAATTGATCCTAATTACTAAAAATAACATAAGTAAGAAATAGATGAACCTTTTTTTGATGCAAAAACATAAGCATTATTTACTCATGAAAGCACAATTGATGTTATTACCTCTTATTGGCACTATTGCTTATTGTTATCTCTGATTGTCCTAGTCAGGATAATCGTGTCTTGAGAAGAGCGACATATTAGGGTTTCAATAGAGAGTGTAGGGTTTAGATCTATCAATGACCTTCAAGAGTTTTTTACAAGGTCGAATCCTTGTTAAGTGTGGTCTTTGTAACACACTTGGACTCAAAAAGGAAAATAAATGCAATAAAATGAAAAGTAAACAACTCAAAAAAGTAAAAATGTGGCAATGGTCCAAAAGATCTACTAAGATCCTGTTGCACAATAGGCTTGAATGCTATGTTCCAAATATGAAATCATCCACTCCCCAACACAATTAAGGATAGATATGATTTTCCAACATAGAAATGCATTAAGAAGGTGGTTCTATAGGAATCCATATATGGCTGATCCAAACATTTATGTAAGGCCCTCACACATACATATATAAATAAATCTAAAGTAGGTAAAGACTACAAGAAAACACACATATAGAAATGGAACCATAGGAAGTCACATATGATTGCTCCAAAAATTGATGCAAGTCATAATATTTATATGAAAATAGTGCAATTACAAGGATTGTTTCGAGTGGATGGGTTTGATTTATCCACAAGTTTCTCAAGAACTTATTGCTATACAAAAATAAATGAAGGGATAGCCTACAAGAGAATACAATTACAAACTCATCCATAATTTTTATAGTCTATGCTACTATTATTTATAGATTAAAATAGGGAATATTTTCCCTCCAAAATTACCTAATATATTGACCTTTTCAGGTACCTATTCTAGGGATTCTAAAAATTAAATATAGACATCCTTGGACATATCCAGTGTCAGTTTGGAGCTACCATTGTTCTAGTTATTATCTTCTTTATTTTAATATTTCATCTACTTGTCCCTAAATTATCAATCTAAAGTGTCTTTAGAGGATGATTTTTTTCTTTCTTTCTTTCGAGTTCAACTACTTTTCTAGGAATTTATGTGCCATTAATTACATCTCTTATTTTAATTCCAAAGGGTTTTAATTTGTTAGAGCCATGTGCCATTCTATCAAAAAAATTATGTTATTTTTATCAGATGTTTATTCTTGATGATATTTTATTAATCTGGATATTTCCTCCTTTTCAACAATTGAGCCTTTCCTAAGTCCCATTAGGCATTCTCATTAGACCTTTTTATTTTTACTTTGATAAATTTTCACAAAAATTGTTGTGAATGCAAAATCAAGCAACACAAAATATAGAATATTGAAATAAACAAGTGATATAAATACACAAATGATTGCACAAGGAAATAGATTCTTTTATTAATGTCGATGAATCTCCAATATTACAATAAATAATACCCCAAATATGGGGTTTACAAAGCTTGTTATTTGATACAGTAATTACAATACACTAGGGTTATCCAAAACCCTAGTTAATAAATGATTGTGGTGTCTTCACGCATGATATGATCATAATAGATTATGGATGGGCTTTTGATATCCTTTAAAGGGTCACTCGAGCTTCAAAAAACTTCACTGAATACTGTTCTCACACCTAGTGCACAAAAAACAATGACAAGAGTTAATAATACTTGTGAGGGCTCCACTATGTGAGACCCTCAGAAATGATATCACTAACCCTAATATTGCATAAAATATGTAAAAAAATGATAAGAACATAAAATTATGTGCACAAAAATATTTACCTTGTCTTCATTGATTTATCATTTCTATTGTCATTGCAGAGGATGATTACATAGATGTGCCCTAGTGGCACTTGAGGGACATAGGGCTATAGAACTAAGATTGGAAACACATGTGGGTGCTTGGTGCTAACCAAAAATGCTCAGATGTACATGGTAGGCTCTGGTGGATGCTCTACAAACTTCGGTGGGTGCTCGAGAATCTCTGAGGGGCATTCGATGGCTAAGTGGAAGGTCACAGAACCAGATTTGGTTCACAAGGTGGACAATGGTGGATGCATAGGAGGAGAGATAAAGTGATGGAGGATGGGATTCATGAGGATGCTTGGATTCTTACAGACTTAGGGCACAAGGGTTCAGGGAACTCAAGACCTCAAAAAATGGTAGGGACTCTAAAAACTCAAGGGATTCAGAGAACTAAAGAAACTTAGGGGTTGAGTCATCAAAATGACTCCTCTTTATAATCTTCCCTTAGGCACATTAGGGTTTTGACGATAATTTATGTGGCCAAGATTAAAACATGACAAAGAGTGGAGATTAAATCGGGGTAAGTGGCATGGATTAAGGCAAATGAATGGATAGGATTAAAATATGATGGATGGTTGGGATTAATTCATACATATATACATATATTTATTAAATATATATAAATATAATATATAAAATATTATTATTTAAATATATATTAAACAAATATATATAAATAATGGATAATATGGTAGGAAACTATGGATGGATGAAAAGTGGCTAGATTTTGGTATCTACAGATACCCCTTTTTATACCATGTTGCATGAAACACAATGTGGTGCAAAAATATGAGACACCTATTTTTGTCTTGATGAAGATACAACTTTCTCTTGTTGGAATGCAAAGATGAACTTGAAGAGAAAATAATTTTGATTGTGTAGCTTACCCCATCAATTGGTGAATGACCAGTAGATGCATCTCACGACCCAATTGATAAATTTGTGCAAATTATTTTGTGAAATGCATAGTGCAATTGTGGACTATATGAATGATGTAGATGTGATGTCATTTTTACCCCAACGATGGAAGGGGGTTGATTTAATTGATCGAGTATATCTTTTCCCTAACATAGAAAAGGAGTTTGTACCAAGTGTATATGTCATGATCATGTAAGATGTATCTTGTTATGTGAAAATCAAAGTCGAATGTGGTTACCCCAAGTTTGGGGTGATTCCATGTTGTTGAAGAAATTGTCGTATGGCATCATTGAAATGCAAAGTGATGAAGATGCAAAATATCAGGAACCAATCACCCTTAGATTGGATTATTGCTAGGAATTCATGTCCTAGTTGACTCTACATAATTCTTATTTGTTAAGGAGAATGATGTATTGTAATTTATCCATGCTTTAGGCCCCACAAAAAATGCCATCAATGACAGCTATTGAGAAAATTGGTCTTGGCATAGTTTCACTCAAAATGTGAAGTACTAAAATTGATTTTGTTTTCAAACAATTAGATAGTTGATTATGAATATGACCAAGTTTCATTATGGTTATTTATTCATCTTACCAAATTGCATGGATGCAAATCGCTATAGTCACCAAGGAGATAGAACAAACCACTAGATACGAGGTTCACTTGAAATTGTATATGAACTTGGAAAATGTTCAAATGCAATGATTGATGGGTGGAAATAATGTTTGAATTAAGGTGGGATGATGAGAAATGCATGTGATGATTGAAATGAGTAAATTTGTGAAATTTTGTATTGATTTGGACTATTTTGAAGCAATTTTAAAAAAATTTATGCCTTGTGGATGCAAATAATAGTTAGCCATCCTAATCAATTCATATGATCATGAAATTGAATGCAATGATGGAACTTATGATGATAATTATAAAAATGATTGTTTTGTAAAAATTTGGACCATTTTGACAGATTTTGTGTCTTTTGTTAGCAAGAAAATTTTATTCATCCAAATCAATTTTGGTTTCAACAAAACATGATATTATGATGAAATTGATGTGTGGATGCAATTTGGAATGATTTTGTGGAGGTAAGTTAACTTTATGATCATTTTTGTTATTTTGTCAATTTTGATGACAAACGTCAGTGGGCACCTACTACATGTGTAAACACCCTCCAGAGTTTGTTGTTCTCCAAATGTAGGAAGGTATTTCAATGTGCTTAGAAGTGCCCATGGGCATTTCAATGCACCTGAAATAGCTATAAATAGCCTAAAAAAAGGAAAAAAAGTTCAATATTGCATTTGTGAATTTTTGAAGTTGCATTTGAGGGAGTGGAGTGGAGTGGAGTGGAGTGAGTGAAATGTTGTGGAAGCTATGTCTATGGAGGAAGCAGATGTGGTAGTGAAAGTAGATGTGCATTTTGCCAAGGTAAGTACCTTTGAAGCTCTTTGTTTTTGTGCAAATATTTTTTTGTGTTTTTTTTTTAATTTAATGTTTTGCCTTTATGTATTATGCTGCAGTTGAGGATTTTGGAGGCTCATATATGATTCTAACATCTCATCTTGAGGAGGAGGAAGGTGTTGCAGGAGGACCAGTGGAAGTGGCTAGAGGTTATGGGGCTGGCTGGGGAAGCCTGGATAGATGTGCTAAGGGTGGATGAGGGGTATCTCTCTGCCTTGGTAGAGATATGGGATATATATAGGGGGTCATTTTAAAATCCTATTGGAGATATGACTGTGACACTTGAGGATGTATATCACATCCTCAAGTTGCCAGTGGAGGGATTACGTATTGATGTTGGACACGATAAGGGATGTGAGTTGAGTTGACTATTTGGATATGGGTGGAATGATGTGGATGTGAAGGGTGGAGGGATTACATACTTGTTCATGTATACGAACAATAATTTGGATGTCCTTCATGCTTTGGTGATGTTTGTGTTGGCCAACATAGTTGCCCTGAATAGCACTAGATGTCATTTCCCATGGAACCTTATCAGGTTGGTGTGTGACATGATTGACACACCTAAGGTCTATGCATGGGCTCCTACTTTATTGGTGTAGTTGTACTAGGAGCTATATGAGGTGATGAGGTAGAAGTAAAAGGGGATAGTCTAAAATTTTCTATTATAGTGCTAGGGCTAGGAGCACTTTAGTGTGGCTCAAAAAGTGGGTTTACATACTACGGTGTGGGATAGGAATCAACATTATGCTATGAGGTGGCTTGTGGTAGAGGAGGTGTAGCTGAGTCATCCTATTTAGATAAGTCATTGGTATCAGGATCTATGGGTTGGATTGATAGTAGCTTAGGTGATACGAAGTCCATTGTGAGGTACCATGTGAACAGGTGATAGGGAGCATCTACGGTGGGTGTGGTAGGCTAGGTGGGTGGTTGGGAGGCAAACAAGTGAGGTGGAGCTAATCCAATTCTTACAGGTGTTGCAATAGTTTATACTAAGGTAGATATTTTCTAAGGTACCAGTTCTCTATAGGAATCATCGAGATGAGATGAGTCTTCCTTATGTTGAGGTATAGAGGATGACTTATGAGGATGATGAGGAGATAGATCTCCTCAATGTGGATGATATGAGGACTACTGAGGAGTATGATGTATGGTTTTATACATAGCGACCATGGGTACCAATTTTAGTAGTATATGGGGGGAATGAGGATGGGGATGAGGCAAAGACTAAGCAGGTTGATGAGGCTCCTAAGAATAGAAGGTACCTTTGAGCTAGTAGTCAAAGGAGGCGATCGAGGGGTACAACTAAGCAGGATCTAGAGGGTGGGAGTGATGGAGGTGGTATGGAGGATAGAGAGAAGATTATTGATGGGTATCCTAGTTAGAGTGAGGAGGATTGGGTAATGTTGGAGTAGTTGGTGGTAGAGCGGGATGCTATGGTAGCAACTCAGGATTCAAAGATAGCCCAGTTGTAGGATGGGGGGATGGATTAGGATGTGGAGATAGCTCGATTACATATGAAGTTAGAGGTATGAATAACTATATGTGGGAGTGAGGATAGGATAACGAGGCTCCAAGAAGTTTTTCTAGAGAATATTTGTTGATAGAAATATGATGTACAACACATTTAATCTCGAGATAGATACATTCAATTTTTGGAGGTTCGATTGATGGATCGCGATATTGGGCTTATAGATTCACCCTCCTCATCCATATCTGGGTCTACTAGGCCTAGTGAATATAGGCATATCTCTAGGTATAGGGCTCCTTAAAGTTCACAGGGGTCCTCTTAAGGGAATTAAATAGTTCTTAGATATAGTTTTTGTATCTGAGCCTTGGTGTTCCATTGTATATAGCCTTTGGGCATTCATTGTATATGTGATATATATATATATATATATATATATATATATATATATATATATAATATATACATGGATTTTACTTTTGTGTTATGCTTTTGTGTGAATGTTTTTGTGTGGATTATTTTGTATATGGATAATGCAAGTGATAATGCATATGAATGTAGATGTTCTAATAATCATTCATAGTTCAAAATTTTCTTGGCCATGTTTTTAGAATTGTTTTTTAATCAAGGGTACCAAACTAGTGGTACATGGGAAATGGAAAACTCATGAAATAACATGGATTTTGACATGGAAGAAGATATATATATTGATATGGAAGAAGATATGGATGTTGATATGGAAAACTAATTGTTTTGGAGACTCAAACATACTAGCGGTATCAAATAAAATCACTACATACTGCCTTATTCCTCTAAGATCAAATGTGTGTACAGTGAATTCATTTACCAAATCATAAGCCTGGTAATGACTTGAGGTAATAAAGAACTAATGTGTGTGCAAGTGATTTCATTAACTCATCTTGAGTAAATTGGGTGAAACCTATTATGGAGAAGACTAAGAAGCTAGCTTGTTCTTATGTGTGGTCAGAGGTCTCTTTAAAAGAGACACGTTACCATGCATGAGCATACTCCACTACCAGTCAAGCGTTTATAGCTCTGGTGGAGACTAGTTCCATAGTCCAAGAATTTGATCTTTAGGCTTTTGGGATGACTACCTAACCATATAACTAGAAATGTAGTACTATCCTTATAGCTTGAGGATATGTGGTGTGTGATGAAATATTTAGAGCTTTGGGGAATCAAATTCTTAACCTAAGTGTGATGATAATTGTACCCTATCCTTACTACTCTGTATTTTATTTTGAAATTTGTGATAGTGATGAAAACCATTGTTTTTGTGGACTATGTTGCATAATGGGACAAGCAAGGAATACCCTTTTCACTTCGAGGTACAACCCAAGTATGGTGTTATCCCTATTTGACACAAAATGTTTCTAAGATTTATGTAGTTGTGGTTGGTTCAAGAATATTTAGAGTCAAGTTCCAGAACTCAAGATTTTCTTAGCGAAAATTGTCTTGGTCCTAAAGAAAACTCGACATGTATTTGGAGGTTTCTTAAAACACTAGGAGTGGCTAAGTGACCGAAAACACCTAGAAATTATGGACATGTGGCTTTTCTAATGATAATTTGGCTTTATGGAATGGTGCAATGAAATAGATGATGCTTGAAGGTACCCCTGATTAAAGCAACATGATTTTGTTGGATCAATTATTATCTAAATTGAATAAATGATCCCTAATATGAAATGTGAAATGTGTGAAAATGATGGTGCAAATGCAATGAATGAAATGTGAGTTTTGAAATGAAATGTGTGTAAATGAAATGTATGCAAATGAAATGTGTGTAATACAATGTATGCAATGCAATGTATTTTTATTTAATAGTCATGGATACACACACACACACATACACACACACAAACACACACACACACACACACACACACACACACACACACACATATATATATATATATATATATATATATATATATATATATATATATCATATTATGCATAGATTATTCTCAAGTGTATAACATTAAGTATTTTAGGCTCTTCAAATCCCTTTAGACTAGAAAGACTATAAGTTTCTTTACCCACTTTTTGATTAAAAATGTATGGACCTAACCAATTAGCCATAAATTTATCATGAATATGAGGTCAAAGAATTTGTATTTTGTTTACTATATTTAAGAAAAATATCTCCTACTTGGAATTCATGTAGATGAACTTTGGTATTGTAATAATGCTTTAGGTGGTCTTGATATACTCGTAAATGCTCTAAAGCATTAACTCACCTCTCATAAAGAAGTGTGAGTTGGTAAAGATGTGCTTGTCTAGCAGTATCATCATCTATAAATTATTGCAAAGAAATTTTTAAGGAAGGGATCTCAAGCTCAAGAGGTATGATTTATTCAGCTCCATAGAACAATGAAAATGGTATTTCCCCAGTACGCCTACGAATGCTTGTTTGATAATCCCATGGTGCCAAGGGAATTTTTGCATGCCAATCTCTATGATTTTATTTAACAAGTTTTTTAAGAATAGCAATTAAGGTCTTGTTGGTAGCCTCAACTTGTCCATTTTCTTGTGGGTAATAAGGAATTGATAAACTATATTGGATATTATATTTCTCATAAAGTTCTCAAACATCCTTATTATTGAAATACTTGAAATTATCAGAGATGATTTTCGAGGGAATACTTTTCGAGGGAATACCAAAATAAAAAATGATATGATGAAGTATAAAATCCATAATTCTAGGTCCTCTCATACTGGTTAGAGGAATTTTCTCAACCCAATTTTTGAAGTATTCAGTGGATGTGAAGATGAATGTATGTTGTATCAAGGAAGAATATGAGATTTTACCAATTAAATCTAGACCCCGTTGTGAAAAGGGTCAAAGGATTTGAATAGGTTGTAATGCTTGTGATGGCACATGAGTTAAATTATCATGTTCTTGCTTACAATTTTTTATATATGTGCAACAGTGGCATTCCATGGTAGGCCAATAATAACCCATGCATAAGATACACTTTGCAATGTCCATTCCACTAAAATGACCACCACAAGTACCATCATGAGCTTCAGCTATGGTTCTTTGTGCCTCAATAGACTCAAGATAATAAAGGAGAATTCCATCATAACCATGTCTATACAACATGTATCCTAAGAGAGTAAAACAAGTTACCTTTTACTTGAAAGTGTGTTTAGCAATCTATGACATATCATATGGGAGTGTTACAAACTTGAGAAATACTATTATTTGGTTTGACCAAGGCTCATATGGATTTGAATGGATAAAGCAAACATCCTTTTCATCCTTAGATTCAGCATGGACAATTGCATATTTAGACATCGTTGTGATAATGAGTGGTTGTACCTCCCCTAAAGTATCCATTGGAATCAATGATCCAAGAGAGGCCATCACATCTACAAATCTATTAGTCAAACATGGAAAACTATAAATTTCATACCAATAAAAATTAGAGACCAATTTCATTGCTACTTCATGGTAAAGATTTATAGTAGGTTCTTTGCATTGGTATTATCCTGTGATTTGTTTAACAAGTTGATCACAAAATATTTGGATACGCTTAATGCCCATAGCTATAGCTACTTGAATACCTAAGATTAAGGCGTCATACTCTGCATTGTTGTTTATACATTAGAAGTCTACTTTTAATTATAAGGGGATAGGCACCGCTAGGGTGTATGAAACACAACTTCAGCATCTTGATCTTTTTTGCACTTATAACCATCAAAGAATAGCGTTATATCGATATCTTCCTCTAGAATGACATATTATTCTTATTCGATGACAATGAATACCGAATCATTTGGAAGCTCAATAATAAAAGGTTGATCGCTAGGTAGTGGAGATTCCACAAGTTGATCAGCTATAACCTAACCTTTAATGGATTTTTGACTTATTAACTCAAGATCAAATTCAGTGAGAAGCATTATCCATTTAGTAGTATGGGTGTTATTGTAAGTGAGAGACATCATGTAATGTAGATTCTCTCTAGCTATGACATATGTGGTGTGACTAATAATATAATGTATGAGTTTATTAGTGGTAAAAACCATTGCTAAGTATAATTTTTCCATGTAAATGTATTCAGTTCCATAGCTTACCAATGTTTGACTAATATAAAAGATAGCTTGCTCTTGATTGTTTTCATTATTTTGCACAAGCATTGTCCCTAATGCAAAGTTAATTTTACCTTCCCAATACTTGTATTTTTACATCCTATAAATGCATTCTCTACTACCTATTCATATGCTACACTTACCCTCCTTGAATGGTGCTAATGGTGGCATTGAGGCTTTGCTCCTCCTCCTCAACTTGGTGGCTCAACCTTGGTGGTTCTTCTCAACTCTTTGGTTGTTATTTTCACTTGCGGTGGTTCATCCTCAATGTGGATGTCTTCTCTTCCATGGTGGCTATACATAAAAAATATGGTTGCTCATTTTCCACATGGTTATTGGCCAAGCTTATTTGATAAAGACTTTGATTTTTGGATAATATTTCTTATCCAATATTTACTATGAAAATATTGACTTATTCAATTTCCAAAAATATTCTTTCCTTATATCAAATCTAACTTCTTTTTGTTGTCTATAAAATGCATATTCTAATATGGTGTGGATGTAATCTTATTTAGCTTTGAAGACTTAAAACATGACCTTTCTTTTATTGTTCTAGAAACTCTAATGTGGTGCTTAGAATAAACCAATTTTAATACTTGGATAAAAATAATTTTAAAGCACCAATATTTCAAACCTCTTTGGTGTCATTTGTAGCTATATTTATTTGTGATTTAGCTTTCCTTTTTATTGTCCAAGATTGTAGATATTTGAAGTTTCTCTCATTTTCAAAATGCTTCCAAAATCTATCTTCTTCTTCCTCCAATAATGCTATTAAAAAATCTACTCTTTCTCTTATCAAATGCTGCCAAAATTTTCTAAAAATCACAAATCCTTTGCTTCTCAAAATAATGTCCAAATTGATCTCATATATCCTTCCAAATATGCTGTCCAAAAGTATTTCAATTTTCAGCTATTTTATTATTCAAATTCTGTCTAATATACAGCTCTATATCCTTCAAGTTGCTGCCCAAATTCTATGAAATTTTAAGATCCAAATGCAGTCCAATATGCTGCCTTTTTGCTGTCCAAAATCTGCCTCTATATCCTTCAATTATCTGCCTTAAATTACTATCAATTCCTTCTTCAATCAGCTATCCAAAAACACTTCCAAAACTTCCCAAAACTTATCCAATTCACAACTCTTCTATCTCCTTCTAATGCTTCCCAAATTTGTAGTCTAAAACTCTTCAAACTCTGCTCCAAAATTCTGATTTCTCCTCATATATCTTGCTGTCCTGAAACTCTTAAAATTCTGCCCCAACAATATACAATATTCTTCTTCAAAAATCAGCCTTCAAAAATTTTAATGGTTGTCTCCAAAAATATCAATTTTTGGGCTCTTCAAATCTTCTCCAATGACCACTCTTCAATTTCTTGACAGGGCTTCTCTATTCTCCTTATTTCTCCTTCAAAATTTCAATGGACATTTTTCTTAGACCTCCTCAACATTCTCTCTCAAATATCCTATCTCCTTTCTCAATTCTGCAATGGGGATCTCTTCTCTCAAGTCTCTTCTTTCTCAATATTCAAAAAGGCTTCTCTAACCTATTTCTCTCTTCTTCCTTCAATCTACTATGGAGACCTATTTCTTGGTCCTCCTCAATATTAAATATCAAATATTCTATGGGGATATCTTTTTTGGGTCTCCTCAATATTCAACCTTCAATCTTATATGGTGCCTTTTTCTTAGACCTTCTTAATATTCAATGTCTTCTCTTTTGCAACAACTCCAAAACTAAATTTTTACACAAGAAAAACACCTATAATTTCATGTAATCGAAGGTGAAATTATTCTCTATCTATTGTAAGAAGCTTCTCAACTTATGAGAACTAATTTTCTGCTACAAAATCTTAGACAACAACAACCAAATACATCCAAATATCTAAAATTTTGAAATCAATAAACTTCACTAGTTCTTCTTCAATCTAGTGGAAAGAAATCTAGGCTTAGTCCTAGTCTTCACAAGTTTTTTGCAACCCTGTGGAAAGACTCTAGCCAAATAGAAATTTTCTAATTTTGTAAAATAAATTTTCCTATCTCCAATCAATATCCCTTGTGGATCAGATACTACTTTTAGCTATTGATGCTTAATACTTAAACCAAAATAACCACAAGATCTAAAATAAAGTTGCTACATAAAATATATGATAATGGCAATATTCTAATCATATAAAACTCATAAATATTTTTTTCAACAACTCATAAAATGGCCATTATCAAATGATCACAAAAATAGTATTTTGATATAGAATAAATATCTTAAATACACCATACTTCCACACACTCTCACTCTACATTATGTCTCTCACACACACACACACACATAGACACATATATAATGGAATGTGACTCTTCATATGGAGTACTCTTGGCCTTCAATCTTCTTGAGACTCTTCATATTTCCTACTCTAAGATGGAAATATACACTCATCATACTTGCACACTTAATTGCAAGACACTTGTGCGTTTCCTTCACATTATTACATTACATATAGTAAATACTCACTTTGTAATATAAGACACATTCCTAATCTAAATATGTATCCAATGTTCTACATTGGCATGTATCGAATAATGTAATATACTCCAACAGGTATTTGAGCATCTTAACATTGAAAAACCAGGTGGTAGTTCATGAAATAAAGAGAAAGGAGTTCATAAGAAAAATAAGGCTATCATTTTATTTTTAACACATAAAATCCATTTAAGATACCTAAATTATATTTTCCTAAGTTTAATGAAAGGATGTTGATGGGTGGTTCCGTCGAGGAAATCAGTTCTTCAAACTTCATAATGTACCTAAATATTTGTGGGTCACCATGGCATACTTCAAAATTTAATCTAAATCCTTAAAATGGTATCAAATGATTGTAAAATATAACTCCTGTCCCTTCTTGGGAAGATTTTGAGTCATAATTATTCACTCATTTTAGCCCTAGTGAGTATGAGGACTTTAAAAGAGCATTAACCAAATTGAAACAAACCTCTACTCTTTATGACTATGAAACCCAATTTGAGAAATTAGCTCATAGGACCAAGGGATTGAATGAAGGTTTTTTTCATAGTTGCTTTATCATTGGCTTGAAATATTATATGAAGGCTAATGTCAATATTTTTAAACTATAGTCTATGACACAGGCCATAGGATTGGTGAGATTGGCAGAAGAAATTACTTTGGCTCAAATGAGACCACCTAAATTTCCATAGGCTAAACCCACATTTCCTTCCAAGTTCACACCAAATATTGGCAATAAATCTACCCCATACAAGTGTTTGACTATGTAAGATATGAATGCTCATCAAGTACAAGGTTTATGTTATAATTATGATTAGTATTCACCAGGGAATAAATACATCCAAAAGAAATTATTTTTGCTATATGTAGAGTAGTCAGTAAGTAATGAACAACTTGATGACAATGTAGAACCATTAGATAAATAACTTAAGGATGAGGGTGAAACATAAGAAGAATCACAAAAAAAAAAAATTATCCATGAACTTGTGGGGATTTCTACCCCTAAGACAGTGAAGGTAGTAGGATTTTTCAAATGACAACATCTTACAATTCTCATTGATTCAAGAAGTATGCATAACTTTATTGATCCCCTAGTCTCCAAGCAAGTAAATTATTTGTAAATCCTTTGTGGTCATGGTGGAAAATTATAGAACATTGCCTTATAAAGGTAAATACAATAATGTTAAGTTGAAGATAGGGGATTAAGAAATCAAAACTAATATGTTTGCCCTTCAACTAGGAGGATGTGATATAGTGCTAGGAGCTCAATGGCTAGGTACCTTGGTAATAATAGCCTAGAACTTTGCAGAGTTATGGATGCAATTTTCATAGAATGGTAGGTCCTACACTCTCCAATGTTTACCAAAAATATCTCCATATATTATCAATTCAATGCATATGGAGAAGTTGTTAAAAAATATTCTCATGGGGTAGTAGCTCATATATTTGCAATTCAACCACAAAATTTAGCAGAAGATAAGACCCAAGAAGATTTGTAACTCACTCTGACTAAGCATGATGTAGTTTTTGTGAAACTAATAGAATTACCTCCATGGAATTCCCATGATCATACAATACCAGTGGTACCCGATAGTGTGCCACCTAATGTCAATCCTTAATAGTACCCCATACACTTCAATAAAAAATTGAGAAATTGGTATAAGAATTATTACAAAGAGTCATTCAACCTAGTAACAATCCTTATTATTCTCTAGTCCTATTGGTTTGAAAGAAATATGGGTCATGGTGATTGTGTATAGACTTTCTTGAGATGAATAAGGTCACCATTAAGGATAAATTTTTTGTTCTAGTGGTCAATGAATTCTTGGATAAACTGCATGGTGCCATATTTTTCTCCATATTTGATCTTTGACTAGGCTATCATTAGATAAGGTTCAAGGAGGAGGATATTCCCAAAACAATATTTTGAACTCATGAGGGTCATTACAATTTTTTGGTTATGCCATTTATATTAATGAATGCACCATCCATATTTAAAATGCATATGAATAACATCTTCTACTCATTCCTTCACAGATTTATTCTAGTTTTCTTTGATGATATTTTTATTTATAGTCACTCTTGGGAAGAGCATCTCATACATTTATATCAAACTCTCAAGATTTTATCTCAAAATAATATTTATTTTAAGAGGTTGAAGTGTTATTTTGGGTTGAAAAAAGTGGAATATTTGGGACATATTGTCACCAAATATGGAGTTAAATTTAAACTTAAAAAGATTCAATTTTTTCAATATTAACCAAAGCCTCACACTCTCAAGGAACTTCACAAATTTTTGGGACTCACAAGGTATTACCACAAAGTTATCTAGAACTATGAAAAAAATGTTTTCTCCTTTAATAGCCATGTTGAAAAGAATTCTTTTAGTTTTTTAGACCCAATTGAGAAGGATTTGTTTGAATTAAAGCATGCCATGATAACCACTCTAATGTTAGCCATGCTTATTTTTTTAAATCTTTTGTAATTGAAAGTGATGCTCTGGGTAATGGCATATGAGTCATTTTTTTAGAAATATATTATAATCCCTTCTATTTTTTTCATTTGGTTACATTCAACCTAGTAACAGTACTTATTCTTCTCTAGTCCTATTGGTTTGAAATAAATATGGGTCATAGTGATTGTGTATAGACTTTCTTGAGCTCAATAAGGTCACCATTAAGGATAAATTTTATCTTGTAGTGGTCAATGAAGTCTTGGATAAGCTGCATGGTGCCATATTTTTCTCCATATTCGATCTTTAATCGGGATATCATCAAATAAGGCTCAAGGAGGAGGATATTCCCAAAATAATATTTTTAACTCATGAGGATCATTACAATTTTTTGGTTATGCCATTTAGATTAATGAATGCACCATCCATGTTTAAAAGTTGCATGAATAACATATTCTACTCATTCCTTCACAAATTAATTCTAGTTTTCTTTGATGATATAGTCACTCTTGGGAAGAGCACCTCATACATTTAGATCAAAATCTCAAGCTTTTATCTCAAAATAAACTTTATTTTAAGAGGTTGAAGTGTTCTTTTGGGTTGAAAAAAGTGGAACATTTGGGACACATTGTCACAAAATATGGAGTTAAAGTTAAACTTAAGAATATTCAAGTTGTTCAAGATTAGCCAAATCCTCACACTCTCAAGGAATTTCACAATTTTTTGGGGCTCACAAGGTATTACCGCAAATTTATCTAAAACTATGAAAAAAGTGTTTTCTCCTTTAATAGCCATGTTGAAAAGAATTATTTTAGTTGTTTAGGCCCAACTAAGAAATATTTCTTTGAATTAAAGCATGCCATGATAACCACTCCAGTGTTAGCCATGCTTGTTTTTTAAAATCTTTTGTAATTGAAAGTGATGCTTTTGGGTAATGGCATATGAGTTATTTTTTATAAATATATTATAATCACTTATATATTTTCAATTGGTTATATGGGATTGAAATAGGCCCCACTTGTATTACATCATCACCACATAATGGTATTATAATAAATCATGGATATTATCCACGTATTGCTTAGCAAGATTCAAACCTTGGTCTCCTCCTTGAATGTTGAGGAATCTAGCTGGTTGAGCTAATGCCACTTGATCATGGCATAGGATTCATGTTGATGCAAGAAGGAAGACCATTGGCATTCACCAATAAAGTAATTTTAGGCTAAAATTTGGGCAAATCTACTTATGCAAAGGATATGATCACTATTTTGCATATGGTTAATCACTGACAATCATATCTCATTGGGTATTATTTTTCCATCAAAATAGACCACCAAAGTCTCAAATACTTCTTAGAGGAACGAGCTGTCACACCCAAACAAAAAAAGTAGATCTCTAAATTAATGGGCTATGACTATGAGATTAAATATAAAATGGAAAAGAGAACATTGTGGCTGATGCACTCTCTCGATAATTTGAGAATCAAAGTATATTACATGCTATCTCTCCACCCATAACTCATTGGATTAATTCTCTCATATTATTATGTAATGATCCTTTTATAATGTGGGGGTCCCCTTATAATGATATTTTGTAGTGGTACATGGTAATTGAGATTATTAGACAAGTGATATCATTTCATGTAAACATTATCAAGAATGTAATTCTTAATTGGTAGAAGATTCTAGCTTGAGTGGAACTTTGCATGTAAGCCAACTCTTGATCATTAGGTTACAATTTTATGAAGTGTATATTTAAAATACAAGGGTCATAAACAAATGTATCTTTTTACATATTGAATGAAAGTATTTAAGGAGTTTGTACCCTTGAAGAGGCCTATGATTTTTTATTGTGTTTGTGAGATTATTATATTTCTGCATTCACATTTTGTATTGCAATATTCTATTCTTTGTGAATTTTTGCTTTTATTACAATATGTATATGAATGTGCTTATTTTAAATAGAATATTTCTAACACCTATTATATAATTCTCTCTTCATTGTTACATAGTTGATTGACTATGTCTTGCACTCAAATATAAAAATCAATTATCTTCTCAATATCCTTCATTTAAATATTCTCAAAATTTCTTTGTAAATTTTACCAGTGAACCAAATTAACTTTATTTTGCCTTAATAAATAGACTACAATATCCCTCAAGCTTCTTTAGCATTTTATTTTTGCATTTATATGTAATATGTTCACATCTAGATCATTATGTTCACATCTAGGACATAGTGGTAGTCTTCGTGAATGGTTCTCCTACTAGGTTCTTTGCTCTATCTAGAGGCTTGAGATAGGAAGACCCTTTTTCTCCTTACCTATTTATTATTTTACCACAATTTCTAGGGATATTGCTCCAAAAATATAATATCTATGGTCACTTAAAGGGTGTTATGTGGCCAACAATGAGTAGAAGATTTCCCACCTCTAGTTCATGGATGACACCTTGTTTATGGGTGAAGTTGCTCTCAAGGAGACAAGAATATTTAAGGAGAATTTGGAGCATTATTTAGCCGCATCTGGATGGGAAATCAATATGATGAATTCAAATATTTTTTCTTCAACACTTGTATTCATATCCAAATGAATATTTCTAGGTTTCTCAGCTTTGAGATGTCCTCTCTATCTTTCAACTACTTGGACTTTACTTTGATTGACTCTAATCCTAAAATATTGAATTGGAGTGAAATTTTCTCTAAATTTAGAGGGAGGTTTTAGGGATGGAATTTCAAATGGATTTCCTCGAATAGCATATTAACCCTTCTCAAGTCCATTATCCAAGATGTTTTGGTTTACTTCTTCTTTGCTTTATTAGTGCTTGCTAAGGTTTTCAAACAACTCCAAAAACTTCAAAAAGAATTATTTTGGGGTGGTCCCTCTCTAGAAAGAAAATGATCTCTTGTTTCATGGAAAGATATTTATAAAATTCTCAAAGAGGGGGGTCTTGGAATTAAATATATTTAAATCATCAACAAAGCCCTTAATGGAAAACTATTTTAGAGATTCTACAATGGAGAGAACCTTGTATAGGCCAAAATTCTTTGACAAAAATATATCCCTAAGGTGGATTGGAAGGAGTTGATCAATTTGAATAATTTTATTAGGATTTTTCTCTTTAGACAAGTTTGACATCCCAAAATACATGGATGGATTTTGTAGCTTTTTGGAAGATAAAGGATGACAACCATACTCTCTTATCGGAGGATGCATGGAACCAATATGAAATTTTAAGAGAAGATAATTCTTTGATTGGTTTGAAGAAGATGTTTAAATAGGAGGATTGGATATGAGTCAAGGACTACATTCAATACCATCCCATTCCCCATGAGACTAGTAGGGTGGTTCTTCATTTCTAGAAATAACCTTGGTCCTATCCTAGTCAAATAAAGGAAGCTAATAAATGAAATGGTGAGGCCCATAAATACCTCATTTTTAAGCTATGTTTGACATATAAAAACTGCCATGTTACAAAATATAACAAATTTAATTGCCAAATAGTTGATTAAAATATATTATTTATTAAATGTCTGCATGATTTTATGTTAGGAGCATTGTACCCCTGTTTTTGACTATTTTCAGCATTTTTAAGTTTGTTTTTGCATGATTAGTTAAGTGAAAAATACATAATAAAAATGGTAGCTGATAAGGAGTGCTGAAATTTATAACTACATAATACTATTTAAATATTTTTCCCACCTTCCAAATAGTTTGAATTGTGATTTGGCACCAAATTCTTAGGACTGTGCATAAAATATGGAAACTGCAAGAAACAACCATACAAATTCAAGCCAACTGTCAATGAATGGCATGGCTTGGAATTTGTCAACCAAAGCATGTAAAACCAATTGGAACCATATTATGAGGGATAGGGTAGACATCCTATCTAGTTACAACTACTTTTTTGGCCATTTTAATTGCACTTGAGCATAAAGTAAGTTGCACGGTCGAATATTTCGAAGAAGCTCTAGAATGAGGGGGAAAGAAGCCAGTTTTAGCCAAACGGAGGATATAACACCCAAAACGGTAGGAAAATGATATTTTAAGATGGATACAGGTGTAAAAGACCATTTCTAACCTCCTCCAACTCACTCCCACCACTAGGGATGCATCCCAAGGACCAATGAACATTGTTGCAACACATATTATCCTAATTTAGACTAGGTTAGTTTTAGAATTGATTAGAAAATCACTGTAAAATAGCAACACAATTGATATTGAGCATGAGGTAAATGTAATAGGTTAGTATAAATAAAATCTCCCTTAATTGGTTGAGCTAATAGAGTAGTAGCTAATAGGAAATAGTAGAAGCAAATAGTGAATAGTCAAAAGTAAGATTTTTCCTATAGGATTGTAATGTGTTTTATCAGTCAATAAAAGTGTAGTTCTTTTGTCAAATTTTGTTCATGAGTAAGTGTGAGTGTTAAGTAGTTAGTAGTGCTTCTTCATATTCTTTTGGATCAGGAAGCAAGGGCCACTTTCAAGCCTAGAAGGAGGACTAACTAGTGACAGGTTTCTTCTGATAAACTTTGTTGCAGCAGATTTAGCAAGATACTTGTCAATTTCCATTTCTTGTTGATTACTAACCCTTATTTTGAATCAATGTGATGTCTTCATGTTTTCAGTTGTATTTTTATGTAGAAAATGTGTGTGTCAGCTGACTAAGTAGCATAGACCAGTGTTTCCTTTTTTTCCTATTTCTGTGATTTGATAATTAGCATAAATTGCAGCATTTTTGTCTTCCCTTATTTTTCATGCTTTAGCAACTTTTCCAAGTTTCTAGCATTTTTTATTTTGCTGTCAGCCACTGTAGTAGAAGCCTGACAACCTTCTACAATAGGACACTGATAGGTGTTCTAGCATGTGTGTTTTCCTTTCAAGAAATATTTCAATTCTACAAGAGTAAATTAGATTTCAATTCTGCAACATTCACATTCATGTAATTTCAATTCTTGCAAACATAGTTAGAATTCAATTCTAGGTCTTAGAAGTAGTTTTCAATTCTTGCAAGTTAATTTAGTTTCCATTCTGTAGATTAGGTTTAGTGTGACACCAAAAAGGCTAAACCAACATCTATTTCATCGAATAAATGCTTGTAATCTGAATGTCTAAATTGTAATTTGCCCAAACCTTCTATCGTAGATAACCTTGGACACCACCCCAGATTTGAAAAATATTGAAAATTAAATGATGACAATAATGACACTCATAATTTTTGGCACCATTATTGGGGAACATGGTGTTGTTAGAGGGTAAAAGTAGTCAAATAATTGTTATTGTGCTAAGTTGTGAACTTTAGAGTAAAATCTGAATGTAATAACTGGTATAAGTAATAGTTGTTGATAGTTGCATTTCAAAAACATTTAGAAAACAAGCATAGCAAGAAACCACAGGAAGAAAACTTCACAAAAGGTTGAAACTATGTCAAAGTTGTCTAAATTTATGATTTCCAAAAATGTTGGAATTTTTAAAGAATCACAATCAT
Source organism: Wollemia nobilis (assembly GCA_028583015.1). Taxonomy (NCBI): domain Eukaryota; kingdom Viridiplantae; phylum Streptophyta; class Pinopsida; order Araucariales; family Araucariaceae; genus Wollemia; species Wollemia nobilis. The sequence goes on from JAQPPZ010017235.1 coordinate 14,523,765, forward strand.
CTACTTCAAGAACTGCAGGATCCTTTGAGAAATCATTACAAGGAGGAAAAATCAGTAGTTCAACACCACTTTCTCTTGACAAATCCATACAATCAGGACAATTTAATAGGATTTATAATTGTTGTTGGGAACCCATAATGGTAGGCTCACAAGAGAATCCAGGGAGAGCCAGTAATGTGCTCCACCCTAGTGCAACTAGTACACCTGCCAAAACTTTTCAAAATCCCATTCAATTAGATCCTAATCAAAATGCTCCCATGAAGGTCATTTCACCTTCAATGTTACCAACTTTTAAGGGAGTTACATTTGAAGACCCTGATTTGTTTTTATTTGAGTTTAAGATTGTATGTCAAGCTCATGATTACACTAATGACAATCAAAAGCTCAAATTGTTTCCTTCCACTCTTAAAGAATCAACCCTACGATGGTTTATCACCTTAGCACCTGATTCAATTAGAACCTGGGATGAGATGGAAAATATATTTTTGGAGAGATACCAAGAATATTGTCAAGTCAAGAATCAAAATGATGAATTTCTTAGAATGAAACAAGAGGAAAATGAAATTTTAGAAGACTATCTAGACATATTTTCTTTTGTTCATAAGAGATGTGGAAGTGTTGAACCTAAAATTTGCAAAATCATATTCTTAAGGGGACTGCAAGATGAATCTAGAGATGTATTGGATATTTTGGGAAGAGGAGATGCAAATACACTTGAATTTCAGGAAATCATTAAACTTTGTAAAAATTATTCTCATTCAAGGCATAGAAAACACAAAACTGGTAATAACACAAATGATTTGAAAGAATGCATGAAAGAGTTTGCTAATCTAAAAGCTGATATTTTAGTACATCTTGATAAAACATTAGATGAAAAGAATGAATCTATTGAATCTTTAGCCATCTATTGTTCAAAATGTAAGAAGAAGCACTCTCTTCATGAATGTCCTTTGAACAAAATATTTATATCTGCTACATGTAGCATTTGTGAAAAAGGACACCCTACAGATCAATGCAATTTGTTACCAGAACTTAAAAGTGTCTTTGAAAAACAGTCTCAACCTATGAAAGAACTCAATTTTGTAGGACAAAGACAAGGGGATAATTTTCTTAAATTTCCATATCAGAATGCTTCTCAATTTCCTGCACATTGGGGAAATAATCCTTGGTATATGCCATGGTCTACTTCAGGTCCACTTCAACAATATTGGAGTCAACCACCATGGGCATATTCCCAAGAGTGGTCTCAACATGGATGGATGAAACAACAATGGAATCAACAACATCCACCATGGTTGCAACCAAAACTGTAGGGACATCAATGGGTACAACAACAAAAACTGTACAAAGGGCAACAACAGTATCAAAAACAACAATCAAATTTGTTGCCTACTCATACCCATAATTTCTCTCATGGAAAACAACAACAACAAGCAAAACAACCTCTATTTTCAGCTCAACTTGTGGCCAATCCAAATCATGTTAAATAGGCAACCCTTGTCTCTATGGTTGAATCAAAAAATACAACCATAATAAATGTTAGTGACTATGATAACACTCAGTTGTGTTCAAGAAAACCACTTCTTGAACCTATTCCACTTATCAATGTAGAAATGGGAGCTAAAAAAAATGAACATGAAAACAAATCTACATTGAAACATCAAAAAGAAAAAGAAAATCTCTCTCAAAATGATTTAATGGAGAAAGTATCATATCTTGAACAGTTTGAAATATCAAAACTAACATCTTTGAAATTAGATTTGATAAAGGAATTAAAACATTTAACTATTACAATCCCTTTACTTCAAGCTATTAAAGATGTACCAATCATTAATAAGATTGTTCAAGAAATGTGTTTTAAGAAACCAAGAAAAAAGAAGAAAATATATCCTGAAACCATACAAGTAGGTGGAAAATTAGTAGACTTGCTTGCAGGAAAACTTACTCCACCTAAGTATGATTGTCTAGGAAGTCCATTGTTTCTTGAATCACATAAGGAAAATGAAAAGAACATTTCAACTTTGGCCTCCATAGTTGTAAAGGATAATGTAGAAGAGTTGGATTCATCCAAAAAGTTTATTTTTGATGAAAATGTTCTAAATTCAGATTTTAAAGATGAACCAATTACTGTTCAACAATTACTATGGAATGATGAAAAACAAAATCTTGAACATTTGTCACCCATTCCAATACAAAACAATTTTCTTCATTTACCACATGGATGGCATCATCATTTTTTCTCATCTTTTCATTGTCATTTATCAAATTTAATTCCTTCAAGAATTGTTTTTGATAAAGATACACAAATTTTCCATTCTTTTCTACCACACCATTGCTCTCTTAATTCATTAATGCATAATTTTTCAAAAATCAATTCAATACATCCTGGTATGACACAAATTGAAACACAACCAAAACAACCTTTGAATATCAATAGTTGGTTGACTAAAAACCAGGAAGTAAAATTGTTTGATGCATTGATCCAACATCCTAATGCTTTACTAACACTTCATACATATTTAGAAGTTGGCATTGAGTTGTTGCAGGTACAAAACAAGAGAATTTTGCAGTTGAATGCATTGGATGAACTTTGGTTGGAGGCACTTCACCAAACAGAGTTCATTCAACAAAAATGGAAAATGTGGCATGATGATCACATTAAGAGTAGCAAGGATGAACCAGAAGAGTTTGAGAATGAAGTTGTTCAACTTTCTTCGGTTGATGATTTAAGGAGGACATTAGTGGTGAATGGACATCATTTACAATTGTACCATAAGCCACTAACAAAGGTGGAATTTGCTCGATATTTCACACAGTCAAACTTGCATATGATAGAAGAGGCTTCCTCTTCTGACAAAGATTCCAAATGATCATATTTTTGAATCTTGAAAAAAAAAGAGAAAAAAAAGAGAGAAAAAAAAAAAAAAAAGAGAAAAGAAAAAAAAGAGAAAAATTAAAAAAAGAGATAAAAAAGAGAGAAAAAAATAGAGAGAAAAGAAGAAGAAAAAAGATGAAAAAAAGAGAAAAAAATGAATAATTCAGTAGTGAAAACCTTCTCGGAGGTGCTGCAGAATTGGTTTGCATGAAAACCATTTTTTTGGTATGCTTTCCTTGTTTGACCTACCCTTTCATGTTCTACCATTGTATAAATCTCACCAACTACATGTGTTGTTTTTATTTCAAAAAAAAAATCAGTTAACAATCATCAAAAGCACATCCAAACCCCATAAGGGGGGCGGAGGTCCAAGATTCAAATCTCGGGCCTCACTGGACTGAACACTTGTCCCTTTCCTGGTGCTTTTAGCAACGTAAAGGTTTAAAATGATTGTGGCATGGTGGTTATAGGGGTGGACTGCGAAGATCGTGTGGGGGCTTCCCGGGGTGGACACATGTCAGCCATAAAAGTTGGACAGCCTGCCCGATTTCGTGGCGGCTACCGATTCCACCATGTAAATACAAAAAAAAAACAATCATCGAAAGCAACATTTCATAGGGTGTACGATAAATTTTTAGGACAGTAAGGTATGCATTTCTTGCATTTAGTCATAGTAAGTATTTAGCATGTAATGTATGATAATCGGTATTTGGCATAATTTTTTTTAAATGTGGAAAATAAAAATGGAACATATTGTTCAAAATGTCTAGAAACACCCCCTTCTGCCCTTAGTTGCATAAGAAATTCAAAACTATCTACAAAAACCTGATTTTGGGATAGACATGGTAGAAATTCTATTTGAATTAGTAGGGTAGGTTCTAGAAGGAGAAATGCAAGTTGATACCCCATAACTACCTCATAGATTTGAGGAGGATAATCTAGAAAATGCACTTGAAGATTCTATTTTACTACTGTTGTAATAAAACAACATATAAAATGAAGAATAAAATATAAACAAAAGAATGTAGAAGAAATTTTTGATGTTATGGAAGGCTCACACACCCTAGATATGGTCCCACAATAGAATATGTAGCTAAATTTTGCATAGGAGGCCATTTTTGCATTTTTAGATGCATCTTCAAAATGAACAAAGACATTTTCAGAATAAACAGAGACATCTTCAAAATGAGCAAAAATTCTACCAAAATACCCTTAAAATTGTGCAAAATAGTAGAAAGAGCAAGGCACATCCGAAATTGAGTTCCCTAAAGCTCAGAACATACCACCACAAGTAAGTACATCCCCTCAAGAAGATTTAAAATCAAATTTTTATCAATTTTGTTTCAAAGGTGCAAACAACAAAAATAGGCATTTAGGTTGAAATATTGTCAGAACAAAAAATTCCACTAGTAGTAGTGCATCTACCAGATATGGTTCTATTAGAAAAATATAATGATTCTATTGTACGATGAATCACATGCTATCAAGCCTTTAAGAGGTACCTTGTAGCACTAAAACTTGTGGAAGGGTAGAAAAAGAGACAAAACTATAGGAATTGCAAAAATTGCAACATTAAAGGATGAAAGTACAAAAATCAAAGAATTGCAAGTTGAAAATGAAAAAAAATTGGAAAAAAATGCAAGAAGAGAATAAAGAGCAACATAAAAAAAGAGAGAAAAAAAATGCAAGAATTACAGAAATTGAAAAAAATTGTAGAGTTGCAAAAAAAATGAAATACATGTGCTTAATTGCAAAATGCTTAGTGTAGTACAACAAGGAGAAATTTATTAGGTAGAAGTTAATGTGAACTGATCAATAATTTTTAGAAATTACAACAGTTTCATATTTTCAACATCACATTTTTTTAAAATTGCAGTACTTTTAGATTTTTTCAATATTTTGAAACATTTTCAAAAAATTGCTATAATTTTAGAAATTATAGTATCTTTATCATTTCTCAAAAAATTGTACAAATTTATCAAGTGGCAAATGATGTTGTTTAAAAGAATAAAATTTGCATATTGCTATGGCGTAATGGGATGCATTAGGGCATGAATCTATTCAAGTCAACGAGGATGATGAGGCCTAGAAATACCTCATTTTTACGCTATGTTTAACATATAAAAATTGTCATGTTACAAAACATAACAAAGTTAATTGTCAAATAGTTAATTAAAATATATTATTTGTTAAGTTTTTTCATGATTTTATGTTAGGAGAATTGTACCCCTATTTCATACTATTTTAATATTTTTATGACTATTTTTGCATGATTAATTAAGTGAAAAATGCATAATAAAAAGGGTAGCTGATAAGGAGTGCTAAAGTTTATAACTGTATAATACTATTTAAATATTTTCCCACCTTCCAAATAGTTTGAATTTTTATTTGGCACCAAATTCTTAGGATTGTGTAGAAAATCTGAAACTACAAAAAACAACCATACAAATTCTAGCCAGCTGTCAATGAATGGCATGGCTTGAAATTTATCAATAAAAGTGTGTATAATAAATTGGAACCATATTTTGAAGGATAGAGTATACATCCTATCCAGTTAAAACCACTTTATTGACCATTTTAATTGCACCTGAGCATAAAGTAAGTTGCACAGCTAGATATTCTGAAGAAACTCCAGAATGAGGGGAAAGAAGCCAGTTTTAGACAAATAGAGGATATGGCACCCAAAATAGTATGAAAAGAATATTTTAATATGGATACAGGTATACAAGACCATTTATAATCTCCTCCAAATCACTCCCACCACTGGGATGCATCCTAAGGACCAATGAACGTTGTTGTAGCACATACTGTCTTAATTTAGACTAGGTCAATTTCAAAATTGATTAGCAAATCATTGTAAAATAGCAACACAATTGATATTGAGCATGAGGGAAATGTAATAGGTTAGTATAAATAAAATATCCTTTAATTTGTTGAGCTAATAGAGTAGTAGCTAATAGGAAATAGCAGAAGCAGATAGTGAATAGTCAAATGTAGGGTTTTTACTACATTTGTCAATTTTTGTTCATGAGTAAATGTGAGTGTTAAGTAGTTAGTAGTGCTTATTCACCTTCTCTATATCATGAAGCAAGGGCCAATTTTAGGCCTAGAAGGAGGACTAACTAGTGACAGGTTTCTTCTGATAAACTTTTCTGCAATACATTTAGCATGATACTTGTCAATTTTCATTTCTTTTTTATTACTAACCCCTATTTTGAATCAATGTGATGTATTCATGTTTTTAGTCGTGTTTTTATGTAGCAAATGTGTGCGTCATCTGACTAAGTAGTAAAGACTAGTGTTTCCTTGTTTTACTATTTTTATGAGTTGATAATTAGCATAAATTGTAGCATTTCTATCTTCCCTTGTTTTCATGCTTTAGCAACTTTTTCAAGTTTCCACTATTTTTTATTTTACTATCAGCCACTATAGCAGAAGCTTGACAACCTTCTACAATAGGAAACTGACAAGTTTTCTAGCATGTGTGTTTTTCTTTCAAGCAATATTTCAATTATGCAAGAGAAAATTAGATTTCAATTTTGCAACATTCACATTCTTACAATTTTAATTCTTGCAAACATAGTTAGAATTCAATTCTAGGTCTTAGAAGTAGTTTTCAATTCTTGCAAATTAATTTAGTTTATATTCTACAAATTAGGTTTAATGTGACACCAAAAAAGCTAAACCAACATCTATTTCATCAAACAAATGCTTGTAATCTGAATTTATAAATTGTAATCTGCCCAAACCTTCTATCGTAGATAACCTTGGACACCACCCCAAATTTAAAAAATATTAAAAATTAAATGATGATGATAACGACACTCATCATGAAAACTTTGGGGATTCATGTATGGAGAAAAGGTGTTCAACCCAAGATCTCAATTTTTGTCTAGTTGGTTGTGCAAGACAAAATTTTAATTAGTAATAATTTGATGAATAGAGGCTATTATGGCCCCTTTAGATGCCCTAATTATGAATCTGATACTAAAACCATCAACCATCTCTTCATCTCTTAGCCATTTTCTCAATCCCTCTAGCGATACTTTGCAAACTCATGGAGAGAGCCCCTCCATAATTTTCAAATAATAAGAAATCTAATTTTGGAGTGGGTTGGCCAAAGCTCTAATCCTAAATTCATTAGAGCCATCTGGGAGTGGACCCTTACTTACACTATTTTGGTGATTTGGTTACGAAGAAATAAAAATATTTCTAGGGAGGAAAAAATTCTTCAATTCCAAATCTAGCTTTCTATTCAGAGGGCAATGGTTGAATCCATTTTTTTTAAGCAGTGGGAGAATTGGGATAAACCCTTGCATAAAAATCTTAGAGATATCAAGAATCAATTTCTAGGCCAATATTTAGATGACATAAGAATTTGGTGCTCAATCAAGAAAAAATAAAAAAACTCTATGAATCATACTAAAATCAGTTGGCAACCTCCCCATAAAGGTTTTATAAGTTCAAATTTGATGGTGCATCCTAGGGAAACCCAGGTAAAGCTAGTGGGAGTGGTATTTTTCATGATGACCAAAGGAAAATGAGAGGTTATTTTATCTTTAACCTTGAAGATACCATTAACAATCATGCTAAGGCACAAACCCTTCTTAAAGGACTGATGTGGTGTCTTAAACAAAATTGGTAGAATATTTATGTTGAAGGGTATTCCCAGGTGATCATCAACCAATTAAAAGATCAAAAATGGTCTTCCTCACTCTCTAACTAGAGGCTAGGGAATACTATTTAGACTATAAAAGAAATTCATCACTCGTTTTAGTCCCTATAGTACTTTCATGTGTACATATGTGCAAACAAGGTAGTTGATGCTATTGCTAATTATGAAGTGGATAGAGGTCTGAGAGAGATCACCTAGATAAATCAGTTTGCTAACACAGGTGCTCTTGAGGACACCAAACATACAATTATTTCTCTGATCAATAAATATAATGAGGGTGTTGCTACTGCTAGTCATAGTGAAAGTAGGCTAGAGAAAGTCTTTTGACTACTACAATCTACATGAGCCTTGAGTAATTGATTTTTTTATCAACCTTTCTGGCTAGTACATGCACGCATTGTCTTATTTACTTTGGGTTAGGCATGCTCTTTGAGTGTGCCTAATTCAATATGCCAAGTGTGATTTCTTGATGATTTTGATGGAATAGATACCCTTGCCTCCTTCGAACTTACCCAAAAATGGCATCATGGAAGGGGTGTTTTCCAAAAAATTAACTAATAAAATTTTAGTAAATTAAGTTTTTGAAAAGCAATTGAAAGTGAGGAATTTTACACCATAAACCAAGGTTCTTATTATATGCATGAACCTTAATATTTTTAGTTCAATGTAGTGTAGAAAATTGATAGATGGAATGTAATTGTATGAGTATATCTTGAATTTAAATCATTAGAAACACTTTCACAAAAAGACAATTTGTAATAATATAATTTATTCTCTAACTATAATAATGTAGTTTGTTTAATTTCAAAATAATACAACCAATTAAAATAACCATAACTATTAATATCATTTTAAAATCTCTAGATATTAAGCTCATGCATCATAAAAAATAATATTTTTTAAATAAAGAAATTTAATTTTAGTATAAATGTTCTTTTATCCTCTAATTAATCATGATATATTTTTCTAAATAATTTAAATTTATGCCTTCAAAAATATAATTTTGTTATAAATTGTTTTTATATTAAAATAGCTATATATCTAATTTAAAAATTCTTGAAAGAACTTATACACTATCTTAAATTAAATTTTATAATAAAATTTATATTAAAAAAAACATTATTATTATTATTATTTTTTATGAGGAACCTTTTATATACAACATATCCACAACATGTGAGGGGAGAGATTTGAATCTGGGCCTCTCGATAACCGGAGAGTTTTAACTGCCCACTTGCTCTCCAACTCCTCTACATGAGTGGATAAAAACATTATTTTAGAATACTAACATTTGAGATAGTTATCTTGATATATTATTTAATTTCTAAACAAAATCATTAGAAAACAAAGCTAGTCCATGAGAGATTGATTTAACTTTGATTTTCACATTCTATTAAACCACCATGTAAAAGAACATATTATATTTGATAAAACAATTTAAGTGATTATGTAGAATTATCACATATTCAAATTTTTTAAAATCTATTTTATGGAGTTGAAATGAGTTCCATATTTATTGTGTCATGTCTTTAATATCTATTTTGTGAAGTTGAAATGAGTTCCATCTCTATTGTATCATGTCTACATAAAAGCATTACAATACTTTGGTATTAGTAATTATGGAAGTATGGGTTAGAAAGATTTAGATATGGGTTTCCTCGTTCAAAATTGAGGAATATATTAAATTAAGCTAAAACTATTTACTTACATGTTTTTTTGATAATTTTATTATTGATTTTTTTTTTATATTTTTAATTGTAAAAATATTTTACAAGCAAATCATTTTAGTGGTTATATATGTTTTAATTTTTCACTCAAAATATTTTTAATTATATATAAATATATATATATTTTTAATAATATTAAATTTATGAAAGATAAATTTATATTATTAATACAAATTTTTACAATTCCAACTATAAAATATTTTTTATTTATTAGTATAAAATAATTGAAACATAATTACTACAATCCCAACTGCTAGTAATATAAGATAACTCTTTTTAAATTTAAGAATCAAATGCAAAATAATTGAAACGTAAACATCCAAATTACTACAACCCTTTTGCATTTCACAAGATTGAATACTTAAAAATCAAATACTTCTATAGAACATTTTCATTCACAAAATATTTACTTTCAATACATAATTACATTATGTTTTAATTAAAAATATATATCAATAAATAACTATTTAAAATTACAACTGGTTTGTCTCATGTATGATATAGACTAGGCATGTTGTGATTTCAGTATTGAGTTAGATAATTTTCCTCATGCAGGAAGCCACAATTTTAATTTTGGACCTTTGAGACAGTTCAAAGGAAGACCTAGATACTCATAATTTAAAAAGCAAAAGAGAACAGGGAGAAACTCAATGGACCTCTTTTAGGTATTAAAGAGGGGCTATGAAATCCATGTCCTATTCTAGGAGATAACCAGGAAGGCTTGTATCTATAGATACACTATGCACTACCATATAAATTCACCTAAGAGCATATAATTGATATTACAAGCCTTACTGTAGTACATACCTTCTCTTTAAAAAGCATCTAATATGATTACATTCCAGTGCTAATGACAAGTATCAATTGGTATACAACTGAAGAAAGCAGGATCTGTACTGGCCCTTACTAACCATGCTCATTAATCTGACCTACACTTGACACGAACATTGAATGCATCTTCAGTCATATGAAGTGTAAGTAAGGGCCGATATGTTACTTCCTTCTCAACAACTGCTTCGAATTTGAAGAATCGAATAAGAAGTGCAGCAACAATCTTCATTTGCATGTATGCAAAATCCTTGCCCAGACAAATGCGAGGTCCAGCCTCCAAGAATACAGTACACCTTTTTGTCAGTTTCAACAAATGGGAAAAGGTGCATTTTTGAAAACGTTAATGGTAATGCTTAGATGACTTACTTGAAAAGCTGTGAATTTGAAAGGTGACTGAGGTTTGAAAAGCCCATTCTCAATCCATCTCTCAGGCCTAAACTCCTTAGCATCAATTCCCCAAAGATACTCCATTCTCCCCATAGAGTAGGGGACATAAACAATCAGATCACCCTTCTTCATTTTGAATCCATCGGGAAGCATGTCATCAGACTCAACATGCTTGGCATCCTACAAATCGTTTTGTCAATATATATAATTTCCAACCTTCTAATTATAGAATAGAGATATAAAGAGTGAATTCTGCTCCTCCTCATAGAAGAAATCCAAAGAGCATACAAATTCATTTCCTAAAGGATATTTATTTACAAAAGTGCATAGTGTGAAAAAAGCAAAAGTACTAAAAAAGAAAGGGTAAATAATATTTTATACCATAGGCAGCGGTGGGTATAATCGCAAGGTCTCTGTTAAAGCTGCATGAAGATAATGCATTTTATCCAATACCATATATGTAAGACTTTGGGAAAACATATTTACAGACTCTGCCAGGGTTGAGCATTCATTTTCGTTGACCACATCATTGATTTCTTGAAGAATTTTTTCTTCAACATGTGGATTCTTGCACAGCAAATAAAAGAACCAAGAGAGTGTAAGTGCAGTTGTGTCCCGGCCAGCAATCATGAAACTCAGCAAAATATCGCGCAGGTACTTGTCAGAAAACTTTTCTGGTTCACTTTGACGTAATGCAATAAGGCGAGACAGTATGTCTGGTTTTGCCTGTAAAATTTTTTGAGACAAATGAAGAGAAGAGAGAGAAATTAGGACTGGCAAATAGTCGAAAGAGCAAACTTCTTATTCATTTGTCAGACCATCTTGGTGCGAGTATTCACTTACATCACTATTTTGAATAGAAATCTCTTGCAATCTGCTTTGAACGATCTTGTACACGAAATCATCCACAGTTTTGAGACTCTCCCTCATGATGGCCTCTGACCCAATATTGAAATATCTTTTTAATTTCCAAGTAGGGTCAATATAACGCCATAAAAGCATACCATTTGCTGTATCAAAAGCCCTTGTGAAAGAAGCCTCTGGCCCAGTGTTAGACTTTGACAAGCTGTTGATCTCTATCCCAAAACCCACTTTGCAGATTCCATCCATCGTTGATCTCAGCAGTAGATCCTATTTGATATTCATCCACCACTAGATATGGTTAGTCTCGGCTGTTATTGTAATTCAAACAAATGATTTCTAAACTAAATTATTTCAGATGGATATTTTACCCTGGCTTGGTATATACAACTGCTTCTGCAGGGTAGAAATGTCTCCAATGAAAGTTTGAGAATATAGTTCATAACATTGCACTTAGGATATGCATCCTTAATCACCTTATGGGTATTGGTTGTCCAATAAAACCAGGGTTGGATAAAGGAGAAAATTTTTTATATGTGCAATGTAAGCATAATCTACATTTGTCCATTACTCTTTTAACGGAAGCAAATTATTTAGTGACTGGTTTACCTAATTACATGGAAAACAATCAGGCCATAATTAGCCTAAGGATTTCAAATACTAAATTGCATGGAAACCAATCAGGCTTAAAGCCTTCAACTATAATAATCATATCCACCCAGATAGCCCTGAGAAAATAATAAAATTAGAAGGCAAGAATGGGAAATCTAAAACTGCAACAGTGATAACAAGTTTTTTTTTGTTTGTTTAAAAAATAAATATGTTTGAACATCAAAAGGAGGAAGAAAACGCCTCAAGAAAAGAAAGCATAGTTATTTACCTGTATCTCAACTGATTGCTTTGTTTTAGAAGCTCCTATCAAAATTTTGGCAATCTCCACTGCATTTTTTCTGAAAACAACGCTGTTAAAATCCTTCAAAACTTTGGTGGATAATTCTGAACTTGCCAATTTTCTCTGCTGCTTCCATTTCTCTCCATCAACAACAAATATACCATCCCCCAGAAGATCTTTCATACGGTCATGGTTGAATTTTTCCTGCAAATGAAAGGCATATATTCACAACCTCATTTAACCATGACCCCTCTTTCTCTATACTTATTGAAACAAACAACATAAAAAGAAAGGACCTATCTATATATGAAAGAATGGAAGCCTGACCCTGCCATAATTTGTAAACTTGGTCTTAAGAATATACTCCACATTTGCAGGATCAGTAGTGAAAATATAGTTGCAGACGGGATAGCTGGAGATGGGATAAGGTACTTTGAATGTTTTGTGCTTTTGGTGAGTCTCAGCAAGGAAGTCATGCACCCTCTTGAAGTTGCTAATGAGACTCACCGTTGAGCCAACCACAGGTGGGTATGAATCACTACTCCATTTGCTGCTGAATATATTCAACACAAAGAGCAACAAGGCAACTGCCAAAGACAGTAATATACTTACTGTATATATGCTTAGCAACACCATCGTTGCTAGTACAGCAGAAACACAATGCCAGTATGTAACCAAATGAAAGGGGTGGGGACGTGAAAGTTTCCGTCTGAAGTGGGCATGGATTCACAGGTGCAGTTCAATATAATATAGGCAGTGCTCCCTTGTTGCATTTATGGTCCCTTCTCTCGACTATTGGCCATTGAAGTCTTTTCCATAGGTAATTCAAAATAAAATAGGTAATGCTCACTTATTGCATTTACGGTAATTCAACCTAAAATAGGTAGTGGTCACTTGTTGCATTTAACGGTCCCTTCTGCGACTGTGGGCCCTTGAAGTCATTTGCATTTAGAGCTTGGTATGGACTTCATCTGTCACCCTTGGGTTAATAAATTAGCATTGCGTCGGATCTGACATTTTCTTAGAACGGAGATTTTGTTTTACATTTGGAATGACTGTAATTGTAATAGTGTTATATTTGTTAATTAGAATATTTTTTCATACTTATATTCTATGAATAGTGTTAAATTTGTCACCTAGAATGTTTTTTCATACTAATGAATTTTCTATGAATTGGCTTTAACCTGAAGTTGTATATTCAGGTTCAAAGCCAATGAGGCGGTTTTTAGCGTACAGCACTTATAGATTCCCCTTTTATTTTATTGGTTTTATGTTTAAGATTTTATTTATTGCTTTTATGTTCAAGATTTTATTTGTAAAACTAATTTGGAATGACTCTTAATCGGACTTTTAAAGATGTATTTTCATATCATTATTTTATAATTAATTATAATTCATTTTTTAAAAAACCATTGTGGTCCAAGGAGACTTATTGATTGGCGTTGAGTAGATCATCTCTCGTTGGTTCACCACATTATAACGGTTGTTGAGAGTGAAAAGGATGGATAAAGATAACATTTCGAAATCAAACCTTAACTGAACATAAATAACGAAAATAAACAATGGATTCTTACGGATCCCTCTCTGTATTTAAGAATAAAAATAAAAAGATCTAAAACGCAATGCTGTAAAAGCATTCATTTATAGGCTATAATCACAGCAAACCTACCCACCAAAATGGCTTCTAGCGTTTTATTCGTCATGTACGCTTATCCTGCTTTCATTCTTACTGTTGGACTGTTCTTAACATGATTTTTTTTTTTTTTTAATAACTTTTATAGAAAAATGAATAACTTGACATGGTTTTGTAATTTATTATTAGTAACAAGTTTTAAAAGGGACCCAAAATCTTATAACATGTTACAAGGAGGATTCTGTGAATGTTCAATTCCCTAGAGAACAAGCCAAAATTGGACCATTCGCAGAATCCATAAACTAAAATAGTCTAAACTATTACAAACATACCGCCCATGGGCACAAACAGAAAACAAAAACAACATAGATATCGCAGGGACCTTCCCAAACAACCGCATACAAAGAGACAGAGAGAGCACAAAGACCATCCCAGGAAACAAAAGGGGATAGTCCCATTCAGGACCAGCTATTTTACTCTAGGATGTAGTCCTCGTCATCTTTTGGATCATCCATAAATACATTAATCATGGCATTAATCATCATTGGTAGCGACAAGTTCACTATAGGAATCAACAATACATTGGGGAAGATTTCACTGCCACATTGAAAAAAATTGAACAGTTAATCCAAAGTTTGCCATTGTATATGTCATCCAATTGCCTTCCCAATACACATGTTGAATACACCTATTGCTGATCACCCTTAGCTGGACAATGTACTCTTCAATGGTTGGTCCCACATTCCAAGGAGGAGTCGAGACCCCCTTCAAATAGTTTATGGTGTTTAAGGAGTCTCCTTCGACTATCAGGTACTAGATATTGAGATCGATGACCATTTGGATGCCTTGAAAAGCTGCCCAAGCCTCAACAAAATTATTAGATTGGACTCCAATTTTTTTTGCATATGCCAAAATGAGTCGACCTCTATCATCCCGGATCACTCCTCCACAACTTACAGCGCCAGGATTACCTTTTGAAGCACCATCAAAATTTAGCTTGAGTCAATGAGGAGTGGGGGAATCCATGAAACCAGGGATCTGTCCACAACAACTTGGGGATGACCAAAAACCTCAAAAGATAGGTTAGCAGAACGTGCCACTTGAATCTCAAACGGGGATGAAGGACAATTTTACGAAGGAATGATATTAGCATTTTCTGAGGAAAACATGACAAATCTCAAAGAAACTGACTCCGGGTCAAGGCACAAATATCGAAAAGCATGATTGTTCCTCTCGAGCTAGATTTTCCACATAAAGTGAGGGAGAATGATCGCCCACCAAAACTTTAGATGAGTGGACTTAAAGGGGTTTCGCCACTGAATAATAATATCACTGATAAACTGAGGAGCAAACAAAGAAATGGATACACTTGACATGATCGAGGACAGGATAATGCAAGAAAAAGGGTACTCTAGAAATAGGTGATTGAATGACTCCCATGCAGATTTGCAGAGGTAACATCTGTTGGGCAAGATCATACCACTAGTTATTAAATTATCGGTGGTCAATAGTCTATTTTTTGGTACCAGCCAATAAAAGTGAGAAATATTAGGAATAATATTTTTGATCCATATACTCTTGGAGGGGAACCAATCATATTCAAATTTAGTCATAGCCATATATGTGGTTTTGACTAAGAAATTCTCAGACTGGCTGAGTAACCAGAAGAAAACATCAGGTGGCATGGTTCTTGGAATCACATGAGTTCGAAGAATCTTAGATAGGCGGAGGCAGGCAGAGCGAAGCTCGGGAGAATCTAGATCAGTAGGGATATCAACCCAACGGGGAGCCACTACTTCATTATTAATAAAATTCTCAACTTTGGGGTCAAAATACAGATCAGTGAAAGGTCTAAGAATAATTACAGACTGATCATGGATGAGGGGCTGAGCCGTAATCAATGGGTCCTCCCAGAATCTAATTTGCGATCCATCTCCAAGCTTCTAGCGTACACCCTTTTGAATGACAGACTGGGTTCGACACAACGAGTTCCAGAATGCAGACCCAACATGCATAAGGGAATTATCCATCAGAGATCATTGCCTAAGGTATTTGGTCTTAAAAATATCAACCCACTGAGCTAGGTAGTTAGACACAATCTTCCATATTTGCTTTGAAATTATGGCCATATTCATCTGGTGAACTCTACTCAGACCTAATCCTCCCCTGCATTTTGGAAGGTAGACCTTATCCCATGAAACAAGGGAAAATCTGCTTTTATTCTCTATTCCTGGCCATAGGACATTCCACTAAAGTTGTTCCAATTTATTACAAATAGCTATCGGAGTTCAAAACAGGGACATAAAGTATATTGATATACTTTGAAGACAAGATTGGACTAGAATGAATTTAATTAATTATATTATTTATTTATTTTGATAAAATTTAAATTTTAAAATGCAATTGGTTGAAGGAGATTTTATCTATTAATCAAAATAATGTTAAATATTTGATAGGAAAAGTATACGATTAAAATAGAAAAAAAAAACCTTTGAAAGGTACATTAGATGTAGTCTAATTAACCTAGTAGCATATATAGTGTTTTGATGTTTCGACCGGGATTGTCTTAATAGAAATCATATTGGAGGGGAAGAGATAGAGTTAAATAAAGGAATGAGACGATAATCAAAAGAATAATTTTTCAAAATTCATGTGAGTGGATTCTATATTTTTCATCTTTAGCTTCTTTTTAAGGTGCATAAATTGATGGTTGCATTGTGATTTTTTTCCCTTCATTAAGTGGTAGAAAAAAAAAAGGGTTATAGAGCATTACTTTGTGATTGAGGTTAATTGGATATAAAAAATAATACGGTGATTGAATTAATTGAGAAAAGGCTAGTTAAGTACCTTCAAAGGAAGAGGGTTTCACCATGGATATATAAAAATATGGTGAATCATAAAATAGGGATGAAGAAGCAAAAGAGAAATAAAAAAATAAGAAAAAGATAATGGAGTAAAGTAGTGACTAGAGAATGTTTTGAGGAATGAACTTCTATTACATCATAGAAGAGACAAAAAAATGACAAAATGTCTATATCACAACATGCATCTGTAATATGATATGACAGGAAGGAGAATTTTTTGGATTCAGGTTAAGGAATCTCTTACTATAGGACATGTTGTCCTTTTGATGGTAATTGATGAAAAATAGATGAAATTGGTCTTTAAAGGAGGTTTACTTTTACGATAACTAGATATGATTTGTCTAGAAGAAGCAAAATTCAACTATGTCTAAAAAAAGAATTTTAGAAGAAAGAGTTGGAACCTATTACATATGATCAATTTTTTTTGTGGTTAGAACCACTCATACAAGAACCTTGTAAAGTGCATTAGTTATGATTTATACCAACTATGTAAATCATGTGGTTAGAATGGTTGCTCTATGTTGAGCAATATAGTATGCATTTAAATGTGCATTTGTTAAATGAGAAACATCTAAGCATTGGCATCATTAGTGGTATCAGAGTAGGTTGAGCACAGAGCCATGGTCTAATGAAGTTGCCCTCCCACCCAATTACATGGAAAACGTGTGGAGAAGCACCTCCATCGACTAGTCAAAAACTTCAGTAAGGCTTGTGATAGTTGTCTAGGTCAAGTTGAGGACTAAGCATGTTGGTCACTTTGGTGGCACTTTCGACGAGAAGGACAAATTTAGGCTTACAAGATTAGAGATCATGAGAATCACTAAGAAGTTAGAAAATGTAGGGATGTTGGAAGAAGTACTAGAGATAAAGATAACATAGATAATATTACATTGGAGCAAGAACACCATGGTCATGATGTATCAAATGTTTGGGGAGGTCCTTGCCAAGATGGGGAGCATGACCAGTTCCACCAACTATTTGAATTTATTTTACCTAGAAAACAAAGAGGAAAAACTACTAGAGGTTACGTACCTCCCAAGGGTCGAAAATTGAGCATAGACTCATAGAATTATTAGAGGAACATAATATTTATGATATACAATCATATCAAGATCATTATTGTGGATGATGAATATGTTAGCCTTCATCCAACCAATATGAACCATCGATTGATGGACAAGGCGAGTGACATAGAAATAGTGCAAGAATATTACTAGTCCCATCACATCAATGGATTTGAAGATAGAGGTCATCAGGATCAAGGTCAGGTGTTTGTGTATCATATTATATTATTGTATGAGTGTTTTGCTAGAAAGAATGGAGGTCTTATGTTTAAGTATATTTAACACGAAATCCTAAAATATGTTTTTTTTAGCCAAAAATTGTTCACCTTCTAGACAATTTTATGAATTACCTACTATGGATGTTGAAGGATCCCTTGATCCCTTGAACAACTACATAGTCTTTATTGATACTAAGGGTCTTGCTCTATGACCAAGTCATCATTTGTGCTACTTGGTGGGTCAACAAAGAAGCTCATGAATAATGGTGCTTCATAGAATAGGGATTGAATTTATCCTTTTATTATTATCTATGTTCATGACTAGATTTATGGAAGTGAAGAGGTAAAATGGGATGATATGCCACCGTCTATCCAAGGTATTTCAAGTGGTGGGTTATCTGGAGTTTTTGTATGGGGAGTTCCTAGCCAACATGTGCATATTCATTGATAGTTAAAATTCCTAATAATTTATGGTCAAGGTTATGTAAATAAATAGTGTTAACTAAGACATGGTTTTATAATTTGCTTGGTAATATCTTTGCTATGTAACATAAATTACAATTAAAATAAAAAAAGTAGATATTATTTTTTAAATGGAGATAAAATTAAAAAAAAATCTTATTATTTAAAAAAAACAATCATTTCTATTTTCTTGATATGTACATTTCATTTTGGTCATAACAATTGTATATGACCTCATATTGTGGTGTCACCTAAAGTATTGGATTACTTATTTGAATGGATTTGAAACAAGTGGTTACATGATTATCTTTGAAGTTATATCATTGAAAAAAGTATTGTCCAAAGTTGATATATTAAATAGAAAGAGGATGTTCAGTGTGGCCTTAATTCCCTTTGAATTTATGTTTGATGTATAAAGTGGAGTCCATGATTGGTGGTACCTAACACTCCTAAATATTGTGCAAGAGAACTTCACATTGAGGGGGAAGGAAATTTTATTCTTTTCCAATGTTCAATGTACCTAAGGTTTTAAAGATGATATTTAGTATACATAAGGTAACCAAATATCGACAATATTGAGTTGGTAGGAGTAGTATGGACCATTTGAGTACCCTATTGATCAAATCAACAAGTGAAGGCCCATACCACACTTATCTATGATTGGTTGTTCGTTTTTCTAATCATAATTGTTTGATGTGATCTGTGAAGGACCATGCCTTACTCAAGGTGAATGGTTGAGTTTATCTCCATTCACAAGATGATGTAAATCACTAAGGCCTTGTCTAGATAATTGTTTTATGATTGGTTGTATCTATCCCTAATCATATTTATTATAAATTTTGAGGGTAGATGCCTAAAAAACCCTAGAACGTCTCCACCAATTTTCATATCATTTGGAGCAACACAGATCCTAGCGCATCCCTATGTGTGAACGAGATATTTGGCAAGCGGCTATGCGAGGGTTTCATCTGGGTTGAGTGCAAGCAGCTCCAGAGGTTGGTTTTTAGGGCCTTCGGGCCCTAGCGGCCAATATTTTTGTGGTTTATGCTCAATATTTTAGCAGGAAATGTTGCAGGGGATCCAATATGGGTTAGAAATTTGTCTTTCAATAGATCATACTATGAACTTGAGTGACAACGGCTTCCAATTTGCTGCACAAAAGAAAAGTGAAAACCATACCTTTCCACGGTGTCTAGGGCAAGGATTAAAGAGATCACAAAACAAGTTTCAAGCAGTTGATCAAAAAATGGCTCATATCTCAAGTGAATCTGGTGCTAAGGTGCACCCACAAAATAATTCTACTATGAAAACCCCTGTCAAGGGTAAGAATTTTGAAGACTCAGCCCCAAAAATGAATTTTAGGGATGCCCTCCATGGTGGACAGCCTCAGCCCAATGCTAATATCAATCTTAGGGCTTCCCATAAACCTCTAAGAATGCCTAAGATTGATCCCAGGAAAACGGAGTCAGGATGTCTTAAAGCAGCTGATGGAACTCCTATTGTTAAGCTTGATATGGGTAACATTCAGACTGGCATTGAAGATTTGGAAAAAAGAGGACTAATTTGTCGGTTCATGGGTTTTCGTCCGAGTCTATCTACTTTCAAAGTCTGGGCTGCAAAAAGCTGGAAAACTAAAGGTGAGTTACAAATCTCTATTTATCCAAATGGTTATTTTCTTGTTTTATTTGCTAATAATGAAGATAGAGAGAAAAATTTTCAAGGGGGTCCTTGGTTTTTTGGAAGGGCAGGGCTTTTCATGAAGCCCTGGCATACTAAATTTAAAGCCGAAGAAGAGATGCCTTCTATAGCTCCCGTGTGGGTTAGACTCTTTGGCCTCCCTATTGAATTTTGGAATCCTACTATTTTTTCTTCAATTGGAAACTCTTTAGGAACTTTTATGATGATTGCTGATTGTACTCAAAATTTTGAACATATTATTTATGCTCGAATTTGTGTTTTAATGGATTTTGACAAACCCCTACCTAAAAATATCACATTACAATTTGGGGAAGACACTTGGGAGCAAGTAGTGGACTATGAGAACATTCCTTTTCATTGTAGAATTTGCCATGAATATGGTCATTTGGCCAGTGCTTGCCCAAATAAAATTCTTGATCAAAAGAAAGAAGATATAAACTCAACAGGTTTCCAAATACCTAAGAAGAAGAACACTCAGAAAAAACCAGTTATGAAGGATCAATCAAAGTCATCTGCTAATATGTTTGAAATCCTTTCCACAAATGATGTCCCAAGTGAGGAAGAGGAAATAATGGAAACTAAAATCTTAGAAACACAATTTAAATATGAAGGGAAGAACTCAGAGACAAACCAACAAATCAAAGGTTTTCAACAAAAAAAAAGGGAGAAAATTTACACAAGAAAAACAATCTTTCAAATGTCAAAACTTCAAATAATGCAGGTCCCAATATAGACTCCGTTGAACCATCTAGTAAAATTTTGGTTGTGTACGAGCATTCTTCAAGGTTAGAAGCCATCTCAGATTCAATTGGAATAAGTCAAGAAACAGGAGAAAAAAATTGAAGATGGATTCTAATCAAAAAGCAGGTCGCAAGACCAATCAATATCATATGGTAAAAGAAGGTGAAAAGCTTGTAGAGGAAGGTAATATTAATGCCCTTCCCAAATTTTTTAGCCCACGGTATTAATGAAGATCATCACTTGGAATATTAGAGGACTCAAAGGGAGTCTTTCAAAACAAAATGAAATTAGAAGAATGATTCAGATAAATCATCCACATCTTGTTTTCCTTCAAGAAACAAAGATGTCAATGGAGGATATGGACTCAATTGCCAGTAAAATTTGGCCAGCTTGGAAAAGTGGTTTCCCTCAGTTCCCAAGGGACTTCTGGTGGCATTGCTTGTCTTTGGGACCCAAAAGAGGTAGTTATTCACCATATGGTTGGCAGTTGGGGTTTGTTGGCTATAGCTATTCAAAGTAGACATTCCAACCAAATTATGCTCTGCATTACTATTTATGCTCTGACTTCTTTGGAGGAAAAAAGAAGACAGTGGAAGGATATTACTCATATTATCTCTCATTTTCCTGAAGCTTGGATCTTGATCGGAGGATATTTCAATACCATCCTCTCTCTGGATGAGAAAAGGGGGGGAAATAGAAATTTGGACAAAAGCACTGACCTCATGAGCGAATATATTGCAAACCTCCATCTTGTGGATATCCAACCAGATAATGGCCTTATGACTTGGTCTAACAGAAGGCAAGGCTTAGCTTGTATAATGGAGAGATTGGATAGGTTTTTGCTCTCTAAAAATTTCTTAATCCATGGTCACATTCCTAAAGTGAAGACTCTTAATAATGCTGGTTCGGATCATTGGCCAGTCATGGTGGAAATGTGGAAAACCAATGTGAGTTTCTCTCCTTTTCATTTTCAATTAATGTGGCTTAGAGACATTTCCTTCAGACCTCATGTGCAACAATGGTGGAAGGAAGGTAAACCTAGGCATGGGACTAAGATGTTCTGTTTTGCCAAAATACTGCAATACATTAAATCCAAAATCAAGACTTGGAACTGGAAAGAGTTTGGGGATGTTCATAAAAAAAACATGAAGTTATTGCTCATCTTGAAAATTTGAATAAGAAAATCCATTTAGATGGCCTCACAGAGAAGAGAAGTGCAGATGAAATTAAACTCACAACTCGGTTAGAGGAATGGGAAAAAGAGAAGAAATCTTATGGAAGCAAAAATCTAGAATTCAATGGCTCAAAGAAGGAGATCGAAACACAAATTTCTTCCACAAATCTCTTCTAGCTCGAAGATCTCACAACTTTATTTCTTCCTTAAAATCAGATTCTGGAGATGTTGTTTATACTTGGGATGGCATGAACTCTATTGTTGTTGATTACTTTTCCAATATTTTTGTTGCTACTCCTCTTGACTCAGATTCACAACAAAATGTTCTTCAAGCAATCCCTTCTCTTATCACTTCCGAGGAGAACTCTATTTTGACTTGCTCCTGTTACTATCAATGAGCTTCAACAAGTAGTTTTTAAAATGCAAAAAGGGAAAACCCCAGGTCCTGATGGTTTTCCCATTGAGTTCTACCAAGAGTTCTGGGATATCCTTCATGTTGATTTATTAGAGGTGGTGGAAGAAGCCAGGAAAGCCAAAGAAATTTTGAAGGTTATCAATAAAACTTATATTACTCTTGTTCCAAAAGCTCAAGAGGTTGATCATATCTCAGCTTTTAGACCTATTGCTTTATGTAATGTTCTTCTCAAAATCATTACTAAAATCATGGCAGAAAGGTTGAAGCCTCTTTTGCATAAGATTATTTCCCCAGAGCAAGGGGGTTATGTGGAAGGACGTCAAATAGTAGATGAGATAGTTCTTGCTCAGGAAGCCATCCATTCCATGGATATGCAAAAATCTCCTTCCATGTTCATTCGGTTAGACTTATCCAAAGCTTATGACAGAGTGGATTGGCACTTCCTTATCAAAGTTTTGAGGCAATTTGGTTTCTCTAAGGATTGGATGGATTGGATTATGGGATGTATCTCTTCAGTTTCCTACTTAGTTCTTATCAATGGTAGGCCTTCTCAGTCATTCCCAGCTTCCAGAGGTATTAGGCAAGGTGACCCGCTATCCCCTTATTTATTCATCATTCTTGTTGAATGCTTGGGTAGGACTATAACCAAAAAGAGGGAAAACAAAACCCTTGAGGGAGTTACCATTGCTCATGGAGCTAGACCTATCTCTCATCTTCAATTTGTGGATGACTCTACTCTTTTAGGTAAAGCTACGGTTAAGGAAGCTTCTAATATTAAGCAAATCATTAGCTATTTTTCTAAGGCTACTCGGGAGTTGATCAATGAAGACAAATCTAAAGTTATTTTCTTTCACTGCTCTGCTAGACAGGAATCCATGGTCTTGGATAAATTAAGATATAAGAAGACCTCCCTTCCAATCACTTATTTAGGTATTCCCATAAATATTCAAAGGCAAAAAAATAAATATTGGAATTGGTTGTTGGACAAAGTCAAGAAGAAAATTGGAAAGTGGACCAACAGGTGGCTTTCTTCTGGGGGTAGAATCACCTTGGTAAAATCAGTCCTTCAAGCTATTCCTATTTATGTTTCTTCCATTTTGAATATCCCAAAGGTTGTTCTTCGAGAATTGGATCAAATCAGTCATCGTTTCCTTTGGAGTGGTACTAAGGAGAAAAGAAAATGGGCCTTGGTGAAATGGGATACTTTATGTCTTCCTAAGAGTGAAGGGGGGTTAGGATTCTGGTCTTCTATTAATAACAACAAAGCTTTAGCTACTAAATTATATTGGAGGATGTTGCATAACCCCAATGCTCTTTGGGCCAATAATCTTCATGCTAAATATGTTGAGAACAAAAGTCCTGAAGACCTTGTTCGCTATCAACTTCCTACCAAAGGTTCTCCCATTTTAGCAGTTCTTAAGACTGGTGAGGATTTGATAAAGAAAAAATTATTTTGGATCATTCATAATGGTCAACAGGCAAATTTTTGGACAGATTCTTGGGATGGTCACAAGCCTTTGATAACTCAGTTTCCCGATTGGAGGCCTTGGATGGAGGAGCTTCACCGAGCTAATTGGATAAAGGTGGCTAATTACTGTCGGTACCATACTTGGTAATTCAAAGGTTGGTAGATATTGGATCCCTATTGAGGACTGGCCTATTCAAATCCTAGAAAGGCAAAGACAAGATATCCAAGGCATCCTTCATATGAGATCCCTCTCTTGGTCCCATGAAAAATATTGTTTTGGATGGAACAACACTACTAAGGGTGAGTATTCAGTTGCTCAAGGTTATTTGACCTTATGCCATAATAATCCCAACCATTCTTCTGACATATTTTCTCGATTGTGGGCTCAAAAGCTCTGGCCTAAGGTGAGGTTCTTTAATTGGCTTTTATTGCATCGTAGGGTGCTTATTGGTGAGCAACTTATGAAGCATGGTTTTCATGGCCCTTTTAGATGTGAAATGTGTGAAGAGAATGTAGAAACTCTCAACCATATTTTTATTGAGTGTACTTTAGCCTCTGAGCTATGGAGGAGAATGGCCACTTTACTTGGCTTACAATGGTCCAATTTTTTTACTTTTGAACAACTTTGGAGGGATTGGCCTAATCAAGAGGGTGTTGATCATTTTATTAGGCGAGTAGTTTGGATGGGTTCTACCATTCTTCTTTGGAATATTTGGAATGAAAGGAACAACCAAATTTTTAATCAAGATAGGAAGGATATTCACTATATTTGGCAAAATACCATAGCCAACTTAGTTGAATCAGTCCATCAACTCCTTAATCACCCCCAAAACTCCCACCAAAGATGGGATCAAGTGATGCAAATATTGAAGATTAAATCTTCTAAGGGCAACCAACTTAAAGGGAATGTGAGTATTAGTAAGATGGATAGGACAAGAAATTGGCAACCTCCTCCTAAGGATTTTGGAAAAGTCAATACTGATGGAGCCTCTAGAGGGAACCCTGGAAAAGCCAGTGTGGGAGGAATTGGTAGACTTTCAGATGGCTCCCTGGTTTTTACTTTTGCTGAGAATTTGGGTATTCTTTCCAATAACCTTGTTGAGGGGTATGGTATCCTCGGAGGCCTTCAGGAGGCTACTAAGGTTGGATGGGAAAAGGTGTTAGTTGAGTCCGACTCTCAACTTATGATTAATCTCTTGAAGACTCCTTCTAAGAATCATAAGGTGGATTGGAGAATAAAAAGAATTATTGAGAAGATTCAATTAATCCAGATGGGATTTTTGAAAGTTGATTACAATCATGTGGTCAGAGATCAAAACAAGAGTGTTGATGCTTTAGCTAATTGGGCTTTGGACAAAGGTGATCTTACTTGTTATGGCCACCCTCCTAGATGGTGGGCTTCTCAAATTAGGGAAGCTCTTCTTTCTATCATTTCTTTGGATGGCTCCAGTTCTGAAGGTACCTAGTTTCTTCTTGCTTTTTTTTTTGCTTCTCTTTGGTTCATTCAGTTTTTTTTAGTTCCCTAGCTCATTCTATTCTTTCTTTTGTTTCCTCTGTTGATTCTTGCCTTAATAGTCTTCTGGTCTAGATAGGTCATTGTTATGTTCAATTTTTTTTTTTTTTTGTTTAGTTTTTTAAGGTGGGTGGGTTCTTTTGTTTTGTTTTGTTTTTGTGTTCTTTGTGTTGTTTTTTGTTGTTCTTGTGTTTTTGTTGTTTTGTGTTTTTTTTTTATGTTTTTTGTTATTGTTCTTGTGTTTTTTTCGTTCTTGTTCTTGGGTTTCTCTTTGTTTGTGTTAATTCGTGTTTTTATGTGTGAGTGTTTTCTATGTTTTTTGTTTTTGTTTATTGTCTGTTGTTGGTTGTTTTTTATTTTTATTTTTATTTTATTTTTTTAATTTTTTAGGTTTTGGTTGTGTTTATTTTTCATGTTTTTTTTGGGTTATGTCTTTGTAGTGTTTTGTTGTTTTTGTCTTGTTTGTGTTTTTCTATGTGGTTCGTGTTGTGGTTTATTTTATCTTATTGTGCGTGTTTGGTTGTGCTTTTGTTTTTGACACACTCAAGGAGCATGTTTTTTATTTTATTTTATTATTTTTGTTGTTATTTACTTATTTTTAAATTGGTTTTGTGTGTTTGTTTGCTCCTTGAGTATGTCAAAGGTGGTAGGCCAGGTCCGAGTCCTGGGCATTTTTGGCGGAATGGATACCCCTGCCTCCTTGGGTCTTACCCGAAAGTGGCATCCCTTTTGGGATGTTTTCCACAAATAAAAAAATAAAAATCATATTTATTATTAATAGTAGCATGTATCCTTGTTTACAAGTGTAATGTATGGATATTGTGTGTGTCTCTATCTAGTTGTGTTATAGAATATTGGACGGCTGAGTTTGTTCTAATTCATAGTTAAGTATACAATTAGGCCATTTCCACTAATGAAGCATAGTGAGGTCATTCCCATTATTTTTTATTGTGAATAGTTGAGTTTGTCTCTATTAATAGTTAAGTGTTCAGTGAGACCATTCTCACTGAAGAAGAATAGTGACCAACTATTTCTTATTAAAAATAGTTGAGTGTGTCCATATTTGCACTCCAAGTGTACTTGATACACTATTGAATGTATCCTAGTTCATCATATAATTATTTGTACTATTTTTAGTTTCCCTACCCATGTTTGGATCATGATGTAATAAGGGGGAAATGCTGAAAATTATTACATATCATCAAATGTGGTTGAGGAGTTAGAACCACTCACATAGGAACCATGTGAACTCTATTGGTTGTGATTTCCACCAACTATGAAATTACATGGTTAGTATGGTTTCTTTGTACTAAGCAATGTAAATTGTATTTGAGCATGCATTTGTTCAATGAGAAGCATCTAAGCATTGACATCATAAAAAATGTGAGCATGAAAATGGTTACATGTATGAAAATGATTAGGTTGAGAATATTACAAATGTGGCCAAAGATATCACAAGTTTAATATCGAGGATCTTATAATCTCACATATTCAATAATAATCAACCAAATTCTTGTTTAATAAATAAAAATCTTTATTGGTAATATATTATTCATAATGCATATTCCATTACATAACATAGAGATTTGTCATCAATATATAACCTTACATAAGTCTCTTGACTACCCTAAATTTTTCTCTCCTCAAAATTCTAGGATATGCAACCTTTTATATGTCTTTCTTACATAATGGTAAAGTCTCTCACCATTACACAACTTTCTACTTTTTAGCTTGACAAATCACACATGAATATTCATTTACACACATGATACCTTTCACTCATAACTCACACTTGATTACATGACACATAAACACTCTTCACAAATTGACACCTACTAAATAATAAACTCACATCCTAATCTAAATATTTACAATGGTACTCAAGGTACCAAATAATGTAATATCGTGAACACCCCTTGTATTACATTACTTTATGTGAAGGCATTTAACTTCAATATCTATCTCATCTTGTGTTCATCCTTATCTTCATCTGCTCACTTTGGACTTGGTATTGCTCATGATGCTAGTCCCATTCCACTAGCTTGTTCCCTATTTTTTTATCATAAAAGTTTTCTATTTAATATAATATTTCTTTTGATGTTACTATTGTGGAAAAATTTGATTCAAAAGTTTCTTTTGATGCACTCTATATGAACCCACATATCTTCCTCCATGACTAAATCCTTGCTCACACTCCCTGTTGGTATGAAAATCCTTTTGGCTTGCACAGCTTGGATTTGGCTCACACCTCCTCCTAGCTCAACTTATGAGAAATTTATTTTAAAATAGCTAAATCTTTTGTAATAATAGCATTACAATGATTACATTGGATATTTATCTTATCGACAATACTATGTCCATGACCTCTTCCTCCATAGAGTCCTCTTTCTCTTCTTTAATAATTTTATAACTATCCTTTTCTCTCATAAGAGCTATTGTTGTTTTATCCATCAATTTTAACTTTAGTTATAAATGCTTACATCAAATATTTGGGAGTTCTATTCAATATACACTCATAAGATAACAATGATTTTATGAAGTGATCTAAATTTAATTTTTTTAAACTTCTAATTTTTTGTATTGTAACCATAACTAAATTATATCATTAATAAACTTATAAGATCTTTTTATACAAATTACCTATTGTTAGGACCCCATCCTAAAAATATTTTGTAATTCTCATATTATTATGTAATGACAACTTTTCAATATGGGGAACCCCTTATAATGATATTTTATAATATTTTATAATGGTATGTGGTAATTGATGTGCCTAAACATGTGGGGCCACTCACATAACCATTATAAAGAATGTAACTATTATTTACTAAAAGATTATAGCTCAAGTGGCACTTTGCATGTAAGCCAACTCTTGAGCATTAGGTTAGGGTTGGATGAAGTGTATCTTTAAAAAACAAGGGTCCACAAACGAATGTATCTTTTTGCATATTGAATGAAAGTATTGAAGGAGGTTGGCCCCTCAAAGAGGCCCATGATTATGTGTTGTGTTTATGATATTATTATATTTTCGCATTTACATTTCATATTGCAATATTTTTATCTTCATGAATTTTTAGTTTTATTGCAATATTTATATGAATGTGCTTATTTTCAATAGAAGATTATTAACAAGTGGTATTAGAGTGCTTTTTAGGGTCAAGTTTCACTACGAATGTGATAATTCTTGCCCTACCATTTGGACTGCTAGGTATAATTTTTTATGTTTTCATTTTTGCCTATGTCATTAGAAAATAGCCCTTTTTTTTTGCATTAATTTATTAGGTTATAAACCCTATGCAAGGGGTTATAAAATATCACAAATAATTTGTCATTTTTGTCTAAGTTAGATTACCCATAAAGTATCTAGTGAAGTGGGGGGTGATTAGGCTCCAATACCCAGCCCTCAAACAACACCCACATGCTCCCACATATATTTGAGTATATTGGGAGACCCCCTAATATTAGGAGAAACCTTTAGCCCTATAAATATTTTAAACCATGTATTCTTCATACATAGTACACTCGACACAACATCCAAAAATATTACCCTCCCATATTGTCATAGAGGCAAGTATTTTTCTCAAGGGCATTCTTGGAATCCTCCTTGAGTAGCGGCTTGAAATATTGGTCTGAGCACTGTCATTCATCACTAAGGTATAAAATAGGGCCTATGGAAAGTACACACACCTTGGCTTAGAATACCATGTTCTTGTTTTTCCAGCATGTCAAAAAATACAACATAAAAAATAAGCATATTGAGGAGACTACACTATCCAAACATTAACTGAACACAAATAGTCGATATAAAATTGGTGGTGAGAATAATAGTCAAAACATGGTTTATTAGTAATCCAAAAAGAGTATTTTTTTAAAGCAAAAAATCTCTTGCAAGGCCACCTTGGTCTGAGAGACCACGACCAGGGGGTTCTACACCATCAAATTCATCCAAGTGTTGCACTCAGAACTGCTCACACCAACATTATCAATTGGATTTTGGGTACTCAATTCAAATTTTTGGTAGGGTGGAGATTCAAACCTGGGACCTTCCTTGGAGGATTGACCTCTCCTCTCTAACTCACCTACAACACCTGGGTATCAAGATAAAGTCTATTAGCATCAATTACAATTACCTATAACATTCAAAAATAATACCAACTAGAGAATTTATCTATAAGAGTTAGTTTCAATAGTTTCACACAGAGTGAGCTATAGTGTTAGTGATAAAACAATGTCAAACATAACATAGTCAATAATAGACTATACAAAGTCTAGTAAGAGGTTGTCAAACAAAAGTTAATTTTTTGAGTGAACCAAGAATCTAGGAGAAAATCCAACATCACTTAGAAAAATATATTATGGGATGCCAAAATATAATGTTGTGGGATATAGCCCATTGTGATCATATCATCAAGTTGGTCATTTTGGTATATATCCTCTTTGCACTTTTTCTATGGTGCTAAAAACTGTCATTGTGGGACTTAACTCATTATATTGGTCTTCTCGAGCTAATAATTTTGATTTATAGCACCCACACACTTTTTTTGGATCATTACTAAATATAGTAACTCCTAGAAAAATACTTCTAATTTTAGTAAATCAGTGGGAGTGTTTCAAATCGTACCTAAATGGCTGGAGTAACTAGAGGACACCAAACAAATATTGAACAAAGAACCATTATGGAGCGAATGCATAATATAATTACTAATTTTAGCAGTGACTTTAAATAGGTAACGGAAGAAGTATAACTTTCGATAGGTGAACACATGAGCTACAAAGTTGTATTTGAAGAAATATTCCTAGAGCTTGAGGATAAATTTAGAGAAGGACCAAAGGTGTTTGAGCATATTAACATTGAAAAACCAAGTTGTTGTTTAAGCAATAAAGAGAAGGGATTTCATAAGGAGAAAAAATGTTAGCATTATCTTTTTAACACATATACTCCATTTAAGATGCCTAAATTAGACTTTTCTAAGTTCGATGGAAAGGATGTTTATGAGTAGTTATGTCAAGAAGATCAGTTCTGCAAACTTCATAATATACCTGAATATTTTTGGGTTACCACGACATATTTCAAATTTGAATCTAAAGCCTTACAATAGTATCAATGGTTATAAAACACAACTCTAGACCTTTCTTGGGAATATTTTGAGTCATAATTACTCACTCATTTTGGATCTAATAAATATGATGAATTTACGGGAGCATTAACCAAATTGAAATAAAAATCTACTCTCTGTGACTATCAAATTCAATTTAAGATATTGGCTAATAGTACTAAGGGGTTGAATGAAGATTTTTCATAATTGTTTTATCAATGGCTTGAAAGATGATATCAAGGTTAAGGTCAAACTATTCAAATGATAGTCTATGATGCAAGCCATAGGATTGGTGAGATTGGTAGAATTTATTTTTGGCTCAAAGGAGACCACCTAAATTCCCATAGGTCAAACCAACATTTATTTCCAAGTTCACACCAAATATTGGTAATAAATATGTACCATACAAGTGTTTGAATACAAAATAGATGGATGTATATCAAGAAAAAGTCTTATGTTATAATTGTGGTGAGAAGTATTCACCAGGGCATGAATTCATCCAAAAGAAGTAATTTTTGTTGGATTTAGAGAAATCAATAAGCAGTAAACAACTTGACAACAACGTAAGAGGAAGCACTTAAGGATGAGGGTGAAACACAAGAAGAATCACATCCAATTTTTTTTCTCCATATCTTATAGGAATTTCTACCCCTAAGACAATGAAGGTAGTATGATTTTTCAAAGGATAGCATCTTACAATTCTTACTGATTCAGTAAGTATGCATAACTTTATTGATCCTTGAATCTCTAGTCAAGAAAATTCTTACTGATTCACTAAAGATATATTTAAAGTTGACTCTAAGAAGATTCAAGTTTTTCAAGATTAGCCAAAGCCTCACACTCTCAAGGAATTTCACAAATTTGTGGGACTCACAAGGTATTATTGCAAATATATATAAAGCTATGAAAAACATGTTACTCCTTTAATAGCTATGTTAAAAAATAATTCTTTTACTTGGCTAGGCCCAAATTAGAAGGATTTCTTTGAATTAATATATGCCATGACAACTACTCCAGTGTTTTCCATGCTTGAATTTTCAAAATTATTTGTAATTAAAAGTGATGATTCGCATAATGGCATAGGATTCATGTTGATGCGAGAAGGAAGACCATTGCCCTTCACCAGTAAAGCACTTTTAGGCCAAATATTGGGCAAATATACTTATGCAAAGGAGATGCTCGCTATTTTGCACGTGGTTAATCACTGACAATCCTATCTCATTGGGTATCATTTTCTATTAAAATAGTGCCAAATATAGTGTGCTATAGTGTCAGTGATAAAACAATGTCAAACATAACATATTCAATAATAGACTATACAAAGTCTATGTTGGACATTTTGAGTGATAAGTTTTCATTGATGTCACGAATAAGTGGTCATTTATGTCGAACTAACAGCACCAGTAAGTGGCAATTTTAATTGGCAGCATCCATTTTGGTTTCGGTTTCAAGACCCGGTTCCAAGAATTCATATGAGGTCCAAAGTGCAAGA
Source organism: Wollemia nobilis (assembly GCA_028583015.1). NCBI lineage: Eukaryota > Viridiplantae > Streptophyta > Pinopsida > Araucariales > Araucariaceae > Wollemia > Wollemia nobilis. Next base: position 14,555,851 of record JAQPPZ010017235.1, read on the forward strand.
AAAAGACCAAATAAATAATATTATAATATTATTTTATAATATTATACAAAGGAAGTTTAAAATTAATTATAAATTAATTTTAAATTAAATTATTTAACTTATAAAGTTATTTAAATTAATTATTAATTATAAATTAATTTAAGCTAAGGTTAAATAACCCTAAGGTGGGTTATTAAAAATAAAATTTGAAATTAGATTTCAAATGACATAGAGCCGACGTGAGTGAAGTTTAAAAATATGTATATAATGAGGAACTACCACACTACGAAATATTACCATGTCTTTGAAATACATTGCAAGCTTTGTAATTTGTGTTGCATCCAAGGAAGAAAAAACATGCAGATTTATGGAAAGTCAAACGATGGTGAAGGCATAAGAGGAAGGGGTTCTACCTTCCTTCACGTGGGCCTTAGTAGCCCATGCGGTGGGATCCCAAGCACTAATGTGCTCAGGATAGATGAGACGGCAGATCGAATCTTACCGAATCCCCTTTTTGGGGAAGTAAGAGGTATGCTTTGATATTGGTCACCAAAAATTTCAGGAATATAGTTTGGGCATTTAAAAAGTAATTTTTGCATATTTTTATTTGGTTCTAAGGTTGCAAGGGAGTTATAAGGGTTTTGCAAAATTAAATTTTTAATTTTATTTGCTCAAAGGTGTTGAAAGGATTGTAAGGTGTTTGGTTTATATTTTATGGTGTTGGATATTATTTTAAGTTGGATTTTATAAGGTGTATCAAATAAATTCGTTTTATGTATGTTATGATGAGTGTTATGTTTTAAAAGAGAGAAATAAGGCATAAATTGAGTTATGATTATTTTGTGTCTAAGGGAATATTTTTGAGAAAGTATTGAAATGACATTGTTGTGTTTAACCATTGAAATTGGAAAGAAGGAAATTGTGATTAAGATAGGTTTTCCCAAAGGCACTTTGACATCCAACAAAATGTATGGGTATATTCTTCCTAGTGAGTGATTTTTGAAAGTTGTGTATGAAAATTTGGAGTGAAAATTATTGTTTAGTTAGTATTGTTGGGAGTGCTTTGATTTATTGCTTCAAGGTTTTTTGGAATTAAGAGTTGTTGATAAAACCTTGTTTTATAAGCATTGTTGTTGAAGTGAGTTGTTGAGTGAAGAACTTGAACTAGGGTTTGAAAATAAAATGAGTATCATTTTTATGTGAGAGTGATTAATAAAGAATTGTTGAAAATATTTGAGTGAGTATTCATATGCTTGGACTCGGGTTTGTGAGCAAGGATTATTTCATTGAGTGATTGGTTGAGTAGAGTTGGTTGAGCCTAGTCAAGTGAATGTGTGAAGTGATTGTTCAAGTTCTATGAAATAAATTATTATATATTCTAAGAGGGTGATTAAAAATGATTGAGTATTGAGGTGAATGTGAAGCATATTGAGTCTCTAAAAATTCTCTATATGTTTCTAAAAGAGTGATTGAAATTAATTGAGTATTGAGGTGAATGTGAAGCATATTGAGTCTCTAAAAATTCTCTATATGTTTCTAAGAGAGTGATTTAAAGTGATTGAGCATTGTGATGAATGTAGAGCATATTGAGTCTCTAACAATTCTTTTTATGTTTCTATGAGATTGGAAAAGTTTTAGTGAGGACTTTTTAAGATAATTTGAGGTAAGTTTTTGAGAAGACTTGTGGACAGATTTGTGTGAGCTTTTGTGAAAGCTTACAATACAGATTGAGAGAATATTTGGATAAGTTCTAGAGAGGACTTATTGCAAATATTGGATAAGTTCTAGAGAGGACTTATTGTGAATATTGGAAAAGTTATAGAGAGGACTTGTGGACAAATTGGTGTGATATTTTGAGTAACCTTACAAGGTATATTTAAGATAAGTCTTTGAGAAGACTTGAGTGCATATTTGATTGATTGATTTGTTCAAATATTTAGTTAATATTTGGGGCATATCCAGCAGATTTGAGTTGATATTGATTCAAGATTTGAGTTAAGGCTTGAGGATAGAGATTGAGGATAGATTTGTGCTAGATATAAGGACTGTGTTTAGTGTAGATCCCAAGACAGAGATTGAGGACAAATTTGTGCTAGACCGAAGGACTGTGTTTAGTGTAGATCAGAGGACAGATATTGAGGATAAATTTGTGCCAGACCGAAGGACTATGTTTAGTATAGATTCAAGGATAGAATTTGGTGTAGATTTAAGGATAGTTTTATGCCAGGCTAGAGATAGATATTGAGAAGATATATGCTAGATCAAAGGACTATGTTTAGTGCATATTTGAGATAGATCTTTGAAGGTGATAAAGTATAGAGGATGACAGTCTCCAATGGATAGAGATCTATTAGCCAGGATAGTGAGGACATGAGTCTTCAGTGGATAAAGATCCATTAGCCAGAGTAGTGGGGGAAACAGTTCTTCTAAAATATCACCAATCAGAGCTTAGGAGAAAGGAGTTCTCTTGTGGATAGATATCCACAAACTTGATTAGGGGATTGGTGTCTCCTTTGGATATAGGTCCATAAAAATTGTAATAGGGAAAGGATTCCCAAGATATTGATTGAGGAAATTTTAGTGAAATATTTTCTCCGTGGAGTATCCCACATTGGGTGAACCATGTAAATTTGGTGTGTCTACTGTGTGTGGTTATTTGTGCATTGCTTCAATTACTGTTGTTGATATTGCTATTTATACATTGCATAATATTTATTGGAAAAAAAAGTAAAAAATGATCTTATACTGTACACCCCCCTCTGAATATAAGATTGTGTTCTTCAGTCTAGTAAGGGATTGTCAAAGAAAAGTCAATTTTCTAAGTGAAGCAAGACTCTAGGAGAAAAGCCAATGTTTAGAAAATAAAATTATGATATGCCAAAATATAGTGTTGTGGGATATGGCCCATTTTTATCATCTCATAAAGTTGATCATTTTGGTATATAGACTCCCTACACTTACTCTAGGGTGTTGAAAAACATTATTACAGGACCTATCCTATTACGTTGGTCTTCTCAAGTTGATCATTTCAATATATAGCACCCACACACTTTTTTTTGCTCATTACTAAAAAATAGTAACTTCTAGCATAATACTTCTATTTTAGTAAGTGTGTGGAAGTGGTTCAAATCATACCTAAATGGCCAGAGGAAGTAGAGAACATCAAAAAAATATTGAACAAAGCACCCATATGGAGAAAATACATACCACAATTACTAATATTAGCAATGACTTTAAAAAGGTAAAGGAAGACATATCAATTTTGAGAGGTTAACACATGATATCCCAATTTGTATTTGAATAAATATTCCTATAGGTTGAATATAAATTTAGAGAAGGTCCAAAGGTATTGTTAGCTTTTGATGCTTAATACTAATATAAAAATAACCACAAAATCTAAAATAAATTTACTATATAAATATATAACAATGAAAATATTCTAATCATACAAAACTCATAAATAAATTTTAAAATTGCTCATAAAATGATTTACCAAATGCTCACAAAAATAGTATTTTGATATGGAATAAAGATATTAAATACAACATACTTCCACACACTCTCACTCTAAATTATCTCTCTCACACACACATATAGATACGTATATAATGGAATGTGAATCTTCATATAGATTATAATTCACTCATCTTGAGACTCTTCACTTGCCTAATCTAAGGATACATGTGCACTCTTACCTAAAGGACACTATGCACATCTACACTCACTGTACTTGCACACTTAACTACAAGACACTTGTGCATTTCCTATACATTATTACATTCCTTAAATTAAATACTCACTCTCTAATCTAAGACACACTCCTAATCCAAATATGTACCCAAGATGGCACATTATCATGTATCAAATAATGTAATATACTCCAACACCCCCTTGTATTACATTATTTTTTTATTGAATACTTTAGTCTTCAATATTATATTCGTCTTTTCAACTCACTTTGCACTATATGTCTCCTTGATAAGTTTCCTTCTCTTCTTACTTATATTCATCATTGGTGTTAGTCTTTGTGCTTTCATGAGATATCATGTTGTCATTAGATTCCTGCAAAAATATTTTCTCTTTGCCTTTGTCCTTCACATCATAAGTCTTCTTTAGTACAAAATATTCTGAACATTCACTTAAAGCATCATGATAAAACCCTGAATTAGATGAACTTGAAGAATCAATATTGCATGAAGAATGAAATACTTTTTCCAAAAAGGATTCTTCTACTTTTGCTTTCTTCTTAAAAGATTCAATCAATTCATTTTGTTTCAATTTCTTCTCATTGTGATACTTAAGTGTAAGTAATGACATGTATATTATACTATTAATATTCAAAAGAATCATAATACTATATTTGTCATTGTCAATTGCTTCAAACATTCTCACATGCAGATAGTACTCTAATATTTCAAAATTTTCTTCTAATTCATCTTTGTAAATGAAACTTGAGACTAAGTCTAATTTTTATTTATACTTTTTAATCAAATTCTCGATTCCAAGTTTTATAACATTTCACTTTTCTTCTCTGATAGTACTCTCTATATCATTTATTAATGTATTCTTTGAAATACACATCCTTATTCCTCCATAGTTTTTTATAATAGACTAGGAACACTTCTCATTTTTTTTTCAACCTTCCAAAAAACTATGTTGTAAGCCTTATATCTCCTAGTCTTGAATATATAGATCAACTTTGGTGGAATATTTTCAACTTCTAAATTCTGATGAAAATTCAATTCTCAAATTTTGTAGAATACCTTGTATTTCCTAATGTTTGGATTGTAATCAGACAATAGTTTTGATAAATATTTCAATTCTTCAAATATCTAGGATGAATTTCTTCTAACTCTCAAATTTCAAAAATATGATTTCTAAATTCTAAATTTCACAATCCTATGTTAGTGTTGAATTCCTTATAACTCCACTCCCCAATTAGAAATTTAGAAATTTACTAAATGGATACTTGCAAATTTTGTATTCCTAATTTGATGTTGAACTCCTTATTTATCCAAAATTATCAATTTATAAATATTTCAAATTGCTTAAAAAAATAAAAAAATAATTACAAAACATGTAATTATCTTTCCAAAACCTTAAATCAACTTTTTAAAAATTTCCAAAAATGCAGTAATAAAATATCTAAGGTTTGATTTATCACTTATAAACCTTATACCTTCAATAGCATTGATTAATCACTTTTATAATATAATAATCAAACTCAATATTTCATAAATCAATTATAAATTCCTCCTTATTACTCAAACTTTTAAATAAATCAAATAATAATCTAAAATTTACCTAAATAATCTAGGTGCATGCTATCTTGGGAAATCTAATCAGTCATCACTATTGAAGATTCAATAGAATCCTTGCTGGAAGGTGCTCTCCTATTTCTACAGCCCGAAATTTCTTCTAAACAAATCTTACTTCTGCTATTTACAACCTATGCATTAATAAACACCTCACATTTTAATTCTCTCCCAAGGTGTTGGTGTTCTATTTATAATATGCCAAGTGGTAAGAACTAACTTTACCTCTTTAGCTCATGTACCATAGGTCTTTTTTTACCATTTTAATTCTCTAATGCCCTTCCTCACTATGTAACACTTGGAAATGATAAACATGAAGCATTTTCAAGGTGTTATGGTATCTTGAACATTTTAGTCAACATGTGGCATCTCACCACTTGTAATCCCAACATCCACTTGTGTGGTGGTTGATCCCTTGGCACTCAACTTCTTCAAAATTTTACCTTCCTAATACTTGTCTTTTGATGTCCACAAAATATATTCTCTACTACCTATTCATATGCTATACTTTCCCTCCTCAAATGGTGCTAATGGTGGCATTGAGGCTTTGCTCCTCCTCCTCAACTTGGTGGCTCAACCTTGGTGGTTCTTCTCAACTCTTTGGTTGTTGTTTTCACTTGCGGTGGTTCATCCTCAACATGGATGTCTTCTCTTCCATGGTGGCTATACCTCAAAAATATGATGGCTCCTTTTTCACATGGTGATTGGCCAAGCTTCTTTGATAAATACTTTGATTTTTGGATAATATTTCTTCTCCAATATTTGCTATGAAAATATTGACTTATTCAATTTCCAAAAATATTCTTTTCTTATATCAAATCTAACTTCTTTTTGTTGTCTATAATATGCAAATTATAATATGGTGTGGATGCAATCTTCTTTAGCTTTGAAGACTTAAACTCGACTTTTATTTTACTATTCTAGAAACTCTAATGTGTTGCTTAGAATAAAAAAGTGTTAATACTTGGATAAAAATACTTTTAAAGCACCAATATTTCAAATCTCTTTGGTCTCCTTTGTAGTTAGCTTTCTTGGTGATTTAACTTTCCTTTTTTTTGTCCAAGCTTGTATATATTTGCAGCTTCTCTCCTTTTCAAAATGCTTCAAAAATATATCTTCTTCCTCCAATAATGCTATTAAAAACTTTGCTCTTTCTCTTATCAAATTCTGCCAAAATTTTCTAAAACTTGCAACTCTTTTTCTTCTCAAAATATTTCCAAATTGAACTCCTATATCCTTCCAAATATGTTTTCCAAAATTATTTCAATTTACATATGTTTTATTCTTCAAATTTTGTCTAAAATACATATCTATCTCCTTCAAATTACTGCCCAAATTCTCTAAAATTTTTAGCTCTAAATGCAGTCCAATATGATGTCTTTTTATTGTCCTAAATTTGCTTCTATATCCTTCAATTCTCTACCTTAAATTGAAATCAATTCCTCCTTCAATCATCTATCCAAAAACACTTCCAAAACTTCTCCAATTCATAGCTCTTCTAGATCCTTCTAATTTTTCCCAAATTTGTAGTCCAAAACTCTTCAAATGTTGCTCCAAAATTTTGATTTCTTCTCCTCTATCTTGTTGTCTTGAAACTCTACAAATTCTGCCCCAAAAATATACAATATTCTACTTAAAAAACCAGCTTTCAAAAAATTTAATGGTTGTATCCAAAAATATCAATTTGTGGCATCTTTCAATGTTCTTTCTCATCCTTAGCTTCTACTGAATTATGTCTTCAAATTTGACCTCTTTTTCAATAATCTGAATGTGTTGAAGTATCCAAAAAATTCTTTCTCAAATTTGAAAATTTTATTGACAAAATCCTTCTCCTTGAATCAGTTCCCCAAATCATTTTGGGCTTGTTGTTGTATGACAACAATTGGCCCAATTCTGATGTGATTACCTTTTTTCAAGAGTTTCTTCTTCTTAAAATATTCTACCTCAAAATTTATTCAAATTTTCTCCAATGACCACTTCTTCAATTTCTTGATAGGGCTTATCTATTCTCCTTCTTTCTCATTAAAAATTTTAATGGACCTTATTTTTAGGCCTCCTCAATATTCTCTCTCAAATGTCCTATCTCCTTTCTCAATTCTGCAATGGGGATCTCTTCTCTCGAGTATATTCTTTCTCAATCTTAAATAAGTCTTATCTAACCTATTTCTCTCTTCTTCCTTCAATCTACTATGAGGACCTCTTTCTTGGGCCTCCTCAATCTTCAATATCCAATCTTATATGGGGACCTCTTTCTTGGGTCTCCTCAATATTTAATATTCAAACTTCTATGGGGCCCCTTTCTAAGACCTCCTTAATCTTCAATGTATTATCTTTTGATACAAATCCAAAACTAATTCCTGCATGAGAAAAGCACATAGACTTTCATGCAATTGAAGGTTAAATTCTTCTCTATCTATTGTAGGAAGCTTATCAACTTCTAAGAACTAATTTTCTGCAACAAAATCTTAGACAACAACAAACAAATACATCCAAATCTCTAAAATTTTAAAATCAATAAACTTCACTAGTTATTCTTCAATCTAGTGGAAATAAATATGCTTAGTCCTAGTTTTCACGAGTTTTTCTGCAACCCTATGTAAATACTCTAGCCAAACAACTTTTAAATTTTGTAAAAGAAATCTTCCTACATCCTATGAATATCCCTTGTGGCTCTGATACCACTGTTATATTTTGATACTTAATACTTAAAGTAAAATAACCACAAGATCTAAAATAAAGTTACTATATAAAATATATGATAATGACAATATTCTAATCATATAAAACTCATAAATAACTTTTGCAACAACTCATAAAATGGCCATTATCAAATACTCACAAAATTAGTATTTTGATATAAAATAAAGATATTAAATACACCATACTTCCACAAAATATCACTCTACATTATGTCTCTCTCTCACACACACATAGACACATATATTGGAATGTGACTCTTCATAAGGAGTAATATTGACCTTCACTCTTCTTGAGACTCTTCATATTTCCTACTCTAAGGTGTACATCTACATTCATCATACTTGCACACTTAACTACAAGACGTGCATTTATTGCACATAATTACATTACCTAAAGTAAATAATCACTCTCTAATATAAGATACATTCCTAATCTAAATATGTACCTAAGGTGATACACTAGCATGTACCAAATAATATAATATACTCCAATAGGTATTTGAGCATATTAACATTGAAAAACTAGGTGGTAGTTTAGGAAATAAAGAGAAGGGAATCCATAAGAAAAAAGAAGGTTATCATTCTTTTTTTAACACATATACTTTATTTAATATTCCTAAATTAGACTTTCCTAAGTTTAATGGAAAGGACGTTGATGGATGGTTATGTCAAGCAAATCAGTTCTTCAAACTTCATAATGTACCTAAATATTTGTGGGTTAGCATGACATATTTTAAAATTGAATCTAAATTATTAAAATGGTATCAATGATTATAAAATATAACTCTTGATCTTATTGGGAAGATTTTGATTCATAATTACTCACTTATTTTAGCCCTAGTGAGTATGAGGACTTTACAGGAGCATTAACCAAATTGAAACAAACCTCTATTTTTTATGATTGTGAAATCCAATTTGAGAAATTGGCTAATAGGAGCAAGGGGTTGAATGAAGACTTTTTTCATAGTTTTTTTATCAATGGCTTGAAAGATGATATCAAGTTTAAGATTAAAAATTATAAATTGTAGTTTATGATGCAGGCCATAAGATTGGTGAGATTGGCAGAAAAATAATTTTGGCTCAAAGGAGACCACCTAAATTTCCATAGGCTAAACCCACATTTCATTCCAAGCTCACACATAATATTGGCAAAATATATACCACATACAAGTGTTTGACTATGAAAGATATGAATTCCCATCAAGCACAAGGTATATGTTATAATTATGATAAGTATTCACCAAGACATAAATGCATCCAAAATAATTTATTTTTGTTGGATGTAGAGTAGTCAGTAAGTAATGAACAACTTGATGACAATGTAGAACCATTAGATAAATAACTTAAGGACGATATTAAAATATAAGAAGAATGACAACTACAAAAAAAATTATCCATGCCCTTGTGGGAATTTCTACCCCTAAGACAATTAAGGTAGTAGGATTTTTCAAAGGATAATGTCTTACAATTCTCATTGATTAAAGAAGTATGAATAACTTTATTGATCCCCTAGTTGCCAAGAAAATAAAGTGTTTGTAACTCCTTTGAGGTCATGGTGGAAAATGATAGAATATTTCCTTATAAATGTAACGCCACAATGTTAAGTTGAATATAGGGGATTATGAACTCAAAACTATTATGTTTTCTCTTCAACTAGGAGGATGTGATATTGTGCTAGGAGCTCAATGGCTAGGTACCTTGGGAACCATAGCCTAGAACTTTGTAGAGTTATAGATGCAATTTTTATAGAATGGTAGGTCCTACACTCTCCAATGTTTACCAACAATATCTCCATATATTATCAATTCAATACATATGGAGAAGTTGTTAAAAAATATTCTCATGGAGCAGTAGCTCATATATTTGAAATTCAACCACAAATTTTAGCATAATACAAGCCCCAAGAATATTTACAACTCATTCTAACTAAGCATGATGTAGTTTTTGTGAAACTTATAACATTACCTCCATGGCATTTCCATGATCATGCAATACCAATGGTACCCAATAGTGTGCCACCTAACATCAATCCTTACCAGTATCCCTTACACTTAAGTCAAAAATTGAGAAACTAGTATAAGAATTATTACAAAGAGTCATTCAACCTAGTAAAAATCCTTATTCTTATCTAGTCCTATTGGTTTGAAAGAAATATGGGTCATTGTGATTGTTTATAGACTTTCATGATCTCAATAAGGTCACCATTAAGGATAAATTTTATGTTCTAGTGGTCAATTAATTCATGGATAAGTTACATGATGCCATATTTTTCTCCATTTTTGATATTTGATCAGGCTATCATCAGATAAGGTTTAAGGAGGAGGATATTCCTAAAATAATATTTTGAACTCATGAGGGCCATTACAATTTTTTGGCTATGCCATTTGGATTAATGAATGCACCATCCATGTTTAAAAGCCTCATGAATGACATCTTCTACTCATTCCTTAAAAAATTCATTCTAGTTTTCTTTGACAATATTTTTAGTCACTATTGGGAGGATCACCTCATACATTTAGATTAAACTCTCAAGATTTTATCTCAAAATAAACTTTATTTTAAGAGGTTGAAGTGTTCTTTTGGTTTGATGAAAGTGGAATATTTGGGATACATTGTCACCAAATATGGAATTAAATTAAACTTAAGAATATTCAAATTGTTCAATATTAGCCAAAGCCTCACATTCTCAAGGGACTTCACAATTTTTTGGGACTCACAAGGTATTACTGCAAATTTGTCTAAAACTATGAAAAAAATGTTTTCTCCTTTAATAGCGTTGAAAAGAATTCTTTTACTTATTTAGGCCCAACTGAGAAGGATTTTTTGACTTAAAGCATGCCATGACAACCACTCTAGTATTATCCATGCTTGATTTTTTAAAATCTTTTGTAATTGAAAGTGATGCTTTGGGTAATGGAATATGTGTCATTTTTTAATAAATTTATTATAATCACTTCTATTTTTTTTCAATTGGTTATGTGGGATTAAAATAGGCCCCACCTGTATTACATAATTGCCATATAATGGTATTATATCAAATCTTGGATATTATCCATGTATCGCTTAGCAATATTTGAACCTTGGTCACCTCCCTGAATGTTGAGGAATCTAACTAGTTGAGCTAATGCCATTTGATCATGGCATAGGAGTCATGTTGATGCAAGAAGGAAAACTATTGACCTTCACCAATAAAACACTTTTAGGTCAAATTTTGGGTAAATCTACTTATGCAAAGGATATGCTCGCTATTTTGCATGTGGTAATTCATTGACAATCATATCTCATTGGGCATTACTTTTTCCATTAAAATAGACCACCAAAGTCTCAAATACTTCCTAGAGCAACAGGTCGCCACACCCAAACAAAAAAAGTGGGTCTCTAAATTAATGGGCTATGACTATGATATTACATATAAAAAGAGAATAGAGAACATTGTGGCTAATGCACTCTCTTGAAAATTTAAGAATCAAAGTATATTACATGCTATATCTCAACCCATACCTCATTGGATTAATTATCTTAGAGAGGACGTGATCAAGGACTCAAGATTGGAAACTTTGATAACCAAACTTCAAACAAAACTAAACTCATATCTAGGATACACTTCATATGGATAAGATTTGAGATACCTTGACCACCTTGTTCTTTCCCAAACATCTCAGCTATGGTAACTCATATTGAATAAAATTCATGCCTCACCAACCGTGATACATTTTGTGTTCTCTAAGACTTATGAAAATATTAAGCATACTTTCTTCTAGAAGGGAATTAAAAAGGATATTTAAAATTTTATGGTTGAATGTGGCATGTACCATAAAATGAAAGGAAAAATAGTGCATTCCCCTATAACTCTTCAAACCTTGCCCATTCCAGAACAAGTATATATGGACATATATTTCCATGGAATTTATTGAAGGGTTACCTAAGTTAGGATGGAAATCGGTTATTTCGATGGTAGTGGATTATATCATGAAGTATGCTCATTTTTATTCGCTCTCCCATCCCTACACAGCCTTACTAATAGCTAAAATATTTTTAGACTACATTTTTTGCCTTTATGGCATGCTTGCATCTATTATGTTTGATAGAGACACTACCTTCACTAGTCATTTTTATAAAGAACTATTTAAGTTACAAGGAACTTATCTCAAAATGATTTCAGCCTATCATTTGTAAATAGATGGTCAAACAAAGATTATAAAAAAATTCTTGGAGACCTAACTTCATTGCTTTACCTCTAAACATCCATCTTGCTTGAGGGTTCTAGTTATAGGTTCAATCTGCTTTACCAAAACTAGATGAAGAGGGTTCCAGTTATAGGTTCAATCTACTTTACCAAAACTAGATGAATACAGTTCCATCTTGCTTGACCCTGAACAAATTTTAAACTATAGATCACACACTCTTCGAAACCATGTCATCATTGAGGTTCTTGTTCAATGGTGTAGACTACAACTAGAATATGTTACTTGGGATATCTCTAGAAACTACAACACTAGTTTTCTCATCTATAACTTTGAGAACAAAGCTTTTTGAAGGGGTAGGGCATGTACAATCCCATCCTAACATTACTATGGAATTCTCATATTATTCTGTAATGATAATTTTCTAATGTGGGGATCCCTTTATAATGATATTTTGTAGTGGTACGTTGTAATTGAGATGCCTATACAAGTGGGATAATTTCATGTAACCATTATCAAGAATGTAATTGTTGTTTGGTAGAAGATTCTAGCTTGAGTGGCACTTTGCATATAAGCCAACTCTTGATCATTAGGTTATGGTTCTATGAAGTGTATTTAAAAAAGACAAGGGTCATAAACAAATGTATCATTTTGCATATTGAATGAAAGTATTGAAGGAGGTTGTACCCTTGAATAGGCCTATGATTTTGTATTGTTTTTGTGAGATTATTTTTTGCATTCACATTTCGTATTGCAATATTCTATTCTTTATGAATTTTTGCTTTTATTGCAATATGTATATGAATGTGCTTATTTTAAATAGAAGGTTTCTACCACCTATTCTATAATTATATTTCCATTGTTACATAGTTGATTGAATATGTCTTGCACTCAAATATAAAAATCAATTATCTTCTCAATGTCCTTCATTTAAATACTCTCAAATTTTCTTTGTAAATTTTACCAGTGAACCAACTTAACTTTATTTATAACTTAATAAATAGACTAAAATATCCCTCAAACTTCTTTAGCATTTTTATTATTGCATTTCTAGGAAATATGTTCACATCTAGATCATTGTGGATTAGAAATATATCTAGAACATCCTCCTTTTTTTCCTCTTTCATGTCATTTTGGACTTGTGTTGATCATGCACTCTAATCTTGAGGCTCAACATACCATGTTTAAACTATATCCTATACATATTTGTAAATTATTAAGGTTTACATCTTATTTTTACAATACTCATAGTGGTCACCATTAAATGAAAGAATTTCCAAATACAAATTTATTACTACCATTGAAAAATATTTCAAACAATTTATACTTGTCTCTAATATTTGATACAAATATGTTGTAATTTATTGCAACAAAATTCTATAACAAACACTTCAACAATTAATTAAACTCAATAAATATTTTTAATTCTTCTTTAAATCCAAGAAATATAGGTTACAATTATTTTGAAATAATACAACTTTAAACTAATTACAACCATTGAATTAGACTACAATTAACATGAAATACACAAATATATAAATTTTTAATAATAATAACTTATATATATACATATATATATAAGTTAGGCTTTACATTCTAAGAATATTTTTTATTCTCCTTTAAGAAAAACACTTTACATACTTTTTTTTGTACTAAACATTATGTTTGTTAGGCTTTTTCCATTTTTATTTTAAACATTATTTAAAAAAAAGATAAGGATAATTGACTTCTAAAGAAAATAACTTCCATGTTTAATTTCTAATCAAATAATAGTATTTCAATGGAACAATAAAAATTATGGTTAATAAATAACAATAATATTTAGAGAGTAATAAAATAAAACTATACCTTTTAATACATTTTTTCAAAACATTTCATGACATTTATGGCTATCCTAAAGGCTTCTTCATAGCCATTTTCAGCAGCTTGGAGGATAAGGAGAGGATTCAATATGGGGTCCCCCCTTACTTCATGGAAAGGGTATGTATTTTTATGCAAAACCAGAACATAGATTTTGATCCCAACAAAGAAACTCTAACCAAAGCCCTAGTCTAGGTGTAGTTTTATGCTCTCCCTCTAGAATTATGGAACAAGCAAACCTTTAAGGGAATTAGAAACTGTACGATCCTGAAAGGCATATACCTAATCTAGTAACAATTAAAAATAAAATAAAACGCATACATAAATTGAAAATTTTGAAATAACCAAAATAAAGGTGTCTTTAGTAAAATTGAATCAATTCATGGCTACAAATTCATCCCTCTTAGAGATACACAATGTGATACAATATTACAATCATAAGAAATCTCTCGCAAGGGTAGGTGTAATCTGTAGTACTTTCAGAATGACACAAAATGCTCGAGGTCAAGTATGACCTTCTCTCATGTGAAGAGGCATTTGTTGCCTTGAATGCATTGACGAAGGTGTCCTAAAAACCCTGTGATCAAGAAACAATAATAAATACATTATAAGAAAAGGTAGATTCTCTTGATGAGGCCTTGAATGAAACTTTACCTAAAATATGCTAAAGGTAACATGAAATCAAGAAAGTATACAAAGATGTAAATATATGCTAAACATGATATATCTTCCATAAAGCATGTAAATGAAATCTAGATCTAGTCACATAACATTCTAATTAAGTATTTAGTATCCTAAAATGCATGAAATATAGCCCTAACTAATATAGTTACCCAATGACAAGAAATAAAGGAAGAGTGTCCTAAATCACTGATTCAACCATATAATTGTCTCTAAATGGTTAGATTCATATAGTCTAATACAATATAAAACAAACCTACTGCTATAACAAGGAAAAATGAATATTAAATCTAATTGTGGGTCTGTGGCATAGTTAGTACTGTTAACCACGACTAACAGTCACAGTTGAGCTGAAAATGTGTTTGCTCTCAAATTTCAGGCTTATATCTTCAATTCTCCTTGATAAATTGATGATAAAGGGTTATCTCAGTGTCCTCCGATGGATTTGGTGGTTGAATTGCTCATATTTGTGCTTGAAGGCCCTCAATTGGGTTTCTTGATTCTCCTAGGTTCCTAGGACCTTCATGGCTTCAAGTGCCATTTTGATCTCCAATTGGGTAGCAAAAGTGTCCCTCTCAATGGATGCAAGTGAATATGCACTTCAATAGGGATTCACCAATCATAATTAGCAAATGATATCTCTCTCTTGCCCAATTTGGAAGGGGGTCTTATAGCTCTTGGGAAGGCCTTGTCTTGGATTCATGGAGAAGCCAATATCAAGAACCTTCGATTAGGCCAGTTGAATGGAAACTTCTAGAATATTTCATGTCCAAACCATTTGAAACTCGAACAAATTGTTCGTTGTAACCAATTTTGGTTTAGTTGAGATCAAACCTAATTTAAATTCTAACTACGACTCTGAGTCACAGTCAAACCTATTGAATGTGGGTGTCATCCATCACCAACATTGACTAGGTCAAAATACCCAAATTGAGTGGTTAGAACCAATGCTTCATCTTGCACTCTGTCCAAAATATTTCATATGGTCTATTAGCATGTCTCGTATGAGTAGTCGCCTTGGAATGACACGTTTTAGGTTTCTACAGATGCCCCTTTTGAGATACATTATGAGATAAAACAATGTTGAGTAAAAATAGACCTCCTAAAATGATGATGTAGGTTGCATGATGATCATTAGTCTGATCAACATTAGATACCTAAGGTCTTGCAAAAGGATGTGCATCCTAGAATCATTGCTTCCAACTGGATGGAAGGCTTAAATTGAAATAACTTGTACTCGTCCTGTCTAAATCGGGTAGCTTTTGTCGCTACTATAGGTTGTTTGAACCTATAGATCCAAAAGGTAGAGAGCACAAACTCAACTGTCATATTTGCTTTTTGCCCTAGCAAAGGGTAATTTTATGATAGTCATTGGCAATGATTCATAAGATGAACATAATTTTGACAAGATCAAAGGATCTATGATCAAGGGATCTTCTGTTGAATTTGATTATGATTATGATATTATGACTATCCCCTCAAGTGATGAGTCGATGAAGGTAATGACATTTATTAAAGTGATGAGTCGCTTGACCATGATGATTGATCTGAATGATTTAAGGTTTAGCACTTGATACTTAGATAGGCCTAATCAGCTATGATTACAACTATTAATAGTAATTTTATATCTCTATCCCATGGAGTGGTCGAGACATTAAGGCCTTATTAGGGAATCAAGATTATAACAATTCCAATTAGGCATGTGTTGGATCATATTGTTTGATGACCTACTAAAAATATCATAGAAGAATTGATATCATTGCTTCATTCCCATTGGGTAGTATAGCCTCCAAGGCCTTATTTGAGATTGGAATGAATCATATCAATTCAATGATGACAAATTTACCCCAAATTTCCTTATGGTAATTCACTCATCTTGTCGGATTGCATGGAACGCCAATCGCTGCAACCGCCAAGTGTATAGGGTAAATAACTAGATACAAGGCACATTTGGATTTTGAATTATCTATTTTTTTTGTTATTTTTAATATTTTTGAAAATTCTAGTCAGGTGGATATTTTTAATTTGGCATTTTGGAACTCCTCATAGTGGGATTTTGAAGCATTTATTGCAGGTTGCTAGCCTCACATTCCATATGTAGCCAATTTTTACAATTTTCTTAGTCGCGGCTCAGACACGCGGTTGGTAAAACCTAATTATGTGCTCACGGGTGCCAAGAACGGTTGAAGGTAAAATAGAAAATATAAAATAAAATCTGGCATTTTCAACATCATTGTTTTCCAACTACCAGCTGCAAACTGAGAGCTCTGAGCAATGAGTGAAAAAAAATGATACAAAATGCTATCGTAAACTCAACCTCTCTACCAACCTGATTGATGGTCGACCAACCTAAGGCATCCACCAGTGGAAGCACCGGTGCTCCGAAGGTAGCATGCAAAACCATAACCATTATTAGTATTTATTGATTTAAAATGAACTCATTAATTAATGAGCTAAATGAAACACATTAAACTACTAGTAATAAACATCACCCTAGTCTAGTATTTAGCATAGGTTAGATTAGATGGATGGGTTTAATTTTTAAGGATTTTTGGGATGGCACGTGACCCTGAAAAGGTCACTATGCTTAGCCGTGGGTGGTATACATGGCTCCCAATTGGTAAATTGGGGGTCGCGGATGTCAGTCGTGACTAGACTAAAATTCCAAAGGTCATAAAATTAATTGTTGTTGTTGACCGTGGGTCCCATCTGTAGTTAGGCAACTTTAGGAAAATTTTTAATTTTTTCAATTTTTTTGAATTTGTTTCCAAATTTAAATGATTTTTTGATCTTATAAACAACTTTTTCAATATTTGTCTTTGCAAATTTTGAGTACATTTTTCAATGTTTTTGTGTTTTTGACATTTTGCAAATTTGTTTGTCTTTTTTAGGTCATTTTTTTCTATTTATAGTTGATTTTTGATTATTTATTATACCTCTGGCCAGACTCTGACCGTGAGAGTGAGGGAATCTAAGATATTTTGCAACCTACATGGTGTCCTCCTATAGGTAGAGCAAGACTAGTTTACAGTGGTGGGTTTCATCTATGTCCTTATATTACCTACCATTTGGGCCGACTAGGCCTATATGACTGCATTGGATCAACGTTGGGATGCACGGACCAACACCTTTCACCTACTGATAGGTGAGATGATAGTGACCCTTGAGGATGTGTACCACATATTTAGACTTCCTATAGATGGTGAGGCCATCACATCTTCATTGATGAAGATGAAGGATGTAGTATTCACCAGGGTATTTGGTGCCTATAGTGATGAGGTGTAGCTACACTCGGACCATAGAGGGGTCCACATAGAACATTGGTATAGTGAGCAAGTCTTCTCTTAGTAGGATGCCATGTTTATGCACATGATCATTCAAATCATACTCGACACTTCAGTAGGAGGTTCCCTTGGAACCTCCTAGCTATAACATGTGATGTCATTTCTAGCACTGCATTTCAGCCATTTATCTTTTCTTGGGAGAGTGCTTTACTTGCACAACTCTATAATGAGTTGTATCATATTATACAGTGGAGCAGGTGGGTATTGGTTGTAGCCTTCTACTATAGATCTAGGGTTGGCAGCACATCCCCATATATTTCCCCATAGTATTACCTCTAAAGATTGTAGATATTGCTATGGAGTGGTAGTGCTATGCAGCATGTTGGTCTCGAGAGTAGGAGGGCTTCAAGAGCAGGTCTCACGCATGAGACCTAAGCTACTATATTGAGTAGTTTGTATGATTATAGTTGGGCAAGGTTGAGTGGTGACCATACCTAGATTTCCCTACATGGGTAGAGGATGTTTACTACCTACGACAGACACGCAGAGACAGATGGCTCCTCGGGTGCAAGTCTAAGGTACGAGAGTTCTACTTATCCCATGTCACCAAGTAGTTTGGTATCTAGTAGGATGTCCCAGTAGTACCTTCTTTTAGACACTAAAATATGGTTAATCCAATTAAGCACACACAAACAATGATCATATTGGCATCATATGGCCCCTTGGCCAGCCCTTAGGAGGCTCATGATGGTTCCAGGCACTCTAGAAGGGTTTTTGGAGGTTACTGGCCCAATTTTGGGAGGTTTTGGCCCAAATTTCACCACCGTCCCACCCTAGTATGGTGGCATATTCCCACCATCCCACCCTAGTATGGTGGTGAGCCATTGTCCCAGGGTGGGACAGTGAGTGGTTTGACCCAAAAAATGTCAAATCTAGGAGATTTGGCACCCAAAAACTATCATTTAGCATGCCATTTGGAGCATGCGGGTCAGATGGCATTGATTCCTTATTACATGCTTCATAATGGAGGCCCAAATTGGATATTATCTTCCACACCCATTGCATGCCTCCCATTTGACAAATGGTGCCTCCTGCCATGCATGCCCTTGCATGCCTTTTTGCACATAAGCCCCCTTGGGCTATAAAGTGGATGCAATTTCCACACAAAATTTACACACACACACACATATAGAGAGGAGTTATAGGATATTCAACAGATTTCTTCTGATATTTACCCTCACCTTATTGCACCTTTTTGCCCTCGGCATCTCCCTTTTGCCAAGGAGGTTATCGAGTGACTTCAATAAGGTAATCCGAGCATAACTTTTCCATCTGGGTGAATTTCTTCACCAAATTTGATTAAAACACACCTTAGGTTGTTTAGGAACATCTTCTAGTTATTTTTTAGCAAAAATTGGCCATATTTGGTGGGTATCCCCTCCTAGGGTGCCCCCCAAATAGTTGTAGTCACCACCATCCCCCCTAGGACGAGGGTAAATTCTTTAAAAAATTCATTACTGATTTTAATTATTAATTTTCTATATTTTCCCATTATACTACAGTTCAAATTTCAAGTGATTTGGAGTTAAAATGAAAAATTTATGCTATTTTTAAGTTTTCGTAGGCTCGTAGGGCCCATCTGGGCACCCTAGTTTTATGCAGGTGTATCTGGGCTCCAATTTTAAAATCCAATCATATGGGTTGTCTTGAAATTTCACTTTATACATAATGACAAAATTTCATGAGTTTTGGATAAGTTCAAGTTTGATATTTTGTTGTCTTCCTTTTTGTAGGTTACAGGCGGACGACGCTAAATCGAGGGGTCTACGGATGCAATTTCCAATTTTTTTTGGGTGATATCCTCCCAAAATATCCTATTTAACATATCTATTAATTTTAAATTCATTTTGATATCATTTGATGCATTTTTAATTTATATGCCATTTTGCCCCTATGTGGATTGCATGTTTTCACCATACACCCTTGCTATTTGACCTCTTTTTGCTTCCTTGTGTGCATATGCAGGTCATCATAAGGCTTTGGGAAGCAATATAAGACATAAAAAAACCTAGATACAAGCATCAATAGCATTGGCTCGCCCACCTCGATTGTGGGTACGCGGAGAAACATTGGATGTGCACCCGGATTCCATGAAATACGGTCTTTGGGCACCCAATATTGTAACAATTGTATCAAATTTTGAGCCCTCAAGAGGACTTCTATGTAACCTTGTATCTGATCCAACAAATTAATGAGAATATACTTGCTTTAATTCATTTCCTTTTGTTTGGTATTATTTCCTTTTCACATGCATGCTTCCTTTTTGATGCTTATGAGCGAGATGGTGTAGATATGCATATTTTTTTACATAATTTCGTGCATATTTTTTCCCTAATTTAGTGGTTATCACAGTGGGGCCCTTGCACCTTTTTATTTGGGTGAAATTTTGACTTCTTTCTTGCATTTTTGCCCTTTATGTGTTGCAGGTGCTCCCCTCCCCACCCTGGAATGGTGGCAGAGGCTTTATCTGGCACAATCTGGGATGGTGGCTTCACCATACCACCCTAGGATGGTTTTGATCCTGCTACTCACCCCACCCTAGAGTGGTGGTGAAACAAAGAGATTTCTGCCCAAAATTTCAGAATTTGGAGAGCTCAAAATGGACAAGGTAAGTGCCTAAACCCTCTGATTTTCTGCTGCATTTACAGAGACTGCAAAATTTGGTTTTTCTCACATTATTTTGTTTGCATAGAAAGGTTAAATGTCACTTTTTACTTTTATTATCACATAAAGTAGCAAAAATAAGGAGAAAAATAAAAAATAACTTGTAGTAGCAATGCATCTGTTTGGTTTGATTGCTTGTGGCTTACCCATTGGGTAAGTTAGCATTTAGGATTTGCATTCATAAGTTGCATTTGTAGGTTATTTATCCTAATTTTATGAAAGTAAAATGCACCTATTGCATGCATTTAGTGAATTATCATCGAATGCTTCTTTGCTTACTTTCTTGGGATTAAAAAGAACCCCCACACACCACGCTTTATTTTAAAATCGATGGTGTTGGGCTCTCACATCCAACCTGCCAATCGAGACCAAAAGTGGATGTCATTACCACTTGATTAGCTCATGTGAAAGAGTATCATCAGGACCCATCCATGTCTAAGGCTGATCCAATATCTGTCCTAACCATGCAAAATAGCATGCACTTCTCTTCAGAGAGGTGTATCGTTGTGCACAGGATGTTGGGTGAGGGTTGGTAGTACCTATGCTACCTTGTTGGATATGGATTTCATCACCATATTCAGCTTGTGTGAGTATATAGGTGAAATACTTTAAAAATTTGAGTACATCATCCAAAAATATTTCAAATACGCAACACAAGGTCATCATTTACAAACAACAAATGTAAACACATTGAAACCAGTTTAGGACACACATTTAATTAGTAAGGAGATAATCATATTGTCTGCTTTGTGTGTTTCTTTGTTATTTTGTACAAAACCCTAACATTAATTTTTCAAAAAATAGGGTTTAAAAAAATCTACTTTTTTATTCTGCATCTAACACTTCAAGAATTGTGCAAAACGGAGCTATAACGAAAAAGTTATTTTGGTTTTATTGTTACTCTATTTTGACCCCAAAAATAGCAAAAACTGCACTAAAACAGTCATAAAGTGGGCTAGACAACCCTAAAAAATGCCAAATTTATTTTTTTGTCTTAGTGAGCCCCTAGGGAACCTCTCCTAGAAATTTTGATTCCTAAATCTTCACGGTTCAAAATTTCCCAAAAAATCTTAAAAGTGGGCATTTCCCCACAAGCGGTTGGCCAAATATTCCAAAAATACAAATTTTTGATCCAAAAATAAAATTTTGGAGACCTAGCCCATTATGATCAGCTTTTCGCACTGATCATTTTGATATATAACACTTATAACCTTTTTCAGAAGTTAAAATTTTCTTTAGTGTGGGTTTCCTTCAGGGCTCATCTAGTCAGCACATCATGACAACTATGCTTAGTCAAGCTCGATCATGAGCCAATGAAGTAGAAGACTTTAGGAGAGGCATTAAGCACCATAATTATAGGTATGAGGATCTCCTCACTCATGCATGGATCCCTAATAGTAGTCACCTTTGCTATTCTCCTAAGGATATCATCATTCTTGCACGACACCCTAAAAGTCATTGTGATGTCCACTTCTCACATAGAAGACCCGATCACCAAAGTACCTCTACCAAGATAACATCAATGGATTACCCACATGATCAAGTATATTATTAGGTTAGCCAACACCAATTCCAATCACAAACCAGATATAATCAGCCTTCCAAAGGGCCTAGCAGGGAGGTTTACACTCCCTCTACATCGTGGTCTTCACCACTTAGAACTCCCATCCAACAATTGTTAGCAACCCAGAGTAGGTTTGTACAAAATTAACCATGAGCGAGCTTCTACTACAGTCCTCCAAATATAGGGAACCTTTCATGAGGGTCTTGGATTCCATGGAGGTACAAAATCATGACTCTGATGCTTTCACCAACTTTATGGAATACATACAAATATACCAGAAGCCTACTATATCCTTTCAAAATCATGAGGTTAAGCCTGTGCCTACCAATTCACCAGATCCTTCTTTGCATATCATCATAGTATCAATAGGTTCCCCTATAAGTGAGCATTGGTTAACACGGGTTCCTCGATAAGCATTATTACCACAGCTTCACTAAAGCATCTCAACCTTCCATCCTCATGCATTGCACCTTCCAAGTTCACATTACAAGCATTCAACGATGCTTTATCCTCCACTGTGGGAACAATAATCCTACTTGTTGAAGTTGGACAAAATACTATGCCTACATTTTTCTACATCTTGGAGGGTGTGAGACAATATAGCATACTGCTTGGAAGGCCATGGATAAGAGATATGGAATGTGTTCCATCTATAGTGCATCAATGCATTAAATACATTGATGAAGATAAGGTACATGTGATCAATGCTGACCCAGACCCCTTCAAGTATTATAAGTAGGTAAATCATCCACAAAGGCCTATAATATCACCCAAGAATTTGGATACTAAACCCAATGACCTTATTCAGAGTCTAGATTCAATCCCATGGTTAGTCATGAAGCTACCTTCCCCACCGCTAGTACCATCCTCTATCTCTTCAAGAAAGGAAGATTCAGAAGAGCCAACTATAGAATCTCCCATAGCTATCATCAATACACCTATAGAAGATATTATCACTCCTACCAAAAAGGATGAAGAACCCACTACTGATATGGATGAATCAAATCATATCATTGTTGGTAGTTCATGGTTGTGAGTTATCATTGATGTCAAAAGGATTTTGTGTTGATATCAAATAGAATTTGTGATGATGTCAAAAAGAGTTTGGTGCCAAAAATATCTTGAAAGTTCCATGATGTTTAAGGGTTTTTATTAAAACCATGGTGACAAGGTTAAAAGTTTTTCTTAAAACCATCTGGACTCATTAAGGGTTTTTATTAAAACCATCTTGGCTTAATGAAAAGGTTTTGCTCCTTGAAAAAACCTTAAAAGTCCATTTTGATTATTAATAAATAAATTAACTCAAACCTTTGAAAATGTTTTAAGTTAAGTTTATTATTAATAAAATAATAATTATTAATTTAATAATTATTATTGAAAGGGTTTCTAAACCCTTAGCGGTGCTCATGTAAAAGACTTACCTCGCCGACGTCAACTTGCATGGGATGAAAAATGCAATGTTTGAAAGGAGCGTCGACGTCAATTTGCATGGGATGAAAGACTATTAAAGGGTATTATTTCCTAAGGTTTTAAGCACCTCCTATTTGTGTGATTACCTTAGAATTTGTATTGCTCTATTACCTTCAATTTCGGATTACTCTATGATTTTCGAGTTTCGTATTGCTCTATGTTTAAGTTCTGATTTCGTATGCCTATGAGGAAGACAAATATGTTTATATTTAATATTTTGTGAGAAAAGGGAAGGTGAAACGATGAGTAGCACTTGAGAGTTTCGTTGGGCACTTGTGCTCTAATGACAGAGGTAGTGGAGCGAAGGCACTCGCTAGGCAGAGGTGTCGAGATCGATTCACATCGAGAGTGTTTCATTTTTGGTCATGGATTATTGTGCACATGGTACAGTAGTTTCCTTGGGCCATGAGTTTGGAGGGGGAAGTGCTTTGGCGCTTATTTTGGTGTCTCCACACTTATCCTAAGGTTGGAAAATTGATTTTTAGCCAAGGTAGATCTTTTGTTGATAATGTGGAATATTTGATTTGACTTGGCAATTATTGTTGGTAATTGGATGGAGGTATAAGGTTAAATAGAAATATTGCTTTGACATTGTTATTATTGATGCTTAATGTTTATATGGTAAATGCATTTAGAAGTAAATGTATTTTAGGAGTTATAAGGGTTTAAGGAATAATTGTGCTTAATGTCATATTGGGGTTAGAGAGCCTTTGGAGTTATTGAGTGGATATTCTCTTGTAATTATTTTTGAGGTTGAAGTTATTTTGTGATATATTAAGGAGTTATAAGGTGTAAAGGAATATTGTTGATATTTATATTTGTGAGTTTTGATTATTGATGAGTTGGAGTGATAAGGTGTTATTAGGACTCTTATCATTGTGCATTATTCCATTGTTGCTAACTTGAATTTGTGGTAAATTGAGAGTTAGTGTTGTGATAGATTTTGAGTTCTCCTTCTTCATCAAATTAAAGGTATGGGCACATTCTTCCATGGTTATTATTTATTGATGGTGTTATGAAAATAATTTTAGAGTGAAAAGTATTAAATTAAGTTTTCTGATTTGGAGTGGATCTTATTTTCTGAAAGTGGAAGTATTGATTATGCATTATGAGATCATGATGAGTTTATGAGTTATTGCATAATTCTAGTTTATGAGAGTGGAAGCATTTGAAGTTTTCTTAGGGTTTTTGAGAGAGAATATTATGCCATTGCTATAAGTTGTTGAAAACCTAATTGATTTATTTGGTTGTTGAGAGTTGAAGGATATAACATATTGAGTCTCTAACAATTATCTTTATGCTTCTATGAGATTGATTTGAGTTGAGATTGAAAGTTTAAGGATAGAACATATTGAGTCTCTAACAATTCTTTTTATTCTTCTATGAGATTTATTTGATATGATTGGATGAGATACATTGGGTCTCTAACAATTCTCTTTGTGTGTTCACATTGGGCAAGTTTCTTGGTAAACTTGCTTGAGCTGATTTGGGCAAGTTCTTGGTGAGCTTGCTAGGACTGATTTGGGTAGGTTCTTGTTGAAAATCTTGTGGATAGATTTGAAGTCTTGGTGAATACTTGTGAGTAGTTGTGATTTATTTGTTCAAGATTTTGGCTTAATCTTGGGAAAGATATGATAGAGATTTGCGAGCAGATTTGTGCTAGACCAGAGGACTGAGTTTGGTGTAGATTTGTGACAGAGTTTGAGAGGACTTGTGCTGGACTGACTGGCTGTGTTTAGTATAGGTTTTTATGAGCAGCTGTGGAGGTGATCATTGAGGACATAAGTCTCTAGAGCCAAAGCAAGGAGAATATGACGTCTTCTATGGAAAGGAATTCCACCTGCTAGTTGCAGAAGAGGTAGTGATCTTCTAAAGTATAATTTCCAAAGCTTTGGGGGATAGGACATATCCTTTGGGTAGGAGTCTCATAAATACTTTTTGAGTGGATAGGACATCTCATTTGGGTAGGAGGATCATAAATACTTGTTGAGGGGAAGGATTCTCCTTTGGGCAGGAGGCTCATAAATACTTATTGAGGGGAAGGATTCTCCTTTGGATAGGAAGTTCATAAAATTTGTAATAGGGAAAGGATTTCCCAAAGAACTTGATTGAGAAATATTTTAGTGAAAATATTTCTATGGATGTAGCCCATCTTGGGTGAACCACATTAAAATGGCTCTTCTTTATGTGTTGCTTTTTGTGATGGTTAATGTTATGAGTATGCCACTGCTATCTAAAGTAAAGTTTTTTAAATGGTTGCATCTTATACTGTTCACCCCTTCTCAGTATAAGTCTATGTTCTTCAATTTGTATCAGAGCGGGTCTCTCTAGGAAGAGCCTAACAGCTTGGAGAAGGATCCCTCCGAATATCATATGAGCACAAAAAGTGATGAAGAGATTGAATTTGATTTGAAAGGGGAATTCTTTTTGGCCCTAAGAAATATGGAAAAAGTCAGGGAAGAGAATTTTGTTTTAAAACAATAAAATCAAGAAGAAGAGATGGCCAAAATAGAACTATCTCAAAATCTCATAGACTTCAAGATCCTAGCTGAAGAAGGAAAGAAAGTTGAGTAGGTTTTGACAGAGGTTTTGAAAGGGAAGGAAGCTGAATGTGAGAGACTTGAAGAAGAGGTGGTTTCTCTAAGAGTTAGAATTGAACAGATGAGTCTTAAACAAAATATTTTTCTTGGAAAGCAAAGGGAAGAAGATCTCCATATCCAAGAAGCAGGAACATCCAGCAGAAATAAACTCAACTTTCAAAAACCAAAGGATACCAAAAAATAAGAAAACAAAGGAGAGCAATGGACAAGAGTTGATCATAAAAGAACACTCATCAAAGGCTTCCAAACAGATTACATAATACTTTCCATGGCTATTGGTTTTCTTGCAATAAATATGGTCATAGAGCTATCCATTGTACTAGAATTGTGAATGACAATGTTAGAAAAATGTTAATTCTTTTGCACCACTCATGGATGATAGTATTATGTGTTACAAATGCAATAATTTTGGGTATATAGCTAGAATGTGTAAATTGGAAATATCTAGTGAAGTGAATGTTAGGAAAATAAATGGAAATAAAACTAGATCTATGATAGTTCAAACTGCTCTTCATGCTCAAGATAAGGAAGAAAAATGGTACCTTGATAGTGGATGTTCTAGGCACATGACTAGAGAAAAAGAAAAGTTTATAGTTCTCAAAGAAACTAGTAGAGGGTCAGTTAGCTTTGGAGATAACAGATCAGCTAAATTTTTTGGAAAGGGTTCTCTAAGTTTAGATGGAAAAACCAGAACTGAAAATGTGCTTTATGTAGAAGGATTGAGACATAATCTTTTGAGTGTTATCCAACTTTGTGATCAGGGTCATATGGTGACTTTATATTCTAATAGATGTGAGATAAGGAAAGTAGAGAATGGAAAATCATTTTTAATGCAAGACAAACTCCTAACAACCTCTACATGCTAAGTGAGATAAAAAGGGAAAAATGTTTTTAGTCTCAAGAGGATGAAAGTTGGCTATGGCATAAAAGAATGGGATATTTGAGCTTTGATAATCTTATCAACATTAGCCATAAGAAAGTAGTCAGAGACTTACCTAAATTGAAAAGACCCCAAAATACTATTTGTGGTCCTTGTCAACATGGAAATCAAACTAGAACCATCTTTAAGGCTAAAGGGTACATGTCATCCGAACCTTTAGATATTATTCATACTGATTTGTTTGGTCCCACCAGAACTCAGAGTATATAGGGAGAGATTTAATTCATGCTTTTCATAAATGATTTATCTAGAATGACTTGGGTTAACTTTTTGAAAAAATAATCTGAAGCCCTTGATAAGTTTAAAGCCTTCAAAGGAATGATAGAGAATGAAACAGAGAAAAGAATAAAATACTTAAGATTATATAGAGGAGGATAATTCACTTCAAATGAATTTGTGGATTATTATGAGCAACAAGGGATTAAGAGGGAATTTTCAGTAGCAAGAACTCCTCAAAAAAATGGAGTAGTTGAAAGAAAAAATAGAACTATTGAAAATATGGCTAGAGCTATGTTGAATGAGTCAAAGCTTCCTGATGGTTTTTGGAAAGAGGCAGCTAGTACAATAGTGTATGTGATACAATAGTGTATATTATCACCAGAGCTTAGTTAAGAGTCAATCATCACAAAACTCCCTATGAGCTATTGTAAGGAAGACCAGCCACAGTAAAATATTTTAGAGTTTTTTGTAGTAAATGTTACATCAGAAGGGAAGATCAAAATTTAGGGAAGTTTGATCCTAGATGTGATGAGGGCATTTTTCTTGGGTACTCCAGCAAGAGCAAAGCCTATAGATGCTACAACAAAAGAACTTGTACTATTGTGGAAAGCATAAATGTTATAGTGGATGATAAAATAGGGATAAGAGAACCAGTTCAAGAAATTGATGATGAAGATTGCCAAGAAGAATTCAGGGAGGATTTATGAATTTAGGGACGATTTAGATAAAGAAGAAGAGGAAATACAACAACTCCTTCCTAAAACTCCATCTAGATATATTCAGAAACACCATCCAAAGGATCAAATCATTGGTAATCTAGAAGTTAGACAGACAAGGAGAAGAATCATATCTTCAAATTACTATACAAATGTTTCGTTGTTATCTTAGATTGAACTAAAATATCTCAGTGAAGCCTATGCAGATAAGTTTTGGATAAATGCTATGAATGAAGAATTGGAATAGATAGAGAAGAGTGAGACTTGTGAACTTGTTCCAATATGTAGAGATAAAAATTTCATTGGCACTAAGTGGGTCTTTAGAAACAATCTAAATGAATATGATCAGGTATTCAAAAATAAAGCAAGGTTAGTTTGCAAAGGTTACGCTCAAGTAGAAGGAATTGATTTTGAAGAAACTTTTGCTCTAGTTGCTCGTATTGAGGCTATCAGAATGTTTTTGGCTTTTTCAAGTTTTAAAAACTTCAAGGTCTATCATATGGATGTCAAATCAGCTTTTCTAAATGGTGTGTTAGAATAAGGAGTCTACATTGAACAACCAGAAGGGTTCTTACTTTCAAAAAATTCAGATTTTGTGTGTAGATTGAAAAAGGTATTGTATGGTTTGAAACAAGCTCCTAGGGCTTGGTATTTGAGACTTGATAGGTATCTTCAGAAAAAAGGCTTCAAAAAATGTATGGAAAATAGCAATTTTTATATCAAAAATGATGGAAATAATATCTTAATTGTGGTTGTTTATGTTGATGATATCATTTTTGGAGATAATAACACCAAAATGTGTAAATATTTTTCTAACAATATGCAGAGTGAGTTTGAGATGTCCATGATTGGGGAATTGTCCTTCTTCTTAGGACTTCAGATTGCCTAATTAGAAGAAGGAATATTTCTCTCACAAGGCAAGTACATAAGAGAGATGCTAAAAAAGTTTTGTATGGAGGATAGCAAACCTGTTAGTACTCCAATGATTATAAGGTGTAAGTTGAGCAAGGATGATGAATATCCATAGGTAGATCAAAGGTTGTACAGATCCATGATTGGAAGTTTGATTTATATTATAGCTACCAAACCAAAAATCATGCAGGCAGTGAGACTAGTTGCAAGTTTTCAAGATGCACCAAAAGAAACTCATGTTATGGCAGTAAAAAGGATTCTCAGATATTTGAAAGGCAATATGGATCTTGGGCTTTGGTATCCCAAGAGCGATAAGTTCACTCTCACAACTTTTACAGATGCATATTGGGCCAAAAATATTGATGATAGAAAAAGCACCAATGGTGGAGATTTATTTTTGAGGAATTGTTTAGTTTC
The DNA here is from genome assembly GCA_028583015.1 of Wollemia nobilis. Taxonomy (NCBI): domain Eukaryota; kingdom Viridiplantae; phylum Streptophyta; class Pinopsida; order Araucariales; family Araucariaceae; genus Wollemia; species Wollemia nobilis. Next base: position 14,585,415 of record JAQPPZ010017235.1, read on the forward strand.
TTGGTTAAGCAAGAAACAACCTTCATTTTCCTTGTCTACAGCAGAGGCAGAATACATAGCAGTAGTAATTTGTTGTACACAAGTTTTATGGATGAAGACTACCTTGGAGGATTTCAAAATAAAGCATGATCAACCCACTTCCATATTGTGTGATAATACAAGTGCCATAAGTATCTCTAAGAATCCAGTAATGCACTCAAGAACAAAGTATATTCCCATCAAATATCACTTTTTGAGAGAGCAGGTTCAGGACAAGCAAGTTAAGCTGGAATATGTGCCTACTAAGGAATAGATTGCTGACATTTTCACCAAACCTCTTCCAAGAGAGACTTTTGAGTATTTAAGGAAGAAGTTGGGAGTAGTTTTACTCCCACCCCAGAATTAATCACCTCAATAGGATGTGGGGGAGGGGCTAATCTAAGAGGCTCATTCTTAGCCCTGAGCCCCAAAAGTGACCCTTTGCCATTGATGACAAATGGGGAGATATTTGAGTAAGGGGGAGAGCCTTGAGTTAGCGGGAGCAAAGCTTCAGAGGATGGTTTTGAGTTGGCTTCAGTTTTGACAGTTGGCAATGGTTTCAGTAGTGGTTTGCCATCAATGACAAACTAAGAGATTTTTGGAAATTTTGGGTATGTTGCCTAGCTTCATGGTTGTGAGTTGTCATTGATGTCAAAAGGAGTTTGTGTTGATATCAAAAGGATTTTGTTCTGATGTCAAAAAGAGTTTGGTGCCAAAAATATCTTGAAATTTCCATGATGTTTAAGGGTTTTTATTAAAACTATGGTGACAAGGTTAAAGGTTTTTATTAAAACCATTTGGACACATTAAGGATTTTTATTAAAACCATCTTGGCTTAATGAAAAGGTTTTGCTCCTTGAAAAAACCTTAATAGTACATTTTGATTATTAATAAATAAATTAACTCAATCCTTTGAAAATGTTTTAAGTTAAGTTTATTAATAATAAAATAATAATTATTAATTTAATAATTATTATTGAAAGGGTTTCTAAACCCTTAGCGATGCTCATGTAAAAGACTTACCTCGTCGACGTCAACTTGCATGGGATGAAAAACACAATGTTTGAAAGGAGCATCGATGTCAATTTGCATGGGATGAAAGACTATTAAAGGGAATTATTTCCTAAGGTTTTAAGCACCTCCGATTTGCATGATTACCTTTGAATTTGTATCACTTTATGATCTTCAATTTTGGATTGCTCTGTGATTTTTGAGTTTCATATTGCTCTGTGTTTAAGTTCCTATTTCGTACGCCTGTGAGGAAGATAAATATGTTTGTATTTAATATTTTATGTGTAAAGAGAAGGTAAAATGATGAGTAGTGCTTAGGAGTTTTGTTGGGCACTTGTGCTCCAACGATGGAGGCAGTGGAGCGAAGACGCTCACTAGGCAGAGGTGTCAAGATCGATTCATGTCGGGCGTGTTTCATTTTTGGTCACGTATTATTGTGCATGTGGTATAGTAGTTTTCTTAGGCCACAAGTTTGGAGGAGGAAGCACTTTGGTGCTTATGTTGGTGTCTCCACACTTCTCCTAAGGTTGGATAATTGATTTTTGGCCAAGGTAGATCTTTTATTGATAATGTGGAATATTTGATTTGACTTGGCAATTATTGTTGGTAATTGGATGGAGGTATAAGGTTAAATAGAAATATTGCTTTGACATTGTTATTATTGATGCTTAATGTTTATATGGTAAATGCATTTAGAAGTATATGTATTTTAGGAGTTATAAGGGTTTAAGGAATAATTGTGCTTAATGTCATATTGGGGTTAGAGAGCCTTTGGAGTTATTGAGTGGATATTCTCTTGTAATTATTTTTGAGGTTGAAGTTATTTTGTGATATATTAAGTAGGAGTTATAAGGTGTAAATGAATATTGTTGATATGTATATTTGTGAGTTTTGATTATTGATGAGTTGGAGTGATAAGGTGTTATTAGGACTCTTATCATTGTGAATTCTTCCATTGTTGCTAACTCTAATTTGTGGCATTTTGAGAGTTATTTTTGTGACAGATTTTGTGTTCTCCTTCTACATCAGAGCAAAGGTATGGGCACATTATTCAATGGTTATTATTGATTGATGGTGTTCTAAAAATAAGTTTGGAGTGAAAAGGATTAAATTAAGTTTCCTTATTTGAAGTGGATCTTATTTTTTGAAAGTGGAAGTATTGATTATGCATTATGATATCATGATGATTTTATGAGTTATTGCATAATTATGGTTTATGAGAGTGGAAGCATTTGAAGTTTGCTTTAGGTTTTTGAGTGAGAAGCTTATGCCATTGCTATAAGTTTTTGAAACCCTAATTGAGTTGTTTGGTTGTTGAGAGTTGAAGGATAGAACATATTGAGTCTCTAAAAATTCTCTTTATGCTTCTATGAGATTGATTTTATTTGAGATTGAAATTTGAAGGATAGAACATATTGAGTCTCTAACAATTCTCTTTATGCTTCTATGATATTGATTTGAGTTGAGATTGAGAGTTGAAGGATAGAACATATTGATTCTCTAACAATTCTCTTTATGCTTATATGAGATTGATTTGATATGATTGGATGAAGCACATTGGGTCTCTAACAATTCTCTTTGTGTGTTCACATTGGGAAAGTTTCTTGGTAAACTTGCTTGAGCTGATTTGGGCAAGTTCTTGGTGAGCTTGCTAGGACTGATTTGCACAGGTTATTGTTGAAGAAATTTTGGGAAGATTTGATGAAGTCTTGGTGAAGACTTGTGAGCAATTGTGATTTATTTGTTCAATATTTTGGCTTAATATTGGGACAGATCTGACAGAGATTTGAGAGCAGATTTGTGTTGGACCAGAGGACTGAGTTTGGTGTAGATTTGTGATAGAGTTTGAGAGGACTTGTGCTAGACCGACTGACTATGTTTAGTATAGGTTTTGATGAGCTACTATGGAGGTGATCATTGAGGATAGAAGTCTCTAGAGTAGAGCAAGGAGGACAAGACATCTTCTATGGAAATGAGGTCCACCTTCTAGTGGCAGAAGAGGCAGTTATCTTCTGAAGTATCATTTCCAGAGCTTTGGGGGATAGGACATCTCCTTTGGGTAGGAGGCTCATAAATACTTGTTGATGGGATATGACATCTCCTTTGAGCAGGAGGCTCATAAATACTTGTTTAGGGGAAGGATTATCCTTTGGGTGGGAGACTCATAAATACTTGTTGAGGGGAAGGATTCTCTTTTGGATAGGAAGTTCATAAAATTTGTAATAGGGAAAGTATTTTCCAAATAACTTGATTGAGAAAGCTTTTAGTGAAAATATTTTTGTGCATGTATCCCATCTTGGGTGAACCACGTTAAAATGGCTCTTCTTTGTGTGTTGCTTTATGTGATGGTTAATTTTATGTTGATGCCACTGCTATCTAAAGTAAAAATTTTTAAATGGTTGCACATTATACTATTCACCCCCCCTTTCAGTATAAGTCTATGTTCTTCAATCATACCATCTTCATCCACCATAGTTGAGGACACAATTCAATCGACCTACCTAGAACTCGATGAGTGCATAGTACCAAATTATGCATTCACACCTATCATCAAGTCGATAAAATATATAGGTAGTCACCCTACCAAGTTTCCATCAATTGATAGCATTCTGGATGCACCCTTCAAACATGGAGGCCAAGCAGATCATCTTGGACAAGTTGATGAGGTAGCCATAACTTGTTCAAATGCAAATGCATCTTCTCATGATTTTGTGGGAATGATCAATGTGATGACAGAGAACCAAAGTCCTCTAAATCCATCTATGCAACTTGCGACTCCATCCAACATCCCATCCACACCATAGGAGATACCATTGATGGATTCGATCACACCTACTCCATCTCACTCAACATCTCCACAAGATCAAGAGCAGGTGTACCCCCTATACCAAAGTTGGGGTAACCCAACTACCATAGTTGAAAACTCTGAGTTGGAACATGAGCATGAGCTAAATAAAGAATAAGAACATGTGGATATAATCTCTAGTCTCAATCATCATGAAGTATCCACATCTACTCAGACATTAGGGACTTTTGATCCACCCTCAATCAACTATCTCCCAGCTCCCACACCTAGTTCACCTCCACAAACTATCAGTTGTCATCCAGGTTATTCAATAGTCATCCATTCATCACCTCCACCTGTTCCACAACATATCTTGGATAGGATAGCCAATGTGGAGTTACAAATGAATAAAAAACACTATGATTTATAATAGATCTTGAGTTAACTCACAAGAATTGAGGATAGTTGAGTAATCTTAGATCTCAACCCCCTGAGTATCTGGACCAACCCAATCCTATGCAATCCAATATTAAGTATCAAACAAATAAATGGCTAAACCAGTAGCATCACTGGCAGCGTCGCCCTAAGTGATAATTTATGCCTATTTTCAAGTCCATGGACTCTTTGTTTGAGCGCCTCTTAGTAGCTAATGTGATCAACCTACCAAAGTGTCGACCTATCAATCCAAATGCACCAAAGCCCAAATCATATCACAAAGACCTATATTGCAAGTACCATAGGAAACATGGGCATGCCGTCCATAGGTGCTTCATGTTCAAACACCTAGTATAGGATATAATCGATAGGAATGATCCTCAAGTCCAAGATCTCATTTATGAGGGAGCTTTATCCATGAGTGGAGAACTCATTCCACCCCATAAAGACATGGACATTACCCAAAATCCCCTAGCACAATTGGGAGGGTCAATTTCTATTGCTCCTTATAGCCAAGACAATAACATTGCACCAATCATAGTACATACTAGGGGTATCTAAGGTGTAACACCTTCCCTACTATTTACATCACAAGTAATGAAGAAAACTGGGGATCCTAAAGGTATCACACCTTCCTCGCTTCCTTTGATCACCACAAATGTTTGGGGTATACAAGGTATTTCACCTTCTTCCTAAGAGGACAAAGTAATAAAAGTTACAAAAGGCTCCAAGGGTATCTACATACCGCTTGGTCAACCCATAACACCCCTAGGCGGTCTATAACTGTCTAGGTGACACCAAAAGGCTCCTAGCGGGTTCTCAACATCTAGGTTAAGTAAAAATACTCCTGGACTATCTATGATCATCTAGGTCAATCCTAAAATCCCCAAAGACATCCATAAACCCTTTGGTCATAGCCAAATACCCCTAGGCAGTCGTAGACACTTTTTAAGTGTCGTCGCACATCTAGGTCACCCAAAATGCTCCTAGTGGGTTCTCACTGTCTAGGTCAAGTAAAAACACTCATGGACTATCTACGATCATCTAGGTCAACCCTAAAAACCCCAAAGGCATCCATAAAATCTTTGGTCATAGTCAAATACCCCTAGGCATTCATAGACACTTTTTAAGTGTCATCGCACGTCTAGGTCACCCAAAAGGCTCCTGGTGGGTTCTCACCATATAGGTCAAGTAAAAATACTCCTATACTATCTACGATCATCTAGGTCAACCCTAAAAGCCCCAAAGACATCCATAAGCCCTTTGGTCATAGCCAAATACCCCTAGGTAGTCATAGACACTTTTTAAGTGTCATCATACCTCTAGGTCACCCAAAAGGCTCCTAGCAGGTTCTCATTTTCTAGATCAAGTAAAAATGTTCCTGGACTATCTACAATCATCTAGGTCAACCCTAAAATCCCCAAAGGTATCCATAATCCCTTTGGTCATAGACAAATACCCCTAGGTAGTCTAGAAACTTTTTAAGTGCCATCGCACATCTAGGTCACCCAAAAGGCTCCTAGCAGGTACTCACCGTCTAGGTTAAGTAAAAATGCTCTTGGACTATCTACGATCATATAGGTCAACCCTAAAATCCCCAAAGGCATCCATAAGCCCTTTGGTCACAAAAAAATGCTCCTAGGTAGTCGTAGACACTTTTTAAGTGCCACTGCATGTCTAGGTCATCCAAAAGGCTCCTAGTAGGTTCTCATCATCTAAATCAAGTAAAAAATCTCCTAGGCTACCTACAATCATCTAGGTAAAACCTAAGTGTCCCAATGGCCCCAAAATAAGCATGTTGGTCACATGTATATACATATAAATAAAAAATTTTAAAACATCATCAAAACATCAAAATACAAAAACATTGCATCACATTGCACTTTCATACATATATATCAATCAAAATTTCAAAAAGAAAAAAAAAACATCATCAAAATTTCAAAAAAATATTGCGTTCCCATCAAGTTGCATACCATTGCATTATCATTTGCATTTGGCATAATCATCATTGGCACTTTGCGTTTTTAGAGTGGCTCATATATGCCCAACATTAAAATAGTACACTAAGTATAATGCACAATCAATGGTGTCAAGGTTATCACTCAGCTCATTCCATAGTTACTTATCATTTCCATCTACATTTCATACATTTCCATGGTCGTGTCCATTCCCTCCACTTAGTCATTTGTTTTTAGAAAGTCATTAAGGTTTTCGATCACTTAGCCATATCTAGTTTCTTATCAAATTATGTAGAAGTCTAGTGAGATTTTTAGGAGGTAGAGCCTTGCTGAGATCATGCCTCGTATACATAAAATCCTAACAAATTTCACACTAATAAATCCAATTTTATGAAAGGAAATATGAAACCCACAAAGTGGTCTAGGGTACCTTGAGAAAAAATTTTATCCTGCTCATCCCCCTATGTGAATGATTCAAGAATGCTAAGAATTGGCAAAAGGACAAGCTCTTCCCCACCCAATTCCCAAAAATAAATAGTGGTTTTCACCACTATCAAAATTTCCAAACACCCTTGATACCTAAATTCATAAGAATTCGTACTACACATCCCTACGAAGGATGGGTAGTCATCCACAAGGCGTAAAAGATCAACACCATTTCAAAGCAAAATCCCAAAAGCTTCCCATCAACATTTCCAAAAACCTTTGATCCCTAAAGTCGTAAGGCTTCATACTACACATCCTTGAGAAGAATGGGTAGTCATCCCCAAGGCCTAAAGGATCAATGCCATCCACAAGCCAAAAATCCCACAAATTCGACTTTGAAATCAAAATCCTCAAAAAGCAACAATAAAAAATAACAGTGGTTATCACCAATACTCAAACCCCTTACTCAAAAAAAGAAAGAAAAAAACTCAAAATAAATAGTGATTATAGTCACTAAAAAGAGAAAAATAAATAGTGATTTTCATCACTATATATCAGAGCAAGTAATCCCAATCAATTGAATAACCAAAAGACACCTGAGCTTGAATCCCTAGAATTCTCAATATTTGAAAAACCATTTAGGTGATCCTCATTACAAGTTTGGTGGATAGCCTACTTGTCAATGGTGGTATCCTAAACGCATGATGATATATCTATCACATTATATTTGCTTGTGTATAGACCAATGTTTGCATGTGGACGAGCTAGCTTTTGTTCACCTATACTACCTAGTGGTCTAATCCAACTGAGTATAGAACCTTGGATTGTGGCATTCATAGAGTGATCATCATTATATGTTTGGTGTATAGCCTACTTTTCAATGGTGGTATCTTTATGCATCTTGCATGAATGAACTCACTTGCACACATAGGGATATTGAGTATCTTGGTCATCCTAACAGATTAATACCTTGTCAAAAAGTCTTGCACGGTTAGTATACAACTTTTGATCAATTTACTAGAGTGTTTGAAGCTTGTGGAAACCTCATGAACATCTTCTAAACATCATATCACTTCACCACATTCATTTTAATTACTTATTCATAAATCCATTATATAGTCTCAAGAAAATATTACACATGAATTAATGCATTCTATATCGTCTATGGTACTAGCATAATATGGCATATAGTCATCCATCTCATCATACATCCATACATGTACAAAATCAAATAAAATCACATTAAAATATATGCATACATGATAGACATCCATCGTCATATCATAGATCAAATAAAAATATTGCATATCATCAAATAACATCATAGCACAACACATGCATCCATTAATGCATCATAACACCTAATGCACCTAATGGTCCACAATCGCACAATTGCACATCACACAAATATTTTCAAGCATCAACTGGGGCATTATTGGTACCATACCTCCCCTAATAATCTATCAAACAATTAATCAATCAATTTCAAAAAGCTCCAAAGGTATCCATCAACCCTTTGGTCACCCCAAAAATCCCTAAAGGTATCCATCAACCCTTTGGTCACCCCAAAAAGGCCCAAAGGTATCCATGAACCCTTTTGTCACTCCCAAAAAGCTACAAAGATATCCATAAACCCTTTGGCCACCCCAAAAATCCCCAAAGGTATCCATTAACCCTTTAGTCAACCCAAAATGCCCCAAAGGTATCCATAAACTCTTTGGTCATCCAACAAGCCCCAAAGGTATCCATAAACCCTTTGGTCAACTCAAAAATCCCTAAAGGTCTCCATAAATCCTTTGCTCAACCCAAACAAGCCCTAAAGGTATCCCTAAACCCTTTGGTCACTCAAAATGCCCCAATGGCATCCAATAATCCCATTGGTAAAGTATACTTACATATACATTAATAAAAAATAACAAAACAAAACAAAAGCCAAAGAAAAGGGTTCAACACCCATTAAAACAAGCCAAATATGATGGAATTCATTCAGGGTCAAGATGGAATGCAAACTTCTCATGGATGCATGGAAAATTTACTACTTCACTCCCCAAGAAGGCCATTATAGCTAGACCGCTCCATAGGAAGGAGGTTTTCAACTCTTTGCTTCCATGAAATCTCCATAGCATCATCCAAATCCTTTAAAAACTATGCCATTTTTTCAATGAGAACAACTGAAGGCAACCTTAACAAATGTCATCTGGGTCAAGAGACTCATCGCTTTTGTCACTGGTCATTCCTTCATCAACTCATCGCTTGAGGGGGTAGTCATGTTTAAAAAATTCATAATCAAAAATAAATAATTAAACACTCAATAATGCAAGTTGCATTCATCCAATGAATATTTGACAAAGACAATCATGCCCCTGCTTGGGGCAGAAAAAAAGCAAATATCTCAATTAAGCACATAACAGTGTAGATGTACCTGCCTGTTGGTAACCTCAAAAGTTAACAAAATACTTGGTTTTCTATAAATGCCTAGGGTTATAAGTACCTTGAGCATACCTGGAAGCTGAAGAGAAACCAAGACCAATGTATTTATCGAGTCAGAATCAAACATTCAAAAACACACGCCCTTTCCATGATTAGAGCATCTAAAGTTGGTTAGGTTATCAAGTAACCTTATTCATTCCACATTTTGGTCATCTATTTTTGCTCAGCATTATGCTACACACAACACATATCAAAAATTGTTATTTGGAGATACTAAAACGTAGTTAATCCTATTAAGCACACACAAACAATGATCAAATTGACATCATATGGCCCCTTGGGCAACCCTCAAGAGGCTCATAGTGGTTCTAGCCACTCCGGAAGGTTTTTTGGAGGCTACTGGCCCAATTTTGGAAGTTTTTGGCCCAAAATTCATCACCTTCCCACTCTAGGATGGTGGTATATTCCCACCATCCCACCCTGGGATGGTGGTGAGCCATCATCCCAAGGTTGGACGGTGAGCAGGTTTGACCCAGAAAAAGTCAAATCTGGGACATTTGGTGCCCAAAAACTACCATTTAGCATGCCATTTGTAGCATTAAGGTCATAGGGCACTTATTCCTTATGACATGCTTCATAATGGAGGCCCAAATTGGATATTCTCTTCCACACCCATTGCATGTCTTCCGTTTGACAAATGGCGCTTCCTGCCATTCATGCCCTTGCATGCCTTTTTGCACATAAGCCCCCTTGGGCTATAAAGTGGATGCAATTTCCACACAAAAGTTACACACACATATAGATAGGAGTTATAGGATATTCAATGGAGTTCTACCAAGATTTGCCCTCACCTTATTGCACCTTTTTTCCCTTAGAATCTCCCTTTTGCCAAGGAGGTTATCAGGTGACTTCAAGAAGGTAATCCGAGCATAACTTTTCCATCCGGGTGAATTTCTTCACCAAATTTGATGAAAACACACCTTAGGTTGTTTAGGAACATCTTCTAGTTATTTGGTAGCAAAAAGTGGTCATATTTTGTGGGTATCCCCTCCTAGGGTGCCCCCTAAATAGTTGCAGTCACCATTGTCCCCCTCGGAGGAGGGTAAATTATTAAAAAAAATTCATTACTATTTTTAGTTATTAATTTTCTATATTTTTCCCATTATGCTACAGTTAAAATTTCAAGTGATTTGACGTTGAAATGAAAAATTTATGCTATTTTTAAGTTTTCATAGGCTTGTAGGGCCCATCCAAGCACCCCAATTTTATGCAGTGGATACAAGATCTAATTTGAAAATATGATCATATGGTTTGTCTTGAAATGTCACTTTATGCATACTGACAAAATTTCATGAGTTTTGGATAAGTGCAGGTTTGAGATTTTGTTATCTTCCTTTTCTTAGGTTATAGGTGGGTGGCGCTAAATCGAGGGGTCTACGAATGCAATTTCCAATATGTTTTGGGTTATATCCTCCCAAAACATCCTATTTAACATATATACAAATTTTCAAGTCATTTGGATATCATTTGATGCATTTTTAATTTATATGTCAGTTTGCCCCTATGGGGATTACATGTTTTCACCATACACCCTTGCTATTTGATCTTTTTTTTCTTCCTTGTGTGCAGTTGCAGGTCCTCATAAGGCTTTGTGAAGCAATATCAGACATAATATAACCTAGATACAAGCAATGGTGACATTGGCTCGCCCACCTAGATTGTGGGTACATTAAGAAACATTGGATGTGCACCAAGATTTCGTGAAAGACTTGGTCTTTGGGCACCCAATATTGTAACAATTGTATCAAATTTTGAGCCCTCAAGGATAATTCTATGTAACCTTGGATATTATCCAACAAATTAATCAGAAGAGACTTGCTTTAATTCATTTCCTCCTGTTTGGTATTATTTCCTTTTCACATGCATGCTTCCTTTTTGATGCTCATGAGTGATATGGGGTAGATATGCATATTTTTTACATAATTTGGTGCACCATTTTTCCCTACTTCACTTCTATATACTATCATCTCACTCTGGGGAGAGATATCACATGGCCTTAGGTGACTCCTCTAGGCAATGAGGATGATGACTTCCAGGAGTTAGGCCTGACAGATGTAGGGATGATAGTTGACTATTATCCCTAGTGGATGACCAGGATATGGTGGGGCTTGGCTGGCCCATTGGGTAGACTATTTACTAATCCTCATGGGCATCAAGTTTTTCAGAGGACTTAGGGTGGATGGGGTGAGGGAGGAGTTGCAGAAGAGGTCCCCCAAGCTGAGGAGGAGGGTGAGGCACTAGAAGAGAATGAGGTAGCACCTAACAATAAGATTGGGTAGCTCAGGGATTAGGTTTATAGCTTATAAAACCATATATGCACACTCTATATGCATATCCTATGGATAGATACCTTCATAGTTACCCTACAGTCATAGGTCAGTGCCCTATAGTCATAGCTCACAATAGGGCAGACTTAGTGGCATAACTATGAGGAGGAGAGGACAACTCTCCAAGCATAGCTCACCATAGTAGATATGGATATCCAGAGGATCATAGGGTAGTGTAGTCTCCTATAAGCTTAGCTAGATACTGTGACCACAGAGTGTAACTTTCTCAAGTCTGCGAGGGAAGACCCCTCATCTTCACAGGCTACTCCTATGGCTCTAGCTACTCCAACAGTACAAGGACTAGCAAGGATGGACCTAATGGCAGATATCAAGAGACTATGGAATCTGGTGTAATGTCATGTCAGCAAGTGATCATAAAATTTTGCTTACATCTCTTCCTTAGTGGGAGATTTTGAGCTACTTAGGGGTGAGGTTCATGAGAGGACCATAGATCTAGGATCTCAGAGAACTCATACTCGAGAGATAGGGTAATATTCAGCTCGTTCCAGTCATATGACACACAGGACTGAGAGAACCTTAGGTGCTAGCTCTAGGAAAATTCATAGGGAGGGTGGAGATGATGGTGGAGTCTCACATACTGGGGATGCAGGCACTACTTAGTACAGATCTGTATCAGATGTTGCTATACCATTTTTTAGTGTAAGGTCAAGTACCTAGTTGTAGCCTATGGGCACTTTGGACATATGTCAATGTACTTATTTTGGGATAGATATATATATATATATATATATATATATATGATTTGGCATTTGATAATCGTTATATGTGTACTTTATTTGATTTATGTTTATGAGATGCATATCTATGCAATGCTAATATGTTATGTTTATTTTATGCTATATGATGTGATGTATACATGACATGCACTAGATAGCTATGTGATGTATGATTAGATGCAGTGATATATATGTGTAGATGGACTACTTATGATGGATGCATATGAATGCAATATTTGATTTTTAAATGCATGTTTAGTTTACTATACTTGTATGCATTTAATTTATGATGTTATTACATGATTTACGCCATGTATGCACTGCATAATTTTCATAATGATAATTTATTGTAATTGGACATGCATGCTTTAATCACTTTAAACATAATGTATGAATGTAATTATGAGTTTAAAGATATAATGGATGACACCACATAATGTATAACAATTATGAACTGTAATTGATATATCTCATCATAAGAATTAATCAATTAAATCACATGTGTGCTATGACATGATATATTGTTTATATTCATAATATCTTGTAAGTTAAAAGAATATGCATAACATAGTCAGTGGACGTTTAAATATCATTTTTGATATTCATCTGGTATCTAACCTATATTATGAATAGTCTTTTATAAACAAAATCTTATAAAAATAAATTAATCATTGATGATTGTGAGTTGATTGTTGCTATTTGGGAATTTTTGAGGTTTTCGTTGAGACTCAAACACCCTAGTTGACTTCTAAAATTTTCTATAATGACTATACTAGACTTCTAAAAAATAAATTTTCACTATGAAAGACCAAACTATTCATTACCCCTATGTGTGCAAATGAATATATTAGATAATGCATAAGCATACCCCAGTTCCAGGAGGGATTCATTCAACCCATTGTTGTATTGGGGATCCTCAAATGTCTATTTGATCCTAGATTTGAATTTAGTTAGATTAGACCACTAGGCAATACAAGACATCTAAATCTAGCTCATTTGTGACTTGCTAGACCTACCCCAATGTCAGGTGGGATGCATTCATCCCATTGTTGTATTGGGATCACTCCATGGCTTTGAGTATTGACCATTCCAGGGATTCAAGTTCACCCCTTTTTATCTTCAATTTATTGGGATACTTGCTCATAGATAGTGTTAAAAATCACTATTAATTCTGTATATACTTTTTTTTTTTTTAGCAAGGGATAGGATTTGACTCTAGTATTTTGATCTTTTTGATTTAAGAAAGGGATCTCTTTGGATAGGGTGTAAACTTGTACTTTTTACAATGACCTCTACTCTAGACCACTGCTTCTCATAGATGAGCAAGTAATAAAACCTTTCACTTACGATGGCTAGGACTGATTCACAATTTTCATCTTCCCTTGTCCTAACTATGATTTTTAAATGTGTTTGATTAGTGATAGGATTATGATATGCTAAGTGCTATCAAAACTAGACCTCGTCTACAAAAGCAAAGTAATATTTCTACCAAACTCTTGAGAAGACCACTAGGTATGGTTGAAAGACCGTAAAACCCTAGTATATTCTTCATAGCAACAGGAGGGTTTGTGTTGAGAAACATAATTACTCACAAGGGTGATGGATGATGATGATAATGCATAGATGCATGATTGAAACACAAATATGGTGTCATTTGTAAGATTGTAAACACAACCTATCCTAATGCAAGTGCGACGAATGTAAATGCCTAATGTAATGAAATTAAATGAAAGTAAGTGCTAAGTGAAATGCATGATGCAAATGAGATGTAGTAATGCAAAATGAAATGCAATGTTTTTATATTTTATTACTTTTTAATTTTTATGGATTTTTGAAATTTTGATTTGACCAAAGGGTTTAGATTCCTTTGGAGCCTTTTTTGAATTGACCAAAGGGATTTTTATACCTTTGGAGATTTTTGTGAATGGAAAAAGGGCTTACAGATGATTTGGAGCCTTTTAATAGTTTTAGGTATAGAATACTAAAATATGAAGGATGTTGAGAGGTTCAGGTTCTTCAACACCTTCAAGCAATGTTAAGCGATATATCCCAGGTCCAATCTTCTATGAGATGATATAAGGACCTAACTAGTTAGTCGTACATTTATCTCATAATTTTAGCGATAAATTTAAGTTTTTTTGGTTCTCTTTTAGCACTAGATCACCAATATCAAAGTCTCTTAGATGGACTTTGATATTGTAAGCTTGTTTTAAGTGCTCCTGATAAACACAAAGATGCTCAAGGCCATTCCATGATGTTCATCGATTAGCATCAATTGATCAAGTTGAGCTTATCGCATAGTGTCATCATAAATGAAATCTTTCAATATGATGTGCAGCATTGGAATCTCCAACTCTAAGGGCATAATGGCCTTAGCACCAAATACCAATGAAAACAATGTTTCTCCAGTGGGCATCCGAATGCTAGTCTTGTAAGCCTGTAATGCAAGGGGTAGCCGGATGTGCCAATCCTTGTGGTTTTCTTGTATTGTATTTTTCAAGATGGATACCATTGTCTTATTTGAAGCCTCAACTTACCCATTTTCCTACAAATAATATGGAGTTGCAAAATTGTGTTTGATCTTGTACTTGGACGTTAAAGCCCTCACAATTTTTTTCTTGAATGATGTTCCATTATCTAATATTATCTTGGATGGTATCCCAAAATGACTTATGATATTGGTGAGTATGAACTTTACAATACGTGCTTCAGTTGTCATTGTTAACGGGATTTCTTCCACCCACTTAGTAAAGTACTTAGTGGCCATAATAATGAATGTATGCCGACCCGATGATAGAGGAGAGATATTTCCTATGAGATCTAAATCCCACTGAGAAAATGGCCAAGTTGCTTGAATTGGTTGTAAGTCCTATGATGGCAAGTGTGCAATATTAGCATGATTTTGACATTTAACACATTTCCTGACATACACATTATAATCCTTATCCATAGTAGGCCAATAATAGCCCATGCGAAGGATGTGCTTGATGATATCCATGTCGCTGAAATGGCCCCTGCATGTATCATCGTGAGCTTGAAAAATTGCCCAAGCTAGTTCTTGGGGCTCAAGACAATGAAGGAAAACTCCATCATAGCTTTGACAATATAAATTGCCTCCTAAAAAGACATACTTTGTCACTTTTTGCTTAAATGTGCATTTTGCGGTACACAAAAATTCCTATGGGATTACACCAAGTTTTAGGAAGTCATGTATTTGTGACATCTAGTTCTGATAGACCTCAACCTCAATTGACAAGACAACATATTCCCCTTATGATTTAACATTCATAAATGTAGACTAGGAAATAACATTATGGTGAATGGTAGTACCATTACCTATAGGACCTTGCAAGATCAATGACCCCCAAGGCAACCTCTTAAAAAATTCTTTGGCTTTGTAGAACCATTCATGATTTGGTTCTACATGAATCATTTTGACTGGTTCTTTATTATCCAAAGCTTTGTGTTGTATGGCAGAATGCGATAGTGCTTTTACATGGATGGTAGTAAAATTGGTAGATATATTCTAAGGAATTAAGGATCCCAAAGATGCCATAGTGTTTGTAAATATATTTGATGAATGAGGGATTGCCTTAATGTCGTACCACTCCAACTGAGCTAGATAAGTGTCAACAAGATCTTTGTAGGATTTTAGGACAGGACAACTACATTGAAAAAGCTCCTTCACTTGGTTGATAATGAGAAGGGAATCACCAAAGATGTTTAACTTGCTGATCTTCATGGAAAAATCTATTTGAAGACCCAATATTAGGGCTTCGTATTCAACGTTATTATTGGTACAATAAAATTATAACTTAAACAACAAGGGCATGGGAGCACCTTATGATGTGAACAACACTATTCCTATACCACCTTCCTGCTCACACTTCAAACTGTCAAAGAACAAGGTCATATCATCTTTGTTATCCAGTTCTTTGGGTTTAGGAGACTCTGATAATATGAAGATTGCATCATCAGGAATCTCAATGGTGAGAGGCCTAATATTTTCTAGTGGTGCATGTACCAGTTGATCAACTATGACCTATCTCTTGATGGAATTTTGGCTAATGAATTCCAAGTTGAATTCTATCAATAGCATGATCCACTTTGCAGTATGTGTATTATGATATGTCTTGCTCATCATATACTGCAAAGGATTTTTTTGATATGACATACATCGCATGACTTAACATATAATGCTACAATTTTTTTGTTGCAAACACTATTTCTAAATATAACATTTTCTTGTAGGCATATCCTAGCTCGTAACTCACCAAGGTTCAACTAATGTAATATATGGCTTGCTCTTTGTCCTGCACATTATTTTGGGCTAACATGGTCCCTAATGCAAAGTCAATAGCTGATATATATAGCAATAATGGTATGTCTAGTCTTGGTGGAGCTAGTACTGGTGGCATCACCAGATAGTGCTTGATCTTAGCAAAGGCTACTTGAAAACCCTCATCTCAATTGAATGGGACCCCCTTGTGTAGCAGTCGATTTATGGGTTGACATTTGTTCAATAATTGTGCAATAAATCGCTTTGTCTTGAAGGATTCTTAATTACTTTATGTTTGTGGGAGGATGCATCTCTTAAATGGCCTTGACATTTTCTGGGTCAACTTCGATGCCTTGTTTTGAAATAATGAATCCCAAGAGCTTTCCTAAAGTTAGACCAAATATGCACTTCTTGGGATTCAACATGACATTATGATCTATCAAGTGATCGAAGATCTTTCCCAAGACCTCTGCATGCTCTTTATATAGCAATGACTTTGCCAACATGTCATTGATATAATATTTCAAGATCTTATGCATGTAGTCATAAAGATGTATGTCATAGCTCGCTGATATGTGGCACCAGTATTTTTAAGGCTGAATGACATAAATTTATAGTAAAATATCCCCCTTGGCATTGTGCATGCAGTTTTATGATGGTCTTCAACTTTAATATAATTTGATTGTAACCAAAAAAACCATCTATTAGAGAGAGCATTTCATGACCCGTAGTTTCATCTACGAGAGAATCTATGTTTGGAAATGAAAATGAATCCTTTGGTGTTGCCCTATTGTGGTATCTAAAATTTGTATAGATACGAATCCTTCCATCAAGTTTTCCTACAGGAACCATATTTGATACCCATTCTGGATAGTCGATGGAAATGAAAAACTCTACATCCAGTAGCTTTTACAATTCATATTTAACCACTAAGGCTACTGGAAGGATAAATCTATCCTTCTGCACAATGAGAAACACAGAGAGAGAATTCTAAACAGAATGACAAATAAATTATATCGAATAAGAATTTGCTGCGAAAGAATAAAAATTGTTAAATGCCACTTGAGGTGGGCACACCCTCGCCGTATAGGCCAATGCGAAAACGCAAGTGAATTTAGAAAAATAAGATTGATGATTTCCAATAAACTATTGTGAATCAATATATATACTAAATATTAAACGCTTGGAAAACATAGTCGACGCAGGCTATGTTTGGAATGTAACATGACTCCCCTCCTCGAAAAACTTTGTCCTCAAAGCTGGAAATGTTTGGAAGATACTTTTAGGTTCCCATGTGGCATCCTCCTCTGGTAAATCTTGCCATTTAATGAGAAATTTTTGAATCTTACGTGATCTCAATATTCAGATTCTATGTTGTAGTATATCTTCAGGTTGGAGATGTATGCATCCTTCCTCATCGAGCACTGGTAATTCTGATTGACTTTGTACTTTCTGACCAATTACTTTTTTGAGACATGAAACATGAAATACCGGGTGTATTCGTGATGATGTAGGTAGCTCTAATTGATAGGCTACTTCTCCAATGCGGCGCACAATTTTGTAGGGACCATAGAATCATGGAGCCAACTTTTGGCTAGACTTTATCCTTAATGAGGATTGTTTGTAAGGTTGCAACTTTAGGAACACCCAATCACCTATGTTAAAAGTTCTCTCTGATCGATGCAAGTCTTGTTGTTGTTTCATACGATTCTGTGCTTGGACTAAATTCTCTTTGAGGATGGTGAGTGTAGATTGCCTTTGTTGGAACCAATCATCCACTTTGGCTACTTTGGATGATCCATGTACGTAATCTGTGACTATTGGAGGTTTGGTGCCATACAATGCTTCAAATGGAGACATCTTAATTGAGTAATGGTAAGAAGTGTTGTACCACCATTCTGCCAATGCTAACCAATGGCTCCATTGGTATTTTTTATCTTGATCGAAACATCTTAAGTACGTACCCAAACATTTGTTAACTACTTCTGTTTGACCATCTTTCTGTGGATGGTAGGCTGAAGACATGTTCAATTTGGTACCACTAAGTCAAAATAATTCCCGCCAAAAGTTACTAGTGAAGATGGGATCTCTATCACTTACAATATTTTTTGGCATACCATGTAATTTGAAAATTGAATCCATAAATACCTTTGCCACCTTGCTTGCGGAAAATGGATGTTGTAAAGTCTGAAAGTGAGCGTATTTGGATAACCGGTCTACGACGATGAATATTACTTTCCTGCCTTCTGACTTTGGAAGACCTTCAATAAAATCCATGGATATATGTTCCCACTGTCATTCAGGGATGGGTAATGGTTATAACAATCCCGATGATTTGACTGTTTCTCCTTTATTGCGCTGGCAAACTTCACATTCTGCTACCCATTGTTTGACTTTTGCTTTTAATCCTTTCCAACAAAATGATTGTTTGACCCTTAAATATGTCTTCAAAAATCTTGAATGTCCTGCTGATGGAGAAGCATGTGATTCGTCGAGGATCTTCGATTTGAGTTCTGAATTATGTGGAATGTAAATGCGGTTCTTCTTTCGGAGGATTTTATCTTCATAAGAGAACAAAGGGTGTTTAGAGGACCCTATAGATAATTCTTGAAGTATCTGAGAAGTTTCGCTATTTGACAACCATTCATCTTGTAATTGATTCACCCATTGGGAGCGAGGACCTGAAATAGCGTTAATGACTACTTCATCTTCATATTTCCTAGACAGCACATCGACGACTATATTTTCCTTCCCTTTCTTGTATTCGATAACAAAATCATAGCCCAACAGTTTGGTTAACCACCTATTTTGTTTCAAATATGAAAACCTTTGCTCAAGAAAATGTTTGAGGCTACTATGATCTATTTTTATAATGAAGCGGCTACTGATTAGGTAGTGTCTCCATTTTTCTACTACGTGAAGAATAGCCAACATTTATTTTTCGTATGTTGATCTTCCCAAATTTTTCTCGAAAAGCTGTTTACTTTCAAACGCCAACAGATGACCTTCTTGCATTAGTATAGCCCCAATTCCTGTTCCTGATGCATCACATTCGATAATAAATGGTTTGTGAAAATTGGGAGTTGCTAATACTGGAGTTGTACACATCGCCGTCTTAAGAGCTTCGAAGGCTTGAGAAGCCTCTGTCGACCAAAGAAAAGCATCCTTCTTTGTGAGTGCGGTGAGAGGTGCTGCAATCTTACCATAATTTTGTACAAACTTGTGATAGTAGCCCGTGAGACCCAAAAAACCACAAAGTTTCTTGATGGTTTTAGGTAAAGGCCACTCTTGAATTGCCTTAATCTTATTGGGATCCACTTTGACGCCCTCATGTGAAACTATATGACCAAGATACTCGACTTCTTGAACACCAAATGAACATTTGGAACGTTTGACAAATAACTTTTCTTTGTGTAAAATGTGAAGGGCCTTACAGCTAACAATCGAAAGATGACAACTATGCGCAGAGGAACAATCAATGTGACCGAAGTCACACCGTAGGAGGTGTGACGTATGCCTTATAAACCCATAAACAATTTTAATATACCGAATGTGGGATAAAAAAATGGAGCCCAATGCCCGAAATAATTTTTACTGATGTCAGCAAAATAATTTTATCCAACTACCTTAGTCTTTCCCGGTTAATTGAAAATTTCTCGAATTATGATTGGACGACGTCATTTGTGAATGGCTGTAATGGACTGTGCATATGTTTACGGCCCGGTGTTTGGATTTTTTACTGCAAAGGAAGGATTTGTGCCTCGATTGCTACTGCGGTGGTTTTGGGACAAGATTGGAATGAACTGTAGCGAAAAATTGGGAACAAACCGCCTGTAATCGCCGTCGTAAGGCTCTCTTGTGAACGCTGGTAAAAATACGATGTGATGCTAACTGTAACCGGCTATTGCTATGTGGCTGAATTGTGGTGTTGTGAGACCGAAAAAAAAATCTCATGAATTGTCTAGACTGATACCACTTGGAAGGATAAATCTATCCTTCTGCACAATGAGAAACACAGAGAGAATTTCGAATAGAATGACAAATAAATTATATTGAATAAGAATTATCTGTGGAAGAATAAAAATTGTTAAATGCCACTTGAGGTGGGCACACCCTCGCCGTATAGGCCAATGCGAAAATGCAAGTGAATTTAGAATAATAAGATTGATGATTTCCAATAAACTATTGTGAATCAATATATATACTAATTATTAAATGCTTGGAAAACATAGCCGACGCAGGCTATGTTTGGAATGTAACAGCTACTATTGGATGTATTTTCTGAGTTTTTGCTTGACTAGATTTTTTGAGAGATCTAGAGAAAGGTTATGAGTAACCAATTTTGTATCTAGACCATACATGTCCTTATAAGTCCAAGCAAAGAGATCAAGTCTCTATTTTATTAGAGTGATGAGATTAGAACGCACATCGGGAGATACAATTTCTCCAAATTTAACCTTCTTAGGAATTATGAATTATTGTTGATATCCACTTTAAAGGTTTCCTATACTAACATGTGGGATCCCTCATCAAGCTGGTGAGGCATAGGGATCAAGTGGATGTCATCTTTTGGGTTTATGGGTTCCATATTGGAAGCATCTTTAGCATGATAAACATCATGTGCATAACCTGGCACAAAATGAAAAGGTTACAACATTTATTCATAGGGGAAGAAATATTTAGGTTCCAATGGTGATTTAGCATGATCCTAATCAATAGTATCTACATTAAGATACAATGGTTTGAAGGAATTGGTTAGATTGCAAAGTGGAGTGGTCAAATAAATGGAGATCATATTTATGGAATGAATTATATATCTAGGACCACACGTATGTGACTCTATATTGATATAACTTCCATACCCAATATGTGGTTCTAGGTGTATGGGAATATCTAGATCCAGTCTATGGACAGACTCAAAAATAAGATCATTGGGCTCAAGAAGCTCCATGTATGTCAGCAAATCAGGGAATATTATATGATAAATCACTTTGAAATTCAATGGTCTTCCCCTAAGAAGAGGGTGGAGATTGATATCTTTGTACATATCCTCTATAGTGTATGGTGCATTACAATGACACAAGTATGGAGGCTCTAAATAGGCTCTCTCTATTTCATATTCATCATCTCTATCATAATAAAAATCCTCACTGCTACCTATTGGAATTGGGAGATTAGAAATATGGGGCCCCATGTAAGTCCACTCTTGATGGCTGCTATCATCGATGGAGGATTGCTCATCCTTTGCGACTATCTCCAAGGGCAATAAATGATATAAATTTAAGGGGCCTAGATAAGCCACCTCAGTTTCATCCCCAAATTGCTTATTTCTCAAGGACTCACCATCATCATCACTTTCATACATGCAACTCGGTCACTCTATCTAAGATATGGACTCTACTTTATCCTCATCAGAATGATCCTCTAACTCAGAATATTTTGCTATACCAATGTTCGAAACTTGCAGGCCTATGTCATTGGTTGTCCCATAGATTTCTTCATCCAATTTATCTCTTGGTATGTGTTTTGAATTGGTCTCCACCAAGATATTCTTGTGATATATCTCAGGCAGTTCTATAGTGATGTAAGACACTAACCGGTTATCCCTTCGAAAGGAGGTATTGGGGTGATAAGGATTGAAATCTACTTCACCCCCCATACTAAGGTACAAGTGGTCTAAAGATGCCATGAGGAGTTCATCCTATCCTCAAATATAATACCCTAACCTAAACCTATCAGTTGGTAACTAATATTGTGGTTCGTATGGCCTCCTATGCCCTTGCTCAAATAATCCGAGACCGTAACCATACCAATGGTAATGCTCAAAATATCATAAGGTGTATTCCAAGTTAGAGAGATAATAAACATTCACAGTGAATGGTTCATCATCATCCTAATCCATGGGAGTGCGAGATGTAAGCTGGTTGATCCCTCCATAGATGAAATTGGTTTGGTTAGGAGGTACCCCTAGAAATACCACCGTCCCTATGGGAAGGCGATAGGCTTGTGGATGGCCTATATTCTATGTAGTCTTTATGATCAATGTAAATGTCATATTCTGCATGATATACTCCCTTAATATAGTATTAACCAAATGAATGGTCACCTGTGATGTAGATGACCCTACTGAAGATGCAGGTAAGGTAGACTGAGGTGCCTCGTCAACTTATTCTTGAGAATCCTCTACTTCCATGGGAATAGAGATCTCGATAGCAGCTGGTTTGGGTGCTCATTTTGTCTTTTTTTCACCCACCTTTGCTTTTAGCTTCCTATCATCATGAGGCATTATGGATGCCATCGGTCTAGCAAAAGCAGTTATCATGTACCCTGATCATGGAGATGTGGATGTTTTAGGTTTGGTATACACTTTCTTCATTGTACTTCTTGGCTCTTTTATCGATGATGCCAGCCATAATTTTATTGCCTTCAGCTCACATAATTTATGGAAAATTGATGTCAACATTCCTATTATTGAGTGAATATGTTATGAGGGTATCTTTATTTATCCTTACCCTTTTGATTATTGTTGCACTATTCATATTACACAAGATGAGGTTGGTCTTGATAATTTCATTGCTGCTGCCCCTTATCCCATTTTTGAAGGTTTAAAACCACTTGATTAACATGGTCCGATTTGGCCTGTGATTTCTTAGTGCTCTTCTTGTTCCATTCCTTCTTATTTTTGAGTTTCAAGTTACCCTCTTGTAACTTGATATCCTCTATCACTTTGGCTTGCATCAAAGCCTCTTCAAATGTTTGATATTGTTGTAACCGCAACAATAATGAAATGTACTTTGAATAATTTTCATAAATATTCAAGTTAATTATATGGTAGGGATGGATAATGGTAATTTTTCCATCAATTTTCTCCATCATTTCTCGTAATTTATAACTGGCTCATCATCATGTTGCATTAAAGTATCCAGATCAGATAAGTTCACCTTTTTCTTAACATCGAAGGAGAAGCGTTAATAAATGCATTAGCTAGTTGCTCGAATCTGGTGATGTTGTACCTTTTGAGTTGATTAAACCACTCTCAAGCTGGGCCTGAGAGGGTTGTAATGAAGGTCCAAAGTAGCAAGGCATCATTGCTCTTGATCTAAATAACATGTCTAGAAAACTCATGGCGTGCTCCCAAGCATCCTCCTCTCCTTGAAACTTTTCTAGCCTGGGCATCTCAAAATATTTAGGATAGGCCAAAATAGGCACTAATGGGCATAAATGTTCACTATAAATATTATTTAAGGTAGTCTTTTGATGAGGCATTCCTTGCTTCTTAATAGCTTTAACATTTTATTCCAAGGCCTTATAGGCCTATGAAGATAGGATCTCCTCTTATTTGGATTGCCTTTGAGGCACCTTTGGAGGTAGATTCTTCTTCGGTCGAGGTGGAGGACTAGGCTCATCATCCACTTCAACTAGGGAGATTTTAGGATATTCTTGATCTAATTCATCTCCCACTTCTTCTTCATACTACCTATACCCACGATGTTCGAGCATTGGATGTTGATCCCTATGTTGGGCCGTATAGCAAGTATGGGTGTCTATATGCTCAGGGTGCAACTCAGGCTATGAAGTAGCTCATATGTCTATGCACTCCTTGTAATCACTATAGGGAGGTAAACCAAAATTGGAGAATTGGTCCTCCCTCTTAGCATGCTCCTTTTTATCAAGGATGTATTTTTCACGCATGCACTATTCATATAAGCATTATCTTATGAACCTTTTTTATCAAGGATGTATTTTTCACGCATGCACTGTTCATATAAGCATTATATTATGAACCTTTGCCTCTGATTGTCCTCATTTTCAAGGCATTCTCGCTCTACACGAACATCTTCCAATTGGTATTGGAAGATTTGATGTCTCTTCTCTAACACCAGCTTGTGATATCTATCTATGTGATCAGCCATATGATGCCTCTGGTGTGTATGCTCTGTTTGAGTAGCTTTGTAGGTGTGTCCCCCAACAGACTGATTTGGTACACTCTTGCCCTTGTTTTTGAAGATGATATTTACATCTAGCTATTGTCTATACTTTGTTCCTATATGGAATGCAGGGGTATGCATATCACGAGAACTCTTGGAACATTCTCCAAGTTATTTAATGGTATCGATTGTACTTTTGATATGCACACTCACAGAACGAGAGGGCACAAGTGAAGGTTTATAGCCTAGTTGTCCTAAGACTCTATTCAGACCATATAATTGTCTACTACATCATGGCTTATGTGGTGGTGTACCATTTGCTCCCACTTTAGACATGTCTATGGTGATCCTAAAAGGTTCACTTCTATGGAATTTTGTATGGATCTATGCTCAAAAGAGACCCTCTTTGTTTACCCTTTAATGGGTAGATCTTGAGCTTATCTATACTCATATGGTGGGGGATTTGAGAATCCCTTAGATATAGGTTGAAGGGGTACCAACCTAGATCCCTCTATGAAATACTCCTTAGCAGATCCTATGGATGCATGTGGAGTGCAATCACGGTAAATGCTACCATGTTTGGGACCTCCATGATGGGAATGCCCATGCTCTAATATGTATCTTGAGGAGTGTCTAGTACCTCCTCTAACTAGGGTATTCTCAATAGGATACCTACATGTAGAATTATCCCCTCTATACTTGTTGAATGACATTCAAGATAATTTTGTGGTTGAGGGTCCGATGTGTGTTGTTGTGTATCAGGTGGAGCTTAGGCGCTGACCTTAGATATATACCGATTTTGGCCCCTTTGCGTAACCACCATAATGTGTATCCTATGTATAAATTTATATTTTATTAATACACAAAATACAATGATGATTATCTCTTTTAAAATTTTAATGTGCCCTAAATTGTTTGATGATTTTTAAAGTTTGTTGTATTAGAAAGTAACTCTCATAATTTTTTAGAATGTTGATGATATACTCAAATTTTTAAGGGCTTTCACCTGTATACGTACAACTCGACAACTGGTAAAGAAATTCACGGTCACATAAGCCAATCTATAATGTATGGTAATGAAGCCCAGACAAATCCAGGGAGCACAGGTCCTCTCAGTCCTCACCCTATTCATCATAGTCAGTGATATACCTCTTCGAAGAGAGATACATATAAATTTTCCATGGGCTATGTTGGTTTTTGAAGTCGGTATTGGTCTAGTAATAAAAGGATCAAGGGAGTTGGACCAACGAATGGAAATCACTACCACTATTGTTGAAACCTACTAGTGGTTGGATATTACTTCCAAATAACTAGCATTTAAAGTGTGTCGTGGTGTGTGTGGTTCTTTTTACTTTGCATGAAAAATAAAATGCATCAAAAAATATTCTCATGATTTTCCCTACATGCTTTTAAAAAGAACGTTTAATTTTAAGAGAATGCACAACTATGCTAGATGATTTTTTATAGAATGCAATTCTACCTATGAAGTAATGGCCACTAATTGGGCCTCATGCATGCAAAATCAAAATACGAAATGGCCTAGACCACTAGATACTAGGGCTAACTACAATAAGAGATCCATTGTTCCTAGAAACAACTAGTAGAAAACTACAAAGCATTTACAAATTTTCCATTCTACCTTTTGCTATATTTTCTACTTAACCTATTCTTCTATTGCATTCTAACAAATAAAAAATAAATAGAACCAGAAACATAGGTAAATGGGACCTACCTCAGATACAAGTTTGATGATATTGTCTACTATTTGTTGTTGTTTTGTTTTTTTTTTACTATGTCTATCAGGTGTAGTTGCAACTATTATCCATGGTTGTCAGTCATGGTTGGGACCTGCCATAAAAAACATAGCAAGTTAGATTTTAGATCACTTAAATTATGGGTTTTCATCATGATTGCCTTCTGTACAATCCTGAGAGACATACACCTAATCTAATAATGATTTAAAATCACATAAAGCACATACATAAATTGACAAAATTAAAATAACCAAAAGAAAGGTGTATTTTATTAAAATTGAATTAATGCATGGCTAAAAATTCATCCCTATTAGGGATACAAAATGTGATACAATGTTACAATCATAAGAAATCCCTCACAAGGGTAGGTGTAATCCACAAGTCTTTTAGAATGACACGAATTGCTCCAGGTCAAGTATGACCTTCTTCTCTCCTGTGAAGAGGCATTTATTTCCTTGAATGCATTGATGAAGGAGTCTTGAAAACCCTATGATCAAGAAACAACAAGAAACACATTAGAAGAAAATGTAGCCTCTCTTGATGAGGCCTTGAATGAAACTTTATCTAAAATATTCTAAAGGTAACATCAAATCAAGAAATCATGTAAATATGTAAATATATGCTAAACATGATAAATCTACCATAAAGCATGTAAATGAAATCTAGATCTAGTCACATAACATCCTAATTAAGAATTTAGGATCCTAAAATGCATGAAATATAGCCATAACTAATATAGTTTCCCAATGACAAGAAACAAAGGAAGAGTGTCCTAAATCACTGATTCAACCATATAATTGTCTCTAAGAAACTAATCTAGGCTAGATTCATCTAATATAATACAATAGAAAACAAACCTACTACTATAAAAAGGAAAAATAAATCTTAAACCTAACCACGGGTCTGTGGCACAACGAGTAATATTAACTATGGCTGATAGTCATGGCTGAGCTAAAAATGTGTTTGCTCTCCAATGCTAGGCTTAGATCTTCAATTCGCCTTGATAAATTGATGATAAAAGGTTGCCTTAGTGTCCTACAATGGATTTGGTGGTTGAATTGATTATATTTTTTCTTTAAGGCCCTTAATTATGTTTCTTGATTCTCCTAGGTTCCTAGGACCTTCATGGCTTCAAATGCCATTTTGATCTCCAATTGGGTAGCAAAAGTGTCTCTCTCAATAGATGCAAGTGAATATGCACTTCGACAGGGCTTCGTCGTTCACAATTAGGAAATGATATCTCTCTCTTCCCAAATTTGGAAGCGGGTCTTATATATCATAGGAAGGCCTTGTCTTGTCTTCATGGAGAAGCCAAGATCAAGAACCTTCGGTTAGGGTAGTTGAATGGAAAATTCTAGAAGATTCCTTACCCAAACTATTTGAAACTCGAACAACTTGGTCGTTGTAACCAATTTTGGGTTAGTTGAGATCAAACCTAATTTGAAGGCTAACCATGGCTCTGAGGCACATTTAGACCTGTTGATCGTGGGTGTCATCCGTAGCCAAAATGCCTAAATTGAGTGGTTAGAACAACTGCTTCACCTTGGAATTTGTACAATATCTTTCATATGGTCTGTTAGCATGTCCCATATGGGTAGTAGCCTCAGCCTGATGCATTTTAGGTGTCTATACAAATAAAATTGGAGAATATGTAGTAATATCCAAAGTAACTATAAAGGCTCGTGTTAGTACCTTTACCTAGATCTATCTCCATGTAGATTTGTCATGCCCTCTTCCAAAGGTAATTATTCTAAGTGTAGGGGATTATGAATGGACCCAAGACCTAGATTATGAGAATGTGTCATTTTGATGTAGATTTTTCCATGTTCATGGCCATATCCTATGAAATTATCCTAACATTAATAAAAAATTGAAGGAGATAGAGAAAAATAAGGATCCAATAGGGAAGAAGAAAGAGTGGTAATCTCTAAAATTGGTAAAAAAAAAAAGGATAAGCAAGTGTGGAAAAATAAAGGAAAAAATAAAAATAAAAAACCAACCATATTTGTGGTCCTATAAGAGACAATACCAAAGATGGAGGAATCCATGCATATCCCCTAAGAGGAATATGAACAGACAAACAAGATAGTAAGGGGGATAATGTGATGGAAATTTTTTTCAAGTAGTCAATGAAAGATATTGAAAACCTAGAGGAAGGAGATTTAATCCAGAGGAAGCCCTAGCTAAGGATGAGCCATGAAGATACTCTTATGGATGCTAATGAGCCTATTCAATGTGAAGATATTTTGGGTGAAAGATCCATAGACCATACCTTGAAGGAGCCTTATCAACTAGAAAAGGAGTTTGGCCAAACCCTATTACAACAAAGATCTATTTCTAAAAATGTGGTAACCTCTAACTCCAATCCCTCCTTAATTTCAATTGTAAATAGTTTTCCTATTATCCCTTTCAATTATAGCATCATGTAGACCTTGAATATTGAAGGAAATAAAAAAGAGGATACCAAAGAAGTGGAAGGGAAAAAATCAAAATACTTTAGGAACCTCTCCCCTAATGCTTTTCATTTTGGACTAAAGTCTATCTCACATACCCAAAGGAAGACATATAAATCAATTCAGTTAATAAGAGGAATAAAATATTTCATAGAACACCTAGAAGGCACAAGGAAGACCACCATGGATTCTAGACTGGTGGTTCCCCTGAGTAAAAATATATTGGGTAGGAAAACCCTTCACAAGTGGTTTACAATGAATATTTTCTCCTAGAATATACATGGGTTACACTCTTTAAGAAAATGTAGAGTACTTAAGAGAATGATAGGCTCGGAGGGACCTAACATAATTCTTCTTTAGAAAACCAAGTTGAATCTAGAAGAGATGGCTTTTAAAACTAATCAAATTTGGAAAGGAGTGAAAGGTATGGTAAGTGTAGCTAAGGAATAGGTAGGGGGTTTGGTGATTCTATGGAATCCTAGAAAGTGTATGCTTGTGGAATCTCTTGTAGGTAATTGGTGGATTTATATTAATTTTAGATTGGTCTCTTCTCCCCTCTAGGTTTGGATCATGACCATTTATGGTCCGATTGATGCCCTTCACAATTTGGAGTGCTAGAATAATTTTCTCCTTTCTCATGACCCATATAGAAATGATAATTGGATCACTAGAGGAGATTTCAATACTATTTGAAACCTTCATGAGAAGAATGGGGTAAGGAAATTGTATAGAAATAGTTAAGACTTTGAATATTTCATCCCTAACCTCAAATTAACTAATGTGGTTCCAAAAGAGGGGCAGTACACCTAGAATAATATAAGAGTTTGGAAGGCCTTTGTGGTCGATAGATTGGATATATTCCTTGTTATTGATAATTTACTTGAGTCATATTTTATCACTGAGTCCTTTGACTTACCAAGATCTCTCTCAAACCATTGGCCTATTTACATAAGTTTAAATATTTCAACCCACCCAAGATAGTCTTCCTTTAAATTTGAAATCATGTTGCTTATTCATCCTGATATAGAAGAGAAAGTTAGGATCTAGAGAAGGAAAATTAAATCGGGGCACTAATATGTATCTTCTAGCAAAGATATTAGTTTTATCAAGAGGAAAATAAGGATATGTAACAAGTAAGTCTTTGGGAATATTTTCAAACAAAGGGAAGCCCTAGACAAGAATGTCATTCTTCTTCACCAATAGATGGACTCCCAAGGGCTTATTAAATCCTTTCTTAGGTATGAAAATTACCTCAATACACAATTGGATGAATAGGAGTTGAAGGAAGAACTTTTTTGGAAATAAAAGTCAAGAATTAACTAGTTGAAGGAGTAATATAGAAACACTACCTTCTTCCATTGAGAAACTATCCAACATAGGAATTTGAATAGAATTTCCAAATTGACTAACCCTGAGGGAGAGATCACTAAGGCTCAAGATATTGACATTTTGGTAGAGAACTATTTTAGAGGCCTTATAATTGAACCACTAATAGAAAGAGTACAAGAAATATAAATATTCATGTCTACCATTCCCTTGATGGTCACCCAAGAAAAAAATTAAAGTCTTACTAAGATTGCTAGTATGGAAGACGTGGAAGATATTATTTTTAGCTTAAATAAAGGGAAATCTCCTGGGCCAAAAGGATTTTCCATGGATTTCTACCATTCCTACTATGGTATCATTAAGAATAATATCCATAAGGTGGTAGAGGAGGCTCGTAACTCTAAGAAAATTCTAAGAACCCTAAACTCCAATTTCTTGACTCTACTCCCTAAGACCCATCAAGATACTCATATGGGGAACTTTAGACCCATCTCCTTGTGTAATACAACTTACAAAATTATAACTAAATTTATGGATAACATACTTAAGAAGACTCTAAACTCAATCATTTCTTGGGAGTAGGGAGGATTTATGCATGGTAGACAAATCCTAGACAACATCCTCATCACTCGATAAATTGGCCACTCCATGAAGAATAGTAGATATAGGGGTATGCTCATTAAGTTGAACATGACTAAAGGTTATGATGAGGTTAATAAAACCCTAATTTTAAAAATCTTGGAAATATTTGGCTTTTGTCATGAGTATATTGAGTAGGTGAAATCTTGCATCTCCTAGATCACAGTGGCAGTCTTGGTGAATGGTTCTCCTACTAGGTTATTTGCTATATCTAGAGGCTTGATATAGGAACACCATTTTTCTCCTTACCTCTTTATTATTTAAGTAGAATATCTAGGGATATATCTCCAAAAATATAAGATCTATATTATCTTTAAGGGTTTTTATGTTGCCAACAATGAGAAGAAGAATTTCCACCTCTAGTTTATGGATGACACCTTGCTTATGGGTGAAGTCGCTCTCAAAGGAGACACAAATATTTAAGGAGAATTTGGAGCATTATTTAACCACATCTGGAGCTACAATAAATATGATGAAGTCAAATATTTTTTCTTCAAAACTCTTATTCTTTTCCAAATAAATATTTCTAGGTTTCTCATATTTGAGAGGTCCTCTCTTTCTTTAAAGTACTTGGGATTTCCTTTTACTGACTCTAATCCTAAAATATTGGATTGAAGTGAAATTATCTCTAAATATAGAGGGAGTTTGCAAGGATGGAATTTCAAATGGCTTTCCTTGAATAGCATATTAACCCTTCTCAGTTCCATTCTCCAATATTTTTTGGTGTGCTTCTTCTCTACTTTATTAGTGCTTGCTAAGGTTTTCAAACAACTCCAAAAAAATTCAAAAGGACTTTTTTTGGGGTGGTCCCTCTCTAGAATGGAAATTACCTCTTGTTGCATGGAAATATATTTGCAAACTTCTCCAAAATGGGGGTCTTGAAATTAAAGATCTTCAAATCTTCAACAAATCCCTTAATGAGAAACTATTTTAGAGATTTTACAATGGAGAGAACCTTGTGTGGACCAAAATTATTTAATAAAAATATATCCCTGAGGTGGATTGGAAGGAGTTGATCAATATTGAACACTTTTCTTAGGTTTCTTCTCTTTGTACAAGCATGACATCCCAAAATACATGGGTGCATTTTGTAGCCTTTTGGAAGATCATGGATGACAACCATACTCTCTTTTGGGACGATGCATGGAACCAATATGAACCTTTAAAAGAAGATAATTTTTTTTTAGTTTTAATAATATGTTTAAAGAGGAGGATTGGATCTGATTCAAGGACTACATTCAAGACCATCCCATTCCCCATGATACTAGTAGGGTGGTGCTTCATTTCTAGAGAGAACCTTGGTCGTATCATAGTCAAATAAAGGAAGCTAATAAATGAAAACTTTGGGGAATCATGTATGGATAAAAGGTGTTCAGCCTAAGATCTCAATTTTTTTCTAGTGGTGGTGCAAGACAAAATATTAATTGGTAATAATTTGATGAAGAGAGGCTACCATGGCATCTTCAGATATCCTAATTATGAAGCTGATACTAAAACCATCAACCATCTATTCATATCTTGCCCCTTTTCTAAGTCCCTCTAGTGATACTTTAAAAATTCTTGGATAGAGAGCCCCTCCATAATTTTCAAATAATAAGGGATCTAATTTTGGAGTGGGTTGGTCAAAAATTTAATCCTAAGTTCATTAGATTCATCTAGGAGTGGACCCCTGCTTACAATATTTTGGTGATTTGGTTAAAAATAAATAAAAATATTTTTAGGGAAGAAAGAATTCTTCAATTCCAAACCTAGCTTTCTATTTAGAGGACGATGGTTGAATCCATTTTTGTTAAGTAGTGGGAGGATTGGGATAAATCCTTGGATAAAAATATTAGACATATCAAGAATCAATGGCTAGAAAAACATTTATATGACATAATAATTTGGTACCCAATCAAGAAAAATAAACACTCTATGAATCATCCTAAAATTAGTTGGCAAACTCCCCATAAAGGGTTTATCAAGTTCAAGTTTGATGGTGCATCTAGGGGAAACCTAGGTAAAGCTAGTGGTGGTGATGTTTTTCGTGATGACCAAGGAAATATGAGAGGCTATTTTTTCTTTAGCCTTGAAGATACCACTAAAAATCATGCTAAGGTACATGCCCTTCTTAAAGGATTGATGTGGGCCCTTAAAAAAAATTGAAAAAATATTTATGTTGAAGGGGATTCCTAGGTGATCCAATTAAAAGATCAAAAATAGTCTTCCTCACTCTCTAATTGGAGGCTAGGGAATATTATTCAGATTATAAAATAAATTTATCACTCGTTCTAGTACCTAGAGTACTTTCATGTGTGGAGATCTACAAACAAGGTGGTTGATGCTATTGCTAATTGGGAAGTGGATAGAGGTCTGAGAGATATCACCTAGATCAACCAATTTTATAACATGGGTGCTCCTAAGGGCACGAAGCATAGAATTATTTCTGTTATCAATAAATATAATGAGGGTGATGCTACTGCTAGTTATGGTGAAAGCAGGCTAGAGAAAGCCTTTTGACTACTACAATATGCAAGAGCCTTGAGTAATTGATTTTATTATCAACCTTTCTGGCCAGTACATGCATGGCTTGTTGCCTTATTTTATTTTGTTTAGGCATGCTCTTTGAGTGTGCCAAAAGTGGTACACCAAGTGTTATCCCTAGATGATTTTTGTGGAATAGATACCCCTTCCTCCTTCGAACTTACCCGAAACTGGTATTGTGAAAGAGGTGTTTTCCAAAAATAAAATAAAAAAGTTCATGTAACTAATTAAATTTTAGTCAATTGAGTTTTTAATAAGCAATTGAAAGTAAGGAATTTTACACCATAAACCAAGGTTCTTATTATATGGGTGAACCTTAATATTTTTAGTTCAAGGCAATGTGGAACATTGATAAATGAAATGTAATTGTATGAGTATAGCTTGAATTTAAATCATTAGAAACACTTTCACAAAAAGACAACTTTTAATAATACAATTTATTATCTAACTATAATAATGTAGTTTTTTTAGTTTCAAAATAATACAAGCAATTAAAAAACATAACTCTTAATATCATATTAAAATCTCTATGAATTTGAAAGTCGAATATTAAGCTCATGAACCATAAAATCTAATATATATTTTTAAATAAATAAAATTAATTTGAGTGTAAATGTTCTTTTATCATCTAATTAATCATTCTTATGATACTTTTCTCTCTAAATAACTTAAATTTATGCCTTCAAAAATATAAATTTGTTATAAATTATTTTTATGTTAAAATAGCCATATATCTAAGTCAAAAATACTTGAAAGGACTTATACAATATCTTAAATTAAATTTTATAATAAAATTTAAATTAAGAAAAATATTATTTTAGAATGCTAAAATTTGAGATAGTTATCTTGATATATTATGTAATTTCTAAGTAAAATCAATAGAAAACAAAGCTAGTTCACAAGAGAGATTGATTCAACTTTGATTTTCACTTTTTATTAAACTAACATGTAAGAGAACATATTATATTTGATAAAAAAATTAATTGACTATGTAAAATTATAACAAATCCATATTTTTTAAAATCTATTTTATGGAGCTGAAATGAGTTCCATCTCTATTGTGTCATGTGTACGTAAAGGTATTACAATACTTTGGCATTAGTAATTATGGAAGTATGGCTTGGCAAGATTTAGATTTGAGTCTCCTCGTTCAAAATTGACAAACATATTGAATTTATCTAAGGCTATTTACTTATAAATTCAAGATAATAATATGGGAAGAATAGTGAGAAAGAAATATGGTGCACTATCTTATTGAATTCAACCCCATATATGAGCATTTTCAAAAAGCATATATAATGCAACTTTCAAATGGAGAGCAAATATGCTTATAGCTGAACTAAGGACTAGCTCACATTGACTCAAAAATGAGACATGCATATGGAAGATACATAAAAAATGAAGGTAGAATATGTACCCATTGCATTTCTATTTCTATTCTTATATTAAATTTTGACATCAAATATTTATTTTCCATACTTATTGAATTTTGTTAGCAAATTATTTGATCTTTGATATCACATTTTTTGGGATATGACATGTAAAAATACTTCCTAATGAGACCCTTTTAATCCTTTTAGGGACTATAGCATTCAACAAAAATGTTAGCTATGAACCTTAGACTAATAAAAGTCAATTATTTTTTCAATAGAAGTATTTGTATTATATATGTTTTTATTTTTGTTCTTAAAACTTATTTTTATATGTATATCTATTGGCATGGAATCATGTTATGAGACATAAAATCCCATCTACTAAAACACATTTGTAAACTAAAAAATTTTAATTTTTTATAGTAGGACATGTTAATGTATTGATTTAAATTTAGTATTCCTTTTTTCTTTAAGAGGGTACAAATATTGCTTTCTTTTTTTAGAGTATTTTCAATGCAAAAAGTCAAGACCTATGAGGTACATTACCCATATCATTTTGTTCTTGACTATTTGGACTACTTGTAGCTTATAGTGGATTTTTGCTAATATGGAAACAAAGGTAACACCAAATGCTAACTATGTAACGAGCTTAAGTTAGTTAATTTTAAGATATAATATTATGCATATCAAACTACCCGATACTTCCATATATACTTTATGTACGGGAGAAGGCATTCATGTTATTATATCCATCTCTAGGATATATATACCCTATAATTTTTGAATTTGAATGTAGGGATTCCTATATAGAGTACCCAAGCCTTCACAATTAGGCCCACTTAGGATGTGATATTAATAATTGTCCTTAATAAACCTGATGATGATGATACCATTCATTGATCCACTCTTCTTTAAATACTTATAAGTTATTCAACATGAAATTGTGATATTCATTTTCAAAGTAATTGAACTATTCAAGAGATAGATGTCACATCTAAGTTAAGGTTATAATAATATATTGTCCATATAAGATAAGTCATATGCTCTACAAACATTATAGAGGCATGGCATCATTGATACCACCACAAATCAAAACTTCACTTGGATGAATGGATGATCAAGATTGATACTAGTTGTCAAAATTACTCAAAAATCATATTATTTAATTTCTTATCATGTTTCAAGGACAAAATATTTTTAAGGAGGGTGAAATGTTATGATATATAGGTATAGAATGGGGATATCATATTATATTATATATGAGTATTATAGATAGTTGGCATGAACCACACATAGCCTAAATTTGATTATATTACAATAATGAGTGGGATAAGGGTTTAGAAGTCAACTTTTTAAAGTAGCATTAGAATATGGATATACAAATAAGGGATATTGTTATTGTAAATATATTTATATCGAGTATTATCTTGCAATCATAATTGACTATGGAGTGGCCTCTCATCTTGGGAGATATTGTGGAGTTATTATTTCCTTAATAAGTATTATTGGTTTTGTCCTATCCCAAGGGTATTATCTATCTCTATCTTATTGTGTGGATTGTTATTATGGGTGAATGATTTAATAGTTCTATATAATATAAACAATTTATATTTATGAGAATAAAGTTTCATAATAAGTGGTATCAGAGCAACGTTTTTGGCACAAGTGGGGATTGTTTTTTGTGGATTACAAAATAAGGGAAATTTAATTTCTAAAAAATATCTCATCTTTAGGGATCTATATATTTGTATAGATATGTCTAATTGAGATGATTCTTATGTCAATTTTTTTTAGAACTTGAATATCCTAAAAACAAGTGTTCATATAAAGGAATTCATTTAATTGTGAGAGAGATATGATCCTATAAAATAATCCATCTAGAATAAGGGTAGTGACATTTTTTAAAATCCTTTTTATTTCCCAAAAATGAAACTTGAGATATCTTTTAATCTAGGTAAGAAAATAATCTATTGTCTATTGGATATTTTTGGTTCTACTTATTTATGTGGTTTTTTACCTTAAATAAATGGAGGGATATGTGAATAACACAAGCTTATACTGAGAGGGGGGGTGAACAGTATAAGACCACTTTTTAAATTTTTCCTTTTACTTCAGAAAGCAATGCAATGAACCAATAGAAAAATCAAAGTAGTAATAAAACTAGTGTACAAGTCATCACACAATTGAGACACCAATATAATGTGGTTCACCCAAGGTGGGCTACTCCATAAAGAAAATATTTCACTAAATTTTCTCAATCAAATCCTTTGGGAATCCTTCCCAATTACAATTTTTATGGACTTCCTATCAAAAGGATAATCCTTCCCCTAATCAAATATTTACTAAACTCTTTCCCAAAGAAGATGTCCTATCCCAAAAAGAAGTATTTATGAGCCTCATACCCAAAGGAGATGTCCTATCCCTTAAATATCTGGAAATGATACTTCAGAAGAAAACTGCCTCTTCTGCCGCTAGCAGGTGGAACTCCTTTCCACATAAGACGTCATGTCCTCCTTGCTCTAGCTCTAAATACTTCTGTCCTCACTGATCACATCCACAAGTTCTCATCAAAACTTGTATTAAAAATAGTCAGTCGGTCCAGCACAAGTCCTCTCAAAATCTATCACAAATCTGCACCAAACTCAGTCCTCTGGTCCAGCACAAATATGCTCTCAAATCTATGTTAGATCTGTCCTAAGCTTAAGCTAAAAACTTGAACAAATCAATCACAAATACTCACAAGTATTCACCAAGACTTCATAAAATCTATCCACAATTTCTTCAACAAGAACCTGTCCAAATCAGTCCACAAGTTCTCCATAAGAACATGTCCAAATCAATCCACAAGTTCTCCACAAGAACCTATCCAAATCAGTCCACAAGTTCTCCACAAGAACCTATCCAAATTTTTGTCCTAGCAATCTCACCAAGAACTTGCCCAAATCAGCTCAAGCAATTTTATGAAGAAACTTACCCAATGTGAACACACAAAGAGAATTTTTAGAGACCCAATGTGTTTCATCCAATCATATCAAATCAATATCATAGAAGCATAAAGAGAATTTTTAGAGACTCAATATGTTCTATCCTTCAACTTTCAATCTCAACTCAAATCAATCTCATAGAAGCACAAAGAGAATTGTTAGAGAATCAATATGTTCTATCCTTCAACTCTCAATCTCAACTCAAATAAATATCATATAAGAAATATACTTTCACAAGATCTTGAACCATAAACCAACAATTGCTAATAATGCAATATTAATGAATCAAATCCTCCAACATAAAACCATAACTTACTATCAAACCCTAGCCAATTTAGTTTTCAAGAACTCAAAGCAATCTCTCTCTAAGCATCAAAAAATGGATTCAATATATTTCTAACTTCTCTCAAATGGGAATGCTCAAATTAACCACATAACCAAGTTTATCAAGCAAAGTACAAATTGATAAAATCAAATCTCAAAGGAGCAAGCCCAACTCATGTATCAAGTAAAGCATAACTTGATCAACTCAATCTCAATGGAAGCAATCTCAAAACAAAACTCTCAACAACCAAACAACTCAATTAGGGTTTCAACAACTTATAGCAATGGCATATGCTTCTCACTCAAAAACCCTAAAGCAAACTTCAAATGCTTCCACTCTCATAAACCAAAATTATGCAATAACTCATAAACTCATCATGATCTCATAATGCATAATCAATACTTCCACTTTCAGAAAATAAGATCCATTCCAAATAAGGAAACTTAATTTAATCCTTTTAACTCCAAAATTATTTTCAGAAAACCATAAATCAATAATAACCATGGAAGAATGTGCCCATACCTTTACTTTGATGAAGAAGGAGAACTCAAAATTTGTCACAACACTAACTCTCATTTGCCATAAATTAGAGTTAGCAACAATGGAATAATGCACAATGATAAGAGTCCTAATAACATCTTATCACTCCAACTCATCAATAATAAAAACTCACAAATATACATATCAACAATATTCCTTTACACCTTATAACTCCTACTTAATATATCACAAAATAACTTCAACCTCAAAAATAATTACAAGAGAATATCCACTCAATAACTCCTAAGGCTTTATAACCCCAATATGACATTAAGCACATTTATTCCTTAAACCCTTATAACTCCTAAAATACATTTACTTCTAAATGCATTTACCACATAAACATTAAGCATCAATAATAACAATGTCAAATCAATATTTATATTTAACCTTATACCTCCATAAAATTACAAACAACAATTTGCCAAGTCAAATCAAATATTCCACATTATCAAAAAAAGATCTACCTTGGCCAAAAATCAATTCTCCAACCTTAGGATAAGTGTGGAGACACCAACATAAATGCCAAAGTGCTTCCTCCTCCAAAATCATTGCCCAAGGCAACTTTTGTACCACATGCACAATAATCCACGATAAAAAATGAAACATTCTTGATGCAAATTGATCTCAACACCTCTACCTAGAGAGTGCCTTCACTCCACTGCCTCTGCTGTTGGAGCACAAGTGCCTAACAAAATTCTCAAGTGCCACTCATCGTTTTACCTTCCCTTTGCTCATAGAAATTAAAGACAAATAGATTTGTCTTCCTCACAAGCATACAAAATCAAAACTTAAACACAAAGTAATATGAAACTCAAAAATCATAGAGCAATCCGAAATCGAAGGTCACAGAGCAATACAAAATCAAATGTCACAAAGTAATACGAATTCGAAGGTAATCACACAAATCAGAGGTGTATTGAACCTTAGGAATTAATGCCCTTTAATAGTCTTTTGCATCCCATGCAAGTTGACGTCGGTGTTCCTTCCAAACAAATGATGTAGGTGAGGTAATTATTTTACATGAGCACCGCTAAGGGTTTAGAAACCTTTTCAATAATAATTATTAAATTAATAATTATTATTTTATTAATAATAAACTTAACTTAAAACCTTTTCAAAGGTTTGAGTTAATTTATTTATTAATAATCAAAATGGACTTTTAAGGTTTTTTCAAGGAGCAAAAACCTTTTTGTTAAGCCAAGATGGTTTTAATAAAAACCCTTAATGAGTCCAGATGGTTTTAAGAAAAACCTTTAACCTTGTCACCATGGTTTTAATTAAAAACCCATAAAAAAACATCATGGAACTTTCAATATCTTTTTATCACCAAACGCTTTTTGACATCAGCACAAATTCCTTTTGACATCAACACAAA
The DNA here is from genome assembly GCA_028583015.1 of Wollemia nobilis. Lineage (NCBI taxonomy): Eukaryota > Viridiplantae > Streptophyta > Pinopsida > Araucariales > Araucariaceae > Wollemia > Wollemia nobilis. Next base: position 14,625,107 of record JAQPPZ010017235.1, read on the forward strand.
CTCCTTTTGACATAAATGATAACTCATAAACATGAAGCTAGGCAACATACCCAAAATTACCAACAATATCCCCCTTTTTAATTGATGTCAAACCACTACTGAAACCACTGCCAACTGTCAAAACTGAAACCAACTGAAAACCATCCTCTGAAGCTTTTCTCCCCCTGACTAAAGGATCTCCACCTTACTCAAATATCTCCCCATTTTTTATCAATGGAAAAGGGTCACCTTTGTGGCTCAGAGATAAGAATGAGCCTCTTAGCTTAGCCCCTCCCCCACCTCCTGTTGAGGTGATTAATTCTAGGGTGGGAGTAAAACTCCCATTAGGCACTTATCATCATCAGTGTCCATAGCTGCCTTTCCATGGTTTTTCTTGATATCCTTGTCCATGTTCCTATTCTTATTCTTGTTAATATCCTTGTTCTTGTTCCTATTCAAAACCTTATACATGTTCATGTTCTCATCCCTATTTATGTCCAAGCCATTATTCCTATTCTTGTTATTATTCCCATTCTTGCCATTATTCATGTTCCTGTTCATAGCCCTGAACTTTTACTCTACACCATCTAGTTGTATGTCCTTCATTATTGCAATTATAAAATTTGACAATGTTATTCCTTTGATATGTACCTATTTTTTGAATCCTCTATGTTGGACCAAACCCGTTCCTATTGTTAACCCTGCAATTAACTGCCTTGTGCCCAAAATTATTACAAGAGTAGCAATACTCTTGAAAGAAATTACCATTTCTAAAATTTCCATTAACCTGTCTTGCTTGATCCCTGCACTGTGAAGCCATGTGTCCAAAATTATGTTGGCAATTTTGGGTACTTTGGGTACATTGCTTTTGCTCAAGTGTATAAGTTGTCATTGATGTCAAGAAGCTCTTGAAGGAATTTTATTTGATGTCAAACAATTTGTTTTGATGAAGGTTACGGCATGACAGTTTCAAAGGTCTTTTGTAAACCCCAAGTTGGCAGGTTTAAATATTACAGGTGGATGCATTAGTTTAATGCATTTGGGTTCAGGAGGAAGTATTTATTTAAATAATTAAAAACCTTGTTAAGGTTCCTTTTAATTATTTTTAAATAAATATTTGTTTGCATTGGGTTCTCCTAACCCATGGCGCAAATGTCTTAACTTTGATGGCGCTATGTTCTAAGTTTGTGGGTGCTAGCCAAGACCTCCGTCGACGTGTTAAACTCCTTCGCCGATGTGTTAAACTCCTCGTCGACGTCAAGAGTTTATGGGAAATATGCATATAAATCTCCCACAATGAAGATCAAAGATTATCCCATCCGCATTTTTGAAAAGTGTTGCTCGCTGTGAATTCGTGATCTGATGTTTGATTTCTTCCTCGCTGAGATTTCATAATCTGCTGTTCAGATATCCGCCATTCATTTTTTTTATCCACCATAAGGTTTCGTCATCGTCATTCACGTTAGAAGACAGGGAGGCCTATTGTTTATTTTAGCTCTGGCACAGAAGGTACAAGGGAAACAGAGTGAGGTTTAAACCTCACCGGATGCCTTTGGTGCACCGGTAGCGGCTAGGCTGTTGGCGCGCTACCCGAACGGGAGGTTTCGCATTCGAATAACGTGAAAGGGTTTTTTCTTCATTGAAGTGGACACAGCGGGTGGTGTTAGAGTTCATGCACAATTTCTCCATAGCACGATTTTTGGTGTTGGCCAAGGTATTTTCGAAATTAATTTTTGCTAGTGTATTTTGCGGATGGAGGAAGTTTATTAGAGAGAAAAATAGCTTAGGAGTTATAAGGAGTTTGAAGCTTGCTTTATTTTGATAAAATATTCTTTTGAATGTGTTGTTTGCATTATCTTATTGCATTCTTATGAGAGATAAAAATTATTGTTGATAAGACTATAAGGGAGAAATAAGGTGTATAAGGGATAAATATTTCTTGTAATGTTGAGAGTGCTTTTGGTTGATTATGGAAATGAAAGCATGATGTTTTAAGGTTAGAATTGCTTCTTGTGTGAAGTTGTGAAACCTTAAGTGGGCAGCTTTGATATTGACATTAGCTTTCATTAAATTGGTTATAATCAAGCTATTCTTTACTTGGTTAAAGTGTTGGGCTTACTTCTTTGTTGATGATTTGAAAAGTTGTTTTGTGCTATTGTGATTTGAGTTGGTGGATGCTTTTTGTTCAAACAATATTGGAGAGAAAAGGAGTTCTACTTGTTTCCTTTTCTAATGTTGATTGTGAAATGCTTCAAGGTTGTGTTTTGAGTTAAATGGTGTTGACTGAACCTTGTTTGATGAGCATTGTTGTTGAAGCCCTAATTGATGGTGAAAAGAACATGAGTATCATTGTTATGTGATTCTTTGCATAGTTTGCAATTGTTGGGGTTTCATGTTCTTGAAAGAAAGCATTCTATCCTATCCATTTTAGATATTGAGTTGAGTTTTCAGATTTGAGATTGAGATTGAGCTGAGTTGATTTGAGTTGAGTTTTGAGATTGGGAGTTGAGTATAGAACATATTGAGTCTCTAAAAATTATCTTTATGCTTCTATGAGTTTGAAAAATCACATTGGGTCTCTAACAATTCACTTTGTGATTTCCTACTAAGAAATTTTTTCTTGGTGAGCTTGCTGAGTTTTTGGACAGGTTCCGATGGGGACTTATGAGCGGTTTTTGGACAGGTTCCGATGGGGACTTGTGAGTAGTTTTGGACAGGTTTCGGTGGGGACTTGTGAGCAGTTTTGGATAGGTTCTAGTGGGGACTTGTGAGTAGATTTGGATAGGTCCTAGCAGAGGACTTGTGAGCTGATATTGATAGTTCTATCAGAGAACTTGAGGACAGAGGTGCACTGGTTCTATGAGAAGAACCCGAGGATAGATTTGGCAAGTCTTTGAGAAGGCTTGTATGTAGAGGATTGATTTGTTCAAGAGTTGGACAGATCTGACAGATAGAGGAAGACTTGTACTAGACTGACTGACTGTGTTTGGTATAGATTGCTGAGCTACTATGGACGTGATCATAGAAGGAAGAGGTCTCTTAGGCTAAGCATTGAGGATAGGAGGTCTTCAATGGAAAGGAGTTCCACATGCTGGCAAGAGGTAGAGGCAGTTGATCTTTTGAGGGATCATTTCTAGAGTAGAGGGGAAGGTATCTCCTTTGAGTAGAGGCTCATAAATTCTAATTGGGGGAAGGTATCTCCTTTGAGCAGAGGCTCATAAATTCTGATTAGGGGAAGGTATCTCCTTTGAGCAGAGGCTCATAAATTCTAATTGGGGGAAGGTATCTCCTTTGGGACGAGGCTCATAAACATTGTAATTGGGAAGGATTCCCAAAGAACTTTGAGATAAATTTTAGAGAAAATTTTTGTGGACGTAGCCTGACCATTCTGGGTGAACCACGTTAAAATTGGTGTCACTTTGTGGATGATATTGTGCATTGCTTTGATATTGCTTTGGGTATATTACTTTACTATTTTGAAGTATAATGAAAAAAGTATAAAGAGGTCTTATACTGTTCACCCCCCCCTCTCAGTATAAGCTTGTGTTCTTCAATTGGTATCAGAGTCGGTGCCTTCGAAAAGTTTAACAACTTGAAGGAAAAGCTAGTAAAGAACACAATGGATCATTCAAGTGGCAATGCAACACCTATTCTTGATGGGTCAGATTTTGGTCTTTGGAGTGCAAGGATGAAGGTTCATCTAATGGCACTTGGGAATGAGGTTTGGGAAGTGATTGAAGATGAGTACACTATTCTTGAACATGGTCCTAATACTAAAGAAGAAAGGTTCCTACATCACAACAATTCAAAAGCAATGAATGCAATCCTAAAAGGCTTACAAAAAGTAGATCTCACCAAAGTGATTCACTGCAAGACAGCTAGTGAAATGTGGAATCAGTTGAAGGTGGTTCATACAGGTGATACAAATTTTAGAAAGGCCAAGTTGAGACACTTCAAAGGTATGTTTGAACAACTCAAGATGAATGATGATGAAAATATTAGTGACTACATGCTTCGTATGGATGAGGTTGTTAACTCCATGAAAGACTTAGGTCTTGAGCTTGCTGAAAATGATGTTTGTGATAAGATTTTAAGATCTCTTCCTAATAGATTTAGTGAAAATATTTCTAGTATTGAGGAAGCTAAATATTTGGATAAGTTGAAAAAGGATGAGCTCCATAGTATACTTGCAGCATTTGAGTTGAGAACTCAAGTGAAGGTTGATGTCAAGAAAGAGGCAACTTTCAAGGCTACCAAGAAATCCAAGGGTAAACAACTTCAAGATAGTGATGAGTCTTCTAGTGATGAAGAGGCATATTACAGACAGAAAGGCAAGTTCTCTAGAAAGCACAAAAGTATGAAAAATGTAAGATGTTTCAATTGTGGAAAGTTTGGTCATTATGCTACTGAATGTACTATTCCCAAGAATGAAAGTGATGAAGATAAACAAGATTCTAAGAGCAAGGATTTTGAAAAGCACAAGCATCATAGGAAGAACAAATATGAGCACAACAATCAAGGAAAGAGGTATTCTCACAAGCACAAGAAGAGTTTCTACCTAGACAAAGCAAGTAAGTGTTCTAGTAGTGATAGTGAAAGTTCTTCAAGTGATGATGAAAATGAGATGTTGTTCATATCAGAAAAAGAGGAAGAACCGAAACATAGATTCATTATCATGAAATGTCTTAGATGTGGAAAATTTGGTCACCTTGAGGATGATTGCACAAATAATGATTTGGTTTCTAGTATGTATGAGGATGCTTCAGAAAACTACAAGGAAGATGCATGTATGATTTTTGAAAAGGGTAGCACCTCTAGTAATAAGAAATCTGAAAAAGGCTTTGATGATTCAAAAAGCAAACAAATAGAGGAAGATATAGAGAAAGGTGAAGTAGATCTTAAAGGTGAACTTATTAGTGCTCTTAGTGCTTTGAAAAAAGAAATAAAGAAGAATTCTAGACTCAAGGATAAGTTAGATGAATGTTGTATGGAGAGAGATGATCTTATAGAAAGTCTTGACTTCTCTATAGCTAAGACACAAGAACTCAAGGATGAGTTAGAGTCTAAGGTTCTTGAGTATAGTGAGTTAGAATAGAAAATGGCTTCTTTGAAAGAGGAAACTAAAGAGTACAAGGATAAGCTTTACAGGTTCCAAGATAGCTCCAAAAAGGTTAAGTCACTCATCAAAGGTCAAAGAAAGACAACAGATAAAATAGGCCTTGGTTTTGTTAAGCCACACAAGGAACAAGTTGGAGAGTCTAGTAAGAGAATCCAAAAGGAAGAGAGTTCTGATGAGGAAAGTATTTTAAAAAAGGAGTCCTTGAATGATAGATGCACAGAAACAAAAAATAGAATTCAGAATGAGAAGAAGTTTTCAGAACCTAAGAGGTCAAATAAAGGGAAGTTTCAAGGCAGATGTTTTGCTTGTCACAGGTTTGGTCACATGGCTTCACATTGCATGGCTCAAGTGAAGAAGGTAAATGAAAGTTTCAAAAGTGCTAGTTACTTTCAAGGGTATTGCTACTCTTGTCAACAGTTTGGGCACAAGGCAATTTATTGCAAGGCAAATAATAGGAACAGGTTTGGTCAGAACAGGTTTGGCCAGAACAGGTTTGGTCAGAATAGGTTTGGTCAGAACTGGTGGATTCAAAGATCAGGTTTACCTCAGAGAAACAACATCGTCAAGTGTTTCCAGTGCAACAATGAAGGTCACATAATCAAACAGTGTAGAGCTAAAATTCTAGAATATAGGAATAGGAACAGTGGCATGATCAGGTCCAAGGATCAAGGCATGGACAAGAATAGGGATGAGAACAAGAACAAGAACAGTGAAAAGAATAGGAATATGGGCAAAGAGTTCAAGAGAAGGCCCGAAAAGGAAGTTATAGATGCTGATGATGATCAGTGCCTAATGGGAGTTTTACTCCCACCCCAGAATTAATCACCTCATCAGGAGGTGGGGAAGGGACTAAGCTAAGAGGCTCATTCTTAGTCCCGAGCCCCAAAGGTGACCCTTTGCCATTGATGACAAAAGGGGAGAGATATGAGTAAGGAGGAGAGCTTCAAAGTGAAGAGGAGAGCTTCAAGTCAGGGGGAGCAAAACTTCAAAGGAAGATTCTCATTTGTGGGCACATTTGGTCAGTTGTTAGCACAGTTGGTTTCAGTTTTGGCTCTTGAGAAGTGTTTTCAGTAAAGGTTTGCCATCAATGACAAAGGGGGAGATTGTTGGCAATTTTGGGTACTTTGGGTACATTGCTTTTGCTCAAGTGTATAAGTTGTCATTGATGTCAAGAAGCTCTTGAAGGAATTTGATTTGATGTCAAACAATTTGTTTTGATGAAGGTTACGGCATGACAATTTCAAAGGTCTTTTGTAAACCCCAAGTTGGCAGGTTTAAAGATTACAGGTGGATGCATTAGTTTAATGCATTTGGGTCCAGGAGGAAGTATTTATTTAAATAATTAAAAACCTTGTTAAGGTTCCTTTTAATTATTTTTAAATAAATATTTGTTTGCATTGGGTTCTCCTAACCCATGGCGCAAATGTCTTAACTTTGATGGTGCTATGTTCTAAGTTTGTGGGCATTAGCCAAGACCTCTATTGACATGTTAAACTCCTTTGCCGACATGTTAAACTCCTCGCCGACGTCAAGAGTTTATGGGAAATATGCATATAAATCTCCCACGATGAAGATCAAAGATTATCCCATCCGCATTTTTGAAAAGTGTTGCTCACTGTGAATTCATGATCTGATGTTCGATTTCTTCCTCGTTGAGATTTCATGATCCATTGTTTAGATATCCACCGTTCATTTTTTGTATCCGCCATAAGGTTTCATCTTCGTCATTCATGTCAGAAGACAGGGAGGCCTATTGTTTATTTTAGCTCTAGCATAGAAGGTACAAGGGAAATAGAGTGAGGTTTAAACCTCACCGGACGCCTTTGGCGCACCGGTAGCGGCTAGGCTATTGGCGCGCTACCCAAACGGGAGGTTCTACATTCGAATAACGTGAAGGGGTTTTTTCTTCATTGAAGTGGATGCAGCGGGTGGTGTTAGAGTTCGTGCACAATTTCTCCATAGCACGATTTTTGGTGTTGGCCAAGGTATTTTCAAAATTAATTTTTGCTAGTGTATTTTGCGGATGGAGGAAGTTTATTAGAGAGAAAAATAGCTTAGGAGTTATAAGGAGTTTGAAGCTTGCTTTATTTTGATAAAAGATTCTTTTGAAGGTGTTTGCATTATCTTATTGCATTCTTATGAGAGATAAAATTTATTGTTGATAAGACTATAAGGGAGAAATAAGGTGTATAAAGGATAAATATTTCTTGTAATGTTGAGAGTGCTTTTGGTTGATTATGGAAATGAAAGCATGATGTTTTAAGGTTAGAATTGCTTCTTGTGTGAAGTTGTGAAACCTTAAGTGGGTAGCTTTGAGATTGACATTAGCTTTCATTAAATTGGTTATAATCAAGCTATTCTTTACTTGGTTAAAGTGTTGGGCTTACTTCTTTGTTGATGATTTGAAAAGTTATTTTGTGCTATTGTGATTTGAGTTGGTGGATGCTTTTTGTTCAAACAATATTGGAGAGAAAAGGAGTTCTACTTGTTTCCTTTTCTAATGTTGATTGTGAAATGCTTCGAGGTTGTGTTTTGAGTTAAATGGTGTTGATTGAACCTTGTTTGATGAGCATTGTTGTTGAAGCCCTAATTGATGGTGAAAAGAACATGAGTATCATTGTTATGTGATTCTTTGCATAGTTGGCAATTGTTGGGGTTTCATGTTCTTGAAAGAAAGTATTCTATCCTATCCATTTTAGATATTGAGTTGAGTTTTCAAATTTGATATTGAGATTGAGCTGAGTTGATTTGAGTTGAGTTTTGAGATTGGGAGTTGAGTATAGAACATATTGAGTCTCTAACAATTCTCTTTATGCTTCTATGAGTTTGACAAATCACATTGGGTCTCTAACAATTCACTTTGTGATTTCCTACTAAGAAAGTTTATCTTGGTGAGCTTGCTGAGTTTTTGGACAGGTTTCGGTGGGGACTTGTGAGCAGTTTTTGGACAGGTTATGGTGGGGACTTGTGAGCAATTTTGGATAGGTTCTAGTGGGGACTTATGAGCAGTTTTGGATAGGTTTTGATGGGGACTTGTGAGTAGATTTGGACAGGTCCTAGCAGAGGACTTGTGAGCTGAGATTGATAGTTCTATCATAGAACTTGAGGACAGAGGTGCACTGGTTCTATGAGAAGAACCTGAGGATAGATTTGGCAAGTCTTTGAGAATGCTTGTATGCAGAGGATTGATTTGTTCAAGAGTTGGACAGATCTTACAGATAGAGGAAGACTTGTACTAGACTAACTGATTATGTTTGGTACAGATTGCTGAGCTTCTGTGGACGTGATCATAGAAGACAGAGGTCTCGTAGGCTAAGCATTGAGGACATGAGGTCTTCGGTGGAAAGGAGTTCCATGTGCTGGCAAGAGGTAGAGGCGATTGATCTTCTGAGGGATCATTTCTAGAGCAGAGGGGAAGGTATCTCCTTTGAGCAGAGGCTAATAAATTTTGATTGGGGGAAGGTATCTCCTTTGAGTAGAGGCTCATAAATTATAATTAGGGGAAGGTATCTCCTTTGAGTAGAGGCTCATAATTTTTTATTGGGGGAAGGTATCTCCTTTAGGCCGAGGCTCATAAACATTGTAATTGGGAAGGATTCCCAAAGAACTTTGAGATAAATTTTAGAGAAAAGTTTTGTGGACGTAGCCCGACCATTCGGGTGAACCACGTTAAAATTGGTGTCACTTTGTGGATGATATTGTGCATTTCTTTGATATTTCTTTGGGTATATTACTTTACTATTTTGAAGTATAATGGAAAAAGTATAAAGAGGTCTTATATTGTTCACCCCCCCTCTCAGTATAAGCTTGTGTTCTTCAAATTATAACTTGCAAAACATATTCTATTGAAATTTCCTTGACTTGACCTCATAGGTCCTTTAGTATTTATCCCCTTATGTTGATTCCTGTTTTTTGATTCTGTGCTATCTAAATTACCATCTTAAAACTTACTCTCTGAAGTACTCTCTTCATCTGAACCATCTTCTTCTTGGGAGATCATACTAGATTCCTCAACATGCTCCTTTTGTTTCTTTCCAAAACCAAGACTTGTTTTATCTGTTGTCCTTATTTGATCCTTGATGATTGATTTTACCTTATTGAAACTTTCTTCAAACTTGTAAAGCTTCTCCTTGTACTCTTTAATTTCCTTTTTCATGGAATATACTTCATGTTTTAACTCTTTACACTCAAGAGACCTAGCTGCCAACTCTTCTTTGAGTTCCTATGTCTTTGCTATAGAGATATCAATATTCCCTATAAGCTCATATCTTTCATAATGACATTCATCAAACCTATCAATGAGTCTAGCATATTTATTTCTTTCTTTCTTTAACACATCAAGAGCATTAACAAGTTCAGCCTCAAGATCTACTTATCCCTTTTCTGAAACATCCTCTATTTTTTTACCTTTTGAAACATCAATATCCTTTTCTAATTTATTACCACTAGAGGTGCTACCTTCATCTAAAGCCATAAGAAGATATTCCTCATAATTTTTAGAAGCATCCTCATACATAGTATTACCAAAATTCAAACTATCATTTGTACAATCATCCTCAAGGTGACCAAAATTTCCACATCTAAAGCACTTAAGCACAACAAATCTATTCCTCTTTTCTTTTCATTCATTTTCTATTAGAAACAACATCTCATTTATATCATCACTTGAAGAACTTCCATCATCACTACTAGAACACTTACTTGCTTTGTCTGTGTAGAAACTTTTCTTGTATTTTTGGAAGTACCTCTTCCCTTGACTGTTTTGCTCATTTTTATTCTTCCTTTGATACATGTGCTTCTCATATTCCCTGTGCTTATAATCCTATTTTTATTCATCACAATCATCCTTGGGTTCCATACAGTCAGTAGCATAATGACCAAAATTTCAATAATTGAAACATTTAACAGATTTCATACCTTTGTGATTTCTTGAGAACTTGCCTTTCCTGTTGTAGTTTGTTTCTTCATCACTAGAAGACTCATTAATTTCTTCTTTGTTTACCCTTGGACTTCTTGGTAGCTTTGAAATCTACCTCCTTCTTAGGATAAGGTACCACTTTATTTCTTAACTCAAAAGCTGCAAGTATACTATGAAGCTCATCCTTTTTCAATTTATCCAAATCCTTGGATTCCTCAATAGCTTAAATATTTTAACTAAATCTATTTGGAAGAGACCTCAAAATTTCATCACAAACATCATTTTTAGCAAGCTCAAGACCTAGTTCCTTCATGGAATTAACAATCTCATCCATACAAAGCATATAGTCACTAATATTTTATTCATCATTCATCTTGAGTTGTTCAAAAATGCCTTTATAATATCTCAATTTTTCTTTTATGATATTTGCATCACCTGTATGAACCACTTGCAATTGATCCCACATTTCCTTTGTTGTATTAAAATGAATCATCTTTGTAATAGCTGCCTTTTGTAGACCTTTCAAAATTGCATTCATTGCCCTTGAATTGTTGTGATGTAGAAGTTTCTCATCTGTTTTAGTAGGAGGAAGATTTGGAATAGTGTACCCAAACTCAATTGCTTCCCAAAATTCATTTCCAAGAGCCATTATATGAACCTTCATATTTATGCTCCATAGACCAAAATTTGTCCCATCAAGAATAGGTGCTGAATTACCACTTGTAAAATCCATTGTGTTCTTTTCAAGATTTTTATTCAAGCTGTGAAACTCTTCTGAAGGAACCTACTCTGATACCAATTTAAGAACACATGCTTATACTGAGAGTGGGGGTGTGGGGTGAACAATATACCACTTTTTAACTTTTTCCTTTTACTTCAGAAGGCAATGCAATGAACCAATAGAAAAATAAAAGCAATAATCAAACAAGTGTACAAGTCATCACACAATTGAGACACCAATATAACATGGTTCACCCAAGGTGGGCTACTCCATAGAGAAAATATTTCACTAAATTTTCTCAATCAAATACTTTAGAATTCCTTCCCAATTACAATGTTAATAGACTTCCTATCCAAAGGAGAATCCTTCTCCTAATCAAATATTTATGAGACTCCTACCCAAAGGAGATGTCCTATCCCCCAAAGAAGTATTTATGAGCCTCCTAACCAAAGGAGATGTCCTATCCCCTAAAGATCTAGAAATGATACTTCAAAAGATCATTGCCTCTTTTGCCACTAGCAAGTGGAAATCCTTTCCATAGAAGACGTCATGTCCTCCTTGATCTGGCTCTAGAGACTTCTATCCTCATTGATCACCTCCACAGCTACTCATAAAAACCTATACTAAACATAGTCAGTCGGTCTAGCACAAGTCCTCTCAAAATTTGTCATAAATCTGCACCAAACTCAGTCCTCTAATCCAGCATAAATCTGCTCTCAAATATCTATCATATATATCCCAATATTAAGCCAAAATATTGAACAAATCAATCACAACTGCTCACAAGTATTCACCAAGACTTCATCAAATCTGTCCACAAGTTCTTCAACAAGAACCTGTCCAAATCAGTCCACAAGTTCTCCACAAGAACTTGTCCAAATATGTCCACAAGTTCTCCACAAGAACCTGTCCAAATATGTCCACAAGTTCTCCACAAGAACTTGTCCAAATATGTCCACAAGTTCTCCACAAGAACCTATCCAAATATGTCCTGGCAAGCTCACCAAGAACTTACCCAAATCAACTCAAGCAAGTTTACCAAGAAACTTGCCCAATGTGAACTCATAAAGAGAATTGTTAGAGACCCAATATGTTTCATCCAATCATATCAAATCAATCTCATAGAAGCATAAAGAGAATTGTTAGAGACTCAATATATTCTATCCTTCAACTCTCAATCTCAACTCAAATCAATCTCAAATAAGTAGTATACTTTCACAATATCTTGAACCACAACCCAAAAGTTGCCAATAATGCAATATCAAGGAATCAACTCCTCCAACATAGAACCATAATTTGCTATCAAACCCTAGCCAAGTTAGTTTTCAAGAACTCAAAGCAATCTCTCTCTAAGCATCAAAAAAGGGGTTCAAGATATTTCCAACTTCTCTCAAATGGGAATGCTCAACTTAACCACACAACCAAGTTTATCAAGCAAAGTACAAATTGATAAAATCAAATATCAAAGAAGCAAGCCCAACTCATGTATCAAGTAAAGCGAAACTTGATCAACTCAATCTCAATGGAAGCAATATCAAAACCAAACTCTCAACAACCAAACAACTCAATTAGGGTTTCAAAAACTTATAGCAATGACATACACTTCTCACTTAAAAACCCTAAAGTAAACTTCAAATGCTTCCACTCTCATAAACCAAAATTATGCAATAACTCATATACTCATCATGATCTCATAATGCATAATCAATACTTCTACTTTCAGAAAATAAGATCCATTCCAAATAAGGAAACTTAATTTAATCCTTTTCACTCCAAACTTATTTTCACAAAACCATAAATCAATAATAACCATGGAAGAATGTGCCCATACCTTTACTTTGATGAAGAAGGAGAACTCAAAATCTGTCACAACACTAAATCTCATTTTGCCACAAATTAGAGTTAGCAAAAATGGAATAATGCACAATGATAAGAGTCCTAATAACACCTTATCACTCCAACTCATCAATAATCAAAACTAACAAATATACATATCAACAATATTACTTTACACCGTATAACTCCTACTTAATATATCACAAAATAACTTCAACCTCAAAAATAATTACAAGAGAATATCCACTCAATAACTCTAACCCCAATATGAAATTAAGCACAATTATTCCTTAAACCCTTATATCTCCTAAAATATATTTACTTCTAAATACATTTACCACATAAACATTAAGCATCAATAATAACAATGTCAAAGCAAAATTTCTATTTAACTTTATACCTCTATCCAATTACCAACAACAATTTGCCAAGTCAAATCAAATATTCCACATTATCAACAAAAAATCTACCTTGGCCAAAAATAAATTCTCCAACCTTAGGATAAGTTTGAAGACACCAAAATAAGTGCCAAAGTGCTTCCTCCTCCAAAATCGTGGCCCAAGGTAACTGTTGTACCATGTGCACAATAATCCACGACAAAAATTGAGACACGCCCGACATGAATCGATATCAACACATCTGTGTAGCGAGTGCCTTCATTCCATTGCCTCCACCATTGTATCACAAGTGCCCAAAAAAAATCTCAAGGGCCACTTGTCGTTTTACCTTCCCTTTGCTCGTAGAAATTAAAGATAAATAGATTTATCTTCCTCATAGGCGTACGAAATCAAAACTTAAACACAGAGCAATACGAAACTCAAAAATCACAGAGCAATATGAAATCAAAGGTCACAGAGCAATACGAAATCAAAGGTCATAGAGCAATATGAATTTGAAGGTAATCGTGCAAATTGGAGGTGTATTGAACCTTAAGAATTAATGCCCTTTAATAGTCTTTTGCATCCCATGCAAGCTGATATTGGTGCTTCTTCCAGACAAATGATGTCGCGAGGTAAGTCTTTTACATGAGCGTCGCTAAGGGTTTAGAAACCCTTTCAATAATAATTATTAAATTAATAATAATTATTATATTAATAATAAACTTAACTTAAAACATTTTCAAAGGTTTGAGTTAATTTATTTATTAATAATCAAAATGGACTTTTAAGGTTTTTTCAAGGAGCAAAAACCTTTTCATTAAGCCAATATGGTTTTAATAAAAACCCTTAATGAGTCCATATGGTTTTAAGAAAAACCTTTAACCTTGTCACCATGGTTTTAATTAAAAACCCATAAACAAACATCATGGAACTTTCAAGATCTTTTTTTCACCAAACTCTTTTTGACATCAGTACAAATTCCTTTTGACATCAACACAAACTCCTTTTGACATCAACACAAACTCCTTTTGACATCAATGACAACTCACAAACATGAATCTAGGCAACATACCCAAAATTGCCAACAATATGTTTTCATGCAACACTAATTTATAAACCCTAGTTTGCATTATCATTTTTTTTACATTTGAATTCATGGTGTTTCAAAAGGTTTTTGGAAAGGATGATATTGATGTTAGCGAATGGTCAAAAAAATTTAGGTGTGTACATTTTGGTAATCATTTTTAAAATTTTCACCATAGTATGTATATATAAAAGGAAGCTTCAACATGGATGTTAAGTTTTATTACTGAAAAGAATAATATGTATACTTGGGGAGAAATGAAGCATCCATTCTTAAGTCACTAGGATCCATATAAAAATATAACTAGTTTGAGGGATACCCTCAAAGGCTATGCAAAAGAAATAGATAGGATTTGAAAAGAGAAAAAGGAATTAAGAAGAGAGTTTGCAAATTTAAAAGTGGTATAAGGGAAAAATATGACAATGTGTAGGTTGAGATAACCACATTTTTCATAGTAGACAATCTAAAGTGTAGATAAAGGGATGTGTTTGAATCTAAAATTCTATTTTGTACGTTCATGGTTGCATTCTAAAGAAAAAGTTTAATATTTCCATTAACCCTAGTAGCATATATAATTTTATTAATATTTCTTTGGCTAAGAGGTTGTAGGTTCAAGCAACAAAATTTAAGGACATCAAATTTGAGTACGATAATGTTTAGATTTTTAATATTTGAAGATCACCATTGATAAATATGTTTTACATTTATATTTTCATGCTATTGATATGGACAATGTTGATATTGTTCTTAGAAATATTGAGTTGTCATTGATGTCAAAGGCAAAAATATCTTCAAGGATGAAATGTTGATGTCAAAGGTAGAAATATATTCAAGGATGAAATGTTGAGTTGTCATTAATGCTCAAGGTAGATATCTTCAAAAGTGATTTAATGTTGCCAAAGCAAAGGTGATTTGATATGCTTTAATATTTAAATAAATATTTAAATATTAAATAAGGAGGTTTATATTTAAATCAAAGGATTTAAATATAGTTTAAAAGGTTAAATTATTAAATTTTAAATATTTTAATGATTAAAAATTTAAATGTTGGGCTGAATTCATTGGCCACGCATGAAAACGAATATAAATATGAGCTCCTAATTCACTTTGTAAAATTGAATGTGATTCAAAGAATATCTATCAAACGAAGAGCAGTAACAAGTAGTAGCAGGGAGGATAGGAGCATAAGTTTGGTGGCATAGTAGGTGGAAATAATACTTTAAGTATTAGTTTGTACCACTTCTATCTTAACCGACTGGTCAGACCAATCGGTAGCCTAGCTTACACTAGGACGTTGTGGTGTAGAACGATCAAGGGTCGAAACCCCTTGGTACCTGTTTTGTTACTTGAGGTAGTGTAGAGATAAATTTAAATATTATATCGTGTACCTTTGGTTTCATCCACTGGGTTAGCCCAGTCGGTTGCTTAGCCCGAGTGAGGGTGCTATGTTGTAGAAGGTTAAGGGGTCGAATCTCTTCAACATTGTTTTGTTAAAGACTTGAATATAGAGAAATGAAGGAATTAAATATTGTTTTTGCACATTTTGATTTCACATGCTACATTAGTGTATCTGGTCATGAGCTAATGTTAGGGTACTACACTTCTAGAGGTCAAGGGATCGATCCCATTCATAACTGTGCAAGGTATTTATAAATTTTATTTTATTAAATTTGATAAAAGGGGAGATATAAGGCATAAAATTGTGATTTGTGTTTTTGTTTTGTAAATTGTAAAGGGGAGATATAAGGATTTATTTTAATTGTGAATGATAAGGATATTAAGTGTTGATTTGGAATTTAGATAAAAAAAGGGCAAAAAGAAATTTATAAATTAGATTTATATGCAAATTTGTGCATTGTAGATGAGAAGTGTTTATGAACAGATTTGAACATGGTCTATGTGCCATATTTTGGAAAAGATTTAGGTAGGGTTTATGAGCAAATTTTGGAGTAGATTTTAGAAGGTTTTGTGAGTAAATTTTGGAGCATATTTGAGCAGGTTTTGTGAGTAGATTTTGGAGAATATTTGAGAAGGTTTTGTGAGCAGGTTTTGGAGTATACTTAAGCAAGGGGATTGGTGTCTCTTGTAGATTGGTATCCATGAACTAGAGCTAGGATATTGGTGTCTCCTATGGATTAGTGTCCATGAACTTGTAATAGGGGATTGGTGTCTCCTGTGGGTTGGTGCCCACAAATTTTTTTAAAAAAATATATAAGCAATATTTTATCATGGTTTTCTCCCAAGAGGAAGTTTCTACATAAAATATTTATCTCTTACGTGTGTGGTGATTTTTGCATTGTCTCATTGTTTCATTGTTATTAATTTAAGTTATTGCTTTGGAAAGAAAAGATAAAAGTTTTATTTTATACTATTCACCCCCCCCTCTCAGTATAAACTTGTGTTCTTCAATTGGTATCAGAGAAGGTTCCTTCATGAAAGCCTAATATTTTGAAGGTATATCTTACAAGAACACACATGGCTATGAAGGTGGAAGAAAATTATCTTATGGTTGAAATCCAAGAAAAGGAGAAAAATCAAGAAACTGAAGAAGAAGCCATAATAAGTATAGAAGGGAAATAATGTACTCCTATTGTCAAAGACCAATAAGAAGAGAAAATTTCAAAAAATGAATAAGAAGCCATGATTGACATAGAAGAGGAACTTATTGTTGCTCTTGAAGAGTTTAAAAATCTTAAAAGGAAGAACTCAATATTGAAGACTCAAGTACAAGAGGATGAGAAGACAAAGGTAAATTTGTTGTAGGAACTCACTGAATTTAAAGTTAAAATTGAAGAGGTAAGGCAATTTAAAAAAGGTATGGTTGAGCAGTTAAAGGAAAAATAGTTGGAATGTAAAAACTGAAACATGAGGTTGTCTCTCTAAGAAAGGAAGTTGAAAAATCTAATGATAAGCTACATGAGTTTGATAAAAGCTCAAAATTCATGTTTGATATTATCAAAGGACAAATATCTTCAGTTATAAATACTAGAATTGGATTTGAAGAAGGTTAAAAGAAATAAAAGGGGGAATCAAGCTCAAAATAAATAGAGGTATAAAAAAAAAATAAGTGAATAAGAGTCTAAAACCTATGCTAATGCATTGAGAAGTAAAAGCATCAAGAAGGAAGAAAAAAATATTCATCACGGACCGAAGTCAATCATAGAAATATCAATGATTGAACCATGCGATCATATCCTCCAAGGTAATCAAACAGGTTTCAATATTTATTCCATGGTTATTGTTTTTCATGCAATCAACTTGGTCATAAATATGGAAATTGTAGCATCCATGCTAAGAATAATTATGGTTTCACCAAGAGAAATTTCAATCCATTTTCACCTCTCATGGATTACAATATTATTTCTTACAAATGTAAACATTTTGGGCATAAATCCAAATGGTGTAGAATAATGTTCTCTAAACTTCCAAAATCAAGCAAGAAAGAGGAAGGTCAAACTGTTCAAAAGGATATATCCTCCAAAGGTTGGAGAAATAAAATGGAACAAGAAAAGGAGAATTCTATGTTGGTACAAATGACTCTTCATGTGCAAAATTAAGGAAATGAGTGGTACATTGTTAGTTTTTGTTCAAGCCATATGATATGTGACAAAATAAAATTTCTCTGTATCAAGGAAATAAATGGAGGTACAATGAAATTTGGTGATAATGCTTTAGCCAAACTTGTTGGAAAGGGAACCCTGATCCTAGATAATGGAAGATCAAATATAGAGAATGTGTATTTTGAACGGTTAAAGCACAATATTCTAAGTGTAAGTAAACTATGTGATCAAGGGTACACACTCATATTTCATCCAAATGGATGTGAGATAAGGAAATCCAAGACAATAAATCTTATTGCAAATGTTAGTAGAACTACAAACAATCTCTACATGTTGAGTGAAATTAAGGGAGAAAAATGATTTTTATCACAAGAAGACAATCTCTACATGAGCGAAATTAAGGGAGAAAAATGATTTTTATCACAAGAAGAAGAGAGTTGGTTATGGAATAGGAAAATGGGCCACATGAAATTCAACAAAAATAAGCAACAAATAGGTAGTTAGATATTTACCTAAGATAGCAAAACTCCCAAGCATGATTTATGTATAATGCCAGTATGGTAAGAAAACAAGATCGAGTTTCAAATCAAAATAATTCTCTTCATCCAAGCCTTTGAAGCTAATTCACACCCATCTATGTGGACCTACAAGGACAAATATTTTACAAGGTGATAATTATTTCATGTTGTTTATTGATGATTATTCTAGAATGAATTAGGTAACATTCTTGAGAGAAAAATTAGAAGCATTTGAAAGGTTCAAGGCATTCAAGGCACTTGTAGAAATTGAAACAAGAAAAAAGATCAAGTGTCTAATATCTGATAGAGGAGGTGAATTCACCTCAAATGAATTTGTAGAATTTTGTGAACAACATGGAATCAAGAGGCAATACTCAACAACAAGAACTCCACAACATAATGGTGTAGTTGAAAGGAAGAACATAGTTTTTTAAGGTATGGCCAAGGCTATGCTAAATGAGTCTAATATTTTTGATACTTTTTGGAGAGAGGCAATTCATACAACTATTTATATCACCAATAGAGCTCAAATAAGAGTAAATCACCATAAAATCCCATATGATATTTGGAAGGGAAGACTAGCTACTACGAAGCAAATGCTACATTAGATGAGAAGAGAAAAATTTGGGCACTTTTGATTCCAGGTGTGATGAGGATATCTTCCTTGGATACTCCACTAAGAGAAAAGCCTATAGACGCTATAATAAAAGATTACATACAGTTGTGGAAAGTGTAAATGTAAGAGTTGATAAAGAAATAGATCTAAGAGAACTAGCTCTAGAGATTGTGTATCAATAAGGATAAAGTTGCAAGAAGAAGAAGGTGAAGAAACTGAAGAAGAAGAGACAATATCAAGAAAGGCACCACCTAAGACACCATCCAGGTATGTGCAAAAGAACCATCCTAAAACTTTTATTATTGGGAATCAAGATGAGAGACAAACAAGGATAAAAATAAAAATAATAGGTGAACATGCCAACTTCTCTTTACTATCTAAAGCAAAGCCAAATAATCTCAATGAAGCAATTGAATATAAATATTGGATTGAGTTAATGGAAGAATATTTAGATCAAATAGATAAGAATGAGGCTTGGGAACTTGTCCTACGTCCAAAAGACAAGAATGTATTTGGAATCAAATGGGTATACATAAATAATTTGATTGAATATGGTCAAGTTATCAGAAACAAAGTAAGACTTGTGTGTAAAAGCTATGCACAAGTAGAGGGAATTGATTTTGAAGAGACATTTTCTCCTATTGCTCGTATTGAGGCCATAAGAATTTTCTTGTCGTTCTCAAGTTTCAAAAAATTCAAAGTGTACCAAATGGATGTAAAATAAGTATTTCTTAATGGTTACCTAGAAGAAGAGGTCTACATTGAGAAAATAGATGGTTTCAACCTGACAGACAAGCCATATTATATTTGCAAATTGAAGAAGGCTCTCTATAGAATAAAGCAAGACCCTAGGGCTTGGCACTCAAGGTTGGATAAATATCTCCAAGAACAAGATTTCAAAAAAGGTATAGCTGATAGTAATCTATACATCAAGAATTAAGGAAATGATCAGTAAATTATAGTAGTCTATGTAGACAACATTATTTTTGGAAGTAGTAACAACAAGTTGTGTTAGAAATTTGAAAAATGTATGCAAAGTAAATTTGATATATCAATTTTATATGAGCTATCCTTATTTCTTGGTTTGCAAATCTCACAATCAGATAAAGGTATATTTATCTTTCAAACCAAGTATGTAAAAGAAATATTAAAAAAATTTAGTATGGAGGATTGCAATCTTGTGAGTACTCCCATGGTCATAGGACGCAAGTTAAGTAAATATGATGAATCTCCTAAGACTAATACAACTTTTTATAGATCCATGATCACAAGTTTACTCTATGTCATGGCTACAAGGCCAGATATAATGTAGGCAGTTGAAATAGTGGCAATATTTCAAGCTACACCAAAGGAAACACATGTACAGGCAGTAAAAAGAATCCTCAAGTATCTAAAAGGAACTATGGATTTTGTATTGTGGTATCCTAGATGTAATAATTTCACTCTCACTGCATATACATATGTATATTGGGTAGGCAGTGTGGATGACAGGAAAAGCACAAGTGGAGGAGCATTTTTTCTTGGAGATTATCTAGTCTCTTAGTTAAGTAAAAAACAAGCATCAATATCCTTATCTACTGCAGAGGCAGAGTATCTTAGTAGCTGCTTGTTGTACTCAAGTTTTATGGATGAAATAAACCTTAAGTAACTTCAAAGTAGAACATGATCATCCTATATCCATACTTTATGATAATACAAGTTCCATCAATATTTCAAAGAATCTGATTATGCATTAAATGACCAAACATATTTTGATTAAGTATTACTTTTTGAGAGGGCAAGAAAATGATTAGCAAGTCAATTTGGAATATATTGCTACAAAGGAACAAATTGTTGATATATTTACCAAGCCACTTCCAAAAGAGACCCTTAAGTATCTTAGAAGTAATTTGGGAGTAGTTTCACTCCCATATTATAATTGAACATCTCAAGAAAAGCATGGATAAGGGGGTATTGTCAAGTGTCTTATATTAAAATCTCGAGCAGATCCATTGATGTCAAAGAGGGAGAATTCACTAAGGGGGAGTAGCTAGTTAGGCGAAGCAATTTGTGATCCTGTTCAGTAAAGGTCAGTTTCATCGTAGGGTTGCCATCAATGACAAAGGGTGATATTGTTAGAAATATTGAGTTGTCATTGATGTCAAAGGTAGAAATATCTTCAAGGATGAAATGTTTATGTCAAAGGTATAAATATCTTCAATGATGAAATTTTGCGTTGTCATTAATGTTAAAGAAAAATATCTTCAAAGGTGATTTAATGTTGTCAAAGCAAAGGTGATTTTATATGATTTAATATTTAAATATTAAATAAGAATGTTTATATTTAAATCAAAGGATTTAAGTATAGTTTAAAAGGTTAAATATTTAAAGTTTAAATACTTAAATATTTTAAAATTTAAATGTTGGGCCGAATTCATTGGGTACACATGAATAAGCATATAAATATGAGTTTCTAATTCACTTTGAAAAATTGAATGCGATTCTAAGAATATCTATCAAGCGGAAAGTGGTAGTGTGTAGTAGGAGGGAGGATAGGAGAGTAAGTTTGGTGGCATAACAGGTGGAAAGAAGACTTAAAATATTAGTTTATGCCACTTCTATCTCAACCGAGTGGTCAGATTAGTTGGTTGCCTAGCTCACACTAGGGCACTACGATGCAGAAGGATCAAGGGTCGAAACCCCTTGATGCATATTTTACTATATTTTGTTGTTTGAGGTAGTGCAAAGACGAAGTTAAATATTATATCATGCACTTTTGGTTCCATATACTAGGCTAGCCCATTCATTTGCTTAGCCTGAGCTAGGGCACTGCATTGTAGAAGGTTAAGGGGTCGAATATCTTCGATGTTATTTTGCTAAAGAATTGAAGATAAAGCAACAAATGAATTAAATATTATTTATGCACCTTTTTATTTTATTACTGCATTAGCGCAGCTAGTCATGAGCTCGTGTTAGGGTGCTACACTTCTAGAGGTCAAGGAATCAAATCCCATCCATGATTGTGCAAGGTATTTATAAATTTTATTTTATTAAATTTGATAAAAGAGGATATATAAGGCATAATATAGTGATTTGTTTTTTTTTTACAAATTGTAAAGGGGATATATAAGGAGTTATTTTAATTGTGAATGATAAGGATATTAAGTGTTGATTTGGAATTTAGATAAAGAAGCAAAAATAAAATTATAGATCATATTTGTATGCAAATTTATGCATTGTTTATGATTGGATTTGGGAGTAGATGAGAAGCGTTTGTGAGCAGATTTGAGCATGGTTTATGTGCAAGATTTTGGAAAATATTTAGGTAGGGTTTATGAGAAAATTTTGGAGCAGATTTGAGCAGGTTTTGTGAGCATATTTGAACAGGTTTTGTGAGCAGTTTTTGAAGCAGAATTAAGCAAGGGGATTGGTGTCTCCTGTGGATTGGTGTACATGAACTAGAGCTAGGATATTAGTGTCACTTGTGGATTGGTGTCCATGCACTTGTATATGGGATTGGTGTCCACAAAATTATAATAGGGGATTGGTGTCTCTTGTGGGTTGGTGCCCACAAAATTTATTGAAGAAATATATAAGTAATATTTTGTTGTGGTTTTCTCCCAAGAGGGAGTTTCCATGTAAAATATTTGTCTCTTATGTGTGTGGTGATTTGTGTATTGTTTCATTATTGCATTGTTATTACTTGAAGTTATTACTTTGGAAAGAAAAGAGAAAAGTTTTATCTTATACTGTTCACCCCTCCCTCTCAGTATAATATTGTGTTCTTCAATTGTTCTTGGTTATCCTTGGATTATTTGGATACTATTAACATTGATGTACAAAATAATTTCATGAAGTTATGGTATAGAAAAATAAATATAACATTATAGGATATTTCTCACCTTAAGGATCAAGGACCCAAGAAGAAACAATATGTAGTTATGGTATGGGAATATGCTAAAAATATAATAGAGGAATCAAAATCTAAGCCTATAATTGAGGTAACAATAGATTCCAAGGAAGGATTAATAGCAAAGTCCAAGAAAAATTTGTTAGAAGAGCACAAGGATGCACCAAACAAAGGGCACATGAGCAAAGAGCATAAGGAAGAATTTAAAATAGAGGAACAAAATGTTGAAGAATAAAAGGAAGCAAAATATTAGGTTAAGGTTGTAGCATATCGACACCCACATCACCATGAGAAACAACAATCATGGAGGTATTCCGTAGGGCATCAATATTATTATAGACCTATAGGGAGTCAATAAGGCATTAAGTATGGTAGTTATTGGTGGAAAATGTGTTGTATGTCTAAATTTCAAAGTGGTGCATCAACATTATGGAACTGTAGGAGCAATCATTTTAAATATTAGAGTAGAGCAATAGAAGCATGGAGCCATTGGAATGGTTATGGCTATTTAAGTGGTATAATGTTAGCTTGGTATCATCAAAGACCACCACCGATCAAAAAAATACTTAGATGGATGGATGATCAATATTGGTACTAGTTGTCAACATTATCAAAAGATCATATTATTTAGTTTCTTCTCATGATTTTAGGATGAAACATTTCTAACAAGGGTGTAATTCTATGACACCTAGGGATACGTATATGGGAATACAATATTGTATTATATATGGGTATTATGGATAGTTGGCACGGGCCACACATAATCAAAGTTTGATTATATTATAATATTATACTATAATAATGAGTGGGATAAGGGTTTAGGATTCAACTCCCTGAAGTAGAATAAAAATATGGGTATATAAAGAAGATATATTGTCATTGCAAGAATCACCAACCATATCAAGTATTCTCTTATAATCTTCTTTGCGCATAGAGTGGACTCTCATCTTGGAAAATCTTGTGGAGTTATTCCTTCCTTAAGGAGTATTATTAGTGTTATCATACACTATGAGTATTATCTATTTTTATCTCATTGTGTGGACTATTATTGTGGATAATCATTTGTGGATAAATGATTTGATAGTTTTGCATAAGATGAATGATTTATATTAATGAGAATAAAGTATCATTAAAAAAAATATCCTAATTTATTTATTCTTATTTCTTCAAAGAACTTAAACATAGGATCTATTTATAATATATCATAATAACTATCTTAGATACTATTATAATATTTACATTCCAAGATAAAGCATTTATTTTTGTTTAAATTTCATTGTACTTTATGAAAAAATTAGGTTTTATGTATGACTAAAAAATAGTATAATATAAAAAAGAGTTTCATAAGATTATTGTTACATTAATATTATTCATTTTTTAGTTATATATATAATATATATTGTTGTATAAAAATCTGAGGTGTAGATTAATTGGTTCTTCCAAATATTGTGAAGGGGGCAAAGATCCAAGGTTCAAATCTTGGGCCTTGTAAAACTAAACACTTGTGCCTTTCCTGGTGCTTTCAGTGGCATAAAAGGTTTAAAATGATTATGACATGGTGGTTATAGGAGTGGACTGCATGAGTACTGTGTGGTGGCTTTTGAGGTGGACAACGCAAAATACTATGGTGCCCATAAAATATAGACAACGTGTAACATCCCCTCCATTTTTCTACCTATTTGCTTGCTATCGTTCTTTTGAAATGAGATACTATTGATAAACTTTGTGATTGCAGGAATAGGTTTTCATCCTTAGGGAAGCAAATACGTAGCATCTAGTGTCCACCTTCAGACGGAGAGAAAAGGGTATATTGTGTAAGGTAAGGTGGAATATGATGCAAACCATGACCTCGTGAGTACATGGAAGTTCACAATAGAAAATACTCATGTAGTTGCATCCATCTAGTTAGTTTTGCATGTTTGGTGAATGTCTTCTTTCTTGTTGTTTAATCGTTGCTTGACAAAAATTTATTATTGGACATATTTAAAATATATAATAAGAAATATATTTATTTTAAAAAGTATGTATATATATTATCACTATGAATAAAATGTTGAAATGGGCCAACGAATAAAAACATTCTAATAAATATAATAAATATTTTATAAGGGACATGATTATAGTGTTTGTGTCTAATATTACATTCCATTTGGCATGCCACTAAAGAAGAATTTTTGCATGATCCTTCCACCTGTCCGAATGGGACTACCATGATATTTCTATTAAAAGGAAAAATGAGTCATTTTAGGACATCTCTCTTTGTTATTCTATTCCGGTGGAGTTGGTGGAAGACTGTGACAAGTGAACATCAATAAATTAGTTTGAGTTCAGATTTTCTGTTCCACTATTGTGAGATGTATAATTGCATGTTATTTTATTTTAACTCTATGTTTGATGAGCAATGGGAACCTAGTCATTATATAAATTTTATAGAAAAATAAAAAATAAGCATCTAAATATTAATTTCTAATGTGAAAAATTATCATTTAATAATATATATTTTTAAAATCTAGTTTAAAGGTAAAGCTGAATTTTTATGTAGAAAAATGTTCAACACAAAAACATGTTATTGCTGGTATTGTGAATATAAGCCTGGAACATTAATATTCTTGTGAATTGAGTTTGATATATACGACATTTGTTTTGCCTCATTAGAATAGCTAAGATAGGCAATTTACACATATAGGGTAGTTTTTAATCATTTCATGAGGGGTTGACAAACCCAAAAATACCTACTTTTTATCTTTCCACCGCTATGGATATCCTCTAGAGTAGAATGTTGAGGTGCACCGAGGAGGAAGACTAGTTAGAAATTTCTAATACCGGATGAGGAACGATTGATAGTTTTACTAGTTTTTTTCATGAAAACTAAAGTTTTTATCACCAGTGATTTGGGAAAGTTTGTTTTATGTTTATGTATTTAAGAACTATGTTGCTCAGTCATCTATTGTGTTTTTGTCTAGCGATTATGCCAAAATTATTTAAGCTATAGAATTGTAGTAAATGAATCCAAGCTCTACTATATGTTAGGTTTATTATCCCTTCAAACGAGTTTTCAAGTGTTGTAAGCTATTTACAAAAAAGATTCCAGGCTTACCCTCATGAGTTTCCTGTAAATGTATAGGTTTCACGTTTAATCATAGTATACTTTATAATTTGTTCAAAAGTCATCTTAATGATTTTATCAACTTTTATGGACATGAAGCATTCCATGATTTTTTTTTTTAATAAATTATTTAAAAATTTAATTTTTTTTAATAAATAATAAAAAAATGTATAATAGTCATTAATTTTTGTTAATAAATAATAAAAAGTTATAAAATAAAATAATTTATTTTTTAATAAATAATAATAAAAAATAGAAAAATAGAAACAAAAAGTCTAAATGTTATTTGTGCTTTTAAAACCACAATAGAAGAATTACGTTTTCACCCTCAAATTCCTCAGCACCATGGAATTGCCTGATTTCGCTGAAATTTTTGTTAGCCGGCTATAGTTATAGATTAATGGTTTAATAATTACCATTGTGATGTTCCCAAAATCATTTTCCATCATGGACAAGATTTAGCATGATGAAAATAAGAAGAGAAGATAAATTGGTTTAGAATCATTGTATATAATGGTTCATCTTGAAAATATTAAATTACTTACATATGGATATGATTACCACCATCTATAACCTGCCGATCTCTTGCACATCAATAACAAAACTTATATGTTATAAATGAAATTGCAAGTAACTTTGTTAGACCTAAAAATAAAATATGGTTATAACACCTTAATTGGATGGCAGGTCAGTAGATATGGTGCATCAAGCGAGCTGGTAACGTTTGGCTATTAAAGAATCATGGTTTAGCTTTGGTAAGGTTACCTATAATAGTCAATACTATTACTAGAAGATCTATGATGTTTCTCATTGGATATGACATGCACCTTAGGAAAAGGTGTAATACTCATTTGAAATTTAAAATTACAAACTAAGGAAAATATTTTCACTAATATTAGATGAAGCTCATCAAAATCTTAGTTGCTTTTATGTTTTCTAAGCCTATATATGAAATGAGTTATAAGGATGCTAATATAAGTAGAAAGTCTAGGTCTTAGGAGTTGAAATTAAGTATGGAAACTTTATTTATATGATTTAAAGTCGTTACTTTTAAATTGTTTGCATTTTATAAACTTCCATTCTTACTATAAATAAAATATTTAGATTTTTATGTATATATCCACTTTGTACTCAAATATCACAAGTATAAAATTATGAACTCATAAACTTTAAACCTAAATTATGATCGTTGAGAAGGATTGTATAATTTTAATGCTTTGTTAATTTGAGTTAAACCATTGGGAAGGATGATATAATTATTATGAAAAGAAGAAATATTATGAAGCTCATTAGTTTGGATGAGCATCCATCCAACATCAGAAAACACAAGTAGGACATTTGTTGTGATTTCAAAATCAGCCATTTTTGGTAATCATATCATGAACGAGAGGTCCTATTACCATGAACAAGTAACGAGGGGTGGTATGGGACACTCTCTCTAGGTTGATATACGAGTAGTACGTGAGGGGTCTCATATCTTATGTTCGATTGGGGAATTGCTAGCAGACTACCAAGGTATTACTGGGGAAGCTAGACCTTAAAGCTAGAACGTCCAATGAAGAGTTGGTATGGATAACACTACATCAGTTGTTGCATAGTCTGAGATATCTAGTCCTAAGCCATAGTAATGGTGGGTCCCAGTTGAATCTAGAGAAGGTGGATTCTTAGCTAGGCACTACGTATACTAACACGATACCCTATCATGAAGAAGATAACAAGAACACATGTGCCTCGAGAAATTTTTTTAGGACAAGGATCCTAAGTACACCATATTATGGGGTGGGGAAATATGCATCCACCCTTTCAGGTGTTATAGACCCTAGAAGGACAACCCCTTACTATGAATATAGAACTCTAGTAAAGGAGATGAATGTGTTGAAAAATGGCACCTGTTATAGGATCTGGTCAATCTCAACTATTTAAGGTACCGTCTATAGCAGTCAACCTCCTTGAAATGAGTAATCATATACCTATGTACTAGTTAATGTTGGGTGTTACATACAATTATTAAGGATATTGATCAAAAAAATTTGCTTCATGTTTTGGACAACTAGGTTACTAGATCTGGGGTATTTCAATTGGTATGAGAGCCTAGGTTGTGAAACACTAGGTCATTTTGATGTGAATTGCATGACTTTCAAATTAACATAGATCTTGTTGCATCGAGGCAAATGACGAGATTTCCTAGGAAAGTTGCATTAGCTCAACAAGAGATGCTTGCTAGGAGTTTGAGGAAGGGACTAAGAAGGATTGTAAAAGAATCAAACTAAGAATTTGGGGTAGAAGCACCCTGTAGACTTGTTAGGAAGGACAAGAAATATTTAGTCAACATAACCCCTCAAAGGGAAGATAATTGGCATAATATGGAACAATAGAGGGTTCAATTGACTAAGAAAATTGAACATAAGAGGGCACGACTGACACAACAAAAAGAACTAATAGTCCAAAAACAAAAATTAATTGAAAAGTTGTCTAAAAGAAAAGAGCCACAAGAGGGTCAAGATGATTTGCCTGAGGGATCCAATCATAATAAAGTTGGTGCCAATCTGAATAAATATTTAAGAAAAATGATATCTCTAAATTTTATGGTAAACGAGATGGTGATATGGCTGAAAATTGATTGAGTAAGGCCTAAGGATATTATGCTATAAATCCCCTCTCATGTAAATATAAAATAACTTAGGTAATATCTCATTTGGTAGGGCCAACTTTGGGTTGGATTGATGGACAATGTATAAGAGAAATAAACATGTCAAGGATTTTGATGTACCTTGGGACACATTTTTGAAGAAGTTCAGAGACAGGTTCCTAACTCGACAGTTTTATGTAGAAAAAATTGTTGAGTTCACTAATTTGCATCAAGAAAATATGTCTGTTATATAATCCTATCAGATGTTTGTTCAGTTATTGAAATATGTATCTAAATACGATTGAAGGGAAGAACTTAAGATATAAAAATTTATCATGGGATTACATTCAAGGATTGGATATCTAGTGGATTTAGTGAAACCCAAGGATTTGTTTGAGGCCTAGGATTCAACTTGTTATGAGGAATTAAGTCAAAAACATAAGAGGGCCTATTATTAGAGGATGGAAAAATACAAAGATGATCCTAGGAAGAGGAAGGACATCATACCACTAAAAATGGACAAGGACTAGTATAAAAGGTCCAAGGGAGGAAAATGATACAAAAGCAATGATAGAAAAAGATGCAGGGAAATATTCTATAACTAAAAAGGTAGATAAGAAAAGACGAACTTTAGGAATGATAAAAAATCCTTAGCACAAAATTCAGGGGAAGAATCTCCACCGTAAGTTAGTAATAAAGAGGGTAGGAAGAACAAAGCTCCCTTTTATGGTTGCTACATATGCATTGCAGAAAATTATGCTAATCAATGCCCACATAGAGCCAAAAAAAGAAAAGTAGTTGAGGAGGCTACACATAAAATATAGTAACAGTTTCGTAAAATACATACCAAAAAGGCTTAGATTTAAGGCAATGGGTGGAAGGTCGAGTATAGGTCAAGACAGACCTATACAATCAATCAGTGACCAGTTGATTCCCAAATCATCTTATCTTAATGGAAAAATTATATGGCTTTTATGTGAAGAACAAAAAATTATACTGAAAGGAGGGGGTGAACAGTATAAGACCTCTTTTTACTTTTTCCTTTATATTACAAAATAGTAAAGCAATATACCCACAGCAATATCAAAACAATGCACAATATCATCCACAAAGTGACACCAATTTTTACGTGGTTCACCCAGAATGGTAGGGCTACGTCCACAAAACTTTTCTCTAAAAGTTATCTCAAAGTTCTTTGGGAATCCTTCCCAATTACAATGTTTATGAGCCTCGGCCCAAAGGAGATACCTTCCCCCAATCAGAATTTATGAGCCTCTGCTCAAAGGAGATACCTTCCCCCAATCTAAATTTATGAGCCTCTGCTCAAAGGAGATACCTTCCCCTCTGCTCTGGAAATGATCCCTCAGAAGATCAACTGTCTCTACCTCTTGCCAGCACGTGGAACTCCTTTCCACCGAAGACCTCCTATCCTCAATGCTTAGCCTAAGAGACCTCTGCCTTCTATGATCACGTCCACAATAGCTCAGCAACCTGTACCAAACACAATCAGTCGGTCTAGTACAAGTCTTCCTCTGTCTATCAGATCTGTCCAACACTTGAACAAATCAGTCCTCTACACACAAGCCTTCTCAAAGACTTGCCAAATCTGTCCTCAGGTTCTTCTCAAAGAACCAGTGCTCCTCTGTCCTCAAGTTCTCTGATAGAACTCTCAAAAACTCAGCTCACAAGTCCTCTGCTAGGACCTGTCCAAATCTGCTCACAAGTCCCCACCGAAACCTGTCCAAAACCTGCTCACAAGTCCCCACCGAAACCTGTCCAAATCAGCTCACAAGTTCATCAAGAAAAACTTGCTTAGCATGAACCCACAAAGAGAATTGTTAGAGACCCAATGTGATTCATCAACCTCATAGAAGCATAAAGAGAATTGTTAGAGACTCAATATGTTCTATACTTAACTCCCAATATCAATCTCAACTCAATCTCAATCTCAACAGAATAAGATAGATGTAGTATGCTTTTCTCAAGAACATGAAACACAACCCAACAATTGCCAACCATGCAATATCTCATATAACAATGATACTCATGTTCTTTCCACAACCAATATCTTTTCTCAACCAATTAGGGCTTTAACAACAATGCTTATAGACAAGGTTTAACCAACATCATTCAACTCAACATTAACCTTGAAGCATTCAACCAATCATCACAAGAAAAGGAAACAAGTAGAAATCCTTTTCCCTCCAAAGATATTTGAACAAAACAACCACCAACACAATATCACCAAATGCAAAGAATAACTTGCTCAAATCAACTCAATGGAGTAAGCCCAATATCATGAATCAAGTAAAAGCAATAACTTGATCAAACAACCTCTATGGAAGCAACTCAACCATCAACCTCAAAACAGCCAACCAAGGGTTTCACCAACTCAAAGCAAGTAGCAAGACTCACAAACATAAACCCTAGTGCACAATGCTTCCACTACCTCAAACCAGAATTATGCATTCACCAAAACTCTCATCAAGGATAACAATGCATAAGAGTCTTCAACAAACCAGAAAATAGGATTTACACCTAGCCAAAGGATACCTAGTAGAATACCTTTTCACTCCAACCTTATTTCAGAAAACATACACCAATCAACAATATACATGGAAGAAGTTGCCCATACCTTTACTTTGATGAAGAAGGAGAACTCAAAATCTGTCACAACACTAACTCTCAATTTGCCACCAATTAGAGTTAGCAACTATACAACAATATACAATAATAAAGATCCAAATTAACACCTTATTTCTCCAACTTAATAAAAACCACAGAAGTATAATATACATACAAAGTAAAACCTCTTTACATCTTATTACTCCACATAAACATTAAGCATCAATAAAACAATGTCAAAGCAAATATGATAACTTAACCTTATACCTCCAACGCTTTCATAGCCACTATCCTTTGCACACCGCGACCAAAAGAAAATTACCCACGAAGTGAATCGAACTCGGCACCTCTGCCTAGCTAGCGCCTTCGCTTAAACGCCACCGTCGTTGGGCCACAAGTGCCCAATGAAGAAATATAGTGTTGCCCTATATTTTATCTTCAATTGATGCCAAGAATCTGGAAAACGTAAATGTCTTCCTCAAGCCACATGCAAACTGGTGAGCGCTGTCCAAAACGTAACTTACTGGGCAACAGAAATAATCATCCACACAGTGCAAACAGAAAACACAATTCGAGTGCAAATCCAACAATCGTAGGTGAAGTGCAATCTGTCGGATGTCAAAGTGCAAACTAAAAACGTAATTCGAGTGCAGTCCCAACAATTGTAGGTGAAGCGCAATCTGTCGGATGTCAAAGCGCAAACTGAAAATGCAAGAAATTACTTGGGCAACTCAATATGGATAATCAACTCTCAATGAAATACAACGCTTTCTCGAAGGTCACAGAGCTACGAATTTTCATTAATCGGAGGTACCATTACTTTAGAAAAACATCCCCACTTAAATAGCCATTTCTCCTTAATTGTTTGACGTCGACGTTCCTCCAACGATGGCAACACGTCGGCGAAAGAATTCTTTATGTGCGTCGCTTAAGGGTTAAAAGACCCTTTAATAATAATTAAAATAATAATAATTATTATTTTATTAATAATAAATTAAACTTAGACCTTTGTCAAAGGTTTGAGTTAATTTAATTATTAATAATAAACATGGACCTTCAAGGTTTTTCAAGAAGTAAAAACCTTTGCATTAAGATAAGCTTGGTTTTAATAAAAACCCTTAATGAGTCCAAATGGTTTTAAGAAAAACCTTTAACCTTGTCACCATGGTTTTAATAAAAACCCTTTAACATTATGAAGCTTCTCAAGATATTTTTGACATCACACTCTTTTTGATATCAACACAAAAATGCCTTTTGACATCAATGACAACTTATACACTTGAGCAAAGGCAATGTACCCAAAGTACCCAAAATTGCCAACAATCTCCCCCTTTGTCATTGATGGCAAACCTTTATTGAAAACACTTCTCAAGAGCCAAAACTGAAACCAACTGTGCTAACAACTGACCAACCGTGCCCACAACTGAGAATCTTCCTTTGAAGTTTTGCTCCCCTGACTTGAAGCTTTCCTCTTCACTTTGAAGCTCTCCCCCTTACTCATATCTCTCCCCCTTTGTCATCAATGGCAAAGGGCCACCTTTGGGGCTCGGGACTAAGAAGGAGCCTCTTAGCTTAGTCCCTCCCCCACCTCCTGATGAGGTGATTAATTCTGGGTTGGGAGTAACACTCCCATTAGGCACTGATCATCATCAGCGTCTATAACTTCCTTGTCGGGCCTTCTCTTGAACTTTTTGTCCATATTCCTATTCTTGTCACTATTTTTGTTCTTGTTCTCATCCCTGTTCTTGTCCATGCCTTGATCCTTGGACCTGATCATGCCACTGTTCCTGTTCCTGTATTCTGGAATTTTAGCTCTACACTGTCTGATTGTGTGACCTTCATTGTTGCACTTGAAACACTTGACGATGTTGTTTCTCTGAGGTAAACCTGATCTTTGAATCCACCAGTTCTGACCAAACCTGTTCTGACCAAACCTATTTTGGCCAAACCTATTCTGACCAAACCTATTCTGACCAAACCTGTTCCTGTTATTTGCCTTGCAATAAACTGCCTTGTGCCCAAACTGTTGACAAGAGTAGCAATACCCTTGAAAGTAACTAGCACTTTTGAAACTGTCATTTACCTTCTTCACTTGAGCCATGCAATGTGAAGCCATGTGACCAAACCTGTGACAAGCAAAACATCTGCCTTGAAACTTTCCTTTATTTGACTTCTTAGGTTCTGAAAACTTCTTCTTCTCATTCTGATTTCTGTTTTCTATTTTTGTGCATCTATCATTCAAAAACTCATGATCTGAAATACTTTCCTCATCAGAACTCTCTTCCTTTTGGAGTCTCTTACTAGACTCTCCAGCTTGTTCCTTGTGTGGCTTAACAAAACCAAGGCCTATTTTATCTGTTGTCTTTCTTTGACCTTTGATGAGTGACTTAACCCTTTTGGAGCTATCTTGAAACCTGTAAAGCTTATCCTTGTACTCTTTAGTTTCCTCTTTCAAAGAAGCCATTTTCTGTTCTAACTCACTATACTCAAGAACCTTAGACTCTAACTCATCCTTGAGTTCCTGTGTCTTAGCTATAGAGAAGTCAAGACTTTCTATAAGATCATCTCTCTCCATACAACATTCATCTAACTTATCCTTGAGTCTAGCATTCTTCTTTCTTTCCTTTTCCAAAACACTAAGAGCACTAATAAGTTCACTTTCAAGATCCTTTATTTGTTTGCTTTTTGAATCATCAAAGCCTTTTTCAGATTTCTTATCACTAGAGGTGCTACCCTTTTCAAAAACCATACATGCATCTTCCTTATAGTTTTCTGAAGCATCCTCATACATACTAGAAACCAAATCATTATTTGTGCAATCATCCTCAAGGTGACCAAAATTTCCACATCTAAGACATTTCATGATAATGAATCTATGTTTCGGTTCTTCCTCCTTTTCTCGATATGAACAACATCTCATTTTCATTATCACTTGAAGAGCTTTCACTATCACTACTAGAACACTTACTTGCTTTGTCTAGGTAGAAAATCTTCTTGTGCTTGTGAGAATACCTCTTTCCTTGATTGTTGTGCTCATCTTTGTTCTTCCTGTGATGCTTGTGCTTTTCAGAATCCTTGCTCTTAGAATCCTGTTTATCTTCATCACTTTCATTCTTGGGAACAGTACAGTCGGTAGCATAATGACCAAACTTTCCACAATTGAAACATCTTATATTTTTCATACTTTTGTGCTTTCTAGAGAACTTGCCTTTCTTGTTGTAATATGCCTCTTCATCACTAGAAGACTCATCACTCTCTTGAAGCTGTTTACCCTTGGATTTCTTGGTAGCCTTGAAAGCTGCCTCTTTCTTGACATCAACCTTCACTTGAGTTCTCAACTCAAATGCTGCAAGTATACTATGGAGCTCATCCTTTTTCAACTTATCCAAATCTTTAGCTTCCTCAATAGCAGAAATATTTTCACTAAATCTATTAGGAAGAGATCTTAAAATCTTATCACAAACATCATTTTCAGCAAGCTCAAGACCTAAGTCTTTCATGGAGTTAACAACCTCATCCATACGAAGCATGTAGTCACTAATATTTTCATCATCATTCATCTTGAGTTGTTCAAACATACCTTTGAAGTGTCTCAACTTGGCCTCACCTGTATGAACCACCTGCAACTGTTTCCACATTTCACTAGTTGTCTTGCAGTGAATCACTTTGGTGAGATCTGCTTTCTGTAAGCCTTTCAAGATTGCATTCATTGCTTTTGAATTGTTGTGATGTAGGAGCCTTTCTTCTTTAGTATTTGGACCATGTACAGGAATAGTGTACTCATCTTCAATCACTTCCCATACCTCATTACCAAGTGCCATTAGATGAACCTTCATCCTTGCACTCCAAAGACCAAAATCTGACCCATCAAGAATAGGTGTTGCATTGCCACTTGAATAATCCATTGTGTTCTTTACTAGCTTTTCCTTCAAGTCGTTAAACTTTTCGAAGGCACCCGCTCTGATACCAATTGAAGAACACAAGCTTATACTGAGAGGGGGGGTGAACAGTATAAGACCTCTTTTTACTTTTTCCTTTATATTACAAAATAGTAAAGCAATATACCCACAGCAATATCAAAACAATGCACAATATCATCCACAAAGTGACACCAATTTTTACGTGGTTCACCCAGAATGGTTGGGCTACGTCCACAAAACTTTTCTCTAAAAGTTATCTCAAAGTTCTTTGGGAATCCTTCCCAATTACAATGTTTATGAGCCTCGGCCCAAAGGAGATACCTTCCCCCAATCAGAATTTATGAGCCTCTGCTCAAAGGAGATACCTTCCCCCAATCTAAATTTATGAGCCTCTGCTCAAAGGAGATACCTTCCCCTCTACTCTGGAAATGATCCCTTAGAAGATCAACTGTCTCTACCTCTTGCCAGCACGTGGAACTCCTTTCCATCGAAGACCTCCTATCCTCAATGCTTAGCCTAAGAGACCTCTGCCTTCTATGATCACGTCCACAGTAGCTCAGCAACCTATACCAAACATAGTCAATCGGTCTAGTACAAGTCTTCCTCTATCTGTCAGATCTGTCCAACACTTGAACAAATCAGTCCTCTACACACAAGCCTTCTCAAAGACTTGCCAAATCTGTCCTCAGGTTCTTCTCAAAGAACCAATGCTCCTCTGTCCTCAAGTTCTCTGATAGAACTCTCAAAAACTCAGCTCACAAGTCCTCTGCTAGGACCTGTCCAAATCTGCTCACAAGTCCCCATCGAAACCTGTCCAAAACCTGCTCACAAGTCCCCATCGAAACCTGTCCAAATCAGCTCACAAGTTCATCAAGAAAAACTTGCTTAGCATGAACCCACAAAGAGAATTGTTAGAGACCCAATGTGATTCATCAACCTCATAGAAGCATAAAGAGAATTGTTAGAGACTCAATATGTTCTATACTTAACTCCCAATATCAATCTCAACTCAATCTCAATCTCAACAGAATAAGATAGATGTAGTATGCTTTTCTCAAGAACATGAAACACAACCCAACAATTGCCAACCATGCAATATCTCATATAACAATGATACTCATGTTCTTTCCACAACCAATATCTTTTCTCAACCAATTAGGGCTTTAACAACAATGCTTATAGACAAGGTTTAACCAACATCATTCAACTCAACATTAACCTTGAAGCATTCAACCAATCATCACAAGAAAAGGAAACAAGTAGAAATCCTTTTCCCTCCAAAGATATTTGAACAAAACAACCACCAACACAATATCACCAAATGCAAAGAATAACTTGCTCAAATCAACTCAATGGAGTAAGCCCAATATCATGAATCAAGTAAAAGCAATAACTTGATCAAACAACCTCTATGGAAGCAACTCAACCATCAACCTCAAAACAACCAACCAAGGGTTTCACCAACTCAAAGCAAGTAGCAAGACTCACAAACATAAACCCTAGTGCACAATGCTTCCACTACCTCAAACCAGAATTATGCATTCACCAAAACTCTCATCAAGGATAACAATGCATAAGAGTCTTCAACAAACCAGAAAATAGGATTTACACCTAGCCAAAGGATACCTAGTAGAATACCTTTTCACTCCAACCTTATTTCAGAAAACATACACCAATCAACAATATACATGGAAGAAGTTGCCCATACCTTTACTTTGATGAAGAAGGAGAACTCAAAATCTGTCACAACACTAACTCTCAATTTGCCACCAATTAGAGTTAGCAACTATACAACAATATACAATAATAAAGATCCAAATTAACACCTTATTTCTCCAACTTAATAAAAACCACCAGAAGTATAATATACATACAAAGTAAAACCTCTTTACATCTTATTACTCCACATAAACATTAAGCATCAATAAAACAATGTCAAAGCAAATATGATAACTTAACCTTATACCTCCAGCGCTTTCACAGCCACTATCCTTTGCACACCGTGACCAAAAGAAAATTACCCATGAAGTGAATCGAACTCGGCACCTCTGCCTAGCTAGCGCCTTCGCTTAAACGCCACCGTCGTTGGGCCACAAGTGCCCAATGAAGAAATACAGTGTTGCCCTATATTTTATCTTCAGTTGACGCCAAGAATCTGGAAAACGTAAATGTCTTCCTCAAGCCACATGCAAACTGGTGAGCGCTGTCCAAAACGTAACTTACTGGGCAACAGAAATAATCATCCACACAGTGCAAACAGAAAACACAATTCGAGTGCAAATCCAACAATCGTAGGTGAAGTGCAATCTGCCGGATGTCAAAGTGCAAACTGAAAATGTAATTCGAGTGCAGTCCCAACAATTGTAGGTGAAGCGCAATCTGTCGGATGTCAAAGCGCAAACTGAAAATGCAAGAAATTACTTGGGCAACTCAATATGGATAATCAACTCTCAATGAAATACAACGCTTTCTCGAAGGTCACAGAGCTACGAATTTTCATTAATCGGAGGTACCATTACTTTAGAAAAACATCCCCACTTAAATAGCCATTTCTCCTTAATTGTTTGACGTCGGCGTTCCTCCAACGATGGCAACACGTCGATGAAAGAATTCTTTATGTGCATCGCTTAAGGGTTAAAAGACCCTTTAATAATAATTAAAATAATAATAATTATTATTTTATTAATAATAAATTAAACTTAGACCTTTGTCAAAGGTTTGAGTTAATTTAATTATTAATAATAAACATGGACCTTCAAGGTTTTTCAAGAAGTAAAAACCTTTGCATTAAGATAAGCTTGGTTTTAATAAAAACCCTTAATGAGTCCAAATGGTTTTAAGAAAAACCTTTAACCTTGTCACCATGGTTTTAATAAAAACCCTTTAACATTATGAAGCTTCTCAAGATATTTTTGACATCACACTCTTTTTGATATCAACACAAAAATGCCTTTTGACATCAATGACAACTTATACACTTGAGCAAAGGCAATGTACCCAAAGTACCCAAAATTGCCAACATTATGAGTAGCTCCCTTATATGCATTTTATATTATTTTGGGTATAGATTGGCTTAAGTCACATAAGACTTTCTTAAATTTTGAAGAGATATGGCTAGATCTCACTTATTATCAAGAAGGTTATAAAATCTACATAGTCAAGAGAGAATCAACTCTAACTCAGGTCAAGTAAGGACCAGATGGAAATAAAAAAATTATGGTTAAGGATGACCTATTGTAAATTATGCTACACAAGTATTATATGCATCGAAAAATAAAATGGAAGGAATATTTTTATAGGTGAAGAACACCATTGTCTTAGGATAACCCGAAATATCGGGTAGTGATCGATTCGAAAACTATAAAACAAATGAAAGAGCAACTAAAAAAAATCACCAAAGGCTTAAGAAAGCCTCGAATTAACCAAAGAGCTATCCAGATATTAAGAGAACACCAAGAGAATTATCCATTGAAGACAGAGTATTCTTTAGAGTAAAACCATCCAAAAGCTCAATTAAATCCACTAAACTCAGCCCTAGGTTTGTAAGACCATTTGAGATCATTGAAAAACTTAGTCCTATTGCCTATAGATTGGCCCTATCACTCAATTTGTCTAAGATCCATGACACTTTTCATTGTAATTCAAAAATATGTAGTTGATCCTTCACACGTATGGAATATTTCCCATTTGTAGATGTCGGACCCACAAAACATTGAATTACATCCTATCCGAATCCTCAGTTTAAAAAAAAAACAACATAGAAAAAGGAATATAGATCAGTGTAAAGTCCAATGGAACCACTATTTTGACAAGAATGTCACATGGGAAGATATGGCTATCATGAAAAAAATAATTTTCGTATTTTTTTGAACATTGATAAATATATATGCATGATACTTTTTGGTTGTTATATACATTTGGTTTTATTCATTGATGTGTATAAATTTAAAAGTTATAACATGCTAATGAATGAATTTATTACATAATGATGTGGAAATGCATAGTGTTTATTGTAAAATACAAGGGTTGTGTTTACTCTTAGTGGGGGAGAATGTAACATCCTCTCAATTTT
Source organism: Wollemia nobilis (assembly GCA_028583015.1). Taxonomy (NCBI): domain Eukaryota; kingdom Viridiplantae; phylum Streptophyta; class Pinopsida; order Araucariales; family Araucariaceae; genus Wollemia; species Wollemia nobilis. Next base: position 14,664,079 of record JAQPPZ010017235.1, read on the forward strand.
GCTACCTATCTACTTGCTATTGTTTTTTTGGAATGAGATATTACTGATAAAGTTTGTGACCGCAAGAATAGGTTTTCATTCTTAGGGAAGCAAATCAATAACACCTAGTGTCCACCTTCAAGTGAAAAGAAAAAGGTATACTGTGTAAGGTAAGGTGGGATATGATACAAAACATGACCCCTTGAGTACATCGAAGCTCACATAATAAAATCATCATGTAGTTGCATCCATATAGTTATTTTTGAATGTTTTGTGAATGTCTTATGTCTTGTTGTTTAATTGTTGTTTAATTTTTTTTTATTATTGTACATATTTAAAATATATAATAAGAAATATATTTCTTTTAAAATATATATATATATTAAATACATATATAAATTATTAGTATTAAAAAAATGTTAAAATGGGCCAATGAATAAAAATAATAAAGATTTTATAAAGGACACGGTGTCTGTGTCTAATATTACATTCCATCAGGCATGCCACTAAAGAAGAATTTTTGCATGAGACTTCCACCTATCCGAATGGGACGACCATGATATGTCTATTAAAAGAAAAAATGAGAATAATTTTAGGACATCTCTCTTTGTTATTCTATTGTGGTGGAGTTGGCGGAAGACTATGACAAGTGAACATCAATAAAGTAGTTCGAGTTCAGATTTTCTGTTCCACTATTGTGAGATGTATAATTGCATGTTATTTTATTTTAACACTATGTTTTATGAGTAATGAACACCTAGTCATTATATAAATTTTATAGAAAAAAATAAACATCTAAAGCTTAACAACTAATCTGAAAATTTATGATTTGATAATATAATTTATTTAGATCTAGTTTAAAGGTAAAGATGAATTTTTATGTAGAAAAAGGTTCAACAGAGAAACATGTTATCACTGGTATTGTGATTATAAGGCCGAAATATTAATATTCTTGTGAATTGAGTTTGATGTATACTACATTTGTTCTGCCTAATTAGAATACCTTAGATAGGCAATTTATGCATATAGGGTAGTTTTAAATCATTGCATGAGGGGCCGACTAACCCAAAATTTTCTCCCTTTTATATTTTTGCCATCATGGATATCCTCTTGAGTAGAATGTTGAGGTGCATCGAGAAGGAATACTGGTTAGAAATTTTGAATACCGATTGAGGAACGATTGATAGTTCCACTTGGATTTTCATGAAAACTAGAGTTTTTATCACCAGTGAGTTGGGAAAAAATGATTTATGTTTATGTAGTTAAGAATTGTGTTGCTCATTAGCCTATTGTGTTATTTTCCAACGATTGTGTTGAAATTATTTAAGCTATGGAATTGTAGTAAATGAACCCAGGCTCTACTATAAATTGTATTTGGGTTTATTATCCCTTTAGACGAGTTTTCAAGTATTGTAAGCCATTCCTATAAATGGTCATTGAACAAAAAAAAATTCCAAGCTTACCCTCGTGATTTTCTTGTAAATGTATAGGTGTCAAGTTTAATGATAGTATACTTTGCAATTTCTTCAGAAGTCATCTTGATGATTATAACAACTTTTATGGACATGAAGCATTCCATGTTTTTCTTCTGAAAAAAAATAAAACAAAAAAATAAAATAAAGTCTAAATATTATTTGTGCTTTTAAAACCATAATAGAAGCATTACATTTTTACCCTCAATTCCTCATCACCATGGAATAGCTTTATTTTGCTAAAAAATTTATTAGCTGGATATAGCTCTAGATTAATGGTTTAATAATTATCATTGTGACGTTCCCAAAATAATTTTCCATTGAGGACAAGATGGAGCATGAAAAAAACAAGAATAAAATATAAATTGGTTTAAAATCATTGTATCTAATGTTTCATCCTAAAAAATATCAAATTACTGATATTTGGATATGATTACCACCATTCGTAACCTATTGATCTCTTGCACATTGATAAAAAAACTTATATATTATAAATGGAATTACAAGTAACTTTATTGGACTTGAAAATAAAATATGGTTATAACACCTTAATTAGATGGTAGGTCGGTAGATATGGTGCATCAGGCGAGTTGACCACATTTGGCTACTAGAGAATCATGGTTTAGCTTTGCTGAGGTTACCTATAATAGTCAATACTATTATCGAAATATCTTTGATGTTTCTAATTGGGTATGACATGCACCTTAGGAAAAGGTGTAATACACACTTGAAATTTAAAATTAAAAACTAAGGAAAATATTTTCACTAACCTTAGATGAAGCTCATCAAAATATTAGTTTATTTTATGTTTTATAAGTTTATGTATAAAATGAGTTATAAGGATGCTAATATAGGTCGACAGTCTAGGTCTTAGGAGTTGAAATTAAGTATGGAAATTTTATTTGTATGATTTAATGTCATTACTTTTAAATTGTATTGCATTTTAAATACTTCCATTCTTACTACAAAGAAAATATTTATATTTTATGTACTTATCCACTTTGTACTCAAATATCATAAGTATAAAATTATGAACTCATAAAATTTAAACCTAAATTATTTTTTTTGCTAAATAAGATATTATATTGCAAAGGGTTTTAAGGATCCCTGAACCTATTACATAAGTAGCAGAGGAAGTTGTACCAATATTTTTGAACAACGAAGAACCCCATTAGAAAATCCTGATTGGTGGAGGCTTAGGAGGAGGACACAACCTCAGCCTGAGACATCCAGTGACAAAAACTAGCTAACAGAGGGCGAGGATGCATCCTCAGACCATAAAACAAAACCAAAAAGACCCAAACCATAGAAAGGAAAGGAATACCTAACATACGTAATTATAACCCCACAGAACAGAGAGAGACAGAGGACGCGTAAATGTCATTCAGGAAAGAGCTCCACGCAAGGAGGCAAAGAGGACATAAAAGCATAAGTAGAAAAAAGCAAAAATTATCAAAAGGAAGCCCAGGATGTCATTCCTTGGCTTCAGCTTTGTCTTCTTCTATGTTTTCCTCTTCAAAAATAGCCTTGGGTTCCTCATATTTGGGTTCCATTTTGACAGTCACCACATCTTGTTCTGTATCAGCATCCTCGATTTGGCTGATCATTCCTGGAAAGAGTAGCTTGTGGAGCCCATCCCGGATATCCATTATGTAGTTCACCATGCAATTCATCATTGTTGTGGTCGAGCCTATGATGAAATCCTTTAGCTTTTTATTTTCATCGCTATCATTAGTAATATCAATCACCTTGTTCTTGGTAGCCATGTTCAGAATCCTAGCATACTTTCTCACCGGTTCCTCACTGCTTTCAAAGGAAATACTTTTCCTCGCCTTCATTTTGGAAAGGGCTTCAGTAACCTTTTTCTTCTTTTCAGCTTTGGACAGGCGATCGAAAGGGGAAATTTTGGTGGCAGGGCTACTGGGAATAGGATTGGCCATGGGACTATTGGCAAGGATGAAGGTGTAAATAACCTTAAACATACCTTGGTTTTGGGGGAGATCATGGGATTTCTTGTCTCTACAGCTGGAAATTGAGTGATTCATGGAATTTAGGAAAAACATGGGAATGCTGATGGGGTTAATTTCTCTAAAGTGATTGACAAAGGCCAAATGATAGGTTTTAAAGGTTTTTCTAGGTCATCAACACATATGAACTGCATTATGGGTTTCATGACAACATTCCAAGGAAAAGAAAGATCACTTCTAAATAGGCCAGATCCTTTGGCTTTCTTACAATTTTTTTCATTACCTTTAAAATGTTCCAACTCAACTTCCCAGTTGTGTTTGTGGCGGTGAATGGATCGACCTCCTTTAGTAGATTGGCCAGTGATGGTAGCAAGGATATGATCATAAACCATGAAGTCTCTCCCCCTGACAATGACAACATCGTTATCCCATGATTCAAGGAAAGCCAATGTAATGTCAATCTCATCACCAAAAAAGAGTTGGAGGAAATTGAACAACTTTATGTTCGTAAGGATAGGGTCAGCTTCAGGGTCATAGACATAAGAATGGGGATCAAAAAATATGCTTGACATGGTAGGGAAGGGGGGGTGTGAGAGGGGGAGGTAGGCGAACAGACAAGGAGGGTGGACTAGGGGAAAGGTAATGCAGGCGAGCAAAGAAATGGTTAAAAATGGAATGGAGGGAGGATAAGGGAGGCTGACAAAAAATATGGAGGCTTGGGCAGTGAGGGGAGGACAGGTGGAATGGAAAAGGCTCACATGTGGGGGAGGCAATCCACCCAAGGTAGACCGATCACCAAGGACATCATGATGAATTGGGATCAAGCGGCACGCAAGAAAATCTGTTAACTAAAGATTGTGAGTTATGATTGTCAAGAAGGACGGTATAAATTTTATGCTTTATAAATTTGATTTAAACCATCGAGAAGGATGATATAATTCTTATGAAAAGAAGAAATATTCTGAAGCTCACCAGTTTTTATGAGCATCCACCCAACACCAACAAATACAGGTAGGGCATTTGTTGTGATTTCAAAATCAGCCATTTTTTGGTAATCCTACCTTAGATAAAAGGTCATATTACCATGAAAAAGTAACGAGGGGTGGTATGGAACACTCTCTCTAGGTTGATATTATGATTAGTATGTGAGGCATCTCATGTCTTATGTTCGATCGATAAATTGCTAGTGGACTACCAAGGTATTACTGGGAAGCTAGACCTCAAAGCTAGAAGGTCTAGCAGAGAGTTGATATGGGACAACACTACATCAATCGTTGCATAGCCTGAGATATATGGTCTCGACCTAGAGTAATTATGGGCCCTATTTGAATCCAGGGAAGGTGGATTATTAGCTAGGAACTAGGCATACTAATCCTATACCCTAAAATGGAGAATATAATAAGAACTTATGTGTTTTAGGTAAAAAATTTAGGACAAGGATCCTAAGTACACCATGCTAAGGGGTGGGAAAATATGCCTCCACCCTTTAAATCTTTATGGACCCTAGAAGGACAACCCCTTATCGTGAACATAGACCTCTAGTAAAGGAGACGAATGTGTTCACAAATGGTACTTGTTGTGGGATCTGGTCAATCTCGACCATTTAAGGGACCGCTTACAACGATCAACCATATATATATATATATATATATATATACACACATATACTTATACATATACATATACTTATACATATATATATATATATATATACATATACATATATATATATATATATACATATACATATGTATATGTATATGTATATATATATACATACACATATATATATATATATATATATATATATATATATATATATATATATATATATATATATATATATATATATATATATATATATATAGACGTATGCATATATATACATATGTATATGTATATATACTATATATATATATATATATATATATATATATATATATATATATATATATATATATACATATATAAATCTGCATATATATACATATACATATATGTATATACATATATATGTATGTATATATATGTGTGTGTATTTTGATGGGAGTGGACTCTAATAATCCCATCAAAAGACAACAATATTATATTTTATGTTAGATCAATTAAATTGCATATAGCTTGCCCTTTTATCAAACATATTCTTCCATTCTTTTTCCATCAAATATAGTCTTCATATTTCTCCAATTGCTATGTTTCCACAATCAACTTTATCATATATTTCTCAATAAGAGATAAAATCTCATTCACTAGTTGTCTTCTAAAATTTGAATTCCATAAAAATAATAGAATTTAAGATACAAACATTTATAACCTTTTTGATTGGTTGTATCCTAATAGAAAATGTCAAAGTTATATTATATCTTTTTCAACTAATAATATTATCATATTATTGAAAAAAATGTTAGGGTTCACTCATTCAATAGGAACCTTGGTTTGCAATGTGAAACTCCTTACTTTCAATTGTATGTTCAAAACTCAATTGGCTAAAATCTTATTAGCTACATGGATTTGAAATATCAAGGGTTCCGCTTATATTATCCATTTAAATGAGATTAACATATATACTCTACCTCCTTTAAAATCTTAAATATATGTGAATAATTCAAGCATTCACTCTTAATCCCATTTAAATCATTCTTGAATTGTTTATGCATCCTGCCATCACTAGGATTGAGAGGCTTAATATATATTGATGTTTTTAGTGCATGAATTTTGATCCTTTGACCTCTAAATTATAATAAAACACATACTTATTCCAATTATGATACCATAAGGATTACAAACTATACAACCCCTTGTATTTTTATAGATGATATCCACTCACATAACAACCCAAGATCATGAAGGGACACTATCAAGTATTGAGGGGACTCACACACTTAACCATTTTTAATTCATGATAGGTGGTTTAGTATTTGGATACCTTCCCAAATGTTTTTTAACTTCAAGAAAATTATTGAAAAATATACCTTTTAGTTTTTCTAATAATGAATATGAAACTTTTTACAAAATAAAAATGATTAGAAGGTAGGATTTCATCTTATTACACTCTAGATGTACTTTTTGTTTATTAACCTTAAATTAATTGTTTTATTGCATTCTTATTATCCTGACTAGAAATTAATATTGGGAGATGTTTCCTTTAGAAAGCAATTATGTCCTTATCTTTGTTAAAATAATTTTTAATGTAAAATTAGAAATAGAATATATCATACTCAATTGATCCTGGAAGAAGCCAAAGGAAGAAGTTGCATGCATTAGGCTTCGGCTTCTTGATGTCATACTACGTCTCCACTCTGGAGTGTGTGCAGGATGCCTCATAGGGCATTTTTTTGCTACTTTCACAAACTTTAATCCATATTTTGGTGGATTGAACCTCTTTTTTATGAATGAAGCTCAGTCAATAGCTCCAACTTATGTTGAAGTTGTAGAAGGGAGCAATGGTGCTAAAGGTGAACAAGAAACCATAAAATTTAATTCCCAAAGTTTATCATGAGATAATATTTCTCCTTTGGTTGTTGTTATCCCATTGAGTGAGTTTAATACTACTTGGTTGGAAAGCCATACGTTGGTAGGGTATTTTCTAGATCATATCCCTAGTGAGACCCTCCTTCGAAACTGGGTTCAACAATCTTGGCATGGCATCAAGTTTAATGGTATCCATAACCTTACCAAAGGTTTTTTTTTATTTTTTTTGCTGACCCTACTCTGGCCAAAGCAGTCCTCAGTTGTGGGCCTTGGTATTTTCGTAGCTCCTTATTGATTTTTTAGCCCTAGACCAAGGATTGTTTGGTCACTAATGATGTTTCCTTGTGGGTTTCAGTTTGGGTTGAATTCCCTGGTCTTCCTCTGTTGCTTTGGCCTTCTTATCATAACCTTGTGGTCCCCATTAGTGAATTTATCTATTGTGAAACAAATAAATTTTATGCCTCACACCCTCAAAAGTGTTTTTGTATCAAATTTGATCTTTCTAAAGATATCACAGAGATTTTTGATGTCCAAGTTGGTGATTATAGGTTCAAGAAACATGTTTTCTACATAAACCTACCTAACACATGTTACCTTTTCCAATAAACTGCCCATAAGATAAAATATTATCCTTTAATGGGATACAATATTAAAGTTAAGGAGACAACTGTGGCTCCTGTTACTACTAGCTCTATCCCTGATTCCAAAGGGGGGCAATATGAATGGAAGGTAGTCTAGAATAAGGGTAAGAATGGGAAAAATATAAACCCTACGGTATCTCCCAGTAGCTCACCTTAACCCCTTGTGTATTTTGTGACAGTTGGGCATGGTGTGGTGATGGAGCAACATACCACGCAACCGGTGGCACCTAGTGCTAGGGCTTCACAGATGGTTGCTAATGTACCATCGACTACTACTTCCTTTGTAAAAATTATTACTTCTTCTAATCCTACTTAGTATTCATATTCTACAATTTTACATATCAATGGGTAGTCTTCATCAAGTTTAATGAAACCTGAATGGGCTTCTATCAATGGCCAAAGATCCCATAGCCCACCACAGGGAGAATACTTGGTTCACTAGGACAAAAGGCATCAAACAGAGTTTTGGAAGTTAGGTCAAGAGTGTTTTCTCAATAATATTTATGATTCTCTTACAAATTTTGAAAACACTGAAGATGTAGCCGGCCATATGAGTCTTTATTGATCTTCATGATTTTTTTTATCATGGAATGTTAGAGGGTTGAAAAACCTAGTCCACAAATACTTGGTCTGAGATGATATTACTTCATGCTCCATTTTTTATGGTAATTCTGACTTTCTTTGTCTTCAAGAGATTAATATTTATGACTTTATTTTGCAATGTAATTGCCATTTTCTTTCGCCAAGTTGATTTTTTTATGCCACCAATCATTTCTCTAGTAGAGGGAGAGCTATCATTATTTTGAAATCTAGATGGAAAGATAATTTTATCTCATGGGGTGTGGACCCTTACAATCATGTAGTTTGGGTTTTACTTGAGGTTGGTGGGCTATATTTTGGCATTATTAATGTCTATGCTCCAATTATGCTCTGGAGTGTTGTAGCATCTAGTGGTGGTGTGCTTTTTCCACCTACTATTTGGGTTATGTACAAATATTTTAATATGACTTAAAATCCTACAAATAAGTTAAAACAACTTCCCATGTAGTGGGCTACTAGGGAAAGAGAGGCCTGGTACTTCATGAAAAAAAATTGGGTTTGTTAGACCCCAATTCTTGTTTTTATCCTTAGGATTTTTGTAAACATTTATGGTATACGTGGTCCAATTTCTAGGTTGGCCATGCAAGAATTCTGAGAAGGCTGGATAGAGCCATGATTTTAGATCATGTGCAGTTTTTATTTTATAGGAGAAATGCTTTAGCTTAATTTATGGAAACCATTCCTAGTACTACTAATTTCGATCATTCACCCATCATGTTTAATGTACTAATGAAATACCTACCTTAGAGACACTACAAGTCACAATTTTTTCAATACTTTCTTTATTCAGCATCCTTCCATGGTTTGTCATATCCACAGAGTCTATAATCTATTTCCTAGACCTACTAGAGAGTTGGTTTGTATAGAATGGTGGAATGATGTTATTTTTTTTACAACTATCTTGCTTCGTACTTTGGGGAAAAATGTGGCACAATTCAGAAGATATCCCAATGTTGTCCTTCATGATGAGCTTTCCAAAGCTTCTCTCAGGCTTGAGGCTTATCCATTTAATATTGAACTTTAGTTTCATGTTGCCCAACTAAGGCATGAACTTAAAATTGCTGAAATTTATGAGGCTTGAAGAGATTGAGTTAAATCCCATATTCATTGGCTTAAATTTGGTGATAGGGTCACCAAATTTTTTTTTCAAAGGCTCCGCCATCCCAGGAAAGCTACTCAATTCAAGGCCATTCAAGATAATGGAATAAGGCTTATGTCTCTTCTTGAGATAATTAATGCTTTTCTCAAGTACTATACTAATATTTTTTTTTGCTCAAGCTTATTTCCCTGAGTGGGAGAAAGCACTAGAAGCTTGTATGGCAGTTGTACCAGTTAATTTTTGAGAGTGTCAAAGAGTAGGGTGTGATAAAATACTCTCCTTTACAAATATGAAGGATGCATTATCTCAAATGGAAAATGAAAAAGTTCCAAGTTTGTATGGCTTTCCTATGAGTTCTACAAGGATCTTTGGGACTTAGTTGGTCCTGATTTACATAAAGTTTATCTAGAGTCTCTTCGAGTAGGCTCTTCAGGAGCAATTATTAACATGGGCAATATCAAATTCATACCCAAGCAATGGGACCCAAATTTGATTAATAATTGTAGGTCTATTACTTTATTGAATATGAGTTACAAGATCATTTCCAAATATTTGGTTCTTCACCTTAGGTATCTTCTTCCTTTGATATTTAGATTAGAGAAAATTGGTTTTATTCAAGGAAGGTACATCCTCGACAATTTTCTTGCTATTTGGGAGGGAATAGAATGGGATCGAATGTCAAACCAGAACATCCTTTTTAATTAATATTTATTTTGAGAAAGATTATGATCACATTGAATGGAGATTCATTATTGCTATGCTCAAAGCTTTAGGATTCGATACAATTTTCATTCAAACTATTGCTATGCTATTCATATATGCTTCAGCTATTCTCAATTTGAACAATTGATAGTCTGAAGCAGTGGGCCTATTTAGGTCAACAAGGCTGTCCTATTGCTTCTTCTTTATATGTGCTTGTTGTTGAAGCCTTTGACTATCTTTTAGCTACTCAAACTTATATAGGTCATATTAAAGGAATTTATCTTCTAAATGATCATGGACAACTTATTAATGGTTACTTTGCTAATGACTTCTTTCTTACTTTAAGGGGAGAGGAGAAATATGTTTCTAATGCTCTATTTTGTTTGAAAACCTTTTTCACAGCCTCTGGTTCTAGCATACAATGGAGGAAGACCTCATGCTTTAGATAGTCTCCCTTGCCTAAGTCACCTTGGCTTCAAGGGTATCATTGGAATTAAATCTCTCTTGGATAATATTTTAAGTTTCTTGGTATTCCTTTTACCTTTCAAGTCTCCCTTGCTCAGCTTTGGAATTATGTGATTCAAAGAGTTGAAAAGAAACTTGATTTCTGGTTTACTAAGAATCTATCATTAGTAGGTAAATTTTAGATTTGCTCTGAAGTTTTAGCTGTAACTCATGTTTATTATTCCTCTTGCTAGGTTCCTTCATAGGCTTTCTATAAGAAGCTTGAGAAGCTCCTTTGAGATTTTATTTGAAATAATTATTTTAAAATAAAGAGATTTCATAGAGTTTCTTGGGATATTAGCTATCTTTCGAGAGAATATGGTAGAATTGGTTTGTTAGATTGTAGATGGTAAGGTATTACTTTGTGTACTAAGTGGGTGATCAGGGCTCTAAGGGGAGCTGAAGCTTGGAAATTTTTGGTTCAACATTTCATTTCCTCTAGTCTTCCCTTAAACTGTAGAGCATGGAGAGGGTTGGATTTTCCCTCTCTCATTTTTGCTCCAATTTTTGTTAATATTTTTTACTCCTTTGTTATTATAAGTATATGGAAATCCTAGCAGAAGCTCACTCATTGAATATTTTGGAGAGGATATGGCTTTCATAAAGGCTTATCCATCAATTCTATGAATATTTTGTGGTCCCCCATTTTTTTCATCAAGGCTCTCCCTTAGCTCGGGTGTAATGGATTCATGCTTAGCGGTTTTTCAAAAAGGGTATTATTACAATAGGTGATTTTTTTCTTTCTAGACCAGGGATTGGATCCTATAGAATGAGTTCAAATGCACCTTCAGGATAAATAGTATGGATAAATATACATATGATGTTATTATTGAGCTTACCCCTATTTCTATATTGCATAATATTGGTGTGCACTGTTGGCAATTTGAGTTATTTTATGTTGTCATTAACATCACATGAATCATTGATGTCATATGGATCACATTGAGTTTTGATGGGCAAATGATATTTTGGAAAGCATGGATAAATTCAGGGTTTTTGTGAAAATCAATGTAGGAAAAATAAAAGGTTTTATTTAAAATCATGGATGACAAATTTGAAATGGGTTTTTCTTAAAACCCAATTTGGCCTTTCGTTTCATAAAAAAAGGTTCCCCGATGATGGAGATATTTAATTTTAAATATTTAGTTTAAATTTTAATTATTTAAAATTTAAATTTAAATTTTAAAATTAAAATTAAAGTTAGCGCCGACGTCTAAAGAAAGAGCGAAAATAATTAATGCATCGACATCATCGTAAATGAGGAGAAGACTATATAAAGGGGGATCCTAAGGTTAATTTGAAATTCATCCTTGTTCATGTTAATCATTGGCTAAGGATCTGAAGAGAGCTCGTGTAAAAATTGTTTTGAAAAGGGAGACAGTGAATAAGTCCAAGTTTGGTCGAAAGCCCAAGATATTGTGGGTAGAGTGGGACATTGGTAATTGGCTTTTTTTTAAGGTGTGTGGAAACACTTTACGTCAAGGTTTGAATATCCTTGATTGCATTCGAATGCATTGGAAGGAAAGCGCTTGAAGCGCTTTTGGTTTGCATGGAAGAGAGGAAGGACTTAAGGTACGTCATACCTTTTCATTTCGAATGAGCAGCTAGCTTGTGTGGAAACCTTAGTTGTGGCTAAGGTGCTTGTGGTGTGTGCAAGCTAGAGGTTTGAATCCCCTTGAGGAGGTAATTATGTTTTTCTCTAATTCAATTTGGTTGATGCCCTAGGATAGGAGTTATAAGGTGGTTAAGGAATAATTAAAGTTTTTAATTAAACTTTATTTTTATAAGGGTTGTGATTATTATTTCAGAGGTGGATGAGTTGTTGATTTATTTTGATATTCATGAAATTAAAAATCAAAATTTAGGAGAAATAAGGAGTTGTTATAAAATATTTTTGAGAGCCTTATTGATTATTATTTTTTATAAGGGTTTTGTTAAAAAGGACTTTGGTGGATGTGTTTATTAAGTTGGACTAAAAATGTGTAAATTGAGTTATGTTTATCTTGTGATTATTATTTGAAGTCCACTAACCCTTATTGAGATTGGAAAGGAAAGTTGTATTTAGTGTGGCAGATTTTGTGGACAACTTCTTGGCATCAAAAAGGTATGGGCACATTCTCCTATTGATTTTTTATGGTGGTTGATTTTTGAAATATCAACGGAGTTAAAAGGATTGATTGTGGTTTCCTTTTTGAAAGTGGTTGGTTGAATGCTTCAAGGATTTCTGGTTTGAGAGTTGTGTTTAAAACTTGTTTTATAAGCATACTCATTGAAGCCCATTGGTTGTAAAAGAACTTGAAAAGAACATGAGTATCATTTTTATGTGAGATTTATGGTTGAGCATTGTTGGAAACATTTGAGTTGGTTGATACATTCTTGGACTAGGGTTTTTGTGAGAAAGAGTAGTCCCTTGTGGTGATTGGTTGAGTTGAGTTGATTGAGCCTAGTCAAGTGATTGTGTGAGGTGATTGGTCAAGTTCCATGAAACAAACTATTCCATAATTCTGATTTGATTTGAGATTGAGATTAGAATATATTGAGTCTCTAACAATTCTCTTTATGCTTCTATGAGTTGACTTGAGTTGAGTTGAGATTGATTTGAGTTGAGTTGAGTTGAGATTGATCTTAGAACATATTGAGTCTCTAAAAATTCTCTTTATGCTTCTATGAGTTGATTTGAGTTGAGATCATTGTGGATCATTGTTTTCATCCATTGAAGTTTACATTGCCATTCATTGTTGAGTTCATCATTGAGCTTTGCCTTGACAAATTTGTGGATGAGATTTGAGTGCTACTTGTGCATGGTTTATTAAGCCTTTGAGAAGGCCTTTATGGACAACTTTGTGGATAGTTTTGGGACAACTTGTTGGATCAAATTTGAGCAAGTTCTTGGTGAGCTTGCTAGAGAATATTTTGGAAAGTTCTTGGTGATATTGCTAGAGCATATTTGAGCAAGTTTTTGGTGAGCTTTCTAGAGCAATTTTGGGCAATCTCTTGGTGAGCTTGCTAGAGCAAATTTGGGCAAGTTCTTGGTGATCTTGCTAGGACAAGTTATGTATGAGCTTGTTATTCAGTTTTGGACAAGTTATGTGTGAGCTTGTTATTCAATTTTGGACAAGTTCTGTGTGAGCTTGTTATTCAGTTTTGGACAAGTTTTATGTGAGCTTGTTATTCAATTTTGGACAAGTTCTATGTGAGCTTGTTATTCATATTTGGACAAGTTCTGTGTGAACTTGTTATTGCCTAGCTTTGAGCAGATCAAAGAAATCATTGTATTGGATAAGGATCTTTATTTTTGTGTAAAATATTATAAGGAAATTATCTGGTGGAGTACCCCACATAGGAGGAACCATGTTAAATATTGTGTCTCAATTGTGTGTGGTGACTTGTGCTCTTGCTTACTACTGTTATCTAAGTTATTAATGCACACTACTATATTTGGTTATTGCAATTAAGGACATTAATTGATATTTATTTGGAAAGAAAGTAAAAATTAGTCTTATACTGTTCACCCCCCCTCTCAGTATAAGCTTGTGTTCTTCATACGCTTGCAGCATACTTGGTGGTCAAACTAGAGATGGCATGTTGACACTCCTTTACTTAATTATAAGGCTTGTTTTAGGTATAAACGATTATCTCCTCATATTCCTTTGGTGCCTAAGCTCAATCAGCATTGAGACTTATTTTAAACAAGGACTAGATGGAATTCTAGATTTTAGAATGTTTGGGCTACTTATGTTGAGCCCAAGAATTATTGTTTTGTGTGGAGCTTGTTGTGTCAAGGCCTTTCCTTGGGAGAACATTTGAAGCATCTTGTAATTCCTTATCCTAAATGTTCTTTATGTGGTGTTCTTGAGTCTTTTATTCACCTCTTTTAGAATTGTAGAAGATCTAGGAAATCTTGGGAATGGGTACTTATTTTTTTCATTTATAGCTGCAAGAGTTTCATGACCCCAAGCTGTTCTTGGGGCCTCTTTTACTTTGTCTCTCTTGATTTTTTAAGTGTGGCAGGTTTTCAGGATTAGTCTACTCTTTCATATTTGGAAGTCCCATAAGACAATTATTTTTAAATAGTGTACACCTTCTATCACATTTACTCATGTTGACAAATTACAAGTTTCTAATGACATATGGCTACAAATATGTACTCAAGCCAACAAATTTACTATGTATTTGGATCATCTACATGTTCTTATAGAGCACTAGGACAAAGCTCCATGTACAGTCAATCGGATCCCCACAGAGTGCTCTTCTCGGGAGTATTTTTAATCTCGCTCTCACTATCGACCTCCATCATATGCAAGAAATGCTCTTGTATATAGGTACTAGTCCTAGCCCTCACTAGTCAGGAAGCATCCTAATGTTGACATTGCTTGTTTGTCCTACCAAGATGGGGGGTGGGATGATGTTCAACCATTTTCTCTTGGTCCAGTTGTGGGTTGGAGCGATGTGGGTACTGAAGGCCTTAATTGTGATGTAGAGGGGTGGATTCCCATCCCATAATCACTAGAATTTTATGTAGGACAATACACCAGGGCACATTACTCCATATGATATGCTTTATTTTATGTAATGATCATCACTGATCATGATTGGTAAACTTTTATTTTGTTGGTATATTTGATTAGTAACCCTTATCAATCAGGGTTAGTTTAATTCCCCATGGTATTTGTTAAACCACCCACTTTTTTATTGCAGAGGCTGCTATCTTAAATTAATATAAATTTACTTTTTTTCATAAAAAAATAGAAATAGTGCTGATAAAAATAATGTTTAGTATAACAAAAATACCCAATTATTTTTCTTAAAGGAGATAAAATATGTTTTTAGAATGTGTTGTATTTATGGGAAAAAGTAGTTATAAAAATAAGAAAGAGAGATAATAAATTTCAATTAAAAAAATAAAGGGAGATAATGTTTAAAAATGGATACCATATATTAAAGTGTTGTTATTATTAACATTCAAGATGTCTATATATTATATCTCATGCATCAACTATAATTTAATTCAATGGTTGTAATCAATCTAAAGGGGTTGTATTAATTCAAAGAATTTGTAATCCATAATTTCTTCATTCTAAAGCAATGAATAAAGATTTATTGAGTTTAGCAAATTGTCTTTTCAAGTGTTTATTTTAAAAACTTAATATAGTATACTACAACATATTTTGTATATGATATTAGAGACTATTTTGAGTAGTTTGATATATTTTTCAATGGTAGCAATAAATTTACAACTAGTAATTCCTTCATTTAATGGTGATCACTATCGGTATTAGAAAATTAAAATTCAAACCTTTATGGTTTACAAATATTTATAGGAGATAGTTCCAACATGATATGTTGATCCTTGAGATTGGAATGTGTTATAAACACAATACATAAATGATATAAAAGAGGCAAACAAGAAGGATTCTTTGGCCATGTTTCTAATCCATCATGATCTAGAAATGAACATATTCCTCAAAATTACAATAGTAAAAATACCAAAGAATATTGGGAGATGATGTAGTCTATTTACTAAGGCAAAAATAATTTTAATTTGGTTCAATCATAATATTAATAAAATTTAAGAATATTCAAATGAAGGACATCAAGAAGGTGATATTTTTTTATATTTTAGTGCAAAACATGATCAACCAATTGTTCAACAATAAAGAGAGTGTCATAGAACATCTGATTTTCAAAAAAGAATTTAGATGTTTACCAATAAAATAAATTAAATTGTGACTACAAGAGAATAAAGAAAAGCTTTAGCAAAATTACAAGTAGAACATTTATTAGGATTTTTAATAAACAACTTAAAAAATTAACTATAATATAGCAAAAGTAGCAATAATTCACACTTGATAATAAAATTCATATCCAGTAGTAGCAAATAAAATATGTAATAACAAATCCAAATCAAAACCACAACCACTTAGTGAAGGTAATATCCTATAGCCACTTATAGAAGATGGAGTCTCTTATGCACATAATGCAACGATTTTAATAAATATTCCTTGATGATCCAAACTATTCAAGACTACACCTTATTTATAAATTAAATCTAACCCTAATTCTCAAAGTATGACTAATTATACCTAGGACCTAAGCTAACAATAAAAATAAAATAAATATAGCTGACATGGCTATATTAGGACCATTACATGGCTCCCCTCCTTTGAAATCTTTTTTATTTAAGTTGGAAAATGTTGGAAAATGATTTTAGGATACAACATCATCTTCTAGAAGGTCCTACCACTTGATGAGGAACTCTTGAATTTGTCAAAACTAAATATTATGAAATTTGGATCATAATACTACTTTAGGCTAAATACTGACTCAACCTTTTTTTATTGAGTACTAGAAGAGGTAAATCTAATGATTGAACCTTTATGTAATTAACATGGGAAAATAATTCCATGTGATATGAGCTAGCCACCTTGGAGTGAGGGGGTCAGATTCCTTGGAGACAAATGATTCATCCATTATTTATCCATTTCACATATAAATTTTACACATTAGTAGTAACATCATCAAGTTGACCTAGCCATTATGCTCCCAAAATGATATATAATATTTTTAGGTTCAAGGTAAATAGATTTCCCACCCAAGTACAATATTGCATTTGGATGTTAACTTTAGTAATTCAACCCAAACATTGAACAATACTCTCATTCACAATTAACACTTAAAATTTATCTTGATTTGAAGTATTGATATACAAGACTAAGAACTTTAATATATTTCTATCTATAATATTATTAGTGCTACCTAAATCAATCAACACATTGACATGATTTCCTTTAATAAATCCTTATACCTTAATAATATGATGAGCTTGTAGTCCTATAAGAAATGAGGAGAGAGAACCATGGTATCATCCTCTTGTTCTACTTCATCTACATTTGCTAGTTCCTCTTATTACAATGAATCTTCATCTTCCCATACGGTGGTGTCTTTATATTCCAATTGAAATTTATGATGTTCATCATATGCCTGATCTTAATAATGGTGAGAATGACATTTGAAACAAAAAAAATCCTTGAGAATGATCAATACTCAAGAAAGGAAGATGAGAGTTGAAATCATTTCTCTATGGAAGATCATAAGCTTGCATATTTTATTCTATTTCCAAATCTATGCATTATTCATCATCAAGAGTATAGGGATCATGCATGTCAAATTCCATCCGAATTTTATCCTTAAGACCATACGAAAATATTGATACCACCACCTCTAGATTCATTTGATGCATATAGGTGAGAAGAATTGTGAACTTAGAGCAATACTTTTTCATTGTTCTAGTTTTCTTTATTTCAATAATATGTGCCACATATAATGTTGAAGATCCCTTGTCAAAACTTTAGAGAAATTATTCTTTGAAGTTAGGATATAAAAGACGACCACCATGCTGGTAAAACTACCACAACAACTATTGATAAGCTTGGGTACCCAATTTTGAAGCTTTGTATGTGACTCAACCTATTTTAAGAATATGGTACAAATGTATAAGGCATTCCAATTTAGCCATCCATCCATAAATATCGATACCTTCAAAGGTGGGCATGTCAATACAAGGAATAGGAACATTATGAGGTGATTCAAGGAAAATAAAAATACCTCCTATCACGAAATCTAAATTAGAAGCGAAGCCTAGGTCATAGAAATTTCCACAGGAATTTGAAGGATTATGACTAGGTGGAGATAGTAGAAGAATACTTGTATTTGACAATGGATGAGTGTTTATGAATTGTTCTTCAATGGTTGTTTGTGGTCCTTGGACAAGGGGATGGATAGTGGTGGGTAATTTTAAGCTTTTTTGGAATGTACCCAAGGTATTGATAATGTAAGCAATAATCTATGCTTGATCATTCAAGGGTTTGAAAATGGAAGTAATCATTTTTTCTTGATGTGATAAGTATGAATTCAAAACAGGATCAATAGCACTGGAAAGCATAATATCACTTGGAGGGGTAGTAGAAGGGGCACTAAGGTTATTATAACGAGTGACTTGGTTATTAGGTGGAGTGACTAGGTTATTAGGAG
Organism: Wollemia nobilis; assembly: GCA_028583015.1. Taxonomy (NCBI): domain Eukaryota; kingdom Viridiplantae; phylum Streptophyta; class Pinopsida; order Araucariales; family Araucariaceae; genus Wollemia; species Wollemia nobilis. Next base: position 14,682,545 of record JAQPPZ010017235.1, read on the forward strand.
AAGTGATAAAATTATTGGAAGGAGGAGAGGATGAACGTATGGTGTTGGGTGGAGGTGAAGCCATTGAATTTAAGGAAGAAAAAGGAGAAATTTTCAACCTTTCTGGCGAGTACATGCACGACTTGTTGGCTTATTTACTTTGGGTTAGGCATGCTCTTTGAGTGTGTCAAAGGCAAAATGTCAAGTGCGAGTCCTTGACAATTTTGGTGGAATAGATACCCTTGCCTCCTTTGGACCTACCCGAAAGTGGCACCCCAAAAGGGGTGTTTTCCAAAAACAAAACAAAAAAAATCATGTAACTAATAAAATTTTAGTCAATTGAGTTTTTCGAAAGCAATTGAAAGTAAAAAAATTTACACCATAAACCAAGGTTCTTATTATATGGGTGAACCTTAATATTTTTAATTCAAGGTAGTGTAGAACATTGATAGATGAAATGTAATTGTATGACTATAGCTTGAATTTTAATCATTAGTAACACTTTCACAAAAAGACAACTTGTAATAATACAATTTATTCTCTAACTATAATAATGTAGTTTGTTTAGTTTCAAAATAATACAACCAATTAAAAAACCATAACTGTTAATATCATATTAAAATCTCTATGAATTTGAAAGCAGATATTAAGCTCATGCATCATAAAAACTATTTTTTTTAAATAAAAAAAATTAATTTTACTATAATTGTTTTTTATCCTCTAATTAATCATGATATATTTCTCTCTAAATAATTTAAATTTATGCCTTCAAAAATATAATTTTGTTATAAATTATTTTTATATTAAAATAGCTATATATCTAATTCAAAAATACTTGAAAGGACTTATACACTATCTTAAATTAAAATTTATAATAAAATTTAGATTAAGAAAAACATTATTTTAGAATGCTAACATTTGAGATAGTTATCTTGATATATTATGTAATTTCTAATCAAAATCATTAAAAAAAAAAAAGCTAGTTGAGAGAGATTGATTTAACTTTGATTCTCACATTCTATCAAACTGACATGTAAGAGAACATATTATATTTGATAAAAAAATTAATTGATTATGTAGAATTATAACATATCCAAAAATTTTAAAATATATTTTATGGAGTTAAAATGAGTTCCATCTCTATTGTGTCGTGTCTACATAAAGGTATTACAATACTTTGGTATTAGTAATTACGGAAGTATGGCTTGGCAAGATTTAGATATGTATCTCCTCGTTAAAAATTGAGGAATATACTAAATTAAGTTAAATTATTTAATTATATGTTTTTTATAACTTTATTATTGATTTGTTTTTATATTTTTAATTGTAAAAATATTTTACAAATGATTATATATGAACCATGTGCGTCTGACGGTTCCCATCTCACGTCGTGAGAAGGTGGGTGTGTTGGAAGCCTTCGCTGATAGTTTGAACCCTGCCAGCTGTGCTGACAATTACTAAAAAATGTGATTGTAACCAATTCATCTACATAATCAAAAAAAAAAAATTCACTCAAAATATTTTTAATTATATATAAATATTTTTTTTTCATAATTTTAAAATGTACGAAGATAAATTTATATTAATAAAACAAATTTCTACAATCCCAACTATAAAATATTTTTCATTTATCATTAAAAACATAATTTAAAATTACTACAATCCCAACTGCTAGTAATGTAAGATAACCTTTTTAAATTTAAGAATCAAATACAAAATAATTGAAACTTATACAATGCCAATTACTACAATCCTTTTGCATTTCACAAGATTGAATACTTAAAAATCAAATAAATATTTTCATTCACAAAATATTTACTTTCAATATATAATTACATTATTTTTTTAATTAAAAATATATATCAATAAATAACTATTTAAAATTACATATGGTTTGTATCAAGTATGATATAGACTAGGCGTGTAGTGATTTTAGTATTGAGTTTGATAATTTTCCTCGTGTAGAAGCCACAATTTTAATTTTGTTTCGTTCAATCAGTTCAAAGGAAGACCTAGATGCTAATAATTTTAAAAGCAAAAGAGAACAACGAGAAACTCAATGGACCTCTTTTAGGTATTAAATAGGGGATATGAAATCCATTTCCTATCCTAGGAGATAACCAGGAAGGGTTGTATCTATAGATACAACTATGCACTACCATATAAATTCACCTAAGAGCATATAATTGATATTACAAGTCTTATTGTAGTACATACCTTCTCTCTTTATAAAGAGATCTAATATGATTAGATTCCAGTGCTAATGTCAAGTATCAATTGGTATACAACTGAAGAAAGCAGGATCTGTACTCCTGGCCCTTACTAACTATGCTCATTAATTTGACATACACTTGATATGAACATTGAATCCATCTTCAATAATATGGATTGTAAGTAAGGGCCGATATGTTACTTCCTTATCAACAACTACTTCAAATTTGAAGAATTGAATAAGAAGTGCAGCAGCAATCTTCATTTGCATGTATGCAAAATTCTTGTCCAAACAAATGCGAGGTCCAGCCTCCAAGAATATGTTGGAAGCATCGTAGTGCCCTTGATGTGAAGATCGAAGTGTGAAAGGTGAGTGTGGATGAAAAAGGATTAATTGCATTAACATTAAAACTTAGGTTACATAGATTAAATAGGCAGTAAATAACCTATTTGAGAAAGAAAGGGGGAAAGGAGAAATTGGGGGAAAGGAAAGATGAATAGAATTCTCTTGCCGCCCAAATGCTGCCGTCCACTGCCGTCCTGGTAAGGTAAAAGGTAAGTTACCTTTACCCAAGGTAAAAACAATTTTTTTAACCTTTTACTAATGGTAATATTCCAACATTCTCCCCTTAAAGTTGAGAGGACTAACTAGATAGTCTCTCAGCTTTATAAATTGAGCTTTAGCCATGCCTTTAGTAAATATGTCTGCTAGATTATCCAAAGTGCTACAATATTGAAGCTCAACCGTCTGTTGTTCCACCATATCTCTTATGAAGTGATACTTCATATCAAAATGTTTTGACCTTTTGTGGTGGATCGGATTATATGCCAACTGTATGGCACTAATATTATCACAATTCAGTTTGGTTGGACCAATTTGTTTTTCGCCAATCTCTTCAAGGATTTTCCTCAACCGGAGGATCTGAGTACCGGCATGAGTAATGGCTATGTACTCAGCTTTTGTAGATGATAATGCTACAACAGATTGCTTCTTGGAACTCCAAGTTATTAGTCCCGAACCTAGACTAAAACAGCTTCCCTCGATGTAGATTTTCTCGTCATCTATATTACTGCCCCAATCGCTGTCACTATAACCAAATAACTTCACAGAGTTAGACTTGTGGTAATGGATTCCAAAATCCAATGTACCTTTTACATATCGTAAAATTCGTTTGGTTGCTTGTAGATGCAACTCGGATGGGCATGCCATAAACCGTGATACAAGAGAAACAACATACTGTATATCCGGCCTAGTGTTGGTGAGAAACATTAAACTCCCAACCATGCTTCTGAAATTGGTCAAGTCAACTTTTGGTGCTCCATCTTCTTTGCTTAGCCGGATTCCATGTCCAACTGGTGTTGCAACTGATTTGCACTCGCCGCATAGCAAATTTCTTGATCATGTCATGAGCATATTTCTCGTTGACATATGAAGATCCCATTCTTTGATTGATGTACTTCCATTCCTAGGAAGTATCTCATTAATCCGAGATCCTTCATCTCAAACTGATTCATCATGGAGTTTTTGAAATCCATATTCATTTTATTATTACTACCCATGAATATTAGATCATCCACATATAAACAAACTATGAGGATATCTACTCCATTTTTAGGTAGTATAGTGTTGGTTCACTCTTGATTTTTGTGAAACCATATTTGCTGAAATAGCCGTCAATTCGTGAGTACCATGCTCTTGGTGCTTGCTTGAGGCCATAAAGTGCTTTTTTTAATTTATAAACAAGGTTCTCTTTTCCTGGTTCTTGGAAACCTTGAGGTTGTTGAACATACACTTCTTCTGTCAGGTATCCATTTAAAAATGCACTTTTCACATCCATGTGTTGAATTTTCCATCCTTTATGGGCTGCCAAGGAAAGAACAGTTCTAATTGTTTCTTGTCGAGCAACTGGAGCAAAGGTTTCCTCATAATCTATTCCATATTTCCGAGTAAAACCTTTAGCTACTAATCTTGCCTTGTGCCTTTCAATGCTTCCATCAAGCATTGAATTTGGTCTTATAGACCCATTTACATCCAACACATTTTTTTCCCTTGGGAAGCTTCACAAGCTCCCAAGTATCATTTTTTTTAATTGAGGATATTTCCTCTTCCATGGCATCTTGCCATATATTTTCAGTGCATGCTTTTTCATAGCTAGAAGGTTCTAGCTGTGCAGCAGCCAACAAAGCATAATTGACTACATCACCCCTTGGTTCATGAGACTCATCATCCCCTGACATTTGAAGATTTTCAAGTCTTGACAAAATGTCATCCATCTCACTAGCTTGACTCCTAGTGTATCTTTGTTGGAAATTCCTATCCAACATTTGAGTAGATGGATGACTCGTAGTATGCGCTTTCCTCTATTTGTCTCTTTCCTTTGAGAAACCGAATCAATATCCATCGGGCTTGGAGCGCTTACTCGATCTTTGAAATCGTTTTGGAGAATTTGGTGGTGCCAACAAAGAAGTCCCTCTTGGACTTGGTGTACCACTTGATGTACTTGATGAAGTTTCCTGATGTGGAATTTGTGGAGGAGGACTTTTTCCACTGCTTTTCTTGGGTTGTACCAATGTGGGAGGTACTAATGTAGAACTGTCCGAATTAGAGTCAAAATCAACAAATTTTTTATGACCCCATTCTCCCCCTTCATCAAAAATTACATCCCTTGGAGATAATGATTTTATGTGTCGTGGGATTGTACAATCTATACCCTTTGGTTGAATCACAATACCCTACAAAAACACATGCTTGACTCTTTGGATCAAGCTTCTTTCTCTTCTCCTCAAGAATGTGTGCATAAGATAAAGAACCAAATACTCTGAAATGTTTGACATTTGGTTTCTTACCGTACCATCCTTCATAAGGAGTGATACCATCTAAACTAGAAGTCGGACTTCTATTTAGAATATATGCACTTGTTCTCACTGCATCCGCCCAATAGCCGTTTGTGAGATGTTTTGCCCGAAGCATTGTTCTTGCCATTTCAACAAGGGTGCGGTTCTTTCTCTCAGCCACACCGTTCGTCTGTGGGGTATAGGCAGTGGTGAACCACCTTTTTATCCCATTTTGCTTACAATAATGAAGAAATTCATTTGAGGAGTACTCTCCTCCTTTATCAGTGCGAAGACATTTGACATAGTAGTCACTTTGCTTTTCTACATTATTTCTGAAGTCTATGAAGCAATCAAATGCTTCATCTTTGTGTTTCAAAAAATAGAGCCAACACATTCTAGAATAATCATCTATGAATGTTAGAAAATAAGAATTGTTTCCAAGACTTTTTGTTTGCATTGGACCACAGATGTCCGAATGTACTAGCTGAAGAGGATAGCTTGCTCTCCACGCTCGGCCTTTTGGAAACTTCGTTCTGGAGTGCTTTCCCAAAGCACATGCTTCGCATACCTTTTTATGTTCTGGAATTTTTGGTAGTCCTGTCACCATAGCTTGTGATATTAACATTTTCAAGCTAGCGGAATTGAGGTGACCATATCTCAAGTGCCACAATTCACTTGGATTTGTAATAGCAATGTTTGCAAGTTGAGCTCCCCCCGGCTCACCAAATTTTAGAGGGAACAACCTATTCTTTGTCATAGGTACTTCGTGATGACCCGGTTACAATTGTTTTTATCAAAGATTGTACATTTGCTTTCATCAAAAACTAATTTGTAATGCTTCTCCATCATTTGGCCAACACTTAACAAATTGTGTTGTAGTTGTGGAGTATAGTATATGTCATTCACATTTTTAAGGCCTTCTTTTGTTGGAACTGCCATAGCTCCAATGCCTTCAACTTGCAAAGATTTATTATCCCCTAACTTAACATGAGATTTGTAATTTGAATCTAATGTAGCAAAGAGATTTTCTTTGCCACTCATGTGGTTGGAGCAACCAATGATCCAAAATCCATGTATCATTTAGATTTTGATCTCGCTGTCCATAAGAGAGAAAAAGGTTTGATGGACCTTCTTCTTCTCCGTAGAATGAGCCATATTGACTGCTTTGATCTTTTGAAGACTTTGACCAGCAGTCACGAGCGAAGTGACCTTGTTTCCCACAATTGAAACAAGCTGTTTTAGTCTTGTTACTTCCTCGTCCTTGATTTCCACGGGCCGCATTGCCTCTTTGGTTCCGATTGGCTCCTCTCGTTTTGATTTCCACCTCTGTTTTGATTACCTCCTCTCGTAGGAGTTGCTTTGGCTCTTGCCTCTTTGTTGTTGTCCTCTCGCCTCGGCCTCTTCCTTGTTCTCGTCTTGCGCTTTCATTCGAAGTGAAGGCTTTGTCATCACCTCCATAGCTTGTTGAAGGGGCTCCTTGAAGTCGCTCTTCATGTGATGTTAATGATCCAATCAAACTATCAAATGTAAGAGTAGAAAGGTCTTTGGATTCTTCAATTATGATAGCAATGTGATTCCACTTAGGAAGAAGTGTTCGCAACACTTTCTTCACAATTGTTTCATTTTTTGTGTCTTCACCTAAAGTTTGCATCATATCAACTACTCGCTTTGACTCGTATACGTAGTCTCCGACTCTTTCATTTTCCTTCATTCTCGAGATTTTCAAAATCTCTTTTCAAAGTCCGAAGCCCGACTTGCTTTACTTTATCACTTCCTTGGAATCCTTCTTTCAAGGCATTCCATGCATCTCGTAGTGCTTAAGTAAGATGCAATTCTAGGAAAGATACTAGGATCTAATGCCGCTTGAAGATGGTATAAGGCAAAAGAATTATTTTTCTCGTGCATCTTTGTAGATCTTCTTATCATTTGCACTTAAAGTAGTCCAATCTGCTGGAGCAATGTATCCGTCTTCAATAATATCCCATAGTCCTTTTCCAATGAGTAATGTCCTCATCTTGATGGACCAATACTCATAATTATCCCCACTGAATTCGGGAATTGGTAGATTATTATGTGATCCCATTATTATCTACTAAAACAAGAAACCTCTCTTTTATAGTCTTATTGCAAAAAAGACTTTACAAACTATCAAGCCCTGCTTGATTTACAATCATAAACAACTCACACTTGTTGTTCAACAATTACAAAATTGTCAGCGATTTGTTCATCATCGTCACTGATCAATATTATTTCAGGAGAAGGAGGTTGAAGGATTTCAACTGAATTACTATAATGAGTATATTCGGATCCTTGTGAAGCAATTGCAACTGTGTCGGATTGTTCAAATGCTCGCCAAAGGAGTTATCTTCTCGAATCGCTTCGTATCCTTGATCAGATTTCTCTGGTGTGCAATAACCGCGTTTTGCAACTGTGAAAAAACCGTATTAAGTCCTAGTGTTTTCACGTGCCTATCAAAGTTTTCAGGGTTTGTTTTCAATAACAACTTGCAGAGGGCATGATAACATCCATCCGATCTTATCATTTAAGAAAATTTCTCAGAAATTTTCTTTTACAAAGATTTCCTCTTAGGAAATAATAAAAAAAAATTAACTTTCAAAGTTTTTTTTTTTAAAAAACTTTACAATTATTTCCTCTCAGGAAATTTCTATCAACTTTGAAAAAATTTTTTTTTATAAAAAACTAATGAACAGATATTTCCTCTTAGGAAATTACACACAAAAAAAATTATTATTTTTTTTAAATTTAAACTATTCCTTAGTTTTTTTTTTTTTTAATTTTAATTATCTATTGACCCCGCCGAGAGTCGATCCTGCGACCTCGCGGGTGTCAGGGCCGAGGGTAGCCGCTGCGCTACCGGGCTGATCCGGGAGCAATGCGTGCTCCTCGCCCTTTAGCTTCCGCGTCGAGCGCGAAGCTAATGTTGGCTTCGCGCTTCGGCGCGAAGCTTGATTTTACTTGGGACTTTAGTCCCACATCGCCCGTAGGGCGATGTAAAAGCTCTTTAAAAAGAGCTAAGCACATAAAGTGCTTTGACTGCTCACGGGCAGTCACTAACGCCGCAGGATCCTTTTGCCACCGATGCACGCGCGGATCGCCACGTCACCACTCCCGGGCCGCGCGCCGCGCCACGTCACCACACCTCACGGATCGCCATCGTCACCACTCCTCGGGCCACGCGCTAGCGCCACGTCACCACACCTCGGGCCGCGCGCCAGTCACACGTCGCCACGCGTCACGCCACGTCAATCTGCATGCACTCGAGAATCATGTCGCCACGTCAACAAGCGCCTCGAGAATCATGCGGATCCGTCGCTCCCTGGGCCGCTTCGTCCAGCTCCTCCAAGCCCTCGAGAAACATGTCGGACTGCTCCCGCGGGCCGCCTCGGGATCCGTGCCGCCTCGGCTCCTACGGGCTGCCTCGAGATCCGTGCCGCCGCCTCGAACTACGGGCCCCACCGCCTCGGGAATCGCGCCGCTCTGATACCAAATGTGAAAGGTGAGTGTGGACGAAAAAGGATTAATTGCATTAACATTAAAACTTAGGTTACATAGATTAAATAGGCAGTAAATAACCTATTTGAGAAAGAAAGGGGGAAAGGAGAAATTGGGGGAAAGGAAAGATGAATAGAATTCTCTTGCCGCCCAAATGCTGTCGTCCACTGCCGTCCAGGTAAGGTAAAAGGTAAGTTACCTTTACCCAAGGTAAAAACAATTTTTTTAACCTTTTACTAATGGTAATATTCCAACACGAAGCAGAATGGCTTTTGATAGCAACCATTAACTGCAGTTGCAGATTCCCCGCTTCAACGACAAGAAATATGCTTATTGGAGCATCCAGATGAAAATCCTATTCGGATCTCAGGAGTTGTGAGAGTTAGTCGAGAACGGCTACCCAAAATCAACAGATGTAACAGCACTAGTCATCCTCTCCCAAGTAGACAAGGACCTATTGAAGGAGAACATGAAGAAGGACCAGAAGGCCCTCTTCTACATCATACAAGCGGTCGAAGAGACCATCTTCCCGCGAATTGCTTCGGCCACCAAAGCGAAGCAGGCCTGGGAGATTTTGGCTAGCTCATATCAGGACACCAACAAAGTGAAGTTGGTGAAGCTGCAGATGTTGAGAAGAGAGTTCGAGAACCTACAGATGAGTGAGTTCGAGTCCATGAGTGACTTCTACACCCAGAATTTAGATTAAAATAATTTTCAACATCCCCCCTTAATCTAAATTTCTAGCTAATACAAAACAATAATTTGAAGACTAAGTTTTAAAATTCGAAACCGACGGAGTGCACTGAAATATCCTGCGTAGTTGGGCTACGCAATTTGAAAGCGGCTACAAAGGGCGGTTTGCCAGTCAACGCTTGACTGCGCGGGTCAAAGCGAGCCCAGTCCGACTGCGCTGTGGAGTCAGCGGCTCAAAAATAACTCTAGACCTTTGATATTGGCAATAATAACTCCATTGGAGGAGCTCAAGAACAAACAATTCTACGCCAATGTCCAACCATGCCTTCTTTGTCATCGTTGGCGTTGAGCTGACCTCAAGTTATGGTGCAGTAGCTCAGCTCTGTTGACAGCAATGCAAAGCTGAAGGCCCTGAGGGACGTGAAAAACCAAATAATTAGGAACAAGATGAAGAAACTTAACTATATAAAACTGGGTGCAATCCCTAAGGTTGTGGAGATATTGGAAACTAAAGCTGCGACAAGGGGGCGGTTATTCCAGTCAATGCCCAATTGTGCAGGTCAAAGTGAGCACAGTCAGACTGCGCTGTGTAGTCGAGCGGCTCATAAGGGACTTAGAAAACAAAGCAAATGGATTGAGCGCATGCACGTTCTATTGCACCGTAATCAAGAAAGAAACCTCCCTTAGGATTCCATTGGGATGTCTGAAAAATATGAAATCTGGATTGCTGCACGGGATGCCAAACCTGGCTTAGGTGCATTCGATAATGGAGAACTATGGCCTGACTATCTTTCTCTGATCGGATGAGACTTCCCGTCATCAGTTTTTTGGTTTTTTCACAATAGGGCGATGTTGTGGAAGAAGGGCACGATGACAGCCAAGTCCTCCTCAAGGCTATACAACTATCGACTTCATCGTCACAAATACCCCCAAGAAACCATCATTGGAAGATGTTCGAGGCATTCGCTCAGACCTCATCGGAGCTTGTAAAACATATAGCAAGATCTGGGACAGTGCCTCTGGAATATGTGATTCCACTTCTTTCCAAGTGTGGGGTACGGTTTAATGACATCAAGAAGACTCCGGTGAAGAAGTCAGCCAAGAAGACAGTGAAGCCTGCGTCGAAATTCGCCTCCAAGCCAAAGAAGGCCACGACTACTAAGAAATTTGCAAAGACTGCGGCCAAACCAACGACAGCAAAGAAAGCCGCTAAGGCTCCTGCTGCTGTGCCCAAATCTGGTGCTGTGAAACTAGGTAAGAGTGCAAAACTAGCTGCCCCAACCAAGAAACCAGCTGCGAAGAAAACCGCTCCAGCTAAGAAAGTCGTAAAGGCAAAAACCGTGAAGGTGGTGGTCTCAACAAATCCCAGTCTTCCCTGGTCAACGCTCGACTGCGCAAGTCAACAAGAGCACAGTCAGACTGCGCTGCGCAGTCGGACGGGGCCAAAGGCAGTTGCCAAAAATAATACTAAGGAAGGGGCGGATCGAGCAGCGCAAACATAACGGGTTTTTCTTCGACAACCTCGCACGCCTTCATCACCGATCTCCAAAACTTCGCAGCCACCGCAACAAATGGAACTCGAATGCTCGATGTTTCTATTCATAGAAGAGAAGATCCGGCGACTGAAAGAACAACCATGAGAAAATTTTCATGGCTGATCTTCATGCAGCTTTCCACGACCTTTGCCTGTTAATCTTCTGTCTCCTTTCTCTGATACGATGTCAGAAATTTAAATCACAGGATCATTGACAGTCTCGCGAGAGGCAACACAAACACACATAGACAGAGGCAGAAAACAAGATGAATTTTATTAAGAAACAGATTCAACAAAGAGGCTCTACTGAGCATACAAATGCGGAATACACCGTCGAATGCAGAATACACTGCCAAATGTGGAATACAACGTTGAACCAAATGTAGAATACGCTGTAGAATGCAGAATATACCACAGAATGTAGAATACACTGTCGAATCACCTGCACTGTTGGTGTGCAGGGAACCTGGTGCTGCTGCACCCAGATTGCCGAATGAGGACCCAAGAACATGCATTTATAGAATGTGGAAGAACTCTCCCAAAGCACAGTCCGGTGGTAGGAATATCTAGACCAGCTGGAGCTTACCTACTGCAATAAATGACACACTTACTTCTTCTGCCAGATGACCAGATGCTGGAAGGAAAAAAAAATGCGTGCGGAAGGCCGTGCCCCCAGGTCAGGCATGAACACCCGAAATTTAGATTAAAATAATTTCCAACAGAATAAAGTACACCTTTTTGTCAATTTCAACAAATGGGAAAAGGTGTATTTTTGAAAACGTTAATGGTGACTTCTCAGGCCTAAACTCCTTAGCATCAATTCCCCAAAGATACTCCATTCTCCACATAGAGTAGGGGACATAAATAATCAGATCACCCTTCTTCATTTTGAATCCATCGGGAAGCATGTCATCAAACTCAACATGCTTGGCATCCTGCAAATTGTTTTGTCAATATATATAATTTCCAACCTTCTAATTAACGTAGAATAGAGATATAAAGAGTCAATTCTACTCTCCTCATAGAAGAAATCCAAAGAGCATACAAATTCATTTCCTAAAGAATATTTATTTACAAATGTGCGTAGTGTGAAAAAAGCAAAAGTGCTTAAAAAAGAAAGGGTAAATAATATTCATACCATAGGCAGTGGTGGGTATAAGCGCAAGGTCTCTGTTAAAGTTGCATGAAGATAATGCATTTTATCCAATACCATGTATGTGAGACTTTGGGAAAACATATTTACAGACTCTACCAGGGTTGAATATTCATTTTTGTTGACTACATCATTGATTTCTTGAAGAATTTTTTCTTCAACATCTGGATTCTTGCACAACAAATAAAAGAACCAAGAGAGTGGAAGTGCAGTTGTGTCCCGACCAGCAATCATGAAACTCAGCAAAATATCCCACAGGTACTTGTGGGAAAACGTTTTTGGTTCACTTTGACTTAATGCAATAAGGCGAGACAGTATGTCTGGTTTTGCCTGTAAATATTTTTGAGACAAATGAAGAGAGAGAAATTAGGACTGGCAAATAGTCGAAAGAGCAAACTTCTACTTTGAATAGTGAGTATTCACTTACATCACTATTTTAAATAGAAATATCATGCCCTCTAATTTGAACAATCTTGTACACAAAATCATCCATAGTTTTTGTGCTTTCCCTTATGATTGCCTCTGACCCAATATTGACATATCTTTTTAATTTTCAAAGTAGGGTTAATATAACGCCATAAAAGCATACCATTTGCTGTATCAAAAGCTCTTGTGAAAGAAGCCTCTAGCCCAGTGTTAGACTTTGACAAGCTGTTGATCTTTATCCCAAAACCCACTTTGCAGATTCCATCCATCGTTGATCTCAGCAATAGATCCTATTTGATATTTATTCATCCACCATAGGATATGGTTAGTCTCGACTGTTATTTTAATTCACACTAATGCTTTCTAAACTAAATTATTTCAGATGGATATTTTACTCTAGCTTGGTATATACAACTGCTTCTGCTTGAAGGGTATAAAATATTGAGAGTAATCTCAACCCAGCGGTAAAATTTGATTTTTGCCGCAGTGCACCACGTTGCACAACACTTAGTTTTTTCCAGCCCATGTTTGTTGTTTTATTTAATGTTTGTGCACATCATTATCTGTTTAGTGGATAAGATAGTTTTTTATTTAATGTTTGTACACATCCTTATCTGTTTAGTGGATAAGATTATTTTTATTTAATGTTCATGCTCATCCTTATCCCATGGAGGATAAGAGTGGTTAAAAACGGTGGCTGGGAAAAGATATAATTAAGTGTAATCTGTATGCATTATAGACAAGAGAGAAATGATAAGAGATGTGACTCTATTTTTCAACAGAGAGTGTGGTTGTTTATTGTCTGTAATTTTTTGAAATAAAAAAATTAAAAAATTTCAGCTCTCCGTTGTGTGTACTGTTAATATTAGTCTCTGTGTGTTTATTTTCCTCTGACCTCTTGAATTTCTATCAGTGGTATCAGAGTGGTTTACGACTTAAACGCCAAGGAAGAAATGGCTCAAGCGAGCACGAGTTCAAGTCTGAATAACCCACAAATACCGAAGTTTGATGGGAAGAATTATGAATACTGGTCTATTCTGATGAAGACCTTGTTTCTGTCACAAGATGTATGGGAAGTTGTAGAGAATGGCTTCCCAGAGCCAGCAAATGCTGCAGCACAAAATGCATTGACGAATGCACAGAGGAATACATTGAAGGAGAATCGGTTAAAGGATGCCAAAGCACTGCACTTTATATTTCAAGGAGTTGATTTAAGTATTTTCCCAAGGATTCAGTCTTGCACAAGATCAAAGCAAGCCTGGGATACGTTGGAGACAGTATATCAAGGAATGGAGAAGATAAAGACTGCAAAGTTACAGTCAATGAGGAGAGACTTTGAGACTATGCAAATGAAGGAGTCAGAGACTGCAGACTCTTTCTTCACATCTGTTGTGGGTTTGGTGAATCAAATGAGGTCCCATGGAGAGGATATTCAAGACAGAAGGGTGGTTGAGAAGATTCTGAGGAGTCTACCATCAAGGTTCGACTCTTTGGTTGTTGCCATTGAAGAAACCAAGAATCTCGCACAATATTCCATTGATGAGTTGCAAGCGTCACTGATTTCACATGAGCATCGGTTGAGAAGGTCTGAAGGTAGTTCTTTGGAGAATGCCTTCAAGTCACAAGTGAATATTGGTCCTGGAAGAGGAAGAGGCAGAGGAAGGTATGGTTTCAGGGGCAGAGGAAGAAGCCCTGCAAGAGGTGGAACAACAAGCCAGCCAAGCTCGAGTGGAAGAGGCCAAAGCCAACAAGGTCAACAAAGCACAAGCCAACCAAGCCAGAACTGGAGGTAGAGCCAGAGCCAAGGTCAAGGCCAAAGGTATGATAAATCCCAAGTGGAATGTTATTACTGTAAGAAATTTGGTCATTATGCTAGTGAATGTAGAAAGAAGTAGTATGATCTTAGGAGGCAGAGAGCTAACTATACTACTGAGAATGAGAATGAGGAAGTGTCGAATGATGGACTATTTTTAGCTTTTAACGTTGTAGTGGATAGTCAGAAGGATGTTTGGTATTTGGATTCTGGTTGTAGCAACCATATGACTGGCAATAGAGGTCTGTTTGTTAGTCTAGATGAAAATGTTAAGTCTGATGTAACCCTTGGTAATGATAACAAGGTTACTGTCAAGGGAAAAGGTAGAATAAATATATTGACAAAGAAAGGGGAAAAGACATTTATAAATGATGTGTATTATGTGCCTGGCTTGAAGCACAACCTGTTGAGTGTCGGTCAGTTGATAGGAAAAGGTTATTCTATCAGTTTTAAGGATAACAAATGCACCATACTAGATAAGACACCGAGAAAGATATTGGTAGCTAGGGTTGAGATGACAAACAATAGGATGTTTCCCTTGAGGATAGCTCATGACATGAGTACAAGGATGGCAGCAGTCACACAGACTGTATTACAAGCAGAGATTAAGGATAAGAATTGGTTGTGGCATTTGAGATTAGGCCACCTTAACTTTGATTCATTAAATTTGTTGCATAAGAAGAATATGGTATTGGGATTGCCACCTATTGAAAGGTCTGGCAAAGCATGTGAAGGATGCATAATGGGAAAACAACACAGAGATGCATTCCCTATTGGAGTGACAACAAGAGCTCAAGCTCCATTGGAGATAGTACATTCTGATCTGTGTGGTAAGATGCATACACCATCATTGCATGGTGTTGTTTATTTTTTGACTTTCATTGATGATTACACGAGGAAGACTTGGGTGTACCTATTGAAGCATAAGGATGAGGTATTCGAGTACTTCAAATAGTTTAAATATTTGGTGGAAAAACAAAGTGGTTATAGCATCAAGGTATTGAGAACCGATAGAGGAGGAGAGTATATGTCAAAGGAGTTTCAGAACTTCTATAAATATAATGGAATTCACCAGCAATATACAACAAGGTACACACCCCAACAGAATGGAGTAGCTGAGAGGAAGAACAGAACCATCACAGAGATGGCAAGGAGTATGTTTAAGGCAAAGCTTTTGCCGAATGAGTATTGGGGAGCAGTAGTTAAATGTGTTGTATATATTCTGAATAGATGTCCAACCAAGAGTTTGGGCAATATAGTACCAGAGGAGGCATGGACTGGAAGGAAACATAGTGTTTCCCACATGAGAGTGTTTGGATGTGTAGCATATGCACATATCCCTGATGATTTGAGAAGGAAGTTGGACAACAAGTCAGAGAAATGCATATTTTTGGGTTACAGTGAAAGTTCCAAGGCATACCAGCTGTACAATCCTGTTACAAAGAAAATTGTAATTAGCAGAGATGTCAAGTTTGTCGAAGAGGAAGCATGGGATGGAAGCATAGAGAAGACTGTCAATGTTGTAGGAGCTGGTCTATTTGAAGATAAACAGGGGACAATAGTAAACACCCCTGCAATACAAAATCAGAATCAACAAGGACCATCAACATCGGCCGCAAGTAGTTCAAATGCACAACAAGCACCACCAACAGCTCCTAGTAGTCCAACATCAAGTGATTCATCAAATATGCCATTGGCAAGGTTGAGAAACCAGAATTTTAGGAGCTTGACTGATATTTACCAACAAGAGCAAGGTGAGCAAGATGAAGGCTCAAATTTATTGTTCGCATTGTATTCTCCAACTGAAGATCCAATTCATTTTGAAGAAGCCATCAAGGAGGAGAAGTGGATAGCTGCAATGGATGAGGAAATAGCAGCTATTGAGAAGAATGAGACATGGGAGCTTGTAGATCTCCCCCAAGGTAAAGATGTCATTGGAGTCAAGTGGGTCTATAAGACCAAATGTAATGCAGAAGGAAAAGTGGAGAGGCATAAAGCAAGGTTGGTAGTGAAGGGCTATAAACAACAGTATGGCATTGACTATGAGGAAACATTTGCACCAGTTGCAAGGATGGAAACCATTAGAACTGTATTAGCCATAGCAGCCCAACACAAGTGGAAAGTCCATCAAATGGATGTCAAGTCGGCATTTCTTCATGGAGTGTTAAAGGAAGAGGTTTATGTTCAGCAGCCACCTGGATATGAAGCCATAGGAGAAGAAAGGAAGGTGTATAGGCTGAAGAAGGCGCTTTATGGACTGAAGTAGGCACCAAGAGCCTGGTATAGCTGGATAGACTCATACTTTATGAGCTATGGGTTCAACAAATGTGATGGAGAGCCCACACTGTATATCAAAGAAAATAAAGGTAAGTTATTGATTGTTGTTTTATATGTGGATGATTTAATTTTCATGGGAAATGATGAGGCCATAGTAGCTGAGTTTAGAGCAGAAATGAAAAAGGAATTTGAAATGTCGGATTTAGGCCTTTTAAGGTATTTCCTAGGCATAGAAGTTCAACAGTTGGATCATGGCATCTTTATATCTCAGTCAAAGTATGCAGCGGACATTCTCAAAAGGTTCAAGATGGAGAATTGCAAGCCAACTCCAACACCAGTTGCTATGGGAATCAAACTGAAGAAGGAGGATTGGAGCAAGGATGTTAATCCCACCATGTATAAGAGCATTGTTGGTAGCCTAATGTATTTGACAGCCATGCGACCAGATATAATGTATGTTGTTAGTTTGATATCAAGGTTTATGGAGACCCCCAAGGTCACACACTTGCAAGCGGCCAAAAGGATACTGAGATATGTCCAAGGAACAAAGGAGTACGGTATATTATATAAGAAAACTGATGATTTTAGACTGGCCGGATACACTGATAGTGATTGGGCAGGTAGTGCGGATGATCGAAAGAGTACTTTTGGGTATGTATTTTATTTGGGTTCTGGAGTTGTATCATGGGCATCAAAGAAGCAGCCCATCGTGTCATTGTCATCAGCAGAAGCAGAGTACATCGCAGCGATAAGGGCAGCCTGTCAAGCCATATGGATGCGGAGAATGTTGAAAGACTTAGGGCATGAGCAGCAAGAGGTGACAAAACTATTTTGTGACAATAGATCCGCCATTGCCCTCTCTAAGAATGCAGTATTCCACAAGAGGACGAAGCACATAGACACTCGCTACCATTTCATCAGAGAGTTGATCAATGCCGAGGAAATCATCTTGGAGCACTACAGAACAACGAAGCAGTTTGCAGACATATTTACCAAGCCGTTGGGAACAAAGACCTTCACACAACAACGTGATAATCTTGGTGTCACTGATGGTGGAGGAAATATTGTGGTTGAGATTAAGGGGCAGTGTTGAGAGTAATCTCAACCCAGTGGTAAAATTTGATTTTTGCCGCAGTGCACCACGTTGCACAACACTTAGTTTTTTCCAGCCCATGTTTGTTGTTTTATTTAATGTTTGTGCACATCATTATCTGTTTAGTGGATAAGATAGTTTTTTATTTAATGTTTGTACACATCCTTATCTGTTTAGTGGATAAGATTATTTTTATTTAATGTTCATGCTCATCCTTATCCCATGGAGGATAAGAGTGGTTAAAAACGGTGGTTGGGAAAAGATATAATTAAGTGTAATCTGTATGCATTATAGACAAGAGAGAAATGATAAGAGATGTGACTCTGTTTTTCAAGAGAGTGTGGTTGTTTATTGTCTGTAATTTTTTGAAATTAAAAAAATAAAAAAATTTCAGCTCTTCGTTGTGTGTACTGTTAATATTAGTCTCTGTGTGTTTATTTTCCTCTGACCTCTTGAATTTCTATCATAAAAGTCTCCAAAGAAATTTTGATAATATAGTTCATAACTTTGCACTTAGGATATGCATCCTTTGCCGTAATTTGTAAACTTGATCTTAAAAATATACTCCACATTTGCAGGATCAGTAGTGAAAATATAGTTGCAGACGGGATAGCTGGAGATGGGATAAGATACTTTGAATGTTTTGTGCTTTTGGTGAGTCTCAGCAAGGAAGTCATGCACCCTCTTGACGTTGCTAATGAGACCCACCGTTGAGCCAACCACAGGTGGATATAAATCACCACTCCATTTGCTGCTGAATATATTCAACACAAAGAGCAACAAGGCAACTGCCAAAGACAGTAATATACTTACTGTATATATGCTTAGCAACACCATCGTTGCTAGTACAGCAGAAACACAATGCCAGTATGTAACGAAATGAATTGGGTATGGATTCACAGGTGCAGTTCAGTATAATATAGGCAGTGCTCCCTTCTTGCATTTATGGTCCCTTCTCTCGACTGTTGGCCATTGAAGTCTTTTCCATAGGTAATTCAATGTGAAATAGGTAGTGCTCACTTGTTGCATTTACGGTCCCTTCTCTCGACAGTTGGCCTTTGAAGTCATTTGCATTTAGAGTTTGGTATAGAATTCATCTGCCACCCTTGGGTTAATAAATTAGCATTACATTGGATCTGACATTTTCTTAGAACAGAGATTTTGTTTTACGTTTGGAATGACTGTAATTGTAATAGTGTTATATTTGTTAATTAGAAATTTTATTCATACTTATGGAAACACTGTAATTGTAATAGTCTCAAATTTTTCAAATAGAATGTTTTTTCATACTTATGAATTTTCTATGAATTGGCTTTAACCTGAAGTTGTATATTCAGGTTCAAATCCAATGAGGTGGTTTTTAGCGTACAACACTTATTTTATTGGTTTTATGTTTAAGATTTTATTTATTGCTTTTATGTTCAAAATTTTATTTGTAAAACTAATTTTGAATGACTCTTAACCGGACTTTTAAAGATGTATTTTCATATCGTTATTTTATAATTAATGTATTTTTATTCTGTTAAATAATATAATTTATTTTAAAAAAAACCATTGTGGTCCAAGGAGTTAGGTTAAGGAATCTCTTAGTATAAGACATGTTGTCCTTTTGATGGTAGTTGATAAAGAAGAGATGAAATTGAGCTTTAAAGAAGGCTTACTTTTACGGTAGCTAGATATGATTTGTCTAGAAGAAACAACATGCAACTATGTCTAAATACATTTTTTTAGAAGAAACAGTTGGAACTTAATAAATATGATCATATTTGTTTGTGTTTAAAAGCACTCATACAAGAACCATGTAAAGTGTGTTGGTTGTGATTTCTACCAACTATGTAAATCATGTGGTTAGTATGGTTGCTCTATGTTGAGCAACATAGCATGCATTTAAATGTGCATTTTTTCAATGAGAAACATCTAAGCATTGGCATGATTAGTGGTATCAAAGTAGGTT
Source organism: Wollemia nobilis (assembly GCA_028583015.1). Classification (NCBI taxonomy): domain Eukaryota; kingdom Viridiplantae; phylum Streptophyta; class Pinopsida; order Araucariales; family Araucariaceae; genus Wollemia; species Wollemia nobilis. Next base: position 14,702,026 of record JAQPPZ010017235.1, read on the forward strand.
GAGCACAAAGCCATAGTCTAATGAAGTTGTCCTCCCACCCAATTACATGGAAAACGTGTAGAGAAGCACCACCATTGGTTAGTCAAAATATTTAGTAAGGCTTGTGATAGTGGTCTAGGCCAAGTTGAGGACTAACCATGTTGGTCACTTTGGTGGAACTTTTGACGAGAAGGACAAATTTAGGCTTACAAGCTTAGAGATCATGAGCATCACTAGGAAGTTGAAAAAGGTAGGGATGTTGGAAGGAGTACTAGAGAGAAATACAACATAGACAATCCTGCATTGGAGCATGAACACCATGGTCATGATGTATCGAATGTTTGGGAAGGTCCTTGTCAAGATGGGGAGCTTGACCAGTTCCACCAATTATTTGAATTTATTTTGCCTATAAAATAAAGATAAAAAACTACTAGGGGGTACGTACGTCTCGAGGGTCTAAAATTAAGCATTGACTTGTAGAATTCTTAGAGGAACATGAGATTTATGATATACAACCATGCCAAGATCATGATTTTGGATGATGAATATGTGATCCTCCATCCAACCAATATGAACCATCGATTGATGGATAAGGCGAGTGACATATAAATAGTGCAAGAATATTACTAGTCCCACCACATCAATGGATTTGAAGATGGAGATCATAAGGATCAAGGTCAGGTGTTTGTATATGACATTGTTGTATGAGCATTTTTCCAGTAAGAATTAAGATCTTATGGTTAAATATATTTAACCAGTAATCCTAAAATGTATGAGGATAGTATGCACTATTATCCATTGAATAAGATATGCTTTTTTTTGGGCCAAAAATTGTTCACCTTCTAGACCATTTGATGAATTGCCTACTATGGATGTTGAAGGATCCCTTGATCCCTTGGAAAAATACATAGTCTTTCTTGATACTATGGGTATTTCTCTATGACCAAGTCATAATTTGTGTTGTTTGGTGGGTCAACAAAGAAGCTCATGAACAATGGTGCTCCATAGAATAGGGATTGACTTTATCCTTTTATTGTTATCAATGTTCATGGCCAGATTTATGAAAGTGAAGAGGTAAAATGCAAGGATATGCCACCGTCTATCCAAGGTATTTTAAGTGGTGGGTTATCTGGAGTTTTTGTATGGGAAGTTCCTATCCAACATGTTCATATTCATTGACAACTAAAATTCCTCATAATTTATGGTCAAGATTTTGTAAATAAATATCGTTAGTTAAGACATGGTTTTATAATTTTCTTGGTAATCTCTTTATTATGTAACACAAAATACAATTAAAAGAAAAAATGCGGAGATTATATTTTTAAATGGAGATAAAAAAAAAAAAAAAAACTTATTGTTTAAAAAATAAACAATCATTTCTTTTTCTTGACATGTATATTCCAATTTGGTCATAACATTTGTATATGACCTTGGATTGTGGTGTCATCTAAAGCATTGAATTACTTATTTGAAGGGCTTTGAAACAAGTAGTTACATTATTATATTTGAAGTTATATCATTAAAAAAAGTATTGTCCAAAGATGATATATTAAATAGAAAGAGGATGTTCGGTGTGGCCTTAATTCCATTTGAATTTATGTTTGATGTGTAACGTGGAGTGCATGATTGGTGGTAACTAACACTCCTAAATATTGTGCAAGAGAAGTTCACAATGAGGGGGAAGGAAAAGTTATTCTTTCCCAATGTTCAATGTGCCAAAGGTTTTAAAGATAATATTTAGTAGGCACAAAGCAACCAAATATCGATAATATTGAGTTGGTAGGAGTAGTAAGGACCATTTGAGTACCCTATTGATCATATCGATAAGTGAAGGACCATACCACACTTATCTATGATTGGTTGTTTGTGTCCCCAATCATATTTTTTTGATGTGATAAGTGAAGGACCATGCCTTACTCAAGGTAAATGGTTGTTTTTATCCCCATTCACAAGATTATGTAAATCACTAAGGCCTTGTCTGGCTAATTGTTTTATGATTAGTTGGATAGCATGTGTCATTTTTTACAAGTGTAATGTATGGATATTGTGTGTATATCTATCTAGTTGTGTTAAAGAGTATTGGATAGCTGATATTTTCCCAATTCATGGTTAAGTGTACAATGAGGCCATTCCCAATAATTAAGCATAGTGAGGTCATTATCGTTATTTATTATTGTTAATAGTTGAGATTGTCTCTATTCATAGTTAAGTGTTCAGTGAGGCCATTCCATTGAAGAAGAATAGTGACCAACTATTGCTTATTAAAAGTAGTTGACTGTATCCATATTTGCACTCTAAGTATACTTTATGAACTATTGAATGTATCCTAGTTCATCATATAATTATTTCTACTATTGCTAGTATCCCTACCCATGTTTGGATCATGATGTAATAATGGGAAAATGTTGAAAATTATTAAATATCATCAAATGTGGTTGAGTAGTTAGAACCACTTACATAAGAACCATGTGAAATCTATTGGTTGTGATTTACACCAACTATGAAATTATATGGTTAGTATGGTTTCTCTATACTGAGCAATGTAATTTGTATTTGAGCATTCATTTGTTCAATGAGAATCATCTAAGCATTGATATCATAAAAAATGTGAGCATGAAAATGGTTACATAATGAAAATGACTAGGCTGAGAATATTAGAAAATGGACCCAAATATATCACACGTTTAATATCTAGGATCTTATAATCTCACATATTCAATAATAATCACATAAATCTTGCACAATAATAAAAAAATTTATTGATCATAAATTATTCTTCATGCATCTTCCATTACATAAAATATAGATTTATAATCAATATATAACCTTACATAAGACTCTTGAATACTCCATTTTTTTTCTCTCCTCAAACTCATGGGATATGCAACCTTTCATATGTATTTCTTACATAATGATAAAGTCTATCATGATTATACAAATTTCTAAATTTTATCTTGACACATCACACATGAATATTCATTTACACACACGATACCTTTCACTCACAACTCACACTTGATTACATGACATATAGACACTCTTCGCAACTTTACACCTACAAAATAATAAACTCACATCCTAATCTTAATATTTAAAATGGTACTCAAGTTACCAAATAATGTAATATCATTAACACCCCTTGTATTAAATTACTTGATATGAAGGCATTTGACTTCAATCTCTGTCTCTTATCCTATGCTCATCCTTATCTTCATCTTCTCACATTGGATTTGGCACTGCTCATGATGCTAGTCCTGTTACACTATTTTGTTCCACTATTTTAGTCATGTTTAATATAATATTTCTTTTGATGTTGATATTGTAGAAAAAGTTGATTCAAAAGTTTCTTTTGATGCACTCTAGATGAACCCACATCTCTTCCTCCATGACTGAATCCTAGTTCACACTCTTTGTTGGTATGCAAATCCTTATGGCTTGCACTTCCTAGATTTAGCTCACACCTCCTCCTAGCTCAACTTATGAGCAATCAATTTTGAAATGGATAGATCTTTTGCAATAATAGAATTTAGTATATAATATGCATTCACTCTCAAAATAAATACTTTGTTTACAATGATTACATTGGATATTTCTCTTATCAACAATACTATGTCCATGACCTCTTCCTCCATAGAGGTATCTTTATCTTCTTCTTGAATAATTTAATAACTATCATTTTCTCTCATAAGAGCTATTGTTATTTTATCCATCAATTTTAGCTTTAGTTATAAATGTTTGCACCAAATATTTGGGAGTTCTATCCAATCTAAACTCATAAGATAACAATGATCCTATGAAGTGATCTAACTTTAATTTTGTTAAACTTCTACTTTTTTGTATTTTAACCATAACTAAATTATATTTCATTAATAAACTTATAAGCTCGTTTTATACAAATCACCTATTATTAGGACCCCATCCTAACAATTTTCTGTAATTCTCATATTATTATGTAATGACCCCTTTTCAATGTGGGGAATCCCTTATAATGATATTTTATAATATTTTATAATCATATATGGTAATTGAGGTACCTAGACAAGTGGGGCCACTCATGTAACCATTATCAAGAATGTAACTATTATTTAGTAGAAGATTCTAGCTCAAATGGCACTTTGCATGTAAGTCAACTCTTGAGCATTAGGTTAGGGTTGAATGAAGTGCGTATTTAAAAAACAAGGGTCCATAGATGAATGTATCTTTTTGCATATTGAATGAAAGTATTGAAAGAGGTTGACCCCTCGAAGAGGCCCACAATTTTGTGTTGTGTTTATGATATTATTATATTTTTACAGTTACATTTCATATTACAATATTTTGTTCTTCATGAATTTCTATTTTTATTGCAATATTTATATGAATCTGTTTATTTTTAATAGAATATTCCTAACATGTGGTATTAGAGTGCTTTTCAGGGTCATGTTTCATTACGACTGTAATAGTTCTTGCCCTACCATTTAGACTGTTAGGTATAATTTTTTATGTTTTCATTTTTTCGTCTGTCATTAAAACATAAACTTATTTTTTTTGCACTAGTTTAATAGGCTATAAACCTTGTGCAAGGGGTTATAAAATATCATAAATAATTTGTCGTTATTATCTAAGTTAGATTACCCGTAAAGTATCTAGTGAAGTGGGAGGTGATTAGGCTCCAATACCCATGCCTCAAAGAAAACCCACATGCTCCCACATATCTTTGATTATATTGGGATACCCCCTAGGATTAGGAGAAAATTTTAACCCTAGAAATAGTTTTGATCATATATTCTCTATGGTACACTCGACACAACATCCAAAAATATCACCCTCTCATATTTCTAGAGAGGCAAGTAGTGTGCTCAAGGGTATTCTTGGAATCCTCCTTGAGTAGTGGCCTGAAATATTTGTCTGAGCACTATCATTCATCACAAAGGTATAATAGAGGGCCTATTGAAAGTACACACACCTTGTCTTAGAATACCATGTTCTTGTTTGTACTGCATGTCAAAAACTACAACACAAAAAATGAGCATATTGAGGAGACTACACTATCTAAAAATTAACTAAACACAAATAATCGATATAAAATTAGTGGTGAGAATAATAGTCACAACATGGTCTATCAGTAATATTTTGGTAGCAATCAAGACAGAGTCTGTTAGCATCAATTACAATTACATATAATATTCAAAAATAATATGAGATAGTGAATTTTCCTATAAGAATCAATTTCAATAGTGCCACATAGAGTGAGCTATAGTGTTAGTGATAGAACAATATCAAACAGAACATAGTCAATAATAGATTGTATAAATTCTAGTAAGGGGTTGTCAAACAAAAGTCAATTTTTTGAGTGAACCAAGACTCTAGGATAAAAACAAACAACACTTAGAAAAAGCATTATGAGATGCCAAAATACAATGTTGTTGGATATAGCCCATTGTGATCATCTCATCAAGCTGGTCATTTTGGTATATATCCTTCTTACACTTTTTATAGGGTGCTAAAAAATGTCATTGTGGGACCTAACCCATTACATTGGTCTTCTCAAGCTAATAATTTTGATTTATAGCACCCACACACTTTTTTTTGGATCATTAGTAAATATAGTAACTCCTAGACTAATACTTCTATTTTTAGTAAGTCAGTGGGAGTGGTTCAAATCATACCTAAATGGTTGGAAAACTAGAGGACACTGAAAGGATATTGAGAAAATAACCCTTATGGAGTGAATGTATACCACAATTACTAATCTTACCAGTGAATTTAAACAGGTCAGGGAAGAAGTATAAATTTTGAGAGGTGAACACATGAGATCCACAGTTGTATTTGAAGAAATATTCCTAGAGGTTGAAGATAAATTTAGAGAAGGTCCAAAGGTGTTTGAGCATATTAACATTGAAAAACCAAGTGGTAGTTCAAGCAATAAAGAGAAGGGAATTCATAAGGAGAAAAAAGGCTATCATTATCTTTTTAACACATATACTTCATTTAAGATGCCTAAATTAGAATTTTCTATGTTCAATGGAAAGGATGATGATTGGTGGTTATGTCGAGCAGATCAGTTCTTCAAAATTCATAATGTACCTGAATATTTATGGGTTACCATGGCATCTTTCAAATTTAAATCTAAAGCCTTACAATAGTATCAATGGTTACAAAACATAACTCTAGACCTTTCTTGAGAAGATTTTGAGTCATAAATACTCACTCATTTTGGCTCTAATGAATGATTACTTTATGGGAGCATTAACTAAATTGAAATAAAACTCTACTCCCTATGATTTTCAAATCCAATTTAAGAAATTGGTAAATAGGACTAAGGGGTTGAATGGAGGTTTTTTCGTAATTGTTTTATCAATGGCTTGAAATATGATATCAAGGCTAAGGTCAAAATGTTCAAATGACAGTCTGTGATGCAAACCATAGGATTGGTGATATTGGTATAATTTTTTTTGTCTCAAAGGAGATCACTAAAACACCCATAGGCCAAACCCACATTTATTTCCAAGTTCACACCAAATATTGGTAATATATCTACCCCATACAAGTATTTGACTACATAAGAGATGGATGCACATCAAACAAAAGGCTTATGTTATAATTGTGATGAGAAGTATTCACCATGGCATAAATGCATCTAAAAGAAGTTATTTTTTTGGATGTAGAGTAGTTAGTAAGTAGTGAACAACTTGACAAAAATGTAGGAGGAACCACTTAAGGATGAGGGTGAAACACAAGAAGAATCACACTCAAAAATATTTGTCCATGCTCTTGTAGGAATTTCTGCCCCTAAGACAATAAAGGTAGTATGATTTTTCAAAGGATACCATATTACAATTCTCATTGATTCAGGAAGTATGCATAACGTTATTGATCCCTGAATCACAAAGAAATTATATTGTTTGTAACTCATTTGAGGTTATGGTGGCAAATGATACAATATTTCTTTATAAAGGTAAACACCACAATGGTAAGTTGAATATAAATAATTATAATCTCAAAAATAATATGTTTTATCTTCAACTAGGAGGGTGTGATGTTGTGCTAGGAGCTCAATGGCAAAGTACCTTGGCAACAATACCTTAGAACTTTACAGAGTAATAGATGCAATTTTCATAGAATGGTAGGTCCTACACTCTCTGTCATTTGCTACCAAGATCTCCATAGATTATAAATTCAATCCACATTGAGAAGTTAAAAAATCTTCTTATGGGGTAGTAGTTCATATATTTTCAATTCAATTGCAAACTTCAGTAGAAGACTAGTCCCAAGAATATTTGCAACTCATTCTAACTAAGCATGATATAGTTTATGATTGAATTAACTCCATGGCATTCCCATTATCATGCAATACCAATGGTACCTGGTAGTGTGCCACCTAACATCAAACCTTACAAGTACTCCTTGCACTTAAGTAAAAAATTAATAAATTTGTATAAGAATTGCTACAAGAAAGAGTCATTTAGCCTAATAACAATCCTTATTCTTCTCCAGTCCTATTAGTTTGAAATAAATATGGGTCATGGTGATTGTGTATATAATTTCATGAGCTCAATAAGCTCACCATTAATGATAAATTTCATGTCCTAGTAATCAATGAATTGTTGGATGAGTTGCATGGTGCCGTGTTTTTCTCCAATTTTGATATTTGATTAGGCTTAGATAATCTTCAAGGAGAAGGATATTCCCAAAATAATATTTTGAACTCATGAGGGATATTATGATTTTTTTGGTTATGCCATTTGGGTTAATGAATGCACCATCCATATTTAATAGCCTCATGAATAACATATTTCACCCATTCCTTCATAAATTAATTCTAGTTTTCTTTGATGATATTTTGATTTAAAGTCACTCTTGGGAGGAGCACCTCATACATTTAGATCAAACTCTGTAGATTTTCTCTTAAAATAAACTTTATGTTAAAAGGTTAAAGTATTTTTTTGGGTTGATAAAAGTGGAGTATTTGGGATACATTGTCACTAAATATGGAGTTAAAGTTAATCCTAAGAAGATTCAAGTTGTTGAATATTAGCCAAAATCTCACACTCTCAGGGTATTTCACAAATTTGTGGGACTCAAAAGGTATTATTTCAAATATATCTAAAACTATGAAAAAAATTTTGCTCCTTTATTAGCCATGTTGAAAAATAATTCTTTTACTTGGTTAGGACAAACTGACAAGGATTGCTTTCACTAAAAGCATGCCATGACAACCACTCTAGTGTTAGACATGCTTGATTTTTCAAAACCTTTTGTAATTGAAAGTGATGCTTCACATAATGGCATAGGATTAATGTTGATGCAAGAAGGAATACCATTGGCCTTCACCAGTAAAGAACTTCTAAGCCAAAATTTAGGTAAATCTACTTATGAAAAGAAGATACTCACTATTTTGCATGTGGTTAATCAATGACAATCCTATCTCATTGGGCATCATTTTTCCATTAAAATAGTACCAGAGACAATGTGCCATAGTGTGTGTGATAGAACGATGTCAAATAGAACAAAATCAATAACGGACTATACAAAGTCTAGTAAGGGGTTGTAAAATAAAATTCAATTTCTAAGTGAACCAAGACTCTAGGAGAAAAACCAATGCTTAGAAAATAAAATTATGGGATGCCAAAATATAGTGTTGTGGGATAGAGCCCATTGTGATCATTTCATCAAGCTGATCATTTTGGTATATGGACTCCGTACACTTATTCTAGGGTGTTGAAAAATGTAATTGTGGGACCTAGCCTATTGCATTGGTCTTCTTGAGTTGATCATTTCGATATATAGCACCCACACACTTTTTTTTTGCTCATTACTAAAAATATTAACTCCTAAAACAATACTTCTACTTTTAGTAAGTGAGTGGAAGTGGTTCAAATCATACCTAAATGGCTAGAGTAACTAGAGAACATCAAAAAAATATTGAACAAAGCACCTTTATGGAGCAAATGCATACCACAATTACTAATATTAGTAGTTACTTTAAAAAGGTAAAGGAAGAAGTATCACTTTAAGAGGTGAACACATGATATCCAAAGTTGTATTCGAAGAAATATTCCTAGAGGTTGAAGATAAATGTAGAGAAGGTCCAAAGGTATTTTTAGCTTTTGATGTTTAATACTTAAAGCAAAATAACCACAAAATATAAAACAAAGTTGCTATATAAATATATGATAATGACAATATTCTAATCATATAAAAATCATAAATAAATTTTACAACTCATAAAATGGCCATTTATCAAATGGTCATTAAAATACTATTTTGATATAGAATAAAGATCTTAAATACAACATACTTCCACACACTCTCACTCTACATTATGTATCTCACACACACACATAGACACATATATAATGGAATGTGACTCTTCATATAGATTGGCATTCACTCATCTTGAGACTTTTCACTTGCCTACTCTAAGGACACATGTACACTCTTACATAAAGGACACTTGTGCATATATACACTCATCGTACTTGCACACTTAACTACAAGATACTTGTGCATTTCCTACACATTATTACATTACATAAAGTAAATATTCACTCTCTAATCTAAGACACACTCCTAATATAAATATGTACCCAAGATGGTACATTAGCATGTATCAAACAATGTAATATACTCCAACACTTCCCTTGTATTACATTATTTGTTTATTGAAGACTTTAGTCTTCAATATAGTCTTCATATTTTCAACTCACTTTGCACAATATGCCTCCTTGATCAGGTTCCTTATCTTCTTTCTTATCTTCATCATTGGTGTCAGTCTTTATGCTTTCATGAGCTATCATGTTGTCATTATATTCCTGCAAAAATATTCTCTTTGCCTTTGTCCTTCACATCATAAGTTTTATTTAGTAGAGAACCTTTTGAACATTAACTTAAATCATCATGATAAAACCCTGAATTAGATGAACTTGAAGAATCAATATTGCATTAAGAATGAAATACGTTTTCAAAAAAAGATTCTTCTACTTTTGCTTTATTTTTAAAAGATTCAATCAATTCCTTTTGTTTCAAGTTCTTCTCTTTGTGATATTTAAGTGTAAGTAATGCCATGTATATTATACTAGCAATATTCAAAGGAATCATAATACTATCTTTGTCATTATCAATTGCTTCAAACATTTTCACATGCAGATAGTACTCTAATGTTTTAAAATTTTCTTCTAATTCTTCTTTGTAAATGAAACTTGAGACTAAGTCTAATTTTCCTTTAGAATTTTTAATCAAATTCTCGATTCCAATTTTTATAACATTTCTCTTTTCTTCTCTGATAATACTCTCTATATCATTGTTTAATGTATTCTTTGAAATAGACATCCTTATTCCTCCTTAGTTTTTGATAATAGACTAAGAACACTTCTCAATTTTTTTCAACCTTCCAAAAAACTATGTTGTAAGCCTTATATCTCCCAATATTGAATATATAGATCAACTTTGATGAAATATTTTCAACTTATAAATTTTGATGAAATTTGAATTCTCAAATTTTGTAGAAAACCTAGTAATTCCTAATGTTTGGATTATAATCAAACAAAAATTTTGACAAAGATTTTAATTCTTCAAATATCTAAGATGAATTTCTTTTATCTCTCAAATTTCAAAAATATGATTTCTAAATTCTAAATTTCACAATCCTATGTTGGTGTTGAATTTCTTATAACTCCCCAATTAGAAATTTAGAAATTTAGTAAAAAGATACTTGCAAATTTTGTATTCCTAATTTGATGTTGAACTCCTTATTTCTCCAAAATTATAAATTTACAAATATTTCAAATTGCTTAACAAAATCAAACAAAATAATTAGAAAACATGTAATTATCTTCCTAAAACCTAAAATCAACTTTTTAAATCTTTCAAAAAATGCAGTAATAAAATATTTAAGGTTTGATTTATCACTTATAAACCTTATACCTCCAATAGCATTAATTAATCACTATGATAATATAATAATCAAACTCAATATTTCATAAACCAATTATATATTCCTCCTTATTACTCCAACCTTTAAATAAATCAAATAATAATCTAAAATTTACCTCAATAATCTGGGTGCATGCTATCTTGGGTGAAATAATCAGTCTTCAATATTGAAGAGTCAATAGACTCCTTACTAGAAGGTGATCTCCTATTTCTACAACCTGAACTTCCTTCCAGACAAATATTACTTGTGCTTTTAATAACCCATGCATTAATAAATACCTCAAATATTTTAATTCTCTCCCAAGGTGTTGGTGTTCTATTTATGATGTGCCAAGTGGCAAGCAATGACTTTACCCCTTTAGCTCATGTACCATAGGTATCCTTTTACCATTTTAATTCTCTAATGTCCTTAATCACTGTGTAATACTTGGCAATGATCAACCTGAAGTATATTCAAGGTGTTATGATATCTTGAATGTTTCATTAAACATGTAGCATCTCACCACTTGCAATCCCAATGTTCACTTGTGTGGTGGTTTATCCCATACAAGATCATCCAAGGAGTATATTATAAGCCATGGACCCTTCCAATATGTGGAACATAGTATTCAATATTTTGATCCCCACTTCATTGGATAAAAAAATAGTGTCAACTGTAGAGTAGAGAGCATCATTAAATGCTTTTAAGATGAAATTGGATTTGATAATGTGATCTGATGGAATATTGATATGTTGAAGGGCATATGTTATGATGATTTTTATGGAGGAGTCAATGTCAATTAAAACTATTTTGAAAGACTTCCTATCAATTTGAGCCATAATATGTAATGGGGGGTCTACCGATTCCATAGTTGGCACTATGTTTTGAATTGATCGAGTTGTTGAGGGAACCACATGATATTCAATTTTTTTATAGTTGTTATTACATATTTTATTGTTGAGCCATTATTAGATGGCTCATAACCACTTGATTAACTTGGTTAGATTGGTTAGCCAAATTAGACTAGTTGGATTTAGACTGGCCAAAATAGTTACTTTTATGTTGGCCCTTACTTTGCCATTCTTTACTTTTAGGCTTGAGCACTCCTTGAATTTTTTTCTCTTCAATTATGGTATCTTGGGCAAGAGCTTCCTCAAATTATCGGTATTTTTGCAATTGTAACAACCAAGAGATGGTTTTTAGGCAACTCTTAGTGAATAGTTTAGTAAACCCTTCCATTGATAGGACAAGTTGCAATTTGGTGATAACAACCCTCCAACAGTTGCCAAAGTCATAGATAGACTCATCATCATATTGTTTTAGACCATATATATTGGATAATGAGACTTTATTTCTGACATTAAGGGAAAATATTTCAAGAAATTGGTCAATCAATTTCTCAAAAGTATAAATACTATGGTGAGGCAAGTGATTATACCACTCTATAGTGTCTCCCCCAATGTATGAGGAAATTTTCTAAGCATAAGAGCATCATTGTTTTAGATTCAAAAGCATGAATGGATGAATGTGCTCACATGTTCTTTAGGGTCCTTAGTCCCTTTAAATTTATCAAACTTCGATATTGTGAAGTCTATCAAATATGGTGGTGATGATACCAAATGATGTATTGTTTGATTGATTATTTGACATAAAGTGGGCTTCTGGTTCATAAAACCAAGAGTATGTTACATCATACTATCAATATGTTGTTGCATAGTTTGGATCCTAGGGTCTTCCCATGGAAAGCAAAAACCCTGAATCACTTGATGATTCTGTTAAGGTGGGGTGGAAATATGTTGAAGTGTAATACGATTTTTATGATGAGGTGGTGTATTGAAACTTATGATAATGAGTTTGATGAAGAAATGATGTTGAATGTTGAAATGAATATGATGTATGAGGACTGTGATTATAATTATTATTGATGGGAATGACATGGGTATGGGTTTATGGTGGTGTGAGGATGGAAACCATAAAATATTGTGGTACACATGATGGACTTTGGGTAATAAATGTGGGTTGAGTGGAAATATGTTGGGACTTAGGATTGACCACCTAAACATGTTGTTGAGCATTCTATCACTTCTTAAGAAATTTTTTAAGATGTTCCCATGCTTCATGTATTTCCATATCTCAGGTGGAAGGCATGGATGTGGATGGAACTGATGAGGTGGGTGGATGACAAGTTGCAACAAGAATTACAACTGTATTGGTGATATTGGATGAGATGGATGTTGGCATCTGTGAAGCAACATTGACATGTGCTTCATACAAAGGATTGACATAGGTAGATGTGTAGGATGATGATATGGATATGCTTGGAGTACATGATGATTGGGGGATGGACCAATGTTGGAAAGGTATAGTTGATGCTTCAAAAAGAATATTGGTATACACCTAGGTAAGGCTTGAAGGCTGGTAAGAGATAAGTTCATGTTGGAAACAAGGATCATACCTAGGTGAGTTATGGATAGAATATAAGACATAGTTAGCAGATCTATGACAATTTTCTACTTGGGCCATGTCTATATGGGTTATGTGGTGACCAAAGGTAGGTAAATATGATTTAATTTATGGAATGACTGTGTATATGACATAGTGTGTGAGGGACCCACATACAAATATGAATGACTTTCCCATATCAAACTAGTGGTATTGACCATAGAAGTGGTAGGAAGAGATGATGAATTATCCATGGATGCAATGTGTTGTGATATGGAAATTTGATTCAGTGTTTCTTTCTTTTTTTGATTTCTAGTTAAGACCATAAGATAAATGAATAAAATATATGCAATGTGTAGTACAATAATGTAAATAAAAACTTCACAAAAATCAATTAAAATAAATCACTTCTAAGTTTCTACAACAAATGTGTCTTACCTTTTGTTCTTTTTTTTTTATCTCATTTTAATGTTTTTTTTCAATTTTTTTGTTGTGTGTTTTGATGTACTAATATGAATTATGATAGGTGAAATCTATGGCTTGGATGGGCAATGAGATTCTTCCTGATGTTGAAGTCTAGGAAGTTTTCCTAGGGGTATTATAAGGTGGCTAAGAGTAGATATTGGTGGATGGATATGAAGCCCACTGTCACCAAATCTCAAGCAATGGTTGGTGATGAAATCCAATGCATTATTGTTTAATGTGATACGTGTTGTGTGTGATTCCTTTTAAAATTTCAAGTTTTTTATGGTGTACATACAATGTTAGAAATAACTAATTTTCCAAGTCTAAATTAGAATCCAACAATAGAGACATCAATTTATTCAAAATAAGTAGAGCACACCGCTTAAGACTGCTCTCTAAACAGAGTAGGGTTAATCTACTCTTCTGCGTTGAATAACCAAATGCGGGAATACTTTTGATATCTTGATATTGTTCCTACTTATACAAGAAAAAATAGAGATTCCTAACCCTATAATGCAAACTATTTTATGTAATTAACAATTCATATGAAAATAAAATTCAAGATTTTAAGTGCACCACACTAGAAAACAATGAAATTTTAATTAGAAATGTGAAATTTGTGATTGAATATGGAGGAAAAAATTATTCTAAATGCCTATGATGTAGATTTAATTTACCTATTTTTAACATACATTTAATGATGTTATTTTTATCATCATATCTAAAAAATGTAAAAATACACAAAACAAAGAAGTTAGGGTTTTGAGGCAGACTTACAAATAATCCTACATATTTTTCTTCCTCTCTATGAAACATCTCTGGGCACTTTTGAAATGCACCAGGGCACCTTATGAACTTTGGATGACACCCCTCGAGTTCCACAGGGCATCTACATAACTTCTAAAACTTCTGTAATTCTTTAGAAACCCTGATTCTACAAAATTTGCACGATTCATTTTTCTAAAAATCCTACAAAATGAAAACAGAAAACCACAATTCAGTAAGAAGATAATTTAAAATTTATAACCCTGTGTGGATCCCATCGTGATCGCCATTTGTGAATGCAAAATAAAGCAACACCAAATATAGAATATTTAAATAAACAAACAATATAAATACACAAATGATTGCACAAGAAAATAGATTCTTTTATTAATGCCAATGAATCTCCAATATTACAATCAAGAATGCCCCATATGTGGGGTTTACAAAGCTTTTTATTTGATAAAATTATTAAAATACACTAGGGTTCTTTGAAACCCTAGTTAATAAATTATTGTGGTGTCTTCATGCCTGATCTGATCCCAATAGATTGTGGATGGGCTTCTGATATCCTTGATAGGGCCACCCGAGCTTCAACAACCTTTAATGAATACTGCTCTCACACCTGTACACAACAAATAATGACAAGAGTTAATAATACCTATGAGTTATCCACTATGTGAGACCCTCAAAAATGAGATCACTAACCCTAATATTGCATAAAATCTATAAATAAATGATAAGAACATAAAATGATGTGCATAAAAATATTTATCTTGTTTTTGTTGAGTTGTAATTTCTATCTTCATTGTTATTGTAGAGGATGATTATGCAAATGTGCCCTAGTGGCACCCGAGGGCTATAGGGCTATAGAACTAATATGGGAAACACTTGTGAGTGCTTGGTGTTGACCAAAAATGCCTAGAGATGCCGAGTAGGCTCTAGTGGGCACTCTATAGACTTTGATGGGTGCTTGGGAAGCTTCGAGGGGTGTTCAGTGGCTGAGGGGAAGGTTGCAAAACTAGATCTAATTTGCGAGGTGGACAAATATGGATGTGGAGGAGGTGAGATAGAGTGATGGAGGATAGGAGTGGCGAGGATGCTTGGATGATTGAGTACTTAGGGCACAAAGGCTTAGGGAACTCAAGACCTCAAAAAATGGTAGGGACTCCAAAAACTCAAAGGATTCAAAGAACTCAGGAAACTTAGGGGTTGTGTCATCAAAATGACTCCTCTTTATAATCTTCTCTTAGGCACATTAGGGTTTTTATGACATAATTTATGTGGACAATATTAAAACATGATGAAGGATGGATATTAAAGTGGGGTAAGTGGCATGGATTAAGGTGGATGAATGGCTAGGATTAAAATATGATGGATGGCTAGGATTAATTCATACATATATACATATATTTATTAAATATATATAAATAAAATTAATAAAATATTATTATTTAAATATACATTAAATAGTTCTGAGGTTTAGACCAATTGGTTCATCCAAACCCCATAAGGGGGTGGAGGTCCAAGGTTCAAATCTCGAGCCTCGCCAGACTGAACGCTTGTCCCTTTCCTGGTTCTTTCAGTAGCGTAAAAGGTTTAAAATGATTATGGCATGGTGGTTATAGGAGCGGACTGTGTGAATATCTGTGTGGTGGCTTCTAAGGCGGACAACGCAGAATAATGTGGTGGCCATAAAATATGGACAGCCTGCCCGAATTCGTGGTGGCTACCAATTCCACCATGTAAATACAAAAAAAATATATACATTAAACAAATATATAAATTTATAAATAATGGATAATGTGGTGGGAAACTATGAATGGATGACAAATGGTTAGATTTTGGTGTCTACAATTGTGATCAATTTCTCTTGTGTATTTTGTCCTCACAATTCACCAACCCTTTTGCCTTTGTAATTTGGTATTCTCCTTAGATTAATTTTAAGGCAATAGTCTTTAGAGTATTGCATAGTGTAAATAATAATGATAATTCTAGTGTATATCCATCTCATCAACTTTTATTATCATGATGGCTTTACCCTTATTCTAGATGTGTGCTTAATGTAGAGAAATTTCACTTTGACACCTCTCCTACTGAATATAGGAAAGTATATATCTTATGGGGTCTCTTGGTGTAGAGTTCCCATTAGCCCTTATCATTCTTCCTTAGCTTTTTAATTACCTTTAGCCATACCTCACCACAAGATATCATCTTGAGGGTGTGATGAAGAGATGATGCATGAGGAACTTGAGGCTAAGATCCCAAAAAAAATGGATGAGAATCAATTTTACTACTTTATCTACAATAATTTCGTAGGTTGAACTTCTACCATTGATGGGGCTCTTTAAGATATCACCCAAAAGGCTAATTGACCACCATATATTACAACTTTTAGCTTAGATATCACCAAAAGAGAATAATTATGACTATCATGGATTTTATATATGATAATTCCATGATGGTCATGACCACATAAAATGAGGGTTCTTACACCCATCCTCACCCTTTGGAGATATCTTCTTGGTTGATTTTAACATGAAGTTTATACAATTTGGAAATGAATATAAAGCTCCTGCTTTCATCTTGGGCCCTACATCCCTTTTGGATGCACAAAAATTGAAGTGTAGTGATTTTTCACTATAGTTTGGTAGCTCACAAGGGACCTTGTGCTTGTAAGAGGAGACAAAGCCATATCATAAGGCCTTATCCATTAGGAATGTAGTCTATAAGGTAAATTTATTCTTTTAGAATACTATACCCTTATTTTATAACCCTCTCTTAAAGAGGCATGATAGCTACATTCAATAATTATCTTGATCCTACCTTATTTATTTATGTTGTCATTGACCTTTAGCTTAAACGTGCCTCATCATTTGGATATGACACAATGAGATATTTTTTTGACATGTAATCCATTCCTTTATTAATTTTGAGTCTCATGAGAGTTTGTCATCTTGCTTGATTTGACTATTCACTTGTTTTGACATTGTTTTTAGGAGTTATTTTATTAATGGGTCAATGATATTTTTCTTTTTTGCAAAAGGTTACCCTACATAAAAATTTTGTTAAAAATATTTTTTTTAAACATTTACATATTTACATATGTGTTAGCTTTTGATAAGATGGTAGTACAGGAAATACAACCACGAGATGAAAGATAACTAATATAATATAACTATAAACTAATGGAACAATAATATGCAATAAATTAATGAGATGAACATCTGCAAATAACTTAAAAATATACCATTAAATAAAGTGACAAACATAGTACAATGCTATATAATGGAGGACATGAACACTCCATGAATAGATATGAAAGAACTACATTGTACCATACTACTAAACTATACCACACACTCTCTATATTTACTACTCCATGAAAAACACTCACTATGAGATATTTATATAGGAATATAGATTCCTCGGCCCTTACTCTACCTATATACCTGATGTACAAGTGGACTCCTTGAACATTTACAACTTGCACATTGACACTTGTGCATTTATTATAATACTTGAAGTAACTAACTAATTTTACTCTAAAGTAAACTCATACTCTAGTTATGTACCCAAGGTGGTACATTGATATGTACCCAATAATGTAATATATTCTCTAACACCTCCTTGTATTACATTATTTGGGTATTGAAGACTTTAGTCTTCAATATGGATCTTCATATTTAGAATAATCTTTAACTTGGTCTGGTTCTTCTTCTTCTTCTTCTGCTTATATTTTCATGTTGTTTCTTCTTTTCATTTTTATTCCACTACCTTTTTTTGTTTCTGAGTATTTGGAAGAATCTTTGACCTTGTAGTCTTCTAGGTATCCTTGATGGACTAGTGATCTCATAATTTTACAAGTCACAATTGGATCAAAACTGCTTTCTTTTCTATTCAGTTGTTTCTTGTATGATTTGTTTCTTTGATCTTCACAAAAGTTAAGCTTGAGCTCATTGTTAGTGGATGCTTCTAAAATAAGATATTGGAAGAAATAATATAATCTGAATATTAGTTTCTCATCAAATATTTTATAGTATTTGTATTTTTTGTAAGAGCAGTAAGATGGATGATATTTTCCTCCACAATATTTACATGGATGGAAAGTCCAACAGTTAACCTTCTCATAACCACGTTTGTCATAGTAGATGCATAGTAAATATATCCCATTATATTTGTTATATGTTTTATGAATATCATGTTTATATATTTATTTTATGAAATAGTTGAACCATGTTTGTACAATTGAAGATATTCTATCTTTACCCTTTTCATATATTTGTATGAGATATTTTTTATTAATCTTCTTTTCTAACTTTTGAATATGATCTTCAATATTAGTATTATCATCAACTCTTTACTATCTCATTAGAATATGTGCCTAAAGAATCTACTTTCACAAAACTATTAGTTTATGAGTTTTCAGAATTCCTTTTAATTCTATTGATTCTGCTCTTTTATTTGCATCTTCTTTATTAGCCATTGAGTTTTTTGAATCATAAATAATGCTTTTAAGCCATATTGGTATTTTTATTGCTCCTATTATAATTACATTATTTAATGTGTTATTTGGAGTAGTTATCCTTATAACTCCTTAGTTTAGAGTATATGAACCAATTTGAAAAACGTTTCTAGACTTAGGTTTTGTAGGATTCCTTATGTCTCCCTAGTGATTTAAATGTGCTATAAGTTTGATAAAGTTCTTAGAAAGTAATATTTCACATTTTGGGTTGATTTTATAATATTTTTTAAATAATAATATCAACTCCTATTTCACCTTATCTCTCCTAAAATAATATGCACTTATCACTTTGAAGTTCTCTATGGTTGGATTTCCTTTGTCCCTTTAGTATAAGTATGAGACAAGTGTAAGTAAATAATTCTAAATATTTTAAGTAAAAAATGAGCTTCCTTTTATAACCCTTAATATACAATAGTTTAATATTTCTAAATTCCAAAAATCTATGTTTGATGTAGTATACCTTATATCTCCCTAATTTTGGAATTTTATAAAATAATGATATTTGCAATAATAATAATTTATTTCCAAGTAGAAAAACTTATACCTCCTATGATATTAATTGCAAATATTGTATTTTAGCTAGAGTGATAATACTATTTAAGGATAATAATATTAACTCTTTGATTTGATCTCAAATCTATTAAGGTTGATTTTGCAAATAACTTAAATTTCAAAATATAATGATAATTTTAACCTTATACTATCCCTTATTACTATTTATAAAATTAAATTAATCAACCTATATAAAATAATACCTTAGTAAGGTTTATGAGTGCTAAAAATCCTTGAAATGTGTTGTATCTTCTGCTATTTTATGATAGGTGAGTGGATGTCCTCTTATGATAGTCTTAAATGCACCTTTGATCCTTGACTTCAATATTTGAATACACTCAGGCTTAGAATGCACTTTAACTCCATCCAAGAGCATTCCTTTTATGGTTGCTACATATGTGCTACCACCTTATTTATAGGTGTACCAATTGGTATGAGGTGTTACCAATATTATTTTATCTCCTCCTTGAGTAGCACTTGTATTTGAGGAGCATTAGACCACATGGCGCAAAATGAAGTCCTTGTTGAGCATTTGAAAATTCTTGGATGTTAGGGAAATTATGGAAGGTGTTACTTATATGGGTGCCTTTCTCTTGAGTTTTGGAGATAGGATGAGTGTTTTACTTGTTTGAGATCTCTTCTTCCTTGAGTGCATGCATTAGGGTTTGAATATTCTCTTACACATTGTGCCAAGTGGTACAATATTCCCTCCTTGTCAAGACAAGTGTTTGATCCTTTTTTGCACTCTTACATTCAATGTACCAACATCTTAAGGTTTATCAATGTATTCTTTCCAAGTATTGCAAGCTTTATTTTGCCTCCTCTGTGATAAAAAATTATGAGATGGCTCCTCCTTTTCTCTAGTGAATATGGATGATGTATTCCAAAAAGGTACTCCAACTATGAATATTCTCAAGCATTACAATGGTGCTCCTTCTTGGTTTGTGGTTCTTCTATGTTGGAGCTTTGGTAAGACACTCCTTGTTATACATAGACTATGTTGTGTTATCCTTTGTATTGTCCACCTTGCAATGAGTTCTAGTTTCTTACGTAGGATTGTTGTTGTTGCTTGCTATGTAGATGCTAAGTTGGTATCTTGATACACCTTGGTGATGTTAATATTGAGCTCTCTAGGACCAACTCTATTTTCAAGCACCTTGAATGTGCTTTCACCTTGCTAGTAGTGGATGTTGAGCCCCTTTAGAATGGGTCTCTACTCTACTCAAAGTTTTCTCCTCAAACTTCAATTATGTGGTTGCTCGGATACCATGTCTTGCTACTTGTAATAATATCTTTAAGTCATTCTTTCTTTATCCTATTTTGTTGTAACTGAAAGGAGAAATATGGTTCCAATCTACTGCAAAACCCTTTGCAATATATTAGGATAAAATATTATGTTTCACACCGAAGTTATACATATCCTATTGAAGCTTCCCTTACTTCTTAAATATGGCATCACTCTACTCTATTTCTTGAGAGTGTGATGTAATGTATTGTTGCCTTCTTTGATAGACAACACTAACCTCTAACTCTTTAATTGGATAACTTTAGCACCAATTAATCCAAGATCTTAACCATGCAACTAATTTTAGAGGTTTAAATTTGCACTAATTTTCACTTTAACTAAAAATCCTTAGTGAAATTTGAATAACTAATATAGTGCAATAATAGTTTCTCCTTATTACTCCTATAAATGAACCCTCAAAGTAACTCAAAATATGTACTCATTTTTACTACAAATTAAAATACTTAGTACACCTTAAAATTTTCTTAAAACAATTAGTATAGTGCAATATTGGTCTCACATTATTACTCTTTCTAATGAACCTTAAATCATGCACTAGTAATCTCTACAACATAATGTAGTCTTATTTGTTTTAATTAAAAAATAGGAAGATGATATTTTCCTTTCTATTAAAATATACCCAATTCTTATTTAATGTGTAGGTAATAACCTTAGAAGAAACTCTCTTATGCACTCCCTTGAAGACTTCAAAATGAATCCACTTCTTGCAACTTTTAAAATGATATGGTGCTTAATGAATCTTAATAATTTAAAAACATTTAAGTTCAACTAATGAACCTTTTGCACCCAATGTGCTTACCTTTAAGATATCTAAATATGGTGTATTTATTGGTGATTTGATTCACCAAATTTCTACACTTAACTGGATGAACTTGCAGCTCTACTTGCCTATCTAAAATAGCTCTCTAACTCACATTTGTGTAGCTTTAAAAATCCTCTAACTTGCTACTCTTTAACTATAGTAGGTGACTTTGATTCTCCTTCAAGATGTATCCTATAAATATGAACCTTGATGTTTTCCTGATTGCTGCTCTTTCGTAGTCAATCTCTGCATTGAAATTATGACCTTAAAACTTAAAATTTTGTTAGGAAACTCCTCCAAATTGTAGTTGAGTTTTTCTTCAATAATCCTTTAGTATTTTGTTGTAGATTAAACAAACCCTTATCTAGCTAAAGGGTATGAGATCTAGCTATCAAAGTACATCTTCAAATATCTTGCATTTAGTAGGCTCCTATCTCTTTTCTCCTTGAAACTTCTTATTGAACTTTGACTTCACTCTAGGTCTTCTTCTCAAGAATCTGAAAGTGTTGAGGTATTCTAAAGTTTGGCTAATTCCTTGCCAAATATTTCCCTCTTGGGCTTGTTATTAGATGGTGATAATTATCCCAAATTATTTACTATCAAGAACTTCTCCTTAGTATTTAATTTCTCGAATGAGTTCTCCTAGGAACTCCTCCAATGGCCTTATATGAGCTCTATAATAAGGCTCTCCAAGCCTTCTCCTTGTTTCTCCTTGAGACCTCTCCTAGATCTTCAATATTGTAGCTCTTATGGTCTTCCAAATGAGACCTTTACTTCAACCTTCTACTATGGAAGTATTGGTAATGATATATTCTTCTCGTATCTTTGTATTCTTCTACTTCTGGGATCTAGAACAAGACCTTGCTAGTCCTTATTATACAATTTGTAAGCTTCAATGGAGATCACCAACCTCCAATCTTTAAAAACTAGGATTTTTTAATGAGACCTCTTGTAGGTATTATTTAGTTTATTTGGCTGATTTCTTCAATATGCAATGGAGATAACCAATCTCCTATCTTCTTCTGGACTTTTATTTGGAGTCTCTTGAATCATTAGTAAGGCTACTATGGCTTTTTATTCTTATGCACTTTGTAAGTCTACAATCTCTAGTAATGGGATATTTTCTTCAAGCCTCTAAATCTCCAATATTCCACTTGTTGCTTCTGGTGCTAGATTGATTTCAAAGAAGATATTCTCCCTAGATTTATGTAGGAAGCTTCCCAAATCACTTTGAATCACCATTACCTGCAAAAAAATATTATAATTATAATGGAAGAAATTCTAAATCTAAAGATGATCAATATTCATTAGTTGATTTATCAATCTAGTGGAATCCCTTATAAGTCCCTTCATGAGTTTTTCTGCAACCCTACGGAAAGACTCTATCCAAATTCAATCTTAGAAATTCTATAAATGAGATTTTTATATTTCTCTCAATATCTCTTGTGGCTCTCCATATCTTCTAACTAATCTACCATGGATTTGATACCACTGTTAGCTTTTGATGATATGGTAGTACAAGAAATATAACCACAAGATGAAATATAACTAATCTAAGATAACTATAAACTAATGGCACAATAATATGAAGGAAAGTAATGATATGAACATCTAAAAATAACTCAAAAATATGCCATTAAATAAAGTGATGAAAATAGTACAATGTTGTATAATGGAGGACATGAACACTCCATGAACAAATATGAAAGGACTACATTGTACCATACTACTAAACTATACCACACACTCTCTATATTTACTACTCCATGGAATACACTCAATATGAGGCCTTTATATAATAAGATAGATTCTTTGGCCCTTAATTTACTTATCTACCTGATGTACAAGTGGACTTCTTGTACATTTACAACTTGCACATTGGCACTTGTGCATTTATTACAATACTTGAAGTAACTAACTAACTTTACTCTAAAGTAAACTCCTAATCTAGTTATGTATCCAAGGTGGTACATTTATATGTACCCAATAATGTAATATATTCTCTAACAATATGTACATCACCCCATAAAGGGGTTAAGTATTATTTTTACATGTTACCCCATTCCTGTCTACCTATGTCTTGTTGGAGGGTCCTCCTCCCAAAAATATTTTTCCCATTGATCCATTTGTTCATCAGAGATAAAATAATATAATTCATCAACCAAATATTCAAATTATTCTTCTCCTATTTTCATAATATTATTGTTTCTTTTACTAAATTTTAGCAAATGTTCTTTGTGATGAAGAAAAAATGGCTTTGATTGAATCTCAAACCTGGTCTAATATCAGGTTCTCAATACCATGGTAGACCAATCCAAGCACATGTAACCTCCCATTTAAGGTGTAAAATCCCTTGATAGGAAAAGGTTGAATGAGACTAGGAGATAAATTATGGATATATCCTATGTCATGGTCACACTTGGATAGGTGTTCAAGGCTAGCGGGAGTTCTTTTTATCTCACCTAAGATGTGGATTGAATTGTCATCCAATTGTGCCACCTTGTTAGTGGGTTGATATCAATTTTCTAATATAGCTGCAACGCTTTTGGGCATGGTATTAGTGCTTGCTCTTGAATCCACCATGCAATTATGAATTATTATTTAGGGGCTAGATAAAATGGGGAAGGATTTGGCTTGGTTGGTTTAGGAGATACAATTTGTAAGACAATATTATTTTGTTGTTGTATTTGTTTCTTTTCCTCCTCTTCAAGTGGTCTTCTTAGATGTTATTTCTATCCCAAGATAGAAATGATACCAAAAATAGTATTGGTACTATATACCTCTTCAAATGGTCAATAATTTTAAAAGATCCAAGAGACATAATATTCTAGATGGTATGTGATGGGGTGAATTGAGACTTTTCGCTTACTAGTTGTGTATATTTTTTTGGTTTAGGTATTGAGGCCTACTATCTTCGGATGACTTGGGTGGTTTTTTTGGAAAAAATATAGAATTTTTGTGGCACCACTACTAGAAGTATCCAGCCATTGTCAACTACCTTGGCCTGGTTTTTGGAACCTTTTGACAATTTTGTTGAATGTAAAAAACATGCATAGATGCCCTTGGATACTAAGGTATCACAACTTGATAATGTCACATCACTTGGTTTGGTTTGCATTGAATACTAGTGTTTTTTGGGTTACCTCTATCTCTTTCCACCATTACTCACTTTTTATACCATATCATATAGTTCGACTAGACCTGAGGTGTTTTGACCTTTAGGTTGCCCATTTTCTTATAATTTGCATAAATATATTCCTCATCCCATGCTACTAAGACTTACTTCTAAGGAGAAAAATTAATCTACAAAATAGAAGGGATGGGTGTATGTTGCTATTGTATCTATTCCCTAATTCTAGAGTATGAAGTAGATACCTGGAATAGCATTATATTAGTTGTTGCAATATCCAAGAGTTAAAATATTTTTTCTATGTTGCTCTAGTTGTGGAAATGTTTGGGGGGAATGCAATACCAAGAAGTAGACTCTTATACATGATTTTTTTATATAATGGAATTCTATTTGTAGAGGAGTTGCCACTAAGACTATTTGTTGACTTTATGCTTGGATATGACAATTTTCCTGATTGCTTTGAATTTGAGGTTTGGAATGCCTATTAGATGGGAATCTATAACTCTATTTCCATTACAAGAAAGGAGGTCTTGGGTTGTTTGGGTAGGGGTACCTTGGGGTATTCCATTTTCACCTCATATCTAATGTTTCATTGGTTATTAATGTAAGCAACTTGTTGGATGCATATTTTTTGGGGTCCTTTGGAGTAGTTGAGATTGGAGTCTGAGAGGCAATAACAATCATAGGTGAGATAAGAATGCCTTAGAGGTTATTAAATAAACAACCAAACTAGATTGATAAGGAGATTGTGTATTGGGGTATAAAGGCATATGGGGCCTAGGTACTAACCTTCCAATCTATATTAGATCATGTTCAACTTGAATGGCTATTCCATAATCTTCCAATAGATAATTTACACCTCTAGTTTAAAAATAGTATATGAGTGCTATAACTAAGGGAGGATATAGCTTAGTTAATTTATGCCAGGACTTATGAAATATGAGGTTTAAATCTTCTACCACCTCTATGGGATCTCTCTTGATGGTTGACAATTTTTCCAAGAGTGATTACCCATCCACCTTTTCTTTGAATATCTTAATGAAAATATTGTCGAGTTGATCCCAACTAGATATTAACCTAGACTAGAGCGTGAGATACCCTTCTTGGACCCTTTACCTAAAATAAGTTGCTAGTAGTATCAAATTCATGTTTTGCTCTAATATATTATGAATCATGAATAGACTTATCATATGGTTTAGATGTTCAATAGGGGTAGTGAGATCTTCTCCAGTGAAATAAGTGAGAGACTTCAAGGTAGAATAGGGAATCTCATCCAATAATTCATGTGGCACTCATGATGCCAATGGGCCTTTATAATTACAGGTATGGAATGCTTTGTGGGATGGCAAAGAAATCATATTATGGCCTGCAACTCTTATTATTCACAAAATGGTTGCAAGTGGTGGCAAAAACTTTTATCAAAATTTTAGTATAAAACTAGACCAAAGGTTCTTTGACTGGTTATTTATGGGTTCTTTATTTAAGAGGAGTCGCCAAGTGAATACAACTTGGTACTTATTGAAAGAATTTAGATTAAGGCCTTCACAAAAACCTCAGTCTAATATCTCTAGAAATAGTTCCTTATGATGTTTTTTTATTGAGTGGAGTTGCTACGTGAGTGAGAGGCATTTCAATTAGTAATGATATGATCAAACCCTCACTAAGTCCACCATAATTTTTTGTAATGATGTGTCACTAGGGTATCCGTGGGTATTCCATTAAAGTGGTGTTATATTTGATTGTATCGATCAAAATAATCATGCTTTACAAGGAGTAACATAACAAGATCATAACCAAGAGCATTGGATTTGACTCAATTATGGGATTTTTGGAGTTTTTATAAGGTCATATCCTTGTTAATATGTGATATTTATGGCACACTTGGATTCAAAATGGAAAAGGTAGGTGAGAAAAGTAAAATTAAACAACTTAAAGAAATAAAAATGTGGTGATGTGCTAGAAGATTTGCTAAGATCCCTCTACACAAAAAACATGAATAATATGTGCCATGGATGAACTCTTCCACTCTCCAACATAGTTAAGCATAGATGGGATTTTCCAATGTAGGCATACACAAAGAAATCATATTCATAGGAAGCCACAAATGGATGATATAAAATTGATGCAGGCCCCTCATACATACATACATCAGAAAAATTAAAAGTACGTAAATATTGAAAGCACACACACACACATAGAAATGGATCCACATGAAGTCAATGTGGGACAATTAGTCCTAATGAAAATATCAAAATTCTCCACCAATAGAGGAAATTTTGGACAACTAATCCAAATGAAAATATTAACTTTCTCCTCTACCTCTTCCCATTGGCAATGTCCACAAGTGATGGAAATGGACCTCACTGAAAAATTTCTTGCGTTCATAAAAAATTATGAACCCTGCTGGAACTGAAACTTGTATCGAAACATGTGTTGTAGATGGGAAACATGCTAGAAATATTTCATGAAGTGATATACCATCAATATTTGCTCACTCTTGCCATGTTTCATGTGTCAATAGGGTAGTATTAGGATTTGAATTTGCTCTATGGTTGGTTTAGTTTAAAACCTTAGAACCATCTATAATTATGCTACATCTTCCTGAAAATGTGCTTGAATTGTGATCATCCACTGAAGTAAATTTAAAACTCTATATTTTTCTTGTAAAATGATCATCCACTTAATCTCTCCCAGCCTACGAGGTTCCCTGGTTCACTTTGTCACCTTTACTAGACTTTGTTGTCAAACCTTGTGTGTGTACTATGTTTTCTTCCACTACATGATCCCATTATGCATGATATTTTTATTTGGAGATATACTTTGTGGAGCAGTAAGGAGAGGCATTTTATCCTATGGTATAATACTAGGAGTAGTCACAGGTGAAGAACATAAGCTTATACTGAGAGGGGGGGTGAACAGTATAAGACCTCTTTTTATTTTTTTCTTTATACTTCAAAATAGTAAAGCAATATCAAAGCAATGCAAAATATCATCCACAAAGTGACACCAATTTTAATGTGGTTCACCCAAAATGGCTGGGCTACGTCCACAAAACTTTTCTCTAAAAGTTATCTCAAATTTCTTTGGGAATCCTTCCCAATTACAATGTTTATGAGCCTCGGCCCAAAGGAGATACCTTCCCCTAATTAGAATTTATGAGCCTCTGCTCAAAGGAGATACCTTCCCCTCTGCTCTATAAATGATTCCTCAGAAGATCAACTGCCTCTACCTCTTGCCAGCACATGGAACTCCTTTCCACCGAAGACCTCTTGTCCTCAATGCTTAGTCTAAGAGACCTTTGCCTTCTATGATCACATCCACAGCAGCTTAGCAACCTGTACCAAAAATAGTCAGTTGGTCTAGTACAAGTCTTCCTTTGTCTGTCATATCTATCCAATGCTTGAACAAATCAATCCTCTACACACAAGCCTTATCAAAGACTTGCCAAATTTGTCCTCAGGTTCTTCTCAAAGAACCAGTGCACATTTGTCCTCAAGTTCTCTGATAGAACTATC
Organism: Wollemia nobilis; assembly: GCA_028583015.1. NCBI lineage: Eukaryota > Viridiplantae > Streptophyta > Pinopsida > Araucariales > Araucariaceae > Wollemia > Wollemia nobilis. The sequence continues at coordinate 14,730,398 of JAQPPZ010017235.1, forward strand.
AAAATCAGCTCACAAGTCCTCTGCTAGGACCTGTCCAAATATGCTCACAATTCCCCACCAGAACCTGTCCAAAACTGCTCACAAGTCCCCATTGGAACCTATCCAAAACTCAGCAAGCTCACCAAGAAAAAAACTTTCTTAGTAGGAAATCATAAGGTGAATTGTTAGAGACCCAATGTGATTTTTCAAACTCATAGAAGCATAAAGATAATTGTTAGAGACTTAATATGTTCTATACTCAACTCCCAATCTCAAAACTCAACTCAAATCAACTCAGCTCAAACTCAATATCAAATATAAAAACTTAACTCAATATCTGAAATGGATAGGATAGACTTTCTTTCAAGAACATGAAACCCCAAAAATTGCCAACTATGCAAAGAATCACATAACAATGATACTCATGTTCTTTTCACCATTAATTAGAGCTTCAACAACAATGCTCATCAAACAAGGTTCAATCAACACCATTCAGCTCAAAACACAACCTTGAAGCATTTCACAATCAACATTAGAAAAGGAAACAAGTAGAACTCCTTTTCTCTCCAATATTGTTTGAACAAAAAGCATTCACCAACTCAAATCACAATAGCACAAAACAACTTTTCAAATCATCAACAAATGAGTAAGCCCAACACTTTAACCAAGTAAAGAATAGCTTGATTATTACCAATTTAATGAAAGAAAATGTCAATCTCAAAGCTGCCCACTTAAGGTTTCACAACTTCACACAAGAAGCAATTTTAACCTTAAAACATCATGCTTTCATTTCCATAATCAACCAAAAGCACTCTCAACATTACAAGAAAAATTTATCCCTTATACACCTTATTTCTCCCTTATAGTCTTATCAAAAATAAAATTTATCTCTCATAAGAATGCAATAAGATATTTCAAACAACACCTTCAAAAAAATCTTTTATCAAAATAAAACAAGCTTTAAACTCCTTATAACTCCTAAGTTGTTTTTCCCTCTAATAAACTTCCTCCATCCGTAAAATACACTTAGCAAAAATTAATTTCGAAAATACCTTGGCCAACATAAAAAATCGTGCTATGGAGAAATTGCGCATGAATTCTAACACCACCCATTGCGTCCACTTCACGATGAAAAACCCTTTCACGTTATTCAAATGTGGAACCTCCCGTTCGGGTAGCGCGCCAATAGCCTAGCCGCTACCGGTGTGCCAAAGGTGCCCAATGAGGTTTAAACCTCATGTTGTTAGCCTTGTTCCTTCTGCACCAGGGATTAAATAAAAAAATAGTGCCACTCTTTCTTCTGACACGAACACAAATATGAAAACCTTATGACAGATTTACGACAAATGGCGAGTACAAAAAATGAACAGTGGATCACAAAAACGACGAAGACACAGTTGAACAGTAGGTTTACAAAAATGGCAAAGACACAGTCAAACAACAGGTTTACGAAAATTGTGAAGACAATTGAACGACAGGTTTACAAAAATGGCGAAGACACAATCGGAGAAGAAATTCGAACATCGGATCACGAAATCATAGTGAGGAAGAAATCGAATAGTAGATCACGAATTCACAACGAGCAACTCTTTTCAAAATGCAGATCGGATGATTCTTGATTTTCATTGAGGGAAATTTATATGCATTTTTACCATAATATCTTGATGTCGGTGAGGAGTTTAACATGTTGACAGAGGTCTTGGCTAGCGCCCACAATCTTAAAACATAGCGCCATGGATTAGGATAACCCATTGCAAACAATAATTTAATATTTATTTAAAAATAATTAAAGGGAACCTTAACAAGGTTTTTAATTATTTAAATAAATACTTCCTCCTGGACCCAAATGCATTAAACTAATGCATCCACCTGTAATATTTAAACTTGCCAACTTGGGGTTTACAAAAGACCTTTGAAACTTTCATGCCGTAACCTTCATAAAAACAAATTATTTGACATCAAATCAAATTCCTTCAAGAGCTTCTTGACATCAATGACAACTTATACACTTGAGCAAAGGCAATGTACCCAAAGTACCCAAAATTTCCAACAATATCCCCCTTTTTCATTGATGGCAAACCTTTACTGAAAACACTTCTCAAGAGCCAAAACTGAAACCAACTGTGCTAACAACTGACCAACTGTGCCCACAACTAAGAATATTCCTTTGAATTTTTGCTCCCCTTGACTTGAAGCTCTCCTCTTCACTTTGAATCTCTCCCCATTACTCATATCTCTCCCCCTTTGTCATCAATGGCAAAGGGTCACCTTTGAGGCTTGGGACTAAGAATGAGCCTCTTAGCTTAGTCCCTCCCCCACCTCCTGATGAGGTGATTAATTCTGGGGTGGAAGTAAAACTCCCATTAGGCACTGATCATCATCAACGTCTATAACTTCCTTGACGGGCCTTCTCTTGAACTCTTTGTCCATATTCCTATTCTTGTCACTATTCTTGTTCTTGTTCTCATCCCTGTTCTTTTCCATGCCTTGATCCTTGGACCTAATCATGCCACTATTCCTGTTCTTGTATTCTAGAATTTTAGCTCTACACTGTCTAATTATGTGACCTTCATTGTTGCACTTGAAACACTTGACGATGTTGTTTCTCTAAGGTAAACCTGATCTTTGAATCCACCTGTTCTAACCAAACCTGTTTTGACCAAACCTGTTCTGACCAAACTTGTTCTGACCAAACCTGTTCTGACCAAACCTATTTTGATCAAACCTATTCCCATTATTTACCTTGCAATATACTGCCTTGTGCCTAAACTATTTACAAGAGTAGCAATACCCTTGAAAGTAACTAGCACTTCTAAAACTGTCATTTACCTTCTTTAGTTGAGCCATGCAATGTGAAGCCATGTGACCAAACCTATGACAAGAAAAACATCTGCCTTGAAACTTTCCTTTATTTGACCTCTTGGGTCCTAAATACTTCTTCTTCTCATTCTGAATTCTATTTTCTGTTTCTGTGCATCTATCATTCAAGAACTCCTTTTTTGAAATACTTTCCTCATCAGAACTCTCTTCCTTTTGGAGTCTCTTACTAGACTCTCCAACTTGTTCCTTGTGTGGCTTAACAAAACCAAGGCCTGTTTTATCTATTGTCTTTCTTTGAAATTTTATGAGTGAATTAACCTTTTTGGAGCTATCTTGAAACCTGTAAAGCTTATCCTTGTACTCTTTAGTTTCCTCTTTCAAAGAAGCCATTTTTTGTTCTAACTCACTATACTCAAGAACCTCAGACTCTAACTCATCCTTGAGTTCTTGTGTCTTAGCTATAGAGAATTCAAGACTTTCTATAAGATCATCTATCTCCATACAACATTCATATAGCTTATCCTTGACTCTAGCATTCTTCTTTCTTTCCTTTTTCAAAGCACTAAGAGCATTAATAAGTTCACCTTCAAGATCTACTTCACCTTCCTTTATATCTTCCTCTATTTGTTTGCTTTTTGAATCATCAAAGCCCTTTTTAGATTTCTTATCACTAGATGTGCTACCCTTTTCAAAAACCATACATGCATCTTCCTTATGGTTTTCTGAAGCATCCTCATACATACTAGAAACCAAATCATTATTTGTGCAATCATCCTCAAGGTGACCAAAGTTGCCACATCTAAGACATTTCATGATAATGAATCTATGTTTCAGTTCTTCCTATTTTTCTGATATGAACAACATGTCATTTTCATCATCACTTGAATAACTTTCACTATCACTACTAGAACACTTGCTTTGTCTAGGTAGAAACTCTTCTTGTGCTTGTGAGAATACCTCTTTCCTTGATTGTTGTGCTCATATTTGTTCTTCCTGTGATGCTTGTGCTTTTCATAATCCTTGCTTTTAGAATCATGTTTATCTTCATCACTTTCATTCTTGGGAACAATACAGTCAGTAGAATAATGACCAAACTTTCCACAATTGAAACATCTTATATTTTTCATACTTTTGTGCTTTCTAGATAACTTGCCTTTCTTGTTGTAATATGCCTCTTCATCACTAGAAGACTCATCACTATCTTGAAGCTGTTTACCCTTGGATTTCTTGGTAGCCTTGAAAGCTACCTCTTTCTTGACATCAACCTTCACTTGAGTTCTCAACTCAAATGCTGCAAGTATACTATGGAGCTCATCCTTTTTCAACTTATCCAAATCTTTAGCTTCCTCAATAGCAAAAATCTTTTCACTAAATCTTGTAGGAAGAGATCTTAAAATCTTATCACAAACATCATTTTCAGCAAGCTCAAGACCTAAGTCTTTCATGGAGTTAACAACCTCATCCATACGAAGCATGTAGTCACTAATATTTTCATCATAATTCATCTTGAGTTGTTCAAACATACCTTTGAAGTGTCTCAACTTGGCCTTTTTGACATTTGTATCACCTGTATGAACCACCTTCAACTGTTTCCACATTTCACTAGTTGTCTTACAGTGAATCACCTTGGTGAGATATGCTTTCTGTAAGCCTTTCAGGATTGCATTCATTGCCTTTGAATTGTTGTGATGTAGGAGCATTTCTTCCTTAGTAATAGGACCATGTATAGGAATAGTGTACTCATCTTCAATCACTTCCCAAACCTCATTACCAAGTGCCATTAGATGAACCTTCATCCTTGCACTCCAAAGACCAAAATCTGACCCATCAAGAATAGGTGTTGCATTGCCACTTGAATGATCCATTATGTTCTTTACTAGCTTTTCCTTCAAGCTGTTAAACTTTCTAAAGGCACCTGCTCTGATACGAATTAAAGAACACAAGCTTATACTAAGAGGGGGGGTGAACAATATAAGACCTCTTTTTATTTTTTCCTTTATACTTCAAAACAGTAAAGCAATATACCCAAAGAAATATCAAAGCAATGCACAATATCATCCACAAAGTGACACCAATTTTAATGTGGTTCACCCAAAATGGTCGGGCTACGTCTACAAAACTTTTCTCTAAAAGTTATCTCAAAGTTCTTTGGGAATCCTTCCCAATTACAATGTTTATGAGCCTCGGCCCAAAGGAGATACCTTCCCCTAATTACAATTTATGAGCCTCTGCTCAAAGGAGATACCTTCCCCTCTGCTTTGGAAATTATCCCTTAGAATATCAACTACCTCTACCTCTTTCCAGCACGTGAAACTCCTTTCCATCGAAGACCTCCTATCCTCAATGCTTAGCCTAAGAGACATCTGCCTTCTATGATGACATCCACAGTATCTCAAAAACCTGTACCAAACACAGTCAGTCAGTCTAGTACAAGTCTTCCTCTGTTTGTCAGATCTGTCCAACGCTTGAAAAAATCAATCCTCTACACACAAGCCTTCTCAAAGACTTGCCAAATCTGTCCTTGGGTTCTTCTCAAAGAACTAGTGCACCTTTGTCCTCAAGTTCTCTGATAGAACTATCAAACTCAGCTCACAAGTCCTCTGCTAGGACCTGTCCAAATTTGCTCACAAGTCCCCATTGGAACCTGTCCAAAACTACTCACAAGTCCCCACCGGAACCTGTCCAAAACTCAGCAAGCTCACCAAGAAAAAAACTTTCTTAGTAGGAAATCACAAGTTGAATTTTTAGAGACCTAATTTTATTTTTCAAACTCATAGAAGCATAAAGAGAATTGTTAGAGACTCAATATGTTATATACTCAACTCCCAATCTCAAAACTCAACTCAAATCAACTCAGCTCAAACTCAATCTCAAATCTGAAAACTCAACTCAATATCTAAAATGGATAGGATAGACTTTCTTTCAAGAACATGAAACCCCTACAATTGCAAACTATGCAAAGAATCACATAACAATGATACTCATGTTCTTTTCACCATCAATTAGGGCTTCAACAACAATGCTCATCAAACAAGGTTCAATCAACACCATTCAACTCAAAACACAACCTTGAAGCATTTCACAATTAACATTAGAAAAGGAAACAAGTAGAACTCATTTTCTCTCCAATATTGTTTGAACAAAAAGCATCCACCAACTCAAATCACAATAGCACAAAACAACTTTTCAAATCATCAACAAAGGAGTAAGCCCAACACTTTAACCAAGTAAATAATAGCTTGATTATTACCAATTTAATGAAAGAAAATGTCAATCTCAAAGCTACCCACTTAAGGTTTCACAACTTCACACAAGAAGCAATTTTAACCTTAAAACATCATGCTTTCATTTCCATAATCAACCAAAAGCACTCTCAACATTACAAGAAAAAATTATCCCTTATACACCTTATTTCTCCCTTATAGTCTTATCAAAAATAAAATTTATCTCTCATAAGAATGCAATAAGATATTTCAAACAACACCTTCAAAAGAATATTTTATCAAAATAAAACAAGATTTAAACTCCTTATAACTCCTAAGCTATTTTTCCCTCTAATAAACTTCCTCCATCCGTAAAATACACTTAGCAAAAATTAATTTCGAAAATACCTTGGCCAACATCAAAAATCGCGCTATGGAGAAATTGCACACAAATTCTAACACCACCCGTTGCGTCCACTTCACGATGAAAAAACCCTTTCATGTTATTCGAATGCGGAACCTCCTGTTCGGGTAGCGCGCCAACAACCTAGCCGCTACTAGTGTGCCAAAGGCACCCGGTGAGGTTTAAACCTCACGTTGTTAGCCTTGTTCCTTCTATGCCAGGGATTAAATAAAACAACAGTGCCTCCCTTTCTTCTAAGGTGAACACGAAGACGAAAACCTTATGACGGATTTATGACAAACGGTGAGTACAAAAAATGAACAACGGATCATGAAAATGGTGAAGACAGTCAAACAACAGGTTTACGAAAATGGTGAAGACACAGTCGAACACCAGGTTTATGAAAATGGTGAAGACAGTTGAATGACGGGTTTACGAAAATGGCGAAGACACAATCGGAGAAGAAATCCGAACAACGGATCACGAAATCACAGCGAGGAAGAAATTGAATAGTAGATCACGAATTCATAGCGAGCAACTCTTTTCAAAATTTGGATCGAATGATTCTTGATTTTCATCGAGAGAGAATTTATATGCATTTTTACCATAAGCTCTTGACATCAGCAAGGAGTTTAACATGTTGGTGGAGGTCTTGGCTAGCACCCACAAGCTTAAAACATAGCGCCATGGGTTAGGATAACCCATTGCAAACAACAATTTAATATTTATTTAAAAATAATTAAAGGGAACCTTAACAAGGTTTTTAATTATTTAAATAAATACTTCCTCTTGGACCCAAATGCATTAAACTAATGCATCCACCTGTAATCTTTAAACCTGCCAACTTGGGGTTTACAAAAGACCTTTGAAACTGTCATGCCGTAACCTTCATCAAAACAAATTATTACCCCTTCTTGACATCAATGACAACTTATACACTTGAGCAAAGGCAATGTACCCAAAGTACCCAAAATTTCCAACAACTGGGGCATTTGATCATATTTTGATCATGGTGTTGGACTGACAGCTTGATGGGCTATGATTTATAGCCTGCAACTTCGATGTACAATGTTGTTATGCTGTGTCGTATGCTATGCTGGTGGTTGCAAGGGAGGAGCCACATCTAATAGGGTTGGTCAACTGGTAACAAGGAGTCACCCACTAGTGATCACTAGATATGGCCCATCGATGGTCTATGGAGACGATTATTTGAATATCATATGTTGATGTTGGCTATGATTTTGGTGGCCAAATATAGTGGGCCCATTAGTTAAATCAAGGTGATGTGTGCCCTTAATAGGATAAAAGCCCATTTTAAATTGGGATATTAAAATATTAATATAAAATAATATTAATATTTTTTAATTTAATTTAGCCTTAAACTCAACTCAACAACTATTCTCATGCAAATTAAATTTTCATGCAAATGAGCTTGCTCAAATTTTTCCTCAGCAACTCTCGACTAAATAGTTCCTCAAAAATATTTTTGTGATCTGGTGCTTTCATGGCAAAGAGTTCCAATGCCTCCTTTTTAGCCATAAATTGACCTTAATATTATGGAACTACTTCTCAAATATGCCTCCTTCGGATCTTCAAAGTAGACATAAATTTTTATTCAACAAAAAAAAGTTTTCTTGCCTTCACATCAAAAAATTTGGCTACCCTTTATTTCTGCCAGGGGTAATTTTTGCCCTCTACAACCTCTTGAGCTTAAAAAATAGATGTTATGACTGGCCTAAAGTCAATTTCACACAAGAACCTACCTAGGATATTGATGAACTAGCTATAAACTCAACTAGACACCTAGCAAAGAAGTGGTAAACTTGCCCTCCTTGCAAAAATTTATCCTCAGCTTTGATTACCACTGATGTAGAACTCAAACGTGAATATAATTTATTCATGTGTGCATTAAAATATATAGTGCTACAATATAATCTCACGTAGGTTATGTGTTTGCAACAATTTTCCACACATAGAAAACCACTTAACTAACAGATAACAATCTACTAATTTAGGATGACAATTTGAAACAGGCAGAAAATTACATTTGACAATTTAACACAAGCAAATGATGCATTAAACGGAGAAACTATATTCCATTGATATTAAAAGATACATGTTACAAGAGAGACATTATGCCCTTTATCCATTTCTTTTTCTAACAACATTACAATCAATACGATGCCTTCTTCAATCGTCCCTTAGTGTAGGTGGGCTTCTTTGTATGTGGGCCACCATCGGGTTGTTTGTTTTATGGTGTTCTTACTCTTTAGATCTACTAAATAACCTGCAAAAGGGTGTTAGTGCATATAGGGGATTGCCTTAGTAAATCCCCATAGTGATATAGATAAATTGACCGATAATATGTAAAGAAAACTAAAATAAATTGTAAGAATGGACATAAAATAGGAAAATAGAGCTTACCTTCCAGATCTAGGCTAATTTGGACACTGTAGACCCAATTCGCCACCCGAGAGGTGAATTAGGACCAGATTCATAGGACAAGGGGTGATTTGAGTTGTAAGGTCTCTTTTGAAAAATATCTTTGGTAGATCAATTCTTAGGTAGCTGGTGTGCCTCTGTATGCTTTCAGAATCTGACTGTGTGCATCGAGAACTAACTGTTCAATCTTCACTTTCTATTTCTGTAGAGTTTTTGTACTTTGTTGAATTTTGGAGAGAGAGGTAATTAGGGGTTTAGGACCCACTATTTATAGGAAATAGTAAGGTGCCGGGGGGGAGTTATATAGACTAAACCTAAGTTGAATTCTTACTAGGGTTAGGTTAGGAAATGCAATGTGGCAACATCGCATTCCTTATGAGAAATATCTCATCCTCACACATGTGTGAGGAGGCCTTAAGTAAATTTAGAACATGATTAAAAGAAACATCCTAACAAACCCTAATTTCACACATGTGGGAGGGTGCAATTAGCATTAATTAGGGATTAAAGGTTAATTAATCAAATTTGCCCTAAAAAGGTGACTTAAGTGAAGTCAACATTAAATTAGATTTTTGGAATTGACTTGTTAATTATTTTTGCCAATTAAGTGCAAATTGGCCATTGAAGGATATCCCAATGCTTGGGATGTGGTTTTGAAGGCTTATTAGGGTTTTGGACCTAAAAGCTATATATGGGAGTCTACACACTGCTATGGCAAACTATGGCAATCTATGCATGACTACGCATAACTAAGCATGACTACGCATGACTATAATAGTCTACAATAGCCTACAATAGTCTAAAATAGCCTACAACAAGCTACAATATACTAGGGATGTATGGAATCACCTATGAATACGCAGAAACATCAATGTGTGACTTTTGGGTGTCTACATTTTTCCCCTTTTTGTACTATATTGTGTGGAACACAATTTAATACAAAAATGTGAAGGGTTTGTGTAGTAGGAAAAGGGATAGAAGGGGAATGGAATCCAATCAAAGGTATGTAGCCACTCGAAGCATGACCATACAATATTAACAGGATTTCCAAAGAGGAAAGAAGAGAAAGAATGGAATCTAATCAAAGGTATGTAGCTGCTCGAAGTGTGACCATACAACGTCTACTGGATGTCCAAAGAAAAGAAGATATGAAAGAAAGAAGAAGAAGAGAAAAGAAATAAAAATGATGCTGGAGAATGAAAATGAATGATTATGGATGCAGTGATGTGATTTTGTTGAGTTCGTATGAAATTTACGATGCCATACTAGTTGCTTAAGGATGACAACTTTTGACTGCTTTGCTTTTGCAACCAGATTAGCGTGGTTCAAAAGTATGATTAGGAAAAAAGCCTAACTAAATATTTTTTGTTGATTGAATGATGAGAACATGGCAACTAGTGTCAAAGCATTTGAACTACAGGGACATTTAGCTTATTCAAATGTGTCATTCATGATGCTCCATGAACACCAGATATAAATACTCTAAATGTTGTGCTAGGATTATGCCAAACATATCATTCATTATGTACTTGATGTACAAGAATGCTAGTTTGACTTCTCCATTGTGATGCATAGCTCTCATGATGTAACCAATGTCTAGTTGTGATTGAGATTATTTCATGTGATATGATAATCTTCAGCAAAAAAATTTGTAGACAAATGCACTAACCGTGCTTGTGGGTTTTCGATGTTGTGATTGCATGCAAAGCTGACTTTTTATATGAATACCCCCTCAAATGAGGAATCAACAATGAGGTGAATGAAGTGTGATGATTTGATGATGCAACGATTGATAAGACACCAATGCATGATGTATATGATTGAAAATGAAATTAGAAGAAAATTTTGAGTTCTTAGGGTTTTGGAAGAAACTTGCCTACTTTCCTAGGATTTTGTGAGTATTTTGGTTGATTTTGGGGTGTTTTAGCTGAATTCACCACCTGGGGGGCGATTTTGACCTAAATCACCACCCGAGGGTGAATTGGATTTGGATTCATCCCTCGAGGGGCGAAGGTGGGATTAAAGCATATTTAAGGCCAAATTTCCTTGGAAGTGGTTCATTTTGATGGTGGGAAATATTGGAAAGCAAATCATGGGAGATTTTGATGATGCGAGGTGAACACGGTTGACAACTTTTAGGGCAACGATGATGAAGGGATGCAGGTCAGTTGGCTGCAGGTGCGGGGACCCACCGATAAGTGTTCTTTCTCTTTGTTTTTTTTTTTATTTTCTCGAGAAATGTGAATGAGGGGGGCATCCCTTTTGAAAAAATTTTGTAATTTTTAATTTAAATTTGAACACATAGTGCAAAACTAGCCAAATGGGTACCCAAAAACATGATTTGTTCTTGAGTTCGATTTTTTTTCAGTGCTAATTTCCTCGGGTAATGGGTAGAGTAGGTATGGAGTTTTACCATGCATTTTTGAAGTAACGATGTACTATTTTTGATATGTTATTGAATTTTATTTATAAAAGTGGGAATCGGTCTCCCATTTTGCAACTGTTATATTTTTTTTGCTTTCGTTTGGTGTGATTTCAAAATTTGTTGCTTTTAGGTGTAAGGTAGTGAACTTTGACTGTTAAATTTACCACCTTAGGGATAATATTTGTGGAAACCGATGAAACTTTCACCTTAGAAGGGCAAAATGGGTATCCAAAAATATTGATTGTTTTTTTTATGATTTTGTTTTGCTTACCTTTGATTTGCGTGCCAAGGTGTGGGTAGTGTGAAATTGAAATGAGCTATAGGGAGCCCGATTTAGACCATTTTTCACATTTGTTTGAACTTTTGCCATGAAGTGGGCAAATGGGTGTTCAAAAATGTGACTATTATTTTTGGATTATGTGTTTTGATGTGTGTTTGATTTTGGTGTATGTGTGGTAGATTTGACTTTGAATTTCGTGTTGATTTATGTGTTGTTTTTGAATTTTATCAAAACTTTTACCACAAAATTGGCAAATGGGTACTCAAAAATACATTTTGTTTTTGTATGTTGAATGAATTGACCTTGTTTTGAATTTCATGCCATATGGGTGATTTTTTTTTTTGGTTGTTGGAATCCAAATATGTACTGTTTTTCACATATGTTCAAAATTTTACCATAAAATGACAAAATGGGTATCCAAATATGCAACTATTTTGTCAATGTATTTTGTCATGTGATTTGTGCACTGTTTTGTCTTGAAGTGCATGTCAAATTAAATGGTTTTATTTTGTAAATTTTGTATCATGAAGTTTTATTTGATTGCATCATCATGTGGATGTCTAACGTGTGTTTTGTTGTGGATGAACAGGTGAAGATGCTCGAACCCCATCATTGGGTGTGATAGATGAAGAGTGCTTTTGACAAGGTGATGAATCAACCAGATGAGTTGAAGTGGTTATATGATATATGGTTTCGAGGTGTGTGGGAGTGTACCAGTATACACACCAAAAGGGCATATGTGTCTGCACTGTGTGAGTGGTGGGATGCTAACAGGAACACATTTCATTTTCCCATTGGGGAAATGACTATCACTTTAGAGGATATTTATCAGATTTATAGGTTACCAATTGAGGGTGTTCCAATGAGAGCGGTTTTTGATGAGAGCAAGGAGGCTATGCTAGAGTGGTTCTTTGGGGTGGAGTGGAGGGCCATAGATATATCTAAGATGGATTATGAGTGGTTGTGGTTGCAGAAGAAGATATCTGATTGATAGTGTGTAACCATGATGATGATCTCTACTTATGCATTGCCTAACACTTTCGAGGTTCTATTCACCTGGAATATGCTAGACTTGGTGAGTGACATGGTCAAGCATAGGGTAGTGCTTGCTTGAGCACCTACTCTATTGTCCCAAGTGTACTGAGAGTTGCACAATGTAGTTCATGGTAGGAGGACATGATTGAGTGTAATTCCATTTCTATAGGTATGGGCATGGAAGCACATAGCTATTGAGAGGCCATATTTATTGCCTCACCCTATGCATGTGATGGGCAAGGAGTATTTACCCTATGCTCTAAAGTGGAGTACAGAGGTATATTAGGGTATCAAGAGGCCACATGAGGGTAACCCAAATGTGGAGGGGTAATTTTGGAGGCCTGACTCCTAGTGACATCAGCTGGAGGCCTTGGTTAGGTGTTGTGAGGTGGGATAAGGATGAAAATTAGTTGCACATCATTCGTCAGGGTAGATGGATAGTAGGGAGATATACTCGGTATATCGAGTGAGGTGACAGTTTGGCTTATGACAGGATGTTCCTGGGGCTCTTGTGATTTACTTCAGGTTATGGGGTGATAGAGTAGAGTGGCCTATGGTCTTACCATAGGTTTGGGAGAAGGACCCTTCTATGGATATTTTGGATGTGGAGAATGTCAAGACTACTCCATAGTTTGAGTCCTGGTGGGCATGGCAAAGTTGGGATCTTGGTAGAGGTGTGATTTATTGATGGATGGCACCTGATGTTGGAGCACCTCCACCAGAGGGGAGAGCCAACAGGGGAGCTTGATCTAGGATCAAGGATGTGGTTGGTGATGAGGAGGATGTTCCTCTATGATGGTCGCGGTGCCGCTTGGGTGGTGTAGCGAGCACCCAAGGCATGATGGTGGAGTAGGTTCCTATAGATGTTGATGTGGATATGGGGTAGGCTATTATAGGAGAGGAGGGGAGAGGTGGAGCTACTATTACGAGTGACATATATGAAACCATTGATATTGGTGCATTCATGGATGCAACACAACATATTCCTATCGATATCCCAATGAGGTAGGATGTAGAGGAAGAGACACAAGGGCTACATGATAGAGTTTGGAAATTGGAGGCTAAGGTAGAGTAGTTGAGGGCCAGTATGGCTAGGCAGGGGGAGGCTATTGGGAGGCTGACTAGTCAGCTAGCTATGGAGACTACCAAGAAGTATTTGTGTGAGACTTCTTTGACAGTGCATGGGATCCCCTTACCTAATTATGATCAAGTGGTGTCGTAGTCTAGGATACAGTCACGAGTGTGGGCACCTTCACATTAGAGCTAGCACAATGTTTCTCTGGTAGTATAGGTTGGTGCTAGGGTTGAGGTGTGGGATCCACCTGCTGTGGAGAAGCCTGTTGTAGATCTAGTTCTAAATTTTGTTGCAAATTTGAGCAGGGCTACGAATATGTGAGCGAGCTGAGAGAGACATGATGAGACTCATGGTGGTAGTTAGGATTTATATACTTGATTGTAGCCTATGGGTATTTTGGATGCTAGATGATGGGTATGGTCCCGGATTGTAGCCTTCAAGAATTTTGTATGGATGATGATATATATACATAGTTTTATTTTGGCCATTATATATACATGTGTCATTTTGATGGTTTGAAATGTGTTCTTTTTATGTTTGCATGGATAGCATAACATAATCTATAGGTATGTATGATAAATAGATGCATATGTGTGAATGGTTTAGATCTATTATCGTTCTGTCATATGAATGAATTGTAGAGTAGTATGCATGATTGTGTTTCAAATGCAGTATGATGTGATATTGAATGTGATTTTGTAGTGAATGCATGTAGGATGAATGCAATTATGTGATTTGATATTGGAATTCATGTAGGATGAATGCAATAATGTGATTTGCTATTTAAATGCATGTAGGATGAATGCATAGCTATAATGTGTACTAAATGTATATGACATAGATGCATGGATGCATGTATGGACATACTGAAATGCACCAAGGAAGCACTTGTATCATGATATTTACCTGTATGGATGCTATCCATCTTGTGATTTCAGGGATGTTGGATAATGTAAGGCATGTGTAATGGCTTTGACCAATATAGTTGTGACAATCAAATCTTAGACCCTTAGCTATACAAGTATTGTGGCAACTTATAATTAATCAGGCTGGTTCAGAATCTATCATGGACCTATGTGTGTGCATGTGTAAGGTTTATTTATCCATTTTTAGGGAGGTAGGATTTACCTATTTTAGACATTACCAGACTAGCTAGCTCATTCGTCCACAACAATGATCTATACAAAAGTGAGATGCTAATGTTATAGATATGTTGCCACCTGTAAGACTATTCCACTGGTAGTCAGGATCTTGGAGTCTATTTCTAGCGATGGAAATCATCCCATGGTGTTATGTTGAACCTAAGGACCAAAGGCAATAAGCATAACATGAGTGATATCAAGAGGTATTTCCTTTTGTTTTCTACCCCTTTTCTAGTGTTGACCTATTTATTGTGGTGCTCTTTTTTATTTTTCTTTTTTATTTTTTTTTGTTTGGTGGTGCTCTTTTTTTATGGCCGATGACTTTTGTTTTCTACCCAATCATTTATTTTTGCTTATGCTTGATCCCTTTTTTTATCCCCAGGTCATATGTTGAACATGCAAGCGATAGGGTGAGTAGGGGATATCGTTCACTAGATGGTGATATCTACTCAAGATGTCCTCTTTCCTGGGCTCAAAATTGTTTCATGTATAACATGTTTGTGTATGGTCCGTGAGAGAAGTTGAACCAGCCTAAATATTCATAAGAAGAATGTACAAGAATCGATAGCTATGGGTAACACTGGATTTATTGAACTAAATATTAGTCAAAGTTGAACACGACACCTATGTATACCTTGACCCTAAAAAGGAGGAATGGACATCTAGGTAGTGATGCTAACAAGTGCGTTTGTTACTCCTTATAAGGTGCATTTTGGGAAAGAATGTACAAATATGAATTAAAAGTCTAAATGGAAAGCATATGAATATGTGCAATGGATGTAAATGTAAGTGATGCAAGTGGTGGAATGCAATATCTATAAGAGGAAGTTTATAACATGAATATGAAGGAGTTTGTGGTGATTTTTATCTACAGATGAGTGTAATGTGTTGTGATGAAAAAAATGGTACAATTCTATGATCATGGTTGCCCCAACATGTGGGGTGTGTGTGTAGTGGGTGTACTAGTTGTGAGCTACAAAAATGTGTGTAATTGTCATCAAGCGAGGAAGGATGTAAGACTAGAATGTACAACTAGAAGAAGTGATAAAAAGTAGACTTTGGTAACCAACAAGAAAAGGGGATTATTGAAAGCCAAAAGAGATGAAAGAGAAGAAGTGAATCCATGTGAGTAAGAAGTAGAAGTAGGACAGAAAAAGGAAAGCACTATTAGAACTACTATTGGGTGAAGTGGTGTGGGTCCGATCGAGAGTGGGATGGTGAAGTGATGATGTGCCTAGGATTGCGGCTAGGGCTATAGTTAGATATGTTATGAATTTATTGGTTTTGTGTTTTTAGGGTGCTACAGGATGGTAAGGTTTTGGGGGTAATGTGATGTGAAGGACTGAGAAGCTAGCTAAATGGGATAGAATGCTCTGGTTATGGGGTTTAGTCATCATACAATATGTTGTGCACCAGGGTTTTGAATGATCTGCACTCTTCAATGTCATGACCTGGTTGGCGATGGTAGATGCAATATTGATTCTCATGATAGTTACGTAGTTTAGGATACGAGGGATTAATGGGTCAAATATCAGGTAAGTCAATGAGGCCCTAATGCATGAGATGGTAAAATATTTCTAAAAACTATGTGTATGGAATCGATATGGGGTAAATATATGGCTCTATTGGAGGTGATGAAGGTCAGTCTACCTATGGGAGCGTGGGTTGAGGTTCCAATGTATGTTGGGCATGGGATCGAAGGGTGGATCTATGTGAAGGTAAAGGTGTACGAGTCGTTGGAGACTAGCGCAGGTGTACATGGCAATGGCAGTGACTCATCTGCAACTCTAGAGACTTTACACGGGGGAAATATGCTATATCTCATGAAGTTGTGGTGGTGGTGATCAAGGTTGTGATGTGTGTGGCATGGCTTGGTAGGCACAGGAAGCTAGGTGAGATCTCGATGATGTAAGGGAGGAATAAAAATTCCTAGGTAATTGGAAAGCTTTTCAGGAAGGTAAGCCTCATAATGGGAAGATGGTTTCTAGAGAATGGGTGGTATTGGGGATAGCCCTAAATGACAATGTGTATGGGATGGAGGTATGAATGTGGAGGCAACTTGGCCAGCTTATGCAGCATGAGCTTGTAAGGCTTAGGCATAAGTGGACTCACCATTGGGAAGTAGAGCGGGTAGGCATGATGGACGAGCTTAATGATGGGTGTATCCTCTATTAGGAGGGTGATAGGCTCCTAGGGGGTGATGGGGATGATTTGTGAGTGAATAGTGATGTATGAGATCATTAGATGGGTGAGAGGGTGACACCTATTCTTGGGGGTGGGATGATTCATCTTTTTCATCAAAATAGGATAGGGTGACCTAGATGTCTCTAGAGCGGGGTGAATAGGATGAACCTCATTGGCAATGGAAATGTCATCGAGGTGAGATATGATGGCTTGAATGGGATGAATGCATAGATTGCTTGGTGTGAAGGGCAATTGGTGGTTGGGCTATATCAACCGGTGTGATGGGTACATGTTGTGGCTATGGATGGTCCTGCATGGTGGTGAGTGAGGATGTCGTAGTAATCTCCTAATTATGGTGTAAGTCTTACAAAAGGAAAAACAAATACCCAAAGCATAAAAATGGCATAAAGGTGAAAGTACATGTATAGTGAAATAATAAAACAAAATAACATATCTATGTGGTGATGTGTTTAGTGATTTATGCTAATGATGTGTGGCACTCACGATGGTAAATGTGTTTGTGCATCATGCATTAAATGCACGAAGGTGCAAGATGTTTATGGATTTAAGTTCATTAAGGCCTTCAATATTGGCTAGATGATATGATCTTGAACCGTATTTGTGTGTAATAATGAATGGCCCCAACCAGTTTGGGGTGAATTTGTCGCACTGCTAGTGAAGTTGACTTTTGATTTTTTGGTTCTCTTTGAGAACCAGGTCATTGATTTTGAACTCGCACTGATCTACCTTACTATTGTAGGCATGGTGAAGGCAATCTTGATAGACTCATCTACGCATGATTGCATGAATGTGATGCTCATCGAGAAGTGTTAATTGATCTAAGCAAGCTTGGTGAGTGATGCTATCATCAATGAAATCCTTCATATATATCCTTAAGGAGGGTATCTCAAGCTCGATGGGTATGATAGCTTCTACCCCGTATACAAGTGAAAAATGTGTTACCCTAGTATGAGTATGGATTCTTGTACGATACACCGACAATGCTAGGGGCATTTGATTATGCCAATCCTGGTGAGACTCTGCTACAATTTTATGGAGAATGGAACAAATGGTTTTGTTTGTGGCTTCTGCCTGGCCATTACCTTGAGGGTAATATGGGGTAGAAAAATGTGTAATCTATCACACAGAGTTCAAAAAGTTTTGTTTTTAAAGGATTTCTCATTATAAAAAATGATTTGGGAGGAAATTCCAAAGTAACATATGATATGATCTATGATGAATGCTATGATTTTTGCTCCTATGGTTTGGACCAGCGGGATGGCTTTGACCCACTTAGTAAAATACTCTATGGTAGTGATTATGAACTTGTGATTACTTGAGGAAGCTAGTGTAATCTATCCAATTAGATCTAGGCCCAATTAAGAGAAAGGCCACATGGACTGGATAGGTTGAAGTGATTGGGATGGGATATGTGTTAGTGCAATTATCAGACAAATATAAACCATTCAACCATCTCATTTTTGGAGGAGATGGTTGAATGGTTGATATTTTTATGATAATTGCACTATAAATCTATGGATAGAAGTGATCTTGCCTTGGAGGCTGCACAATTACTTTAATGTGGTAGGAGAGGGCATTTCAATTATGGCTTTCACCTTACTAGGATCAACCTCAATGCCTCATTGGGAGACAATGAAACCTAGTATTTTTCTCTATGTAACACAAAACACACACTTCTTAGGGTTTAAGCGCACGTTGTGTTCTAATAATCGATCAAAGATCTGACATAGATCTTCAATATGGTTTGCACATTTCTTGGACTCAGCGATAAGATCATATACATAATCCTCAACATTTTTATGCATTAAATCATGAAATATGTAGGTCATGGCACGTTGATAGGTTTCCCCAGCATTTTTGAGGCCAAAGGGCATGACCTTATAGCAAAAGGTCCCCTAGGGTGTTGTAAAGGATATTTTGTGTTGATCAACTGGGTTGATCTTGATTTGATTGTGTAGACACCTAAAACGTGTCATATCGAGGGCAAATACTCATATGGGCACCTTTGTAGACCATATGAAATACATTTGGACAAATCCAAGGTATAGTAGTGGTTTTTACCACTCAATTGGGCATCTTTGCCTAGTCAGTTCTAGTTGCGACTGACACCCATGGTTAGAAGTACTGACCGCGACTGACACTACGGTCCCCAATCTGCCAATTGGGGACCACAACTGACACCTATAGTTAGCAAAATCCTTCATGCTAACCATGGCTGACACCTACGGTTAGCACTATAACAAACTCGAGAGACCATAGTCGAGTCAAATCAATTGCAACAACCAAATTGCAATGGTTTTCAATGCGGTTTGGGATGGGAAGCATCCAAAATCTTCCTCCCAACTACAAATTCTTGTTCTTGTCTTATCCATGAAGCTAGAGCAAGTATTTTGGGAGTATACTTAAGATCCCAATTTTAGAGAGCAACGATCCTAAAGAATAGCTCAATTTCACATAGCAAAGCCTTGTCAGATTGGAGAGCAATTTCATATCCCCTTGAGGAGTAACAAAGTGTTGTCCAATTGATCAATGATAATTGTGCATGCAATAATAGATATATCAAGAGCTTGAGGAGTAAGCTTGAAAATTGACACACCTCCATTGCTAATTCCATTGAATTCAACTACCAATCTATTTCAAAAAACACAAGTGACCCTTGACCATCAATTCCTTGGAGGATTTAAGAGTTTTTGACCCTGGTTTCAAGAGAAAGGAACTTTTATCTTAACTATGGCTATCAACCATGGTTAATAGTGCCAATTGCACCTCATATCTATAGCTAGGGTTTTATGCTCTCATTCCTCCATTTTAGCAGTAGATTTCCATTTTCAGTGATGCAAATAGCTTAATCTAGCATAGATCTACATTTTAGCAGACATTTGACCAGTTAATTTAGGAATTAGAGGTAGATCTATTTCACTTTTCCTTAAATTTGTTAATCTAGATTAGTTTCATACAATTCAATTTTTCTAATGGTTAATTAGGATGTTTCTTAGCTAGATTCATGCTTCGTTACATGCTATATTACAATTTCCTCATTTCTTGCATAGATTGATAGTTTTAAATGCTTTCTTGATTTCATGCTATTCTTTATGCAAGATTCCTCCAAAAGCCTCATCAAGAGAGGCCTCCTTTATTACTAATTTCTTCTCATTATTTCTTGATCACAGGGAACAAATTCAAAGGAGACAAAGCATACCATTCTTTCCTCAATGCAAAGAAGAGGGTCATAGAAAACCTAGAGCAGTTTGTGTCACCATGAAAG
Organism: Wollemia nobilis; assembly: GCA_028583015.1. Classification (NCBI taxonomy): domain Eukaryota; kingdom Viridiplantae; phylum Streptophyta; class Pinopsida; order Araucariales; family Araucariaceae; genus Wollemia; species Wollemia nobilis. Next base: position 14,750,672 of record JAQPPZ010017235.1, read on the forward strand.
ATAGTGTCTTCAATAAGCATACGAGATCCATCATGCAACTCTTTGGGGATAAGAATGAGGTTGAATTCATCAATGGCCTCACTGAACTTGTATTCATCATCTATGTAAATGCCCGTGTGATGGACCTGAGGGGTTTGGGATGACGTGGATGAGGAAGGGTTATTTTCCACCCATAGGACATGAGGTGAAAGAAGGAAGTCTCCAAGAATTGGTATGTGTGAGATATGTGTGAGATCTATAAATTTTGGGTTTGGGGTATCATCTCGAATTCTTCAGTTAATGTAATGGATGGGAGAGCGTAAGTCTACCTCAACCATTTTGACTAATTTTGTAGGTGAATTAGGTAGGGAGGACTCTGGTGAGGGAGGTTCAATAATGTTTGTACATACTAAGAGGCTCAAGGGAGGTTGTAGGACAACTGGTGGTGAACAAGGATGAAAGGCTACTCTCTATAGTTGCCTATGTATACATAGGAATGTGGCTAAGCGTACCGATGGTAGATCAGGCTCTACTAGTGGAGTAGCTAGGGATAAGGTAACAAAGTGTTCTGCCATTATATCAACATCATAGAATAAAGAGATATTGGTTGTAGGAGATTCTTGAAAGAAGTCATAGGGGACTATGATGGTGGAAGTGTGTGAAGGCATATCTTCTAATATATCCATATCGATATAATCTTCCAAGGTGTGTGTTGGATGTGGAGGAGGATGTAGGGATAAATCTTAGATCTCAATTCTAACGTATAGACGATGATTGGGTGATAACCTAGACCAATTTTGTCTATGGGTGATCAAACACAAGGGTTAATGGGTGTACATAACCCTTGTTCATAGTGGCCAAGCTTGAATCCATGCCAATGGAAATGCTTGAGGTATCAAAAGGTGAAATAAGGGTTGGCTAGGTGCATAAGTGCATCACATGAGATAGCTTATGGTGGTGGAGAAGCTGGTGGGGGGATTGAAGAGTAGAATCCTGGATACATGAAGTTGGTATGGTTGTCAGGAGATCCTAGTTGAACAACGATTTCAATAGTCAACATCAAGGCTAAGGTATGGCCAAAACCTTAGGTAGATTTGATAGGGGGGTCACATATGTAGGTATGAGATACACTATAGTATCCTGGGCCACTATTTGTCATGAAAATAGATATGCACGGTGTGGTATGCTCTAGTGACTAAGGTGGAGTATCCGAATCATATGAGGAAGGTGAAATCTGAGATTCTCTGACAGTAGTAGTTGAAGGGTGTGGAAGTTGTACATCTAGACTGGGTGTCGGTTGTTCTTGTTCATGGTGTTTGGTTGTTGTGTCTTGAATAGGATGTTTTGTATGTGTGTCTTATGAAGGGGAAGGTATCTTCTTAGGTGCTGGTCTATGTGGAGACATGAATATCCTAGGCTTCAGTCAAAATGGAAGAGGAGGTGTTTGCAGAGTAGGAAGGATAGGGGCTAATGTAGGTAAGGATTGATGAGGTAATATAGTCGGTTGTGTAATGGGTGGCAATGGTGGTTGCGACATCGTAGGTGGAAATTGGAATGGTATCATATGTGATGGTTGTGGTGGCCATAAGAATAGTAGTGAGAAAGGCATGGTAGAGGTTTTGGGTCCCACAAAGGATGGTTCTAATGGTGCAGACATCGAGGCTTGTGCTCTTGATGAACATTGGGATATTGAGGTGGAAGTTGGGGAGGATATCGATGCTCCTACCAACTGATGAGAAGATATAAGAAACATTTGGGAGGATGAAAATGAAGGTGCAGGGGTAAGGTCTACAACATTGCAAAAATTAAATGGATCTCCATCAGCTGGGACAAAATGAACAAGTCCATTGTGTATGTGTTTGAGGCAATGGTGTAGTGTGTATGGGACACATTGTATGTCTCTAATCCATAGGCAACTGAGGAGAATATTGTATTGTATTTCTCCTTAGATGATGTGAAAGAGGATAAAAATGGTACGGATGCCTACACGGATGAGTAAGACTATGGATCCTATGGTAGGTCTCATGGAGCCTTAGAACATACATAGGTCAAGGGAAAGCATGGAAAAATGGGTTGGTAAGATATGAAGGTGATGTAGAGCTATTGTGGATATAATGCTAATGGATGAGACCATGTCAATGAGTACCCACTTCTCGATGATATCATTGATCATGGCTATCATTGATCATGGCTTGTATGTGGAGATGGGGATATCCTCCTTCTCCTACAAGTTTCATTATCTCATGGTCACGAAAACTAATTGAGGGTTGGAGGCAACATGGGATAGTTCCAAAAAAATTGACAAAGGTATTGGTGGCATTTGTCTCTAGGTCAATGGAACGTAGGATGTCATTCAATACCTCACGATGGGGTTGAGACTACTATAGGATGTTAAATATGGATAGCCACATGGGGACATTACATAACTAATAGGTTAGGCTACCAAGAATGGTAATCACATTTTGAGGTGGTGGTGGTATGGTAGTAGGTATCTCAGTTACTTGTGGTGATGTGAACTGGGTTGGCAAAGAAATGATATGTGTTTTCTGGCACGTCGGGTATCGTTGGTTCCTAGTAGTAAGGTTGATCATGCCTACTACACAATGTGATGGGTGTATCATGCTAGACATTGTTCACTTGATGACATGGTGCTATGGGATTGTTTGGAGGTCTAGGAGGTTTGGATCCTTTGTGGTCTGGTAGAGGGTTTTGAAATATCCCTAAGTTTTTATTCTACTGGGATAGAGGGTTTGCTACCTAGATGGTGCCCCTATCGATTAGATCTTGAACTTACCCATGGAAGGAGTGACACAAATCAATATTATGGCCATGCTACCTATGGAAAGGACAAAATAGCTGATCTCTATAGTCACAAGGCTTAGGTGCATTTGGATCCAATGGGTGGATCTCGGGTAGGACAAGATGGTTGTCCTCATACAATCTATAAAATAAATATGGTAATGGTTTGAATAAGTGTGTGAAGTTGTATGGTGGAACCTATGGGTGCATACCTTGGTATTATTGTGGTCGAGGTGGAGCAAGAGCATTAGCTTGGAATGCTTGTGGCTATGGTGTATAGGGTGGAGGAGTCGGTGTTAGTGCTAGGGTAGTAGTTGCGACTTGGTTGGCTTGAGGTGGTCAACGGTAAGGTTGATTTGGTATGGTCCTATTGAAGCATAAATTAGGGTTATAGTTGGATTAGTCTTTCAAATTAATCTTCCCAGATTGAACCTTAATGTCTTCAATAATTTTTTCTTGTGAAATAGCATCTTCAAAGGTGTGGCTTTGGTGAAGCTAAAGGGATGTAGATATGTGTTTGTGGTAGTTCTTGGAAAATAATATCATGAGATTAGTAGTGGGGAGGCTATGGGTGACGTCATGGATAATCATTCTCCATATAACAACAAACTTAGTAATGGGTTCGTCATCCGCTTATCGTAAAGCATAGACATCAAAAAATGTGATATTTTCTTGATGTTGATGTAAAAGTTCTAGGAAGGAGTTGGCTAGCTGCTCAAAGGTATATAGGATATGGTATGGGAGCATGTTGTACCAATCCAATGCTGGCCTAGTGAGGGATAGGGAGAAGGTACACAACATGAGAGGGTTACTATTATGAAGCTGGTAGTAGGATGAGTGGTAATTGCTTACATGTTATCTAGGGTCTTCCTTACCTCTATACTTGTTGAATTTTGGTATTTTGAAGCGATAGGGGTAGGGAGGAATGGGAACTAATGGGTTAACTAGCTCGTTGCACAACTCCTCATAACAAGGCTTTTATAGCCCATAGCTAGAGGTGCGAAGGTTTAGCATTTTGAATTCATATCATAAGAGTTGAAGTTCAGGTGTCATAGGAGTGTGAGACTAAGCTATGGTAGGCTAACCCTATGGATGCAATGAATATTGGTATTGTTCTTCTTACCAATATTGTGAAGAGTAAGGTTGTATCTAATCTTGATAATGTGGGTACTAGATGACATGTGTTGTCATATCTACCAACACACTAGGTTATGGGGTAGGTGTTTGTTGTGGTTAATAGTACTATGATTGTAAAACGTGCAATTATAGCACATATACTTGTTGGGTTGGAGCCTATTGTAATGGTTGGAACATAGGTGGTTATGACCAATATGGAGGAGGTGTAAAGAAACTAGGTGGAGCTGGTAATGGTTTAGGTGTCGGAGCTACCGGTACTAGGGGTGGATGAGATGAGGTATCAAAGGATGGGATCTATCTCTGTCCTATAGGGTAGGCAGTAGGGAAGCTAAACTGTATAGAATAGCTTGTCTAAGTAGGTGGATAAGCTATCGGTATCGGTCCATAGGTATGATAGATATTAGTAGTGAGATCCTGAAAAGGATGAGGTGGCAGTATCCTAAAGGTCATAATAGACAAAGGTAGCTTTGAAGTTTGGGTATTGTACAATCTAGATACTTGGGAGATTAGTAGGAAAGCTGCCAAAAAGGTGGGATAAGCTACCGAGGTAGGAGCTTGGGTCGAGGGGAAAGTGTATGTGTACACTCCCTCTTGGATTTATGGATCTTGCTCTTGAAGGGGCGGTTGGACATGCCTTCAGATATGGTGAAAAATAGCTCTTGGGAAGGTGATGGCTGAGACTCTTGTGAAGAGTATGGGTGTGAGGTTTGGGAAAAAGCTTGCAGTTCTTGTTGGGGAGGAAGTTGTTGTGTATTTTTTTAAGGATGGTTTTTGGTTTCCTATAGTAGAGGATGATGGGTTAGATACCATTCCTAAGGTAGGGGTAAATGATGTGATATCTGTATGGGTATGATTTAGGAGGGATGACTCAATGTCAAAAAGGGATTGAGATAGATTTTGGAAGAAGGGATGTGCAAAGGTGGGATAAGTGGGTTTGGCCTCCTCATCTATGGTAAAGAATGGATGAGGTTGTCCTAGCTCTATGTAGATCACATGGTTGTAAAATGTGGTCAATGGATTAGGTGAGGATGGGGATGCTAGGAACGGATAATACCCTATGAGTGAAGTAGCAAGGACTTCACTCAAGGTTGATGTATCATCTAGAGGCATCATGTATGTGAATCATACATCGGATTGCATATGTGAATCAAATATTTCTATGATCTTCCCCTTTAGTGTCGAAGGAGTAAGAGTGGACTGACTAGAGGAAGTGGTAGGCAATTCCTCTAAAGAGTGTGCTTGTTCATGCGCTCTACTGCAAGTAACCACATACATAGTGACATGTGTATATGGGTTTTGGAAACAAACCCTTTGTAATACAGATTCAACTATGTCTAATGTAAATGTGAAGCAATTGAAATGTATGTGGAAAAATAACATATAGTGTAATGTGTTGAGACCGGTCCATGATCATGTAAACAATGGTAGATTGAAATCAATTCTAAATGCTAAAAATAAATGTGTTTTATTCATTTTGTGTGTTGTAATGTTGGTACTCCCTAGGTAGAATCAAGGGTAATGGAGTGGATACTCTAGCAAATCAAGAATATCATCGATATCAAACCTCTTGCAACACCCAAATATGCACATAATAGAATGGTATCACAACGTGAAAATGGTGACCTGTATGGAAGGTATGGTGAAATGATATCCTAAATGGGGAGAACCCACTATGCTGAAGTGAGTTCACTACATCCTCTCACAAAAATAAGTGGCACTATCTAAGACCTACTATTGGCATACCCATACTTTCACTTCACCCTCGAGCGGGCTTAGTCAAGAACGATAGTTATCGTGTCCACAAATTATATTAGCCTTGTGGATGAAGGTGTCTAATCCTATCCCACTCCACAAGTAACCATTGGTGATGAAATCCAGGGCCCATTTGCAAAATTGGGGGATTTTCCAGTGATGAAATCTAGAAAACCACTCTTGTGGCACTGCTAGGTGTCTAGGGGGGTGAGCTGATGGAGAGTGAAACTCAATATAGACTAGTCTCGAGTGATGGATTAGGGATGAAGTCCAATCTCACCACTTCTTTAAATACCATGTTAGTGTGTGTGGATTTATGTTTTGCTAATGGTGTATGCAAGGTAAGAAACTAACTAATTGCCTTTTCAAAATAAAACTAGTCCTAATGCCTTTTCAATAGCAAATTTTTAGATAAAGAGTTCTTTGCAAAGACATAGTCTAGCCCTAAATGACTTTTCAACGTAAACTAATCTACTTTGTAAAGCATGGAAACCTGCAATCCAAATGTGTGGAATAAATGGGATCAGGGAACCTTGATTTGAACTTTAGCATGTAAAATTCTTTCAGAAATGGAAGAGGGGATTAGAAACCCTAATTTAACTTTAGAATGCAAAGTTATTTTTAGCAATGGAAGCTATCAATGAAGGAGGAAATAATGTAGGCTTGTGCTACATGCAAAAATAAAAGACGAATGCAAATTTATTTGAATTAGGAAAGTTGTTGGACAGTTGCAGGTTCTAAAATTTCATAAAACCTAATGATTTTATAAACTTGAAATGAAAATAAAGTTACACCTAGCAATGGTTATTCAACTAGCAAATAATTTGTTTTCTTCCAAGACTTGCAACAGAGGCATAAAAAGTGAAAATACTTCATTATGATGGTAAGGGGGGTTTGCTTGACCCCTAAAGAGATCACCCCAATTGATTTGGGGGTTTTTGAGGCTTCTGTACTCAAATCACCACCTGGGAGGTGAATTAATTTTGACAAGGGTAGAAATAAAATATGAAGGTTTAGGAGGCCTCTAGAGGTTGTAGGGAGTTCTGGAAAACCCTGATTTGTAGGTTTTGGGGCTCTAGAGTCCAAATCGGCACTTGGGGGCTGAATTGTGAACTAGTTCGCAAAGTGGGGGGAAAATCAAGTTCAAAGGCTTCAAATTTAGGATTTTATGACCTAGGATGGTTCCTAGGGTTTTTGAGGTCTCTGTGGTAAACAACTTAGGTACCTACAAGACATAGAAATAGAGAAAAATGTTATATTCACACTAAAATGGTTAAATTAGAATTGTCCATTATGGGAGTCCCATCGGACGTGCCATAATGAAATGGGTAGAAAATGACATTTGATAATTTAACACATAAGCAAATGATGCATTAAACGGAGAAACTATATTCCATTGATATTAAAAGATACGTGTTACAAGAGGGACATGATGCCCTTTATCCATTTATTTTCCTAACAATGTTATGATGAATATGATGCCTTATTCAATTGTCCCTCAGTGTAGGTGGGATTATTTGTATGTGGGACACCATCAAGTTATTTGTTTGAAGTTGTTATTCCTCTTCATATCTACTAAATAACCTGCAAAAGGGTGTTAGTGCATAGAAGGGCTTGCCTTAGTCAGGACCCGTAGTGATATAGACAAATAAATTGATAATATGTAAATAAAATTGAAATAAACTATAATAATAGACATAAAATAGGAAAATAGAGCTTACGTACCAGATATGGGCCGATCTAGACACTATATACCCAATTCGCCACCCGAGGGGTGAATTAGGACTGGATTCGTGAAGCAAGGGGTGATTTGAGCTATAAGGTCCCTTTTGAAAATATCTTCGATAGATCGATTCTTAGGCAGCTGGTGTGCCTCTGTATGTTGTTAGAATCTAACTATGGGCATTGAGAATTGACTATTCAATATTCACTTTATATTTTTGTAGAGTTTTTGTACTTTGTTGACTTTTGGAGAGAGAGGTAATTAGGGTTTTAGGACCCACTATTTATAATAAATAGCAAGGTGCATGGGGGGGAGTTAGATAGACTAAACCTAATTTGAATTCTGACTAGGGTTAGGTTAGGAAATACAATGTGGCAACATCACATTCCTTATGAGAAATATCTCATCCTCACACATGTGTGAGGATGGATTAGAGCTAATATTGATTAGGAGGCCTTAAGTAAATTTAGTATATGATTAAAAGAAACATCCTAAAAAACCCTAATTTCACACATGTGGGAGAATGCAATTAGCATTAATTAAGGATTAAAGGTTAATTAATAAAATTTACCCTAAAAAGGTGACTTAAGTGAAGTCAACATTAAATTAGATTTTTGGAATTGACTTGTTAATTGTTTTTGCCAATTAATAGCCCATGAGGGCCTCAAATGAGTGCAAATAGGCCATTGAAGGATATCCTAATGCTCAAGATGTGGTTTTGAAGGCTTATTATGGTTTTGGACCTAAAAGCTATATTTGGGAGTCTACACACTGCTATGTTGAACTATGGTAATCTATGCATGACTACACATGACTATGCATAACTATGCATAACTATGCATGACTACGCATAACAATGCATGACTAAAATAGTCTACAATAGCTTAAAATAGCCTACAATAGCCTAGGGATTTTTGGAATCATATATGAATACGTAGAAACAACAATTTATGACTTTTTGGTGTCTACACAACTAACTGCTAGAAGACAAAGGACAACTCTGACAACTAATTAAACATCCAAACAACTTAAAAACATATTTCTAACATGGGACAGGGGGACTCATATATCCAACTTAAGGAGGATAAGGACTCATGGAAAATATCCACCAAGAGACATCATAAGATAATTAGTCCCAATGTAATTTATGAGTTATACATCATATAGATTACAATAGGGAAGCATTTCCCTTCAAAATATCCTAAGACTTTGAATTTTCCATCTAATTATTTTGGGTAGTCTAAAAATTAAGTGTGGACATCCTTGTCTATATCTTGTGTTAATTTAGAGCTACCATTGTTGTAGGTGTTGTCTCCTTGCTTTTAATATTTTATCTAGCTATCCTTGCACTATCATACTAAAATATCTTTGGAGGATAATTCTATCCTTTCATGGTAATGGTACACCATTTAGGTTCAGTTAATTTTCTAGTAATTTGTGCACCATTACTTACATCTCCTATTTTTATTTCAAAGAGTTTTCATTTGTTGGAGCCATGTGCATCCCTATAAAAAAAATCCTTATTTTTCTTGAATGTTTATTCTTGATGTAATCTTCTTAATCGAGACATTTCTTCCCTTTCAACACTTGAACATTTTCTAAGTCCTGATAGGTGCTCTCATTGGACCTTTTTATTTTTTCTTTGATAGCTTTCTCAAAAACTTGTGATCACTTCTACTCATACCTTTTTTCCTCACAACTCACCAACCATTTTTTCTTTATGATTGGATATTCTCCTTAGCTTAATTTAAGGTAATAGTCTTGGGATTCTTGCATAGTGCAAATAATAATGATGGTACTCCAGTCTTCTAGACTACTTCCCAACATATCTCCATGTCAACAACTCTACTTATCATGATGGCCTGACCATTTTTCTAGATGGGTGGTTTATGTAGAGAAGTTTCACCTTTGTACCTCTCTTAGTGAATATGGAGAAGTATATGTCTCATTATGTCTCTTGGTGGATATTTTCCATGATTCCTTATCCTCCTTTATGATATTATAACTTCCCTTCAAACATCCCTCACCATAAGATATCATCTTGAGGGTGTGGTGGAGAGATGAGGTATGAGGAGCTTAAGGTTAAGATCCCAAACAAAAGTAGATGAGAATCAATTTTACTAGCTTATCTACAATGATTTCTTGGGTTGAAATTCTACCACTTTTTGGGCTCTTTCATATATCGCCAAAATGCTCATTGGCCACCATCTATGGCAAGTTTTATATTATATATCATCGAAAGAGATTAATTAGGACTATAATGGATTTTACATGTGTTTATTCAATGATAATCATGACCATATAAAATGCAGGTTCTCACACCTATCCTCACCCTTTGGAGATATATTCATGGTGAATTTTGACATGGATATTTTGGAAGTTGGAAATAACTACAAAGATTCTATTTTAGTCTTGGGCCCTGCATCCCTTTTAAATTCTCAAAAATTAAATTATAGTGAGTTTTTACTACATTGCTTAAATTGGAAAATAGACTTAGAACTATAAAATAGAAAGCAAAAAATGGTATGGTTGGGTTGGTGGATCAGATCAACATGATAAAAACTAAAAATCATAAATAGAATAGGGAAACAAAAAACCAAGAATATTGATTTTGGTGGTGACAAGGTAAAAGTGCCAAGAGGCATTAGTGTCGTCAATGTTGTTGGGATGGTGCTACTACAAAAATATCATTGGAGGTTAAAAATAGACAAGAAGAGGTGAATGGTCCAAGACTAACAAAATCATTATTAGGGTCATGATAGCACCATGTACGCTACCACTTATGCCCTAAATATTTTGCTTTTGGAGCAATAAATATTCTAAGTTTGGACATAAAGATGGTTGAGTTAATTTTGTTAATTGGAAGGCTAGATGGTGAAGGAAATGGTCAAGCTTGAATATGTTCTAAAATTATGTATCTATAAGATCACTACTCATCTAAGTAACCAACCCAATCAACATCTAAAAATATTATCAAAATCAAAGGGTATATAATAGATTAATCCATATTGATTTGATAAGTCCCTCAAATATATTTGAGAATCCTCTTAGCTATTGTTTAGTAGATCTCTTAGGGTACCTTCATATATCTAGAACAATAATTGGTAGAAAAACCTATATCAACTCTAGTGTGAGTAAGATAGATAATTACTCCCACAAGAGATCAATACAACAAAGCATCCACCAAAGGAGTGGTACAATTATCCTGCAGCTTTAGGCCTAAGGAAAAGGAAGTCTAAGTATATTTACAATTCTCCATCCTAAAATTTTAAATAAGATCCAAAGCATACTTGGGCTAGGAAATGGTGATGCTAGAATCTTTTTGATTAATATAAATCCTTTAATAATAATGTAGAAGCCCCAAATCTATCATCTCAAAAGTGGAACAAAGTCATGAATTAATATATTGTATTAGTATAGAAGATCTACCAATGATAAGAATATTATTAACATAAAACATAATCATCAAATTTTCTCCATGATGATGTTCGATGTAAACATCATGTTCATCCTCACATTGTTCAAAACTACAATTGAGAAAAATGAATGGATATTTTCATATCATGCACAAGGAGCCCACTAAAACTATACAAGGGCCTATCTAGATGATAAACTAATAAATTAGGTTCCTTAAGCCCACAATCAAGTGGTTACTGCATATAAATTTCCTCTTGAAGCATATTTTATCTCTGAGATAAAAACAAATTATTCTATCTAGAGAGGAGGTTAGAATCCAACATATCTTCAGAGAAGGAAATTCTATTGTAGATCATTTGGCAAACATGGGTATTTCTATTTAGGGGCTCAAAATATGGGTTTCAGATTTCCCTTAGGGCATTCAAAGAATGGTGAGTGATGACAATGGTTGATGCAGTTTTATGTTGGGGTTCAGGCTGTTGGCCTTGTTTCTTAGAGAATTTTCTCTTAATTTTATTTTTTGCAAGGATAGGTGTGTGGGGCTATGAGGTTTGGCATATTCAAGGTGGTAGGTTGGGCGATTGGTCCTAGAGATATTTTGAATTTAAATACCTTCCTTCAATGTTTCCATTTGACACCCTTCCTTTTGGGTTGTTGAGTGTTGACTTGTTTTGTCGCCTTAAGGTGGGCCAAAAGTATTTATATTTTTTAAAGTATGGTGCTCTAGTTTTTAGAGAGAAAAGTATGTATTGGTTGGGGGTTTTTGGATGTGTTTTCCTTTACCATGTGAGTCCTAGGAATGCCTTATTTTTATTGGTCTCTACTTTTTTGGTTCCTAGGAACCCATGGTTACACATTCTTGCTTTGGCTTTTTTGTGCCACATCAATTTATTTTTTGGGACCTTGGTTGGTTGGTTCTTTGGGCAGTGTCTTGGTTGGTAGATATTTTAAATCCTTCTAATTTTATTTCCCCTAGAATTATTATCTTTAGAGGTTAAAGATATAACGGGATTAGAAATTACCATTTTTGCCTATGGTTTGCATGGGGAATGATAGACTACATTAACCACCAGAAATAGTCACACCTGATTGCGGCTCCTATTGCGATAAATGGTAAATATATAACATGCATACAAGTAAACGAAATTGAAAACAAATGAAGCACGAAAGGAAAACACTTTATTCCATTATATTTAAATTCAACACCCAATTACAAGTACATCCCTCTTAGGGATATTCATTTTTGATACAATATTACAATAGGAGTGCTCAATTGTTTTCCCTCTTAAGGGTAGGTGTGATTTCCAAATGCCTCTCAGAATGGCACGAACTACTCTAGGGTGGAGGTTCCCTCTTCTTCGCAATGGGGAAGGAATGTGATGGTTTGTTCTCCTTTGGAACTGTTCCTTACAGTCAAGAAACAACAATAATGTCAAAAATATAGGCATCCTCTCATGATGAGGCCCTTTTAGGTAAAATGCATAATGACACCATTAACATGCATAATCAAGAAAGCATAAGAAAGCTACTAAACTATGCAAATCAAATCAATATTCATACAATAGCGTAAAGAAAGACAACAACTACTCTATGCATGGATCAAATATATGAAATAAGGCATGGAAGTGCATAAAGAAGTTATTAATGTCCTAATTGAAGTAAAAATATAAAGAAGCTACAATAACCTAAATCTACGATCAAAATTTTGCTAAAATATATTTTAACCATGAAAAAAACTAATATAACCTAATTAATAGGACATAAATGAAATTAGGAAGGTGGTTATATCTCTCCTGCAAATCGTAGCTTTGGTGCATGGTTTGCACTATTAACCACAGTTGATAGCCACGGTTAGTACTCTGATAGGCTTACTCTCAATTCCAAGGGTAGTGGGCTTCACCTCCATTTCCAATTGATGTTCAAGGGTTGCCTTCGATGTTCTTCTGATATATTTGGCTGTCAAATCACTATGATGGGATTTCATTCGCTTGAATTTGTGTTTCTTGGCTCTTCTATACTCCTAGAGCATTCATAATACAATTCATCATGAATATTTGCAAGTATATAGGGGATAAGTGCAATAGCTCTCTCTTAGTATACTCGGTCGAGTGTATAATTCGATAGGGCTCCACTGCTTAAATATCCAATCCTCTCTCTAATAGTTTGACCTAATTTTGAGGGGTACTTATAGGACTACCCAAGGGCTAGGGGTGGCTTCTTGGAGAAGCCAAGATCAAGAAGGGGTGGTTAGGACAGTTGGAATAGAATATTTCACCCTCTAACCACATTCTTCTAGATCCAATGGCCGTTTCAATCGATTTGGATCGGATTGAAGGCAAACTAAACTTCAGTTAAGACCATAGGTCATAGCTGTAATATAGACTGCAAACCGTAGGTCTAAGCCATGGTTCAACTATAAACCATAGGTATGGGCTACGATTCAGATTGATTAGGCCAAAGAGCCCAAATTGAGTGGTTAGAACCATTGCTCTATGTTGGACTCTGTACAAGATCTTCCATATGGTCTTGTAGCATGTCCATATGAGTAGTCGCCCTCGATATGACATGTTTTAGGTGTCTATAAATTCCCCTTTTGAGATGCATTGTGATATCAAACAACGTTGAGAAAAAATAGACCTCCTAAAATGATGCCAAAGGTTCTATGATTATCATTAGTCAGATCAACATTAGATACCTCAGGTCCAGCAAAAGGACGTGCATCCTGGAATCATTGCTTCCAACTCTTTGGAGGCTTAAACTTGAAAATATTGTACTAACCATCAGTAATTCGGGTAGCATTTGATGCTACAATAGGAGTGGCCTATATAACCAAAAGGAGATGAGATACAAACAAATTATCATATTTGTTATTTTCTCCAAGCAAAGGGGTAAGCTTATGATAGTTGTTTATAATGATTCACAAGAATAAACATAATTTTGATAGGATCAAGGGATCTACGATCTCTAGGATCTTCTACTAATTTTGATTATGATTTGATATTATGACTACCCCCTCAAGCGACGAGTCGATGAGGGTAATGACAATGTATGAAGCGATGATGTTGCTTGACCACCATGGATGATCTGAACAAATTTAGATTTGAACAAATTAATACATTGGCGAGGCCTAGTTTAGATTTTAATTCCAACTGTTAATAGTATTTGCACGTGTCTATCCCATGGATCAGTCAGGTTACAATAGCCATATTAGGGAATCAAATTGATACAAATCCAATCAGATTTGTGTTGAATCAAATTGTTAATGATTTGCTAAAAAAGAGGTCATAGAAGAAATGGCATGCAATGCCTCGTTCTCATGGAGTAGTATGGCCGCGAAGGCCTTCTTAGGGATAGAAAAGAATCATATCAGATCAACGATGAAAATTTTTGCCCCAAATGTCCTTATGGTAATTTACTCATCTTGTTGGATTGCATGGATCACAAGTCACTGCACCCGCCAAGTGTATATGGTAATGTTTTAATTATTTGATTTTTTTTTGGTTTTTTTGAATTATGAATTGAGCTTATTTATTTAGCTAGGAGGTGTGTCACTCCATGAAATTATTATCATAGCAATGACCTCGATTGAATGTACTTTATAATCTCAGCCAGATTTTTAATTTTTTTATTGGATCATGGTGCTTGATTATCACCAAATTCCCAAATTAGATTTTTTTTATTGCATTTTGACCCAATGGGAGGCATTAATTGATATTTTTAGCCCTTCCCATGGTGGAATTTTCTAAAATTGTCTACCAGTTGCAAACCGTGGCTAGGGTCTGTGGTTCCCATTTGCAAAATTGGGAACCGCGGCTAGGGCCTACGGTCCGTGCTGGATATGAGAAGTCTATAAAATTTCCAAATTTCAAATATCTCTCATTATTCTTTGATAGTGACCTACAACTGGAGCTCTAACAGTGACAATTGACTAAAATGACCTACAACCTAGCATACCTTACCCGGACACCGACTTACAACATGATGGCAGGGTGCGAGCAAGCGTCTTCTAGCCGCGGAGGATGAGGGGAGGGTAAGGTAACTCAAAAACCAATACCTCACATCCATTATCAGTAAAATGAACCCAATTAAGTAATAGGTAAATCAATCTCACTAAATTACTAGTAATGAACCTCATTTTAGGGTAGGATAGCTTACGTTTACTTATTTTTTTGCATTTTTGGCCATAGTATCGCATCTGATCGAACTTCAAATTGAGATTGCAAGTACCATCTACGGTTCCCAATTTGTCAATTGGGGACCGCAGCTACTAGCTACGTTCATCATTCAAACTTCCAATGGTAAAAATTTGACTGCATGCGGACTGCAGGGTTGACCTGTGGTTCACCAACTTTAGGAAAATTTAAAAAAAAAATTAATTTTTCTAAATTTTTAGGGGTAATTAATATCATTTAATGCATTTTTGACCTATCTAATTGACAAATTGAATTTTTAGGCCTGCATGATGACATGTCCTTGCAATTTTATCATTTTTTTACTATTTTTGATGATTTTTAGATCAATTTTTAAATTTTTTTGCATGTTTTAGTTAGCTTTTTTCTTATTTTATGCTATTTATTCTAGATATTAACTTTTAGAGCATGAGATCTTGACATTCTAAATATTCTTTATGGAAAAATCACTAGTGGTTATCGAGAGTGGTTCGGAGATATCGGATTTAGCTATGTTTTGGATCTACCCACCATTAGGGTATATCAATCCTATCTGATTGTTTTGGCCCATCACTGGAATATGTGGACCAACACATTTCACCTAGCTATAGGTGAGATGACAGTCACACTAGAGGACATCTATAGGATCTGTAGGATCCCCATTGATGGCGAGGCCATCGTATGCTCAACTTCTCAAGCTAAGGAGTCTGCCTTTGATGCTATCTTTAGTAATTGGAGTGAGGAGGCTCAGGGCACCATCGACCATGGAGGGGTCCACATCAGCTACTAGTAGGGTAAGAACATCTTCTCCATGCGTGAGGCCATCTTCATGCACCTGGTGGTGCAATATGTGCTTCCAGACTCCTCAAACATGAGGATTCCTTGGAACCTTCTAGATACTGTACGTAGAGTAGTACATAGCTCTATCCAATGACCATTGCTCCTAGCTTAGGGGAGCACACTATTATCTTAGCTTTATCAAGAGCTATATCAGATTACTGGTCGTAGTCATAAGGGCATCAACTACAGTCTACTTTTGTAGATCTAGGGATGGTAGCATATCAGAGTAGAACCTCCTAGGGAGCTGCCCTTATCCATTATAGACATTGATGATGTGCATCAGTGTTATGCTATATGCTAGCCTCAGAAGGAGGAGGTATTTTGGAGTAGGACTCATGCTGGCGAGACCCAGTATTACATCGCTCAATTTGTAGCACTTGGGTCGAATGATATCTAGTGGTGGCCCTACATAAATTATCTTGATTGTCCTGAGGCCAGTGAGAGGCTTCGATGGGCTCACCTAGATAGATGGCTACTCGACTGGAAGATCGATATCTAGGATTTTTAGTTTTTCTCTCATGTCTTGCATCAGTTCAATATGGTGCAGGACATACCATAGATCCTATTCACCTACAAGCACCTGACTTTGGAGAGGGATCTATCATGGATCCAACCTCTAGCAGTAGGTGACACTCTAGATGACTTCTAAGAGACTGGGGTTGACATGTGACCACTCTAGAGTATGATGGATGGTGGTCTCTATTTTTTTGGTATGGGATAGGGCCTCTGGGCCACATTATAGATTAGGCAGGAGCAGAGGTGGATCCTGACAAGCACAGGGTGCGCTAGTGTACAGAGGGTGGTTGGGGCATAGAGGCTACCACTAAGGTGGCTCCTGAGATTGATCCCAAGGAGGAGAATCTAGAGGAGGGTGAGGTCCCTCTTGATAGTGCTGAGGGGATACTCTTGGCATAGGTGGATGACATGTAGAGTCAGCTTGATTGATTCCATATGTAGTAGAGGGAGCATGACACTAGTATCGCTACTCTACAGGTGTAGTTGATAGAGAGATCAATGATTGATATATGTAGACCAGTAGCTTGCTAGCCTAACCACCCGAGCTACTAAAATAGATGATATTCTCACAATGACACTGATAAGGTGGGGTGAATCAGTGTAGCTAAAAATTTTGATCTGCAATTCTTAAAACTGAAGCAAAGAGAACTAAAAACAGATAAAGCAATAATGACAAGAAATCACACCACAACACATAATGTAATGAGGTTCACCAATTTGGCTACTCCTCAAAAATTACTACTTGGACTTCAATCCAAATCCAGCCTTTGTAAAACACCAATTTTACAAACACTTTACCAGCACCCACTAGAAGGAGCACCAACCCCTTATTTTTCTGCTGCAACAGATAGGAGCACCAACCCCTAATTCCAAGAACCAACTTGGACTGCAATTCTAATTTAATATAGTGACATAAAAATGCCTTCACTGTTCATATGAACCTGACTAGTCTGCAATTAAATAATCTCAATAAAACTCTACACACTCTCACGGATCTGCTTATTTTTCTCTCGGCTCTCTTCTTACCCTCTTTGCGTAGCAAAATACGCACTTCCTACAGCAACTGTAATATTTACTCAGAACTATTTTTATTTTAAAAAATGTCTCTATTTTAAGCTTTAATTTTTATGCATGCAACCCATAACTGTTCTTCTAAAAATCACTTCTGCCACTTAACAAGTGTAACTGCTTCTTTGCATAATTTATTTTCGTATATAAATGAGGGGCTTTTTTATGAACACGTTGCATGCTTCAAATACCTCTCCTATGACTGTTCATATTTATTTCTGTGCATGCATGCAATTTATAATTCTAAAAATGCGACTGTTCGATTTCTCCTTCTACGACTGTTATTAAAAAGTTGCATGCCTTTTCTCTACTACTGCCCCTTTAACTGTCATTATGTTCCAGTTAAATCTCTGTTTAACATGTTGTTGCGACCTGTCACAAAATCATGACACTTTTGTCTCTTTCTGCCCTTCTCGACTTTAACCCACAAAAAAATAGCATGTCACAAAATCGCGACATTCTCGGCCTCCTAGTTCTCCTTCTGTCTTGCCGCTGCGAAAACTAGCATGTCGCAAAATCGTGACATTCTCGACCTCCTTGTTCTCCTCCTGTCTTGCCATCATGAAAACCAGCATGTCACAAAATCATGATATTCTCACTTCCTTACTCTCTCTCTTCCCTTTGGGTCGTGAAAACCCAACATGTAGCGATATCGCTACACTTTTGTTCCTTGCACTTTACCTTTGCTTCGACCCGCGATGCTTCAACATGTAGCAATATCGCTACACTTTTGTTCCTTGCACTCTACCTTTGCTTCGGCCCACGATACTTCAACATGTAGCAAAATCGCTACACTTTTTCCCCTTGCACTTTCTCTTTGCTTTGGCTCACAATAATACATGTAGCGAAATCACTACCTTGTTTCCCTTTGCACTTTCTCTTTGCTTTGGCCCGCGATAATACAACATGTAGAAAAATCGCTACACCTTTTTCCCTTTGCACTTTCTCTTTGCTTCAGCCCGCGATAATACAACATGTAGCGAAATCGCTACACTGTTTCCCTTTGCACTATCTCTTTGCTTCGGCCCGCGATAATACAACATGTAGCGAAATCGCTACACCTTTTTCCCTTTGCACTTCTTCTTGCAACTTGTCACGAAATAATGACACTTTTTCTTTGCAAGCACTTCTTCTCCAAACATGTCACGAAATTGCGATAGTTTTTCTACTTACTTTCTTTTCTACCAACATGTCGCAAAATTGCGACAGTTTTTCCACTTGGCTTCTTTGCCTGCAACATGTCACGAAATCGCAACAGTTTTGTTTGCGCCTTCTCTCTCCTCGTCCATGTCACGAAATCATGACAATTTTACTTGCGCCTTCTCTCTCCTTCGATATGTTGTGAAATCATGACAATTTTACTTGTGCCTTCTCTCTCCTCTGATATGTCATGAAATCATGATGTTTTTCTTTCTGCCTTCTAAATTCTTAACTTGTCACAATATCGCGATAGAAAACATGTCGTGATATCGCGACAGTTTTCTTACTTGTCTTTTTCTTTGATTTTTTGAATCTAGGTCACTTTTGTTTTCTTGGAATTTCATTATACATGATCTGATTGACCTCTGAACTCTTGTCCACTGCTTCAACTGCATCAATTGATCTATCTGTCTATGTTGACAACAATGACAATACTTTTTCTGCACCTTGCTCAACAATCTCCCCCTTTGGAATTGTTGGCAACACTCATGCACTCTCTTGTAATTCTTCTCCCCCTTTGACAATAATACCAAAGGGCTGCTGTAGACTCCCCCTGAGTCTATGCACAACATTCTCAGATACACATTGTTATAGTAAAAATCATGAATATGAGCAAAACTATAAACATAGGCATAAGTACTCCCCCTAGGAATGTGATCCCAATTGATAGTCAGTTCTTTGGAAATGTGACTACTCCCAACTTACTCCGAATGTACTCAAAAACTTCCTTGAGCAATGGTTTTGTGAATATATCTGCTACTTGCTCTGTAGTTGGAACAAAATCCAATTTGACCTCACCTTCTGCAACTTTATCCTTCAAGAAGTGATACCAGATTGCAATATGTTTCGTTCGAGAATGCATAACCGGATTATTTGATATTTTTATAGCACTGGTGTTATCACATTTAACTGAAATTGGCTCTTCGAAGTGAATACCAAGATCTTTCAGTGTTTGTCTCATCCATAATATCTATGTATAGCATGTTGTTGCTACAATGTATTCTACCTCTGCTGTGGATAGAGAGACTGATTCTTGTTTCTTGTTGTGCCATGCTACCAACCTGTCTCCAAGATAAAATGCTTCTCCACTGGTACTCTTTCTATCATCAATACATCCTACCCAATCTACATCAGAATATGCAATAAGAATGAAGTCCTTACCTTTTGGGTACCACAACCCATACTCCATAGTACCCTTGAGGTACCTAAAAATCCTCTTTACAGCTATCACATGAGTCTCTTTGGGACTAGCCTAAAATCTTGCTACCATGCATACTGCCTGTAATATATCTGGTCTAGTGGCTATCAAGTACAGCAGGCTTCAAATCATAGACCTGTACATGGTTTGATCTACATCTGGAGATTTTTCATCCTTGCTCAACTTGTAACTTGTTGTCATAGGAGTGCTAACAGGTTTACTATCCTCCATTGTGAACTTTTTTAGCATTTCTTTCACATATTTAACTTGAGAGATAAAAATGCCCTTTTCACTTTGATTGACTTGCAGTCCGAGGAAATAAGAAAGTTCACCAATAATTGACATCTCAAATTTAGTCTTCATTTTATTTGCTATGTCTCTACAATATTTATCATGACTGCTGCCAAAAATGATATCATCTACATAAACAAAAAGGACAATAAGATTGCCATTTTCTATTTTAACATATAGATTGCTGTCCACCAAACCTTTCTTGAACCCTTGTTTAATAAGATAGTTATCCAGCCTTGCATACCATGCTCTGGGTGCCTGTTTCAGACCATACAATGTTGTCTTTAACCTGCAAACAAAATCGAGATTGTCAACAAGTTGAAAGCCATCTGGCTGTTCAATGTAAACCTCTTCTTCCAGATTTCCATTCAAAAATGCTGATTTTACATCCATTTGATATACTTTGAAGTTTTTATGGACTGCTAAAGCCAGAAACATTTTGATTGCTTCTAGTCTGGCAACTGGTGTAAATGTTTCCTCAAAATCAATGCCTTCAACCTGAGCATAGCCTTTACAGACCAATCTTGCCTTATTTTTGACAACCTACCCATCTTCATTTAATTTATTTTGAAAAATCCATTTAGTGCCAATTATGTTTTTATTTGTTGGCCGTGGTACCAATTCCCAGGTTTTGTTTTTCTCAATCTGATCTAGTTCTTCATTAATTGCTTTCAACCAACTTTCATCTATGCTTGCTTCAGCAATATTTTTGGGTTCAATGATGGATAATAGAGTACTTTCGTGTTACTTCTCTTCTTGTCTGAATACCAACTGTTGGGTCCCTAATAATCTGTTATATGGGATGATTTTTCTGCCAATTGCCTGTTTTGAATTTATTGTTCTCTTCTTCTTCTAAGTCGATTCTTAAATCATTTGGGTCAATTTTCTGATTTTCTTCTTTTTCTATTTCTTCATCTCCTTCAATGACGTCTTTATAAATAGGGCAGTTTTCTTGATACGTAACTTCTCGTTCTCTACCTTCATCAACTTTAACATCAGCACTCTCAATAATTTTCTTTAGCCGCTTGTTGTAACATGTGTAGGCTTTGCTTTTTGTTGAGTATCCAAGAAAAATATCTTCGTCAGCTCTATCTTCAAATTTACTAAGATTATCTTCAGTTCGTTTGATGTAGCACTTGCTGCCAAACACTTTGAAATATCTTGTTGTAGCCTTTCTATCGAACCATAGCTCATACGGTGTTTTGCTTTCATGTGTTCTTAGCATGCACCTATTTTGAATATAAACTACAGTATGTACTACCTTTTTCCAGAATCTGTCAGTTATTTTATTCTTAGCCAACATTGTCCGTGCCATTTCTTGCATAGTCCTGTTCTTCCTTTCAACAACACCATTCTGCTGAGGTGTCCTTGCTGCTAAAAACTGTCTTCTAATCCCATGTTTTTGACAGTATTCTACAAACTCCTCTAAGATAAATTCTCCTCCTCTATCTGATATTAGGCATTTAATTCTTTTTCCAATATGATTCTCAACCTATTTTTTAAAAATCTTGAACATCTTAAAGGCATCTGATTTAAGCTTTAAAAACAATACTCATGTCATTCTGGAGTAGTCATCTATGAACAACATAAAGTATTTGTCACCATTTATGCTTTGTGTTCTCGTGGGTCCACATAAATCAGTATGTATCAACTCTAATGGTTTCTTTGGTGAAATATTCCTTTGCTTTAAATGTGGATCTGGTTTGCTTCCCTTTTTGGCATGAAGCATAGATGCTATTTACTGGTTTTCCAATGTTAGGTATATCTCTTACTGCTCTTTTTGAACTTATTTTTACCAGATTGTCAAAGCTAATATGCCCGAGCCTCTTGTGCCATAGCCAATTTTCATCTTCCTATCCAATCAAGCATGATCCTTCTGAAGTTTCTGAGAGAGTGTATAGATTTCCAGAAGTCCTCGATCCAGTAGCTACCAGCTTCCCACTATGTGCTTTTCTTACTTCATAGCCCTATTTTTTAAATATGAATTCATGACCTCTGTCACAGATTTGATTTACGCTCAGTAAGTTGTGCTTCAAACCAACTACAAACATAACTTCTTTGGAATTGATCTTTCCATCACTTATCTTGACTGATCATTTTCCAACTATTTTGGCTCCATCATTATTTCCAAACTTTACCGAGCCCCCTTCATATTTCTGTAATTTTTCAAAAAAAAAATTATATCCTATCATGTGATTGGAGCATCCACTATCCAATATCCATGGAGCATATTTGTTCTGTGCTTTGAAAGTTGTCTGTACAATCAATGATTCCTTTTCTTCCTTAAGTTGCTCTTTTTCTTTCCATTCTGATTTGACTGTAGTTTTGGTCACTTGTTTAGAATTTTCTTTGTCAGTGGTCTATGCATGTTTATCTGGGAATTTTCTATTTTGCCTTAAACTGTTTGGTTGAGTTCTTCTTCCCTAAAATTTATTTGCTGCATATGTGCTTCTACAGTTTCTTGCAATGTGACCAAAGTTATGACAGTTGTAACATTCTACTGTATAATCCATCAAGGGTGAAAAGACATTTCTACTGATAAAATTTCTTTGTCCTATATTATAAATGCAGTCTGAAATCTTATGACCGTAAGTATTGCATTTAAAACAATAACCAAAAAAGGAAATATTGAACCTGGGAGTTGGTCTTTGCCAATTTGTAGTAGGAGCCATAAATTTTCTTCTCCTTTGATGTATGACTTTTGTGAATCCCTCTTTGTCAACAGTCTTCTCGTGCCTGGCATTGTTTCTTTCTTTTGCAAGATTCATTTTTCTTTGGTCAACCTTGATCTTATCCTCTTTCTTTATTGGTTCTATAGTTATGGCCTTTGATCCACTTGATGATTCTCCTTTGACAAACCCCAAGCTAAACTTGATGTCTGTAGACCTCTGACTATTTATAATCTTTTCAAGATTTACAGAACTTCCTTCAAGTTTGTGATAGCAACTCAAGTTTTGATTTTTTTCTTCTAGTCGCATTCTTAAGACAACAATCTCTTCTAGTTTGCTGCACTCATCTATTCTCATGGTTAACTATACTTTAAGTTCTTCAGACATTTTTTTAAATTCTTTTGTTTGTACTTTCAAACTGTTTATTATTTCATTCGCATCCTCAAGATTTATTGAGACCTTATTATTCTTTTTCCTTTCTAAATTCAACTCTTTAAGTGCAGCAACCAACTCACCTTCTAGATAAACTTCAGCCTCATCCTTATTTTTTGTGTCATCTTCCTGTTTTTCTTCTATTTTTGCTTCTTCAAATGCCATGAATAGAGCTTCACCTGTTTCTTCTTCAGAATCTTCACCTAAGCTATCTTTAGAAGAGCTGACATTCTTGGATATGAAACTTTTCTTTTTGAAATTGCTTTTCTTAAAGTTTGGTTTCTTCTTCCAGTCACTTCTTTCTTGGTGTGACCCTTCATTACTTTTGGTTTTCTCATTCATGGGACACTTAGCTAAAAATTTACTAACCCCTCCATAATTGAAACACTTAAATGGCAACTTTCCTCTATATTTTTCTTTTCCTTTTGTAAGTTTTCAAAAAAAATTGTCTTTCGTTTCATCCGATGTCTCTTCATCCTCAGATTCTTATTTAGCTTTTGTATTCTTGTGTGCTTTAAAAGCATCTTCTCTGTCTATGGGCTTAGTTTGTCCTATTCTTATTTCGTATGTAGTCAAGGAACCATGCATCTCATCCATGCTAAAATTGTTTAGATCTTTAGCCTCTTCTATTGCAAAAACTTTAGAATTAAATCTTTTGTGAAGAGTTCTAAGTACCTTTTTCACGACAACCGCATCATCGATCTCTTCGTCGAGTCCTCTGATTGCATTAATGATTCCATTGACTCTCAACATATAGGCCTCTATGTTTTCATCGTCATTCATTTGTAATGCTTCGAACTGAGCTCGATGAGTTTGTAGTTTGGCTTCCTTGATCTTGTTGTCTCCTTCATGGATGCTATTCAATTTGTCCCATATGTCTTTTGCTGATTTACAGCTCATGACCATTATCAGTTCACTGTCTACTAGCCCACACATTATGGCATTATTTGCTTTGGAGTTATTCTTAGATGGTTTCTTATCGGTAGTATTTGTTGGAGGAGTAGCGGGTGCTGTGTATCCACTTTCTACTGACTCCCAAATGTTGTATCCTAACGCACTCAAATATGTCTGCATCCTGAGTCTCCATAATGAGTAATTAGTTCCATTAAATAGAGGAGCTTTGTTTGATGAGAAACCTTCACTACCTGCCATTGTGTTCCTTCTAAGATCACCTTAGCTGATTAAGCTTGTTCAGGAACCTTGCTCTGATACCAATTGATATTCTCATAATGACACTGAGAGGGGGGGTGAATTAGTGTAGCTAAAAATTTTGATCTATAATTTTTAAAACTGAAGCAAAGAGAACTAAAAATAGATAAAGCAATAATGACAAGAGAGCACACCACAACACACAATGTAACGAGGTTCACCTATTTGGCTACTCCTCAAAAATTACTGCTTGGACTTCAATCCAAATCCAACCTTTGTAAAACACCAACTTTACAAACACTTTACCAGCACCCACTAGAAGGAGCACCAACCCCTTATTTTTTTGCTACAACAGATAGGAGCACCAACCTCTGATTCCAAGCACCAACTTGGACTCAATTCTGATTTAATATAGTGACATAAAAATGCCTTCGCTATTCATATGACCCTGACTGGTCTGCAATTAAATAATCTCAATAAAACTCTGCACACTCTCATGGCTCTGCTTATTTTTCTCTCGGCTCTCTTCTTACCCTCTTTGCGTAGCAAATACTCACTTCCTGTAGCAACTATAATATTTACTCAGACCTACTTTTATTTAAAAAAATGTCTCTATTTTAAGCTTTAATTTTTATGCATGCAGCCCATAACTGTTCTTCTAAAAATCACTTCTACCACTTGACAACTATAACTGCTTCTTTGCGTAATTTCTTTTCGTATATAAATGAGGGGCTTTTTGTCGAACACGTTGCATGCTTCAAATACCTCTCCTATGACTATTCATATTTATTTCTATGCATGCATGCAATTTACGATTCTAAAAATGTGACTGTTCGATTTCTCTTCTACGACTGTTATTAAAAAGTTGCATGAATTCTATCAATAAATCCACCTGTAACTGTCGCATTTACTCCAGTTAACTATTATTAAAAAGTTGCATGCCTTTTCTCTACTACTGCCCCTTTAACTATCGTTTTGTTCAAGTTAACTGTCTATTTAACGTGCTATTGTGACCTATCGTGAAATCGTGACACTTTTGTCTCTTTATGCACTTCTTGGCTTTAACCCACAAAAAAATAGCATGTCGCAAAATCGTGACATTCTCGGCCTCCTAGTTCTCCTTCTGTCTTGCCATCGCAAAAACCAGCATGTCGCAAAATCATGACATTCTCGGCCTCCTTGTTCTCCTCTTGTCTTGCCATCGTGAAAACCAACATGTCATGAAATCATGACATTCTCGCTTCCTTACTCTCTCTTCCCTTCGGGTCATGAAAACCCAACATGTAGTGATATCGCTACACTTTTGTTCCTTGCACTTTACCTTTGCTTTGACCCACGATGCTTCAAAATGTAGCGATATCGCTACACTTTTGTTCCTTGCACTCTACCTTTGCTTCGGCCCGTGATACTTCAACATGTAGCGAAATCGCTACACTTTTTCCCCTTGCACTTTCTCTTTGCTTCGGCCCGCGATAATACATGTAGCGAAATCGCTACCCTGTTTCCCTTTGCACTTTCTCTTTGCTTCGGCCCGCGATAATACAACATGTAGCGAAATCGCTACACCTTTTTCCCTTTGCACTTTCTCTTTGCTTTGGCCTGCGATAATACAACATGTAGTGAAATCCCTACATTGTTTCCCTTTGCACTTTATCTTTGCTTCGGCTCGTGATAATATAACTTATAGCGAAATCGCTACACCTTTTTGCCTTTGCATTTCTTATTGCAACTTGTCACGAAATCGCGACACTTTTTCTTTGCAAGCGCTTATTCTCCAAACATGTCGCGAAATCGTGACAGTTTTTCTACTTGCTTTATTTTCTGCCAACATGTTGCGAAATCGTGACAGTTTTTCCACTTGGCTTCTTTGCCTACAACATGTCATGAAATCGTGACAGTTTTGTTTGCGCCTTCTCTCTCCTCATCCATTCATGAAATCACGACAATTTTACTTGCGCCTTCTCTCTCCTTTGATATGTCATGAAATTGTGACAATTTTACTTGCGCCTTCTCTCTCCTCCGATATGTCACAAAATCATGACGTTTTTCTTTCTACCTTCTAACTTCTCAACCTGTCATGATATCGCGATAGAAAACATGTCGCGATATCGCGATAGTTTTCTTACTTGTCTTTTTCTTTGATTTTTTGTATATGGGTCACTTTTGTTTTCTTGGAATTTCACTATACATGATCTGACTGACCTCTGAACTCTTGTCCACTACTTCAACTGCATCAACTGATCTATCTGTCTGTGTTGACAATAATGACAATACTTTTGCTGCACCTTGCTCAACAGCAGAGACCCAGGTTGGTGAGCTCACTCATGCTCATGACTTGGTAGAGGCACATAGGGATGTAGCCATAATAGAGTGAGATCTAATCAGGGCATATAGGGGGGTCCTACACCCTTGTAGTTGATTATGGGACCTTCGATAGCACCAACAGAAGTACTACCAGGTGGCCAAGATCCTATGGCAGATATATAGTGCCTACAGGGTTTACTTATGAGTGCCAATGAGAGGCACGCATCCAGGGTTGCTCGAGTAGACCACCTAGTGGGCTACATTCAGATGTTGGGCACAAAGTCTCCTAGGGATACCTATGCTAGAAAGTCCTAGCATACTAGGTCTCAAACTATAGGATAGTACACTGCTAGCTCAAGCCATTGCATCCATTGGAGTGAGAGGACACATAGGTCCTCTAGTACGCATGGTGACAGTAGTCACACCAGGACCAGGGAGGTAGGGTAGTCTACTATAGTAACCAGTCATAGGTCCCAATGGATAGAGATGCCCATCACTCAGGGGGTAGTTAGATGAGTGCTAGGCATCTTTAGGCTAGGCAATACTTGGGGTGCTCAGCAATATCCACAATGGTTAATAGGGTAGTAAGAAAAATAGTCTCCTGAGCACAAAATTGAGTGAGGAGGTGAGAGCTCTGGTACAGGGGGAGCAGATCAGAGCTAGAGCTCTAGATTGTAGGACACATTTTTGATGTATCTCATTTTGGTGTAAGGTCGATGACCTACACATTTGTAGCCTATGGACATTTTTGTACTCTCCATGTACTCTAGGACACACATTATATATATGATATGATTATTATTATGGCTCACTATTGTGTACTAATTTATTTTTAATTTTATTTTTATGTGATTCACATGGATGCAATGCTTATGTTTTTCTGATGCTATATGATGTGATGTATGGATGACATACACTAGATAGCTATTTTATTTATGATGATGATATGCAGTGATCTTAGATGCTTAGTGTGCTTTTTTATGGATGCATATGGATGCGATGTTTTTCTCTTAATGCATATTTTATATTGCTTTATTTTCGTGCATTAATGTATGTGATGCGTTATGTACACGATGCTAATCTAATGTAAATGAACTTGTATGCTTTAATAACTTAAAAAATAAGGAATGAATGCAATTATGTTTATCAATCTAATGGATGATGCCACAAAATGTATAAAAATCATGAATGTAATTGAAAATCCTTAAGATAAGAATATAATCAATTAATCACCCATATATGAAATGCAATGGTATGCAATGTTTTATGATGTGAATGATATAATGTGTCATTCGATTTTATTTTTGCAAATTTGAAAAATATGCACGATATAGTCAATGGACGTCTAAATATTATTGCTAATATCCATCTGGTATCTATCCTGTATGTTGATTGTACTTTTTATAATGATGTATCATGGGTTTAATACTTTGCAATTTGGAGATTTATATGGTTGCCATTTTTGACACTTTGTTGCTATGGGATAAATTTTTGAGGTTTTCCATGAGACTCAAACACCCTAATAAACTTATTAAAAGTTGCATACTAACCACACTAGACTTCTGAGATAAAAGGCTTTTGCTAGGATAGACCCTAACTGTTCATTATCCCTGTATGTGCAAATTATTATTTTAAGATAAAACATGAGCATTCCCCGATGTCATGTAGGATTATTTCAGTCCATTGCTAAGATAAAGGTTCCACAAATGTCTTATCCAATATTAAGTTTAGATTTCAGTTGGACTAAGCCACTAAGCAATGCAGGACACCTGAAGCTAGTTCTTCCACATTTAAACATTGGTATTGTTCATAAGAAATATGCTAATGCATCAGACATATCATCATGCGTAAGGTATAGCAGTGCTGATAATTCCAAGGATTCAAGGTCATTCCTTTATATCCTTCAATTTTTGGGATACTTGCTCATATGTAGTGAAGCAAGGGAGTCGATTCCATATTCTTTTTTAACTATCTTTGGATCTTCATTTGATCTCTCTTTGAACTGGATTTTGGATCTTCATTTGATCTTTGCTCGAACTTTTGATTTATGATCTTCATTTGATCTTCACTTTGAACTTTCATTTAAGCCTATTTTCTGATATTCACTTGATCTTCACTTTTCGACATTTACATTTGATAGTCTTCTTCAAAAAAATTGATTTGGGGAGATTTACTTAGAAAAACTATTTTTGGTATATCGATTTAGAATATCGATCTTATGATATCAATATGGGATATCACTCTAGGGAGTCTATCTATGATATCGATCTCGAGGCTCAATCATGAGGATTAATGTGGGATATCTCTTTGGTATATTGCTCATTTTATCATAAGCAAGATATTTTGAATAGGGAACTAACCTATCCTTTTGCCAACTACCAATATTTCCCATACTTTCTGCACAGAGGGATAAGCAAGAATAACTCTTTTTGCTTCAGGATACCCAATCCTACTTCATGGATTTCATATTCCCCTAATCCTTGTTAGGATTGTTTAATTTTTTGATTAGTGATAGGATTTTGATATGCTAAGGGCTATACTAATTGAACCTTAGATACAAAAGTAAAGTAAGGTTTCTACCAACTCTTGATAAGACTACTAGGTATGACTGAGTGATCGAAAAACCCTAGTATATCTCCATAGCAACATTATAGGTTGTGTTGAAAAATACAATTACTCACATGAATTATGGATCATGATAAATGCAGAGATGCATGATTTAAATAAAAATGTGGCATCATTTGTAATACTGACAAACATAATGCCTTATATTACAAAATGCAACAGATGATGAATGCCTATATGCAATGCAGTAATGCAGTGAATGCATGTGTAAATGTAAAATGAAAATGCAAATGCAATTTTTTTTGGATTATATGCTTTACCAATTTTTTTTTTAATTTTATTGATTTTGTAATTTTTATGAGATTTTGAGCCTCATATCTGACCAAACTGGGAGGACGTGCCTCTAAAGCCTTTATATTGACCAAGCAATTTTTAGGAATCCTTGGAGCTTTTGGGATTGACCAAAGGAATTATGGGTACCTTTGGGGCATTTTGGGATGACCAAGTGATTTTGAGAATCCTTGGAGCCTTTGGGGTTGACCAAGTAGTTTTTCAGAAACTCTTGGTACCTTTTGCATTTGACCAAAGGGCTTACAGATGCCTTTGGAGCTTTTGGGTTGACCAAGCAGTTTTTTAGAAATTCTTGGTACCTTTTGAGTTTGACCAAAGGGCTTGTAGATGCCTTTGGATATTTTTAGGATGACCAAGTGATTATAAGAAAATCCTCAAATCTTTTGACTAACACGACCAAGCAGTTTCAGGGACCCTTGGAGCCTTTTTTATGACCAATTAGTTTTGACCAAACCCTTAGAGCTTTTGCGGTTGACCAAAGGGATTACAGATGCCTTTGGAGCTTTTTGACTTGACCAAAACACTAATAAAAGTTTTTAGAGCCTTTTAGGATTACTGAGAAGTTACCAGCAACTCTCGAAGCCTTTTACTATGCTATCTAAGAATAAAACGCCTTAATATGGATGATGTTGAGAGGTTCAGGCTCTTCAACACCCCCTAGAGATGTTAGGCGATAGGTACCTAGACCAATATTTTCAAATATGATGTAAGGTCCTAGCAAATTAGCCATGAATTTGTCACACATATCTGGCAAAAAATTAGAGTTCTGTTGGTTTTCTTTCAAGACAAGATCCCCAACTTAAAAGTCTCTCTGGTGAACTTTGAAATTGTAAGCTCATTTTATTCACTCTTTATAAACACAGAGATGCTCTAGGGCATTCACATGATGTTAATAAAGTAGCGTTAGTTGATCTAGTTGAGCTTACCGCGTAGTTTCATCATCGATGAACTCTTTCAATGCATATGCAATGTTGGAAATTCTAATTCCAAGGGCATAATGGCCTCAGTGCCATATACTAGTGAGAACGGTGTTGCCCCAATGGGCATCTAAATACTAGTCTTGTAAGCCCAAAATTCAAGGAGTAGCTGGATGTGCTAGTCTTTGTGGTTTTCTTGTATCGTATTTTTCAATATGGCTACCACTATCTTATTTGAAGATTTAGCCTGCTCGTTGTCTTATGGATAATATGGAGTTGCAAAACTATGTTTGATTATTTAGATGTCAAAGCTATCACAATTTTGTTATTGAAATATGTTCCATTATATGATATTATTTTGGATGGAATCCTAAAATAACTTATGATATGCTCCAGTATAAACTCTGCTATATAAGCTTTAGTTGTCATTGTTAAGGGTATTGCTTTGACCCAATTTGTAAAATACTCAGTAGCCATGATTATGAATGTATTTCAGCCCGATGACGGAGGAGAGATCTTGCCTATAAGATCTAATCCCCACTGAGTAAATGGCTAAGCCGCTTGGATGGGTTGTAAGTCCTGTGATGGCATGTAAGATTAGCATCATGCTAGCATTTAACGCATTTCTTGACATACGCATTGCACTCCTTATCCATAGTGGGCCAATAGTAACCCATTTGA
Source organism: Wollemia nobilis (assembly GCA_028583015.1). Classification (NCBI taxonomy): domain Eukaryota; kingdom Viridiplantae; phylum Streptophyta; class Pinopsida; order Araucariales; family Araucariaceae; genus Wollemia; species Wollemia nobilis. Next base: position 14,781,829 of record JAQPPZ010017235.1, read on the forward strand.
AGGATGCACTTGATGATGGCCATGCTGCTAAAATGGCCATCGCACGTACCATCATGGGCTTGCAAAATTGCCCATGATGCCTTTAGGGGCTCTAAGCAATGAAGGAGAACTCCATAATAGCTTCTTCAGTACAAGATGTCTACTATTAAGACATATTTTGCTGCTTTCCATTTAAATGTACACTTTGTAGTATGCAACAATCCCTCTAGGATTATACTAAGCTTTAGGAAGTCTTTAATTTGTGATATCCAATTTTGATAAATCTCAGCCTTGACTACCAAGACGAATTGCTCCTCCTACATATTTACTTTTGTAAATGCATACTGAGAAAAAACCCTGTGGTGAATGGTAGTACCACTCCCCATGGGACTCTAAGAGGTTAATGACCCCCAAGGTGCCTTCTTAAGAAAGTATTCAGCTCTATAGAACCATTTAGCTTGTGGTTCTACACTGATCATGTTGACTGATTCTTTGTTATCATAGGTTGTACGCTCTGCTACTTGATGAGAGAGCATCTTAACATGGATGGTAGTGAAATAAGAAGATAGATTCTTAGGGATTAAGGATCCCAAAGAAGCCATGGTATCTACAAATCTATTTGATGATCGAGGGATTGCCTCAATGTCATACCATTCTAGTTTTTTCAAATATTTATCAACTAGAACTTTATAGTATTTCATTACGGGACACTAACACTGAAAAAACCCCTTGAATTGATTTACTATGAGCAACGAATCATCGAAGATGTTCAATATCTTAATATTCATGGTGATAGTTGTGTGGAGGCCCAAAAATAGGGCTTTGTACTCAGCATTGTTATTGGTGCATGAAAAATCCAACTTGAACTACAAGGGCATTGGAGCTCCTTACGATGTGAAGAACACTATTCCAGCACCATCTCCTTGTTCATGCTTAGAACAATCAAAGAACAAAGTCATATCAAAATTGTTCTCTAGATATTCAGGTTAGGGAGCTTCAGATATGATGAATAATGCATCTGTTGGCAATTTTGGGTTTGAGATCCTAGCTTCTTGTCTATGAGTTGTCATTGATGTCAAAAGGAAATGGCATTAATGTTAAGAGGATGTGTTGGCTTCAAAGGTGGAAGATTCCAAGAGAATCCGGAGAGATTCCATTGGCAAGGGTTTTTCATTAAAACCAAGTTAAATGGTTTTTATTAAAACCAATGGAGGTTCTCTTTATTATTTATTTAATTATTATTTAAAACCCTTCAAGGTTTTAATTATTTAATTATTTAATTAATTAAGGGAGAAATTATTTTTAATTTATCTTAAAGGGTTTTTATAAACCCTTTAGAAAGCAATTTCGATTAAATTCGAAATTACTTTTCGAATTCAGCCGACGTGTTTGGAAATGCATCAAAGTGCATATAAAATGAGGCAAATGAATTCATTTATGTTTGGCCAAGAGTTCGACATTAATCCCTGAGCATTTTGATTTCGACATCGAAGCCCCTATGCCAGCGAAGGAGGAAGACAAGCGTTGCGTGGTCAAAGGTGTGACGGGTTGGTCTTGGCGCCAAGGAGGAGGCGCACGCGGTGATAAGAACGGAGAATTCCCTTCTCCCTCACGTGGGCTCTCCTAGCCCATGCGGCGTGACCAAAGGACTTAGTAGCATGGTGGTCGGCGGTTCGAATCGTCGAAGACCCTTTTGAGGGTAGTGTATGCACTCCAAAATTTGTGGGATATTTACCAAAGGTATGCGCTCCAATTTTTGTAGAAAGAGTGGCAATTAAATTTTAATATTTTGCTTGCTAAGGTTTTATAAAGTTAGCTTTGGGAGGTATAAGGAATGCAAGCTTAATATTTTTGCTATAGTCGGATTGAAAATTAAAGGGGAAATAATTGCCATGGTGGTTGAGTTATTTTGACATGCCAATGTTGGGTTAATAATTTTTAGGGAAGATCAAAATTATTAATTGTGGTAGATTTTCAAGGGCTTATTCATCTTCAAAAAGGTATGGGCACATTTTTCTTATGAGTATGATTGGTGTATGTTTTTCTGAAATAAGGTTGGAGTGAAAAGGTTTTCAACTAGGTTTCCTTTGGTTGGGTGTAAATCCTATTTTCTGGTTTGTTGAAGACTACTTATGCATTGTTATCCTTAAGGAGAGTTTTTGGTGAATGCATAATTTTTGGTTTGAGATAGTGGAAGCTTTGTGCACTAGGGTTTATATTTGTGAGTCTAGCTACTTGCATTGAGTTGGTGGAACCCTTGGTTGGCTGTTTTGAGTTTGATGGTTGAGTTGCTTCCATAGAGGTTGTTTGATCAAGTTATTGCTTTACTTGATTCATGATATTGGGCTTACTCCATTGAGTTGATTTGAGCAAGTTATTCTTTGCATTTGGTGATATTGTGTTGGTGGTTGTTTTGTTCAAATATCTTTGGAGGGAAAAGGATTTCTACTTGTTTCCTTTTCTTGTGATGATTGGTTGAATGCTTCAAGGTTAATGTTGAGTTGAATGATGTTGGTTAAACCTTGTCTATAAGCATTGTTGTTAAAGCCCTAATTGGTTGAGAAAAGATATTGGTTGTGGAAAGAACATGAGTATCATTGTTATATGAGATATTGCATGGTTGGCAATTGTTGGGTTGTGTTTCATGTTCTTGAGAAAAGCATACTACATCTATCTTATTCTTTTGAGATTGAGATTGAGTTGAGATTGATATTGGGAGTTAAGTATAGAACATTTTGAGTCTCTAACAATTCTCTTTATGCTTCTATGAGGTTGATGAATCACATTGGGTCTCTAACAATTCTCTTTGTGGGTTCATGCTAAGCAAGTTTTTCTTGGTGAGCTTGCTGAGGTTTTGGACAGGTTCGGTGGGGACTTGTGAGCAATTTTGGACAGGTTCCGATGGGGACTTGTGAGCAGATTTGGACAGGTCCTAGTAGAGGACTTGTGAGCTAGTTTTTGAGAGTTCTATCAGAGAACTTGAGGACAGAGGAGCATTGGTTCTTTGAGAAGAACCCGAGGACAGATTTGGCAAGTCTTTGAGAAGGCTTGTGTGCAGAGGATTGATTTGTTCAAGAGTTGGACAGATCTGATAGATAGAGGAAGACTTGTACTAGACCGACTGACTATGTTTGGTACAGGTTGCTGAGCTGCTGTGGACGTGATCATAGAAGGCAGAGGTCTCTTAGGCTAAGCATTGAGGACAGGAGGTCTTCGGTGGAAAGGAGTTCCACATGCTGGCAAGAGGTAGAGACAGTTGATCTTCTGAGGGATCATATCCAGAGCAGAGGGGAAGGTATCTCCTTTGAGCAGAGGCTCATAAATTTAGATAGAGGGGAAGGTATCTCCTTTGAGCAGAGGCTCATAAATTCAGATTGGGGGAAGGTATCTCCTTTGGGCCGAGGCTCATAAACATTGTAATTGGGAAGGTTTCCCAAAGAACTTTGAGATAACTTTTAGAGAAAAGTTTTGTGGACGTAGCCTAGCCATTCTGGGTGAACCACGTTAAAATTGGTGTCACTTTGTGGATGATATTGTGCATTGCTTTGATATTGCTTTGGGTATATTGCTTTACTATTTTGAAGTATAAAGGAAAAAGTAAAAAGAGGTCTTATACTGTTCACCCCCCTCTCAGTATAAGCTTGTGTTCTTCAATTGGTATCAGAGCGGGTGCCTTCAGAAAGTTTAACAGCTTGAAGGAAAAGCTAGTAAAGAACACAATGGATTATTCAAGTGGCAATGCAGCACCTATTCTTGATGGGTCAGATTTTGGTCTTTGGAGTGCAAGGATGAAGGTTCATCTAATGGCACTTGGTAATGAGGTATGGGAAGTGATTGAAGATGAGTACACTATTCCTATACATGGTCCTAATACTAAAGAAGAAAGGCTCCTACATCACAACAATTCAAAAGCAATGAATGCAATCCTGAAAGGCTTACAGAAAGCAGATCTCACCAAAGTGATTCACTGCAAGACAAGTAGTGAAATGTGGAAACAGTTGAAGGTGGTTCATACAGGTGATACAAATGTCAGAAAGGCCAAGTTGAGACACTTCAAAGGTATGTTTGAACAACTCAAGATGAATGATGATGAAAATATTAGTGACTACATGCTTCGTATGGATGAGGTTGTTAACTCCATGAAAGACTTAGGTCTTGAGCTTGCTGAAAATGATGTTTGTGATAAGATTTTAAGATCTCTTCCTAATAGATTTAGTGAAAATATTTCTGCTATTGAGGAAGCTAAAGATTTGGATAAGTTGAAAAAGGATGAGCTCCATAGTATACTTGCAGCATTTGAGTTGAGAACTCAAGTGAAGGTTGATGTCAAGAAAGAGGCGACTTTCAAGGCTACCAAGAATTCCAAGGGTAAACAACTTCAAGATAGTGATGAGTCTTCTAGTGATGAAGAGGCATATTACAACAAGAAAGGCAAGTTCTCTAGAAAGCACAAAAGTATGAAAAATATAAGATGTTTCAATTGTGGAAAGTTTGGTCATTATGCTACCGATTGTACTATTCCCAAGAATGAAAGTGATGAAGATAAACAGGATTCTAAGAGCAAGGATTCTGAAAAGCACAAGCATCACAGGAAAAACAAAGATGAGCACAACAATCAAGGAAAGAGGTATTCTCACAAGCACAAGAAGAGTTTCTACCTAGACAAAGCAAGTAAGTGTTCTAGTAGTGATAGTGAAAGTTCTTCAAGTGATAATGAAAATGAGATGTTGTTCATATCAGAAAAAGAGGAAGAACCGAAACATAGATTCATTATCATGAAATGTCTTAGATGTGGAAATTTTGGTCACCTTGAGGATGATTGCACAAATAATGATTTGGTTTCTAGTATGTATGAGGATGCTTCAGAAAACTATAAGGAAGATGCATGTATGGTTTTTGAAAAGGGTAGCACCTCTAGTGATAAGAAATCTGAAAAAGGCTTTGATGATTCAAAAAGCAATCAAATAAAGGATCTTGAAAGTGAACTTATTAGTGCTCTTAGTGCTTTGAAAAAGGAAAGAAAGAAGAATGCTAGACTCAAGGATAAGTTAGATGAATGTTGTATGGAGAGAGATGATCTTATAGAAAGTCTTGACTTCTCTATAGCTAAGACACAAGAACTCAAGGATGAGTTAGAGTCTAAGGTTCTTGAGTATAGTGAGTTAGAACAGAAAATGGCTTCTTTGAAAGAGGAAACTAAAGAGTACAAGGATAAGCTTTACAGATTTCAAGATAGCTCCAAAAAGGTTAAGTCTCTCATCAAAGGTCAAAGAAAGACAACAGATAAAACAGGCCTTGGTTTTGTTAAGCCACACAAGGAACAAGTTGGAGAGTCTAGTAAGAGACTCCAAAAGGAAGAGAGTTCTGATGAGGAAAGTATTTCAGATCATGAGTTCTTGAATGATAGATGCACAGGAATAGAAAATAGAATTCAGAATGAGAAGAAGTTTTCAGAACCTAAGAGGTCAATTAAAGGAAAGTTTCAAGGTAGATGTTTTGCTTGTCACGGGTTTGGTCACATGGCTTCACATTGCATGGCTCAAGTGAAGGAGGTAAATGACAGTTTTAGAAGTGCTAGTTACTTTCAAGGGTATTGCTACTCTTGTCAATAGTTTGGGCACAAGGCAGTTCATTGCAAGGCAAATAACAGGAACAGGTTTGGTCGAACGAGGTTTGGCCAAAATAGGGTTAGTCAAAATAGGTGGATTCAAAGAATAGGTATGCCTCAAAGAAATAACATTGTTACTTGTTATAAGTGCAACAATGAAGGTCACATAGCTAGACAGTGTAGAGCTGAACTTCCAAGGTACAGGAACAGAAACAGTGGTATGAACAGGTCCAAGGATCAAGGCATGGTTAAGAACAGGAACAGTGACAGGAACAGGAATAGGAATATGGACAAAGAGTTCAAGAGAAGGCCCGACAAGGAAGTTATAGACGCTGATGATGATCAGTGCCTAATGGGAGTTTTACTCCCACCCAAGAATTAATCACCTCATCAGGAGGTGGGGGAGGGACTAAGCTAAGAGGCTCATTCTTAGTCCCGAGCCCCAAAGGTGACCCTTTGCCATTGATGACAAAGGGGGAGAGATTTGAGTAAGGGGGAGAGGAGAGCCTCAAGACAGGGGGAGCTGTTTATGTTGAGTTTCTGTGTTGTTGAGAAGCATGGTTTGCCATCAATGACAAAGGGGGAGATTGTTGGCAATTTTGGGTTTGAGATCCTAGCTTCTTGTCTATGAGTTGTCATTGATGTCAAAAGGAAATGGCATTAATGTTAAGAGGATGTGTTGGCTTCAAAGGTGGAAGATTCCAAGAGAATCCGGAGAGATTCCATTGGCAAGGGTTTTTCATTAAAACCAAGTTAAATGGTTTTTATTAAAACCAATGGAGGTTCTCTTTATTATTTATTTAATTATTATTTAAAACCCTTCAAGGTTTTAATTATTTAATTATTTAATTAATTAAGGGAGAAATTATTTTTAATTTATCTTAAGGGTTTTTAAACCCTTTAGAAAGCAATTTCGATTAAATTCGAAATTACTTTTTCGAATTCAGCCGACGTGTTTGGAAATGCATCAAAGTGCATATAAAATGAGGCAAATGAATTCATTTATGTTTGGCCAAGAGTTCGACATTAATCCCTGAGCATTTTGATTTCGACATCGAAGCCCCTGCACCAGCGAAGGAGGAAGACAAGCGTTGCATGGTCAAAGGTGTGACGGGTTGGTCTTGGCACCAAGGAGGAGGCGCACGCGGTGATAAGAATGGAGAATTCCCTTCTCCCTCACGTGGGCTCTCCTAGCCCATGCGGCATGACCAAAGGACTTAGTAGCATGGTGGTCGGCGGTTCGAATCGTCGAAGACCCTTTTGAGGGTAGTGTATGCACTCCGAAATTCATGGGATATTTACCAAAGGTATGCGCTCCAATTTTTGTAGAAAGAGTGGCAATTAAATTTTAATATTTTGCTTGCTAAGGTTTTATAAAGTTAGCTTTGGGAGGTATAAGGAATGCAAGCTTAATATTTTTGCTATAGTCGGATTGAAAATTAAAGGGGAAATAATTGCCATGGTGGTTGAGTTATTTTGACATGCCAATGTTGGGTTAATAATTTTTTAGGGAAGATCAAAATTATTAATTGTGGTAGATTTTCAAGGGCTTATTCATCTTCAAAAAGGGTATGGGCACATTTTTCTTATGAGTATGATTGGTGTATGTTTTTCTGAAATAAGGTTGGAGTGAAAAGGTTTTCAACTAGGTTTTCTTTTGGTTGGGTGTAAATCCTATTTTCTGGTTTGTTGAAGACTACTTATGCATTGTTATCCTTAAGGAGAGTTTTTGGTGAATGCATAATTTTTGGTTTGAGATAGTGGAAGCTTTGTGCACTAGGGTTTATATTTGTGAGTCTAGCTACTTGCATTGAGTTGGTGGAACCCTTGGTTGGCTGTTTTGAGTTTGATGGTTGAGTTGCTTCCATAGAGGTTGTTTGATCAAGTTATTGCTTTACTTGATTCATGATATTGGGCTTACTCCATTGAGTTGATTTGAGCAAGTTATTCTTTGCATTTGGTGATATTGTGTTGGTGGTTGTTTTGTTCAAATATCTTTGGAGGGAAAAGGATTTCTACTTGTTTCCTTTTCTTGTGATGATTGGTTGAATGCTTCAAGGTTAATGTTGAGTTGAATGATGTTGGTTAAACCTTGTCTATAAGCATTGTTGTTAAAGCCCTAATTGGTTGAGAAAAGATATTGGTTGTGGAAAGAACATGAGTATCATTGTTATATGAGATATTGCATGGTTGGCAATTGTTGGGTTGTGTTTCATGTTCTTGAGAAAAGTATACTACATCTATCTTATTCTTTTGAGATTGAGATTGAGTTGAGATTGATATTGGGAGTTAAGTATAGAACATATTGAGTCTCTAACAATTCTCTTTATGCTTCTATGAGGTTGATGAATCACATTGGGTCTCTAACAATTCTCTTTGTGGGTTCATGCTAAGCAAGTTTTTCTTGGTGAGCTTGCTGAGGTTTTGGACAGGTTTCGATGGGGACTTGTGAGCAGTTTTGGACAGGTTTCGGTGGGGACTTGTGAGCAGATTTGGACAGGTCCTAGCAGAGGACTTGTGAGCTAGTTTTTGAGAGTTCTATCAGAGAACTTGAGGATAGAGGAGCATTGGTTCTTTGAGAAGAACCTGAGGATAGATTTGGCAAGTCTTTGAGAAGGCTTGTGTGTAGAGGATTGATTTGTTCAAGAGTTGGACAGATCTGATAGACAGAGGAAGACTTGTACTAGACCGACTGACTGTGTTTGGTACAGGTTGCTGAGCTGCTGTGGACGTGATCATAGAAGGCAGAGGTCTCTTAGGCTAAGCATTGAGGACAGGAGGTCTTCGGTGGAAAGGAGTTCCACGTGCTGGCAAGAGGTAGAGGCAGTTGATCTTTTGAGGGATCATATCCAGAGCAGAGGGGAAGGTATCTCCTTTGAGCAGAGGCTCATAAATTCAGATAGAGGGGAAGGTATCTCCTTTGAGCAGAGGCTCATAAATTCAGATTGGGGGAAGGTATCTCCTTTGGGCCGAGGCTCATAAACATTGTAATTGGGAAGGTTTCCCAAAGAACTTTGAGATAAATTTTAGAGAAAAGTTTTGTGGACGTAGCCCAACCATTCGGGTGAACCACGTTAAAATTGGTGTCACTTTGTGGATGATATTGTGCATTGCTTTGATATTGCTTTGGGTATATTGCTTTACTATTTTGAAGTATAAAGGAAAAAGTAAAAAGAGGTCTTATACTGTTCACCCCCCCTCTCAGTATAAGCTTGTGTTCTTCAGCATCATACAGAAGCTCAATTGTTAGAGGTCTACTATTTGACAGTGGCACCTCAGCTAATTTATATGCTATGACTTGTCCCTTAATGGACTTATGGCTTATGAATTCTAGATTGAATTCCATCAAAAATATGATCCACTTCATATTACGTGTATTGTGATAAGTCTTACTCATCATGCACTGCAAAGGATTTTGTTTGGATATGACATACATCATATGACACAACATATAGTGTCATAATTTATTTGTAGCAAACACTACTGATAAACACAATTTTTCTATGTATGCATACCCGAGCTCATAGCTCACCAAAGTTTGACTAATGTAATATATGGCCTATTCTTTGCCTTGCACATTCTTTTGGGCCAACATGGTTCCCAGTGCAAAGTTAGTTGTCAATATATATAGTAGAAAAGGCACCTCTAGCCTTGGTGGAGCTAGCACTGGTGGTGTCACCAGGTATTGCTTTATCTCAGTGAAGGTTGCCTTGCAGTCCTCATCCTAGCTGAATGGGACACCCTTATGTATTATTCGATTCATGGGTTGATATTTATTTGATATTTGGATAATAAATCACTTTATTGAGGCTACCTTGCCGAAGGCCCCTTAATTCCTTAATATTGGTGGGAGGACGCAATTCCAAAATGGCCTTGACATTCGTTGGGTCTACTTCGATGCCTCTCATGGGGATGATGAAACCTAGTAATTTTCTAGAAGTTTAGTACCAAATACACACTTCTTAGGATTCAACCTGATGTTGTTCTCTATAAGGCAATCAAAGACTTTCCTTAAGACCTCTGCATGCTCTTCTTGTAGCAATGACTTTGCTAACAAATCATCAATATAATCTTCAAGAATTTTGTGCATATAGTCATGAAAAATGTATGGCATGTCCCTCAGGTATGTGGCACCAATGTTTTTGAGGCCGAATGGCATAACTTTATAGCAAAATATTCCCCATGGCATTATAAATGTGGTTTTGTGCTGGTCTTCAGATTTAATCCAAATTTTATTGTAATCAAAAAAATCATCCATTAAGGAGAGCATTTCATGACCTGTAGTTGCATCTACGAGAGAATCAATATTAGGCAATGAAAATTAATCTTTGGATGTTGCCTTATTTAGGTCTCTGAAATCTGTGCAAATATGAATTCTTCCATTGAGTTTTCCCATGGGTACCAATATTGGATACCCATTCTGGATAATCAATGGAAATCACAAATTCTACATCCAACAACTTCTACATATCATATTTCACCATTAATGCTACTTTTGGGTGCATTTTCCTAAGCTTTTGCCTGATCTGCTTCTTCGTAAAATATAACGAAAGGTTATGAATAACCAATATTGGGTCTAGACCTGGAATATCCTTATATGACCAAGTAAATAAATTTGGTCTCTCTTTTAGCATAGGTATGAGGATGGCCCACTCATTTGGAGTGAGACTCTCTCCAAATTTAACTTTCTTTGCACTGGTGGGATCAACATTGATATCCACATCAAAGGTTTCCTCTATCGACATATGTGATCCATCCTAAAGCTAGTGAGGCATAGGAATCATATGAATGTCATCAATCGGGTTTATTGGTTCTGCATTGGAAGCATTCTCGGCATGATAAACATCATATGCACAACCTGGTGCAAAATGGAAAGGTTGCAACATTTCTTCATTGGGGAAGATATCCTCAAGATCAACACGTGAATCAACGTAATCCTAGTCAATAGAATCTTTGTTAAGATACAATGGTTTAGATGGATCTACTAGATTATGGAGTGGAGTGGTCAAATAAATGGAGACCATGTTTATGTAATGAAATTGATCTCTAGGACCACACAAACTGACCTCTAAAAAATTTGCACAGTCCTCATACCCACAATCTAGCTCTAATGGTACAGGCACAAAAGGGTCTTCCCTATGAGGACTATGAATAACTAGGTCCTCCCTATGCACTGAATGCAAAATAGTATCGTTCATCTCATGAATCTACATGTAGGTCAATGGAAAGGGATTAACCAACCGATGGATTTGATCCAGGTTTAATCGTCTTGCTCTCAAACATGGACCAACATGTAGCTGCCTATAGACCTCATCGATGTCTATGGGTTGATGACAATGATGCAAATAAGGAGGACCCTCTCTAGCTCATCTTCTTCATCACTGTCATAATGGAATCCTTCATTCACACCCACTCTTGGAGGGTGCTACTCTAAGTGAGGCCCCATGAATCTCACTTCTTGCATATTGTCGTCGCTATCCAAAAACATTAGATAATTATACCTCATGTACGATGATACCGATAAAACTATCTTGGTCCCTTTCCCAGGATGATCAACATTGAGAATTATTTCTTCGATATCTTATACCGATTCCATAGACAATAAATAATGCACATACAAAGGCCTGATATAAGTACCTTCAACTTCATCCTCGAGTCCATCATCGTTCGAGGGATCCTCGTCTGCATCATAGCTTGATCCACTCATATCAAAGATGGAATATGCTCCATATTCATTACAAAGATCTCCTAAATCGATATCACTTATAGTAATGGGGTTGCACCCCTGCATGTTTGTGTCATCGACTACCTCATGGGTTTGGTGTCCTAGTTGATCTCTAGGGTTAATTTTTGCCTCAGTATGCTTAAGGAGCCTTTCATAATGATCTTCCAATGGCTCAATGGTGATGATAGATATCAAAGGGTGATTCCTCTAGAATTTGGAGGGATCTAGATGATATGGATTAAAATCCACATCATCCACCATGCTGAGGTACAAATCATATAGGGATGCTACAAGCAAATCATCCTGCCCACGTATCTATAACCCTAAACCAAATCTATCAGTGACTAACTGATAATGAGTTTCATGCAAAGTCCTTCGTCCTTGTTCAAAGAGACCAAGGCAGTATCCATGCCAGTGATATAACTCAAAAATACACATGGCATACTCTGGATTAGATAAATAGTGAAAATTTACCACAAAAATGTTCCTCGTCATCTTCATCCATGGGCTCTTATATTGGAAGTTAATCTAGCCCCGCATAGATGAAGTTAATCTGGTTAGGCGGTTCTCCCAGTGGAACCACTAATCCAACTAGATAATGATGGGTGGATGGTTTGCCCATCACTTGCATAGTCTTCATAATTGGTCTAAAGGTCAAATTTTGTACAAGGTAATTGTCTAATCTAGTATTAATGAGATGTACATTCACCTGCAGTGTGGATGAACCTACTTAAGATGTAGGTGAAGCAGGCTGAGGTGCCTCCTCAACTTTATCTTGGGGTTCCTCAACTTCCATGGGAATGGGAATGTCTTCAACGATTGGCTTAGGCTCACACTCTTTCTCTTTCTCACCCATATTTTCCTTTAATTTCTTATCATCCTAATGCACAACTGATGCTAACGGTTTCAAGGAAGTGGTGGTGGTATGCTTTGATCTGTGTGATACATATGGCATCGGTTGAGCATGCACTGTCGGTTTAACTCATGGTTTCCTTATTGGTGATGATAGTCGAACATCCAGGTGCATTAACAGGAGTATGAAACCCCTAGGCAAATCTACTAGGTTCACAAAATTAAATGGCTCCTCATCCGAAGACACCACGTGAACCAGTCCCTCGTGAATATATTTCACGCATTGATGTAGTATCGAGGGGACACAATGCATTTCATGAATCCAAGGCCTACTGAGTAAAATTTTGTATTACATGGTCCCTTATATCATGTGACACATTACTAAAATGGTATTCAAACCCACCTGTATGGGTAGTATAATTGTGTCGACAGTCGAACATAGTGCGTCATTAAATGCTATCAATATAAATGTAGTTGGCACAATGTGTGATTTAGGTAGCTTTAATTGATTTAGTGCCTTGGTCGTTATTATGTTGATCGATGAGCCAGTATCAATCAAGATCCTTTTGAATGGCATGTGATTCGCACACATGATTATATGCAATGATGGGTTAGCCGTAGTTGTAGAAACTGTCCTTATCTCATGATCGTAAAATTGGATCATCGATTCCTGACACTATTATACATGTCCCATGAAATTTGTGAATGCCTATGCATCCTAGGCCCATGCTTCAATGGACCTCAAAATTTCCATAAGAGTCTCCCTATGCCTCAGGTACTGCTATATTAATTTATATATTGACTTAATAGGAGTTATCTATAGGTTTTGGACCAACCTGCTCCTTAGGGTCACCACCGGTATTGTTGGTGGGCCTGGAATGTTCTGTGCAGGCCACTGATTCAAGGTGGCTTGTATCTAGATAGGAGCATGAGGTTGATTTTTTTGTTCGTATCTCTCATGCCTAGTAACAATGTTGACCATACCTATGAACCCCTGGGTAGGTGGTTCGACTTGTACCTGGTTAACTTGACCAATGTTGTTTTGAGGTGCCTCATGATTTGATAAGGGGTTCTTATAAATATCCATATTTTTATTATCTGGCACTTGTAAATTGTGAGGCACTAAAAGCTCACCCTTGTCAATCATATTTTGCACTAGGTGTTTGAAAGACCAATACACCTCGATGTCATGTCCTTTCACTCTATGAAAGATGTAAAATAAATCATCTTGAAACCCCTTTGGTTTGGGTTGATTGGGGTCTATCATCTTGATTTAGGGTAATCTGATCACCTTGGCCTCGCATAACTGATGAAAAATTGTTGTCAACAATTTTTTCAATGGTGTGAACTGGTGAGGCAAACATTGCTCTTTGTTTTTTCCTTTATAGTTATTGTGCTTATCATACTACACAGGCAGAGGCTGGGCCTAGTAGTTCTTCTTTTGTTGCCCCTTGTCCTCTCATTGGATATTTAATACCACTTTATTTATATGGCCCTACTTGCCCTGATGCTTCGTGGTACTCTTCTTCTGTCCCTATTTCCTATTTTTGAGCTTCAAGTTGACCTCTTGCAACTTGATATCCTCAATCACATTGGCTTGTGCCAAAGCCTCTTCGAATGTAGCATATTTTTGCAACTACAATAGTAACAAGATGTGCTTAGCAAAACTCTTCATGAACATCCAAGTTAATTCCATGGTAGGAATGGGGAATGGCAACTTTACTATTAATATTCTCCACCTCTTTCTGTATTGTTCTATGGGCTCATCATCACGCTGAGCTAGCACAACCAAATTGGAAAGATTAGCCTATTTCTTGATGCCAAAGGAATAGCATTCAAGAAAGGCATCAGCTAATTACTCGAAGCTTGTTATACTATGCTTCTTTAGCTAGTTAAACCACTCTCAGGAAGGCCCTAAAATTGTCATGATGAACGTGCGCAACAATAAGGTGTCATTGCTTGCTATTTGAAAGAAAGCGTCTAGAAAGCTCATTACATGTTCTTGTGCATCTTCATCACCCTTGAGCTTATCTAACCTGGGCATGTCAAAATACTCAAGGTAGGTTGAATTAGGAGCAAAAGGATCCAAAGGCTTGTTATGAATTTTCCTTATAGTTGGATTTTGAATAGCTATGCCTTGTCTCTCAATGGCTTTAATTTTCTTGGCCAAGGCCTTATAGGCCTCTGAAGACAGAAAGTCCTCCTCCCTAAGTTGACACGTAGTTAGCTTAGGAGGTATTGTCTTCCTTGTGCAATATGGAGGTCTTTGCTCTTCCTCCTCTTTATTTTGAGAGCTTTAAGTATATGCCTACTCGTATCTATCTCTCGTTGTTGCTTCATGATATCTCTGCCTTTGAATATTATGCGGTGGTAGCCACTTCCTTTGTTTGGTAGTAACATGAGTATGATCATCTCTATGCTCTTGATGCATCTCAGCTTGTGAGAAAGCCTTCATATGTGTGTGCTCTCGATTGTCATATTGAGGATATAGGCCACCTCTAGCTATCTTATCCTCCCATTCTACGTGTTCCTTTTGAGCAAGGATACGCTCCTCGCGCATGCACTGCTCATATAATCTTGTATTATTAGCCTTTGCACTTGAAGATTTTCATATTCGATATGTTGCCTCTCTAGGTGAGTATCCTCCAATTGGTCTTGGAGGAGTTGGCATTTTTGCTCTGATTCCAGTCGATGTGACCCGTCGATCTGGTCGATCATGGGAAGCCTTTGATACCCCTGCTCTGTATAATACAATGTCAAATGATCCAACCAAGTGGTAATGACATCCATTGTTGGTATCAATAAAATGGGTTTGATGTGAGAGCCCAATGCCACTAATGTCTAACTACAATGGTATGTGTGTGGTTAATTTTAATGTACATAAAATAAATGCATCATATAGCACACATGCTCATTTTCTAAATATTATGCAAATGAAAGACGTTTTAGATTCAGAAAATGCAAGCTACTCTAGATGCTCTTTAGGACTATGCACATTACGATGATAAATTTCCACTAATTGGGCCTCACACATGTAAACCATCAATACCTATTTATCAAGTATGCTATAGCCTAGGGCGGACTGCAATCAGAGGTTCGTTGTTCCTAGCAACACCTTTCTAGTGAAAGCAAAGATACAAAAAATAAACTAGGACAATTAATTTACCATTTTATTTTAGTTGCTTTCCTAATTTTCATTTGAAATTTACCTACTGTAAACACATAGAACACAAAAAAGTGACAGAGGACTAGAAAAAGGACCTACCTCATGTCCTGCATTGTCTAGAATTTTGGAATGTTCTGTTTGTATTATCAGTATGAAACCATAGGTTTGACCTATGGTTCTAACTGTGAACCACGCCTTGTACCTATGGTTCAGTTGTTAGGTTGTAGCTAATAGCTATGGTCTGTACTTACAAATACAAAATCCAACAAAACACAATCAGATCCTCAAAATGTGGGGTCCCACTGTGATCACCTCTATAACCACCAAAAATGGTCACACTCGATTATGGCTCCTATTGTGATAAATGGTAAAGATATAACATGCATACAAGTAAACAAAATTGACAATAAATGAATCAAGAAAGAAAAACATTTTATTCCATTATATTTGAAGTCAAAACCCAATTACAAGTACGTCCCTCTTAAGGATATTCAGTTTTTATACAATATTACAATAGGAGTGCTCAATTATTTTCCCTCTTAAGGGTAGGTGTGATTTCCAAATGCCTCTCAGAATGGCACGAACTGCTCTAGGGTGGAGGTGCCCTCTTATTCGCAATGGGGAAGGAATTTTATGGTTTGCTCTCCTTTGGAATTGTTCCCTGTGGTCAAGAAACAACAAGAATGTCAAAATATAGACAACCTCTCATGATGAGGCCCTTTTAGGCAAAATGCATAATGACACCATTAACATGCATAATCAAGAAAGCATAAAGAAAGCTGCTAAACTATGCAAATCGAATCAAGATTCATACAATAGCATAAAGAAATACAACTACTCTATGCATGGATCAGATATATGAAATAAGGCATGAAAGTGCATAAAGAACTTATTAATGTCCTAATTGAAGTAAAAACATAAAGAAGCTAAACTAACCTAAATCTATGGTCAAAATTTTGTTAAAATGTATTTTAACCATGAAAAAAACTAATCTAACCTAATTAATAAGAAATAAATGAAATTAGGAAGGTGGTTATACCTCTGCTACAAACCGTAACTTTGGTGAATGGTCTGCACTGTAAACCATGGCTGACAGTCATGGTTATCACTTTGATAGGCTTACCCTCAATTCCAAGGGTAGTGGGTTTCACCTCCTTGTCCAATTGATGTTCAAGGGTCACCTTCGATGTCCTTATAACAAATTTTGTGGTCAAATCATTGTGATGGGCCTTCGTTCACTTGGATTTACATTTCCTGGCTCTCCTAGAATCCTAGGGCATCCATAATGCAATTCATCATGAATCTTGGCAAGTAGATAGGGGATAAGTGCAATAGCTCTCTCTTAGTATACTCGGTTGAGTGTATAATTCGACAGGGCTCCACTACTCAAATCTCCAATGCTCTCTGATAGTTTGCCCTAATTTTGAGGGGCACTTATAGGAATACCCAAGGGCTAGGGGTGGCTTCTTGGAGAAGCCAATATCAATAAGGGGTGGTTAGGACAGTTGAAATGGAAGCTTTTGACCTCTAACCATCTTCGTTTAGATCCAATTGTCATTTCAATCGATTTGGCTCAGATTGAAGGCCAACTGAACTTCAGTTAAGATCGTAGGTCACAGTTATGGTCTAGATTGTAAACTTTAGGTCTCAACCATGGTTTAGATATAAACCATGGGTCTTGGTTGTGGTTCAGACTTATTAGGCCAAGGAGCCCAAATTGAGTGGTTAGAACCACTACTCTATCTTGGAGTCTATCCAAGATCTTCCATATGGTCTTGTAACATGTCCATATGAATATTCATCCTTGACATGACGTATTTTAGGTATCTACAACTACCAACTTGTTATTTCATGCTGCATCATGGGCTCATATGGTCAGTCTCGTGTGCCTTGGTTTAGATGGATGGATTTTGATTTTTTTGCAACATCTCATAATCATGGTTGGGTGATGTTCACATGGATCTATAACTCTTGGAAATATTTTCAATGTCTTGTTGAATTTTTACCCCAGGGATATTTAAGGCCTTTTTATTCACTCTCTTGGATGTCGAGTTGCTACATTGTGTTTTGCTTTAGTATTGGATATACTAAGACTTTTTTTCTTGCTAATCAATGCAGCACTATGGGTCTGTGGTCTGCCCAAAAAGTATGTAAAGTTTTGATTGAACCCTCTGTACTAGAGACTGATTATGAAGTTAGAAATATTCTTCGTAAATGTGGATTGCTAAACTATATCATGTCCTTTCATGGAAATCATAGGGCATTGTATAGAATGTTGGCCCGATCATGGAGGAGAGGTTGGGTTCGAACTAGTAGTATTGAGTTTAAATTCATGAAGGAGTTTATTGGAGAGGTTACTAGATTTTCAATTTATGGTGTTTCCCATAACCAGAAGAAGCATTACCTCAAGAGAGAAATGAACACTTTTAGGGAAAAAGGGGATTATCTTCCAAAGTGTACGAATATTTTTTATGCAAAAGCTCTCAAGGCACCATGGGACCGATTCATTTTGGTCATCATGAATTACTTCACCTTGGATGTGAGGGGGGATGTGCTTCATAGTTTTCATTTTATGTTTTTGAATTAGTTAAGGAAAAAGCACCTCATGAACATCCCCATATTCCTTTATGATTCTCTAGAGAAAACAATGATTGATGTAAGGGGCAGTCAAGGGCTAGATCTAATTCATCAGGGTATGATCCTTCTTACATTTGAACATGTTGTAAAATCCAAAGGGGTGGTAGTATATGAGGTCATGGAAATAATTCATTTCCATAAAGTTCTTTCGATTATGAACCTGAGCATTTCTTTGCCTAAGGTTTCAAGTGAGCATTCTGATTTAAACCTTAATTTTTTTTTGAATTATTCTAAGGAGAAAGCTTTCTCTAGAAGTGATATGGAGGCTTTACCCAATATCACAATTGGGGGCAGCTCTACATGATCCAAATGACTATCTTCAAAAATAAAAAAATATAGGAAATTTTTGGCTTCGATTGAGGTGTTGAATTTTGAGGACAACCATCCACCAAGGAAATATTAGAAGGTTTTTTATTATAGGAATGAGGTAAATGATACTTCTCTAGTGGTTGTTCCAGTTTTCCCTGGATTTTTACCCTTGGTGATTTGGAGGTGAAACATTAGGCCCTCTTGGGAGCTATTTAGATGGTTGTTTCTTATGTCAAGGATATTCATGGGTAGATCCAAAAACAAAAGGAGGCTTTAGGTGAGAAATGATCTAGATGTTCTCAGGCTTGACATATTTTGGTTTTGGATCTAGTCTCATTGCTTATTTTTAGGATCCAATGACCTATATGCTGGCTATTTTTGTTTTGGAGATATTTTTATTAGTCCTATTTTCTTAGTTGATTTTCTCTAGAGTGGCTTTGTAGTTATCATTGTATAGTTGGATCATTTTATTTATTTCATCAATTGGATTAATGGGGTGTGAACCTCTTATCCAATATTTTAATTTTGTATAAAAGGGTGGGGTCCCTTTCAAAACTCCATTCACTATCTAATAAAAAAAAATTCCTCTTGAAGCTCCCCATGTATAAAGGCATTCTTCACATCCATCTAATGTACCTTCCATTCCTATGAGGTAAAAATGAAGAGAATCATCCTGATTGAGTCCATCATGGCTAATGGTGCAAATTTCTACTAATATTCCATTCCATAATATTGAGATAATAATTTAGTAATAAGGTGTACCTTATGCTTCTCTACCTGACCATAAAAAGTATATTTGGTATTATAAACCTATTTGCAAACCAACATCATTCTTTCCTAGAAGTTAAACTAGTTCCTAAGCCTTGTTCTTTATCAAAACCTCATACTCTACCAACATAGCATCTTCCCATTATACCAAATATTGGCTTGATAATATTTTCAAGGATCCTATGAACGTGCTACCTTCAAAAGGATTTCTTAAGAAGGATCCTTCCTATGTTGCTTAAGAAATAGAATAGGCTAAGCATCATTTAGGAGAATCTTAACCGCTTGGATGTTGGATGAATTCAGGTAGAATAATGTGTATTTTATGATAAGTCAACATCTAAATATAAATCTAAAGAATCCAACTCAAAATCAGCACTCATATTATCACACAAGGTTGAAACACTCTAAACTAATATGTTCTATTCATCATGCCCTGCACCTAGAGAAGATGTTTTATTTGGTGCTACTCATCACAAAATAAAATAAATAGGCAATGAGACTCCACTTGAATATAAAGATTGGGAATATGAATAATATGCTCTAATGGGAATAGAGCCATCCAAAATATCAAAAGGGACAACTAAATTTGAGATGGTCAAAGGATCAAAAGGATCATTTTCAAAAATAAGGTAGTAGTACCTAGAAGAACCTCATCAAATATGACATATCTTTAGATTAAAACCTCATGCTTCAAAGGATAATAAATATGATATGCCTTTGAGAAATATGAATACCCCATAAAAATGCACTTATGACTCTATGGTACCTCCTTCCACATATCCATGGGTATGTAAGCCCATTTTGAAGACCCAAAGATACAAAATTGGGACACATCAGGCTTCTTGGTATTTTTCACATTATATTTTGGTTTCTTGTTATTCTAAACTTTGGAAATAGCTTCCTTTGGGTGATCTTGATTAAAATTTAAAATTTCCATATGGTTATTTATTCTAGCCTGATGGTGAAAAAAGTATTTAAATACTTCATCATTTGGTGGTGCAAGAGAATTTGGAAAATACACACAAAGTATTTAAAAAAACTATCTCATATGTTTCTAACACATCATTGAAGAAAATATTGAGTAGTTTGGTGATCTTTTACTTCTAAAATACTTCCTATATTTATCTTCTCTTAGGCAATCCTCTTCCAATTTAAATGTATTCTTGTAGTTTCTTGAACTAATTGATATAACCATCAACAATATCAAATGAGTTGATCAATAAGGTTGCAAAATTAGCCTTCAATATTCTAATTTGTGTGTAATCAATTCAATCACACAAACCATAAATTTTTTTAAGTAATAATTTTAGATTCGTAGTGCTTCTAACATGAGTGTCGTATACATTGTCAACATGAAATGTAATGACACCATGATCCTCATTCTTCTTGTCTATATAGATCTACTTCACTTATTCAAAATTAGTATCATGAGGATTCTCATATAAATATTTGAGCAACCCCTTGCTTTGGAGTAGAGCTTCAATATTGATCTTCTAGGTTGTGTATTGGACCACTCAACAAAGGCATATAATAATCCATACTATTCTTCCAAAATACGAAAACTAGTATATAGTTGTGAATGAAAAGCACCACCAATGTATAGATCTTAAAAATCCATGTGATATAAAAAATAACGGTCTCAAAATGCTTATGTATGCACAAGTTATGGCCCTCAAAATTTTATCATAGAAACAAAAATTACCTTCAAAACCCTTGAAAAAATAAAATAATTTACTACCTATAACGAATGATAAAATGCCATGCATCACTGCATGAGTGGCTAAGGGGGTGCAAAGCATGTATTGAAAAATTGTGTGACACCACTTGTTTTTAATATGATTTGTTGTTTGATCCACAAAACACATTGTGCCACTTGTTACATATTGATTCACTTTGAAATTTATGCATTAACAAGTTTTTATTGATTATACGTGTTCTTTATCAAGTTTTATGAGATGGTAAAATATGATTGGCCAACCCATATTTATATGCATTTAGTGGCATACGACCTACCATGTCAGCCAATATAAAATCTACCATGTGTTTCCTTAAGATTCATGCCAAATCATAAAATAAGTTAGTGCTTGTGCCAACCACCATGTATCATGCCATATCACTTATACAAATTGCCATGTCGTTTGTATAAACTATCACATCACCTATATGAACTGCCATATGTTGCCTTAAAAAATATGCATTGTCCACCAAGTGAACTATGTAGACCACCGTGTTAGCTATAACATGTTGCCCTAAGACTTGTGCACCTACTTCCAAGTCATATGTATGACCCACCATGTTGGTTGTATGGACTACCACATCTGTACACCATGGCCATGTCATCACATACATGCAAATGGGTGACATAATCTAATGCCACATCACAAGTTGCCATCTTATCAAGGGTTATAATGTCATTAGTCATGATGAAATCATCATGTTCATAAAAATATCTTATTGGGAGGAATCAATCTTGATACCTTCCATGAGAAAACAACTTATATTCCTTTTACTAGCCATCTCCCCAAGCATAGTTCTTGGGAGATAAAATGCAAGGGTGAAATAAATTAAGAATGCAAATAGAAAGTGCCCCATTTTGACCCTCCTCACTGACATAGGTCTATATAATATTGATGCAAGCACATACCTTCATGCCATAAATATCCTATTAGCCTAGAGAATATTCCCCAAAATATTCTAAATTTGAATTTAAAAAAAAATATTTTTTTGCGGGAAACATTAAATTCTTTAAATGCAAATTTGAGGCACCTCAAGGAAAAATGAGCAAAAATGCTGAACTATGACCACCCCAAATATTTGACAAAGAATTTAGAAATATTTATAGTTTATTTGTATCTATCACAATATTTCCTACACAACCATTTTTCTAGATGTAATCAATAAGGACATCTTCTCATGCCTATGCAAAAAAAACTTTGTTGGACCTTTTTTGCAACCAGAAAGTCTATGCTAAGTGCATAAGCATTCCCATGGCCTCTCTAGCATTAGGGGTCTATATAAAAACATTTAGCCTCTTTTTTTCTTCTTTAATAGTGGCCAAGTAGTCTACCCTCTCATAAATACTACTATTGGAAAAAGTAATCCATAAGAGAAAAGGAAATCAAAAATTTAGAAAAATCCATAAAATACAAATGAGATTTTAAAAAAATATCAAAAAGCTCAATCCTAAAAATAGGTCATTTATACAGATAGAAATAATAAGAAAATTATTGAGTTCCAATGAGAGGAAAAATAACCTATCGATGAATTTTTATTCTAGATAAAAACTATTAATCCTAGTGAGATCCTCATGATCCAAGTCCACCTATCATTTTATTAGAAAATTCATCTTCCGATTACACTATCATTTTTCAAAAATAAATTCTTTTTAGCTTGGTCCAATAATAGTTACCCTTGAGAGAAGATAAAATAAAATACCTATTGGTAGAATAAATCAATTAATGGGAATTCACACCCACTCTAATACCAAGTTAAATTTCACAATATTTTTAAGAAATGAATAGAATCAAACATTACTCAGTATTGTTTGAAAAGAAATACATACAATGAAAAATAAAGAACATAGAATATATTGGGGGTGTTTATGGACACCAAATAATATCACTAAATGAAAATGAAATTACACTCCAATTGATGATAAAAATGGTTGGTATGAAGGGGTATTTATACCCAAATATAAGTTACCTTTAGGTCAAGGTTGTGAGAGTGACCTTTCGAAATAAAATATTTCAAAAAATTATAAATGCATCCTTTTCAAGGTTTACATTGGCCCAAATGGAAAATATGGTCAATATAAGTACAAATTTTGGTTTTGACCTTAATAGAAGCTTAAACATCATATATTCCAACAAAAAATTCCTTTTTATTTTGCATGACTCTACTTGAGCATGAGTACTCACATTTAAAATATCCAAATATTTTGTAATAATACATTGATAATTTGCTCTACACTCACTCTCAAAGTGAATATTTTTTTTTGTATTGATTACATTGGATATTTATCTTATCTAAAATACCACATCCTTGACCTCTTCCTCTATAGATGCCTCTCCTTGTTTCTATTGAATAATTTTATGATAATCTGTTTCTCTAGAAAGGGATATTATTATTGCTCCTTCCTCCATAATTTTACTTGCAAAAGCTTATCTAATTGTTTTTTGCATTCTATCCAATATAATTTCATGAGATAATAATAATCCTTATAATGGTCCCACTATAACTATACCAACTATTTATATTTTTATTTATATTATTAGCTCAGACCATAGATTTTGTTAGTCAACCTTTGGGTATTAGGGTTAGATTTAATTTATAAATAGGTTGTAGTTTTGAATAGTTAGTATTAGAAAAGAATATTTATTGAACTTATCATATTCTATGCATAAGAGACTCTACTATATCTAAGTAGCTATGAGACTTCACCCTCTCTAAGTGACTATGGATTACATTGATTTGAATCTAGATCTATTATTTTTTTCAAAAAATAATTTGAAAAACTTATATTAAGAAAAGATCATTTACAAGTTGGGATGAGACTTCTCCTAACTTTAGCCAAAGAGAACACATGTTTACAATATTAAAATAATATTTTCATTGGAGCCAAACCTCCTAAAAAATATCTCTACAATGGTTGTTCACTTGTTTACAACTATAAAAGAAGATCTACATTGGAGCCAAATCTCCTAAACCATATTTCTACAATGGTTGTCCAAATTAGCTAAACGGTGGATTTGCTTATCAAATTACGTAATCATCTCATCCTCAATAGTTGTGTCATTGTGCCATTGAACCCCTACCTTATTCTTAGTACCCATCTTAGCCAAGAATTCTACCACTTTATTTAGATATCTACTCACATAAACTGGAATCACATCATCTAATTCCCTCTACAATTCCTTAATTTGAATGACAAGAATCCTCAACCTCCATGTTTTCAAAGCAAAGTTCCTCATGCAATCCAAAGATCCTACCATTATTTGAGAATCTAATTCTAATATTATCCTCTTATAACCTTGTTTTATTACTCAAATAGAAGTATAATTGATAGCTAATCTTTTCACTTCATTTTTCGTGGTGCTTCCCAAGGCTTGAAGTTCCTAATAGAGTACTATCCCAACATGATTCCTGCAAACCACTCCAATTCTAACTCTACTCGAATTGCCTTTTACAACTCCATCGATATTAATTTTAATCTAACCTTTTGGGGATGGTTTCCAACTAGCTCTGTCTTTTCCCTCTTGCACTTCAACTTCCTTCTCCATTGTACCTATAACAGTCTAAGTTTTATTTTTAGCATACACCACCATATTTTTTGTGACTTTGCTCCAAATTACCTACCAAACTCCATCTAAATATGAAAAGGATTCTCTAAAAATTTGGACATTTCTCTCCAACCACACTTACCATAAAATGAAGTTTAATCCAAGCTCCCAACCAATACAAAGAGCTATAGATTTAAATCTACCCCTCTTCCATATTTTCCAAATATTAGTCTGGTTCAAATCAACATTAACTCAAATTTTATAAGATAAAAATCATCTCTTTATATCTAGTGCATGAATGGGCACTCAAACATCAAGTGGTAAGATATTTCCTCACTTTTGTAGAATAAAACACATTGATATGGACCAATGATTCCTCTAGGTCTAATAATATCAAAAGTAATAATTCCATTATGCATGAACTGCCAGAAAATTTTTTTTACTTTTGGTCAACCCTTGGACTGCCAAATATTTCTCCAATCCTCAACCTGATATGCATGAGGAGGAGGCTCTGGAAGGATCTTATCATATTCATACTTCATTGTGTAGACACCAAGGCTTCCATATCCCCAAGCTAATTCATCCTCCTCATATATACCTATGATAAATGTTTCCGCCAAGATTTTATTCATGATGGGTGTCAATTTCAAGGGATTGAAATTGGCCACTCATCCAACTTCTTAAACTGCTTAAAATTATAATCCTCTAACTGACTAGTGTTGAAATGACTTTCAATTTTGACCCAACCCCTAGTTTCCATGGCTATTTTTATTGGTTGAAGATCTGGGAATTCAACAATGATAGGTGGGTATTGATCCCATGAATCTATCAAAAATCGTGCCTTCTCCCCTCTCCCCACTTTCCAAAATAATCCATATTTCACTACCTGAGATACTAACTTTAGAGCCTACCACACTAAGGACCCATTACCATCCAAACATAAATGACCCACCTCATTTGGGTTTACCTGTACCAAATATTTACTAGTTAAAACTCTACTAAATAAAGAAGTTGGTTGGGAAATCCACCTCTAGTAAAGCTTTCCAACCAAAGCTTTATTATTTAACTTTGATCTCCTCAATCCCAAACCTCCTTTTACCTTGGTTCAACTTACTTTCTCCCAACCTAATAAGGGTAATTTTCTCTCTCCTTTTACTCCTCATAAAAAATTTCTAGCTATCTTGTCCAACTCTTTCCATATGGTATGTGGGGTAGCAAGGATAGAAAATGTATAAATTGGCATGGCCTGAATGATTGACTAAAAAAAGGTTAATATACCCCCATAGCTTAACCATTTATGAGACCAATTATATTCCTCTAGATATATATTTTTACTTTTTTAAAATGCAAAGGGACCCCAAAGCATACATTTGGGAGAGAAGTCCTCGTGAATCCCAAAATCTCTAAAATTCTATCCTAAAGCCTTTGATCAATATTGAAAAAAATCACTTTGGATTTTTTATCATTGATGACTTGGTTTGTGGCCCTAAGGTAGACATTAAGTGTATGTATAATCATTCTTGCTTCCTTAAAGTTGACCACCCCCACCAATCTTGTGTCATCCACAAATTGTAGGTGATTCAAAACTTCCTCAACCACCTTGATACCTATTATCAAATCTTGTTGTATTCTCCTCAAGATGAGTCTACCCAAACCTTCAATCAATATGATAAAATATAAGGAAAAAAAGGATCTCCTTGACGAAGGGCTTGAGTATCTCCAAATGGTTGTGAGGTAAGGCCCTTGATTAAAAATTAGTATGTCAGAGTAGAAACACAACTCATGACTGATTCTATCCAATTCTAAGAGAAACCAAAGGTTGCCATCATCTTTGACAAGAAGCTCCACTCCAACCTATCATAAGTCTTTGACATATCCAATTTTATGAACATTCCCCTATTACTATATTTTTGAATTGAATGGATTACCTCTTGAGCTAGACCCACACCATCCAAGATTTTCATGTCCTCTATAAAACCCCCTTGCTTCGAGGAGATAATTCTATGTAGAAGAGGTTTTAGCCACTCAACCATTACCTTTGTGATTATATTATATATGACATTGCATAATACAATAGGTATATAATCTGAAATATGCACCCCCTCCTCCCATTTTTAAATTAAGGAAATGAAAGTATTATTTAATGCTTTAACCATTATTTTACTACCTTTGGACTCCTCTATAATAGTCATTACATCCTCCACCAAGTTGTCCTAGAAGGCCTGAAAAAATTCAATTGGAAAGCCATATGGACCTAGAGTTTTTTCGGTGCTCGTTCCAAAGACTACTTTCTTTAGTTCCTCTCTATCAATGGGTTTAAGTAGGGCCTAATTTTATTCTTCAGAGATAATAGAGGGTATGAAAACAAGAAATTCTTTTTGATCCTCTTCATCTTGCACCATACTTTTCTTAAATAGTTTAGAAAAATAATCCATTGAATGAAAATGCATACCTATAATTGTATCAAAGGAGTATCCATTCTCATCTTGAAGAGATTCCATGTTGTTCATTTGTCTCCTAGCATAGGCAACCCGATGGAAAATATTGGTAATTATATCACCTTCTAATAACCAAGTGGTTCTTTCTCTCCGTTTCCAGTAGATCTCCTCTTGGTTGTTAATGTCCTCAACCACCTTTAAGCAATGCATCATCCTCTTCTTTGAGATGCTCTATAATTTTTCCTTAAAGTTTTTTTGAACCTCATCCCATTTGGCCACCAATGGAGCTCTTTGGACCTCAAAGTCTATCTTGTTAGCTCATCTTCATTATTTAAATTGATCCTTGATATAAATAAGATGCTTGTGGAATCTAAACATTGTTTTCCCATATGTTGTATGGCCCTCTTCCCACCACTGTGTAATTTTATTTCAAGGTTCCTATTTTTGTAACCAATTTTTTTCAAATTTGAATGGTTTGAAATGATGCACTGTTTTGATCCCCCTTCCAACAAAATGGGAAAGTGATATGAAACTAGACCCTCCAAAATCTGAAATTTTATATTCCATTTCACAAATGCCTCCTCTGAAACCAAAAAATGATCTTTTCACCTTCCTAATATATGGCTTCCTCCTATTATTAGTCCAAGTGTAGTTGGTTCCAGGGCATTTAATATCCACCAAGTGTAATGCATGGACTTGGGCAATCATAAATTGATCCCTTGGATCTAAAATTGAGGTTCCTCCTTGATCTCTAGAGGATAATTTAGCATTAAAATCCCTAGAAACAATCCATTCTAACTCCTCCTTTGAGACTCTCATGTGATGTACTACTTTCCATTGATGCATCTAACCATCTAGGTTTTGAGCCCCATAGAAATTTATGATTAAAAAATGCTTAGTTGTCACATTGTTCCTAAAATGTGATGTGAGGACACCCCTCAAAGCTATATGTTCTATTGTTGTCCATTCAAGAGAGCTCCAAAAAGTAACTATACCCATGAGACCCCTTGGTCAGCCACTTCCATATGATCAACACCCCTCCAAAGTCTATTTACTGATTTACACATAAGATCCAATGATATTTTTGTCTCCTGGATAAGCAAAAAATCTATTTTATATTTTTCTAAAAGTCTTCAAACAATAGATTGATGGGTTCTACTATTTAAATCCCTAACATTCCATGATTTTATAATCATTGGTTACCTAATAGTAGTAAAAATATACTGGTCACATCGATACTCGAGTGATCAGTTTGTCTCCTTGAAATGCTATCAATTCCTTATTTGATTTTCTACCCACTCCTTGAGAGCTGATATTTTTTTCTCTTTTCCACCCGAGTTATCCCTAGAGTTGACCTTTATCTATTTTCTTTTGCTATACCCATGATGACATCCTTTATTATCAACCTCTCTTGGTTATGCACTATCACTACCCCTGCAATATCTGATTGCGATAACTCACTATACTTAATTACCTACTCTAGGATGGGAGGAGGTGAAAGAGGGGCTTGAACATGGTTGTTATTGTTTTTATTATTCCCATCCACTCCTTCCATGAATTGTTCTTCTTCCTGGTCCACTAGTGTCTTAAATATCTCATACTTATTGGAGGGCTTGAGTAGGGTTTTATCTTTACCATATTTTTTGTTTTCCTTCTCCTTATTTTAGGTTGTTCAAAACCATCTCCCTATGCTTCTTTACCTTGAGAAATATTGGTTGTTTCTTTATTGAGTGTTGAATTACCCTCCTTAGGAATATTTTCCATTCCCAAAGGAGCCTCCATTTTATGTTCATATTTTTTGGGTAGGATCGGGAAAAATTCCCATATTTTTGGCAAACTCTTCACCTAAAGGGTAATGCCCCATAATAAAATTGTTGAATCCAAGATAGTCCTGCAAGTTTGAGTTCAACCTTTGTCGATAAAGGTTGGCTAAGATCCATTTACATGCATAATCTAGCATAAAATTATGTATTTCCTTCCATTGTGTCTTAGAAAACACCCAAATGTCTTCCAAAGAAATTTTTGATAATTTCCAATACTTGCTCACTCCAAAACTCCATTGGAAGTGCATAATAAATCCAAACCGAGATAATAGTGGGTTTAATTTGAGGATCAAATTCCACTCTCCAGGGCTAAACAAATAATTCTACTAGACCATGATTCCTATTTTCTAATTTGAAAGTCCTATTTCTATTGGTAAGTGAAAAAACTAACACTAAAATATTCATTGTTGATAAACCACAAAGAATACTCACTAAGAGGCTCCTAGTTTTGTCAAACCCAGGAATGCAAAAAAAATAGTGCAAGGCAAATACCCATGAATTTATAGATCAAATCATGATTGGATCTATATAAAATTGTTTCTTCTACCATCCTTTGCTCAATGATAATATTTGACCTTGATTATGACTATGGCAAGCATCCATTAACTCGTTGAGATGTTGATCTATTTCCAGCAGTCGTAAAGAGCATTTTTAATATAGTTTTTTGTGTTTCTTCAATATTTTTGTTGGATATTTATCCTTTAACAAAGATGTAAAAGAACTATGTGTCTCTAAAATAGGATTTGGAGGTGTCCCTATTAGGCCTTCTTAGAGAAACAATCTTGTATTCAATTCCAAAGCAATCAAAAATCTCTTCACGATGTAATAGAGTTGTTATAATACCATTTTGTTCAAGAAAAATACCTAGGAATCTAGATCTATTATTATATATTTTATTTGTTGCTATTGGATCTAAATTTGCTATTTTAAAGTATGATGTATTGTTTCTTTTTATATTATGTAGTTAACATTTTAAATTATTATGCAACAAGTGGTATCAAATTGATGTTCTACAAAAGTGGGAAATTATTATAGAGAATTTTTGGCAAATAAATATTAGAAAATATTCAAATACTTTTTTTTAGTTCTCTGTGTTGACTACCTAACACTGTAGCATGCTCGTAACCAAAGCTTACACTTGGATTTTGTATTTTATAAAGCCCAAATAGCTTTAGTCAAAAGGTAGATTTATTATTTTTGTAGAGCTAAGACTTCAAAAAAATTGCAGGGCATTAAAAAAAAGGTTAGTTACCTGCAACCTTAAATTTTGATTCTAAACTTGCCCAAGAATAATGCTTTACCATACTCCCACAAGAACCTAAACATTGATATCTCAAAAGATGCTAGCCTAAGAAAGAATCCATCACTGTATCAACATGCAAACACCCCATTGTCTACTATCCTTATTTCACCAATATAAAAATATCATGTGTGACAAATAGATCAGATAACATTATGTTCCAAATTTTTGATCTATTATTCACAACAATAAGATGTGTTCTAATCATACCTCTTCATTTCTTGCCATAAATAGCCAAAGCAGAATTTTGCCCAATTAAACAATAATCTCTAATTATTTCTACCACTTTTTGGATCTACTAAACCCTAGATCCACTAACCACCCCAAAATTATTGTATAATACCTAGGAGGGTTCAGATAAGTCTCACTTGATGGATCTTCTAAATTTCTTGGGGTTCAATTGAAGGGAAAAATAAATTTACCCAAAACATTAAGAGTATTTTAGCATGTAAACTATGAAAATTATACAAAGGGACATCATTGTGAGAAATTTTGATGTTTATTTAAATTTTGACCTTTCTTTTGCTAGAATAATTGACCCCCATTGACATTCCTTAGAATTATGGAGTTTAATTGACAATGATAGGAATATTATCTAGGACTTAAGGATGATTATTTTAGCATGTAAAATAAGGTAGTAGTATGAATATATATGTAATGCTTAACTACTTGTTTAGTCAATATTATTCTTCTAAACTATTTTAATATTGTTCATCATGTCATGGCATATTGTATTTCAGCTCCTAGATGGTTATAATATTGAAGTGCGTAGTTTTAATTATGGTATAAGACAAACACATTGAATCCTTATTTATTTTTGGAGTATTGCTTGCAAAGGTTCTTCCATATGTGATTTGGTCCTTCCATTGCGCATATTTGACCCACATAGCCTAGATCCACACATTAAATTTCTCTAATTCCAAGCATTCAAATCCAAGTATTCCCTATTCATCACTTATTTCTATTTGTGTTCCCCTTAATCATTTTACTTTTATCATTTAAATAATAAATAAAATGGAAGTAAAGAAAGAAATAAAATAAGGTAAAGAGAAGGAAAGAAAAAAAAAAAAAAAAATTATATATATATACATATAATTAATAAATAAATTTTAAAAAAAGAGAGTAAAGTGTCAAGTATCGTATCGATGAGGCTAGGGTTTTTATTGTGAAGAATGAGGGTTTTAACAAAGGGTAAACTACAATTTTCAATGGCTATCAATAATTAGAGCACCTATTTGGTAGTGTGGAGGTTGAGTGCTTTGAGCACAAGCAATGGAGAACAATGAAAATACCTCTTTGGGGCCAAAGATTCAGGGGGTCTATGGGCCTCCTGGAGGGTTTTCAAGAATCCAACATGATCATGCAAATATTATGTTCAGGAGGGAAAATATTCAAGGCATTAAATCAAGTAAGAAACAAGCAAGGCAAATAGGGGAAAATAATATCCAATATTCCTTCATGCATATGGGCCAACAAATCCATTAAAATGAACACGTATTGAACAAAAATATACACTATTTTCAATTCATAGTGCAAAATAAGGAGTAAGGGAATCCTATTCGAAAGTATAGACAATGGATAAAACAAAATATAAACAAGATTCAAGATATGGATAAAATAAAGGGAGATCACATATTGATGGCAGATTTATATCTCGGTAAAGCTACAACTAGATCTAGGGCACACAATAAAAAAGAACCAATCATAATAAAAAAATTTGAAGTGATGGAGCCAAAGGACCACTCTCCAAAACTAAATATTAAATAAGAAATCTATGTAGGACCATCCCAAATAAGAGGGAAAAATAATCAACGATTACCAAGGAAACCACTAAGGATGTTGAAAATCGATTCAAGAAAAACATAGATGGGTTGCATGAAAGCAACTAATAGATCTCCATTAGTGAAGTTGTAAATGGACGATATATAGGAGTGAATAGAAACTACAGAGAGGAGAGAACTAATTTATTGGTTCATGGGATTTCGATCGAATCTTATTATTGTCAAGCAATGGACTATCAAATACTGGAGAACTAAAGGTGAGATCCAAATATCTACTTACCCTAATGGTCAATTCCTTACTATGTTTACCACTAAAAAATATAGGGAGGATATTTTTAAGGGGGACCATGGTTCTTAGGTAGGGCAAGGATTTTAATGAAGCCTTGGCATACCAAGTTCAAAGCTAAGTAAGAAATGCCATCAACTACACTTGTCTGGATCCATTTATTTGGCCTTCCAGTAGAATACTAGAATCCAAATATATTAGCAACAATTAGGAATTATTTTGAAGAACACAAGCTTATACTGAGAGGGGGGTGAACAATATAAGACCACTTTTTACTTTTTCCTTCAATTCAACTTTCAATTCAATATTATGCAGTGTAAAGATAGTAGTATCAAAAGCCGTAATCAAAGCAATGCACAATACCATCCACAAAGAGACACAACAATTTATGTGGTTCACCCAATGTGGGCTACTCCATGGATAAAATATTTCACTAAATTTTATCAAATCAAATTCTGGGAATACCTTTCCCAATTACAAAGTTTATGGGCACCAACCCAAAGGAGACACCAATCCCCTAGCTCTATTCTGGCTGGTGATCCTCTAGAAAACCTCTACCTCCATTGCCCTTAGAAAATGGAACTCTATCCATAGAAGACACTTGTCTTCCTTGCTTTGGCTGGAGACCTCTGTCCTCAACTCTATCACCTCAAAAGCTGGTCCTTGAATTTGCACTAAACACAGTCCTTCGTTCTAGCACAAATGTCCTCTTTCATCTTTGCCTATTGCGCTTACTATGCCCTCTGCTTTCTCTGTGCAAAACATAGCAGCACTGTCTTCACGCACTCTGATTCCTTGAGATCTCTCTCACTTAGACGATTCAAAAGAAATGCACTTTTACTCGACGATCGAACTTCTCCCTTGCACTCTATCTACGAAAGTCGCACTTCGAACACACACACCGATCAATGCTTAACTCTCCAAGTAGCCCTCCTTTTATACTAACACTTTCAAGATTAAAACCTTGATCTTAGTCGGCTGCACACCCTAAACTACATCGACTGCACACCCTAAACTACATTGACTGCAAACCCTAAACTTCATCGGACCAAATTTAACTTTGTTGGCTTCACTGCCTCTGCAACTCCTCTGTAGATTCTATCGTGAAACTACAACATGTCGTGATATCATGACACCTTTGCAACTGAACACTATCTTATGGCTTTTGTCGTGATATCATGACACTTTCTGCTTCTGCTGATGTTATCTTCACTCCTGTCGTGAAATTGTGACCCTTCTGTCTTCATGGCCTTCTCTGCTTTTGTCACAAAATTGTGACACTTCTGCCTCTATTGACGTCATCTTCAATTCTATCATGAAATCATGACCCTTCTCGCTTTCTCAACCTTTTCTCGGCTTGCACTAGTGAAAACGAAACATTTCACAAAATCGTGACACTTTTGTTGCCTTACGCCCACAAAACTGGAACATGTCACGAAATCACGACACTTTCACCTTCGAGCTCTTCCTTCTTGAATTCATTGCAAAATTGTGATGCTTCTTTTGTTGAAGACTTGCTTTCTATTTTTGTCGCAAAATCATGACACTTTCTCCAACTGAATGCTGCCATATCAACCTATCGTGAAATCGTGACACTTTCTCCAACTGAATGCTATCATCTCAACCTATCGCAAAATTGCAACACTTTCTCCCACTGAATGCTGCCATCTCAACCTGTCACAAAATTATGACACTTTCTGCATCCGTACAATTTCTTTGCAGCCTGTCATGAAATCGTGATGCTTTCAGCTTCTGACTCTTCCCTTTGCTGCATGTCACAAAATCATGATAGTTCTTACTTCAAGTTATGCAGCATGTCACAAAATCGTGACACTTTGTCTTACTACTTTCTCTCTCTTTGAACTTGTCACGAAATCGCAACAATTCACACTACGGACTCTCTTTTCAGCATTATGTCACAAAATCGTGACACTTTTTCTTTTGGACTCTCTCTTCTGCATTATGTCGTGAAATCGCGACATTTTTTAGTTCGTACAATATTCTTTGCAAAATGTCGCGAAATCACGACACTTTTCCTTCTTTGCCTTCCTGCACTTTTTGAGTCATGAAAATGCGACATGTCGCAAAATCGTGACACTTTCCACTTTGCTCTTCTTCTCTACCAACATGTCGTGAAATCGCGATAGTTTTTCTTGCTTCTTCTCTCTCTTCCAACATGTCGTGAAATTGCGACAATTTTGTGAGCTCTTTCTCTCTCCTCAAACATGTCACAAAATCGCGATAGTTTTTCTTGCCTGCTGCATACCTTTTCTTACTTGTCTTTTTCTTTGAATTTTTTGCAAATGGGCTACTATGATCTTCCTGGAAACTCATTGTCCATGCTCTGAATAATCTGAAATTAAATAAAATTCCTTCAAGAGCTTATTGACATCAATGACAACTTCTACACTTGAGCAAAGGCAATGGACCCAAGGTACCCAAAATTGCCAACAATCTCCCCCTTTGTCATTGATGGCAACCCTTCATTGAAAACTCATCTCAAGAGCCAAAACTGAAACCAACTGTGCTAACAA
The DNA here is from genome assembly GCA_028583015.1 of Wollemia nobilis. Classification (NCBI taxonomy): domain Eukaryota; kingdom Viridiplantae; phylum Streptophyta; class Pinopsida; order Araucariales; family Araucariaceae; genus Wollemia; species Wollemia nobilis. The sequence continues at coordinate 14,816,314 of JAQPPZ010017235.1, forward strand.
CTGAGAATCTGCATTTGAAGTTTTGCTCCCCCTAACTTGAAGCTCTTCTCTTCACTTGAAGCTCTCCCCCTTACTCATATCTCTCCCCCTTTGTCATAAATGGCAAAGGGTCACCTTTGGGGCTCGGGACTAAGAATGAGCCTCTTAGCTTAGTCCCTCCCCCACCTCCTAATGAGGTGATTAAAATAGGGGTGGGAGTAAAACTCCCATTAGGCACTGATCATCATCAGCATCTACAATTTCCTTGCCAGGCCTTCTCTTGAATTCTTTGCCCGTATTCCTGTTCTTGTCACTGTTCTTTTTCTTGTTATCATTCCTGTTCTTGTTCTTGTTCTCATCCTTGTTTTTGTTCATGCCTTGATCCTTGGACCTATTTATACCACTGTTCCTATTTCTGTAACTTGAAATTTTAGCTCTACACTGTCTAGCTATGTGACCTTCATTGTTGCACTTATAACAAGTAACAATGTTATTTCTTTTAGGCATACATGTTCTTTGAATTTGCCAGTTCTGCCTAAACCTGTTCTGATCAAACCTGTTCTTGTTATTTACCTTGCAATAGACTGCCTTGTGCCTAAATTGTTGACAAGAGTAGCAATACCCTCAAAAGAAACTAGCGCTTCTGAAATTGCCGTTCACCTTCTTCACTTGAGCCATGCAATGTGCAGCCATGTGACCAAACCTATAACACGCAAAACATCTGTTGTGAAATTTACCTTTATCTGACCTCTTGGGTCCTGAAAACTTCTTATTTTCATTCTTCTTTTCATTTTTTGTTTCTACGCATCTATCATCCAAGGAATCATAATATGAAATACTTTCCTTATTAGAACTCTCTTCCTTTTGGAGTCTCTTACTAGATTCTCTAGCTTGTTCCTTGACAAAACCAAGGCGTGTTTTATCCGTTGTCTTTCTTTGACATTTGATGAGTGACTTAACCTTTTTGGAGCTATCTTGAAACCTGTAAAGCTTATCCTTGTACTCTTTAGTTTCCTCTTTCAAAGAAGCCATTTTATGTTCTAACTCATTGTATTCAAGAACCTTAGACTCTAACTCATCCTTGAGTTCTTGTGTCTTAGCCATAGAGACGTCGAGACTTTCTATAAGATCATCTCTCTCCATACAAAATTCATCTAACTTATCCTTGAGTCTAGAATTCTTCTTTCTTTCTTTTTTCAAAACACTAAGAGCGTTAGTAAGTTCACTTTCTAGATCCTTTATTTGTTTGCTTTCTGAATCATCAAACCCTTTTTCAGATTTCCTATCGCTAGAGGTGCTACCTTTTTAAAAAACCATACATGCATCTTCCTTATAGTTTTTTGAAGCATCCTCATACATACTAGAAACCAAATCATCATTTGTGAAATCATCCTCAAGGTGACCAAAATTTCCACATCTAAGACATTTCATGATAATGAATCTATGTTTTGGTTCTTCCTCTTTTTCTGATATGAACATCTCATTTTCAGTATCACTTGAAGAACTTTCACTATCACTACTAGAACACTTACTTGCTTTGTATAGGTATAAACTCTTCTTGTGCTTGTGAGAATACCTCTTTCTTTGATTACTGCGCTCATCTTTGTTTTTCCTATGATGCTTGTGCTTTTTAGAATCCTTGCTTTTATTATCTTGTATATCTTCATCACTTTCGTTCTTGGGAACAGTACAATCAGTAGCATAATGACTGAACTTTCCACAATTGAAACATCTTATATTTTTCATGCTTTTAAGATTTCTAGAGAACTTGCCTTTCTTGCTGTAATATGCCTCTTCATCACTGGAAGACTCATCACTCTCTTGAAGCTTTTTACCCTTGGATTTCTTGGTAGCCTTGAAAGCTGCCTCTTTCTTGACATCAACCTTCACTTGAGTTCTCAACTCAAATTCTGCAAGTATACTATGGAGCTCATCCTTTTTCAACTTATCCAAATGTTTAGCTTCCTCAATAGCAGAAATATTTTCACTAAATCTATTAGGAAGAGATCTTAAAATCTTATCACAAACATCATTTTCAGCAAGCTCAAGACCTAAGTCTTTCATGGAGTTAACAACCTCATCCATATGAAGCATGTAGTCACTAATATTTTCATAATAATTCATCTTGAGTTGTTCAAACATACCTTTGAAGTGTCTCAACTTAGCCTTTCGAACATTTACATCACCTGTGTGAACCACCTGCAACTATTTCCACATTTCACTAGCTGTCTTGCAGTGAATCACCTTGGTAAGATCTACCTTCTGTAAACCTTTCAGGATTGCATTCATTGCTTTTGAGTTGCTATGATGAAGGAGCCTGTCTTCTTTAATATAAGGACCATGTTTAGGAATGGTGTACCCATCTTCAATCACTTCCCAAACCTAATTCCAAAGTGCCATTAGATGAACCTTCATCCTTGCACTCCAAAGACCAAAATATGATCCATAAATAATAGGTGCTGCATTGCCACTTGAATAATCCATTGTGTTCTTTGCTAGCTTTTCCTTCAAGCTGTTAAACTTTTCGAAGGCACCCGCTCTAATACCAATTGAAGAACACAAGATTATACTGAGAGGGAGAGGGTGAACAGTGTAAGACCACATTTTACTTTTTCCTTCAATTCAAATTTCAATTCAATATTATGTAGTGTAAAGAAAGTAGTATCAAAAGCCGTAATCAAAGCAATGCACAAAATACCATCCACAAAGAGACAACAATTTACATGGTTCACCCAATGTGGGCTACTCCACGGATAAAATATTTCACTAAATTTTATCAAATAAAATTCTGGAAATACCTTTCCCGATTACAAATTTTATGGGCACCAACCCAAAGGAGACACCAATCCCCTAGCTCTGTTCTGGTTGGTGATCCTCTAGAAAACCTCTGCCTTCACTACCCTTAGCAAATGGAACTCTATCCATAGAAGACACCTGTCTTCCCTGCTCTAGCTAGAGACCTCTATCCTCAAATCTATCACCTCAAAAGCTGGTCCTCGAATTTGCACTAAACACAGTCCTTCTATCTAGCACAAATGTCCTCTTTCATCTTTGCCTATTGTGCTTACTACGCCCTTTGCTTTCTTTGCACAAAACATAGCAGCACTGTCTTCATGCACTCTAATTCCTTGTGATCTCTCTCACTTAGACGATTAAAAATAAATGCACTCTGTACTTGGCGATCAAACTTCTCCCCTGCACTCTATCTGTGAAAGTCGCACTTCAAAAACACACACCGATCAATGCTTAACTCTCCAAGTAGCCCTCCTTTTATACTAACACTTTTAATATTAAAACCTTGATCTTAGTCGACTGCACACCCTAAACTATGTTGGCTGCAAACCCTAAACTTCATCGACCCAAATTTAACTTTGTCGGCTTCACTGCATCTACAACTCCTCTGTAGCTTCTATCGCAAAACTACAACTTGTCATGATATTGTGACACCTTTGCAACCGAACACTATCTTATGGCTTTTGTCACGATATCATGACACTTTTTGCTTTTGTTGATGTCATCTTCATTCCTATCACAAAATCGTGACCCTTCTATCTTCATGGCCTTCTTTGTTGCTTTTGTCATGAAATCACAACACTTCTACCTCTACTAACATCATTTTCAATTCTCTCATGAAATCGTGACCCTTCTTGCTTTCTCAACCTTTTCTCGGCTTGCACTAGCAAAAATGAAACATGTCACAAAATCGTGACACTTTCGCTGCCTTATGCTTTTCTCTGCCTTACGCCCGTGAAACTAGAACATGTCATGAAATCATGACACTTTCACCTTCAAGCTCTTCCTTCTTGAATTCATCACGAAATCATGACGCTTCTTCTGTTGAAGACTTGCTTTATGTTACTATCACAAAATCGTGACACTTTCTCCAACTGAATGCTGCCATCTCAACCTGTCATGAAATCGTGACACTTTCTCCAACTGAATGTTGCCATCTCAACCTGTCACAAAATCATGACACTTTCTCCCACTGAATGCTGCCATCTCAACCTGTCACAAAATCGTGACACTTTCTGCATCCGTACGATTTCTTTGCAGCCTATCGTGAAATCATGACGCTTTCAACTTTCGACTCTTCCCTTTGTTGCATGTCATGAAATCATGACAGTTCTTACTTCGAGTTCTCCAACATGTCACAAAATCATGACACTTTGTCTTGCTACTTTCTCTCTCTTCGAACTTGTTGCGAAATCATGACAATTCACACTACGGACTCTCTTTTCAGCATTATGTTGCGAAATCGCGACACTTTTTCTTTTGGACTCTCTCTTCTACATTATGTCATGAAATCGTGACACTTTTTAGTCCGTACAATCTTCTTTGCAATATGTCACGAAATCATGACACTTTTCCTTCTTTGCCTTCCTGCACTTTTCAAGTTGCAAAAATGCGACATGTCACAAAATCATGACACTTTCCACCTTGCTCTTCTTCTCTACCAACATGTCGTGAAATCGCGACATTTTTTCCTGCTTCTTCTCTCTCTTCCAACATGTCATGAAATCGTGATAGTTTTGCCAGCTCTTTCTCTCTCCTCAAACATGTCACGAAATCGTGACAGTTTTTCTTGCCTGCTGCATACCTTTTCTTACTTGTCTTTTTCTTTGAATTTTTTGCAAATGGGCTACTATGATCTTCCTGGAAACTCACTGTCCATGCTCTGAATAATCTGAAATTAAATAAAATTCCTTCAAGAGCTTCTTGACATCAATGACAACTTCTACACTTGAGCAAAGGCAATGGACCCAAGGTACCCAAAATTTGCCAACATATTTAGGAGTTCTCATGATGATAGTTGATAGAGCTCAATAGTTGGATCATATAATTTATGTAAGGATTTGTGTTCTAATTGACTTTGAAAAATCACTCCTAGAGAGGATCACCTTACAATATGGGGAAGAATTATGGGAGCAACAATTAGACTATGAAAATATCTCTTTTAGATGTAGAATCTATCAATAATATGGCCTTCTAGACAAGTATTGTCCTCATAAAATCCCTAATAAAGAAAAATATGATGGGGAATTAGTAGGGTTTCAAATCCCCAAACAAAATAATATTAAAAAAACAACACCAAAAGATAAAACAATAATTTCACCCAACACCTTTGAAATTCTCTTTACATATGAGAAATTAGATGATGAGGATGAAAAAATGGAAATAGTACTAAGGAAACATAGTTTGATGAAGAGAAATAACATGAAGGAATGTATGATGAAATAAGAATAAAAGAAACTACCCTAATTTTGATAAATAACCAAGGAGAGGCATCTTATTCAGTAATGGACCTTCAAGAAATGAACAACATAGAAAAATTAAATAAGTACAAAACTAAAAGCCAAATTCAAACAAAAACAAGTTAGTTTCTCAAAAATATCATATAGATACCAAAAATAGTGCCTTGGTTCTAAGTAATCATTATATAGCCCTTATAGTAATGAAGTAAGAACACATAAAAATATGAGGATGGATACAAACCAAAAGGTAGGATGTAAATCCAACTAGCATCATCTGGTATAGGAAGGTCAAAATTTAATTGAGGAAGGTAAGGTAATAGTTTTTTTTAAAATAAAGGGGTAAAAATTTATTGATAAAAATTCTGGATTACAGAGTACAACTGAGCTTCCAATCAGGACTCAAATAAATAGCCAAACAAGCTAAAACCACTAGACTAGAATGACACCCAAACAATACAACAAGAACAAACCACATTATGTCTGTACATCCTTGTGGATCAACTCCCACAGGCATTGAGAGTCCCCAGATGAGAGACTCTACCAATTATTGATACTCCAAGGCTCTAGAAGCTCATAAGCCCTTTTGGCCAAGTAATCAGCAACCACATTTCATTCCCTTGGAATGTGCACAAATGATATAAATTCAAAATCTTCACTCATTCTGAGAATATTAATGGCTACAGAGGCCAACTACCAATTAACTTCCTCCACCCTTTTACTGCATAAAATATTAACCACAATTTGAGAGTTAGACTCGCAGATAATCCTATGCTAGCCAAGATAAAACCCCCTTTGCAAGGCCTCAAGAATTGCAAGAGCTTCCATAAAATTGTTGGAGTGAACACCTTTATAAATGGAAAAGAAAAAATTGACACCACCATTAGAATCTCTCCCAACACCGCCAATGCTAGCATGTCTAGGATTACCCCTAGATGATCCATCAGTATTAATTTTTAAAACTCCTCTAGGGGGTGGCCTCCACCTACCATATCTCCTAACCTTCTTACTAATTTGAGGAACCCTACTAGGGCTAGAAGAGTTCACACCATCCCCAAAGAGACCAAGGGCTTGTTGTACCTTCTTCTCCTTAGAATCCAAAATAGGGTCCACATCACATTTTATGGATGGTTTCCTAAACCATATACAAGATCCTTTGCTAGATCTGTTGAATAGCCAAATAATTTCCCTAAAATATGTGTTGGTTTCATTCAAGCCAAATTTTCCAGATGATGCAATAAGGGCCCAAATTCCAAGCCACCCAAAGGAAGGGGGTCTTGGCCAGAGGTCTACCTAGACTACTCCAAAACTCCACTAGGGATAGCACATGAAAACATGAATGGTTCCAGGTGCTCCACCAATGGTTCCAAATGTCTCTGGCAAAGGAGCATTGGCAAAATATTTGAGAAGAGTCATCCTCATTCTTACTGCAAAGGACACAAAAAGAGGGACCCTAAAATCCCCTCCTCCTCACATTATCCCAAGCGAGGCATTTATTATGAGATACCAACCAGAGAAAGAAGTTACATTTTGGCTAGGAAAATTTGTTCCACACGTTTTTCCACCAAGTGACAGGAAGACTCCCATACTTTTTCTTATCAAGAACTTGATAACCATAGGCTACCGAGTAGGTTCCCTTAGGATCAGGGTTCCAAGCTAGAATATATTTACCCCTCAATGAATAATAAGGCCTCCCCATAATAATAAGAGCAAGTACCTCTCTATCCTTGGCTAGTCCCCCCTAGGGCCATTCTTGTGGATATTTCCACCTGTACATCTCCATATTTCCAAAATACTAGATTTTTTAAAATTCCTTCACATGAGACTAGCCTGCTTCCAAGAAAATAATGCTTAGGGAACGTAACCTAGGATATTCATTCAATATAGGAGGGTGGCCATCCCAAGAATCCTCCCAAAAAAAAGCATTTGATCCCTAATTACAAATCTAGAACAAACCCTGCTTGATTATATTAGCTCCTCTTTTTAGAGTGTCCCATATAATAGAACCTTTCCCAACCAAGTTGACTCTAGGGATATCAGCCTCAGAAATACCTCTCAAGTATTTACAAGATAATATTTTAGCCCAAATACGATATTGAGAGGTACACCATCTGCAATAAAGTTTTGCAACCAAAGCCTACCCAAAAAGAGTTGTTTATCACAACCTAAGGCCTCCCTCTTGCATCGGAATACATATAGAATCCCACCTAACCAAACTCCATTTAGATTGATCAAGTTTTCCAGACCATAAAAATTGTCTTGAAAAAGCATCCATGTCCTTGATGAAATGAGAGGAAGCTATTTGTACAAAACATCTATAAATGGGTAAAGCTTGAACAACAAATTTTAAAAGCAAAACTCTACCTACAGTGGATAGCCATCTAAAAGTCCAGTGATTCACCTTCCTTCTAAACTTATCAAGCATAGATTGCCAATAAGATATAAGTAGAGGATGAGATGAAATTGGAATACCAAGATAAATGAAGGGGGGAGTCCCAACCTGAAATGTTAGAATACGAGCAATCCTGACTTGAATAAAAGAAGGGGTATTGAAGAATAAAATAGAAGACTTGTCCTCATTAATCAACTTTCTAGAAGCACCAAGATATATGTCAAGAGACTGTCTAATATTTCCAGCTTCCCTAATAGGGGCAACTCCTAAAAAAGCAGTATCATCAACAAATTGAAGGTGGGAAAGAGGTGGCAAAATACTATCCCACTTCCACCCCTGAATGAGACCCTGCATGACTTGAGACTTGAGCAATATTCCTAACCCTTCCACCATAATGATAAACAAATAAGGAGATAAAGGATATCCTTGCCTCAATCCTCTTGAGGCCTAAAATAACTCTTATGGTTCATTATTAATAAGAACAAATAATGAGGAAGAAGAAACACATCTCATCACCCATCTAATCCATTCCTCCTCAAATACAAAAGCAGCAAGAACTTTCTAAAGAAAGGACCATTTGACCCGATCATAGGCTTTGGCCATGTCCAACTTAATGAACATAGTTTTCTCCTTAGAAGTTTCCATCGAGTGAATATATTATGTAGGAATAATAACCCCATACAATATTTGTCGTCCAGCAACAAACCCTCCTTGCTCCTCAGAGATTATTTTGCTGAACCATATCTTAAGCCTCTCAACAATAATTTTTGTGATGATCTTATACACAACATTGCAGAGAGCAATAGGCCTAAACATATCCAAGGAATTTGCTCCCTATTTTTTGGGTATAAGCACCACAAAGGTATAATTTAGGGCCCTTAGCATCTGTTTGTTTTTTTGGGACTCATGGACCACCTCCAAAAGATCAAATTTGATTAAATCCCAAAACTCTTGATAAAACTCAATTGGGAATCCATAGGGCTTTTCCTTTTTCATATTGAATACAACATTTTCCAACTCCTCAAGGGAAATTGGACCCATCAAGTGCTCATTCATATCTCTAGAAATAATCGCTGGAATATAGTTTAGAATAAGATTTTCATTCTCATCATCTGATAGGGAGTCCTCCTTGAAGAGAGAGGAAAAATACCTCTTAGTATCTTCTAAAATATCCCTGAAAGAAGAGATCAGGGCACCCTGAGAATTCATAAGAGACATTATCAGGTTACCATTATGGTGAGCCTTAACTAAGTTATAAAAGAAGGTTGTGTTCCTATCCCCTTCCTGAAGCCAATCTACTCGAGCTTTTTGTTTCCAAAAAAATTCTTCCCTCAGTTCCCATTTAGCAAGGTCTTTCGCAGCCTCAGATTCCTCAACAAGAAGCTCCTTCATGAATCCTTGATCTCTAATATTCCTTGAAGCTTCTTCCATCCTCCTAAGAGCTGCTGGCTTAGCCAAGGAAAGGTTCCCAAAATTTAGTCTATTCCATCTCTTCAATTTATGTTTTACAAATTGTAGTCACTTCATAAAGGAATACATAGCGGTACCATGAGGAGGTTTGCCAGTGGTCCACCAGCCTTGCATGAAATCATGAAGCTTAATATCATGAAGCCACATAAGTTGAAACTTATAGGAGGGATTTTTTTTTAGCCCTAACTCCAAACCAGAGAGTTTTATAGGCCAATGATCAAATCCCCTACCCTCTAGAATCACAAAACTAGCACTTCTGTTATTACCCATCCAATAACTAGATATCAAAAACCTATCCAGTCTCTATGAGATGGAATCTTCCCCACACATTCTATTATTCCAAGTAAATATCCCATTATCTGGCTTGATGCCAACCAAGTTTAGGTCCTGGATATGAGCACTGAAGACAGAATAAAAAGGCTCGAGATAGTCCACCCCACCATGTTTCTCCTCTAGACAAATGATAGAGTTGAAGTCTCTAGCCAAAATCCATGGGTACAGGGAAACCAAAATTCTTACAAAGTAAATGTGCTTCTACAAATTCACTTTACCATTGTAATAAATAGGAGCATACACATTTGTAAGTAGGATGGTTTCACCAGATTCATTATCATGCCCGACCATTGAAATAGACCATCTGCTAAAAATCCAAGTAAGAGGGGATATCTTAACCGAATCCCATAACCAAGCGATGCCACCAGCATATCCACGTGCACTAATACACTGGCATTGCCCCATTCTCCACAACTTGGGAGTAATGCTAAACATACTATCAATAGCCAATTTAGTCTCCTAAATAAACACCACATTCGGAGAATGCATATGAACCAAATCACAAACAACTTTTTTTCTGGGGATGTTGTTCAACCCCCTTATATTCCATGAGAGGATAATCATTTTTGGGGGTTAAAAAAATGGGAGTCCAATGTTCTCACCAATCCTGAATCCACCAAAGTCTCCTCCATTAAATTAATTTTATCCTCGTCCTTATTCTGACCCACCTTCATATTATTATCCGAAAAACTTTTTTTAATTATTTTCTGCTGCAATCCCAACATCGTAGGAGTTTTGAAGTCCAAGGATGACTACATCAGTTCCTGAGTAGGAGAGGGCATAACTAAATTTATACCACTTTACAAAATAGTTTTCCTTATAGGGCTAGACCCATCCATGTCCCCTATACTCAGATTCAACGCCCTTTGTTCTTCATTTAAATTCCCTAGATCTGATTCCTTAAGTCCCCCCTCAAGAAGAGACATCTAATTTGGCCTTTTTATATTTGCGTCAGGTAGCGACGTTTGAGGTATCTCCATGCACTGATCAAGATCATCTAATTTTTCAAATGGTTGAGTAGAGCATCTGGGTGGATATCCTTAAGGTCTTTTTTTGCCCTTCGTCCTCTATTTTGGTCTTTTACTAGAACAAAACCTTCCTTATCCCATTCCCATTCCTTTATTGGGGCTTTTCCTTTATCCAAAATTTGTCCAGAATGAGAGGGCCCAAGATTTGAAGCCACAGGTAGGATAAACTTAGGGAATTTTCTTTGCAGGTGGCCATATTCATGACAAATCCGACAACAAAATGGAAGAGCTTCATAGTCAAGTTTTTGAACCCATGTAGTTGATCCAAATTGTATTTCAATAGAATCTGGAATAGGATTATTTAAGTCAATTTCAACAAAAATACGAGCAATATAGATTACCTTTTTATCCATTGTCTGTTGTGACGGTCCAACCAGATTCCCAAGCAAAAGGGCAATCTTATGCAAGATATTAGTTCTCCAGAATTCCAACGGGAGCCATGGAAGCCGCACCCATATTGGAACCCATGATGACCACTCCTATGATGGGTTGAAACCCACATGCCAGGGTTTAAGAAAGAGTTCCACTTGATTATAGAAATAAGGACCCCCTTCAAATGCTTTGTTACAATTTGTAATACAAGAGAAAACCACCATAAATAGTTGTTCGCACTCAACATCACCTCCACATCGGCTTCAAGATTCCAAGTTTTCCTGACCCAAGCCTACACAAAGGGCAGAGAAATTCAGATGCCCAAAAATTTACCAATAAGGGCATTTTTGGTTAGATACTCCAAAATATTCCACCACCAAGTCTGGTTGAACCACTAGAACTGGCCTAGCTTCACATCATTATAAACATCCATTGTGCTTTAACAAGTGGTTCCCGACATGCATTGGAAAATCATGTTCCTTCAAGTCATTTTTAGATGAAAAAACATCATGAGCATGCACTCTTTGTGTCAGACCCGATGCCATCACGACATTCCTCCAATTTTCAGACCTCCTCCAGAAGTTGTTGCCATCCCCGCAGAGCAGTTTTTCTACATAAAACCCTAGCAGAGTATTTTTTCCTCATCTAGGTAAGGTAATAGTTCTTACCCATTTATTCAAATTTGGTTAATTATGAATATTATCACTTGGAATATTAGGGAACTTAAAGGAAGTCCTTCTAAACAATCAAATATTAGAAGAATTATTCAAAAAAATTAGTCTCAACTTCTATTTATTTAGGAGATAAAGGTTTCATTTGAAGAAATGGAAATAATAGCAAAAAATATGTGGCCATATAGTAAAGTAGTGTCCCTCAGAACCCAAGAGGTCTTGGGAGGAGTGGCATGTCTTTGGGGTCCAAAGGAAATTATAGTATAGTACATGATGGGAAGCAAGGGATTGCTAGCGGTGGTTACCTAAAACATAGATACAGATCAGGTTATATTTTATATAAATGTCTATGTTTCATGTACCATAGAATAAAAATGAACAATATGGAGGAATATAGATTTTATCACCTCTCAATTACCTGAAGCTTGGGCTTTGATATGAGGAGATTTCAACTCTATCCTTTCTTTAAAATAAAAAATGGGAGGAAGTAGAAAGTTGGATGGGATTTTAGAACTCATGAGTGAATACATTGGTAAGCTTCATCTAGTAGATATCAATCCAAACAATGGTTTTATGACTTGGTCCAATAGAAGACAAGTTTTTGATACAATGATACATCCCAAAAGTGAAAATATTAAACAATGCTCGATCTGATCTTTGGATAATTTTAATTAAAGTTTGGAGAACCAAGGGTAAGCTGACACTAAATCATTTTCAGCTAATGTGGCTCAAATATGAATCCCTTAAATTAAGGATACAATAGTGGTGGTAAGAAGGCAAGCCAAGACATGGTACTAAGATGTATTATTTTGTCAAGATATTGCAGTATATTAAATATATAATAAAGACTTGGAATTTGAAGGAATTTGGAGATGTTAGGGCAAATAAAAGGGAATATCTAACCCAAATTGAGGAGCTAAATGAGAAAAATCATCTTGAGGGATTCATATAAAATAGGTTTAAGACATAAATTAATCTTTTAGCCCAGGTGAAGGAATGGGACAGAAGAGAAGAACTAACATGGAAACAAAAGTAAAGGATTTAATGGCTACAAGAATGAGATCAAAACACAAGTTTATTTCATAAGTCTCTCCTAGCCTGAAGAACTCATAAAGTTATCCCATCATTGAAGAATGAATTAGGATATATAGTCCATACTTGGGAAAGCATGTCTTCATTATTTGTGAATCATTTTTCAAACCTCATTACAACCTAATTGCTTAATCCAAAATCTCAATAAGAAATTTGACATGTGATACCTATTCTTATTTTTGATGAGAAGAATGTGGCTCTAACTGCTCCTTTAAATAATAAGGAACTACAAAAGGTAGTTATCAAAATGCAAAATGGGAAAACCCTAGTTCCAAATGCTTTCCCTATTGATTTTTATCAAAAAATTGGGGATTTTTTGCAATATGACATTCTAGAGGTGGTAGAAAAGGCTAGAAAGGAAAAATATATCCTCAAAAATATCAACAAGACTATTATAGCTCTAATTCCAAAATCTCAAGAAGTAGATAACATTACTGGATATAGACTAATTCCTTTATGTAATGTTATTATAAAAATAATTTCAAATATTAAGTTAGAAAGGCTCAAACCTTTGCTTCACAAGATCATCTCTCTCAAACAAGGTATATTTATTGAAGGGTGAAAAATAGTAGATGAGATAGTGTTAGCCCGGGAAGCAATTCACTCTATGGAAGCTAAAAAATCTCCCTCCACATTTATTTAATTATATTTTTCCAAATCTTATGATAGGGTGGATTGACACTTTCTCATCCAAGTTTTGGAAAATTTTGGATTCTCTCAAGAATGGATAAAATGGATCAAAGGTTGCATATCTTCAATTTATTATTTATATATTCTTAATGGTTGTCCTCCTCATTGATTCTCATCTTCTAGAGGCATCAGATAAGGAGACCCTCTTTCTCCTTATATTTTTATCATCCTAGCAAAATATTTGGGAAGGACTTTTGCTATTAATAGATATTATCAGAGGTTAGGAGTCACTATAGCTAAATGAGTCAAACCTATCACTCATTTATAATTTTTTGATCATTTCACCCTTTTGGGGAAGACAAAAATAAAGGAAGCAACCTCAATAAAGCAAATTCTTCACTGTTTTACTAGAGCCTCAGGGCAACTAATTAATGAAGTTAAATCAAAATTACTTTTTTTCATTGCTCACCCGAAAAGAGATTTTGATAATGGATAGATTAGGATTCAAAAAAACTTCTCTTCCAATTAAATACTTGGGTGTTATAATTAATCTAGAGAAAATGAAGAATAAAATTGGCAGTTGGACCAACATATGGCTTTCAATAGAAGGTCGAATAACTCTTATCAAATTAGTTCTTCAGTCTATTCCTATATTTGTTCAGTACTATTGAACATCCCCAAGTCAGTGTTGAATGATCTATATAGAATTAGACATAGATTTCTCTACAAAGGTTTAAAAATGGAGAAGAAAATGGCTCTAGTAATGTGGGAGACTCTCTGTATACATACTCATGAAGGGGGTTTAGGTCTTAGTTTGGAAGTCATGAATAATAAGGATTTGGTAGAAAAAATATATTGAAGATGGATTAGCCACCCAAATGCCTTATGGGTCAAAATATTAGAGCCAAGTATGCAAAAAATAAAGATCCATCTGACTTAATTTATCATCAACTATTTATAGAGGGTCCCCAATTTTAAAGGTCCTAAAAATTGGTGAGGATTTGATAAAGAAAAATCTCTTTTTGATAGTACAAAATGGAAAAAAGATAATTTTTTGGATAGACTCTTGGGATGGACACCTTTCTTTGTCAATACAACATCCAAAATCGAGGCCTATAATGGAGAAAATGCATAGGATGAATTGGATAAAAATTGACAAATATTATATAGATAAAAAAAGAAATGTGGAGGTGGGAAGATGTTGTATTCTAGTAGAAGATTGGCCAATCCAACGTTTTGAAGCTCAAAAAAATATTATTCACAGAATCCTTTACATTATATTGCCTTCATGGTCACAAGCTAAGGATTGTATTGGCTGGAATAGTTTAGGGCACAATGACTACACTATTGCTTAGGGTTACTTAGCCTTAAGCCCTAGTAATCCCCATCAGGATTAAGAACTTTTCAAGTAGTTATGGGTTCAAAAGTTATATTTTTTAGCTGGTTGCTACTTCATAAAAGGGTTCTCATAGGGGAGAAACTTATTAATAAAGGCTTTAATGAACCCATTCAATGTGTAATGCGTTGGGATAACAATGAAACTCTTAACCATTTGTTCATAGAATACCTCATAATTGCAACATTATGGAAGAATATGGTGTTGGAAATATTGAGCATGTTGTGTTGTCATTGATTTCAAAGGTTTGATGTCAAAGAGTGTTTGGTATGGCAGAAATATTCTTATATGATTGACTAATTATGCAAGGAAAGGGTCATATCAAAGCAAGGAAACTGGTAAATAAAAGAAAAAGTTATATTATTTATTTTTAAATATTATACATAGAGGGACAAAGGTTTGCAAGAGAAAAGCAAAGCAAAGGTTTAAAATA
Organism: Wollemia nobilis; assembly: GCA_028583015.1. Lineage (NCBI taxonomy): Eukaryota > Viridiplantae > Streptophyta > Pinopsida > Araucariales > Araucariaceae > Wollemia > Wollemia nobilis. Next base: position 14,831,359 of record JAQPPZ010017235.1, read on the forward strand.
AAGGCAATGGTTTAAAAGAGAGGAGATAATATTATAATATTTTTAATATTATAATACTTGGGCCAAAAGGCTTTATTTGCAAAAGAAAGAGAAATTGAAGATAAGTTTAGTTTGCAAAGCCCAAAGGTTTTTAAAATAATATTATATATTTTAAATATTATAATATAAGTTTGAAATATTGAAGGTGCTTAAAATATTGAAGGGCATATTAATATTTTAATTATTTCAAAATGCACCGACGTCAATGAATGAAGGGGAGAGCATATTTAAAGGGGGAAAATTATTTCATTTGCCTAAGGTGAAGACGAAGCAAAATCGTGAGATCTGATCGATCATTCGATTCATTGAGAGCAGAGTAGAAGGAAAGGACAAGTGCACAATTTTTTAAAAAGAAGATTTTGAAAGTCAAAAGGGAGTGCAGCAAGTTTTAAGTCTCATATGGGTGGCTAGCCTAGACGGTAGGGAGGCCCTGTGCTAGATCGCTGGCAGAGAGGAGGTATCAATTTTGAAGCATGACAAGGACAATTTTGCTAAAGTTTTGGTTGATAAGGATTTTGCATGGTAGTTGAAATAGAAATGTGTGCACTTTGGTTGTTGTATGGGTAGCTAGCCCATGTGGTGTCCTAGCACAAGCTAGGGCACAGGCCATCTAGAGGTGGTAGGTTCGAATTGCAGTGGTAGTGTTAGTAAGGGCACACAATTTTTAATTAAATTTGCTATAAGGTATGTGTTGGTTTTATTATGTTAGGGAGTCATAAGGGTGTGAGTTATAAAGTTTTTTTTTGCAAATAGGGAGTCATAAGGATGTGTTATAAAATATTTCTATTTTGCAAATAGGAATAATAAGGATTTGTTTTATAAAGTTTTTATTTTGCAAATATTATAAAGAGGAAATACAAAGGAGATAGTTTTGCATGTGAGAATAGGAGGTATAAGGTGTATGAAAGTGAAATTAAAATTATATTCTACACTTAGGGTTTTAGATGATTATAAGGTACATTATTTATATTGAAAATTATTTGTGCCTTTTACAAGTAGGAGTTATAAGGTGTTATTGTGGTTTGATTTTTGTATGGTGAAAAGAAATTTTGAGGGGTTTTGATAATTGTTAATGCCCTATATTTTAAGAAAAAAAGGAAAGTCATTGAGCATCATTCTTAGATTCCATTATGCACATATTTTTGAGAAGAAATTTAATGTTGATGGTTTGAAAGATAAATATACTAACCAATTTTTAAGTGGCACTTTGAAAACGAAATTCTTTTGAGATAGGTTTTTGAGGACACATCTTCATTAAAATAAGTTAAGAGGTATGGTGACATTATTCCTTATTTAAGGTGTTTGGTTGAGTGAACATTTTTTAATCATAAGGTGGAGAAATAAGGATTATATATGTGCATTGTTGGAAATATTTGAGCTAGGGTTTGTGAAATAAATTGTGCATCCTTGTTGAAAGAAATTGGAAACACTTGTGTTAGAGTTTGTGAAAAAGTTGTGCTTCATTGTTGAATGAAATTGGAAATACATGTGCTAGGGTTTGTGAACAAATTGTGCTTCATTGTTTGAATAAATTTGTAAATATTTTGGGCATTGATTTGTGTGACATTGAAAGTGAATTGGTAAGTTTTAGAGATCATTTTAGTGAAGCAAAATTGTGTATCATTGTGGTTGATAATTCAGAGAAAATTTGCAAGGAACATAAAACAGTTTTGTGAAGTAATTTGTGCATTGGGCTTGTGTGATATTTAGAAAGAACATATTGTAAAATTGTATTGCATATCAGTTTCTATGTGTTTTTGAACAATAAATTTGGGTAGAATATTTCTGAAGTACTTTTATCAAAGCAAGTATTGTGAGAAGTATTGAGCATGTTTTAGAGCAGAGTTGAGCAGATATAGTGAGGCATATTTGAGCAAGTCTTGTGAGAAGACTTGAAGAAGGTTTGAGGTAGATTTGAGCAAGTCTTGTGAATACTTGAGGTAGAGTTAAGATAAATTTGTGCATGTAATGTGTGCATATTTGGGACAGAGTTGAGACATATTTGTGCATGTAATGTGTGCATATTTGGAAAATATTTGAGACAGATTTGTGCATGTAATGTGTGTAGATTTCGGACAGAGTTGATACATATTTGTGTATGTAATATGTGTATATTTGGGATAGAGTTGAGATATATTTGTGCATGTAATGTGTGAATATTTGGGACAGAGTTGAGACAGATTTGTGCATGTAATGTGTGCAAATTTGGGATATATTTATGCATGTAATGTGTGCATATTTGGAGTAGAGTTAAGTAGAGGTGTGTACTAGCTTTGGAACTGACCATAGTAGAGAGGATAGGTGTTTTCTATGGATATAGTTACACGAACCATACTAGAGAGGTGAGGTGTCTCCTATGGATAGAGTTCCATGAAATAAACCAATAAGGGGATAAAGTTCTCCTATGGATAGAGTTACATGAACTAGAGCAGAGAGGAGAGGTGTCTCCTATTGATATATTTCCACTTACCAAAGTAAAGAAGAGAGGTGTCTCCTATAGATAGAGTTCCACAAACTAGAGAAAATGAGAGGTGTCTCCTGTGGATAGAGTTCCACAAGCCAGATTTAAGGGGATAGAGTTCTCCTATGGATAGAGGTGCACAAACTTGAGCATAGGGGATTGAGATCTCCTTTGGATATAGGTCCATAAAAATTGTAATAGGGAATTGGTTCAAAAGATATTTGTTGAGAAAATTTAGAAGAAATATTTTCTCTGTGGACATAGCCCACATTGGGTGAACCACGTTAAATATGTGTCTCTTATGTGTGTGATGATTTGTGCATTATTTACTACCTTGATATTATTGTTGTTATAATTTGGATTAAAAAGTGAAAAGTTTTATCTTATATTGTTCACCCCCCTCTTAGTATAAGCTTGTGTTCTTAAATTGGTATTAGAGCAGGTTCCTTCATGAAAGTCTAAATAGCTTGAAGGAATATCTTACAAGAACACACATGGGCAGGAAATGCAGAATAAGAACCATGAAATCATATCCTCCTAATAAGGAAGAAACACACATGGCCATGAAATAAAAGGAATATGCTATGGTGGACATGGAAGAAGAATTTGATTTTGTTCTCAAAAATATTGTTATTAAAAAAAGGGAAGAGGAAAACTTTGTGAGATGTGTTGAATGTGGTAAAATTGATCACATGGCAATTTACTATCCACAAAATGGGCATAGTAGCAATAAAGAGGAAAATTAATTTTATTTTTCTCTCAAAGGAATTGATACTCAAAAAGGAGAAATGGAAATAGAATCAAGTTAAAAATCAAGCAGCAAATAAGAGGCTAAATTGATAAAATTTTGTACTGAATGTGGTAAGCTAGGTCACCATGTAGCTTATTTTACATAAGATGAATATAGTAGCAGTAAATATGAATAGGTATACAAGAAAAGAAAGAAATAAAATTTAGTTATGAAAATAAAAATAGGCACAGTCAAGACAGGTATGAGAGGAAGATATTTTTTGAAAGTAGCAGTGATGAAAGTCTCTCCAATAGTGAAAAAGAAGATGCTCCTATTGAAGACCTACAAAGAAAGAGAGATTCATAAAAGGAAGAAGCTACAGTTGAAATGAAAAAGGAACTTGATGAGCTAAAAAGGGAGAAATTAGGATTGAAGACTCAAGTACAAGAATATGAGAAAGCAAAGGCAAAGCTTCTACAAGATCTCATTGACCTAAAAGTTAAGGTTGAAGAGGCAAAGAAAATTGAAGAAGGTATGACTGAACAGTTAAAGGCAAAAGAACTAGAATGTGAGAGATTAGAACATGAAGTGGTTTCTCTAAGGTTGGAAGTGAAATATTCTAATGATAAGCTACATAGGTTTGAGAAAATATCAAAATATTTGGATGACATTCTCAAGGTACAAAGATCTCCATTTATCAAGACTGGACTTGGTTTTGAAGAAGGACAAGGGAAAAAAGAAGAGGAGTCAAGCTCAAGTTCAAAAGAAATAGAAGAACCAAAATTGATTGAAGAAGGACCTAAGATCTATGATGATAAGTTGAAGAGTGGAAGGTTTATTGAGAAAGAAAACAATGCACAAAAAAGAAACATGGACCATCACAAAGAAGGCAAAGAGAGGACTAAGACACCAGATTTTTTAAGACAAGATAAATATTTCTTCCAAGAGCATTATTTTTCATGTAATCATTTTGGTCACAAAGCTATGCATTGTAGGGTTCATGAAAAGAAGGATTATGACTTCACTAAAAGGAACTTCAACTCATTCAAAGATGGATATTTATTTCAAGGTTATTGCTTCTCATGTAATCGCTTTGGTCATAAAACTATACAATGCAGGGTTCATGATAGAAATGATTATGGCTTCACCAAGAGGAAATTCAAGTCATCTACGCCTTCCAAGAACTACAACATCAGTTGTTATGATTAAAATAATTTTGGGCATAAGGATAAGTGGTGTAGAAAAGAGTTTCTAGAACTTTCATAAACAAGCAAGAAAATGGGCACTCAAAAGAATCAAAAGGGTATGACTACAAACGTGTTGAAAAAGAAGGTTGAAAATGAAGAAGAGTATTATATGTTAGAAGTAGATTTACTCCCACCCCAAAATTGATCACCTCAAGGAGATGATGTGGTGAGGGGGCTGAGCTAAGAGTCTTATTTTTTAGCCCCAAAGGATCCCTTTGCCATTGATGTCAAAGGGGGAGAGTTTCAGTAAGGGGAAGAGAAATCAGTAAGGGAAAGAAACTTCTCAGGGGGAGTAGATTTGGAATTCAATGGTTGTAAAAGAAATTTTTAGAAATGGTTACCATCAATGATAAAGGGGAATATTTTTGGAAATATTGAGCATGTTGTGTTGTCATTGATGTCAAAGATTTGATGTCAAAAGGTTGATGTCAAAGAGAGTTTGGTATGGCAAAGATATTCTTCTATGATTGAATAATTATACAGGGCAAGGCTCGTCTCAAAGCAAGGAAATTGGTAAAAAAAAATAGAAAAAGTTATAATATTTATTTTTAAATATTATACACAAAGGAACAAAGGTTTGCAAGAGAAAAGCAAAGCAAAGGTTTAAAATAAAGGCCATGGTTTAAAAGAGAGGAGATAATATTATAATATTTTTAATATTATAATACTTGGGCTAAAATATTTTATTTGAAAAAGAAAGAGAAATTGAAGACAAGTTTAGTTTGCAAAGCCCAAAGGTTTTAAAAATAATATTATAATATTTTAAATATTATAATATAAGTTTGAAAGGTTGAAGGCGCTAAAAATATTGGAGGGCATGTTAATATTTTAATTATTTCAAAAGGCATCGACATCAATGCATGAAGGGAAGAGCATATTTAAAGGGGTAAATTATTTCATTTGCCTAAGGTAGAGATGAAGTAAAATCATGAGATATACTTGATCATTCTATACAACCATGGGAAGCAAACACCTAATATACTTGCAGCATAATATCAAGCGAAATAACCATAAATGCATAAAGAACATGAAAGTAACAAAATCAAGAGGTCTCTTTTATTAATTCATTTAAAACTTCAGTTATATATTGGTCCCTCTTAGGGATACCACATTTGATACAATTATTACAAGAAGATATGGACCCCTTGCAAGGGGATGGTGCACTCCGTAGGCCTCTTAGATTTGTACATGAACTTGTACAAGGGCTTATTGATGCCTTCTTCTCCTTCACTTTCCTGGAGGGATCTGATGCTTTGAATGCTTTGACTTGGTCCTGGAACCTATAACCTACGTACAAGAAACAATAGCAAATGATCAATAGCATATGTGGCCTCTTAGGATGAGGCTTTATTAGTAGATCTGCAAGGAATGATATAAAAGCATAATAGAAGCATAATGAAGCAAAACTAAGAAAGAATGCATTGATAACTCAGAAATCATTATGGAAATGCATTAAAAAAATAGATCTATGTTAATATTAACTGATAAAGCCAAAAACAATGGAAAACCTATCTAAACACTCAAGAAATAGTGTCTCAAACCCTAGGTTATGCCTGTAGGCCACTATCAAGGACAATGACCACGAACTAAAACTTTATTCCTTGCAAACCAAGGGTGGCAACACTCGATCCTTCATTTGAATTGATGTTCAAGGATCAACTTATTTTCCATATATGAATTGGTGATGAAGCTCGTGTTTATGAATGGTGTGTTGTCATTGCTCAATCAAAAAACACTTTGTTATTCCTCAAGGGGATATAAAATTGTTCTCCAATTTGCTAGGACTTCACTATATAAAACCTTGGACCCTTTCTTATTTCTAGGAGAATGCATATGTAGACCTCCTAGATTTAGATCTAGATCCAAATCTTGGCTTCCTAGAGAAGCCAAGATCCAGATCTGCATGTAACTAATCATTAAAGGGGAAGGCTCAATCATAGATTTGCATGGAAGGGGTATTCAAGAGGACCTTTGGGAGATCCATGCCAAAAACTACTTGTAAACAATGCAAGTTTAGTTAGACTTGGTGATTTGGGCCCGTATTCATGGCCAATTTGTGTTTTAGTTCTAGTTGTTGTCTAGAGTAGTGGTGAGATGTGGTCACTCTCAGCTTCAATGACTTATGTTGGCAGCCACTCTGTTTGATAGCGATCGATATGGAATGGGCCAAAACTACCCCTTGTGAGTGGTTAAGACCACTATTAGCTCTTGGAAAGGTCCAATATTAGTCATATGGCCTTCGGATGTGCCCATATGAGTAGTCTCCTAAAAATTATGTGATTTAGGTGTCTATAGATGCCCCTTTTTGGGATGTATTATGGGAAAAATATAGTGCTGAGCAAAAATAGACCACCTAGGGCCACATTGTAGGGTGTGTGATGATCATTTATATGATCAACATTAGATGCCCCAATCATGAGAAAAGTTGCAAATCCTAAAATCATTGTTTCCAAAAATATGGAAGGCTTAAATTTGCAAAAGCTCTCGCAAGTTCCATTGTCGATTGAGTAGCTTTAGTGCTATGATTGGTTTGAAAGGAGAGGTCATCAAGCTTAACTATCATATTTTCTTTTTGCCCCAACAAAGGGTAATATTTTTTAGCGTATCTATTGTTACTACATTATTAGGTTGGTTGTTAGTATAGTTGTAACTACTACTATTTAGCGCCTAGGTGGTTCCGTATCCTAAGGGCTATTCTAAGGCCTATGTTGTATTATTTAATCACCTCTTGAATAATACATTACTACTGCTTGTCTAACATGGTATCAGAGCGTATTGCTCTCGACTCGATTGTAGCCTGAGAGCTGGGTGCATTTTTTAAGGCATCGAAGCTGAGCTTGCTTGGGCACGAATCTTGAGGTAGCGAAGCTGGACCTATAAATCGGGCATGAATCTCGAGGCTAAACCTAGACCTAGTGCAATTGTTGTAGATCTAGACTGGTTTTGACCAGTTAACAGATGTGTTTAGTGACTTTGCCAACCTATCTGTATCTGACTCTCTTGATGGGTAACATCTGCTAGCAAGCAAGCCTGAGGGTGATGTGACTTGGAGCTAACATGACCATCGAGAACCCGATGCGACAAGCTGGCAGACTAGCCAACGAGGACTGGACTCAACCTACGAAACCTAGACCTACGTGGTGAGGACTGCACCAATCGGGACCCCAAATCTGCCTAAACCTGTGTGACACTTGGCAAAAGACTATATATCAAGATGGTCAAACTGCAGGCACTGTCAGATCTGACAGTTGACAACGCCTAGTATACGACTTGGGTAGAGAGCCTACGTGATGGTAGATGGGTAAAATCCTACAGACCACCTATTGAGGACACATTTCACATCGAACAACTTGGATACGCAGACCACCTGTAGAGAGAACGAATAGTTGGCATACCAACACATAAATCGAGGAGGCCATGTGAAGATCTAACGACTGCTGAGTTGGCAGACTAGCACACAGATCGAGGTCCTAGAAAGCTGACTTAGGGATGGCACAATTTTTGAGGTGCTGAGGTGTCGGACCTGTGATTGGTCCAAGTTGGCTGCAAGGTGGCACTTTACGGTTGGCTACATCATGCAGCAAAAGATTCATTTTCGTGATTGCCCAAAGGCAATCACTAATAGAGGGTGGTATTATCCATTTTATACCGCCTTCTATGCGCCTTCGGGGCGCATGTGGGATATATATCCCAAGCCTTTTTTAAAAGGCTTTCATGTGCGGGCAAATGGTTATATAGGGGGGGCTTCCCCTATATACCTGTCGAGCACAGCAGCCCGACTGGCGACGGAGACTGCGCTAAAACTCCCGATAGGAGGTCGGGAGTTCAAGCCCCGTCGGGGTTGCCCGCCGCTCTATTTTTGGAGCAATACCAAAAGGTATATTTTTTTTAGCATTTTATTTAAGTTTTTTCAAAAAAAAATTAATAATTTAATTTTTTTATTAAAAATCATTTATTTTAAATTTATGATTTTTTTTTAATCAAAATTATTTTATTATTAATTTAAAGATTGATCAAACTTAATTTTTTGCAAATTAAAATTAAAATAAAGGGCACTTATTTCTTTTGCAAAGGGGATCAAATTTATTTCTTTTGAAAAGGGGATCAATTTTTTTTCTCCATCATCAAAGCAATCAACAAGGCATTAAACTCATCACACCTCCAAACCTATTTTTTTAGGCTTCATAAATAACAAACTTTGTTTGTTTGAAGTACTTCACACAGGGGGATTTTTTTTTGGTGACATTTTGTGCTAATTTGCCTAGGAGGCAAGCTTTGTAAGGGGAGGCACGCCAGGGGCACTACCCCTTGGAACCTCGTACAGGGGAGATATATTTTTTGCAAAATCAAGGGGGGAAGACTTATAAGGGTGCATTTTCAGCAGTGACCGACACCTTAGTCAAATTATTTTTGCAAAATTTTATTGTAAAAGGTACATTTTTGGTAGAGACCAACACCTTAAAAATGGGCAGATCAAAGAAAAATATAGCCCTAAAAACTGATGTTGCTAAATCAGTTAAAGACCCATACTTTCCACCAGAGATGGATGGGTTGGATTTTTATGAGGAGGACACATTCCTCACACTAAAAAATGGTTTAGTAGCTCTCCTCGATGATTTTGAGTCTTGTATAGACCTTCAGATAAATTGTGCTCAAGTTCCTATTGGCATTCTAAGGGGCATATACCTGGTATTTGTTGCACTTAACTGTGCCCAATGTAAATTGGAAATAAATAAGGAAAGTGAGGTCCTAAAGGAAAACGCTTGTTGTGACACGAGTGACCTTCAGCCCATTGTGGCACATGCTTGTTGTGATATAGGTGACCTTATACCTTCTATGGTAGATATTAGTGGTAGCATAGGTGATCTCATTTCAGTAGCAGATTTTGCTTGTGACACTAGTGACTTAACAACTGAACCTCCTCAAAAAGAGCTCCATAATCTCATCAATAGCAACAAATGCAATATTGTTAAAAGCATTGATGAAGATGTTGAAATTGGGTGTTTTGAAAAACACACCAAAGGATTTGGTTCCAAAATTATGAAGAAAATGGGATTCAATGGTGAGAGATTAGGTAAATAGGAACAAGGCATTAAATCTCCAATAATGCTAAGTGTCAAGGCAAAGCATGAAGGCCTTGGCTATACTGGACATGCAAGTACCAGTAATTCTATGTTTGTAAAACCTAAATCTCCTACAACTCCTAAAAAGCATTGTTGTAGTCACTGTGGAAAGACAAGACATGTTGCAGCTAAGTGTTGGAGATTACATCCTTGTGATTCATGTGGATGTACGAATCACTCTTCTTCAAGTTGTTGGTACAAACTAAAAATGGCCAACAAGGTTCATATTGATTGTGGATGGAAAGATCTCACACAATGGACCAGGATGAAAGAAATGTTGTATGGATTCTACCGAAAAGGTAAAACCTATGGTAGACCTCGAGGCAAATCCAGTGACAGACCGAGTGGCAGTTCCAGAGATAATGACCTAGAGACAGGCCTAAAGACAGACCCAGAGAAAAAGTTCCAGAGGCAGATCTATAGGTAGATCCAGAGGCAATAATCCACAGGTAGATTCATAGGCTGATCCCGAGATAGACCCATAGGTACAATTCCAGAGGTATGCTTAGAGCCAGAGCCAGAGCCGAAGACAAAGCACGAGCCACCATTCTTTCATTTCTATTCTTCTTCTTCTTCACTGTATTGGGGCAGTTATATACTTTACCCAAATATTGTTGTATGGGGGGATGTTAGTATAGCTAGTAGTTATATTATTACCCAAATAATGTACTAAGGGGGGATGTTAGCGTATCTATTGTTACTACATTATTAGGTTGGTTGTTAGTATAGTTGTAACTACTACTATTTAGCGCCTAGGTGGTTTCGTATCCTAAGGGCTATTCTAAGGCCTATGTTGTATTATTTAATCACCTCTTGAATAATACATTACTACTGCTTGTCTAACAATATTATGATAGTTTTTGGCAACGATTTGTAAGACGAATGCAATTTGACATGATCAAGTGATCCTTTGTTGATTTTGATTATGATTGTTGATATTATGACTACCCCCTCAAATGATGAGTTGATGAGGGAAGGACAATGAATAAAGCGATGAGTCACTTTACCAAGATGAATGAATTGGATATTTTCAGAGGTTTGATTTGTTATAGGACGATCCCATTGTAGGTGTGATTTCAACCATTTATAGTAATTGTTCTTATTTATCCTGTGGAGTAGTCTAGTTGTAATGGCCTTCTTAGGGAATCAAGATGATAGCAATTCCATTCAAGCTTATGTTGAATCACTATGTTTGATGGTTTTCTAAAAATGTCATAGAAGAAATAAAATGAATACCTCATTCTTTTGGAGTAGTCCAAACACCATGGCCTTCTTCAGGATTGAAGTGCAGCATTTTAGTTCAACGATGACTAATTTGCCCCAATTGGCCTTATGGTAATTTACTCATCTTGTCGAAATGCATGGAGTGCAAGTCGCTACAACTGCCAAGTGTATATAATAAATAATTGACTCCGAGGTGCATTTGATATTTTGATGTTATTTTTTTGTTATTTTGATGATTTTAGATGTTTTATCTCAAATAACCTTATGGTAATTTACTCATCTTGCTGGATTGCATGGAGTGCAAGTTGCTACAACCACCAAGTGTATAGGGTAAATAACTGGATACGATGTGCATTTGAACTTTTGATGTTATTTGATGATGAATAATTTGGTTCAAATGACCTTATGGTAATTTACTCATCTTGCCGGATTGCATGGAGCACAATTCACTGCAACCACCAAGTGTATAGGGTAAATAACTGGATACGATGCACACTTGAAATTTTTATTTTATTTGATTTTTTGTTAATTTTGTTGATTTTTGATGATTTGTCTCAAATGACCTTATGGTAATTTACTCATCTTGTCGAATTCATTGACTGACTACTTGACATCATGGCTGGATAGGGTGAGGCATCCATGAGTGGAGGAGCTAACGACTCATAGGCATTTCTCTCGAACCCTAATTTTATTGTTGAATTGGGTAAAAATGAACCTTATTTAAGAAATTGGAAAATTAACCAAATTAAACCCATTGGAAATGAAACGAATCCGTATATAGTCTTAGTTTAGGGTTAATTTAGGTGGGTGTTATTTAGTTTTATGCTTTTGCAAAAAAAATATATGTTTTTTGGTGAGGGCAAATGATGTTGGCATGTCGCCACATGACCATTGTAGCTCAAGTCGTCCCCCAATTTGCAAAGAGGCATCATTGTTGCCGATAGTGGCTAGTTTGAATTCCAACAATAAGAAATTTGACTATTGGTGGCTAGCCACTGTCAGCATGAGCGGCTGCGCAACTTTATAAAAATTATTGATTTTTTTATTTTTTATTTTTTTAGTGGTTTTAATTGATTTTTTTTAAATTTTTAAGTGTAGATTTTGATTTTTTTGTATGTTTAGGTGCATTTAGTCATTGTGTTTGTACCCTTAGCTATTTTTAGGTCATTTTATTTATTGCTATTTTTAGATTTTAATTGCATTTAATTTATGCACTTTAATTTGCACTTTTGGCTCTTGTCTACATGGGCTCGGGACCCTAGTTTGCTTGTGTAGCTTTTGCCCTTGATGGATGATGTAGATCAGGCTTGGTTCGATGCCTGCGGTCTCATGTATATGGTAAGGTTGTTGACTATCATGTTAGAGCAGGCCTATCTCACCTCTCTAGCTCACATATGGCACTTCTAGATGAACACTTTTCATATTTCTATTGGTGATATGACCGTCACACAAGAGGATATGTACAACATCTTCTAGATTCCCTTTGATGGAGAGGCTATCGTGTCTTCTCCTACCAATGCTAGAGATGTTGTGTTCGATAGGCTCTTTGAAGATCAGGTAGCTACATCATTATCTAAAACCTGACATGGCAGAGTTTCCATAGCTTGGTGGTATCGGGAGGATGTTTTCACATGACAATAGGTGGTCTTGATGCATGTTATTGTAACATGATTTTTCCAGATTGTTCAAGAGCAAGTTTCCCATGGAACATCTTGGATATGGTTCAATATATTTTGGATAGTGAGGAGTCAATCATTATGGATTGGTGGAGCGCATTGCTAGCCCAATGCTATGATGAGCTCTATAGGATTCAGCGACATGGATGACCTAATGTTGCTTGTATCCTACTTATTCAGATCTAGGGCTGGTAGCACATCAAGGTGGACCACCCAGGAGGATTTCCTATTAGGATTACTACCATTATAGAGGTGGCCTAGTGCTATGGATATAGGTGGCCTCAATATTTATAGGATCATCAAAGTCGATGTTATGTAGGGGATCTTTCTCATTATGTAGTCTCCTTGACTGGCTTGCAGGCAGGGGATATTATATGGAGGCCTTATTTTGAGTGCCTTGCATGGCCAGAGGCAAATAGATTCATGGCTCATACTAGGCATGACCTATGGATGATCAATCATAAGGGAGGTATCAAATATTTATTTTAGTACTCCCAGGTACTTCGTCATTTTGATGTCTAGCAGGGTATCCCTTTTGAGTTAGTTTTGTATAGATAGATGACCATATAGAGGGACCTTCCACCACCTCGAGTTGTACTAGTTTTAGAGGAGGAGGACCCTCTTGCATTTTATGTAGGTATAACTGATTCCAGGGTTACAAAGGTGTATACCCAGTGGTGAGTTATATGGCTATGGCAGGGTGAAGGCAACTTAGATCGATATAAGGATGAGATAGTTCCTAATGAGGATCTTGATGCACATTAGGTGTGACCTAGGACTGAGGAGTGGGGATAGGACATGGAGCAGTAGGTAGCAAAGGAGTAGGTAGCTTTAGAGGAGGGGTAGGAGTTAGCTCCAAAGGAGCATGAGTCTCCTCTTCGAGCTTATTTGCATAGTGTTGAGGCCGAGCTTCAGGTAGCTCGATGATAGATTCTAGAGTGGGACTCCTCCATTACTACACTCTAGTCTTAGGTTAGGGATTTTAAGGAGGATAAGACCACCCTCCAAGCATATATTGAATCAAAACAACTTAGGATATAACAACTTACTATTGAGAGGGATTTTGCACTATAAGTTGTGCTAGCTGCACCAACTATACAAGGACCAACATATTTGGATTTAGGTGTAGAGGTCAGGCACCTACGAGGTCTCTTTGAGTACTGTGATATCTAGATATCTAAATATACTAGGTATATTGCATCTCTATAGCTATAGATTTGGATGCTAGATGCCACTCCTCATGAGATACTTTTAGTAGGGGTCCTATAGTAGAGCTTGCAGAGTGATTCAGGGAAGTCATCGGTTCAGCCTAGCCAGAGGACCAGTACCTAGAAATAGCAAATCATAGGGAATAGCTCTCGTCATACTCACAGGTATGGAATCGAGGGTGGAGGTGAGCTTGGGGGCGCAATCCTAGTCTAATGATTATGATGGATCTGGTATTATTTTTGAGTGTAAGATCGGTGGACCTACACTATTGTAGCCTGTGGGAATTTTTGTACTTCCATGTATTCTGCCATATTATACACTCACACATATATATAATATTATCTATTTTAGAATCATGGTGTGTATTATATGATTGGTTTTATTATGATATTTAGGAGATACACATTAATGCAATGCTATATTATGTGATTGACATGCATTAACTAGATGATAGATGTATACTTATATGCTATGATCTAGATATGTGGACGCACTATTATGCATGCTTATATGGATGTACTGATGGATGTTAAATGCATGTTTAATTTATTTTAATTTTTTATGCATTTAATCTATGTGCTTTGATATGATAGATGATGTATGTAATGTGATGCATTAATTATATAGGGATAATATAATTAAAATGAACCTATATGCTTTAATCACTTAAAACATAAGGAATGCATGTGATATGGGTTTAACAATCTAATGGACTACACCACAGAATGTATGAAAATCATGAATGAAAAATGATAAATCTTATCATAAGAATTAATCATTTAAACATTTAGATGTGAGATGATATGTTGTGATATAGATGTGCTTTCTTTATAAGCTTTTATAAATTACAATGTCTGTACAAAATAGTTAGTGGCCATCTAAATACATTGTTGATATTTATCCGGTATTTTTCCTATCCATGAATACCCTTTAATGAACAAAATGTTATAAATAAAGTTGATAATTTGACTGATGGAATGATTTGTTGCTATTTTAGGAATATTTGAGGTTTTCCATGAGACTCAAACACCCTAGTTACTTCATCAAAAGTTGTATATTGACCATATAGGACTCCTAAAAGATAAATTTCTTGTTATGAAGACTTAGATATTCATTATCCCTATGTGTGCAAATGAATACATTAGATAATACATAAGCCTACCCCAATACCAGGCGGGATTCATTCAACCCATTTCTATATTAGGGATCACCAAATGCCCATCATGATCCTAAGTTGGAATCAGTTGGATTAGACCATTAGGAAATACAAGACACCTAAAGCTATCTCTTTTTGCAATTTTCTTAGAACTACCCTAATTCCAAGCGAGATTCATTCAGCCCATTTTTGTATTAGGGATCACTCAATGGTTTGTGGAGATTGACCATTCCATGGATTCAAGCTCTTCACCCCCTTCTTTTATTCACATTTACTTGGGATACTTGCTCATGTTTAATGATAAAAATCACTGTTTATTTTGAATTTTATTTCTTTTGAGCAAGGGATTTATGTAGTGATGATAATAACTATTAATTTTGCTTTGTTTCAAGATTTTTTCTTGTTTTTATGAAAGCAAGGGATTTTTTTTGGTAGGGGGAACTTTTCATTTTGCCAATGATCAAAACCCTAGACCATGCACATCACAAAATGAGCAAGTGAAGATATTTCACTTAGGATTCCTAGTACCACGTTGTAGTGTTCATATTTCCCTTGTTCCAAATAGGATTTTAGTGTTTTGATTAGTGATAGGATTCTGATAAATTCTAGGTACTATCAAAACTAGACCTCATCTTTTGATAGTGAAGATAGCTTTCTATAGAATCTAATATAATCACTTGGTATGGCTGAGTGACCAGAAAACCCTAGTATATCCCTTATAGCAACAAGAGGGGTTGTGTTGAAAAATATGGTTACTCGCATGGGTTATGGATGCTGATGGATTTTGAAGATGCATGATTGAGGTACAAACGTGGTGTCATTTGTAAGATTGTAAACACAACCTATCCTAATACAAGTGTAATGGGTGGTCATGCCTAAATGTAATGCAATTACATGAATGCAAAATAAATGTATTTTTGTATTTTTGCAATGTTTTTTAGTTTTATTACTTTGTGATTTTCGATATTTTCTTTTGTTTTTGAAATTTTGATTATTTTGGATGTTTTTTTTTTTTTTTTGCTTTTAAGTTTTTTGTGCTTTTGTGTTTTAATCTTGAACAAAAATATTATATATCTTTGTCGCCTTTTGTGTGTTGAACAAAGAGCTTATGATGCCTTTGAATCTTTTTGGAGTTGATAAAAGGGATTTAAGATGCCTTTGGGGATTTTTGTGATTTGACCAAAGGGCTTATAGATGCCTTTGGAGCCTTTTATGAAGTGACCAAAGGGCTTTATGATGCCTTCGGAGATTTTTTTGATTTGACCAAAGGGCATATATATGCCTTTGGAGACTTTTGTGAAGTGAAAAAAGGGCTCTAATATGCCTTTGGATATTTTATCTCTAATTTGTTTGGGTTTTTATGATTTTGAAATGTTTTTGGAATTTTTCTTATTTTGGATGTTTTTGGGTTTTGTTGGTTTTTTGTGTAAAATGCCTTCAGATGAATAATTTTGAGAGGCTCAGGTTATTCAACACCTTCTAACTATGTTAGGTGATATGTCCCAGGTCCAATATTCTCATATATGATATAAGGACCTATCCAATTGGCTACAAATTTGTCTCATAGGTGCAATGGCAAATTTGAATTCTATTGGTTCTCTTTGAGCATGAGATTCCCAACCTTAAAGTCTCTCAAGTGGACTTTATTTTTATAATCTCATGTTAGACGATCCTGGTAAATGTAAATATTCTCAAGAGCATTGATGCAACATTCATCAAGAAGGGTCAATTGATCAAGGTGAGCTTGCTGCACAATGTTTTCATCGATGAATTATTTCAATGTGACGTGTAATGTTGGAATTTCTAAATCCAAGAGCATGATGGCCTCAACACTATATACAAGCAAAAATGATGTTTCCCTAGTGGGTGTCCACACACTAGTCTTGTAAGCCCATAATGCAAGGGGCAATTGCAGATGCCAATCCTTATGATTTTATTTTATCGTCTTCTTAAATATGGCTATAATTATTTTTTTGGAGACTTCTACTTTCCCATTTGCCTACAAATAATATGGTGTCATAAAATTGTATTGAATGTTGTATTTGTATGTTGAAGATCACATATTTTTATTCTTGAATGAAGGACCATTATCCAAAATTATTTTGGATGGGACCTTAAAGCAATAGATGATATTGTGAAGTATGAACTTTGCAATTCAAGGTCCAATTTTCAATGTTAAGGGGACCGCTTCCACCCATTTGGTGAATTACTCAATGGCCATTAAGATAAATGTGTATAATCCTGAAGATAGGAGAGAGATATTTCCAATTATATTGAAACCCCACTGAGAAAATGACCAAGTTGCATGAATGGGTTGTAAGGCCTGCAATGGCAAGTGCATCAGATTTGCATGATGTTGACACTTAACAATTTTTTCTAACACACTTGCAATAATCCTTATCCATGGTGGTCCAGTAATAACCCATTCAAAGGATGCACTTGACAATGGCCATGCCATTGAAATAGCCATTGCATGTACCACCATGAGCTTGCAAAATCATCCAAGCTGATTCTTGGGAATTAAGGCAATGAAGGAGGACTACATCATAGCTTCGAAGATACAATATACCTCCTAGCAATACATATCTTGTCACTTTTCATTTTAATGCTCATTTTTCAACATGCAACAGTCCATGTGGGACAATTATAAGTTTTAGGAAATCTTGTAATTGGGATAGCCAATCCTGATAAGCTACAACCTCAATAGATAAGATGACTTGTTTCTCCTACGATTCGATGTGTACAAATGTAGATTAGGAAATAACCTTATGGTGAATGATGGTACCATTCCCTGTAGGATCCTATAAGATGAAGGATCCCCAAGGAACCTTCTTTAGAAATTTTATGTCTTAATATAACCACTCATGGTTTGGTTCTATATGAATCATATTGACTAATTCTTTGTTGTTAAAATCCTCATGCTACATCACTGATTACGAGAGCATTTTCACATGAATGGTAGTGAAATCAGCAGATGGATTATGAGATATCAAGGATTCCAAAGATGCCATAGTGTCTAAAAATCTATTTTATGTGTGAGGGATTGCCTAGATGTCATACCATTGTAGTTAGGCTAGATAAGTGTCAACAACCTCTTTGTAAGCTTTCAATATTGGATCCCTACATTGAAATAGTCCCTAACTTGGTTGAATATGATAAGGAAGTCACCAAAGATGTTTAGCATTTTTATCTTCATAACAATGGTTGTTTGGAGACCCAAGATTAGTGTCTCATATTTGGTGTTGTTATTTATGCAAGGGAAGTCTAGTTTAAATGACAAGGGCATTGGAGCACCTTTCTGTGTGAATAACATAATCCCTGCACCACCCCCTTGCTCACACTTCGAAATGGCAAAGAACAAAGTCATGTCAACTTTATTTTCCAGTTATTTGGGTTTGGGTGCTTATGATAATGCAAATAATGCATCATCGAGAAGTTCTATGGTGAGAGGCCTACTATTCTGAAGAGACAGCTCTGCTAGTTGATCAACTATGACTTATCCCTTGATGGACTTTTATATTATGAATTCCAATTTGAATTCTATCAATAGCATGATCTACTTTGTAGTATGTGTATTATGATGTGTCTTGCTCATCATATACTACAAAGGATTTTGTTTTGATATCACATATGTGGTATGGCTCAACATGTAGTGGCACAATTTCTTGGTCATAAATACCACTACTAAGCATATATTTTCTACGTATGCGTATCCTATCTCGTAGCTTACCAAGGTGTGACTAATGTAATATATCACTTGTTCTTTGTCTTGCATGTTCTTTTGAGCTAACATGGTGCCCAAAGCAAAATCAGTAGCAAATATATATAACAGGAATAACATGTCTAGCCTTGGTGGAGCTAATACTAGCAGTGTTTCTAGGTATTTATTGATTTTAGCAAAGGCTTACATATATTCTTCATCCCAATTAAATGGGACCTCCTTGAGTAACAGTCAATTCATGGGTCAACATTTATTCGATAGTTGTGTGATGAATCACTTTATGGATGCTACTTTGTCCGATAAGCTTCTCAGATCCTTAATATTAGTGGATGGAGCTATTTATAGGATAGCCTTTACCTTTGCTAGGTCTAATTCAATCCCTTGTTTAAAAATGATGAATTCCAAGAGTTTTCCAAAATTTACACCAAATATGCATTTCTTGGGATTCAACCTGACATTGTGCTCTATCAAGTGGTTGAAGACTTTTTTTAGGATCTCAGCATGCTCTTCACATAGCAATGACTTGGCTAGTAAGTCATCGATATAGTATTCTAATATATTACACATGTAGTCATGGAAAATATATGTTATAGCCCGCTGATATGTGGCACCAACATTTTTAAGACAAAATGGCATTACTTTGTAGCAAAATATCCCCCATGGAGTGGTGAATATGGTTTTGTGCTAGTCTTTGGGTTTAATATGAATTTTATTGTAACCAAAAAAATAATCCATGAGGGAGATCATATCATGACCTACAGTCACGTCTACAAGATCATCTATATTAGGCAATGGGAATGAATCCTTTAGTATCACCTTATTGATATCCTTGAAATCCATGCAAATAAAAATTCTTCCATCAGGTTTTCCTATGGGCATCATGTTTGATGCCTATTCTAGATAGTCAATGGGAATAATGAAGACTATATCCAAAAATTTATACAACTTGTTCTTTACCATCAAGGTGATGGTTGGATGCATATTTTTGAGCTTTTGCTTGATCGACTTCTTTGTGGGGTCTAGTGAAAGGTTGTGGACAACCAATTTTGGATCTAGTCCTGGAAGATCCTTGTAGGTCCAAGAAAAGAGACTAGGTCTCTCTTTCAATAGAGGAATAATGATGGTATGTTCTTTTGGTGATAAGCTTTCTCTAAACTTGACTTTCTTTGAATCAGAAGGATCATCACTGATGTCCACTTTGAAAGTCTCCTCTATTTCCATATGTGATCCCTCCTCAAGCTGGTGAGGAGTGGGGATTAAGTGGATGTCATCTGCTAGATTTAAAGATCCAACTAAATCAGGGTTGATACTAGCATGATAAACATCATGTGTGCAGCCTGGTGCAAAATGAAATAGTTGTGCCATTTAATCATTGGGGAAGAAATATTTAGGCTCTAAGGGTGAATCAGTGTGATCCTAATCAATAACGTCTAAATTAAAACACAATGGTTTTGAAGAATCGATGGGGTTGTGAAGTGGAGTGGTCAAATCAATGGAGATCATGTTGATGGATGGGATGAAATATCCAAGACCATGTGGGTGAAACTTTGCATTGTTGGTTTACCTTCCATATCGAATATGATGCTCTAAGGGTATGGGGATCTCAGAATATGATCTATGGATAGACGAGGCAATAGGATCATTAGGCTAATGTAGCTCTCTAAATGTAGGCAGATCAGGGTTGACTATGCGATAGATCATATCTAGATTAGGTGGTCTTAACCTAAGGTGAGTACTAGGATACACTCTACGATATAACTTATCCATGTCAACAAGCTCATTGATATGATATAAGTGTTGAGGCCCAAGATAGTCCATTTCGATCTCATATTCATAATCATTGTCATCTATGAAGAATCCCTTATTCCTACCTATTAGAATTGGGTGGTACCTTGACTACTGGGATCCAAGGTAGGCTAATTCACTCTCATCCTCATAATCACTGTCATATATGAAGCACTCATTATTTGTGCCTACCAACTCTATGAGGTGTCATAGATGTCGAGGCCCTAGACATACCATCTTAGTCATATCTTCTGACTCATCATCACTCTCATATATGATGTATCCACCTTTTGTATTAGTTTAATAGGTGAGATGATGTAAATACTAAGGCCTTTAATAGGCCAATCCAGCTTCATACTTGGATTTACTTGTGACAAAATCATTATCTTCTCGTTCATAACCATAGCTTGGCTCATCCTCCCATAGGATGATTTCTTATGGGTTTGTTTCGAGAGAGAAATTTTGATGGTAGTCATCGAATGGTCCTATAATAACCATACCTACCCCCATATCACTTAAGTAGCTTCTATTCAGGGGTTGATAGGTATTCCATTCGATGTCTTCCTTGAACCCTAATCTTAGACTATCTAGAGATTCTACTATTGAATCATCATGGATTTGGATGTGATATCCTAAGCCAGACCTATCAATCGATAACTGATATCGTGGTTCCAGTGGATTCCATCACCCTTGCTCATATAGACCCAAACCATAGCCATACCAATGGTTACATTAAAAGTATATTAGAGCAAAATTAGTATTGGACAAGTAATTAACATTCATGGTGAATGGTTCATCCTCATCCTCTTCAATATCAGAAGCATTATGGGCATATTCCAAACATGTATATATGAAGTTGGTTTGGTTAGGGGGAATACCTAATGGAACCACTATCCTTATTGCCAAATTTGGGACTCTTGGTCATCCCATATCTTGTGCCAACTTGATAATAGGTGTGAAAGTTATATTTTGCACAAGATACTCATCTAACCTTGTTTTGGCTAAGTGAATTGTCACCTATGATGCAGATGACACCTTTGATGAAGTAGGCGAGGTAGGTTGAGGTACCTCCTTGACTATGTCTTGGGAATCTTACTCCTCCATGGGACTTGGAATTTCCACAACTTCTATAGTTGGAAGTTCTTTAGGTCCTTCCTTCATCAAGGGTGCTTTTTAGCTTCTGAGAGTCTTTTTATTTAGATGTTGTTGGTTTCTCAGATGTACCAGTAGCTTTAGATCTAGGAGGTGGTGCCTATGTGGATGGGTCACCTTGCACTAATTTAGAATTGTTTTTGGTTTTGTGGTAGGGATGAAGACCTAATATATATATGGATTGATGAAAGGAAAAAATACCTCGACAAGTCAACCTGATGCACATATTTAAATAGCTCTTCATCCAATGAAACCACATGTAATTGTCCCTCGTGCACATAATTTATGCATTGGTGCAATATTGAGGGAACACATTGCATGTCCCTTATCTAGGGATGCCCTAGGATGATGTTGTACTACATTGCTTCCTCCAATACATGAAACATTATAGGGATAGCATTATACCCTATATTTATAGGTAGAATAATTGTATCCACTATAGAGCACAATGCATCATTGAAAGCTCTCAATGTATATGAGGTTGGGACAATGCTTGACCTAGGTATTTTTAGGTGCCCTATCATTTTTATTGTGATTATATTAATTTATGATCCTATGTCAATTAAAATCCGCTTGAAGGGTATGTCATTGATGGATGTGATGATATGCATAGGTGGGTCTGCCATGGTAGCAGGGACTACCTTGATTTTGTGATCACATAAATGGATCATAGGCTCTTAACATTTCTAGACCTACCCCATGAAGTTTGTGAATGCATCAAGGTTCTAGGGATACAATTCAATTGATCTTAGAATTTCCATTAAATTCTCCTTGTATCTGGAGGACTATTGAATGAGCTCATATATTGATAACTTGTCTGGAGTTGTTTGGATATTTTGCACAAGTCTAATTTGGATAGCTACCATAGGTCATGCTAGTGGACCTGAAGGATTATTTTGCACTTGCCTTTGTCGAGGTGTAGTCGGGATACAAATAGGAGCTTTTGGAGGCTTTGGTTGGTTGTATCATTGACTTCTTATTGCCACATTGATGATTTAAATCATTTTGATGCATCTCTGAGTGGGAAGTTCAACTTGGACTTGGTTTACTTGAGTGGCCTGATCTCTTGGGGCATCATTATTAGGCAATAGGTTTCTGAATATGCCCATGTCTCTATTGTCATGTGCTAATGGATTGCCAACTTTTAGCTCACCCTTCTCGATCATGTTTTGTACAACATTCTTGAAACTGATGCATGCTTCAATATAATGCCCCTACTATCAATGGTAAGAGAAATAATGATCTTACCTATATCACTTGGGCTTGGGATAGTTAGGTTCAATAAGTTGTAATTTAGGAAATATGAGCCTTTGTACCTCGCTTAACTAGTTGAATATTGATTGCATCGACTCTGATTAAGGCATGAAATAACAATGTGATTGACGTTGCTTGTTTCAACCTTGGTTGTTGTTCTCATTGTAATTTGCTGGTGGGGGTTGAGTCTAATAGTTCTATGGTTGTTGGCTATTCCCTCCTTTAGGTGCATTTAACACAACTTGATTGAATTGATTAGGTCTGACTTACTTTTGGTGATTCTTGTTGTTGCATTTGTTATTGTTCTATTCATTTTTATTTTGGAGCTTAAGGTATCCTTCTTCAACCTTGATGTCTTCTATTAGCTTGGATTGAGCCAAGGCTTCCTTGAATTTTTCATACTATTGTAGTTGCAATAGTAATGATATGTGCTTTATGCAACTCTTGGTAAACATCCAGGTGAGATCTGTAGTGGGAATAAAGAATGCTAGTTTTGCCATTATCTTCCTCCATATAGTCCCATAGTCCATAACTTGCTCATCATAATATTGCTTTAGGTTTTCTAGATCGGACAAGTTTACTTTCTTCTTTATGCCAAAATAAAAGCATTCAATAAATACATTCACCAGTTTCTCAAAGTTGATGATGTTGTGCTTAGGTAGTTGGTTGAACCATTAAGTTGTTGCACCTAACAATTTCATGATGAAATTTATTAGCATTAGGGCATAATTATTTTCAATTTAGAAGCATGCATTCATAAAATTTGTGATATGCTCTTGCACGTCTTCCTCTCCTTTGAATTTGTATAACCTAGGCATCTCGAAGTGCATAGGATATGCAAGACTCGATACTAAAAGGTATAGAGTTTTATTGTGTATTTTAGTCAAAGTTTGAATTTGCCCAACTACATCCTATTTCTTGAGATATTTGACTCTCTCAATGAGTATTTTGTACGCATTCAAAGAAAGGATATCCTATTCTTGAAGGTTTACTCATGGTGTTCGGGGAAGTAATCTTGTGTCTACCTTGTTTGGGAATCTATATTCGTCCACCATGACTATAGATGAAGGTTTAGGATATTTTTTCTCTTGCTCTTCCATCCCTATGTTCTTGATTATGTTATCTATATTCTAGATCTAGGTATTGTTGATACTTTAAGGCATGGTGAGTGCGCTCATCTTCTTGTCTAGTGCATCTCTCATGCTGAGAATTGGCACATCTATCAGGTTGGTAATGCTCACCGCCTATGTGCAAGTTGGTCCAGACCAACCTATTCACTTGATATTTGTGCTTTATCTATTCCTCTCTCAAGCACTATTATTGAAGGTAAAAACACCATTTTTTCATGCTTCCTCTTACTCAAGGACTTCTAAATTCTCTTGCTCTATGTGTAGTGCTTCCTCCTTGTCTTGGAGTAGATTTTTATGATATTATGTGTTCTCATATATCCTACACATGCGGTTAGACTGATATACCATTGAAGGTCTATGGCTTTGTAACTCCGTGCAAGGAGTCCTAATGGATAGACCTATTGTAGAGGCTCCTACTATGTTTTTGCCCTTATCTATTAGGGAAACCTAATATATATAGAGTAACATATATTTTGTACCCCTATGGTCGGAGGTAGTGCATATTTTGTAGGGATTCTTTGAGGCTTCCCCTAGTTTTTTTGTGTGCCTTGGGGTTTGATGGCTATGTGAACTTCCTAAGACAGAATGTGTAGTAGCAATGCTTCTTTGAGTTGGTGTCAAGAGAACTTGATCCAACTCATCAAGCTATCTAGACTTCCATGGTTGATCCTATGGAGTCCCATTTACCCCAATGATATCATGATCTATGGGTATTATCCCATATTTAGAGAGGCTAGGAGGTGCTCTGGATCTGTGACTAGATACAACCCTTATGTTTTACCCCTTAGTGGGCTGATATGACCTAAGTGTGTCATGTGAGGATTGGGGTCTTGTAGCCCCCTCATGTCTATGTGATGATTAGGGCCTTGAAGTCCCCTCATGTCTATGTGAATATTGGGGCCTTGAGGCCTCCTCATGTCTATGTGAATATTTGGGCCTTGAAGCCCCCTCATGCCTATGTGAATATTGGGGCCTTGAAGCCCCCTCATGCCTATGTGAGGATTGGGGCCTTGAAGCCCCCTCATGCCTATGTGAGGATTGGGACCTTGAATCCCCCTCATGCCTACCATGAGAGGAACCTGGATGTGGCTCTCTAGTTGGGATTTCTCAAGGATTCCTCCCATGGATTGAGTTATCACCCCTAAGGCTTGCTAAACTTCATTCAATGATATTGTATGTGGGCATATCAACATCATTATGATTGTGATTATGTGGAGCATCAGATTCCACCTCGATGTTGGACGGACGGTAGTTGCTCCACGTGTAGATCATGGCAATTGTAAATTATCTTTTTATGTAGATTTTAGAACACACAAATAAAGTAAACAAGTGTTTATCTCTTTTAAGTTTTCTTGGTGTTCCTACACTATTTTAGTGTGTTATTAGATTTGTTGATATTTACACTATAACTCTCATCATGTTTTCCATTTTATTGATGATATACTCATATTGTTTAAGTGTATTTCACATGTATGCTCATAGCTCGATAACTGACAGAGATGTTTCGGTCATGTTATCCTACCAAAGTGTGGTGATGAAGTCCATACCTAGTTAGGGAGCATAGGTCCTACCAGTCCTTACCCAGTACTCACTTGGTCAATGTCATACCATCTGAATAGGAGTATATGTAAATTTTCCAAAATACGTTAGATCTTGGAGCCAGTAGCTAAAAATAAGGTATGTGGAATTTGAGCCAATGGGTGGAGATGGATGCCACTATCGTTGAACTCTACTAGTGGATGGTGATGAAGTCCACCTCACTAGAATTTAGATGAATCATGGTGTGTGCATGTTATTTTTATATTTTTGTATAAGGAAAAACAATGCATCAAGAAGCACTCATGCTCTTTCCTATATGCCTAAAAAGAAACATTTTATTTTTAGAAAAATGCATGTCTAAATGATTCAAGGACTTTCAGAGAATGCATTTCTAGTTTATGAAATAATGTCCTATGGCTGGGACCCATGCAAGAAAGCTCTACAAACAAATCCTAGACCACTGGAGACTAGGGCAGATCTAAAACTAGAGGTCCACTATTCCTAGAAAAGACTAGAAGAAAACTAAGAAGATTTATGCATTTTACTTTTAATTTTCTTCTATGTTTTCCTAATTAAAATGATATTTTCTCTACTATATTCTAGAAATAAATTACAGATAGAGAAAGGAAAAACAACTGAGAGTTGCACCAACCTAAAATCCACATTCGATGAAGCACAGGTTGCCCTCTGTTGATTTTCTATTAGTTGTTGTTGACCAAAGTGGCTGATTCTGGATATTGTCTTTGAAAGTGGCCTCTAACTGCTAGTCACTATTGATTAGAGTGACTGGACCTGCACATAGAAAAACATAAAAACATCAACAAAATAGCTAAAAATAGAAAAATAGGTGGGTATCCCATCATCATCACCATCTTTACAACCCCAAGAAGAAAACACCTAATCTACTTGCAACATAATATCAAGTGAAAGAACCATAAATGTGTAAAGAAAATAGAAGTAAAAAAATCAAGAGATATATTTTATTGATTCATTTAATGCTTCGGTTATCGATTGGTCCCTCTTAGGGATACCACATTTGATACAATGATTACAAGTAGAGATGGACCCCTTGCAAGGGGATGGTGCACTCCGCAGGCCTCTCGAATTCGTAAATGAAATCATACAAGGGCTTACTAATGTCTTCTTATCCTTCACTTTCCTGGATGGATCTGATGCTTTGAATGCTTTGAATTGGTCATGGAACCTATAACCTATATACAAGAAACAACAACAAATGATCAGTAGCATATGCAACCTTTCAGGATGGGGCTTTATTAGTAGATATTCTAGGAGTGATATAAATGCATAATAGAAGTGTAATGAAGCAAAAATAAGCAAGAATGCATTGATAAATCAAAAATCACCATGGAAATGCATTAATAAAAATAGATCTATGCTAATATTAACTTATAAAGCCAAAAAAAATGGGAATTCTATGCTAAAAACTCAATAAATAGTGTCTCAAACCCTAGGTTATGCCTATAGGCCACTTTCAAGAAAAACGACCACAAACTAAAATTTTCTTCCTTGCGAACTAGGTGTGGCAACACTCAATTCTTCATACAAATTGATGTTCAAGGATCAGCTTCTTGTATAGATACGGATTGGTGATGAAGCTCATGTGGAACTGAATTCTTAAATGGTGCATTGTTATTGCTCAATAAGACAACACTTCATTATTCCTCAAGAGGATATGCAATTACTCTCTAATTCACTAGGGTTTCGCTACATAAAAAATTAGACCCTTTATTATTCTTTGAAGAATGCATATGTAGACATCCTAGATTTAGATCTAGATCCAGATCTCGGATTCCTAGAGAATCCAAGATTCATAACTGCATGTAACTAATCATTAGAGGGGAAGGCTCAGTCACAGATTTGCATGGAAGGTGCAGTCAAGAGGAGCTCTAGGATATCCATACCAAAAACCACTCACAAACAATGCAAGTGTAGTCAGACTAGGTTATTTGGGCCCGTATTCATGGCCATTCTTTGTTTCAGTTCTAGTCATTATACAAAGCAGTGGCTGTATGTGGTTGATCTCAACTTCAGCGATATGTTTTTAAGGCCTCTTTGGTTGATAGAGACCAAGCCTAAATGGTCCAAAACTACTCCTTGTGAGTGGTTAAGACCACTTTTAGATCTTGGAAAGGTCCAATATTAGTCATATGGCCTTTGGATGTGCCCATATGAGTAGTATCCAAAACATGACGTGATTTAGGTGTCTACACGTTTGATTCATTGAGGGCAGAGTAGAAGGAAAGGATAGATGCATTATTTTTTAAAAATTAGATTCTAAAATTCAAAATGGAGTGAAAAAAGTTTGAAGTCTCATATGGGCAGCTAGCCCAGATGACAAGGAGGCCCTATGCTAGATTGCTTGCAGAGAGGAAGTCTCGAGTTTGAAGCACATTAGGGATAGTTTTACTAAAGTTTTTGTTGAGAAGGATTTTGCATGGTATTTGAAATAGAAGCACATGCACTTTGGTTATTTTATGGGTAGCTAGCCCATGCGGTGTCCTAGCCCAAGCTGGGGAACAGTCCAACTAGAGGTTGCAGGTTCAAATTGCAACAACAACATTAGTAAGGGCACCAAATTTTTAATTAAATTTGATATAAGGTATGTGTTGGTTTTATTATGTTAGGGAGTCTTAAGGGTGTGAGTTATAAAGTTTTGTTTTGCAAATAAGAAGTCATAAGGATGTGTTATAAAAGATTTCTATTTTGCAAATATGACTCATAAGGGTGTATTTTAATTTTTTTTTTAATTTTGCAAATAGAATAAAGAGGAAATACAAAGGAGATATTTTTGCATGTGATAATAGGAGGTATAAGGTGTATGAAAGTGAAATTAAAATTATATTATACACTTAGGGTATTAGGATCTCACTATTAAAAATAAGCACACTCACATAAAATACTAGAAAATAACACAAATGCATCAAATAACTCAATAACACTATGCAAAAATTAAATGTAAAAATGGAACAATCTCACAATAACACAATATCGTAGGCCTCTTCGAGGGGGAAACATCCTTCAATATTTCATTAGATTGTAAAAGGATGAATTCATACATGGCTTCATATATTTTAAAGAAAAAATCCATGCAATCCTACCTAAAGGCTCAAGAGTTGGCTTACATGCAAAATGCCACTCAAGCTAGAATCTCCTACATACCATCAGTTATAATCTTGATAAAAAATTGTTACATGATATGGTGCAACTTGGATAGGAATCCCACTTGCCACATACATTACAAAGTATTATAAAATAATATCATAATGGGATCCCCCATGTTGGAAGTGGGTCATTACATAAGTAAATGATAATTACAAAATGGTGTTAGGATAGTATCCTAACATGTCCTTCCCCTTTGAAAAGTTTTGTCCTCAAAATTGAAAATGATGGAACTAGTGCTAGAGCTGATGGAGAGACTCCCATGTAGCATATTTTGGCTAGATACCATGCCACTAAACAAGAACTTCTATGATGGTACGGTTGTAGAGAGTGTGGTTTTGACAATCCAAAAATTGTTCAGGTTTGAGTAATATGGACCCTTCTTCATCCAATTTTGGTAATGATGACTGAACCTGTACTTGTGTGCCCATAAATTTCTTGAGAGAAGAAATATGGAAAATAGGATGGAGCTTGGATGTGGGCAAAAGAGCCAATTTGTAAGTAGTGGAACCAATCCATTGAAGAACTTGGTAGGGTCCATAGTATTTTATAGCAATTTTCTAGCACCGATGGAGTTTTAGGGATGATTGTTTGTATAGTTGAAATATAAGGAAGGACATATCACCCACATCAAATCTATCCTCAAAATGATGCTAGTTAGCCTGTTGTTGCATTCATTTATGGGCCATGTCCAAATTCTGCTTCAACTGGCAAATAACATCAGTATGTTGGTTGAAAGTAGTGTCAATTTCTTGGACCTTGGAGCTACCTAGGATGTATGAAGAAGGCATGAGTGGAGGGCGCCCATAAATGGCCTCAAAAGGGGTGAGTTTGGTTGTTGTATGATAGGAAGTTTTGTACCACCATTCAACCAAAAGAAGCCACTTCGCCCATTGAATAGGATGATTTGATGCAAAGCAACAAAGATAGGTTTCCAAACATTTGTTGACAATCTCAGTTTGACCATAATTTGTGAATGATAGGCTGAACTCATTTTGATCTGAGTTCCCTGCAACTTAAACAATTCTTACCAAAAATGACTACTGAAGGTTGGGTCTCGATCAGGCACAATGGAGGTGGGCATACCATGAAGGCAAAAAATAGAATCAAGAAATATTTGGGAAATGGTGGAGGTTGTGTAAGGGTGGTCAAGGAAACAAAAATAAGCATACTTAGAAAGGTGATCCACTACCATGAGAATAATAGACTTACCACCATATTTAGGTAACCCTTCTATAAAATCTATGGAAATGTCAGTCTAAACCTAATCTGGAATGGGAAAGGATTGAAGAGTACCCAGAGAATGTACCATTTCACCTTTCATCCATTGGTAGGTATCACAAGTTGTGATAAAATCACAAATTTCTTATTTCATACTTTTCTAGAAGAATATGCACTTGAGGTATTCATATGTTTTAAGAAGTCTTGAATGGCCTGCAGAGGGAGCAATATGTAGTTCCTTCATGAAAAGATCATAGAGTGGGGATGTTCTATGAAGAAAAAGGTGTTTGTGATGATGTAGGTCATGGCCATCCCAATTGTAGCCTGGGAAGGAAGTAGGATCATCATGGAGTGAGGCCACCAAAGCTTTCAAATCTACATCTGAAAGTACCTCCTATCATAAGGAATCTATCCATTGAGTAACAAGTGAGGAAATAACACATAACATAATAAGGGCCTCAAATTAGTGAGAGAGAGCATCATCCACAAGATTCTCTTTTCCTTTTTTATAGGTGATATCATAATCATATCCCATGAGTTTAGAAACCCATTTTTGTTGTTCTAGGGTAGCAACCCGTTGTTCAAAGAAGTATTTGAGACTATGATGGTTTAGTTTTAATGGAGAAATGGTACCTAACGAGATATGGTCACCAATGGATTACGACATGTAATATGGTCAACATCTCCTTGGCATATGTAAATTTTCCCAAATTATGATTAGAGGGTGCCTTACTAGTGAAATCCAAGGGTCTCTCTTCCTGCATCAACACTACCCCAATGCCATGACCAGAAGCATCACTTTCAATGACAAAATACTTGGAAAAACCTATCATGGCTAAAATTGGTGTTGTGGTCATAGCATGCTTCAATTTGTGGAAGGCTTGGTGAGTGGGCCCTGTTCAAGTAAAAGAGTCATTCTTTAACATGGATGTGAGGGGGGCTGCTATTTTACCATAATTATGAATAAATTTGTGGTAGTAACCTATAATCCCTGAATTCCCTTGAGAGTGTGAGGTTTTGGACAGTCTTGAACTACTTGAATCTTCTTGGGGTCGACCTTGATGCCCTCTTTGGAGACAATGTGTCCTAGATACTCCACTTCATTTAGACCAAAGGAACACTTGGACCGCTTAGAAAAAAGTTGATGTTGTGCCAACAATTATAATGTTTGATCCACATGGATAAGGTGTTCTTCCCATGAGTGGCTATAAACCAAGATATCATCAAAGAAAACTAGGATGAACTTCTGTAGGAGAGGGTGAAATATGTTGTTCATAAGGCTCTGAAATGTGGAAGGAACATTTGTCAGACCAAATGGTATTACTAAGAACTCATAGTGACCTTCATGAGTATGAAATGTAGTTTTGGGGATATCCTCATACTTGAGCCTGATTTGGGTGGTGCATTACCTAGTAGTAGTGGAATAGCATGGTCATGCGAGTGACGAGGTGGCAAGGTAGTTGGTTTTGAAAAAATGCCATTGTGCTTGGTCAGAACAAATTGAAAATCTACTAGAATTTAATCCACTATGGAAGTGCTTGGTTGAATTGAAAATATTTGTGCAATGACCCCACGGGATGAATGTTTCAACAATTTCTCCATATGATTGGAATTGACAATTTGGGAAGCCTATTTTGGTACCATGGAGGATGTGTGTTTGTCCATTTTGTGAAAATTGCATTCATAGTTCTGCAAAGTTCTAGTTGATAGTGCCCAAGGTGCTCAACCATTGGGATCACAACACAATTTCACATCCTCCCAATTAGAGGGAAAATATGTCTTACTTGAGTTCATAATCCTCCATATTTTAACATTACGACATTTACCTTTACAAGTTAAAGTGCCTCCATTTGCCACCATGACTTCAAAGGAATTGCATGTGTGTATATAGCAATTGGCCTACTTAGCAACTCAAGTATCAATGAAGTTGTGTGTACTACCTGAATCAATAAGAATAGTAAGGCATTGGCATTTGAAAAACCCACAACTCTCATGGTTTGTGGAGTGGTAACCCTAGCAAGAGCATCGACAATAATTTATGCTTGAGGGTCTTCGGTTTCCTCTTCCTGTTGAGTTGGTGCTTCAGCTATGTCACTCTCCTCATCACTATGGTCACTACTATTGGGTTCCTCTACATCTATTAAGAACAATATATTATTTGCACATCTATACCCCTTTACAAAATTTTCATCACAATTATAACATAGCCCTTGGGCACGACGCGCATCCATTTGAGCTATAGTCAGTATCTTAGGAGCAAGAGGTCTATTATCAGTATTATTTTGGAACCAAGGAGAAAAGGGAGGTCGAGCTTGAGAAAATCGCAATGTCTGCCATTGAGTTGAGATTTTAGATTCAGCCAATCAGGCTAAACTGATAGCCTCCATCATGGTTTATGGTTTAAACATCTTGAATTCATCTTGGAGATCATATTTCAACCCACTCACAAAACAACTCATAAAAAATCCCTCATTCAAGCCCCTTGTTTTATTGGCCAATTTCTCAAATTGTGTCTGGTAATCATGAACTTTGGTGGTTTGTTTCAGATTTTTCAATGCTCCTGTAAAGTCTTCATAGTCATTAGGGCCAAATTGGGTGAGTAGTTAGGACTCAAATTCCTCTCAAGATAGATCAGGGGTAGTGGTTCATAGCCATTGGAACCAATGTAAGGCTTTAGATTCTAAGTTGAAGGAAGCCATCTGAACTCGATGATATATAGGGACATTATGGAGTCTAAATAATTGATCAACCTGACATAACCACCCATCAACATCCTTTCCACTAAACTTAGGAAAATCCAATTTAGGCATTTTGAAGGTTGGATCATGGTCATAGTGAGTGTCTTTAGTTCCCCTTCTTCGACCTCATTCATAGTTTTCAGCTTGGTGTTTAGATGTGAGAGTACCTTACAATTGTGTCTTCACCTCTGTAAGTTGTTTTTCTAAGCAAATTCTAGTGGTATCCTGATCTGTTTAGAGCTCTCAAATCTCTTCTCTTATGGTGTGGTTTGTAGTGGTCAAGTAGTCAAGGGATTTTTGCATATCAGCCAATAATGTGGTAATTTCTAACTCCTTTTGTCCATGAGTGCTACTCGCCATTGTGGGCCCTCTTTTACTCAGTTACTAAAAATAGATGTATGATTTTAGGAGTTACTATTTTTAGTAAGGGTCCAAAATTTAATTTGGAAAATGAGTTGCAACATTGATTTTAGGATAGGGTCTACTTCGGTGGTTGTTTGATCTAAGCGCTCAATGAGGAGAAATACTGAATTTCTTGACTTTTTGTGATCTCCTATTAGTTGCAAATCAATGTCAAGGTAATTTCTTCCCCTTGGACTTAAAATTTCACTAGTGAGTCCTTTACGGTCTTTGGTGAAGAATAACAAGTAGTTTCTATTTCCAAAAATTTGGATCAATTTGATTGACCGTTGAAAAGTTATGGCCTTAGCAAGAAAAATAAAAAATTGCTATTTTTGGAAAATTGATGTAAAATTTGACCAGGCGCTGCCAAGGACAATATTGTCTAGAATAGAGTGTAGAATTATCTGCTAAATTTTGGAGTCAATTTGAGCTCTATGTAAAGATATATCCCTATTTTAATAAAATTTCAATGCCTTTTTATGTTGCTGGTGTTCAGTTTTTGATTTGGAGTTACAGTTCAAAATTTGGGACCTAGGATCAACTGTCTCTGACCTATAGATTGCACCCTGACCACTTTATCACTATCAAGTTCCTTCCTCTATCACCTATATTGTGGTTACGGACATGGTTCTTATCGCTAATCTTGGGGATTCTATGACATTGATAGTACTATTTTTGAAACTGAAGTCTGTAATTATGGATTGTTACAAAGGGCTATTATTGTTGACCTAACTATCTTTGTTACTGATCAGACCATTTTTTGTCACTGTCCTAACTATTTTTATTAACCACGGGCTATTACAGACACTTGCAAGATTTATCCTGACTGTTGGTGCATGCAAGTTTGTTTTCTGTGATAAGAAATACCTTCATATGCTCGCTTTTGGGGTTTTGAATCCAGGTTAACAGAACAGGGATGATGTTGATTTGCAGGTGGAAGTTATGTTTTCTAGAACTAGGGTATGCTAATCAAGGGAGTATGTAATACCCATAGGCCCTCTGTTATACTACAGTGATGAACAATAGTTCTCGAATCAATATTTCAGGCCACTACCCAAGGAGGATTCCACACATACCCTTTAGCACACTATATGCCTCTCTAAAAATACAGGAGGGTGATCATCCGAGATGTTGTGTCCCATGGACTATGGATAATACAAGGCCAAAAAGCTTCCTAATGGATAAAATTTTGTTTAAACCTAGATTATCTCTTGATACACCCGAAGATGTGTGGGAGCTCAAGTCCATGCATGAGTGTTGTCTAAGGCCTAGGTGTTGGATCTTGATCGCCCCTCACTTCACTAGATGCTTTATGGGCTATCTAGCTTAACGATAGCTCCTTCATGATATTTTAAAATCCCCAGCATAGGGTTTATAACCTACACAACTACTAAAACAAATATTGTATTTTTTTGTGTTTTCTATATTTTTGGTCAAAAAGTGGACTATATATTTTTTTGTATTTTTTAATAAGGAAAAAAAAAAACTAAAAAAAACACAAAAAATTATACCTAACAAGTAGAATGGTTGGCAAAAATCATCTCAGTTGCAGCAGAACTCGGCCCTGGAAAGCACTCTGATACCACTTGTTAGGATCTCACTATTAAAAATAAGCACACTCACACAAAATACTGAAAAATAACACAAATACATCAAATAACTCAATAACACTATGCATAAATTAAATGTATAAATGGAACAATCTCACAATAACATAGAATTGTAGGCCTCTTCGAGGGGTAACCTCCTTCAATATTTCATTAGCTTGCAAAAGGATGAATTTGTACATGGCTTCATATATTTTAAAGAAAAACTTCATGCAACCCTACCTAAAGGCTCAAGAGTTGGATTACATGCAAAATGCCACTCAAGCTAGAATCTCCTACCTACCATCGATTACAATATTGATAAAAAATGGTTACATGAAATGGTGCCACTTGGCTAGGAATACCACTTGCCACATACATTACAAAGTATTACAAAATACTATCATAATGGGATTCCCCATGTTGGAAGTGGGTCATTACATAAGTAAATTAGAATTACAAAATGGTGTTAGGATAACATCCTAACATAGGATTTTGGATGATTATAAGGTACATTATTGATATTAAAAATTATTTATGCATTTTACAAGGAATTATAAGGTGTTGTTGTGGTTTGATTTTTGGTTGTAATTTTTGTATGGTGAAAATAAATTTTGAGGGGTTTTGATAATTGTTAATGCCCTATCTTTTGAGAACAAAAGGAGAGTCATTGAGCATCATTTTCATATTCCATTATGCACATATTTTTAAGAAGAAATTTAATGTTGATGGTTTGAAAGAGAAATCTACTAACCAATTTTGAAGTGGCACTTTGAAAAGGAAAGGAAATTATTTTGAGATAGGTTTTTGAGGGCACATCTTCATCAAAACAAGTTAAGAGTTATGGTGGCATTATTTATAATTTAAGGTGTTTGGTTGAGTGAATATTTCTAAATCATAAGGTGGAGAAATAAGGATTATATATGTGCATTGTTGGAAATATTTGAGCTAGGGTTTGTGAAACAAATTATGGATCGTTGTTGAAAAAAACTGGAAACACTTGTGCTAGATTTTGTGAACAAGTTGTGCTTCATTGTTGAATGAGACTTGAAATACATGTGCTAGGGTTTGTGAACAAATTGTGCTTCATTGTTTGAATAAATTTGTTGAGCTTTTGGTCATTGATTTGTGTGACATTGAAAGTAATTTAGTAAGTGTTAGATATTAGTTTAGTGAAGCAAAATTGTGTATCATTGTGGTTAATCATTGAAAGAAAAATTGCAAGGAACACAAACCTGTTTTGTGAAGCAATTTGTGCATTGGTATTGAGTGATATTTGGAAAGAAAATATTGTGAAATTGTATTGCATATCAATTTCTATGTGTTCTTGAATAAGAAATCTGGGTAGAATATGTTTGAAGTACTTTTATCAAAGCAAGTATTATGAGTAGTGTTGAGCATGTGTTAGAGCAGAGTTGAGCAGAGATAGTGAGGTAGATTTGAGCAAGTCTTGTGAGAAGACTTGAAGTAGGTTTGAGGCAGAGTTAATATAGATTTGTGCATGTAATGTGTGCAGATTTGAGATAAATTTGAGACAGATTTGTGCATGTAATGTGTGCAGATTTGTGACAGAGTTGAGATAGATTTGTGCATGTAATGTGTGCTGATTTGGGATAGAGTTGAAAAAAATTTGTGTATTTAATGTGTGTAGATTTAGCACAAAGTTGAGATATATTTGTGCATGTAATGTGTGCATATTTGGGATATATTTTAGATAGATTTGTGCATGTAATATGTGTATATTTAGCATAGAGTTGAGATAGATTTTTTCATGTAATGTGTGCAAATTTGGAGTAGAGTTAAGCAGATATGTGTACCACTATGGAAGT
Organism: Wollemia nobilis; assembly: GCA_028583015.1. NCBI lineage: Eukaryota > Viridiplantae > Streptophyta > Pinopsida > Araucariales > Araucariaceae > Wollemia > Wollemia nobilis. The sequence goes on from JAQPPZ010017235.1 coordinate 14,867,761, forward strand.
TACCAGATTAGAGAGAATATGTGTCTCCTATGGATAGAGTTCCACAAACCATAGACAATAGGAGAGGTGTCTCCTATGGATATAATTCCATGAACTAGAGCAAATGAGAGGTATCTCCTATGGATATAGTTCCATGAACCAGACGAGTAATGGGATAGATTTATCTTGTGTATAGAGTTCAATATACCAAATTAGATATGAGAGGTGTATCATAGTGATAGAGTTACATGAACTAGAACAAAGAGGAGAGGTGTCTCCTATGGATAGAGTTCCACAAACTAGAGCAAAGGAGAGGTATCTCCTGTGGATAGAGTTCCACAAATAAAATTTAAGGGCATAGAGTTCTCCTATGGATAGAGGTTCACAAACTTGAGCATAGGGGATTGAGATCTCCTTTGTATAAATTTCCATAAACATTGTAATAGGGAATTGGTTCACAAGATATTTTTTGAGAAAATTTAAAAGATAGATTTTCTTCATGGATGTATCCCACTGAAGAACACAAGCTTATAATAAGAGGAGGGGTGAACAATATAAGACCACTTTTTACTTTCTTTCCAAATCAATATCAATTAATGTCCTTAATTATAATAACCAAATATAATAGTGTGCATTAATAACTCAAATAGCAGTAGTAAGCAAGATCACAAGTAACCACACACAATTGAGACACAATATTTAATGTGGCTCCCCCATTGTGGGGTACTCCACCAGATAATATCCTTATAATACTTCACACAAAAATAAGGATCCCTATACAATACAATGATTTCTTTGATCTGCTCAAAGCTAGGCAATAACAATATCACATAGAACTTATCCAAATATGAATAACAAGATCACACAGAACTTGTCCAAAACTGAATAACAAGTTCACATATAACTTGTCCAAATCTTAATAACAAACTCACATAGAACTTTTCCAAAACTGAATAACAAGCTCACACAGAACTTGTCAAAAACTACTCTAGCAAGCTCACCAAGAACTTTCCTAAATATGCTCTAGCAAGCTCACAAAGAACTTGTCCAAATATGCTCTAACAATTTCACAAATAACTTGTCCAAATATGCTCTAGCAAGCTCACCAAGAACTTGCTCAAATATGCTCCAACAAGCTGTCCCAAAATTGTCCACAAAGCTATCCACAAAGCTGTCCCAAAACTGTCCACAAAGCTATCCCAAAACTATCCACAAAGCTGTCCCAAAACTGTCCACAAAGCTTATCCCATAATTGTCCTCAAAGGCCTTATCAAATTCTCAATCAATCATGCACAAGTAGCACTCAAATCTCATCCACAAATCTATCAAGGCAAATATTCAAAGATGAACTCAACAATGAATGGCAATGTACTCTTCAATGGATGACAACAATGATCCACTATGATCTCAAATCAACTCAACTCAAATCAACTCATAGAATCATAAAGATAATTTTTAGAGAATGAATATTTTCTAAGCTCAATCTCAAATCAATTCAAATCAAATCAATCTCAACTCAACTCAATTCAACTCATAGAAGCATAAAGAGAATTGTTAGAGACTCAATATGTTCTAATATCAATCTCAACTCAAATCAGAATTATGGAATAGTTTGTTTCATGTAACTTGACCAATCACCTCACACAATCACTTGACTAGGCTCAATCAACTCAACTCAACCAATACCCACAAGGGACTACTATTTCTCACAAAAACCTTAGTCCAAGCATGTATCAACCAACTCAAATGTTTCCAACAATGCTCAATTGCAAATCTCACATAACAATGATACTCATGTTCTTTTCAATTTCTTTCACAACCAATGGGCTTCAATCACTATGCTTATAAAACAATGTTTAAACACAACTCTCAAACCAGAAAACCTTAAAGCATTCAACCAACCACTTTTGAAAAGGAAACTACAATCAATCCTTTTCACTCCAATGATATTTTAGAAATCAACCACCATATACAATCAATAGGAGAATGCGCCCATACCTTTTGATTCCAAGAAGTTATCCGCAAAATCTACCACACTAAACACAACTTTCCTTTCCAATATCAATAAGGGTTAGTGGACTTAAAATAATAATCAGAAGATAAGCATAACTCAATTTACACCTTTTTACTCCAACTTAATAAACACATCCACCAAAGTCCTTTTTAATAAAAACCCTTATAAAAAATAATAATCAACAAGGCTCTCAAAAATATTTTATAACAACTCTTTATTTCTCTTAAATCTTAATTTTTAATTTCATGAATATCAAAATAAGTCAACAACTCATCCACATCTGAAATAATAATCACAACCCTTATAAAAATAAATTTCAATTAAAAACTTTAATTATTCCTTAACCACCTTATAACTCCTAGCCTAGGGCATCAACGAAATTAATTAGAGAAAAACGTAATTACCTCGTCAAGGGGATTCAAACCCCCAACTTGCACACAACATGAATGCCTTAGCCGTGGCTAAGGTTGCCACATGATCTAGCCGCTCATTCAAATGGAAAAGGCATGACATGCCTTAAGTCCTTCCTACATTCCACACAAACCAAAAGTGCTTCGAGCATTTTCCTTCTAGTGCCTTCTAATGTAGTCAAGGATATTCAAACCTTGATGTAAAGCACTGCCGCACACCTTAAAAAAAAACCAATTGCTAATGCATTACTATGCCCACAATATCTTGGGCTTTCGACCAACCTTGGATTTATTCGTTGCCTCTCTTTTCAAAATGATTTTCGCACGAGTTCTCTTTGGATGCTAGCCAATTATTAACACAAGCAAAGATTAATTTCAAATGAACCTTAGGATCTCAATTTATATAGTCTTATCCTCATTTTAGATGATGTCGGCGCATTATTGATTTTCCCTCTTTCTTTATACGTCGGCGCTAGCTTTAATTTTAATTTTAAAATTAAAATTAAAATTTTAAATAATTAAAATTTAAACTAAATATTTAAAATTAAATATCTCCATCACCGTGGCACATTTTTTGACAAAACGAAAGGCCAACCTAAATTTTAAGAAAAACCCATTTCAAATATGCCATCTGTGGTTTTAAATAAAACCTTTTATTTTGCCTGCCTTGGTTTTCACAAAAATCCTGAATTTATCCATGCTTTCCAAGATATCATTTGCCCATAAAAATGCAATGTGATCCATATGACATCAATGATTCATGTGAAATCAATGAAAATATAAAATAAATCAAATTACCAACAATCTCCCCCTTTTTCATTAATGGCAACACCTCTAAATCAAAAACCACAATCATTACAAAAATCATCTCTAAGAATCAAAGCTGCTCCCACTGACTCAATAATATCTATGAAGGTTGCTCCCCATAACTCAATACTCTCTTTAGAGGTTTCTCCCCCTAACTCAATGCTCTCCCCTTACTAAAATCTCTCCCCCTTTGACATCAATGGCAAAAGGGACATCTATGGGGCTAAAATATATGACTCTTAAACTTAGCCCCCTCAGCACCTTCTCTCTTGAGGTGATTAATTTTGTGGTGGGAGTACTTTTACTCCCATATCACATAGTTTTTTTCCTCTATCAAATTCCTTCCATATTTTTTTGATATCCTTCTCTTGATGAATTACTTGATCTTCTTGTTTAGAACCTATTTGAATTTCTTGCCTCTAACTTGTTTGACCTTCTCGAATCCTACAGCATTTTGCAATATGCCCAAAATTATTGAAATTAAAACACTTGATATGGTAGTATTTGGATGGTGCCCATGTCCTGAATTCATTCTTAAAATAATTTCCATATCCATTCCTTTCTTGAACCCTATATTGTGAAGCTCTATTTTCATGACCATTGTGACCATGACTTCTGAATTGTGAAGATCTAAAACCAAAACCATGTTTCTCATTTCCTTTGCACTGAAAAACTCTATGACCAATCCTATTGCATGAGAAGCAATGTCCCTAAAAACCATACCTTCTTCCTTTGAAGTTTCTTCTAGCAAAATCAAACTTCTTTGATCTATGGATCTTGCAGTGTATAACCTTGTGTCCAAATCCATTACAAGCAAAACAATGTCCTCGAAAAGCCCTTTGTTCATGCCTTGGTTCCTCATACATTTCTTGACCATTATCCTTATGATTATTTTCAACTTTTGCATTGCATCCTTGAACCTTATTTATAGCATCTAAATCCTCTTCCTTAGTTTCTTCCTTGCTTTCCTCTTCAATAATTTCTTTTTCTTTTGAACTTGATTCACCTATCTCAAAACAAGATCCAAATTGAATATTTAGATCCATAAGAACTTTGGAACTTTCCTCACAATTCTAAGGTTCTTCTTTGCTTTCATATTTTAGAACTTCCTTTCTTTTTGAGAGTGATTCCCCAAACCTGAAATATGAGACCTTTGGTGCTTTGGAATTTTCATCTTCTTTCTCTTTATTTGTGTCAAGTAGCAAATTGGCATCCATATCTATAGCATTTGAAACACATATTTCCTTCTTAGTGAAAATATATTGACCTTTTGAGTCATGTGATGGATCAAATTTCTTAAGTAAGGAAAATTTCAATTCTTTTAAATTCTCTTTAACCTCTTGTAGTTGCTCATGGATAACATTGAAGTCTTCCTTTAGATCAACTGAGACATTATCCTCTTGCTTAACTTCTACTGTTTGAAGTAAATGTTCTTCTTCTACTTCTATTATTCCATAGAAAAAACTTTATTCATATTCACTGTCACTAAGATCATTATAATCTTCTATAGCAAACAAACTATCAAGATTTCTTTGACCATGCTTGTTTCCTCGATGTGTCATCTCATATTCACTATCATTGAAACCATTGCAATATCCTTATCTGTGATCTCTTTGACCACACACAAAATACTATTTTATTTCACTTTCTATTCTTAGGAATAGATGTTCTTCCTTTTCATCATCTAATTTGTCTCTATCACTATGATCTGAGCTATCACTTGCTTCTAAAATGTAGTAATATTTCTTTGCCTTACAAAAAAATTTCTTTTTCTCATACCTATTTTGCTTGTATCTGTCATCTTTGTCATGCTTATGCTTTCCATATTCTTTTATTTTGTGACCTTGTTTTTCATCATTGCTATTTTCTTCATGTGGACACTTGTATGCATAGTGACCAAGATCACCACACTTTTAGCATATAACTTTCCTTATATCCCTAAAATTCCTTGAGTCCTTATTCCTTTTGATGAAGTTAGCTTCCTCATCATTATCTAGAACTCTATCTATCTCTAAAAATTTCCCTTTCTCTTTTTCTAAAGCCTTGAATGCAATATATTTTATTGGAACCTGATGCTTACTTACCCTCATCTCATAAGATGTAAGAGTTCCTTGTAATTCTTCCATTGTTATCTTGTTGATATCCATTGTCTCTTCTATTTATGAAACCTTAGAATCATATTTCATGGGAAGTGATCTCAAAACATTTTGAGTAACTTCTAATTATTTCATCTCAAAACCTAGGCCTCTCATGGTGTTAGTAATCTCATCAACATGAAGTAAAAACTTTGCAATATCTTCAGAATATTCAATTTTCAATTTCTCAAATATTTTTCTATGAGTTTGTAGTTTTTCCAACTTTACCTTGGAATCTCCTTCATAAGTATTCTGCAACTTGGTCCACATCTCATTAGCTAAATTACATACCATGAACTTTACAAAATCTGTCTCATGAAGCCCACTAAAAATACAATTCATTGCTCTTGCATTGATCTCAACCAATTTCCTAATAGTCTTACCTACCTCAGGATCATCTTCAAATTTATACTATTTTTCAACCATTTTCCATACCTCATATCCAGTGATATCAAGTAGTTCTTCATCCTCATGCTCCAGAAAGCATAATTGTTACCATCAAACAATGGAGCCTTATTTGTAGATGATCCATTCTATGAAGCCATCTGTGTTCTTGTATAATCTACCCTCAAGATGTTAGCTTTTCTGAAGGAACCCGCTTTAATACCAATTGAAGAACATAAGCTTATACTGAAAGGGGGGTGAACAGTATAAGATCACTTTTTACTTTCTTTCCAAATCAATATCAATTAATATCCTTAATTGTAATAACCAAATATAGCAATGTGCATTAATAACTTAGATAGTAGTAGTAAGCAAGAGAACAAGTCATCAAACACAATTGAGACACAATATTTAACGTGGTTCTCCCATTGTGGGGTACTCCACCAGATAATATCCTTAAAATACTTCACACAAAAATAAGTATCCTTATCTAATACAATGATTTCCTTGATCTTCTCAAAGCTAGGCAATAATAAGTTCACACAGAACTTGTCCAAATATAAATAACAAGCTCACACAAAACTTGTCCAAAACTGAATAACAAGTTCACACAAAACTTGTCCAAATATGAATAACAAGCTCACACATAACTTGTCCAAAACTGAATAACAAGCTCACATAGAACTTGTCCAAAACTACTCTAGCAAGCTCACCAAGAACTTGCCCAAATATTCTCTAGCAAGCTCACCAATAACTTGTCCAAATATACTCTAACAAGCTCACCAAGAACTTGTCCAAATATGCTCTAGAAAGCTCACCAAGAACTTGCTCAAATATGCTCCAACAAGCTGTCCCAAAACTGTCCACAAAGTTGTCCACAAAGCTGTCCCAAAACTATCCACAAAGCTGTCCTAAAAATGTCCAAAAAGTTATCCCAAAAAAATCCATAAAGTTATCCCAAAATTGTCCTCAAAGGCCTTCTCAAAGGCTCAATCAATCATGCACAAGTAGCACTAAAATCTCATCCACAAATCTATCAAGGCAAATATTCAAAGATGAACTCAATAATGAATGGCAATGTACTTTTCAATGGATGACAACAATGATCCACTATGATCTCAACTCAACTCAACTCAAATAAACTCATAGAAGCAATCAATATGTTCTAAGATCAATATCAACTCAACTCAACTCAAATCAATATCAACTCAACTCAAGTCAACTCATAGAAGCATAAAGAGAATTTTTAGAGACTCAATATGTTCTAATATCAATCTCAACTCAAATCATAATTATGGAATAGTTTGTTTCATGGAACTTGACCAATCACCTCACACAATCACTTGACTAGGCTCAATAAACTCAACTCAACCAATCACCACAAGGGACTACTCTTTCTCACAAAAACCTTAGTCCAAGCATTATCAACCAACTCAAATGTTTCTAACAATGCTCAACCACAAATCTCACATAACAATGATACTCATGTTATTTTCAAGTTCTTTCACAACCAATGGGCTTCAATGACTATGCTGATAAAATAAGGTTTAAACACAAATCTCAAACCAGAAAACCTTGAAGCATTCGACAAACCACTTTAGAAAAGGAAAACACAATCAATCCTTTTCACTCCAATGATATTTCAGAAATCAACCACCATAAACAATCAATAGGAGAATGTGCCCATACCTTTTGATGCCAAGAAGTTATCCACAAAATCTGCCACACTAAACACAACTTTCCTTTCCAATATCAATAAGGGTTAGTGGAATTCAAATAATAATCACAAGATAAGCATAACTCAATTTACACCTTTTTACTCCAACTTAATAAACACATCCACCAAAGTCCTTTTTAATAAAAACCCTTATAAAAAATAATAATCAACAAGGCTCTCAAAAATATTTTATAACAACTCCTTATTTCTCCTAAATCTTAATTTTCAATTTCATGAATATCAAAATAAGTCAACAACTCATCCACCTCTAAAATAATAATCACAACCCTTATAAAAATAAATTTTAATGAAAAACTTTTATTATTCCTTAACCACCTTATAACTCCTATCCTAGGGCATCAAAAAAATTAATTAGAGCAAAACGTAATTACCTCCTCAAGGGAATTTGGACCTCCAACTTGCACACACCACGAATGCCTTAGCCGTGGCTAAGGTTGCCACACAAGCTAGCCAATCATTCGAAGGGAAAAGGCACGACATGCCTTAAGTCCTTCCTCCCTTCCATGCAAAACAAAAGTGCTTCGAATGTAGTCAAGGAGATTCAAACCTTAATATAAAGTGCTATCACACACCTTAACAAAAATCCAATTGCCAATATGCCACTCTGCCCACAATATCTTGGGCTTTCGACCAACCTTGGATTTATTCGTTGTCTCCCTTTTCAAAATGATTTTTGCACAAGCTCTCTTTGGATGCTAGCCAACGATTAACACGAGCAAGGATTAATTTTAAATGAACCTTAGGATCCCCCTTTATATAGTCTTCTCCTCATTTTTTATGACATCGACACATTATTGATTTTCCCTCTTTCTTTAGACGTTGGCACTAACTTTAATTTTAATTTTAAAATTAAAATTTAAACTAAATATTTAAAATTAAATATCTCCATCACCAAGGCACCTTTTTTGATGAAACGAAAGGTCAACCTGGGTTTTAAGAAAAACCCATTTCAAATATGCCATCCATGGTTTTAAATAAAACCTTTTATTTTGCCTGCCTTGATTTTCACAAAAACCTTGAATTTATCCATGCTTTCCAAGATATAATTTGCCCATAAAAACTCAATGGGATCCATATGACATAAATGATTCATGTGACATCAATGACAACATAAAATAACTCAAATTTCCAACACCCAAATTGGTTGAACCACATTAAATCTATGTCTCTTATGTGTGTGATGATTTGTGATTTATTTACTACCTTGATATTATTGTTGTTATCATTTGGATTGAAAACTAAAAAGTTTTATCTTATACTATTCATCCCCCCTCAGTATAATCTTGTGTTATTAAATTGGTATCAGAGAGGGTTCCTTCGTGAAAGTATAAACAACTTGAAGGAATATCTTACAAGAACACACATGGGAAGGAAAGGTAAAAAAAGAACCATGATATCATATCCTCCTAAGAAGGAAGGAGCACACATGGCCATGAAATAAAAGGAATATGCTATGGTGGACATGGAAGAAGAATTTGATTTTGTTCTAAAAAAGATTGTTATTAAAAAAATAAAAGAGGAAAACTTTGTGAGATGTGTTGAATGTGGTAAACTTGGTCACATGGAACTTTATTATCCACAAAATGGGTATAGTAGCAGTAAAGAGGAAAAGAAATTTGATTTTTCTCTCAAAGAAATTGTTACTCAAAAAGGAGAAGTGGAAACAAAATCAAGTGAAAAATCAAGCGGTAGAGAAGAGGCTAAATTGATAAAATTTTGTACTAAATGTGGTAAGCTAGGTCACCATGCAGCTTATTGTCCATAATATGAATATAGTAGTAGTAAATATGAACAAGTATACAAGAAAAAAAAAAATTATTTATGAAAAGAAAAATAGGCATAGTCAATACAGGTATGAGAGGAAGATATTTTCTAAAAATAGGAGTGATGAAAGTCTCTCCAATAGTGAAAAAGAAGATGCTCCTATTGAAGACCTATAAAGAAAGAGAGATTCAAAAAAGGAAGAAGCTATAGTTGAAATGAAAAAGGAACTTGATGAGCTAAAAAGGGAGAACTTAGGATTGAAGACTCAAGTACAAGAAGATGAGAAAGCAAAGGTAAAGCTTCTATATGATCTCATTGACCTAAAATTCAAGGTTGAAGAGGTAAAGAAAATTGAAGAAGGAATGACTGAATAGTTAAAGGCAAAGGAACTAGAATGTGAGAGATTAGAATATAAAGTGGTTTCTCTAAGGTTGGAAGTGAAATATTCCAATGATAACCTACATAATATTGAGAAAAGCTCAAAAAAATTGGATTACATTCTCAAGGCACAAAGATCTCCATTTATCAGGACTGGACTTGGTTTTGAAGAAGGACAAGGGAAACAAGAAGAGGAGTCAAGCTCAAGTTCAAAATAAATATAAGAACCATAAATTATTGAAGAGGGATCTAAGACTTATATTGATAAGTTGAAGAGTGGAAGCTTCATTGAGAAAGAAATCAATGCACAAACAAGAAACATGGATCATCATGGAGAAGGCAAAGAAAGGACTAAGAAACCAGATTTTTCAAGACAAGATGAATATTTCTTCCAAGGGCATTATTTTTCATGGAATCATTTTGATCACAAAGATATGCATTGTAGGGTTTATGAAAAGAAGGATTATAGCTTCACTAAGAGTAACTTCAACTCATTTTAAGATGGATATTTCTTTCAAGGTTATTGCTACCCATGTAATCGCTTTGGTCATAAAGCTATTAACTGCAAGGTTCATGACAAAAATGATTATGGATTCACCAAGAGGAATTTCAAGTCATCTACACCTTCCAAGAACTACAACATCAGGTGTTACAATTGCAATATTTTTGGGTATAAAGATAAGTGGTGTAGAAAAGAGTTTCCAGAACTTCTAGAAATAAAAAAGAACATGGACACTCAAAAGGATCAAAAGGGTTTGACTACAAAAGTTTTGAAAAATAAGGTTGAAAAGGAAGAAGAGCATTCTAAGTTGGGAGTAGATTTACTCCCACCCCAAAATTTACCACCTCAAGGAGAGGAGGTGGTGAGGGAGCTGAGCTAAGAGTATTATTTTTAGCCCCAAAGGATCCCTTTTCCATTGATGTCAAAGGGAGATATTTTTAGTAAGGGGGAGAAAAATCAATAAGGGGGAGCGGCTTATCAGGGAGAGCATATTTGGAATTCAGTGGTTGTAAAAGAAATTTTTATAAAGGGTTGCCATAAATGACAAAGCGAGAGATTGTTGGCAATATTGAGCATGTTGTGTTGTCATTGATGTCAGAAGGTTGATGTCAAAGAGAGTTTGGTATGGAAGAAATTTTCTTCTATGATTGAATAATTATACAAGGCAAGGCTCATCTCGAAGCAAGGAAATCGGTAAAAAAAAGAGAAAAAGTTATAATATTTATTTTTAAATATTATACACAAAGGGACAAAGGTTTGCAAGAGAAAAGCAAAGCAAAGGTTTAAAATAAAGGCCATGTTTTAAAAGAGAGGAGATAATATTATAATATTTTTAATATTATAATACTTGGACCAAAAGGTTTTATTTGAAAAAGAAAGAGAAATTAAATACATTAATTTGCAAAGCCCAAAGGTTTTAAAAATAATATTATAATATTTTAAATATTATAATATAAGTTTGAAAGGTTGAATGTGCTAAAAATATTGGAGGGAATCTTAATATTTTAATTATTTCAAAAGGCATCGATGTCAATGCATGAAGGGGAGAGCATATTTAAAGGGGTAAATTATTTCATTTGCCTAAGGTGGAGATGAAGAAAAATAGTGAGATCCACTCAATCATTTGATTCTGAGGGCATAGTAGAAGGAATGGAGAGGCACACAATTTTTTAAAAAGTAGATTCCAAAATTCAAAAAGGAGTGAAACAAGTTTGAAGTATCATCTGGGTGGCTAGCCTAGACAGTAGGGAGACCCTGTGCTAGATCGCTGGTAGAGAGGAGGCCTCGAGTTCGAAGCATGGTAGGGATAATTTTGATGAAGTTTTGATTGAGAAGTATTTTGCATGGCAGTTGATATAAAAGCACATGCACTTTGGTTTTTGTGTGGGTAGCTAGATCACATGATGTCCTAGCACAAGCTAGGTCACAAGCCAGCTAGAGGTGGCAGGTTCGAATTGGAGTGACATTATTAGTAAGGTCAATTTTTTTTTAATTAAATTTGCTATAATGTATGTGTTGTTTTTTATGTTAGGGAGTCATAAGGGTGTGAGTTATAAAGTTTTTATTTGCAAATAGGGATTCATAAGGATGTGTTATAAAAGCTTTCTATTTTGTAAATAGAAATCTTAAGGGTGTTTTTTATAACGTTTTTATTTTACAAATAGTATAAAGAGGAAATACAAAGGAGATACTTTTGCATATGAGAATAGGAGGCATAAGGTGTATGAAAGTGAAATTAAAATTGTATTCTATACTTAGGGTTTTGGATGATTATAAGGTACATTATTGATATTGAAAATTATTTGTACCTTTTACAAGTAGGAGTTATAAGGTGTTATTGTGATTTTATTTTTGTATGGTGAAAATAAAGTTTGAGGGGTTTTGATAATTTTTAATGCCCTATATTTTGAGAACAAAAGGAAATTCATTGAGCATCATTATTATATTCCATTGTGCACATATTTTTGAGAAGAAATTTAATATTGATGGTTTGAAAGAGAAATCTACTAACCAATTTTGAAGTGGCACTTTGAAAAGGAAATTATTTTGATACAGGTTTTTGAGGGCACATCTTCATCAAAATAAGTTAAGAGGTATGGTGACATTATTCCTTCTTTAAGGTGTTTGGTTGAGTGAATATTTCTGAATCATAATATGGAGAAATAAGAATTATATATGTGCATTAATGGAAATATTTGATCTAGGGTTTGTGAAATATATTGTGCATCCTTGATGAAATAAATTGGAAAAACTTGTGCTAGAGTTTGTGAACAAGTTGTGCTTCATTGTTGAATGAGATTGGAAATACATGTGCTAGGGTTTGTGAACAAATTGTGCTTCATTGTTTGAATAAATTTGTGAAGCTTTTGGGCATTGATTTGTGTGACATTGAAAGTGAATTGGCAAGTGTTAGAGATTAGTTTAGTGAAGCAAATTTGTGTATCATTGTGGTTGATCATTGAGAGCAAATTTGCAAGGAACATAAACTAGTTTTGTGAAGCAATTTGTGCATTGGGCTTGTGTGATATTTGGAAAGAACATATTGTGAAATTGTATTGCATATCAGTTTCTATGTGTTCTTGAACAAGAAATTTGGGTAGAATATGTTTGAAGTACTTTTATCAAAGCAAGTATTATGAGAAGTATTGAGCATGTGTTAGAGTAGAGTTGAGTAGAGATAGTGAGGTAGATTTGAGCAAGTCTTGTGAGAATACTTGAAGAAGGTTTGAAGCAGATTTGAGCAAGTCTTGTGAAGATTTGAGGTAGAGTTAAGATAGGTTTATGCATGTAATGTAGGCAGATTTTGGATAAAGTTGAGACAAATTTGTGCATGTAATGTGTGCAAATTTAGAAAAAATTTGAGATATATTTGTGCATGTAAAGTGTGCATATTTAGGATAGAGTTGAGACATATTTTTGCATGTAATGTGTGCATATTTGGGACAGAGTTGAGATAGATTTGTGCATGTAATGTGTGTATATTTGGGATATATTTGAGATAGATTTTTGCATGTAATATGTGCATATTTGGGATAGTTTTGAGATAGATTTGTGCATGTAATATATATATATAGGTTTGGAGTAGAGTTAAGTAGAGGTGTGTACCAGATTTGGAAGTGACTAGAGTAGAGAGGAGAGGTATCTCTTGTGGATAGCATTAAATGAACCATAGCAGAGAGGAGAGGTGTCCCCTATGGATAAAGTTCCACAAATTAGAGCAAAGGAGAGTTATCTCATATGAATAGAGTTCTCCTATGGATAAAGTTCTAAAAACTAGAGTAGAGAAGAGAGGTGTCTCCTGTATATAGAGTTCCATGAACCAAAGTAGAGAGGAGAGGTGTCTCTTGTTGATAGAGTTTCAAAAACTAGAGCAAAGGAGAGGTGTCTCCTATGGATAGAGTTCCACAAACTAGATTTAAGGGGATAGATTTATCCTATGGATAGAGGTCCACAAACTTGAGCATAGGGTATTGAGATCTCCTTTAGACAAAGGTCCATAAATATTGTAATAGGGAATTGGTTCCCAAGAGATTTGTTGAGAAATTTTTTAAAAAATATTTTCTCCATGGGTGTAGCCCACATTGTGTGAACCACATTAAATATATGTCTCTTATGTGTGTAATGATTTATGCATTATTTACTGCCTTGATATTATTGTTGTTATCATTTGTATTGAAAAGTGAAAAGTTTCATCTTATTTTATTCACCCCACTCTCAGTATAAGCTTGTGTTCTTCAGATGGCTCCCCTTTTAAATTTAATATGATCTAATGAACAATCCATAGAACAACTATGAAGAGATTAGAGAAAACAATTAGGAAAATACTGGTATGCGAACCAAAAAATTTGGATAGGTATGACTATTATTCTGTGGAACATATGGAATGAGTGAAACAAGTGAAACTTTCATCAATAAAGTAGGGACTTCCACTATGTTTGGCTAAAGACCATAGAAAATGTGAGATAAACTATGGGAACAAATGATGGCTCGATTAAAGATAAGAAATGGATTAGCCCAACATAGAAGGAATAAAGGGACTGGTCTAATTATGGATAAAACTCATCAATGGTAGCCTCCCCAAAGAACATAAAAATCAATACTAATGGAGCATCCAGAGGAAATCTTGGAAAAACTAGTATAGGAGGGATAGGTAGATTGGAGGATGGTACTCCAATTTTTACTTTTACAAAAAAATTAGGAATTCTATCCAATAAATCAGCTTAAGGGTAGGGTATTTTGAGAGGTTTGTAAGATGCTTTGAAGGTAGAGTGGAGAAGGGTGATTTCTGAGTCAGAATATCAAGTTATGATCAATTATCTAAAATCAACTTCAGGGTCTAAGAAGGTGGATTTGAGAATCCAATATATTATAGATAAGATTAGGTTAATCATAAATAATTTTTAGGAGGTTGTTTTCAAACATGTGCCTAGAGAATATAATAAAGTGGTAGATGCTATGGCAAATTGGGTTATTGACAAAGGATATTTTAAGTGCTATGGCTATCCTCCTAGGTGGTTGGTAGAACAAATTAGGACTGATCTTCTGCTTTTTCAGTCTCTTGATGGTAATGTAGGAAGCTATGTTTAAAATGATAAGAAATTCAAAGTTTTTTTCATGATAGGGTCCCAAAATTCCAAAATAATTCTTTAATACTATTAATGATAAAGGATGTTAGAGGGTATTGTCTCAATAGTCAAAACTTCAATGGTAGTATGGATGGATGGCAACTACCTCTTGGTGTGACATTTCAGATCCCTATTGTGGTTATGTAATTTATTTTGATCTTTTCTATTTTGGTGCATCTCTTCATTACTATCATTAATAGAGATTGTTAGGGGGTTTTGTCTAAATAGTCAATAGCTCCAACGACTTAGTTTATTTTAGGTGTTTTTATTTTTGTTAGTGTTTATTTAATTATTGTTGTTTTTGTATGTTTGTATTTTTTGGTATTTTTGTGTTTTGGTGTGTGTTTTCTATGTTTTTGTTGTTGTTTATTGTTTATTGTTTTTTTTTTTTGTTTATTGTGTATTTTTATAGTTATGTTGTTTTTATGGATTTTTTGTGTTTCGTATTTTATTGTTATTTATGTTTTTTTTTGTTTTTTATTTTTGTTGTCTTTTGTTGTTTGGGTGTGTGTGTGTGTGTGTTCTTGGTTGTGTTTGGTTGTGTTTTTGGTGTTTGTTTGAGTCTATGTGTGCATGTTTTTGTTTTTGTTGTTGTAGGCATGCTCCTTGAGTGTGTTGAAGGTGGCAGGCTAGGTGCAAGCCCTGGGTGATTTTGGTAGAAGAGATACCCCTACCTCCTTGGGTCTTACCTAAAATTGGCATCCCTTCTAGGATGTTTTCCATAAAACAAAAGTGTCAATTATCATCTTGTAGGAGATATATTTTTGGGTGTTTGTTTCTTGAAGTTGATCAATAAGAAAGGATGTGTGTATGAGCAAAAATAAGCACCAAAGTAGAAATTTGGGTAAGAATCATAACACTCTCTCTAGTATCAATAGTTTTGACTAACATATTTTTCCTCCTTATATTCAATGGCTTAACATCCACCCAAAACCTTAGGTTCTTCCTCTCCTCCTCCCAATAACTTGATCACTTCTCCTAATAACCTAGTCACTCCACCTGATAACCAAGTCATTCCTAATAATCTTAGTGCCCCTTCTGCTACCCCTCCAAGTGATATTATGCTTTCTAGTACTATTGATCTTGATTTGCATTCATACTTATCACAACAAGAAAAAATGATTACTTCTATTCTCAAACCCTTTACTGATCAAGCATATATTATTTCTTACATTATCAATACCTTGGGTACATTCCAAAAAGGCTTATAATTTTCCACCACTATCCATCCCCTTGTCCAAGGACCACAAAAAACCATTGGGCAAAAATTCCTAAACACTCATCCATTGTCAAATACAAGTATTATTCCACTACCTCCACCTAGTCATAATTCTTCAAATTTCTATGGAAATTCCTATGACCTAGGCTTCGCTTCTAATTTGGATTTCATGATAGGAGGTGCTTTTAATTTCCTTGAATCACCTCATAATGTTCCCATTCCTCACATTGACATGCCCACCTTTGAATGTATCGATATTTATGGAGGGATGGCTAAAATGGAAGGCCTAATACATTTGTACCATATTCCTAAAATAGGTTGAGTCACATACAAAGCTTATAATTTGGTTACCCAAGCTTATCAATGGTTTTTGTGGTAGCTTTGCAAACATGGTGGTCATATTTTATGTCCTAAATTCAAAGAATGATTTCTCTGAAGTTTTGACAATGGATATTCAACATTATATGTGGTACATCTTATTGAAATATTGAAAACTAGAACAATGAATTAGTATTGCTCTAAGTTCACAAGTCTTCTCACCTATACACATCAAATGAATCTAGAGGTGGTGGTATCAGTATTTTCCTATGGTCTTAAGCATAAAATTTGGATGGAATTTGACATGCATGATCCCTATACTCTTGATGATCCATAATGCATAGATTTGGCAATAGAAAAAAATATCCAAGCTTATGGTCCTCCATAGAGAAATGACTTCAACTCTCACCTTTCTTTCTCCAATATTGATAATTCTCATTCTCAAGGATTTTTTTGTTTCAAATGTCATTCTCACCATTATTAAGATAAGGCATATGAAGAACATCATAAATTTCAACTGGAAGATAAATACACCACCGTATGGGAAGATGAAGATTCATTATGGCAAGAGCAACTAGAAAATATAGATGAAGCATAACAAGAGGATGATACCATGGTTCTCTCTCCTCATCGCTTAAAGGACTACAAGCTCACCATATTATTAAGGTATAAGGATTTATTAAAGGACATCATGTCAATGTGTTTATTGATTTAGGTAGCACTAATAATCTTATAGATAGTAATATATAAAAATCCTTATTCTTGTATATCAATACTTCAAATCAATATAACTTTCAAGTCTTAATTGTGAATGGGAGTATTGCTCAGTGTTTGGATCGAATGACTAAATTTAACATCCAAATGGTATATTGTACTTTTGTAGGAAATATCTTTACCTTGAACCTAAAAAGCTTATATGTCATTTTGGGAGCATAATGGCTAGGTCAACTTGATGATGTTACTACTAATGTGTAAAATTTATATATGAAATGGATAAAGAATGGATGAATCATTTGTTTCCAAGGAATATGACCCCTCACTCCAAAGTGGTTAGCCCTTATCACATGGAATTATTTTTCCATGTCAATTACATAAAGGTTCAATCCTTAGATTTACCTCTTCCAGTAGTCAATGAAAATGGTTGAGTCACTATTTAGCCTAAAGTAGTATTGTGATTCAGATTTCATAATATTTAGTCTTGACAAACTCAAGAGTTCTTCATAAAGTGGTAGGATCTTCTAGAAGATGATGTTGTATGGGATCCTGAAATTATTTTCCAATATTTTCCAACTTAGAGGACAAAGCTTTCAAAGGAGGGGAGCCATGTAATGGTCCCAATATAGCCATGTAATGGTCCCAATATATCCAAGTTAGCTATCTTTATTTTATTTTTATTGTTAGCTTAGGTCCTAGGTGTAGTTAGTCATACTTTGAGCATTAGGGTTAGATTTAATTTATAAATAGGGTATACTTTTGAATAGTTGGGATCATCAATAAATCTCTATTAAAATAGTTGCATTATGTGCATAAGAGACTCCACCCTCTATAAGTGGCTATGGGACTTTGCCTTCCCTAAGTGGTTATGGTTTTGATTTGGATTTGTTATTACATATTTTATTTGCTACTACTAGATATAAATTTTTAATTATCAAGTGGGAATTTTTGCTACTTTTTCTATATTGTAGTTAATTTTTTAAGTTGTTTCTTAACAATCCCAATAAATGTTATACTTGTAATTTTGCTAAAGCTTTACTTTATTCTATTATAGTCATAATTTGTTGGACTAACCGCCAGCGTCCCTCCTCGAGAATCGTGACATGGACTAACCGCCTCCCGTAGGTTAAAGCTCTGGCCTGTAGCGGCTACCTAAAGTTCAAGCTTTTGGTAGAACGACAGGTTTTGCCTTTCTAACAATTGGTATCAGAGCAGGTCTCGGGTTCGATTCCCTTCGGGTAACGCTGGGGGGGGATTGTTGGACTAACCGCCAGCGTCCCTCCTCGGGAATCGTGACATGGACTAACCGCCTCCCGTAGGTTAAAGCTCTGGCCTGTAGCGGCTACCTAAAGTTTGAGCTTTTGGTAGAACGACAGGTTTCGCCTTTCTAACATAATTTAATTCATTTAATTGGTAACACTCTCTTTATTGTTGAACAATTGGTTGGTCATGTATTGCACTCAAATATTAAAAAAATTCACCTTCTTGATGTCCTTAATTTGAATATTCTCAACTTTTATTGATAAATTTTATGATTGAACCAACTTAAACTTATTGGTGCCTTAATAAATAGACTACATCATCTTCCAAGATTGTTTAGAATTTTTACTATTGTAATTTTGGGGAAGATGTTCATATCTAAATCATGATGGATTAGAAACATGGCCAAAAAATACTTCTTGTTTGCCTCTTTTATATCATTTATGTCTTGTGTTTATAACACATTCCAATCTCAAGGATCAACATATTATGTTGGAACTATCTCCTATACATATTTGTAAACCATAAAGGTTTGCATTTTAATTTTATAATATCAATAGTGATCACCATTAAATGAAGGAATTGCTAGTTGTAAATTTATTGTTACCATTTAAAAATATATCAAGCTACTCAAACTAGTCTCTAATATCATATGAAAAATATGTTGTAATACACTATAATAAGTTCTTAAAACAAAGAATTGAAAAGATAATTTTATAAACTCTAAATCTTTATTCATTGCTTTAGATTGAAGAAATTTTGGATTACAAATTCGTTGAATTAATACAACTCCTTTAAATTGATTACAACCATTAAATTAAATTATAGTTGATGCATGAGATATAATATATAGACATCTTGAATGTTAATAATAACAACACTTTTATATATGGTATCCATTTTTATTGAAATTTATTATCTCTCTTTCTTATTTTTATAACTACTTTTTTTCCCTAAATGCAACACATTCTAAAAACATCTTTTCATCTCCTTTAAGAAAAAAAAATTGGGTATTTTTGTTGTAATAAAACATTATTTTGATCAGCACTATTTCTAATTTTACATTAACATTATTATAAAAAAAGATAAGGACATGATTGCCTTCTAAAGCAAAAATCTCCTAATCTTAATTTCTAGTCAGGATAATAATAATGCAATAAAACAATAAAATTAAGGTTATTAAACAACAAGTACATATAGAGTGCAATAAGATGAAATCATGCCTTCTAATAATTTTTATTTGCAAAAAGTATCATATTCATTATTAGAAAAAATAAGATGTATATTTTTCAATTGTTTTCTTGAAGTTAAAACACATTTGGGAAGGTATCCAAATAATCAACCACCTATCATGAATTAAAAAGGGTTAAGTGTTTGAGTCCCCTTGATACTTGTTGGCAATTTTGCCACATTGTTTTTGTTGCTACTGTTAATATAAAAGAATGCATGAATTGTAGAGATACTAATTCTTCTGTTTGTCTCTTCATGCACTTTGAAGGGGAAAAATGTAAAAATATCTATAAGTTTTGTGTTAGAGCAATGTAAATGTAAGATGTCGTGATATCGCTACATGTCGCGATATCGCGACGTGTTGCAGTTTCACGAGTCCAAATGCAGAATTCGGCTAAGTACAAAAAATGTCATGATATCGCGACATGTCGCATTTTCACGACCTGTCGCGTTATCGCGGTCAAAATAGTCAACGACAGCCAGGGGGTAAAACCATCGCGATATCACGACGTGTTGGATTTTTGTGGTCAACACAGTCAACAGAAGCACTAAAATGAAAGTTGTCGCGATATCGCGACATGTTGCAAAATCGTGACTTGCGGTGGCCATGGAGCAGAGTGATAGAAAATGTCGCGAAATCGTGACATAATTGAGCAAAGGGCAATGTCAATGAAACTCGTCGCGATATCATGACAGAAAAGTAGAGAGGGAGCAAATGGAGAAAAACGTCACGATTTCGTGACATTTTTAAGGACGAGACCAAGCAAGAGGAAAACATCGTGATATCACGACATGAAGCAACAATGATGAAGAAGGCAGGAAAATGTCACGATTTCACGACATATTTGGCAGGAAAGGCAAAGTGCAGAGAATTGTCGTGATTTTGCGACATGTCGCGTTTTCGCGAGGCGAAAGCAAGGAGGCGGCCAGATTGTATGGAATGTCACGATTTCGTGACATGTTCTATTTTTGTGAGGCAAAAGGCGGAAATAAGGAGAACATAGAAACTTGTCATGATTTCATGACATGTTGAAGATGAAAGAACCAAATGAAAAAAACGTCGCGATATCGCGACATGTCGCATTTTCGTGACCTATTGCATTTTCACGGGTTGAAAGCTGAACCGTACAAGACAGTGATAAAGTGTCATGATTTCGTGACATGTCGCATTTTCATGACCTATCGCATTTTCACGGGTAAGAAGGAGGCAAAGACAACACAAGAGAAACATGTCGCGATATCGTGACATGTCGCATTTTCGTGACCTGTCTCATTTTTGTGATAGAATCAACGACAAAAGGCCCGATACAATTCTGTTGCATTTTTCTTTAAGATTGCATAGGAGAACATGCAGAGGAGATAAGGATCAATTGAAGGCTCTCCAACGGTTTTCAGATCGTGGTCAAAGAAGCGGTTCCAAGATTAAATGTTGCTGATTACCGAGGTGTGCAAGATGGAAGAACTTGAAGCAGTTTTTGATGCCGCCAGAATTAAAGACGCCTCCAATATTCAAAGCGCCTGTTCGTGATCTCTTATAGCTTTTAGCTTCCCTTGATAATGGTCATTTGATGAAGAGATATGGGCCCTCATTTCTGTTTCATTCTCAGTTGTAATTCATTAAAAGCAGGGACTGTCATTTCTTCGAGGCAGATTAAGGGGATTGTTCTTCGAAATATGCTTCATGTATTAAATGCTGTAATATGAAAGAAAGAGGATGGACCTCTATAAATACCAATGTAAAACTCAAGCAAAGGGAGGAGGATCTTGTTGCAGAAATTGAAATAGAAATCCTAGATGCAATTGCTTCCATTCTTAGTGTCTTCTAGAGTTGGTGATCTAATTTGTTGTGTATGTTTGGCTTTTTGTGTGATTTACTTCTATGTAGTCCAGTGTAATATCAGTTGAATTCTGTTGTCTTGAATTTGGATGTATTGGCATCTGAATGTTTGAAGTTTATTTGGAAGCAAACTCATGGCTAATGCGTGATCTAATTTTTGTGTTCTAAGAGTTAGTTGTTGCTGAGCTTTAGGATCTAGTTGAAGTTATTGTTGTTTGAGATTATTCTCCCCATTAATGATCGGCTTTAGCTATATTTACATCCCTTTCAGTTTATTTCCCATTTCTTTCTGCATTTTCCCATTTCTTTCCTATATCTCTAGTCTTGAAACTAGTTTAGATTAGTGTGGGAACCAGCCCTCTCTGGAGATTGGTCCGGGAGACATTTCTTTCTCTCGGCATTTCAATGTTGGCCGGGTCTAGGGCGCATAGACGTAGAAAATCCTTTCCTATGGCAGATTCGTGACCAACAATTTTTGGCACGCTCGGTGGGATGAACTGTCTATATATCCACCTGTACCAACAGTTTTGGCATGCCCGATGGGACAGACTATTTTTGTCTCTCAAAGATCCACAATCGATGGGATAAGCATTATTTCAAATCGATACCCGGAGGAATCAAGATCTTGATGAACTGTCTTGACCTCAAAGCAGAGATTGTAAGTTCATCTGGTGACTCTGTTGAAGGTGATTGTACCTGGAAAGTTCTAATTGTGAAGCTGGTGAAAATATTTGCTTCATGATCATGAGATCAAGTGCCAAAGAATCGAAAGATCCAGTCGAATTCTTCGAGATTGATGTTCAGAACTAGAGGGAGCACCCAAGATTGGTAAGCCCTGTGAATCCATCATTTGCTATTTCATCGCAGGCTGTAGGTCATTTTGTGCCATCCCCGACTCCTCCCAGTCTTGCTACAAGCTTCTCATATCCAGATCCAACGAGCCCAAATGGCTCAAACATCCACCAAGGAAGTTCTCGGCATGGAATGGTTCGGGAGCTTTGAACTTATCGGCACAAAATCCAGTTCCTCAAGCCGCTTTGAAAGCTTTGCCGACCTATGATGGTACTCGGTAAGACTGCCTATGAGCATATTAATGATGTAGCCTCTTTGGCGGCCATCCATGACATAACCGACGAGGATGTGATGATAAAGTTGTTGGTGTTATCACTGAGAGGTAAATTGTTGTATTGGTACCGAACATTGCAACCAAGCACCATTACATCATGGGATCAATTAGGAGAATTGTTAGTCAAAAAATTTCATGAACAAGCTGATCCATACTCTTTATTGCATCAATTTAATGTAATTCAAAGGCACCCGTAGGAAGAGATAGCTGACTTCAATGTCAAATTTACTAGAAGCTGGCAGAGAATTCCTGATGGTCTTTGGCCTGCTGATGAGCTAGCTACATTTTATTACCTCAGAGCATTTAACATAGACATCGGTTGGGCTATCCGACAGTCCAACGTGACTACATTTCCAGAGCTATTCGAACAAGCGTTAAAGGCGGAAGCTGATTTGATTGCTATAGGTAGGCTTCCTCCAAAGGTAACAATGCCTATCATACCTGATCTTCCTAAGTATTTGTACTCTGGTTCACTTTCATAGCCCATGCATTCCATGTATCCTACCCCATCATGGAGTTCAAGTGCGCCTCAGATCGCACCCATTCCAGTTCCCCAGCTTCCTGCTCCAACTATTCCCCAGTTGCCTACACCAAGCATTCCACGGTTAACCTCTCCACTTCCAACTCCTGCATTACCTTCCCCACAGGTTCCATTACCTTTACCGGCACCGCCTGTGTCCTCAAGCCCAGATCCTCAATTGGCTATTTTACAAGAAATTCAGTCGGCTATGAGATCTCTCACTAACAAGGTGACATCTATGGAATGGAGAGAGGCGGAAAGGAACTATTAGCCACGAATATTTATGCCGGTAGTAACTAGAGAACAACTTGCTCCTAGCAAGGCTATGGAGAAAGCACCTGAAAGGAACTCATAAATCCTGGTAAGTGAAGAGGCTGGCCCTTCTGAAGTTTCACATGAGCCATCTTACTGGTGTTCTTCCTGCAATGACCCACATGATGAGTCCACTTGCATGGTCCACCAAAATTATTTGCAAGTTCTTGCAGGGAGCCATGTAAACATGATTCGAGAGGTGGATCTTACTTCTGTGGAGTCTCTGGAGGAACATATAGCAATACTGACATGCAACAGCAAGAAACCAATGTTGGTAGATCCGGCTAAGATGGAGCCATTGAAAGTGCCTCCTGTACAAGCAACAAAGTAGCAAACAACAAAGGTTCATGATCCCCCAACACAATGACAATCACCTATTTTGTCGAAGGATCCACTTCCACCACCAGCAAAAGAGAAGGAAAAAGCTTCTACTTCCCAACCGCAAGCAGAAACAAAGGAACAAGCCATAGAGACGTTGTGGTATCCATCATTGACCAAACGACAATGAGTGGAGGCTACCCAGTAATATAAAAGCAAATTTGAATTTGCTAGTGGAGGAAAAGAACAGATCTCCATGGAGTACAACATTGTTGAAGAACTCAAACGGATACCAGCTAAGGTAAGTCTATGACACCTTGCAGTTGCCTGGATAGGTAAATATTTTATAGGAATCCCTGAAGACCATACAAAGTAAGGGGAAAGCTCCAGCCCAAGTAGTTATGGCTCAAATGTTAACTACTTCAACCACTAGAAAGAATAGACCTCCCCCATTTTATCTGTCACTCAAGATGGAGGGTTGGATTGTACACAACTGCCTGATTGATTCTGGTGCTGCGACAACTGTCATGCCAAAGGTAGTTTGTGAAGCGATGGGAATGGAATATACAAGAAGTAGCCCTGGTGTCTTGCAGTTGGACGGGACTCCAGTGAAAATAGTGGGTGTAATCAAGGATGTTCCTATTGCTCTGCATAATATGCCTCAGATTACAGTAATTCAAGAGATAGTTGTGGTTGATTTGGAACCATTTTTCAGCATGTGTTTATCAAGAGAATTCACTGCTAAGCTGGGAGGCTACCTTGCTCTGGATTATTCTCACTTGGAGATTCCTTTCAAAGGAAGAAGAGTCTGAATCTATAATCAGAAGCCTTCTACTTTTCATATAGAGAAGATAGAAGAGGAAGAAAAGTCCAAACATGTTGTCAATATGATAACTGAAGAATTGGAGGATCCTGATTTGATGATGGATGAGTTTTCAATGCTCAATTTTAATGCCATGATCGAAACTGAGATTGGTTGTTACTCCATTACGAAGCCTGAAGAGGTTGAAGTCAAGTTGCCTCCTGATCAAGTTGGTCGAGACTCTCTGCCAGATCAGCTCTATTTTGATGGAGCACAATACAAAAATGGTGCTAACACTGAGAAACTTGGAGTGCAGCAGTTGCAGATCTTTGGTGACTCCGAGCTGATTATCAATCAGGAGTCTACTGAGTGTCTATCAAGGGTCTGGGATCCAGGAGATAGAATCATGTTTGGGTTCGTGTCTTTCCCGAGAGTTCACAGCTAATTCGGGAGTTACCATGTACATATAAAAAAAAAGAAAAAAATGTGTGTTTTTACTTCGGCTCTTTTTGCATGTGAGCCCGTAGGTACATTTATTTTTTTTTCTTTTCTTTCCTTCCCAGTAGTTAGTGGCTTCCTCTCTACTTCTTCCTTCCCCTCTTCATTCCCTTCTTCTCCTACTCCTTCTTCTGCAAATAATCAAGCCACTGCTATTGTTTCTACTCCCCCCTCTGATGTCCCTATTTCTACTTTCCCTTTCTTCTAGTCCTTTGTCGTGTGAGTATTTCATCACAGCTACGGGTTCCACTACCATATCCATTCCATCCACTTCCATTTAATTCTCTCCTCTATCATTTCCACTTGCTCCATCTTCCATAATTCCATCATTCCCCATCCGATTTCCACGACCTGCGCATCCATGGGTCATCCCTCCATTCATTTCCATTTTTGTAGTTCAGGTGCCTCTCTCTACTGCCCTAGAGATCTTTGCACAACACCTGGTCCTTACCCAGCTCATCCGAGCTAGGTAAAGTGTAGTAGTTCTTAAGAAATAAAGGAAGTTCTGCTATTCCACACATTTTTGTTGAAGATCCTATTTTTGCATGTTGAGTACTAGCAAGAGTTTGTTGCAGTAGTCTGCAGATGCATCCAACATCAACCAACACTTACTTTTCTACTTCTCCAGCTTTTTGACTCTGTTGCCCAATGGATTAAGGCCTGGGATTCGTGCATACAACAAAACTGTATACCCCGTGAGCCGCCAAGAATGTTGGCAATTTTTCCACATTGTTTTTGTTGCTACTATTAATATAAAAGAATGCATGAATTGTAGAGATACTAATTCTTTTGTTTGTCTCTTCATGCACTTTGAAGGGGAAAAATGTAAAAATCTCTATAAGTTTTGTGTTAGAGCAATGTAAATGTAAGATGTCGCGATATCGCTACATGTCACGATATCGTGACGTGTTGCAGTTTCATGAGTCCAAATGCAGAATTCGGCTAAGTACAAAAAATGTCATGATATCACGACATGTCGCATTTTCGTGACCTGTCGTGTTATCGCGGTCAAAACAGTCAACGGCAGCAGGGGGTAAAACCGTCGCGATATCGCGACGTGTTGGATTTTCACGGTCAATGCAGTCAACAGGAGCACTAAAATGAAAGTTGTCGCGATATCGTGACATGTTGCAAAATCGTGACTTGCGGTGGCCATGGAGCAGAGTGATAGAAAATGTCATGAAATCGTGACATAATTGAGCAAAGGGCAATGTCAATGAAACTCGTCACGATATCGCGACAAAAAAGCAGAGAGGGAGCAAATGGAGAAAAACGTCACGATTTCGCGACATTTTTAAGGACGAGACCAAGCAAGAGGAAAACGTCGCGATATCGCGACATGAAGCAACAATGATGAAGAAGGCAGGAAAATGTCACGATTTCATGACATATTTGGCAGGAAAGGCAAAGTGCGAAGAATTGTCGCGATTTCATGACATGTCATGTTTTTGTGAGGCAGAAGCAAGGAGGCGGCTAGATTGTATGGAATGTCACGATTTCATGACATGTTCCATTTTCACGAGGTAAAAGGTAGAAATAAGGAGAACATAGAAACTTGTCATGATTTCGCGATGAGTTGAAGATGAAAGAACCAAATGGAAAAAACGTCACGATATCGCGACATGTCGCATTTTTGTGACCTGTTGCATTTTCGTGGGTTGAAAGCTGAACCATACAAGACAACGATAAAGTGTCGCGATTTCGTGACATGTCGCATTTTCATGACCTATCGTGTTTTCACGGGTAAGAAGGAGGCAAAGACAGCACAAGAGAAACATGTCACGATATCGTGACATGTCACATTTTCGTGACCTGTCTCATTTTCATGACAGAATCAACAATAAAAGGCCCGATACAATTCTATTGCATTTTTCTTTAGGATTGCATAGGAGAACGTGCAGAGGAGATAAGGATCAATTGAAGGCTCTCCAACGGTTTTTAGATCATGGTCAAAGAAGCGGTTCCAAGATTAAATGTTGCTGATTACCGAGGTGTGCAATATGGAAGAACCTGAAGTAGTTTTTGATGCCGCCAAAATTAAAGATGCCTCTAATATTCAAAGTGCCTGTTCATGATCTCTTACAACTTTTAGCTTCCCTTGATAACGGTCATTTGATGAAGAGATATGGGCCCTCATTTTTGTTTCATTCTCAGTTGTAATTCATTAAAAGCAAGGATTGTCATTTCTTCGAGGTAGATTAAGGGGATTGTTCTTCGAAATATGCTTCATGTATTAAATGTTGTAATATGAAAGAAAGAGGATGGACCTCTATAAATACCAATGTAAAACTCAAGCAAAGGGAGGAGGATCTTGTTGCAGAAATTGAAATAGAAATCCTAGATGCAATTGCTTCCATTCTTAGTGTCTTCTAGAGTTGGTGATCTAATTTGTTGTGTATGTTTGGCTTTCGTGTGATTTACTTCTGTGTAGTCCAGTGTAATATCAGTTGAATTTTGTTGTCTTGAATTTGGTTGTATTGGCATCTGAATGTTTGAAGTTTATTTGGAAGCAAACTCATGGCTAATGCGTGATCTAATTTCTATGTTCTAAGAGTCAGTTGCTGCTGAGCTTTAGGATCTAGTTGAAGTTATTGTTGTTTGAGATTATTCTCCCCATTAATGATCGGCTTCGGCTATATTTACATCCCTTTCAGTTTATTTCCCATTTCTTTCTGCATTTTCCCATTTCTTTCCTGTATCTCTAGTCTTGAAACTAGTTTAGATTAGTGTGGGAACCATCCCTCTCTGGAGATTGGTCCGGGAGACATTTCTTTCTCTCGACCTTTCAATGTTGGTCGGGTCTAGGGTGCATTTCTCATAAAATCCTTTCCTGTGGCAGATTCGTGACCAACAATACTCAATAGTGCCCCCTCATGATCTTGGGTTGTTATGTGAGAGGATAACATCTATAAAAATATAATGGGATGTATATTTTGTAATCCTCATGGGATCATAATTGGAATAAGTATGTATTTTATTATAAGTTTAGAGGTCAAGGGATCCAAATTCATGCACTAAAAACATCAATATATATTAAGCCTCTCAATGCTACTAATGGTAGGATGCATAAACAATTCAAGAATTATTTAAATGGGATTAAGAGTTAAGGCTTGAATGATTCACATATATTTAATAGTTGAAAGGAGGTAGAGTATATATTTCAAGCTCATTTAAATGGATAATATAAGTGGAACCTTTGATATTTCAAATCCATGTAGCTAATAAGATTTTAGCCAATTGAGTTTTGAATATACAATTGAAAGTAAGGAGTTTCACATTGTAAACCAAGATTCCTATTGAATGAGTGAACCTAACATTTTTTCAAGGTATTATAGAGCACTTATAAATAAAGTACAATTGTATAAGTGTAGGTTGATTTCAAATAATTATGGACACTCTAGCCAAAAATGATTTGTGATAAGATAATTTGTTCATTACTATGATAATATAATTAGTTTTAATGTAAAGTTAAAATGTATTAAATTAAAATACATAACAATACAACAAAAAGGTTTGGGCAGTATACAACACGCCCCATAATGTCAAACCAACTATTCAAGAGTTGGGATCAAACCACAAGTCTCAAAATAAGTACATCCTAGAGATCACAAAATTACATCAAAGCATAAAAAATAAAAAAACTAATTCCCCTTTGGAGAGAGTGATTGGTGGTTTTTTGCATCCACCAGGTTCTGCCAAGTATTTTCAAGTATCGAAATGATACCCAACTCGAGTCATCAATGAGTTTAGTAGATGTAGGTGCATAACCCTAGCCTCCAACAATATCTGCATTATCTGGTGGATCAGGCTAAGCATCCCAGCCTCCAGTAGCTTGAATTAATGCAACCACATTGGGATAATATCCCCAACCATCAGCTCAATGAAAGGACTCTCCCAAAGGAGAGGTTTTACGACCCTGGGGTAGGGCACTCCAATCATGGAGGGGAAGAGGGTTCTGAGCCCTAACATGTGGCAGGGGGTGATGACATGGTCAGGACCTAGAACAAGACCTCTCATGTGCAGGTGGTGTAGGAGAAACCCTACTTACTGCACATGGATCATTGCCCCAAAACTCCAAGAGGTCATGAAGGTGATGGACCTTCATATGCAATTTGTCCACCTAAACACAAATTTGTAACCATACATCATTAAACACCATCAACTTATCAAACAAAGAAAAAATAATAGAAGGCTCAAGTTTGTCAAACACCATCATGTTTCTATCTTTCCAGATATGGAACTAAATAGTGGTACAAAAAATGGACCAGAATTCATCAAGAAATAAAGAAAATTGAGGAGGATCACCCAGTAGAATATGGTACCAAGCAAAATACAGGGACATATAGGGTAAAAAAAAAGACAACCCAGGTCCAAGCTAACCTGGATTTTTGGAATTCCTAGAATAAATGGAAGCAAGACTCAAGAGCATTACAAAACACACAGTGAGGGTCAACTACACCTAAGTGGACCAGACGAAGACCAACTAGCAGACTTTGATAAAGCAAACACCAAGCAAAGAAAGAAATCTTAGGGTCAAGGTATGATGCCCAAACTAACTGAAACCTTGTTCTCCATTTCATTATGGTAGAAAGTAAATCCCACTTAGAATTGAGATTATCATGCATAGGAAGTCTAGGAGAGAGCCATAAATACCCCATTATAGCTTTGTAATTATAGAATGGAGTAGATTTATACCACTGCCACTCTGTCCACCAAGTTTTCTAAACATGGGTATGAAGCTTGAGCAAAATAGTCAAAGGAACACAATATAAAATTGCCTCTTAAGTGCTCCTATAAGCAGGGCGAAGATAATACTTGGCTTTAAACTGGGGCCAAGGAAGCCAACCTCTGTCATGAAAAGATTAAAAGTCCATCAAAGTAAAGATACCCTTTTTATAAAATCTTTGAGCACAAATCCATGGGTGAGATGCTAAGGGTGAAATTTGAATAGTAAAAATTGAAGACCACCAAAAATTTAAATGTTTGGCATAGAAAATCTTATGGGGTTCATGCCCTTTCCATAAAATACAGGGTTTGAGTTACTCCCAAGATTTCCAAATACTTTTTATAACAAAGGAATAAAAAATGGTCACAGGAACTGGAGCAGTCAAGAGGAAGGAAAAACTCATACCTCTCCAAGATCTACGGTTAAGAGGAAGACATGTTGAAACAAAATGTATAATATAATTTTGATATTTTCTAATAGAATACAACCAATTAAAAAGGTTATAAATGTTAGTATCTTAAAATCTGTTATTTTTATGGAATTCAAATTCTAGAAGACAACTAGTGAATGAGATTTTATTTCTTATTGAGAAAGATATGACAAATTTGATTGTGGAAACATAGCGATTAGAGAAATATGAAGACTAAATTTGATGCAAAAGGAATTGAAGAATGTGTTTGATAAAAGGACAAGCTAGATACAAGTTAATTGATCTAACATATTTTTGTATTTTGATGGGATTATTAGAGTCCACTCCCATCAAAATACATACATACATATTTACATGTACATATATACATACATATATATATGTATATATATGTATAATATGTATATACATATATACATATATATACAAATATATATATATATATATATATATATATATATATATATATATATATATGTATATATATATATATATATATATATTGAGTTTACATGGTGGAATCGGTAGCCACCACGATGATCCGAAATGCTATGTAACACCCCAGGTCTACTCACCTAGTTGTCCAAAACATGAAGTAAAAATTTTCGATCAATCTCCTTAATAAGTTTATGTAGCACCCAACATTAATTAGTACATAGACATATGATTACTCGTTTCAAGGAGACTAACCACTGTAGATGGTCCCTTAAATGATCGATATTGACCAAATCCTACAACAGGTGCCATTTGTAAACACATTTGTCTCCTTTACTAAAGGTGTATGTTCATAGTAAGGGGTTGTCCTTCCAGGGCCCATAACACCTGAAAGGATGGATGCATATTTCCCCACCCCATAGCATGGTGTACTTAGGATCCTTGTCCTAAATATTTTTCTTGAGGCACATATGTTCTTGTTATATTCTCCATGCTAGAGTATAGCATTAGTATACCTAGTGCCTAGTTGAGAATCCACCTTCCCTGGATTCAACTAGGACCCACCATTACTCTGGCTCAGGATTAGGTATCTCAGGCTATGCAATGATTGATGTAGTGTTATCCCATACCAACTCTCTGCTTGACCTTCTAGCTTTGAGGTCTAGCTTCCCTAGTAATACCTCGATATTTTGCTATCAATTCCCCGATTGAACATAAGATTGTTAGAAATATTGAGTTGTCATTGATGTCAAAGGTAAAAATATCTTCAAGGATGAAATGTTAAGTTGTCATTAATAATAAAGGTAGATATATCTTCAAAGGTGTCAAAGGTATACATTTCTTCAAAGGATGAAATGGTAAAGTTGTCATAAAGGTAGATATATACTTTACTATTTAAATGAAATATTTAAATATTAAGGTGGAGGGTTATATTTAAATCAAGAGGATTTAATTATATAAAAGTTTGAAAAAGTGGAAGGTCATATTTAAATCAAAGGATCTAAATATAGTTCAAAAGTTTTATATTTAAAGGTTAAAAGGTTGGACGACCTCCTTCAGAACACGAATGCAAAGTTTGAAAATTCAAATATTTAAAATACTAAGGCCAACCTCCTTGGATGCTAAATAAAATGTATAGTTGACCTCTTTGGGTGCTAAAATCAATGCATATTTAAAATACTATCAAATTCATTTTGATGTGTGGAAAATTTGAATCTCCTTCGTGCAAAAATCGAGTGACGGGTAGAAGAGGAGGAGAAGAACATGTTTGGTAGTAGCGAGTGAAAAATATAATTCATATTATTTTTTTGTGACTTTGGTCTCATCCGAGTGGCTATCCTAGTCAGTTGTCAAGCTTGCGCTAAGGCACTGTGTAGCAGGAGGTTGCAGGGTCAAATCCACATGATGCTATTTTGTTTTGTTTGCTAGAATGAATAAGGGTTTAAATAATTTGAGCTATGACATTTTATTCCACCTATCGAGGTAGCTCGTTTGCTCGTCTAGCCTATGCTAGGGCATTGTGTTTGAAGAAGTCAGGAGATCGAATCTCCTCCACGTGAATTTGGTGGTTTTTGATATGCGAGGTAAGGGCAAAAAATTTATTTTATTTAATTGAGTGGGAGATATAAGGTTTGTTGTGATTAAATTTTGCATACTTTGAGTGGGATATATAAGGTGTATAATAATTATTTTAAAATGAATTTTTGCATGCTATAAAAGGGAGTTATAAGGTATAAGGTTGTTATTTTTAAAAGTTGTATTTTGCATGTTATAAAAGGAGATATAAAGGGTTTTTATTTCTAATAAAGCTTTATATTGTGAGTTTCAGAAGGGAGATATAAGGAGTTATTTTTTAGCTTTATGATGTATATTTTTGATAAGGGATTTTAAAGTGATAGATTTGATATCTAATCAAGAAAATAAAAAGATAATTGCTAATCAGTTTTTGAAGGCACAAACAAAAGGATAATCATTTTGTTAAGACTGGTTTGGAAAGCTCATGTAAAAAGTTCATCATCATGATTGAGGCAGATCTAGAGGTATGGTGATTTAATTCCTTTCGAAAAGTGATTCAGTTTGAGGAAAACATTTTTGTTGTCATATAGTGGGAGGTATAAGGAATTGTTGGATGTGTATTATTTTTATTGAAATTGGAAGAAAATGTGCAAGGGTTATCGATCATATTTGAGAGATAAATTTGTGCATTTTTCATGATTTATTTTAGGAGTAGATGAAAAGGATAGATTTTTGCACTGTGATTAGTTTTGAAGGAAAGACGCAAATAAATAATTACCAAGTCAGTTATCAAGTGCTAGACTAAAGCTACCTTTTTATGTAATAAATGTGAGACATGTGAAAGTGATAGACTTAATGAATGTGAAGAACATATTGGACATTTTTTATTGCATATCATTCTCTATATGTTCATGAAGATAAAATAATTCTGGGTAGAATATGTCTGAATTTATTTAGTTGAGGAAAGCACATTGAATAATAGGTGAAGAACTTGATGACATCATTATGCAAGATTTGGGAATAGATGAGCATTTTTTTGTATGCAAGATTTGGGAATAGATGAGCATTGTTTTGTATGCAATATTTTGTAATAGATGAGAATTGTATGCATGCAATATTTTGAAGTAGATGAGCATTGTTTGTAACCAGGTTTTAGATCAGATTGTTGAGCACATTTGTGAGTAGGTTTTGGAGCAGTGTTGAGCACTTTTATGAGCAAAAATTGTGAGAATATTTGAGCATGTTTTGGAGTAGATGTGAGTAATATTAATGAGTAGGTTATGGAGTTGATTTGAGTAGATTCGTGAGTAGGATTTATGAGCAGGTTATGGAACTAATTTGAGTAGAGTTGTAAGAAATATTGTGATTATATTTTGGAGTTGAGTTGAGAAAGAGTTATGAGTAGTATTATGATCAGGTTTAGGAGCAAATCTAAGAAGTATTTATAGTAGAGGGGATTGATGTCTCCTATGTATTGGTGTCTCCTATGAATTGGTATACACAAACCAATAGAGGGGATTTGTGTCTCCTATGGATTGGTGTCTCCTATGGATTGGTATCCATGAACTTGAGAGGGGATTGGTGTCTCCTATGGATTAGTGTCCATGAAATTGAGAGGGGATTGGTGTCTCCTATGGATTGGTATCCATGAACTTGAGAGGGGGTTGGTGTTTCTTGTGGATTGATTTCTACAAAATTGAGAGGGTATTGGTGTCTCATGTAGATTGGTATCCACAAATTTGACAAGAGATTTGTGTCTCCTATGGATTAGTGTCCACATAATTGAGAGGGGGTTGGTGTCTCCTATGGATTTGTGTCCATGAATATTGTAATAGGGGATTGGTGTCTCTTGTGGGTTGGTACCCATGAAATTTATTGAGAAATTTATAAGCAATATTTCTCTATGGATGTAGCCCATATTAGGTGAACCACGTTAAATATGTGTCTCTTATGTGTGTGGTGATTTGTGCATTGTTTCATTATTACAATTGATTATATTTGAAGTTATTGCTTTGGAAAGAAAAGTAAAATTTTTATCTTATACTGTTCTCCCCCCTATCAGTATAAGCTTGTGTTCTTCAAAGACATGATATCTCTCATGTACTAATTGCATATAAACCTGGAGAGTGTCCCATACCACCCTTCATTACTTGTTCATGGTAATAGGACCTCTTGTACAGGATAGGATTACCAAAAAATGGTTGATTTCAAAATCACAACAAATTTCCTACCTGCATTTGCTGGTGTTGGGTGGATGCTCATCCAAACTGATGATATTTAGAATATTTCTTCTTTTCATAAGAATTATATCATCCTCCCTGATGGTTTAATTCAAATTAAAAAAACATCAAATTTATACCGTCCCTCTCAAAAATCATAATTTCAGTTTAAATTTTATGATTTCATAATTTTATACTTGTGATATTTGAGTACAAAGTGGATATGTACATAAAAATATAAGTATTATCTTTATAGTAAGAATGGAAGTTTATAAAATGCAAAAAAAAATTAAAATTAATGACTTTAAGTCATATAAATAAATTTTCCATACTTAAGTTCAAATCCTAAGACCTAGACTCTCCACCTATATTAGCATCCTTATAACTCATTTCATATATAAGCTTAGAAAACATAAAAGAAACTAAGTTTTTGATGAGCTTCATCTAAGGTTAGTGAAAATATTTTCCTTAGTTTGTAATTTTAAATTTCAAGTGTGTATTACACATTTTCCTAATGTGCATGCCATATCCAATAAAAATATCAAATATCTTCTAGTAATAGTATTGAATATTATAGGTAACCTTAGCAAAGCTAAACCATGATTCTCTAATAGCCAAATGTGGCTAAATCACCTGATGTACCATATCTACTGACCTACCATCTAATTAAGGTGTTATAACCATATTTTATTTTTAGGTCCAATAAAGTTACTTGCAATTACATTTATAACATATAAGTTTTGTTAAGAGGTCGACATGTTACATATGGTGGTAATCATATCTAGATGTTAGTAATTTAAGATTTTTCAGGATGAAACATTAGATATAATGATTTTAAACCAATTTATCTTCTATGCTTATTTTCTTCATGATCCATATTGTTTGCAATGGAAAATGATTTTAGGAATGTCATAATGGTAATTATTAAACCATTAATCTATAGCTATAGTCATCCAATTTTTTTTTTTTAGCAAAATCAAGCTATTCCATGGTTCTGAGGAATTGAGGGTGAAATGTAATGCTTCTATTATGGTTTTAAAAGCACAAATAATATTTAGACATTTTATTTTTATTTTATTTTTTTTTTAAATAAAAACATGGAATGCTTCATGTCCATAAAAGTTGTTATAATCATTAATACAACTTTTGAACAAATAATAAAGTATACTATCACTAAACCTGACACCTATACATTTACAGGAAACTCACAAGGGTAAGCCTGGAATTTGTTTTTGTTCAACGAATATTTATAGAAATAGCCTACAACACTTAAAAACTCATCTAAAGGGATAATAAACCCAAATATAACATCTGGTAGAGCCTGGGTCCATTTACTACAATTCCATAGCTTAAAGAATTTTGGCACAATCGCTAGATAACAACACAATAGGCAACTAAGCAACATAGTTCTTAACTACATAAACATAAAACAATTTTTTCCAACTCACTGGTGATAAAAACTTTAGTTTTCATGAAAATCCAAGTGGAACTATTGGTCGTTCCTCAACCAGTATTCAAAATTTCTAACCAATATTCCTCCTCGGTGAACCTCAACATTCTACTCCATAGGATATCCATAGTGGTGAAAGATAAAATGGAGAAATTTTTGGGTCATTCGGCCCCTCATGCAATGATTTCAAACTACTCTGTATGCATAAATTGCCTATCTAAGCTATTCTAATCAGGCAGAACAATTGCAGTATACATCAAACTCAATTCACAAGAATATTAATATTACGGTCTTATAATCACAGTACCAGTGACAACATGTTTCTATGTTGAACCTTTTTCTACATAAAAATTCATCTTTACCTTTAAACTAGATTTAAATGAATCATATTATCAAACGATAAATTTTCTATAAAATTTATATAATGACTAGGTGCCCATTGCTCATCAAACATAGCATTAAAATAAAAGAACATGCAATTATACATTTCATAGTAGTGGAACATAAAATCTGACCTTGAACTACTTTATCGATGTTCACTTGTCACAGTCTTCTGCCAACTCCACTGCAAAAGAATAACAAAGAGAGATGTCCTAAAATTACTCTCATTTTTTCTTTTAATAGAAATCTCCTGGTAGTCCCGTTCGGACAAGTGGAAGGCTCATGCAAAAATTCTTCTTTAGTGGTATGCCATATGGAACATAATATTAGACACAGACACTATAACCATACCCCTTATAAAATATTTATTATTTTTATTATAATATTTATATTCATTGGCCCATTTTAAAATTTTCTTAATAGTGATAATTTATATATGTATTTAATATGTATATATTTATTATTTTATTTAATATATATATATATATATATATATTGTAAAAGAAATATATTTCTTATTATATTTTAAAAATATCTAATAATACTTTTTTTCAAACAACGATTAAACAACAAGACAGAAGACATTCACCAAACATGTAAAACTAACTAGATAGATGCAACTACATGGTGATTTTTGTATGTTAGCTTGCATGTACTCATGGGGCCGTGTTTTGCATCATATCCCACTTTAACTTACACATTATACCCTTTTATTTCCACTCAAATGTGGACACAAAGTGCTACTGATTTGCTTCCTTGAGAATGAAAACCTATTCCTGCACTCACAGGGTTTATCAACAATATCTCATTCTAAAAAATAATAGTAAGTAGATAGATAGCAAAATTGAGGGGATGTTACATTCTCCCCTACTAAGAGTAAATACAGCCCCTGTGTTTTACAATAAACACTATGCATTTCCACATCATTATGTAAGACATTCATTCATTAGCATGTTATAGCTATTAAATTTATACACATCAATGAATAAAACCAAATGTATATAACAACAAAAATCATGCATATATATTTATCAGTGTTCAAAAAAATATGAATTTTTTTTTTTTTTTTATTCATGATAGCCACATATTTCCATGTGACATTTTAGAATAGTGGTCCCACAAGACCTTACACTAATATATATTCCTTTTTCTAAGTTGTTTTGTTTTGAAATCGAGGATCCAGACATGACACAATTCAATGTGTTGTGGGTATGACATATGCAAATGGGAAACATTCCATACGTGTGAAGGATCAACTACATATTTTTGAAGGAGTAACACATAGAAAGTGTCATGGATATTAGACAAATTGGGTGGTAGGGCCAATCTATAGGTAACCAGACTGAGTTTTTCAATGATCTCAAATGATCCTACAAACCTAGGGCTAAGTTTAGTGGATTTAATTAAGCTTTTGGATGATTTTACTCTCAAGAATACTCTATCTCCCATAGAGAATTATCTTGGTGTTCTCTTGATATCTGCATAGCTCTTTTATCGATTGAAGGCTTCCTTAAGTCTTTAGAGATTTTTTTTTAGTTGCTCTTCCAATTGTTTTATAGTTTCCAAATTGATCACTACTCGATCTTCCAGATTATACCAAGACAAAGGTGTTCTTCGCCTACAAAAATATTCCTTCCATTTTCTTTGTTGATCTATATAATACTTTTGTAGAATAACTACTATAATTGGTCATCATTGACCCTAAATTTCTTATTTCTATTAGGTCCTTACTTGACCTGAGTTAGAGTTGATTCTTTCTTGACTATGTAGATTTTACAACCTTCTTAATAATAAGTGAGATCTAGCCACCTATCTTCAAAATTTAAGAGAGCCTTATGTGACTTAAGCCAATTTATACCCAAAACAAAATAAAATGCATATAATGGAGCTAATCATAAATACCATATGGTTTTTCCCTAAGATAAGGTGATTTGGGAATCAAATGGCCATTGATTTATCATATAGGTCTATCCTAACCTATACTTGACCTCCACCCATTGCCTTAAATCTAAGCCTTTTTGGTATGTCTTTTGTCAAACTGTTGCTATATTTTATGTGTAGCCTCCTCAAATACTTTCCTTTTGTTGTCTCTATGTGGGATTTTATTCGCATAAAGTGCTCCAGTGCATATGTAGCAACCATCAAAGGGATATTTGTTCTTCCTACCCTCTTTATTCCTATCTTACGATGGATTTTCTTCCCCTAAATTTTATGCTGAGGATTTTTTATCATTCCTAAATTTCTTCTTTTCTTATCTACATTTGTAGTTCTGGAATATTCCCCTATCTATATTTCTATCATTGCTTCTGTATCAGTATCCTCCATTAGAACTTTCATACTGGTACTTATCCCCTTTTATTGGTCTTATGTCCTTCCTCTTCCTAGGATCATCTCTATCTTTTTCCATCCTCTGATAATAGGTCCTCTTATTTTTCTGACTTAAGTCCTCATAACGAGCTAAATTGTAGACTTCAAAAAAAATTATGGTTTTCACTAAACCCACTAGAGATCCAATCCTTGAATATAATTCCATGATAAATTTTTGTATCTTAAGTTCTTCCCTTCGATCGTAATAAAATTCATATTTTAGTAACTGAACAAACCTCTAATAGGATTCTATA
This sequence comes from Wollemia nobilis, assembly GCA_028583015.1. Taxonomy (NCBI): domain Eukaryota; kingdom Viridiplantae; phylum Streptophyta; class Pinopsida; order Araucariales; family Araucariaceae; genus Wollemia; species Wollemia nobilis. The sequence continues at coordinate 14,906,428 of JAQPPZ010017235.1, forward strand.
AGACATATTTTCTTAATGCAAATTAGTGAACTAAATTTTCTACATAAAACTATTGAGTTAGGAATATATCTCTAAAATCCTTTAGAAATGTGTTACAGGGTACATCAGAAGCCTTAACATATTTTTGCTCTTATACATCATCCACTAATCCAATCCAAAGCTGGCCCTGCCAAATGAGCTACTGCCTAAGTTGTTTTAGATTTGGATGAGAGGGGCTTTATAGCATAATATCCTTCGGCATTATTCAGTCAATTTTCAACCATCTCACCATCTCCTTTACCATAAAATTTAAATATATATTTTTTTAAATCTTTATTCTGCTCGGCACCAACTTTCTTACAATTGGAGCCCTTAGGAAAATCATATTGACCCTCTTTTGGATTCTTTATTTTAGATAAATTTTCAATTAATTTTTGTTTTTGGACTATCAGTTCTTACTGTTGGGTCAGTTGTGCCCTCCGATGCCCCTTTTGGTCAATCAATTGAACCCTTTATTGTTCCATATGGTCTCTTTCCTAATTCATTTGTTCTTGTGACTTGAACCATTTGTTGTTCCATATGTTTTCTTTGTTGGTTCATTTATTCTTGTAATAATTACATCATTTTAGCCAAATTATCTTCCTTTTAATGGGCTTTGTTGACTAAAGATATATTGTCCTTCCTAATAAGTCTACGGGGTGCTTCTACCCCAACTTCTCTATTTTATTATTTTATAATCCTTCTTAGTCCCTTCATAGGACTCTCAACAAGCACCTCTTGTTGATCCAATGCAACTTTCCTAGGAAAGCTCACCTTTTACCTCGATGTAACAAGAGCTATGTTAATTTAAAATTTATACAATTCACATCAAAATGACCTAATGTTTCACAACCTAGGCTCTGATAGCAACTGTAATACCCTAGGTCTACTCATCTAGTTGTCCAAAACATGAAGTACAATTTTTTGATCAATCTCCTTAATAATTTATGTAGCACCCAACATTAATTAGTACATAGGCATATGATTAATCATTTCAAGGAGTTTGATTACATGGTGTACTTAAGATCCTTAGGATGGTGTACTTAGGATCCTTGTCCTAAATTTTTTCCTACGACACATATGTTGTTATCTTATCCATGCTAGGGTATAGCATTAGTATACCTAATGCCTATATGAGAATCCACCTTCCCTAGATTCAACTATGGCCCACCATGTAATGATTGATGTAGTGTTGTCCCATACCAACTCTTCGTTGGACCTTCTATATTTGAGGTCTAGCTTCCCCAGTAATACATCAATAGTCTGCTAGCAATTTCCTAATCAAACATAATATATGAGACCTCTCACATACTACTCGCATATCATCTTGGAGAAAGTGTCCCATACCACCCCTCATTACTTGTTCATGGTAATACAACCTCTCGTCTAGGGCAGGATTACCAAAAAAATGATTGATTTCAAAATCACAGCAAATGTCCTACCTACCTTTGTCGATGTTGGGTGCATGCTCATCCAAATTGACAAGCTTTAGAATATATTTTTCTTTTCATAAGAATTATATCATCCTTCTTGTTGGTTTAACTCAAATTGATAAAGCATCAAATTTATACCGTCCTTCTCGACGATCATAATTTAGGTTTAAATTTTATGAGTTCATAATTTTTTACTTGTGAGATTTGAGTACAAAGTGGATATGTACATAAAAATCTAAATATTTTCTTTATAGTAAGAATGGAAGTTTATAAAATGCAATATCATTTAAAATTAATGGCTTTAAATCATATAAATAAAGTTTCCATACTTAAGTTCAACTCCTAAGACCTAGAATTTTCACCTATATTAGAATCCTTATAACTCATTTTATATATTAGCTTAGAAAACATAAAAGCAACTAAGATTTTGATGAGCTTCATCTAAGGTTAGTGAAAATATTTTCCTTAGTTTGTAATTTTAATTTCAAGTGTGTATTACACTTTTTCCTAAGGTTCATGCCATATCCAATGAGAAACATCAGAGATCTTCCGATAATAGTATTGATTATTATAAGTAACCTTAGCAAAGCTAAATCATGATTCTCTAGTAGTCAAATGTGGTCAATGCTTGATGCACCATATCTACTGACCTACCATCTAATTAAGGTGTTAGAACCATATTTTATTTTTAGGTCCACTAAAGTTACTTGCAATTCCATTTATAACATATAAGTTTTTTTATCGATGTGCAAGAGGTCGGCAGGTTACAAATGGTGGTAATCATATCCAGACATTAGTAATTTAATATTTTTTAGGATGAAACATTAGATACAATGATTTTAAACCAATTTATCTTCTCTTCTTGTTTTCGTCATGCTCCATATTGTCCATGACTAAAAATGATTTTGGGAAAATCATAATGGTAATTATTAAACCATTAATCTATAACTATAGCCGGCTAACAAAAATTTCAGTGAAATCAAGCTATTCCATGGTGCTGAAGAATTGAGGGTGAAAACGTAATGCTTCTATTGCGGTTTTAAAATCACAAATTATATCTAGACTTTTTTGTTTTTATTTTATTTTTTTGTTTTATTTTTATTTTTATTATTTATTTTAAAAATAAAATCATTGAATGCTTCATGTCCATAAGAGTTGTTATGATCATTAAGATGGCTTCTAAATAAATTATAAAGTATACTATCATTAAACCTGACACCTATACATTTACAGAAAACTCATGAGGGTAATCCTAAAATCATTTTTTGTTCAATGACCATTTATAGAAATATCTTACAACACTTGCAAACTCGTCTAAAGGGATAATAAACCCAAATATAACATTTAGTAGAGCTTGGGTTCATTTACTACAATTCTATAGCTTAAAGAATATTGGCACAATCATTGGACAACAACACAATAGGCGAATGAGCAACACAATTCTTAACTATAGAAACTTAAAATAAATTTCCCCAACTCACTAGTAATAAAAACTTTAGTTTTCATGAAAAACCAAGTGGAACTATCGACCGTTCCTCAACCAGTATTCAAAATTTCTAACTAGTTCTCCTCCTCGGTGCACCTCAAATTTCTACTCTAGAGGATATCCATGGTGGTGGAAATATAAAAGGAAGGCATTTTTGGATCATTCGATCCCTCATGCAATGATTTAAAACTATCCTATATGCATAATTGCCTATCTTAGCTATTCTAATCAGGTAGAACAAATGTAGTATACATCAAACTCAATTCACAAGAATATTAATTTTTTGATCTTATAATCACAATACCAATGACAACATTTTTTTTTTTTTAATTTTTTCTACATAAAACTTCATCTTTACCTTTAAATTAGTTTAAAATGATTTATATTATCAAATGATAAAATTTCACATTAGCAGTTAAGCTTTAGATGTTTATTTTTTATTTTTCTATAAAATTTATATAATGAATAGGTGCCCATTGCTCATCAAACATAGCATTAAAATAAAAGAACATGCAATTATACATCTCATAGTAGTGGAACAAAAAAATTGGCCTCAAACTACTTTATCGAAATTCACTTGTCACAGTCTTCCGCCAGCTCCACTGTAATAGAAAAACAAAGAGAGATATCCAAAAATTACTCTCATTTTCTCTTTTAATACAAATCTCATGGTAGTCCCATTCTAACAGATGGAAGGCTCGTGCAAAAAATTTTCTTTAGTGGTGTGTCAGATGGAATGTAATATTAGACACACACACTATAACCACATCCCTTATAAAATCTTTATTATAATATTTTTATTCATTGGCCCATTTTAACATTTTCCTAATAGTGATAATTTATATATGTATTATATATAATTTTAATTTATTATTATATTTAATATATATATTTTAAAAGAAATATATTTCTTATTATATATTTTAAATGTCTAATAATAATTTTTGTCAAACAACGATTAAACAACAAGAAAGAAGACATTCACCAAACATGCAAAACTAACTAGATGGATGCAATTACATGATTATTTTCTAATGTGATCTTCCATGTACTCATGGGGTCATTTTTTGCATCATATCCCACTTTACCTTACACAGTATACCCTTTTATTTCTGCCTAAAGGTGGACACTAGGTGCTACTAATCTGCTTTCTTGAGGATGAAAACTTGTTCTTGCACTCACAAAGTTTATCAATAGTATCTCATTCTAATAAAATAATAGCAAGTATATAGGTAGAAAAATGGAGGGGATGTTACACGTTGTTTATATTTTATGGACGCCATAGTATTATGTGTTGTCCACCTCAAAAACTGCCACACAGTACTCATGCAGTCCACTCCTATAACCACCATGTCACAATAATTTTAAAACTTTTACGCCACTTAAAGCACCAAGAAAGAGACAAGTGTTCAGTTTGAAAAGGCTCAATATATGAACCTTGGACCTCTGCCCCCCTTACAGTGTTTGGAATAACCAATTGGTCTACACCTCGGACCTTTATACAATGATATAATATATTATATATAAATAAAAGTGACTAATATTAATGTAACAATAATCTTATGAAACTCATTTTTATAATATACTATTTTTTTAGTCATACATAAAACCTAATTTCTTCATAATGTACAATGAAAATTAAATAAAAATAATAATTTATCTTGGAATGCAAATCTTATAATAGTATCTAATATAGTTATAATGATATATTAGCAATGGATCCTATGTCTAAGTTCTTTGAAGAAACAAGAATAAATAAATTAGAATAATTTTTTTAATGATACTTTAATCTCATTAATATAAATCATTCTTCTTATGTAAAACTATCAAATCATTTATCCACAAATTATTATCCACAATAACAATCCACACAATGAGACAAAAATAGATAATACTCATAGGGTATGATAACACTAATAATACTCCTTAAGGAAGGAATAACTTCATAATATCTCCCAAGATGAGAGTCCACTCTATGAGCAAAGAATATTATAAGAGAATACTTGATATGGTTGGTGATTCTTGCAATGAAAATATACCTTCTTTATATACCCATCGTCTTATGCTACTTTAGAGAGCTAAATCATAAACCCTTATCCCACTCATTATTATAATATAATATTATAATATAATCAACCTTGGATTATGTGTGGCCCATGCCAACTATCCATAATACCCGTTGTGGCTGCTCCACAACGTACCCCAAAATTGGGGACCCACATTTTTTTGCATGTTTTCCAAGAATACCGAAGTGGCCCATATGCTAAAGATCAAAGAAAAAGCAAAACACCACAAGGAGAAAAAAGTGTCGCGATATTGCGACATGTTGCATTTTCACGGTCCAAAGCAAAAGGAGAGAGCAAGGAAGAAAAAGTGTCACGATATTGTGACATGTTGTATCATTGCAGCCAAAAGAGAAAAAGTGTCACGATATTGTGACATGTTGCATCATCACGGCCAAAGGAGGAAAAAGTGTCGCGATATCGTGATATGTTGCATTGTCGTGGCCAAAGGAGAAAAAGTGTCACGATATCACAACATGTTGCATCGTCGCAGCCAAAGGAGGAAAAAGTGTCACGATATTGTGACATGTTGCATCATCGCGGCCAAAAGAGAAAAAGTGTCACAATATCACGACATGTTGCATCATCGTGGCAAAAAGGAAAAAAGTGTCACGATATCATGACATGTTGCATCGTCATGGCCAAAGGAGAAAAAGTGTCGCGATATCGTGACATGTTGCATCGTTATGGCCAAAGGAGAAAAAGTGTCACGATATCGCGACATGTTACATCATCATGGTCAAAGGAGGAAAAAGTGTCACGATATCGCGACATGTTGCATCGTCGCGGCCAAAAGAGAAAAAGTGTCGCATAACGCAACATGTTGCATCATCGCGGCCGAAAGGAAAAAAGTGTCGCGATATCGTGACATGTTGCATCGTCGCGGCCAAAAGAGAAAAAGTGTGGCGATATTGCGACATGTTGCATTTTCGCGACCAAAACAGGAGAAAGAAAAAGTGTCGCGATATCACGACATGTTGCATTTTCGTGGCCAAATGAGAAGAGAAAGAACTAGAAAGAAAATTTTCATGATATCACGACATGTTACATTTTTGCAGCTAAAAGCAACAAAAGAGAGCAAGGAGGCAAAAGTGTCGCAATATCGTGACATGTTCCATTTTTTCCAAGGTAACGGACCTGCATAGTGACGTGGACATAAGGACAAAATCCCATGAATAAGACAAAGCGTTACATAAGGAATATTTAATGATTTGAAATCATTTAAGATGGTCGTTACACATGGAAGGAAACAGACGCAAGACCATGTGGAGAAAATGAAACGAAGGGCCACAAAATAGAAACGAAAAGTTTTTTTGGAAACCAAAATGCACGCATGCACCAGGGAAGGTGAAATGAACAACCATTGGAAAATGAAATGAACAGTCATGGAAGGAGAAACATTTTTTTTTCAGAAGTTTAAATATGCCATTCAAAGAGGCCAGAAGGGGTTGGAAATTGCTGCGAGCAGAGTTGCAGATTTGAAGGCAAGAGGGCCATTCTGGACCTGTTTGAGTCATTTTTCTTCCATGGACTGGTTTGGGAAAACCAAAAATTTTGCTATTGTAAAATGACACATTTTTAATGCAGAAGTTTTCAAAAATTTGCATCTTGTGGGCAAGAAAGAAGGAGATTCTCTTTGCATGCTATGGATTTAATGTCTATTTCTTTTCTCTTTTTTAGATTTCGAGTTTGTAGATGGAGTTAATGCAAGTTTGCTTGGTTGCTTCATGTGAATGCTTGAACCTGAAACTTATTTTAAACCCTAGGAACCATCACTTAGTCTATGGTGATTGTGCTTGTTTTGCAAGTCCAATAGGTTAGGTTGCATGCATGGAGACCTCACATCTTCAATTTTGTTGAAATAGGATAGCATCATACTGAATACATTTTATTTTTAGTTTTCTGCATTTCTTTTTCATTTTTCTGCATTTTATTTTTCAAAAATTTTTAACTTATTTTAAATTTTCAGGCATTAAAATAAACATTTAAAAAATTTCAAAATCCAAAAAATAATGAACAATCACTAAAGTTTCATGGTGAAATAAACCAACATTGCCCCTTGTTTACAGTTACTTGCAATCACTAAGGTGTTCCAAGCATTTAAATTGAATATCTTTATTTGAGATTACTAATACACATATGCAAATGCTAATACAATGGAGACCTTGGAGAAGTTGTTTATTTAATTTCTTTGCAAGAGGGGATTTGGAACCCAAATCCTAAAGGAGAGTGTACTTTCACAACTGGGTGAAAATACCACTCAATAGATTGGTGTTAGAAGGAGGGCTGAATTGTTTTATTTTAGAGTGATTTAAATGCTATAGGGATTTAAATTTTGAATATTTCATGCCCTTTTGATTATTATCTTTAGCCCTATTTTAACTATACAACCTTATAGTGTTAAAAGGAGGACATGAATCACTATGCATTGTTCTAACGCTTTTGATTGTTCATACAAGAATAATGTGTTTTGATTTGATTTTGAAAAATTTTGGTCTTGACTAACGAGGTTGTCTCCATGCAATTAATTTAATTTTATTTTAATGGATACATCTCTTGGTTGATGCTGACATGATTATTAATACATTACATGTTTAATATTTTCTAGTCAATTTCATGCTTATTTTTAAGGAATTATTTGTTGTCTAAAATGTATTTGTTGTCGGTATTATGCTCTTCACTTGCGTGTAATGCGATCTTTTGAATCATAAAGCCTACAACACTAGGAGTATGCTCTTCACTTGTGCATATGCGATCTAGTGAATCAGAAACTTACATTTTTATAATACTGCTTTGTCATGGTTCCTTCTTTCATTCATGACTAACAAATTGATTTTGAAGTTATTCTTTGAATTTCATTAATTGCAGGATTTTCTGTGTGTCGTAGGTTTTCTTTGAGGTGTTGAGAGTTTTGTCAGGTTTTGTAAGGTGGTTTCATTTACAAGCTAGACCCACCACATCACATCACAAATAGGTCCAAAAAAATGGAGGAAACCATATTCCAAAGCCTCTCACTCACTCATAGGAATCCAAGGAATAAAATCAAGCAAATTATGGTCCCACCAGATATTCTTGTTATAGAAGATCCTTCTATTTTAGGCGCATCTAGCGGACTTGCACCGGTGGTGTCATTTTCCACTAGTGTACCAATTATCAGTACCATTTCCATGGTTCTTGTAGGGTTATCATCATTGATTTTGAATAAAATGGCCCAACCTCCACCACCTCCTTGGTACGAAGCCCATAACATTCCCTTGAATATTGCAGGGGATATTCACGAGATCCCTAAGAATATAGAGATATTTTTGCCCGAATACAAACCGGATGGCCCAAGGACCGTAGAATAACATATTCAGGCCTATAGGGATGTTTTGATAAGATTGCAAGTTCAACATGAATATGTGGCTTGTAGACTCTTCCCCATGAGCCTAGACCAAGTGGCCTACGAATGGTATATTTGCTTACCTACTGGTTCCATTACATCATGGACGCAAATGGAGGATGCTTTTGTCAATCAATTCAGGTCACCATTAGATCCCACAATCATCTATAATCATTTCATTACATGCAAAAGAGGCCAAGGTGAGCCAATCCGAACTTTTAATCAGAGATTTCAGAAGTGCTATAATAGAGCAATTCGGCATTTTTCCATTGATCACGTATTAGCTTTGCAAATATATTTTAGGGAATTGGATCCTATGACAACAATGTTTGCAAGGCAAAATCCTCAAGTTACCACGCTTACTCTAGCCTACAATGAAGCTATGACCATTGAACAACAAATGACACCACATGGTTATGGGTTTTCCCAAATGCCTATGGTAGGACAATATGGTCCATATGGTCAAGCTCCTATGATGAATCAGATCATGGCACCACAAATATCAAGCATAAATGCTTTGCCTTATAAAAAACCATATTCATCAACACCAGATTACACACCCATTCCAATTCAACCAATCACATCCATTCCCCCCATTTCTTCATTTTTGCAAAATAGTCAATAGACTTTGCAAGGAGCTAGTCTGATTAATTCTTAGGCTATAGTTCCTTTCCCCAATCCAATTCTGATTCAAAGTGTGAATCCCTATGCAAATCAAGTGGCTCAAAATCCAACTCAAATGTTAAGTCAATATCTCACCAATTACGCAAATCCTATTGGAACTAGCAATAACATAGCTCAACCAAAAGAGATTTATTCAGAGGTTGAAGAACTCAAAAATATAGTTCACAAATTGAGTAATGATTTGGTTCAAAAATAGAAGTATGAATCCCATGTCCCTCACCCAAATCAAAATTTCAACAATAGATGGAGACAGTGGAATACGAAGCCAAACAATGGGGGTGTGCCTTCCCCTATTGCTAATCAGATAGATACTTTTGTAGGACCAAGTCACTCTAGTTCCATTCTTAATATTTCTGATTTTGCATGGGAAAAGGGGTGTAGATTGCATAATACAAAGGAGCATAATGAAATGAATTGTCCCAAAATTGCTAGGTATACCCATTGTCTCCAAGCTCAAGTGGATGATTTGGAACTTGTGCCAAATAAGGGTCCACCCCAATATCAACAAGGAGAGGACAACATTTTGGTGGTGGAAACTCTATATCGTTAAGAGAGTGAGAGTGAGGAAGGTGAAGATGAATGGGGTGAGAAACATGTTGATGAATCAGAAGATGAAGAAGTACTTGAGCGTCACAACTTGAACTTGGAGGATGATTATTATGATGCTTGGAAGAAGTGGGAAGACTACATTCACTCCAAAACTGCTAATGAAACTTGTGTGCCAATTGATATACAAGACAACATAATCGCCTACTCAGAGGAAGATATTACAACTCCTGTACAATTTGAGGATGTTTTGGAAGAGGAATTCGAATCTCATCAAATTCTGGAACATGATAAGGATTCTACAACCATGAATCAAGAAAGAGAGTCATTTGCTTTAGATTCCTTTGGAGGAAAAGAAATTGAAAATATTGATCCACTTACTTGTGCTACAATGATTATGTCATTTCAAAATGAGAAAATTACAAAACCTAAATCATTTGGGTTTGATATCATTGATGATCCAATTGAAAATATCACGTTACCCAAAATAACCCAAGTGATTGATCACGAAAATGTGTTAGTTAACCCACCCCTAGATAGACAAGACTTATGGTTTGAAAGGGATGGAAATGTGTTCAATTGGGTACCTAAGTTTGGTGCCTTTGATAAAAAAATCATGGAGAAAGAACAAGTGCTACATGATGATGAATGTCATGAGAGAAAAGAGGAATTTTCAAATCCTCTTCAAGTAAGGTCAAATGAAAACATGCCAAAGGTAAAATCTCATATTTTTGGTTTCACCATGCAAAATTCGAATGAAGATTTGCCTAGTGAATGGTTTGATTCAAATATTATTAATGTTATGGCTTTATTGAATGAAAATGAAAGCTTATTTTTACACCATGAATCAAAGTGTGGAATGGACATCTTAAAGAATAGACATAAAGGAATTGAATATCAATCATTGTCTAATCAATTTGAAAACTTGAAACTCCACCAGAGGATTATTAATGAAACTAAATCAAATTGGTATGGTGAGAGGGGCAAGTGGAAGTTTGTTTCTTTGTTTGGTTTGATCTTGTTTTTGTTGGATTCCTACAAAAATTGGTATGTGTATCACGTCATACATATTTTAAAGAATTCCAATCAGGTTTGGGATCCGGGAAAATGATAATCCAAACTTTTGCACCATCTTGCATTATATTGTACATTTGTATATACTTTTGGTTTTCGTGTTTTGGTTTTGGATTGGATCTCATTTTGGTTTTAAGTTTTGTGTGTTGGTCCTTTGGACACGTTTGGTTTGTTTTAAAAAAAGAAAAAAGAAAAAAAAAAACAAGATGTCAACTTAGGTCCTTATGAATGTTGACTAAGACTAGGAGAATATGAAACATCGAAATTGTATTGCAGAAAGCTCCAAGAATATCACAAACACATTAAAGAATATCGTTTGGAACTTGTGATGCATGAAGTTGTCAATTTTATAAATTATGGCAAAGTAGGTGATATGCTCCATCCGCATTTCAAAAAGAGCAATGCATTCATCCATATCTCATGTTACATTCCGCATTGCATATACATTTCATCTCAATTGCATCTTCATTTCATATACAATCATTGAAAAGGTGTCGAATCCTCTTAGGGTTATTACATAACATATATTAAAAGGATCCTAAGGTTGGGAATTGATGCCCGAACTATCTTGAACCAAGCACGTTCTACGTATTTTAAAGAGGATCTTGAGCAAAATGGTCAAAAACATAATTGGAAGAAAAGGTGAGGCGAAAGGAGTATGTTGTGTTTTTCCTATTATGCAACATAATACTTAAAATAGTGGTTTTTACCACTCCTATAGTGCTTAAATCATAAAATCAGAGTAGTAAGGATAGGGTTAAATCCCCATTGAACTTAGGTTGAGGATCCAACTCCCCAAAGCTCTGATTTGACCTTCATGGAGTAGTAAGGATAGGGTCTAATTCTCATCTCGCTTAGGTTGAGAATCCGATTCCCCAAAGCTTCTATTTTTCCCACTCAAGAACTTGAAATTCCAAAGCAAATATTTTTAATTTCATCATTAATATTGGATTTGAAGGATTGTACTACATGTCTCTTGCAAGGATGGGTAGTCATCCCCAAGGTCCAAGAAATCAAAAGTAAAGCCAAACCATGGATTATGGGGTTAATATCCACCAGGGCTATAGATTCCTGGCTGGAAGTGGAGTATGCTCATGCATGGCAACACGTCTTGTCTAAAAGCAAGACCACTGACTGCTCAAACGAACAGGCTAGCCTGACAGTTTCATCCATAATAGGTTAAATCATTTTGTTCAAGATGAGGTAATGAAATCTAGATCAGAGCAGTAAGGATATAGTTAAATTCAAATCTCACTTAGGTTGGGAATCCTATTCCCCAAATCTCTGATTTCACTTACACTTGCACATGGGTTCAAAATGGTAGTGACACATAACCAACTTTGGGATATAGTAAATTAATTCAGTATACATATATTTGGTCCTAAGAAGATTTGACAGTTTTAATATGTTTGTTCATGATCCTAGAAAGTCTGAGCCTTTGCAAAGTAGGTTGTTATATCTCTAACATAGTTGTCATACGTCAAATCTTGCACAAATCATTCATAGCCTTGCATATGAATCATAAGTGAAATTGACAATGGAAAGTTGAACAAGTTTCAAATGATAGGGAATGAAGCACATTGCACACACCGAGTTGATGCTTAATAATTCTAATGCTTCATGTATTTCTCGTCTAGTTTTATTCTTGGGATATTTGTTGATGCTTGTATTTGAGTCTATGTGTTTTCAGGTTGAGTTCTCACCGAAATGCTCAGGAGTATTTCCCAATAGAGTCGCCATTTGTTGTGGCTGCACCACAATGTACCCCAAAATTGGGTACCCACATTTTTTTGCATGTTTTCCAAGAAGACCGAAGTGGCCCATATGCTAAATATCAAAGAAAAAGCAAAACACAAGGAGAAAAAAGTGTTGCAATATCGCGACATGTTGCATTTTTGCAGTCCAAAGCAAAGGGAGAGAGCAAGGAAGAAAAAGTGTCGCGATATTGCGACATGTTGCATCGTCGCAGCCAAAAGAGAAAAAGTGTCATGATATCGCGACATGTTGCATCGTCACGACCAAAGGAGGAAAAAGTGTCGTGATATCATGACATGTTGCATCGTCACGGCCAAAGGAGAAAAAGTATCGCGATATCGTGACATGTTGCATAGTCGCGACCAAAGGAGGAAAAAGTGTCACGATATCACAACATGTTGCATCGTCGCGGCCAAAAGAGAAAAAGTGTCGTGATATTGCGACATGGTGCATCATCATGGCCAAAATGAAAAAAATGTCATGATATCATGACATGTTGCATCATCACGGACAAAGGAGAAAAAGTGTCGCGATATCGCAACATGCTGCATCGTCACGGCAAAAGGAGAAAAAGTGTAGCAATATCATGACATGTTGCATCGTCATAGCCAAAGGAGGAAAAAGTGTCATGATATCATGACATGTTGCATCATTGCAGCCAAAAGAGAAAAAGTGCCACGATATCACGACATGTTGCATCGTCACAGCCAAAAGGAAAAAAGTGTCGCGATATCGCGACATGTTGCATCGTCATGGCCAAAAGAGAAAAAGTGTCACAATATCGCGACATGTTGCATTTTCGTGGCCAAAACAAGAGAAATAAAAAGTGTCATGATATCGCGACATGTTGCATTTTCGTGACCAAATGAGAAGAGAAATAACTAGAAAGAAAAGTGTCATGATATTGTGACATGTTACATTTTCATGGCTAAAAGCAACAAAAGAGAGCAAGGAGGCAAAAGTGTCACGATATCATGACATGTTCCATTTTTGCCAAGGTAACGGACCTGCATAGTGACATGGACATAAGGACAAAATCCAATGAATAATACAAAGCGTTACATAAGGAATATTTAATGATTTAAAATCATTTAAGATGGTCGTTACACACGAAAGGAAACGGATGCAAGCCCATGTGGAGAAAAAGAAACGAAAGGCAACAAAATAGAAATGAAAAGTTTTTTTGGAAACCAAAATGCACGCATGCACCAAGGAAGGTGAAATGAACAACCATTAGAAAATGAAACGAACAGTCATGGAAGGAGAAACAATTTTTTTCAGAAGTTAAATACGCCATTCAAAGAGGCCAGAAGTGGTTGGAAATTACTACGAGCAATGTTGCAGATTTGAAGGCAAGAGGGCCATTCTAGACCTGTTTGAGTCGTTTTTCTTCCATGGACTAGTTTGGAAAAACCAAAAATTTTGCTATTGTAAAATGACACATTTTTAATGCAAAAGTTTTCAGAAATTTGCATCTTATGGGCAAGAAAGAAGGAGATTCTCTTTGCATGCTATGGATTTAATGTCTATTTCTTTTCTCTTTTTCAGATTTCAAGTTTGTAGATGGAGTTAATGCAATTTTTCTTGGTTGCTTCATGTGAATTCTTGAACCTAAAACTTATTTTAAACCCTAGGAACCAGCACTTAGTCTATGGGGATTGTGCTTGTTTTGCAAGTCCAATAGGTTACGTTGCATGCATGGGGACCTCACATCTTCGGTTTTGTCGAAATAGGATAGCATCATACTGAATACATTTTATTTTTAGTTTTCTGCATTTCTTTTTCATTTTTCTGCATTTTACTTTTCCAGAAATTTTAACTTATTTTAAATTTTCAGGCATTAAAATAAGCATTTAAAAATTTTCAAAATCCAAAAAATAATGAACAATCACTAAAGTTTCATGGTGAAATAAACCAACATTGCCCCTTGTTTACAGTTACTTGCAATCACTAAGGTGTTCCAAGCATTTAAATTGAATATCTTTATTTGAGATTACTAATACACATGCAAATGCTAATACAACGGAGACCTTGGAGAAGTTGTTTATTTAATTTCTTTGCAAGAGGGGATTTGGAACCCAAATCCTAAAGGAGAGTGTACTTTCACAACTGGGTGAAAATATCACTCAACAATACCCATATACAATACAATATTGTATCCCCATATACATATCCCCAGGTTTCATAGAATTCCACCCTTCTTAAAAATGTTTCATCCTCAAAACATGAGAATAAAATAATGTTGACAAGTAGTACCAATCTTGATTATCTATCCATCTAAGTAAAATTTTGATTGGTGGTGGTATTTGATGATACCAAGCTAACATTATCCCACTTGAATATCCATAACCATTCCAATGGCTCCATGCTTCTATTGCTCTACTCTAATATTTAAAATGATTGATCCTATGGTTCCATAATGGTGATGCACCACTTTTACATTTAGACATACAACACTTTTTCCATTAATAACTACCATACTTAATACCTTATTGACTCCCTATAGGTCTATAATAATATTGATGCCCTATGGCATACCTCCTTGATTTTTGTTTCTCATGGTGATGTGGGTGTTGATATGCTACAACTTTAACCTAATGTTTTGCTTCCTTTTATTCTTCAACATTTTGTTCCTCTATTTTAAATTCTTCCTTATGCTCTTTGCTCATGTACCCTTTGTTTGGTGCATCATTGTGCTCTTCTAACAAAGTTTCCTTGGACTTCACTATTACTCCTTCCTTGGAATCTATTTTTTCCTCCATTATAGGCTTAGATTTGTATTCCTCTATTATTTTTTTAACTTGTTTCCATACCATAACTACATCTTGTTTCTCCTTGGATCCTTGCTCCTTAAGGTGAGAAGTATCCTATAGTGTTATATTTCTTTTTATATACCATAACTTCATGAACCTCTTATGTACATTAATGTTAATAGTATTCAAATAATCCAACCAAGGATAACCAAGAAAAATATTGACATCATCCATATTAATAGCATGAAAATATAAATGTAAAACATATTTATCAATGGTGATCTTCAAATATTAAAAACCTAAACATAAGCATGCTCAAATTTTATGTCCTTAAATTTTATTTCTTGAACCTACAAACTCTTAGCCAAAACAATATTAATGAAATTATATATGATATTGGGGTTAATGGAAATAGAATTTTATACTCAAACACATCCCTTTATCCACACTTTAGATTGTCTACTATGAAAGGTATGGTTATCTCAACCTACAGTTTGTCATATTTTTTCCCATATACCACTTTAAAATTTTCTAACTCTATTTTTAATTCCTTTTTCTCTTTCCAAATCCTATCTATTTATTTTTCATAGCCTTTGAGGGTATCCTTAAAAATAGCTATCTTTTTATATGGATCCTAGTGACTTAAGAATGTATGCTTCATTTCTCCCCAAGTATACATATTATTTTTTTTAGTAATAAAACTTAACATCCATGCTAAAGCTTCCTTTTCTAAATACATACTATGGTGAAAATTCTAAAAATGATTACCAAAATGTACATACCTAAATTTTTTTGACCATTCCCTAAAATCAATATCATCCTCTCCAAAAACCTTTAGAAATCACATGAGTTCAAATGCAAAAAAAATGATAATGCAAACTAGGGTTTTATGAACTAGTGTTGCATGAAAACATATCCCTCCATTGATTTAAGGTAAAAAACCACATAAATAAGTAGAACCAAAAATATCCAACAAAAAATAGATTATTTTATTACTTAGATTAAAAGATATCTCAAGTTTCATTTTTGTAAAACAAAAAGGATTTAAAAAATGTCACTACCCCTATTCTAGATGGATTATTTTATAGGATCGTATCTCTCTCACAATTGCATGAGTTCCTTTATATGACCACTTGTTTTTAGGATCTTCAGTTTCTTAAAAAACATTGACATAAAAATCATCTCAATTAGACATATGTTGGTAATTTTGCCACACTAAATTTTGTTGTAAAATTTTGAAAGGAAAAGAATAAGATGAATGATGCAATTCTGTTGTTTTTATGATTTTAATGAAATATTTTGTTTCCTTCCTATAAGCATTTCCATTAAAATAAAAATGTTAATTTCATTTTTGAAAATGCATTGTAAAATTCTCCCTATAGAAATTAAATACACTCATGATTGAAATGTAAAAGGAAAGGAATTAATGCAAGGAACATCTTCAGGATAAGTTCGATACAATTGTAGAATAGATGAATTTATAGAAATAAACTATGGCTTTGGTATTGTCCATTCAAGGTGAAAGTTCTAGAAAAATATAAGTAAAGACATTTTCACCCCATGGGGAGGTGAAAGTCCTTTGCACCCCTCATTTGGGGTGAAACTATCTTGATAAGTGATTTCACCCGTTGAAAGCAGAGAAGGAAAAAATGTGCAAGTGAAGGAGAAGTCAAAGTTAACGTCACCCCTAGAAAGGGGTAAAAATCATTTTCACTGCTCTCAAGAGCAAAAATCCAAGAAATAGCTTCTTCGGGCCGAAAATAGAAAGGAGAGTGAGGTGGGCGCAGTCAAAGTCAAAATCACCCCTTGATGGGGGTGAAAGTCATTTTTACCCATTTCAGGGGTGAAACCCCAATAAAAGTAGTTTTCAGAGCACAAGTATGAGGATGACATTGTTCATGCATAAAAGGAAAATTCAATTTCAACTTCGCCCCTTAGAGGGGGCAAAAATCCTTTTCACCCCTTTGGGGTGAAAATCCAAGGGGAAACAACTTGAGGTGAAAGTCCCTGAAAATGCAGTCTTCTTACTAATCAAAGTCAATATCACCCCCGGACTGGGGTGAAAATCATTGTCACCCCTTTTAGGGGTAAAATTAATTATTTTTGCCCTCTCTTTTGCAGAAGATGTTCTCTACCATTTTTGAAGCGAAATCACCCAAGAAGCAGGCAAAAGCATGTTTAAGGTAAAAACTTATGTTTTTGACTACCATTCGAACTAGAAGATATCAAGGGCAAAATCAATTGAAATACAAGGTGAAATTCCATTTTTGGAGGTAACCATCAATGCAATGTTCTTCTCAAAAGCACCATAACAACAAATATTTTTGGAAAAGGTGAATATTGATAAAATTGAATGCTTGGGGCAACAAAGGGCCATGATCCAAAAATTTTGCAAGGATTAAATGCTACGTCTTCAAAATTGATGCGATCTTCATGATTTTTAAGGTGCCTTACGTGGACTTCATTCCTTTTCAAAGCAAAATTAAATTTCATTGGTTTCAGCCAGTAAGGGTAAGATTCCAAGGTAGGAGAGAATGCAATAGCACCCAAGATTTAATATTCAAGCTCTCAATTATCATGTGATATCACTGAGTCTCAATGCACCGATGCTTGGAATGTTCTCTCTATCATCTACTTTTGTTGATTTTCCAATCACACTCTCTGAAAGCTAGATCGCTATTCCCTAAATAATAATCTAATTTGAGCATAGCCATTACCGAGGAAGGAATTGCTGCTACAATTTTTTGACCAACCAACATTTTGTTGTGTTGTGCATTTAATGAAAGAGGCAAAATCCTCTATAAATACTAAACATTTCAATATAATAAGTAGGATAAACATTCTGTAGAAAAATGCTTTAATTTTTTTGCATCAATATAAGGACATTCGAATTATGGTTCCTTAAGTTGTCTTGTGGTTTATCACTTTATGCTTGTCATTTTTGTTTGTATTTATGTCCATTATGAGATGCTTATAAATTTTGCATCTAAGTTCAATTTTTTTGGTAAGGGAATAAACACTAAAATACATTTTGGATGTTGTCTTTGCAAACTGTGAGTGGTTCATGTGCTTACCTTTCTATTTCATGCTAATTAGAACTTGATGTAATTTCTTGTTGTTAGTTTATCCCCATTACACTTTTTTGACTTATAGCCATATTTCCAATTTATTTCCTGTTACCCTAAGCTTTAACTCGATTATATTATTAAGGGATCCAACCCTCTCTGGAGATTGGCCCGAGGGACATCTCTCTCCTAAGGCCTTTCAATGTTGGCTGACTCTAGGGCACAAAAATATTAATATTTTGTACTTCGGTAGATTTATGACCAACAATTTTTGGCACGTCCAGTGGGACACTCAAAAGGTTCCACTTTCAATAGTATTGAGGTTTGATGTTCACATTTGTACTATATGATTAGAACATATGGTGACTCAACTCTACCTAAAAACCCAAAATGTGAAGTGAGTGAAATATTTCTTCATGATCACAAGATCAAAGGCCAAAAATCTAGAAGACCCTATTGAGTTTTATGAGCTTGACACCCGAGTGCTAGGATAACACCCTAGGTTAATCAATCTAGCTATCCCATCAAGTGTAATATATTCATAGTTAGTTGGTGTGTTCTCTGTTCCTTCGAATTATACTAGCACAACCACTAGTTTTCTACCTTCCTAGCCACACATACCAATCCACATGGCTCAAAATTCACTACCATAGCCACCCAAGAAGTTTCCAGTATGGAACCACTTTGGACCTCTAAATATGCAAGCTTAGAACCCGATCCCACAAGCGATAATGAAGGCTTTGCATACCTATGATGGTATGGGTAAGATAGCTTATGAGCATGTTCAATATGTAGCTGCCTTGGTGATGATTCACAACATAATAGAAAAGGATATAATGGTAAGATTTATTGTTGTTTCTCTTAGAGTTAAATTGCTTTACTAGTACCAATCGCTACAACCTACCACCATCACCACCTAGGACCAGTTGGATGAATTGTTAATAAAATGATTCAATGAATAAGCGGATATGTTCTCCCTATTACATCAGTTCACTACCATCTAGAGACATCCATAGAAGGAAATCATGGACTTAAATGTCAGGTTCACCCAAACTTGGTATAGGGTTCTTGATGGTCTCTAGTCAACTCCCAAAGAAGCAACCTTTTACTACCTCTAAACTTTCAATTCTGATATTAGTATGGTTACCCGACAGTCTAATGCCAATACATTACCCGATCTGTATTCTACTGCACAAAATACTAAATCTGATCTGATTGCTATCAATAAGCTTCTACCAAAAATGGCCATGCCTTTTTTTCTTGACCTTCCAAAGTATTTTTATGCTAATGCATCTTCTTAGCCTTTTACAATGTCACCCATGTATCCAATCCCTTAATATAATCTGAGTACATCTCAAACCATGGTGTTATAGTTCCTATCCCTCAACTCCCTGCTCCAACCATTCTGTAGTTACCAGCTCTAGTTCCAGCACTACCATCTCCACCTGTCCCACTACCATTACCAACTCCTCCTGTATCCTCAAACCCTAATCTACAAGAAAAATTGTTGGAGTTGTAGTCCATGAAGTCAGCCATAAGAGCGATGGGTAACAAAATTATGGTAATCAAGAGGAAGCAAGATGAAATAGATTTGTAGCCAAGGATATTTCAATAGCCATCAATCACCAGGGAAAAAGGATCTTCGACCATCAAAGTGCTTGAGATAAATCCAACGGTGCTAACAAACAAAGAAGTTGGAATATTAGAAAAAGCATACTGGTGCTCCACGTGCAATGCTCCACATGGAAATAAAACTTTCATGGTCCATATAAACTACGTGTAAATATTGATAGAAAGTGTTTCCACTAGTCAAATCAACATGATCACGTAAGTAGATCATAATTTCATGGTCCCTTCTAAAGAGCAAGTTTCAATTCTCATGAGAGCTGGAAGGAAGCTTGTTACTGTGTATCTAGCTAATTTGGAGCCCCTGAAGGTACCTATTGACTCAAATGTGTAAAATGAGAAGAAACAAGCGTAATCAAAGGTATTTGTTCCAAAACCCAAGTTAGATGTACGTATACTACTTAAGGATCTTCTGCCTCAGCGAGAAAGAGAAAAAGTGCAAGAAAAGGCTTCAAATTCATAGGTAAGAGCTGAAACAAAGGAGAAGGTCAGGGAAAAGTTTAAATACCCATATTTGACAAAATATCAGAGGGTATAGGCCACACAATAGTATCAGTGGAATTTTTTAGACCCTACTTCAACATATGCATGTCAAGGGAATTTACTGCTAAGTTGGGAGGCTACCTTTCTATTGACTATTCTCATTTGGAAATTCTAGTCAAGGGAAGGAGAATTTGAATTTATAATGAGAAGCTCTCAACTTATCATATAGATAAGATAGAAGAAAACACACACATGAGTTCTATCAACTTTATGATAGAAGAATTGGATGAATTAGACCTAATGGAGGAGACCTTGGATGAGCTCTAAATAGAAAAATAACTCTTGATGCTCATTTTTAATGCCATGATGGAGACTAAAATCAGCTTCTATACCATCACTAAGCTTGAAAAGGTTGAAGCAAAAGTGATTGATGATGAAGGACATTTTCCAAATCAATTATGGAAGTTGTACTTTGATGGTGCAAGGTGTAAGAATGGTGCAGGAGCTGGAATTGTCCTCATTTATCCTTTTGGCATACAAAAAATGTACTCTTATCGATTGACTTGAAGTTGCATGAACAATATCATTGAGTACAAAGCACTCTGTTTGGGTCTAAAAAATATAGAAAATCTTAGGATCAAGCAACTGCAAATTTTTGGGGATTTCAAGCTAATTTGAACCAAGTAACTAGTAAGTGTGTTTCCAATTAGAATTACTTGAAGGCATATCGAAATAAGGTATGGGACCTTTTCAAATCCTATACAACACTGAAAATCCAAGTGATCTCGTAGGAGTAAAAAAAATATGCCAATATCCTAGCATCCCTCAGTGTTATTTTTTCCCCAATAAAGCATATAGTGAGAAAGCCTAAGACTGTGAGGTTGATATACAAACCTTCAATCCCTGACAAAAATATTTTCTGGCATGTGTTTGACAATGATGAACAGATTATGAATTTTTTGGTAAGAGAAGCTAACACTGTGGCAGATGAAGAACACAAGCTTATACTGAGAGGGGGGATGAATAGTATAAGACCTCTTTTTAATTTCTCTATTTAACTTCAACTTCGTAAAGCAATGAACCAATAGAAATATCAAAGCAATGCATAAAGGAACACACAATGAGACACCAACTTTAACGTGGTTCACCCAACATGGGCTACATCCACAAAACTTTTCTCTAAAAAGCTTTCTCAAAGTTCTTTGGGAATCTTTCCCAATTACAATGTGGTTCACCTATACTAAACACATTCAATCGGTCCAGCACAAGTATTCCTCACTCTGTCAGATCTATCCCAAGCTCAAATCATAAAGCTGTAACAAATCAATCTCTGATGCACACAAGCCTTCTCAAAGACTTGTCAAAACTATCCTCAGGTTCTTCTCAAAGAACCACTTCAACTCTATCCTCAAGTCCTCTACTAGGACCTGTCCAAATCAGCTCACAAGTCCTCCCTAGAACTTGTCCAAATAAGCTCACAAGTCCTCACTAGAACCTATCCAAATCAGCTCACAAGTCCTCACTAGAACCTATCCAAATCAGCTCACAAGTCCTCACTAGAACCTGTCCAAATCAGCTCACAAGTCCTCACTAGAACCTGTCCAAATCAGCTCACAAGTCCTCACTAGAACCTGTCCAAATCAGCTCACAAGTCCTCACTAGAACCTGTCCAAATCAGCTCACAAGTCTTCACTAGAACCTATCCAAATAAGCTCACAAGTCCTCACTAGAACCTGTCCAAATCAGCTCACAAGTCTTCACTAGAACCTGTCCAAATCAGCTCACAAGTTCATCAAGAAAAACTTGCTTAGCATGAACCCACAAAGAGAATTTTTAGAGACCCAATGTGATTCATCAACCTCATAGAAGCATAAAGAGAATTGTTAGAGACTCAATATGTTCTATACTTAACTCCCAATCTCAATATCAAATCTCATAGAAACATAAATATAATTTTTAGAGACTCAATATGTTCTATACTTAACTCCCAATCTCAATCTCAACTCAATCTCAATCTCAAAATAATAAGATAGATGTAGTATGCGCTTCTCAAGAACATGAAACACAACCCAACAATTGCCAACCATGCAATAACTCATATAACAATGATACTCATGTTCTTTCCACAACCAATATATTTTCACTACCAATTAGGGCTTTAACAACAATGCTTATAGACAAGGTTTAACCAACATCATTCAACTCAACATTAACCTTGAAGCATTCAACCAATCACTACATGAAAATGAAACTAGTAGACATCCTTTTAGCTCCAAATATATTTGAACAAAACAACCACCAACATAAATCACCAATGCAAAGAATAACTTGCTCAAATCAATCTCAATGGAGTAAGCCCAAATCATGTATCAAGTAAAGCATTAACTTGATCAAAACAACCTCTATGGAAGCAACTCAACCATCAATCTCAAAATAGCCAACTAAGGGTTTCACCAACTCAATGCAAGTAGCAAGACTTACTAACATAAACCCTAGTGCAAAGATGCTTCCTCTTCCTCAACCAGAATTATGCATTCACCCAAAAAAAAACTCATCAATGATTTTAATGCATAAAAAATCTTCAATATCTATAAAATGGGATTTACACCAACAAGAATACCTAGTAGAAAACCTTTTCACTCCAAACTCAATTTCAGAAAATACCCCATCAACAATATACATGGAAGAAGTTGCCCATACCTTTGTTTGGGGAAGAAGAGAATAGTTCTTCAACCTGTTACCAACACCACCCTCAAATTTGCCACCAAGTTAGGGTTAGATCATAAAAGTAACCACAAAAATATTCATTCCATAAAACACCTTATGAATCCAATCCTTAGAAGTCAACTACCAAAAAATATAAAGCATACAAACAATATATCCTTTTACACCTTATTTCTCCAAATTAATTAAACCATGCTCAAGGAATAATAGCTTCTAAGAAAATCTCACTCAACAATCAAGCCAAAAATCTCAACCACACACTATCAACCTTATATCTCCAAAGAAGCATTTAACCTTAAAAATAATTTTAAATAAATCTGCCCAACCACTTCTTTAACAAAATGCATATTTTATTTAAAAAAACTTACCAAAAAAAATGCTTTCAAAAATAGCGGGTCAACAGTTCCTCCGAAAAAATTGGAGCGCAAAAAATCTTCTCACACTCCACGGTGGGAGTCGAATTGACCTCCCTTCAAGTGCCTTCGTAGAACAGTCATTGCCATTAGGCCAACGTCACTAGCTTGAAGGCTAGCAAGAGTCTCCTTCTCCTTAACCCTTTGGAGGCAGATAAACATGGCGAAAAAATGATAGCCGTAGCTTTTACTTCCCAACTTTTGTGCAATTCAAATTTCTTTCATGCCATCGCTTTGGACTATAGGTTATGGCTTATATAGCCAAAATTCCATGCTATGCACGACGTCGACAGGAGGATAATTCGAACTTTTCAAATTCATATTATTTTTGCACCTTCGAAACAACTTTAGGGTTTATGAAACCATTTTGATTATTTAAAAAATAATCAAAGGTCTTTTAGACCTTAGACCTTAGGTGGAGAACCCATTAAATTATTAAAATAATTTAATCACTAAATCAAATAAATAAATAATTAAAAAACCTTAAAAAGGTTTTATTAATTAAGTTATTTAATTAATAAGTGTCTCCAGCCTTTGCATTAAGCTGAGAGTGGTTTTGAGAAAAACCCTTAATACATCCACCTGGTTTTAATAAAAACCCTTAAACCTGCCATGGTTTTGATAAAACCTTTTCATCTGCCACATGGAATCTCTCCAGAATCTTATAGAAAATATTCTTTGGAATCTTCAACCTTTGAAGCCAATAAATCCTCTTGACATTAATGTCAGTTCCTTTTGACATCAATGACAACTCATAGACAAGAAGCTAGGATCTCAAACCCAAAATTGCCAACAATCTCCCCCTTTGTCATTGATGGAAAACCATGCTTCTCAACAACACTGAAACTAAAAACTGCTATATAGAAATCAGCTCCCCCTGACTTGAAGCTCTCCCCCTTACTCATATCTCTCCCCCTTTTTCATCAATGGCAAAGGGTCACTTTGGGGCTTGGGACTAAGAATGAGCCTCTTAGCTTAGTCCCTCCCCCACCTCTCGATGAGGTGATTAATTCTGGGGTGGGAGTAAAACTCCCATTAGGCACTGATCTTCATCAGTGTCTATAGCTGCTTTACCATGTCTTCTCTTGTTCTCCTTGTCCATATTCTTGTTCCTGTTCATGTCACTGTTGATGTTCTTGTTATCATTCATGTTCTTATCCATGTCTTGATTCTTGTGCCTGTTCATACCCATGTTCCTATTCCTGTACCTTGGAATTTCAGCTCTACACTATCTAGCTATGTGACCTTCATTGTTGCACTTATAACAACTAACAATGTTATTTCTTTGAGGCATACCTTATCTTTGACTCCATCTTTTCTGACCAACCCTGTTCCTGTTATTAGCCTTGCAATAAACAGCCTTGTGCCCAAACTGTTTACAAAATTAGCAATACCCTTGAAAGAAATTACCACCTCTGAATCTGTCATTTACCTTCCTCACTTGAGTCATGCAATGTGAATCCACGTGACCAAACTTGTGACAAGCAAAACATATGCCATTAAACTTTCCTTGATTTGACCTCTTAGGTCCTGTAAACTTTCTCCCCTTTTCTGATTCCTGTTTTCAGATTCTGTGCATCTATCACTCAAGGAATATTTTTCTGAAGTACTTTCCTCATCAGAACTCTCTTCCTTTTGGAATCTCTTTCCCCAGCAGAGTTGCCAACCTATTCCATGTGTTTCTTACCAAAACCAAGACCTATTTTATCTATTGTCCTTCTTTGATATTTGATGATTGACTTTACCTTTTTTGTGCTATCTTCAAACCTGTAAAGCTTCTCCTTATACTATTTAGTTTCCTCTTTCAAGGAAGCCACTTTCTGTTCCAACTCTCTACACTCAAGAACCTTAGACTCTAACTTATCCTTAAGTTTTTGTGTCTTAGCTATAGAGAAGTCAAGACTTTCTATAAGCTCATATCTCTCAATACAACATTCATCCAATTTATCATTGAGTCTAGCATTCTTCTTTCTTTCCTTTTTTAAAGCACTAAGAGCACTAACAAGTTCAGATTCGAGATCTACTTCACCATCCTCTATAACTTCCTCTATTTGTTTGCCTTTTGAAACATTAATGACTTTTTTAGATTTCTTATCACTAGAGGTGCTACCCTTTTCTAAAGCCATACAAAGATCTTCCTTACAATTTTCCGAAGCATCCTCATACATAGTATAACTAGAAATCAATCCATAATTTGTGCAATCATCCTCAAGATGTCCAAAATTTCCACATCTAAAACATTTCATAAGGACAAATCTATGTTTCTTTTCTTCTTTTTTTGTTAGGAACAACATCTCATTTCCAACATCACTTGAAGAACTTTCACTATCACTACTAGAACACTTACTTGCCTTGTCTAGGTAGAAAATTTTCTTGTGTTTGTGAGAGTACCTCTTTCCTTGATTGCTTTGCTCATATTTATTCTTCCTTTGATGCCTGTGCATTTTAGAATCCTTGCTCTTATAATCTTGTTTATCTTCATCACTTTCATCCTTGGCAGCAGTACAATTAGTAGCATAATGACCAAACTTTCCACAATTGAAACACTTGACATATTTCATACCTTTGTGCTTTCTTGAGAACTTGCCCTTCTTTCTGTAATATGCCTCTTCATCACTAGAAGACTCATCACTATCTTGAAGCTATTTACCCTTGGATTTCTTGGTAGCCTTGAAAGCTGCCTCCTTCTTAATATCAACCTTCACTTGAGTTCTCAACTCAAATGCTGCAAGTATACTATGAAGCTCATCCTTTTTCAACTTATCCAAATCCTTAGCTTCCTCAATAGAAGAAATATTTTCACTAAATCTATTTGGAAGAGACCTCAAAATCTTATCACAAATATCATTTTTAGCAAGCTCAAGACCTAGTTCCTTCATAGAGTTAACAATCTCATCCATACGAAGTATATAGTCACTAATATTTTCTTCATCATTCATCTTGAGTTGTTCAAATATACCTTTGAAGTGTCTCAACTTGGCCTTTCAGACATTTGCATCACCCGTATGAACCACCTTCAACTGTTTCCACATTTCACTAGCTGTCTTGCAGGGAATCACCTTGGTAAGATCTGCCTTCTGTAAACCCTTTAGGATTGCATTCATTGCCTTTGAATTGCTATGATGTAGGAGCCTCTCTTCCTTAGTATAAGGACCATGCTCAGGAATGGTATACTCATCCTCAATCACTTCCAAAACTTAATTTCCAAAATCCATAAGATGAACCTTCATCCTAGCACTCCAAAGCCCAAAATATGCCCCATCAAGAATAGGTGCTGCATTACCACTTGTAGATTCCATTGTGTTCTTTACAATATTTTCCTTCAAGCTGTTAAACATTTTGAAGGAACCCGATCTGATACCAATTGAAGAACACAAGCTTATACTGAGAGGGGGGGTGAACAATATAAGACCTCTTTTTACTTTCTCTATTTAACTTCAACTTTGCAAAGCAATGAACCAATAACAATATCAAAGCAATGCATAAAGCAACACACAATGAGACACCAATTTTAATGTGGTTCACCCAACATGGGCTACATCCACAAAACTTTTCTCTAAAAAGCTTTCTCAAAGTTCTTTGGGAATCCTTCCCAATTACAATGTTTATGAGCCTCAGCCCAAAGGATAAACCTTCCCCTACTAAAGTATTTATGAGCCTCTGCCCAAAGGAGAATCCTTCCCCTCCTCATGAATTTATGAGCCTCCTACCCAAAGGAGAATCCTTCCCCTCCTCACAAATTTATGAGCCTCCTACCCAAAGGAGAATCCTCCCCCTCAGCACAAATTTATGAGCCTCCTGCCCAAAGGAGAATCCTTCCCCTCAGCTCTGGAAATGATACTTTAGAAGATCAACTACCTCTTACTCCACTAGCATGTGGAACTCCTTTCCATAGAAGACCTCCTGTCCTCAATGCTCAGCCTCAAGAGACCTCTGTCCTCACTGATCACCTCCACAACAACTCATCAACCTATACTAAACATACTCAATCAGTCCAGCATAAGTCTTCCTCACTCTATCAGATTTTTCTCAAGCTCAACTCATAAAGCTTGAACAAATCAATCTCTGCTACACACAAGCCTTCTCAAAGACTTGTCAAAATTGTCCTTAGGTTCTTCTCAAATAACCACTTCAACTCTGTCCTCAAGTCCTCTACTAGGACCTGTCCAAATCAGCTCATATGTCCTCCCTAGAACTTGTCCAAATAAGCTCACAAGTCCTCACTAGAACCTATCCAAATTAGCTCACAAGTCTTCACTAGAACCTGTCCAAATCAACTCACAAGTCCTCACTAGAACTTGTCCAAATCAGCTCACAAGTCCTCACTAGAACCTGTCCAAATCAGCTCACAAGTCCTCACTAGAACCTGTCCAAATCAGCTCACAAGTCCTCACTAGAACCTGTCCAAATTAGCTCACAAGTCCTCACTAGAACCTGTCCAAATCAGCTCACAAGTCTTCACTAGAACCTGTCCAAATCAGCTCACAAGTTCATCAAGAAAAAATTGCTTAGCATGAACCCATAAAGATAATTTTTAGAGACCCAATGTGATTCATCAACCTCATATAAGCATAAAGAGAATTGTTAGAGACTCAATATGTTCTATACTTAACTCTCAATCTCAATCTCAAATATCATAGAAACATAAAGAGAATTGTTAGAGAATCAATATGTTCTATACTTAATTCCCAATCTCAATCTCAACTCAATCTCAATCTTAAAAGAATAATATAGATGTAGTATGCTTTTCTCAAGAACATGAAACACAACCCAACAATTGCCAACCATGCAATAACTCATATAACAATGATACTCATGTTATTTCCACAACCAATATCTTTTCACTACCAATTAGGGCTTTAACAATAATGCTTATAGGCAAGGTTTAACCAACATCATTCAACTCAACATTAACCTTGAAGCATTCAACCAATCACTACATGAAAAGGAAACTAGTAGACATCCTTTTCCCTCCAAAGATATTTGAACAAAATAGCCACCAACATAAATCATCAATGCAAAGAATAACTTGCTCAAATCAATCTCAATGGAGTAAGCCCAAATCATGTATCAAGTAAAGCATTAACTTGATCAAAACAACCTCTATGGAAGCAACTCAACCATAAATCTCAAAATAGCCAACTAAGGGTTTTACCAACTCAATGCAAGTAGCAAGACTTACTAACATAAACCCTAGTACAAAAATGCTTCCTCTTCCTCAACCAGAATTATGCATTCACCCAAAAAAAAACTCATCAATAATTTTAATGCATAAACAATCTTCAATATCCAAAAAATGGGATTTACACCAACAAGAATACCTAGTAGACAACCTTTTCACTCCAAACTCAATTTCAGAAAATACACCATCAACAATATACATGGAAGAAGTTTCCCATACCTTTGTTTGAGGAAGAAGAGAATAGTTCTTCAACCTGTTACCAACACCACCCTCAAATTTGCCACCAAGTTAGGGTTAGATCATAAAAGTAACCACAAAAATATTTATTCCATAAAACACCTTATGAATCCAATCCTTAGAATTCAACTACCAAAAAATATAAAGCATACAAACAATATACCCTTTTACACCTTATTTCTCCAAATTAATTAAACCATGCTCAAGGAATAATAGCTTCTAAGCAAATCTCACTCAACAATAAAGCCAAAAATATCAACCACACACTATCAACCTTATATCTCCAAAGAAGCATTTAACCTTAAAAATAATTTTAAATAAATCTGCCCAACCACTTCTTTAACAAAATGCAGATTTTATTTAAAAAACCTTACCAAAAAAATGCTTTCGAAAATCGCGGGTCAACAGTGCCTCCAAAAAAATCGGAGTGCAAAAACTCTTCTCACACTCCATGGTGGGAGTTGAACGCTTGACCTCCCTTCAAGCGCCTTCACAGAACAGTCATTGCCACTAGGCCAACGGTGCTAGCTTGAAGGCTAGCAAGAGTCTCCTTCTCCTTAACCCTTTGGCGGTGGATAAATGTGGTGAAAAAACGATAGCCGTAGATTTTACTTCCCAACTTTTGTGTAATTCAAATTTCTTTCACGCCATCGCTTTGGACTATAGGTTATGGTTTATATATCCAAACTTCCATGCTATGCATGATGTCGGTGGGAGGATAATTCAAACTTTTCGAATTCATATTATTTTGGTGCCTTCGAAACAACTTTAGGGTTTATGAAACCCTTTTGATTATTTAAAAAATAATCAAAGGTCTTTTAGACCTTAGACCTGAGGTGGAGAACCCATTAAATTATTAAAATAATTTAATCACTAAATCAAATAAATAATTAATTAAAAAACCTTAAAAATGTTTTATTAATTAAGTTATTTAATTAATAAGTGTCTCCAGCCTTTGCATTAAGCTAAGAGTGGTTTTGATAAAAACCCTTAATGCATCCACCTAGTTTTAATAAAAACACTTAAACCTGCCATGGTTTTGATAAAAACCTTTTCATCTGCCACATGGAATATCTCTAGAATATTCTAGAAAATATTCTTTGGAATCTTCCACCTTTGAAGCTAATAAATCCTCTTGACATTAATGCCAGTTCCTTTTGACATCAATGACAACTCATAGACAAGAAGATAGGATCTCAAACCCAAAATTGCCAATAGCAGAGAGAACACTTAATGAGGAGGCTAAAGAGTTAATCCAAATGAGGAATAATAATATCCCAAAAGGATTGATTATGCTCAAGAACCTTTTTGATCAGAATGATAGAGAAAAAAAGCATAGGATCAAGGTGGATGAGAAAGAATATATTGAGCTGTAGTTGGAACCTGACAAGAAAGTCAAAGTAAGAATATATTTTACTCTAGATGAGCTTGAGAAAATTAAGAAATTATGTTATGAGTTGCTAGATATTATTACCTAGAGCTATCATGATCTAAAAGGAAATAACAAATATGTGATACAACATACCATTGAGTTGCAAGCAGGAGTAAAACCCTTTATATAGAAACAAAAACCTTCTAATCCAAATATTAAGGTGCTAATGAAGGAAGAATTATTGAAGATACTGGAAGCAAAAATCATATATCTTATCAAAAATTCAACCTGGGTGGTAGATATAGTCCTAGTGCGAAATAAGAATGGAGATATTCACTTATGCATGGATTTCTATAATTTGAATCAAGTGTCATTAAAATACCACTACCCCTTACTACAGATTGACTAGATTCTTCATGTAGTCATCGAAGAACAAATATTCTCACTACTAGATGGTTTCTATAGCTACAACCAAATCTGAATGAAGGATGAAGATCAACATAAGACATCATTCACTACCAAGTGGGGTACTTTCACCTACCAACAAATGTATTTAGGTCTATAAAATGTTGGTTCTACCTTCTAGACAGTGATGGATGCAACCTTTGATGAGTTATTAAATCACATTATTGTCATATATCTATATGACATGACTATATTTTCTCATGACAAGAAATAGCATTATCACTTGAGATAGTTTTTTGAGAAATTCTAGGAGTTCAAACTTTCTATCAACCCCAAGAAATAAATATTTGTTGTTAAAGAGGGGAAACTCTTGGGTCATGTAATTTTGAATGATGGGTTGGCCATTGATACTACCAGATCTAACGCTCTTTTGAAGCTACCACTACTGGACAATAATAAAGAATTATAGTCATTCTTCGAATAAATCAATTTTGTTCAAAAATTCATTGTAGACTTTAAGTCATGAAGCTGATGATCGAGCTCCTTAAGAAGAACACATATTTTAAGTGGACAAAGTGAAGGAAGAAAGCCTTCTGGAAGATCAAGGAGAGAATTGTCCAAGCACCTGTTTTGATCAATCTAGACTACTCAAAGGATTTTATCCTTTATGCCATGGGTGAGAAGGAAAGCTATGCTACCATGCTTACACAGAAAAGAGAGGATGGAGATGAACAACCAATTGCTTTTCTGAGTCAAGTTATTCAGCCACATGAGAAAAAATATAATTTCATTGAAAAATAGGTCTATGCAATTATGAAATCCTTGAAAAAGTTTTGACATTTTATCTCATAGAGTAAGACTATAGTCTACATCATTCATCCAAAGTTCAAGAGTTTCATAATTCAAGGGGAACTAGGGGACAAGAGAGCAATCTATATTTTGAAGATCCAAGAGTATGATGTTGAGATTAAACCAACCAAATTGGTCTATGATTCGACACTTTTTTAGGAGCTAGCTAAAAGCATTGCTTCTCAATCGGTAGATCTGCTACACAATAAAGTTATTAGCGAGAGCAATATTGCAAATCAAGTGACAAGTGACCATGACTAGACAGAGGATCTTATTTAATTATTTACATAAGGAAAGTATCCACCATATTTGAACTCCTCATAGAGAAGAAGATTCATGTCATAGGCCCTCAGATACATCTTATTACCAAGCGATTTATTTCATAAAAACATAGATGGAGTACTCCTCAAATGCATCAAGAAATCTAAAAAGTGGAAAATTATGGAGGAGTTCGACTGTAGCTTATCAGGAAGTCAATATGCAAGGAGGTCTATGGCATTGAATATCATCAAATTCAGTTACTTTTGGCCTACTATTTTTGTAGATGCATATAAGGTTAGTCAAAATTGCAATAAGTGTCAAAGGTATATCAGTAGAAGCAAGAAGGCATCTATGTCTCTCCATCCAATCCAAGTGGAAGCTTTGTTTCAACAATGGGGTTCAGACATATTGATCCCCATTATTCTACCAAACACAAATATATTTTGATAGTGACTGACTATTTTACTCGATGGGCAGAGGTAATTCCAACCAAGGAGGAATATCATACAACAATTATCTCTTTTCTTGAGGGAATGATCACTTGTTTCAATGTACTAAATACAATTGTGATAGATAATGGGACTCCCGTCATTGGGGCTAAGATCAATAAATTTATGGGCAGGTATGGGATCTATCTGAAAACTTCATCTAATTATTACCCACAAGGAAATGGTCTGGTCGAGTCTACAAACAAGAACTTGCTCAAAATTTTGAAAAGAATGCTTGGAAGCAACAAGAGAAGTTGACATCTACTTTTGAATCAAGCCTTGTGGGCAGATCGCATATCGATTAAGAAATTTATTAAAGCTTCTCCCTATTCCTTGGTGTATGGCAAGGAAGTAGTACTGCCCATCCATATAAATCTCCCAATTCTTCGAACCTTGCAAATGCTCAATGACAAAAATGATGAATCCGATCCTATGAGCACAAGGTTAGCCCAAATTTTACAACTTGAATAAGAAAGGGACTCTGCCATCAAAATTTTGTTCTACCCCTAAAGCATCATTTTTACCCCCAACATGTTTTCTCATGATCCAAAAATAAATTTCACCCTAAAAAGGTTATTAAGGATTACATTATTAATTTCGGGTGAAATTAATTAAAATTATTTTTCAGCAAGTGTTTTCATATGAAAGAGGGTGGACTGATAAGAGGGGATATAAATATAAACATTAAAATTAATAATTTTGCCCTAATTATTTAGTGTTGAAAGAAGAAAATCAGGGGGATATGAGGAGATATAAAAATATTTTAAAAAAAAGTAAAAGTAAAAGGGAGTGCTCCTTGTTTTTATTAATTTTTCCCCTTAATTTAAAAGTTGCTTTGAAAAGCGAAAAATAGAGCAAGGAGGATTTTAAAATCATATTTTTGCCCCCAAAGTAAAATTGTCTTATTTTTTCCAGGTGAAATCCCATGGTGCCCATTAAGCAGGTATTTTTGGATCAAAACTGCCAAAGAAGGATTAAAAATAAATGCATGCTCCTTCCAAACTCTAGTGGATGGCACTAAATTCGACAAGAAAGAAGGAAGAAAACAATTGCACCCTATTTTTTCATGCAAAGCCCTTTTAGTTAAAGCTATTTTTTTAGGATAAATTAAGGGAATAAATTGTTTTAAAAGGGATTCAAAGGCATGTAATTTCACAAGGCAGGTAAAATAAGCAATTTTGGAGTGCAGGTGATGAGAAGATCTTTGCCCTAGTATGTTTTTGGCTAAGAAAGGTGCTCCTTCGATGTTTTTCGCTAGACGATGCAAATTTCAAGAAATATTTTGAATTTAATAAGTGCCATCAGGTTAATTTTACCCAAAAAGATTCTAGAATATGTTTTGGTATTTTTAATGAGGCAAAATTAATTATTTCACCCTCTTTTCTCACATGTGGTGCTTGCTTTTTCTGAGGTGAGCCATTGAGATCCATATTATGTCCTTCAAGGTAAAAAAGCGATTGAGTTCAATGTTCAAGAAATATTCACAGCACAATGACATTATTAGTAGTTGAAGAGCAATTAATTTTTTGTTAAAAACATGTCGGGCAAGAAAATAAAGGTGCACGTTCGTTCAAATTTCATAGGTGCAAAACCTGCATTTAATCCGATAGTTGGAGGAAAAAAATTAAAAAAAAAATCAAGTGAGAAGCTTATGGAATAAGAAATTTGAAGTTTTTTTTATTTTTTTGAGTTTGCTCGAGTTTCTTTTGTGTTGTAGATTTACTAGGTTGTTATAGTAAGAGTGGTGGTATGAAGATGGGAAAAAAGATAGCTAATTTGAAGAAAGTTGCAGAGCCTTAAAAAGCACCAGGTGGTAAAAAATATAAAAAGGTTAGGTGACATGAATATGCCAAGCTCAATCCATATTCAGATACATTGGCCAATATTTGATATTGTTCAATTTTGAGCAAAGGCATAGAAAAATTGTGCCTAGATGTGGAGAATGTTGTTAGGCAGGGTTTAATGCCAGAAATTCCATTAATTGTGGCTTATAATGCATAAATTTCTTGGTACTTGTGTACCCCTATACATCCTCACCTCGAGCTGGTTGTAGCAATTATAAAGTTTTACCAGCATGTAACAAGGGCCATCCAAAATGCAAAAGGGGATAAATTATTTACTATTTCTCCTGGTGCAATGAGAGAGGCATTTACTTGTGGTATTCAACATTCCTCAAATGTCATGACTAATAAAATGAATCTTAAGGAGAAATAGAAAAGGTATCAATCAATCGTAATGCTATGCCAGTTCATGGAGAACCAGCTGATAAAGGTGACCCAATTTGAAGAGTTGCTAGCTTTACCAAAATCCTTAATGGAATAAAAAAGCCTAGATATGTATGTTATGTTGTCTTTGGCATCCGGTATTCTTGATAACACCACAGTATATAAATGGCAAGCATATATGGTGTAGTGCATTTTCCAAGTGGAGTTTTACGCTCCTACAGCCATACAAGCAAGCATAAAAATAATTTTCTTTGATTGGGTGGACTATGTAGCTTGAGTGATGCATACCCAGATGGATAGAATTCAGTGCAAAGAAGCAATTTTGTTCAAAAACGCTCTATTTTTGGCCTGGTATTTCTTATTCCATATGCATCAACGATTTTATTTTACTATAGTAAAATAGGTTGATGAAGCAGACAATAATTTGCTAGTATATTCGTGGAATTTGAGCTTGTCAAGGGGGTAATCATTCTACAATTTTAACCACATGTTCTTGGGACCCACCATCGAAATCATTTACAACACAAGTGAAAGAGTGCCCAAGGCAATTAAGGAAGAAATTATCACTAAGGAGAGAGGAGATATCTTTTTGTTGATGCAGGTCATCGTGGTGAGAATTTTTGGCTTCATTGGCAAGTAATCCCTCCTTCCTTATTTCACTACTCAATTCCTCTTTGTAATGGAAGTCATCCAATAGATTGACTATATTAATGAAGTTTATGGGGCAGGATGAGGCAAGAGGACCACATGCACCATGCCATTTTTCTTTGGTAGAATCGGCGTTGACCAAGTCATCCAGAATAAATTTCTTAATGAAGCACTCTCAGATATGGGTATGGTGGAGTTACCTCAGCTATGGATATATGATCCTTTGGGTTGGTTCACAAATTTTATTAACATCAAAAAAATTTACTGTTGTCCCAGACCTGATATTCAATGGCACAAGAATAATCTAGAAGGGCATGATCTTGAGTGGCATGTTGATCAAATTATGTCACTTCCACCATGGTATGATTATTATGATATGGAGGCTAAGTACAACCCTATGGTTCACAAGCATCAAATTCCTCCCCTAGGTTTGTTTGATAAGATGAAATAACAACTGCCAACTTGTATTGAAGAAAATATTACCAACTAGTAGGTTATGAGGGTCCACAGAGGAAAAATTGGGTCACCTTATGTTAGTCTTACAATGGCACTGAGAGGGGGGGTGAATTAGTGTAGCTATTTAAATTCAAATCTACAACTCTTAAAGCTAAAGCAAGGAGAACTTAAAATAGATAAAGCAAATATAACAAGAGAGCATTCCATAACACACGATTTAACGAGGTTCACCAGTTTTGGCTACTCCTCAAAAATAGACTGCTTGGACTTCCATACAAATCTAGACTTTGCAAAGCACCCACTTTACAAACAATTTACTAGCACATACTGGAAGGAGCACCAACCCCTAATTTATCTGCACCAATAGAAAGGAGCACCAACCCCTGATTTACCAGCACCAACTAGAAGGAGCACCAACCCCTGATTCCAAGCACCAACTTGGATTTCTATTTTGAATCTTAGATTGACATAAATATGCCTTCACTTTTACAAGACCCTCACTGGTCTATTGCTCATCCAATCTCTCTTTCAATCCATGAAACACTTATTCCTTTGCACTCTCTCTGTTGCACTCTATATTAGCCATGCTTTCTATACATCCTTTTTCATAAAATTTTTCCTCTGCTCAGCAACATGCTACTCTAACTCCCCGTTCATGGCACAAAACTCTCTTATAGCACATTATAACAACCTACTTTTCTCAGCACATTTATTCTTTTATCAGCGGCACCTTCCCTCTTTATGGCAACACACTTTTCAATTCGAGCATTATTTTACTTCTGCATGCAACTGCCCTCGTGGCACATTTACTCTTTTCGAAAGCGGCACTTTAACTCTTTACGACAACACTCTTTTCAATTCTGAGTCGATATTTTACTTTTGCACGCAACTACCCTTTTATAACAATATTTTCATCTTGAAACCCTAAGTCTTTTGTAACTTCCATAATCCCGCATGTAGCCTATTAATAGCCACTCCTGTAAGTAACTCCTTTCTGACACACTATTCTTATATGCAACCTATTAATGGATTTGTCTCTTTAATTGGGATTCTCGATATAGCCACCGCTCGATGAATTGACTCTATAGCGGACCCTATAACTACAGTAACGAATTCCGTTTACTATCCCTGTAACTGTCGTTCTGACTTCAGTTCATTGTTCTTATTCTAGTTGCATGATTTTCTTTGCAACACCCCCTACAACTGCAGTTCTGACTCCAGTTAACTCTTCTTATTTTTTCTGCCTGACTTTTCTTCTACAATTATAGTTCTAAATCTAGTTAAATCTTCTTATTCTGGCTACATGAATGTATTCTATAACTGCCCCTTTTACTATCGTACTGTTTGTAGTTCACTATTACATTTCTTTATTTCGGTTGAGTTCTCTTCTTAGCTCACGCCAAGGCGACCTGTCGTGAAATCGTGACACTTCTATCTCTTTGTACTCTTCTCACCTTTTACCCGTGAAAACATGACATGTCGCGATATCGTGACACTTTTTGCCTCCTTGTCCTCTTCTCGGATTGCACTCGTGAAAACACAACATGTCATGATATCACAACATTTTTTGCCTTTGTACACTCTTCTTGGCTTGCACCAGTGAAAACAGAACATGTCACGAAATTGTGACACTTTCACTGCCTTGATCTCTTCTCTGTCTCTTGCCTGTGAAAATGGAACATGTCACGAAATCGTGACACTTTCGCTTCCTTGCACTCTTATTTTCTTGCACTAGCGAAAACATGACATGTCATGAAATCACGATACTTTTCACTTCCTTCTACTTTTCTAGGCATGCACCCACGAAAACATGACATGTCACAAAATCGCAACACTTTCACTGCCTTGTGCCTTTCTCTGTCTTTCACTCACAAAAACACAACATGTCACGAAATCGTGACACATTCGCTGCCTTGTGCTCTTATCTGTCTTTCGCTCGTGAAAATACATGTCATGAAATCATGACATATTCTCTTCCTTGTGCCTTTTATTACCTTGACCTCACGAAAATAGAACATGTCATGAAATCATGACACTTTTGCTGCCTTGTGCCTTTTCTGTCTTTGGCCCGTGAAAACACATGTCATGAAATCGTGACACTCTCACTTACTTACTCTCTCTCTTCTCTTCAGGTCGTGAAAACCTGACATGTCACAATATCGCAACACTTTTTCTCCTTAGCACCTTTCTTCTCATCAGGTCGCGAAAACCTGACATGTCGCGATATCGCGACACTTTTTCTCCTTAGCACTTCCTCTTGCAAATTGTCACGAAATCGTGACACTTTTCTTTGTGAGCTCCTTCTCTCAAACATGTCATGAAATTGTGACACATTTTCATCCGTACTACCTCTCTTACAGATTGTCGCAAAATCACAACACTTTTCTTTGCGAGCTTCTTCTCTCAAACATGTCGCAAAATCGTGACACATTTTCGTCCGTACTGCCTCTCTTGCAGATTGTCGCGAAATCATGACACTTTTCTTTGTGAGCTTCTTCTCTCAAACATGTCACAAAATCACGACACATTTTCATCCATACTGCCTCTCTTGCAAATTATCGTGAAATCGTGACACTTTTCTTTGCAAGCTCCTTCTCCCCAAACATGTCGCAAAATCATGACAATTTTCTTTGCTTGCGCCTTCTCTCCAAACATGTCACAAAATCATGACAGTTTTCTTTGCTTGTGCCTTCTCTCCGAACATGTCATGAAATTGCGATAGTTTTCTTGCATGTGCCTTCTCATTGAACATGTCACAAAATCACAATAGTTTTTCCTGTATGCGCTGCTTCTTCGAACATGTCATGAAATCATGACAGTTTTCTTACTTGCCTTCTTTGCTTCCAACATGTCGCAAAATCACGACAATTTTTCTTGTGCTTTCTCTCTCTTCTAACATGTTGCGATATCGTGATAGTTTCCCTTGCGCTTTCTCTCTCTTCCAACATGTCATGAAATTGTGACAGTTTCCCTTGCGCTTTCTCTCTCTTCTAACATGTCGTGAAATCACGACAGTTTTCCTTGCGCTTTCTCTCTCTTCTAACATGTCACGATATCGCACCAGTTTCTCATGCTTGCTCAACATGTCGCGATATCGCGACACTTTTCTTACTTGTCTTTTTCTTTGAGCTTTTGCATATGGGCCACTATGTTATTCTTGGAGAATCATTATACATTCTCTATATGACCTTTGAACTCCTATTCACTTCATCAACCGATCCATTTAATGACCTTTGCACTATGGTATGGTAATGGATGAGGCATTTTTGAACATCTATGATGAGTTCTATGATGGCTACCAGCCAATATTTTTTACTAAGATTATACCTCAAACTTTTCAAAGATCTGACAACAAAGAGGCCATGTATGAACATGAGCAGCATGTGGCCAAGGAAGCACCACTTGTAGAGGAAGAAAGACATCCATCACTAGAAGTACAATTGCAATGGAAGAAAAAAAATAAATATGAGGTGTCTCCCTTCCTTAAGATATTTAAAAGGCCTAGAACAAGAGTAGTTTCTTCATTTATGGTGATCCCTCCTCCTGCAGGTGAATTCATGAAGGCTAACATTTCAAAAGGGCCTCCTTTGGTTCGGGAAGAACAGTTGGACCAGCAGATGGAAGTCATAGATCTAGAAAAGGAGACTAAAGAGGAGCAAAATAAGGGTGAGCCAGCATCATAGCCACCCCTGTCATTGGTTTAGAATGTGTTTGAGCTTGAAGATACATTTTCTTCTTCCCTTTATCTTTAGAATTTGATGATTGTTACACCCATTTCTATAGTTTTTACCTCTGTTTCACCTCCATTCAGTATACCTACCACCTCCATTGTGCTTCTTTTTTCCTAGTCCATAGTCACTACTGCTCCCTCTTCCTCTATTCTTGCTTCTATTATTTCCCTTTATTTTAGTTCTTTCGCATCTGGTCCTAACCCATTTTCACTCCCCTCATACTCCATTTTAGTAACTTTTACCATGGTTGTAAGTACACAAGCTCCTCTTCGGGTGAGTGTAACTACAGTCGAAACCATCACTTTCACCCCTTTAACTACTTTGGTTACATCAACTATTCTTGTTTCCACTTATCTTCCTGAGCTAAAAATTTAGTAGGTTCGCTTTCCCCTTGCTCCTTTTATTGAGTTGCAGGTGCTGAAAGATCCAAAGATAGATATTGTACCAGAGCATCCTATTAGGGTGAAGATGAGTCAAGACCAATTAAGTGCATCATAATGGTTGAAGAGTTGAAAGAGAAAATAAGCTTAGGATCTAGCAAAGGTATTAAATAAATTTGCTTTTGACCCTGAAACAATGGAATATCATACTATCATAATGATTCCCTAGGTCCAGAAAGCTAAAGGAGAAATGACTTCCAGTGATTACACTTGTGAAGTTGTTACAAAGAACCTAAAAAATATTGATACCACTAAAAATTTGGGGAATATGTAGGTAGACATGAGCTCTCTTTACTTGCATGGCGAGCATTACAAGAAAATATTCTTTGAGGCTGAGGAAAAAATATTGAATTGACTAACGAACTAGCTAAAAGTAGAGATCAGTTGGAAATAGTGAAATCAGAGGCAGACCATTCGCAGAAGAAAACATATGAATGGGAGAAAGAATCCAAGGGCTACCAGATAGCTTGGGTAGGGGTAGAGAACCAAGTACAAGCACTAACAGCATAGCTGGAGGTTGTATAGAAATAGTTGGCTAAGAGAGCCACGCAATTGGAAAATTTATCCAAGGAAAATATCAAAGAGACTTAGTAAAATAGACTAATGAAGTAGAAAATAATATGCTAGTATATTTGTGGAATTTGAGCTTGTCAAGGGGGTAATCGTTCTACAATTTTAACTGCATATTCTTGGGACTTGCCCTAGAAATAATTTACTACATAAGTGAAAGAGTGCCCAAGGCAATGAGGGAAGAAATTATCTCTAAGGAGAGAGGATATATCGTTTTGTTGATGCAGGGTATCGTGGTGCAAGTTTTGGCTTCATTGGCAAGTCATCTCGAAGATATTTAAAAGGCCTAGAACAAGATTAGTTTCTTAATTTGTGGTGATCCCTCCTCTTGTAGGTGAAGTAACAAAGGATAAAATTGTAGAAGAGCCTCCTTTGGTTCAAGAAGAACAATTGGACCAGTATATGGAAGTCATAGATCTAGAAAAGGTGTAGCACCCTAAAATTGGTGTAGTTAAACCATCAATAAAAAGTAGAAATTTGAATTTTAATATCGAAACTGCTCGTTAACCACTCACCTCATTTTTTGTACTATTTTTAGATGTTTTTGTGACCATTGGATGATATCATCGTCGATCTGACGATATCGTCATTGATCTGATGATATCGTCGTCGATATGACGATATCGTCCCAAATCGGACGAATTCGTCTGGAACAGAATGTCCAGACGATTTCATCCCAAAACCAAATTTTTGCAATTAGCTTCTATTCCAATGACCTCTCCAACTTAGGTAGAAGCATATTTTTGCATGGTTGGATATTCCCACATTTGGGATCTCCTAGATTGGGATGATCCCCAACCTCCTAACCTCCACCTAATCCTATATAAACTAGGATTTTCCCAGTTTATCCCCCTAAATCCCTACCTGGCTGCCTGGATGATTATTTCCTTACAATTTTATTTTTTGCTATGATCTCCCATAATTTACACTTTTTTTTCAATTTTTGTTGTAGTATTTCACTATGTTTTTGCCGGAGGTAGCTTGGATCCTCCCAGGTGATTTAACTACAATTTTAAATGATCCTATCAAGATCAACGACAATCTTGTAGGACTACATACGATCTTGTCTATAATTCAGCTTGGGGGCAATCAAAGCCCTGATTTTATATTCTCTATCTCATTTTCCTTATTTATTGGTGTATTAGATTAATTTACTTCTGTTTTGCATCTTGGAGTTCACCTCATTTAGCATAATTGCATGATAAAATTCAAAATAAGTTTCCAAAATAGTGCATCTCATTTAATTTGATATCTGGATTTATCATTCAAACATCTATACTCTTATTTCTATCATTTTAAATTATTCTTGCAATTGTATTTTTGGGTTTTGGTGTCTATTTTCTTGATTGCAAGTTTCTGACGAATTCGCCTGATGAATTCGTCAGGTTGTAGATGATCTTGGGTGATATTGGATGATATCCTATGATTTGGGATGATTCTATATAATTATAGATGATTCTGTCATATCCGGGATGATCTGGACTCTTACAAGCTTTATAATCTTCATCAGACATCAAAAATCAGGTGTACTCTTCTCCATTTTATATATTCTCTGTATTCAATCGCATTAGGATTCATTTATGTCTATTGTCTTCATATAAATTAGAATCTTCATATAGAATAGCTTAGCTTCATTTTTGCCAACCTAGGAATCTAAATGATTGAACATAAAACAAACAAATCAAACCCATTCTCAACCTAGGTGTGGAAATTGCCACTCAAAGTTTCTTGGTGAACCCCACCATCCATCAAAAATTCACCTTTATACCCCTCCCCCGAGAGGCACGACCTTCAAAGGGCCTCTCCATCCGAGGTATTGTTCCATACTTTTCTCACCCCCCTTTCGGGTATGGATCCTTTAGCTTGAAGGTAAGGGTGCAAAAAATTTGGGCGATACATTTTGGTGAACCCGACGTGAAACTAAAAACACCTTTTGAAAACAATCCAAAAAAAACACATTATTAAAAACATCTAGAATCATTAGAAAACTGTTAAATTTGAATATCATACTTAGATGGTAGATTATAATAGAAGACGAGTTGTCTCCATAAATTTTGAAAATCAATTAACGACCATAGAGATTACTTATGTGCTTAGAGTACCTCAAACATATAGAGCCCAAAATTTGTGGGACAAACTTGATAGGAGATTGGGTATTATTGAATCTAGATCTGCAGAACTGAGGAAAATTAAGAGGTTTGCCCTAAATAGAATCCTGGATCCTGATTAGGTGACTTTGTATCATGAACTTTAGAGAGCTTGCCATAGGTGGTTAGCCGATAAAAGAGCACTTGTGTCTTCTGAATTATACACCTTTGAGGAATACCTTAAGAACGCAATTGTAGTACATAAATTTCTATCTCATGTAGAGGATCAAGAAGTCATTCTTACAGATAGAAAGAGATGGAATAGAGTTCCTAGAGCTATGTTGTATTGAGAGTATTGCCATGAACTTTATTTTTACATGT
Organism: Wollemia nobilis; assembly: GCA_028583015.1. Classification (NCBI taxonomy): domain Eukaryota; kingdom Viridiplantae; phylum Streptophyta; class Pinopsida; order Araucariales; family Araucariaceae; genus Wollemia; species Wollemia nobilis. The sequence goes on from JAQPPZ010017235.1 coordinate 14,949,265, forward strand.
TAGAGTCTGAAATAGATCATATTACCATAGCACACTTTGTCAAGTTCTTGAAAAACAACTTCCAATTTGAAGAGGAGCATTTCATGACTCTGATGAACTTGACCCTATCAATGATATCCATAAACTATTCATAGAAAGCTAAGTGATTCTTTCTACTATTGTTTCTTACAACTAGCATGTTGTTTGTTATTTTTATTCTCGCAAAATAATAGTATAATAAAATCACACAAAAAAAAAAACAACAAAACATTTCCTTTTAAAGTATTATAGTAGGTATATAGTTAAAATATATACCTCTTAACCCTATCGCATATATATATATATATATATATATATATATATATATATATATATATCAGTATATATATTTTCTAAAACCTAAGTTTAGCACAATGCCTAGACTTAAGAATGGAAAACAAACCGAATAAGATGAAGATTGGTTAGGAAGACCATTAACTGACCAAAATGTCCCTCCTGAGGACCAATTTCAGGAAGAAGAAACCCTATACTAGAAAGAAAAAGATCTTGTTGTAGGAAATGAACAAGAAGAAACTATTAGAGAGGAAGGATCCTCATCCCCTAAAATGTCTCCGGGAGGAGCTATCACTTTGGAGAACATGGAACAATTCTGGAAGTTCATTAACACTAATATTGGTATTTTTAATAAAGCAGCCCATATGGACAAGGATCGAATTAGTGACACTCAAGCAACTCTAGAAGAAGTATTTCAAACACGCACTAATCCCTTGTCATTTATTGAACAAGAGAGTGATCAAGCTGGACCATCCAATTTGGATATAGTAGCTGCAATCTAGAGCATGCAACAACAACAGGTTACCCAACAATCTAAAGTTCCTGTCAACAAGCCTAGGGTCATTCCCACACAAAAGAAACCATCATTTACTACTCTATTTTGCCAATCTCTTGATCAACATACCTCAAATAAACAAAAACCCAAAACAAAATCGAACACCAATTACCAACAATCTAAGGTACAACATAATACTATTACAAATCCCCTTCATAATATTCTTCCTACCAACACTTTGCATAATAGAAATATAACATCTAATCCTTATGTCACACCATCATACACTCATAGATCCCATACCTATGTGCCACCAAACCAATATGGTGGACAAACTAGCAATCTTGAAGCCGTGGTGAAATAGTTAGTTTCCTGCATGGACCAGATAGATCCCTACCATCCCCCGTACAATTATCGAGAGATGTGTAGTCAGCCTTTAGATCCTATAGTAGTAGCACAACCATATCCTAAACATTTTCCTATGCCTGTTATTCCCATATATAAAGGAACCGAATATCCCATAGAGCATATTCATATTTTTAGGATAGCATGTCATGATATATCACATGATGACTTGTTATTACTAAAAATGTTTTCGAAAAGCTTGGGAGGAATGGCATTAGAGTGGTATTATCAATTACCCACTAATTATTTGAGGAATTTAGAAGAAACTGTCGAGTCTTTTGTTCATAAATTTAGTGCCTACATTGAAAGATATGTGACCATTAAATATTTTTATAACTTAAAACAGGGTAAAGATGAATGCTTTGCTGATTTCCTAGCTAGGTGGAGACATTTGATAGGAAAATTGCACTTTGTGTTACCTTATAGGGAGATGTTGGACATCTTTATTAATAATTTTCAAGAGCAACTATCTTACGAATTATCAACTGCTACCTTGACCACCTTCGATCAGGCTATAGACTTAGCCCAAAGAGTGGAAGATGCTCTCATTAGGAGAGGCCAACTTAAAAAGAGAGACGATGAGAAAAAATCCAAAAATCAATATAAGAATAAACAAGTTGTGGGTGATGGAGTCACCGATAGCATAGAAATACTGCTAATGTTAATGCTATGAAGACAGTGGAGAAGTTTGTACTGAAACCTCCTGATAGACCTCCTCAAGAATTTACTAGGTTAAATCAACCTTTATCAACTATTCTACCACAATTATTAGAATGAGGTTTGATTCAATTACCAAATATTTAGGAACCTGATCCAACTATACCTGGATATAGAGCAGATTTACACTATGACTTCCATAGAGGACCTGGACACACTACCAACTCTTGTAAAATATTAAAACATAAAATATAGGACTTTATTGATAACAATGATATGGAGGTGCAAGCCTTTCAACATAAGCAAAATCCTCCTAATAATGTTCAAAATAACACCCCACAAAACTAGAATCAGAATGCCAATCATTCATTGGACATATTTCAACATCCCTTACCAAAACATGTTAAGGAGGTGGCTAATCAAGTTGAACATCATAATGTCCCTCCTCCTACCCAATATGTAGGAACTATTAGTGGGCATTTACCTGTTCATGATCTAGAAATATTTGACATAACTTTATCCGTGGTTACAACTAAGACTCTATATAATATTTAGATACCTGATCTTAGTGATACAAAATACGAGACTAAGAGTGATATGGAAATCACATCAAATCAATCAAATAGTTCTAAAGATGAATCGGATCCTATTCACCCTATCACAAGTTATATGGTTCCAGAAGATCCATTTCCAAGAAGAGTCACTACTAGACCATCGTCTCACCGATTACTTTCTAATGAGCTAGCTATAAATGCTATACCAAGACCCATTCATCATCCATAGAATAATATTATGGGTACCATCGGAGCTGTTACTAGACAACAGGCTCAAAATTCTCAATAAGATCAAATTCAAAATGGTGGATCAACTCCATTTGTTTTGAAGGTTCCTAATAAAGGGAATCATTCACCTAATTTTTAACCTAAACCTCCTTATAATATTAATGAACAATTATCAAATATTACAGCTAGAATTTCTCTCTTGAACCTTTTAAGATCTTCTCCTACACATAGAGATGAATTAATGCTCACATTGAGCCAGATGATGGTACCACAAGACATTCAACCTAAAGCCATGGCCGATACTATAATAACTTGTGAAGTTGATTGTATTGACTTCCGGGATAGAGACATACCGCAACATAGTTTACATAAATATAACCCCTTGTATATTACCGCCTTAATTGGTTATGTAGCAATCAAACGAGTTTTGATTGATAATGGTTCATCTTTAAATATCTACACTTTTGACTTCTACCAAGATTTGGATTTAGAAGTGATAAATGAAAAGAATTGATATGATCATAACAACTTTCAATGATGAAACACAAGAAACGTGTGGAGTTATTACCATTCCATTGCAGGTTGGTCCAAGAACCTTGGATACGACTGTGTTTATTGTACATTGCCCTGCATTGTACAATATACTCTTGGGTCGTCCTTGGATCAATGAGATGCAAGCTGTTCCCTCAACTTTACATCAATGTATTAAGTTCAAATTTAAAACTTAGTTGGTTACCATTCATGGTGATCCAAGACCCTTTGATATGTGTGCTTTGGTAGAACCTATTGGAGTTCAATTTTACCCCGCTCTGTCATCCACACATCCTAATTCTCATTATCCATCTAAACGTGTGAAACTCACACCCACGTCATCTACTTCTTCTCCGTAAGTTGTACCTCCACATATAGCTCAACCATATTTTGAACAAACCGCATTAGGACCTAAGAAAGATCCTAATCCCACAACCAATATCTCTTGTTCTACTCCTATAACTTCCATACCTATAATAGACCCATCTATAGACACCTCTACACCATCTACATCCACAAAATTCATATTTTTTGCATCGGAAGACTTAGGGAATGTTCCTTCTATCTCTTATGCTCTTATTGACGAGCTCTTATCCGATCTATCTAAAATTCTTATATCAGAAGAAACGAATGCTTCTATGCAAGATTCCCTTATTTTAAATAATTTGCCACCATCTCCTCATACCTTGGGCCTCCCACAGCCTATGGGAAGTATTTACCAAGTCAGGAACTATGCCTTTATTTATAAGGGATATGACTAGGGTAGAGTACCCATAAACATCATAACTCATTATGATGGATATGCTCGATGTTATTTTACTAATGAGTATAAAGCCAAACCTATAACGCTTAAATTAGGATATAAAGGGAAATGTTTGGGACCTTTCTAGAATGGTATGAAAGAACATTTTGAGGTAGAAGTGTGGCCTGCCCGATGTGGTGTGGGCCTATTATTTAGATGAACACGATGCTTTGCATTTAACGAATAAGACATTCACATATAATATGCTATCTATAGCTTATCCTGAGATGATCACTGAATTCGACGATGATTTGGAGGGAGATATCTTTCATGATGTCTCCGTTGAGGAATTATTACATAATGGATTTTATTTTGATGGCTTTATACCTAGTATAGCCCAACTTGAGGCCACGACTCCTCAAGACGAATTATCCAATCTAACCTTGGAAGAATTACAAGAATTGGGTGTTTCACCCACCCCACCTAACTTTGAGAGAGATATACACATGGAAGTAGAAAATGACATAAAAATTAATATTGGAACCAATGATAACCCTCACATAATCAACATTGGATCAGAATTGAGTCAAGAAAAATAGGATAAATACATTGCATTTCTTAAATAATATGAAGAAGTCTTTTCTTGGACATATGAATATATGCCAGATTTAGACCCTTTTGTAGTTATGCATCACCTAGTAGTGCATCCGGATGCTAAACCTGTTAAGCAGAAGCTTAGAAAAATGTATCCTAAAGTGGCCTTACTAGTCAAAGGGGAGTTAGAAAAACTCTTGAATGTTATTTTTATACAAGCCATTGATTATGCTGAATGGATCTCGAATGTAGTTCTAGTAACTAAGAAATAAGCTACTAATATTAGGGTTTGTATAGACTTTAGAGATATTAATGTTGCATGCCCTAAAGACAATTTTACCCTTCCCAATATGGATCAAATCATTGATTTTACTGCTAGGAGTGGAATGATATCTTTAATGGATGGATTTTATGGTTATAATCAGATCAAGATAGCTCTTGAAGATCAAGCTAAAACAACCTTTATTACCCTTTGGGGGAATTTCTATTGGAAAGTGATGCCATTCAGTTTTAAGAATGCAAGTGCAACCTATCAACAAGCCATGACTTATATCTTTCATGATATTATGCATGATATACTACATGATTATGTAGATGATATTATAGCTTGTTCTACTGAAGAAGATGACCATTTAGATGACTTGAGAAAAGTATTTGATCGGTTAATGGAATATCTTATCCGATTGAATCCGGCCAAATGTATATTTAGAGTTAAGTCAGGTAAATTATTGGGGGTTATAGTTTCTTTACGTGGCATCGAAATTGACCCTCTCAAGATTATGGCTATCACTAATATGCTCGCACCTACAAATATATCTGAATTACAGAGTCTACAAGGTAAGCTTCAAGCTATCCATCGCTTCATCGATAAGTTGGTGGATAAAACTAGACACTTTCTTAAGCTTATTAAGAAGGATGTCTCTTTCCATTGGGATGATGAATTTAAGGAAGCATTTGAACTCCTCAAAAAATATCTTCTTAACCCACCTATACTTTTTCCACCTAAACCTGATCGTCTATTTATCTTGTATATTTCTACTTCAGATTTTGCTTTAGGAGCTATGTTAGCTCAAATTGATGATGAGAAAAGAGAGCGTGCTAATTATTACATTAGCAAAACATTAATTAGTTATGAAACCCGCTATACAACATTAGAGAAATTATGTCTAGCAGTCATATTTTCTACATAGAAACTATGCCATTATATGCTCAGTCAAAAACATACGTTATTGCTAAATTTGATCCCTTGCGGTATCTCATGAGTCGACCTTATTTATCTGGTCGCACAACGAAGTGGGTTCTTGCTCTAAGAGAGTTTGAACTCACATTTATAGGATAGAAGTCTGTTAAGGGTCAAATCATAGCAGATCAATTAGTTGTTGCACCCTTAGAGTCCACCCATCCCCTCATCATTGAGTTTCCTAATGAATGCCTTAACCTAGAGGCGGATCATTCAGAGCAATGGTCCCTATACTTTGATGGAGTCCGATGCATGAGTGGGGCTGGTGCAAGTATTATTTTGACATCTCCACAGAAACATCTCATACCTCTATCCTTTAAATTAATGTTTGCCTATACTAATAACACTGCTGAATATGAGGCTCTAATCCTTGGATTACAAGCTGCCATGAGACTAAAAATAAAAAATTTATTAGTTTTCGATGATTCTCAACTTGTTATAAATCAAATTAATGATTTTTATTAGATTAGAGATGATAAATTGCACCCATATAAAGCATATGTATTACAATTAATATTTTTATTTGATCAAGTTACCTTGGAAGCTATTCCTAGAACTAGCAATCGTGTGGCTGATGCCATGGCTGTAGCTGCATCTCTTTTACCCTTGGAGTTAGATGATGAATATGCTACCATCATTATTCATCAAATACAAGAACTCGCTTCAAATAAATCATGCTTGGAACCTTTGGACGTGTATCTAATCAACGAAACTATTCCTAAACTTTGGTACACTGACATCCTCAATTTTCTTCAAAATGGGACCTTCCCTGAAGGTTTTGATAGAAACCAGCACCGATTATTACGTAGACAAGCAATTCGCTTTGTAATAATTTACAATACATTATAAGAGATCTTTTGAAGGTATCCTATTGAGATGTTTGTATCTAGAAGAGTCTAGATCAGCTTTGAGTGAAGCCCACGATGGATCTTGTGGGGGACACTTTAGTGGTAGCACCATTGCTAAGAAGATCCTTAGGATAGGATATTTTTGGCCTACCATGAAGAATGATGCACATAATTACCTGCACCATTGTGACAAGTGCCAGAAACATGTTGACCTTATCCATGCGCCTGCATAATAACTATAGGCTATTTCATCTCCTTGGACCTTTTCAAAATGGGGCTTAAACATCATCGAAAAAATCAATCCTGTGTCATCTGATGGACATAAATTCATCATAACTACCATCAAGTATTTTACAAAGTGGGTCGAAGCTATGCCCTTAGCTTCTTGCACTAGAATGCAAGTTTCCAAGTTTATTCTTAATCAAATTATTTGTAGGTTCAAAATTCCTACAAATCTCATCTCGAATAATGAAACTTGTTTAAAAAACAAATATGTAAAGAAACAACGTCAAAAATATAAAATTCAACATCGTTGGTCCACTCCCTATTATCCTCAAGGTAATGGCCAAGCAAAAACATCTAATAAAATATTAATTAAAATCTTCAAGAGACTGGTCAATAAATTTTGCCGTGATTGGCACATTCAATTATATCTTGCTTTGTGGGCTTATCGAACTAGCATTCGTACTCCCAAAAGCACTTCACCTTTTGTTTTGATTTATGGCGCTGAAGCTATTTTTCCCTTTGAACTAGAAGTTCCTTCTTTGGCTTTGCTACTTCAAGATACTGAAGTAAGAGATGAATATCGTGTTGGCAGATTTAGTCAGTTGGAACTCCTAGATGAGAAGTGCATTAATGCTTTGGAGCATCTTCGTGCCTACCAGAACAAGCTCAAATGAGCATATCTCAAAAAAGTTCATAATCGATCCTTTGAGATCAGTGACCTCATCTTAAAAAAAAATCAAAAAAATACTAATGCAACTAAAGACCTTAAAGGCAAATTTGAGCCTAACTGGATCACTGCTAAATTTTGGATCAGGAGCATATAGATTAGCTACCTTAGATGGTAAAGATCTTAAATAACCTATGAAAATTATGCATCTTAAGCGCTATTATGCATAAATCTGGTAATTTTGTCACTGTATATATTATACATATTGTCTCATATTAGTAATTCATATAAAAATTTCAAAAATAGTAATATTATGTATTCTCTCAATTCATAAATTAAAATAAAAATATAAAAAAATCAAAATCATCAAAATCCTCAAAAACATCTTCTATTTTGCACCTATCAATTCTTGAAGTATTGCAGTTATATTTTCAGTTATTTTGGATAAATTAGCATTTATCCGGAATCCCTCACTTTCACACTCACATGAATAAATATCTTGATCTTATTTGGTATGATTATTAATATATCTTATATCGAAGTCCATAGTTGAATTAAATAAATTTTTGAGCATAGAGAACTGATCTTGTTATTTACTTGAACCAAGTACACCTTTTCACATTAAAATTATTTCATTGCAAAATCAAAACGATGCTACACAGTATAAGTGGTCTCTTGAGCGAAAAGTTTCACCTACTATCCTATCATGCACATGGTCTAGAATCTTTGAGAATTGATAAAAGGACAAGCTCACCCCTGCCCAGAATAAAAATCCCTTGCTCTACAGCCAATCCGAGAAAGTATCCCTAGTATAGGAAAAAAATAGAAAAATAAAAGAAAAGAAAAAGCAAAAAGCAATAAATCCCTCCCCCCTCCATTTGAAAGAAGGAAGTGTGAAGCTTGAATCCCTGGAATTATCAATTATTCGAAAACTATGAGGTAAACCCCATAACAGGTGATTTGTGCCCAACTTGCTTGGAATTGGGTAACTCCTAGCGTGGTGATATGTCTATCACATTAGCGACCTTCTTTTGTACAGACCTATGTCCTCTTATGGATCATCTAGCTCTTGATGACCTGACTTACATAGTAGTCTGGTACGGTTACATGCATATAAATCATGGTCAATGAACACTCATTTGGTTAATTCAAATTACTTGTATCAAATTATCTTGCTCAAAATTGGTAAATGAACATTACAATTGCACACACATTTGTGTTTGAGATATTTTGTATCATTATGATAGATCAAGATTGGCAATGAACTCACATATGCACATGGGGTTCCTTATAAATCTAAATTTTGTCTTTGAGATAATTTAAAATATTTATTCAAATCTTCTGGAATAATTTGACTTTCTTACTTGAGAATATTTGCTTAGTGTAAAATCAATTAAATACATTTTTTTCAAAAATCCAAAATTTTCTTGCAAAACCTGTTCAAAAATCTAGCAATAAAGTCACATTTATATATTTTCGACTTTCGCGACGATGGTATAGTTCCTAAACCTAAATTGGAATTTTATGCCTACTGCAAGTCCTGATTTTTATATTTTTTGTTTATCTCAAAATCAAAAATCAACTATGCAATAAAACTATTATATCAATTTCTTCTTTGGATTTCGCGATGATGGTATAAGTCTATACCTAAAATTCTATTCCTAGCACAAACCATCATTCTAATTTTATCTCCCATTTATTTAATCCATAAAAGCATATGGCTTAAATCATTATGTTACACAATTGTGCTTTAAAAAGAACGAAAAATTTCCTATTTCATTTCATTTTGTCAACATTCATTTTTTTTTTATGACGATGGTATAATTCCTAGGGAATTATTCAAATTTCTATCATACTTAGAAATTTTATGCCTAAAAAAAATCATATTTTTAATATTTCATGCATAATATTTTCATGGAAATCTGAAAATAAATCATCACTATCATCATTTTTCATCATCACAACAACAAGTCTTAAGAAAGTCTCTTAAGCACCCTTTTACTTTTAGCAATATTTCTCTCATACCGAGATTAGCTTGATGACCTAGCGAGCAACGACTCCATGAAATGGTCATGTAACAGTGACAATGTCCTTTGAAATTATTGTTAGAAGTCTCTTTATTTTCATCAAAACACACCACAACAACTAGTTTGTTTACATCATATTATTTCAATTAATTTTAAAACATGACATAAAATTATAATATTTTCAATGACATAATTACATGAATAATCAATCAACAATTAAAATATTAAAGCATAATAAAATATATGCACAAGTCATATCACAAAAATAACATCATATATATCAAGAAGTATATACATCATATCAAAACAGATTGGTATGCCACAATCTATACCCTGGCATACTCAATCATCTCAAAAATAGTCTATGTACAATGTGCGTCTACTCTTGAGAAGACCTTGAGCTCTCAGCCTCATTTCCTCTCCCACCCTGAGGTGGAGGATGTGGTCCCATCGAAGCTCGTACTATATCATGGGTCCTCGATGTCGATCGTGATGATGTCCTCGATGACCCCATCTTGATCTGCTCTGCAATGCTGGCTAGCAACTATATCCTTTGGCCCTTTAGAACTAGCTGGTAGTACACTCCTTGATAGAATGCGATCTGAGCAATCGACTATGCTAGCTCTAGAATGCTCGCACCTCTACTTTGAGCCCTAAGCTGTGTAGCCTCATCCTACAGAGTCTACACCTGAGCTCGTAGGTGGGCATTATCTACTTAGAGAGTTGCCATATCATTGCTCTCCCCCACCTCGACACCCTTACCCCTATCAAACGATGGTGGCCTATCCCTCTGCTAAGGAGGGAGTATTTATCTCCTCTCGTCCCTTCTCTATCGTTGTTGTTGTCTCTCTAGAGCCTATGGTACTCTCTAGCATCTCTCCTAAGGAGGCCATCGCTAATCCCTCCCTCTGCGACCCCTCACTGCATCGATGGTAGCCTGGTACCACCTCTCCATCCATTACACTAAAGCATGCATTGGACCCTATGCCCTCGACATTTGAGGAGGGTGGATGCCTGCATACCAGGCATCATATCCGTCAGCTATCCCCGCATCATCCCCATCCCTTGGTTGAATGGGGGCATCATCAGCATCTTGAATCCAGAACTACTATATGTATGGAGCCCCGCTTAGTGTGGTACTATCCTACATAGTTTGGGAGTACTCATAATCCCTAAGAGTATGGATCCCCTATTGTAGACCAAACTACCTCAAAACTCGATCGTAGCAATGGAGATCTACCTCTCCCTTCTCTGTCCTCAACCATATAACTCGCTTGATGTGAGCCAACTCCTATCCATCCTCTACCCATCTTGGATGCTCTCTCCATGGTCTCCACGTGATCCTATCTAGGGTGAGGTCATCCAGTAACCTTCGGACATTGATAGATCTATCCACTACTGTGACCCTCTCTAGAGCCACCAATAGAAAACTCGGGGTCTCTCCCAGTCAACTCCTATTAGTGGAAGCCCTATCGACCTCCGCATCATAATGTGCTCCTAGCACCAAACCTGTAGAAGCGATGTCAATACCAAACATCAACCCCCCTTGTATATGACCCCATAAAGGATCTTATATAGGCGGCATAGTACAAAGCTACCCCAAGCAAACTTGTATTCATGGTCTCTCATGTCATAGACCACATCTAAAATTAGCCACAATAATTTGCATCCACTCTAGTGGCATAGAAGAAGGCCACCCACTACCCCTGCCAAAACCCAGGTCAACCGAGATGCCCTAGGCATCCACCTCAAAGCCTCAATGTTCACTTCGCCCTTCTCTAGGATGAATCTCGAGTCCTCGCACAATCTCATCATAGCATGGCCCTGATTGGCCAAAGGGGTCATGAATCGACCATGTATGAGGATCCTTAGGATCCTCCATACATCCTCTAGAGTGGGAGTCATCTCCCTTATCGATAGCCAGAAGCAGGACGACTCCGAATACCATCTCTTTGCTAGGGCTATCAGTAGCCCCATGTCTGTAGGAATTTATGGCATCTCTGCCACATGCTACAGTCCTCCCTCTGCCAATCTATCTCGCTCAGCCTGATTGAGCACGGCCAAATCATATCTTAGACCTTCGTATTTCCACTCCCGACTCTTTAGCAATCCCCTCTACAAAATAAACAATAAAACAACAAAAATCATTAGTACATAATCATTAAAAAAAATACAAAAAAAAAATCAATTAAAATCAAATCATCCCATAAAAGTTGATATCACCCATTATTGGATGATATCATACCAAATTTAGATAAAATCATCCTTAATAGGACGAAATCGTCTCTGTTCTTCAATTTTGGGATCACCCCTTATTGGATGGGATCGCCCCTATTTCTCTAATTTCTTCCCTAGACAAAATCGGCAATATAGAGATGATTTCTTTGGTGGCATAAAAACAGCTGCGATGCCCAAAAAAACTTAAAATTCAAGTCAAAAATCAAGTAAATCAAGTTAAAAACACAGTAAACTAGGTTTAGATCCTTACCCGCAACCTGTGCCGGATCTCTATTGATCTGTGCCTCGTTTCCACCATTTCGTCTGTAGAGATCTGAAACTGTGAAAGTGAACAGTAAAAATGAATTAGGGTTTTACCCTATTTTTCTTATTTTTATTCAAAATGACATTTTTTTAATTTTTGCTTTTCCGTGCTTTTACCTCAAACGTTCGATTTGGGTAAAAACTCGGAGGGGGCACCATAGCAAATAGTCATACGATTCGACCTAGAATCGTCGGCTAAAAAATGGAATAAATTTTTGCTTTCTCATAAAGCATGAAGAACTCATCTTTAATGCATTTTTTTCAAAAAATTCGCTAAAGAGGGGGAAAAATGTAGCACCCTAAAATTGGTGCAGTTAAACCATCAATAAAAAGTAGAAATTTGAATTTTAACCCCGAAACAACCTGTTAACCTCTCACCTCATTTTTCACACCTTTTTTAGAAGTTGTTGTGACCGTTGGATGATATCGTCATCAATCTGACGATATCATCATCGATATAATGATATCATACCAAATCAGATGAATTTGTCTAGAACAAAACATCCAGACGATTTCTTCCAAAAACCAAATTTTTGCAATTAGCTTCTATTCCAATGACCTCTCCAACTTGGGCAGAAGTGTTTCTGCACGATTGGAGATTCCCATGTTGGGGATATTCCAGATTGGGATGATCCCCAACCTCCTAACCTCCCCCTAATCCTATATAAACTAGGATTTTCCTAGTTTATCCCCTTGACTCCCTACTTGGCTGCCTGGCTGATTATTTCCCTATAATTTTAGTTTTTGTTGTGATCTCCCATAATTTGCACTTGTGTTTTCAAGTTTTGTTGTAGGATTTCACTATGTTTCAGCCGGAGGTAGCTCGAATCATTGCAGATAATTCAACTACAATTTTATATGATCCTATCAAGATCGGCGGCGATTTTGTACGACTACAGATGATCTTGTTTGCAATTCATCTTGGGGGCAATCAGAGCCCTGAGTTTGCATTCTCTATCTTATTTTCCTTATTTATTGGTGCATTAGATTAATTTACTTCTGTTTTGCATCTTGGAGTTCACCTCATTTAGCATAATTGCATGATAAAATTCAAAATAAATTTCCAAAATAGTGCATATCATTTAATTTGATATCTGGATTTATCATTCAAACATCTATACTGTTATTTCTATCATTTTGCATCATTCTTGCAATTGTATTTTTGGGTTTTGGTGTCTGTTTTCTTGATTACAAGTTTCTAACAAATTTTCCTGACGAATTCATCAGGTCGTTGACAATATTGGGTGATCTCGGATGATCTCCTATGATTTGGGATGATTATGTACAATTACAGATGATCCTATCATATCCGGGATGATCTGGAATCTTACAAGCTTTAGAATCTTCATCAGACATAAAAAATTAGGTGTACTCTTCTCCATTTTATATATTCTATGTATTCAATCGTATTAGGATTAATTTATGTCTGTTGTCTTCATATAAATCAAAATCTTCATATAGAATAGCTTAGCTTCATTTTGGCCAACCTAAGAATCTAAATGATTGAACATAAAATGAACAAATCAAACCCATTCTCAACCTAGGCATGGAAACTGCCACTCAAAGTTTCTTGGTGAACCCCACCATCCATCGAAAATTCACCTTTATACCCCTCCCCTGAGAGGCACAACCTTCACAGGGCCTCTCCATCCGAGGTATTGTTCCATCCTTTTCTCACCCCCATTTCGGGTACGGATCATTTAGCCTTGAAGGTAAGGGTGCAAAAAAATTGGGCGATACAAAAGGAGAAAAAAGAGGAGCAAAATAAGGGTAAGCTAGCATCATAGTCACCCCATAATTGGTTCATAAAGTGCCTAAGCCTGAAGGTACATTTTCTTCTTCTCTTTCTCTTGAGCATTCGGTGATTGTTGCACCCATTTCTATAGTTTTTGCATCCATTTCACCTCCATTCGATATACCTACCACCTCCATTGTGCTTCCTATTTTCCAGTCCCTAGTCACCAGTGCTCCTTCTTCCTCTATTTTTGCTTCTACTATTTCCCTTTATTTCATTTCTTTTGTGTCCAATCCTAATCCATTTTCACTCCCCTCATCCTCCATTTTATAAACTTTTACCATGGTTGTAAGCATGCAAGCTCCTCTTTGAGTGTAACTATAATCAAAACTCTCACTTCCGCCCCTTTAACTACTTTGATTACATCAACCGTTCCCATTTCCACTTCTCTTCCTGAGCCAAAAATTTTGTAGGCTCACTTTCCCCCTAATCCTTTTCTTGAGTTGTAGGTGCTGACAGAGCCAAAGATAGAAATTGTACTAGAGCATCCTATTACGGTGAAGATGAATCAAGCCCAATTAAGTGCATCATAATGGTTGAAGAGCCAAAAGAGAAAATAAGCTCAAGCTCCAGCAAAGGCATTAAATAAATTCACTTTTGACCCTAAAACAATGGAATTTCATACTATTAGAATGTTACCTCAGGTCCAGAAACCTCAAGGATAAATTCCTTCCAGTGATTACACTTGTGAATTTGTTACAAAGGACCTAACAAAGATTGATACCACTAAAAATTTTGGAAATATATAGGTAGACATGAGCTCTATTTACTTGCATGGTGAGCATTACAATAAAAGCTTCATTGAGGCTAAGAAAACATTATTGAATTGACTAATGCTCTAGTCGAAAGTAGAGATCAGTTAGAAATAGTGACATTAGAGGTATACCACTGGCAAAATAAAATAGAGGAATGGGAGAAAGAACCCAAGGGCTACCAAATAGCTTGGGTAGAGGTAGAGAACCAAGTACAAGCACTAATAGCCTACCTGGAGTTTGTGTAGAAATAGTTGGCTAAGAGCCACTCAATTGGCAGGTTTCTCCAAGAAAAAGATCAAAGAGACTCACTACCATTTATTGAAATATTACGTGACTTTGGTGATGGATGAACTCAAGGTTATCATGTACCTTCATGAGGCTTGAGTAGTAATTTTTCTTTGAGAGTGAACCTTGGAATATGTTAAAGAGAGGCTAGAAAAAATTGGAAATGGTGCTAAAGATTTAGGTATTGGTGATTTTTTTTTTCCAGGTTAAGCCAATGAGCAGGATGGATCATGGTTTGTCCAAGGATAGAATGATATTGCACAACTATTTTTCTAGGTTGGAGCTATCAATAGAAGCCCAAAATATGATAACTATATTTGAGCAGGAGTGTTGTGTTTTGCTCATATGTTTCGAGGTTCTAGCCGATGCTAGGTTTTTGAGCTTCATTGATGAGTAGAATGAGTCGTTACCAAAAAAAGAATTGAAGATGATCTAGAAATATTTAATGGAAGATACTTCAGATTTTAATGGTTGGGAGGAGCCAATAATAGAGGAACAAGCATTGTCTTGCATAGAGAGGCTCACCTGCATCAAATATTCCTTGCTAGAGCTATAGTAGAGAGCTAACCACATTAGCCTGGATCAGGTTGAGATATTACGCTTTGTCATAGATTCACTGAGTACATTCTCAACATTCATAGATGATGCTTGGGCCGAAGTAGTTTTCACATATGAAGCTACAAGTGAGAGCCTCACCAAGCATGAAGTCTAAGTATGGGTAGAAACACAACAATAAGAAGGATAGGAGAAGCAAGCCCAAGAGACAAGAGAGAATAAGGATTTTACCACATCAAGTGCTCCATCTAATATAGATGATAAGTCTGATGTAGTTGGTGCTATTGACAATTGATCCTAATGGATGAAGGCCTAGGGTTTATTGCATTCAAAAGAATTGAATACCCCGAGAGCCACCAAAAGTGTTGGCAATTTTGCCACACTAAATTTTGTTGTAAAATTTTGAAAGGAAAAGAAGAAGATGAATGATGCAATTCTGCTATTTTTATGATTTTAATGAAATATTTTGTTTCCTTCCTGTAAGCATTTCCATTAAAATAAAAATATTAATTTTATTTTTGAAAATGCACTATAAAATTATCCCTGTAGAAATTAAAGGTGCTCATGCTCAAAATATAAAAGGAAAAGAATTAATGCAAGGAACATCTTCGGGATAAGTTCGGGCTAGTTGTAGAATAGACGAATTGATAGAAATCAGCTATGACTTTGGTATTGTCCATTCAAGGTGAAAGTGCTAGAAAAATTGAAGTAAAGACATTTTCACCCCATGGGGGGTGAAAGTCCTTTGCGCCCCTTTTTTGGGGTGAAACTATCTTGATAAGTAATTTTTCTTGTTTAAATTAGAGAAGGAATAATGTGCAAGTTAAGGAGAAGTCAAAGTTAACATCTCACCTAGAAAGGGATGAAAATCAGTTTCACCCCTGAAAATACAAGAAATAGCTTCTTTAGGTTGAAAATAGAAAGGAGAGTGAGGTGGGTGCAGTCAAAGTCAAAATCACTCCTTGATAGGGAAGAAACCCTAGTAAAAGCAGTTTTTGGAGCGTATGAGGATGATGTTCTTCATGCATAAAAGGGGATAGGAAAAAATTAATTATTGTTTGCCCTCTCTTTTGCAGAAGACATTCTCTACCATTTTTGGAGCCAAATCACCCAAGAAGAAGGCAAAAGTATGTTTGAGAGTGAAACTCATATTTTTGGCTGCCATTTAAACTAGAAGATATCAAGGGCAAAGTCAATTGAAATACAAGGTAAAATTCCAGTTTTGGAGGTAACCATCAATGCAGTGTTCTTCTCAGAAGTGCCATAGTAGCAGATCTTTTTGAAAAAGGTGAAGATTGATAAAATTGAATGCTTAGGGTAGTAAAGGGCCACAATCCAAAATTTTTGCAAGGATTAAATGCTACATCCTCAAATATGGTGTGATCTTGATGATTTTTGTGGCACCTTCTGTGGACTTCGTTCCTTTTCAAAGAAGAATTAAATTTTTGTTGATTTCAACCAACAAGGGTAAGATTCTAAGGTAATAGAGAATGTAATAGCACCCAGGATTTAATATTCAAGCTCTCGATTACCATGTGACATCACTGAGTCTCAATGCATTGACATTTGGAATGTTCTATCTATTATCCATTTTTGTTGATTTTTCAAGCACACTCCTTGAAATTTGGATCACTATTCCCTGAAGAATAATCTGATTCAAGCATAGCCATTACGAAGGAAGGAATTGTTGCTGTAAATTTTTGACCAGATTACATTTTTTTATTTTGTGCATTTAATGAAATATGTGAAATCCTCTATAAATACTAAGCATTTCAATGTAATAAGGAGGATAGAAATTCTGTAGATAATGCTTTAAGTTTTTTGCATCAATAAAAGGGCATTTGACTTCTAGTTCCTTAAGTTATCTTATGGTTGATCACTTTCTACTTGTAATTATGTTTGCATTTATGTCCATTATGAGCTGCTTATAAATTTTACATCTAAGGTAAAGGAATGAACATTGAAATACATTTTGGATGTTGTCTCTGCAAACTGTGAGTGGTTCATGTGCTTACCTTTCCGTTTCATGCTAATTAGAACTTGATGTAATTTCTTATTGTTATTTTATCCCCATTACACTTTTTCATATTATAGCCATATTTCCCATTTCTTTCATGTTACCCTAATATTTAAATTGGATTACATTAGTAAGGGAGCCAGTCCTCTCTAGAGATTGTCCTAAGGGACATATCTCTCCTTCAGCCTTTCAATTTTGGCTGGGTCTAGGGTGCACAAATTGTAGTATTTTTTACTTAGGTAGATTCATGACCAACAACATCTCTATAAAAATATATATATCCATAAATATGAGATATTTTTTTAGAAATAAAATTACCCTTATTTTGTAATCCACAAAAAGCAATCCCCACTTTTGCCAAAATTGTTGCTCTGATACCACTTATTATAAAACTTTATTCTCATCAATATAAAATATTTATCTTATAAAGAACTATTAAATCATTCACCCATAATAACAATCCACAAAATGAGATAGATATATATAATACCCTTAGGATAGGGTAATACCGATAATACTTCTTAAGGAAATAATAACTCCACAATTTCTTCCAAGATGAGAGGCCACTCCACAATCAATTATTATTACAAGATAATACTTGATATAAATATATTTATGATAACAATATCCCTTATTTATATACCCATATACTAATGTTACTTTGGAAAATTTACTCCTAAACCTTTATCCCACTCATTATTATAATATAATCAACTTTAGGTTATGTGTGGTTCATGCCAACTATACATAATGGTCATATATAATATGATATGATATCCCCATTCTCTACCTAGGTATCATAACATTTCACCCTAAAAATATTTTGTTCTTGAAACATGATAAGAAATTAAATAATATGATCTTTTGAGCAATGTTGACAACTGGTATCAATCTTGATCATCCATTAATCCAAGTGAAGTTTTTATTTGTGGTGGTATCAATGATGCCATACCTCTATAATATTTATATAACATATGCCTTATTTTATATGGATAATATATGTTGGAGATTTTGGGTCGTAAAAGTTAAAATTGTCATTGATGTCAAGAAATGATGTCATCTTTAATATCAAGGAATTCGGCAAAAAATAAAGTTATAAAAGTTATCACAAATATTCAGGAAGAAGCTTCAACAGTGCAGAAGTTAAAGGCAAAAAGGCTCCATAATATTTTAATATTATATGAGAGCATAAGTTAAAATGGATTTTCATAAATATCAAAGGAGGCCTATTGCAAATTTCAAAGGAGGTCTAATATTTATTTTATAAAATATTTAAATTCAAAAGGAATTTAAATTTTATAAATAAATATCATCAATACAAAGTTATGCAATAAGAGAAGGCCTTAAAAGACAAAGGTTATAATTATAATTTATAAAATTTAAATTCCTTGGAATTTAAATATTTTATAAATTACAAAGGATAAATGTGCCGAAGTCATTGAAAATTTCGAGCACCAACATTTGAAGATAATGGCAACTTCATGTATAAAAAGGGAGGCCAAAAGACCTTGAAGATTATCCCTCTAACGATTGATATGCGCCAAGGTTGAAATATTTCGTATGCGATTTCGAGAGCTTTGTTGAGGAAGAAGATGAAAAATATTTTCGTATTAACCACCAGGCATAAGGTAGGGAGTTTGAATATTTCTAAGCATGTTGAACATGGTGGTCCATTGGCAGCTAATGATCTATGAAAATATTGGTGGAAGCAAGAGCCCGCATTCGAAACCCGTTGGTGGTAAGCATCAAAGGGAAATGTTTTCGTGCTTCATGTTTTTTGATTAAGGCATCAGGGAAGGAAGATAGTGCACATAGAGCCTTTTGCTTCTCAACGTACGTTGATCACATGTGGTTGAGAAGCCCACATCTAGGGCATTCACAGAGGAAGAGGTTAAGGTTTCGAAACCCATGGAGAGGCAAAGGTAATTTTTGTTTATATTTTTATTGCCTAAAGTTTTAATTAAAGTATTTATTAGGAGTGATAAGGGGTTTGTTAAAAGGCTTTTAGTTAGGCAATAAAATTAGTGGTTAGGATAAATAAGGAGTGATAGAAATTTTTTATGTGTTGAATTGTGATTTATAAAAGAGGATATATTCTTTTTAAATTGGAGTAATAATGTAGTAATACGTTGTGATTTTTAGAGAGTGTTGATTTTATGTGTAAAAGAATTTTTGCCAAAGAGATTATTATGAGGGTATTGGTATTATTTTAAAGTTGCAGTGATAAGGTGTATTTTGTTTGATATCATTTTGTATTGTGTTTTTTTGAGAATATTATTATCTTCTAACCCTTATTGATATTGGCAAAGAAGAAATTATGAGTGTGGCAGATTTGTGAGATATACCCCTTGTCAAGAAAAAAGGTATGGGAAAATTCTTCCTTGGTTGAGTTGGTTGATTTGCGTTCTAAATTAAGTTTGGAGTGAAAAGGATTTGGTTAGGGTTTCCATTTCGAAAGTGTTTTATTTAATGCTTCAAGGTTTTCTAGAATTAAGAGTTGTGATTAAAACCTTGTTTTATAAGCATTGTTGTTGAAGCCATTGGATTGTGTGAAGAACTTGAGTTAGGGTTTTGAAAAGATCATGAGTATCATTTTTATATACTATTGTTTTATAAGAATTGTTGATGAAGTGGGTTGTTGTGCAAAGAACTTGAACTAGGGTTTGAAAAGATCATGAGTATCATTTTTATGTGAGATTTGTTGTTGAGCATTATTGGAAACATTTTGAGTTGGTTGATATATGCTTGGACTAGGATTTGTGAGAAAGGGGTATTTCATTAAGCAATTGGTTGAGTTGAGTGGTTGAGCCTAGTCAAGTGGTTGTATGAAGTGATTGTTCAAGTTCCATAAAAAAAACTATTCTATATTATGATTTGAGTTGAGAAAGTGATTGAGCATTGAGTATAGAAAATATTAAGTCTCTAACAATTCTCTTTATGCTTCTATGATATTTAAAGTGATTGAGCATTGAGTATAGAACATGTCGGGTCTCTAAAAATTCTCTTTATGCTTCTATAAGATTCAAAGTTATTGAGCATTGAGTGTAGAACATATTGAGTCTCTAACAATTCTCTTTATGCTTCTATGAGATTGGAAAAATTTTGTGTGGACTTGTTAACCAGATTTGAGGTAAGTCTTTGAGGAGACTTATGGGCTGATTTTGTGTGAGATTTTTTGGAAGCGTACAATATAGATTTGGTTAAGTTTTGTGTGAACTTATTGAG
This sequence comes from Wollemia nobilis, assembly GCA_028583015.1. Taxonomy (NCBI): domain Eukaryota; kingdom Viridiplantae; phylum Streptophyta; class Pinopsida; order Araucariales; family Araucariaceae; genus Wollemia; species Wollemia nobilis. The sequence goes on from JAQPPZ010017235.1 coordinate 14,969,964, forward strand.
AAAATTTTTACAAGTTCTATGTGAGCTTGTTGAGCATATTTGGACAGATTCTATGTAGACTTGTCGAGCAGATTTGAGCAGGTTGTGAGTGGACCTGTTGAGAAGATTGAGCAAGTTCTGAGTGAACTTGTTGAGCATATTTGAGCAAGTTCTGAGTGTACTTATTTGATCAGAGTTGAGAAAGTTATGAGTGGAGTTGTTGAGAATATTTGTGCTAGACCAACTAGACTATGTTTAGTGTAGATTTGAGTGGACTTATTGAGCATATTTGTGCTAGACTAATTGGACTATTTTTAGTGCATATTTGAGTGGAATTGTTGAGCATATTTGTGCTAGACCGACTAGACTATGTTTAGTGCAGATTTGAGATAGAGCTTTGGAGGTGATAGATTAAAGAGGACAATATTCTCTAGTGGATAGAGATCCATCAGCCAGGGTAGTGAGGATAGGTATTCTGAGTGGGGACAAGAGTCTTCAATGGAGAGAGATCCATAAGAAAGTGCAGTGGAGGCAATAGTCTTCTAGAGGATCACCAGCCAAAGCAGAGGAGGAGTTCTCCTATGGATAGAGATCCACGAACTAGATTTAAGGGATCAACACCTCCTTTGGATAGAGGTCCATAAATATTGTAATAGGAAAATTATTCCCAAGAGATTGATTGAGAAAATTTTAGTAAAATATTTTTTCCGTGGAGGTAGCCATATTTGGGTGAACCATGTTAAATTGGCGTGTCTATTTTGTGTGGTGATTTGTGAATTTCTTTGATTATTGTTTTTAATATTGCTATCTATACATTACATAATATTGATTTGGAAATAAAAGTAAAAAGTGCTCTTATATTGTTCACCCCCCATATTAGTATAAGCTTGTGTTCTTCAATTGGTATTAGATTTGGTGCCTTCATAAGAGTTTAACAGTTTTAAGGATAAGCTAGCAAGAAAAAAATTGATCCTAAGGAGGTGTCCTCAACTAACTCAACATCAGTCTTTTATGGAAATGACTACATGTATTGGAGTATGATTATGAGGATCTACCTAATGGAACTTGGCAATGAAGTTTGGGATATAGTGGAATTTAGATATGATCCAACAGTCAATCCTCTTACAAATAAGGAAGGTAAGCTTCTACAACACTATAATTCAAAAGCAATGAATGCACTTATGAGAGGTTTATATAGAATATATTCTATGAAAGTTATGCATTGTAGAACTGCAAAAGAAATTTGGAATAAATTGCAAGGTATATATGAAGGAGGTAAAAGTGTCAAGAAAGCAAAGATACAAAATATCAAAGGAAAATTTGAAACATTGAGAATGAATGAAGAGGAAAATATCAATGCTTATCTAATTTGAATTGATGAGGTTGTTAATGATATACAAGGACTTGGAATGAAGATTGATGAATCAAATGTTTGTGATAAAGTCTTAAGATCTCTTCCAAATAGATTCAGTGAATAGATTTTTGGTATAGAAATATCATTGGATGGTGATACTTTGACAAGAGATAAGTTTGAAGAACATGGACTTATACTGAGAGGGGGGGTGAACAGTATAAGACTTAACCAATTAATAATTTTAACTTTAGATAGCAGTGGCATCAACACAACATTAATCAAGACAGAAAACATCACACATTGAAGACCCATTTTTAACGTGGTTCACCCAAAATGGCTAGGCTACGTCCACAAAACTTTTCTCTAAAATTTTCCTCAAAGTTCTTTGGGAATCCTTCCAAATTACATTATTTATGAGCCTTGGACCAAAGGAGATACCTTCCCCTAATCAAAATTTATGAGCCTCTACTCAAAGGAGATACCTTCCCCTCTGCTCTAGAAATGATCCCTCAGAAGATCAACTACCTCTACCTCTTGCCAGCACATGGAACTCCTTTCCATCGAAGACCTCCTGTCCTCAATGCTTAGCCTAAGAGAGCTCTGCCTTCTATGATCACGTCCACAATAGCTTAGCAACCTGTACCAAACACAGTCAGTCGATCTAGTACAAGTCTTCCTCTATCTGTCAGATTTTTCCAATGCTTAAGCTTGAAAAAATCAATAATTTGCACACAAGCCTTCTCAAAGACTTGCCAAATCTATCCTTGGGTTCTTATCAAAGAACCAATGCACCTCTGTCCTCAAGTTCTCTGATAGAACTATCAAACTCAGCTCACAATTCCTCTGCTAGGACCTGTCCAAATCTGCTCACAAGTCCCCATCGAAACCTGTCCAAAACTTCTCATAAGTCCCCACCGAAACCTGTCCAAGATTGCTCACAAGTCCCCATTGGAACCTGTCCAAAACTCAGCAAGCTCACCAAGAAAAAAACTTTCTTAGTAGAAAATCACAAGGTGAATTGTTAGAGACCCAATGTGATTTGTCAAACTCATAGAAGCATAAAGAGAATTGTTAGAGACTCAATATGTTCTATACTCAACTCCCAAACTCAAAACTCAACTCAAATCAACTCAGCTCAAACTCAATCTCAAATCTGAAAACTCAACTCAATATCTGAAATGGATAGGATAGAAAGCTTTCTTTCAAGAACATGAAACCCCAAAAATTACCAACTATGCAAATAATCACATAACAATGATACTCATGTTCTTTTCACCATCAATTAGGGCTTCAACAACAATGCTCATCAAACAAGGTTCAATCAACACCATTCAACTCAAAACACAACCTTGAATCATTTCACAATCAACATCAGAAAAGGAAACAAGTAGAACTCCTTTTCTCTCCAATATTGTTTGAACAAAAATCATCCACCAACTCAAATCAACAAGAGCACACACAACTTTTCAAATCATCAAAAAATGAGGAAACCCAACACTTTAATCAAGTAAAGAATAGCTTGATTATTACCAATTTAATGAAAGCAAATGTCAATCTCAAAGCTGCCCACTTAAGGTTTCACAACTTCACATAAGAATAAATTTTAACCTTAAAACATCATTCTTTCATTTCCATAATCAACCAAAAGCACTCTCAACATTACAAGAAAAATTTATCCCTTATACACCTTATTTCTCCCTTATAGTCTTATCAAAAATAAAATTTATTTCTCATAAGAATGCAATAAGATATTTCAAACAACACCTTCAAAAGAATATTTTATCAAAATAAAACAAGCTTTAAACTCCTTATAACTCCTAAGATTTTTTTCCTCTAATAAACTTCCTCCATCCGCAAAATACACTTAGCAAAAATTAATTTCAAAAATACCTTCGCCAACATAAAAAATTGTGCTATGGAGAAATTGCGCACGAATTCTAACACCACCCGTTGCATCCACTTCATGATGAAAAACCCTTTCAAATTATTTGAACACAGAACCTCCCATCCGGGTAGCGTGCCAATAGCCTAGCCGCTACTGGTGCGCCAAAGATGCCCGATGTGGTTTAAACCTCATGCTGTTAGCCTTGTTCCTTCTATGCCAGGGATTAAATAAAACAATAGTGCCTCCATTTCTTTTGACACAAACATGAAGATGAAAATCTTATGGCAGATTTACGACAAATGACGAGTACAAAAAAAATGAATAGCAGATTCATGAAACTGACGAAGACACAGTCGAACAGTAGATCACGAATTCACAACGAGCAACTCTTTTCGAAATTGTGGATTGGATAATTCTTGATTTTCATCGAGGGAGATTTATATGCATTTTTACCATAAGCTCTTGATGTCGATGAGGAGTTCAACACGTCGACGGAGGTCTTAGCTAGTGCCCACAATCTTAAAACATAGCGCCATGGGTTAGGATAACCCATTGCAAACAATAATTTAATATTTATTTAAAAATAATTAAAGGGAACCTTAACAAGGTTTTTAATTATTTAAATAAATACTTCCTCCTGGACCCAAATGCATTAAACTAATGCATCCACCTGTAATCTTTAAACCTGCCAACTTGGGGTTTACAAAAGACCTTTGAAACTACCATGCCGGAACCTTCAAGAAACCTTTTATTAAAGCAAAACTTTTGACATCAAACAAATTCCTTCAAGAGCTTCTTGACATCAATGAAAAATTATACACATGATCAAGGGCAATGTACCCAATGTACCCAAAATTACCAACAATCTCCCCCTTTGTCATTGATGGCAAACCTTTACTGAAAACACTTCTCAAGAGCCAAAATTGAAACCAAATATGCTAACAACTGAGAATCTTCCTTTGAAGTTTTGCTCCCCCTGACTTGAAGCTCTCCCCCTTAATCATATCTCTCCCCCTTTGTCATAAATGGCAAAGGGTCACCTTTGGGGCTCAAGACTAAGAATGATCCTCTTAGCTTAGTCCCTCCCCCACATCCTAATGAGGTGATTAATTCTAGGGTGGGAGTACAACTCCCAATTTCTCCCTTAGATACTCAAATGTATCTCTTGGAAGAGTTTTGGTGAAGATATCTGCAATCTGCTCTTTAGTAGACACATACTCTACCTTGACCTTCTTGTCTTGCACTTTCTCCCTTAGAAAGTGATACTTGATGGAAATATGCTTTGTCCTTGAGTGCATTACCAGATTTTTGGAAATACTTATGGCACTTGTATTATCACAAAGTATGGATATGGGTTGTTCATGCTTGACTTTGAAATCCTCCAAGGTGGTTTTCATCCATAAAACCTGTGTACACCCAGCCACTGCTGCTATGTATTCAGCCTCTACTGTAGATAAGGAAATTGAAGGTTGTTTCTTACTTAGCCAAGAAACCAAACTCTTTCCTAGAAAGAATGCTCCACCACTAGTGCTTTTCCTATCATCAATACTACTTGCCCAATCTGCATCTGTATAAGCTATGAGAGTGAAATCATCACCTTTGGGATACCAAAGCCCAAAGTCCATAGTACCCTTTAGATATCTAAATATCCTCTTAACTTCTATAACATGAGAATCATTAGGAGTTTCCTAAAATCTTGCTACTAACCCAATTGCTTGCATTATATCTGGTCTAGTAGCTATAACATATAATAAACTAGCAATAATTGATCTGTACAACCTTTGATCTGCCGCTGGAGATTCATCATCTTTACTCATATTGCACCCTGTAATCATTGGAGTACACACTGGTTTGCTGTCCATCATCCCAAATTTCTTCAACATTTCTTTGATATACTTTCCTTGAGAGAGAAATATACCATATTTTAATTGAGCAATCTGAAGACCTAAAAAGAATGACAACTCTCCAATCATAGACATCTCAAATTCCTTCTTCATGGTGTTAGCAAAATCTTTGCACATCTGAGTATTATTTCCCCCAAAAATAATATCATCAACATAGACAACCATAATAAACATATCATCACCTTCATTCTTAATATACAAATTGCTATCTACCACACCTTTCGTGAAGCCTTGCTCATGAAGATACCTGTCAAGTCTTGAGTACCAAGCCCTAGGTGCTTGCTTTAACCCATACAAGGCCTTTTTTAGTTTACACACATAGTCTGACTGTTCTAAGAGAGAAACTCCTTCTGGATGTTCTATGTAGACTTCTTCTACCAACACCCTATTTAGAAAAGCTAACTTTACATCCATTTGATATACCTTGAATGATTTAAAGCTTGAAAGGGCCAAAAACATTTTGATAGCTTCAATAAGAGAAATAGGAGCAAACGTCTCTTCGAAATCAACAAATTCTACTTGAGCATAACCTTTGCAGACTAACCTAGCTTTGTTTCTAAAAATATTTCCATCCTCATTGAGTTTATTTTTGAATATCTATTTTGTGCCAATGACATTCTTGTCCTTAGGTCTTGGAACCAATTCCCAAGTTTCACTTTTCTCTATTTGATTTAGCTCTTCATCCATTACTTTTACCCAAAACTTATCTGCACATGCTTCACTAAAATCTTTTGGCTCAATCTGAGATAATAATGAAACATTTGTAGAATCATGTGAGGGAATGACTCTTCTTCTTGTTTTCCTGCTATTTGGATCACCAATGATCAAATCTTTGGGATGATGTTTCTGAACATATCATGAAGGAGTTTTGGGAAGTAGTTGTTGTCTTTCCTCTTCTTCATCTGAAACCTCTCTAAATTCTTCTTGACAAATTTCATCATTGAGTTCCTAGACTGGTTCTCTTATCCCTGTCTTTTCATCAACTGTTACATTTATGATCTCTACAACTGTATGAGTTCTTTTGTTGAAGCATCTCGTAGGCCTTGCTTCTACTTGGAATACCCAAGAAATATTCCCTCATCACATCTAGGATCAAACTTACCCAAATTCTGATCTTCCATTCTGATGAAGCACTTACTCCCAAACACTTTGAAGTATTTTACTGTAGATGGTCTTCCTTTCCACAACTAATAAGGAGTTTTATGATGATTGACTCTAAGTTGGGCCCTAGTGATAATGTAGACTACTATACTGACTACCTCTTTCCAAAAGCCATTTGAAAGTTTTGACTCATTTAACATAGCTCTAGCCATATTTTCAATAGTTTTATTTTTCCTTTCAACTACTCCATTTTGTTGAGGAGTTCTTGCTACTGAATATTCTCTTTTGATTCCTTGTTGCTCACAATATTCCACAAATTCATTTGAAGTGAACTCTCCTCCTCTATCTGATCTTAAGCATTTGATTCTCTTGTCAATCTCATTTTCAATCATTTCTTTGAAAGCTTTAAATTTTTTAGAAGCTTTAGATTTTTCTTTGAGAAAAGTAACCCAAGTCATTCTAGAATAATCATCTATAAATAGCATGAAGTAGCTTTCTCCTGAATGCTTTGAGTTCTGGTAGGGCCACATAAATCAGTATGAATAAGATCCAATGGTTTTGAATAAGTATACCCTTTTTATTTGAAACTGGTTTTGGTCTGTTTTCCATGTTGACAAGGACCGCAAATGATGTTATGGGGCCTTTTTATTTTGGGCAAGTCTCTAACTGCTTCCTTGTTACTAATATTGACAAGATTATCAAAGCTCAAATGCCCTAATATTTTATGCCATAACCAACTCTCATCTTCTTGAGTTAGAAAACACTTTTCCTTTTTTATCTCACTTAGCATGTAAAGATTGTTTGGAGTCCTTGTAGCACTAGCAATGAGTTTTCCATTTTTTCTTTACTTATCTCACATCTATCTGAAAAAAAATATACTATGTGCCCTTGATCAAAAAGTTGACTCACACTTAGAATATTATGTCTTAGGCATTCTACATAAAGCACATTTTCTATTTTGGATATCCCATCCAAACTAAGAGTCCCTCTACCACAGATTTTAGCTGACCTATTATCTCCAAAACTAACTGTTCCTTTGTTTATTTCTTTTAAGACCAAAAACTTTTCCTTTTAACCAGTCATATTTTTTGAACAACCACTATCAAGATACCATTTCTCTACTTTGTCTTGAGCATGAAAAGCAGTTTGAACTATCATTGACTTAGATTTGATCTTATTTCTCTTTTTAGTGAATTCAAGGCTAGATCTATCCAAACTGCACATCCTTGCTATATGCCCAAAATTAGTGCACTTGTAACACATGACATATTTATTCATAAGAGGTGCAAAAGAGTTAACATTTTCCTTACTATGGCTATTCATAGACTTATTGCAATGCATAGCTTTGTGACCAAATTTCTTGCAAGAAAAACAATAGCCATGAAAAGTATTATGTAACCTATTTTGATGCCTTGGATGATTGTTCTTCTTATGACCAACTAGAATCTACCGCTCTTCAGGATGAAGATTGATCTTGCTCGAAGCCCCTATTTCTTGAATGGTGATACCATCCTTCTTTTGCTTTTCACATGGAGTATTCTGTCTGAGAGCCAACTGTTCCAACTTCACTCTAAGAGACATAACATCTTCTTCTAGTTTCTCGTAATCAGCTTCCTTTCCTTTGAGAACCTCTATCAGAACCTGTTCAACCTTCTTTCCTTCTTCAACTAGAATTTTGATGTCTATAACACTTTGAGATAATTTTGATCTTGCTATCTCTTCTTCCTGACATTGATGCTTGAGAACATAATTCTCTTCCATGAATTTCTCAAGCTTTCTTAAAGCCAAGAAGAATTCATCTTTGATATTGAACTCAACCTCTTCATCTCTTTCTGAATCTATATGTGCCTCTGATAGATCCTTCTCCAAGCTATTAGGCTCTTTCTGGAGAGACCCACTCTGATACCAATTGAAGAACATGGACTTATACTAAGAGGTGGGTGAACAGTATAAGCCTTAACCAATTAATAATTTTAACTTTAGATAGCAGTGGCATCAACACAACATTAATCAAGACAGAAAGCATCACACATTGAAGACCCATTTTTAACGTGGTTCACCCAAAATGGCTGGGCTACGTCCACAAAAATTTTCTCTAAAAATTTCCTCAAATTTCTTTGGGAATCCTTCCCAATTACAATAGTTATGAGCCTCGGCCCAAAGGATATACCTTCCCCTAATCAAAATTTATGAGCCTCTTCTCAAAGGATATACCTTCCCATCTACTCTGGAAATGATCCCTCAAAAGATCAACTGCCTCTACCTCTTGTCAGCACATGGAACTCATTTCCACCGAAGACCTCCTATCCTCAATGCTTAGCCTAAGAGACCTCTACCTTCTATGATCATGTCCACAACAGCTCAACAACTTGTACCAAACATAGTCAGTCAATCTAGTACAAGTCTTCCTCTATCTGTCAGATCTGTCCAACGCTTAAGCTTGAAAAAATCAATCCTCTACACACAAGACTTCTCAAATACTTGCCAAATATGTCCTCAGGTTCTTCTCAAAGAACCACTACACCTCTGTCCTCAAGTTCTCTGATAGAACTATCAAACTCAGCTCACAAGTCCTCTACTAGGACCTATCCAAATTTTCTCACAAGTCCCCACCGAAACCTGTCCAAAACTGCTCACAAGTCCCCACCGAAACCTATCCAAGACTACTCACAAGTCCCCACCGGAACCTGTCCAAAACTCAGCAAGCTCACCAAGAAAAAAACTTTCTTAGTAGGAAATCATAAGGTGAATTGTTAGAGACCCAATGTGATTTTTCAAACTCATAGAAGCATAAAGAGAATTTTTAGAGACTCAATATGTTCTATACTCAACTCCCAAACTCAAAAATCAACTCAAATCAACTCAGCTCAAACTCAATATCAAATCTGAAAACTCAACTCAATATCTGAAATGGATAGGATAGAAAGCTTTCTTTCAAGAACATGAAACCCCAATAATTTCCAACTATGTAAAGAATCACATAAAAATGATACTCATGTTCTTTTCACCATCAATTAGGGCTTCAAAAACAATGCTCATCAAACAAGGTTCAATCAACACCATTCAACTCAAAACACAACCTTGAAGCATTTCAAAATCAACATCAGAAAAGGAAACAAGTAGAACTCCTTTTCTCTCCAATATTGTTTGAACAAAAATAATCCACCAACTCAAATCAACAAGAGCACACACAACTTTTCAAATCATCAACAAAGGAGTAAACCCAACACTTTAACCAAGTAAAGAATAGCTTGATTATTACCAATTTAATGAAAGCAAATGTCAATCTCAAAGCTTCCCACTTAAGGTTTCACAACTTCACACAAGAAGCAATTTTAACCTTAAAACATCATGCTTTCATTTCCATAATCAACCAAAAGCACTCTCAACATTACAAGAAAAATTTATCCCTTATACACCTTATTTCTCCCTTATATTCTTATAAAAAATAAAGTTTATTTCTCATAATAATGCAATAAGATATTTCAAAAAACACCTTCAAAAGAATATTTTATCAAAATAAAACAAGCTTTAAACTCCTTATAACTCCTAATCTGTTTTTCCCTCTAATAAACTTCCTCCATCTGCAAAATACACTTAGCAAAAATTAATTTTGAAATTACCTTGGCCAACATCAAAAATCGTGCTATGGAGAAATTGCGCATGAATTCTAAAACCACCCACTGTGTCCACTTCATGATGAAAAACCCTTTCACGTTATTCAAACGTGGAACCTCCCATTTGGGTAGCGCGCCAATAGCCTAGCTGCTATCGGTGCGGCAAAGGCACCCAATGAGGTTTAAACCTCACGCTGTTAGCCTTGTTCCTTCTGCACCAGGGATTAAATAAAATAATAGTGCCTCCCTTTCTTCTGACATGAACACAAAGATGAAAACCTTATGGTGGATTTACGACAAACAACAAGTACAAAAAAAATGAACAACAGATTCATGAAATCGACGAAGACACAGTCAAAAAGTAGATCACGAATTCACAACAAACAACTCTTTTCAAAATTGCAGATTGGATAATTCTTGATTTTCATCGAGGGAGATTTATATGAATTTTTACCATAAGCTCTTGACGTCGACGAGGATTTCAACACGTCGGCGGGGCTAGCACCCACAATCTTAAAACATAGCGCCATGGGTTAGGATAACCCATTGCAAACAATAATTTAATATTTATTTAAAAATAATTAAAGGGAACCTTAAAAAGGTTTTTAATTATTTAAATAAATACTTCCTCCTAGACCCAAATGCATTAAACTAATGCATCCACCTGTAATCTTTAAACCTGCCAACTTGGGGTTTATAAAAGACCTTTGAAACTGCCATGTCGAAACCTTTTATTAAAGCAAAAATTTTGACATCAAACAAATTCCTTCAAGAGCTTCTTGACATCAATGACAACTTATACACATGATCAAGGGCAATGTACCCAAAATTGCCAACAAATTTTCTTGGTATGCTAACAACTTTTGAGATAAGAACAAAATATTCTACTCCCTAGAAGGAAGCAACATTCAAGAAGAAATAAAGGGTAAGAAATCAGAATCAAGAAGTGAGTCGTCCAATGATGAAGAAGCTAATTATGGTAGAAGAAATAAAGGTTCCAAAATATCCATAGATCTAAGATTTATTAAGTGTTTCAATTGTGGAAAGTTTGGATATTTTGCAAAAAATTGTAAAGAACCAAAGAACAACAATGGTGAAGAAACATAGGATCACAGGTACAGGAAATCAAAAAGATATAGGTAGAATAATCATCAAAAGAAAATCAAGGATGGACAAAGTAGAAAAAGAAATAAGTTCTTTCAAATACAAAAGAGGATCTACTATGCAGATAATGCAAGTAAGTACTCAAGTGATAGTGATGCTAGTTTTTCATACAATGATAGAGATGAAGTTTTGTTTATGATTGAAGAAAAAAAATAGTTAAGAAAACTCCAGTTATTCTCATGTGTTTTAGATGTGGTAACTTTGGACATCTTGAAGATTATTTTACAAGGGATGGTTATAGTTTTATTGATGATGAGTATGAGAATGCACTTGAAGGACCAGATGAAAATGTTCTAATGGCATTATTTGAAGAAGATGAAAGTGATCCTATAGAAGAAAAGCCTAAAGAGAGTAATGATGTGGAAAAAGGTAAACAAATAGAGGATTATTCAAAAGAGAATGGTTATGATCTCAAGGGAGAACTCATCTATGCCCTTGAAACCGTAAAGAAGGTAAGGAAGCAACACTCTAAACTTGAAATTTAGTTTCAAGAATGTTATGAAGAAAGAAGATTGCTTATAGAGGATTTAGAAAAATCAAAGGCTAAAGCAAATAAGTTCAAAGATAAGTTAGAAGCAAATATCTTGGAATGTGATAAGTTAGCACAAGAAGTGGCACTACTAAAATAATATTTAGAGGACTCCAAGATCAAGATGAAGGGATTTAAAAATAGCTCAAATAACTTGGATAAGTTCATCAAGACACAAAAAACTACATCAAAGAAAACATGTCTTGGATTTGAAAAGGATAAAAAGAAATGGGAAGGTGAGTCAACTTCAAGTTTTTGTAGGAGAAGAAACTTCAGATGAAGATACTTCAGAAGAAGATAGTGGAAAATAAAATGAGACATCAAAGGATGGTTTGGACAATAGAGAGTTCAAAAAAATAAGAAACAATGCACAAAGAAGATACATATGGACCAACAATCAGAACAGAAGACCTATGAGGTCAAGACAAGGAAAATTTAGTGGAAGATGTTTTTCATGTCACAAGTTTGGGAACATGGCTTCATAGTGCAGGACACATGAAAGACAAGAATATGGGAATGGAAAACTTTTTCATGGATATTGTTACTCATGTAATCAGTTTTGTCACAAGGCAATGAATTGTAGGGTTCATGACAGAAGAGGATATGGATTCACTAGGAGAAATCCTAAGACATTTGCACCTCCAAGGAATAATAATATTAAGTGTTATAAGTGCAATAATTATGGTCATACAACAAAGTGGTGTAGAGCAGACATTCTATAAATAGGTATGAACAAGAATAGGAATATGAATAGGAACATGAACATGAACATGAAAATGAATAGGAACAGGAACAGGAACAGGAACATGAATATGAACAAGAACTGGAACTGGAATAGGAACATGGATAGGAATAGGAATAGGAACATGAACACAAATATGAATGATGACATGGAAAGGAACATAGAAATGGATAGAAACAGTCAGAGGATTCATAAAATAAGAGAAGAGGATAAAGGTAAAGAATAGTGCTTTCTAGGAGTAGAAATACTCCCACCCCAGAATTAACCACCTTAACAGAAGGTGGGGGAGGGGCTAAGCTAAGAGGCTCATTCTTATCCCTGAGCCCCAAAGGTGACCCTTTTCCATTGATTTCAAAGGGGGAGAGAGATTTGAGTATTGGGGAGAGATTTTATATTTGAGAGAGAATTGATCCAAGGGGGCAGTGTCCTAGGAGGAGTAGCGTAGAAGAAGAAGTCAAGTTTTCTATAAAAAAATTTGGGTTTTCATCAATGACAAAGGGGGATATTGTTGGACACTTTGAGTCCTAAAAGTTAAAATTTTCATTGATGTCAAGAAATGAAGTCATCTTTAATATCAAGGAATTCGACAAAAAATAAATTTATCAAAGGTGTCACAAATATTCAGGAAGAATCTTCAACAGTGTAGAAGTTAAAGGCAAAAGGTCTCCATAATATTTAAATATTATATGAGAGCATAAGTTAAAATGGTTTTTCATAAATATCCAAGGAGGTTTATTACAAATTTCAAAGGAGGTCTAATATTTATTTTATAAAATATTTAAATTCAAAATAAATTTAAATTTTATAAATAAATATCATCAATACAAAGTTATGCAATTGTAGACACCTAAAATGCACCATGTCGAGGGCGACTACTCATATGGACATGCTACAAAACTATATTAAGGATCTTGGATAGAATCCAAGATAGAGCAGTGGTTCTAACCACTCAATTAAGGCATTCTGGCCTAAGCAGTCTGAATCATAGCCCAGACTTACGGTCTCTATTCTGAACCATGGTTGACACATACAGTCTCCAGTCTAGACCATAATTGTGACCTATAGTTTGAACTGGAGTTCAGTTAAGCCTTCCATCTAAGCCAAATCGATTAGAATGGCCAAGAGATCTAGAAGGAGGTAGTTGGAGGACAGAATATTCCAAAGGCTTCCATCCCAACTGACCAAACCAACCTTCTTGATCTTGGCTTCTCCATGAAGCCACCCCTAGACCTATGGGCATGCTATAAGTACCCCCTATTTTTCAATGGGAAGGAGAGAACTAAGAAGAGATAATTTGCATAGCGAAGTGCTATCAAATTATTGAGCAAACTAGTTTATCAAGAGAGCAGCGAAGCCCTATCAAATTGCATAATGACCTTGTGCATTTGGGAGCCTCTTTGCTATCCATTCAATGATCAATTAGCCATGGATGCCCTAGGTGCCTAGGAGGATCAAGAAACACAAATCCAGGTGAATGAAGGCCCTTCATAGTGATTTGACCACCAAATCTATCATAAGATGACAAAGGTGATCCTTGAACATCAATTCGGACAAGGATGTCAAGCCCACTATCCCTAATTTTGAGGGCAAATACATCAAAGGTCAAACTATGGCTGTCAGTCATGGTTTACAATGTAGACTGCCCCTCACAACTATGGTTTGCAATAGGTTAGAGATAACCTTACTCAATTTGCTTTTTATTGCATAGGTTAGTCAGATTAGTTATTTCATAGGTTAAATTGCACTTTTAGAGAAACTCTAACCATAGGAATTAGGCATTTTACGTATTGTAGTGGTTAGAAGTACATTGAATATTTTTGATGCTTTATTGCTTTTGATTCAATATTTGTTCAATGCATCATGTTTTTACTCATGTTTTGGATACTGTTGTGTAATTCTTGATACAATTAGAATAGCGTAGAACCTTTCTATATGCTTTCTTTTTTTATTAGTTTGATGGTATTTACATGTATAATCCTTTAAATGGCCTCATCATGAGAGGCTATCAATCTATATAATCATGCATTGTTGTTTCTTGTTTGTAGGGAGACAGGTGTAGAAAGGAGCCTATATCATAATCCTTCCACAATGTGGAGAAGGGGGTTAGATCTAGACCAAGGTAGTTTGTGTTACCCTGAGGGGCAGTTTGATCACACCTACCCTTAAGAGGGAAAAAATTACACACTCCTATTGTAATATTGTATCAAGATTATTATCCCTAAGAGGGATGTACTTGTAATTTGATTTTGACTTTGAATATAATGGGATAAAGTGTGTTTTGTTGATTCATCTATTGTCAATTTCTTGTTCTTGTATCCATGTTATGCTTTTGTCAATTATTACTGTAGGACATCAATAGGTGTGAGCCTTTTTGGTGGTCACAGATGGCGATCACAACAACACCCCACAATTTTAGCCTTGATTCTAACTATTCTTGGCTATTTCTATCCACAGGTGCTAACCGTAGCTTTCAGCTACAGTTATTTTTTGGCCCACGGCTGTAACTTGTGGTCTCCATTGCAGTCCGTAGGTCGAAGCTGCGGTTCATAGAGAAAGAAGTAGACATAAAAGAAATCGGTGGGAAAAAGAGCAGGAGTTGAGGTAGGTCCTAATTTCACCCTTTGTATTCAAATTTTTGCTCTGTATATTTCTAGATATCATCGAATCATTGCAAATTAGGAACAAAGGATAAGGGATCAATGAATAAGTCCTAATTTGCATTTGATTTCCATTTAGTGGGAAGGTGTTGTTGGGAATAGTGGACATCTGAGTGCAATCTACCCCTAAATACAGTGACCTTGATAATTATTGTGTAATTTGCATGCTTGAGGTCCAATCAACGACCATGTCATTATAATTGCATCATCAAAATATCATGTAAGACATTAGCATGCATTATTTCTAAATGTAAAACGTTCATTTTTCCTCTCGTGTACATCATATAGGAATGGTCATTTTTCTCTATGATGCATTTGTCATTTTTGCAAAATAAAAAGAACCACACACACCGCGTATCATTTAAAAATCAGTGGTGTTGGGCTCTCACATCCAACCCATGTTATTGAAACCAACAGTGGATGTTATTACCACTTGGTTGGCTCATTTGAAATTGTACTATTCGGACCCGCTCGTTGCCAAGGCAGACCCAAGAACTGTCTTATCCATGCAAAATAGCATGAACCCTTCCTCAAAAGGGTGTATCATTATGTATGGTGTTCTGGGTGAGGGTTGGTAGTACCTATGCTACTTCATTGAGTATGGATGTCATTACCATATTTGGCTTGTGAGAGTATATAGGTGAAAGCTAATTTAATTGAGTTTAAAATCCAATAATATTTCAAAACATGCAAAGAGTTTCTAACACTAATACAACACATCTGAAAACAACATCAAACAGTTTAGGGCTCACAATCAAACATTTAAAAGAGATAATCACCATTTTTTTACATTGTCTACATAATAAAATACATTTAGATGTCAGGAACACAAATGGTGAACACACGGGGTGATCGGAAAAGGTCTAGGACCGATGCCCATGATCAACCCCCAACTGGTTCACAGTAGCATGTGTCGAGTCCTCATACACATGAGCGAACCGAATGACATTCAGCTAGCATTAGAGGCGACAACTCGACACGGGGATATCCCATTGAGTGGACCCCTAATAGAGGAGCTTCAGTACACTCCTCTAGGCATAGGACTGAGTGTGGAGATTCTCAGCATGAGGATGCTATGCCCCTAATTCATTATCGAGACCACACTACACGTGCACCCACGGGATCGGTCTAGGAATATGTGGTGTAGGGGACCAAGTTGTTTCCCATATATACTAGGTCCACATGAGGTTCTAACCGTCCACCGTCAGAGTATAGACGAGTCAGAGATCTGCCCATTCAAGAGCAAGAGGATAGGCTCATTTTTTAGCATAGGTCCACCCATACTCCCATGCAAGGATCACCACATAAGATCACCATTGATATATCAAAGGTGGAAGCTAATGGAACACCATCACATGAGCGATGGAGGTCTTGATAGCTAGATGGTCTAGGTAGTGTTATTGAGAAGCTAGGATGCAAGCCTATAACTCCACCCACTCATGCTCCGAGTGAGCATAGTGGCAGTTGTATCAAGATCACTAGAGATCATGGAGAGGCTTCTAAGCACCCTCATGTCATGCATCCACCGTCCACACATCTGTCTGATGGGTACAAAACCCATAAGGTAGCTCACATAGAGCATGCACACCAGAGGCCTCCTATGGCTGATCAGATCGATAGATCACACAGACTGGTGTCCAAGCAAAGATGTCAGCTACTCCAAGATCAATTGGGTGATGCTCGCCTAGAGAGGCAGCATATTAAATATGAAAATATTCAAGCGCAAAGGCTCATACGATAGAGATTATATGAGCAATGCATGCATGAATAGCATATTCTAGCTCAAAAGGAGCACATAGAGCAGGAGGATCGGCTAGCCAGGGCTGGCCTATACCCTCCCGAGGACCATAGAGAGCATGTGCATAGAAGGGTTGTGTCCCTAGTTGATATGCATGAGGAGCAAAGAAACGCTCATACTCATACTAGTGCCTAATAGAGGGAGCGACTACCATCACACAATGATCTTAGACAGAGGCAACATGAGCACATAGATGCAGACAAATATGATTAGGGCTACCTTGAGATTTCTCGGGTTGAGGAGGAGGAATATCCATGTCCTCCACCTCCCTCGAAGAATGCATTACCTCCTAGACTTCCTACACGATATCTTAGGGAGGAGGAATTTTTGTCTTCTAAGGCATACAAGGTTTTGGCTGATAAGGTCAAAGCAATAGAGAGGCAATGTGTGGCTATGCAAAATCCAACACAGAAAGATACACAATGAACCTCTAGATCCCTCGATGCCTACACCTCCATATCTCGAGCATTTTGATATGCCCTGATTAGAAAAATTCAAGGGTGATGAGGATGCACAAGAGCATGTTACAAGTTTTTTGGATGCGTGTTTCCAGATAGAGAGTTAGGATGCCTTGTTGTTGTGCACTTTCATTATGAAAATTTTTGACCCTACCCAAGAGTGGTTCAACCAACTGAAGAAACACAATATTACTAGTTTCAAACAGTTGGCAAATGCATTTCTTGAATGCTATTCATTTGGCGTTAAGAAATGAGCCAACATTTTTGATTTAGCTGCGCTAGCTCAGCGCGACGATGAGCCCATCGAGAAATATGAAAAGAGATGGCATAGAATAATGGCGAAGCTACCATTCCCTATTCCTACAGTTGAACTAACCTGAATGTTTACAAGGAGTTGTGCCAAGCACATCTTGCTATTGTTGCAGCTATAGTAGTACCTTACATTTGAGGAAGCCATGGCACAAGCCAAGGTGATCGAGGACATCAAGTTGCAAGAAGGAAACTTGAAGCTCAAAACTAGGAAATAGGGGTTTAAAAAGAGTACTACGAAACAACAAGGCAAGCAGACCCACATGAATCAAGTAGTACTAAATCTCAGAGGAGAAGACAAGGGATAGTAGAAGCCTAATTATCAAGTTCAACCTCCTCCTATGCATTACGAGACATGCAAAAACAAATAGGAGTGCCCACTTCGCCAGTTCACACCCTTGATGGAATCGATGTATTCTATTTTTCACTGTGCGAGGCCAAGGCCATACGATTTCCTAAGGTCAAATTAGTAGATCCGAATGTAACAAAATCAAAGTAGCATCAAGATGATTTGTTCTGCATATTCCATAGAGCGAAAGGCCATGACATCGAGACATGTTGGTCCTTCAAACACATCATGCAGAACATGATAGAGAAATGAGATCTAGTGATACCAAGAAACCCATAGGTGCACAACAACAAAAAAATGGGGATTTTCAAGAATCTGCTACCTAATCATGAGGTGCCTCGTAACAATGCAGGCAAGGTCAATCAAGTGAAAATCGAACCACCTATCTACGGGTTCATAGGCATGGTCAATGTTGTTACTAGACATGGGACGTACGACAAATTGAATCAACCTCATGCTCCCATTAGAATACAAGCTATGCCAGATCAACGACCAGCTCAGAACATGCCAGGCCCACCAGCTAGACCGATGGTGACCATAAGGAGCAAGCTAGTTAAGAACATACAGATAGCTCCTATAAGTTGTAAATATATGAGCTTATTCAACAGTCCCCTAGACATAGGGAGACTCTTATGGACATTTTGAGGTCCATTGAGGTACAGTCCTAAGATGCCCATGCATTTACAAATTTTGTGGGACATGTACAACAATGTCAGGAACCCACGATACAATTTTATGACCATGAAGTGAAGATGGTTCCTACTATTATAGCTAACCCACCGCTGCATATTATCGCATGTGTTAACCACATGCCTTTCAAAAGGGTCTTGATAAACACTGGGTCATCAATCAACATAATCACAACCAAGGTACTGAGCCACCTCAAGCTACCCAAGTCACACATTGTACCTACCACCTTTATGATGAGGGAATTTAATGATGCACTATGCTCGATGGTTGGTACAATTGTTATGCCTATTAAGGTGGGACTCAATACCATCTCTATGATCTGTCACATGATAAAGAGCACCATGCAATACAACATTCTACTTGGGAGACCTTGGATTCAAGAAATGCATTGCGTCCCATCTATATTGCATCAGTGTGTGAAATACATTCACGAGGGACAAGTTCATGTAGTGTCGTTGGATGAAGAACCATTCAAGTTCATGAACTTAGTAGATTTGCCTGGGGGTTTTGTAATCCCATCGACGCACTTGGATATCTGACCTGTATCATCGGCTAAGATTTCAATAGGTAAACCAACATCCCGTGCTCAACCATCAATATCTGTGTCACACAGATCTGAGCACACGACTAAAAATTCTCTAAAGCTGACTACATCGGTGATGCACCGACAAGTCAAGAAGCTAAAGGCAAAATTGGGTGAGAAAGTGGAAAATCAAGTGCCCAAATCAGTTCCAATGAGACTCCCACTCCCATGGATGTGGAAGAACCTCAAGACAAAGTCAAGGAGGCACCTTAGCCTACTTCGCCTGCATCTTTAGCAAGGTCATTTGCATCGTTGGTGACCATTCATCTAGCCAGCACGAGGTTGGGTGAGTATCTTGTACAAAAAGTTACTTTCGGACCTATCCTAAAAACTATGCAAGAGATGGGCCGACCACACACCCATTGATTTTTTATTGTATCCATAGTGTCGTTGGGTGAGCCACCCAACCAGAAAAACTTTATCTATGCAGGGCTAGATCAAGCGCCCACCAGAATGTCCATATATGAGGATGATGATGAGTCATTCGCTATGAATGTGCACTATCTTTCCAACCCAAAATATGCCATGCACATTTTTGAATCGTATCATTGGCATGGGTGCGGCCTTAGTCTTTTTGAACAAGGACGGAGAACTCCGCTTGGACCTCATTATCAGTTGGATACTGATAGGTTCATGTTAGGGTTACAAGTATAGGGTCATGACAATTTGCTTGCTATATCCTTAGATCACATGTACTTGAGTCTAGGGGACGATGTGGATTTTACTCCGTATCACCCTGATCCTTCCAACTGTTGGAGGACTCGCCAGATGGTATCGTTTGTTACCATAGGGCCACCTGATTTATACCATTATGGGCCCTTAGAGGACAACTCCAGAGACAACCAAGGTAACCAAATATGTGGTGCTATCAATAACACTGGTATGCAGGGGCATGACCCCCATGTTGTAGGCAATCTCAAATCAGGAGATCTTTGCGATGATGATGAATATAAGTCCACCTTTGAGATGAGTGAACCTAGTTATGATGTAGATGATAAGTCCTCAAACGATAATAAATATGAGGAGGAAATCAGGCTGACCTTTTCAGGTCTGGCATTTATACGCCATCTCCTGCATATGGAACAAGTGGAAGAGGTGAACAAGCGCTCCATAGTTGATAGTGATTACAAAGATGAAACATAGGAGGCTTACTTAAAGCCTCACCTAACAGATCTCCCACTATGCACAGACACAACAAAGTGGCCCATACATGGTAATGACCATAGTGATGTAGGTGAGAGGATCGATTCTAGGTTCATGTATTCCACAATATCTATTGCCTAGGGAATTGAAACATGTTATAGAGGAAGTCCTTCCCAAAAATAAGCACTCTAAGGAAGGAGCATCACTAGTTTACATGGAAGTATCGTATATACGATCATTCTATCAGATTTATCTAGATAGTGATGATAGCAATCACAGGATTAGGTACATGGGACCACATCTACCTAATACCTCCTTAGAATGAGGGAAGTGATGGATTGTATTTGAACAGTGATGATGAGGACTCGGTGGAGATGGCCTATCTAGGACCTCACCACTTATGCAATAGGCCTCCACCTAGAGGTCCCCCACCTATTACAGTTGTAGGTTTACATCGAGGGATCAATCTCCATCGCATCCTGAGGGAAAGAAGAGAGCTCGAAGAGAGGTATCAGGAACTCTTTTTCGATCTGCCTACATACGCGGAGCTCCTTGAGTCGAGAGATCCCATTCTATAGCCAATGTACCAGGACGATCCAGTCATACAAGCATCCCACATAGAGGATCCATTTGTGCCCATACCATCCAAACCAGATCTTGGGTATGGAAGCTACTCTTCAGAGATAGAGTTCTATCCGTGTGGTTTCGAAGATCAATTCCATTCCATCAATATGGTCCCTATCGATCTGACCACTCCACTTCATAATCCAAAAGATCCGTCCAAACCGCTACATCTAAACATGGATGATATCAATTAGAATAATGCTGATTCACTAGTCCAGCCTAAATATTTATTCCCAAATGAAGAAATACTACAACCATTTCATTTTGCACCAAGCTGCGCTCATGATGTTTTTCATGCCAAGAATACTTCCCAAGAGGAACATGTGAACCTGGCTAATGACATCCATATGATTCCTATGCCTCACCAGCTTGAGGAGGGGTCAGATATGTTAGTAGAGAAAACCTTCAATGTGGACATCAGTAAATATCCCACCAATACAAAGAAGGTTATATTTGGAGAGAGTCTCACTCCGGATGAGCATGATAGCATCATCCCTCTATTGAAAGAGAGACCTGATCTCTTTGCTTGAACTTACAAAGACATTTCGGGTCTAGATATGAAATTGGTTACTCATAACCTTTCGCTAGATCTGTCGAAGAAGCCATTCAAGAAAAAACTTAGAAAGATGCATCCAACAGTAGCCTTAATGGTAAAATACGAGTTGCAAAAGTTGTTGGATGTAGAGTTCATCATCTCCATCGACTATCCAGGGTGGGTTTCTAATATGGTGCCCATAGGAAAGCCATATGGAAGGTTCCGTATTTGTATGGATTTTAGAGATCTCAACAAGGCAACACCCAAAGATTCATTTTTGTTATCAAATATTGATTCTCTGGTAGACGCCACTGCAGGTCATGAAATGCTCTCCCTTATGGATGGTTTTTCTGTATATAACCAGATTCGGATTAAACCTGAAAATACTACAAAGTTATGCCAGTTGGTCTTAAAAATGTTGGTGCCACATATCAGTGGGCTATAACATATATTTTTCATGACTATATGCATAAAATATTATAATACTATATCGATGACTTACTAGCTAAGTCGTTGTTGTGAGCAGAGCATGTAGAGGTCTTAAGGAAGGTCTTCGATCACCTGATAGAGCACAATGTTAGGCTAAATCCTAAGAAGTGTGTATTTGGCATAACTTCAGGCAAACTCTTGGGATTCATCATTTCTAAGTGAGGCATTGAAGTAGACCCAGCAAAGGTCATGACTATTCTAGAGATGCATCCTCCCACTAATATCATAGAATTAATAAGCCTTCAGGGCAAAGTAGCATCCATAAAGTGATTCATCACTCAATTATCAAATAAGTGTCGACCCATGAATCAACTGCTACACAAGGGGGTCTCATTTGATTGGGACAAGGACTACCAAGTAGCCTTTGTTGATATTAAGCAATTCCTAGCAACACCGCTAGTACTAGCTCCACCAAGGCCAGATGAACATTTTTTGCTATATATCGGCAACTGAATTTGCATTAGGGACCATGTTAGCCCAAAATGATGTGCAAGGCAAAGAGCAAGCCATATATTACATCAATCGCACCTTGGTGAGTTATGAGTTAGGAAATGCATATGTTGAAAAACTTTGTTTAGCAGTAGTGTTCGCTACTAGGAAATTATGGTATTACATGCTAAGTCATACAACATATGTTATATCAAAATAGAATCCTTTACAGTACATGATGAGCAAGACATATCATAACACACGTACTGCAAAGTGGATCATGCTATTGAAAGAATTTGATTTGCAATTCATTAGCCAAAAGTCCATCAAGGGACAAGTCATAGCTTATCAACTGGTTGAGGCACTACTATCCAACAATAGGCCTCTAACTATCAAGCTTCCAGATGATGTGGTATTCATAATATCTGAAGCTCCCGAACCCGAGGAACCAGAGAATAATGCTGACATGATATTTTTCTTTGACATTTCGAAGTGTGAGCAAGGGGGTGGTGTAAGAATAGTGTTTTTCATGCCACAAGGAGCTCCAATGACCTTGTCATTCAAGTTAAGGTTTTCGTGCACCAACAATAATGCTGAATATGAAGCCCTACTTTTGGGCCTCCACACAAATAGCGCCATGGGTATTAAAAGACTAAATATTTTTGGTTATTCTCTGCTCATAGTTAACCAGGTTAAGGGGATCTTTCAGTTTCGATATCCCATGATGAAAGCCTACAAAGATCTTGTTGCCACTTATCTGGCTAAACTTGAATGGTATGACATCGAGGTAATACCTCGTTCATCAAATAGGTTTGTAGACACCATGGTATCTTTAGGGTCCTTGATCCCTTTGAATCTATCTACCAAGTTTACTACCATCCATGTTAGAATGCTCTCACACCTAGCAGTGAAGCATGCAGCTTTTAATAACAAAGAGTCAGCAAACATGATTATTGTGGAACCAACAGCTGATTGGTTTCGTAGAGTAGAAGACTTTCTTAAGCAGGAACCCTGGGATTCATTGACCTCTTAGAGTCCTATGAGGAGTGGTACTACCATTCACAACAAGGTTGTTGCCCAGTATGCATTTACAAAGCTAAATACATAGGGGGAGCAGGCCATCTTAGTAGTCGAAGCTAAGGCTTGTCAAAGCTGGATGTTGTAAATCCAAGACTTCCTAACACTTGGTATGATTCTAGAAGGATTATCACGTGCCGCAAGATGCGCATTCAAATAGAAAGTTACTAATTATGTCTTGATAGGAGATATTTTGTATCGACATAGTTACGAAGGAGTCCTCCTTCAATGTCTTGAGCCCCAAGAGTCATCTTGGACAATTTTGGAAGCTCATGATGGTACATGCGATGGCCATTTTAGCGACATGGATATCATCAAATGCATCCTTCACATGGGTTATTATTGGCCCACTATGGAGAAGGATTGCAATGTGTATATCAATAAATGCGTTAAATTTTAGCATCATGCTAATCTTACACACTTGCCATCACAGGCCTTACAGGCCATTCAAGCAACTTGGCCATTTGCTTAGTGGGGATTAGATCTGATTGGCAAGATTTTCCCTTCACTTTCAGGCTGACATACATTCATTATCATGGCTACTAAGTATTTTACAAAGTGGGTGGAAGCCATTCCCCTTACAATGACCACTGGAGCTTGCATCATAGAATTTATTCTCGAGCATATCATATGTCATTTTGGGATATCATCCAAAATCATTTTGAATAATGGAACATCTTTTAAGAACAAAAATATACAGGATTTAATGTCTAAATACCGTATTTAACATAGTTTTACAACTCCATATTATCTGCAAGAAAACGGGCAAGCTGAGGCCTCAAACAAGACTATGGTAGCCATCTTGAAAAATATAGTGCAAGAACACCACAAGGATTGGTATATATAACTACCCCTTGCACTATGGGCTTATAGGACTAGCATTCGAACGCCCATTGGGGCAACACCATTTTATCTAGTATATGGCACTGAGGCCATTATGACCTTAGAGTTGTAAATTCCAACGTTGTGTGTCGCATTGAAAGATTTCATCAATGATGACACCATGTGACAAGCTCACCTTGATCAATTGACGTTGCTTGATGAACGTCATGTGAATGCCCTAGAGCATCTTCGTATTTATCAAGAATGACTAAAATGAGCTTACAATATCAAAGTCCACCAGAGAGACTTTGAAGTTGGGGATCTTGTGCTAAAATAAAATCAACAGAACTTAGATTTACCGCCTGACATGCGAGACAAATTCACGGCTAACTAGCTAGGGCCTTACATCATATCTAAAAATATTGGTCTAGGTACCTATCACCTAACATCGCTAGAGGGTGTGGACGAACTTGAACCTCTCAATATCATCCATATTAAGGCGTTTAATGCTTAAGAGTGTAGTAAAGGCACCAAAGGCATCTATAAGCCCTTAAGTCAACCCAAAAGCCCTAAGGGTTTTGTCTAAACCGCTCGATCACCCCAAAAGGCCTTAAGCTATCTGATTAAGAAGCTTGGTCAAGTAAAGGCACCAAGGATTCCCAAAAATTGATTGGTCAACCCAAAGGCTCTAAGAGTTCCTATAACTTCTTGGTCATCCCAAAAGGCTCCACGCCCTCTTGCTGAGAGTTTGGTCAACTAAAAGGTTCCAAAGGTAGCTATAAATACTTTGGTCAAGTCAAAATGCTCCAAGGATCCCCAAAAATCACTTGGTTAACCTAAAGGCTCTGAGAGTTCCTATAACTTTTTTGTCATCCCAAAAGTCTCCACGCCCTCTTGCTGAGAGTTTGGTCAACTAAATGGTTCCAAAGGCAGCTGTAAAATATTTGGTCAATTCAAAAGGCTCCAAGGACATGTAATCATTGTTTGGTCAAATATGAAAGCTCAAAAACCTAAAAAAATCAAGAAAAATATATAAAAGTCCAAAAAAAAATGGATAAAGCCTAAAATCCAAAAACATTTACATTTGCATTTGCATTTTCATCTGCATTCACACATGCATTCACATCATCATATTGCATTTAGGTATTTGTCATCCGTTGCATTCCATAGTAGAGTGTAGTGCATTTGTCAAATTTTTACAAATAGTCACACGTTTGTATGACAATCATGCACTCCTACATTTATCACAATTCATTGCATTCGTACATGATACCTGTTGTGGAGACCTATGTGTATTAAGTTTTCCTATCATTCAGCCATACCTAGTGGGTTCTTCATATATTGTAGAAAGCTTGCTTTGTTGTTATAGACAAGGTCATTAGTTGGGATAGTGCCTCGACGTAGTAGAATCCTGTCACTAAGAAAAATAATATAAAATCCTTCTAAGACAAGAGAGGATGAAAGTCATGAAAATAGTCTTAGGTCTCTAGAGATATGGGTGTCCCGACCAGCTTATCTTGCAAATAGTCGGTCTAGAAAGGTCTACTTTGGCAAAAGGACAAGAATTTACCCTATACATCCCAAAGTCACAAAAGTTAAATCCCAAGTTACAAAGTGCAAAAAAAAATATATATACAAATTTCAAGTTCAAAATATAAAGTGACATAGTGAATCAAAAGCACTATAAAAATCCCTTGCTCAAAGAAAGTGATAACACGTGGACTAACAATGATTTTTATCACTAAATCTGAGTAAGTAAGAAGGGTTAGAACTTGAATCCCTGGATTGTACACATTTTGAAAGCCATAGAGTGATCCCCAATTGCAGTAATGGGTTGGAAGAGTCTTGCCTGCAATCATAGGGGTAGTTCTATTGGGTCATCCCCAAATGTAGCAATGGGTTGAAAGAGTCCCGCCTACATTTGGAGGGGTAGCGTTGATAAATTTGCAATATGAGCTAGCTCTAGGTACTTAGGATTGTCTAGCTGTATAAGTATAATCAAAGCTAAAACAAGGATGATACGATTGTAAGAGGAACCCTATCTCACATATGGGTTGAAAGAGTCCCGATTGACATACGGGGTATGCTTATGATCTATCTAAAAATACTAACATGCACACACAGGGATTATGAATAGTTGGGTCTGTCACGAAAAAAGCCTTGTCCAATATAAGTCTGGTATAGTTAGTATGTGATTTTTGGAGAGGTCTACTAGGGTGTTTGAGTCTCAAGGAAAAACCCAAAAAGGCACTCCAATAGCAACAAAATATCAAATATCATTAGACTGTAGAAATATGAGTCATTCATTAATCAAAATGTATTTTACAAAGTACAATCAAATATATAAGATAGATACTACATGAAGATTAGAAATGATGTTTAGACGACCAATGATTATATAGTACGAAATGACATAATCATTCATTAAGCATTTTACCAATCCATTTCACTGCATTTCATATATGGGTGATTAGTTGATTAAGTTTTTGTAATGAGAATTATCAATTATTCTGTATTATTGTTATACATTCTGTGGTGTCATATTTTGAAAATTGATATACACAGTTTACATTAATTCCTTATGTTTTAAGTGATTAAAGCATACAGGTTCATTTCCATTAGATTATGATTTTGTGCATAATGCATTACCATACATTTCATAGCATATCATAAACTGCATAAAATATAAACATGCACACAAAGCAAAAATAAATATACATTAAAAAAATAAGCATCGCATCCATCTACATACATCATATGTCGCGCATCTAATCATCAAGATGAATGCATATCATCATCATAAAAAAATAGTAGCTATCTAGTGCATGACATCCATACATTGCATCACATAAAAATAGCATTTAAATATGCATTGCATCCATGTGCATCAAATAAATATAAAATCAAAAATTAATAAATACATATTTACACAATGAGTCATGAAAGATCATATCATATATATGTGTCCAAATGAGTACATAGGGAGTACAAAATACACGTAGGCTATAACTGTGTAGGTCCTCGACCTTACACATAAAATGATACATCAAATTGTAGTAGGCAGATGCTAAAAATATAGATCTAGGCTACTCCCCATATATTGGAGCTCTCACTGCCTCCCTCTATGCTATTCTCTAGAGCCTACTCTCTTGGCTAACCTGGCACCTGTGGTGGATCCTGCTGTGGATCTTGCCTACCTCCAAACCCTAACACACTCAGAACATAGGAAACTGGTAGCTACAGTAGGCTAGTCCTCTATCTGGAGGCCCCTAGTGTCTACCCCAGATCTCTAGCCCTGGCTTGCGACCTCGTTGTATGCATGCTAGAGGACCTGTGCATCCTCTTAGTCCTGTGAGTCCTATGACTCGAGCTAGTTGTGGACTGCCTTGAAGTATTGGATCTAGTACGCTATGACTCTGTAGCAAAAGGATCCTCAAGAATCGATAGCCCCTACATATATATATAGTCAACTTGTTGATCAATGTGGGAAAGTCGAGTTGCTTACATCTCATTGGTCCTCATGACATACCATGCAGTCACATCACCTTAGTAGTCAGATCCTGTGTTGCTAGTGTACCTACTGCTAGAACCACAAGAGGCCCAATAATAGCTTGAGGAAACCCCATAGTAGCTCCCCTCGCTACTAAAGCGAGATCCCGCTCTACCTCTGCTACAGTCTGCTATGCCTGTGCCAACTCCAAGGTAGTCTATAGTCTCTGCACCTGGGCCTCTGTGTCAGTAGCTTGAGTCATGAGCTACTATATCTGGCCCTACACCTTAGTTAGGTGTCACTCCCTATAAGTTAGCTTTGCCTCTAGAGTGGTGATGGTAGTATCTCACTCCTGCTACTGCATATGGAATTGCCTAATATGACTTTAAAAGTTAGCAACCTATGTTAGCAGCTATCCCTTTGCACTGTCAAGAGGGACCTCACCCTCCTCTAGAGCATCCTCCTCAGGTTTGATCTCTGGTAGGTACTAAGTGGTGGCATCTACGGACCAACCACCCTTAGTACATTGGCACACCCTATGCCCATCAGGATCGGCCTCTGCCTCTGCCTCTGTTGGATATTGGCCTAGAGGCCCAGTACCATGCCACTTAAAAAGAGACCACCACCCATCATAGTCAAGTGTGGTCCCAATAGTCTCAACCCCTGACTCCTAGAAGTAGTCAGGTGCATCCCATAGTGGTGGTGGAACTATCAGTGGGAGATTCCTCTCTAGAGCTAGTAATTTGTACCTAAGGGGCATATCTGGCAGGTCCTGCACCATGCAAAACTATTGTATGACACGAGAGAAAAATTGGTACTCTCTCATCTCTAGCTTATGCCATATGAGCCATCTATCTTGACGGGCCCATCATAGCCATTCATCTATCTCTAGCCATATAGGACAATCCATGTAGGGGCACCAGACAATGTCCCCTAGCCCAAGTGCCACAAAACTAATGATATAATGTTGTGTATCCCCAGCATGAGCCCTACTATAGACACCCTCCTAAAAATGAGGCTAGTAGGTGACATAGCACTGATGGGCGACATCTAGGGTAGTGATGTGTAGAGGTAGGTCAGTAGGATTCTCAATCCATATATGCTGCCACCCCTAGATCTATAGAAAAATATTGTAGCTGATGCCCTTACGGATTTGCTTCATGATCTGGTATAGCTCTTGGTAGAGCTGGTATAATAAAGTGCTCCCCTAGGCTAGCAGTAGTGGCTCCTCCATCAAGCTCTGAAGAACCCGCTAGCATGTTCCAAGGAATCCTCATGCCTGAGGAGTCTGGAAGGATAATATGAATGATGAGGTGCATGAACAGGGCCTCTTGAGCAGAGAAGACATCATCCCAGTATGAGTCCCCAATGTGCATTCATCCATGGTCTACATTATCCTGTGCATCGGTGCTTTGATCACCAAATATGGTAGAAAAGACAATATCTTTTATTGTATAAGCAGAGGAAATTATAGCCTCATTGTCGATAGAGATCCTGAAGATCCTGTAGATGTCCTCCAGTATGATAGTCATCTCATCATGAGGTAGGTGAAATATGTTGGTCCATGTATTCCAGTGCCAGGCCAACACAGTCATATAGGCCTGATCTACCCTAATGGTGTATATATCCATGACATAACCAAACCCAATGGCTCAAAACCATGCTTGGTCATCATCTGATAAGACCTCACGAAGAGTATTCATCAAGTCAGGCTCTCGTGCTCTAGACATCAACTTTTAAAAAGAAAAAAAAATGCATACTGTAAGCTAAATCTAGCTAAGCAGTGCCAAAAAAAAAACACAAGCAATTGCAGCCTGCAACTGCAACTTGTGGTTCCCAATTTGCAAATTGGGGACCCTAGCTATAAATTATGGTCCCCAATTTGCAAATTAGGAACTGCAACTGCAACTTGCGGTCCATAATTTGCAAATTGGGGGCCACAACTAAAACCTGTGGTTCCCATTTTGCTAACTAGAAACTGCACCTACTAGCTACGGTTTAGGAGTGGCACCCATTTAGGGTACTCTCCTAGACCACTCATGCATAAAATTAAAATTCTAATCTAGCCTAAACTATTGGGGTTCATTATTTGTAGTTTAATAAGGTTCAATTTTTGCATTTATTAAGTGTGGTTTATTTTACTGTTAATAAGTGCAAGGTCTCGATTTTGAGTTACCTTGCCCACACCCTGCCTCTGGCTAGTAGATGGCTGATCAAGATTTGCCATCAGGGAATAATGAGTGTACAAGTTGTAGAGTTGGACAACATTCCTTATCAGGGAATGTCTTCTCTCTCTCAGAGCTCTCAAATTGCTCAAGGTTGCAAGAAAATAATGACAAATTGTAAATAAAATTTCAAATTATAGGTTCTCCTAGTCACTACAAACTGTAGCTGACACCCATGGTACGCAAACTAGGGTTTTCCGCTAGCAGGTCTGACCTACAGTCCCCAAAATTTGGTAGTGGAAACCGTTGGCCATACCTACAGTTTGTAATTAGTAATAAATGTGCTAAAAACCCATCATGGGAAGGTCTGAAAAGGAAAATTAATGACTCACAATGGACAAAAATCAAAATAAATGATCAAAATTGCAAATTTTGTGACATTAAAAGCACCAAGATTAATCCAATAAATACAAAATTCAACAAAAAAAAAAATCAAACAAATGAAAAACCAAATGCGCCTCGTATTTAGTGATTTATCCTATACACTTTGTGGTTGCAGCGACTTGCAATCCCTGCAATACGACAAGATGAGTAGATTAAAATAAGGACATTTGGGGTAAAATTGTCATTTCTTCTATGACATTGTTCAGCAAATCATCGACAATATGATTCAACACAAGTCTTCTTGAATTTGTATTATCTTGTCTCTCTAAGATGGATATCATAGCCTGACTGCTCCATGGGGGAGAGATATGCAAATACTACTAAGTTTTACAATCATAAGCTGAACTAGGCCTAGCCAAGGCATTAAACATATCAAATCTAAAGTTGTTCAGGATCATTCATTATTGTCAAGCAATTTCGTCGCTTCAGTCATTGTCATTACCCTCATTGACTCGTCGCTTGAGGGGGTAGTCATAATTTCATATCATAATCAAAATCAATAGAATATCCTAGAGATCATAGATCCCTTGATCTTGTCAAAATTGTGTTCATCCTTATGAATCATTTCTAACAGCTATCATAAGCTTCCCCCTTTGCTTGGGGCAAATAGAAAATATAAAATTTCATTTGTAGCTCTCATTTGTTAGTTATATAGGACTAACTCCTATTGTAGCACCAAAGCTACCCGAATGTTTGATGATGAGTGCATACTTTTCAAATGTAAGCCTTCCCACGTTGGAAGTAATGATTCTAGGACGTGCGTCATTTTGCTGGACCAGGGGCATCTAATGTTGATAAGACTAATGATCATCATAGAACCTTCGACATCATTTTAGGAGGTATATTTTTTCTCAATGTTGTTCAATCTCACAACGCATCTCAAAAGGGGCATTTGTAGACACCTAAAATGTGCCATACCGAGGGTGACTACTCATATGGACATGCTACAAAATCATATGAAGGATATTGGATAGACACCAAGATAGAGCAGTGGTTCTAACCACTCAATTTAGGCATTCTGGCCTAAGCAGTCTGAACTGCAACCCAGACCTATGGTCTCCAGTCTGAATCACGGTTGACACCTACAGTCTCCATTCTGGACCGCAGTTGTGACCTACGATTTGAACTGGAATTTGGTTAGGCCTTCCATCCGATCCAAATTGGTTGGAACGGCCAAGAGATCTAGAATGAGGCAGTTGGAGGATGGAAGATTCCAAAGGCTTCCATCCCAAATGACCTAAGAAACCTTCTTGATCTTGGTTTCTCCATGAATCCACCCCTAGCCCTAGGGGCATGCTATAAGTACCCTCATTTTTTCAATGGGAAGGAGAGAATTGAGGAGAGATAATTTGCATAGTGAAACATTGTTGAATTATTGAGCAAACTAGTTGATCAAGAGAGAAGTGAAGCCCTGTCAAATTGCATAATGACCTTGTGCATTTTGGAGCCCCTTTTCTATCCATTCAATGATCAATTAGCCATGGATGCCCTAAGTTCTTAGGAGGGTCAAGAAATGTAAATCCGAGCGAATGAAGGCCCTTCATAGTGATTTGACGGAAAAATTTGTCAGAAGACTACAAAGGTGACCCTTTAACATCAATTTGGACAAGGAGGTCAAGCCCACTACCCCTAATTATAAAGGCAAACACATCAGAGGTCAAACCGTGGCTGTCAGCCATGGTTTACAGTGTAGACTACCCCTCAAAGTTACGATTTGTAATAGGTTAGAGATCACCTTACTCAATCTGATTTTTACTACATAGGTTAGTCATATTAGTTATTTGAAAGGTTTAATTGCACTTTTAGAGAAACTATAACCATAGCAATTAGGCATTTTACGTATTGTAGTGGTTAGAAGTACATTGAATCTTTTTGATGCTTTATTGCTTTCGATTCAATATTTGTTCAATGCATCATGTTTTTACTCATGTTTTGTATATTGTAGTGCAATTCTTGATACAATTAGAATAGCGTAGAACCTTTATTTATGATTTCTTGTTTCATTAGTTTGACGTTATTTACATATATAATCCTTTAAAGGGACTCATCACAAGAGGCTATCAATCTATATAATCGTGCATTGTTGTTTCTTGTTCGTAGGGAGACAGGTGCAAAAAAGAGCCTATATCATAATCCTTCCACAATGCGAAGAAGGGGCTTAGCTCTACCCCAAGGAAGTTTGTGTCACCCTAAGGGGAATTTTGATCATACCTACCCTTAAGAGGGAAACAATTACACACTCTTATTGTAATATTGCATCAAGATGATTATCCCTAAGAGGGATGTACTTGTAATTTGATTTTGACTTTGAATATAATGGAATAAAGCGTGTTTTATTGATTCATCTATTGTCAATTTCTTGTTCTTGTATCCATGTTATGATTTTGTCAATTATTACCGTAGGACCTCAATAGGTGTGAGCCTTTTAGGTGGTCACAACAATAAGATAAGGCCTTAAAAGACAAAGGTTATAATTATAATTTATAAAATTTAAATTCCTTGGAATTTAAATATTTTATAAATTACAAAGGATAAGTGTGCCAATGTCATTAAAAATTTGGAGCACCAACGTTTGAAGATAATGGAAACTTCATGTATTAAAAGGGAGGCCAAAATACCTTGAAGATTATCCCTTGAATGATTGATATGCGCCAAGGTTGAAATATTTCGTATGCAATTTTGAGAGCTTCATTGAGGAAGAAGACAAAAAATATTTTTGTCTTAACCACCAGGCATAATGTGGAGAGGTTGGATATTTCTAAGAATGTTGGACACGGTGGTCCATTGGTAGCTAATGATCTACAAAAATGTTGGTGGAAGTAAGATCTCGCATTCGAAAACTATTGGTGGTAAGCGCCAAAGGGAAAGGTTTTCATGCTTTGCATTTTTTGATTAAAATGCCAAGGAATATAGTGCACGTAGAGCCTTTTGGTACTAAATGTACATTGAGTGCACATGGTTGAGGATCTCGTGTATAGGGAATTCGTAGAGGTAGAGGTTAAGGGTTCGAAACCCATGAAGAGGCAAAGGTAAGTTTTGTTTATATTTTTATTGCCTAAAGTTTTAATTAAATTATTTATTATGAGTGATAAGGAGTTTGTTAAAAGGATTTTAGTTAGGAAATAAAATTAGTGGTTAGGATAAATAAGGAGTGATAGAAATTTGTTATGTGTTGAATTGTGATTTATAAAGAGGATATATTCTTTTTAAATTGGAGTAATAAGGTAGTAAGAGGTTGTGATTTTTAGTGAGTGTTGATTTTATGTGTAAAAGAATTTCTGCCAAAGATATTATTATGAGGGTATTGATATTATTTTAAAGTTGGATTGATAAGTTATTTTTTTTTTATATCATTTTGTATTGTGTTTTTTTGAGAAAATTATTATCTTCTAACCCTTATTGAGATTGGCAAAGAAGAAATTGTGAGTGTGGTAGATTTGTGAGATCTACTCCTTGTCAAGCAAAAATGTATGGGAAAATTCTTCCTTGGTTGAGTTGGTTGATTGGCCTTCTAAATAAATTTTGGAGTGAAAAGGATTTGGTTAGGGTTTCCATTTTGAAAGTGTTTGATTTAATGCTTCAAAAAATTTTGGAATTAAGAGTTGTGATTAAAACCTTGTTTTATAAGCATTGTTGTTGAAGCCATTGGATTGTGTGAAGAACTAGAGTTAGGGTTTTGAAAATATCATGAGTATCATTGTTATGTAAATATTATTTTATAATAATTGTTGATGAAGTGAGTTGTTGTGCAAAGAACTTGAAATAGGGTTTGAAAAGATCATGAGTATAATTATTATGTGAGATTTGTTGTTAAGCATTGTTGGAAATATTTTGCGTTGGTTGATATATGCTTGGACTAGGGTTTTTGAGAAAGGGGTGTTTCATTAAGCAATTGGTTGAGTTGAGTGGTTGATCCTAGTCAAGTGGTTATATGAAGTGATCGTTTAAGTTCCATAAAACAAACTATTCTATATTCTGATTTGAGTTGAGAAAGTGATTGAGCATTGAGTATAGAACATATTGAGTCTCTAACAATTATCTTTATGCTTCTATGATATTGAAAGTGATTGAGCATTGAGTATAGAACATATTGAGTCTCTAACAATTCTTTTTATGCTTTTATGATATTGAAAGTTATTGAGCATTGAGTGTAGAACATATTGAGTCTCTAAAAATTCTCTTTATGCTTCTATGATATTGGACAAGTTATGTGTGGACTTGTTAAGCAAATTTGAGGTAAGTATTTGAGGAGACTTGTGGACTGATTTTGTGTGAGATTTTGTGGAAGCTTACAATATAGATTTGGTTAAGTTCTATGTGAAATTATTGAGTATATTTGGACAAGTTATGTGTGAGCTTGTTGAGCAGATTTGGACAAGTTCTGTGTGAGCTTGTTGAGCATATTTGGATAGGTTTTGTGTGGACCTATTGAGCAGATTTGAGCAGGTTCTGAGTGGACCTATTGAGTATATTTGAGCAAGTTCTGAGTGAACTTGTTGAGAATATTTGAGCAAGTTATGAGTGGACTTGTTTGAGCAGAGTTGAGCAAGTTTTGAGTGGACTTGTTGAGCAAATTTGTGCTAGACCAACTAGACTATGTTTAGTGTAGATTTGAGTGGACTTATTGAGCATATTTGTGCTAGACTTATTGGACTATGTTTAGGGCATATATGAGTGGAATTGTTGAGCATATTTGTGCTAGACTGACTAGACTATGTTTAGTGTATATTTGAGACAGAGATTTAGATGTGATAGAGTAGAGAGGACAGTAGTCTCCAGTGGAAAGAGATCCATCAACTAGGGTAGTGAGGATAGGTATTTTGAGTGGGAACACGAGTATTTAGTGGAGAGAGATCCACAAGCCAATGTAGTGGAGGTAGTAGTCTTCTAGAGAATCACCAACAAGAGCAGAGGAGGAGTTCTCCTGTGAATAGAGATCCACAAACCAGATTTAGGGGATCAACATATCCTTTGGATAGAGGTCCATAAACATTGTAATAGGAAAAGAATTCCCAAGAGATTTATTGAGAAAATTTTAGTAAAATATTTTCTTCGTGGAGGTAGCCATATTTGGGTGAACCACATTAAATTGGTGTCTCTATTGTGTGTGGTTATTTGTGTATTTCTTTGATTACTACTGTTAATATTGCTATCTATACATTGCATAATATTGATTTGGAAAGAAAAGTAAAAAGTGCTCTTATACTATTCACCCCCCCTCTCAGTATAAGCTTGTGTTCTTCAATATATTATTATAACCTTAACTTAGATGTGATATCTATCTCTTGAATAGTTCAATTAATTTGAAAATGAATATCACAATTCCATGGTGAATAACTTGGAAGTATTTAAATATGAGTGAATCAATGAATGGTATCATCATCATCAAGTTTATGAAGGATGATTTTTAATATCACATCCTAAGTGGGCCCAATGGTGAAGGCTTGGGTGCTCTATATAGGAATCCCAATATTCAAATTCAAAAATGGTAGGGTATATATATCCTAGAGGTGGATATAATAACATGAATGCCTCCTCCCATACACAGAGAATCTATGAGAGTATCGGGTAGTCTGATATGTATAATATTAGACCTTAAAGTTAACTAACTTAACCTCCTCACATAGTTGAAATTTGGTGTTGCCTTTGTTGCCATATTAGAAAAAATCCATTATAAGCTACAAGTAGTCCAAATAGTCAAGAAAAAAATGATATATGCAATGTACCTCATAGGTATTAACTTTTTGCATTGAAAATACTCTAAAAAAAGAAAGCAAGATTTGTACCCACTTAAAGAAAAAAGGAATACTAAATTTAAATCAATACATTAACATGTCCTACTATAAAATTTTCAAAAAAAATTAGTTTACAAAAATGTTCTAGTAGATGGGATTTTATGTCTCATAACATGATTCCATGCCAATAGATATACATATAAAAATAAATTTTAAGAACAAAAATAAAAACATATATAATACAAATACTTCTATTAAAAGAAATCTTTGACTTTTATTAGTCTAAGGTTCATAGCTAACATTTTTGTTGAATTCTATAGTCTCTAAAATATTAAAAGGGTATCATTAGGAAGTATTTTGACATGTCATATCCCAAAAAATGTGATATAAAATATCAAATAATTTGCTAACAAAATTCAATAAGCATGGAAAATAAATATTTGATGTCAAAATTTAATATAAGAATAGAAATAGAAATAGAAAGCTTTTAAGTTTTGAAAGTTTTAAATAATTTATAAAAACAATAAAATTTCATTATCAAAAACAATGCTTAATTATATTTATTCTTTTAAAAGGAAAAGAGTGTAAAGAATTAAAAGTTGAACCATCATTCTATCTTTTTGAAGAACTTATATTTTTCCATGATATTGTTGATAAATTCTCTCAACTTCAATATTCTTTTTTATTTAACAAAAACATAGAATCCATTATTAATGAATTGAAAATTATTATGAATATCACTATTAGGTTTACATTCCAAGATTACCATTTATTTATTTTGACTAATCTTGAAGTGCAATGAGTACATATTCTACTTTTTTTTATGTATCTTCCATATACATGTCTCATTTTTTAGTCAATGTGAGTTAGTCCTTAGTTGGGCTATAAGTATATTTGCTCTCCATTTGAAAATTGCATTTATATATACTTTTTGACAATGCTCATATATGGGGTTGAATTCAATAAGATAGTGCACCATATTTCTTTCTCACTATTTTGCCCATATTATTAACTTGAATTTATAAGTAAATAGCCTTATCTCAATTCAAAATATTCCTCAATTTTGAATGAGGAGACTCAGATCTAAATCTTGCCAATCCATACTTCTGTAATTACTAATGCCAAAGTATTGTAATACCTTTACGTACACAATAGAGATGGAACTCATTTCAACTCCATAAAATAGATTTTAAAAAAATTGGGTTTGTTATAATTCTACATAATCAATTAAATGTTTTTATCAAATATAATATGTTCTCTTACTTGTTAGTTTAATAGAATGTGAAAATCAAAGTTAAATCAATCTCTCTTGTGAACTAGCTTTGTTTTCTAATGATTTTACTTAGAAATTACATAGTATATGAAGATAACTATCTCAAATGTTAGCATTCTAAAATAATGTTTTTCTTAATTTAAATTTTATTATAAAATTTAATTTAATATAGTGTATAAGTCATTTCAAGTATTTTTTAATTAGATATATAGCTATTTTAACATAAAAATAATTTATAACAAATTTATATTTTTGAAGGCATAAATTTAAGTTATTTAGAGAGAAATATACCATAATACTAATTAATTAGAGTATAATAGAACATTTACACTAAAATTAAATTTCTTTACTTAAAAAAAAATATTAGTTTTTATGGTGCATGAGCTTAATATATGCTTTCAAATTCATAGAGATTTTAATATGATATTAAAAGTTATGGTTTTTTAATTAGTTGTATTATTTTTTGTGGTAGGTGGTAGAAATTATATTATTGTTGGTCAAATATTTACCTAAAATACAAAATATGCATTTGTGCACCCTAGACATGGCCAACATTGAAAGGCCAAAGGAAATAAATGTCCTTCGGGCCAATCTCCAGAGAGGGTTGGCTCCCTTATGAATCCTACACTATTTTTAAGTTTAAAGTTGCAGGAAAGAAATGGAAATAATTGAAAGAAATGGGAAATATATCCACATGTCAGAGATGTAGGATTGGGATAGACTAGTAGCAGGAATTTCAACCAAGTGTTACAACAACATAAAATAGAAAGGAGGCAAAGAATCCACTTACAATTTTACGGAGACAACTTCCAAAATCGCATTCCAGTACTCACTCCCTCACTAGTAGTGCTCAAATCCAAATACATAATTTGAACTTAGAAGATAATGAATATGAACATAAAATAGAAATACTTTAGAGTAGAAAGAAATCACACACAAAATTATTTACAGAGTCAGAAGTCCAATTTCTTCTATTTACGCATGAAACATTAATAGTTTTTTTGTAGAGTGTCTATCCTCATGATACATTGAAAATGTATAGTATTTATAGAGGTTTTCACCTTTATTCATTTAATACATAAAATACAAAATTTTTACAGATCAAGAACCTTTGTGAAGAAATTCTTCCTTGAAATTCTTGAAAATATTCCTTCTGTGATAGCGATCCAAATTTTAAGGGAAATTTTTTGGGAAATAAACAAATTTGGTCATCGATGCAAGGAAAAATACAAATATGGTTGTTGAATTGATATCTCCATTGTTCCTTGGAAATTCACCCTTGTCTAGAATATCTTGGAACTCATGAAAATCCTCCTGTGTTATTAAATCCTGCAAGCTTTTTAGCATGAATCAACAATTGTAGTCACCCTTTACCTCAATTATTAAATTTTCATCCTTTGTATGATCTAGGAACCTTTGGAAAGTCTCCTTTGATGCTTGAAATCAACTTCACCCAATACAAAGCGATAGGTGAAAGTGCTCCATTTAAATTTATTTACTTCCTTCTCATTCATGCTTCTCGGTGGAGAGGGCACCCACAAAGTAGCAATTTTTTTATATTTTCACTCAATTTGTGCCTCTAGGTTGCGCTTTGTAGTACTCCATATAATTTCATCAAATACACAACTCACAACTTGATCTATTTTAAAACTAATGTTCCATGCTCATCCCATACTAGTAACAACAATCTTCCTTGCACAAAACACCTTTATTATGCCTTTGTTTTCATTTTCGACACTTTTACCCATCTTCATGTTGTTTCACCCCAAGGAGGGGTGAATGGGAGTTTCACCCCTAAGGGGTGAAAGCACTATTGATGGCTTTCTTAAGAAACTCTCTTTCTTTAACTTTAGAATATACGTTCACCCCAAGGAGGGGTGAATAGGATTTTTACCCCTCACTTGGGGTGAAACCATTAAAAACTCCTTATTCAGTATGAACCACTATTGGCCCCACAATGTTCTTCCTTCCAATATGCTTTCACCCCAAATAGGGGAGAAAGGAAGTTTCACCCCTCTCTTGGAGTGAATGAACCTTAACCTTTTAATATCATAACTAGATGCCTTATTGCCTCTGCTTGGCATTCACCCAAAATGAGGGTAAAAAGAATTATTTTTTTAATGAATAGTGCCTTAGCGGAACCCATGATGCAACACTTATGAACTCACCATTGTTGGGCTTTCACCCTAGGGAGGTACGAAAGGAATTTTCACCCCTCACCTAAGGCAAAAGTCCCGTTGACTTTTCAATGTACTGACTGGGCGAATTGTCCTTTATCTTTGATGATGTTTACCTCAAAGTTGGGTGAATGATGCTTTCACCCCTTCTTTAGGGTGAACACACTTATTTATATTGTTTTCACTCTTCAACTTTAGGCCCACCATGAAATTAAACATTTGGATGTGTTTTCATCCCAAGGAGGGGTGAAAGGGATTTTCACCCTTTACTTGGGGTGAAAGTCATTTTGCCAAGCTTAGAATTTATTTTCCATTTCTAATTTTACATTCACCATTAAGTGGGACAAATGGGTCTGTCACCCCACTTTTGGGGCAAACTCATTATTACCATTCTGTTAAAAACAAATTCGTCTTCACCCGGAGGAAGGGCAACAAATATTTTTGTCCTTATATTGAGGTGAAAAGGATGTTTCATTCATTTTTCCCTAAATATTTAAGTGTTTTATTTGTTAATGTCTTCAAGCAATTCCAACCAATTTTTTACATCATTTACTACGACCAATTTTTCTTGTAACACCCATTATTTCCAACCATTAAACTCATGAAAACAAATAAGAATATTAACACATAAAAATGAACTACAACACATTATAGAAAATACTGCAACATTAATTTACTGTATTTGCCACTTTTACAATAACACTGGCAACCAAAACTTCATAAAAATTTCTAATTTGGCAAGATGCAAAACTGCCAATATTTATGTCAGCTCGTGGGGTATCCAACTCACGTGGATGCAAGTGATCCTAGGTATTTATCCATTGGGCTATTAGTTATCCTTCTTATGGGTTACCTCGATCAATATTTCTAATTTGGATATATTTTATGTGCCTATTCAACTATTGCCTTCCCATCCATCTCTTGCTCTACTACTACTTGTTATACTATTGCTTATTCTACTACAACCTACTCTTCCTGTTCCTTCAAACTTTCATAGGTTATTTCATAAACTGTAACTGCTTCAGCTCAAGCATTTGTGATGAACAAGCAAGGAACACTAAGCGATTCATAAATATACCACATATTTTGGGTATCATCTAGGTTAAGATGCTTAGATATTTGAGCTAACTCAAACAATGATGACTCCATGGGAGTGAACTTTTTCAAGAGTGAAAATACTTGTTCTTCCATAATTGGCTCTTCCCACTTGTCAATTTTTGATGTGTCCTCCACAAAATTCTTCCAAGTTGCTTCTAACTGTTTCTTTGGCAATTTCTCACCCCATTCATCAATAAAGTCTAGGAATCTCATATCAATGAGAGCATCAAAATGGATCATAAAAATAGTATGCTTCCACTCCATTGTGTTAAGGATATTTCTACCTTCTCTTACTAGATCCAATCTATAGAATTAACTACGCAGTGTAACATTGGTGGTAGACTAGGCTCGGTCCATCTCACTCATGGGGTGAATGTGCATATTAGACTGAGCGAGGGCTTGAATGTTTATGGCCATTTTGAAATATGATTCCAAAATCTCCTCAATACTATCCCCTACTTGCTGACTCAAGTGAATCTATATATGAGCCTCGTAGAGGTACTTCAAAACTTGAACTACTCTTACCACTAAATTCTCACAACTTTGAGCCAACCGAAGGTGAGCCTCTTTAATTGTCTTTTGAGAGAAGCCTACAACCTATGTGGCCTTCTCTTACAATTGATTTTGTATGGAATCAAACTATATTTTTAGTGCCTACACCTGCTACTTTACCACATATTTTACCTTTTTATGAGCCCCTACCTTTTGATGCCATTGTTCAACCTCCATAATGATATTCTCCTGGTGTGCTCTACTTTTAGCTAAAATTTCTTCAATCTGGGTAATATTTGACTCGATATCATAAAATATCTGCTTGTAATACTCACCATGCAAATAAACTGAGCTCATATCAACTTGGATGTTCTCCATATTCTCAATAGGATAAATCATTGTCTGGTCATCCATCACAATCTAATAAGCGTAATCGCTTTGTGTCATTTCTCCTTTTGGTTTTTGGACCAAAGGAATTATCTTAGTAGTGTGAGTCTCCATAGCAACTAGATCGAAGGTGAATTTCTTGAGTGGCT
The DNA here is from genome assembly GCA_028583015.1 of Wollemia nobilis. NCBI lineage: Eukaryota > Viridiplantae > Streptophyta > Pinopsida > Araucariales > Araucariaceae > Wollemia > Wollemia nobilis. The sequence continues at coordinate 15,011,612 of JAQPPZ010017235.1, forward strand.
TAGCTGGAGCAAGTACCTCCTTTCTCCAATGGATCTTCAGCCACTACGATGAACTAAGATGAGCGTAATTAATTTTTTAGTGACTGGATATTCAGGCATCACCTTGGTCTTGGGCAATACCTGCATCTCCAAAAATGGTGTGAAAGGGAGTATAACCTCTACAAATTATAGCTCAAATAAATAAGAGGAAATGAAAATGAGAGGGAGAACTAAAATAGTGGAATGAATAGAAGTGCTAGGATCAGTTGTAGTTACACACACTCGTGGAGGACCTTGCATAATTATAGCTGTAGTGGAAGTAGTGATAGGAATGGAAGTCAAGGGATGCAACAATGTATTTAGACCTAATGCAAATGAACTAAAAGAAAGAGAGGCTGAAGAGAGGGTAAGATAAGAAGGAGCAATAATGACTTACAGGTGAGATGTAGGGAGAAAAATGGAAATGGAAGGAATACCAAATGGAGGGGCAACATATGTAGGAACTGGAGGAAATAAATTTATAGCCACTAGTTTCTCCTGGATGGAAGAAGAGGGAAGAGGAGATGTACCTTTGATCATGGGTGTCATGTGATATGGTGATGGAGATGACTACGTAACATGTTCCTCTTACACTTACTGCTTATTTACCTCTACATCGAGATCTATGATCTGCATTTTCTGATTTAATAATTGCTCTTGAATTAATGGAAACTATTGGGTAATGCTAACCTGAGTAGTCAATGCTGGAAGAGGAGGATCTACTACAACTGCAACAATTATAGTTGTAGAAACTACAATAGTGGATGAGGAAACATCACCTGTTATTAAATTATTTGTAGTCTTAGGGAAAGGAAATACCTCTTCTACACTTCACTTCACCCACTGAGATCTTAATTTAAACACAAACTGTTGCTCTTCTTCCTCATGTGTTGTTTCTTCAGCTGCCAGACACTCTTCTTCAGCTACGCTTTCCTCATTTTTATATCTTTGAAATATTTGGGTACGACCTTGGAGAAAGTGATAGGTTTATAGACGTTAACAAATTTATCATACGCCTCTAAAAATGCCTTATCCATCTTCAACCCATAGGCTAATGTAATTTTCCCCTATGGACCTACATAATCCACCAATTTATGATCTTTGCCTTAGATCTCATGGGCTACTATTATTTCACCTGGATAAATAGTTCTAGTGGATGAATGTGATCTCTATGCACTGTAAGGTTATACTTGACCTCTTGCTCATAAAATTCATGCCATGACAGAAGCAACATCATTGTTTCAACGTGCCACTCCAAATCGTGCCCATAAAAATTATTGTAGTTTTACTAAATATCTGGTCATGGACAATAATGAAAATGCTTGTTCTTAATTATTTAAAAAAAAATACCCAACGGGTCATATCTCCATATTTGTAGTAGTTCTACCAGACCCAAGTCTTGAAGCACTTCTATGCATAACCTATTCTGGTCAACTTGGTTCACTTTGATACTACCAAACTTAAATGACATTATGCATGTTGTCCTCTTATTATGCCCTGCTCCATATACATCATTCACACAATCATTCTGACACACCACCTCCATGGCAAAAATATGTTTGGTGGTGAAGTAGGGAAGTAGGAATGGCTTGCCCATAAAGCCAAAACTTTGTACAACTACACCTTGAGTGATAAAAATATATCACCCTTCTTTGCGGTATCAATCGCTTCTCGCATCTACCATGGCACCCTTTCACTTATGCTGTAAATAAGATCAATGGTGGGCCCCAAGAATAGGTAGTTAAAATTATAAAATGACTTCCTCCTTGATAGAGTGGGAGTCCACATATAAATAGACAAAACTTTGTTTGCCTAATCAACTTGTTTAACCGCAATAAATGAAAAATGTTGATGTAAATGGTAGGATAAATACCAGACGATGAAGGATGTATGTTTGAATGAATTTACCTCTTTTGTATTCATTTTTTCCAATTGGATGTGCTTTTTCCAATATATAAAATCATCCAAGTCAAAATAAATCGGTTTTTTACCTTTTCTCATCAATGTTGAAGTGTAAAACTCCACCTATGACATACACTGCACAAGCACCACTTGCCATTTGTGAACTATGGAGTCTAAAGTGAGGTCGACAACCCACACCAACATTGAAAAATATCTAGGCTATTCAAATTTGAAAGTAGCTTTAGCAAATTTTGCAAATGCCCTAGCTACAACTCTCTAATTAATTGCGCCTCCATGAACTGACACATTGTCACCATAGACACATATCTCTCCTCCTGTTCATTGAGATGTAGTTTCTTGAATATCACATCGAAGGGAGGTTTTAATCCACATACAAATGCTTCTCTCACTATGTTGGAAGAAATAGAGAATAAGCCTCTCCATTCACCTTTCGAATGGTCCTGGTAACTAGGTTATAGAAATGATCAATCAACTTCACCAGCTCCACGAAAGCATGTACAGGCGTACACAAATACCAAAATAAATGCACATAAAAATACATAGTAAGGGGGCTCTATGGCATCAATCCCTGCTTAATCGAAAATTCTATGTCTTGCCAAAGCTTAACCATACCCTTATTGATGATGACACAATCCTCAACTTCTGCCATGGTGTCATAATACGGGTCCAAATCCACATTCTCATTTCTTCATGCTTTCTTAGATTTTGTTCCGCCCTTTGCTTTACTTTTTTACTACTTAGGTTCTACGACATCCTTCACTTCTACACTTTTATTACCCATTGTGTAAATTCTGGTAGCTTTGAAAATGTTTTGCAACTTATACAAATAGAAAGCTTCAAAAATACATTAGTAAATTTAAAAATTGATCTTTGGATGATTTTACCTCTATTTATAGAGCACACCTCCAACTACTATAGTAAATACAATGAATCAATTTGGTTAATTCGGGAGACTGTGCACCTTGGTTCACTCACTCAAAACTTTCCCCATTATTTAATGGTAATCAACCTTTATTTTTCATACTATATTTTTTTGAAACTGTGCCTTCATCACATTATGCCCTCAAACAGTGTGCCTTGGCCCGTAACTGCTTCTTTGGAAAAATAAATTTGCCACCAATCAGCTAATAAATGCCTTTTTGAGGAAACCAAGAGATTTCATCCCTAGAAAATGTCAAATATTTGTATTCTGACAATCTGAGCAAAGATTATTTTGTTTGGGGTGCTTTGAAATTGAGGGAAAGATTTTACTGGCACTAACCATCATATGTCAAAAATAAACCAATAGCAAAATTATCCCAAAGTTGCACTATGGCTTGCACTCCTTTGCATCACAAAAGTGCTTTGCACCTACTCAATTACTTTTCATGGTGAAACCCTTCCTTTTAAAATACTCTCTTGCTTTCCTTTTTGCCCCATATTTTTAGAAAAAGCATTGATTTTATTTTCTTAGAAAATCTTCCAGCTTTGATTTTTAATTTTGCTTTTTCTTTTTGCTTTGCTTTATTTTCACCCTCCACTTTTCTTTTTATAATTTAAAATCCATTTAAATTATTTTCAGCACTAACTTAATTGGGTAAGACAATAATTTAAAAATATTTGTTCCAATTGTAAAATGATTTACCTTTTGCTGAAAAAAGAATAATTCAAATGATTTTGCTAAAATATGCTACATCACTTTCGTAAAATGCTTTAGGGTGAATCTAAACTTTGAAGGGTGAAAATGATTTTTTTCTTTTCTCTTCTCTTTTTTTTTGTTTTTACTTTCTTCGATCTCAATTCTGCCAAACACCTTGTATGCAATTGCTTGAGATGTCGAAACACACCTCATACTTTAAAACATAACATTTATGTAGTTTCACCCTGGCATGCTTGTTACCTTGAACCATGCTCACTTTGATGAAGGGTACACAAAATTTAGTTTGTAATCTGGGCCAAAAGGGTTTTAAATCATTTTCCTTTAATCAGATAGTGCAGAAGTTGCTATTAGAGCCTTAAAATTTATCATCACATGCTTTCACCCTGATGAGGGGTGAACGTGAGTTTCACCACTCATTTGGGGGGAAAGCCCTTTTATATTTCTTCACCATGGTGACTTGGTGCTTGTCATATTATATTTTCCTCCTTTAAAATACGTTCATCCCAAAGGGAGGTGAATGGGTCTTTCTCCCCCTTTTCAAGGAGAAAGCACTTTCAGTTGCTGCAATTTCATGATTTTTAAATTGGCACTTTACTAATGCTTTCAAAGAGTGCTATATTTTCACATCATGTCTTCAAATGCTTTCTAATAAAATACTTTTAGCCAAAATATTTGCAAATTTTAAATCTCCTCTTTTCCCATGTTCCTTTGATTCTGATAGTAAAGCAACTTTTACCCTCGAAGCTTTCAAACCTACTAAAAAAACTTAAAATATAATAATTAATTCCATCCAAAACTCATAATGTGTCTTCGGAGAACCGCTTTGGGAATAAATTGATCTTCAAAGAGAGAGGAAGCATTTTTGAAGGTAAATTTTTCTTTGAGGGTAGCCTGGCATCTCTTTAGCAGAATCAAATTCATTTATTTATTTATTTATTTTTATAATAAAGCAGTAAAATACTTGCAAAAAATAGCATTTGTACATATTTACATACTTGTACCCTTAATCATGTTACTAAAAATAAGCCTTCATATGAAGGCCATTGATCAAATTGGAATATCCCAACCATCCATATCTTGAAGATGATATGAATTCATAGAATTTACCCTTGAGACTCAAAATGGGCCTTCCCAGATTACATTGAATTTATGGTGCTTTCCAGTCTTAAATTTTTTCTTGTTCCACTTGAGGACTAAATATCCAACCTAAAACTTGCACTCTATTGTCTTCTTGCCGAACCACTTCTGCATAGTTTTAGCATTTTTGATGAAAGTAGCATACACCTTTTCTCTCTCCTCTTCTAACTGCAATAGCTAAGCCAACCTTGCACTCATGGGATTAGATTCATCATCTTCATCTTTAAACAATTGCAAAGTTTGGAGAACTGGAAGCTTGATGTGGGTGGGTAAAACTACCTCTTTTCCATACACCAAGGAGTAAGGAGAAGTTTTAATAGATTTTTTACTGATATACGATCTACCCACAGAGCTTGATTTAATAATAGATTCTAACTCCTTTTGTTTCTACCAAGCGTCCTCTTCAAGATCCGAAGCAATTTTTTGTTCGTGGATTCGGCCAGACTGTTTTCCTACAGGTAATAATTGGAGGAAGTCTTCAAGTAAATCCCATATCTACTTGTAAATTCAATGATTTTTGTCCCAATAAATGGATTCTTGTTATCTATTACAATGGTATCTGGTACACAAAAATGGGTAATCAATCCTTCAAGGAAGGAGATAATTGTATCCTAGTCTACTTTCTTAGTTGGAATGGATTTTTCCTATCAAGTAAAGTAATCGACTCCATAAAAATGTATTTATGCTCGATGAAGGAATGATGATCGATAACTACAATGAAATCCAAGCTCCACTACTGAAATGGAGCTTTTACCTGGATTGGATGTAAGAGCAGAGATGCCTTTCAACTCCTACCAACATACTATTTATAGTTATCACAACTTTGGCTCACTTTGTGTGTATCTACAAAAAGGGTAGGCTAGAAATACCCAGCTCAGATGATCTTCAAGGCCATAGGCCTTCCTACATAATGCTTTCTAGATAAGCTAGAGTGGCATTACTCCAAATTGTTTTGCTTTTCAAAATATTTCACACATCTGAGGAGTACTCCGTCTATGTTTTTATGGAATAGCCAACTTGGTAATAGGACATACCTAAGCATCTACAATCTAAATATTTGTCATTGTGAGGCATAAAAGTGTGATGGACATTTTCCACACGTGAAGAATTCGAAAAGGTCTTCTATCCAATCACAATTTCTTGTAATTTGATTGGCAAGATTACTCTCGTTGATAGCGTCATCCTGTAATTGGGATAGCGATCTAAAAACTATGCTTTTAGCCAATTCTTGGCAAAGTTCCTAGCTATGAACCAACTTAGTCTATCATATTTTCACATCATATTACTAGATTTTTGACACTCATCTTGCTCTTTTATAATCCATATCTCCTTGAATGATAAAATTCTTGACATATAGATGGATAGCATAAACAACTATCCTGCTTTGTGAAACAAAAAGCCAAAATTTCTTTAGAGACTTCATGATAGCGTATACTTGCTTCTCAATGAAGTATATTTCTCCGCAATGACTTGAATCAAGAAAGCAATTGGTTTCTCATCTCCATCATATTGATTTTGAGTGAGGACAATAGTATAACTCTCTTGTTCGCCTACTACATAAAGAATAAATTCTTTCAAATAATCTGGATTAATAAGTACTGGTACTTGGGTGATTCTTTAGAAGTTTAGTCATTGGCTTGACTACTTGAGCAAAATTGGCTATGAATTTTTGAATAAAATTGATCTAGCCAAAGAATGACCACATATCCTTATTGTTAATTGGTAGAGGTAACTTCAAGAGAGCCTTAGATCTCATAGGATCAATAGCTAGTCCTTCTTGTGAAATCACGGGTCCCAAGATTTTTACTTCTTTGACAATGAAAATGGATTTTTTTGGGTTGATGGAAATTTCAAATTCTTGATATTTTTTGAATACTTGTCTTAGATGAGAGACGTGCTCTTCCTTGCAATGTGAGAAAATAGTCATAGTATCGAGGTAAATTACAATAATCTGATTCAAAAACTCACTAAGAGCAATGTCCATAGCTCTCTGAAAGGCAGTTCTAGTATTAGAAATACCAAATGATATTCTTTGATATGCGAAGGTACCCCACTTTGTAGTAAATGTCATTTTGTGCTAGTTCTCATCCTTCACCCAGATCTGGTTGTAGCCTGAGAAATCATCAAGCAAAGAAAACCTTTCGGCTCCAAAAAAACATGGAGGATTTTATCAATCTATGATAGGTGATTTTGATCTTTTAAATATGCTTGGTTCAGATTACAAAATTCCACGCACAAGAGAATATCTCCATTTTCCTTCTAAACTAAAACCAAGTTTTCCATCCATGTTGAGTGCTTAATACGATAAATTATTTTTTCCTCCAACATTTTTAACAACTCTGCTTTCATAAGAACTTCAATTTTTTGATTGATAGGTCATTATTTATTTTGAAAAGGCTTCACCCATTCCTGTAATTCAATGGTGTCCTGGATCATGTTCTTGTCGTATCCTTTCAGATCATGGTAGCTTTAAGTGACAATTTTTGGAAAATTATAACACAAATTTTTAATATCCTCGAGCTCCTATGACATACAGTATATTCAAACTTTAATGATATTATTAGACTCCAACTGCATTTCCTTATACTCCTTCATGTCCACATTGATATTATGTTTCTCTGCCCTATAATTTTGATCAAACAGGATCTCAAAAAAAATCAATCCCCTAGGAATATGGTTATTCTTCAGTTGAATCATCCCTTCCATATCTTCCTCAGTCAATATTCTTTCTTCTGCACTAGCAGCTTCCTTAATAACATTTTTTCATCATCATCAAACATCTACTAGTAGAGATTTTTATCAAGAACTGAAGGTCTATAAATCACTCTCATAGTCTTTGGTCTCCTAACCACTTGCTCTACGAGAGAGAAATTAGCACCAAGGGAAGCCAAGATGTCTGCATGTTTGTTATTCTCCCATGAAATTGCTTGAATATTTAGTGTTGTAAAAGACTCAAATAGATCCCATACCTTGTTATGGTAGGTTTTAAAATAGTGTTGCTTTGACATGCATTTTTTTTTAGTCTAATTGACGATGAGCTCAGAATCTCCAAAAATCTATAATTTTTTGATTCCCAATTTTTTAGTTTTCTTTAGACCAAGACACAATGCTTCATATTCGATGGCATTATTCATGCAGCTCCAAGATAGAATCTTGGTTCAATGGGAACCTTCAGAGGCTCAATTTATGCTAGATCAATAGTCACCAACTTCTTTCCAACCCTCGTAAGGACTAAAACTTTCTCCAAGGAAGAGACCATGAAATTATGATCAACTTTTATTATCATATTGATTTGCTCGCTAGTAGGACTTTTCGCTAATGTTTGTACATAATTTAAATGGACCACACACATGTCTTAATCGTGAGGATCATTACAAGTGGAACACCAATATATCTGCTCTAATGTACTAGCTTCTTTATTTGCCAACACAGTTGTATTTCTTTCAGGACCTTTGCTAGCAGTCAGTTGTTCTCTGGTAATCAGTGGTGTTTGAAAACTCCTTGATCAAAAATAAGATTTAGCTTGCTTCTTCTTAACAGATGTAATTTAATTCGATATTATCCTCACTATTGAATTGAGTTACTACATATCCTATAATATCTTCCTGTAGGGATCAATATTGAAGGGTGCAGGTGTTGGTATATGTAGAGATGGTGGTGGAACAAGCAACTACAATGGGACAAGTGGCGTTGGTATCACTGGGAATGGAACTAGGGTTGGAAACTATGGAACAAATGGCATGGGTAATTATGGAATACTTGGAGTGGAGATTTTTGGAACCAAAATTGGAGTGATTTGAGGTGGAACCAATCTCCATGAGGGAATAGGGTACATAGAAGGTATAGGCTGTGAAAATGCACTCGAATACAAATGTTGTGGAATATAAGGAATAATGGGTATGGTTACCTTCAAAGGTAACTTACCTATGACAATAAAATTTGCCTTAGATTTTTGTGCTTACATGTACAAATCTGGAAATATGTTGACATTGGCTTGTCATATAGCCATGTCAATTTCAAAGTTAAAGGCTAAAATATAGTAAAATATAGCTTACTCATGAGTGGGCCAAAGGCCATCAATGACTCTCTACCAACTGCAAGTGAATGTGATGTTGAATTCCATTATTTATTCCTACAAATATCTTTGGATGTTTATAAATTGGTGTAATATGGAAAATAGATCAGCTTGGTCATGAAAGTTCTTGATCAACAATTCTACCAACTGATCCCATGTAGTAATAGTAGCGGGTTGCAAGGACCGATACCAATAAAGAAACTTCCCTATGAGTGACAACACCAACAATCTTACCATAATATATTCATATTCAATGCCATGGATTATCGCCAAAGAAGCCACATCTTGGATATGCTCGTAAGCAATCTTGCCAATACCATCATAGGTAGGCAAAGCCTTCAATGCTTTTTGAGGGACTAGATTTTGTCCTTGTAGATTTAAATATCCTAAGCTATTCCATGTTGGGAACTACCTTGGTGGTTGTGGTTGTTGTGGTGGTGGATTTTGAGCCATGTAAACTAGTGTGTGAGGTTGAGGAGGTGGGAGGCTAGTAGCAATACTATCTAGACTTGAAGGAATGGAAAACACACCAGCTAACTATGAAGATGTCACAACTGATGTATGAGGTGGGGTGACTAATATAGGGTGTTCTAATTTTTGGGTGTCAATATCAAAGAACTCAATAGGGTTTTCAAGATTTTTGGCCTTCGATCTTGTGATCATGAAGTACAACTTTTTTGACTTCACATTCAAAGGCTTCTGGGTATAGCTGAATCACTAGATGTTCTAATTTAACAATAAAAAGGCAAACATCAAACCTAAATATTATTGAAAGTGGAACTTTTGAAGGTTCCACCAAGAATGCCAAAAATTGTTGGTCAAATATCTACCTAAAATACAAAACATGCATTTTTGCATCATAGATATGACCAAAATTTAAAGGCTGAAGGAAAGAAATGTGCTTTGGGCCAATCTCTAGAGAGTGTTGGGTCCCTTACTAATCCTACATTAGTTTTAAGTTTAAAGTTATAGGAAAAAAATATAAATAATTGGAAGAAATGGGAAATATAGCCACAAACAAAAGATGTAGGATTGGGGATAGACTAGCACCAGGAATTTCAACCAAGTGTTACAAAAGTATAAAATAGAAATGAGGCAAAGAATACACTTACAATTTTATGGAGACAACTTCCAGAATCGTATTCTAGTACTAACTCCCTCACCAGTAGTGCTCAAATCTAGATATAGAATTTGAACTTAAAATATAATGAATGTGAACATAAAATAGAAATGCTTTAGAATAGAAAGAAATTACACACAAAATTGTTTGTAGAGTCAGAAGTCCAATTTTTCTATTTACGCAGGAAACTTGAATAGTTTTTCTATAGAGTGCTTATCCTCTTGATACATTAAAAATATCTAGTATTTATAGAGGTTTTCACCTATATTCATTTAATACATAAAATATAAAATGTTTACAGATCAAGAACCTTTGTGAAGAAATTATTCCTTGAAATTCTTGAAAATCTTCCTTCTATGATAGTGATCTATCTTTTAAAGGAAATTTTTTGGGAAATAAAAAAATTCAGTCATTGATGCATGGAAAACTGCAAATATGGTTGTTGAATTGATATCTTCATTATTCCTAGAAAATTCACCCTTGTCCAAAATATCTTGAAACTCATGGAAATCCTCCTGTGTTATTAAATCCTATAGCATTTTTAGAATGCAATCAGTAATTGTAGTCACCCTTTATCTCAATTATTAGATTCTCATCCTTTGTATGATCTAGGTACCTTTGAAAATTCTCCTTTGATGCTTGAAATAAAATTCACCCAATACAGAGCAATGGAAAAAAGCACTCCATTTAAATTTTTTTACTTCCTTCTCATTCATGCTTCCTAGTGGAGAGGGCACCCACAAAGCAACAATTGTTTTATATTTTTGCTCAATCTATGCCTCTGGTCATGCTTTACAGTACTCCATATAATTTTTCCAAATACACAACTCACAACTTGATCTATTTTAAAACTAATACGCCAAGTTCGTGTCGTAATAGTAACAACAATCTCCTTGGGCGAAACACCTTTTCTATGCCTTCATTTTCATTTTCGACACTTTTACCCATATTCATGTCATTTTGCCCTAGGGAAGGGTGAATTGGAGTTTCTTCCCTTACCTGGGGTGAAAGCGCAGCTAACGGCTTCCTTAAGAAACTCTTTTTTTCTTAAACTTTGGAATATACATTCACTCCAAGGAGGGGTGAATGGGATTTTTGACCCTCACTTGGGATGAAACCATTAAAAAATCCTTCAATATATGCCACTATGGGACCCACAACATTCTTCCTTCCCATATGTTTTCACCCCAAAGAGGGATGAAAGGTAATTTTACCCCTCTATTGGGGTGAAAGAACCTTAACCCTTTAATGTTGTAACTTGGCACCTTCTTACCTCTACTTGGCGTTCACACAAAATGAGGGAAAAAAACATTATTGTTTCACGAATGGTGCCTTAGTGGAACCCACAATGTAATACTTTCAAACTCACCATTACTGGGATTTCACCCTAGGGAGGGGTGAAAGGGAGTTTCACCCCTCACCTGAGGTGAAAGTATGGTTGACTTTTCAACACTTTGACTGGACGAATTGCCCTTTATATTTGATGATGTTCACCCCAAAGTGGGGCGAAAAATACTTTTACCCCTCCTTTAGGGTAAATACACTTCTTTACATTGTTGTTGCTCTTCAACTTTGGGCCCAACACAAACTTAAACATTTGGATGTGTTTTCACCCCAAGGAGGGACGAAATGGATTTTTGTCCCTTACTTGGGGTGAAAGTCATTTTGCCGAATTTAGCATTTCTTTTCCATTTTTAATTTTATATTCACCCCAATTTTGTCACCCCACTTTTGGGGTGAACACATTATTACCATTATTTAAAAAACAAAGTCATATTTACCTTGAGGAAGAGTGAAAAATATTTTTGCCCTTCTCTTGGGACAAAAAGGTTGTTTCATCCATTTTCCTTGTAACCATTTTTTTACATCATTTACCACAACCAATTTTCCTTGTAACACCCATTATTTCCAAGCATGAAACTCATGAAAACAAAGAAGAATATTAACACATAAAAATGAACTGCAACACATTATAGAAAATACTGCAACATTAATTTACTGTATTTGCCACTTTTACAATAACACTATCAATCAAAACTTCATCAAAAATTCTAATGTGGCAAGATGCAAAATGCTAAAAATTATATGGGTTTTAATTGGTGTCCAAAACTAGAAACATAAGCATATGATAAAAATTACGAAAAGAAGCACAAAACAGGGTGTCTACACCCTAGCCACTCCATGAACCAAACCAGAGAAAATACAGACCCATGTAGGGGTTGTTTAATAGAAAAATAAAGATCAAAAGATAGAGGCCACACAAGGGCTAAGGAAAACATAAAGTAAAATCAAACCAATGCCCACACATGGGTTAAAATATTAGTACTAAAATTTCCATGTAGAGGAACATAGCTTGAAAGACAAAACAAACCAACTCTAATCATCAATAATTTTTAGCTATAGAGCTCTTTTGGCCATGTTTCTTGACCAACAGTTTTAGGGAGGCACTGATGCTATCCATGCCATTGATGATGCTACTAAGGATGGTGTTGTGGACTAATTTGAATATGGCCATCAAAGAAGCAGTTTTGTCACTCCCATAATTATACTTTTTGAGGCAAGCATACCTCTCATGGATGGTTGTGCATTTCCAAGTCGATAGCAACAAAATTAAGAATATTTTGAGGAAATTTTTTGTACAATATAGACATATTACTGTGACTAACCCCAAAATTGACAAGCAAATCAAAATACTTGTCAGCTTTTTGATACACATGGTAGGTTGTAGTGTTGTAAAAATTCTACATCAAGACCTTAGTTTCCTAAGTAACAGTATACACATTCCACGAAGGAATTTTGTCACTGATGATAGAGTTTGTAAAATTCATGGAATCACCTTCAATTTGTAAATTTTTCTTGTAATATCGAAGAAATTATAGCCCTCTCCACAATGCATGATATTTAGCATAGAGGTTATTTTGAATGCCTAGAAACTCAGGATAGGCCACTATGAGTCGTCCATTATGATCCCTGACTAGACCTTTGACACCCACTACACCCAAATTTCCTTTAGAAGCACCATAATAGTTAATTTTAAGCCATACTATAGGAGGAGGAGTCCAATGAGCACCAATTCTAGGATGGGGATTAGAAGGAGTAGAGTTGGGACTGTGGGGAATACTAAGGGAATGAAAAAGAGTGGATTTAAGGGTAGAATCAGGTGGTTTGGTGCAAGGGAAAATATTAGAATTTTCAATATAAAATGTGATGGCTTTATTTGCAATAGAGATAGAGTCCTTGAGGGTGTTTGAAAATATTCTACTATTTCTTTCGAGCTAGATCTACCACAAGATATGATGGAGATAAACATTCTACAAATAAGACAACCTAGAATTTTTGAAAGGCATGAGCCACTAGGAGAAAAAAGAAGCCAGGGAGTTGGACTAGACCTAGGAGATGTGAAATATGGACATGATACGATCCATGGTAGAGTGGAAGAAAAAGCATTATGTAAATATGTGGTTGATATATTCTCAGACCACCAAGCAAATATGGCATCTATTAGAAATAACTATCCCTCTCTTCATGAGATTATCAGTAGTGAGGATCTTGTTTTGGATGGCCAACCAACAAAAGACAACAAATTTAGGTATGAGGTGTTAAAGCCAAACCATATTGAAAGTAATAATAGAATTTTAGGAAGTGAAAGTCAACAGATGAGCAGATTTGATAAAACAAGACCAGAGCCAGTTTCTTTCTAGAAAGGAGTATCATGAGACATACCATATGGAATTACATTTGCCATCAACAATGTTGATAATTATGTGATAATATTTAAAATTTAGGCATAAAAATTTACAATGTGGAGCTCTTTTTATATTTTGGGTTGGACTGAAGAATCTGTGAAATCATCCACCTTTCTACCTATGAGAGTATCCAACAAAGGTTGCACCACTAGGACTCTGTTGTTCTCATTAGGAATTTGATTGGAGATCCACTTGTTTGACCAAAAATTTATCCTATTTCCTATTCCAATCTACCATCTGGTTCCCATTTTAATAAGATGTTTGGTCTGGAGGATTGATTTCTAGAAGGTGGACCCAAATTTTGGAATATTTTCATCCATAAAATTCTAGATGTGAGTGTATTTTTTATTGATTATGGAAACCCATTCAAGATTGCAATTGGTAAACACCTTCCAAGCCTGCTTGGCCAACATTGCCATATTCATATTACTAATTATTCTAATACCCAACCCTCCTTAACGTTTGGGTAAGCAAACCTTTTTTCCAATTGAACAGATGAAACTTTTTTTTATCCTCTGAACCTGCCCAAAGGAATCTCTTTTGAATTTGTTCAATTTTGTTATATATAAAAACTAGGGCTTTGAAGATTGACATAAAATAAAAAGGAATATTTTAAAGATAGGCCATAGTGAGAGTGGCTTTGGTTTCTTGGTATAGGAAGGTCCCTTTTCAACTTGTAAGATTTTTATTGATTTTTTCAATAATATTGCTCCACATAGACTCTTTGGAGAAATTGGTGAATAGGGAAAGCCCTAAATAGATAGTGGGAAGATCAAATTTGACACACTAAAGAATACAGGTAATATTGACCTGTCTAGACATGGGGGTATTGAGAAAGAAAGCTTTACTTTTGGCATAGTTTATATTTTTACCTGCAGCCTCTTCGTAGAGATATAAAATACCTTTAGTTGAATTTTCTTCCCAAACTGAAGCATGGGTAGATAATATAGTTTCATATATGAAATTTTGATGAGAAAGGGGTCTCATGTTGGACGTAAATTGAATACCAGAGATTGTTCCATCCATGCAAGCAAATTTAAGATCTCTTCCAAGGGATTCAACAAGAATAATAAAGAGAATAGGTGATAGGGGATCCCCATTTCTAAGCCCTCTATTGGTTGGGGAGTAACTTGCTACAGACCCATTAAATAACACTGAGAACTAGGGGCTAGAAATGCAGCCTTAAATAAGTTTGACCCACTGTCTATGGAATCCAAATTTGAGAAGGACAACAAGCAAGAAATATCGATTGACCCTGTCAAAAGCTTTATTCATATCAATTTTAAGGACCAAGGCAGATTTTTTGTTGTTGGAGATAGAATGGAGGACTTCATGCAAAGTTATGATACCATACTTTATAGATATTCCTTTTACCGAACTACCTTGGCAGGGATCTATGATTTTGGGAAGAAATTATTTCACTCTGGATACCATAGCTTTGGTTAAGATTTTATAAATCACATTACACAAACTAATGGGTCTAAAATCCACCGTATATTTGCACATGGGCCCTTTAGAAAAAATATCTATGAAGATAGAATTAATACCTATGGGGATGCATTTTGCATGTTGGGGCTCAGTAATTGCCTTGCACACATTTTTCCCAATAATTTCCTAAAAAGTTTGAAAAAATTGGGGGGAAAAACCATCAGGTCCAGGGGCTTTATCAGGGTGCATAGTGAATAAATATTGCTTGATCTCATCCAAATAAATAGGATTTATGAGCAAGGAATTCATTTCTAGAGTGACAAGGGTAGGTATGTGATTGAGTAACTAATTCGTGGCCTAGTCAAAATTTTAGGGCTGGGTACCCAAGATATCTTCAAAAAAGAAGGGGATTCATCTCAAATTTCAAAAATATCCTTGGTAATGGAACCATCACCTCTAGTAAATTCCCTAATTTTGTTTGAACTTCTATGCCTGAGGGTGGAAGCATGAATTTTTTTTGTAACGAAATTGCCCTTCTTGAGCCAAAGGGCTCTGGATTTCTACCTCTAGAACATCTCTTCTTTGCCTAAAATTTTATGATACTTTGCTAAAAGCTGTTTCTACTCAACTTTTATTTGGTCACTCAGCTGGCCATTCTATATTTGTTATTCAATGCTTTTTAGTTTATTTATAATCTGCTTTTTTCTTTCAAAAATATTGTCGAAAACATCCATATTCTAGATTTTGATGTTTTCCTTGAAAACCTTGAGTTTATGGGAAACTTAAGTAATGAAAGACCTAAAAAAATCCTACTGCCACCAATTAGAGATCCGGTTATGAATATCAGGGTGTTTCATCCACATGGATTCAAATATGAAAGGAATCTTGAAATTGGGGGCTTTGTCAACTTAAAAAAATGGGGACAATGATCAAAGCCAACTCTCGGGAGATAAATGAGATTAGCATCATTCATAAGAGGAATAGCCTATTAAGAAATAAAAAAAATGTCAAGCTTAACTTAGATATGTTGATCCCCAACTCTCCTGTTGCTCCATGTATATTTTTCTCCTTTAATTTGAATATCCATTAATTCACTGTCAATTACAAAATTATGAAAATTTTCAATTCTTCTGGATGGAGTGATATTTCTCTCTTGCTTATTTGATGGGAAAAGAGGGGAGTTAAAATCTCCAGTAAGGATCCACTGAATATTTTTGAAAGCATTCCTCATGTGTCTCAAGGTATCCCATAAGGTATTTCTATTGGTTGGATTGTTGGGGGTGTAAAAATTGGATAAAACCCATGAATAATTGTTGTCTTTATAGTGGAATAGAATGTTCAAAACTTTGTCTGACAAAAATATTATTCTACCTTCAAATTTAATGGAATCCCATAGACAAATTAATCCCCCTGAAGTGCCTTGAGTAGGGCTAAAATTGAAATCACTATTCTTCCAAATAGATTTAGCAATTTTTTGGATTTTTTTTGGTCAATCTTTGTTTCTTGCATAATCACGATAGTGGGCCTATATTCCTTCCTCAAAGTGCATGCAAGTCTCTGCTTGAGAACACTATTGAGACCTCTCACATTCCATGAGAGGATCCTTATTTAGAAATTTTGGAAAATATTTTGTCTCCCTTTGACTGATGTATGGGAGATTTGGATCTTTTTTATTCATCTTTATCCTGACTGAAAATGTCCTAGAAAAGAGTCTTTGAATGCCATTGGCAATTTCATTATCTATTTATTTATTTTTTTGATAATTTATGGAAGGTCTTCCCTTTTTTTATCACTATCAATATCCATAGAGGTTTTCTTGTAACTTCTGGTGTTGATAGGGCTGAACTCATGTTTGGATACTTTACGGTTACAAATTTCTGAGTCAATATTGACAGGAGTAATACTACAAATTTCAATATGCCTATCAGGGGTAGGTAGAGATTTAGAAGGAATATGGGAAGGTCCAGATCTAGATAGGAAGTGGGTTTCCCCTTGGATAGTAGTGATTGGTTCAAGGGGTATAGACTCATGCAATAGGGTTTCATCAAAGGGAGCATAATCAAAAATAAATATTTTAGCTAATACACCAAATTTGTTATGGTAAGAAAAGGGAGATCTAACCTTAGCTTGGTCATACACCAGATCTAAAACTGTGACTTGCCTCCCTTTAAGCATACCTAAACTTGGATTATTTTTTTGGTAAGGCCCAACATGATTATGATTTCCTTGGAACCTATCACCTGGATGCCCAATATGAGACCTAGAGCTAGCCATTTCTTTAGAGGGTTTGAGATATGGATATTAAGCTTTGAGGTGACCTTGAGTTTGGAACTCAATATGAAAAGTGGGCTTATTCTCATATCCAATAGCTTGGCATATGCAATATGAGTTATATACTAGGTTAATATGGATTGACAGTTGAGAATACAAAGTTACATTAACACATATTCTTACATGAATCATGTGAGTCTGAGATTTAGTGATAGAATCGATAGCTACTAATTATCCAATGGATTTAGAAATGCCCTGCAAGATATCTTTGTGCTAGAACTGGGTAGGTAGATATGGAAGATGAACCCATATAGAAGTGTAGTTAATAATTTGAGTTTTTGGGTTGAAATATTCACCCTACTTTCACCCAAAAAAAAATTTTTGACCATAAAACCAGGGCCCACCTATGAGAATTTGAGAGACATCATCCTGGTTATTAAGGCAGATTAGAAAAAACTTTGAGACCAGGCAACCAACTCCATGTTACTCCATGTTACCTAGGGTTATCCACTTAGAAAAAGCCCACCATGGACTCCATTTCAAGTCTACCTCTAATAAATTTCCCAACAAAAGTATGGGACTCAAGAAAAATATATTCAGTTATGGTCTCGTAAGGGATAACCAAATCTTCACTGTTGGGAAGTAAGGTGTTGATATTACTTTTTTTCAAAACATATTTCTCCGACCCTTTCACTTTTTTAGGAAATGTGATCAAGGGGGAAACAATATATTTGGGGGTCCCACTCTATTTTTCTAGAGGGAATTTTTCCCAAAAAGGTTCGTCATTTTCTAAAAATCCCATGCCTTCTAGTTTTGAATCAAGGCCTACTTTCTCACTATTGCATGCATTGCCTATCTTTGATGAGTTTTGAGGGGCCGATACACCTATAGATATTTTAAACTTCATATTCCTACCTTACCCTCACTCCCCTAAAGCTATTAGATCAAATAAAACCACTCATTCACTTGCCATCACCTCCGTTATTGCTCAACCCAAATGAAACCCTCACACAGTCACTTACCAAAAATCGTGTTCACACATAGGGATGCGCTAGGAGTTTTGTTACTCCCAATGATATGAAAATTGGTGGATACATTCTAGTATTTTTCAAGCATCTACCCTCATAAGTTTTACTCAATCTAAGTCTAGATGACTGAAATATGGCCGAAACAAGTTCGACATTTTGGGAAGTCCTGCGAAAAATGTCCTCTCTAATAAATTATTATTTTTCAATTTATTATCTAATATAATAATGTAGTTTTTTAGTTTTAAAATATATGGTTGTATTATTTTGAAACTAAAAAAACTACATTGTTATAGTAAGAGAATAAATTTTACTATTACAAGTTGTTTTTTGTGAAAGTGTTTCTAATGATTTAAATTCAAGCTATATTCATACAATTACATTTCATTTATTAATGTTCTACACTACCTTGAACTAAAAATATTAAGGTTCATCCATATAAAAATAACCTTGGTTTATGGCTTAAAAATCCTTACTTTCAATTGATTTTCAAAAACTCAATTGACTAAAATTTATTAGTTACATGAAATTTTTTATTTTGTTTTTCGAAAAAACCCCTTTCAGGGTACCACTTTCAGTTAAGTTTAAAGGATGAAGGGGTATCTATTACAAAAAAATCATCTAGAGCTTGAACTTGGAGTACCACCTTTGGCACACTCAAAGAGAATGCCTAAACCAAAATAAATAAGCTAACAAGCCATGCATGTACTAGACAGAAAGGTTGACAAGAAAATTAATTACTCAAGGCTCATGGAGATTGTAGTAGTCAGAACACTTTCTCTAGCTTACTTTCACCATGACTAGCGGTAGCATCACCCTCATTATATTTATTTATTAGAGAAATAATACTATGCTTCGTAACCTCAGGAGGACCCATGTTAGCAAATTGGTTGATCTAGGTGATCTCTCTTAGACCGCTATCCACTTCCCAATTAGCAATAGCATCAACCACCTTGTTTATAGATATCTACACATGAAAGTACTCCAAGGAATAAAATGAGTGATAAAGTTATTTTATAATATGAATAATATTGCCTAGCCTCCAATTAGAGAGTGAGGAATACCCTTTTTTATATTTTAATTGGTTTATGATCACCTAGGAATCCCCTTCAACATAAATATCCTGCCAATTTTCTTTAAGGGCCCACATCAGTCCTTTAAGAAGGGCCTATACCTTAGCATGATTATTAGTGGTATCTTAAAGGCTAAATACAAAATATCTTCTCATATTCCCTTGGTCATCATGAAAAATGTAACCATAATCAACTTTGCTTAGTTTTCCCCTAGATGCACCATCAAAGTTGAACTTTATAAACCCTTTATGGGGAGGTTGCCAACTGATTTTAGTATTATTCATAGAGTTTTTATTTTTCTTGATTGGGCATCTTATGTCATCTAAATGTTATACTTTACATTGATTATTCATATATTTAAGATTTTTATCCAAGGATTTATCCCAATCCTCCCAGTACTTAACAAAATAGATTCAACCATCACCCTCTGAATAGAAAGCTAGATTTGGAATTGAAGAATTCTTTCCTCCCTAGAAATATTTGCATCTATCCTTAACCAAATCACCAAAATAATGTAAGTATGGGTCCAATCCTAGATGGCTCTAATAAATTTAGGATTAGAGCTTTGGCCAACCCACTCCAAAATTAAATCCCTTATTATTTGAAAATTATGGAGGGGCTCTCTCCAAGAGTTTGCAAAGTATCACTAGAGAGACTGAGCAAATGGGTAATATATGAAGATATGGTTGATGGTTTTAGTATCAAATTCATAATTAGGGTATCTGAAGGGACCATAGTAGCCTCTCTTCATAAAATTACTACCAATTAAGATTTTGTCTTGCACCATCAACTAGACAAAAAATGAGATCTTAGGTTGAACACCTTTTCTCCATACATGATTCCCCAAAGTTTTTGTTTATTAGCTTCCTTGATTTGACTAGGATAGGACCAAGGTTATTTTTAGAAATGAAAAACCATCCTACCAGTATTAAGGGGAATGGGATGGTCTTGAATGTAGTCCTTGACTTAGCTCCAATCCTCCTCTTTAAAAATCTTCTTCAAACCAATCAAAGAATTATATTCTCTTAAAGGTTCATATTGGTTCCATGCATCCTCCCAAAAGAGAGTATGGTTGCCATCCTTGATATTTCAAAAGGCTCCAAAATGCACCCATGTATTTTGGGATGTCATGCTTGTACAAAGAGAAGAACCCTGATAAAAGTTTTCAATATTGATAAACTCATTTCAATCCACCTCAGGGATATATTTTTATCAAAAAAATTTGGCCCAGACAAGGTTCTCTCCATTGTAGAATCTCTAAAATAGTTTCCCATTAAGGGCTTTGTTGAATATTTGAAGATATTTAATTCCAAGACCCCCATATTGGATAAATTTGCAAATATTTATCCATGCAACAAGAGTCATTTCCTTTCTAGAGAGGGAACACCCCAAAAAAATTCCTTTTGAAGTTTTTGGAGTTGTTTGAAAACCTTAGGAAGCGCTAATAAAGCAAATAAGAAGTAAACCAAAAAATCTTTAAGAATGAAATTGAGAAGGGTTAATATGATATTATATGAAATCCATTTTAAAGTCCATCCCTACAGCCTCCCTCTAAATTTTAAGATAATTTCACTCCAATCCAACATTTTAGGATTAGAGTCAGTCAAAGGAAAGCCCAAGTACTTGAAAGAAAGAGAGGACCTCTCAAAGCTTAGAAGCCTAGAAATATTCATTTGGACATGAATAGGAGTGTTGAAGAAAAAATATTTGACTTCATCATATTTATTGCCCCTCTAGATGTAGCTAAATAATGCTCCAAATTCTCCTTAAATATTCATGTCTCCTTGAGAGTGACTTCACCCATAAGCAAGGTGTCATCCATGAACTAGAGGTGGGAAATATTTTACTCATTGTTGACCACATAAACACCTTTTAAGTGACCATAGCCCTTATAATTTTGGAGCAATATCCCTAGACCTTCTGCTAAAATAACAAGGAGTTAAGGAGAAAAAGGGTCTTCCTATCTCAAGCCTCTAGATAGAGCAAATAACCTAGTAGGATAGCAATTCACCAAGACTGCCAATGTGATCTAGGAGATGCAAGATTTCGCCCACTCAATCTACTCTTGAAAAAGTCAAAGATTTCCAAGATTTTTAAAAGGGGGGTTCAATTAACCTCATCATAATATTTAGCCATGTCGAACTTAAGAATCATACTCCCTAGATCTACTATTCTTCATGGAGTGGTCAGTTTCTTGAGTGATAAGGATGTTGTCTAGTATTTGTCTACCATGCACAAATCCTCCCTACTCCTAAGAAATGATTGAGTCCAGAGTCTTATTGAGTCTGTTATCCATCACTTTAGTGATAATTTTGTAAGTTGTATTACACAAAGATATGGGTCTAAAGTTCTCCATATGAGTAGCTTGATGGTTCTTAGGGAGTAGAGTCAAGAAATTGTAATTTAGGGTTCTTAGAATTTGCTTAGAGTTATGAGCCTCCTCTACCACCTAATGGATATTATTCTTAATGATACCCTTTTAGGAATGGTAGAAATCAGTGGGAAAACCATTTTACCTAGGAGATTTCTCTTTCTTTAAGCTAAAAATAACATCTTCCACATCTTCTATATTAACAATCTTAGTAATACTTTAATTTTGCTCTTGGGTGACCATCAAGGGAATGGTAGACATGACTCTTTCTCTTGCTTGTACTCTTTATATAAGTGGTTCAGTTAGAAGACCTCTAAAATAGTTCTCTACCAAAAGGAAAATCTCTTGAGCCTTAGTGATCTCTCCCTTAGGGTTAGTAAATTTGGAAATTCTATTCAAATTCCTATGTTGGATAGTGGCTCAATGGAAGAAGGTAGAGTTTCTATCTCACTCCTTCAACTGGTTAATTCTTGACTTTTATTTCCAAAAAACTTCTTTCAACTCTTGTTCATCCAATTGTGTATTGAGGTCATTTTCATACCTAATAAGGGCCTTAATAAGCCCTTGGGAGTACATATATTGGTGAAGAAGAGTGGCATCCTTGTCTAGGGATTCCATTTGTTTGAAAATATTCCCAAAGGCTTTCTTGTTCCATATCCTTATTTTACTCTCGATAAAACTAATATCTTTGCTAGAAGATACATATTAGTGCTTCGATTTGGATTTTCTTCTCTCCACTAGATCCTAATTTTCTCTTCCAGTTCAAGATGAAGAAGCCACATGCTTTCAAATTTAAAGGGAGACTATCTTGGGTGGGTTAAAATATTTAAACTTATATAAATGGGCCAATGGTTTGAGAGAGAGCCCAATAAGTTAAATGACTCAGTGATAAAACATGACTCAAGTAAATTCTCAATTACAAGGAATCTATCCAGTCTCTCGATAAAAAAGGCCTTCACAACTCTTATATTATTATAGGTTTATTACCCCTCTTTTGGGACCTATTGGAAATTTTGACACCTTGCCACATTGGGAGTTTTGCTGGAATAATTTGACGCAATATTTTGATGAATTTTATAATGAAAAATAATGAAGAGCCAAGTTGAAAATTTGGAAGGCTTAAAATGTATTCACGTTCACCCCAAAGGTGGGGTGAACACCCCGATCACCCCACGTTGGGGCGAATGAAAAATTCAAAGGGTGCAAAAAATTTCTAAGTATGGGTGAAGATAGATATATTCGCATTCACCCTTGTGGTAGGGTGAACGTCCTATTCAAACCTCCCATGGGTAAACACACCCCATAGCAGAACACAATCATGTTTGGTTGAAATTAGGTTGCAATTGCATTCACCCCAGTTGAGGTACGAATGTCTCATTTATCCCTCTCATAGGTGAAAAAACTCTAAGAGAAGAACAACATCATGTTTGACCTAGTTGAGGGGTGAACATCCCATTCGCCCCTCCCATGGGCAAAGGTACTTTTAGCAGATATTATTATCGTGGTCACCCCAGTTGAGGGGAAATGTTCTGTTTACCCCTCCCATGGGAAAACATGTTTTTAAATAAGGATTGTGCATGCTAGCTAGATGAGAGATGATTGGGTGAAGCAGTTTTTGCCTAAAGGTGAATACGATTTTTGGTCAAAGTTTCCAAGGGTGCTAGATTTGAAGCATTAAATAATGGTGGTAGTAAGTAACTCATATTGTGGATCCTGAGCATAGAAGAAGCTGAATGAGAAGAGCAGGGGAATTTTCATGATTTCCAAAGTGTAGAGAGGTTTCCAAGGCATTCAATGTTTCCAAATTATCTGTGCACCAACACCTACATTACTGATTTCCTGAAAAGATTACCCTAAAATATGGATTGTAGTTTCTAAGAAAGATATTTTCAATGATTCCAAGGAGGAATTTCCTCACTTTTGTTTCTAATATGTGATCATTTTGTTATCTTATGTATTTAATGAAAGAGGCAAAATCATATATAAATACTAATGAAATTTATATTGTAAAAAAAAGGTTGCACACTTTGCGAGAATACTCTCCAATTTCTCTGCATTAATACTAGGCATCAGCCTTTTGAATTTGCAAGTGATATTTTGTGCAATTTCCTTATATACTGTGCACTTCTATTTTAAATTCATGTTTCTTGTTTGCTATTAAATTTAAATTCTACACTTGGATTTAAATATTTCTAGTGAGGGAGTGAATGATGCAGTGTTATTATGGAGGTTATTACTACAATTTTATAAGTAAATTCTACTGAATTTCCCTTTGATAAATGCTATTTCATGCTTGGGTGAATTTCCTGCTGTTAGTCTAACACAAATCCTACATTCTGGCTTGTGGAAATATTTCCCATTTCTTTTCACATTTTCTAATTTCTTTCCCACATCCCTAGTCTTCAACCAATGTAGTATTTAGTTCAGGAACTAGCCCTCTCTAGAGATTGGCACAAAGGACATTTATTTCCTTTGATATTTTAATGTTGGCCATATCTATGGTGCATAAACATAATGTTTGTTGATTAGGCATATCATTATTATGATACATTTCTTTCTAAATAACTTAAATTTATGCCTTCAAAAATATAAATTTGAAATAAAGTTGTCTCATGAATACAAGATTGAAAGTCAAAATTCCAAATCATCAAATCAATTTCTTTGAAATTGATATTCAAAGGTGGGGGAATATCCTAAATTAGCCACTTTTTGACATACATACTCATTATCCCATACATCACATACAAAATTCATCACATATTCATGACTAGCTAGTGTATTCTCCACTCTCGTAAGCCTAGTAAGTACCGCCACAAGTTTCCCTCCACCTCTGCCTCACAAAAATATGAGCCTTCCTAACAATACACCTCATATACCATTCCATATGGATTAGAACCCTCTACCACATCAATAGTAGCCACCAAAGTAGTTCCCAACGTGGAATAGCTCAGGAGCCCTAAAATTACAAGCACAAAATCTAGTGCTCCAAGCTGCCTTGAAAGCTTTGCCAACCTATGATGGTACTGGTAAAATTATATATGAGAATATACAGTGTGTGGTCTCTTTGGTGACCATCCCAGATGCAAATGAGATTATCAAGTTGTTGGTACTATCGTTGAGAGGGAAATTGTTGTATTGGTATCGATCATTGCAACCTGGTACTATTACATCATGGGATCAGCTGGTAGAGTTGTTGATTAAATATTTTCATGAACAAGTGGATCCAGACCCATTGTTGCATAAGTTTACAATGATTCAAAGACATCCGTAGGAGTAAATAGTGGATTTTAATGTCATATTCACATGAATTTGGCAAAGATTTCCTGATGGTTTGTGGCCTACACATGAGCAAGCTATTTTCTACTATATCAGGGCATTTAGTATTGAAATTGGTATGGTTGTACGATAGGCCAATGTTACTACATTTTTGAACCTGTATACATAGGCTCAAAAAGCTAAATCTGATTTGATTGTTGTAGGTAGGCTTCCTTTGAAAACAACTATGCATATTCTTATTGACCTTCCTTAGTATCTATATTCAAGTGAATTTTTACAACCTATGCCTTCCATGTACCCAATTCCCTCATGGAGCTTGTTCCACCTTAGATCGCTCCTATTCATGTTCCACAATAGTTGGCTCTAAGTTTTTCATATTTACCTGCTCCATCAGTCCCCCAGCTACCAGCATCTATTCCTTTTCCAACATTGCCAGTGCTTCTGACTTATTTTTTGTTACCCATGCCACAAGTGCCCTTACCTCTACTAGCACCAACCACATAGTCCAACCTGGATCCTCTTACGATATTATTGCAAGAAGTAAATTCTAACAATGTAGCCTTAAGGATAATATCCAATGAGCTTACAATAGTAAGGAAGAAGCAAATATAGGCAACCCCACCAATTACTTAGGAATAAGCTTCTACCAGTAGAGCCTCTACAAGGAGTGTGATGGTGCTGGCAAATAAGGAGACTAGCATGACATAAAAGGTGTATTGGTGTTTGACATGCAATAATACTCATGGAGAAGAGACCTGTATGGTGCATATGAATTATGTGTAAATGCTAGCAGAGTTTTTAGATGGTGGACAAGTTAATATGATCAGAGAAGTCGGTCAAAATTTCATGATACCATATTTGGAGTAATTTTCGGTCCTCACAAGGTCTAGAAAGAAATCAATGATGGTAGATCCAACTGAGCTTGAACCTTTGAAGGTGCCTATAGAACCAAAGGAAAAATATGGGAAGTAGAAACCTCCAAAAAAAGTTCCTAGCATAAGGACTAAGGTGCAGGGTTCTATCAAGTTAAGAGATTTACTGCCTAAGTAAGCTCAAGAAAAAGTACAAGCTAAGGCATCAAATTCACAATCTGTAGTGTACTCAAACACAAAATGAAACAAAAGGGTAAGCTAGGGAACGGCTTAAGTACCCATCATTGACAAAAATACAAAGAGTAGAATCTACCGAACAATAATGGGATAGGTACGAACAAGCTCCACCAGAGAAGATTCAAACTATCCCAAGTTACAACATTGTAGAGGAAATTAAAAAAAATCCAGCAAAGGTTAGCTTGTATGATGCACTACAGTTACCAAGGAAAATTGACTTGTTGTAAGAGTCCTTGAAGACTGCCAAATATCAAAAGAAATATTCCTCTCAAATAGTCCTGGTGCAAGCGCTATCCACTTTCACAACGAGAAAAAAGAGGCCTCCCCCATTTTATTTGTCACTCAGAATGGAGGGGTGGATTGTACACAATTGTATGATCGACTCTAGAGCTACAACTATTGTCATGCCAAAGGTAGTATGTGAAGTTATGGGGATGGAATATACAAGGAGTAGCCTAGGAGTGTTATAGCTGGATGGGACTCTAATCAAGATAGTGGGAGTGATCAAAGATATCCCTATTGTCCTTCATAGTATACCGCAAATCACAGTCATCCATGAAGTAGTAGTGGTTGACTTAAAGTTGTACTTTAGCATGTGCCTCTTGAGGAAGTTCATAGCTAAATTGTAAGGATACCTTTCCTTATATTATTCACATTTGGAGATATCATTCAAAGTAAAACGGATTCATATCCACAATGAGAAATTATCACCCTTCCATATCAAGAAGTTGGAAGAGGAAGAACAATCTCCAGGTGCTATAAACATGATGACTGAAGAGCTAGAATAGGTTGAATTAGTGGAAGAAGCATTGTGTGAGCTTCACTTGGAGGATGAGTTTTTACTCATAGATTTTAATGTGATTATCAGGATAAATATTGGTTGTTATACAATAACCAAGCCTGAGCATATTGCAGAAGAAGTCTCTAAAGTTTAGGATTCCAACATGGATCAGTTATGGAAATTGTATTTTGATGGCACCAGATGTAAGAATGGTGTAGGAGCTGGTGTCGTATTGATATCTCCTCAAGGGATATAAAAGAATTACTCTTATAGGCTGACTTGGAATTGTATGAATAACGCAACTAAATATGAAGCATTATGCCTTAGATTGAAAAAAGGCTAAAAAGTTGGGTATTAAACAACTGTAGATTTTTGGTGACTCTAAGATTATTGTCAATCAGACCACTAATAAGTGTGTGTAAAAGTAGCATTACCTAAAAGCTTATCACAATAGGATCTAGGATTTGTTTGAAGCTTTCATGACTTTGAAAATTCTAATGATATCTCAGGAGCAGAACAAACATGCAGATATTTTAGCCTCTCTCAGTGCAAATTATTCCCCTACAGAGCAAGTGGTCCAAAAAACCAAGACTATCAGGGTGATCTATAGAACTTAAGTACCAAATATGAATATTTATTGACAAGTATTTGACAATGATGAAAAAATAGTCAATTTTTTGCTCATAGAATCTTCTAGCACAGATGATAGAGTGCTTATCAAGGAGGAGAAAGAAGGGATGATTCAGTTAAAGAATAATCATATTCCCAGATGTTTAATATTAGTGGAGAGTTTGTTCAATCAAAATTATAGAGTTTATAAGCATAGAATCAAGGTAGATACCAAGGATTATGTTGTGGTTGATCCACAACACACCCCAGAAGTGGGGACCCACATTTTTTGCAGGCTTACTGAGCAGATCTCAATCACCTAGATGCTAAAAAATGAAGAAAAAAGAAAAATGCATAAGTGTAGAAAGGGGTCGCGAAATCGCGACATGTCACAAAATCGTGACACACTGCGCCATCGCGACCAAAACCGAAAAACCGTAGCGAAATCGTGACGTGTCAAAAAATCACGGTCAACGCGGTCAACGACAGCAGGTAAAAAAAGGCGCAGCGAAATCGCGACGTGTCGGTGGCATGAACAGAAAAGGTGTCACAAAATCGCGACCTGTCGGCAGCCCGATGGAGAAAGTGGTCACGATTTCATGACGTGTTTCGGCGAAGGTGTACGGATGACAAAGCGGTAGCGATTTCACTACGATTTTGTGAAAAGGAGGTCCGAAGGAGAAACGGTAGCGATTTCGCTACGCCTTGCGAAAAGAAGACTCAAAATTCAAAATGGTAGCGATATCGCTACAAATTTCATGAAGGAGGCCAA
Organism: Wollemia nobilis; assembly: GCA_028583015.1. Lineage (NCBI taxonomy): Eukaryota > Viridiplantae > Streptophyta > Pinopsida > Araucariales > Araucariaceae > Wollemia > Wollemia nobilis. The sequence continues at coordinate 15,039,985 of JAQPPZ010017235.1, forward strand.
CCCCAAAAAAGAAAACGCCCATTCGGGAAAGTAGGCTTAAGTTAAAAAGTGGTAGCGATATCGCTACCATTTCATGAAGAGGAAGCTTAAGGTCAAAGTGGTAGCGATATCGCTACCATTTCATGAAAAGAAAGCCCAAAGTCAAAGTGGTAGCGATATCGCTACCATTCGGGGAAAGCAGGCTTAAGTTAAAAAGTGGTAGCGATATCGCTACCATTTCATGAAGAGGAAGCTTAAGGTAAAAGTGGTAGCGATATCGCTACGAGGAGCTACCAAAGACATACGACCGGAAGGAGTGTAGCGATATCACGACATGTCGCGATTTCACGACATGTCGCGTTATCGTGGCTAAGAAGCTGAACAGGCGGCATGCAATTTTTGTCAGGATTTTCGTAAAAAAGCGTTACGAAAGGCGTAGGAAACGCAGGACACGTGGCGTACAAGTGTCGGAATTGTAGGAGCGTTACATGCAGCGAAGGATTTTAGGCATTTTGGCGTTAAGCATGGGATAAAGACAAGGAAAAGGCAGGAATTCGAAGGGTCACATGCAGGAACATGAAATGAAGCGACCAGGGAGAATCGAAGAGCCACGCTAGACAGGATAAATCCAGAAGCGCAGATTGAAGGAAGGGTTGGAAATTGCCGATTGCAGAGTTGCAGAGACAAGAGCTTCGTGCTATTTTGGGCCTGCACTTGGGCAATTTCCTTCTTTTTTGTTCTGGAATATTTATGCCTAGAACATTCTTTGAATGTAATTGACATATCATTTAATACAAAATATAGAGTATTGGCATCTCATTGATGAGAAAGAAGGAGTCATTTTGTGCATGCATGATTTAATGCTTTATCTTTCATTCCATATTTCTGAGGCTTTTAGGTGAAGTTTAATGCAAGTGTGCTTGGTTGCTTCATGCGAATGCCTAAATCCGGAATTACGAGTAGAAACCCTAGAGACCAAGCACCTAATTTATTTGGATTATGCGAGTTTGCGAGTTCATTAGATTAGGTTGCATGCATAAAACCTCGATATCTTCGGTTTCATCAAATCGATGGCAGCATTCTGACTGTAGTTTAGTTTCTCTCGCATTTACTTTTCTTTATTTTTTCAAAACCTTGCTTTATTTTCTACAATTTAATTACTGTATCCAAATTAATAACTGAAAATCCTTCAAAATCCAAGATCAATGTATATTCATTCACTTTGAGTCCATTGTAAATTTAAATTAAATAAACCACCAGTGCCCCTTGTTAACATCCACTTGCAAACCCTAAGATATTCCTAGCATTTCATTTGAACAGCATTATTTAAGCATAACAGGAACCTTGGAGAAAGTTATTTTCTTTGCAAGCAGAGGATTCTTGGACTCAGATCCTACCGGAGAGTGTGCTTTCACAACCGGGTGAAAACACCACTCAATAGATTGGTGCTAGAAGGAGGGCCGAATCGGTTTATCTATTTCAATTTTCATATCTGAATATTTTGTTTTTGATTTAATTCTAAAATTATTTACGGCTAAACTGCAACACTATTTTTGTGTTTGTTGCAGGTTTTCTTCGAACTAGCCGAGGGTTTCCTCAGGCAGGCTGGACCCACCACGCCGTATTGCGACCAAGTCTCAAACAACCGGAGAAACCATTTTTCATGACCTTACTGGTACTCCCAAGGGTAAAGCCAAGCAAGTCGTAAGCACACCAGTAGCAAAAGGCCTGTTTTCTCCAAGAACGTCGAGTGGACCTACGCCAGTAATATCCATTGCCCCTAGTGTGCCTATAGTTAGTAATATTTCTTCTACTATTGTAGGTCTATCTACATCAATTATGAGTCAAATGGCTCAAGCTCCAGCAGCTCCTTGGTATGGAGCTAACAATACTCCTTTGAATATTGTTGGGGATATCCATGAAATCCCCAAGAACATTGAAATATTTCTGCCTAAATACAAGCCAGATGGCCTAAGAATAGTAGAACATATCCAAGCCTATAGGGATGTTTTAATTATGCTGCAAGTTCAACATGAGGATGTAGCCTGTAGACTTTTTCCCATGAGCTTGGATCCAATAGCATATGAATGGTATATATGCTTGCCAACTGGTTCAATCACCTCTTGGACACAAATGGAAAATACCTTTGTCAATCAATTTAGGTCACCCTTAGATCCCGCAACTATTTACAATCAGTTTATTACATGCAAACGGGGCCAAGGGAAACCAATCCGAATGTTTAATCAGAGATTCCAAAAGAACTATAACAGAGCAATTAGACATTTTGCCATCGATCCTGCAGTGGCTTTGCAGATATATTTTGGGGCATTGGACCCCATGACAGCCATGTTTGCAAGGCGTAATCCTCAGGTCACCACGTTGGCTTTGGCCTATAATGAAGCCATGACTATTGAGCAATAATTGACACCGCAAGGCTACGGGTTTACCCAGATGCCTATGATGGGACAGTGTGCTCCATATGGTCAAGCTCCCCAGGAAAATCAACTCATGGCACCACAAATGCCAAGTTTGAACGCCTTCCCATACCAGCAATCGTATCCACCAGCACCCACATATGCACCCATTCCAATCCAACCAATCACAGCCATTCCACCATTCTCTCGCATTTTTGCGAGCAGGTCAATCAACTACGCAGAAACTAGTCAAGTCAATCCTCAAGCCATAGTTCCTGTTCCAAATCCAATCCCGATTCAAGGTATCAATCCATATGGGAATTCAATTCCTCAGAACCCCACCCAAATGTGGAATCAAGACCCCATCAATTATGCAAATCCAATGGGGGTTAACAACAATGTGGTTCCACAAAAGGATGTTTTTTTGAAAGTCAAAGAGCTCAAGAAACTAGTGCATAAACTAAGTAATGACAGGGTTCAACAGCAGAAGCATGAGTCCCGTGCCCCTCACCCAAATCAAAATTTTAACAATAGAGGGAGGCACTGGAACACTAAGCCAAACAATGGGGGAGTTCCTGCTCCCATTGCTAATCAATTAGATGCTTCGCAGGCCCTAGCCAATCCAATTCTCTTTTGAATCTTTCAGATTTGGCATGGGAAAGGGGGTGCAGATTACATAACACAAAAGAACACAATGAGAAGAATTGTCCTGAGATTGCTAGATACACTCATTGTCTTCAGGCACAAGTTGATGATTTGGAACTAGTATCAAATGAGGATCCATCGTATCATCAAGATGAAAATATTATGGTGATGGAAACAGTATATCACCAAGAGGGTGAGAGCGAGGAGGAAGAAGACAAAGTTTTGGAATAGGAGGTGCAAGCTTTTCGAGATTTCAGAAAGGGGACTCATGGGTACCATTTGAGGAGTAAGTCTAAAGTCCCTAAAACCTCATCAACACCTCCAAACAGTTCTATTCTTCCTCCAGATACAAAGGCAAGTAACAACCCTCCCCCTCCACTCGGAAGAGAAATGTCCAATGACGTCCAGAAGACAGTCAAATTTGAAAAACCAAATTATGACGTGGTGGAGGATATGAAGAAGTCCAAATCTAGCCTTTCATTCTTGGACGTAGCTAAATTGCCTAGTCAAAAGGAGGCGTTGATAAGAGCTTTGAACTCACCTGATCCGATGTGGAAGGAAAAAAGAGCTGAATCCCATCTGATTTTGCGAAAGGAGAGAAGGGATGTCCCGCCATTCTTATTGACTCTGAGAATTGTGGGTAAGAACTTGCATAACTGTTTGGTGGACACAGGAGCCACGAGCAACCTCATGCCTACGAAGATATGCAAAATGCTGGGTCTACAACCGGTTTCATCCAAATGCACGGTCTTGCAATTGGACCGTTCAGAGGTAAATGTAGTAGGGACCTTATATGATGTCAAGATTCAATTAAATTTTGAACCCAGGGTCCAGCAGGTTGTAGACATTTTGGTGGTTAACATCCCAAGTAGGTATGGAATGTTACTTGCGAGAGATTGGATGAAAACGTTGAATGGCTATTTTGCAACAGACTGCTCGCATATGTGGCTGCCATGGAAGGGCATTGCTAACCAAATCAGAGTGGAAAATGAATCGAGGCTTAAGGAGATTATAACAGATTTTAACAAGCCAAATGAGGTTCAGTTTTTTGAGCCAGACCTAGGGGTCTATGCTCTTGATGTTGAGAAAGCTGCTGATGAGCTTAAAGAAGAAGTGTGTCATGGTGGTTCTTCTGAGGAAAAAGATTACACGTGGTTGCTCAAGTTTGATGGATCAAAGTCTAGACAGGGAGCAGGAGCTGGAGTCGAGCTCACTGGTCTAGGAGGTAAACCATTATTGGCTACCTACAGACTACAATTTCCTTGCACAAACAATGTGGCAGAATACGAAGCATTGATCTATGGTTTACGTCTAGCATTGAGCAAACATGTTAAATGCTTGAAGGTTTTGGGAGATTCTGAGTTGGTTGTCAAGCAAATCAAAGGACAGTATACATGCCACGACAAAATACTGAGCCTTTATAGGACTAGGGTTATGGACCTCATGGAGGAGTTTGATGCATTCAACATAGCCCTTATTTCTAGGAAAGGAAATCGAATAGCAGACTCTCTTGCAGTTGCCACGGGCATGTTAAACCCGGTGGATATAAAAAGATGTAAAATTTTTTCCATTGAGCTGGTTCCTTGTCCATCAATACCTGATAATGTGAAGAATTTCCAGGTTTTTGAATGTGACAGGCACATCTTCAAGTTTGTCACAAACTCGGGTATTTTTGAAAATCAGGTGATTGATGAGGAACAAAGGTGGCGAGGATGAAACAGAAGAAAGTGAAACTGCGTATCAATCCAAAAAAATTCCTAAAGATGTGGTTTCATTAGAAAATATGTTCGACATGGAATGCAAGAACAAGAAAAGAAAAAGAGTCCCACTCCCCAAAGATGCATGCGATTCAATTAATCCGGGAGTGCAAACAATCCAAAGGAGGTGTACATAGCAAAGGCATGTATAGAGGAAGAAAGGAGCAATATAATACAAGCTTTGAAGCATTACATAGATTGTATTGCTTGGAACTACAATGAGTCGAAGACTTACAACCAGAACATTATCACACATACCATCCCTTTGAAGCCAGACTCCAAGCCTTTTAGGCAAAGACAACGAGTTGTTAACCCGCTATTGGAGCCTTTGATCGAAAAGGAGGTTAGAAGATTATTGGAAGCGAAAATCATTTTTCTTGTTAGGCACTCAACCTGGGTGGCCAACCTCGTTCCAGTGAGAAAAAAGAGTGGAGAGATTAGGCTATGCATAGATTTTTGAAATCTTAATAAAGCCTCTCAAAAAGATAATTATCCATTACCATCAATCGATGAAATTGTGCAAATTGTAAATGGATCTGAAATGATGTCCTTTCTCGATGGATATTCTAGGTACAACCAAGTTCTTATACATCCAGATGACAGGATGAAAACAACCTTCACTACCAAGTGGGGGACATTTGCATATAAGAGAATGCCGTTCGGATTGTTAAATGCTGGTGCAACTTTTCAATGCGCCATGGATTACGCATTCAAAGGGCTAATAGGCAAATGCATCATCGTGTATGTGGATGATATCCCAGTTTTCTCGAAGAAGAGAGAGGATCATGTTAAAGATTTGAAGAAAGTGCTTCAAAGATGCAGAGAACATGGAATTTCCTTAAATCCCAAAAAGTGCATTTTCGGAGTAATAGAAGGGAAATTGTTGGGTCACATCATTTCAAAAGAGGGCATATCCATCGACCCAGAAAGGATACAAGCTATCCAAAACCTACCTCTCACGAGCAGTAAAAAAGAACTGAGATCTTTCTTTGGGCAAGTCAATTTTGTGAGGAAGTTTATCTCTAGCTTTCCTGAGATAGGCAAACCTCTGAACCAGATGCTCAAGAAAGATGTGGATGTAAAATGGAACGAGGAAAGTAGAGTGGCTTTCCAGAATATCAAAGATGCCATTTCCAGAGCCCCTGTCCTTATAAGCCCAGATTACTCCAAGCCTTTTTATATTTACGCTTTTGCATCAGAACACTCCTTTGCGAGTGTCTTAACCCAAAAAGGTGAGGATAGTGCCGAAAAACCCATTGCATTTTTAAGTGCCCCTCTGAAAGACGCTCAATTAAGGTATTCAATCCTTGATAAGCAAATGTACGCACTTTTTAAAACTGTGAAAAAATTTAGGCACTACATCGTGCATAGCAGAATTATCGCCATCGTGCCCGATTCTACTGTCAAGACCATGTTTTTACAAAATGAACTAGGTGAGAAGAGAGGAAAATGGATTTCAACCATCCAAGAATTTGATCTCAAAATCCAACCAATGAAACTAGTTCGAGGACAAGGACTGGCAAAGGCGATCGTAGAAAATAATCCGCAAATAACAGGTCAATGCTCAAATACAGAATACATGGCTAAGGACGATTGGTATGTTGATATTGTGCAATTTTTATTGACTGGTAAGTGTCCTTCTAATCTGAATTCAACACAGAGAAGAGCTTTAAGGCTTAAGTCTGTTAACTATCTAATAAAATCTGGTGTGCTTTACAGGAAGAATCATGAAGGCATCTACCTGAGGTGCTTGAACAAAGAAGAAGCTGCCGGGGTGTTGCAGGAATTTCATGGGAAACATGGAACTGGTCATGGTGCAGCCAATGCTATAGCACATCAAATCCTGAGAGCAAGATACTACTGGCCACATATTTTCAAGGATGCGCATACCCATGTACGATCTTGTCACATCTGTCAAGTGGCTGCAAATAGAGAAAGAAATGCAGCCATGCCGTTGCAGCCTGTAGTCGAAATGAGACCGTTTGCGCAGTGGGGACTAGATTTTATTGGGGTTATTAACCCAAATTCTTTTGATTCTCACAAATTCATTTTGACAGCTATAGACTATTGTACAAGGTGGACAGAGGCGATTCCTACTAAACATGCCACCACAGATGTTGTGATTAAATTTCTTGAGGATCAAATTATAACAAGATTTGGAATGCCCGACTCTATTGTCAGTGACAATGGTAAAGCTTTTATTTCTACACAATTTGTAGATTGGGCATATGATAACAAAGTGAGCTTAAAGTTTGCATCCAATTACTATCCTCAAGGAAATGGGTTGGCCGAGTCTTCAAATAAGAATTTGTTGAATACTATTAAGAAGTTGCTTGGAAAAGAACCCTCGGGATTGGCACGATCAACTAAAGTTTGCCCTTTGGGCGAGATAGGACCGCAGTGAAAGAGTCCATAGGGAATACTCCCTATCATTTGGTCTATGGGCAAGACCCGATATTTCCAAGCAAATTTGAAGTTGCGAGACCTTACATTTCATACAAGAGTACTTGGGAATAGAGGATCAAGTTGAAGCCAGGTTGAGCCAGTTGTTGCACCTTGATGAAAAGAGAGAAGAGGCCATGAATCACATGAATAAACACCAAGCAGTTGTCAAAAGGTGGTTTGACAGAAGGGCCAAAGTTAAATCATTCAGAATTTCAGATTTGGTATTACTATGGGACAAAAGACATGAGGAAAAAGGGAATCATCAAAAGTTTGATTGTCTTTGGTTGGGCCCATATCAGATTTCAGAGATTCTTGGGAAGAATACCTTCAGGCTAAAAACATTAGAAGGGGAAGATTTCATGCTACCGGTTAATGGGAAAATTTTAAAGCATTATTTTAGCCCCTAGGTTGTGAGACTTTGATATTATTCTTTTGGTTTTGGTGAAGGGTTTTCAGATTTTGTTTTTACTGTTTAGGATTGTTAGTTTAGTTAGGATTTTGATTATGGATTTGATTTCAATTGACATGTGTGTTAATGTTGATAAAAAAAAAAAATAAAAAAAATAATGAAGAATAAAAAAATTGAGATGTCAACTTATGCTTAAGGATTAGGAGAATATGAAATATTGGAATTGTCTTGTAAAAGCTCCACAAATAGCATAAAGCATTTTTAAGTTTTATTGTTTGATTTTGTGATACATGAAAGAGTCAGTTTTGCATGACAAATCATTTCATTTGAATTCAAGAAATAATGCATTCATGTTCCATCCCACCTTACATACATCTCACCTTAGTTACATATGCATCTTAGGTACAAGCCATTAAAGTATGTCAAATCCTCTTAGGGTTGTGTTATAACATATATGTAAGTAGCTCCTAAGGTTGGAAACTGAGTCTTGAGATATCTAGAACCAAGCACGTCTCATACATTAAAAAGGATCTTGAGCAAAATGATCAAAACCTAACTTGGAGGAAAAGGTTGGGCGAAAGTGGTTTTCATGTCTATCCTATTATGCAACATGATCCTTAAAACAGTGGTTTTGACCACTTCCATAGAGCTTAAAGCCTAAAATCAGAGTAGTAAAGATAGGGTTAAAATCCTCATCAAACTTAGGTTGAGGATCCAATTCCCCAAAGCTTTGATTTGACCCACATGGAGTAGTAAGGATAGGGTATAAATTCTCATCTCGGTTAGTTGAGAATCTGATTCCCCAAAGCTCTTATGTCTCATTTCATAATAAATCTTGGATTGTAAGGATCGTACTATTTGTCCTCTACAAAGGATGGGTAGTCATCCCCAAGGTCTAAGTAACAAAATTAATATTTTCCATTTACATTTAAAGTTTGGATTGTAAGGATCGTACTACATGTCCCTAACCAGGATGGGTAGTCATCCCCAAGGTCTAAGAATTAAAAAATAAATAAATTTTTCCCATCTCATCTTTATTTTGGATTGTAAGGATCGTACTACTTGTCCTCTGCAAGGGATGGGTAGTCATCCCCAAGGTCCAAAGAAATGGAGATAAGTTTTGGATTGTGGGGTTAGATATGCCCATGCATGGCATCATGTCTTGCCTAAAAAACAAGACCATTGATTGTCTAGAGGGTTAGACTAGCATGACCATTTCTTCCATAACTGATTTAATTATTTTGCTTAAAGTGAGGTAATGAACTCTAAATCAGAATAGTAAGGATAAGGTTAAACTCTCATCTCGGTTGGTTGGGAGTCTGATTCCCCAAAGTTCTGATTTCACATTCACTTGCACATGGGTTCTAGATAGTAGGGACTTATAACCAACTTTGGGATACAATAAGGTAATGAATTAGTGGATCCTAAGAGGGTTTGGCAATCTTGAATGCTTGTACATAGTAATAGAAGAAGTACCATGCCTTTTATGGAAGCAAATCTCCTTAGCACATTCATTAGGGTCACGAATCATTCACCATCCCACATATGCATTCATGCAAAACTGATAATGGAGTGTTGATCAATTTCAAATGATAGGGAAGGAAATTCATTGCACACACTGAGCTAATGCTTGATGATTCTGATAATTCATGTACTTCTGATCTTTGGGCATTTTTTATATTGCTTACATGCTGACACATGTTTTCGAGTTATGATATGTTTCAGGTTGGGTTCTTACTAAAATGCTCAAGAGCATTTGACAGCAGAGTCGCCATTTGTTGTGGTTGATCCACAACACACCCCAAAAGTGGGGACCCACCTTTTTTGTAGGCTTACTGAGCAGATCTCAATCACCTAGATGCTAAAAAATGAAGAAAAAGAAAAATGCATAAGTGTAGAAAGGGGTCACGAAATCGTGACATGTCGCGAAATCGCGACACACTGCGCCATCGCGACCAAAACCGAAAAACTGTAGCGAAATCACGACGTGTCAGAAAATCATGGTCAACGCGGTCAACGGCAGCAGGTAAAAAAAAGGTGCAACGAAATCGCGACGTGTCGGTGGCATGAACAGAAAAGGTGTCACGAAATCGCGACCTGTCGACGGCCCGATGGAGAAAGTGGTCACGATTTCACGACGTGTTTCGATGAAGGTGTACGGATGACAAAGTGGTAGCGATTTCGCTACAGTTTTGTGAAAAGGAGGTCCGAAGGAGAAACGGTAGCGATTTCGCTACGCCTTGCGGAAAGAAGACTCAAAATTCAAAACGGTAGCGATATCGCTACAAATTTCGTGAAGGCAGGCTCAACAAGCCACCCACAAAAAAACCCCAATACACGGGAAAGTAGGCTTAAGTTAAAAAGTGGTAGCGATATCGCTACCATTTCATGAAGAGGAAGCTTAAGGTCAAAGTGGTAGCGATATCGCTACCATTTCATGAAAAGAAAGCCCAAAGTCAAAGTGGTAGCGATATCGCTACCATTCGGGGAAAGCAGGCTTAAGTTAAAAAGTGGTAGCGATATCGCTACCATTTCATGAAGAGGAAGCTTAAGGTAAAAGTGGTAGCGATATCGCTACGAGGAGCTGCCAAAGACATACGACCGGAAGGAGTGTAGCGATATCGCGACATGTCACGATTTCACGACATGTCGCGTTATCGCGGCTAAGAAGCTGAACAGGCGGCATGCAATTTTTGTCGGGATTTTCATAGAAAAGCATTACGGAAGGACACGTGGCATACAAGTGTCGAAATTGCAGGAGCGTTACATGCAGCAAAGGATTTTAGGCGTTTTGGCGGTAAACATGGGATAAATACAAGGAAAAGGCAGGAATTCGAAGGGTCACATGCAAGAACATGAAACGAAGCGACCAGGGAGAATCGAAGAGCCACGCTAGACAGGATAAATCCAGAAGCGCAGATTGAAGGAAGGGTTGGAAATTGCCGATTGCAGAGTTGCAGAGACAAGAGCTTCGTGCTATTTTGGGCCTGCACTTGGGCAATTTCCTTCTTTTTGTTCTGGAATATTTATGCCTAGAACATTCTTTGAATGTAATTGACATATCATTTAATACAAAATACAGAGTATTGGCATCTCATTGATGAGAAAGGAGTCATTTTGTGCATGCATGATTTAATGCTTTATCTTTCATTCCAGATTTCGAGGCTTTTAGGTGAAGTTTAATGCAAGTGTGCTTGGTTGCTTCATGCGAATGCCTAAGTCTAGAATTACAGTAGAAACCCTAGAGACCAGCACCTAATTTATTTGGATTGTGCGAGTTTGCAGGTTCATTAGATTAGGTTGCATGCATAAAACCTCAGTATCTTCGATTTCATCAAATCGATGGCAGCATTCTGACTGTAGTTTAGTTTCTATGCATTTACTTTTCTTTATTTTTTTTAAACCCTTGCTTTATTTTTTGCAATTTAATTGCTATATCCAAATTAATAACTAAAAATCCTTCAAAATCCAAGATCAATGTATATTCATTCACTTTGAGTCCACTGTAAATTTAAATTAAATAAACCACCAGTGCCCCTTGTTAACATCCACTTGCAAACCCTAAGATATTCCTGGCATTTCATTTGAACAACATTATTTAAGCATAACAGGAACCTTGGAGAAAGTTATTTTCTTTGCAAGCAGAGGATTCTTGGACTCAGATCCTATCGGAGAGTGTGCTTTCACAACCGGGTGAAAACACCACTCAACAGATTATAAGGAATTGTAGTTAAAACCTAAAAATATTATCAATATCAGAATCAACTGCATGCCAAATGAATTTGAAGGTATTAAAAATCTATGCTATGAGTTCCTCGATATTGTGGCATGGAGTTACCAATATTCTAAGGGATATGACAATAATGTTATCCAACATACCATAGAGCTACAATAGGGAGTAAAATATATTCAACAAAAGCAACGTCCTATCAATCCTAAAATCGAAACGCTCATGAAGGTAGAATTATTGAAGATGTTGCAGGTGAAGATAATATATCTGATCAAGCACTCAACCTGGGTGGAAAACCTAGTCCCAGTAAGGAAGAAGAATTGAGACATACGATTGTGTGTTGATTTTCACAACCTGAATCAGGCATTACTTAAAGATAATTACCCCCTACCCTAGATAGATCAAATCCTTCATGTGGTTGATGGCACTTAGATGTTCTCACTATTAGATGACTTCTTTGAATATAATCAAATATTGATTAAGGACAAGGATCAATACAATATAGCATTCACCACCAAGTGGGGCACATTTTCCTACCAGCGGATGCCCTTTGGGATCTCGAATACTAATGCTACATTCTAGAGAGATATGGATGTTTTATTCAGTGAGTTACTAAATAAAATTATTGTAATATATCTTGATGATATGACTGTATTTTCACATCGCAAAGAAGATCATGTTGCTCATATAAAGTAGGTATTTGAGAAGTATTGTGAGTTTAGGATCTCCATAACTCCAAATAAGTTGATCTTTGTCATCAAATAAGAAAAATTGTTGGGTCATGTAATCTCATAGGAAGGGTTAGCAATCAATCCTGCAAGAGCTGAAGTGCTCATGAAAATGCCAATGCCTGCTAATAAGAATGATCTGCAATATTTCTTCAATCAAATAAATTTCATCCACAAATTTATTATCTATTTTGCTCAAGTTGTCAAGCCCATGATTGATCTTTTGAAAAATAATGTTGAATTAAAATGAACGAAAGTTAGGAGATGAGTTTTTCAGTAATTTAAAGAAAGAATCACTCAAGCTCCAATTTTAATTAATATTGACTATTTTAAAGACTTTATTCTCTATGTAGTAGGTGAGCATGAAAGCTATGCTACAATGTTGACTCAAAAACAAGAATATGGAGAAGAGAAGCCAAGTTATTACACCACATCAGGAGAAGTATAACTTTATTGAGAAGTAGGTCTATGCAATAATGAAATCATTGAAGAAGTTTTGAATTTTTTTTTCTCAAAGTAAGACTGTTGTTTATGTCATTCATATAGATGTTTGAAACTTCATACTCAAATGCAAACTAGGCATTAAAAGGGCAATTTGGGTCACAAAAATTCAAGAATACGATGTGGATATCCGACCAACAAAACTAGTTCATGAGTGAGCTTTATGCCAGGAGTTAGCTAAAAGTGTTGTCACTAAAACATTGGATGCAGTGCATGAGGAGGATATAGGTAAAATAATTTATCCAAATCATATTGTGAGTGACCATTATTGGATGAAAGAGTTGGTTGATTATTTCACCTTACGGGGATGCCTAACTCGCCTCGATGCCTCATAGCATCAGAGGTTCAGGCTACAAGCACTCAAGTATGTATTGTTGCCCAATGGATTGTATCATAAGAACATTGAAAAAGTCCTTCTCAAGTGTGTAAAGGCATCTAAAAAAGAGAATATATTATAATATTTTTATTCTAGTCTATCTCGAGGTCATTATGTAGGCAGGCCCATGGATTTAAAGATAATCTGAGCTAGTTATTATTGGCCCACTCTATTCACTGATACTCATAAAATAAGTTAGTAGTATGATATCTATTAGTGATATGTTCGCAAAACTAGGAACGGATATTTGTACCTACGTCCATTTCATCTTTTCAATAATGGGGTATTGACTTCATTGGAGTTATTGATCCACATTCATCCATGGAGCACAAGTATATCTTGACAACGACTGATTATTTCACCAGATGGGCAGAGGCTATTTCCACCAAGAAGGTCGATCAAGCTACTATCATTTCTTTTCTAGAAGGGATTATTACTTGTTTTGATGTCCCATATTCAATTGTGATAGATAATGGCACTCCATTCATTGGGACCAAGATCATGGAGTTTGCTAGTAAGTATGGAATTTACCTAAAGATATCGTCTAACTATTATCCGCAAGGAAATGGGTTGGTTGAATCTACTAATAAAAACCTACTACAAATTCTAAAAAGGATGATGAGAAACAAAAAAAGAAGCTGGCACTTGCTATTGAATCAAGAACTTTGGGCAGATCATATCACAGTGAAGAAATCCATCAAGAATTTCCTGTATGCCTTGGTTTATGGGGAAGAGGCTATTCTTCCTACTCATATTGAGCTGTCGGTTCTTCAAATATTATAGATGTTTCAATATGAATATGAAGAATATGATCCTATAAGTGAAAGGTTTGCATAGTTGATGCAGTTAGAAGAGGATAGGGAGCAGTCTTATCAAGTGTTTTTCAAGCACACTAGAGAAATGAGGAAGTGGTTTGGAAAGAAAACAACCGAGCATAATTTCTAGGTGGGAGATTTGGTTTTGAAATGAAATGAGAAGAAGGCCAAGCCAGGGAATCACCATAAATATGATGCTATATGGGAGGGCCCTTTTCAAATTGTTGCGGTCAATTCGGAAAATTCTTACCATCTTCGTGATCTAGACGGTTGTGACCTTCCTATTACAATAAATGGTCTTCATATGAAGGCCTATATTAGATGATGATTATCTGATGAGGTAACACTATGTATATATGTAGATATCCTTTTGATGTGTTATTTGTTTTTAATTGTTGATTTTATTTTAATTATACACATAAAAAAAAAAGAAAAAACATGAAATAAAATAAAGAAAAAGAAAGAAAGAAAGAAAGAAAGAAAGAAAAATTATATATATATATATATAGCTATATATATATGTATATATATATATAGTGTTGTTTGATTCTAGACAAGCATCCCTTTGAGAATTAAATCAGGAATTGAAGGGCATAGTTACATTCTCTCTCAAAAATGATGCTTTTAGGAGTTTTATCAGAGCAAAATATAACACCACAGGTGCCTACATAGGAGTGAACAAATGAAATTTTTAAAATATGGTGTTCGCCCATGGTATTGAGCATGATGATCCTCGCCTTGGAACAAAGAAAAATGATTGATAATATCATGTTTGCCTTAAGTAGGGGTGACACAAATATTCACCCCGAGGATGGGGTGAACATGATTTAGCTATCTTGGAACAAAGATAAAAATAATGTTTCAGCACGTTCACCTCAGAAGGTGGGCGCAAAGGTTGTTCGTCCTTGTTTTGGGTGAACGCATCAGGGAGGGCGATCGAGACTTTGTTTTATTTTTGCATAAGTTAAGAATTTAAAAGAGAAAAAAAAAGGGGGGCACATGCTTTTTATGTTCAGAGCCAAAGTTATTTGAACACTTTTGAAAAGGAAAATCATTAAGCCCAAATAAAAAAAATAAGGAAAAAACCTTAAGTTATTTTTAAAGAAAATATGATTTCCTAAATATGGGAAAAAAAGCAAAAGTAGACGAGAGTCTTAAAAGAAAGGCTTCACCATGGAATTTTCAAAGCAAAGGGTTACTGAAATAAGGGAAAACATGATGAGTTGCTCCAAATTTTGAAGTTGCTAGGAAAAGGGGATAAAATTGCTTAGCATCCAAAGTGATTTCTCTAGAAGGAGGAAGTAGTTCCAGCAGTTTTGAGAGTGCATGGCAAAACAAATTTCATCCTTTGGCAAAACAAATTGCACCCTTGGTTATGTGGCAATTATTAGAGAGTTGAAGTATAGGTAAAAGAGAATTAAATTAAAAATGCACATTGTGCCAAATTTTTATTTCCCAAGGAGTGGAAAATATTAAATAATTAGTTGATAAGCAGCTGATTTATCTTCCCAAGAAAGCTTCGGGCATTAGGGTGCAGCTTTCAACAAAGATTACATGGTGAAAAGGGCACACTTTTCTAGGAGGATATAGCTGCAAATCGAAGGAAAGTCATTGTGATGGTGAAAATGGTTCTAGGCTAGTAGTTCACTACTATTTTCCTCTTGAGAGCACCCAAAATTAAATTGGCATTTATTGCGGTAGTTGTGAGATGGGTCTATAAAAACCATAAGGTAAAAGCTTGCAGTTTTATCTTCTATTTTTAAATTTTTACTACTGTAATTCACATTGTAGCTGTAGAATATTTTAGAGTCTACTTAGAGAATTTTTCAGCGAAATTAAAATATAATGGGGAAACAAAGCAAGGAGCCAAGGAAGTCATAGAGGCTACAGAGCCTAATAAGTCAAAGAAAAAGGAAGGAGGCTCTAGAGCCAAAAGGGCTTGAAAAAATGATTATGTGGACTTGGACCCATACAAAGACACCATGGCAAAAATTGGAGACTGCCTCATTACTCATAAAGGAGTAGAAAGGTTAAGGTAGGATGTAGAGGTAGTGATGAACCAAGGAGTAACATCAAACAACTGGCTAATAGTACCTTATAATTTATATTTGTCTTGGTATTTGTGTACACTGGTTCATCCATACCCTGAGCTGGTGCAACTCATTGGCCAGTTTTTATGATCCATTTACTAGGACTATCAGAAATTCTAGGAGAGAAATTTTGTTACCATCACTCCAGATGAGGTTCAGGAAGCTTTTTCCTATGGACTGAAGCCCTATTTGCACGTGATTAATAAGAAAATACACACTGATGAGCAATAGGATAGATATATCTCCATGGTGACAATGCACTAGTTTATGGAGACATAGCTAATCAAAGAGCCATTTATGGGGTAGATTACCAACTTGTCAAAGATGCTATCATATTTTAAAAGTGTGGACATATATTCAATGTTGGCATGGATCGTCGAGTTGTCGTCGATTGATATTGTGCATAAATGGCAGGAAACCTTGGCGTAGTGTATTTGTAAAGTTGAATTCTACTCTCCCACAACCATGAGGTAAGGCAACAACCCTATTTTATTTGATTGGGTGAACTATATTGCTATGAGGTTAAATTTTCAATCAGAGAATATGCAAACCGAAGAATTGAAATCATTCAAGCATACCTCATTTTTAGTATGGTTTTTTTTCTTCTAGTTACAACAGTGCTTCTCCTTCATTGTAGTGATGCATATGGGAGAGAATAACAAACCCTTGCTAGTTTATATGTGGACTCCCATTTTGATAAGGAGGGAGTCATTATACATATTTAATAGCTAGTTTCTAGGATTGGACATAGAATTACTTTGCGGTGAATGTGAGAGAGTGTCATGGAATTTGAGAAACGCAGTCATTATGTAGGAGAAGGGTGACATTTTTTTCCTTAACCAGGGTGTGATTGTGAAAATTTTTGGTTCCATTGGCAAGCCATACTTGTTGCTATATTTCTCTATCGAGCATGTGTTTGCCATGGAGGTTGTGTTCTAGAATGATTATGTGAATGATATATATGGAGTTGGGTGTGGGAAGAATATCATATGCAACATTCCATTCAAATTCGATAGCATAGAAGTGAGCCAAGTTGGGCATAACCAACTCCTAAATGTAGCGCTACAATATTTGGGCTTGATTGAACTGCCACAACACTGGTGATATTATCCTATGGGTAAATATTTAGCTATTATCAAGTCTAAGTCATTTCATTGTTGTCCTCGACTAGATATCCAAAAGAAGAGAAACAATTTTGATGGGTCGAACATGAACTGGCATATTGAAAATATGATGACCCTCCCACCATGGCATGATTATTATGAGCAAGAGGTAGAATATAATCTAGAAAAAAATAAGACCCAAATTCCTCCATTGGGTTTATTTAGTTCTATCAAAGAAAGCGAACCCAACTGGACTGAGGAAAAAATAATGAATTGATGGATTATGTAAATTCATCGTGGGAAGCTGACTACTCCTTATAGGTTGAAATTGGATGAGCAATTTTTAGACACTTATGATCAGTATGTAGAATCATATTAGTGTGTCACCTTCACCAATATTTTACCATAAATTTTCTAAAATTTTGATAGTGGCGAAGGTGAAACTGAGCAAGAACGTCCAACAATTGAATATGAGACTCCAAAATAAGAGGAATAGCAATATGTGTTTAAAATAAGATCTCAATGAACAAAAAAATAGGTAGAGGAGATGCTCATGCCCAAAAAAAAAAATTTTCCAAAGGTGCCACCATTTCCAAATGTGGCAAAAAGGCCTAGGACTAGTGCAGTTATGACTTCCACCATTGAGGCCCTTGCAATTTTAGTTGCTATAGTTTCTTCAATGCTAGTTTTAACTGTTCCCATGGTTACTAATGTGTTGGTGGTAATTGTAAATCCTTCACCCATAGAAGATCTCTTGACCAAATTTGGGGAAGTATTTTTGATGGCTCAATCGCTCAAGGAGGATCATCAGTCGGAGAGATATCATGTCAAAATTATGGATGAAGAAGAGAATATTAATGTTGGAGAGAGGGAAAAGGCGTATCAAGAAGTAGTAGTTTCTAAACCACCCTTATCACCATATCACACGATGCTCATGCCCAAAGGTACATATTTTCTCCCCTCTTCTTCTTCTTCGAAGAAAGTAGTGATTTATATTCCACTTTCATTCACTTCCATCATCATCAGTATTCATTTATCTACCCTTTGGTATGCCTCCACGTCTATTTTGCTTTCATAGTCTTCTGCCCCTAAAGTCACTACTACTCCTCCCTCTATTCCCATTCCTTCATATTCCATTTCTTTTAGTTCATATGTGTTAGGGTTGAATCCATTTTTGTGCCCTTCCCCTTCTGTTATTTCCTCCACTACCATTGCGATCGTAAGTATGCAAGCTCCTCCCAGGGTAAGTGTAACTACAGATGAACCCATTTCATCTGCCAAGTATGCTATTTCCATTCCATCCACCATTTACATTCCACCCCTTTTGACCATATCATCAAATTATACTTGGCCCATTCAATCAAATATTTTGGTTCCATTCACCCCATTTTTGGAGTTACAAATAGTTCCTGATGTGTCGGTGGTATGCAAGAAGCCCGACATAAAGAATATTAACTGGGTGTACTTGAGCTCTTCGTAGTGGTTGAAGAGCATGCAGAAAAAAGAGGCTTTGGCTCTAGTGCATCCAATCAAGAAAGTTGCTTTTGATGTTGTTGCAAAGGAGGCTCATATTACCACTATTACTCCATTGGTTCAAAAGCCTTAAGGAGAATTGTTGTCGGTCGATCTTATTTTTGATAGTATAACTGAAGATCTCATGGAGAGCATTTTAAATAAAAATATTTTGAAAATGAAAACTAAATTATTAAGATCGAAATGGCCTTGGAAAAATTTAGAGTGCAGGAGGAGAAGATGACCACCAAAAAATAATATTTATGATAATAGGTCAAGGTGCACTTGAAGGAGTGTGACACCATCGAGATTGAAATGCATAAAATTTAGTAGCAGATCAAAGATATGAAGAAGTAGTTAGCTGAGAAAATAGAGTAGGCCACTAGATTTTTGCTAGATAGCATCAAAGGAACCCTTCTTTGCTCTGCACAAAACTATGAAAAATTGGCTGCACAAGCTGTTAAAGTGTTGCACTATTTATGGGAAGCATGGATACAAATATAGTTGGGCCAAAAATTAATTGACTCCATAGAGGAAATTTTGTTGCCCTATATGGAGTTGGGTATGAAGATACAAGACCTAGCTAACACCAATTTATACATTCGTCCTCTCAGTGAGATGGACCACACCTGGTCCAAGGCAAAAATTACACTACAAAATTACTTCCAACCAATGGACCTGGTAAGGGAAGGGCATGAAATTCTAAACACTATTGAATGTGAGAATAATATTTCCATGTCTCATTTTGAGACCATTGGTGAGATGGGATTTCTGACCCTTGTGGATGATTGGGGAGAAAATTTTCCTCTGGAACAACTCAAGGTGCTCTGGAAGAAATTTGTTGAAGATACCTCTAAAATTAATGCCTGGGAAGAGCCTCTCATAGAAGTGTAGTTGTTGCCACTTATGCAGAAATATACATGATTAGAGCTATCATTGTATGAGTTGGCTCAATGAGTGAAGCACCTCAGTTTAATAAATGTTTAGAATATTTTATTTGTTTATGATGGATAGCAAAATTTTCTCAATACCACTTGATGGAGATCCAAACTTTCTCAAACCAGTTCTCATTCAAAAACTTGGAAAATATCCCCTCACAAACCCTCATTCTGTGGCTATATAGCCAAAAAAAACCCTAAAAACTAAAATGAGTCAAATGGGGCCCAAAATTGGGGTGTGCATCCCTCTTACAATAGACAAGCCAAAAATAAAGTTTCCAGTCCTAAATCTAAATACATTAGGAGATATTAACCTCCGAACAACTCAAAAAGCATAAAAAACTAGGTAAGTAATTTTAAAACCTAATTTCGGGACACTAGATGATGGAATTTGGCCCTAAAAACTAGATTTTTTGGACAAATAGGGCTCTAGCGAGTCGTATTTGCTTATAACTCTTCCAACTAGCTCCCTGTCAAATTTCACGTCAATCGGAGCTACGGTTGAGAAGTTATGGCCTCGACAATTTTGTTGGATGCTCCTGCATCAAACACCCGGGGTGGATTGAGAAGTGACCTTCACTTATGTACTGTTAGAGGAAAACCCAGGTGGTCAACCTTTATTTTGGACAACCAAGTTGCATCTTCTACAGGTCTGCCCTTCCACTTGACCAAATATTATGAATACTGCTTGTTCCTGGTACTTCTGCCTTCTCGGGTGTCTAGTATTTCCTCTATCTCATTTGTGACTGGAGTAGATGTTGGAATACTCCACAAATATGTACTTGGTGTCTCACTACTGCCTCCTTCATGGTATTCTGCCAAGTCTAAAATATTAAAAATAGGTGATATATTTAGCTCACTTGGTAGTTCCACTTCATAGGCATTTCCTGAATCTCTTTTACCTATGATCCTGCATGGTCCAAACCTCTTCATATTCATCTTGTTGTAGGTTTTGCTAGGAAACCTTTCCTTTCTCAAATGAACCATGAACTCATCTCCCACTTGGAACTCCTTGAAATGCCTCTTCTGATCTATTTTGGTCTTGTACTGAGTATTCATCTTACTGATATGTTGTTGTACCTCTTCATGTAAACTCTTTATGTGCTCTACAAAATCTTCAGCCTCAGCACTGCTCTTTTCTCCTTTACCCATCGTTCTCAACTCAAAAGCATTCTTCGGGTTGTTCCCATACATAATATGGAATGGTGATTTACCAATACTTTTGTTGATAGAATTGTTGTAAGCAAATTTTGCCTGTGGCAAAATCAAATCCCATCCCTTGGGCTTATTTCCTACCAAGCATCTTAGAAGATTACCCAAACTTCTGTTCACCACCTCTGTTTGTCCATCAGTCTGCGGGTGGTATGTAGAACTGAACTTCAAATATATTTTTAGCTTCTTCCACAAAGTCCTCCAAAAATAACCCACAAATTTGGTATCTCTGTCAGATACTATACTCTTGGGTAGATCATGAAGGCATACCACATCCTTGAAAAACAAGCCTGCAACATGAACTGCATCACTCATTTTTTGACATGAAATAAAATGATCCATCTTCAAAAACTAGTCAACCACAAAAAAAATGGAGTCATTCCCTTGTAGTGTCCTTGGTAGGCTAAGAACAAAATCCATACTGATGTCCTCCCATGGTCTCTCCGATACAGGTAATGGTTGATACAATCCTGTATTCTGTCTCACTCCCTTAGCCATCTGACACACTCTGCAACCCTGCACAAATTTCTTCACATCCTACTGCAACTGTGGCCAATGGTAGTTTTCACTAACAAGGGCAATGGTCTTATCTCGACCAAAATTTCTAGCTAGTCCTCCACTATGCTTCTCCTTTATCATATTATCCCTCATTGAACTTCTAAGAATGCACAATTGGTTCCTTCTGAATAGCATCCCATCTTGGATTATAAAATCCAACCACTTAGTTCTATCCAAAGTAGTAGGAGACAAACATGCCTTCCAAGCCTCTACAAAATCCGGATCCTCTGGATACAAACTCTTGAGTTCTTCAAACCCAATGACTTCCACTTTCATCTCTATCAACAAATTTTGCCTTCTACTCAAGGCATCTACAACTCTATTAGACTTCCCACTCCTATGCTTCAAAACAAAGGTATAACTTTGTAGGAATTCAACCCACTTCAAATGTCTCTGATTCAGTTTTCCCCGACTATTAATATACTGCAAAGCTTGATGATCAGTATATAAAACAAACTCTTTTGCTAACAAATAGTGTCTCCATTTCTTAAGAGCCTGAACTATAGCATAAAATTCCTGATCATAAAAAAAATATTTCTTACTAGCATCACTTAAATTCTCACTAAAATATGCAACAAGTTTACCTTCCTGACTCAACACAGCTCCAATGGCACTGCCACTAGCATCACAATCAACCTGAAATACTTTATTAAAATTCAAAAGTACCAAAATGGGTTGTTCTGTCACCTTCTTTTTCAACATCTCAAAAATTGCACCTGCCTTATCTCAAAATATTTCTTCCTAGCATCACTTAACTTCTCACTAAAATATGCAACAATTTTACCTTCCTGACTCAAAACAACTCCAATGGCACTGCCACTAGCATCACAATCAACCTGAAATACTTAAACTCCTTCTTATCCCCTCTCATGGTTTCTGTCAAGGGTGCATAAATACTGCTAAAGTTTCTAATGAACTTTCTGTAGAAACTTGCAAGACCATGGAATGATCTTACCTCCATTATGTTCCTTGGAGTAGGCCACTCAATGATAGACTTCACCTTCTCTAGATCCATTTTTAGACCCTCATATGATATGAAAAATCCTAGATACACCAACTCCTTCTTCACAAAACTGCACTTCTTCAAATTAATCAACAACTGCTCCTCCCTCAGATTTTCAAAAACTATCTAAACTTGCATCAAATGCTCTTCCAATGTCTTACTAAAAATCAGAATATCATCCAAATAAACAATAACAAACTTCTCTAGGAATTCTCTCAACACCTCATTCATCAACCTCATGAATGTACTAGGTGCATTGGTTAACCCAAACGACATAACCAACCACTCATACAAACCCTCTTTGGTTTTGAAGGCTGTCTTCCACTCATCACCCTCTCTGATGCGAATATGATGATACCCACTCTTTAAATCAATCTTTGTGAAGTATTTAGCTCCACTCAAATAGTCCATTATATCATCCATTCTAGGTAATGGAAATCTATACTTAATGGTAATCTTATTTATGGCTCTGGAATCAGTACACATTCTCCATTCTCCATCCTTCTTCAGTGCTAGTATTGTAGGTACTACATAGGGACTCAAACTCTCTCTAATCAACCCCTTCCTCAACAACTCTTGAACCTGTCTATTCAACTCTTCACTCTCCATGGGAGACATTCTATGGGCTGCCTTATTGGGTAAACTAGCTCCTGGAATAAAATCAATTTGATGGCTAATCTTTCTCACTGGTGGCAAACCCTCAGGCACATTATCTGACAAAATATCAGGAAACTCTTCTAACAGAATTTCAACCTCTACTGGAATATCCATACATTGTTCCTTCTTAATATTAGGAATTAATGCATAACACATAGAATCCCTCTTCAGGCCATCAAAAAATTTTCTACCATCTACCAAATAGATTCTAGCACTATTGCATACCTTTTCATCCACTTCCTTCAATGGCTTCAACTTGTGACGCACTCCATATTTCATCAAAGAGTAAGTATTCACATGCCCATCATGCACCGCACATCTGTCAAATTGCCATGGCCTCCCCAATAACAAATGGCAAGAATCCATAGGCAAAACATCACATAGAACATCATCTTGATAATTTCCAATATGAAATTTAACTAAACACTGCTCACTGACTAATGCTCTATGATATTTCTAAAACCACGCAATCTAATATGGATGTGGGTGCTTCCTCTTCTCCAATTTCAACTTAGCAACCATTTCTACTAAAACTAAATTATCTGTGCTACCATTATCTATGATAACATTACAGACCTTACCTGCACATTTGCATCTTGTGTGAAATAAGCTCTTCCTCTGATCCACATCTTTCCCTCCATTCATCAATGCTCTTCTTGTCATCAACACTTGTCCTCCTGCTTCTTTAGAATGTTCTGATTCAGCACCTTCATCTACTACAGCAGCTCTGGCATGACCCTCACGTCTCTTATTCATCCTATTTTGGTGTTGGGGAAATTCATATACCCGATGTCCCTCTTCCCCACAATGGAAATAGGTTCCATGAAATCCTCCTCTTCCATACCCACGTCTAGATCTACCTCTTCCTCTTTGGTAACCATTGTTCTGATCACAAGGGTGGTAGGTATTCTCCTCTTTCTGATCCTGGCTATTACTTGTTTCACCAGTATTATTTTGATCTTCATATTTTCCTCCACTGGTTCTTCCACCAGTTCTTCCACCATGATCTCTTTCTCTTTGTTTGCTTTTAAATCTTCTGTTTAGCTTCTCTTCAACCTTTAAGGCAAAATGATATGCATCCTCAATGGTGGTCATCCTGACCAAACTGAGTTCTTATTGGATATTCATTCTTAACCCATTTATGTAACACACTACTTTCTCCTTATTAGCATCTGAATGGCCAGTTCTGATTGAGATCTTGTAAAACTCCTCTGTATATTCTTTGACAAATTTGCTTGACTGTCTCAAACTCTACATTTTCCTCAACAGATCCAATTCATAATCTGTAGGAATAAACTGCCTATTCAAATTCTCTACCATTCGATCCCATCTGGTTATCTTTTTATTTCCTCTTCTATTTCTTTCTAGCTACACTTCTTTCCACCATATGCTAGCATGGCCTTTCAACTTTGTTTTTGCAAACTTGATCCGATATGGATCTACAACCTTCTCATACTAAAAATACTCCTCCATATCATTGATCCAATCAATCAACTCCTCTGGATTGAGATTCCCAGAATACATGGAGACATCAAACTTTGGCCTCTTCCCGATCAGATATATGGCCCTAAATAATCTAGCTTCTATAGGATCCATTGCTTCTTCTTCATCTGATGGATCATCAACCTCCCAAGCTTCATCTTCACTACGATCTTCTCTCCTTGTCTCAACCCCTCTTCGCAACTCCTCTTGCAGGGCTTGCACTTGCCTCTACAAAGATTTGAAATATCCTTTAGGTACCACATTTCTCCCACCACCATGGTTTCTTTATGGAGGCATTCTTCCTCACTCTCTTCTCACAACCCTTCCACAGATCCTAGTGCAAACTGCCTCACTTTTGGCGATCTGCTCACACACTCAGGAACCCTAAGCTCTGATACCACTTTATGGAGAGCCAAATTTTCTCAATACCACTTTATGGAGATCCAAACTTGCTCAAACCAATTCTCATTCAAAAACTTGGAAAAGATCCCCTCACAAACCC
Source organism: Wollemia nobilis (assembly GCA_028583015.1). Classification (NCBI taxonomy): domain Eukaryota; kingdom Viridiplantae; phylum Streptophyta; class Pinopsida; order Araucariales; family Araucariaceae; genus Wollemia; species Wollemia nobilis. The sequence continues at coordinate 15,064,841 of JAQPPZ010017235.1, forward strand.
TCATTTTGTGGCTATATAGCCAAAAAACCCTAAAAACTAAAATGAGTTAGATGGGGCCCAAAATTGGGGTGCACATCCCTATTACAATAGACAAGCCAAAAATAAAGTTTCCAGTCCTAACTCTAAATATATTAGGAGATATTAACCTCCGAACAACTCAAAAAGCATAAAAAACTAGGTAAGTAATTTTAAAACCTAATTTTGGGACACTAGATGATGGAATTTGGCCCCGAAAACTAGATTTTTTGGACAAATAGGACTCTAGGAAGTCTTATTTGTTTAGAACTCTCCCAAATAGCTCCCTATCAAATTTCACGTCAATCGGAGCTATGGTTGAGAAGTTATGGCCCTGATAATTTCATTGGATGCTCCTGCATCAGTTTATGAATCCCTCAGTTTTCTTTGCCTATTCACTACTCATGCTTGGGAGGAGGTGGTTCATACCTAAAAGGTAATTTATGAAACCATTTAAGAGCAAGAGGAGTAGGTAGTAGTGGAGCACACCATACTGGAGAAAGTAGCAGAGGAAGCGAAGTGAGCTGAAGTACTCAAGGTCATAGCCACAGTAGAGGATAAGGAGCGTTCTAAGGAGGAAGCATATCGAAAAGCATCTATGGTATCAAAAAAAGTGATATCCAAGACGACATGGAAGAAGGACTTTGTAGTCCAATGAATAAATGCCTAGGATCACTTGCATCATGAGTCGCTAGAAATATTGGTAATTTTGGCACCTTGCCACATTGGGAGTTTTTCTAGAATATTTTGATGCAATATTTTGATGAAGTTTTTAATGAAAAATAATGAAGAATCAAGTTGAAAATTTGAAAGGCTTAAAATGTATTCATGTTTACACCAAAGGCGGGGCAAATGCCTCGATCACCCCACGTTGGGTCAAATGAAACATACAAAGGGTGCACAAAATTTCAAAGGATGGGTGAAGACATATGTATTCTCATTCGCACCTATGGTAGGGTGAACGTCATGTTCACCCATCCCATGGGTGGACACATTCCATAGTAGAACGAAATCACGTTTGCTTGAAAGTAGGTTGTAGTTGCATTTACCCTGGTTGAGGGGTGAACGTCTCGTTCTCCCCTCCCATGGGTGAAAAAAATCTGAGAGAATAACACCATCATTTTCACCCTAGTTGAGGGGTGAACATCCCATTTGCTCCTCCCATGGGTGAATGTACTTTTAGTAGAGATTATTATCATGTTAACCCTGGTTGATGGGCAATGTCCCATTTGCTCATCCCATGGGTGAACACATTTTTAAAGAAGGATCACACATGCTAGCCATATGAGAGATGGTTGGGCAAAGTATATTTTTTCTATAGGGGAATACGATTTTTGGTCAAAGTTTTCAAGGGTTCCATATTTGAAGCATTAAATAATGGTGGTAGTACGTAACTCATATCGTGGATCCTGAGCATAGAAGAATCTGAATGAGAAGAGTAGGACAATTTTCATGATTTCCAAAGTGTAGAGAGGTTTCCAAGGTGTTTAATATTTCCAAATTATTTTTGCACCAACACCTACATTGCTGTTTTCCTAGAAATATTCCCCTGAAATATGGATCGTAGTTTTTGAGGAAGATATTTTCAATGATTCCAAGGAGGAATTTCCTCACTTCTGTTTCTGATCTGCATAATTTTTTTGTCTTGTGTATTTAATGAAAGAAGAAAAATTCTCTATATATACTAATGAAATTTCTATTGTAAAAAGAAGGTTAGACACTTTATGAGAATACTCTCTAAGTTCACTGCATTAATCCTAGGAATCAACCTTTTGAATTTGCAAGCGATCTTGTGTGCAATTTCCTTCTATACTATGCACTTCTACTTTACATTCACGTTTCTTGGTTGCTATTAAATTTAAATTCTACACTTGTATTTAAATATTTATAGTGAGGGAGTGAATGATGGAGTGTTATTATGGAGGTTATTACAGTAAGTTTATAAGTAGATTCTGCTACTTTTCCCTCTAATAAATGCTATTTCATGCTTGGGTGAATTTCTTGATGTTAGTCTACCCCAAATCCTACATTATGGCCTATGGCCATATTTCCCATTTATTTATCGCATCCCTAGTCTTCAACCAATGTAGGATTTAGTTCAGGAACCAACCCTCTCTGGAGATTGGCACAAAGGACATTTATTTTCTCTGGCATTTCAATGTTGGCCATATCTAGGGTGCACAAATGCAATGTTTGTTGATTAGGCAGATATTTGACCAATAAGACCACATTAGTTAAGTTGAGGTTAGAGATGAAAGAGTCAAAGTCTTCACTGCTTCTATCTAATTTCCTTACCCCCTTCTTCTCACGATGTTTCAAATAGCATTGAAATATCCTCTAGTGATCCAATTATCATTTCTATATGGGTCATGAGAAAGGAGAAAATTATTCCAGCACTCCAAATTGTGAAGGGCATCAATAGGACCATAAATGGTCATGACCCAAACCTGGATGGGTGAAGAGACCAATCTAAACTTAATAGAAATCCACAAATTACCTGCAAGGGATCCCACCAACATAAAATTTCTAAGATTCCATAGAATCACCAAACCCCCTACCTATCCTTAGTTGCACTCACCATACCTTTCTCTCCTTTCCAAATTTGATTAGTTTTTCAAGCCATCTCTTCTATATTCAACTTGGTTTCCAGAAAAATAATTATGTTAAGTCCCTCCAAGCCTATAATTCTCTTAAGGACTCTACATTTTATTAAAGAGTGTAACCCATATATATTATAGGAGAGGATCTTCATAACAAACCACTTGTGAAGGGTTTTCCTACCTAAAAACTTTGTACTCAGGGGAACCACTAGTCTAGAATCCATGGTGGTATTCCTTGTGTCCTCTAGGAGTTCTATCAGATATTTTCTTCCTCTTATTAACTAAATTTATTTATTTTTCTTCCTTTGGATATGTGATATAGACTTTAATACCAAATGAAGAGCATTAAGGGAGAGGTTCCTAAAGTCTTTTGATTTTCCCCCTCCACTTCTTTGGTATCCTATTTTTTATTTCATTAAAAATTCAAGGTCTACATGATGCAATAATTGAAAGGGACAATAGAAAGAACATTTACAATGGAAATTAAGGAGTTATTTGAGGTAGAGGTTACCACATTTTTAGATATAGATATTTGTTGTACGATGATTTGGCCAAACTCCTCATTTTCTAGTTGATAATACCCCTTGAAGGGAGGGTCTATGGATATTTCACCCAAAATATTTTCACATTGAATAGGCTCATTAGCATCCTTAAGAGTATCTTTGTAGCTCAACCTTAGCTAGGGATTACTTTGGATTAAATCCCCTTCCTTCAAGTTTTAAATATCTTTCATTAACTACTTGGCAAAAGTTTCTATCACGTTATCGCCCTTACTCCCTTCCTTATTTGTCTATTCATATTACTCTCGAGGGATATGCATGGATTCCTTCATCTCTAGTATTGTCTTTTATAGGACCACAAATTTGGTTGGTTGTTGATTTTTTTTTATTTCCTTTATTTTTCCATATTTTTTTATCCTTTTTGTTTGCCATTTTTTAGATTACCACTCTTCCTTCTTCCCTATTGGATCCTTATTTTTCTATATCTCCTCCACTTTTTTCTTAAGGGCAGGACAATTCCATAGGATATGGCCATGAAAATGGAAAAATATACATCAAAAGGACACATTCTCATAATCTAGGTCTTGGTTCCATTCATAATCCCCTACACTTAAAATATTTGGCTTTGGAAGAGGGCAAGAAAGATCTACATGGAGATAGATCTAGGCAAAGGTACTAACACAAGCCTTTCTAGTTACTTTGGACATTACTACATATTCTCCAATTATGTTTCTAATTCCTTTCAAGGTTTGTTCATTCCAAAATTCTAGAGGGAGAGCATACAACCACACCTAGACCAAGGCTTTGGTTAGATTTTTTTTTTTGGTATCAGAATCTATGGTCCAATTTTGCATAAAAATACTTGCCCTTTCCATGAAGTAAGGAACACCATATTGAATCCTCTCCTTATCCTCCAAGCAGCTGAAACTGGCTATGAAGAAGCCTTTAGGATAGCCATAAATATCGTGAAATGTTTTGAAAAAATGTATTAAAAGGTATAGTTTTATTTTATTACTCTCTAAATATTATTGTTATTTATTAAATATAATGTTTATTGTTCCATTGAAATACTATTATTTGATTAGAAATTAAACATGAAAGATATTTTTCTTTAGAAGCCAATTATCCTTATCTTTGCTAAAAATAATGTTTAATATAAAAATGGAAAAAGCCTAACAAAAATAATGTTTAGCACAACAAAAACATGTAAAGTATTTTTCTTAAAGGAGAATAAAAAATATGCTTAGAATGAATTGTTATATATATATATATATATATATATATATATATATATATATATATATATATATAGATATAAAACTTATTATTATTAACATTTTATATATTTGTGTATTTCATGTTAATTGTAGTCTAATTCAATGGTTGTAATTAGTTTAAAGTTGTATTAATTCAAAGGAATTGTAACCTAGATTTATTGGATTTAAAGAAGAGAAAAAATATTTGAGTTTAATTAATTATCGAAGTTTTTGTTCTAGAATTGTGGTGCAATAAATTACAACTTATTTGTATCAGATATTAGAGACAAGTATAAATAGTTTGAAATATTTTTCAATGGTGGTAATAAATTTGTATTTGACAATTATTTCATTTAATGATGACCACTATGATTATTGGAAAATTAAGATGTAAACCTTAATAATTTACAAATATGTATAGGATATAGTTTAAACATGGTATGTTGAGCCTTAATATTAGAGTGCATGGTCAACACAAGTCCAAAATGACATGAAAGAGGAAAACAAGAAGGATGATCTAGATATTTTTCTAATCCATAATGATCTAGATGTGAACATATTACCTAGAAATGCAACAATAAAAATGCTAAAGAATCTTGAGGGATATTGTAGTCTATTTATTAAGGCACAAATAAAGTTAAGTTAGTTCACTGGTAAAATTTACAAAGAAAATTTGAGAATATTTAAATGAAGGACAATGAGAAGATAATTGATTTTTATATTTGAGTGCAAGACATAGTCAATCAAATGTATAACAATGGAGAGATAATTATATAATAGGTGTTAGAAACCTTCTATTTAAAATAAGCACATTCATATACATATTGCAATAAAAGCAAAAATTCATGAAGAATAGAATATTGCATTATGAAATATGAATGCAAAAATATAATAATCTCACAAACACAATACAAAATCATAGTCCTCTTCAAGGGTACAACCTCCTTCAATAATTTTATTCGATGTGCAAAAAGATACATGTATTTATGACCCTTGTATTTTAAAGATACACTTCATAAAACCATAACCTAATGATCAATATTTGGATTACATGCAAAGTGCCACTCAAGATAGAATCTTCAACCATACAACAATTGCATTATTGATAATGGTTATATAAAATAATCCCACTTGTCTAGGCACCTTAATTACCACACACCACTACAAAATATCATTATAAGGGGATCCTCACATTAGAAAAGGATCATTACATAATAATATGAGAATTATAAAGTAATATTAGGATGGGGTCGTAACATGCCCTACCCCTTCAAAAGATTTGTCCTCAAATTTGGTGATGAGAAAACTAGTATTGTAGCTGCTAGAGATATCCCAAGTGATATCTTCTAGTTGTAGTCCATGTCATTGAACAAGAACCTCAATAATGACATGGTTTTGAAGAGTGTATGATCTATAGTCCAAAATTTGTTCAGGCTCAAGCAATATGGAACCCTCTTCATCTAGTTTTTGTAAAGTAGATTGAACCTATAACTGATTACCCATGACCTTCTTGAGAGAGGAGACAAGAAAGATAAGATGGATCTTTAACATAGCTAGGAGGGCCAATTTATAGATTGTTTTACCAATCCACTGTAAGACTTGGTTTGGCAAGTAGTTTTTGGCATCTATGGAGCTGGAGTAAGGACTATTTATATGGATGTATGTGGAGAATAAGCATATATTTGAATTCAAATTTGAGCTCAAAATGACGATGATTAGGTTGTTGGAACATACATTTTTGGGCCAATTCTATTTTCATGTTTAGTTGATAGAGGATTGTGGCATGCTGTCTATATATAGTGTCAATAACATGAACCTTGGAACTTCTAGGAATGTATGAGGAGGGTGTTGATGGAGGATAATAATAAATTGCTTCAAAAGGGGTAACCTTGGTCAGAGTGTAATATAAAATATTATACCATCATTGGCCAAGGGAAGTCACTTCACCCACTATATAGGATGTTTAGAGGTAAAGAAATGAATGCAAGTCTCCAAGAATTTTTTAACAATCTTTGTTTGACCATCTAGCTGCAGATGATAGGCTAAAATCATTTTGAGATAAGTTCCTTGTAACTTAAATAGTTCTTGCAAAAAATGACTAGTGAAGGTAGTGTCTCTATCAGACACAATAGATGCAAGCATGCCATGAAGGTAAAAAATACATTCTAGAAATATTTGAGCTATTACTAAGGTTGTGTAGGGATGGGAGAGGGAACAAAAATGAGCATACTTCATGATATAATCCACTACCACCAAAATAACTAATTTTCCTCCTAACTTAGGTAACCCTTCAATAAATCCCATGGAAATATATGTCCATACATACTTGTAATGGAATGGGCAAGGTTTGAAGAGTTATAGGGGAATGCACTATTTTTCCATTTATTTGATGGCACATGCCACATTCGACCACAAAATTTTGTATATCCTTCTCCATTCCCTTCTAAAATAAAGTATGCTTAATATTTTTTAAAAAATTGAGGAACCCAAAATTTATCACGGTTGGTGAGGCATGCATTTCCTTCAAGATGAGTTACCATAGCTGAGATATTTGGGGAAGAACAAGATGGTGAAGGTATCTCAAATCTTATCCATATGAAGTGTATCCTAGGTATGATTTCAGTTCCATTTGAAATTTGGTGATCAAATTTTCAAATCATGAGTCCTTGATCACATCCTCTCTGAGATAATTAATCCAATGAGGTATGGGTGGAGAGATAGCATGTAATATACTTTAATTCTCAAATTTTCGAGAGAGTGCATCAGCCACAATGTTCTTTTTTCTCTTTTTATATGTAATATCATAGTCATAGCCCATTAATTTAGATATCCACTTTTGTTGTTCAGGTATGGCGAACCATTTCTCTAGGAAGTATTTGAGACTTTGGTGGTCTATTTTGATGGAAAAATAATTCCCAATGAGATATTATTATCAGTGATTAACCACATGCAAAATAGTGAGCATATCCTTTGCATAAGTAGATTTGCCCAAATTTTGGTCTAAAAGTGCTTTATTGGTGAAGGCCAATGGTCTTCCTTCTTGCATCAACATGACTCCTATGCCATGATCAAGTGGCATTAGCTCAATTAGTTAGATTCCTCAACATTCAAGGAGGAGACCAAGGATCAAAAATTGCTAAGTGATACATGGATAATATCTAAGCTTTGTTATAATACCATTATGTGGTGATTATGTAATACAGGTGGGGTCTATTTCAATCCCATATAAACAATTGAAAAAAATAGAAGTGATTATAATATATTTATGAAAAATGACGCATATGCCATTACCCAAAGCATCACTTTCAATTACAAAATATTTTTAAAAAATCAAGCATGGCTAACACTGGAGTGATTGTCATGGCATGCTTTAAGTCAAATAAATCCTTCTCAGTTGGGTCTAAACAAGTAAAATAATTCTTTTCAACATGGATATTAAAGGAGCAAACAATTTTAATAGTTTTAGATAAATTTACAGTAATACCTTGTGAGTCCCAAAAATTTGCGAAGTCCCTTTAGAGTGTGAGGCTTTGGCTAATCTTGAACAACTTGAATATTCTTAAGGTTAACTTTAACTCCATATTTGGTGACAATGTGTTCCAATATTCCACTTATGTCAACCCAAAATAACACTTCAACCTCTTAAAATAAAGTTTATTTTGAGACAAAAGCTTGAGAGTTTGATCTAAATGTATGAGGTGCTCCTCCCAAGAGTGACTATAAATCAAAATATCATCAAAGAAAAATAGAATGAATATGTGAAGGAATGAGTAGAAGATGTTATTAATGAGGCTTTTAAACATGGACGGTGCATTCATTAATCCAAATGGCATAACCAAAAACTTGTAATGGCCCTCATGAGTTCAAAATATAATTTTAGAAATATCCTCCTCATTGAGCCTTATCTGATGATAGCTCGATCAAAGATCGAACATAGATAAAAATATGGCACCATGCAACTTATACAAGAATTAATTGACCACTAGAACATAAAATGTATCCTTAATGGTGATCTTATTGAGCTCATGAAAGTCCATACACAATCACCATGACCCATATTTCTTTCAAACCAATAGGACTAGAGAAGAATAAGAACTTTTACTAGGTTGAATGACTCTTTGTAATTTTTCTTATACCAATTTCTCAATTTTTGACTGAAGTGCAAGGGGTACTAGTAAGGATTGATGTTAGGTGGCACACTATCATGTACCATTGGTATTGTATGATCATGGGAATGCCATGGAGGTAATTATATCAGTTTAAAAAAAACTACATCATGCTTAGTCAGAATGAGTTGCAAATATTCTTGGGGCTTGTATTATGCTAAAAATTAGGGTTGAATTGCAAATATATGAGCTACTACCCCACGAGAATATTTTTTAACTTCTCCAAATTTATTGAATTGATAATCTATGGAGATCTTGTTGCTAAACATTAGAGAGTGTAGGACCTACCATTCTATGAAAATTACATTCATAACTTTGTAAATTTCTAGCCTATTATTCCCAAGGTACCTAGCCATTGAGCTCCTAGCACAATATTACATCCTCCTAGTTGAAGAGAAAACATATTAGTTTTGAGTTCATAATACCCTATATTCAACTTAACATTGTGGCATTTACCTTTATAAGATAATATTCTATCATTTTCCACCATGACCTCAAAGGAGTTAGAAACAATTTACTTGCTTGGTGACTAGGGGATCAATAAAGTTATGCATACTTCTTGAATCAATGAGAACTGTAAGATGTTGTCCTTTAAAAAATCCTACTACATTCATTGTATTAGGGGTAGAAATTCACACAAGGGCATGGACAATTTTTTTGTTATTGTTATTCTTCTTATGTTTCACCCTCATCCTTAAGTTATTTATATAATGGTTCTACATTGTCATCAAGCTGTTCATTACTTACTGACTACTCTACATACAGTAAAAATAACTTCTTTTGGATGCATTTATGTCCTAGTGAATACTTATCATAATTATAACATAAACCTTGTGCTTTATGGGCATTCATCTCTTTCATAGTCAAACACTTGTATGGGGTATATTTATTGCCAATATTTGGTGTGAAATTTGAAGGAAATGTGGGTTTAGCCTATGGAAATTTAGGTGGTCTCCTTTGAGCAAAAATAGTTTCTTCTACCAATATCACCAATCCTATGGCTTGCATCATAGACTGCAGTTTAAAAATTTTGACCTTTCCTTGGTATCATATTTCAAGCCATTGATAAAACAACTATGAAAAAAGCCTTCATTCAACCCCTTGGTACTATGAGCCAATTTCTCAAATTGGGTTTCATAGTCATAAAGAATAAAGGTTTGTTTCAATTTTGTTAATGCTCCTGTAAAGTTTTAATACTCAATTATGAATCAAAATATTCCCAATAAGGGTCAGGAGTTATATTTTTTAATTATTGATACCATTATAAGGATTTAGATTCAATTTTAAAATATGTCATGGTGACCCACAAATATTTAAGTACATTATAAAGTTTGAAGAACTGATTTTCTTGACATAACCACCCATCAACGTCCTTTCCATTAAACTTAGGAAAGTATAATTTAGGCATATTAAATGGAGTATATGTGTTAAAAATATAATGATAGCCTTTTTTTTCTTATGAACTCCCTTATATTTATTTCCTAAACTACCACCTGGTTTGTTGATGTTAAGATGCTCAAATGCCTATTGGAGTATATTACATTATTTGGTACTTGCTACTGTACCATCTTGGATACATATTTAGATTATGAATGTGTCTTATATTAGAGAGTAAGTATTTACTTTATGTAATGTAATAATGTGAAGGAAATACACAAGTGTCTTGTAGTTAAGTTTGCAAGTATGATGAGTGTAGATGTGCACCTTAAAGTAGGAAATATTAAGAGTCTCAAGAAGAGTTAAGGCCAATACTACTCCATATGAAGAGTCATATTCCATTATATATGTGTCTATGTGTGTGAGAGAGAGACAAATATAATGTAGAGTAAGAGTGTGTGGAAGTATGGTGTATTTAAGATCTTTATTCTATATCAAAATACTATTTTTGTGAGCATTTGATAATGACCATTTTATGAGTTGTTGAAAAAGTTATTTATGAGTTTTATATGATTATAATATTGCAATTATCATATATTTTATATAGCAATTTTATTTTAGATCTTGTGGTTTTTTTTCTTTAAGTATTAAGCATCAAAATCTAACATTGGTATAAGATCCACAAGGGATATTGATAGGATATTGAAATATTTATTTTACAAAATTTGAAAGTTTCTATTTGGCTAGAGTATTTCCATAGGGTTGCAAAAAAACTCATGAAGACTAGGACTTAGCATAGATTTATTTCCACTATATTGAAGAACAACTAGTGAAGTTTATTGATTTCAAAATTTTAGATATTTGGATGTATCTGGTTGATGTTGTCTAAGATTTTGTTGTAGAAAATTAGTTCTCAGAAGTTGAGAATCTTCCTACAATGGATAGAGAAGAATTTCACCTTCGATTACATGAAAGTCTATGTTATTTTCTCATGCAGATTTTAGTTTTGGAGTTGTAGCAAAAGATAAGACATTGAAGATTAAGGAGGTATAAGAAATAGGCCCTATAGAATATTGAAGATTTAATATTGAGGAGACCCAAGAAAAATGTTCCCATATAAGATTGGAGATTGAATATTGAGGAGGCCCAAGAAAGAGGTCCCCATAGCAAATAGAAGGGAGAAAAGAGAAAGAGGTCAGAGAAGTCTTATTGAATATTGAGAAAGAGGATACTCAAGATAAGAGATCCCCATTGTAAATTTGAGAAAGGAGATAGGATATTTGAGAGAGAATATTGAGGAGGCCTAAGAAAAATGTCCATTGAAATTTTGAAGGAAAAAGAAGGAGAATAGAGAAGCTCTATCAAGAAATTGAAGAAGTGGCTATTGGAGAAGATTTGAAGAAAGTTTGAGGTAGAATATTGCAAGAAGAAGAAAATCCTGAAAAGAGGTAATAACATTAGAATTGAGAAAATTGTTGTCATCCAACAACAAGCCCAAAATATTTTGTGGAACTGATTCAAGGAGAAGAATTTTGTCAAGAAATTTGCCAAATTTGAGAAAGCATTTTTTGAAGACTTCAAGAAATTCAGATTATTGAAAAAGAGGCCAACAAAGACGTCAAATTTGAAGACATAATTCAGCAGAAGATAAGGAGGATAAATAATATTGAAAGAGGCCACAAATTTATATTTTTGGAGATAGCAATTAAATGTTTTGAAGGCTGATTTTTGAAGTAGAATATTGTAGATTGTTGGGGCAGAATGTGAAGAGTTTCAGGATAGGAAGATAGATGAGGAGAAATCAGAATTTTGGAGCAGCATTTGAAGAGTTTTGAACTACAAATTTGGGAAGCATTAGAAGGAGATAGAAGATCTGTGAATTGGAGAAGTTTTGGGAAATTTTAGAAGTGTTTTTTGATAGTTGATTCAAGGAGAAATTGATAGCAATTTATGGCGGATATTGAAGGAGATAAAGGCAGATTTTGGACAGCAAAAAGGCAGCATATTGGACTGTATTTGGAGCTTCAAATTTCAGAGATTTTGAGCAAAAATTTGAAGGAGATAGATCTATATTTTAAACAACATTTGAAGAATAAAATAGCTGCAAATTGTAATACTTTTGGACAACATATCTGGAAGGATATAGGAGATCAATTTGGACATTATTTTGAGAAGAAAAGGAGTTGCGAGTTTTAGAAAATTTTGGCAGAATTTGATAAGAGAAAGAGCAGAGTTTTTTATAGCATTATTGGAGGAAGAAGAAGATATATTTTTGTAGAATTTGGAAAAGGAGAGAAACTGTAAATCTGTACAAGCTTGGACAACAAAAAGGAAATCTAAATCACCAAGAAATCTAGCTACAAAGGAGACCAAAGAGGTTTGAAATATTGGTGTTTTAAAAGTATTTTTACCCAAGTATTAAAATTTGTTTATTCTAAGCACCATAATAGAGTTTCTAGAATAGTAAAAGAAAGGTCAAGTTTAAGTCTTCAAAGCTAAAGAAGATTACATCCACACCATATTAGAATCTGCATATTATAGATAACAAAAAGAAGTTAGATTTGATATAAGGAAAAAAGCTTTTTGGAAATTGAATAAGTCAATATTTTCATAGCAAATATTGAAGAATAGATATTATCCAAAAATAAAAGTCTTTATCAAAGAAGCTTGGCCAATCACCATGTGGAAAAGGAGCCACCATATTGCCAAGGTATAGCCACCATGGAAGAGAAGACATCCACATTGAGGATGAACCACCACAAGTGAAAATAACAACCAAAGAGTTGAGAAGAACCACCAAGTTGAGGAGGAGGACAAAATCCTCAATGCCACCATTAGTACCATTCAAGGAGGGCAAGTGCAACATATGAATATGTAGTAGAGAATACATTTGATGGATGTCAAAAGAAAATTGTTAGAAAGGTAAAATGCTAAAGCTGGGTTAGGGTAAGTTGAGTGCCAAGGGATAAACCACTGCACAAGTGGATGTTGGGATTGTAAGTGGTGAGATGCCATATGTTGAATGAAATGTTCAAGATATCATAACACCTTGAAAATGCATCAGGTTGATCATTGCCAAGTGTTACACAGTGAGGAATGACATTAGAGAATTAAAATGGTAACATGAGACCTATGGTACATGAGCTAAAGAGTTAAAGTCATTTCTTGCCACTTGGCACATTATAAAAAGAACACCAAAACCCTGGGATAGACTTAAAATATTTGAGGTATTTATTAATGCATGGGCTGTAAATAGCACAAGTAAGATTTGTTTGGAAGGAAGTTTGGGTTGTAGAAATAGGAGAGCACCTTCCATCAAGGAGTCTATTTAATATTCAATAGTGAAGACCAATTATTTTGCCCAAGATAGCATGCACCCAGATTATTTAGGTAAATTTTAGATTATTATTTGATTTATTTATAGGTTGGATTAATAAGGAGGAATTTATAATTGGTTTATCAAAGATTGAGTTTGATTATTATATTATCATAGTGATTAATTAATGCTATTGGAGGTATAAGGTTTATAACTGATAAATCAAACCTTAGGTATTTTACTACTGCATTTTTGGAAAGTTATAAAAAGTTGATTTAAGATTTGGGAAGATAATTACATGTTTTGTAATTATTTTATTTGATTTTGTTAAGCAATTTGAAATATTTTTAAATTTATAATTTTGGAGAAATGAGGATTTCAACATCAAATTAGGAATAGAAAATTTGCAAGTATATTTTTACTAAATTTTTAAATTTCTAATTGGAGAGTTATAAGGAATTCAACACCAACATAGGATTGTGAAATTTAGAATTTATAAATCATATTTTTGAAATTTGAGAGATAAAATAAATTCATCCTAGATATTTGAAGAATTAAAATCTTTGTCAAAACTAATTTTTTTATTATAATCCAAACATTAGGAAATAGAAGGTATTCTACAAAATTTGAGAATTGAAATTTCATCAAAATTTAGAAGTTGAAAATATTTCACCAAAGTTGATTTATATTTTCAATATTAGGAGATATAAGGCTTACAACATAGTTTTTTGGAAGGTTGAAAAATATTGAGAAGTTTTCATAGTCTATTGTCAAAAACTAGGGATGAATAAGGATGTCTATTTCAAAAAATATACTAAACAATGATATAGAGAGTATTATCAAAGAAGAAAATAGAAACATTATAAAACTTGGAATCGAGAATTTGATTAAAAAGTGTAAAGGAAAATTAGACTTAGTCTCAAGTTTCATTTAAAATTAGGCATTAGAAGAAAATTTTGAAACACTAGAGTACTATGTGCATGTGAGAATGTTTGAACTAATTGATAATGACAAAGATAGTATTATGATTCCTTTGAATATTGCTAGTATAATATGCATGGCATTACTTACACTTAAATATCACAATGAGAAGAACTTGAAACAAAAGGAATTTATTGAATTTTTTAAGAAGAAAGCAAAAGTAGAAGAATCCTTTTTTGAAAAAGTATTTCATTCTTCATGCAATATTGATTCTTCAAGTTCATCTAATTCAATGTTTTATCATGATGCTTTAAGTGAATGTTCAAAATATTCTATAATAAAGAAGACTTATGATGTGAAGGAATCTAATGCCAACATGATAGCTCATGAAAGCACAAAGACTGACACCAATGATGAAGATAAGCAAGAAGAGAAGGAAGCTAATCAAGGAGGCATATAGTGCAAAGTGATTTGAAAATATGAAGACAATATTGAAGACTAAAGTCTTCAATAAACAAATAATGTAATACAAGGGGGTGTTTGAGTATATTACATTATTTGATACATTCTGATGTACCATCTTGGGTACATATTTAGATAAGGAGTGTGTCTTATATTAGAGAGTGAGTATTTACTTTATGTAATATAATAATGTGCAGGAAATGCACAAGTGTCTTGTAGTTAAGTGTGCAAGTATGATGAGTGTATATGTGCACAAGTGTACTTTATGTAAGAGTGCACATGTGTCCTTAGAGTAGGCAAGTGAAGTCTCAAGATGAGTGAAGTCCAATCTATATGAAGAGTCACATTCCATTATATATGTGTCTACGCTACAAAAACAATCTCATTGGCTTTGAATTTGAATATACAACTTCAGGTTAATGCAAATTTATAGGTATGAAAAAACATTTTAATTAAAAAAAAAATTGATTGGTTAAATTTAAATAAAGTGGGTTTTTATTAAGGGACCCAAAACTTGATTATAATAAGTCATTATATTTTTTTTAAAAGGTCACATGAAATTCCGCACGAAAGGTTAAGGATGGACTTAAGGAAAGGCTTGAGGAAAGTCTAGACGACAGGATTAAGGACTTTAAGAAGGATGTGAAGGAATCATGCCTGGAGTGGAAAAAAATGAAAAAGCCAAAAATTGAAAAGCCTGTCTAGTGGGAAAGAGAAAAGGCAAAAAATTTAAAGAAGGATCAATCCCGCCTAGTTATAAATTTGAACAGCCCAATAGGCGGGAAAATGCAACAACTCATGCAGGGGAAACCAGAATCCGGAAAAATGCAACATCCTACATAGGGGAATACGAGAATTTGGGAAATGCAACATTCCACGCAAGGGAAAACCAGAAACCGAGCAGATAAAACAGGAAAACCAAAAAAAACAAAACCCCCCTGAACAACTAGAAGGGATGGAAACCACCAACAATGCAAGAAGATACTATCCAGAAGCCCACCGGAGCAAAGGAAACAACAACACAATACCACAAGCCATGGTAAAGAGGCGGAAAGGTCCCAGAGAGCCCAAGCAGAAGAATCCATGGGAAAACGAGTTGTAGGCGTTAAGCAAAGGTCCCTCACCAGACCTTTGCTTAAAGAGCACTACCACAAGAATAATCACGTGGCAATTCCCAAGCCATTAAAATACCGTGAATAACTGCTCATGAAGCCATAATGAAACAACAAAAACCCCAAGGACCAATACCATCGACAACCAGCTTTAGGGAACCAGCAAGGAAGTGCAGCGGGATCACAGCAGCAAGAAGAACACAGGCCCATCCCAAACCACAATGGAAACTGCAAACCCACCATGAAGCCCACAACTGGAAACCTAGAGAGCAGCACCACATGAATAAACACGTGACCAATCCCAAACCATTAAGATACTGTGAAGAGCTACTCAAAAAGCCAAACACCCAAGCTACAAGCATCGCACTAGCAAACCCTTAGGACCACAGCTCCAAATAGAACCCTGCAAAAAACCTGTGACAGAGCTGATAACTTCAAGGAAAAGAAACCCTAAATCAACCCAAAAATCCCATGGAAGGTCCCAGGGAAGATTCCAAGGACGTCCCAGACCAAAAGCACCCCAAAGAACCCTTCAAAAAAGCATGGAATAGGGCAGACAAGAAGAACAATAACCTTTCACCCCAAGGAGGTTGTCTGTAACACCATCCAACCAAAAAAAAGAGTTAAGGAAGTACCAAAAAACTGGAACAAGACCAGGAAAGAGGCGGAGAAGTGAAGCAAGATTTCCCAAAAAATCTCCTGCAATTCCCCTTGTCACCCATTTTAATTGAGAAATATAATACTATTACAATTACAGTCATTCCAAATGTAAAAAAAAATCTCTGTTCTAAGAAAATGTCAGATCCGACGTAATGCTAATTTATTAACCCAAGGGCGGCAGATGAATTCTATCCAACCTCTAAATGCAAATGACTTCAAGGGCAAACAGTCGAGAGAAGGGACCCTTAAATGCAACAAGTGACCACTACCTATTTTAGATTGAATTACCGTAAATGCAACAAGTGAGCTTTACCTATTTTATTTTGAATTACCTATGGAAAAGACTTCAATGGTCAACAGTCGAGAGAAGGGACCATAAATGCAACAAGGGAGCACTGTCTATATTATATTGAACTGCACCTGTGAATCCATGCCCACTTCAGACGGAAACTTTCACGTCCCCACCCCTTTCATTTCGTTACATACTGGCATTGTGTTTCTGCTGTACTAGCAACGATGGTGTTGCTAAGCATATATACAGTAAGTATATTACTGTCTTTGGCAGTTGCCTTGTTGCTCTTTGTGTTGAATATATTCAGCAGCAAATGGAGTGGTGATTCATACCCACCTGTGGTTGGCTCAACGGTGGGTCTCATTAGCAACTTCAAGAGGGTGCATGACTTCCTTGCTGAGACTCACCAAAAGCACAAAACATTCAAAGTACCTTATCCCATCTCCAGCTATCCCGTCTGCAACTATATTTTCACTACTGATCCTGCAAATGTGGAGCATATTCTTAAGACCAAGTTTACAAATTATGGCAGGGTCAGGCTTCCATTCTTTCATATATAGATAGGTCCTTTCTTCTTTTGTTGTTTGTGTCTGTCTATAAGTATAGAGAAAGAGGGGTCATGGTTAAATGAGGTTGTGAATATATACCTTTCATTTGCAGGAAAAATTCAACCATGACCTTATGAAAGATCTTCTGGGTCATGGTATATTTGTTGTTGATGGAGAGAAATGGAAGCAGCAGAGAAAATTGGCAAGTTCAGAATTCTCCACCAAAGTTTTGAAGGATTTAACAGCGTTGTTTTCAGAAAAAATGCAGTGGAGCTTGCCAAAATTTTGATAGGAGCTTCTAAAACAAAGCAATCAGTTGAGATACAGGTAAATAACTATGCTTTCTTTTCTTTTATCTTTTATCTTTTTCTTTTCTTGAGGCGTTTTCTTCCTCCTTTTGATGTTCAAACATATTTATTTTTTAAAAAAACAAAAAAAAACTTGTTATCACTGTTGCAATTTTAGATTTCCCATTCTTGCCTTCTAATTTTCTTATTTTCTCAGGGCTATCTGGGTGGATCTGATTATTATAGTTGAAGGCTTTAAGCCTGATTGGTTTCCATGCAATTAAGTATTTGAAATCCTTAGGCTAATTATGGCCTGATTGTTTTCCATGTAATTAGGTAAACCAGTCACTAAATAATTTGCTTCCGTTAAAAGAGTAATGGACAAATGTAGATTATGCTTAAATTGCACATTTAAAAAAATTTCTCCTTTATCCAACTCTGGTTTTATTGGACAACCAATACCTATAAGGTGATTAAGGATGATATCCTAAGTGCAATGTTATGAACTATATTCTCAAACTTTCATTGGAGACTTTTCTACCCTGCAGAAGCAGTTGTATATACCAAGCCAGGGTAAAATATCCATCTGAAATAATTTAGTTTAGAAATCATTTGTGTGAATTACAAAAACAGCCGAGACTAACCATATCTAGTGGTGGATGAATATCAAATAGGATCTACTGCTGAGATCAACGATGGATGGAATCTGCAAAGTGGGTTTTGGGATAGAGATCAACAGCTTGTCAAAGTCTAACACTGGGCCAGAGGCTTCTTTCACAAGGGCTTTTGATACAGCAAATGGTATGCTTTTATGGCGTTATATTGACCCTACTTGGAAATTAAAAAGATATTTCAATATTGGGTCAGAGGCCATCATGAGGGAGTGTCAAAACTGTGGATGATTTCGTGTACAAGATCGTTCAAAGCAGAAGGCATGAGATTTCTATTCAAAATAGTGATGTAAGTGAATACTCACACCAAGATGGTGTGACAAATGAATAAGAAGTTTGCTCTTTCGACTATTTGCCAGTCCTAATTTCTCTCTCTTCATTTGTCTCAAACATTTTTACAGGCAAAACAAGACATACTGTCTTGCCTTATTGCATTACGTCAAAGTGAACCAGAAAAGTTTTCTGACAAGTACCTGCGGGATATTATGCTGAGTTTTATGATTGCTGGCCGGGACACAACTGCAGTTACACTCTCTTGGTTCTTTTATTTGCTGTGCAAGAATCCACATGTTGAAGAAAAAATTCTTCAAGAAATCAATGATGTGGTCAACGAAAATGAATGCTCAACCCTGGCAGAGTCTGTAAATATGTTTTCCCAAAGTCTTACATATATGGTATTGGATAAAATGCATTATCTTCATGCAGCTTTAACAGAGACCTTGCGCTTATACCCACCGCTGCCTATGGTATAAAAGATTATTTACCCTTTCTTTTTTAGCACTTTTTCTTTTTTCACACTATGCACTTTTGTAAATAAATAACCTTTAGGAAATGAATCTGTATGCTCTTTGGATTTATTCACTCTTTATTTCTCTATTCTACGTTAATTAGAAGGCTGGAAATTATATATATTGACAAAACGATTTGTAGGATGCCAAGCATGTTGAGTCTGATGACATGCTTCCCGATGGATTCAAAATGAAGAAGGGTGATCTGATTATTTATGTCCCCTACTCTATGGGGAGAATGGAGTATCTTTGGGGAATTGATGTTAAGGATTTTAAGCCTGAGAGATGGATTGAGAATGGGCTTTTCAAACCTCAGTCACCTTTCAAATTCACAGCTTTTCAAGTAAGTCATCTAAGCATTACCATTAACGTTTTCAAAAATGCACCTTTTCCCATTTGTTGAAACTGACAAAAAGGTGTACTGTATTCTTGGAGGCTGGACCTCGCATTTGTCTGGGCAAGGATTTTGCATACATGCAAATGAAGATTGTTGCTGCACTTCTTATTCGATTCTTCAAATTCGAAGCAGTTGTTGAGAAGGAAGTAACATATCGGCCCTTACTTACACTTCATATGACTGAAGATGCATTCAATGTTCGTGTCAAGTGTAGGTCAGATTAATGAGCATAGTTAGTAAGGGCCAGTACAGATCCTGCTTTCTTCAGTTGTATACCAATTGATACTTGTCATTAGCACTGGAATGTAATCATATTAGATGTCTTTTTAAAGAGAAGGTATGTACTACAGTAAGACTTGTAATATCAGTTATATGCTCTTAGGTGAATTTATATGGTAGTGCATAGTGTATCTATAGATACAAGACTTCCTGGTTATCTCCTAGAATAGGACATGGATTTCATATCCCCTCTTTAATACCTAAAAGAGGTCCATTGAGTTTCTCCCTGTTCTCTTTTGCTTTTTTAAATTATGAGTATCTAGGTCTTCCTTTGAACTGTCTCAAAGGTCCAAAATTAAAATTGCGGCTTCCTGCACGAGGAAAATTATCAAACTCAATACTGAAATCACAACATGCCTAGTCTATATCATACTTGATACAAACCAGATGTAATTTTAAATAGTTATTTACTGATATATATTTTTAATTAATACATAATGTAATTATGTATTGAAAGTTTATGTATTGAAAGTAAATATTTTGCGTATGAAAATGTTCTATAGAAGTATTTGATTTTTAAGTATTCTATCTTGTGAAATGCGAAAGGGTTGTAGTAATTAGGATGTATACGTTTCAATTATTTTGCATTGATTCTTAAAATTAAAAAGGGTTATCTTACATTACTAGCAGTTGGGATTGTAGTAATTCGGATTGGATACGTCTTAATTATTTTGTAATAATAAATGAAAAATATTCTACAGTTGGAATCGTAGAAATTTGTATTAATAATATAAATTTATTTTTGATAAATTTAATATTATTCAAAAAAAATATTTATATATAATTAAAAATATTTTGAGTAAAAAAACTAAAACATATATAATCACTAAAATATTTGTTTGTAAAATATTTTTACAATTAAAAATATAAAAACAAATCAATAATAAATTTATCAAAAAATCATATAAGTAAATAGCTTTAGCTGAATTTAATATATTTCTCAATTTTTAACAAAGAGACCCATATCTAAATCTTGCCAAATCATACTTCCATAATTACTAATACAAAAGTATTGTAATGCTTTTATGTAGACATGACAGAATAGAAATGGAACTCATTTCAACTTCACAAAATAGATATGAAAGACATGACACAATAAAGATGGAACTCATTTCAACTCCATAAAATAGATTTTTAAAATTTTGAATATGTGATAATACATAATCACTTAAATTGTTTTATCAAATATAATATGTTCTTTTACATGGTGGTTTAATAAAATGTGAAAATCAAAGTTAAATCAATCTCTTAACTAGCTTTGTTTTCTAATAATTTTGTTTAGAAATTAAATAATATGTCAAGATAACTATCTCAAATGTTAGTATTCTAAAATAATATTTTTTTAATCTAAATTTTATTATAAAATTTAATTTAAGATATTGTATAATTTCTTTCAAGAATTTTTAAATTAGATATATAGCTATTTTAATATACAAACAATTTATAACAAAATTATATTTTTGAAGGCGTAAATTTAAATTATTTAAAAATATATATCATGATTAATTAGAGGATAAAAGAACATTTATACTAAAATTAAATTTATTTATTTAAAAAATATTAGTTTTTATGATGCATGAGCTTAATATCTAGAGATTTTAAAATGATATTAATAGTTATGGTTTTTTAATTGGTTGTATTATTTTGAAATTAAACAAACTACATTATTATAGTTAGAGAATAAATTATATTATTGCAAATTGTCTTTTTGTAAAAGTGTTTCTAATGATTTAAACTCAAGCTATACTCATACAATTACATTCCATCTATCAATGTTCTACACTACATCGAACTAAAAATATTAAGGTTCATGCATATAATAACAACCTTGGTTTATGGTGTAAAATTCCTTGCTTTCAATTGCTTTTCAAAAACTTAATTGATTAAAATTGTATTAGTTACATAAATTTTTTTGTTTTGATTTTGGAAAACACCCCTTCAGAGATGTCATTTTTTGGTAAGTTCGAAGGAAGCAGGGGTATCTATTCCACCAAAATCATCAAAAAATTGTACTTGGCATATTGAATTTGGCACACTCAAAGAGCATGCCTAACCCAAAGTAAATAATACAACAAGGCGTGCATGTACTAGCCATAAATGTTGACAAAAAATTCAATTACTCAAGTCAAAAGACTTTCTCTAGCCTACTTTCACCATGACCAGTAGTAACAACACCCTCATTATATTTATTGATCAAAGAAAAATTTGTATGTTTGGTACCCTCAGAAGCGCCCATGTTAGCAAAATGGTTTATCTAGGTGATCTCTTTCAGACCTCTATCCACTTCATAATTAGCAATAGCATCAGCCACCTTGTTTGCACATCTCCACACATAAAAGTACTCTAGGTACTACTATGAGTGACGAAGTTCTTTTATAGTCTGAATAATATTCCCTAGCCTCTAGTTAGAGAGTGAGGAAGACTATTTTTGGTCTTTTAATTGGTTTATGATCACCTAGAAATCCCCTTCAACATAAATATTCTACCAATTTTATTTAAGAGCCCACATCAGTCCTTTAAGAAGGGTTTGTGCCTTAGCATGATTGTTAGTGGTATATTCAAGGCTAAAGACAAAATAGTCTTTCATATTCCCTTGGTCATCGTGAAAAATGCCATCCCCACCAGATTTACCTGGTTTTCCTTGGGATGCACATCAAAGTTGAACTTATAAACCCTTTATGGGGAGGTTGTCAACTAATTTTAGTATGATTCATAGAATTCCTTATTTTTCTTGATTGAGCACCAAATTATTATATCATCTAAATGTTGGCCTAGCCATTGATTCTTGATATGTACTACACTAAGGCTTGTAATATCAATTATATGCTCTTAGGTGAATTTATATGGTAGTGAATGGTGTATCTATAAATACAAACCTTATTGTTTATCTCCTAGGACATGGATTTCATATCCACTCTTTAATAACTAAAGAGGTCCATTGAGTTCTTGTTCTCTTTTGCTTTTTAAATTATTAGTATCTAGGTCTTCCTTTGAACTTTTTCAAAGAAACAAAATTAAAATTGTGGCTTCTTACATGAGGAAAATTATCAATCACAACATGCCTAGTATATATCATACTTATACAAATCAACGTAATTTTAAATAGTTATTTACTGATATATATTTTTAATTAAAAAATAATGTAATATGTATTGAAAGTAAATATTTTGTGTATGAAAATGTTCTATAAAAGTATTTAATTTTTAAGTATTCAATCTTGTGAAATGCAAAAGGGTTGTAGTAATTTGGATGTATACATTTCAATTAGTTTGCATTTGATTCTTCAATTTAAAAAGGGTTATCTTACATTACTAGCAGTTGGGATTGTAGTAATTTGGATTGTATAAGTTTCAATTAAATTATTTTGTAATAATAAATGAAAAATATTTTACAGTTGGAATTGTAGAAATTTGTATTAATAATATAAATTTATTTTTGATAAATTTAATATTATTTAAAAAAAATTATTTATATATAATTAAAAATATTTTGAGTGAAAAAAATTAAAACATATATAATCACTAAAATGATTTGCTTGTAAAATATTTTTACAATTAAAAATATAAAAGCAAATCAATAATAAATTTATTAAAAGAGCATATAAGTAAATAATTAACTTAATTTAATATATTCCTCAATTTTTAACAAGGATACCCATATCTAAATCTTGCCAAATCATACTTCCATAATTAATAATACCAAAGTATTGTAATAATTTTATGTAGACATGACACAATAGAGATGGAACTCATTTCAACTTCATCAAATATATTTTAAAGACATACACAATAGATATGGAACTCATTTCAACTCCATAAAATAGATTTTAAACATTTTGAATCTGTTATAATTCTACATAATCAATTAATTTTTTTATCAAATATAATATGTTCTCTTACATATTAGTTTAATAGAATATGAAAATCAAAGTTAAGTCAATCTCTCCTAAGCTAGCTTTGTTTTCTAATGATTTTGTTTAGAAATTAAATAATATATCAAGATAACTATCTTAAATGTTAGCATTCTAAAATAATGTTTTTTCTTAATCTAAATTTTATTATAAAATTAAATTTAAGATAGTGTATAAGTTCTTTCAAGTATTTTTGAATTAGATATATAGTTATTTTAATATAAAAATAATTTATAAAAAAATTATATTTTTGAAGGCGTAAATTTAAATTATTTAGAGAAATATATCATGATTAATTAGAGGATAAAAGAACATTTATACTAAAATTAAATATATATATATATATTTTTAAATATATTAATTTTTATGATGCATGAGCTTAATATCTACTTTCAAATTCATAGAGATTTTAAAATGATATTAAAATTTATGGTTTTTTAATTGGTTGTATTTTTGTGAAAGTGTTTCTAATGATTTAAATTCAAGCTATACTCATGAAATTACATTTCATCTATCAATGTTCTACACTACCTTGAACTAAAAATATTAAGATTCATCCATATAATAAGAACCTTGGTTTATGGTGTAAAATTCTTTACTTTCAATTTCTTTTCAAAAACTATATTGACTAAAATTTTATTAGTTACATGGATTTTTTTTGTTTTGTTTTTGGAAAACACCCCTTCCAGGATGCACTTTTCAAAAACTTTATTGACTAAAATTTTATTAGTTACATGATTTATTTTTTAAGTTCGAATGAGGCAAGGGTATCTATTCCACCAAAATCATCAAGAAATAACACTTGGCATATTGACTTTAGCACACTCAAAGAGCATGCCTAACCCAAAGTAAATAAGACAACAAAGCGTGCATGTACTAGTGAGAAATGTTGACAAAAAAATCAATTAATCAAGGCTCATGCAGATTGTAGTAGTCAAAAGACTTTCTCTAGCCTACTTTAACCATGACTAGCAGTAGCAACACCCTCATTATCTTTATTAATCAGAGAAATAATTGTGTGCTTGGTGCTCTTAGTAGCACCCATGTTAGCAAACTGGTTGATCTAGGTGATCTCTCTCAGACCTCTATCCACTTTCCAATTAGCAATAGCATTAGCCACCTTGTTTGCACATCTCTACACATGAAAGTACTTTGGGACTAAAATTAGTGACAAAGTTCTTTTATAGTCTGAATAATATTCTCTAGCCTCCAGCTAGAGAGTGAGGAAGACCATTTTTTATCTTTTGCTTGGTTGATGATCACTTGGGAATCTCCTTCAACATAAATATTCTACCAATTTTATTCAAGAGCCCACATCAGTCCTTTAAGAAGAGTCTGTACCTTAGCATGATTGTTAGTGGTATCTTCAAGGCTAAAGATAAAATATACTCTCATATTCCCTTGGTCATCATGAAAAATGCCACCCCCACCAGCTTCACCTAGGTTTCCTTAGGATGCACCATCAAAGTTGAACTTGTAAACCCTTTATGGAGAGGTTGTCAACTAATTTTAGTATGATTCATAGAGTTCTTTATTTTTATTGATTGAGCACCAAATTCTTATATCATCTAAATATTGGCATAGCCATTGATTCTTGATATATGTAATATTATTATCTAGATGTTTGTCCCAATCCTTCCACTACTTAACAAAAATAGATTTAGCCACTGCCCTCTAAATAGAAAGCTATGTTTGGAATTGAAATATTATTTCCTCCCTAAAAATGATTTTATTTTTCATTACCAAATCACCAAAATAATGTAAGTAGGGGTTCACTCCCAAATGGCTCCAATAAATTTAGGATTAGATTTTTGGCCAACCCAATCCAAAATCAGATCCCTTATTGTTTGAAAATTATGGAGGGGATCTCTCCAAGAGTTTGCAAAGTATCACTAGAGGGACTGAGCAAATGGGTAAGATATGAAGATATGGTTGATGTTTTTAGTATCAGCTTCATAATTAAGGCATCTGAAGGGGTCATAGTAACCTCTCTTCATCAAATTATTATCAATTAATATTTTTTCTTACACCACCAGCTAGACAAAAACTAAGATCTTAGGTTGAATACCTTTTCTCCATACATGATTCCTCAAAGTTTTTTTATTAGCTTCCTTGATTTTACTAGAATGGGACTGAGGTTATTTCTAGAAATGAAGCACCACCCTACCAGTCTCATGGGGAATGAGATGGTATTAAATGTAGTCCTCGACTCAACTTCAACCCTCCTCTTTAAATATCTTCTTCAAACCAATCAAATAATTATCTTCTCTTAAAGGTTCATAATTATTTCATGCATACTCCCAAAAGAGAGTATGGTTGTCATCCTTGATCTTCCAAAAGGCTACAAAATGCACCCATGTATTTTGGGATGTCAGTCTTATCCAGAGAGAAGAACCTTGAGAAAAGTATTCAAGACTTATCAAATTCTTCTAATCCACCTCAGGGATATATTTTTATCCAAGAATTTTGGCCTATAAAAACTTATCTCCATTTTAGAATATCTACAATATTTTTCCATTAAGGACTTTGTTGAATATTTGAATATCTTTAATTCCAAGGCCCCTTTTAGAGAGGTTTGCAAATATCTTTCCATGCAACAAGAGGTCATTTCCTGATGTAAATCTAGCTTTAAGAGGTCACAATAAATACCTCCCATAACAAAAAAATTATGATAAATAGAAACCATTAAAACCCTCCATTCACATAAAAACTGTTATAGATAAAAATAACCTGTGAAACCCTCCATTCACATAAAAACTATAATACATGGAAATAAATCAATAAATATTTTATTTTCTCATTCCTGAATTCACATCCCCTTTTACAATTCAATACCAAGAAAATATATATCCCCAAAGAAACCCTAAATCTTAAAGCCCTAAAGATAAAAACAAAATTACTATTTTTGACAAATTATTTTTTCTGCCAAAAATTGCCTTTTTAAGTAATTACTATTTTCAAAAAATTAATTTTCCATCAAATATTTTTATTTTTAGTAATTACCATTTTTTGGTAAACTATTTTTTCATCAAAAATTGCCATTTTTAATAATTTACTATTTTTGACAAATTTTCTTCTCATTAATATTTATCATTTTTAGTAATTCACAAAAAAACTCGAATTGACATGCAAATTAGCACACAACTTCATAACATCCATATTAGGCATCCTATAAGAACTTGACACTTAATCATGCATAAGAAAATAATCTAAAATCTTCTAAGAAAACACCCTCTAAAAGATAGGCTCCTGCATATTTTTCCTCTAGTTGAAAAGAACTCTACTTCTGCCAGTTTTTTTGATCAAAATCATAATTGTTCTCCATAGAGCACCACACATTTGTAAGCACTCCTTAAAGTACAAATCTCCTTCTTTCAAGGTTTTGTATCTCGAACCTCCTGTAAGCACTACACATAGTGCTAATTTCTTTGT
Organism: Wollemia nobilis; assembly: GCA_028583015.1. Classification (NCBI taxonomy): domain Eukaryota; kingdom Viridiplantae; phylum Streptophyta; class Pinopsida; order Araucariales; family Araucariaceae; genus Wollemia; species Wollemia nobilis. Next base: position 15,091,830 of record JAQPPZ010017235.1, read on the forward strand.
TTGAGGTTTTATATAGCAAACCTCTTGCAAGCACTATGCAAAGTGTCAATTTATTCTTTTGAGGATTTACATTAAAAAACTCTTGCAAGCACTACATAAAGTACCAATTTCTTTCCTCTAAGGCTTCATATAAAAAACCTCCTGCAACAACTACATAAAGTACCAATTTTTTTCTTCCAAGGTTTTATATCTCAAACCTCCTGCAAGCACTACACATAGTGTCAATTTCTTTCTTTGATATTTTACATAGAAAACCTCTTGCAAGAACTATGTAAAGTAAAAGAAATTCTTCTAAGTCTTTACATAACAAACCTTTGCAAACACTACATAAAGTACCAATTTATTTCCTTTGAAAGGGCTTTCCACTAAAAAAAAATATCCATGTTATTCAACCAATTTATCAACTATTTTGGTTTTAACCCTCCTGTATACTCAAGAACACCAACCTTGATACCATCCCTATTTCCTTACAAGAAACTAATCAATATGTCCTCAAAATTATGCTCCTCTAACTTCCGCTCTATTTATTGCTTTACATGAACCTTTGATTTGTTGTCTACTCTCATAGTCTCATTATCAGAATCTAGACTTGCGAAATTCGTTGGATACATTTTTCTTATACAATCCATAATTCTAGTCACGTAGGAAACTTTTACCTGTAACTCTTGCATATGCTTATTAACCCGGGCATAGCCTCCACTTCCTCTCTTCATGCTAACATATTTTTTTAATTTCAAACCAAAAAAATAAGAATAGCATAATAAATGTAATCGACAAGATTACCTTCTCTCCTCCAGCAAGATTCAACTTGTTATGATACCAAATGATGTAAATCTAGTTGCAACAGGTCTGAAAAAATACTTCCCATCAAATAAAAATTGTGATAAATGGAAATAAACTAGTAAAACCCTTCATTTACATAAAAACTACGATAAATAGAAATAACTGGTAAAACCTTCAATTCATATAAAAACTACAATACATGGAATTCATTTCCCATTTTACCAAGGGAATATATATCCCCAAAGAACCCCTAAAACAAAACCCTAAAGCTTAAAGCCCTAAACATAAAAAAAAAAAAAAAAAATTACTATTTTTGACAAATTGTTTTTCTTGCAAAAAATTGCCTTTTTAAGTAATTACTATTTTCGAAAAATTATTTTTTCATCAAATATTGTTATTTTTAGTAAGTATCATTTTTTGATAAATTATTTTTTCATCAAAAATTGCCATTTTTAGTAATTTACCATTTCCAACAAATTTTATTCTCGTCAAAAATTATCATTTTTAGTAATTCACAAAAAAAAATCGAATTGACATGCAAATTAGCACACAACTTCATAACATCCATATTAGGCATCCCAGAAAAACTCAACACCTAATCATGCATAAGAAAATAATCTAAAATATTATAATAAAACACCCTCTAAAAGATAGGCTCCTACATCATTCTCCTCTACTTGAAAAGAACTTTGCTCCTGTGAGTTCCTCTAATTAAACTCATAATTGCTCTCCATAGAGCGCCACACATTTGCAAGCACTCCTTAGAGTACCAATCTTCTTATTTCGAGGTTTTATATCTTAAACCTCCTGAAAGCACTACACATAGTGCTAATTTCTTCCTTTGAGGTTTTACATAGCAAATCTCTTGCAAGCACTATGCAAAGTGTCAACTTCTTATTTTGAGGCTTTACATAAAAAACCACTTGCAAGCACTGCAAAAAGTACCAATTTCTTTCCTCTAAGACTTCATATAAGAAATTTCCTTCAAACACTACACAAAGTACCAATTTCTTTCTTCCAAGGTTTTATATCTCAAACCTCCTACAAGCACTACACATAGTGCCAATTTCTTTCTTCAATATTTTACATAGTAAACCTCCTGCAAGCACTATGCAAAGTACAATTTTTTTCTTCTAATTCTTTACATAGCAAACCTTTGTAAGCACTACACAAAGTATCAACTTTTTTTTCTCTAAAATCTCTTTCCACTTGAAAAAACTTCTCCATGCTATTCAACCAATCTATCAACTCTTCTGGTTTTAACCCTCTTGTATACTCAGGGAAATCAAACTTGATCTCATCTATATTTCCTTCCAACACCCTAATCATCCTATCCTCAAAATGATGCTCCTTTGGCTTCCCCTCCAGTTCTTCTTCTACATGGACCTTTGATATTTTGTCTTCTCTAATAATCTCATTATCATAATCTAGACTTGCAAAATTCATTGGATATATTTCCCTTATATAGGCCATAATTTTAGTCAACTAAGTAACTTGTACCTACAACTCTTGCATATACCTGTTAAATTGTGTATATCCTCCTCTTCCTCTCTTCATGCTAACCTATTTTTTCTTATTTTAAACAAAAAAATAAGAATAACAGAATAAATGTAATCGAAAAGATTACCTTCTCTCCTCTAGCAAGATCCAACTTGATCTAATACCAAATTATGTAAATATAGTTGCAAGAGGTCGGAAAACATATCTCCCATCACATAAAAATTGTGATAAATATAGATAAACCAATATTCATTTACATAAAAACTATGATAAATAAAAATAACCAATAAAACCCTCAATTCATATAAAAACTACAATACATGGAATCCACTTCCCTTTTTACAATGCAATACCAAGGGAATATATATCCTCAAAGAAACCCTAAAGCTTAAAGGCCTAAACATAAAATAAATTTACTATTTTTGATAAACTGTTTTTCCTGCCTAAAATTGCTTTTTTAAGTAATTACTATTTTCAGAAAATTATTTTTTGTCAAAGATTGTTATTTTTAGTAATTACCATTTTTTGGCAAATTAAGTTTTTGTCAAAAATTGTCATTTTTAGTAAATTACCATTTCCAACAAACTGTCTTCTCATCAAAAATTACCATTTTTAGTAATGCACAAAACAACTCGAATTGACATGCAAATTAGCACACAAATTTGTAACATCCATATTAGGTATCCTAGAAAACCTTGACACCTATTCATGCATAAGAAAATAATATAAAATCTTCTAAGAAAATACCTTCTAAAAGATAGGCTCCTACATCAATCTTCCCTAGTTGAAAAGAACTCTGCTCCTACGAGTTCCTCTGATCAAACTCATAATTGCTCTCCATAGAGCACCACACATTTGTAAGCACTCCTTAGAGTACCAATATCCTTATTTCGAGTTTCTATATCTCAAACCTCCTGCAAGAACTACACATAGTGCTAATTTCTTCCTTCGAGGTTTTACATAGCAAACCTCTTAAAAGCACTATGCAAAGTGTCGATTTCTTCATTTAGGATTTACATAAAAAACCTCTTGCAAGCACTGCATAAAGTGCCAATTTCTTTCCTCTAAGGCTTCATATAAGAAATCTCCTGCAAGCACTACACAAAGTACTAATTTTTTTTTTCCAACTTCTTATATCTCAAACCTCCTACAAGCACTACACATAGTGCCAATTTTTTTCTTCCATATTTTACATAGCAAACCTCCTGCAAGCACTATGCAAAGTACAAAATGTTTCTTCTAAGTCTTTACATAACAAACCTCTACAAGCACTACATAAAGTACCAATTTCTTTCCTCTAAAAGGTCTTTCCACTCAAAAAAACTTCTCCATGCTATTCAACCAATCTATCAACTCTTCTGGTTTTAACCCTCTTGTATACTCAGGGACATCAATGTTGATCCCATCTCTATTTCCTTCCAATTCCCTAATCAAACTATCCTCAAAATGATGCTCCTCTAGCTTCCCCTCTAGTTCTTCCTCTCCATAAATCTTTGACCTTTTGTCTTCTATCATAGTCTCAATATCAGAATCTAGACTTGTAAAATTTGTTGGATATATTTCCCTTATACAAGCCATCATTCTAGTAAACTAAGTAACTTGTACTTACAACTCTTGCATATGTCTGTTAACCTAAGCATAACCTCCTCTTCCTCTCTTCATGCTAACCTATTTTTTGTTATTTTAAACAAAAAATAAGAATAAAATAATAAATGTAATCGACAAGATTACCTTCTCTTCTCTAGAAATATCCAAATTGATATGATACCAAATGATGTAAATCCAGTTGCAATAGGTCTAAACAAATACCTCCCATCAAATAAAAATTGTGATAAATAGAAATAAACCATTAAAACCCTTTATTTACGTAAAAAAAAGTGATAAATAGAAATAACCGATAAAACCCTCAGTTCATATAAAAACTACAATACATGGATTCACTTCCCCTTTTACAATGCAATACGAAGGGAATATATATCCTCAAAGAAACCCTAAAACAAAACCCTAAAGATTAAAGCCCTAAATATTATTAAAAAAATACTATTTTCGACAAAAAAAATTTCCTGCCAAAAATTGTCTTTTTAAGTAATTAAATTTTTGGAAAATTATTTTTTCATAAAATATTATTATTTTTATTAATTACCATTTTCAACAAATTATTTTTTCATCAAAAATTGCCATTTTTAGTAATTTACCATTTCCAAAAAATTGTCTTCTCATCAAAAAAATATCATTTTTAGTAATTCACAAAAAAACTCGAATTAACATGCAAACTAGCACACAACTTCATAACATCCATATTAGGCATCCTAGAAAAACTCAACACCTAATCATGCATAAGAAAATAATCTAAAATCTTCTAATAAAACACGCTCTAAAAGATAGGCTCCTACATCATTCTTCCCTAGTTGGAAAGAACTTTGCTCCTACAAGTTCCTCAGATCAAAATCATAATTGCTCTCCATAGAGTGCCACACATTTGTAAGCAGTCTTTAGAGTACAAATCTTCTTCTTTCAAGGTTTTATATCTCAAACCTCCTGTAAGCTCTACACATAGTGCTAATTTCTTCCTTCGATGTTTTACATAGCAAACCTCTTGCAAGAACTATGCAAAGTGTCAATTTATTCTTTTGAGGCTTTACATAAAACCTCTTGCAAGCACTACATAAAGTGTCAATTTCTTTCCTCTAAGGCTTCATATAATAAGCCTCCTACAAGCATTACACAAAGTACCAATTTCTTTCTTCCAAGTTTTTATATCTCAAACTTCCTACAAGCACTACACATAGTGCCAATTTCTTTCTTTGATATTTTACATAGCAAACCTCCTGCAAGTACTATGTAAAGTATAATTTTTTTCTTCTAAGTCTTTACATAACAAACCTCTGCAAGCACTGCATAAAGTACCAATTTATTTCCTCTTAAATGTCTTTCCACTCAAAAAAACTTCTCTATGCTATTCAACAAATCTATCAAATCTTCTGGTTTTAATCATCCTATATACTTAGGGACATCAACCTTTATCCCATATCTATTTCTTTCCAAGATCCTAATCAACCTATCCTTAAAATGATGCTCCTATGACATCCCCTCTAGTTCTTCCTCTACATGAACCTTTGATTTGTTGTCTTCTCTCATAGTCTCATTATCATAATATAGACTTGCAAAATTCGTTGGATATATTTCTCTTATACAAGCCATCATTTTAGTCAACTAAGTAACTTGTACCTGCAACTCTTGCATATACCTGTTAACCTGGGCATAACCTCCTCTTCCTCTCTTCATGCTAACCTATTTATTGTTATTTCAAACAAAAAAAAGAATAGTAGAATAAATGTAATCGACAAGATTACCTCCTCTCCTTCAGCAAGATCCAACTTATTCTAATACCAAATGATGTAAATCTAGTTGCAATAGGTCTGAACAAATACCTCCCATCACATAAAAATTATGAGAAATAAAAATAAACTAGTAAAACCCTTCATTTACATAAAAATACGAGAAATAAAAATAATCGATAAAACCCTCAATTCATATAAAAACTACAATATATGGAATTCACTTCCCCTTTTACAATGCAATACGAAGGAAATATATATCCCTAAAAAAACCCTAAAACAAAACCCTAAAGCTTAAAGCCCTAAAGATTAAAAAAAAAAATTACTATTTTTGACAAATATTTTTCTTGCCAAAAATTGCCTTTTTAAGTAATTACTATTTTCGGTAAATTATTTTTTCATAAAATATTGTTATTTTTAGTAATTATCATTTTTTGATAAATTATTTTTTCATCTAAAATTGCCATTTTTAGTAATTTGCCATTTCCAACAAATTTTCTTCTCGTTAAAAATTATCATTTTTAGTAATTCACAAAAAAAAATTGAATTAACATGCAAATTAGCACACAACTTCGTAACATCCATATTAGGCATCCCAAAAAAACTCAAAACCTAATCATGAATAAGAAAATAATCTAAAATATTATAATAAAACACCCTCTAAAATATAGGCTCCTACGTCATTCTCCTCTAGTTGAAAATAACTTTGCTCCTGTGAGTTCCTCTGATTAAACTCACAATTGCTCTCCATAGAGCGCCACACATTTGCAAGCACTCCTTAGAGTACCAATCTTCTTATTTCGAGGTTTTATATCTCAAACCTCCTGTAAGCACTACACATAGTGCTAATTTCTTCTTTCGAGGTTTTACATAGCAAATCTCTTACAAGCGCTATGCAAAGTGTCAATTTCTTATTTTGAGGCTTTACATAAAAAACCACTTGCAAGCACTGCAAAAAGTACCAATTTCTTTACTCTAAGACTTCATATAAGAAATATCCTACAAGCACTACACAAAGTACCAATTTCTTTCATCCAAGGTTTTATATCCCAAACCTCCTAAAAGCACTACACATAGTGCCAATTTCTTTTTTCAATAATTTACATAGTAAACCTCCTGCAAGCACTATGCAAAGTACAAATTTTTTCTTCTAATTCTTTACATAACAAACCTCTGTAAGCACTACATAAAGTACCGATTTCTTTTCTCTGAAATCTCTTTCCACTCGAAAAAACTTCTCCATGCTATTCAACCAATCTATTAACTCTTCTGGTTTTAACCCTCTTGTATAATCAGGGAAATCAAACTTGATCTCATCTATATTTCCTTCCAACACCCTAATCAGCATATCCTCAAAATGATGCGCCTTTGGCTTCCCCTCAATTTCTTCTTCTACATGGACCTTTGATATGTTGTCTTCTCTCATAATCTCATTATCATAATCTAGACTTGCAAAATTCATTGGATATATTTCCCTTATATAGGCCATAATTCTAGTCAACTAAGTAACTTGTACCTACAATTCTTGCATATTTCTATTAACTTGTGTATATCCTCCTCTTCCTCTCTTCATGCTAACCTATTTTTTCTTATTTCAAACAAAAAAATAAGAATAATAGAATAAATGTAATCGAAAAGATTACCTTCTCTCCTATAGCAAGATCCAACTTGATCTAATACCAAATTATGTAAATATAGTTGCAAGAGGTCTGAAAAAATATCTCCCATCACATAAAAATTGTGATAAATATAAATAAACCAATATTCATTTACACAAAAACTGTGATAAATAAAAATAACCGATAAAACCCTCAATTCATATAAAAACTACAATACATGGAATCCACTTCTCTTTTTACAATGCAATACCAAGGGAATATATATCCCCAAAGAAACCCTAAAGCTTAAATCCCTAAAGATAAAAATAAATTTACTATTTTCGACAAATTGTTTTTCCTGCCAAAAATTGCTTTTTTAAGTAATTACTATTTTCAAAAAATTATTTTTTGTCAAAGATTGTTATTTTTAGTAATTACCATTTTTTGGCAAATTAAGTTTTTTGTCAAAAATTATCATTTTTAGTAATTTACCATTTCCAAAAAATTGTCTTCTCATCAAAAATTACCATTTTTAGTAATTCATAAAAAAACTCAAATTGACATGCAAATTAGCACACAAATTTGTATCATCCATATTAGGTATCCTAGAAAACCTTGACACCTAATCATGCATAAGAAAATAATATAAAATCTTCTAAGAAAATACCTTCTAAAAGATAGGCTCCTACATCAATCTTCCTTAGTTGAAAAGAACTCTGCTCTTGCGAATTCCTCTGATCAAACTCATAATTGCTCTCCATAGAGCGCCACACATTTGCAAGCACTCCTTAGAGTAGCAATATCCTTATTTCGAGTTTCTATATCTCAAACCTCCTGTAAGCACTACAAATAGTGCTAATTTCTTCCTTCGAGGTTTTACATAGCAAACCTCTTAAAAGCACTATGCAAAGTGTCGATTTCTTCTTTTAGGATTTACATAAAAAACCTCTTGCAAGCACTGCATAAAGTGCCAATTTCTTTCCTCTAAGGCTTCATATAAGAAATCTCCTACAAGCACTACATAAAGTACCAATTTTTTTCTTCCAAGTTCTTATATTTCAAACCTCCTACAAGCACTACACATAGTACCAATTTCTTTCTTCCATATTTTACATAGAAAACCTCCTACAAGCACTATGCAAAGTATAAAATGTTTCTTCTAAGTATTTACATAACAAACCTCTACAAGCACTGCACAAAGTACCAATTTCTTTCCTCTAAAAGGTCTTTCCACTCAAAAAACTTTTGCATGCTATTCAACCAATCTATCAACTCTTCTGGTTTTAACCCTCTTATATTCTCAGATACATCAATGTTGATCCCATCTCTATTTCCTTCCAACACCCTAATCAAACTATCCTCAAAATGATGCTCCTCTAGTTTTCCCTCCAGTTATTCATCTCCATAAATATTTGATCTATTGTCTTCTCTCATACTCTCAATATCAGAATCTAGACTTGTAAAATTTGTTGGATATATTCCCCTTATACAAGCCATCATTCTAGTAAACTATGTAACTTGTACTTACAACTCTTGCATATGCCTGTTAACCTAGGCATAACCTCCTAATCCTCTCTTCATGCTAACCTATTTTAAAATAAGAATAGCATAATAAATGTAATCGACAAGATTACCTTCTTTTCTCTAGAAATATCCAACTTGATATGATACCAAATGATGTAAATCCAGTTGCAAGAGGTCTAAAAAAATACCTTCCATTAAATAAAAATTGTGATAAATAGAAATAAACCATTAAAACCCTTTATTTACGTAAAAAAAGTGATAAATAAAAATAACCGATAAAACCCTCATTTCATATAAAAACTACAATACATGGATTCACTTCCCCTTTTACAATGCAATACGAAGGGAATATATATCCTCAAATAAACCCTAAAACAAAACCTTAAAGATTAAATCCCTAAAGATTAAAAAAAAATTACTATTTTCGACAAAAAAAAATTCCTGCCAAAAATTGCCTTTTTAAGTAATTAAATTTTTGGAAAATTATTTTTTCATAAAAGATTATTATTTTTATTAATCACCATTTTCAAAAAATTATTTTTTCGTCAAAAATTGCCATTTTTAGTAATTTACCATTTCCAAAAAATTGTCTTCTCCTCAAAAAAATATCATTTTTAGTAATTCACAAAAAAACTCAAATTAACATGCAAATTAGCACACAACTTCATAACATATATATTAGGCATCCTAGAAAAAATTAAAACCTAATCATGCATAAGAAAATAATCTAAAATCTTCTAATAAAACACCCTCTAAAAGATAGGCTCCTACATCATTCTTCCCTAGTTGGAAAGAATTTGCTCCTGTAAGTTCCTCGGATCAAACTCATAATTGCTCTCCATAGAGTGCCACACATTTGTAAGCAGTCCTTAGAGTACAAATCTCCTTCTTTCAAGGTTTTATATCTCAAACCTCCTGTAAGCACTACACATAGTGCTAATTTCTTCCTTCGATGTTTTACATAGCAAACCTCTTGCAAGCACTATGCAAAGTGTCAATTTCTTCTTTTGAGGCTTTACACAAAAAAACTCTTTCAAGCGCTACATAAAGTGCCAATTTCTTTCCTCTAAGGCTTCATATAATAAGCCTCCTGCAAGCACTACACAAAGTACTAATTTCTTTCTTTCAATTTTTTATATCTTAAACTTCCTACAAGCACTACACATAGTGTCAATTTCTTTCTTCGATATTTTACATATCAAACCTCCTGCAAGTACTATGTAAAGTATAATAATTTTCTTCTAAGTCTTTACATAACAAACCTCTGCAAGCACTGCATAAAGTACCAATTTATTTCCTCTTAAATGTCTTTCCACTCAAAAAAACTTCTCTATCCTATTCAACAAATCTATCAAATATTCTGGTTTTAATTCTCCTGTATACTCAGAGACATCAACCTTGATCCCATATCTATTTCCTTCCAAGACCCTAATCAACCTGTCCTTAAAATGATGCTCCTATGGCATCCCCTCTAGTAATTCCTCTACATGAACCTTTGATTTGTTGTCTTCTCTCATAGTCTCATTATCATAATAAAGACTTGCATATACAAGCCATCATTTTAGTCAACTAAGTAACTTGTACTTGCAACTCTTGCATATACCTGTTAACCTGGGCATAACCTCCTCTTCCTCTCTTCACGCTAACCTATTTATTGTTATTTCAAACAAAAAAAAGAATAGTAGAATAAATGTAATCGACAAGATTACCTGCTTTCCTTCAGCAAGATCCTACTTTTTCTAATACCAAATGATGTAAATCTAGTTGCAATAGGTCTAAACAAATACCTCCCATCACATAAAAATTGTTGATAAATAGAAATAAACTAGTAAAACCCTTCATTTACATAAAAATACGAGAAATAAAAATAATCGATAAAACTCTCAATTCATATAAAAACTACAATACATGGAATTCACTTCCCCTTTTACAATGCAATACCAAGGGAATATATATCTCCAAAGAAACCCTAAAACAAAACCCTAAATCTTAAAGCCCTAAAGATAAAAAAAAAAAAATTACTATTTTTGACAAATTGTTGTTCTTGCCAAAAATTGCCTTTTTAAGTAGTTACTATTTTCGGAAAATTATTTTTTCGTCAAATATTGTTATTTTTAGTAATTACCATTTTTTGATAAATTATTTTTTCATCAAAAATTGCCATTTTTAGTAATTTACCATTTCCAACAAATTTTCTTCTCGTCAAAAATTATCATTTTTAGTAATTCACAAAAAAAAATCGAATTGACATGCAAATTAGCACACAACTTCGTAACATCCATATTAGGCATCCCAAAAAAACTCAACACCTTATCATGCATAAGAAAATAATCTAACATATTATAATAAAACACCCTCTAAAAGATAGGCTCCTACGTCATTCTCCTCTAGTTGAAAAGAACTTTGCTCCTACGAGTTCCTCTGATTAAACACATAATTGCTCTCCATAGAGCGCCACACATTTGCAAGCACTCTTTAGAGTACCAATCTTCTTATTTTGAGGTTTTATATCTCAAACCTCTTGTAAGCACTACACATAGTGCTAATTTCTTTCTTCGAGGTTTTACATAGCAAATCTCTTACAAGCACTATGCAAAATGTTAATTTTTTATTTTGAGGCTTTACATAAAAAACCACTTGCAAGCACTGCAAAAAGTACCAATTTCTTTCCTCTAAGACTTCATATAAGAAATCTCCTACAAGCACTACACAAAGTACCAATTTTTTTCTTCCAAGGTTTTATATCTCAAACCTCCTACAAGCACTACACATAGTGCCAATTTATTTCTTCAATATTTTACATAGTAAACCTCTTGCAAGATCTATGCAAAGTACAATTTTTTTCTTCTAATTCTTTACATAATAAACCTCTGTAAGCACTACACAAAGTACCAATTTATTTTCTCGGAAAGCTCTTTCCACTCAAAAAAACTTCTCTATGCTATTCAACCAATCTATCAACTCTTCTGGTTTTAACCCTCTTGTATACTCAAGGAAATCAAACTTGATCTCATCTATATTTCCTTCCAACACCCTAATCATCCTATCCTCAAAATGATGCTCCTTTGGTTTCCCCTCCAGTTCTTCCTCTTCATGGACCTTTGATATGTTGTCTTCTCTCATAATCTCATTATCATAATGTAGACTTGCAAAATTTAGTGGATATATTTCCCATCACATAAAAATTATGATAAATAGAAACAAATGAATATTCATTTAAATAAAATCTGTGATAAATAAAAATAACCGATAAAACCCTCAATTCATATAAAAACTACAATACATGGAATCTACATCCCTTTTTACAATGCAATACCAAGGGAATATATATCCCCAAAGAAACCCTAAAGCTTAAAGCCCTAAAGATAAACTAAATTTACTATTTTCGACAAATTGTTTTTCTTGCCAAAAATTGCTTTTTTAAGTAATTACTATTTTTAAAAAATTATTTTTTGTCAAACATTGTTATTTTTATTAATTACCATTTTTCGACAAATTAAGTTTTTGTCAAAATTTGTCATTTTTAGTAATTTACCATTTCCAACAAATTGTCTTCTCATCAAAAATTACCATTTTTAGTAATTCACAAAAAAACTCTAATTGACATGCAAATTAGCACACAAATTTGTAACATCCATATTAGGTATCCTAGAAAACCTTGACACCTAATCATGCATAAGAAAATAATATAAAATCTTCTAAGAAAATACCTTCTAAAAGATAGGCTCCTACATCAATCTTCCCTAGTTGAAAAGAACTTTGCTCCTGCCAGTTCCTCTGATCAAACTCATAATTGCTCTCCATAGAGCGCCACACATTTGGAAGCACTCCTTAGAGTACCAATATCCTTATTTCAATTTTCTATATCTCAAACCTCCTATAAGCACTACACATAGTGCTAATTTCTTCCTTCGAGGTTTTACATAGGAAACCTCTTAAAAGCACTATGCAAAGTATCAATTTCTTCTTTTAGGATTTATATAAAAAACCTCTTGCAAGCACTGCACAAAGTGCCAATTTCTTTCCTCTAAGGCTTCATATAAGAAATCTCCTGCAAACACTACACAAAGTACTAATTTTTTTCTTCCAAGTTCTTATATCTCAAACCTCCTACAAGCACTACACATAGTGCCAATTTCTTTCTTCCATATTTTACATAGCAAACCTTCTACAAGCACTATGCAAAGTACAAAATTTTTCTTCTAAGTCTTTACATAACAAACCTCTACAAGCACTGCACAAAGTACCAATATCTTTCCTCTAAAAGGTCTTTCCACTCAAAAAAACTTCTCCATGCTATTCAACCAATCTATCAACTCTTCAGGTTTTAACCCTCTTGTATACTTAGGGACATCAATGTTGATCCCATATCTATTTCCTTCCAACACCCTAATCAAACTATCCTCAAAATGATGCTCCTCTAGCTTCCCCTCCAGTTCTTCCTCTCCATAAATCTGTGATCTATTGTTTTCTCTCATAGTCTCAATATCAGAATCTAGACTTGTAAAATTTGTTGGATATATTTCCCTTATACAAGCCATCATTCTAGTAAACTAAGTAACTTGTACTTACAACTCTTGCATATGCCTGTTAACCTATGCATAACCTCCTCTTCCTCTCTTTATGCTAACCTATTTTTTGTTATTTTAAACAAAATATAAGAATAGCATAATAAATGTAATCAACAAGATTACCTTCTCTTCTCTAGAAATATCCAACTTGATATGATACCAAATGATGTAAATCCAGTTGCAAGAGGTCTAAACAAATACCTCCCATCAAATAAAAATTGTGATAAATAGAAATAAACCATTAAAACCCTTTATTTACGTAAAAAAAATGATAAATAGAAATAACCGATAAAACCCTCAGTCTATATAAAAACTACAATACATAGATTCACTTCCCCTTTTACAATGCAATACAAAGGGAATATATATCCTCAAAGAAACCCTAAAACAAAACCCTAAATATTAAAGCCTTAAAGATTAAAAAAAATTACTATTTTCGACAAAAACAATTTCTGCCAAAAATTGCCTTTTTATGTAATTAAATTTTTGGAAAATTATTTTTTCATAAGATTAATATTTTTATTAATTACCATTTTCAACAATTTTTTTTTTCGTCAAAAATTGCCATTTTTAGTAATTTACCATATCCAAAATATTGTCTTCTCCTCAAAAAAATATAGTTTTTAGTAATTCACAAAAAAACTTTAATTAACATGCAAATTAGCACACAACTTCATAACATCCATATTAGGCATCCTAGAAAAACTCAACACCTAATCATGCATAAGAAAATAATCTAAAATCTTCTAATAAAACACCCTCTAAAAGATAGGCTCCTACATCTTTCTAAGCACTACACATAATGCTAATTTCTTCCTTCGATGTTTTACATAGCAAACATCTTGCAAGCACTATGCAAAGTGTCAATTTCTTCTTTTGAGGCTTTACATAAAAAACCTCTTGCAAGCACTACATAAAGTGTCAATTTCTTTCTTCTAAGGCTTCATATAATAAGCCTCCTACAAGCACTACACAAAGTACCAATTTCTTTCTTCCAATTTTTTATATCTCAAACTTCCTACAAGCACTACACATAGTGCCAATTTCTTTCTTCGATATTTTACATAGAAAACCTCCTACAAGTACTATGTAAAGTATAATTTTTTTCTTCTATGTCTTTACATAACAAACTTCTGCAAGCACAACAAAAAGTACCATTTTATTTCCTTTTAAATGTATTTCCACTCAAAAAAACTTCTCTATGCTATTCAACAAATCTATCAAATCTTCTGGTTTTAATCCTCCTGTATACTCAAGGACATCAACCTTGATCCCATATCTATTTCCTTCTAAGACCCTAATCAACCTGTCCTTAAAATGATGCTCCTATGACATCCCCTCCAGTTCTTCCTCTACATGAACCTTTGATTTGTTGTCTTCTCTCATAGTCTCATTATCATAATATAGACTTGCAAAATTTGTTGGATATATTTCTCTTATACAAGCCATCATTTTAGTCAACTCAGTAACTTGTTATTTTAAACAAAAAAAAGAATAGTAGAATAAATGTAATCAACAAGATTACCTCCTCTCCTTCAGCAAGATCCAACTTATTATGATACCAAATGATATAAATATAGTTGCAATAGGTCTGAACAAATACCTCCCATCACATAAAAATTGTGATAAATGGAAATAAACTAGTAAAACCCTTCATTTACATAAAAATATGAGAAATAAAAATAATCGGTAAAACCCTCAATTCATATAAAAACTATAATACATGGAATTCACTTCCCCTTTTACAATGCAATACCAAGGGAATATATATCCCCAAAGAAACCCTAAAACAAAACCCTAAATCTTAAAGCCCTAAAGATTAAAAAAAAAATCATTTTTAGTAATTCACAAAAAAAAATCGAATTGACATGCAAATTATCACACAACTTCGTAACATCCATATTAGGCATCCCAGAAAAACTCAACACCTAATCATGCATAAGAAAATAATCTAAAATATTATAATAAACACTCCTTAGAGTACCAATCTTCTTATTTCGAGGTTTTATATCTCAAACATCCTGTAAACACTGCACATAGTGCTAATTTCTTCCTTCGAGGTTTTACATAGCAAATCTCTTACAAGCACTATGCAAAATTTCAATTTCTAATTTTTGCAAGCACTACAAAAAGTACCAATTTCTTTCCTCTAAGAATTCATATAAGAAATCTCCTACAAACACTACACAAAGTACCAATTTTTTTCTTCCAAGGTTTTATATCTCAAACCTCCTACAAGCACTACACATAGTGCCAATTTCTTTCTTCAATATTTTACATAGTAAACCTCTTGCAAGCACCATGCAAAGTACAAATTTTTCTTCTAATTCTTTACATAACATACCTCTGTAAGCACTACACAAAGTACCAATTTCTTTTCTTTGAAAGCACTTTCCACTCGAAAAAACTTCTCCATGCTATTCAACCAATCTATCAACTCTTCTGGTTTTAACCCTCTTGTATACTCAGGGAAATCAAACTTGATCTCATCTATATTTCCTTCCAATACCCTAATCATCCTATCCTCAAAATGATGCCCCTTTGGCTTCCCCTCCATTTCTTCCTCTACATGGACCTTTGATATGTTGTCTTCTCTCATAATCTCATTATCATAATGTAGACTTGCAAAATTCAGTGGATATATTTCCCTTATATAGGCCATAATTCTAGTCAACTAAGTAACTTGTACCTACAACTCTTGCATATGCCTGTTAACTTGGGTATATCCTCCTCTTCCCCTCTTCATGCTAACCTATTTTTTCTTATTTCAAACAAAAAAATAAGAATAACAGAATAAATGTAATCGAAAAGATTACCTTCTCTCCTCTAGCAAGATCCAACTTGATCTAATACCAAATTATGTAAATATAGTTGCAAGAGGTCTGAAAAAATATCTCCCATCACATAAAAATTGTGATAAAAAAAAATAAACCAATATTCATTTACATAAAAACTATGATAAATAAAAATAACCGATAAAACCCTCAATTCATATAAAAACTACAATACATGGAATCCACTTCCCTTTTTACAATGCAATACCAAGGGAATATATATCCCCAAAGAAACCCTAAAGCTTAAAGCCCTAAAGATAAAATAAATTTACTATTTTCGACAAATTGTTTTTCCTGCCAAAATTTGCTTTTTTAAGTAATTACTATTTTCAGAAAATTACTTTTTGTCAAAGATTGTTATTTTTAGTAATTACCATTTTTCGGTATATTATGTTTTGTCAAAAATTGTCATTTTTAGTAATTTACCATTTCCAACAAATTGTCTTCTCATCAAAAATTACCATTTTTAGTAATTCACAAAAAAATTCGAATTGACATGCAAATTAGCACACAAATTTGTAACATCCATATTAGGTATCCTAGAAAACCTTGACACCTAATCATGCATAAGAAAATAATATAAAATCTTCTAAGAAAATGCCTTCTAAAAGATAGGCTCCTACATCAATATTCCCTAGTTAAAAAGAACTCTGCTTCTGCGAGTTCCTCTGATCAAACTCATAATTGCTCTCCATAGAGTGCCACACATTTGCAATCACTCATTAGAGTACCAATATCCTTATTTCGAGTTTCTATATCTCAAACCTCCTATAAGCACTACACATAGTGCTAATTTCTTCCTTCGAGGTTTTACATAGCAAACCTCTTAAAAGCACTATGCAAAGTGTCAATTTCTTCTTTTAGGATTTACATAAAAAACCTCTTGCAAGCGCTACATAAAGTGTCAATTTATTTCATCTAAGGCTTCATATAAGAAATCTCCTGCAAGCACTACACAAAGTACCAATTTCTTTCTTCCAAGGTTTTATATCTCAAACCTCCTACAAGCACTATACATAGTGCCAATTTCTTTCTTTCATATTTTACATAGCAAACCTCTTGCAAGCACTATGCAAGGTACAAAATGTTTCTTCTAAGTCTTTACATAACAAACCTCTACAAGCACTACATAAAGTACCAATTTATTTCCTTTAAAAGGTCTTTCCACTCAAAAAAACTTCTCCATGTTATTCAACCAATCTATCAACTCCTCTGGTTTTAACACTCTTGTATACTTAGGGACATCAATGTTGATCCCATCTCTATTTCCTTCCAACACCCTAATCAAACTATCCTCAAAATGATGCTCCTCTAGCTTCCCCTCCAGTTCTTCCTCTCCATAAATCTTTGATCTGTTATCTTCTCTCATAGTCTCAATATTAGAATCTAGACTTATAAAATTTGTTGGATATATTTCCCTTATACAAGCCATCATTCTAGTAAACTAAGTAACTTGTACTTACAACTCTTGCATATGCCTGTTAACCTAGGCATAACCTCCTCTTCCTCTCTTTATGCTAACCTATTTTTTGTTATTTTAAACAAAAAATAAGAATAGCATAATAAATGTAATCGACAAGATTACCTTCTCTTTTCCAGAAATATCCAACTTGATATGATACCAAATGATGTAAATCCAGTTGCAAGAGGTCTAAACAAATACCTCCCATCAAATAAAATTTGTGATAAATAGAAATAAACCATTAAAACCCTTTATTTACGTAAAAAAAGTGATAAATAGAAATAATCGATAAAACCCTCAGTTCATATAAAAACTACAATACATGGATTCACTTCCCATTTTACAATGCAATACAAAGGGAATATATATCCTCAAAGAAACTCTAAAACAAAACCCTAAATATTAAAGCCCTAAAGATTAAAAAAAAATTACTATTTTCGACAAATTTTTTTCTACCAAAAATACCTTTTTAAGTAATTAAATTTTTGGAAAATTATTTTTTCATAAAAGATTATTATTTTTATTAATTACAATTTTCAACAAATTATTTTTTCGTCAAAAATTACCATTTTTAGTAATTTACCATTTCCAAAAAATTGTCTTCTCGTCAAAAAAATAACATTTTTAGTAATTCACAAAAAAACTCGAATTAACATGCAAATTAGCACACAACTTCATAACATCCATATTAGGCATCCTAGAAAAACTCAACACTTAATCATGCATAAGAAAATAATCTAAAATCTTCTAATAAAACACCCTCTAAAAGATAGGCTCCTACATCATTCTTCCCTAGTTGGAAAGAACTTTGCTCCTACAAGTTCCTCGGATCAAACTCATAATTGCTCTCCATAGAGTGCCACACATTTGTAGGTAGTCCTTAGAGTACAAATATTCTTCTTTCAAGGTTTTATATCTCAAACCTCTTGTAAGCACTACACAGTGCTAATTTCTTTCTTCAATGTTTTATATAGCAAACCTTTTGCAAGCACTATGCAAAGTGTCAATTTCTTCTTTTGAGGCTTTACATAAAAAACCTCTTGCAAACACTACATAAAGTGACAATTTCTTTTCTCTAAGGCTTCATATAATAAGCCTCCTGCAAGAACTACACAAAGTACCAATTTTTTTCTTCCAAGTTTTTATATCTCAAACTTCCTACAAGCACTACACATAGTGCCAATATCTTTCTTCGATATTTTACATAGCAAACCTCCTGCAAGTACTATGTCTTCAAAGTATTTACATAACAAACCTCTGCAAGCACTACATAAAGTACCAATTTATTTCCTCTTAAATGTCTTTCCACTCAAAAAAACTTCTCTATGCTATTCAACAAATCTATCAAATCTTCTGGTTTTAATCCTCCTGTATACTCAGGGACATCAACCTTGATCCCATATCTATTTCATTCCAAGACCCTAATAAACATGTCTTTAAAATGATGCTCCTATGACATCCCCTCTAGTTCTTCCTCTACATGAACCTTTGATTTGTTGTCTTCTCTCATAGTCTCATTATCATAATATAGACTTGCAAAATTCATTGGATATATTTCTTTTATACAAGCCATCATTTTAGTCAACTAAGTAACTTGTACCTGCAACTATTGCATATACCTGTTAACCTGGGCATAACCTCCTCTTCCTCTCTTCATGCTAACCTATTTATTGTTATTTCAAACAAAATAAAAGAATAGTAGAATAAATGTAATCGACAAGATTACCTCCTCTCCTTCATCAAGGTCCAACTTATTCTGATACCAAATGATATAAATCTAGTTGCAATAGGTCTGAAAAAATACCTCCCATCACATAAAAATTGTGATAAATAGAAATAAACTAGTAAAACCCTTCATTTACATAAAAATACGAGAAATAAAAATAATTGGTAAAAACCTCAATTCATATAAAAACTACAATACATGGAATTCACATCTCCTTTTACATTGCAATACCAAGGGAATATATATCTCCAAGAAAACCCTAAAACAAAATCCTAAAGCTTAAAGTACCAAAGTACTAAAGCACTGCAAAAAGTACCAATTTCTTTCCTCTAAGACTTCATATAAAAATCTCCTACAAGCACTACACAAAGTACCAATTTCTTTCTTCCAAGGTTTTATATCTCAAACCTCCTTCAAGCACTACACATAGTGCCAATTTCTTTTTTCAATATTGTACATAGTAAACCTCCTGTAAGCACTATGCAAAGTACAAATTTTTTCTTCTAATTCTTTACATAACAAACCTCTGTAAGCACTACACAAAGTACCAATTTCTTTTCTCTTAAATCTCTTTCCACTCGAAAAAACTTCTCCATGCTATTCAACCAATCTATCAACTCTTCTAGTTTTAACCCTCTTGTATACTCAGGGAAATCAAACTTGATCTCATCTATATTTCCTTCCAACACCCTAATAATCCTATCCTCAAAATGATGCTCCTTCGGCTTCCCCCCTAGTTCTTCCTCTACATCGACCTTTGATATGTTGTCTTCTCTCATAATCTCATTATCATAATCAAGACTTGCAAAATTCATTCGATATATTTACCTTATACAGGCCATAATTCTAGTCAACTAAGTAACTTGTACCTACAACTCTTGCATATGCCTGCTAACTTGGGTATATCGTCTTCCTCTCTTCATGCTAAACTATTTTTTCTTATTTCAAACAAAAAAATAAGAATAACAAAATAAATGTAATAAAAAAGATTACCTTCTTTCTTCCAAGTTTTTATATCTCAAACCTCCTACAAGCACTACACATAGTGTCAATTTATTTCTTCCATATTTTACATAGCAAACCTCCTGCAAGCACTATGCAAAGTACAAAATGTTTTTTCTAAGTCTTTACATAACAAATCTCTACAAGCACTGCACAAAGTACCAATTTCTTTCCTCTAAAAGGTCTTTCCACTCAAAAAAACTTCTCCATGCTATTCAACCAATCTATCAACTCTTCTGCTTTTAACCCTCTTGTATACTCAGGGACATTAATGTTGATCCCATATCTATTTCCTTCCAGGACCCTAATCAAACTATCCTCAAAATGATGCTCCTCTAGCTTTCCCTCCAGTTCTTCCTCTCCATAAATCTTTGATATGTTGTCTTCTCTCATAGTCTCAATATCAGAATCTAGACTTGTAAAATTTGTTGGATATATTTCCCTTATACAAGCCATCATTCTAGTAAACTAAGTAACTTGTACTTACAACTCTTGCATATGTCTGTTAACCTAGGCATAACCTCCTCTTCCTCTCTTCATGCTAACCTATTTTTTGTTATTTTAAACAAAAAATAAGAATAGCATAATAAATGTAATCGACAAGATTACCTTATCTTCTGCAGAAATATCCAACTTGATATCATACTAAATGATGTAAATCCAGTTGCAAGAGATCTAACAAATACCTTCCATCAAATAAAAATTGTGATAAATAGAAATAAACCTTTAACTTTATTTACGTAAAAAAGTGATAAATAGAAATAACCGATAAAAACCTCAGTTCATATAAAAACTACAATACATGGATTCACTTCCCCTTTTACAATGCAATACGAAGGGAATATATATCCTCAAAGAAACCCTAAAACAAAACCCTAAATATTAAAGCCCTAAATATTGAAAAAAAATTACTATTTTCGACAATTTTTTTTTCCTGCCAAAAATTGCCTTTTTAAGTAATTAAATATTTGGAAAAATATTTTTTCATAAAATATTATTATTTTTATTAATTACCATTTTCAACAAATTATTTTTTCATCAAAATTTGCCATTTTTAGTAATTTACCATATCCAAAAAATTGTCTTCTCATCAAAAAAATATCATTTTTAGTAATTCACAAAAAAACTCGAATTAACATGCAAATTAGCACACAACTTCGTAACATCCATATTAGGCATCCTAGAAAAACTCAACACCTAATCATGCATAAGAAAATAATCTAAAATCTTCTAATAAAACACCCTCTAAAAGATAGGCTCCTACATCATTCTTACCTAGTTGAAAAGAAATTTGCTCCTGCAAGTTCCTCAGATCAAACTCATAATTGCTCTCCATAGAGTGCCACACATTTGTAAGCAGTCCTTAGAGTACAAATCTCCTTCTTTCAAGGTTTTATATCTCAAACCTCTTGTAAGCACTACACATAGTGCTAATTTCTTCCTTCAATGTTTTACATAGCAAACCTCTTGCAAGCACTATGCAAAGTGTCAATTTCTTCTTTTGAGGCTTTACATAAAAAACCTTTTGCAAGCACTACATAAAGTGCCAATTTCTTTCCTCTAAGGCTTCATATAATAAGCCTACTGCAAGTACTACACAAAGTACCAATTTCTTTCTTCCAAGTTTTTATATCTCAAACTTCCTACAAGCACTACACATAGTGCCAATTTATTTCTTCGATATTTTATATAGCAAATCTCCTGCAAGTACTATGTAAAGTATATTTCCAAAAAATTATCTTCTGGTCAAAAAAATATCGTTTTTAGTAATTCACAAAAAAACTCGAATTAACATGCAAATTAGCACACAACTTCGTAACATCCATATTAGGCATCCTAGAAAAACTCAACACCTAATCATGCATAAGAAAATAATCTAAAATCTTCTAATAAAATACCCTCTAAAAGATAGGCTCCTACATCATTCTTCCCTAGTTGGAAAGAACTTTGCTCCTACAAGTTCTTCGGATCAAACTCATAATTGCTCTCCATAGAGTTCCACACATTTGTAAATAGTCCTTAGAGTACAAATCTCATTCTTTCAAGGTTTTATATCTCAAACCTCCTGTAAGCACTACACATAGTGCTAATTTCTTCCTTCGATGTTTTACATAGCAAACCTCTTGCAAGCACTGTTTAAAGTGTCAATTTCTTCTTTTGAGGCTTTACATAAAAAACCTCTTGCATGCACTACATAAAGTGTCAATTTCTTTTCTCTAAGGCTTCATATAATAAGCCTCCTACAAGCACTACACAAAGTACCAATTTTTTTCTTCCAAATTTTTATATCTCAAACTTCCTACAAGCACTACACATAGTGTCAATTTCTTTCTTCGATATTTTACATAGCAAACCTCCTGCAAGTACTATGTAAATTATAATTTTTTTCTTCTAAGTCTTTACATAACAAACCTCTGCAAGCACTGCATAAAGTACCAATTTATTTCCTCTTAAATGTCTTTCCACTCAAAAAAACTTCTCTATGCTATTCACCAAATCTATCAAATCTTCTGGTTTTAATCTTCCTGTATACTCAAGGACATCAACCTTGATCCCATATCTATTTCATTCCAAGACCCTAATCAACCTGTCCTTAAAATGATGCTCCTATGACATCCCCTCCATTTCTTCCTCTACATGAACCTTTGATTTGTTGTCTTCTCTCATAGTCTCATTATCATAATATAGACTTGCAAAACTCGTTGGATATATTTCTTTTATACAAGCCATCATTTTAGTCAACTAAATAACTTGTACCTGCAACTATTGCATATACCTGTTAACCTGGGCATAACCTCCTCTTCCTCTCTTCATGCTAACCTATTTATTGTTATTTCAAACAAAATAAAAGAATAGTAGAATAAATGTAATCGACAAGATTACCTCCTCTTCTTCATCAAGATCCAACTTATTCTGATACCAAATGATATAAATCTAGTTGCAATAGGTCTGAACAAATACCTCCCATCACATAAACATTGTGATAAATAGAAATAAACTAGTAAAACCCTTCATTTACATAAAAATACGAGATATAAAAATAATTGGTAAAACCCTCAATTCATATAAAAACTACAATACATGGAATTCACATCCCCTTTTACAATGCAATACCAAGGGAATATATATCTCCAAGAAAACCCTAAAACAAAATCTTAAAGCTTAAAGTACCAAAGTACTAAAGCACTGCAAAAAGTACCAATTTCTTTCCTCTAAGACTTCATATAAAAATCTCCTACAAGCACTACACAAAGTATCGATTTCTTTCTTCCAAGGTTTTATATCTCAAACCTCCTACAAGCACTACACATAGTGCTAATTTATTTTTTCAATATTGTACATAGTAAACCTCCTATAAGCACTATGCAAAGTACATTTTTTTTCTTCTAATTCTTTACATAACAAACCTCTGTAAGCACTACACAAAGTACCAATTTCTTTTCTCTGAAATCTCTTTCCACTCGAAAAAACTTCTCCATGCTATTCAACCAATATATCAACTCTTCTGGTTTTAACCCTCTTGTATACTCAGGGAAATCAAACTTGATCTCATCTATATTTCCTTCCAACACCCTAATCAGCCTATCCTCAAAATGATGCTCATTTGGCTTCCCCTCTAGTTCTTCCTCTACATCGACCTTTGATATGTTGTCTTCTCTCATAATCTCATTATCATAATCAAGACTTGCAAAATTCATTCGATATATTTCCCTTATACAGGCCATAATTCTAGTCAACTAAGTAACTTGTACCTACAACTCTTGCATATGCCTGTTAACTTGGGTATATCCTCTTCCTCTCTTCATGCTAACCTATTTTTTCTTATTTCAAACAAAAAAATAAGAATAACAGAATAAATGTAATCGAAAATATTACCTTCTCTCCTCTAGCAAGATCCAACTTGATCTAATACCAAATTATGTAAATATAGTTGCAAGAGGTCTAAAAAAATATCTCCCATCACATAAAAATTGTGATAAATAGAAATAAACCAATATTCATTTACATAAAAACTGTGATAAATAAAAATAATCGATAAAACCCTCAATTCATATAAAAAATACAATACATGGAATCCAATTCCCTTTTTACAATGCAATACCAAGGGAATATATATCCCCAAAGAAACCCTAAAGCTTAAAGCCATAAAGATAAAATAAATTTACTATTTTTGACAAATTGTTTTTCCTGCCAAAATTTGTTTTTTTAAGTAATTACTATTTTCAGAAAATTATTTTTTTTCAAATATTGTTATTTTTAGTAATTACCATTTTTCGGCAAATTAAGTTTTTGTCAAAAATTGTCATTTTTAGTAATTTACCATTTCCAACAAATTGTCTTCTCATCAAAAATTACCATTTTTAGTAATTCACAAAAAAACTCTAATTGACATGCAAATTAGCAAAAAAATTTGTAACATCCATTTTAGGTATCCTAAAAAACCTTGACACCTAATCATGCATAAGAAAATAATATAAAATCTTCTAAGAAATTACCTTCTAAAAGATAGGCTCCTACATCAATCTTCCCTAGTTGAAAAGAACTCTGCTCCTGCGAGTTCCTCTGATCAAACTCATAATTGTTCTCCATAGAGCACCACACATTTGCAAGCACTCCTTAGATTACCAATATCCTTATTTCGAGTTTCTATATCTTAAACCTCATGTAAGCACTACACATAGTGCTAATTTCTTCCTTCGAGGTTTTACATAGCAAACCTCTTAAAAGCACTATGCAAAGTGTCAATTTCTTCTTTTGAGGATTTACATAAAAGACCTCTTGCAAGCAATACATAAATTGCCAATTTCTTTCCTCTAAGGCTTCATATAATAAGTCTCATGCAAGCACTACACAAAGTACCAATTTCTTTCTTCCAAGTTTTTATATCTCAAACCTCCTACAAGCACTACACATAGTGTCATTTCTTTCTTCCATATTTTAAATAGAAAACCTCCTGCAAGCACTATGCAAAGTACAATTTTTTTTTTCTAAGTCTTTGCATAACAAACCTCTACAAGCACTGCACAAAGTACCAATTTCTTTCCTCTAAAAGGTCTTTCCACTCAAAAAAACTTCTCCATGCTATTCAACCAATCTATCAACTCTTTTGGTTTTAACCCTCTTGTATACTCAGGGACATCAATGTTGATCCCTTATCTATTTCCTTCCAGGACCCTAATCAAACTATCCTCAAAATGATGCTCCTCTAGCTTCCCCGCCAGTTCTTCCTCTCCATAAATCTTTGATATGTTGTCTTCTCTCATAGTCTCAATATTAGAATCTAGACTTGTAAAAGTTTTTGGATATATTTCCCTTATACAAGCCATCATTCTAGTAAACTAAGTAACTTGTACTTACAACTCTTGCATATGCCTATTAACCTAGGCATAACCTCCTCTTCCTCTCTTCATGCTAACCTATTTTTTGTTATTTTAAACAAAAAATAAGAATAGCATAATAAATGTAATCGACAATATTACCTTATCTTTTGTAGAAATATCCAACTTGATATCATACTAAATGATGTAAATCCAGTTGCAAGAGATCTAAACAAATACCTTCCATCAAATAAAAATTGTGATAAATAGAAATAAACCTTTAAAAAACTTTATTTATGTAAAAAAGTGATAAATAGAAATAACCGATAAAAACCTCAGTTCATATAAAAACTACAATACATGGATTCACTTCCCCTTTTACAATGCAATACGAAGGGAATATATATCCTCAAAGAAACCCTAAAACAAAACCCTAAAGATTAAAGCCCTAAAGATTGAAAAAAATTTACTATTTTTGACAAAAAAAATTTCCTGCAAAAAATTGCCTTTTTAAGTAATTAAATTTTTGGAAAATTATTTTTTCATAAAATATTATTATTTTTATTAATTACCATTTTCAACAAATTATTTTTTCGTCAAAAATTGCCATTTTTAGTAATTTACCATATCCAAAAAATTGTCTTCTCATCAAAAAAATATCATTTTTAGTAATTCACAAAAAAACTCGAATTAACATGCAAATTAGCACACAACTTCGTAACATCCATATTAGGCATCCTAGAAAAACTCAACACCTAATCATGCATAAGAAAATAATCTAAAATCTTCTAATAAAACACCCTCTAAAAGATAGGCTCCTACATCATTCTTCCCTAGTTGAAAAGAAATTTGCTCCTGCAAGTTCCTTAGATCAAACTCATAATTGCTCTCCATAGAGTGCCACACATTTTTAAGCAGGCCTTAGAGTACAAATCTCCTTCTTTCAAGGTTTTATATCTCAAACCTCTTGTAAGCACTACACATAGTGCTAATTTCTTCCTTCAATGTTTTACATAGCAAACCTCTTGCAAGCACTATGCAAAGTGTCAATTTCTTCTTTTGAGGCTTTACATAAAAAACCTTTTGCAAGCACTACATAAAGTGCCAATTTCTTTCCTCTAAGGCTTCATATAATAAGCCTATTGCAAGTACTACACAAAGTACCAATTTCTTTCTTCCAAGTTTTTATATCTCAAACTTCCTACAAGCACTACAAATAGTGCCAATTTCTTTCTTCGATATTTTATATAGCAAATCTCCTGCAAGTACTATGTAAAGTATATTTCCAAAAAATTGTCTTGTCAAAAAAATATCATTTTTAGTAATTCACAAAAAAACTCGAATTAACATGCAAATTAGCACACAACTTCGTAACATCCATATTAGGCATCCTAAAAAAACTCAACATCTAATCATGCATAAGAAAATAATCTAAAATCTTCTAATAAAACACCCTCTAAAAGATAGTCTCCTACATCATTCTTCCCTAGTTGGAAAGAACTTTGCTCCTGCAAGTTCCTCGGATCAAACTCATAATTGCTCTCCATAGAGTGCCACACATTTGTAAATAGTCCTTAGAGTAAAAATCTCATTCTTTCAAGGTTTTATATCTCAAACGTCCTGTAAGCACTACACATAGTGCTAATTTCTTCCTTCGATGTTTTACATAGCAAACCTCTTGCAAGCACTATGCAAAGTGTCAATTTCTTCTTTTGAGGCTTTACATAAAAAATCTCTTGCAAGAACTACATAAAGTGTCAATTTCTTTTCTCTAAGGCTTCATATAATAAGCCTCCTACAAGCACTACACAAAGTACCAATTTCTTTCTTTCAATTTTTTATATCTCAAACTTCCTACAAGCACTACACATAGTGCCAATTTCTTTCTTCGATATTTTACATAGCAAACCTCCTGCAAGTACTATGTAAATTATAATTTTTTTCTTCTAAGTCTTTACATAACAAACCTCTGCAAGCACTGCATAAAGTACCAATTTATTTCCTCTTAAATGTCTTTCCACTCAAAAAAACTTCTCTATGCTATTCAACAAATCTATCAAATCTTCTGGTTTTAATCCTCCTGTATACTCAGGGACATCAACCTTGATCAAATATCTATTTCATTCCAAGACCCTAATCAACCTGTCCTTAAAATGATGCTCCTATGACATCCCCTCCAGTTCTTCCTCTACATGAACCTTTGATTTGTTGTCTTCTCTCATAGTCTCATTATCATAATATAGACTTGCAAAACGCGTTGGATATATTTCTTTTATACAAGCCATCATTTTAGTCAACTAAGTAACTTGTACCTGCAACTATTGCATATACTTGTTATCCTGGGCATAACCTCCTCTTCCTCTCTTTATGCTAACCTATTTATTGTTATTTCAAACAAAATAAAAGAATAGTAGAATAAATGTAATCGACAAGATTACCTCCTCTCCTTCATCAAGATTCAACTTATTCTGATACCAAATGATATAAATATAGTTGCAATAGGTCTGAACAAATACCTCCCATCACATAAAAATTGTGATAAATAAAAATAAACTAGTAAAACCCTTCATTTACATAAAAATACGAGAAATAAAAATAATTGATAAAACCCTCAATTCATATAAAAACTACAATACATGGAATTCACATCCCCTTTTACAATGAAATACCAAGGGAATATATATCTCCAAGAAAACCCTAAAACAAAATCCTAAATCTTAAAGTACCAAAGTACTAAAGCACTACAAAAAGTACCAATTTCTTTCCTCTAAGACTTCATATAAAAATCTCCTACAAGCACTACACAAAGTACCAATTTCTTTCTACCAAGGTTTTATATCTCAAACCTCCTACAAGCACTACACATAGTGCCAATTTCTTTTTTCAATATTGTACATAGTAAACCTCCTGTAAGCACTATGCAAAGTACAAATTTTTTCTTCTAATTCTTTACATAACAAACCTCTCGTAAGCACTACACAAAGTACCAATTTCTTTTCTCCAAAGCTCTTTCCACTCGAAAAAAACTTCTCCATGCTATTCAACCAATCTATCAACTCTTCTGGTTTTAAACCTCTTGTATACTCAGGGAAATCAAACTTGATCTCATCTATATTTCCTTCCAACACCCTAATAATCCTATCCTCAAAATGATGCTCCTTTGGCTTCCCCTCTAGTTCTTCCTCTACATCGACCTTTGATATGTTGTCTTCTCTCATAATCTCATTATCATAATCAAGACTTGCAAAATTCATTCGATATATTTCCCTTATACAGGCCATAATTCTAGTCAACTAAGTAACTTGTACCTACAACTCTTGCATATGCCTGTTAACTTGGGTATATCCTCTTCCTCTCTTCATACTAACCTATTTTTTCTTATTTCAAACAAAAAAATAAGAATAACAGAATAAATGTAATCGAAAAGATTACCTTCTCTCCTCTAGCAAGATCCAACTTGATATAATACCAAATTATGTAAATATAGTTGCAAAAGGTCTAAAAAAATATCTCCCATCACATAAAAATTGTGATAAATAGAAATAAACCAATATTCATTTACATAAAAACTGTGATAAATAAAAATAACCGATAAAACCCTCAATTCATATAAAAACTACAATACATGGAATCCACTTCCCTTTTTATAATGCAATACCAAGGGAATATATATCCCCAAAGAAACCCTAAAGCTTAAAGCCCTAAAGATAAAATAAATTTACTATTTTTGACAAATTGTTTTTCCTGCCAAAATTTGTTTTTTTAAGTAATTACTATTTTCAGAAAATTATTTTTTGTCAAAGATTGTTATTTTTAGTAATTACCATTTTTCGGCAAATTAAGTTTTTGTCAAAAATTGTCATTTTTAGTAATTTACCATTTCCAACAAATTGTCTTCTCATCAAAAATTATCATTTTTAGTAATTCACAAAAAAACTCTAATTGACATGCAAATTAGCACACAAATTTGTAACATCCATTTTAGGTATCCTAAAAAACCTTGACACCTAATCATGCATAAGAAAATAATATAAAATCTTCTAAGAAATTACCTTCTAAAAGATAGGCTCCTATATCAATCTTCCCTAGTTGAAAAGAACTCTGCTCCTGCGAGTTCCTCTGATCAAACTCATAATTGTTCTCCATAGAGCACCACACATTTGCAAGCACTCCTTAGAGTACCAATATCCTTATTTTGATTTTCTATATCTTAAACCTCCTATAAGCACTACACATAGTGTTAATTTCTTCCTTCGAGGTTTTACATAGCAAACCTCTTAAAAGCACTATGCAAAGTGTCAATTTCTTCTTTTGAGGATTTACATAAAAAACCTCTTGCAAGCAATACATAATGTGCCAATTTCTTTCCTCTAAGGCTTCATATAATAAGTCTCATGCAAGCACTACACAAAGTACCAATTTCTTTCTTCCAAGTTTTTATATCTCAAACCTCCTACAAGCACTACACATAGTGTCAATTTCTTTCTTCCATATTTTACATAGAAAACCTCCTGCAAGCACTATGCAAAGTACAAAATGTTTTTTCTAAGTCCTTACATAACAAACCTCTACAAGCACTGCACAAAGTACCAATTTATTTCCTCTAAAAGGTCTTTCCACTCAAAAAAACTTCTACATGCTATTCAACCAATCTATCAACTCTTCTGGTTTTAACCCTCTTATATACTCAGGGACATCAATGTTGATCCCATATCTATTTCCTTCCAGGAACCTAATCAAACTATCCTCAAAATGATGCTCCTCTAGCTTCCCCTCCAGTTCTTCCTCTCCATAAATCTTTGATATGTTGTCTTCCCTCATAGTCTCAATATCAGAATCTAGACTTGTAAAATTTGTTGGATATAGTTCCCTTATACAATCCATCATTCTAGTAAACTAAGTAACTTGTACTTACAACTCTTGCATATGCTTGTTAACCTAGGCATAACCTCCTCTTCCTCTCTTCATGCTAACCTATTTTTTGTTATTTTAAACAAAAAATAAGAATAGCATAATAAATGTAATCGACAAGATTACCTTATCTTCTGCAGAAATATCCAACTTGATATCATACTAAATGATGTAAATCCAGTTGCAAGAGATCTAAACAAATACCTTCCATCAAATAAAAATTGTGATAAATAGAAATAAACCTTTAAAACACTTTATTTACGTAAAAAAGTGATAAAAAGAAATAACTAATAAAAACCTCAGTTCATATAAAAACTACAATACATGGATTCACTTCCCCTTTTACAATGCAATAGGAAGGGAATATATTTCCTCAAAGAAACCCTAAAACAAAACCCTAAAGATTAAAGCCCTAAATATTGAAAAAATTTTACTATTTTCGACAATTTTTTTTTCCTGCCAAAAATTGCCTTTTTAAGTAATTAAATTTTTGGAAAATTATTTTTTCATAAAATATTATTATTTTTATTAATTACTATTTTCAACAAATTATTTTTTCATCAAAATTTGCCATTTTTAGTAATTTACCATATCCAAAAAATTGTCTTCTCATCAAAAAAATATCATTTTTAGTAATTCACAAAAAAAATCGAATTAACATGCAAATTAGCACACAACTTCGTAACATCCATATTAGGCATCCTAGAAAAACTCAACACCTAATCATGCATAAGAAAATAATCTAAAATCTTCTAATAAAACACCCTCTAAAAGATAGGCTCCTACATCATTCTTCCCTAGTTGAAAAGAAATTTGCTCCTGCAAGTTCCTCAGATCAAACTCATAATTGCTCTCCATAGAGTGCCACACATTTGTAAGCAGTCCTTAGAGTACAAATCTCCTTCTTTCAAGGTTTTATATCTCAAACCTCTTGTAAGCACTACACATAGTGCTAATTTCTTCGTTCAATGTTTTACATAGCAAACCTCTTGCAAGCACTATGCAAAGTGTCAATTTTTTCTTTTGAGGCTTTACATAAAAAACCTTTTGCAAGCACTACATAAAGTGCCAATTTCTTTCCTCTAAGGCTTCATATAATAAGCCTACTGCAAGTACTACACAAAGTACCAATTTCTTTCTTCCATGTTTTTATATCTCAAAATTCCTACAAGCACTACACATAGTGCCAATTTCTTTCTTCGATATTTTATATAGCAAATCCCCTGCAAGTACTATGTAAATTATATTTCCAAAAAATTGTCTTCTCGTCAAAAAAATATCATTTTTAGTAATTCACAAAAAAACTCGAATTAACATGCAAATTAGCACACAACTTTGTAACATCCATATTAGGCATCCTATAAAAACTCAACACCTAATCATGCATAAGAAAATAATCTAAAATCTTCTAATAAAACACCCTCTAAAAGATAGGCTCCTACATCATTCTTCCCTAGTTGGAAAGAACTTTGCTCCTGCAAGTTCCTCGGATCAAACTCATAATTGCTCTCCATAGAGTGCCACACATTTGTAAATAGTCCTTAGAGTACAAATCTTATTCTTTCAAGGTTTTATATCTCAAACCTCCTGTAAGCACTACACATAGTGCTAATTTCTTCCTTTGATGTTTTACATAGCAAAACTCTTGCAAGCACTATGCAAAGTGTCAATTTCTTCTTTTGAGGCTTTACATAAAGAACATCTTGCAAGCACTATATAAAGTGTCAATTTCTTTTCTCTAAGGCTTCATATAATAAGCCTCCTACAAGCACTACACAAAGTACCAATTTCTTTCTTCCAATTTTTTATATCTCAAACTTCCTACAAGCACTACACATCGTGCCAATTTCTTTATTCGATATTTTACATAGAAAACCTCTTGCAAGTACTATGTAAATTATAATTTTTTTCTTCTAAGTCTTTACATAACAAACCTCTGCAAGCATTGCATAAAGTATCAATTTATTTCCTCTTAAATGTCTTTCCACTCAAAAAAACTTCTCTATGCTATTCAACAAATCTATCAAATCTTCTGGTTTTAATCCTCCTGTATACTCAGGGACATCAACCTTGATCCCATATCTATTTCATTCCAAGACCCTAATCAACCTGTCCTTAAAATGATGCTCCTATGACATCCCCTCCAGTTCTTCCTCTACATGAACCTTTGATTTGTTGTCTTCTCTCATAGTCTCATTATCATAATATAGACTTGCAAAATTCGTTGGATATATTTCTTTTATACAAGCCATAATTTTAGTCAACTAAGTAACTTGTACCTGCAACTATTGCATATACTTATTAACCTGGGCATAACCTCCTCTTCCTCTCTTCATGCTAACCTATTTATTATTATTTCAAACAAAATAAAAGAATAGTAGAATAAATTTAATCGACAAGATTACCTCCTCTCCTTCATCAAGATCCAACTTATTCTGATACCAAATGATATATATCTAGTTGCAATAGGTCTGAACAAATACCTCCCATCACATAAAAATCGAGATAAATAGAAATAAACTAGTAAAACCATTCATTTACATAAAAATATGGGAAATAAAAATAATTGGTAAAACCCTCAATTCATATAAAAACTACAATACATTGAATTCACATCCCCTTTTACAATGCAATACCAAGGGAATATATATCTCCAAGAAAACCCTAAAACAAAATCCTAAAGCTTAAAGTACCAAAGTACTAAAGCACTACAAAAAGTACCAATTTCTTTCTACCAAGGTTTTATAGCTCAAACCTCCTACAAGCACTACACATAGTGCCAATTTCTTTTTTCAATATTGTACATAGTAAACCTCCTGTAAGCACTATGCAAAGTACAAATTTTTTCTTCTAATTCTTTACATAACAAACCTCTGTAAGCACTACACAAAGTACCAATTTCTTTTCTCTGAAAGCTCTTTCCACTCGAAAAAACTTCTCCATGCTATTCAACCAATCTATCAACTCTTCTGGTTTTAACCCTCTTGTATACTCAGGGAAATCAAACTTGATCTCATCTATATTTCCTTCCAACACCCTAATAATCCTATCCTCAAAATGATGCTCCTTTGGCTTCCCCTCTAGTTCTTCCTCTACATCGACCTTTGATATGTTGTCTTCTCTCATAATCTCATTATCATAATCAAGACTTGCAAAATTCATTCGATATATTTCCCTTATACAGGCCATAATTCTAGTCAACTAAGTAACTTGTACCTACAACTCTTGCATATGCCTGTTAACTTGGGTATATCCTCTTCCTCTCTTCATGCTAATCTATTTTTTCTTATTTCAAACAAAAAAATAAGAATAACAGAATAAATGTAATCGAAAACATTACCTTCTCTCCTCTAGCAAGATCACATAAAAATTGTGATAAATAGAAATAAACCAATATTCATTTACATAAAAACTGTGATAAATAAAAATAACCGATAAAATCCTCAATTCATATAAAAACTACAATACATGGAATCCACTTCCCTTTTTACAATGCAATACCAAGGGAATATATATCCCCAAAGAAACCCTAAAGCTTAAAGCCCTAAAGATAAAATAAATTTACTATTTTCTACAAATTGTTTTTCCTACCAAAATTTGCTTTTTTAAGTAATTACTATTTTCAGAAAATTATTTTTTGTCAAATATTGTTATTTTTAGTAATTACCATTTTTCGGCAAATTAAGTTTTTGTCAAAAATTGTCATTTTTAGTAATTTACCATTTCCAACAAATTGTCTTCTCATCAAAAATTACCATTTTTAGTAATTCACAAAAAAACTCTAATTGACATGCAAATTAGCACACAAATTTATAACATCCATTTTAGGTATCCTAAAAAACCTTGACACCTAATCATGCATAAGAAAATAATATAAAATCTTCTAAGAAATTACCTTCTAAAAGATAGGCTCCTACATCAATCTTCCCTAGTTGAAAAGAACTCTGCTCTTGCGAGTTCCTCTGATCAAACTCATAATTGCTCTCCATAGAGCACCACACATTTGCAAGCACTCCTTAGAGTACCAATATCCTTATTTCAAGTTTCTATATCTTAAACCTCCTATAAGCACTACACATAGTGCTAATTTCTTCCTTCGAGGTTTTATATAGCAAACCTATTAAAAGCACTATGCAAAGTGTCAATTTCTTCTTTTGAGGATTTACATAAAAGACCTCTTGCAAGCAATACATAAAGTGCCAATTTCTTTCCTCTAAGGCTTCATATAATAAGTCTCATGCAAGCACTACACAAAGTACCAATTTTTTTCTTCCAAGTTTTTATATCTCAAACCTCCTACAAGCACTACACATAGTGTCAATTTCTTTCTTCTATAATTTACATAGCAAACCTCCTACAAGCACTATGCAAAGTACAAAATGTTTTTTCTAAGTATTTACATAACAAACCTCTACAAGCACTGCACAAAGTACCAATTTCTTTCCTCTAAAAGGTCTTTCCACTCAAAAAAACTTCTCTATTCTATTCAACCAATCTATCAACTCTTCTGGTTTTAACCCTCTTGTATACTCAGGGACATCAATGTTGATCCCATATCTATTTCCTTCCAGGACCCTAATCAAACTATCCTCAAAATGATGCTCCTCTAGCTTCCCCTCCAGTTCTTCCTCTCCATAAATCTTTGATATGTTGTCTTCTCTCATAATCTCAATATCAAAATCTAGACTTGTAAAATTTGTTGGATATATTTCCCTTATACAAGCCATCATTCTAGTAAACTAAGTAACTTGTACTTACAACTCTTGCATATGCTTGTTAACCTAGGCATAACCTCCTCTTCCTCTCTTCATGCTAACCTATTTTTTGTTATTTTAAACAAAAAATAAGAATAGCATAATAAATGTAATCGACAAGATTACCTTATCTTCTGCAAAAATATCCAACTTGATATCATACTAAATGATGTAAATCCAGTTGCAAGAGATCTAAACAAATACCTTCCATCAAATAAAATTTGTGATAAATAGAAATAAACTTTTAAAACACTTTATTTACGTAAAAAAGTGATAAATAGAAATAACCGATAAAAACCTCAGTTCATATAAAAACTACAATACATGGATTCACTTCCCCTTTTACAATCCAATACGAAGGGAATATATATCCTCAAAGAAACCCTAAAACAAAACCCTAAAGATTAAAGCCCTAAAGATTGAAAAAAATTTACTATTTTCGACAAAAAAAAATTCTTGCAAAAATTTGCCTTTTTAAGTAATTAAATTTTTGGAAAAATATTTTTTCATAAAATATTATTATTTTTATTAATTACCATTTTCAACAAATTATTTTTTCGTCAAAATTTGCCATTTTTAGTAATTTACCATATCCAAAAAATTGTCTTCTCATCAAAAAAATATCATTTTTAGTAATTCACAAAAAACTCGAATTAACATGCAAATTAGCACACAACTTCGTAACATCCATATTAGGCATCCTAGAAAAACTCAACACCTAATCATGCATAAGAAAATAATCTAAAATCTTCTAATAAAACACCCTCTAAAAGATAGGCTCCTACATCATTCTTCCCTAGTTGAAAAGAAATTTGCTCCTGCAAGTTCCTCAGATCAAACTCATAATTGCTCTCCATAGAGTGCCACACATTTGTAAGCAGTCCTTAGAGTACAAATCTCCTTCTTTCAAGGTTTTATATCACAAAACTCTTGTAAGCACTACACAGTGCTAATTTATTCCTTCAATGTTTTACATAGCAAACCTCTTGCAAGCACTATGCAAAGTGTCAATTTTTTCTTTTGAGGCTTTACATAAAAAACCTTTTGCAAGCACTATATAAAGTGCCAATTTCTTTCCTCTAAGGCTTCATATAATAAGCCTACTGCAAGTACTACACAAAGTACCAATTTCTTTCTTCCAAGTTTTTATATCTCAAACTTCCTACAAGCACTACAGATAGTGCCAATTTCTTTCTTCGATATTTTGTATAGCAAATCTCCTGCAAGTACTATGTAAAGTATATTTCCAAAAAATTGTCTTCTCGTCAAAAAAATATCATTTTTAGTAATTCACAAAAAAAACTCGAATTAACATGCAAATTAGCACACAACTTCGTAACATCCGTATTAGGCATCCTAGAAAAACTCAACACCTAATCATGCATAAGAAAATAATCTAAAATCTTCTAATAAAACACCCTCTAAAAGATAGGCTCCTACATCATTCTTCCCTAGTTGAAAAGAAATTTGCTCTTGCAAGTTCCTCCGATCAAACTCATAATTGCTCTCCATAGAGTGCCACACATTTATAAATAGTCCTTAGAGTACAAATCTCATTCTTTCAAGGTTTTATATCTCAAACCTCCTGTAAGCACTACACATAGTGCTAATTTCTTCCTTCGATGTTTTACATAGCAAACCTCTTGCAAGCACTATGCAAAGTGTCAATTTCTTCTTTTGAGGCTTTACATAAAGAACCTCTTGCAAGCACTACATAAAGTGTCAATTTCTTTTCTCTAAGGCTTCATATAATAATCCTCCTACAAGCACTACACAAAGTACCAATTTCTTTCTTCCAATTATTTATATCTCAAACTTCCTATAAGCACTACACATAGTGTCAATTTCTTTCTTCGATATTTTACATAGCAAACCTCCTGCAAGTACTATGTAAATTATAATTTTTTTCTTCTAATTCTTTACATAACAAACCTCTGCAAGCACTGCATAAAGTACCAATTTATTTCCTCTTAAATGTCTTTCCACTCAAAAAAACTTCTCTATGCTATTCAACAAATCTATCAAATCTTCTGGTTTTAATCCTCCTATATACTCAGGGACATCAACCTTGATCCCATATCTATTTCATTACAAGACCCTAATCAACCTGTCCTTAAAATGATGCTCCTATGACATCCCCTCCAGTTCTTCCTCTACATGAACCTTTGATTTGTTGTCTTCTCTCATAGTCTCATTATCATAATATAGACTTTCAAAACTTGGATATATTTCTTTTATACAAGCCATAATTTTAGTCAACTAAGTAACTTGTACCTGCAACTATTGCATATACTTGTTAACTTGGGCATAACCTCCTCTTCCTCTCTTCATGCTAACCTATTTATTGTTATTTCAAACAAAATAAAAGAATAGTAGAATAAATGTAATCGACAAGATTACCTCCTCTCCTTCATCAAGATCCAACTTATTCTGATACCAAATGATATAAATCTAGTTGCAATAGGTCTGAACAAATACCTCCCATCACATAAAGATTGTGATAAATAGAAATAAACTAGTAAAACCCTTCATTTACATAAAAATACGAGAAATAAAAATAATTGGTAAAACCCTCAATTCATATAAAAACTACAATACATGGAATTCACATCTCCTTTTACAATGCAATACCAAGGGAATATATATCTCCAAGAAAACCCTAAAACAAAATCCTAAAGCTTAAAGTACCAAAATACTAAAGCACTGCAAAAAGTACCAATTTCTTTCCTCTAAGACTTCATATAAAAATCTCCTACAAGCACTACACAAAGTACCAATTTCTTTCTTCCAAGGTTTTATATCTCAAACCTACAAGCACTACACATAGTGCCAATTTGTTTTTTCAATATTGTACATAGTAAACCTCCTGTAAGCACTATGCAAAGTACAAATTTTTTCTTCTAATTCTTTACATAACAAACCTCTGTAAGCACTACACAAAGTACCAATTTCTTTTCTCTGAAAGCTCTTTCCACTCGAAAAAACTTCTCCATGCTATTCAACCAATCTATCAACTCTTCTGGTTTTAACCCTCTTGTATACTCAGGGAAATCAAACATGATCTCATCTATATTTCCTTCCAACACCCTAATAATCCTATCCTCAAAATGATGCTCCTTTGGCTTGCCCTCTAGTTCTTCCTCTACATCAACCTTTGATATGTTGTCTTCTCTCATAATCTCATTATCATAATCAAGACTTGCAAAATTCATTCGATATATTTCCCTTATACAGGCCATAATTCTAGTCAACTAAGTAACTTGTACCTACAACTCTTGCATATGCCTGTTAACTTGGGTATATCCTCTTCCTCTCTTCATACTAACCTATTTTTTCTTATTTCAAACAAAAAAATAAGAATAACAGAATAAATGTAATCGAAAACATTACCTTCTCTCATCTAGCAAGATCCAACTTGATCTAATAACAATTATGTGATAAATAGAAATAAACCAATATTCATTTACATAAAAACTGTGATAAATAAAAATAACCGATAAAACCCTCAATTTGTATAAAAACTACAATACATGGAATCCACTTCCCTTTTTACAATGCAATACCAAGGGAATATATATCCCTAAAGAAACCCTAAAGCTTAAAGCCCTAAAGATAAAATAAATTTACTATTTTTGACAAATTGTTTTTCCTGCTAAAATTTGCTTTTTTAAGTAATTACTATTTTCAGAAAATTATTTTTTGTCAAAGATTGTTATTTTTAGTAATTACCATTTTTCGACAAATTAAGTTTTTGTCAAAAATTGTCATTTTTAGTAATTTACCATTTCCAACAAATTGTCTTGTCATCAAAAATTACCATTTTTAGTAATTCCAAAAAAAACTCTAATTGACATGCAAATTAGCACACAAATTTGTAACATCCATTTTAGGTATCCTAAAAAACCTTGACACCTAATCATGCATAAGAAAATAATATAAAATCTTCTAAGAAATTACCTTCTAAAAGATAGGCTCCTACATCAATCTTCCCTAGTTGAAAAGAACTCTGCTCCTACGAGTTCCTCTGATCAAACTCATAATTGTTCTCCATAGAGCACCACACATTTGCAAGCACTCCTTAGAGTACCAATATCCTTATTTCGAGTTTCTATATCTTAAACCTCCTGTAAGCACTACACATAGTGCTAATTTCTTCCTTCGAGGTTTTACATAGCAAACCTTTTAAAAGCACTATGCAAAGTGTCAATTTCTTCTTTTGAGGATTTACATAAAATACCTCTTGCAAGCAATACATAAAGTGCCAATTTCTTTCCTCTAAGGCTTCATATAATAAGTCTCATGCAAGCACTACACAAAGTACCAATTTCTTTCTTCCAAGTTTTTATATCTCAAACCTCCTACAAGCACTACACATAGTGTCAATTTCTTTCTTCCATATTTTACATAGCAAACCTCCTGCAAGCACTATGCAAAGTACAAAATGTTTTTTCTAAGTCTTTACATAACAAACCTCTACAAGCACTGCACAAAGTACCAATTTCTTTCCTCTAAAAGGTCTTTCCACTCAAAAAAACTTCTCCATGCTATTCAACCAATCTATCAACTCTTCTGGTTTTAACCCTCTTGTATACTCAGGGACATCAATGTTGATCCCATATCTATTTCCTTCCAGGACCCTAATCAAACTATCCTCAAAATGATGCTCCTCTAGCTTCCCCTCCAGTTCTTCCTCTCCATAAATCTTTGATATGTTGTCTTCTCTCATAGTCTCAATATCAGAATCTAGACTTGTAAAATTTGTTGGATATATTTCCCTTATACAAGCCATCATTCTAGTAAACTAAGTAACTTACAACTCTTGCATATGCCTGTTAACCTAGGCACAACCTCTTCTTCCTCTCTTCATGCTAACCTATTTTTTGTTATTTTAAACAAAAAATAAGAATAGCATAATAAATGTAATCGACAAGATTACCTTATCTTCTGCAAAAATATCCAACTTGATATCATACTAAATGATGTAAATCCAGTTGCAAGAGATCTAAACAAATACCTTCCATCAAATAAAAATTGTGATAAATAGAAATAAACCTTTAAAACACTTTATTTACGTAAAAAAGTGATAAATAGAAATAATCGATAAAAACCTCAGTTCATATAAAAACTACAATACATGGATTCACTTCCCCTTTTACAATCCAATACGAAGGGAATATATATCCTCAAAGAAACCCTAAAACAAAACCCTAAAGATTAAAGCCCTAAATATTGAAAAAAATTTACTATTTTCGACAAATTTTTTTTCCTGCCAAAAATTGCCTTTTAAAGTAATTAAATTTTTGGAAAATTATTTTTTCATAAAATATTATTATTTTTATTAATTACCATTTTCAACAAATTATTTATTCGTCAAAAATTGCCATTTTTAGTAATTTACCATATCCAAAAAATTGTCTTCTCATCAAAAAAATATCATTTTTAGTAATTCACAAAAAAACTCGAATTAACATGCAAATTAGCACACAACTTCGTAACATCCATATTAGGCATCCTAGAAAAACTCAACACCTAATCATGCATAAGAAAATAATCTAAAATATTCTAATAAAACACCCTCTAAAAGATAGGCTCCTACATCATTCTTCCCTAGTTGAAAAGAAATTTGCTCCTGCAAGTTCCTCAAATCAAACTCATAATTGCTCTCCATAGAGTGCCACACATTTGTAAGCAGTCCTTAGAGTACAAATCTCCTTCTTTCAAGGTTTTATATCTCAAACCTCTTGTAAGCACTTCACATAGTGCTAATTTCTTCCTTCAATGTTTTACATAGCAAACCTCTTGCAAGCACTATGCAAAGTGTCAATTTCTTCTTTTGAGGCTTTACATAAAAAACCTTTTGCAAGCATACATAAAGTGCCAATTTCTTTCCTCTAAGGCTTCATATAATAAGCCTACTGCAAGTACTACACAAAATACCAATTTCTTTCTTCCAAGTTTTTATTTCTCAAACTTCCTACAAGCACTACACATAGTGTCAATTTCTTTCTTCGATATTTTATATAGCAAATCTCTTGCAAGTACTATGTAAAGTATATTTCCAAAAAATTGTCTTCTCGTCAAAAAAATATCATTTTTAGTAATTCACAAAAAAACTCGAATTAACATGCAAATTAGCACACAACTTCGTAACATCCATATTAGGCATCCTAGAAAAACTCAACACCTAATCATGCATAAGAAAATAATCTAAAATATTCTAATAAAACACCCTCTAAAATATAGGCTCCTACATCATTCTTCCCTAGTTGAAAAGAAATTTGCTCCTGTAAGTTCCTCAAATCAAACTCATAATTGCTCTCCATACAGTGCCACACATTTGTAAGCAGTCCTTAGAGTACAAATCTCCTTCTTTCAAGGTTTTATATCTCAAACCTCTTGTAAGCACTTCACATAGTGCTAATTTCTTCCTTCAATGTTTTACATAGCAAACCTCTTGCAAGCACTATGCAAAGTGTCAATTTCTTCTTTTGAGGCTTTACATAAAAAACCTTTTGCAAGCACTACATAAAGTGCCAATTTCTTTCCTCTAAGGCTTCATATAATAAGCCTACTGCAAGTACTACACAAAGTACCAATTTCTTTCTTCCAAGTTTTTATATCTCAAACTTTCTACAAGCACTACACATAGTGCCAATTTCTTTCTTCGATATTTTATATAGCAAATCTCTTGCAATTACTATGTAAAGTATATTTCCAAAAAATTGTCTTCTCGTCAAAAAAATATCATTTTTAGTAATTCACAAAAAAACTCGAATTAACATGCAAATTAGCACACAACTTCGTAACATCCATATTAGGCATCCTAGAAAAACTCAACACCTAATCATGCATAAGAAAATAATCTAAAATCTTCTAATAAAACACCCTCTAAAAGATAGGCTCCTACATCATTCTTCCCTAGTTGGAAAGAACTTTGCTCCTGCAAGTTCTTCAGATCAAACTCATAATTGCTATCCATAGAGTGCCACACATTTGTAAATAGTCCTTAGAGTAAAAATCTCATTTTTTCAAGGTTTTATATCTCAAACCTCCTGTAAGCACTACACATAGTGCTAATTTCTTCCTTTGATGTTTTACATAGCAAACCTCTTGCAAGCACTATGCAAAGTGTCAATTTCTTCTTTTGAGGCTTTACACAAAGAACCTCTTGCAAGCACTACATAAAGTGTCAATTTCTTTTCTCTAAGGATTCATATAATAAGCCTCCTACAAACACTACACAAAGTACCAATTTATTTCTTCCAATTTTTTATATCTCAAACTTCCTACAAGCACTACACATAGTGCCAATTTCTTTCTTCGATATTTTACATAGCAAACCTCCTGCAAGTACTATGTAAATTATAATTTTTTTCTTCTAAGTCTTTACATAACAAACCTCTGCAAGCACTGCATAAAGTACCAATTTGTTTCCTCTTAAATGTCTTTCCACTCAAAAAAACTTCTCTATGCTATTCAACAAATCTATCAAATCTTCTGGTTTTAATCCTCCTGTATACTCAGGGACATCAACCTTGATCCCATATCTATTTCATTCCAAGACCCTAATCAACCTGTCCTTAAAATGATGCTCCTATGACATCCCCTCCAGTTCTTCCTCTACATGAACCTTTGATTTGTTGTCTTCTCTCATAGTCTCATTATCATAATAAAGACTTGCAAAATTCGTTGGATATATTTCTTTTATACAAGCCATAATTTTATTCAACTAAGTAACTTGTACCTGCAACTATTGCATATACCTGTTAACCTGGGCATAACCTCCTCTTCCTCTCTTCATGCTAACCTATTTATTGTTATTTCAAACAAAATAAAAGAATAGTAAAATAAATGTAATCGACAAGATTATCTCCTCTCCTTTATCAAGATCCAACTTATTCTGATACCAAATGATATAAATCTAGTTGCAATAGGTCTAAACAAATACCTCCCATCACATAAAAATTGTGATAAATAGAAAAAAACTAGTAAAACCCTTCATTTACATAAAAATACGAGAAATAAAAATAATTGGTAAAACCCTCAATTCATATAAAAACTACAAAACATTGAATTCACATCCCCTTTTACAATGCAATACCAAGGGAATATATATCTCCAAGAAAAGATTACCTTCTCTCCTCTAGCAAGATCCAACTTGATCTAATACCAAATTATGTAAATATAGTTGCAAGAGGTCTGAAAAAATATCTCCCATCACATAAAAATTGTGATAAATAGAAATAAACCAATATTCATTTACATAAAAACTGTGATAAATAAAAATAATCGATAAAACCCTCAATTCATATAAAAACTACAATAACTAAAAGGTCTTTCCACTCAAAAAAACTTCTCCATGCTATTCAACCAATCTATCAACTCTTTTGGTTTTAACCCTCTTGTATACTCAGGGACATCAATGTTGATCCCATATCTATTTCCTTCCAAGACCCTAATCAAACTATCCTCAAAATGATGCTCCTCTAGCTTCCCCTCCAATTCTTCCTCTCCATAAATCTTTGATATGTTGTCTTCTCTCATAGTCTCAATATCAGAATCTAGACTTGTAAAATTTGTTGGATATATTTCCCTTATACAAGCCATAATTCTAGTAAACTAAGTAACTTGTACTTACAACTCTTGCATATGCCTGTTAACCTAGGCATAACCTCCTCTTCCT
The DNA here is from genome assembly GCA_028583015.1 of Wollemia nobilis. Taxonomy (NCBI): domain Eukaryota; kingdom Viridiplantae; phylum Streptophyta; class Pinopsida; order Araucariales; family Araucariaceae; genus Wollemia; species Wollemia nobilis. Next base: position 15,135,834 of record JAQPPZ010017235.1, read on the forward strand.
CTCTTCATGCTAACCTATTTTTTGTTATTTTAAACAAAAAATAAGAATAGAATAATAAATGTAATCGACAAGAATACCTTATCTTCTACAGAAATATCCAACTTGATATCATACTAAATGATGTAAATCCAGTTGCAAGAGATCTAAAAAAATACCTTCCATCAAATAAAAATTGTGATAAATAGAAATAAACCTTTAAAACACTTTATTTACGAAAAAAAGTGATAAATAGAAATAACAGATAAAAACCTCAGTTCATATAAAATCTACAATACATGGATTCACTTCCCCTTTTACAATGCAATACGAAGGGAATATATATCCTCAAAGAAACCCTAAAACAAAACCCTAAATATTAAAGCCCTAAAGATTGAAAAAAATTTACTATTCTCGACAAATTTTTTTTCCTGCCAAAAATTGCCTTTTTAAGTAATTAAATTTTTGAAAATTTATTTTTTCATAAAATATTATTAATTTTATTAATTACCATTTTCAACAAATTATTTTTTCGTCCAAAATTGCCATTTTTAGTAATTTACCATATCCAAAAAATTGTCTTCTCATCAAAAAAATATCATTTTTAGTAATTCACAAAAAAACTCGAATTAACATGCAAATTAGCACACAACTTCGTAACATCCATATTAGGCATCCTAGAAAAACTCAACACCTAATCATGCATAACAAAATAATCTAAAATCTTCTAATAAAACACCCTCTAAAAGATAGGCTCCTACATCATTCTTCCCTAGTTGAAAAGAAATTTGCTCCTGCAAGTTCCTCAGATCAAACTCATAATTGCTCTCCATAGAGTGCCACACATTTGTAAGCAGTCTTTAGAGTACAAATCTCCTTCTTTCAAGGTTTTATATCTCAAAACTCTTGTAAGCACTACACATAGTGCTAATTTCTTCCTTCAATGTTTTACATAGCAAACCTCTTGCAAGCACTATGCAAAGTGTCAATTTCTTCTTTTGAGGCTTTACATAAAAAACCTTTTGCAAGCACTACATAAAGTGCCAATTTCTTTCCTCTAAGGTTTAATATAATAAGACTACTGCAAGTACTACACAAAGTACCAATTCTTTCTTCCAAGTTTTTATATCTCAAACTTCCTACAAGCACTACACATAGTGCCAATTTCTTTTTTCGATATTTTGTATAGCAAATCTCCTGCAAGTACTATGTAAAGTATATTTCCAAAAAATTGTCTTCTTGTCAAAAAAATATCATTTTTAGTAATTCACAAAAAAACTCGAATTAACATGCAAATTAGCACACAACTTCGTAACATCCATATTAGGCATCCTAGAAAAACTCAACACCTAATCATGCATAACAAAATAATCTAAAATCTTCTAATAAAACACCCTCTAAAAGATAGGCTCCTACATCATTCTTCCCTAGTTGGAAAGAACTTTGCTCCTGCAAGTTCCTCGGATCAAACTCATAATTGCTCTTCATAGAGTGCCACACATTTGTAAATAGTCCTTAGAGTACAAATCTCATTCTTTCAATGTTTTATATCTCAAACCTCTTGCAAACCTCTTGTAAGCACTACACATAGTGCTAATTTCTTCCTTCGATGTTTTACATAGCAAACCTCTTGCAAGCACTATGCAAAGTGTCAATTTCTTCTTTTGAGGCTTTACATAAAGAACCTCTTGCAAGCACTACATAAAGTGTCAATTTCTTTTCTCTAAGGCTTCATATAATAAGCCTCCTACAAGCACTACACAAAGTACCAATTTCTTTCTTCCAATTATTTATATCTCAAACTTCCTATAAGCACTACACATAGTGCCAATTTCTTTCTTGGATATTTTACATAGCAAACCTCCTGCAAGTACTATGTAAATTATAATTTTTTTCTTCTAAGTCTTTACATAACAAACCTCTGCAAGCACTGCATAAAGTACCAATTTATTTCCTCTTAAATGTCTTTCCACTCAAAAAAACTTCTCTATGCTATTCAAAAAATCTATCAAATCTTCTGGTTTTAATCCTCCTGTATACTCAAGGACATCAACCTTGATCCCATATCTATTTCATTCCAAGACCCTAATCAACATGTCCTTAAAATGATGCTCCTATGACATCCCCTCTAGTTTTTCCTCTACATGAACCTTTGATTTGTTGTCTTCTCTCATAGTCTCATTATCATAATATAGACTTGCAAAATTCATTGGATATATTTCTTTTATACAAGCCATCATTTTAGTCAACTAAGTAACTTGTACCTGCAACTATTGCATATACCTATTAACCTGGGCATAACTTCCTCTTCCTCTCTTCATGCTAACCTATTTATTGTTATTTCAAACAAAATAAAAGAATAGTAGAATAAATGTAATCGACAAGATTACCTCCTCTCCTTCATCAAGATCCAACTTATTCTGATACCAAATGATATAAATCTAGTTGCAATAGGTCTAAACAAATACCTCCCATCACATAAAAATTGTGATAAATAAAAATAAACTAGTAAAACCCTTCATTTACATAAAAATACGAGAAATAAAAATAATTGGTAAAACCCTCAATTCATATAAAAACTACAATACATTGAATTCACATCCCCTTTTACAATGCAATACCAAGGGAATATATATCTCCAAGAAAATCCTAAAACAAAATCCTAAAGCTTAAAGTACCAAAGTACTAAAGCACTACAAAAAGTACCAATTTCTTTCCTCTAAGACTTCATATAAAAATCTCCTACAAGCACTACACAAAGTACCAATTTCTTTCTTCCAAGGTTTTATATTTCAAACCTCCTACAAGCACTACACATAGTGCCAATTTCTTTTTTCAATATTGTACATAGTAAACCTCCTGTAAGCACTATGCAAAGTACAAATTTTTTCTTCTAATTCTTTACATAACAAACCTCTGTAAGCACTACACAAAGTACCAATTTTTTTTCTCTGAAAGATCTTTCCACTCGAAAAAATTTCTCCATGCTATTCAACCAATCTATCAACTCTTCTGGTTTTAACCCTCTTGTATACTCAGGGAAATCAAACTTGATCTCATCTATATTTCCTTCCAACACCCTAATAATCCTATCCTCAAAATGATGCTCCTTTGGCTTCCCCTCTAGTTCTTCCTCTACATCGACCTTTGATATGTTGTCTTCTCTCATAATCTCATTATCATAATCAAGACTTGTAAAATTCATTCGATATATTTCCCTTATACAGGCCATAATTCTAGTCAACTAAGTAACTTGTACCTACAACTCTTGCATATGCCTGTTAACTTGGGTATATCCTCTTCCTCTCTTCATGCTAACCTATTTTTTCTTATTTCAAATAAAAAAATAAGAATAACAGAATAAATGTAATCGAAAAGATTACCTTCTTTCCTCTAGCAAGATCCAACTTGATCTAATACCAAATTATGTAAATATAGTTGCAAGAGGTCTGAAAAAATATCTCCCATCACATAAAAATTGTGATAAATAGAAATAAACCAATATTCATTTACATAAAAACTGTGATAAATAAAAATAATTGATAAAACCCTCAATTCATATAAAAACTACAATACATGGAATCCACTTCCCTTTTTACAATGCAATACCAAGGGAATATATATCCCCAAAGAAACCCTAAAGCTTAAAGCCCTAAAGATAAAATAAATTTACTATTTTTGACAAATTGTTTTTCCTGCCAAAATTTGCTTTTTTAAGTAATTACTATTTTCAGAAAATTATTTTTTTTCAAAGATTGTTATTTTTAGTAATTACCATTTTTCGGCAAATTAAGTTTTTGTCAAAAATTGTCATTTTTAGTAATTTACCATTTCCAACAAATTGTCTTCTCATCAAAAATTACCATTTTTAGTAATTCACAAAAAAACTCTAATTGACATGCAAATTACCACACAAATTTGTAACATCCATTTTAGGTATCCTAAAAAACCTTGACACCTAATCATGCATAAGAAAATAATATAAAATCTTCTAAGAAATTACCTTCTAAAACATAGGCTCCTACATCAATCTTCCCTAGTTGAAAAGAACTTTGCTCCTGCGAGTTCCTCTAATCAAACTCATAAATGCTCTCCATAGAGCACCACACATTTGCAAGCACTCCTTAGAGTACTAATTTCCTTATTTCGAGTTTCTATATCTTAAACCTCTTGTAAGCACTACACATAGTGCTAATTTCTTCCTTCGAGGTTTTACATAGCAAACCTCTTAAAAGCACTATGCAAAGTGTCAATTTCTTCTTTTGAGGATTTACATAAAAGACCTCTTGCAAGCAATACATAAAGTGCCAATTTCTTTCCTCTAAGGCTTCATATAATAAGTCTCATGCAAGCACTACACAAAGTACCAATTTCTTTCTTCCAAGTTTTTATATCTCAAACCTCCTACAAGAACTACACATAGTGTTAATTTCTTTCTTCCATATTTTACATAGCAAACCTCCTGCAAGCACTATGCAAAGTACAAAATGTTTTTTCTAAGTCTTTACATAAAAAACCTCTACAAGCACTGCACAAAGTACCAATTTTTTTCCTCTAAAAGGTCTTTCCACTAAAAAAAACTTCTCCATGCTATTCAACCAATCTATCAACTCTTCTGGTTTTAACCCTCTTGTATACTCAGGGACATCAATGTTGATCCCATATCTATTTCCTTCTAGGACCCTAATCAAACTATCTTCAAAATGATGCTCCTCTAGCTTCCCCTCTAGTTCTTCCTCTCCATAAATCTTTGATATTTTGTCTTCTCTCATAGTCTCAATATCAGAATCTAGACTTGTAAAATTTGTTGGATATATTTCCCTTATATGAGCCATCATTCTAGTCAACTAAGCAACTTGTACCTACAACTCTTGCATATGCTTGTTAACCTACACATAACCTCATCTTCCTCTCTTCATGCTAACCTATTTTTTGTTATTTTAAACAAAAAAAAAGAATAGCATAATAAATGTAATCGACAAGATTACCTTATCTTCTGTAGAAATATCCAACTTGATATCATACTAAATGATGTAAATCCAGTTGCAAGAGATCTAAACAAATACCTTCCATCAAATAAAAATTGTGATAAATAGAAATAAACCTTTAAAACACTTTATTTACGTAAAAAAGTGATAAATAGAAATAACCGATAAAAACCTCAGTTCATATAAAAACTACAATACATGGATTCACTTCCCCTTTTACAATGCAATACGAAGGGAATATATATCCTCAAAGAAACCCTAAAACAAAACCCTAAAGATTAAAGCCCTAAAGATTGAAAAAAATTTACTATTTTCGACAATTTTTTTTCCTGCCAAAAATTGCCTTTTTAAGTAATTAAATTTTTGGAAAATTATTTTTTCATAAAATATTACTATTTTTATTAATTACCATTTTCAACAAATTATTTTTTCGTCAAAATTTGCCATTTTTAGTAATTTACCATATCCAAAAAATTGTCTTCTCATCAAAAAAATATCATTTTTAGTAATTCACAAAAAAACTCAAATTAACATGCAAATTAGCACACAACTTCGTAACATCCATATTAGGCATCCTAGAAAAACTCAACACCTAATCATGCATAACAAAATAATCTAAAATCTTCTAATAAAACACCCTCTAAAAGATAGGCTCCTACATAATTCTTCCCTAGTTGAAAAGAAATTTGCTCCTGCAATTTCCTCATATCAAACTCATAATTGCTCTCCATAGAGTGCCACACATTTGTAAGCAGTCCTTAGAGTACAAATCTCCTTCTTTCAAGGTTTTATATCTCAAACCTCTTGTAAGCACTACACGTAGTGCTAATTTCTTCCTTCAATGTTTTACATAGCAAACCTCTTGCAAGCACTATTCAAAGTGTCAATTTCTTCTTTTGAGGCTTTACATAAAAAACCGTTTGTAAGCACTACATAAAGTGCCAATTTCTTTCCTCTAAGGCTTCATATAATAAGCCTACTGCAAGTACTACACAAAGTACCAATTTCTTTCTTCAATGTTTTTATAGCTCAAACTTTCTACAAGCACTACACATAGTGTCAATTTCTTTCTTCGATATTTTGTATAGCAAATCTCCTGCAAGTACTATGTAAATTATATTTCCAAAAAATTGTCTTCTGGTCAAAAAAATATCATTTTTAGTAATTCACAAAAAAACTCGAATTAACATGCAAATTAGCACACAACTTCGTAACATACATATTAGGCATCCTAGAAAAACTCAACACCTAATCATGCATAAGAAAATAATCTAAAATCTTCTAATAAAACACCCTCTAAAAGATAGGCTCCTACATCATTCTTCCCTAGTTGAAAAGAACTTTGCTCCTGCAAGTTCCTCGGATCAAACTCATAATTGCTCTCCATAGAGTGCCACACATTTGTAAATAGTCCTTAGAGTACAAATCTCATTCTTTCAAGGTTTTATATCTCAAACCTCCTGTAAGCACTACACATAGTGCTAATTTCTTCTTTCAATGTTTTACATAGCAAACCTCTTGCAAGCACTATGCAAAGTGTCAATTTCTTCTTTTGAGGCTTTACATAAAAAACCTCTTGCAAGCACTACATAAAGTGTCAATTTCTTTTCTCTAAGACTTCATATACTAAGCCTCCTACAAGCACTACACAAAGTACCAATTTCTTTCTTCCAATTATTTATATCTCAAACTTCCTATAAGCACTACACATAGTGCCAATTTCTTTCTTCGATATTTTACATAGCAAACCTTCTGCAAGTACTATGTAAATTATAATTTTTTTCTTCTATGTCTTTACATAACAAACCTCTGCAAGCACTGCATAAAGTACCAATTTATTTCCTCTTAAATGTCTTTCCACTCAAAAAAACTTCTCTATGCTATTCAACAAATCTATCAAATCTTTTTGTTTTAATCCTCCTGTATACTCAGGGACATCAACCTTGATCCCATATCTATTTCATTCCAAGACCCTAATCAACCTGTCCTTAAAATGATGCTCCTATGGCATCCCCTCCAGTTTTTCCTCTACATGAACCTTTGATTTGTTGTCTTCTCTCATAGTCTCATTATCATAATATAGACTTGCAAAATTCATTGGATATATTTCTTTTATACAAGCCATCATTTTAGTCAACTAAGTAACTTGTACCTGCAACTATTGCATATACCTATTAACCTGGGCATAACTTCCTCTTCCTCTCTTCATGCTAACCTATTTATTGTTATTTCAAACAAAATAAAAGAATAGTAGAATAAATGTAATCGACAAGATTACCTCCTCTCCTTCATCAAGGTCCAACTTATTTTGATACCAAATGATATAAATCTAGTTGCAATAGGTCTGAACAAATACCTCCCATCACATAAAAATTGTGATAAATAGAAATAAACTAGTAAAACCCTTCATTTACATAAAAATACGAGAAATAAAAATAATTGGTAAAACCCTCAATTCATATAAAAACTACAATACATTGAATTCACATCCCCTTTTACAATGCAATACCAAGAGAATATATATCTCCAAGAAAACCCTAAAACAAAATCCTAAAGCTTAAAGTACCAAAGTACTAAAGAACTGCAAAAAGTACCAATTTCTTTCCTCTAAGACTTCATATAAAAATCTCCTACAAGCACTACACAAAGTACCAATTTATTTCTTCCAAGGTTTTATATCTCAAACCTCCTACAAGCACTACACATAGTGCCAATTTCTTTTTTCAATATTGTACATAGTAAACCTCCTGTAAGCACTATGCAAAGTACAAATTTTTTTTTCTAATTCTTTACATAACAAACCTCTGTAAGCACTACACAAAGTACCAATTTCTTTTCTCTGAAAGCTCTTTCCACTCGAAAAAACTTCTCCATGCTATTCAACCAATCTATCAACTCTTCTGGTTTTAACCCTCTTGTATACTCAGGGAAATCAAACTTGATCTCATCTATATTTCCTTCCAACACCCTAATAATCCTATCCTCAAAATGATGTTCCTTTGGCTTCCCTTCTAGTTCTTCCTCTACATCGACCTTTGATATGTTGTCTTCTCTCATAATCTCATTATCATAATCAAGACTTGCAAAATTCATTCGATATATTTCCCTTATACAGGCCATAATTCTAGTCAACTAAGGAACTTGTACCTACAACTCTTGCATATGCCTGTTAACTTGGGTATATCCTCTTCCTCTCTTCATGCTAACCTATTTTTTCTTATTTCAAACAAAAAAATAAGAATGACAGAATAAAAGTAATCGAAAAGATTACCTTCTCTCCTCTAGAAAGATCCAACTTGATCTAATACCAAATTATGTAATTATAGTTGCAAGAGGTCTGAAAAAATATCTCCCATCACATAAAAATTGTGATAAATAGAAATAAACCAATATTTATTTACATAAAAACTGTGATAAATAAAAATAACCGATAAAACCCTCAATTCATATAAAAACTACAACACATGGAATCCACTTCCCTTTTTACAATGCAATACCAAGGGAATATATATCCCCAAAGAAACCCTAAAGCTTAAATCCCTAAAGATAAAATAAATTTACTATTTTTGACAAATTGTTTTTCCTGCCAAAATTTGCTTTTTTAAGTAATTACTATTTTCAGAAAATTATTTTTTGTCAAAGATTGTTATTTTTAGTAATTACAATTTTTCGGCAAATTAAGTTTTTGTCAAAAATTGTCATTTTTAGTAATTTACCATTTCCAAAAAATTGTCTTCTCATCAAAAATTACCATTTTTAGTAATTCACAAAAAAACTCTAATTGACATGCAAATTACCACACAAATTTGTAACATCCATTTTAGGTATCCTAAAAAACCTTGACACCTAATCATGCATAAGAAAATAATATAAAATCTTCTAAGAAATTACCTTCTAAAAGATAGGCTCCTACATCAATCTTCCCTAGTTGAAGATAGGCTCCTACATCAATCTTCCAATATCCTTATTTCGAGTTTCTATATCTTAAACCTCCTGTAAGCACTACACATAGTGCTAATTTCTTCCTTCGAGGTTTTACATATCAAACCTCTTAAGAGCACTATGCACAGTGTCAATTTCTTCTTTTGAGGATTTACATAAAAGACCTCTTGCAAGCAATACATAAAGTGTCAATTTCTTTCCTCTAAGGCTTCATATAATAAGTCTCATGCAAGCACTACACAAAGTACCAATTTCTTTCTTCCAAGTTTTTATATCTCAAACCTCCTATAAGCACTACACATAGTGTCAATTTCTTTCTTCCATATTTTACATAGCAAACCTCCCGCAAGCACTATACAAAGTACAAAATGTTTTTTCTAAGTCTTTATATATCAAACCTTCTACAATCACTCGCACAAAGTACCAATTTATTTCCTCTAAAAGGTCTTTCCACTCAAAAAAACTTCTCCATGCTATTCAACCAATCTATCAACTCTTCTGGTTTTAACCCTCTTGTATACTCAGGGACATCAATGTTGATCCCATATCTATTTCCTTCCAGGACCCTAATCAAACTATCCTCAAAATGATGCTCCTCTAGCTTCCCCTCCAGTTCTTCCTCTCCATAAATCTTTGATATTTTGTCTTCTCTCATAGTCTCAATATCAGAATCTAGACTTGTAAAATTTGTTGGATATATTTCCCTTATACAAGCCATCATTCTAGTAAACTAAGTAACTTATACTTACAACTCTTGCATATGCCTGTTAACCTAGGCATAACCTCCTCTCCTTCATCAAGATCCAACTTATTCTGATACCAAATGATATAAATCTAGTTGCAATAGGTCTGAACAAATACCTCCCATCACATAAAGATTGTGATAAATAGAAATAAACTAGTAAAACCCTTCATTTACATAAAAATACGAGAAATAAAAATAATTGGTAAAACCCTCAATTCATATAAAAACTATAATACATGGAATTCACATCTCCTTTTACAATGCAATACCAAGGGAATATATATCTCCAAGAAAACCCTAAAACAAAATCCTAAAGCTTAAAGTATGAAAGTAATAAAGCACTGCAAAAAGTACCAATTTCTTTCCTCTAAGACTTCATATAAAAGTCTCCTACAAGCACTACACAAAGTACCAATTTTTTTCTTCCAAGGTTTTATATCTCAAACCTCCTACAAGCACTACACATAGTGCCAATTTCTTTTTTCAATATTATACATAGTAAACCTCCTGTAAGCACTATGCAATGTAAAAAAAAATTCTTCTAATTCTTTACATAACAAACCTCTATAAGCACTACACAAAGTACAAATTTCTTTTCTCTGAAAGCTCTTTCCACTCGAAAAAACTTCTCCATGTTCAACCAATATATCAACTCTTCTAGTTTTAACCCTCTTGTATACTCAGGGAAATCAAACTTGATCTCATCTATATTTCCTTCCAACACCCTAATAATCCTATCCTCAAAATGATGCTCCTTTGGCTTCCCCTCTAGTTCTTCCTCTACATCGACCTTTGATATGTTGTCTTCTCTCATAATCTCATTATCATAATCAAGACTTGCAAAATTCATTCGATATATTTCCCTTATACAGGCCATAATTCTAGTCAACTAAGTAACTTGTACCTACAACTCTTGCATATGCCTGTTAACTTGGGTATATCCTCTTCCTCTCTTCATGCTAACCTATTTTTTCTTATTTCAAACAAAAAAATAAGAATAACAGAATAAAAGTAATCGAAAAGATTACCTTCTCTCCTCTAGCAAGATCCAACTTGATCTAATACCAAATTATGTAAATATAGTTGCAAGAGGTCTGAAAAAATATCTCCCATCACATAAAAATTGTGATAAATAGAAATAAACCAATATTCATTTACAAAAAAACTGTGATAAATAAAAATAATCGATAAAACCCTCAATTCATATAAAAACTACAATACATGGAATCCACTTCCCTTTTTACAATGCAATACCAAGGGAATATATATCTCCAAAGAAACCCTAAAGCTTAAAGCCCTAAAGATAAAATAAATTTACTATTTTTGACAAATTGTTTTTCTTGCCAAAATTTGCTTTTTTAAGTAATTACTATTTTTAGAAAATTATTTTTTGTCAAATATTGTTATTTTTAGTAATTACCATTTTTCGGCAAATTAAGTTTTTGTCAAAAATTGTCATTTTTAGTAATTTACCATTTCCAACAAATTGTCTTCTCATCAAAAATTACCATTTTTAGTAATTCACAAAAAAACTCTAATTGACATGCAAATTAGCACACAAATTTGTAACATCTATTTTAGGTATCCTAAAAAACCTTGAAACCTAATCATGCATAAGAAAATAATATAAAATCTTTTAAGAAATTACCTTCTAAAAGATAGGCTCCTACATCAATCTTCCCTAGTTGAAAAGAACTCTGCTCCTGCGAGTTCCTCTGATCAAACTCAGAATTGTTCTCCATAGAGCACCACACATTTGCAAGCACTCCTTAGAGCACCAATATCCTTATTTCAATTTCTTATATCTTAAACCTTCTGTAAGCACTACACATAGTGCTAATTTCTTCCTTCGAGGTTTTACATAGCAAACCTCTTAAAAGCACTATGCAAAGTGTCAATTTCTTCTTTTGAGGATTTACATAAAAGACCTCTTGCAAGCAATACATAAAGTGCCAATTTCTTTCCTATAAGGCTTCATATAATAAGTCTCATGCAAGCACTACACAAAGTACCAATTTATTTCTTCCAAGTTTTTATATCTCAAACCTCCTACAAGCACTACACATAGTGTCAATTTTTTTCTTCCATATTTTACATAGCAAACCTCCTGCAAGCACTATGCAAAGTACAAAATGTTTTTTCTAAGTCTTTACATAACAAACCTCTACAAGCACTGCACAAAGTACCAATTTCATTCCTCTAAAATGTCTTTCCACTCAAAAAAACTTCTCCATGCTATTCAACCAATCTATCAACTCTTCTAGTTTTAACCCTCTTGTATACTCAGGGACATCAATGTTGATCCCATATCTATTTCCTTCTAGGAACCTAATCAAACTATCCTCAAAATGATGCTCCTCTAGCTTCCCCTCCAGTTCTTCCTCACCATAAATCTTTGATATGTTGTCTTCTCTCATAGTCTCAATATCAGAATCTAGACTTGTAAAATTTGTTGGATATATTTCCCTTATACAAGCCATAATTCTAGTAAACTAAGTAACTTGTACTTACAACTCTTGCATATGCCTGTTAACCTAGGCATAACCTCCTCTTCCTCTCTTCATGCTAACTTATTTTTTGTTATTTTAAACAAAAAATAAGAATAGCATAATAAATGTAATCGACAAGTTTACCTTAAATCTATTTCCTTCCAGGACCCTAATCAAACTATCCTCAAAATGATGCTCCTCTAGCTTCCCCTCCAGTTCTTCCTCTCCATAAATCTTTGATATTTTGTCTTCTCTCATAGTCTCAATATCAGAATCTAGACTTGTAAAATTTGTTGGATATATTTCCCTTATACAAGCCATCATTCTAGTAAACTAAGTAACTTATACTTACAACTCTTGCATATGCCTGTTAACCTAGGCATAACCTCCTCTCCTTCATCAAGATCCAACTTATTCTGATACCAAATGATATAAATCTAGTTGCAATAGGTCGGAACAAATACCTCCCATCACATAAAAATAGTGATAAATAGAAATAAACTAGTAAAACCCTTCATTTACATAAAAATACGAGAAATAAAAATAATTGGTAAAACCCTCAATTCATATAAAAACTACAATACATTGAATTCACATCCCCTTTTACAATGCAATACCAAGTGAATATATATCTTCAAGAAAACCCTAAAACAAAATCCTAAAGCTTAAAGTACCAAAGTACTAAAGCACTGCAAAAAGTACCAATTTCTTTCCTCTAAGACTTCATATAAAAATCTCCTACAAGCACTACACAAAGTACCAATTTCTTTCTTCCAAGGTTTTATATCTCAAACCTCCTACAAGCACTACACATAGTGCTAATATATTTTTTCAATATTGTACATAGTAAACCTCCTGTAAGCACTATGCAAAGTACAAATTTTTTCTTCTAATTCTTTACATAACAAACCTCTGTAAGCACTACACAAAGTACCAATTTCTTTTCTCTGAAACCTCTTTCCACTCGAAAAAAATTCTCCATGCTATTCAACCAATCTATCAACTCTTCTGGTTTTAACCCTCTTGTATACTCAGGGAAATCAAACTTGATCTCATCTATATTTCCTTCCAACACCCTAATAATCCTATCCTCAAAATGATGCTCCTTTGGCTTCCCCTCTAGTTCTTCCTCTACATCGACCTTTGATATGTTGTCTTCTCTCATAATCTCATTATCATAATCAAGACATGCAAAATTCATTCGATATATTTCCCTTACATAGGCCATAATTCTAGTCAACTAAGTAACTTGTACCTACAAATCTTGCATATGCCTGTTAACTTGGGTATATCCTCTTCCTCTCTTCATGCTAACCTGTTTTTTCTTATTTCAAACAAAAAAATAAGAATAACAGAATAAATGTAATCGAAAAGATTACCTTCTCTCCTCTAGCAAGATCCAACTTGATCTAATACCAAATTATGTAAATATAGTTGCAAGAGGTCTGAAAAAATATCTCCCATCACATAAAAATTGTGATAAATAAAAATAAACCAATATTCATTTACATAAAAACTGTGATAAATAAAAATAACCGATAAAACCCTCAATTCATATAAAAACTACAATACATGGAATCCACTTCCCTTTTTACAATGCAATACCAAGGGAATATATATCCCCAAAGAAACCCTAAAGCTTAAAGCCCTAAAGATAAAATAAATTTACTATTTTTGACAAAGTGTTTTTCCTGCCAAAATATGTTTTTTTCAGAAATTACTATTTTCAGAAAAAAAAAAAATTTGTCAAAGATTGTTATTTTTAGTAATTACCATTTTTCGGCAAATTAAGTTTTTGTCAAAAATTATCATTTTTAGTAATTTACCATTTCCAACAAATTGTCTTCTCATCAAAAATTACCATTTTTAGTAATTCACAAAAAAACTCTAATTGACATGCAAATTAGCACACAAATTTGTAACATCCATTTTAGGTATCCTAAAAAACCTTGACACCTAATCATGCATAAGAAAATAATATAAAATTGTCTAAGAAATTACCTTCTAAAAGATAGGCTCCTACATCAATCTTCCCTAGTTGAAAAGAACTCTCGCTCCTGCGAGTTCCTCTGATCAAACTCATAATTGTTCTCCATAGAGCACCACACATTTTCAAGCACTCCTTAGAGTACCAATATCCTTATTTCGATTTTCTATATCTTAAACCTCCTGTAAGCACTACACATAGTGCTAATTTCTTTCTTCAAGGTATTACATAGCAAACCTCTTTAAAGCACTATGCAAAGTGTCAATTTCTTCTTTTGAGGATTTACATAAAAGACCTCTTGCAAGCAATACATAAAGTGCCAATTTATTTCCTCTAAGGCTTCATATAATAAGTCTCATGCAAGCACTACACAAAGTACCAATTTCTTTCTTCCAAATTTTTATATCTCAAACCTCCTACAAGCACTACACATAGTGTCAATTTCTTTCTTCCATATTTTACATAGCAAACCTCCTGCAAGCACTATGCAAAGTACAAAATGTTTTTTCTAAGTCTTTACATAACAAACCTCTACAAGCACTGCACAAAGTACCAATTTCTTTCCTCTAAAAGGTCTTTCCACTCAAAAAAACTTCTCCATGCTATTCAACCAATCTATCAACTCTTCTGGTTTTAACCCTCTTGTATACTCAGGGAAATCAAACTTGATCTCATCTATATTTCCTTCCAACACCCTAATAATCCTATCCTCAAAATGATGTTCCTTTGGCTTCCCTTCTAGTTCTTCCTCTACATCGACCTTTGATATGTTGTCTTCTCTCATAATCTCATTATCATAATCAAGACTTGCAAAATTCATTCGATATATTTCCCTTATACAGGCCATAATTCTAGTCAACTAAGGAACTTGTACCTACAACTCTTGCATATGCCTATTAACTTGGGTATATCCTCTTCCTCTCTTCATGCTAACCTATTTTTTCTTATTTCAAACAAAAAAATAAGAATGACAGAATAAAAGTAATCGAAAAGATTACCTTCTCTCCTCTAGAAAGATCCAACTTGATCTAATACCAAATTATGTAAATATAGTTGCAAGAGGTCTGAAAAAATATCTCCCATCACATAAAAATTGTGATAAATAGAAATAAACCAATATTTATTTACATAAAAACTGTGATAAATAAAAATAACCGATAAAACCCTCAATTCATATAAAAACTACAACACATGGAATCCACTTCCCTTTTTACAATGCAATACCAAGGGAATATATATCCCCAAAGAAACCCTAAAGCTTAAATCCCTAAAGATAAAATAAATTTACTATTTTTGACAAATTGTTTTTCCTGCCAAAATTTGCTTTTTTAAGTAATTACTATTTTCAGAAAATTATTTTTTGTCAAAGATTGTTATTTTTAGTAATTACAATTTTTCGGCAAATTAAGTTTTTGTCAAAAATTGTCATTTTTAGTAATTTACCATTTCCAAAAAATTGTCTTCTCATCAAAAATTACCATTTTTAGTAATTCACAAAAAAACTCTAATTGACATGCAAATTACCACACAAATTTGTAACATCCATTTTAGGTATCCTAAAAAACCTTGAAACCTAATCATGCATAAGAAAATAATATAAAATCTTCTAAGAAATTACCTTCTAAAAGATAGGCTCCTACATCAATCTTCCCTAGTTGAAGATAGGCTCCTACATCAATCTTCCAATATCCTTATTTCGAGTTTCTATATCTTAAACCTCCTGTAAGCACTACACATAGTGCTAATTTCTTCCTTCGAGGTTTTACATATCAAACCTCTTAAGAGCACTATGCACAGTGTCAATTTCTTCTTTTGAGGATTTACATAAAAGACCTCTTGCAAGCAATACATAAAGTGTCAATTTCTTTCCTCTAAGGCTTCATATAATAAGTCTCATGCAAGCACTACACAAAGTACCAATTTCTTTCTTCCAAGTTTTTATATCTCAAACCTCCTATAAGCACTACACATAGTGTCAATTTCTTTCTTCCATATTTTACATAGCAAACCTCCTGCAAGAACTATGCAAAGTACAAAATGTTTTTTCTAAGTCTTTACATAACAAACCTCTACAAGCACTGCACAAAGTACCAATTTATTTCCTCTAAAAGGTCTTTCCACTCAAAAAAACTTCTCCATGCTATTCAACCAATCTATCAACTCTTCTGGTTTTAACCCTCTTGTATACTCAGGGACATCAATGTTGATCCCATATCTATTTCCTTCCAGGACCCTAATCAAACTATCCTCAAAATGATGCTCCTCTAGCTTCCCCTCCAGTTCTTCCTCTCCATAAATCTTTGATATTTTGTCTTCTCTCATAGTCTCAATATCAGAATCTAGACTTGTAAAATTTGTTGGATATATTTCCCTTATACAAGCCATCATTCTAGTAAACTAAGTAACTTATACTTACAACTCTTGCATATGCCTGTTAACCTAGGCATAACCTCCTCTCCTTCATCAAGATCCAACTTATTCTGATACCAAATGATATAAATCTAGTTGCAATAGGTCTGAACAAATACCTCCCATCACATAAAGATTGTGATAAATAGAAATAAACTAGTAAAACCCTTCATTTACATAAAAATACGAGAAATAAAAATAATTGGTAAAACCCTCAATTCATATAAAAACTATAATACATGGAATTCACATCTCCTTTTACAATGCAATACCAAGGGAATATATATCTCCAAGAAAACCCTAAAACAAAATCCTAAAGCTTAAAGTATGAAAGTAATAAAGCACTGCAAAAAGTACCAATTTCTTTCCTCTAAGACTTCATATAAAAGTCTCCTACAAGCACTACACAAAGTACCAATTTTTTTCTTCCAAGGTTTTATATCTCAAACCTCCTACAAGCACTACACATAGTGCCAATTTCTTTTTTCAATATTATACATAGTAAACCTCCTGTAAGCACTATGCAATGTAAAAAAAAAATCTTCTAATTCTTTACATAACAAACCTCTATAAGCACTACACAAAGTACAAATTTCTTTTCTCTGAAAGCTCTTTCCACTCGAAAAAACTTCTCCATGTTCAACCAATATATCAACTCTTCTAGTTTTAACCCTCTTGTATACTCAGGGAAATCAAACTTGATCTCATCTATATTTCCTTCCAACACCCTAATAATCCTATCCTCAAAATGATGCTCCTTTGGCTTCCCCTCTAGTTCTTCCTCTACATCGACCTTTGATATGTTGTCTTCTCTCATAATCTCATTATCATAATCAAGACTTGCAAAATTCATTCGATATATTTCCCTTATACAGGCCATAATTCTAGTCAACTAAGTAACTTGTACCTACAACTCTTGCATATGCCTGTTAACTTGGGTATATCCTCTTCCTCTCTTCATGCTAACCTATTTTTTCTTATTTCAAACAAAAAAATAAGAATAACAGAATAAAAGTAATCGAAAAGATTACCTTCTCTCCTCTAGCAAGATCCAACTTGATCTAATACCAAATTATGTAAATATAGTTGCAAGAGGTCTGAAAAAATATCTCCCATCACATAAAAATTGTGATAAATAGAAATAAACCAATATTCATTTACAAAAAAACTGTGATAAATAAAAATAATCGATAAAACCCTCAATTCATATAAAAACTACAATACATGGAATCCACTTCCCTTTTTACAATGCAATACCAAGGGAATATATATCTCCAAAGAAACCCTAAAGCTTAAAGCCCTAAAGATAAAATAAATTTACTATTTTTGACAAATTGTTTTTCTTGCCAAAATTTGCTTTTTTAAGTAATTACTATTTTTAGAAAATTATTTTTTGTCAAAGATTGTTATTTTTAGTAATTACCATTTTTCGGCAAATTAAGTTTTTGTCAAAAATTGTCATTTTTAGTAATTTACCATTTCCAAAAAATTGTCTTCTCATCAAAAATTACCATTTTTAGTAATTCACAAAAAAACTCTAATTGACATGCAAATTAGCACACAAATTTGTAACATCTATTTTAGGTATCCTAAAAAACCTTGAAACCTAATCATGCATAAGAAAATAATATAAAATCTTTTAAGAAATTACCTTCTAAAAGATAGGCTCCTACATCAATCTTCCCTAGTTGAAAAGAACTCTGCTCCTGCGAGTTCCTCTGATCAAACTCATAATTGTTCTCCATAGAGCACCACACATTTTCAAGCACTCCTTAGAGTACCAATATCCTTATTTCAATTTCTTATATCTTAAACCTTCTGTAAGCACTACACATAGTGCTAATTTCTTCCTTCGAGGTTTTACATAGCAAACCTCTTAAAAGCACTATGCAAAGTGTCAATTTCTTCTTTTGAGGATTTACATAAAAGACCTCTTGCAAGCAATACATAAAGTGCCAATTTCTTTCCTATAAGGCTTCATATAATAAGTCTCATGCAAGCACTACACAAAGTACCAATTTATTTCTTCCAAGTTTTTATATCTCAAACCTCCTACAAGCACTACACATAGTGTCAATTTTTTTCTTCCATATTTTACATAGCAAACCTCCTGCAAGCACTATGCAAAGTACAAAATGTTTTTTCTAAGTCTTTACATAACAAACCTCTACAAGCACTGCACAAAGTACCAATTTCATTCCTCTAAAAGGTCTTTCCACTCAAAAAAACTTCTCCATGCTATTCAACCAATCTATCAACTCTTCTAGTTTTAACCCTCTTGTATACTCAGGGACATCAATGTTGATCCCATATCTATTTCCTTCTAGGAACCTAATCAAACTATCCTCAAAATGATGCTCCTCTAGCTTCCCCTCCAGTTCTTCCTCACCATAAATCTTTGATATGTTGTCTTCTCTCATAGTCTCAATATCGAATCTAGACTTGTAAAATTTGTTGGATATATTTCCCTTATACGAGCCATCATTCTAGTCAACTAAGTAACTTGTACTTACAACTCTTGCATATGCTCGTTAACCTAGGCATAACCTCCTCTTCCTCTCTTCATGCTAACTTATTTTTTGTTATTTTAAACAAAAAATAAGAATAGCATAATAAATGTAATCGACAAGTTTACCTTAAATCTATTTCCTTCCAGGACCCTAATCAAACTATCCTCAAAATGATGCTCCTCTAGCTTCCCCTCCAGTTCTTCCTCTCCATAAATCTTTGATATTTTGTCTTCTCTCATAGTCTCAATATCGGAATCTAGACTTGTAAAATTTGTTGGATATATTTCCCTTATACAAGGTATCATTCTAGTAAACTAAGAAACTTATACTTACAACTCTTGCATATGCCTGTTAACCTAGGCATAACCTCCTCTCCTTCATCAAGATCCAACTTATTCTGATACCAAATGATATAAATCTAGTTGCAATAGGTCGGAACAAATACCTCCCATCACATAAAAATTGTGATAAATAGAAATAAACTAGTAAAACCCTTCATTTACATAAAAATACGAGAAATAAAAATAATTGGTAAAACCCTCAATTCATATAAAAACTACAATACATTGAATTCACATCCCCTTTTACAATGCAATACCAAGTGAATATATATCTTCAAGAAAACCCTAAAACAAAATCCTAAAGCTTAAAGTACCAAAGTACTAAAGCACTGCAAAAAGTACCAATTTCTTTCCTCTAAGACTTCATATAAAAATCTCCTACAAGCACTACACAAAGTACCAATTTCTTTCTTCCAAGGTTTTATATCTCAAACCTCCTACAAGCACTACACATAGTGCTAATATATTTTTTCAATATTGTACATAGTAAACCTCCTGTAAGCACTATGCAAAGTACAAATTTTTTCTTCTAATTCTTTACATAACAAACCTCTGTAAGCACTACACAAAGTAAAAATTTCTTTTCTCTGAAACCTCTTTCCACTCGAAAAAAATTCTCCATGCTATTCAACCAATCTATCAACTCTTCTGGTTTTAACCCTCTTGTATACTCAGGGAAATCAAACTTGATCTCATCTATATTTCCTTCCAACACCCTAATAATCCTATCCTCAAAATGATGCTCCTTTGGCTTCCCCTCTAGTTCTTCCTCTACATCGACCTTTGATATGTTGTCTTCTCTCATAATCTCATTATCATAATCAAGACATGCAAAATTCATTCGATATATTTCCCTTACATAGGCCATAATTCTAGTCAACTAAGTAACTTGTACCTACAAATCTTGCATATGCCTGTTAACTTGGGTATATCCTCTTCCTCTCTTCATGCTAACCTGTTTTTTCTTATTTCAAACAAAAAAATAAGAATAACAGAATAAATGTAATCGAAAAGATTACCTTCTCTCCTCTAGCAAGATCCAACTTGATCTAATACCAAATTATGTAAATATAGTTGCAAGAGGTCTGAAAAAATATCTCCCATCACATAAAAATTGTGATAAATAAAAATAAACCAATATTCATTTACATAAAAACTGTGATAAATAAAAATAACCGATAAAACCCTCAATTCATATAAAAACTACAATACATGGAATCCACTTCCCTTTTTACAATGCAATACCAAGGGAATATATATCCCCAAAGAAACCCTAAAGCTTAAAGCCCTAAAGATAAAATAAATTTACTATTTTTGACAAAGTGTTTTTCCTGCCAAAATATGTTTTTTTCAGAAATTACTATTTTCAGAAAAAAAAATTTTGTCAAAGATTGTTATTTTTAGTAATTACCATTTTTCGGCAAATTAAGTTTTTGTCAAAAATTATCATTTTTAGTAATTTACCATTTCCAACAAATTGTCTTCTCATCAAAAATTACCATTTTTAGTAATTCACAAAAAAACTCTAATTGACATGCAAATTAGCACACAAATTTGTAACATCCATTTTAGGTATCCTAAAAAACCTTGACACCTAATCATGCATAAGAAAATAATATAAAATTGTCTAAGAAATTACCTTCTAAAAGATAGGCTCCTACATCAATCTTCCCTAGTTGAAAAGAACTCTGCTCCTGCGAGTTCCTCTGATCAAACTCATAATTGTTCTCCATAGAGCACCACACATTTTCAAGCACTCCTTAGAGTACCAATATCCTTATTTCGAGTTTCTATATCTTAAACCTCCTGTAAGCACTACACATAGTGCTAATTTCTTTCTTCAAGGTTTTACATAGCAAACCTCTTTAAAGCACTATGCAAAGTGTCAATTTCTTCTTTTGAGGATTTACATAAAAGACCTCTTGCAAGCAATACATAAAGTGCCAATTTATTTCCTCTAAGGCTTCATATAATAAGTCTCATGCAAGCACTACACAAAGTACCAATTTCTTTCTTCCAAATTTTTATATCTCAAACCTCCTACAAGCACTACACATAGTGTCAATTTCTTTCTTCCATATTTTACATAGCAAACCTCCTGCAAGCACTATGCAAAGTACAAAATGTTTTTTCTAAGTCTTTACATAACAAACCTCTACAAGCACTGCACAAAGTACCAATTTCTTTCCTCTAAAAGGTCTTTCCACTCAAAAAAACTTCTCCATGCTATTCAACCAATCTATCAACTCTTCTGGTTTTAACCCTCTTGTATACTCAGGGACATCAATGTTGATCCCATATCTATTTCCTTCCAGGACCCTAATCAAACTATCCTCAAAATGATGCTCCTCTAGCTTCCCCTCTAGTTCTTCCTCTCCATAAATCTTTGATATGTTGTCTTCTCTCATAGTCTCAATATCAGAATCTAGACTTGTAAAATTTGTTGGATATATTTCCCTTATACAAGCCATCATTCTAGTAAACTAAGTAACTTGTACTTACAACTCTTGCATATGCCTGTTAACCTAGGCATAACCTCCTCTTCCTCTCTTCATGCTAACCTATTTTTTGTTATTTTAAACAAAAAATAAGAATAGCATAATAAATGTAATCGACAAGATTACCTTATCTTCTGCAGAAATATCCAACTTGATATCATACTAAATGATGTAAATCCAGTTGCAAGAGATCTAAACAAATACCTTCCATCAAATAAAAATTGTGATAAATAGAAATAAACCTTTAAAACACTTTATTTATGTAAAAAAGTGATAAATAGAAATAACTGATAAAAACCTCAGTTCATATAAAAACTACAATACATGGATTCACTTCCCCTTTTACAATGCAATACGAAGGGAATATATATCCTCAAAGAAACCCTAAAACAAAACCCTAAAGATTAAAGCCCTAAATATTGAAAAAAATTTACTATTTTCGACAATTTTTTTTCCTGCCAAAAATTGCCTTTTTAAGTAATTAAATTTTTGGAAAATTATTTTTTCATAAAATATTATTAATTTTATTAATTACCATTTTCAACAAATTATTTATTCGTCAAAAATTGCCATTTTTAGTAATTTACCATATCCAAAAAATTGTCTTCTCATAAAAAAAATATCATTTTTAGTAATTCACAAAAAAACTCGAATTAACATGCAAATTAGCACACAACTTCGTAACATCCATATTAGGCATCCTAGAAAAACTCAACACCTAATCATGCATAAGAAAATAATCTAAAATCTTCTAATAAAACACCCTCTAAAAGATAGGCTCCTACATCATTCTTCCCTAGTTGAAAAGAAATTTGCTCCTGCAAGTTCCTATGACATCCCCTCTAGTTCTTCCTCTACATCAATCTTCCTTAGTTGAAAATAACTTTGCTCCTGCGAGTTCCTCTAATCAAACTCATAATTGCTCTCCATAGAGTGCCACACATTTGCAAGCACTCTTTAGAGTACCAATATCCTTATTTCGAGTTTCTATATCTCAAAGCTCCTGTAAGCACTACACATAGTGCTAATTTCTTCCTTCGAGATTTTACATAGAAAACCTCTTAAAAGCACTATGCAAAGTGTCGATTTCTTCTTTTAGGATTTACATAAAAAACCTCTTACAAGCACTGCATAAAGTGCCAATTTCTTTCCTCTAAGACTTCATATAAGAAATCTCCTACAAGCACTACACAAAGTACCAATTTTTTTCTTCCAAGGTTTTATATCTCAAACCTCCTACAAGCACTACACATAGTGCCAATTTATTTCTTCAATATTTTACATAGTAAACCTCTTGCAAGAACTATTCAAAGTATAAATTTTTTCTTCTAATTCTTTACATAACAAACCTCTGTAAGCACTACACAAAGTATCAATTTCTTTTCTCTGAAAGCTCTTTCCACTCAAAAAAACTTCTCCATGCTATTCAACCAATCTATCAACTCTTTTGGTTTTAACCCTCTTGTATACTCAAGGAAATCAAACTTGATCTCATCTATATTTCCTTCCAACACCTTAATCATCCTATCCTCAAAATGATGCTCCTTTGGCTTCCCCTCCAGTTCTTCCTCTTCATGGACCTTTGATATGTTGTCTTCTCTCATAATCTCATTATCATAATGTAGACTTGCAAAATTTAGTGGATATATTTCCTTTATATAGGCCATAATTCTAGTCAACTAAGTAACTTGTACCTACAACTCTTGCATATGCCTGTTAACTTGGGTATATCCTCCTCTTGCTCTCTTCATGCTAACCTATATTTTCTTATTTCAAACAAAAAAATAAGAATAACAAAATAAATGTAATAAAAAAGATTACCTTCTCTCCTCTTGCAAGATCCAACTTATTCTGATACCAAATGATGTATATCTAGTTGCAATAGGTCTGAACAAATACCTCTCATCACATAAAAATTGTGATAAATAGAAATAAACTAGTAAAACCCTAGTTGAAAAGAACTTTCCTCCTACGAGTTCCTCTGATTAAACTCATAATTGGTCTCCATATAGCACCACACATTTGCAAGCACTCCTTAGAGTACGAATCTTCTTATTTCGAGGTTTTATAGCTCAAACCTCCTTTAAGCACTACACATAGTGCTAATTTCTTTCTTCAAGGTTTTACATAGCAAATCTCTTACAAGCACTATGCAAAGTGTCAATTTCTTATTTTGAAGCTTTACATAAAAAACAACTTGCAAGTACCAATTTCTTTCCTCTAAGACTTTATATAAGAAATCTCCTACAAGCACTACACAAAGTACCAATTTCTTTCTTCCAAGGTTTTATATCTCAAACCTCCTACAAGCACTACACATAGTGCCAATTTCTTTTTTCAATATTTTACATAGTAAACCTCCTACAAGCACTATGCAAAGTACAATTTTTTTCTTCTAATTCTTTACATAACAAACCTCTGTAAGCACTACACAAAGTACCAATTTTTTTTCTCTAAAAGCTCTTTCCACTCGAAAAAACTTCTCCATGTTATTCAACCAATCTATCAACTCTTCTGGTTTTAACCCTCTTGTATACTCAGGGAAATCAAACTTGATCTCATCTATATTTCCTTCCAACACCCTAATCATCCTATCCTCAAAATGATGCTCCTTTGGCTTCCCCTATGGTTCTTCCTCTACATGAACCTTTGAGTTGTTGTCTTCTCTCATAGTCTCATTATCATAATCTAGACCTACAAAATCCATTGGATATATTTCCCTTATACAAGCCATAATTCTAGTCAACTAAGCAACTTGTACCTACAACTCTTGCATATGCCTGTTAACTTGGATATATCCTCCTTTTCCTCTCTTCATGCTAACCTATTTTTTCTTATTTCAAACAAAAAAATAAGAATAATAAAATAAATGTAATAAAAAAGATTACCTTCTCTCCTCTAGCAAGATCCAACTTGATCTAATACCAAATTATGTAAATATAGTTGCAAGAGGTCTGAAAAAATATCTCCCATCACATAAAAATTGTGATAAATAGAAATAAACCAATATTCATTTACATAAAAACTGTGATAAATAAAAATAACCGATAAAACCCTCAATTCATATAAAAACTACAATACATGGAATCCACTTCCCTTTTAACAATGCAATACCAAGGGAATATATATCCCCAAAGAAACCCTAAAGCTTAAAGCCCTAAAGATAAAATAAATTTACTATTTTCGACAAATTGTTTTTCCTACCAAAAATTGTTTTTTTAAATAATTACTATTTTCAGAAAATAATTTTTTGTCAAAGATTGTTATTTTTAGTAATTACCATTTTTCGACAAATTATGTTTTTGTCAAAAATTGTCATTTTTAGTAATTTACCATTTCCAACAAATTGTCTTCTCATCAAAAATTACCATTTTTAGTAATTCACAAAAAAACTCAAATTGACATGCAAATTAGCACACACATTTGTAACATCCATATTAGTTATCCTAGAAAACCTTGACACCTAATCATGCATAAGAAAGTAATATAAAATCTTCTAATAAAATACCTTCTAAAAGATAGGCTCTTACATCAATCTTCCCTAGTTGAAAAGAACTCTGCTCCTGCGAGTTCCTCTGATCAAACTCATAATTGCTCTCCATAGAGCGCCACACATTTGCAAGCGCTCCATAGAGTACCAATATCCTTATTTCGAGTTTTTATATCTCAAACCTCCTGTAAGCACTACACATAGTGCTAATTTCTTCCTTCGAGGTTTTACATAGCAAACCTCTTAAAAGCACTATGCAAAGTGTCAATTTCTTCTTTTAGGATTTACATAAAAAACCCCTTGCAAGCATTGCATAAAGTGCCAATTTCTTTCCTCTAAGGCTTCATATAAGAAATCTCCTGCAAGCACTACACAAAGTACCAATTTTTTTCTTCCAAGTTCTTATATCTGAAACCTCCTACAAGCACTACACATAGTGCCAATTTTTTTCTTCCATATTTTACATAGCAAACCTCCTACAAGCACTATGCAACGTACAAAATGTTTCTTCTAAGTCTTTACATAACAAACCTATACAAGAACTACACAAAGTACCAATTTATTTCCTCTAAAAGGCCTTTCCACTCAAAAAAACTTCCCCATGCTATTCAACCAATCTATAAACTCTTCTGGTTTTAACCCTCTTGTATACTCAGGGACATCAATGTTGATCCCATCTCTATTTCCTTCCAAGACCTTAATCAAACTATCCTCAAAATGATGCTCCTCTAGCTTCCCCTCTAGTTCTTCCTCTCCATAAATATTTGATTTGTTGTCTTCTCTCATAGTCTCAATATCAGAATCTAGACTTGTAAAATTTGTTGGATATATTTCCCTTATACAAGCCATCATTCTAGTAAACTAGGTAACTTATACTTACAACTCTTGCATATTCCTGTTAACCTAGGCATAACCTCCTCTTCCTCTCTTCATGCTAACCTATTTTTTGTTATTTTAAACAAAAAATAAGAATAGCATAATAAATGTAATCGACAAGATTACCTTCTCTTCTCTAGAAATATCCAACTTGATATGATACCAAATGATGTAAATCTAGTTGCAAGAGGTCTAGACAAATACCTCCCATCAAATAAAAATTGTGATAAATAGAAATAAACCATTAAAAACCTTTATTTATGTAAAAAAAGTGATAAATAGAAATAACCGATAAAACCCTCAGTTCATATAAAAACTACAATACATGGATTCACTTCCCCTTTTACAATGCAATACAAAGGGAATATATATCCTCAAAGAAACCCTAAAACAAAACCCTAAATATTAAAGCCCTAAAGATTAAAAAAAATTACTATTTTCGACAATTTTTTTTTCCTACCAAAAATACCTTTTTAAGTAATTAAATTTTTGGAAAATTATTTTTTCATAAAAGATTATTATTTTTAATAATTACCATTTTCAACAAATTATTTTTTCGTCAAAAATTGTCATTTTTAGTAATTTACCATATCCAAAAAATTGTCTTCTCATCAAAAAAATATCATTTTTAGTAATTCAAAAAAAAACTCGAATTAACATGCAAATTAGCACACAACTTCGTAAAATCCATATTAGGCATATTAGAAAAACTCAACACCTAATCATGCATAAGAAAATAATCTAAAATCTTCTAATAAAACACCCTCTAAAAGATAGGCTCCTACATCATTCTTCCCTATTTGGAAATAACTTTGCTCCTACAAGTTCCTCAGATCAAACTCATAATTCCTCTCCATAGAGTGCCACATATTTGTAAGTAGTCCTTAGAGTACAAATATTATTCTTTCAAGGTTTTATATCTCAAACCTCCTATAAGCACTACACATAGTGCTAATTTCTTTCTTCGATGTTCTACATAGCAAACCTTTTGCAAGCACTATGCAAAGTGTCAATTTCTTTCCTCTAAGGCTTCATATAATAAGCCTCCTGCAAGCACTACACAAAGTACCAATTTTTTTCTTCCAAGTTTTTATATCTCAAACTTCCTACAAGCACTACACATAGTGCCAATTTCTTTCTTCGATATTTTACATACCAAACCTCCTGCAAGTACTATGTAAATTATAATTTTTTTCTTCTAAGTCTTTACATAACAAACCTCTGCAAGCACTACATAAAGTACCAATTTATTTCCTCTTAAATGTCTTTCCACTCAAAAAAACTTCTCTATGCTATTCAACAAATCTATCAAATCTTCTGGTTTTAATCCTCCTGTATACTCAAGGACATCAACCTTGATCCCATATCTATTTCATTCCAAGACCCTAATCAACCTGTCCTTAAAATGATGCTCCTATGGCATCCCCTCTAGTTATTCCTCTACATGAACCTTTGATTTGTTGTCTTCTCTCAGTCTCATTATCACAATATAGACTTGCAAAATTCGTTGGATATATTTCTCTTATACAAGCCATCATTTTAGTCAACTAAGTAACTTGGACCTACAACTCTTGCATATACCTGTTAACCTGGGCATAACCTCCTCTTCCTCTCTTCATGCTAACCTATTTATTGTTATTTCAAACAAAAAAAAAGAATAGTAGAATAAATGTAATTGACAAGATTACCTACTCTCCTTCAACAAGATCCAACTTATTCTGATACCAAATTATGTAAATCTAGTTGCAATAGGTCTAAAAAAATACCTCCCATCACATAAAAATTGTGATAAATTGAAATAAACTAGTAAAAACCTTCATTTACATAAAAATACGAGAAATAAAAATAATCGGTAAAACCCTCAATTCATACAAAAACTACAATACATGGAATTCACTTCCCCTTTTACAATGCAATACCAAGGGAATATATATCCCCAAAGAAACCCTAAAACAAAACCCTAAAGCTTAAAGCCCTAAAATAAAAAAAACAAAAATACTATTTTTGACAAATTGTTTTTCTTGTCAAAAATTGCCTTTTTAAATAATTACTATTTTCGGCAAACTATTTTTTTTGTCAAATATTGTTATTTTTAGTAATTACCCTTTTTTTATAAATTATATTTTCATCAAAAATTGCCATTTTTAGTAATTTACCATTTCCAACAAATTTTCTTCTCGTCAAAAATGATCATTTTTAGTAATTCACAAAAAAAAATCCAATTGACATTCAAATTAGCACACAACTTCGTAACATCAATATTAGGCATCCTAGAAAAACTCAACACCTAATCATGCATAAGAAAATAATCTAAAATATTATAATAAAACACCCTCTAAAAGATAGGCTCCTACGTCGTTCTCCTCTAGTTGAAAAGAAATTTGCTGCTGCAAGTTCCTCTGATTAAAATCACAATTGCTCTCCATTGAGAGCCACACATTTGCAAGCACTCCTTAGAGTACCAATCTTCTTATTTTGAGGTTTTATATCTCAAACCTCCTGTAAGCACTACACATAGTGCTAATTTCTTCCTTTGAGGTGTTACATAGCAAATCTCTTACAAGCACTATGCAAAGTGTCAATTTCTTATTTTGAGGCTTTACATAAAAAACCACTTGCAAGTACCAATTTCTTTCCTCTAAGACTTCATATAAGAAATCTCCTACAAAAAATACACAAAGTACCAATTTCTTTCTTCCAAGGTCTTATATCTCAAACCTCCTACAAGCACTACACATAGTACCGTTTTTTTTTTTCAATATTTTACATAGTAAACCTCCTGTAAGCACTATGCAAAATACAATTTTTTTCTTCTAATTCTTTACATAACAAACCTTTGTAAGCACTACACAAAGCACCAATTTCTTTTCTCTAAAAGCTCTTTCCACTCGAAAAAATTTCTCCATGTTATTCAACCAATCTATCAACTCTTCTGGTTTTAACCCTCTTGTATACTCAGGGAAATCAAACTTGATCTCATCTATATTTCCTTCCAACACCCTAATCATCCTATCCTCAAAATGATGCTCCTTTGGCTTCCCCTCCAGATCTTCCTCTACATGGACCTTTGATATGTTGTATTCTCTCATAATCTCATTATCATAATCTAGACTTGCAAAATTCATTGGATATATTTCCCTTATACACGCCATAATTCTAGTCAACTAAGTAACTTGTACATAAAACTCTTGCATATGCCTATTAACTTGGGTATATCCTCCTCTTCCTCTCTTCATGCTAACCTATTTTTTCTTATTTCAAACAAAAAAATAAGAATAACAGAATAAATGTAATCAAAAAGATTACCTTCTCTCCTCTAGCAAGATCCAACTTGATCTAATACCAAATTATGTAAATATAGTTGCAAAAGGTCTGAAAAAATATCTCCCATCACATAAAAATTGTGATAAATAGAAATAAACCAATATTCATTTACATAAAAACTATGATAAATAAAAATAACCGATAAAACCCTCAATTCATATAAAACCTAAAATGCATGGAATCCACTTCCCTTTTTACAATGCAATACCAAGGGAATATATAGCTCCAAAGAAACCCTAAAGCTTAAAGCCCTAAAGATAAAATAAATTTACTATTTTCGACAAATTGTTTTTCCTACCAAAAATTGCTTTTTTAAGTAATTACTATTTTCAGAAAATTATTTTTTGTCAAAGATTGTTATTTTTAGTAATTACCATTTTTTGACAAATTAAGTTTTTGTCAAAATTTGTCATTTTTAGTAATTTATCATTTCCAACAAATTGTCTTCTCATCAAAAATTACCATTTTTAGTAATTCACAAAAAAACTCGAATTGATATGCAAATTAGCACACAAATTTGTAACATCCATATTAGGTATCCTAGAAAACCTTGACACCTAATCATGCATAAGAAAATAATATAAAATCTTCTAAGAAAATACCTTCTAAAAGATAGGCTCCTACATCAATCTTCCCTAGTTAAAAAGAACTCTACTTCTGCGAGTTCCTCTGATCAAACTCATAATTGCTCTCCATAGAGCGCCACACATTTGCAATCACTCCTTAGAGTAACAATATCCTTATTTCGAGTTTCTATATCTCAAACCTCCTATAAGCACTACACATAGTGCTAATTTCTTTCTTCAAGGTTTTACATAGTAAACCTCTTAAAAGCACTATGCAAAGTGTCAATTTCTTCTTTTAGGATTTACATAAAAAACCTCTTGCAAGAACTGCATAAAGTGTCAATTTATTTCCTCTAAGGCTTCATATAAGAAATCTCCTGCAATCACTACACAAAGTACCAATTTTTTTCTTCCAAGCTCTTCTATCTCAAACCTCCTACAAGCACTACACATAGTGCCAATTTTTTTCTTCCATATATTACATAGCAAACCTCCTGCAAGCACTATGCAAGGTACAAAATGTTTCTTCTAAGTCTTTACATAACAAACCTCTACAAGCACTACACAAAGTACCAATTTCTTTCCTTTAAAAGGTATTTCCACTCAAAAAAACTTCTCCATGCTATTCAACCAATCTATCAACTCTTATGGTTTTAACCCTCTTGTATACTCAGGGACATCAATGTTGATCCCATCTCTATTTCCTTCCAACACCCTAATCAAACTATCCTAAAAATGATGCTCCTCTAGCTTCCCCTCCAGTTCTTCCTCTCCATAAATCTTTGATCTTTTGTCTTCTCTCATAGTCTCAATATCAGAATCTAGACTTGTAAAATTTGTTGGATATATTTCCCTTATACAAGCCATCATTCCAGTAAAGTAAGTAACTTGTACTTACAACTCTTGCATATGCCTGTTATCCTAGGCATAACCTCCTCTTCCTCTCTTTATGCTAACCTATTTTTTTTTATTTTAAACAAAAAATAAGAATAGCATAATAAATGTAATCGACAAGATTACCTTCTCTTCTCCAGAAATATCCAACTTGATATGATACTAAATGATGTAAATCCAGTTGCAAGAGGTCTAAACAAATATCTCCCATCAAATAAAAATTGTGATAAATAGAAATAAACCATTAAAACCCTTTATTTACGTAAAAAAAGTGATAAATAGAAATAACCGATAAAACCCTCAATTCATATAAAAACTACAATACATGGATTAACTTCCCCTTTTACAATGCAATACGAAGGAAATATATATCCTCAAAGAAACACTAAAACAAAACCTTAAAGATTAAAGCCCTAAATATTAAAAAAAAAATACTATTTTCGAAAAAAAAAATTTCCTGCCAAAAATTTTCTTTTTAAGTAATTAAATTTTTGAAAATTTATTTTTTCATAAAAGATTATTATTTTTATTAATTACCATTTTCAACAAATTATTTTTTCGTCAAAATTTGCCATTTTTAGTAATTTACCATTTCCAAAAAATTGTCTTCTCGTCAAAAAAATATCATTTTTAGTAATTCACAAAAAAACTCGAATTAACATGCAAACTAGCACACAACTTCATAAAATCCATATTAGGCATCCTAGAAAAACTCAACACCTAATCATGCATAAGAAAATAATCTAAAATATTCTAATAAAACACCCTCTAAAAGATAGGCTCCTGCATCATTCTTCCCTAGTTGGAAAGATCTTTGCTCCTACAAGTTCCTCAGATCAAACTCATAATTGCTCTCCATAGAGTGCCACACATTTTTAAGCAGTCCTTAGAGTACAAATCTTCTTCTTTCAAGGTTTTATATCTCAAACCTCCTGTAAGCACTACACATAGTGCTAATTTCTTCCTTCGATGTTTTACATAGCAAACCTCTTGCAAGCACTATGCAAAGTGTCAATTTCTTCTTTTGAGGCTTTACATAAAAACCTCTTGCAAGCAATACATAAAGTGTCAATTTCTTTCCTCTAAGGCTTCATATAATAAGCCTCCTGCAAGCAATACACAAAGGACCAATTTCTTTCTTCCAAGTTTTTATATCTCAAACTTCCTACAAGCACTACACATAGTGCCAATTTCTTTCTTCGATATTTTACATAGCAAACCTCCTGCAAGTAATATGTAAAGTATAATTTTTTTCTTCTAAGTCTTTATATAACAAACCTCTGCAAGCATTGCATAAAGTACCAATTTATTTCCTCTTAAATGTCTTTCCACTCAAAAGACTTCTCTATGCTATTCAACAAATCTATCAAATCTTCTGGTTTTAATCATCTTGTATCCTCAGGGACATCAACCTTGATCCCATATCTATTTCCTTCCAAGACCCTAATCAACCTATCCTTAAAATGATGCTCCTATGACATCCCCTCCAGTACTTCGTCTACATCAATCTTCCTTAGTTGAAAGGAACTCTGCTCTTGCGAGTTCCTCTAATCAAACTCATAATTGCTCTCCATAGAGCGCCACACATTTGCAAGCACTCTTTAGAGTACCAATATCTTTATTTCAAGTTTCTATATCTCAAACCTCCTATAAGCACTACACATAGTGCTAATTTCTTCCTTCGAGATTTTACATAGCAAACCTCTTCAAAGCACTATGCAAAGTGTCGATTTCTTCTTTTAGGATTTACATAAAAAACCTCTTGCAAGCACTGCATAAAGTGCCAATTTCTTTCCTCTAAGGCTTCATATAAGAAATCTCCTGCAAGCACTACAAAAAGTACCATTTTTTTTCTTTCAAGTTCTTATATCTCAAACCTCCTACAAGTACTACACATAGTGCCAATTTTTTTCTTCCATATTTTACATAGCAAACCTCCTACAAGCACTATGCAAAGTACAAAAATATTTTTTCTAAGTCTTTACATAACAAACCTCTACAAGCACTGCACAAAGTACCAATTTCTTTCTTCTAAAAGGTCTTTCCACTCAAAAAAACTTCTCCATGCTATTCAACCAATCTATCAACTCTTCTGGTTTTAACCCTCTTGTATACTCAAGGACATCAATGTTGATCCCATCTCTATTTCCTTCCAAGACCCTAATCAAACTATCCTCAAAATGATGCTCCTCTAGCTTTCCCTCCAGTTCTTCATCTCCATAAATCTTTCATCTATTGTCTTCTCTCATAGTCTCAATATCAGAATCTAGACTTGTAAAATTTGTTGGATATATTCCCCTTATACAAGCCATAATTCTAGTAAACTATGTAACTTGTACTTACAACTTTTGCATATGCCTGTTAACCTAGGCATAACCTCCTAATCCTCTCTTCATGCTAACCTATTTTTTGTTATTTTAAACAAAAAATAAGAATAGCATAATAAATGTAATCGACAAGATTACCTTCTCTTCTCTAGAAATATCCAACTTGCTATGATACCAAATGATGAAAATCTAGTTGCAAGAGGTCTAAACAAATACCTCCCATCAAATAAAATTTGTGATAAATAGAAATAAACCATTAAAACCCTTTATTTACGTAAAAAAAGTGATAAATAGAAATAATCGATAAAACCCTAGGTTCATATAAAAACTACAATACATGGATTAACTTCCCCTTTTACAATGCAATACGAAGGGAATATATATCCTCAAAGAAACCCTAAAACAAAACCCTAAAGATTAAAGCCCTAAAGATTAAAAAAAAATTACTATTTTCGACAATTTTTTTTCTTGCCAAAAATTGCCTTTTTAAGTAATTAAATTTTTGGAAAATTATTTTTTCATAAAAGATTATTATTTTTATTAATTACCATTTTTAACAAATTATTTTTTCGTCAAAAATTGCCATTTTTAGTAATTTACCATTTCCAAAAAATTGTCTTCTCGTCAAAAAAATATCATTTTTAGTAATTCACAAAAAAACTCGAATTAACATGCAAATTAGCACACAACTTTGTAACATCCATATTAGGCATCCTAGAAAAACACAACACCTAATCATGCATAAGAAAATAATCTAAAATCTTCTTATAAAACACCCTCTAAAAGATAGGCTCCTACATCATTCTTCCCTAGCAAGTTCCTCGGATCAAACTCATAATTGCTCTCCATAGAGTGCGACACGTTTGTAAGCAGTCCTTAGAGTACAAATCTCTTTCTTTCAAGGTTTTATATCTCAAACCTCCTGTAAGCACTACACATAGTGCTAATTTCTTCCTTTGATGTTTTACATAGAAAACCTTTTGCAAGCACTATGCAAAGTATCAATTTCTTCTTTTGAGGCTTTACATAAAAAACCTCT
Organism: Wollemia nobilis; assembly: GCA_028583015.1. Lineage (NCBI taxonomy): Eukaryota > Viridiplantae > Streptophyta > Pinopsida > Araucariales > Araucariaceae > Wollemia > Wollemia nobilis. Next base: position 15,170,235 of record JAQPPZ010017235.1, read on the forward strand.
TGCAAGCACTACATAAAGTGCCAATTTCTTTCCTCTAATGCTTCATATAATAATCCTCCTACAAGCACTACATAAAGTACCAATTTCTTTCTTCCAAGTTTTTATATCTCAAACTTCCTACAAGCACTACACATAGTGCCAATTTCTTTGTTCAATATTTTATATAGCAAACCTCCTGCAAGTACTATGTAAAGTATAATTTTTTTCTTCTAAGTCTTGACATAACAAACCTCTACAAGCACTGCATAAAGTACCAATTTATTTCCTCTTAAATGTCTTTCCACTCGAAAAAACTTCTCTATGCTATTCAACAAATCTATCAAATCTTTTGGTTTTAATCCTCCTGTATACTCAGGGACATCAACCTTGATCCCATATCTAATTCCTTCCAAGACCCTAATCAACCTGTAATTAAAATGATGCTCCTATGGCATCCCCTTTAGTTCTTTCTCTACATAAACCTTTGATTTGTTGTCTTCTCTCATAGTCTCATTATCATAATATAGACTTGCAAAATTCGTTGGATATATTTCTCTTATACAAGCCATCATTTTAGTCAACTAAGTAACTTGTACCTGCAACTCTTGCATATACCTGTTAACCTGGGCATAACCTCCGCTTCCTCTCTTCATGCTAACCTATTTATTGTTATTTCAAACAAAAAAAATAGTAGAATAAATGTAATCGACAAGATTACCTCCTCTCCTTCAGCAAGATCCAACTTATTCTGATACCAAATGATGTAAATCTAGTTGCATTAGGTCTGAACAAATACCTCCCATCACATAAAAATTGTGATAAATAGAAATAAACTAGTAAAACCCTTCATTTACATAAAAATACGAGAAATAAAAATAATCGGTAAAACCCTCAATTCATATAAAAACTACAATACATGGAATTCACTTCCCCTTTTAAATTGCAATACCAAGGGAATATATATCCCCAAAGAAACCCTAAAACAAAACCCTAAAGCTTAAAGCCCTAAAGATTAAAAAAAAATTACTATTTTTGACAAATTGTTTTTCTTGCCAAAAATTGCCTTTTTAAGTAATTACAATTTTCGGCAAATTATTTTTTCGTCAAATATTGTTATTTTTAGTAATTATCATTTTTTGATAAATTATATTTTCATAAAAAATTGTCATTATTAGTAATTTACCATTTCCAACAAATTTTATTTTCGTAAAAAATTATCGTTTTTAGTAATTCACAAAAAAAATCGAATTGACATGCAAATTAGCACACAACTTCGTAACATCCCTATTAGGCATCCTAGAAAAACTCAACACCTAATCATGGATAAGAAGATAATCTAACATATTATAATAAAACACCGTCTAAAATATAGGCTCCTACGTCATTCTCCTCTAGTTGAAAAGAACTTTGCTCCTGCGAGTTCCTCTGATTAAACTCATAATTGCTCTCCATAGAGCGCCACACATTTGCAAGCACTCCTTAGAATACCAATCTTCTTATTTTGAGGTTTTATATCTCAAACCTGTTGTAAGCACTACACATAGTGCTAATTTCTTCCTTCGAGGTTTTACATAGCAAATCTCTTACAAGCACTATGCAAAATGTTAATTTCTTATTTTGAGGCTTTACATAAAAAACCACTTGCAAGCACTGCAAAAAGTACCAATTTCTTTCCTCTAAGACTTCATATAAGAAATCTCCTACAAGCACTACACAAAGTACCAATTTCTTTCTTCCAAGGTTTTATATCTCAAACCTCCTACAAGCACTACACATAGTGCCAATTTATTTCTTCAATATTTTACATGGTAAACCTCTTGCAAGAACTATGCAAAGTACAATTTTTTTTTCTAATTCTTTACATAACAAACCTCTGTAAGCACTACACAAAGTACCAATTTCTTTTCTCTGAAAGCTCTTTCCACTCAAAAAAACTTCTCCATGCTATTCAACTAATCTATCAACTCTTCTGGTTTTAACCCTCTTGTATACTCAAGGAAATCAAACTTGATCTCATCTATTTTTCCTTCCAACACCCTAATCATCCTATCCTCAAAATGATGCTCCTTTGGCTTCCCTTCCAGTTCTTCCTCTTCATGGACCTTTGATATGTTGTCTTCTCTCATAATCTAATTATCATAATGTAGACTTGCAAAATTCAATGGATATATTTCCCTTATATAGGCCATAATTCTAGTCAACTAAGTAACTTGTACCTACAACTCTTGCATATGCCTATTAACTTGGGCATATCCTCCTCTTGCTCTCTTCATGCTAACCTATATTTTCTTATTTCAAACAAAAAAATAAGAATAACAGAATAAATGTAATAAAAAAGATTACCTTCTCTCCTCTAGCAAGATCCAACTTAGTCTGATACCAAATGATGTAAATCTAGTTGCAATAGGTCTGAACAAATACCACTCATCACATAAAAATTGTGATAAATAGAAATAAACTAGTAAAACCCTTCATTTACATAAAAATACGAAAAATAAAAATAATTGGTAAAACCCTCAATTCATATAAAAACTACAATACATGGAATTCACTTCCCCTTTTACAATGCAATACCAAGGGAATATATATCCCCAAAGAAACCCTAAAACAAAACCCTAAAGCTTAAAGCCCTAAAGATAAAAAAAAAAAAATACTATTTTTAGACAAATTGTTTTTCTTGCCAAAATTTACCTTTTTAAGTAATTATTATTTTCGGAAAATTATTTTTTCTTCAAATATTGTTATTTTTTGTAACTACCACTTTTTGATAAATTATATTTTCATCAAAAAATGTCATTTTTAGTAATTTACTATTTCCAACAAATTTTCTTCTCGTCAAAAATTATCATTTTTAGTAATTCACAAAAAAAAATCCAATTGACATGCAAATTAGCACACAACTTCGTAACATCCATATTAGGCATCCCAAAAAAACTCAACACCTAATCATGCATAAGAAAATAATCTAAAATATTATAATAAAACACCCTCTAAAAGATAGGCTCCTACGTCGTTCTCCTCTAGTTGAAAAGAACTTTGCTCCTACGAGTTCCTCTAATTAAACTCATAATTGCTCTCCATAGAGCACCACACGTTTGCAAGCACTCCTTAGAGTACCAATCTTCTTATTTTGAGGTTTTATATCTCAAACCTCCTTTAAGCACTACACATAGTGCTAATTTCTTCCTTTGAGGATTTACATAGCAAATCTCTTACAAGCACTATGCAAAGTGTCAATTTTTTTATTTTGAGGCTTTACATAAAAAACCACTTGCAAGTACCAATTTCTTTCTTCTAAGACTTCATATAAGAAATCTCCTACAAGCACTACACAAAGTACCAATTTCTTTCTTCTAAGGTTTTATATCTCAAACCTCCTACAAGCACTACACATAGTCCCAATTTCTTTCTTCAATATTTTACATAGTAAACCTCCTGCAAGCACTATGCAAAGTACAAATTTTTTCTTCTAATTCTTTACATAACAAACCTCTGTAAGCACTACACAAAGTACCAATTTCTTTTCTCTGAAAGCTCTTTTCACCCGAAAAAAATTTTTAATGCTATTCAACCAATCTATCAACTCTTCTAGTTTTAACCCTCTTGTATACTCAGGGAAATCAAACCTGATCTCATCTATATTTCCTTCCAACACCCTAATCATCCTATCATCAAAATGATGCTCCTTTGGCTTCCCCTCCAGTTCTTCCTCTACATGGACCTTTGATATGTTGTCTTCTCTCATAATCTCATTATCATAATCTAGACTTGCAAAATTCATTGGATATACTTCCCTTATACACTCCATAATTCTAGTCAACTAAGTAACTTGTACCTACAACTCTTGCATATGCCTATTAACTTGGGTATATCCTCCTCTTCCTCTCTTCATGCTAACCTATTTTTTCTTATTTCAAGCAAAAAACTAATAATAATAGAATAAATGTAATCGAAAAAATTACCTTCTCTCCTCTAGCAATATCCAACTTGATCTAATACCAAATTATGTAAATATAGTTGCAAGAGGTCTAAAAAAATATCTCCCATCACATAAAAATTGTGATAAATAGAAATAAACCAATATTCATTTACATAAAAACTATGATAAATAAAAATAACCGATAAAACCCTCAATTCATATAAAAACTACAATACATGGAATCCATAAGATAAAATAAATTTACTATTTTCGACAAATTGTTTTTCCTACCAAAAATTGCTTTTTTAAGTAATTACTATATTCAGAAAATTATTTCTTGTCAAATATTGTTATTTTTTAGTAATTACCATTTTTCGACAAATTAAGTTTTTGTCAAAAAATTTTATTTTTAGTAATTTATCATTTCCAACAAATTGTCTTCTCATCAAAAATTACCATTTTTAGTAATTCACAAAAAAACTCGAATTGACATGCAAATTAGCACACAAATTTGTAACATCCATATTAAGTATCCTAGAAAACCTTGACACCTAATCATGCATAAGAAAATAATATAAAATCTTCTAAGAAAATACCTTCTAAAAGATAGGCTCCTACATCAATCTTCCCTAGTTAAAAATAACTCTGCTCCTACGAGTTCCTCTGATCAAACTCATAATTGCTCTCCATAGAGCGCCACACATTTGCAAGCACTCCTTAGAGTACCAATATCTTTATTTCGAGTTTCTATATCTCAAACCTCCTGTAAGCACTACACATAGTGCTAATTTCTTCCTTCGAGGTTTTACATAGCAAACCTTTTAAAAGCACTATGCAAAGTGTCAATTTCTTCTTTTAGGATTTACATAAAAAACCTCTTGCAAGCACTGCATAAAGTGTCAATTTCTTTCCTCTAAGGCTTTATATAAGAAATGTCCTGAAAGCACTACACAAAGTACCAATTTTTTTCTTCCAAGCTCTTCTATCTCAAACCTCCTACAAGCACTACACATAGTGCCAATTTCTTTCTTCCATATTTTACATAGCAAACCTCCTACAAGCACTATGCAAGGTACAAAAAGTTTCTTCTAAGTCTTTACATAACAAACCTCTACAAGCACTACACAAAGTACCAATTTCTTTCCTTTAAAAGGTCTTTCCACTCAAAAAAACTTCTTCATGCTATTCAACCAATCTATCAACACTTTTGGTTTTAACCCTCTAGTGTACTCAAGGACATCAATGTTGATCCCATCTCTATTTCCTTCCAACACCCTAATCAAACTATCCTCAAAATGATGCTCCTCTAGCTTCCCCTCCAATTCTTCCTCTCCATAAATCTTTGATTTGTTGTCTTCTCTCATAGTCTCAATATCAAAATCTAGACTTGTAAAATTTGTTGGATATATTTCCCTTATACAAGCCATCATTCTAGTAAACTAAGTAACTTGTACTTACAACTCTTGCATATGCCTGTTAACCTAGGCATAACCTCCTCTTCCTCTCTTCATGCTAACCTATTTTTTGTTATTTTAAACAAAAAATAAGAATAGCATAATAAATGTAATCAATAATATTACCTTCTCTTCTCCATAAATATCCAACTTGATATGATACCAAATGATGTAAATCCAATTGCAATAGGTCTAAACAAATACCTCCCATCAAATAAAAATTGTGATAAATAGAAATAAATCATTAAAACCCTTTATTTACGTAAAAAAAGTGATAAATAGAAACAACCGATAAAACCCTCGGTTCATATAAAAACTACAATACATGGATTCACTTCCCCTTTTACAATGCAATACGAAGGGAATATATATCCTCAAAGAAACCCTAAAGAATAAAGCCCTAAAGATTAAAAAAAATTACTATTTTCGACAAAAAAAATTTCTTGCCAAAAATTGCCTTTTTAAGTAATTAAATTTTTGGAAAATTATTTTTTCATAAAATATTACTATTTTTATTAATTACCATTTTCAACAAATTATTTTTTCGTAAAAAATTGCCATTTTTAGTAATTTACCATTTCCAAAAAATTGTCTTCTCGTCAAAAAAATATCATTTTTAGTAATTCATAAAAAAACTCAAATTAACATGCAAATTAGCACACAACTTTGTAACATCCGTATTAGGCATCCTAGAAAAACTCAACACCTAATCATGCATAAGAAAATAATCTAAAATCTTCTAATAAAACACCCTCTAAAAGATAGGCTCCTACATCATTCTTCCCTAGTTGGAAAGAACTTTGCTCCTGCAAGTTCCTCGAATCAAACTCATAATTGCTCTCCATAGAGTGCCACACATTTGTAAGCAGTACTTAGAGTACAAATATCCTTCTTTCAAGGTTTTATATCTCAAACCTCCTGTACGCACTACACATAGTGCTAATTTCTTCCTTTGATGTTTTACATAGCAAACCTCTTGCAAGCACTATGCAAAGTGTCAATTTCTTCTTTTGAGGCTTTACATAAAAACCTCTTGCAAGCACTCCATAAAGTGTCAATTTCTTTCCTCTAAGGCTTCATATAATAAGCCTCCTTTAAGTACTACACAAAGTACCAATTTCTTTCTTCCAAGTTTTTATATCTCAAACTTTCTACAAGCACTACACATAGTGTCAATTTCTTTCTTCGATATTTTATATAGCAAACCTCCTGCAAGTACTATGTAAAGTATATTTTTTTTCTTCTAAGTTTTTACATAACAAACCTCTGCAAGCACTGCATAAAGTACCAATTTATTTCCTCTTAAATGTCTTTCCACTTAAAAAAACTTCTCTATGCTATTAAACAAATCTATCAAATCTTCTAGTTTTAATCCTCCTGTATACTCAGGGACATCAACCTTGATCCCATATCTATTTCCTTCCAAGACCCTAATCAACCTGTCCTTAAAATGATGCTCCTATGGCATCCCCTCCAGTTCTTCCTCTACATGAACCTTTGATTTGTTGTCTTCTCTCATAGTCTCATTATCACAATATAGACTTGCAAAATTCGTAGGATATATTTCTCTTATACAAGCCATCATTTTAGTCAACTAAGTAACTTTTACCTACAACTCTTGCATATACCTGTTAACCTGGGCATAACCTCTTCATCCTCTCTTCATGCTAACCTATTTATTGTTATTTCAAACAAATAAAAGAATAGTAGAATAAATTTAATCGACAAGATTACCTCCTCTCCTTCATCAAGATCCAACTTATTCTGATACCAAATGATGTATATCTAGTTGCAATAGGTCTGAACAAATACCTCCCATCACATAAAAATTGTGATAAATAAAAATAAACTAGTAAAACCCTTCATTTACATAAAAATACAAGAAATAAAAATAATCGGTAAAACCCTCAATTCATATAAAAACTACAATACATGGAATTCACTTCCCATTTTACAATGCAATACCAAGGAAATATATATATCCAAAGAAACCCTAAAACAAAACCCTAAAGCTTAAAGCCCTAAAGATTAAAACAAAAAATTACTATTTTTGACAAATTATTTTTCTTGTAAAAAATTGCCCTTTTAAGTAATTATTATTTTCAGTAAATTATTTTTTCGTCAAATATTGTTATTTTTAGTAATTATAATTTTTTGATCATCAAAAATTGCCATTTTTAGTAATTTACCATTTCCAACAAATTTTCTTCTCATCAAAAATTATCATTTTTAGTAATTCACAAGAAAAAATCCAATTGACATGCAAATTAGCACACAACTTCGTAACATCCATATTAGGCATCCCAGAAAAACTCAACACCTAATCATGCATAAGAAAATAATCTAAAATATTATAATAAAACACCCTCTAAAAGATAGGCTCCTACATCGTTCTCCTCCAGTTGAAAAGAACTTTGCTCCTACGAGTTCCTCTGATTAAACTCATAATTGCTCTCCATAGAGCGCCACACATTTGCAAACACTCCTTAGAGTACCAATCTTTTTATTTTGAGGTTTTATATCTCAAACCTCCTGTAAGCACTACACATAGTGCTAATTTCTTCCTTCGAGGTTTTACATAGCAAATCTCTTACAAGCACTATGCATACTGTCAATTTCTTATTTTGAGGCTTTACATAAAAAACCACTTGCAAGTACCAATTTCTTTCCTCTAAGACTTCATATAAGAAATCTCCTACAAGCACTACATAAAGTACCAATTTCTTTCTTCCAAGGTTTTATATCTCAAACCTCCTACAAGCACTACACATAGTGCCAATTTCTTTCTTCAATATTTTACATAGTAAACCTCCTGCAAGCACTATGCAAAATACAATTTTTTTCTTCTAATTCTTTACATAACAAACCCCTGTAAGCACTACACAAAGTACCAATTTCTTTTCTCTGAAAGCTCTTTCCACTCAAAAAAACTTCTTCATGTTATTCAACCAATCTATCAACTCTTCTGGTTTTAACCCTCTTGTATACTCAGGGAAATCAAACTTGATCTCATCTATATTTCCTTCCAACACCCTAATCATCCTATCCTCAAAATGATGCTCCTTTGGCTTCCCCTCCAATTCTTCCTCTACATGGACCTTTGATATGTTGTCTTCTCTCATAATCTCATTATCATAATCTAGACTAGCAAAATTCATTGGATATATTTCCCTTATACACGCCATAATTCTAGTCAACTAAGTAACTTGCACCTACAACTCTTGCATATGCCTGTTAACTTGGGTATATCCTCCTCTTCCTCTCTTCATGCTAACCTATTTTTTTTTATTTCAAACAAAAAAATAAGAATAACAGAATAAATGTAATCGAAAATATTACCTTCTCTCCTCTAGCAAGATCCAACTTGATCTAATACCAAATTATGTAAATATAGTTGCAAGAGGTCTAAAAAAATATCTCCCATCACATAAAAATTATGATAAATAGAAATAAACCAATATTCATTTACATAAAAACTGTGATAAATAAAAATAACTGATAAAACCCTCAATTCATATAAAACCTACAATACATGGACTCCACTTCCATTTTTACAATGCAATACCAAAGGAATATATATCCCCAAAGAGACCCTAAAACTTAATGCCCTAAAGATAAAATAAATTTACTATTTTCGACAAATTGTTTTTCCTGTCAAAAATTGTTTTTTTAAGTAATTACTATTTTCAGAAAATTATTTTTTGTCAAAGATTGTTATTTTTAGTAATTACCATTTTTCGACAAATTAAGTTTTTGTCAAAAATTGTCATTTTTAGTAATTTATCATTTCCAACAAATTGTCTTCTCATCAAAAATTACCATTTTTAGTAATTCACAAAAAAACTCGAATTGACATGCAAATTAGCACACAAATTTGTAACATCCATATTAGGTATCCTAGAAAACCTTGACACCTAATCATGCATAAGAAAATAATATAAAATCTTCTATGAAAATACCTTCTAAAAGATAGGCTCCTACATTAATCTTCCCTAGTTAAAAAGAACTCTGCTCCTGTGAGTTCCTCTGATCAAACTCATAATTGCTCTCCATACAGCACCACACATTTGCAAGCACTCCTTAGAGTACCAATATCCTTATTTCGAGTTTCTATATCTCAAACCTCCTATAAGCACTACACATAGTGCTAATTTCTTCCTTCAAGGTTTTACATAGCAAACCTCTTAAAAGCGCTATGCAAAGTGTCAATTTCTTCTTTTAGAATTTACATAAAAAACCTCTTGCAAGCACTGCATAAAGTGCCAATTTCTTTCCTCTAAGGCTTCATATAAGAAATATCCTACAAAAAAACTCGAATTAACATGCAAATTAGCACACAACTTCGTAACATCCATATTAGGCACCTAGAAAAACTCAACACCTAATCATGCATAAGAAAATAATCTAAAATCTTCTAATAAAACACCCTCTAAAAGATAGGCTCCTACATCATTCTTCCCTAGTTGGAAAGAACTTTGCTCCTGTAAGTTCCTTGGATCAAACTCATAATTGCTCTCCATAGAGTGCCACACATTTGTAAGTAGTCCTTAGAGTACAAATCTCCTTCTTTCACGGTTTTATATATCAAACCTCCTGTAAGCACTACACATAGTGCTAATTTCTTCCTTCGATGTTTTACATAGCAAACCTCTTGCAAGCGCTATGCAAAGTGTCAATTTCTTCTTTTGAGGCTTTACATAAAAACCTCTTGCAAGCACTACATAAAGTGCCAATTTCTTTCCTCTAAGGCTTCATATAATAAGCCTCCTGCAAGCACTACACAAAGTACCAATTTATTTATTCCAAGTGTTTATATCTCAAACTTCCTACAAGCACTACACATAGTGCCAATTTCTTTCTTCGATATTTTATATAGTAAACCTCCTGCAAGTACTATGTAAAGTATAATTTTTTTCTTCTAAGTCTTTACATAACAAACCTCTGCAAGCACTACATAAAGTACCAATTTATTTCCTCTTATATGTCTTTCCACTAAAAAAAACTTCTCTATGCTATTCAACAAATCTATCAAATCTTTTGGTTTTAATCCTCCTGTATACTCAAGGACATCAACCTTGATCCCATATCTATTTCCTTCCAAGACCCTAATCAACCTGTCCTTAAAATGATGCTCGTATGGCATCCCCTTCAGTTCTTCCTCTACATAAACCTTTGATTTGTTGTCTTCTCTCATAGTCTCATTATCATAATATAGACTTACAAAATTCATTGGATATATTTCTCTTATACAAGCGATAATTTTAGTCAACTAAGTAACTTGTACCTGCAACTCTTGCATATACCTGTTAACCTGGACATAACCTCCTCTTCCTCTCTTCATGCTAACCTATTTATTGTTATTTCAAACAAAAAAAAGAATAGTAAAATAAATGTAATCGACAAGATTACCTCCTCTCTTCAGCAAGATCCAACTTATTCTGATACCAAATGATGTAAATCTAGTTGCAATAGGTCTGAACAAATACCTCCCATCACATAAAAATTGTGATGAATAGAAATAAACTAGTAAAACCCTTCATTTACATAAAAATACGAGAAATAAAAATAATCGGTAAAACCCTCAATTCATATAAAAACTACAATACATGGAATTCATTTCCCATTTTACAATGCAATACCAAGGGAATATATATCCCCAAAGAAACCCTAAAACAAAACCCTAAAGCTTAAAGCCCTAAAGACAAAAAGAAAAAAAATTACTATTTTTGACAAATTGTTTTTCTTGCCAAAAATTGTCTTTTTAAGTAATTACTAGTTTCGTCAAATTATTTTTTTTCAAATATTGTTATTTTTAGTAATTACAATTTTTTGATAAATTATATTTTCATCAAAAATTGCCATTTTTAGTAATTTACCATTTCCAAAAAATTTTCTTTTCGTAAAAAATTATCGTTTTTAGTAATTCACAAAAAAAAAATCGAATTGACATGCAAATTAGCACACAACTTCGTAACATCCATATTAGGCATCCCAGAAAAAATCAACACCTAATCATGCATAAGAAAATAATCTAACATATTATAATAAAACACCCTCTAAAAGATAGGCTCCTACGTCATTCTCCTCTAGTTGAAAAGAACTTTGCTCCTGCGAGTTCCTCTGATTAAACTCATAATTGCTCTCCATAGAGCGCCACACATTTGCAAGCACTCCTTAGAGTACCAATCTTCTTATTTCGAGGTTTTATATCTCAAACCTCCTGTAAGCACTACACATAGTGCTAATTTCTTCGTTCGAGGTTTTACATAGCAAATCTCTTACAAGCACTATGCAAAGTGTCAATTTCTTATTTTGAGGCTTTACATAAAAAACAACTTGCAAGTACCAATTTTTTTCCTCTAAGACTTCATATAAGAAATCTCCTACAAGCACTACACAAAGTACCAATTTCCTTCTTCCAAGGTTTTATATCTCAAACCTCCTACAAGCACTACACATAGTGCCAATTTATTTCTTCAATATTTTACATAGTAAACCTCCTACAAGCACTATGCAAAGTACAAATTTTTTCTTTAAATTTTTTACATAACAAACCTCTGTAAGCACTACATAAAGTACCAATTTCTTTTCTTTGAAATCTCTTTCCACTCGAAAAATCTTCTCCATGCTATTCAACCAATCTATCAACTCTTCTGGTTTTAACCCTCTTGTATACTCAGGGAAATCAAACTTGATCTAATCTATATTTCCTTCCAACACCCTAATCATTCTATCCTCAAAATGATGCTCCTTTGGCTTCCCCTCCAGTTCTTCCTCTACATGGACTTTTGATATGTTGTCTTCTCTCATAATCTCATTATCATAATCTAGACTTGCAAAATTCATTGGATATATTTCCCTTATACACACCATAATTCTAGTCAACTAAGTAACTTGTACCTACAACTGTTGCATATGCCTGTTAACTTGGGTATATCCTCCTCTTCCACTCTTCATGCTAACCTATTTTTTCTTATTTCAAACAAAAAAATAAGAATAACAGAATAAATGTAATCGAAAATATTACCTTCTCTCCTCTAGCAAGATCCAACTTGATCTAATACCAAATTATGTAAATATAGTTGCGAGAGGTCTGAAAAAATATCTCCCATCACATAAAAATTATGATAAATAGAAATAAACCAATATTCATTTACATAAAAACTGTGATAAATTAAAATAACCGATAAAACCCTCAATTCATATAAAAACTACAATACATGGAATCCACTTCCCTTTTTACAATGCAATACCAAGGGAATATATATCCCCAAAGAAACACTAAATCTTAAAGCCCTAAAGTTAAAATAAATTTATTATTTTCGACAAATTGTTTTTCTTGCCAAAAATTGCTTTTTTAAGTAATTACTATTTTCAAAAAATTATTTTAAGTCAAAGATTGTTATTTTTAGTAATTACCATTTTTTGGCAAATTAAGTTTTTGTCAAAAATTGTCATTTTTAGTGATTTACCATTTCCAACAAATTGTCTTCTCATCAAAAATTACCATTTTTAGTAATTCACAAAAAAACTCGAATTGACATGCAAATTAGCACACAAATTTGTAACATCCATATTAGTTATCCTAGAAAACCTTGACACCTAATCATGCATAAGAAAATAATATAAAATCTTCTAAGAAAATACCTTCTAAAAGATAGGATCCTACATCAATCTTCCCTAGTTGAAAAGAACTCTACTCCTACGAGTTCCTCTGATTAAACTCATAATTGCTCTCCATAGAGCGCCACACATTTGCAAGCACTCCTTAGAGTACCAATATCCTTATTTCGAGTTTCTATATCTCAAACCTCCTATAAGCACTACACATAGTGCTAATTTCTTCCTTCGAGGTTTTACATAGCAAACCTCTTAAAAGCACTATGCAAAGTGTCTATTTCTTCTTTTAGGATTTACATAAAAAACCTCTTGCAAGCACTGCATAAATTTCTTTCCTCTAAGGCTTCATATAAGAAATCTCCTACAAGCACTACACAAAGTATCAATTTTTTTCTTCCAAGCTCTTATATCTCAAACCTCCTACAAGCACTACACATAGTGCCAATTTCTTTCTTTCATATTTTACATAGCAAACCTCCTGCAAGCACTATGCAAAGTACAAAATGTTTCTTCTAAGTCTTTACATTACAAACCTCTACAAGCAGTACACAAAGTACCAATTTATTTTCTCTAAAACGTCTTTCCACTCAAAAAAACTTCTCCATGTTATTCAACCAATCTATCAACTCTTCTGGTTTTAACCCTCTTGTATACTCAAGGACATCAATGTTGATCCCATCTCTATTTCCTTCCAAGACCTTAATCAAACTATCCTCAAAATGATGCTCCTCTAGCTTCCCCTCTAGTTCTTCCTCTCCATAAATCTTTGATCTTTTGTCTTCTCTCATAGTCTCAATATCAGAATCTAGACTTGTAAAATTTGTTCGATATATTTCCCTTATACAAGCCATCATTCTAGTAAACTATGTAACTTGTACTTACAACTCTTGCATATGCCTGTTAACCTAGGCATAACCTCCTCTTCCTCTCTTCATTCTAACCTATTTTTTGTTATTTTAAACAAAAAATAAGAATAGCATAATAAATGTAATCGACAAGATTACCTTCTCTTCTCTAGAAATATCCAACTTGATATGATACCAAATGATGTAAATCTAGTTGCAAGAGGTCTAAACAAATACCTCCCATCAAATAAAAATTGTGATAAATAGAAATAAACCATTAAAACCCTTTATTTACTTAAAAAAAGTGATAAATAAAAAACGGATAAAACCCTCAGTTCATATAAAACTACAATACATGGATTCACTTCCCCTTTTACAATGCAATACGAAGGGAATATATATCCTCAAAGAAACCCTAAAACAAAACCCTAAAGATAAAAATAAATTACTATTTTCGACAAAAAAAAATTCCTGCCAAAAATTGCCTTTTTAAGTAATTAAATTTTTGGAAAATTATTTTTTCATAAAATATTATTATTTTTATTAATTACCATTTTCAACAAATTATTTTTTCGTAAAAAATTGCCATTTTTAGTAATTTACCATTTCCAAAAAATTGTCTTCTCATCAAAAAAATATCATTTTTTAGTAATTCACAAAAAAACTCGAATTAACATGCAAATTAGCACACAACTTCGTAACATCCATATTAGGCATCCTAGAAAAACTCCACCTAATCATGCATAAGAAAATAATCTAAAATCTTCTAATAAAACACCCTCTAAAAGATAGGCTCCTACATCATTCTTCCCTAGTTGGAAAGAACTTTGCTCCTGCAAGTTTCTCAGATCAAACTCATAATTGCTCTCCATAGAGTGCCACACATTTGTAAGCAGTCCTTAGAGTACAAATCTTCTTCTTTCAAGGTTTTATATCTCAAACCTCCTGTAAGCACTACACATAGTGCTAATTTCTTCTTTCGATGTTTTACATAGCAAACCTCTTGCAAGCACTATGCAAAGTGTCAATTTCTTCTTTTGAGGATTTACATAAAAAACCTCTTGCAAGCACTAAATAAAGTGTCAATTTCGTTCCTCTAAGGCTTCATATAATAAGCCTCCTGCAAGCACTACACAAAGTATCAATTTTTTTCTTCCAAGTTTTTATATCTCAAACTTCCTACAAGCACTACACATAGTGCCAATTTCTTTCTTCGATATTTTACATAGCAAACTTCCTGCAAGTACTATGTAAAGTATAATTTTTTCTTCTAAGTCTTTACATAACAAACCTCTGCAAGCACTGCATAAAGTACCAATTTATTTCCTCTTAAATGTCTTTCCACTCAAAAAAACTTCTCTATGCTATTCAACAAATCTATCAAATCTTCTGGTTTTAATCCTCCTGTATACTTAGGGACATCAACCTTGATCCCATATCTATATCCTTCCAAGACCCTAATCAACCTGTCCTTAAAATGATGCTCCTATGGCATCCCCTCCAGTTTTTCCTCTACATGAACCTTTGATTTGTTGTCTTCTCTCATAGTCTCATTATCATAATATAGACTTGCAAAATTCGTTGGATATATTTCTCTTATACAAGCCATCATTTTAGTCAACTAAGTAACTTGTACCTGCACCTCTTGCATATTCCTGTTATCCTAGGTATAACCTCCTCTTCCTCTCTTCATGCTAACCTATTTATTGTTATTTCAAACAAAAAAAAAGAATAGTAGAATAAATATAATCGACAAGATTACCTCCTCTCCTTCAGCAAGATCCAACTTATTCTGATACCAAATGATGTAAATCTAGTTGCAATAGGTCTAAACAAATACCTCCCATCACATAAAAATTGTGATAAATAGAAATAAACTAGTAAAACCCTTCATTTACATAAAAATACGAGATAAAAATAATCCATAAAACCCTCAATTCATATAAAAACTACAATATATGGAATTCGCTTCCCATTTTACAATGCAATACCAAGGGAATATCTATCCCCAAAGAAACCCTAAAACAAAACCCTAAATCTTAAAGCCCTAAAGATAAAAAATATAAACTATTTTTGCAAATTGTTTTTCCTACCAAAAATTGCCTTTTTAAGTAATTACTATTTCCAGAAAAAAAAATCATCAAAAATTCTTATTTTTAGTAATTACCATTTTTGGCAAATTATTTTTCATCCAAAATTACCATTTTTAGTAATTATCATTTTTGGCAAATTATCTTCTCATAAAAAAATATCATTTTTAGTAATTCACAAAAAAACTCGATTGACATGCAAATTAGCGCACAACTTAGTAACACCCATATTAGGCATCCTAGAAAAACATAACACCTAATCATGCATAAAAAAAAATTAAAAACTTCTAAGAAAACACCCTCTAAAAATATAGGCTCTTGTATCATTTCCTTTCTAGAGAGGGACCACCCCAGAAAAAATCCTTTTGAAGTTTTTGGAGCTATTTGAAAACCTTAGAAATTGCTAAAGCAAAGAAGAAGCAGACCAAAAGAGCTCAGAGAACATACTTGAGAAGGGTTAATATGCTAGCCGAGGAAAGCCATTTGAAAGTCCATCCCTACAACCTCCCTCTAAATTTAGAGATAATTTCACTACAATACAATCTTTTAGGAGTAGAGTTAGTCAAATGAAATCCCAAGTACTTGAAAGGAAGAGAGGACCTCTCAAAGCTGAGAAACCTAGAAATATTTATTTGGACATGAATAGGAGTGTTGAAGAAAAAAACCTTTGACTTCATCATATTGATCTTACCTCTAGATGCAGCCAAATAATCCTCTAAATTCTCCTTAAAACTTCGTGTCTCCTTGAGAGTGACTTCACCCATAAGCAAGGTGTCATCCATGAACTAGAGGTGGGAAATCTTCTGCTCATTTTTGGCCACATAAACACCCTTTAAGTGACCATAGCCCTTATATTTGTGGAGCAATATCCCTAGACCTTATACCAAAATAATAAAGAGATAAAGAGAAAAAGGGTATCCCTATCTCAAGCCTCTAGAGAGAGGTGATACAACCCAAGTCTAACACACTTGGTTGTCCAACCTAGTCTTGCACACTAGATTCATAAAGTGAAATTATTTTTAAGACTCAATTCATAAAGTGAAAATTTTGGTAAGATACACGACTAGACATGCCTCAAGGTAAAAATTTCAATGTAAATGGTTAAATGATCAGTCAATAATTTATTAGTACGATGTATAGAAAGCCTACTTTTGTAAATAGTGACCACTACAGATAGTATCTAGAGTGGATGAGATTGGCCAGATCCTATAAAAGGTATATTTTTATGAACCTATCTTCTCATCTATGAGAGTGCATGTTTGTGGCTAGGATTATCCTCTAGGACCCATAACACCTAGAGGATGGACACATACTCTCTCTGCCCCTTAGCATGAAGGAATTAGATTCCTTATGACCTAATTTACATCCAAAATTTTAAATATGCAAGGGTTTAGTGTGTTATATCTTGTGCCTAGTTGAGATTCCTACTACACTAGAATCAACTAGGGCCTCACCATTACACTAGCTCAAGGACCTAGTATCTCTTATCATGGCATTATTAATGACGAGTTGTCTCATACTAAATTGTCACTGAGAAAACTAGCATCGACATCTTGCTAGATTTATCCTATTTATACAATGATCAAGGGATCTATCATCATACTACTTCAACAAACTAGATGTAATGTCACATACCATCCCTCGTTACCTTCACGTCTTGATCTTACACATCAAGAGTATGACACTCTTGAATCACAATGATCACCTTAATCATAATCATCGATATTGAGTATTTTTTCATCCTTCCACGATGAATAAGTTTAATTCTTTTTGAATAATTCATCCTCCTTGACGAATTTAGGATTTAGGGTTTATGATGGTTTAAGAAGTTTTTAGAGAAAGGTTTACAATTAGCCTGATCAAACCCAAGATAAAAAAATTTTCAACACAAGTTTATTTCTTTTAGTCTAGTATCTTATATTAATCTAATATTTAAAGAAATGATAATTCAAAGTAAAATTTTGCTTTAATAAATCAAGTATATTCCTTCTAAAATTTATGAATAATACTTACAAATAAAAAGAAACACATTCTCTAAAAATAACGTATAATAACCCACAATAAAAAGATCTACTTTCTCTTTTTGAATAAATATTGACTAGTAACAAAATTAATTGCGTTAACAAGACCATTTTTCATATATAAACAATATAAGATATTAACATTATTAACAAGACCATTTTTCCTATATAAGCAATATAAGACAATAATAAATTCATCTTATTTTACTATAAATTCTCTATTTCAACAATTCATAGGCCATGCACAAAAATAAAGAGTTTAAATTTACTATAAAACATTCAAATTCAAATTTTCATTTTACATAGATCAACCATTTAGATTATTTTTAAGTTATAAACAAAGAGGTCGTGTCTTTTATTCATCATATAGTTTCAAATTTATGACCGTAGTACCTAAGGTAATATTTTCATTGAAGCAATGCAATGAACTGTTATCGATATTTATTTAAGTTTTGGGTCCCAAGTATTAAAATAGGATTATTTTTCCTTGATGAGCTTCTATATCAGTTTACCGAAAATAAAACCCATACTTATATATTTACTAAGTATTACTTTTAAGGTGAAAAATAAACATGTATCACAACTAAATATATTTCCACAACTATGGATAAATATAATGCTAGCATAATTTAATATTAAAAAAATAGTTTTGTAAGCTATCCATGATGGGTTGGTTACTAACTTAGTGCTTTCATTATAATGCACTTGAAGGGATCATACAACATTCAAAAATTAATTGATATTGCCCTTTTAGTGCTAAAATAGCAGATATTGACACATGAAATGAACACCAAGGAAATATTTAATCAAGTTTAGAGAAAAAGGCCAAAAAAAATCATAAGACTCCTATGTCGATGTGGCAACATCTTGTTGTGGCTAGGCGCTACTTAGGGAGATTGTCGAAGCAATTCTAGGGTGAGTTTAGATAATCAAATTCTTGGACTTAACTCAGAAATAAACATGAATCATAAAATCCACATCTTTTCAATATTAGGATACATATAAAGTCTTAAATTTGAAAAATAATCTAATTGTGTTTAATTACGAACATCAATTACAAATAGTAAGATTTATAGCAATGAAAACTATCATTAAATAAATTACATTTCAATTTCCCTTGTTGAAATACAATATGTTGTACACACAGAAATATATTTATATATATAATTTAATTAATCCAATCTTGAAAGCTCATGACATTATTAAACATATCCTAAGTACACATGTATATATTAAAATTACATAAGCAAAGACTCCATCATGAGTCCAATTTTCATTCTCGTCGAATAATTGGATTTGGTACAACCACACTGGACTTGAGTATTGGCCAATTGGAGAGAATTTAAAGGTGCTTCTCTACCGAGAAAGAATATACTTCTAACATACTAGGGAGGTTCGCCTATGAACTCATCAAATTTAGTGATCGAGAAGGTATAGGGTAGGATCAAACAACCCCAAAAAAAGAAAAGAATATATGCAATGCATGCTTTACCTATATGCTATTTTATATGCACACAGATGCATAATACATAGCACAAATAAAGTAACATCATGTAAAAATTTAACTAATATTATTTCAATTAAATAAAAATGTTCAACATCGAGATAAAGAATCATATAATAGAACTATAATTTACAAACATACCTCTACATCATTTCAGTCACCAACAATGAAATTATACAACTCATAAAAACTTTATTTTCATCTCATTATGAAATAAGTATCTCATTATGAAATAAGTATTTCCTCTAACCGAAAATCAAAGTGCAGTTACAAACCAAGTCTTAAAACCAAACATGTCTTAGAAGTGTAGAGCATTCTAACATGCAAAATACACAGTGAGGATCTTTGGTTCATTATGTAAACTAATAATAGCATTCACGTAGTTCATATCACTCACCAAGCTATGGAACACAATAATCATTTAAAAAAAAAAAATAAGCTTGTTATGAGTTCAAAGAAACAATCAAAATGCAAATATCTCAACCAAAAATAACATCACATATCAATGAATGCAGCATTCAATCAGCCAAAGGAGATAGGAACTCCGACCTGAGTGTAAAATTTCCATCACAGCCTTTGGCTTCTAAATATTTCTTCCTCTCCAATTTTGTAGAGTATGGGTGCACTATATGGTTTTATTATCATTCTCACTATATATAGAAAACATAAGGTAATCTTATTCAAACAGGTGGAAATATTCATGCAATTGTCCACATTATTCAAGTTCCAGATGGTAGTCGAGCTCCAAATTTTAGAATAAGTATTCTATGCATACATTCTAGTTTGAAACTTTTACGTATTAGTAGTATAATAATAACATTTATAAAATTATATTTATTATTTATTTTTATTAAAAATTATATTAATTTATAAACTATAAATTATGAACAAGCATTAAGCAATTATTTCAAGCATGAGATATTGGTTCTCATCAAACATAAAGAATACCAACACAAGACATAGAATACATATTGTATACGTAGAAGGTATTTTTATGAATGCAACTACATGAATGTAATTTTGTGAGCTTCCATGTACTCACAAGCCATGGTGTTTTTTCACACCTCCATCATATCCCTCATTACCTCTTGTGGTCGCCTCTCTTCTACCTTCCTGAAGGAGGGGTACCTAGTCTTGCAACCATAAAAACCATTAGCAGTACCACATTCTAGAAGTAGAGAGAAATTATAGCTTATCATCCCACAAATAATTTATAATTGAGCTAGTAGGGCTGTTACATTATCCCCCACTAGGAACAAACACATTCCTTGTATTTTAAAAACATCTTCAAAGCAATAATTCTAATATACATTTACAAATCCATAAATTCATATAACAATAAAATATTTATATTCATTCAAAAATATAAGGGAATTATATTCCCATATTATCCACATTATCCCATGTGGAATTATTCCTAGTGTATTGGTCCCACTAAATCTTATATTGATAACTGTTTTTCTTAATTGTTTAGTTCTAAAGCCAAGAATCTTAATCAATCGGACCTTAATATGATGGGGATTTGACATCTACAAGCGAGAGATATTCCAAACATGAGAAGGATCAACAACATATCTCCTAAGGAGGGAAACATGAAAGGTGTCGTGAATGTTTGACAACTAGGGTGGTAAGGCCAACTTATAAGCAATAGGGCTTATTTTTCCAACAATCTCATAGGGTCCTACAAATTTGAGGTCGATATTCAAATATTTAATAGAAATTTTAGAAGGTTTCACCCTCAAGAAAACTCTGTCTCCTAAAAATAATTCCCTCAATGTCCTTTCAAGATTAGAATAGCTTTTCTGATGATTTGAGGCTTCCTTGAGCCTTTGAAATATTTCCTTTAATTGTTCCTTCATTTTCTTAATAGTATTTGGTCTGATCACTATGTGATCTTTTGGATTATTCCATGATAGAGGAGTCCTGCATTTTCTTCTATATAGGGCTTGAAATGGATCCATGCCTAATATAGCATGATAACTATTATTATAAGTAAAATCTACCAAATGAAGGTAGTCTTCCATTTAGTCTAGTGGTTCATGCAATACTTACGTAGCATATCTTTTAGGACCATATTGATCCTCTTTGTTTTCCCATCTATATCAGGATGATATGTAGAGCTAATGTTAAGCTTTGTACCCCAGGCTTGGTGTAAATCTTATCAAAACTTAGATGTAAATCGATAATCTCTATTAGATATAATAACATATAGGAACCCATGGAGTCGAACCACTTCTCTAGAAAATTTATTTGCTAAGGTAGGTACATCATCTTGTACATTTTTAGGTATGAAATGTGCTATCCTTGTTAGTTTATGCACCACCATAAGTATTGCATCATGATGGAATTTGGTCTTAGGTAGACCAACCACAAAGTCCATATAAATAATTTTCCATTCCTTAATAGGGATTTCATATGGGTAAAAATGACCTATCGAATGTAAGTACTCTATCTTGAATTTCTAGTATTCCAAACACCTTGCCATAAAATTGATAATATCTTTCTTCATGCCTGACTAGTAAAAAGTCCTTCCTCAAATTCTCATGTATTTTTACCCCTCCCGAATGCGTGAAATAAGGAGCACAATGTGCTTCCCTTAAAACAAGGTCTCTTAATTCCTTATTTTTTGGAATGACCAATCTATCTAAAATATAACAAGTCGTCTCTGATTACAAAATATTTTCCCTTGTCAAGCCCTTGCTCAACTTGAGCTTGATATTTTAAGCATAAATCATCCTTTTATTGTAATTCCCTTACTTGTCCAACTAAATTGTACTGACACTATGATATAGTAGCTATATGCCCCCTTCTACTCAAGGAATCCACTATTTTATTTACCTTTCCCTTAATATATTCTATGTCAAATTCATAGTCAATCAAAAATTGCATCCAATAATGTTTTCTAGCATTAGAAGGGGCTGGGTAAAGATATACCTAAGACTTTGGTGATTTTTTTTCAACTCAAATGGTTTTCCAAGTAGATAATACCTCCAAATTTTGAGGGCATGTATAACTGATGCTAATTCTAGATCTTGGGTGGTATAGTTTACCTCGTGCTTCTTCAACTTTTGTGAATCATAAGATATAACTGCTTCATCTCGAGTAAGGAATCCTCCTAACCCTTTGATAAAAGTATTTATTCAAACTATAAATTTATTTGATGGATCTGGTATTTTAAGAATGGGGGCAATCATTATATTTTCTTTCAGAGTTTTGAAGGTCTCTTCATTTGAACCTCAGTGACATTCATGGATGTAGGTTAGTCTATAATGGCTTCAATTTTCTTGGTGTTCATAACAACCCCATCAACAGAGATAATATACCCCAAATACTATACTTGAGGTGTATAGAACTCAGACAAATTCCCATGCAACTAATTTTCCTTGATAATTTTAAGCACAGTTCTCATGTGTTGATCATGCTCGTATTTGTTTTAGGATTAGATTAAAATATCATCAAGAAACACAAGCACAAAATTATCTAATTATTCTTCAAACACACTATTCATAAGGTTCATAAATGTAGTTGGGGAATTTGTTAAGATAAATGGTAGAATTGTGAATTCATAATGGCCATATCTAGTTTTAAATACAATTTTATGGGTATTCTCCTCTTGAATGCTTAGCTAATGATACCTGGATCTAAGGTCAATATTGGAGAAGACTGCAGCCCCTTTTAATTGATAAAAAATATCATCAATTCTGGGTAATGAATACCTATTTTTAATGGTGACCTTTTTTAGCATCCGATAATCAATACACAATCTCAAATATCTATCTTTTTTCTTAACAAAAAGGATAGGAGCACCCCAGGTTGATACACTAAGCTTAATGAGTCCTATTTATAGAAAATATTGAAGTTATGTTTTGAGATCTTGCAATTCAATGTGGTTCATTCTACACGGTGACTTTGTAATTGGTGTTGCTCTAGGTAGGATTTCTATAGAAAAGTCAAATTTCCTTTGCAGTGGAAGACCTAGTAAATCTTTTGGGAAAATATCCTTAAACTCATTATACACAGGATACTTCTAAAAAAGGCTTGAGTTAGACTCAATTTCTTCCTTTTTTTTTAGCTTGACTAAATAGATTATACCACCATTTCTTATGCTTTCTTAACTTGCATCACTAACAATAGATGTAGTTTGAATGGGTCACATCATAATTGACTCGAACATGTTGATCAAATTTATCTGTGAAATCTAACCATATTTCCTCAAATTTTAGGAGGGTCGTATGGGATCTAAGCCAATATAACCTCAAATTGATAACAAAATAATGTATAGAAGCTACGTATAAATTCCAGTTAGTTTTCCCTTGAGGTAGGGTAATCTGTGGAGCAAATAGACACTCGTTAACTGTGTGGGTTTACCCTGATCTATATTCAACCTTTTACTCGTTAGCCAAAAATAATAGCTTTTTTGGTATGTCCCTAATAATACTAGTATAAATGAAACTATATGTAGCTCCACTATCAATTAAAATACGTACATTTCTACCATATATTTTACCATTTAGAAGGAAGGATATTGTTTTTTCATCTAAGGTAGAATTACTTATGGCAACAAAGATACAATCAGCAGATGCTTTTGTTGCCTTCATATGGTTTTCTCTCTCAGGACACCTACTCACATAATGAGGACCACCACATACATAGCATCCATATGGAGGGGATCTATCCTTCCTATTATCCTCATTCCTATTTTTATTCCTTGATTCTTTTCCCTTTATTATATTTTGATGCAATATGGCCATAGGGAGATAACAATCACAAGTTGCAGAATAATATGAAAGAAAATATACTAGATGACTGAGATATACATAAATAGAAATTAAACATGTCTAGCTTGAACAACTAATCATTTATTTTATCAATCCAAGTATTAATCGATTTAAAGAATAAATACCTAGTATAGATATTCCATGACATTAACTAGCTTACTTAATTCAATTTCTTAAGATCGGGTTACAAAAAAGATAAAATATTTTAAATGTAATTTATTTTAATATGAAGTTACCCTAATGAATGTGGATCCATGTGCAACTAATGATATTTTCACTATTTTAGTTTTGAAATAAAAAATACAATTTAATTTATATTAATTATATTTTATACTAACTAATCATATTCTATTGCAAGAGTGAGAGAGTAGGGACTGGTCTTGTATAAGTGGGCCCTGTCTTCTAAAAGGACAATATATTTATCTTCTCCTCTATGCTAATTTATATCAGTAACTACTATTTAATTTAACCTAGTCTAACATATAACTATTCATTAGTTCAGGATAAATAAATATTCTACATAAGAAAATAAATCATTGCGAAAGACAAAATAACATTGCAAAAGATATGGAAATAAAATACTATTTTATTGTTGAACTTCAATCATGTACATTGCTAGAAATTATACAAGAGACTTTTTCAAGGACTGACTTCTTCGACTTCTATTTTTAGAGGACCTTTTCAAAGGCCTCTTAACTGTAATTTATACAATTATTCTCAATGAAGTGTTATGTAATATTCTTTGTCTCTTTCTAACTAAAAAATCTAAATCCCAAGCTACGTACTAACAACTTTTCTAAACAAATACAATTTCACCACAAACGGGACTTTGGACTAATCAATGTAAGCCCAAGTGGCAACCATTTGAAAAACTATTTAATTTAAGGAATAACAATAATAACCTATTTGTCCTATTCTCAAGGAAAGATAGAATAAGTTGGAAGAATAATTTAACAACGTTGATCCTCTCCAACTTTAATAACAACTTTACAACTTTTTATTTAATAATAATCAAAATACCAAACATGTTACCAATGTTGACAGCCAAATGGTTGACTGTGTATAATATGCTCCTGCTGGACGTGATGTAGTAACATGGTTCCATCAATTTTGACTCTGCTCTTTCCATAGCAAATTTCAGTAGACACTTTTAGTAGCACCTTTCAATAGACACTTTCAGCAACACATTTCTATAGCACTTTCCTATAGTGTATTTATAAAGCACCTGTCCATAGATCCTGTAAGTACGTCATACGTTCAGCAAATATATGTAAACCTGCTTCTTGTTTTATTAGCCATGACCTCTTGTTAGCCTCACACACATATATGTCTAACAACACAACATATTCCACAACATTTGTTGTAAATACAAGCAAAAATTATTTTTATAATAGTTAATCATTTTGATGCATAAATAATGATATTAAGATGAAACAGTAATTAAAAATCATTCATATCCATTCATTTGTTAAGTATATATAAGTAAACATATCCACATATTGTAACACTTTGACACTCATCATTCCCCCAAAGTAAAGGTGATGCACGTCCTCATGCATATAATTTCATAGTTTCACAAAAATTGATATAGTATTTCTTGATTTACTTAATTTTACAAACATAAATTAGTCTAAAATTATAACAATCCATTTGAATTGATAATCCATATATAGCTGATTTCACAAGATACAATTTTTTCCCCCTGAATGCTAATAGTGAAAACAATTCTGTAATAATATTTTTGTTCCTAAAATTTTCATGGTTTTTTATTTATAACAGTTTCTATGAAAAGAAGTAATGATACTACAATTTTTTTAGAAATGATCAGTATCCTATGTAAAATAAAAAACATTTTTTGCAAAATTAGAATACTGATAATGAGCTATAGAATTGTGTTATTTGTTTCATCATATGCATTTAAAAAAACAAAAATCTATGCAGTGATTAAAATATGTCATGTCTACAAAATATCTGAAACAAAACTTACAACATACATACATATACACGCATGCATTATGAAAGTCATAATAATAAATAAATAAATTTTGTGAACCAGATTAAAAAAAAAATGTTTTGTCATCTCTTTGCAATTATGTTGATGTCCAAATCAGTTTTAGCCTTTAAACGAGATGAAACTCATGTAGGCTTTGGTCTGGTTGTGATATTTCTCTTTCTTTACCTTCTTTACCTATGCCCTTCCTACTTCTAGATCAAATGGTAGCTCTAATATTATGGTTTCTATATGCTCTACATCAATGGATTCATTGTCATGAGACTCACTCTACATTCCTTGCATGTTTGGAGGTGGACCTACTATTTCCACAACACAGTTAAATATTTCATCGACGTTGATAAGTATACCTACCTTATGTGCTAAACATTATGGCAGTATTCCTATATCCCTAGATGGTATCAGTTCTAGCGGATGAATTGGTTGAGACGGTTTATATTGTGGAGTTGAGTTTTATTCCTAAAGTACTTTAGCAAAGTCAAATACTTTGGTAAACTTGAATGAATTTCATGGTTTCTTGTCATCTGTAGCACTCTTCTGAGGAGATGGACTGACAATCATAGGTTCAACGATTGAGTCAGCCGATTTCACCACCTTTCTCTCCACTAGTTTTCTAAAAAAATCACTCTAAATATAAAGAAGTTTTGTTATCATCATAACATGATTCTGAACTCGATTTGTAAGTTTATCAATTTTGATATGTAGTCAGGTTTGCTACATTTTGAGGAATTTTATGGCATTATATTGTCCTACGACAAGTGAGTTTAAGGTAGGTCTAGGTGCTTCTTATTCTATAATTATTTCTTCTTTGAGAGACTCTTCCTGAGGTGACTCTTCTATGGGGGATGACTCTCTATTATGATTTCTCATAACAAAATTTTCATACTTTGTTTTTCTTGTAGACTTAGTGGTTTTGGTTTTTTTGGAAGTGGTTGGAATTTTTCGAATGTGAAGTTCTTCTAAGATTTCTATGTCAGAGCTTTCCTCATATTCTGATTCTTGGACTATTTCAAATTCACTTGGTTTAGACATCACGGAAATATTCACCTCATCAACCATGGTATTCCATGAGATTCTTACCTTAGCAGCTTTGTGTAGGACTATCAACTTAATTAATCTATGATATGAAATGAGATGTAATTTAAGAACTTCATGGGCACTCAATGGTTGTACATAGGTGATGTTAGATTTTAATAAGTGAAACATAAAATAGGGTAGGTTAATTATACAATATTCCCTCTTAGGAAAATTTAGGTTCAAAAGCATTTCTAAGTGGTATCCCCCACAATTAGACAACCTTCCCTCAAGGGTGAATAATTTCATTAGGATTGTAACTTCCTCTTGTCATTTTATCGATAGTGATGAGGTGGCTACTCCCTTTATCCAACCATTTCTATCCCAGGTAAATGAGCATTTTTCCCCAAATTTGTTAACCATATAACTCACTCCCTTATACGTGGATTTAAAATACCTCTGACCAACTTCTAGTAGGTTTAGAACTTCTAAAATTAAACTAGAGGTAATCTAAATTTTGACTTCCCCAATGTGGGTTATCTTGGTGTCGCAATTACAGTTCAGAATGAACTATTTTATGACACCCTAATCATGGTATTCATACTTTGTCTAGGCATCCCACCATTGGGTTTCTTGAAACATTTTCCTCACTACATCACTTAGGTTTAGGTTTGCAATAGATGAGGGTTTACTTTTTTTATGAAATGTGGTCCTTGGCATGGTGATAGTTTTAGAAAATGGTAGGGTTTAGCAGAAGGACATAGTTAGAAGGAACCCTACATCATTAGAAAAATAATAAATGCATGCATAAAAACATAGATCCTTTTGCAATTTCTTTTCAAAAAAAATCGTAAAGTATCCTAGAATTTGAGGTCTGATTTATCTAAAAAAATGCATAAATACTTTTCTAATTTTTATGGAAAATAACGAGAAATATTTGAGGTCTCCAAAAAGCGATATATATATATATATATATATATATATTTACAATATTTGCAAAAAAAAATAGGACTTCAAAATTCTTTAGAAATAAATTTTAACGAGAATTAAGAAAGAAAACAAATTCTTTTCCAAATTTTTCTTTTCAAAACACAAATTTTTTTAGAAAGTTTTAGGAGAAATTTCACAAATTTTAAGTGAAAATAGATAAGTCTTCAAAAATTCTTAAACTTTTAGCTTCTAAACTTGATTCTAGGAAATTATTAGTTCTACATTACATTTTAACTACGACTATAAAATTAAAAAAAAAAATGGATTTCCTATTTTTTTTTTTTAAATACAATTCCACATAATTTCTAGAGGGTTTCCAGAATTTCTTTTTAGAGAACAAAATTACTAGTGAATTTTAAGAAAAAAGGTTCCCAAATTTCTCTTGGATTCATCTTTGAAACATGATTTCTTAGACAATTTTAAAGGAAATTCCCTTAATCTTTTAACCTTTAAGCCTAAAATTACTCAGAATAAAGAAAGGATTCTCAATTTTTTTTGAATTTGGATCTTGGCTTGAACAAATATCTTAAAAAGAATTGCATTTTGGTGAAATTTACCATGAAAATGGTGGTTGCTTCTTGTTTTACCACACCCTCTGATCAGGGTTATGCATAAGGGGTCAACCCTGAAATCTATTTATAAAATCAAGATAAATTGTCTTAGAATCCTTGCGATATTTGTAGAAGTATACATGGCGAATTGCATTTATTTATTTCCAAAAAATTTCAAACCATGGCAAATTTCATTAATTTATCTCCAAAAAATTTTAAACCGTGGTGAATTTTTCTATGTTGGGGGCTATGAATATCGGTTTGCAAAATCTAAAAAATGTACGACATACTTAAAAGCTTTAGGTCGATATAAAATACTTTAGGTCGACATGATGATCAATAGTGTGACGATCGGCTGCAGGCATGATGATCGACTACAACAATGTCGATCAGTTGTAGGCATGATGATTAGTTGCAGGAATATAGATCGGCTACAGGCATGTTGATCGGCTATAGGAATGTCGATCGGCTACAAGTATGATGATCGACTACAAGAATGTCAATCAGTTGTAGGTATGACAATCGACTGCAGGCATGATGAGCGACTGTAGGCGTGATGATCAGCTATAGAAATGATGATCGATTGCAATAATATCGATCATTTATAGGTATGCCAATCACTGTAGGTATACCAATCAGCTGTAGGAACGCCAATTGGCTATAGGGATGATAATCAACTATAGGAATATCGAGTGGTTGTAAACATGATGAGCAGCTATAGGAATGATTATCGATTGTAGGTATGATGATAAGCTACAAGTATGACAAATGGCTATAGGTATGACGATCAGCTACAGGAATTTTGATCAGTTGTAGGTATGATGAGCAGTTGTAGGCATGACAGTAGGCTACAGGTATGCTGATTGGTTACAAGAATGTTGATCAGCTGTATGTATGACGAGCTGCTGTAGGCATGATGATAGGTTGTAGACATGATGATTAGTTGCAAGAATACCAATTGGTTGTAGGTATGCCAATTGGTTGCATGCAAATCGATTGCAAGTCTTTTGATGTGTTGTAACAATGTTGAGTTTCTAGTCGGTAGCAATAGTGCATCTGTGCTATATGTCATCCATTTGTTGAATGATTGCATGTAGAGGACACATGTCACCCATCCAGAAGCTTATTGCATGCAAAAAAGTTTATATAAAGGGATTAATATTTATTTTTTGTCTTTTCTATCATAGTTTTAATCGTTTTCCTCCCATTTTAATGCATTCTCACCCATTTTCCTCTTGTTTTAATGCAATATTAACCCTCTTCCTCCACTTTTATCTTGGTTTTATCATTTTACCTTAATTTTTAACCCTTTTTCTCCCATTTGAACCCTTTTCCATTGTATCTTCTTATCCATACTCGTACATCCTATGGTGTCCCCTACAACCCCTGGAATGTTTAAAGTTAATTATAAAAATCTGGTTTCCTCCCTAAATTTAGAAATTTTATCAACATCGGGTTACGACATGTCTTGGGTCATGAAATGTGATCTTTAGGGTGTAGTTTCAATGTCGCATTTCGACATAGACATTAAACTGGTGGAGAGGATCATTGCAGCTTATAATATAGATTTGGGTAAGGTAAATCTTGTCATTGATAACAAAAACATTGTTCTTTCTTTCACATCCACAGATGTTGCCAGATTGATAGCATTGCCCCACATTGGTGTTGAGCTTGTCACTTCCAAATACCAATTAACTGATGAGGACAAACTCTACTTGGAGATCAACTTCAAAGTGCAGTCAAAATATTTTCAAGGCATAACTATTATTTTATTTAATTAAATTTAAATTCTTGTCACTAGTGTACAATTACTGATTTTGTGTTTTTGTAGTTACATCCACCAAGTCTAGAAGGATTTTGAACGTACCGACGATTGAAAATAAATTTCTTTGGGCATGTTACGAATTCTTCCTTACCAAACTCGTTTTGCAAGGAAAGTCGATAAAAATTTTAATGTGGGCCTTAGCGTATTTGGTCCATTGTATTGCACACCAGAAATTCATCCACCTATGTCTCACATCAGATCAGATTGGAAATTGAGAATATAAAAATCCATGCCTCACCCTCATCGATAGTTAGCACATGTAATTATATTATTTTTTTTTTTATGAATCTTTTTATAATTTGTAGAACACTCATGTACCAACATCTTGGCACTCAATCCTAGTCAATTTAGCCATGATAGAACAACGAGTTCAGGTATTTTTTTCGTTAATATTTAAGTAAAATTATTTATTTTTCCATTGTTTATCTTTTATAATTTTGATATTTTATACCAAACACAGAAAAGGGTATCCTCTTCCTCTTCAAATTGATATGCTTTTGTTAGAGGTTATAATCCAGAAGAATCAGGAGACTCCAAAATACCTACAGAGGAAACAACACCACCGCTAAGGAGAAGATCAACAATGAAATGTATATCTATTTCTCCTGATCATCGACAACCTATGGTTGCATGTCCTATGCCATCAGGCATAGTTGTGCAAGAGGTTTCATATTTGGGGAGTAAGTTTTAATTACTGCCAAAAAACAATTCACAATTTTTTTATTGTTTTTAATTAGTTTTGTTTTTTTTTTTTATGTACAGCATGCCCACATTCCATTTGTAGTAGCATCTATGCAATATGTTGTTTCTTCTACCGGTAAGTGTTATAAAAAAATTTGTAACCAATTCTCATAATTTAATTTTATAACTAGTTTTTATTTTTTACCTTCACAAATTTTATAACTAATTTTTATTTTTATGTTTCAAGGTCGCTTACAATAATTTCATCAACAAAATCAACAAATGCCACCCCCTCCTCCACAACGCCAAACTCAAATGCGAGGTCAATGCTTCCCAATTGAAAAACACATTCTTCCATCTAGGCCACAGAGAGAAGCAACACAATAATTTTTAGAGAATGAATCATCAAATACTTGTTTAGGATTTGACCATATTTCTATTACTAATTTTACTTTCAAGGATATACCAAAAGCTTCTGGCATTGGATTGGATGAAGTTCCACTTGATAAACATTTATTTTTGCAAGATAATACACCCACTACTTTTCAACTATCATAATTGCTTCAAGACAAAGGAAATGAAGGTGAAAAATGTTTACGCAAATCTTCTCCAAGGGAAACAAGCACCCATCAAGCTCCTCCTTGACAAGAGGATGAAAGATTAAATATTTCAAAAAAATATTTGGTTTTTGATAATTTTGAATCTACAATTAAGGATTTACTACTTCCAGATATAACAAAAAAGAAAAAATGGGAGTATCAAGCAAAGGTATTGATAAAGGAAATTAATGCCCAATACAATAATTTTGCAAAAAGAGAAAAAAAAATTGTTGTTGAAAATGAACCTGAAAAGATAGATTCTCTGCTACAACATGTAAAATATGGAATTTTGAATATGAATACATCATACACAGATGAAATTTTAAATTTTATGATGAACAGATTGGAGAAGATAAACGGTGAGGCCCAAGCTTATTACAATGAATGGGCAAGTGATAATAAAAAGGTTGCTATTGATGTAGCTGCAAATAATATTGCTGAGGTTTGACTTAATCACTTTTGTGTTCAAAAATTTGTTGTTCTCTTTTTTAAAATGTAATGATATTTTCATTTTGATTAATTATTTTTCCTTTTTGCAGGTAAAGTACTAAAATATCAAGAAGCAGGTTCAAAACCTGCATAACTATCTCAAGATGGCAAAGGAGTTCTTAAACGCTTCCATGGCAATGAAAAAAAGAGCACAAGAATCAATTTGACAAAACAACATTTTACAAAAAATTATTATCCGCAACAAATTGGATCCTGATGTTCTACTAAAGAAGAAGGGTAAAGAAGTTTAAGAACCAACATTTGAAGATGTTGGCAAAGAAGAAAGCACCCTTCTCGATGGAATGCAAAATTTTGACAAGATCCTTACCAATTTTGGAGCAATTGATAGTACTATTACCCAGCCCAAGAAAAGAGTTGTTGGAATGCAAAATGTGGTAATCGTGGAAGTAGTGGATGAGGAAAAAGGAGCTAAACATGGGAAAGAAGAGGGAGGAGTTGTTGCTATGGAGACTGTGGAAGCCATTGAGAAGGCAAAAGGAGTGGAGGAAGGGGGAAAATATTCTGAAGTGAGAAATTGAATTTTAAAACTTGATATTTCGAAATACAATTTTAAAACATTTCATATCTTTTCATTTGAAAACAAGATACGTGCTTTTATTATTTTACTATTACACTATTTACATTTATAATTGTGTGTTATTTTCATTTTGTCTTTTTTATTATGCTATATTGTTTTCATATTCAATGTTAGTTTACGATGGAGATATTAATGAAAGGGTAAAATTTCAATTTCCATATATTATGCTATGTTGTTTTATATTTCAATTTTCAAATGACTTTATGAATGATGTATCTATGCATGTATTTAAATTTTAGTTTATTCATATTCATTCTTATTGTAGTATAAAAGTGAGTATTTTCATTTCTATTATGCTATATTATTTTTATATTTCAAGTGAGTTTACAAAGGATATATCTATGTATGGATTTCAATTTTTAGTGCATTCATACTCATTCTAGTTGTATAAAAATGTGTATGGTCATTTGTATTATGCTATATTGTTAATCTATGCATATGTTGAGCAAGGTGCAGCGACGGTATTGTCATTGTTGTCAACACAGTCAGATAGATCGATTGATACAGTGGACAGGAGTTCAGAGGTTATTCAGAGTATGTACAGTGAAGTTAAATACTTATGAGGATGTTTTTGATGTTTGGGTGAAGTTGTTACAGGTTGTCCAAGAAGACCGAAGTGGCCCATATGCTAAAGATAAAAGAGAAGTGAAAAAAATAAGAAAGAAAAAGTGTCGTGATATCGTGACATGTTGCATTTTCGTGACCAAAAGAGAAAAGAAAATACAAGGAGAAAAAGTGTCGCGATATCGTGACATGTTGCATTTTCATGGCTGAAAGAGCAAAGAGAAAAAGTGTCGCGATATCGCAACATGTATTTTTGCGACCGAAAAAGCAAAGAGAAAAAACTGTCACGATATGTTGCAAAGGGAAAGGACAAGAAGGAAAAAGTGTTGCGATATGTTGCATTTTCGCGGTCCAAAGCAAAGAGAAAATGCGAGGAGGAAAAAGTGTCGTGATATCGCGACATGTTGCATTTTCGCGGTCCAAAGCAAAGAGAAAGAGCAAGAAGGAAAAGGTGTCGTGATATCGCGACATGTCACATTTTCGTGACTCAAAAAGGGCAAGAAGGAAGAGAAAGAAAAAGTGTCGTGATATCGTGACATGTCACATTTTTGTGACTCAAAAAGGTCAGGCAGGTAGACAAAGAAAAAGTGTCACGATATCGCAACATGTCGCATTTTTGCAACTCAAAAATGGCAGGTAGGCAAAGAAATAAAAAGTGTCACGATATCGTGACATGTCGCATTTTTGTGACTCAAAAATGGCAAGCAGGCAGAGAAACAAAAGTGTCGTGATATTGTGACATGTCGTATTTTTGCGACTCAAAAAGGGCAGGCAGGCAGAGTAACAAAAGTGTCGTGATATCATGACATGTCACATTTTTGTGACTCAAGAAAAGCCTCAAAATAGAAATGAATAGTAATGAAGGAGAAAATGAACAATCATCGAAGGAGAAAACAAATGCATGCACAAGGGAAAAGAAAACGAACAGTCAGACATGCAAAGAGAAAATGAACAGTCATGCAAAGAGAAAATGAATAGACATGCAAAGAGAAAATGAACAGTCATGATCGAGAAGACGAACAGTCATGGTAGGAGAACATGGTGTCAATTATTTGCATGTGACGTGTTTGACGAAATGCCTTCTCAAAATATACAAAAGGAGTTACAACTGGAGTTACAACTAGAGTTACAAAGAGAAAGGATGGTTATAAAAGGAGTGTTGCTTGGAGAATTTACTAAGCATGGGGGATTAAAGCGTAGCGGATTTGATCTTGTGAAGAGAGTGAGAGGAGAGTGAGAGGCACGCGATAGGCGAGCGATAAGGGTGTGAATTATGAGCAATGTTGAGTAAGCAATAGACCAGTCAGGGTCTTGTAAAAGTGAAGGTATTTTTATTTCAATATTCTAGTTTCAAAATTGAAGTCCAAGTTGGTGCTTGGCATTAGGGGTTGGTGTTCCTTCTAGTTGGTGCTGGTAAATTAGCAGTTGGTGCTTCTTTCTATTGGTGCAGATAATTCAAGGGTTGGTGCTCCTTTTTGTTGGTGCAGATAAATCAGGGGTTGATGCTCCTTCCAGTGGGTGCTGATAAATTGATTGTAAAGTTGTGCTTTGCAAAGGCTAGATTTGGATGGTAGTCCAAACTATCATTTTTTGAGGAGTAGCCAAATTGGTGAACCTCGATACATCTTGTGTTGTGTGATGCTCTCTTGTTATACTTGCTTTATTTGGTTTTAAGTTTTCATTGTTTTGGCTTTAAGAGTTGAAGATTTAAGTTATAAAGAGTTACATTGATTCACCCCCCCTCTCAGTGTCATTGTGAGACTAACAATTGGTATCAGAGCCAGGTTCATGAATAAGCTTAACCAGCTAGGGTGATCTTGGAAGTGACACAATGGCAGATGGTGAAGGCTTTTCATTAAGCAAAGCACCATTGTTTGATGGAACTAATTACATATTTTGGAGACTCAGGATGCAGACATATCTTTGTGCTTTGGGATACGACATTTGGGATTCAGTAGATAGTGGATACACAATACCCACCACATCTCCAACTGATGTTGTCAGTAATAAATTATTTGAGAATAACTCAAAATCAAATAATGCTATCATGTGCAGATTAGTGGACCGTGAACTGGTAAAAATTATGAGTTGTAAAATAGCAAAAGAAATATAGGACAAACTGAGGAGCATTCATGAAGGAGACACTAAGATCAAGGATGCCAAGTTACAAACACATCAATCTCAATTCGAAGTATTAAAGGTTAATGACAATGAGAACATAGAGGCATATATGCTGAGAGTTAATGAAGTCATTAATACGATTAAAAGACTCAACGAGGTAATAGAAGATTCTATCATCGTGAAAAATGTATTAAGATCTCTTCAAAGATTTGATTCTAAAGTTTTAGCTATAGAAGAAGCTAAAAATTTAAATAATTTTAGTATGGATGAGATGCATGGTTCTTTGACTGCATATAAGATGAGAATAGGAAAATCTAAACCACAGACATAGAAGCTACTTTTAAAGCCCATAAAAATATGAAAGCAAAACAAGAATCCGAGGAAGAAGAGACATTAGATGAAATGGAAGCAAACTTTGTTCGAAAACTAAAAAGGGGAAAAGTAAAATACAGAGGAAAGTTACCTCTTAAATGTTTCAATTGTGGAGGCATTGGGCATTTTGCAGCTAATTTTCCACTTAATGAGAAAAAAAAAAGTGATGAAGGATCACACCAAGAAATAAGTGACTGGAAGAAAAAAAAAATTTCAGAAAAGGCAACTTCAAGAAGAAAAGTTTCATCTCCAAGAATGTCAGCTCATCAGAAGACATCTATAGTGATGATTCTGAAAAGGAAATAGGTGAAGCTCTTTTCATGGCACTCAAAGAAGAAAAAATAGAAAAAGAATAGGAATGTGATGAAGAAGACATTAATGCAGAAGTAAATTTGGAAGAGGAACTAATTGCAGCTCTGGATGTATTGAAGATAGAAAGGAAAAATAATAAGAAAATTTCAATAAAGCTTGAGGATGCAAATGAAATCATAACCAGTTTGAAAGTATAGATAGAAGAATCCAAGAAAATATTTGAAGATCTCGAAGTACAAATAACCATGAAAATAGATTATTGTTGCAAACTATAAGAAGATATTGTTGGTTTAAGAATGTAGATAGAAGAGATGAATTGTAAAATTAGTTGTCATCACAAATGTGAAGAAAGTTATATGAAGCTGGATAAGATCATAAATATCCAAAGGACTACAAGCATGAAATTTATTTTGGGCTATGTCGAAGGAGAATCATCAAATGGATCAAAGAATGAAGATAAGAAACAGGTTGATCAAGAAAAATTGACTCATGCAAAAGAAAGCAATAATGCAAGGCACAAAAGGAGAAATGACAATGATGGATTCACCAATGTCACACATCAAAGAAGAAGAAGATTTATGACTCCTACAACAACATGGAAAATACCATCACCCAGGTTCAATCATCTCTTTTCTGGTTACTTTTTTAAATGCAATGGTTATGGACATAAGATTTCAGATTGCATGTATAATGTAGGACCAAGGAATTTTACCAGTAGAAATGTTTTTTCACCTTTTATGGATTATACAGTAGAATGTTATAATTGTCATAAGTTTGGGCACATTGCAAGAAATTATCGAAGTACATTTGCATCAAATCAATCTCAGGGAAAAAAATCTCAACCAAATGGAATGAGACAAAATAGAAAATTTCTCGAAAAACATGCATAAGCTACTGAAAAAGAAAAGTCAAAATAAGAGCCCAAAATTGTAATCAAACAAGAGTGGAAATAAAAATATTGATCTAAGGAAGAAAAGGAATCCTTGATTGTACAAACAACATTTAGAGCACAGAATAAATATGCACCATGGATACTTGATAATGGATGCTCCAGTCATATGACAGGTGAAAAACAAAAATTTGAGAAGTTATAGCAATATGAAGGTGGTTCAGTAAAATTTGAAAATAATGATGGAGCTAAGATAGTTGGCAAATTTTCAGTGAAGATTAGATATGGAAAAATCAATTCAAAATAAGTCTTGTTTGTGGTTGGTCTGAAGCATAACTTGTTGAGTGTAAGTCAGATTTGTGATAGAGGTCATGAAGTGATTTTTAAGGAGGGTTGTGAAGTCAAAAAATCAAACTATGGAAAGTTGATAACAACTGTATCGAGGACATCTAGCAACCTGTACACTCTCTCAAAGACTTCAGAAGGAGCTTGGTTGATTGGATAGGAAGAATAAAATTGGTTGTAGCACAAGAGGCTTGGTCATATCAGTTTTGATAATCTAGTAAAAATTAGCTCAAAAAGGGTAGTGAGAGATATTCCCACCATTGAAAAACCATCAAATAGCATTTGCGCTTCATGCCAAAAGGAGAATCAAACTAGAGTCTCATTTAAAACAAAAGAGTACTACATAAGCAAACCTTTGGAACTAATACATACTGATTTATGTGGACCCATGAGAATGCAAAGTATAAATGGTGAAAAATATTTTATGTTGTATATAGATGACTATTCCAAGATGACATGGGTACTATTTTTAAAGCACAAATCAAAAGCTTTTGAGATGTTCAAGGTTTTCAAAAACCAAGTTGAGAATCAAACAAGGAAAAATATTAAATGTTTAAGATCAGATAGAGAAGGAGAGTTCATTTCAGAGGATTTTATAGAGTATTGTGAAAAATATGGTATTAGAAGAGAGTTTTCAGCAACCAGGATACCTCAGTAGAATGGTGTGGTAGCAAGAAAGAACATGACAATGTAGGAAATGGCATGGACTATGTTGACAGTGAGCAAAGTATCAGACAAATTTTGGAAAGAGGCAGTCCATACTGTGGTATACATACAAACTAGGTGCATGTTGAGGACACATGAAAGCAAAACTCCTTATGAGTTGTGGTTTGGTAAAAAGGCAACAGTAAGATACTTTAAATTTTTTGGCAGCAAGTGTTACATCAAAAGAACTGAAGAAAACCTTGGTAAGTTTGAAGATAGAGTTGATGAAGGTATTTTTCTTGGCTATTCGTCAAAAATCAAAGCTTACAAATGCTACAACAAGAAGCTAAGGAAAATTGTGGATAGTGCCAATGTTAAAGTTGATGAAGGTAGGGAACAAGTAATTAGCTATGAAGAGAACTACCCAATTTATGAAGAGGTTATTGAAGGAAATGACAAAAAGGAAATAGAAAAGAAATAAAAAATTGACTCAGATGATTCAAACAATGATTCAAAAGTGGAAAAAAATAAGAAATTCAAAACAGACAGCTGGCAGAAAGATCATCCTAGAGAGAAAATAATTGGAAACCCCATAGTTGGTGTTCAGACAAGAAGAAGAGTAGTAAGCAACTACTCTCTATTATCCAGCATTAAGCCCAAAAATTTTTCCAATGCAAGCAAAGATAAAATTTGGATGAAGGCAATAAATGAAGAATTAGATCAGATCGAGAAAAACAAAACTTGGGAGTTAGTACCAAGACCTACAAATAAAAATATAATGGGTACTAAATGGATCTTTCAAAACAAGTTGAATGAAGATGGATAGGTAATCAAGAATAAAGCAAGATTGGTATGTAAAGGCTATGCATAAGTTGAAGGTATTGACTTTGAGGAAACCTTTGCACCTGTGGCTAGACTAGAGGCAATTAGAATGTTTTTGGCTTTAGCAAGTTTACAAGAATTTCAAAGTTTATCAAATGGATGTGAAATCAACATTTTTGAATGGGAAACTTGAAGAAGAGGTTTATATTGAGCATCCAGATGGTTTCCAACTTGGTGATGATCCCAACTTGGTTTGCAAGTTGAAGAAAGCATTATATGGCTTAAAACAGGCACCCCAAGCATGGTATGCAAGGCTAGACAACTATCTTACTCAACAAGGGTTCAAGAAAGGTATGGTGGATAGTAATTTGTATGTCAAAACAAAAAATGGCCATCTTATTGTTCTTGTTTTATATGTTGATGATATCATATTTGGCAGTAGCAAAGATGAGTGGTGTAAAGATTTAGCAAATAAGATGCAAAAATAATTTGAAATGTCAATGATTGGTGAACTTTCGTATTTCCTTGGATTGCAAGTTAATCAAACTGAGAAGGGCATATTTATTTCTCAAATTAAATATGTGAAAGAGATGCTAAAAAATTTCACAATGGAGGATTGTAAGCCAGTTAGCACTCCTATGATGAGAGGTTGCAAGTTGATCAAATATGACAAATCTCCATATGTTGATCAAACCATGTACATATCTATGATTGGGAGCTTATTGTACCTGACAGCTACCATACCAGATATTTTTTAGGCAGTATGCATGGTAACATGATTTTAGGCTAGTCCCAAGGATACTCATGTGACAGCAGTGAAGAGGATTCTTCAGTATCTCAATGGTACTATGGAGTATGGGTTATGGTATTCGAAATGTAAGGACTTCACCCTTATTGTGTATTCAGATGCAGATTGGGTAGGATGTGTAGATGACAGAAAGAGTATCAATGGAGGTGCATTCTATCTTGGAGACAGGTTGGTTGTGTGGCACAGTAAGAAACAAGATTCAGTCTCCTTATCCATAGTAGAGGTAGAATATATTATAGTGACAACATGTTGTACATAGGTGTTATGGATGAAACAAATTCTAAAAGATCTTGGTATTAACTTCAGTGAGCCAATTTTAGTTAAGTGTGATAACACTAGTGCCATTAACATCTCAAAGAATTCAATTATGCATTCTCGCACAAAACATATTGCCATCCGATATCACTTTTTGAAGGAGAAAGTTATGAAAGGTGAGGTTAAGTTGGATTTTGTTCCAACAACAGAGCAAGTAGCGGATATCTTCACAAAATTGTTGCCCAAGGAAGTTTTTGAGTACCTTCACAATAAATTAGGAGTGGTCACGCTTCCCAAGAATTGACTAGCTATCGGGACCACATTCTCAAGGGGAGCATTTGTATATTTGTTTATCTTTTTGCTCATATTTGTGATTTTTGCTAAGTGTGATATTTTTTTCCTGAGAATGTTGTGTATGGACTCAGGGGGAGTCTGCAGTAGCCCTTTGATATTGTTGTCAAAGGGGGAGAAGAGTTATAGGACATTGCACGTGTGTTGCCAACAATTCCAAAGGGGGAGATTATTGAGCAAGGTGCAGTGACGGTATTGTCACTATTTTCAACACAGTTAGATAGATCGTTTGATACAGTGGATAGGAGTTCATATGTTATTCAGAGTATGTATAGTGAAGTTAAATTCTTATAAGGATGTTTTTGATGTTTGGGTGAAGTTGTTACAGGTTGTCCAAGAAGATCGAAGTGGCCCTGTAGACACCAAAACAACACCAATCCGATTATGTGACAACAAACGTTGATTGCATTGACACAAAAAGCCCCTAGTGCAGCCCCCAAAGGTCAAACAGTGGTCCTAACCACTCCCAAAAGCAGTTTTGAGGATCAAAAGTCAATTTTGCATCTTTTTGGCACCTTTTTCTCTACTCGTCCCACCTAGGGACGAATTCAGACTTGTATTCGTCCCACCCTAGGATGATTAATCAATCGCTCTAGGGTGGGACAAATAGTAGGTTTTACTAGAAAAAAATCAAACCTCGGCAACTCCGCCAGTTAAATAAGGCTTTAGGCCATGCAATTACAAGAAACGGCTCCAAATCAAGAAGAGAGACTTCAATCATGCATGTCTTTATTTTAGAGACCTCATGCAAGAAGTTTTTTTATCAGGGAGTTAGCTTTTCTTTGAAAATAGGACAATTAACTCAAGAGGCACCCTCACATGTGCAATTAAAACAAGGAGACCCTAAGGTCTATAAATTGGGGAGTTTTCTCACCCAAAAGATATACAAAGAAGGAGCATTTTGAGCGACAAAGTGCTGCCAGTTTACTTACGATTTGTGCTTCACATCCATAATCTCTTAATCGAAAAGGAGGTTATTAGGTGATTTTGGAGGTACAAATCAAGACCTAAAACCTGATCTTCTGACTATAATATCCTACCAATTTGTTGACAACACATCACAATAGGTTTTGGACCCATCCCAAGCGGATTGGTGTCGAAACAAAGTTTCAACCTGTGGGTGGTTTGCCTTCGGGCACCCCCTGCCTTATTACATGTTTACTCGTCTCACCCCAGAACGAGTACCAAACTATTGCAGGTTTACTCGTCTCACCCCAGAAAGAGTACCAAACTGTTACAGGTTTACTCATCCTACCCCGAGACGAATATAGATCTATATCAAATTTGGTGATTGTTTCTTTTGCAGTATTTTGCTAGTTATATGATTACGCTTCTATCAAATTTTCAATCTATTTGGATTCATTTTAATCATCATTATATTCATATTTTAAATTCATTAACAGTACTCTTTCAAATTTACGAGTTTTATTATCATACACAGGTGCTACTGATGATTTGTTGTTTCTTTGAACACAGGAGGAGTAGCAAGGATTAAAGATTCATCAATACCAGTGGTGGCAACATTTCGGTCCGCCCATTTCATATGTGGGCATGCAGAAGGAGGAACACTAAATCCATGATTGTAATTGAAACTATGTTAACACTCCTACCCCTTAAAAGTGAGGAGACGTCTTTGTAACCGAATTGGAAGAGTATAAATAAAAAGGGTTGTACTTTTTGTACTTTTTTTTATCTCATTTAAATTTGTCTCTTTTCTTTTATTTCATGCATTTCACTTTATAGGACCTTAAGCATTACCTTTGGGTTTTGAATACATCGCATTAGTTTTCTTTTCAATCTTCTAGAATCTTGTGCTTTCAATGGCAATCACGATGGGACCTTTGTCCTCTATTTTTTTTTAGGTTAGATTTTTGATATGAAATTGCTTGTTTTGATTATAGGTACCTATTTTTCAGTCATCAAACTATTATTCGTTTCTGTCAGTGACGATTACAGAATTGGGATTCACCTCACCCAAGGACGAATAGGCATTCATCCTACCCTAGAATGAAGACTATTTTGATATTCGTCTCACCCAGGGATGAATAGCATTCTGTGCATTTTTCAGAGCAGCCAATCAAAAACATCCTTTTGGGTAGAGAAGAGGTAGGGTTTTTTAACAAGCCTTTGTCAAATTTTTGTTTTCTATTTTCTGGTTTTTAGTTTTTGTATGGCTTAGGGAAAGTTTCATTTTTGTTTGCCTGTTTCATTTTTTGCAAATTAAAATGAACCCCACACATCACGTGGTTACTTAAACCAAGGAGTTGGTCGTAAAACCCCAACCCTTGATCAAGACCAATGGTGGGTTCATCACCACCTTGGCTTGAATTTTGCATTCATTTACCCCGATTGTCACTATTGTTAGACATAAATCCTGATGAAAGCTAATCGAGTGTCGTTGGGGTGATTCCTAGTGCACAAGGATAAGTCTTCTATGGTAGGTGTCATAAACAGGACAATCCCCCTTTCGTACCACCTATGTTTCACATATCATCTGCTTTCATGTACCTGTAGTCTCCCTCACGTAAGGGCGGGTATATAGAGAGGTTGGTATATCGGTACGACAATGGTATATTGAAGGGGCAACCATTTTGGGAGTCATATGAGCCAACATTTTGCATTTAAACGGTCTTCACAAAAATTTTCAAAAACAAATCATCAAAAACACACTAAAACCAGTCTAGGACACACCATTAATCTTTAAAAGAGATAATCATTGCTTT
Organism: Wollemia nobilis; assembly: GCA_028583015.1. Classification (NCBI taxonomy): domain Eukaryota; kingdom Viridiplantae; phylum Streptophyta; class Pinopsida; order Araucariales; family Araucariaceae; genus Wollemia; species Wollemia nobilis. Next base: position 15,213,410 of record JAQPPZ010017235.1, read on the forward strand.
GTGTGTCTATGTTCTTTTCTGCTTAGTGCAAAAAAAAAAAATCAAAAAATCATAAACAAAAGATAAAAATCTACGTAGATTGTAGAGAGTCATTACCATGGTATTCACCTGTAGTCAAGCCCACTCACAGGCAGACACTATGGAGAATGTCCAAGGAGGCACGAGTCGCCTCCGTTACAGTCCCAAGGATTTGGTCATACCACCTTGGCGACCTGACACACAAGGTAGTCCCCTCCACACCTTAACGAAAAGGGACTATAGGGGCACCTCTACTAGGGGCACTCATGTTCAACATAGCACCCAACACACACCCTTCCATGAGGGGTACATCTATAGAAGAGCTCCCTTAGATGCTCACTGAGTGGTCACCACGCGATGAAGCGCTAGGTCAACATAGGGTTCGACGGGAGGAACCACATGATTACACTCTCCCTTCTTCACCCCCTCTAGTTGTCAGGACTACAAGGACAAATTCAGAGCATAAGGCTCCTCAGGCAGGGCGAGCCAACTTCGCCCGTTCCTTTTTCACTTGCAAAAGAGAACACGATGAAAACCCTTACCTTCCTCAAGAGTAATATACATTGCATGAGCAATACACCTCTGCAACTAATAGCTATCAGGATCACCTACTGAGGCCAAAATCTCGGGGGAATGTCGCTACCCCCAACAGAGGTAGGTAGCCTATAGATATCTTAGATCACCACAACCGAGATAGATATCTAGGAGAGGCATCTAGGCCTTCTAGACATGAGACGACAAGACCAACTATCTTAGAATCTGCAAAACATATCGCACGTCGGATGCAACTCACGCTACTTGAGCTAGAACAACAACAGTTAGAGCAATGGTATCTTCTAAATAAAGAGTGCATTTAGCACCAGAAGGATGAGTTCCTCAAGAAAAATATGCTGGATGAAATGCCCTACCAAGTCAGGGGGGTGCTATTCGACCGCCCCTCCCAAGGCCCCAAGTTCCCCACAACCTGCAATGGGAACAAATCAAAGAGGAGGAGTTGAAATCCCCCGATACAAGCAATGAGCTACCAGAGCACTTAGAGTCGGTAGAGACCAATATTTTGGGGCCCCAAAAGCCCAACTTATGTGAAACTCCTCTCAAAGGGTATCAATCCCTAGTTTTAGAGCTACCTGATGATGAGGTCTTCCATATCTCAAAATCACTAGATTCTGATGAGCCTGACTCTCTCGCCAAAGATGAGTCAGCATATGCAATAGCACCATGGGACCCATTCGAGTCAGACAACACTAATTCACAGGTGGTCCCCATGGGTGATCATCACCAAAGTCTCTTAACATTATTCCCTTTGGAGGCTCCCATCGAGCCCATGCCATTGCAGGAAAATTAGGTCCCCCCGCAAAGCATGGAACAACCCCGTCAGGACCATGTCAATCCACTCGAGCAGGACAAGCCTAGAATGTCATAGATAGTTTTCGGGTCTAACAAGGGACTTTGGATCACCGACAATGATTATGAAGATGAAACTGAGATGGAATATCTCAATCATGCACGATGAAACAATCACCCTGTAACCCATGAAGAATTGATGGCACAACTAGGCATAATACTAGGGCATGAGTGGCACATAGACCCAGCCCACTGGAATCAAATGTTGAATCTACCCCTTTGGGTAGCCTGCGAGCAACTTCCACCAAGATATATCATAGCAACATCAGTTCCGAGGGCGGACCCTATCCTCCTCTCCATGCATAGGGATGATCCATTCGTGCCCATACCTACAGAGCCAGATCTGGAGTGATGTAATCACAATGACACTGAGAGGGGGGGTGAATCAGTGTGTTCTTTAAAAACTTATAAAACAATTAGATTATAAAACCAGCAGCAGTTTAAAGCAGATAAAAGAGATACTAAATGCATCAAGAAAGCATCACACATAACACAACATTTTAACGAGGTTCACCAATGTGGCTACTCCTCAAAAAGACTGCTTGGACTACCATCCAAATCCAGTCAATGCAAAGCTACAACTTTACATAATCCTTTACCAGCACCAACTGGAAGGAGCACCAACCCCTTAACTTTATCTGCTTCAACAGAATGGAGCACCAACTCCTATTTTACCAGCACCTACTGGAAAGAGGCACCAACCCCTTAATTTGCCAGCACCAACTGGACTTCAATATTGAATAAAAAAATGTTTGACATATACCTTTGTTATTGCAAGACTCTAACTGGTCTACATCACCTTTGCAATCTCTGTGCACTCTGCTCTCTCTTGCACAATCACTTCACATAGTTTGCTGCACTGCTACAGCCAGACTTTGCAATCAACTTTGCCCTTCGTGCTTCTCTGCACACTCTGCTTTCTCTGCGCACATGCTTCGCACACTCTGTGTCGTTTCACATTCTGCTCTCTGCTCAACATGAACTTCACTTTCACAAACACTATGCTCGCATTCGCACTTTATCTTTACACCCCACTTTTCAAACTCGAAGTACCCTTGCTTTTATAGAAGAAGTTTTAGGAACAAACCCTAAAAGAACGTCGGTTGAGAAACCCTAGAATTTGTCACCTGCCAAACCCTAAAATCCGTCGGCCCGGATTTAACTTTGTCGGCCTCAAACACTTCTTCCACCTTCGTCACTTTCCTGTAGCTTATTGCCGCGAAATAGTAACATGTCGGCCCTTTTAATTTAATTTAATATTTTAATTTAAATTTTAAATAAAATAAAATTTAAACTAAATATTTAAAATTAAATATCTTCATCATCGGGGCATCTTTTTCAACGAAACGAAGAGCCAACTTGGGTTTTAAGAAAAACCCATTTCAAATCTGTTATCCATGGTTTTAAATAAAACATTTTATTCTGACTACCTTGGTTTTCACAAAAAACCTTTTCGCTTCTTGACATCTCAGGTTCTGAAGACTTCTTCTTCTCATTCTGAATTATGTTTTCTATTTCTGTGCATCTATCATTTAAGGACTCATGATCTGACTAACTTCTGAACTTTATCCTCTCGCATCTGAGTGACTTCTGAACTGCTTGTCCATTGCATCATTAGATCTAACCGATCTGTATTGACAACAATGACAATCCTCCTGCAACACCTTGCTCAACACTCGAACTCCTATCCATTGTACTTTGGTTGCACCTTGTCTGTTCAATAAACTCTTGTCCATTGCATCAATAAATCTTTCTGACTGTGTTGACAACAATGACAATACTATTTGTTGCACTTTGCTCAACAATCTCCCCCTTTGGAATTGTTGGCAACACATGTGCAATTTTCCTGTAAATCTTCTCCCCCTTTGACAATAATACCAAAGGGCTGCTCGAGACTCCCCCTGAGTCTATGCACAATATTCTTAGACACAAATTATTACAATTAGCAAATATTCCAAGCATGAACAAGAAGAAAAACAAATACACAAATGCTCCCCATGAGTCCAAGACCACTTCATTTCACTGATTGACAACATCATGATAAGCATAATAGGCATCAATAAAATCAACAATGTGAATAGCAGCAATAACCAGTGAATGACACCATCACCATCAACTTCACCAATATAACATGTGTAAGAACATGACTGAACCACTATCTTCTGTGCAACTACCCTCTCGTTGCTTTGCAAACTCAAACTTGTCCACTTTTAGTGAAGGCATACAATAATCTTATATAGCCAACTTTTTGTTCTGCAATGCCAGCAACATCTGCATACAACTTCACCATGCATCTTGGATATATTCTCAACAAGCTTGAACCCAATGACATCCACTTTCAACTCTGTGCAAGTACCAAACATTGTACCACAGCACAACCAACATCTTTTCTCAACCAATTAGGGCTTTAGCAACAATGCTTATAGACAAGGTTTAACCAACATCATTCAACTCAAGATTAACCTTGAAGCATTCAACCAATCACTACATGAAAAGGAAACTAGTAGACATCCTTTTCCTTCCAAAGGTATTTGAACAAGACAACCACCAACATAAATCACCAAGGCAAAGAATAACTTGCTCAAATCAAACTCAATGGAGTAAGCCCAAATCATGTATCAAGAAAAGCATTAACTTGATCAAAACAACCACTATGAAAGCAACTCAACTATTCATCACCAGGCTGGAAATCATTTGGCTGCTCATTAAAAAACTTTTTCTTCAATCTTCCCATTCAACATGTTGATTTCACTTTTGTCAACAGAATTGACAAGTGACTCACATCTGTACCAATTTTTGTCCAGCACTCGCAATTTTACTGCCAACTCTTACTTTCAACTATGCATGTCGGAAGAAGACATTTTGTCAAACACTTTATGGCCAACCGTAGTGCACCTTACTCAGCCTCAAGCTTCTTATCCTTGGACTGGCATTAAATCAATAGTTAAAACAAAACTGTCTGGTGAATTAAATATATTCACCAAGGTGTCATGAAAGATCTGGCAATCTTCACATCAAAGAGTAAAAACAAATACATGCTGCTCGAAACACAAATACACAGCTAGGGCAAGCATTCTTTCGTTGAGCAAATTATCTGGACTATTATGATTCATAATTTTGAACAGTGGTATTAAGAATCATCAACAATACAACAGTGACATATCTCAAAACTACCAATGGTGACAACTCTCAAATTAAACACCACACTTCACGGCATTTCCACAAACCACTATATAAACTGAAAAACACACTTTAACAACTATACAACATTAACTCGACTGCTTACCTTTCATCCTCAGATACCTAGACAAATACATAGGAGCATTAAAATAAAACTTTAATATTGCTCCTCCTGAGGATGTGCCACCCGGAGTTGCTTAGAGCAATGGCAGAGTAGCCTCCTTCAGTCCAAGGAGACACAATTTCCTTTCTTCTATCTTTCTCCAGACTTTCCTGAACTTGGGCTTGGGTTTTTCAACAACATCCCTATTTTGCTCCTGTTCGTGAACTTGAACATTTCTCTTGTGGGGTTGTCTCTTGTGCATTCTTGATGGATGATTATTTTCTTTTCTTTTATGCACATGATATGTTCCTTGTCGGTGTTGTCCTCTTTGTGTCTGATGAAATCTAGGGTTTTGCCTTAGATTAGATATAGAAGTGCTTGGACAGAACCTTGCTATGTGCCCTTGACCGTTGCATTTAAAACATTGCACATGTTTTATTCCCTGTCTGTATTGCATTCTATGTGTATGATGAAATCTATGGTATTGCCTTAGATTGGATACAGAAGTGCTTGAACAAAACCTTGCTATGTGCCCATGGCCATTACATTTAAAACATTGCACGGGGTGTTCACTCAAAAAAATAGAAGTATTTTTATCAAGCATAACTCTTTGATCTATTGTTCGGTCCACAATAAATTGCCTTGTGACCAAAGTGGTTGCATTTAGAACAATAGCCATAAAAAGCATTATTATTAAAAGAGTGAGAGTGAGAGAACCTCTTTTGTCTGTGGTTGCTTTGTTGTAGATCTTCTTTGATATTTTCTTCCTTTTGAGGATTCGACTTCAGACTTTTCTTGTTTCAATCCTTCAACCGAGGACTTCTTCTTCTCTGCATATTTGGAGGATGAAGGTTGTTCGACTTCATATCCAAGACCAAACTTAGCTTTGGAGCTTCTTTGTTGATTTATCATTGTATCTAGCAACTCTGTGCTCTTCTCAAATTTGAGATTTATATTGGCCTCTTTTAGTTGTTTCTTCAATGAAACAATCTCTTCTTCTTGTTGGCAGACATACAGTCTCTTTCTCATTGATCTGAGACCTAAGAATATTTTCAATCCTTTTGTTCTGTTCTACTTGCGGCTTTAGATCAACAATAACCTTTTTATATTCCTCTTCACTTGTGTTGTATACATCATTCTTATTATCCAGGTGTGTCTTCAAGGCTTTTGTTGATTTATTGGCCTTTTGAACTTGTAGGAAGAGATCTTCAATCTCATCCTCATATTCTTCTAACTTCTTGGACAGTATTTTGTTCTTTTTCTTTTCTATTCTCCACTCTTCAAGTGCGGATATCAACTCTCCTTCAAAATCTACTTCAGCCTCAAGATTTTCATCACAGACTTCAGGATTCACTTCTTCTACCTTTTTCGGTTCAAATTTCTCTTCTACAAGAACTGAAACTGATTGGGATGCCTTTTTGGATGAGGATCTATTCTTCTTAGCCATTGTGTACTAATCCAAGATCAACCCTGACTGATTTAGCCAAAATTGGGAACTTGGCTCTGATACCAATTGTTGTAATCACAATGACACTGAGAGGGGGGTGAATCGAGTGTGTTCTTTAAAAACTTCTAAAACAATTAGATTATAAAACTAGCAGCAGTTTAAAGCAGATAAAAGAGATACTAAATGCATCAAGAAAGCATCACACATAACACAGCATTTTAACGAGGTTCACCAATGTGGCTACTCCTCAAAAAGACTGCTTGGACTACCATCCAAATCCAGTCAATGCAAAGCTACAACTTTACATAATCCTTTACCAGCACCAACTGGAAGGAGCACCAACCCCTTAACTTTATTCGCTTCAACAAAATGGAGCACCAACTCATATTTTACCAGCACCTACTGGAAAGAGGCACCAACCCCTTAATTTGCCAGCACCAACTGGACTTCAATATTGAATAAAAAAATGTTTGACATATACCTTTGTTATTGCAAGACTCTAACTGGTCTACATCACCTTTGCAATCTCTGTGCACTTTGCTCTCTCTTGCACAATCACTTCACACAGTTTGCTGCACTGCTACAGCCAGACTTTGCAATCAACTTTGCCCTTCGTGCTTCTCTGCACACTCTGCTTTCTCTGCGCACACGCTTCGCACACTCTGTGTCATTTCACATTCTGCTCTCTGCTCAACACGAACTTCACTTTCACAAACACTATGCTCGCATTCGCACTTTATCTTTACACCCCACTTTTCAAACTCGAAGTACCCTTGCTTTTATAGAAGAAGTTTTAGGAACAAACCCTAAAAGAACATCGGTTGAGAAACCCTAGAATTTGTCAGCTGCCAAACCCTAAAATCCGTTGGCCCAGATTTAACTTTGTCGGCCTCAAACACTTCTTCCACCTTCGTCACTTTCCTGTAGCTTATTGCCGTGAAATAGTAACATGTCGGCCCTTTTAATTTAATTTAATATTTTAATTTAAATTTTAAATAAAATAAAATTTAAACTAAATATTTAAAATTAAATATCTTCATCACCGGGGCATCTTTTTCAATGAAACGAAGAGCCAACTTGGGTTTTAAGAAAAACCCATTTCAAATCTGTTATCCATGGTTTTAAATAAAACTTTTTATTTAGATTGCCTTGGTTTTCACAAAAAACCTTTTCGCTTCTTGACATCTCAGGTTCTGAAGACTTCTTCTTCTCATTCTGAATTATGTTTTCTATTTCTGTGCATCTATCATTTAAGGACTCATGATTTGACTAACTTCTAAACTTTATCCTCTGCATCTGAGTGAATTCTGAATTGCCTTTCCATTGCATCATTAGATCTAAATGACTGTATTGACAACAATGACAATCCTCCTGCAACACCTTGCTCAACACTGAACTCCTATCCATTGTACTTTGGCTGCACCTTGCTGTTCAATAAACTCTTGTCCATTGCATCAATAAATCTATCTGACTGTGTTGACAACAATGACAATACTATTTGTTGCACTTTGCTCAACATGGAGCACCAAGATCATCAAGTTGGGGGTATATCTATCCCCTGAAGAGCCATAGTTCAACCCAAAAAGCTCCAAGGATTATCGTAATCCCTTGGTCACCCCAAAAGCTCCAAGGATTATTGCAATCCCTTGGTCACCCCAAAAGCTCCAAGGATTATCGCAATCCCTTGGTCACCCCAAAAGCTCCAAGGATTATCGCAATCCCTTGGTCACCCCAAAATCTCCAAGGATTATCGCAATCCCTTGGTCACCCCAAAATCTCTAAGGATTATCGTAATCCCTTGGTCACCCCAAAAGCTCCAAGGATTATCGTAATCCCTTGGTCACCCCACAAGCTCCAAGAATTTTCGTAATCTCTTGGTCAAACCAAAAGCTCCAAGAATTTCCATCATCTCTTGGTCAAACCAAAATGCCCCAAAGGTATCTATAAACCCTTTGGTCAACCCAAAAATGCTCCAAAGGAATCCATAACCCTTTGGTCAACACCAAAATCCCCAAGCGTTACCATAACTGCTTGGTCAAAATACATATTCAAAAAAGCACACAAAAATCATAAAATCATCAAAAATAACAAAAATATTGCATTTCAATTCCATGCATACTCATAACAATCAAAAATAACAAAAATATTGCATTTTCATTTCATGCATACTCAAAAATCAAAATACAAAAATATAGGTTGCATTAGGCATCGCATCCATACATTGCATACTTGCTAAGTCATACACGTCAAAAGCACCATAGACTGTCATTACTTGGAAAATTCCCTCATTTTCCACATCAAATCCATTTTCATGAATGCCTACATCCAGCATAACACCACCGCCATTGTTAGCATAGTCAGTTGTCTCCTAATGTATATAGGGTTTTCGTCATTCAGCTGTCTTTACATTTCTCGCCAAAACTATACACAGTTAAATAGATTTTACACGGGAAAGTTTTACTTGGATCATGCCTTGTTACGTAGCATCCCAACACAAATTAACACACATAAAATAATTCCTAAGTTGTGTGAACGTAAGAGCAACCTACAACGTAGTCTAGGGTACCATAGGTGAAATATTAGTCTATTCATCCCCCTGTGTGAATGGTTCTAGAATGCTGAGAATTGACAAAAGGACGAGCTCTTCCCCATCCATTCACCATAATAAATAGTGGATTTCACCACTCCCACAAATCCCAATCATATTTGGTCCCCAAATTTGAAAGGATTTGTACTACACATCCTTGCCAAGATTGGGTAGTCATCCCCAAGACCTAAAAGGATCAACGCCATTCAAAAACAAAATTTCAAATAAACCATCATCACAACCATCTCCACTCACCTTTGATCTCAAATTTATAAGGATTTGTACTACACGTCCCTGACCAGGATGGGTAGTCATCCCCAAGGCCTAAAATATCAATGCCCTTACTTCATAATCTCCATCATCCCCTTGATTCCCAAAGTTGTAAGGATTCGTACTACACGTCCCTACCAAGGATGGGTAGTCATCCCCAAGACCTAAAAGGCTCAACGCCATTCACAAACAAAATTCCAACAAACCATCATCCTAACCCTTTCCATTCACCTTTGGTCTCAAAATTGTAAGGATTCATACTATCCGCCCCTAACCAGGATGGGTAGTCATCCCCAAGGCCTAAAATATCAATGCCCTTACTTCATCATCTCCATTATCCCCTTGTGTCCCAAAGTCGTAAGGATTCGTACTACACATCCCTGAACAGGATGGGTAGTCTTTCCTAAGGCTAACAGGATCAAGGCCATTCACAAGCCACAAACTTACAAGTTTAACCTTACAAAGCTCAAAATACAAAATCAAATAATAGTGGTTATCACCACTATTCAAAATCCTTGCTCACAAAAAAAAAAAAGAGAAAAACAAAGAGAACAATAAACAGTGATTTTCATCACTATATAGATGAGCAAGTATCCAAAACCATTGTGCCACCACATAACCTAAACTTGAATCCCTGGAATTCTTAGCATTTGAAAAACCATCTAGGTGATCCTCATTATAGGTTGGGTTGACAGCATACCTGGCAATGGTGTTATCCTAACCGCATGACGATATGTCCGTCACATTAGCTTTGCGTATGTGCAGACCAATGTTTGCATGTGGATGAACTGGCTTATGGTACCTTAGATTGTCACGTGGATTAATATTGCTAAATACAAAAATAGAGTTAGTGGAGCTAATTAGGTGATCCTCAGTACAGGTTTTGTTGATAGCCTATCTGGCACTGGTGGTATCCTGATGAATAACACATAAACGAACTCAATTGCACACACAGGGATGTGAAATAACTTGGTTAAATTCAATTCAAATTTATACCTTGTTCAAAAGTCTTGCAAGATAAATGTACAATCTTGGATAGTTAGTTAAAATATCTGAATATTATAAAAGCTTAACTACATTTTAAAACAACTGGTATATTTCATTCTGTACATCACCATCAAGAAAAATGCAAAATACAAAAACAAAGTTTTCACATGCAACGTCATCCCATAAGTACAGTGAGCCAGTCAATCTTGCACAATCTATGGTGCCATCGACAAATTATCAACAAATCATTTCATTCATTCCATTTGCATACATCATATAATTAGAAACATCGTGTTCATAATCCCACATGCATACATCATCATAAATAACTATGCATAAACATAAAAACAAACCATAAAAACTACACAAAAATGCACCAAAAAACAACAATAAAACTGTCCAATGAGAGTGCTTTTGCACTTGACATTACGGACATGCAAAATAGATGTCGAGGTCACAAATCCTCACTATATTACTCCTTAAGAAGGCTAACATAGCCGGACCACTCCACGGGAAGACAGATTTTCGAGAATATCATCCCCAAATGGTGTCACCAAAACAGGTCAAAACCCATCCAAAAATAGCAATAACATTGCTAAATGAAGGCGCTTTTGTGCCTAACATTCTTGGCATCCAAAATAGACATTGGGGTTACAAATTTTCACTATCCTACTCCCTAAGAAGGCTATCATGGTCAGACCGCTCCACGAGATGACAAATTTTTGTCAATTTCAGCTCAAAAATGCGTCACAAAAAGGGTTAAAACCCACCAAAAATAGGTCAAAATGTTTGGAAACTGCTTTCACATTCAATGGTAAACATCTAAAGGCACCCTTACCTAAGTCATCTTGGGTCAAGCAACTTTTCACTTTTCTCATGTCGGTCATTCCCTCATCGACTCATCACTTGAGGGGGTAGTCACACTTAGTCACCAATCAACAACAACATACCCAATCAAGGAAATGACATGCATTCAAAGGATCATTGACAAAGACAATCACACCCATGTTTGGGGCAGCAAACAAACAACAATCACAAACTAATCAAAAAATTGGCATTCGTGAATCATGAACTTAAGGTTCCCATAGACAAAAGGTTGCACCCTTTGCCTATTCATGATTGATCAATGTCCAAGCTCAAGTAACACCTCACTAAACAAGGTTAACACTTGACAATAGTTCCTTAGCTCATCAGAAGCAAGGATTCAAGAATGTGTGCCCTTTCCATACTTGGGGCATCAAGAGTTGGTTAGGTTACTGAGAAACCCTAATTATTAGTGCTTTGGTTATCTATTTTTGCTCAACGCTGCGCCTTGCATAGTGCTTCCCAAAAAGGGGCATCTATAGACACCAAAACAGCACCAATCCGATTATGTGACAACAAGCGTTGATCGCATTGACACAAACAGCCCCTAGGGCAGCCCCCAAAGGTCAAACAGTGGTCCTAACCACTCCCAAAAGCAGTTTTGAGGGTCAAAAGTCAATTTTGCTCTACTCGTCCCACCTAGGGACGAATTCAGACTGGTATTCGTCCCACCCTGGGATGATTAAGCAATCACTCCAGGGTGGGACGAATAGTAGGTTTGACTAGAAAAAAGTCAAACCTCGGCAACTCCACCAGTTAACTGAGGCTTCAGGCCATGCAATTGCGAGGAACGACTCCAAATCAAGAAGAGAGACTTCAATCATGCATGTCTTTATTTTAGAGACCCCATGCAAGAAGCTTTTTTATTAAGGAGTTAGCTTTTCTCTGAAAATAGGACAGTTAACTCAAGAGGTGCCCTCGCATGCGCAATTCAAATAAGGAGACCCTAAGGTCTATAAATTGGGGAGTTTTCCCACCCAAAAGATATATAGAGAAGGAGCATTTTGAGCGATGAAGTGTTGCTAGTTTACTTACGATTTGTGCTTCACATCCATAATCTCTTAATCGAAAAGGAGGTTATTGGGTGATTTTGGAGGCACGAATCAAGACCTAAAACCCGATCTTCTGACTATAATATCCTACCAATTTGTTGACAACACATCACAACAGGTTTCGGACCCATCCCAAGCGGATTGGTGTCAAAACAAAGTTTCAACCCACGGGTGGTTTGCCTTCGGGCACCCCCTGCCTTATTACAGGTTTACTCATCTCACCCCATAATGAGTACCAAACTGTTGGAGGTTTACTCATCTCACCCCGAAACGAGTACCAAACTGTTGCAATTTTACTCGTCCTACCCCAGGATGAATACGGATCTATATCGAATTTGGTGACTATTTCTTTTGCAGTATTTTGCTAGTTACATGATTACGCTTTTGTCAAATTTTTAGTTTATTTGGATTCATTTTAATCATCGTTATATTCATCTTTTACATTCATTAATAGTACTCTTTCAGATTTGCGAGTTTTATTATCATACACAGGTGCTACTGACGATTTTTTGTTTCTTTGAATGCAGGAGGAGCAGCAAGGATTAAAGATTCATCAATACCAGCGGCGACAAAATTTTGGTCCACCCATTTCATATGTGGGCATGTGGAAGGAGGAACACTAAATCCATGATTGTAATTGAAACTATGTTAACGCTCCTACCCCTTAAAAGGAAGGAGATGTCTTTGTAACTGAATTGGAAGAGTATCAATAAAAAGGGTTGTGTTTTCTGTACTTCTTTTTCTATCTCATTTAAATTCGTCTTTTTTCTTTTATTTCATGCATTTCACTTTATAGGACCTTAAGCATTAACTTTGGGTTTTGAATACATTGCATTAGTTTTCTTTTCAATCTTTCAAAATATCATGCTTTCAGGCCCATATGCTAAATATAAAAGAGAAGTGAAAAAGAAAAGAAAGAAAAAGTGTAGCGATATCGTGACATGTTGTATTTTTGTGGCAAAAAGAGAAGAGAAAATGCAAGGAGAAAAAGTGTCGCGATATCGCGACATGTTGCATTTTCACGATCGAAAGAGCAAAGAGAAAAATTGTAACGATATCACGACATGTTGCATTTTCGTGATCGAAAAAGCAAAGAGAAAAAAGTGTCATGATATCGCAACATGTTGTATTTTCATGGGCCAAAGCAAAGAGAAATGACAAGAAGGAAAAAGTGTCATGATATTGCGACATGTTGCATTTTCGTAGTCCAAAGCAAAGATAAAATGCGAGGAAAAAGTGTCGCGATATCACGACATGTTGCATTTTCACGGTCCAAAGCAAATAGAAAGAGCAAGAAGGAAAAGGTGTCATGATATCGCGACATGTCACATTTTCCTGACTCGAAAAGGGCAGGAAGGAAGAGAAATAAAAAGTGTCACGATATTGTGACATGTCGTATTTTCGTGACTCGAAAAGGTCAGGCAGGCAGATAAAGAAAGTGTCACAATATTGTGACATGTCACGTTTTTGTGACTCGAAAAGGGTAGGCAGGTAGAGAAATAAAAAGTGTCACGATATCATGACATGTCGCATTTTCATGACTCGAAAAGGGTAGGCAGGCAGAGAAGCAAAAGTGTCGCGATATCGCGACATGTCGCATTTTCACGACTCGAAAAGGGCAGGCAGGTAGAGTAACAAAAGTGTCATGATATCATGACATGTCACATTTTTGCGACTCAAGAAAAGCATCAAAATAGAAATGAACAGTAATGAAGGAGAAAACAAACAGTCATCGAAGGAGAAAACAAATGCATGCACAAGGGAAAAGAAAATGAACAGTCAGACATGCAAAGAGAAAATGAATAGTCATGCAAAGAGAAAATGAATAGACATGCAAAGAGAAAAAGAACAGTCATGACCGAGAAGACGAACAGTCATGGTAGGAGAACATGGTGTCAATTATTTGCATGTGACGTGTTTGATGAAATGCCTTCTCAAAATATACAAAAGGAGTTAAAACTGGAGTTACAACTGGAGTTACAACTAGAGTTACAAAGATAAAAGATGGTTATAAAAGGAGTGTTGCTTGGAGAATTTACTAATCATAGGGCATTAAAGAGTAGCGAATTTGATCTTGCAAAGAGAGCAAGAGGTGCACGACAGGCGAGCGATAAGGGTGTGAATTGTGAGCAATGTTGAGTAAGCAATAGACCAGTCAAGGTCTTGTAAAAGTGAAGGCATTTTTATGTCAATATTCTAGTTTCAAAATTGAAGTCCAAGTTGGTGCTTGGCATCAGGGGTTGGTGCTCCTTTCAGTTGGTGCTAGTAAATCAGGGGCTGGTGCTCCTTTCTGTTGGTGCAGATAAATCAGGGGTTGGTGCTCCTTTTTGTTGGTGCAGATAAATCAGGGGTTGGTGCTCCTTCTAGTGGGTTCTGGTAAATTGATTGTAAAGTTGTGCTTTGCAAAGGTTGGATTTTTATGGTAGTCCAAACAGTCATCTTTTGAGGAGTAGCCAAATCGGTGAACCTCGATACATCTTGTGTTGTGTGATGCTTTCTTGTTATACTTGCTTTATTTGGTTTTAAGTTTTCATTTATTTTGCTTTAAGAGTTGAAGATTTAAGTTATAAAGAGCTACACCGATTCACCCCCCCTCTCAGTGTCATTGTGATACTAACAACATAGGTATAGATTTACATGTTATTCAAAGTTATTCATGTTGTGATATAAAAATGAGTATTGTCTTGTGGATTCTGCTATGTTGTTTTTATACTTCATTTTTCAAATGAGTTTACGAAGGATATATTTGTGCATTGGTTTAAATTTTTAGTTTATTCAAATTCATTCTTGTTGTTGTATAGAAAAGTGTGTTGTCTTTTTTATTATGCTATATTGTTTTAATATTCAATGTTAGTTTACGATGGAGATATTAATGAAAGGGTTAAATTTCAATTTCCATATATTATGCTATGTTATTTTATATTTCAATTTTCAAATGAGTCTGCGAATGATATATCTATGCATGTTTTTAAATTTTTGTTTATTCATATTCATTCTTGTTGTAGTATAAAAGTGAGTATTTTCATTTCTATTATGCTATATTGTTTTTATATTTCAAGTGATTTTACAAAGGAGATATCTATGCATGGTTTCAACTTTCAGTGCATTCATATTCATTATAGTTTTTGTATAAAAATATGTATGGTCATTTATATTATGCTATATTATTTTATATTTCAAAGTGAGTTTACGAAGGATATATCTATGCATGGGTTTCAATTTTTAGGGCATTCATAGTTAGTCATTATAGTTGTATAAAAATTAATATGGTAATTTATATTATGCTATATTATTTTTATATTTCATAGTGAGTTTAAAATGGATAGGTCTGATGTGTAGACCAATTGGTTCATCCAAACCCCATAAGGGGGCCAAAGGTCCAAGGTTCAAATCTCGGGCCTCTTCGGACTGAACGCTTGTCCCTTTCTTGGTGCTTTCAGTGACATAAAAGGTTTAAAATGATTGTGGCATGGTGGTTATAGGGGCAAACTGCACAAAGATTTGTGTGGTGGATTCTGGGGCGAAAAGCACAGAATACTGTGGCGGCCATAAAAGCTGGACAACCTACCTGCATTCATGGCGGCTACCGATTCCACCATGTAAATTCAAAAAATCTATGAATGGGTTAAAATTTTCATTTACCATATCTAGAGTAATATACTACATGTATTTTTATACATATGTAGAGAAATTTGTACTCGTTATGTATGTATACAAGGTTTACTCAATGATAAAGCATAAACCATAAAAAATCACTATATTTTGTCACATCATACAACTTATGATACTAATGATACATACAGACATACATTTAAAGTCAAAGGAAATATAACTATGTTTTTTCAACATATTCAAATAGTTCAATAACATAGCATCATTACGTATACATGGTTTTCAAATTTTCAACTTACTGAAAGTCATAGCTTAAATCATAAATATTGAAAACATAGACCTATCCATATCATTAAAAAGTTGAAAATTGAATGATTTTATGATTTTTTGAGATCATTGAAATTTTACAACAAATCAAATACGAAAATATTTGATAATATGAAAATTTTTAAATCATTGACATTTATAAATGATATCAAATATGTAAAATCATTGATAATATGAATTTATTCAAATCACTAAAATTTTACAAAAGATTTCAAATCAGAAAATTATTAGATTATATGAATTTGTAATATAATCATTGTAATTTTTAAATTTCTAGAAGCTGATACAAATCTTTAATGACTTCTCTAGAAGAATCGAGAATCATTTATGGATTTTGCATTTCCATAATCTCATCATCAATCCTAGATGAATCATTTTCGTCATTATCAACCATATATTAGACTTACAATGGCACTGAGAGGGGGGGTGAATCAGTGTAGCTCTTTAATCATGAATTAACAGCTCTTAAAACAACAATAGTTAAAACTTATAAACAGATATAGCAAGCACAACAAGAGAACATCACACAACACAAGATTTTAACGAGGTTCACCAATGTGGCTACTCCTCAAAAATGACTGCTTGGACTACCATCCAAATCTAGCCTTTGCAAAGCAACAACTTTTACAAATAGTTTACCAACACCCACTAGAAGGAGCACCAACCCCTGATTTATCCGTACCAACAGAAAGGAGCACCAACTGGAAGGAGCACCAACCCCTTATGCCAAGCACCAACTTGGACTTCAAATCTGAAACTTAGAAGAATGATAGTAAGATACCTTTGCTTTTACAAGACCCTGACTGGTCTGCTTCACTTTTTCGTCCTGTGTGCACTCTGCTCTCTCTGCGCTATCACTTCGCACAATCTATTGCTTAACTGTCGAACGTTCATCTTCTCCCCTTTGCGCACTCTGCTTCCTTTGCGATCTTTGCACTTAGAATGATTCGATGACTTGCACACTACACACTACGACCAAACTTCGCACTCTACGCACTATCTCCGAACGTCGCACTTCACAACATATCCAACTCTTCAAAATAGCCTTCCTTTTATAACAATATTTTCAAGATCAAAAACCTAATCTTAGTCGGCTGTAACCCTAATCTTAGTCGGCTGCAAACCCTAATCTTAGTCATAAACCCTAATATTCGTTGCAAACCCTAATCTTTGTTGGCTAACATCGGTCTTCGTCGGCTTCAACTGCCTCTGTAACTCTTCTATTGTTGTTGCCACGAAAACACATGTCGCGATATCGCGACACTTTCGCCTCCGTACGCTTTCTCTTAGCTTTGGCCCGTGAGAATACAACATGTAGCGATATCGCTACACTTTTTCTTCCTATGCTTTCTCTTTACTTTTGTCATGAAATCGTGACACTTTTGCCTTCTTACTTTCTCTCTCCTCCTTTAGTCACGAAAATGCGACATGTCACGATATCGCGACACTTTTTCTCCTTAGCGCTTTAACTTGCCTTCGGGTCACAAAAACCCGACATGTCACGATATCGTGACACTTTTTCTCTCAAACTCTCTCTCCTACAACATGTGAAATCGTGACACTTTTTCTCTTGGACTCTCTCTCCTGCAACATGTCACGAAATCGTGACACTTTTCATCTCACTTTCTCTCTCTTGCAATATGTCACGAAATCGTGACACTTTTTCGTCCGTACAACCTTCCTTGCAATATGTCACGAAATCGTGACACTTTTTCGTCCGTACAACCTTCTTTGCAATATGTCACAAAATCGTGACACTTTTTCATCCGTACAACCTTCTTTGCAATATGTCATGAAATCGTGACACTTTTTCATCCGTACAACCTTCTTTGCAATAAGTCACGAAACTGTGACATGTCGTGAAATCGTGACACTTTTCAAACTTGTTCTCTTTCTTCGAACTTGTCACGAAATCGTGACACTTCTTCCTGCTTTCTCTTTTTCTTCCAACATGTCAAAAAATCGCGACATTTTTCCACTTGCCTTTTTCTCTCCAACATGTCGCGAAATCTGACAGTTTTTCCACTTGCCTTTTCTCTCAACATGCGAAATCTGACGTTTTTCCACTTGCCTTTTCTCTTCCAACATGTCACGAAATCGCGACAGTTTTTCCACTTGCCTTTTTCTCTGCCAACATGTCACGAAATCGTGATAGTTTTTCCTGCTTCTCTCTCTTCCAACATGTCGCAAAATCATGACAGTTTTTCTTGCTTCTTCTCTCTCTTCCAACATGTCGCGAAATCGTGACAATTTTTCCAGCTTTTTCTCTCTCTTCCAACATGTCGCGAAATCGTGATAGTTTTTCCAACTTTTTCTCTCTTCCAACATGTCGCAAAATCACGATAGTTTTTCTTGCCTGTTGTATATGTCGCGATATCGTGACACTTTTCTTACTTGTCTTTTTCTTTGATCTTTTTGCAAATGGGCTACTTCGGTCTTCTTGGAAACTCACTGTCCATACTCTGAATAACCTTTGGACTCCTGTCTTCTGCATCTGACTAGCCTTTGAACTTCCTATCCACTGAATCAACAGATCTATCTGACTGTGTTGACAACAATGACAATACTGTTGTTGCACCTTGCTCAACAATCTCCCCCTTTGGAATTGTTGGCAACACATGTGCAATTTTCTTGTAACTCTTCTCCCCCTTTGACAATAATACCAAAGGGCTACTGCAGACTCCCCCTGAGTCCATGCACAACATTCTCAGGCAAAATTTGTTACACTTAGCAACAAATTATGAACATGAGCAAAAAGATAATCAAATACTTAAATGCTCCCCCTGAGAATGTGATCCCTATAGCTAGTCAATTCTTGGGAAGTGTGACCACTCCCAATTTGTTTTGAAGGTACTCAAACACTTCCTTGGGCAATGGTTTTGTGAAGATATCTCGCTACTTGTTCTGTGGTTGGAACAAAATCCAATTTAACCTCACCTTCTGCAACTTTCTCCTTCAAAAAGTGATACCTGATGGCAATGTGCTTTGTGCGTGAATGCATAACTGGATTCTTGGAGATGTTAATGGCACTGGTGTTATCACACTTAACTGATATTGGTTCACTGAAGCAGATACCAAGATCTTTCAAGGTTTGTTTCATCCACAAAACCTGTGTACAACATGTTGTCACTGCAATATATTCTGCCTCTGCTGTTGATAAAGAAACTGACTCTTGCTTCTTACTGTGCCATGCAACCAATCTGTCTCCAAGATAGAATGCACCTCCACTGGTACTCTTTCTATCATCTACACATCCAGCCCAATCTGCATCTGAATATGATATAAGGGTGAAGTCTTTACCTTTTGGATACCACAACCCATACTCCATAGTACCCTTGAGATACCGAAGAATCCTCTTTATTGTTGTCACATGAGTCTCCTTGGGATTGGCCTGAAAGCGTGCTACCATGCATACTGCCTGCAAAATATCTGGTCTAGTAGCTGTCAAGTATAGTAGGCTTCCAATCATAGATCTGTACATGGTTTGATCAATAGGTGGAGATTTGTCATCTTTGCTCAACTTGCGACCTATCGTCATGGGAGTGCTAACTGGCTTACAATCCTCCATTGTGAATTTCTTTAACATCTCTTTTACATATTTAACTTGAGAAATAAATATGCCCTTCTTACTTTGATTAACTTGCAAACCGAGGAAATATGACAGTTCACCAATCATTGACATTTCAAATTCTTTTTGCATCTTATTTGCTAAATCTTGACATGACTCATCTTTGTCGCTGCCAAATATGATATCATCTACATATACAACAAGAACAATAAGATGCCCATTTTCTATTTTGACATACAGAGTTACTATCCACCATACCTTTCTTAAACCTTTGTTGAGTGAGATAGTTGTCTAGTCTTGCATACCATGCTCGGGTGCCTGTTTTAAGCCATATAAAGCTTTCTTCAACTTGCAGACAAAGTTTGGATTATCACCAAGTTGGAACCCATCTCGGTTGCTCAATATAAACCTCTTCTTCAAGTTTCCCATTCAAAAATGCTGATTTCACATCCATTTGATAAACTTTGAAATTCTTGTAGACTGCTAAAGCTAGAAACATTCTGATTGCCTCTAGTCTAGCTACTGGTGCAAACGTTTCCTCAAAGTCAATGCCTTCAACTTGTGCATACCCCTTGCATACCAATCTTGCTTTATTTCTGACTACCTGTCCGTCTTCATTCAATTTGTTACGAAAGATCCATTTAGTCCCGATTATGTTTTTGTTCGCAGGTCTAGGTACTAACTCCCAGGTTTTGTTTTTCTCAATCTGGTCTAATTCTTCATTTATAGCCTTCATCCAACCTTCATCTTTGCTTGCTTCAACAACATTCTTGGGCTCAATGTTGGATAATAAAGAGTAGTTACTTGCTACTCTTCTTCTTGTTTGAACACCAACTTTGGGGTCTCCAATTATTTGATCTCTAGGATGATTTTTTTGCCAGCTGCCTGTTTTGAATTTCTTATTCTCTTCTGCTTCGAATCACAACTTACATCATCTGAGTCAATTTTTTGTATCTTTTCAATTTCATTTTCCTCATCTCCTTCAATAACCTCTTCATAAATTGGGTAGTTCGTTTCATAGCTAATTACTCGTTCTTTACCTTCATCAAACTTAACATCAACACTGTCCACAATTTTCTTTAGCCTCTTGTTGTAGCATTTGTAAGCTTTGCTTCTTGGTGAGTAACCAACAAAAATACCTTCATCTGCTCTATCTTCAAACTTGCCAAGATTGTCTTCAGTTCTTTTGATATAGCACTTGCTGCCAAACACTCTGAGGTATTTTGTTGTTGCCCTTTTACCGAACCACAATTCATAAGGAGTTTTGCTTTCATGTGTTCTCAGCATGTACCTATTTTGGATATACACCACAGTATGGACTGCTTCTTTCCAAAATCTATCTGCTACTCTGCTTTCAACCAACATAGTTCATGCCATTTCCTGCACAGTCCTGTTCTTTCTTTCTACCACTCCATTTTGCTGAGGTGTCCTGGCTGCTGAGAACTGTCTCCTAATACCGTATTTTTCATAGTATTCTACAAACTCCTCTGAAATGAATTCTCCTCCTCTGTCTGATCTTAAACATTTGATCCTCTTTCCTATTTCATTCTCAACCTGGTTTTTGAAAATCTTGAACATATCAAAAGCTTCTGATTTATGCTTCAAGAAGAATATCCATGTCATTCTGGAATAGTCATCAATGCACAACATAAAATATTTGTCACCATTTATGCTTTGTGTTCTCATGGGTCCACATAAATCAGTGTGTATTAGTTCCAACGGTTTGCTTGTGTAGTATTCTTTAGTTTTGAATGTGACTCTAGTTTGCTTCCCCTTTTGGCATGAAGCACAAATGTTGTTTGCAGGTTTGTTGATGGTGGGAATATCTCTTACAACCCCCTTTTGAGGTGATTTTTACTAGATTATCAAAACTGATATGACCAAGTCTCTTGTGCCACAGCCAATTTTCTTCTTCCTGTCCAATAAAGCAAGCTCCTTTTGAAGTCTCTGAGAGCGTGTATAGGTTACCAGATGTTCTTGACCCTGTTGCTATCAATTTTCCACTGTTGGTTTTTCTGACTTCACAACCCTGCTTCATAAAGACTACTTCATGACCTTTATCACAAATCTGACTTACACTCAATAAATTATGTTTCAATCCATCCACAAATAAGACTTCTTCTGATTTAATCCTTCCATCACTAATTTTGACCGAGCCTTTGCCGACTATCTTGGCTCCATCATTATTTCCAAATTTTACTGATCCTCCTTCATATTTTTGTAACTTATCAAATTTTTGTTTGTCACCTGTCATATGACTGGAGCATCCACTATCTAGTATCCATGGTACATATTTATTCTATGCTTTGAATGCAGTTTGAACGATTAAGGATTCCTTTTCTTCCTTCAGTCATTCTTTTCCTTTCCACACTATTTTGATAGTAGTTTTGGGCTCTTGTTTTGTTTTTCCCTTATCAATAGCTTGTGCATGTTTTACAAGAAGTTTTCTATTTTGTCTCATCCTGTTTGGTTGAACTTTTCTTCCCTGAAACTGATTTGATGAAAATGTGCTTCTACAGTTTCTTGCAATGTGCCCAAAATTGTGACAGTTATAACATTCTACTGTGTAATTCATCAGAGGAGAAAAAGCATTTCTACTGGTGAAATTCCTTGGTCTAACATTGTATTTGTAGTCTGAGATTTTATGTCCATAGCCATTGCATTTAAAATAGAAACCAGAGAAGGGATAATTGAACCTGGGAGATGGTCTTTGCCATGTTGTCGTAGGAGCCATAGGTCTTCTTCTTCTTTGATGTGTGACATTGGTGAATCCATCATTGTCAGTTCTCCTTTCGAGCCTGGCATTATTGCTTTCTTTTGCATGAGGCAATTTCCCTTGATCAACCTGTTTCTTATCTTCATTCTTTGTGGATTCTACATTTCTGGCCTTTGATCCACTTGATGATTCTCCTTCGATAAAACCCAGACCAAACCTGATGCCTGTAGGTCTTTGGTCATTTATGATCTTATCCAGCTTCATAGAACTTTCTTCACGTTTGTGATAACAACTGATTTTCTTGTTCATCTCTTCTAGCTGCATTCTTAAACCAATAGTCTCTTCTTCTAGCTTGCTGCAATAGTCTATTCTCATGGTTATTTGTACTTCGAGATCTTCGAAGATTTTCTTAGATTCTTCTATCTAAACTTTTAAGTTGGTTATGATTCCATTTGCATCCTCAAGCTTTCTTGATAGTTTCTTATTCTTTTTCTTTTCTATCTCCCACTCTTCAAGTGCAGATATCAACTCACCTTCTAAGTCTACTTCAGCCTCGAGATTTTCACCACAAACTTCAGAGGTCACTCCTTTTTCTTTATTTAACTTCTTCAAATGCCATAAAAAGAGCTTCATCTCTTTCTTCTTCAGACTCTTCACCGGAGCTATTTTCTGATGAACTAACATTCTTGGAGATGAAACTTTTCTTTTTGAAGTTGCCTTTTCTGAAATTTGTTTTCATCTTCCAGTCACTTCTTTCTTGGTGGGATCCTTCATCATTTTTGTTCTTCTCTTTAAGTGGACATTTAGTTGCAAAATGCCCAACGCCTCCACAGTTGAAACATTTAAATGGAAGCTTCCCTCGTATTTTCCTTTCCCCTTTTTCAATTTTCTAACAAAGTTTGCTTCCATTTCATCTCGATGTCTCTTCTTCCTCGGACTCTTGTTTTGTGTTTTTATTTTTAAGGGCTTTGAAAGTTGCTTCTCTGTCAGTGGGTTTAGATCTTCCTATCCTCATCTCATATGCAGTTAAAGAACCATACATTTCATCTATACTAAAATAATTTAGATTTTTAGCTTCTTCTATCACTGAGACTTTGGAATCAAACCTTTGAGGAAGAGATCTTAATACCTTTTTCACGATAGCAGAGTCATCGATATCCTCGTCGAGTCCTCTCGATCACATTGATGATTCCATTAACTCTCAACATGAATGCCTCAATGTTTTCATCGTCATTCATCTTCAATGCTTCGAACTCGAGCTCGATGTGTCTCAGTAACTTGGCTTCTTTGATCTTATCATCTCCTTCATGAACACTCTTCAATTTGTCCCATATTTCTTTTGTCGATTTATAGTTCATGACCTTTACTAGTTCACTGTCTGCTAATCCACACAAGATGGCATTCTTTGCTTTCGAATTGTTCTCAAACAGTTTCTTTTCATCTGCTTCTTTTGGAGGAGTGATGGGAATTGTGTATCCACTAACTACTGAATCCCAGATGTCATATCCCAAAGCACAGAGATATGTCTGCATCCTGACTCTCCAGAATGCATAATTAGATCCATCAAACAATGGTGCTTTGTTTGATGAGAAGCCTTCACCACCTGCCATTGTGTTATTTCCAAGATCACCCTAGCTGGTTAAGCTTGTACAAGGACTTAGCTCGATACCAATTGTTAGACTTACAATGGCACTGAGAGGGGGGGTGAATCAGTGTAGCTCTTTAATCATGAATTAACAGCTCTTAAAATAGTAGCAATTAAAACTTATAAACAGATATAGCAAGTACAGCAAGAGAACATCACACAACACAAGATTTTAATGAGGTTCACCAATGTGGCTACTCCTCAAAAATGACTGCTTGGACTACCATCCAAATCTAGCCTTTGCAAAGCAACAACTTTTACAAATAGTTTACCAAACCCACTAGAAGGAGCACCAACCCCTGATTTATCTGTACCAACAGAAAGGAGCACCAACCCCTGATTTGCCAGCACCAACTGGAAGGAGCACCAACCCCTTATGCCAAGCACCAACTTGGACTTCAAATCTAAAACTTAGAAGAATGATAGTAAGATACCTTTGCTTTTACAAGACCCTGACTGGTCTGCTTCACTTTTTCGTCCTATGCGCACTCTGCTCTCTCTGCGCTATCACTTCACACAATCTGTTGCTTAACTATCGAACGTTCGTCTTCTCCCCTTTGTGCACTCTACTTCCTTTGTGATCTTCGCACTTAGAATGATTCGATGACTTGCACACTGCACACTACGACCGAACTTCGCACTCTGCACTATCTTCGAACGTCGCACTTCACAACATTCACAACTCTTCAAAATAGCCTTCCTTTTATAACAATATTTTCAAGATCAAAAACCTAATCTTAGTCTGTAACCCTAATCTTAGTCAGCTGCAAACCCTAATCCTTTATTGCAAACCCTAATCTTTGTCGGCTAACATCGGTCTTCGTCGGCTTCAACTGCCTCTATAACTCTTCTGTTGTTGTTGCCGCGAAAACACATGTCACGATATCGTGACACTTTCACCTCCGTACGCTTTCTCTTAGCTTTGGCCCACGAGAATACAACATGTAGCGATATCGCTACACTTTTTCTTCCACACTTTCTCTTTACTTTTGTCATGAAATCGTGACACTTCTACCTTCTTACTTTCTCTCTCCTCCTTTAGTCATGAAAATGCGACATGTCGCGATATCGTGACACTTTTTCTCCTTAGCGCTTTAACTTGCCTTCGGGTCATGAAAACCCGACATGTCACGATATCATGACACTTTTTCTCTCGGACTCTCTCTCCTACAACATGTCGCGAAATCGTGACACTTTTTCTCTCGGACTCTCTCTCCTGCAACATGTCACGAAATCGTGACACTTTTTCTTCTCTACTCTCTCTCTTGCAATATGTCACGAAATCATGACACTTTTTCTCTCAACTCTCTCTCTTGCAATATGTCATGAAATCATGACACTTTTTCATCCGTACAACCTTCCTTGCAATATGTCATGAAATCGTGACACTTTTTTGTCCGTACAACCTTCTTTGCAATATGTCACGAAATCGTGACACTTTTTCATCCGTACAACCTTCTTTGCAATAAGTCGTGAAATCGTGACATGTCGCGAAATCGTGACACTTTTCAAACTTGTTCTCTTTCTTCGAACTTGTCGTGAAATCGTGACACTTCTTCCTGCTTTCTCTTTTTCTTCCAACATGTCACGAAATCGCGACAGTTTTTCCACTTGCCTTTTTCTCTGCCAACATGTCGTGAAATCGCGACAGTTTTTCCACTTGCCTTTTTCTCTGCCAACATGTCACGAAATCGTGACAATTTTTCCACTTGCCTTTTTCTCTGCCAACATGTCACGAAATCATGACAGTTTTTCCACTTGCCTTTTTCTCTGCCAACATGTCGCGAAATCGTGATAGTTTTTCCTGCTTCTTCTCTCTCTTCCAACATGTCGCGAAATCGTGACAGTTTTTCCTGCTTCTTCTCTCTCTTCCAACATGTCACGAAATCGTGACAGTTTTTCCTGCTTTTTCTCTCTCTTCCAACATGTCATGAAATCATGATAGTTTTTCCAGATTTTTCTCTCTCTTCCAACATGTCGCGAAATCGTGACAGTTTTTCTTGCCTGTTGTATATGTCGCGATATCGCGACACTTTTCTTACTTGTCTTTTTCTTTGATCTTTTTGCAAATGGGCTACTTCGGTCTTCTTGGAAACTCACTGTCCATACTCTGAATAACCTTTGGACTCCTGTCTTCCGCATCTGACTAGCCTTTGAACTTCCTGTCCACTGCATCAATAGATCTATCTGACTGTGTTGACAACAATGACAATACTGTTGTTGCACCTTGCTCAACACCATATTAGAGAGACCTCTTATTTTTTCTATGGACTTCCAATATGTCAACACTCTATCATAGGGAAACTTACCCACCTCGTATGATGACACATACATTCTCAAACAATTTTCCAAATTCCTTTCCAACTTGTTATGCACTTTTGATTTAAAAAAAATTAATGCACTAAAAACCCTTTCATCTTCAATAGATCCCAAAATTATTGTCTAACATAATTCATATAAAATAAAGTATTCACTCATAGTATCTTGCAAGACACTACTTCGATACAATTTTTGCTAGAAACGCGTGATTAAACCAGTCACATGTGGATTTTTGAAATGTGCAATTTGATTATCCATTTTTATTCCAAAATTGGTTGATTGATGTCTCAAAAGATATTTGTTTAGAATACCATTGATTTCAATGCCATTTATTTCCACACTTTTAGAGAAATTTGTCATAAAATTGCCCATATATTTTACAAACAACTCACTTCTACTACTATGGTCACCACAAGAATTCCAAAAATTAGGATTAACAAGAGTCATGGCCTCAAGTGTCTCATCTCTTTTAAAATGATCTCGTATTTCACTTGTTAATGCATTTGTAATTCTTTTCAATTTATTCTTAATGATATCCAAAACCTCATCGAATATGGAATGTGTAACGGGAACTTGTTCAACATCATCTATCAAAGTATTAAATTGGTTTTTAAAATGATATACATGAATCAACTTTCCATGGATAGAAATACAAATATTATTGTTGATGTTGAACTTTAAAAAGCTATTCGGTTCATTGACATTAATTAACATATTCCAACTATCAAAATTGGGATCCTCAAAATGTTTTTCAGATAAATAAATCTTGTCAATAATCATACATATTTGTTTTCTCATCCTCATGAAATCGATAATATAAATTGCCCTTTCTTGTGTAAGTTTAATCAGAGTATTCATTTCTTGTAATATTGGTAGAATACCACATAATGTGAGAAGAATTTCCAAGTCAGTCATACAAAAAAGCAAATATTTTGCCTTGTCAACATCCCTACGATGTGCATACATAAACCCAACCAAGGATTGATATTCTAAAAATACCCTTTTTATAGGAAGAAATAGTGAAATCCACTTGGTTTCCACATATTTTAATATTTTTTTGCCTTTAGTTACACCTAGATAAAACTTTTGAAACTCTACAAACCTTTTTGGACTGAATTAAAATTATGAGTGTATATCATGTACGAGTTCTTCCACTCTAGTTACATTATCAAAATTGCTCACAATTTTGTATGCAAGATTCATTTGATCAGCCATGCAATGAATAAGAATCACATATGGGGCAATGGAAGTCTGAATCCTAACACAAAGACCATTCCTTTGTCCTTGTATTGTAGTCGAACCATCAACTCCAAAATAAATTAACTTTGTGGCAATTTTATTTTCATCCATTCCAAAAATATCCTTTACATTGGTTACAAAATTATAAATATTTTCCCAATTATAATTTTTAATAATCTTATGTAGTGCTAGTAAATGAGATTGTCTCAAATGATTTTTGAATGTGTAAACATGTATGCAAATCCAAGATGTGTTTTCAACAGTTGTTACCTCATCAATGTGAAGTGAAATAAATTTGGTTTGTTTCGCATTATCTCTTAGGTCTTCCTTCTCAACCAGTGATAGACATTTTGCTATTTACCAACCACTTCAATCTGACCAATGTGAACTAGTAATGTTTTTTACATTGTCTAGTTGAAGTATTTCCTTAAAATCAATAAAATCGAACATGGGTTGACCTTTTTTAGAATACTATATACAATATAAAACTGCAATTTCTTTGAGGCTAATACAGTCTTATTAATTTTTTGAAATTGTGCCTTGATTGTTCCACCCTTCTCAATGAGAGTTTATTTTTGTTCCATTGCTTTTTCATATTCAAGTACATATCTCACATGCACACATTCTGATGCATCCTTCCACCTATGAGATCTGTTAATTGTTCCATCACTTTGTATTTCTTTGATGTAAACTTTTCCATAATGTTTTTCTATTGTGTCTTTCTTATTTTACAATAAATGATCCTTTCTCAGCTTCCATGTATAAATTATTTATTTACGCACATTTAGTTTATCATATCACTCAATAAAGGGGTATAATCATTCCCATTCATTTTTAA
Source organism: Wollemia nobilis (assembly GCA_028583015.1). NCBI lineage: Eukaryota > Viridiplantae > Streptophyta > Pinopsida > Araucariales > Araucariaceae > Wollemia > Wollemia nobilis. The sequence goes on from JAQPPZ010017235.1 coordinate 15,241,586, forward strand.
ATTCCCTTCCAATAGTCCATTCGCTTATCTTTTGATGTTTAGATTTTTGACTACAAGATTCCCTAGAGGTGTGAATTTTAATTGTATTATCTTTTTCTTTTTTAGTTGATGTGTTTGAAATTAAAATCTCCTGGAGTGGTTGTTGAATGTCATTATTAGGAGAATTATCATATGGTCCCATCTCATTTGTTGGAATATCTTCGAGTGAATGCACATCAAGGTCAACAATGTTTACTACATTCAATGTTTGGTGTTTTCTATCATTTTTTGTTGTAAAAAATGCACTATTTTAAAGAATTAACAGAATACAATTTTACAAAGCATTTAAAAAGAGGTAGATAAGCAGAAAACCATTTATATATTAATAGAGAAAGGTTTTATATTTAAGAAGAATAGAAATATTAAAAAACTGATGGTAAAAGGTGTTTTTACCTACAAGTTGTGAAGAATCTATAGAGATTGATGCCTTATTACATTTTGATATTTGTGTAAAATATTTTAGAATTTTATTTTTACAAGAATATTGGCCTCCATTATTTCCATATTCAATAGGTGATATTGTATATGTAAATAAAAACCTTCAGATGTTAGAAAATATATATGAAATTGAAGGAAAATAGTAGACATCCCTCAAGGTGAACCTATGCTACCTTGTAGAATGACATCTTAAAGACAAGAAGTAGTCTGACAAAAAACTTCTCCTAACACACAACATGACAGGGATACTTATCGGCTATAGTTGTAAATAGTGCTTTTACACTGCGTATGAAACATACTCTAAGAGACAATAAGTAGTCCCTAACAAGAGAAATGCTCTTGACACAGAACCAGATGATATTGATAGTTGTCTACCACAGTTGCATATAGTTCACCTACACTACCTATGAAACTATAGAAAAATAAATTTGGACAAAATACAATGAAAGTAGAATACTCTACTGATTTTTAGTCATGAATCCTTTGCAACCGATAGGATTTTACCGATAGACACTCCCCTGCAACCGATTGGTTTATACCGATCGAGAGTCCTACAACCGATAGACAAATGTCGATCACACATCCTTGTAATTGATAGATAAATGATTGACACATCCCTGCAAATGATAGAATGATATCAATTGACACCTCTACAACCAATAGACAAATGTTGATTGACTATCCCTACAATCGATAGGCTTATAATGATAGACAACTCTCCAACCGATCAATGAATATCGATCGACAACATTGCAATCGATCGATTAATGTCGATCGACACGGTCCTACAATCGATAGACTAATATAGATCAGCACATCTACAATCGATTGATAAATATCGATCAATAATCCCTATAATCGATAGGTAAAATTTGATCGATAGTACCTGCAATCGATAGATGAATGTCGATCAACACCTCTGGAACCGATTGACTAATACCGATCAACATAGTTTTGCAATCGACTAACTAATACTGACTAACTAATATCGATCAACATGCATCTGTAATCAACAAACCCTGTAATTGATAGGTTTATGCCAATAAATACAGCTCAACAACCAATTATCTTATGTCGATAGACACAACTCTGCAACCGTTCAACTTATGCCTACAACCATGGCTCTGCAACCATTAGGCTTATGTCGATAGACACGAATCTACAATCGATCAACTTATGTTGATAGACCTAGCTCTATAACCAATCAGATTACACCGATAAACATGACTCTGCAATTGATCAAATTTTACTGATAGACACGACTTTGCAACCGATCATCTTGCATCGATCGACACTCTGCAACTGATTGGTTTATTTTGATAGATACTCCTCTACAACCTTCTCAAGTTTTTCATTGTTTTAGAGCTATTTTTGAGTTATATTATTTTTTATATATGTTTATCGATACCCAGTACAGTACATATACGAGTAGTATATGAGGCAATTTGGATAGAAAAAATAAAATCATTTATAATTTGAAGGTAGTTTGGGTGGGAAACATAAAATCATTTATAATTTGAACGTAAAATGGGTGATAAAATCAAAATCATATGTAATTTGAGGTCGGAGAGTTAAAATAAAGTTAGGATCATGATTATCAACAGTGGGCGAATTTACCCCAAAAAAAATTCCACCTCATAAATTTCGGGTGAATGGGCCCTAGTGAAATGATCCAAAATTAGCCTTTTCAAAATTTTGAAAATCCTAAATAGAGACAATTTATGATATTTCATGCTTATGCATAACCCTGCCTCTGATTATATTATCATCTACAACAAATTTTTAACCCTTTCACAACTATGCAACTTCTTCCCAACAGATTATGTATTTTACAATCAAAGATTGTGCTTAAGGTGGTAGCTTAGGGATTTTTTCCCTAAATTAACCTTTTTAACTATTTTTTATTAAACCCTCATCATGGATCATTCTCAATCAATGGTGGACATCTTTGTGTTGAGTTGACATTTTTTGCATGTTTATTACATCATCCATTTATGTCGATCTTGAGGAATTCACCATCCTCGATCTCCTTTTTGATAGATAGTTAATATTTTTGATCCATGACTCTACTTCTTATTGGGTTCATGGATATGGTGATGATGTTCAAGACACATTTCCTTTCATCGTCCCTTTCTACCTTTTGCACGGGTTGATTTTCCACCATGTTAGCCAATGGGAGGTCCACAGGTTGTCACCCAAAGCTGACTTCCTTGCCACATCATCTTGTTTTTTCTAATTTGTGTTGCTTACTAACAATCCTAATGTGATTTTAAATACCTACATAATCACATCATGTTATCCCTTAGTTCTTCTGTGGCATCATGGTATCCTATTCTTAGTTGATAGAACAACACTTGTGCTACTCTTGATCCAACACATCAGATTTGAGGCTAGCTCATGATCGAAGTTTGAAATATCACTAAACAATTTTTAAAATAATTATTAACTTCATTAATTCCTCTATCAGTAAAAAAAATTATAAATTCCTTTGAATTTCATCACAATGCTCCTATCAATAAGGCATATTTGAAAGTTATTTGAAGTCTAATGCATTACTCCTATCGTTAAAGCAGATTTAAAATTTATTTGGAGTCCTACGCTCAGCTTTTAAAATTTCCTACCAAAATGGCACTTTACCTCAACTTTTTTTCTCCTACCAAAACACAGGATTTATTCCAAGTGCAGGTCTATGGAAATATTCTATACAAAGATTACTACTGAAACTCTACTATTAAAAATATGCTACTGAAGCTATGCTACTAAAACTATACTACTGAAAATTGTGCTACTGAAAACTATGCTTCTGAAAACTATGCTATTGAAACATTACTAAGAAAGTTTCATTTTATTGCAAAAAAAATTCTCCCCCCAAACTGTATTATGGACTTTATTGTATTAGCCTTATACCTCCTTCCAAACTATAATTTTGGCTATATAACCAAAACAAAAATAGAGGGAAATATTTTTATTTAAATATGCTTATATTTATAGGAAGTTTTTAACATATATATTATTTTATTTATTTTAATGGTATGGGGTTAAAAAAAATTATATATTTTTAAATGAATTTCTTCATTTGATTTCATAAGGAATTCCATGTGAGAAAAATAATGGATGTAAATATGATATCATTCATCAACATATAAAAAATAGATTTATCAAAGGCTTGGATGATTTCAACATTTTTTTGAACAAAATAATAGGATAGTTGTTTTGATGCCATCTTGATGGCCTTTATTTTCTTTGGGAGTATACATGTTGTTGGTGTTCTTATAAGGGTGCAAATCTTTGGGGAACTGGATTCCCAATCACTCTATCAGAGTCCTAATGAGAATTGTAATCCTATCCTTATTTTTTTGTACCTATAAGTAAATATTAAGGTTATTAGAAATACAAACCACATTTTTGTAGGATGGGATGAACTATAATACCTACATATGGAATAGAAATTTGCTCACAACTAATGCTTTCTTATGATATTCTAGAGTTGTTTCACAAAGACTCAAACATCCTAGTGACCTTAAAAAAAAATCATTTACTCATCTCACAAAATGATATGATGCTAAGGTTTTCATAATATTTTCAAACCTCTCAAGGACCAACTATGTGTGCAGTGAATGCTCATTTTTCATCATGAGCAAGGATTGAGTAAACCAATGGTCACTTATACCAACAAGTTAGCTTATATGTGAGAGTCCATATGTCTTGTCCAGACTTAGTGCTACTGCATAAGGATACCTTATTGCTAGATGGGTTTATTCAACCCATTGTTGTAATGAAGATCACCCCATGGTTTTCGAAATACTAATAATTCTAGGTATTCAAGATCTTATTCCTTATTTTATTGAATTTTATTTGGGATACTTGCTCATTTTGAGAGAGAAAGATATTTGTATTGCTTTTTTGGATTCTTGCTCATTTTAAGGGGAAGCAAGAAGATAATTTTTTTGGGGGGGGTACTTGCTCATTTAGAGAGAGAGAAACGGAATTTTTTTTTCAAGGATGAAGGGGGAGCTTGTCATTTTTCCAATTCGTTAGCTTTTTAGACCATGTGCACAATTGGATAAGTAAGGTAAACCATTCAATCTATGGCAATAGTAACTTTGAGTTATTATTTCCAAACTTCACAATGTTTTTATTTGTTATAATATGCGTAATCCAAGAGGAAACTTGATTGACTAGGAGCAACTTATAACACCCAAATATTATTTAATTTTCAATGAATATTTACTCAAAACACTAGTGGTAGTTGAGTAATTGAAAACATCTAGATTTTATATTAGCAAACAAAGTGGTATGCAATATGTGGTAGTAATTTTCCTACAAGTTCTCAAGTTGTTACAAATAAAAGAAGTGTATTTTTAGGATATTTTTGAAATAATATTGAGACTGAAAATTGATGAAGAATAAGATGAGAGTATTGCAAATATTGGAACTCCATTATGAAACAAAAGAAGAATATATTTTTTTCAAGTGATATATTAACAAATAATTTTAGCTATGTTTACTCTCTGGATTTTACCCATTTCCTCTAATCTATATTTTATGGTATCAATATGTTTACACATGTGTTCCCAATCTTCCCCAAATGTTTGGTATTGTTTTTCAAAAAGAAGGTTAACTTCTTATTCTAACAGTAATTTTCTGAGGTCAATGGATGCATACCATTTGATACTATTTTCCACCATCTAGCAACTTTTAGTTCTTACTTTATATAGATATTTTATCTCTTGTTTTTTGTTCTATTTTTATTATTTTTTCTAAAATAGTTTTGACTGTACTAAAACCAAGATGGATTGGCCAGCTGATTTTAGCATAATAAGAAAAATAAAGTGTTTTTGTTACCATTTTATTTTTAAGGGATATTTTCACTATGGATGTGTCACTCAATCACACCTACTTCCTGTACAACCTTGTGTTTCTATAGGCTAAAGAGTCTCAAATTTAAACTAGCAACAACTACACTATGCAGGAAAATAAATAGCTGAAACAAAAATTTCTAAAAAGGGAAATTACTTGAAAATAAAGGCTAAATCTAAGAAATAAATAAAATTTGATTTAAGAAAATAGAACCTGGTCTACCTAAGGTGGGGGATGTTAGGTGTGTGTGTGTGTTGATCACTACTTGTGCCACCCTCCACACACAACTTTGTACGTGTGTTGATAACTACTTATGCCACCCTCCACGTATAGGCCTACACATGCATTGATCACTACTTACACTCCCTCCACATGCAAGTAAGATTATTTCCTTGCATGGTCCAATAGTCTTCATATTAATGCAATGGCACTGTTATCCCCGAAAATGATGACAAAAATGTCTAGCTTGAAAAGCTAATCATTTAATTTATCAATCTAGGTCTTAATAGATTTAAAGAACATATATCTAGTATAGATATTCCATGACATTAACCAACTTACTTAATTCAATTTCTTAAGACCAGGTTACAAAAAAATAAAAATGTTTTAAATGTAATTTTTTTTAATATGAAGTTACCCTAATGAATGTGGATCCACGTGCAACTAATGATATTTTGACTATTTTACTTTTAAAATAAATAATACAATTTAATTTATATTATTATTATTATTATTTTTTTACTAACTAATCTTATTAGGTCTGAGGTGTAGACCAATTGGTTCATCCAAACCCCATAATGGGGGCGGAGGTCCAAGGTTCAAATATCGGGCCTCGTTGGACTGAACGCTTGTCCCTTTCCTAGTGCTTTCAGTGGCATAAAAGGTTTAAAATGATTGTGGCATGGTGGTTATAGGGGCGAACTGCGTGAAGATCTGTGTGGCAGATTCTGGGGTGGACAACACAGAATACTATGGCGGCCATAAAAGCTGGACAGCCTGCCCAGATTCGTGGCGGCTACCGATTCCACCATATAAATTAAAAAAAAAAAACTAACTAATCTTATTCTATTGTAGGAGCGAGAGAGTAGGGACTGGTCTTGTAGAAGTGGGCCTTGCCTTCTAAAAAGATAGTATATTTTTCTTCTCCTCTATGCTAATTTATCTCAGTAACTACTATTTTATTTAACCTATTCTAACATCTAACTATTCATTGTTGTAGGAAAAATAAAGATTATATAGAAGAAAATAAATCATTACGAAAGATAAAATAACATTGCAAAAGATCTGGAAATAAAATACTATTTTATTGCTAAACTTCAATCATGCACATTGTTGGAAATTGTAATCTGTCTCAAAATACTACGAGAGAATTTTTCAAGGAGCAATTTCTTCAACTTCTTTTTTTCAAAGATTTTTTTAAAAGGCCTCTTCACTATAATTTATATAATTATCTTCAATGAAGTCTTACGTAATGTTATTTATCTCTTTGTAACTAAAATATTTAAATTCAAACCTACGTACTAACAACTTTTCTAAATAAATACAATTTCACAAAAAATGAGACTTTGGACTAATCAAAGCAAGCCCAAGTGGCAACCACTTTAACAATTATTTAATTTAAGGAATAAAAATAATAACTTATTTGTCCTATTCTCAAGGAAAGACATAATAAGTTGGATAAATAATTTAACCACATTGATCCTATCCAAATTTTAATAACAACTTTACAACTTTTTATTTAATAATAATCAAAATGCCAAATGTGTTGCCAATGATGATAGTCAAATGATTGACTACATATAATATGCTCCTTCTGGATGTGACGTAGCAATATGGTTTGATCACTTTTGACTCCGCTCTTTCTATAGCGTCTTTTGATAAATGCTTTAAGTAGCACATTTTTGTAGAGCTTTTTTGTAGTACCTTCTTATAGCACCTGTCTACAGATCCCACAAGTGCACCATATGTTCAACCAATCTATGTATGCCTACTTCCTAGTTCATTAGCCATGGTCTCTTATTAGCCTCATACACATATATATCTAACAACACAACATCTTGCACACAATTAGTGTAAAATACATGCATAAATCATTTTATAACATTTAATCATTTTGATGCATAAATAATTATATTAATTTGAAACAACAATTAAAAACCATTCAAATCCATTCATTTGTAAAGGATATATAAGTAAACTAGATTCACATATTGTAACACTTTGACACTCATCAATATAAATGAATACAATATAGCTATGGAGTAAATGAACACTCCATTAATAAAGCTACTAAACTACATTGAATCCATCACCACTAGATGGTGATCCACACAGAATTATACTAACCTCTAAGCTACTATGTCCCCAACTCTCTGCTTCTATATCTATCTAATAATGAGGCTTTTCTTATATAGGAAGATATATTCCTTGGCCAACACTCTACCTAGTTGTGCAAGGGATAATTTGTACATATACAGCTTGCACATTGACACTTGTGCATTTATTACATTGCATGAAGTAACTAGATAACTTCCCCCTAAAGTAATCAAATATCCTAAGTATGTACCTTGGAAGATACATTTACATGATCCTAATGATGTAATATACTATATTTCTAACACCCCATGTATTACAATATTTGGGTATTGAAGAATTTAGTCTTCAATATGGATCTTCTTCTTCATATTGAGATTTGTACTTTTCTTCTGCATTCTTTGTATTCAATTTTAGCAAGTAAATTGTGTCTTCATATGATGCAGAATAAGTTGTAGCTTAAGCTAAAGATTCTTCTTTAATTGGATGATCTTTGGCTTGTTCAAAGCAGTATTAATCTGATTATTTTTTTGCTACTTTAGTCTTCATGTCATGGCCTTTTTTAGTATGTCTCTTCTTCATTTTTCTTCTTCTCTTCCTATGATTCTACTTTTATGCTAGTGAAATATCTACTTCATGACAAGTTAGTTTATCATCACAATAGTATTTTTTTATTTTTAGCTTGTTTCTTGTGTTGAGCAAGTACAAACACAATTAATGATAGATAAATCATCACACACTCTTCTGGTGAAAATATAACCAATCTTTGTGAGTTCCACCATGTTGTTAAGAGGTTTTCATGAATATTGTTAATAAATGTTATAAATCTATCTTATTTGACTTCTTTAATAAATAAGGATAATTTATCTCTATCGCTAGAGGGTAGATACTCATATCCTTCTAGAGTATTGATTAAGTTTTGAGAGTAGAATTCTACTTCATGGAATAGTTCTTCATTATTGAAGGCTTTTCTCAAAATTTCATCCATGATAGATCTCTGAAATAGTGATTCTTTAATTTAAGTATATAAGATCGATTTGATGAAACCTTTATTAATCCTTATATTTGTAGGCTTCCTTATGTATCCCTAGTAATGAGAGTATGAACACCTAATTTTAGGTTTTGAAAAAAGCTTATATATTTCCAACATGATAATATTTGATAGATATTATTATCAAGTTGTCTAGAATGCCTAATGAATCCCTAATGATTTTGGAGTATGATATAGTGCTTTTGTAAAATAAAGTTCAATTTATGATTAATTTTTCATAGTTTTGTAAAGATAAAAAATTAACTTTTCTAACACCTTCTTACTCCTAATTGAACTAAGCACTTTTCCAATTTTGAAGAGGTTTTAATGTTGGATTTATTTTATCTCTTTTTTAAATTTTTGAGACAAGTAAATTATAAATTTCCAACCTTAAGAAAAAAAATTTAATAACCTATTTTTTAACCCCTAGGATTTTATTCCAATGTTTCTAATTTCCAATAACCTAGTTTGATGTTGTAACCCTTATCACTCCCAAATTTGGAAAATTAGAAAATTAATAATATTTGTAAAATATTAAATAATTTAATCCAAGTAGAATTCCTTATTTCTCCTAGGTTGTATTGCAAATATTATTTCAATTTGATAATTTATCCCTTATAGCTTTTGCTTTAAAAATATAAGTTTTAACCTTAGCTTATAACCCTTATATCTCCAAAAATGAAAGTAATAATAAAATGGGATTAAACCTTACCTTTTGATGCTAAATCTCCTCACTGTAGGACACTCTTTCCAGTTGGATATAATAGCAATATTAAGTTTACATTTGGTGCTAATGAAGATGATTTGGAATTCCTTGTCTTCAACGCTAGAACGTAGGTGATTTGGGAGTCAAATTATTCTTCGACCTACACTTTCTTCTCCCTTGTATGGTGCTCCTCCATATTAAAATGTGTTGTCTCATCTAAATTATAAAAATGGTCTATGACAGTGCTTTAAATGCACTTCTTACACCTCTAAATGGGGTATGGTTGGAAAATAGTCTTCTACTTCCATATGAGATATGTATTACCTTCTGTCTGCTTGTTTGATCTCCTTGGTGCCTTAAATATGATGAGTTGCTTGCACTTTGTAACAAGTGTCACCTAAAACACTTTTATAGATGCCTTCAATGTAAATCTTGTAATGATAAGGTTTGTAACTCCTCTCAAGCATGTGTAGCTCCTTCCAAGCATGTGTAATATCTTTCAAGCAAGTGTAACATCTTTTTGGTGATCTCTTGAGTCTTCATGTACATTGGAGAGTGTAAATAATATATGCCAAGTGGCACTCAAGGCTTATGCATGTAATCCTCCCTTGTAATATTTCTTGGATCCTTTATCTTGTTGTAACGACCAAAAAATACACAAAACAAAATTGCAAAAATAGAAAGTTTTTTATTTTACTAAGGAGAGGGATACACGAGCCCTTCATGAATCCCTAACCCTAACTAACATTTATCTAAATTTTCAATCCCCTAAGTTTTTCTTGAATTTACATCTCACAAAGTACCCTACCACAAATCTGTCTATGTAGGTGTATAATGTGTCACTGTAGATAAGCCCATATGTCCCATTTTTATGATGAGCTAGACCTATCACCCTCAATTCATCGAAGGTATACACACATCCCCATATCCTACAAAAATCATTATGTGTAGGTATGCAACGAGTATTACGAGTTAAGCTATCTATCTCATCTCCATGATGAGATATCTTAACTCAGGTGTAATTCTCTTCACAACTTAATCATTTATCTCCCTAAGGGGGTCTCAATTTCCTTAGGTCTCATATGTTCACCCTAAGGGATTCTCAATTCCCTTAGGTTATCTATGTTCACCCTAAGGGGTTCTTAATTCCCTTAGGTCACCTCTGAGTTCACCCTAGAACTCTACACTTATATTCCTCTCATAAAGCAATCAAACAATGATACATCTATATCTACAACATCATAAATCAATCAAACAATGATACACCTATATGCTATAACATCAAAAAACAATCAAAAAATGACAGAGAGAATAAAACACGCTTAAACCTAAAATAAAATCTACTGCATAATATAACCAAATACATAAATAAAGTAAAATAACATTCACTAATCCAATAAACAATTATCTCATTAATTTCTACATGATAAATCCTTCCTACTTTAAAGAGTATCACATTATTTGCATTGGGGATATCTCCCCATAATTCTAGTCTATTTGATCATAAGTAAATCAATGTAAGATACAATTACCTATTCTTTGTTTCCATTGAACTCCTTGCTTCTCCTTGCTTCCCAATAGTTCTTTTAGAGTGTTAGGGGATTAGGATACTCATAGTTCAGGATAGGCATGCCTTTAAATGCATATATTCATTTACTTTTCCAAATTGCAACTATACAAAATTCAATTAAGTTTCTAACCATCTAATGCATAATGGATATCATAAAAGAACCCTTACTTTTATTTTCACCTCCCAAGTTCCCTTGGAGAGTCATCCAACATGCACCACTTAGATCAAGGTCTAAATTAAATCAAATTCAATAATGACTTAAAGCATTAAAGTCTCATACCCTTAACCATTAAAACAATCCTCTTTTTTTCATTCCCTAAACCAAAGCCCCATTACTTCAATTTAAATAATAAATCTACATCATTTTTAATTTACCATTTCCAATCCATCAATTACTTTTTAAAGCATTAAAGTCCCATACCTTTAACCTTTAAAACAATCATTCATTCATTCCCTAAATTGAAGCCCATAACTTCAATTCACGAATAAATCTACATCCAATTTAATTTAAAACTCCTAAAATAATCAACATTAATCAAAGGGGTTCGCTTTAAATCAAAAACCTTCAATATCTTTCATAAAAAGCAAAGGTCCTTTTTAATTAAAAACCTAAAATATACATCATATAAATCAAAGGTTACTTTTAATTAAAAACCTTAAATAAATCTCATATAAATCAAAGGTTCCTTTTAATTAAAATCTTAAATAAATCTCATATAAATCAAAGGTTCCTTTTAATTAAAAACCTTAAATAAATCTCATATAGATCAAAGGTTCCTTTTAATTAAAAACCTAAAATAAATCTCATATAAATCAAATGTTCCTTTTAATTAAAAACCTTAAATAAATCTCATATAAATCAAAGGTTCCTTTTAATTAAAAACCTTAAATAAATCTCATATAAATCAAAGTTTCCTTTTAATTAAAAGCCTTCATTATATTTTATATAAACTAAGTTTTTTTATGATTAAAAACTTTAAATACGTTTCTGTTGGCATTTTTGCCACATTGTTTTTGTTGTTGTTGTTCATACACTTAACAAATTTTGTGCTAAAGCAAAGGTGTCGCGATATCACGACATGTCGTATTTTCGTAACCTGTCGTGTTTTTGCAACGTCCGTACTAGAAAAGGGATAAGCCCAAAAAATGTCGCAATATCACGACATGTCACATTTTCATGACCTGTCACGTTTTCATGACTAAAACAGCCAAAGGAAGCAAGGAAGTCAAACTGTCACGATATCGTGACATGTTGGATTTTTGCACTAGAAAACAACAAAGATAGCATTCAAGGCAAAATTGTCACGATATCGTGACATGTCATGTTTTCATGACTTGCAGTGGTCACAGAGAAGAGTAATGGAAAATGTCGTGATATCGTGACATGCAGCAACAAGGAGGAGCCCCAAGGAAAATTGTCACGATATCGCGACATGTCACGTTTTTGCGGAAGGGCTGAAGATAAACACAAGGCAGATGAAAAATGTCATGATATCGTGAAATTTTTGGAAACAAAGATAAGCAAGAGAAACTTTTTGTGATATCGCGACAGGAAGCGACAATGACAGAGAAGGAAAGAAATTGTCACGATTTTGTGACATGTCAGGGCGGAAGGGCAAAGCGTGGAGAAATGTCACAATTTCGTGACATGTCACATTTTCATGAGGAGAAAACAAGAAGGACAGCTCCAAGTATGAAATATCATGATTGTGCTACATGTCACGATTTCGCGACTTGGAGCAACAAAGGAACAAAACAAAGAAAGATGTGATTTCACGACATGTCATGGAGAAGAAGCCAAAGGGAGAAAGATGTCACGATTTCATGACATTTTTGGAAATAGAGTCAGGCAAGAGAAAAGTGTCATGATTTCACGACATGTTTTTCCATTTCACGACGTGTCACACTTTCACGATGATAAAGCAGGAAGAAGCAAGAAGACAGAAACATGTCATGATTTCGCAACATGTCTTGTTTTCACGATGAGAAAGCACAGAAGGAGCAAAATGGTACGGACTATCACGATTTCGTGACATGTCCCATTTTTGCCACTTGTAAGAAGAAAAGGAGCCAGAAGGAAGAAGATGTCACGATTTCATGACATGGTGAGTTTTCGTGACTTGGAGCAGCGAAGAAGGTAGGCAAAGGAAAATGTCATGATTTTGCGACGTGTCATGGAGAGAAAGCTGAACGAAGAGAAATTGTCGTTATCATGACATGTTGGATTTTTGCGATTGGTGGCAAAAAGAGAAAGCAGTAAGGTAAAAGTGTCATGATTTTGTGACATGTCGCATTTTCATGACCTATCTCATTTTTGTGATAGAAGAAAAACAAAGGCTCGATATAGTTCTTTCTGCATAGGAGAACGTGAGGAGAAGATAAGGATTAAATAAAATCTCTCCAACTAATTTTGAGATCGTGGTCAAAGAGGCTCCAAGATTAAATTTTGTTGTTTACCTATGTGTGCAAGATGGAAGAACATGAGGTAGTTTTTGATGCCACCAAAATTAAAGACGCCTCCAGTATTAAAAGCTCTTGTTCATGATCTCCTAACAACTTTCGGCTTGCTCCAAAAATAGCCATTTAATGTGTGATTTCTCCGAGGCAGATTAAGGGGGCTTGTTTCTCTTTTCAAGTGCCTATTTTGTGGACCTCTTCTTTGAAATCTATTTTATGTATTAAATGTTGTAATTCGAAAGGAAGAGGAAGCACCTCTATAAATACCAATGTAAATCTCAAGCAAAAGGAGGAAGACCTTTTTGCAAAAATTGAAGCAAAAATCCTAGATGCATTTTTCTCTATTCTTAGTGTCTTTTGGAGTTGGTGATCCAAACTATTGTTCGAGTTTTGATTTCTGTGTGAGTCACTTATGTTAGTCTAGTGTTAATATAAGTTGAATTCTATTGTTTTGGATTTGGTTGTATTTGCATTTGAACGTTTGGAGTGTAATTGGAAGCGAACTTACGGCTAAGGCTTGATCCAATTTCTGTATATGCATTCTAAGAGTTGGTTGTTGTTTAGCTTCAGGATCTAGTGGAGGTTATTTGCTGTTTGAGGTTGTTCTCCCCATTAACTATCGGATTCGACCATATTTCCATATCTTTCTACATTCCCCATTTCTTTCTACATTTCTCATTTCTTTCTGCATTTCCCATTTCTTTCCTGCATCCTTATATTGAAACTAGTTTAGACTAGTTTGGGAGCCAGCCCTCTTTGGAGATTGGCCCAGGAGATCACTCTTTCTCTCGGCATTTCAATGTTGGCCAATTCTAGGGTGCACAAGTGATGAAATCTTGTACTTAGGCATATTTGTGACCAATAGTTTCTCATAAAACAAAGGCTCTTTTAATTAAAACAAGCCACACAACACCTTCCCTAATGCAAGGTCTACAACTAGCGGCCAACGCCTTCCAAGGCGGATGTTGAGCAACCACGACGAACCTAGCGTCTAAGCACTAGAACTAGGAATGCTCTCACTAAAATGCTAACTGGTTTCTTCCTAAACCTGCGCTCACTAAAACCTATGGTGGTTTCCTTTACAAAACACTGCGCTCACTAGCACAAGGTGGTTCCAATAAACACAGAGCACTCAACGATGCACATGGCAATTTTCAACTAAAACACAACGCTTCAACCAACGCAAGGTGGTTTCAATTAAACACAGAGCACCCAATGATGCACATGGAAATTTTCAACTAAAACACAGAGCGCTTCAACCTACACAAGGTCATTTTAACTAAAAACACAACACTTCATTTGGCACATGGCAGTTTTCAACTAGACACAAAGCGCTTCAACCAGCACAAGGTGGTTTTAACTAAACACATAGCGCTTCATCTGGTGCATGGTAGTTTTAACTAGACATAGAGCACTTAAACCAACAAAAGGTGATTTCAACTAAACACACGATGCTTCATCGATGTGTTAACAAATTCACGTTAAAACACCATTTGGCACATGGTAGTTTTAACTAGACACAAAGCTCTTCAACCAGCACAAGGTGGTTTTAACTAAAACACAGAGAACAAAAACAAAAAGGCATGGTAGTTTTAACTAAATACAGAGCTCTTCAACCAACACAAGGTGGTTTTAACTAAACACACAACGCTTCATCTGGCGCATGGTAGTTTTAACTAAACATAGAGCTCTTCAACCAACACAAGGTGGTTTTAACTAAAAATATAGAGCTCTTCAACCAACACAAGGTGGTTTTAACTAAACACATAATGCTTCATCTAGCACATGGTAGTTTTAACTAAACACAAAGCTCTTCAACCAGCACAAGGTGGTTTTAACTAAAAACACAAAGCTCTTCAACCAACACAAGGTGGTTTCAACTAAACACAGAGCTCTCAACGATGCACATGGTAGTTTTAACTAAAAATAGAGCACTCAACGATGCTATGCAATTTAAAACCAGAGTTAGAGCTTAGAGCAACCCAACCTTTAAGCTTTCATGGATATGGAAGTCTGGTAAAGTCTATTGCCTCCCTTCTCGCTTCTGGTGTGTTCTCTTCTTTCTCCACGCCTCTCACCTTCGTTCCTCTTCTCTCCGTCCTCCCCCTTCTATTCTCTCCCCTTATTTTCCTTTTCCTCCTCCTTACGTGCTCGTCCACCCAGGTGGCCCATCCACCACCCTCTCGAACCTCGAGCCCCCGTATTGAGCCTCCTTTCTTCAATGCCCGTCCCCTATCCTCTATGCATTCTTCCCATATTTTCCACCTTTGGAAAATTAGTAGCATCATAGGCTATCTCATAGGTTTCACTATATAGGAAAGGGATCATTACGTTTTATTTTTTTGAAGAATGGCTCTTTTAAATTTAAAATATCATTCTCATGATATTTATAAACCTTAAAATATATTTCTTTTATTCACACAATTTCACTATTGCTTTTTTTAATAAAATATATCTATTATATATCTATATATTTTCTAAAATGAATTCTCTTTCATTTATTTCAATTAATTAAAGCTTTTTAATGAATTCTCTATTATCATTAAAATGAACACTTTTAATTAATTTAAATGAAAACTCATTTATTAATTGCAAATGAAGTTTACTAATGAGCTCCAATGAGCCAGACATTATTTACTTAAACTTCATTAATTAGTTTAAAGGAATCTTCATTTAGCATATAATTTTAATTTGCTTTCTTTCATAAGGATGATGCTCTACTTTTACTTCAACATGACAGTTTACCTTATGCATCTATATACATTTTGCAGGTGTTCTCATATAGAAAACTCAACATTAAACTACTCAAGCCATGATGCAGTAGAGAGCAAACACATTTATACAACAACAAAGAGGGAATCTTTCCATCAACCCAATCACCTATCTTAGCTAGATATTTTATGATAGCTACTAGGCTATCAACTAAAGCTCAAGGTGATCAGCCATCGATGATTATCCCTTCCATCAATGCATGCCTATATGAAGGTATCTATCCATGTTACCTCTGAGTACCTTAATCATCATTTCCCCTGATCTTTGGTACCCTTATTTTTGGTGGGTGACTCTGCCTGTTCCACCTATGAGTGTACCTGATCCTGCACACTTGGCAATATGTTAGCGATAACACACCCTTATAAATCAACTAAACATCATATAGTTGGTTCAATTGTTCAAACTAGGTATCACCACATCATAGGTTAATACATTGTTTTCTTGTGCCATAAAGTTAGCTAGGGAGGGTCATGACATCCTCCCCCACTAGGATTAAACATCGTCCTCGGTGTTTCTAGTTTTCCTTTTGTTTTTAATAGAAAGTAAAATTATTACATCATATAGCTTCAAACAAAAAAGGAATTCTTTTTCGCATAACCTCCACTTTCTCCCAAGTGGCATTATTCTTAGAGAAATGGTCCCACTGGACCTTACACTATTCGAGAGTCTGATTCCGTAGATATTTAGAATGAAACTCAAGAATATTCATCGGTAGTACTTCAATGGCCTCCAGATTTGCCATCTGCAATTTAGAAACATCCCACACATGTTCAGGGTCAGCAACATATTTCCTAAGCAAGGATATGTGGAAGGTGTCATGGATTTTGGATAGATTAGGTGGTAATGCAAGTCGGTATGCAACTAGACTGATATTTTCCATGATCTCGAAGGGCCCCACAAAATGTGGATCCAACTTCATGGATTTGATAGCACTTTTATTTGGCTTAACCCTTAAGAACACCTTATCTCCAACATAATACTCTCTTGGAGTCCTTTTTAGATCTGCATAACTCTTCTACCTATCCGCAACTTCCTTAAGCCTTTGCCTAATTTCTTTTAGCTGCTCTTCCATTACCCTGACCATTTCTGGCCCAATCACAACTCGATCCTCTAGGTTGTCCCAAGACAATGGTGTTCTACACTTTCACCCATACAAGGCATCGAAAGGTGCCATTCCTAGCGAGGAGTGATGTCCATTATTGTAGGCAAACTCTACCAAAGGTAGACAATATTCCCATTGAGATTTGTGATCCATGCAGTACATGCAGAGCATGTCTTCCAAAACTTGGTTTACCCATTCCATTTGACCATCGATTTCAGGGTGGTATGCTGAACTCATATTCAATTTCATACCAACTGCACTATGAAGGGATTTCCAAAATTCAGAAGTGAATTTGGAGTCTCTATCTGAGATGATTACCTCAGGAAACCCATGCAATCGGAATACCTCTTTGACGAATCTGCTAGCCACTACCTGAGCATCATCCTTGGTATTTCTCGATATGAAGTGGGTAACCTTAGTCAATTTTTTGACCACTACAAATATGGCATCATGTTGGTACCGAGTCTTGGGTAAACCCACAATAAAATCCATAGATATAACCTACCATTTTTGTGTAGGTATATCATGCAGATGAAGTTTTCCTATAGGATGCTGGCATTTTGCCTTAACTTTCTGACATTCGAGGCATCGAGCGACAAAATCTATGATATCCTTCTTCATTCCTACCCAAAAGAAGGCTCTTTTCATGTTTTCTCGCATTTTGGCTCCTCTCAGATGAGCAGAATAAGGATATATATGAGCTTCTTGCATTATCAAGTTTCTCAAATCACCCATATTTGGTATGATGACCCTTCCCTTATAACATAGAAAGTCATATTTCACACTAAATTCCTTATTTCCTTTAGGATATCTATCCATATTGACTCAAATTCCTTGGCAATACTCATCCTGAGATTGCTCCTATCTCACTCGATCCATCAGGTCCATGTGAATCCTAGTTATGGCTGCTATATATTTCCTTCTACTCAAAGCATCAACTACTTTATTCTCTTTTCCTTTTATGTACTCAATCTCAAAATCATACTCAATGAGGAATTCCACCCATCTTCTCTATCTTGCATTGAGTATTGGTTGGGTGAATATATATCGTAGACTTTGATGGTCCATATTTAATTCAAAGGGCCTTCCCACCAAGTAGTGGTGCCAAACCTTTAAAGCATGCACTACTGCAACTAGCTCCAAATCATGCGTAGCATAATTAACTTCATGCTTCTTGAGCTTCCTTGAAGTATATGCCACTACTGACTCCTCTTGTGAGAGTACCCCACCCAACCCGTCTATCGATGCATCAGTGCACACTAAAAAGTCCCCTTGAGGATCGAGAACCTTTAGTATCGATGTGGTAGTAAGCTTATGCTTTAGTAGTACGAAGGCAGCCTCACACTTCTCTGACCACTTGAATTATTTCCCCTTCTTCTAAAGGTTTGTTATGGGTCCAACAATATTGGAGTAGTCCTTTATATAACATCTATAATAGCCTGTTAACCCCATGAAACTTTGCACTTCAGTCACATTAGTAGGGGGTGGCCAATTTAGAATAGCCTCTATCTTTTCTGGATCCACAACAATCCCCTTTGTTGATATAATGTGTCCAAGATATCATACCTCTAGAACATAGAATTCACTCTTAGCCAGATTCCCATAAAGTTGATTCTTCCTTAACAATTCCAACACAATCCTAAGATGTTTATCATGTTCTTCTTTATCTCGAGAGTATATAAGGATATCATCTAGGAATACCAGGACAAATTGGTCCAAGTGTCTTTGGAACACACTATTCATTAAGTTCATGAAAGCATCTGGGGCATTAGTCAGTCCAAAGGGTAGAACCATAAACTCATAATGCCCATACCTAGTCTTAAATACCATTTTGTGAGTATCTTCCTCATGAATCCTTAACTGGTGATACCCTGACCTCAGGTCAATCTTAGTAAACACCTTGGCATCCTTTAGTTGATCAAATAAATCTTCAATCCTAGGTAAAGGATACCGGTTCTTGATTGTAGCCTTATTTAGCATCTTATAATCAATACATAATCTTAGCGAATTATCCTTTTTCATGAACAAAATTGGCGTGCCCCACGGTGACACACTTGGTTTTATCAAACCCTTTTCCAATAATCCTTGCAATTGAACCTTTAGTTCTTGCATTTCAGTAGGATTCATCCTATACGGGGATCTATGGATAGGTTCGACTCCTATCATAAGTTCAATTGTGAAGTCAAATTCTCGTACAGGAGGTAGTCCAGGTAAGTCCTTTGGAAATACATCCTAAAAATCCTATAAAATTGGATGTTGTCTTAGTATTTCTCCTTTCTCATGGTCCTCCACTTCATTGAGTTTTACCACATACACTATCCCTCCTCTCTTTAGGGCCTTTTTTAGTTGCATAGTGGACAACATTTGAGGTTCAAACACCCCTTGTTTGCTATGAATTCTTAGTCTCTCTCTGCCTTCCTCTGAATACTCAATCCATCGGTCTTGGAAATTGACTAAGGCTTTATGATCCTGTAGCCAATCCATCCCTAGGATCATATCAAAGGCGTGTAGGGGAGCTACATATAAACAACATTTTGTAGTCCCTTCAGATAGAGTAACTTCTACCATAGGATAACACTGGTTTACCGAGTAGGTCTACCCAGAACCGTACTCAACCTTCCACCCATGAGCCAAATGTCTAGGCCTTTCCAACACAGTCCTTGCTAGGCTAGATGAAATAAAACTATCAGTGGCTCCACTATCTATCAAAATGTTTACTTGCTTATTGAAAACCTTACCTTTCACAAGTAATGGGGTGGCTTGTCCCTCTAGCTTCTACTTCTCGATTGTGGCATAGATCCGATGTTCTGGTTCCTTCCCTTTTGCATTAGTTGTGCTAGTCCCTGCTCGATATGGACACTGATTATAGTAATGAGATCCTTGACAATTGTAGCACCCTTCCTTGGGTCCTTGCTATTTTTTAGGTTTCTCATTCCCATTCTTAACTGCTAGAGTTGGAGCTTGCGACTTTTGTGGTTGAGGTTTCATGTTGTTGGGCTTGTTATCCTTCTTACAAAAGTTCTTCTTGAACTTATTCTGATTTCCATAAGGTTTCTTCTTAGGATTTTGGGGATTCTTGGCCTTTCGCTCTTGCTCAGCCTCCCATTTTACAAACCCATTACTATTCCTCTTCTTTAGCTCTTGCCGCGCTTGCTCGGGTAGAGTGTCATACTTATAACAGAAGTGTGACTCTACTTTCTTTGCTAGGTCATATACCTTTTGTAGTGATTTGGGCTCCTACATCTCCACATCGTGCTTTAACCTAGATTCCAATCCAAGAATGAACTTATGAACTCGCATTTTCTCATTATAAATAGGTACATATTTGAACAGCCTTACCAGCTTCTTGTAGTACACCTCTACTATGTTGGTTCCTTGTCTGAGACTAGAAAATTCTTCAAACTTTAGGGCATAGAAATGCTCTGTTAGGAATCTCTTCTTAAATATGCTTATAAACTCTTCCCATGGAGTATCAATGGGTTCAATATTAGTTTCCTCATAGTGGGTTTCCCACCACTCCAGAGTAGCCCCTTCTAGGTTAATCATAGCCCAAAGCATTTGGGTTCTAGATGAGTAGCCTTTTACCATAAAGTGAACCTCTACTTCTCTCAGCCATGCTTCTGTTGCATCCCCATCACCCTCTCCATAAAACTTGGAGATACTAATGTTTTTCATGTCCCTAGCTGTTTCCTTTTCTACTAAGGCTTTGGCTTGTACTTGTTCTATAGTTAGTCCATTATCTAGGCCAGTATCTGAGCCTCAAACTTGTGAATTATGATTTGTAGCTATTTTGAGCAACTGTCTTATCTGATCCTGCATAGTAGCGACCATAGCGGTGAGGTCTTCTACCTCCCTATTGGGGTTTGTTGGTTCCCCATCCTGGTTTTCTTCTTCGACATTACTTTGCCGAGTTTGTCTAGGTGTAGGCCTCCCTCTTCTGGTCTTAGGTGGCATCTTAACCTGATTCCATCCAAGAAAGAAGATTAGATTACAGTTTCATCTTAAGTTGTATCTCTAATCAAGCCATAATACAGAGTTCTCTTGCTATATGCATTAACAACCTAACTAGGGTAATATCCTAGGCTAGGATGTACCACTGATACCAAAGCCCATACTAAGGTATCCTGACATCCACGCTCCCTTGGGGTTTATTCCCATCATATTCTAGCAAATAGGGTATCCTAGATCATCCCAGCTTTAGCCTTTACCTTAAGCAAGCCTTCATTGGATCCATCTAATTTCCCTTTAGAACACATAGAAGCTCTATACCCTCGTACCTAGAGCTTTGATACCAAATGTAACGACCCAAAAATACACAAACAAAAAAATACAAAAATAGAAAATTTTTTTTTTTACTAAGGAGAGGGATACATGAACCCTTCATGAACCCCTAACCCCAACTAACATTTACCTAAAGTTTCAATCCCCTAAGTTTTCTTGGAAGTTACATCTCATGAAGTACCCTAACACAAATCCGTCTGTGTAGGCGTATAATGTGTCACTGCAGATAAGCCCATCTATCCCATCATTCTCGATGAGCTAGACCTATCACCCTCAATCCATCGAAGGTATACACGCATCCCCATATCCTACACAAATCATTATGTGTAGGTATGCTATGAGTATTATGAGTTAAGCTATCTATCTCATCTCCATGACGAGCTATCTTAACTCAGATGTAATTCTCTTCACAACTTAATCCTTTATCTCCCTAAGGGGGTCTCAATTCCCTTAGGTCTCCTATGTTCACCCTAAGGGGTTCTCAATTCCCTTAGGTTACCTATGTTCACCCTAAGGGGTTCTTAATTCCCTTAGGTCACCTCTGAGTTCACCCTAGAACTCTACACTTAGATTCCTATCATCAAGCAATCAAACAATGATACATCTATATGCTACAACATCAGAAAGCAATCAAACAATGATAGAGAGAATAAAACAAGCTTAACACTAAAAGAGAATCTACTACATAACATAACCAAATACAGAAATAAAGTAAAAGAACCTTCACTAATCCAATAAACAATTATCTCATTAATTCTTACATGATAAATCCTTCCTACTCTAAAGAGTATCACATTATCTGCATTGGGGATATCTCCCCACAATTCTAGTCTATTTGATCATAAGTAAATCAACGTAAGATACAATTACCTATTCTTTGTTTCCATTGAACTCCTTGCTTCTCCTTGCTTCCCAATAGTTCTTTGAGGGTAGTAGGGGATCAGGATACTCATGGTTCAGGATAGGCATGCCTTTAAATGCATCTATTCATTTACTTTACCAAATTGCAACTATACAAAATTCAATTAAGTTTCTAACCATCTAATGCATAATGGATATCATAAAAGAACCCTTACTTTTATTTTCACCTCCCAAGTTCCCTTGGAGAGTCATCCAACATGCACCACTTAGATCAAGGTCTAACTTAAATCAAATTCAATCATGTCTTAAAGCATTAAAGTCTCATACCCTTAACCTTTAAAATAATCCTCTTCTTTTCATTCCCTAAACCAAAGCCCCATAACTTCAATTTAAATAATAAATCTACATCCTTTTTAATTCACCATTTCCAATCCATCAATTACTTTTTAAAGCATTAAAGTCCCATACCTTTAACCTTTAAAACAATCATTCATTCATTCCCTAAATTGAAGCCCCATAACTTCAATTCACGAATAAATCCACATCCCATTTAATTTAAAACTCCTAAGATAATCAACATTAATCAAAGGGGTTCTCTTTAAATTAAAAACCTTCAATGCCTTTCATAAAAATCAAAGGTTCTTTTTAATTAAAAACCTAAAATATATCTCATATAAATCAAAGGTTCCTTTTAATTAAAAACCTTAAATAAATCTCATATAAATCAAAGGTTCCTTTTAATTAAAAACCTTAAATAAATCTCATATAGATCAAAGGTTCCTTTTAATTAAAAACCTAAAATAAATCTCATATAAATCAAAGGTTCCTTTTAATTAAAAACCTTAAATATATCTCATATAAATCAAAGGTTCCTTTTAATTAAAAACCTTAAATATATCTCATATAAATCAAAGGTTCCTTTTAATTAAAACCTTCATTATATTTTATATAAACTAAGGTTATTTCTGATTAAAAACCTTAAATATGTTTCTCATAAAACAAAGGCTCTTTTAATTAAAACAAGCCACACAACACCTTCCCTAATGCAAGGTCTACAACTAGTGGCCAACGCCTTCCAAGGTGGATGCTGAGCAACCACGATGAACATAGCATCTAAGCACTAGAACCAAGAATGCTCTCATTAAAACGCTAATTGGTTTCTTCCTAAACCTACGCTCACTAAAACCTATGGTGGTTTCCTTTACAAAACACTATGCTCACTAGCACAAGGCAGTTCCAATAAACATAGAGCACTCAACGATGCACATGGCAGTTTTCAACTAAAACATAATGCTTCAACCAACACAAGGCGGTTTCAATTAAACACAGAGCACCCAACGATGCACATGGCAATTTTCAACTAAAACAAACACAGTAAAAAAGTTTTTAACTAAAACACAACACTTCAACCAACACAAGGTGGTTTCAACTAAACACACGATGCTTCATCTAGTGCATGGTAGTTTTAACTAGACATAGAGCTCTTCAACCAACACAAGGTGGTTTTAACTAAGTACACATCACTTCATATGGTGCATGGTAGTTTTAACTAAACATAGAGCTCTTCAACCAACACAAGGTGGTTTTAACTAAAAACGCAAAGCTCTTCAACCAGCACAAGGTGGTTTTAACTAAACACACAACACTTCATCTGGCGCATGGCAATTTTAACTAAACACAAAGCTCTTCAACCAACACAAGGTGGTTTTAACTAAAAACATAGAGCTCTTCAACCAAACAAGGTAGTTTTAACTAAACACACAAAGCTCTTCAACCAACACAAGGTGGTTTCAACTAAACACAGAGCTCTCAATGATGCACATGGTAGTTTTAACTAAAAATAGAGCA
Organism: Wollemia nobilis; assembly: GCA_028583015.1. Taxonomy (NCBI): domain Eukaryota; kingdom Viridiplantae; phylum Streptophyta; class Pinopsida; order Araucariales; family Araucariaceae; genus Wollemia; species Wollemia nobilis. Next base: position 15,265,863 of record JAQPPZ010017235.1, read on the forward strand.
CTCAATGATGCTATGCAATTTAAAACCGAAGTTAGAGCTTAGAGCAACCCAACCTTTAAGCTTTCATAGAGATGGAAGTCTGGTAAAGTTTGCTGCCTCCCTTCTCACTTCTGGTGCATTCTCTTCTTTCTCCATGCCTCTCACCTTCGTTCCTCTGCTCTCCATCCTCCTTCCGTTCTCTCCCCTTCTTTTCCTTTTCCTCCTCCTTACGTGCTTGTCCACCCAGGTGGCTCGTCCGTCGCCCTCTCGAACCTCGAGCCCCCATCTTGAGCCTCCTTTATTCAATGCCCGTCCCCTATCCTCTGTGCATTCTTCCCATATTTTCCACCTTTGGAAAATTAGTAGCATCGTAGGCTATCTCATAGGTTTCACTATATAGGAAAGGGATCATTACGTTTTATTTTTTTGAAGAATGGCTCTTTTAAATTTAAAATATCATTCTCATGATATTTATAAACCTTAAAATATATTTCTTTTATTCACACAATTTCACTATTGCTTTTTTAATAAAATATATCTATTATATATCTATATATTTTCTAAAATGAATTCTCTTTCATTTATTTCAATTAATTAAAGCTTTTTAATGAATTCTCTATTATCATTAAAATGAACACTTTTTAATTAATTTAAATGAAAACTCATTTATTAATTGCAAATGAAGTTTACTAATGAGCTCCAATGAGCCAGAAATTATTTACTTAAACTTCATTAATTAGTTTAAAGGAATCTTCATTTAGCATATAATTTTAATTTGCTTTCTTTCATAAGGATGATGCTCTACTTTTACTTCAACATGACAGTTTACCTTATGCATCTATATACATTTTGTAGGTGTTCTCATATAGAAAAATCAACATTAAACTACTCAAGCCATGATGTAGTAGAGAGAAAACACATTTATACAACAACAAAGAGGGAATCTTTCCATCAACCCAATCACCTATCTTAGCCAGAGATTTTACGATAGCTACTAGGCTATCAACTAAAGCTCAAGGTGATCAACCATCGATGATTATCCCTTCCATAAATGCATGCCTATATGAAGGTATCTATCCATGTTACCTCCGAGTACCTTAATCATCATTTCCCCTGATCTTTGGTACCCTTGTTTTTGGTGGGTGACTCTGCCTATTCCACCTACGAGTGTACCTGATCCTACACACTTGAAAATATATTAGTGATAACACACCCTTATAAATCAACTAAACATAATATAGTTGGTCCAATTGTTCAAACTAGGTATCACCACATCATAGGTTAATACATTGTTTTCTTGTGCCATAAAGTCAGCTAGGGAGGGTCATGACACTTGCCTTCTACATAAAATTACCTTGTTTCTTAAAATACAAGTAATCTCCTCACATCCTTGGCTACTTCTACGTATTAGCTCTTGGATATTTGGAACTCCTACATGGTGGTCCTATGGTAGCTCCTTCTAGTCTTCAATGGTGGATATTCTCCTTGCGTACCACATCCTTTTCCTTTGTAATATGTTGTTGATTCATTTTTACAACATCTAAATGCTTACATTTTGCTTGATTTTGATAATTCTACTTTTACGTAGGTAATTTATTCCTTGTAAGCTACTCTTCTACATAATATTCAGCTGATTTTAGATCATTTTTATGCTTCCAATGTTGTAGGTGATATTTACTTTTCTAGGGATTGATTTGAAGATTGAAAACCAGTGTTTTTAAACACCTTGACTCCTTGGACATATGGGCACTTAGGTGGCTCCTTTATTTTGATATATAAAACATCCCTGTTGCCCCCTATAGATAATACTTTTGTCCTTCCAAAAGAAAAAAAGTGGTGCTTCTGTAATATATAGTTTTTGCACCAAAATGAAGAGTTTTTTATGTAATTTTTTTTTTCTTGGATGATAGATGATCCAAGATAATGCTGATTTTGAATAGGAATTCTTTCTTTCTACACTAAAATGAACCCTTTATAATTTCCTTGAATCTTTAGACTTCTAATATCTAGATTTTTAGTCTCACAATGACACTGAGAGGGAGGGGTGAATCAGTGTAGCTCTTTAAAACTTAAATCTTCAACTCTTAAAACCGAAACAATGAAAACTTAAAACCAAATAAAGCAAATATAACAACAGAGCATCACACAACACAAGATGTACCGAGGTTCACCGATTTGGCTACTCCTCAAAAATTTACTGTTTGGACTCCCATCCAAATCTAGCCTTTGTAAAGCACCAACTTTACAATCAATTTATGAGCACCAACCCCTGATTTATCTGCACCAACAGAAAGGAGCACCAACCATTGATTTATCTGCACCAATAGAAAGGAGCACAACCCCTAATTTATCTACACCAACAAAAAGGATAACCAACCCCTAATTTATCTACACCAATAAAAAGGAGCACCAACCCATGATTTATCTGCACCAACAGAAAGGAACACCAAACCCTAATTTATCTACACCAATAGAAAAGAGCACCAACCCTTGATTTATCTACACCAAAAAAAAGGAGCACCAACTCCTTATTTATCTACACCAACAAAAAGGAGCACCAACCCCTGATTTACCAACACCAACTAGAAGGAGCACCAACCCCTAATTTACCAGCACCAACTGGAAGGAGCACCAACCCCTGATGCCAAGCACCAACTTGGACTTCTGTTTTGAAACTAGAAGATTGACATAAAGATACCTTCACTTTTACAAGACCCTGACTGGTCTATTACTTACACATCGCCCACTATTCACACACCACACACCCTTCTCGCTCACCTCTTGTGCACCTCTTGCTCTCTTCTCACTCTCTTCATAAGATTAAATTGCCTAATTAATTCTCCAAGCAACACTCCTTTTATAACCATCCTTTCTCTTTTGTAACTCCAGTTGTAACTCCTTTCATATTCTCATATGCCACTTGTCAATTGTAACGCCTTCTTTATGTAACTGCTTTTGTATATATAGAGTAGGCATTTTGTCAAACATGTTACATGCAAATAATTGACACCATATTCTCCTACCATGACTATTCGTTTTCTCCTTCATGACTTTTCATTTTCTCGGTCATGACTGTTCATTTTCTCCTTTGTGCATGCATGCGTTTTGGTTTTTGAAAAGGCTTTTCGTTTCTATTTTAACGACTATTCATTTTCTCCACATGGGCATGCGTCCATTTCTTTCCATGACTAATGACCATCTTAAATGATTTCAAATCATTAAATATTCCTTATGGGTCCACATCACTATGCAGTCTTCTTGAGTTGCGAAAATGTGACATGTCACGATATCGTGACACTTTTTCTTTCTCTTCCTGCCTATCCTTTTCAAGTTGTGAAAATGCGACATGTCACGATATTGTGACACTTTTTCTTTCTCTGCCTGCCTGCCATTTTTGAGTCGTTAAAATGCGACATGTCACGATATCGCGACACATTTTCTTTCTTTACCTGCCTACCCTTTTTGAGTCACGAAAATGTGACATGTTGCGATATCACGACACTTTTGCTTCTTTGTCTTCCTACCCTTTCCAAGTCGCGAAAATGCGACATGTCACGATATCATGACACTTTTGCTTCTCTACCTTCCTGCCCTTTTTGAGTCACAAAAATGTGACTTGTCACGATATCGTGACACCTTTTTCTTCTTGCTCTTTCTCTTCGCTTTGGACCGCAAAAATGCTACATGTCGCAATATCATGACAATTTTTCTCCTTGCATTTTCTCTTTGCTTTGGACCACAAAAATGCTACATGTCACGATATCGCGACACTTTTTCCTTCTTGATTTTTCTCTTTTCTTTGGACCGTGAAAATGCTACATGTCACAATATCACAACACTTTTTCCTCGCATTTTCGGCTGTGAAAATGCAACATGTCGTGATATCATGACACTTTTTTTTCTTTGCATTTTTAGCATATGTGTCACTTCGGTCTTCTTGGAAAATATGCAAAAAGGTGGGTAAAAATCCTCATAAGCATTTAACATCATTGTACATACTCTGAATAACCTTTGAACTCCTGTCCACTACATCAACCGATCTATCTGACTGTTTTGACAACAATGACAATACTATCACTACACCTTGCTCAACAATCTCCCCCTTTGGAATTGTTGGCAACACACGTGCAATTTCCTATATCTCTTCTCCCCCTTTGACAACAATATCAAAGGGCTGCTACAAACTCCCCCTGAGTCCATGCACAACATTATTAGGCAAAAATTATTACACTTAGCAAAAATCACAAACATGAGCAAAAAGATAAACAAATACACAAATGCTCCCCCTGAGAATGTGGTCCCGATAGCTAGTCAATTCTTGGGAAGTGTGACCACTCCTAATTTATTATGAAGGTACTCAAATACTTCCTTGGGCATTGGTTTTGTGAAGATATCCGCTACTTGATCTGTTGTTGGAACAAAATCCAACTTAACCTCACCTTTCGCAACTTTCTCTTTCAAAAGTTGATACCAGATAGCAATATGTTTTATGCGAGAATGCATAACCGGATTCTTTAATATGTTAATGTCACTAGTGTTATCACACTTAACTAAAATTGGCTTACTGAAGTTAATACCAAGATCTTTCAGGGTTTTTTTCATCCATAATACCTACGTACAACATGTTGTCACTACAATATATTATGCCTCTACTGTGGATAAGGAGACTGACTCTTGTTTCTTACTGTGCCATGCAACCAACCTGTCTCCAAGATAGAATGCACCTCCACTGGTGCTATTTCTATCATCTACACATCCTACCCAATCTGCATCTAAATATGTAATAAGGGTGAAGTCCTTACATTTTGGATACCATAACCCATACTCCATAGTACCCTTGAGATACCGAAGAATCCTCTTCACTGTTGTCGCATGAGTCTCCTTGGGACTAGTCTAAAATTGTGCTACCATGCATATTGCTTGCAAAATATCTGGTCTGGTAGCTGTCAAGTACAGTAAGCTCCCAATCATAGATTTGTACATGGTTTGATCAACATGTGGAGATTTGTCATCCTTTCTCAACTTGCAACCTATCGTCATAATAGATCTAACAATCTTCACATCAATGTGTAGTACAAATACACACTACTTTTATCGAAATACATATATGCAGCTAGGGTAACATTCTTTCACTAAACCAAATTATCAGAACTGTTATAATCCATAACTTTGAATAATGGCAGTAAGAACCATCAAAAGTACAACACTAACATATATCAATACTACCAATGGTGACAAATCTCAATTTAATCACCACCGTTCACGGTACCTCCACAAACAACTACATGAACTGAAACAAACTTTGACAACTATATGACAACTCCCCCTGCCTACTTGTCTTTCATCCTCAGATAACCAAAAAAATACATAGGAACATTAAAATAAACTTTAATATTGCTCCCCTTGAGGATGTGCTACCTGGAGTTGCTTAATGCAATAGACAAGTAGTCTCCTTCAGTCCAATGAGACACAATTTCCTTTCCTCTTTCTTTCTCCACTCTGGTTTGATTACAGTTTTGGGCTCTTGTTTTGACTTTTCTTTTTCAGTAGCTTGTGCATGTTTTTTGAGAAATTTTCTATTTTGTATTATTCCATTTGGTTAAAATTTTCTTCCCTGAAATTGATTTGATGCAAATGTACTTCGACAATTTCTTGCAATGTGCCCAAAATTATGACAGTTATAACATTCTACTGCATAATCCATCAAAGGTGAAAAAAAATTTCTACTCGGGTGGTTGTCTCTTGTGCATCCTTGATGGATGATTATTTTCCTTTCCTTGATGCACATGATTTCTTCCCTGTCTATGTTGCATTCTTTGCGTCTGATGAAATCTACTGTCTTGCCTTAGATTAGATACAAAAGTTCTTGAAAAAAACCTTGCTATGTGCCCATGACCATTACATTTAAAACATTGCACATGGTGTTCAACCAGAATAACAGATGTATTTCTACTAGCATAACTCTTTGATCTATTATTCAATCCACAATAAATTGCCTTGTGACCATAATGGTTGCTTCTAAAACAATAGCCATTAAAAGCATTATTATGAATAAAGTGAGAGTGATAGAACCTCTTTTTTTGTGGTTTCTTTGTTGTAGATCTCCTTTGAGATTTTCTTCCTTTTGAAGATTCAGCTTCAATATTTTCTTTCTTTGATCCTTTAGTAGTGGAATTCTTCTTCTCTAGAGATTTAGAAGATGAAGGTTGTTCAGCTTCACATCCAATACCAAGCTTACACATGGGGCTTCTTTGTTGCTTTATCATTTTATCTAGCATCTCTGTGCTCTTCTCAAATTTGAGATTTGTATTGGCATCTTCTAGTTTCCTCAATAAAACAATCTCCTCTTCTTTTTTGTAGCAAACAATCTCTTTCTCATTGATCTGTGACCTGAGAGTTTCCTCAATCCTTTTGGACTCTTCTACTTGCAGCTTTAGATCATTAATAAATTTGTTAGATTCTTCTTCACATTTTCTACATACATCGCCTTTATCATCTAGGTGTGACTTCAAGTCTTCTTCTATTTTCTTGGCTTTATGAATTTGTAAGAAGATATCTTCAATATTATCCCCATATTCTTTCAACTTCTTGGATAGTATTTTGTTCTTTTTCCTTTCTATACCCAAATCTTCAAGTGCAGCGATCAACTCACCTTCTAGATATACTTCAGCCTCAAGATTTTAATAACATACTTCAGAATTCACTCCTATATTTTATAGTTCAATTTTCTCTTCCACAGGAACTGAAACTGACTGAGATGTCTTATTTGAGGAGGATCTATTCTTCTTACCCATTGTGTACTAAACCAAGATCAACCCTAGCTGATTTAGCCTGACAAGAGAAACTGGCTCTAATACCAATTGTTAGTCTCACAATGACACTGAGAGGGGGGTTGAATCATTGTAGCTCTTTAAAACTTAAATATTCAACTCTTAAAGCTGAAACAATGAAAACTTAAAACCAAATAAAGCAAATATAACAAGAGAGCATCACACAACACAAGATGTATCGAGGTTCACCGATTTGGCTACTCCTCAAAAATTGACTGTTTGGACTCCAATCCAAATCCAGAATTTGCAAAGCACCAACTTTATAATCAATTTACCAGCACCCACTACAAGGAGCACCAACCCATGATTTATCTACACCAACATAAAGGAGCACCAACCCCTGATTTATCTACACCAACAGAAAGGAGCACCAACCCTTGATTTATCTACACCAACAAAAAGGAGCACCAACCCCTGATTTATATGCACCAACAGAAAGGAGCACCAAACCCTAATTTATCTACACCAACAGAAAGGAGCACCAACCCCTGATTTACTAGCACCAACTAGAAGGAGCACCAACCCCTGATGCCAAGCACCAACTTGGACTTTTGTTCTAAAACTAGAAGATTGACATAAATATGCCTTCACTTTTACAAGACCCTGACTGGTCTATTGCTTACCCAACATCACCCACTATTCACACACCACACACCCTTCTCGCTCACCTCTCATGCACCTCTTGCTCTCCTCTCGCTCTCTTCGCAAGATTAAATTGCCTAATTAATTCTCCAAGCAACACTCCTTTTATAACCATCCTTTCTCTTTGTAACTCCAGTTGTAACTTCTTTCATATTCTCATATGCCACTTGTCAATTTTAACGCCTTCTTTATGTAACTCATTTTGTATATATAGAGTAGGCATTTCATCAAACACGTTACATGCAAATAATTGACACCATATTATCCTACCATGACTGTTCATTTTCTCCTTCATGACTGTTCATTTTCTCGATCATGACTGTTTGTTTTCTCCTTTGTGCATGCATGCATTTTGGTTTTTGAAAAGGCTTTTCATTTCTATTTTAGTGACTATTCATTTTCTCCACATGGGCATGCGTCCATTTCTTTCCATGACTAACTACCATCTTAAATGATTTCAAATCATTAAATATTCCTTATGGGTCCACGTCACTATGCAGTCTTCTTGAGTTGCGAAAATGCGACATTTCACGATATCACGACACTTTTTATTTCTCTGCCTACCTGCTCTTTTTGAGTCACAAAAATGTGACATGTTGCGATATCATGATACTTTTTATTTCTCTACCTACCTACCCTTTTTGAGTCGCAAAAATGTGACATATCGCGATATCGCGACACATTTTCTTTCTCTGTCTACCTACCCTTTTTGATTCACGAAAATGCAACATGTCATGATATCGTGAAACTTTTGCTTCTCTGCCTTCCTGCCCTTTTTGAGTCACAAAAATGTGACGTGTTGTGATATCACGACACCTTTTCCTTCTTGCTCTTTCTCTTCGCTTTGGACCGCAAAAATGCTACATGTGATATCGCGACACTTTTTCTCCTTGCATTTTCTCTTTGCTTTGGACCGCGAAAATGCTACATGTTGCGATATCGTGACACTTTTTCCTCCTTGTTTTTTCTCTTCACTTTGGACTGTGAAAATGCTACATGTCACAATATCATAACACTTTTTCCTTCTTGCATTTTTGGCCACAAAAAAGCAACATGTCGCGATATCATGACACTTATTTTTCTTTGTATTTTTAGCATATGGGTCACTTTGGTCTTCTTGGAAAATATGCAAAAATGTGGGTAAACATCCTCATAAGCATTTAACATCACTGTACATAATCTGAATAACCTCTGAACTCCTATCCACTGCATCAACCGATCTATCTGACTATGTTGACAACAATGACAATACTGTTGTTGCACCTTGCTCAACATAGATTTTAGGCTTCCTTAAAGGACTTCAATTGTCACTTTTATCTTCATATTTTTATTCCAATGGTGGCTTCTATAGGACACAAAAGTGTTGTAGATTTTGTGCTAATTTTATGCTTTCAACAACATAAATTAATTGAGATAACTAGTTAACAAATCAACTATTATAGTGCTTAACAATGCACCTTTTTAATGGTAACAATAATATCACCTTATTGCTCCACTAATCTCTTAAAAATACACTTAATAATTTTACTGCAATGTTTCAAGCATAATTTGGAATGAACCCATACGTATTTCACTATAAACAGAGTTATAGGATAAAGTCTTATTTTTCTCTTTTATTTAAAGTATAAGATATGTATTTTATAGATAAATCTAAAATCTAATCAACCCCTAATGTGCAAATGAACCTTAAAATGAACCCTTTATTTTTGGACTTTTGAAGACTGTAATTTTGCTTTCCCTTATTGCAACTTTTAATCTAAATAAGGTGCTCCAATGAATATCATAAGTAATCCAATTAATGAGAAATCTAGTATCAATAGTTGCATACCTTTCTTAAAATATTATGTAGCTCTTTTGAGACTTCTATATAGTATTTGGATATTGGTGTCTAAGATCACCAATTTGCTGCTTCGAGTAGGATCTTACAATTTTTTGTAGATTATCTTAAACAACTCTTTCTTCACCAAAATATGGTCTTGAACTTTCTTTCACGAGCCTAAGATTTGGTGGCTTATCCTTCTCTCGTGGTATCCTCCTTATACTGTATATTTGGAGAAGTTTTTATCTCTAAAGTGATGCCTTGTTGCTATGAGAGGTAATCTTCAAATCTCCTAGATTTGGTGAGATTCTTCTATCTTCAAGTCTTCTTATCAAATTTTGATTTTAAGCATGATCTTCTTCACAAGATTCTAAATATCTTGAGGTCTTTCACTAGATTATTCTTATGGTATTTTGAAATCCTTGTAATATTCTCCTTCTTAGATTTGTAACTCCTTGCAAAATTCTCCTTCTCTTGGGCTTTTTGTTAGATGATGATAATTATCCCAAGTCCTTCACTAGCAAGAGCTTCTTCTTGGTAGTGGATTTCTCCATAGAGTTATTTGTTGATGATTTATTCAGTAAGGCGCTCCTATTATTTTAGTTGATTCTTTATGAGACCTTCCCAAGGTATTTGATCTTGCAAATTTTGTTTTTCTTTCCTTGAGACCTCTTCAATTCTACTCCTAGAAGTGTTGATGGTGATATCTACTTCTGGATCTCTGATTATGATGCTTCTTTATTCAAGTAAAACTCTCCTAGTACTTCTTCTTCTTCCAAGTTTGGAAGTTCTTTAATGAGATATTATCCTGATCTCTTTTGCTTCAGGTGCTAAATTGATTCTTTTTTTATTTTTTTGGTAGATTAAAAGTGGGTTTTTATCAAGGATCCCAAAACTTGATTACATTGAAACAAGAATACATCAAAAGGAAGACGTCCAAGAAAGGACAGTAGGACAAGCATGAGGAAAACCAAAAGGAACAAAGGTAGGAAAGTGCTAGAGGAACCAATTCAGAAAATGCAAAGGATGGTGCAAAGGAAGCAGGAAAAGGATGGAAGTGAGGAAACCTATAGAGGAAAATCGTGTAGGAAAGGAAAGTCTTCCAGAAAAGCAAATTTGAAACTTTAGGCACTAAAAATAAAATTTGAAGCTTTCCAAGGATGGGAAAAAGTGCCAAACCACCCAATCTACCACCAAACCAATTAAAATTTCCCAAATGCAGGAAAGGACAAGTGCCAAAATTTTAAAATTTGAATCCTCCCAAGGGTGGGAAAACCAGAAACCACCCTTGGGAAAATAGGACCTGAGAAAAAACCACTTCCCATGTAGGGGAAAACTAGAATGAACTTGAAAATCCACCTTGAACAAATGGGTGGAATAGTGGAATAGAAAAATTTTGAATCCCACCAAAAAAGGGATGAGAATCACATAGGGATGGTGAAAGATTATGAAAACTGGAAAAACCACTCCCTGAAAGCCTAAAAAATGAAGCAGCATAAAGAGGAATTTTGTAGGCCATGAAATCCTCATGCAATGGAACAAAATCCTGAAGGATGGTGCAACAACGGATCAGGAACAAGAGGAGCTTCCCAGGCTATGAAGTCCTCAAGTAGAAAAAATGAAGTCTTCAAGAAACAATAGCCCAATGGAGGAAACATCAACAATTCAACAACACATCTAAAGGAAAAGGTGGGAAAGTACAAAAAGAATCCAAAACAAAGGAGTCACAAGGAAGCATGGCTATAGACATTAGAGCCCAAAATGAAAGTAAGCAACCAAGCATCCCAAATAACCTTCAGCACCATAGCTTCAAGGATGCAAAAAAGGAAATCCCGCAAGGATTCAGCAACAAGAAAAGTAGAGGCCATCCTAGAAGCCATGAAAGGAACTAAAAACCTACAAGATCCAACACCATGAACCCAAAGAGTAGAGTCACAGTAGAAATAACATGGTCCCTCTCCAAAACTAAAAGGATGTTGTGCAAAACTGCTCATAAAGATAGAATTCCTCAAACCCACCAGTAAAAAGCTTCAAGGACACAAAAGAGGAAGTCCTAAAAGGAATCAGCAATAAGAAGAACAAAGGCCCTCCTAAAATCCACAAAATGAGCTGAAATACCACAAGAATACCACTTCAAACTGAAAGAGCATAGTCACAGTATAAAGCACACGGTCCCTCTCCAAAATTGAAAGGATGATGTGCAAAACTACTCATGAAGCTAGAAATCCTCAAACCCAACAATCCACAACTAAAGATCCCCAAAGGACAATTGTGAGGAAGACTTCCAAAAACAACCTGAGAAAAAAGGAAATTTCAAGGAAAAACCTTGAAAGATCCAAAAAACCCAAGAAAAGTCCTAGGGAAAAACCTAAATCCAACCCAGAACCTAGACATCGAAGGAAAAGGTAGGATAGTGAAGCAAAAGTGGAACAAATTTTTTCCCACCATAGGTTAAGGAAAGGGGAAAAACAATGGAATAGTGATCACCCCACCCAAAGTAGATCATCTACAACACCTTCCAGTCAAAGGGAATGGGAAAAGGAGGTATCAGGGAAGCTAGGAAAGGATCAGGGACCTGGGATAGGGTAGAGGAAGGGATGCAGGAAAAGTGGATCAAGACTTCCAAAGGAAGTCTCCTTCAGAGCCCTCCTCCAGTGTTAAATTTATTTTGAATAAGATGATATTTCTAAATTTTGTGTAGGAAGTTTCCCAACTCACTGAATCTTCTTTCCTTATAATAAAAATATTAGTACTAAAATTTTAATTTGCTTCTAAATCAGATATTCTCTTTTGAAATCATTTTCAATATCAATGTTATTGTGGCCTTTATTTGCTTCTATGGTATTTTTAGTATCAAGGATTCTATGGTATTTTTAGTATCAAGGATTCTATGGTATTTTTAGTATCAAGATTTTTGTGGCCTATTCAGTATCAAGGATTTTATGGCCTTTTTAGCATCAAGGCTTTTGTGGCCTTTTCAGTATCAATACTTTTATGGATTCTTCTTCAAGTCTACTATGGCCTTTTTTTCAAGGCTTTTATGGCCCTTTTTGTATCAAGGCTTCTATGTATTGTTCTTAAACTATGAAGTTCTTCAATATAGCAATGTAGATCTTCAATATCCTAAATTCACCATGACTCTCTTCCAAAATTCTTCTTACATAGTATTCTTCTCTTACCCAAGGAACTAATATCTACACTATGAGGGCACGCCGACCTTCGAGCAATGAAGTTGGAGTCTCCTAGATTTCTATTGTAGGAGGAGTACCAATCCTATGAGAATTAATTATCTACAACAAAAGCAACTTTGGGTAACAATTAGCAAGTTCCAAATATCCTAGATGATCTTCACTAGATGATTTATCAATCTAGTGGATTGAATGTTGAGTTTGGGTCTTCACAAGTTTTTCCTATAATTCTATGGAAAGATTCTAGTCAAATGTAATCTCAGTATTTTTTGGAACTCATATTTATTTTAGTCCTCACTTGTGACTCTCCCTAATTCTACCATCTAGATTCTTTTGATATATTTTAATAATGATTGGTCCAACGGTACGTCAGGTTGATAAAACACTTAGGCTCAATGATAATGGTGGTTTCCCTATTTATTTACTCATACTAGATCTATCGTGGCTCTAATACCACTGTTAGATTTTGATGTAATATCCACAAGGAGATAACAATCACGAGATGCATAATAATATGAAAAAAATTAAATTTTCTAGATGATTGATATATGTAATAAATAGAAATGATATAAATGAATACAATGTAGATATGGAGGAAATGAACACTCTATTAATAATGCTAATGAACTACATTACACCCATCACCACTGGATGGTGATCCACATAAAATTGTACTAACCTCTAATCTACTATGTCCCCAACTCTCTCTACTTCTATATCTATCTAACAATGAGGTTTTTATTATATAGGAAGATAGGTTCCTTGGCCAACATGCTACCTAGTTGTGGAAGGGATAACTTGCATATATACAACTTGCACATTGACACGTGTATTTATTACATTGCATGAAGCAACTAGATAACTTCCCCCTAAAGTAATCTAATGTCCTAAGTATGTACCTTGGAAGATACATTTACATGACCCAAATCATGTAATATACTCTATTTCTAACACCCTTTTCCTTGTTGGAGATTTTTTCTCATTCCTCCTTGTGAAGCTCCTCTTGTCCCATATGTCCATGCCACCTTGAAACCTATTCATATTTATTTTATCTAGATTATTCTTATCCCCTTCTTTAATTCTTTTACTTTTGTCATTTTTCCACCTTATAAAACCTACACTCTTCCTTTTCCTAAGTTCTTATTTATATTTAATAGAAGTCTTCTGATAATTGAAATAGGCTTTCCTACCCTTTTGATTTGTCTCCTCTTGTTAGGCCAAATCATAGGCTTTAGGAAGATCCTTAGGATTAAGTAAACTAATTATGGATCAAAATTTTGGGTGAAATCCTAAAATATACTTATATACTTTAATCTCCTCCTTATTATAATACTCAAGTACATCCTTAAGTAACTATATAAATTTTTGGTGGTATTCATGAACTGACAAATTTTCTAATTGTAAGGTGGAGAATTCTATAAATTTTTCTATATAAAATTGCTTGGTCAAAAATATCTTTATGAATTCTTCTAAAAAGGTCTCCCACTTAAGATTGACAACTTAAATGTTCTTACTCTTTTTGTAGGTAATCCACCAATCTAAGGCTGGTTTGACTAAGTGGATAACTACCCATGATATTTTAGACTCTGATGAAAGGGGTTTCATGGAGTAGTATGTATCAACCTCATTTAGTTGTTGGGATTATCCTCTAGGCCCCATAATACCTAGAGGATGGATGCATACTCTCTCTATCCCATAACATGAGGAACATCGACCTTTATTGGCCAACTTTCTTTGGAAATAGCATGCAAGGAGGTTAGCATATATATGTCAAGTGCCTAGCTGATTGTCCACTCATCTAGAGTCAGCTAGGTCCATATCATTACCTTGACTCTAGGCTTGGTATCACATGCCCACCTATCACTAATGATGAATTATGCCATTCCAATCATTGTGAACTAGACTAGTTCCTTGATCACTAGCCTTCTCTTAGTTATAAATGGTTCAAGGACCTATCATCGTACTACTCCTATAATGACATAGATAAGAAATCCCATACCATACCTTGTCACCTTCTCGTCTTGAATTTTATCATCAGGAAGTGATTGTTCTCGAGTCATAATTATTACCAGCTTGTAATCATCAATATTGGGTGTTCATAATAAATCATCCTTCATGATGAAATAAATATGGGTAAGTGGTTTCTTAGGATAGGATCACAATATTGCTCATATTTAATTGATTATATCCCTAATAAAATAATTTCCTAAAATATTTTTCTTTTTTGAAATTATGTCAATGACATTATAAGAAACAAGATAGTAATAAGGTATTGTTCTGAAGTTTCAATAGATCACATGGGTACAAATTAACCTATCGAAGAATTCTACTTTCTAGTAGAAAAAAGATAGAACAATATTAACTTCTTCATGACCCTTATGAAACATTCCAACACATTATTTATGCAATAATAATTCAATGACATATCTTTCTAATATAATAATAATAATAATAAAAGAACCAAACCATGAGTCAATTCAAGATTGTTCATTATTTTTTTTCTTCATTAAGCTTTAATTTTTAAGAATAAATAATTTACTTTTGGATAGCAATTCACATGGGGTTAATTAAACAAGACATAAAGCAAGTTCAAATAACATAAGAGCAAGATATTAGTATATATATATATATATATATATATATATATATATATATATATATATATATATATATATATATATATATATATATATATATATATATATATATATATATATATCTTTTAATGAGGGTTTCATTTATCCATCAATGAACACATTGAAAATGATAAGGGTATATATATATTTCATAGCCAAAAATATGAACGTTACACAAATGAAAATAGCCAAAAATTAATGCAATCAAAATCGGTGTTGTCTAAAGCATTATAAATTTAATAAAAGAAATCACACATCTCATGCTTTAGAATAGCAGTTTGCCATGGAAGTAATAAATTTGTTTAAATAAATAATTAAAAACTTGTTTAAACTTAGGCCTTTTGTGACATCAATAATAGTAATATGCATCTTCATAACATAGTACAATAACTAGTCCGCTTGTGGATTAGCTAGCTTTTGGCAACTTGACTTACATAGTAGTTCGGTATAATAGCATACACAAAATCATGGTTAATGAACATCACACTTGCACACACATTGGTTCATAAAATTTTGCTTATATCACTACCTTACTCAAAATTGGTAAATTAATTTCACAAGCACACACATTTGATCCTTGAAATATTTTTTATCATTGTATCAAATCAAGATGGATAATGAACTCACTTATCACACACTGGTTCTTGATAAATTTAATTTTGTCTTAGAAATAAATTAAAATATTTATTTGAATTTTTTGGGTAACATTATTTCATCATTTATGCCTCAAAATTTTTTAAAATTTCCAAAAATAATTTATTTCAAAGAGAACTCTGGTACAAAATCATTCATCATGCATTGCACTTTTGACTTCGCGATGATGGTATAATTCCTAGGAATTATTATTCTTAAATTTTCACACTAGGAATTCTATGCCTAGCGCAAGTCATCTCTCTCAATTTTTAGGTCCCAAACATTTCATATTTATTAATATTCTTAAATATGTGATACGAATGATTTGCTACATATTAACTTACATCTTAAAATAATAAAACAATTTCATATTATCATGCATATTTTGACTTCGTTGTGATGGTATAATTCTTAGTAACTATTATCCTCAATTTTTTTGCACTAAGAATTCTATGCCTAGCGCAAGTCATATTTCCTAAATTTTCATGCTTAAATCACATTATTTTTCACAAAACAATAAAAATCATCAAAATATTTCTTAAAAATAATTTTTTCTCAAAAATATATGAAACATCTTTTATCATCACAGGCCTCAATATTATACTTGAGCACCATAAAAACATTTCTATTATTAGCAATACAAAATTCTCACAATAGGATTTGCTTCATGACCTACTGAGCACTGATTTCCAGCAACGGTCATATAATAGTACAACATCCTCTGAGGAACATTGCTAATCCATTTATTTCATCATTTTACAGAAACATCTTTTCAAAAACACATTTACAAAAAAACTTTAAATAATTTTCATTTTTAATCATGATTAAAACACTTAAATCAAAAGCAAGAATATAAGAAATTTAAACATCATAAAAATTCAATAAAATTCAAATCATACAAAGTCACATAAAATAAGAAGATCAATATATATATATATATACAAAATGACATCGACTGGTATGCCACAATCCTCAAAAATCGGTATACTCAATCGCTAAGCAAAAAAGTGTCACAAAATGTCTAAGATCACCCCCTATAACCTCTAGAGATTTAGGCATCATCATATACACAAGGGGGTTGTGGTACTCAAAACCCTCTTGCTACTTTAGTAGTGGTTGTCCTGGTATTCGAGTGTGATCTAGAGTGACTCAAAGGAGTCAGAGGCTCATACATTATAGGCAATGGTTTTATTTATCCCTCAGGAACTGCTATAAAGTATAGGGTCTAGTAGAAGGCTACCCGTCCAATAGCCCTAGCCAACTCATCCCCTAAATTACTCCTCGTCTGTGAAGATGTAGGGGTTGGAACAATAACTCCTTGAGTCCCAATCCCCTGTCTTGTCTGAGCCCTAGCCTGTGCCAGCTCCACTTCTAGAGTCAAAATATTAGCTCTCAAAATTACATCTTGTGCCTCTAGTCTCAATATTAGTCTTCTAAGAGGTAGTCTCCTCACTCAAACTAATAACCTCTACCTTTATAGAAGTCATCCCATTGTTATCCCCCTCCTCCATAACTCTCTTGCCCTTCCTAGGTGATTCAAGACTCCTCTCCTACTAAGGTGATATCCCTCTCTCCTCCTACTGATGTGATGTCCCACTATCCTATTTTTGATGAGATGATCTCCTCTCCTTCCTCCCTAGACTTATCCTAGGATAATTTCCACCCCTAGTACAAGGACCTAGTCCCCTTGAGTGTATTTGTATATCTGACTGCTGCCATTGGTCGATTGCACGTCACTGCCTAGAAACCTGCCCAATCGTATGATGTACTGCACTCCTCCATAACATCAAATGAGTAGGCTTAATTCTAGTATACTACTATCGATACTAGTATGTAACCCTGACATCATCCCCACTTGTTGTTTGTATTGGATCATCAGGTTGAGGATCCAAAAATTGATCCAAATTGGGAGTCCCATTGATAGTGGTGGGATACCAAGTAGATCTAGAAAAGGTGATATTCCTATACTAAGAAATATCCTATTGTAGCCAAAAATATTGTTGCATCCGATCAAAGCGGTGCAACTCCACCTCCCCCTAGTCCATCCATGGCCAAATGGTCCATCTAATGTGGGTAAGCTCAAATGCATCCTCCTCCCACTACTGTTATGCATAAGGGGTTGGACTCAAAATGTACTTGTAAAAAATGGTGAATCCTAATTGAAATCAAGGTGAATCATGGCGAATCCTAAGAAAATCAAATCAATCATCTTCACACCAAAATTTGAGATATTTGAAGCACTAAAATGTAAAGTTATATTTGGGGTAAATTTTGACTATTAAATGTCCTTATAACTTCATAAAAACACCACCATTATATTAGGATCAAAAATAGCTTTCCAACGAGTACAAACATGACTATTTTTGGATATATATTATGGTTGATTGATCCTAAGAAACAATTGGTCCTAAAAAATTTAGGCGAATGGACCAATGTTGAGGGTCCTCATATTCGCAAATTTCCAATTTTGAAAATCCTAATATTTGCCCAATTAGTGAATATTCACCACTATGCATAACCCTACCTCCCACCCCAGTAGCTCTCTCTAGGGTCTCCATATAATATCCTCTGCTAATAGCTCATCCATGAGTCACATCGTAATGTCGAGGCTAACCATCTCTGGCATCCTCCCTATATAGGCCAATAAAATATCTTGGTCTATCATCCTCTACACTGGTCTGGCCATCTGTTACTTGAACCAGAGGAAGTCCTATAGGTCGTTGGATAGCTATGTGCTCCCAATACCACACATGTAGAAAATATGTCAATACCAAGTCCTTCCCTTCCCTGTAAACCACCCTGTGCAAAAATATGTACAACTTGGAGAGAAGGAATGAACCCCAATAAAATCATACTCTAATATCATAGAACACCTCTACTAAGGTCCATGGTAGGTGGCATCCATTGATATGACATAATACCAGGCCTCCTACGATGCCACTGAACAAAACTGTCAGATGTGAGACCCCCTCTATCCCCCAACCTTGTCAACACTAACCCCACCCTTCTTCACTATGAAGCTAGGGTATCTTGTCAACCTCCTCATTGCTTGGACTTTATTTCCATATGTGGCTATATGTACCCCCCTTAGTGGTACCCTTAATATCCTCCATACATCCTCTAGGGTAGGAGTCATCTGCCCTATCGGTAACGAAAAACATGATGACTTTAGATACCACCTCTCTGCCAAAGTTATCAGTAATATCATGTCCACTGGGATTTATGGCATATTTGCCACATGTCTCAACCCCACTACCTCTAAGCATGTTCTCCCAACAACTAAGAGAGCGGCCAAGTCTACCTAGAGAGTGGAATGTCTCTACTCCCAATTCTTTAGTTCTGCCATCTATCAAAATAAAAAATCAAAATAATAAATTTAATTAGTGATCGGATTTAAAAATAGCTAATCAAATCAAAAAATGTAAAATTATATCAAAATCAGCAATATTATATCGGTTTCACGATATAGAACCCGATGATATCACTAAAATCGATCTGATAGTGACCTTGATCGGGTCGATTTCATCAATATCGTATGATAGAATATCACAAAATCGATACAATCTTTTGAAATCATTATAATTTAACAATTAGGGATATGCAACGTTAACTATGCCCTAAAAATCCAAATTTAAATCCAATTAACAAGAAAACATGAAAAATTTAAGCTAAATGAGTGATAAATGCTTACCTTGAGTACTCCATCTCCAGCTCAGACCAAATCAGTGTGATGGGAAGCTCCTGCCATGTTTTCTCCAGAGCTCTAGAGTAACAAAATATAAAGTGATAAATGAATTGAATTTTAAACTTAATTTTCTATTTATACTTATTTTACCCTTAATGCAGATTTCTTTTTTTTGAGTTTTTCTTCAAACAAAGGATTTGACGTAAAACTTAAAGGGTGTATCACACTTAATGCAGTTCACAATAAAATGTCAAATTTTAAAGTTTTTTTGCAATAATGTTTTTTTTCTTTCTCGTAAAGTGTGCCAGTATTTTCTTTAACATATTTTTCAAAAATACGCTAAAGAGGGAGCAAAATGTAACACCCTAAAATTGACCCATTTGCATAAAAAGATAAAAATATTCAAAAAGTGATCAAAAGTGATAATTGTTGCATTTATTACCTCAATTTTCATGCTTTGCTAAGGAAATTGGATTAGGCCGATGATATTGTACTATGATCTTCGAAATCATATTACGACCTCCGAGATCGTGATACAATTTTGTGTATGATCTCTACGATCGTAATACAATCTTGCTCAAAAACAAAAAAACTAAATTTAGATAAATGACAAACCAGTTACAATGTTTTTTGTCTTTACCTATGCAACCGTGCAATAGTTACGGGATCGGATCCGCCGATCAGTCCTAGCTTGGAAGGAGTTGCAACCAAATTTGTTTTTAGCCTATTTTCATTAGTTTAATCAGCCTATTTAATCAGGCATCCCTCCCCTCGAATCTCTCCTAGCACGGTGCCTAATTTTTGCATTGATATAATTTCACATTTTTTAGTCCTAGTTATTTCTCTTATTATCTGTAGGATCGAAGAATACGATCAACTATCAGATTGATACGATCTTGTGATCGTAGTATGATCTTGCTCAGTCGTAATACGATCTTGCCCTAGGTGATACGATCTTGCTTGTAGGTCACTTGGGGGTAACCCCAAGCTCTGGTTTGCATTTCCTAAGATCTCATTTTGCATATTTATCATATTGTTTATCATTTTCCATTGCATATAACATTATATTTAATCATTTGTATCCTTGGAGTTCACCAAATCGCATTTACTTGCATATTTCATATAGTTTAGGTCATATACATGTTAGATATATCTATCTATGTACCATTCAATAGGTGACCTAGTATAATCTGATTTATGCTTAATAAGATCTGTAGTATATCCTAGTTTTCTATTTTCTGCACTATACCCATGAAATTGTAGGTTTCTATCAAAATCGGATCTATCGATCTCTGATCAGTAGGATACGATCTTGCGATCGTAATACGATCTTGCAAATCGTAATACGATCTATCGATCCTACTACTGTATACGATCTTGTCTGCAATCAAATATCAAAATCTTCTTCAGACTTTTGGATACAGGTCAGAGTTTCAAATCACTTTTTAAGCATTGCATTATTCATTAAAGCTCTATTTTCTATTGTTTGTTGTTTGCATATGAATCAAAATTGCATATAGGTTAGCATAGTTGCATATTGGCCAAATACTAGGTGATTGTGAGACTTTCTAAAAGGAACACATCAAAACAAACTCCAAAACCTAGGCATGGAAACTGCCATAAAATATTTCCTGGTGAACCCTAAACAATTCGTCGAAAAATCACCAAAGAAGACACGAACTCAAGTGTCTCTCCTTCGAGGTGTAGACCTATCATTATCCCATTCCCCTTCGAGGTGCGGATCCATTAGCCTGAAGGAAAGGAGTGTGAGAATTTTAGACCTACATTCTTTGGTGAACCCGACGTGAAAAACATTAGGCATATTTCTGATTTATAAAACACAAAAAAGCATAAAAATTACAAAACATAAAAACAAAACAAAACCAAAAATCAAACAAGGTCATTAGTTAAATTTGCATATTTTAGTGAATTTCATAGATGGTAGATTACAACAGTAGAAGAGTTGTACTCATAAACGTTAGGGCATTGTTAGATACACAAGAAATTTCTCAAATACTTGAAAACTCCAGTACTCCATCTGAGGAACAGTGGACTGAACTCTGGAGAAGATTAGAGATCATAAAATATTATGAACCAAGACTTAATCAAATTATAAGGTTTGACCTAGCTAGAATCCTGGATCCTGAAATTGCTTCTCACTACTTTGATATTCAAAGGGCATGTGAGAGGTGGTTGGTAGATAAAAGAGCTAGCATCTCTTCAACCATTTACACCTTTGATGACTACCTTGAGAATGCTATAACAGTGCACAAGTTCTTAGCACACGTAGAAGATCAAGAAATAGTCTTGGATAATAGGACAAGATTTTATAGAACTCCTAGGGTAGTACATTATCGTGAATATTGTCACGAAATCTACTTTTATGGTCGAGATCTTGAAGTTGATAATATCACCATAGCCCACTTTGTTAAGTTTTTGAAAGCCAACTTTTAGTTTGAGGAAGAACACTATATGTCACCAGAGGAACTTGAACCCATTAATGATATCTATAGACTCTTTCAGGAAGACTAAGATATAATATTTAGGATATTATAATTTATGTTTTCTGCTTTGTTTCAAAAACATAAAAAACCAAAAATATAATATATATTTACATATTTGCATACTTAGTTATTTAGGTATATATAACATATATACCCCAAAATTTTAAGCATATATATATATATATATATATATTTGCAAGATAAAAATCCTAAAACCAAAATGCCTAAAGTTTTAAGAAATGGTAAACAAATAGAGACTGATGAACAAGACCAAGAAAACATTGATGATAGGGTACTCATTGAAGATTATGTACCTTCAGAAGATGAAGGTGATAATGGAGAGGATGAAATAGAAGATCCTGATAAACCTACATTAGATGAAAAAGGAAATGTTAAATTTGAGTCTCTTAGCAAATTTACCCAATTTATAAAAAACCACATAGAAGAGTTTAATCAAGCAGTACAAATTGATAATTCAGGAGAAGGTGATATGGAATCAGCCTTAGCAACTGCTTTTTGGATACATACAAATCCATTATCATACATGAACTCAATAGACCAAGATAATGATCAAGCAGGACCATCTAATCAAAACATGATACCTTTAAATCAAAATGTTCAAAAACCAATGGTACAATCATCCAAAATTGCTGCTAGCAACACCAAAATAAATCCTAAACAACAAAAACAACCATTCACATCCATATTCTCTCAAGCTCTTAATCAACAAATGTCAAACCAACAAAAAGCTAAACAAGTGCAAAATACCAATCATCAATAGAAAGTTCAACAAAACCAACCTCATAACACTTTGCACAATAGTATTTCAGTTGGAAATCCATACACAACAACACCAACTTATCAAAGATACAACAACATGGTGCAACAAAATCAATTTGGTGGACAATCACAGGGCCTTGAAGACATGGTTAAACAATTAGCCTCACGACTAGATCAAATAGATCCCTACCATCCCTCATATAGTTATAGAGAGATGTGTAGTCAACCCTTGGATCCTATTGTGGTTGCCCAACCATACCCAAAACATTTCCCTATGCCTGTCCTCCCGATATATAAAGGAACCAAAGATCCTATTGAGCATCTTCGCATGTTTAGGACAACATGTCATGATATTTCTCATGATGACTTGTTGTTGCTAAAAATATTCCCTAAAAGTCTCGGAGGTATGGCTCTAGAATGGTATTATCAACTACCTACAAATTCTTTAAGGAACTTTGAAGAGACAACAGAGATGTTTGTCCACCAATTTAGTGCCTATATAGAGAGGCATGTGACCATTAAGGATTTATACAATTTGAAACAAGGTAAAGATGAGAGTTTTGCTGAATTCTTGACTAAGTGGAGACAACTCTTAGGCAAACTACATTTTGCATTACCTCATCATGAAATGTTGGACATATTTATTGGTAATTTGCAAGAACAACTATCTTATGAGATTTCTACTACTACAGTAACCTCCTTTGATCAAGCCATTGATCTAGCTAGGAGGGTAGAATATGCCCTCATTAGAAGAGGACAATTTAAGAAGAAATATGAGGATAAAACTTCTAAGAACCAATATAAGAATAAGCAAGTAGTGGGTGATGGAGTTACTGATAGTAGAAACAACTCAAATGTTAACCTTGTTGAAACTGTAAAGAAATTTGTATTGAAAATTCTTGATAAGCCACCAAGAGAATTCACAAGATTAAATCAACCCTTAACTATGATTTTACCTCAACTATTGGAACAAGGTTTAATACGGTTACCTGAGGTAAGACAACCAGATACCACTGTAGCTGGATATAGGGCTGATTTACATTGTAATTTTCATCAAGTAGATGGACATTCTACAAATTCTTGTAAAAGGTTAAAGCATATGATACAAGATTTGATTGATAAAGGTAATATGGAAGTACAACAATTTCCTGCAAACAATAATACCCAAAATAATACCCAAAAACAAACAAATCAAAATGCAAATCAAAACCTAGATATTTTTCAACATCCCTTACCTAAGCATGGTAAAGAAGCAGTAAATCAAGTAGATCATCACAATGTTCCTCATCCAACTCGGTATGTAGGAACCATTAGTAGCTTTTTACCACAACAAGATTTTCAAACCTCCTATGTACCTACTTTATCTCTAGTCACAACTAGACCAATACAATATTTTCAATCTTCATCTTCAGAAGATACAAAAAGTGACATAAAAAGTGACACAAAAAGTGAAACAAGAAGTGAACTAGAGATTCCCTCAAATAGTTCTGAGTATGAATCAGATCGAGTTACTCCCATTATAGATCTATCAGTTCTAGAAGAACCATTCCCTAGGAGAATGGCCATTCGACCATCATCTCAACAAATGCTTACAAATGAGCAATAAGAAAATGCTAGACCTCATTTTGGTTATCTTTGGTCATAATAATGTTGTGGGTACTATTGGAGCCATTACTAGACAACAAATCCAAAATCAAAATTCTCAACCACAAACTCAAACTCAAAATGAGAAAACAACTCCATTTGTATTAAAGACACCAACAAAAGGGAATAATATATCAAGTTCACAACAGAAACCTCCCTATGATATTAATGAACAACTAGAAAATATCACAACTAGAATCTCTCTTTTGGATCTTTTAAGAACTTCATCTATCCATAGAGAAGAACTAATGAGTACCTTAAGTAAAATGATGGTACCACAAAATATAGAACCTGATGTTGTGGTTAATGTTGTAAGCTCTCATGGAACAAATTACATAGATTTTTTAGATAAGGATATTCCTCCTCAAAGCATGTATAGAGATAATCCTTTATACATCACAACATTAATTGGGGATGTAGGTGTTAAAAGAGTTTTAATTGATAATGGATCATCATTAAATATATGCACATATGACTTTTTCTAAATATTTGGATTTAGAAATGAAGATCTAAAAAGGACTGAAATGATTATTAAAGCATTTAATGATGAAACTCAAGAAACATGTGGAGTGTTATCGATTCCATTGCAAGTTGGTCCAAGGATTTTGGATATGATCATGTTTGTTGTACATTGTCCTACATCGTATAACATACTTTTGGGTTGACCTTGGATCAATGCAATGTGAGCGGTACCCTCTACATTACATCAGTGTGTTAAGTTTGAATTTAAAAATCAACTAGTTACTATACATGGTGATCCTAGACCATTTGATATGTGTGCCATGGAAGAACCAATAGGAGTTCCATTTTGTCCTGCTATGTCATCAACACATCCTAATCCCACCTTCATCACTTCATAATCAACACCTTCATCATCTAAAACTACACCATCTAAATCTACAACTAAAGAAGATAGTCCCTCTACTTCATATCCTACTTCAGATGAAATATTGTCAGATTTATCTTTGATACTCACAACTTCAGAACAAAATAATAATTTTACCACTCAAGACTCCCTAGTGTTAGCTAAATTACCGCCATCTCCCTGAACGATGGGCTTACCATGAAAATTGGGAAGTATCTATCATGTTGGGAGTTGTGCCTTTGTCTATGTAGGGTATGATTATGGTAAAATTAATATTGTGAGTATCACAATTGATCAAAATGGTTTTTCTAAATGTTATTTCTCTAATGGATATATAAAATCAAAACAAATGATGTGTGATATGGGTTACAGAGGTAAAGGTTTAGGACCTCTTGAAAATGGAATACAAGAACCTTTAGAAGTTGAAGAATGGCCTTCCCTATGTGGTATTGGCTACATTCCTACAAAAACCCAACCATTCCCATATGAGGATGATGATCACCTTATAACATATGAAGAATATTTAGCACAAAAATAATTTTTTAAACCAATTAGAAGGATATATTCATGTAATATGTTATCAATAGCATACCCAGACATGATTGCTTGAACCAGATGAATATTTGGAGGGAGATATTTTTCATGATGTTTCTGTTGATGAAGTTTTAAAGAATCAATTTTATTTTGATGGATCTATACCATGCATAGCCCATGTTGAAGCAACTACTCCTCAAGAAGAGTTAGAAAAACTAACTTTAGAGGAATTACAAGAAATGGGGGTGTCAACCAGCACCACCCAAATTTGAAAGAGAATCAAATATTATGGTAGAAAATATTTTACAAGTTAACATTGGGATAGAGGAAAACCCTCGCATGGTCAAAATTGGAGCAGAATTAAGTGAAGAAAGATAGAAAGAATATATAGCATTTCTCATAGAGTATGTTGATGTCTTTGCTTGGACATATGCAGATATGCCAAGCCTAGATCCTTCTGTGGTCATGCACCATCTAGTAGTGCACCCTGATGCAAAACCTGTAAAACAAAAACTTAGAAAAATGCATCCCAAAGTAGCACTACTAGTTAAAAATGAGTTAGAAAAACTTTTGAATGTAACTTTTATCCAAGCTATTGATTATGCTGAGTGGATATCAAATGTTGTTCCAGTAGCTAAAAAAGAAGCCACTAAAGTTAGGGTTTGTACTGATTTCAGAGATATTAATGAGGCATGCCCTAAGGATGATTTCCCTCTCCCTAATATGGATCAAATCATAGATTTTACAGCTAGGAGTGGGATGTTATCCCTCATGGATGGTTTTTCAGGATACAACCAAATTAGAATAGCTCCTGAAGACCAACCCAAAACAACTTTTATTACACCTTGGGGTACCTTTTGTTGGAAAGTAATACCTTTTGGTTTAAAGAATGCAGGAGCAACATATCAAAGAGCTATGACATACATCTTTCATGATATGATGTATGATATTCTACATGATTATGTAGATGATATTATAGCTCATTCAGCTAAAGAAGAAGAGCATATCAATGATTTGAGAAAAGTGTTTGATAGATTAAGAGAATATTTGATTCGATTAAATCCTAACAAATGTGTATTTGGAGTTAAATCAAGAAAATTGTTGGGGGTTATTGTTTCTATGTATGGTATAGAAATGGATCCTCTCAAAATTAAAGCTATCCTTGATATACCACCACCTAAAAACATATCAAAATTAAGAATTTTACAAGGTAAATTATAGTCTATCCATCGTTTCATTGATAAATTGGTAGATAAAATAGGACCTTTTCTTAAATTACTTAAGAAAAATATTCCATTCCAATAGGATGAGGAATGTCAAGAAGATTTTGAAAGTCTTAAATAGTATCTTCTTACTCCTCCGGTGCTTGTTCCTCCTAGACCTGATTGTCCTTTTATTTTATATATTTCTGCTTTGGAACTTGCACTTGGAGCTATGTTGGCTCAAATTGATGATGAAAAGAAAGAACAAGCCACATATTATATAAGCATAACATTAATAAGTTATGAAACCCGCTATACTCCACTAGAAAAAATTTGTTTAGCAGTTGTGTTTTCTACATAAAAGTTGTGTCATTATATGCTTAGTCAAAAAACATTTGTCATAGCTAAGTCTGATCCATTAAGGTACTTGATGAGTAGACCTTACTTGTCAGGGTGCACAACTAAGTGGGTTCTTGCTCTAAGTGAGTTTGACCTTACATTTATTAGCCAAAAATATATTAAAGGCCAAGTTATAGCTGATCAGTTAGTTGTTGCACCTTTAGAGTCTACTCACCCTATAACTATAGAATTTCCTGATGAGTGCCTTAACTTAGAAGAAGATCTATCTGAGTCATGGTCTTTGTATTTTGATGGAGCTAGATGCATGAGTGGTGTAGGTGCTAATATTATATTAATATCTCCACAAAAGCACATTATCCCTTTGTCTTTCAAATTAAAATTTGCTTGTACTAATAATATTGTAGAGTATGAGGCTCTAATCCTTGGGTTACGATCCACTTTAGCTTTAAAAATTAAAATATTATTAGTCTTTGAAGATTCTCAACTTGTGATAAATCAAATCAATGAATTTTATCAGACACGAGATGAGAATATCCACCCTTATAAGGAGTATGTTCTTAAACTTATTTCATTGTGTGAGAAAGTCACTTTAGAAGCCATCCCTCACACTAGCAACCATGCCACTGATGCCATGGCTGCAACTGCTTCTTTATTACCTTTGGAGTTGGATGATGAGTATGCTACTATCATTATTCACCAAATCTGAGAGCCCACTTCCTCTAAATCATATCTAGAGCCATTATATGTGTTTCTGATTAATGAAACAACCCCAGAACCTTGGTATATAGATGTCTTTAATTTTCTCCAAAATGGAACCTTTCCAGAAGGATTAGATAGAAACCAACGTAGGTCATTACGTAAGTGAGTTGTTCGCTTTGTAATTTTTGGTAATACCCTATACAAAAGATCCTTTGAAGGTATCCTATTAAGATGTCTTAATTTAGAAGAGTCTAAGAAAGCCTTAAGTGAAGCCCATGATGGATCCTATGGAGGACACTTTAGTGGAAGTGCCATTGCTAAGAAACTCCTTCGAATGGGATATTTTTGGCCTTCCATGGAAAAGGATGCTAATTATTATGTGCATCATTGTGACAAGTGTCAAAGACATGCAGACCTTGTTCACGCTCCTGCTCAGGAACTTCAAGCTATTTCATCTCCTTGGCCCTTCTCTAAATGGGGTTTAGATATTATTGGTAAAATTAATCCTATTTCATCTTATGGTCATAAATTTATCATAACAACAACATAATATTTCACAAAGTGGGTAGAAGCTATGCCATTAGCTTCTTGCACAAGAGTCCAAGTTTCTAAGTTTATCTTTAATCAAATCATATGTAGATTTGGAATCCCATCAACTCTCATATCAGATAATGGAACATGTTTTAAGAACAAATATGTTAAGAAATTATGTCAAAAATATAAAATTCAACATAGATGGTCTACTCCTTATTATCCACAAGGAAATGGCCAGGCTGAAGCTTCAAATAAAACCTTAATCAAAATCCTAAAAATATTGGTTAATAAAATAGGTCGTGATTGGCACATGCAATTATATCCTGCCTTTTGGGCCTATCGAACTAGTGTTCATACTCCTACAAGTGCCTCACCTTTTATCTTGGTTTATGGTGCTGAAGTAGTTTTTCCATTTGAGTTAGAAGTTCCTTCTCTAGCTCTCTTACTTCAGGATGCTGAAGTAGGGGACGAATATCATGTTGGTAGACTAAGTCAGTTAGAACTTCTAGATGAAAAATGTATTCATGCCCTAGAGCATCTTTGCTCTTACCAAGACAAACTCAAAAGATCATATGCCAAGAAATTCCATCATCGATCTTTTGAAATTGGTGATTTAGTACTCAAATAAAATCAAAAGAATACAAATGCTAGAAAATATTTAAAAGGTAAATTTCAACCTAATTGGCTTGGACCATTTGTCATCACTACTAAATTTGGATCAGGTGCATATCGCTTGGCCACCTTAGAAGGAAAAGAACTTAAGGAGCCAATGAATATCATGCATCTCAAAAGATATTATGCCTAGAATAAAAAGTTCCATTTCTATACATACTTGTAAATAACTTCTTCATCATTTAGTTTGCAATTCTCATATTATCAAAATACCAAAAAAATCAAGAAAACATAAAAATTTCCAAAAATATTTCAAATTGTTAAAATATTATTCTTTGCATCAGTGTGTGTTGTTTTCCAAAATTCAAGTTATATTTTATTTTATTTTAGATAAATTCAAAAGTTATCTTGAACCATGCACTTAATTTACATCTTTAATGATTTTGATTTTATCACTTTGATTATAAATCGTATCAAAATAAGCAATATCGTATCGATTTTGTGATATTGTACCAAATGATATTACCAAAATCGATTTGATATTGACCTTGATCAGATCAATTTAATAGATATTGTATGATATGATATTGTGAAATCGATACGATCTTGTGAAATCATTACGATTTCATAGTTAGGGCTACATGATGACAGTCATGCCCTAAAAATCTAAATTTAAATCCAATTAACAAGAAAAACATAAAATATTTAAGCTAAATGAGTGAGAAATGCTTACCCTGAGTGCTCCATCTCTAGCTCGGACCAAATCGGTGTGATGGGAAGCTCCTACCATGTTTTCTCCAGAGCTCCAGAGTAACAAAAGATAAAGTGACAAATGAATTGAGTTTTAACTTTATTTTCTATTTATACTTATTTTACCCTTAATGCAATTTTTTTTTGAGTTTTCTTCAAATGAAGGATTTGACATAAAACTCGAAGGGGATATCAAACTTAATGCAGTTCATAATAAAATTTCAAATTTTAAACTTTTTTGCAATAATGTTTTTGTTTTCTTGTAAAGCATGTCAATATTTTCTTTAATGTTTTTTTCAAAAATACTCTAAAGAGGGGGCAAAATGTAACACCCTAATATTGACCCATTTGGATAAAAAGACAAAAATATTTAAAAAGTAATCAAAAGTGATAACTGTTGCACTTATTACCTAAATTTTTATGTTTTGCTAATGAATACAGATTAGGCTGATGAGATCATGCTATGATCTCTGAAATCATATTACGACCTCTGAGATTGTAATAAAATTTTGTGTATGATCTCTATGATCGTAATACGATCTTGCTCAAAAATTAAAAAAGAAAAATATATAAACGACAAATTAGTTATAACATTCTTTGTATTTACCTATGCAACTGTGTGGTAGTTACGAGATCGAATTCATCAATTAGCCCATCTTGGAAGGAGTTGAAGCCAAATTTATTTTTATCCTATTTTCATCAGTTTGATCAACCTATTTAATCAGGAACTCTTCCCATTGAATTCCTCCTAACTTTCCTAATGTATTGATATAATTTTATATTTTAGTTTTGGTTATTTTAATATCACTTGTAGTATTAGAGGATACATTCGGCTATCAGATCAATATGATATTGTGATCATAATATGATCTTGCTCAGTTTGCATATGATCTTGCCTTGGGTGATATGGTTTTGTTTGCAGGTCACCTGGGGGTAACCCCAAGCTCTGGTTTACATTTCTTGGCACTTCATTTGTATATTTATCATTTAATTTATCATTTTCCATTGCATATAAAGTTATATTTAATCATTTACATCCTTGGAGTTCACCAAATCACATCTACTTGCATATTTCATACAAATTAGGTCATATACATATTAGATCTATCTATCTATCTAGACATTCAATTTACCAGGTATAATCTAATTTATGACTAATAAGATCTGTAGTACATCCTAGAATTCTATTTTTTGCACTATACCCATGAAATTGTAGGTTTTTGTCAAAATAAAAACTATCAATATCTGATCGGCAGGGTACGATCTTACGATCGTAATACGATTTTGCAAATTGTAATATGATTTTGCAAATCATAATACGATATTGATCCTGTTGTGTACGATATTATCTGCAATTAAAAATCAGAATATTTATTAGAATTTCAGATACAGGTCAGATTTTTAAATCACTTTTTAGGCATTACACTATTCATTTAAGCTTTATTTTCTATTGTTTGTTATTTGCATATGAATCAAAATTGCATATTGACCAAAAACTAGGTGTATGTGCGATTTTATAAAAGGAACACATCAAACAAAATCCTAAACCTAGGTATGGAAACTGCCATAAAATGTTTCTTGGTGAACCCTAAATAATTTGTCAAAAATAACCAAAGAAGACACGATCTCAAGTCTCTCTCTGAGGTGTATACCTACTATTCTTCCATTCCTCTTTGAGGCACGTATCCATTAGCTTGAAGGAAATGAGTGCAAGAATTTTAGAGCTATGCATATGCTTTTTTATAATCTAACTTAACAAGCAATGAATCTTATCCTAAATCTCCTACCCACTTAAGAGGATCCCATGCTAATAAGAGGGCACCCATGATGAATATGCATTTTAGAAAACTTATCTATTTATA
The DNA here is from genome assembly GCA_028583015.1 of Wollemia nobilis. Classification (NCBI taxonomy): domain Eukaryota; kingdom Viridiplantae; phylum Streptophyta; class Pinopsida; order Araucariales; family Araucariaceae; genus Wollemia; species Wollemia nobilis. The sequence goes on from JAQPPZ010017235.1 coordinate 15,297,621, forward strand.
TTGGATAATTTTTTGAGATATTGGCTTGATTCTCAAGAAAAATATTTGCCAATGATTTTATAAGCTACATTCAAAAGGATTACTGGTATCTATCCAAATACTTTATCTCTACTAGAACCTTTAAAAATAAATTATATTAAGCCTTGATTGATCACATCACCTACTATATATTTTCTATATACTTTCTTATACATTTCAAAGAATTCTAAACCAATAGTGTCCTACATAATTCTAAAAAACTTTGTTGGGAGGTCAGATAAACTATAGGTCTTGTCCATGGGTATGTTAAAAATATTATTTATTAGTTATTTAAATTATAGGGAGCTATCAAGGTAAGTTTCTTATTCATCATCACGTTTACAAGGTATACAACTAGAAAACTACTTCAAAGTTGTCTCATTTAGATTAGTATTGTTATCTTTAAAAATATTTTGAAAATGAGAGATAAAAATTTAATTATATCCTTATCCTCTTCTTTGAGTTTACCCTAATCATCCCTTATATCTAGAATAATATTTTTTTATGTTTGTGCCTAGTTAAATTAAAGAAACATTTTGAAACTCTTATTACCTAAATTACTCCACTAAACTCTAGAACTTATCCATCAACCATTTGCATTAATATTGTTCTAATATTAACAAGTTACCTTCTACAATTGCAACTTGGTTTTTCCAAAAGGGGAGGAAGGTTCACACATAATTGCTTGTCTTGATATAGGAATGGAATTCATAACTATCTTTCCTTCTTTATTATAGTATTTATCTTCCCTTTTTCTAAAGTTCTACAAAATTATTACTCCATTAATGGCTTGCTCCCACCAAGGGATCTATCTAGTCCCACCATGAGGACATTCCTATTATTCTTAAACAACTACTATTACTTAATTTCACTCAATATCTTGAAGCAAAATTATGTTAAATTTTTAAGGGAGATTATTGTTTATCCATCTCACTAAAATTAAAATTAGAAAGGATTTGAAAGAGGTCTAAGATAACCACTTTGTAATCATAGAAAATTTTACAACCATGTATGCATACTTTAAATAGAGAATAAACCTAAGCAATCAAGTCTAAATAATCTAATAATTTGGAATTAAAGTCTAATCTACAATTATTTAAATTGTATCATATTTTTTTAATTCTTTGACTATGGATATTCAAAATATCAAACACCCCTTATTTATGCAAATTAATTGATCATTAAAATTAGTAATAAACAATGTGAAATAAGAATTTTGCCTACTTCTATCAAGGTTGGAATCCAACATGTATCTCTTTCCAAGTTCCATTTAGCAGATGACAACTAGTACCCAACCAATCCTAGAGCTAAATTTTATCACTATAGTTTTTAGGAGCATAAACTAAAAAAAAATCAATGAGATAACCTCTCATTTCTAAAAGTATTATATGTTTAGAATCCTCACCTTGACTAATCAGATAATTTCTCATCTAAAATAGTAGGCAAAGGATAAAATCACATGACCTCTTTTGGTGATAAGTTTCAATAAGCCTTGATTGTAAATAGTATGTACAATAATTTCAATCCTTTAATCAACATACTTAACCTACTACAACATTAGAATATCTAGCTTCTGATGCTCAATATGTAATGGTCCCAATATAGCCATTTAAATTATTACTTTGTGTTTGGCTCGGGCTCTTTATGTGATTATTAGACAACCCTTGAGCATTAGGGATGGGGTTTGTTACTTTGGTAATGTCTATATACAAAAAAATATGATGTAGTTGGATCATAAATATATTATTATTTCTTCTATCACCTTGATGCACATATGAGGATTTACCCTCTCTAAGTGGGTCATAGACATCACTCTCTCTAAGTTTATAGGATTTTCTTTTGTGTTTTGAATCTTAGATCTATTGAAATATAATTGTGTTTGTTATTTGATTTATATTGTTAGATACATAGATTGACTATAATCAAACTTTGAATTCATGTGATAGAAGAATATATATGTGCATGATCAAGAATGAAGAAGCCAATAGTTCCAACTAAATTTACAACTCATAACCCTTGTAATCATCTACATGAATAAATCATAAAGACATAATATTCATAATGTTCCCCCTCATTACATCCATGATCAATTGATATACAAGAAAAATTTTAATTTTTTTAAATTTAACATGTGCAATAGATTGCATCAAAATGGTTACACATTGCTCATTAGTAGAACAAAACTGAAGTTGTATATTGTTTTCCTAAACATGTTCACAAATGAAATGGTACTAAAATTCAATGTGTTTCATGCACTCATGAAAAATAGAATACAAAAAAGCTTTAAAACACCTTTATTATCACAAATCATGATCCTTGGTTTCTTTTGTGGAATTCCCATTGTTAAAAAGATGCAATGTAACCATATTGCCTCATAGACAACTCCTATAAATTCAACCTCAGTAGAAGATCAATCAAAAACATGTTGCTTCTTATTTCTCTAAGAAATAATACTATATTCCAAAAATAAAACAAACCCAAATGTGAATCTCCTACATTAATATATCCTATATAGTCTGCATTTATAAAACCTATCAAGAATATTTTATCATTCTTGTAATCCAAACCATACTCAGTAATACAATCAATATACCTAGGTACCTGCTTTACTATTTTTCAATGACACACATTTTCTTCTTACATGGGTTATAAAATATAGCTAACAACATAGTTGATGTTTGATCTAGTGTATATAAAATAAATGATAATTTTAATAAATTGGTAATAAATAGTTTAATTTATTTATGGGGATGGATCATTTTGAAAAATTTGTAACCTTGTCTCCATTAGAGTGGCCATGGGCTTGTAATATATCATCTAAATATTCTCAAGCAATGTTATTACATAATTTATTTATGATATGAACACACAGTCCTTAGTTTGCCACACCTCCAAGCCAAGATAATAATTTATAATCCCAAAATGGGTCATGTTGAAAGACCACTTCAATGCTTTCTCGATCTTTTCAATAAGCTTTAATGAACTCCTAGTGATGACAATGTCATCAACATTTACGATTATGATTATAACCTATATTCCTTATCTTTTGAAGTAACGATTTGGATCATAAGGACTACAACAAAATTTCTCATAGAAAATGCTCATTGATCTTTACATACTAGGCTCTAAAAGCCTCATTTAGTCTATAGAAAAATTTGATGAGCCTATATACCACCTTCTCTTTACTGACATGATGAATCCCACTAGCCGTATCATGTAGAATTCTTCATTGAGATCACCATTGAGAAATGCACTCTTCATATCCATTTGATACAACATCCAACTAAATTATGCAACCATTGTGGAAACCATCTAGGTGCAAACCTTTTATCATAATTGATTCTTTTATTTTGTACATAGAACTTTGCAACAATCCTTTATTTATATTTATTTATGGTCCCATCAACTTTGTATTTGGTCTTAAATACCCATTTGTAACCAATTGGGTTTTTTCCATGTGGAAGATCAATAGGTTGCCACATAATGTTCTTTATCAATGCTTGATATTATATGTTCATGATAGCTTTATTATATTTCAATACAAGAGTTTGATGAATAATTAAAGGTTTATAGGTTTGCAACACCATGATCACCTAGGCTAGGTTGACTTGATTTCAAACTATATTATGAGTTATCATCCCTCTACTAGATGTATTTGGAACAAAATCTAAGTTTGTATCATGAATTGTATTCAAATACCACTTTGGATTATGAGTGCTACTCAAAGTGGGTCCTAGATCATAAATTCCAATAAGATCATCTTTATCATATTATTCCAAATCAATATCTCTTGGAATTCATAATATTTTATAGAAATGAACAAAAGCAAACCATCTCATCAAATCTTACATAGAATTCAAAAAGAAGAACAAAAAGAAGAAATATTTGGTGAGCACCCATAGGCACTATAAATAATCACTAATTTATATGATAATATCTGTAGACACCTAAAACATGTCATGTTTAGGAGACTACTCATATGGGCAACTTTGCAGACCATATGAATGATCTTGGACCTTTCCAAGAGGTAGCAGTGGTTCTAACCACTCATCTGGGGTAGTCTAGTCTTATGTAAGCTCAACCACTGATGCTCATAGTAGCTACCAACCCAACCATTGATGCTCAGGGTGGCTATGAGCCTAGTCACTCCTACTGACAGTGGCTAGCTCTGAAACTATCTCGACCTCTCGAGCCAAGCCAAAATTAGTTGTAATAGCCAAATGCAACTGATCTTGGGTGGTTTTGGGTGAGGAATATTCTGGAAGGTTCCTCCCAACTGCCATAGGCTAGCAATTCTTGATCTTGGCTTCTCCATGAAGCCAATATTGGAATTTGGGAAGCCTATTTATAGGCCCTCCCATGAATGCAAAAGATATACAATGTTTATGCAGTGAAGCTCTACCGGATTGGATAGCGACTTGATAACCCTTGAGGAGTGTCAAAATGCTACCCAATTGTGGAGTGACAAACATGCAATCAACAATGGAGCTTCCAAAGGATTGAGAAGCATACCTTACAATTCCTTGCCAATATGATGTGAATTTGAAGGATTTCAACCACCAATCCATATCTAGAAAAGTAGGTGACCCTTGACCATCAATTCAACTAAATAATTGTGTGTCACAACCCCTAATTCAAGAGGTAGAAGTCATAGTTCGTGGTCACTATCATTGACAATGGCTCGTAGGCCTTAGCCATTGACAACAATAGTGGCTAGGGTTTGATGCATGATTTACTCAATTCTTAGCATAGTTTTCCATTTATTTCTACTTTATTAGCTTAGATTAGAGTAGATTTATCATTTTCAATGCATTTGTATGGTTAATTAGCAATATTAGAGGTAGCTTTACCTTGATTTAGTCATATTTTCTAGATTCAATTAATCTTCTTAGATTAGCTTTATTTCATGCTTTTATTGCAAATTACATGTTAGATTAGCTAGATCTACTTGTTTTACTTCATGCTTTGCACTAATTTAGCTATTTCTTGATTATCTTTGCATATATTTATGCTTATTTCAAGTTTAGCCTTATTTCTTGCATGTTCTTGACAAAAGCCTCATCATGAGAGGCCTCATATGCTTTTAATTGTGCTTTGTTGTTTCTTGTATGTAGATTACAGGTTCTTTCAAGCTTCAAAGCATTCTCAACATCAAGTTCCTCTTGGAAAATGGAGAAGGAGGCATCCTTATAAGCCCTCAATCAATTCATGTCAATCTAGAAGGCCTATGGATTGCACCACCCCCATTTTGGGGCTTCATATATTTGTATTCATTGTATCAAAATTCGGTATCCCTAAGAGGGATGTACATGTAACTGATTTTCATGATGAATTAATAAAAGGAGGCTTTACATTTTTCTTAATTCATTGTCATTGCATGTTTTCTTGCTTTATCTTTGATATTATGATGCAAATACAGTAGGTGCATGTGTTCTAGCATCGTACAGATGGCGATCATGATGGAAACACCTAAAATTTGCATTGTTTGTTGATATATTGCATGTTTTTTCACATAGGTGTAGCCACTCTAATTGACAATGGCTAGAAGAGCTCAACCAATTTTGAAGACAATGGCCAGATTTAGAGCTGCCCTGAGCGATAGCGATCAACAGAAAAACTTGCAAAAAATCAGACAACTAGATCATCAGTAGACTTGGATTTCAGGTTGGTTGAAATTCTCTATATTTTTTGCTTCTCTATCTATGTTTTTATTTTTTAAAATGTAGTAGATGAATGTTAATTAGAGAACATAGAGAAATTTTAAAGCAAAATTTATAATATCTCTTAGGTTTTCTACTAGTCATTGCTAGGAATAGTGGTCTATGATTGTAATCCACCCTAGTCTCCAGTGGTCTAGATTGTATGTTAGGGTTTGCATGCTTGAGGCCCAATTAGAGGCTATTTTTCATAATTAGTCTTGCATTCTATGAATATCATCTAGATTTTAGATGTGCATTCTCTAAAATGGAAATATTATTTTTAAGCATATAGAAAAATCATTTGAGTGCTCTATGATGCATTTTATTTTCATGCAAAATTAAAAAGAACCACCACACACCACATCACACTTAAACATTAGTGAGTTGGAATTCATACCCAACCACTAATAGAGACCAATGACGGTGGGTTTCATCTCCATCCATTGGCTCAAATCCTATGAACCCTATTTTTGGCCAATATCAGATCCAAGAACCGACATAGCTTGGAAAATTTACATGTACTTCTCTTTGGAGGGTATAACACTGACCAAGTGAGACTAGGTGAGGACTGGTAGGACCTGTGCTCCCTGACCGGGTATGGGCTTCATCTCCATACTTTGGTGGGTTTACGTGACCAAAATTTCATTATCAGTTGTTGAGCTATGAGCATACAGGTGAAAACCCCTTTAACAAAAGAATATCATCCAACAAAATAAAGCACATGACATGAGGTCTTTTTGAAAATCAACAAATCAAAAACACACAAAACAAGTTCTTAGGACACACATCTAATCCTTAAAAGAGATAAACACATTTGTCTACTTTGTTTGTGTGTCTTAAAAATTTACACAAGAGATAAGTTCACATTGTCATGGTTTTCACATGGAGCAACCACCCTCGGTCCAACACCGAGGTGGGAACTAGTGCTCCACAAAATAACAATCACAACAACACTGATGTTGAGCCACCCACACAAAATGCCACTAGATGAAGTTTAGTGAGCCTCAAGGGGGATAACTCAACCCATGGGGGTAACTCTCAAGGAACCCCAACTAGAGAACTAGATCTAGGTTCCTCTCACGTTAGACAAGAGGGAGCTTCAAGGCCCCAATCCTCATAGGATAGATATAGGTAAGATCAGCCCAATGAGGGGTAAAACACAAGGGTTGCATCCAATCATAGACCCACCATAGCTCCTAACCACATTGAGAGTGGTAGAATTATAATAGACACCAATCTTATTGGAGTGAATGGCACCCCATGAGATCAGCCATGGAGAACCAGACAACTAGATGAACTAGATCGAGTTCTCCTAAGATCTATGGGGCAAAAAACTACTACTGTGCACTCCATTTCTAAGAGTTCATGCAGTTAGAAAATAATGAGACACACTCATGAGTGGGGGAAGCATCAAAATATCCCTGCAACACTCACAATACTTTCGATCATGGAGGTATAAAACATAGGTCATTGCATACTAACAATTCTCCATTTATAGATAAAGGTAAAAGCATAGTGGGAGCTCCTTCAAAGAACCTTACCATAGTGACTCCTCGCATGGAGATGCAAATTTAGAGACCTTCAGTGGTGGTTCAATCCGACCACATGCGTAGGTTGTATGAAGATGTACAATATCAAGAAAAAGTACTCCAAGACAAAAGGGAGGTATTGCATGTAGAACAAGAGTACCTAGATAAACTTGAACAAGAAGAGGCACAGGAAAAAAGAAAATAGTGCCAACATCTATATGAACAGTGCCTGAGGGAACAACAAACCCTAGAATAAACTAAATATGAGGAATAAGTAGATAGGTTGGCTCGAGCCAATCTACACATGGGTAGTGAGTACTACCACTCCAACAGATGCATTACTTCTCAACCTGAGAGGCATGCCAAATAGGTAGATGATCGCACTCACCACACCTCACAACATGCTTCGAGACACCAATGGTGCATAGCGCAAGAACAGGTGGAGCATGAACAAGAACAAGATGTAGATATGGATGACCAAGAATAAATTTATCCTAAACCATCATCCATGGCCATGGAAGAGGACTATAATTGACCAACTCGGTCCAATGTAGAATGATTACCTCCTTGACCACCTCGAAAGAACCTTCGAGAGGAAGAGATCATCTCTTCAAAATCTTACAAGGTACTTACTGAGAGAATCAAGTCTCTCGAGAAGCAAGATATGGTTGGGTAGAAGCCAACCTTAAGCAGGATACACAATCAACCCTTGTGCTCATCGGTACCAAGTCCTACCTATCCGAAGCATTTTGAGATGCCTCGGTTAGATAAGTTTAAGGGAGAGGAAGATGCACAAGAGCATGTTACCAACTTCATGAATGCATGCTTCCAGCTCCAACACAATGACACCCTGATGTTAAGAACATTCATCATGTTATCAAGTGCAACAATAGAGTGGTTTAACCAACTACCCAAACATAGCATCATCAACTTTGAGAAGATGGTGAATGCCTTCCTTGAACGCTTTTCATTTGGCATTAGGAAGAAGACCAACTTGTTTGACCTAGCCAATATTAAATAGTATGATGATGAGCCGATCCAGGACTATGGGAATAGGTGGTGAAAGTTAATGGTAAAATTACCATTTTTTATTCCCACTTTAGAGCTCACCCGAATGTTCACCAAGAGTTGTGCCAAGCATATCTCGTTGCTTCTATAGCTTCAGTAGTATGCAACATTCGAGGAAGCCTTGGCACAAGCCAAGCTTATAGAGGACATCAAATTAGAAGAAGGAGATCTTAAGCTCCATAACAAGAAATACTAGAACAACAACCGCAACAACCATAATCAACAATAGTAGGCCAAGCCTGCACCAGTCAACTAGGTTGTATTAAATATACCAAAATGGAGGAATAGCCAATAACCATATAATTACCAAGCTCAACCACCCCCAACTAACTACAACCAAAAGAACAAGAACCAAGGTCGAGACAAGCAACATCGATCACCTCACTAGTATACGCCATTGTCAAAATATTTGGCATCAATATTTAATCAACTGAGTGAGGCATAGGTACTCAGATTACCTAAGGTTCAACTTATTGATCCTAACCATCCCAAGCCCAAGGGATACAGAGATGATCATTATTTCCTATACCATAGAATACAAGGGCATGATATTGAAGTGTGCATTGATTTCAAAAATATTGTATAAAATATGATCAAAAAGGGTGAGCTACAAGTTGACAATCCACTAGCTCTCGATAACAGGAACATGGGCATATTTAAAAACCCATTGCCAAATCATGAAGCCCCTAGAAATTAGGGTGCTCAAGTGAATCAAGTCCAAGTCGAACCTCCCACTCAAGGATTCATTAGAATAGTCAACATGGTTACAAGAAACCGGTGATACAACCAACCAGAGCCTCTAGAGGCTCCCATCCATATCCTGATTGCACCTCAATAGAGGCTAGTGTAGAATAATCTTCCAGGTCCACCATCATGACCTATGATAATGATCCAAAATAGACTTACTCAGAGTCTTCAAACAACATCGGCTAAGTTATCAATATACGAGCTCATTCAGCAATCTCCCAGGCATAGGGAGACCTTAATGGAAATCTTGAAATCTATTGAGCTCTAGCCCTAGAACCCTGAAGCATTTACAAACTTTGTGGGGTAAGTACAATAGTGCCAAGAGCTCGTGATTCATTTTTATGATCATAAAATAAAGGTAGTCCCAACTACCATAGTAGACCCACCTCTACACATCATCACATGTATCAATCACACACCCTTCAAGTGGGTTCTAATAGACATAGGCTCATCGATTAACATAATAATAACCAAAGCTATAGGGCACCTAAAGATCCCTAGGTCCAACATAATCCCTTCTTCTTACACATTGAGAGCGTTCAATGATACATTGTGCTCCATAGTGGGTATAATAGTCCTACCTATTCAGGTAGGGCATAAGACCATCCCTATGATGTGTCATGTGTTAGAAGGGGCCATGCAATATAATATCCTCCTAGGGCATCCTTAGATAAGAGACATGTAGTGTGTTCCCTCAATCCTACATCAATGTGTTAAATATGTACATGAGGGACAAGTGCATGTGGTACCATCGAATGAAGAACCATTCAAATATGTGCATCAGGTGGACCTACTAAGGGATTTCATCCTTCCATATACTCACCTATACATTAGGCCTTCATCCCCTACCACATAGCTAGGAAGTAAGTCAAGATCAATGTGAGGTGATCCATCCACATCGATGCCACCTCCTACTTCCAAAAATACTAGTGCTTCTGAGAAACCAACAACGTCTAAACCAATAGACTCTCAAAAGTTAAAATCTCACATGGTGGAGGAAGAACCTAGGGTAATCCCAACCATAGAAATAGTAGAAATTCCAACTCCCATGGAGGAGGAAGATCCTCAAGACATAGTCAAGGAGGTACCTCAACCTACCTCACCTGCATCATCATCAACATCATCTGCACCGTAGGTGACTGTTCACTTAGCCAACATAGGACTAGGTGAATATCTTGTGCAAAATGTCACTTTCACTCCAATCATCGAGTCTAAACAAGATATGGGATGACCAAGAGTCCCAAACCTACCCATAGTAATAGTGGTACCATTGGGGATGCCACCCAACCAGACTAATTTCATTTATGATGGTTTGGATCAAGCCCATGATGCCTCAGACATTGAAGAGGATGATGATGAGCCATTCAAAATGAACATTCATTATCTATCCAACCCTGAGTTTGCTCTTAGATACTTCGAATGCAACCATTGGCATGGCTATGGTTTAGGTCTATATGAGCAAGGGTGATGAAACCCAGTTATACCACAATATCAATTACCTACTGATAGGTCTGGCCTAGGATATCATATCCAAAGCTATGATGATTCATTAGCAGCATCTCTGGATAGACTGAGCTTAGGGTTCAGGGAAGACATCGAATGGAATCCCTATCACCCAAACATAAGCTACATGGATGACAAGTTGGTGACCATGGTCACTATAGAACCAACGATATGTATCATCCAAATTTCTCTCTCGAGGCAAGTCCATCAAGAATTATCCTATGGGAGGATGAACCAGGCTATGGTTATGAGTGAGAAGAGAATGAGTACATCACAGATCATAGTGAGGCTGAGGATGAGACTAAATTAGCCTACCTTGGGGCCTCGACATTCACGTCACCTCCTAGAGCCAGTGGATATGGATAATAGATACTTCATAGATGATAGTGATTATGAAGATGAGACCAAAATGGCCTACCTTGGGCCTCGAAACTTATGTCATCGCAATGAACCATTTGACATAGATGAGATGTATCATAGAGTATATCCTGGCCCTCACCTCAAGGGAAGACCAACCAATGTAGATGAAATCTATCATATAGTTTTCCTCGATCCTCCTACATTTAGATAGCTCTTGCAGCCAAGTGATCCCATCTTCCTATCTATTCATAGACCGGATCCTAAGATCCCCATACCCCTAGAGCCACATCTTGGGTATGGAAGTCACATCAACAATGTAGATTTGCACCCACATGGTCCTAGAGATTCCATCCCATCCATCAACATGATCTCCATTGAGCTGACCACTCCAATCCACAACCCAATTGATCCTTCCAAACCATTGTGTCTTAATCTAGATGCTATTGATTGGGATCATGTTGATTCACCCTTGGAGCCTAAATATTTCTTCCCCAATGAAGAAATGTTACAACTATTTCACTTTGCACCAGGTTGCACACATGATGTTTATCATGCTGGTTTTGATCCTGATTCAGTCAAAACTTTAAATCTAGTAGATGATATCCATATGATCCCTACACCTCACCAGCTTGAGGAGGGGTCACACATGTCAATAGAGGAGACTTTTGAAGTGGACATCAACAATGATCCATCTAATCCAAATAAAGTTAAATTTAGAGAAATCTTATCTCCTAAGGAATGGGCCATCCTCATACCTCTATTGAAAGAGAGACCTGATCTCTTCGCTTGGACCTACAAGGATATGCCGGGTTTAGATCTAAAATTGGTTGTTCATAACCTTTCACTAGATCCTACAAAGAAACTGATCAAGCAAAAACTTAGGAAGATGCATCCTACTATCGCCTTGATGGTAAATAATGAGCTTCAAAAGCTATTGGATGTAGTCTTTATTATTCCCATCGACTATCTAGAATGGGTATCAAACATGGTACCTATAGGAAAACCTGATGGAAGAATCCATATTTGCATGGATTTTAGAGACCTCAATAAGGCAACACCAAAGGATTCATTCTCATTTCCCAATATAGATGCTCTTGTAGATGCAACTATGGGTCATGAGATGCTCTCCCTAATGGATGGTTTTTTTGGTTACAATCATATTCAGATTAAACCCGAAGACCAACACAAAACTACATTCACAACACCATGGGGGACCTTCTACTACAAGGTAATACCATTTGGTCTTAAAAATATTGGTGCCACATATCAACAGGCCATGACATATATCTTCCATGACTACATGCACAAGATCCTAGAGGATTACATCGATGACTTACTGGCCAAGTCATTATTGCGTGCAGAGCATGCTGAGGTCTTGAGAAAAGTCTTCGATCACCTGATAGAGCATAATGTCAGGTTGAATCCCAAGAAGTGCGTATTTGGCGTAACTTCAGGAAAAACTCTTGGGATTCATCATTTCTAAATGAGGGATCAAAGTGGATCCAGCAAAGGTAAAGGCTATCCTAGAAATGGCCCCGCCCACTAACATCAAAGAGCTGAGAAGCCTATAGGGTAAAGTAGCATCCATAAAGTGATTCATCACATAGTTATTAGATAAATGTCGACCCATGAATCGACTGCTACACAAGGGGGTCCCATTCCATTAGGATGAAGAATGTCAGCAAGCCTTTGCTGAGATCAAGCAATATCTAGCAATGCCACCAGTACTAGCTCCACCAAGGCTAGATGTGTCATTCTTGCTTTATATATCAGCTACTAACTTTGCACTGGGAACCATGTTAGCCCAAAATAACGTGCAAGACAAAGAGCAAGCGATATATTATATCAGTCGTATCTTGGTGAGTTATGAGCTAGGGTACGCATACATAGAAAAGTTATGCTTAGAAGTGGTTTTTATGACTAAGAAGTTGTGCCACTACATGTTGAGTCATACGACGTATGTGATATCAAAACAAAATCCTTTGTAGTATATGATGAGCAAGACATATCATAATACACGTACTACAAAGTGGATCATGCTACTGATAGAATTTGACTTGGAATTCATTAGCCAAAATTCCATCAAGGGATAGGTCATAGTTGATCAGTTGGTAGAGGCACCTCTTCAGGATAGTAGGCCTCTCATCATAGAACTTCTTGATGATGCAGTATTTGCATTATCGAAGTCACCCAAACCCAAAGAACCAGATAACAAAGTTGACATGACTTTGTTCTTCGATGGTTCAAAGTGTGAGCAAGGGGGTGGTGCAGGAATTGTGTTTTTCATATTGCAAGGTGCTCCAATTCCCTTGTCATTTAAACTAGACTTTCCTTGCACCAATAACAATGTTGAATATGAGGCCCTAATATTGGGTCTCCAAACAGAAATCACCATGAAGATTAAAAAGCTAAACATCTTTGGTGACTCCCTTCTCATTGTTAACCAAGTTAAGGGAATATTTCAATGCAAGTGTCCTATCCTAAAAGCTTATAAGGATCTTGTTGACACTTATCTAGCCCATCTAGAATGGTATGACATCGAGGCAATCCCTCATACATCAAATAGATTTGCAGACACCATGGCATCTTTGGGATCCTTAATCCCTCAGAATCCATCTACTGACTTCACTACCATTCATGTGAAGACGCTCTCACAATCTATGATGCAATATGAGGCTTTTGACAACAAAGAATCAGTCAACATGATTCATATAGAACCAAACCATGAGTGGTTCTATAAATCCAGAGACTTTCTGAAGAAGGCACCTTGGGGGTCTTTGATCTCATAGGGTCCTACGGGGAATGGCACCACCATTCACCATAAGGTTGTTTCCCAATCTACATTCATGCACATCAAATCACAGGGGGAACAAGTCATCTTGTCTGTTGAGGTTGTAGCTTATCAGAATTGGTTAAGCCAATTACAAGATTTTCTTAAACTTGGAATAATCCCGTAGGGATTATTGCATGCCAAAAAATGAGCATTTAGACAAAAAGTGACTAGATATATCTTGCTAGGAGACATATTGTATCGTCGAAGCTATGATGGAGTCCTCCTTCATTGCCTTGAGCCCCAAGAATCAACTTGGGCAATTTTACAAGCTCATGATGGTACGTGCGATGGCCATTTCAGTGGCATGGCCATCATCAAGTGCATCCTTTGGATGGGTTATTATTGGCCCACCATGGAGAAGGATTGTTGTGTGTATGTCAGGAAGTGCATTAAGTGTCAGCATCATGTGAATTTGATGCACCTACCATCATAGGCCTTACAGCCCATTCAAGCGGCTTGGCCATTTTCTCAATGGGGTTTAGATCTAATTGGTAAGATCTCTCCCCCATATTTAAGTTGACACACATTTATACTAATGGCCACTGAGTATTTTACCAAGTGGGTGGAAGTGATCCCCTTAATGTCAATGATAGGAGCATGAATTGCGGAGTTCATACTTCACAATATCATCTGTCGCTTTGGGATCCCATCCAAGATAATTTTGGATAATGGTACATCATTCAAGAACAAATATGTGTAGGCTTTAACATCCAAATATAACATTAAACATAACTTTGCAACACCATATTATCCATAAGAAAATGGGCAAGTAGAAGCCTCAAACAAGATAGTAGTAGCCATATTGAAAAATATGGTTTAAGAGAATCATAAGGATTGGCATCTATAGTTACCCCTTGCATTATGGGCTTACAAAACTAGCATATGAATGCCCACTAGGGAAACACCATTTTTTTGGTATATGGCACTGAGGCCATTATGCCCTTGGAGTTGGAAATTCCAACCCTGTGCGTCGCATTGAAAGAGTTCATCGATGATGACACTGTGCGACAAGCTCACCTCGACCAATTGATGCTTCTTGATGAACATCACGTGAATGCCCTTGAGCATCTCTGAATTTATCAAGAATGCCTAAAATGAGCTTATAATAATAAATTCCACCTAAGAGAATTTAAGGTTGGGGATCTTGTGCTGAAAGAGAACCAACAGAACTCAAACCTACCACCGCACTTACGAGATAAATTTATGGCCAATTGGTTAGGTCCTTATATCATCTCAAAGAATATTGGACCTGGAACATATCACCTAACATCGCTTGAAGGTGTTGAAGAGCCTAAACCTCTCAACATTCTTCATCTTAAGGTATTCCACACATAAAAATAAAAAATTCAAAAACATTCAAATAAATCATAAAATTTCAAAAACAATTGAAAATTTATAAAATTTCAAAAACAATTGAAAACATCAAAAACACAAAAACATTTACATTTTGCATTTCATTTTGCATATGCATTCATTTAATTGCATTGCATTAGGAATGTCCATCCATTGCACTTGCATTAGGATAGGTTGTGTTTTCAATCTTACAAATGACACCATGTTTGTATCTAAATCATGCATCTATTCATCATCATCATCATCCATCACCCTTGTGAGTAATTGTGTTTTTCAACACAACCCCTCCTATTGCTATAAGGAATATACTAGGGTTTTTTGGTAATTCAGCCATACCTAGTGATCTTCTCAGATTTTGTAGAAAGCTATCTTTACTTTTGGAGATGAGGTCTAGTTTTGATAGCACCTAGCATATGTCAAAATCCCATCACTAATTAAACACATTAACAATCCTAGTCTAGACAAGGAAATATGAACACTACAAAGTGGTCCTAGTCACCTTAAGTGAAAGGTTTTTACTTGCTCATCTTGTGATGCGCATGGTCTAGAGTGTTGATCATTGACAAAAGGACAAGCTCCCCCTACCCAAAGAAATCCCTTGCTTACATCAAAATAAGAAAAATCCCAAAAAAAGGAAAAATCAAGGAAAAATAAATAGTGATTATCATCACTACACAAATCCCTTATTTAAAATAAAAACAATGCAAAATAAACAATGATTTTCATCACTAAGCATGAGCAAGTATCCCAATAAATGTGAAGAAAATAAGGGGGTGAAGAGCTTGAATCCCTGGAATGGTCACTACTCAAAGCCATTGAGTGATCCCCAATACAACAATGGGCTGAATGAATCCCGCCTAAAATTGGGGTAGTTCTAAGCAATTTACAAATGAGCTAGCTTTAGGTGGCTTGTATTACCTAGTAGTCTAGTCCAACTACATCCAAACTTAGGATCATGATGAACATTTGGTGATCCTCATTACAACAATGGGCTGAATGAATCCCGCATAGCAATGAGGTAGTCTTATGTCTCATCTAATATATTCATTTGCACACACAAGGATAATGAATATCTTGGTCTTCATAACAAAAGCTTTTATCTTTCAAGAGTCATGTATAGTCATTATACAACTTTTGATTAATCAACTAGGGTGTTTGAGTCTCATGGAAAACCTCAAAAATCCCTTATAGCAACAAATCATCTCATAAATCAAACACAATTTTCCTTATGAAGTTTTGTTTATTAAGGGGTGTTCATGAAATAGGATAGATATTGGATGGATATCAACAATGATATTTAGACAACCACTGACTATTTTGTGCATATATTTTAATTTATAGAAGCTCATAAGGGAAAACCATACATCTCACATCATCTCATATCACATTTGGATGCTTAAATGATTAATTCTTATGATAAGAGTTACCATTTACATTCATGATTTTTATACATTCTGTGGTGTCATCCATTAGATTGTTAAACACATATTACATTCATTCCTTATGTTTTAAGTGATTAAAGCATACAAGTTCATTTACATTAGATTACATCATGTAAATAATGCATTACATACATTGCATCCACCATATCATAACAACACAAATTAGATGCATACAATTAAATCAAAATTAAACATGCATTTAACATCCCACATTGCATCCATATATGCATACATCATAAGTAGTCTATCTACACATCTAGATCACAACATCTAATCATACATACATCATCTAGCTAGTGCATGTCATCAATACATCACATCATATAGAAATAATCAAATCATATAAGCATTGCATCCATATTGCATCACATGAACATAAAAGCAAACACATAATACACATAATGAGAAGCAAAATATAATATCATATATATATATATATATATATTTGTGTGTGTGTGTGTGTGTGTAGAATGTCAAAGTACATCAAGGTACAAAAATACTCGTAGGCTACAACTATGTAGGTCCTCAGACCTTACACTAAAAAATGATACAAAGACATCATGTCATATCATATTGGGCCTACACCCCTGGCTCACCACCACCCTCAGCTCCATCTCTATGAGTCTGCCTAGAGCTCACTCTTGCTGATCTCTTAGACCGAGCACCTATCCTGTGACTGGGCAACACTGATGACTACCCAGACTCACTCCTCCTAGTCCTTTGAGACCTTGCTATCATTGATCTAGCTAGCATAATGCCATAACATAATCTAACCTTAGCCTATATGATGCATTGTCATTAAGCACATCATTAAATATCAAAGATCTTATTAATTTGGCTTGGTGTCCAAGGTTGTCTATGATAGAAGGCTAGGGCAGAGTACAATTCAAGAATTCAGATTTCAAGCATTTATTGGGTGAGACAGATTTGGTTTAGCCTTTTGGTGTCACACTAAACCTAATATGCAGAATGGAAACTTGCAGGAACTAAAAACTGATTCTAAGTTGCAAGAATTGAAATCTAACTACAATTGCAGGAATTAGAATTGCTAAATTGAAAGTCTAATCTACTTTTGTAGAATTAAAATAATAGAACTTAAATTGCTGAATTTAAATGTTGCTAGAATGAAATCCTAACTTACATTTGCAAAATTTAAACCTATTTACTCTTGCATAATTTAAATTATTCTTGTAAATGAAACTTATGCTAAAACACCTATCAATATCCTGCCACAAAAGGTCGTTAGGCTTCTGCTTCAGGAATTGACAACAAAATGAAATATGTTGAAAATGAAAAGTTGTTAAAATAGAAAAGCAGGAAAAACATAGAAAGGAAAGGAAAAATGCTTAATATAATGTGTCAGTTGACACAAACACAAATTTTGTACACAAACATAATATAAAACGTAAATAACATTATGCAAACTTAAAACAAGAAAAGTAAACTTGATAAGTAATCTGTTAATTTTGCTGCATTATGCAAACTTAAAACAAGAAAAGTAAACTTGATAAGTAATCTGTTAATTTTGCTGCAGCAAAATTATAGATTAAAACCTATCATAAAAATCCTACTTCTAGATCTAAAAGTGGGCCCATACTTCCTGATCTAGAAGGAGGTGAAAATCACTCATTAACTAATTAAAACTCAAAACAAAAAATGATAAAATAACTGCACTTTTATTGATGACAAAAGATGTTGAAAACTGTTACAAAAAATTACTGTACAATCATAATTGTTGTTATTGAAAACTCTCCTCTATTCTAATTCCTCACTGGCTCAACCAAGGAGGGATATGTGTTATTTATATAAATATTTACAACATATCCCATGCTCAAATCAGCCTATGTGCTACTTTATAGTGATTTGCCAATAATTCTAGATCTAAAATAAATGTAAATCTGGATAGTTTGTGTTGCAGTAGTAGTCATTAGCCCTTAGAAAACATCTTCAGTGGTGGAAGTACATGGGAGGAGTCTATAAATATCTCACACATCTTTCTCCACTTTATAATATGCCATTTCTATCTTGAAAACAACTTCATATTATGTTGTAGTTATTTCTAGGTTTATCCTAGAAGAGGATCAAAATTGATATTTTCCATGAATGGTGGCTTTGGACGGCAAGGACGGAAAAGTCAGATGGAAGATATTTTTCTTTAACCTTTTCAACCTTCTTTCCATTTTTCCATCATCAAAAATCATTCAACAAGTCAAAAATCACTTTATGTTCTCATTCCGAAGATA
Source organism: Wollemia nobilis (assembly GCA_028583015.1). NCBI lineage: Eukaryota > Viridiplantae > Streptophyta > Pinopsida > Araucariales > Araucariaceae > Wollemia > Wollemia nobilis. Next base: position 15,316,416 of record JAQPPZ010017235.1, read on the forward strand.
AGTGGCTCATTTCGAAGAGATTGTATTTCTCATTCTAAAGATGTTCGCTCATTTCGAAGAGACTGTATTTCTTATTCTGAAGATGTCTGCTCATTATCAAGATCTTCATAATGAACAACTATGTGCTCTTCAAGTTATTTTAGCTACATTTCTCAGGTGGGTTAGCTCTCATGATCAGATTGCCATAGCCTTCATCTCTCTCCATATGTGAATTCAATGTCTTGCCATTCATTGGTAGTTTGCTGGAATTTACATGGTAAATTACTACATTTTCCAACTCTATTGCACAGTTGTAAAATATTGACATTTCTTGCAAATTCAAACAAATTAGAACATAGAAAAATTATTCAAATATCAACATGAAGGAGTACATCAAGTTGCTATTGAATTTATACACTTCATTCACCAAGTAACCATGATGAAATAGTGCAACAATGCTACACAATTGTCCCTGCTCTATTATACCATGTTTTTGCCTATTTAGACCATGTGGGAATGCCTCTAAATAGGTCAGATGTCTTATGTATTCCTTCTAAACTCATTCCATCCATATCCTTATGCTTTGCTTGACAACTTCAAGGTGTTCCTATAAAGTGACAACTTGCTGATTTTTATATGGCTATTTTTTTCAGATTTTTAGATTTATGACAATCCTAAAATTTTGGCTTCAATGTGGATTTGAAACAAGTTGAAGGGTAGGAAAACATTCAAAAACCATTAAGAAGTTAATAGATATCAGCATACCACATTTGGTTAATTGAAATGCATATTTTTACTTGCTACTTAATCAAACAAAATCAGTCATAAAATGCTTAAAATAGTCAAAAACAGAGATATAGTATTCCTAACATAAAATCATGTAAACACTTAACAAATAGTATATTTTAGTCAACTATTTGGCAATTAACTTATCATATAGTAGTCAAATATTATGCAATAATGAGGTATTTGTGTGCCTCATCATCCTTCTCGACTTGAACTGATGCATGCCCTCATGCATCTTAGTAGGCCTTAGTAATATGCAGATTTTATTCTTGTGAACAACATTCTTTGCTACATGCTAACTAAGAAATTCCTTCTTGCTGCACTATATCAAGTATTTTGCAATTAAGCACATGTATGACTCTTTTTTTGTCTTTCTACAAGTTTTAGTGTTGCAAGGTACCTCTTAAAGGTTTGATATCATGTGATTCATCTTGAAATTGTCTTATTGTGGAACCATATTTGGTAGATGCACTAATACTGATGGAATTTTCTGTTCTTAACAACATTTCAGCCTGAATGCTTATTTCTGTTGTTTGCACCTTTTGAAAAAAATTGATTAAAAAAATTTGATTTGAAATTTTTGAGGGATGTACTTACTTGTGTTAGAGCCTTATGAACCTCAATATTTGATGTACCCTACTTTTTTTGCTATTTTGTAGCATTTTCAACAATTCTAGTACAATTTTTGCTCATTCTGAAGATATCCTGCTCATTTCAAAGATATGTCTATTCATTCCGAAGATGCATCATAAAATGTAGAAATGATCTTCTATGCAAAATTTAGCTATAGATTCTATTGTAGGCCCATATCTAGAGTGTATAAGCCTTCCATAACATCAAAAATCCCTTCTTCATCCTTTTGTTTAGACGTTATTCTTTGTTTTGTATGTTGCTATTTTATTCCAGTAGTACTAAAATAGAACCTTCAAGTGCATTTTGCTAATTATCCTCCTTCAATTTATCAGACAATTATGAGATATAAACTTGCAGTTCTCCTTCTGAAACTTGCCCTACAAATTGAAATAGAATTGTTGCCATGTTTGTCCCAAAATTAGGTTTTTGCATAGTTTTGGAATTTCCATGCAATTAAGGGCATAAGGGGGTGTTTCTTGACATCTTGAACATGTTCCATTTTCAAATTTCCAATATTGTATGAATAGTTTATGCCAAATACCGATTATCATACACTAAATGCTAAATTTTTACTATGAATTAAATGCAAGAAACACATACCTTACTGTCATGAAAATTGGTCATGCACCTTACAAGCTATTTTTGATGATTGTTAGCAGGATTTCGGAAAACATAAACATAACACATGTGCAGTGTGATATTTGTACAATGGTGGAACAATTATGGGTAGATCAAAAAGGTAATGCATGCCAAAAAATTGGTTTTCATGCAAGCCAACTCAGTAGCACCTCCAAGAAGGTTTTCACTACTAAATTATTCATTTTTTTCATCATTTTTTTATTATTTTTTTTCCTCTTTTTTTTTTTCATTTTTTTTTTCATCTCCTTTCTTTCATCAGAAGAAGCTGCCATTTCTATTTTTCAACCAAATTCTATCATTTTTTTTTCAAGTGCTTCAATGAGAGATAACATCTCTCACTCTTATTTGGATAAGACCAATCCTTATTCTGCAAAAACATGTCAATTGTTGTATGAAAACACCATCTCTTTCTGTTGAAACCTGCAACATTGATGCAACCTTCCTTTCTAGATGATAAGTAAGAATCTTCTTACATCATAATTGCCTCCTTATTGCTTTAAATGAAGTATTGGCTCCATTGTTCCTCTTCCTTGCTAAAATTGATGCTTGTCCTCATGTATCCCCATTTTGTGGACATGCCTTTGCTGCAATTTTTTTCTCTCTTTCTCTTTTTTTTTTTCAATTTTTCTTGTCTTGCTTGTACCCAAGAAGGAAGTTCACAAACAAGACTATTCTTCTTTTTTCTTTTCTTATATTTTTTTTGTCAAACTTTTTATCATCACTCTGAATCTAATATTGAAGAGAAATTATCTTCCATTATGTGTACATCCAATGGAATCTCCTTCAATAACTTCTCCTTAGTTAATGGTACATTGTATACCCAAAGGCAATGTCCATTCACCACTAACATCCTCCATGAATTACTAATGGGATAAAGAAGCACTGCTCCATATATAAAAACTTCTTCAATCAAGTGTTGTCAATGCCTCCTAGTCTACAAAATCTTGTTAATATGTACTTGAAATAATTAAATACCAATTCCCAAAATATGTTAAGTGCTTACATCAAGATAAAACCTTGATATACCCTTGTAATTCCATGTAAAGGGATTGAAATATTATTTCAAAATAGCAAGAATTTTGCTTTTTGTTTATAATTCAGCCAGCTAATAATTTCAAGAATTTTCTTGGTTGCACTTCAATTTGTTTCATTCCTAGGAGGACAAAATTTACCCCTTTGTAATTTCTTACTAAGGAGTTCAATGGAAGTAAATTTTATATGTGCATTTTTTCTAGTTTTTCTCCTTTATCCAAGGCTAATTTTTGTGTGTTTGGACTAAAGGTTTTTTGTGTATCTCCATTGATTTTTGTCTCTTCAGGCTCAGGTAAGTTCTTGTTTGAGCACAGTTGGATGTTGCTATAGTCAATAACATTTCTTGTAGTTTTTTTTTACCATATTCAGCTACATAGATAGGGGATGCCTATCCTGTATTATTCAGACTGATCACAGGTTGGGCTAAAAAAGAAATATTTTTGGTTTACAAAATAAGACAAGAAGTGTACAACTTTAGCAGATCAACTACTTGTTAGGTAGGATCACCTCTAATGAGATCAACTATTGTCTGTGTAGGCTAAGAATTTATAGGTTGCGGTTTAGTGCAATAAAACCCTAATAATATTTAAGCAATAATGGCAAAACTCTAGGATCACCGTTGAGATCCAAACTTCTATTTTGATTATGCAAAAGTTTTATGATAATTTTTTTTTTTAACAGACTCAGCTTACATAGACAAGGGTTTCCTGTCCTGTATTATTCATATTAGCCATAGGTTGGGCTGAAGGTGGTGGTTGATTTACTTACCCTGTTTATTGTTTTTGGGATCTCTCTTTGAAAAGAATTCATATTAGGCAACAAATTTTGCATCTATGAGTTATGGAAGTAAATGGCATTCATCAATGATATGTCCCTATGAACAAATGCTACAAGTAGCTGATATGGCTATTTTGTTCAAGGGATAGTCTTGTATATCTACCATGATATCTTTCCAACACCTAGTACAAATTTGTTTATACTACCCTGATGATATGGATATAAAAAGGGCAGTACTAGTAGATGGCTCTTCTAAATTTTTTAAGAGATCTTATGTTTCTTGATAATGAGGATGATGAATTCTTTCAATTTTTATCAAGAATTTCAAACATAGGTAATTTAACCCCCAAGTGTGAATATCACCTCCCTATGGTTGCTTTTTTTTTAAATGTACTAAAATGCAATTATCAATAATTATTATTTATACCAGCTTACATTCAGATTTTACTCTGAACTTCATAACTTAGCACAATAATAATTATTTGACTACTTTTACACTCTAACAACACCATGATCCCTGAAAATGACATCAAAATGATATGTTGTTGTTAAGCACATCATTAAATCTCAAAGATATTATCAATCTAAGGTGGTGTCCAAGGCTATCTATGATAGAAGGCTAGGGCAAAGTATAATTCAAGCATTCAAATTTCAAGCATTTATTGGGTGAGACAGATTTGGTTTAGCCTTTTGGTGTCACACTAAATCTAATCTACATAATGTAACTTGCAGGAACTAAAAACTAATTCTAAGTTACAAGAATTGAAATCTAACTACAATTTCAGGAATTAGAATTGCTAAATTGAAAGTCTAATCTACTTTTGCAGAATTAAAATAACAGAATTTAAATTGCTGAATTTAAATGTTGCTAAAATGAAATCCTAAGTTACATTTGCAGAATTGAAACCTAGTTACTCTTGCATAATTTAAATGATGCTTGTAAATAAAAATTATGCTAAAACACCTGTCAATATCCTGCCACAAAAGGTCATCAAGCTTCTGCTACAGGAATTGACAACAAAATAAAATATGCTGAAAATAGAAAGTTGATAAAACAAAAAAGCAGGAAAAACATGGAAAGCAAGGGAAAATGCTTAATATAATTTGTCAGTTGACACACACATAAATTTTGTACACAAACATAATATAAAATGTAAATAACATTATACAAACTTAAAATAATAAAAGTAAACTTGACAAGTAATCTGTTAATTCTACTCCAGCAAAATTACAGATTAAAACCTGCCATAAAAATTCTCCTTATAGATCTAAAAGTGGGCCCGTACTTCCTAATCTAGAAGGAGGTGAAAATAACTCCTTAACTAATTAACACTCAAAATAGAAAATTATAAAATAACTATACTTTTATTGATGACAAAACATGCTAAAAATTGTTATAGAAAATTACTGTACAGTCCTAATTACTGCTATTGAAAACTCTCCTCTATTCTAATTCCTCACTGGCTCAACCAAGGAGGGATATATGTTATTTATATAAATATTTACAACATATCCCATGCTCAAATTAGCCTATGTGCTACTTTATAGTGATTTTCCAATAATTTTGGATCTAAAATAAATGCAAATTTGGATAGTTTGTGTTGCAGTAGTAGTCATTGGCCCTTAGAAAGCATCTTTAGTGGTGGGAGTACATGGGAGGAGTCTAGAAATATCTCACACATATTTCTCCACTTTAGAATATGTCATTTATATCTTGCAAACAACTTCATATTATGCTACAGTTATTTCTGGGTTTATCCTAGAAGAGGATCAAAATTGATATTTTCCATGAATGGTGACTTTGGACAGCAAGGATGGAAAAGTCAGATGGAATATATTTTCCTTTAACCTTTTCAAACTTCTTTCCCTTTTTCCATCATCAAAAATTAGTCAACAATTCAAAAATCACTTTTTGTTCTCATTCCAAAGATAAGTGGCTCATTCCAAAGAGACTGTATTTCTCATTTCGAAGATGTCCGCTCATTTTGAAGAGACTATATTTCTCATTCCGAAGATGTCTGCTCATTTCGAAGATCTTTGGAATGAACAACTATGTGCTCTTCAAGTGATTTCATCTACATTTCTCAGGTGGGTTAGCTCTCAGAATTAGATTGTAATAGCCTTCATATCTCTCCATGTGTGAATTTCATGCCTTGCCATTCATTGGTAGCTTGCTAGAATTTACATGGTAAATTACTGCATTTTCCAAATCTGCTACACAGTTGTAAAATATTGGCATTTATTAAAAATTCAAACAAATTAGAAAATGGAAAAATTATTCAAATATCAACATTAAGGAGTACATCAAGTTGCTACTGAATTTATACACTTCATTCACCAAGTAACCATGCTGAAATAGTGCAACAATGCTGCACAATTGTCCTTGCTCTATTATACCCTATTGCTTCCTATTTAGACCATGTGAGAATACTTCTAAATAGGTCAGATATATTTTGTAGTCCTTCTAAACTCATTACATCCATATCCTCATGCTTTTCTTGACAACTTCAAGGTGTTTCTATAAAGTGACAGCTTGCTTATTTTTATATGGTTGTTTTTTTTAAATTTTCAGATTTATGGCAGTCCTAAAATTTTGGCTTCAATGTGGATTTGAAACAAGTTGAAGGGCAAGAAAACATTCAAAAACCATTGAGAAGTTAATAGATATCAGAATACCACATTTGGTTAATTGAAATGCATGTTTTTACTTGCTACTTAATCAAACAAAATCAGTCATAAAATGCTAAAAATAATCAAAAATAGAGATATAGTATTCCTAACATAAAATCATGCAAACACTTAAAAAATAGTATATTTTAGTCAACTATTTGGCAATTAACTTATCATATGGTAGTCAAACATTATGCAATAATGAGGCATTTTTGGGCCTCATCACTATACAAGTGTGATGTGATGTGCATCTAAATCCTACCACCTCACATACTCTACTAGAATATCATGCAGTCACCTGAGCTCTACACCTGCATTCAATCTTGTTGGCCCCTGAATAGTTGGAGAAGTTGGTGCAACCTATCCCATAGGAGTAGCCTCTACATGTAGCCATAGAGCATCCCACTCACCAATCAAAGAACCTATAGTAGTATATATTAGATCTCTCTTCGTAGTGAGCTAATCTATCCTAACCCACACTAAATCAAGGTGTGTCTATAGATAGGTCCTATCATCCTTGAACCCCTACCATATCTCCTATCCTTCTATTAGTTAGATCTATACCATGGTGAGAGAGGTGTCCCACTCTAGAATATATCATCAAGCTATTTACAGCTTGGCCTCTAGCCTATGTAGCTCTTCTCAAAGAGGAGACTCCTGCTCCTCTAGAGACTTCTTCTCATCCTCTAGCACTACCTGCTCCTCTGCATCCTAGCCCTACTCCTTTATCCTAGACCACACTCATCACATGTTAGGATCCTCAGCTTTTGTCTCATCCCTAGCTCACCCTAGGCTACCACCACCATGCCATAGCCTTGTCACCTACCATTGAGTGTATGCCTTTGTAGTACTAGCATCTTCTATACTAACATTGACTATAGGAGGATCCAACTCCTCTGCTATAGTTATAACCTATATCATTAGGATATTTTCCCTCTACCTAAATCTACCTATAGAGAACTGGCTCTAGTGGGATGTCTTGTTGTATCCCAAACTATCTAAGCACTCAGGAGAAGTAAATATGATGCCTCCTTTGCACATGATAACCCATTAATCATGCCTTGTTTGAGATAAGAATTGGTCTACCTCCAACCAAGCAAGGCAATCTAAGTAATATCTCCATATGATATCCCGATATTGTAGCCTAGTTAAAGAACCTGTGTAATACACCAAGTCCCATGCATGATGATGATTTTATTGCTTCTCAGCATCCTGTGGCCATCTAGATCCGTAACACTGGACCCTCATCACTATCATAGTAATCTCCTAAGATAATATTACTGGGTGGCCTATCCTAATATGCTCCCAGACCCAGATCTACAAGAGCAAGTTGCATGCTATCCTAGCTTAGCCCTACCACTGAATGATGTACAACTCATCATAGAGTTGTGCCAATAGTGCACTCTCCAAATCCATAATTATAGGCCTAGGATTATCCAATAGGTATTGCATCATAGATAATAAGTTCCATGGGAATCTTGCTCTTGATGTATCTAGCAAGAGCACATTATAAATAACATGCATCAAAATGGCCTAGAATGATGAGAATACCCCAGCTCGATACCAGTGGGTGATAGGCAGTCCTCCATGTTGAATTTCAGCTAAAGTTGCACATGCCTAGTCACCAAAAACCCTATCAAATACTATTGCCCTAGGACTGGTAGATGATGAGATGATGGCCTATCCATAGAAGGGAATTTTGAAGATCTTGTAGATATCCTTAGGTGTGATGGTCATCTCACCAGTTGAGATATGAAAGGTGTTCATATAGTAGTTCCATATGTGGACCAAGGTAGTAATGTATGCCTAATTCGACATCATCATAAAAAATCTTGTAACATACATCAGGCCCACACATCAAACCAATCCTAGTCTATGTGATACATAAGGAGTAACAAATCATATAGCAACTCGGGCTCTTGAGCCCATGCTGTAAAGATTTTAATGTGCAAATAAAATGTATAATAATATGCACTTACACTGAAAAAATTAAAATTAAAAATTAAAAAAAAAATTCCTAAGGTTAGTGGTCTCTTGCACTGATAGCAGCTTCCATGGTAGTTGTTGACGTCAATAAAATCTAGCTACCAAAGGTTAATTTTTTTATCGTTCGAATTTTAAACCAGCCACCCTCAGCGATAGCAACCCCTATTTGCAAAATTGGGGGCCACCCTGAGTGATAGTGACTACGAGATGACATGCCAATGATGTTCGCCCCTCACCCAAAAACCTAAAAAAAACACAAAACCTAAAATCTAGTCCATATCCACCTAAATTAGCCTAGTTCTAAGCCTAGCTACGAGTGTGATTCATTGCCAATAGGTTTAATGAGTTTTATTTAGTCAATTTATTAATGAGGTTCATTTTATCGATTAAATGAAAAGATTAGGGTTTGAGAGATACCCATGAAGCTCTGAATCCTCCACTCATAGATGCCTCATCATGTTTTGCCATCAGTGTCAAGGTAATATCAGCAGCATTCCATGTTACTTTATCACTCTCTCTCCTCAGAGCTCATTATTGAAAACTACCAACTATAAAATAATGAAATAAAAAACCCTAATTTTTATTTTATATTTTTCATTTCTGGTGCAACCACTGATGGCGATAATGACTGCAAAGTATAGGTTGCCTATGCTGAAAATGACTATGAAATTACAAAATTGTATCACCTATACTGACAGTGGCTAAGAAGAAGTAATAAATGCACTAAATTTATCACTATGAGAAGATTCAGAATGGACAATTAAGCATATCTACCGATCTAGAATCATCAAAATTTACAAAAAAATCAAATAACATCAAAATTTCAAATGCACTTCGTATGTAATTATTTATCCTACACACTTTGCGATTGTAGTGACTTGCACTCCATGCAATCCGGTAAGATGAGTAAATTACCATAAGGTCATTTGAACCAAATTATTCATCATTGAATTGAATGCTTCACTTCACCCCTGAAGAAGGCCATGGCAGCCATACTACCCCATGGGAACAAGGTGTTCATTTCCTTTATTCTATGACATTTTCATCATATCATCGAGTGATTCACCACATGCTAAATGGAATTGGTATCATCTTGATTCCTTAAGAAGGCCATTGTAGTCAGACTGCTCCATACGGTAGAGATGTACAATCACTATTATTTGTTGAAATCACACCTGTAATAGGACCTACTTTATAACAACAAAGCAATCATCCTAAATCATCCAAATCAATCATCTTGGTCAAGCGACTCATCACTTTCATCACTAGTTATTTTTCCTCATCGACTCATTTTTTGAGGGGGTAGTCATAATAACAAATTCATAATCAAAATTAATAATTGATAACTTAAGAAAGTTAATCGTGTTAATCTTATGAATAATTGCTAACAGCTATCATAAACTTACCTTGTTGCTTGGGGCAAAAGCAAATATTTTGATTTAAACCTTTGATGAAATCTGGCTTTCAATCCTTTTCTAATGCTAAGCAATGTGACCCAATATTCTAGTGTACTTCAATTTTTTACATAAATTAAGCCTTCCATCTAGTTGGAAGCAATGATTCAGAGATGCATACCATTTTCATATTTGAGGTATCTAATTTTGATCAGATCAATGATTATCATACAACCTAGAATATAGCTTTATGTGGTCTATTTTTTCCTAGCATTATGTTCTCCCACAATGCATCCCAAAAAGAGGTATCTATATACACCTAAAATACATCATGTTAAGGATACTACTCATATGGGCAACTGTGCTAACCATATGAATGATTTTGAACCTTTGCAAGAGATAGAAGTGGTTCTAACCACTCATTTAGGGTAGTCTAGTCCTGTGCAAGCTCAACCATTGATGCTCAAAACAACTGCTAGTCCAGTCACTGATTCTTAGGGTTGCTAGGATCCTAGACATTTCTTCTAATAGTATTTACCTCTGAAACTATCTTGACCTTATGAGCTGAGCCAAAATTAGTTGTAATGACCAAATGCAACTAATATTGGGTAGTTTTGGGTGATGAATCTTCTATAAGATTCCTCACAACTACCATAGGCTTGAATTCTTGATCTTGGCTTCTCAATGAAGCCAAGATTAGAATTCAGGAAGCCTATTTATAGGCCCTCCAATGAATGTAAAATATATACAACATTTATGTAGTGAAGATATATTGTATTGGATAGCAACTTGATAACCCTTGAGGAGTGTCAAAATGCTACCCAATTGTGGAGTGACAAACATGCATTCAACAATGGAGCTTCCAAAGGACTGAGAAGCATACCTTTTAATTCCTTACCAACTTGATATGAATTTGAAGTATTTCAACCACCAATCCATATCTGGACAAGGAGGTGACCCTTGACCATTAATTTAGCTAAATAATTATGTGTCAGTGGCTAGGATTTGATGCATTATTTCCTTAGTTCTAGCATATTATTTATTTATACTTTATCAACTTAGATTAGAGTAGATTTATCATTTTCAATGCATTTGCATGATTAATTAGCAATATTAGAGGTAGATTTACCTTGATTTAGTCATATTTGATAGATTCAATTAATCTTCTTATGCTTTATTTCATGCTTTTATTACAAATTACATGTTATATTAGCTAGATCTTCGTGTTTTACTTCATGCATTGTACCAATTTAGCTATTTCTTGATTATCTTTGCTTATCTTTATGCTTATTTCAATTTTGGTCTTATTTCTTGTATGTCATTGATAAAAACCTCATCATGAGAGACCTCATATATTTTTAATTGTGATTTATTGTTTCTTATATGCAGGTTACAGGTTCTTTCAAGCTTCAAAGCATTCTCAACATCAAGTTCCTCTTGGAAAATGGAGAAGTAGGCATCCTTATAAGCCCTTAATAAATTCATGTCAATATAGAAAGCATGTGGATTACACCACCCCTATTTTGGGGCTTCATATCTTTGTATTCATTGTATCAAAAATTCGGTATCCCTAAGAGGGATGTACATGTAATTTATTTTCATGATGAATTAATAAAAGGAGCCTTTACATTTTCTTAATTCATTATCATTGTATGTTTTCTTGATTTATCTTTGATATTATGATGCAAATACAGTAGGTGCATGCGTTATAGCATCGTACAATATCACATAATATTTTTATAATTAAATGAGGAGTGGGATGACTATTTATAGCAATATCAAAACCCTCATTACAAAATATAGTTTAACCTAAGCCAATATAACAATAGGGATTTTTGTAATTACAATTTATAAAGAGGGTTTATTTTATAACAAGGTTAACTATGGTTCATAGGGATTACACAATATTATATTTCAAATAATTAATGCATTGTATAATAAAATTCCCTTAGGCCTATCCAAAACATTGCACAATGTTAGTCTTGTCCATGAAATAATTATAATTTCAACATCCCCTAATAATTTGAACTAAATTTCCAAGGAGAGAAGACATTGGTGACAATAATATCTTCCCCCATAATGTATTCTCTAATGGGCCTTTTTAGTTGAGGTAGATTCTTCAAAATCTTCCTCATCATCTAAAAGACATATATCAATATTCAAGAACTAAGCTTCAATTCTTTGTAGTTTCAACAAGCAATTATTTGTTGGATGTCCCTCCCTATTATAGAATTTGTAAGTGGTATTTTTTTTCTTTGAAGATTTATATTGGTCCTTGAGACCCTATGTTTTAGCCTTATTAGATCTAAATTCCTTTGCATGAGCCTATATTTTTGGAGTTCCACCATAATTCAATATTGCTGCCTAAAAATGAACTAGGAGAGAAAAAAGAGAGTAGGAGTGTATCGCTCCAAATTTTTTGCATCCTTACCTTCAGGCTATAGGATCCACGCCCGAAAGGGGGATGCGAGAAGGATGCGATAATACCTCAGACTGAGAGGCCCTTTGAAGGTCGTGCCTCTCGGGGGAGGGGTATAAGGATGATTTTTTTATGGATGGTGAGTTCACCAGGAAACTTTTGAGTGGTAGTTTCCACACCTAGGTTGAGAGTAGGTTTGATGTGTTCATTTCATACTTTAATCATTCAATTCCTAGGTTTGGCCAAGATGAATCTAAGTTATTCTATATGCCAATGCTGATTTATATGAATATAGAGAACATGAATAAGTTCTAAACATAGAGAGTATGCTAAATAAGATAGAATATACCTAATTTCAGATGTCTGATGAAGATTATGAGGTTTGTAGAAGTCCAAATCATCTCAAATAATACATAATCATCTAAAATTATATAGAATCATCTTAGATCTTAGTCGGTCACCTAAGATCAGATGATATCATCATCGATCTGATGAATTCATCAGACAAATTCGTTAGAAACCTATAGTCACAGAAACAGGTACCAAAAACCAAAAATGCAACTGCAAAAGCAAAGGGAAATTATAGAAATGATAGTAAATTTGCCTAAATGATAGATCTAGATAGCAATTAAAATAAATGCATTAGTTTAATAATTTGTTTTGAATTTATCATGCATCTATGCTAAATGAGGTGAACTCCAAGATGCAGAAAAGAATAAACTAAGTTAATGTAGAAAGAAATGAAGAGAGAAGATAAAGAAATACAAACTCTAGGTTCTGATTTCCCCCAATCTAGACTACAGTTGAGATCACCTCTGATCATACGATATCATCGTCGATCTATGACAGGATCATCTGAAATCGTCTGGAATCACCTGCGACGATCCAAGCTTGTTTTGACTGAAAAAAAGTAAAATCACTGCAAGAAAACTTGAATTACGTAAGGCAAACGAAGGTGTGAAGGTGTTCTAATACACGAAAAGTTAAAGTTGCAAATAAATCAGTCATCCATGGGGTTCAGGGGGATAAACTGAGAAAATCTCAATTTATATAGGATTAGGGAGAGGTTAGGAGGTTGGAGATCATCCCAATTTGGGAGATCTCCAACGGGGAAGACTCTAACTGCATAGACAAACTTTCTGCCCAAGTTAGAGAAGCTGTTGAAATAGAAGCTAATTATGAAATTTTGGTTTTAGGACGAAATCATCTTGATGTTTTATTACAGATGAATTCGTCAGATCTAGGACGATTTCATTTGATCGTCAACGATATCGTCCAATGATAAAAAAAATCCTAAAAATGGCACAGAAAACAAGGAGAGCAGGTAATGGGTGGTTTGGGTTAAAATTCAAATTTTTATCTTTTGACTAAGGTTTAACTATGTCAATTTTAGGGTGCTACATTTTTCCCCCTCTATAGCAAATTTTTTGAAGAAAATGCGTTAAAGACGAGTTTTTCCCGTTTTACGAGAAAGAAAAAATTTACTCAATTTTCTAGATGACGATTCTAGGTCGAATCGTACGACTGCTGACTATGGTGCCCCCTCCGTATTTTTACCCAAATTGAACATATGAGGTAAAAGCATGAAAAAGAAAAATTAAAAAAATGTTGTTTTTAAATAAAATTAAGAAAATAGGGTAAAACCCTAATTCATTTTTACTGTTCATTTTTACTAGTTTAGAGCTCTACAGGTTAAAAATGGTCGAAACCATGCACAGATCGACAGAGGTCCGACGCGGGCTACGGGTAAGGATCTAATCCTAATGAATTATGTTTTAATTTGTTTTGTGCAATTTTTTGTTTTAAATTTTGACTATTTTTGGGCATCGCGGCCATTTTTAGGCTGTCAACGATGTCGGGATGAAATCGTCCCTATTTCATCAAAATTGTCTCTAGATCATCGATTTCGTCTGAGGGGCGAAATCGGTGAACGAGGGGCGATCCCATCCAACAAAGGGATGATCCCGAAGTTGCAAAATTGGAGATGATTTTGTCCTACAAAGGATGATTTTGCCCAATTTAGGACGATATCATCATTTTTATGAAATTAAGCTTGTTTGAAATTCATTTAATTGATTTTAATGATTGGTTTATTAATGAATTTTATTTTTTATTATTTGTTTTGTAGAGGGGATTATTAAAGATTCAAGAGTGGAAATACGGTGGGCTAAGAGATGACATAGCCATGCTCGACCAGACAGAGCGCGATCGACTAGCACAGGTTAGTTTACAACATGTGGCAGAGATGCCACAAGTATCCACGAACATGGGGCTACTGACAGCCCTAGAAGAGAGGTGGTATCTAGGATCATCCTACTTTCATTTGCTAATAGGGGAGATGGCTCCCACACTAGAGGATGTATGAAATATTATAAGGATCCCCATACAAGGACAGCTGATGACTCCTACGACCAATCAAGGCCAAGCGATGATGAGGTTGAGCAGAGACCCAAGCTTCACCCTGGAGAAGGGTGGAGTGAACATTGAGTCATTGAGGCAGATGCCTGGGACATCTAGGTTAACTTGGGTGTTGGCTGGGGTAGTGGGTGGCTTACTACTATGCCACCAGAGTGGGTGTAGATTACCCTGGCTCCTTTCAGATGTGGTTTGTGACATGAGAGACCATGAATATAGATATGCATGGGGTAGCTTTGTATTGTGTCGCTTGTATAGGATCCTGCGTGGGGTCATATACAAGGGAGGCCGATGTATGGTTGTGACATCACTATTGTAGGTTTGGTGCTAGGAGCACATTGTGGTGCAGAGACCGATAGGACTCCCACTGATAGGGGTTAACCAGGAGAGGCCCAGGGTTTTCTACTGGTGGTTACAGAGGGGGTCACAACGATGGATAGATTTGCCGATGTCATGGAGGTTACTAGATGACCTCATCATGGACCAGATCACCTAGAGATTATGGAGAGAGCATCTAGGGTGGGCAAAGGATGGGCAGGAGTTGGCTCGCATCATGCGAGTTTGCTGGCTAAGGATGAAGCAGAGAGAGGTAGAGCTCCATCGCTATGATTGAGTTTTGCGGTAGTTCGGTCTTTAGCAGGGGATCCCTTCTCTTAGGGATTATGAGTACTCCTGGACTATTTGAGATAGTACCACACTGAGTGGGGCTCCATACATACAGCGGTTCTAAAGTCAGGATGTAGATGGTGCTCCCATCCAGCCAGTGGATGGTGACAACATGGGGTTATCGACGAATACGATGCCTAGTACGTAGGCATTTGCCCTCCTTAGATGATGAGGTCATAGGGTCTTATGCACGTCATGGTATGATGGATGGGGAGGTGGCTTTAGGCTGCTATTGAGGCAGTGTAGGGTCACGATAAGAGATAGTAGTGACGGTCTCCATAGGAGAGATTCTAGAGGATGGCATAGGCTCCATAGAGGCCATAGCAGATAGGGAGGAGGGATGAGATATTCCCTTCTCAGTAGGGAGAGAGGCCACCATCGCCTAATAAGGTCAAGGGTGTCAAGGTGGGGGAGAGTAGCAAGATGGTAGCTCTCTAGGCTAAGAATGCCCACCTCTAGGCTCAAGTGCAGATACTATAGGATGAGGCTACATGGCTCAGGGCTCAGATTGAAGGAGCAAGCACTCAGGATATGGCATGGGCTATTGCTCAGATCGTGTTCTACTAGGGGTTGCACTATCATGTGGTTCCAGAGGGGTAGAGGATACCATTTCCAACCCCCATTGTGGAATCGATCATGATGGGATCATTGAGGACATCCTCACGATCGACGGTGAGGACCCGAGACATAGCCCAGACCTCTATGGGACCACCTCCTCCACCTCAGGATGGGGTAGGAGATGAGGTTGAGAGCTCGAGGGCTTCTCGAGGCTAGCTACTATAGACTACAAATATGATTATTATTACTTTTTGAGGGGATTGAGTATGCCAGGGTATTGATTGTGGCATACCAATCCAGATGATGTACATAATTGATTGATATATATAGATTGTCTTTTTGAAGATATGACTTGTGTATATGTTGTATGATGCTTTAATTTTGAATTTTGTGATTGATTATTCATGTAATTATGTCATTGGAAATAAATTATAATGTTATGTCATGTCATAAAATTATAAATGAAATAATCTAATGTGAATAAATTGGTTTTTTTGTGGTGTGATTTGATGAAAATAATAGGGACTTCTAACAATAATTTCACAGGACATTGTCGCTATTATAGACCATTTCATGGAGTCGCCACTCACTAGGTCGTCAAGCTAGTCCTAGTATAGAAATATTGCTAAAAGTAAAAGGGTGCTTAAGAGACTGTCTTAAGACTTTTGTGTTGTGATGATGAAAAATGGTGATGGTGATAATTTTTTTTCAGATTTTCATAAAATATTATGCATGAGATATTAGAAGAAATATGATTGTTGCTAGGCATAAATTCCTAAGTGTGAAATTTTTTTGAATAAGTCCCTAGGAACTATACCATCATTGCAAAATGAAATGTTGACATAATGAAATGAAATAGAAAAAGTGTTCGTTCTTTTTAAAGCACAATTGTGTAACATAATGATGTAAGCCATATGTTTTTATGAATTAAAATGAATGGAAAAATAAAATTAGAACAATGGTTTGCGCTAGGCATAGAATTATAGGTATAGACTTATACCATCATCGCGAAATCCAAAAAAAGAATTTGATATTTTAGTTTTATTGATGATTTATTTTTTGGTTTTGAGATAAACAACAAAAAATAATAATATATAAACATGACTTTATTTTGCAAGGTTTTTGAAGATGTGAAAGAAAAAAAATTTGTTTGTTGGAAAGACATATATTTAATTATTTTTATGCTAAGCAAATGTTCTTAAATAAGAAGATGAAATGATTCAAAAAGAATTGCAGAGATATTTTAAATTATCTTAAAGACAAAAATGTAGATTTATAAGGAACCCTCATGTGCAAATGTGAGTTCATTACCGATCTTGATTTATCATAATGATACAAAATCTCTCAAATACAAATGTGTGTGCAATTGTATTGTTCATTCACCAGTTTTGAGCAAGAGAATTTGATATAAGTAATTTGACTTAACCAAATAAGGGTTCATTGACCATGATTTATATGCATGTAACCATACCAGACTACTATGTAAGTTGGGTCATCAAGAGCTAGCTAATCCATAAGCCGACATAGGTCTGTACAAAAGAAGGTCACTAATGTGACAGACATATCACCACGCTAGGGATTACCCAAGGCCAAGAGGGTTGGGCACAAACCACCTGTTATGGGGCTTACCTCACAATTTTTGAATAATTGAGAATTCTAGGGATTCAAGCTCATTCACCCTTCTTTTCTTTTCAAGGGGTAGGGAAAAGGATTTTATTGATTTTTGCTTTTCTTTTCTCGTTTGCTTATTTTCTCTTTTTTTTTTTGGTATTTTTTCTTGGAACTGAGACAATGTTGAAATATTGCTGCGATGGTACAAAATAATATTTTTCTTTTTCTCATTTGCTTTGACTTTTTCTTTTTCTTCCTATACTAGGGATACTTGCTCGGATTGGCTATAGAGCAAGGGATTTTTATTCTGGGTAGGGGTGAGCTTGTCCTTTTGTCAATTCTCAAAGATTCTAGACCATGTCCATGATAGGATAGTAGGGGAAACTTTTCGATCAAGAAACCACTTCTACTATGTAGCATCATATCGAATTTGCAATGAAATCATTTTAATGTGAAGAGATGTACTTGGTTCAAGGAAATAACAAGATCAGTTCTTTTATGCTCAAAACTTTATTTAATTCAACTGTGGACTTTGATATAAGAGAGATTAATAATCATACCAAATAAAATCAAGATATTTATGCATGTGAGTGTGAAAGTGCGGGATTCCAAATAAATGCTAATTTATCCAAAATAATTGAAAATATAACTGCAATACTTCAAGAATTGACAGGTACAAAAATAAAAAAATATTTTGAAGATTTTGATGATTTTGAAGTTTTTATATTTTGGTTTTGATTAATGAATTGAAAGAATAACTACTATTACTATTTTTGAAAATATTTATATGGATGATGAAAATGAAACAATATGCAAAATAACAATATATACAAATGATGAAATGACCAAATTTTATGCATAATAGCGCTTAAGATGCATAATGTTCATAGGTTTTTTAAGATATTTACCATCTAAGGTAGCTAATTGGTATGCTCTTGAGCCAAATTTTGGCAATGATGATATACGGTCCAAGATAATTGGGCTCAAATTTACCTTTAAGGTCTTTAGTTGCATTAGTATTTTTTTTATTTTCTTTTAAGATAAGGTCGTCTATCTCAAAGGATCGATGATGAACTTTCTTGAGGTATGCTCCCTTGAGCTTGTTTTGGTAGGTACAAATATGCTCCAAAGCATTGATGCGCTTCTCATCTAGGAGTTCCAACTGACTAAATCTGCCAGCATGATATTCATCTCCTACTTCAGTATCTTGAAGTAGTAGATCCAAATAAGGAACTTCTAATTTAAAGGGAAAAACAGCTTCAGCGCCATAAACCAAAACAAAATGTGAAGTACCTGTGGGGGTGTGAATGCTAGTTTGATAAGCCCACAAAGCAGGATATAATTGGATGTGCCAATATCGACCAAATTTATTGACCAGTATTTTGAGGATTTTGATTAATGTTTTATTAGATGCTTCGAATTGGCCATTACCCTGAGGATAATAGGGAGTGGACCAACGATGTTGAATTTTATATTTTTGACATAATTTTTTGACATCTTTATTTTTTAAACAAGTTTCATTATCTGATATGAGATTTACAGGAATTCTGAACCTACAAATAATTTTATTAAAAATAAATTTAGAAACTTGGGTTCCAATGCAAGAAGCTAAGGGCATAGATTCAACCCACTTTGTGAAATACTCAGAGGTGATTATGATGAATTTGTGTCCATCAGATGACACAGGATTGATTTTTCCAATGATGTCTAAGCCCCATTTTGAAAAGGGCCAAGGAGATGAAATAGCCTATAGTTCTTGTGCAGGCGCATGGAAAAGGTCAGCATGTTTCTAGCACTTGTCACAATGGCACACATAATCATGTGCATCATTCTCCATGGTAGGCCAAAAATGTCCTATCTCAAGGAGCTTCTTAGCAATGGCGCTACCACTAAAATGTCCCCCACAAGATTCATTATGGGCTTCACTCAAAGCTGATATAGATTCTTCTAGATTCAAACATCTCAGTAGGATGCCTTCAAAATATCTCCTATACAAGGTATTACCAATAATTATGAAGCGACTTGCTCGTCTACGTAATAACCGGCATTGGTTGCTATTACAACCTTCAGGAAAGGTCCCATTTTGAAGAAAATTAAATATATCAGTGTACCATGGTTCAGGAGTAGTTTTGTTGATTAAAAACGCATCCAAAGGTTCTAAGCATGATTTATTTGAAGCGGGTTCCTGGATTCGATGAATAATTATGGTAGCATATTCGTCATCTAACTCCAAGGGCAAAAGAGATGCAGCTGCAGCCATAGCATCAGCCGCACGATTGCTAGTTCGAGGAATAGCTTCCAAGGTAACTTGATCAAATAAAGATAATAATTGTAAGACATGCTTTATATGGATGTAATTTATCATCTCTGGTCTGATAAACATCATTGATTTGATTTATGAAAAGTTGAGAATCATCGAAAACCAATAGATTTTTAATTTTTAGTGCCAAGGCAGCTCGTAATCCAAGGATTAGAGCCAAATATTCAAAAGTATTATTAGTGCAAGCAAACATTAATTTAAAGGATAGAGGTATAAGATGTTTCTACGAAAATATTAAAATAATACATGCATCAGCCCCACTCATGCATTAGGCTCCGTCAAAGTATAGGGACCATTGCTCTGGATGGTCTGCCTCTAGTTTAAGGCATTCATCAGGAAACTCAATGATGAGGTGATGGGTAGACTCTAAAGGTGTAGCAGCTAATTGATCTGCTATGATTTGACCTTTAACATACTTCTATCCCATAAACGTGAGTTCAAACTTGCTTAGCACAAGAACCCACTTTGTTGTGCGACCAGATAAATAAGGTTGACTTATGAGATATTGCAAAGGGTCAAATTTAGCAATAACATACATTTTTTGACTGAGCATATAATGGCGTAATTTCTATGTAGAAAATATGACGGTGAGACATAACTTCTCTAATATTTTATAGCGAGTTTCATAACTAATTAAGGTTTTTCTAGTGTAATAATTAGCACGTTCTTTCTTCTCATCATCAAGTTGAGCTAACATAGCTCCTAAGGCAAAATATGAAGCAGAAATGTACAAGGTAAATGGACGATCAGATCTATGTGGTGAAAGAACTGGTGGTTTGAGAAGATATTGTTTGAGGAGTTCAAATGCTTCCTGACATTCGTCATCCCAATGAAAAGAGACCTCTTCCTTCAGAAGATTAAGAAAGGGTCCTATTTTGTCTGCCAACTTATCAATGAAGCGATGAATAGCTTGAAGCTTACCTTGTAAACTTTGTAATTCAGATATATTTGTGGGTGTGGGCATATCAATGATAGCCGTGATCTTGAGAGGGTCAATTTCAATGCCACGTAAAGAAACTATAACCCCCAATAATTTACTGGACTTAACTCCGAATATACATTTGGCTGGATTCAATCGGATAAGATATTCCCTTAACCAATCAAATACTTTTCTCAAGTAATCTAAATTATCATCTTCTTTTATGGAACAAGCTATAATATCGTCTACATAATAATGTAGAATATCATGCATTATATCATGAAAGATATAAGTCATGGTGCGTTGATATGTTTCACCTACATTATTCAAACTGAATGACATCACTTTCCAACAAAAGGTTTCCCAAGGGGTAATAAAGGCTATTTTAGCCTGATCTTCAGGAGCTATCCTAATCTGATTATATCTATAGAATCCATCCATTAGGGATATCATTCCACTCCCAGTAGTAAAATCAATGATCTAATCCATGTTGGGAAGAGGAAAATCATCTTTAGGGCATGCAACATTAATATCTCTAAAGTCTGTGCAAACCCTAACTTTGGTAGCTTCTTTCTTAGTTACTAGAACTACATTTGAGATCAATTTAGCATAATCAATGGATTGTATAAAAATAACCTTCAAGAGTTTTTCTAATTTCCCTTTGACTAGTAAATCCACTTTAGGATGCATTTTTCTAAGTTTCTATTTAACAGGTTTAGCATCCGGATGGACTACTAGGTGATGCATAACTACAGAAGGGTCTAATATTGGCATATCTTCATATGTCCAAGCAAACACGTCTTCATATTCTTTAAGGAATGCAATGTATTTGTCTTGTTTTTCTTGACTCAATTTTGATCCAATGTTGATTACGTGAGGGTTATTTTCAGTTCCAATGTTAATTTTTATGATGTTTTCTACTTCCATGTGTAGATATCTCTCAAAATTAGGTGGGGCAGGTGAAACGCCCAATTCTTGTAATTCTTCTAAGGTTAGCTTGGATAATTCATCTTGAGGAGTTGTGGCCTCAAGCTGGGCTATATGAGGTATAGAGCCATCGAAATAAAATCCATTATGTAACAATTCCTCAATAGAGACATCATGGAAGATATCTCCCTCCAACTCATCATTGAATTCAGCAATCATCTCAAGGTAAGCTATGGATAGCATATTACATGTAAATGGGTTATTCCTTAAATGCAAAGTATCACATTTATCCAAATAATCTTGGTAACATATGAGATGGTCATCATCCTCAAATGGGAAGGGCTGACCTTTACTAGGAAATAGGTGCACACCACATCGTGCAGGCCATGGTTCTATCTCAAAAAGGTTCTTTCATACCATTCTGGAAAGGTCCCAAACCTTTCCCTTTATATCCCAATTTAAGCATTATAGGCTTAGCTTTAATATACTCATTAGTAAAATAACATCGAGCATATCCATCATAATGTGTGTTGATGTTTCTAGGTATTCTTCCCCAGTAATATCCTTTATAAATAAAAGCACAGCTCCCAACTTGGTAAATACTTCCCATAGTCTATGGGAGGCCCAAGGTACAAGGAGAGGGTGGCAATTTATTTAAAATAAGGGAATCTTGCATAGCAGCATTTGTTTTTTTGATATAAGAATTTTAGATAAATTGGGTAAGAGCTCGTCAGTAAGAGCATAAGAGGTAGAATGAACATTTCCTATGTTTTCGGATGCAAAAAATATGCCTCTGGTAGGTGTAGATGTTGTAGAGATGTCTATGGACGAATCTATAGGTATGGAAGTTATAGGAGTAAAACAAGAAACATTGGTTGTGCGTTTAGGATCTTTTTGAGGTCCTAATGTGGTTTGTTCGGAAGATGGTTGAACTATATGTAGACATGTAGTTGGTGGGGAAAAAGTAGATGATGTTATGAGTGTGTGTTTCACATGTTTAGGCGGATGATTAGAATCAAGATGTGTGGATGACATAGCAAGGCAAAATTGAACTCCGACAGGTTCTGCCAAGGCACATATATCAAAGGGTCTAGGATCACCATGAATGGTAACCAATTGATTCTTAAATTTGAATTTAACACACTGATATAAAGTTGAGGGAATAGCTCGCATCGCATTGATCCAAGGGCAACCCAAGAGTATATTGTACGATGCAGGGCAATGCACAATAAACACAGTCATGTCTAAGATTTTAGGACCAACTTGCAATGGGATAGAAATAACTCCACACATTTCTTGTGTTTTGTCATTGAAGGCTTTTATAATCATATCAGTTCTTTTCATTTCGTCACTTCTAAACCCAAATATTTGGTAGAAGTCAAAAGTGCAAATGTTTAAAGATGAACCATTATCAATCAAGACTCGTTTAACTGCTACATCTCCAATTAGGGTAGTAATATATAAGGGGTTATCCTTATGTAAACTATGTTGTGGTATATCTCTATCTCAAAATTCAATACAATCAACTTCTTAAGTTATGATAGTATTGAACATGGATTCAGGTTGAATATTTTGTGGTACCATCATTTGGCTTAATGTGAGCATTAATTCATCCCTATGTGTAGGAGAAGATCTTAAAAGATCCAAAATGGAAATTCTAGTTGTAGTATTTGATAATTGTTCATTAATATTATAAGGAGGTTTAGGTTGAACATTAGGCGCATGATTCCCTTTATTAGGAATTTTCAAAACAAACAGAGCTAAGCCATCATTTTGAGTTTGATCTTGTTGAGAATTTTGAGCCTGTTGTCAAGTAACAACTTCGATGGTACCTACAATATTATTTTTTGGATGATGAATGGGTCTTGGTCTAGCCTTTATGGCTTATTCATTAGAAAGTAATTGGTGAGAAGATGGTCTAGTAATGAATCTTCTAGGAAATGGTTCTTCTAGAACCATAGAATTTGTGATGGGTTGAATAGCATCTGATTCATCTTCAAAACTATTCGATTGCTTTGAGGTGATTTCCATGTCACTTTTAGTCTTTTATTTTGTATCACTAATATTAGGTGTTCGAATATTATATAGAGGTTTGGTCGTAACCATGGATAGAGTTGTGTCAAAGATTTGCAGATCACGAGCAGGTAAATTTCCACTAATAGTCCCTACATATCAGGTAGGAGGGGGAACATTATGATGCTCAATTTGATTAGCCACCTCTTTACCATGCTTTGGTAAAGGATGTTGAAATATGTCCAATGATTGATTGGCATGCTAATTCTGATTTTGGGGGATGTTATTTTGGGCATTATTACAAGGATTTTTTTTAGATTGAAAGGCATGTACCTCCATCTCATTGTTATCAATTAAATCTTGTATTTTATGTTTTAATATTTTACAAGAGTTGGTAGCATGTCCAGGTCCTCTATGGAAATCACAGTGTAAATCAGCTCTATATCCGGGTACAGTTGGATCAGGTTCTAAGATATTTGGTACTTGGATCAAACCTCATTCTAATAATTGCAAGATAATGGTTGATAGAGGTTGATTTAACCTAGTAAATTCTTGGGGTGGTTTATCAGGAGGTTTTAGTATAAACTTCTCTATTATTTTCGCAGCATTAATAGTAGCGATATTTCTACTATCAGTGACTCCATCACCCATAACTTGTTTATTATTATATTGATTTCTGGATGTTTTCTCATCATCTTTATTTTTAAGCTGACCTCTCCTAATGAGAGCATCTTCCACTCTTCGAGCTAAATCTATAGCTTGATCGAATGTGGTCAAGGTAGCAGTTGATAATTCATAGGATAGTTGTTCTTGTAAATTATTGATAAAAATATCCAACATTTTCCGATAAGGTAACACAAAGTGCAATTTTCCTATCAACTGTCTCCATCGAGCTAGGAAATTAGAAAAACATTCATCTTTGTATTGTTTTAGGTTGTACAAATCTTTAATGGTTACATGCCTTTCAATGTAGGCACTAAATTGATGCACAAAAGACTCGACTATCTCTTTGAAATTCCTCAAAGAATGAGTGGGTAATTTATAATACCACTCTAATGTCATTCCTCCTAAAATTTTTGGGAACATTTTTGGTAATAACAAATCATCATGTAATATATCATGACATGCTATCCTAAACATACGAAGATGCTCTATGGGATCTTTCGTTCCTTTGTATATAGGTAGGACAGGCATAGAAAAGTATTTAGGATATGGTTGTGCTACAACTATAGGATCTAGAGGCTGACTACACATCTCTTGATAATTGTATGAGGGATGGTAGGGATCTATCTGGTCCATGTGGGAGACTAACTGTTTCACCATGGCTTCTAGATTACTAGTTTGTCCACCATATTGGTTCGATGGTACATGAGTATGGGATTTATGAGTGTAGGATGGTGTGACGTAAGGATTAGATGCTATATTGTTGTTATGCAAATGGTTGGTAGGAAGAGTATTATGAAGAAGATTTGTTGTAGCATTATGTTGTATCCCAGATTGTTGGAAATTGGTTTTTGGTTTTGTTTTAGGCTTTTGTTGATTTGAGGTATGTTGATCAATAACTTGGAGAAATAGAGTAGTGAATGAAAGTTTATTTTGTGTGGGAATAACCCTAGGCTTGGTAACAGGCACTCTAGATGGTTGGGTAACCTATTGTTGTTGCATGTTTTGGATTATAGAAGCCATATCCAAATTTGAATGTCCAACTTGATCACTTTCTTGATCAACAAAGGACAAGGGATTAGTGCGTGTGGGATATATTTCTTATAGGGTTGCTTGAATGTCACTAATTTGATCCTTGTCCATATGGAATGCTCTGTTAGGGGAGCCAATATTAGTATTGAGGAACTTCCAAAAATGTTCCATATTCTCAAAAGTAACAGCTCCTTCCGGAGACATTTTAGGAGATGAGGATCCTTCCTCTCTAACAGTTTATCTTTGTTCATTTCCTTCAGAAAATTCTTCTTCTTGTTGGTCTAGTGTTCCTTCTTCCTGAATTGGGTCTTCAGGAAGGACATCTGGTTTATTTATTGGTTTTCCTAACCAATATTCTTCTACTTCAATCTATTTTCCATTCTTGAGTCTAGTCATTATGCTTAAATTTAGATTTTAGCAAATATATATTGTATATATATATATATATATATATATATATATATATATATATATATATATTTGCAAAAAATTGGGGGGGTATATATTTTAATTATATACCTACTATAATACTTAAAAGAAATTTTTTTGATTTTTGATATATTTTTGTTTTGTTTTTGTTTATATTATAAAGAGAACAAACAACATACTAAATGCAAGAAATAATAATAATAAAAGAATGGCTTAGTTTTCTATAAATAGTTTATAGATGTCATTGATGGGATCAAGTTCACCAGGAGTCATGAAATGCTCCTCTTAAAATTGGAAATGGGTTTTCAAGAATTTGACAAAGTGTGCTATGGTGATGTTATCTATTTCTGACTCTGAATTGTAAAAATAGATCTCATGGCAATACTCTCGATATAACATAGCTCTAGGAACTCTATTCCATCTCTTTCTATCCATAAGAACGACCTCTTGATCCTCTATATGAGATAGAAATTTATGTACTACAGCTACATTATCGAGGTATTCCTCAAAGGTGTACAATTTAGAAGACACAAGGGCTCTTTTATCTACTAACAACCTATGGCAAGCTCTCTTAAGCTCATGATATAAGGTCACTTGATCAGGATCCAGGATTCTATCTAGGACAAACCTCTTGATTTTCCTAAGTTCAGTTGATCTAGATGAAATAATATTTAATATCCTATTAAGTTCATCCCATAAAGGTGGGACTCTATATGTTTGAGATACTCTAAGCAAAGAAGTAATCTCTATAGCTGCTAATTGATTCTCAAAATTAATGGTGATAGCTCATATTTTATTATAATCTACCATCTAAATATGATATGAAACATAATTGTTCTTCTGTCTTTTCTAAATGCATTTATGTTTTGTTTTTTTTTTTTTATTGTTTTCAAAAGGTTTTTAGTTTTCACTTCGGGTTCACCAAAATGTATCGCTCCAAATTTTTTGCATCCTTACCTTCAATCTATAGGATCCGTGCTCGAAAGGGGGATGCGAGAAGTATGTGAAAATACCTCAGAATGAGAGGCCCTTTGAAGGTCGCCCTCTCGGGGGAGGGGTATAAGGGTGAATTTTTGATGGATGGTGGGTTCACCAGGAAACTTTTGAGTGGCAATTTCCACACCTAGGTTGAGAGTAGGTTTGATGGGTTCATTTTATACTTTAATCATTCAATTCCTAAGTTTGGCCAAGATGAATCTAAGCTATTATATATGCTAATGTTGATTTATATGAATATAGAAAACATCAATAAGTGCTAAACACAGAGAGTATGCTAAATAAGATAGAATATACCTAATTTTGGATGTTTGATGAAGATTCTGAGGTTTTTAGAAGTCCAAATCATCTCAAATTGTACATAATCATCTAAAATTGCATAGAATCATCTCAGATCTCAATCGGTCATCTGAGATCAGACGAGATCATCATAGATCTGATGAATTCATCAGAAAAATTTGTCAAAAACTTGTAGTCACAAAAATAGGTACTAAAAACCAAAATTTCAACTGCAAAAGCAAAGGGAAATGATAGAAATGATAGTAAATTTGTCTAAATGATAGATCCAGATAGCAATTAAAATAAATGCATTAGTTTAATAATTTTTTTTGACTTTATTATGCATCTATGCTAAATGAGGTGAACTCCAGGATGCAAAAAAGAATAAACTAAGTTAATGTAGAAAGAAATGAAGAGAGAAGATAAAGAAATACAAACTTTAGGTTTTGATTACCCCCAATCTGGACTATAGTCGAGATTGCCTCTGATCATACGATATCATCGCCGATCTATGACAGGATCATATGAAATCATTTGGAATCACCTACGACGATCCGAGCTTGCTTCGACTGAAAAATAGTAAAATCCCTACAAGAAAACTTGAAATACACAATGCAAACGAAGGTGTGAAGGTGTTCTAATGCATGAAAAGTTAAAGTTGCAAAGAAATCAGTTATCCAGGGGGTTCAGGGGGATAAACTAATAAAATTATCATTTATATAGGATTAGGGAGAGGTTAGGAGGTTGGAGATCTCCAACGAGGGAGACTCTAACTGCGCAGACACACTTTCTGCCCAAGTTAGAGAAGTTGTTGAAACATAAGCTAATTATGAAAATTTGGTTTTGGGATGAAATCATCTGGACGTTCTGTTCCAGATGAATTCTTCAGATCTAGGACGATTTTGTCTGATCGTCGATGATATCGTCCAATGATCAAAACAAATCCTAAAAATGGTGCAAAAAACAAGGAGAGCAGGTAACGGGCGGTTTGGGTTAAAATTCAAATTTTTATATTTTGACTAAGGTTTAACTGCACCAATTTTAGGGTGTTACAAGGAGTCTTTTGAGATTCCAAGAATATAGGAATCATATGAACCATTAATTTCAACATCTAGAAAGAAGAGAAGAGATTAGCAAGGATATGTTTTCCTCTAGAAGATTAAATATATACTCTCAAAGCCTCAAGTATTGCAATGTATTCCTCAAAATTATCAAGCTCAACTAGTTTAATAGAGGAAATCTCAAATTTTGCAGCAACTTACTTCAGTAATGTAAATTTCCCCAAAAAATCATGCAAGTTTTACCATACCTTCATAAGGTCACTCTCCTCTATGATGTGGAAATGTAACTCTAGTTCAATCAGTAAGGAAAATAAATCAAGAGCCTCTTCTTCTCTTTTATGATGAGTTTCATCATTAGGAAAAACAAATTTATCCTCTTGAAATATGCACCACACATTCTTACTTTGTATTAGGCCAATCATCTAAGTTGAAAAAACTTTATAATTTCACCCATTAGGGTGAGTAACTATGGCTTTATGGTGTTGGATATATTATATTATTTGGTATATTGAAGTACCTTTAAGTACTATTGTAAATATTATTTCATGAGTGCGTGTTTTTGTCTAATGTAGTCTTAAAGTAGGGAGAGTATTATATGTATATGTAATCAAGTGTGCAAGGGTACAAATGTCAGGGTGCAAGGTGTCAAGTATGCAAGTGAAGAGCCATAGGTGATAGGTGTCAAGAGTGCAAGTTAAGAGTTATATATGATAGGCTTCAAGTATTTAAGTGAGAGTCATAAAGATGAGTCTAGATGTAATGTGAGAGGTTATGTAATCATGAGAGTTTTGTCATAATGCAAGGCATGTGAAGATTTGAATCTCCCAAGAGTTAGAGGAGAGAAAAATCTAGAAGTATTATTTTATTTGAGACAAATATCCATGCTATATAATATGACTACAATTTATGTAATATTTTTTTATTTATGAATGTAATAGTGAAGTTTCTTATCGTGCAATTCTTTTTTTACTTATGGATATCATTTTATGTGAGTAATATTTGATCTGATGAAATTCACCTGAGATAATCTGGTATAATTACCAAATATGGTATCAAATCCTTTGTGGTTCAAGTACCATATTAATTGAAATCATGAAGAATAGGAGATTATCACGTTGAAGAAGAGTTAAATAAGTGAAAGACAAACTAGAGGTATCAAAGAAATTGTTGAGAAGAAATTGGAGTAAAGATATTGGAGTGGATAAGGTTATTGTTTGTAGGAGATATTGTTGAGGAGACTACTATGAATGAGGTATTAATAATATATCATTGAGAGATATTTATGTTGTATAAAGAGAAGATTATTGCATTGAGGAACTTGCTACATTGCAAATATTATTGCATTGAAAACAAGAGAAGATTAATGTGTTGTGAGAATTTGAGTTGAATAATATGAGAATAGATGAAGATGATATTACTACTGGAGACAAATAAATATTATTGTGAGGCATATTGAAGGATAGAGAAAATATCATAAGGAATATTTTTGAGTAAAATACATCGACTAAAATAGAGGAGTAGTAGATTGGAGGACACATTGAAGGAATTAGAAGGAAAGTGTGGAATGACTAGAATTTCTTATATTAGACGAGCAAAGACTTATATTAAATTTTGTAAATCTTTGGAGATATTGCACTCTAATAAGAAGATAATAGTAATATTTTGGGGATGAAGGAGATACCTTGAAATTTCTATAAAGGAGATGATTTTATCACTATACATCATGAAGTTACTAAGTTTATCATTGTGAAGAAGACCCATGAAGTTACAGTGAATTACATTATTGTAAGATGATTTGGCTACTTCTAAAGAAAATATTTGGTTGTTGAGAAGGGGACATGTTGAGTGTTGAGTCTGGATTGTCATAGAATAAATTACTACAAAGTAAAAAGGATATTTATATGGTCGGTGAAATTTTTAAGAGCCTATGAAACCATAATTAGTAGGTGTTATTATCTGATGAGATTCATCCCAAATTAATGCATGCTAACAAGATAGTTACATAAGGAATATAAGGTTTGATTTTTCAAAGGTTAAAACTTTTGGGTACTCATTTTTAATATTTTGAGTTATAAGATGTATTTTACAAAGTGTAATTTTTTGGGGAGAGAGATAAGGAGATATTTAACTAATGAATTAATGAAATGAATGATGAAGTTGTAGAGGGGAGAAAATTTCCCTACTACGTATGATTATCGATTGGATCCACTAGGAGCTGAGGTGACCACGGGGGTCTATCGATTCCTCTATGCTTAGTGGATTGGGGGATTGAAGGGTTCACTAGGAATGGTTTAAGGACTTACTTCAAGTCTGGGGTGGAAATTTTTGATGTATTTTATTGAAGGTTTCACTAGGAATGGTTAAAGGACTCACTCCAATTCTAGGGTGGAAATATTTGATGTGTTTATTTAACAAGAACCTATATTTGGTATCCACTATGTTTAAGCTATAATAATTAAAGAACAACACAAGAAAAATATTAATGCAAGCAAACAAAGACTATCCCTAGAATGATTTTTTATTTCAATGAGAACTAAAATCCTAGTTTTACAAATAAATAAAAAAATTTCTTTTTAGCAAGGGTTCAAGAGAATTTACAAATAAAATTAACCTAAGATGCAAAACTACATGTTTTTCTTTATTAATGCCTATAAATAAAGCCAAGTAATTCTCTTTTTATTTATGATCTAAATCTAAAACAAATAGGGAAAAAAATGAACCAAAGACATCCAACAAGTAACCTAAAGATCTAAAAAAGCACTTACTCCATCTCGTGGTTGATCCTAGCTTAAAACTTGCATCCAAATATATCTAACATCTTAAAATCTACAAAATAGCTTCAAAACCCTTTGAAAAAATGATTGGTGTTTGAGGGCCTTCTTAGGTTGTTATATGACTGAGCTTGGAGGCATAACAGTCAAGGACCCTTGGTCCTTTTAGCTAACCTTTCAAAAGTAAAAATGATTGTTGACCTTTGGGGAACAAACACATCAATATATGACAACATAAAATAATAATAAAAAAATGCTAACAAAATTAATGCAATTGAAACATATATGCAATTAGAGACCTAGGGTTTTGGGGATAAAAATATTCCCCCAAGCTAACTGCAACCAAATTTATGCCTCATAAGTACCGACCATGAATTCAAAAATAAATGAAGAAGAGCGAAACCAAGGGGTTTTTTGAATTTGTGCCCCATAAGGACAGGGTAAAAATTCATACAAAAAGGCTAAAAACCCAATTTAATAAATAGAAGTGCAATTTAATACTAAAATTTGATGATCAACAATGATATAAATGCAAAGAAACAACATGATAAGCTTGTGGAGGAAGCAAGAGTAAATGTGGAAGACCTCTCCTCATTCTAAAATAAAATATGTCATAAAGGCTTCTCCATTTTTCTTATCTTCAACAACAAAATCACCAAACACACCAAGAGCAAAACTTCAAGAGCACCAAGAATCAAAGCTTGCTTACATCACTTACAAAAACTTCTAAGAGAAAAAGGTATTCTAATACTTCTATTTATAGCATGTTTGGAGGAGGAAAAGGGTGGGAAAATAAAAAACAACTTGACCAAGAGTCGATGCCCTAGAGGACAGCCCAAAATTTGGGCTTTTTTGAGAAAAATCCATTTTTTTTATTAATGCCTCATAATTTATCAAGTGTGAATTTTTTCAAGGCTAATAAAACAAAGCAAAGAAAGTAAAAAAATAAGGTTCAAACTTGCACTTAGAAATTATGAGGGACTTCTTAGAGATTCTAAGAAAAAATAACTCATTTTGATGGGTTAATTTTCTATATATACATTTCCCTCTATTTGATGCATTTATGGCCTAATAAATACATCAAATAAATATGTATACACCTATAGGAAAATAACAATGAACACAAAAAAGGATGGTTGGTTTAGAAGAAGGGTTGGTGCAAAATTAGTGTCATTTTGAACACTTTAAAATTTTACACATAAACTTAGGCATCAATAACATTAATACCTCTAAGTTTGGTGTGCCCCTTGAGTTTTAGAAGGAATGCAATATTCCTAAGGAAACTCAAAAAATATGGAGAGAGAGAGAGAGAGAGAGAGAGAAATTGATAATCATTTTCATTGTGCAAATAGGAGAAGAAGAGCTTTGGAGAAAAATACAAATGGCACTTCCCACAAATTTTTCAACCATTACGAAGGGTAAGGTTGGCATAGCAGTAGAGCAAGTATGAGTGAGCACTTAAACCCTTCCTATAGACTGGGCTAGACTAGATTTTTAAGTGCTTTTGCAAATTTTTTATCTTTTTTAGAAGAAATCATCATGCATGACCTAATGCAAATTTGGGATTCAACCACCTTGCAAGAACGATGTGTGAATTTTGTAGAAGAAAAAGAAAGAGAGAAGAAAAGAAAGAGAAGAGAAAGAAAGAGAAAGAGAGAAGAGAGAAGAAAGAAAACAAAAAAAAAATATTATCTTGCTTATGCTTTGATTTTTAGTTATTTAGATGGTGATAAAACTGATTAAAATTTTCTTAATATTTTTGGTTGCAACACGACATACTAGACAATAGAGAGTGGTGATCAAGCTCCTTGGAGGAGGCACTGCATAAATTCATAGTAATGGAATAATACACACTATGAGCGATGGGACTATTGTATTTAATAGAGATACCCTGGGTTGAGGTCGACAGAGAGCTACTGACATCTTTGGTGAAGATGTGGTATCCATATTCATCCACCTTTTGGTTACCCATGGGGGATATGACCATCACATTAGAGGATGTGTGTCACATTGTATGCATCCTCATCAAGGGGAGTGTAGTTTACAAAGCACAAGTGTGATAGACAATGTTGTAGATATTGTTGAGAGATTAGACCCATGAGATCCAACAAAGTGGGATTCACATTGATGAGCTACCATAGCGATATGGAGAAGATGCCTTAATGATTGTAATCTATGGAGTAATTATTGGGTTCCTAATGTGTCATACTAGTAGGCAAAACCTATCATGGATGCTATAAAAAGTAGTGGTAGACATGCAAGACCAATAGGTACGATTCACATGGGGCCCATATGTGTTGGCTTGTTTGTATAGGATATTGTACAATATAGTTTATAAATAACATATAGGACTACTATGTAAAAATTTTATCTAGGTGTGGTTTTGGGAAAACATGACAGTTAGGAAACCACATGCACTTCTAAGGTCATTGCCCAACCCAAAGCGACTAGTAGTATATAGATGAGCCAAATACCTAGAGCAATCCCAAAGGATGTATGCAAGTATCTTACCACTAGGGGGGTATGTAATAGATGAGTTGTGGGACCACATGATTATATGACAACCATGGTGTCTACACCTTATATAGGCTAATAATGACTATGAGTTAGTGAGGGTTCAAAGGATCCAGTGGGTCATCACTTAGAAATGTGAGTAGGAGTTGAAGTGATTTGACTAAGTATAGTGCTAGTTTGACATCCAACAAGAGATTTTGGACTTCAAGAATTACTAGTTTAGATGGATGCAAAGGGATCTATTAGAAGTTAGAGGGGACCCTAATGTGGAAAAATGGACAAAAGAGTACCTATATGATCCACTATACATTGATATAGGGAAGGATGATTTTTGGGAAGTGCTTGGATATAGGAGATCGTATAGGGGTGTTATACCCCCGAGGATCTCACCACTAGTGCTAGTGTAAATATTCTATATCATGAACTAATGAGTATAGTTAGCACTAAGAGAGGCCACCCAAAAAACCATTGAGTGATGATAAAGGGCTTTATACTCACCCAAATAGGTGAGGGTATAGGTCAAGATAGATATGGTGATGATGATGAGGATGACCATTATCCTATCAAGCTCAAGGGGAGGGGAACAATAGGAGTTTCCCCCATAGTAGTAGAAGTTGGGATAAGCAGGATGGTAAGGGGTACCTCTACATGTATGATGATGATACCTAGAAATATCATGATTCAAGGATACCTAGGGAGGGAGGCAAATTCATTGTAGGTCTAAATAGTAGCCATGCAAAGGGATATGGACCTACCATGAGAGGATAGGTCCAATATTATATAGGGGCTATGGAGTGCCTTGAGCACAACACTCATAGAGTGAGATGATATGAGGGCTAATGCAAATTATCCTAGGTGAGAGATGAATTGGTTGGAGTAGGAGTGATAGTAGGCTCAGGAAAAGGGGATAGTTGTCATTACTATAAGCCATTAGGGCAAGGGGATCCACCTACTACAAACAAAGCTACAGAGAGTATGGGAGAGGCTAGAGGCATCTATATAGAAGGATATATTTTACCAGACCTTATATTTTTAAGTAGTTCCAGTAGAGCAAAGGGTACCTTCATCATCCTCCTTATAAACATAGGATAAATCATGATATATATCATGGACTATTACACGGTCCATGAACATACCCCCAATAGGACCACCTTTGACAAGTGGAGCAAAAAATACAAACTCAAAGAGCTAGGGCTATGATTAGGATGACATGCCAATTTTGATTATGGCATACATCCCTAGGGGGTCAAGTGTGCCAGAATTGGACTATGGCATACCGAACAAGCTCATGTGTAATCTCTAGATTTTGAGTAATATCATGTTGCATTTTGATGTATATGTGTTTGTTTAATGTGTGCTTATAATTTTTTATGTTAGTGCTTTTATGTTTGATTATGCATGAATGAGTGAAATGAACTTAACTATTGAATGCATGAATGAACTAAACTAATGCAATGCATGATGTTATGAAACTCACTAATTAAATTCATGATTATATGAGGATATGAAAATAAAAATATGATGGAAGAAATAAGAAAGGGAAAATAAAAGAAAAATAAAGCTCTAGCCGAATTCGTGCCCCGTGAAAATAGACCGCAAATTCATCGTAAAGAAAATTCATGCCACATATGTATAGGGTGCAAATTAAAAAAAATATTATGATGATGATAAAGGAGAAGGTCAAAAAAGGAAAAAAAAAAACCAAAAAGTTCTTAAAGTATGAAATTTGAGTCATCGTAGACCGCAAGGGTTTAGTGCGATCAAATGAACGTAAACTAAGTGAAAAGGAAACAAATGGTGGAGCAGGACTTTGTAAGGATATATGATTACAAATGGCCGAATGGAGGCTACCCCTTTTTTATGATCATAAGCTATCCTATAAGGGTGTAGTGCTTGCTAGGAAAGAACAAGTGTGGAGTTATGCCCACTATAGATGTGATGCTCACTAATGATTTTGGTTGGAGAGATAATCGCTAGGATGTATGCTCACAAATGGTTGAATGGAGGCTATCCCTTGTTTGTTATCATGAATCTATCTTGTATGAGGTGTAATTTTTTATTTATTTTCCAAAAGGAGTGTAACTCAATAGGGGTGTGGTGTGTGTAAAATATGGGTGAGCAAAGCAAAGCATAGCAAAAAAAAAAAGTGTGTGTGTGCACATGTTAGATAGAAGGAAGACTATTGAAGAATGGATAAGCAAGAAGTAAATAATGTGGTGTGTGTGTGTGTGTGTGTTATTTTGAAATCTCAATAGGTAAGATATGTCATACAATAGTCAATGGTCGTATGAACACCATAAATGATATTCAAATGGTATCTACCCTATCCTACAAGTATCCCTTAAAAAATAATAGATCAAGAATATAAAGTGTGCGTAAAATAAGATGTACATATAGAATAAGGAATATATATTTTTTCTTAGAGAAAATAAAAAATGATTGGAAACTTTCAAAGGATAAATGACATACAAGAGATGAAGAACTATATCCCTTGACTTGGAGAAAACTTTATGATTATTGAAACTTTCAAGGTCAAGGAATATATGAGAAGAGAAAAGAAGAAAAGGAATGTGCAAATTTTATGAAAAATGTATGGATATGTGCCCTAGGTTGGGGGTTTGCTAAGAATAAATGACCTTGTATGATTGCAATGCATATGAGCTAGAACCTAACTAGGTTGCATTACTTGCCTCACTGTGAAATCCCCAAAAATATATATGCTCAAGTAGTCAGATGCAAGTATGATAAAGCAACACGGTATCTATATGATAGTAAAATATGTAGAATGGTACAAAATGTCAAGCAATTCATGCAAATTATGATAGACAATCATGTAGTATGAGAAAGCAAACCAAATGTAGGATGAAGAATGATGATGTGGAATCATGCATAATATCATTTTGGGTGCATTATTTTTATTGGTTTTTTAAGTTCTTTACCATATAACATCACTAAGTGATAGTATCTTGAGCCAATATTGGTAGTTATGACAAAGGGGCCTATCCAATTGGGCCGAAATTTGCCTTTTAGATCTATGTGAGCATTAGTGTATTTTGGTTTTTCTTGAGGATAAGACCCCTAACCTTAAAATAATGAGTATGAAATTTCTTGGAGTAATATCACTTGAGCCTATTCTAATAGGCTTGAAGATGCTCTAAGGCATGGATGCACTTCTCATCCAATAGCTCCAATTGGTTTAAATAATATAAATGATACTCATCATCAATCGAGGAATATTGCAACAAGATGTGCAATGAAGGAACCTCTAACTCAAACAAAAAAATTCCTTAGTTTTGTAGACCAAGTCATAAGGGTATACACCTATAGGAGTTTGCATGCTAGTACAATAGATCCACAAGGTAGGATACAACTAGATATTCTAGTCTTGACTAGTATTACTAACTATCTTCTTAAGGATCTTAACTAAAGACTTGTTGGATGTTTTGATTTAATTATTACCCTCAGGGTAGTATGGAGTTTATCATTTCTATTGAATCTTGTATTTCACACAAATCTTATGGACAACCTTATTCTTAAAAGGAGTTTCACTATAAAAAATAATCACCGAAGGAATCTCATACCTACAAAGGATCTGGTTGAAGATGAACTTAGAGATTTGAGTTCTGGTCGCCATGGCTAGTGGTATTTATTCAACCCACTTAATGAAGTACTTTGTTGTCATGATGATAAACTTGTGACCATCTAATGATGTTGGTTTAATATTTTCAAAAATTTCCAATTCCCACATGGATAATGACCAAGAAGATGAAATAACCTAAAGGTTTTTAGAAGGAGCATGAACAAGGTTGTCATGGTTTTGACACTTATCACAACATCGAATACATTCACATGCATATTTCTCCATGGAATGCCAATAGTAGTTAATTTGAAGGAGCTTCTTAGCAATAATAATACTACTTAAATT
The DNA here is from genome assembly GCA_028583015.1 of Wollemia nobilis. Taxonomy (NCBI): domain Eukaryota; kingdom Viridiplantae; phylum Streptophyta; class Pinopsida; order Araucariales; family Araucariaceae; genus Wollemia; species Wollemia nobilis. Next base: position 15,353,830 of record JAQPPZ010017235.1, read on the forward strand.
GCCTCCACATGATCATTCATGAGATTCACTAAGATATAGCTAAGCTTCATCAAAGTTAAGGCATTGTAATAGGATACCCTCAAAATAATATAGATATGTTTCCAATTATGAATAAATAGTACACTCTTTTTTGTAAAATCTTTTTCTAGTTACGATCTAAACAATTAGGTATTGATCCATCCTTAAGGAAGTTAAAAATGTTAGTGTACCAAGGCTCATATTGAGAAAATCCAATGTTTAGGACATCTAACAGAATGAGACTAAAGGGAAGGGACACAGGTGTTTGGAGTTGATGGATGATAATCGATGTTTGATCATATTATAACTCCAAGGGGATCAAGGATGTTGTAGCAGTCATGGCATCCACATGATAGTTAGAGGATCTAGGGATAGACTCTATGGTTACCCTATAGAAGGTGAATAAAATCTTGGTGATAATATCCTTTTAGGGTTTCAAATTATCATCTTTGGTCTGATAAATATCATTGATCTGATTAAAAACAAGTTGGGATTCACCAAATATGGAAAGGAATCTACCTTTCAAATTTAAAGTAGCCCTAAAACATAGGATAAAATATTTGTATTCTGCAATATTAAAAGTGCAAGAGAAATGAAGCTTTAAGGAAATGGGAATGAGTTGTTTTGTGGGGTAACTAGAATAATTCCAACACCAGTGCCCTTTAGGCAATGGGATTCATAAAAAAAGTCGAAGACTCTTAATTTGTGATATCTAAGCTAAAACACTCATTGGACAAGTTGACGACTAAGGTATGGATGGATTTTAGGGGAGCAGTGGCTAGTTGGTTAACAATAACCTAATATTTTATAGCCTTTTGACCTATAAAGGTGAGGTTAAAATCACTAAGGTATAACCCACTTAGCATCTTGACCTGAAAGGTGGGGCTTCAACATTAAGTAGCAAAGATAATCAAACATGCAATTACCAATATCATATGGCTAAGCATGTAGTGTCTCAACTTTTGGGAATAAAATACTATAGTAAGGCAAAGCTTATCTAAGGGAGTATATCAGGATTCATAGCTAACCAAGGTTCTATTGATATAGTAGATAGCTATATATTTCTTCTAATCATCATATTGAGCCAATATGGCTCCCAATGCATGATTTGTGGCTACTATGGAAATGAGATACTTATTGAGTTCATCAAAGGCTCTTTGACACTCAACATCCTACTTTAACACTACATATTTATTAAGAATATTAATAAAGTGCTGACAATTATCCGCTAACTAGACTATGAACCAATGAATAGCTTGAATTTTATCTTGCAAGATATACAACTTGGTTAAACTATGGGAGGAGGTTATCAGTATTAGTTGCTATCTTAGTAGGATCCACTTCAATGCCTCACCTAGACACTATGAAACCTAAGAGCTTTCCATTTGTGACTCCAAACACACACTTAGAGGGATTAATATGAAACTTGTACTATCAAAGTCTTTCAAATATTCTTCTTAAATCATGAACATGATTTTATTTATTTATGGAGTGACCAAGAAGATCATCCACATAGTCCTCAACAATATCATGCATCATGTCATGAAATATATAATTCATAGCATTTTGATATGTGGTATTGACATTTTTCAAGCCAAAAGGCATGAATTTATAATAAAATGTACCCCATGGAGTGATTAAAGTTATATTGGCTTGGTCCTCAAGGGAAATCATGATTTGATTATATCCCCAAAATCATCCATGAGCAAAAGCATTCCACATCTAGCAAAAAAATCTATGATCATATATATATATATATTGGGGAGAGGAAAATCATCCTTAGGACATGCTAAATTAATGTCCTAAAATTTGGTACATATTTTGATTTTTCCTTCCTTCTTAACTATAGGAATGATGTTGGAGATCCAATCATAATAGTCTATAACTTTGATATAATTGACATCAAGATATTTTTTGGAGCTCCTCCTAAAAGGGTGACCTTAGGATGCATCTTCCTAATTTTTTGCTTAACAGGTTAAACGTTAGGATTAACTACAAAATGATGCATAATGAGGGAGTGATCAATCCTTGGCATGTTGACATATGATTAAGCAAAACTATCTTGAAAATCCTTTAACAATTTGGTCAACTACTTATGCTCTTCCATGGACAAGGCTTTGCCTAACTTAAATATTCTAGGGCTTTCCATGGAATATATATCTACATCTATGGTCTCCTCTATGAGGATGTGGAATTCATTATCATAATGAGGAGGGGCTAGAATAACACCTATTTTCTCAAGGTCTTTAGAAGATATAAGAATGGAATCCTCTTGAGAACTAGAAGACTCAACGTAGGCAAAAACAAAGGGACTAACCCATAAAAAAAAATCTATTTTGAAGGATATCTTCATTGTTCATATCACAAAGAGTATCCCCTTCAAAATACTCCCCTAGGTTTACAAATAACACGGGGTGCACCAAATCTATCACATTGCAAAATAAAATATTTTATGGAGAAGGTGGTCGCTCATCCTCATTACTCCACTCAAAGCCATGATGATCCATGAATTCAACTTAAGTGATAAATTGATCATCATCAGTTGGTAAGGGCTAGTTTTTATTAGGTATGTAGCCTATACCGTAACTCCCGATCCAAATCTCAACTTCCAAAGGCTCTTGAACACCTTTATGTTTGAAGAACACAAGCTTATACTAAGAGGGGGGTGAAAAGTATAAGACAACTTTTTAATTTTCTTTCCTAAATCAATATTATGCAATATATCAATGGCAATATCAATGGTAGTAATCAAATTAATACACAAATCACCACACATAGTTGAGACACCAATTTAATGTGGTTCACCTAATGTGGGCTACTCCACGAAGAAAATGTTTCACTAAAATTTTCTCTATAAATCTCTTGGGAAACCTTTCCCTATTACAATATTTATGGATCTATGTCCAAAGGAGACACAAATACCCTAATCAAGTTAATTGATCTCTATCCATAGGAGACACCAATATCCTTAGCTAGTTCATGGATATCTATCCATAGGATAACTCCTTTCTCCTCTACACTAGCTGGTGATCTTCTAGAAGAACTAATCCCTCCACTAAACTGGCTTATGGATCTATATCCACTGAAGACTCCTAAACTCACTCAGAAGACCTATATTCACTACCTTTGCTAATGGACCGCTATCCACTGGATACTATTATCCTCTATACTCTATCACCTCCAAAGCTTGCTCTCATATCTATCTCAAATCTATAGTAAACACAGTCCTTTGGTCTAGCATAAATCTAACATAGTCCTTTGGTCTAGCATAAATTTTATCAATATCTATCCTCAAGCCTTAACATAAATCTTGACTCCATCACAAATAAACTCTGCTATATCTACCCCAAACCTTAACCCAAGGTTTGAACAAATCAATCAATCAACTCTACTCTCAAATCTTCTCAAAGACTTGTCTCAAATATGCTCAACAAGTCCTCACTAGAACTTGTCCAATCTTCTCAACAAGTATTCACTAAGACGGACTTGTTGAGAATATTTGAGGCAAGTCTTCACCAAGAATTACCTCAAATATTCTCAACAAGTCCTCATTATAACTTGTCCAATCTTCTCAACAAGTCTTTACCAAGACTGACCTCAAATCTGTATTGTAAGCTTCCACAAAATCTTACTCAACTCAACTCAATCTATCATAGAAAAAATCTTCAATCACACAAACAAGCTTCACACAGAATCTTGTTTAATCTCATAGAAACATATAGATAATTGTTAGAGACTCAATATGCTTCACACTCACAACAATGCTCAATCACTTTCAATATTTTTCTCAAATCAATTTAGAATATAGAACAATTTGTTTCACAAAACTTGAACTATCACTTCGATACTTCCACTTGACTAGGCTCAATCAACTCCACTCAATGATTCACTCAATAAAACACTCCTTGCTTATAAACCCTAGTCCAAGCATATGAACACTCAATTATTTCCAACAATGCTTATCAAACAATATCACATAACAATGATACTCATGATCTTGTACAAACCCTACTTTCAAGATAGTTCTCAACTTCACATAAAAATGATACTCATGATATCGCATAAACCCTAATCATGCATATGAATATTCATTCAATGTTTCTAACAATGTTGATCAAACATGGTATTTATCATCAAATTTCACTCAAAAAAACCTTTAACAATCAAACTCAACAATGCTTATCAAACAACCCTTTTCTCTTCAACTTAGCATTCACAACATCCAAAAATCACTCACAAGGAAGATGTGCCCATACCTTTTGTTTTGATGAAGAATTGACCTTAAAAATTTGTCTCAATCATAATTACTCTTTTGCCAATCTTAATGATTAGGTAGCAAAAACCTTCTAAAAACTTCATTCAATAACTCCCTCACAAATTATTCTCACCATAAAAAACATTAGATCTCAATTACACTTTATTGCTCCTTTCAACTATTAAACACAATAAGATTTTATTTTAATATAACATTTAAACTCCTCTAAAGCCATATTACTCATTTCAACACTTTAATCACCAAAATCACAATATAAAATTTTATTTTCATAAGCTTTATACCTCTCTAAAAGCTCATGCCAAACAAACCTTAGGATAAAAATTAAATACCTTTTGCCCTTGGTGGGAATCGAACCCAAGCTATGCTACCACTAGCAACCTAGCTGCGAATTCAATTGTCATGTGAGGTAGGTGCTCACACTGGACCTAAGTGTGCCCATGTACACTTATTCCCTACACTACCACCAAAAGCTTTTAAAACCAAAAGCTTCCTCCTTTTGCGGTTGCAAAGTCTCAAACCTGAGACCTCCTCTCTACTGCAACTTATTTCCCAAGAAAATCATCATATGGGCTAGCCACCCAGATGGTTCTATCATTTTAGCACCGCTTCCATTTATTTCTTTCTTTTCCTTGGAGTTAGGGATGTGCACACTTCTTCTCCCTTCCGCGTTCGATCGACGAGCACAATCAATAACACACAGTTTTTGAAAAAATAGATTAACCATTTGATTAAGGTTTTATTAATATGCCTTTCAAGGTATTTGCCTTCATGTTGGTGGATAGAGAAATTTGAATTTGCATTTCGAAATTAATATTTTAATTATAATTATTTAAATTCAAAATGAATTTAAATATTATAATTAAATATTTAAATGTCCTTTGGGCCTTTTCAAATAAAATAAATATAAACTTCCTTAGGTTTTAATGGAAACCTTTTGCCATCATCACCTTAGTAAAATAACCTTATTATTTTCTTTCAACCACCATGGAACGGAGATATATTTTCAAACCTTTTATTTTGCCTAAATATTATAATATTTTTATCCTTCTTGCTTCTCTTTTGATGCTTCAGCCATATAATATTTAAATTAAGTATTATATCCTTGCCTCTTAGAAAATCAACCATGAACCATTTTCTTAACATTATTTTGACATTTTCTTAATATTCCTTTGACATCAATGACAACAAATCCTATTCATATTTCCAACAATATCCCACTTTGTCATTGATGGCAACCCATTGATATTTTATTATTTCCTTTACCTCTTTTTGTTCTACTCCTCCTGAGAAACTACTACCCCTAACTGAATTATTTCCTCCTAACTCAAATCTCTCTCCCTTACTCAAATATCTTCCCCTTTGTCATCAATGGCAAAGGGTCACCTTTGGGGCTTGGGGCTAAGAATGAAACTCTTATATTAGCCCCTCCTCCACCTCCTCTTGAGGTGGTTATTATAGGGTGGGAGTATTTCTACTCCTAGTATACACTGATCTTTACCTTTGTCCACTTTCCTCGTCATCTACTCATTTTGATTCCTCTGACTATTCTTGTTCCTGTTTGTCTCTGGAATTTTTGCTCTACACCACTTTGTTGTATGTCCATCATTATTGCACTTATAAAACTTAATATTATTATTCCTTGGAGATGCAAATTTCTTGGGATTTCTCCTAGTGAATCCATATCTATTCCTATCATGAACCTTGCAATTCATTGCCATGTGACCAAACTAATTATAAGAGTAGAAATACCCTTGAAAATTTTATTTGTTTCTAAATTTTCCATATTCTTGTCTTTCATGTGTCCTTCACTGTGTAGCCTTGTACCCAAACCTATAACATGAGAAGCATCGTCTATTGAAGAAACCTCACCTTGAACCCATTTGTCTCTTAGTCTCTTCTACCCTATCTTGTTTCCTATTCCATTTGTTCCTTATTTGTGCATTGTTCCTTTCCTTGTTGAACTTTATATTGTCCAATTTATCCTTAGAAGTTTCACTCTCTCTTTCACTTTCTTATTTTGAAGCTTCTTCTTCTTTGGTGTTTGAGCTTGACTCTCCTTTTTTTGCTTCATGTTTCCCTTGTTCTTCTTCAAAACTAAGTCCTATTTTGATGACTGATGATATTTGTGCATTGATAATCCTATCCAAGGTCTTTGAATTTTTCTCAAACTTGTGTAGCTTTTCCTTAGAGTCTTTCACTTTCATCCTTAGTGAAACTATCTCATGTTCTAATCTTTCACACTCTAGATATTTTGTCTTAAATTTTTAGTCATACCTTCTTCCATTTTCCTTGCATATTCAACCTTAATTTTAAAGTTAGTGAACTCTTGTACAAAATTTGCTTTTGCTTTCTCATCTTCTTGAGCTTGAACCCTTAATCCTGAGTTCCCCATTTTTAATTATTTGAGATCAACAATAAGTCTTTCAAATTCTAGATCTTTTACCTTTGACTGTTCAATCATACATTTTTTTAGATCTCCTTGCATTTTCAACTTTATATTTCAATTCAGAGAGATCTTGTAGAAGCTTTGTCTTACATTTCTCATCCTCTTGTATTTGAGCCTTTAATTATAAGTTCTCACTTTTCAACTCAACAAGTTCCTTAAGAGTGACTTCCTCTTTTTCTTTTCCTTTAGGATCATCTTCATTCCTTTCCAATTTATTTTCACTAGAAGTACTTCTTTATTATTCTATTGCCATAATAATACTTTCTTCTAGTCCTTCAAGAGCATAATCATATTCATCTTCACTGAAACTGAATTCATTCCTTGTACAACTATCTTCAAGATGACCAAAGTTACCACATCTAAAATACTTGAGAATCATTGGTGCCCTTTTTCTAACATCATATTTTTCTTCTACCAGAAATAGAATTTCATCTTCTTCATTACTTGAGAACCTGTCCCTGTTATATTTTTGTGAAACATCCTCTAGGTCTTCAATTATGAAAGTATCTTCTTCATCTTCATTGCTACTAAAACCATTGCAATAACCTACATCATGATCAAGTTGACCATAAATAAAATATTCTTCACCTTCTTATGGAAAACAAGCTACATAGTGACCTATCTTCCTACATATGGTACAAAACTTTATCAATTTAGCCTCTTATCCACTACTTGATTCATCTCTTGAATCTGTTTCCACTACTCTTAAAAAAATAAAATAAAATTCATCTTCCTTTTATTTCATGTCCATGTGTGTTATTTTCTTTTTAGGTCCCATGGATCTGCTTTTACCTTTCCTTGCCATGTGTGTTCTTGTAAGATATTCCTTCAAGTTGTTAGACCTTTTTTGAAGGAACTCGCTTTGATACCAATTGAATAACACAAGCTTATACTAAGAGGGGGGATGAACAGTATAAGACAACTTTTTACTTGTATTTACCAATCAATATTATGCAATATATCAATGGAAATATTAATAGTAATAATTAAATCAATGCATAAATTACCACACATAATTAAGACACCAATTTAATGTGGTTCACCCAATGTGGGCTACTCCACGAAGAAAATATTTCACTAAAATTTTCTCAACAAATCTCTTGGAAAACCTTTCCCTATTACAATGTTTATGGACCTCTATACAAATGAGAGACCATTTCCTTAATCAATTTATGGATATCTATCCATAGGATACACCAATCTCCTTAGTTGGTTCATGGATCTCTATCCATAGGAGAAATTCTTTCTCCTCTACTTTGGTTGGTGATCTTCTAGAATAATTGATGCCTCCACTACACTGGCTTATGGATATCTATCCATTGAAGACTCCTACCCTCACTTAGAATACTTGTCTTCACTATCCTAACTAATGGATATCTATCCACTGGAGACTATTGCCCTCTATACTCTCTCACCTCCAAATATTGCTCTCATCTCTGTCTCAAATTTGCACTAAACACAGTCCTTTAGTCTAGCACAAATATGATCAATATCTGTCTCAAATCTACATTGAACACAATCCTTCGGTCTAGCACAAATATTCTCAATATCTATCCTTAATACTTAACACAAAGCTTAACTCTAGCACAAATAAAATTTTCTAGATCTACCCCAAAACTTAACCTAAGGTTTGAACAAATCAATCAATCAACTCTACTCTCAAGTCTTCTCAAAGACTTGTCCCAAATATGCTCAACAAGTCCTCACTAGAACTTGTTAAATCTACTTAACAAGTCTTCACCAAGACTTACCTCAAATCTTCTCAACAAGTCCTCACTAGAACTTGTCCAATCTTCTCAACAAGTCTTTACCAAGACTTACCTCAAATATACATTGTAAGCTTCCACAAAAGCTTACTCAAGTCAACTCAATATTTCATAGAAAACCTCTTCAATAACACAAACAAAATTCACATAGAATCTTGTTTAATCTCATAGAAACATATGGAGAATTTTTAGATACTCAATATGCTTCACACTCACAAAAATGCTCAATCACTTTCAATCTCTTTCTCAAATCAATTTATCATATAGAACAATTTTTTTCATAAAACTTGAACTATCACTTCAACACTTCCACTTGACTAGGCTCAATTAACTCCACTCAATCACTCACTCAATAAACAACTCCTTGATTACAAACCCTAATCCAAGCATATGAACACTCACTCAATTATTTCCAATAGTTCTTATCAAACAATATCGCATAACAATTATACTCATGATCTTGTACAAATCCTAGTTTCAAGATAGTTCTCAACTTCACATAACAATGATACTCATGATATTGCACAAACCCTAATCATGCATATGAAGGTTCATTCAATGTTTCCAACAATGTTTATCAAACAAGGTATTTATCATCAACTTTCACTCAGAAAATCCTTTAACAATTAAACTCAACAATGCTTGTCAAACAACCATTTTCTCTCCAACTTAGCATTCACAACATCCAATAATCACTCACAAGGAAGATGTGTTCATACCTTTTTTTTTATGCATAATTGACCTTAAAAACATATCTCAATCACAATTAATCTTTTGCTAATATTAAAGGTTAGGTAGGAAAAACCTTCTTAAAACTTCATTCAATAACTCCCTCACTAATTATTCTCACAATACAAAACATTAGATCTTAATTACACCTTATTACTCGTTTCAACTATTAAACACAATAAGACTTTATTTTAAAATAACATTTAAACTCCTCTAAATCCTTATTACTCCTTTCAACACTTTAATCACCAAAATCACAATATAAATTTTTATTTTTTTAAACCTTATACCTCCCTAAAATCTCATGCCAAACAAACCTTAGGAAAAAAATTAAATTTAGAAATTATATACCTTTTGCCCTTGGTGGGAATCGAACCCACGTTGTGCTGCCATTAGCACCCTAGTCATATCTTCAACTATCACATGAGCTAGGTGCTCACGTGGGACTTAAATTTTCCCGTGCACAGTTATTCCCTACACTGCCACCAAAAGCTTTTAAAACCAAAAGCTTCCTCCTTTCGTAGCCACAAAGTCTTGAACCTGAGACCTCCCCTCTATTGCAACTTAGTGCCCAAGCCAATCGCCATCTGGGCTAGCCACTCGGATGGTTCTATGAGTTTAGCACTACTTCCCTTTATTCATTTCTCTTCCTTGGAGTTAGTGTTGTGCACACTTCTCCATTTTGCATTCGATTGACGAGCACAACCAAGAACACACAATTTTTGAAAAAATAAATTAAGACTTTGATTAAGGCTATATTAATATGCCTTTAAAGGCATTTGCCTTCATGTCGTCCGATAGAGAAATTAGACTTTGCGTTTCAAAAATAATATTTTAATTATAATTATTTAAATTCAAAATGAATTTAAATATCCTTTGGGCATTTTCAAATAAATCATCACCTTAGCAAAATAACCTTATTATTTTCTTTCAACCACCATCAAACATAGATATATTTTCAACCCTTTTCTTTTGCCCAAATATTATAATATTATTATCCTTCTTGATTCTCTTTTGATGCTTTAATAAAATAATATTTAAATTAAATAGTATATCATTACCTCTTAGAAAATCAACCATGAACCATTTGCTTAGTATTCCTTTGACATCAATGACAACAAATCATGCTCATATTTCCAACATTGTTGTGGTCCCAAACCCTTACCTTCGTATCCCATACTAGATAGGATCTACTTAGGTAGTGGGTAATCATTAGATAGATAACAATGGGAAAGGCTCGTTCTATAGGAAAGGGGCTGCTACAACATATCTTTTCTTAAAGGGACATACCCATGTAGATAAAGTTACACATGTTGATGTGTACTACTTCACCATTTTTATGGGGTATACCCAAAGTTTAGGGTGAAGGTGGTTGCATGAGTAGATCTAGAAGAGGATTTTCATCAAGCAGGTTGATTTGATCCCATGATGATATTATTATTGATGGTTCCTCATTTATTTTGAAAATTTTAAACTCCTTGATGATGTTAGATGATGGAAAAGAAGAATAATTAGAAAAAATACTAGAAGAATTTTGTGGAGGAATTTAATGGACAAAAATTGAGATTGGATTGAGCTTGCTCAACCATTGAACAATATTGAAATAGATGAGGGTCACCTTGAATGGTGACAAGTTGATATTTGAATTTATAATTTAAACATTATTTAAGAGTAGAAGGGACAACCCTCATTATGTGAATCCAAGGGTGTCCAAGAATAATATTGAAAGATGTGCAGGATACCACATAAAACAAGGTATCTAAGATCTTGGGTCCTACTCTAAGGGGAAGGAATAAAATACCATAGGATTCTTGAGGTTCATTGTTGAAAGATTTTATGATGACATCATATTTGGTTAGATGTTCCTCCTTTAATCTAATATTTTGTAAAATTTTATAAGTGCATAGATTGAGGAAATAACCATTGTCTACCAATATTCTCTTGATAAAATTTTCCCCAATGTATGCAGTGATGTAAAGGGAAGAATCCCCTTGCAAATTTGAGGAAGGAAGACCATAGTCATATATATTAATCTGAAGAGAAATTATGACATTATCTAGGTTTCTTGGGAGAATATCTTGTGGGAAAAATTGGTGGTTTAGAATATTCAACAAGGATTACCTATGAATAGAAGTTTACAATGTTACTTAACTGTTGTTGAATATCGAAGGAGACTTTTGGTTATGGATTCAAAAATAAGGTCAGTTTGTCTATACTTGTGCTCCTTTTCTAGGAAATTTTGAGGACTAAGGGTGATCTAGAGGGTTGGTCGGATGTAGAACTTATCTCCTACTAAGATTTTTGAGTCAATCGAGCTTGAGATTTTTGTCATTGTAACTACTATCATACCAACCATATTGTTGTAGGGTCGTGGCACATTATGATAAGATGCATGGTTGGTTATCTGATGTTGATGATTGAGTATGGGATTTTGGAAGATCCCTATATCTTTATTAGTTGTAGGTACCTATTGAGTAGGAGGTTGATTTTTTGGAGTTCTATGGTTAGGATTAAGTTGGAAGTTATCTACAACAAGATCACCCTCATCTATTAAGTCCTAAACCACATGTTTAAACCTCTTACATGAATGTGTCATGTGCCCTTCTACTCTATGAGACAATGTTGACCAGGATTATACCAATTTATTGTGGTATTAGGTTACCTTATGGGATGTAACTCAATCATATTAGCTTCTTTATTAAGGACTTATAAAATAGGTTGGTTGATTCTAGTGAAATTCCTTGGTGGGGTTTTTGAGGACTACTAAGTACCAACTTTTACAAGGTACTCGTAGCTTTAAATTGTTGGTTTATCGATTATCTATTACCCTATCACCAACTACATGTTTATTCTTGTATTAAATTTTCATGGTCCTATCCTCTTCTTTTCTTAACTTGATTTGACCTCTTCAAATAAAATTATTTTCTACTCTTATTGCCAAATCTATTGCTTGCTCAATAGAGGTAATAATTTTTGTTTCTAACTCATATGAGATCTATTCTTGTAAGTTACCAACAAATATCTCTAGCATGTCTCAAGGAGGTAAGGTGTATCTTAATCATCCAACTAAATTTCTCCTTCAAGCCAAAAACTCTGAGAAACTTTCATCTTTACCTTGCTTCAAAAGATATAAATCTTGCATAGTCACATTTTTCTCAATACAAGCTCCAAATTTCTAAATGAATAACCTAACTATCTCTTCAAATTTCCTTAGTTGATAATACCATTCCAATGCCATACAACCAAGGCTATTAGAAAATATTTTTAGCAACAACATATCATCGTATATAATATCATGACATGTTGTTTTAAACATCCTTAAATGTTCTTTAGGTCCTTTGCTCCCTTATAAATAGGTAATACTGGCACTAGGAAATACCTAAGGTAGGGTCTAGAAATAAACATAGGATCTAGGGGTTGATTGCACATTTATTATAGCTATAAGTGAAATTTGGAGGTTGAACTATATCTATTCTTAATGCCATTTTTTTTACTAAACTTGTTAAACTTTGTATATCGGTGTTGTTGTTGTGCAATACCCCTAGATTCCCTAGAGGGCTATAGGTGGGTTGTTAAAAATGGATTTGGTTAATGTTAGAAAAATAACATTGTTATGATGTGGTATGTTTTTCATGGTATCTTGTTATGGAGGACAATTCACATTTAGAAGAACAAAAGAAATGTTATAAAAAGAGGAGATAGATATATTCAATAGCTTCAAATCTATAAAATAGCTTCAAATCCCTTGGAAAAATTGATCAATATTTGAGAGCCTGCTTAGACTGCTATATGACTAAGCTTGCAGGTGCAATAGTCAAGCCCCTTTGATCCTTTTAGCTAACTATTTGAATGTAAAATTGATTTTTGACCTATGGAGAACAAACACAAGATATAATAGTATAAAACAATGAAAATAAAATGCTAACATAATGGATGCAATTGAAATAGATATGCAATTAGAGACCTAGGATTTTAGGGATAGAAATTTTCCCTAAAGCTAACTATAATAAAATTCATGCTCCATAAGTACTGGTTACAAATTTGAAAACAAAGGAAGAACAGTGAAACCAAGGGTTTTATTGAATTTTTTCCCCATAAGGGCAGGGTGCAAATTCACACAAGAAGGCTAAAAACCTAATTTAATACCTAGAAATGTACTTTAATACTAAAATTTGATGATCTACAATGAAACAAATGCAAAGAAACAACCTGATAATCTTGTGGTGGAAGCAAGAGTAAAGGTGGAAGACCTTTATTCCTTCTAGAATATAATTTATCATCAAGGATTCTCCACTTGCTTATCTTCAACAAAAAAATTACCAAACACACTAAGAGTATAACATCAAGAGCATCAATACTTCTATTTATAGGAGGTTTAGAGGAGGAAAAATATGGGAAAATGAAAAACAACTTTGGCCAAGAGCCAACACCCTAGAGGTCGGTCCAAATTTTGGGATTTTTTGAAAAAAATACAATTTTTTCCGAATTTGTGCCTTGTGATTTATCGAATGTGAATTTGGTCAAGGACAAAAAAACAAAGTAAAATAAGAAAAAAAGGAAGGTTCAAACTTGCACTTATCAATTTTGAGAGAATTTTTAGGGATTTTAAAGAAAAACAACTCAATTTAATGGGTCAATTTTCCATATCTACAGAAGTGAATGAATGGAATAATCAATTAATTGGAGGAATTAAAAAAATAAAAATTTCTTTGGAAGATATAAGAAGAGTAAATAATTGATTTTGAAAATTAATGAATGTTGACTAAAAATTTATTTGTAAAAGAAGGAATGAATGTGAGGTATAAGGAAACTACATGTTTGAAGTTTGAGTTGAATTTTGAATTAGTGGAGTGTGGATTAAATTGAAAGTGAAAGTGAAATTGTAAATTTGTGATATTGAATTTGGGAGATATAAGAAAAATAAGAAATTGAATGAAATGAAAATGAAGTGAAATTAAGTGATTTATTAATTGTGAATTGAAAATTTGGGAGATAAAAGGAGATTAAAAATTGAATTTGAAAATTGATGAATTATTAGAAGATTGAAATTTGAATTTGAATTTGAAAGAAGAATTTGAAATTAAAATTTTGGAAGTTATAAGGAAAAAGAAATTAAAAATAAATAATTGACTATTTTGAAGAAGAAAAGAAATAAATTTGAAGAAAGCAAGGAAAAATGAAGATATCAAAATATCATTTGAAAAATGTCACTAAAGTTGAAAACAATGGATCGTCAAAATTAATTGAATATCTCCAACTCATTTATGAGAAAACTAAATATAAAATATATTTTATACTTAAACATTATTTACATTGTCTTTTCAAGAATGCTAATAATAATGCATACAATAGATATGGTTAATCTAAAAAATATTAAGACACAAAGACAAGGATTGAAGAATAAATTCTTAATGAAAGATGCAAGGAAGGATAAAAAATATGTTTCAAAAACATGTGCAATGAATGGAAATAATATAAAAAAATGTAATCATTGCAATATATTTGGTCACAAAGAAGAAAAATATTGGAATCTTTATCCATGTAAATTTTGTGGAAGAAATAATCATTTTCAAGGATATTGTTGACGCAAGGAGAAAAATTATAATGATAGAGAAAATAAAATGTTGATGGTGAGACTAGATAAACTTCTTCATAAACTTATCTTTAAAATAATTTTAGAAGTTATCAAAGCAATAGTAGAATGGCCTAGTTCAAAGAACAATTGAGTAAATTTAGCATTACAAGGCAAAGACTGAGAATTTAGATTAAATATTAAAAGTATTCACATCAAATAATGTAATACGAGGGGTGTTGGAGATATTATATTATTTGGTACATTGAAGTACCTTTGAGTACTATTGTAAATATTAGTTTAGGAGTGTGTTTATTTGTTTAATGTATGTGTCAAAGTGTGGAGAGTATTATGTGTTATGTAATAAAGTGTGCAAGTGTGCAAGGTGTCAAGTATGCAAGTGAAGAGTCATAGGTGATAGGTGTCAAGAGTGCAAGTAAAGAGTTTATGATGATAGGTGTCAAGTATGAAAGTGAAGATTCATAAAGATGAGTAAAGATGTAAAGTGAGAAGTTATGTAATCATGAGAGTTTTTCATAATGTGAGGCATGTGAAGAGTTGCATCTCTCGAAAGTTAGAGAAGAAAAAAAATTAGAAGTATTATTATTTATTGAAGACAAAGCTTCATTCTATGTAATCAAATTTTCTATGTAATATTTTATGATCTATGAATTTAAAAGTAAATTTTCTTATTATACAATTCTTGTGTTACTTGTGAATGTGATTTTGTGTGAGTATTATTTGATCCTAGTGAATTTTACCTATGAGATAATTTGGCATAATTGCCAATTTTGGTATCAAATTCTTTGTAGTTCAAGTTCCATCTTAATTGAAAGAGTGAAGAGGATATCGTCGCATTGAAGAAGAGTTGAAGAAGTGAAATATGGATTGGAGGTATCAAAAAATTGATGAGAAGAAATTGGAGAAAAACATATTGGAGTGGAGAATATTATTGCATGGAAGATATATTTTTGAGGATACTATAATTGAGGTATTAAGGAGATATCGTTGAGAAAAGAGAAGATTTCTATGTTGAGGAGCTTTCTACATTACAAATATTATTAATTTGAAGATGAGAGAAGACTAATGTGTTGTGAGGATTTGAATTAAATAATGTGAGAATAGATAAAGGTGGTATTATTTCTTAAGACGAACAAAGGTTATTATAATATGGATTGAAATATGGAGAAAATATTACAAGGAATATTGCTAAGGAAAGGATGTCAACTAAAATAGAGGAGGAGAAATAGATTTGAGGACATGTTGAAGAAATCATAAGTAGATTGTGGAATGAGTAGAAATTCTAAAATTGGACGAGCAAAGACCTATGTGAAATTCTTTGAAGCTTTGGAGATATTGCACTCTATGAAAAAGACAATAGGAGTTTCCTAGAGATAAAAGAGACCTTGAATTTGCTACAAATGAGATGATTTAATCACTACACATATTGAAGTTATCGAGTTAATCATTTTGAAGACCCTTGAAGTTGTGAATTGCACTGCTATAAATTACATGATTTGGTTGTTGCTAAAGAGAGAATTTGATTTTTGAGAAGGGGATGTGTTGTGTGCTAAGTCTAGAGTGTCACAAAATGAATTACTACAGAGCAAAAAGGATATTTGTGCTATCAATAAAATTTGTAAGATCCTATGAAATGGTAGTGAACAAGTGTTATTCTCTTATGATATTTGACCTAAATTAATGCACACTAACAATATGGTTACATAAGGAAGGCAAGGTTTGATTTTTCAAAGGTTGAAATTTTTGGGTGCTTATTTTTAATATTTGGAGTTATAAGGTGAATTTTGCAAAGTGTTATTATTTTGAGGGAGAGATAAGGAGATATTTAAATAATAAATTAACAAAGTGAATGAATGGAATAATTAATTAATTAAAGGAGGAATTAAGAAATTGAAAATTGCTTTGGGAGATATAAGAAGAGTAAATAATTGAATTTGCAAATTGATGAATGGTGAATGAAAAGTTGTTTTTAAAAATAAGGAATGAATGGGAGATTTAGGAAAACTAAAAGTTTGAAGTTTGAATTAAAATTTGAATTTAGTGGAGCGTGGATTAAATTGAAATTGAATTTGGGAGATATAATAAAACTAATAAATTTAATGAAATGAATATGGAATGAAATTAAGTGAAATTAAGTGATTGATTAATTGTAAATTTGAAAATTTGGGAGATAAAATGAGATTAAAAAATGAATTTGAAAATTTATGAATGATTTGAAGATTAAAATTTGAATTTGATTTTGAAAGAAGAATTTGAAATTAAATTTTTGGGAGTTATAAGAAAAGAAAAATGAAAAATAAAGAAAGGACTATTTTGAAGAAGAAAAAGAAGAAATTTGAAGAAAGAAAGGAAAAATGAATATTCAAAATGAAGATATCAAATAGTCATTTGAAAAATTTCAATGAAGTTGAAAACAAAGGATCATCAAAATTAATGGAATATCTCCAATTCATTTATGAGAAAAATAAATATAAAATGTCTTTAATACTTCAACATTGTTTACATTTTCTTCTCAAGAATGGTAATATTCATGAATACAAGGATATGGTTACTCTAAAATATATTAAGACAAAAATTCAAGGATTGAAGAATAAATTTTTAATGAAATATGCAAGGAAGGATAAAAAAATGTTTCAAAAACATGTGCAATAATGGAAATAATATAAAAAATATAATCATTGCAATAGATTTGGACATGAAGAAGCAAAATGTTGGAATCTTTATCCATGTAAATTCTGTGGAAGAAATAATCATCCTCAAGAATATTGTTGGTGCAAGGAGAAAATTTATAATGATAAAGGAAATAAAATGTTGATGATAAAATACCGATATGGAATTAGGTTTGGATCGATAGATGGATAAAATACATACCTCTCTCTGAGGTCCTAGAGGTTTCCATATTAAAACCTATTTTGGATAGGAGGTTTGGCAACAAAGTGGCAGATTTCCTTGAAAATCAATGGATATGGAAAATCATTCCCACTACCAATGAAAGCAACCACATATCTAGGGCAGGGACTGCTTTATCTCACATGCTCAATACTATTATAATCTCGACTATAGCTTCTCTTGATTATCTTGTCTAGAAAGGAAATGATAATCGGGAATTATTTATTAAATCATCTTATCTCCTCCTCAACCCTTAAATTTTCTACCATTCCCTTCAACCTTGTTTGGGTCAAGCATCTCATTCCTAAAATTGGGTTCTTTTCTTGGCTTGCTATCCAAAACAAGATCCTTACCATCGATAATTTGATGAAAAGAGGTATGACTATGCCTAATAGATGCCATATGTGCCTTTCTTCCTAGGAATATGTTAATCACCTCTTCATAGATTGTGCCTATGCTAGAGAAGGAATGAGCCACCTTTTTTCTACTTTTCATGTTTAGTGGGCTCAACCTAATTCCCTCTTAGACCTCTTTGTCCAATGGCCTAATCCCTTCATCAATCCAAAGCTTTATTTTTTGTGGAAAATTTGCTTGCATCATTTCATTTGGTAAGTTTGGCTTGAAATAAATGGTAGGATTTTCTTGCTTTCTTCAAATGACCCCATTTCCATAGCCAACAAAGCTATTACCTTTGCTACTGAGAATTCCTAGATTTTTCCCCTGTCTCAAATCCCCTAGCCATGGCACTGAGATTGAGTTGTTCCAGTCCTTGAATATTTCCATCCTCTCCAATATGGCCCCAATTCCTCCCCATCCAAGGATTAATGCTTTTTGGAAGCCCCATTGAGGGATGGTTCAATATAAATTTTTATGGTGCTTCTAAAGGGAATTTAGGAATAGTCAAAGCTGGTGGTGTTGTAAGGGACCACAAGGGAGGCATTTTAATAGCTTTCTCTAAGCACCTTGACCATAAAATAAATCATGTAGCTAAAGCTTGGGCTCTCTAGAGAGGTCTACACATCATCAAGGATTTGAAAATAAATTTGCACATTGAGGGTGATTCCCTCAACATCATTAAGTATATCAACAGTGAAAAGAAGCCTTCATGGAACATTCGCTCGATCATACAGGAGGCCAAGATTCTAATTGGTAAGCAAAACAATGTGGTGGCTCACCATGTGTATCGTGAAGCCAACAAGGTTGTTGACTGCCTCACAAATTTAGGAGTAGCCCAATCCACTCTCTCCATTTGGCACCACAATGCCCCTCAAATTGTTCTCAATGTTGCATCAACAGATTGTCTGAAAGGCTCCAAGAGTCTCTAGTTCTTTTTTCTCTTTTTCCATGGTTTTCAATATCATCATTCTACAGGTGTGTCTTGATCTCATTTGCCTCGATCCCTAGCTTGAGTTTTTCTACACCCTTGGCAGGCCCACCACCTCCATCTGTCATTGGTTCATTTGCTCTAATACCCATCATGTCCATTCCCCTCCTCCCCCTTTTCACCTCCATACTCTAGTTCATGTGCCCTCTCATTTTTTTTATGATCATCCTCTCGTCGTATCTTTTCATTCTCATGCCTGAATATTGGGCTCAAAGGTCAAGTGTTTACTATTTTCAAGAAAATATGTTTGTTAACAATATTTGTTGTTTCAAGGCTGCTCTCCCTTGGAATGCATGTGTTTTATGGCATGAAGTATTTTCAAGTTCATCATTTAACCCATATGGATATAATCCCTAGGTATTCCAACATTCCCTATTCCCCTTGCCATCAATGCCTTCATCATGACCACATTAATTCCTAGATTTTTGGCATGGGATCCTCTCTATTTAATTCCTATTTAATTTATCCTTGGTTTGCAATTGCCTTCACCACCTGCACCTACCAGCTGTTATATCCTTGTATTCCGCCTAAGTTGCTCGTAGGTCCTTTCCTGTGCTCGATATCCACTATCATGGCCCTTCTGGAACTAGAAAGCCTTTAGATGGACTCCCTCTCTACTTCTTTCCTAAAAGTGCAGGGCTTCACCCCCTCTCTAGCAAAATTTAAAGGAGTCAAGCAGGACATTACAACTAACTTTATCAAGTCTTGGTTGAATGGCCATGTTACTATGAGTAATATTCATTTCAATGTGACAAGTGATATGGTTGTGAAGGTTTCAAGCCTACCGACTACGAGGCACATTATTCACAAAGATAAGCATAGTTGGGATCAATATCTGGATGGCTTCTTGAATCATCAAGACTTCAAGTGGGTTGGTGTAGCCCTTGACCGTGAGTCCCTCCCTACCCCTTGGCCAACTGTGATTGTTCCCTTGCTTCAGTATATCACCTGCGATGACCCAACTAAACCCATTTTTATCTTCCACCATTCCCTAGTAAATAAACTTCAAGGTTTCAATATGATGAATTTTTTGGCCTTTCTCCACTGCTCCATCAGACTGACTATCCACAATTCTTGCAAGAAGCATTCGGTCCCTGCCCACCAAGGCTTATTCGATGTTATTTTCCATCATGTTATGGCCTCCACTCCACCTCCAATTTAAATTTCCCCCTTTATTCCAACCCTCCCCATCTTCTTCTGGCCAAAGCCCATCTCATTCTCTCTCTAGTGACCCTTTGTTTAGTGAAAACCCCCCTAAAGCTCAAAATCCTATGTCCAAAAAGGGAATTTTAGCTGCTACTACTCCTCCTTCCAAGAAGAAAATTTTCCCTACTTTGGGTGGTGTAAAATGCTTGGCCACAAAGATAAATGTTAATGTGGAATAAAGCACCACCCAAGTGATGAGGTCCTCCTGTGTCAAGAAATCTAGAGTGAAAACTAGCCAAAATTCCCCTATTCACATCTCTAAGGAGAATAGTGGGAATTATAGTCCAGATTTGACTATCTCTAAAAAGTTATCAAGGGTCATCCTCAACATCATAATTGCATCCATGGACAACATTTAGATGCCCCAAAGTAGCTTCTCCATAATGTTATTAATTTGACTGAAGATGATACCTTGGAAGCCTAGCTTCGTTGGTCCCTTGCTTGGTCCCTTTTTGCTTTCTAGATTCTTACTAGTTTTGATCTGGTTTGTAGCCCTTCCCCTGCATGGGATTTTGGGCATTCTTGGTTTTTTTTGCTTTGGTTTTCAGCCAACCCCTGCATGGGTGTCTTCAAATGTTGACGGTTTGGTTTAACCCTACGCGAGCATTTTCATGTCCTTTCAAAAGCTAGGTTACTATGCTACTTGACCCTACGTGGGCCTAGTCCTCTCTACAAATCTTTGGTTATTCCCCTACGTGGGAATTTTTATACTTATCTAGTTCAAATCCCTTGTGTGAGAATTTTTGGCCCTGATATTTTGCAGATCTTTATGGTTTTTTGTACTTCTAGTATTGGGACCCAATCAAAACCCATTTAATATTATCTTTTTACTTACCAAAAAAATATTGATGATAAAACTGGATAAACTTCTTCATAAACTTATCTTTAAAATAATTTTAAAAATGATCAAAGTAGGAGCAAAATGGCTCAATTCAAAGACCAATGGAGTAGAGATAGAATTACAAGGCAAAGACAGAGAATGAAGCATATTGAAGACTAAAATTCTTCACACCAAATAATGTAATACAAGGGGTTGTTGGAGATATTACATTATTTGGTATATTGTGTAGAGACCAAAATCTAGCCACTTGTCATCCATTCTTATCCTCCAATCGTAGTTATTAATTATATATATATATATATATATATATATATATATATATATATATGTATATATATATATATATATGTATATATATATATATATATATATATGTATATATATATATATATATATATGTATATATATATATATGTATATATATATATATATATATATATATATATATATATATATATATATATGTATTTATTTAATATATACATAAATGTTAATATTTTATATATATATATATATATATATATATATATATGTAATAAATATATACGTATTTATATGAATAAATCCTAGCCATTCACCATGACTTAATATAAGCCATCCATTCATCTCAATCCATGTCACTTACCCAAGCTTAATCTCCACCCTTCCTCATGTTTTAATCTTGGTTGCCCATTTTATGTCATCAAAACCCTAACATGTTCAAGGGTAAATTATAAAATATGAGTCATTTTGATGAATCAAGGTCTTAGAAAGTCTTGGAAGGTTCACAAAGAAATATTTAGAGGTCCTAGATTTGAACATATATCCACTCCCAAGCCCTATCCTCTTCGCTATCATCTTCTTCCCTCGTCGTCATCATCGCACCCATCGCAAAACCCTCATGAATCAGATTTGGTTATGCTCCAATACCATTCACCATCGAACACCACCCAAAGTCTATAGAACACTATTGAGCATTTTTGGAATGTTTTTGGGTATTCACAACCATCATCAAACACTTCTAGATATTTTTTGTAACATATTTTGTAGTTCGTAAGTCCTTAAATGCTTTCAAGCATTCATGTGACTCCTCGAACACAAAAGTAGGAATATAAATCAGTGTTAACAAGGTAATATATTATTGTCATTATCATTATATTTTTTTCTACTCTTATTTTTAGTAAATATTGCAGTATTTAAGGTTTTACAAGTTTTATCATTCATAGGGCCTCACATAGTGGAGCCCTTGAAAGTTTTTTTATCCCATTTTATGTTGTTTATTGTTTATAGGTGTGGGAACCATGTTTTTGGAAGTTTTTGTAGCTAGGATGCGTATAACTCTACTAATAATTTCTAGAACACTACAGGCATTCATAGCCATCATCGAACACTTTTAGGCATTTCTTGCAACAAAATTTTGCAGTTTGTAAGCCCTCAGATGCTTTCAGGCATTTGCACAACCTTCAAACATGGAAGTAGAAACACATATTAGAATTGACAAGGTAAGATATTTGTTGTATTTTATTTATGTTTCTTGTATTTCTACTCATAGTTCTACATTACAACATCTAAGGTTTTACTAGTTTTGTTATTCATAGGGCCTCACATAGTGGAGCTCTCTCAGGTATTATTAATCCATTTTATGTTGTTTTTTGTTTGTGAAGAACACAAGATTATACTGAGAGGGGGAGTGAACAGTATAAGACCACTTTTTACATTTTCTTCCAAATCAATATTATGTTCTATAAAGATAGCAGTATCAATAGCAGTAATCAAAGAAATGCACAAAAACCATACACAATAGAGACACCATAATTTACGTGGTTTACCCAATGTGGGCTACCTCACAGAGAAAATATTTTACTAAAACTTTCTCAATAAATGTCTTTGGGAGTCACTCCAAATTACAATGTTTATGGATATTTTTCCAAAGGAGATACTAATCCTCTAATCTCAAGTTCATGGATCTCTTCCTTAGGAGAACTCTTTTCCATTCTACTTTGGCTATGTGATCTTCTAGAAGACTTTGTCTCTCTGCTGCACTGATTGGTGGACCTCTCTCCACTTGAATACTCCTCACTCAAATCTATCTTTGACTGTATTTGCTGCTAGATTTCTATCCACTAAGACTTTGTCCTTTGTACTATGTCACATCCAAATATCTATCAATAGGCTCACTAAGAACCTGCTCAATAGGCTCACACAAAACTTGCTTAACAAGATCACATAGAACTTGTCAAATTTGCTTAACAAGCTCACATAGAACTTGTCCAAATTTGATCAAGCAAGCTCACCAAGAACTTACCCAAATCTACTTTAGCAAGCTCACCAATAACTTGCCCAATTTTTCTCTAGCAAGATCACCAATAACTTGCCCAAAACTATCTACAAATCTATCCCAACACTGTCCTAAAATCTATCCCTACACTATCCTCAAATCTGTCCCAAGGCCTTCTCAAAGGCTCAATAAATCATGCTCAAGTAGTACTCAAAATGAACTCAACAATGAATGGCAATATCAACTCAAATTAACTTCATAGAAGCATAAATAGAATTTTTAGAGACTCGATATGTTCTAATCTCACTCTCAACCCAAGTCAATCTCAACTCAACTCATAGAAGCATAAAAATAAATGTTAGAGACTCAATATGTTCTAAACTCACTCTCAACCCAAATCAATCTTAGCTCAACTCAAATCAACCAATAATCACAAGGGACAACTCTTTATCACACAACTCTAGTCCAAGTATGTATCAACCAACTCAAATGTTTCCAACAATGCTCAACCACAAATCTCACATAACAATGATACTCATGTTCTTTTCTAACTCAAGTTCTTTCACATCCAATGGGCTTCAACAACTATGCTTATCAAAAAATGTTTAGACACAACTCTCAATTCAGAAAACCTTGATGCATTCAACCAACCACTTTCGAAAATGAAACCACAAACAATCATTTTCCCTCCAATGATATTTCAAAAATCAACCACCATAAAAAATCAATAGGAGAATGTGCCCATACCTTTTATGAATATGAAAAAACCTCTTTGTAAATCTGCCACAATCACAAAATTCTTTTACCAATCTTCACAAGGGTTAGTATATCAATCAACATTACTCCACTTTTCAATAATCGTCACCAAGGCCTTTAATTGCACAACTTCCTTATCTCTCCTAAAACCACTTGTACCATAAAATAAAATAAATCAAAACATTGCAATACCTTTTCACTCCCAAAACCACTTATACCATAAAATAAAATAAATCACAATATTGCATACCTTGTCACCTCATGAAAGAATTAATCCTCTTGAAAAAGAACAAGGAAAACTTCACTTTTGGAACCCCTTTGCAAAATCAGAAATATCTCTTTATGCACACCTTATTTCTCCTTATAAATAAGTTAGTCAAATATTCCTTAAAATAAGCTTTCCGATGATATATAATATGCCCCCTTTCCAAAATTAATTGAAACCTTTACATGTATATATATGCCACCCTCCATTAATTGCACATAGGTCGGCCCTCCATTAATTTAAACTTAAACTTTAAACTTTAATATCTTCATCACCGGAGGTCCTTTTTCGATGAAACAAAATTCCACCTTGGATTTTAAGAAAATCCCTTTCCACATAAGCCCACCATGTTTTTAAATGAAACCTTTTATTGTGCCTGCCTTGGTTTTCATAAAAACCTTGTAAATAGCCATGCTTTCCAAAATATCATAAATGCTTATTTATGAAATATTTTGGCCACCAAAACCAAATGTGATCCATGTGATATCAATTATCCATTTTACATCAATGACAACATAAAATGCCTTAAATTAACTCAAATTTCCAACAATATCCCCCTTTTTCATTGATGGCAACACCTCTAAAGAAAAAACCACAATCACTACAAAAACCATCTCTGAGAATCAAAGTTGCTCCCCCTGACTCAATAATCTCAATGGAGGCTACTCCCCCTAACTCAATACTCTCCTTGGAGGCTTCTCCCCCTAACTTAATGCTCTCTTTGGAGGCTGCTCCCCCAAACTCAAATCTCTCCCCTTAATCAAATTTCTCCCCCTTTGACTGTTAGAGTTAATGTAATGTGCACTATGCCAGTTTGACACTTGTCAGTTTCATTGACAAGTGTCATGTTCATTTCATATAGGATTATGCCTATATATTGTAACTCAGATTTATCAATAATATAACCCCTTCAGTTTTCCCTCCTCACATTTGGTATCAGAGCAGGCTTTCCCTGCCCTGTGAAAACCTTGAGGGGGGATTTCCATCATGGAAATCCTCCCTCCCCATGATTTTATTTTTTTAATGCTCAGATTTTTTTTATGTAGGATCAAGGACAAAGCAGTGATCAAAACCAGTTGTGAGGCGGTGTTTGTTGTGTTCGCTGTTTGGCGCGACGTCTCCCACTTTAACGGTCATCAAATGTTTACCGCTCGCAGTTTGAGAGTTTAACAGCTGATGCGATCGATCCCTGAGTACCACTGTATCGAGAAAATGCTGAAGAGCAAAATCGGTCTGTAAATCATTGTTCATCCTGTTAAAGATATTTTGAGCTATGTTTTGCCCATTGTTGTGCGTGGTGGATGTTGAAAGAGGAGGCAATCATAATTCTGAAGAAGATATATCCGGCCGACATTGTGGAGGATGAAATCGAGGCGCTTAAGGAATCCGTGGAGGCAAAATTAATGGGTCGTTGATTTTACAGTCCCAGCATCGATGACAAGCTACAGCAGTATTTAAGAAGATTTGCGGTGGCGTCCATTGTAAGCGGTGGGAGATGGCGAGTGCTCGAAAGGCGACACTGGCGGTTCTGAGCCGCAGCATTTTCGGGTGCTTCTACAGGTCTTCGTACATTTTCGATGAGGAGCACAACGGTGGGAAGAATAATTCTGGCGTCCCGATCGACGTGCCGATAGGGCACCTGGCCGTATACGTTGGGAAGTAGTGTACGAGGTTCGTGATACGGGCTACGTATCTGAACCACCCCTTGTTCCGAGCGCTGCTGGAGCAGGCGGAGGAGGAGTTCGGCTACGATTACGACGGCGGCCTCGCCATTCCCTGCGATGAAGCCCTGTTTGAGCACATCGGGCTCCTCGGGGACGCAGCCGAGCAGGCCATCGACGGAGGCGGTGACGGCGAAGCGCGGCAGTAGGAATTGGAGAGAGATCCTGAACCAGTCTGCAATCGGGCAGTAAATGATGAAGAACAACTGGACGTCGATTCCGTAGTGGGAGTATTACTATTTATTTTCTGCAGTTTTGAGTGGCTGATGGTGATCTGCTAATGTTAATACCTATAAATCATGCATGGGGATTGGGGGACTACGAACATGCATGATTAATGGTACAAAAGAGTGCGATCTCTGGCACCGGAAGGAGGGAAGCATAAGATTTGTCCCAATTTTCTTTTATTTTCGTTGATGGCAATGGAGCTGGAGTACTCGATCTAACTGCAGTTTGTAAGCAGAGCGCGTAAATTATGGAGGAACATAATGGGCAAGGGAGATTTTTTCAAATCAAAGTGGAGTGGCCACTTTATTATTTTGTGAGGAATTGGGAGTTCTCGTGTCATATTGGCCCACATTGTAACCTTTGCCCATTTTTAATGATTTTTTCCACATTGATAGCGGAATGACCATGGAGAATGGAAGGCCCACATGGCCTATGTAATTCCTTTGCGTGGGAAATTTTAATGCTATTTTTTCCGCCACAGTGCGATGCCAAGAATATGATATTCCTGAGGTTTATTTTGCTGCCTAGATAGGCATGGTATTGTTTTCAACATGTTGAAGGCCCCTTTGATGGTGGAATATAGGGGTATTTATAGTCGTTGGAAACGTTTTTCCACGACGAACACAATGGTAGTGTCATATTGTAATTTTGAGGCTGTTTTAATTAAGTCTTTTAGCCTCAAAATTTTAATACCTTGGAGTGCACTCTCGGTTGTACCCGACACTCCCAAGGTAATTTTATATGTGATCCTTGTACCTAGTGACCTTATCTATACACTTGGCGAATGCAGCGGCTAGTTACCCATGCATATCGGTGGGATGACATGGTCACCATAAGGACACTTATTCTAGGGACTACAGACATAGACACCCTAGACTCTATCCGAGTTTTTTTCGGATCTACTTCTGAAGACTACAGACAAAGACACTTCAGAAGATTCTCTTCTTTTCTTCTTCTCTCCTCCTATTTTGATCTATGGCTCATTTTAATGTATTGAGTGCATTTTCGACAGAGACCGACACTCTTATATGGCTCGTTTTTCCTTTCATTAGGTGCATTTTCGGCAAATACCGACACCTTCTAGATTGAGTTCACCATGAGGAGGGATTTCATACTCATGGTGAATCTAGTCAGTGACCTACGAGAGGCAACATCCTCTAAGGATGACCTGTAGAAGCAACAGACCCAACAGTGGCTAACCCTGAGGCACCCATGATGACCCTGAGGCACTTAGACGGCTGACCCAGTGGCAACAGACCCGTGGAAGTGGCTGACCCTATGGCAACAGACCGAGATGTATACATAGTGGATCTAGCGTTATTCACAGTTGAAGAGCCAAGCACAAAGAGCACAAGCCTAGACCAAATCAGCAATAAAGGAGGATGTAGAATTTTCTTTTAGAAGTCAACATTAAGGGGGAATGTTACCTAATGTTGACTTGTTCTTTTCTTTAGTTAGGATAGTGCACATTAAGGGGGAATGTTAGAGTTAATGTAATGTGCACTATGCCAGTTTGACACTTGTTAGTTTCATTGACAAGTGTCATGTTCATTTCATATAGGCTTATGCCTATATATTGTAACTCAGTTTTATCAATAATATAACCCCTCCAGTTTTCCCTTCTCACATTGACATCAATGGCAAAAGGGACACCTATGGGGCTAAAATATATGACTTTTAAGGTTAGACCCCTCACCCCCTTTTCTTTTGAAGTGATTAATTTTTGGGTGGGAGTTATTTTACTCCCATATCACTTTGTTTCTTTCCTCTATCAAATTCCTTCCATGTTTTTTTGATATCCTTCTCTTGATGAATTACTTGAACTTCTTGTCTAGAACCTTTTGACCTTCTTGCCTTGAAACTGTTTGGAATTGAGTCCTACACCATCTTGCAATATGCCCAAAGTTATTTCAATTAAAAAACTTGATATTGTAGCCTTTGGATGGTGCCCATGTCCTGAAATTATTCTTAAAATAATTTTCATATCCATTCCTTTCCTAAACCTTGTATTGTGAAGCTCTATTTTCATGACCATTATAACCATGATTTCTAAATTGTGTAGCTCTAAAACCAAAACCATGTTTCTCCTTTCCTTTGCACTGAAAATCTCTATGACCAATAATGTTGCATAAGAGGCAATGTCCTTGAAAACCATACCTTCTTCCCTTGAAATTTCTTCTAGCAAAATCAAACTTCTTTGATCCATGGATCCTACAATGTATAGCCCTATGTCCAAATCCATTACAAGAAAAACAATATCCTTGAAAATCCCTTTGTTCATGCCTTGGTTCCTCATACCTTTCTTGACAATTATCCTTATGATCATCTTCAACTTTTGCATTACATTCTTGAACCTTATTTGTAGCATCTAAAACCTCTTCCTTACCTTTATCTTCAAGAATTTATTTTCCCTTTGAGCTTGATTCACATATCTCAAAAAAAGAACAAACTGAATATTTGGAGCCATAGGAACTTTGGAACTTTCCTCACAAATCTTAGGTGCTTCCTTGATTTCATCTTTTAGAACTTCCTTTCCTTTTGAGTGTGATTCCCCAAACCTGAAATATGCGACCTTTAGTGCTTTAAAACATTTCCAAAACTTGTGCAACTTTTCCTTGGAGTATTTCACTTCCAACCTTAAGAAAACAACTTCATGTTCTAATCTTTCACATTCTTGCTTCCTTACCTTTAATTGTTCAAGCATATCTTCTTCAATTTTCTTTGACTCTTAAACCGTTATTTTTAGATCAATGAGATCTTGTAGGAGCTTTACCTTCATCTTCTCATCCTCTTGTGCTTGAGCCTTTAGTCTTGAGTTTTATGTTTTCATTTATTCAAAAGCTTGTTCTAACACTTTATTTTCTTCATGATCATAACTGTGCATGTTTTTCTCTTCATGATAAATTATTACTTGAGATTCCTGCTTTTGATCTTTAGTAGGAGCTTCTTATTTTCCACTGTCACTAAGATCATTATAATCTTCTATAGCAAACAAACTCTCAATATTTCTTTGACCATGCCTATTTCCTTGATGTGTCATCTCATCTTCACTATCACTGAAACCATTGCAATATACTTATTTGTGATCTCTTTGACCACACACAAAACATTGTTCTCTTTAACCTTCTATTTCTAGGAATAAATGTTCTTCATTTTCATCATCTGATTTATTTTTGTCACTATGATTTGAGCTATCACTTGCCTCTAAAATGTAGTAAGATTTCTTTACCTTACGAAAAACTTTCTTATTTTCATACATGTTTTGCTTGTATCTATTATCGCTTGTGCTTTCCATCTTCTTTTCTTCTGTGAACCTATTTTTCATCATCACTATTTTCTTCATGTGGAAACTTGTATGCATAGTGACCAAGATCACCACACTTGTAGCACCTAACTTTCCTTATATCTCTAAAATTCCTTGAGTCATTATTCCTTTTGATGAAGTTAGATTCCTCATAATTTTCTAAAACTCTATCTATTTTTAAAACTTTCCCTTTCTATTTTTTTGAAGCCTTGAATGCAATATATTTTATTGGATCTTGATGCTTACTTACCCTCATCTCATAAGCTGTGAGAGTACCTTGCAATTCTTCCATTGTTAGCTTGTTGATATCCATTGTCTCTTCTATTTTTGAAACCTTAGAATCATATTTCATGGGAAGTGATCTCAAAACATTTTGAGTAACTTTTGATTATTTCATATCAAAACCTAGGCCTCTCATGGTGTTAGTAATCTCATCAACTCAAAGTAAAAACATTGCAATATCTTCATAATCTTCCATTTTCAATTCCTTGAATATTTTTCTATGAGTTTGTAGTTTTTCCAATTTTACCTTGGAATATCCTTCATAAGTATTCCTCAACTTGATCCACATCTCATTAGTTGAAGTACATACCATGACCTTTGAAAAATTTGTCTCACATAGCCCACTCAAAATACAATTCATTGCTCTTGCATTGATCTCAACCAATTTCTTGGTAGTCTTATCTTCTTCAGGATCATCGTCAACCTTATACTCTTTTTCAACCATCTTCCATACCTCATATCCTTGTGATATCAAGTATTTCTTCATCATCATGCTCTAGAAAGCATAATTGTTACCATCAAACAATGGAGCCTTATCTGTAGATAATCCTTTCTATGAAGCCATTTGTGTTCTTGTAGAATCTTCCCTCAAGTTGTTAGCCTTTCCGTAGGAACCCGCTCTGATACCAATTGAATAACACAAGCTTATACTAAGAGGAGGGGTGAAAATTATAAGACCACTTTTTACTTTTTCTTCCAAATCAATATTAATTTATGTAAATATAGCAGTATCAATAGCAGTAATCAAAGCAATGCATAAAAACCATACACAATAGAGAAACCACACTTTACGTGGTTCACCCAATGTGGGGTACTCCATGAAGAAAATATTTTACTAAAACTTTCTCAATAAATATCTTTGGGAATCACTCCCAATTACAATATTTATGGATATCTGTCCAAAGGAGATGCTAATCCCCTAATATCAAGTTCATGGATCTCTTCCAAAGGAGAACTCTTTCCCCTTCTGCTTTGGCTATGTGATCTTCTAGAAGATTTTTTCTCTTTGTTGCACTTACTAGTGGACCTCTCTCCACTTGAAGACTCCTCACTCAGATCTATCTTCAACTATGTTGGCAGCTAGATATCTATCCACTGAGACTTTATCCTCTATACTTTATCACCTCCAAATATCTATAAATAGGCTCATTATGAACCTACTCAATAGGCTCACATAGAACCTTAACAAGCTCACATAGAACTTGTCAAATTTTCTTAAAAATCTCACACATAACTTGTCCAAATATGATGAAGCAAGCTCACCAAGAACTTGCCCAAATATGCTCTAGCAAGATCACCAAGAACTTACCCAATTTTTCTCTAGCAAGCTCACCAAGAACTTTCCCAAAATTATCTACAAATATGTCCCAACACTGTCCTCAAATCTGTCCCAACATTGTCCTCAAATATGTCCCAAAGGCCTTCTCAAAGGCTCAATCAATCATGCTCAAGTAGTACTCAAAATGAACTCAACAATGAATGGAAATCTCAACTCAAATTAAGTTCATAGAAGCATAAAGAAAATTTTTAGAGACTCAATATGTTCTAATCTCACTCTCAATCCAAATCAATCTCAACTCAACTCATAGAATCATAAAGAGAATTGTTAGAGATTCAATATGTTCTAAACTCAATCTCAACCCAAATCAATCTCATCTCAACTCAAATAAACCAATCATCACAAGGGACAACTCTTTCTCACACAAACCTAGTCCAAGTATGTATCAACCAACTCAAATATTTTCAACAATGCTCAACCACAAATCTCACATAACAATGATACTCATGTTCTTTTCTAACTCAAGATCTTTTACAACCAATGAGCTTCAACAACTATGCTTATCAAAAAAAATTTAGACACGACTCTCAATTCTAAAAAACCTTGAATAATTCAACCAACCACTTTTGAAAAGGAAACCACAAACAATCATTTTCCCTCCAATGATATTTCAAAAACCAACCACCATAAACAATCAATAGGAGAATGTGTCCATACCTTTTATGAAGATGAAAAAACCTCTTTATAAATCTGCCACAATCACAAAATTCCTTTTCCAATCTTCACAAGGGTTAGTAGATCATAAAATAATCAACATTACTCCACTTTTCAATAATCGTCACCAAGGCCTTTAATTGCACAACTTTCTTATCTCTCCTAAAACCACTTGTACCATAAAATAAAATAAATCAAAACATCGCATAACCTTTTCACTCCCAAAACCACTTATACCATAAAATAAAATAAATCACAATATTGCATACCTTGTCACCTCATGAAAGAATTAATCCTCTTGAAAAAGAACAAGGAAAACTTCACTTTTGGAACCCCTTTGAAAAATCAGAAATATATCTTTACACACACCTTATTTCTCCTTCTAAATAATTTATTAAAATATCCCTCGAAATAAGCTTTCTAACGATATATAATATTCCCCATTTCCAAAATATTTTGAAACCTTTACATGTATATATATGCCACCCTCCATTAATTGCACATAGGTCAGCCCTCCATTAATTCAAACTTAAACTTTAAAATTTAATATCTTCATCACTGGATGTCCTTTTTTGATGAAACAAAATTCCACCTTGGGTTTTTAGAAAAGCCCTTTCCACATAAGCCCAGCATGGTTTTAAATAAAACATTTTATTTTTCCTGCCTTGGTTTTCATAAAAACCCTGTAAATAGCCATGCTTTCCAAAATATCATAAATGCTTATTTATGAAATATTTTGGCCACCAAAACCAAATGTGATCCATGTGATATAAATGATCCATGTGACACCAATGACAACATAAAATGCCTCAAATTAACTCAAATTTCTAACAGTTTCCAGGTGTAGGAATCATATTTTTTGAAGCTATTACATCTAGGGTGGTCCCGTAGGGATACACAAGCCCACCCGCACACTTGTTTGGATCAAGGACAAACTAGAAGACACCAATTGTTCATTGAACTAGGGTTTTGAAACCCTATTATCTATAATCATTGTATCAAAAGCATTTGTAGCCTCTTATTAGGGGTACATTTTTTGTACAACTCAGAGATCTACCTATATTAATAAATATTATTCATTTTATGTATTTCGTGGTGTTATTGTGCTTTTTACATTTTCTTTGTATTGGTGTTGTTGATTTTTTATTTACAAAATGATGATAAAATTAATTGTGTTATTATATTTTTGTTCTTTTATATTTGTATTGGTGTTGTTCATTTTTGGGATTTATATTTATTTTGTTATTATCCCACCATGATTGCCATTTTGTAAACCAAAAATGAACAACACCAATACAAAGCAAAAGGTATAAAAGCACAATAACACCACATAATGCACAAAATAAATAATATTTATTAATATAGGTAGATCTCTGAGTTATACAATGAATGTGCCCCAATATGGGGTTACAAATGCTTTTGATACAATGATTATAGATAATAGGATTTTAAAACCCTAGTTCAATGAACAAGTAGTGTCTTCTACTTCATCCTTGATCCAAACAAGAGTGTGAGTGGGTTTGTGTATCCGTCTGGGACCACCCATAAAAGGTACAAAAGTACAAGTTACAAAGCATTCTATAGATGTTGATATCACACTTTTTTTTTATGGTTCTAAGTGCAAAAAAGGTCAAGGTGTTAAATTCCACTGGTACATATCATGCTCCCTATCATATCCAACCTCAATACATAATCCCTCCATTGGCACTTGAAGAATGATGTATACATCCATGAGTGTCACTTTTACCTCTCCAATAGGAAGCTAAAAGGTCCCCCTACCTGGATCCCATCTCTTTTCCAAGGTAAAAATATACCTCTCATCTACCCTCACCACATCAATTTGATCTACCCTAGTGAACCCCACATCCTCCAACCAATCCTAATGCTACTTCTATAGTTCCTTTCTCACTCTTGGTATGATAGGTGATAATCGATGTTGAGCCTCTAAAATCCTCAACTACAGCACAACACATGCATAATGCAAACACATTAATGCCACATTCATTTACATAATTTAAAAAAATTGTACAAAATCCAAATAAGAGTGTCAAGGGCACTTACCTCAGCCACCTACACCACTGCTCTTGCCACATCCACACACTCCATTACCATAGACTCCACTCCACCACACTCCTTCACTCCACCTCACTCCTTCACTCACTCACTCTTCTTAAAATACAACTTCCTAAACTTGTGAATGCAAGAATAAATATTATTTTCTTCTACATACTATTTATAGCTATTTTTTGCATGCTTAACTGTCCATCGGAATTCCATGGCACATCAAAATGCTCATCAGCATTTGTAGAGTGGAAAACCGACATCTGGCTTCAAAATTTTATAGAAAGATCAAAATGCTCCAAAAAATAGCTTACCTCCACAAAATCACTCCACACTGCATACATGCATTCATTTCATCATCATATCATGTTTTTAGAAAACAAAAATCAATTTGGGCACTTAATTTTTGCTTGTGACCACAAGTCGTAAAATCACCTTACAAATTTTAAAACATCCCAAAACGGTATGAATTTTCACAAAATGACCACATTCATCATTCTAATCATCCATATCATTATTTCACTACTCTTTGTGATAACATGGATTGATTTAGGTGGTTAATTTTTATTTGCAACTCAAAAAGTTGTAAAAAGTATCCAAAAATTACTTAAAAAATGCTCCAAAACAATGTAAAACTTCACAAATTCATGCTATCCAATAATCAATGCATTATTCATTAGAATATTCTAATTTCAAATCCATAATACATTACATTCACATTCAATATTTTCCAAGTTCACCCAAAATTTCAAGTGAACCTCGTATCTAGTGGTCTATTCTATATCCTTGGCGATTGCAGCAATTGGCTATAAACACAATTCAATAAGATGTATAAATCACCATAAGGATGCTTGGGAATATTCTATATCCAATATATCCTTGTTAAAAAATAAAATCACTTTTGGTCCCTCATATTTTGAGTGAGACTATTCCAAGACCAATTTTCTCAACAACTGTCATTGATGATATTTTTTCATAGGGTTCCCAACATGGATAACATTCATCATTTCCCTTGCAATTACACCAGTATTTGAGGATGCAATATGATTAAAGTGATTGAGTAACCATTTAGGAATTACATTTATGAATTAGCTACAATCATGAGTTGCCTCAAGGACAAACTATATTCTCTTTTTTTTTTTTGCATTTGCATCTTTGCATTTTTATGATGTCCAAAGGTACTTTATTCAATAATATGGAATCACCCTAAACTTGGGGTAACAAAAATTTATTTTTATTTCCCACGGCAAGATACATATTACATGATCATGGCATCTACACTTGGTAAAAACCCCTTTATTATTTTTTTGGGGTAAAAATAGAAATCAACATCACATTTACATCACTCATATCATCCACATTTACATCATTTATATCATCTACATTTACATAATACACTTGCAATTACACCATTCACCTGCGTAATTACCCACAGTTCTATCAATTGGTTCATGAGACTCATTTTCCAATTGAGGGGGCAAGATACACTAACAAATTATTTATCTTCAAAATCATCTTTGCGTTCCAAGGAAAAAAAGTTGCTTCACCATGCCAAACTAGGTGTCTCAAATTTTTGTACTGCATTGTGTTTCATGCTATATGACACAAAAAGAGGCATCTATAGAAACCAAAATCTAAACACTTATCATCCATTTGTATCCTTCAATCATAGCCATTCATTATTGTAGGCCAAAAAATTGGCTACATCCATACCTAGCCAAAATTTCATAAAAAATTAACCAAGGATGAAGAAAACACAAAGGCACTAGAAATAGAGTAAAACAAAGAATGCAGGTGATCCATGCTTCCCAACACTCTTTGCATTCATTTCACAGAAGAAAAAGGTGCTGAAAATTTAAAAGCATCATGTACAGGTAGAAAATGAGAAAGTACCAAAATCAAGCCAAAAGTAAGAAGTCCAAAAATATCACACTTCTCAACCTTTTTTGTGGCAAGTGCACAACATAAAAGCACCGAAAAGGGCCCAAAAGTGAGAAGCGCTAAGAAGGGAGTAAAACAAAGAAGTCTCAAAAATCGTGCTTCTCAATCATCTTCACATAAGTCGTGCAAATGGGAAAACATCATGAAAAAGGCTAAAACTAAGAAGCGTTGAAATGAACCCAAAATTAAGAAGTCTAACAGATTGTGCTTTTCAGCTTCCTTTATAGCTAGCACATGGAAGAAAAGCACTAAAAAAGGTTCAAATTTTAGAAGCACCAAAAAAGGAGGAAATGTGAGAAGAAAGAAGAATAGTTCTTTCTCGTCTACCATGCATCAACAATGCAGATCTAAAAAGTGTGACAACGGGATACTAGCCAAAGCAATGCAAAGTCATGTTTCTCTTCCTTATTTATTACACCACGCAAATAATAAGTAGTAGTACAATCATTCGATGGTCAGATCTACGACCAAAAATAAACTTTTTCTTTCCTTAAGGGTTTTCGATGAATTTTTACATGCATAACCCAGAAAGTAAGGGAAAAACTAAAATTGATGCTAGAAAGCTAAACAAAAAGCGGTTATAGTCCAAAACCTTCCAGAACATCCTACTGAACTAGATTCAATTGTGATATCGATGAAAAGGAATTAATTCCAAATATCACCAACAACGATGATGAACTCAACTAGAAGGTCATTACAATAGAACTAGAAGGGTGAATTTGGCAGGAATCATGAATAGCAAGTGGTTAGAGAAATCACAAGAAAATAAAATTTCCCTATAATGCTTAAGAGTAAAAAGACTATTGTAAAATCTATAAATAAGGGCATCAAACTCCTTCCAAAAGGTCAGCTCTAGAGTGTTTTCTTGCACCATTATGTAGATCTTTGAAAATTGATGAATAAAGCATTACAAGGGATGTTTGCCTTGAATTTTTGCCTGTGTTGAATGGTGGACTTGATTCTTATATATTATCTCATCTTGCTACTATGGTTAGTCTATTTTGTTAACATGAAAAGCTAATTTAAAGTAGATCAATTTGATTATTTCTACATACATGTTTATCGAGAATTCTATTATTGTAAAATCAAGGTATTGATATTATTCTATTAAATTTGGATAATCAATATTTCTAGATATTTGGAATAGTTTTGTGAACATGAAAACACCATTTCAATAGAGTAACTACATAATTTATTAATGTTTTTAATCCTCTAGGATGCTTTTTTGAAATCATTTGTTAAATAATATTGTGTGGATGTTTATGTTGTTAGCTTCATCCATCCATATTAAATTCCGTTTGTTTCTAACCCTACCATTTCTATCCTTAATCTTCCTATATTTGAGCTAAATAGAGTCAACACTTGTTAATTTGACAAGGAGCCAACCTTCTCTAGAGGTTGAATCAAAGCAGTTTGATTCTCTCGATGTTGAGTCTAGGTTGTGATCAGCGGGTGCTCACCTTCAAATATCAATAGATGATAATCATAGTTCTAGCATGATCTATATGAAAAACTAGGCTACAATAGTTTTTGGCACACCCAGTGGGATTTCATCCATAGAATATTACAAGATTAGGGAAGTGGTAACCCCCCTAGTTTTTCAATAAATTTAGATCTACTTGGAGAATCTGCTTTAAAAGGGCCCATTTTAGCAACACATTGCCTTTTAAAAATTATACGATATTGGTGATTTATAATTCAATAAAATATCATCTGATAAGGTCGAGGATATAATTATCTCGATCCAATAGACAGATATATGGTGATTTTATTGGAAAGTAAACTTGGGAGCCATCATGGTTTTTCATTCATCCCTTAAGAGTTAAGTATCACTTTTGAGTTCAAATGGTTGATCAATATTACCCCCCATGGTATGACACAAGACCATTAAAAATATCCATTCTACATAAAATTTTGAAAATCTTTTTAAAAAATCTGCCTAGCTACGAAGAGAAAGAAAAATCAGCTAAGGAATATTGTTGACATATAGTATGGTTGTCCTTAGTATACAATGTTGTGGAGGAAGAAATTATGATTAGTTTATTGATTTTATCTTTAAAATGGAAGGTAATATTGTGGTATAAATTCTTAGAAAGTATAAATATTAGTAGTTGAGCATAATTATCTAAAGCTTTCATTTATGAATTCGATGATCCTAGAGATCCCTTTTTATTTCTCACTCAATTTTCATTTATGAAGAGAGATCTTCAAGAAAGTCTACTCGAGTTTAACATCATTTCAAACTAACATGGGAGAGGATTCCCCAAGAATACTAATATTTCCAATCATAAAGGAGGTTTCCTAATATTTTCAAAGAAGCTATTAGAGCTAAAAATATATTAATAGTGGTAGGCAAGCTTCCACCTAGAAGTAGTTTTTCCACCCTCAGTAATAGATTTTATGAGGAGCCAAGTACAGTTTCACATCTAAAAGGAAAATAGGATTATCGCCTAACATATCCAAACGTTGATTCGAGAGAACAGTATCCCATTGAGAAAAATGGATACCAAAAGGTAGCTCCACAAAATAGGTTAGATTCTTAGAATTATAGTGATTATAAATTTGAATAGAACCTCGATTTAATACGAATTGAAATAATTAGTTCTATTCAAACATAATTCCTACTACCTAAAGAGTAGCTAGGAAATTCATATCAAGATTGGGATATTGGCTATAGGATGAACAAAATTGACAATCCTCGAACACCCTTGGTGTAAAACATATTTTTACTAGTAGGTATTTATAATTAAAGAATGGTAAGAGATTGAAAATATTTATCTTTCCTATCCCTAATGCTAGAGGAAAGAAGAGAAAATATGGAACTCTTTCAAAATCTACTCGAACTCCCTTCGCCATCTAAACAAAGTTTGGGGGAAGATTTGCTAGTAAGACCAAAAACTAATTTGGTTAATGCCTCTTTCAGGATTGAATAAAATACCCCTTTATCTAAAAAGGGGATAGGTTATCTATCTATTTTTATAGAAAAAGGTATTTTGCACAATTGTATAATCAAACCAGATGTTGAAGTATCAATAATGTCCTTGGCTATCTGTAAAATTGTAAATTTAACTATGGAAAAAGTATAATCCCAATGGCTTAACTTTAAATAAAATAGTGTTAAAGTTATAGGTATTTTGAGGAACATGGTGGCAATGTTATATGGGCAACCAGACCTAACAATAGTATATTAATATAATTGTGATAGATATTCTTCCCCTTTTCGGTATTTGCCTCTTCGGGCATGACTTCAGCAAATCAATGTTTTACCTCGAGGATGGGAGACAACTGATTAAAATAATCAGAGAAAGAGGTAGGTTTAAATTTTTTTGTAAATATATTCATCCCTTCATAATAGAAAGACATGAGCAAGATCATCCATTCATACCTCTAAAAATCAGTAATAATTATAAAGCAATAGTGGTTTTTTAATTCAAATGAAATTCGATACTGTTGGTCATCAAATCTACCTAGGAAAGAA
This sequence comes from Wollemia nobilis, assembly GCA_028583015.1. NCBI lineage: Eukaryota > Viridiplantae > Streptophyta > Pinopsida > Araucariales > Araucariaceae > Wollemia > Wollemia nobilis. The sequence continues at coordinate 15,393,264 of JAQPPZ010017235.1, forward strand.
TTTGGGTGAGTGTATGCACCCTAGACCTGGACCAACATTGAAAGGTCGAAGGGAAGAGATGCCCCTCGTGCCAATCTCTGGAGAAAGGCCAGCTCCTATGCTAAACTACTTTGGTGTTTTGAGATAAGGGATGCAGGAAAGAGATAAAAGGAGTTAGAGTTAGAGAAAGAAAATAAAAAATGGGTAAGGGAAGAGAGATCGGTGATTTAAGGTGGGAGAGAACAGGAAGCACGATCACTAACTAACAACTTGAATAGCAGCAAGGAACACCAAGAATAAATGAAAGAAATGACACATTAACCTTCCTATGTATCCTCTGAGAGAGATCCAGGATTCTCCTTCTCCCTTTTGTCAAAATTTAGGGTTCAGAGTAACGACGATTAGGACAATAAAATATAACAAAAACCACAACCCACCAGTCAGCATAAAATAAAACCAATATAGTATTTTTCCTCTCCTATGTATCCTTAGGGAAAGTTTTAGGGTACAGTCCCCAATCGCACACCGAATTCAGGATTCAGAGCCACAGCATGCAAATGAAGAAAAACAAAAGAATCAAACACAAAAGGCAGCATAAAAGAGAGAAATTGATCCCAAATATCTTTAGTATTAATCGTAGGACATAAAGTTACAATAGATTTCTAGCAGATAGTTCCCCCATTTTCTTACATTACAATGCCTAGGTTTTTATAGAGGACTCGACCCTCTGAGTCATTATTACATAGAATGACGAAGTATACTATTGATATTAGTGAAGTCAGCTCCTCACGACCCTCATGACTGAGCTTTCAAATCCATTACTAGAACTGGTAACTGTGATCAAGTCAACCGTAGAAATATGTAATGATGAGCCATATGAGTGTCCTTGGTTTCTAGGTGCAATGCTCGAGTGGTCACCATGCTTTTCGAGATCTCCTTCAGGGACTGATACTTCGCTTCCAATTGCCAAAAATGAGAAGCAAGCTTATCGAGCAAGTAAAAATGCATTTATGAGGCACTTTGATGGTCTCGAGAAAATACCCGACTTGGAGTGTGTGCCCCTTTTAAGTCACGAAAAAGCAACATGTCATGAAATCGTGACATTTCTATGCCTTCAGCTTGGTTCTTCTTCTTGCATCGCAAAAATATGACATGTCATGAAATCGCGACATTTTTGCTTTGTCTTCTTTTGTTGCTTTGAGCCTCAAAAATGTGGCATTTCGTGATATCGCGACGCTTTTCCTTTCCTTATCTTTCTTGTCACTTTTAGTCATGAAAATGCAACATGTCATGATATCTCAACACTTTTCCTTTCTTGCACTTTTTCCTTGCTGTCGATTGTGAAAATGCAACATGTCGCGATATCGTGACACCTTTTCCTTCTACTCTTTTTCCTTGCTGTCGGCCGCAAAAATGCAACATGTCATGATATCGCAATGCTTTCTCTTTCTTGCGCTTCCTCCTTGTTGTCAATTGTGAAAATGCAACATATCACGATATCGCGACACTTTTCCATTCTTGCGCTTTCTCCTTTCTTTCAACCATGAAAATGCAACATGTCGCAATATCACGATACTTTTTCCTTCTACTCTTCCTCCTTGCTTTCGGCCGCAAAAATGCAACATGTCATGATATCTCAACATTTTTCCTTCTATATCGTGACAGCTGTGAAAATGCAACATGTCGCGATATCGTGACACTTTTTCCTTCTATGCTTCCTCCTTGCTTTCGGTCACAAAAATGCAACATGTCACGATATCATGAAAATTTTTCTCTTTTGCTCCCTCTTGTCGCTCTGAGCCACAAAAATGCAACATGTCATGATATCGCGACACCTTTTCCTTCTGCGCTTCCTCCTTACTTTTGGCCAAGAAAATACGACATGTTGCGATATCACGACACTTCTTATTTCTTATTGTGAAACTATATTTTTTGGTCTATTTGGCAGTGAAGCTTTTTCTTCTTCATTTTGTGTACAAGGGGGTAGCATTGAAAGCCAAAACTGCTGCAACACTTACAAATACTTTCGAAGCAACAAAAAGAAATACTTTTGCAAAAGGAAAGACTATACAAAATTTTGATTTTTTTTATTTTTTTCTATCTGTTGTGCAATGTGACAAAATTGTCAACATTATTGGTGGCTCATAGGGCATTTAGCTCGTCTGAATGCAGATATCCCAAAAATTTATCCATTGGAAAACAGAGTCATTCCCATTATCCTCTTCTCTGCCTATCCACGGATGGCACTTTTTTTTTTGTGTCTAAGCTCCTAAGCAACACTTAGCGCCCTCGACACTTATCTACTAGTCGAGCTATTTACAGTATTTACACAAAATTTTGTGGTATGATTGGCATGCCGCCACCATAAACCTAGATTTGGGTGCCTATCCGGTGAACCTGCAATGTCTAGACTAGATCTGATTGAACTTTAGTTGGTCTTTGAAATCTAGGTAGCCTCTTCCTGAAGTTGTCCATGTTGCAAACAGGGAGCAACGTAGTGAGTTGTCACTCCTGCCAATACCTGTACTATTGATAAAAGATGTGGCAAAGAATTTTGCCATATGAGGGGATTCTTGGGGTACTGGTCATAGTGGGGGTTGGAACCAATACTATAATACCAAAGAATCTATTAACTATGGGCTGGGTATAGGTACTTCCATCCTCTTGATGTGGTAATAGGGTTCCTCCGACAAAGAGTAATCTTCTAGGATCTCTTCAGGTTCAGCTTGATGAGTCATGCTTAATGGATTATGGCTGATTACTTGCATTCCATATTTTGGGATACAAAAAGGGTGCATAAATGTGCCCTCTTCATTCTCAGGCTCTACCACTTGAGCCTATTCCTCTCCTTGGCCCATCTTCTGATGGGAACTGCAAGAAACCATATTGTTCATTACTGGATCATGGCTTGTATATTCCCATTGTTGGACTTGGATGAAACCTACCTCTTGAGCTTCAAACGACTGCATCTCAGGCCTCTACTCAGTATGAGGAGTCTACCATGGTGAATACTGCATTGGATAAATAGGAGTAGTAATTATCGGGTAGGGTGATGGGGCTGCTCCCCACTGCCACTTTCCTCATAAGAGTAAAAGTTTTTTTACTCATATTGCTTCCTCAAATATTTGAGGGAATATTTGCTCACCTGATCGTAGTAATAGGAGGCCCATGTCCGGATGAAAAGCCCAAACATATAAGAGGTGGGCTTGGGCAGGCGTCGGTTGGATATCCCCTTGAATTCTCTTCCAACTTCTATAGAATTAGACATTGAAGTTTGTAATGCTCTCCAAAGGTGCTCTCCTGTTGGTGGAGAGGTACATCAAAAGCTGGAAGGGGTCTTGAGAGCCATCAAATGTTCCGAATATTGCTCCCACTAAGTCATCCCATGAGCGGATGCTTTTACTCCCGAGTAGTCTATACCACTGCAATGACCTTCCTTCCAAAGATAGAACCAGGAGTCTGATCATGACATCTTCATGGATTATGTCATGGAGGAACGCTAAAGTTGCAACATCTTCAAGGTGCTCTCGGGCCATTCCCTTAGTGCCATTGTATTTTGTCAATGTCTCCAAGGCACTTTTGGGAATTTCATGGTAACTTTGAAGATTCAAAGGGCCACGATCATCCTAGCTGGGATAACATACCCTCTCCATTATAGCAGTGGCCTGTAGATATCATGGTTCTCACCACTAATTCAAAGTCGCCAGGTGAACATTCTTTTCTCTGCTTGTGAGGTCAAGGATGCTCACCGAACCTTGATTCCTCCGGGGTGTCTTCTTTCAGCTTTAAAATGTGCCTACGATCAAGAAATCTGGATCTTCAGCTCAGTCAAATTTTCCAAGTGATTTTTTCGGATGGAGGTAAGCCATAGATTCACCAAACTCAGGCTTCCTTAAAACATGGGACCAGTGTCCCACCGGGCATACCAAAAACTGTTGGTCATCAAATATGCCTAGGAAATAATTTGGGTGAGTGTATGCACCATAGAACTAGACCAACATTGAAAGTCCGAAGGGAAGAGATGCCCCTCATGCTAATCTTTAGAGAAAGGTCGGCTCCTATGCTAAACTACTTTGGTGTTTTGAGATAAGGGATGCAGGAAAGAGATAAAAGGAGTTAGAGTTAGAGAAAGAAAATAAAAAAGGGGTAAGGGAAAAGAGATCGGTGATTTAATATGGGAGAGAATAGGAAGCATGATCACTAACTAACAAATTGAATAGTAGCAAGGAACACCAAGAATAAATGAAAGAAACACCACATTAACCTTCCTATGTATCCTCTGAGAGAGTTCCAGGATTCTCCTTCTCCCTTTCATCAAAATTTAGGGTTCAGAGTAACGAAAATTAGGACAAGTGAATATAACAGAAACCATAACCCACCAGGTAGCATAAAAGAAAACCGATATAGCATTTTTCCTCTCCTATGTATCCTTCGGGCAAGTTTTAGGGTACAGTCCCCAATCGCACACTAGATTCAGGATTCAGAGTCATAGTATGCAAATGAATAAAAACAAAAGAATCAAACACAGAAGGCAGCATAAAAGAGAGAAATTGAGCCCAAAGCTCTTTAGAATTAATTATAGGACATCAAGTTACAACAACTTTCTAGCAGATAGTTCCCCCCCTTTTCTTACATTACAATGCCTAGGTTTTTATAGAGGACCCGACCCTCTGAGTCATTATTACATAGAATGGTGAAGTATACTCTTGAGATCGGTGAAGTTGGCTCCTCATGGCCCTCATGACTGAGCTTTCAAATCCATTACTAGAATTGGTAACTGTGACCGAGTCAACCGTAGAAATATGCAATGATGAGCCATCTGAGTGTCCTTGGTTTCTAGGTGCAATGCTTGAGTGGCTGCCATGCTTGTCGAGATCTCCTTCAGGGACTGATACTTCGCTTCCAATTGCCAAAAATGAGCAGCGAGCTTATCGAGAAAGTAAAAATGCATTTATGAGGCACTTTGATGGTCTCGAGAAAATACCCGACTTGGAGTGTGTGCCCCTTTTGAGTCACAAAAAAGCAACATGTCACGAAATCATGACATTTCTATGCCTTCAGCTTGGTTCTTCTTCTTGCATCACAAAAATATGACATGTCATGAAATCGTGACATTTCTATGTCGTTGTCTTCTTTGATTGCTTTGAGCCCCAAAAATGCGACATGTCGTGATATCACGACGCTTTTCCTTTCTTGATCTTTCTTATCACTTTCGACCGTGAGAATGCAACATGTTACGATATCATGACACTTTTCCTTTCTTGCGTTTTTTCCTTGCTATCAACCGTGAAAATGCAACATGTCATGATATCGTGACACCTTTTCCTTCTACACTTTTTCCTTACTGTCGACCATAAAAATGCAACATGTCACGATATTGCAATGCTTTCTCTTTCTTGCACTTCCTCCTTGCTGACGTCCATGAAAATGCAACATGTAGCGGTATCGTGACATTTTTCCCTTCTTGTGCTTTCTCCTTGCTTTTGGTCATGAAAATGCAACATGTCACGATATCACAACACTTTTTCCTTCTGCTCTTCCTTCTTGCTTTCAGCTGTGAAAATGCAACATGTCACGATATCGTGACACTTTTTCCTTTTGATCTTCCTCCTTGCTTTCGGCTATGAAAATGCAACATATCACGATATCGCAAGACTTTTTCCTTCTGCTCTTCCTCCTTTCTTTCGGCTGCGAAAATGCAACATGTCACGATATCACGACACTTTTTCCTTCTACGCTTCCTCCTTGCTATCACGACACTTATTCTCTTTTGCTCCCTCTTGTTGCTTTGAGCCGTGAAAATGCAACATGTCGTGATATCGTGACACCTTTTTCTTCTGCGCTTCCTCCTTTCTTTTGATCATGAAAATGCGACATGTCGTGATATCGTGAAACTTTTATTTCTTGCTCCCTCTTGTCACTCTGAGCTACAAAAATGCAACATGTAATGATATCATGACACTTCTTCTTTCTTGCGGTGAAGCTATCTTCTTTGGTCCGTTTGGTAGCGAATCTTTTTCTTCTTCATTTTGTGTACAAGGGGGTGGTATTGAAAGCCAAAATTGTTGCAACACTTACAAATACTTTCGAAGCAACAAAAAGAAATACTTTTGCAAAAGGAAAGACTATACAAAATTTTGATTTTTTTCTACCCCTTGTGTAATGTGACAAAATTGTCAACAAGTACCATGTCATTCTTAACATTATGATCAATGGAAGAGGATGACGTACCAACATCAAAGACCTATGGATGATCTCTCTTTTCCATTTTACAAAAGTAGTCAGAGAAACGTGCCATATCAAAACTTAGGATCTCTAAACTTACATATGTGTGAATATCTACAAGAAAATGTGATGACTCATAAATCTTACCAAGATCTAGTATGTCAGGCTTCTAAGGCCAAGGAATCGTCACCAGTGACACTCGCTAATGACCCAAATAATGACTCAAAATATACTTCTTAGAAGAATTTTTTTAGAAATTATCCGATTAGTGGTATAAAGAAAAACACAAATTTAGAGTCATATGGTCAGGTTATTTTAGGTTTAGGGGATGATCTATAAGTTTTTGTTCATCCGGACATGGGCTCTACTATACCAATTTTTGTATACATAATTGACAGGTAAATAAAATGTGAAGTATGATTATAATAGATAAGGTATGACAATTCCTTGGTGGGATATGAGCCTTGCCCAGTTAAAATCTTGGGTACAAATTTTGGGAGGTGTTGTTGACTCTATTGCCTAATGGATGAAACTAAAATAAGCTTGAAATATAAGTAAGTAATTGTGAGAAAGGATAAAATTGACATGTATGGCATCAAATAAAATACGTCATACCCCGTGTAGGATCAGCTTTATAAAAGGTAAAGGGGACATGCATGAAGGATGCATGAAAATATCAATTTTTATCTAGAGACATCATAAAATCCTTGTAACATGATAGCATGGCATCAACTAACAAGAGAAACCACCTTAAAATCAACTATAAAAGAAGGTTATCACCTAGAAGGAGATATTTGAAGTTATCATAAAAAGGATGAACCTAAGAATGCAAATAGGAAGTGGCAAAAGGAAAGATATATGGCGGAGAAGTTGCTTTTTGGTCATGCTTGAAGTAGAAGGAAATGAGGAAAAGATATATGAAGGTCCATATCATGGCAATCCATCCACATTGGAATATTTTCTTTGCCTCGATAAAATATACATATACAATATTCACCTCAATGGAGTATACATATGGAGGTACAATATCATACACAATTTTACCACCTTTTGTACCTTTGGTTCTCTTGATTTATTTCCTTCCTTTCCCATTCTCCAACATTTTTATTTTTCTTCCTCTGCTTCTTCTATGAAAGCTTGCTTTTCATTCCCTTCCTAATTTCCCTCCTACATTAGCTATATCCTCTTAGCCCTTATTTTATCCCTCTCCTTCCATTCCTTTTGTTTTTCATGTGTATTATGAAATTATTTTGTAGCCCCTTAAACCTCTAAATATCAATGTTAAAATTTAAGTATCACTTTGTCCTATTTTCTCCCAAAAATATAGTTGTCATGCTTGGTATCCTTTATCTCCCCTAAGTTTCAACAAATAATTATTCATGCCTTGCCAAAATAAGTTATGTATTCAAGGATAAGGCTCTTTGAGTTCTGTAACTTTCTAAGCAAATTTCCTGAGAGGCACCATAATGTAGGTCAAAAAATTTGCTACATCCATACCTAGCCAAAATTTCATAGAAAATTGACTAAGGATGAAGAAAACACAAAAGCACTAGAAACAGAGTAAAATAGAGAAGGCAGGTGAGCCGCACTTCCTAGTGCTCTTTTGCATTCATTGCACATAAGTGAAAAGTGCTAAAAACTAAAAAGCACCGCATAAAGGTGGAAAATGATAAAGTATCGAAATTGAGCCAAAAGTAAGAAGTCCATAAAGACCACACTTCTCAACCTTCTTTGTGGCAAGTGTGTAGCCAAAAAGTGCCAAAAAGAGTCCAAAAGTGGGAAGCACTGAGAAGGGAGCAAAACAAAGAACTCTTTAAAAACTACACTTCTCGATCATCTTCACATAAGCTGCGTAAATGAGAAAACACCATGAATAAGGCTAAAAATAAGAAGCACTAAAATGAACCTAAAATTAAGAAGTCTAATAGACCATGATTTTCAACTTCCTTTATAGCTAGCATGTGGAAGGAAAGCATTAAAAAAGGTCCAAAATTAAGAAGCACCAAAAGGGGAGGAAATATGAGAAGAATGAAGAATAGCGCTTTCTCGTCCACAATGCATCAACGTCACAAATCTAAAAAGTGTAAGAAATTGTTTCTAGTCAAAGTAATGCAAAGCCACATTTCTCTTCCTTCTTCATTAACACCACATAGAAAAGAAGTAGTGCTACAGTCATCCAATGGTCAAATCTATGACAAAAATTAAACCTCTGCTTTCCTTAAGGGTTTTTGATGAACTTTTATGTGCGTAACTATTAGAGTAATATTCCATTATTTGGGATATTAACCATATTTTCTACATTAGGGTAGATTTATTGTACCACTAGGTTATTCTATTATTTACTTTGATTTACCATTGTAAATATCATTAACTATTACCTATGGTTAATGATATATATTTATATTTGATTATTCACATTGTAACATGAATAATATTTGGTTAGTTGTTAGTGTCAATCTCTAGTTGTTAGCTACCTTAGGGGGGAAGGCTTCCTAAATTATGTTTTTTACTACCTAAGGGGGAAATAGTTGCCTTAGGTTATTTTTAGCCTAATTCATATGTTATATAAACTATTGCTATCAATATATTTCATAATGCTTCATGCCCTAACATTGGTATCAAAACTTTGGTGAGCTTTACCTAGGTGAAGGCAAGGGTAAGAGATCTGGTCATAGCATACTCGGCAAAGCAACTAGACAAGGTGGGTAGTGACTCATTCTAGCTGGACCAGGGGCCCAAATCCTGAGACTCGAGACCTCCTAGACAGGCACACTTCTCGAGGTAGTGGCACCATAGATTTGTTGACCTACGAGAACTCTATTTTAGGATCAAAAATCAAGGTAGAAGGTTTTTGATGCAAAATTCAAGGCCTTTATATTCTAGATCTGACAGTTAACAACACTTTCAAGCCCATAGTAGGATCTAACCATTGATAGTACTATAGCAGGAACTGGTCACTAATAGAACTATCAGACCCAATAGGCCCACAACAAGTAGGCATTATCAGATCTAACAGTTGACAATGCCTACTCCACCTCTTGTAGACCTAGACCTTGGTACTAGTTGACAGGCTCTGATGAGCTTGACTGGATGAGTGACAAGGACACTACTTAACAAAGCCAACCACCTGTAAACTAATATGACTGGTGTGGATCCCACTAAAATTTGATGTCATTCTAATAGTCTAATAGTCTAATGCTGATAGCTCACGATGAACTGACTTGGTAGGAAGGCGCACCTTGAGGTTTGATATTGACTTTAGATACTGATCTCGAGGGGTTGAGCTAGTTGATGACATGTAGATTGAGATTTGAAGTTGATGTGGTATCATATGATTGGCCATTGATGTGGGACTGGATATGTGATGTGGTGGATGAGCTGGCAGATGGTAAGATTGAGGAATGAACTGGCAGTTGACATGGTGTATGAGATGGCACTGAGGTGGTGGACAAGCTAAACAAGGTGACACAATTTTTGAAGGCCCACATGGTTGTATCTCATGCGAACACATGGTTGCATGTATGTCTCTCCTCTGGGTGGCAAAAAGAGTGTTGATTGATTGCTCGAAGGCAATCGACATACTATGCGGTGCTCATTCATTTTAAACTACCTTTGTGTGCTCATACAATGCATGTGGGACTAAAGAGTCCCAAGATTTCATTTGAAAGTTTTTTTGGTGAACATAGGGGATAAAAATATCCTCATGAACTTAGGTTCACATTCGTCCAATGGCTGGGCCAGTCGCCAATCCAGCACAAAGGCTTTGCCCTGTTCCAGGTCGTGAGGTCGACCCCAGCGGGTGCAAAAACTCAAATTGTTTGAACTAAAACCACTTCAAGGTATAAAATTTATATCATTTTAATTTTTATTTAATTTATTTAATTATTTTTAGTATTTTTTATTAATAATTTTATGTTATTTTATATAAAATCACATTTTTTTATAAAAAGTAATTTTTTAATAAAATAATTTTTATTATTAATAATATTATACTTAAATTAATTAGACTAATGCAATAAAATTAAAAATTCAAGGTCCATTTTTTTTGCAACAAATTAAAGAAATATTCTCAAGCCTTGTTAATTTTGCAAACAATAAAGGATCAAACTTGAATTATTTTTTGCCAAATTGTAACACAAGGAGACACAAAAATTTGCAAACTTCAAAGTTGAAATTGTGCATTTGTTTTCTCCAAGGGGGGATATAATACATGAAATTGCACATTCTATTTTTTGCAAAATTGAGAAGAAATTAAAGACCTTGGGTCCATAAAAACCAATTCAAGTGTCGACTGGTTCTGGAAGCCTTTCAAACGCGAGTTGTGTGTCATCTTGACTTGAAAGGAGTTTCGTTTTGTTAATTTTGAAAAACAAAGGGGGGAAGACAAGAAATTGTATTTCTTTTACAAAATTGTAACACAAAGTGAGGAGCACTTAAAACAAAATCAACACTTGTTAATTTTGTAAAAAAAAAAAAGGAAAGGTAATTGTTTAATGCCACATTCTTTGCAAATTTGAAAAATAAGAGACATAAAATATCAAATTTTTGCACAACACAAATTCAAATTTTGTTGCAAAAATTAGTAAATAAAGGTGCATTTTTTATATTACTTGACACCTTTATTACAAAATTGGAAAATTAGGTGTATTTTCGACAGTGATCGACACCTAAGTGATAATAATTTGTGGGTACTCTTTGATTGATTATTGTATTTAATTTCTTGTTTTATAAAATTATAAGTCACAAAATCAAGAGCATTGAAAAACCCCAAATTTCACACTCACTTGTGTAATTCATTACATAGGTATAAAGCCAATTTTTCTTGATATTCTCTCCTAAATCAAAAACCCCTAATTCACTCTTATTTATTTGGCTTAAATATCCTCAAACTGATTATCTTTCTTCAAAGAGAGTTTTCAAGCAGGTGTCATTAAATATCTTTTTGAGTGAATTCTCTTTCATTTCTTATTTGTTTGGCTTAAATATGCTCAGACTGATAATCTTTCTTCAAAGAGATTTTTCAAGCAGGTTCCATTAAATACCATTGAAGAGTGAAATAAATATCATATTAATGCAAATTCTAGTAACTTCATCATGGAAACTATCAAAAAATACCTAAATGATACACAATTTCTTAAAGGTCCTAACTATTCAAAAAAATAATATGAAAGACATTTTGACTATAGAGTAAATATGGGATTTAGTAGATGGCACTAAAATAAAACCCGCATCACCAGGAGAAAATCAAAAAGCATGGGATAAAAAGAACAATCATCTTCTCATGTTGATCCTCCTAGCTACTACTGATGAGATCCAGTCTCACATAAGAGAAGCTAAAAATGGGATGCACTTAGTACCATTTTTGAAGGCAAGAATCAATCGACTATTCTAAAACTTCAAACACAACTTCATACACTCCATATGAACTTAGAAGAATTAGTAGAACTATTCCTCTGCAGAGTAGTAGAAATGAAGTCAAATATGAATGCTTTAGGAGAAAATTAGGAGATAATATATTGACTTCAGTAATATTGAGGGCCCTTCCAGAATCCTACAAGATGTTAATAACATCCCTTAATGTATCTCAAAAAAAAGTCACCTTTGTGGAGTTAATAAATTTGCTTCAAACGGAGGAAGCAAATTAACTCCAAAGCGATGAAGTGACAAACAATGCACTTTACTCAAACAATCAGGGTGAAAATAAGAAAGGAAAGGGTGAAAAGAAGAAAGGAAACTTTCAAAATGGAGGATCATCTTCAAAAGGTAAGGGAAAGAAACCTCAAAATAAGTTTTTATTGCATTGTAAAAAGGACAACCATGACACCAATCGGTGTTGGTTTAAAAACAAACAAAAAAAAAATGGCAAAGGCACATCACATAAGAAAAACAAAGGCAATGTTGCTAGCGAAGTGTTTGACTTTGATTCTAATTCTAGTTTAGAAAGAGCACACAAAGTGCTCATGGCTAAGATAGTATTGTAAAGAGAAAACAATTTTGTCACCTTAGGAAAGTGCCATTTACACTTTCTTTTTAGGCTTCATAAATAGCATAAGTTTTTTTTTGAAGTGCTTGCAATAAAGGGGTGATTGTACCTCTTTTAGGCTTTATAATTAATAAACTCTCTTTTTTGGAAGTACTTGTGACAAAAGGGGAAATTTCCTGGTGTAAAATTTGCCTAGGAGGCAATATTTGTAAAATCCTAAACAAAGCTTCATGAGTTGCACATATTTTGCAATTAGGGAGAATAAACATTTCTTTTCTTATTTCACACAATTTTTTGTAAAGAGGAGAGACTTATAAGGGTACATTTTTGACATCGACCGACACCTTAGTCACACTTCTTTCATAAATTTCATTACAATATATTTTGCAACAAGGGAAGAAGACTTATAAGGGTGCATTTTGGCAACGATCGACACCTTAGTCACACTTCTTGTATAAATTCTATTACAACATGTTTTTTCAACAAGGGGGAAAAAATATAAGGGTGCATTTTTGGCAACAACCGACACCTTAGCTACCTTATAAAAACTTTTGAAAAATTATATTGTAACCGAATTAACCTCGTATAAAGTGATATACTCTACTATACCTAGTAGTTACAGTGGCTAGTTACCCATGCAATCTGGTTGGATGAAAATATTACAATAATGACATTCATTGATGTGAAGACAGAGTGAGGAATGACTCACTTTTTGCTTAGGAGTAGTCAGAGCACTGTGACAGAGCAAGAGTTAGTAGATCAACATCTTTTTCACTATATTGGGGCAGTTATATACATTACCCAAATAATTTAATAAGGGGGGATGTTAGAGTAATATTCCATTATTTGGGATATTAACCATATTTCCTACATTAGGGTAGATTTATTTTACCACTAGGTTATTCCATTATTTACTTTTATTTACCATTGTAAATATCATTAACTATTACCTATGGTTAGTGATATATATTTATATTTGATTATTCACATTGTAACGTGAATAATGTTTGGTTAGTTGTTAGCATCAATCTCTAGTTGTTAGCTACCTTAGGGGGAAGGCTTCCTAAATTATGTTGTTTACTACCTAAGGGGGAAACAGTTACCTTAGGCTATTTTTAGCCTAAGTCATATGTAATATAAACTATTACTATCAATATATTTTGTAATGATTCATGGCCTAACAGTAATCCAAAAAGTAAGGGAAAAACTAAAATTGAGGCCAAAAAAGCTAAACAAAAAGTGGTTATAGTCCAAACCTTCTAGAAAATCCTATTGAACTAGATTCAATTGTGATATCGATGAAAAGGAATTAATTCCAAAGATCACCAATGGTGATGATGAACTCAACTAGAAGGTCATTGTAACATAACCAGAAGGACATAGTTGGCATGCATCATGAACAACAAGTGGTTAGAGAAATCATGAGAGAATAAAATTTCCCTATAATGCTTAAGAGTAAAAGGACTATTGTAAAACCTATAAATAAGGGTAGCAACCTCCTTCCAAAAGGTCATATCTAGAGTTTTTTCTTGCACCACTATGTAGATCTTTGAAAATTGATGAATAAAGCATTACAATGGATGTTTACCTCGAATTTGTGTTTGTGTTGAATGGTGGACTTTATTCTTAGATATTATCTCATATTGCTACTATGGTTAGTCTATTCTATTGATTTGAAAATCCAACTTAGAGTAGATCGAATTGATTGATTCTACATACATGTTTATCAAGAATTCTATTTCTGTTAAATCAGGATATTGATCTTATTCTGCTAAAATTGGATAATCAATATTTCTAGATATTTGGAATAGTTTTGTGAACATGCAAAACACCATTTCAATAGCGTAACTACATAATTTATGAATGTTGTTAATCCTCTAGGATGCTTTTCTAGAAATCATTTGTTAAATGATATTGTGTGGATATCTATGCTATTAGCTTCAACCATCCATATTAAATCCATTTGTTTCTAACCCTAGCATTTTTATCCTTAAGCTTCCTATATTTGATCTAAATAGAGTCAACACTCATTAATTTGACAAGGATCCAACATTCTATGGAGATTGAATCAAATTAGTTTGATTCTTCCAATGTTTAGTCTATGATATGATCATTGGTTGGTCACCTTCAAATCTCAAGAGATGATAATCACAGTTTTAACGTGATTTGAATGACAAACTAGGATACAAAATTATATATATATATATATATGTGTGTGTGTGTGTGTGTGTGTGTGTGTGTGTGTGTGTGTGTGTATTTATTTAATATATACATAAATATTAATATTTTATATTTATATTTATATATTTAATAAATATATATGTATTTATATAAATAAATCCTATCTATCTGCGTTGACTTAATCGCATCCATCTACTCATATCAATCAATGTCACTTGCCCAAGCATAATCTCCACCTATAGACACCAAAATAGCACCAATCTGAATATGTGACTGCAAACACTGATCGCATTGACACACACAACCCCAAGGTAGCCCCCAGAGGTTAAACAGTGGTCCTAACCACTCACACAATAATTTTGGAAGGTCAGAGGTCAATTTGGCACCTTTTAGGCACTATGCTCTCTACTCGTTCCACCCAAGGACGATTACAAACTAGTATTCATTCCACCCAGGGATGATTACAAATTGGTATTCGTTCCACCTAGGGATGATTAGCAGTATTCACTCTAGGGTGGGGCGAATAGCAGGTTTGACAGGCAAAAAGTCAAACATTGACAAATGGCAGCTCAGATCCACCATTTAACTCTTCCTTCATTGCATGGGAGTGTGAGTGAGTTTTTTTGAGTGCTAGATATATTTATAGAGGTAGTCATGGAGCCCCTAATCAGGGAGGAATCTTCTTCCTCCTGGGAAGGCATGACTGCCAAGTGGCACCTCTGCATGCTCATCCAAAGAGACCATCAGGTCTATAAATGGTGAGTCTTCTCACCCCAAAAAAGAGATAGAGAGGAGCATTTTGAGCAACGAAGTTCTACCATTTTATATCTTCACACCTTTTGATTTGTGCCTTTCACATCCTCATCTATTTTGGAAAGGAGGCCATTGGGTGATTATTGCAAGTGCAAATCCAAAACCAAAACCTAACCTTTGGCCATAAAATCCTACAAAATTTGCCAAAAAAACCCCATAAGAGGTTTTGGACCCATCCCAAGTGGATTGGTTCTGAAATCGAGCCCAAAATGATGGGCATCCTGCCCCCAGGCCTGCACTATTGTAGTCCTAATCACCCCCCCTGGAGCGATTAGAAATATATAGCATATTTTCTTTCTGTTATTTTTGCATCTTATTCTATGCTACTTAGATAGGTTGTCATTCAAATTTCACATCATTTTGAGCTGTTTTGATCATATTTCTATCATTTCCCACTTTTGCTAACATGCAGGTAGCAACATCAAATTCCCGGTGATAGAGGCCAAATTGGAAAAATCTGACCTTCTAGTTCTTTCCAAAATACCCCATTTTATCTAACCCCCAACTTTACAGGTGATTTGGATCCTCCCAATTGGGACATTTGGGACAGTGCTTTTTGATGCTTTGTTGTAGGTCCAATCGTCCCGCCTCGGAGCGATTAGAAATCCATGGTGAATTTTTTGACTGTTCCATTTATAGTGCCTTCTTGGTAATGTCCTCATGCTTCTGTTAAATTTTTAGATCATTTTGATGCCATTTAGTTATCATTTTATTTATTTTTTGTATGCGCTATACGTAAGCTTGGTGATTGCATGTTTCATTTTATCTACAGGTGTTACTAACTATTTTCTGTTTCCTTGAATGTAGGATCTCGACATTAGAGGAGCAACAAGGAGTCAATACTCATCAATGCAAGTGGCGGCGATGTTTGGTCCACCAATTTTACATGTTGGAAAATTTGGTAGGATGTTATGGCCAAATGTCGGGTTTTGGTTTCGGATTTGTGCTTCCAATAATCACCCAATGACCTCCTTTCCAAAAGATATCAATGATGTGAAAGGCACAAATCAAAATATGTGAAGATATAAAATGACAACACTTCATTGCTCAAAATTCTCCTTCTCTATCCTTTTTTTGGGGTGAGAAGACTCACCATTTTATAGACCTGATGGTCTCTTTGGATGAGCCTGCAGAGGTGCCACTTGACAATCATGTCTTCCTATGGGGAGAAGATTCCTCCCTGATTAGGGGCTCCATGACTGCCCTTGTAACTGCCTCTAGCACTCAAAAATGCTCACTCACACTCCCATGCAATGAAGGAAGAGTTAAGTGGCATATCTAAGCTACCATTTTTCAAGGTTTGACTTTTTGCTCGTCAAACCTGCAATTCGCCCCACCCTGAAGTGAATACTGCTAATCGTCCTTGGGTGGAATGAATACCAATTTGTAATCGTCCCTGGGTGGAACGAGTAGAGAGCAGAGTGCCTAAAATGTGCCAAATTGACCTCTAACCTTCCAAAACTAACGTGTGAGTGGTTAGGACCACTGTTTAACCTCTAGGGGATGCCTTGGGGGTTGTGTGTGTCAATGCGATCAGTGTTTGCAGTCACATAATCGGATTTGTGCTATTTTGGTGTCTACATATGCCCTTTTTGGGATGCGCTGTGCGTGGCACAGTGCTAAGCAAAAATAGATAACCAAAGCACTAATGATTAGGGTTTCTCAGTAACCTAACCAAATTTTGATTCCCCAAGTATGGAAAGGGCATGCATTCTTGAATCCTTGCTTCTGACGAGCGAAGGAACTTAATTTAAGTGTTAACATTTTTTGGTGAGGTGTTACTTGATCTTAGACATTGATCAGTCATGAATAGGCAAAGGGTGCAACCTTTTGTCTATGGGAACCTTGAGTTCATGATTCACGAATGCCAATTTTTTGATCAGCTTGTGATTATTGTTTGTTTACTACCCCAAGCAGGGGCGTGATTGTCTTTGTCAATGATTCTTCGAATGCATGCCATTTCCATGATTGGGTGTGTGTTTGTTGATTGGTGACTAAGTGTGACTACCCCCTCAAGTGACGAATCGAAGATGGAATGAACTACATGAGAAAAGCGACGAGTCACTTGACCCAAGATGACTTGTGTAAGGGTGCCTTTCAGTTGTTTATCTTTGAATGTGTGTGCAGTTTCTCGACATTTATACCTATTTTTGGTGGGTGTTAACCTTTTTTGCGATGCCCTTTGGGGTTGGAATTATAGAAAATTCATCCTCCCATGGAGTGGTCCAGCTATGGTAGCCTTCTTGGGGAGTAGGATAATTACAATTTATGACCCCGATGTCTATTTTTTATGCCAATAAATGGCGGGTGCAAAGGCGCATTTGTTCGGCTATTTTATTGCTATTTTTGAGTGGGTTTGGACCCTTTTTGGGATGCCATTTTGGGATGAAATTCTCGGCAATCCATCCTCCCATGGAGTGGTCCATCTATGGTAGCCTTATTAGGGAGTAGGATAGTGAGGATTTATGACCTCAACATTGGTTTTGCATGTCCGGAATGTCAAGTGCAAAAGCACTCTCATTGGACAATTTTATTGCTTGTTTTTGTGCATTTTGGTGCAGTTTTTGCTATTTTTGAATTTTTTGCTCTGTAATCATCCCTGGGTGGTATGAATACTAGTTTTGTAATCATCCCAGGGTGGGACGAGTGCTAACCAGAGTTCTCGTCCCAAGGTGGAATTATTACAGGCCTAAAAGCCTATTTAAGGGCCAAAACTAGGGTTTGGGCTCATTTGCATTCAAATTTTTTGGCGATTTGGAGCTCTGAGGAGGAGGTCAATTCTACAAAGCAAAGTGCTGCCAAATTTTTCCCAACACCATGAGTTCATGAACTGGATCGAGCAGCAAAGCCGAAGCGAGACTGGTAAGCACTCCTCATTATTTGCTTTTTTATGTTACAGTTTAAAAATTGTAATTTATTTTGAATTTGTTTTTCCGATTAAATGAAGGTAAAACCCTAGGCTCAAAAGAAATGTTTTTATTTTTTGTTTGTATTTTTGTTAAGGTTATAAGAAACCCTAGGTTTAAATGCTATGTTTTTTAGTGTTTTAAAACTAAAACCCTAGGTTAAACTGAGAGCAAAACCCTAATTTAGAAGAAAATGTTTGAATTTTAATTTTTGTTTTTTCGTGTAAAAAAAAACCCTAGATTTAAATGTGTTCTTTTTGTTGTTGTTTTTAAACTAAAACCCTAGGTTAAAATTAGAGCGAAACCCTAGTTTTAGAAAATTTGTTTTTATTCTAACTTTTTGGTTTTAAACTGAAATCCTAGGGTAAACTGACAGCAAAACCCTAGTTTTTAGAAAATTGTTTTTATTCTAATTATGCATTTGTAAACTTCAGTTATAAACCCGAGGTTAACGAAAAACTATTATTTTGATTTTGATTTTTTTTTGTTTTTATTTATCAGTTTAAACGTAGAGTTAAAAAACCCTAGGTATTGACAAACGTTTTTTGATTTTTTTTTATCAGTTTAAACATAGAGTTAGAAACCCTAGGTACTGACAAACTATTTTTTAATTTTTTTTAATTTTGTTTATCAGTTTAAACGTAGAGTTAAAAACCCTAGGTACTGACAAACTCTTTTTTGAATTGTTTTGAATTTTGGTTATCAGTTTAGACGTAGATTTAAAAACCCTATGTACTGACAAACTATTTTTGATTTTTTTTTTAATTTTGTTTATCAGTTTAAACGTAGAGTTAAAAACCCTAGGTACTGACAAACTATTTTTTGAATTGTTTTTGAATTTTGTTTATCAGTTTAAATGTAGAGTTAAAAACCCTAGGTACTGACAAACTATTTTTTGAATTTTTTTTTAATTTTGTTTATCAGTTTAAACGTAGAGTTAAAAACCCTAGGTACTGACAAACTATTTTTTGAATTGTTTTGCATTTTGTTTATTGTTATTTTTCTATTTTTAGCTGTACATTGTTTTATATATTGTTGTATATTTATGTTAGTATTGTACAGTTTATCAGGTTTTTAATGTTTGTGTTTTGTTTTCTTTTGCAGTTTGTGAAGAGTCGATACCGTGTGCCTACAGTTTTCTCTGAAGCATGGAAGGCACTGACTTTGGCTGACTGAGAGTGGCTTGATGCCCTTGGTATCAATCAGGTGACTCAGCTGGAGCCTGTGGTCAGGGATCAGGCCTATTTGATGGCCCTGATCAACTTGTGGGATTATTAGACCAATACCTTCCATCTACCAACAAGGGAGATGATAGTGACCTTGGAGGACGTCTATCAGATTCTACGGATTTTGATAGATAGGATACCTATCAGGACGACACTACGTGATCAACAGACAGCTGTACTGACATGATGCTTCAAGCATGGGGAGGATTTGGGTGTGGAAAATCCAGTGGAGAGGGCAGAGGGCAACTGCCAGATTGATGGCATTTTGGTACAATGGTGGCTAGATAGGGGTGTGTTGGGAGTGAGGCACGCAGTACTGATGGGCCTCATTTCCAACATGCTACTACCAAACTCTTTGGGTGTGAGGTTCCCATGGAACCTATTGGAGGTGGTCTTTAGGTTTGTGGAGTATCCAACCATAGACCCCTTGATTATGAGATGGGATCAGACACTATTGGCATAGCTCTATGATGATTTGTACGAGATCCATGATCAGAGGCAAAAGGGTATTGGGTGTAGCTACTTGTTGCAGTGTTGGGCTTGGCAACACATAGTTGTGGAGAGGCCAATGGGGTTGTCATGGATGACGTGGGTGAAGATGGTAGACAAAGAGATCAGGTACGAGGCACTGTGGTGGCATTTTGAGGAGCAGGGACAGAGTCGATGATGGGTAGGTGTCGTAGGGCACTATGTCGATTCCTTCACTTGGCTTGCTCCAAAGGAGGTGTTATGGTGCCCATATCAGGACTTTCCAGCCTAGCCTAAGGCTGGAGAGTGGCTACGATAGGTTCGTAGGGGAAGGTGGTTGATTGGGTGACATAGGACCGAGTAGGAGTTCTTCACGTACGATCGGGTGATGTGATAGTTTGGGTGCATCAGGGGTTGCCTGGCGAGCCCTTGATCTATCGACATCAGGGGGATGAGAGGACTTTGGTCTGGCCAATCATTGTGCCTCTATATGAGGATTCGGATATAGTTATTAACATCCCAGATGTGGATGACATTGGGGTTACCGCTGAATATGACCAGTGGTGGACGTTATGGCGATGGTGAGGCGAGGGGCCTCCAGGGGGTGTAGAGGTGGTAGTAGTAGGTGATGAGGGTATAGAGGCACTAGGAGAGGTTTGGGGTGTTCTACTAGAGGATGCAAACATGGTAGATGTGGATGATTTTATGGGGGGAAATTTTGGGGTTCTGGAGTAGCTAGATAGGTAGGACGTTCTGGAATAGTGGGAGCTGAAGCAACCCGTAATCTCAGATACGCCTATGCACCAAGCTATCCCAGAGGGTGTGGAGGGGAGGGATCATACTGAGATAGTGTGATTGGAGGATTTGCTTCAAAGTCAATACGAGGAGCTCAGGGAGGCTCTGTAGGAGAGGGATATCCTATAGACTCAGTTGGTTAAGCAGGAGAATGCATTTGCTACGTATCGTCGATAAGATGGGGACATAGATGCTGCATGAGAGAGGAATCTCTTGTGAACTTAGTTGGCACAGTGCAATGATGTAGTGGCTACATATTAGTGATGGGAGGTGGAGTTGTTTTGGCATCATATGGATCTGGAGGGAGATATTATCCACCTCGGTGGGCGGTTACCTGAGCTCCTTGGAGGTGGGTCTTTGCTCCGGATGAGAGACAACGATACTGAGTAGTCAACATCATCTTGTTGCAAGCAATTAGATGAGGGGGGCGCTAGTGGGTGTGATACAGGGGTGAGCAGCAGCCACCCTGAGAGGTCCCATAGGGCCCACACCATGGGGGGTAGCTCCCATCACACTGATCCTACATGATCATGGTGGCCGATGCCCTAGGCTTGGTGGTTTTTGAGCTTTTGCCTTTTTGCAAGGTCAGAGGACTGATTTATTGTAGCCTATGGGCATTTTTGATGATATATATACAGATGACTTTCTTTTGTTTTATACACGTGTGGTGATTTGATTTTATGCATAGTGACTGGTGTTTGATGGATGCATGCTAATTTACATTATGTATGGATATGATGCGATGAATGCTAATTGTTTTTTAATTTATATGATATGCAAAATGGAATGGATGAATTGAATTTGTGATTTTTGGTGGTGGCATCATAGACTGTTTAGAACTTATGGATTTTGTCCTAGGCAATTGGTGTGGTAAAGGACTTTTTATGTATACATGTTATTTTTTGTATTTTTTGATGGCAATGCAAGGATGAAAGATATCACAATTGGTTTAGAATGTATTTAAGGTTTTATGAGACTCAGATGTTTTAACTAACTAGCCATGACTGTACTTTTATCTTACAAGACTTTTGAACAAGCTATGAATCTGACATGTCTTTGACCAAGTTATTTCACATCCCTATGTGTGCAATTGAGTTCTTTTATGTGGTATTTGTTAGGATACCACCAGTGTTAGATAGGCTGTCAACAAAAACCATACTAAGGATCACCTAATTAGCTCCACTAACTCCTTTGTTGTATTTATTCAGATTAATCTACGATGTTATCTAGGATACCATAAGCTAGCTCATCCACATGCAAACATTGATCTACACACAAGTTAATGTGACAGATATATCATCATGTGGGAGGTTTGCCACCAGTGACTGATAGGTTATCCACCAAACCTATACTACAGTTTACCTCATGACCTTCTGAATACTGAGAGTTCTAGGGATTCAAGTTCGACTCCCTTATTTTATTCAATTGTATTGGGATACTTGCTCTTTTGTAGTGATAAAAATCACTATTTATTTTTGTTTTTCTTTTGAGCAAGGGATTTGAATATGGAGTGATGAGAATCACTATTGTATGTGCTCTTTGATGTATGCACTTTGGTTGTGATGTCAAATTTAAGAGTTTTTGACTTTTTGCAATTTTTTTGGTGTTTGCAAGTTTTTGAGAACTTGGGATTCTTGGGGAATTGGGTAGGAAAGATGCTTGTCCTTTTTCCAACTCTCGGCATTTTTTGGGTCATTCACACAGGGGGATGAGCAAGATAACCTTTTCACTAGATGGTATCCTGGATTGCTTTGCAGGTTTCATCTTTCATTCACACAACTTGGGAATTTTTATGTGTTTTAACTTGTGGTGGGATGCTATGTAACAAGGTGTGATCCAAGTAGAACTCTACCTTTGTAAAATTTGTCTGACTTTGTACAGTATTTGGCTAGATAGCTAACGACAAGTGAATGACGAAAACTCTAAATATATTAGAAGACAACTGACTATGATATGGTGAAAATATGTGAATGGCGTTTATTTTTGATTGACTATTTATAGAGTGGAGAAATGTTGAGAAAATATGGATTTGCTGAATAATTACAGTCTATGGGGCCTTTGACCTATATGACCAAAAAATATGCAATGTATAGATGTGATGCTTAATGCGACTATTATTTTTATGCTTTCGATGGATTGATTTTTGTGAGTATTAATATGATATGCAAAAAGAGTTCTTTATTGTTGTGATGATTTTGAATATGCATGGAAATGAGGTGCAAATTTTTGTTATTTTTTGATGATTTTATTGTTTTTGACTTTTCTTATTTTTGACCAAGCGATTGTGGGAGACCTTGGAGTTTTTGGTTTGACCAAAGGGATGATGGGTACCTTTGGGGCGTTTGGTTTGACCAAAGGGTTTGTGGGCACCTTTGGGGCATTTTTTAGGTTGACCAAGTGACTACGGGGATCCTTAGAGATTTTGGTTTGACCAAAAGGTTTATGGGCACCTTTGGGGCATTTGGTTTGACCAAAGGGTTTGTGGCCACCTTTGGGGTATTTTTGGGGTTGACCAAGCAACTATGGGAATCCTTGGTGCTTTTGGTTTGACCAAAGGGTTTATGGGCACCTTTGGGGTGTTTGGTTTGACCAAAGGGTTTGTGGGCATATTTGGGGCATTTTTGGGGTTGACCAAGTGACTAGGGAATCCTTGGAGCTTTTTGGGTTGACCAAGCGATGATGGGTACCTTTGGGGCATTTAGGGGTTGACCAAGCAATTCTAGAAATCCTTGGAGCTTGTTGGTGTGACCAAAGGGTTTATGGATACCTTTGAGGCATTTTGGGGGTTGACCAAGCGACTACGGGAATCCTTGGAGATTTTGGTTTGACCAAAGGGTTTATGGGCACTTTTGGGGCATTTGGTTTGACCAAAGGCTTTGTGGGCACCTTTGGAGAATTTTTGTGTGACAAAAGGGTTTATGGATACCTTTGGGGCATTTTTGGGGTTGACCAAGTGACTACGGTAATCCTTGGAGATTTTGGTTTGACCAAAGAGTTTATGGGCACCTTTGGGGCATTTGGTTTGACCAAAGGGTTTGTGGGCACCTTTGGGACATTTTGGGTGTTGACCAAGTGACTACAAGAATCCTTGGTGCTTTTGGTTTGACCAAAGGGTTTATGAGCACCTTTGGGGTATTTTTGGGGTTGACCAAGCAACTACGAGAATCCTTGGAGCTTTTTGGGTTGACCAAGCGATTATGAGAATCCTTGGAGCATTTTGGGTTGACCAAGTGATTATGAGAATCCTTGGAGCATTTTGGGTTTTATGTTTACTATTTTCTAGTTATTTGCTTGCTTAGGGAAATTTTTTACTACATGTTTGCTTTATTTTATGCAAAATAAAAAGAACCCCACATACCATGTGGTAATTTAAACACCAAGGAGCTAGACATAAAACCCCAGCCCTTGATCAAGACCAATGGTGGATTTCATCACCACCTTCGATTGAATTTTTGCATTCATAACCCAATCGCTACTGTTGCTAGACGTAAATACTGATGAAAGCTGACCAAGTGTAGTTGGGGTGATTTCCAGCACATGAGGATAAGTCTTCTATGGTAGGTGTCAAAAATAGGGTGATCCCCCTTCCGTATCGCCTATGTTCCACATACCATTCTGCTCTCATGTACCAATAGTTTCCCTCACGTAAGGGTGGGTATATAGAGAGGTTTGGTATAATGGCCTAGAAATGGTATATCGAAGGGGCAACCATTTTTGGAAGTCGTAAGAGCCATCATATTGCATTTTCTACAAAACTTTCTTTACAAAACTATCAAAACAAAAATCAAAACACACTAAACTAGGTTTAGGGCACACCTTTAATCTTTAAATGAGATAATCATTACTTTGTGTGTGTGGGAAATTTTCTGTTTAGTGTAGCATAAAAATAATAAAAAGAAATAAAATCTATGCATCTTGTAGGGATACACCACCATGGTGTACACCCATAGCCAAGCCCAATCAAGGGTAGAAGCTACATAGAGTGTACAAGGGGGCACAAGTCACCTCCGCTATAGCCCCAAGGACTTGGTCATTCCACCTTGGTAGCCTGACCCATGAGATAGTCCACATCGTACCTTGACGGAATGGGACTATAGAGGCACCCCTTCGAGGGGTACGCCCACTTAGCATAGACCCTTTCAAGAGGAGTCTCTACACATGGCACTCAACATAAATGGGAAAGCTCCCTTAGACACTCACTACAAGTGGCCACCACACGATGAAGTGCTTGGATAGCATAGGGTCCATCAGGAGGGGCCACATGATTACATCATACATCCTTTACCCCCTCTTATTATAAAAAACAATAGAACAAATCCAGAGCACAAGGATCTTTTGGTAGGGCAAGTCAAATCCGCCTATCCCTTTCACATTTATGAAAGGGAAAATGAAGAAGACCACTACATTCCTTAAGAGCAATATATAGTATGAGAGCAATGTGCCTCCGCACCTGCTATTTATCAGGGTCACCCACTGAGGCCAGAACCTCATGTGAATGTCGCTAACCTCGATAGAGGGAAGCAACCTATATAAATATCAGATCAGCATGACCAATATAGATGTGTAGGAGAGGCATCTAGGCCTCCTAGACTCAAGACGGTAGAGTAGATCGACCTAGAATTTTCCAGACATGCCACCCACCAAACATAGATCATGCAGCTTAAGCAAGACCAATAGCAGTTAGAGCATCTATATTGCCTTAGCAAAGAGCGCATTCGACACCAAACAGATGAGCTACTCTGCAACACTATGCCTAAGAGGGTTCCAACCCCTCAAACACAAAAGGCAAAAAGGTACAAGAGGCATAACCCCTTAGTGCAAGATAGGTCTCCAAGACCTTACCAAGTGTTGCCTCCGAGACCCCATAGACCTGAGCGGGAGGCCAATCCCAAAAATAATGATGGGCACCCTCCATGGGGACCCACCCATGTTTATAGGTCTTTCCCAAAAACTCCTCAAGAAGGCTATGATAAGTATGAGCAAGAAGAAGATCCAGCCAAAAATCCCTACCAAGGTAGAGGGGGTGCTATTTGGCCACCCCTCCATAGGCCTCAAGTTTCCCACAACCCACAATGGGAGCTAACTAAGGAGGAAGAGATTAAATCTTTCGATGCATATAAAGCACTACTAGAGCACTTGGAGTCTATGGAGACCAAGACTTCTGGGCCCCAAAATCCCACTTTATGCCAACTCCATAGTCATCCTGTGCATCCATCAGTGTCGTCACCCCCTTACCCTGAACACTTTAAACTGCCTCAGTTGGCAATCTTTAGAGGGAAGGAAGATGCCCAAGAGCATGTGACTATATTCTTGATCCAATGCTTTGGCATTCAGGACAATGATGCTTTGCTTCTAAGAACATTCATCACTACATTCATAGGCCCTACTTTAGATTGGTTCACTTAATTGCCAAAGCATAGCATTAGTAACTTAGATCAGCTAGTGGATGCGTTCCTCAAATGCTTCACCTTCAACACCAAGAAGAAGGCGTCACTAAGTGACCTATCCAGCCTTAGGAAGTATGAGGAATAAACCATGGCGGCCTATGGGAACCAGTGGAGGACTTTGATTTCCAAGCTACCCTACCTCCCTCGTATGGTTGGCCTTACCCAAATGTTCTCAAAGAGCTATTTGAGATCGATCTCCATGCTATTGTAGCTATAGCAATATGCCACTTTAGAGGAAGCTCTGGCACAAGCTAGAATCATTGAGGAGATCAAGATTCAAGATGGTGAGATATCCAAGCCAAAGAAGAAAGAATGGTCTAAGAACACCAAAATAGGGAACATGCAATAGAAACCTGCTATGATCAATCAGGTTGCTATAAGCATCCCTAAGCCTACACAAGAAACATAGCCCCAAAAGTCTAACTATTTGGTGGTGTCTCCTAATAGTTATGACAGAGAAAATTAGAGACAAGAACAAAATCAACAACATCACCCTAGGAGACAATTCATACCTTACACAGAGTCCAGAGAATCCCTTTTTGATCGCTTGTTAGTGGCAAACTTGATCAACCTGCTCGAGAGTCAACCCATAGACCCCAATGTGCCAAAACCTAAGGGCTATAGGGAAGACTTGTATTGTAGGTTCCACATATGGAAGGGACATGACCTTAATGCATGTTGGAAGTTTAAAGTCTTGGTGTAAGACCTAATAGATAACAAGACATTAGTGGTGGATAATCCCATGGCACCAAGCAACCAACAAATGGAGGTCTTTAAGGACCCTTGGCTTGCCCATGATGCATAGGCAAAGACCCTACAATTCAATGAGGTAACATAGAACTACCCCATGTAGGGGTATGTAGGTATGATCAGTATAGTGACTCAGAATAAGAGGTACTTGAGCACAACTACCCTCGCGGTAGCTACAGGAGAGGTGCCAACAATTTCACAATCGCAATAGCACCTTGCACAACCTCCTCTGCCTATACCAGTGGCCACAATTCAAACCAAACTCACCAAGAGTTTGAGTACCATGTCAGCTAGGCTATTCATCTATGAGCTCATACAATAATCAATGCCCCATCGAAAGGCTCTAATGGAGATACTAAAATCCATTGAGTTGCAGCCCCACAAAGCAAAATCCTTCAACAACTTCATGGGACATGTCAAACGATGCACTAAGCCAGTCATCACCTTTCGAGGGGATGAATTGAAATTAGTGGCTTGTGACATGGAAAATCCACCCCTGCATGTCATTGTGTGGGTCAATAGGATTTTGTACAAGAGGGTATTGGTGGACACTAGCTCATCCAATAATATCATTACAATATTGGCCTTGAAGCACTTAAAGTGGCCTGCATATCACATGGTGGCCTCCACCTATACACTACAAGCATTCAATGATGTAATATGCTCGACAGTTGGCAAAATTGTCCTACCCATCCAAGTGGGACAAAAGACTATACCTACATTGTGCCACATCTTGGAGGGTGAGATGGCCTATAACATATTGCTAGGTCAGCCATGGATCAAGGACATGAAGTGTGTCCCTTTGATAGCTCATCAGTGCTTAAAGTATACATTCGAAGGGCAAGTGCACGTAGTCTTGATGGACTTAGAACTCTTCAAGTATTATAATGCGGTGTAGCTGATGCCACAATCGACCCTTCCATCAATGCATTTGGATTTTCTATTGAATCCATCTAAACAAGGTCTGATTCCATAGGCATCCTCGTTGACAAGTCCATAAAATCCCCAACTGGGTCCATCTTCATCGTCTGGTCCTTCACCAATGATTCCACCTACGGTGGCCACACAGAAGGACAAAGGGAAGAAACCCTTGGAAGAGGCACTACCATTAGTCTCAACCATCTCTACTGAGGATATGCCTAGCATAATGGAATTCGAGGCTCCTAGTTTGCCCGACATGGAGTGGACTTAGGAATAACTTTTGTTCCCTCCCCCTCAATCACCAATAATCATCGTTGAAATAGCCAATATGGGCCTGGGGGAGTATCTGGTGCGAAATATTGTAGCAACACCCACACTGGATTCCATGCAATACATGGGGAGACCTCACCTCCCCATCGGTACTATTGTTCCTCTAGGCTACCCACTGAATTAGAAAAACTTTGTGTATGAGGGCCTTGATCATGGTATTGAACCATACATGCAAGAGGATGAAGATGAAGAGCCCTTTGCAGAAGATGTCAACTATTTGTCCAACCCAGAATTCTCTTTGAGATACCTTGGCCAATGAAATTTGCATGGATATGGGTTAGGCAGATATGAGCAAGGAGTGTGTGTTCTTTGCCAACCAAGATACCAAATGCCATACAACAAATCAGGAGTAGGGTTCAACCACCCTCTACCATTGGACATCTTGGTAGAGAACATGCAAGGCCTAGGGATAGGCAACAAGGGTGGATTGGCATTAGA
Source organism: Wollemia nobilis (assembly GCA_028583015.1). NCBI lineage: Eukaryota > Viridiplantae > Streptophyta > Pinopsida > Araucariales > Araucariaceae > Wollemia > Wollemia nobilis. Next base: position 15,421,726 of record JAQPPZ010017235.1, read on the forward strand.
TCCATATGCCAATCCTAACACAACATATACACTAGGGGATTATCTCCCATTATTGATGACCAACCTTGTTGACCTCAACAACCCTTTCTCTTCGCTCGAGAGAGGAGAAAGTTTGAGAACTCACCTACAAGAGAGGTATAGACAAGGTCAGGAAGGATCTTCAAAAGACGAGTCAGAATATGAAGTAGCACCATGGGACCCCTTCAAATGCGATAGAAATCACTCACAAGTGACCCCCATGGATGATTATCAAGAAATCCTCTTGGCAATGTTCCATTTGGATGCTCCAATCGAGCAAGTGCCACCTCAAGGAAATCATGTCCCCCAGAGGAGAGAGGAACAACCCCAATGGGGCCAGATCAATTTGCTCATGCAAGATGAGCCTCTAATGTCGTAGACAGTTGTTGGAACCAACAAAGGCCTTTGGATTTTTGACAGTGATTATGAAGATGAAAATGAGATGGCATATCTCAATCACATGCAGTAGATGCAGTAACAATATCCCCTAGATATTGATGATATATTTGAACAACTAAACATAGGGCCAGGGCATGAGTGGCACCTAAACCCAGCACAACCAAGTGTTGAATATACAATTTTGGGTATATAGATAGCACCTATTGCCTAGAGACCCTATAGATATATCAGTTCCAAGGGTAGACCTTATCCTCCTATCTGCACATAAGGCCGATCCATTCGAGCCAATACCTCCAGAGCCCAATCCGAAGCACAAAAATCATCAAGAACATCTGAGTCACCACACCCGTAGTAATGGAGACCAAAATCATTTCATCAACATGATCTCCATTGACTTAACCACCCCCATCCACAATCTGACCAATCCAGCATAATCATTATATCTAGACATAGATGCCATAGACTGGGATCGCATCAATTCACCACCATCCCCATCAAAGTAATGGCCTTTCGGTGAGATGCTTCATTTCACCCCATGGCCAACTCAGGATATCTTCCATGTTGAAGAGGAATCCAAGGTTCCCAATGTAGATCTAAACTCAGCAAATGATATCCATTTGATCCCAACTCCACACCAGTTGGAGGACGGATCCCACATGTCGATCGAGGAGATGACTAACATAGACATCAGCTCAGATCCAATGAATCCACATATTATCAAGCTGGGCATAAGTCTATCCCTCAAAGAGCAATCCAACTACATTGCCCTTCTCAAAGAGAAGAAGAAGGTTTTTGAATGGTCCTATAAAGACATGTCGGGGCTAGATTCACATCTAGTCATGCATAGTCTAACACTTGATCCGATAGTCAAGCTAGTAAAGCAAAAAATACGTAAGATGCACCCAACAGTGGCCTTAATGGTCAAATATGAATTACAAAAGTTGTTGGATGCATATTTTGTCATCTGCGTGGATTACCCACCATGGTTGTCCAACATGGTGCCCGTCAAAAAGCCTAACAAGAGGATTCGTATATGCACTAATTTTTGAGATCTAAATAAAGTTAGTTATAAGGATGATTTCCCCTTGCCAAGCATAGATGCATTGGTAGATGCTACAACGGGCCATGAAATTCTTTCCCTCATGGATCATTTCTCAGGATACAATCAGATTTGTATCAATCTCGAGGACCAACTAAAAATGGTGTTCACAATGCCTTGGGGGACATTTTGTTATAAGGTCATGCCCTTTGGCCTTAAAAATGTTGGTGCCACCTACCAACATGCCATGACATACATCTTCCATGATCACATGCATAAAACTTTGGAAGATTACATGGATGATTTGTTGGCTAAATCTCTTTTGTGCCCAGATCATCTTGATGACTTAAGCAAGATCCTTGATCGCCTCATGGAACATAAAGTCAGACTAAATCCCAAGAAGTGCGTATTTGGTGTCACATCTAGAAAAATCTTGGGTTTCATAGTCTCAAAGTGAGGCATTGAGGTGGACCCAAACAAAGTCAAGGAAATCCTTGAAATGCTTCCCCCAACTACCATCAAACAACTTAGAAGCCTGCATGGAAAGGTCGCATCAATCAAGCACTTCATAGCGCAACTATCTAACAAGTGTCGACCCATGAATAAATTATTACACAAGGGGGTAGCATTTCATTGGGATGACTAGTGCCAGTCAGCCTTCGACGACATTAAATAATACTTGGATTCACCTTCAATATTTGCACCACCTAAACCAGGAGTGGCATTCTACTTATACATCTCAACTACTAAGGTGGCACTAGGTGCCATGCTAGACCAAAAGAATGAACTACACAAATAACAGGCTACTTACTATCTTAGCCACACCCTGGTCAGTTATGAACTTAACTATACATATGTTGAGAAGCTCTGCTTAGTAGTGGTGTTTGCTATCAAAAAGCTATGCCATTACATGTTGAGCAACATGATGTATTTTGTTTCTAAGGAGAATCCATTGTGGTACATGATGAGTCGTACTTATCATAGTAGCCGCACGATGAAATGGATCATGTTGTTGATGGAGTTTGACATCAAGTTCATTGGAAAAAATTCATCAAATGTCAAGTCATATACGATCAACTAGTAGAGGATCCTCTCAAAGACGATCAGCCTCTAACCATATAACTACCCAATGACGGGGTCTTCCATGTCTCAAAATCGCCAGATTCTGATGAGCCTGAGTCATAGGCTGACATAACCCTATTTTTTGATGGTTCTAAATGTGATAAAAGAGGTGTCACAGGAATTGTATTCTTCACACCTCAAGGGGATCCAATACCTCTATCATTTAAATTATATTTCTCATGCTCCAAAAATAATGTAGAATACGAAGCCTTGCTCATAGGTCTTTAGACAACAATCACCATGAACATCAAATTATTAAACATCTTTGGTGATTCACTATTAATTTTTAACCAAGTCAAAGGGGTATTCCAATGTAAATTCCTAGTTCTGTAGGACTACAAAGCCCTTGTGGATAAATTATTGGCAAAGCTTGAATGGTACGACATCAAGGCACTCCCTCGGTCATCGAATCATTTTGTGAACACTATGGCCTCCTTGGGGTCACTAATCCCGTAAGACATTTCTGGTGATATGACAACCATTCAAGTCAAAACACTATTGCAATCCATGATGGAGTGTGTAAGATATGACTTAATTCTAGGAATCCACCTGATCCAGATTGAAATGTCCCTAAATAAGTTCTCTCGAATCCATGATTATCTAAATCACGCTAACTGGGGGTCCTTGTTCTCCCCTACTCCCCTTAATAGCAACACAACACTATTCTTACAAGTTTTTTCCCACTTAGCTTTTGCTAGGGATGAACTTCAAGAGGGATTGGCTATTCATACTGTTGAGGTTTTTGATCAGTAGGATTGGTATACACCCATACGAGATTACCTCAAGCTAGGTAACCCCCCAATTGGATTGATGCATGCTACAAAATGATAATTCAAATAGAAAGTGGCTAAACATGTCTTGTTAGGAGACATTTTGTACCGTCAGAGCTATGAAGGGATCCTCCTCCATTGCTTGGACTAGTAGGAGTCCACTTGGGCGATCTCCCAAGTGCACGATGGTACATGCAGCGGCCACTTCAACGGTATGGCAATCACAAAGCACATTCTCCGCATGGGCTATTATTGACCATCTTTAGAGTGAGATTGTTGTGTGTATGTAAGGAAGTGTGTGAAGTGTCAACACCATGCCAATTTGAGACATGTACATTCTTAGGCCTTGCAGCCGATCCAATCAGCTTGGCCATTTTCACAGTGGGGCTTAGATCTAATTGAAAAGATCTCTCTTGTGGCATCGGGTCATCACACGTTTATCGTAATGGCCACAGAGTACTTCACCAAGTGGGTGGAAGCAATTCTGCTTACCTCTACGACAGGAACCCGTATTTCAGAGTTCATTTTACATAATATCATGTCATTTTGGTATCCCATCCAAGATAATATCAGATAATGGGATGTCATTTAAGAAAAAATGCGTGCGTGCTTTAACCATAAAGTACAAAATTCAGCATAGTTTTTTGACATCCTATTATCCGTAGGCAAATGGGCAAGCAGATGCATCAAACAAAATGCTAGTTGCCATCCTAAAAAAGATAGTCATAGACAGTCATAAGGATTGGCACATTTAGATCCCACTTGCCCTATGGACTTATCACACTAGAATTCGGATGTCCATTGGGGCAACTTTGTTTTCGCTCGTGTATGGCTCCGAGGCTGTCATGCCCCTCGTGTTGGAAATTCCTTCCCTACACATATCAATGCAAGAGTTCATCGATTATGACACTACGTGGCAGGCCCGGTTAGACCAGCTTACGTTGCTCGACGAACGATGTGCTAGTGCTCTCAACCATTTATGTATCTATCAAGAGCGACTTAAGAAAGCATACAACATGAAGGTTCACTTGAGGGACTTTTAGGTTGGTTACTTTGTCTTAAAAGAGAACCAACAAAATTCTAACTTGCAGCCCCATCTAAGGGACAAGTTCTCGATAAACAGGTTAGGTACTTATGTCATCGACAGTAAGATAGGACCTGGAACATACTGGCTATCCTCTCTTGATGGAATCAAGGAACTAGAACCCTTGAACATCAGTCATTTGTGGCCATTCCATATTTAAAAGAGCCATAGCCCAACCCAAAATTCTCCAAGGATTCTCATAATCGCTTGGTCAACCCAAAATGCTCCAAGGATTCTCATAATTGCTTGGTCAACCCAAAATGCTCCAAGGATTCTCATAATCACTTGGTCAACCCAAAATGCTCCAAGGATTCTCATAATCACTTGGTCAACCCAAAAAGCTCCAAGGATTCCCGTAGTCGCTTGGTCAACCCCAAAAATACCCCAAAGGTGCCCACAAACCCTTTGGTCAAACCAAATGCCCCAAAGGTACCCATAAACCCTTTGGTCAAACCAAAAGCACCAAGGATTCCCGTAGTCTCTTGGTCAACCCCAAAAATACCCCAAAGGTGCCCACAAACCCTTTGGTCAAACCAAATGCCCCAAAGGTGCCCATAAACCCTTTGGTCAAACCAAAAGCTCCAAGGATTCCCGTAGTCGCTTGGTCAACCCCAAAAATGCCCCAAAGGTATCCATAAACCCTTTGATCACACTAAAAAGCTCCAAGGATTTCCACAATCACTTGGTCAACCCCTAAACACCCCAAAGGTACCCATCATCACTTGCTCAACCAAAAAATCTCCAAGGATTCCCATAGTCGCTTGGTCAACCCCAAAAATGCCCCAAAGGTGCCCACAAATCCTTTGGTCAAACCAAATGCCCCAAAGGTGCCCATAAACCCTTTGGTCAAACAAAAAGCACCAAGGATTCCTGTAGTCACATGGTCAACCCCAAAAATGCCCCAAAGGTGCCCACAAACCCTTTGGTCAAACCAAATGCCCCAAAGGTGCCCATAAACCCTTTGATCAAACCAAAAGCTCCAAGGATTCTCGCAGATGCTTGGTCAACCTAAAAAACACCCCAAAGGTGCCCACAAACCCTTTGGTCAAACCAAACACCCCAAAGGTACCCATCATCCCTTTGGTCAAACCAAAAACTCCAAGGGCTCCCACAATTGCTTGGTCAAAAATAAGAAAAGTCAAAAACAATAAAATCATCAAAAAATAACAAAAATTTGCACCTCATTTGCATGCATATTCAAAATCATCACAACAATAAAGAACTCTTTTTGCATCTCATCTTCATACTCACAAAAAACAATCCATCGAAAACACAAAAATAATAGCTGCACTAAGCATCACTTCCATACATTGCATATTTGTTGGTTATACAGGTCAAAGGCTCCATAGACTATAATTATTTAGCAAATCCATATTTTCTCCACATTTCTCCACTCTATAAATAGCTCATCAAAAATAAACGCCATTCACATCTTTTCACCATATCATAGTCAGTTGTCTTCTAATATATTTAGATTTTTTGTCATTCACTTATCATTAGCTGTCTAGCAAAATACTGTACAAAGTCAGACAGATTTTACAAAGGTAGAGTTCTACTTGGATCACACCTTGTTACGTAGCATCCCACCACAAGTTAAAACACATAAAAAATCCCAAGTTTTTTAAACAAAAGATGAAACCTGCAAAGCAATCCAGGATACCATCTAGTGAAAAGGTTATCTTGCTCATCCCCTTGTGTGAATGACTCCAAAAATGCTGAGAGTTCGCAAAAGGACAAGCATATTCCCTACCCAATTCCCCAAGAATCCCAAGTTCTAAAGAATTTGCAAAAATTCAAAACTCTTAAATTTGACATCACAACCAAAGTGCATACATCAAAGGCCACATACAATAGTGATTCTCGTCAATCCATATTCAAATCCCTTGCTCAAAAGAAAAACAAAAATAAACAGTGATTTTTATCACTACAAAAGAGCAAGTATCCCAATATAATTGAAGAAAATAAGGGAGTCAAACTTGAATCCCTGGAACTCTCAGCATTCAGAAGGTCATGAGGTAAACCGCAATATCAGTTTTGTGGATAACTTATTGGTCACTGGTGGCAAACCTCCCACATGACGATATATCTGTCACATTAACTTGTGTGTAGATCAATGTTTGCATGTCGATGAGATAGCTTATGGTATCCTAGATAGCACCATAGATTAATCTGACTAAATACAATAAAGGAGTTAGTGGAGCTAATTAGGTGATCCTCAGTACAGGTTTGGTTGACGAGATATCCGGCATCGGCGGTATCCTGACAAATACCACATAAACGAACTCAATTGCACACACAGGGATGTGAAATAACTTGGTCAGAGACACATCGGATTCATACCTTGTTCAAAAGTCTTTTAAGATAAAAGTATAGTCATGGCTAGTTAGTTAAAACATCTGAGTCTCAAAAAACCTTAAATACATTATAAACCAACTATGATATCTTTCATCCTTGCATCACCATCAAAAAATACAAAAAATAATGTGTATACATAAAAAGTCCTTTACCACAGCAATCGCCTAGGATAAAAAGCCATAAGTTCTAAACAGTCTATGGTGCCACCACCAAAAATCACAAATTCAATTCATCCTTTCCATTTTGCATATCATATAAATTAAAAAACATTAGCATTCATCACAACATATCCATACATAATATAAATTAACATGCATCCATAAAACATCAATCATTGTGCATAAAATCAAATCACCACACATGTATAAAACAAAAGAAATTCATTTGTATATATATCATCAAAAATTCCCGCAGGCTATAATATACCCATCCTCTGACCTCGCAAAAAGGCAAAAGCTCAAAAACCCCCAAGACTAGGGTGTCGGCCACCATGATCATGTAGGATCGGTGTGACGGGAACTACCCCCCGTGGTGTGGGTCCTATGGGACCTCTTAGGGTGGTTGTTGCTCACCCCCGCATCATGCCCACTAGCACCCCCCTCATCCAATCACCTATAATGAGATGATGTTGACTGCTTAGTATCATTGTCTCTCATCCGACGTGAAGACCCACCTCCAGGGAGCTCAGGTAACCGCCCATTGAGGTGGATAATATCTCCCTCCAAATCCATTTGGTGTCAAAACCACTTTTCCTCCCACCACTGGTATGTAGCCACTACATCATCGTGTTGTGCCAACTGAGTTCACAGGAGATGCCTCTCTCGTGCGGAATATGTGTCCCCATCCCACTAGTGGTACGTAGCAAATGCATTCTCCCACTCAACCAATTGAGTCCGTAGGATATCCCTCCTGTAGAGCCTCCCCCAGCTCCTTGTCTCGTCTCTAAAGTAGATCCTCCAATCATGCTATCTCAGCATGATCCCTCCCTCCACACCCTCTGGGACAGCTTGGTGCATAGGCATATCTAGGATTGTGGGCTACTCCGGCTCTCACTGCTCTGGAACGTCCTACCTATCCGGCTACTCTAGAACCCCAAAATCCTCCCCCATAAAATCATCCACCTCTACCATATCTACATCCTCCAGTAGAACCCCCAACCCTCTCCTAGTGCCTCTACACCCTCATCGCCTGCTATTGCTGCCTCTGCACCCCCTAGAGTCCCCTCACCTCACCACTACCACAATGTCCACCATTGGTCGTACTCAGTGGTAACCTCGACATCATCCACATTTGGGACATCAATCATTGTATCTGAATCCTCACCCAGTAGTGCAATGACCGACCAGACCAAAGTCCTCTCATCCCCCTAGCATCGATAGATCAAGGGCTTGTTAGGAAACCCCTGATCCACCCCAAACTATCGTGTCACATGATTATATGGGAAGAACTCCTACTCAATCTCGTATCGCCCAATCAGCCACCTCCCCCTATGAACCTATCAGAGCCACTCTCCAGCCTCAATCCAAGCTGGATAGTCCTAGTATGGGTGCTAGAACAACTCCCCTAGAGCAATCCAAGCGAAGGCATCGATATAGTGCCCTACGACACTTTCCCACCATCGACTTTGTCCCTGTTCCTCAGACTATTGCCATAGTGACCCATACCTGATCTCTCTATCTACCATATTTGCCTACATCATCCACGACAACCCCACTGGCCTTTCCATAGCTATGTGCTGCCAATCCCAGCACTGCAATAAGTAGCTACACCCAATACCCTTTTGCCTCTAACAGTGAACCTTGTACAGCTCATCGTAGAGTTATGCCAGCAGTGTATGACTCTATCTCATAATCAAGGGATCTGTGGTTGGACACTCCACCAACTTGAAGACCACATCTAGTAGGTTCCACGGGAACCTCACACCCGAAGATTCAGGTAGCAGCATGTTGGAAGTGAGGCCCATCTATACTGCGTGCCTCACTCCCAACACACCCCTCTCTGGCCACCATCATACCAAAATTTTGCCAATCTAGCAATCACCCTCTGATCTCTCCACTGGGCTATCCACACCCAAATCCTCCCCATCCTTGAAGTATCACGTCAATACAGTTGTCTGTTGATCACACGGTGTCATCCTGATTGGTATCCTGTATATCAGAATCTATAGAATTTGATAGACATCCTCCAAGGTCACTGTCATCTACCCTATTGAGAGATGGAAGGTATTGGTTCGGGGATCCCACAAGTTGATCAAGACTATCAGATAGGCCCGATCCCCGACCACAGGCTCTAGCCGAGTCACTTGCTTGAGCCCAAGGGCATCAAGCCACTCCCAGTTAGCCAAAGTCAGTGCCTCCCGCACTTTAGAGAAAATCATACGCACACGGTACCAGCTCTTCACAACCTGCAAAAGAAAACAAAACAAAAACATTAAAAATATGCTAAACTATACAACAATGTCATGAATATATAGCAATGCATAAAACAATGTATAGCTAAACACAAACAAATAACGATAAACAAAATTCAAAAAAAATTCAAAAAATAGTTTGTCAATACCTAGGGTTTTTAACTCTACGTTTAAATTGATAAACAAAATTCAAAAAAATTCAAAAAATAGTTTGTCAGTACCTAGGGTTTTTAACTCTATGTTTAAACTCAACCAAAATTCAAAAACAAGTCAAAAAATAGTTTGTCAGTACCTAAGGTTTTTAACTCTACGTTTAAACCGATAAACAAAATTAAAAAAAAATCAAAAAATGTTTATCAGTACCTAGGTTTTGTTAACTCTACATTTAAACTGATAAATAAAAACAAAAAAAAATCAAAATCAAAATAACAGTTTTTCATTAACCTCGGGTTTATAACTGAAGTTTACAAATGCAAAATCAGAATAAAAACAATTTTCTAAAAACTAGGGTTTTGCTGTCAGTTTACCCTAGATTTTAGTTAAAACCAAAAAGTTAGATTAAAAAAAAAATTCTAAAACTAGGGTTTCGCTCTAAGTTTAACCTAGGGTTTTATTTTAAAAATAAAACAACAAAAAGAATGCATTTAAATCTAGGGTTTTTTTACACGAAAATACAAAAATAAAAATTCAAACAATTTTTCTAAGCTAGGGTTTTGCTCTGAGATTAACCTAGGGTTTTAGTTTTAAAACAATAAAAACATTGCATTTTCAACCTAGGGTTTGTTATAACCTTAAAAAACATACAAACATTAAAAAAAAAAAAAACATTTTTAGCCTAGGGTTTTACCTTAGTTTAAACGGAAGAACAAAATCAAAATAAATTACGATTTTAAACCTATAAAATAAAACATAGGCTAGCCAATAACAAAGAGGAGGACTTACCAGTATTTCTTCGGCTTCACCTCTCGATCCATTTTGTGAACTCATGGTGACGGGAAAAATTTGGCAGCACTTCACTTCGTAGAATCGACCTCCTACTCCTCAGAGATCCAAATCGCCAGAAAATTCGAATGCAAATGAGCCCAAACCCTAGTTTTGGACCTTAAATAGGATTTTAGGCCTGTAATCGTTCCACCTTAGGATGAGCACTCTGGTTAGAATTCATCCCACCCTGGGATGATTACAAAATTGGTATTCATCCCAACCAGGGATGATTATGGAGCAAAAATTTCAAAAACTGCACCAAAATACATAAAAACAAACAATAAAATTGTCCAATGAGAGTGCTTTTGCACTTGAAATTTTGGGCATGCAAAACTGACGTCGGGGTCACAAATACTCACTATCCTACTCCTTAATAAGGCTACCATAGCCATACCACTCCACAAGAGGACGAATTACCAAGAATTTCATCTCCAAGCGACGTCCCAAAAAGGGTCAAAATCCACCCAAAATAGCAATAAAATTACCAAACAAATGCGGCTTTGCGCTCGCCATTCATTGGCATAAAAAACCAACATCAGGGTCACAAATTGTCACTATAATACTCCCCAATAAGGCTACCATAGCCAAAATGCTCCACAAGAGGACAAATTTTTGATAATTTCATCCCCAAGCAACGTCATCAAAGGGGTTAACACCCACCAAAAATAGGTCAAAATGTTGGGAAATTGCACACACATTCAAAGATAAACAACTGAAATGCACCCTTACACAAGTCATCTTGGGTCAAGCGACTCGTCGCTTTTCTCATGTCGGTCATTCCCTCATCGATTCGTCGCTTGAGGGGGTAGTCACACTTAGTCACCAATCAACAAATACACACCCAATCAAGGAAATGGCACGCATTCAACAAATCATTGACAAAGACAATCACACCCCTGCTTGGGGTAGCAAACAAGCAATAATCACAAGCCAATCAAACACTTTGCATTCATGAATCATGAACTCAAGGTTCCCACAGACAAAAGGTTGCACCCTTTGCCTAGTCATGATTGATCAATATCCAAGATCAAGTAACACCTCACCAAAAAAGGTTAACACTTGAATTGAGTTCCTTAGCTCGTCAAAAACCAAGATTCAAGAATGCATGCCCTTTCCATACTTGGGGTATCAAAATTTGGTTAGGTTACTGAGAAACCCTAATAATTAGTGCTTCGGTTATCTATTTTTGCTTAGCACTATGCCACACACAGTGCATCCCAAAAATGGGCATCTATAGACACCAAAATAGCACCAATATGATTATGTGACTGCAAACACTAATCGCATTAACACACAAAGCCCCCATGGCAGCCCCTAGAGGTTAAATAGTGGTCCTAACCACTCACACAATAGTTTTGGAAGGTCAGAGGTCAATTTGACACCTTTTAGGCACTCTGCTCTCTACTCGTTCCACCCAGGGATGATTACAAACTAGTATTCGTTCCACCCAGGGACGATTAGCAGTATTCGCTCTAGGGTGGGGCGAATAGCAGGTTTGATAGGAAAAAAGTCAAACCTTGACAAATGTCAACTCAGATCCACCACTTAACTCTTCCTTCATTGCATGGGAGTTTCAATGAGCATTTTTTAGCACTAGAGGCAGTTACAGGAGCAGTCATGGAGCCCCTAATCAGGGAGGAATCTTCTCCCACATGGGAAGGCATGATTGCCAAGTGGTGCCTCTACATGCTCATCCAAAGAGACCATCAGGTCTATAAAATGGTGAGTCTTCTCACCCCAAAAAGAAACAGAGAGCAGAATTTTGAGCAATGAAGTGATGCCATTTTATATCTTCACACCTTTTGATTTATGCCTTTCACATCCTTGATCTCTTTTGGAAAGGAGGTCATTGGGTGATTATTGGAATCACAAATTTGGAACCAAAACATGATATTTAGCCATAAAATCCTACCAAATTTGTTGACAACACGCCACAAGAGGTTTTGGACCCATCCCAAGTGTATTGGTGCCAAAATCAGGCCCCAAACGGCAAGCATTCTGCCCCCGAGCGCCCTTCACACTACTGCAGTCCTAATCGCCCCACCCTAGAGTGATTAAAAATCTATAGCAAATTTTCTTTCTGTTATTTTTGCATCTGATTCTATGCTTCTTAGATAGGTTTTCATTCAAATTTCACATCATTTTGAGTTGTTTTGATCATATTTTTGTCATTTCTCGCTTTTGCTAACATGTAGGTAGCAACATCAAATTCTTGGCGATATAGGCCGAATTGGCAAAATATGACCTTCTGGGTCTTTCCAAAATACCCCATTTTACCTAACCCTCAACTTTATAGGTGATTTGGAGCCTCCCATATGGGACATTTGGGACAGTTCTTTTTTATGCTTTGTTGTAGGTCTAATCGTCTCGCCTAGAAGCGATTAGAAATTCGTGATGAATTTTCCAACTGTTCCATTTGCAATGCCCTCCTGGTAATTTCCTCATGCTTTTGTTAAATTTTTAGATCATTTTGATGCCATTTAGTTATCATTTTATTTATTTTTTGCATGCGCTAATCATAGGCTTGGGGATTGCATGTTTCATTTTATCTATAGGTGTTACTGACTATTTTTTGTTTCCTTGAATGTATGATCTTGATATTAGAGGAGAAACAAGGAGTCAAGACTCATCATCACAAGCAACGGTGATGTTTGGTCTACCCATTTTACATGTGGGCACGTGAAAGAAGGAATACCATCTGTTGATGTGACAAGAACATATTTAATGCTCCTAGCCCGTGAAAATGGAGGAGACGGATTGTAACTGGGTTATAAAGCATATTAATAAATAGGGTTGTACTCCATATTTGCTTTTATACCTTGTTTCAATGTGTTTATGTTCCTCTCTTTTCATGCATTTCAGTTCATAGGATTTGGCATTAAGTTTAGTTTCGTTTACATCGCATCTTGGCATTTCCTTTTTGTTTTCGTATCATAATGATTTCAACACCATTCCTCATGTTTTAATCTTAGCCACCCATTTTGTGTTGTGGAAACCCTAACATAATGGTAAATTATAAAATGAGTCATTTTGATGAATCAAGGTCTTAGAAATTCTTGTAAGGTTCACAAAGAAATATTTAGAGGTCCCATATTTGAACATCTATCCATTCCCAAGACCTAGCCCCTTTGCTATCATATTATTCCCTCACCGTCATTATCATACCACCACAAAACCCTCATGAACCACATATGGTTCTACTCCACTCCCATTCATCCTTGAACACCACCTAGAGTTTGCAGAATATTGTTGAGCATTTCTAAAACATTTTTGGGCATTCACATCCATCACCAAATATTTTTGGGCATCTCTCACAGTATATTTTGTAGTCCGTAAGCCCTCGAATTCTTCTAGGCATTCACGTGACTCCTCAAACATAGAAGAAAGAATGTAAATTAGCACTAACAAGGTAAGATATTAGTTGCATTATCATTTTATGTTTTTGTACTCTTTTTTTTTAGTCAATATTGTAAAATTTTAGGTTTTATAGATTTTATCATTCATAGGACCTCACACAATGGAGCCCTTGTAGGTGCTTTTAACCCCTTTTATGTTTTTTGCTATTTGTAGGTGAAGGAACCACATTTTTGAAAGTCGTTGGAGCTAGGGTGGTCTCATAGGGATACACAAACCCACCCACACTCTTTTTTGGATCAAGTATGGACCAGAAGAAGATACCAACTGTTCATTGAACTAGGGTTTTAAAAGCCTATTATTTGTAATCAGTATCAAAAGCATTTATAACCCCATATTGGGGTACATTCATGGTATAACTTAGATATCTACCTATATTAATAAATATTATTCATTTGGTACATTCCATATTGTTATTGTGCTTTTGTACCTTTTGATTTGTATTGGTGTTTTTCATTTTTTATTTACACACTGAAGTACCTTTGAGTACCCTTGCACATTTAGGTGTTTTTGTATCTAATGTAGTCTTAAAGTATGGAGAGTATTATGTGTTATGTAATAAAATTTGCAAGGGTACAAATGTGAGTGTGCAACATGTCAAGTATACAAGTGAAGAGTCATACATGATAGGTGTAAAGAGTATAAGTGAAGACTAATATATGATAGGTGTCAAGTATGAAAGTGAAGAGTCATAAAGATGAGTCAAGATGTAAAGTGAGATGTTATGTAATCGTGAGATTCTTTCCATAATTTGAGGTTTGTGAAGAGTTGCATCTCTTAGGAGTTAGAGGAGAGCAAAATTCAGAAGGATTATTATTTACTAGAGATAAAGCTCCATGCTATGTAATCTAAGTAAATTTCTATGTAATATTTTATGATTTATGAATGTAATAGTGAAGTTTCTTATTGTGCAATACTTGTGTTACTTGTGGATGTGATTTTATGTGAGTGATATTTGATCTTGGTGAAATTTACCTATGAGATAATCTAGAATAATTGCCAACATGTGGTCCATATTACACAGTCTGACCCTTAACACGATAACAAATCTATAATGTGATGCTACTAGTGCACAGAGCTTACAAAACCATGTGATTTTAAGAAAAATGACTTAAAACACTTACATATGTAAAAAAATATGGCTTTCAAAATATTCTCCCTAATGGACCCCAAAAATGTAAAATTAAAGCTCCAAACCTCAGAAAAGAAAGAACCAATTGTCTATTTCCACTTGATGATCCATGATTAGTAGGTGTCATCCACTTATTTTTCACCACATCAATGCTTCTAAATTTTAGTGATTATGACACTTGAATTTTTTTATTGGAAGAAAGCATTTAAATGGTGGAAATGTGTTTTATGGTAACCAATAGTGCCACATTGACCACCTAATAGGTTAGGGCTAGCACAATTATCAAAAATTCATCACTTTTCTTTATTGTTTTTTAAAAAATATTTGATCCTAGGTCAATAAATAGCAAGAGCCCTCATGCTAAATAGGATGCCACCTTACTATTGAAACATGAAGCAATATCCCATCCTTCTAAAGTCCCAAGACATGACCAACAGTAACCAAAAGTTAGCAATGGTTTAGCACTCAAGATCCAAAGCACCTTGTTGCCACATTAGATAGTGTAAGTGTTCTAGAAATTATATTATGTATTGAGGGATATTGCTCTCAGTCGACCTAGGATCAAATATTTTATATAAATAATAGAGAAAAATGACCTTCCTATTGAAACATGAAGCAATATCCAATCCTTATAAAGTCCCAAGACATGATGACCGGTAACCAAATTTTAGTGATGGTCTTATTTCTAGAACACTTACACTATATAATGTAGAAACAAGGTGCTTTGGATCTTGAGTGCTAACACCTCCATAAAGTATGTCATCTATATATGGTCATCATGGTGGATGTAAAGTGATATAGGTGTAGAGCTTTATTCCTACAATTTCGCCTACTCATACACATTAAAATCCACTTTTCCAGTGCACCAAGCATGATAGTCAATATTTTTAAGAAAAATATAGATGCATCTTGAGTCAAACCCAAGACCCCTTTATTTTCATGCCATTACACACATTGAGCTAGCTATTTTAGTGCTCCTTGTATATGGGAATGGTTGTACCATTATCCAAATTTGCCATTCATGAAAGCTATTGGGACCTTCTACAACATGCATACAACCATTTTTAAAGATTTAAATCCAAAAAAATCCTACCATTTGTAATATGCTCTTGATCAAATATTTTCAATAGGATAATAGTAGAAAAAGAGAAGCCACAAATCCTTCAAATATAGAGAAATTATAGATGGAAAGAAGTGGAATAAAAAACCTTGATGCAAAAGTTTTTTTGAGGATTTATCTTAAATCTCAAAAACAATAAAAAGCATTGAGAAGACCTTCTCTATGACCAAGTAGTGCTACTTCAGAACAACTCTGATACCATGTTAGAATTTATAATATTTTTTAGAAATTTATAGAAGTAAACCATCCACTCAAAAGAAGTATGAATAAGAGAAAGATTTGATAGGCACCCATAGGAACCATAAATAATCATTGTATCTATAGATAATATTACACAACACTCTAATAATTAAATAAGGAGGAATATTGGGTATTTATATCAATACCAAAACCCTAATTATAAAATAAATTTTAACCTAAATCAACATAATATTAGGATGCGCTATCATTAAGCACATCATTAATTCTTAATGAATTTGTCAATCCAGGGCAGTGTACAAGGCTATCTATGAAAGGAGTGAACAGGGCTATAATTTAAGGTCAATTAGGAGCAGCAAGTCTTATTGGTGGAACTGATTGTGTGGGGGTTTTTAGGTCTCTTCTACCTCTAAATTGCATAAATTGAACTTTAAAATAATTGTAAGAATGAAGACTAATTACATATATGAAACCTTAGTTACAATTGTAAGAATAAAATCTAATTAAATTATAGAATTAAAACCCTAGTTATAGTTGTAGAATTGGAAACCTAATTACAGTTACAAAATGAAAGTCTATTTACTCTTGAAATAATGAAAACTAAAATTAAGTCCTATCAATACTCTGTACCAAAAGTTTTTCAATCTTCTGTGCAGGGATTGACAGCAAAAATAATAATGCAACAAAATTACAAAAAATTGTAAATTGTTGGAAATGGAAATTGCAATAAATTGGAAAGTTTTTGGAAAGTAAAAAGACTAATTAGATCTACTGCTAATCACATCACAAAATTATCTTGAACAAAAAATAAATTATTAGGACTGAAATGGATGTTAACTACTACAAAAGAATGAAATTGACAAGTTTCATAGCTTATTTTATTGTAGCAAAATCAGAACAAAACCTGTCTGTTAGTCCTCCTCCTAGGTTTGGAAGTGGCCAGACTCCTTTTCTATAAGAAGGTATGAGTTTCTCTCTCTCTTTAAATATTACTCACACTCAAACATAATAGAATGAATAGAAAAACTTGTACTTTATTGATTTATAATATGATTACAAATCTGCTATTAAAACCTGTTACAAAACTGTAATAGTCTCAATTTTCTCATTTATTCTCTATCTATATTTTCTCTACGACTATTTCTACTGTTATTATTATTAGCTCAACCTAGATGGGAGCTATATTTTATAGATGCCTAAAATCTAATTACAACACAAAATATACTCTATAAATCAATTCCTGTTATTCTGTAGTATTCCCTAGATTTATTCTAGAAGAGGATATTTTTCATAAATTATGGATTTGGACGGCAAGGACGGAAAAATTATATGGGAGATATTTTCCTTTAACCTCCTCAACCTTATTTCCCTTTTTCCATCATCATAAATCAGTCAACAGGTCAAAAAGTGCTTTATGTTCTCAATCCGGAGCTAAGTGGCTCAATCCGAAGATATTCGCTCAATCCGAAGAGACTGTATTTCTCAATCTGAAGATCTTCAAAATGACCAATTATGTACTCTTCAATTTATTTTAGCTGCATTTCTCCAGTGGATTATTCCTCAGGATCATATTACAATAGCCTTCATTCCTCTTCATGTGTGAATTCCATGCCTTGCCATTCATTGGTACTTGGCTAGAATTTACACAGTAAAACCAGTTTATGATGCATAGTAATAGTTCTTTCCACCATTTTCTAAATTCAAAGAAATTAATGCTTTAGAAACATCAAAATAATAATATTAAAGTTTTTCTATCATCCTAAGCATATCTCTTATCAAAATAATAATAGTAAAGGGGTTGATAGAAAAAACAATAATGCAAAAAAATTGTAAAAAAATGTAAATTGCTAGAAATGGAAATTGTAGTAAATTGAAAAGTTGTTGGAAAGAAAAAATACTAATCATATATACTGCTAATCACATCACAAAATATCTTGAACATAAAATAAATTATTTGGACTGAAATGGATGTTAACTACTACAAAAGAATAAAATTGACAAGTTTCACAACTTATTATGTTGTAGCAAAATCAGAATAAAACTTGTCTGTTAGTCCTTCTTCTAGGTTTGGAAGTGGTCAGCCTCATTTTCTAGAAGAAGGTATGAGTTCCTATCTCTCTAAATATTACTCACACTCAAACATAACAGAATGAATAGAAAAACTTGTACTTTATTGATTCAGAACATGATTACAAATTTGTTGCTAAAACCTGTTACAAAACTTTAACAGTATCAGTTTTCTTATTTATTCTCTATCTATATTTTATCTACTACTATTTCTATTTTTATTATTATTAGCTCAACCTAGATGGGACCTATTTTTTATAGATGTCTAAAATATAATTACAACGCAAAATATATCCTACAAATCAATTCTTGTTATTCTACAATATTTCCTAGGTTTATCCTGGAAGAGGATATTTTCCATAAATTATGGCTTTGGACGACAAGGATGGAAAATTTAGATAGGAGATATTTTTCTTTAACCTCCTTAGCCTTCTTTCTATTTTTTCACCATCAAAAATTAGTCAACAGGTCAAAAAGTGCTTTTTGTTCTCAATCCGGAGCTAAGTGGCTCAATTTCAAAGATATTCGCTCAATCCGAAGAGACTGTATTTCTCAATCCGAAGATCTTTGAAATGACCAACTATGTACTATTCAATTGATTTCAGCTGCATTTCTCAGGTGGATTAGTCCTTAGGATCAAATTTCAATAGCCTTCATTCCTCTTCATGTGTGAATTCCATGCCTTGCCATTCATTGGTAGTTGGCTAGAATTTACACAAGAAAACCAGTTTTTGTTGCATAGTAACAGTTATTTGCACTATTTGCTAATTTAAAATAAATTAATGCTTGAGAAACATCAAAATAATAATATTAAAGTGTTGCTATCAGCCTAAGCATATCTCTTATGTAACAGGTCATGGCAAAGTGACATAAAACTACATAAAAATTGTAAAAATCAGCATATAATATTCCAAACACATCAATCATGCAAACAATTAATACACAACATATTAGATCAACTTAACTAGTATATAAATTAAATCACAGAGTTTTAGGTAAGTTTTAGTTGTTCAAAATATGCTATTATGGAGGCATTTCCAGGCCTCATCATTTTCCCCCCAACTTATATTAATGCATGTGTTCATGCATTCTGTTGGGCTATAGAATCATAGATATCCATATTCAAGTTCCATGATCTGTAGAAAAACTTTTTGCCTTTATAGTATCCTCTGTTCTTCTGAAGGTTTCTAAGCCAATTTTCAAACTGCTCATTTGGTTGAGGATCCTCTTCAAAATAGTAGGGAACTGGAGTAATGATGGTTGGAGGCCTAAATCTGAGACCTACCTAGTTATGCTACATAATTTCAATAAGTTGTATCACCCATTTTTCTCTTCTTTTGGACCATTCCAGATTAACAGGGGAGATAGGCTCCCTTTTCTATAAAGACATGGAAAGTTATGCCCATTTATTTTTGCAATGTGATAATGCTAAAACAAAATTGTCATTACAGAAATTCTGTAATTTAGTTACACAGTCCCTCAAATTTATCAAATACATCCTTTTGATATCGTCCCTGTTCATCATGAGAAAATGCTATCTGGTGATAATCGGATGAGTTGGCTGAATTACTCTAACTAAAAATTCAAATCTTAATTCAATTTCGTTATTTTGCCTTTTTTTTGGTCCCAATAAAACTAATTTTGTAAGGTAGACATGTAGCACCCTAAAATTGGCGCAGTAAAATTGGAATAATTACATTCACCTTAGTAAATAAATTTAAATTCAAATTTAACCTCCCAAACCGCCCGTTAACCGCCGAGAAACCCGTTTCCTCCTTTTTCGTGCCATTTTTAGCAGTTGTTTTGACCGTTTGACGATATCGTCTCCGATCAGACGATATCGCCCCAGATTTGACGATTTCGTCTGGACTAGAACGTCCAGACGATTTCGTCGCAAAACTGAATTTGCATAGTTGGAATCCATTCCAACGGGTCTCCAATCCGGGCAGAAGCGTGTCTGCGCCGTTGGGACCCTTCCCCCGTTGGAGATCTCCCAAATTGGGATGATCTCCAACCTCCCAACAACTATCCTATGCCTATTTAACTCTAAGACTTTTCCCTCCCCAACCCCTGGCTGAATTTTTATGCAAATTGAACCCTTATGCTCTAAAACATCGTAATTCATATTTTGCATTAGTCCTATAGTCATTTCATTGCAGGTACACCACTGGTTTTCAGTCGGAGCCAGCACCTATCGTAGTCGACGAACCTGTCAAGATCGGAGGCGATCTCGTCAAATTCGGGACGATCTCGTACTGATGCGAGACGATTTCGACTGCAGCACACATCGAGGCAATCAGTGCCTGGAGTTTGCTCTTCTGTCTCTTTTCTCTGTCATTTTATGCTATAAATTAGATTGTTTATTCAGTTTTTATACTATATTGCATTTGGAGTTCACCCATTTTGTCTAGTTTACATATTAAGATCATATTCTGCTATCTAAACACAGTTATTTGCATTTACTTTTGTTCTTGTATATTGTTCAACACTCATATTACTGTTTCACATAGTTTGCCCCTGTTTGCAAAATAGAATTTCTTGTATTTCGCATCTGTTTGCTGTTTTGCAGGTCTCTGATGAATTCGTCTGACGAATTCGTCAGATTGCAGACGATCTTGTCAGTTTAGACGATTTTATCAAATTGAAGGCGATTCTGTTGAATTGCAGACGATCCAGACTGCTTCAAGCTTCAGAAACTCCATCAGACTTCCGGATCAGGTAATCTTCATTGGCCTCCTGCAAATTCTCTGTTTTTGTTTTCCTTTCTGTTTGTTGTATGCATTTAAATTGCATTTTCATGTAGTTTAAGTTAGAATCATTCGGCCAAACCTAGGATGAATGTTTAAAAATAAAACGAACTCATCAAAACTCATTCCCAAAACCTAGGCGTGGAAACTGCCATCAAATGTTTCCTGGTGAACCCACCATCCGTCGAAAAATCACCAAAATGCACCTCCCTTGAGAGGCGGGACCTTCGCAAAGTCCTCTCGTCCGAGGTACCGCACCATCCTTTTCCCATCCTCCTTCCGGGCGCGGATCCAATAGCCTGAAGGTAGGGGTGCGAAAAATTTGGAGCGATACATTTTGGTGAACCCGACGTGAATGCATCATAACCTTTTGAACAAAAACAAACAAAGACAAAAAAAAAAAAAATTAGAACAACTAAAACTTAGATGCATTTTAAAACATTTAAGGTTCAAAATCATGTTTAGATGGTAGCTCCTAAAAAGAGGTTAGCAGTTACTATAAACGTAGTAAACCAATTAGCGGCCATAGAAGTTAATTCTGTCCTTAGTGTCCCTGAAGCAAGTAGAAATCAATCCTTGTGGGACGAGCTTATCAGGAGACTTAGTATCATTTCATCTAGGTCCACACAACTTAAACAGATTAAGAGGCTAGTCTTGGATAGAATCCTGGATCCTCATCAATTAGTGTTCTATCATGAACTTCAGAGAGCTTGCCATAGGTGGCTAGCCTATAGGAGAGCTCTTGTATCTGCAAAAGTTTTAACTTTCAGGGAAGATCTTGAAAGCACCGTTATAGTGCGCCCATTTCTAGTTCATATAGATTCCTTAGAAGATGATCTTATAGTTAGGAGAAGATGGAACAAAACTCCTAGAGCTATGTTATATTGTAAATATTGTCGTGAGAATTATTATTTCCAACCGGCATCTGAGATAGACAATATTACCATAGCCCTTTTCATCAAATTCTTAAAAGAAAACTTTCAATTTGAAGAAGAACATTTCATGACCCCTGAACAGCTTGAACCAATTAATGATATTCATAAATTATTCATAGAAGATTAGTTCATCTACTTTCAGCCTTATTATTATTGTGTGCATTTATTGTTTCATTTGCTGTCTCTATTATATTGTTTCAAAAAAAAAAAAAACTAAAAATCAAAATCAAAAAATCAAAAAACATAGTAAAAAACTTAAAC
Organism: Wollemia nobilis; assembly: GCA_028583015.1. Taxonomy (NCBI): domain Eukaryota; kingdom Viridiplantae; phylum Streptophyta; class Pinopsida; order Araucariales; family Araucariaceae; genus Wollemia; species Wollemia nobilis. The sequence goes on from JAQPPZ010017235.1 coordinate 15,443,781, forward strand.
ATTTCATTTACAATATTGCATTAGGTATATATATAAATATATACCTTTTAATTTGTTGCATATATATATATATATATATAATATATATATATATTTGCTGAAATCAAAACTTAGCACCATGACTAAACTTAGGAATGGTAAAGAAATTTTAGGAGAAGGAGAAGATTGGCTACAAAATACAACTGAAAACCCAAATGTCCTTCTTGGAGATACAAATCCGGAAGGTGAAACTCTAGGTCAATCAGATGAAGACTTAGGTGAAGATAAGGAACAAGAAGGAAGTGTTAAAGAATCTTCGTCCCCTAGAATAGCTCCAAATGGAGGCATCACTTTTGACAACGCAGAACATTTTCAAAAATTTCTTAATCAACATATCGACATCCTTAATGTGGCAGTCCGTATTGATAAAGGGGAAATTAGTGATGCTCAAACAACCTTAGAACGGGCGATTGATATGCAAACTAATCCCTTGTCTTTCATTGATCAAGAAAGTGATAAGGGTGGACCATCTAATGCGAATATGGTCACTATAGCCCAAGCCATGACCAAACAACAGGTCACCCAACCTCCTAAGCAACCTGTTACTCAAACTAAAATCACTCCCGCACAAAAGAAAATTCCCTTCACTACTTCCTTCCTCCAAACAGTTGAGCAAAATGCTTTAAATAGACAAAAATCTAAAACAAAGCCAAATACAAACTTTCAACAATCTACAATACAACACAATCCAACTTCAAAACTCCTCCATAATATTTTTCCTACCAATGTTTTACACAATAGTAACATGGCATCTAATCTGCATGTTCCTCCATCCTACGCCCATAACACTTATGGCAATGCCCCACCGAATCAATATGGGGGGCAAACTAGTAGTTTGGAAGCTATGGTGAAACAATTGGCTTCACGTATGGACCGGATAGATCCCTACCGTCCCTCGTACAATTATCGAGAGATTTGTAGCCAACCATTGGATCCCATAGTGGTAGCTCAACCATACCCTAAACATTTTCCCATGCCCGTCCTGCCTATCTATAAAGGAACCGAAGATCCCATAGAACATCTTCGCATGTTTAGGATAGCATGTCACGACATATCGCATAACGACTTGCTATTACTAAAAATGTTCCCCAAAAGTTTAGGTGGAATGGCGTTAGAGTGGTATTATCAATTGCCCACTCATTCCTTAAGAAACTTTGAAGAAACAAACTGAGTCATTTGTTCATCAATTTAGTGCCTACATCGAGAGGCATGTAACTATTAAAGACCTATACAATTTAAAACAAGATAAAGACGAATGTTTTGCTGATTTCTTAGCAAGATGGAGACAATTGATAGGAAAACTGCACTTTGTGCTACCCTATAGGGAAATGTTAGACATTTTCATTAACAATTTACAAGAACAACTTTCTTATGAGCTATCAACAGATACTTTGACTACCTTCGATCAAGCTATAGACTTAGCTCGAAGAGTAGAAGATGCCCTCATTAGGAGAGGCCAACTTAGAAAGAAGGATGATGAGAAAACATCTAGAAATCAATATAAAAACAAACAAGGTTGTCGGTGATGGAGTCACTGATAGCAGTAAATGTTGCTAATGTCAATGCAACAAAAACAACAGAAAAATTCATCTTGAAACCTCCCGACAAGCCTCCTCGAGAGTTCACTAGATTAAACCAACCTTTATCAACTATTTTACCTCAACTTCTTGAAAGAGGTTTAATCCAACTGCCAGCTATCCGGGAACCTGACCCAAGCATACCCGGATATAGAGCTGATTTGCACTGTGATTTTCATAGAGGTCCTGGACATTCTACCAACGCTTGTAAGAGATTGAAACATAAAATACAAGATTTGATTGACAATAATGAAATGGAAGTGCAAGCCTTCCAACCTAAACAAAACCCTCCTAATAATACCCAAAATATTGTTCCCCAAAATCAAAATCAGAATGCCAATCAAACTTTAGACATATTTCAACACCCTTTACCAAGACATGGTAAAGAGGTAGCCAATCAAATTGAACATCACAATGTTCCCCCTCCTACCCGATATGTAGGAACCATTAGCGGGCAATTACCTGTTCAGGACTCTCACACATTCGACACAACCTTATCCCTGGTTACAACCAGGCCCTTACATAATTTTCAAACTTCTGATTCTAGCGATATAGAGTCAGATAGTGAGAGTGAAGTAGACACCATTCAATCGAATAGTTCTGAAAATGAATCAGATCCTATTCAACCTATCACAGATGCTAATGTTCCAGAAGAACCATTTCCCAGAAGAGTCACTACTCGACCTTCTTCTAATGAAGTCCTTCCTTATGAACAAGCCATAAACTCTCAACCGAGACCGTTTCAACGTCGTCACTATAACATTGTAGGTACCATCGGAGTCGTCACCCGACAACAAGCTCAAAATCCCCAACAAGAACCAAACCAGAATGATGGATCAGCTCCATTTGTTCTGAAAAATCCTAATAAAGGAAATCATGCTCCTATTGTTCAAACTAAACCTCCTTACAACATTAATGAGCAATTGTCTAATACCACCGCCAGAATCTCCCTTTTAGATTTATTAAGATCCTCCCCCACCCATAGGGATGAATTGATGCTTACTTTGAGCCAGATGATGGTACCTCAAAACATCCAACCCGAAGCTATGGCCAATACTATCATCACGCGAGAGATTGATTGTATTGACTTTCGGGATAAAGATATCCCACAACACAGTTTACACAAGGATAATCCCTTGTATATTACAGCTTTAATTGGGGATGTAGTTGTCAAACGAGTCCTGATTGATAATGGCTCATCTCTAAACATCTCGCACCTTTGACTTCTACCAACGATTTGGTTTTAGAAGTGATGAAATGAAGAAGACTGATATGATTATCAAAGCCTTTAATGACGAAACACAAGAAACGTGTGGAGTCATTACCCTCCCATTGCAAGTTGGTCCTAGAACCCTTGAGACAATTGTGTTTATTGTACATTGCCCAGCATCGTACAATATACTTTTGGGTCGCCCTTGGATTAACGCCATGCGAGCAATCCCATCAACTTTACACCAATGTGTTAAGTTTGAGTTTAAAAATCAGTTGGTCACTATTCATGGTGACCCTAGACCTTTTGATATGTGCGCATTGGCAGAACCAGTTGGAGTGCAATTTTTCCCTGCCTCGTCATCCACATATCCTACTTCTTCTTCATCTAAAACTGTGAAATATAAACCCATCATTTCATCTATTCCTCCTCCATTAACTTCATCTTCCCATATAGATCAACCACCTTCTAAACAAATTACTGTAGAACTTCAAAAAGCTCTTAAAACTACAACCAATTCTTCAAGTTCTAATCCCATAAATTCAAAACCTTCAGACACATCTATCATACCTCCCACATCTCAAGACATAGGTAATAAGCCTTCTACATCTTATGCCCTTTCTGATGATCTTTTACCAGATTTATCTACAACCTTAATATCAGAAAAAATGAATGCTTTCATGCAAGATTCAGACCTTTTAAATCAATTGCCGCCATCTCCTCGTACTTTGGGCCTCCCACAACCTATGGGAAGTACTTACCAAGTCGGGAGTTGCGCCTTCATGTACAAAGGATATGACTGGGGAAGAATCCCTCAGAATATCAAAACCCATCATGATGGATATGCTCGGTGCTATTTTACCAACGATTATATTAAAGCTAAACCCATGATGCTTAAAATGGGATATAAAGGGAAAGGCTTAGGACCTTTCCAAAATGGCATGAAAGAACCTTTCGAGGTAGAACCATGGCCTGCCCGATGTGGTGTGGGCCTATTACCTAGTAAGGGTCAACCCTTTCCTTTTGAGGATGATGATCATCTCATATGCTATCAAGACTATTTGGATAGACATGTTGATTTACCTCTTAAAAATCTATCATTTTCATGCAACATGCTATCCATAGCATACCCTGAAATGATTGTTGACCCCGATGAAGAGTTGGAAGGAGATATCTTCCATGATGTCTCTGTTGAAGAGATGTTGTACAACGGGTTTTATTTTGATGGTTCTATACCAACCATAGCTCAACTTGAGGCCGCTGACCCTCAGAACGAATTATCTAAATTAACTTTACAAGAGTTACAAGAGTTGGGCGTTTCACCTGCCCCACCTAATTTTGAAAGAGATCTACACATGGAGGTAGAAAATGTCATTAAAATTAATATTGGAACTGAGGACAACCCTCACATAATCAACATTGGAGCAGAACTAAGTCAAGAAAAACAAGAACAATACATTGCATTTCTTAAAGAGTATGAAGATGTCTTCGCTTGGACATATGAAGATATGCCAGGTCTAGACCCTTCTGTAGTCATGCACCATCTAGTGGTCCATCCGGATGCTAAACCTGTTAAACAAAAACTTAGAAAAATGCATCCCAAAGTGGCTCTGCTAGTCAAAGGGGAGTTAGAAAAACTCCTGAATGTTATCTTCATACAAGCTATTGATTATGCTGAATGGATCTCCAATGTAGTTCCAGTCACCAAGAAAGAAGCCACCAAAGTTAGGGTTTGCACAGATTTCAGAGATATTAACGTTGCATGCCCTAAAGACGACTTTCCTCTTCCAAATATGGATCAAATTATTGATTTTACTGCTGGAAGTGGGATGATGTCCTTAATGGACGGATTCTCCGGCTATAATCAGATCAGGATAGCTCCTGAAGACCAGGCTAAAATAGCCTTCATTACCCCCTGGGGTACCTTTTGCTGGAAAGTGATGCCCTTTGGCCTAAAGAATGCTGGGGCAACTTATCAACGGGCTATGACCTACATCTTTCATGATATGATGCATGATATCCTACATGATTATGTAGATGATATTATAGCGCGCTCTCTTATTGAAGATCATCATTTAGACGATTTAAGAAAAGTTTTTAATCGATTACGAGAATATCTCATTCGATTAAATCCAAGCAAAATGTATATTCGGAGTTAAATTCGGCAAGTTATTAGGGGTTTTAGTTTCTTTACGTGGTATCGAAATTGACCCTCTCAAAATTGCGGCTATCACCGATATGCCCGCACCCACTAATATATCCAAATTACGAAGTTTACAAGGTAAACTTCAAGCTATCCGTCGCTTCATTGATAAGTTGGCGGACAAAACTGGTCCCTTTCTTAAACTCCTTAAGAAGGACGTCCCCTTTAATTGGGACACAGAATGTAGAGAAGCTTTTGAACTTCTCAAGCAATATCTCCTTAACCCTCCGGTGCTTTCACCGCCTAAATCTGATCGCCCATTTCTTTTATATATTTCTGCTTCAGATTCTGCCTTAGGAGCTATGTTAGCTCAGATTGATGATGAAAAATGAGAACGTGCTAATTATTACATTAGCCGCACCCTCATCAGTTATGAAACCCACTATACAGCATTAGAGAAGTTATGTCTAGCAGTCGTGTTTGCTACGCAAAAACTACGACATTACATGCTTAGCCAAAAAACGTATGTCATTGCCAAATATGATCCTTTAAGATATCTCATGAGTCGACCTTATTTATCGGGTCGCACAGCCAAGTGGGTTCTTGCTCTAAGCGAGTTTGATCTCACCTTCATAGGACAAAAGTCTGTTAAGGGTCAAATCATAGCAGATCAATTAGCTGCTGCACCCTTAGAGTCTACTCATCCCCTCATTATCGAGTTTCTGATGAATGCCTTCAATTAGAGGCAGACCTTGTTGAACAATGGTCCTTATACTTTGATGGAGCCCGATGCATGAGTGGGGCTGGTGCGGGTATTATTTTAATATCTCCGCAAAAACATCTTATTCCTCTGTCCTTCAAACTAACCTTTGCTTGCACCAACAATACTGCTGAGTATGAAGCTCTAATCCTTGGATTACGAGCTGCTTTAGCGCTTAAAATTAAAAACCTCTTAGTTTTTGGGGATTCCCAATTGGTTATAAACCAAATTAATGAAGTTTATCAGACCAGAGATGATAAACTTCGCCCATATAAGGCCTATGTTTTACAACTAATGGCCTTGTTTGATCAAGTTACCTTGGAAGCCATTCCTCGAACTAGCAACCGTGCAGCCGACGCCATGGCCGCCGCTGCATCTCTCTTGCCCTTGGAGTTAGACGACGAATATGCTACTATCATCATTCGTCGACTCCAGGAACCCGCTTCACATAAGTCATGCTTAGAGCCTTTGGATGTGTTTCTAATCAAGGAAACTACTCCTGAACTCTGGTATACAGACATATTTGATTTCCTCCAAAATGGGACTTTCCCTGCTAATTCTAATCGCAACCAGCATCGGTTATTACGTCGACGAGCAAGTCGATTTGTAATCATTGGCAATACTTTATATAGGAGATATTTTGAAGGTATCCTATTAAGATGTCTAAATTTAGAAGAGTCTAAATCAGCTTTGAGTGAAGCCCACGATGGATCTTGTGGAGGACACTTTAGTGGTAGCGTCATTGCTAAAAAGCTCCTTCGGATAGGATACTTTTGGCCTACCATGGAAACGGATGCACATGAATATGTGCGCCATTGCGACAAGTGTCAAAAACATGCTGACCTTGTCCATGCGCCTGCACAAGAGCTGCGGGCTATTTCTTCTCCTTGGCCCTTTTCTAAATGGGGCTTGGATATTATTGGTAAAATTAATCCTGTGTCTTCTGATGGACATAAGTTCATCATAACCGCCACTGAGTATTTCACGAAGTGGGTTGAAGCTATGCCTTTAGCTTCCTGCACTGGTTCACAAGTCTCTAAATTCATTTTTAATCAAATCATCTACAGGTTCGAAATTCCTGCAAATCTCATCTCTGACAACGGAACTCCATTCAAAAATAAAGATGTTAAAAAATTATGTCAAAAATATAAGATTCAACATCGCTGGTCTACTCCCTATTATCCTCAGGGTAATGGTCAAGCAGAAGCTTCTAACAAAACTCTAATCAAAATTCTCAAAAGACTAGTCAATAAACCGGCCGTGATCGGCATATTCAATTATATCCAGCCTTGTGGGCTTATCGAACTAGTGTTCGAACCCCCACGGGCACTTCACCATTTGTTTTGGTATATGGTGCCGAAGCAGTTTTTCCATTTGAATTAGAAGTTCCTTCTTTGGCTCTGCTACTTCAAGACACCGAAGTAGGAGATGAATATCGCGCTGGCAGACTCAGTCAGCTGGAACTCCTAGACGAAAAATGCATCAATGCTTTAGAGCATCTCCGTGCATACCAAAACAAGCTTAAAAGAGCATATAATAAGAAAGTTCGTCATCGATCCTTTGAGATTGGCGATCTTGTTCTAAAAGAAAATCAAAAAAATACAAATGCAACCAACGAACTGAAAGGTAAATTTGAGCCCAACAGGCTCGGACCATACATCATTACCGCAAAATTTGAATCAAGAGCATATAAATTGTCTACCTTAGATGGTAAAGAACTTAAAGAACCCATGAATATTTTACATCTCAAACGTTATTATGCATAAATTTGATTATTTCATCCATGTATATATTTGTTCAAAATCATTATCTTGTATTTCTTTCAATTTATTCAAAAACCTCAAAAACATTCATAAAATCTTCAAAAATCTTCAAAAATATTTATTGCATTTATTTTGTAAAGTTCCTTTTGCTTTAAAAACAAAAATCAACATAAAAATCCAAAAACAGCTATATGCTTGACTCTTTCGAAACCAAAACAATATACAGAATAAAGAGAGAGTCAACATTCTCAAAACTTTCTCAAAATCATTATTGTCTTACAATTATTGCAATTATATGTTTCAACTTATTTTGGATAAAACTAGCATTTATTTGGCATCCCTCACTTGCACACTCACAACAATAAATATCTTGATTTTATCTGGCATGATTACTAATCTCTCTTATATCAAAGTTCACAAAAATCAATTAAATAAAGTTTGAGCATAGAGAATTGATCTTGGTATTTACTTAAACCAAGCACATCTTTTCACAATAAAATGATTATATTTGTAATTTCCATGTTTTGCTACATAGTAGAACTGATTTCTTGGGTGAAAAGTTTCCCCTGCTATCCTATCATGCACATGGTCTAGAATCTTTGAGAATTGGCAAAAGGACAAGCTCACCCCTACCCAGAATAAAAATCCCTTGCTCTACAGCTAATCCGAGCAAGTATCCCTAGCAAAGAAAAAGAAAAAGAAAAAGCAAAGAAAAATTCAAGAAAAAGAGAAAAGAAAAATGTTATGTCAGCAATGTTCCAAGCATTATCAAGCAAAAGAAATACAAAAAGAAAAATAAGCAAAGTTCAAAAGAAAGCAAGAAAAGCAATAAAATCCCTTTCCCTACCCTTTGAAAAGAAAAGAAGGGTGAATGAGCTTGAATCCTTGGAATTCTCAATTATTCGAAAACTGTGAGGTAAGCCCCATAACAGGTGGTTTGTGCCCAACCTCGCTTGGCCTTGGGTAACTCCTAGCGTGGCGATATGTCCGTCACATTAGCAACCTTCTTTTGTACGGACCTCTGTCTGCTTATGGATTAGCTAGCTCTTGATAATCCGATCTACATAGTAGCCTAGTATGGTTATATGCATCTACATCATGGTTAATGAACACTTAGTTGGTTTATTCAAATCACTTGTAAACCATACAATTGCACACACATTTGTATTTGAGAGATTTTGTCTATCATTATGATAAATCAAGATTGGCAATGAATTCACTTATGCACATGGGATTCCTTATAAATCTAATTTTTGTCTTCAAAATACTTTGAAATATTATTTTGCAACTTGTTTGGAATAATCAAGTACAATTATTTACCACAAAGACAACTATATAATAGAAGAAATCAAAAATTTCAATCAAAACATATCATATATATCTTATCGACTTTCGCAACGATGGTATAATTCCAAAACCAAAATTGGAATTTTATGCTTAGCGCAAGTCCTCATTTTCATCTTTTCTGTTCATAAAAAATCAATCATGTAATCAAACTATCTATTTTCTTTGATCTTCGCGATGATGGTATAAGTCTATACCTACATATTCTATGCCTAGCGCAAACCATTGTAACAATATTTTTTCCCAATTTATCAAAATTTATAAAAACCATATGACTTCATTTTATTACATAAATTATGCTTTTCAAAAGCAAACACATTTTTATTACTTCATGTCATTATGTCAACCTTTGCATTTTGCAATGATGGTATAATTCTTAAGGAATTATTCAACAATTTTTATCACACTTAGGAATTTATGCCTAGCAAAAATCATTTTTTACAAATATTTCATGCATAATATTTTCATGGAAATCTGAAAACAAACCATCATCATCATCATTTGCATCATCACAACAAAGTCTTAAGACAGTCTCTTAAGCACTCTTTTCTTTTAACAATATTTCTATCTTGGGACTAGCTTGACGACCGAGTGAGCAGCGACTCCATGAAATGGTCTATAATAGCGACAATGTCCTTTGAAATTATTGTTAGAAGTCTCCTTTTATTTTTATCACATTTCATTACAACCAATCAATTTGTTACATCAGATTATTTCATTTAAAATATTTAAAGCATGACATCCAAGTTATAATTTTTTCCCAAATGACATAATTACATGAATCATCAATAAAATCATTACATCAATCAACTCAATCAATCAATCAAACATAAAAAGCATCATAAGCATCACATAAGACAAGTCATATGATCAAAAATATCTCATCTATATATATCAACAAAATATATACATCATCAAAACTGGATTGGTATGCCACAATCTGTACCTCGGCATACTCAATCCTCTATCAATACAAGTATAATACAATGTCAGTGGCAGTATCCTGCCCTCTAGCCTCGAGAGCCTCTAGAGCTCTCGGCCTCATCTCCTCCCCCGCCCTACGGAGGACGAGGTGGTCCCATCGCAGTATGTGTGGTACTGCGAGTCCTCGTCATCGACCGGGATGAGCTCCTCGTCGACCCTGTCCTGATAGGATCTGCTATGGCAGGTGGCAGCTGTACCCTCTGGCCCTCTGGCACCGCCTGGTAGTATAGCGCCTGATAGAATGCGGTCTGAGAAACCGACCGCAGCAGCTCCTGAGTGCTTACCCCTCCGCCTCGTGCCCTGAGACGAGCATTCTCGTCTCGTAGCTGCGACACCTCAGCCTGGTGCTGTGCAGCTGCATCCTGTAACGTCTGCACCTGAGCTCGCAGATGATCTCTCTCTGCCCGGAGAGTAGCCATCTCGCTACTCTCTCCAATGTCCACACCCTTGCCCTTATCAGGCGATGGTGGCCTCTGTGGAGATGGGGGTCTCGCCTCCCTCCTCTCCCTCTCCCTCTCGTCGTGGCCTCTCCTGTGCCTCGTGGCCTCCTCTCGCTCTCCTCTGCCGTGACCCCGGGCTGCCTCTACCACCGCCTGGTGCCGCCTCCCTATCCGATGCACAACTGCGTGGATCGGTCCCTGAGCCCTCGTCATCCGAGGAGGGCGGATGCCTGCGTACCAGGCATCGTAGCCATCGGCTACCCCTGCGTCGTCCCCATCCACTGGCTGAATGGGGGCATCGTCCGCGTCCTGACTCCAGAATCGCTGCATATCTGGAGCCCCGCTGACTGTGGTGTTATCCCGGACAGTCCGAGAAAACTCATAATCCCTGAGAGATGGGATCCCCTGTTGTAGACCGAACTGTCACAAAACCCGGTCATAGCGGTGGAGCTCCACCTCTCCCCTCTCCATCCATAGCCAGCAGACTCGCCTGATGCGAGCCAGCTCCTGTGCGTCCTCTGGCCACCCTGGATGCTCTCTCCATGGCCTCCAGGTGATCTGGTCTGGGACCAAGTCATCCAGTAGTCTCCGGGACACCGGCAGGTCGATCCGTCGCTGTGCCCCTCTCCGGAGCCACCAGTAGAAGACTCGGGGCCTCTCCCCGTCAACCCCTGTCAGTGGAAGCCCTACCGGCCTCCGCACCGCAATGTGCTCCCAACACCAAACTTGTAGGAGCGATGTCATAACCAGACATCGGTCGCCCTTGTATACGACCCCATGCAGGATCCTATACAATCGGCATAGAACAAAGCTGCCCCAAGAAAATCTGTAGCCATGGTCGCGCATGTCGTAGATCACATCTGCCAGCATCCATGGTACCCTGCATCCGCTCTGGTGGCACAACAGAAGTCCACCAACCACCCCAGCCAAAACTCGTGTCAGTGTAGATGCCCCAGGCATCTGGCGCAGTGCCTCGATGTTCACTCCGCCCTTCTCCAGGGTGAAGCTCGGGTCACCGCAGAGTCGTCCCATCGCGTGGCCCTGATTGGCCACAGGTGTGATCATCCTCCCTTGTATGGGGATTCTAAGAATCCTCCATACATCCTCTAGTGTGGGAGTCATCTCCCCTGTCGGTAACCGGAAGCATGAAGAGCCCGGGTACCACCTCTCTGCTAGGGCCGTCAGTAGCCCCATGTCAGTAGAAACTTGTGGCATCTCTGCCACATGTAGTAAGCCGGCCTGTGCCAGCTGATCTCGCTCTGCCTGTGTCAGAGCGGCCAAGTCATCTCTTAATCCTCCATATTTCCACTCTCTACTCTTTAGTAATCCTCTCTGCAATCATAAACAACAAACAATCATTAATAACAATTTTAGCAATCAATAATGCAACTTAAAGATCAAAATTTTGCAATTGATGATATCGCCCACTATTGGCCGATATCGTCCAAAATTTGAGCAAAATCGTCTCCGATTTCGCGTGTCGAAATCGTCTCTAATTTGACGAAATCGTCCCCTTTTCGCCGATTTCGCCCTTGGGCGAAATTGACGAACTTGAGACGATTTCGTCGAACTAGGGACGATTTCGTCCGGACGTCGTCGACGGCCAACAACGGCCGCGATGCTCAAAATTCATCCTAAATTCCTCTAAAAAGCATGTAAAATTCAAATTAAATCAATCTAAACTAAGTTTAAACCCTTACCCGTAGACCGCGGCGGACCTCTGCAGATCTGTGCGCTGTCTCTACCATTTTTGCTCCAGAGCTCTAAAAACGATAAAAATGAACAGTAACAATGAATTAGGGTTTTACCCTATTTTTCTTAATTTTATTCAAAATAATTCAACAATAATTTTTGCTTTTTCGTGTTTTTACCGCAAACGTTCGATTTGGGTAAAAACACGGAGGGGGCACCATAGTAAGCTGTCGTACGATTCGACCAAGAATCGTCGCCTAAAAATGGGTATATTTTTTTGCTTTCTCGTAGATCGAGAAGAACTCATCTTTAACGCATTTTCTTCGGAAAATTCGCTAAAGAGGGGGCAAAATGTAGCACCCTAAAATTGGCGCAATAAAATTGGAATAATTACATTCACCTTAGTAAATAAATTTAAATTCAAATTTAACCTCCCAAACCGCCCGTTAACCGCCGAGAAACCCGTTTCCTCCTTTTTCGTGCCATTTTTAGCAGTTGTTTTGACCGTTTGACGATATCGTCTCCGATCAGACGATATCGCCCCAGATTTGACGATTTCGTCTGGACTAGAACGTCCAGACGATTTCGTCGCAAAACTGAATTTGCATAGTTGGAATCCGTTCCAACGGGTCTCCAATCCGGGCAGAAGCGTGTCTGCGCCGTTGGGACCCTTCCCCCGTTGGAGATCTCCCAAATTGGGATGATCTCCAACCTCCCAACAACTATCCTATGCCTATTTAACTCTAAGACTTTTCCCTCCCCAACCCCTGGCTGAATTTTTATGCAAATTGAACCCTTATGCTCTAAAACATCGTAATTCATATTTTGCATTAGTCCTATAGTCATTTCATTGCAGGTACACCACTGGTTTTCAGCCGGAGCCAGCACCTATCGCAGCCGACGAACCTGTCAAGATCGGAGGCGATCTCGTCAAATTCGGGACGATCTCGTACTGATGCGAGACGATTTCGACTGCAACACACATCGAGGCAATCAGTGCCTGGAGTTTGCTCTTCTGTCTCTTTTCTCTGTCATTTTATGTTATAAATTAGATTGTTTATTCAGTTTTTATATTATATTGCATTTGGAGTTCACCCATTTTGTCTAGTTTACATATTAAGATCATATTCTGCTATCTAAACACAGTTATTTGCATTTACTTATGTTCTTGTATATTGTTCAACACTCATATTACTGTTTCACATAGTTTGCCCCTGTTTGCAAAATAGAATTTCTTGTATTTCGCATCTGTTTGTTGTTTTGCAGGTCTCTGATGAATTCGTCTGACGAATTCGTCAGATTGCAGATGATCTTGTCAGTTTAGACGATTTTATCAAATTGAAGGCGATTCTGTTGAATTGCGGACGATCCAGACTGCTTCAAGCTTCAGAAACTCCATCAGACTTCCGGATCAGGTAATCTTCATTGGCCTCCTACAAATTCTCTGTTTCTGTTTTCCTTTCTGTTTGTTGTATGCATTTAAATTGCATTTTCATGTAGTTTAAGTTAGAATCATTCGGCCAAACCTAGGATGAATGTTTAAAAATAAAACGAACTCATCAAAACTCATTCCCAAAACCTAGGCGTGGAAACTGCCGTCAAATGTTTCCTGGTGAACCCACCATCCGTCGAAAAATCACCAAAATGCACCTCCCTTGAGAGGCGGGACCTTCGCAAAGTCCTCTCGTCCGAGGTACCGCACCATCCTTTTCCCATCCTCCTTCCGGGCACGGATCCAATAGCCTGAAGGTAGGGGTGCAAAAAATTTGGAGCGATACAAGACATAAAAGCTCTCAATTGCACATCTCTTATGCAAATATGGGGGTGGAAATCTACATCCTCTAGAATGAAAAAGCTGTGCAAAAATAACTCACATAGCAAGTTTTTCTACTCTGTAGGACTATTGAAGTAAGCTTCCAAAAACTCTTCAGCTTTTTCTAGTTTATAGGGGATACTTGAGCTAATTCTCATAACCCGCCATCTCAGATATCTCTCCTTTAGAATGAGACTGTAAAACCTGGTAGGTCTTTTGAATTGAACCAAAAAATTAGCAATTTGATACAGGTCAGTTAATTTTTCATTCAATGCACTGATTTTTGTGTCCTTTGTCTTCAACTATTTTCCTACCAGTTTCAATTTCTCAACCTGTGTGGCAAGCTTTTCATATTTTATCATCCAGTTAGCAATGTCTATATTATACTGCTCTAGGGATACAATATTGGGTGGTCTAATTACAGGTTGAAACTTAGGTAACAGTTCCACATGTACCCTTTTTTCTACCACTTCTACTAGTTGGACATCTGATAGCAATTCTACTTGTATCCCTTTTTCTGCTACTTCCACTGGTTGGACATCTGAAAACAATTCTACTTGTATCCCTACTTTTACAGAAATCTTATTCAGAGGAGCACTTGATTATTTAAATTTTGCTATTTGAAATGCTCCTGTGTTGGTGTTTCTTGCAGACATAACTGCTATGACTTTCCAAAGATATTCTTTTCTGGGCTCCTGATCGATTCTGGAGCATCTCTGGATTGAGAAGGTGTTGCTTCGAAATGGAAGGGCACTGCTTCAGAATGAGCTCTTGTGTTTTCATCCAAATATACCTCTATAAAGGGAGAATAATTATCTACCCTAGATAATCCAAGTAGTAATTGAGCCAACTCTTCCTCATTATCTATTGTAGTTGACTATTTTTCAAATTGTAATAGTTTGCTCTTTAGTTCCTCCATTTCCTACTACAACTTTGCAATTATTTTTTCATATTTTTCAATGATATTTTCCTTCTCCTTAGACCATTTGGTTTGTGTTTTAATCACACTCTTAGTTGCTCTCAATTGTTCTACAATGTCCACCTCCCCTTATTCTGATTCAGAATCTGATGTAGACAAATTATCTACAGTTTGTTGCTCAATCATTATCTCACTTTTTGTTTCAATTGTTCGATCCTGTTTAGAAGGTTCCATAAGGTTATCTATGATTGCATCCAAGTTTACATCAATTTAAAAATTGTCTTTTCCAGACTCTTCCTCAACCAACTGTTTAGGAAATTCTAAAAAATCCTCCAAGGTGGTATTTATAGTGGTTGGTTGTATTTCTATGACATCAGGACTACCTTGGTTTTTTTCCTCTTCAATCATCTATTTTTCTATTTCTTTTAGGTGGAGTCTTGTATACCTACTGGTTCTTGGTGTATACTTTCTCTTCTTACTCTATTTTATTATGTCAACAAGGGTTGTAGGAATTGTATTAGGTTTTGGTAGAATTTCCTCTGCTTCCACTTCTATCTCTTCTCTAGTTTTGCTGGGAACTTCACTCTGTTGTTCTGTCAGATCAACAATATTCTTAGAAAAATGGACCCTCTTACGTTTTCCTTTTTTGTTGCTAGTTCCAGACCCTCTCTTAGTTTATGATGTTGAAGGTTCTAGGGAAAGGTACTCTGTTTCTTTTGTAGCAATATCTATAGTAGCATATGTTTCCTCCTCTACAACAACATCTATTTCCTCCTCTACAGCAGCATTTGTGTCTTCTTCCTCCTCATCCTCTTTTTCAAAGACTACATCAGTCAAAGCAGAGTAAAACCTATCAAAGCTTCTTAGGTTTCCTCTGAAATAATGGTTGTAGACCAATTTGATAATACCATGGTGGCGAGGTCTCCCTTTTCCCTCCTAATAGCATTTTGTCATGTTTTGCAGCTCTTGATGCAGATATAGGGGAAGATTTACCCTAACCTCAGGTTGTTGCCTACCATGTCTAAGGTGGTTCAAAATTTTAAAATGATGCCCTGATAAAACTACATATTGCCCTTCACAGGTTAAAAACTTGATTACTCATGTGGTTACTTCATCCCAAGGTTTTTGTAAGCTAGTCCTATTTACACCCTTACATATGTTGTTATTTATCAAGTATTCTGGTTCTTTATCATCTTCCTCCAGAAATTGACTAACTATGTTTGCTAGTGTATTCTTGCCAGTTCTAGAAATTTGAAGACCCTCTAATGGAAGTTCAGTAATTTGACTAAGAACTTCAGGGGTTACCTCAATTCTCATTTCGTTGATGTGCACCCTATTGTTTCTGAATGTGTGAGCAAATTTGACAGCCAAATCTTCAGAGCTTCCATCGAATTTGTCTAAAAATAGCATAAACCCTCAATCTTAAAAAATTTGCAACACTTCTGGAATATCTTGAAGGATGGTGGTATCTGTTGGTTCCATTTTTATCTTTCATCCCATTTTTTTTATTTTGTTATGCTAAAAATATTGCTCACCTTTGCTACTACAGTCATCTGCTAGGTCACTAGTTTTTGGTTTCTGGTTTCTATAGAATTATAGGTTTTTCTCTTTGGATTTGCAATGTTTTGTTATTATTTAGAAATAAATTCTTGTAATCATGTTGCATTAGTTATTACGTCTTCGAAATTAAGAGTGGCATGCTTCCCTATTTTTGACTTGGACACCTATCCATCAATCATTGGATAGATGTCCTTGTCGTCAAATCTCCTTAGCTCCTTGTGTGGAAATAACCTCTTCTGGTTCTTCATATGAGTAAGGAAACCATAACTGACCTGTGAAATTTCTTAAAGTTCTTGTAGGAGGATATAGAGAAATCTATTTTAGGTCAATACAATTTGAAATTGTCATTTTTCCAGATCTGCAGTCTATAAAGGCTGTTGTAGTTGCAAGCCAAGGTCTTCCTAAGATAATGGGATAGGCATGTGCTGAGTTTCTTGGTTGTAAAACCAAAATATCTCCAGGGTATTCCCAAGAAGAAAATTCTATAGGGACATCTTCAATGATACCTTCAGGTTTTGCAACTGCCTATCAACCATTTCTAAAACTATGAATGTGGGGCTGAGATGTTTGAGTTGTAATTGTTCCATTGTATCATTGGTCATGATATTTATTGTAGCTCCTAGATCAACTAAGATGTTTGATATTTGTACTGAGCTTATGATCACTATGATAACTGGACTTCCTGGGTCACTATACTTTGGAGGTATTAGTTTTCCTGACAAGAGATCAGTTATATTTCCTTCAACATGAACAGTTTTAGGAAATGCTTTCTTTTTTCTTCCTGCTCTTTTGTTGCACAAATCTCAGATAGTTCTTTTAATCATAGGTATATCCTTAATGGCTTGCAATAAGGGCAGTTATATGGTTAATTTTTTGAGTTCTTTCACTAAATCTGATTCAAAATTTTCTACTGTAGTGTCAAGTCTCTCAGGATATGGAATTATCCCTGATGAATGTAATTGTTTTGCCTGTGGTTCTATTTTTTCTTCTTCTTTCGTTGTTGGTTTGACTTTGCTTGGTTCAATAGATTCTTGAATTTCATCTTCTTTCACTTCAATTATAACAGGTTCAGGTAAAACTTTCCCTGAACGTAGTTGTATGTTGCTATAATCCATAATTTGCATATTTGAATTTCCTTCATAATCAACCATATAGGTAGGAGCTGACTGCCTTATGTTATTTGGATTTATTACAGTTTGAGCTAGTAATTGAGATTGTTTCACCTGTTACATTTATTGATTTGGTTTTCCTTAAAAAAATTGATTTTGTGCAGGCAACAAATTCTGAGCTTGACCTTGATTTCTTTGTTGCCTTGGATAGGACTGGTATTGTTGACCCCACTAGTATTGATTTTGCATCCAAGATGGATTACTTTGATTATGAGTCCATGGTGGGTTATTTTGATTCCATGATGGGTTATTATGGTTTTGATTCTAGGATGGATTATTCCAACATTTTTGTGGCCATTCTTGAGAATTTTTCCATTGAGAATAATTCCAAGGATGTTGGGGCGGTTCTAACTGTCCCTAAGACATGTTTCCATAGTTATTTCCCCAATTTGTAGGAAAACGAGAGATATTTTGATACTTTTGAAATTTTCCCCCTTGTCTTGGTCCATTTGAGTTTCTAGGATAGTTTTTAGCTATGGTAGCAGATGACATTTGTCAATCAAATGTCCTTTGGAGTAAATACTACAAATGGTTGAAATGGATGTTTTGTTTAGAGGACATTCTTGTAAGGCATGTTTATTCTTGCATCTTGGGCAATAAATTGGTAAAGGTTATATGGTTTTTATTTTATCAGACATTTCTCCTAGAGCTGTGTTTAATTGTACCAAGATATTAGTCTTACAATTTACAAGTTCCTCTATTAGGTCCTTCACATCAGTGCCATTTGTACTATTTTTCTTTCTTTTTTGCCTAGTGTGAGAGTAATTTTTGCAAAGATCCACAATCTCATCCATATTACGAGTACTTACATACCCATTTCCCATAAAATATAATACCTCTCTGGATTCATCTTGTAATCCTCTTAGAAAAATTGTTTTGCATAATTTTGGTTCTCCTAGTCCACACCTTCATTGAACAAACACAAATCTATCAAGGTAATCTTTTAATGTTTCATCATATTCTTGTTTAATTTTGAACAATTTATCTTTCTCGTTCTTTACTTGATAATACTCTTGATACTTGTCTAAAAACACAGTCTCTATTTGATCCCAGGTTTGGATGGAATCTGGCTATAAGCTCATGAACCAGCGTAATGCTGAGTCCTTGAGTGTTCAAGGAAAAACCTTGAATTTTTTATTATCATTTATATAGTCATAGGTTTGACACACTACTTTGAACTCAAATAGGAACTGATTAGGATCTTCAGATGCAACACCCCAGAAGGTTGGAAGCATTGAAGGTGAGATTGTTTTTATGGGAAAGTTCTTTGTGGGATTTAAAATAATAGTATATTCAAATGTTCTATGAGGTTGGAGCACATCTTGATCATCTTGATCATTTTTTTTATGGACACGACCATGTTGGTCATCCCCATCTAGATTGCCTCTTTCTGCCATAATTTCTTGTTCTTAAAAAATAGTTAAACCTATCCAAATTTCTTTCTCAAGAGGTCCAAAACCTTCTATTGATAATAAGTCTGGTAATTTTTCTTTCTCAGGAGATTTTTATGATGATGAAGCTGGTGGTTTTATTTTTAGTTTTTCTGGTAGTTCAAACACAGGTGATTCACCCCTTAGGCGTGAATATCTTCTTAATGGAATAATCCAGGGATATATTTGAATAATTTTTCCTTCTTCATCCCTATACCTACTCATTTATGCCTACTCCTTAATGACATAAATTATAAGTCAATAATTGTTACTTAACTAGCTATTATATTCAAATTTTACCCTAAATTTTCACAACTTAGTCTAATTAACAGCTATTAAAATGTTGACACCTTCTAACAATACTCTCCTTGGAAATGGTGCCAAAATGATACACTATCATTAACCACATCATTAATTCTCAATGAATTTTTCAATCCAGGACAGTGTACAAGGCTATCTACGAAAGGAGTGAACAGGACTATAATTTAAGGTCAATTGGGAGCAACAAGTCTTATTGGTGGAACTGATTGTGTGGGGGGTTTTTAGGTCTCTTCTATCTCTAAATTGCATAAATTAAACTTTAATATAATTGCAAGAATGAAGACTAATTGTTGATTATAGAAATGAAACCTTGGTTACAGTTGCAAGAATGAAATATAATTAAATTGCAAAATTAAAACCCTAGTTACAGTTGCAGAATTGGAAACCTAATTACAGTTGCAAAATTAAAGTCTATCTACTCTTGAAATAATTAAAACTAAAATTAAGTCCTATCAATACTCTGTAATAGAAGGTTGTCAATCTTCTATGTAGGGGTTGACAACAAAAACAATAATGCAAGAAAATTGTAGAAAACTATAAATTGCTGGAAATGGAAATTGCAGTAAATTGGAAAGTTGTTGGAAAGCAAAAAGACTAATCAAATCTACTGCTAATCACATCATAAAATTATATTGAATAGAAAATAAATTATTAGGACTGAAATGGATGTTAACTACTACAAAAGAATGAAATTGACAAGTTTCATAGCTTATTCTGCTACAACAAAATCAGAACAAAAAATATCTATTAGTCCTCCTCCTAGGTCTAGAAGTTGCTAGCCTCCTTTTCGATAAGAAGGTATGAGTTCCTCTCTCTAAATCTTACTTACACTCAAAAATAACAAAATGAATAGAAAAACTTGTACTTTATTGATTCAAAACATGATTACAAATCTGTTGCTAAAATCTATTACAGAACTGTAATAGTCTTAGTTTTCTTGCTTATTCTCTATCTATATTTTCTCTACTACTATTTCTACTATTATTATTATTAGCTCAACCTAGATGGGAGCTATCTTTTATAGATGCCTAAAATCTAATTACAACACAAAATATACTTTGCAAATCAATTATTGTTATTTTGCAGTATTCACTGGGTTTATCCTAGAAGAGGATCTTTTTCATAAATTATGGATTTGGATGGCAAGGACGAAAAATTTCGATGGAAGATATTTTCCTTTAACTTCCTCAGCCTTATTTCTTTTTTTCCACTGTCATAAATCAGTCAACAAGTCAAAAAGTGTTTTTTGTTCTCAATTCGGAGCTAAGTGGCTCAATCCGAAGATATTCGCTCAATCCGAAGAGACTATATTTCTCAATCCGAAGATATTCGGAATGACCAACTATGTACTCTTCAATTGATTTTAGCTACATTTCTCAAGTGGATTAGTCCTCAAGATCATATTGCAATAGCCTTCATTCCTCTTCATGTGTGAATTCCATGTCTTTTCATTAATTGGTAGTTGGCTGTAATTTACACAGTAAAACCAGTTTTTGCTACACAGTAACAGTTCTTTACACTATTTGCTAAATTAAAAGAAATTAATGCTTTAGAAACATGAAAATAATAATAGTAAAGTGTTGTTATCATCCTAAGCATATCCCTTATGTAACAGGTGATGGCAAAATAACATAAAACTACACAAAAACTGTAAAAATCAGCATATAATATTCCAAACACATCAATCATGCAAACAATTAATACACAACATATTAGATCAACTTAACTAGTATATAAAGTAAATCACAGATTTTTAGGCAAGTTTTAGTTGTTCAAAACATGCTATGATGGAGGCATTTCCAGGCCTCATCAATTACACATTATAAAGAGGGTTTAACCATAACAATGTTAACTATGGCCCATAATTCTTACATAATAAAATATTAAAAACATTATACATTGTACAATGAAATGCTCTTAGGACTATCTAAAGCATCACACAATGTTGACCTTGTCCATGAAACATATCACAATTTCAATAATATTCTCTCTCATAAGAATCATTATCATCAAACATCAAAACAATAGGTGTTTTATCAACAACATGTGGGTTAGAAGAAGAGGTACATTGGTTATTCTTATCAAACATGATGTCTCGACTGATATGTAAATTCTTGGTGTTAGAATCCATAAGTTGATATCCCTTGGACTCACTGCTACATCTAATTAAGATACATCACTTGGATTTCATGTCCAACTTCATCCACTTCTAGTTCAAAATATTTATGAAAGTTGTGCATACAAACATGTGGACGTGTGACTTAATAGGATTGATACTCATTCATACCTCTTTACATGTGACACCATTCAATGGAAGTATTGTTGTGTGATTCAACAAGTAAATTGTAATATGAATAACTTCTACATAAAATAATGACACCAATTTGGCATCACTTGATATGAATCACATCATCTCTTGAATATTAATATTAAACCTCTCTGCAACTCCATCTTGTTAAGGCATATAGGAAGTTATCAGCTATCATTCAATGACATGTTGCTTTAAAAAAGTGGAAAATTTATTATTGGTGCAATCCCCCCTTGATCTAAGTGAAGTACAAGAATAGGATGACCAATTATCTTCTCCATATGAGGTTTAAACTCCTATAAATAATGGAAGACTTAATTTCTCATATTTAGGCAATACACCCACATTTGTTGTGTATGATCATCAACAAAAAATTAAAATTTTTATTACCACTTAATCTTGAATTTGTGAGCCCAAATAGATTGGTATGCACCAGGTCAATCAAATTAAGTGCTCTATAAATCCTTGAGGAATACCGGGCTTGATGCTTCTTTCCAACCAAACTAATCATACAAATTTTATGATTCTTTGTAAATAACAAAATTCCATGTACTATTTTATGATTTATGAGTGACTTTAGGTGGCCAAAACTATGGTGTCTAAATTGCCTATGCCAAAAAATTGTAGCTTCATATACCTTGGATGATAAATCTTGGTTGTCTCACCCTACAATTGTATGTTGATAAATCTTATCTTTGCTAGTATCATAGGCAATAATTTTTGAACTTCTAGACTGCTCTCAAATGAGGTAGAGTTTCTTAGAACCTATTTTAAGAAATTCAACTCTAAAATTATGATCAAGCAACTAATTCATACAGAGCAAGTTCTTCATGTGGCCAAGCACATAAATAAATTGATTCAAATGTTAGGTATGCATTTCAATATAAAAACAAACATCATCAATACCAACAACTATGTATGTTGAGTTATTGCCAAGAGTAACTTGCCAGTGATAAGATGAATGTTTAAGGCTCATGATCTATTTCTTCTGGACTATCATATGTCTAGTATATCTTGAATCAACATGTCAAACTAGGCTAGATTTTGAAATAGTATTTGGATATTGACCAGAACAAACATAGTCTTTTCCTTCTACATTAGAATTGGTGTCCTTTATTCTATTGTCATGTTGGAATTGAGATGCATTCCTCTTTTGTTAGCAATGAACCTTTTGCTTTCCTATTGATGAATTCTTCTATTGGTTTTTCAAAGAACCTCAATTTAATTGGTTGTACTTGTACTCCTAAAGCACACGATCAAGTCTTCCATGAATGAAACATATGATATTAGAAAGTAAATAGTTCCTGTATACCTGTTGTTATTGTTGATTTTTCCTTTTTTCTTTTTTTTTATGTTTGTGCTCATTTGGAGTCCAACTTATTTCTTTGGATACATGATATTCTTGATTTTTTTATTCATGACTAAAGCATATTTATCTTTAGTCTTTATCTCTTGAATTGTTTCCTCCTATAGAAGCAAATTCATTAGTCTTAAAAGTGGAACTCTAATTAGTCATGTTCAATAATTTTATCAAAAATGTTTAATATAGGTGGTAATTATTGGAATAAGCACATCATAATTAATGGTTTTACCTAATGCTTGTATTGAGGCTCACAATTTAGCAATTTATCAAAAAAATCCCTCTAGATTCTTACTACTCTTCATTTTCAAACAATACAATTGACTCTATAGGTGCATAATTTGGTTTTAATTCTTGGATTCAAACATTATATAGAGTTTTTCCCATGCATCCTTGGCAATTACATTATCATGAAGGTATGGTTGGATCTCATAAATCATGCCAAATATTATGATCAATCAAGATTTCTGGTCAACTTTATCTATCTTCCATTGATTTTTGGGGTTAGCAGCATGCTTTTGCATAGTTCCAGATACCACTCCCCATAAATATTTAAATTTAAGGTGCATTTTCAACTTTGTATTTGATGCAAAATAGTTGTCACTTTTCAGCAATGGGAAATTAGGTAACAACATCTTTGTGCAATTAAAATACTTGTCAAATCTTCACAAAATTCAAAAATTCACTTTTATTGGATCAAATCTTAAAAATATATTTTCAATGAGTATACATAATCCTATACTCAAAAGAAAATAGATACTTCAAATTATGAGAAAACAATAGGATTTTTTTAAGAAAAAAGTAAGGTATAGGGGATTGAGATCAATTTCCCTCCAAATAATCTCCACGGAACATTCTAGGAATATTTTGATCAAATTTACATTTTGAATAATTAAAATGTAAGGTATATATCTTCAATGAATAAAATAAGTAATTTAAAAAGACTCAAAAGATCTTCCCACTATACATGTGGGATAACAAATTTCTCTTAAAATAAACTCTAGATGTTACAGTGTATCTTAGAAAACCCTATATTTGAATAATATTTTCCTTATTTTTTTCTTTAGACAATAACACTTATTTAGATGATACAATTAATTCTCATTTAGAGAACCTCAACTAGGGATGACTAGGAAACCATGTCATACATCCTATGTTCAATGCACTAGATGACTCGTTCAATGCTTTTTTGAATGGTATATCCCTTTAAGAACTGTACATAACTTACATGAAGATGGTCCTATTATTTTGAGAAGGTTTGGTCAATATTTTATGACTCAGTAAACATTGGATTACTTTTTTTAAACAACTATTCTTCTCCTTGATGACTCACATAATAGCTTAAAAAATGTTTTCATAAAAAACATCTCTACTTTGTTTCACCACTAGATGACTCTACAAGGGATTCCTCCAAGTGACTTACTCATTAAAGTGTAATAGAAAACACACACTAGCATAGTTGAAGATAACAATTCATATGACTTTGATTGCACATCATATTCTATTATAGCCCTTACTATTGGCTTTAGATGACCTATAGTCTTCAAACGAGCTTGCAATTAAATTAGATGAAAAATAATTACTTTGGACAACCCATTATCTAATTCAAGATGGTTTTTGCATGTTGTAATATGATAGTTTTTATCCAGACGACCCATGAAATAATTGAGAATGCCTAATGATAACAACCTTGCATGTGCAGGAGAGTATATTTTTAATATTCTCAAATGAATATCCAACTTCAGATATTAGCAAGATCAAATGTATTATGTAAGTTAAAAATTTCTTTGGAGTTAGGATCAAACCTACAAAATCAAATAAGAAAAACAAGAAGCACATTGAATATCTTCTTATGTATTCACATTGATAGGAATCCTCCTTGGTATGTCAACAATTATTATGTCTACAACTTCAAAATTATCCAAGGAAGCATGCACAAACTTTGAGAGGTGTGTCTACTTTACAACACTTATTCACCTTTGAAATGTTGAAGCTTTGATACCAAATGTTAGAAACACATATTGGTTTTTATTAAAATTTACATCAATGTGATAGAATAATATATACATGCATGATCAAGATGAAAAGGACAAGAATTATAACTAAATTTGTAACATGTGTAGAGGGGAAAAATTTTCCCTACCGCATATTATTATTGACTAGATCCGTTGGGAGGTGAGGTGATAGTGGGGGTGTGTTGATCCTCTACACTTGGGAGCTAGGGGATCAAAAGGGTTCACCAGGATTAGTTTAAATACTCACTCCAAGTCCAAGGTGGAAAATGTTGATGTGTATATTTAGCAAGCACCTATGTTTGGACCTTTTAATATCTAAGCTAAAATAAATTAAACAATGCAATACAAAAAATGATGCAATCAAACAAGAATCTATTCCTAAAATTATTCTTAGTTTTAATGAAGACTAACCATAGTTTGTAATCAAAGTAAATATTTTTCTTTTCAAGTAAGGGACCAAATGAATGCACAAATAGATTTAACCTAGATGCGGACTATATGCTTTTCTCTTTATTAATGCCTAAAAACAAAATCAATTTTTTTCTTTTTCTTTTTATTGTATTTTATCATGAGCTAAATCTAAAATAGAAATAGACAACAAACAAACAACAAATAACCTAAGAAGTCTACTTAGGGTACTTATTTGATTTGGTGGTTGACCCTAGCTTTTAACTTGCATCCAGATATATCCAACAACTTCAAAACCTACAAACAACTTCAAAAAACCTAGGAAAATGATCAATGTTTGGGGTCTACTTAGTTCATTATATGATTGATCTTGGAGGTACAAAATTCAAGTCCCCTTGGTCCTTTTAGCTAACCATTCAAAATAAAAAATTATTGTTTACCTTTGAAAGAAGACACAACAAGATGTGACAACATGAAATAGTAAACAATAATGCCAATATAATAAAAGTAATGATAGGTAAGCATGTAGTTTAAAACCTAGGGTTTTCGGGATAAGAATTTACCCTAGACTATTATGATTGAATCCATACCTTGTAAATTATTGGTCATAGATTTGGTAACAAGAAAAATATTGACAAAAACATAGTTTTCTCCAAATTTGTACCCTATAATGGGTGGGATATGAATTCACACATGAGGACCTAAAACTAAAAATCAAGATGCAAAATGTAAATTTAACTCTAAATTGAATGAGATAATGAATACAAAGAGATAACCTGATAAGCTTGTAGAGGAAGAAAGAGCAAAGGTGGAAGACCTCTCATTCTAGAAGATAATTTATTTTCAATGCTTCTCCACTTGCCAATCACAAGAAAAAAACCAAAAGCAAAGCACCAAAATATTCCAAGAGCATCAAAAGCACAAGATAAAAACAAGATCAAGATGGCATAAAAAACATGCTTAGATCAATTAAAACTTCCCAGGGTGAAAAAGAGGATCCAATACCTCTATTTATAAGGGGTTTTAAGAAAAAATAAGGTGGGAAAACAAAAAGCAACCTTGGCCAAAACGACACCACAAAGGTTGGCCCCAAAATTTGAACTTTTTTAAAGAAAAAAGTCAAAATTTCTGAATTCGAGCCCCATAATTTATTGGGTGTGTATTTGATCAAGCTCAAAAAAAGAAAGCAAAAAAAGGAAAAGGAAGGTTCAAACTTACACTCAACAACTGTGTCTCTCTAGGGATTCTAAGAAAAATGACTCATTTTGATGGTTCAATTTTCCAAGTCTACATTTTTCCCCCTATTTGATGCATTTATAGCCTAATAAATGCGTCATAGAAATATATAGATGCTTGTGGGTAAAAAATGACAAATACAAAAAGGGTAGCAGGTTTAGAAGAAGGTATGGTGCAAAAATGGTGTCATTAAAAATAATTTAAAATTTTATATGCAAAATGAGGTATTAGGGACATTATTTCCTCTTAGGCTAAGCTACCCCCTCTAGTTTTGGAAGGAATTCAAGATTCCTTAGAAAACTCAAAATGGTAGATGTCGAAGAAAACAAAGAAAAAAATGAAAGAAAATAGAAGAAAAAGCACAAAAAATAAGAAAGAGGAGAGAGAAAAGGAGGAATAAAAAGGAAAAATAGGTGAAAACCTAATTCATTCTCACCATGCAAAGAATAAAATAAGAGCTCTACAAAAAAATGGTGATTCCCACACACCGAACAACTATTGCAAGGGGTGAGGCTGACAACATCACAACGAGCATAGGTAAGAGCCAAGACCCAACATTATATTAGGGTATTACTTGCATTTTTTAAGTTTTTATTTATTTTTTAAATGTTTAGAGGAAATCATTGTTCAACATGCTCTGGCATATATTTGATAATCACCTAAAAATTTGATCAAACCTTATGGTGACTAAATCTATGCCCTATGACATACAGGGTGCAGATTCACAAATTCACACCCTAGAAGTTATGGGGCACAAATTCATAGAAGAAGAAAATAAAGAAAAAATGAGAGATAAAAGAAAAAAAATAGGAAAGAGAGATTAGAAGAAGAAAAATAAGTATTTATTACTTCAAATATTGCTTAGGTTGCTCTTATTTGGTTGATTTTGATGATGAAACTACTGGAATTTTGTATTAACTTATGTTATTATAGCATGATGTGATTAAGAGAAGGGAATGATGGTTGAGTACCTTACAGGAGGTACTATGATAGTGCATGCCAGTAGAGAGACACACTACAGATAGTGGGATACTACATTTGGTAAAGATACCCTGGGTTGAGGCTGATAAAGCGCTATTGACGATGCTAGTGGAGAGGTGGTACCCAGAGTTATCCACATTCTAGTTACCTATGGGAGATATGACTATCACACTATAGAATGTGTGGTGCATCTTGAGGATCCCCATTAGGGAGAGGATGATTTATAAGGCACAGGTACCTCAGGTGGTAGTCTAGAGATTATCAAGTGATCCAACACATGAGATCCATAAGAGAGGGTTTCATATCGATGATATTGGAGCACTGACTATTGTGCTCTATGAAGTGGTGGTGGTATTGCTAGTGTGCCATACCAGTTGATAAAACCTACCATGGGCATTGGCAATAGTAGTGATAAACATAGGATACCATCAGACGAGGTTCATATGGGGGTCATATATACTAGCTTGGCTGTACAGGATAATGTACAATGTCATGTACAAATAACATACATAGCTAATAATATTTCTCCATGTGTGGTGTTGAGAGCATATATCCATTAGAAGGCCAAATGCACTACTAGGTCCATTGCTTGACCTAGAGAAACTAGTAGTATATAGGTGGTCCTAAGACTACGAGTTGACATAGAGGGTATACATAGGTATTCTATAACTCAGGAGGTAAGTTATAAATGAGCTACGAGATCACTAGATCATATGGTGGCCATGGTGTCTACACCCTGGATGGATCTGGTTAGGAAAAATTTATGGGTCACCACAAAGAAGGGTGAGTTAGAGCTTTACTTTTTGACCACGTGCAATGATAATTTGGGATTCTCCAAGAGATACTGAACTTGGATGACTACTGATTTAATATGGTAAGGATGGATCCATTACGATTCAAAGGGCACCCTGATGTGGCTAGGTTTATGAAGGAGGATCTATATGATACCCTATTTTTTGATCCTAGAGTAGACAATTTCAAAGTATCCCTTGGATACAAGAGATGGTATAGGAGTATTATGACCCCAAATATCTCCCCACATGTGCTAAGTCATGGGCTAATGGGTGTCGTTGGTACTTTGAAATACTAGTCGATGCATGGTTGAGTGATGATAGAGGAATCCAGAACCTCCTAAGAAGGCTAGAGTATATATTTGGATAAATAGGGTGATGACCATGAGGATGACCATCACTCTTTCTAGCTCAAGGTAAGGGAGGATAGTTGAAGGTGCCCCCACAATGACATAGGTAGGACTTAGCAGGACCACATATCAGGAGGACCCATTGAGGGAGGTAGAGGGGATGCTAGCTAGGATAGCTACTATAAAAAGAGATATATATACATTCTATGCATATCTAGGCTAGATCTTAGTAGAGTGAGACATAGCAAGGGCTAAGGCATAGCACCTCAAGGGGTAAATAGATCGGCTAGAGTAGTAGCAACAATATTCTCGAGAATAGGGTATGGTTTTCATTATGAGTAGCCAACCAAGCAAGGGGTTTTTCTTCTTTAAGATAAACTATAGAGGGTAGAGAAGAGGCAGGAGGTATCTATACAAAATTATACCTTCTACCAGACCCAATACTTTCAAATAGTTCCAACAGAGCAGAGAGTGCCTACACCATCATCCCTTTAGAAACAAGGTCAGTTGCTATCTAGATCATGAACTATTATGCAATTTATGAACTTACCCTCATCAGGACCACCTCTCATAGGTAGAGTATATGAGATAGATTTACAAAGCTAGGTCTAGGATCAAGGTGACATGCCAAATTTTGATTATGGTATGCATCCCTAGGGAGGGGCAAGTGTCAAGCCTAGACTGTGGCACACCGACCCAACTGACATATACTCTCTCCTATTAATTAATATCATGATATTTTTTATTATTTATGGTATGAAAACATGTGTTCATTGTATGTGCCTTGTTATTTTCTTTATGTAATGCCTGATAAGAAAAAATATAATGAATGCAATGCTTTCTAATCTTGACCATATGGATGCAAAATGAGAATAAATCAAACTAATGAAATGTATGCATGAAAACTAACTAAAAATGAATGTAAACGAGATGAAAAAATGAGTGCATGGAAATAATAAAGGATAGGAAGAAAAAGAATAAGAAAATAAATGATGATAGGATAAAGAGAAAGAAATAAGAAGGAAGAAAGAAGAAAAGCTCCAAAAAGGTCAAGAAAGAAAACAAAAAAAAGAGTGGAACCCTGCAAGGAGGTATGCTTACAAATAGTCAGATGTGGAGGCTACCCCTCACTAGATGCCATGAAGCTATATTTTAAGGGTGTTATTCTCATAAATATGTTCAAGAGAGGAGTGATACCTGCTATGGGTGTGTGCTTGCTAGTGGCTATCATGGAGTGATACCTGCTAGGATGTATGCTCACAAATGGTAAAATGGAGGTTGTCCCTCACTAGTGACCATGAAGTTATCCTGTAATGGGGTGTATTACTCATTGATACAAAATATGGTGTGACCTGATAGGAGTGTGGTGTGTGCAAATGATAAGTGATCAAAAGCAAAGCATGATCATGTGTGTGTGCATATGCTAGAAAAATAAGAAATAAATAGAGAAAAAAGGAGGAAATGTACATGTGTGTGTGTGTCCTTATGATTTTGAGAATTAAGAGAGGTTTGTGAGATAGTAAATGGTCATATGAACAGCATAAATAATTTTCACATGGGATCTACCCTATCTCACGAGGATCCCTTAACAATAAAAATATCAAGAAAGAAAAAGTGTGAGCAAATCAAGATTCATAGATAGAAGAAAGAATGTATATCCTTTATCTTGATGAAAAGAAGAAAGGAAACATGAAAAGAACAAGGATAAGAAGAAGAACTATATCCCTTAACTTGGAGAAAAAATTGATGATCACTTTATACTTTCAAAGGTCAAATAATATAAGAAAAGACAAAAAAGGAATGAATGAGAAATGCAATTATATGAAAATACATAGAGATGTGCCCTAGGTTGAGTATTCACAAGCATCAAAGCCCTAGTATGAGTGCAATGCATGTGAGCTATAACCTAACCAGGTTTCATCACTTTTCATACTTGCAAAGTCCCCAAGAATATAAATTATCAAGCAATCATGCAAGTATGATCAAACAACAATGCAATTATATGACAAGAAAAGATGTATATGGAGTAGAATATTAGGTAAATAATGCAAGATATGGTAGGCATTCATGTAGAATGAGAAATCAAACCAAAATTTAGGATGAATAATGAAGATACAGAATCATCCATAATAGTTTTCTAAGTGCATTATGTTCATTGGTTATTTTAAATCTTTACCATCTAACAATACCAAATGATAGGATCTTTAACCAAACTTAGTTGTTATGACAAACGGGTCTACCCTATTAGGCTAAAACTTGCCTTTTAGATATGAATAATAATTAGTGTTCTTTTGGTTCTCCTTGAGGACAAGGTCCCCAACCTCAAAAAAATTATTGTGAACTCTCTTGGAATAAGATCACTTAAGCCTATTTTGATAGACTCAAAGATTCTCTAAGGTATGAATGCCCTTTTCATCCAACTCCAATTGGTTTAAACAATCTAAATGATACTCATTATCGATTGAAGTATCTTGTAGTAATATGTACAATGAAGGGATCTCTAACTTGAATGGAAAAACTACCTTAGTCCCATATACCAAGATATATGAAGAAGCACTTGTAGGAGTTCACATAGTGGTACAATAGATCCACAAGGCAATATAAAGTTGGATATGCTAGTCTTAACCGGTCTTACTAACTAACTTCTTAAGGATATTTATTAAAGAATTATTGGATGCTTTGGCTTGACCATTATTCTAAAGGTAATATTGATTTGACCACTTGTGTTGAATCTTGTACTTAGCACAAAGCTTATGGACATCCTTGTTCTTGAAAGGAGTGTCATTATCAGAAACAATCATCAAAGGAATCCAAGGGGGAACCAAGGTTATCATATTGTAAAACAATATGTTTGAGGGATAAGGGGGTCCCTCATCCTCATCATCCCACTCTAAGCCATGATGATACATGAATTCAATACAAGTACCAAGTTGATCATTATCAGTTAGTAAGAGTTGGTTTTTATTGCGAATATAGCCTATGTCACATCTCCTAGGACAAAGCTCAACTTCCAAAGGTTCTATAATGCCTTTCTATTATGGCTTAAACCCTTACCTACATATCCCATACTAGATAGAATCTACTTATAAAGTGAGTAATAATTTTATGAAAAGTATAAGGGACAACCTATGATTAAGCATTGGATGAAGAGTAAGCACTGTGTTGAATCTTGTACTTACCACAAATCTTATGGACATCCTTGTTCTAAAAAGGAGTACCATTGTTAGAAATAATCACTGAAGGAATCCAAGGGGAAACCAAGGTTATCATATTGAAAAACAATATGTTTGAGGGATAAGGGGGTCCTTCATCCTTATCATCCCACTCTAAGCCATGATGATCCATGAATTTAGCACAAGTGACAAGTTGATCATCATCAATTGGTAAGAGCTGGTTTTTATTGGTAATGTAACCTATGCCACATCTCTTGGGTCAAAGATCAAATTCCAAATGTTCTTTAATAACTTTATATTATAGCCTCAAAACCTTACCTACATATCCCATACTAGATAGGATTTGATTATAAAGAAGTTAATCATTGGAGAGGTAACAAAGAGCAAAATATCGCTCTATGGGAAGAGGGTTTCTACTGCTGATATTTTCTTCTAGGAATATACCCTCATAGATAAAAGTACACATGCTGATGTGTTCTACTTAACCCTTATTATTAGGTAAACCCATAGTCTGAGATGAAGGTGGTGTTCGAAATGTTGAGTTGTCATTGATGTCAAAGGTAGAATTGGAAGGATAACTTTGAATATGCTCATGGTTTTGGCAATAATATCATGAGTGGCAATAATATCATGAGTTTGGATAATATCATGTTTTGGGCAATGTATTCAAGGAAGAAATATCTTCAAGGATGTTTTTTTGAATTTAAATAATATGCTTTAATATTTAAATTGAGGATTTAAATATTAAAATTATATTAAAAGTTAAACCTTATAATATTTAAATATTAAATTTAAATATTATAAAGTTAAGGTTTCAAATATTATTAGTATGATCGACATCTTGGGTACCAAAGCTAAGAAGAGAAGGTTGGATATAAATATATGTTGGAAATTTATCTAAAGGTGTGAATGTAATTGAACGCCTTCATTAGAACAACACACAATATGGTTTTAACGAATGAAGAGCACAATTGGAGTTTTGGAGAACACCTTCATCAGGACAACATGCAGTAGAGGTTCAGTGAACATCTTCATGAGGGAGCGTAGAGTGGAGTTTCAGTGAACGTCTTCGTGAGGGAGCGCAAAGTGGATTTTTAGTGAACATCTTCATGAGGGAGTGTAGAGTGGAGTTTTGGTGAACGTATTCATGAAATGAGAGAAATGGAAGGGAAAATGGTGTAACATAAATCTAAAGCAAGCACATGAAGATAGGAGGAGAAGCACAATATTGAAGTGGATGTAAGAAGCATCAGATACAAAAGAGAGCAGATGACATGATTAATAAGGGTGACAAAGAAGAGATTTCAAAGTAGTAATAGGGGACGTCCACATTGTGTGTGCACTTTCATGTAGCCAAGAAAATAATATATATCTACATTCATTTTATCATAAGGAATCAAGATTATATTGAGCGTAATCTAGAAAGTGCTACACAGACATGACACAGGTTGCATTCATGTGTTTTAGCAATAGAATTTTAATATAATATGAGTGACATTGTTGGCAACATAGAAACATAATGTTTTGAATACATCATCTTGCACTTTCAATCACAACCACTGGGTTATCCCAATTAGTTGCTTGCTAGCATCAAATAGCTACATCGTCTAAGGTCAAAAGTTCAAATATCCTCGGTAGCATGATAAGGTTTTTGCTAAATAATTCTTTTAATGTATTTAATGGTTAATATGTTGAAGGAGAACAAATGATTTTTATGCTACATTTAATGGTCAATGTGTTGAAAGAGAGCACGTGAAATAAAAAGAGGTATGTGAGTCAACTTTAGTGAATTTTAAAGTTACTTAATTAAAATTGATTAAAGAATTAAGGGAGATATAAGGTGTAATTTTTCTCTTATAAAGTTTTATTTTGTAAATATTTATATAAGAGGAATAAGGAATTGAAATGAATTAGAAAAGAGTTTGATGTTTTGGTTCTTATTTGAGGCAAATATTTTTGGAAGAGGAAAACCATTTTGTCAAGATAGATTTGGAAAGCACATGCAAAAGGAAAATCGTTCTTTTTAAGACAAATTTGGAGCTCTCTACAAGAATAAGGAAAGGTGTACAAGATAGTTACAAATCAACATTTACAAGGTTAGTTATCAAGTGCTACACTAGAGCTACCTTTAAAAATTAATAAATGTGAGACATGTGGAAGTAACAGAATTGATGAATGAAAAGGATAGTTTGGTCATTTTAAGCTTCCTACACAAGTACATCATTTATATGTTTAGGAGGTTAAATTTTTTTCGGTAGAATATATTTTGATTTGAAGAAAGCAAACTCCATAAAAGGGAAGAATTCAAAGAGTAATAGTAAGGTTTTGGATCAGCTTTTTGAACACACTTGAGTAGAGTTTTCATAAGAGTTGAGCAGGTTATGGAGTAGATTTAAGTAGGTTTTGTGAGTAGATTTTGGAGAAGATTTGAGCAGGTTTTGTGAGTAGATTTTGGAGTATATTTGAGCAGGTTTTGGATCATATTTAAGTAGGTTTTGGAGAATATTTGAGCAAGTTTTGTGAGTAGGTTTTGGAGAAAATTTGAGCAAGGGGATTAGTGTCTCCTATGGATTTGTGTCCATGAACTTGAGCAAGGGGATTGGTGTCCATAAACTTGAGAAAGGGTATTGGTGTATCCTATGGATTGGTACCCATAAACTTGAGCAAGGGGATTGGTGTCTCATGTGGATTGGTTTCCATGAACTTGAGCAAGGGGATTGGTGTCTCCTGTGGATTGGTGTCCATGAACTTGAGCAAGGGGATTGGTGTCTCCTATGGATTGGTGTCCATAAACTTGAGATAGGCGATTGGTGTCTCCTATGGATTGGTGTCCATGAAATTGTATAGGGGATTGGTGTCTCCTGTGGATTGGTGTCCACAAACTTGTATAGGGGATTGGTGTCTCCTGTGGGTTGGTGCCCATAAAATTTATTGAAGAAAAATATAAGCAATATTTTACCATGGTTTTCTTATGAAAGGGTGTTTCCACATAAAATTTGTGTCTCTCATATGTGTGATGATTTGTGTATTATTTCATTATTGCATTAATATTATTGTTGTTATTATTTATATTAAAAAGTGAAGAGTTTTAACTTATACTATTCATACCCCCTATCATTATAAGCTTATTTCATTCAATTAGTATTAGAGTGGATTCCTTCGTGAAAGCCTAATAGCTTGAAGGAAGATCCTACAAGAACACACATGGCTAGCCATGAGTTTTTCATCAAATAGAGCACCACTATTTTATGGGAATAAATATACTTTCTGGAGCATAAGGATGCTAACTTATTTGATGGCACATGGCCATGATATATGGCAATCTATTTATGGGTTCACACCACCTACAACTCCTACCACGAATAGAGATGATAAGAAAC
This sequence comes from Wollemia nobilis, assembly GCA_028583015.1. NCBI lineage: Eukaryota > Viridiplantae > Streptophyta > Pinopsida > Araucariales > Araucariaceae > Wollemia > Wollemia nobilis. The sequence continues at coordinate 15,478,947 of JAQPPZ010017235.1, forward strand.
TATTTGAAAATTATGTCAGGACAATGAATGCAATATTAAGTAGGTTATATGAATCAGAGTTTGTGAAAGTCATGCAATGCACCTCAGCAAAAGAAATATGGGATAAGTTACAAAGAACATATGAAGGGGATGACACGGTTAAAATGGGAAAACTTCAAACCCATAGGAGAAAGTTTGAAGATTTAAAGATGAAATATGAGGAATATATTTCCAAGTATCTACTTTGAGTTGATGAGGTTGTCAACACCATTCATGGACTTGGAGAAAATATTGAAGACTCTAATATTGTTCAAAAAATCTTAAGGTCACTTCCCATGAGGTTTGATGCAAATTTTTTAGCAATAAAAGAAATGAAGGATATTAAAACCTTAAGCATGGATGAGCTACATGGAATTCTCATAGCCTATGATATGAGGATGAAAAAAGATCAAAAATCCAAACGGGAAGCAATATTTAAAGCTTCAAAATAGACAAAGAATAAGGAACTAGAATCAAGTGAAGAATCAAGCAGTAGAGAAGAATATAACTTTGTGCAAAGGAATAAGAAGGGTCCAAAAAAACACAAAGGTATGCATTCTGTGAAATGTTTTAAATGTGGTAACCTTGGTCACTATGCATTTAATTGTCCATAATATAGAAGTAGTAGTAGTGCAGAAGAAAAGGAATATAGGAAAAAGAAAGAAAGAAAATTTTATCATGAAAAGAAAAATAGGTATGGTCAAAACAAGCATGAGAAGATCTTTCAAAGATACAAGAAGTGTTTTTATGTTGAAGAAGCAAGCAGTTCCAACAACAGTGATGAAAGTCTCTCAAATAGTGAAATAGAAATCCTATTTTTAGGCATAGAAGAAAAAGAAGATGCTCCTATTGTCTTTTTTTTTTAACATGGTGGAATCGGTAGCCACCATGAATTCAGGTAGGTTGTCCAACTTTTATGGCTGCCACAGTATTTTGCGTTGTCCGCCCTAGAAGCCGCCACACAGATCTTCGCGTAGTCCACCCCTATAACTGCCATGCCACAATCATTTTAAACCTTTTACCCTGTTGAAAGCACCAGGAAATGAACAAGCGTTCAGTCCAACAAGACCCGATATTTTAACCTTGGACCTCTACCCCCCTTATGGGATTTGTATGAACCAATCGGTCTACACCTCGAACCTAAGATGATCCTATTATCAAATACCAAGAAGAAGAGAAAGATTTAGAAAGTGAAGAAGAAGCCATGGTTGATATTGAAGAGGAAATTGTTGTTGCTCTTGGAGAGGATTAGAAAGAAGAACTCAATATTGAAGGTTCAAGTACAAGAGGATGAGAAGAAAAGGGTAAAGTTATCACAAGAACTCATTGACTTGAAAGTTAAATTTGAAGAGGTAAAGCAAACTAAAGAAGGTATGGCTAAGCAGTTGAAGTCAAAAGAGTTGGAATGTGAAAAACTAGAACATGAGGTTGTCTCTCTAATGAACTATAGGCCCAAAATGGCCACATCCTTAGAAAACATTGAAGATTTTATTCTAAGGTATGAAGTTTTCATTTTGCATATTTTTTAGTGCATTTTGGAGCGGATCCGCAACAAGAGTTTTGTAATCCACCCAAAACTTAGTGCATTTTTCACTTGGAGTGATTCCAGATAGTTTATAACGTTTTCAACAATGGACTTGTGACACATTCTGATTTTGCATAAGTTTTGGGCGAAGATAACGTCAACGCAAGGAGAAGTATGGAATGGCAATCGCTTGTATTTTTTTGACATTCTCTAAGAGACTAAGTGTTGATGAGACCAATTTCAGAGAGTTTATAGAGTATTTTGTTCTAGAATGATGATGAAGAGGCAAAAAATCATAGAAGTAGTGTGGATCGGTGTCAAAGAGTATTTTGAACTGATTTCTTTTTGGATTGGCAACAAGAAGCATTTTACACTAACTCTAGTGCAAAATGGAGCTAAAGCTATTTTAATCTATGGCAAGTGCAGATTGGATATGAGGGAATATTTACACCTACCCAAGTGTGGATTCCCAATTTTACAAAATTTTAAAGCAAATATGACGTCAACATCTTTTATAGTGTGGATTTTTGGTTGTTTCAAAGTCCAAGAATAAATAGGAAGGTTGACGAGTGGATTTCATCTTGCTTAACTCTTAATGCATTTCATGTTGTAATTGCGTTATGTATAATCAAAGCCATGGAAGGTGACATCATCGACTTAAAAGAGCATAATGGTGCTTTGGTTTTTCCCTTCCATTATACAGAGTATATTCCAAGATCTAATCAAGCCATGCACAAGGAAGATCAATGATCAATATTCTGCTAACAATTTTGAAGTATTTAAAAGCATTTTCTCACCATATTCAAACACAATCAGTTGGGAGATAATAATTTGAAGCATCAAAGGGTTTCAAGAACAACAACCAGATGCAGTTGCAGATCGATGATGAAGCAAGATTTCAAGGAGAGTTGATGGATGAGATGCAATCTCTAATGGTTGTTCACCAATTGTCACCAACCAACTAGCAAGTTGTAGAGGATCTGAGTTGCCATGGTGGTCTACGCACAATATATTTCTAGAAAGTTGAACCAGTAATATGATGCCAGCAAGAACTCTCTGATATTCTAGGAAATATGTAATCTTTGTAATGTTCCTTATTATTCTTTCATTTACAAACTAAAAATAGAGGTCGAACCCTCATTTTTTAGGGTCGGCTCTAGTGCATTTGTTTGCCCTACTGTAAATATTCCTGTGAGCTAAATGGAAGGAGCATTACTCTAATTGTTCGACTTAAATTTTTCATCTTCATTATCTTGTGCAAGAGGTTCAAATTTTTGAGCGACATTTTTGTTAATACTTGAATGGTTAGTTCATTCCAACTTTTGGATTACTAATTGTGAGAGTAGTTGAAATTTTTTCTTGATTATATTTGTATTGTTAGGGAGTTTATTTCTATAAAATCTAACTATTGGTCTATTATGCTATTTGGTTTATCAATATTGGATGTTGGAATTGCTTTCTGCAATATATATGTACTTATGCTTTAATGTGTGAAGGTTTTATTAATTTGGGTAACATTGATCTTGAGTGATGGGACATTGGAAATATCTTGTGGGATCCTTTTGTTGTAGTTGCCTATGTTGTTATCCTATCCAGCCACTATTTTCATAATATTTCTAATCCTAAACCTTTTTTTAACCCTTATCTCAAAACCCTATTTGAGCTTTAATTGATTCAACACCATTTTAAGTTGAAAAGGAACCAACCTACTCTAGAGGTTGGATTGAAGTTGTCTTTGGTCCATCCAATGCTTGAGTGTTGATCTGTGACTATTGGGTGCATGCCTGGATAGAAAATTGGAAGATAGATAGTTGTAGTGTTAAGTAAAACTTGATGTAAATTCGGTTCCCAATAATTTTTAGCATACCTGGTGGGACCAGTTAACAAGGAACACAAAAACCATCATATGAGTTATTGTTGTATCTTTACTTGAAGGAATCAATATTTGGTGAATTCTCTTGACCTTGCTAAGCGAAGAATAGTAAATTCACCTGGTGACTCCCTGGTCTTTGAACCCAGAAAAGAATTACCCTTGTAGACCAGTATCCTTTTATGTATACCAGGTATTTCAAAAGAAATAACCCTGACTCCTTTTTCTATTGTGAGTTACCTTATAGAGGGTCTACTGTTATCAAGAGTTTGAATCAAGATTTCCTCTTAAAAGAAGAACTTCTTGAGGAAAACCCTACAATTAATTCAACAACTCCTATAGGAGGACCTAAACCTGGAAATATGGTAGAAAATGTAGCCCCTAATCAGGGAAATGTACCCCCAAATCAACCATTACAAAAATACCCCTGCTAGAACATAGTTGGTCCCTTTATATTAGCCCATATGAATGTCATTCCCACTTATGATGGATCTAGAAAAACAACATATGAGCACTATCAAGATATTTTGAATCTGGCAGCAATCCACAACATAAAGGAGGATATTATTGTGAGGATCCTAGACCTATCCTTCAGAGGGAAAATTTTACATTAGTTTAGGACTGTAGAATATAACACCATTACTTTGTGGCAAGCATTGGCTGAGCCTTTTGTGGAAGAATTTAATGAATATGATGATCATTTTTCCTTGCTCAATCAATTTGCGTCCATGTAGAAATATTAGCAAGAGATTGTATCAAATTTTAATTTGAGGTTTAGTAGAACATGAAAAAGAATTCCCCCTAAATCTAGACCAGTTGTATGCCTGGTTTATATGTATTATATCAGAGCTCTTGGATCAAATCTAGGCTTGCAAAACCAACAATTTGGAGTAGAAACCTTCCCACAAGTTTATAATATAGTTGTTCATGATGAGAATATCTTGATTAATGTGGGGAGATTGCATCCCAAAGCAATGCTACCTTATAATTCAAAAACCACTAATGGCCAACGCCAAGCTACTACTTCATCTTATATGGACCTCCTTTCCTTATCTTTCCTATCTGTGCAAATGAATCCCATTACTTAGCCAAAAGCACCTTCTGTTGTTATCCATTTCCCTTCCCTTCCTTCTCAGACTCCTCAAGAGTTTTCTATAATTCTTGATATACAAAATACTTTGAAAACTCTAAGTAACAAAATGAATTCAATGGAAAACAGAGATTAGGAAATGTCACAACAGAGGAGATTTCCATATGTGAACAAAGATCAGAGACCTGGTCCTAGTAATAGTACTAGGGTCAAAGTAAACACAGAATATGAAGAGCCAAAGTGTTCTTTAGAAATAAGTTTGGATAATATCTGGTGTTTAGTGTGTAATGATCCCCATGATGCACAATCTTGTGTTATGTACCAACACTATGTTCAGCAAGCTATGGACCAATCTGAGAGGAATCAAAAAGGAAGAGTAAATATGTTATGCCAACCTAACCAAATCATGGATGGAAAAGAGTTGGATGAATATGGCCCAATTGCTATTATGACAAGATTTGGAAAGAAAACCTTGCAAGTGGACCCACAAAATATGGGACAATTCCAAGTTCCTTCTAAAAAAGGAATGACCCATCTCCTCAAAGCAGTGATACTTTTTCCATTCCTCAAGCTAAAGGGAAAGAGAAGACAGATAGTCTCCCCAAAATATTGGAAAAGGAAATTGAGGGAGATAGAATGAAGCCTAAGGATGCGGCTCAATAGAGGCTTAGATTCCCTTCTATTACAAAATATAAAGAATAGAAGCCACTCAAAAATATAAAAAAATATGGTGAGCCAGAAAGAAGTCCTGAGAGAATCACCTTGGCTAAATTTGAATACAACATTATGGAGGAAATGAAGAGGATTCCCTCAAAAGCTAGTGTACATGATATTCTCTTCATCCTTGGCCAGATGGACTTGCTTAAGACTTCTCTCAACAAGTATCTAGAGGATAAGCATACCACCACAATCCTTAGTATGCCCTCAAAAAAGAATAAAATATCTCCTACTTTTTTGAAGAATAAACCCCCTCCTTTCTATATTTCATTGATTATGGAGGGTTGGGTAATCTAAAATTGTATGATAGATTCAAGATCCTCAACTACAGTTATGCCTAAAGAAGTCTATGAAGATATGAGTATGAAGTATACTCGATCTTGCCTTGGAGTATTGCAATTGGATGGAACACCAATAAAAATAGTGGGAGTAATAAAGGATGTTTTAATGAGGTTACATAGAGCCCCTAAGGTGACAATAGTACAAGAAATAATAGTGGTTGATCTAGAACCCTACTTTGGTTTGTGCCTCTCAAGGGAGTTCATTGTAAAATTAGTTGGATGCATGTACATGGATTATTCCAGCATGGTCATTCCCTTCAAAGAAAAGAGAATAAGGATAACACCTGAAAAGCTTATGTATTATCACATAGAAAAAAATTAAGAAGACATGTGCAACCTCACTCTTCTTGAAGAATTTGAAATTGTGGACATGTTTGAGGATCAGGAACTGGAAGATGAATTACCTTTTAGAGAGGATTACAGTCAGTTTGGGACAGGCATGGGCACATATAGTATTTTTGTAGAATTAGAGAAGAAAATTATTGCTATATCTAATAAATATTTGAGGGATATAGAGATATGTACAATGCACTTTGATCGTGCTAGATGCAAAATTTGAGTTGGTTCCAGAGTGGTACTATAGTCCCAATCAAAAGGGACAAAGAGTTTTGCCTATAGATTAACATGGTCATGTACCAATAATACTGTAGAATATGAGGCTTTGTGCCTCAGATTGATGCAAGCAGAAAACATGGGCATTAAGGTCCTAAACATATATGGCAAATTTGAGTTAATCATCCATCAGGTAAGAGAAAGGTGCAACAGTAAGCACAATTACCTAAAAGCATATAGAAATAGGGTATGGGATCTCATGGAATCCTTCGATACCCTAAACATAAATTTTATTCCCAGAGAAAAGAATATTGTAGAAGACTCCTTAGCAGTAAGGGGAGCTAACCTCAATCCTTCTGTAAACATTGAATTCAATAAGTACAAGGGAATTAAAATTATTTTTAGACCTACAGTGCCAAATAGGTAGATTTTCTAGCAGGTTTTTGAAAGTGATGAATAGATCATTAATTTTTTGGTAAGGGAAGCCTATCTCTCCATAGTCCAAGAAGAAAATCTAGAGAAAAATGATCATAGGACATTATTCAACTCAAGAATAATCACATACCTAGAAGGTGGGTCACCTTAGAAAGCTTGTTTGACAATGAAGACAGAAAAAGGACCAGAGCCATGGAAGTCAATGAAAACTTTTATAAAAAAGTTTAAGTTGGTAATGAAAAGAAGCACAATTTTGGAATTCGATGTTCACTAGAGGAAGAAGAGGATATCAAGGCCCTATGTCTAAGGTATCCAGATCTCGTAGCTTGGTCATATAAAGACCTCAAGTTATATGACAAAAGGATTATCCAACACATTATTGAGCTAGAGCCTAATGCCAAGCCTTTTAGGTAGAAGCAAAGGCCTATAAACCCAAGAATCAAATCCATTATGAGAGAAGAGCTCTTACACTTGTTAAAGGCTAAGATCATAGCTTGGTTGATTATATTATTAGGCATAGTTGGTTATTTTACTCTTTGTAATTGTTCCTAATCAGCTCCGTAACCAATGGGCTAATCTAAGCACCTTATGTATTATTTATCAATGAAGACAAAAAGCTTGTTTGACAATGAAGACAGAAAAAGGACCAGAGCCATGGAAGTCAATGAAAACTTTTATAAAAAAGTTTAAGTTGGTAATGAAAAGAAGCTCAATTTTAGAATTCGATGTTCACTAGAGGAAGAAGAGGATATCAAGGCCCTATGTCTAAGGTATCCAGATCTAGTAGCTTGGTCATATAAAGACCTCAAGTTATATGACAAAGGGATTATCCAACACACTATTGAGCTAGAGCCTAATGCCAAGCCTTTTAGGTAGAAGCAAAGGCCTATAAACCCAAGAATCAAATCCATTATGAGAGAAGAGCTCTTACACTTGTTAAAGGCTAAGATCATAGCTTGGTTGATTATATTATTAGGCATAGTTGGTTATTTTACTCTTTGTAATTGTTCCTAATCAGCGCTTGTTAGCTCCGTAACCAACGGCTAATCTAAGCACCTTATGTATTATTTATCAATGAAGACAGAAAGCTTGTTTGACAATGAAGACAGAAAAAGGACCAGAGCCATGGAAGTCAATGAAAACTTTTATAAAAAAGTTTAAGTTGGTAATGAAAAGAAGCTCAATTTTGGAATTCGATGTTCACTAGAGGAAGAAGAGGATATCAAGGCCCTATGTCTAAGGTATCCAGATCTCGTAGCTTGGTCATATAAAGACCTCAAGTTATATGACAAAAGGATTATCCAACACACTATTGAGCTAGAGCCTAATGCCAAGCATTTTAGGTAGAAGCAAAGGCCTATAAACCCAAGAATCAAATCCATTATGAGAGAAGAGCTCTTACACTTGTTAAAGGCTAAGATCGTAGCTCGGTTGATTATATTATTAGGCATAGTTGGTTATTTTACTCTTTGTAATTGTTCCTAATCAGTGCTTGTTAGCTACGTAACCAACAGGCTAATCTAAGCACCTTATGTATTATTTATCAATGAAGACAAAAAGCTTGTTTGACAATGAAGACAAAAAAAGGACCAGAGCCATGGAAGTCAATGAAAACTTTTATAAAAAAGTTTAAGTTGGTAATGAAAAGAAGCTCAATTTTGAAATTCAATGTTCACTAGAGGAAGAAGAGGATATCAAGGCCCTATGTCTAAGGTATCCAGATCTCGTAGCTTGGTCATATAAAGACCTCAAGTTATATGATAAAAGGATTATCCAACACACTATTGAGCTAGAGCCTAATGCCAAGCCTTTTAGGTAGAAGCAAAGGCTTATAAACCCAAGAATCAAATCCATTATGAGGGAAGAGCTCTTACACTTGTTAAAGGCTAAGATCGTAGCTTGGTTGATTATATTATTAGGCATAGTTGGGTATTTTACTCTTTGTAATTGTTCCTAATCAACGCTTGTTAGCTCCGTAACCAACGGGCTAATCTAAGCACCTTATGTATTATTTATCAATGAATACAGAAAGCTTGTTTGACAATGAAGACAGAAAAAGGACCAGAGCCATGGAAGTCAATGAAAACTTTTATAAAAAAGTTTAAGTTGGTAATGAAAAGAAGCTCAATTTTGGAATTCGATGTTCACTAGAGTAAGAAGAGGATATCAAGGCCCTATGTCTAAGGTATCCAGATCACGTAGCTTGGTCATATAAAGACCTCAAGTTATATGACAAAAGGATTATCCAACACACTATTGAGCTAGAGCCTAATGCCAAGCCTTTTAGGTAGAAGCAAAGGCCTATAAACCCAAGAATCAAATCCATTATGAGAGAAGAGCTCTTACACTTGTTAAAGGCTAAGATCATAGCTTGGTTGATTATATTATTAGGCATAGTTGGTTATTTTACTCTTTGTAATTGTTCCTAATCAGCGCTTGTTAGCTCCGTAACCAACGGGCTAATCTAAGCACCTTATGTATTATTTATCAATGAAGACAGAAAGCTTGTTTGAAAATGAAGACAGAAAAAGGACCAGAGCCATGGAAGTCAATGAAAACTTTTATAAAAAAATTTAAGTTGGTAATGAAAAGAAGCTCAATTTTGGAATTTGATGTTCACTAGAGGAAGAAGAGGATATCAAGGCCCTATGTCTAAGGTATCCAGATCTCGTAGCTTGGTCATATAAAGAACTGAAGTTATATGACAAAAGGATTATCCAACACACTATTGAGCTAGAGCCTAATGCCAAGCCTTTTAGGTAGAAGCAAAGGCCTATAAACCCAAGAATCAAATCCATTCTGAGAGAAGAGCTCTTACACTTGTTAAAGGCTAACCTCGTAGCTTGGTTGATTATATTATTAGGCATAGTTGATTATTTTACTCTTTGTAATTGTTCCTAATCAGCGCTTGTTAGCTCCGTAACCAACGGGCTAATCTAAGCACCTAATGTATTATTTATCAATGAAGACAGAAAGCTTGTTTGACAATGAAGACAGAAAAAGGACCAGAGCCATGGAAGTCAATGAAAACTTTTATAAAAAAGTTTAAGTTGGTAATGAAAAGAAGCTCAATTTTGGAACTCGATGTTCACTAGAGGAAGAAGAGGATATCAAGGCCCTATGTCTAAGGTATCCAGATCTCGTAGCTTGGTCATATAAAAAACTCAAGTTATATGACAAAAGGATTATCCAACACACTATTGAGCTAGAGCCTAATGCCAAGCCTTTTAGGTAGAAGCAAAGGCCTATAAACCCAAGAATCAAATCCATTATGAGGGAAGAGCTCTTACACTTGTTAAAGGCTAAGATCGTAGCTTGGTTGATTATATTATTAGGCATAGTTGGTTATTTTACACTTTGTAATTGTTCCTAATCAACGCTTGTTAGCTCCGTAACCAACGGGCTAATCTAAGCACCTTATGTATTATTTGTCAATGAAGACAGAAAGCTTGTTTGACAATGAAGACAGAAAAAGGACCAGAGCCATGGAAGTCAATGAAAACTTTTATAAAAAAGTTTAAGTTAATAATGAAAAGAAGCTCAATTTTGGAATTCGATGTTCACTAGAGTAAGAAGAGGATATCAAGGCCCTATGTCTAAGGTATCCAGATCTCGTAGCTTGGTCATATAAAGACTTCAAGTTATATGATAAAAGGATTATCCAACACACTATTGAGCTAGAGCCTAATGCCAAGCCTTTTAGGTAGAAGCAAAGGCCTATAAACCCAAGAATCAAATCCATTATGAGAGAAGAGCTCTTACACTTGTTAAAGGCTAAGATCGTAGCTTGGTTGATTATATTATTAGGCATAGTTGGTTATTTTACTCTTTGTAATTGTTCCTAATCAGCGCTTGTTAGCTCCGTAACCAACGGGCTAATCTAAGCACCTTATGTATTATTTATCAATGAAGACAGAAAGCTTGTTTGAAAATGAAGACAGAAAAAGGACCAGAGCCATGGAAGTCAATGAAAACTTTTATAAAAAAATTTAAGTTGGTAATGAAAAGAAGCTCAATTTTGGAATTTGATGTTCACTAGAGGAAGAAGAGGATATCAAGGCCCTATGTCTAAGGTATCCAGATCTCGTAGCTTGGTCATATAAAGAACTGAAGTTATATGACAAAAGGATTATCCAACACACTATTGAGCTAGAGCCTAATGCCAAGCCTTTTAGGTAGAAGCAAAGGCCTATAAACCCAAGAATCAAATCCATTCTGAGAGAAGAGCTCTTACACTTGTTAAAGGCTAACCTCGTAGCTTGGTTGATTATATTATTAGGCATAGTTGATTATTTTACTCTTTGTAATTGTTCCTAATCAGCGCTTGTTAGCTCCGTAACCAACGGGCTAATCTAAGCACCTAATGTATTATTTATCAATGAAGACAGAAAGCTTGTTTGACAATGAAGACAGAAAAAGGACCAGAGCCATGGAAGTCAATGAAAACTTTTATAAAAAAGTTTAAGTTGGTAATGAAAAGAAGCTCAATTTTGGAACTCGATGTTCACTAGAGGAAGAAGAGGATATCAAGGCCCTATGTCTAAGGTATCCAGATCTCGTAGCTTGGTCATATAAAAAACTCAAGTTATATGACAAAAGGATTATCCAACACACTATTGAGCTAGAGCCTAATGCCAAGCCTTTTAGGTAGAAGCAAAGGCCTATAAACCCAAGAATCAAATCCATTATGAGGGAAGAGCTCTTACACTTGTTAAAGGCTAAGATCGTAGCTTGGTTGATTATATTATTAGGCATAGTTGGTTATTTTACTCTTTGTAATTGTTCCTAATCAGCTCCGTAACCAACGGGCTAATCTAAGCACCTTATGTATTATTTATTTTTTGGTTGATTAATGAACATTACTCTATTTCACGTCATGGTATCAAAGCCAGATACCTCACTCCCATTGTGGATGCTTGGTTTGGTTTGTGATTCAGATCTGAATCGAAAGAGGTGGTCGAGCCCCCTGGTTAGACTCAGGTGGCTAGGAGATTATTTGTAGGTCTCTATCACGGGACGATCTAGATATGTGGATGCTTGGTTTGGTTTGTGATTCAGATCTGAATCGAAAGAGGTAGTCGAGCCCCCTGGTTAGACTCAGGTGGCAGGAAGATCTTCTGTAGGTCTCTATCACGGGACGATCTGAGGATCTATCTAGACTGGGTTGTAAGAGAACATCCATCAGATATTTGATTTGTTGACATAGACATCTTGGTTATTGCTACAATCCACACAGTCTAGACCTTACCTGGGGGTGAACTAAGGTTTACGAACCCACAAGCAGGCTACGACCGGTGATTCGAGAGCTCAAAGTTCATTGCTTGCCAGTGATAGGAGAGGAAAGCATTAAGACCTCCCTTTCTATTTATTGCTCGCCGAGAGGAGGCTCAAAAAAAGTTTATAAGTTCTGTAAATCTATCTAGACGGACGATTTGAGGATCTATCTAGATTGGGTTGTAAGAGAACATCCATCAGATATTTGATCTGTTGACATAGACATCTTGGTTATTGCTACAATCCACACAGTCTAGACCTTACCTAGGGCTGAACTAAGGTTTACGAACCCACGCGGGCTACGACCGGTGATTCGAGAGCTCAAAGTTCATTGCTTGCCAATGATAGGAGAGGAGAGCATTAAGACCTCCCTTTCTATTTATTGCTCGCCGAGTGGAGGCTCAAAAAAAGTTTGTAAGTTCTGTAAATCTACGAAAAAGGGCTATTTATTTCAAATCTCTTATTTCTTTGGGATGACCTACCGGACCGAACAGCGTAGCTGCCAATGACAACCCTACTAGACCGGACCGGATAGCTAGATAAACCTACTGGATCGAACAGCTAGATGCGTAGCTGCCAATGACAACCCTACTAGACCGGACCGGATAGCTAGACGGGGATGATAAACGTACTGGATCGAACAGCTAGATGGGGGCGCAACACCTACCGGACTGATTAAGCAGACCAAACAGTGTAGCTGCCAATGACAACCCTAGTGAACCGAACAGCTAGACGAGGACGTAACCACTATCGAACTGATTAAGCGATAAGTTGGACAAAATAGCCGCCTACTTACCAAGGTTAAAGGTTTGATAAGGTATAGTCTACCCCTGGGCAGATAACAGTGAACATGAGGATGTTTCCATATAAAGCTTATTGAAGTCCAGCCATGTATGAATGTGGGACTAAAAAGGCTGTTATTTTTAGTTTTTTTTTCTCTGGTGCGATAACGTAAAACTCTCCAACGACTGATAGAAACTCTCCAAAACTGATAGAGACTTCAATACTGCTGTGTCCAACAGGCGATGCTCGATCGAGATGGTCAGATCCATTTTTGTAGACACACCAACAGACGATCTGTTGAAAGACGACGCTCTGTGGATCTGAAGGTTGCAATTTTTTTTTACAGACGGGTTGGAAGAACCTGCGTTTGTCCGTTGCAGGAGGTCGTATTTTCTATTATTGAGTGCATGACGTAGTTGTTTAATTGCAGTTGAGGACGTTGGCGGATCTTGACCTCCAAGACGAAGCGCCATACCAGATCACGTTCACTACACAACACTTTCCAACAGGATTGACATGAATGCTTGATAATGTGACATGAATGTGTTCGACGGCTCAATGATGCAGAATCGTCGGATGGCAGTTCAATTTTTTAATCCATTGATGATGATAGATCTGAATGAACGCAATGAATTTATTGATTGCACAGGTGATTTAGAGCTGAATCCCAGTGGCAATTTGATCGTTCGGGATCCTCAAAAATTGTAGGCGATTGTTGAAGCATTTGCAGATGCTCCAGTTGTGTGTGTGGAGGAGAACAAGATCTGTAGCAGTAAGCAAGTCGTTCAAGTCACCCGATTTTGCCATTCAAGCCCCAACATAGTACAATCGTAGCGGGAAACATAGTGGGTAATTTATCTATTGTCTATTTTGTCATCTATGACATCTCTGACGATGGCAGATCTCCACACTTGCAGACGACCAGTATTTTACAGGAGATCGCAGACAAGCCTGCACACGAGCGTTAGACGTCTTTCACTCGTAGGAAATTCTGTAAATTGCAGGTTTCACATGCAACACTGGAGAGGAAGCACCAATTCTAGGGTGGATTGGAAATCATCGATCGTGAGCTGCTCGAAGGAGTGTCGCTGAGGTGTCTGAGCTGGAGGTGCACCCCATTGGCTTTGATACCAGTTTGGAGAGGCGTCCCCCTTCAAATAAGGGTTAATCCCCTTTATCCCACAGTTAGTGGTAGCCGGGGTGGTCAGTGGCTATCAGCTGAGTCGCTATCCAACGCCAGGTCATAGGTTTAAAGCCAACCGACCTTAGCAAAAGGTATACATAATTTTTTTTTGGTTTGCAAGTGTGAAAGTTTTTTTTTTAATATTTCAAAATTTTGATTTTTATAATTAAATTTATATGTTTTCTTAATTATTTTTTTTTTAAATTAATTAGGACTACTGTTATTTAATTATAAATCTTGTTTTGATTTATTAAAATATTTATCTTTCAAATTTCCAACTTAAAATTCAAATACCTTTAAAGAACCATCATATTGCCAATTCAAGAGGGAGATTTTTTTGTGATCACCCTTGTTTGAAAATTGTCTAAGATGCAAAGTTTTGCACAAATTTTCACAAGGACAACCATGCCACCAATTGGTGTTCGTTTCCAAACAAGCAAAACTAAAATGGCAAAGGCATATCACAAAGGTCATGTTGCTAGTGAAGTGTCTCATTCCAATTCTGATTCTGATTTCGAAAGAGCACACAAAGTGCTCATGGCTCAAACAGTATTGTAAAGGGGAAACAAACTTGTCACCCTAGGCAAGCACCATTCCAAAACCTTTTTTTAGGCTTCATAAATAGTATAAGTTTTTGTTTTAAGTCCTAGCAATAAAAGGGTGATTGTATCTCTTTTTGGGCTTCATAAATAGCAAACTCTCTTTGTTTGAAGTCCTTGTAATAGAAGGTGGGAATTTTTTGGTGTAACATTTGCCTAGGAGGCAATCTTTGTAAACACCTTCACACAGCTTCTTGAGTTGCACATATTTTGCACTTAAGGGGGGTAAACATTTCTTCCTTCACACTATTTTTGCTAAAAAGGAAGGATGACTTATAAGGGTGCATTTTCGGCAAGACCGACACCTTAGTCACACTTCTTGCAGATATTACATCATGTTTTGCAACAAAAGAGGGGAACTTATAAGGGTGCATTTTCGGCAGCGACCAACACCTTAGCTACCTTATCAATTTTTTTTGCAAAATCATATTATAATCGAATGAATCTCATATGAAGTGATCTCCTCTACTATACCTAGTGGTTGCAGCGGCTGGTTACCCATGCAATTCGGCTGGATGACAAGATTACAATAAGGACATTCATTGATGTGAAGACAAAGAGAGGAATGATCCATTTTTTGTGTAAGAGTAGCCAAAGCACTATGACAAAGCCCGAGCAAGAGCAAGAGCCAGTATATCAACATCTTCTTCACTGTATTAGGGCAGTTATATACTTTACCCAAATATTTTTGTATGAGGGATGTTAGCATAGCTAGTAGTTATTAAATTATCCAAATAATGTAATAAGGGGGGATGTTAGTTTAGCTTGGTTGATTACATTATTAGGCATATTTGGTTATTTTACTCTTTAGCATATTGTTGCTATATTTGTAATTGTTCCTAATCAGTACTTGTTAGATTCGTAACCAACGGTCTAATCTAAGCACCTTATGTATTATTTATTTATTGGTTGATTAATTAACATTACTCAGTTTCACAACAAGATCATCTATCCAATAAAAAATTTGACCTAGGTAGCCAACTTGGTACCTGTGAGGAAAAAGAATGGTGATATTTGCTTGTGTGTAGATTTTAGAAATCTTAACCAAGCATATCTTAAGTATCACTACCCCCTTCCACATATTGATCAAATATTATAGATAGTGGCAGGGACATTAAGTTTCTCACTATTGGATAGCTTCTATGGATATAATCATATTTAGGTGAAGGATGAAGATCAATATAAAACAACATTCACCATAAAATGGGACACATTTACCTACCAAAGAATGCCCTTTGGGCTATCCAATGCGGGAGCCACATTTCATAGAGACATAGACTATGCATTCGGGGAACTTATTAATAAGGTCATTCTAATTTATTTGGATGACATGACAATGTTTTCCCATAACAAGCATGATCACTTAGCACACCTTGAGCAAGTTTTTCAAAAATGCAGAGAATTTGGTATTTCCCTCAATCCTAATAAATCATTCTTTGCAGTCCATGAGGAAAATTTTCTAGGGTATGTGGTCTCAAAAGAAGGTATGGCCATAGATATAGACATAATCAAATCCATTCTTGCTCTCCCATTGCCTATAAACAAGAAAGCCCTGCGGTCTTTTTTGGGTCAAATAAATTTTTTCAGGAAATTCATTTTTGACTTTGCACAAAAGGTGAGGCCCATTTATGAACTGCTCAAGAAAAATTCTAAGTTCAAATGGATAGAAGTCAAGAAATAAGCCTTTGAGATAATAAAATAGTCCATTGCAACAACCCTAGTGCTAGTAAATCTAGATTTCAACAAGGATTTTATTCTTTATGCTTATGGAGCTAAAGAGATTTATGCCTCAGTACTCACTCAAAAGGATGATCAATATCAAGAGCATCCCATATTATTTTGGAGCCAGACCCTCCATGATTACCAGGTTAAATATAATTTTATTGAGAAACAAGTATTTGCTATGATGAAGTCATTAAATAATTTTAGGTAGTATTTGGTTCAAAGTAAGACCCTAGTATATGTTGTTCACCTGGATGGAAGAAGCTTTTTCATGCAAGGTGAACTTGGAGATAAAAGAGTTGGTTGGATCACCAAGATCTAGGAATATGATGTAGAGATACACCCCACCAAGTTGGTAATATGCAAAGCCCTATTCCAAGGTCTAACAGAAGCAACAACATCAATAAAAATAATAGCTTGCTAGGTAGTAGATGAGGATAATATTGAAGAAGTACAACCATGCAATTCTGATTGGGTAGACTAGATGGCCAAATATTCTCAAACTAGAGTATGCCCTCCCGATATCAATGCATCATAGAGAAGAAGATAAATATTTCAAAATTTGAAGTATGTCTTACATCCAGAAGGGCTATATAAAAGAAACCTAGATGGAGTCCTCCTTAAGTTCTTAAAGAATGATCAACAACAAAAGGTCATTGAAGAGTTTCATGGTGGGCCCTTTAGAGGACATTTATCAAGCAGAGTTACAGCTTTGAAGATCATAATAGCAGGCTATTACTATCTTACAATATTTGACGATACCTTAAAATCGCCAGATACTATGACAAGTGCCAAGGACATGTAGGGAGAACAAGGATTACATCATTCCCTCTCAGGCCAATATAGTTTGAATAACCATTTCAGTAATGGGGGTTGGACTTTATAGGGGTCATCAACCCAAATTCATCAGCTAAGCACAAGTATATTCTATCTGCCATAGACTACCTCACCAATGGGTAGAAGCTATCCCTACCAAGAAATCATATCAGGAAGTTGTGATCAATTTTATGGAAATTTTAATTTCAAGGTTTGGAGTTCTAGAAGCCTTGGTGAGTGATAATGGGCCATCCTTTATAGGAGCCAAATATATTGAATTTTCCAGCAAGTATGGTATAACCATTAAGAATACTTCAAATTATTACCCTTAAGGGAATGGACTTGTAGAGTCTACCACTAAAAATCTATTAATAATTTTGAGATCACTGGAAGGGAATAAAAGTAGTTGGCACCTACTACTGGAACAAGATTTGTGGGAAGACAAGATTACTATTAATAATTCCTTCAAGACTTCCCTCTATGATTTGGTATATGGCAAGGAGGTAGTGTTTCCTATCCATTTACAAATCCCAGATCTCAAACTAATAAATTTAGAAGAAGAATCAGAGGAGAACCCAGTACATACAAGGCTAACACACCTGCTACAACTAGAAGAGAAAAGATATTAGGCCTATGAGAACTTTTAGAAGTATTTCATGGACATCAATGCATGGTTCGATAAAAATGCAAGGTTCAAAAAATTCCAGGTTGAAGATTCAGTTCTCAGGTGGAATATTGAAAGAGAAAAACTAGGTCACCATCAAAAGTTTGACTCCTTTTGGGATGGCCCTTTCAAGATAGTAGAAGTCAAGGAGACCAATGTTTTCCAACTTGAATATCTAGAGGGAAACATACAACCAATTTTAGTTAATGGTTTTCATCTCAAAATCTACTTTGATTGAAATATAAGCTCATTATAATATATGTATATACATTTTATCATATTTCATTTCTTTTTGCACTTTGTATCAAGTTTTATTTTAACAGCATATTGTGCAAAATATTAAAAAAAAAAAAAAGAGGGAAAATTTTGCAAAAATTTGGGTAAGTGTTCACACAGGATGTAGCAGTTCCTATTCCACATGCAAACACACTAAGTGCGAAGAAAAATATTTTTGGACTCCAATATTCATTCAAAAGAACCATCACACAAGTGAAATGACAAGCGGGTTCCAATCTACACCTAAATGAACTACATTTCAACATAATGCAACGTGCGCTATTTTTTCGTACTCAAATGGACCAAAATTCTAGCATAGTAATGAGCAGATTCCAATCCATTGAGTTTCTAGACTTTTGAGGCAAGAAATGAGGAAATTCTTAATCTGCCATAATTTAGAGTTAAGTTATGTGAAAAAGGAAAGTGTCACCAATCTATCGATTCCAAGTCTACTTTTGAGCGAGCGACAATTCTGCACCATATAACTTGAAAAATGGCAAAAGGTCCACAATAAATGCTATATTTTCCTGCACCCAAAAGAGAGGACAAAGCGACGCTGCAAGGGTTGAGTAACATTTAAATTTTGACCAGTCAGAGGTCATAGCACCACCTCTAAGTCATCAAAAGGGATAGATTTCTAGTTGAGAAACATGCCAACAATTAAGTCATGCAGTAGCTGCATTAATGGCGAAAGATGTGCATGCAAAATTAATTAAAGAAGTAAAGCACATAGTTCTGTTCATTTTACAAGAGCAGAGTTTGCTAAGTGGATAAAAGCATAACGATAGCAGAAGCATTGCCTATAAATTCTACAAAGAAAATCCAAGTTGTTACTAACAAAGATGGATCCAAAGAAAGCACTTACAGAAGAGCAAAGAGTATGATCAGAGTTGGATGACCATGTGGAACAAACCAGGTCATTTGTAGATACGATAATGAATTAAGTCATAAGGACCTTCTTGAGAAGTAATTTTAAGTTCAAACACTTCGAAGGGCAACTAAATCGGCCTCAAGGTACCATTACCATAAAATCCTTCTTATTCTCCTATATTTGTGATTTTGTTCATCATTGCCCTGAATTGGTTTCTACAATGATTAAATATTATGATCCTGAGAAATGTGTAGTTAAAATTCATGATGACACAACACTATTCACTATTACCAAATATTTTTGCCTTAATCTATTTGTCATAGGGGTGACCCCACCCTCAGAACCTAAACAATTTGATATAGCAGAACAATCTAGGGTTTACACTATACTAATGGCTTCAGAAGAACATAAATTTTTAGAAAAATAGCTTCATTTCTAGTTTAGAAGAATAAGAGAGGAGAATGAAATGCTTGAAGTCCTAATTCCCATTAATGAATTTGCTAACCCATAGTTCTACGTAATGTTAGACTATATGGAGGGATTGGACTCAGACAAAATGGTGTATGGTTGGAAAATAGTCGTTGCATACTGCATTTCCATATTAAATATGTATGAGAAAGATATTGAAAAGAAAGACATGAAGGTTATCTATTTTTATATGCCAGCATTCCTAGCTCATAGAATGCATGAACAATTAATGATAATGAAGAAGAAATATGATTCACCTATTTTTAGGTATTGCTTAAGCTTGGTCTAGATGTTCTTTGCTGATATAAGAGACATGATGCCTTGGATTTTGATTAAGGATAAAATGACTAGGTAGACCCCATTCTCATTTATTATTGGACTTCTAATTATTGAAGCATTGAGTCTATGTATAGATTCAATTTGGAATTCTTAGGGTCAACATTGAAAATAATGTATGGGGTTTGCCTTAGGATACCACTTTTGGCTGAGAAAATATTGAGAGCAGAGGGTGCAGAAGAAGAATATTGGTATCTACTAACAGAGGTTATATTTATTAGACTGTATGGATTCAAAGGCAAGCCTTTTCTACTGCCTCACTTTTTCACAGAGAGTCTATTTACCTTAGAATATTTGAGGCAAGCAAAATATATTGATTTGAACTATGGCTATGGAAGAAAGAGGAAGTCTATGTTGACCTACCAAAATGTTAGTGATATAACTATTACAAATAAATGACATGGTGAAAAATTGACCAATACCTAGATAGGTTGGGTCTATTCGATATTCCTCAAAGATGGAGTTATGATCCATATGACATATTCTATAAAATAAATATAGCCTTAAATGAATAAAAGGCCTACAAATTTGAAAAGATATCTAGGTCACATTTTGAACAAGGTAGAAATAACAAAGAAACTAATATTTTGGAATGGAATGTTTCTAAAATGGATCAAATCCCTCCATGGTTGGACTTTTATGAGCAAATTATGGATTTTGATCCAGACAAAAAATGTAAAACATTAGTTAAAAGAGTCTACCATTAAGGATAATGAGGGAAAAATAGTAAAGAAAGACCCTCAGTCTCACGAGCCTGATGATGAAAATCTATAGTATAAAGGGAAATGGAATGAGGCCAAGATATCATATTGGCGGAGGATGAGAATTGAAACTGGTAAAGAAAAATCTAAATTTGGTATTAAAATGGATTTTGAATTCTCTAAGAAGTATGACAATAATGTCCAAACTTACAGGCCTAAAGACACAAGGAATATAGTGCTCATGTATGGCAAGTCATAAAATGGGTCTGATTCCCCATCCCCACATCCAGAAGAATAAGTTTAGGAAGAGAAAATTGATGCTCCATTGAATGTTGCCAAAGTCTTGAAGCCTTTTTAGCCTTCAACTGAGTAGATGGAACAATTTCCAAAGGGATCACAATTGATGAGTAAAATATACAATTTTGAGAAGAAGGTTTTCAATGCACCAGTCATAGAGACAACAAATAAGCCTAAGCACCTAGCCCTGGGTGCTCAACCTCTAGATATAGATATTAACTAGAAATAAAATGATGAGAGATTCAGGTTTACACCTTTGAGTTTCACTGTTGTAGCGACAATGGAGTTAAATACCATTCTTGAGCAAGTATTATTGGAAGAAACAGTATAGGAAGGGTTGTTTAAGGAAGAAATGAAAGCTAAGAAAGTTACCTATAATTTTTTTCAAAGAAATGCCAAAAGGGCCCTAGAAAGAGTTGAGAAGGATATCTCAAAGAAACATAAGCTGGATAAAGAGGATCTAATTGAGAAAACAACTATTTTTAGTTGTTGAAGAATCGATACAATAAGAACAATAACATATCATAGAGACAACTAAAAAAAAACCTACATCAGCAGGTGAAGGTATGGTCTCTAATTCTTCTTCTCCTCTTCCTCTTCCAAATTCCCCAAGGAAATATCCTTTCCTTTCTAAAAAATAATTTGTAACAAATGTACCATCTCCACTGCATAGTTCACCTCCTATTTCATCAGTCTCTACTAAGGTGCAAGCTAACCCATCTCCTCCAAGGTCACCCCAAGTTCCACCTTCAACATCCAAAGTTCCACACTCATCAACTGATATTCCCTACTCATCATACCCCATAGTTTCAACTTCGTCATTACCACTACCATCCTCTGAGAAACAAATTGTTTCTAGTTCACCCCCTCACCCATCTCTAAGTCTTCCTTCATTTTCCATAAGTTTTCCAATTGCAACAATGGTAGTGATCACAGATTCCACTATGGTCATATATTCTCCTATAAATACTTCAGCACCGCTAGTATCAACTATTGATTCTACCCTTACATTCCTGGTGTCTTCTTCTCCTCTTGCTATGAGTTACCCCACCCAGGCTATTTTTGCAAAAAGAGCAGGAAGCTACAATCAATGATTTCTAGGTAAAACATTTGTCTAAGCCTTCTAATAGGATGGCTACAAGGAAAAGAAGCATGTTTGTTGATCCGATTTTGAGGCAAAGGACTTCTAGTTTCATGGTTCCCCTGGTGATCAAGCCTAAAACTAAGATGACAGTTCAAGATTATTGTATTGAAGAGCATATTGAAGCTATTGAGAAACTGCCTAATGAAGATGAATTGGTAATAGCCAAAGCCCACTTGGATACTTTGTATGTGAAGAACAATATATTTAAAGAAAAGGTGGGCAAGTTAGAAAAGAAAATTGAAAAGCTTCAAAAAACTATAAGTAATCAGAAAGAAGTGGAGAAAGCTCTGAAAAATAAATTAAGAGCTGGAAAGAGAAGTTTTAAGAAGCTAATAAGCTCAAGGAGCAGCTAGGAGAGAAAAAAAAGCTTAATGAAGAACAAGCTAAGGAGATTCAAAGTTTGAAGCAAAAACTTTGATATTCTCACAATGACATTGAGAGGGGGGGTGAATCAGTGTAGCTATTTAAATTCAAATCTACAACTATTAAAGCTGAAGAAAAGAGAAATTAAAAGCAAGTAAATCAATTATCACAAGAGAGCACACCACAACACATAATGTAACGAGGTTCACCAATTTGGCTACTCCTCAAGAATGATTGCTTGGACTACGGTCCAAATCCAGCCTTTGCAAAACACCAATTTTACAAACACTTTTACCAGCACCCACTGGAAGGAGCACCAACCCCTTATTTTTTTGCTGCAACAGATAGGAGCACCAACTCCTAATGCCAAGCACCAACTTGGACTTCAAATCTAGGTTATTTCAATGACATAAAAATGCCTTCGCTTTCTACATGACCCTGACTGGTCTGTAATTAATCAAACTCCACACACACTTACAACTCTGCTTATCTCTCTTTTGGCCCTCTTCACACCTTCTTTGCGCAACACGTTTTCACTTACAATGACAACCTCATTCTCCAGGCAACTGCCCTTTTATAACAATATTTCCAACTTGAAACTCTTATTCTTTTGTGACTTCCATAATCCTTCATGCACCCTATTAATAGACACTACTGATGGTAACTCCTTTATAGCACAATATTTATTACATGCAACCTATTAATAGATCTATCTTTGTTTTGGACTGTCAGTATAACTGTCGCTTGATGGTTACATTGCTTTACGGGCCCTGTAACTGCCGTTCTATATTTAAAGCACTGTGCTTATTTTAGCTTGCATGATTTCTATTTGTAACTACCCCTGTAACTATCACACTAACTTTAGTTGACTCTTCTTATTTTGGCTGCATGATTTTCCTCTGCAACTTCCCCTAAAACTGTCATTCTACTTCAGTTAACTGTCTGTAAACGTGTTTTTGTGACCTGTCGCGAAATCGTGACACTTCTGTCTCTTTGTACTCTTCTCGCATTTTACCAGTGAAAACATGACATGTCGCGATATCGTGACACTTTTTCTCCTTAGTGCTTCCTCTTGTAAATTGTCTTGAAATCGTGACACTTTTCCTTGCAAGCTCTTTCTCTCAAACATGTCGCAAAATTGTGACACATTTTCGTCCGTACTACCTCTCTTGTAGATTGTCGTGAAATCGTGACACTTTTCTTTGCGAGCTCCTTCTCTCAAAACATGTCACAAAATCATGACAGTTTTCTTTGCCTATGCTTCTTCTTCGAACATGTCGTGAAATTGTGATAGTTTTCTTACTTGCCTTCTTTGCTTCCAACATGTCGCGAAATCATGACAGTTTTCCTTGTGCTTTCTCTCTCTTCCAACATGTCGCAAAATCGTGACAGCTTTCCTTGCGCTTTCTAAACATGTCACAAAATCACGACAGTTTTCCTTGCACTTTCTAAACATGTCGCGAAATCATGACAGTTTTCCTTGCACTTTCTAAACATGTCGCGAAATCATGACAGTTTTCCTTGCACTTTCTAAACATGTCACGAAATCGTGACAGTTTTGCCAGCATTTTCTCTCTCCTTTGATATGTCACGAAATCATGATAGTTTTGCCAGCATTTTCTCTCTCCTTCGATATGTCACAAAATCGTGACAGTTTTGCCAGTATTTTCTCTCTCCTTCGATATGTCACGAAATCATGATAGTTTTCTTACTTGTCTTTTACTTTGAGCTTTTGAATGTTGGCCACTTCTGTCTTCTTGGATATTCACTGTACATGATCTGACTGACATCTGACCTCCTATCCACTGCATCATCTGATCTATCTATCTGTGTTGACAACAATGATAATACTGTTTCTGCACCTTGCTCAACAATCTTCCCCTTTGGAATTGTTGGCAACACATGTGCAATTTTTTGTAATTCTTCTCCCCCTTTGACAATAATACCAAAGTGCTGTTGCAGACTCCCCCTGAGTCTATGCACAACATTCTCAGACACACATTGTTATAGTTAGTAAAAAGCATGAATATGAGCAAAACTATAAACATAGGCATAGATGCTCCCCCTGAGAATGTGGTCCCGATTTCTAGTCAATTCTTGGGAAATGTTACCACTCCCAACTTACTCTGAAGGTACTCAAAAACTTATTTGGGCAATGGTTTTATGAAGATGTCTGCTACTTGCTCTGTAGTTGGAATAAAATCCAATTTAACCTCACCTTCCACAACTTTATCCTTCAAAAAATGATATCGGATTGCAATATGTTTGGTTCGAGAATGCATAACCAGATTCTTTGATATGTTAATAGTACTGGTATTATCACATTTAACTGAAATTGGCTCTTTGCAGTTAATACCAAGATATTTTAGTGTTTGTCTCATCCATAAAATCTGCGTACAACATGTTGTTGCTGCAATGTATTTTGCCTCTACTATGGATAGAGAGACTGATTCTTGTTTCTTGCTGTGCCATGCTACCAACCTGTCTCCAAGATAGAATGCACCTCCACTGGTACTCTTTATGTCATCTATACATCCTGCCCAATCTACATTATAATATGCAATAAGAGTGAAGTCCTTACCTTTTGGGTACCATAACCCATACTCCATAGTACCCTTGAGGTACCTAAAAATCCTCTTCATAGCTATCACATGAGTCTCTTTGGGACTAACCTAAAATATTGCTACCATGCATACTGCCTGTAAGATATCTGGTCTGGTAGCTGTCAAATACAATAGGCTTCCAATCATAGATCTGTACATGGTTTGATCTACATCTGGAGATTTTTCATCCTTGCTCAACTTGCAACCTGTTGTCATGGGAGTGCTAACAGGTTTACAATCCTCCATTGTGAACTTTTTTAGCATTTCTTTCACATATTTAACTTGAGAAATAAAAATGCCCTTTTCATTTTGGTTAACTTGCAGTCCGAGGAAATATGAAAGTTCACCAATCATAGACATTTCAAATTCTTTCTACATTTTATTTGTTGTCTCTACATGACTCATCCATGCTGCTGCCAAATATGATATCATCTACATAAACAACAAGTACAATAAGATGGCCATTCTCTATTTTGACATATAAATTACTGTCCACCATACCTTTCTTGAACCCTTGTTGAATAATATAGTTATCCAGCCTTGCATACCATGCTCTGGGTGCCTGTTTCAGACCATACAAAGCTTTCTTTAACTTGCAAACAAATTTGGGATTGTCACCGAGTTGGAAACCATATGGCTGCTCAATGTAAACCTTTTCTTTCATTTTTCCATTCAGAAATGCTGATTTCACGTCCATTTGATATACTTTGAAATTTTTATGAACTGCTAAAGCCAAAAACATTTTGATTGCCTCTAGTCTAGCTACTGGTGCAAAGGTTTCCTCAAAATCAATACCTTCAACCTATGCATAGCCTTTACAGACCAGTCTTGCTTTATTCCTTACAACCTGTCCATCTTCGTTCAATTTGTTTTGAAAAATCCATTTAGTACTGATTATATTTTTATTTGCTAGCCTTGGTACTAACTCCCAGGTTTTGTTTTTCTCAATCTGATCCAGTTCTTCATTAATTTCCTTCATCCAACTTTCATCTGTGCTTGCTTCAACAACATTTTTGGGCTCAATGCTGGATAATAGAGAGTAGTTCCTTACTATTGTTCTCCTTGTCTGAATACCAACTATGGGGTCCCCGATAATTTGCTCTCTGGGATGATTTTTCTGCCAGCTGCCTGTTTTAAATTTCTTGTTTTCTTCTACTTCTAAGTCAATTTCCTTATTCTCTTATGTTTCCTTTTCTTCATCTCCTTCAATAAATTCTTCATAAATAAGGTATTTTTCTTCATTGCTAATTTCTCGTTCCCTACCTTCATCAACCTTAACATCAGCACTCTCCACAATTTTCTTTAGCCTTTTGTTATAGCATGTGTAGGCTTTGCTTTTTGTCGAATAGCCAAGAAAAATTCCTTCATCAGCTCTATCTTCAAACTTACCAAGATTATCTTCAGTTCTTTTGATGTAGCACTTGTTGCCAAAGACTTTGAAGTATCTTGTTGTTGCCTTTTTGCCGAACCATAGCTCATAAGGAGTTTTGCTTTCATGTGTCCTCAACATGCACCTGTTTTGGATGTAAATCGCAGTATGAACTGCCTCTTTCCAGAATTTGTCTGCTATTTTGTTCTCTATCAACATTGTCCATGCCATTTCCTGCACTGTCCTGTTCATTCTTTCAACAACACCATTCTGCTGCGGTGTCCTTGCTACTGAAAACTATCTTCTGATTCCATATTTTTGACAGTACTCTGCAAACTCCTCTAAGATAAACTCTCCTCCTCTATCTGATCTTAAGCATTTAATTATTTTTCCTGTTTGATTCTCAACCAATTTTTTGAAAGTCTTGAACATTTCAAAGGCATCTGATTTAAGCTTTAAAAATAGTACCCATGTCATCCTGGAATAGTCATATATGCACAACATAAAGTATTTGTCACCATTTATGCTTTGTGTTCTCATGGGTCCACATAAATTAGTATGTATTAGCTCTAAAGGTTTGTTGGTGAAGTATTCCTTTGATTTAAATGTGGATCTAGTTTGCTTCCCTTTTTGGCATGAAGCACATATGTTATTTAATGGTTTTCCAATGGTGGGTATATCTCTTATTGCCCTTTTTGAACTTATTTTTACCAGATTGTCAAAGCTAATATGATCGAGCCTCTTGTGCCACAGCCAATTTTCATCTTCCTGTCCAATCAAACATGCTCCTTCTGAAGTCTTTGATAGAGTATACAGGTTTCCAAAAGTCCTCGATCCATTAGCTATCAGCTTCCCACTGTGAGCTTTTCTGACTTCACAACCCTGCTTCTTAAAAATGACTTCATGACCTCTGTCACAGATTTGACTTATGCTTAGTAATTTGTGCTTCAAACCAATCACAAATAGAACTTCTTTGGAATTGATCTTTCTATCACTTATCTTGACTGATCCTTTGCCAACTATCTTGGCCCCATCATTATTTCCAAACTTTACAGAGCTTCATATTTCTGTAGCTTTTCAAATTTTTGTTTATCTCCTATCATGTGACTAGAGCATCCACTATCCAATATCCATGGTGTAGATTTGTTCTATGCTTTGAATGCTGTCTGTAAAATCAAGGATTCCTTTTATTCCTTGGGTTGCTCCTTTTCTTTCCACTTTGGTTTGGCTATAATTTTTGTCACTTGTTTAGAATTTTCTTTGTCAGTGGCCTGTGCATGTTTTTCTGGGAATTTTCTGTTTTGCCTTAAACTGTTTGGTTGAGATTTTATTCCCTAATATTTATTTGTTGCATATGTGCTTCTACAGTTTCTTGCAATGTGTCCAAAGTTATGACAGTTATAGCACACTACTGCATAATCCATCAAGGGTGAAAATACATTTCTACTGGTGAAATTTCTTTGTCCTATATTATAAATGCAGTCTTAAATCTTATGACCGTAAGTATTGCATTTAAAATAATAACCAAAAAAGGAATGATTGAACCTGGGAGTTGGTCTTTGCCATTTTGTAGTAAGAACCATAAATTTTCTTCTCCTTTGATGTGTGACGTTTGTAAATCCCTCATTGTCAGCACTCTTCTCGTGCCTGGCATTATTGCTTTCTTTTGCATGATTCATTTTTCCTTGATCAACCTTGATCTTGTCTTCTTTCTTTACTGGTTCTAAAGTTATGGCCTTTGATCCACTTGACGATTCTCCTTCGACAAAGCCCAAGCCAAATTTGATGCCTATAGTCCTTTGACTATTTATAATCTTTTCAAGTTTTGCAGAACTTCCTTCAAGTTTGTGATAGCAACTCAATTTTTGATTCTTTTCTTCTAGCCGCATTCTTAAAATAACAATCTCTTCTATTTTGCTGCACTCATCTATTTTCATGGTTAATTGTACTTCAAGTTCTTCAGACATTTTCTTAAATTCTTCTGTCTATACTTTCAAACTGTTTATTATGTCATTGGCATCCTCTAGCTTTTTTGAAACCTTTTTATTCTTTTTTCTTTCTATACTCAACTCTTCAAATGCAGCAACCAACTCACCTTCCAGATATACTTCAGCCTCATCCTTAAGGTTTTCATCACCTTCCTATTTTTCTTCTATTTTTTTTCTTCAAATGCCATGAACAGAGCTTCACCTGTTTCTTCTTCAGAATCCTCACCTGAGATTTCTTTAGAAGAGCTGACATTCTTGGATATGAAACTTTTCTTCTTGAAGTTGCTTCTTCTAAAATTTGGTTTCTTCTTCTAGTCACCTTTTTTTGGATGTGACCCTTCATCATTTTTGGTTTTCTCATTCATTGGACATTTAGCTGCAAAGTGCCGTACACCTCCATAGTTGAAGCACTTAAACG
The DNA here is from genome assembly GCA_028583015.1 of Wollemia nobilis. Taxonomy (NCBI): domain Eukaryota; kingdom Viridiplantae; phylum Streptophyta; class Pinopsida; order Araucariales; family Araucariaceae; genus Wollemia; species Wollemia nobilis. Next base: position 15,507,370 of record JAQPPZ010017235.1, read on the forward strand.
GTAACTTACCTCTATATTTTTTTTTCCCTTTATAAGTTTCCTAACAAAGTTAACTTCCATTTCATCCGATGTCTCTTCATCCTTAGATTCTTGTTTAGTTTTTATATTTTTATGTGCTTTAAAAGCAGCTTCTCTGATTGTGAGCTTAGCTTGTCCTATTCTCATTTTGTATGCAGTCAAAGAACCATGCATCTCATCCATGCTAAAAGTATTGAGATCTTTAGCTTTTTCTATAGCAGAAACTTTAGAATTAAATCTTTTGTGAAGAGTTCTTAGTACCTTTTTCACGATGATCACATCTTCCATTTCCTTGCAGAGTCCTCTAATCGTAGTAATGATTCCATTGACTCTCAGCATATAGGCCTCTATGTTCTCATCGTCATTCATTCTTAATGCTTTGAACTGAGCTCGATGCATTTGTAGCTTGGCTTCCTTGATCTTGTCGTATCCTTCATGAATGCTCTTCAGTTTGTCCCACATGTCTTTTGCAGTTTTACAACTCATGATCCTTATTAGTTCATTGTCCACTAAACCGCACATTATAGCATTCTATGCTTTAGAGTTATTCTCAAATGGTTTCTTATCGGCAGCATCGATTGGAGGTATGGAGGGTATTGTGTATCCACTTTCTACTGACTCCCAGATGTCATATCCCAGAGCACAAAGATATGTCTGCATCCTGATTTTCCAAAATGAATAATTAGTTTCGTTGAACAATGGAGCTTTATTTGATGAGAATCCTTCACCATCTGCAATTGTGTTCCTTCCTAGATCACCTTAGCTGATTAAGCTTGTTCAGGATCCTTGCTCTGATACCAATTGATATTCTCACAATGACACTGAGAGGGGGGGTGAATCAGTGTAGCTATTTAAATTCAAATCTACAACTCTTAAAGTTGAAGCAAAGAGAACTTAAAAGCAAGTAAATCAATTATCATAAGAAAGCACACCACAACACACAATGTAACGAGGTTCACCAATTTGGCTACTCCTCAAGAATGACTGCTTGGACTACGATCTAAATCCAGCCTTTGTAAAACACCAATTTTACAAACACTTTTACCAGCACCCACTGGAAGGAGCACCAACCCTTTATTTTTCTGTTGCAACAGATAGGAGCACCAACTCCTAATGCCAAGCACCAACTTGGACTTCAAATCTAGGTTATTTCAATGACATAAAAATGCCTTCGCTTTCTACATGACCCTGACTGGTCTACAATTAATCAAACTCCACACACACTTATAGCTCTACTTATCTCTCTTTCAGTCGTCTTCTCACCTTCTTTGCGTAACACTTTTTCACTTACAGTGGCAACCTCATTCTCTAGGAAACTGCCCTTTTATAATAATATTTCCAACATGAAACTGTTGTTCTTTTGTAACTTCCATAATCCTTCATGCACCCTATTAATAGAAACTACTAATGGTAACTCCTTTATAGCACAATATTTATTACATACAACCTATTAATAGATCTGTCTTTATTTTGGACTATCAGTATAACTGTTGCTTGATAGTTACACTTCTTTACAGGCCCTGTAACTGTCATTATATCTTTAAAGCACTGTGCTTATTTTAGCTTGCATGATTTCTATCTGTAACTGCCCCTATAACTGTCACACTAACTTCAGTTGACTCTTCTTATTTTGGCTGCATGATTTTCCTCTACAACTGCCCCTAAAATTGTCATTCTACTTCAGTTAACTATCTGTAAACATGTTATTGTGACCTATCACGAAATCGTGACACTTATGTCCCTTTGTACTCTTCTCACATTTTACCCGTGAAAACATGACATGTTACGATATCGCGACACTTTTTCTCCTTAGCGCTTCCTCTTGTAAATTGTCACAAAATCATGAAACTTTTCCTTGCAAGCTCTTTCTCTCAAACATGTCACAAAATCGTGACACATTTTCATCCGTACTGCCTCTCTTGCAGATTATCGCGAAATCGTGACACTTTTCTTTACAAGCTCCTTCTCTCAAAACATGTCATGAAATCATGACAGTTTTCTTTGCCTGCACTTCTTCTTCGAACATGTCATGAAATCGTGACAGTTTTCTTACTTTCCTTCTTTGCTTCCAACATGTCGCGAAATCATGACAGTTTTCCTTGCACTTTCTCTCTCTTCCAACATGTCACGAAATCATGACAGCTTTCCTTGCACTTTCTAAACATGTCGTGAAATCACGATAGTTTTCCTTGCACTTTCTAAACATATCACGAAATTGTGACAGTTTTCCTTGCACTTTCTAAACATGTCATGAAATCGCGATAGTTTTCCTTGCACTTTCTAAACATGTCATGAAATCATGATAGTTTTGCCAGCATTTTCTCTCTCCTTCGATATGTCACGAAATCGTGACAGTTTTGCCAACATTTTCTCTCCTTCGATATGTCATGAAATCATGACAGTTTTGCCAACATTTTCTCTCTCCTTCGATATGTCACAAAATCGTGATAGTTTTCTTACTTGTATTTTACTTTGAGCTTTCGAATTTTGGCCACTTCTATCTTCTTGGATATTCACTGTACATTCTCTGACTAACCTCTGACCTCCTGTCCACTGCATCATCTGATCTGTCTGTCTGTGTTGACAACAATGACAATACTGTTTCTGCACCTTGCTCAACAAACTTCAAATTGAGAAAGCTAAATCTTCTAGTTTCTCCAAAGATGGCTTAAAGAAAGTAAGAAAAGAACTGCTCTTTGAAGTTCAAGATAATTGCTCAGGGCTTCAACTTATTATTGATTATTTAGATGATACCAACCACTTACTCTAGAGTATTCAGAAGGATTTGGACAAAATAACTAGGGAACTACAGCCTATGGTAATTCCAGTAGAGCAAATTTACAAGCTAGTGGATAGTGGACTCAGTGATTCTACCAAGAAAATCCCTAATAAAGAATGGAATATTGCTAGAGTTGTTGCAAGGATTACAGTGAGGAAGCACAAAGCACTTCAAAAGGCTTGGTTGTTGTATGACAAAATTTAAGGGGTAATCAAGGATGTAGTGGATGTTAACAAGGAAATTATACAAATGGGTTTCATAGGTTTATGGACAGAATATCATATCTTGCTATTAGTCGAAGAGATTAAGAAAAGTACTAGAGAGAGCTTACAATATGAATTTGAAATTGATGCTCTAGAGGAACCAATTGACCAAGAGCGGGCTTCACAAATGATCATTGATTTTACTAGGCTTAGAGACCTTATGGAAGACTTGGTAAATAGAGGAAGTGCTACTTATTATGAATATATTGGTGAACTCCAGTATATTTACAAGAAGCTAAAAGAGACTTTCAATATCTTGGAAGCAACTTGGAAATAAGCCCTACAGACTTTGAAATTAATGGTACAATTGTTTGGTGATGATGCTAGAGAGAAAAATCAAGAGCAATCTTCTCTTGAGGAGGAAGCTAAGGAGGAAGTTGAAGAGGAAGTTGAGGAAGAATATGAGGAAGAAGCTGAAGAAGAGGCTTAGTAAAAAGTAGATTTAGATAAAACCGCAACAAGCCCTGAAGGGGCACAAACTTAGTCATTTTTTTACTTTGTACACATAGTCACAAGTTTTGTATTTTGTTTTTTTCTCTGGCATTGTCAGAAATAAATAATAAAAGCATGAGTCTATAGAGGCATAGAAAGCAGTAAATTTTGGGTGAAGGTATTTTTGAAAGAAGGCTTTATAAAGGATATAGCTTTGTTTTGTTGTAACAGTGAAGTAGTTTTGCTAGAGTAGTGCAGATATCGAAGTTTATTGCATAGTCTCCATATGAGTATCCTCTGTGGTGTATGAAGTATGGTCTCGATATGAACCTTTACCCTCTAATATGACCATGAAATTTTTAGAGGGTAGTGTCCATATGGAAATTATTCTTTAAAGCATTTTTTTGAAGATGAGCATTTTTTACTCTCGATGCCCAATGGATAAGACTTTGAGTTCTATGGTTTTGCAAGCAAATCCATCTGGGAGGCACCAAAATGTAGGCCCAAAATGGCCACATCCTTAAAAAATATTGAATATTCTATTCTAAGGTATGAAGTTTTCATTTCGCACATTTTACAGTACATTTTGGAGCGGATCCACAACAAGAGTTTTCTAATCTGCCCAACACTTAGAGCATTTTTCACTTGGAGTGATTCCACACAGTTCATAACATATTCAACAATGAACTAGTGACATGTTCCGATTCCACATAAGTTTTGGGTGAAGATAACATCAGCGCAAGGAAAAGTGCAGAATGTTGATCACTTGTATTTTTTTTACATGCTCCTAGCGGCTAAGTGTTGATGAGATCAATTCTGGTGAGTTTATAGAGTATTTTAGTCTGGAATGACAACGAAGAGGTAAAAAATCATAGAAGAAGTATGGATTGGTGTCAAAGAGTATTTTGAACTTATTTCTTTTTGTATTGTCAATAAGAAGCATTTTACACTAACTCCAATGCAGAATGGAGGTAAAGCTATTTTACTCTATGGCAAGTGAAAATTGGAGATGAGGGAAGATTTACACTTGCCCAAGTGAAGATTTCCAATTTCGAAAAATTTTAAAGCAAATATGACATAAACATATTTTGTAGTGAATATTTTTGGTCGTTTTAAAGTCCAAGAAGAAAGAGGAAGGTTGACGGGTGGATTTCATCCTTATTATATCTTAATGCATTTCACGTCGGATATGTGTTCTACATAATCAAATCCATGGAAGATGATGTCATCGAGTTAAAAGAGTGGAATTTTGCTTTGGTTTTTCCCCGCCATTGTACAAAGTATATTCCAAGATCTAATTGAGCCATGCATGAGGAAGATCAACGATCAATATTTTGCTAATAATTCTAAAGTATTTAAAAGCATTTTTCCATCGAATTCGAACACAATCAGTTGGGAGACAGGAATTCAAATCATCGAAGGGTTTCAAGAACAAGAACCAGATGTAGTTATAGATTGACGATGAAGCAATCTTCCAAGAAGATTTGATGTATGAGATGTAGTCTCTAACGGCATTTTTGCCAACTATCACCAACGAACCAGTAAGTTGTAGAGGATCTGAGCTACCATGGTGGTCTACGTATAGAAGATTTCCCAAAAGTTCAACCTGTAAGGTGATGCCAGTAAGAACTCTTTGTTGATCTGGAAAATATGTAATCTTTGTAATTTTCATTATTATTATTTCATTTAAAAACTATAAATAGAGGTCAAACCCTTTTTTTAGGGTCGGCTCTAGTGCGTTTTCTTACCCTACTGTAAATATTCCTATGACCTAAATAGAAGGAGCATTACTCTAATTTTTTGACTTAAATTTTTCATCTTCATTATCTTCTGCAAGAGGTTCGAAGTCTTGAGCTACATTTTTGTTAATACTTGAATGGTTAGTTCATTCCAAATTTTGGATTACTAGTTGTGAGAGTAGTTAAAATCTATTCTTGATTAGATCTATATTGCTAGGGATTTTATTTTTGTAAAATCTAACTATTGGTCTATTCTACTATTTGGATTATCAATATTATATGTTGGAATTGCTTTTGCGTATATATATATATATATATATATATATATATATATATATATATATATATATATATATATATATATATATATATATATGCTTTAATGTGTTCATTAATTTGGGTAATGTTGATCTTGAGTGATGGGACACTATAAATAGCTTGTGGGAGCCTTTTGTTGTAGTTGCCTATGTTGTTAGCCTATTTGGCCACTGTTTTCATAACATTTCTAACCCTAAACCTTTTTATAACCCTTATCTCAAAACCCTATTTGAGCTTTAATTGAGTCAACACCATTTTAAGTTGACAAGGAAATAGCCTACTATGTAGGTTGGATTGAAGTTTTCTTTAGTACATACAATGCTTGAGTGTCGAGCTGTGACTATCAGGTGCATGCCTAGATAAAAATTTGGAAGATAGATAGTTGCAGTTTTAAGTAAAACTTGATGTCAATTCGGTGCCCAATAGGAAGGAAGTGAAAAAATCTAATGATAAGCTACATGGTTTTGAGAAAAGCTCAAAAATCATGGGTGATATTATCAAAGCACACATATATTCAATTATAAATACTGGACTTGGGGTTGAAGAAGGTCAAAAGAAAAAAAAAATGGAGAATCAAGCTCAAAAGAAATAGAGGCTTCAAATAAAATTATTAAAGAGGAACTTAAGACCTATGCTAATATGTTGAGAAGTGGAATCATCAAGGAGGATGAAAAAAAAGCATAATCAAGGAACAAAGTCCATCACAAAAACAATAATGAGAGAACCATGTGGTAATATCCTCCAAGGAAATCAGGCAGGTTTCAATATTTCTTTCATGGTTATTGTTTCTCATGTAACCATTTTGGTCATAAAGTTGTAAATTGCAAGGTCCGTGCTATGAATGATTTTGGCTTCACTAAGAGAAATTTCAATTCATTTGCACCTCTCATGGACTAAAACATCATATGTTACAAATGTGATTATTTTGGGCATACAGCTAGATGGTGTAGAATAGTGTTCTGTGAAATTCCGAAGTCAAGTAAGAAGGAGAATATTCAATATGTTTAAAATATTATGACATGTAGAGTGTGGAGAAAGAAAATAGAACAAGAAAAAGAGCATAGTAATTTGGGAGTTCCACTCCCATATCATACTTGAAGTCTCAAGAAGAGCAAGGAGTAAGGGGGAATTGTCAAGTATCTTATCTTACAACCCTGAGGAGCCTTTGCCATTGATGTCAAAGGAGGATAATTTTAGTAAGGGGGAGCAACTTGTCAAGGGAGCAGTTTGTGATCATGTTGTAGTAAAGGATAGATTCATTGCATGGTTGACAACAATGACAAAGGGGAGATTGTTAGAAATTTTGAGTTGTCATTGATGTCAAAGGTAGAATTGGAAGAATAACTTTGAATATGCTCATGGTTTTGGCAATAATATCATGAGTTTGGATAATATCATGTTTTGGGCAATGTATTCAAGGCAGAAATATCTTCAAGGATGTTTTTTTTGAATTTAAAGAATATGCTTTAATATTTAAATTGAGGATTTAAATATTAAAGTTATATTAAAATTTAAACCTTATAATATTTAAATATTAAATTTAAATATTATAAAGTTAAGGTTTCAAATATTATTGGGATGGTCGACGTCTTGGGTGCCAAAGCTAAGAAGAGAAGGTTGGATATAAATATATGTTGGAAATTTGTCCAAAGGTGTGAATTTAATCAAATTCCTTCATCAGAACAATGAGTAGTAGGGTTTCAGCGAACAAAGAGCACAAGTAGAGTTTCAAAGAATGCCTTCATGAGAAAAATGTGTAGTAAAGTTTACGAAAATGTCTTCATGAGGGAGTGCATAGTAGAGTTTCAGCGAATGTCTTTGTGAGGGAGCACAAAGTGGAGTTTCAGTGAATATCTTCGTGAAGGAGTGCAGAGTGGAGTTTTGGTGAACATCTTAATGAAATGAACACAAATGGAAGGAAAAATGGTGTAACAACAATCTAGAGCAAGTGAACGAATACAAGAGAAGAAGCACAAGATTGAATTAGGTCCAAGAAGCACTAGATACAAAAGAGAGCAAACAACATAACTAATAAGGGCAAAAAAGGATATATTTCAAAGCAAAAAGAGGGGACGCCCACATTGTGTGTGTAATTTTGTGTGGCCAAGAAATAGATTTCTATCTCCATTCATTTCATTGTAGGGAATCAAGATCAGATTGAGCACGATATGGAAAGCACTACGTAGATGTGACACAGGTAGCATTCATGTGATTTGGTAATATAATTTAATTGAAGACAAGTGGCATCATTGGCAACATAGAAACAAAAGGTTTAATACATCATATTGCACTTCCAGTCACAACCATTGGGTTATCCCAATCAGTTGCTCATCAATGTCAAAGAGCTATGTTGCCTAAGGTCAAAAGTTCAAATCTCCTTGGAAACATGATAAGGTTTTTTCTAAATGATTTTTCCACTCCATTTAATGGTTAATATGTTGAAGGAGAACAAATTATTTTTGTGCTACATTTAATGGTCAATGTGTTAAAGGAGAGCACATGAAATAAAAAGAGGTATGTGAGTCAACTTTAGTGAATGTTAAAGTTCTTTAATTAAAATTAATTAAAGAATCAAGGGAAATATAAGGTGTAATTTTTCTCTTCTAAAGTTTTATTTTGTAAATCTATATATAGGAGGAATAAGGAATTGAAATGAATTAGAAAAGAGTTTGGTGTTTTTGTTCTTACTTGAGGTAAATATTTTTGGAAGAGGAAAATCATTTTGTCAAGACAGATTTGGAAAGCACATGCAAAAGGAAGATCATTTTGTTTAAGATAGATTTGGAGCTATCTACAATAAGAAGGAAAGGTGCACACGATAGTTGCAAATCAATATTTACAAGGTTAGTTATCAAGTGCTAGACTAGAGCTATCTTTAAAAAGTAATAAATGTGATACATGTGGAAGTAACATAATTGATGAATGAAAAGAATAGTTTGGTCATTTGAAGCTTCCTACACAAGTACATCATTTATATGTTTAGGAGGTTAAACTAATTCTAGGTAGAATATATTTTGGTTTGAAGAAAGCAAACTCAAGAAAAGGGTAGAATTCAAAGAGTAAGAGCAGGTTTTAGGATCATTTTTTTGAACACACTTGAACAGAGTTTTAAGAAGAGTTGAGCAAGATTTGGAGCAGATTTGAGCAAGTTTTATGAGTATATTTTGGAGCATATTTGAGCAGGTTTTGTGAGCATATTTTAGAGTATATTTGAGTAGGTTTTGTGAGTAATTTTTAGAGTAGATTTGAGTAGGTTTTGTGAGTAGCTTTTGGAGCATATTTGAGAAGATTTTGGAGTAGATTTGAGCAAGGGGATTGGTGTATCCAGTGGATTGGTGTCCATAAAATTGAGCAAGGGGATTGGTGTCTCTTGTGGATTGATGTCCATGAACTTGAGCAAGGGGATTGGTTTCTCCTATGGATTGGTGTTCACAAACTGGAGCAAGAGGATTGGTGTCTCTTGTGGATTGGTGTCTCCTATGGATTGGTGTCCATGAATTTGAGCAAGGGGATTGGTGTATCCTATGGATTGGTGTCCATGAACTTGAGCAAGGGTATTGGTGTCTCCTATGGATTTGTGTCCACGAACTTGAGCAAGGGGATTTGTGTCTCCTATGTATTGGTGTCCATAAACTTGTATAGGGTATTGATGTCTCTTGTGGATTGGTGCCCATAAACTTGTATAGGGTATTGGTGTCTCCTGTGGGTTGGTGCCCACAAAAAAATTGAAGAAAAATATAAGAAATATTTTTTCGTGGTTTTCTCCCAAAAGGGTGTTTTCATGTAAAAGCTATATCTCTTATATGTGTGATGATTTATGCATTGTTTCATTATTGCATTAATATTATTTTTTTTATCATTTGGATTGAAAAGTGAAAGGTTTTATCTTATACTGTTCACCCCCCTTCTCAGTATAAGCATGTGTTCTTTAGATGGTATCTTGGCTAAATCTAAAAGAGGATCTTGAAGGAAAGGACTGACTTGACCTTGTTATGAAATATTGATTAGTGGCTCATTTCTTATTTTAAATTTTCATGTTGCTTTGTGATGTGAGATGAGGAAAATAATGGAAATAATTTACGACTATATTGAGCTTGCTCAACCATCGAATAATATTGGAATGGATGAGGGTCACCAGGAATGGTGACAAGCTGATATTTGAATTTATACTTTAAGCATTGATGAAGAGTAGAAGGGACAACCCTCATTGCATGAATGCAAGGGAATTCGAGAAGGAGATTCAAATATGTGGGGTAAAATACCACATAAAACAAGATATTTAAGATCTTAGGTCCAACCCTAAGGGGGAGGGATGTCGCAGATCTCTTGGGAATCACTGTTAAAATATTTAATGATGAAATTAAATTTAATTAAATATTTATCTTTAATCCAACATTTTGGAAAAATTGAAAGGTGCATATATTGAGGGAGGAATGATTATCTATCAAAATTTGCTTGATAAACATTTCCCCAATATATGTGGTGATGTAGAGGGAATAATCCCCTTGCAAATTTAAGGAAGGAATATCATCATACAAATATATTATATGATTTATCCCAAGGGAACCTACAACATCAACTATATCACTAGGAAAAATATCTTAAGGAACAAATTATTGACTTAGAAGCTTCAACAAGGCTTCCCTATGGATAGGAGAAGCTTGAAAAAGCTCTGAGAGGGAAATATTGTCTTAGTTACTAGCTAACTATTTTTGAATATCGAAGGAGGCTTTTGTTGTGGTTTCAACACTAAGGGTGGGTTTTCTACTCTTGTGCTCATTTTTTGGGTAGGTACTCTTAAAAACTAAAGGTGGTCTAGAAGATTGGTTAAATGTAGAACTCATATCCTATTTTATTTTTGAGTCATTTGAGATAGAGTGTGTTTCCTTATATTAGTTGCTATCATACCAACCATATTATTATAAGGAGGTGGCACATTATGATATGACAGTTGATTAGTTGCTTATTGCCCATGATTAGGTAGGGGATTTTGGAAGATCCCCATGTTGTTATTAGTTGTAGGTGCTTGTTGTATAGGAGGTTAATTATTTGTTGGAGGATTGTGATTAGTAGGTTGATAATATTATATAATAATATGGCCTTCATTTATTGAGTCCTAAACCATGTGTTTCAACCTCTTACATGAATGTGTCATGTGCCCCTCCACTCTATGATACTCCCAATATTGACTATGCTTATACAAATTAGCCATGGTATTAGGTGGTCTTATAGGTGGAAAATCAATCATATTAGCCTCCAAGAGTTACTTTAGGACTGATGAAATAGGTTGGTTGAGTCTTGTAAAGTTTCTTGGTGGGGGTCTTTGAGGTTTTCCAAGCACCATCTTTTACAAGGTATTAGCAACATTGTTGATAGGTCTACTATTTATTACCCTATAACCAACTACATGCTTATTATTTATTAGGTTTTCATGGTCCTATATTCTTCTTTCCTTGGTTTAAGTTGACCTATTCAAATAAGGGCTTGCTCTACCCTTCTTTCTAGATTTATTGCTTGCTTGAAAGAGGTAATAGTTGTTTCCAATTCATATGATATTTGCTCTTATAAATTTCTAATTAAGATCTCTAACATATCTTGAGGTGGTAAGGTGTATCTTAATCATCCACCTAAAATTCTCCCTTGAGCCAAAAACTGTAAGAAACTCTTACCTTTACCTTGCTTCAATAGATAAACATATTTCATAGTCACACTTTTCTCAAACGTAAGCTCCAAATTTTTGAAAAAACAACTTTGTTGTCTCCTCAAAATTCCTCAAAGAATGATCAGGCAGTTAACAATACCATTCCAATGTTATACCACCAAGGCTCTTAAGGAACGTCTTTAGTAACAACATGTCATCATATATAATATCATGGAATGATGTTCTAAGCATCCTTAAATGTTCAATTGGGTCCTTTGTTCCCTTATAAATAGGCAAAACCGACATTGTAAAATGCTTAGGGTAGGGCCTAGAGGTGATGATAGGGTCTAAGGGTTGATTGCACATTTCATTATAGTTGTAGGTGAAACTTGGAGGTTGAAGAGAATCCATTCTTGAAGCCAATTATTTCACCATATTTGTCAAGCTTTGCATATTGGGATTGTTGTTGTGCAATACCCCTATATTCCCTAGGGGAGGGTTATAGGTAGGTTGTTGAAAGGGAACTTGGATAATGTTGGAGGTATTAACATTGTTATGATATGGGTTATGAAAGGGAATGTTTTGCATGGTATCTTGCTACAAGAAATAATTTACATCTTGTGGAACAGAAGAAGCAATAGCATGAAGAGGAAATTGAACATAATTTTGAGATGCACTACTAGTTGGAGGAGCTTGTGGAATTCCTCCAATGTTGGTGGTTATAGTAGTAGCATATGTTGGTTTATGAAATGGATTAACATTATGAGAATATTCAAACAAAGTATTGATACAAATATTTTAAGGAGAAATGGTTTGATGATGAGATGTCCTAGCCTATTCGATTTGGGATTCTTCATCCATAGCCTTATTCAAGGCTTGCCTATGATGTTTGAAGAAATTCTAGATATGATCAAATTATTTGAAGGTGAGGTGTCCATTAGACCCCTCAATAGGATCAAGGTCATTACTAGTTTCTACATTTTCTTCCTCTTCTAGATTAGGATTTTTCCTATCAATTTGGTCATATTATTAGAGAATACCACCAGATTATAAAAGCCTTCACTTACTGTAAAGGACAGAAGACATAGGAGAAAGAGAAAGGATAAAGGAAAAAAGGAGGATCTAAAAACTAGCAAAATACATATGAAATTTTAAGATGTTTTTAATGTTTTTTTATTCTAATGCAAATAAATTTAATGGTCTTGCTTAAATTTTTCAAAAGGAAAAACAAAAGGAAGAGGCTTCCTAATTTGGTTACTAAAGGTGTGCCTTCATGTCGGGTTCATCAAATATGTAGAGGGGGAAAACTGTCCTACCACGTACGATTCTTGATTGGATCCACTAGGAGTCGAGGTGACCATGAGGGTATGTTGAGCCTCTACACTCAGGGGCTAGGGTATCAAAATGGTTCACCAAGAATGGTTTAAGAACTCACTCCAAGTCCAAGGGTAGGAATTTTTGATGTGTGTATTGTGCAAGCACCCATATTTGGCCCTTCTAATATCTAAGATAAAAGAAATATAAGAACAATGCAGGACAAACAATGATACAAGCAAACAAGAAGTTATTTCTAAAATTATTCTTAGTTTTAATGAGGACTAAACCTAGTTTTCAATAAAAGTAAATCTTTTTCTTTTCAAGAAAGGGACCAAAAGAATGCACAAAAAAATTTAACCTAGATGCAGACTATATGATTTTATCTTTATTAATGCCTAGAAACAAAATCAAATATTTTTCTTTTTCTTTTTATTGTATTTTATCATGAGTTGAATCTAAAATAGAAATAGACAAAAAAACAACAAACAACCTAATAAGTCTACTTAGGCTTACTATTCATTGACCCTAGCTTTAACTTGCATCTAGATATATCCAACAACTTCAAAACCTGCAAAATAACTTCAAAAACCCTAGAAATTTTGATTAGTGTTTGGGGTCCTACTTAGGCCACTATATGAAAAATCTTGAAGGCATAGTAGTCAAGCCCCCTTAGTCATTTTAACTAATCATCCAAAAGAAAAATTGATTGCTGACCTTTGGAAGTAGACACAATGAGATGTGATAACATGAAACATAAAACAAGAATGATAATAGAATGAATGTAATGATAGGAAAGTATGCAATTTCAAACATAGGGTTTTGGGGACAAGAGTTTACCCCCAAACTATTATGACTGAACCCATACCCTATAAATTACTGGTCGCAAATTCGGTAACAGGAAGAAAGATTGACAAAAAAGTAGAATTGACAAAAATAAATTTTTCATCAAATTTGTACCCTATAATGGGTAGGGCATGAATTTGTACAAGAGGACCTAAAACTAAAAATAAAGATGCAAAATACAATTTTAACACTAAATTGAATGATTTAAGAGCTAATGAATGCAAAGAGACAACCTGATAAGCCTATAGAGGAAGCAAGAGAAAAGGTGGAAGACCTCTCCTCCTTCTAGAAGATAATTTGTTGTCAAGGCTTCTCCACTTTCCAATCATAAGAAACACACCAAAAGTAGAGCACCAAAGTATTCCAAGAGCATCAAGAGCACCAGATGAAAACAAGGTCAAGATTGCATGAAAAACTTGCTTAGATCACTTAAAAATTCTCAAAGGTGAAAAAGAGGATCAAATCCCTTTGTTTATAAGGTATTTGGAGAGAAAAAAGGTAGGAAAACAAAAATCAACCTTGTCCAAGTTGAAACTACAAATTTTGTCCCCAAAATTTGAACTTTTTTAAAGAAAAAAGTCATATTTTCCAAATTTGCACCCCATAATTTATCAGGTGCAGATTTGGTTAAGTTCAAGGAAAACAAAGAAAAACAAGGAAAAGGAAGGTTTAAAATGAATCATTTGGATGGGTCAATGTTCTATGTATACAACATGTAATCCTTGTAACCAATATTATATGAATACATCATCAAGACATAATAGTCATAATATATATATTTTGTTTCTTATTGTAAATTCCTAGTGAATATTATGGAGATTGTTGTTTATTTATGTTGTTTCATTATAAGTAATATTATAGCCATAATTTTGGCTTTATGTGATGGATGAAAATTTACATAAGAACTTCTAAATCTTGAGTATTAGACAATTGTCATTGATGCCTAGGAATATTTCTCAACTAATATTTATAAGTAATTAAAGGAACAATAGTTTCATGAACTCTCCTAATAGGAGTGTTAAAGAACTCCCAAAGTCCACATTACTTTTTACCTTTTGAATATTGTAGACACCAAAACCTAGGCATCTACAAAACCTCATTTGCATCCCACATCACAAATTTGCATAATAAAATATATGCCTAAGTCTAAACTTAGGCATATAAATCTTGCACAATAAAAGTATTTTCCAGATTTTATAAATCTGGAAAATCTACCTAGGATACCCTGTCTAATCACTAGACATGTGTCCTAGCCACCTCACCAACATCCCTTGCCACATCTCACACACTCATGTCCCCCTTGTCCCTTCACATGGGACATCCCTTACACCTCACTCCACTTGCACTCACCCATTAGCCACATCACCCCAGTTAAGTGAGACACCCTAGGTGACTCACTCTAACTGCCCCTTCCATTTGGTAGCCCTGGATTGCCACTTGGTAATCCTAGCTTGCCACCTCCCTTTCCCTCCAAAACCCAAAATGGCCTACAAAAGCAACCCTACCCCATCAACCAAAGGAGGCTGAGAGTACACACCATCAAGCTATCAAAATCATACCAGGAGCTCGCATGCATCCCGAGGAGATCAGATATTCGAAGCCCTAGAGTGCCCCTTTTGGAACCTTCTACCATTTAGCCTCAACCACCCATCCATGGTTACACAGTCGCAACCGCCCTCCCGTGGTTGCCTAACCACCCACCCATGGTTGACCAACCACAACCGCGCACCCATGATTACCTAGAGAACTAAAGAGGCCACAAGCAAGCATAGATCAGTAAGGTTCTTATTTTTGTTATCAAGGCATCTAAATTCTATTATATGTGTCTTCCTATAAATATTAGTTTAGGGGTTTTATTGCATTGGTTTTCAGACACATTTATATAGGTGCTACTAACCCTTGTTTGCTTTGTCATGTGTGCAGGAGATAGGTACTTGGAGAGTTGTTGAAGCTGGAGTGGTCCCCTTGTTGGATACCAAAAGCCCACTCACCCTTGGAGTTGTAGCAGAGGAGTGAAGAACACACCATAGTTTTCTGAAGAGTTGGAAGATCCTCCTATTAAAGCATTGTATTTAGAAAAAAAGAAATCATTGTAATATTTGACCCCAAGACATTGGGGTAAATCAAAAGCATTGTAAAATTTGGGAGATTCAATCTCCCTTGTATTAATATAAAAGAAAATCATTTTTCATATTGCAATCTTCTCTATTTTGTTTTGTTTTTGTGTTCAGTTCTTTTGGCTATAGAAATGGCGATCACGGTGGGACCCCCTAAGGGTTCTATTTGTCATTGCCTTGCTTAAATTTATTACTGATCTATATTTATCTATGATTGCAAGTTTTTGGAGCTCGGTCATGAGAATATTGGAAATTAAAAATCGATGGATCCAGAGCCCATGTCGATTTGGCCTTGCACTTGAGCAACTACACATGCATAGTTACAGATTAGATGAACTACAAATCGATGGTTGTACTTCTACAGAATCGTGCACTGATAGTTGAATTGACGTAGAATCACAGATTAGTGGTTGAAAGAATTGGAGGGAGCAATGAAAGGATAATAGGTTCATACATTAGAAAACCCTCCTTTCTTTTCTATTGCTTTAGGATTTCATTAGGTTAAATAGGAGTCTCTATCCTTGTTTGCCATTTTTTGCATCTAGGTCTTAGGCTAGGCATATCTAAAAGAAAAGTAAATCAGAAGAAATCTACATTTTAGTTTAGTCATTAGAGCATCTGCATAGCCTGATTAGGAATAGACCAGGCTCATTTAGGGTTCTAAACCTACTCTACCTTATTTTTTAGCATACAATTAAAACTATGGGTCCATGGTTGGGAACTCCCAAATGCAAGTGTGTGGTTGGTTAACCACGCAGTCACGGTTGACCAAACCTAACCACCCACCGATAGTTGGCTCTGTATTTTAAAAATCTGATAGATCTTACCTAAAATTAGCCATTCAATCCCTGATCTATTTTTATCTACTATTGTATGTTTCTACTTTTTACATTTAGGTAATAAATAAAATTGCATGTTAGCTTACATCACACAATAATAAACAAAGCCTTCACACACTTGCACATGAACATTGACAAAGGTTGGACTTCACCACCAACCCCTAATATATTACCCCATTATTTGGCCAAGGCCAATCCAAGAACCATCATAGCCATGGAAAATAGCATGCATTCCTCTTCAGAGGGTGTATCGCTACCCATGGTGAACTGGGTGAGGATCGGTAGAACCTAGGCTCCCTCATCGGATTTGGGTTTCATCACCAAGTCTTGATGGGTTTCACAACTCGGACTTCATCACCAAGTTAGTGTGTGAGAGCATCTAGGTGAAATCCATAGATTCATTTTAGGGTTAAACATTGCACATCGCTTACAAAAAAATCAAAAATCTAAAAATAAAAAAATCAAACTTTGTGAAAACTTAGGAACAAACTTGTTTGTTTGTTTGCTTTGCATGTTGTTTGCTTGTGCTTCCATCACACATTCACACACATACATTCATATTTTATACCTTATCCTACCCTTAGCGTATGGTAACAATCCGTAGTCAAGCTAGAAAGTTAGCCCAAATTTAGAGTCAATTGCCTTCTTCCATGGAGCCTCCATCTTAGTTCTATTAAGCCCCTAACACTTTGGTGGTAGGGCAAGTCAATGTAGCCCCTACTATGTCCTTGAACCTGAATTTTGAGCCCTCTAGTGGTGTCCCTATCTCAAACATAGATATTATGTAGAGGGCTACTCATGCTGCCATCCTTGAGACTCCTAGGAGTGAGCCACCCATGCCATCGGATGATCGTGTCACGTATGTGGACATGGATGCCATTAGGCTATACCTGAATGCATCTAGTATGGTCTTTCCATCATTTCCATCGACTTACCATTCCACCTCACACATTTCCTCCATCATAACAGGAAACCATATTCTTGCAACCATAGTAGTCCAACCAAATCTTCATGAATCCACTCTTTGAACTGACTACTACCACCATAGCCCATAATCATCCATCATCATCTAACTAACAACCCTTCATCTTACCAAATCAAAACATCACCTACACTAACCCCCTCTATAAAGTGCAATTCAATGTTGCTTTGTAGGTCCCTACATCCATCCCATCCACTACATCCATAGATCCCATACATCAAAACATCCCCCATTCAATAGCAATACCTTTTTCCACTTACCCTCCACCTACATCCACTAACATGGTTGCCATCCAATTGGCCCAATCATCTACCACCTACATGGCCATACCATCTTCATCTATGATTGCCATGCAACAAGCATTCCTACAATTACAACAACTAATCATGGATAATGCTAATCGAAGCATTAATCTCGACCCACAGCAGCAGTCATAGAGGATAGATCAGAACCAACCATCAACATCTCATCAAAACACCTTCTTCACTCAAGATCCATCTTGGGTGTTGCATCCCCCAACCACAACCATAGCCACTAATCCACTTCATCAAATGTATGCTAACTCTTCAAGTCAACATGCCAACATACCTCCATCCCCTCATCACCATCAAAATCATCATCAAAAACCATACCATAATCCATTTCATGCTAACATCCCACATCATAAAAACCCCACTAATAATGCACATTATTTCCAATAGTAGCAAACCAACCAAGGTTTTAACCCTCTAGAAGATCCAAAGTTTCAATTTTTACAAATTTAGATTGATAGCCTAGCCATGCAAACATCGGGTATGCAATACCAAAAACCTACTCTAAGGTAGCTACTCAATCATCCAATTCATGCTTCGATACCATCATCGCCCTACCCGATAGACTTTCAAATACCAAAGTTTGACAAATTCAAGGGGATGAGGACCCTCGAGAGCATGTGACTGGATTCATTAATGTGTGCTTTAGAATAAAAAACAATGATGCACTCATGCTCCATACTTTTCCTCAGATGTTTGGGGGAGATGCCCTAGATTGGTACAACCATTTATCGCATCAAAGTATCTATACTTTTGAGCAACTAGCAGACCAATTCTTGGAGTGGTTCTCCTTGAACGTTAGAAAGAAGATAACATTGATCGATT
This sequence comes from Wollemia nobilis, assembly GCA_028583015.1. Lineage (NCBI taxonomy): Eukaryota > Viridiplantae > Streptophyta > Pinopsida > Araucariales > Araucariaceae > Wollemia > Wollemia nobilis. Next base: position 15,525,794 of record JAQPPZ010017235.1, read on the forward strand.
TGCTTAATTTATGATAATATGATGATGAATCGGTCTATGATTTTGGTAACCACTGGAGGGAAATCATGACCAAACTACCATTCTCCCTCCCTATGGTAGAATTAACATGAATGTTCACAAGGAGTTGTGCCAAGCCTATCTCCTTGTTATTACAACTACAACAATACAAAATATTTGAAGAAGCACTCACCCAAGCCTGAGTAATAGAAGAAATCAAGATTCAAGAGGGCGAGATCAAACCAAAAAAGAAAGAATGGTAGAACAAGAATCAAAAGGGGAATAACCACGGTCAATCCAAGGTTGACCAAGTTAATCAAGTAGTCTTGGGCCAACCTTCACAACAAATCCAACAAGCCCAAGTCCAAGTACAACAACCCCAACAACAACAATAGCAACCACAACAATAGAATTATCAAGTGGTTCCACCCCCACAATAGCTGTAGAACCAAGCTCAACCTATAGAAAATCAATAATATCAATTCAGGCCTAAACACATTTACACCCCATTACCTAAACCATATTCATCCATCTTCTAAAAGTTGTATGATGCATAAGATTTCACATTGCTAAAAATGAAGCCTGAAGATCCTAATAAGCCAAAACCTAGAAACTATAGAGAGCATCTATACTACATCTTTCATCGATAGAAAGGTCATGACATCGAGACTTACTTTGGGTTTAAGAATATTGTGCAAGATCTACTTGAAAAGGGAAAGATCAAGATTGATAACCCCTTAGCCCAACCAAATCAAAACCTTGGAATCTATCAAACACCATTACCTCATCATGAGGTAAATCAACAAGCAATGAGAGCATCAACTTCTATAGCTCCTCCTAATCAAGTTAATCATGTGTCATAACTATACCAAGGTTTTGTGGGGGCTATTAATGTAGTCACCTGAGGGCAAAGAAAAATAAATTGCACACAAGAAAATGAGATAACCCAAGCAATACCAGCTCTTGTAGCGCAACCTAGTGTGCCCATACAACTAGGCCCAACCATTCCACCTCCACCCATTCATATTCTAAATCATCCATCTAGACCAATCATCACCTTGAGAAGCCGGTTGACATAGAGCCTAAGGATGGCATCAACCAAATTGTCAATATATGAGCTCATACAACAATCTCCCCCACATCGTGAGGTATTGATGGAAATACTAAAGTCCATCAAACTACAAACAAAATATCCTAATGCCTTCAACACTTTTATGGGGAGTGTCCAAAATTGCATGGAACCCTCAATAGCATTCTATGAATTTGAGGAAAAGAGCATATCACTAGAATTACCAGATCCTCCATTGCATATTGTAGCTCATATTGATAAAAAACCATTTAAGAGAGTGCTCATTGATACTAGTTCCTCCATCAATCTCATCACCACCCCAACCATCAAGCATCTCAACTTGCCATCATCCCATATCACCACATCCACCTTCACCCTGCGAGCCTTCAATGATGCTTTGTGTTCCACTATGGGAAATGTAGTTCTACCTATAACAGTGGGGGTGAAGATAATCCATGTACTCTTCCACATATTGGAAGGGGCCATGCAATATAACATACTTCTTGGACATCCCTAGATTAGGGAAATGAAGTGTGTTCCCTCGACATTACACCAATGTTTGAAATATGTGCACAAGAGAAAAGTCCATTGCATTCAAGCCGACATTGAGCCATTCAAGTACTGCAACTTGATATCCAATCCATATGAGCCATTGCTTCCATCCACCCATATTTCCATTCAGCCCCTCATTGTTTGAACCACCCCAACTAACAACACCTCATCCAAAGTACCCATCCTAGAGGCTTTGCCAATAGTTGATCATGCCTTTGCATCTCAAGCCATCAACAAAAGTCAACCCTCATCCACTTCATATCATTTTTCCATCACATCTGATCATCCCGCTAACCAACCATCATCTTCATTAGCCACACCTCCCACTTCACAAACACCATTCATCTTTTTATCCCAACCAAATCCACCAACCACTAACAATCCCATCAAACCAAATCCATCTCAAACCTTACCATCCATTATCTCGCATATAGGGTCACCTATCCGAGAAGAACCATTATCGAGTGAACCTTTACCTCCATTTGAGATGCAAACCACCATTGAAGCATCCACCTCAACACTTGAATCATCTACATCCCAGTCGGCTCAAGTTGCAGTTCATCTCACCAATCTAGGTATTAGTGAGTACATAGTTGAGAGTGTCATAATAACACCACCTATCCAATCTATCAGAGATTATGGTCACCCATGCGACCCACATTTAGCTATAGGTGTAATATATAGAATGGGTTTTGAGCCAAATAGGATCAAATTTATATATGGGGGAGTGGATTCTTCATCCAATCCACCTCCTCCTAATGAGGAACCCATACAAGAATTTTGTGCTAATCTAGAATATCTATCCAACCTAGATTTTCCCTTGTGATATTTTTGTAGGGTTAACTGGTAGGGATTTGGTCTTGGATGACATGAACAGGGTCTGCATCACATTATTGAGCCCCAATATTGAGAAGTGCATGATCTCTCTGGCTTAGGATATAGGCCATCAACCTCAAACTCCTCTTTTGAGCATACATTTTAGCGACTCACCTTAGAGTCCGAATAAGAGGATGAGGAGAGTGAAGCTAGTGATGATAGTGATGATGAATATTTTGAGCTTGACTTTGCACCTTATTTACATGAGGCTTTTCCAAAGATATCATCACATACAACTATGATCGATTATATTTTTGATGATTACATCTTCAATGAAGATTTTGAGGAATTTCAAGAAATGGGACCAAACCTAGACATGATAAATCACATTTTGATGGTCCTCAAGAAGATATGTCCCCTATAGGGTCAATTGAGATATATGAGTACTACATCAGAATGTTTCCTATCTATCAACCCATATTTTGATTTCTCCTTTCGTGAGAACAACTTGAGCCAACTTAAAAGAATTATATGTACATATACATGGATAATATATATATATATATATAATAAAAGCTAAAAAAATTATTCATAGCATTTCATACATCCATCCATGCATTCCACCTACATTACATAGATGCATTTTAGGCATTTATTCATACCATTCATCATATTAGGGATCATTTGGTTAATTTGGATGATCGCTAGTCTACTATGTCTTGTTGCCTTAATCAGGGGCACCTTACATCAAATATTACTCATCACTCCATCAATCACAATAATTTGTAGCTTTCCTTATGATATTTTGATGATTAAGGAGTTCACATAAACTAGGATAGATACCGTATAATCATTAGCAATAATGATTATGTGGCCACTAACTATTTTGTGTGCACTTTTTAACTTTCAAAATCTTGTAGCGAAGGTATCACAAAATCTTACATAGCACATTAGTCCATAAGAAAAATCCAAATGTTTTCAATCACTCAGCCACTCCTAGTGTTTTGAGCAACCTCAATTAAAAATCAAACAATATTTAGAAGCAATAAGTTGTTCCTGGTCAATCAAGTTTCCTCTTGGACCATGCACATCAAAACACATAAAAACATTGTGAAGCTTAGGAATGACGAAGTCATGAGTTGCTATTGCCATAAAGTGAAAGGTTTCCCCTATTCATCCAATTATGTGCATGGTCTAGAATGCTAAGAGTTGACAAAAGGACAAGCTCCACCTTCATCCCAAAAAAAAAAATCCCTTGCTCTTCATCAAAAGTGTCCCAAAAATAAATATTACAAAAGCAATAAAATTCCCTTGCTCTCCCTCAAAACGAGCAAGTATCCCAAAAAGCATCCCAAAGCAATAAAATCCCCTTGCTCTCCCTCAAAATGAGCAAGTATCCAAAAAGCAATAAAAAGCATGTTGCTCCATTACAAAAATGAGCAAACTCAAAAATAAAATCCCTCAAAATCCAATGCAATAAAAGAAGGGAAAGGAGCTTGAATCCCTGGAACTCTTAGTATCTTGAAAACCATGGGGTGATCCTCATTACAACAATGGGTTGAATGAAACCCACCTGGCAATGGGGTATCCTTACACATGGTGCCATGTCTATCACATTAGCGACCTTCTTTTGTACAAACCTATGGACGCTCACGGATGAGCTAGCTTATTGGCATAAGTTACAATTGATCAGTTTGACCTAACTCATAATGAGAAATGAACAATCATTGCACACATAGTTGGTCCTTGAGAAATTTGAAACCACTAGGACAACCTTAGCATCATGAATATTTACGAGATACATAGATGAGTTTGTTTGATATCACTAGGATGTTTGAGTCTTTGCAAAACAACCTTAAATCATTTGTCAACCCATGCCATATCATCTCATTATCCATGCCATCTATAAATACCAAATGTTAGTGCCCCTGATTAAACAATGAGAATAAAGTTGATCAAGCAAAAGTCTATAACATACCAAATGATCATTAGAGCATAACATTCATCATTCATTCCATCAACCACTACAACATCTCATATGCATCCATACACACAATAAATAAAAAAGTGCAAACACAAATGATCACAATAAAAGCCATGTATATATATATATGAATCGCATAGTATAAAAATGCCCGAAGGCTATATACATCAGAGCACTAAGGCTCATAAGAAAAAATGAAAAGTAAAAAAAGAGGTAATAAAGTGCTACTAGCTAGCACCACCATGACTCCTATGAGGACCATGAGCTGATCCCTATGAGCCAAATGGATCATGAAAGCCAGGAACCTGAGATCATGAACTACTAGGCCTAGACTCGCTTCGCTTGCTAGAGCCAAACACTAATGGCTTAGGAGGAAGAGATAATGAAATCTGATTTTGATCTAAAGTATCCTCAAGCATCACAATGTAGGTAGCCTATCTCCGAGCTGTAGGCAAATATATAGCCTAGCGTACCGCTCACTAGGCTATATCAACACAAAGAGCCACAATCATAGCAACATCCCCACATTCGCTAGGTCCACTCTGTAGCCCATCTATCTCATTCAAAGTCAAGCAATATCACCTTGTAGCCTCATGATATCTACATCATGAGACTCTATAGTCTACCCCAAGCTATCTCACTTATCCTGGAGAACTCCCCACTCCTCCTTAGTGTGGCATGGAGGAAGACCCTACCCTCCATCACCTCCATCACCCCCACCTCCACTACCACTACCACCACCTCCATCTCCTCCATCTCCTCCAACCTTGAATCTAGTATCCATAGGCTGTAACTCCACCCTATCTCACCCCCTACTCCCACTACCTCGATGGTGCTTCTACCACCAAGAATCCTGCTCACCAGCATCTTGCTCATCACCGCTAGCTGCATCATCCACATCTTGGCTAGGTACCCATGGAGGCTATGTAGAAAAAAAAGTGTCATAGTTAGTTGTCGTCCCAACATCATCTACATATGGGACATCCATCGTATCATCATTTGTGACATCATCCACTATCTAAAATTCAAGAGCGATTGGAAGACTTAGCTCATCATCTCGCTACCCATACACAATTAGAGAATATGGAACACCCTGTATCAACCCAAACTATCTCATCACCTGCAATAATTAGATAAACTCCATCTCTTGCCCATGCCAACCAACCACCCATCTACCTTTCTTGATCCATCAAATTTGTGCTGTTTCAGTATCCCATGTTAGACCTCACCAAGGTCACCAACATATGTCAATCCTAGTCATATCACCTAACAAATCCTAATAGTCCTATCCACTATGGACAAGGTGACTCGATAAAGTCTCCTCATTGGTCCACCAATGAAGAGCACAAGGAAGTGAGTGATCCCACTCACAAGGTAGACCCTCTAGGTGAGAAATCCTGATGTGCTCCTAGACCCACAACTGAAGTAGCAAGTTGCACCCAAGTCCCTTTCGCTCTTGCCTCTTCACCTCATATAACTCCACATACATCTGGTATAGTAGAGTGGGAGCCCATGCATAAATATGAGGCTCAATAATCAAATCCAACACAAGCCTCACCTAGTTCCAAGGGAACCGAGATCCCATGCTATTAGGCAACAACATGTTGCCTACAATGTACATAATAAAAGTTGGTAGAGCACCTAGCCTCCTATCCTGGAACAACTGAATGTACGGGATCCCTCCCTTTTTGCAGTCTACATCCCAATCATCCCCATAGATCGACCTAAGCTCATACTCCTTTTCGTGGCCCACCTAGACTGGTGTGCCCTCGATAGGAACATGGAAGATGTGGTAAACATCTTCTAGGGTAATGGTAAGCTCCCTTGTCGAAAGTTGAAATGACCCCCTATCAGGGTCCCATCTCTCCACTAAGGTAGATAGGTAATCCTCATCCACTCTCACAATCTTAACCCGTCCACAACCAACCAACCCTATAGTATTGAACCACTTCCAGTCATCATCTGTGAGGGCCTTCTACACTCGAGAAATGATGTGAGACCACCTATGTGGAGCCTTAATAAACTTAACCTACAAAAGGCACAAGAAAAATCCATATCAGTGCAAACATCATAAAAATAAAATAAAACAAAACAAAAATCACCCTCTCAAAAACAACCAAATTCATCATATTCATCACATCACCACATGCATTATCACAAACATCATCATCATCAACATCATTAAGTGAGACTCGTATGTAGTGACTTACCCTACACACCTAGCGGTTGTAGCGATTGAAAATTTATGCAAACTGGTAGGATGGGTAGCTCACCATAAGGACACTTATTCACAAGCATACAACATCATCACATATGGCATTAAATCAGATAGGTCCCTCAATATTTGTGTATGGATTTGTTAAAACTAGTTTACACAAAGTTATCCTTAGCCCTTTTTGTTGGGTTACAAAAGCAAAAACAATCAATCATAATTTTGTAACAATCATCGAAATCACTATGAGTATCTAATTCTCAGAGCTTTTGGTTTCTAAAAATAGGAATTACTAATAGTCGCATGGGCACCCCAACTCCTAATGTGGTTGGTGATGTTACATGACATTTTGCGCATCATCGAAACCAAAGGTAAATTTGCAACAACAACCATCCCAAACTTGGGGTATCAAGTTAATCTTTAATTTCACATAATTGCATCCATCACATCCATCCCTTTTCATCATCCAAATTTGATCAATTGGCTCGTGGGTTTCATTCTTTACCTATTCACCAATTGAGGGGGTAAGCAAACAAAATTAAAAATTTAAAAAATCATCCATTCTTGAGTATCGAGAATATTTGAGTCCATTTATCCATCTAATAAGGATGTGCCTTTTATTTTTGCACTGCATTGTGTTTTACACAACATGGTACAAAAATGGGTATTTGTAGATACCAAAAACTGGGTATTGACAAAACCTTATTTACATCCCACATCACAAATTTACATAATAAAATATATGCCTAAGTCCAAACTTAGTCATATAAATCCTGCACAATAAACATATTTTCTAAATTTTATAAATCTAGAAAATCTGCCTAGGATACCCTGTCTAATAACTATACATGTGTCCTAGCCACCTCACCAACATCCCTTACCACATCTCCCACACTCATGTCCCCCTTGTCCCTTCACATGGGACAAACCTCACACCTCACTCCACTTGCACTCACCCATTAGCCACATCACCCCAGTTAAGTGAGACACCCTAGGTGATTCACTATAACTGCCCCTTCCATTTGGCAGCCCTGGATTACCACTTTGTAATCCTGGCTTGCCACATCTCTTTCCATCCAAAACTCAAAAATGACCTATAAAAGTAACCATACCTCATCAACCAAAGGAGGCTAAAAGTACACATCGTCAGACTATCAAAATCATGCCATGAGTTTGCAGACATCCCAAGGATATCAAAGACCAAAATTCTTGAAGTGTTCCTTTTGGAGTTTTTTGCCATTTAGCCTCAAATGGCCATCCGCAGTTACATAGTCGCGACCACCCTCCTGTGGTTACCTAACCGTATGCCCACGGTTGACCAGCCACAATTGTGCATCCATAGTTACCCAGAGTGCAGAAGAGACTACGAACAAGCACGTATCAGTAAGGTTTTATTTTTGTTAGCAAGGCATATAGATTCTATTTTATGTGTCTTCCTGTAAACATTAGTTCAAGGGTTTTATTGCATTGATTTTCAGTCACATTTACAAGTGCTACTAAACCCTTGTATGTCTTGTCATGTGTGCAGGAGACAGATACTTGGATAATTGTTGAAGCTGGAGTGGTTCCATTGTTGGATATCAAAAGTCCACTCACCCTTGGAGCTATAGCAGAGGAGCAAAGAACACATCATAGTTTGCTGAACAGTTGGAATACACCCCTATAAAAGCATTGTACTTAGGAGAAGAGAACATTGTAATATTTACCCCCAAGACATTGGGGCAAAAGCATTGTAAAATTTGGGAGGTTCACGCTCCTCTGTATCAATATAAAGAAAATCAATTTTTGCAATGTCTTCTCTATTTTGTTCCGTGTTTGTGTTCAATTTTTTTAGCTACAAATATTAATATTAAAACGATAAATTTTGTCAACAAACACATTGGAAAATTGTAAATTAGGATGCAAGGTATTATCTAACACTGCTAGTTGACTCCCTTCCCCTAGAGCCCTACCAAACCTTGTATTTTTGGGAGAATTATTGTGTTTATATGGTCACTCTCTAGACATGCCCAACCTCTCTACATACAAAACATGCATTAAGAAGATTAAGATAAACAACTCATTGGACATCCTTTTAGACAAATGCATTGGGGAAGCTTGTCATTGAAGTCTATTTCCATTCAAGACTATAGATGGATTAGGAAACTCAAAAAATTTTCCTCTCATTTTTACTCGAGACCACCCTAAGAAGTTGCTAGCTATATCCTTGAGAAATGGTCTAAAGGCTAAATTTAGGAAAGGAAAATCGACCCATAAAGGAAACTTAACTTTACAAGGCCCTTTAAGGTGGAAATCAAATGACTATGCTTGCAAAGAGTAACACTAGCCATAGATAACCTAGTTCCCAAGATGTAAGAACAATTGAGTAAATTCTTTAGATAAAATTTGGTAAGAAATATAACCCTGCCCAAGATCATACATTTGCTCTAAAAACCATCCCCTACTTTCCCAATTGAATTTGGTTCATTTATAAAACTAAGGCTCCACTAGAACTCCCCACAAAAAAGGATAATATTTTGCTTTTGATAGTCCATTATTCTAACCACTACTTTTGGCTAGAAAATTAAGACACCCACAAAGATATTTTAGGGTCAAATGGCTTCTTAAGTTTGGTTAAACTCTCTTTTCATCTCCAATGCAAATTTGAATTTATCTCAATCTTAATATGGGATAAAGTTTTCCAATAACAAGAAATAAAAATTTTGTTAAATTGTTTTTAAAAAAATTATACTAGAAACCATTTAAAATTTAAAACATTCATGTGGCATCAAACTTGTCATTAGTTGTGAATATAAAATTTAATATAACAATGTCCTAAATGTGAAATTTTTACGTATAGAAACAAGGTATTTATTAATTAAATATTAAATGAATCAAGATAAAAATAATCTTAGTGTTAATTTTCAAATATTAAGTGAATCAAGATAAAAAGAATCTTAGTGTTAATTAAACTAATGTAAAATAAAGCCAAATATAAAAAACAAAATTAGTTTATTTGAATATGATCCTTAAAATAAAAATTAAGATGCTGAAAATGGAAAGTCCTTGTCTTAAAGACCAAAACAATATTTTTTGCAATTTGAAGTTATTGATGTGCGCTGTCTTATAAGATAAATCAGATTTGATGACTGGAAAAATATCTCAAAGGAAAGGTTTTGTAACCATCATTTAAGGTTAAATTACCCCAAGGTGGCCTTAGAGCCCTCATTTAAGGTATTGATCCCGATACTCCCATACATGCCAATAGGTGTCATTCTTTCCCTATATTGACTTTTAATGATCTTGGTTGCCATATTTCCTTTGGTGACAATTTCTTTGTGGTTAACTAATGGTGTTGGAGGTTATGGTTGCCTTTTTATTTTTGCTATTCAATTTATTTAATGTGTTCACTAGGAGGATTTCCAAGTTGCTTCCATGAGAACAAATATGCATTTGACTTCTTCTTGCTCAATTGGACTGTTATTATATTAGCCACCAACGGAAATAAAATATTTATCTAAGAGGCAAAATCAACAAACAGATCTGATACGTCAAACTTTGAGCAGAACTAATGATTTAAGCAGTCTAATAAAAGAAAAATTCTAGAATAAAGAAAATCATTAAAAAGAATAGGCATATAAGTTAAGAGCCATGTGATGTAAGTTATATATATGTGTTTAAAAATGGATTGAAATTCCAATTATAGGAATATGCCAGAGCCATGTGATGTAAGTTATATGTATGTATGTTTAACATGGCCACTAACTAGAACAGAGTGAATAAAAATTCCAGTCATACACATCACAAAGATCCATTTAAAAAGAGGATCAACTCCCTTCTACACACGTTGCAACTGAGGAATCCCACATAAACGAAACTAAGGGCTTGCACCTTTAAGCATGCTATCCGACTGACAAAAATTTTAACAAGTAGGGGGCTTCATTAACCACTCACAACAAATGTGGGATTATTAGCTATTACCCTCACATACTATGCTAAGGAGAACCAAGTATCAGAATGGATTAAAATTCCAATCATAGGAATATATCACTAACTAGAAGCAAAATAGTGATGTCTTTATGTCAATCATTAGATAGGTTTTTAGAAGTCGGTGTTAAATTTTAGGACATGTATGTGTTTAAAAAAACTGGCTTATAAGTGATTCCAATATTGAAATGTCAATATTCCTCAGGTGGGTGCTACAGTTTTAATGCAGATTAGTTCAAACAATTAAAAAAAAAGCCTAGTTATAAACAAATCATCCATATCATCAAAAGAAAACAGTGCCTCAAGTATCTCTTGAAGCTATTTTATTTTTTGAACAAAACATTCTTTGAAGGCATAAAATCCATGTTTTAGAAGATAAATAGGAAAGCCTGTATCTCCAGATACTATACACTATCCTATAAACTTCATCCAAGAGAATATTATTGATTGTCCAGAGCCTTATTGTAATATCAACTTTCATTCTAGGTAGAGATGTAATCATGAATAGATTACAGTGATCATTGCAAATGTCAGTTTGTCTACAAATGAAGAAAGCAGTATCTGTACCCTGTGCCTTATTGACTATGCTTGGTAATCTGATATGACCTACACTTGGCATGAACATTGAATCCATCTTCAGTCATATGGAGTGTAAGTGAGGGCCGATATGTTACTTCCTTCTCCTCAACTGCTTTCAATTTAAAGAATCGAATAAGAACTGCAGCAACAATCTTCATTTGCATATATGCAAAATCCTTGCCAAGACACATGCGAGGTCCAGCCTGCAAGTAAACAATACACCTCGTGCACTCAAGAAATGATCAAAGATGCAATTTTCAAAACCTTAATGCTATGTCTTAGGTTACTTACTTGAAATGCCGTGAATTTGAATGGTGATTGAGGTTTATAAGTCCCATTCTCAAGCCATCTCTCAGCCTTGAACTCCTTCACGTCAATACCCCAAAGATATTCCATTCTTCCCATAACATAAGGGACATTATTGATCAGATCGCTCTTCTTCACTTTGAATCCATCTGGAAGGATATCATCAGAATCGATATGCTTGGCATCCTACACATCATTTTGTCAATCTATATTAATCAATAATCTTCAACCTTGTGATCAGTTGAAAACAGGGCAATCAGACTAACTTCTGCTTCTCCTAAGTGAAAGGAATCCAAACAGCATACAATTTCATCCACAAGTTTTCAATCTAGTAATGTCCATGAAGGCCCAAACTAGGTCAATGGGATCTGAAGGCCCAAACTAGGTCAATGGGATCCAAAGTACAGCAGATTACAATCACTAAACAGGAGTGTTAAAGGAACTCCAACAATCAAAGATTTATTTAAAATCTATATATATATATATATATATATATAACCAAATCTAGATGTAGATCTTGAAAATAATCCAAAGGAGGTATTGATTAACGAAGGTACCAAAAATCAAAAAGCGAAAAACATGGAGGGAAAAATCAAGTGCTTAAAGGAAAATAATATTTTCTTACCACAGGTACAACCAGGTATAGGCACAAATTCTCTGTTAAGAGTTGCATGAAGATAGTGCAACTTATCCAAGACTGTATGTGTAAGACTTTTGGAAAACATACTGATAGACTCTTGCAGGGAGGCACATTCATTTTCCTTGACCACATCATTGATTTCTTGAAGCAATTTTTTTTCAACATGTGGGTTCTTGCACAGCAAATAAAAAAACCAAGAGAGAGTAACTGCAGTTGTGTCCCGTCCAGCAATCATGAAATTCAGCAGAATATCCCGCAGATACTTGTCAGAAAACTTCTCTGGCTCATTTTGACTTAATGCAATAAGGCGAGACAGTATGTCTGGTTTTGCCTGTAAAGATTTTTAAAGCAAGTGAAGAGAGCAAACTGAGATAATTAGTCCTGGCAACAGGGAAAGAGCATGCTTCTTATTCATTTGTCATCTGACTTGTCAATTGCCAAGAATGTTGGTATGAGCATTTACTTACATGACTATTTTGAATAGAAATCTACAACCGTCTGCTTTGAATGATCTTGTACATGAAATCATCCACAGTTTTGAAACTCTTCTTTATGATGGCCTCTGACCCAATATTGAAATATCTTTTTAATGTCCAAGCAAGGTCAAAATAACTCCATAAAATGATACCATTTTATGTATCAAAATCCCTTGTAAAAGAAGCCTCTGGCCCAGAGTTAGACAGTAAGCTGTTGATCTCTATACCAAAACCCACTTTGCAGATTGCATCCATTGTTGATCTAAGCAAGAGATTCTAATTGACATGTATGCATCACAACACATGATTACGATCAGCTGCAAATAGGATTCATGTGAAGCTTTCTAAAATATATCATTTCAGAGGATATTTCCCTTTTCAGGCTTGGTACAAATAACTTGTGAAGGGTAGAAAAGTCTTAAGACAATATTGAGAATGTAATTCATAAGTTTGTACTTGTGAATATGTGTGCTTAACCCAAAGACCAAACCAGGGTCTTCAGAAAGATATCCATTTAATGATTGTTGGTTGTCTAATCAGACCAGGGTTGCATTCTGATGGAAATTAGCAAACACATTAGGAAAAGAACAGAAATTCTGAAATGTACAATAAAAGGGTAAAGTATTTTTTCATGTCACAGACCTAGCCCAACACTCCAGGTTTGGAGTATGCCCCTGCAAGGGACACACCCACCTTACCCTGCAGGATCTGAACGAGTAAACAAATCCGAAAACATTATGTTTGGAAACACATTTGTTTACAAGATAGGCATTGGCTAAACTAAACTCTTTGGGGAAAAGCATGGTCTTTAGCAACTGGTTTACATGAAGAACAATCAAACCACGTTCAGTCTAAAGACTTTAATAACTTACATCCATCAAGAGAACCACTGTCAAGAGATAAGAATTCAGAATGCGAGAAAATGGAATCAAGAGATGTAATTCTAACTTTTACCTGTATCTCAACTGGTTTCTTTGTTGTACAAGATTCTATCAAAATTTTGGAGAGCTCCATTGCACTTTTCCTGAAAACACCACTACTATAATCCTTCAAGACTTTGGTGGAGAATTCATAACTGGCCAATTTTCTCTGCTGCTTCCATTTCTCACCATCAACTGTGAAAATACCGTCCCCAAGAAGATCTTCCATAATGTCGTGGTTGATATTCTCCTGAAAATGTAAAGCATAAAAATTACTATGGTGGCATGAAATATACCAAAATACCTAATTTACCACAAATTTTGTTAAAGAGGTTAAATTTTAGGGGGTCCAGAATTTGAAACAATATATTAAAGATAAGGTTCCTCATCTCTTATGCCAATTGAGTGCGTTGCTTAGGTTATAACCTCAAAAATACACCTTTACCTTTAAGCTTATATAAATGGGCACACTTTCCATCACTAGACCTAATGTTCTAATCTAGACGACATCTTTCCCTCCACAACAGAGGATGACATATCATTACTTTGTAATCACCCAGTTAGTTAAGAAATTAATTCACTGGTATCACCAGAAAGAAAAATTAATTTTATTTATTTATTTAATTTATTAAAAAAAAAAACTCTGTATACGCACCTTAAGATGAATTCTAGTTTCCATGTAATCACTTCTCCCATAACTAATAAGATTTCACCAGATAGACAAAAATATGGAGAAAGAAAAGAAAGTTATTCAGCTATGGTTATTGCTTAATGACATTATAAGAAAGAACACAAGATGGACTCCTGCTAGCATGAAATCACTACCTTGTAGTGGAAATTTCTTGCAGAGCGACTTGTTTATGTATTGTTCATTCCTACACTGAGAAAGCAAGGAATTATCTATGTATTCACTCTGCTTATATGTACTTGTTAGGATGAATTCTGATTACTACGTAATCATTAGTCTTGTAATTGAAATATCTATCTTTCCTAAGTAACTAACAGAATGTATTCAATCTTCTATCTATCCAACTCACACTATATATTCGCTCTGTGTTATCACAAGAAAGAAAGCTATCTATATATTGAGAAATTGAAAATTTGAAGCCTTACCCTGCTATAATTTGTAAACTTGGTCTTCAGAATGTGCTCCACATTTGCAGGATCGGTGGTGTAAACAAAATTGAAGGTGGGATAAACTACTCTGAATGTTTTGTACTTTTGGTGGTGGTCAGCAAGGAAGTCATGCATCCTCTTGAAGTTGCAGATGTCACCCACCATTGTGGCAGCAACAGGTGGGTATGCCTCACCACTCCATTTGCTCCTGAATTTATTCAACAAAAACAAAAGGCCAGCAGCTGCTAGGGGCAGTAGTATACTCACCGTGTATATGCTGAATGACACCACCATTATTGCCTTCAAATAATGCTACTACTGATATATGCTCATGTAAAAAAATGGGTGGGTATATGGAAGCTTTTGTATGGAGTGACTGTTATGGAAAGTCGAAAAAACAAATGTTGCAAATTCTATTTGCGATTTGCTTATTTTGGATCCAATCCAAGCTTGATAGGCATGGGAAGGGAGAAGGTGATTTAAATACATACTAAGGCCATTAACATAAGTTGATTAATATCCAAAGGCTTGCTAGCCCTGTTGCTTTGGCATCTGGAATTACTAATGATTTTTTCTTTTCCCACTGTAAATGCTGATACCCAAAGACTGCAAAGAGTATAATTGATACCCACCTAAAATAACAACTAGTTTCTTCATTAAAATTTAAAGTAATGGATCCGTCAATGTCTTCCTAATATTTTTCGGTGCGAGTGTGAAGAATTGATTCCCTCAATCGACCATGTCTTCCAAAATTTTTTCGGTGCAAGAGAGCATGAAGATGGATCCATAAAGTGGTATAAATGTAATGTCTTCCTAATTTTTTTCGGTGTACGAGACTGTGAAGATTGATTCCGTCAATCGACAATCTCCATAATCTTCGGTAAGCCATTCAACTCTACGATCTTGGTGTCAACCCGGCACCTTAAATATTCAGGTGAGAGAGACATTGTTTTCCAAGTGACTCCCTATGCTTAGGACTTTGTACTGCCTTTCAATGAGTTGTCAGGCTAACGAGGTTTCAATTTTTAGTTAAGGGGTTTAAGAGCATCTTAAATTTATTTTGATATTAGGGCAGGGGATTTAAGAATATGAAGAACTTTTCGGTGGATTTAAATTTTTAATTTTTTACACGAAGAGTTCATATGATTAGTAAATTAAAGGCCTCAACGTTTCTTTGTTAGTGGTACAATCTAAGATTTTTACGAGTAAGATTTTGTCGGTGTTATTTTAGAAAAAACATATGTTTTGTTTTTAGAAGAACGTTAACAAATTACATCAACAACCATTTTTAAGGGGTTTTGAACACAAGATTACTTAACAAACAACCACTATCTTAGCCACTTTAAACAAACTGGATAGAATATATTAAATAGCTTGATCCAAATTGAAGGGTTCATAAAATGTTGAATTAATTGTTTGAAAGCTAATGAAATGTTAGATATGTTTCAAAGTAAATAAGTTATTAATCTAATAATGAAATTTAGATTCATTTATTCTCATTAAATATTTAAAAATATAGTGGTTATCATGTAAAGTCTTAAATTTGGAAAAAGTGGTGTTAATTTGAATATACATGCAAGGATAATCTACCGCAATGAAGTTAACACAAAGGATTTATGTTGATTTATAATAAAATTAAAATGTTTAAAAGTTATTTTTTATTTTTTATTTATTTATTTGTTTTTTATTATTTTATTTTAAGAATGTTTTGTGGCAAGGGTTAAAATGTAAAGTAGGTAAGAGGATAAAATAGACTTTTGAAAAGACCCTTGGATTCAAGAGGAGCTTTTAGCAAACTAAATAAAGTTTAAAGATATCAAAGAATATTTAAATAGAACCTATGGTAAGAAAATTACTGGTTACATGGAGTGGAAAATCCTGCAAAAAGATATGCAAGGCCCATGGAATAAATATTTACAAAATCTTTTAAGGAGTTATTATTTAGGCAGAGGCTCAGAGGAAGATCAGATAATTTGGGGAAGAAACCAACAAGGTCAATACTTGGTGAAGGATGGGTATAGAGTCTTGGGCAAAGTAATCTAAGAGAATATGAGCTTAAAAGAATTTAGAAGCTAAACATCATCCCTAAGATTGCTATTTTTTTTAGGAGTGTCATTCTCAATAAGATTATCATGAAAGACAATATGTTCAAAAAAGAGATTGTGGTTCCAACTATTTGTGTGTTGTGTAACAAAGAGGATGAGTGCATGGACCACCTGTTTGGAACTTTTGATTTTTTTTTAGATATACTAAATATGTTATTGAGAGAAGTTAATGTTGCTTGGGTCATTCCAGATTCTCTAATCAGGATTTGGCAACAGTGGCACTTAGGAAGTAGTATTTTTTTTGCAAAAATACATTCCACATATTTTTTAGGGGATTTGGTTGGAAAGAAACAAACGAGTGTTCAAAAATAAAATCAAAGGAATAATTGGGGTTTATGCTAGGATAAGAATAACCCTCTTGGAGGATTGTATTAAAAACATTGTCTACTGGGAAAATCATGCAATGATCCTCTCTAGAGAAACAAATATCTTAAATATGGAAAAAGTCAATAAGGTGAGACTAGATACTAGATGGGAACATCCTCACAAAGATTGGGTAAAAATTATCTTTGATGGGGCTGCAAAAGGCAACTTGGGTCATGTTGATGGTGGGAGTCTCATTAGGAATGACAGAGGTCAGGTAGTGGTTGCATATGCTTAGGATCTAGGAATTACCACAAATCACCAAGTTGAAGCAAGGGCAATGCTTATGGGCCTCCGAATTACGATGAATTTTGATTTTAGGAGAATTGTTCTCGAGGGGGATTCCAAGAATATTATAACTTCCCTTCAAAAAAGGGAAGCTAAATAATTCTAGTATTTTCCAAATAAATATAAATGAGGTGACTATTTTGGGAAACCTAAAAGAAATTCGAATTAAACATATTTATAGAGAGGGAAAAAAAATTATCGATAAAATGGTGAATATGGCGGTTAGATCTAAGAATTTCAAGGTATGGTCATACGCTCCCATGGAATTGAAAGAGATTATAAGAATTGATAATGAAGTTAGCAGATAAAGAGGGCAAAGCAAAGTAGAATACTTATTGGAATCATGTGATAAAGGATTTGAGCAAACTAAATTACATTGATGTCAACGATTTATTTATCAGTCATGTGAAACATTGAGCACTACATAAGCCTTGTTAAATAGGAGGATAGCGGTATGAATATTTTTTTAGCTTCTTCATAAATAGGTTTAGCCTAGGTTTGTTTATTTTACTAAGATAGGGCTATCTTGCATTTTTTTGATCTTCTCTTATTTTTTTCCTATACATATTTTGAGCTCTTTGTAAAGGATCGGGTCCTCCAACATCTTTTTTTATCAATACCAATATATATATATATATATATATATATATATATATATATATATATATATAATTCCCCTAACACACTCATAATAGAGAACATCGACTAAGAACCATGCACAGACTATTGGCACAAACTATTGACACTTCTTAAGGGACCAAGATTAGCATTAAAAAATGTTGAAAATATATTTCAATTGGGAGATATTCCTAAATTATTGTTAATAGTGAAAACGTTATGACACTTAAGAAATAAATATTACCATTAAAAAATCATGGAATTAATACTAATTGAGGGAGATTCATGATCATTGTTAATAGTGCAAAGGCTATAGAAATTCTTGAGGGACCAAAATTACCATTAAAAAATGATAGAAATATATTTAATTGAGGGAGATTTACAAATTATTCTTAATGCTACTAAGAAAAATGAATATGAGAATATGAAAAAAGTAACACTATTAAATACATTTATCAACTATTACTAGAGGAAGCCTCTTTCAAATGTTGGCATATCTATTTGGAAATATCAATATATTTATAGACAAGGAAATTGGTGTTAATATTTGTCTTGGCCCTTAATGAAAATCTGATACGGAATTGATTGTATATATATATATATATATATATATATATATTGAAAATTGGTTATATGAGATTGAAATGGATCTCATTAGTATTACATCATGATCATATAACGGTGTATTGGTTGGTAACATTCAAACTTGGGTCTCCTTTGTAAAAAACAAAGAATTTAAATGGTTGAACTAATACCATTTGATTAAATATAATCTAATTAGATTAAACACATATGCAATATTTTCTTATTTTAGTTAATGTATTTTACAATAAAAACATATATAACTTATTAAATATGAACTTTTTTTCCTTGGAAAAATTTATAACTTTTATTTCAAAGTTAAAAACAAAATACAATGAGATGGATATTTTCACAAAATAAAACCTATTACAATAATAACATGTTGCAAGCCTAATATCATTTTGGTACTTCAACCCTATAGCCATCAATCATCTTCTATATACGATCTTAATTATCAAAAGACATTAAAAATAACACAAAGGTATACTAAAACACAACTTCTATCAAAAGGGTGTAGATTGTGGTGGAATCATAGTCTCATACACGAATCCTTATTTTAACCAAGTACCAACTAGAATATCCAAGATAACTTTTGATAGACCATCTGCTTTCTCATTTAGTTCTCTATAGATGTGTTTATAAGATATCTTTGTAAATAATGCTTCTTGCAATTTCACTTGTTCATAATAAGGTCTAAGTATCAAATTTTGCATCCCTACTAAACTTGAATCCCAATCCACCACCAATTTTGAGTCAACAAATACTTGAATTTTTGTTATTCCCTATTCCATTGCCATTCTTAACATAAATATCAAAGCCTTCAACTTGCCACATTATTGGTACCTTCACCACAATTGGATTTTAAAGTGAATTTATGATTTCCATCTTAATATAACACCTCTTTCCATACATCTATATAGATTTTCTTAACAAGATACATCATAAAAATACCAAGACTTCATAATATCCACTATTAAACTACCAACCTATCTTACAACATTTAAATATGGGGATTTTTTTATGCCTTCATAAGTATATTTTATTTGAGCTTGAACTTGTATAGGTAGAATTTCCTTGCTCTCAAATAATATAGCATTTCTTGCCAAACTCAAACCCCATGCCACTGTTAATGGAATGCATATGTATTCCTTTAAGCCTTTGTATTTTAATCATTGTTGCATATTATTCAATATATTCCTTGTTGGCCGTTGCACCTTCCCCTTAGTCATGGGTAGAATAGATCTCCACACTTCTCTCAAGAAATCATAGTGAACCAGTAGGTGATCCATTGTTTCTTCTTCCCTTTTACACAAATTGCATTGACTTGGACCCTACCATGACCTCGTGTGTAGACCATCTCATGCCAATGTGTCAGCTAAAGTTAATCAAGAAAAAAATTAATTTTCAAGGGTGCTTTCAACTTCCAAATCCTACTCTACCACCAAAGGACCTCCTCGTTATTATCTTCAAATATTGACTTGTATCCTTCTTTAGCGATAAATTATTCACTATTTGGGTTCTTTGGCCATACTAAAGAGTCTTCTTCTTGTCTCAATATTATAAAATCCCCTGTCAGATCCCTTGTATACTTTCTCCTTTGCTCAATTTCATTTCTTTCCAAAAGTAATTCTTCTACTAAAAGACACCCTTGATTCCATAAATTTATTTTATCCACAAAGACTACATCTACCAATACCTCTACCCCTATATATTTAGATGTTCTATTAAATTTTGAGATGGCTGGTAATTCCCTCCATTCCTCAACTAGGGGTGTTTTCCTAGCATTTATTCCCATTTTCTATTTTCCAAACCAAGAAATTGCCCAATAATGAAAAATCCTTCACTAATTCTTTCCAAATGATAGTTGCATTGATCACTGGCTTGATATGAAGTCTAAACCACTCTTGAAAGGACATGGACCCTAAATATTTCTCCTTGATAACTTCATTTCATAATCCTTTACTAATTATCAATCTCCAAATACTCTTGGCAGCTAGTGCTTTCCCAAAGTTATGTATATTCTTAAGGCCCCAACCATCTATTTATTTAGGTTTGGCTATCTTACTCCATTTAACCAAAGACATTGCATCCTTCTTCCTTTTTACTATCCAAATAAAGTAGAACCATTTATTCCTTATTTTTTTCACTATTTTAACAAGAATATAAGCCATAGAGTGCACTCTGCTTATATGTACTTGTTAGGATGAATTCTGATTACTACGTAATCATAAGTCTTGTATTTGAAATATCTATCTTTCATAAGTAACTAACAGAACGTATTCAATCTTCTATCTATCCAACTCACTATATATTAGTTCTTTGTTATCACAAGAAAGAAAGCTATCTATATATTGAGAAATTGAAAATTTGAAGCCTTACCCTGCTATAATTTGTAAACTTGGTCTTCAGAATGTGCTCCACATTTGCAGGATCGGTGGTGTAAACAAAATTGAAGGTGGGATAAACTACTCTGAATGTTTTGTACTTTTGGTGGTGGTCAGCAAGGAAGTCATGCATCCTCTTGAAGTTGCAGATGTCACCCACCATTGTGGCAGCAACAGGTGGGTATGCCTCACCACTCCATTTGCTCCTGAATTTATTCAACAAAAACAAAAGGCCAGCAGCTGCTAGGGGCAGTAGTATACTCACCGTGTATATGCTGAATGACACCACCATTATTGCCTTCAAATAATGCTACTACTGATATATGCTCATGTAAAAAAATGGGTGGGTATATGGAAGCTTTTGTATGGAGTGACTGTTATGGAAAGTCGAAAAAGCAAATGTTGCAAATTCTATTGGTGATTTGCTCATTTTGGATCCAATCCAAGCTTGATAGGCATGGGAAGGGAGAAGGTGATTTAAATACATACTAAGGCCATTAACATAAGTTGATTAATATCCAAAGGCTTGCTAGCCCTGTTGCTTTGGCATCTGGAATTACTAATGATTTTTTCTTTTCCCACTGTAAATGCTGATACCCAAAGACTGCAAAGAGTATAATTGATACCCACCTAAAATAACAACTAGTTTCTTCATTAAAATTTAAAGTAATGGATCCGTCAATGTCTTCCTAATATTTTTCGGTGCGAGTGTGAAGAATTGATTCCCTCAATCGACCATGTCTTCCAAATTTTTTTCGGTGCAAGAGAGCATGAAGATGGATCCATAAAGTGGTATAAATGTAATGTCTTCCTAATTTTTTTCGGTGTACGAGACTGTGAAGATTGATTCCGTCAATCGACAATCTCCATAATCTTCGGTAAGCCATTCAATTCTACGATCTTGATATCAACCTGGCACCTTAATATTCCGGTGAGGGAGACATTGTTTTCCATGTGAGTCCCTATGGACTTTGTACTGCCTTTCAATGAGGTGTCATGATATCAAGTTTTCAATTTTTAGGTAAGGGATTAAGAGCAAGAGGTATATTTAAATTTTTTCTTAAATTTATTTTGATATTAGGTCAGGGGATTCAAGAGTATGAAGAACTTTTCGGTGGATTTGAATTTTAAATTTTTCACTTTAAAATTCTCACGAAGAGTTCATATGATTTTGATTAGTAAATTAAAGGCCTTAGTGGTAGTAAAAGTCTTAAAAAAAAAAAAATGCCTCATATCATTTATTTTTATTATTTTTATATTATTTTGGGTAGTTTTTAAAAAGAGAACTTGGTCCACATTGAAGGGTTCATGAAATGTTGAATTAATTGCTTGAAAGTTAATGAAATGTTGGATATGTTTCAAACTAAATAAGTTACGAGTTTAATAATGAAATTTAGACTTATTTATTCTCTCATTAAATATTTAAAAACATACTGGTTATCATCCAAAGTTTTAAATTTGGAAAAAGTGGTGTTAATTTGAATATACATATAAGGGTAATCTATTACAATGAAGCTAACACAAAGGATTTATGTTGATTTATAATAAATTAAAATGTTAAGTTTGTTTTTTTTTTTATAAAGAATGTTTTATGGCAAGGGTTAAAATGGAAAGTAGGCACGGGGCAAAATAGACTTTTGGAAAGATTCTTGCATTAGTGAACTATAAAAAGTTTAAAAATATCAAAAAACATTTAACCAGAATTTATGGTAAGAAAATCAATGGTTACATTCATAAGGTGGGTGATGTTCAGGAGTGGAAAATCCTGCAAGAAGATATGCAAGGTCCAAGGGTAAAGATATGAAAAACCTTTTAAGGAGTTATTATTTAGGTAGAGGCTCAAAGGAAGATTAGATAATTTGGAGAAGAAACCAAGAAGGCCAATACTTGGTGAATGATGGGTATAGAGTCTTGGGCAAAGTAATCTCAAAGAAATATGAGCTTAAAATAATTTGGAAGCTAAACATCTTCACTAAGGTTGCTATATTTTTTTGGATTGTCATTCTCAATAAGATCACCATGAAAGACAATATGTTCAAAAGAGAAATTGTGATTTCAACTATTTGTGTGTTGTGTAACAAAGAGGATGAGTGCATGGACCGCCTGTTTTGAACTTGTGATTTTTTTTAGATATCTTAAATATGTTATTGAGATAAGTTAATGTTGCTTGGGTCATTCCAGATTCTCTAATCAGGATTTGGCAATAGTGGCACTTAGGAAGTAGTGTTTTTTTTGCAAAAGTACATTCCACATATTTGTTGGAGGATTTGGTTGGAAAGAAACAAACGAGTGTTCAAAAATAAAACCAAAGAAATAATTGGGGTTTATGCCAGGATAAGAATAGCCCTCTTGGAGGATTGTATTAAAAAAATTATCTACTAGGAAAATCTTGCAATGATCCTCTCTAGAGAAAAAGATATCTTAAATATGAAAAAAATCAATAAGTTGAGACTAAATACTAGATGGGAACATCCTCACAAAGATTGGGTAAAAATTAACTTTAATGGGGTTGTAAAAGACAACTTGGATCATGATGATGGTGGAAGCCTCATTAGGAATGACAGAGGTCAGGTAGTGGTTGCATATGCTTAGGATCTAGGAATTAACACAAATCACCAAGCTAAAGCAAGGGTGATGCTTATGGGTCTTCGAATTATGGTGAATTTTGATTTTAGGAGAATTGTTCTCGAGGGAGATTCCAAGAATATTATAACTTCCCTTCAAAAAGGGGAGCTAAATAATTCTAGTATTCTCCAAATAATTATAAATACGAGGACTATTTTGGGAAACCTAAAATAAAGTCGAATTAAACATATTTATAGAGAGGGAAACAAAATTATCGATAAAATGATGAATATGGCGATTAGATCTAATAATTTCAAGGTATGGTCATACACACCCATGGAATTGAAAGAGATTATAAGAATTGATAATGAAGTTTGCAGATAAAGAGGGCAGAGCAAAGCATAATACTTATTGGGATTATGTGATACAAGATTTGAGCACACTAAATTACATTGCTATCAACAGTTTCTTTATCAGTCATGTGAGACATTGAGCACTGCATAAGCCTTGTCAAATAGGAGGATAGCAGGATAATTTTTTTTAGCTTCTTCATAATTAGGTTTAGCCCAAGTTTATTTGTTTTACTAAGATAGGGCTATCTTGCATTTGTTATCTTGTTTTTTTCTTATACATATTTTGAGCTCTTTGTAAAGGGTTGGGCCCTCCAACCCCTTTTTTTATCAATACCAAAAAATATATATAATTCCCTTAACTCACTCATAATATAGAACTTCAACAAACAACCATGCAAAGAATATTGGCACTTATTAAGGGACCAAGATTAGCATTGAAAAATATTGAAAATATATTTCAATTGGGAGATATTCCCAAATTATTGTTAATAGTGCAAAGGTTATGACACTTCTTAAGAAATAAATATTACCATTAAAAAATAATGAAATTAATATTAATTGAGGGAGATTCACAATCATTGTTAATAGTGCAAAGGCTATAGCAGTTCTTGAGGGACCAAAATAACCATTGAAAAATGATAGAAATATATTTAATTGAGAGAGATTTACAAATTATTCTTAATGCTACTAAAAAAAATGGATATGAGGATATGACAAAAGTAACACTATTAACTATATTTATCTACTATTACTAGAGGGAGCCTCTTTTAAATGTTGGCATATCTATTTGGAAATATCAATATATTTATAGACAAGGAAATTGGTGTTAATATTTGTCTTGGCTCTTAATGAAAATATGATACAGAATGGGTGACCTCCTACTCTGAGTAGGAGGTCACCCTTTCTCATTCTCGCTCCCTCCTTGGCTCCTCCTAGGGTTCTCAGATGGATCTCTTGCTATGCTATGTGTTTCCAATAATATCTCCTTGTTTTCTAAGGTTTTTGACCCTTCCTGTTGTTGCCTGGTGCTTTGGGGGTCTCTATGGCCATTTCTGCTTGTTCTTGTGTTGTTCCAGAAAAGAGGAGGCAGATCCATTTTTCTTTTGGCAGATCCATAGTGCACTCAAGAGATGGCCTAGTGCAGGAGAAAGAGACCTCTCGCTATGGGTGGGAGGTCACCTCTTCATCTTCTTGTTCCATATTTGGATCTTTCTTGAGCTCTTTGAAAATTTTCTTGCCTTGCTATGCTTTTCCAGGCAGATATCCTAGTTCTCCTAGGGCCTTTGGCCCTTCCTACTGCTGCTTGGTGCCTAGAGAGTTTCCATGACCATTTTTGCTTCATCTTGTGGTGTTCCAGGAAAGAGGAGATAAACCTCTTTTTCTTCTTTTGGATTTGTAGTGTGCTCAAGAGATACACCGATGTGGGAGCAAGAGACCTCCTGTTATGGGTGGGAGGTCACTTCTTCATATTCTCGCTCCCTCCTCGGCTCTTCCTAGGGTGCCCTTGCGGATCTAGTGTTGTGATGTGGTTTCCAGGCACATCTTATAGTTCTCCTAGGATTTCTTACCCTTCTTATCGTTGCTTGGTGCCTGGAGGGTCTCCAAGGCCTTCTCTGTTTCTTCCTGAGGTGTTCCAAGAAGTCTTATTGGGTGGTGCTGCATGATCGAACAAACATGGTTGGTGGTATTAGTGTAGGGGTTGGAATTTCTTCAAAGTGGGATCCATTTTCTTTTTTTTCGCTTCTCAGGAGGACCATTCACTGGTTTTTAGGCTTGGGGGAGGCCTTGATTGTTCTTAGTTGAGTGGTTCCCATGGTTTACATTTTGTGGCTGGTGGATTAGGATTTTTGGTGGCTTTGTTTCACTCATTCTACTTTTTAGGATGGTATTTCATTGTTTTTTGGGTTTGGGGGAGGTCCTTTTATTCCTAGTTGAGAGTTTCCCATTGTTCACAGTTTGTGGCTGGTATTTTAGAGTTTTTGGTAGATGCATTTCTTTTTTAGCTTGCCAGGGTGGTCATTCACTACCTTCTCTAGGCTTGGGGAGGCCGTAGAGTCATATTTGAGTGTTTCCCATGGCTGGAATTTTAGGACTCATGTCCAGGGGCTTTTGCTGGATTCTTTCTCATATTTTTTTGGTCTTAGAGGGGACCATGTATGAAAAAAGGATTATGTGGTTTCTCTGGTAGTGGTAGGTTTAGGATTTCTTGCTAATCTAGGTGTCTTACTTCCATGGTTTTTCTTCGACTGTACTTCACCTTCTTCTCTGGAAGTTTGCATGGGGCTTTTACGGATGGGTCGGTTTATTTTAGGGATGGACCTAGACTATTTTGTCGATGACCCTATGTTGGTTTTTGGATGGTCCCTATTCCATTATGGATGGTCCTATATGGTTTTTGGCTGCTCCTGATTCCATCATAGATGGTCTTGTTTCAGTTAGCATATGGTCCTATTTCATATTTGTGGGTGGTCTTGTTTCATTTGTAGATAGTCTTGATTCAGTTGCGATTGGCCTTCAAAGTCTACAGTTTTCTCTTGTGTGGAAAAACCCTTTTCTTTTGGGTGTGAAGTTTTTACTTTATGAAAAACCCTTTTCATTTTTGTGTTGGCCTTTGAGGTTGTCCCTGCTGCCCCTGCAAGGGCTTCTCTTCTCAGTTGGTGTGGCTTTCTCTCTTGCTCCTGCATGGGCTTCTATTTATATGTTTCAACTGTTTTTATCCAATATCCCACAGAGAGTCTATTTCTTCAACTATTTTGTTGTTGGGATCTCTTCTCCCAACCTTCTCCTCTTGTAAAAGGTTACGAGATCCTTTCAAAACCCTTCTTTACCAATAAAAAAAATGATACAAACATGTTTGTGAAAGCATAAAAGTTTGAGAGATATGAAGAATATCTTTAATAATAAGAGAGAAAAATATATTTGATAAAGAGATAAGTTATATATATATATATATATATATATATATATATATATATATATATATATATATATATATATATTGAAAATTGGTTATATGAGATTGAAATGGATCTCATAAATATTACATCATGATCATATAATGGTGTATTGGATGGTAACATTCAAACTTTGGTCTCCTTTGTAAAAAGTCAAGGAATTTAAATGGTTGAACTAATACCATTTGATTAAATATAATCTAATTAGATTAAACACATGCAATGTTTTCTTATTTTAATTAACGGATTTTCTAATAAAAACATATATAACTTATTTTCCTTAGAAAAATCTATAACTTTCATTTCAAAGTTCGAAAAAATTACAATGAGATGGGTATTTTTACAAAATTAGGCCTTGTTACAATAATAACATGTTGCAAGACTTCAATGATCTTACAAAGTGTCATTTTGGTACTTCAACCCTATAGCCATCAATCATATTTTAGATATGATCTTAATTATCAAAAGACATAAAAAATAACACAAAGGTATCCTAAACCACAACTTCTATTAAAAGGGTGTAGATTGTGGCGGAATCATAGTCTCATACACTACTCATTATTTTAACCAAGTACCAACTAGAATATCTGAGACAACTTTTGATAGACCATATACTTCCTCATTTAGTTCTTTGTAGATATGTTTATAAGATATCTTTGTAAATAATGCTTCTTACAATTTCACTTGTTCATAATAAGGCCTAAGTATCAAATTTTGCATCCCTGCTAAACCTGAAGCCCAATCCACCATCAATTTTGAGTCACCAAATACTTAAATTTTTGTTATTCCCTATTCCATTGCCATTCTTAACAAAAATATCAAAGCCTTCCACTTTACCATATTATCGGTACCTTCACCATGATTGGATTTGAAAGTAAATTTTAAATTTTTGATTTCCATCCTGATATTACACCTCTTTCCACACATCTATATAGATTGTCTTGAAAAGCTCCATCATAAAAATCCCAAGACATCATAATATCCATTGTTAAACTACCAACATATCTTACAACCTTTAATTTTGGGGATTTTTATACCTTCATAAGTATATTTTATTTGAGCTTGAACTTGTATAGGTAGAATTTACTTGCTCTCAAATAATATAGAATTTCTTGCCAATCACAAACCCCATGCTAATGTTAACGGAATGCATTTGTATTCCTTTAAGCCTTTGTATTTTAACCATTGTTGTATATTATTCAATAGATTCCTTTTTGGCCACTGCCCCTTCCCCTTAGTCATGGGTAGAATAGACCTCCACACTTCTCTCAAGAAATCATAGTGAACCAGTAGGTGATCCACTGTTTATTCTTCTCTTTTACACAAACTACATTGAATTGGACCCTACCATGACCTCTTCTGTAGAACATCTCATGCCAATGCATCAGCTAAAGTTAATCAAGAAAAAAATTGATTTTCAAGGGTGCTTTCAACTTCCAAATCCTGCTCTACCACCAAAAGACTTCCTCATTATTATCTTCAAATATTGACTTTTATCCTTATTTAGCTATAAATTGACCACTATTTGGGTTATTTTGCCATACTAAAGAGTCTTCTTCTTGTATCAGTATTATAAAATCCCTTATCAGATCCCTTGTATATTTTCTCCTTTGCTCAATTTTATTTCTTTCCAAAAGTAATTCTTCTACTAAAAGCCACCCCTGATTTCATAAATTTGTTTTAGCCACAAAGTCTACATCTACCAATACCTCTACCCTTATATATTTAGATGTTCTATTAAATTTTGAGATGACTGGTAATTCCCTCCATTCCTCAGCTAGGGGTATTTTCCTAGCCTTTCTTCCCATTTTCTATTTTCCAGACCAAGAAATTTCCCACAAATGAAAAATTCTTCACTAATGCTTTCCAAATGATAGTTGTATTGATCACTGGCTTGATAGGAAGTTTAATCCACCATTCAAACGACATGGAACCTAAATATTTCTCCTTGATAATCTCATTCCATAATCCTTTACCAGTTATCAATCTCCAAATACTCTTGGCAGCTAGTGCTTAGGTTTGGCTATCTTACTCCATTTAACTAAAGGCATTGCATCCTTCTTCCTTTTTCCTATTCAAAGGAATTAGAAGCATTTATTCCTAATTTTTTCCACTATTTTAACAAGAATATAAGCCATAGAGTGCCAAATTATTGGAATGACTTCCATAATTGATTTAACTAGTGTTAAATGATCTCTCAATGATAACCATTTATCGCACCATGAATTTACCCTTTTTTTTAATTTTATTTTTATAACCAAATCCAATCCTAGTATCCATAATTATTTAGCTTTAGTATATACCCCAAATATTTTAGACTTTTGCTAAACTCAATTAGATTGAAGCCAAAGATACTTACTACTGCTTCTTTTTGTCTTGGTTGTAGTATGTTAAAAGCTATATTTGTTTTCTAGAGGTTTATTTCCATTATTGTGGAAGCACAATATAAATATGACAATTAGTTATATTTCAGTGCTTCTCTTAAGATGTGATTTCCAAATAGGATTATATCATCTGCAAATAGTAAGTGATTCCCAATCATAGATTTTCTTAATTTAATACCTTTGATCATGCCAGGTCTTTTTGTTCCTTAATAATTCTACTCATCCCTTAAACCATAAATAAGAATAATAAGGGTGATATGGGGCATCCCTATATTAGCCCTCTACAAGTCTTGAAAAAGTTGGAAGCTAAACCATTAATTAAGACAACAAAGGAAGAAAAATTAATACATCCTATTATGCAACTTACAAAGGGCACATTGCAACCGATATGAGTTAATATAAGCTTGATGTACAACCAACTTACCCTATCAAAAGCTTTTTACAAATAAATCTTAATTATCATTACTTGTTGCTTTCTAGATTTAATGAATGAAGTGTTTCTTGAGCAACACTTATAGCTTTATAGATTTATCTTTTACTCAAGAAACCAAACTATTCTTCTGAGAAGGTGTTTTAAAAACCCCTTTTAACCTCATAGCAATAATCTTGGAGATGATTTTGTAGAGAGTATTACATAAAGACATGGGACTACACTCTCTAAAATATTTTGGGTTATCCTTCTTAGGAATCAAGGCCAAGAACATTGTATTAATAGAATCAAGTACCTAACCATAACTCCTTGATTCCTCAACTACCTTTAAAAGGTCTTCTTCCAACAAAACATAAAAACACACATAAAAGTTAATGGACCAGCCATTTGGTCTTAGAATCTTCCCTTTTTAAGGATATTTAACTAATGTTTGTAGCTCCTCCTTAGCGACTTCTATCATCAAAGTCTATTTAACTTCATCATTGACCATATTAGGTAGATAAAGTGCTAGCTTAACAATTTATTCAATATATACTTTGTTAGGTTCTTGATAAATTTTCTTAAAGTAGGATACTCTTAATCTTTCTAATTCTTGAAACCTTCTTATATTTCTTCCATATGATCCCATTTCATCTCCTTGATTGTATTTATATGAGCTCCATTGCACTTTTCCTGAAAACACCACTACTATAATTCTTCAAGAATTTGGTGGAGAATTTATAACTGGTCAATTTTCTTTGCTGCTTCCATGTCTCACCATCAACTATGAAAATACCATCCCCAAGAAGATCTTTCATAATATCGTGGTTGATATTCTACTGAAAATGTTAAGCATAAAAATTACTATGGTGGCATGAAATATACCATAAGACCTAATTTACCACAAATTTTGTTAAAGAGATTAAATTTTAGGGGTTTAAAATTTGAAACAATATTAAAGATAGGGTTCCTTATTTATATTTTTTGAGTAGTATTTCCTATACACATCTACCATGGGGATTGAACCCGGGTCACATCACTGATAATGCAAGTGGCATCCTTGCCAATAAATCACACTCATGAGGATAAGGTTCCTCGGTAGATAAGGTTCCTCGATCTCTTATACCAATTAAGTGCGTTGCTTAGGTTATAATCTCAAAAAAACACCTTTACCTTTAAGTTGATATAAAAGAGCACACTTTCCATCACTAGATCTAATGTTCTAATCTAGACGACATCTTTCCCTCCACAATATGGGATTAAATCTCATTACTTTGTAATCACACACTTAGTTAAGAAATTAATTCACTGGTATCATCAAAAAGAAATAATTAATTTTATTTATTTATTTATATTTATTTAAGCTATTAAAAAATAAAACTCTGGTGCTATGTAATGGTTATCATCAGAAAGAAAGAAATGGTTATTGCTTAATGGCATTATAAGAAAGAACACATGTATATATATACACACTCTGGTGCTATGTAATGAAGATGCGATTCCAATTTGAAATCGCCTAAGTGCGCAAAGATGCCCGTGACATCGGGATGCATAGTTGGAAAAACTGCGACAGAGGGTGGACTGGGAAGTCAACGCCCGACTACGAAGGTCAAAGGGAGAGTAGTCGGACTGCGCTGCGCAGTCGGGTGACTCCTAGTGACTTAGCTAAAAATTCAAGAGGGGTCGTCGGAATGCATTGCCCCTTATGGGCTGTTTTGTCAGACTGCGCTCGAGACTGCTTGCGTAGTCGGATTTCACAATGTAGTCGGGCGGATAGCCCTACACTTAGCCAAAATAAGAGGGCCTGTCAGACTGCATAAAAGAGGGCTTGAATCGTCGAACTGTGATGTGCAGTCGGGCGGGAAACCTCAACACTTAGCAAAATTTTGGCTAAAGAACTTTTGCTTTTCAAAGGCACTTGCAAATTCATCGACGCTTGGCTTGACTCGTCAATCGCTGAGCAGGCAGGAGAAAAAGGGTCCAACTCTGGAGGTGATGAACGAGGTTCAAGCTCAAAAACCTTAGCGAGATACGAAATCGCTCCGTTGGGGAGACGATTGCAGAGGTTCCTCAAAGAAACAATGGGGGCTTTCAATGAGGGTTAGCAGTCAACAAATTTTGGAAATATCTGAAATGAAACAACAACTAATAACAACAAACAAATCATAAAGGATGCAGACAAAGATAAACTCAAACCCTACAAATGCCTGGAACTACAACAATGTTTATTTATCCAGAACAAGGGTTACAAAAGTCCTCAACTGAGGATATAAAAACTTCTGCAGGTGAAACTGTAGGATAAACTGAGAAATAAATTGAATGCCAAGGCGACTGCTTGGACATGAAACAAAAGATATTTTCAAATCATTGATCTACTACTGTAAAATACTTTTTTATTGTTGCTCTCACCCACTCTAACTACTCATGTTGCTCAGCTGCTTCAGAATCCCCCACACTGATCTGCTCTCAAATGACAACCAAGCTAGGGTTTATATAGCATGGGATGAGTACCCAATCACCAACTATCGTACAGATGAAATTAACCAATAACCTAAACCCGCATGAAAGAGATCAATGTAGATTGGACAGATGTCAGAGGACACGTGCGATGTCGCATCGAACATTTTGATGAACCACCCAACTTCGTTGTTTTTGTCGAGCGAAGTCCAGCATCGCACATGTTCGGAGTGCAATTGGACGGGAAATTAGAGTTAATATTTCTAACACCCTTCTTTAAGCCTGATTTCATGAGCACTTTGACTCCTAGATGCTCTCACAATCTATTGAAGTCTTCCTCCTTCAAAGGCTTCGTGAAAATGTCTGCCAAATACTCCTTAGATCTGCAAAAGTGCAGCCAAATTTTATTAAACTTCACTAACTCTTTGATGAAGTGATAACAAATATCAATGTGCTTCATTCGGCCACGGAACACTAGATCCTTCGATAGCGCTATGGCAGAATTGTTATCATAGAACACTGTTGTCGTGCCTTCCGGAGGATGATTCAGTTCACCCAACTCTTTGTAGCAAAACTGTCTGGCATGCGACTGACGTGGCGATGACATACTCTGCTTCAATAGTGGACAATGCAATGATTGGTTTCTTCTTGGATTCCCATGAGATTGCCCCTGATCCGAGATGGAAAGCATACCCAAAGGTGCTCTTTCGATCGTCGATGCTGCCAACCCAGTTGCTATCTATGTAGCCTAAAAAATCTAACTGGTCTCGTCTGGCATAAAATAGGCCATGGTTTCGCGTCCTATTGACATAGTGCAAGATGTGCTTGCTAGCTTGCCAATGCGTTTCCTTCAAAGTCTCCATAAAACGACTAATGAGACTGACTCTAAACATCAAATATGGCCAAGTTGCAGTCAAATACATGAGACTGCTAACTAGCCATTTGAACAGAGTTGGATCAATGTTCCTCCTTGGATCCAACTTGCTCAACTTCAAACCTGTGGCAACAGGTGTGATGGTAGTTTTTTTGCCCTCCATCTTGAAACGCTTCAGGACATCCTTCACATACTTGACCTGAGAAATGAAGATGCCATTTACCGATTGGTCAACTTCAATGCTGAGAAAATATGTCATCAACCCTAAGTCTATCATCTCAAACTCCTTCATGGCTATTCTGAACTGGTCGAACAAGACATTGTTGTTGCAAGTGTAAATTAAATCATCCACATACAAGCAGATGATAATGAGATCTCTTGCTTCATTTCTCTTCATGTATAGGGTGTGCTCATATGGGCATTTTATGAACCCATTCTCTTGAAAATAGTTGTCAATCTGGCTATACCAAGCCCGGGGTGCTTGCTTCAAACCATACAAGGCCTTCTTCAGCTTTAAGACTTTGCTCTCCTGGCCTTCAATCTCATAAAAGGGTAGCTAGTCTATGTAGACCTCTTCCTTGAGAACTCCGTTGAGGAAAATGGACTTGACATCCATATGGTAAACACTCCAGCCCTGCTGGGCTGCTAGTGCCAGGATCATCCTCACTATTTCAAGTCGGGCTACAAGCATATACACCTCATGGTAATCAATGCCTGATTTTTGCTTGTAGCCCTTCACCACCAGTCTGGCCTTGTACCAATCAAATTTACCTTGGTCATTGAACTTCATCTTCTACACCCACTTGACCCCAATGGTATTATTCCCTGCTGGAATATCTTCCAGTTGCCATGTATCATTCTTCTCAATAGCCTCAATCTCCTAGTCCATCGCCTTCACGCACTTCTAATTCTAACTTGCATCTTTAAACTCGATGGGGTCAATCTCAGTGAAGAATGCAAAGTCAGAATATTCCTCATCTTGATGAGTTTAGGTTGCCTCGTAAATATCTCGCAAGCTCCTTGTCTTCGTAGGTGTGACCAAATTATGGATTTTGATTGCAAGTGGAGGCGACTAAGATGGTGAGGTTGTGTTGTTGTTGGCACCATTGCTATTGCTTGAGGCTATAGGTGGCTGCACACTATCCTCCTCCAAGTCAACAGACTCAACTACTATTGTCCTAGACTGGTCACTCTTCGATTTCCAGTTCTAGGCTTCATCTTCCAAGAACTTCACATTACGACTGATGATGAGTTTTTTCATCATAGGGTTGTACAACCGGTATGCCTTCGCCTGCTCACTGTATCCTGTGAAGATACACTTCTCAGCTCTATCATCCAACTTTTATCTTTTCTCTTCTAGAACATGTGCATATGCAATACACCCGAATACACACAAATGAGCCACACATGGCTTTTGACTGCTCCAGGCCTCCTGAGGGATTCTATCCTTCATGCTTTTGGTGGGACATCTGTTTAGTAGATATACTGCATAACTTATAACCTCTATCTAGAACTCGTGCGACAATCCCTTCATCTTCATCATGTTGCATGCCATCTCCATGATGGTTTGATTCTTCCTCTCAGCTACGTCGTTCTACTGCGGTGTGTATCTGGCAGTGAGCTGCTTCCAAATTTCGTGTTGCTTGCAGTAGTTGTGGAATTCGTTGGAGATGTATTCACCTCCACCATCTATCCTGAGAGTTTTAATCTGGTAGCCACTTTATTTCTCCACCAGAGCCTTGAACTCCTTGAATCTGGCAAATGCTTTGACTTTAGCTTGATTGGATAAATCCATGTCTTGCGGCTAAAGTCGTCAATGAAAGTCAAGAAGTATTTGTTTCTGAAAAATGTGCTAGTCTGCATCGGACTACAAATTTTTGAGTGCACCAGCTCCAATGGTTGTGATTCTCTCCAAGACTGATCGAAAGGGAATGAATCCTTATGTTGTTTTCCGACTAAGCAGCCTTCACAAACTTGGTTTTACTGCTCAATAAGGGGTAAACCCTTCACCATCTGCTTCTTGTGCAGCAGCTTCAGGCCATTAAAACTCAGGTGATCGAACCTCAGATGCCACAACCATGTAGAATCTTTCACAACTACACTTAGAGACATCAATGATTCATTTAGAATCTATAGCGAAAACATTTTGTTCTTCATCATCGACACTGTTGCAATCTGCCCATGCACTTTGTCTCTGATGGTGCATACTTCATCTTTGAACTGGACCATATGCCCCTTCTAC
This sequence comes from Wollemia nobilis, assembly GCA_028583015.1. Taxonomy (NCBI): domain Eukaryota; kingdom Viridiplantae; phylum Streptophyta; class Pinopsida; order Araucariales; family Araucariaceae; genus Wollemia; species Wollemia nobilis. The sequence continues at coordinate 15,561,005 of JAQPPZ010017235.1, forward strand.
ATGAGCTGTCCAACGCTCAAAAGGTTGTGCTTCAGACCAAGCACATAATACACATCACAAATATGCTTTCGTTCACCATGCCTGGTGCGGATGAGGATTTTTCCTATCCCCATCATGGGAACCTTGCTGTTGTTCCCAATATTCACTTCAGACTGGACTGTTTCATCTAGTTGTGAGAATATTTCCTTGTTCTCCGTCATGTGGTTGCTGCACCTGTTGTCAAGATACCAGACATTCTTCTAGCTCCTCCTCAATATTGCATGTCAGTAGCACATTCTCTCCTACTGTATTTTTGGCTTCATCCATATAGTGGGCCTGCTGCTGATTCTCTTTGACCATCCGCTTTTTGCACTATGAGATGTAATGGCCGAATTTCTTGCAATAGTAGCACTGGACCTTTGACATGTCCTTTTTCTAACTAGGTCCGGCTTGCTGGTTCTTTGGATCACCTCTTCCTCCTTGCTGATGGAAGTTGTAGTTGGTCTCTCTCTCACTAGGGTTTGACCGTCCTCCTGACTTGTTTCCTTTCCCACGTCTGCCTCTACCTCTTCCTCCTTGAGAACTAGAAGCGCCTTGGTGGGAGTCTTGTCTTCCGTTGTCTTGAAATGAGACCTGAGCCTTGAATACCTGCTCTAGAGAAGTATGAGATGAACGACTCAGCCTCTACTAATGTGTCTACAACAAACCCATGAGCTCTTCTGTCAAGAGGGTTGTTAGATCCTTCAACTCTTCTATCGTAATGACGATAGAGTCAAATTTGGCAGGTAGACTTCTGAGAATCTTCTCCACGATTCTTTGGCTTTGCACAATTTCTCCATTCAATCACATTTGGTTGATTATGTCCATCATCCGAGTGAAGAAGTCACTCATGGACTCGAACTCACTCATCTATAGATTCTCGAACTCTCTCCTGAGCATCTGCAGCTTCACCAACTTCACCTTGTTGGTGCCTTGGTACGAGTTGGCCAGAATCTCCTAGGCCTGCTTCACCTTGGTGGTCGATGCGATTCGTGGAAAGATGGTTTCCTCAACTGCTTGCATAATGTAGAATATGGCCTTCTGGTCCTTCTTCGTGTTCTCCTTCAACAGGTCCTTGTCTGCTTGGGAGAGGGTAGCCAGTGCTGCTGCATATGCTGGTTCTGGGTAGTCATTCTTGACTAACTCCCATAGTTCCTGAGATCCGAACAGGATCTTCATATGAATGCTCCAGTAATCGTAGTTCTTGTTGTTGAAGCGTGAGATTTGCAACTGGAGCGAATGGTTGCTGTTGGAAGTCATTTTGCTTTGGTCTTCGCGTCAAGGACACCACTGTTATGATACCAATTTGAAGCGATTCCAATTTGAAATTGCTTGAGTGCACAAATATGCCCGCAACATCGGGTTGCGTAGTTGGAAAAACTACGATAGAGGGCGGACTAGGCAGTCAACACCAGATTGCGCAAGTCAAAGAGAGAGTAGTCAGACTGCGTTGCGTAGTCGGGTGGTTCCTAGTGACTTAGCCAAAAATGCAAGAGGGGTCGTCGGAGTGCGCTGCCCCTTATGGGCTGTCCCATCGGACTGCGCTCGGGACTACTTGCATAGTCAGACTACGCAATGCAGTCGAGCAGATAGTCCTACACTTAGCCAAAATAAGAGAGCCCGTCGGACAGTGCAAAAGAGGGCTTGCATCGTCGAACTACGTTGTGCAGTCGGACGGGCAACCTCAACACAGCCAAATTTTAGCTAAAGAACTTTTGCTTTTCAAAGGCACTTGCAAATTCTTCGATGCTTGGCTTGACTCGTCAATTGCTGAGCGAGCAGGAGAAAAAGGGTCCAACTCTGTAGGTGATGAACGAGGTTCAAGCTCAAAAACCTTAGCGAGATACGAAATCACTCCATTGGGGAGACGATTGCAGAGGTTCCTCAAAGAAACAATGGGGGCTTTCAATGAGGGTTAGCTGTCAACAAATTTTGGAAATGTCTGAAATGAAACAACAACTAACAACAACAAACAAATCATAAAGGATGCAGACAGAGATAAACTTAAACCCTACAAATGCCTGGAACTACAACAATGTTTATTTATCCAGAACAAGGGTTACAAAAGTCCTCAATTGAGGATATAAAAACTTCTGCAGGTGAAATTGCAAGATCAACTGAGAAATAAACTGAATGCCAAGGTGGCTGCTTGGACATGAAACCAAAGAGCTTTTCAGCTCACTGATCTACTGCTGCAAAATGACTGTTTTGTTGTTGCTCTCGCCCACTCTGACTACTCCTGCTGCTCAGCTACTTCAGAATCCCCCACACTGCTCTGCTCTCAAATGACAACCAAGCTAGGGTTTATATAGCATGGGCTGAGTACCCAATCACCAACTACCGCACGGATGAAATTAACCAATCACCTAAACCCGCACGAAAGAGATCAATGTAGATTGGATAGATGTCAGAGGACACGTGTGACGTCACATCGAACATTTTGACGAACCGCCCAGCTTCGCTGTTTTTGCCGAGCGAAGTCCGGCATCGCACATGTTCGGAGCTTAGTTGGACGAGAAATTAGGGTTAATATTTCTAACATGTAATTGTTTTGATGGACTCTGCTAGCATGAAATCACTACCTTGTAGTGGAAATTTCTTGCAAAGAGACTTATTTATGTATTGTTCATTCCTACACTGAGAAAGCAAGGAGTTATATATCTATGTACTCTGCTTATATGTACTCGTTAGGATGAATTCTGATTACTACGTAACCATTAGTCTTGTAATTGAAATATCTATCTTTCCTAAGAAACTAACTAACAGAATGTATTCAATCTTCTATCTATCCAATTCACACTATATATTCGTTCTTTGTTATCACAACAAAGAAAGCTATCTATCTATTGAGAAATTGAAAATTTGAAGCCTTACCCTGCTATAATTTGTAAACTTGGTCTTCAGAATGTGCTCCACATTTGCAGGATCGGTGGTGCAAACAAAATTGAAGGTGGGATAAACTACTCTGAATGTTTTGTACTTTTGGTGGTGGTCATCAAGGAAGTCATGCATCCTCTTGAAGTTGCAGATGTCACCCACCATTGTGGATGCAACAGGTGGGTATGCCTCACCACTCCATTTGCTCTTGAATTTATTCAACAAAAACAAAAGGCCGGCAGCTGCCAGGGGCAGTAGTATACTCACAGTGTATATGCTGAATGACACCACCATTATTGCCTTCAAATAATGCTACTACTGATATATGATCATGTACAAAATTGGGTGGGTATATGGAAGCTTTTGTATGGACCGACTGTTATGGAAAGTCGAAAAAACAAATGTTGCAAATTCTATTGGCGATTTGCTTAGTTTGGATCAATCCAAGCTTGATAGGCATGGGAAGGGAGAGGGTGATTTAAATACATACTAAGGCCATTAACATGAGTTGATTAGTATCGAAAGACTTGCTAGCCCTGAATTACTAATGATTTTTTCTTTTCCCACTGTAAATGCTGATACCCAAAGACTGCAAAGAGTATAATTGATCCCACCTAAACTAACAACTAGTTTCTTCATTTAAATATAAAGAAATGGATCCGTCAAGTTGTATAAAGGGCATGTCTTCCTAATATTTTTCAGTGTAAGTGTGAAGAATTGATTCCCTCAGTCGACCATGTCTTCCTAACTTTTTTCGGTGCAGGACAGTGTGAAGATGGATCCATAAAGTGGTATAAATGTATGTCTTCCTAATTTTTTTCGGTGTACGAGAACTCTGAAGATTGTTTCCCTCAATCGACCATCTCCAAAATCTTGCGTAAGCCATTCAATTCTACAATCTTGATATCAACCCGGCACCTTTAAAAAACGGTGAGAGATACATTGTATTCCATGTGACTCCCTATGCTTAGGATTTTGTACTGCCTTTCAATGAGTTGTTATGATATCAAATCAAGCTTTCAATATTTGGTAGGGGAATTAAGAGCCTAAGGTATTCTTTTGGGTCCACATAGCGAACCGGTTATATCCACACTCATTTTTTATTATCAAGTACGGTATGTATTTTGGGTTGCTCTTTATAACCCTTGCGATTTAAGTTAACCCAGTGTGAGATGACAACTAGGTCGGCAAGGGTCTGGCTCATCACTAAGATCTTTGTATAACTGGCACCACCACCTAAATCTCTTCTTGATAAATGCCTAACGAAACTAACACTTACCAATCCATTAACTTTTAAATATGATTTTTTTTATTTTTTACTTAGCTAAGGGATTTAAGAGCATAAGGTACTTTTTACTTTCTTTACTTAGGTAAAGGGATTTAAGAGCATGAAGCATATTTAAAATTTTTCTTAAATTTATTTTAATATTAGGTTAGGGAATTTAAGAGTATGAACTGTTCGGTGGATTTGAATTTTTAATTTTTCACTTTAAAATTCTGATGAAGAGTTCATATGATTTTAATGAAAAACAAATAAAGGCCTCAACCTTTTTTGTTAGTGGTCCAATGTAACATAAATGCGACTAAGTACCTTGTAGGTGTGCCTTGTATAAGATTTAAAAAAATCATATTATTCACTTTCCATATCCCTTATGGTTTTTAAAAAACGGAAAGAATAAATTAGATAGGTTGATCCACGTAGAAGGGTTCATGAATTTTGAATTAATTGTTTGAAAACTAATGAAATGTTGGATATGTTTCAATGTAGATAAGTTAAAGAATTTAATATTATTTTTTCATTAAATGTTAAAATTATAGTAATCATATAAAGTCTTAAATTTGGAAAAAAAATGGTGTTAGTGTGAATATATATATAATTTATGAAATTCGTCGATTTTTTTATATGAAAGATAGCCCTGAACAAACCTTCTTTCCTGCAATCTCCTTGCAACATGTAATTTGGAAGCTGAATTTTTTTGAGATACAATTGAAAGCAATTATTTTCAATCTATTCTCAAACTTAAGGAGATGTTTTCTTTATTTATTTATCAAAAGAATGGATAGCTCTGAAAGTTACACTTAACAAACAAATCTCTCAAACAAATCTCCCATTTGGAAGCTTTATTATTTCTGCACATACTCCTTGTCTCAAATAATATGCCAAAAAATAAAAAACATTGTTCTTTAACCTTAAAATACAATTATATATATATATATATATATATATATATATATATATATATATATATATATATATATATATATATATATATATATTGTTTTTTAAATCTAAAAGAAAAAATCATTGCTCTTTAACCCTAGTTTTTAAGGAAACCTAAAATTAAACTTTTTCTAATTTTTAAATTTGAATAATATAAGATATTTTATGTGTTTTTTTAATGTGATTTTTTATTTTATTATAATTGATAGAAAACTTATAATTTATATTTCAAAAAAATATTGATTTAATCTTTAAGAATTTTTTCATATGTTAAAAATTACTATATTTACATAAAGTTATAAAAATGTTTATATTTAAAAAAATATTTTAATATATTTTAAAGTATATATTTTTTAAAAAATATTAAAAATATTATTAAAAACAAATATTATAATTTTGTATATTTTATTTTTAAATTTTATATAAAAATATAATTATGTCAAAATATATATACATTTATTATATATTGATTTTTATGTCAAATTTTATTACGATTTTTTTATAAACATGTCAAATTTCTTTTAAAATTTAAAAAATTCGAACTCGAACTTGATAACTAAGCATATAAGGGTTATCTATGGCAATGCCATTAACACAAAGATTTATGTTGATTTATAATAAAATTAAAGTGTTTAAAAGTTTTTTTTTTTAATAAGGAATGTTCTATGGTAAGGGCTAAAATGGAAAGTAGGCAAGGGGACAAAATATAGTTTTGGAAAGACCCTTGGATTCAAGAGGAGCCTTTAGTGAACTACAAAAAGTTCAAAGATATCAAAGAACATTTAACTAGAACCTATGGTACAAAAATTAATGGTTACATTCATAGGATGTGTGATTTTTAGGAGTGGAAAATCCTACAAAAATATATGCAAGGCCCATGGGGTAAAGTTCTTCATAACCTTTTAAGGATTTATTGTTTAGGCATAGGCTCAGAGAAGGATCAGATAATTTGGGGAAGAAACCAACAATACCAATACTTGGTGAATGATGGGTATAGAGTCTTGGGAAAAGTAACCTCAGAGAAACCCAAGATTAAAAGAATTTGGAAGCTAAACATCATCCCTAATATTACAATATTTTTTTGGATTTTCATTCTGAATAATATCCTCACGAAAGACAATATTTTCAAAAGAGAGATTGTGGTTCCAACTATTTGTGTGTTGTGTAACAAAGAGGATGAGTGCATGGAACACCTGTTTGGAACTTGCAATTTTTTTTGAGATATTTTAAATATATTTTTGAGAGAAGTTAATTTTGCCTAGGTCATTCCAAATTCTCTAATCAGGATTTGGGAATAGTAGCACTTAGGAAGCAGTATTTTTTGGCAAACATGCATTCCCCATATTTGTTGGAGGATTTTGTTGAAAAGAAACAAACAAGTGTTCAAAAATAAAACTAGAGGAATAATTGAGGTTTATGTCAAAAAAATAACAACCCTCTTGGAGGATTGTATCAAAAATATTATCTTCTAGGAAAATCTTGCAATGATCCTCTCTAGAGAAAAATATATCTTAAATATGGAAAAAAATAATAAGGTGAGACTAGATACTAGATGGGAACATCCTCACAAATATTAGGTAAAAATTAACTTCGATGGGACTGCGAAAAACAACCTGGGTCATGCTAGTGGTGGGGGCCTCATCAAGAATGTGGGGACATCATCAAGAACGAAAGAGGTCAGGTAGTGGTTTCATATGCACAAATCACCAAGTTGAAGCAAGGGCGATGCTTATGGGCCTAAGAATTGTGGTGAATTTGGATTTTAGGAGAATTTTTCTCAAGGGGGATTCCAAGAATATTATAACTTCCATTCAAAAAGGGGGACTAAATAATTCTAGAATTTTCTAAATAATTATAGATGCGAGGACTATTTTGGGAAACCTAAAAGAAAGTTGAATTAAACATAATTATATAGAGGGAAACATAGTTATCAATAAAATAGAGAATTTGATGGTTAGATCTAAGAATTTCAAGGTATGGTCATATGCCCCTATGGAATTCAAAGAGATTATAAGAATTGATACTGAAGCTAGCAGATAAATAGGGCAGAGCAAAGAATAATACTTATTAGGATCATGCTATGAAGGATTTGAGCACACTAAATTACATTGCTACCAATGGTTTCTTTATCAGTCATGTGAAGCATTGAGCACTACATAAGCCTTGTCAAATAGGAGGATAGCAGGATGGATATTTTTTTAGCTTCTCCATAAGCAGGTTTAGCCTAGGTTTGTTTGTTTTATTAAGATAGGGCTATCTTGCATTTGTTTGATCTTCTCTTATTTTTTTCTTGTACATATTTCGAGATCTTTGTAAAGGGTTGGGGTCCTCCAACCCCTTTTTTATCAATATATAAAAAAAAATATAATTACCCTAACTCACTCCTAATATAGAACTTCAACTAAAAACCATGCAAATACTATTGGCACTTCTTAAGGGACCAAGATTAGCATTGAAAAACGTTGAAAATATATTTCAATTGGAAGATATTTCAAAATTATTGTTAATAGTGCAAAGGTTATGACACTTCTTAAGGAATAAATATTACCATTGAAAAATCATGGAAATAATACTAGTTGAGGGAGATTCATAATAATTGTTAATAGTGCAAAGGCTATAGTAGTTCTTGAGGGACTAAAATTACCATTGGAAAATGATGTAAATATATTTCAATTGAGGAAGATTTACAAATTATTATTAATGCTACTAAGAAAAATGGATATGGGGATATTATAAAAGTAACACTATATCAACCATTACTAGAGGGAGCCTCTTTTAAATGTATGTATATCTATTTGGAAATATCAATATATCTATAGACAAGGAAATTGGTGTTAATCTCTAATACCATTTGATTAAATATAATCTAATTAGATTAACCACATATGCAATATTTTATTATTTTAATTAATGTAATTTCCAATAAAAACATATGTAACTTATTAAAATATGATTTTTTTCCTTGAAAAAATATGTAACTTTTTTATTTTGATGAAAGGCCATTTTAATTATAAAAATAAAAGTCCTTTAAAGCCAAAAAAAGTGTGGGTGGAGAAAAAAATCACACCTCGAATGTCACTAACTTATCCTAATAGCGGATAAAGAAAAAAAACTGCACCATACGGGCACCATGACCATCAACAACAAATTAGAAACAATCTACATCCAGAAATATTTTTTAAATAAGGGAGCTTGTGGCAGATTGGGCCTTATCCATTTGAAGTAGGTGGTTTCCCCCATCCATCAAAGCGCTCCTTATCCCAACTTGAAGCATGAGTAATTAGAGAAGTACGGGACCAGCCAAAAATATGCTTGTGGCTGCTTGAAGCCCCCAAACCATTATTAGGTACAGGCACAAATTGTGAAGTGATCAAAAGTACAAAATTTTGGGAGGTGTACATATCCAGCTACTACAATGAACCTCCATAGTCACGGGATCTGCTCCGAGGAGGCTGACATCGTGCATGATCAAGGTATCAATGTGAATGAGATCTGGCTGGGTGAGGAAGTGAACAATCAAGGGCCTCTCTATTGACAACACAAGGGGCATCACCCCAGTATTTCAATAAATCCTACAAATGGTCTAGCTCCATAGCCATATTTTTAGCCTGGTCATAGATCTGAAACCACACATCATGAAAAACTTTGAGCTTGTCAGCAAATAAAAAATCTTGAGATGGATCAACCTACTTGAAAATAATCTTGTTTCTAGATTTCCAAATAGAAGGCTGACTCTGAATATTTTCCACACTTCCCTCAATGGGAGAGAAAATTGAATGGGATCACCTGGAAGGACATGATGCTAGGAAAGCTATAGGGACATAAACGGGGTAAAGAAAGAACCCACCCAACTCTAAGTGAGACTAACCGATATACATGCCCAAAAATGATGCATACAAGAATCTGGTTTTTGAAAAAATGGGCATCGAGGCTCAGGCACCCCCATATAAGAAATTTTGTGACCAAGGGGCAAACCCTAATAGAGTAAGCTCCAAGCGAAAAAAGCTTTCTTTGGCTCCAACTGAATGAAATCTAGTTTTCCACCTAGATGGTGATGAGAGAAGGTCCCATTTGACATTGAGTTTGGGCACTGTGGGTGCAGTTGGCGTAATCCAGTCATAACCCTACATAGCTCTATAACTGAGTAAGGAAGTGTTCTTATACCAGACCTAATATTTCCACCAAGGTTTTTGGGATCTGACACCTAATTTATGCCATAAGGAGAAAGGTGTATGGTCTAGAACATCATCATATGTAGCCTTGTCAACATTGGAAAAGCGAAACATCCTTTTAAAATATTTCCAAGGAATCCAGTCTCTGTTTTCCCTAGAGTAAAAATTTGTAATGGCAATAATACCCCGCTTAAAAAATTTCTAGGCATGGACCCAAGGAACTTGGCCCAATGGCTTATCTTGAAGCTTGAATAGAGTAGGCCATCAGACATTGAGAATATTAATGGAAAGGCCTTTATGTGAATGGACCCCCTTCCAAAAAATCTAAGGGTTTAATTGTTGCCAGTAATTCCATATGCTTTTGATGACAAAGGAGCTAGGGATTTTAATGAAAACTGGGGCCAACACTAGAGGGCAAATCCATTCCTGCCCAGGATCAGCGGTTGAGGGGAATCCTAGCCGAGATGCAATGTCTGATAAGAACTTTCCATGCTTCAAGTACTTTGAGAGCTTGAACAATCCATTTAGCATAGAGGGCTAACCCTTGACGTTTACAATCCAACAAACCCATACCACTGCTTGTTGTGGGAGACAGTAAATATCCCAAGCCACTTTGTGAAAGCCCTTCTGCTCAAACCCACTAGACCATAGAAAATCCTGTAGTAATTTTTCAAGTCATTTGTAACAAGCTTGGGGAGGGACCCAGCAAGACGAGTAGTAAACATGCATGGAAGCCAATACTTTTGAGAAAATGTGAAATTTTCCAGCAAGAGAGAGCTTCTTAGTACTCCAATATTCCAACTTGCTTTTTACTTTTTTGATGACATAAGACCATAATTGGGATGAAGAGCCTTGAAAGGCAAAAGGAATACCCAAGAATTTGAAGACTTCTCCAGGCTGAATCCAACTCCACTACACATGTTGAATCCAATGGGGAAGAGGTTGTAGGGATTTCTTGTAACATGAAATTTTCCTCCATTGGATATTATACCTGGAGGATTTGCAAAAAATATCAAGACAAGAAAGATCTTCAGAAATATATTGTTCATCCTCATTCAAAGTAAGAAAGGAATCATCAAAAAAATGGTCGTTAATGAGTTGACCAACATTCCCAAGAAGGGAAATACCTTGAAGCATCCCAAGAGAAGCAAAATGAGCCAAAATATGACCAAATGCTTCTGCTTCTAAAATGAATAGCGAGGGGGCCAAAGGACAACCTTGCCTTACTGACCTATGCAAGCCAATAGCATCAGTTTCAAACTTGTTCAGAGAAAGCACGGTTGATGCATCCTGAAAAAGTATTTAATAGAGGAAATAAACTAAGGCCCAAATCCAAGAGCTTACAACATGGAAATAATGAAAACCCATTCAATTCGATCATAAGCCTTTTTAAATTCAAACTTGAAGAAGAGGACCTATTGACTGGACCTACGAACCCATTTCATTCCTTTCCAAACAATGAGAACGTTGTCCAAAATATACCAATTCTGGATAAAGCCAGATTGCTCAGGCCTCACAATAGAGGCAAGCAAGGGCCTAATATGCAAGGAAAATGCTTTGGTAATGATCTTATAGATGAAATTAAGCAAAGCTATTGGCCTTCAATTTGTAATTATTTCTAGATCCCTGGACTTTGGAATAAAATTGATATTGCCCTTATTGATAATAGCACCTAAGGAGCCAAACCTCAGGACTTCTAAATATACTTTATGCAAGTCAGGACCAAAAAACTCCTAGCAAGTTTTGTAAAATTTTTAGGGGAAGCCATCAAGCCCTAGGGCCTTCATGTCTACCATTTAAAATAGGGCATCTACAAGATCCTTCTCTGATAGAGGCCATTCACATTCATTCTACTATATTGGGAAGAGGTAAGTTGGGATAACCTCTTTGCAACATTGAAGGGCTAATTCTCATTTAGGGGTGTACGACTGAGAAAAAAAAATATGAGAATAATACCGTGTAAATTCAACTGCTATCTCAAGAAAAGAGGTGGTGCGAACCCCATTAACCACTAAATATTTGAATTGAGTGGAGTGACGTGAAGGTCGAAGCCTCTAGAAAAACTCTTTAGAAATGTGGTCACCCACTTTGAGCCAATGTAGTCTAGATTTAATATGAACCCCTCTGGTCTCATACACTTCAGCCACTTTGAGCTCATGCTAGAGCTGAGAGACATGGGCTTGAATAGTGGAGTCAAAAGGAGAGGTCTCAAGACAGAAGGAGACTTGTGCAAGCTCATTACATAGAGCAGTATTAGAGTGATGATGCATCTATGCCATTTTATTGCCTAGGATTTTGAGTAGAGTAGTGGTACAAAAAATGGTATTATTCCACTACTCAATCTGTCCTAAATCTCCATTGTGTCTAGGTACAATGTTCCAGATCCTTTGGATGTGACAAACAATAGTTTCATATTGCAAGAAAGAAGTGTTAAGAAAAAATTGAGTATGATTAGGCCATTGATGGGTGGAGGAAACATGAACATAGAACATTATGGGGGAATGATCGGACGAGACCATACCAGGAATGTTTTCAACAAAAGGGATTGAAGGGAGCTACGCTGGTCTGACAACATAGCCATGTCCAAATTTTTTAAAACTCTTGTGAGGCCTGACTGAAAATTAGACCATGTGAACCACAAATGCTCAAGAAATTGACCCAAAAAGAAACAACCATTGGGATCGAAGACCCCTAGTTTATTTTTTATAAAATATCAAGCATTCACTCTTTGAGGCCCATCTATTGGGAAGCTAGCCCATTTTATCATAAGGCTTCTTGACCATATTGAAATCACTACACATTAACCAAACTGTGGTAGGTAAGGATAAAGCACACCATATCCACATTGCAAATATATCTTAGACCTCATTAGAGGCATAAATATTAATAATCCCAAAGGAAAGACCATCAACTTTGAGAAGAATCCAAATCGTGTGGTGAGAGGGATCAAAACCCCATGTGACAAATTACTTTCCCACCTATTATTAAGCAAAATGACAACACCTCTATTGTCGTGGTTGTGGTTGGTAGCATACATCTGACTGCCAAGACATAACATAGAACAAGTAGATTACAAATTGAAACCTACCACTTTGACTTCTTGTAGACACACAAAATATGGATGACCATAGAGACTGGAACAGGTAGTGAGCTCATCCCAAACCATATAACAATGAACAAGATCCATCAACCCACAAAAATTCTAGGATAAAAACAACATTAAAAAGAGTCAAGTTGTATACCCCCACTAGCCTCAGTCGTATTATCCAAAAATAGGTGGTAGGGACTATTCTTGAAGGCATCCATGGTGGTGGAGGAGATAGAAGTTTACTATTGCTTGTCTAAATGAGCAAGCCGCTCACCTCGCAGGGGGCTACGAGACCATCGTCCTAAATTCTAAGAGAGAATTCCTTCAAACCGTACCTCATTTGGAAAACCCAAGGGCAATATGGATCGAATCCCTTCATCATGGTCTACAGACTCGATGACTAGAGGAGGAGAGTGAACAAGGGTTGACTCCATAACCGACATTTGCATGGGAGGATTAGGCACTAAGACCAGAGTATATATGGCCACTATGTGCCCTGCCTGAGTGAGCTTACTACATTTCCCTTTCTTACATGAAACCCCAGTCCATTCACCATATTTTGAATGAGGGTGTTGGGTAGTAGGAGATAATAGAACACCAACTACCGGGGTAGTCGCCTTGGCCTTGAATTTTTCAACCATCAAGGGGTAATACTTAATGTAGTGGGATGCTGACTAGAAATGATAATATGTATTAGGGAGGTTGATATACACCACCCGATGATGAATACGGGTAGAACCAACTTGAATGTCGATATACTCCTTTAGGGTTTTAGCTAGGTCAACCTTGATACACATTCTCCTGCTAGGGCAGACCGACATGAACCGAGAGGGTTCATCACAGATAAATTCACCAAGGGTGGACACCAAGTTTTTTAGAAAGGGCCAACATGTAGTGGGGAGGCCCGGGAGTTCTACCCAAATAGGCATGACCAAGGAAACAAAATTAGAAACCGTGAAATCCCGGCTCCACGACTGGAAAATGAGCAGTGAACTATTAATGTAACTAGGACCCTTATTGAGGACCTTCTGGGCTTGGTTAGGACTACCAAATTGGAAATGAAAAAACCCTTAGAGAGATTTTGGACATGGTCGACTTGAATCCCATATAGATGCCAATACTGCTCAATCTAGTTTCTAAGGACATGCTCAGGAGGAATCCGACCCAAAAAATACCCTATAAGAGTATTGTTTTCAAACCAAGAACATGCCTAATTGAACTCATGCATAGGAATCACAAAATCAAGGTCAAAAATACCTCGTGGTACATCTTGGACACAAATTTCTTGGGCCATTTTTCACCTCCAAAGCCATTCCTCTCGTTGCCAGCCTTAAACGAAGCCGAGGGAGGAGAAGCTGACATAATAACACCAACAGAGCAAGCGCAACACGAAGGCTGACACAAGCTCCTCGAGAATAAACAAAAACTATCAGAAACTCTAGGACAACACACAGACTGACATGCACATGGCCACGAAACTGAAATCCTCAAAAAAATATGTAACTTTCATTTCAGAGTTTGAAAAAATTACAATGAGATGGGTATTTTTACTAAATCAGACATGTTACAATAATAACAACAAATTGCAAGTCTTTAGTGATCTTATAGTGTCATTTTGGTACTTCAACCCTATAGCCATCATTCATATTTTATATATGACCTTAATTATCAAAATATAAAAAATAACACAAAAGTTATCCTAAACCACAATTTCTATCAAAAAAGTATAGATTTTGGTGGAATCATAGTCTCATACACTACTCCTTTTAACCAAGTACCAACTAGAATATCAAAAATAACTTTTGATAGACCATCTACTTCCTCATTTAGTAATTTGTAGATATTTTATTAAGATATATTTTTAAATGATGCTTCTCACAATTTCACTTGTTCATAATAAGGCCTAAGTATCAACTTTTGCATCCCTACTAAACCTGAAGCCCAATACACCACCAATTTTGAGTCACCAAATACTTGGATATTTTGTTTTTCCTTGTTCCATTGTCATTCTTAACAAAAATATCAAAGCCTTCCACTTTGCCACATTATTGGTACCTTCACCAATATTGGCTTTTAAAGTGAAATTATGATAACAATCTTGATATAACACCTCTTTTTCCACATCTATATAGATTTTCTTAACAAGCTCCATCATAAAAACCCCTAGACTTCATAATATCCACTATTAAACTACCAACCTATCTTACAACCTTTAATTTTAGGGATTTTTTTATGCCTTCATAAGTATATTTGTAACAACCCTCCTCGCACTACCCTTGATTAGCAATTAAATTAATGATATGAACTTGCATTTTTATTTGGAATGTGGTACTACTAATGGCTTTGTTTACACGAGACCAAGGAAATTTATTCGATAGATTACAAAATTCAACAAAAAAGGTAAGTGGAGAAGTTATGATTTGGCTCGTGAGTACATGGAATAACACGTGGGTGAGCCTCATATAGGTGCATTGGAATGTAATACATTATATTTACGTGTGTCATTTATAAAATGATCTGCTTGTTGTTTGTTAAAATATATATATGCATGCATACATATTAGGAGGGCAGTGGAAGTGCTGAAGACATGGGAGCCTTCAATCATGGAATAATGATGATTTATATTTGTTGGTTTGTATTCATCAATAAATTTAATAAATAAAGATATATATATATATACATAAATATATAAATAAAATATGCACATATAATTTTGAACAAATATGTTGGATATATATTTATTGCACATGTTTACATGCTTTTTAAATTAAAAAAAAAAAGATAGCTCTGTTACCCATGATCCAATTGAAAGAGTGGGAAAATAATGGCATAACAATCTATGAGTTAATTGTGGCGGAAATGATGGCCTAAGTAAAAATGACTTCATGTTTGTCCAGGAGTGAGAGGAGAAAAAAAAATGGTAAAAAGCATGCATGAAAAGAAATTGGTGAAGGGAGTTTTTTGGGAATGATTTGGATTGTGTGTGCTTGACTGATTTTTGTGTGGTTGATTTGCATGTGAATTGGGATAGCTGAAAAGTTTGGGTGAAAGAACTAGCAGAATGCAAATTGTATATCAATATTTAGCAATCGATTACCTCTCATGTCTTGGTTTTTTTGAGCTAAATTGATGTTTCGTATAAGAAACATTGATGTGAAATTGAAACTATTCCTCTGTGAGAATTTTGTGTGTGTATATTGTGCAACTATGATGTTTGCTATGAAAAATAAAATGAGTTTTTGAATGCACAATTTACATTTGTTATATTTTGGATTTGAATCTACTTTACTGTGTGATTTCTTGAGCTATGGTGCAATTATGGAAGCTCATAATGAATTTAGAATAGTTTTAAAATGCCCAAATTCGTTGTGTGGTTACTATTGCTTGGAAACCATGAAATGGTATTGAAACTGTAAAAAAAATTATGGTTTAAATGGCAATAGGATAATGTACAATTATTTTTGTGATTATTGGTTTGTATGATTGCATGTGATTTTAACTACATTAATTAGTGAATTTCATTCATGAATGAGCCAACTTTGATCCCCTGTTCTCTATAAATTCCAATGGTCATCACTCCAGTAGCAGTGGAGGATAGTTCACAACAAGGATGGATATTCTTTCACCTTTATGTTATCTAATACATTCTGGAGAGAATGTATGAACCAACACTTGCAAGAGAAATAGTAGAATCCTTAAACTTGTTATGTAATGCTATGATAATGGTTAAATTTTCAAAAAAGAACTTGATTGGGTTATTTACCATTTGGGATTGGCTTATGATATTTTAGATGATGGCTAGCTATTGGTTTTGCTAGAAGAAAAGATTATAACACAAATGTGCTATATTTGTATGAGATATTTTGGGGAACTAAAAATATTAAGGGATAGTTATATTTATTTTATAGAATTATGTTCCCTAATTATTGAAACTTAGCCTCTGTTCTAGATATTGATATTAATTTATAATTATCAAATTATGTAGAGTTTTAGGAGTAATTCAACATCATAGTTTTACTTCAGCTATGTGTAAGATAAATGGAACTCCTATTACAGTATTATCCATTTGGGTAAACAATTTAAAGGAATGAGAGGAGTCACTTATATAGTTACCATTGTTATATTGTAAATGATATGTTAATGTATTTTCTCAATGCAAGACTTTATTATATTTATAATATTCAAATTATTATTGCAATGTAATATGATTGTTGTATTTGAAAATAAGAACATGACTTTTCTCCTGTTATGCGCTTGTTTGGTTTGGTGTTGAAGTAAACCTTGTTAGACTTTAAATATGAACATGAATTTTATTTGGGAAGGGTTTTCGAAGAAATCAAGTGTAATACGTCAGGTAGATACATCTTAAAAAAAGCATGATAGGAATATTGTGAGATTTAGTTTTATATATTTTATTTGGTATAGTTAAAGATGCTAACTCAATGTCATTAAAATGTTAGAGTAGATCCTTAACTATCGGTGCATTGTTTTGAGAAAGGAATAGTTAACTTGAGCAATAGTGGGATTTAAGTGTAGAATTTCACTGTGTTTGGCTTCAACAACCATTGTTGGTAAAAATATTTATTAAAAGTAATTCTTGGCTAGAGTGTAAAATCGAATTACTAAATCTTCATTTAGCTACTTGTAATATCTTTATTATGGAAATTGTGTTAAAAGAAAAAGAGCTAGTTGTAGTAAAATATTAGTTCTTCGAAGGGTTCAAAATTAAGATTAAGGTCAACCGTGGAATCACTTGGGATTAGGAAAGTAACTTCTTTATTTTATGGTAAAAGTGTTTTAATAAATTTTTGCTTATTTGTATAGTTGTTATGTGGAGTTTAAATGATATACATATATCTTGGAGTGGAATATAAATGGTAGTGTACTTTATAATTAAAATAAATCAGAGTAGATGTTTATTTTTTTTATAAAGGTTGCTTTTGATAAGAAAAATAGGGATTTTAAGGAAGATTATCTTTAAAAATTTGAGCTTTATATTTAACTCCTTCATTTTGGTGTACAGTAAAATTCAATGACCAAGTCTATGTTATACTATAACCTTGGGCTTACTATAAGGGAATTATAGTACTTGTCAGAAAACAAACCATTGGTTATCTAATATTTATCTAGGGTATAAAAATTAGTAACCTTTGTATCTTTTAGGTAGATATTTTGAAAATAGATCTTGTTGATAAAAGCTATTTACTCCTTTGTGTAGAGTTTATTAAATAATCTTAAAAAATCCAATGATGTTGAGATGAAAGTATGCATACAATATATCTTGAGAGTGACTGTAGTCTGGAGAAAAAAGTTGAAACATGAGACCTAGCTAGTACTTATAATGAGAGACATAATGGGATGTCGACTTTAGGTCACTATCCAATATAGTGATAGGTCGATGCATCACTATAGTTATAGAGACTAGAATGACATTAGTAGCTAGATATGCCACACCGTTTGGGATAAGGACAAACATATGTGAATCAAAGTGGGTATTGTGACTAAAACTAGTTTTAGGGTAATGGCATATATCTTGTTGACTTCGAGTAGTAGTAAAATCAACAAGACACTTGGCATATGTACAATATTGCATATTTAATTGGAACAAGTTGATCAGTTAGATCAAAGTTCAATATGCTAAGGGATGGGGGCTGTATACATCCACCCTTTAGGTATTATGGGCCCTAAAGGACAACCTCTGCCATGGTTTGACCATCATGCCAGATCAAGATGATGATAAATAAGGTAAGTCAATTCCAGGAAAAGGTAATTCTCATAGAATTTGGCCAAACTCGTCCACTTGGGTAGCTTCCTACAGTAGCTTTAGAACTAGAAAATGGTTTGGTATGCCAATACTAATTTATCTGTATGATAATGATTGAGGAAAAACAAAATAATAGTAAACAAGATAGACTCTTAGGGTTTAACATTGATTAAAAAAAGTTCTAGGTATTATTGCTTGGCTTATTTATTTGTGGCACAACCAGGTGAGTAGACTTGGGTTGTTACAAAATTTTATTTGAGCTTGAAATTTTATAGGTGGAATTTCCTTACTCTCAAACAACATAGAATTTCTTGCCAACCACAAACCCCATGCTACTATTAATGGAATGCATTTGTATTCCTTTAAGCCTTTGTATTTGAACCATTGTTGCATATTATTCAATAGATTCCTTGTTGGCCACTATCCCTTCCCCTTAGTCATGGGTAGAATAAATCTCCAGACTTCTCTCAAGAAATCATAGTGAACCAGTAGGTGATCCACTATTTCTTCTTCCCTTTTACACAAACTACATTGACATGGACCCTACAAGGACCTCTTGTGTAGAACATATCATGCCAATGTCTTAGCTAAAGTTAACCAAGAAAATTTTTGATTTTCAAGGGTGCTTTCAACTTCCAAACCTTGCTCTACCACCAAAGGACCTCCTCATTATTATCTTAAAACATTGACTTGTATCCTTCTTTAGCTATAAATTATCCATTATTTGGGTTTTTTGGCCATACTAAAGAGCCTTCTTATTGTCTCAATATTAGAAAATCCCTTGTCAAATCCCTTGTATACTTTCTCCTTTGCTCAATTTCATTTCCTTCCAAAAGTAATTCTTCTACTAACCCTTAATTCCATAAATTTATTTTATCCATAAAGGCTCTACCAATACCTCAATTCCTATCTATTTATATATTCTATTAAATTTTAATATGGTTGGTAATTGCCTCCATTTCCCAGCTAGGGGTCTTTTCCTAGCCTTTCTTCTCATTTCCTATTTTTCAAACCAAAAAATTGCCCACTAATGGAAAATACTTCACTAATGCTTTCCAAATGATAGTTGTATTGATCACTGGCTTGTTAAGAAGTCTAATCCACTCTTCAAATAACATGGAACCTAAATATTTCTCCTTGATAACCTCATTCCATAATAATTTAACAATTATCAATCTCCAAATACTCTTGGTAGCTAGTGCTTTCCCAAAGCTATTTATATTATTAAGCCCCCATCCATCTATTTATTTAGATTTGGCTATATTACTCCATTTAACCAAAGGCATTGCATCCTTATCCCTTCTTCCTATCCAAAGAAATTAGAAACATTTATTCCTTATTTTTTCCACTATTTTAACAGGAATATAAGCCATAGAGTGCCAAAATATTTGAATGAATTCCATAATTGATTTAACTAGTGTTAAACGATCCCCAATGATAACCATTTATTGCACCATGAAGTTACCATTTTTTCCATTTTATTGTATAACCAAATCCAATCCTAGTATCCATAATCATTTGGCTTTAGTATAAACACAAAATATTTTAGACCTTTGCTAAACTCAATTAGATTGAAGCCAAAAATCCTTATCACTACTTATTTTTGTCTTAGTTGTAGTCTATTAAAAGCTATATTTATTTTCTGGAGGTTTATTTCCATTTTTTGTGGAAGCACAAAATAAATCTGACAACTAGTTATATTTTAGTGCTTCTCTTAAGATGTGATTTCCAAATAGGAGTATATCATATGAAAAACGTAAGTGAATCCCAATCATAGATTTTTTCAATTTAATGCCTTTGATCATGCCAAGTATTTTTTGTTCCTCAATTATTTTACTCATCCCTTCAACCACAAGTAAGGGTGATAGGGGCATCCCTATATTAGCCTTCTAAAAGGCTTGAAGAATTTGGAAGTTAAACCATTAATTAATACAACAAAGGAAGAAAAATTAGCACATCCTATTACCCAACTTACAAAGGGCACATTGCAACCAATATAAATTAATATAAGCTTGATGTACAACCAACTTACCCTATCAAAAGCTTTTTACAAATAAAGCTTAATTATCATTTATTTTTGCTTTCTTTATTTGAGTGAATGAAGTGTTCCTTGAGCAATAGCTATAGTTTTATAGATTTATATTTTACTCAAGAAACCAAATTGTTCTTCTGAGAAGGTGTCTAAAACAACACCTTTTAACCTTGTAGCAATAATCTTGGAGATGATTTTATAGAGAGTATTACATAAATACATGGCCCTACACTCCCCAAAATATTTTTGGGTTATCCTTCTTAGGAATCAAGACCAAGAACATTGTATTGATAGACTCGAGTACCTAAACAGAAGTCCTTGATTCCTCAACTACCTTTAAAAGGTATTCTTCCAAAAAATCATAAAAATCCACATAAAAGTCAATGGACCAGCCATCTGGTCTTGGACTCTTCCATTTTTTAAAATATTTAACTATTATTTGTAGCTTCTCCTTAGTGATTTCTATCATAAAAGTCTCTTTAACTTCATCATTGACCATCTTAGGTAGATAAAGTGCTAGCTTAACAATTTATTCAATATATGCTTTTTTGGGTTCTTGATAAATTTTCTTAAAGTAGGATACTCCTAATATTGCTATTTTTTGAAACCTTCTTATATTTATTCCATGTTATCCTCCTTTAATCTCTTATATTGTATTTATCATTTTTCTTTGTTTTGCATACTTTTGAAAGGATTTTGTATTCTCATCCCCTTGTTCCAACCAAGGTGCTCTACTTCTCATCCTCCACTTTCTATCTTCCCATCCTAGCAATTTCCTCTTCTTTTTATCCAACTCCTTGACCTACAAATTTTCCTTGTATTAAATACCTCATTACATTTATGACTATATAACTGATTTAATTTAGATTCTATGTCCATTATCTTTGCCTCTACTTTTCAAAATTTACCTTTGGTCCATGTGATTATAACAAATTTTATTCTCCTCATTTTTTATAAAACTGAAACATAGTTATCTCTTCCATTGTTATGTCAATATGTCTCCACTCATATTTTACTATATTTATATTTTTTGCATCTTTCAACCAGATAACATTGAAATTGAAAGGCCCTATGGGTTTCTCTTGATCCTTTTCTAACTGTTATAAAACTGATGAATGATCATATCTCCCACTTTGATCTATTCAAGACCTTGGTCTTTCTGCTTCACCTATGAGGTTTTTAGACACTAAAAATATGTCCAACCTTTTAGAAGTACCTTGTGTTCTAGTTCTTTGATTCCTCCAAGTGGGCACTAATTTAATAGGTTCTACATTACACAACCTTACATTACGTATTTTTTATAGAAAATATTTAGCAATGGGATCCATTCTAGACTCCTACCCATATTTTTGCTCTTTTAGTTAAAAAATTTAAGTGCCCTCCCACCACTACATTTTTTGTTAATTCTTGTCTAAATAATTATTTTAAAAATTACCTTCTACTACCATAAGGACCATACAAATTTACTACAGAAGTCAAATTACCTAGCTCCATAGAATGTAAGTATGTAACCACAATTGCCTCCTTACCATTACAATTTTTTCCTGATATTCCTTTTGAGTCTAACCCAAAAAAGTCCCAATTTGGTAGGAGAGAGACGAGTATGGCTATTACTTTTTTTGCATCAACATAATCTACTAGATTAAAATTATATTTGGCTTATGAAGTTTAAACAAATGCTTTTGGGCTATTTTTTTATGAGGGTCCCAAAGGCCTCTAACATTTAAAGAGAGGATGATCATTGATACCCTTTCCTTTGGGGATGTCCTTCTCTAAGAACCCCAACTATAGGTTTTTTTTTACTAGAAAAACTTTCGGTGTGCATGTCTATAAATATAAACTATAAATATATTATTTTTATATACAATAATAATAAGTTTATAAGTAAACACATTAAGCTGTAATTACAAGATAGTTGTAATATTATTGTAGTGGTAATGGATTTGGCCTCTCTTTGAGAGGTCCAAGGTTCAAACCCCACTTAGTATGAGGGGACCAAGACACCTCATAAAAACTTGTGTAAACTCATTGAATTTTATAGTTGTAAGCTTATCGTAGTGGTAAAGTTCTTGGGTTTTCATTCAAGAGATTCAAGTTCAAACCCCACTTGGTATAAGGTGACCAAGAGCTCTCATAAAAACCTGTGTAAACTTAAAAAAAACATTATAATTAGAAGTGAATTTTATTATAAAAATAAAAATATAATTTTTTTTTTGTCATTGGTTATATAGGATTGAAAAGGGGTCTACCTATCTCATCATTATCGCATAGTGGTATTGCAACAACTTTCCTTTATATTTTGTTAAGAGTTGAACTTAGATCACTCTTAAAAAAAAATAATCCATTAAACTAATATCATTTAATAAAATAAATAATTAGCTACAAATATTTTTATCATTATCAATAAATAATTATTTATTTTTAAAATATTTTAATTAATTTTTTTTTTTTTAAATGAGCATAATCCAATATCAATATAGATCATTAAAACATGTCAAATATAAGTTACAAAAAGAAATCAAGTTTGAATTGTGACAAACAAGTTGTAGTGAACATATTTACACAAACTTTACTTGTGACACTTTGGTATAATATAACATATTAAAAAAGCATTCTCAAAGTAATCAATATTTACACAAACTATACTTGTGACACTTTGGTATAATATACCATATAAAATAATAATTAATTAAAAAAGTATTCTCAAAGTAATCAAGGTAGGATGCGATACACAATATGAGATAAGGATATTGAACTTGAGGATACAAGTACATTCAAATATATTTGACAAGTATGTATATTTTAAAAAGGCAGGGTTTCAAAAGTTTTCTCTTTTCATAGTATAATAGGTTACATTAATTTTTTTAGAAAAATATGAAATATGGATTAAGAAGATAGATTCAAAGTTATAATACTTGGCTTGCCACTTTTGGCAAGTCCCAAGATCCTAATAAAACTAACTCTAACATCTCCTTGAATCACAAATTTCTGAGTGTGATCCAAAAAGAGCAAAAACTCCTATCTTGATCACAATTTTTATTAATACTATTCCAAAGAACCTGAATTTGCTTCTCCCTCTTGCCATGACTTCAAGAGCTATTCTAAATTGGGACTAAGAGCATTATAAACAACAACGTGATTCCAGAACAAAGGCTAATAATCATAAATATTTACCTTGCTTCTGCACACTTCATTGCATAAATTATTGTTGGTTAGTAATAAAAGTTGTTTGTTCACCTCCATCTAATCTACAATATCTCTATTTTAATCATATTTCAACTGGTATCTAGCAAGATGCTCACTTTCATTTTAGCCAAAAATTTAGTCATTGTAATATTCTCTCTTCCTACATAAATCATAATGACATCCTCAAACTACTACCAAATGGTTTTAATTTGACTCACTATGTTCTTGATCTACCACACAATTGATCTAAAATTCCTAATCTCATCTAGTGACCCCACCAAAATTTGAGAGTTAGAATCCACTATGATGTTTTTAACTCCATTATCTAAAGTATTAAGAGAGCCTTGTCTAATTTCCAAAGCCATTGCTTCATTATTTGTTGTTACTCCTAGGCCTTTCAATTCCTAATGAAGAACATTCCTCTTGTAGTCTCTTTTGAGAAAGCCAATGACTGATGCCTATGGGTTATTATTGGCTACTCCATCCATGTTAATTCCTTTTATAGACTAGGGGTGGGGGTTTCCAAGCCCCATGAGTCCTCCTCATGATATAATTATCTCCTTGCTACTTATTCTACTTCTCCACATGAGATTTTATTCCTTTTGTAACTTTATTTAATATTTTTTGCCAAACTAGCTCTATTGGAGTGTGTTCCTCTTTGAAAATATTGGCATTTATTTCCAACCATATGTGCCACCAAATAAAGCATAGACCTAGAGACCAACACAACTAAACTGATTTATTTTTTAACCTTCTACATTTATGAACCTCCCATATTTTAGTATGTATTAACTACTAGTTTAGATGGGCCTTGAAGAGATCAAACCATCAACTCCACAACTTTAGGGTAAAGTCACACTAGAAGAGCAAATGATCTATTTTATCCTCCTAAGTATTACACATTATACATTTAGAGAGGCCATGGAAACCTCTCTTTTATAACATATCATGACTAGGGAAGCTCTTATGCATAACTTGCTAGAATTTTTTTTTTAATTTTTGGCCAGTACTTTGCCAACCATATTCTATCCCATGGAACATCCAACCACATTGAAGGGGGAGGTAAACATTCATTATAACCATCCCAAATTGTATATATGCCTAAATTCCCATGATACCAAGCTATATTATCCTCTTCATCCTTTCTTTTAAGGTGGTGTTGCTTTAATATCCTCTCTATAAGTGACAACACATTCTGAGAGATCAGGATTGACCACTCTTCCCACTACTTTAATTGCATAAGAGAGAAGGTCCCAATCTACCTTGTATGTAAATAGCATGCTATATTGATTCAACCTCTAGCCTCTATGCTCTACTGAAGGAGTTGTAGCTTTGGAAATTCTAAAATTAAAGGGGGTATTATTCCCAAAAATTGAGTTATAAAGTATTTTTTAAATATATTTTATTATTAAAATAATTCATGTTCTAATATGAAACCCCATGTCCCTTTCCTGGTGCTTTCAGTGGCGTAAAAGGTTTAAAATGATTGTGGCATGGTGGTTATAGGGGCGGACTATGCGAAGATCAGTGTGGTGGCTTCTGGGGCAAACAACACAGAATACTATGGCAGCCATAAAAAGCTGGACAGCCTGCCCGAATTCGTGGCGGCTACCGATTCCACCATGTAAATTCAAAAAAAAAAAAAAATCTGAAACCCCATACCTTGGTATGTTGTTATAATCTCATCTAGAGTACCCAAGTTCAAATTATGGGGAGGGTGTTATGCCCTTCGGGAGGATGGCCCAAGCTTTGGGCTCTCTTCTACGAAACCTAGGTTCAAAACCATGGTGGGATATGTATAGGAGTCATCTCATTAAAAAAATTGTTATTTAAGGTACATTATGAGTCCTATTGTGTCTTGGGTTGTACTTTGTATTACGTTTTTTATATCTTATTAATGTAGGACATCATAGTGCTTTGGGCTTTGGCTCTCTTATGGGAAATCCAAGTTCACGGTAGGGTGGTGTGTGTATGCATAAGCTTTATAAAAAAATATGATATTTAAGGTACATTATGAGTTTATATTAAAACACGAATTAGTATGTCTTTGGGTTCTCACCAAATTGTTATGTCTTTGAGTTCTCATAAAAGAGATCCAAGGTCAAAAGAGACTCAATTCAAACCACAAGGTGAGTGTGAGTGGCCTCATTATGTTTTAATTTAAAACAAATAAAATTTACAATATGTATAAGATACAATATGGATAGATGTTTTGCTCAATGTATTTTTAAATTATAGACATGCATACATAAATAACATCTCACAATCTTAATATTTTTTAAATGTTGAAATATTAAAACATGAAAATAACTTAAGATTAATTCATATAACATACTATCCTCTAATTATATCTCTCTCTATATAAAACACACATCTATACTATATATAAAATTTAAAAAATACAATATATATAAGGTATAATTTGGATAGATGTTTTTGTTAAAGTAATATTCCATCATTTGAGATATTTACCCTTTTCCTACATTAGATCGAATTTATTTACTGCATGGTCAAAAGTAGCTTGTTACTTTTTACCACTAGTATTTACCTTTTTACTTTCTACCATGAAGATATTCACTATTTAGAATATCTTATGGTAATTAGGTAGCTGTAGTCAACTTGACTACATTAACTGCCTAGTTGGTTAGTAGGTTAGCATAATTCTCTACCTTGTTAGTAGGTTAGACGATTATTCCTCAAGCATGTTAGTTAGTACATTACTTGGGAATATATTATTTAATATCTATCCTAATACCTATTTTTCAATATATATTGTACCTTATTGAATAACTAATATAATTTTGTTGGTTACGCTCCACTCCAATTTCTTACATTGGTATCAGAGCCATGGAGTCTCACCTAGGCACTCAGAGAAAACTGGACAAGGTGGGCAACAACCCATTCCAGGTGGACCAGGGGACCAAATCTTGACACACGGGACCCTCTAAACAGAACTCGTATATCGAGGCAACCCACTAGAAACATAATTAAAGGTTATGGAGGAATTTTTTGGGCATCTAAATCTGGCTTAGAATTTCATGTGATCTGACGGTTGGAACTCCAATGGTGCAAAAACTCATGCACTGCTAGACCAATCCTTTGGGTAAACTAGGCCTACATTGAATTTTATGCAGCTAGCATAGATAGCCAGTAGACATCTTGACAAGCTGCCAGGTGACTGATGTTGATGACCAGTAGACATCCTGACAAGATACCAGGTGACTGATGTTGACAACCAATAGATAGCCTGACAAGCTTCCAGGCAGCTAGCACTGACAACTAACAGATAACCTAACAAGTCTCCAGGTGGACAAGCCTTGACATAGGGGTCCTGATGCGACAGACCCCACCTATGAGGGAGCACTCTCTAATCAGAGGCGATCGAAGAGGATACTTCGGTGCCATCTGACCATTGATCGAAGAGGAGTCTCTGGTGATTGACTACATGGGATTGATGGGACTCAGATGCACTAAAACTGAGACCTAGACAACAACATGAAATCCTAAGCTAGATGTAGACTAACACATGGAAAAAAACTGATGTGGTTGGGCATGGATCTTGAGATGTTGATGTGGCAATTACTGAGTGCTGATTGGACCTAATAGAGTGGATAAGCCCTTACTAACATCACCTGATCATAGATCTTAATGTGGTGATGTGGCACTTATTGAGTGCTAACTAGACTTGACACATGGACATATGTGACATGTGGTGACAATCCATGTGCCACTGGACTTGACATGTGGACACAGAAATATGTGACACATGATGACAAGACATGTACCACTGGATCTAACATTGGCAACACATGGCAGACTAGCCACATGTTGCGACGCTGATAGAGTCCACGTGGCTAGTAGCAAAACCAACCACACGGGAGACTGATTACCCATAGGCAATCAAAGAGAACTATGTGCTCTATTACTTTTAAGCAACTTAAAATCGCTCTCAGGGACGATGTGGGATAAATCCCACTACTTTCCCCGCTAGTCGATGGGGAAGCCTTCAAAGAGAAGGTAGTGCCCTACTCCTCCTATCAAGCTAGCTAGCGCTACTAAAGAGAGAGCCAGTGCTAAAGCACTACCTGATAGGAGGTCGGGAGTTCGACCCCCATCGAGGCTAAAGCACCTCATTTTTTTGCTAAAGGGGGCAACAAGACCAAGGTAATAATTTTTTATTTTATTTTTTAAGTTTTTATTTTTCATTTTTTTTAATTGTTTTTTAGTTTAAAATTATTAATAATTTAATATTATTTTATATAATTTTTTTTTTAATAAAAAGTAATTTTAAAATAAAATAGTTTTTATTATTAATTAATTAGACTTAAAATAATTAGAAAAATGCACTAAACATAAAAATTAAAAGATATTTTTTTGCAACACAAACAAATTGAGTGCTTTTGTTTTCTCACAAAAAGGGATATAAGACATAGAAGAGCACATTTTTCTTGCAAAATTAGGGAACCTAAAACCTTTCAAACCTTGTTAATTTTGCACAATCAAAGGGGGACAAAATCAAGCAATTTGATTCTTTCATGCAAAATTGGAACACAAGGTGACATAAATTTTGCAAACATCAAAATACATTAGTGCATTTGTTTTCTCTCAAGGAGGGATATAACACAAAAAGTTTGCACTTCTTTTGCAAAATTAGGAGACCTAAATTTTTCTCAAACCTTGTTAATTTAGCATACAATAAAGGATCAAACTTGAATTCTTTTTTGCCAAATTGTAACACGAGGAGACACCAAATTTTTGTAAAATTCAGAGGGGAAATTGTGCATATATTTTCTCCAAGGGGGATATAAGACATAAAATTTCACATTCTATTTTTTGTAAAATTGAGAAGAAATTGAAGACCTTGGGTCCATAAAAACCAAGTTGTGTGTTGACTGGTTCTGGAAGCCTTTCAAACACGGGTCGTGTGTAGATTTGTCTTGGAAGGAGTGCTATTTTGTTAATTTTGTAAAACAAAGGGGGGAAGACAAGAAATTGTGTTAATTATGCAAACACAAAAATTAAAGGCAATCGTTTTATGTCACATTATTTGCAAAATTGAAAAACAAGAGGAGACATAAAATATCAAATTTTTGCACAACACAAATCCAAATTTTGTTGCAAAAATTAAAGGTGCATTTTCGATTTTACTCAACATCTTAATTGGAAAATTAGGTGCATTTTTGGTAGTGATTGACACCTATGTGATAAGAATTTTGTGGGCATTCTTTTTTTATTATTGCACTATTTTTTACAATTATAAGTCATAAAATCAAGAAAACTCAAAACCCCAAAATTTTACAATAATTTGTGTAAATCATTGCATGGCTTTAAAGCCATTTTTTTTTATATTTCTCTCCTAAAACAAAACCCCTAATTCACTCTTATTTGTTTGACTCAATTTCCTCAAACTGATTATCCCTCTTCAAGAGGATTTTTAGGTAGGTGCCATTAAATATATTTTTGAGTGAATTATCTTTTGGTACTCTTTTAGGGTATATCAAAAGAAATAATATGTTTTTGTAAAATAAGGAACCTTGAAAGTAGTAATATTTTGCACTAAGGGGGATAATTCCTTTCTTCCTTCAAACACAAATTTTGACAAGAGGAAGATAAAACTTGTAAAGGAAATCAGAAAAGTAGAACTCATAAAAATTATACCTTTTCTTTTAGGCTTCATAATAGCAACCATGCTTGAAGTATTTGCAATAAGGAAGGATTATTTGGTGAATTTTTTTGATAAAATTGCCTAGGAGGTAAAGTTTTGCACAAATTGAAAAAAGGACAAGCATGACACCAATTGGTGTTTGTTTTAAAACAAGAAAAACTAAAATGGTAAAGGCACATCATAGAAGCCATGTTGCTAGTGAAGTGTCTGATTTTGATTCTGATTCTGGTTCAGAAAGAGCACACAAAGTGCTCATGGCTAAGATAGTATTGTAGAGGGGAAACAAATTTGTCACCCTAGGAAAGCACTTTTTTTCAAAACCTCTTTTTAGAATTCATAAATAGCATAAGTGTTTGTTTGAAGTACTAGCAATACAGGGGTTATTGTACCTCTTTTAGACTTCATAAATAGAAAACTCTTTTTCTTTGAAGTACTTGTAACAAAAGGGGAGAATTTTTTGGTGTACAATTTTCCTAGGAGGAAATCTTTGTAAAAGCCTTCACAAATCTTCTTTAGTTGCACATATTTTGCAATTAAGGGGGGATAAACATTTATTTTCCTACTTCACATAATTTTTTGTAAAAAGGGAAGAAGACTTATAAGGGTGCATTTTTTGCAGCGATTGACACCTTAGTCACACTTCTTTAAGAAATTCCATTACAACATGTTTTGAAACAAGGAGGGAAACTTATGAGGGTGCATTTTCGGTAGCGACCAATACCTTAGCTACCTTATAAAAACTTTTACAAAATCATATTGTAACCGAATGAACCTCGTATGAAGTTATCTACTCTACTACACCTAGCGGTTGAAGTGGCTGGTTACCCATGCAATTCGGTTGGATGACAAGATTACAATAAGGAAAATTGTTGGTATGAATACAAAGTGAGGAATGACTCACTTTTTGCTTAGGAGCAGCCAAAGCACCGTGACAAAACAAGAACCAGTAGATCAACATTTTTTTCACTATATTAGGACAATTATATACATTACCCAAATAATGTAATAAGGGGGGATGTTAGAGTAATATTCCATCATTTGGGATATTTACCCTTTTCCTATATTAGGTAGAATTTATTTACTACATGGTAAAAAGTAACTTGTTACTTTTTACCACTAGTATTTACCTTTTTACTTTCTACCATGAAGATATTCACTATTTGGAATATCTTATGGTAACTAGGTAGTTGTAGTCAACTTGACTACATTAACTCCCTAGTTGGTTAGTAGGTTAGCATAATTCTCTACCTTGTTAGTAGGTTAGGCACTTATTCCTCAAGCACGTTAGTTAGCACATAACTTGGGAAGATATTATTTAATATCTATCCTAATACCTATTGTCCTATATATATCCTACCTTATTGAATAATTAATATAATGTTTTTGGTTATGCTCCACTCCAATTTCTTACAATTTTGTTCAATGTTTTTTTAATTATTGACATGCACATCGAAATAACATTGCATAATCTTAATATTTTTTAAATATTGATTTTTTTTGAAAAATAATTTGAAAAAATTATATTAAAACAAAATTATTTAAAAGTTGGGATGAGAATCTTCTCAGCCTTAACCAACATGAGAACCCATTTCCTCTTTTTAACTTTCCAACAAACATCCATAACTCTAAAACCCAATATCCTTAGAACTAATCACTTTTTATTACAAGACAAAAAAGAGATCTACATTGGAGCCAAATCTCCTAAACCATATGTATGCAATGACTATCCAACTTATCCAAACATTGAATTTGCCCATAAACCTGCCTAATCTTCTCATTCTCAATAGTGAAGAACACAAGGTTATACTGAGAGGGGGGGGTGAATAATATAATACCACTTTTTACTTTCTTTCCAAACAAATATCAATTAATGTCCTTAATTGCAATAACCAAATATAGCAGTGTGCATTAATAACTTAGATAGTAGTAGTAATCAAGAGCACAAGTCACCACACAATTGAGACACAATAATTTACGTGGTTCACCCAATGTGGGCTACTCCACGAAGAAAATATTTTACTAAAACTTTCTCAATCAATCTCTTTAGGAATCACTCCTAATTACAATGTTTATGGATATCTGTCCAAAGGAGAACTCTTTCCCATTCTGCTCTAGTTATGTGATCTTCTAGGAGACTTTGTCTCTCTGCTGTATTGACTGGTGGACCTCTCTCCACTTGAAGACTTCTCACTTAGATCTGTCTTCAGTTATGCTGGCTACTGGATATCTATCCATTGAGACTCTATCCTCTATACTATGTCACATCCAAAGCTTTTTCAATAGACTCACTAAGAACCTGCTCAATAGGTTCACATAGAACCTGCTTAAAATATCACATAGAACCTATCCAATGCTAAATAACAATCTCACATAGAACCTGTCCAATGCTAAATAACAATCTCACACAAAACTTGTCCAATACTGAATAACAAGCTCACACAAAACTTGTCCAATGCTGAATAACAAGCTCACATAGAACTTGTCCAATGCTGCTCCAACATTATCACTAAGAACTTATCCAAATATGCTCTAGCAAGCTCACTAAGAACTTGCCCAAATATGCTCTAGCAAGCTCACCAAGAACTTGCCAAAAACTATCCACAAATTTTTCCCAACACTGTCCTCAAATCTATCCCAACACTATCCTCAAATATGTCCCAAAGGCCTTCTCAAAGGCTCAATCAATCATGCTCAAGTAGTACTCAAAATGAACTCAACAATGAATGGTAATCTCAACTCAAATCCACTTCATAGAAGCATAAAGAGAATTTTTAGAGACTCAATATGTTCTAATATCACTCTCAACCCAAATCAATCTCAACTCAACTCATAGAAGCATAAAGAGAATTGTTAGAGACTCAATATGTTCTAAACTCACTCTCAACTCAAATCAACCTCAACTCAATTCAAGTCAACCTCAAATCAACTAATGTCTTATAGAACCATATAGAGAATTGTTAGAGACTCAATATGTTCTAACCTCAATCTCAAATCAACATATAATGATGGAATAGTTTGTTTCACAGAACTTGAACAATCACTTCACACATCACTTGACTAGGCTCAATCAACTCAACTCAACCAATCATCACAAGGGACAACTCTCTCTCACACAACCCTAGTCCAAGTATGTATCAACCAACTCAAATATTTCCAACAATGCTCAACCACAAATCACACATAATAATTATACTCATTTTCTTTTCTAACTCAAGTTCTTTCGCAACCAATGGACTTCAACCACTATGCTTATAACACAAGGTTTAAACATAACTCTCAATTCAAAAAACCTTGATGCATTCAACCAACCACTTTTGAAAATGAAACCACAAACAATCATTTTCCCTCCAATGATATTTCAGAAATCAAACACCATAAACAATCAATAGGATAATGTGCCCATACCTTTTATAAAGTGAAGAAACCCCTTTGGAAATCTGCCACACTCAACATACTTTGAAACAAAACAACCTTCACTTTGAAACCCTTTAAAAAAATAGAAATATCTCTCTACATTCACCTTATTTCTCTTTCTAAATGAGTTATTCAAATAGCCCTTGAAATAAGCTTTCCAACTATATATAATATGATATACTTTTATAAAAGGAAAATACCAAAAATATCTTCTTTTCTAAAAGTGCATTTAAACTTGCCTTCCAATAAAAATCAACCAGCCATCATCACCTTATTCCTCCAACATTAGGAAATAATAAAGCATTTATTAATTAAAATGTTACTTTCCTCTTATATGGAATTGAACCCTCGTCTCTACCTAAACAATCCTCAACCGTGACACCAAAAACCACACGAGCTACGCACTCACATAGGAAAAAGAGCGCAAAATGCGCTTTTGTCCTTTTCCCCTTGCCCACGTCAAAAAAATGTGGGCCAATTCTCTTGCTCAAAAATCTAATCAATGGGAATTGAACCTCATCTCTTTCATAAGTAAAAACCTTTGCACTCTCCTCACTCACCGTTGGACCATGCTACCACACGAAGATTTTGGCACTTTTCGTCTTATCTCCTCTACATTCGATTCCAAGGATTTTGAAATAAAAGCCTTTGCATTTATATGCAACTTCCCTTTAATTTTGTAACGTCAGTGGCAATTTTAAATTAATTTCTTTTTGATGATGACGTTGGTGCTGAGGTAATTTTAATTTTAAAAATTAAAATTTAAACCAAATATTCAAAATTGAATATCTCCATCTCCGGGGCACCTTTTTCAATGAAATTAAAAGTCAACCTAGGTTTTAAGAAAAACCCATTACAAATCTGCCATCCATGGTTTTAAATAAAACCTTTTCTTTTACCTACCTTGGTTTTCACAAAAATCCTGTATATATCCATGCTCTCCAAAATATGAATGCTTTGGTAATCAAAACTGAATGTTACCTTGTGATATTAATGTGACATCAATGAAAACATAAAACAACTCAAATTGCCAACAATATCCCCCTTTGTCATTTATGGCAACACCTCTAATGCAAACACCACAATCACTTCAAAAACCATCTATGAGAATCGAAGCTGCTCCCCCTAACTTAATATTCTCTTTGGAGGCTACTCCCCCTAACTCAATGCTCTCTTTGGAGGCTGCTCCCCCTAACTCAAATCTCTCTTTGGAGGCTGCTCCCCCTAACTCAAATATCTCCCCCTTTGACATCAATGGCAAAAGGGACACCTATGGGGCTAAAATATGTGACTCTTAAGTTTAGCCCCCTCACCCCCTTCTCTTTTGAGGTGATTAATTTTTGGGTGGGAGTACTTTTACTCCCATATCACTTTGTTTCTTTCCTCTATCAATTTCCTTCCATGTTTTTCTGATATCCTTCTCTTGATGAATTACTTGATCTTCTTGTTTAGAACCTGTTTGACCTTCTTGCTTTGAACCTGTTTGACTTCCTTGCCTTGAACCTGTTTGGAATTGAGTCCTACACCATATTGCAATATGCCCAAAGTTATTGCAATTAAAACACTTGATATTGTAGCCTTTTTATGGTGTCTATATCCTAAAATATATCTTGAAATAATTTTCATATCCATTCCTTTCCTGAACCCTGTATTGTGAAGCTTTGTTTTCATGACCATTATTACCATGACTTCTGAATTGTGTAGCTCTAAAAACAAAACCATGTTGCTCATTTCCTTTGCATTGAAAAACTTTATTACCAATCTTGTTGCATGAGAAGCAATGTCCCTGAAAATCATACCTTCTTCTTTTGAAGTTTATTCTTGCAAAATCAAATTTCTTTGATCCATAGACCTTGCAATGTATAGCCCTGTGTCCAAATCCATTGCAAGAAAAACAATGTCCTTGAAAATCCCTTTGTTCATGCCTTGGTTCCTCATACCTTTCTTGACCATTATCCCTATGATCATATTCAACTTGTGCATTGCATTCTTGAACCTTCTTTGTAGTATCTAAATCTTCTTCCTTAGTTTCTTCCTTGTTTTTCTCTTCAAGTATTTCTCTTTCTTTTGAACTTGATTCACCTATCTCAAAACAAGATCTAAAATGAATATTTGGAGCCATAGTAACTTTGGAACTTTACTCACAAGTCTTAGATTCTTCATTTCTTTCATATTTTAGAACTTCCTTTCCTTTTTTTTTTTTTGGTAAGTAAGAGAATATTATAATTAACACCGGGTTTTAACTGGTTGACCCAAAACCATTTTACAAAATAGGGTCCACTGACCAACTGGACAAAGGCCAAGCCCTAAAAGTTTAAACTGACAACAAAAATGGCCAAGACCTACTCTTCCATTAGAATACGACCAAACTAAACTATGGAAGCCTAATATTATGGCCATCAGAAAAGAAAGACGCAAAAAAGAACTAACAAAGACAAAAACTAATCATGCAAGCACCATGCAGAGTAGCTTGTGCCCATATAAAAATAATAGAATATGGTCAAAAAAAAAAAAAAACATCCCATAGAATGGACAGCCAAGAGGCCAAGCAGTCTTCCTTGTAGTCCTCATCTAACTTCTTATCATCGTTCTTGCCATCATATTTAGATTTTGCCTTTGACTCCTTGTGCCCCTGGAGCTGCCGGCTATAAAACGGAAGATTTAAGGAATCACACGGATCAACGAGCTGCACTGATGAGGCCAGACAGACTCTTCAACTGGTTGATACTGTTGGAGGCTGATGAAATTGTCATCTTCTCCAAGACTATTATGGTGGGGTCTGGTGCCTCATTGTCAGGGATCTCCAACACTTTGTTATTTCTTGCTAGGGCCTTTTTGCGACATCGAATCCAAACACACCTTGGGAAATACTTGAGGCCAAAGAAGATTTTTCCCATGCATGAATTTGTAGATAAAAAACCTATATCAGTGCCCCACCAGCTGCAAAAAACACTAGTCACATGAACAAAAAAAACAAATATGACAAAATCCATTATAAGGTTCAAATTTTTTTTTTTTTAAAAATGCCCCCATTTTCTGTCATTGATCCACTTTGAGCCTTCCAATCTAAATTTTTTCATTATCTATCACCATTGAGACTGCATGAGGAAGATTTTCAGTCCACGTGATCAAATTTGTTGCTACAATGCCTTCATTTGCCAGCCTATCAGCTGCCATGTTTGCTTCCCGGAAGGTATGCAAAATTATGGCCTCAGGTCGGTCATGAATTAGAGCCCTTGCTTCATGGATGTAGTCATCAAATCTCCAAGGAGCTCTCTTAGTGTTCTTTAGAAGATTTATAATAATAAGAGAATCACCTTCCACCAATGATTTCCCTGGATAATTCTCCGCCACCTTGAGGCTCCTCCAAACCGCCCTTGCTTCGACCACATTGTTAGTTTGAGCTCCAAGATGTTCCGCAAAAGCTACAAGCACCTCACCCTTGTGGTCTCTAAGTAAGCCACCAGCCCCGCATTCACCCGGGTTGCCCCTAGATGCCCCATCAAAATTTAACTTAATCCACCCTAGGGGGGGTGGGGTCCATGTGATCATGGTTCTAGGACGGACTTGAGGATGATTGAGGCCAACAGTGAGAGGTAAGTTTAATGACTGGCCTAATGAAGCTTCAAAAGGATTTGGAGGTCTAGATGCTGCGGGCACTAAACAAGTATTCTCATTAGCATATGCTAAAATTTTTGACGAGACAGAGGATGACTGAGAAACCTTATCCAAGAAGGCCCGACGATTCCTTTCCAACCATATCTGCCACAAGTAGTGATGAAGGCAGATCTTCCACATATACCTAAGACGCCTATTCAAAAATGGGGAAGGCCACTGGACAAATAAGTCAAAAATGGATTGAGGATGGACCCAATAAATATGAAACACTTGTAACAAGACCTAACAAGATTGAGACGAGAAAAATTACAATACGAGAAACAAATGATCAATAGACTCCCACTCAGACATACAAAGATAACACCTATTAACAACAATCACACCTCTTTTTATTAAGTTATCCATGGTGAGGATCTTATTTTGGATGGCCGACCATGCAAAAAACCCAACCTTCGGAACAATGCTTTTGGGCCAAACTTCCAAGTGAGGGAAAGTAGGTTCATCATTATCAATAAGCATCAGATAAGCAGTCTTGACAGAAAATTCCCCATTGTCTGAAGCTTCCTAGATAAGCTGGTCCTCAAGAATGCCAGAAGGGAGTAAAGACTGTTTTAATTCATTCTCCAGTATTATTGATGCCCCTGGTAGATCATTATTCATTATTGGCTTCCATACCCTTCTATTGTTTGACAAAGTAATAAAATCTGCAACTTTGGTACCAAAAACTTCAATTGTCCAAGCTCTAAGGGTTGAAATGATGGGGTCTGCAGAGAGGGGATAGTCCTTTAACCATTTGTGGTCCCAAAAATCAATGTTTCTTCCATTTCCCGGTTTCCAACGTAGCCCTTTGCTTAGCAAGTTTTTAGTTTGAAGGATTGATTTCCAAAAAATTGATCCCCCCGGGAGGAAAGGAATAACTTAAGAATTCAATTTCTTGCAAATACTTTCTTCGATTATAGTAATCCATTCTGCATTTGCATTTTTCAAAAGACGCCATGCTTGTTTGGCCAGGAGGGCCATGTTTAAATGTTGTATTCTCCTTAGCCCAATACCTCCAAACTCCCTTGGTTTGCAAACCCTATCCCAGGACACCAAGTGAAAGCGCTGCTTAGATTCAGAACCAGTCCATAGGAACCTCTTCTGGATCTGTTCAATTTTAGTGTAGACACTTGTAGGAGCTTTAAAAATAGAGAGAAAGTAGACAGGGATGCTTTGAATGGAAAACTTGGTGAGAACTGCCTTGCCAGCTTGATATAACAAATTCCCTTTCCATCCAGACCAGCCTTCCTCCGAATTCTTTCAATTACATTAGTCCACATGGGATCGGTAGCTCGCACTGTAAATAAAGGAAGGCCTAGGTATGTGGATGGAAGAGTAGACACTCGAGCATCCAAGAATCCTAGCAATCTTAATCGCCTCTC
The DNA here is from genome assembly GCA_028583015.1 of Wollemia nobilis. Lineage (NCBI taxonomy): Eukaryota > Viridiplantae > Streptophyta > Pinopsida > Araucariales > Araucariaceae > Wollemia > Wollemia nobilis. The sequence continues at coordinate 15,598,481 of JAQPPZ010017235.1, forward strand.
GAATGGGAGTGTTAAAGAAATAAATTTTACTCTTTGAAAAATTTACCTTTTGCCCCATAGCATCCTCATATAGCTCTAGAATATGTTTTATGACCTTAGCCTCAAAAACTGATGCAAGAGTTAACAACAAAGTATCATCCACAAACTGTTCATGTGTAACTGCCTGTGTTTGTGATGATGCTTTTGAGTGTGATTCCACAAACCTAAAATACAAGACCTTTGGTGCTTTGGAATCTTCCTCTTCTTTGTCTTCATTTGTTTCAAGTAGCAACTTGGCATCCATATCTATAGCCTCAAGAATACATGTTTCCTTATTAGTATAAATATCTTGATCTTTTGAGTCATGTGATCGATCAAAATTCTCAAGTAAGGAACATTTAAATTCTTTTATATTCTCCTTAACCTCTTATAGTTGCTCATGGATAACATTGAAGTCTTACTTTAGATCAACTGAGACATTATCCTCTTGTTTAACTTCTTATGTTTGGAGTGAATGTTCTTCTTCTACTTCTTTTATCCCATAGAAAAAAACTTCTTCATATTCACTATCACTAAGATCATTATAATATTCTATAGCAAAAAAACTTTCAAGATTTCTTTGACCATGCATGTTTCCTTGATGTGTCATCTCATCTTCACTATCAATGAAACCATTGCAATATCCTGATCTATGATCTCTTTGACCACACACAAAGCACTGTTCTCTTTCACCTTCTATTCCTAGGAATAGTTTTCATTATATGATTTCTCTCTATCACTATGATCTGAGCTATCACTTGCTTCTACAATGTAGTAAGATCTATTTGCCTTATGCAAAATTTTCTTCTTCTCATACCTGTTTTTCTTGTATATGTCATCTTTGTCATGCTTATGCTTTCCATATTCTTTTCTTATTTGACCCTATTTTTCATCATCACTATTTTATTCATGTGGACACTTGTATGCATAGTGACCAATATCACCACACTTGTAGCATCTAACTTTCCTTATATCTCTAAAATTCCTTGAGTCCTTATTCCTTTTGATGAAGTTAGCTTCCTCATCATTTTCTAAAACTCTATCTATTTTTGAAAATTTCCCTTTCTTTTTTTCTGAAGCCTTGAATGCAATCTATTTTATTGGATCTTGATGCTTACTTACCCTCATCTAATAATATGTGAGAGTACCTTACAATTATTCCATTGTTAGCTTGTTGATATCCATTGTTTCTTCTATTGCTAAAACCTTAGAATCATATTTCATGGGAAGTGATATCAAAAATTTTTGAGTAACTTCTGATTATTTCATCTCAAAACCTAGGCCTCTCATGGTGTTAGTAATCTCATCAACTCAAAGTAAAAAATTTGCAATATCTTCAGAATCTTCCATTTTCAATTCCTCAAATATTTTTCTATGAGTTTGTAGTTTTGACAACTTTACATTGGAATCTCCTTCATAAGCATTCCGCAACTTGGTCCACATTTCATTAGATGAAGTACATACCATGACCTTTGTAAAATCTGTCTCACGTAGCCCACTGAAAATATAATTCATTGCTCTTGCATTTATCTCAACCAATTTCTTGGTAGTCTTATCTTCCTCAGGATCACATTCAGCCCTATACTCTTTTTTAACCATCTGCCATACCTCATATCCTTGTTATATCAAGTAGTTCTTCATCCTCATGCTCCAGAAAGCATAATTGTTAAAATCAAACAATGGAGCCTTATTTGTAGATAATCCATTCTGTGAAGTCATTTGTGTTCTTGTAGAATCTGCCCTTAAGATGTTAGCATTTTTGAAGGAACCCACTCTGATACCTATTGAATAACATAAAATTATACTAAGAGGGAGGGGTGAACAATATAAGACCACTTTTTATTTTATTTTCAAACCAATATCAATTAATGTCCTTAATTGCAATAACCAAATATAGTAGTGTGCATTAATAACTCAGATAGCAGTAGTAAGCAAGATCACAAGTCACCACACAATTGCGACACAACAATTTACGTGGTTCACCCAATGTGGGCTACTCCATGAAGAAATATTTTACTAAAACTTTCTCAATAAATCTCTTTGGGAATCACTCCAAATTAAAATGTTTATGGATATATGTCCAAAGGAGAACTCTTTTCCCTTTTTATTTGTCTATGTGATCTTCTAGGATGGTGGACCTCTCTCCACTTTAAGACTCTTCACTCAGATCAGTCTTCAACTATGCTGGATGTTGGATCTCTATCCATTGAGACTCTGTCCTCTATTCTATTTTACCTCCAAATCTCTGTCAATAGGCTCACTAAGAACCTTCTCAGTAGGTTCACATAGAACCTGCTTAACAAGCTCACATAGAACCTATCCAATGCTGAATAACAAGCTCACACAGAACCTGTCCAATGCTGAATAACAAGCTCACACAAAACTTGTCCAATGCTGAATAACAAGCTCACACAGAACTTGTCCAATGATGCTCCAACAAGCTCACTAAGAACTTGTTCAAATCTACTCTAGCGAGCTCACCAAGAACTTCCCAAATCTACTCTAGCAAGCTCACCAAGAACTTGTCCAAAAATATACACAAATCTATCCCAACACTGTCCTCAAATCTATCCCAACACTATCCTCAAATATGTCCCAAAGTCCTTCTCAAAGTCTCAATCAATCATGCTCAAGTAGTACTCAAAATGAACTCAACAATGAATGGAAATCTCAACTCAAATCCACTTCATAGAAGCATAAAGAGAATTGTTAGAGACTCAATATGTTCTAATATCACTCTCAACCCAAATCAATCTCAAATCAACTCATAGAAGCATAAAGAGAATTGTTAGAGACTCAATATATTCTAAACTCACTCTCAACTCAAATCAACCTCAACTCAATTCAATTCAACCTCAACTCAACTCAAGTCTTATAAAACCATAAAGAGAATTGTTAGAGACTCAATATGTTCTAACCTCAATCTTAACTCAACATAGAATCATGGAATAGTTTATTTCATAGAACTTGAACAATCACTTCACACATCACTTGACTAGGCTCAATCAACTCAACTCAACCAATCATCACAAGGGATAACTCTCTCTCACACAACCCTAGTCCAAGTATGTATCAACCAACTCAAATGTTTCCAACAATGCTCAACCACAAATATCACATAACAATGATACTCATGTTCTTTTCTAACTCAAGTTATTTTACAACCAATGGGATTCAACCACTATGCTTATAACACAAGGTTTAAACACAACTCTCAATTAATAAAATATTGATGCATTCAACCAACCACTTTCTAAAAGGAAATCGCAAACAATCCTTTTCCCTCCAATGATATTTCAGAAATCAACTACCATAAAAAATAAATAGGATAATGTGCCCATACCTTTTATGAAGTGAAGAAACCCCTTTGGAAATCTGCCACACTCAACATACTTTGAAACAAAATAACCTTCACTTTGAAACCTTTAAATATATATATATATATATATATATATATATATATATATATATATATATATATATATATATATATATCTACATACACCTTATTTCTCCTTCTAAATTAGTTAGTCAAATATCCCTCGAAATAATATTTCCAACGATATATAATATGATATTATTTTATAAAAGGAAAATACCAGAAATATCTTCTTTTCTAAAAGTGCTTTTAAACTTGCCTTCCAATAAAAAATCAAATCAAATCTCATCACCTTATTCCTCCAACATTAGGCAATAATAAAACATTTATTAATAAAATTGTTACTTGCCTCTTAGAGGGAATTGAACCCTCGTATTTTCCCAAACAATCCTCAACCGCACTGCCAAAGACCATGCGAGCTACGCGCTCACATAAGACGAAGAGCGTAGAATGCGCTTTTGTCCTTTTCCCCTTTCTCACGTCAAAAAATTGTTGTCCAATTATCTTGCTCGAAACTCTAACCCATGGTAATCGAACCTCGTCTCTTTCACAAGCAAAAACCTTTGCACTCCCATAGCTCGCCATTGGACCACACTGACACACGAAGATTTTGGCGCTTTTCGTCTTATCTCCCCTGCATTCGATTCCAAGGCTTTTGAAATAAAAGCCTTTGCATTTATATGCAACCTCCCTTTAATTTTGCAATTGTTGGCAATGCTTTTAAATTAATTTCTTTTTTATGATGACATCGGCACTGAGGTAATTTTAATTTTAAAAATTAAAATTAATTTTAAATATTAAAATTTAAACCAAATATTCAAAATTGAATATCTCCATCTTCGGGGCACCTTTTTCAACAAAATGAAAAGCCATCCTGGGTTTTAAGAAAAACCCATTTCAAATCTACCATCTATAGTTTTAAATAAAACCTTTTATTTTATCTACCTTGGTTTTCAAAAAAATCTTGTATATATCCATGCTCTCCGAAATATGAATGCTTTGGTCATAAAAACTCAATGTTACCTTGTGATATTAATGTGACATCAATGACAACATAAAACAACTCAAATTGTCAATAAATAGCCATATCACTGTGCATTTGAAACCCTACCTCCTTCTTGGTACAGTATTAGCCAAGAAGTCTATAAATTTATTTAGAGCTCTACCCACATAAATCAGTATCACATCATCCAATTTTATCTACAAATCCTTAACTTGGACAACAAGAATCCTCAACCTCCATGCATCTAAAGAAAAATTCCTCATGTAATCTAGAGCTCCTACAAAGATTTAAGAATCTGATTCTATGATTATCCTCCTAGAACCATGTCTTACCACCTAAATAGAAGAAGATTTTATAGATAAGGCTTATTATTAATTTTTTATGGCCTTACCTAGGTCATACAGTTTCCAATAGATCATTGTTCCAACATGATTCATGTAGACCACTCAAATTCCATATCTACTCGTATTGCCTTGTGTAGCTCCATCAATATTAATTTTAATCTAGCCTTTTGGGGGTGTTTTCCAACTAGATTTGTCTTACCCCTCCTACACTTTGACTTCATTCTTCATCATCCCTATATCATCCCGAGTTTTCTCTTTAGCATACACTATCATAATTTTCGTGACTTTGCTCCAAATGATCTTCTAGATTCCATCCAAGGATGAAAAGATTTCTCTAAAAATTATACCATTTCTTTCCAACCACACTTACCACCAAATAAAGTTTAATCCAAGCTTCCAACCTATATGAAGAGCTTTAGATTTAAATGTGTCCCTCTTCCATCCTTCCCAAATATTAATCTAGTTAAAATCACCATTGGCTCAAATTTTATAATCTAAAAACGATAGCTCCCAAATCTGGCATGTGAATAGACACTCAAAAATTAAGCGGTTAGATGTTTTCTCAATTTTATCAAAAGTAATAATTCTATTATGCATGAAATGTAAGGCAAATAATTTTAATTTTATCCAACCCTTAGACTACCAATTCTTTCTCCAATTCTCAACTTGATATGCATGAGGAGGAGGTTATAGAAAGATATTATCATATCCATCCTTCATTGTGTAGAATCCAAGGCTTCCATAACCCCAAGCTAATTCATCCTCCTCATATCTACCTATGAAAAATATTTCAACCAAGATTTTAGTCATGATGGGATCAATTTCGAAGGATTGGAATTGTCCACTCATTCGAATTCTTAAACTACTTAAACCTATACCCCCTCAACTAAATGGTGTTAAAATAACTTTTAATATTGATCCAACCCTTGATTTCTATGGTTTTTTTTACTGGTTGTAGTTTTAGGAATTCAACAATGATAGGTGGATATTGATCCCATAAATCTGTCTAGAATTTTGCCTTCTCCCCTCTATCCACTTTTCAAAATAATCTATATTTCACTACTCGAGATCCTAACTTTAGAGCTTTCCACAATAGGGACCCATTACCATCCAAAGGAAAATGACTCACCTCATTCAAGTCTCAAATATTTACTAGTTAAAAATATACTGAATAAAGAAATTGGTTGGGAGAGCCACCTCCAATAAATATTTCTAGCCAAAGCTTTATTATTTAGCTATGATCTCCTCAGTCCCAAACCTCCCTTTTCCTTTGGCTAGCTTACTTTCTCCCAACATACTATTACCCATTTCCTCTCTCGTTTTACTCCCCATAAAAATTTTATAGTCATCTTGTCCAACTCTTTCCATATGGCATGTGGGGCAACAAGGATAGAAAATTATAAATTAACATAGCCTGAATGACCAATTGCAAAAACTTTAATCTACCCCCAAAGGTTAACCATTTTGTGATACAATGGTTAATTCGTTCTTTAATATGATACAATAGATTCCTCTAGATAACTATCTTTAGTTTTTTTAATGTAAAGAGACCACAAAATAGACCACTAAGATAGAAGTGCTCATGAATCCCAATATCTCAATTTTTTTGTCTTGAAGCCTTTGATTAAGATCACTTTGGATTTATTATCATTGATGAATTGATTTGTGGCCCTAAGGTAAACATTAATAGTATATTTTATCATTATTTCTTCATTGAAGTTGGCCACTCTCACCACTCTTGTGTCATCCACAAATTGTAGGTGAGTCAAAACCTCCTCACCCACCTTGATACCTATTAGAAAACCATGTTGTCTTCTCCTCAAGATTATTCTACCCAAACCTTCAACCAATATGAGGAAAATATAAGAGGAACAAGTATCTCCTTGATGAAGGATTTAAGTGGATCCAAATGGTTGTGAGGAAAGATTGTTTATTAACATCGAGGATGTCGGAGTAGAGACACAAATCATGTCCCATTCTATCAAATCATGAGAGAAACCAAAGGTTGACATCATACTTGACAAGAAGCTCCACTCCACCCTATCAAAAGCCTTTCACATATCTAATTTTGTGAAAGTTCCTCTATTGCTAATTTTTTGCATTGAGTGGATTGCTTCCTAATATAGAATCACACCATCTAAGATATATCTACCCTTTATAAAATCCCCTTGATCCAAGGATATAATTCTATATAGGAGAGGTTTTAGCCACTCAACCATTTCCTTAATGATTGTTTTATGTATGACATTGCATAAGGCAATAGGTCTCTAATATGAAATATGCATCCCTCCTCACCTTTTGAAATTAAAGCAATGAATGTATGATTTAATGCTTTAAGTATTCTTTTATTGCATTTAGAATCCTCTATAATAATTATTACATCCTCCTCAAAGTTTTCTTAGAAGGTCTAAAAGACTCGATTGGAAATCCATCTAGACCTGGTGTTTTTCAAACTCATATCTTCTTTAGCTCTTCTCTATCAATGGGTTTAAGCAAGGCCTAATTTGTTTCTTTATATATATAGAGGGTATGCCAACAAGAACATATTTTTGAGCCTATTTTTATTACACCATACCTTCCTTAAAAAATTTAGCAAAATAATCTATTGAATAGAAATGCATACCTAGGATTGTATCAAAGAAGTGCTCATTCTCATCCTGAAGATCTTCCATCTTATTTGTCTATCTTATAACAAAAGTAGTCAAATGAAAAAATTTGATGTTTTTATTACCTTATAATAACCAAGTGGTTCTTGTTCTCTATTTCCATTAGATATCCTCTTGGTTGTCAATATCCTCAACTACTTTATGTAATTCACCACCCTCTTCTTTGAGTTTCTATAATTATTCCTTCTTTGAAGAGTTTTTGTACCTCATCCTATTTGGTTATTAATAGAGCTCTTTGGATCTAAAATTTTGACTTGTTAGCTTACCTTCATTATTTTAGCTGACCCTTAATATAATAAAGTTGTTTGTGGACTCTAAACATTTTTGTCCAATATGTCAATCATACCTCTTCACACCACTATTGGATTTTATTATAAAGTTCCACCTTTTGTAACCAAAAGTTTTTAAATTTGAATGATTTGCAATGCTTTCGTGTCTTGATTCCCCCTTCTAATAGAATAGGAAAGTGATTTGAAATGGACAATCCAAGATCTAAGATTTTAGATTCCATTTCGAAAATACCTCCTCTGAAACCACAAAATGGTCCAACTTCACCTTATTACTATGTGGACCCCTCCTCTTATTCAGGGTTATGCATAAGGGGTAGTATCAAAAAAGTAATTATAAAATCGGGGTGAATCTAGGCAAAAGGTGTATAAAATTCGAGGTGATTTTTTTAAAAATTTTCAAAGAAATTATCAAAATATGACAAATATTTGAATTTTTTACACATAAATTATCAAAATTTTAAAATGGCGATTGCAAGAAGGCAAGTGGCAAAAGGCAAGTGGTAAAAGGTGAGTGGCAGAAGGCAAGTGATAGAAGGCGAGTGGTAGAAGGTGAGTGGTAGAAGGTGAGTGATAGAAGATGACTGACAGAAGGCGAGTGGTAGAAGGTAAGTGGAAGAAGGAGAGTGGTAGAAGATGAGGGGTAGAAGATGAGTGATAGAAGATGACTGGTAGAAGGTGACTAGCATAAGGCAACTGGCAGAAGGTGACTGGTAGAAGGCGACTAGTAGAAGGTGATTGGTAGAAGGCAAGTGGCATAAGGTGACTAGTAGAAGGCAATGGGTAGAAGGTGACTGGTAGAAGGCAACTGGAAGATGGTGATAATGTGATTGGTAGATAGCAACTGATACAAGGTGACTGGCAAATGGCAAATAGTATATGGTGACTGGTATATGATAACTAGCATAAGGTGACTAGCACAAGGTGATTGACAGAAGATGACTAGTAAAATATGACTACCAAAGGTAACTAGAAGAAGGTAATTGGTAGATGGTGATTGGTAGATGGTGACTGGTAGATGGTGACTAGCACAAGGATACTAGAAGATGATGACTGGTACAAGGCAACTGGAAGATGGTGACTAACAAATAGTGATTGGTAGATGGTGATTGGTAGATTGTGACTAGCACAAGGCGATTGGAAGATGGTGACTAGTACAAGGCAACTGGCATATGGTGAGTGATAGAAAGCAATCGATAGATATCAAGTGGTAGAAGGTGAATGGAAAATAGCGAGTGGTAGAAGGCAATTGGTAGATGGTGATTGGAAGAAGAAGGCAATCACTAGAGGTTACCATTAAGATGCTACCATGTACCATTTCCTCTATCATGTGTCGCACATCCATAGACTTTAGACATGTAGACTTCTATAAATAGAAGTTTAGGGTCATTTTTTACCTTTTCTAGAGAATTTTCCAAAGCATTTTAAGAGCTTTTTCCAAAGTTTTTTCAAAGCATTTTCTAGCATTTTCAGAGCATCTTCCACTGTGTTTTCTAGCATTTTTAGAGTGTTTTCCACAATGTTTTCTAGCTTTTTTAGAGTGTTTTCATAGGGTTTTTATAGTGTTTTCAAACGATTTCATAGTGTTTTCCAATCCATTTTCAGAGTGGTTTCAAACTATTTTTAGAGCATTTTTTAGATCATTTTTAGTGCATATTCTCATAAATGGCTACCTCTTCCTCTCCTCTGCCATCGAAAGTGTCATTAAAGAACTACTTTTGCCCAAACATTAAGAATATTTTTGGAAATCCTAGTAGAGATTTCAAATGGGTTTACACCTCTAGAGTTACAAGAGTAATCAAGATGCCATAGTTTAACATTGAAGTGTCATTGATGTAAAGGATAATTAATTGCTGCAACCATGATGAGTCCACTATTTAGATCAGAGTGGATAATGGGGATATTATTTTTTTGTGAAACCATCAGATGTGCAGTGACTAACATGGCTATCATTTATGGATGGTCACCTGGTGAACAACCAATACGTCTTGATTGAATATGAAAAGCATAAGCTAGCTTCCAATTGGATGTCCATTTAAATAATTTGAAAGGTATATTTTTTAAATTTAGTTTTTATTTTTCTTCAATTTTTATGTATTGTAGTTTCCATTTTGTAATAATGTTCTCCCTATTGTAATTTCTATTTTCTAATAATGTTCTCCATTTTTTGCAGTTAATTATTATAAATACAAAAGGGATTTAAAAATCTCCAACATTGGAGATAAATTTCTTCATTCTTGTATTGAATTTTTTTAGGAAAGACTTATTTTGCAAGGGTGACCTATAGAAATGCCATTTTGGACATTATCCTTCTTAATTCGATGTATTGATGGCAACTGATTTGATTGGTCTACACATGTTGGACATTTTAAGCTCAGTTAGTTATCATTGATGTCAAGGTGAAAAAGACATCATTGATGCCAAAGTGAACAAATGGAGCCATCATCAACACCATGGAGCACACCATTATTAACACCGGGAACAAAGTGAAGAGTGGAAGAATAAATTGGCAAAATAATATTTTATGAGGGTTTAATTAAACCCATGGTGGCAAAATATTTTAAATTAGATAAGTAGAGTACAAGTTGTAAGTTTAAATTTATCCCATGGAAGACTTTAATTTTATTAAAGTCAGGTTTTAAAATATAATTTATAAAAATTTAAATTCTATTGGAATTTATAAATTATATAAAGGTTTAGCTAGCACCGACATCATAAAAATTAAGGAGTGCTGATGTCTAAATTCAAATGGTGGTTTTGTGTATAAATTAATGCCCAAAGGGGCATTCGAAACTTACCCCTCGATGAATTAATTCCCATTCGAAAAGGTTAAAGGTATTTCATGCATCGTGAATGTTGAGGAAGAAGACAAAGATATTTGTCTTATTATTATCAGGGAAGAAGACAAAAATAGGACAACGTATGGTTTGAGCCACATAGGACATGATGGTCCATTGGTAGCGCACACTTTTCAAAGGTGTTGGGAAAGAAGGAGCCCACTTTCAATTCTCATGGATATGCTAAAGGAAGACTTTTTATTTTGCATTCTATTTGAGCGCCAAGTGGTGAAGAAGGAGCACAAAGTGGTCATTGGTTTTCAAATGTGCGTCTACGACACACGATGGTCAAGCCCATGGCTAGAGAGCTCGTAGAGGCAGATATCATGGGGTCGAATCCCACTAGTGACAAAGGTTTGGACAATTTCTGTGTGAACTTGTTGAGCAGATTTGAGGAAGTTCTATGTGAACTTGTTGAGAATATTTGAGCAAGTTTTGTGTGAACTTGTTGAGCATATTTGAGCAAGTTTTGTGTGGACTTGTTGAGCATAATTGAGCAAGTTATGTGTAGACTTGTTGAGCATATTAAGCAAGTTCTAAGTGGACTTTTTGAGAAAATTTGAGCAAGTTCTGAGTGGACTTGTTGAACAAAATTGAGGAAGTTTTGAGTGGACTTGTTGAAGCATATTGAGCAAGTTCTGAATGGACTTGTTGAGAATATTGAGCAAGTTCTGAGTGAAATTGTTGAGAAAATTTGAGCATGATCTGAGTGGACTTGTTGAGCAGAATTGAGCAAGTTTTAAGTGGACTTGTGGAGAAAAGTTTGATGCAGGTTTGAGGATAAGTTTATGCCAAACCAGATACAAATATTGAGCAAATTTGTGCTAGAACAAAGGACTATGTTTAGTGTAGATTTGAGACAAATATTTGGAGGTGATAGAGCAGAGAGGACAGTAGTCTCTAATGGATAGATATCATCAGCTAGAGTAGTGAGGACAGGTATTCTGAGTGGGGATAAGAGTCTTCAATGGAGAAATATCCACAAGCCAATGCAGTGGAGGTAGTAGTATTCTAGAGGATCAACAACCAGAGTAGAGGAGGAGTTCTCCTATGGATAAATATCCATGGAATTGATTTAGGATATTGGTATCTCCTTTGGACAGAGGTCCATAAATATTGTAATAGGGAAGGATTCCCAAGAGATTGATTGAGAAATTTTTAGTGAAATATTTTCTCTGTGGAGTAGCCCACATTGGGTGAACCATGTAAATTATGGTGTCTCTATTGTGTATGGTGTTTTGTGCATTGCTTAATTACTACTATTGATATTGCTATCTATACATTGCATAATATTGATTGGGAAAGAAGTAAAAAGTGGTCTTATATTATTCACCCCCCTATCAGTATAAGCTTGTGCTCTTAAATTTGTATCAGAGCGGGTTCCTTCAAAAGAGTTTAACAGCTTGACAGAAAAGCTAACAAGAATTCTATGGATCCTAAGGAGGTGTCCTCAAATAATTTAGCACTAGTATTTGATGGAAGTGACTATATGTATTAGAGTATGATGATGAAGATCTACCTGATGGCACTTGGCAATGAAATTTGGGAATAAGTGGAATTTGGATACTATCCCTTAATCAATCCTCCTACAAATAAGGAAGGTAAGCTTTTACAACACTATATTTCAAAAGTAATGAATGCACTTGTGAGAGGTTTGCGTAGAATAGAGTTTATGAAAGTTATGCATTGTAAAACTATATAAGAGATGTGGGATAAATTGCAAAATATATATGAAGGAGATAAAAGTGTCAAGAAAGTAAAGATAGGAAATCTTAGAGGAAAAATTGAAGCATTAAGAATGAATGAAGAGGAAAATATTAGTGCTTATCTAATTCGAATTGATGAGGTTGTGATAAAGTATTAAGAACACTTTCAAAAATATTCAGTGAACAGGTTTCTGCTATAAAAGTATCAATGGATGGTGATATCTTGATAAGAGATAAGTTACTTGGTATGCTCACAACATTTGAGATGAGAACAAAAGATCCTATTCCCTAAAAGGAAGCAACATTCAAATCAATCAAGAAAACAAAGGGTAAGAAGTCAGAATCAAGCAATGAATCATCTAGTGATGAAGAAGCTAATTATAGCAAAAGAGATAAATATTCCAGAAAATCTAGATATCTAAGATCTATTAAGTGTTTCAATTGTGTAAAGTATGGATATTTTGCAACAGATTATCAAGAACCCAAGAACAACAATGGTGAAGAAAAACAGGATAACAGGAACAGGGAATCAAAAAAAATATAGGCATCAAAAGAAAATCAAGGATGGATAAAACAAAAAAGGAAAGAATTTCTTTCAAAGGTAAAAGAGGATCTACTATGCGGATAAGTCAAATAAGTACTCAAGTGATAGTGATGCTAGTTTTTTAGACAATGATAGAAATGAAGTCTTGTTTATGATTGAAGAAAAAGATCAAGTTAATAAAAGGACTCCAATAATTCTCAAGTATTTTAGATGTGGTAACTTCAGACATATTGAAGATGATTTTACAAGGGATGGTTATAGTTTCATTGATGATGAATATGAGAATGCACTCGAAGGACCAGATGAAAATATTCTAATGGCTTTAGAAGAATAAGTAAGTGACCCCATAGAAAATAAGCCAAAAGAAAATAAAGATGTGGACAAAGGTAAAAAAATAGAGGAGTATTCAAAAAAGGATGGTTATGATCTCAAGGAAGAACTTATCTATGCTCTTGGGACGGTAAAGAAGGTAAGGAAGCAACACTCAAAACTTGAAATTCAGTTTCAAGAATGTGATGAAGAGAGAAGATTGCTCATAGAAGATTTAGAAAAATCAAAGGCTAAGGCAAAGAGGTTCAAGGATAAGTTAGAAGCAAATATCTTAGAATGTGAGAAGTTAGTACAAGAAGTGGCACTACTAAAAGAATATTTGGAGGACTCCAATATCAAGATCAAAGGGTTTAAAAATAGCTTAAAGAACTTGGATAAGTTCATCAAGACACAAAATACTACATCAAGCAAGACAGATCTTGGATTTGAACATAATAAAAAGAAATGGGAAGGAGAGTCAACTTCAAGTTTTGGAGGAGAAGAAACTTTATATGAAGATACTTTAGAAGAAGACAGTGTAAAATAAAGTGAGACATCTAAGGATGATTTGGACAATAGAGAGTTCAACAAAAATAGAAACAATGCACAAAGAAGACCAATGAGGTCAAGACAAGGAAACTTCAATGGAATATGCTTTTCATGTCATAGGTTTGGGCACATGGCTTCACAATGCAGGACACATGTAAGACATGAATATGGGAACATACAAATTTTCCATGGGTATTGCTACTCATGTAATCAGTTTGGTCACAAGCCAATGAATTACAAGGTTCATGACATAAGAGGATATGGTTTCACTAGGAGAAATCCTAAGACATTTGCACCTCCAAGGAATAATAATATTAAGTGTTGTAAGTGCAACAATGATGATCACACAACAAAGTGGTGTAGAGTAAACATTCTAGAAACAGGTATGAACAGGAACAGGAACATGAATATGAATATGAATAGGAATAAGAATAGGAACATGAACATGAATAGGAACAAGAATAGGAACATAAATAGGAACATGAATGATGACATGGACAAGAACATGGACATGGATAAAAACAGTCAGAGGAATTAAAAAAATTAGATAATAAGAAAAGAGGATAAAGGTAAAGAAAAGTGCTTTCTAGGAGTAGACATACTCCCACCCCAGAATTAACCACCTCAACTGAAGGTGGGGGAGGGGCTACGCTAAGAGGCTCATTATTAGCCTCGAGCCCCAAAGATGACCCTTTGCCATTGATGTCAAAGGGGGAGAGATTTAGATTTGAGTAAGAGGGAGAGATTTGATATTTGAGAGAGCATTGAGCCAGGGAGAGTAGTGTCCTAGGGGGAGCAAAAAAAAGGAAAGGTCAAGTTTTTAGTTAAAAGAATTTGGGTTACCATAAATGATAAATGGGGATATTTTTGGATATTTTGAGCTCAGTTAGTTGTCATTGATGTCAAGGTAAAAAATTCATCATTGATGCCAAAGTGAAAAAATGGAGCCATCATCAACACCATGGAGCACACCATTATTAACACCAGGAACAAAGTGAAGAGTTGAAGAATAAATTGGTAAAATAATATTTTATGAGGGTTTAATTAAACCCATGGTGGTAGAATCCTTTAAATAATATCAGTGGAGTACAAGTTGCAAGTTTAAATTTATCCCATGGAAGAATTTAATTTTATTAAAGTCAAAGGTTTTAAAATATAAATTATAAAATTTAAATTCTATTGGAATTTAAATAATTTTAAAATTATATAAAGGTTTAGCTAGCATAAACGTCATCAAAATTAAGGAGTGTTGAAATCTAAATTCGAATGGTGGTTTTGTGTATAAGTTAATTCCCAAAAGGGCATTCAAAACTTACCCCTCGAAGAATTAATTCCCATGCAAAAAGGTTAAAGGTATTTCGTGCATCATGAATGTTGAGGAAGAAGACAAAAAGCTTTGTCTTATTAGTGCCAGGGAAGAAGACAAAAATAGGACAATATATGGTTTGATCCACATAGGACATGGTGGTCCATTGGTAGTGCAAACTTTGTGAATGCGTTGGGAAAGGAGGAACCCACATTTGATTCTTGTGGACATGCCAAAGGAAGAATTTTTATTTTTTGTTCGATTTGAGTGTCAGGTGGTGAAGAAGGAGCACAAAGTACTTATTGGTTTCCAAATATGTGTCTAGCACACGTGGTGGTCAAGCCTGCAGCTAGAGTGGTCACAGAGGTAGATATCATGGGGTTGAATCCCACTAGTGGCAAAGGTTTGTACAAGTTCTGTGTGAACTTGTTGAGTATATTTGAGCAAGTTCTATGTGAAATTTTTGAGAATATTTTAGCAAGTTCTGTGTGAACTTGTTGAGCATATTTGAGCAAGTTATGTGTGGACTTTTTGAGCATATTTGAGCAAGTTATGTGTGGACTTGTTGAGCATATTGAGCAAGTTTTGAGTGGACTTGTTGAGAAGATTTGAGCAAGTTCTGAGTGGACTTGTTGACCAGAATTAAGCAAGTTTTGAGTGGACTTTTTGAATCAGATTGAGCAAGTTATGAGTGGACTTATTGAGAATATTGAGCAAGTTCTGAGTGAACTTGTTGAGCAAATTTGAGCAAGTTTTGAGTGGAATTGTTGAGCAAAATTGAGAAAGTTTTGAGTGGAATTATGGAGTAGATTTTGGTATAGATTTGAGGATAATTTTATGCCATAATAGAGACAAATATTGATAAAATTTGTGCTAGATTGAAGGACTGTTTTTAGTGTAGATTTGAGACAGAGCTTTGGAGGTGACAGAGTAGAGAGAAAAATAATCTCCCATGGATAGATATCCATCAACCAGGGTAGTGAGGATAGGTATTCTAAGTGGGGACAAGAGTATTTAGTGGAGAAAGATCCACAATCTAGTGCAGTGGAGGCAGTAGTCTTCTAGACTATCACCAGCTAGAACAGAGGATAAGGAGTTCTCCTATGGATAGAGATATACGAACTTGATTTAGGGGATTAGTATCTCCTTTGGATAGAGGTCCATAAATATTGTAATAGGGAAGGATTCCCAAGATATTTATTGAGAAAATTTTAGTGAAAAATATTCTCCGTGGAGTAGCCCACATTGGGTGAATCACGTAAATTGTGGTGTCTTTATTGTGTATGGTGTTTTTTGCATTGCTTGATTATTGTTGTTGATATTGCTATGTATACATTGCATAATATTTATTGAGAAAGAAAAGTAAAAAGTGATATTATACTGTTCACCCCCCTCTTAGTATAAGCTTGTGTTCTTCAACACATATTTCCAACCGCCTTAAATAGGATCTTCTCAGTGCCCAGAAAATTCAATATTCCTATGTAGTAACAACCAACAACTATGTTCTTTCTCTTTTTCATGAAGCATATTTCAATATTCTAATAGCCATAATCCAACTACATTGCACCCTAGTTTGTTGGATATTGGTATGACAGAGAATGAAATACAGGTAAAATTATTTTTTGGAATAATCTCTATTTTCTTTCTTTTCAATCAATCTTGTTATTTTCTATTTTTCTTTTGAAAGCATAAAAAAGCATCTTAATATTCTATTAAAAGATATGTTGCCTTTAGGATTCAATAATCATCTACTAATTCTAACATGTAGTCACAATCATCACCAATTAATCCCTCTAAATGTAGGAGGTCTCCTGGTGTTCAACATACATGTATGGCTCCTATTACTTCTAGACGTGCATCTGTTGCAGTTGACGTTGAAGAAGTAACCTCCAACTCACAAGGTAACCTTATTATTCAAAAGTATTATATTAAATGATGTATTTTAATGTTATAAAATTATATCTAGCTTGAGGAAATATTTTAAATATTTTTAGAGCAATGAAAAATGGTTGCATCATTAACAGTTGTAGAGACTAAATCTCGCATGTTTGGTTAAAATTAATATCTATTAATAACATTGGAGTTTACACTAGTCTTAACTTTTAATTTATATATTCATGTGAAATTTTTTTAGATGCACCAGCTAGATTTAAAATACTAAAAAAATAGATGCTTCCATCGGCTGCATACCTACAAATGTAGCAACAACAAGTGTCAAAGCAATTCCATCCACAGTAAGTGCGTCCAACTCCATAGAAGGTACCACCAATGAGGAACCAATCTCACATGCATGGGAAACAATTCATCACACCACCGCCTTAGGGAACCAAAATTCAAACAGAGACACACACTATGTCTCAGTATAATGTTTCAATGTGTTAGGTTCAATTATTTTCAAATAAAACTTTGAGCAATCTAGTTCCTACTCTTTGGCAAAAGAAGCAAACAAGAAACAATAGCAATAACCAAACCACAAGGAGAAGAGACAAGGTTTAACGAGGTTCACTCAATGTGAGCTACATCCTCAAAGAAGCTTTCAATCCTTTTGCATTCTTCAGTCCTCCAAGTCACCAAGAGACACACCAACAACATAACCTTGTTGTAACCCTCTCTTTGGTACATGAAACCTCACTACAACATGATATCTCTCTCCTACACAACTCCACAATGCCTACAACACAAACAATGCAATTTGCAGTACAAATTTTCACACACATCCAACTCCCTTACTCCAATCCAAACCCATGGATTTATAGGAGTTTTACATCCTCAAATTAGCCCAAAAAACCAGTCAAAGGAATCCTAGAGACATTCCCCAACAAAGTGTAACTCCTTTTAGTTTGTAACAGTCTCTGTTTGGACTACCAGAATTAGTTTGTAACAGTCTTTGTTTTGACTGCCAAACCAGGGAGAGGAAAAATAAAACCAAGATCATGGATCAGGCTTCATACTTAACAATCTCCCACTTGAAGACTGATACACTGCACCACCCTGCAGTAAGGTATTGAAAGCTTTTCATCTTGGCCTCTCATCCCTTGAGACCAACCGAAGTTGAGCAAAAACTCAACTTCTCACTTGTTACAACCTTTGTGAACATATCAACAGGATTTTGGGAAGTGTGAATCTTTCCCAACTTTACTGAACCATCCTCCAAAACAGACCGTATGAAGTGATATTTCAGCTGAATGTGTTTAGTTCTTGAATGGAATACCGAGTTTTTAGCAAGATGGATAGCACTTTGACTATCACTCCACAAGGTAGCATCTTCTTGTTCCTTGCCTAACTCCTTCATCAATATCTTCAACCAGATCATCTCCTTGCTAGCTTCGGTGATTGCAACATACTCTAACTCCGTGGTTGAGAGGGCTACAACTTGTTGAAGCTTGGAGATCCAACTAACCGTTGAACCACCAATGGTAAAGATATACCCCATAGTACTCCTCCCACCATCTAAATCACCTCCCATATCTGAATCAACATAACCTTGCAAGCAAATATTAGAACCTCCAAAGTGTAAAGCATAATTTGAAGTGCCCCTCAAATACCTGAGTATCCATTTAACCATTACCCAATGCTCTCTTCCTGGATTGTTCATAAATCTACTTACAACTCCCACTGCTTGTGCTATGTCTGATCTTGTACAGACCATGGCATACATCAAACTCCCAACCATTGAAGCATAGGGAACCCTAGTCATGTACTCTTGTTCCTCTTGTGTCTTGGGACACAAATATTTGGTGAGTTTGAAGTGTTTTTCCAAAGGTGTAGAGACCCCTTTTGCATCCTTCATGTTGAACCATTTAAGCACCTTCTCAATGTAGTCCTCTTGAGATAACTTTAGCATGTGGTTTTCTTTATCCCTTGTGATTCTCATGCCAAGGATTTGTTTGGCCTCACCCAAATCCTTCATGTCAAAATTTTTAGCCAACTTTTCTTTGAGAACAACAATGTCTTGCATGCTAGTACCTGCCACAAGCATATCATCTACATACAAGAGCAAGATAACATAATTCCCTTTGTTAGTTCTCTTGAAATACACACAATGATCAGATTGGCATCTAGTAAACTTTTGAGTTCCCATGAATGTGTCAAACTTAAGATACCATTGTCTAGGAGCTTGTTTAAGGCCATATAAGCTCTTTTTCAATTTACACACATAACCTTCTTTACCCTTTACCTCAAAACCTTTAGGTTGTTGCATGTAAATCTCCTCCTCCAAATCACCATGAAGGAAAGTTGTCTTAACATCCAATTGTTCAAGAAAAATATTTTTTGTAGCCACAATACTCAATATTGCTCTAATGGAGGTCATCTTAACAACTGGTGAAAAGATCTCATCAAAGTCTATACCTTTCTTTTGAGCGAATCCCTTGACCACTAACCTTGCTTTGTACCTCATTTGTCCATCTCCTTCCTCTTTCAACCTGTACACCCACTTGTTTGTTAGTGCCTTTTTACCTTTTGGAAGCTCAACCAAATCCCAAGTTTGGTTGTGAAGTAAAGAATTCATCTCATCCTTCATTGCAAGCTCCCACTTATTCCGTGTACTCATTTGAGTGGCTTCATCAAAACACTCAGGTTCACCAGCATCAGTGTATAACACATAATGAAGTGCAGGGGAAAAATGGTCTGGTAACTTACTTACCCTTGTAGACATGACATAATCAGAGAAACATTGAGGGATTCTTCTTGTCTTGGTAGATTTTCTAACATCACTTACAGGAGATTGAGGTGCTTGTTGCTACTGTTGTTGAACATTTTGTGGTGGAGTTTGTAGTTCTTGTTGTGGAGAAACTTCACTTTGATCCTTTTATTTTTCATGCTCATCATCATCATCCAAAGTTACAAACTTTGAATCCTCTTCCTTTTCTCTTTGCTTATCCTGCAACCTGTCTTTGTACAAGCATTTCTCATTGAATATAACATCTCTACTTCTTATGACTCTGTGATTATCAACATCCCATAATCTATAACCCAAGCTATCAACACCATATCCAATGAAGTAGCATTTTTGAGATTTAGCATCAAGTTTCTTTCTAAACTCCTTATCAATGTGCACAAAAGCCTCACATCCAAAGACTCTAAGGAATGAGTAATTTACCCTTTTACCTGTCCACATATCTTTTGGTATACCTCCATCCAAAGCACAAGATGGGCCCCTGTTGATCAAGTAAACAATAGTGTCAATAGCATTAGCCCAAAGATTTAAAGGTAAACCTGCATGTATCCTCATGCTTCTAGCCCGTTCCAAGATTGTTCTATTCATTCTTTCCGCAACCCCATTTTCTTGAGGTGTCCTTGGAACTACCTTTATTCTTCTTATGCCATTGTGTGAACAAAAATTATCAAACTCTTTACTACAAAACTCTCCACCATTATCAGATTTGAGACATTTTAACTTTTTACTACTTTCATTTTCAACTAGTGCCTTCCAAATCTTAAAAGTTTCAAACACATCATATTTATGCTTAAGACAATACACCCATGTCTTTCTTGTGCAATCATCTATAAAGGTGACAAAGTAAGAGGAACCACCTAGTGAAGTTACTTGTGAAGGACCCCACACATCTGTATGAACTAACTCCAACTTATCACTTTTCCTTTCTTTGCCAACTTTTAGAAAACTTACTCTTCTTTGTTTACCATACACACAATCCTCACAGAATCCCATGTCAATTTCTTTTAGATTAGGAAGCAACTTCTTTGAGTGTAGAATTTTCATACCTTTCTCACTCATATGACCAAGTCTATTATGCCACAAAGTTGCACTTTCATTTGCTGAAACAAGATTCATGGAGTAGTTTGAAACATTAGTAAGAAAATAGAGAGTGCCTACCATTTTACCTCTAGCTACCACCATTGAACCTTTTGTGATTTTCCAAGAAAGATTGCCAAATGAAATTGTGTACCCTTCCTTATCCAATTTACTTGCTGAAATGAGATTTATTTTTAAATCAGGGATGTGTCTTGTTTCATATAGTGTCCATTGTGTTCCATTAGGTAATTTCATTGCAATAGTGCCAATACCAATAATTTTACAAGGCTGGTTATTTCCTAACAACACTTGTCCATAGTCACCCTCAACATAGTTTATGAAATACTCTTTATGTGAAGTTGCATGAAAAGAAGCACCTGAATCAATCACCCAATATTCACTATTTCTATCAAGAAACATTATAAGTGCATCTTGTAGTATTTCACCAACTATATTGGCTTCTTGATTGTTATTAAATTTATTATTATCATTTCCTTCCTTATCATTACCTTTTCTATTCCAACATTCCTTTTTAAGGTGTCCTTTCTTACCGCAATACCAACATTCCAAGTGCCTTTTACCCTTTGATTGTGACCTCCCTTTGGATTTACCTCTTGATTTGCTCCTACCTTTTTCTCTTGATCTTCCTCTAGTCTCAACCGTGAGGGCTGAACTAGAACTTTCACCTGTGGACTTTCTTCTCATATCCTCACTAAGAATAGTTCCAACAACTTCATCAAAGACCAAGGTAGTGTTAGAGGCTGAGTTACTAACAACCATTACAAGACTATTCCAACTTTCAGGAAGTGAACATAAGATTAGCAGAGCCCTAATCTCATCAGCAAACTCTATCTTAACTGAAAACAATTGGTTTGTTACACTATTGAATTCATTCACATGATCTTGAATTGAACCACCTTCATTCATCTTCATGTTAAACAACTTTTTCATTAAGTATACCTTGTTTGAGGTGGATGGCTTTTCATACATTTTGGCCAATGCATCCATTACTCCCTTTGTAGTTTTCTCCTTGGAGATGTTGAAGGCTACACTTGAACTTAGGCAAAGTCTGACAACACCCAAGGCCTTCCTATCCAAGAGATCCCATGCTTCATCACTCATGGTTGAGGGCTTCTTTGATTTCTCTTCAAGAGGTTGATAGAGGTCCCTTTGGTACAAGTAGTCTTCCATTTGCATTTTCCAAAACTGGAAATTTGAGCCATTGAATTTCTCCACCTTTAGCCTCCCTTCTTCTGCCATATGCTCCACTTGATCCAAAATTAAACACAAGATTTGTCAAGTACCCAATAAAACTATAGCTCTGATACCACTTGTTAGGTTCAATTATTTTCAAATAAAACTTTGAGCAATCTAGTTCCTACTCTTTGGCAAAATAAGCAAACAAGAAACAATAGCAATAACCAAACCACAAGGAGAAGAGACAAGGTTTAACGAGGTTCACTCAATGTGAGCTACATCCTCCTAGAAGCTTTCAATCCTTTTGCATTCATCAGTCCTCCAAGTCACCAAGAGACACACCAACAACATAACCTTGTTGTAACCCTCTCTTTGGTACATGAAACCTCACTACAACATGATCTCTCTCTCCTACACAACTCCACAATGCCTACAACAACACAAACAATGCAATTTGCAGTACAAATTTTCACACACATCCAACTCCCTTACTCCAATCCAAACCCATGGATTTATAGGAGTTTTACATCCTCAAATTAGCCCAAAAAAATAGTCAAAGGAATCTTGGAGACATTCCCCAACAAAGTGTAACTCCTTTCAGTTTGTAACAGTCTTTGTTTTGACTACCAAACTAGGGAGAGGAAAAATAAAACCAATATCATGGATCAGGCTCCATACTTAACATAGTGTTCCCAATTTTAACCCTTAAAATTTCTCAAATGTAGAGAGTGCATCTCAGATGCCCTTGTGGAATATTTATGGTGATTTTCTTTATTAGGATATGAATCCTAGAAATTTTCCATTAAATGCAAGTGATGTGTTGTAGGGTATAGAGATTAATAATGAAGCATACAAGAATGTTGAGGTAGATGTTGTCAGAGTTTCCTCTTCCCCCAACAAGTTGACACCCATCATCATTTGAACGATGATGATAATGTTAATTTTTTAGAAACTGTTTTAGTAGCAAATAGATGTAATAATATAGTTAATAATAATCTACTTGTAGATATTAATAAATTAAAATATTGGGAATATCGGACTAAGGTTTTGATAAAATCAATAAATACTCGATACAAGATTTTTATAAATAGAAAGGAGCTATTTTCAAAGGTGGAGAATGAGTCATAAGTGCTTGATGCTCTGTTAAGTAAATCTGAATCTGGCATCATGCAGGCAGAGTCTACATACAATGATGAAGTTCTGGCCATTACGTTGGATCAATTATAAAACCTTAATGTCAAGGCCCATGTATATTTCAATGAATAGGTACTAGATCAGAAAAAAGTAGTGGCTACAAAAATTTCAAGACTTATCACTGATGTAAGTTTTACATATAATTGAAAATCATTCTTTTCTTAAATATATTTTGCTTATAAATATTAACATTTTTCTATTCTATTTTGTAGTCTAATTATCAGCACTTAAAACAACAATTCAGTGTTATGAAAACCTTGATCAAGACTGCAAAAATTAGTGTGAATAATGTTATTGAAGTGAAATTTTTTTGCAATACACTATTAGAGAAAATAATTGGTTAAAGAAGTTTATCAAATATAAGGGCTTGGATGTGGAGATTGTTTTAAAATATAATGAGAAAGAATTGAATGCACCATTTAGAGAAGATCTAATGAAGGAAGAAGGTTTATTGTTGTCAAGCATAAACACTACACCTAAAATTTTGGTAAGGGTTGGTGCATTGAAAGCAAAGAATATTGAGGTAGATGCAACTGAAACTTCAAGCACTATGCAGAAAGAAAATTAGAAGATTGTTGCTTTTTTATTTGAGGAGAAACCAAACATGTGGAATAGTTTATTTGAGAAATTGTAAAAGAATGGTATCTTTTTTAAATCAATAAAAGAGACAATTTCCAAAAAATTGTATTATATTTTTGAAATTTTGTATTAAATATTGTGATGTTTTGATTAGTTGTGTGGATGCAATAAATAATTTTGATTTATGTGGATGCAATAAATGTTATTTTATGTTTTATGAAATAATTTAAAATGACTGAAATATAGAAACAAAATTAGAATATTGTTGCTTTTTTATTTGAGGAGAAACCAAATATGTTGAATAGTTTATTTGAGAAATTGTAAAATAATGGTATATTTTTGAAATCAACTAAAAAAAATAATTTTCAAAAAAATTGTATTACCTTTTTGAAATTTTGTATTAATTTTTTTTTATGTTTTGATTAGTTGTGTGGATGCAATAAATAATTTTGATTTATGTGGATGCAATAAAATGTTCTTTTATATTTTATAAAATAATTTGAAATGACTGAAATGCAGCATAGACATTTACTTTACCATAAATAGTTTATATGATACAAATCTACTAAATAATTTGAATATCATAGACTAATAATCCAATAACAAAATATCCAATAACATGTCTATGATATAAAATAATCGTGTTCCATAATAAACATATATGTAATCAAATAATCCAAATTCATCCAAATATACATAATCAAATCAAAGGGCTATGATAGATAGAATATCCAATAGCATGTCTAATATCATATTATATGATTAATGATATCAAAAAATACATGTCTCATACTATAATCAAATCTCAATATTATGTTGAAAAATGATAGCATAATATGTGAAATCAAATCAAATGAAAGCATCCTTTCATCGTAATGCTGGAAGCTAGAACAAAATATTTTTAGATTGTACAAAATATTTTGCACTCAAACCCATAATTTTTGTCATCATAATCTGATCAGTGTTACCATTTTCCTCATCATCCTGAGTATTCGTGACACCTCTTCTCTCTATTAGAGATTTCCAATATGCCAATGCTCTTTCATAAGGAAAATTCTCCACCTCATAGGTCGACACATATACCCTTAAACAATTTTCCAAATTTTTGTCCAACCTATTTTGAACTTTAGAGTTTACATATGATAATGCACTGAATAGCCTTTCATCTTCCACAAATCCTAAAATCATCGTTTGACATAATTCATATAAATGAAAATATTCACTCATAGTATGTTGTAAGATACTACTAGGATGTAATATTTTCCACAAATGTGAAATAGAACCTATTTCATGATGGTTAGTGAGTTGTGAAACTTGAGTAGATATTTTTGTTCCAAAACAGTTTGATTTTTTTGTCAAAATATCTTTGTTGAGAATGCCATTGATTTCAATACCATTGACTACCACAAGTTTAGTGAAATGGCTAGTAAAACTACCCATGTATTTGAGAAAAAAACCATTTAAAATTTTGTAATTATTATAAGGTTCCCAAAAAATCTGGTTAACCATAGCCATAGCCTCAAGCAATTCATCTCTTTGAAAATGGTCTCTTATTTCTTTTGTTAATGATTCTCCTAGTTGTTTTAATTTAATTTTTGTACCTTGTACAACTACATAAAATCTATTGTATGTTATGGATATTTGTTCAACTTAATTTGTAGCTATATCCATTTGCTGACATAGATATATCCATCGTAAAATGACTTTGAAATATAAAAACAATATAGCATAATACAGAGGAGAGCAATGGATGAGCAGAACCAGAGCAATGGAGAAAGCAAAGAAGGAGCGATGGTGGCTAGTGGGAACCTTGAATAGGAAGATGGCAAGGATCCAAATATAGGATCTGCTGTAGTAGGAAGGGGACAGGATTCCTTCTCTATGCAGTTCAAAAAAGTAAGGGGGACCGACCCTCCTAACAAGCATCCTGGTAAAGGGTCCTAGCAGGGGACGTGGGACCCTAGGAAGGGTTCATCCTTCTTGGAAACATTAAAAGGGAGAAGGAAGGAGGTTGTTGATGACCTACCTTCTTTAATACTAAACAACAATAGGATAAGGGCCCTTGCTGAAGCCATGGAAATATTTTTGGCCCTGTAATATCATTCCCTAGTAGGCAAGTTCCTAGGCAGGAGACCCGATATTGAGACAATATGATCCTATGCTTTGGAAAAATGGAAAACTATAGGAAAATTAGAGATTATGTCTCTATTGAGGGCATTTTTCATGATAATACTCAATAGCAAAGCTGATGTGGATCGCATACTAACGGGAGGACCCTGGGTTTTAGGGAGATGTAGTCTCTTCCTTAGAAAATAGGGGAGGATTTTGATCCTGAGAAGCAAAACATCAATATAGCACCCATTTGGGTCCATTTACCAAATCTCCCTCCATAGTTCTTCAATAAGTATTGGCTTCAAGGCATAGCTAAAACTATAGGAGAGTTGATGGCCATAGACCATCCGACTAGGGCAAGGACCAGAATGACGCATACCAGGATTTTTGTGAATGCCAACCTATATTCTAAACTTCCAACCAATGTGGAGTTAGAATATGGTGAATATATAAGGATACAACCGATGGAGTATGAGAACAAGTTGTCCTTCTATAGTGAATGTAAAACACAGGACCATCTTTGGAATCAATGTCCAGTCTCAACAGCTAACAAGAAAGTCATGAACAAAACTCATGATGGCAAGGCTAACAAGATAGGGATCCCTAGAAACCAAGGACCATGCCAAACCTTTGGAGGATACAGGCTAGTCAGACCCAACCAGGAAAATTAGGTCACATCAGTCCAACCCCAACTTCAAGGGAACATAAAGCAACTTTGCGAGGAGGACAAGGACCTTTAGGTATGTAACAAGGATCCTACCTTTAACAAATTTGAAATCTTAGCCAACCTTGAGACTGAAAAAGAAAATTATGAAAGAAAAAATCCCCAACTAGAGTTTCCTAAAACCCTAGAATCCCCTTCTAAGTCTGGTTTGTCAACATTCATTACAAAATCTCCCAAAAATTCTTCTCATGGAAAGAAGCAGGATCTAGGTTACTACAACCAGAATATGGAAGGAATGGAGTCAAGGATCGAGGTTGTTGAATTAGTTGGTATCAAAAGAACCTCCAATATAGTATAGTGGCAACTTTCACTTATCCAGTTAGCCCTAAACCAATAGACTCCTCAATGATAAGCCCTCTAACTGAGGATCTTGAAACATAAGAGTTAAGCTAGAATAGAGAGGACAATGAAAATGGTGATGAAACCATTCAAAATGAGGAGAAGGAATACAGTCCAAGATTACTTTAGTACATGCCTCCTCATTTCAGTCCAAAAGAAACCAGAAGTACAACAAAGTCTTCCATTGATTATGGAAGAAAAAAAAAGAGAGGGTAGATGACCACTATAGAGCACTACAAACTTAGGATCAATAATGAAATTTCTAATGGGAAACAAAAAACACTTCTACAACAAGCTATTCCAATCTAGGATGATAGCAAAACAAACAAACCCCCTCTATCCCAAGGAAGGAGGAGAGGCAAAAACAATAAACCATATAAATGAAGGTGCTCTCATGGAATGTGAGAGGCCTAAATGGCCCACCAAAGCAAAGGGTAGTAAAATCAATAAGGAAAGAGTTCAGTCCCACAATAATTTTTCTTCAAGAAACAAAAATAGATAAAATGCAATTAGCATCCATAGCTAGAAATATTTAGAAACAAGGGGAAGTTGCCTTCCAACAGGTAAGAGGAGCATCTAGAGGAATCATGATTTTGTGGGATCCAAATAAATTAAAAAGCAGTGTGTTAAAGACTAATGAAAGAGTTCTTAGTTTACTATTTCATGATATTGATCAAAACAAATCTTGGATTATGTCAAATGTGTATACCCCCACCTCCATCCAGGGGCGATAAGAATTATGAGATTATCTAGGTCATTTAAATCAAGATTTCAACAACATTCCTTGGGTGATTGTAGGTGACTTCAACACCCCCATTTATCCATTTGAAAAAAAGGGAGGGTTAGGATTCCCATTAAAAAGCATGGAATACTTTAATGAATTCATAAATATAAATGAGTTGATGGATGTAAAGTTAAAATATGCCAAGTTTACTTGGACCAACCGAAGAATAGGGAGCTAGCTGATTCAGGAAATATTGGATATATTTTTCCTATATAATGGATCCATCACAACGTTTGGTGACTCCATGCTAAAGGCCCTCCCTAAAAGTTCCTCAAACCATAGTCCTATTTTATTTGATGTCATTCAAGCTAATTCCTTCAAAAAACCATTCAATTTCCAATCAATGTGGAAAAAACATGACGACCTGAGGGAACAAATCAAAGAGTGGTGGTAGCAACCCTGCTAGGGGAGTTCCTCATTTAAATTATCTCAGAAACTTAGGATGGTTAAATATAACCTTAGAATCTAGAACAAAGAAGTGTTTGGTAATATCTTTGAGAATAAAACAATAGTTGGGGAGAAACTAAAAATGATAGAAAGCAGAATTCAAAATGGCATCTATGATGAGGCTACAAGACTAGAAGAAAGGGAAACCCTCTGTCAGTTACACAATATTCTAGCATGTGAAGAGATTTACTAGATACAAAAATATAGAGCACTGTGGTTAAAGGAGGGAGATTCAAATTAAAAGTTTTTCATGTATCCACCCTAATAAATAGGAGCAACAACAAAATTAACAATATCATCAAGTCAGACAGATCCTTAACTCAGAATATCCATGATATCAGAGAAGAGGCAGTTGCTTACTTCAACACCCTGTTGGGTGAAGAAACTATTTGTCATACAGAGGCCAAAGACTCACTCCTATAGTTCATTCCCCAACTCATCGATGATACCACAAATGATTATCTAATAGCGCCTTTCTCTGATGAAGACATCAAAGATGCATTGTTGAGTATGAAACCTGATAAGGCTCCTGGTCTGGATGGTTTCCCTCCCCATTTTTGCTAGGTGTATTGGGACATTGTTGGTGTTGAAGTTGTGGCTGCCATCAAGGAATTCCAAACTTCAACACATATTCCTAGGGAATTTAAATCCACATTCATAGCTCTGATTCCTAAATATCCAAACCCAAATACTATTGCAGATTTCAGGTTGGTCAACCTATGTAATGTGTCTTATAAAATCCTTACCAAGGTGTTAGCCAATAGGTTAAAAGAAATTTTACCAGTTATCATTAACCTAAGTCAGGGAAGCTCGGTCCAAGGAAGATCAATCTTAGATGATGTTATTATGGTCCATGAGGCCCTTCACACAGTAGCTTCGACTAAGAAAGCGACCATGGCATTAAAATTGGATATGAACACTGACCATAGGTAAAGTGACACTGACCATGGCTTCCCTACAGAGCATTCCAATTTAATTCTTATCTATTTTTAAAGCTCCAAGCAAAGTGTATCAAAAAATTAAACAATATCAAAAAAACTTCCTTTGGTCTGGGATGAAAGAGAAAAAAAGGATCCATTTGGTAGGATGGAGCAAGGTATGCAAACCCAGAGCTAATGGAGGATTAAATCTAAGGAGAGTCTCCCTCTTAAAAATGATGCTGCTAGCAAAACAAGCATGGCGACTGTTATCTAATGTTGAAAATGAGTGGAAAACCATAGTCAAGAGGAAATACCTCCAAGGAGTAGACTTCCTCAATGGAAATTTGTTAAGTAGAGGATCAGCCTTTTGGAAAGCAATTCTAACCAGTAGAGATTTGGTCAAAAAAGGGCTCAGATGGATTTTAGGCAATGGTCATAAAATCAACTTTTGGGAAGACAAGTGAGTTAGATCTGAGGCTTTATCAAGGAACCCTCGATTGGTTAGGCTCAAAGAACATACAGAATGATATATAGGGCATAAAGTGGCAGACTACATAAGGCAGGACATGAACTTCTCAAGATGGAAAACTATCAGAATATAGGGTCTTGCATCTGAGTTTGAAGAGCTCTAGAATACCTTAGGCCAACAGTTCATACCCATAGGGAATGCTGAAGACCACATAGTATGGGGAAAAATAGAGAGTGGAGAATTTATAGTTAGAACAGCCTACAATTTATTCCTCAATCCTAAAGATCACCAGTTTCAGTCACAACTGGTCTAGATTAAGGACCTAATCCCCAAAATATCCTTCTTCACATGGCTAATAATACAAGGAAGGATCCTTACCATTGATAACATGCTAACAAAAGGAATGATTATTGTTAACTGTTGTTACATGTGCAGGGCAGGATATGAATAAGTTCATCACCTCTTTCTAGAATACCCAGTGGCAACATCCATCCTTGATGGACTTTTCCAAGCCTTTAGAATCTCTTGGGCTAAATCAGCCTCAATTTCTAAATTTTTCCAACAATGGCCTCTTCCATTTGTTAGCCCAAAAATCAAGTTCCTTTGGAATATTTGCTGGCACCACTTCCTTTGGAAAATTTGGTTAGAGACGAACCATAGAGCCTTTAATGATTCCAAGCATAGATACCAAACCATCCTTAATCGAATTCTTACCTTTGCGAAAGAAAATATTAGTATCCTATCTTCAAAAAATCAAGGAATACCTCCTATAGAGAAACAAATTATCTTGTCCTTAGGTATCCCCTCTGATGACATAGTCACTATTCCAAAACCTAATCCTAGAGTTAGGATCAAATGGGAGCTACCCCTGCGGGACTAGTTCAAGCTAAATTTTGACGGAGCGGCTAAGGATAATCTTGGGTGGGCAAGCACTGGAGGAGTAATTAGAGATCATCAAGGAAGCTTGAGGATGACCTTTGCAGAACCATTAGGATCCATAACCAATAATGAGGCTGAAGCTAGAGTGCTTTGGAGGGGTTTATAGTTGGTTCATGAGATCCAAGGCAACCTGATGGTTGAAGGAGACTCAAAAATCATTATTAAACTTCTAACTAATGGAAAAAAACCACCCTAGAGGATTGAATCTATAATCCATGAGGCAAGGATCCTCTTTGAGGCCATAAAATAAAAGAGGGCATGCCATGTATTCTAGGAAGCTAATAGATCAACGGATAAATTAGCCAATGCGGGTGTTGAGGCTAGCAGTTTGACTACGTGGACATGTGACGTGCCACATGAAGTCGATGACATCCTGTGCAATAAAAGGTAAGCCATGTCCTAAGGCAGGTGGGGCTAGGACGACCAATTACCACATGGATCGAGACCATCATGAGTCAGCTTTACTAAGAAATCCTAATCAGAGGGATGTGATTCCAAGGATAACATTCTCAAATATCTTGAAAAGGATAAATGGTGGAAAATTCAAAGACATGATTCTGAGGTGCGAAAAGGTAAACTTCCCAATTCAAACCACAAATTTCCATTGGGGGCTCCATGGCAAGGAATATGACCATTTACAACATCATAGGCGATCAGGAGGAGATCATCGATGCACAAATTACCATTGTGGCAATTTAAAATTTTTCTAAGCATGTTAAGAAGACGGATATACATCACATCGAGAAGTGAATTATGAGAAAGTGGACAATATCGATCAATAGGGCCACCTGGAGTAAGGTACAAATGGTGGTTGATGAATGGACCTTCTCCATGCAAAGTATGTAGGTCTATGAAAGTGCTATAAATGGGCGATAACGACAATCAATGAGGATCCAAATCATGATGACGAGGATTTGGTTGGAATGCTGGTGAGGCTGAAAGATAACGTATGGGGGCATATGATATAGGTGGAGGCATATGGATGGTCCTTTCCAATGCATGACACTCCTCCTCATGAATGTGTTGATTCGTGGACAACCAAGGTGCAATCGAATCGCACTAATCGGATGGAGTCTAAGGATAGCTGGCATAATACTCATGTGGCGAATGGAGAATGGATTCCCAAATTTGACATGCTGATTAAGAAACACATCATTTTAAACCCTATTACTTTACCAGCAATAGCAATAGAAAATATTCGTGGTGTGCTAGTCAGAGCAATTTTGAGAGAATTTTGAGGAAGTCTGTGAGCGAAAAGATGACATACGTAGAGCCCTATATGGTCATCATGGAACCTGTAGCTCAGGCCATCGTCACTGAGAAACATTTTACCAAATTCTTCAACCTATTCTCGGGGGCAGAGGAGGACATCACCCAGGCAGTGATGGATACATGGGAATACGGGAAGGTAGAGATCTAGGGAAGAGAGTTCATCATCGATGTGAACATTCTTGCTATAGTGATGAGACATATTGTGAAATGTCGCTCCATCCAACGCCAGAAACACCATTGGGAGGTGGAATTAAAGGAATTTTGTGATAACCCAAATTTTTTTAAGGAAGCCAAGAATGGATTGACCAGAATGGATTTGCCCACCCCATGCAATGGAGTCATGAATAATGTGATGGTGTTTATCAAGATGGAGGATCTCAATAAGACATTATTAAGATTCCACTAAGCATTCATAAATTTCTTTCAGGATGTCAACCCTATAAGTATTCCTCAGTTCTTGATGAACTTGATGAACTACACCATCAATGCTTACCGCAGTAAGAGGGGGTCTGCTATGCCAATGCACCAAGTATTGTTCAAAGTGATTTACAAGTGGGTGTTGGCCATGATACCAAATCATGAACCTTGAGTTATAGAGGAAATTCCACCTAGCCACCATGTAGAAAGTTTAGGGGCAAGAGCAATTCTGGGCACAAACAAAAATTCCTTTGTGTCTCATGCAAAGAAGAGAGTGGGGGAGCCAATTACCAGAGGTATTACATCCAAGAAAAAACTAAGGATTGAGGAACCACCAACGAGGTCCTCCTTGAGACTGAAGAACAAACAAGTTCAAGGATGCTCCAAAATGAGCATCAGCGATATGGAATATGAGGGACCCACCATCATGGTACTCAAAAATTTCATCTTGAAATCTCATGCCAGCATCATCCACTAGATGCAGGAGACTTACAACACTCTCACTCAGGTATTTTTCAACTAGGGGTACATACCGAAAGTAGAAGCTAAGGACGATGATGAGGAAGAAGAGGAGGACAAGGAAGAGAATCTTGAGGAAGACATTGAAGACGAGGCATGAGGATCCTCGGGTCTTGGGGGTTTCACTTTTATCTCATGTTTTGTATAGAGGAAGTATTCCTCCTATGGCTAATGCTTTTTTATTTTTGTAAATGATGATCATAGCGAGTTACCCATCTTGGTTGGTCCTATCAGGTTTTGGGTCATGTTTGCTTCACCTGCTCGATAAGGGTTGTTAAAAAGATCAGTAGTAGGAAAGGATAGAATTTCCTTAGCATAAATAAGATCCGTAGCATCAACATAAGGCTGACTTTTGTAACAGATTTTGGGTTAACCTGCAAAACCCGAAAAAAAATGAAGAAATTTACTTATAAAAAAAAATATCCATTTGCTGACCAAAATAATATAAAGGTATTTCCTTTCTGTGGACATTAATACATATATGATCATTTATATTGAACTTCAAAAAGTTTTGAGAATCGTTTACATTTGTTAATGCTCTCCAACTCTCAAACATGGGATCCATAAAAATTCTACTAGATGCGTACATCATATCAATATGTATGCAGATTTGTTTTCTTTCCCTGATGAAATCCATAATATAAATCGATCTTTCTTGTTCAATTTTGATCAATGTATTAATTTATTCCAATATTGAAAGAATACCACACAATGTGAGAAGTGTTTCAAAGTCACTCATTCGAAATAGAAAATATTTAGCTTTATCAATTGCCCTATGATTTGCATACATAAACTCTGCTAAGAATTGATATTCTTTGAAAACTCTATATGCTAGTTGATACATCAAAATCCACCTAGTATCTACATATTTTAAGAGTTTTTTACCTTCAATAACTCCTAGTGCAAACTATTGAAAATATAAAATTATTTTTGGATTGAACAAAAAATAATCATGAATTTCATGAATAAACTTTTCCACTCTCACTACATTTGTAAATGTATCCACAATTTTGTATGCAAGATTTATTATATGAGCCTTGCAATTAATAGAGATCAAATATGGGGTAACATATGTTTGTAGTCTAACACAAAGACCATTCCTGTGTCCTTGCATTGTAGTAGCACCATCAAATCCAATACATATTAACTTAGTGGCTATTTCCATTTCATTCATTCCTGCTATTTCCTTTAAACTAGTTACAACAACATTGTAAATATTTTTGCATTGCAATTTCCACCATCTTCCATACTCCAACTAAATGATTTTCCAATGTGTAAATATGCATGCAAATCCAAGATGTGTTGTCAAAAACAGTCACCTCATCAATTGAAATTGAAATGAATTTGTCTTTTTTTACTTTCTTTTTGAGGTCATCTTGCTCAACCAATGAGAGACATTTTACCATTTCCCAACCACTTCGATCAGACCAATAGGCACTAGGTAAGTTCTACACATTAGCTAGTTGAAATAGAGATTTATGATCAATGAAATTATATATAGGTCTACCCTTTTTAAGAATAGTGAGTACAACAACAAACTACAAACTTTTAAAAGCTAAAGTAAACTTATTAATTTTTTGAAATTGGGCTTGAATCGTTGCACCTTTCTCAACCAAAGTTTTCTTTTGTTTCATTTATTTATCATATTCTTGTGTATATCTCATATATGTGCACTCTGATGCATCCTTACATCTATAATTTTTTTGTATTTGTCCATCACGTTTTTTTTATATATATATAAACCATTCCACAATATTTTTCTACTGTATCTTTCTTAACTTGCAATCTATGATCATTTTCGTGTTTCCAATTGTAAATTACACATCTCAATTATGTTATTTCCTCACTACTATTCTCTGGAAGCACATGATCAATAAATGGAAATTTTGATACCCAATCAGGTTGAAATTATCTATTAATTGTCCACATAAATAACCTTGCACGTTTATGTATTTTTAGAATAAGATTATTCGAAAGTAGGGAATGCATAAGAACTACTATTTCCTTTTACATTTGGCATGTTAGTTTCAGGAATCTCTTCATGTTGTTCCATTTCATTAAGAAAATTTTTATTTGTGGACTTTTCATTATCATGGATATGTGGAAGTGGAGGTATACTAGTGTCAACAATGTTTTCTATAGAGATAATACTAGTGTCAATAGTAGGGTCACTATCATTATGGCATTTAAAATCATACCTTCTATTAAAAAATACAGATAAATAATGGAAAAAACCATCAACCAAAAAGCACCCTTCTTAATAAATGAAGACATTATATATAAAATTAACAATGTACAAAAATTCACTGGTTAGTAAGTAAAGGTGTCCATACCTTCAATTTGTGCAGATGTTGATGGCTAACTAGATTTCAAAATATTATGAAAGTATTTAAGGATACTCCTTTTATTAGAAGAATGACCCCCTTATTTTCACTACGATTAGGTGATATTGTACCTGTATAAACAAAAGAGCAACATGAACATCATTTTTAGAAATGGAAATAAATAGTAAAAAAGAGAATTACTGTTCAAGACAATAGTATATCTGACCCAAGTAGGCTTGAGATTGGTGCCCAAATAATAGGAAAACCTCCTTATTGAGTGCCCATAAAAAAATATTTTAAAAAGTAAAATTAATGGTAAAAGAAAGTTATTGGTAAATGGATGTCACCTTCTGCCAGTGGCCTTCTACCAATCACCTTATGTTAGTCACCTTATGCTAGTTGCCTTCTGCCAATCACCTTCTACTAGTTATCTTTTGCTACTTGCCTTATTTTAGTCACCTTCTACTAGTCACCTTCTACCAATAGCCTTCTGCCAGTCGCCTTCTATAAATCACCTTCTACCAATCACCTTATATTGGTTGCCTTTTGCTAGTCACAACTTGCTAGTTACCTTCTGCTGATTACCTTCTATCAGTCACCTTATACCATCCACCTTCTACTAGTTACCTTCTACCAATCGCCTTCTGCCAGTTGCCTTCTACCAGTCACCTTGTTAGTTACCTTTTGTTAGTAACATTCTATCAGTTACGTTGTGTTAGTTACCTGCTCTGTATCACTCGCTATTTGAGAAAATTAATGTTTAAATTGTATGAGTGTTGCTATCAGGGTTAGATATATTTAATGGGGTACAAGAGGCAAATTAGATGGGATAAATTTTATTTTTAATAATTTTAAGGTAAAAATAGATGGGAAACCTTATGATACCGAGGCAAATTTAACCTAATAAAAATTATTCCCAAAATTTTTGGGTGATTGGGCCGACCTTTAAGGTTCCCAATTTCATAAAATTAAAATTGTGAAAATCTGAATATTCACACTAAATTACTAAATTCACCCCTATGCATAACCCTGCTCTTATTAGTCCAAGTATAGTTAGTTCTAGGAAATTTAATATCCACCAAGTGCAATGCATGGACTTGGGCAATAACAAGTCGATCCCCCATGTCAAAAATTGGGGTTCCTCCTTCTTGATATTTGGATGATAATTAAGCCTTAAAATACCTATAAACAATCCTATCTAACTCCTCCCTCAAGACTCTCATATTATGCACTGCTTTCCATTGACGAATTTGACCATCTAGGTTGTGATCCCCATAGAAATTTGTGATTAAAATATGCTCATATATCACATTGTTCCTAAAATTTTATGTATGTTCTATTCCCATCCATTCAAGAGAGTTATAAATAGTAACTACCCCCCTGAGGCCCCTTGGAAAACCACTTCCATATGACCAACACTCCTTCAAAGTCTATTTATTATTTTATACTTGAGATCCAATGATATTTTTATCTCTTGGATAAGCAAAAAATATATTTTAATTTTTTTTAAGAGTATTTGAACAACATATTCATGGGTTATACTATTTAAATCCCTAATATACCATGATTGTATAATAATTGGTTACCTTAAGACTAGTAAGAGTCTATTGGCCTCATTGATCTTCGAGTGATTAGTTTATCTCCTTGAGATGCTATCAATTTGTTATTTGATTTTCTATCCACTCCTTTAGAGATGCTATTATTTGATCTTATCTCCATTGGCTTATCCCTAGAGTTGGATTTTTTTTGTTTGTTTTTCCACACCTTTGATGACATCCTTTATTATTGACTACTCCTAGTTATGCACTATTAATACGCTTGTAATATCTGATAGTGGTAACTCATTATATTATATTACTTGCTCTAAGATAAGAGGAGAAAATATTGGACCTTGAACATGGCTATTATTATTTTTATTATTCCCATTCACTCCTTCTATGAGTTTTTCTTGTTCCTGCTCCACTAGTATCTTGAAGTTCTCATACATATTTAAGGGCTTTGACTAGCTTTGCTCTTCACCATATTTTTTCTTTTGCCTTCTCCTTATTTTGGTATGAAAAAAACCATATCCTTATACTTATCCTCCTTGATAAATGGTGGTTGCTTCTTTATTGACTATAGACTTACCTTCCTTAGGAATGTTTGGCATTCCTAAAGAAATCCCTATATTTATGATCATATTGTTTGTCTAGGATCGGTCCAAATAACCATATTTGTGGTAAATTCTAAAACTGAAGGGAAGCACCTCATAATCTAGTTGTTGAATCCAAGATAGTCCTACATATTTGTGGAAAAATATACACATGAAGGGAAGTACCTCATAATCTAGTTGTTGAATCCAAGATAGTCCTACAAGTTTGTGCTTCTTCAGTCTTTATTGGAGATTTTTCCTTCAACAAATATGTAAAATAAATCTATCTATTTAAGAGAGGATTTGGACGCATCCCCATTAGATAATCTTGGGGTAGAAATATCTTCATTGATTATGTAGAAACTAGAATGTACGTTATCTACCCAATCGATACCCTAGTTTTCCCTTCCCTATTCAAAAGTCCATGCAAAGATGAAAAAACACTTATTAAATGTAGAAATTTTAAAACATAAAATAACTTAAGTTTAATTCCTATAACATACTTATCCCTCTCTCTCTATATATATATATACTATACTATACTAAGTTATATAAAATATGAAGAAATGATAACTATTTCAATATCTCATGTATATTTACATAGATATAACAATAAGATATTGATGAATACGATGATAACATAGTTATTACTAACCCATATAACATTGAGATTAAAACAACTTAAATTTATATTACAATATCCCAATAAGTTTAGATTATATTAATTTAAATGAGTCTTATTACATTATAATTATTTTAATATTGTCCTCTATGTGTATAACTTAAATTTAATCCATATAACATACCTACACTATATATAAAACATACTTTTATATTATAATTAGTTATAAGAAATCATAGAGAATTGACACCTATTTCAATTTCATATGTATATGCATGATAACATAGTTATAAGTGATCTATACAACATTAAGATTAAAACAAGTATTTTCCGTAAAAAAAAATCAATAACTTTAATTTTAGAGTTTGAAACAAATTACAATGAGATGGATATTTTATATCCTCATATAATCCTTACTAAATCAAATGTGTTATAAATAATAACAACCTGTTACAATCCTCCAATCATCTTATAACCATTTTGGTACTTCAACCATGTAACCATTAGTCATCTTTCAAATAACCTTAATTATCCAAAGATAAAAAAAAGAAACATGAAAGGTATCCTAAACCACAATGTTTATCAAAAGGAAAAAGTTATAAGAAGGGTATAAATTTTGGTGGAATCATAGTCTCATACACTACTGCTTCTTTTAACCAAGTACCAACTAGAATATCAAAAGCAAATTTTGATAGACTGTCTGCTTTCTCATTTAGTTCTTTGTAAATATGTTTATAAGATATCTCTATAAATGATGGTTTTCGTAATTTCACTTCCTCATATTAAATTCCAAGTATCAAATTTTGCATCCCTACTAAACTTGAAGCCCAATCCACCACCAATTTTGAGTCATCAAATACTTGAAGTTTTGTTATTCCTTGTTCCACTGCCATTCTTAACAAAAATATCAAAACCTTCCACTTGATACGTTCACCAATACCTGCTTCGAAAGTAAATTTGTGATTTTCATCTTGATATAACACCTCTCCTTCCCCACATCTTTATATATTAGATTATCTTGACAAGCTCCATAAAAAAAACCCCAAGATTTTGTATTTTGTAATATCCATTGTTAAACTTCTAACATATCTTTCAATTTTAAGTTTTTTTTTTATACTTCATATGTATACTTGATTGAACTTGAACTTGTACAGGTGAAATTTCCTTGCTCTAAAACAACTTAAATTTATATTATAATATTCTAAAGTTATATGAGATTGAAAAAAGTTTATTTTGCATTATATCATTCCATAAATATATTATTTTAATATTATCTCTAATGTGTATATATACCTATACGTGTGCGAGAAATACTTACATATTGCATATATAATATTTTGACAATTAAGTGTATAATTTAAAAGATCAAATTTTAGCTACTTAAGCTTCTATAATTTATTAATTAGATTAAATATAAAATAAATATTTATTTATATTTTTATTTTAAAATAATAATTAATTATTAATTAAAATATAAATATAAATATAATATTATTTTTCTATGAGGATAGCACAATAGTTTGGGCTTTGGCTCTTTTTCAAGAGGTCCAAGGTTCGGACCATGACATGTGTGAGGGGGTGGATATGTGATGGCTATGTGCTAAATTCTCTGTTGATAAGCATAGCTCTCAACTTTAAGAGAGATCATGGTTGGGAGGATACTGCTCAACCCTTTGCGTTGGTTGTAGGAGTTTCTCACACTAACCAAATAAATAAAAAATAAAAAAATATATAATAATATTTTTTTAGATTGGTTATAATAAAAATAATAATTATAAAAAAAAATGGTTATATATATTTATATTTTTGATTTGGTTATTGTGAGAAACCTCCATGGTCGATGCATAGGGCTGAGTAGCCTCCTCCCAACCATGACCCCTCGTAAAGCCGAGATATATATATTAATTGGTTATATGGGATTAAAATGATACCACCTGTGCATGCGAGGGCTGGGTGGATTGTTAAGTGTTTTTTTGGTTAGACATTTACCAAGAAGACACCCAGGTTCAAACATTAGAGGTAGTTTGTTTACAAAGGTAGTAGTCTGATTTAAATGCTCTAAGTGTGCGCCAAACCGATGATGAAGGTACATATCCCAAATAATCAGTGGTCCCCTTCATGCTGGGTCAACAATAACGAAGCGATATAAGTTTGGTAGAAGCAGCCATGTGGTTTGAACCCTGCACTTTTCAGTTACTAAAATTAGTGTGGTTGTAACCAACTCTCCTATGTAACCGAAAATGATACCATCTGTAGCCCCAAGGGCTAGGTGGATTGGTAAGTGCTAGTCTGGATGGGCACTTACCAAGAAGAGACTTGGGTTCAAACTTTGGTGGTGCCAGTTTGCAAAGGTAGTAGTCTGCTTTGAATCCTCTGATCGACGATGATATGAACCCCGAGCGACCGACGGTCCCCATCTCACGTCGGGTCAACAATTAACGAGACAAATAGGTTTGGTGGTTGCAGTCCCTATGGTTTGAATCTTGTCTGGCCAGTTACTAAAAATAGTGGCTATAGCCAACTCTCCTATGTAACAAAAAAATATATATATACCACCTGTATTACATCATGACAACATAGTAGTATTATAAATGTTTTGATATTTATGCATATATGGTTTACTAAGTTTTGAACATAGATTTCATTGAAATTGAAAAAATAACTATGAGCTAATATCATTTGATAAGGTAATAATATTTATACATAAACATAATTTAAAGTTTTTTTTCTTTTTTATTCAATTGGCTATACATGATTGCAACAGGTCCACTTGTATCACATCATGACCACTTAGTGGTATTGCAACAACTTGGATATTATCAATGTATCTCTTGGCAATATTAGAACTTGGTTCTCCTAGTTGAATGTTGAAGAATCAAATTAATTGAGTTAATATCATTTGATTAAACAATTTTTTTAGTTATTATTAATGATAATTGTAATTGAATATGTGAAAGTTTTTTTTAATAGGTTTTATGGAATTGAAACACCCCATTACATTATGACCACATAGTGGTATTACAATAGTTTGACCATATTATATTATATTATATTATATATATATATATATATATATATATATATATATATATATATATATTTTGTTTTAACAAGATTTGAACCCTGGTTTCCTCATCTAATGGGTTCAACTAATGCCATTAGATATATGGATAATAAAGTTCTAAAAATATTATTAAATAACTTTTAAAGATTAATTTTGGATGAAATATTCGAGATATGATCTTATTAAAATAAAGAATTTTAATAAAATAAGGTGTTAAAAATAAGAACTTTTTATTAAATCTTAGTTGGGATTCACAATAATTATATTTTTTATCAAATGACATTTGCTTAATTAAAATAATATAATAATTTTAAAAGAAGATTAAATTTGAATCTCATCAAATCATGCATACATAATTATTAAGGTATTAAAATAACATTATATAGTTCCACATGGGACGGGACGCAACGGTTCGGGCTTTGGTTCTTCTTCGGGAGGTCCAAGGTTCAAACCGCGCCATGGGCGAGCGTGTGAAGGGTGGGTGTGTGGTGGATGTGTTTTAAATTCCCTATTGATAAGCATAGCTCTCATTTTATGAGGGATCATGGTTGAAAGGAGACTACTCAAAAATGGCGACAACGAAATGATCCAGGCTTTAGCTCTTCTTCGGAAGGTCCAAGGTTCAAACTGCAGCATGGGCGAGTGTGTGAGAGGGTAGTTATGTGTTAAATTCCCTATCGATAAGCTTTTGGCTTTACAAGGGATCATAGTTGGGAGGAGACTACTCAACCCCATGTGCCTTGATCTTTACGATTTCTCACACTAACCAAATAAAAAAAATATCATATAACCAATTTAATAAAATAAAATAAATATTATATTTTTTAATTTTATACAGTAAAAATATTACTTCAACTATAAATAAAAAAGCTCAATTTAAAATAAGGTTAAAGTCCTATCATGGCAATTACTTCCTCCTATCCTTGGCTTAACTTTGTCCCCACTACATTGATAATCAACCTATAACCAATTAAATATTTGTTTTAATAGAAGACAATAAAGTCCTAAGGGTTAGGTAGATTGGTAATTGTTTATTTGGTTTTACCCAAAACAGATCTAGGTTCAAACTTTGGGGTATGTTTGTTTGCAAAGGTAGTAATTTGCTCCGAACCTTTTGAGTGTGTGTTAGATGTACAAATACCTAGAAATTGATGGTCCTCTTCACATAGGGTTATAAAATAAAATGTGGTATAGGCTTATTAGAAACATCCCATGTGATTTAAACCCTAC
This sequence comes from Wollemia nobilis, assembly GCA_028583015.1. Taxonomy (NCBI): domain Eukaryota; kingdom Viridiplantae; phylum Streptophyta; class Pinopsida; order Araucariales; family Araucariaceae; genus Wollemia; species Wollemia nobilis. The sequence goes on from JAQPPZ010017235.1 coordinate 15,640,467, forward strand.
ACTTCACAATTACTAAAAATAAAATAAATATAACCAACTTCCCATATTTTAATTTAAAAAACAAGAAAATAAAGTATCTCATTTACCAAACAAATAAATAAATATATATTAGAGCATGCCTTTGCAATACTAAAATCCAAATTTTGTTTTTATAATTAAAGTGACATTACCTTATACCTCACTATCACATTTTTTTGCTTATTATTTAATTTCCTGACCTTTATTTTCTTTTATCGTTTTCAATTGTGTCGTGGGAAAAAGACAGAAGTGAATGTGAACATGTAAAGTAAGCTCGTCAATTCAATGCCATAAATACCACGTGGTTCTGATGGATTGGTTATGTCATGCATATTTTATTCATACAATCACATTTCGCCAATCTCCCTTCAAAATTTATATTAACATAAGACAAGTATGATCCACACAAACTCACAAGCTTGTCTTTTATAATTAATTACAAGTCTTTATCATCCAGGACTGTTATGACTAGTCTATTATTCTATTTAATTTACCAAAGCAAATAAATGGGGTCTACTTTAATTAATAAAAAGTATGAATTTTTAATCATTATTTTAAAAATTATTATTTATTTGTTTTTTAATTTGGTTATTAATTATTAATTATTAATTTATTTGTTTTTTTATTTGGTTATTGTGAGAAACTTCTATGACCGATGTGCAAGGGGAGAAATCATAATTATTTTAAAAATTATGATTTATAAGAAGTGAAAATAAAATCTATTTATTTTTAATTATTACAAATTGGATATTGAATATCATATTAAAATTTATTTTTGATAAGATATTAAGTATTTTACAATTTTTTTCATATTATAATATTATTTAATAAGTTTAAAATGTAGGTAATGCGAAACATACAACTATAATCTTCATCCAATTCACAACATTTAATTCCACCAATAAAAAGTATAAATTTTTAACTATTTTTATTGAAATCTATAACTTATAGGAGGTAAAAATAAAACTTATTGATTTTTAATTATTCATCATCAAAGGTTGTTGCTTTGCAGATTGATTATATATGGTCAGTTCTTAATCGCTTTGGATTTCTGAGCTCTGAGGAATCAAACTAGGGTTTCAGAGGAGGAATGTTAGAGGTCTGTGACATTACAATAGCATTTTGAATGATTAAAGAGCAAGTAACAAGAGGAATGTTGAAGGTCTGAGGAATCAGACTAGGGTTTCAGAGGTTAGGGTAGAGGCCTGGAGAACATTTTCGTGCAAAACACACCATAAAAATGGATCAATCCTTTTGGAGGGTCTTTCAATAGTAAGACTCACAACCAAGAATGGGGGACAGGTACTTTAGTACTAGATCCTCCAAATCAAGGAATCTCATATCGGGATAAGCTATGTGGAACCCAATTTAACTTCAATGACTGTTAAACACAAGCAAGGGCAATCATAACCGCCATGGAAAAGTGATAAAATAAGGATTTTTTATCTGAAAGGGTGAATAAATGTTTACCACAAACAAAAGAAATACCAGTATTGGAAATAGTAGAGGATTGGATAGTTGAGGATATAGTTTGTAAGACAAAACACAACTTGATAGGTAAAATTATGGTTTTCAGATCGTCCATGCACTTCCTCCACACATGGATAAGGAAACAATGTCATCTGGATGGAGAATACAAAATTCTAACTCTCCCAAATGGGTATTTATCTATAGAGTTCATATCAATGAAAGATCGAAAAAAAGTATTTGAGGGAGGGTTGTATCATCACGGGAAAATGGGACTATTCCTGCAACCATAGAAGATGGGATTTGACCTGAGGGTGGAACCAGCTGCAGTACCAATATGAGAAGATTATTTACCTTTCCCCTTGAATTTAGGAAAGAGAAGGTATTCGAGGCAATAGGAGACTTACTCGGATATTATCAAGGTAAATAGTTTTAGGAGGACTGACAATGTTTGCTAGGGTCTACATAGAAAAGGATCTCAGTAAACCTCTTCCAATAGAGATAGACCTAAAAATAGGGAATTTTATCTGGTGCCAATAACTGGATTATGAGGCTATTCTATTCATATGTCGGGTGTGCCACTCTCATGGACATCTGGCTAGAATGTGCCCAATAGTTAAATATCATCAATTTGTACAAGAGAAGACAAAAACAAATATTAACATGGTGGTCCAATCTCTTTAGCAAAAGGTAAATCAGAAGGAAGGGAAATGTCCAGCAGACTCTGAGGGCTTCTAAAAATTAATCATAAGGCCAAAAAAAAGAAATCAACACAGTAACTTGAGACAAGGAGAAGTGGGAAGAACAAATAATAGATATGAGATATTCAAATAACTAGAAAGCTTGGAAATAGAAGGGGATTTTCAAATGGAAGGATTAGAGGAATATACTCAACAAGTCACATTGGTGGATCATGAACAATACTCCAATCTAGTGTTAAGGAACAAACAAGGAGCAAAACTAGACACAACCTTTCTCATGGAAGAGGAGATTCAACCTACGAGGGAGACCATAGGATAAGAATCAGAGCAAGGGATAATATTAACTCAGGAAATAGAGATGAAAGAATGAAATAAGAACAAAGATAACCCTACTTTAGGAGTTCATCAAGTGGAGAAGAAACAAAAGATAAACCAATCTATAGGGAGGAATTCAAACAAGGAAAAGATGGAGGAACAAGAAAGAAATTTGAGCTAGAATGGATAGGTAAAATCGATGGTTGATTTTTTCTTCCTATTCTCAATAATTTCAATTATTTGAAATGTGAGGGATTTAGGTAGCCACCCCAGATAAAAGACAGTCATTGTTACAAGAAACAAAAATGCAAGGATAAGACTTACAAAAAATAAATAGGAGGATATGGCAAAAAAGAGAGATCCTTACTTAATTGGCATAGGGGAAATAAAGTGTATTGACCACTATGTGGAATCCCCTACTATTCTTAAAAGTAGGGAGGCCTCTACAAGAGGGGTGTTGATGGTTCGGTTATAAAATAGAGAAAATGGGAAAAAACTAGACTATAATTAATTTATATGGAGCACAAATAGTTAGATTATAGAGGGATCAATGGGTAACCATATAGACTTTCAGAGACAACTACCTAGAAGACCAATGGATTGTGGGAGGAGACTTTAATGCAAAACTTAAAATAGAGAAACAACAAGGAGGTAGAGCCATATTGGAGGAAAATTATAGGTTCTTTTCAACAATAACATATCAAATGAATCTAATAGATATCCCAACTATGGACAACTCCATGGCTTGGATAAATAGAAGAAAGTAAAGGGAGACAGTCAAATCTTGCTTAGATCATTTCTACATGGGGAGGAACATATCAAGCGAGGTTTATGGATGAGATTTCTTCAAATCATTTTCCAGTAAGCCTTACCATAGAAGAAGATAATCATACAATTGCAGGAACTTTTAAATTTGACCTTTGATGGCTGAAATATGAAGAGTTAGAGTACCACATAAAGGAATGGTGGGAATTAGGGAGACCAATATTTGGGACAACCCAATTCAAACTCCACAAATAACTAAAATATGTGAGGAACCAACTAAAGGAGTGGAGTAAATGCAATAAGGAACTCACTAGAATCCAAAATAACAAAATCAAGGATCAAAAGGAGAAGATTGCTCAGGAGATAAGACAAGGAACTATTACAAAATATCTATTGCAATGTGAGGTAGAAATTATTAGGAGAGAGGAAGCTTTGGAGGAACAAGAAGATATATATTGGAGGAAAAGGGCCAGATTTGCATGGTTAAAGGAGAGGGATCAAAACACAACTTTCTTTCATAAGACAACATAATAGAATTACAAATCTTACATATATGATGGTTCAGGTTAAAACTAGTGGAAGAGAAACAAAAACTATAGCAAATCAATACTTCCATACTCTTTTCAGTAGTAATGAAAATTTGAATGCTACATGGTAGGATAAGATACTAGAGGCAATTCCACAATTAGTCAAACCTGAACACAATAAGTTATTAATGGAGGAAATTTCTTTGGAAGAAACATCACAGATAATACAAAAAATACAAACATGAAAGACCCTAGGACCAGATGGATTCCCCATTGAATTTTATTAAATATTTTGGGAAATTGTGGGCCAAGCAATGGTGGAGGCACTAGAGGAAATCAGATAGAGTAAGAAAATGTTAAAATACTTGAATCATACTTTTATCACTTTAATTCCTAAGGGCCCACATAGTGATATAATTGAGAACTATAGGCCTATTTCACTATGTAATGTAGTATACAAGATATTAACAAAGCTTATGGTAGATAGGTTAAAACCTTTTTACCCAAATCTAATTTCAATTGAGAAAGGTGGTTTTGTTGAAGGAAGATAAATTATAGATGGAATAGTAGTGGCCCAAGAGGTGATACACACAATATCCAAGCAAAAGGACCCAGGTATGTTTATTAAATTAGATCTTTCTAAAGCTTATGATAGAGTAGACTGGTCCTTTATGCAAAGTATTTTAGAAAAAATGGGCTTTGTAGAGGAGTGGAGAGACTTGGTAAACTCCTGTACATAGACTACATCTTTCTCAGTTCTGGTAATTGGTAGTCCATATCCCATGTTCATAGTAAGAAGGGGATTGAGACAAGGGGACCCTCTTTCCCCTTACATTTTTATCCTTTATGCAGAGGGTCTAAGGATACTACTAAAAAAAGGGAGACAAGAGGGGAGGCTAAGGGGTCTGAAAATAAGTTCTCTTATTGAGATAAATCACCTTCAGTTTGTGGATGATACTACTCGTATTAGTCAAGTCAATCTCCTAGTAGCAAGAAGGGTTATGCATACTGTCTATTTATCGCCAAATTGTCTAAAATTAGGATTTTAAAAATTTGGAATTGGCTAATATTTGGGACCCTTGACCAAGGCCCATTAGCCAAAAATTTCTAGGTGCAATTTTTTTGGGTTGATTCGCCCCAATTTTATAATAATTTGACCATTTTAAGTTTAAATTTCCAACATTGCCCCTAATAATAGTGAACCTTCTACATGTGTTTGGACACTATTTGCCTATATTTCAAAACTGATTCACCAAATTTTTATAAATACATTTTAGGGCCGAACCCTTACGCATAACCCTAGTAGTAAGAAATATAAAAGAATTTTTAGATGGATATACTCAAGCTACTAGAAATTTTTTTAATGAAAAATATCTCAAATAGTTTTTTTCAATACAACAAAGAGGGTGAGAGATAAAATTATACATTTTTTAAACTTCATGGAAAATCCTTTACCCCACAGTATATAGGAGTACCTTTATTTGCAAAGAAAACAAAAAGCAAGGAGTGGAAATATTTGCTTGATAGACTTCAAGCTATGTTGAGCAACTGGACACACAAATGACCAAGCTTGGGAGGAAGGCTTACAATGAATAAAGTTGTGCTACAAGCTCTCCTAGTTTATAAAATTTCTATGCTTTAGGCTCCAAAGAAAAATTTAAAATATATTGATAAATACATGAAAGTTTTTGTGGTCAGGTGCAAGGGAATAACAAAAATTAGCACTAGTTATGTGGGAGAAGATATGTCAACCAAAAAAATAAGGAGGATTGGGGATAATATCAACATCTCAAAGTAGCAAGGTACTAGCAGGGAAGCTATATTGGAGATGGATTACAACTACTGGAGGCTTATGGAGCAAACTATTACAAGCCAAATATTACCTAGGAGAGGCTGAGAAATACATACCAAGACTCAAAGTGGAAGGGATCTACAATATGTATAATAATAGAAATAGGCCAGGAGTTAATAAAGCCGTATCATTATTGAAAATTAGGGGCTGAAAACGATATTCTTTTTTGGGAGGATTCATGGAATCAATATCAACCAATTATTCAAACATTTGTAGAGACGAAGAGTTGGAAAGTAGAGATCCAAAAGGTAAGATGGTGGAAAGCCTCTTACTATATGAAATCATGGGATCAACATGTGCTAGATTTACTACAATGGAAACATCCTCAAGAATGGCTAGTGAGGGGTATAAAGGAATTAACCAAAAATTTATGGAGATATATTAAAATATATCCAATTCAGGACGATTCTAAGAGGGATATACTTGGATGGGGAGGAAGTAAGTTGGGAATCTATAAGGCAAAGGAGAGATACAAGGTAGTCTATGGATATGAGATTATGAAAGTGCCACTTCCATGGATATTTAAATGGCAAAATGAAGGATGGCCAAAAATTATCTTCTCATGGCTAATTAACCACAAAAAGTGGTTACCATCTGATAATTTGAGAAAAAAAGGTTTCTATGGGCCTTCCAAATGTGTTATGTGTAGAAAGGTAAAGGAGACCTTGAATGACCTCTTTTTTGGGTGATATTTTGCTAAAGATATGGATTTGTTGGTTGAGGTAAATGAGACAACATTGGGAATTTTTTGAGAGTTATGAAAGCTTTTATGAGAAATGGAAATAGTGTAGATTTAAGACTAGAACAATGAAAATGGTATGGAAGCTAGGACCTAGCTGCATATGGTAGCACTTATGGTTAGAATGAAATGCACACATATTTAGATCAGAGTATAGAACAAGGGAGCAATTTTGAGAAAGGATTATGAGTAAGTGATGAGTGCTAAAACAACACGTATTTTATGTAGTTTGATTCATTTTCTATCTATAGATTCATGAAAATAAATGTAGTTTTATAATCATTCTTATCTTATTTATGTGATTTACAAATGAATTTGATCTTTGATGATAAAAGTGATTTATGCATATATTTTATGCAAAAGTGTGCAAGTTATATGTGTTTTGGAAGGAGAACATTGCAGGAGCAACACATAGCAGGAGGAGGCAAGGTATGGAGTAGATAACAAGTGTGGAGAGATAAGCTTTGAAGATGACGTGTCAAGGATCCACATGGATGGATGCTACAGAAAGATGCTACGGAATACAACTACAAAATGCCATTACAAAAAATATCTACTAAAATATGTTACAGAAAGGATGTTGACTAGGTCAAACTGTTCAACGCATCAACATGCCACATCCAGTACTAACGCATCAGTATTACAAGGCATATCTAGTCAACATAGTTGACTATCATATTGGCATTCTGTAAGAGAATTTTGTGTTTATTAAAATTGTTATAAAGTTATATTGTTAAGAATTTGATTTAGACACAAGATATTTTGTCTCCTACTAGAATAAAGGGACATATAGTTGTATTGTTAGTCAATAAATTATTTAAATTAAGAACTTATGATTATATTAGTTCATTAGTTGCCAGTTGGACCATAGGGATTGTGACAAAGTCCAAGATGGTTACGTATAAGTTTAGCTTTTTATTGTTTGAAAGAAATATCCAAATCATTGAGCCAACACATCCACATGGAAAATACGTGGAAGAATTTCATTAAGAATATCCAAGCGACATTATATATTACAAGAGAGACCTTTGAAATGGTCTAAATATTAGAATGAAGAAATGTTGAACTAGTGCTAGAATACCGAGGAAATGCTGAAATGTATAATGTTTAAATATTTTATATACATTATCCAAAACCCATAAGGGGGGCGGGTGTCCAAGGTTCAAATCTCGGGCCTCGCCGAACTGAACGCTTGTCCCTTTCCTGGTGCTTTCAGTGGCGTAAAAGGTTTAAAATGATTGTGGCATGGTGGTTATAGGGGCGGACTGCGCGAAGATTTGTGTGGTGGCTTCTAGGGCGGACAACGCAGAATACTATGGCAGCCATAAAATCTAGACAACCTGCCCGGATTCGTGGTGGCTACAGATTCCACCATGTAAATTCAAAAAAAAAAAATTGTATACATTTTTTGAAGATTTGATGCTCAAGGATACTATACATTTGAATTTCTAGCAATAAAGCAGCAACACATTTTGTTATGTCTTTGGTAACTGTGTCATTTGCTTTATTATGATTTACTTGCATATGTTGTCTTTACTATATTTTCCTTGCATATGTTGTCTTTACTATATTTTCCTGCATTCATAAAATAAAATAATGTTAGTAGTATTAATGCACACTAGCTACTCAAGTAAAATAGTTTAGGGGAGAAATATTTACATTGTTCTCTAGGAGGCAGGGCCCACTTCTACAACCAGTCCTTATTCTCTCACACCGTAAAATATAATAGGAATAGTTAGTACGTAGACTAAATTTAATTTATCAATTAAAATAAATTGCATCATCATAAATTATAAAGTAAAAATAGATAGTTAATATCATCTGCACGTGGATCCACATCAAAAAATATAAAAAACATTTAATTAAATAATAAAATCATACATTGCATTTTTTTCAACTCTGCACAATTTCTTTTTTTGTAACTGTAATTATTTTCTACAAACCTGAAACTAAGAGAAACAAAATTAAGTCTAAAATTTAATCATTCGGTATAATCTATATTGGATTTCTACCCTTTAAATCATTCTCCCAAGATTAATAATAAGTGTTGAGTTTACAGCTCAATAGTAAGTTAATGGAAACACTGTCCATTAGATTATAGGAGGAAACAAACATAGAAATGGAGGAAGTGACTATTCTAAGGAGCTTTGGAATAACCGTAAATGAAAAAAAACTAAGGGTTGGTTGCACAGGTGAGATATCCTTGAATAACATAGAGTGGAGGCCACCTCCTAGAGAGTGGGTGAAGGCAAACATAGATGGAGCTTCTACTAAAAATATTAGAAAATATGGTTTTGGTATTATCATACAAAATTAGAAAGGAGAACAAGTGTACTAGAGATAAGAAAGTATGGAGGAGACAACAAATAATGAAGCAGAAGGATAGGTGATCTTGTCAGCATCAATGATAGCTGCAAATCTACATTTATATAAGCTATGGGTAGAGATAGACTCTTAGGTATGGAATGGATTATTTGATCCAATTAGACCCTTTCAGGTGATGGGAATTGAAGAGAGAAGGAAGGTGGAAGCAGTTTAAAATATTTGAAAGGTTTTTCAAGATTTTTATTACTCATGTCAAGCGAGAGGGAAATAGGGTGGTATATTATTTAGAAAAATGGAAAAAAGAACTGGAGAAAGGGTAATATGTGAACTCTCAAAGAGAAAATTAGATAAATAGGTGCTAAACAATCCAAGGTTTGTGAGAGGTGGTATAGGTAGATAACAGACATTTTCAAGATGCCAATAATGTCTTAAAGCATCATGAAAATAGATGGATGGTCTACAAAATTTAGATGACTAAGAAAAATTGAATTCAACTATGGTAATGTTGATGTGTATGGATAATTGTATTATGGTGACCTCAGGTGATGTTTTCAACAAACACACCTATATATTATTTTTATGGCTAGTTTTTGAGCGATGAGGGATTGGAGGAGGATTTTGTTCTTCCCTTGTTTCCTGTCTAGATAATTTTACTATGTAATACAGCTTCTATAAATATAATATATATTTTATTTTTTCAAAAAAATTATTCATCATCAAAGATAAAATGTTGGACACATCACCCAATAATTTTTTATTTTTATTTATTTTTTTGAATTGACATAAAGGTATGCACTCACAAGGTCATGTTTCAACAATTGGAAGGAGAAGATTTGATCTCTCCAACCTCTAGACTTAGGCTTATTCTCTTCTAGTCTAGCTACACTAAGCTAATATAAATGCATGAAAGGTAAATTTGAAAAGGAAAAGTGTGTGAGAAGTAAAGTAAATGTAATAATGTAAATATGATTATTATTGCAAAAATATTAGTGTGATCAATTAACACATCTGAAAATGACCAAATAAAATCCATGTGATTGAATGCTCAAATAACATGCAATAATGAAAGAAGAGAGTAATATAAAATGGGAGTGCAGAGAGCCATAAGCACCATTTATTCATAAATCAAGAGGTCAAATGACATGATTGATAAAAAAATGCCATGTATAATATTTCTATTAATTGCAATACAAAGTTAAGAGTACAATTCAAAATCACAAAGTGTGGCTCTAATATTCACAAATAGCCCAAAATATCCTTGTAAATGAGCTTGTAGCTCTTAATTATAGTAAATTTTATAACTCTACTTATAACCTTAAACTAGCTCAATTAACCCTCAATTACATCACTTTTACCCCCAAAATACAATCATCATTGTTAATTAGTTTTCTTAGAATTTATGCTTCAAAATTTACCTCCTCCATTTGATTTGACCATTAAACCATTTAATTGCTTGGTTCTTGATGCTTTGCTGCCCTACTGGTGATTCACTAGCATTCGAATGATTCTCTAACATATGCTAAAGGACTGGCGTGTTCCATATTTTTTGTATTTTCTTTTTTGGTACTTGGCATTCCCTTCAAAATTGACTTTTATTATTAATTCCTATGTATTTCCTCTTGTATAAAAATTTGACTTTAACCTTATTACTAAGTACCACCTTCCATTATACCTTGTATCCTATTCTCGCACTATTAATCCTTGGATTTTGAGGTAATAGTAGTAACTTGGTACTCCATTTTCAATAACTTGTAGGGACGTCAAGACTGATTGAAAATGGATCCCAAGTTAGCCTAATTCCATTAGGTTATAAATCTAAAAAAATTGATGCCAAAATTATAAAATCAACAAAATCATGGATATACTTCCTATATATCTACTTTGATGATAATTTTTACAATGATTTACACTCATCATATAAAGGAATTTTTATGTTCACCATGCTTGTCATGAGTGTAAGTAGGTCATCATACTCCTCTTCTGAAATATCCACTACTTTGGATGCTAACTTGATTCCTACTAGAGCTATTTTTAGATTTGTGAAAACATTGGGAGATTTAATTATTTATTTTATGGGAGAATTCTTATCTACATATGTAACATTATGCTTTTTTGATCAAGATTACATATCGATCATTAAGCAAGATGTTACCTTTGTCAATGAGAGGAATTGAGAGACCATCCTTGACCTGTTGAACTATTTTGTTTTTCATCTTTTCCAATATCACATTTAAGCTATCATAGGATGCGTTACATGTTTCAAAGGTTTGTTACTTTTAAAGGTATGTTCATCAACTAAACATACACCATTTGTTTACTGAAAAAACATAGTTGTTGGATATATTAATTCAATTTATGAGTTTACCTCATCATTTGCATATTATTTCTTTAGAAAACAACTCTATTTGGACAATGTCAATGGTTTTTTGAGCTTTTTCAAGCAAATTGCTTACCCTATCTCATTAACGATTTGGTTCTACAAAGACTTGATTACATCAGTAGTTGATACCTTTGTCTTCATTCATTCCATTTCTTTCCTCAAGTTATTTTTAAACTACATTAATTTATCAATTTCTTCATCCCTCTTCTTTATGATTTCAACTATATTTTTCTTATCTATCTCTAATTAGCTTGCTTAGTTATTTCTTTATTGTTCAAGTTGTTACATTTCTTGTTTTCATGGTTAACCTATTAATTAAGATCTTCCTTTTTTATTTTTCAAGGTATTTAACTCCTTTTCAACTTTGACAATTTTATCATCCTTCCTCTAATCATTCATATTTTTCCTTTCTAATATAATTTCCAACTCTTGGTTCTACCTATAGCCATGTATCTCTTTAATGAATTGAATGTAAGTTAGGAAATGACTATAATAGCTTTCTTTAAGAATTGTGCTAACCCTAGGGGTCCTTCTCATTGCAAATCTATTAATGTTAACCTTGTGAGGTAATATAATGTTGTTGTGGTTGGTTTGTTGGTATCAATATGGTGTAGTTCTATGAACATTTATATTCCCATTTGACCACTTAACTTATGAGCATAGGTGGTCCTAATATTAGCACAATATCACTTTCAATATCTTGCTAACCTATTCTTGTACATTTTATAGGTGTTCTTATATTATGTCTATGTTTCCAATCTTGGTAATAAAATTATTTACATTAGAAGATAGGCCATAGTTTGTACACCTAAGCTTGCACATTTCTACTTGTCACCATGTGTGTAGGGCTTAGAATTGGGCTTGGTTGCATGGTAATTTTTGACCCTATTTATATCAAGGAATATATAATATTCAATTATTTTAGTACCCCAAGGATGAAATGGTAAGAATAAAATTGAGTAGACCATGTATAGAAAGCCATGGTTGAGGTTGTTTGAAAGGAGATAGAAGTTGTGAAAATAAGGGAGGTGGGGATAAATGACATGGTTGGGATTATTGGTGGTATAATTGATGTTATGGGAAATGGAGAAAACACTGAGAGCATAAATAGATATGGATAATGATGCATTGATGATAGGGTGTTGAAATAATCATCATGCAAGGAGATAAAAAAATCTCCTCTATGTCAATGTTATGGTTAAACCCATCTGGGGGGTACAAGTGTAGAAAATACAAATGAATTAGAGAGAAGGGAAATGAGAAGAAATAATACAAGTAAAAGGGAATACTAAAATAAAAAAATAATGTGACAAAGAAGAGATGGTGGTAATTAGAGGGAACAAGAAAGTTTTTGGATCCTCCAAAGTGGTAACTTTTGCATATGCCACTTTGTCCTTGGTAGGGCCTAATGATATTCCTTAGAGATACTCATCATAGGAAATTTGTAGATCTTAAGTTTATTCTTGGCAACTTTTGATCTCCATTTTCATTTGTGTTATTTCTTGGGTGTCTCCTTCAACTTCTCCTTTAGGCTAGCTTTCATCGTTCTCCATTTTTGTTTTAGATGGACTGGTAAGAACTTGTTCTCTCTCAACTTTTATATCTTATCTCTTTCTTTTCATAGTTATTTTTATGGACCACCTTTCATCTATTGTTCTTCTTTGATAAGTTTATTTTATTATCACCTTAGACATAGTTATCACCTTAATAATATTTTTACGGATAGATGTTATATGGGGTGAAGAGACATGCAACTATGGTTGGTATTGCTTTCATCTACAATTCATTTCTTGGAGATGTTGTACATCCAAAATTTATAAGAATTCCTCATCAAATATATCTTTAAATAACTAAACTTGGTCCACTTTGTTTGTCTTATACCTCATTTTGTGATAGTCCATTACTTTATCCATACTCCACCCTTGCTTCTCCTTTATGAGCAAGGTAATAGTCTAATGGATAACATACTCATCAATGTTATAGTCATCATTAAATTTTAGACCTTACTTCTTCATGATGTCTTAATTGAAATGAATCCAAGATAATGGAATTTCATTAAAAGTTGCTTATATGCTCTCCTATACCTGGTCTAAATATAAACTTTTTTTATGGCCTCTTTCTCACATAGATTTAATTTTAACTTCTATATTAAGCCTATGCTAATGGATGTACAACATTGAAATATTTTATCCAATAAAATTTAATTGCATAAAATATCATAGGCCATCCTATCATTCATTTTATTCAATACAAACTTCTTGTATTTTTTCTTTGTTATGTGTATCCTTGGATAAAAGGGAGTATGGTGAGATAAGTCTTGCTATGGTATAAAATGCTAAACTTTTATGACTTTTACCAAATTTTCTATCTACCAAATCCATATATTGGATGTCCTACATAGCAAAACAAGGTCTCAAATGAAAGAAGGTAATCTAAATGTCTATTTTGAGAACTCAAAAAATTGTACAAATAAATAATATTTGCTTAAGGAGAAGTCACTTAGTTAATTTCTCTCTATTCTAGGCAGTGCTCTTACCTTAGGTGATAGCCTTTAGAGTCCACCTTGAATCCTTTGCATGATAGACTGATATATGTTTAAGTTAAAATTATAACTATACATTCCTCACTCTTATATCATATGTCTATATAATCATATACTAATTATGGGTATTTTTTTATCCTCCTAATTTAGATCCTAAGTGGGGAACCACTCATTATTGTTGCTCATAGTTAGAAAAAATAAGTAAGAGGTATAATTAAAAATATATCTAGGTTTCAAAATGATCTAGTTGTAGGTTCATATTCTTGGTGATGTAGATCACTTAGTTCAAAATTTTAGGGTACATTGCCATGTCCTGAACTATGCAGAGTATGCCCAACTGCTCCTAAACCTCATCATCTAATGTTATACCCATTACAAAAGTAATGATCAATAATAAATCCTATACCTCTTCTTTAAACATGCCAATATTAAAAAAAGGTTGGAGTTATTAGTATTCATAGGATTATTTAATTATAATGCCAAAAATACTTCCTATTCTTGTATGCTTTTATTTAAAAAAAACTTATTTACAACTTTAAGGAGTGGGAGTTTCACCTGATACTATTATCATATATGCACATAATTTTTCTAATAGCCTTAGGTGTAATAAACATGGGATAATAATTCAATTTATTTCATAAAATTGACTTATTCTCCTTATTATATATATTGGCACAATCATGCATTAGTTCTAAGTAATCGTAAACTCAATATGAAAAACTACCCTAACCCTAAGTTCCATAGTCTAGCGATAATTATTGTGTTGTTAGGGTTTATATTATAACACCTAAAAAATTCTGCTCGTAAGTCCCTCATCCTCTCATAAGCCAAATCATAAGTAATTTAGAAGAGGTCTACTTATTCTCTTGAGATGCTTGTTGGGTTGTAGTTCCTCTCTTTTAGGAAGGCTTTTGAAGGATCTCCAAACTCTTTGTTAGATTCAATATCAATGAACTTTATGGGTATAAGGTCTATGGATAAATTTATCATTAACCCATGAGTTCATGAATTTTGTAGATACATGCTTATGGTTTGAATAACTTTCCATGAAACTTGAAAATTTTTTAACTCTAAAAAATTATGATATGCTTGTTTGTGCTAGCAATTTCCAAATTTGTTAACAAATCATTGACTCAAAGACTTCATGAATTATTTTAATTTGTTAATAAATTTCTAGAGAATTATTGGTGAATTGGATCTTAAGTTAGTGATTCTTTGGATTAAGTGGTTTGTGATTTTTTGGACCTACCTCTTTGTAAAAGTTGGTCTATTACATAAAATTCAGCATATAAGTTAATATTCTCTTGATGCTAGATAGATAGAAGTCAAGATTGGGATAGTTTTGTTAAAACTTAAGATTCGAATGAATTTGCATTATGAAAGTGCAAGGATGTTCAAATACAATAGATACCCAAGTATGGAATTACATCCTACAACTATCCTTGTACTCTAGTGAACCTTACAAACCATGTGTTGAGTGGTTAATCAACCTACATTTACATTATACATGATGTACTAGCTCCTAACATTTCCCCTTATTACATCATAGTTTTAGAGAAAAATATTTGAAATTCTTCAAATTTGACTATCCTAGTGGTTTGGTGAAGATGTTTTCTAGTTGTTCATGAGTATGATAGAATTTGAGTTGGATGTTTTGTTGTTGAACATGTTCTTAGATGAATTGGCACTCTATGTTGATGAGTTTGGTTATTTTGTGTAAAACTAGACTATAAACAAGTTTTAGTACACATTGGTTATCACAATACACAATTGTAGGTTTATCTTGTTGTACTCCCATATTTGTTAGCATATGTTTCAACCATATTGCTTCAGAAAAGACTCCCCTTGCTAGACAATATTCTACTTCAATGGAATATCGAGCAACTATTTGTTGTTTCTTTCTTTACCATGATATAGGTGTAGACCCTAGAAAGAATACATAGTTGGAGGCATATTTTAAGTCATGTATACGACTTGCATAATCAACATCTATGTAACCTATTAAGAGGAACTGACCACTCCTCTTGAATTCCAAACCATATTTAGTAGTACCTTGTATCTATATTAGAATTCTATTTACTACCTTCCAATGTGTCATCTTTTGTTACTGAATGAAATGTTAGAGATAGCTTGCTACAATACTAATAAATGATCTTGTGTAAGTTAAGTAGATGAGACTCCCAAATGATTGTCAATAGAACATTGCATCCATTGGAGGAGAGAAATTAAAGTGTGAGATTTGTAGATTTGATTTCATAGGATTTGCTATAGATCTATGATCTTCCATATAATTTTATCAAGGAGTTTCTTGACATATTTGATTTATGAAACACATATGTGATAGTAGTTATGTTTTACCTCCAATCCTAGGTAATAAAAAAATTACCAGATATCAGTCATGTTAAAATATTTCTTCATGTCTTATTTTATATCTAGAGTCATATTTTTAGAACTTCTTGTGATGAAAAAATCATCTAGATACCTATTGATGAACGTTATATATCCATTTTTCTTTGTGATATAGGAGAATCATTAGGGTTTCTTATTAAACCAAGCTTTCCAAAATGTTTATGTGTTTTTATTTATGATGCTTAAGGAGCTTGTTTGAGACCATAAAGAGATTTTATCAAATTTTATACCTTTGTTTCTTGTATAGGTATGATGAATCCTTTTGGTTGGGTCATATAGACTTCTTCTTTTAATCTCCATTTAGAAAGGCATTTTTCACATCCATTTGATGATTTTTTTATCCAAATTGTGTGGTTAGAGTAAAGATAATACTAATGGATTTTATTTTTAATGTAGGAGAAATTTTTTCTTCATAATCTATGCCTTCCTTTTGTGCATATCACTTCGCTATAGGTCTTGATTTGTGTTTATCAATACTACCATCAGACTTATATTTGATTTTGAAGACCCATTTTTATATAATAGTCCTTTTTCCTGGTGGAAGATCAACAAGATACCAAGTCTTGTTTCTTAATAGTACTTGATATTTAGTATGCATATTTTTTTCAAGTAGTAGACTAAAGGACTTTGTATATTGTAGATGGCTCAAATATACTTATTAGAGCCATATTTTATGTGTTATGATTCATACTTCATGTTCTTGATCTTGTAGAAGAGGTGTCTAGAATTCCATTCATCCCATATGCTTTTAATGTAATAGTATACCATTTAGGATTTCTCCTTGTAAGCTATGGTGGAATAAACACATTTTCCTCATCATTGATATCACTGAATAACTATTCATTTGTGTTTTGTTTACCACTTTCAATCATTATTGGGGCTAAGTTAGATGAAGGTTCTTATGATGGTGGCAAACATTATTTTCCTTCTTCATCAAAGATAACATCACAACTAATTTATACTTTATTTGGATCTGGATCAAATAATTCATAGGCTTTTGATTCATCATTGTATCCTAGTAAGATGCACTGCTTAGATTTGTCATGCAATTTATATATTTTTTCTTTTGGAATGTGCATGTATGTTGAACACCCAAATATCCAAAGATGAGATATTGATGGTTTGTATCCACTCCATGCTTGTGTTGAAATTATGCAATGGATGCTTGATTAAGTAAGTAAATTGTTGTATGTACAATTTCTATAAAAATGAGTGTCCAAGTTATGAATCCTTCAACATACTCCATACTATTTTAATTATTGTTCTAATTTTATATTTTGCAATACCATTTTGTTGTGGTGAGTAGGCTACTGTCAGTTGCCATTGAATGCCATGTTTCTTCAAATAATCTAAAAAATTATTACTGGTAAATTCCCCATTGATCCAAGTGGAGTACATGGATCTTTCTTCTTGTGGGGGTATCCACCTACACCTTAAATTGCTTAAAGTATAAAAATACTTCATCTTTGCTCTTCAAAAATTATACCCATATTTTTTAGGTATAATCATTAATAAAGAGTTGAAAGTACTTGGTACCATTGTAACATAGAGCCATGGGTTTACATAGATTGATATGAATCAAATTAAAATATTGCTTAGCTTGGTATTTTGTAGTTTTCAAAGGAGCTCAATGTTGATTCCTAGCTAAGAAACAACAAAAAATTCCATATATTTTTGTAAAGGAGGAATGCCATCCACCATTTTTTTGTTTTGTAATGCAATAAGGTGCCCATAGCTCAGATAACCATATCTTCAGTTCCAAAGTGATGTAGATGTTTTGGAGTTAACAACTAATGCTAAGTTTATCATGATGCATTATGTTAAGTTAAAACATACTTCTCTTTTCCTTTCCATTTGTAATCATTTTGGAATTTTGTTTTATCAAGAATTATGTAGACCTTGGGTCCTTGTTGCTTATCAAAATTGACCTTTAAATTTTTATCAAGTAGTTAATTAAACACAAAGTAGATTTTTTATGAGTCTTAGAACAAATAGAACTTCTACGATTCTATATTTTTCTGATACAAAATTATAATTTTATATTACCAGTTCCTCTTTTCTCATAGGATGTGTCATCCCCAAGATAAACTTTTCCTGCATATCTTGAATACCTTATATTTTGGAGCCAATTGTTTCTTCCTATCATGAGTCTAGTAGCTCTAGAGTCAATATATCAGATATCATTAAGCTGGGCATGTGTAGCTAATGCATGTTCCTTTTTGTGATGAGAGATGTTTATTTTTATTGAATGGCTATTTCCTTTTAAGAGTTACTTGTTACTCTTTTTGTTTTGAATGTGGTATCTCTTCCTTTTGAAGCACATTCACTAGTTTCTCAAAAATTGATATTTACTCAGTAAAACTTGATGTAGTCACAAAAATATTATACTTCAATGGGAGTGATCTCAAAATAATAGGAAGTAACATTTCATTATATACTTGAGTTCCTAGTGCTTGCAATGGTGTAATTCTTCTCATGAATCCTTCTAACTTTTCTCCACTCTTCATCATCAGATAGTAGGGATGAATTTGGAATAATAGAATCTAATCTTGATTCCTAAATTCAAATACCATATTAAACTTACACCATTCATCCTTGGCTATGATTTTATGACTTTCTCACTCTTATTTAGAGTGTTTTATTACTTTTAAATTTAATGGAGTCTTGGATAATCAATGGTCATTTCCTTGTTAAATCTATAATATTTCGTTATCATGAGGTACCTCTATTCCTTTGCATGAGTTTCATGATTTTTAAAAAATCTTATAAAAATTTTAATGCAAAAATTATGAAATTTCAATTTTGTTGTTATATTAGAATATGATTCAATCTTGTCTTAGCTTTACTAGCAGTTATCTCTGCTTGTAATTTAGACTACAATGGTGTAGTATATCTTGTATTTAATAAAAATAACCAAGTTAAAATTTTATTTTTGGTTTCTTTGATTTATGAAAGTGCCTTATTGTGCCACTTGTAGTAAATTTGTAAAGACTTTCTTCTATTCTCCAGAATATGAACTTCTTATTTTTGAATTTACATGTTCTTTTTTGACTAGTGCTTTGAACTTCTAGCTCAAAATAGAAGTGTCTCTTCTAATGCATTTTTCTTATGGTAAATTTTTTTCTTTACACCTATTGTCTTTTTCTCATGCTACACTTCCTTCTAGATTCTTCTCCTTTGAGAGGATATTTTTCAACAATTCTTATTGCAAAGTGTATAATGCTATAATTTCCTTTGAAAGAGGACTATATCTTCAGTGCAAAAATTTTAGTCCTCTAAAACATTTTAGTGGCTTCTTTTTGCTTTTCTTCAATTTTGAAGGTTTTGTTGAAGGTATTAAATTATTTGGTACCTTGCAATATTAATGCAAAGACCATATAAATAAGTTAGATTAGGGTGTGTTTAATATTTGAATCTATAGTATGTTTCATGTTATTAAGTGTGAGTTATGTGTGTGATGTGTCATGTTAGTAAGTGTAAGTTATGTGAATGAAGTGTCATATTTAGGAGTGAGAAGTTTATGACCAATCATGAGAGACTATATTTATGCAAACATGTGAGATTTATTATCATGTATTTGAGAAATGTGAAGAGTTAGATCTCTGATTAGTATAAGGAGATGATGAGTTTATGTAAGTGTAAAGGTAAAGAGTCTTGATAATATGAAGAATAAAAATAATGAAAGATTTAAGAATTAAATTGAATATTGAAAACTGAATTGAAGAAAAGAAAGAAATGAAGATTGAAGAAAATTGAAGAAGAAAATAGAAATTGAATAAAAAGAACTGAAGAATTTTTTTTGAAGAGAATAATTATTGAAAGAAAATTATTTGGAAGTCATAATAAATTCTACAACAAAGGAAAAATAATTAAAGTTGAAGACACAATTTGTGTGAAATAAATAATTGATTGAAAGTACAAAAATGAGTGCATCAAAGAGGTATTTTTAAAAATAACATATGTTCAAAGAGAAATATCATGAAGAAATACTTTCAAAGGAAGAGAAGATATTGTCACAAACATGTTCTATGATACAATAAAACACCAAAGCTTCAAACAAAACCAAAAATTGAATATGAAGATAATTCTTGGTACATTGATTCAGGAGCTAGCCATCATATGATAGGCAACCTATATTGGTTTGATCCTATTTAAGTAAAATCAAGTACACCAATTAATATAGTGTATGGTAAAATATATCAAGTATAAGGATCAAGGAATGTTCACTTAGTCTACCTTATTCAAAATGTACACTACAAAATATGCTTTATGTTCTAGGTATAACAAATAATCTAATTTTAGTATCACAATTTTTGGATAAAGAAAAAAAGGTAGAATTCAAAACCATAAATGGAAATAAGAGATCTATTATTAAAATATTAAACAAATATGAAGCCCTTATATCCTATAAAAGTGGCATATATGCTTTGGATATGATAGAACTTGCACAAAAACATGTGGATCAACTTTTACCAAAAGAACGATATTAGAAGAGATATTTTTTGAACACAAAACTCTTATGGCAAAGTAACATGATAATATGTCAACAAGGTTGGAAAATATGTTCTTTGATGTTTTCCTCATAAACATAGGTGACAACTCAGACGGATAAATTTAAAACTGTAACCAAAATGAGTACCAACATCATAACAAGCTAGAATGCATCATGAAGATTGAAAACACAAGTAGGCAAAATGCCTTCATATCAAATAATGTACATGAGAGGGTGTTGAAGGTATTGTATTATTTGGCACCTTGCAATATTAATGCAAGGACCTTGTAAATAATTTATATCAATAAGCAACCCAGGTTTTGTAGGTGAGTTGGAGAGGAGAGGGCAATCCTCCAAGGGAGGTCCCAGGTTCAAATCTCCACCCTACCAAAAAGCTGAATTGGGTACCCAAAATCCAATTGATAATGTTGGTGCGGGCAGGGCTAGGTGCGACCCCCGGGTGACTTTGACGGTGTAGAACCCCTTGTTCGTGGTCTCTTAGACCAAGGTGGCCCCGTAAGGGGTTTTTCGCTAATATATATATATATATATATATATATATATATATATATATATATATATATATATATATCAAGAAGTGTTTAATATTTGAATATGTAGTAGGTGTCATGTTATTTAATATGAGTTATATGTGAGGTTTCATGCTATTAAGTGTAAGTTATGTGAGTGAAGTATCATGTTTAGAAGTGAGGAGTTATGAACAATCATGAGAGACTTTATATTTATGTAAATATGTGAGATTTATTATTGTGCATTTAAGCAATATGAAGAGCTAGATCTCTCATGAGTATGAGGATATAAAGAGTTTTTGTAAGTGAAAAGGTCAAGAGTCTTGAAAATATAAAGTCTCGTATATGTATTAAAGACAAAGATTTGTAATATGCATGGAAGAATAAGCATTACATTTTATGCATTGATTAAAATGAATATTCATCAATATTAAGTGAGATTTATGTTATGTCATTGAGATATTATTTTATCCTAGAAGATAGATTAACTTGTGAGAATAGTGGTGATTTTCTCATAGGTTTCAATAACCTTTAGTAGGAATCTTCAATGGTTTCTTTTCATTTCTAAAATTTGGTTGCCATAGGCTTATGACCTCTTGGTATAAAAAGGATTAGAGCCCTTCTTGTGATTCGAAGGATATTTGCATTTGATAAGAGTTTTCCACCCTTAAATATTTTTTATTCAATCATGGATATTTTTCTTCAAGGAGGACAAAAAAGAAAATTCTTTTTTCCTTCTACCTACTCGAATACCAACTCTAATACCACATGTTAGAACCTAAGATTCAAATGAATTTAGGTTATGAAAGCGCAAAGAGATTTAAACATAATAGCTACCTAATAGTTACCTACTCTAATACCACATGTTAGAACCTATGATTTAAATAAATTTAGGTTATAAAAATGCAAAGATATTTAAAAAAAATAGATACCCAAATATTGATATTGTGTAACATCCTACAACCACCCTTATCCCGTAGTGAACCTTACGAAACAATAATAATAAGAAGGAATTAAGGTTTTTACCAGCAATATGATTCATTGATAAGGCATAAAGAAATGGTGGAAAAGCTGTAACAGAGATGATTATGTTATGGTAACACAATGGTGGTGCAACCACCACATAAAAAATTAACAACGATTTTTAACCGCCCTTAAAAACCGTTAAAGGAGGTTATTCAACCACCATTAAAGGAGGTTATCGTAAAACGTCCACACCCATACGATGACAACGAAGGCCACCATATTATGGTTTAAGAAGATGGTTTAAAACCATCCTAGAAATTAAAGAGGGTGGTTTAATACTAAACCTCTTATAAGAGTCCTCTTAATACTAAACCGCCTTTTATAACCGTCCTCTTAATACTTTTAATAGATGAGAATCTTAGTCTCTTAATACTTTTAATAGATGAGAATGAGAATCTTAGATGAGAATCTTAGTCTCTTAATACTTTTAATAGATGAGAACGAGAATGTTAGTATTCATTTTTTATTATTACATACGACTCATGAATCTATTGGTTCCTAATCTGAATTTGATTCATGACTGTATTGACTCGAATCATGACTCTATTGGTGACTAATCCATGATTTTTCTTAAGACTCATGACTCTATTGGTGACTAAACCAAATTTGATTCATGACTGTATTTTAATAAAATGGCAGTTTACAAATAATGAGGAAAAATGAAGTGTTTTCGCCATTTAAATGCAACGACCTGAAGTTTCCATTCTAACTTATTTAGATTGGATTTGGGAAAATTTAAAGAAATTTTAAAATCTCTAAGGTGAATTAATGCGAAAACAAATGTAAGCAATGTGCAGACTTCCACCCAAGAAATAACAAATGATGGTATGCCTAACAACAAAGTCCATATGAAAATTCTTAAAGAGAGTCATTGACACATGAAAGAATGATGTTTGTTTGATGTTTTCTGAAGGAAGTATTACATGTCTAACAACAAAGCCCACATGAAGAATCTTAAACATGGTCATTGGCATATAAAAGAATGATGTTTTCTTAAATCAATTGTTTTTGGTTAATTTTATTTTAAATTTTTATGAATAAAATAGCCCACCTTTACAACAATTGTAGACCAGTCACTCGAAAGTTTTGAATTGCAAGATATCCTCTTCAATCCATATACAACATAAAAAATAGTAACACTATAAAATTCAAAATTCATTCCTTCCAAATTTCCCTCTATCATTGTAGTTGATGTCAAATTGAATTTCTCAGCCCCAACAACAGCAAAATGCAAGGCCTGCAAGCCTGTGAAAACATTTAACTCCTCTCGACCTTAAAATGACATAAAATCATTCCTCATAATAATTGCCATAACCATAATAGCCATAATTTTATGAACATACGATAAAAACAAAGAAGAAAGTAAGTAATGTCAATGTCATATCCACACTAATAGAAAATGAGTTTTTGTCACTTGACCCTATGAATATTAACATGTGACTAATAGCATGTATTCAGCTTTGGAACACATATCGACTAATAAAGACCTCAAGACATTTTCAATACATGTCATAAATAGAAAAAAAATATTCCAAAAACTAAAATGGCCATATCAAGTTTTTTTTTCTAAAAATTTAGAAAAAAAAATTAAAAGCTTATAGGTGAATCAATGCTAGAAAAAAAATGTAAGCAATGTATAGATTGAGCTTTCCACCCAAGAAACAAAGATGTTAAATCCAGGAAAATAAATGATGCAAGTATTGCATGCCTAATGACAAAGCCCACATGAAGAATCTTAAAGAGGGTCAATGATGTTTTCTAAAACCAATTGTTTTTTATTTAATTTCATTTAAAACTTTTTTTCATGACTTGAAATATTAAATAACATAGCTCACCTTTAGAGCAATTGTAGACCAGTCATTCGAAAGTTTTGAATTGCAGGATATTCTCTTTAATCCAAATACAACATAAAAAGTAGCAACATTGTGAAATTCAAAACCCATTACTTCCAAATTTCCATCTTTGTCTTTGTAGCTTCAAGTGATGATGTCAAACTATATTTCTTAAGAAAAACACTACAACCCCATCAATAGCAAAATGCGAGGCCTACAAGTCTATGAAAGCATCTAACTCCTCCCAAGCTTAAAATGACATAAAATCATTCCTCATGATAATTGCCATAACCATAATTCTGCAAATATCTGATAAAAACAAGGAATAAAGTAAGTGATGTGAATGTCAGACCCAGGCTAACACAATCTCCCCATTAACTAAAATATAAATGAAATCTCTCCATTATAAATTGATCCTATGAATATTAACATGTGACTAATAACATGTATTTGTACAAAATTAAATTGCTTTAGAACACAAATCAATTAATAAAGACTTCAAGACATTTTCAATACGTGCCATAAGTAGTAAAAATAGACTTCATGATATCTTCAATATGTGCCATAAGTAGTAAAAAGGATTCCAAAAACTAAAATGGCCATATCAACGATCTTTTTTTTTGGAAAATTTAGAGAAATTTTAAAAGGTTTAAGGTGAAAACAAATGTAAGCAATGTACAGACTGAGCTCTCCACCGAAGAAACAAAGATGTTAAATCCAAGAACAGATGATGCAAGTACTAAATGCTTAACAACAAAGCCCACATAAAGAATCTTAAACATGGTCATTGACATATGTAAGAATGATGTTTTCTAAAACCAATTGTTTTTCATTAATTTCATTATAATTTTTTCTTCATGACTTGAAATATGAATAAAATAACCCACCTTTACAGCAATTGTAGACCAGTAACTCAAAAAGTTTTGAATTGCGAGATGTCCTCTTTGGTCCAAAACCAACATAAAAAGTAGTAACAATTTAAAATTCAAAACCCAATACTTACAAATTTCCATCTCTCGCATTGTAACTTTAAGTGATGATGTCAAATTGAATTTCGCAAGTAAAAAACTGCAATCCCAGTAGCATAATGCGAGGCATGCAAGCCTCTGAAAGTATTAACTTCTCTTGACCTTATAGTGACGTAAAATCATTCCTTATGATAATTTCCATGACATAATTTTACATACATCTGATAAAAATGAAGAAGAAAGTAAGTGATGTCCAATAGATCTAATAGGGAAGGGGATGCATGGAATGGAAAGCAGGGGACGCGCGGGGGGAAGGAAGGGGATGCATGGAAAGAAGAAGGGGAAGGGGGATACATGGAAAGTTGGGAAAAGGGGAAAGGAAAAGGGGACGCATGGAAAGTTGGGAAAAGGATAAAGGGAAAGGGAAGGGGGTGTTAGAAATATTAAACTAGATTTACACTCTCCTCTGCCCAACTACGCTCTGAACCTGGGCACTGTCGGACTTCGCTAGCCAAAAATAGCGAAGCTGGGTGGTTCATCAAATGTTCGATGTGACATCGCATGTGCCCTCTGACATCTATCCAATCTACATTAATATCTTTCATGCAGGGTTAGGTGATTGGTTAATCTCATTCGTGTAGTAGTGGTGATTTGCCTCTTCTGCCGTGCTATCTAAACCCTTGCTCAGTCCATTTTTTTATGTAGAGAAAGTGAAGGAAGTTTTCATTCACAGTGAAGCAGATGAGAGTAGTTCATTGAGCAAAGAAGCTCATCTATTTATGTTCGAGCAGTAAACTTGACATTTGTTTTGCTTCATAGTTTATCTTGTCGTTTCATCTATAGAAGTCTGTACATCCTTAGTTGAGGATACCTGTAACCCTTATTTCAGATAAATAAAAAATTTCCATTGTTCAAGAATTTTGAAGGATTTTATTTAGACTCAACTACATCTCATTCCTCTGCATTTAGTATATTTATGGTGTTTCGCACAACTTGTTTTCAAATCCTCAGAATGCATGGAGATCTTTAATCATCTTCAGTCAAAGGAGCAATTTTATATTTCTTCACATACTTGGTGTGGGTCAACGGATGATGGACATACATTCTCCAGTACGAAAGGGCTTTCTTGCAATGTGTAGTAGCTGCTTTAATTTTTTGGCTAAGTGTAGCCACCTCTGCCCGCTTACACAACGAAGTCCAACTGTGCAAGGTTTATTTTGCATAGCCAGACGGGACAACAAAAATTCGCTAAGTCCCTGGCCAGTTGTTTGACTACATAGTGCAGTCATACCGTGCACTCTTTAACTTTGCACAACCAGGATTTTATTGACTGCTTCCGCCCACCTTCACATTTTTCTCACATGCAGCCCAACTTCGAGACTTCTCTCCCACGTAGCCCAACTTCGAGACTTTCATTCTGCACTCCTCAGTGGCTTGTAAATTAAATTAAAAACTTCAAATTTGTATCAGAGCTTTAGTACCCTTGACATGGAAACTGAAGTGGAATGGCTTTTGGTAGTAACCATTCACTACAATTACAGATCCCATGCTTGAATGGTAACAATTATGATTATTGGAGCATTCATATGAAGATCTTATTCGAATCTCAAGAGATATGGGAGTTAGTCGATAATGGCTACCTAGAACCGATAGATGCAGCAGCACTAGCTGCCCTCTCCCAAGTAGACAAGGACATGTTGAAGGAGAATACGAAGAAGGACCAGAAAGCCCTCTTCTACATTATACAAGTGATCGAGGAGACCATATTCCCATAGATTGCATCAACCACCAAGGTGAAATAGGCCTGGGAGATTTTGGCCAGTTTGTACTAGGGCACCAACAAGGTGAAGTTGGTGAAGCTACATATGCTTAGGAGGGAGTTAAAATATCTACAAATGAGTGATTTCGAGTCCATTAGTGACTTCTTCACCTAGACGATGGACATCATCAACCATATGTGGTCAAATGGTGAAATTGTGCAGAGCCATAGAATCGTAGAGAAGATTTTCAGAAGTCTACCTACCAAATTTGACTCTATTATGATTGTGATATAAGAGTCAAGGGATTTGAAAACCCTCTCGATAGATGAGCTCATGGGTTCATTACAGACACATGAGCAGAGGCTAAGCCGTTCATCTCAGACCTCTTTGGAGCAGGTATTCAAGGCTTAGGTCTCATTTCAAGATAGCGATAGACAAGACTCCCACCAAGGCACCTCTAGTTCTCAAGGAGGAAGAGGTAGAGGCAAATGTGGGAAAGGTAAAAAGCAAGGAGGATGGTCAAACCCTAGTGAGGGAGAGACCAACTACAAATTCCATTAGCAAGGAGGAAGAGGCGGTGCAAAAAACTAGTAAGCTGGATCTAGTCAAAAAAATGATATGTCAAAGGTCCAGTGCTACTATTGCAAGAAATTCATCCATAACGTCTCACAATGCAAAAAGCAGATGGCCAAGGAGAACCAACAATAATCCCATTACATAGATGAAGCTAGAAATATGATAGGAGGAAACGTGGTGCTGACTTGCAATATTGAGGAGGAGAGTTAGAATAATGTCCAGTATCTAGACAGCGGGTGCAGCAACCACATAACAGGAAACAAGGAGATGTTCTCACAACTGGATGAAACAGTCCAGTTCGAGGTGAATATGGGGAACAACAATAAGGTTCCCATGATGGAGAAAGGAAAAATCCTTCTACACCAGGAACAGTGAACAAAAGCAGATTTGTGACATATACTATGTGCCCGGTCTGAAGCACAACCTACTAAGCTTTGGAAAACTCGTGCAAAAGAAGTATACGATCCAATTCAAAGATGAAGTATGCACCATCAGAGAAAAAACACATGGACATATTACAATTGTGTTCATGATGAAGAAAAAAATGTTTCCATTGCAGATTCAAAACAAATTGTTGATGTCTCTGAGTGCAGTTGTGAAGGATGCTACCTGGTTGTGGCATCTTAGGTTCGATCACTTGAGTTTTAGTGGTCTAAATCTATTAAAAAATAAGCATATGGTGAAGGGTTTACCCTTATTGAGTAGCAAAATTAGATTTGTGAAGGATGCTTAGTCGACAAAAAACATAGGGATTCATTCCCTTTTGATCAGTCTTGGAGAGCATCAAAGCCATTGGAGCTAGTGCACTCAGCCATCTGCGATCCGATGTAGACCAACACATTTTTTGGTAACAAATATTTTTTGATATTCATTGATGACTTTAGGTAAAATACATGGATTTATCCCATCAAGCTGAAGTCAGAAGCATTTGTCAAATTCAAGGAGTTCAAGGCTTTGGTGAAGAAACAAAACGAATACCAAATTAAAACTCTTAGGACAAATGGTGGAGGTGAATACATCTCTAAAAAATTCCACAAATTCTACAAGAAGCATAGAATTCAGATGCAGCTCACTTCTAGATACATGCCGTAGTAGAACAACATAGCTGAGAGGAAGAACCAGACCATCATGGAGATGGCACGCAACATGATGAAGGCAAAAGGATTGCCACACAATTTCTAGGTAGAGGTTGTAACTTGTGTATTCTACCTATTTAATAGATGTCCCACTAATAGCATGAAGGGCAAAATCCATCAGGAGGCCTGGAGCGGTCTGAAGCCAATAGTGGATCATCTATGTGTATTTGGGTGCATTGCATATGCACATGTTCCAGAAGAGAAGTGACAGAAACTGGATGATAGAGTGAAGAAATGCATTTTCACAGGGTATAGTGAATAGACAAAGGCATATCAACTATAAAACACTGTGATGAAGAAGCTCATCATCAACCGTGATGTGAAGTTATTGGAAGAAGAAGCCTGGAACTAGAAATCAAAGACTGGCCAATCAAATCCAGTAGTAGTTGAGTCTATTGACCTGGAGGAGGGCAATGTGTAGCCACCTACAGTATCAAATAGTAATAGCAATGCTAGTAGTAGCACAACCTCACCATCTCAATCACCTCCACTTGCAAGCAAAATCCAAAACCTGGTGATGCCAACGAAGACAAGGAGCTTGCAAGACATTTACGAGGCAACCCGCAACCATGAAGATGAGGAATATTATGATTTCATGTTCTTTATTGAGGTTGATCCAATGGAGTTAAAAGACATATGTCAGAATCAAAAGTGGGTGAAGGCGATGGATGAGGATACTGAAGCCATTGAGAAGAATGATACATGGCAGCTATCAGATCTTCTAGCAAAGAAGAATACCATTGGGGTCAAGTGGGTGTATAAGACAAAATTCAATTCCCAAGGAGAAGTTGATAGGCATAAGGCCAGACTGGTGGTGAAGGGCTACAAGAAAAATTCAAGCATTGATTACCATGAGGTATATGTGTCTGTATCCCTACTTGACACATTGAGGATGATCCTGACACTAATAGCCTAGAAGGGTTGGAGTGTTTACCAGATGGATGTCAAGTTATACCAGCCATTAGGTTATGAGATTGAAGGCCAAGAGGACAAAGTACTGAAGCTAGAGAAGGCCCTGTATAGTTTGAAGCAGGAACCCTAGGCTTGGTACATCCAGATTGACAACTATTTTTAGGAGAATAGGTTTGTCAAATTCCCATACGAGCACATCATGTACATGAAGATAAATGAAGCAAGAGAGCTCATTTTCATATGCCTATATGTGGATGGTCTAATTTACACTGGAAATAACGCAACACTATTTTATCAATATAGAACAACCTTGAAGGAGTTTGAGATGACAGACTTAGGGTTGATGAAATATTTCTTAGGCATCGAATTTGACCAATTGGAAGATGGCATATTCATTTCTCAGGGCAAGTATTTGAAGGATGTCCTAAAGTGGTTCAATATGGAGGACAACAAAGATACCATCACACTTGTTGCCACAATTTTGAAGCTGAGCAAATTGGATTCTAGGAGGAATTTCGATCCAACTCTGTTCATGCGACTAGTTGGCAGTTTGATGTATCTGACTACAACTCGATAATATTTGATATTAAAAGTCATCTTGATTAGCCGATTCATGAAGAATCCAAAGGACATGCATTGGAAAACTAGCAAGAACATCTTGTGCTATGTCAACAGGATGCAGAACCATGGCATATTTTACACCAGACAAGACAAGCTGGAACTGGTAGGCTACACAGATAACGACTGGGCTGGTAGCACTGATGATCAGAAGAGCACCTCTGGGTATGCTTTCCATATTGGATTAGGGTTAGTCTCATGGGTAACCAAGAAGCAACCAATCATTACATTATCCACTACTGAAGCAGAGTATGTCACCGCCACATCAACCGCATGCCAGGCAGTTTGGCTACGAAGAGTTTTGGGTGAACTAAACCATCCTTCAACGAGTGCGACAATAATTTTCTATGACAAAAATTCCACCATTTCACTATTGAAGGATATAGTGTTCCATGGCCAAATGAAGCATATCGATATTCAGTTTCACTTTATTACAGAGCTGGTGAAGTTTGGTAAAAATCAGCTATAGTTTTGTAGATCCAAGGAGCAGTTTGTGGATATTTTCACGAAGCATTTGAAGGAGGACGACTTCAGCAGATTGTGAGAGCAGCTTAGAGTCAAAGTGCTCATAAAATTAGGTTTAAAGGAGGTTTTTAGAAATATTAAACCAAATTTACACTCTCCTCTGCCCAACTACGCTTCGAACGTCGGTGCTGTCAGACTTTGCTCATCAAAAATATCGAATCTGGGCATTTTGTCAAATGTTTGATGTGACATTGCATGTGCCCTCTGACATCTTTCTAATCTGCATTAATATCTTTCATGTAAGATTAGATGATTGGTTAATATCATCCGTGTGGTAGTTGGTGATTGGCCTCTTCTACCCTGCTATTTAAACTCTTGCTCAGTCCATTTTTTTATGTAGAGAAAGTGGAGAAGAAAGTTGTCATTCATAGTGAAGGATACGAGTCATTCATAGTGAAGGAGACAGGAACAGTTCATTGAGCAGAGAAGCTCATATGTTTATGTTTGAGTAGTAGACTCGAAATTTATTTTGCTTCATAGTTTATCCTACAATTTCATCTATAGAAGTCTGTATATCCTCAGTTGAGGATGTCTGTAACCCTTATTTCAGATAAATAAAAATTTGCCATTTTTTAGGCATTCTGAAGGGTTTTATTTAGACTCGACTGCATCTCGTTCCTCTACATTTAGTTTATTTATGGTGTTTTGCACAACTTATTTTCAAATCCTTAGAATGCATGGAGATATTTAATCATCTTCAGCTAAAGGAGTGATTTCATGTTTCTTCACATCCCTGGTGTGGGTCAACGGATGGCAGGCAGACATTCTCCGATGCGAAAGGGCTTGCCTACAACATGTAGTATCTTCTTTCATTTTTGGCTAAGTGTAGCCACCTCCACCCTTTTTCATAGTGAAGTCCGACTATGTAAGGTTTGTTTTATGCAGCCGAACGGGACAACCAAAATTGGCTAAGTCCCTGGCCAGTCGGTCGACTATGCAGTGCAGTCGGACTACACACTCTTTTACTTGCACATTCGGGCATTGATTGACTGCTTTCACCTGCCTTCACATTTTTCTCATGCACAACCTGACTTCGAAAATTCTCTCCCACATAGCCTGACTTTAGGACTTTCATTCTACACTCCTCGGTGACTTGTAAATTAAATCAAAAACTTCAGGGGATGGATGGAAAGGGGGGGCATGTGGGAGTTGGAAAAAGGGAAAGGGCATGGGGGAAAATGGATGGGAAAAGGGGAAATAGAAAGGAAGTGACAATTTATTTGAGGAAGTTTGGAATCAATGTAACCAAGCCCAAGATAAAAATGGTTTTAATTACTAGACTCTTTACTAAAGACAAGTGTGTAGTTGTGAAGCGGATCTCAAAGCTATGGAAGGGAATGAACATCGAAAAGGTTTGCTTTGCAAAAGAGTCAAAGAACCTATAGTTGGAGGAGGTGGGATCAGAGTCTTCTGGAAAATATAATATCCTAAATGCTACCTCCCAAGTCTTGTAACACTCGATGTCATTGCAAAGGATTTGGAAAAGCTTGGCATGAAGTAAGTTTTTTCTTATGTGGAAAAGGAGTCTTTGTTGAAACATATCATCAATTTATCCATTTCAGTATTTGGTGAAGTGGCAGAGGTAAGTAACCAAAAACAATAAGCCTTTTGCAATGTTCCAAGCATAGGCTATCAAACTAGCCTAGCCTTAAGTTCATGAAAGTTTACACAAAACTAATGTAGTTTGCACAAAATTTAAAGTAAAATGTGAAGTATAATCGATATAAAGTATGAATTTAAACTTAGAGAGACTTGAATCTTCTTAACTAATACTAAAAAGTTACCATAATTTTGGTGCAGGGTTGCTTTATTGGATAGAGAGTGTACGTTTACAAATGCTGAGTTTCATTTCCAGTAATTAGAAAAATTTCAAAGTCTAAGTTTCTTGAAATAAGAAGTAAAATATAATCAACAAAGATTATTCAAACTTAAATCTCTTATTCTTAAATATTCTTAACAAATAGGATTATATGCTTCCTTAAGAATTTTATTATAAATGTTTTTAAGATCTTCTACAGTGGCTTATAATATGGATGGGAAACATCTCCATTGTTTTTTGAAACTTGGAGTCAAGAGATGTGTATATTTTTTAAGCCTAGCAACGAAAACT
Source organism: Wollemia nobilis (assembly GCA_028583015.1). Lineage (NCBI taxonomy): Eukaryota > Viridiplantae > Streptophyta > Pinopsida > Araucariales > Araucariaceae > Wollemia > Wollemia nobilis. Next base: position 15,672,992 of record JAQPPZ010017235.1, read on the forward strand.
AATAAAGACCATGCATTTTGTTATCCAACAATGATGTGGTGTAGTGGGGTGTCGTGTTTTGTTATCTAAAAATGGTGCTTGGATGCTGCCTAGAAGGGTGCCATTTGCTCCAAGAATAGTCTACTCCTTGTTTCTCTTGGCGAATGCTTATTTTGGTCAGAACTAAAATATTAGTGAATGTCCATTTTTATCAAAAGAAATGACCAACTTAATGAATAGTCTACTCCTTGTTTCTCTTGGCAAATGTTTATTCTGGTCAAAACTAAAATCTTAGTGAATGTCTATTTTTGTCAAAATAAATGATCAACATCCCCATCTCCCAAGTGCCATCATTTAAAAAAAAATAGCTATCTACAATTTGGGGGAGTCCTTATTGCTTTATTCACTATTTTCTAGTAAATTTGTTTTTTTGACTATATTTTTTACATGCAGAGACAAGCCCAACAAAATGCTAAATTTTTAGAAGAAAAATCTAGGAAGCAAAGTGTAGCCCTAGTTATAGCAGTCACAAGAATTATGGGTAGTAGTTTGGCAGAACTCTTGCCACCTGACACTCCTATTGGGCCTTGGAAAGTCTATGGTGTTGCTAGGATATCTAAGCCAGATTGGGCTCCTAATTCTAAAGTATACTATGTTCAATGTAATGTGCTAAACATAGAGGAAACTTTATAAAAGATATCAGTCTTGAAGGATGTAACTCATGTGTTTTGGGTTTCTTGTATTAATAGAGAGACTGAGTAGGAGAATTATAAAGATAATGGAATAATTTTTAGCAATTTCTTAGATGCACTACTGCCTAATGCAGATAATTTTGAGCACATTTATATTTAGACTGGTAGGAAACACTATTTAGGCCATTTGATGTTGTAGAAAAGAATCATAATATTTAGCCCCATGAACCACCATTTCATGAAGATCTCCTTAGGCTACATGGGCCTAATTTTTACTACACTCTTGAAGACATAGTTTTGAAGCTGCTAAGAAGAAAAAGGGGTTAACATGGTCCGTTCACTTCCTTACAATTATATTTGGCTTCTCCACTTGGAGCTTGATGAATATGACTGGCACTTTGTGTGTCTATGCTGCCATTTGTAAACATGAGGTGATTCATTTCAAATAACCATACAATAGGATCACTTGGGAATAGTTTATGGATGCATATGATGCAAAATTGATCATAGATCAAGAAATCTAAGCTGCTACTAACCCATTTTCCAAGAACCAGATCTTGAACTGTGTTAATGGAGATGTGTTTAATTGGAAAAATTTATGGAAACTCATGGTAGGAAAAATTGAGTTGGAAGTGGTACCATACAAGAGGGAAGATCTTAGTCTAGCTGAAGCAATGAAAGACAAAGTACCTATCTAGGAATCAATTATGAAGGAAAATAAACTATGCTCCACCAAGGTTGAAGACGTTGGAAACTGGTGGTTTGTAGAACTTTTAATAAATACTACGTTTGATAACGTAAAGGTGAAGAGGAATATTGACTAACCTAGTAGGCTTTATTTCTCTCTTATATATACTAATAAGGAATTGAATAGAGCTTCATCCTTTTTAAATGTGTGTATCTTTCTTCTTTGTATAATATGTATCTTTGTATATTTCTTCCATGTATTTATCAATCATATTTTGTCATAGGTGGTGGTTTTCCTAACTTGAATAAAATGTGAATTGCCTAAGCTAAATGAAAAGATTCAAAATTGTGTTAGGTACCAAGATAGGTACTTAATATTGAATAATTTAATATTGTATTGTATAATGGTATGAGCCATAAATTAATTATTGAGTAAGGAAGGCCACATGTCAAAATAGAAAGAGGTATGCCATAGAATTATATTTGTAACCATTGGGGGAATATGTTCATATGTAACCATAAGTAATATTTTCATATTATTATGCACTTTGTAACTCATGGAAGGTGAACCACATGTGTGATCTTATAACTCATGGAAGGTGAACCACCACATGTGTGATATTATAACTCATGGAAGGTGAACCATCACACTCTTGTATAAAGGGAGATGCACCCCCATTGTGAAAGGAACCAATCTATGATGTATTCTTGGAGAAGTCTTGGCTCGTGGAGCTAGAGATCTTATGGAGTGTCTTCCTTCCAAAAGGAGCATTATATGGTGTTGCTCTACCTTAAGGCTATAATCAATATCTATTTTATATTGAGCAATTTATTGTGCAATTAATTTATTTGTGGATGCATGTTGAATATTTTGATATATTGTTGAAAGATATATGGTATGAGAAAATAAGTTCATTACAAATTATCTTGTCTTTAAGTGCTTCATGGTTTTCCTAATTTGAATAAAATGTGAATTGCCTAAGCTAAATGAAAAGAAGTGAATACAAAGTTTAAAATTATGTTGTCTTTAAGTGCTTAATAGAAAGAACTTAAAATTGTAATTAATATTTACCAAATGTCACCAACAACACACAACATCCTTATAGTCATAGATAACATTGAATTTGATCCCCTTTTATCCCCTATTGAGACTGTAAATCCCAATGTTATCTTGCATACAATTCAACAAAATAAAATAAAATAAACGTAAAGGATACATACAATAAATCCTAATGTTCCCTCATATACAATTCAATGAAAAATAAAATAAACAAAAAGGATACATACAATCTATATTATCTGAGGTTGATCGATGCCTTGAAATCTGAGGCTGATCGATGCCCTAAAATAAGGATGGGAATATGAAATGAAGGAACCATAATAATTAGTGAGACATCATTGATCTCTGAGATGCATTTGATTCAGAAATTAGCCCACCAATATAAAAAATAAAAATTCCCCAAAAAAATAAAAATCCTCCTCAAATTTAAAAATTCCCTAAAAAACCAAAAATTCCGCTCAAATTTAAAAAATCAAAAATCTCGTCGAATATTTCATTATTTTTGTAGGATGATTGTTAAGGGCTGTGAGGGTGGGTTAAAACGTCCCTCTTAGGGTTAAAACCACCCTCTTAGGGTTAAAACCACCCGAGGGCATTTTAAAATCATCTGCTTAGATCCACCCTAAGAGGGCGGTTAATCAAAGAGCGGTTTAAAACCGCCCTCTTAGGTATATCATGATGTTTTTTACCATCGTAAAAAACCACCATATTTTAGGCATCATTAATTTTTTTTTTTTTGTGGGGTAGTTTAAAATCATCCTCTTAGGGCCTATTAGAGTTGTTTTTGAATGCCATAAAAAACCCTCATATTTTAGCCATCATTAAAACCCTTTTTTGGTGTAGTGAATGATGTTAGTCTCTATAATGGTTGGAGACAATGGTAAAAAGACATTATCATAACAACCTAATGAAGTAATTAGTGGGATGCGATAATATTTCACTCATGTAGGTGTGCATAAGTTAGATATAGGGATATAAAACAATGACCATGAGGGTTTATTATAAGGATGCACAAGGAAAAAAAGTACATGGTGACGGTAATGTTATCAAGCATGATACATTAGTATTAGTATGTGGGTGTTGATACTATAGTAGGGGATTCATATGCACTAAAACTAAAATAGAAAGTGACGGGTCATGTAGGGATTTATAACTTGCCTATTAAACCACCCTCACACATATAGAATAAATTTGCAACATGTGGTCATTTTAAAATTGTTAATGAATTGTTAGTTTTTGTTTTGAAATAATTACGATGTAAGTATTATATACTATGTGTCTCTTCTTGATCATGAGGATCACTCATTATGCTAGCATGATGTCATCCATGTTGAAAAATTGGGTGTTTTATAGTAATGCCATTATGACTTGGTTCCATATAATTGAATCATACTTTGATAACAAATCACATATTTTTATCCTTGGTCAAACTTGCTTATGGGTACATAGGTTCGATGCATATGTAGATATGATTTCATCAATTTATGTGAACGAATCACACTTTAAAATGCTAATCACTAATTTTTAAATTTGGTATAAAACTTCCACCTCTTGTCAATTGTACCTCCATCATCATGATGTAACCCTTTTATACTAGAAAATTGTCACCATGGAAGAAAATTTCTTACTTGGTCACTGAACATAGAACTTCGGATTTTTTCCCATTTCTTGTTACTTCTACTAACCAAAATTAAATTCTATGAAAATAATAAAAATAAAAGAAAGGAACCCAAGTGTTCCTTTTAGGATTAAAAAAAAAAGGTAGAAACATGAATTTAAAAATTATTAAAAGGTATATATACAAGCATATACATATTTAAAAGCATTTTCACCTTTGGCTTATAGGGGTTTTAGGTGTTGCCCATTTGCTAAGTTAAGTAATTATTTCTAAAGTTATCAACTTATAGGTGTTGGATCCATTTAATTTATAAATATGATATGGACCACTCCATAATGAGTCAATTTTTTTATGCTTTCCCAACTTTACTTCATTTTCAACCCACTTAAGCACAAGGTCTCCTTTAAATTCCACATTTATTGATCTCTTACCAAACTATCTATTCACAACCATTTGATGATAAACACACCTCTTGAATGATGTATACCTTTGTTCTTTGATGGACAATAGAGAATTTATTTTAGGTTGCTCATATCATCATGATGTAAACCTTTTATACTAACAAATTGTCACCGTGGATGTAAATCACTTGGTCACTCAACATAGAATTTTGGATTTTTTTCCATTTATTGTTACTTCTACTGACTAGAAAAATAAGAAAGGGTGAAAGAAACTTTACTATTCATTTTGGGATTGTTTTTTGAAAAGGAATATAGAAAAATTTATTTCACAATTATTAAAATGGGTATATACAAGCATATACCTATTTACAAGTATTTTCACCTTTTGACTTATAGGGGTTTTAGGTGTTGCCCATTTAGTAAGATAAGTAATGACATTATTTCCAAAGTTATTAACTTATAGTTGTTGGATTCGTTTAATTTGTTAATTTGATAGGGTACACTCTATAATGAGTCAAAATTTTCATGCTTTCACAACTTATTTTCATCCCACCTAAGAACAAGGTCTCCTTTAAATTCTACATTCATTGATATATTACCAAACTATCTATTCACAACCATATGATGATAAAAAACCTCTTGAATGATTTATAATCATGTTCTTTGAAGGACAATAGGGCATTTATTTTAGGTTGCATTGGAGAAATGCTCATATCTTCTAGCTCTAATTGTTGGTACATTTAAAAAGGGAGCTCAATATATACTGATAATACTACTTTTTTATCCAACATGAGTTTGTATGGTGAGGTTTCAATGGAATATTTGGGGGTTATTTAATATTTTCATGAGGTCTTTCTTAGCTTGATATGCTAGTCTTTTTAGGACTCAACAATTATCCTATTTAATATTTTGACAATGTTTTTATTCATGGACTTGATCAAACCATTTCTCTATGGATAGTAATTAGAGGAAGCATTTAGAATGAAACATTGTTCTCATGCAAATTGTATAAAAATCTATCATATTTAATATTATTTATTTGTTCATATTAAGTATTTACAAGATCCTAAACTTGAGGATGATATATTCCAATAACTATATATATGTCTCTTGATTCATGGAATTTACTAGAATAAATTTAGTCCACTTGGTAAAAAAGTATCATATAGTTAAGATCCAACCATTTTCTACACTAGATAGTGGGCTAATATTTCCTATGAAGTCCAAGCACCATTTTTGAAATGACTCTATCACAACTATAGGGTATAGTGGTAGAAGTGCTTTCATCCTTTATCCTACAAACAAGCAATAAATTTTTCATCCCTTCACATATTTAAAAGAGTTTTAGAAGATGGTGGGCCAATAATATCCTTACCATAAGATCTTATAAATTGACACTTGAGCTGAATAATGACCATATTTTTATGATACTTTTGTACTAGATATTTCACTTTTCCTTCTTCAACACACCTAGGAGTACACAATCATACCCTTTGTGAAAAATAATACCATCAAGCAAATTATAATCAATAGCCTTTTGCCTAAAATATATCCTTTCTGTGGAATTTAGATTTTTTGATAGACATCCATGTATTTTATGATGTCATTCATCCAACCAATATGTTCATCCAAATAAATTTCATCTACAAGTACCACACCTTCCCTTGTGTGGGACATAGGTAGGTTCTCAGATAGATCTTGCCACCTTACTAACTTGATGGGCTTGATATATATATATCAAATCATTAAATTTTATTAATCTACTTAGTTCTCTCTTTTTCCTAATTATCTAGGAAACACTTTAGATCTCACATTAGGGATGCATCATAGAGACATTTATCTTGATTTGAGATAGATAATATCTAATATTCTCTAATACCTTCATCCTCACATATACATATATCTAAATAAAGGTTTATATTTCTTCATAATTGTGAGTGCCTAACTCATAAATACCATGGAATGTTCTTCCTCTCTATCATTCGTTTGGGTTAATACTATTACAATGCTATATCAATTACAAATACATATAATCTAAAATTCCAAAGGAATCCATGATTAATTAGCACTAGGAATTTAGTGATTGTATCTTTGATTCCTTGGAAGACTTGTTTTCCTTCTTTAGTCTAGGTAAAGTTGACATACTTCATGAGAATTTGAAATAGGTCTAACCAATTCTATAAAGTTGGTAATAAATATGTCTGAAAATAGTATATGCTCTAAAAATGACTTAACCCATTTTATTAAGGATTATAGGGGTAATTCCTATATGGCATTAATCTAGTCTAGGTCAATTGAAAGTACCTATTTTTGAGACCACATGCCCTAATTATTTGTCTTTTCTAACCAAATAAAAGTAAATTTTTAAGATTCAAAGATATCCCATACTCCCTATATCATTTAAAGATATATTTTAGGTGTTCAATGTGTTTGCTCCTATATTTGCATAATATGGTTAATTCATCTAAATATATGATAATTGTTTTCATCAATTAGATTAATAAATTTAATATTCATTGCACTTTAGAAGGTAGGCCCTATATTGGATAATACAAATTACATCACTTGGTAAGTAAATGTACCCCACTTGGTTGTAAACATAATATTACATTGATCATCATATTTGATCTAATTTGGTTATAACCCGAAAAAGTTAAACAATGATAGGATTTGAAACCCTACCAACCATAAGAAAATTTGTTTCATTGAAGGTAGTGGAGAATGGTGTTTTAAGGATTCTCTATTTAGGTTTCTAAAATCCTTGTGCAAATTAATATCTCTATTCTTCTTGCATATAGAAACCAAGTTATCCACCCATGTTGATTGTCTAATGGGAAAGATAATTTATGCTTGAAGCAGTTTAAGGAGTTCCTTCTTCATAACAAATTCTCTTTTTATTGATTGGTATTTGTTTTTATCAAAATGACCTACCCCTAGGTTGAAGATTAATTGTGTGTTAAATTATATTCTTTTTATAAACCTTTATATTCTCATAACCCCAAGAAATAGATCACCATCATTTATGCATAACTCTTTCAACATAGAAGCTTCCTCATCCATGTATTATTTTTCCATCAACAAGTTTTTACCTTTACCAATATCATTGGGATGGTAAGATGATGGCTTTTCGCTGATGATTGATTTATTAATGCTATAATCATGATCAAATAGAATCTCAAAAGTGATTAAACATTTAGATTATTGGTTGGTTTATAATTGGAGTACACCATCCTTTATATCATCCCCATAATAATTGTGTCCTTAATATGTTGGGATTCCCTAACTAGGAAGTCAATTATTTATCACCAATATTAAATACCTTCAAATGGTTAAAATTTTTAGAGACAATAGGTTTGAAAACCATCTCTAGTTCTTTTGGTTTATCCCACATGTCCATGGCCAAGTTAGAATTTTAGGGACAACATGTTTGAAATCCATATCTAGTTCTTTTGGTTTATCCTGCATGTCCATAGATAGGTCAAACCTTATATCTAGAGAAGCTAACTCATTAGATTTTGCATTCTATTTCCTATGAAATATTATAATTTAATTTCTTTAGACTTTTAACCAAATCCCATGTTTCATGTTTATATATTTTAAATGTTTACCTCTTATGGCACATAATAAATTGATATAATTAACCATGAGCTATAAATCACCATATATTATGAGATTTCTAATTCCTAATTTTAGCTTTCTTAGTCATGTACCTAATGATTTTTAATTTATTATATTTTTTGTATAGTTAGAAAAAAATATATAGGAATGATTCATTTGCACACTTTATGGATCCATGATGTAGATGCTTGCATCGACTTCATTTATAGTCTTGGTCACACTAAAGTGTTTTGTCTATACACCTTAGGATCCTTGAGCATGTTTGTTTGTTAGTGTCAAGAATTTCCATTTCTCATTAGATGCCAAGTAATTTCCATATTAATATCTTTTTAATACATCCCCTTGGTCATCACCATAATCGTGTTGTAAGATCCCATTAATCATGTCTCTTTTAAAATGATTTTACCCTCATTTAATTATTGATATATGAATTTGAGTAGCTTATTCTAATTGACACTTCCATCATCATATATCTTATACAATAAATAGAAACAATGAATTTAATTTCTAATTCTAAAAATTATTCCATCCTTAGGAAGTTTCATGAGTATAATCCTTTACTAGATACCCATTTCTTAGTACTTTATTTTGTAATTCCTTTGATAAAAATATTCTAAAGTAAGGTGGGTGGTCCACCATAATCACCTTTTATATGACTACAAGTTCTAGATGTCTGACTATAATCATTATCAAATATTTCCAAAATATTATAATATTCATATTTGTTCCATCCATGTAAATTAGGACCTTGGCTATTTTAGTGTAAGACAAGTCAATTTATTTGTATACAAATTTAGACATAATTATCATAGTAGCTCCTGATTCAACTATATAACCATGTAGTAGGTTGTTTTTAATTTTTTGGATGATGTACAATAGAGGGATTTTTATTATTGCAGGGTTTGAAGCATTCAATAAATCTATTGTTTCACTTTAATATTAGGTACAACCTTTAGTATTAAATTCTATTGTTCATTCTAATTTGTTTACACTTGCTTTTATACTATGAGTTTTGTTTTAGTATACCTTCACTCCTATGTTTTGAGACAATCCTACAACAAATATCTTTGCATAGGAAATGATAACACCTCTACCATTTTTACTTTGGCTAGCATTTTTCTTAGATCATCAACAATGTTAAACATAGATTCAACACATTATTTTCACTATGTGGGACAAATTTATTGAACTGACTAGTAGTAATAGCTTGATTCTTATTGGTAAAAAAAAAATATTTCATGTTTCTTTTAACTTTTTTCTATAACTTATCCCATTTATCCTACCTTCTTGTATTTTATACTATATATTTCTTGACTACAAGCTCATTTGCTTTATAAGCCTTGGTTTTTTGGACTTGAGTTAGTATGATTTATTGATTTGGTCTGTGCTATGATATAATTTGAAAATATAAGTCTTATACTATTCATCCTATTCTCAAAATAATAATACCTATCCCTAGTTGTTTTTAAGTGACTAGCTAGCTCATTAATGGTTGAGGTTTTTAATTTCTTGTTGTTATTTTACTACTTGTGGCAACTCATTATTATTGATTAGGTAATATTGTTTGATCCTCATAAGAAAATTCATCTTATTTAGGTCTACCAAGGTTAACAAAGTCTATTATTTACATTAGGAATGACAAGATATGATTGTTGCACTACTCCAAATTAATCTAACATGTTGGATTGTTGATTCATAGGTTGATACATTATAGGTGTCTAAACTATAATTGGTTGGGTTATCATTGCTTATTTTTGTGCTTGGCACTATTAATTATATATCATTGTTTGAGTATTTTGAATTGCCAAAGAACATTCTACTAGATCATGCCTAGCATTATAGGTGAAACACCATAAAGTGTTTGTTTTTGAAATTGTAAATAAAAAAGTGCATAGAAAATTTAGTTCTTCAGTGCATATGTATTAGATGAGTGAAGCAAAAAGAGATACAAAAATATATCCTTAACATGCTGAACAATTATGTTTATTTATATGATACACATAACATGAAGTTAATTGATATATTCTCTTCATTTGAAGCATAAACAACCAAAATTATATTTAAAAAATTAATACAACCAAATTAGCATATCTAAAAATTGAAATGCTAGTGACCAAAAGGAATAAAAAAAAAAATATATCTCATAACTAAAATAATAGAACTAATTTGGTTCAATAAAAACACAAAGGATGAACATCAAATGGTAGGTACAATAAAAAAGATACATAAAAAGCATTAGTTTTTATTTTAATGATATCATATTAGGATTGAAATGATAAATATGTGCTACATATTTCAAGATATCTATCTTAAAATGAAAGTATATACAACTAATAATAAGACATTATCTAATATTTCTAAGCAAAAATAAGTATTTTATAATTATTTTCTAATGTAAAATGGACCTTGGTGAGCAATATTTAGAACTTAAGATATTGACAAAAGGTGAAGGCCATGTTGATTGCTTGTGTGAACCTAATTTACAAATAAACCATTGAAGAACACAAGCTTATACTGAGAGGGGAGGGTGAATAGTATAAGACCACTTTTTACATTATTTTCAAACCAATATAAATTAATGTTCTTAATTTAAATAACTAAATATAGCAGTGTGCATTAATAACTCAGATAGCAATAGTAAACAAGAGCACAAGTCACCACACACAATTGAGACACAAGCTTTAACATGGTTACCCCAATGTGGGGTACTCCACAAGATAATATCCTTATAATATTTCACACATAAATGAGGAACCGTATCCAATACAATAATTTCTTTGATCTACTCAAAGCTAGGCAATAACAAGCTCACACAGAACTTGTCCAAATCTGCATAACAATCTCACACAGAACATGTTCAAAATTGGTCAACAAGCTCACACATAACTTGTCCAAATCTGATCAACAAGATCACATAGAACTTGTCCAAATCTGCTCAACAATCTCACACAGAACTTGTCTAAATCTGCTCCAACAAGCTCACTAAGAACTTGTCCAAATCTACTCTAGCAAGCTCACCAATAACTTGCTCAAATATGCTCCAAAAAGCTCACTAAGAACATGTCCAAATCTACTCTAGCAAGCTCACCAAGAAATTCCTCAAATATACTCAAGCAAGCTCACCAAGAACTTGCTCAACTCTGCTCAATAGGCTCACTCAGAATGTCATCAAAATCTGTCCCAAATCTGTCCACAAATATGTCTAAAACTGTCCACAAATCTATCCCTAAAAAATATCCACAAAGCCTTCTCAAAGGCTCAATCTATCTTCCAAAAATCCATCTAGAAATCTATCCCAAAGGCCTTATCAAAGGTTCAATCAATCATACACAAATTGCCATAAATCTATCCAGAAATCTATCCCAAAGGCCTTCTCAAAGGCTCAATCAATCATACACAAACTGCCATAAATATGTCCAAAAATCTATCCCAAAGGCATTTTCAAAGGCTCAATCCATCATGCTTAAGTAGTACTCAAATCTCAGCCACAAATATATGAAGGCAAGGCTCAAATATGAACTCAACAATGAATGGTAATGCACTCAAAAATGAATGACAACAATGATTCATAATGATCTCAACTCAACTCAAGTCAACTCATAGAAGCATAAAGAGAATTGTTAGAGACTCAATATGTTCTAAGCTCAATCTCAACTCAAATAAACTCATAGAAGCATAAAGATAATTTTTAGAGACTCAATATGTTCTAAGCTCAATATCAACTCAAATCAGAATTATAGAATAGTTTGTTTCATGGGACTTGAACAATCACATCACACAATCACTTGACTAGGCTCAATCAAATAAACTCAACCAATCACCACAAGGGATAAATATTTCTCACAAAACCCTAGTCCAAGCATGTATCAACCAACTCAAATGTTTCCAACAATGCTCAACCACAAATCTCACATAACAATGATACTCATGTTCTTTTCAAGTTATTTACATAACCAATGGGATTCAACAACTATGCTTATAAAATAAGGTTTAAACACAACTCTCAAACCAGAAAACCTTGAAGCATTCAACCAACCACTTTCAAAAAGGAAACCACAATTAATCCTTTTCACTCCAATGATATTTCAGAAATCAACCACCATAAATAATCAATAGGAGAATGTGCCCATACCTTTTTGATGCCAAGAAGTTGTCCACAAAATTTTCCACACTAAACACAAATTTCCTTTCCAATCTCAATAAGGGTTAGTGGACTTCAAATAATAATCACAAGATAAAGCATAACTCAATTTACATCTTTTTACTCCAAATTAATAAACACATCCACCAAAGTCCTTTTTAATAAAAACCCTTATCAAAAATAATAATCAATAAACCTCTCAAAAATTATTTATAACAACTCCTTATTTCTCTTAAATCTTAATTCTCAATTTCATGAACAACACATTAAATAAACAACTCATCCACATTTGAAATAATAATCACAACCCTTATAAAAATAAAGTTTAATTAAAAACTTTAATTATTCCTAACCACCTTATAACTCCAACTTAGGGCTTAACAAAATTAATTAGAGCTAAAACGTATTTACCTCCTCAAGGGGATTCAAACCCTTGACTTGCCCACACCGCGAGTGCCTTAGCAATGGCTAAGGTTTCCACATGAGCTAGTCGCTCGTTTGAAATGGAAATGCACAACGTGCCTTAAAACCTTTCCTCCCTTTCCACAAATCAAAAGTGCTTTGAGCACTTTTCTTCCAACGCCTTCCAAACACAGTCAAGGGGATTCAAAACCTTGATGTTTCATCTGCCCCACACCTTAGCCAAAATCCAATTGCCAATGCATCACACTGCCCACTATGCCTTTTGTCTTGACCTCACTTTGTCTTATTCATTGCTTCTAATAGATCATGCAAAATCCTTTGGAAAACGGAAGCATGATCTCTTATTCAGATTCTTTTTCCAATGATTAATTCATGAGCTCACATTGGTTTATGAACCTTGGGTATCCCCTTTATATAGCCTCCTTATTATTTTTGATGACATCAACATAAATCTTGTATATTTAATTTTAAATTTAAATTTAAATTTTAAATAATTAAAATTTAAACTAAATATTAAAAATTAAATATCTTCATCACCGGGTCATCTTTTTCGATGAAACGAAAGGCCAACTTGGGTTTCAATAAAAACCCAGTTCAAATTTGCCATCCATGGTTTTAAATAAAACCTTTTATTTTTCCTGCCTTGGTTTTCACAAAAACCTTGTATTTATCCATGCTTTCCAAAATATCATTTGACCACCAAAACTCAATGTGATCCATGTGACATCAATGATCCATGTGACATCAATGAAAACATAAAATAACTCAAATTTCCAACAATATCCCCCTTTGTCATTGATGGCAACACCTCTAATGCAAAAACCACAATCACTGCAAAAACCATCTCTAAGAATCAAAGTTTCTCCCCCTGACTCAATGCTCTCTAAGGAGGCTGCTCCCCCTAACTCAATGCTCTCTTTGGAGGCTTCTCCCCCTAACTCAATGCTCTCCCTCTTACTCAAATATCTCCCCCTTTTACATCAATGTCAAAAGGGACACCTATGGGGCTAAAATATATGACTCTTAAGCATAGCCCCCTCACCACCTTCTCTCTTGAGGTGATTAATTTTGGGGTGGGAGTACTTTTACTCCCATATTACATTGTTTATTTCCTCTATCAACTTCCTTCCATGTTTTTCTGATATCCTTCTCTTGATATTATTTCCTTGAACATGTTTGACCTTCTTGCCTTGAACCTGTTTGACCTTCTTACCTTGAACTTGTTTGGAATTGAGTCCTACACCATTTTGCAATATGTCCAAAGTTATTGCAGTTAAAAAACTTGATATTGTAGCCTTTAGATGGTGCCCATATCCTAAAATATTTCTTGAAATAATTTCCATATCCATTCCTTTCCTTAACCCTTCATTGTGAAGTTATGTTTTCATGACCATTATAACCATGACTTCTGAATTGTGTAGCTCTAAAACCAAAACCATGTTGCTCATTTTATTTGCATTGATAAGCTCTATGACCAGTCCTATTACATGAGAAGCAATGTCCTTGAAAACCATACCTTCTTCCTTTGATGTTCCTTCTAGCAAAATCAAACTTCTTTGATTCATAGACCTTGTAGTGTATAGCCCTATGTCCAAATCCATTACAAGAAAAACAATGTCCTTGAAAAGCCCTTTGTTCATGCCTTGGTTCCTCATACCTTTCTTGACCATTATTCCTATGATCATATTCAACTTGTGCATTGCATTCTTGAACTTTCTTTGTAGTATCTAAATCATCTTCCTTAGTTTCTTCCTCGTTTTTCTCTTCAAGTATTTCTTTTCCTTTTGAACTTGATTCACTTATCTCAAAACAAGATCCAAACTAAATATTTGGAGCCATAGGAACTTTGGAAATTTCTTCATAAATCTTAGGTGCTTTCTTGCTTTCATCTTTTACAACTTCCTTTCCTTTTGAGTGTGATTCCCCAAACCCAAAATATGATACTTTCGATGCTTTTAAATCTTCCTCTTCTTTCTCTTCATTTGTGTAAAGTAGCAAATTGGCACACATCTCTATAGCCTCTGAAATGCAAGTATCCATTTTTGTTGCTTCTTTTTATTTAGGAACCGATTCTTCCTTATAGATTTCTGAAACAAAGACTCCTGATACAAATATAGGTCCTTGTGTACTTATTTTTTATTTCCCTTCTTCATAACCAAGCCCTGTCTTTATAAATGGATATCATTGTAAATCCAAAAATTATCTAGAGTTTTTGAATTCCTTTGAAATCGTGCTAACTTATTTATGTAGGTCCCCAAAATTTTCTGATCTTCTTATTCTAACTGATTACATATTTCTTTCCTCTCCTTCAATTTATTATAAATAGTGATGCCAAGATCTTTTATTTCTTGAAGCTCTTTTTCCAAATATTGAATGTGTTGATTAAGCATCATATTGACCTTTTCATTTTCATGAAACTTATTTTCAAGCCTCTTGATTTTCTTTTCCAACCTCCTAATTTTCTTTTCCTATTTTATGGAATCCTCTTCTTCATCATCAATGCTGTTGGAATTGTCACTAGAAATGATGCTAGAACTATTAATGGAACCACTGCTTTCTTTTTCAAAAAATAAACTTTCCTGGTTGTAATTGTTGTAGAATGTGCAATCATCATCTATATGCACAAAATATCTGCATATGAATCATTTTAGTATTATGAGACCCTTCTTGTACCTATTTGCTTGCTCAATGGCTATGTCAAGCTCTTCATGTATTTCTTCAATAGATATATCTTCTAATTTAAATTCAATACTTAGGAATAGGTGTTCTTGCCTTTCTTCACTTATTCCAAAGAATGTACATTCTTCTTCATCTGACTGGTTTCTATCACTGTGATCTGAGCTATAGCTTGCATCTATAATGTAGTAAGATTTATTTGCCTTACGAAAAATTTTCTTCTTCTCATACATGTTTTGCTTGTATCTGTCATCTTTGTCATGCTTATGCTTTCCATCTTCTTTTATTTTGTGACCATATTTTTCATCATCACTATTTTATTCATGTGGACACTTGTATGCATAGTGACCAAGATCACCACACTTGTAGCATCTAACTTTTCTTATATTCCTTAAATTCCTTGAGTCCTTATTCCTTTTGTTGAAGTTAGCTTCCTCATCATTATCTACAATTCTATCTATTTTTGTAACTTTTCATTTCTATTTTTCTAAACCCTTGAATGCAATCTCTTTTATTGGAACCTAATGCTTACAGACCCTCATCTAATAAGCTATGAGAGTTCCTTGCAATTTTTCCATTGTTAGCTTGTTGATATCCATTGTTTCTTCTATTGCTAAAACCTTAGCATCATATTTCATGGGAAGTGATCTCAAAACCTTTTGATTAACTTATGATTCTTTCATATCAAATCCTAAACCTCTAATGGTGTTAGTAATCTCATAAAATTGAAGTAAAAACCTTGTAATATCTTCAAAATATTCCATTTTCAATTCCTCAAATCTTTTTCTATGAGTTTGTAGTTTTGCTAGCTTTACCTTAGAATATCTTTCATAAGTATTCCGTAACTTGGTCCACATATCATTAACTGAATTGCATACCATAACCTTTATAAAATTTTTCTCTTGTAGCCCACTCAAAATACAATTCATTGCTCTTGCATTCATCTCAACCAATTTCTTGATAGTCTTATCTACCTCAGGATCACCTTCAATCCTATACTCTTTTTAAACCATTTGCCATACCTCATATCCTTGTGATATCAAGTAGTTATTCATCCTCATGCTCTAGAAAGCATAATTTTTACCATCAAATAGTGGAGCCTTATTTTTAGATTATCCATTCTTTGAAGCCATCTGTGTTCTCATAGAATCTACCCTTAAGCTATTAGCTTTTTTGAAGGAACTGACTCTGATACCAATTGAAGAACACAAGCTTATACTGAGAGGGAGGGTGAACAGTATAAGACCACTTTTTACTTTCTTTTCAAACCAATATCAATTAATGTCCTTAATTACAATAACCAAATATAGCAGTGTGCATTAATAACTCAGATAGAAATAGTAAGCAAAAGCACAAGTCACCACACATAATTGAGACACAAGATTTAACATGGTTCCCCCAATGTAAGGTACTCCACAAGATAATATCCTTATGATATTTCACACAAAAATAAGGATCCTTATCCAATATAATGATTTCTTTGATCTGCTCAAAGCTAGGCAATAACAAGATCACACAGAACTTGTCCAAATATGCATAACAAGCTCACACAAAACTTGTCCAAAACTGCTCAACAAGCTCACATAGAACTTGTCCAAATTTTCTCAACAAGATCACACAGAACTTGTCCAAATTTGCTCAATAATCTCACACAGAATTTGTCCAAAATTGCTCCAACAAGCTCACTAAGAACTTTTCCAGATATGTTCTAGCAAGCTCACCAAGAACTTGCTCAAATCTGCTCCAACAAGATCACTAAGAACTTGTCCAAATATACTCTAGCAAGCTCACCAAGAACTTGCTCAAATATGCTCTAGAAATATCACCAAGAACTTGCTCAACTCTGCTCAATAGTCTCACTTAAAACCTCATCAAAATCTATCCCAAATATGTCCATAAATTTTTCTAAAACTATCCACAAATTTGTCCCAAAAACTGTTCACAAAGCCTTCTCAAAGGCTCAATCAAATTGCCACAAATATATCTAGAAATATATCCCAAAGGCCTTCTCAAAGGCTCAATCAATAATACACAAACTACCACAAATATGTCCAAAAATCTATCCCAAAGGCCTTCTCAAAGGCTCAATCAATCATACACAAACTACCACAAATATGTCCAAAAATCTATTCCAAAGGCCTTCTCAAAGGCTCAATCAATCATTCTCAAGTAGAACTCAAATCTCATCCATAAATATATGAAGGCAAGGCTCAAAGATGAACTCAACAATGAATGGTAATGCACTCAAAAATGGATGACAACAATGATCCACAATGATCTCAACTCAACTCAACTCAAATCAATCTCAACTCAACTCAAGTCAACTCATAGAAGCATAAAGAGAATTGTTAGAGACTCAATATGTTCTAAGGTCAATCTCAACTCATAGAAGCATAAAGATAATTGTTAGAGATTCAATATGTTCTACGATCAATCTCAACTCAAATCAGAATTATAGAATAGTTTTTTTCATGGGACTTGAACAATCACCTCACACAATCACTTGACTAGGCTCAATCAAATCAACTCAACCAATAACCACAAGGGATAACTATTTCTCACAAAACCCTAGTCCAAGAATGTATCAACCAACTCAAATGTTTCCAACAATGCTCAACCACAAATATCACATAACAATTATACTCATGTTCTTTTCAAGTTCTTTACATAACCAATGGGCTTCAACAACTATGCTTATAAAAAAATGTTTAAACACAACTCTCAAACTAGAAAACCTTGAAGCATTCAACCAACCACTTTCAAAAAAGAAACCAAAATTAATCCTTTTCACTCCAATGATATTTCAAAAATCAACCACCATAAACAATCAATAGGAGCATGTGCCCACACCTTTTTGATGCCAAGAAGTTATTCACAAAATCTACCATACTAAACATAACTTTCCTTTTCAATCTCAATAAGGGTTAGTGGACTTCAAATAATAATCACAAGATAAAGCATAACTCAATTTACACCTTTTTACTTCAACTTAATAAACACATCCACCAAAGTCTTTTTTAATAAAAATCCTTATAAAAAATAATAATCAATAAACCTCTCAAAAATTATTTTATATCACCTCATTATTTCTCCTAAATATTAATTCTCAATTTCATGAACATCAAATTAAATCAACAACTCATCCACCTTTGAAATAATAATCACAACCCTTATAAAAACAAAGTTTAATTAAAAAATTTAATTATTCCTAACCACCTTATAACTCCAACTTAGGGCTTAACAAAATTAATTAGAGCAAAAACGTATTTACCTCCTCAAGGGGATTCAAACCACCAAATTGCCCACACCATGAGCACCTTAGTTGTAGCTAATGTTGCCACACGAGCTAGCTTCTCATTAGAAAGGGAAAGGCACAATGTGCCTTATAAACTTTCCTTGCTTTTTGTAAATCAAAAGCGCTTCGAACACTTTTCTTCCAACGCCTTCCAAATGCAATCAGGGGATTTGAAAACTTGATGTTTTGTCTACCCCATGTCTTAGCCAAAATCCAATTGCCAATGCATCATGCTGCCCACTATGCCTTTTGTCTTGACCTCACTTTGTCTTATTTGTTGCTTCCGCTTTCCAAAGGATTTCACACGAGCTCTTATTTGGATTCTTTTTCCAATGATTAATTCATGAGATCACATAGGTTTATGAATCTTAGGTATCCCCTTTATATAGCCTCCTTATTATTTTTGATGACGTCGGTGAAAATCTTGCATATTTAATTTTAAATTTAAATTTTAATTTTAAATAATTAAAATTTAAACTAAATATTAAAACTTAAATATCTTCATCATCGGAGCACCTTTTTCAACAAAAAAAAAGGTCTTGGATTTTAAGAAAAACCCAGTTCAAATCCGCCATCCATGGTTTTAAATAAAACCTTTTATTTTGCCTACCTTGGTTTTCACAAAAATTCAGTATTTATCCATGCTTTTCAAAATATCATTTGGCCACCAAAACTCAATGTGATCCATGTGACATAAATGATCCATACGACATAAATGACAACATAAAATAACTCAAATTTCCAACACCCATATGATTAAAGGTCAATATAAATATAGGAGCACAAAAACTTATTTCTATAAGAAATAAAAGAAATTGCCATAGTTTTTTCTCCATCATATAAAGGACATATTACTTGTTATTGTAATGATAAGAAAGGGATAACATGTAATAAAATATAAATTCATAGTGAACAAAGAGATTGTGTATAAGAAAATTACATATAAAATTAAATACATTCTAACAATATGTACAAATTGACAAAAACATATTCTTAATGTGCTCAAAGAAATGCAAACACAAATATATTTCATAAACTAAACTTAGTTTATTTAGATTTTGATAGAGAAATAAATAAATATTGATTTGTAGGACTAGTCATGGAGATGTATGAAGGGTATGTAATAAATCATGCTTCATCCATAGCCTAAAAACCACCTAGTTCCCCATGGGATATGAAAATTATTAGATCCTAGGTAAATAATTTCAATGTAAAACTTAAAGAACTTATTGATTGGGCTAGAATAAGAACTTTATCACTTAATTTTTTTTCAAAGAATACATTCTTCACATATATTTCCACACTTTTTTCTAATGGTAGCTTTGATTGGTTGGAAGCAAAAATAGAAAAAGTATTTCTATAAGAATGTCATATGCACATTGATCTGAGACCATGATCAAACATAGAATTTCATCCTTGTTAAATAAAAATATATCTAAAGTACCATCACTCATTATTATAAAATTATGAGAAACATACAATAGATTCCATATTCATATCTTATTGACTACTTAGTGCATTTTGATACATTACTAAAGGGGGATCCATATTTCAAGGTAAAGTGTCATCTTGGATTAACATGCCTATTACATCAAATAGGATGCCCTACCATCTTCACCTTGAATGTAATTGATATGTATTGCTTTGAACTTTACAATTTAATGCTTATAACATCACTTAAATATTCATATGATTATAAAAATAGATAAGATAAAATGCTATTGACTATCCACATATTATGGATTACTATATGCCCTTCTATAACATATTATTTTGAAAAACTTTAATACAAATTTTCATTCATATTAAATATTTTTGGTTTATACATGAGTGATAACATAAAGGATTAGCACATTTTCATGGGTTCATACAACTTGAAGGAGCATTGAATTAGATAATATTGATTGGACCAATCCATAATGGATGAAATTTGCATAGGAATGCTTTAAAAAATACTGTACATGCATGAAATGAATGTGGAGACCTACATCAAAGAAAGAAAAAAAATAACAAACTCAAAGTTCATTTATTTAAATATTATATATGTATGTATGTATATGTATGTATTTATGTGTGCATGTGATGCAAAATTTTTTCTTTGGTGCAAACAAGGAATTTGTAAAAACATTTAACGTTTATGTGTAATGAATATTGATAATATTTAAAAAATGCATTTTTTGGAGTATATTACATTATTTGGTACATGCTAATGTACTCCCATGATACCTTCATGGTGCAATTTCAAATAATATATTAGGGTTGAGTCATAGTTTAGAGTGTGATTAATATTTCCCCTTTTATGTAAGTGTGTAGGTTCAAGAGATGCATAAGTGTCATTAATGTTGTAATATGCAAGAAATGCACAAGTTTCATGTGAGTTAGTGTGCAAGTGTATGTTGATTCTATGTTCACAAGTATCTTGTATGTAGAGATGTGCACAAGTTTCTTAGGTAGAATGTACAAGTTATGGAAGTGTAAGATTCATATAGGTGTGCATACATTATAGAGTCAAGTGTTCATCAATTATACAAGTATCAAGAACAGAAGCCAAGAGTCATGAGACTTGGCATATGGAAAGGAATAATCAAGTATCCAAAGAGTCATTCTACTATGGCTATATAGTACTCCATAGAGGAAGAATATGATTATCTAAATATCTAATTATCTTAGTATTTGAGTATCATATCACATTTGTAAGAGAAAGAGGATTACTAAAGGCTGCATATATTTTGAGCAATTAATATTGTAAGTTTTTATACATGCTTTAGTACATGTATGATTCAAGATATTTAAATTCATTTGTTGATTATTATTGAATGCTAATTGATATATTATAAGCCCTGATTTATATATTAATTGGCTCATATTATTCTTCTCATATAATTATCTTGACCTTATTATATTATGGCTACATTATATTAGACCTATGATATTTAACTTGTGATATTTGTAATAGTATTAAGGCTTAAAAACCCATCAATGGTATCTGAGCTACTATCTAAGTTACTATTAGATCTATCACCAAAATTTGTCTAGATTGATAAAGTTTATTAGCCACTTATAAAAAATCAATTTTATCTAGTTTGATAAAGTTGATTTAGAATCTATCCATTTTGAAGGAAGCGATACTTAGATTCTATTTTAAGATCATAATTAATAGAAATACTAGAGTATTTCCACAATTGAAGAATAACCAGTGAAGACCAAGACTCAACAATATTGAAAGTTGTATCAACTTCAATATAGTTGATCATTTAGGGTCATAACCAACCCTTGACAATGAATGTTGAAAGGCATATCAACATTGAGATAGTTGATTATTTAGGATCATAGCCAACCCTTGACATAGATTTTAGAGATAGTTGAAGAATCAAGGAACTAAGATATCCCTTGACATAGAAATTTGATAGAAGAATCAAGGACATACAAAGTCACATTGACAGGATTTTTTGTAAAATTTGCTTTAGAAGTTTGAGAAGCTTCCTACAACAGATAGAGAAGAGTTTCAGCTTTTATATGTAGAGAAGAATAGATAACAATGGATTGAAAAGCATTCATAGATTCATAATAAAGAAGAAAAATTACAATATTTTGAAAGAAGAATATGTTAAAATTAATGTAATGTGCACTATGCCTTCCTTGACACTTGTCAGTTTCACTTGACAAGTGTTAAGCATTTCATATAGGCTTATGCCTATATATTGTAACCCTATTTCATTTGTAATATATCTTATTGTGTTCATTTTATATAAGGCCTAACATTTGGTATCAGAGCAGGCTTTCCCTGCCCTGTGAAATCCCTTGAGGGGGGATTTCCCTCATGGAAATCCTCCCTCCCCCTGATTTTTTTTTCTCCCATTTTTCTTTCAAGCTAGGGAGTATGCTCTCCATCCATGTGATGGATCAGAAACCAGAAGCTTTGAAAAATTAATGGCTGTCCATTTTTTTGGAGTGAGATTTTTTTTTGGGAGGTTAACCCTGGCCTGCTGAGTCTACGTTGAGCATAGTTGCCTCCGAAATCATTCAGGTTTTCAATATGCAAAGTTGTGTGAGGAGGACAATGTAGTGATGGTAAGCTACGATGGAGAGAGCTGGAATTATTATTATGGCATTGTCATGATCCGACTTCGATTGCAGTCATGATGGAGGATGGTGCTGCAACTACAACTGCTCATTTTTTTTGGACCTGTAACTCCTCGATTTTTTAGTTCTGGTGGGCGATCTATTCCATGAGCTATTTTTTTCATTTGTGGTGGTTGTGCACTGTTCACGATGGTGGTAGAGCAGATGTTTTTTGTGCAACTAGATCTGGCGGATTATTCTAGAAAATATAAGGGTGCTGCTTCAGAGGACGCACACAATAGATGGCTCATTAATTTTTCTACCACATAGTTCCTGCTATGGTTAATGTTCTCTAATCATGCCAGATTTGTACAACACTCCATGATACACTAATATTCATCGTCGTGAAGATCCCCACACTAGATTTTGTCCCATGAAATAGCCACGCGTTCTACATCTTTGTTGCTGTGGAGCATTCTATTTGCGATAGATTTTCACATATCAAGATGCAGGCTATTACAGTCTAAATTCAGTTGTTCGTGATGGAGCCTTGCGATCGGATTTGACGTCTTCAAAGCTCACTGTGTAGGGATGCTGATCTGAAACTCCCTAGGGGCAAAAGGAGCTAACAAAAAAATCTTTGATGGGCCTCTTGATGGATGTTTTCCTATTCGACATCGACTTCATGACAATCATGATCGAGTGGGTGATGACGGAACTGATCCACGATCGACGGGTGATGGAGAAGCCGACGGTCGTTTGGTAGAGGAGGGCAACTTCCCTAGGATTCTGTTCCTGTAACTCATTGTGAAGGAGGTGCTCTATCTACATCCTCCAGGGCTGTTGACAGACCCGCACTACAATGAAGAGGCCAAGGAGATCGCCAGATCAAAAATTGGTAAAGTTTGTCACGTTCGTGAACATCTGGGGGCTCACGCACAACCCGGATCTATGGGACCGACCTTTCGAGTTTTTTTTAGGGAGGTTTGAGGCAACACCAGAGACAATAATTGGTGACAATGATTTTAGGTTTATTTCGTTCTCCAACGGTCAGCGAATGTACTAGCTACCAACTTGGTGTATTTGAAGCTTCAATACACCATCGCCATTCTCATTTAGGATTTTGACTAGTCACTTCCATGGAGGAAATGCAGCACTTGTCACAGCAAATACGCAAGAAAATCACAAACTAGAAACCATATGGATTTATGAGACAGGGAGAAGATGTGAATGTCACGGGTGATTGAAGTAGCAGGCGGATTCCCATGGCAAAATAGAAATAAAAAAGTATTTTTTAAGTTTGTGACCGCATCCGCGACCTTTGCAATAACTTTTTCATATTCATGAGACACTCTGTTGGTGATGGTGGGTCCCACAATGAAGTCTGCGTAGCGGAGTGAGACGTCTGCACTTCGAGTTTGCTGTCAATTTGCTATACATTCTATGAAATGCAGCGTTGGTACTTCCAAAATTTATGTCAAATAAATTGCACTATCAGAGTAGATCCGCCCGTGATTTGTTGCCAAAGCTCTTAGAAATACTTTCCACGTGGAAATAAGGCCATAAATTTTGCGGAGGCGTCGATGCTATCTGCTTGTTTGCAGATTGTGTTGCGAAGTTTGAAATCATGCAGACGGTGCGCTGGACCTTGGTGAGATCACCGTCGGGGACAACAGTGAGACCATATGACAACCTTTGAGGATGTTGAGAAGGAGAGCGAGTGTTGTACAACCTAAACAAGAAACTGCAAATGGAGGACATGGACATCCCGCTGATGCAGGTGCGGCCCATGCGCAAGATCGCCCTAGTAGTGGTTACGGGAGACCGATGGTGGATCTAGCGCATTTGATGATGCGATCATGAGGACATGAGATTTGTCAGAGTGTTGCACCGCCTGAGATCTCTCCTCCTCCCTTCCCGATGGTTTCTACGGTGCCACCATATCATAATTGCACATGGGAAAAAGTCACCCCGAGCAGTGAAGGAACACGAAGGAGATGGTGGACGCGTTTGAATATGACGATGTAGTGGAGTTTGGTAGCTTTGATTCCATCAGATCCCATGATGTCAAGTTGAACTGGTGATCACAATGGTGGAGATATGGCATCATTGCTAGGGATACTTTCCTTCAATGCCCATCGAGTAAATTCATCGTTGTCTAATACGGAGGATACGTCGGAGTCATGGTGGAGCCATTTATGAGAAACTACATGGACACGATAATTACTGAGAGACGATGGTCATCCTTTGTGTAGCTTTGGCTTATGTCCGACTTGAAGGCCATTCACAACAAGCCTTCGATAAGACTGACAAGTGGCAGTTCCCTGCGGGACAAGGGGGATGATGGAGGTGGCGCAGAGGTTTCAATCAGGATCATTGGTGACCAGAGCACACAGTAGTGGATGCTCATGGAGAGCGATCAAGTGGATCCTTCGAGGCGGAGGTGAAGAACATTCTGATTGTGTTTTTTGGTGATTGCACTGAAATGAAGTTATGGCTATTGTTGGATACTGAGTCTTCGTGCGGCTATGTCCGTAATTTTTTGTTCTCGAGGGGTGCCAAGATTAAATGGTAGATTTGGTAAGAAATTTTATGGAGGCCAGTGAGAACTTTAAGACCAATCAATATATCCTATGTTGTAGTTTTGTAGATATGTTTGGGTTTTACAGATGTTTGGTGAATGTTATTTTTTACTTGGCTGATCAAAAGCCAACAACATTGCTCTCAAAATATGTAACGAGGTGTTGTCGTCACTATAGATATGTGACTCCACCTGTGAGGACCTCCTGGTTAGGGTGTCTTCGTCACTTGATGAAGATAATAGTCTAGTTCTAGAGTGCATGGGATTTGAAGCGCAAACTCCTGCTTCTCTAGCCTTTGCCTTTATTATAGAAATGCGAGCCCTCTCGCTTGAGGTCAAAATACCGCTGGCCGACATTTCGCCTGTCGATGTCGGTGGATCCGCTCTCGAAAAGAGAAGCCGAGGATACGAGAAGTTTTTGGACAAGGAGAAGTTTAAGGACACAGCTGGCAGGAGCCTGTTGGAGTTGGTGGAGTTTCAGCACCAGCTCAAAGATCATGAGTAGCAGCAGTAGAGCACGTGGCCGGAAGGTGAACAGAGTTGCTATTTTTCCAGATCGTGAGAAGGATAGGAAAGACCCTATCTATTTTTTTATTATTATTAAAACTATGAAGGTGTTATGAACCTTTTTTTAATATTTGCAAGTTGTGAAGGTCAGTTTTTATGAAGTGGAGAAAGGCCACTTTATTTTTTAAACATGTATGGGGAGTCTTATTGGTCGACAAGTCCACATGGCCAAATTTTTCAAACATTGTAATTTTCCTTGGAGGGAAATTTTTTTAATCATGGTGGAGATTTTAGTGGCCGACAATATGGACTTATTGGTTAATTCTTAATCCTTTTCCACATGGAGAGTGGAAGTGGGAGTTGAAGGCCCAAGATGGCCCATGTAATTCCGCCTCAGTGTGATGATTATTTGCTACCTTAGATAGGCATGATAGTTTTTCCACATGATGAAGGCCCCTTTGATGGTGGAATATAGGGGTATTTATAGTCATTGGAAACATTTTTCCATGATGAACACATTGCTGGTGTCCATTTGTACTTTTGAGGCTATTTTAATTGAGTTTTTTAGCCTCAAAATTTTTCTACCTTGGAGTGCACTTTCGGTTGTACCCGACACTCCCAAGGTACTTGTAAGTGAACCTAGTATCTAGTATTCACCTCTTTCTACTTGGCGGATGTAGTGGCTGGTTACCCATGCATTTCGATAAGATGAGGTGACTACCATAAGGACACTTATTCTAGGGACTATAGACATAGACACCCTAGACTCTATCCTAGGATTTTCCAGATCTACTTCTGAAGACTACAAACGAAGACACTTCAGAAGATTCTCTTCTACTCTTCTTTCTTCTTCTCCTCCATATTTGGCTTCTATGGCTCATTTTATGGTATTTCATGGCTTGTTTTATATTATGTATTAAGGTGCATTTTTGGTAGAAACCAACACCTTCTAGATTGAATTCATCATGAGGAGGGATTTGATATTCATGGTGGATCTAGTCAGTGACCTACGAGAGGAAACATCCTCTGAGGATGACCTACAGAGACAACAGACCTAGAAGTGGCTAACTCTGATGCACCCATGATGACCTTGAGGCACTTAGACGGCTAACCCAGTGGCAACAAACCCGTGGAAGTGGCTGACCCTGAGGCAACAGACCGAGATGTATACACAATGAATCTAGCATTATTCATAGTTGGAGAGCCAAGCGCAGAGAGCACGAGCCTAGACCAAATCAACAATAAAGGAGGATGTAGAATTTTTTTTAGAAGTCAACATTAAGGGGGAATGTTACCTAATGTTGACTTGTTTTTTTTATTTAGTTAGGATAGTGCACATTAAGGGGGAATGTTAGAATTAATGTAATGTGCACTATGCCTTCCTTGACACTTGTCAGTTTCACTTGACAAGTGTTAAGCATTTCATATAGGCTTATGCCTATATATTGTAACCCTGTTTCATTTGTAATATATCTTGTTGTGTTCATTTTATATAAGGCCTAACAGAATAGAGAGCAGCAAATTGAAAGAATAAATATATTTCAAATCTTGAGAAAAATACATGAATCTCGAGATAGATGTATAGTTCTTGAAGTAATTTGTTGAAGATACAAGATTTAAAATAAATGACTTTATACATAATAGAGAAAAGAGGCCCATATTAAGGAGAATTGTAGAGAAATCAAATGGCCATTACATAGAGAGATATAGACCTTTTGAATAAAGAGGTCCAAGACTCTTATATTGGACAACTAAACCTTATTAAGAGCAACAAGATATAAAAATATTTAGGTCATAAGGACACTGATCTTGACATAAGAAAGAACTCACAGGTCATCTAGACCTTGATGTTAAAAGAGCGAGATAGATATTCAGGTCACTATGACCTTGAAATTGATAGAAAGAATACAAAGATATAAAGGAAAATATTTTAGGTCATAGTGATATTTATCTTGACATAGTAAGATCTATTGAAGAAAATAGAAGGTATTGAAAAGGGTTGTTAAGAAGCATGTTATAAGGCAACATGATAACCAAGTTTTGATATACAAAATATGACTAAGGTTGAAGCTTAAGAGATTATATCTAAGTTTTGAGTTATAGAAGCAAGCAACCAAAGTCCTATCTAAGAAAAGATATTTAATATCCAATTCATTTGCTTTAAAGGTGATGAGCACCGAAATTTCTCATTTTATATACTTTATTAAGGGGTATCATTACTGATTTAATTAGCATGAGAGATATATTTTTATTTAACTTATGCATATATTTGATAGAAAATCCAGTATTATGCTTGACGGGTGTTTTTAGTGGAAACTATGTATAAATGCAGGTTTTGCTGCTAAGATGGTGCTTTCCAGTCTACATCCTGTTTGAACCTGACATACCTCCACTTCAATTATTCTAAGGTATATGGATTAGGCACCTTAATCTAGTGCCTTACTCCCATTTATGGGAAGGCACCTTACTAGCGCCTTACTCCCATATATGGGAGGCACCTTACCGGAGCCTTACTCCCATGTATGGGAGGCCCCTTACTGGCACCTTACTCGCATACACAGGAAGGGGTATTACTATCACCTTAATCTCTCCCACATATTGGAAACACTTGTATTGGAGACTAAGTCAACATTGACCGGTTGACCAAGAGGCTAAAGAGATTGTTGCATGTGAAGACAAAGGGGGATATTTTAATAATGCATTATTATTAAATTAGAATAAAGTATTTTTATTATTAACCGATTGGTCAGTTGAATTTGTAAAGCTCTTAAAGCATATTATTTTTAGGATGCATTAATTTAAGGATGTGTTTGTTATGTACACCTAAGGATTTTTATATTTATCCTTTAGGTGAATTAACATGCTTTAAATTAGCAGAATAAAATTTGTGTAGAACCAATTGTAACTAATCATGTTCTGTGATTAAAATAGATTGATTTGTTATTGTAACAATATCTGGTTGTGCTCTATATAAAGACACAGGTTAGATTAACGAAGATCAATGATTAATATTACATATAAATTATTTCTCATTTTATTCTTTGTCTAAATTATTAAGAGTGCAACTCCTCTTATTCGAGCAAGCTCTATGTAGCTAGCCGAGCGGACTATCTACGAGAGCTTGGGCCCACTCCCTACAATAGTCCTCCCTTATTTCATTTATGTTCTTTATTTTTCATAGATTAGATTTATTGTTTTATTTACTACTTTGTTTAATTTTATTTGTGTGTGTTTATTTCCTTGCATTTTAATTCTACATTTTATTTTCAGCACTTTAATTTTAGTTCATAATTTATTTATTTAATTTTTCACACTTAGTTTATTTGGTTTGGCTAACTTTCAAATGCATGAACATACCCCACCAAAATAAATAAGGTACAGATGGATTCATTCCCCAAAAATGTAGGCATATACTGTGCATGAAACTCGTAAGTTTGCAGACTAACCAGATTGATAATTTATGGAAGAGAAATGATTGTTTTTCAAGAAATGATTTCTACTCACCATTTTGGCATCGTTGTCGGGGAGTGTCAAAACTGTAGTGTTATGATTTACATGTTAGATAAAAATCCCATTTAAAATTACCTGTAGATATTTTACCTGAGAAGCGTGAGTCCACCAAGGGCCTTTTCACAAGGCCAAAATAGTTGCCAAAATAGTCACAACCAAATCCCATAGGCAACAGTTTAAATTTACCAGCTTCTTAGATAAATACAGGAATGAACCTGATGTACCATATTAAGTGTAAAAGTAGGAATAAAATGTGTTGTTGGAAAATTTAGAAAATCAAGCGATGAAGGATTTCCATCATGTTCTGAATGGTTTAAAAAAAAACGATGAAAGAAATAGCACAACCCAGTTCTGATTGAAAATTTATAAGGATATTTTTTTATACAAAAACTATTGGGAAATTATACCTCCAAAAGCTTAGTTTTAATGATTGAAAAATTTTTACAGGCTTGATGCTTTGCAACATATTGGTAAATTCTTTGATGCAGGAAAAATAAAGGGGTTGAATTTAAAAGAACATGTTGTTATGGAGTATGCTCTTCACCTGTGCTTAAGGTGACCTGGTGAATCAAAAACTAGCACGTGTTTTTAAAATATTGCTATGCCTTATTTTCTTCAAGGTGCTATCCTGCAGATAGATGTTTTCTAACCTACATATTTTACCATTACGTTGAAAGAGTTTGGTTGTGAGGCCATGAAGGAAAATACTCTTCTCATGCCACAATGCATCAAACTAGTTGATCAGGAAGGAGATGATTTTTAGAAGACTAGTTTAGATGTAGGTATGGGGGAGACCCCACCTTCATCAATGTCGCCAACAACACAATGAACGTTGTTTACAGTGTTCATGGAAAAAATATATAAAATATATATATCTTCTCCTAAAAAGGCTCCAAAGTTAAGAGAAAATAAAAAAATAAAGTTTTATTTTTGCTGGAAGAGAGTATTCTCTCTCCCAAGAACCAGCTTGGTCTAGAAGGGAAATGAGAAATATCCAACCTGTAGCTAAAAAAAATAGGGGAGGAGCCTGGAAGAAATCAGATATCTGCACGAAGTCCACATGGTGCTTGAGTATGATAAAAAAATATAAATGGTGCTCATAGTGGCCAAAAAAAACATCATATAAATATCAATGAGGTGTCTCATGAAAGCGTTACACCTGAACACCCAACATATGCCACAGATGATGATGGGTAAAATTATTTTTACCTCACTCTAGGATAAAATAGAGGATCACAATGCTTCTTTAATTGTTCCTGTGAAAGAAATAATCCAGAGTGAAAGGTCATTTGATTTTGGCACATGCATGATAGTATAAAGTTCAAATAAATTAAAAAAATGTGACATGTTCAGGAGCACACCATGAGAAATTAATGATGCACAAAGCTATTTTTAACTACAACAATCACTACAATACATCAAAAGAGTTAGCGCTCTTGAGATATATCAAAAGCTAGATTAAAATATTTTTATACGTGTTGTTAATGAGGAGATGGGTATTGTAAAAGTTTGGAGCTATTGGCTATCATAAATCCTTCATAGTGGTACATGGAACGTAATTTTTGCACACCAAGTTGCGTAGTGCCTGGCTCAATTATACGCAGCCTCCACTTCCTAATGCACAGTGCCAATATTGCAATTGTTATGGCAGCATTACATTATGTTAAAAAATGTGGGAAAAAAATACAGAGAGGAGACAGAGTCTCACTATGGTGGAGAAGAATGCCAAATTTTCAAAAATATGGTGAGGATTTGAAATCATAGAAGAAATTTGCTGTCGTAATGTAAATTCCCACAAACAAGTGGTGGAGAATGTTAGAACAAGTGAATATTCTCTTAAGTTCTACTAGGATAGACACACTTGAGTTTCCACTCCTCAATGTGTCAGGTGAACTCTCGGTGGTAACTTCATTAGGTTTGATGTGTTGTTGTAATCCAACGACTCTCAATGATCACATTTGCTATTTATACAAATTTTATCCTTGGAATAAATTAATTAGTTCTATTTTGTTTCTTCAAATCTTGTGATACTTTATAGTTCTACTTTTGGGAATTCTAACATGGTATTAGAGTAGGGTAGATTCTACTAGCATTCTCTCTTGAAGGAGGTTTCTCGAACTGGTTCTTAATCTTTTATTCTTTGTTTTTTTAAGGAAAGAGGTTTTTTTTCATATTGTAGTATGCTCACATATGCAATTTTTTAAAAGATATTTGCTTATGGTAATACCTACTGGTTTATATAATTTTGTTTTACCATTGATGCAAATATTTCAAAATTTCTTTATTCACTACTTTGTGTATGCATATTGAATTTTTTTTTGCCTCTATAAAAATAATCCTTAATGAACGTAGCTTGCTTTAAAACAATTAAAGCAATGCTATGTCTATTCTAGGTGTTTTACATTTATATTATTTCTTCCCCTCTCGAGTGCAACCATCACTACATTTCACTCAAGAAGGAAACTAATATAAATCAAACATTTTTTATAGCCCCCCTATTTTTATTTGTCCTCCTACTTCGCCTACATTTATTTATTTTTTCCTTAATTCTAGCTCATTCGAATTTCAATAGCCTTCGCTACGCATTTCATAACATAGAAGGATAAGCATTCGGTGTCCTTTTTCCTCGTTGCGTATCTTCTAACGTGGAGGAAAGGGAAAAATCGTAGGCCCTTACTTTTGGTGGGCATTTAATTTTTTTTTTACATTACAATCTCAAATTGTTTTGTCTTCGTAAATTTTAATTAATGTAAGGATCGCTCTCCGCGTCACCAATTAATGACTCTTGGTATACCTAACTAGACCAATGTTCATAAATATTTTTTTCGAATGTGGATTTTGGCCAGCAT
The DNA here is from genome assembly GCA_028583015.1 of Wollemia nobilis. Lineage (NCBI taxonomy): Eukaryota > Viridiplantae > Streptophyta > Pinopsida > Araucariales > Araucariaceae > Wollemia > Wollemia nobilis. Next base: position 15,705,091 of record JAQPPZ010017235.1, read on the forward strand.
TTTGCTGTGGTGCGCCTTGAGATTGCGTCTCTCAACAAGCATTTCCCTCATTAATTTTTTATATTCTTTGAAGATCTTGAGATTTTAGGAAGCGTTCTACTCGAAGTTTGTCATATCTGTTTGTCCTTCAGTGCTCAAGAGGATCTTCTTTCCTCTTGTTATATAAACATCTTTCTAAGATTAAAATCATAACTCTTTTGTATTCCTAAGATTTTATCTGGTAAATATTAGATTGATATTTCTTTAGGACCATTTTATACTATTCCCTATAAATATCTGCAAGTGTTTTTTCTTCAAGTTAGTGTGTGGTGAGATAATCTGTTATGCAAGTGAAAGATTTAGAAACACTCAGGTCACCACATCCTCTCTTTGGTGCCTTGCTCTTAGTGTCTCTAATTCATCTTTAAAAGCTAGTTTGCAGTACAGTTGCTAAGAGAGACTCTCTGCTTTAGCATCACTCCTCTCAACGCCTATTCAACGCGTCATATGGTAAGGTGTTATATGATTTTTTAAAATAACATTTTTCTTATCCAATGCAGATATAAAAGGATTCTCATTTTTCTTGGATGCCGCAATTGGTGCGGCAAACGTAGATGCCACCCTTCCTAGCATTCTCTCTTGAAGGTTCTACGAGCTGGTTCTTTGTATCTTTTATTGTTTTTTTTTTTAAACCTTCAATAATATTTTATATATAGTTTTATTTTCAGCTATATTTTTCATATATATGTATGTGGGCTATTTTGGAAAATATTTATCTCCTTCTTAGTAAAGGAAGGGAAGGATTTATCTTCTAGTGTAATTTTTTTTTTTCCAGAATATTTGCCCATTTGCTTTTCATAGAACAGTTTTTTAATAAAATATATATTGTTGTTTATGAAATAATCATACATATTTTCTTTTTTTTCTTAAGATAAACACGTTATTCAAGCAATCCTTTTAGCTTGATATCATATGAATTTTTTTCTATCTTTATGTGTTTGATCTTCGTAAAAAAAATGGTTGCTCTACCCTATTCGTTGCTCTCGGAGTCCTCAGGAAGCTATAAGTTTCCTATCATGGCGCCTCTCTTTTGTCTCTCTAGTGAAGACTGATACACTCTCTTCGGTTTTTTCTTGATTGGCACATCACTATTCATCAATTTATTCTATTTAAATCTTTTTTTTTGTTTGCCTTCGTGAGCTTCGAACGATGTCTTCTCATATTGATTTTGATACATTTTTTAATAAACGTATCTTCTAAATATAATTTACGTCTTTATGCTCGGCGAACTTCGATTTCTGGTTTCAAATAGTTCTAAATTTTCCTATTAATGTTGTTTGCCTTCATCAAATGAAACAACATCTTAAGATTTATTCTATTTAAAATCTATTAAAATCATTTTTGTGAGCTTCGAATGACGTCTTCTCATATTGGATTTGATACATTTTTTATAAACGTATCTTCTAAATATCTTAATGTCTTAATGCTTGATGAACTTTGATTTCTGGTTTCAAATAGTTCTATTCATGTTGTTTGCCTTCTAGATTAATTTGATACATTTTTTAAGAGCATCGTATCCTCAAAATATTTGTAAACATCTTTATGCTCGATGAACTTCAATAGTTCCACTTAACCTGATATCCTTTTTTGCCACGTCTCTATTTAATTTTATTGGCAAAGGTTAAGCGATTGTCCTTGGGTTTCCTTTTATACCCATTCGGGGACTCTCTCTTTCGTAGTGTATTCACGTTTCTGAAGCTTGCTATCTTGTTTGCATTCTCTGACTCCTTTTAGGTAGAAGCAACAAATATTAGTTTTTTATATTCATTTTTTTTCTAAGAAATAGGATATATTTCTTTTCAAAATTATGCCTCTTCTGTTCTTCATTACAGGTTACATATTTACGTCTCTAAGGACTACGCATCTCGAAGGAACAGAGCCTCGTTCAGAGTCTTCTATGGTGCCAGTTAAAGGTTCCTAGGCCCGCAACATTGGTGGCCCTAAATTAGGTTAAATCTACCCTTAACAGGCCCGCATTTCAGATTTATGCATCTCGCTACATCTGCCGCATCTACCAAGGAGGAAGGCACCAAATATTTTTTAACAATTATTTTTCACTGCAGGTTGTTCTCTTCAACGTCTCCTTTTTTCTTCTTAAAATAGCAAGTCTTTCGAAGTAATATTGGTGCTAGTAGTGTTTGGGTCAGCCTCTATTATTCTGACCATCGTCGCCTCCTTTTTATGATATTTTATTGTTCTACTTGGTGATATTTTGTAAGGTTTATTAACCCTTCGATTTTGAAGGTCTCCTTGCAAAATATCTCTGACTCCTTTTCAGAGAGCCTTTTTCATATTTCAAAGGCTCTCTTCAAAAGTCGCGAGTCTTTTTGTAAGCAATTTAATAAAAGTTTATTTGGGGGGGGTTTCAAGTGCACTTTAGTGCACATTTTTTGTTTTGTCTTATAAGGGGGGGTTGTTACAATTTTGTGTCTATCTTCTTCAATCTTCATTATAGTTCCTTTTAGTAGCATATATTAAAAGGTGTTGATGTTAGAAATATTCATTTAAATATTTCATAAAGAGGTACTCACTAATTAGTCTCACCCTCTTAACATTTAATAATATATTATTATTTGTTATTAAATTTTTTAAGGCATCAAAATTAAAGTAATCTCATATATTATTCTTTCTTAAATATATTGATCTTACTCATATTGACATAATAACCTCATAATTTTTTTTTTTCATTCTTTTGGTTATATCTATTTCTGAGGTGTTATAATTTTTCCTATTTAACTTTTTATTTTCTAAAAAGTAATCTCTTTATACTATTTTTTTGGTTACAAAGTTTCTTACAAAGAGTTCTTATTCAATTTTTTTTAGAAAAAAATATAATAATCTCTTTCTTAACTTTGAAATCTAAAGATAATTTTTATATCTTTCAAGAGACAATTATTTTATCAACTCTCACCCATATTGGCAATCTAATATAACTTATAGTTTCCCTCAAGTAAGGGTGGGTTATTAAGATTACCAGTATAGGTCTGAAAGATATAGCCTATGTTCCAAGTATCATATCTAATCAATACTTATAGTTTCCCTCTCGTCAGGGTGGGTATTTGGGATAGATAAATATATAGGCCTGGCATATTTGTTCTCTTTAAACCAATATTATACACCAAATCTCCTCAAATACTTATAGTTTCCCTCTCGTTAGGGTGGGTATTTTTGAGTTATTTGGTGTTTCTTAAAAGCTTTGGCATATTTTTTCTCATTAGCCTTGAACTAATATCAGCTATCCTCAAATTACTTATAGTCTCCCTCTCGTTAGGGTGGGTAATTTTGAGGTACTTGGTATTTCCTTCAGGCTTCTGTAACTATTTTCCATTGCATTCTATAAATTAAAGTTAAAGGGGAGAACTTTGGGTTAACTTCAATTCAAAATGAATTCAATGAATACAATTGATCCTCTCACTCCTCATAACTATCATACATGGAAACCCAAAATTTTAAATCTCATTTCTCAAAAAGGGCTCACACACCTATTAGAAGAAAAGCAACCTAAGTTTGAAAAATAATATGAAATATTTTTTCACAAAGGAAAAATGTATGAAACAATGGGTATTATTAGCTCTAATGTTCATGAAAGTTTGTGGTTTCACATTACATATTGTAAAACTCCTCATGAAATTTGGAAGAAACTTAAAACTTTGTTTGGAAAAGTAGATCAAATAAGATCAATGCAACTAGAAGCAGAACTAACAACTTTGTCTCCTGAAGACTTTAGCAATATTGTTGACTTCCTCACCAAATTCAAAGAAGTCCTCACTCAATACAAAGGTAGTGGGAAGACTAAGACTAAATAAGAATACATTTATCTAATTATTTCTAAACTAAATGGTGCATTTCAAATCTTTGCAACCACTTTTCTATCTACAAAATATGCTCTTGGTGCAACCTTTAAAATGCCCTCTTTAGAAGAATTTTGTGATAGACTAACTAGGGAAGAAACTAAAATTGCAAGATATGAGTCCTCTTCCTCTTCCTCTTCCTCAAAATCCTTAGTAGCCTCCACCTCTTCTAAATAAAAATTCAAAAAGAAGGAAAGGAATCCCATAACTTGTACTCACTGCAAAAAGAATGGTCATTCTGCAAACAAATGCTGGAAAAGATTACAACAATTAGAGGCAGCTATGAAGGATAAAAAAATAGACAATAAAAATCAAATAGGGAAATCCCTAAATGTTCAAGGGAAAACCTCCAATTCTTCCTCTAATTATTGGGTCCTAGATTCTAGAGCTACTCATCACATGACTTATTTAGATGAGTCATTCTCTTCTATCTCCTCAAGTTCTACATGTAGCATAGAAGTGGGTGACTCTTCCTTTATCCCAATCAAAGGAAAGGGGGACATAACCATTGATGGTGGCTCTATAAATAATGTTCTCTATGTTCCAAACATTGCCACAAATCTCCTCTCCGTCTATCATATTTGTACTTATGGAAAGGGGAAAACAGTTCTCTTCTCTCCAACAAGAGTTGAGATAAGAGACTTTCAAGATCCCCATTATCTCATAGCCAAAGGAGTTATTGATCACAACACTCACCTATTTCACTTTAGTCATTGGCAAGCAGCAAAAATAATCCTCCGTTACTTGCAAGGCACTATGCACTTTGGGCTCTTATATAAGGGAAAATCCATGGATATCATTGGCTACACGAATTCATATTGGGCAGGTTCAGTAGAAGACAAATGTTCAACCTCTGGCTATATATTTTGCCTTGGTTCTTCACCAATAGCTTGGTTATGCAAGAAATAACAAGTAGTAGCCTTATCTTCTACAAAGGCAGAATACAGGGCAACAATTTTAGCTAGTCAAGAAGCTCTTTGGCTTCGTCAAATTCTTAGAGAATTTGGTTTCTCCCATGAAAAGCCTATAACTCTTTGGTGTGACAAATAGGGCACAATTCATATTGCATTCAATCCAGTTGAGCATCAGCACACCAAGCACATTGAGATACACATGCACTTCATATGGTAGCATATTCAAAACGAGGACATATACTTGGACTATATTCCAACCGAGAATCAAATTGCAGTCATCTTCACCAAGTCATTTCCTTCTCCGTGTTACCTTTAGTTTTGAGATAAACTTGGAGTAATACAACTGCATTGACACAGAGGTCTTCCACCTCTCATTATATTCTTTGGAGAATGGGTTTTTCCCTTGTGTTTTTTTTTTATCATCTCTCCAACAACATGTATATTATGAGGACAATATTCACCATCCGAAGACATGCCTCTATCTTGGATATTTTTTGTGACAGATGATTTTTCTCCAAGGTGTTTTTTCACCATCTATAAATTGTAAATGAGTACCTAATCAGGCCAAGTTGTCGGGACTCTATAATTGTATGAGGACAATCTTCGCCATCTAAAGACATGCCTCTATATTACATATTTTCTTGTGATAGATGGTTTTTCCCCAAGGGGTTTTTCACCATCTCTATAATGTAAATGAGTACCTCATCAGGCCATGTTGTCGGGACTCATCATTCTTTTTTGTATTAAGAGGACAATCTTCGCCATCCAAAGACAAGCCTCTTCCTTATTTATTTTTTGATTGATGGCTTTTCCCATAGGGTTTTTACCATCTCTTCAAAAAAGGAAGTCATTGTACATGAGTACCTCATCAGGCCTTGTTTTCGAGACTCATTTGTACAAACCACCCTTAGTATCACTTAAGAGGGGATGTTAGAATAAGTGAATATTCTCTTAAGTTCTACTAGGATAGACACACTTGAGTTTCCACTCCTCCATGTGTCAGGTGAACTCTTAGTGGTGTCTTCATCAGGTTTGATGAGTTGTTGTAATCCAATGACTCTCAATGATCAACTTTGCTATTTATACAAAGTTGATCCTTGGAATAAATCAATCAGTTCTATTTTTTTTCTTCAAATATTGTAATGCTTTGTAGTTCTACTCTTGGGAATTCTAACAGAGAATATGTTCCATTACACAACATGAATTTTTTTTAAGATAGCTCAATTGATAGACCTCCAGCTTGGTCACATAAAATCACTGGCTCACATTGTTGCAGTTGACATTCTATTCTTTGATGCAGACGATGAAAACAAAAATGATTCAAGATATGTTCTAGTCATTGCGGAATAGAAGAAAAAAATAGTTAGAATTTTATTAATACATTTAGTTTAGCTTTTTATGTTTTGCAGGACAACATGAAGTGTGGAGATGTCATACCAACAATTTTCAAAAGTGTCTTAATCTACAAGGACACACCTTACTCTGATGCCTTGCTCTGGTGACACGGTGCCTTACTCTGGTGGTACAGTGCCTTACTGAGGTAGGCACCTTACTGAGGTGCCTTACTGAGGTAGGTACCTTACTAAGGTGACTTACTGAGGTAGATGCCTTACTGAGGTAGACGCCTTACTGAGGTAGACACCTTACTGAGGTAGGCACCTTACTAAGGTGCCTTACTAAGGTAGGTGCCTTACTGAGGTAGGTGCCTTACTGAGGTAGGTACCTTACTGAGGTGCCTTACTCAGGTAGGTGCCTTACTAAAGTAGGCACCCAATAGGCACCTTACTCAAGTAGGCACCAAGCAGGCACCTTGCTCCATCAATAGAGGTATGCACTGCTTAATGTCCATCAACAGAGATATGCACCACTCAATATCCATCAATGAAGGTATGCACCACTCAATATCCATCAGTAGACGGATGTGCCACTTGATGTCCATCAGTGAAGGCACTTGATCACTATTGAAAAAAAAAGCCACACGTAATCTATCCTGCTTAGCATAAAATTTCTTTTGTTGCTTTCGTGTTTTGTAGGGAAAGTTCCTGCATGCAAGTTGCAGGCATCCTGAGAGCTAGGGCTTAACAAGTATGGATTGCACTGAACTACATTTTAGTTTTTCTTGATTTATTTTATAGGTGAAATGGTTTGATTGTACAAAAAATAGGCATCTTGGGAGACAAGGCCTAAACTGACTCAACATCCATGAACTTGCACATTTTTAGGGAGGTAGAAAACTTAACTTTTTCCATCTGTAGGAGATAGTCACCATATGGGCATGGATGTGGGTGTTAATTTCATGCAAATGGAAGAGGTACCCACATTTTTGTTTGGGCGATGCAGAAGCTGACACAGTATGAAGAAAATTGGAGGGCCTAATCAACTCCACCATAGCAGATGTGTTAGCAACTACTCACTTTTTAACACCAAGAGGACACCTTGATTTCATGCATTCTATCTTAGCTCTTCCTAGGAAAGAGAACTCTAGATCCACTTTACACCTAATAATGCTCAAAATTCTTCTCCCTATATTGGGGGTTCCTATTGCTCAGTGTGGGACCTGATGTTCAGAGGGCTGCAGACCTGTTGCATAGAGGGAACTATTACTGGTGATGAGGGCATCACCAATTTAATTTGTGGAGGATTTTAGTGAATCTATTATTGGTGACAAGGGCATCACCAATTAAAGTGGGGGAGAGGATGGGTAAACCTGAATCTCTGAAAAGACAAAAAAAAAGGAAAAGTGGTTGTGATGTTGGACTTGTTAAAGTACACACCTATAGAAAGAATACATATAGTACAATTGAAAGACGGTACATGAATCACATAGAATAACTGGACTTCATCAATATTCACTTGAGGAGAACACCATAGAAAAAAAATTGTGCTTCATTTACTATTCTTTATGGTGGCTACAATTTAATTGTTTACCCGTAGTTTAATGGATGGCCATGACTTATTCAATTTACTAGCTTCATTGCAGGAGCAACAATGCTCAAAGGCATAACAACAACGATGATTAGTGGTGTGGAAGATGAAGGTAGCCAGAAGGAAAATAATAATAATAAAATACAAATTCTCCAGAGGCAACAACATCACAACAATTCTGGAGCACCATGATTACAGGTAACATGAAGATATTTTTACACCACCAGCATGCTATAGATCAGAATCTACAAAAATCACCTAGGTATGTACTGAGTTTTCTATTAATTATGTGTACGATTATTTTAAAAATAATTTCTATGCTAAAATTAGTAGATGCCCTTTAAAATTCTCTCTGTAAAACTCTCCCAGTATATTTCAGTCACATGACATGCCTCGGATAAAAAAATTAATAAAGAAAAAAAATGGTGGCATTCGGGTGAATAAATTTGGCACTGTCGCATTGTGACAAAGGCGGCCAACACATATAGACAATGCTACTTTGTACCACAAAGGAGGGTCAAAAATATTTTAGACATGGGTAAACGTAGCGACAGGCGACCACACTTATTTTTTATATTTGGTCTCATCAAATTTGACCAATATACAAAACTAAACAATGTGGCCCTATGATAGCTACCTAAAGGTTTGGATGGGTAATTACACCGCAACATTAATCAAAATCAATACAATGTGCTTTTGTTGGTTTTGCAGTGGTTCTGCAGTGCTTAATGAAGATAATACAGTGCATTGGTAATTTGGTCTAAATAGTGTGGTCATGATTTACCCATTTACCCACAGTAATCAGTCATGACATGTTTCTAAATTCTACTGGTGCATATATGCTTAATGAAAAAAAACACAATAGTGTTGAATGAAAAAATATAGCAATGCTCAATGAAAAAAATAACAGTGTTTAATAAAGTGCCCATGAAAAAAAACAGAGATGTTGAAGGCCATTGAAGAAAAAAAGGATTATTATTATTATTTCGGGGGCTGTTTTCATGAGGACATGAAAATATTTAGGCATGGGGGGATGATGAGCACCGACAATGCTTATTTTATATACTTTATTAAGGGGTATCATTACCGATTTAATTAGCATGAGAGATATTTTTATTTAACTTATGCATATAATTGATAGAGAATATGGTATTATGCTTGACGAGTTTTTTTAGTGGAAACTGTGTATAAATGTAGGTTTCACTGCTAATATGGTGCTTTCTAGTCTACATCACGTTTGAACCTAGCATACCTTCGCTTCATTGATTCTAAGGTATATAGAGTAGGTGCATTACTCCCATACATGGGAAGGCGTATTACTGGTGCCTTACTCCCATACACAGAAAGGCACCTTACTGGCACCTTACTCCCTCCCACATGTTGGAAGTGCTTGCATTGGAGACTAAGTCAACATTGACCGGTTGACCAGGAGGCTAAAGAAATTGTTGCACATGAAGACAAAGGGGGATATTTTAATAATGCATTATTATTAAATTAGAATAAAGTATTTTTATTATTAACCGATTGGTTGGTTGAATTTGTAAATCTCTTAAAGCATATTATTTTTAGGATGCATTAATTTAAGGATGTGTTTGTTATGTACACCTAAGGATTTTTATATTTATCCTTCTAGTGAATGAACATGCTTTAAATTAAAAGAATAAAATATGTGTAGAACCAATTGTAACTAATCACGCTATGTGATTAAAATAGATTAATTTTTTATTGTAACAATATATGGCTACGCTTTATATAAAGATGCAAGCCAGATGAACAGAGATCAATGATTAAAATTATTTCTCATTTTATTCTTTTTCTAAATTATTAAGAGTGCAACTCCTCTTATTCGAGCAAGCTCTACGTAGCTAGCAAGGTGGATTATCTACGGGAGCTTGGGCCCACTCCCTACAGTTGTCCTCTCATTTTTCATTTCTATTATTTATTTTTCATAGATTAGATTTATTGTGTTATTTACTACTTTCTTTAATTTCAGTTGTGTGTTTATTTCCTTGTATTTTAATTCTGCATTTTATTTTTAGCACTTTAATTTTAGTTCATAATTTATTTATTTAATTTTCTGCACTTAGTTTATTTGGTTTGGCTGACTTTCAAATGCACGAACATCCCCACCAAACTAAATAAGGTACAGACGAATTCATTCCCCAACACTGTAGGCATATACTGTGCATGACACTCGTAAGTTTACAAACTTACCGGATTGATAATTTATGGAAGAGAAATGATTTTTTTTAAGATATAATTTCTACTCACAAAAGGGTGCAATAGATGTAAGAGAACATAATAGTCTAAGCAATTATTTAACATGAATGGTAGGTCATAACAATGCCTTATCCTAGCAATATTAGACCAGATAAATATTTACATTAATATTGGTTCATTCGATGTCTTAGAATCATCAAACTTGCAATGCACCAAAGTCAACAAATAAGTAGCATATTTTCATAAACAATAACAAGCCAAGGGAATAAGAACTATGTAAAGTTTACCAAGTTGATATAGTAGAGAAGACGTGCAAAATTTTGAGTTATAATAGCATAGGACTGAAGGAGTCTAAACATCAAGAATGAGAGCATCATGAAGTCCAAGAATTACATAATGTTCACAAAGTACCATGTCAACTTAAGAGTGACATCTAAGATCCACACAATGTTACACTTGAGAATCACACAATGATACACTTGGGAGAAAAATCTGAAGAATCACATAGCATTACACTCAAAAGAAACACTTGCAAGCCACACATCCATTCAACATTACAACTAAAGCAAGTTAGATTGCTATTGGTGTTACATCAAATTTGGTGAATGCAATAAGATTTGATGCAGTATAATGAAAGAGACCAAAGCATTAACATTTGAAATACTTCTTTTTCCCATGCAAAACATACGAGTGGTATAAGCTAAACTATATTCCGCAAGCTTGAAAGGAGCACAAATGAATGTTGGAAGATATCAAGTGCGGACATAGAGTAGTAGCAATAAGTCCAAGATTTTTACGCATAACAAAGCAGAGGTTAGCTTTTTCAAATCAATATTTATAAGCCTAAAGTTTATTTTAATTTACTTGGAGAGATAATTTTAGCTTATAAAATTTATTTAAGTATTCGAGATATAAGAATTATTAAATATTTATTATTTGGAGAAATAAGTTTAGGGTTTATTAAAATTTTATTTAAGTATCTAAATTATATGGAGTGATAAAGTTAGTATGATTTAATAATTTAAATTTTTAGTATGTTTTATAAAATTTTGAGTAATAAGGATATCTACCAACAAGTTGATTTGCTTAAGAAATTTTTGAAAGGATTTATTGAGTTTTAGAGAAATATTTGAACGCAGTAGTAATAATATTTTATAAAAGTTTAGAGTGATAAGAAATAAAACTAGTTTATTTGTTTTCTTAAAGTGTTCATTTTTTTGAAATATATAGTTTGGTTTTATTTTTAAAATTTTGAAAATTAATTTTTCTTGAGTTTTTGCAAATTTATATATTTGGGAGATAAAAGGATTTCAACATCAAATTTAGAAAACATAAATTTGCCAATATTTATTTTTTAGGTTCTAAAAACTAGGGAGACATAACATTTACTACCACATAGGAAAAAATTTAGAAACTTTTATTTATTCAAACCTAGGAGATATAAAGTTGTCTGCATCAAATAATTCATTGAATGAGTATTTATTTACTTATTTTTTATTTTTTGAATTTACATGGTGGAATCGGTAGCCGCCACGAATCCGGGTAGGCTATCTAGCTTTTTATGGCCACCATAGTATTCTACGTTGTTTGCCCCAGAAGCCGCCACATAGATCTTTGCGCAGTCCGCCCCTATAACCACCATGCCATAATCATTTTAAACCTTTTACACCATTGAAAGCACCAAGAAAGGGACAAGCGTTCAGTCCGACGAGGCCCGAGATTTGAACCTTGGACCTCCACCCCCTTATGGGGTTTGGATGAACCAATTGGTCTACACCTCGGACCTCATTGAATGAGTATTACTATGTCTAACGACAAGTATTTCTTTCTGAATATCAACTTTTACAAGGATCAAATTTTTCTTCATGGAAAAGTAAAGTGAAATTAATTTCAATAGTGGAAAAAATTTGGGATATAATTAGTGGAGAAAAATCTAAACCTACTAAATATGTAAGATAAATTCAAAGATATGCAGAAGGTGAAGCAAAATCACTTATGATAATTATGTTTGAAGAAATTGATGAAATACAAACTTATAGATGTTGAGCAAAAAATTCTACAAAATATTGGAATACTCTATGTTAAATATTTGAAGGAAAAAAAAAGCCACTATTCTCAATATTCAACCTTAGTTATACTCTTTAAAAGTTAATAGTGGAGAAAGTATTGAACTATTTCATCGAAGGGTAGTAGATATAAAAACAAAACTATTAACTCTAGGAGAAAAAGTAGAAGATAAATTTCTTGTTCAAGTGACATTGAGAGCACTTCTAAAAAGTTACAAACATCTAGTCACATCTTTGCAAGTTTTAAGCAAAGATACTACATTTGATGAATTAGTCAACATTCTACAAGAATATGAAGTAGAAAATTTAGTCAAGGATGAAATGACTAACAATGCCTTAGTATCCAAATATAATTCACAAGGTAATCTTATTTCAACTCCAAGATATAGATCCAAATGGAATACAAGATATTATCAAATATGCAAGAAAAATGGTCATAGCACAAATTTTTGTAGATACAATCAAAGAAATCAGTATCAAGGAAATTAGATGAATATGAATCAAGGTGGTCAAACAAATAAGTCAGTACAAAAAAAACAATATCAATCTCAATATAATCCACAATGACAACAACTATTTCAGCCTCAATATTTTCAATGTCAATATCCTTCTCAATATCAATATATCAACCTCAATTACAATATATAGAGGGAAATCAAAAAGGTCATCTAGCTCAATAAATTCATGAAATTCAAGAGTTAGAATAAACTACTAAAGAAAATAAATTCAAAGCTCTCTCAACAAAATTAATAAACAATAAAGATGTATTTCTCTTAAAAATATTAGCAGGTACTAAATTTACAATTGATCAAAATATAGGAAGGCAACATAATAATACCAAGATAGAAAATAATAAAATTAAAAAGATAAATAAGAATACGAAGAAAATTTAGAAGAAAACAAAAAATGAACAATGCAAGCACAAATCCCAAGGTCACTTGAAGATTGAAGATGAAGATGAATACCATGATTGAAGAATAAAGTCTTCAATAACCAAATAATGTAATAAGGGGTTTTTTGGAGTATATTTTATTATTTGATACATGATAATGTACCCCCATGGTACCTTCATGGTAAAATTGTAAATAATAGATTAGGATTGAGTCATAGTTTAGAGTGTGAGTAATATTTCCCCTTTTATGTAAGTGTGCATGTGTAAGAAATGCACAAGTGTCATGTGAGTTAGTGTGCAAGTGTAAGTTGAGTCTATGTGCACAAGTGTCTTGTATGTATGAGATCAAATATGTAATGTAAAGATGTGCACAAGTGTCTTAGGTTAGAGTGTGCAAGTTATGGAAGTGTAAGAGTCATGTATAGGTGTGCATACATTATAGAGTCAAGTGTTCATCAAGTATGCAAGTGTCAAGTAGAGAATCCAAGAGTCATGAGACTTGGCATATGGAAAGGAATAGTCAATTATCCAAAGAGTCATTCTACTATAGCTATATTGTACTCCATAGAGAAAAATATGATTATCTTAGTATCTGAGTATCGTATAATATTTTTAAGAGAAAGAGGAGTAATAAAGGTTACATACATTTTGAGAAATTAATATTGTAAGTTGTTCTACATGCTTTAGTACATGTATGACTCAAGATTTTTACATTCATATTTGATGGCAAGCCGGGATTCACACAAACACATTCACAGTAATTTCATGGTAATTTCATAAAAAAAAAATAGCATCATATGGGTTACAGTATTCTCTCCAGTATACCACTTCTCCCCCCCAATCCCGAACTTCACCATCCCCATCCTTACAGCATTTCGGGTTTTTAACGAGGCCCCCGATCCTCTCGGCCATCAATGCCCTGCCTAACAAATTCAAATTCTAATTTTTTTTCCCTCCCTCGGTCGAACTCCTCAAATTTTCTCACAATAAATGCCCCTGCCTTACCCACCATGAAACCCTCATTAAAGCTCTTCTCTGACCTGCAAACGCCGCCTTGGTCAGATCGTCCTTCCGCGCCTCTGTTTCACCCATAACATCCATGCTCTGTACTGTTGTGAAGACCATCCCCATATTTAATACACGCGGTCACGAAATTCAATTTCAATCTTCGTGGCAGCCCGCGCGTTTAATTAATTTCCTTTTCTGCTTTGTATTCGGCTGACCGTGTCACTTTAATACACGTGGAGGACGCGTGTCTGCATTTAATTAACTTCCGTTTCTACTTTGACGCATGTCACAAGCTTGTCTTCAAACTTGTCGCGATATCGCGACATGTCGTGATATAGCGACCCACGGTCCCTTTGCCTTCACCTTGGTGGAAACAGTCACGATATCGCGACATGTCGCGATATCGCGACATGTCGCTATATCGCGACCCACTGCCCCATCGCCTTCACCTTGGCGGAAACAGTCACGATATCGTGACATGTCACGATATTGCGACATGTCGCGATATTGCGACCCACTGTCCCTTTGCCTTCACCTTGGCAGAACAAGTCGCGATATCGCGACCCACTGCCCCTTTGCCTTCACCAAGGCAAAAAGAAGCCGCGATATCACGACATGTCGCGATATCGCGACATGTCACGATATCGCGACTCAAACCGGCCATTGCCATTCCGAAGCCTTGGGGTTGCGATTTCGCGACCCCAATGCAACTTGAGCCCTTTACTCTAAAACTTCTCCTTTTTTTTCTTTTCTTACGAAAACTCCCTCTTGGGCCAAGATTTGAAACAAACCCAACACAAATACTTAGAAAATAAAAGCGAACAATTAAATGATTTGGAGGATGCAAGATTTCTCCTTGACCACCGGATGCTCCTGCATCAGACACCCGGGGTAGAATAAAAAAAGTGACCCTCACTTTTGTTCGGCTAAGGGGAGACCCAAGAGGTCAACCTATGCCTTCGACAACCAAGTTGCATCTTCAGTTGGTCTGCCCCTCCACTTGATCAAGTACTCAGATATCGCTCTGTTTCGGTGCTCCGGCCTTCACGGGTATCTAATATTTCCTCGGCCTCATCTCGTGCTTGGAGTAGAGGCTGGAAATTGCCATGGTTCCGGACTTTGCATGTCCGTACTTTCTCCCTCATGATATTCCACGAGATATGAAATATTAAAAATAGGTGAAATATCAAGCCAACTCAGCAATTTCACTTCATACGCATTTCCTGACTCCCGCTTTCCCAGTATTTTGCATGGCCCAAAATTTTTCATCTTCAATTTATTGTAAGTCTTGGCAGAAAATCTCTCCTTCCTGAGATACACCATAACCTCATCTCCAATCTCGAACTCCTTGAACCGCCGCTTCTGGTCTGCCCTTGTCTTATATTGACTGTTCATTTTTGTAATCTGTCTTTTTACTTCCTCATGCAGACTTTTTATATGCTCTGCAAATTCTTCTGCCTCGGTACTACATTTTTCTCTTCTGTCCAACTTTCTTAGCTCAGACACATTCCTCGAGTCGTTTCCATATATTATCTGGAATGGTGATTTATTTGTGCTTTTATTAACTGAACTGTTATATGCAAACTCTGCCTGTGGTAAGACTAAATCCCATCCCTTGGGCTGATCCACTATCAAACACCGCAGTAAATTGCCCAGGATTCTATTGACCACCTCCGTCTGTCCATCTGTCTGTGGATGGTATGCTGAACTGAATTTCAAGTCTGTCTTCAATTTCTTCCACAAAGTTCTCCAGAAATATCCAACAAACTTTGTATCTCTCTCTGAAACTATACTTCTCGGCAAACCGTGAAGTCGTACCACTTCTTTGAAGAACAACCCAGCAGTGTGAACTGCATCACTTGTCTTTTGGCAGGGAATAAAATATGCCATTTTGGAGAACCGGTCCACCACCACAAATATTGAATCATTTCCTCTCTCGTGTTCTCGGTAATCCAAGAACAAAATCCATGCTTATGTCCTCCCATGGTCTCTCAAGCACAGGTAATGGTCGGTACAGTCCTGTATTTTGTTTCACACCCTTTGCCATCTGGCATATTCTGCAACTTTGCACAAACTTCCGTACATCTTGCCGAAGTTGTGGCTAGTAGTAATTTTCCTCAACCAAGGCAATGGTCTTATCCCTACCAAAATGCCCAGCCAATCCTCCGCTATGCTTTTCTTTGATTAAATTCTCTCGCATGGAACTTCTGGGAATGCACAACTTACTGCCCTTGAACAGCATCCCGTCTTGGATTAAGAAATCCAACCATTTTGTTCTATCTATGGTAAGAGGTATTGAGCACGCCTTCCAGGCTTCTGCAAAATCTGGATCTGCAGGGTATAGATCCTTTAGTTCTTCAAACCCCACTACTTCCACTGTCAATCTGGTCAGCAGAGTCTGCCTTCTGCTTAAGGCATCTGCAACCCTGTTTGACTTCCCACTTTTGTGCTTTAGTACAAAGGTATAACTTTGGAGGAACTCCACCCATTTCATGTGCCTTTGGTTCAATTTTGTCTGACTGTTAATGTATTGCAAAGCCTGATGGTCAGTAAACAACACAAAATCCTTTGGTAATAAATAATGTCTCCAATTTTTCAGGGCCTGAACTATAGCATAAAATTCTTGATCATAGACAGAATACTTCTTCCGAGCATCATTTAACTTTTCACTAAAATAAGCAACTGGCTTGCCTCATTGACTTAGTACCGCCCCTATTGCACTACCACTGGCATCACAGTCCACCTGAAATACCTTGTTGAAGTCTGGAAGTGCCAAAACAGGCTGTTCTGTAACTTTTCTCTTCAATGTGTCAAAGCTCCTTTCAGCCCCTGATGTCCATTTGAACTCCTTTTTATCTCCCCTCATTGTCTCGGTGAGAGGTGCACAAATACTGCTCGAAGTTCTTTATGAACTTCCTATAAAAATCGGCCGGACCATGGAATGACCTCACTTATGTTGTGCTCCTTGGAGTAGGCCATTCAATGATGGCTCTCACCTTTTCGAGGTCCATCTTCAGGCCTTCTGCTGAGATTACAAACCCCAAGTATACCAATTCCTTCTTGACAAAATTACACTTTTTCAAATTTATTAATAACTGTTCTTCTTGTAGTTTTTCAAAGACTCTCCTGATATGCATCAGGTGTTCCTCTAGGGTCCGGCTAAATATCAATATATCATCTAAATAAACAATAACAAACTTTCCCAGAAATTCTTTCAGTACTTCATTCATCAGTCGCATGAAGGTACTTGGTGCATTGGACAGTCCAAAGGGCATGACTAACCACTCAAACAGGCCTTCTCTTGTCTTGAAGGCTGTCTTCCATTCATCCCCCTCTCGGATACGGATCTGATGATACCCACTTTTCAGGTCAATCTTTGTGAAGTACTCAGCTCCACTTAAACAGTCCATGATATCATCCATTCTTGGTAACGGGAATCTGTACTTAATAGTAATTTTGTTGATGGCCCATGAATTTGTACACATCCTCCATTCTCCATTCTTCTTTGGTGCCAGCACTGCAGGTACTATGCATGGACTCAAACTTTCCTGAATTAATCCCTTTTCTAATAATTCTTGGACCTGTCTATTTAACTCCTCAGTCTCTACAGGTGTCATCCTGTGTGTAGCTTTATTTGGAAGGCTTGATCCTGGTACTAAGTCTATATGGTGGCTAATTTTTCTCACAGGGGGTAAGCCCTCAGGCACATTGTCAGACACAATGTCTGGAAATTCCTCCAATAGATTTAGAACTTCTGTTGGGGTATCCCGGCATTCCTTCCCCCTAACTCTTGGAATTATTGCATAACATAAATTTTCATGCTTTAACCCATTTAGAAACTCTCTCCCCTCAACTAAATAGACTTTGGAAATATTACACACCTTTTCATCTGTATCCTTCAACGGCTTTAGCTTATGGCGTACACCATTCTTTGTCAATGAGTAGGTGTTGGCACGACCATCATGTACTGCACTCCGGTCAAACTGCCAGGGTCTCCCCAACAACATGTGGCAAACATCCATGGGTAAGATGTCACACAGGACCTCATCACAATACTTCCCAACGTTAAATTTAATAGAACACTCGCTCATTGACCAAGGCTCCGTGGTCCTTTTGTAACCATGCGACCCAGTATGGGTGTGGGTGTTTCTTCCTCTCTAACTGTAACTTCGTAACCATTTCCTCTGAAACCAGGTTATCCGTGCTACCA
Organism: Wollemia nobilis; assembly: GCA_028583015.1. Taxonomy (NCBI): domain Eukaryota; kingdom Viridiplantae; phylum Streptophyta; class Pinopsida; order Araucariales; family Araucariaceae; genus Wollemia; species Wollemia nobilis. The sequence goes on from JAQPPZ010017235.1 coordinate 15,723,216, forward strand.
TTATCAATAATGATATTGCAAACCTTGCCCGCACATTTACATCTAGTGTGGAATAAACTTTTCGTCTGGTCTGTGTCCCTCTCCTCGTTCAACAGGACTCTTCTTACAACCATTGTTTCTCCTCTCTCCGCTTCTTCGGAATGCTCAGATTCAGCATCCTCCTCTGCCACAACAGCTCTGGCTGGGCCCTCAGGCATATTTTTTGTACTTTCTCGATGTTGTGGACATTCAAATGCCCTGTGTCCTTCACCACAGTGGAAACATGTTCCACGAAATACTCCCCTTCCAAACCCTCGTCCAGATCCACCCCGTCCTTTTGGGTAGCTGTTATGATCTCAGGGCTGATAAACATCTTCGTCTTTTTGGTCCTGGTTACTACTGGCTTCCCCAGTCTTCTTCAGATCCTTATACTTTTCTCCACTGGTCCTCCCACCAGTCCTTCCACCTCGGCCTCTTCCTCTTTGCTTGCCTTCAAACCGCCTATTTAACTTTTCTTCTACCTTCAAGGCAAATTGATAGGCATCCTCAATGGTGTTTACTCGAACCAGGCTCAGTTCTTCCTGGATACCAAGCCTCAACCCATTAATATAACGGGCTACTTTTTCTTTATTTGCCTCTAAATGCCCCGTTCTAATAGAAATTTTGTAAAATTCTTCAGTGTACTCTTGGACAGTTTTGTTTGTCTGTCTCAAGCTCTACATTTTTCTTAGCAGATCCAACTCGTAATCTTCCGGGATGAACTATCTTTTAAGCTTCTCCACCATTCTATCCCATCTTGTTATTCTTTCTTTCCCCCTTCTATTTCTCTCCAACTGCATTCCCCTCCACCAAATGCTGGCATGACCCTTTAACTTGGTCTTAGCAAATCCGACCCGGTTAGGGTCTTCAATCTCCTCATACTCGAAATATTCCTCTAAATCATTTATCCAGTCAATCACTTCTTCTGGATTCAGATTTCTCGAGTAGGTAGACACCTCCATTTTTGGCTATTTTCCAATCTGAGAAATGGCCTTATACAACCGGGCCTGAGCAGGATCCACAGCTTCTACTTCTTCCTCAGACTGTTCTTCCTCCTCAACTTCATCTTCACTTTCCTCTTCCCCTCTGGGTTCACGCCTTCTGCGTAACTCTGCTTGCAAGGCTTGAAATTGTCTTTGCAAGGCCCGAAAGTCTTCGGTCGGTACCACATTTCCTGCTCCACCACGGTTCCTTCGTGGAGGCATGATATATATATATTTTTTCTTCTCTGTATTATTTACTATTTTTTTTTTTTTTCAAGAATTCTTCCACAGATCCTGGTGCAACTGCCTCTCTTTGGCGATCTGTTACACGCTCAGGAGCTCTCGCTCTGATACCACTTGATGGCAAGTCGGGATTCACACAAACACATTCACAGTAATTTCATGGTAATTTCATAAAAAAAAAATAGCATCATACGGGTTACAGTATTCTCTCCAGTATACCACTTCTCCCCCCCAATCCCGAACTTCACCATCCCCATCCTTACAGCATTTCAAGTTTTTAACGAGACCCCCGATCCTCTCAGACATCAATGCCCTGCCTAAAAAATTCAAATTCTAATTTTTTTTTTCCCTCCCTCGGTCGAACTCCTCAAATTTTCTCATAATAAATGCCCCTGCCTTACCCACCATGAAACCCTCATTAAAGCTCTTCTATGACCTGCAAAGGCCGTCTTGGTCAGATCGTCCTTCCGTGCCTCTGTTTCGCCCATAACATCCATGCTCTGTACTGTTGTGAAGACCATCCCCATCTTTAATACACGCGGTCACGAAATTCAATTTCAATCTTCGTGGCAGCCCACGCGTTTAATTAATTTCCTTTTTTGCTTTGTCTTCGGCTGACCGTGTCACTTTAATACACGTGGAGGACGCGTGTCTGCATTTAATTAACTTCTGTTTCTGCTTTGACGCATCACAAGCTTGTCTTCAAACTTGTTGCGATATCACGACCCACGGTCCCTTCGCCTTCACCTTGGTGGAAACAGTCGCGATATCGCGACATGTCGCGATATCGTGACCCACTGCCCCATCGCCTTCACCTTGGCAGAAACAGTCGTGATATCGTGACATGTCACGATATCGCGACCCACTGTCCCTTTGCTTTCACCTTGGCAGAACAAGTCGCGATATCGTGACCCACTGCCCCTTTGCCTTCACCAAGGCAAAAAGAAGCCGCTATATCGCGACATGTCGTGATATAGCGGCTCAAACCGGCCATTACCCTTTCAAAGCCTTGGGGTCGCGATTTCGCGACCCCAACGCAACTTGAGCCCTTTACTCTAAAACTTATCCTTCTTTTTCTTTTCTTACGAAAACTCCGTCTTGGGCCAAGATTTGAAACAAACCCAACACAAATACTTAGAAAATAAAAGCGAACAATTAAATGATTTGGAGGATGCAAGATTGCTCCTTGACCACCGGATGCTCCTGCATCAATATTATTATTGAATGTTATTTGATATTATAAGCCTTGATTTACATATTAATTTGCTCATATTATTCTTCTCATATCATTATCTTGACCTTATTATATTATGGATACATTATATTAGATCATGTGATATTTAACCTATGATATTTGTAATAGTATTAATGCTTAAAAAACCATCACATTTGGATTAGGACTATGAGGAACTTCTAAATCACATAAAACAATACACCATGTGTCAAGGTGGATCCTGCTTAAGTAAAATAAGAAGAAATATGGTTTATAAGTTAGCCAAATTTAATATGACATGCATGAATCAATTATGCTTAAATTTAGTCCTTTATATATAACAACCCATTGTTTAATAAGTATATGCACTTTGCCCAATACATTTGGATGATTTAAAAAATTATAGCTAGAGAAGTAGATGATAAATAATATGATCAAAGAAGGAATAGTGAAAAAGTAAACATATATAACCATTTTTAATATATTTTTAGATAAAAAATATGGATTAGAAACCAACAACATTGTCCCAACATGTTATTAAAAATTATAGTGCAAAATATGTATCCGAAACAAAATCATAGAGTTTTCATCAAATATTGATGTCTAGAAAATATTTAAATATGGTCTAGCTACTGAGTATGCCTCATAAAAAATACTATCATGGAAGGTTATATAAGGGAACAAAAAATGAATAACCTATTATTGAACTTGCATTTATTTAATGTAACAAAGTATTCATTCCATAAAGTATTTGCAAAAATATTTATAACCCATTTTTAATAACTTGGAAATGAGAAAGAGAATGAATATGTGATTCAAGGGATATAAGTGATCCACGAATATACATAAAAAACTTGTAGGATAAACTACCTCCTATTGTTGAGGTAGTAAGATCATGGTCTTACAATTACAAGAGTAAAGACAGGAAATGAAAACCAAGAAAATTGGTACTGATAGTCTTATTGTGGTTAGTTTTTAGGATCTCAAAGTGATTCTAAATTATATATGAAATTTTATTTTTAAGAACTTTTACTATATGATCCATTATAAAACTTAAAGAGGGACATTTATGTTGATGATGAATATATTAGAAACTAATTGGAGGAATTTTGTAATAATCCTTGGCACATTTAATGTATGACAAAGTACAATGAATAAAATAATAAGTATAAGGAAAAATTTGAATATGAAATTGAATTCATAGTTTTATGAGGTATTATATATGATTGGGAGTTTGTAATAAGTCTTCATTATTAAATTTTATAATCCATTATATCCAGATAACAATTTGACAAGATTTTGATAAAGAAGCATATTAGAGTTTAGATTTTTGATGAGGTAAATTACAGATAAAATGTTGTATAGTATCTCTAAACTAAAAGAAAATTCTTTGTACATGAGTCAAGGACAGTCCTTGAATATCCATCTTCACAATCTCAATACCAATTAAAAATTTACCCTTGAAATTATTGTGAATTATTACAAATAGTAGATGCTAAAGCAAAACCACCAAATATGGTAATATAATGAATACAAGAGATATGAAAATCATATTTTATTGGTGCTATATGTAAAGAGTTTGAAATATTAAAAGAGAAAATTCAGCATACCCTTCTAGTACTTGCATCAATTGGGATATAAAATTTTGATATTGAAGCCTCCATAATATTTTCAATAATATGAATTGCTATTTGTGGTTTTAAAGAATTAGAAGGCATAAGGATCATATTTTTGGATGATATACAACATGTTAAATATATTTTGTAAGATAAAATTATTTTCTTAGATCAAAGTATTCTTCAAAATACAAGTTCAAAATTTTTTCAAACATTTCTACAAAAAATTTAATCAATATTTTAAAGGAAGGTCCATTATATTAGATGGTTATATTAAAATAATTTTATTGGTAAATAATAAACATATATACAATGTGTTAACTAAAGCATAACTATTCTAGAATAGTTTACAATTGTTTTTATTTTGATAAAATAATTGGACAATAAGAAAAAAACTAAAGAACAAGGTTTTGAGGATTTGTAATAAATCCTACAGATGTCCATCCACCACTGATGATTTGAAATCATTTATAACTAGAATAAATGCAAAGTCAAGTAAATTTATAAAGGAAAATGTTAATGACTATATAAATATTTTTAATACCAATTTGGATGTAAATAGCAAAGTAAAGTTGTTTTATTAAAATATATTATTGCATGAAGCATGCCACAATGATTGGTAGAAAAAATCCTTGAGAAGCTAATGATGACCAATTAAAATTACAAATATTCCTTAAAAAAGAGAGAATTATTCTCATAGGAAATTTATGTATAGATGTAGGATTCATGAATAGTTCTCCTAGATGTTCCTAAAATATTTTATATAAACTAGACATAACACCTTATGTTATTCCTACATATGTTGTGGTGGAATTTGATATACTATGGAGAGGCCTTTGAATAGATAATTCCAACATGCATGTTGTAAAGACCTATATAATTAGAATGGGACTAAATATTCACAAGTCATAAGGATTAACTCTTGATAAGAAAACCCTTGATGTTGGACATATCAAAAGGCAAGTGTAAATTCTATATCCATTTAATATGTGAAATCCTTAAATAACCTAACAATATCACCTTTTTCATATAATTACTATGATATTTTGGAAAATAAACAAGTGATTCAAATAAATGAGGAAGACAAAGAACAAATTTAAATATTAGAAGATGATAAAATTCCTCCTTGAGTTACATCAAAGTAATATGTCAAGGTGCTTTTAAATACCATTTATAGGTTTCTTTAACACCATATTTTATTTTATGTTTTTATGTTAGTAGCTATTACATCATAGCCCATGTGAAATGGCAAGTGGTATAACCACCCATCACAAGGTCTATGCATGTACTATAGGATAAAGGTAGTTACAAGTTTGGTTAGAGGTTTGTTATACCTAAAATAGGCATTCTATGTATTTAAATACCTATCATTTTATAATGTAAATCATCAAAGCATTGAGTTTTAACATGTGGTATCAGAGTAGGTAGAAGGAAGAGCCAACTCTTCTGATCCTCCTCTCTCTTCAATCTAGAGAAGCTCAAGAAGTAATCTATTGAAAAAGTTTTCAAGGGTAAAATTACCCTATAGAAGATTGTTTAAAACAAACCTCAAATGAGAGGTAATAATATCCATGAAGAAAAATTCCATGGAAGATTATTTTTGAATCAAAGGTCTCAAGGTGAAAAATATTTGCCAAATTGGCAAAATATCTTCAACCGGTAGAAAGGGTCTCAACCCTATCAAAAGACCAGTAAAGTCATAATTAAAAAATAACAACAAATTCAAGATCAACAAGAAAAGAAATAGGATCATAATATCTGCTAAAAAATCAACTTCCTATTCAAAAAGACACTTAGGAATCCATTGAAGCTTCATAAAAGTAATTGCAAGAAACTTCTAGCAGCAAGTAAGCAATATAATTCAACTGCTAAAGAATTGCTCTTCAAAGTACACATAAGCATACTCCAAAATGAGAATCAATATGTTACAAAGGAACATAAAAAAAATATATTAGGCAAAATTCCAAGTATTGTGAATATCTAAACTCAACAAAATATTGTAGCTAAAGTGAAAGGAGCATTGAAAGCTCATAAAGGATAAAATAAATCTAGAAAAAGCTTATAAAGATAAAAATAGAGCCCTAAAACACTCTCAAAGAATTATTCTTCAACATAGAAGAATCTACAAGACATGAAAAGGTACAAGTCATCAACCAATAGGCAACATAACTATTAAAAATACTAGTGAAAAATATTCACTCTGGAATGACCGTGAATTTGCATTGAATGACAAAAGGAATACTTCACATGAGCGAAGAAAACATCCAAGTATCTAAGTTTAGTAAACTTGATTTAATGGAAAATTGTAAGAATCATATGAATTGTTAAAAACAAGCAAGCATTAAAGGTAAGAACCCCATACCTATGCCAATCAAAATAACTCAAAGGAAGATTACAATTATTAAAAGAGTGACAATATTTGAATGGCAAGATAACATTTGACAAGTTGAAAATTGAACTAGAAGATATTTTTAAGAATTCAAACCTCTAAAGCCATGATCTCCATTTGATCTTAGATATGTGATATTGAACCTCAAGTATCTAGAGAATAAGTTCTTTAAAAAAAGTCTCAAAGAGTTAGCGGAGAAGTTCAAACCATGATAACTTGGATGCAAAATTCAATGATACAAGTCTCAACAATATCAACAATTGCACCATTGAAGGCTTTGTGAAAAGAGCCTAGAACACTACATCCAAAGGATTTTATATATTGAATAAGAAAAATCTTACAAATCATAAAATAAATTGAAGTGTCATTAGAACATGCAAAAATATTGCCATCATCAATGAAGAGTATAAGACAATCTTTGCTTCATGTATGAATGTCACTAATCAAAGCTTATTCCAATATTGAAAATATTTTACATCAAAAATATTTATAAATTATTCCATCTAAGATTACTTTCCAAAGAAAATTAAAGATAAACTCATGAAGATATATTCATGCAATGTTAACTCACAAAGCATGCAGACATTTTTTTAATAATAGGCACAACAATCTGGAGTTAGCAACTGAGTAAGTGAAGAAAAGGTATTTTAAATGGTGATAAATCTCATAAAATACAAGCAACACATGTGCAACACCATCTTTGCATCACCCACATTCAAAGGAAAGATTCATTAGAACGAGCATCAATCATACTTCATTCAACACAATGTTATTATTGTTGATGTCTACAAAGGAGTTAATCTCCTCCAAACCAAAGAACATATACTCAATCCAAAATAAGATGCAAATCCAATGAATTAATTATCCCATGTTGGTAGGTGAGAAGATATTTTGTTACATGGCAAAATACCTATAAATTTTAGAAAAAGTTAGAATATTCTAAAAAATATTCCTAGGAAATATTCAAGTGGGAGAAAGAAAATCCACCATTAACAACTTGCTAAGGAAGATTGAATTTTTACAATCTAAAGCAACTATAAAACCACAAGCATAGAATTATATATAATCATTGGAAAGTATTTTCAAGGCTAATTCAATGAAAGGAAAAGTATTCAAATTTTATGAAATTTTACAATGGCTAGCGAGCACAAAAATTCTTATTGCCCAATTCCCAACTACTAATGGAAATAATTATGTTACTTGGAAAACCAAACTTAGAACACAAATCCATTATGAAGAAGTATGAAAAACTATAGACAAGACCATTACCCATCCTACTGTAGAAGGTGAAGATTAGATAAAGTTTGACAAGGCATATAGAAAGGAAAAAATAATCATCATGTTTGGAGTAGAAGATGAAGTAGAATCATATATTTGAGATTCAACCAAAACCAAAGATACATGGGAGAAGCTACAAATAATATTTGAATGAAAAAATCAAAATCAAATTCTATTTATCCAAAGCTAGCTCTATTTCTTGAAGATAAAGAGTGGAGAGAAACTAGAATCTTGCATGAGGATAATTGTTGAGTTACAAGCATCATTAAAAGCATTGGGAAATTGGGTATCTGAAAAAATATTAGTGTCAATTATTTTGATATTTTTCCCATCAAAATATAAATTTTTATTATGATATCAAATATCACTAAACAAACACCAATATTTGAAAATTTGGTGAATTTACTTCAAAAATTAGAGGCCTCATATACAATAGATGAAGAAGAACAATTACTTCTTATAAATAAAATGGGGAAGTAGCCATTGAAAAGAGGTATAAGATCTCCACAATGCTTCCAATAGAGAAAAAAATTCAAGGATATTAGAATTAGAGAAATGATTCTCAAATAAATAGTTTTTGCACACAAAGATCATGTAAACATTATGGTATAAATGGACACAGCATGAAGGAAAGTTGGCATAATATATTCAAAAATGGATTTCCTTCATGAGAGATGAACCAAAAACAAGATAAGTCATATTTAGACAAGCAAAATAAATTTTGTAGAAAGGCACATCAAAATAATGTAGCCGAGAAATATCAAGTTAAATAAGAATAAGAGAGATCAAGAAGAAGAACATGTGTTTATTGCACAAGCACAAATAAGATGCCATAATAATTTTTGGTAAATATTGCTTGTTCCCAGCCAAGGAACAAATAGAAACACTATTGAGATACAATTGAAACCATTACAAGTGTAATATATGGGATACCTCTAAGGCCAAGAAGTTGTTTACCTTTTGGAATGAATATGGTGCATTCAAAGTTAATTCTTTTTCCACATATTTCCCTAAGTATAGAGAAAAATATTTGTAGGATGAAATACCTATTGTGAGAAAGGATTTGAAGAATCATGGCATGTAAATATTATCTTGTTAAAAGAATATTATCTATTTTTGCAACTCAAAAAATATATCCATAAATCATTATCAATTCCTAGGATTTCATAAGACTCTTTTCAAGAAGTGTACCAAAACTACAATCATTCAAGATACAAATGATAATATGGATTGTGGTATCCTCAATATTGAAAACATAATATGAAATAATAAAATATTTTTTAGACAATGCCAACAACTTTTGGATGCTAATAGTTCAACTCTAAAAGCTATATAGCACTTGATAGGTTGCTACATTCTTTTTCAAGTAAAAATGTGACAACTATGGGATCATTCAAAGGACTAAAATAAGTACATAGAATTGCTAAAGATTTTATTCAAAATATACATCTCATTTATCATATCAAAAAACTTATGATAAAATAAAGGAATATAGAACTTGAACACCATGAAATAAATTAAATGTATAAAAAGGTAAACCAATAGAAGAAGCCTTACACAAAGCAAAAATCGATGATCAATAAATTCAATGTCTGACATAAGATACATGGTAGAACATCACAACAAATACCAAAGGAAGTATGAATACATCATGTATCACAAGTAAATATTTAATAAAATAAATGAAGCCATGAAAAAGAACAAAAGACAAGAAGTGATTGAAATCACCATGGTAAAATATATTGATCAAAATAATATTTGGCAGCAAGTCTACATGGCAAGAGAACATTTGATCTCATGAACAACTAATATAATTTCTAAATATCCCCCACATGAAGATATTAGAGGAAGCACATAATTCATTAATTGAATTATATAAGTATTAGAAAGTATTTGTATTAAATGTTTTTTTTAGTGCATTATCGATGGAACTTGACACTCCTAAGTATCATAGTAAAAAATCTACATTGAGAGGAGGGGTTTCTCTCTTAAATCTATATATTCTAGCATCACCCTGGATTTATTTTTTGTTCATAAGCTAGAGATATAGCTATGACTATGATGTAATAAGGGAGGGTATGTTAGGAGTTATTACATCATAGCCCATATGAAATGGCAAGTGGTATAACCACCCATCACAAGGTCTATGTATGCACTATAGGATAGAGGTAGTTACAAGTTTGGTTAGAGGTATTTTATGTATAAAATAAGTATTCTATGTATTTAAAACCTATAATTTCATAATGTAAAGCATTGAAAAATTGAATTATAACATTTTAAACACCACCTTATAGTAGTTAAATAATACCATATTTCACCCAATATTTTTAAACACCACCTTATAGGTGTTCTAACACCATTTTCACTTGATTTTTTCAACATCATATTTTATGTAGAAAATTTTTCCCTCACACCATCATTTGTATTACAATCAAATTATAGTTTTATCACATGTTAATAAAAATAATGGTAACCTTTATTGCTATTATATTAGACATCTATAGTACAAGTATCTAGTAAATATCAAGAATACCTAAACTAAGGCACCTCTCTCAATATTTTTCAAATATAGACATATAAGATATGTTCTTTGTATTTGATATTCTTTAGCATTTAATAGATATATACTATAGAAAAATAAAGGTTTATACTATGCTTTTATTATGTGCATTAATAATTTATATTGAATACAATGGTCTTTAATTTATTTTCCATGAATCTTTTCATAAGAAGGGCTATGATTACCATTGTACTTTTAGTATCTTATCTTAACCATAAGTTATTTCTTATTATATGTCATGTCTATCCTCTAAAAGGGACACAATTTATTTATTTTTCCTTCATTGTTTTATGTTAGCTATGTGGAATATTATATTTTATTTTGTATTCTTTTCATATAAGGGTGCCATGTCTATTGATAGTGGCCTTCATGATATATCATTCATGTTGTCTAGTGTATTTTTCACTCTCTATGTGCATGTCAAGATGTAATGAATATGTGTATTCATGCATTAATGCTTATGTTATATCTTGTTCATTTTTCATGCCTCCTTTTATGTTAGTCTTTGTACATTTAAGTGTCATAAAGTAAAATACCTACTCTAAGATTATATTATCGATCACATGGTACGCAAATAAAAGCACCTCAATAACATTTCCAACTAATACTAGGCAAATAAAGTGGGAGTGCAATGAATATTAAAATTTAAACTATATTAATACCATTGTAATATTTGTACATATGTGTCCAAATTTGTTATTAAAAAATATTTTTAAACTAGGTAAATGGGATAGGTTAATGCAAACCAATAAATATACCTATATTACATGCCTATAGAATGAAACACATGATATGATAGTGAATTTAACAAGTGTATGATCAGAAGAGGTTTAGTTTATGAGGAAATTTATTTTCTTTTAGCTATATTAAGGTTTACATATGAAATAAATATTTTTCCTACCCATGTTTCGAAGGGATTACTTAAACAAAATTATTATTTTATCCCTCATACAAGTTCTAGACTTAGGAAATAATGATAACAAAATATAATGACTTAAACAAAGTTTAACTAGTCCAAAGAAAATTCATCCATTGAAGTTATGTGTGCTCAAAGGATGCTTATTTTAGATAATTACATTGACCAAGATTCAAGTACTTTAATCACATGTACTTAGGAAAAGTCATTTGGAGGTTCAACATTAATTTCATCACATGTAGATTAAAAGTACTTTTATTGTTTTATAAAATAATAAACCAAAATTGATATTAAACAAAGATTCTACTCTTGTTTATACTTAAGTATTACCAAGTCTAGATTTTGGATGGCCTTTTTCCAATTATTGTGGTGAATGCATATGAATAGGCCATGTGCAAGAAAAAAATAGACACATGTAAGGTATGTATAGTACCCAAATCTCTTATGTGGACACTTAAAACTAAATAAAATCCCCTCAAAGACAAGATATATTTCTACTTTTATGATGGAAGTTTGGAGGTTTGGCTTCCAAAGCTCAACCATGGTAGTTAAAAATATTAAAGATCAAATTTTAAAGTATGTCATTTAAGATATGACCATTAAAGTTCAAGTTACATGAATCAAAATTTTAAGACCAAAATTTAGAGTCTAAAGATATGAATATCTAATATTTTTAGTCCAAGTAACCAGTTTGTGAGATCTACAGTTCAAAGTTCGATCATTTAAAGGTTGGTGAAGCAAGGCTTAACATAGGCTTAGAAAGTTCTGCTTCAATAATCAATGTAATTTTAAATATTTAATACTTGAAAAATTATCAAGGAATACTTAATTTTTGTTTATGTAATGAGATGATAGGATCCATGAAGTTACTTAAATATCTAGTATGAACTCATAAAATCGTGAGGTATTTATGAATAAAAAAGGATAGTTGGATTAATTTGCTTAAACCTATTAAAACTTAGATGATACTTTGATAAGCATGTATGGCCATATAACTTCAACCCTCATGGTAGAAAAATATGTGAGTTTTTTGGGTTTGGTGCTCTAATATGATAGTTCATTTAGAAGCCACCCATGTTTTAAACTTGAGAATGAAGTAGGTTTCTCAACTAACATAAATACTAGTAAACTTAAATTCATGACCAAGGATGAAAAATCTAAAGTTGATATCTATACTCAACATCGAAGGTAACATTTTAAACAAGTGTTTCTAGATTCTACCTAGGATTAAACAAACAACTTACCTTAGAGAGTTTCATAATCTAATACTTAAAAGTTTCAAGGTCTAAATTAGGAAATGGGTCTAAAATCTCCAAGAAGAATATATTTCCTTATCAATGCAACAATTGAGCTTAAAAATTTGATCAAAAGGAAAATTCATAAAGTAAGACTCAATGGTTAGTTGGATATTTTTGAAGGATTAAGTCCTTTGCATGCACATACAATGATAGGTTAGAAGGAATTTTTGTATCTCTTGACCAACATTCTTATCATAGGAAGGCTACTATTGGTGATAATTTGGCATATATTATTGTTGGTATTGATGATGTATCTTTACATATTGGTTCATATATCTATTATCGAACTAAAAATATTTATTTTCTTATCCTCTCAAAGAAATTGTCATAAAATCAAGTAATTGAACATATTATTATAGTTAAATTTGATATGAATAACTATAAACTATCTTATTTGAGACAAATTCACATGTTCAATCATAGTTTCCCATGTGGTAGGTATAGATAAGATTTTTAACTTATGGTTGTTAAGACAACCAAGCTTTGGCAACAATGAAGGATAATATTGTCATCCTTTGGTATAGGCACTTTGGACATCTAAACTTTGACTACTTGAAATTATTCTACAACTATGCTATGATGAGAAGCCATCCCTCACTGAAAAGGTTTGAAGACATTTGTACCTATTGCTTGGAAATAAAGTAACATTGATCCCCATTTGGATCAAGCAATTGATGGATGACTTGGTGTACATCATTCTATGAAAACTCATGGATCTATGTTTCAGTGGCTAAATATATTTTTAGTTATTTTTTAATGATCATACACAACAAGTATGGGTATATTACCTAAATATAATGGATGAAGCCATTCTTTTTTTCAATATTTCAAAGCTCATGAGCAAAAATTTATTGGTGAATATATCCAAGTTCTTTTACTATAGTAAGGATCAAAGTAGTAATAACTTTTCTATTTTTCTTAAGCACAATGACATTCAATGAAAATTGACAACTTTCTATATGCCTCAACAAAATGGTGTTGCAAAGAGGTATAATTACACTATTCAAGAAATGATGCAAACCATGCTAAGTGATGTCAAACTAGAGCTAACATTTTTAAAAATATATTTATATAGTGGTTTATTTGTTGAAATCTACACCTATAATTACCTTCAATGTCATTATACCCAAGGAAGTATGGATGGATGTTAAACCTACAATGTCACATATTTTAGAGTTTGTATGTATATCATTCATGCATATTTTAAGGCAAAAGTAGATGAAGTTGGATAAAAATTTCAAGAAATGTATTTTTATTGGATATAGTGACGATTTGAAGGCACATTGAATCATGGAACTTGACACCAAGAAGTTGTATAGTAGTCATACAAGAATAACGAGTGTAGCTTTTATTCTAAGCCACTTGTTTAAGATGAAGCACTTGTTTAGTTTTTGATTATGAAACCTCTAAAAGAGAGGATGAATATTTTGATGATTATGATGATGGAGAATATCTTGTTGAAATTTAAGAACCAAGACTATTCAAAACATATTTTTTGAGTATTACTTGTAGGTACAAGAGGTATCACAATAAATTTTAGGATGAAAAATTAAATGCTATATGAAAGACATAAATTTCAAGGATAAGAACTTGTAGTAGAGTTTATAACAAGGTCAATATAGCTCTTATGAGCATAATTATGCAAAAATATTAAACCATCAACATTATGAGAAAATTCTTGCATCAAAATAATCGAAGAATGTCATGGATGTCAAAAATCAAGTATTTATAAAAAAAAAGACATGAAAACTTATTAATATTCGTATTGGAAGGAAACCCATTACTTTTAAGTGGGAATCCAAGATCGAATACAAAACTTATGGAAATCCTCCAAGGGAGGTCCCAGGTTCGAATCTCCACCCTACCAAAAAGCTGAATTGGGTACCCAAAATCCAATTGATAATGTTGGTGCAAGCAGGGCTAGGTGCGACTCCTAGGTGACTTTGATGGTGTAGAACCCCCTATTCGTGGTCTCTCAGACCAAGGCGGCCCCACAAGGGGTTTTTCGCTTTAAAAAAAAAAATACAAAAATTATGGGAGAATTGAAAAGTAGAAGGCAATGTCGATGCACATGAAGAAGGAAATGACTATGTTGAGACCTTTGTACCAATAACAAATATTAAAACCATTTGGATGGTATTTGCAACATCAAGTCAGTTTGGATGGAAGTTGCATTATATGGATGTAGAGAGTGTATTTATTAATGGTGAACTCACTAAATAAGTATGTATGACGCAACTAGAGGAATTTGTTATACTTGGACATGAAAAGGAGGTATGCAGGATCATAAAAAATCTCTATGGAATAAAATAGGATTCAAGAGTATTATATGCAAATACCAATGAACATATTGTGTGACATGGATTTTATCACAATCCTTATGATGTAAATCATATTTTATATTGCAAGGAGGAAAGGTCATGATCATAATTGTGTATGTCAATGATGACTTGGTCATAATTTGAATTTTATAGAAGTTGATTGAAAGGACAAAGAGAGATTTGAAAAAGTTGTTCAAAATGACAATTATTCTCAAGATTATGTATTATTATCTTGTCTTGGAGGTATGGTAGATAAAAAATCATGTTTTCATGTCATAGATGAATTATACCAACACATTGCTCAAATTTTTTTGGATGATTGATTACAAGCCCATATATACCTCGATGGAGATAGGGTTGAAAATATCTTGAAATGATCATACCTATAGGTAATATAACTCTCTATCATAAATTTATTGGAAGTATAATTTATCTAAATTATACCAAACCAAATATCAACATTTTTTTTAGTTATCTTTCATGGTTCATGCAAGAACCAAGGGTGTATCACAAGAAAATGATAAAGTGAGTGCTCATGTATATTCATGGTAAAACTAAGTATGGTCTAGAGTAAAATAATAATAATAAATTCTTCTTTATAATAATCACAATGTGACTATGCAAGATCCATGGATAACAGGAGATCCACATCTAGAAATATTCTTTTTAGAATTAGGTCCCATATCTTGGGGAAGTAAGAAGCATTATGTTGTTTCTTGATCTTCTATCAAGGATGGTTTTTTTTATAGGAGGATCTATCTACAAGGTGATATAGTTGAATTACATCCTATTAGGAATGAGCATTTTATAGAAGTAGCCAACAATCTTAAACTCTGTTAATCAATAAGTTCTAAAACTTATTCACAATCCAAATTTTCATGAGCACATGAAACACGTTGAGTTTTAATGTCACTTCATTCATGAATATGTATATGAGCATAACATACAACTTTAATTTTTTCCAACTATAGATCAACATGCAAATATTTTTACAAATTTTTTTTTAGTGTAACATTTTAATTATTTTTTAGTTTTTCTTGTTTGTACTTTGATTGAACATTGATGTAAAAAGGGGAGAAGTTACAAAATCTTATAAATTGGAAGCTATAAGTAGTTTAACAAACATCTCTCTCTTTCTAGATTGTATATAGTTATTATATTAATGCAAATGTTATCATAGTCAATCTACATTCATATCAATTTAGACATTTAGCTACATGTTGTTTCTTCTAGCCAAATCATTTATGGTCATCATGAATTCTCACCTTCTTTGAATCTCAATTTCATCTCTTCTTCATCAACTACCATCAAAAGGATAATACATACTTTGATAAGAAATTCTTGAGCCTTACTCCAAAAAAAACCCTCCTTCTTGTCATATTAGAGATGAATGATGTGATGTAGACCTTTTTTCTTCTTATTTTTCTCTATTATGATGTAATAGAAATTCTTCCTTCAAACTATCTTTCTCTAGTCACTATTGTACTCCATTTCCTTTTTCTTTTATTCATTTTTTTTTTCCCTTCTTCATCCCTATATTCAACCATGACATTATGCAAGATCTTCTAAGGGATGTTATTTTTACTGTTGACGGAAAGAAATAAAAAACATTAGAGAAAATTAGCAATTTTTGAATTCCCCATCAAAGTTTTGATGGATTTTGGTAGCATCATTTAAAAAAAAAACAATAAAACTTACTAAAAATTTAATAAATGCTTATAAAACAGAACAATAATTAATATACAACTAAATAACCATCCTTCATATATATTGTTGTATTTATTTTATTTTATTTCCTAAAGATATTTATTTTCCCTTTTGATGTTTCAAACATATTTATTGTAAAAAACAAACAGGAGAAAGTTGTTACCATGACTTGCATTTTTTATTTTCCCTTCTGATTTTTTCTTAAGGCTATCTAGAGGGATATGAATATTATATTTAAATGTTATAGGTCTGATTGTTTTGCATGTAATTTAGCACTTGAAGATGGTTCCCTTGTAATTTAGGGCACTAGTCGCTAAACAATTTAGCTTAATTGAAAGAGTAATAGACAAATATAGATGTAAATTTCAAAATTTGTCTATCCCTCTTCCAATACACAACTTTGATTTTATTGGACAACCAACACTCATAAAGAGGGTACCTTGCTAAAAATCCCTGGTCCTTTGATTAGAATATGAAGACCCAGTTGAAACATATACATGGGGAGATGCTCAGAAACTACAAAATTGTTATGGGATGACAGATATTCAAAGATTGGTAAGTGAGAAGCACCTTTTAGAGTGGCAAGAGTCATTCAAAGTTGTTGTGTTTAATGTGAGCTGTGTAGCATGATGTTGATGCTGATGCTACCTATTCTTATGTTTCTGGGAAGTATATGAATATAGAGTGCAATGTTAAAGTGGATGTAAGTCTCAGAGTACAACCCAAGAAATAGAAATGGAATGGACAATTGATACAGCTATCATCTACTTAATTGATAATAGATAGATATGTCGTCATTCAATGTCCTAACATGAGTGTGCAAAAATATTCATGATTGCAAGTTGATACTGCCAAGTTCAGATCAGATTGCAGAACAAAATTCCTTAAACGAGAACCACTGTTTTAATGCTTGGTATATATAAATTTTAATTATAATATTATTATTTTAAAATTAAAATATATTTAACTAAAATTTTTATTTTAATTAGTGTGAAGTATTAAGCACTCTCTTGTATTCTACTCGTGAAAAAAAGTTAAATACATCATTAAATTAATAGAGTTGAACCTAGCACTGATAGACAATGACATCTCATAGCTCGACAGCTACACAAAGACAAACTATGCGAATTCTCCCAAGTTCTTCACTTGATGATTAGCGATAAACCTTATCTACTTATAGCGCCGTAAGCTTCTTATCTTCAATCAAATATTGCTAAGCGTTGAAATTTGAGGTAAGGCTTGAAATTCGAGGGCTAAATAGACATCATAAGACGTTTAGGACGAAAATATGTTGGAAAATACCGTATTAAATCAAGAGTTGAGATTTATTCTAACGATGGGAAAGGCTCCAAGCCCACACTAATGGTTTTTCCAAATATATTACGTCAGTTTTCACGGGCTTTCCAACGGCAGGTTAAAGATGCACTGGCGTGACCCAGCAACTCCCTTTCCCCGTGCAATAACTCACCAAGTTGAAGAGTAAGGATTACAATACAGATTGAATTTTCAGATCAATACAGATTGAATTTGATCAATACGGATTGAATTTTCAGATCAATACAGATTGAATTTGATCACTTGTACATGTTATAGTGAAGGATTACCCGGCCAACGTATTCGTTCTAGTTTGTCTATCCAGTACCCAGTCCTTTATTTTTCATATCAATACAGATTGAATTAGATCACTTGTATCCAGGGATTAGAAGCCTCTGTCCGTGCGAGTGCTTGTCTCAATTTCCACGTGCTTTCCAACGACAGGTTAAAGACTGTACTTATGTTGCAGAGTAATGATACCATTTTTCATGTCAACACAAGTTGAATTTTATCACTTTTAAGGGATTACCTGTCCAATGTATTATGTCTTTAAAAGAAACTAAGTGTATAAAAAAAAATGAAAGTTGAATTTTCAACATAATTATAATATCATTATAATATTTAAATTTTAAGATAATTATTTTTTTTTTAAATTTGATTGAACATTAGGAAATTAAAATTAAGATAATGTATGAGGCTAGTCAAATATACATATCAGTAGTAAAATATATTTGTGAATTAGATACAAAACTATTCGTGTATAATTATCAAGTAGCATTAACTCAATCGATTAGATTCCTCAATATTTTAAAAAGGAAACCAAGGTTTGAATCTTGCCAAAGGATGCATGGATAATATCGAAATATGAATATGAAACGATGTAATATGGGTGGGACCATTTCAATCCCATATAACCCATTAAAAAATACTATTCGTGTATAATTAAAAGACAAAGGTAACATTTTTATTCAAATTTATTTTTTTATTAAAAAATATTATTTTTATGATGCATGAGTTTAATTGGTTGAATATGTCTACTTTCAAGGAAGAGACTTAAATATAAATCTTATAACACGAATATGTAATCATGACATAATCATAGTAAAATTGTTTCAATTTTATATAATCAATTAAAAAATAAAACTGTATATACAATTAAAAATAATATAAAAATTTCATAATATTTTTATTACTATAATATTAGTATTTTTACTTAGATACTTTTATTCTAAAATGCAAATACTTTGTAGCCTGTTTTAAATAACAAATATTTTAATATTTATAACTTTTTAAATTGATTGTATCCTACTGAGACATGCGAGACTCATATTATATTTATTTCAACAAATTATATTTTTATAAATTTCTTTTTAAATTGAAAATTTAAACATATATATATGACCTATGATTACATTTTATCATAGTATTAGAATAAATTGCATTATCATAAGTTTATTAAATTATTAGTATTAAATTTTTTATAATAATTTAAATTTACATTAGATTTTTATGATTATATTTTATTTATTTTTACTATATAAAATGTTGAATTAAAAACGCTAAGGTTCACTCAATCTCTTATTTTCTATTGTTTGCCTGAAATTCACTAGCTAAAATCATATTAATTACATGATTTTGAAATTTTAAGGATTCTACCTCAAATCTCAAGGATTCAACTTGTATTGTGCATTTAAGGAATTAGAAAGGCTTGATATTTAGTAATATGTTTGGTGGTTGTTTCTCCTTTTTAAAATTTTCATGCACATGGGGTCTCAAACTACAAAAGAAAATTAATTGCCAAGGAAAATCATCAAATCCTTAACCGCTTTGCCCTATTCATCACTCCTTATTACATATTCAAGTCACAAACCCTTAAGAACCCTAGTTAACTAATACTCTCACCAATATCTCTCTTAATTGTTGTAAACATGGATGTGATTGTTATTTATAACTTTAATGTTTAGTATTTTATTATATTATTAAATTATTAATTACCAAGGAAACTCCTCAAATCCTTAACCTCTTTGTCCCATTCATCATCCTTATCACATATTCAAATCACAAATCCTTAACAACCTTAGTCAACTAATACTCTCATCAATCTCTCTCTTAATTCTTGTAATCATGGATGTGATTCTTTCTTTACCTTTTACCCACTAAAGGTAAAAGGGAAAGAAAGAACTAGTTAGCATTAATCATTTGTAAACCACCTTAAATATTGCATATCATTAAAGGAAAAGTACATAGGTTGTAGTGAGGCTTGGTTGCTACACAATCTTCTTGAACCCTTGATTTCAAAAGAAATATAGTATCTTATATTCATCATCAAAGTCAAAAGTATTTTAGTATTTTAGGACTTGTTTAATACATTACTTGATTCATTAATTCATATCATATGACTAGATTAAGGTTAAGCTTCATCAAAGGAAAATATTAGGAGAAACATTGGTGTTCTCTAACTAATCCACTTAACCTTAGATTTACGCTCATAAACTTACCCTATAATCGAGGTGAGGAAATAATTGAAAGTATCATGATGGATTCCAAGAGGCACTTTTCAATTTTCTATTTTTTCATTTTCCATATTTTAGTCAACTAGACATGAAAACCACCTTGAGTCCTAAGATTTCTCTTGACCAAACTAAAGCTTAATCAAGATTGCTAATATTTTTTCTTAGTCTAATCACATTGAATCTAGAAAAGAAGAACATAACCAATTGCTAATCTTGCTAAAGATCTTTATGATCCTTTGGGTAACTTTCATATAAGCTACTAGCGTATATTGGTTATATAGCAAGCCTACGCTACCAACTTCTTATATAGGATCTTATACATACTTACACCTAGTAAGGAGCATATTATAGTGGGATAGTGGGCGTCATAAGGAGATATACTATTACCCCTCATGTATCATCTTAGCCATGTATCTAGGAGGTCACTTTCACATATTTTTGGAATCCCATGTATCAACTTTATCTCACATACCAACATGTCTATAAATAATAATCAGTATATAGGAACGTCTTTGAGGTATATTGATTGGATTAGATATATCAAGAGAAAGAGATACAATATTGCTAAAACATATTCTCTTTACTACTTAATCAGCTCTTTAAACAATTTAAATTTAAACAATCATGTCTCTTTTCCTAAATCTATGGCCAATAAATGGTACTTGACCCATAACACTACATACAAGTTAGCCATTAACCTTGATCCTCCTGCCAAGGATCATGATGACCAACCTACAATTTATAACCCCACATTTGATAAAAAAAGATGAGGTTTCTACACATCATAGTTCTTTAAGCCCTACCTATGACGAATATGGAAGGGTGACCTTCCAATTTACAACTCATATGACTTATATCTTGTAGAAGCATAGGAAAACCATAGAGGAATTTCTTAAGGAAGGTCTTGAAATGCTATAAATATATATAGAGCATGATTCATTGGATGGTTTCCAATAACCTAATATAAACTCTTTGCCATTAAATCAATTGGATCCATCATTTGGATCTATACGTTTAAACCTTTAATGCATCAACATATCATTTCATTGATTTAATACCTCCTACCACACTAATGGATACTGGAGATAAACCTTCCCATATTCATTAGGACATCACTTATCATTGTCTATGTTTGAATAATTATTGTAGGGAAATAATAGTTGCCCATATGTCAATAGGCAGGCACAAGATAAAGTGTGTCATCAAGCACTCCAATCTCTAATATTCATATAAGTTCATCTCATAGTCCTCATTATAATATCATAAGCATGAGTATGAGGTTTAAACAAAATCCTAATCCTACAATATCTCATCCTTCATCTTCTAATCCTTTCATCTTAGGCACCTTGAAATCAAATTGCATGATGCTAATTTTTACATTGTATGCCCAGGTGTATCCTCCTTATATTGATCATTAGCAAAGTACCTATAACTCTCAACATATACCTTTTGTATTGTCAAATCTTATCTCTCTTAAACTTCAAGCCTTAACTTCCCAATTAGAGTAATTAAAACAACAAGTGACCATCATCCAAAAGTCTTCATATAGTCACAAGTACTCATATGATGACTTATGTAACTAAGCCCTAGATATTTTTGTAGTTAGTCAACCTTTTCCTCCTAAATTTGAAACCTCTATGTTTCAAATGTACAAGGGAAGGATGATCCTATCAACCACTTCAAATTGTTTAGAAAAACCTATAGCGATATTTCTTATAATAAAATATTGGTACTTAAAATATTTTCTATGAGCCTTAGTAGCCCTAACTCGGAATGGTACAACTAGATACCAAGGCATTTTTTGAAAATATTTAAGGATATTGTCAAAATTTTTGTTAAGTAATTCTCTATCTATATTGAGAAAGTGGTCATATTTAGTGACCTATACCAACTCAAGCAGTCCATAAACAAGAATTTTACCAACTTCTTATCAATATGGTGAGCCCTAGTGGGGATACTACAATATATTCCTCCACCTAGAGATCTACTAGACATCTTTAAAAGGAACCTCAATGAGCAATTGACATTCTACTTAGAGATGACCAATGTGTATTTCTTTAAAGAAGCCTATGATATACCCAAGAAAGTAGAGAGCATTCTTGTTAGAAAAGGGCAACTAAAGACTAAATCCAACAAAGAGGAAGTTGAGCCCTCCTCTAACCAAAGGGTAGTACAAGAATAAACACATTGTGGGTGATGGAGACATTGACTCCCACTAGGCTAACAATATTAGTGCTATCACAAATCTTTAAAAGCTTGTCTTAGGGAAGTACCAATAACAAAAAATAAAAAAGAGGTACTTCCAACTATATGATCTTTTTTTATCCATCCCAGACAACTTTAAAAGATTGTTAACCTAGTTATTTCCTTATGCAATGTGAAAGGAAGATTAACATGTTAGTTTATGTCCATAAAAATCATTGTCATTTAAATGTTTGTGGTTTAAGATTGGAATACCAAGAGAATACATGCTTGAGATAATTATTCTACTCCTTTATTTACTTTGTTAAAATAAAGTAGAATAAATTTGGGTATGTGTGGATAAATATATTACCTCATACTTCAACTAAATGATATTATCTTCAGTGTATATATGATTTTAGGTAAAGTCAAAAAATTATGCAAGACTGTTAATTATTAGCCATGTGATCTAACTGTTTTTTTTTGAAAAAAACTTGTATTAAAACATTAATCAGTTACAATTGGGATAAGACACATCCTAGCCGAAAATAATGAAAGCACATGATTACAAGAGAATAGGAAGAATTACACTGGATCCAAATCTCTTGAACCAATACCAAGCTAGTTGAGAGAGCTGATAGATCTGTTACAACAAATTATCGTGAAAACATGCAGCAAACACCAACTTCACCTATGTCCGCAAAAAAGCTACAAGTCACGAAATCGCGACACAAGACTCCTCTGACCACAAAAAAGTCAACCTATCGTGAAATTGCAACATGTCGCAAAATCATGACAAGTCATGAAACCACGAAAAAAATCCATCCTTGGCCGCGATGGAGCAACATGTCGCGATATCGTGACAAAAATCCACCAGCGGCCAAAATGACACAACACGTTGCGAAATCGTGACAACTTTCCTCCAGTAGCCGTGACGGTGTAACATGTCACAAAATCGTGACAACTTTCCTCCCATGGTCGCGACGGCGCAACATGTCATGATATCGTGACAATTTTCCTCCGTTGGTCGTGCTGACGCAACATGTCGTGATATCGTGACAACTTTCCCTCGGCGGCAGCGATGGCGCAACATGTCGTGAAATCACGACAACTTTCCTCCCTTGGCAGTGACGGTGCAACATGTCATGATATCGTGACAACTTTCCCTCAGCGGCAGCGTTGGTGCAACATGTCGCGATATCGCGACAACTTTCCTCCCTTGGCCGCGACGGTGCAACATGTCGCGATATCGCGACAACTTTTACTCAATGGCCGTGATAGCGCAACATGTCACGATGTCGCAACAACTTTCCCACCTCGGCCACGACAGCGCAACATGTCACGATATCGCGACAACTTTCCCTCGATAGCAGCGACGGTGCAACATGTCGCGATATCGTGACAACTTTCCTCCCTTGGTCGCGACGGTGCAACATGTCACGATGGTGCAATGTGATCTAACTGTTAATAGTGGAAATATGTTATCCTTATAGAGGTTTTGGTTTAATTTTTAATTATGACTCAAGAACCCAAGGAAATAGCATAAAAAGGAAAATCTTTACTTGTTAAAGCATAATTCCTTTGTTAAACCTGGAAGAGAAAAATATTAATCAATAGCAAAACCATTTTAAAGAATAGATATCATGATGGTTAGATATAGAATGGGCTAGGATGAAATATTTCTGAGAAACCCTTGGCAATTTTGAGATTCCTTACAAATATATCTAAACTATTAAAACCTAAACCTTTAATTAAATTCAATGAACTATTTTCTTTGAAAGTAATTACTGGTTACCAATGGAACATGGGCATAGAACTTGAAAGAGTAATATTATATTAGAGTGGACTCTTGAGTAAAGCCTAGATAATCCCCAAACCTTTCTTTAAAATTCATGATGAGAAATAGACAGAAGTGTTCCTTGTAGAAAAACAAACTTTTAACACCCAATGTTGTTGGAATACGAGCAAGCATTCAACATGACTCGAGAGCAATTGTTTTTATGACAAAATAGGTCAAATCAAGTGATATTGTTAGAATTAGTAATGAGGGATGGTATGGTATGTCACCTCTAGGTTGTTTCCCAGGAGTACAATGATATGTCTGTGCATCACTTGACTAAAAGAGGACTAGCATGTGAATGGAAGCTAGATTCTACCACAATGTTTGGTATGGGATAAATGATTGTGAGTCACAGTGACCATTTGATACTCAGACTAGTTTCAGGGTAATGATATAGCTCTAGATGACTCTGAGTTGTAGGATAATCAGCTAGACACTATGATTATGTACACTAACCCCTTCACATATCAATTTTAAACAAATCGACTGGTTAAGTTGAGGTTCAAAATGCTAAGGGATGGGAAGAGTATGCATCCACCCTCTAGGTGTTATAGGACCTAGAGGATAACCCCATCTATGGTTTGACCCTCATGCCAGAACAAGAGGAAGTTAAATAAGACAATTCAAATTTACAAAATGGCACAACTTATGATATTTGGCCAATCTCATCCACTTGGGTAACTATCTATAATAGTCCTAAAATTCCAAAAGTGATCTGATAAACCTGTACTGACTACACTTCATGTTAATCATTCATTGGGTGAAATATAATTGCTATAAACATGAAAGCACTCTTAGGGTTAAAAAATAAATAAAAATGAAAAAAAATTACCTTGTAAAATTGCTTGGCTTATTTTGTGGTACAACCAGGTGAATAGACTTGGATTGTTACAAATAGGTTACATTTTTTTTTTTTTTGAAAAACGTAAATATTGTATTAAGAAGATAAATTCAAAGTTATAATAATTGGCCTACCACTTTTGGCCAGTCCCAAGATCCTAATAAAACTAACTCTAACATCTCCTTGGACCACAAATTTCTTAGTGTGATCCAAAGAGCAAAAAATCCTATCCTAATTACAATTTTTATTAATACTATTCCAAAGGACTCAAATTTGCTTCTCTCTCTTACCATGACTTCAAGGGCTATTCCAAATTGGGACTAAGAGCATTACAAACAATAATGTGATTCTAGACCAAAGGCTAATAATCTTACCTGCATAGTTCATTACCTAAATCATGTTGGCTAGTAATAAAAATTGTTTGTTCACCTCCATCTAATCTATAGTATCTATGTTTAGATCATATTTCAACCAGTATCTAGCAAGATGTTCACTTTCCTTTTTAGCCAAAAAGTTAGTTGTTGCATTCTTCTCTCTTCCTACACAAACACGAATGGCATCCTGTAACAACCTTCCTCACACGATCATTGATAGTAAATGAATTGATAGTTTATACTTATCTTTATTGCTAGAATGTGGTACTATTGATGGTAATTATGTTTGCAAGACCAGGTGCACTCCTTCGACGGTCAGGAGAGGGTTGACTAAAAAATGTAAGTGGTAAATAAGATAGTGTAAAATCACCATGGCTCATAGGTTGCATCCATGTAGGTACAATTGAATGCTTGATTATGATGATTGAAGAAATATATTTGATGGCAATAAAAGTGCCAAGGAGTATGGGAGCTAATTTGGTGATTTAAAAATTAATAATGCCTATTTTAGATTTATAAATTAAGTTTATAAAATGAAATAGGAGTTGGATTTGGTAAATAAATAAATAAAAATTAGGCAATTGATTAACCATGAATGTGAATATAAAATATGTTATGAAAATTGAATTTTTACAATCGTGTGAGTGCCATGAATTTAGTGGATAATGTGTAAACTTCATGATGTTTACTCTAACTTCCCACTATGTTTTGATATCATGAATTGAAGCGATGTTGGTTGATTAGTGATGGGATTAGTTGCATGAAAAAGTGGGCATCATTGTGAGTCAATCATATATCCAAAAAAATAGAAAAAAACAAAACAAAAGGGGTGTATATGCTGGTCAAGCGGGGAAAAAAGAAAGGTGTGAATTGCTATTTTATAAACCAGAACATCTCTGTTGATTGTTGCCTGATTTGAATTGCATGTGTTAGAAAGAAGATTTGCAAAACTTACAATTTTATACACTGTTACAGGTGTGCTTTCTAAGTTTTACATTTAAAAGAAATGGTGGATGTTAGTTTGAATGAATGATGCAAGCGAAAGAAACATTAATATGAAACTGAATGTATTGTTGTGATTGCATTCTCTGGAAATGGATTTATTTGGTTGGAAAATAAATCTAGATTTCAACTGATTTTGCGTAGTATGAGTATGCTCTATGACACTGAATGAAAAATGGAAATATATGCTTTATGTGTTGTGTTTTATGTTAATATTTTGTCATAACTGATATCTTAGAAAAAGAACAAGCTCTATGGGATTATGTCCGTGAATACAATATAATAAAGAAGATTAGAAGTCTGGTTTTTCCAATGCAAACGTATAATAATGTATCTGGGCAGACGGTACAACTTGAATGTGGAAAAAAATAATTAAAAGCAACATGATCCAGTAGTTGCATGTACATAAGAAGGGAATTTGACTACAACTGAATTATATATGACTGAGAGTGAGTTCATATACTGAATTAATGGTTGTCTAAGTTTTTGCATGTCTTCTTTTGCATTTGTTATGTTAAACTTAGGCAAAATAAGAGTCATCTGATCCCTAAATCTCTAAAAACCTGTTGAGGGTACGACCATGGGAAGAAGGTCTGTGGGGAATAGCACTGTGATTGTTGCCCTCAATGGAATAAGGTGGTAAATCGAGGTCTGTCGTCGACTGTTATAAAACCAATTATGAATTTTGTGATAAATAAGTATTGGGCTTGTTCCTATTGACCAATATTTTCAAAAAAAATTGTAGATTAAATAATGAACAAAATCGAGTGATATGTGCATGCTGTGCACATTGCTATGTAGAAATATTAAGATGGTCTTTTTCGGTTTTGTTAATTTATTTTGGAAAAATTTAATGTTTAGTTTATGTCATTCCGTAACCATGGTGCTTCAAAAATGTACTGAATGCATGTAAGTTGTGTTAGATGATCAATTGATTTTATTGAAAAGAAAATACCCATGCTGGTTTGAGAAATGTAACTAGATTCCCAGGAATGAACCTTCCAATCTTTATTCGCTGTGAAACTAATAATTCATAATTTAAGTGTTGGTGTTATATTTCCAAAGGTCAAATTGTTTTGTAAGAGTGGGATTCCGTTATCAAGGTAACGGAGTAAGAGTGCCTATGTGGTATGTGTTAAAACTCTAAAGACTTTACTTGGAGGAAGATGTCATGAATTATATTATTTCCATTGAACTTAGCTGGTTAAATTCTTTTTAACCTTGCCAAACTATAAGTGTTCAATGAAGAAGTCAATAATACTAGTGAAATGAGAGTGTGACTATTGTGTTGTCTAGAAATTGGTAGATGAATCTAGGGTCCTTTATTTGAAACAACATTATACAACAATGAATATGTTCATATTTTAATTTTTTTTAGTACCCTGCTATTTGTTAAAGAAAAATGAGAGTCATGCGGCAGGGTATTTTGAACAAGTGTTAGGGAAGTGCAGTTTTCTTTTGGAATCAATAAGGAAACATTTGTGTTGTTAATGATTATTATTTAGCATGAATCCAAACTAGTTCTATGAGTCTTGTATTTCCATTGCTGAATGACATAATAAATTGAAAATAAAATTTGTTGTTATGTGAATATGATATAGTGTTCATTCTCTAGAGGAAAACGATTCTGAAATTTTCTTAGAAATGTTTCCAATGTAAATGGTTTCCTAAATCAAAAGAAAGGATTATATGGCAATACTTAAATTCAGCTGACCGTAGCGAAGTTCATGTATATAGATAATTTATTCTTTAAATTAAATGTGCTTATGCTCATATCGTTCCTTGAGTGAATATTTAGAAAAGAATATATTTTCTTAAACTTGTTTGAATATTAAATATGGAGTAAAGCAATGGTGAGATAGATTAAAAATATATTTTTTTAGTTCAAATGTATTTAATATGGATATTTGTATAAGTTATCTTTCAATAAAATAAGGTTAGGCTTTCCTTTCATTTTGTGATATTGTCAATGACTATAGATAGAACAATGTTGTTTGAACTCCAAAACTATGTGAAATTCAATGATGGAACTAGAAATTTTTGGACTTAGTCGTTTTATTCTAGGGAACCATGTCTGAAACTTAGATAACGTTTCAGCAATTTAGATAATTAAGTGCAGTGAGAAATGTTGAACTCAAATATGGATAGTTGAATGGGTATATTATGAAAGAGACTCATCTAGTATACTGTTAAAAACTCTATCCTTAGGGGTGGCTACCCTAAAACCTCTCTCAAACTTGTTAAGATAAAGAGTCAAACTGATTCACCCAAACTGGTGGTTACAATATGGTGACCCCATTGACTCGAGAGCGATCATTTTTTTGATGGAATGGGTCACTCTAAGAGACCTTGTCAAAAATAGTAATGAGGGACGGTATGGGATGTCATATCTAGGTTGTTGCCTAGGAAAACTGATATGTTTATGTTTCTTTGTGACTAGAAGGGGACTAGTATGGTAAAGAAATTAGTCTTACCACAACGTTTGGTATGGGAAAAATTTTCGTGAGTCCCAATAAATAATAGAGACTAAAACTAGTGTCAAGGTAATGAGATGGCTCTAGCCGAATCCAATAAAGAGGACAATCAGTTAGACATTAGGCATATGCATGCTAACCCCTTGCATGCTAAGTCTGAGCAAGTCAACTGGTTTAGTCGAGGTTCATCATGCTAAGGAATGGGGAGAGTATGCATCCACCCTCTATGTGTTATAGGCCCTAGAGTATAATCTTAGCCATGGATCATCCCACATTATAAAATAAGAGGAAGTTAAATGAGATAAGTTGATTTCATAAAATGGCACAAATTACGAGATTTAGCTAATCTTGTTCACTTGGGAGACTATCTGCAATAGTCTTGGATTCTAAAAGTGGTTTGATATACCTACTACTTAAAAATGATTCTGAATTGGGTGTATGACGAACCAAAAATATTATACCTTAATTGTACGATGAATATTACTATGAAAAAAAATCCTATGCATTTTGAACCAAAAAAATTGGTCTACCACACTATGGTTTTAATATGACTCACTATGTTCTTGATCTACCACACAATTGGTCTAAAATTTCTAATCTCATATAGTGACCCCACCAAAGTTTAAGAGTTAGACTCCACTGTGATCTTCTGAACTCTATTCTCCCAAGCATTAAGAGAGTCTTTTATGATTTTCAAATTCATTGCTTCATTATTTGTTGTTATTCCCAGGTATTTCAATTCTTAATGAAGAACCTTCCTCTTGTAGTCTCTTCTGAGAAAACCAATGCCTGATACCTCTTGGTTATTCTTGGCTACTCTACCCATGTTGATTTTTTTTTCTTGTCCTAGGGAAGGGATTTTCCAAACACCGCGAGTCCTCCTCATGGTAGCATTCTCTCCCTACTACCTTTACTTGTCTTCCACATGAAATTTTATTGCTTATGTAACCTCATTTAATATTTTTTTCCAAACTAGTTGTACTAGAGTGTGTTCCTCTTTGAAAATATTGGCATTTCTTTCTAGCCATATGTGCCATCGGTTAAAGCACGAACCTAGAGATCAAGCCAACTAAACTAGTTTATTTTTTAACCTTCTTCATTTTTAAACCTCCCATATTTCAATATGTGTTAACTACTAGTTTAGATGGGCCTTGACGAGATCAACCCATAGACTCCACAACTTCAAGGTAAATTCACACTAGAAGAGCAAAATATATATTTTATCCTCCTAGGTATTACACATGATACATTTAGAGAGGCCATGAAACCCTCTTTTGTAAGTTATCATAAGTGAGGAAGCTCTAATGGATAATATTCTAGAAAAATTTTGATTTTTGGTCAGCCATTTGTCAACCATATCCTACCCCATGGAACATCCATCCACATCATAGGGTGAGGGAATAATTCATTATAAACATCCCATATTGTATAGATGCTTAAATTCCCATGATACCAAGCTATATTAGCCTCTTCATCCTTCTTTGTAAGGTGGTGTTACTTTAATATCCTCTCTAAAAGTGACAACACATTATGAGAGATCAGTAGTGGCCACTCTTACCACTACTTTAGTTGCATAAGAGAGAAAGTCCCAATCTGCCTTGTATGTAGATAGAATGCTCTCTTGATTCAACCTCTAGCTTCTATGCTCTATTGAAGGGATTGTAACTTTTAAAATTCTAAAATAAAGGGGGGTATTATTCCCAAGAATCGAGTCAAAGTATTTTTAAAGATATTTGTATTATTAAAAGAATTCATGTTTTGTTCAGAAATCCCATACCTTGGTACGCTGTTATACTCTCATCTATACTATCCAAGTTCAAATCATGGGGAGGGTGGCCCCTATTATGTTCTCAAGGAGGATGTCTTGAGATTTGGGCTCTCTTCTAAGAAACCTAGTTTCAAAACCATGGTAGGATATGTGTAGGAGTGATATCATTAAAAACATTATTATTTAAGGTACATTATGAGTCCTATTGTGTCTTGGGTTGTATTTTGTATTACTTTTTAAAGTCTTATTAATGTAGGACATCGTATTGGTTTGGGCTTTGGCTCTCTTTCGGGAAACTCAAGTTCATGGTTGGGTGGTGTGTGTATGCATGAGCTTGTTAATAAAAATATGATATTTAAGGTACATTATGAGTTTATATAAAAACATGAATTAGTATGTCATTGGGTTCTCACAAAATTGATGTCTTTTAGTTCTCATCAAAGAGATACAAGGTCAAAAAAGAATCAATTCAAACCACAAGGTGAGAGTGAGTGACCCTGCTATATTTTCATTTAAAAAATAAAAGATACAATATGTATAAGGTACAATATGGATAGATGTTCTATTCAATGCATTTTTAAATTATAGATATGCACAAAAAATAACATTGCATAATCTTTAATATTTTTTAAATTTTGAAATTTTAAAACATAAAAATAACTTAAGTTTAATTCATATAACATACTATCCTCTTTTTTTACCTCTCTCTCTATATATAACACACATCTATACTATATATAAATTTTAAAAAATATATTATATATAAGGTATAATTTGGATAGATGTTCTATTCAATGTATTTTAAAATTATAAACATGCACATCAAAATAACATTGCATAATATTTATATTTTTTAAATATTTTAAAAAATAATTAAAGAAAATTATATTAAAATAAAATTATTTAAAATTTGGTATGAGACTTCTAGAATTAGCCAACACGAGCACCCATTTCCTCTTTTTAACTTCCAAAAAAACATCCATAACTCTAAAACCTAATATCCTAAGAACTAATCACTTTTGATTACAACACAAAAAATAGATCTACATTGGAGCCAAATATGCTAAACCATATGTATGCAATGGTTGTCCAACTTAGCCAAACATTGTATTTTCCCATCAATATTCCTAATCTTCTCATCCTTAATAGCCTTATCACTGTGCATTTGAAATACTACCTCCTTCTTGGTACCCATCTTATCTAGGAAGTCTACAAATTTATTTAGAGCTCTACCCACATAAATCAGTATCACACCATCCAATTTCCTCTACAAATCCTTAACTTGGGCGACAAGAATCCTCAACCTCCATGTGTCCAAAGAAAAGTTCCTCATGCAATATAGAGCTCCTACCAAGATTTGAGAATCTAATTTTATGATTATCCTCCTAAAACCTTGTCTTACTATAAAAATAGAAGCATATTTAATATCTATGACATATTATTCATTATTTGTGGCCTTGCCTAGGCCCTACCATTCCCAATAGAGCATTTCCCCAACACAATTCATGTGGCCCACTCCAATTCTAGATCTACTCAGATTGCCTTGTGCAACTCCATCAATATTAATTTTAATATAGCCTTTCAGGGGTATTTTCCAACTAGCTCTGTCTTAATCCTCCTTCACTTTAGTTTCATTCTCCATCATCCCTATATTAGCCTGAGTTTCCTCTTTAGCATACACTACCACAATTTTTATGAATTTGCTCCAAATGATCTTTTAGATATCATCCAAGGTTCAAAAGGTTTCTCTAAAAATTATGTCATTACTCTCCAACCATACTTACCACCAAATAAAATTTAATCCAAAATTCCACCCAATATGAAGATCTTCAGATTCAAATCTGCCCCTCTTCCATCCTTACCAAATATTTATCTGGTTAAAATCACCATCGACTCAAATTTTATAAGCTAAAAACCATAGCTCCTAGACTTGGCATGTGAACACACACTCAAAAATCAAGTGGTCAGATGTTTTATCACTTTTGTAGCATAAAAAAAATTGGGATGGACCAATAATTCCCCCACATATTAGATTATAAAAATTAAGAATTCCATTATGCATGAACTTCAAGATAAAGAAGTTTAGTTTCATCCAACCCTTGGACTACCAATTATTTCTCCAACCCTCAACCTGATATGCATGAGGAGGAAGTTCTACAAGGAAATTATCATATCCATCCTTCACTGTGTAGAATCCAAGGCCCCCATAGACCTAAGATAATTTATGCTTCTCATCTCTACTTGTGAGAAATATTTCTACCAAGATTTTAGTCATGATGGGTGTCAATTTTGAAGGGATTAGAATTGTCCGCTCATCCAACTTCTTAAATTGCTTAAACCTATAACCCCCAACTGATTGGTGTTGAAATAAATATCAATCTTGATCCAACCTTTGATTTACATTATTATTTTTACTGGTTGTAATTTTGGGAATTCAATGATTCCCCCACATCTTAGATTATCAAAAGTAAGAATTCCATTATGCATGAACTGCAATATAAAGAAGTTTAGTTTCATCCAACCCTTGGACTACCAATTATTTCTCCAACCCTCAACCTGATATGCATGAGGAGGAAGTTCTAGAAGTAACTTATCATATCCATCCTTCACTATGTAGACTCCAAGGCCCCCATAGCACTAAGATAATTTTTGCTTCTCATCTCTACTTGTGAGAAATATTTCTACCAAGATTTTAGTCATGATGGGTGTCAATTTTGAAGG
Organism: Wollemia nobilis; assembly: GCA_028583015.1. Lineage (NCBI taxonomy): Eukaryota > Viridiplantae > Streptophyta > Pinopsida > Araucariales > Araucariaceae > Wollemia > Wollemia nobilis. The sequence continues at coordinate 15,756,786 of JAQPPZ010017235.1, forward strand.
GATTAGAATTTTCCACTCATCCAACTTTTTAAATTTCTTAAACCTATAACCCCCAGCTGATTGGTGTTGAAATAAATATCAATCTTGATCCAACCCTTGATTTACATTATTATTTTTACTGGTTGTAGTTTTGGGAATTCAACAATAATGGGTGGATATTGATCCCATGAATCTGTCCAGAATCATGCCTTCTCCCCTCTCTACACTTTCCAAAATAATCCATATTTCACTACTTGATATCCTAACTTTAGATCTTGCCACACTATGGACCCATTACCATCTAAAGGAAAATGACTCACCTCATTCGGGTTTACTTGTCCCAACTATTTACTAGTTAAAAATCTACTAAATAAAGAAGTTGGTTGGGAGATCCACCTCCAGTTTAGCTTTCCAACCAAAGCTTTACTATTTAGCTTTGATCTCTTTAGTCTCAAACCTCCCTTTGCCTTGGGTTTGCTTACTTTCTCCCAACATACTATTGTCCGTTTCCTCTCTCCTTTTACTTCCCATAAAAAAGTTCTAGCCATCTTGTCCAACTCTTTCCATATGGTATGTGGGGCAACATGGATAGAAAAATTATAAATTGGCATGGCCTAAATAACTAACTATAAAAACTATAATCTACCCCCAAAGGTTAACCTTTTTGTGATGCCAATGGTTAATTATTTTTTTATTATGATCCAAAATATCCCTCTAGATAACTTATCTTTATTTTTTTTGAATGAAAAGGGACCACCAAATAAACCACTAGGAGAGAAGTGCTCATGAATATCAATATATCTAAACTTTTGTCTTGAAGCCTTTGATTAAATATTTAAGAAGACCACTTTGGATTTCTAATCATTGATGACTTAATTTTTGGCCCTAAGGTAAACATTAATACTATCTTTGATCATTCTTTCTTCCTTGAAGTTGGCCACTCCTACCAATCATATGTCATCCATAAATTATAGGTGAGTCAAACACCCATTTGATACTTGTTAGTAAACCCTGTTTTCTTCTCCTCAAGATGATTCTACCCAAACCTTAAACCAAAATGAGAAAAATATAAGGGGAACAAGTATCTCCTTGACAAAGGCCTCAAGTGGTTCCAAATGGTTGTGAGGTAATACATTTGATTAACACTAAGGATGTCAAAGTAGAGATGCAACCCATGGCCCATTCTATCCAATTCTAAGAGAAACCGAAGGTTGGAATCATCCTTGACAAAAAGCTCCACTCCACCCTATAATAAACCTTTCACATATATAATTTTATGAACATTACTCTATTTCTAATTTTTTACATTTAGTGGATTACCTCTTGAGCTAGAACCACACCATCTAATATCTATTTGTCCTTTATAAAACACCCTTGCTCCAAGTATAAAATGCTATATAGGAGAGGTTTTAACTGCTCAACCATTACCTTCATGATTATTTTATTTATGACATTGCATAAGACAATAGGTCTCTAATATGAAACATGCATCCCCTCCTACCATTTTGGAATTAAATAAATGAATGTATGATTATTGATTTAAGTATTATTTTATTGCCTTCGGACTCCTCTATAATAGTCATTACATCGTCCTCTACATTGTTTCATAAGGTCTTAAAAAACTTGATTGGGAAGCCATCTACACTTGGTGTTTTTTCCATACTCATTCCAAAAACTATCTTCTATAGCTCCTCTTTATTAGTGGGTTTAAGCAGGGCCTTATTTTTTTCTTAATATATAATAGAGGGTATGCCAACAAGAACCTCTGTTTGAGCCTCTTTGTCTTGCACCATACCTTCCTTAAATAAATTAGTAAAATAATCCATTGAATGGAAATGCATACCTATGATTGTATCGAAGGAGTGTCTGTTCTCATTCTAAAGAGCTTCCATATTATTTGTCTATCTCCTAGCACAAGTAGCCCAATGGAAAATTTTTGTTTTTTGTCACCTTCTAATAACCAAGTGGTTCTTGCTCTCTATTTCCACTAGATCTCCTCTTGGTTGTCAATGTCTTCAACTAATTTATACAATTCATCACCCTCTTCTTTGAGCTACTGTAATTGTTTCTTATTTGAATATTTTTTATACCTCATCCCATTTGATCATCAATGGAGCTCTTTGAGTGTACAAGTTAGACTTGTTGGCTTCCCTCCATAGTTTTAGTTGATCCTTACTATTATAAAGTTATTTATGGACTCTAAAAATTGTTGTACAATATGTCAATCATTCTTATTTACCCCATTGTGGGATTCTCTTCTAAAGTTTCTCCTTTTGTAACCAAAAGTTTTCAAATTTGAATGGTTTGGAGTGTTGCCTAGTCTTGATCCCCCTTCCAACAAAATGGAAAAGTGATTTAAAATTAGACCTTCCAAAATCTAAAATTTAAGATTTCATTTCACAAATACCTCCTTTAAAACCAAAAAATGGTCCAAATTCACTTTCCTACTATGTGGATCCCTCCTCTTATTAGTCCAAGTATAGTTAGATCTATGATATTTAATATCCACCAAGTGCAATGCATGGACCTGGGCAATCATAAGTTGATATCCTATGTCCAAAATTGGGTATCCTCCTTCTTGATATTTGGATGATATGTTAGCCTTAAAATCCCTAGCAACAATTCTATCTAACTCCTACCTCAAGACTCTTGTATTATGCACTACTTTTTATTGATGAATTTGACCATCTAGGTTATGATTCCCATAGAAATTTATGATTAAAATATGCTCATCTATCACATTGTTCCTAAAATGTCATGTGAGGACACCCTTCCAATCTATATGTTCCATTTCCATCCATTCAAGAGAGTTAAAAATGGTAACTATCTACCATACGACCCCTTGGGAAACCACTTTCATATGACCAACAACCATCCAAAGTCTATTTATTATTTTATACATGAGATCCAATGATATTTTTATCTCTTGGATAAGTAAAAAATCTATTTAATTTTTATCTAAGAGTTTTTGAACAAAAAATTCATGGATTCTACTATTTAAACCCCTATTATTCCATGATTACCTTGAGACTAGTAAGAGTATATTGGCCTCACTAATCTCCTAGTGATCAGTTTGTCTCCTTGAGATGCTATCAATTTGTTATTTTATTTTCTACCTACTCATTGAGAGATGATATTCTTTGATATCATATCCACTGGCTTATCCTTAGAGTTGTACTCTGTTATTTTTTACCACACATATGATGACATCCTTTACTATCAATTTCCTCTAGTTATACATATTAATGCCCTTGTATTATTTGATTGTGGTAACTCATTACACTCTATTACCTGCTCTAGGATAAAAGGAGCCGAAAGAGGGCCTTGAACATGGCTATTATTGTTTTTATTATTTCCATTAACCCTTATGAGTTATTCTTCTTCTTGCTCCACTAGTAGCTTGAAGTTCTTATATCTATTTGAGGGCTTTGACTAGCTTTTCTCTTCACCATATTTTTTCTTTTGCCTTATATTTATATTGGGTTTTTCAAAACCATATCCCTATGCTTCTCCTTGAGATATGGTGGTTGCTTATTTATTGACTATAGACTTACCTTCCTTAGGAATATTTGGTATTCCTAGAGGAACCCCAATTTTTGTGATCATATTGTTTGGCCAGGATAGGTCCAAATGATCATATTTGTGGTAAAATATACACCTAAAGGGAAGCACCTCATAATCTAGTTGTTGAATCCAAAATAGTCCTACAATTTGAAGTTTCACCTCTATCGATAAAGGTTGGCTAAGATCCATTTCCACACATAATCTACCATAAACAATTGTGTTTCCTTACATTGTGTCTTTAGAAACACCCAAATATCTTCTAAGAAAATTACCAATGATTCCAATACATGCTCACTTCAAAAATACATTGGGAATGCATACAACTGGACCAAAACTATAACAATAGTGGGTTTAAATCAGGGATCAAATCCCACTCTCTAGGATTGAACAAATATTCCATCGGACCATGATTTTTCTTATCTTATTTGAAAGCTCTATTTTTGTGGGCAAGTGAGAAAAACTAACAATAAAATAAATATTACTAATAAACCACAAAGAATACTCACCAAGAGGCTCCTAGTTCTATTGAACCCATGAATGTAAAAAAATTATTGTAGGGAAAATACCCATGAATTTATAGAATAAGTCATGATTAGCCCTAAATAATATTGTTTCTTCTACTATACAATGATAAATGATGATATTTGGCCTTTATTTTGACTATGGAAAGCATCCATTGACTCTTTGAGATGTTGATATTTTCTAGTAACTATAAAGAGTATTTTTAGTACAAATTTTATGCTTCTTCAGTCTCTATTAAAGATTTTTCCTTCATCAATCTATAAATAAACTTTGTATATTTAAGAGAGTATTTGGAGGCATCCCCATTAGGCCCTCCTAGGGTAGTAATCTCTTCCTGGATTCTATAGTAACAAGAAATTACTTCATCTACCTGATTGATGCCCTAGTTTTCCCTTGTTCAAAAGTCCATGCAAAGATGAAAAAAACTTATTAAATACTAAAATTTTAAGACATAAAATAACTTATGTTTAATTCCTATAACATATTTATCCTCTCTCTCTCTCTCTCTCTATATATATATATATATATATATATATACTATAATAAGTTATATAAAATATAGAGAAATGATAACTATTTCAATCTCACATGTATATTTACATAGACATAACAAGAAAGATATTGATGAATACTATGACAACATAGTTATAAGTAACCCATATAACATTGAGATTAAAACAACTTAAATTTATATTACAATATCTCAATAGGTTTAGATTATGTTAATTTAAAGGAGTCTATGTACATTATATAAACACATAAATATATATTTTTAATATTATCTCCTATGTGTATAACTTAAATTTAATTTATAAAATATACCTACACTATAACTATAACTATATATATCTATATCTATATATATATATATATATATATATATATATATAGAGAGAGAGAGAGAGAGAGAACATATTTATACTACAATTAGTTATAAGAAATCATAGATAATTGATACCTATTTCAATTTCATATGTATATATACATAGATATAACAAGAAATATATTGATAAAATATGATGATAGCATAGTTATAAGTGATATGTATAACATTAAGATTAAAACAACTTTTTTTCCAAAAATAATCAGTAAATTTCATTTTAGAGTTTGAAAAAAATAGAATGAGATGGATATTTTATAGCCTCATATAAACCTTACTAAATTTCACGTGTTACAATAATAATTTTTTGTAATCCTTCAGTCATCTTATAGAGTGCCATTTTGTTACTTCAACCATGTAGCCATTAGTCATCTTTCAAATAGCCCTAATTATCCAAAGATAAAAAAAAACATGAAAGGTATCCTAAACCACAACTTCTATCAAAAGGAAAAAAGGCATCAAAAGGGTACAAACTTTTGTGGAATCATAGTTCCATACACTACTTCCTTTAACCAAGTATCAATTAGAATATCAAAGGCAACTTCTGATAGACCATCTACTTCCTCGTTTAGTTCTCTGTAAATATATTTATAAGATATCTCTATAAATGATGCTTCTCGTAATTTCACTTGCCCATATTAAGGCCCAAGTATCAAATTTTGCATCCCTACTAAACCTGAAGCCCAATATACAATCAATTTTGAGTTATCATTTACTTGAAGTTTTGTTATTCCTTGTTCCACTACCATTCTTAGCAAAATTATTAAATCCTTCCACTTGGTACGTTTACCAAGACCTGCCTTGAAAATAAATTTATGGTTTTCATCTTGATATAACATTTTTCTTTTCCACATCTATTTGGATTGTCTTGATAAGCTCCATAAAAAAAAGCCCAAGACTTTGTAATATTCATTTTTAAACTTCTAACTTATATTACAACCTTTAATTTTGGAGTTTTTTTTATGCCTTCATAAGTATATTTGGTCTAATTTTGAACTTGTATAGGTAAAATTTCCTTATTCTAAAACAACTTAAATTTATATTATATTATCCTAAAGTTACATGAGACTCTTTTGCAATATATCATTGCATAAATATATTATTTAAATATTATATTGTAACATGCGAAAAGTCACCAATTCCAAAACTAATAGAATATGTGCAAAGTGTCCTTTTACTATTGAATTTAAAAGAGTGTTACAACATAGTCTCTCTTGATATAGGTTTTTCTTTCTCTTTCAATGTAAGTATAGGTGAACTTGTGGAGTCTTTTTGATGCCCTCAATGTAGGTGGGCTTCTATGTGTGTGTGCCACTGGTAGTCTGCTTGAAGATGTCCTTTATACCTACTTTGGGCCTGCAAAAAGGAGTTAGTTCATTTGGGGACCTATCATGGATCAGACCCCATATTTATGAAGACAAATTGACATAAAAATGAAGAAAAACATGATAAAAACTGATAGAAATGTTATAGAAACTATCTAGAACTGATGTATACCTGATTTGGAGTTGCAGAGTTGTTGTAGGTCTGGTTCGCATGGTGGCATGCGAACTAGAGCTTGGGTTCGCACGATGGGGTGTGAACTGGATTGTTGTTGATTGTTGATGAGAATTTGCTATCCGGATGTGTTCCAGATAATATTTGTTGTTGTTTGTCGAGTGCAAAATTGTCAGAAAAGGTTTTGGTACAATTTTGGTAGAGTTTGGGTATGTTGACCAAAAGGGAGAGAGAGAGAATAATGAAGGAAATGGTCCTCTATTTATAGAGGGAGCCAAGGTTAGGGGGTAGTTAGGTATCCTAGACTCTAGGGTCAAGTCTTACCATGGTGAAGTTAGGGTTATGAAGTGGCATGCTTAGTCATCCCTTCATGTGCCCTGAAGGAAATATCCTAGGTGCACACATGTGTGAGCTAGGATTAGGGTTAACCTTGATTAGCTAATCCCTAGGTTAGATGGAGGTTAGGTTAGGTATCCTAGAAAATATCCTAACTAAGTGGGTGCACACATGTGTGAGGGTAGGATTAGGGCTAATTTGGCTTTTAACCCTAATTAATCCTACTTAAGTGATAAAGTGCACTTTAAGTGAAAAGTCACTTGCAAATTAGAATTGTAATTAGCATAATTAGGGTTTTGGGAGGGAATGGTCCCATGGGGGCCCTAATTAGGTGTAGGAAAGGGCTTAGGTGGCCTAAAGGGGCTTGTAGGTGGCCCTCTTGTGAATAGAAGGTGTTTTGGATGTGTTTTGTGTAGTTTTGTAGGTTTTTGCACCTACGGATGACTACGATGGCCTACGATGGCCTACGATGGCCTATGAAAGCCTACAAGTGTCTATGCAAGCCTACAAGTGACTATGGGTGATCATGTGCGACTTTTAGGTGTCTACATTTATCCCTTTTGTACTATGTTGTGTAAGACATAGTTTAGTACAAAAATATGATAGAAGAAGGTGATGAGGTGATTGGAAGGATGAAGAATGCATGGGTGAATGAATGTGGATGATTATAGATGAAACATGATGGTGAAACAAGTGATTTGCCAATTTAGTACAATATTTTGCAATATCATACTAGTTGCTTGTGAGGGCAACTTAAGACTGCTTTGCTTTTGTGACCAACGCAAGATGATCCAATTATGAATAGAACAAATGCCTATTCAAATTTTTGCTTCTGATTGATTGATGAGCGCATGATGACATTTGTCAAATCATTTGAGTTGAGTGGTAAGGACAGATCAGGCATAACATTCAGTATGTGGTCAGTGTCGATATACAGAATGAAATCAAGATGTGTCCAGACATATCAGGTGTAACATTCAATATGTGGTCAATGCCACTATCATGAATAACATCAAGACGTGTCTACTTTTGTGCATGGCTCTCATGATCTAAAAAATGTTTGATTGGGATTGAATTTATGTTGAGATAATCTTCAGAAAAAAATTTGTAGATAGATGTGATATCCATGATTTGGATGTTTGATTGTTTGATCGCATGCAAAGTGGATTTGTGTATGAATACCCCCTCAAGTGAGGAATCAATAATGAAATGGGTGAAATGTGGTGATGAGTCGATTGATAGAGGAAAATGGTGATAAAAAGTGGAAAATTTGGGTAAACAATGGTGGGAAATGAAGAGGAATCTACAAAAGTGAAGAAAAGGTGAAAATGATGTGATGAGGGTTGGTTCGCATGGTGGGGTGCAAACCAGGTTCGCATGGTGGGGTGCGAACCAGGGTAGTTGGAAGTATAAGACCCCTTTTCATGCATGCAAGGTTCATTTGTGCTATGAAAATTTGTGAGGAGAGGAGTGAGGAAGAGTTTGTGAAGTGGAGCACTATCGAAATCTTGAGCTGATGTTGAGATGGCGGGAGGGCGTGCAAGCATGAGTGGCCAAAGTACACCACTAGTAAGTGCATGAGACTCAAACTTTTTTGAATTGTGTAAATTTTTGAAAAGTATGATAATGTAGGTTTGAGTGTGAATGCATGTGTGCATGTGGTGTTTGATTGAAATGTGTGCACAAAGTGTAAAAGTGGCCAAATGGGTATCCAAAAATGTTGATTTTTTTGTTATTTTGTAATGTGGTGGTGTGTTTTGTAAAGGTATACCTCGAAATGTGTGCCTGTGGGGTTGTATGCTATTTTGTGTGCAATAAATGTGTTGTTTTTGCATGTGAATGAAATTTTTTCCATGAAAGGGCCTAATGGGTGCCCAAAATATCTTCCTTGTAGAGTTTGCATAGTGGGGTGCAAACTAGGTTTGCATGGTGGTGTGCAAACCAATTTTTTTTTTGGAATGTGTGATGCATGAGATATGTTGCATAATGTTTGGATGTGATGAATATTTTGTATATAATGATGAAAATGAATTTATATACATGTGAAACTGATGAAAAATTTGTGTGATGTTTTTGAATGAAAATAGGTGAGGAAGATTGAGCCACGACATCGTGTGTGATCATTGAGAAATACCTTGGGTAAGAAATGGACAGAGGAGGATGGGGAGTGGATGAGGAGGGTGTGGATTAAGGGTGTATGGGAGGTAGTGAGTATTCATACCAATAGGGTGTATATATTAATATTGTGTGAGAGGTGGGATCCAGACAAGAACACCTTTCATCTTCCCATGGGAGAGATGACGATTACATTAGAGGATATCTACAGGATTTACAAGTTGTTGATAGAGGGCACTATAGTGAGGGTGGCATCATATGGCATGCAGAAGGATGTGTTGTAGTGGATATTTGGTGTGAGGTGGGAAGAGGTATGGTATGAGAAGGGAGTAGACTATGAGTACTATTGGTAGAAGGACATGTTGTCTAATCACCATTGTATGGTGATGCTTATGATATCGATGTATGCTCTACTAGATAGTTTAGGAGTAAAGTTCTCCTAGAATATGATGGGTATGGTATGTGATATGGTAGAGCATGAGGTAGTGTTTGCATGGGCGCCTACATTGTTAGCATAGGTTTATAGGGAGTTGCATGATGTGGTGCAAGTAGGGCGGTCGGGCTTGAGTTGTAGCCCATTGCTGCAGGTTTGGGCATGGGAGCACATCGTGATAGAGTGACCATCATTATTGCCTTATAAGGTGCATGAGTTGATGGGAGACTTCATACCCTATACCTTGAAATGGTGTACAAATATGGAGAAGGGGATGAAGAGGGGACATGAGGGTGATGGCCTATTTTGGAGGAGGTAGCTAGGTGATTTGGAGCCTAAGCATATCTAGTGGAGGCCTTGGAAGGGTGGGGTAGTGTGGGAGAAGGATGATGAGTAGTTGGGGAAGATCCATTGAGGGTGATGGGTGGTGGGGTGGTATGAGTGATAGGTAGAGTTCTTCCCATTTAGTAGGGTCATGCGATAGTTTGGGCTATGATAGGGGAGACCAGATCCACCTATTGTGATATGGAGGAGGTAGGGTGATCCAAGAGTGTGACCTGTAGTGCCTCCCTTAGATGTGATGAGGGATCCACCAATGGTGATTCTAGATATGGATGATGTAAGGATGACTCTTGAGTATGATGTATGGTGGGCCATATAGAGGTGGGAGCCAAGAGTCGAAGTGGTAGATGATTGGGTGCATCTAGTGGTAGGATTACCCATAATAGGTGGATAGGCACCAAGAGGGGTTGGACCTATGTCGGATGTAGGATCAGAGGAGGAGATAGAGGAGCCTCTTTGATGATAGAGGTGACATCAAGATGATGGAGCTAGGATTCCTATTATGGGGTCACCAGAGTGATAGGCCAATGGTGGAGGCCAACCATTAGATGAGGTAATGCCTATGGAGGAGGAGGGAGGTGGTATAGTAATAGATGAGATAGTAGGGTCTTCTTAGGGTGGGTTACCAAGGTAGATGGAGGAGGATGATGATGGAGGTATGCTAGATGTAGCATTTGACATCCAAGATATGATGGATGCTCATGATGAGTTAGTGATACTAAGAGAGAGGGTACAAGATCTAGAGGGGAGACTTAATGAGAGTGAGATAGATTGGGCCCTAGATTAGGGGATATGGTTGGAGGAGCATCAAGATCTAGATAGGATATTGGTGGTAAGTGAGCAGGTAAGCTATGTAGAGAGGGATGAGTTAGAGAGGTAGTGTGAGGAGTTATAAGGATAGATTATAATGGAGTAGATGAGGCATGTTGAGAGTGTGGAGGATCTATGATATTAGGTATTAGAGACCATGGCCACTGAGGAGAGATTGAGGTTAAATATTACCATGTTACAAGAGAGTGTGCAATGGTCATAGGTTGATATGGATGTGATGCGAGTTGCTCATGAGGTGGAGGTAGTGGGCTTGCATGGAGAGATAGAGAGATAACAACAAGCATAGGAGGAGGTCGATCATGCTAGGGTGGTGGCTAAGCAAGTCACGATTGAGGTGATAGGTCTAAGGGTTGAGGTGGATCATTGGTGATAGGCACATACAGATATGTCAAACTGATATTCAAGGGAGGCATCAATGAGGGTACAGTGTGAGATTACCTTGACTTCGTATGGTCATGTGATTCTAGATTATGTAGGGTCATAGTCGAGGTCAAGGTCATGGTCATAGACTCATACGCACTCATAATAGAGTCAATAGAGTGCTCCATCGATAGTGCATAGGGAGCCAAGGATGGTAGCACCAATAGTGTCATAGGTAGTGGGAGCTACCCCAGAGTTGGATAGGGTTGTAGTGCCTATAGTGATGTAGTTGGAGGAGGCTACTCTAGAGTTGAGTGGGGTAGTAGAGGCACGAAGGGTGGAGCTAGTGATGATGGCATAGGAGGGGAGTGGTGAGACTCCTAGTATAGGACTAAGATGTATATGGTTACTCTATTTTTGTAGCCTAAGGGTATTTTGATCATAATATATATATATATTTTTGTTGTAGCTTTATATACATGTGTCATGATTTTATGTGAATGAATATGTAATTTAACATTACGTGTATGTGTAATGTAGGATATTGGTAGGTGAATGTATGATGGATAAATATGTATGCATGTGGTAGAATGTAGGAGAATGATATCATTGTAGATTAGACATAATTTGTAATGATGTGATGTAGATGAGTGAATGTAATATAGATGCAATGATGCATGTATGTGTATGATGAAATGTGTAGAGGAAGCACTTGTATCATAACAGAACTAGTGGCAATGTGATCCATTCCATTATCTCAGGGATGTAGGATGGCATAGGAATTATGTAGTAAAGTTGACTATCATAGTTATAGCAATCAAACCTCATGAGAAATTGAGCAAGGTTCAACCACAACCCATAACTAACCTGACTGGATCAAAGTCTATCATGGACCAGTGTGTGCGATGAGTGATGTTCATTTATCCATTTTGAGGGAGGTAGGACTAACCCATTGTAAACATAGCCAAAATAGCTAGCTCATCCACAAGTGTGCAATGATCTATACAAAATAAGGTCGCTAATGTGACAGATGTGTCACCACTTGTAAGACTATTCCACTAGAAGGTAGGTGCTTAGAGCCTATTGTTGGTGATGGAAATCATCCCATGATGTTATGTTAAACCGAAGGACCAAAGGAGATCAAGCATAATAGTAGTGCTCTTGGAGGCTTTTCCTTTTATTTTCTACCCCTCATTCTTTTGATTCTCTTTTTATGGTACTCTTTTATCTTTATTTTTTTGGAATGTGGGCATTGTATTTTATTTTCTACCCATTTTTTAATTTTGCTTATGCTTGTCCCTTTGTTTATCCCCAAGTCATATTTTGATCATGCAAATGATAGGATGAGTAGGGGAAACCATTCGCTAGATGGCAATATCTACGCAAGGTGTTGTCATCCCTAGACTCAAAATTTACTTAAAATATGACATGTGTGAATGGTCCCTAAAAGAAATTGAACCAACCAAAGAAAGTTGTGAGAAGCGTAAGAACTTGTCAACTAGAGGTGATGTTTGATTGACTTAACTTGTGAGTGGTCAAAATTATGTAAAACACTATATAATCTATAATCTTGAAAAGAGGAGTGGACAGCCAAGTGGTGATGCTAACAAGTGCATGTTTTAATCTATCATGAGCGCATTTCTGTAGGGGGAATGTACAAGCATGGATATAGATGTAAAAGAGAAGTGATGTGTATATGCAATGGATGCAGTATGAGAGATATAGCATGCAAGAAAATATCTACAAGAGGAATTTGTGAAACTCAATGAGATGAGATTGGGAAATATTTAGAAAGAAATGGATATATGAAAAGATGATGAGAAGAAGGAATAGTAGGTGTGGTTGCCCCAGCATGTGGGGGTGCAAAAATCCTGAGAGATGAATGTAAGAGGGAAAATGCATGTGATTGCTAAGAACGAGAAGAGTGAGAAGCTAAAAGAGATGGTGAAGAAAGTAAAAATGAAGAAAGTCAATGAAGAGGGATGAAGGAGACAAAGAAGGGAGGAAGAAGAAAAGAAGAAGAAGAGGAGAGAATTAGCATAGGTATGTAGCCACTCGAAGTGTGACCATACAACAATACAAAATAGAAAGGAGAAGAAGAGAAGGAGAAGGGAAATCTAGCATAGGTATGTAGCCACTCGAAGTGTGACCATACAAAAATACTAGATAACAAGAAGAAGAGAAAATAGAAGAAAGAAATAGGAAGGTAACCTAAGAATGTGTGAAGTGGTGAAGATCAGGTCATGAATGACTAGGTGAAGTGATGATGTGACTAGGATTATGGTAGTTGGTGTAGCTAGATAGCTACTAGAAATAGTGGGGTGTGGATGTGAAAGACTCATATGATGGTATGGGGTGAGGTATGGGATGAGGTGTAGTGCTCTAAAATCTAGTAGAAGAAGTGGTATGTTTGGATTGTGGAGGAGACTTATCATCCAACATGTCATGGATGAGGTGTTCAAAGGTGCGACACTTGTTGATGTCATGCCCTAGTTATTGATGGTAGATGTAGAATTGGTTCTCCTTGTAGCCCCTTAACTTGGGGTAAAGTGGGTCGATAGGATAGATTTTAGGTAACACGAGGAGTCCTACATGAAGCAGTTGGTGGAAAGTGTGGGAAAGTGGCTCTAAAAGGATAGGCATGGGGTAGATGTAAGGCTTGGGTGGTGATGAGCATGAGGGAGGTGGGATAGGCATGGGTGGTTGGACTATGGACCTAGGTTCTAGTGGAGGTTGTGTATGGGAATGAGGGATAGGCATGGAAGAGGGTGAGGGAATATGGGCCATAGAAGAATGACATGTAGGTGAATGACATCAACAATGACTCAAATGTAACTCGAGGTTGTCGAGGTAGGAGAGGATGTGCTGAATATTGAGAGGAGGGGGAGATGGAAGTGAGGTAGGAGGAGAATGAGAGCCTAGTGGAATGGTGGTATTAGGATATGGGCATAGATATGGGAATGGATGAGGAGAAGGAGGAGGAGATTGATATTGGTGAGGTGGTGGTGGTGGAGGCTGAAGATGAATACCATGGAAGGGGGATGGAGGTATCCAAAGAATAGGTGGAGCCTATGATACTGCAAGGAGCGACATGGCCGATATGGGTGGGCACATGAAGGGATGGCCTGGGAAATATTTTGATGAAGGGATTGATCATAAGGTGACATCCCATTCAATAGGGGTGGAGGTAATCCTGAGGACTATGAGTGAGTAGGTGAATTTCCCTATTAGGAGGAAAGTAGCCAAGTGAAGGTCATCGAGCTAAAGAGGTCGGTAAGTAGGGATCTCTTTCATCGACTAAGGTTAGAGGGGATGGTCCTCTAGCATGAGAGTAGGGGGAGTGAGAGCATTCCTCCATATCTAAAGGAGGATAGAGAAACCTGACTATCACTAGAGTGAGGAGAATAGGAGGAATCTCTACGATCAAGTGAATGAGACTGGGGTGATGTGTCATGGTCTGAATGTGGTGAGAAGGATGACTATAAAACATGAATAGGGCTAGGTGGTATTGCATGATCGATCGAGGTGATTGGTGTTGGAAGGGGCATCAAGGGTTCCTACATGATGGAGTGGTGGTATGCCTGAGGTATAGATCTAGAGTAATGTGTCTCTACAAAGGTGTTATAATTAGTGATAGTGAACCTACAAGACAAAAGATACTAACAACATAAAAATGATATATAAAGCAAAGATGTTTCTATTGTGTAACAGAAAGTGCAAAGTGTGTGTGAGGTACAACGTGGATTGTGAATGTGTTAGTGAGGTGATATATACAACATAATGATGATAGTATGTGCAACCACTAGGGATGTGTACCTAGGCTAGCTAGGCATTGAATGTGCATAGGTGGATAATGTTAATAGGTTTAAGCTCTATGAGTCCTTCGAGGTTGGCCAATTGATAGGCCCTAGAACCAAATTTATGTGTGATAATGTAAGGACCCAACCAATTTGGGGTGAATTTATCTCATTGTTGGTGGGGTTGACTAGTGATCTATTGGTTCTCTTTGAGAACCAAGTCATCGATCTAGAATTTATGTTGGTGTACCTTACTATTGTAGGTACGATGAATATGATCTTGATAAACATGTGTGTGCTCTATGGCATGGATGTGATACTCATCTAAGAGAGTTAGTTGGTCTAGTCTGGCTTGGTGAGCAATATCATCATCGATGAAGTCTTGCATGGAGATGCATAGAGAGGGTATCTCAAGTTCTAGAGGTATAATGGCTTTAATGCCATAGACCAAAGAAAAAGGTGTTGCCCTAGTGGGAGTATGGATACTTGTGTGGTAGGCCCACAAGGCCAATGGCATTTGATTATGCCAATCACGATGAGATTCTATGATAGTTTTATGAAGGATAGCATAGATAGTTTTGTTAGTAGCTTCAACCTAGTCATTACCCTATGGGTAGTAGGGGGTAGAGAAGCTATGATGAATGTTGAAATTGGTGCATAAGGTGCAAATATATTTGTTTTTGAATGGGGTACCATTATCAGAGATGATTTGTGAGGGAATTCCAAAGTGATAGATGATATGATCAGTGATGAATACCATGATTTTAGCTCTTATGGTCTGAACAAGTGGGATAGCTTTGACCCACTTTGTAAAATATTTAGTGGTAGTGATAATAAACTTATGGTTGCTAGAGGAAGTGGGTGAGATTTTCCCAATAAGATCTAGATCCCATTGCGAGAAGGGCCACATGGATTGGATGGGTTGGAGTGCTTGTGAAGGTAAGTGTGTGAGGTTAGCATGTTGTTGACATTTGATGCATCATTTGACATACTCACAATAATCATGTTCCATTTTGGGCCAATAGTAGCCCATGCATAAAATATGCTTAGTGATGGCCATGCCACTGAAGTGGCCACCACAAGTTCCATCATGGGTTTCTTGGACCACTCATTGAGCTTCTTGTGGCTCGAGGTAACGTAAAAGGATGCCATCATGACTACGGTGGTAGAGGATGTCCCCCAATAGTGTATAAAGAATTACCCTTTGTTTGAATGCTCGATGATGAGCATGTGGTAAGTCACAAGGAAGGAAGCCTAATTTGATGTAATCCTTGATCTAAGAAAACCAAGGATCATGTGGTTCAGTGTGGATGACATGGATGCCATCATCATCGATGGGGGATGAAGATGAAATAGTAGATTGTATTAAAGTATGGATGGACACATGTGTCATGTCAGAGAGGGGGTTTTGTGGTATTAAAGACCCCAAGGAAGCCATTGTATCGATGAAATGTTTGAGTGGGGGGCCTTCATACGATTCATACCACTCAAGGGGTGAGGAGTTGTTGAAGAATTTTTTTTATTTTTGGAGTACTTGAATAAATTTCAAAATTTCTTTTCTTGATTAAAAAAAAGAGGTCACCAATGATTTGAAGGCATCTAATGTGCATAGAGAGTACCTATTTTAAGTCGAGAATGAGAGCTTCATATTTAATATTGTTATTCATGCAAGGAAAACCTAATTTGAAGGAAAATGGGAGAGGTTCCCCATCAGGTGTGAAAAATATGATTCTAGCACCCCCAATGTGAGTGCAATGGGAGCCATCGAAGAAGAGTGTTAGGTCAATTGGTGCTTTGGGTTTGACATATTCCTCAACTTCAATGATGTGAAATATGGAATCATCAGGAAGTTAAATAAGGAGTGGTTGGTTGTCAGGCAATGGAGCCTCAGCTAGTTGATCGATGATGACCTATCCCTTGATGGACTTTTGAGAAATGAATTCAAGGTCAAATTTGGTAAGAAGCATAATCCATTTAGCGGTACGAGAGTTATGATAACTCTTGTTCATCATGTAGCGTAATGGATTATCATGGGTGATGACAAATGTGGTGTGGTTAAGCATGTAGTGGCATAGCTTTTGTGTGGCAAAGACTACAACCAAGCATAGCTTCTCCATGTAGGTGTATCAAGTTTCATAGCTGACCAGAGTATGACTGATATAGTAGATGGCTTGCTCATGATTGAGCATATTCTTCTAAGCCAATAACATTCCAATTGTAAAATCTATAGTAGAAATGTATAGAAAGAATGGTAATTGTGGATGTGGTAGAGATAGAACTGGTGGTGATGTAAGATAGGCTTTGATTGAGTCAAAGGCTTGTTGGTAGTTGGTATCCCATTTAAAGGTGACCCCTTTTTATAAAAGGTGATTAAATGGTTTACACTTATCAGATAATTGGGTAATAAAATGATGAATAGATTGAATTTTTCCCTATAGACTGCGTAGTTGCTTGAGATTTGTGGGTGGAGGCATCTCGATGATGGCTTTGAATTTGTTGGGGTCGACTTCAATGCCTCATTGAGAAACAATGAACCCCAAGATCTTACCTGAAGTGACACCAAAGACACACTTCTTTGGGTTGAGGCATACATTATGTTCGAGAAGGTGATCAAAGATCTTACAAAGATTGACAAGATGTTGTGAGCATTCTTTTGATTTGGCTATGAGGTCATCAATGTAGTCTTCCATGATTTTGTGCATGTAGTCATGGAAGATGTAAGTCATGGCATATTGGTAAGTTGCCCTAATGTTCTTAAGGCCAAAGGGCATGACCTTGTAATAGAAGGTCCCCCAAGGGGTTGTGAAAGATATCTTGTGTTGATCGACAAGATTGATCTTGATCTGATTGTAACTAAAAAAGCCATCCATGAGGGATATCATTTCATGGCCTATGATGGAATCAACCAGTGAGTCGATGTTGGGGAGAGGGAAGTTGTCCTTGGGATAAGATTTGTTCAAATCTCTAAAATCAGTGCAGACACAAACTTCATCGAAGGGTTTTGGTACTAGAACCATGTTGGATACCCATTTTGGGTAATCAATTGGTTGTATGAATCCCACATCAAGGAGATTTTGGAGCTCATATTTTACCATTAAAGTGACTATGGGATGCATGCATCATAATTTTTGCTTGATGGGCTTGGCATCCCCATCAAGTGTGAGGTTGTGTATGACTAAGGATGGGTCGAGCCCAGGCATGTCCATGTAGGACCAAGCAAAAATATTAATGTATTCTTTGAGGAAAGAGGTAAATAAGGCACATTCCTCTAAGGAGAGGTTGGCAGTAAGTTTAATGATGTGGGGATTGGTGGGATCATCACCAATGTCAACATCGATAGTATCCTCCACAAGCATGTGGGAACCATCTTGAAGTTGAGTAGGGATTGGAATGAGATGGAGGTCATCGATAGCCTTAGGTAAATCAAATTCATCATCTAAATATACATTCGTATGATTGACCCATAGAATGTGAGGTGGAGTAGATGGTGAAGGAGTATTTGTAGCATGTAGGATGGATTGTGATAGCAAGAAGTCTTGTGATGAAGGTGTAGGGGAAATGTGGGTGAAGTCGATGAAGTTCGGATTGGGTGCATTGTTGTGATCCAGAGGAGATGTGTATCAAAGGGGTGAGAATAAATCAACATTGACCATGTTAACAGAGGTAGTGGAGATAGTGAGAGATGATGAGTCTAAATATGAAGACTCAAGAGTATGTGAATGATATGGTAGATTCAATGGAGGATGTAGAATCATGGGTGGAGAACATGGTTGAGTTAGGGAGTGGTAGAACTATCATCGATGAGGCAATGATATGAATGAATGTATAGGAAATGGAGGAAGAGGTGAAGGAGTGTGCTCTAAGTGAGGAGAGGTGAGGGAAAGGGTAGCAAATCTATCAACCAACTCATCAATGTAGTAGGTCAAGGTAGTGTTAGAAAGTGGTGTTTCCTGGAAGAAGGTGCATGGAATGTTGATGGTGGAATGAGGGGATGGACACTCATCTAGGATGTCAGTGTTGAACTCCTCTTCTAATGAGTGTGTAGGAATTACTGGAGGATTCAGGGAGAGATCTTGAATCTCATATTCGAGTGTATGGATGGTTGTAGGGTGATAGCCTAGCTCAGATTTATCTATGGGTAATTGAATGTGAGGGTTGATAGGTATTCATAAGCCTTGTTCATAACATCCTAGTCCAAATCCATACTAATGGAAATATTGAAGGTAGCATAAGGTGAAGTGTGGGTTGGACATGTGGTCTAAGGTACCACAAAAACTAGATTGCGATGGTGGGGGTACAATTGCTGGGAGCGATGAGTCTAGACCTGCATAGATGAAGTTGGTATGATTGTTTGGTGGACCAAGGGGTATGATAGTACCAATGGTTAGCACTGAGGCCGAAGGGTGACCAAAATCATGGGTAGATTGGATTGTAGGAGGATGCACATGAGCATCATGAACATTATATTCACCCAGGCCAAAGTTCATCATAAAAATGGAAACTTGGGGTGACGTATGAGGTGGTGAACGAGGTGGTGAGTCTGAGTCAAAAGAAGAGGATGAAAGTTGGGAATCATGAATAGTAGTAGTAGAGGAATGGAATAATTGGGCATCCAAGTGAGAGGTGCATTGTTCCCAATCATGACATTCAACTGTAGTGGAAGGGATGGGATGACCCACATGTGGAAACTATGAGGTGGGGCGAGCAGGCCTAGGTGTCGAGCTATGAGAAGAGGTGAAATACCAAGGTCGAGGATGGAAGGGAAGTGGGGGTGTTTGAGGAGTAGGGAGGAGAGGAGGCTCTATAGAGGAGGATGGATGAGATGAAGTAGGAGGCCACAAATATGGTGGTGAAAAAGGCACAAACATGGGAGGTGGATCCATGGAAGAAGATGGCTGAGAAGGAGGGGAGGCCATGAGGAAGGTGGTAAAAAAGGTATGAAGGCAATATGGGGATCCATAGAAGAGGATGGAGGTATGTTAGAAGTAGATGTAGGGGAACGTGTGTGTGTCCCTAGTGAGTGATGTGGTGATGAGGTAGGTGTAGGAGAAGATGTAGAAGTCTCTACCTGATGATGTGAAGGAAGAGGAGGAATCTATGTAGAGGATGATGAAGGTCCTGGTGGGAGGTCTATAATGTTGTAAAATTTGAATGGGTCACCATCAATGGGAACACAATGGATGAGTCTATCATACACATATTTGAGATAATGATGCAAGGTGGAAGGAACGCATTGCATATCTCTGATCCATGGATGTCCAAGAAAAATATTGTATTGCATTTCACCTTGAATGACATGGAATAAGATGGATATGGTCCTTATGCCTACATGGATAGGTAGGATGATAGAACCTACTATGGGTCGCATAGAACCATCAAAAGCGTGAAGGTCGAGTGATGGTGTAGCAAAGTGAGTAGGTGGAATGTGTAGGTGATGAAGGGTAGTAGTAGAGATGATGCTAATGGAAGAATCAATATCAATGAGGACATGCTTGTAGGTGATGTCATTGATAGTTGCTTGAATATGGAGGGGAGGATCGGCTCCCTCACCCACAAGTTTGATAATCTCATGGTCATGGAAACTGATAGATGGTTGTAGGTAATGGGGGATGTTCCCTACGAAATTCACAAATGCATTTGTGTCATGGGTTTCAAGGTCGATTGATCGAAGAATATCATTTAATGCCTCACGATGAGGTTGAGATTGTTGTAATAAATAAAAAATGGATAGTCTAGTTGGGGCATTGCATAATTGATGAGTGAGGCTACCATGAATAGTGATGATATTTCATGGTAGGGGTGGTGAAATAGTCGATGTTGTAGGGGATTGAGGAGAAGTGAATGGTACTAGAGGTGAAATGATAGGTGCATCCTAGCATGGTGGATAGCGTTGAGTGTGAGTGGTAAGATTAATCATGCCAACCATGTTGCATGAGGGAGGATCATGGTGGACACTATTAACTTGCCTAGATTGGCCTTACGGATTAGATTGGGTTCCTTGGGGATTGGTCCCCCTGTGTTTTGGTAGTGGGTTTTGATAGATACCCAAGTTTTGGTTTTGTGGTGTGAGGGGGTTTGAAACCTGAATGGTACCTCGATCGATGAGGTCCTGGACTAGGTCATGGAAGGAGTGACAAGACCCTACATCATGGTCGTGCTATCGATGGTATGCACAGAAGGCCTGCTCATTAAACCCATGAGGCTTGGGTTGATTTGGGTTGATAGGATGAATGTTAGGTAAGGTGATATGACCCACATCGTACAATATCTAAAATAGAGCTAGCAAGGGCTCAGAGAGTGGAGTCAAATTTCATTGTGGAAGTTGAGGATGAAGACTACGAGCTTGTTGTGGTTTAGATGGAGGGGGCATGTTAG
Source organism: Wollemia nobilis (assembly GCA_028583015.1). Taxonomy (NCBI): domain Eukaryota; kingdom Viridiplantae; phylum Streptophyta; class Pinopsida; order Araucariales; family Araucariaceae; genus Wollemia; species Wollemia nobilis. The sequence goes on from JAQPPZ010017235.1 coordinate 15,777,817, forward strand.
TCTAAAATAATTGTTGTTATGGTGGAGGAGGTCGTGAGATTGATGAAGAAGCTAGAGAAGTTGCTGCCACTTGGTTGGTTTGTGGTAGTTTTGAGAAGGGTTGATTCGATGCATTCTAATTGAAGCAAAAATTGGAGTTGTAAGATGGTTTCTGCTTGAGCTTGATTTTGCTAGATTGGACTTTGATGTCCTCGATGACCTTGGCTTGAGCAATGGCTTCATCAAATGTGCGACTTTGATGAAGTTGTAGAGGTGTAGAGATGTGTTTATGATAGCTCTTGGCAAATAGTGTGACTAGTTCAATGGATGGGAGGCTATGAGCTAGGTCGTGGATGATCGATCTCCATTGAGAAACAAAATCTATGATAGGTTCATCATCAACCTATCACAAGGCGTAGATATCAAGAAAAGTTTATCTTCTTTTTTATATTGATGGAGAAATATTCTAGAAATGAATTGGCCAATTGTTCAAAGGTGAATAGGCTATGGCATAGGAGCATGTTGTACCAATCGAGAGCTTGTCCCCCAAGTGAGAGAGCAAAGGTACGCAACATGAGGGGATCATTGCTATGGAGTTGATAACATGCAAAGTGGTAGTTACTGACATGTTCACGAGGGTCCTCCTTACCTTTGTATTTGTCAAACTTTAGGATCTCAAAGTGGTATGGGTAAGGAGGAATAGGAACTGATGGGTGAATGGGTTTTCGGGGCCCATAACCAGACGTGCAAAGATTCAACATCTTAACTTGCTCTTGCAAGAGTTGGAGTTTGGGTGATGGAGGTGCAATGAACTATGTTGAGGTAGTAGAATATTGAGAATGGGGAGGATACTAAAGCTGTTGTTCTTCCCATTGTGAAATAGGAATGTACTGTAGGTGTTCCTATGGATTCAATTGTTGAATGTCATAGGATGTCGAGGCCAATGGGATATTCTACTATGGAGCAGACATCTACTGGGGATAGTAATATTGTGTTTGTGGGTGTTTGGGAAAACATTGGTTAGTTTTTCTATGGTTCAATTAATTACCTCCATTTAATTGTTAACCTGCGGTAGCTCGTAGTCTTGTGAGCAGCCATGCAAAATATATACTTATAATTTCTCCTTCAGATATGAGTCCCTCAGATTTAAGGTTTGGGGGGTGTTTGTTTTTCATTGAAGTTTTGACTCAAACCAATAATCTATCCTACGTTTAAGAAAATAGGACTAGAATGCACATAAAAATTAAACAGTACTTTGCTGGAAATTACTGAAAATAGGGGAAAGTAACAAAAAAATAATTTAATCTACAAAAAATTAAATAACAAAAAATAAGGGAAAGTAAGGGAAGAACTCTATTGTAAGGGGACCGACACTTACTGAAGGTTCTTCCCGCAGTAAATATTCTATGGATGCTTTAGACGATTTAACAGGAAATCACTCAAAAAATGTTTTATTAATATTTGCAGCAAAGAATTTATAGAAATATTTTGGGGGTTTTATTCAAGTATGGCCTGCATATTTATAAGATATGTGACCACACCCTGTTACTATTTGCAAAACAAATCAAAAAATGATTCACTTTTACAACCACCTGCATGAATGAAGGAATCGGGTAAAATATATGTTAGAGTAGGTTGGTTGCCTTAGCTCATGTTCACCTAGGTAATTTATTTTTCTTTTATTTAGTTATTCCATGTGCTTTCCCCACCCACTTATGTGTGGATATTTCATTTATCTTATTTAGATATTATGAGATGTGACATATTTATTTCTTAGATATTATCGGGATATTTTTAGGTTTGACTATTCCTAGGAGTTATGGGGATATCTTTAGGTATATTTAGAGGGTTGATATTCTTTCTCCCCATAGCGGTTACAGATCTATGGACCATATCACTTATTCCTTTTTTATGGTGGATATTTATCCTTAGCCTGATCCTACCACTATGGTTGATCATCCTTGCCTATATAAGCAAGGCAACTTCATTGTATTCATTGTAGGGAGAGGAAGTTCATTATTCATATATAATATATGATATTGTTGCTCATTGTTTTGCATATCCATTTGTAAGCTTATGCTATCAATTTGCTTTAAAATTATTATTTTGGTTGAATGTGTTGTTTTGTTAACACTTGAGATCCTTGAAGCTGGTAATTATCTGATTATCATTCCTTTCATGGAATCAGATCAATAGGTGTCGCAATCATCCATTTGTGAGTGTTGTGCAGTTGTTTCTCTTACAGGTTCGAAGAATGGTGTGGAAGATTTGGTTTTTGTGATCTGGTCCTTGGTGGAGTTTTTTGACCAATTTGTGTCACTACTTTCATTGTAAGATCATCACCAGCCTCCTAAAATATCTTCTTCTCATACTGCAATAGCTTCATTCCCTTGGATCTGTCCTAAGCATTTTTTTCTTGAGCATTTCCTTTTTTGGTAGGGTCACCAACCCAACCCATTTTTATATTTTACATGTATCTCCTAATAGAAATGCAATTTTTCCACAAAATGTTTTGGAGGTCTGTAGATGCATTCATTTGAGTTATGCCCAAAATTTCAGCTCATTTGGATTTGTATTCTTCCAGATATCTTGATTTTACAAAAACCTACAATTTTTTAGTAATATGTGTATATCTTCATCCAAAAATCTAAGTTTTTGTAGATGTTTTTAAAGAATGTGTAAAATCATATTATAGATCTTCCCATAAAATTTTAGAGAATTTGGATTTGTATTTTGATAGTTATAGCGAATTTACTGGTTTTATTAGACTCGTAATTTCAGGAGAAATATTGGGATTTTTTTAGCAAATTTTTTTTCCAGACCTGTAAAATAATTTTTCGAATATGTCTATAAAATTTCATATTTTTTGGATCTATATTTAGACATTTACAATTATTTTATGACTGCACTCTCACTATTGCATTGAGAAAAAGTGTTTTGCACTTGAACCGGTATATGGACTATTGTTATAAAGACCCATATTCCTTCATTTGTTGTTTGTCCACTTAGTTTGGAACTTTGTGATCAACTTACTTGGTGTTTAGTATTGGTGGAGCCTACACATTGTTGTGCTTGAGGAGTCCTTTGTCTTTGACTTCCTTTGATTTTTTGTGGTACATCCTCTTGTTCCAATCTTCCTCATTGAGGCACTTAGTTTGAAGGAGGGGATTATTTTGGTAGTTCCTTTGGAGAATTTTCAGAGTTCAGAGGCTTCATTTGTGCATTTATGTAATTTTGTGGTATTTTGCACCATCTTGTGACATCACACTAGACCATTCACATTATAATGGAATTTGATTTTTGGGGGGGCTCTTCTACTTTTGAGGACATCTTGAAAACTTATTTTTTTAAACTTAGCATAGAGGAAAATGCTAAAACTTTTGAAGTATGGTTTAAGGTACTTTTTTCATTATGTCAAATTGAAGGTTTAGATCCTTTTTTCATAACTCCAAAACCCAAACCAATGGTGAAGGATAAGGAGTATAGGCCATGGTTCATGAACAATTTAAGGATCTCTAGCATGTTTTATTATTTAGTTTGTGAGGAGCCTCAATTTTCTATTGGAGTTCACAAGAACACACCTCACCTTGTTTATTATATGTTGAAAAGAAAGTTTTTACCCAAGGCACCTTCTCTTACAATTGCTTGCATGGAGAACATCATTTGTAACATTGCATATTTGTTTTTGGAGTCACTATCTCATAATGTTTTGGATGATAATGTTGATATTATAGTACCTGCTTCAAATATTTTACAAGATACATATCCACACTTGTATTATGTGGATGATCATGTTGATGTTGCAACATATACAACAAATATTTCATGGCATATTACATCCTTACATATAGATGACTTCTTGGAGTGTGTTGCCTCTCTCTTCATTGAGAGTCACACATGTGATTTTATTGACATGTATGAGGATCTCACTCATTTATTTGATGATGATGTATATATTGTATCTCCTCCATGTACTTCTTTCTTTGTGGACCCTTTTTTGGTGTTCCCTCCTTATTTGAGTGAGCCACCTTGTCCACCATTTTCTTCTCCTATTTATTTCACATTGGATGATGTACTACTACAGGAGTTGGATACAAATATTTTATCTTTAGTTGGACTCTCACTTGGATATCCTGAAGACCATGTTGATTCTTTTGAGGATTCTAAGCCTCCACTTATTTCTCTTCCTACTTCCATGGGCTCATCATCACTTATGTAGTAGAAAATTGGTGATTTTTCCTTGATGGATGCTTTTCACACATCTCTTCCACTTTTGCACACTCATGGTTTTGTGCACATTGATCTTTTGGATGTTTATTGGGACTATATTCTACCCTATTTTGGTGTTGGTTTGGGCTTCTACATTCTTGGAGATTCATTTCATAATTTATTGGTGACATCTTCTTCACTTCAGCTCATTTTGAAGAATTCTACATCATCATTCTATATTTTTTTCCCACCTTCTCACACTCACTTGGAGTGGGAAGACATTCAGCAGTTTTTCATGGCTACTTTATTCCTCGTGGGAGACACATTGTTCATCGCAGAGGCATCCACTTCTTCATAGGACTTTTTAATTGAGCTTGTCATCCTAGGGAGATGTTGGGAGCACTCCATGGCTCCATTTCTACTTATTCTTCTCTCTTTCTAGTTGGATGGTGTTTTCCACATGGTTTTCCACCTTATGGTTTAGAAGCTTATGGATACACATTGTACATGAGTACCTAATCAGGCCTTGTTTTCGGGATTCATATTGTGGATATGCCACTTTACTTTTTGGCACCTAATTTCACTTGAGGGGGGTGTTAGAGTAGGTTGTTTACCTTAGCTCATGTTCACCTAGGTAATTTATTTTCCTTTTATTTAGTTATTCCATGTCTTTCCCCACCCACTTATGTGTGGATATTTCATTTATCTTATTTAGATATTATGAGATGTTACATATTTATTTCCTAGATATTATGGGGATATTTTCAGGTTTGACTATTCCTAGGAGTTATGGGTATATCTTTAGGTATATCTGGAGGGTTGATATTCTTTCTCCCCATAGCGGTTACAGATCTATGGACCATATGACTTATTCCTTTTATACGATGGATATTTATCCTTAGCTTGATCCTACCACTATGGTTGATCATCCTTGCCTATATAAGCAAGGCACCTTCATTGTACTCATTGTAGGGAGAGGAAGTTCATTATTCATGTATAATATATGATATTTTTGCTCATTGTTTTGCATATCCATTTGTAAGATTATGCTATCAATTTGCTTTCACATTCTTGTTTTGGTTAAATGTGGTGTTCTGTTAACACTTGAGATCCTTGTAGCTTGGAATGATATAATTATCATTCCTTTCAATATCAAGCTATTTCACTATATTCTATTTCCAAAATATGTTTGATATTTATTTTACCTGATTTACATAAATATTTCATGTAGCAACTGGAAAATAGGTGGCTAGTCATCTTTGATGTCATCCCTTGTTCGATTTCAATGTTGAAACTCCATTTATGTTTATTGCTAAAATTTCACTCTGTTCTACCGACCATAGAGTTGTACTAGAATTTGTATTTAGTGGAAATCGGGTGCCTCATCTGAAGAAGTCAGGAAGCAAGTGCCTTGTCTTCAGAAGTCAAAAAGCAAGTGCCTAACCGAAAATAAATGCTTAACATTAATATACACTTAATTGGAAGTAGGTTCCTAATGATAAATAGGCGCTTAATAGGAATAGGCACTTAACAAGAAGTAGGCAACTAATGGGAAGTAGGTGCCTAATGAAAAGCAAGTGCCTAACAATTAAGTGTTGAATAGAAGTCAGGTGCTTCAAAGGAATTTGGGTGCTTGAATTCATACTTAATGTTCATGTTTCATAGATATTTTGCCTTCATGAATTCACAAGTTCTAGGTCCGAGTGGAACCTCGATGAAAATATGCCAAAAAGCAACAATTTCCACAAAATACACTTAAAGACAAATATTAAATAACATGTAAAATAAATTGTTAAATATATATATATAATTTTCATAAAACATGTACATCTATAAAAATAAGTGTCACATTTTATAGGGAAAGGAGTACAAAAAATGAGCATTTCTAAGGCTCATCATCCCCCCATGCTTAAGGGGTGGCACGTCCCTGTGCCACTTTATACTGGTAATTACTAGTTCTATTTACAACATCCCAATAAGCCATATTGGTTTCCATCCTTTTATTTTTAGTGAAATTTACTTTTTACTTGTCTCGAGTCTTTCACCCCTTTGGTGCTTTGGGAGTGGCTACCTCTTGTTACTACTATTTTTGGTGCTTGTTGTGTCAAAATGGTTGACTTGGCCCTGCTCTTTTCTTAGATGGTTCTCTTGTCCAGGCCACCTTACCTTTTTTGATGTTCAAATAGTAACTAGAGAAACTGGTGGCATCCTTCTAGAATGCAGGCTCCACCATTTTCCAGTACTCATGGTGAAGGGGTAACTCTTCACCCATAGATTGCTTCTTCATCACTAAATGGGATGCTAGAATTTTTAGCAACCCTATATATGGGTAAATTGTCCCCTATTGGTTCAAGCTCAGGTTCATCCTTGACCTCTATTTTTGCCACCAGAGGAGTTCTACTCCTTGATTCCTAATCTACAGGTGGCATAGGACCCAAAAATTCCATCCTAATGAAATATACCTTCATCCTTAAAGGCTGAAAATCTACCGATCCATACAAGCTCTAGAACTACTCAAGTCAGGCAACTAGAATTTTCTTTTGAGACCTGTTGGATTGCTTTCTGGCCTATTTATCTAATTTCTTGTTGGGCCTCTTAGAAGCCTTTTTCCAATTCTTTTTGTCGGCTACAATATCTTCTTTAAGCCTTTCAAAATTTTATTTTTGGAAACAAACAATTTATTTGTTGCCTCCCATTCTTCATCAGAATCTAGTTTTGATTCCTCATCAGATTCTATGCCCAATACCTTCAATTTAGAAACTCTTTCTCTGGTTCTGGGTCATTTTTGAGATGCCCTTATAGCTTTTTTCTTTGACCTCAACTTTATTTACTGCATCCTAGGGTATGTTGGTGCTACTGCTACTTTTGGTTTATAGCATATTTAGAATTATGAGCCTCTTATTTCTCTAGTAGCAAATTGATGCTCATCTAGGACTGCTTCTTCATCCTAAGGTTGTTCAGCCCCTACATTAGCTATAGAATTCTTTGGCTCTTCCTCCTTACCTAATATGTGAGGCTCTTTGACCTCCATATCATTCCCCTCTTCATATCCTTCTTCTACAGACTATTCTAAATTTTGAGGTTCCTCAACCTCAACTTCATCAACCTAAATTATTGGTTCTACAGAAGGATATGTGGAATAGGGCTACTCTACTTCCATTGTAGCATCATATCCCTTCTCTATTTCTATATCAGTAGGGGGTAATTCTGTTGCCCCATCAGTCTGCATCATTGCATCTACTTTGGCTAGCTGCTCGGCTCCCACTGCTCTGTCCTATAGTTGCAATTGTCTTATTTTCCTTTGTAGTTATCGAATTGTCTGATATAATTCATGCATATTCAATGTAGCTTCCTTCCTGGACTCCTAAAATAGATTTTGTTCTTCTCTATATTTGGCTTCCCAAGTGAAAGCCTACTCTTTCAATATCTACAACTATTGCTACAAATCTTCCTCCTAGCCCTCATGTAGAAAATATTCTACTGTAACCTCCTATTAAGGAGTTTACCCCTTGGATATATCTTGTAAAATTGGGTCAGGTACTCTTCATTTTTTAGCTCATTGATTGTTGTTTCATCATTGGATGATCTCGAAACCACCCTTGACACATTCATACTTTTTCTTTGAGTCTTGGTGGAAATTGGTATGAAATGAGGGCTTGGCGGTTCCTGTATTACCTCATCCTCAAATTGATGGGCAGTGGGATATAGAGCCTATCCTGCTTCCTCACCAAATTAGGGAAAAATTGGGGACGAGGCTTGTCCTGTTTCCCTTGTATTTTTTGTAGATTGAGATGGAAGCGTCGTCTCTTCTCGTTATGTCACCTATTAGGATGACTGTTCATTCTAAATTTTCATATCCCCCTCTTCTTGTGCCCCTATAACTGCATCAGTGCCCTCAATCTCCTCAACCATCACATGTCTATGTGACTCTGCATATCGTACTAGGATGAAAATTAGGCCATGGTGAGCCAAGGTAGATATTGTGCATGCCTGGTACTATTTGACCTCATGCTTGAGGATGCATGAAAGGTAATGCAAGATGTTGATTTTATCCCCATGTAGTATGTGATTGAGAAAGCAAAAATAATTTTCATTCAATGTGGAGTACCTACTGGAGCAAGTGAATAATCACATGATTTGTTCAAAGACCGCCCTCTAGAGCTCGAGGATATGGTATTTGGGTAAACCAACACACGTCAATTGCTCGATAGGTCCACCAAAGAATATATGCACATAGAGAGCAAGATTATCTTTCTTGTATGTGCACTCCCTTGTTAGAGGGAGACCCGTCGCCATGGCAATATAATTTTTGGTGACTAGAATATACAATCCTCGCATGTGCATGATCTCATCCCTCATGGATGTTGTGAATTCATTTGCTACTGTTGCATCCTAGCATTGACTAACTAGTCAAAAATACTCCATCCATCCTACAATATTAAATTGGTTTTGCACATCTACAGAAAACCTTGAGCAATCGGTAGGTTTACTTTTCTTGAAGTCAAGGTTCTTTGATTTCCCCCCATGCTTTTACTTTGGTTTACATTTCTCTTGGAAACGCTTTTGGTTTTTCTCCCTGAATTTTGTAGCACTTCACACTCTGGTTTTTCTCTTTCTGTAGGCATCTTTACAGTAGTTTTAAAGTAGTTTTTAAAATAGCTATTTTCTTGCACACAGACAGTTATTACTATAATCAACAGTAATTATGGTTATCCATAGTAAATTCCCTTCGAGCATGTGCCCAATTGTGCAGAGGTGATAACCATAGGTAATCAACAAATCAGATCCATGACATGTAGCATAGTTTCAAGTGGAGTTATTCGGTTGGTTAGAATAGTAAGGGGGGTTGTACCAACACTTTTCCATAGACACACATGCATATGAAAAAATATAGACATAAAACAAAAAATTTAATCATGCACCTAAATTCATTTTGTGGGTGTATATGCATAGGTATCCATGGTGCGTTGATATTGGCTAGCGTTTGATGACTAGGCAAGCTACAACGGAAAATGATGGCCATATTTACCATACAATGAATTCTCTTACACATGATTGGTTCTTAGTAGCTACAATATGACTTATTCGAGACATCTTGCAAAATTCAAAATAAAAATTAGGAAAAATATATCTTCTTGGGAGGACAAACATCCCCTCCTTAGAATTTGTTTGATGTCAACCTTTAATTTTTTTTGTGATATATTGGAATTGGTATGTGTGTGGGATATTGACGTGGCTCGGGCCACATACCAATGTTGAGATGTTATTATTTCAAGGCAAAAAATGGTCGAAAAGGATGGAAATCAGGCACCTTTTCCATAAGGAAATCAGACACCTTTTTCATATGGAAATCAGGCACCTTATTTTTTAATTATGACACATAGGTGCTTTGGAAATTAGAGGCAGACACCTTAGGAATTGGGTGCTTTTCTTGACATGAGAAGCGGACACCTTAGAAATCAGGCACTTATACTTAACAAGGGAAGCAGGTGCCTTAACAATCAGGTGCTCCACTGAACATGGGAAGCAGGTGCCTTAGCTATCATTTGCTTCACTTAACATGGGAAGTATGGGCCTTAGCACTCGGGAACTCCACTTAACATGGGAAGCATGTGCTTTAGCTAACTATCAAGTGCCATAAAAACATACTTTACACAAACTCATATTTTATTTTTTTTAACATGGATATTTAGTTTTGTTGTCCTAACAAATGGAATTCGAGCATCCTTTTTCTTGGAAAAACTAGGAGTTAGGTGTCAGTATTCTAGAATACGGTACATAGGTGCCATATCCTTAACATACTGGGATTCAGGCACCCTGTGTTATATAACGAGAATTAGGCACCTCATTTTCATAGTATGGGAGTCAGGTTCCTCCTACCGTAATATGGGAATCATGTGCCTTTTGTTGTAAAATGGTAATTAGGTGCCTTTCCCATAATAAAAAAAAAAACAAGCGCTGCTCTTTGTTCAACGGGTTTTGAATTTTCCTTGTATGTGCGTTGTAAGGTTGATCAGGCCCTTCAGTACTTCTGATTCAAGAACAAGAACAAAATCAAAATCCACCCCTGAACCAGTAGATGAGTGTTTTATTGTCCATAAAGACCAATCCAAAAACTCTTGTGTAGGTTCATGTTTAGTATTCCCATCTCTAAATGGGGATAAGCTACTCCTACTACAAGAAATTTCTCCTAGAAATATGGGAAGGTACAAGTTCATGGATCTTGTGCTTGTTAGGCCTAGGTTTCCTAGGTTAGCTAATAGCTGCACTCAAGACATTGTTCCTATAAAATAAAAATACAACTAAAAATGAAAAATTGAAAGAATAATTGTCTTTGGTACTGTGGACTACGTCCACATATTACTGATTCAAGATAAGATAAGAATCAACTGGGGTCTCCCCCATGCCTAATCTAGACTCAATCATATATGCTTTAGACACATGGTATGGACACAGGCGATGGTCATTAACTATTAAGGTAATGTTTCTACCTTCTATTTTTTTTTCCTCACAAAACTATTGTTGATGAATTCAATCACTTCATATGGTCCTATTCAATGCTACATGAGCTTACCTTTCCTTTATTGGAATCATGAATCATATAATAATTCCCATTCTACCACTTTAAGTTGCTTTGGCCTAGTGTTGCGATCATGCCACTTGGACCTTTGTTTCTAAATGATCCCTATTTTCTATAGAGCATCTAAGTGGTATTCATCTGGCTGATTAAGCTGCTAAATTATTTCTTTTTTTGCATAATATAGGTTTATATTTAACTCTACCACAGTCCTAAGTGTTTTTACTTCTAACTCTATAGGCATCATAGCACTCTTACCATAGACTAACTGAAATGGTGTGAAACCAGTAGTAGTCTTCCAGGTGGTCCTATAGGTCCACACTACTTATGGTAATCTAGTAGCCTAGTCCTTCTTATGTTGTTGCACTATCTTTGTTAGAATATTTTCCAACTCTCGGTTGGTCACCTCAACTTGCACGTTCATGTGTGGATGGTAGGAGGTGGTTTTGATTGTCTGATTGAAGAACACAAGCTTATACTGAGAGGGGGGTGAACAATATAAGACCACTTTTTACTTTTCTTTACTCAAACAATAATATCCAATATATCAATGGCAATATCAACAACAGTAATCAAAGCAATGCACAAATCACCACACACAATAGAGACACCAATTTAACGTGGTTCACCCAATGTGGGCTACTCCACGAAGAAAATATTTCACTAATATTTTCTCAATAAATATCTTGGGAATCCTTTCCCTATTACAATGTTTATGGACCTCTGTCCAAAGGAGACACCAATACCCTAATCAAGTTCATGGATCTCTATCCACAGGAGACACCAATACCCTTAGCTAGTTTATGGATATCTATCCACAGGAGAACTCCTTCTCTACTCTGGCTGGTGATCCTCTAGAAGACTACTACCTCCACTACACTGGCTTGTGGATCTCTCTCCACTGAAGACTCATGTCCTCACTCAGAAGACCTATCCTCACTACCCTAGCTAATGGATCTCTATCCACTAGAGACTACTATCCTCTACTCTGTCACCTCCAAAGCTTACTCTCAGCTCTATCTCAAATATGCACTAAACCCTTTGGTCTATCACAAATTTTCACTAAACATAGTCCTTCGATCTAGCACAAATCTGCTCAATCTCTATCTCAAATTTACACTAAACACAGTCCTTCGGTCTAGCACAAATCTGCTCAATATCTATCTCAAATCTGCACTAAACATAGTCCTTCGATCTAGCACAAATATGCTCAATATCTTTCTCAAATCTGCACTAAACACAGTCCTTCAATCTAGCACAAATTTGCTCAATATTTGTCTCTAGTCTAGCATAAACCTATCCTCAAATCTGCACCAAAATCTATCCTCAAATCTGTCCTCAAGCCTTAACACAAAGCTTGATCCAATCACAAATCAACTCTGCTAGATCTGCCCCAAACCTTAACTCAAGGTTTGAACAAATCAATCAATCAACTCAGCTCACAAGTCTTCTCAAAGACTTACCTCAAATATGCATTGTAAGCTTCCACAAAATCTCACACTAATCTATCCACAAGTCTTCACCAAGACTTACCTCAAATCTGCTCTACAAGTCTTCACCAAGACTTACCTCAAATCTTTCTACAAGTCCTCACTAGAACTTGTCCAATCTACTCAACAAGTCTTCACCAAGACTTACCTCAAATATTCTCAACAAGTCCTCACTAGAACTTGTCCAATATGCTCAACAAGTCTTCACCAAGACTTACCTCAAATCTTCTCAACAAGTCCTCACTAGAACTTGTCCAATTTTCTCAACAAGTCTTCATAAAGACTTACCTCAAATATGCTTTGTAAGCTTCCAAAAAAGCTTACTCAACTCAACTCAATCTATCATAGAAAACCTCTTCAATCACACAAACAAGCTTCACATAGAATCTTTTTTAATCTCATAGAAACATATAGAGAATGGTTAGAGACTCAATATGCTTCACACTCACAACAATGCTCAATCACTTTCAATATCTCTTACTTTACCACATAAACATATAGAGAATGGTTAGAGACTCAATATGTTTCACTCACAACAATGCTCAATCACTTTCAATATTTTCTTCAACTCAATCCAAAAATAAAGAACAATTTGTTTCACAGAACTTGAACTATCACTCCAACACTTCCAATCAACTAAGCTCAATCAACTCCACTCAACAAATCACTCAATGAAAGATTATTCAACAATGCTTATCAAAAAAACCTCACATAACAATGATACTCATGATCTTTCACAAACCCTAGTTCAATATAGTTCTCAACTTCACATAACAATGATACTCATGATCTTTCACAAACTCTAATAATGCATATGAAGGCTCACTCAAATATTTCCAACAATGCTTATCAAACAAGGTTTCTAGCATCAACTTTCATTCTAGAAAAATCCTCATCAATCAATATTGGATTTCTCAAAACCAAACTCAACAATGCTTATCAAACAATCATTTTCACTCCAACTTAGCATTCATAACATCCAACAATATTTCACTCACAAGGAAGATATACCCATACCTTTTGTTTGATGAAGCTTGACCTCAAAACCTGTCTCAATCACAATCAACTCTTTGCCAATCTCAAAGGTTAGGTAACAAAATCTTCACTCAAAAATTCACTTAAATGATTCCTCAAAATATTTCACCATACATAGCATAAGATCTCAATTACACCTTATAAACTCCACACTTTAAAAGATTAGCAAAAACCAAGTAAATCACTTCAACAATAACTTTTCATTAATCACCTTATTACTCCTCTTAATTAATTAACACCTTTATATTTAAAATAAAATATAACTCCTCTTATCCCCTTATTACTCCTTCTAAAAGGATAATTTAATTTTTAACTTAACCAAAACCTTATATCTCCCTCTTTATTTCCTTGCCAACCACCTTAGCACTAAATATAATCCCCTAGTGCACGTTCCACAAATTCCACCTAGAAAAAACCTTAACAAAAATTATAAACCAATTTGCATACCTTTTTGCTTAGCAAAATGTCCTTGGTGGGTTTCGAACTCCCACCTTTCCTCCACCAAGTGCCTTAGCGCTTAGACGTTCACCGTTTGGGCTACGTGCCCTCACGTGAACTAAAGGTGCACCCCGATGCCCTTATCCTCTTGCCTTTCATAACGTGAAAACCAAAACACTTCCTCCTCTTCAACAAAATGGTGTCCACATGATTCGAACCCTGGCCTCGCATTCCTCGAACGTCTTATAGAAGCCCCTGGCTTCCAACTACGCTACAGGATACTTTAGAATATTTTTTGTGCTCCACTCATGCTTATTCTTCCTTCTGCACCCAACGAACTCAAAACACATGTGAATCTCTCTTATGGCACATGAACTCTTTTTGCATTAACGTATATTCACAAGGATGATTATTGCCAAAGGTTTTTGGCATATTTATATAAAATTCAATGCCCTTTCTCCAACGTCGGCGTGACATTCAAATTTTTTAAAATTTGAATTATAATTTTTAAACTTAGGGCCTTTAAACATTATTATTTAATTTTAAATTTTAACCTTAAGGTTAAATTATTTAAAATTAAATAATTAAACCCTTAATCACTCAAACTACCATATGGGTTTTTTAGGTGCCTTATAATGCGACAACTCCTTGCATTTATTTTTCATAAACCAATCCTGTATCCTTAAATATTATAATATTAAATATTATAATATTAATCCTTCTTCTTTGCCTTTTTGGAAAAACCACCGGAGGATATTAATGAAACTCGAACATCAACCTTGCCAATCAAAACTCGGACATAAACACCTGGATGACAATAAACTTGGTCCTCATCTTCCTTGACATCAATGACAACAAAACTTGCTCATATTTCCAACAATCTCCCCCTTTGTCATTGATGGCAACCCATTTTCCTTTTACCATTTCTTTTACCTTTTTTTGCTTTGCTCCCCCTGATTGAATGCTCTCCCCCTAACTCAAATATCTCCCCCTTTGACATCAATGGCAAAGGGTCACCTTTGGGGCTCGGGGATAAGAATGAGACTCTTAGCTTAGCCCCTCCCCCACCTCCTCTTGAGGTGGTTAATTCTAGGGTGGGAGTATTTCTACTCCCAACAAGCACTGATATTTACCTTTGTCCACTTTCTTTCTTAACTGATCCTTTTGATTCCTCTGACTATTCATGTTCCTACTTGTCTCTAGAATTTCTGCTCTACACCACTTTGTTGTATGCCCATAATTATTGCACTTGTAACACTTAATGTTGTTATTCCTTGGAGGTGCAACTATCTTGAAGTTTCTTCTGGTGAAGCCATATCCATTTTTGTCATGAACCCTACAATTTACTGCCTTGTGACCAAACTGATTACAAGAGTAGCAATACCCTTGAAAAATATTCATGTTTCTAAAATTCCCATATTCCTATCTTCCATGTGTCCTGCACTGTGAAGCCTTGTGCCCAAACCTATGATATGAGAAGCATCATCCATTGAAACTACCTTGCCTTGACCCCATTGGTCTCTTAGTCTCTTTTACCCTATGTTGCTTCATGTTCCATCTATTCCTCATTTGTGCATTGTTCCTTTCCTTGTTGAACTTTTTATTGTCCAACTCATCCTCAAAAGTCTCACTTTCTCTTACACTCTCTTCTTCTAAAGCTTCTTCTTCTTTGGAGCTTGAGATTGACTCCTCTCCTTGTTTTCTTTGTACCTGTTCAAAACCAAGTCCTGTCTTGTTTGATGTGGATCTTTGTACCTTGATAATCTTATCCAAGTTCTTTGAGCTTCTCCCAAACCTGTGTAACTTATCCTTAGACTCTTTTACTTCCTTTCTTAGTGAATCTACCTCATGCTCTAACCTTTCACATTCTAAAACCTTTGCTTCTAACTTCTCTTTGAATCTCCTTGTCTTAGCTATTGAGTTGGTTAGATCCTCTATAAGCTTTCCTTTCTCTTCATCACATTCTTGAAATTTAAGCTTGAGTTTTGAGTTTTTCTTTCTTACCTCCCTTAGTGCATCAAGGGCAGAAATAAGTTCACCTTCAAGATCAACTTCTCCTTTCTCTGATTCTTCCTCTATTTGTTTGCCTTTAGGATTATCTTCATTCCTTTCTGATTTATTTCCACTAGAAGTACTCCCTTCTTCTTCTATTGCCATAAGAATATTTTCTTCTGGTCCTTCAAGTGTATCTTCATATTCATCATCACTGAAACTAAATCCATTCCTTGTACAACTATCTTCAAGATGACCAAAGTTACCACATCTAAAACACTTGAGAATCATTGGTGCCCTTTTTCTAACATCATCCTTTTCTTTTGCTAGAAATAGTACTTCATATTTATCATCATCTGAGGAACTTTCATCACTATCACTTGAGCTCTTACCTGCCTTGTCTGCATAGAAACTCTTCTTATGCCTTTGGAAAAACTTCTTTCCTTGCTTGCCTTGTCCATCCCTACTTTTCTTTTGGTACCTGTGTTTTCTTGTTTCCCTATTCTTATGATCCTATTTTTCTTCATCATTGCTATTTCCAGCCTCTGGAAAATTAGATGCATAGTGACCATATTTTCCACAATTGAAACATCTAACTGATTTCGTACCTTTATACTTTCTTGAGTCCTTGTTCCTTCTACCATAATTTGCTTCTTCATCACTGGATAACTCATTGCTTGAATCTGACTTCTTACCCTTTGTCTTCTTAGTAGCTTTGAAGGTTGCTTCTTTCTAGGGAATAGGTTCCTCTTTTATTCTCATCTCAAAAGTTGTGAGAATGCCATGTAATTCATCCCTTGTCAAAATATCAATATCTTTTGACTCTTCTATAGCTGAAATATTTTCACTAAACCTTTTTGGGAGTGACCTTAAAATCTTATCACAAACATCAGATTCTTGAACTTCAAGCCCAAGTCCTTGCATGGAGTTAACAACCTCATCTACATGAAGTAGATATGCAACAATGTTTTCTTCATCCTTCATCTTTAGGTCTTCAAATATTCCCTTGTAATTTTACAACTTTGCCCTTTTGACCTTTTTATCTCCTTCATATATGCCTTGCAACTTATCCCAAATTTCCTTTGCTGATTTGCAGTGCATAACCTTTATAAACTCTATTTCACGTAAACCTTTCAAAATTCCATTCATTGCTCTTGAATTGTAATGATGTAGAAGCTTACCATATTTATCTGTAGGTGGAGTAGCTGGTGGTATGTATCCATTCTCAACTGCTTCCCATACCTCATTTCCAAGTGCCATCAGGTGAATCTTCATTCTCATACTCCAAAGTACATAATTTTTCCCATCAAACAATGGTGTTGAATTCCTTGAAGATCCATCCTTAGAATCCATATGTGTTCTTGTAAGCTTTTCCTTCAAGTTGTTAAACTCTTTTGAAGGAACCCGCTCTGATACCAATTTAAGAACACAAGCTTATACTGAGAGGGAGGGTGAACAGTATAAGACCACTTTTTACTTTTATTTACTTAAACAATAATATCCAATATATCAATGGCAATATCAACAATAGTAATCAAATCAATGCACAAATCACCACACACAATAGAGACACCAATTTAACGTGGTTCACCCAATGTGGGCTACTCCACGGAGAAAATATTTCACTAATATTTTCTCAATAAATATCTTGGGAATCCTTTCCCTATTACAATGTTTATGGACCTCTATCCAAAGGAGACACCAATCCCCTAATCAAGTTCATGGATCTCTATCCATAGGAGACACCAATCCCCTCAACTAGTTTGTGGATCTCTATCCACAGGAGAACTCCTTCTCCTCTGCTCTAGCTGGTGATCCTCTAGAAGACTATTGCCTCCACTACACTGGCTTGTGGATCTCTCTCCACTGAAGACTCATATACTCACTCATAAGACCTATCCTCACTACCCTAGCTAATGGATCTCTATCCACTAGAGACTATTATCCTCTACTTTATCACCTCCAAAGATTACTCTCAGCTCTATCTCAAATATACACTAAACACAGTCCTTCGATCTAGCACAAATCTACTCAATATATATCTCAAATATACACTAAACATAGTCCTTCGGTCTAGCACAAATTTGCTCAATATCTATCTCAAATATACACTAAACATAGTCCTTCGATCTAGCACAAATATTCTCAATATCTATCTCAAATATGCACTAAACATAGTCCTTTGGTCTAGCACAAATATTCTCAATCTCTATCTCAAATTTGCACTAAACACAATCCTTAAATCTAGCAAAAATCTACTCAATATCTATCTCTGACCTCATAAACCTATCCTCAATCTACACCAAACTTTGTCCCCAAACCTTAACTCAAGGTTTGAACAAATCAATCAATCAACTCAGCTCACAAGTCTTCTCAAAGACTTACCTCAAATATGCATTGTAAGATTCCACAAAAACTCACACTAATCTATCCATAAGTCTTCACCAAGACTTACCTCAAATATTCTCTACAATTCTTCACCAAGACTTACCTCAAATTTTCTCAACAAGTCCTCACTAGAACTTGTCCAATCTTCTCAACAAGTCTTCACCAAGACTTACCTCAAATATTCTCAACAAGTCCTCACTAAAACTTGTCCAATATACTCAACAAGTCCTCACCAAGACTTATCTCAAATCTTCTCAACAATTCCTCACTAAAACTTATCCAATTTTCTGAATAATTCTTCACCAAGACTTACCTCAAATCTGCATTATAAGCTTCCACAAAATCTTACTCAAATCAACTCAATCTATCACATAAAACCTCTTCAATCACACAAACAAGCTTCACACAAAATCTTGTTTAATCTCACATAAACATATAGAGAATTGTTAGAGACTCAATATGCTTCACACTCACAAAAATTCTCAATCACTTTCAATATCTCTTGCTTTACCATATAAACATATAGAGAATGGTTAGAGACTCAATATGTTTCACTCACAAAAATGCTTAATCACTTTCAATATCTCCTTCAACTCAATTCAGAAATAAAGAACAATTTGTTTCATAGAACTTGAACTATCACTCCAACACTTCCAATCAACTAAGCTCAATCAACTCCACTCAACCAATCACTCAATGAAAGCTTATTCAACAATGCTTATCAAACAAACCTCACATAACAATGATACTCATGATCTTTCACAAACCCTAGTTCAAGATAGTTCTCAACTTCACATAACAATGATACTCATGATATTTCACAAACTCTAATCATGCACATGAAGGCTCACTCAAATATTTCCAACAATGCTTATCAAACAAGGTTTCTAGCATCAACTTTCATTCCAGAAAAACCCTCATCAATCAATATTGGATTTCTCAAAACCAAACTCAACAATGCTTATCAAACAATCCTTTTCACTCCAACTTAGCATTCATAACATCCAACAATATTTCACTCACAAGGAAGATATGCCCATACCTTTTGTTTGATGAAGCTTGACCTCAAAACCTATCTCAATCACAATCAACTCTTTGCCACTCTCAAAGGTTAGGTAACAAAATCTTCACTCAAAAATTCACTTAAATGATTCCTCAAAATATTTCACCATACATAGCATAAGATCTCAATTACACCTTATAAACTCCACACTTTAAAATATTAGCAAAAACCAAGTAAATCACTTCAACAATAACTTTTCATTAATCACCTTATTACTCCTCTTAATTAATTAACACCTTTATATTTAAAATAAAATATAACTCCTCTTATCCCCTTATTACTCCTTCTAAAAGGATAATTTAATTTTTAACTTAACCAAAACCTTATATCTCCCTCTTTATTTCCTTGCCAACCACCTTAGCACTAAATATAATCCCCTAGCGCACGTTCCGCAAATTCCGCCTAGAAAAAACCTTAACAAAAATTACAAACCAATTTGCATACCTTTTTGCTTAGAAAAATGTCCTCGATGGGTTTCGAACTCCCACATTTCCTCCACCAAGCACCTTAGCGCTTAGACGTTCACCGTTTGGGCTACGTGCCCTCACGTGAACTAAAGGCATGCCCCGACACCCTTATCCTCTTGCCTTTTGTAATGTGAAAACTAAAACACTTCCTCCTCTTCAACAAAATGGCGTTCGCATGATTCGAACCCTAGCCTCGCATTCCTCGAACGCCTTATCGCAGCCCTTGGCTACCAACTATGCTATAGGCTACTTTGGGATATTTTTTGCGCTCCACTCATGCTTATTCTTCCTTTTGCACCCAACGAACTCAAAACACATGCGAATCTCTCTTATGGCGCACGAACTCTTTTTGCATTAACATATATTCGCAAGGATGATTATTGCCAAAGGTTTTTGGCATATTTATATAAAATTCAATGCCCTTTCTCCAACGTCGACGTGGACATTCGAATTTTTTAAAATTCGAATTATAATTTTTAAACTTAGGGCCTTTAAACATTATTATTTAATTTTAAATTTTAACCTTAAGGTTAAATTATTTAAAATTAAATAATTAAACCCTTAATCACTCAAACTGCCATATGGGTTTTTTAGGTGCCTTATAATGTGACAACTCCTTGCATTTATTTTTCATAAACCAATCATGTATCCTTAAATATTATAATATTAATCCTTCTTCTTTTCTTTTTGGAAAAACCACCGGAGGATATTAATGAAACTCGAACATCAACCTTGCCAATCAAAACTCAGACATAAACACCTGGATGACAATAAACTTGGTCCTCATCTTCCTTGACATCAATGACAACAAAACTTGCTCATATTTCCAACACTAATTTTGTATTTTTGCATGAGTTCCTAAATCATCCTTGAAGTAAACTAAGGTCATTGATCAGTTGCGATCTCCCTTGGAAACCCAAATCTTGTAAAAATTGATGAATACAAGAAATTTGCTACAATTTTCTCCTTTAAATCACGTAAATCCTACACTTCAACCCACTTAGTCACATAGTACAAACTAGGATATACCTCTTACCTCCTGACTACGGATTAATGGGTCCTACAAATTCCATCCCTCATTTATCAAATGGATCAATTTGAACATGTGGTTGGAGTGGCATCTCATAACTGAGAGTAGGTATGCTATCCTCTGACATTGATCACACTAGCTCACATGTTTGGTTGCATATTTGAATAGTGAAGGCCCGTAATAACCAACCTACAAAACTTTATATGCATTCCATTTTCCTAAAAAATGGCCACCACAAGGTTCATCATGGAAAGCCTTCAATATTTTAGTTATTTCATTCCCAACAACACATTTTCTAAAAAGTTGATTAGACCTTGTTTTAAACAAGCACCCATGAATCCATGAGAAATCTATATTTTTCTCAATTTAATTCTATTTTTCACAAGGTAAAAGTGTAGGGAATACTTTATTAGTGGCTAAATAATTAGCCATATCTATGTACCAGGGTATCTAATAATTCAGATCAAACAAATCCTCATCTGGAAATTGGTCCTCTATAGATGCATAGTCTAGAGGTGTTAATCTAAATAAGAAATAAGCTACCATATTATCCTTTTCTAGATTGTCCACTATTATAACATCAAATTCCTACAAAAGCAACAACCATTTGATAATTCTACCATTAATCCCAGGTTTATTTGTCAAGTATTTGATCGCTGAATGGTCAGTGTGTACAAAAACCTGATAACCTATAATGTAATGACAAAATTTATTAAGAGCATATATTACTACAAGAAAATACTTCTCTGTGATAGTATAATTGAGTTCAAAATTTGTGAGGTTTTTACTAATATAATATATGGTATAAAAATAATCACCATATTTCTATCCCAGTACTGAGCCTATTGCATTGTTAGATGCATCGGTATATATGTGAAAAGGTATGGTCCAATTTGGACCTCTCAACACTGGAGTAGTAATTAGTTTTTCCTATAAGGTGTTGAATGGTTGTTCACATTATTTAGTCTAGATAAACTTTGTATCCTTAGTTAAAAATGTAGTAACAGGTTTAGAAATTTTTCTAAAGTATGATATAAACCTCCTATAGTAACCGAATGATCCTAGGAAATTTTGGATATCCTTCTGTATTTTAGGAGTAGGCAGGGTTTGTATGACTTCTATTTTATTTTTGTCTACTTTTATCCCATCTACAGAAAGGTGATGTCCTAAAACTATCCCTTCCTACATCAACATATAACATTTCTCATTGCTTAGGGACAAGTTAGTTTCCTCACAACATTTAAGTGTATTTTCTAGATTTTCTATGGTAGTTTCAAAAGTTTCTCTATATATAGTGAAATCATCCATGTATACTTCCACAGTCTCTCCAATCATGTCAGAAAAATGCTTAAAAATACCCTCTGAAAAGTGGTATGTATATTGCATAGACCAAATGGTAAAACTCGGTAAGAAAATTTCCCCCATGGACAAGTTAAGGTGGTTTTATATTGATCTTCTTCTCCTATTTGGATTTGATTGTATCCACTGAACCCATCCGGGAAATAAAAATACTTCTTTCTTGCCAAGGTGTCAAGGACTTGATCTATGAAGGGTAAAGGGAAGTGGTATTTCTTGGTTTCTTTATTCAACAACCTATAATCAACACAAATTCTCCACTTTCCATTCTTCTTAGGTACCACCACTAATGGCGATACCCACTCACTATCTGAAATGGGGTAGATGAATCCAAATTTGAGGAGTTTTTGTAGTTTTTGATAATTTCCTTTATGGTTGGGTTCATTATCCTTTGTGGTCATATTACTAGTTTAACCTAGCCTTCCAAATATAATCTATGAGTACAGGTCTCAGGAGCTATTCCTCTCATGTCATAATTCTCCCAATCAAAGGTATTTTGATGTTTTTCCAATGTTTTTTTCAGTTTGGTTTGATGTTCAATTGTCAACTTGTTATCTATGTTCATCATTCTACCAGGTGCAACTTCTATTTTTTGAATATGGTGGTATTTTACTCCTACTAATGGTAACTCAGGAGGAGGATATGAGGGTTCCCCATGAAAAAATAATACATCATCCTATCCTCATCATTTTCATCTCCAAACTCATCAAGTATCATGACAGGTTGGATCATTAATAGACCACCAATATTTTGATTCTCATTCTTAGGTTCTCCCAAAAAATTTGTAGACTGTGCAGGTGGATGTATTATTAGTTTATTTATATTCTGACCATCTTAAATGGTCATTTTACCATATCTACAACTTACGTAAGCATCAACTATTTCCAGCCAAGGCCTACCTAATATTAATGGGTATCCACCTAATCTAGACTTGGATTGTAGCACTAAGAAATCTACTAGATACTCCCATGCATCCACTATAATAGTGATATCTTCCAGTATTCCATCAAGGAGCACTGTAGACATGTCTAAAAACTATAGCATAGTTTTAGTAGGCTTCATATTAGTTAATTACAATTTTTGCATGGTCTCTTAGGGTATGACATTGATGGTAGCCCCTAAATCTACTAGTGTATTGGGTAAAACACAACCCTCTATTTTTACAATTGACACAGGGATTATTGGATCTAAGTACTTCTAGATATAGGAATTCCCTAACATAAGATCAGCTATATGACCTACCAAAGTGATTTATTTATCTGGTTTCCTCCCTGGTTTCTTGAGGCACAACTCTCTTATGGCCTTACCATAGATAGGTATGTCTCTGATGGCCTGAAAGAGAGGGATTGTGACCGTTACATTTTTTAAACTAGAGAGAATATCAAACATTATTTGTATTGGTTTCTTGGGTTCTTGCAACCTTTGTGGAAAATGTGGAACTCCTTATTTATTATTCACAAGCATTGATTCTTATTCTACTTCCTCTATAAGGGGTGATTCCCCTTTTCCTATCTCTATGTGTTCCTCTTCTTCTACAAGAGAAGTGACTTCTACACCTAATTTTTTTCCTAATTGTAACTGGATAGGATCACAATCTACCTTAATATTGTATATGGGGTACATCTCATTTTCCATATAATAGGCTCGCTATTATTTGTTTTTTGGGTTTACTATAGGTTGTGCTGGTAACTGAGGAGTTCTTGAAGTAGGAGGTGCAGGAAGACTTAGCTATAGTGGAGCTGGAGTAGGATGTTGTGGATACTGATTCCAAGCATTCTAATTTCTCCATTGTTGTCCAAGCTATTGGTATTGCATCCAAGGGTAAGGTTTGTAAGGATTTTCTCCTTGGGGAAATTGATTCCAAGGTTTTTGCCCATACCACCCATATTGGGTGGTTGGGCTTGACCTTGGTTTTGGTAATTGCTACCCCCATAAGATGAAATTCATGATTGCATGTTGTTACCCATAGGAGACTGTTGCGAGTTTATCCTCTTACCCATGAAGTATGCTTCTATTAATTTAGGTTTCTCTTTATATTTCATTAATTGTGGACACAACATAGTTTTATGATCCTTTTTACAAATAACACATACACAAACTTCATTTTCTGGATACTCATTTCTGGGGTGTTTGCATTTAGGATAGAAGTAGGTCAATGTTACCTCATTCTCCTAATTATTATTCTAAAGTAGTAAGGTATCAATTTAAATAGCTAGATATGATAACATATCGCTCTTAAGATCCTCAAGCATGTTACCTATTTCTATTTTAGTGATAGTGGCTGATTATTTTATATTTCTAGGGATCAACTTACCTTTTCTTATTGAAAATATTTAAACAAACACTGAATATCATCCATATCATGTTGGTAAATATCTCCCCAAAGATCATGTTTAAAGCTTCTAAGGATTCATTTTTAGTCCTTTCATAAAAATTCTTCTTAGGGACATGTCTCCCATGTTTGAATGGGGTGATATTTGCAAATTGAAGCTGAACCTATCCCAGTATTCTTTCATAGATTCCCCTTCCTTTTGTGTTATGTCTAGAGATTCCTCTCTTGCATCTCGTGCTCTACAAAAATCCTAATACTACTCTAGAAAAAGTTTTTTCAACTATTCCCAAGTAGTTATCCATTTATCCCCCAAGCTAATGAACCAGTGCAAAGCTGAATCATCAAGGGTGGAAAGGAATAATTTAAGTTTTTGAGCATATGTGGTGTAATCCACAGATCTACATAAAAAATCAAATTTAAACAGAAACAGATCTAGATCTTCTGTTGGTAGTCCTCTAAAATTTGGAATGTGGGTAAGAAATATGTGCTTCATCTTGTGATCTCCTCCTACCTCTCCTATTGGAAAAATAAAACTAGTCGATGTTTCCTCTAGATTTTTTTTCATTCTATCTACTACTGGAGTTTGTACACTAACTGCACTTAGAGAATTTGTCAATGCTTCTAGTTCATTTCTTTTATCCTTGAGAAGGATGGACAAGTTAGTATTTGAAATTGTTTTATCTAATACTATATGCCAATATTGGGTATTCAGTAGATCTTTCTTAGACTGAACTCTACTTATCTCTGATCCTACTCTAATATTCTACTGAATTATTTTATAAGGATATTGTGCAAATAGTGGGTGTTCTAGCCAATGCACAGGTGGAGAGTATGATGGAGATTTTTTAGTCTCAAGTTCAGAATCTACTAAGGCTGAAGTATTTTGAGAAACAACTTCTTTGTTTTTGACAAAATGATCATTTGGTCCTCTATTATTAGGTGGACTCATACAAATTTTTACATGAAGGATTCTAGAGAAAGTGGTCTACACTACTACTACTATGCTTAATTCAGAACTTAGAAATTATAATGGCTACTCCCAGGCAATGGCACCAAAATATTGGGTAAAACATTGGTTATTTTTTTTGTGGTTCAATTAATTGACTCATTTAATTGTCAACCAAGGGTAGCTCATAGTCTTGTGAGCAACCGTGCAAACTTATAATTTCTCCTTCAGATATGAGTCCCTCATTTTTAAGTTTTGAGTTTTTTTTTGTGTTCGTTGAAGTTTTGACTCAAACCAATAATGTATCCTACATCTAAGAAAATAGGACTAGAATGCACACAAAAATTAAACACTACTTTCTGGAAATTACTGAAAATAGGGGAAAATACCAGGAAAATAATTTAATCTGCAAAAAAATAAATAATAAAAAATAGGGGAAAGTAAGGGAAAAACTTTGTTGTATGTGGGACCATGCTTCCAGTAGGTTCTACCTATGTTAAATCTTCTTCAGATGCTTTATATTATTTATTAGGAAATCACTTAGAAAATGTTTTATTAATATTTGCAACAAATAATTTACATAAAAGTTTTGGGGGTCTTCTTCAGGGGTGGCCTACATATTTATAAGATATGCGGCCACACCCTATTACAATTTTCAAAACAAATAAAAAAATGATTCGCTTTTACAACCGCTTGCATGAATGAAGGAATCAGGCAAAATATCAAGATATTTTAGTGTATTATGTTTCTAGAATACGTCTAATATTTTTTTTGTTTGATTTTCATAAATATTTCATGTAGAAACTATAAAATAGGTGGCTAATCATCTTTGACATCTTCCCTTGTTCGGTTTCAATACCGAAACTCCATTTATGCTCACTATTGAAATTTTACTCTATTATACCTACCACAGAGTTGTAATAGAATTTGGCTTTAGTGGAAATCGGGTGCCTCGTCTAAAGAAGTCGAGAAGCAGGCACATTGTATTCATAAGTTGAAAAGCAGGTGCCTAATGGGAAGCAGGTACCTAACAATTAAGTGCCAAACAAAATTCAGGTGCTTCAAAGAAATTTTGGTGCTTGACTTCATACGTCACATCGATGTTTCATAGATATTTTTCCTTCATGAATTCACAAGTGCCAGGTCTGAGTGGGACCTCAATGAAAACATGCCAAAATGCAACAATTTCCAAAAAATCTACACAAAATACACTTAAATATAAATATTAAATAACATGTAGAATAAACTGTCAAATATATATATATATATAGATATATATAATTTTCATAAAACATGTACATCTATAAAAATAAGTGCCACATTTTATAGGGAAAGGAGTACAAAAAATAAGCATTTCTAAGGCTCATCAGTGGGGTCTACGACTGCTACACAAGGGTCTAATGTAATGGTTGTGTAGTGGGGGATGAAAACCAAGAAGGAGGTATCATGAAGAAAGTAGGCACCATAGACTGTGGTGGAGGTAGTGGTGTTTGGGCAAAGGATTAAGGTGGTGGGTGCTATGATGTGCCAAAAGAAGGCATCTACGTAGGACCAAATGACCAATGAATGGAGAATTTAGGTTGGGCATAATAGCATGGAGGATTGGTGAGATAGGATGGATAGAGTGGATTATAGGTAGAAAGTGGAATGGAAGGAATATCCTGTAATGGGCAAGGTGGAGGGATTCAAAATATGGAAGTAGATGAGGGTGGAGGTGGAGTGGAATATGGTATACCATATATCTTGAAATAAGGGAAAGTAGGCATAAAAGGTAGAAGCCTAAGAGGAGAGCATGGTGAACATGTCCACAAAGGTTTGTGAAGATGGGATTTGTTGATGTTGTTGAGGAATGAATTATTGCATTTGAGAGGGTGTTTGAGATGTGGTGTCAAAATAAGGAAAATATGAATGTTGGTAAGGTGATTGTTGTGGTTCTTGAGAAGTGTATTTGTATGGTGATGTGGGTGGGGTATGCTATTATTGTGACAATAATGGTTGTGAGGGTGATTGTGATAATGGTACTTGAGTGCTTAGGGTGGAAAATTAGGGATTTGAGATCATCCCTATGGTAGGGGTGAATGACGTAACCTTAGGGTAAGGATAATCGATTAAAGAAGGGTCATCCCCAATAATATAATGATAAGGATATTAAAGGAAAGTATGAGTGAAGGTACGTGAGGTAGGTGGAGTTTATTTATCGATAGTGAAGAAGAGAGGTGAGTTTCTTGGAGCTGTATAAATGACATGGTCACAAAATATGGAAGTTCGATTAGGTGGGGGATGACTGAGGAAGAATAGAATGATATTCACCATATGATGTGGTGAGCATGTTACTAAATATGGATGTATTTCCATATGACATGGTAAGTATGCGATATGGCACAAAACTCGTAAGTAGATCAGGTATGGACATGGATGTGTAGACACTAAAATGTGTCAATCCAATTAGACTATAATGACACACTCTTATCAACACCATATGGACCCATTGGGAAACCCTTAGGGGTTAAATGGTGGTCTTAACCACTTTTGGGAAGGTTTACCCCACTTTTGGGATATTTTGGGCCATATAGCCATGGTTGTCCCACCCTAGGATGACTATAGTTCATGGTTGTCCCACCCAAGGAAGGTCACCAACAATCATCCTTGGGTAGGATAGCCATGACGTAGGCCCCTCAAAATTTTAAGGGCAGAACAAATGGTAACCAAATTTTGCCATTTATCTGCTCAATGATTTATGACAGATTGAGGGCCTATCAAAACCATCGCAACCTATAAATTGGAGGCCAAAATTGGAATCTTCTCCCACCCAACGCATGGCAAGGGATTTAACAAGTGGTGGCTCCTACCTTGCATGCCCCAAATTGCCCATTTGACCCTGTGGTCCTCTTGGGATATAAATTGGAGTTATTCCACCAAATTTTAGAGGGAGGTCTTTGCAATATTTTGCAACAAAGTGTTATCAAGATTCACTCTCCCTTTCACCTATGTATTTCCCCTTAAAATCTCCATCTATCGCAGGAGGTTTGCAAGTGATCCCAAACACACAAATATATTCCAAAACCCACCTATTTGTGTGAATTAGATTACCAAATTCAATGACAACACCCCTAGGAGTAGTTTAAACCAGATCCTAGAAGAATTGATAACAAAACCCACCAATTTTGATGTCCATCCCCACCTGGGATAGTTAACAATACCAATTGGAACACCCAGGTATGGTCATGAATATACACATAATTTTGGGTTAATTTTAGTATAGATCATTTCTACAGTAGTTTATATGCATCATACTAGAATTTGGTGATATTTGGAGTAGTTTTGAAGTATTAGTTAGATATTTCATTATAACAATCCCAGTTGGAACACCCAGGGATAACCATAGATTATGCATATGATTTCATTTCAATTTCTATATAGATCATTCCTAAATTAGATAATATACATTATTCTAAGTTTTGGTACAATTTGGAATAGTTTTGCACCGCCTATTTCACCTTTTATATCCAATATTGCATGCATCTTTCTGATTTTATGTTAATATGCACATGCTATTAACCAATCTAATTTTGTTGTATGTAGATCTAGGTATTCTAGTGTGCAAGGAAGGAGCTAAAGGTTTGAATATGGATATATCATCGCAGTGGTACCAAAATCAACTCTTCAATTCATGAGTGCAAGGAAGACACTGAATGTGCACCTTGAGTTTCTGAAAGGATTAGATCTTTTGAACGTTGTAATTAATTGTACAAATTAATAGCCCTCAAGGGGACGTTTTGTAACTGTGCATTTGGCAAATATATTAATATAAATAGAAGCCCCTCATTTCTTTCACTTATTTGTCATTATGCTTACTTTAATGTCACTTTTGAATGCTTAAATAAATAGGTGCATTTCATTTCCCTTTGCTAGGTGCACCATTTTTATACTGTACAGTGACGATCATGGTGGGACCCCTATCCCATTTTATTTTTGCAAGTTTTAACTCTATTTTTATCTCTAAAATATTATAGGTTTTGGTCATTATGGCCTGAAATGACCCTTGATTTCCTAATTGGAACACCTAGGGATGGCCACAATAGATTTGCAGCTATCCAACCCTGGTATAGCCAAAAAACATGGGGCTTACAAATCAAATTGATAGAAACAACAACATTTTAGGCTCTCAAGATAAGTCTCTAAATATTCACTTTGCATTATTACTGTTTAGAGAAGGTTAGATTTTTTTTTTTTGTCTTTTCCTTGTTTGTTGAAGAGTAGATTTTGCTTTTTATTAAAAACAACAAAAAGAAAGGAAAAATAGAAAATGAACAACTTAAGTATGCATTTGTGTGGTTTGATTTCTTGTGACTTACCTAATGGTTAGGTTGTCATATAGGGTAAGCATTTTTGTAGGTTCCATTATTTATGCAATACTTATAAAAGTGAAACATTATTTTTCATTTAGTGAAGGTTCATTGAGTGCTATCTTTTTTTACTTTCTTTAAGCATAAAAGGAACCACACGCCAACCCCAACTACTAATAGAGACAAACGACGGTGGGCTTCATCTCCACTCGTTGGCTCGAATAATACGAACTTTTTTTTGGCCAAATCTAGCTCCAAAATTATCTTAGTCATTAAAAATATCACACACTCCTCTTTGAAGGGTGTATGACTACCCATGATCAATATGGGTGAGGATTGGTAGGACCTGTACTACCTGATTGGGTATGGGCTTCATCTATGTACTTTGGTTGGTTTACGTGACTGGAATTTCATTTCTAGTTGTCGAGTTGCAAGTATATAGGTGAAATCCTCTAAAAATTTTGAAAATCACATCAACAATATTCAAACACGTGAAAAGAGATCTCTTTGCAAAACAAAAAATAAAAAACACACAAAATAGTTTTAGGGAACACATAAAATATTTAAAAGAGATAAAAACTTGTATTATTGTGTGTTGCATCATTAAAATTTGTAAAGGTGATAATCACGTAGGGTTTAATTTAAAGTAGTTATGGCATGCACCTGCAACCAAGCCCGTTCAAATGTTGATGATGTAAATAGTATAAAAGGAGATGTAGACCATCTCTGATTTGACCCTAAGGATATGATTATACCTCCTTTGTGGCCTCCTACTCGCCCAAGTCCTAGAATGTCAATTCAGGAACTTAATATACAAGGGACACCTACGCGGGACACCCCTATAGGTCTTGGTCCTAATCAAGGAATATACTTTCCAAATATAGACACTTCACATGCCTTCTTTCAATAATAGAAATCATGCATTGAGGCATAAGAAAAAAAAGTAATACCATGCATTCACATGCCTTCTCGGTCTACCTTGTATATTTACATGCAAGATCAATATTACACACCATGGGTAGGGCCAAATGATCAAAATATGCCCTTAAATTGCCCTTATAGGTCTCATCCGTATAATTACCAAGATGAGTATCATACTCATCGCCTTGGGTGAGCAAATTCAACTCTTACCTTCCTCATTGATGAAGGAAGACATGAGGAAAGTCTTGATTATCCTTATTTTAATTATTCCATGCAAGCATGATGTGCTTCTGAACCAACTGAGTATAAAGAACATCTATTTAGGATTTAGGTTCAAGTGAACACGACCTCTCTCAATCGAGGGAAGCTCATAGTCGACCTTTCATATACTCCAAAAAAATATAGGCATCATGTAAATAGTGTTAGGGCTAATAGACCTCATACAACTGATCAAATAAATCAAGTTTTCAAAAGATATGTTGATCGCCAAGCTCAATTCAATCAGCTTTGACTATATAAACAATGCTTGGATTGTGAGCATTAGTTACAAAAGCAAAGAATTGAATAGAAAATTCAAGAGACCTTACGTAACAAGGTTCCTACCCAAATTACTCATAGACAGGGGGTTCATCAGAGGCAACCTACTTTTAATCAAAATAGGCTTCCTAGACCTAACAAAATGTTGCCTCCTTGACCTCCTAGTCCTAATCAGGACTTGCATTCTAGGCCAAACATAGACCACCTTTCACAAGTGTTTGTTCCTCGTAGGCCAGTTTAGGAAATACCTTACAGAGCCTATGATGATCTGGAACTAGAAGAGTAATATCTAGAAGTACCTTACGGAGGTATGGTTGATGATATTCAACCACCACACCATATTATTGACATTCCTCACCCTCATATATGGGGCCAAAGAAAAGAATAGGAGTTCAAATCCTCTTATGCATATAAATAATTGCTTGAATGCATGGAAATAATAGAAAACAAGACCTCTAGGTCCGAGCTTCAAAATCCCACTTTACGCCAGCTTCATAGTCAACCACTTTACCCATCAATACCTTCCCCTCCATACCAAAAGCATTTAAAAATGCCTAAGCTAGATATATTCAAAGGAGAGGAAGATGCATAGGAGCATGTGACTAGGTTTATGAATCAATGCTTTAGTATCTATGATAATCATACCTTACTCTTAAGAAAAAAATTTATTAGCCTCTTTGGCTCAACTATAGAGTGGTACAATTAACTCCCAAGGCATAGTGTCCATAGCTTTGAACAATTTGTGGATGCATTCTTGGAATATTTCACCTTTAACACTAAATGAAAGGTGACTCTAAAAGATCTCATGGGTTTGAAGCATTATGATGATGAGTCAATCACAAATTATGGTAACAAGTGGTGAACACTTCTCAATAAGCTACCATACCTACTACCAATGTCTGAGTTGAATCACATATTTTCTAAGAGTTTTTTAAAGCCAATTCTATTATTTCTACAACTCCAACAATACCAAACTCTTGAATATGCTCTAGCACAGGCTAGAACAATCAAAGAAATAAAATTCAAGAGGGGAAGATCACAAAACCCCATAAAAAGAAGTGGAATAAGAACACAAAAGCTAATTTTATGCAACCAAAGCTAATAATATTTAATAAAATTACCATTAGAATTATAGGACTTGTGAAAACAATGTTGCCTTAGAAGGCTAACTACCAGGGCCAACCTCCTCCTGCATGTTACAATAATAACACTTAAGTGAATCAAGGGAAAAAACAACAATGTCACCCTAAGTAAAAATTTATGCCTTTCACCAAGTCTATGGGTTCCCTATTAGATCATCTATGTGCATCCAAAGTAATTACCCTACTTGGGATCAAACCTATAGATCCGAGTACTGGTAAACCAAAGTCTATGGGATGTCGTGAAGACCTATACTGTAGATACCATAGGCAGAATGGGCATGACTTGCAAATATGCTATAGGTTCAAACACCTAGTACAAGACATGATTGAGAGGAATGATCTTCAAGTTGATAACCCTATCACAACAAATAATAAAAAATGGATGTCTTTAAAGACCCATTGCCCACTCATGAGGTGTAGGAAAATCAAGCAAAATAGATAAAAAGGTCCATACAACACCCCTTCAACAAGGTTTCATCAGGATGGTTAGAATCATGATAAGGAATAAGCATTATCCAAATTAAGTGGCACCATATATAGCTTCAAATTATATTTCCTCCACATCATAGTCTCCACCTCCAGTGCAAAGCCTTCCACCTCATCTAGTGGTCACCATAAAAAGTAAGCTTACTCAAATATTGCGAACAACATCGAACCAACTCTATCTAAGAGTTTATTCAATAGTATCCACCTCATTGAGGAGCTCTTATGGATATCCTTCAGTTGATCGAACTACAACCCCAGGAGTCTAACTTCTTTATCAATTTTATGGGGCATGTTCAGTAGTGCAAAGAGCAAGTATTTACATTTCATGAACATGAACTCAAACCAATATCAAATGAGGTGGTTGATCCTCCTTTACACATCATTATGTGTGTAAATGGAAAACCTTATAATAGAGTTCTAATTGACACTGGTTCTTCTCAATATCATCATCACAAATGCTCTTCAACATATAGATCTTCCAACATCCCATATTTTTGAATCCACATATACCCTTTGAGCATTTAACGATACTCTATGTTCAACAGTTGGCACTATAATCTTACCTATTCAGGTGGGACACAAAACTATACTGACGTGTCAGATCTTAGAGGGTTCAATGGCCTATAATATCTTGTTGGGTAGACCCTATATTAGGGACATGAAGTGCATGTCATCCATATTTCACCAATATTTGAAGTACACTCACAAAGGGTAAGTACATGTTGTCTCTGTAGACCTTGAGCCCTTCAAATATTACAACTTGGTGTAGCACATCCCTGAGTCGACCTTACCATAAAATCATGTGGAATTCCAATTGAATACATCCAATCAAGGTCTGAATCCTTCACTAGTGTCTTCCATTTATCCATTACCATATTTTGCTATACCACCCTCATCATTGGTACCTTTAGATACACCTTCATCATCATCAAATACTCCATAAAGGAACATGTTGAAGAGGCCTATTGACGAGATCCATCTAATCATCTCTACCACATGAAAGATATTCCTAGTAAAGAAGATGAGGAACCACCTCATGAGGTAAGAATTGAGTCATCCCAAGCCTCACTTCTATCTCCTCCATCCTCATCATCACAGGTGACATTACATTTAGCTACTACGGGTTTAGAAGAGTACCTAGTGAGGAATATTACAATAGTTACAACCATTGATACAATACAAAATATGGGATGACCTCGTCTTCCCATAGGTACCATCATACATTTAGGCATATCTATCAATCAAATGAACTTCATATATGGGGGTATTGAATATGGCACAAAACCATCTCCTTAGCAAGAAGAGGATGAAGAACCCTTTTTTGATGACATCAATTATATGTCCAATCTCGACTATGCTATGTGATATCTCCATCATTGCCATTGGCATGTCTATGGTTTTGGGTTGTAAAAGCAAGGTACTCACGTTCCTTTCTAGTCGTAATATCAATTTCTATATGATAAATATGGTTTAGGACACAACAAGCTTGTGCCTCTCAATGTCCTCATAGAAATGTTAGAGCACCTAGGTGTGAAATATATGGATGAGCTTGCATGCGATACTTACAGTAATACTAATAATGTCCACTCTTTGGAGGATTATTTTCTTGCAAAGATGATAGATCAAGGGATATTTCATTTAACCCGATCCTATGAATAGGGTGAAGGTTCGCATACCCTGCCATATTATAATGAGGAAGAGGATCAAGGTCCCCCTTATGAATGGACAATTGATGATGAATTGGATTATGGCGTAAAACTTATTAACTCCCCTGGTTCAAATGAGGAGTATGAGTAGGTCATCTCATTGGATTATAAAGAATATTTCTATCTACATATGTTCCCATTGCAACATCCCATATGGTGATAGCTTCTACCACTCGAATAGCAAGCGCATCCTCATCCACATCGACCATCATCGATCATTCCACCTCCACTGCAACCACCCATGCAAGTATTGAGATAACCTCCTATCAATAGACCCAATCGCCCATCCAATGGAGATCATCCATAAATTAATATGATTTCCATAGATCTTACTGCATCCTTGCATGATCCAAATAACCCATTAAAGCCATTGCACCTCGACCTTGAGGTAATTGACTTTGATCAAGGATATTCTCCCCCATATCCATTAGAGTATTGGCCTTGCAATGAAATATTACAACTATTTCATTTTTCTCCAAGATCTACTCAAAATGTCTTTCATGTTGAGGTTAAGCATTAGTTTCCAATTGATGACATAAACCCAATTGATACCATTTATTTTATCCCTAATCCACACCAGTTGGAAGAAGGATCTCATATGTCAATTGAGCCAAAAATTGATAGGGATATTAGCACAAATCATGAGGCTCATTAATTCATCAAGTTAGGGGAAGGATTATCCCTTATTGAGCAAGATGATTACACAACTCTTTTAAAAGAGAATAAGAAAGCTTTTGCATGGTCCTATAATGACATGCCAGGACTAGACCCAAATTTAGTCACGTATAATCTTATGATTAATCCAAATGCAAAACCAATCAAGCAAAAGCTACGAAAAATGCATCTAATAGTAGCCTTAATGGTGAAAGATAAATTACAAAAATTGTTAGATGCCAATTTCATTATATCAGTTGATTATCCACCATGGATTTCCAATATGGTACCTATCAAGAAACCTAATGGGATGATTCACATTTGCAACGATTTTTGAGATCTAAATAAATCAAGTCCTAAGGATGAATCCCCTTTGCCAAAAAATGATGCACTTGTGGATGCCACAACAAGCCACAAGATGTTATCTCTAATGGATGGTTTCTCCAGATACAATCAAATTTACATTAATCCATAAGACCAACTCAAAATGGTGTTCACAACACCTTGGGGGATATTTTGTTATAAGGTCATGACTTTCGATCTTAAAAATGTTGGCGCTACCTACTAGTGAGCTATGAATTACATCTTCCATGACTACATGCATAAAATTTTGAAATATTACATAGATTATTTATTGGCTAAATATTTACTATGCCATGAGCACATTGATTTATTGTGCAAAGTCCTCGATCACCTCATCAAGCACAATGTTAGACTAAATCCCAAGAAGTGCATCTTTGGAATCACATATGGAAAACTCTTGGTATTAATAGTGTCTAAATGAGGCATAGAGGTAGATCCAAATAAAGTCAAGGTAATCCTTGAAATGCCTCCCCCACTAATATAAAGTAGCTATGTAGTCTAGAAAGAAGGTCACATCCATCAAGTGCTTCATAGCATAATTATCAGATAAGTGCTGACCTATGAACAAATTGTTACACTGGGGGGTCATATTTAATTGGGATGATGAGTGTCAAGCCACCTTTGACAAGATTAAACAATATCTAGCTTCACCACCAGTAATGGCTCCTCCTCGATCAGGAGTGTTGTTCTATCTATACATCTCAGGTAGTGAGCTTGCATTGGGCACCATGTTGTCCCAAAATAATGAATTGCACAAAGAACATGCTACTTACTATATTAGTCGCACCCTAGTCAGTTACAAAATAAATTATGCATACATTGAGAAGTTATACTTAGCAGTGGTTTTCACCACTAAAAATCTATGCCATTATATGCTCAATCATACCACGTATGTAGTATCCAAAGAGAATCCATTGTGATATATGATGAGTTGTACTTACCATAACAATCACACGGTGAAATGGATTATGTTATTGATAGAATTTGACCTCAAATTCATCGAACAAAAATCAATTAAGGTCAGTTCATAGCCGATCAACTTGTAGAGGCTCCCCTCTAGTATGACCAACCCCTTAGCATAGAGCTTCTTTATGATGGAGTCTTTCAAGTGTTAGAATCACCTGTTATTAAAGAGCCAAAATCATAGGCTGACATGAGTCTATTTTTTGATGGCTCTTAGTGTGAGCAAGGGGGTGGCATGGGAATTGTGTTCTTTACACCTCAAGGGGCTCTGATACCCATTTTTCAAACTCAATTTCCCATGCACCAACAATAATGTCGAGTATGAAGCTCCTCTCATAAGCCTTCAAATAAAAATCACCATGAAAATAACTAAGCTCAATATTTTCAATGATTTCTTGCTCATAGTGAACCAAGTTAAGGGAATATTCCAATGTAGATGCCCAATATTCCAAGCTTACAAAGCCCTAGTGGATAAAATTCTAGTAAAATTTGAATGGTATGATATTGAGGCACTCCCTTGATCATCTAACCATTTTGTGAATACAATGGCCTCCTTAGAATTTTTAATCCCGTAGAACCCTTCTGATGATATAACAACCATTCAAGTCAAAACACTATTGTAATCTGTAACTATGTGTGAGAACCTTCACTCCATGCCATAAATCTACATGATTCAAATTTAACCTTTTCATGAACGGTTCTCTCAAATTCACAATTGCTTAAATAATACCGCTTGGGGACTTTATTTCCTCAAACACATTTTGATAGCAACATAATGCTATATCTATAAGTTATCTTCCAATAAAAATTCATGAGAGATGAACTTCAAAAGGTTTAAGTAATTCATACAATTGAGGCTTATTCAAATCAATTTTGGTCCATCCAGCTAAAAGATTACCTAAATCTTGGTAACATCCCTTTTGGATTGTTGCATGTTGCCAAATGCACATTCAAGCAAAAAGCAGAAAAATATGTCTTACTTGAAGATATATTGTATCATTGAAGCCACGAGGATATCCTCCTTCATTGCCTAGAACCTCAAGATTTAGTTTGGGCAATTTCCCAAGCACACAACTGTACATGTGGTGGTCATTTCAACTTTAGTTTGAGCATATTCTTTGCATGGGCTATTATTGGTCAACTTTAGAGTAATATTGTTGTGCTTATGTTAAGAAGTACATAAAGTGTCAATACGATGTTAATTTGACACACATACCTTCTCAAGCCTTACAAACGATTCAATAAGTTTGACCTTTTTCACAATGGGGGTTTGACCTAATCGAGAAAATATCACCCTCTTCCTTAGGCCATCACACGTTCATCATTACGGCT
This sequence comes from Wollemia nobilis, assembly GCA_028583015.1. Classification (NCBI taxonomy): domain Eukaryota; kingdom Viridiplantae; phylum Streptophyta; class Pinopsida; order Araucariales; family Araucariaceae; genus Wollemia; species Wollemia nobilis. Next base: position 15,815,569 of record JAQPPZ010017235.1, read on the forward strand.
ATTGAATATTTCACAAAATGGGTGGAATGATTCCCCTTACCACTACAAATGGGCCTCACGTTATAGAGTTCATGTTACATAATATCATTTGTCATTTTGGTATTCCATCAAAAATAATTTCATATAATGGGTCACCTTTCAATAATAAGGATGTGCACACTTTAACAACTAAATATAACATCCAACACAACTTTTCTACACCCTATTATCCACAAGAAAATGGGAAAGTTGAGGCATCAAACAAAATAGTAATTACCATTTTAAAGAAAACAATTAAGGATAATCACAAAGATTGGCATACTCAATTGCCTCTTGTACTTTGGGCCTACCGCACTAGTATTTGGACACCCACTGGGGAAATTCCATTTTCACTAGTGTATGGTGTTGAGGCTGTTATACTTTTAGAGTTAGAAATCCCATCACTATGCATATCCATGCAAGAGTTCATCGATGATGACACCGCATGGTAGGCTCACATGGACCGATTAACTTTACTTGATGAACAACATGTTAATGCTTTTGAGCACCTACATGTTTATCAAGAGTAGCTTAAGAGAGCTTATAACATGAAATTCCATCCTAGAGGCTTTCAGGTTGGCGAACTTGTTCTATAATAGAACCAACAAAACTCTAACTTTCTGCCCCATATACAGGACAATTTTGTGGTAAAATGCTTAGGTCCATACATTATCATTAGTCATATTGGACATGGAACTTTTCAAATAGCTTCCATTTAAGGATGCGAGGAATCTAAACCCTTGAATATCCTTCACCTATGGTATTTTCATGCTTAAAGTGTTCTTCCCTATAAAAAATCCCCAAAGGTATCTATAAACCCTTTGGTCACCCCAAAAAAAATCCCCAAAGGTACCCATAAATCCTTTGATCACCCAAAAATCCCCAAAGGTACCCATAAATCCTTTGGTCACCCAAAAATCTCCAAAGGTATCTATAAATCCTTTGGTCACCCAAAAAGCTCCAAAGGTACCCATAAATTCTTTGGTCACCTAAAATGCCCCAAAGGTATCTATTAACCCTTTGGTCGCCCAAAAAGCCATAAAGGTACCTCTAAATCCTTTGGTCACCCAAAAAACCCCAAAGGTATCTATAAACCCCTTTGTAACCCAAAAATATACAAAGGTACCCATAAACCCTTTGGTCACCCTCAAAGCCCCAAAGGTACCCATAAATCCTTTGGTCACCCATAAATCCCCAAAGGTACCCATAAACCCTTTGGTCACCCAAAAAGCCCCAAAGGTATCTATAAACCCTTTGGTCACCCAAAAAGCCCCAATGGCATCCACTAAGCCCATTGGTCAAATGTATATATATATATATATATATATATATATATATATATATATATATATATATCAAAATCTTAAAAACATCATTCAAATATCAAAAACACAAAAATATTGCATTATACAATCACTTACATTAAGCATACCCATCATTGCATTTTGTATTCTAGAGTAGATCATACATGTCTAGCACCAAGGTCTATACACTAGGCATCCTTCAAAATCAACTTTGTGAGTATTAACACCCGTTTACATCACGATTATCATTTCCATACATATTCCCCACCTGCCGTATTTGTATCTTTTTTCCTTCACTTAGTAATTTGTTATAAGGTATATTTAGGGTTTTCGGTCACTCAACCGTCTCTAGTTTTATTTTTAGATTTTGTAGAAAGCTAGCCTAATTTTTAGAAGGTAGAATCTTTCTTTTATTATACCTTGTATACGTCATAATCCCAACACATTTTCACACTAATAAATCCAACTTTTGCATAAGGAAATATGAAAGCTACGAAGTGATCCTTTTTACCTTAAGAAAAAAGTTTACCTTGTTCATCCCCCTATGCAAATGATTCAAAAATATTGAGAATTGACAAAAGGACAAGCTCCTTCCCACCCAAAGCAATAAAAATACCTTTTCCCATGCCAAATCTAGGCAAGTATCCAAGAAGCAAAAAATACAAGAGCAAAATAAAAATAAACATTGTTTTTCACCACAACCAAAAATCCATAAAAGATTTGTTAATTTTTAGGTTTTGGTTGTTTGTATTTTTCATGTTTTTTTTGGTTGTCTTTGTAGTGTTCTGTTGTTTTTGTCATGTTTGTGTTTTGTTATGTTGTTCTTGTGTTTTTCTATGTGGTTATTGTTGTGGTTTTTTATCTTATTGTGTGTGTGCTTGGTTGTGCTTTCTCTTTTTCACACACTCAAGGGGCATGCTTTTTATTTTAATTTATTATTTTTATTTATTTATTTTTTTAAATATTATTGTGTATTTGTTTTCTCCTTGAGTATGTCAAATATGGTAGGCCAAAATCGTACCCTGGGTGATTTTGGTGGAATGGATACCCCTGCCTGCTTGTGTCTTACCCAAAATTGGCATCCCTTTTGGGATGTTTTCCACAAATAAAAAAAAAATCCATAAAAATAAAAAGAGGTTTTCACAACTATCAAAAGAAAAAAGTAAAATAAATAGTGGTTCTCACCACTACCAAAATCCATTGCTCACCAAAAAAAAATGATCAAATCCTTGGAGCAATTCAAAAATAAAAGAAAATAAGGGAGTACTGAACTTGAATCCCTGGAATTCTCAACATTTAACAACCATAAGGTGATCATTATTACATGTTGGGTGATATCAAGATTGCTTGGCAATGACAGTACCCTTAGGCATGATGATATGTCTGTCACATTAGCGACCTTCTTTTGTACAGACCAATGTTTGCTTGTGGATGAGCTAGCTTTTGGTATCCTATATTGCCTAGTGGTCTAATACAACTAAGTACAAAACTTAGGATTATGATACTCGCAGGGTGATCTTCAATACAAATGGGTTGCATAAATCCTATTTGGCATTGGGGTAAATTTATGTATTATCATAGCAATAAACTCACATGCACACACACGAATATTGAATATCTTGGTCATCCTAGCAGATTTATACGTTTTCAAAAATTCTTGCATGGTTAATATACAACTTTTGACTAGGTCACTAGAGTGTTTAAGTCTCATGAAAACATCAAGGATACTATATAACATCTTAGTATTCAGTTTATGCCATACCATTTTATCACGTGTTTGTCAGTTCATATTTTCACAATCCATCACATAGTATTATGATAATGTTGAAAATGAATTAGTGAATTTTGTACAATCTATGGTGCTAGCATCTAGTGTATCAAATAGTATTCATAATTCATCATACAAATTAACAAATCATCCATATCATTATGCATATACACATGTACATATCATCAAATAATATCATATTACACTGCATGCATCCATGATAAGCATCCATAAAAGCATCAATAAAGTAAACATAAATATTGCATACATCTAATAAAGTATTAAGGAAACACATGATGACAATAGAAAAACTCATATATATATATATATATTTATGTATGTATGGGGAAAAAATAAACATCATAATATAAAACTTCTTGTAGGCTACAATCAAGTGGGTCCTCAGACCCCACACTGCCAAAATCCAAAAGAAATAATAACCATAGAGTATCAAATGCCATGGTCATGGAGGACCAGCACCATGACTCTCACTGCCATCCTCATTTTTCGCTCATCGAGAACTTCCATATTTGTTCTCCTTGGCCCTATTTGCTCTCCTCATGGATTTAGGTGCCCCCATCCTCATAGAAAACTACCCAGTACCACTCCTCCTACTTTTTTGGGACTGACTAGTAGAAGGACAAGCTGGTAAGCAATATTTAAGATGTGCTACCTCATCCTACAAATCCTGTGTGTATGCCAAATCCTCTCGAAAATAATCCTGGTAGTAACTCAGTAAATTTTGGAGTTGTTTCACCTCCTCCCATAGAATAGCTACCTCACCACTATTAGATGACCCATGGCTCAAGCTCCTTGCTCTAACCTATGACTAAAGAGCAGTTAAATCTACTACCTCCCTATCAATCTCTTCTTTTGTAGTTTCCACTTGTGCCTATAGGAGAGCTCCTATGTGTATTCCCTCAAATCCTATCTCCCTTTGATCATCTCACCTTGTAGATCAACAATGGTGGCATCCTGTGCTACCAACTATGCTTGCACTCCCTACTCATCAAAATCATCCTTATCATAATCATATTAATGATCCTTCATATCCATGCTATCCATACACTCATCATCTATCTGGTGATGCACATGTTGGTCACTCATCATGTCACTCATCTGTAGCCTCCTCGTGTGCCTCCTTCATCACCATAGTTGTACCACCTCCTAGAGGCCCCTTACCACGCCATTGGTGCATAAACCACCAGGTGTCATACTCTTTTGTGGTGTTATGAACCCAAAATTTGCAGCTATCCCACCCAGGGATGACCTCTAAAAATGCTAAAAATTGGCCTTCCTAGCCAACAAAAATAGGCTTAAAACCTTGTAAAAACATAAAAAATATACAATAAAATTACAAAAATATAAAAAATAAAGCACAAAATACTAAATTCTATCACTAATGAGGTTCATTTATTGATATTTAGTGTGTTTTGTTAGAATAAGTGAAAATAATTACATTTCCAAGTTAAATAAAGTCTAGTGGTAAATTCAGCACTTACCCATCTCACGTTGGCTCTATCGCTCATCGAGTCTTGATGTTAGCTCATGGTGGTTGTGGTATGGTTTTGAAAATCCTCTACTTCATAAAATCACTCTCCTACTCCTCACATCTCAATATGCTAAGTCATAAGAGTACAAATGAGCTCATTTGGCAAATTTTGAGCTTAAAAATATGTAGAATAAGCATGGCCATCCTAGGGTGGGATAATAATAAAATTGGCTAACCATAACACGCTAGGATAGCCATGAACTATGTATTCATACCACCCTGGGACGACCACCAAAAAAACCCCAAAAAAAGAGAAGAAAAAGCAAATAAAATGGCATAAAAACCACCAAAAACATGTCAAAACTAATAAAATTCACAAAGGATCAATATGGAATCTAAATTGTTCATTTATGAATTGAAAGGTCTCTACTTCAATCCCCAATAAGGCCATTGTGATCATACTAATCCATAGTAATGAGGTATTCAGTTCTTTTCTTCCATGAAAAATCAACAAAACCATTAAAATCCTAACAAAATTGATAAATCTTACAATGGGTAAAGCTTAAGGAATCCCAATCAAGTCATATTGGTCAAGTGACTCATCACTTTCTATTGGAAATATGAGCAAGGTTTTTTGTCATTGATTTCAATAAGAAAGCAAGGTTTGTCGTCATTAATGTCATGAGGATGATGACCAAGTTTCAATGTCTTCCATTCATTTATGTCAAAAGGTTGATGTCCAAATTTCGATGTTATTAACGTCCTCCAATGGTTTTTCTAGCAAGGCAAGAAGCAAATTGATAAAAATAATAATATTATATTATATATAATATTATAATATTTTTTGTTTATAGTTTGGTGTGAAGAGAAAAAAAGGTTGTGGAGTGATAAAATTATTATTTCCCAAAAGACCCATGTAAAGGTTTATAAAGTCCTAAGTTTAAATTATTTAAATTTAAATATTTTACCCTAAGGTAAAATTTAAATTTAAATTAATTTAAAAGTGCCATAATTCAAAATTTGAATTCAAAATAAGTAAATGTGCCGACATGTTCTAAAAATTGATAAAGCATATATAAGGTGGTAAGTTCCACCTTGGGAAGGTATCCATGCGATCCATTTGAATGCAAAGGAAATTGTGCGCCAAGGACTAAGGAAGAAAATCACATGTGCTTTTAACCCTTTGAGGAGGCAGACCAAGGAACAAGGGAGAGAGGAACATTGATTACATTATAGAAGCACTGGTAGCACGGTTGGCAGCCAAGGCAATGGTAAGTCGCTTGTAGGAGACAGGTTGCAGGTTCGAATCCGTGAGATATTGGTTTTGGAAGGCAAAAGTTTGATTTGACTTTTGTGCCATAGGAGAGGTTAAAGAGGAATTCGTGAGCCTTACTCATCACATGAAGGCATGTAGCCAACTTGGTGGGCACACGTTGTGTGGAGGCGCTTGGGAGAAGGGGATTGATGGATCTAATCTCGCCGAAGTCTTTTTGGGTAAGATTACAAGGTATGAGATATTGCTAAGGTTTAAACACTGCATCCAAAAATTGCAAAGGTGGAAATTAATTTTATTTTAATTTACTAAGGCCTTGTTAGTTAAAATTTGCATAGTTAAAAGGTTTTATGAGTTATAAGAGGGATATAAAAGGGTATGCAAAATTTTAATTTGTTTGTTTTAATTTTAAGTGGTTAAAAGGAGTAATAAGGGTGCCAAGGGTGTAAGATGTTTTGTTGAAATAAATTTATATTATAAAAATTGATTTGAAAGGATAAATAAGGCATAGTTGATTTTTGATATTTTGACTTGGTGAAATATTTTTGAAAGAAAATATTAAGGACAAATTTTTGCTATCTAACCTTTGAGATTGGCAAAAAGAGTGAGTGTGATTGAGATACGTATTGAGAAAAAAATCTTCTTCAAAACAAAGGTATGGGCATATCTTCCTTGTGAGTGAAATATTGTTGGATGTTGTGAATACTAACTTGGATTAAAAAATAATTGTTTGATAAGCATTGTTGAGTTTGATTTTAAGAAATCCAATGTTGATTGATGTGGGTTTCATGGAATGAAAGTTGATACTAGAAACCTTATTTGATAAGCATTGTTGGAAATATTGAGTATCATTGTTATGTGAATTTGATAACTATATTGAACTAGGGTTTGTGAAAGATCATGATTATCATTGTTATGAGAACTATCTGGAACTAGGGTTTGTGAAAGAGCGTGCATACCATTGTTATGTGAGATTTTTTTGATAAACATTGTTAACTAAGATTTCATTGAGTGATTGGTTTTGTATAGTTGATTGGAAGTGTTGGAGTGATAGTTCAAGTTTTGTGAAATACATTGTTCTATATTCTAATTTGATTTGAAAGAGGTTTTCTGTGAAATATCGAGTTGAGTTTTATATGTAAGTTTTGAGATTGATTTGAAGAAAGTCTTGGTGAAGACTTGTTGAGTAGATTGGACAAGTTATAGTGAGGACTTGTAGAGTAGAATTGAGGTAAGTATTTTGAAAAGACTTAAGAGCATAGTTTATTGATGGATTTGTTCAAACCTTGAGTTAAGGTTTGGGGCAGATCTAGCAGAGGTGATTTGTGATTGAGTCAAGCTTTGTGTTAAGGCTTGAGGACAGATTTGAGGATAAAGTTTGGTACATATTTAAGGATAGGTTTGTGCCAAACCAGAGATAGATATTGAGAAAATTTTTGCTAGACTGAAGGACTATTTTTAGTGCAGATCAGAGACAGAGTTTGAGCAGAGTTGTGCTAGATTGAAGGACTGTGTTTAGTGTATATCAAAGATAGATTTTGAGCAGAGATGTGCTAGACCAAAGGACTGTGTTTAGTGCAAATTTGAGATAGATATTGAGTAGATATTTGGAGGTGATAGAGTAGAGGACAATAATATCCAGTGGATAGAGATCGATTAGCCAAGGCAGAGAGGACAAAGGTCTTCAGTGGAGAGAGATCCACAACCCAGATTAGTGGAGGTAGTAGTCTTCTAGAGGATCACCATCTAGAGAAGAGGAGAAGGGGTTATCCTATGGATAGATATCCATGAACTTGATTAGGGTATTGGTGTTTCCTTTGGACATAGATTCATAAACATTGTAATAAAGAAAGAATTTCAAAGATATTTGTTGAGAAAATTTTAGTGAAAGATTTTATCTATGGAGTAGCCCACATTGGGTGAACCATGTTAAATAATGTCTCTCATGTGTGTGATGCTTTGTGTAATGATTACTGTTTTAATACTGTTGATGTTATAATATGTATTGAAAAGTAAAAAGTTTTATCTTATACTATTCACCCCCCCATCTCAGTATAAACACATGTTATTCAATTGGTATCAGAGCGGGTTTATCCGTGAAAAGACTAAAAACTTGGAGGAAGATCTATCATAAATACACATGGCTTGAAAGAGTGAAGAAGAGACCATGTTGGACATAAAGGAGGAATTATTTGCTCTCAGGAATATTGAAAATGTTAGAAATGAGAACTCAAGTTTGAAGGATTGAATTCAAGAGGATGAAGAAGAAAGGATAGAACTTCTACAGAGTCTCACAGAACTCAAGATAAAGGTAGAAGAGGGAAAGAAAATTGAACTAGATATGGTAGATCTATTAAGAGCAAGAGAAACATAATGTGAAATATTAGAAGCATAAATTATTTATCTAAGAAATAAAGTTGGAAAGACCAAGTTACTACAAGATATAAAGTTTGAGAAACAAAAAGAATATTCAAGCCTTCAAGAAGGAGAGACTTCAAACAAAGATAAGTAAGTGGCTTATACTCTAAAAGGAAAATACATCAGGAAAGAATAAAGTAAAGAAGAACCATGGACTTGTCTCCATCACGGTCAAGGATGGTTTGTTGTCGCGATATCGAGACCTGTCGCGATTTCGTGACTTGTTGACTTTTTGCGGTCAAAGGTGGTTTGTGTCGCGTTTTTGCGCCTTGTAATCGGTGGGAAGGGTCTTCTCCCTTATGTAACTGATATTTGTTTTAATACAAGTTTTTTCAAAATTTTCAAAAAAAAAAGAACCATGGACAAAGGTTAATTACAACAAAAGGAGGAGCACTTGACCATATTTTCCAAGGTATTCAAATAGGTTACATACTCTCTTTCATGGTTGTTGCTTTTCATGTAACAAATATGGTCATAGAGTTGTACATTGCATTGGTTATGTTAAAAAGGATGTAAATAGAAATTTCAATTATTTTGCACCTCTTATGAATAGTGATGTTATATGTTATAAGTGCAATAATATTGGCCATAAGGCTAGATGGTGAAAAATGGTATTACCTAAGTCAAGTAAAAATAATACTTCAACAATTAGGAAAGAAAGAAAAAGAGATGAAAAAGCTAGATCAATGTTAGTTCAAGCAACTCTTCATGCTCAGGATAAAGAAGAACAATGATTTCTTGATAGTGGTTGCTCTAGACAGATGAAAAGAGAAAGAAAAATTTATTGTACTCAAAGAAACTAATAGAGTATCAGAAATTTTTGGTTATAATGGATCAACAAAATTCTGTGGAAAAGGAACTCTGAGTTTAGATAATGGGAAATAAGAACAAAAAATGTACTATATGTCAAAGGGTTAAGACACAATATGCTAAGTGTAAGCCAACTTTGTGATCAAGGTCATATGGTTACATTTCACCTAGATAGATGTGAGATAAGAAAGTCAAAAATTGGAAAATTCATTGCAAATGCAAGTAGAACTCCAAAAAACCTCTATATGCTTAGTGAGATTAAAGGAGAAATATGTTTTCTATCACAAGAATATGAGATTTGGTTGTGGCATAGAAGAATGGGTCATTTGAATTTTGAAAACATAGTCAACATAAGAAATAAATAGGTTGTCAAATATTTACCCAAGCTAAAAAGGCCACAAAACACAATTTGTGCACCTTGTCAGCATGGAAAGCAAACTAGAATAAGTTTCAAATAAAAGGGATATATGTCATCTGAGCCATTGAAACTAATACATTCTGATCTAAGTGGTACTACCAGAACACATAGTATTCAAGGTGAATTTTACTTCATATTTTTTATAGATGATTACTCTAGAATGATTTGGATAGCCTTCCTATAAGATAAGTCCGAAGCATTTGGTAAATTCAAGGTATTTAAATCACGAGTTGAAAATAAAATAGGTAAGAGGATTAGGTGTTTAAGATCAAAAAGAGGAGGAGAGTTTACCTCAAATGAATTTGTAGATTTCTATGAATAACATGGAATAAAGAGAGAATACTCATCTACAAGAACTCATCAACAAAATGGAGTAGTTGAGAGGAAGAATAGGACTGTTGAGAATATGTCTAGAGCTATGTTAAATGAATCTAAGCTTTCAAATTGATTTTGGAGGTATGCAGTTGATACAGTAGTTTATATCATCAATAGAGCTCAAATAAGAGTAAACCATCACAAGACTCCATATGAAATTTGGAAGGGAAGACCAACCACTATGAAACACTTCAAATTTTTTGGAAGCAAGTGTTACATAATATAGAAAGATCAATACTTGGGCAAGTTTGACCCAAGATGTGATGAGGATATTTTTCTTGGTTATTCTATGAAGAACAAAGCCTATAGGTTCTACAATAAAAGGACACACACTATTGTATAAAGTATAAATGTAACAATTGACGAGAAGATAGGATTAAGAGAACAAGTTCAAGAAATTGTGTATCAGGAAGATGGAAGTTGTCAAAAGGAGTTTAGTAAGGAATCAAAAGAAGAAGAGAAAGAAACACAAATACTTCTTCCTAAGAATCCATCCAAGTATGTACAAAAACACCATCCAAGAGAGCTAAACATTGGGAATCCATATGAGAGACAAACAAGGAGAAGGGTAATAACATCAAATCAATAAGTAATTTTTTTATTATTATCTAAAATTGAGCCAAAAGACTTCAATGAGGTAAGTGAAGATAAGTTATAGATTAAGGCAATGGATGAGGTATTATATTAGATAGAAAAAATTAATACTTGGGAACTTGTTCCATGACCAAAAGATAAAAATGTGACTGGCACTAAATGGGTATTCAAAAACAAGTTAAATGAATATGGTCAGGTAGTCAAAAATAAAGCAAGGTTAGTGTGCAAAGGTTATGCACAGGTAGAGGGAATTGAATTTGATGATATATTTGTTGAGCAAAGTGCAGCAAATAGTATTGTCATTGTTGTCAACACAGTCAGACAGATTTATTGATGCAATGGACAAGAGTTTATTGAACAGCAAGGTGCATCCAAAGTACAATGGATAGGAGTTCAGTGTTCAGCAAGGTGTTGCAGGAGGATTTTCATTGTTGTCAATACAGTCAGTTAGATCTAATGATGCAATGGACAGGCAGTTCGAAGTCACTCGGATGTAGAGGATAAAGTTTAGAAGTTAGTCAGATCATGAGTCCTTAAATGATAGATGCACAAAAATAGAAAACATAATTCAGAATGAGAAGAAGAAGTCTTCAGAACCTGAGATGTCAAGAAGCAGAATGGTTTTTTGTGAAAACCAAGGCAGTCAAAATAAAAAGTTTTATTTAAAACCATGGATAACAGATTTGAAATGGGTTTTTCTTAAAACCCAAGTTGGATCTTCGTTTCGTTGAAAAAGATGCCCTGGTGATAAAGATATTTAATTTTAAATATTTAGTTTAAATTTTAAAGGTTTTTTGTGAAAACCAAGGCAGTCAAAATAAAAAGTTTTATTTAAAACCATGTATAATAGATTTGAAATGGGTTTTTCTTAAAACCCAAGTTGGCTCTTCGTTTCGTTGAAAAAGATGCCCCGGTGATGAAGATATTTAATTTTAAATATTTAGTTTAAATTTTATTTTATTTAAAATTTAAATTAAAATATTAAATTAAATTAAAAGGGCCGACATGTTACTATTTCGCGGTAATAAGCTACAGGAAAGTGACGAATGTGGAAGAAGTGTTTGAGGCCGACAAAGTTAAATCTGGGCCGACGGATTTTAGGGTTTGGCAATTGACAAATTCTAGGGTTTCTCAACCGACGTTCTTTTAGGGTTTGTTCCTAAAACTTCTTCTATAAAAGCAAGGGTACTTCAAGTTTGAAAAGTGGGGTGTAAAGATAAAGTGTGAATGCGAGCATAGTGTTTGTAAAAGTGAAGTTCGTGTTGAGCAGAGAGCAGAATGTGAAACGACACAGAGTGTGCGAAGCGTGTGCATAGAGAAAGCAGAGTGTGCGAGAGAAGCGCGAAGGGCAAAGTTGATTGCAAAGTCTGGCTGTAGCAGTGCAGCAAACTGTGTGAAGTGATTGTGCAAGAGAGATCAGAGTGCACAGAGATTGCAAAGGTGATGTAGACTAGTTAGAGTCTTGCAATAACAAAGGTATATGTCAAACATTTTTTTTATTCAATATTGAAGTCCGATTGGTGCTGGCAAATTAAGGGGTTGGTGCCTCTTTCCGATTGGTCTCGGTAAATAATTTGTCCAGTTGGTACTGGCAAATTAAGGAGTTGGTGCCTCTTTCCAGTAGGTGCTGGTAAAATAGGAGTTGGTGCTCCATTCTATTGAAGCAGATAAAGTTAAGGGGTTGGTGCTCCTTCTAGTTGGTGCTGGTAAAGGATTATGTAAAGTTGTAGCTTTGCATTGACTAGATTTGGATGGTAGTCCAAGCAGTATTTTTGAGGAGTAGCCACATTGGTGAACCTCTTTAAAATGTTGTGTTATGTGTGATGCTTTCTTGATGCATTTAGTATCTCTTTTATCTTCTTTAAACTTCTGCTGGTTTTATAATCTAATTGTTCTAGAAGTTTTTAAAGAACACACTGATTCACCCCCCCTCTCAGTGTCATTGTGATTACAACAATATTTTCTCCATTTGCATGAATTGAAGCTATTATAATGTTCTTAGCCTTTTAAAGCTTCAAAAACTTCAAAGTATATCATATTGATGTCAAATCAACCTTTCTAAATGGTGTTTTAGAAGAAGAGGTTTACATTGAGTAGCCAGAAGGTTTCAACTTGACCAATAAATTAGACTATGTATGCAGATTGAAGAAAGCACTTTATGGAATAAAGCAAGCTCCTAGAGATTGGTATTCAAGATTGGATAAGTACCTATATGAATAGGGTTTCAAAAAAGGGATAGTGGATAGTAACTTATACATCAAAAATTAAGGGAATGATCTACTCATTGTGGTTGTTTATGTGGATGACATCATTTTTGGGGGAAACAATGATAAGATGTGTCAAAAATTTACAAAAAGCATGCAAAATGAATTTGAGATGTCTATGCTTGGTGAGTTGTCCTTCTTTCTTGGACTTCAGATTTGACAATCAGAGAAAGGAGTATTTCTTTCATAAACCAAGTATATAAAAGAGATGCTAAATAAATTTAAGTTAGAATATTGGAAGCCATTAAGTACTCCCATGGTTACAGGATGTAAGTTAAGTAAATATGATGAATCTCTAGAGGCAAATAAAAAATTATATAGATCTATGATTAGTAGCTTACTGTATGTCACAACTATAAGACCATATATCATGCATGTAGTGGGACTAGTGGTAAGGTTTCAGGTAGCACCCAAGAAAACACATTTAGCAGCAATAAAAAGGATTTTCAGGTATCTAAAAGGGACTATGGACTTTGGGCTCTGGTATCCCAAAAGTGAAAATTTCACTCTCACAGCTTATGCAAATGTAGATTGGGCTGACGACATTGATGATAGAAAAAGTACAAGTGGAGGAGCATTATTTCTTGGAGATCGTTTGGTCTATTGGCTAAGTAAGAAACATGCATAAATATACTTATCTACAACAGAGGCAGAGTATATTGTAGCAGTTGCCATTTGTACACAAGCATTATGGATGAAGCAAACTCTAGAGGATTTCAAGATAAAACATGATCACCCTATTTCCATATTGTGTTATAATACAAGTGCTATAAATATATCAAGGAATCTAGTGATGCACTCCAGGACAAAGCATATTCCAATTAAGTATCATTTTTTGAGAGAGCAAGTGATGGATAAACAAGTCAGGTTGGAATATGTTACTACAAAGGAGCAGATTGTAGATATTTTTACTAAGTCACTTTCAAAATAGACTTTTGAGTACCTTTGAGAAACATTGGGAGTAGTTCTACTCCCACACTAGAATTAACCACCTCAAGAGGAGGTGGTGGAGGGGCTAATATAAGAGTCTCATTCTTAGCCCTGATCCCCAAAATATGAACCTTTGCCATTGATGTCAAATGGGGAGAGATTTGAGTTAGGGGGAGAGCATTTAGTCAAGGGGAGTTGTTTCTTAGGTGGAGAAAAATAGAAAAAGGTAAATAAAATGGTAAAAGAAAAATGGGTTGCCATCAATGATAAAGGGGGAGATTGTTGGAAATATGAGCAAGGTTTGTTGTCATTGATGTCAAGAAAAAATCAAGGTTTGTCATCATTAATATCATGAGGATGATGACCAAGTTTCAATGTCATCCATGCATTTATGTCAAAAGGTTGATGTCCAAATTCTGGTGTTATTAATGTCCTCCAATGGTTTTTCTAGCAAGGCAAGAAGCAGGTTGATAAAAATAATAATATTATAATATTTTCCAGTTATAGTTTGGTGTGAAGAGAAACAAAGGTTGTGGAGTGATAAAATTATTATTTCCCAAAAGACCCATGTAAAAGGTTATAAAGTCCTAAGTTTAAATTATTTAAATTTAAATATTTTACCCTAAGGTAAAATTTAAATTTAAATTAATTTAAAAGTGCCATAATTTGAAATTCAAATTCGAAATAAGTAAATGTGCCGACGTGTTCTAAAAATTGATAAAGCATATATAAGGTGGTAAGTTCCACCTTGGACTAATGAAGAAAATAACATGTGTTTTTAACCCTTTGAGGAGGCAGACCAAGGAAAAAGGGAGAGAGGAATACCTATTACATCGCAGAAGCACTGGTAGCACATTTGGTAGCCAAGGCAGTGGTAAATCATTTGTAGGTGACAGATCACGGGTTTGAATCAGCACGATAGTGGTTTTGGAAGGCAGACGCTTGATTTGACTTTTGCACCATTGGAGAGGTTAAAGAGGAAGGTGTGAGCCTTACTCGTCACATGAAGGCACATAGCCCACTTGGTGGGCACGCACTATGAGGAGGTGCTTGGGAGAAGGGGATCGACGGATCGAATCCCATCGAAGTATTTTTGGGTAAGATTACAAGGTATGCACTATTGCTAAGGTTTAAACATTGCATCCAAAAATTGCAAAGGTGGAAATTAATTTTTTAATTTCCTAAGGTCTTGTTAATTAAAATTTGCATAGTTAAAAGGGTTTATGAGTTATAAGAGGGAGATAAAAGGGTATGCAAAATTTTAATTTGTGTGTTTGATTTTTAAGTGGTTAAAAGGAGTAATAAGGGTGCCAAGGGTGTTAGATGTTTTGTTGAAATAAAGTTATATTATAAAAATTGATTTGAAAGGAGAAATAAGGCATAGTTGATTTTTGATATTTTGACTTGATGAAATATTTTTGAAAGAAAATAGTAAGGACATATTTTTGCTATCTAACCTTTGAAATTGGAAAAAAGAGTGGGTGTGATTGAGACAGATATTGAGAATCAAATCTTCTTTAAAATAAATGTATGGGCATATCTTCCTTGTAAGTGAAATATGTTGGATGTTGTGAATGCTAAGTTGGAGTGAAAAGGATTGTTTGATAAGCATTTTTGAGTTTGATTTTGAGAAATCCAATGTTGATTGATGTGGGTTTTCTGGAATGAAAGTTGATACTAGAAACCTTGTTTGATAAGCATTGTTGGAAATATTGAGTATCATTGTTATGTGAAGTTGAGAACTATCTTGAACTAGGGTTTGTGAAAGATCATGAGTATCATTGTTATGAGAACTATCTTGAACTAGGGTTTGTGAAAGATCATGAGTATCATTGTTATGTGAGATTTGTTTGATAAGCATTATTGACTAAGATTTCATTGAGTGATTGGTTGAGTAGATTTGATTTAACTTAGTTGATTGGAAGTGTTGGAGTGATAGTTAAAGTTTTGTAAAACAAATTTTTCTATATTTTAATCTGATTTGAAAGAGGTTTTCTATGAAATATTGAGTTGAGTTTTATATGTAAGTTTTGAGATTGATTTGAAGCAAGTCTTGGTGAAGACTTGTTGAGAAGATTGAACAAGTTCTAGTGAGCACTTGTGGAGCATAATTGAGGTAAGTATTTTGAGAAGAATTAAGATCATAGTTGATTGATGGGTTTGTTCAAACCTTGAGTTAATATTTGGGGTAGATCTAGTAGAGGTGATTTGTGATTGAGTCAAGCTTTGTGTTAAGGCTTGAGGATAAATTTGAGGATAGATTTTGGTGTAGATTTTAGGATAGTTATATTCTATACCAGAGACAAATATTGAGTAGATTTGTGCTAGATCGAAGAACTATGTTTAGTGCAGATCAGATATAGAGTTTAAGTAGAGTTATGCTAGATCTAAGGACTATGTTTAGTGCAGATCAAATATAGATTTTGAGAAGAGTTGTGCTAGACTAAAGGACCGTGTTTAGTGTAGATTTGAGACATATATTGAGAAAAAATTTGGAGGTGATATATCAAAGGATAGTAGTATCCAGTGCATAGAGATCCATTAGCCAGGGTAGAGAGGAAAAAGGTCTTCAGTGGAGAGAGATCCACAACCTAGAGTAGTGGAGGCACTAGTCTTCTAGAGGATCACCAACCAGATAAAAGAAGGAGTTCTCTTGTGGATAGAGATCCATGAACTTGATTAGAGGATTGGTGTCTCCTTTGGACAGAGATCCATAAACATTGTAATAGGGAAAGTATTCCCAAGATATTTGTTGATAAAATTCTAGTGAAATATTTTCTCCGTGGAGTAGCCCACATTGGGTGAACAACATTAAATAATGTCTCTCATGTTTGTATGCTTTGTGTAATGATTTCTATTTTAATATTGTTGATGTTATCATATGGATTGAAAAGTAAATAGTTTTATATTATACTGTTCACCCCCTCTCAGTATAAGAATATGTTATTCAATTTCATCATTGGTCATGCCCTCATCGACTCGTCGCTTGAGGGGGTAGTCATAATAAAAAATTCATAATCAAAATCAACACTCAAACACTCAAAAGTGTAACTTGCATACATTCAAAAGAATCATTGCCAAAGATAAATTTCAAGCCCATGCTGGGGTAAATAATTTAGCACTAATTCAAAAAAACAAAGTCTTGGTATCCTTGAAGCCTTGGGACATGTGTCCTAGAAAAGGCTTATAAGCCAAATAAGGAACCAAGACTAAATATACCCTAAGCCCCTAAAAATTGTCATTACAGTGTGGTTGAAAGGTATACCAAAATAAAATCTTTCAAATATGTCAAAAGTAAGGATTCCAATAATGTATGCTCCTTCCAAGATGGAGGCATCTAAATTTGCTTAGGTTACTGAACAACCTTAATCATTTGATATTTTAATCATTTATTTTTTCTTCGCACTCTATTTCACACAACGCATCCCAAAAAGGGGTATCTGTAGACACTAAAATCATGTAAATATGATTAGACCACAATTATGTACTCTTATCAACACCATATGGCCCCATTGGGCAACCCTCATGGGTTAAATAGTGGTCCTAAGCACTTTTGGTAATTTTTACCCCACTTTTGGGAAGTTTTAGGCCATGTATCCATGGACGTACCACCCCAGGATGACCACAATTTATGGTTGTCCCACCCAGGGATGACCATCAAAAACCGTCCCTGGGTGGGATGGTCATGGCCTAGGCCCCTCAAAAATTCAAGGGTGGGACAAATGGTAATCAAATTTTACCATTTATCTTGCCCAATGATTTATGATAGATTGAGGGCCTATCGAATCCATCACAACTTGCAAATTGGAGGCTTCTCCCACCCAACGCATGGCAAGGACTTTGACAAGTGGTGAATCATGCCTTGCATGCCCAAAATTGACCATTTGATCTTGTGCTCCTCTTGGGCCATAAATTGGATTCATTGCACTCAATTTTAGAGGGAGGTCTTTGCATAATTTTGCAACAAAGTGCTACCGAGATTCACTCTCCCTTCCACCCATGTATTTGCCCTTGAAATATCCATACATTGAAGGAGGTTTGCAAGTGATCCCAAACATGTAAATCCATTCCAAAACCCACCCATTTCTATGAATTATATCACCAAATATGATGATAACACCCCTACAAGTAGTTTAAACCATATCCAAGAGAAATTGGTGGTTAAAACCACCAGATTTGGTGGTCATCCTCACCTGGGATGGTTAAAAATCCTAGCTGGAACACCCAGGGATGGCTATGAATCTACACATAATTTTGGGTCAATTTCAGTGTGGATAATTTCTAGAGTAGTTTATATGCATCATACTAGAATTTTGTGATATTTGGAGCAGTATTAAATTGTCAATTAGATCTTTCATTATAATAGTCCCAATTGGAACACCCAGGGATGACCATAGATTTTGCATATTATTTCATTTTAATTTCTTCATATATCATTTCTAAAGTAGATAATATACATATGCTAAGTTTTAGTACAATTTGGAATAGTTTTGCACTATCTATTTCACCTTTTATATCCAATATTGCATGCATCTTTCTGATTTTATGTTAATCCACACATGCTATTAACCAATCTGATTTCTTTTTGTGTAGATCCAGGTATTACAACATGCAAGGAAGGAGCTAAAGGTTTGAATATGGATAGATCATCACAGTGATACCAACACTCACTCTTTAATTCATGAGTGTGAGGAAGACATTGAATGCGCACCTTGAGTTTCTGAAAGGATTAGATCCTTTGAATGTTGTAATGAATTGTTTCAATTAAGAGCCCTCAAGGGGATGTTTTATAACCGTGCATTTGGAAAATCGATTAATATAAAGAGAACCCCCCCATTTCTTTCACTTATTTGTCATCATGCTTACTTTAATGTCGCTTTTGAATGCTTAAATAAATAGGTGCATTTCATTTCCCTTTGCTATGTGCATCACTTTTTTTTCTCTATAGGATATTTTACTCATGAAGGGAGGGGTAGGAATTGATTGACTAGAGGTGGTGCAAGAAGCCTTCTCCTCAAGATGCAATTGCTTGTGTGCTCGACTACGAGTAACAATAGGTATGGTACTGTGTACTACAATTTAGTGCTCAAAACTATTTAAAAATACAAATCTAAACCTATGGGTATGCTTTGTGTAATATTTTGGATAAATATATGAAATTTGGTGTGGTTCTATGTACTAGAATGGAGTCCGTATGCCACTATGTGAACTTGTACTACAAAAATATGGTTCACACAGTGCTATGCAAACTGACCTAGATAGTGAATCTAATAGAAAACTAAAAGTGGTAAGCTACATATAGCCAACAAATGGGCTACTAATAGGTGAATGTGTTGAAACTAGTTTTGTGAGTATGCAATACAAGGCACAACTAGAATCAATGCTAAGAAAATAAAAATAAGTGTTAGTTTATTTTTCTCTATTTTTATGATGATAAATGCCCTAGAAAGTACCACGAGATGTGGGGTGAAACTCTAGAAAGAATAGGAGTTTCATCGGTATGGAACCTCCTACAACACCCAAGGGTGCACAAAATAGAATAATGTCTCAACAGACGAATGACGATCTAAATATAAAGGTGAAGTAAAATGATATCCAAAAGGGAGGGACTCAAAATGCACTACTGAGTCCAAAATCCTCTCACGAGATGAGGTGGCACTATCTAAGACCTGCTACTGGCCCAACCGAGTGGTCTTCACTCTCGGGTGAGCTTAGTCAAGAATGATAGTTACCTATTCATGAACTATACTTGTGAATAAAGATATATAATCCTATCCCAATTAAAATGTCTCTTTTGATGATGAAATCCAGAAAACCAATCTCAAGAGTAGGGGATATTTTGGTGATGAAGTTCAAAAAACCACTCCTAGGGGCTACTATGGTGTCTAGGGGTGAGCTGGTGGAAGGAGATGAATTCCAACGTCACCAGTATTGATTGGAGATTGGTGATGAAGTCTCATATTACCACTATGTATGAAAAATGAGTGTGTGCTAGTGTGTTTGCTTTCGATGATATGAAAGAAAAAACAACTAGCTAAATACCTTTTCAGAAGGGAAACTAGATCTAGATGTATTTTTGAAATAAAACTAGATCTTTATGCTTTATGAAATGAAACTAAGTCTAGATGCCTTTTTCAAAAAATAAATCGACCCTATGTAGCATGAAAGCAAACAACACTGAGGTGCATGAAAAATTAATTTGTAATTTTTCTACATGCATTAGAAAGAAATTGAAACCCTAATATAATGACATGAAAGGGAAAATGCAAGTTACCCGAGGGATTTGCGAAAGAAATGGGAAATTTATAATAAATTTCTAATCTAAGTGATGTAAAAAAATTTGAAACCCTAATCTAGGTGTGATTTTGAAAGGGATTTTAAAATCCTACGCCAAATGCTTTGAGAAGATATTGAAAAACCTAATCTAAATATTTTTGAAAAGGGATTGAAAAATAAAATTTGAAATGACATGAAAGAGATTTAAAATCCTAATATAAATGTGATTTGGAAAGATATTAAAAATGCTATTTAAAATGACATGAAAGAGATTTAAAATCCTAATCTAAATGTGATTTGGAAAGAGATTTAAAATCCTAATCTAACTACTTTTGAAAAGGGATTGAAAAATATAATTTGAAATGACATGAAAGAGATTTAAAATCCTAATCTAAATGTGATTTGGAAAGATATTGAAAATATAATTTGAAATGACATGAAATATATTTAAAATCCTAATCTAAATGCTTTTGAAAAGGGATTGAAAAATCTGATTTAAATGCAAGTTTGGAAAGAGATCTCAAAAACCTATCTAGTGCATTAAAAGACAATTTGAAAGTGATTTTAAAAGTTGGAAATAAATGACAATGTACTCTAATAACTTGGAAAGGGAATGAAATTTTAATCTAAAGGACATAAAAGATATTTGAAATGATTCAACCTAAATGATTTTGAAAGGAATGAAAACATTAACTGATGTGCTTTGAAAAGGAAATTTTGCAAAATGACTTGATGCATTTGAAAGGGAAATTTCTTTACAAAGGAGTGATGAAAAAGTGTGGTCTTGAGAGAAATACTTGACTCTTGTGGTTTTAGATGGGCTCCTTTCTGTCTATGTTGTAGACCTTTGCAATTTTAGGTTGTTTTGAAGTAGTTTGGTAGGGTTCACATATCGAGGTATGAACTAGACTATTGGTTCATAGGACGGTGTGCGAACTGAGTTTGGAAGCCTGAAACTTCTGATCTGAAATCTTGAGGTGTATTTCAAGGCTTTTTTAGGCTCTTTTTTGTGTTTACAGTACCTGAAACAATAAAATAAAGTCATATATTGAGGTAGATTAACAAGAAAACTATTCTAAAACAATGTTTGTGGAGGTCCCACCTGGCGTGCCAAAATGTAACATGCGAAAAGTCACCAATTCCAAAACTAATAGAATATGTGCAAAGTGTCCTTTTACTATTGAATTCAAAAGAGTGTTACAACATAGTCTCTCTTGAGACAGGTTTTTATTTCTCTTTAAATGTAAGTACAAGTAAACTTGTGAATTCTTTTTGATGCCCTCAATGTAGGTGGGCTTCTCTGTGTGTGTGCCACCAATTAGCTGCTTGATGATGTCTTTTATACCTACTCTAGGAGTACAAAAAGGAGTTAGTTTTTTTGGGGATCTATCATGGATCAAACCCTGTGTTTATGAAGACAAATCAACATAAAAATGAAGAAAATATCATAAAAAATTATAGAAATAATATGAAAACTATCTTGAATTGATGTATACCTGATTTAGAGTTATAGATTTGTTGTAGGGCTAGTTCACATGGCAACATGCAAATTGGATCTTGAGTTCTCATGGTGGGGTGTGAACTGGATTGTTGTTTATTGTTGATGAGAATTTGTTGTTCGAATGTTTTTTGAGATAATGTTTGTTGCTTTCTATCAAATTTTGATATAGCAAATATGGTTTTGGTATAATTTTGGTAGAGTCTAGGTATGTTGACCAAAACGGAGAGATATAGAGAGAGAATAATGAAGGAAATGGTCCTCTATTTATAGAGGGAACCAAGGTTAGGGGGTGTATTTAGGTATCCTAGACTCTAGGGTCAAGTATTGCCAT
The DNA here is from genome assembly GCA_028583015.1 of Wollemia nobilis. Taxonomy (NCBI): domain Eukaryota; kingdom Viridiplantae; phylum Streptophyta; class Pinopsida; order Araucariales; family Araucariaceae; genus Wollemia; species Wollemia nobilis. The sequence goes on from JAQPPZ010017235.1 coordinate 15,837,341, forward strand.
GGTAGAGTTAGGGTTATGAAGTGGCATGCTTAGTCATCCCTTCATGTGCCTTGAAGGAAATATCCTAGGTGCACACATGTGTGAGCTAGCATTAGGGTTAACCTTGATTAGGTAATACCTAGGTTAGATGGAGGTTAGGTTAGGTATCCTAGAAAATATCCTAACTAAGTGGGTGCGCACATGTGTGAGGGTAGGATTAGGGCTAATTTGAATTTTAACCCTAATTAATCCTACTTAAGTGATAAAGTGCACTTTAAGTGAAAATTCACTTGCAAATTAGAGTTGTAATGAGCATAATTAGGGTTTTGGGAGGGAATGGTCCCATGGGGGCCCTAATTAGGTGTAGGAAAATGCTTAGGTGGCCTAAAAGGGCTTGTAGGTGGCCCTTTTGTAAGTAGGAGGTGTTTTGGATGCATTTTTTATAGTTTTGTAGGCCTTGGCACCTACAGATGACTACAATGGCCTATGATGACCTACGATGGCTTCCGATGGCCTATGATGGCCTACAATGGCCTATGATGGCCTAGGATGGCCTATGCAAGCCTAAAAGTATTTATGGGTGATCATGTGTGACTTTTGGATGTCTAGATATCTCTAATGTGTCTATATACCTATACGTGTAAGAGATAATTACATATTTCATATAAAATATTTTGACAATTACATGTATAATTTAAAAGTTCAAATTTTAGCTACATGAGCTTCTATAATTTTTTAATTAAATTAAATATAAATTAAATATTTATTTATATTAAGATAATAATTAATTTTTAATTAAATATAAAAATAACGTGTATATATACCTATATGTGTGAGAGATACATATTGCATATATAACACTTTGACAATTACATGTGTAATTTTAAAAGTTCAAATTATAGCTACTTGAGCTTCTATAATTTATTAATTAAATTTAATATAAAATAAATATTTATTTATATTTATATTTTTAAGGTAATAATTAATTATTAATTAAAATATAAATATAGTAATTTTTTTAAATTGGTTATATGGGATTAAAATGATATCACCTATATTACATCGTGACCTATTAAAAAAGTTTTAGCCCCTAAGGGATAGGTGGATAGGTAAGTGCTAATCTCGCTGGGCACTTACCAAGAAAAAACCTAGGTTCAAACCTTGAGGAAGCCTATTGCAAAGGTAGTAGTCTTATCTGAATCTTTTGAGTGTTTGCTAGACCGATGATGATGGTACGAATACCAATCACCCGGTGGTTCATTTCATGTCGAGATATAAAAAAATAAGGTGGAATAGGTTTGGTGGATGCAACCCCTCTTGTTTGAACCCTACACTTGTCAACTACTAAAAATAGTTTGGTTGTAAAAAACCCTCCTATCAAGCAATATATATATATAGAGAGAGAGATTTGGTTAGTGTGAGAAACCCCTACGACCAACGCATAGCACATAATTGAGCAATGTCCTTCCATCCATGACCCCTCATACAACCAATAGCTATGCTTATCAATGGAAAATTTAACACGTAGCCACCACATGCCCACCCCCTCACACACTAACCCACATCGCGGTTTGAACCTTGAACCTCCTAAAGAAAAGCCAAAACCCAAACCGTTCCGTTGTCCCCCTCAGACTATATATATATAGGAGAACATTTACAAATTACATCAACAACCACCCTCAAGGGGTTTGAACACAAGACCACTTAAGAAACAACCATCGTCTTAGCCACTAGGGCAACTGCCTGTCAGCATATATATATTATAAACGTTTTGATATTTATGCATATATGGTTTAACAAGATTTGAAGATAGGTTTCCTTGAAATTGAAAAATATAACCACGAGCTAATGTCATTTGAAAAGGTAATAATATTTATACATAAACATAATTTATAGTTTTTTTTTTTATTCAATTGACTATATAGGATTAAAGCAGGCCCCACATGTATCACATCATCACCACTTCATGGTATTACAACAACTTGGATATTGTCCATGTATCTCTTGGAAACTTGGGTATCTTTGTTGAATGTTGAGGAATCAAGTTAATTTAGTTAATGTCATTTGATTGAACACAATTTCTAGTTGTTATTAATGACAATTGCAATTAAATATAAATAGTAAAGTTTTTTTTATTTTTTTCCAGTAGGTTATATGGGATTGAAATAGGCCTCATTACATAATTACCACATAGTGGTATTAAAATAGATTTACCATTATATATGTGTTGTTTTAAAATTATTTGAACCTTGGTTTCTTTAAAATTTGAGGAATCTAACAGGTTCAACTAATGTCATTAGATATATGTATGATAAAAACATCATTAAATTATTTTCTAAGGATTTATTTTTGTATGAAATATTTAAGGTGTGATTTTGTTAAAATAAAGAGTTCTAATAAAATAGGGCGTTACAAATATAAACTCTTTATTAAATCTTAATCTTGGCTGGGATTAACAATATTTATAATTTTCTATCAATTGACATGAACTTAATTAAATAAATATAACAATTTTCAAAGAGAAGATTAAATTTGAATCTTGTCAAATCATGCATACATAGTTATTAAGCTATTATAATAGCATTGTAATACAGATAAGACTCATTCGATATCATATAACCAATTTAAAAATAAAATAAATATTATATTTTTTAATTTTATACAATTAAAATATTATCACAATTACAAATAAAAAAGCTCAGTTAAAAATAAGGTTAAAATCCTCTCATGACAACTATTTCCTCTTATCCTTGGTGTAACTTTGTCCCACTACATTGATAATCAGCACATAACAATTTAATTATTTGTCTTAATGGGCTAAAAGTTAAAGCAAGATAATGAATCCTTAAGATCTAGATGGATTGGTAATTGTCTTTGTGGATCAGACACTTACCAAAAAAATTTACCTAAAAGAAACCTAGGTTCAAACCTTGGAGACATGCCTTTTGCAAAGGTAGTAGTTTGCTCTAAATCCTTTGAGTGCTTACCATACCCACAACTATGGGGTTTAAAAATAATTGGAACCCTATACTTAATAGTTAGTAAAAATAGTATGAATATAACCAACTTCCCTATGTATAAAAAAAAAATAGATAATGAAATCATTTAAATATATATATATATATATTTCAAAATTAGAGCATGTCTTTGCAATACTGAAATTCAAAATTTGTTTTATAATTAAGCTGACATTACCTTATATCTCACTATCACATTTTTTAATTATTATTTAATTTCCTGACCTTTATTTTCTTTTATCGTTTTCAATTGTGTTGTGGCGAAAAGACAGAAGTGAATGTGAACATGTAAAGTAAGCTTGTCAATTCAATGCCATAATACCAACGTGGTTCCGATGGATTGGTTATGTCATCCATATTTCATTCATACAATGACATTTCGCCAATCTCCCTTCAAAATTTATATTAACATAGACAAGTATGGTCCACACACAACTCACAAGCTTATCTTTTATAATTAATTATAAGTCTTTATCATCCATGACTGTTACGACTAGTCTATTATTGTATTTAATCTACCAAAGCAAATAAATTTGCCTAATTTAATTAATAAGAATTAAGAATTTTTAATAATTGTTTTTAAAATTATGATTTATAAGAAGTAAAAATAAAAATTATTTTATTTTTAATTATTAAAAATTGGATATTGAATATCATATTAAAGTTCATTTTTCTTGTAATATGGTGAGATGTTAAATACTTTACATTGTTTTCCATGTTATAATATTATTTATATTTAATAAGTTTAAAGATAAATGTGGATAATTTATTATTATTTCATGTAAAAGTATGAATTTTTAATATTTTTTATTGAAATAGTAAAAATAAAATTTATTGATTTTTAATTATTCATTATTAAAGATAAAATGTTGTGCATATCATTTGATAATTTTTTTTTTGAATTGACTTAAAGGTATGCACTCATGAGGATATGTTCCAACAATTGGAAGGAGAAGATTTGATCTCTCCAACCTCTAGACTTAGGCTTATTCTCTACTAATATAGCTAGACTATGCTAATCTAAATGCATGAAAAGTTAATTTGAAAATGAAAAGGGTACGTGAAGTAAAGTAAATGTAATTATGTAAATATGACGATGATTAGTGTGATCAATTAACACATTTGGAAATGACCAAATAACATCCATGTGATTGAACATTTAAATAACATGCAATAATGAAAGAAGAGAGTAATAGAAATTAGGAGGGTAGAGAGCAATAAGCATTGTTCACTCATAAATCAAGAGGTTAAATGACATGGTTGATCAACAAATGTCATGTATAATATTTCCATTAATTACAATACAAAGTTATGAGTATAATTCAAAACCACAAAGTGTGGCTCTAATATTCACAAATAGCCCAAAAGATCCATGCAAATGAGCTTTTAGCTCTTAATTATAGTAAATTTTATAACTCTACTTATAACCTTAAATTAGCTCAATTAACCCTCAATTACATCACTTTTATCCCAAAAAGACAAAAATGTCATTGTTAATTAGTTATATTAGAATTTATGCTTCAAAATTTACCTCCTCTATTTGATTTGATCATTAAACCAATAAATTGCTTGCTTTTTGATGCTTTGCTACCCTAATGGTGATTCACCAACGCTTAAATAATTCACTAACATATGCTAAAAGACTATCGTGTTTCATATTTTTTGCATTTTCTATTTTGGTACTTGGCCTCCCCTTCAAAATTTACTTTGACTATTAATTCCTATGTTTTTCATCTTGTCTAAAACTTTGACTCCAACATTATTACTAAGTACCACCTTCCATTATACCTTGTATCATGTGCTTGCACTATTAATCCCTGGATTTTGAGGTAATAGTAGTAACTTGGTACTCCATTTTCGGTAACTTGTACGGACATTAAGCTTGATTGAGAATGGATCCCAAATTGGCCTAATTCCATTGGGTTATAAGTTTAACAAATTTGATGCCAAAATTATAAAATCACAAAACTGTGGATATACTTCCTATATATCTACTTTGACAATAACTTTTGCAATGCTTTACACTCATCATCTAAAGGAATTTTTATGTTCACCATGCTTGTCATGAGTGTAACTAGGTTATCATACTCTTCTTTTAAAATATCCTCTACTTTTAATGCTAACTTGATTTCTACTAGAATTTTTTTTAGGTTTGTGAAAATATTAGGAGCTTCAATTACTGCTTTTATGGGAGAATTCTTATCTACCTATGTAACATTATTATTTTTCAATCAAGATTACAGATAGATCATTGAGCAAGATGTCACCCTAGTAAATGAGAGAAATTGAGAGACCATCCTTGACTAGTTAAGCTATTTTGTTTTTCATTTTTTCCAGTATCTCATTTAAGTTACCGTAGGATTTGTTATAGGTTTCCAATATTTATTGCTTTTAAAGGTATGTTCATCAACTAAACATACACCACTTGTTTAATTAATAAATGTAGTTATTGGATTTATTAATTAAATAATTTATGGGTATACCTCATCATTTTCATATTATTTATTTAGCAAACAAATTTGTTTGGGTGTTGTCAATGGTCCATTGAGCTTTATCAAGCAAATTATTGCACTCTAAAACATTTTATCAATATAACTTAGCTTACCATATCTATCAAGGATTTGGTTCTACAAATACTTGATTACATTAGTAGTTGATAACTTTGTCTTCATTCTTTCGTTTTCCTTCCTCATGTTCTTTTTTTTTTCAATGAGTTTACACATGGTTTTTTATGAGGGGTCCTGGTTCCCTCATACTGAGTGGGGTTTGAACTTTGGACCTCTCAAAGAGAGGCCAAAGCCCTTATCACTATAGTAAGCTTGTAGTTAAATTATTTATTTATTTTTTTCCAATGAGTTTACACAGGTTTTTATGAGGGGTCTTTGTCCCCTCATACTAAGTGGGGTTTGAACCTTGGACCTCTCACAAAGAGGCCAAAGCCCTTACCACTGTAGCAAGCTTGTAGCTTATCCTCAAGTTCTTTTTAATATACCTTAATTTATCAATTTCTTCATCCTTCTTTATGATTTCAACTACCTTTTGTTTCATTATCTCCAACTAGATTACTCAATTATTTCTTTCTTTTTCAAGTGTTTTTTCATGGTAAACCTATTACTTAAGATCTTCCTTTTTATTTTTCAATGTATTTACCTCCTTTTCAACTTTGACAATTTTATAATCCTTTCTATAATTATTCATATTTTTCCTTTCTAATGCCATTGCCAACTCTTGGTTCTACCTATAGCCATGTATCTCTTAAATGAATTGAATGTAATTTAGAAAAATGGTTAGAATAACTTGCTTTAAGAATTATGCTAATTCTAAGGGTCCTTCTCATTGCAAATCTATTAATGCCAACCTTGTGAGGTAATCTAATGTTGTTGTGGTTGGTTTTGTTGGTTTCGAGATGGTGTAGTTCTATGAACATTTATCTCCCCCCATTGACCACTTGACTTCTAAGCTTAGGTGGTCCTAATATTAGCACAACATCACTAACAAGATCTTGCTAACCTATTCTTGTTTATTTTATAGGTATTCTTCTATTATGTCTATGTTTCCAATCTTGGTAGTAAAATTGTTTACATTGGAAGATAGGACATGTTTTGATACACCTGAGATTGTACATTTGTACTTGTCACCATCTATGTAGGGCTTACTATTGGGCTTGGTTGCATGGTAAATTTTGACCCTAATTCTATCAATAAATAGATAATATCCAATTATTTTAGTGCTCCAAGGATGAAATGGAAATAATAAAATTGAGTAGACCATGTATAGGAAGCCATGGTTGAGGTTGTTTGAGAGGAGATAGAAGTTGTAAAAAGAGGGTAGGTAGGGATAAATGACATGGTTGGTACTATTGGTGGTATAATTGATGTTGTGGGAAATAGTGAAAACAATGAGAGCATAAATAGACATGGAGATTGATGCATTGATAATAGGGTGTTGAAATAGTCATCATGTAAGAAGATAAAAAATCTCCTCTATGTTAGTGTTATGGTTAAACCTATTTGGAGGGGCACAAGTGTAGCAAATGAAAGTGGATTAAAGAGAGAAGGGGAATGAGAAGAAATGATAGAAGTAAGAGGGGATACTAAAATGAAAAAATAATGAAAGATACGAGATGGTGGTAATAAGGGGGAACAAGAAAGGTTTTGGAGCCTCCAAAGTGCAAACTTCTATATGTGTTACTTTGTCCTTGGTATGGCCTAATGATATTCCTTAGATATCCTCATCAGAGGCAACTTGTATGTCTTAAGTTTATTCTTGGCCACTTTTGATATTCATTTCCATTTGTGTTCTTCATCGGGTGTCTACTTCAACTTCTCCTTTAGGTTAGATTTCATCATTCTCCATTTTTTTAGGTGGACTGGTAAGAGCTTGTTCCTACTCAACTTTGATATTTTATCTCTTTATTTTTATTGTTATTTTCATAGACCACCTTTCATCTATTATTCCTTTTTTGATAAGTTTATATTATTATCACCTTAGACATAGTTATCACCTTAATAATCATTTAATGGATAGATGATGTATGGGGTGAAGAGACATGAAACTATGGTTGGTCTTGCTTTCATCTACATTCCATATTTTGGAGATGTTGTTCATCCCAAATTTATAAGAATTCCTCATCAAATCTCCCTTTCAATAACTAAACCTGGTCTACTTTGCTTGTCTTATACCTCATTTTGTGATAGTCCATTACTTTATCCATACTCAACCCTTGCTTCTCCTCTATGAGCAAGGTAATAGTCTAATGGATAACATACTCATCAAGGTTATAATCATCATTAAATTTTAGACCTTACTTATTCATGATTTCTTAGTTGAAATGAATCCAAGATAATGGATTTTTATTAAATGTTCCATATATGCTCTCCTATACCTGCTCTGAATATAAAATTTTCATGGCCTCTTCCTCACTTAGATTTATTTTAACTTATATATTAAGCCTATATAATGGATGTACACCATTGAAATATTTTCTCCAACAAAATTTTATTGCATGAAGATCATAGACCATCCTATCATGCATCTTCTTGAACCCAAACCTTTCAAGTCTTTTTTCTATTTGTTATGTGTATCCTTGGATCACGGGGACTATGGTGAGATGACTCTTGCTATGGGATAAAATGCTAAATTTTTATATTTTGCTAAATTTTCTATCCACCAAATCCACATATTGGATGACCTACATAGCAGAAAAATGTCTCAAATGAATGCAGCTATTCTAAATGTCTATTTTGAAAACTCAAAAATTCGTAGAAAGAAATAATATTTTCTTAAGTAGTAGTCGCTTAGTTCTTTTATCTCTATTCTAGGTAATGCTCTTCCCTTGAAGTCCACCTTGAATCCTTTGCATGATAGACTCATATATGTTTAAGTTAAAATCATAACTATACAATTCCTCACTCTTATATATATATATATATATATATATATATATATATATATATATATATACTAATAATGGTTGTTTTTTTATCCCTCTTCTAATTTAGCTCCTAAGTGGGGAATCACTCTTTCTTGTTGTTCATAGTTAGATAGATTAGGTAAGAGGTATAATTAAATATATATCTAGGTTTCAAAATGGTCTAGTTTCAGGTTCATCTTCTTGGTGATGTAGGTCAATTAGTTCAAAATTTTAGGGTACATTGCCATGTCATAAACTATGCATAGTATGCCCAACTGCTCTTAAAACTCATCATCTAATGTTATCCCCATTACAAAAGCAATGATAAATAATACATGTACCTCTTCTTTAAACATACCAATCTTGAGAAAAAGGTTGAAGTTCTTAGTCTTCATAGGATTTAATTATAATGCCAAAAATACTTCCTATTCTTGTATGTTTTTATTTTTGAAAAACCTCATTTACAACTTTAGGGAGTGGGAGTTTCACCTGATATTGATGTTGAGGTTCATATTATAACACCTAAATACTTCTACTCGAGTCCCTCATCCTCTCATAGACCAAATCATAAGTAATCTAAAAAGGGTGTACTTGTTCTGTTGAAATGCTTGTTGGATTGTAGTTTCTCTCTTCTAGGAAGAATTTTTAAAAATCCTCAAAATTAGTTCATGAGAGAAAGAGAGTGACTTAACATTGATTTTCACAAGTAAAAAATAAGATCATATATTCTTTTACAAGCAAAATCATTAAAAAAAACAAAACTAGCTCATAAGAGAAAGATAATGATTTAAATTTGATTTTCACATTCCTTTAAAAAATCAAGTAAAACGACATATTATATTTATAATTGTAAAAAATATTTTATTATATCTTAGGGTTTTGACTCTTCTTGGAGAGGTCCAAAACCTTACAAAGATCCAACCCCCGGTGAAAGATAACCCATTATTGAAACATGTACAATCCCAACTACTACATTCCGAACCCTTAGTGATCTAGGATAAACCTTTTTAAATTTAAGAAAGGGTATAGAATCCTTTTACATTTCAAAAAAAAAAACGAGTTTTCATTCACAAAATATTACTTTCAAAACATAATATAATATTTTTAATTAAAAATATATTTCCATAAATAACTATTTAAATTACGTCTAGTCTATATCATATGATATAGGCTTGGCAGGAATTTTGTTTAGTTCAAACAGTTTAAAGGAAGACTTAGTTACTAGTAATTTGCAAAGCAAAAGAGAACCGGGAGAGACTCATGGAGCTCTTTTAGCTATAAAAGAGGAGATATGTAATCCATGTCCTATGAGATAAACAGGAAAGCTTGTATCTATAGACACTATGCACTAACATACAAGCTTCACCTAAGAGTACATAATTGATATTAGAAGCCTTGCTGTAGTAGATACCTTCTCTCATTATAAAGAGATCTAATATAATTACATTCCAGTGCTAATGACAAATATCAATTGGTGTACAACTGAAGGAAGCAATATATGTACCCTGGGGCTTATTAACTCTGCTCATTAATCTGACCTACACTTGACATGAACATTGAATCCATCTTTAGTCATATGGAGTGTGAGTGAGGGCTCGTATGTCACTTCCTTCTCCTCAACTGCTTCGAATTTGAAGAATCGAATAAGAAGTGCAGCAACAATTTTCATTTGCAAGTATGCAAAATCCTTGCCCAGACAAATGCGAGGTCCAGCCTCCAAGTGTACAGTACGGCTTTGTGTCAGTTGCAACAAATGGGAAAAGATGCATTTTGAAAACGTTAATGATAATGCTTAGATGACTTACTTGAAAAGCTGTGAATTTGAAAGGTGACTGAGGTTTGAAAATCCCATTCTCAATCCATCTCTCAGGCCTAAACTCCTTGGCATCAATTCCCCAAAGATACTCCATTCTCCCCATAGAGTAGGGGACATAAATAATCAGATCACCCTTCTTCATTTTGAATCCATCTGGAAGCATGTCATCAGACTCAACATGCTTGGAATCCTACAAATCATTTTGTCAACCTATATATATCCATAATTTCCAACCTTCTAATTAAGGTACAATAGAGAAATTAGAGTGAATTCTACTCCTCCTCATGGATGAAATCCAAAGAGCATCCAAAGTCATTTCCTAAAGGATAGTTATTTACAAAAGTGCATAGTCTGAAAAAAAGCAAAAGTGCTTTAAAAAAAAAAAAATAATAATCTTCATACCATAGGAACCGCTGGGTATAAGCGCAAGGTCTCTGTTAAAGCTGCATGAAGATAATGCATTTTATCCAATACCATGTATGTGAGACTTTGGGAAAACATATTTACAGACTCTGCCAGGCTTGAGCATTCATTTTCCTTGACCACATCATTGATTTCTTGAAGAATTTTTTCTTCAACATGTGGATTCTTGCACAGCAAATAAAAAAACCAAGAGAGTGTAACTGCAGTTGTGTCCCGACCAGCAACCATGAAATTCAACAGAATATCCCGCAGGTACTTGTTAGAAAACTTTTCTGGTTCACTTTGACTTAATGCAATAAAGCGAGACAGTATGTCTGGTTTCGCCTGTAAATATTTTTGAGACAAATGAAGAGAGAGAAATGAGGTAATTAGAACTAGCAAATAGTGGAAAGAACAAACTTCTTATTCATTTGTCATCTTGGTGTGAATATTCACTTACATCACTATTTTGAATAGAAATTTCCCGCCTTCTGCTTTGAACGATCTTGTAGAGAAAATCATCCACAGTTTTGGCACTCTCCCTCATGATGGCCTCTGACCCAATATTGAAATATCTTTTCAATTTCCAAGCAGGGTCAAAATAACGCCTTAAAACCATACCATTTGCAGTATCAAAAGCCCTTGTAAAAGAAGCCTCTGGCCCAGTGTTAGACATTGACAAGCTGTTGATCTCTATCCCAAAACCCACTTTGCAGATTCCATCCAGCGTTGATCTCAGCAATAGATCCTATTTGATATTCATCAACCACAGTATATGGTTAGTCTCACCTGTTAATGTAATTCACACCAATGCTTTCTAAAATAAATGATTTCATACGGATATTTTACCCTGGTAGGGCTTGGTATATACAACTGCTTGAAAGGGTAGAAAAGTCTCCAAACAATGTTTGAGAATAGAATTCATAACTTTGCACTTAGGATATGCGTCCTTAACCAAATGACCAAACCAGTGTTTTTCAGCAGGGTACCCACTTAATAGGTGTTGGTTGTCCAATAATACCAGAGTTGAATATTGGAAAAAGGATAGACAAATTTTGAAACATAAAATGTAAGCATGATCTACATTTGTCCATTACTCTTTCCATGGAAGCAAATTATTTAGCTACTGGTTTACCTAATTACATGGAAAACAATCGGGCAATAATTAGCATAAAGACTTCCAATACTAAATTGCATGGAAACCAATCAAGCCTAAAGCCTTCAAATATAATAATCAGATCCATCCAGATAGCCCTTAGAAAATATTAAAATTAGAAGGAATGGGAAATAAAAAAATGCAACAGTATTAACAACTTTTTTTTTTTTTGGTTTGTTTACAAAATAAATGTATCAAAATAAATATATTTCAAACTTCAAAAAGGAGGAAACAAACCCCCAAAAACACAAATAAAAAACATAGTTATTTACCTGTAACTCAATTGATTGCTTTGTTTTAGAAGCTTCTATCAGAATTTTGGCAAGCTTCACTGCATTTTTCCTGAAAACAACGCTGTTAAAATCCTTCAAAACTTTGCTGGAGAATTCAAAACTTGCCAATTTTCTCTGCTGCTTCCATTTCTCTCCATCAACAGCAAAAATACCATCACCCAAAATATCTTCCATAATGTCATGGTTGAATTTTTCCTGCAAATGAAAGATATATATTCACAACATCATTTAACCCATGAACCCTCCCATCTCTCTCTCTCTCTACATATAGACAGACACAGAACAAACAAAGGAAGCACCTATCTATATAGGAAAGAATGGAAGTCTGACCCTGCCATAATTTGTAAACTTGGTCTTCAGAATATGCTCCACATTTTCAGGATCAGTAGTGAAAACATAGTTGCAGCTGGGAAATACTATTTTGAATGTTTTGTGCTTTTCGTGAATATCGGCAAGGAAGTCATGCACCCTCTTGAAGTTGCTAATGAGACCCACCATTGAGCCAGCCACAGGTGGGTATGAATCACCACTCCATTTGCTGCTGAATATATTCAACACAAAGAGCAACAAGGCAACTGCCAAGGGCAATAATATACTTGCAGTATATATGCTTAGTAACACCATCGTTGTTAATACAGCAGAAACACAATGCCAGAATGTAACCAAATGAAAGGGGTTCGTCTGAAGTGAGCATGGATTCACAGGCTGCTAATATAGGCAGTGCTTCCTTGTTGCATTTATGGTCCCTTCATCTGCCGTATGTTCATCACATTATAATGTTTATTGAGTGTTAAAAGGATTTATAACTATAAAAAATCGAAAACAAACCTTAATAAAACATAAATAACAAAGATAAATAACAGGTTCTTTCGGATGCTTCTCTGTATTTAGGAATAAAAATAGAAATATCTAAAACCCATTATCTGTGGATGCGTTATGATTGTCATGGATTCATTTATGGGCTATAATAACATCACACCTACCCACATACCCACCATGGCTTTTAGCATTTTATTCGTCATACGTGTACGCTTGTCTTCCTTTCATTCTTACTGTTGGGCTGTTCTTGGCTGGATCATGACTCATCGTCTTCGACGCATTTAACTTTTCGTCGTCTAGTTCAAAACTGGCTCATATATTATTTTATATATTATTATATATATAATAAATAAATATTTGAATTAAAAAAGTTACTCCCATGATGGAAACCCGAAAACTATGATATTTATTTTATATACATTTAAAAAACACAATTTTTTAACACACAATACCAATCAAAATATATAATTGGAAATAAGGAACATCCTAAAAAGAATCCAAGGGTTTCCCAAGGAAACTTTTTCACTCAATATTTAAAACATAGTGTAGTACGAATTCCCATCATAATACAAAAGTGGATCGACAACCAAAAGACTAACAAGCACCATGTTTGCTTTAGTTTAGGAATCGATATAACTGATATAGCTGATATGTTTTTTTTTATAACTTTTATAGAAAAATGGATAACTTTGTCTGGCTTATCTCTAAACATTTATTTGATTATATTAGATTTTAATTGAGAATATTGGTAACTTATTATTGTTTTAAAAAGTTTAATTTTATATTAAGTAAATATGAAGTTACATTTTTCATATGTAATTTTGGCATTTTTTCAAAATTTTAACAGAAATTTAAAGATCTCAAAATTTTAACATAAATTTAAATATCAGGTTATTTATATATCATAATTAGTTATCTCTATTATGCTAAGTTCTATTCTTAGACACCTTTCCAATTTATCAAATAGTATCTTTTAAATCTTTAACTTGTAAGTTTTTTTTGAAACAGTTGCTTTATTTGTGTTTACTTTAACTAGAGTGTGTTAATCCCCATGTAGAGATATGGACCAGCTGCAATGCATTACCCTCAATTCAATGTACTAAGCGCATACCTGTATCAATCTAAAGTACCTCCTTTGAGAGTTCATTTGCTTCCTTATTTAGTTCTCTATAAATATGCTAAAAAGTAAAAGTCTCACTACGATCCACAACATGTTTTCCATCCTAAAAACATCAAGAATCCAGTTTATTACCACCTCTAAGTCTTCGTAAATTTGAATTTTTTGTATTCCTTTTGATTCTACCAACTGAACCAACAATTTGAGGGTCATAATTTCCATATAATTATTAAAACCTTCTCCCAATCCAACCTTGAATTTAAAATAATGAGAGTAAAAAATATATAGTAATCCTCTTGCTCTCAACTAAAAATAAAATAAATGTGAGTGGATTAATAAATAAGGTTATTTTTATGTGTATCTATTTTAAAAATATATTAATATAGAAAAAAAAATTGGACGATAATTTAACCAATTATATTCTTGTTATTTATTTTGACGAAATTTAAATTGTAAAAGGTAACTGGTTCAGGCATATTCTATCTATTAATGAAAATGATGTTAAATATTTGATAGAAAAAAGTATAGGTTTAAGAGAGATGAAAAATATCTATGATAGAAAGATACATTAGATGTGGTCTAATTAACCTAGTAGCATATCTAATGTTTTAATATTTAGAGAGGGATTGACCCAATATAAATCATATTGGAGGGGAAGAGAAAGAGTTAAAGAAAGGAATAAGACTATAATTTTGCCTTTACTACAAAAGAATAATTCCTCAAAATTCATGTGAGTAGGTTCCATATGCTTCATCTTTAGCTTATTTTTAAGGTGCATAACTTTATGGTTGCAATGTGATTCTTGTCCCTTCATTAAGTGGTAGCAAAACAAAAGGGTTTGTTAGAGTAAATCACTATATAAAATATAGAAAAGCAATTATAGTGTTTCAAACTTTAACAACAGAATTAACAAAATAAGACAAACACACAGTAGAAGAGACAACGATTTTAACGTGGTTCACCCAATGTGGGTTACATCCACCGAGAATTTTCAGTCCTTTCTTTCTCAATCCAAGCAATAGAGGGTTACAACCTACAACAAACATCTGCTGTAATTTCCTCTCTATATTTACAAGGAATCAACACAGTAATTTTCTCATTGTCATAGTATTCTCTGTTTTTCCTCACAACTATATATAAGAAAAAAATAGAAAACAAAACTACTTTTCTTAATACATTCCAAGATTAACACTGAGTTCCCAGCACCTAATTTTGGGATAAAAACAAAAAAACTTTCCCCGGCTGTCCCGTTGTAAATCCGAAAACTTTCTCTCGGTAGACTAACAGACCGTAAATCTGGAAACTTTCCCCGCCCGTCCCGCAAGAAATCCAAAAACTTTCTCTCGTTTAGCCTCCTCATAATTAGGCTCCATTCCTAACAATCTCCCACTTGGAGACTAATTCCATTGCACCATACCGCAACCAAGGACCGAAAATTCTCATCATGGCCTCTTATTCCTTAAGGTCAACCGAAGTTGAGCAAAAGCTCAACTTTTCTCTTGACACCACTTTTGTAAGCATGTCAGCAGGATTTTGTGATGTGTGAACTTTCCCTAATTTCAAAGATCCATCTTCCACTACCGATCTAATGAAATGATACCTGAGTTTGATGTGTTTAGTTTTTGAATGGAATGCCGAATTCTTCGCAAGGTGTATAGCACTCGGCTATCACTCCACAACCTATTATCCTCTTGCTTCTTCCCTAGTTCTTCCATTAGTCTTTGCAACCAAACCATCTCTTTGCTTGCTTCTGTAGCAGCAACATATTCAGCTTCAGTGGTTGAAAGGGCAACTACGTGTTGGAGTTTAGAAATCCAACTAACCGCTCCTCCTCCTATAGTAAAGATGTAGCCAGTAGTGCTCCTTCCACCATCAAGATCACCTGCCATATCAGAATCTACAAAACCTTTCAAGCATATATTAGAGCCTCCAAAATTCAAAGAATAATTTGAAGTTCCTCTCAAGTACCTGAGTATCCATTTTACCGCTTGCCAATGTCCTTTTCCTGGATTACTCATAAATCTACTCACTACTCCCACCACATGGGCAATGTCTGGTCTTGTACAAACCATTGCATACATCAAGCTTCCAACCGCCGATGCATAGGGAACCTTAGCCATATGCTCTTGTTCCTTTTGTGTCTTGGGACACAAATCTTTGGTGAGTTTGAAATGCTTTGCCAATGGAGTAGCAACAGACTTTGCATTGTTCATGTTGAATCTCTTAAGCACTTTTTCAATGTATTTTGCTTGTGATAATTTCAGAGTGTGACTCTCCTTGTCTCTTGTTATCCTCATACCAAGGATTTGTTTGGCTTCTCCCAAATCCTTCATGGCAAAGGATTTAGCCAACTTCTTCTTGAGCATGTTTATATCTTGCATATTTGTTCCCGCAACTAACATGTCATCCACATACAATAGCAAAATAACATAGTTACCATTTCCAGTTTGCTTAAAATATACACAATGATCACTTTGACATCTTTCAAACCTTTGATTAGCCATGAACTTATCAAATTTTAAATACCACTGTCTAGGAGCTTGTTTTAACCCATACAAGCTCTTTTTCAGTTTACATACCCAATCCTCTTTACCTTTCACCCGAAAGCCTTCTGGTTGGTGCATATAAATTTCCTCCTCCAAATCACCATGAAGAAATGTTGTCTTCACATCCAATTGCTCCGGATATAAATTTTCTATAGCTATAAGACTCAAAATAGCTCTAATAGAGGTCATTTTTACAACCGGAGAAAAAATCTCATCAAAATCAATACCTTTTTTCTTGAGCGAATCCCTTGACCACTAGTCTTGCTTTGTATCTCTTATGCCCTTCATTCTCCTCTTTAATCCCGTACACCCATTTATTGGTCAAATATCTTTTACCTTTGGGTAGCTCAACCAAATCCCAAGTTTGGTTGTGGAATAAAGAGTCCATTTCTTCATTCATTGCAAGCTCCCACTTATTCCCCGGTATCCATCTCGTAATGCTTCCCTAAAACATTCTGGCTCACCAAGATCAGGATACAAAACATAATCGGAGAAACGTTGAGGAATTTTACTTATCCCGGTAGATCGTCTAACAACACTTTCTGGAGATTGAGGTGCTTGTTGTCGTTGCAGTACATTTTGATCTTCTACCACTTTTGGAGTTACCTTTTCTATGTGTCCATCAAGGTCTATGTATTCAGGAATTTCCTCTTTCTGCTTTCTTTCCCCGCAACCGATCTTTATACAAGTTTTTTTCATTAAATATGACATCCCTACTTCTAAT
Organism: Wollemia nobilis; assembly: GCA_028583015.1. Taxonomy (NCBI): domain Eukaryota; kingdom Viridiplantae; phylum Streptophyta; class Pinopsida; order Araucariales; family Araucariaceae; genus Wollemia; species Wollemia nobilis. The sequence continues at coordinate 15,854,623 of JAQPPZ010017235.1, forward strand.
GACTTTTCGGTTATCACAATCCCATAATCTGTAACCCAAGCCATCAATACCGTAACCAATAAAATAGCACTTTTGGGCCTTAGCATCTAACTTATTTATGTTCTCTTTGTCTATATGCATAAAAGCCTCACATCCAAATACCTTAAGGAAAGAATAATTTACTGGTTTACCTGTCCAAAGCTCTTCCGGAATTCCTCCATCCAAGGCACTAGACGGTCCTCTATTAATCAGATATACTGTAGTATCAAAAACATGAGCCCATAAAAATAATGGTAAGCCTTCATGTATTCTCATGCTCCTAGCACGCTCCATGATGGTTCTATTCATTCTTTCGACAACCCCATTTTCTTGAGGTGTTCTTGGAACTACCTTGATTCTTCTAATTCCATTTTTAGAACAAAACACATCAAATTCTCTACCGCAATATTCTCCACCATTATCCGACTTTAGACACTTTAACCTTTTTCCAGCTTCATTTTCAACTAATGCTTTCCAATTCTTGAAGGTATTAAAAACATCACTTTTATTCTTAATGCAATATATCCATGTTTTCCTTGTTGCATCATCAATAAAAAGTACATAGTAAGAGGAACCTCCAAGAGAAGTTACCTGAGCCGGGCCCCAAACATCTGACTGCACAAGCTCCAATTTCTCTTTCTTCCTTTCCTTACCATCCTTGAGAAATCTAACTCTCTTTGCTTTACCATAAACACAATCCTCACAGAATTCCAAATCAATCTCTTTTAACTTAGGCAATAACTTTCTTGAATGTAAAATTTCCATACCTTTTCCACTCATATGGCCAAGTCTTTGGTGCCACAAAGATGCACTCTCACCCGTAGAAACTAAATTCATGGAGCAATGAGAAAAATCAGTAAGTAAATAAAGAGTACCCACCAATTTACCTCTAGCTACTATCAATGAACCTTTAGTAACTTTCCAAGCATTTTCTCCGAATGCAACCGTGTATCCTTCACCATCAAGCTTACTTGCCGATATAAGATTTCTCTTAAAATCTGGTATGTGTCTCACCTCTTTAAGAGCCCATTGACATCCATTTGGGGATTTAATCAAAATCTTTCCAATACCCACGATTTTACATGGTTGGTCATTTCCCAACATAACCTGTCCATAATCTCCAGAAACATAATCTATGAAGTATTCCTTATGTGAGGTAGCATGGAATGAAGCACCACTATCAATTACCCAATAATCACTATTTCTATCAAGAGATAAGATTAAAGCATCTTGTAGAATTTGTCCAATAATATTGGCTTCAAGTGTTACCATTATTATCATTACCTTCATTTCCATCACCCTTTCTTTGCCAAAATCCTTCTTGAGATGACCCTTTTTGCCACAGTGCCAACACTGTAGCTTTCCTTTTCCACGTGATTTGGATCTGCCTTTGGATTTGCCACGATGTGAACTCTTGCCTCTTTCTCTTCCTCTTCCTCTATTCTCAACAGTTAAGGCGGTGCTAGATGATTCTCCTGTGGTTTTTCTTCTCATGTCCTCACTGAGTATCACACCAACCACATCATCAAATTCTAATTTATTTGAACTCGAAGGAGAGTTACTTACCGCCATTACCAAACTGTTCCAACTTTTCGGAAGAGAGCATAAGATTAATAAGGCCCTAAGCTCATCATCAAAATCCAATCCTACCGAATGCAATTGATTAGTGACAATAAATTCATTTAAATGATCATGCATAGATCCTCCTTCACTCATTTTCATGTTAAATAACCTTTTCATTAAGAATACCTTATTTGATGCTGATGGTTTCTCATACATCTTGGCCAACTTATCCATGACTCCCTTGGTAGTCTTTTCATCAGAGATGTTGAAGGCTACGGTGGCTCCCAAGCACAGCCTCATAGTACCCAATGCCTTTCTATCAAGGAGACTCCACTCCTCATCATACATAGATGAAGGTCTCTTTGTTTCCCCCTCAAGAGGTAAGTAAAGATCCTTCTGGTACAAGTAATCCTCCATTCCTGCATCTTCCGGAATTGAAAGTTCTGACCATTGAATTTTTGAACTCTAAACCTCCCTTCTTCCGCCATTGCTCCCACTTGATCCAGAAATTCTCCTTTGTCAAGTGCACCCAACAAAACAACCGCTCCGATACCACTTGTTAGAGTAAATCACTATATAAAATATAGAAAAGCAATTATAGTGTTTCAAACTTTAACAAAGAATTAACAAAATAAGACAAACACACAAGAGAAGAGACAACGATTTTAACGTGGTTCACCCAATGTGGGTTACATCCATCCGAGAATTTTCTAGTCCTTTCTTTCTCAATCCAAGCAATAGAGGGTTACAACCTACAACAAACATCTCTGTAATTTCCTCTCTATATTTACAAGGAATCAACACAAGTAATTTTCATTGCTATTACTCTGTTTTTCCTCACAACTATATATAAGAAAAAAAAAAAAAAACCGCTTTTCTTAATACATTCCAAGATTAACACCGAGTTCCCAAGACCTAATTTTGGGATAAAAACAAAAAAACTTTCCCCTGGTCAGTCCCGTTGTAAATCCGAAACTTTCTCTGTAGACTAACAGACCGTAAACTGGAAACTTTCCCTCGCCTGTCCTGCAGTAAATCCAAAAACTTTCTCTCGTTTAGCCTCCTCATAATTAGGCTCCATTCCTAACAGTGGTTATAGAGATTTACTTCATGATTGAGGTTAATGGATATATTAAATAATGAGGTGATTGAAAATTTTGAGAAAATATTAGTTAAGTAATTTCAAAGGAAGAGGGTTTCACCATGCAAGCATCAAAATATGGTGAATCATAAAATAAAGATGAAGAAGCAAATATTAGCTAAAAATATAAGAAAAATATAATGGAGTAAAGTAGTGACTAGAGAAAGTTTTGAGGGAAGAACTTGTATTACATCATAAAAGAGAAAAATAAAGGAAAACATGTTTATATCACACCATGCATCTATAGGATGACAAGAAGGAGAGTTTTTTTGAGTAAGGTTAAGGAATATCTTATCAAAGGAGATGTTGTCCTTTTGATGGTAGTTGATAAAAAAGGAGATGAAATTGATCTTTAAATGAGGTTTTCTTTTATGATAGCTAGATATAATTTGACTAGAAGAAGCAACATGCAACTAAATGTCTAAAAAAGGAATTTTAGAAGTGTTGGAAATTATTACATATGATCAAATTTGGTTAAGTGGTTAGAACCACCCATGCAGGAACCATGTGAAGTTTGTTGGTTGTGATTTCTACCATGTAAATCACATGGTAAGTATGTTTGCTTTATATTGAGCAACATAACTTGTATTTAAACATTTATTTATTCAATGAGAAACATCTAAGCATTGACATCATCAGTGGTATTAGAGTGGATTGAGGGTAGAGCATGGTAAGTATGTTTTCTTTATATTGAGCAACGTAACTTGTATTTAAACGTGTATTTATTCAATGAGAAACATCTAAGAATTGACATCATCAATGGTATTGGAGTGGATTGAGGGTAGAGCCATGGACTAGTGAGTTTTCCCTCCCACCCAATTCTATAGAAAACATGTAGAGAAACACCTCCATCAACCAACCAAAAACTGTTAGTGAGGCCCATGATTGTGGTTCAAGGCAAGTTGAGGCCCAAGCATGTTGGTCACTTTGGTGGCACTTTTAGTGATAAGGAAATATTCAAGTTCATGAGTTTAGAGATCATGAGCATCAAGAAGTTGCAAAAAGCTAGGATGCTGAAAGGAATAATAAAGGGAGAGACAATAAATTTAATATTGCATTGGAGTAGGAATTACCATGGTCATGATGTATTGAATGATTGGGGAGGCCCTTGCTAATTTGGGAAGCACAACCAATCCCATAAACTATTTGAAGTTCTTTTGCCTAGAAAATAGAGAGAAAAACTACTATGGGTGTATGTACCTCTTGAGCTCTAGAACTAGGCACTGACTACTAGAATTATCAAAGGAACATGAGATTTATGATATATGTCCATGCCAAGCTCAAGATTGTGGATGACAAATATATGATTGTTTGATCAACAAATTTGAACTAGTAGCCAATGGAAGGATCTAGTGACATAAATATAGTGCAAGGATATTACCTATCCTACCATATCAACAAATTTGGAGACATACATCATTAGGTTCAATATCATGTGTTTTTATATCACATGTCATTCATCACCATCATCATCACCAACTTGCAACCCATCGTAATGTTAGCCCAGGCATACAAAATACACACTTCAAGAATGACCACCACTACAGCTAGTGTCTTAAGTGCTCGAGACTGGCCACATCCCACAATTCACCATGTAGGATTCTAACTCCTCATAAGAGAATATCCAGAATCTGGCAAAGGATTATTTGTTTAGGGCCCATATCGCCCAAATAGGGTACGCTATTTCCCTTGTCCAAATTGAAAAGAACTCATAATTCTTCGAGTGCTGGACACATTTCTTTGGAACCAACATCTGTATGCCAATGCTAGTCAATGACCTTCTGGTAAGGTTTGACTATAGCCCACCATCACATGGCTCGTGGGCTAAAATATCATATTCTATTTCAAAATGACGGTAATGCTACCCATAACCATTTGCCGCTGGATATGCCATTAGCATGAGTAGCCCTCTAGCCATGAAATATGTTGGTATCTTCCCAATTCGAGTGGAATGATGATTATCACCACCACTAACTGACTGATCACCTAGAGCGACGTCCCATATTGTCTATCGTTACACTCAATGGCTAGGATCATTGTCCCAAAGTAGCCGAAGAACAGTAACTCAACCTCACATAAGTCACCTTGTGACTTAATGCGGATGGGTAGAAAAATTCCTAACTCGAATTTCTCATCAAAGAAATAAAAGTAGTTTTCAATAGGTGGTAAATAGGTTTAACGATTTTTCTAAGAGAATGACTTCACTGATATTCCACCTTTCTACACCATAAAGTAATTATAAGAATCCTTATATTTCATATCAACAAAACAAGATAGTCTTTTTCTTCATATATATAAAAATTACAACAAAATTAAAATTAATATTGTATAGTCTTATATGCCTATAGAAAGTATGCATACATACTTTTAAATTCAAATTGTATTAATAATATTATCTAATAAAAGCACATGTGATGAGGTTAAATATAAAACATCCTATATTCTGAAAATAAATCATAAAATATCTTCAACTAGCTTTATTTAACTATATTTCAAAGCTCATGTTTAGTATTTTAAACCTATATATATAAAAATACAAAATTGTAGCAATCCTTAGTTTTGGCTAAGTTTTTAAAAATAAAATCCAACATTCAAAATAAATTTTAACATTCTTCTTTCTCGAGACACATCTTTCAAGGCCTATACTTCCAACCCAAAATTATAAAGCATGATATATATATATATATATATATATTATTATTATTATTATTAATATTAAGTGTTCCTCAAATTCATACGATATAACAAAGTATGAACAATTTATAGTGAAATTGAAATAAAACTTGTTATCCTATACAAAGATTCACAACACCCTAAAAATAAAAACGTAATCACAAAAGGACAGTTTCCAGCCAAAAATAATAACTCTTAATGCATCCAACTTTTGGTCAGAGATAAATTAATATTGGAGATAAATCGAGGCTAAAGGGCATTTCGAAAAGAATTTGTAACTTTTTTTTTTTTTTTTTGAAGCGAAAAACCTTTTGCGGGGCCGCTTTGGTCTGAGATACCACGAACAGGGGGTTCTACACCATCAAAATCATCCGGGAGTCGCACCCAACCCTGCCCACACCAACATTATCAATTGGATTTTGGGTACCCAATTCAACTTTTCGGTAGGATGGAGATTCGAACCTGGGACCTCCCTTGGAGGATTGCCCTCTCCTCTCCAACTCACCTACAAGACCTGGGTAAGAATTTGTAACATTTACAAAAAGAATTATTCTTCCTTTTTTCCTTCTAGTGAATGAACTAACTATGTTGAGTTCTGAATACAAGAAATTATGAGTTAATGTGATAAACTAATGTTAATACCTAATACCCGCATTGCCAAATTTTAAATAGCTTCTACAATAATGAAGCATGATACATAATATGTATGTTTCTAATATTGTTTCATATTAAATCCTCAACAGTATAGGAGAACTACTTTTTGGCCTTTCATTAAGGTTTTCACAAACTCTGTCATACAGTGCCGACTCGAACCACCATTCTGGTAAGTCTATACACCCACACACTCCGCCTTTGTGGAAGTTTTCGTGCCTCCAGCGCCCACCCACACTGATCGGACGAGAACATAAGCTAGGGGTTGGCTCAGACTTGGCCCTTATAAAAACTAAATGACATACACACGCAAATTGCCAAGCATGCATTTTTGTACATCAAATGCCGCAGCATCACATAAACTTAAGTGATGTAAATAAAATGTGTTCTACCATTACCAACAAATTCAACCATATGAGCACAGGCATAATGTAAACAACACTAGTAAACAATGCATCATACGAACAACCTAGAAGCCATTTAATCTTAAGTTTCCTCTTCGTTCTCTGGTTCAACTTAGGAATAGATTTGTATTTTCTTATTTTAAAGTAATATATATGTTTATAAAATTAACAAAAGACTCCCTCAAAGTTTTGTATTTTATAGATTTATATATTTCTCATACCAACACGACATCACAACCAGGCTAACAAATTTTTACAACATGGTTAGTTGATTAATTGATTAAATAAACTAGTTTCTCATACCAACATGACATCACAACCAGATTCACAAATTTTATAGCATGAATAATTGATTAATTGATTATATAAACTGGTATAGGAAAGAAAAGATATGCATTCACGAAATCAAACATAAATTATTCATCCAAAACCAATTTTAATCAATATATACTTAAAATGACATTTCACTTATTAGCGTGACAAGGCTCTGACCTCTTCACACGAAAGCTCAGACCTCTTCACGTGAAATCTCCTTCTGCAGACGTATGTTGGCCTACGCTTAACTCAGTGAAAAGCTCCTTCGTTCACACCCTATCTTCAACCAACTCGTCTTCTTTTATAAGAAAAGGTGATTAATGGAAAGGAGACACATCATGTATTTTTCTAGGTAGAACATGTAAAAGTCTTCCACGTATAAGTGTTTTTGCTCCTCTTAAACTATACTTTATTATTATTATTTCACTTAGGCTTCCTCGATTTTCTCTGATTATATTTAATTAAACTTTGGCTTAAAGTTTCCTAGGTCCTTTCTTACTCTTGTGTCCTTTATATGAACAACTCTTAAGTTTATTCTCCCAATGAAGGCATACTTCATTATTTTATATTCTATTTATATTTATATATATACTTTAATTTAATTATTATTTTTTTATATATTTTTATTTTTATAAATATTATTATATTTGATACTTATTTCTATTATTCCATGGTTATGGATTTTGTTTAGATAAATACAAATTTATTTTATTTCTTTTAATTTAACTTTATGAAAATATATCTATTTTTATTATTATTTTAAAATTATCATTTTAAATGACAGCAATCAATGAACAACAAACTAGTGAAAACAAGTATCAAAATGTAAACATTCGGTCAATCATGATAGGCAAAATGCAAAGCAAATTCAAACCTACGATGGGCTTCCATGTACCCACGGACCAAGGTGCTCGAGGCACAACATCATATCTACTTACCCGACATATCTGATCCGCAGCCTCGGTCAATGGGGTGGGTGCTCTCTTCAATATCTGTCTTGAGTCCTACACCTGCACCACAAATACTAACCGCAGAATCACAGTCTTCTAAGAAATTAATCACTAGCAGTGGGGATGTGACATACTTCCCCCCTTAGAATTAATACAGTCCCTGTGTTATCTACAAAAACATCAAAAACATAATCACATAGATTAAATGTACATAATATCATAATGTTTTCATCATCATTTCATTTCAGTATAAATGGTTCAACAACCAAATCAACATGCATAATTACATCATAAAATAGTTCATTTTCAAATGTAACATTGTTTTTCATCAACATGTTTCAAACAAGTGAGGAAATTGGTTTCTCATATTGGAGACATCTTCCCAAGTAGCATTCCTTTTGGAATACTGATCCCACTGTACTTTGCACTAGTCCACAGTTCTTTTTCAGAGTTGCTTGGTCCTAAACCCCAAAATTTTGACTGGTCGCACCTCAATGAGCTACGGATACGATATCTATAAATGAGTGGTATCCAGAATATGAGATGAGTCAACAACATATTTACGAAGGGAGACATAAAAGACACTATGGATTTTGGACAAATCGGGTGGTAGTGCAAGTTTATAAGCAACGGGACTGATTTTGGCAGTTATTGCAAATGGTTCGATAAACCTAGGGCTTAGTTTGGTGGACTTGATAGAGCTCTTGGTGGGTTTGAATCTAAGGAAAACTTTATCTCCTACAGAAAATTCATGGGGTGTTCTCTTCAAATCAGCATAACTTTTCTGTCGATCAACGACTTCACACAATCATTGGTGAATTTCTTTCAATTGGTTTTCCATCTTCTTGAAAGCTTTAGGTCTAATAATATCTCGATCGTCCAAGTTATCCCATGTTAATGGTTTCTTGCACCTACGCCCATATAGATCCTCAAATGGGGCCATGCCCAACGTGGTATGATAGCTATTATTGTAAGCAAAATTCACCAGGAAGAGATAATCCTCCTATTTTATTTGATGATCCATATAGTTAATGCATAACATGTTCTCAAGCACTTGATTGACCCTCTCGGTCTAGCCATCAATCTCCAGATGATATGCAGTGCTAATATTGAGCTTTTTTCCCTAGGCTCGATGCAATATTTACCAAAACTCAGATTTAAAACTTGAATCCATATCAGATATTATCATTTCAGGAAAACCATGTAACCTTACAATTTCCCATGCAAATTTCTAAGCAATGGTTGAAGCATCATCATGTATACTTCCTGGTATGAAATGTGCCACCTTGGTTAACTTGTCCACAATCACAAATATGGCATCATGCTAAAAATAGGTTTTCGGAAGTCCTACAATAAAATACATAGTTATGACCTACCACTTATATTTGGGTACCTCATATAAATATAGCCTTCCTTCCGGATGCTGATGTTTTGTCTTAACCTTCTGGCATTCAATACATCTAGAAACAAATTGCACAACATCCTTCTTCATTCCAGGCCAGTAATAGTCTTTCTTAAGATTCTCTCTCATCTTGACTTCACCTGGATGTGAAGAAGAGGGAGCATAATGAGCTTCTTGCAGAATATTTCTTTTAAGTTCTTCATTATTGGGTAATATAACCCTAATACGAAAGTACACCAAATTCCATTTAATGCCATAATCTTCATGCCTATTGGACCCTTGCTCTATCTTTTCACGGTAGGTCTTGCAAAACTCATCAATCATTTGTAATTCCACGATCTGTTTCTTAAGGTCATACTAACAACTTGTATTAGTAGTTATGTATCTTCTCCTACTAAGTGCATCTACCAGTTTATTCTCCTTTTCTTTGATATATTCTATGCCAAAGTCATATTCAGCCAGGAATTCCATCCATCTTCATTGTCGGGCGTTTAACAAAGGCTGAGTAAATATGTATCTTAGGCTTTGATGATCAGTTTTCAGCTCAAAAGGTTTTCCCAGTAGATAATGTCTCCAAATCTTGAGAGCATGAACCACAACTGATGTGGAATAAAACCAGATTAATTAAATTACTAAAAGAAAGGGCTAATATAGGCCCAAAAATATAACGAAACCCCTATGAAGGAGGAGCAACAAATTCCCAAATAGGAAATGTCGGCACGCTTCCAAAGGAGGTTGACTAATCCATCCAGCTAGCCTAATCTAGAGTGGCTAGCAATTTATTATGTGAGCACAAAGTCTCACCAAAAACAATAAGACCAAGCCCTAACTAAGACTTAGTCTAACTAAGGAATTAACCTTAGTTTACATTAAAAATTGATGTCCTCATCATACCTCCCCACAAAGGAAGCATTGGACTCCAATGCTTGTACAATAGTAGTGGGAGAAGGGTGATAAACTCGAGTCGGAGGAAGCGGAAGCAAAAAATAAGTTGCCGGATGAGGAGTGGCACTGATAAGGTCAAGAAGTCCAAGGGAGGCCGAAGCTGGAGGGCCTCTCCTGGTCAGGACTGGAGGTCCAACTCGAGTGAAAACCTGTGGATGAGGTTGAGGACGAATCTCCTATGGCGACGGCTGCAAAAGCTGCTGCAAATCAGGAACCTGTGGCACGGTAGCAGCAGGAGGAGGAACAACTGAAACAACAGGAGGAGGAGGAGGAGCCTCCTTGTGTGCTGTGGGAGCTGGTGTGTCCTTTGGTTTGCAAAAGACCAATACTGTATGGCGTGGACCTGTATAACTGTATGTGGGCTTCGTGGAAGAGATGAGAAACTTCTTGTTCTCATGATGCAATGTATAGGTATTATTATATGCATCATATTGAGCCCGTTTGTCAAATTGATAGGGCTTTCCAAGAATGAGATCACAACAGTCAATTGGAGTCACATCACAAGTGACTTTGTCCACATAGCATGGCCCAAATGCAAAAGACACAGTGCATGTTTCTGTAATCATGGAGGAGGTGTCCGCATCCTTCCATGCAAGTGGGTATGGATGAGGATGGGGTTGTACAGGAAGCTTCAATTGATCGACAACGGCTATAGAAATCAAGTTTGTTTGAGAGCCATTATCGATGATACAATCTACAAAGTAATTTTGTTTTAGATGGACACATGTGACAAACAAATGGTCACGACCTCTCTCAATCATGTTGTGTGTCAAAAAAGTATGATTTTTAAGCCCTCGAAGCTCTGGATAAGTGCGCCTTTCTCCTGTAGCCTCAATAGGCCCTTATTTTTCCTCTGGGAAAGCTTTTACCTCTGGGGAATCTTCTACAATAAGATTCTTTTTCTTCCTAAAACACTCAGATTCGTTATGGCCTCTCTTCTTACAATGATCACAGAATTTCTTAGGATCAAAAGGAGTAGAAGAAGTGTTAGAATAAGGGAAAGAAGAAGAAGAAGAAGAAGTCTTTGATTGTTGCTTTTGTTTTGAATTTTTGGTGGAGTCAGAAGAGCGAGGTCCATCGGCTTGAGCAGCAAGCTTCTCCTCTGCAAGCTGTGATTGATTGTACATGGTGTTCAAATCTGTGATAGGAGTATATTTCAACTTCCTAAAAAGTGGTTCCTGCAGTCCACTTTTGAATTTTGTGACAAGCTTAGCAGTAGAATCCTGAATACCATTCAGAATTCTCAATTTGTTGAATAGACCGATGTAGTTTTGGACACTCATGTTGTATCCCTGCCTCAATCGAAGCCATCGATATTCAAGATCGTCTCCATAGTTTGATGGATAAAAAGTATCCGTCAAAGCCTTCACCAATTCATCCCAACGGGTAATGGGATTCTGATTAATGAAGCGGTCTGTAATCAAAACTTTGGCTATACCAGAAAGTTTCAAAAGGGCAAAAGACACTTGTTCATCTGCTGGTATTTTGTTGTAGGCAAACCACGTGTCCATGTCAAGGATCCAACTATTTAGAACCTTAGGATCATGGGAACCATCATAAATTTTGACTTCACATTTTGCCTTCACTCGAGAGTCACTAGGACCACTTTTAGTAGCAATATCATTGACCTTATCGGCCAAGGTACTAATGGCTGCGGTGATGTCAGCCATTTGCTATGCCAAATCCTGAGCCATTTGGCTTCTGGTATACGCCAGGGATATTACAAGGAGGAGTTACAAAATATGTTAAAGGGGTTACAAAAAGGAGTGCTATTGCCCAACTAATTGCAAAACAACTATAATAGTTTTAATGCAATTTTACAATATTTTGAGGGCAAAAATAATTTAGCACAATAAAATAAAATGCCCCTTTACAAAATTTTAATTCCCTTTGTAAGTAATTCTCCCCTTATACAAAATAGGAAAAATTAATGAGAAAATTAATTAATTCTCCCCTTATACAAAATAGGAAAAATTAATTTTTTTTTTTTTTTTTTAACGTTCTATGAGGTTTCGAAACCTCAACCAAACCTCTACCAGCGTCTTATGTTGGTCGTGATTGCTAGAAAGCGCCGATGGTTGTTTCAGATGCCAAAAAGAGTGATGTGACACTGCTATAGTGTGACACTTCGACTGAATGGTGGGGCCTCTCCTCTGTTAGGCAGCGACACCTCCTTCGATGGACAATCGCGATGCTGCAAATATTGTAGAAATTGGATCGTTCGATCGTCTGATGCGATTGTCGTCGTTAATCAACATCTAAAATGGCTACTGAATGTTCAATATGCAGAGCACTGGAATTCATGCTGCAGATCCTTCAGAATCTCGTCGGCCCCGCTAACTGTAAACGTGTCGTCCTCCTCCAAATTCAAGACCTTCACGACCCCATCATCTGCATAGAGCGCGTGGCACCTGGAACACACTCCCAACCCCACGGGCTTATCGCTCAGATCGAGCTCGACCCCCAACACCTTGGTAAATTTGCGATTACCGTCGACAAGCAAGGAAACCTTGTCGCCCACGTTCAAATCCTTCCCCCACGCCTTTATAATGAAGGCATCGTTAACAGATATGCAAATGATGGTGTCCATGCCCTAAATTCAACTGCGTCCGATTTAAAAAAATGATGGTCGCTCAGCCGAAACAGGGTGTAGCACAGGGCGATCGTCAAGCGACACAGAGGAAACGCAGTTCGTCAACGTAGGGAGCGGCTCGCTATACGCGTCAATCAACCCCCTCCACAGGCTGGAATGCACACCATGTTTAAAACTATCGGGCACGACGAAAGGCAGCAAATTCAAATACCATACACTCCAAAAGGCAGCTATGGCAGTAGTCCAGGCCTCCCAAAATTTCTCTCATCCACAGGCTTTTAATCCCGGATGGATCATCATGCTCTGATACCATTGATGTGGAATAAAACCAGATTAATTAAATTACTAAAAGAAAGGGCTAATATAGGCCCAAAAATATAACGAAACCCCTACGAAGGAGCAACAAATTCCCAAATAGGAAATGTCGGCACGCTTCCAAAGGAGGTTGACTAATCCATCCAGCTAGCCTAATCTAGAGTGGCTAGCAATTTATTACGTGAGCACAAAGTCTCACAAAAAATAATAAGACCAAGCCCTAACTAAGACTTAGTCTAACTAAGGAATTAACCTTAGTTTACATTAAAAATTGATGCCCTCATCAACAACTACTAACTCTAAGTCATGAGTGGCATAATTTATTTCATGCTTCTTTAGTTTCATGGACTCATAAGCCACCACAACTTCTTCTTGAAACAAAATACCTCCTAAACCTTCCATTGATGCATTAGTGCATATAGTGAATGGTTTATGCAGATCCGGTATCTTTAGTATTGGCGTAGTGGTCAATTTTTACTTAAGTGTTTTGAAAGCATTCTCACATTGTTTTGTCCACTTAAATACTTTTCCTTTTATTTGAAAATTAGTTATGGGATAAGCCACCTTGGAAAAACCTTTTACGAACCTCCAATAATAGTCGACCATGCCCATAAAACTTCTTACTTTAGATACATTAGTTGGAGCTGGCCAATCAACTATAGCTTCTATCTTCTTAGGATCTACAACTATACCTTCTGCTGAAACAATATGTCCTAAATATTGAACTTGAGGTGTGCAAAATTTATATTTAGACAATTTCCTGTATAACTGATGTTTCCTGAGTATCTCAAGCATTATTCTCATGTGCTCATCGTGATCCTATTTATTCCATGAGTAATTTAGTATATCATCTAGGAATATGAGCACGAATCGATCCAATTGCTCCCGAAACACACTATTCATCAAGTTCATAAAAGTTTTTGGTGCATTAGTCAACCCAAATGGTAAGACCGTGAACTCATAATGCCCATATCTTATTCTAAAAGCAATTTTATGGGTATCTTTTTTTTTTATTCTCAATTGATGATATCCTGACCTAAGATCAATTTTAGAAAATATAGTGGCTCCCTTAAGTTGATCAAACAAATCATAAATTCTTGGTAATGGATACTTATTTTTGATTGTCATATTATTGAGCATTCTATAGTCGATGCATAGTCTTAAGGATCCATCCTTCTTTTTGACAAACAACACAGGTGCTCCCCAGGGTGACACACTAGGTTTGATATGTCCTTTTTCCAATAAATATTGTAGTTGTGTTTTGAGCTCTTGCAGTTCAAGTGGTGTCATTCGATAGGGTATTTGGACTACTGGGGTTGCTACTGGCACCAGTTCAATAGAAAAGTCAAACTTCCTCTTAGGTGGCAATCTAGGTAGATCTTCAGGAAATACATATCTAATTCTCCCAGTACCAGATACTGTTGAAACAATGCTGAGCTTGAGTCCATTTCTTCCTTTTTATTCATTTTTATAATATATTTTGCATTCTTTCTTCTAGGCCCTTTTGGCTTGCATACTACTTATAATATGGGGCTCAAAAGACATTCTATTACAGTGAATGTGAATTCATTGATTAGTGTTACTAGTATATCCATCCATCTCTCCTCAAAATTTAGTATAGCTTTATGAGCCTTAAGTCAATCTATCCCTAGGATTATGTCAAATGCATGCAAGGGAGCTACGTATAAATGCTAGTTGATCTTCCCTTGGGGTATTTCTATTTGTGACTCAAATAAACATTGGTTAACTAGATGGGTTTGTCACAAGCCATATTCCACTTGCCACCCCTTTGCCATGATCCCAGGTCTCACAGGTATATCCCTCAAAACATTATTAGAAATGAAACTATCAGTAGCACCACTATAAATTAAAATATTCACATTTCTCATGCCTATTTTTCCTTTAATAAAAAATGGAGTGCTTTTCCCCTCAAGATTAGGGTTACCTGTGGCTGCATAAATTCTGCGAGATGATTCTCCAGAAGGATTTCCACGATCAGCTCTTTTCAGACATTGTCTAGCATAGTGGTCCTAAGCTTCACATACAAAACAAGCATTGGGTCCAGTATTCTTTTGTTTATCATATTCTTTGCCTTGATTCTCATTTTTACCTTACTCTTTGTAGGTAATTTTCATCTCTTGAATTTTCCTTTGATATGGTTGCCCCTTATACCCCTGATTTTTGTTTCTATTTGTATTGTCATTTCTGCTTCGACCCTTGTCACCACGATTTTGCTCAGGATTCTTCCTTTTTCTTGAATTATATTTCTCTTGTTGATAGAAAGCCTTTATTTCTTTCTAAATCAATTCAAAATATTGAGCAGCATCATAAGCAGTTATCAGGATCTAGAGTGTTTTTCCTCCTACCGGTTGACTAATTTTTGGGTGCAAACCCATAACAAACTTGTGTGCTTTAAATTTTTCTTGTTCATCAAATTCTAGGGCATATTTCTGTAACTACACAAATTTTTTATAGTACTTGACTACTGTCATGTTACCCTGATGTAGATTTGTAAACTCTGCATGTTTCTCAATAAATAACTACTCAGTAAGAAAATGACTTTTGAAGTCTCTTACAAATACCTCCCATGGTATGTCTGCTGCCTCCTTATGAGAGGCTTTCTTATAAGTGGTCCACCATATTTTGGTAGGACCCTCCAGATGAACCACTGCCCATGTAGTTTTCCCTTCAGAACTAAGGGGTTGAATGGAAAAATAACCTTCGGCCTCACTTACCCAGTTTAAGGCTGCCTCATAATCACCACACCCATAAAATTTGGAAATATCCAGTTTCTTTAATTATTTTTGCAATTCCGTCCCTATAGTTCTTCTGATAGATCCCTCAGGAAACTAACTTACATTATTGTTTATTTTTTTTTGTGTCAAGTTCTCAATAACTTTTTTTTGTTGAGTAATGAGTTCTTGCTATTGGGCCATCTGTGCCCGTTTTTGATCCATATGTTCATTCATTTGAGCCCTTTGGCTCTCCATAAACTCTCTTTGCTGATTAAGTTGTTCCTGCATAAGTTGGATTATGTGAGCCATACTCCCATCACTAGAGGTTGCTTTTGCAGCTAAAGGCTCTTTATATTTTCTAACCATCCGTCGTGGTGTTTCAGTAGTTTGCACTCTTTCTAACTCCCTTATGAGTCTTCTGGATCCTTTTCTCAGGACCTCTGCAATTTCCTCTTGTAGATTCAGGCTAGTCCTCTGTGAGGTACCTACCATGACTGACATCACAATATTTTATCAGAATAGCTATGTTGGCCAGGTTTTCACAAACCTAGGCTCTGATACCAACTGTCAAGACCCAAAATCTCATCATTAAAATTCTATTTTTTTTTAAACATGAGTACTTTGCTTGCAACCCATCGTAATGTTAGCTCATGCATATAAAATAAACACTTCAATAATTGCCACCACTACAACTGGTGTCTTAAGTGCTCGGGACTGGCCACATACCATGATTCGCCATATAGAATTCTGACTCCTCACAAGAGTCTATCCAAAATCCGATGAAGGGTTATCCGTTCAGGGCCCATATCACCTGAATGGGGTACGCTATTTCCATTTTCCAAAGCTGAAAGAACTCACAGTTCTTCGAGTGCTCGAAACATTTCTTTGGAACCATCATCCGTATGCCAGTTCTAGTCAATGAACTTTTGCTAAGGTTTAACTAGAGCCTACCATCACATGGCCCATGGGCTAGATAATCATATTCTCTTCTAGACTAACGGTAATGCTACCCATAACCATCTGTCGCTGGATATACCATTAGCATGAGTAGCCCTCTAGCCATGCAATATGTTGGCATCTCCCCAATCCGAGTGGAATGATGATTATCACCACCACTAACAGACTGATCACCTAGAGCGACGTCCCATACCGTCGCTCGTTACACTCAATGACTAGGACCCCTATCCTAAAGTAGCCGGAGAACAGTGACTCAGCCTCACATAAGTCACCCCGTAACTTAATGCGGATGGGTAGAAAAAGTCCTAACTCAAGTTTCTCATCATTAATAGGTGGTAAATAGGTTTAACGGTTTTTCTAAGAGAATGACTTCACTGATATTCCACCTTTCTACACCATAAAGTAATTATAAGAATTCTTATATCTCATATCAACAAAACAAGATAGTCTTTTTCTTCATATATATACAAATTACAACAAAATTAAAATTAATATTTTATAGTCTCATATGCCTATAGAAAGTATGCATACATACTTTTAAATTCAAATTGTATTAATAATATTATCTAATAAAAGCACATGTGATATGGTTAAATATAAAACATCCTATATTCTGGATATAAAACATAAAATATCTTCAACTAGCTTTATTTAACTATATTTTAAAGCTCATGTCTCGTATTTTAAACCTATATCTATATCTATCTATATATATATAAATACAAAATTGTAGCAATCCTTAGTTTTGGCTAAGCTTTTCAAAATAAAATCTAACATTCAAAATAAAGTTTAACATTATGCTTTCTGGAGACACATCTTTCAAGGCCTATACTTCCAACCAAAAATTATAAAGCACGATATAGATAACAAAATATGAACCATTTATAGTGAAATTGAGATAAAACTTGTTATCCTATACTAGGATTCATGACACCCTAAAATAAAAACGTAATCACAAAAGGACAGCTTCAACCCAAAAATAATAACTCTTAACGCATCCAGATTTTGGTCAGAGACAAATTAAGATTGGAGATAAATCGAGGCTAAAGGGCATTTCGAAAAGAATTCGTAACATTTGCAAAATGAATTATTCTTCCATTTTTCCTTCCAGTGAAAGAACTAACTATGTTGAGTTCTGAATACAAGAAATTATGAGTTAATGTGATAAACTAACGTCAATACCTAATACCCGCATTGCCAATTTTTAAATACCTTCTACAATAATGAATCTTGATACAAAATTTGTATATTTCTAATATTGTTTCATATTAACTCCTCAGCAGTATAGGAGAATGGCTTTCTAGCCTTTCTTTAAGGTTTTCACAAACTCTGTCATACGGCGCTGACTCGGACCATCGTTATGGTAAGTCTATACACCCACACACTCCACCTTTGTGGAAGTTTTCGCGCCTCCAACGCCCACCCACATCGACTGTACGAGAACAAAAGCTAGGGGTTGGCTTATACTTGGCCCTTATAAAAACTAAATGACATACACACGCAAATTTTCAAGCATACATTTTTGTACATCAAACACCGCAGCATCACACAGACTTAAGTAATGTAAATAAAATGGGTTATACCATTACCAAAAAATTCAACTAGATGAGCACATGTAAAATGTAAATAACACTAGTAAACAATGCATCATACGAGCAACCTAGAACCTATTTAATCTTAAGTTTCCTCTTCGTTCTCTGGTTCAACTTAGGTATAGATTTGCATTTTCTTATTTTAAAGTAATAGATATGTTTATAAAATTAACAAAATACTCCCTCAGAGTTTTGTATTTCATAGATTTACATATTTCTCATACCAACATGACATCACAACCAGACTAACAAATTTTTACAGCATGGTTAATTGATTAATTGATTAGATAAACTGGTTTCTCATACCAACACGACATCACAACCAGATTCACAATTTTTTTTTAAAGCTAAAAACCGCTTGCGGGGCCGCCTTGGTCTGAGAGACCACAAACATGAGGTTCTACACCGTCAAAGTCACCCGAGAGTCGCACCCGACCCTGCCTGCACCAAAATTATCAATTGGATTTTGGATACCCAATTTAAATTTTTGGTAGGGTGGAGATTTGAACCTAGGACCTCCCTTGGAGGATTGCCCTCTCCTCTCCAACTCACCTACAACACCTGGGTACTAGATTCACAAATTTTACAGCATGAATAATTGATTAATTGATTATATAAACTGGTATAGGAAAAAAAGATATGCATTTCGTGAACTCAAACGTAAATTATTCATCAGAACCAATTTTAATCAGTATATACTTAAAATGAAATTTCACTTATTAACATGACAAGGCTCTGACCTCTTCATGCGAATGAAAAGACCTCTTCACGTGAACTCTCCTTTCGCAAACGTATGTTGGCCTACGCTTGACTCAGTGAAAAGCTCCTTCATTCATACCCTATATTTAGTCAACTCGTCTTCTTTTATAAGAAAAGGTGATTAACGAAAAGGAGACACCTCATGTATTTTTCTAGGTAGAACATGTAAACGTCTTCCACAAATAAGCATTTTGTTCCTCTTAAACTATACTTTATTATTATTATTTCACTTAGGTTTCCTCGAGTTTCTCTGATTATATTTAATTAAACTTTGGCTTACAGTTCATAGGTCCTTTCTTACTCTTGTGTCCTTTATTCAAAGGATACTTAAGTTTATTCTCCAAATGAAGGCATACTTCATTATTTTATATTCTATTTTTTAAGCGAAAAACCCCTTGCGGGGCCACCTTGATTTGAGAGACCACGAACAAGGGGTTCTACATCGTCAAAGTCACCCGGGAGTCACACTCGACCTTGCCCGTACCAACATTATCAATTGGATTTTGGATACCCAATTTAGCTTTTTGGTAGGGTGGATATTTGAACTTGGGACCTCCCTTGGAGGATTGCCCTCTCCTCTCCAACTCACCTACAACACCTGGGTTTTTATATTCTATTTATATTTATATATATACTTTAATTTAATTATTATTTTTCATATATATTTTTTAT
Source organism: Wollemia nobilis (assembly GCA_028583015.1). Classification (NCBI taxonomy): domain Eukaryota; kingdom Viridiplantae; phylum Streptophyta; class Pinopsida; order Araucariales; family Araucariaceae; genus Wollemia; species Wollemia nobilis. The sequence continues at coordinate 15,874,308 of JAQPPZ010017235.1, forward strand.
TTTTATAAATATTATGATATTTGATACTTATTTCTATTATTCCATGGTTATGAATTTTTTTAAAGATAAATACAATTTTTTTTTTTTTTAATTTAACTTTATGCAAATATATCTATTTTTATTATTATTTTATTATTATATTTTTTTAAAAATTATCATTTTAAATGATAACAATCAATGAACAACAAACTGACAAAAACAAGTACCAATATGCAAACATTCGGTCAATCATTGACAGACAGAATGCAATGCAAATGCAAACCTACGGTGGGCTTTTATGTACCCATGGACCAAGGTGCTCGAGGCACAACATCATATCCACTTACCCAATGTATCCAATTTACTGCTTCGATCAATGGGTTGGGTGCTCTCTTCAATATCTGTCTTGAGTCCTGCACCTGCACCACAAATACTAACCGCAGAATCACATTCTTCCAAGAAATTAACCACTAGAAGTGGGGATGTGCCAAGAAAGCCTAAAATGCATGAGCATGTATACGCCATTGTCCAAAAAACAATAGGATGCTTTTGTTGGGCTAAAATTCGTTCACTTTCTAGGCTTACCTACATGGGTGTTGATTCCCTTGTTCCGTTGGACAACCACACAACCTTTCTCAATACCAAGGGTCTTGTTCTATGACCAGGTCATCATCTGTGCCACTTGGCAGGTCAACAAAGAAGCTAGGGAATCTTAATTCTCCAAAGAATAAGGATTAGCTTCATCCTTCTATTGTTATCGATGTCTGTGGCTAGATTTGTGGAAGTGAAGAGGCAAAATATGGTGATAAGCCACCGCTAGTTTTTGTATGGTCGATTCCTAGCCAACATGCATAAATTCATTGACAATCAAAATTCCTCATAATTCAGGTGAAGCTCTTTCTTGACCTGCACATTTTAATTTGGCCATAACATCTGCATATTACCTTGGATTGTAGTATCATCTGAAACATTTGATTACTTAACCAAAGAGCTTCAAAACAAGTGGTTACATGACCTTCTAATATGTATTTTTAGAAGGTATGTGTTAATAAATAAATGACCGGCATAGTTCATGCATTATTTTTTTCTTCAAAAATCTTTTTATCTGTGGATGCGTTACGATTGTCATGGATTCATTTATGGGCTATAATCACAGCACACCTACCCACCAACATGGCTTTTAGCCATCATAAGTGTACGCTTATCTTGCTTTCATAATGGAAAAGGTAGTTATGTACGCTTATCTTAATATGACAACGATGACCTTCTTTATGAAATATGCTCCACATTTGCAGGATCAGTAGTGAAAACATGCTGCATATGGGAAAATACTATTTTGAATGTTATGTGCTTTTCGTGAATATCAGCAAGGAAGTCATGCACCCTCTTGAAGTTGCTAATGAGACCCACCATTGAGCCAGCCACAGGTAAGCATGAATCACCACTTCATTTGCTGCTGAATATATTCAACACAAAGAGAAACAAGGCAGAGTAATATACTTAGTAGCACCATCGTTGCTAATACAGCAGAAACACAATGCCACTATGTAACCAAATGAAAGGGGTGAAGATGTGAAAGTTTCCTTTCAATATAATATAGGCAGTGCTTCCTTGTTGCATTTATGGTCCCTTCATCTGCCGTAGGTTCATCACATTATAATGTTTGTTGAGTGTGAAAAGGATTTATAACTATAAAAAATCGAAAAAAAACCTTAATTAAACATAAATAACAAAGATAAATAATGGGTTCTTTCGGATGCCTCTCTGTATTTAAGAATAAAAATAAAAATATCTAAAACCCATTATCTGTGGATGGGTTATGATTGTCATGGATTCATTTATGGGCTATAATCACAGCACACCTACCCACCACCATGGCTTTTAGCATTTTATTCGTCATACGTGTACGCTTATCTTGCTTTCATTCTCACTGTTGGGCTGTTCTTCGCTGGATCATGACTCATCGCCTTCGACGCATTTAACGAATAGTTACATATTACAGGCTTTTCGTCGTCTAGTTCAAAACTCACTCATATGATCGAATGCGGTCTGGCAAAAAAAACTACGATGGAGTTTAAACCCAGAATGGAAACCGAAAACTATGATATTAAAAAAAAACTATATATGCATATTTATTTTGAAAATACGGAAGTTTTTTAAACGTACAATACCAACTGAAATATAATGTTGGAAACCCATGAGGACCATCCTAAAAAGAATCCAACGGTGTCCCAAGAAACTTTAAAACATAGTCTAGTACGAATTCACATCATAATACAAAAGTGGATCGACAACCAAAAACTAACAAGCATCATGTTTGCTTTAGTTTATTGGCCTAAACCTAACATAGGAAACGATATGTTTTTTTTTTAATCTTTTATAGAAAAATCGATAACTTGTCTTTGTTATCTCTAAACATTTATTTGATTTTATTAGATTTTTGGGGTGGGTGTGTGGTAAATTCCTTATTTACAAGCATAGCTCTTGGATTTACGAGGGATCATGGTTGGGAGGAGATTGCTCAATCCAGTGCTCTTGCATTTATAATTGATTAAATTATCATTAACTTATTTTCTTATTTTCTTGATAATATAAAATTAATTATATTATCATCCGCTTATTTTTTTTTATAATATAATTGATATAATTGATTAAATTATCACTCAATAATATATTTTTTGATTTGGTTAGTGTGATAAAACCCTACAACCAACACACAAGGCTGAGTAATCTCCTCCCATGACCTCTCATAAAATCGAGAGTTATGCTTATCAATAGGAAATTTAACACGCAAACACCACACACCCACCCCCTCACACACTCATCCACGCCGTGGTTTGAACCTTGAACATCTCGAAGAAGAGCCAAAAACCAAATCGTTACATTGATAAAAAATATTAAAAATATAGTTTTAAGAGATGAAAAACATCTTTAATAAAATGATACTTTAGATATGGTCTAATTAACCTAGTAGCATATATAATGTTTTGAAATATGGAGGGATTGTACCAATAGAAACCATATTGAAGGTGAAGATGTAGAGTTAAAGAAAAGGAATATGACTATAATTTTGCTTTTACTACAAAAGAATATTTGTAAAATTTTATGTGAGTGGATTCCATATGCTTCATATTTAGCTTATTTTTAATGTGCATAGTTTTATGGTTGTATTGTGATTGTCTTCCCTTCATTAAGTGGTAGCAAAACAAAAGGGTTATAGAGATTTATTTCGTGAGGTTAATGGATGTAATAAATAATAAGGTGATTGAACAAATTGAGAAAAAAGGCTAGTTAACTACCTTTAAAGGAAGAGAGTTTTGTCATGCAAGTATCAAAAGATGGAAAATCATAAAATAGAGATGAAGAAGCAAAAGAGAAATGAACTTAAGAAAAATTAAATTGGAGTAATGTAGTGATTAGAGAAAGTTTTGGAAGAAGAACTTCTATGACATCATAAAAGAGAAAATGAAAGGAAAATATATATATATCACACCATGCATCTATAGGATGATAGGAAGAAGAATTTTTTAGAGTAAGGTTAAGGAATCTCTTGTTAAAGAAGATGTTGTCCTTTTGATGGTAGTTGATAAAGAAGATATGAAATTCAGTTTTAAAGAAGGTTTTATTTTATGATAGCTAGATGTGATTTGGCTAGAAGAAAGAAACATGCAACTAAATGTTTGATAAAATAATTTTAGAAGAAAGTGATGGAAATTATTATACATGATAAAATTTGATTGAGTGGTTAGAACCACTCATGAAGGAACCATGTGAAGTTTATTGGTTGTGAGTTTTACCAACTTTGTATATCATCTGGTTAGTATGGTTGCTTTATATTAATATTACCATAGAATTAACGCAAGGATATTACCAATACTACCACATCAATGGATTTGGAGATAGAGACTATCAAGCTTGAGGTTAGTGTCCATGTATCACATATCATTGTAGTATGAGCATATTGCAAGAAATAATGGAGATCTTGTGGTTAAATATATTCAACCAGAAAGCCTAAAATGCATGAGGATGACATGCACCATTACGTAATGAATATGGGATTCTTTTGTTGGGCTATAAATTGTTCACTTCCAAGCCATTTTATGGCTTACATGTTATGGGTGTTGAAGGATGGTTCCCTTGTTTCCTTAGACAACCACATAGTCCTTCATAATACCAAGGGTATTGTTCTATGACTAGGTCATCATCCATGTTGCTTAGCATATCAAAAAAGAATCTAGGGAATCATGGTGCTCTAGAGAATAGGGATCAACTTCACCTTTTTGTTGTTATCAAAGTTTGTGGTCAAATTTGTGGAAGTGAATAGGTGAAATGCAATGATAAGCCACTACCTAATGGAGGTATTTTAGATGGTAGGTTATCTAGAGTTTTTGTATTGGTAGTTCTCAGTCAACATGCACAAATTCATTGACAATAAAAATTCCTCATAATTTAAGGTCAAGGTTTTATAAATAAAGAGCACAACTTAAGATATGGTTTTATAAGTTGCTCAACAATCTCCTTGTTATGTAACATAAAATACAACTAAAAAAAATGGGTATAAAATATAAAAAAAATGGAGATAAAAAAATCTTATTATTATTTTAAAAAGATCATGTATTATTTCTTGACATGTACATTTCAATTTAGTCACAACATTTGCTTATTATATCAGATTGTAGCGTCATATGAAGCTTTGGATTACATATTCAAAGGGATTTAAAAAAAAATGGTTACATGATTATCTTTGAAGTTATATCATTGAAGAAAATTCTTGTCTAAAATTGATATATTAAATAGAAAGGGGATGTTCAGTGTGGCCGCAATTTACTCTGAAATTATGTTTGATGTATTAAGTGTAGTGCATGATTGGTTGTACCTAATACTCCTAAATATTGTGCAATAAGCTTACATTGAGGAGGGGAGGAAATATTATTCTTTCCCAATGTTCAATGTGCCCAAGGTTTTAAAGACGATATTTGGTAAGCACCAGGTGATAAAATATCGATAATATTGAGTTGGTAGGAGTAGTAAGGACCATCTAAATATGCTATTGATCAAATAGAAAAGTGAAGGTACATACCATACTTATCTATGATTGATTTTTTTTGTCCCTAATAATAATTGTTTGATGTAATAAGTGAAGGACCATGTGTCACTCAAGGTGAATGGTTTTGTTTGTCCCCATTCATAAGATGATATAAATCATGATCTTGTATAGCTAATTATTTTGTAATAGGTTATATATATATATATATATATATATATATATATCCAACAACAATTATTGTGAATAGTATTTTGTGTCCTTGTTTACAATTGTAATGTTTGTATAGTTTGTGTGTCTCTATCTAGTCATGTTGAAGAATAATAGATATTTAATTTTATCCCTACCCATGGTTAAGTGTTTCGTGAGGCCATTTCTATGAACGAAAGAATAGTGAGGTCATTTGGACTATTGATTATTGTGAATATTTGAGTGTGTCCCTATTCATAGTTAAGTGTTTAATGAGGCTATTCCCATTAAATAAGCATAATGCTCCACTATTGCTTGTTGTGAATATTTTTATGTGTCCTTATTTGCACTTTAAGTGTACTTTATGAACTATTGAGTCTATCCTAGTTCATCATATGATTATTTGTACTATTGTTAGTATCCCTACCCATATTTTGATCATCGTGTAATATGTGGAGATGTTGGAAATTATTACATATGTTCAAATTTGGTTGAGGGGTTAGAACCACTCATGCAAGAACCATGTGAAGTCTACTGGTTGTAATTTCCATCAACTTGGTAAATAGCATGGTTAGTATGGTTGCTTTATATTGTATTTAAATGTGCATTTGTTTAATGAGAAGCATCTAAGCATGAAAATAAATATATGTATGAAAATGATTAAAATGAGACTAGTATTTAAGTTAATAGAAATATCGATATGAAAATGAAGGAAAAATTGAAATGTGAAAAGAATATTTTTGATGAAGATGCAAGTGAAAGCACCACCAAAATGTAACATTATTAAGAAGAATAATTCATATTGATATCCAACATTACAAATATGGTTGCTTTGGTGGCATATTCACCACACACTCATCAAAACTAGATTTGTTGCCAAAGCAAATATTAAATATATGGGAGGAGTGGTGAATAAGGTTGATGGATAGCACCTTCAATTGTATCCTAGGGTTTCTATGTGGTAGCTATGTGGCACTATGAAAGGAGAAGGTCGATCTCAAAGAGCCCTTCTAGGGTATCTCCACCATGTAGTGGAAAAACTTACTTAAGGAGTCAACATAGTCATAGTACATGCTCATCACCAATAAAAACATGGTGATCATTGGATTCTACATCCACAATGATTGGTTGGGTACCTCCTCGGATGACATCATCAATGATAGGGGCATCCTCAAAATAAAGTGCCCTTATAGAGGGAAGGCTCGACATGGCATATGCCCTCCCATATCCTGGGAGAGGGTTCCTATGTGCTACATTCCCTAGGAAGAGGGCCTCATGGAAATCCTCAATAGGGAGTGTATGGAATTTTTTGTGTGGACCCCTAGGGGATCAACCTCTTTAGGATCGAGAGAAATCCATCCAACTAGGAGTAATTCATGGTGGCAATTTGGTATTTTTGGTGGAAGCACATCATGCCCACCAAGGAGATTTGAGAGAGGCAAGAGGGAGGAGAGGCAAAAAATGTAGGGTAGTTTATGCCTTCTCTAAGGCATGAAAGATTTTATGAGGAATAAGAGTGAAGCCCTGGTTAATGATGTGTGATTGCTTGTGAAGAAGTTATACGAGGAATGAGAATATTCAAAATATTCAACAAATATCACAAAGGATGAATATAAATATATAAAAATTTGATTAATTTTATGAGATTATAGGGTTTGTGAAATACGAAATGAGGGGATAATTCAACTTTTTTGCAATTATTTTATTTTATTGTTCAAAATATTAAAAAAATAAAAAACAAATATGGTTGCTTGTAGTAAGAAACTAACACAATAAACCAATTTTTAAATGGATAACCCAAACATGGAAGCAAATGAGCATAGCATTAAAAAATTTATCTATGAAAATATGATAAAGGGTGTGCTTGAGTTCATATTTTGAATCAAGTATTATAAATTGTAATAATTCTTGGGAGAAAAATCACTCAATTTTGTTAAAATGTACAACAAAAATTTGAGAGTTGATAAAAATGACCCCTGTAGTAATGGTAGAAAGAATAACTCTAAATGGTTTAATTCTCACAACCATAGAATTAGATGTGACTATTATAAACATAATTATCAAAGAGAGTATCATTATTAATACACAAATTGAGCATTGTATACACACAATTTTGAGCACATTATCAAAGTCTCAAAACTTACCAACATCTTCATCAACTTGCCAATCAAGTATCTAGAAATATTAACCTATCTAAAAGCTCAATTTAGGATCATTTATTTCTCCAAGAGTGAAAGTGCCAAATACTGAGTGATAGCACTACCAACACTTTAGCTCCCTAATAGTGCTTTTGTAAAACTTCAAAACTTTCATCATTTCTCTCTCAAACTGATCAACAATAGTCATATTGACATTAGCATTAAATTTATTAACACTTCCAATGTTGCTGACTATCAAACAACAAAAAGAAAAATGTTGATAATTAGTACCTTCCAAGTCACCCACCAAATAAGGATCTAGTCACATCAGTTTGATTTACATCCCTAGTAGCAATCCAAAGCCCCAAAATTTTGCTTTTCTATCTTACATTCATTAATTGTATGTTGATCCCATTTTGAAAACATGCCTTCAAACAATCCCATTAACTTCATATAACCAACCCCCCAAGGAGCCATGGCTTCTTATAAAGCCAACACTTGGGGGACCTCAATCTATGGACTTTTAAACACCACAAAGCTCTACAAAATTCATCATCATCTTGTGTAAGAGTGGAGTTCTATAAAATTGAATATGGATGTTATGTATGAAGCTCTCAATCATCTACTTCATAGTAATAAGTGGATATCAACCTAGTCATATTGAAGCTACAAACTTGCTTGGTTGTACTCTCTCTTCCATCTTGGCTTCATCATATCTTTGTTTCTTTACTTTGTAATTATTACAATAATATTATTTTTTTCATCACATCATGATCATATCTTTATCTACTTGACATTTTTTTGTCACTACTTTACATTTTCTCTTATCAATTAGGTTTTCATATTGTCTTCATCAAGACCCCATAATCTTTTGGTTAGAGATCCTTGCCTACTAATTTACAAAATCAATTTTTTTTTGTCGAAAAACATATTTTGCTATATCAATACGCATACACATTGTCAAATTATAGGTGGAAAGATGCTATTGCTCTCTGAGAAGATTCAATTAATCCAAATGGGCTTTTTGAAAGTGTATTACAATCATGTGGTCAAAGAATAGAACATGACTGTTGATGCTTTAGCTAATTGGGCACTGGACAAAGGTGATATTACTTGCTACAACCACCCTCCCAGATGGTGGGCTTCACAAATAAGGGAAGCTTTACTTTTTATCCTTTCTTTGGATGGCTTCAGTACTAGAGGTACCTAGTTCCTTTTTCTTTATTTTTTCTTCTCTTTGGTTTAGTCAGAGTATTTTAGCTCCCTAGCATAGCCATATATTAAAAAATTAATTATAAAATTTAAGTTTTTTTTTAATAATACAAAGTTATAGGAAAAGTATAATTAAAAGTTATATTTTTAAAAAAGACAACAAAGGTAAATATTTTGCTTTAATTTTGTAGAGATCCGTGGGCCTAATTACTGAGACAAAGACACATTCTATCGACTTGAGAAGTGCTAATACTCAACTTCTTATCATTGTGTTATCTTAAAAAAATTCTAGATGAAATCCAAATATGAATATTTGTGAATCACTCGCTCGGAGGATGTTGATTTCATGCCAAAAAGTTCCGAAACCACGCATATGTGAAAATCATGCCCCGATATGGTGGCACAGTTCCATAGTACACCTACGCTCTCTACAAATGGCGGCTAGTTCCCAAAAATATTTTTTGCAAAAATTAAAAGCCAGGTGGGTTTCATTTGACTAGGAAAGATTACTAGGGAATGGGTTTTTTTGATGTTCGCATGGAGGGATCATGAGGCGGTTCCAAATTTTTAATGTGCTTTATGATGGATGAATGTTGTAGTGGTCTGGTGCAAATGGTTGCAACCTATTATGGCAGTAAACATGAGCAAAATGATGAATGAAAATTTGGTTTCCTGAGCATACATGTAGCTACCGCATCTTTCCCTTCTAATTCTTCAAATGTGTTGACAAGGACGTAGTCTCCTATGTCAAAAAATTGAGCTTCATAAATAAATGCTTGAAATATGAGGTCAGATGCATGTTGCTCATGGTAGAAGGATAACAAATTTACTGATTCATTAATCATGACGTGCACCTCTCATCAGCAGAATGCTATGTCCATGATTCCTGGCCTCTCAGATTGGCATAATCAACATGGAGGTCATATTTAGCTATGTTTTTTTTACTGAAGGCTATCTGATGAATTGATACGATGATTTCTCTACATCCTCATTTATTACATAATTTGGACTAGGCTCGTGCTTTTTACGCTTTGCTCTCCAATTGTGCACAATGCTAGATCAACAATGTATACATCTCAGTCTATTGTGTTAGGTTCAACGACTTACTTGGATATTTTGCCTTTGGGTCAACTATCTAGTGCCTAAAGATTATCTCGGGTGCCTCAGGGTCAGTCTCTTGGATCTATTGCCTCTTGTAGATCACTGACTAGGTTCACCATGAATATCATCCCCCCTCAGGGTGAATCTCAATCTAGAAGGTTTCGGTCTCTATCGAAAATGCACCTTAATACAAAATAATTAGATCCATATAATATGGTCTATATATACCAAAATTACACTAAAAAAATACAATAAATTGAGCCATAGAATCTAAATGTGGAGGAGAAGAAGGAAGAGAATAGAATCTTCTGAAGTGTCTTTATCTGTAGTCTTCAGAATTTGATCCAAAAAAGTCCTCGGATAGAGTCTAGGGTGTCAATATTTTGTAGTCCCTAGAGTAGGTGTCCTTATGGTAATCATTTCATCTTACCAGAATGCATGGGTAACCAGCTGCTGCATCCACCAATTATGATAGATAATAATACTAGATACCAGGTTCACTTATATTGAGTGTTGGGTTCAACTGAAAATCCACTCTAGAATACAATAATATTTGAGGCTTAAAAATTCATATGGAATAGCCTTAAAATGGAATTTGGACACCACCAATGTGTCTGTCTTGGAAAAACCTTTCTGACGACTATAAATACCCCTATGTTCCATTCTCAATGGGGCCTTAATTTGCTAGAAAAATAGTAGCATCAGGAATCTAGAATATTCATAGCATTAGAGAATATTCTTGATATCACACTCTAGCAAAATCAAAGCAGAATTACAACATGAATTTTGGGTGGTATTTCAAATTTCCCTCGTAGGAGAATTACAAGGGTTATGTGGACCTTCCACTTCAATGCGGAACAAGGGATTAAATAAAATGGCCAATGAGGCCATATTGTCAAGTTACAAAAAAATAAAGTGTCCCCCATTCCACTTTATAAAATATGCTTTTAATAAAATATGGACCCCATGTTGAAATTTTATATGTATCGAATATTTGTAAAAAATATCTCCATGAAATACCAAAATACCTCCATGACAGATACACCTTGCACATAGGTAAAATATTATTTTCATTATTCTCCACCAATACCTCCCTTGGTTTAAATTCATAGCCATTGCTACGAAGACTATCATAGCCACTTCCTCCACCACTGTGAAAGCCACCACCACCACCAATTCCAAAGAAATGCTTAGCCGCATTGAGGGAGTACCAAATGTGGCAGTTAGTGGTGGCCAATACACTCATCATAAATGTGGGAAAGTGGGCATACTTCCTTTGTGGGTGTGCAAATATTTGCAAGCATGCAGAAGTTTCATAAAAAACAACAAAGCTTTCATTCGAGGGCGGTGTCAATTTTTTCTTTGATACGGCTACAATCAAGCATAGATACTAGACTACCCACCTGGAAAAAAGTAATTCCCATGCATAATAGAACACCATAGAACACCATGATTGATAGAACAAACCCGTACGACCATAGGAGCAATGTGGTGAGCCACAAAGCAGACTTACTGCTCATCTAAAAAAACTATTCTTGATTCTCTGCTATTTAGGATTTCAGGCTTGCCTCACTTCCACATCACCATGTTCTCTTGCATGTGGCATCACCACTAGTGATAAAAAACTAAACTTAAAAATGTATTCCATTCATTATTTTGTTCGTTCTGCTAACTGAGGAAAAAAAAGCCAAAGGAAAGGCTTCTAGTCACTGCCATGAATGTGCCCCATAGGACGTCTGTTCCACAAATCGAGCTTGTTCCATATTAGCAATGGCTAAAGACTTACTAATTGAACTCTTTGATTCTGTGATCATGATTGAAATAGCTCCACCTAGGCTATAAAAACAATTTGCAGAGGGTAGTGGAGATTATAACAAGACGACTTTATTGAGGGAGATAATTCCTCAGAACAAGAAGAGAGCGACGAAGATACATCTAACACCATCGGTCATCGTCCAGGTCATCCAAAAATAGATGGTGCTTCATATGGCACTTGTGAGTATTTTTTACTTGGAGCCGTGAAACTGTCGGCATCCTCTGATGGACTCCTTCGGTTGTGAAGGCAATTCAAAATTAAATTCAACTTCCCGATCTATGCAATGCATCTTCCAAACATAAATCAATCTGAGTGGATGTAAATGTGCAACAACCATGGTCAATGTTATCAACTTGGAATCCATTGAGGATGGTGTGAAAATCTTATGCACTGCAAGTGATCAAACATGCAAATAAATTTTCTCTATTCTTCATCTACCAATTCTCCCATCAACATCTGCACTACAAATGCACTACGACTCTCATCCATCAAACAAATCGGGCCATCAAAAAAAAAATTCCACGACGTCATATTTTACGATGTTCTTAGCAAATGGCTTCGCAAAGTTTCATCGCAAATCATGGACCACGATGCTATGTTACAGCTAGGAATGATTTTTTAAAAATAACCAGTAGCAGAGGGTAGCAACTAAGTATTTAGATCTCCTAAAATGGTGTAGAAAGTGTCATAGTAATTTGCGGGAACAAGCCACAATAAATGCACAATAAATTGAGACTGTTCAATGGTATCAAACACCACTAGGACCTGATTTTGTTGATCTAGCCACCCATCAGACATCCTCCATGGCAAAATTCCTGATCTGGATTGGGACTTATTTGCAGGAAGTGGCCCATCAAAAAATTTGCATAAACAAATATTCTATGAAAATTAAATTTCTCCATAAAATATTCACACGATCGGCATTCTACTACTACTACAGATGTTATCCACCAGATGGAGAGAGCAAATCTAGCTTATGTGCCCTCCTGTAGCAAATCCATGGTGAAAGGGAAATTCATTGTGAGGAACTGTATCCAGCTGAATAGGATCTCCAAAAAAATAGAATAAACAAATAAAAACATAATCCCTACAATAAAAAAATAAAACACAACCAAACGTAGGGCTGACACATGACTTCCTAGTTTTTAGATCTACCTTCAAATGGATTTTTTGGAATGAAACCAGTGTATCCCATTTTTCATTTCTCCATGGAGAAATTACTTCTACAGACAGATACAAAATAAATTTTTCCTCCTCAAAATATCAGTCTTAAAAAAAATGGTAGTCATTTAATCTTCTGACTTCTGGCTTTTGATCCATCCAAGGATGGAGAGCATACTTCCTAGTTTTCAAAAAAAATAAGGGGGCTAAAAAAATTGAAGGGAAAAAAAAATGGGCTTGGGGAGGAGGGATTTCCATGATGGAAATCAAGGTTATGCATAGTGGTGAAAATTCACAAATTGGGCGAATATTAGGATGTCCAAAATTATAAATTGGTGAATATGAGGACCCTCAACGTCGGCCCATTCGCCTAAAATTTTCGGGACCAGTTTTATTTTTAGGGTAAAATTACCATAATATATATCCAAACATAGGCATATTTGTACTTGTTGGAAAGTTTTTTTTGAGACTAATCTAACGGTGGTATTTTTTATGAAGTTATAAGATGTTTTAATAGGTTACAATTTGTCCTAAATATGACCTTACATTTTAGGGCTTCAAATACCCCAAATTTTGGTATGAATATGATTGATTTGATTTGCTTAGGGTTCACCATTATTCGCCTTAATTTTGATTAGGATTCACCATTATTTTACAAGTACATTTTGAGTCCAACCCCTTACGCATAACCCTGATGGAAATCCCCCCTCAAACTAACATGGCAGGTAAAGCCTGCTCTGATACCAAATGTTACGATTCAAAATAAATGTGATATTATTGATATAAGAATGATACAATATATAGCTAGGAGGCCTATATGATTGACCCAAAGGCAATAGACCCATGAAATTGGTTGACCCTGAGGCAACAATCCAAGATGTATACATTATTGATCTAGCATTATTCATAGTTGGAGAGCTAAGCGCAAAGAGCATGAGACTAGACCAAATCATTTAAATATTAGAGTTAATGTGTACTTTGTCTGTCAATTATGACATGTGTCCTTGACACTTGTCATGTTATCATATAGGCCTCATGCCTATATATTGTAATCTCTTGTATCAATACAATATCTCATATCTTTCAATCCCAACAGATCCTTGCCTAGTCATTTGCAAAATCAAAAGTTTTTTGTCCAAAAAAATATTTTTCTATATCAATAGGCAAACACATTGTCAAATTATAGGTGCAAAGATGCTATTGGTCTCTATCTCGGATACAACATAGATTGAATTCATAGTAACAAAAATTAAAAGCATTGCTAGATAGAAAAAGCATTGGTAGCACTATCATTCACCTTGTGGAACTTTTACTATTGAACTCACAATCATCATTTTATCATTTTACATTCTTTATTTTACATTTTGAGTAGGGTTGATGCTAGTCAAGGAAGCCATACACTCTCCATTGGTCTAGGAAGACCCCATTACTACTAAATGAATCTATTTCTATCTATTTTTTAGGCACTTTAGAAGTACGAGCCTTGATTAAAAGTGCCACCAGACTAGTGCCAACAACAATTTTATGGACTAACAACACTTTTTTTACTAGTGCTTCTACCACTAAGGTAGAAACTAGGTTTCAGGTTTCAACTATTGTTTTCTTATCTTATATTGGAAAATATATTTGTTGTTTGCTCTATATCTACTTCTATTTTTCATTATTTTTTGTTTTATCTATGAAAGGGAAAAATTAAAAATAAGGAACAAGTTAGCATTAATAGCATTAGAGGACCAACTTTAACATTGTGTCTCATTAAAACAAAATTGCATATAGTCACATTAGGACCTATTTATTGTATTATCTTCTTGAACCCTTGCATCTAAAAGGAAATTGACATGTTATTTATCATTGAATATTAAAAGCATTTAGTTTGTAATACCTATTTGTTGCAATACTTGATGCATTTATAGCTAGCATAGGACTAGATTAAGGTTAGGCCATAAAATAAATTTATGAGAAACATAGGTGTTCTATAATTTGAATCCACTAATCATCACTACCCCTATCCTCAAAGTGAGAAGGGGAGATATCATAGAATACTTAAGTTTAAGGTCCCCTCATGACTCCTTCCTTGCATCTCAAATATTGGTGAACCTAACATGAACACCATAGTGGTTCTTAAAAATTTTCTTTACCAAGATAAACCATAATCAAAATTAAAATTTATCAATAAATTTAATATAACCATTACTTAGAACACATTAAATCCATATAAAAAGAACATAATCAATTGCTAGTTCTATTGGGGATCTTTTCAATTCTCTTAGTAACTTATGTATGATATACTAGGCTATATTAGGTATATAGCAAGCCCAGGCCACTAGTCAGAAACATAAGGTTTTGTGTATAATTACACCTAGTAAAGAGTATATTACAATGGACTAGTGGGAGTCATAAGGAGACATGATATTACCCCTCATGTACCACCTTGGCCACATATCCAAGAGATCACTTCCAAATATAGTTAGCATCCCACATATCAAATTTCTCTCATGTATCGTTACGTATATCAATATGGATCAAGTATATTGGAATGTTTAATATATAGGGAGTCCATTGAAGTATATAGATCAATTGGGTATATTAGGGGAAGGATATATAAAGTTGGTAAAATATCTTCTCTTTCATTTTTAATCAACATTATAAATAGTTAAAACCTAAATAATCCACTCTCTTCTCTTAGACCTATGGTTGAGAAATGTTAGCTTATCCATAACATTACTCATAAATTGGCCAATAATCCTGATCCTCCTATTGAAGGTTGTGATGAGGAACCTACCTTTGAGAGCCCCACCTTCAATCCAGAAGATGCGGTTTTCACACCTCAACGATATTTAATCCCTACCCATAATGAATATGGGAGACAAGTCATCCAATCCATGGATTATATGGCATATTTCCTATAGAAGCATAAGGATATTATAGAGGCCTTCGTTAGGGAAGGTTCTAAAACCCTATGATTTTTTTTTTAGGAGATGATGCACTAATGGATCATCCCTAACAAACTAACCAAATCCTTTTCCATTAAATCAATTAGACCCAGCCTTTGGGTCCATAAATATGAAATTTAATGCATCAACATCTCACTTCATTGGTTTAACTTCTTCTATTATCATCACATCAATGGATATTGGGAGATAAATCCTTTGACCTCCATTAGATCATCACTCATCTTTGCCTACCCTTGAGAAATTATTATAGGGTAATGTTAGTTGCCCTATATCTCAATAGGAAATCATAATTTACACTCCCAATCAAAGAGTGCCACCAAGTGACCCAATCTTCAATCCTCATACCAATTTATCTCATGAATAGCTTAGATTAAGAGAATAGGTTAGAAATATATATATATATATATATATATATATATATATATATATATATATATATATATATATATATATATATATATATATATATATATATATATATATATTAATAAACAAAGTTATAATTGTGTTATTGGCATTTGTTGTCTTTTGTTTAAAAGCCTTACTTAATTTAAAGAGATTTCTTACAAGTGATTATTATGTTGAGAAAACCATTTAGTTGGGTATAAAATGAATTAGATTGTATGGATATTGTTATGCTTTAATGATGCTTATACTTAGAGAGTATATGTAGTTAGCTCCAGTTCATGAGAAGATGTAACTTGAGAACTAGATTATAGATAGCTATAGAAAATCATCTTAAAATAATAGATCATGTTGGTGATACCATGATGAGGAATGGTCTCATGAAGGAATAAAAATCATGAACATCATAAATTGGATCATCGGTAAGGGATGATCGACATAGTACACCCAATGTGTTGAGGTACGCGTATGCACACAATAATTTTTTAGAGAAACTATTTTTTTGACAAAATAGGTTAGAAAAAGTGACCTAGTTAGAAAAAGTAACGAGGGGTATTATGGAACACCACCTCTAGGTTGTTTCTCGAGTGATACTATGATAAAGTCCTATGTTCATATGATTGAGCTAGTTTAGCCATGACATTTGCTATGGGATAAACAATAATGATTCATAATGAACATGAGTGATCAAGTCCAAGGTCAAGGTATTGATATGGCTCTAGCAGACTCCAAGTAGTTGGATAATCAGCTAGACACAAGGCATATGTATGCTAACCCCTTTACATACAATTAATTGAACAAGTCGATCAATTAGTCAAAGATTCAGTATGATAAGGGATGGGGAAGTATGCGTCCACCCTTTAGGTGTTATGGGTCCTAAATGATAACCCCAACCATGGTTTGACCCTCATGCTAGAACAAGAGGATAATAAGTGAGACAATTCAAATCTACATAATGACACCTTTTACGGAATTTGGCCAATCTTGTCCACTTGGGTGGCTATATCCAATAGTTTTGAACTCAAAAGTGGTTTGATATGCCTGTACTGATTAAATCTATTTTTTTAAGATTCATTAGGTAAAACAAAATGCTATGAACTTGAAAACACTTGCTATGAACATGAAAACACTTGCTATGAACATGAAAACACTTTTTAGGTTTGAAAAAATTAACTTAGGAAAAAAAATTACCCTTGTGAAACTGCTTGGCTTGTTTTTGTGGTGCAACTAGGTAAGTACTTGGGTTGTTGTACTAATAAACATGGTATAATCATTCAATTTATTTCACAAAATTAGTTTATGCTCATTATATCTATTGTTACAAGCATGCATTAGTTCTAAGTAATCGTAAACTCAATATCAAAAAATACCCTAACCCTAAGTTCCATAGTCTAGTGAACAATTCTTGTGTTGTTGGGGTTCATATTATAACACCCAAACATTTTTACTCTTGAATCCACCATCGTCTCATAGGCCAAATCATAAGTAATCTAGAAGGGATCTACTTGTTCTCTTGAGATGCTTGTTGGGTGGTGGTTCCTCTCTTATAGAAAAGATTTTAAATAATCCTCAAAATTAGTTCATGAGAGAAAGAAGAGTGATTTGACATTGGTTTTCACATGTAACAAATAAGATCATATATTCTTTTACAAGCAAAATCATTAAAAAAACTAAACTAGTTCATAAGAGAAAGAGAATAATTTAAGTTTGATTTTCACACTCTTTTAAAATAACAAGTATAATGACATATTATATTTGTAATTGTAAAAAATATTTTATTATGTCTTTAGGGTGATAGCACAAATATTCAGGCTTTGGCTCTTCTTCAGGAGGTCAAAGACCTTAGAAGAGATCATGGCTGTTAAGCGACTAATCAACACTAAACATTTGTCTTATAGGTTTCTCACACTAACCTACTCAAAAATATATATATTTTATTATGTTTATAAGTAAATATTTAATAATTATATATGATTTAACTTTTGAATAAAATTATTTTTGTTTATATATAAAATTGTTTTAATCTCTTAATTAGAAAGATAAATTTATATCATGAACACAGATTTTATTGCTTATAATTCAAAGAAACAAATTGAAACATGTACGATTCAACTACTATATTCCAAACCCTTGATGATAAAAGTTAAACCCTTTTTAATTTCAGAAAGAAGATTAAAAAAACATATACAATCCCAACTACTACATTCCGAAGCCCTAGTGATCTAGGATAACACCATTTTAAATTTAGGAAAGGGTATAGAATCCTTTTACATTTCACAAGATTGAATTTTCGTTTTTAATTCATTCACAAAATATTTACTTTCAAAACATAAAACATAAAGAAATATTTTTAATTAAAAATATATTTCCATAAATAACTATTTAAATTACATCTAGTCTATATCATATGATATGGGCTTGGCCAGGCCTGTTGTGATTTCAATATTGGGTTGATAATTTTCCTAAGGCAGGAAGCCAAAATTTTAATTTTGTTTAGTTCAAACAGTTCAAAGGAAGACCTAATTACTAGTAATTTGCATGCAAAGCAAAAGAGAACCGCGAGAGACTCATGGAGCTCTTTTAGCCATAAAAGAGGAGATATGTAATCCATGTCCTATGAGATAAACAGGAAAGCTTGTATCTATTGATGCTATGCACTAACATATAAGCTTGACCTAACACTATATAATTGATATCAGAAACCTTACTGTAGTAGGTACCTTCTCTCTTTATAAAGAGATCTAATATGATTACATTCCACTGCTAATGACAAATATCAATTGGTGTACAACTGAAGGAAGCAGTATATGTACCCTGGGGCTTATTAAACCTTAATAAAACATAAATAACAAAGATAAATACCAGGTTCTTTCGGATGCCGAATTGTATTTAAGAATAAAAATAAAAATATCTAAAACCCATTATCTGTACATGCGTTACGATTGTCATGGATTCATTTATGGGCTATAATCACAGCACACCTACCCACCTAACCACCATGGCTTTTATCATTTTATTCTTCATACATTCACGCTTATCTTCCTTTCATTCTCACTGTTGGGCTGTTCTTGGCTGGATCATGACTCATCGCCTTCGACGCATTTAACAAATAGTTACATATTACAGGCTTTTCGTCGTCTAGTTCAAAACTCACTCATATGATCGAATGCGGTCTGGCAAAAAAAACTACGATGGAGTTAAACCCAGAATGGAAACCGAAAACAATGATATTTATTAAAAAGACTATATATATGCATATTTATTTTGAAAATACAGAAGTTTTTTAAACGTACAATACCAACCGAAATATATTGTTGGAAACACATGAGGACCATCCTAAAAAAGAATCCAACGGTGTCTCAAGAAACTTTTCACTAGTTATTTAAAACATAGTCTAGTACGAATTCACATCATAATAAGGATCCAACGGTGTCCCAAGAAACTTTTTCACTAGTTATTTAAAACATAACTTAGTACGAATTCACATCATAATACAAAAATGGATCGACAACCAAAGACTAACAAGCACCATCTTTGCTTTAGTTTATTAGCCTGAACTATTGGCCCAAACCTAACATAGGAATCGATATGTTTTTTTGTTGAACTTTTATAAAAAAATGGATAACTTTTCTTTGTTATCTCTAAACATTTATTTGATTTTATTAGATTCTCGTTGAGAAGGATATGTAAGTTATTATTATTATTATTCTTATCTAAAAATAAAATAGATGCCAGAATGACTAAGGTTATTTTTGTCCCAGGGATACCTTTTCAAGAGAAGTCAAAGCTTAAACGCTTCACACACTCGCTCACCCCGCGGTTTGAACCTTGGACTTCCCGAAGAAGAGCCAAAGCACGAACCCGAACTCGAAACGTTGTGTTGATAAAAAAATATAGATTTAATTAATGAAAAACATATTTAATAAAAATATACTTTAGATATAGTCTAATTAACCTAATATCATATATAATGTTTTGATATTTATGGAGGGATTGTACCAATAGAAACCATATTGGAGGGGAAGAGATAGAGTTAAAGAAAGGAACACGATTATAATTTTGCTTTTAGTACAAAAGAATATTTGTAAAATTTTATGTGAGTGGATTCCATATGCTTCATATTTAGCTTATTTTTAAGGTGCATAGCTTTATGGTTGTATTGTGATTGTCCTCCCTTCATTAAATGGTAGCAAAACAAAAGAGTTATAGAGCTTTATTTTGTGAGATTAATGGATATAATAAATAATAAGGTGATTGAATAAATTGAGAAAAAGGTTAGTTAAGTACCTTTAAAGGAAGAGAGTTTTGTCATGCAAGTATCAAAATATGGAGAATCATAAAATAGAGATGAAGAAGCAAAAAAGAAATGAACTTAAGAAAAATGATAATGGAGAAAAGTAGTGATTAGAGAAAGTTTTGGGAGATGAACTTCTATGACATCATAAAAGAGAAAACGAAGGAAAATGCATATATCACACCATGCATCTATAGGATGATAGGAAGGAGAGTTTTTTGGAGTAAGGTTAAGGAATATCTTGTTAAAGAAGATGTTGTTTTGATGGTAGTTGATAAAGAAGAGATGAAACTCAAATTTAAATAAGGTTTCATTTTATGATAGTTAGATGTGATTTGGCTAGAAGAAAAACAATGGAACTAAATGTTTGAATAAATAATTTAGAAGAAAGTGTTGGAAATTATTACATATGATAAAATTTGGTTGAATGGTTAGAACCACTCATGAAGGAACCATGTGAAGTTTATAGGTTGTGATTTTGACTAACTTTGTATATCATCTGGTTAGTATGGTTGCTCTATATTAATATTACTGTAGAAATAATGCAAGAATATTACCAAAACCACCACATCAGTGGATTTGGAGATAGAGGCCATCAAGCTTGAGGTTAGTGTTCATGTATCACATATTGTTGTAGTATGAGCATATTGCCAGAATGAATGGAGATCTTGTGGTTAAATATATTCAACTAGAAAGCCTAAAATGCATGAGGATGGAATACACCATTATCTAGTGAACATGGAATTCTTTTGTTGGGCTAGAAATTGTTCAATTCCAAGCCATTTGATGGCTTACTTGTTATGGGTGTTGAAGGATGATTCTCTTGTTCCCTTAGACAACCACATAGTCCTTCCCAATACTAAGGGTATTGTTCTATGACTACGTCATCATCCATGTTGCTTGGCATATCAACAAAGAAGCTAGGGAATCATGGTGCTCTAGAGAATAGGGATCAACTTCACCTTTTTGTTGTTATCAATGTTTGTAGTCAAATTTATGAAAGTGAAGAGGTTAAATGCAGTGATAAGCCATTGCCTAATTAAGGCATTTTATATGGTAGGTTATCTAGAATTTTTGTATGGGTTGTTCGTAGTCAACATACGCAAATTCATTGACAATCAAAATTCCTCATAATTTATGGTCAAGGTTTTATAAATAAAGAACACCACTTAAGATATGGTTTTATATTTTTCTCACTAATATCCTTGTTATGTAACATAAATACAACTAAAAAAAGTGGGTATAAAATTTAAAAAAAATGGAGATAAAAAAATATTTTTATTATTTTTAGAAAATCACGTCTTATTTCTTGACATGTACATTCCAATCTAGTCATAACATTTTCTTATGATCTTATATTGTAGTGTCATCTGAAGCATTGGATTACGTATTCAAAGGAATTCAAAAAATTGATTACATGATTATCGTTGAAGTTATATCATTGAAGAAAATGTTTTTCTAAAATTGATATATTAAACATAAAGGGGATGTTCAGTGTGGCCACAATTTCCTCTGAAATTATGTTTGATCTATTAAGTGTAGTGCATAATTGGTTGTACCTAACACTCCTAAATATTGTGCAATAAGTTCACATTGATGAGGGGAGGATATATTATTCTTTCCCAATGTTCAATGTGCCCAAGGTTTTAAAGACGATATTTGGTAAGCACTAGGTGATCAAAGATCGATAATATTGAGTTTGTAGGAGTAGTAAGGACCATATGAATACCCTATTAATCAAATATAAAAGTGAAGGCCCATACCATACTTATCTATTATTGATTTTTTGTGTCCCTAATCATAATTGTTTGATGTAATAAGTGAAGGACCATGTTTCACTCAAGGTGAATGATTTTGTTTGTCCCCATTCATAAGATTATCTAAATCACTAAGATATTGTATAGCTAATTATTTTATGATAGGTTATATATATATCCAATAACAATTATTGTGAATAGTAGTTTGTGTACTTGTTTACAATTGTAATGTTTGGATAGTGTGTGTGTGTCTCTATCTAGTCATATTGAAGAATAATGGATAAATAAGTGTGTTCCTACCCATGGTTAAGTGTTTGGTGAGGCCATTTGCACTAACGAAAGAATAGTGATTTCATTCCCACTATTGCTTATTATGAATATTTGAGTGTTTCACTATTCATAGATAGGTGTTTAATTAGGCTATTCCTACTAAAGAAGCATAGTGCTCCACTATTGCTTGTTGTAAATAATTTTATGTATCCTTATTTGCACTTTAAGTGTACTTGATGAACTATTGAGTTTATCCTAGTTCATCATATGATTATTTGTACTATTGTTAGTATCCCTAACCATATTTTGATTATTGTGTAATAAGGGGGATGTTGGAAATTATTACAGATGTTCAAATTTGGTTGAGGGGTTAGAACCACTCATGCAAGAACCATGTGAAGTCTATTGGTTATAATTTCCACCAACTAGGGAAATAGTATGGTTAGTATGGTTGCTTTATATTGTATTTAAATGTGCATTTCTTTAATGAGAAGCATCTAAGCATGAAAAAATTTATATGTATGAAAATGATAAAACTGAGACTAGTATTTAAGGTAATAGAAATATCGATATGAAAATGAAGTAAGAAAAAAATTGAAATGTAAAAAGAATATTTTTGATGAAAATGCAAGTGAATGCACCACCAAAATGAAGCATTATTAAGAAGAATTATTCAAATTGATCTCCAACATAACAAATATGGTTTCTTTGGTGGCATAGTCACCACACACTCATAAAAACTAGATGTGTTGCCAAAGCATAGATTCAATACTTGGGAGAAGGAGTGGTGAACAAGGTTGATGGCTAGCACCTCTAATTGTACCCTATGGTTTTGATGTGGTAGCTATGTGGTATTATGAAAGGAGAAGGTCGACCTCAAGGATCCCTTCTAGGGTATCTCCACCATGTAGTGGATCAAATTACGTAAGGAGTCAACATAGTCATAGTACATGGTCATCACCAATAACAACATGGTGATCACTGGCTTCTACGTCCACAATGATTGGTTGGGTACCTCACCAGATGACATCATCAATGATAGGGGCATCCTAAAAATAAAGTGCCCTTATAGAGGGAAGGCCTGACAAGGCATATGCCCTCCCATATCCTGGGAGAGGGTTCCTATGTGCTACATTCCCTAAGAAGAGGGCCTCATGGAGATCCTCAATAGGGAGTGGATGGAATTTTTTGTGTGGATTCCTAGTGGAGCAACCTCTTTAGGATTGAGAGGAATCCATCCAACTAGGAGTTAGTCATGGTGGCACTTTGGGATTTTTGGTGGAAGCACGTCATGCCCACCAAGGAGATTTGAGATAGAGAAGAGGGAGGAAAGATAAAAAAATGTAGGGTAGTTTATGCCTTCTCTAATTCATGAAAGAACTAATAAGGAAGAGGAGTGAAGGCATGGTTAATGATGTGTGATTTCTTGTAAAGAAGTTATACGAGGAATGATAATCATCAAAATATTTGACAAGTATCACAAAGGTTGAATATAAATATATAAAAATTTGATTGTTTTATGAGATGCTATGGTTTGTGAAATACGAATTGAGGGGATAATTCAACTTTTTTGCAGTTATTTTATTTTATTATTCAAAATATTAAAAAAATAAAAAACAACTATGGTTGCTTGTAGTAAGAAACTAACACAATAAACCAATTTTGAAATGGACAACCCAAACATGGAAGCAAATGAGCATAGCATTAAAAAAATTATCTATAAAAATATGAGAAAGGGTGTGCTTGAGTTCATAGTTTGAATAAAGTCTTATAAATTGTAATAATTCTATGGAGAAAAATCAATCAATTTTGTTAAAATGTACAACAAAAATTTGAGAATTGATAAAAATGACCTTTGTAGTAATGTAGAAAGAACAACTCTAAATTATTTAATGCTCATAACCATAGAATTGGATGTGACTATTATAAATATAATTATCGAAAAGTGTCATTATTGATACAAAAATTGAGCATTGTATACACCCAATTTTGATAACATTATCAAAATCTCAAAACTTACCAACATCTTCATCAACTTGTCAATCAAGTATCCAAAAAAATTCAACCATCTCAAAGCTCAATTTAGGAGCATTTATTTCTCCAAGAGTGAAAGTTCCAAATACTGAGTGATAGCACTACCAACACTTTAGCTCCCTAATAGTGATTTTGTAAAAATTTAAAAGTTTCATCATTTCTTGCCCAAACTGACCAACAATAGTCATCTTGACATTAGCATTGAGTTTATTAACACTTCCAATGTTGCTAACTATAAAACACCAGAAAGAAAATTTTTGATAGTTAGTACCTTCCAAGTCACCCACCAAATAAGGATCTAGTCACATCAGTTTGATTTACATCCCTAGTAGCAATACAAAGCCCCAAAAATTTTCTTTTCTATATTACATCCATTAATTGTATGTTGATCCCATTTTGAAAACATACCTTCAAACAATCACATTAACTTCATCTAACCAACCCCCCAAGGAGCCATGGCTTCCTATAAAGCCAACACTTGGGGGACCTCAATCTATGGACTTTTAAACACCACAAAGCTATAAAAAATTCATCATCATCTTGTGCAAGAGTGAAGTTCTATAAAATTGAATATGGATGTTATGTATGAAGCTCTCAATCATCTTAAGCAACAAGCAAGATCATCTA
The DNA here is from genome assembly GCA_028583015.1 of Wollemia nobilis. Lineage (NCBI taxonomy): Eukaryota > Viridiplantae > Streptophyta > Pinopsida > Araucariales > Araucariaceae > Wollemia > Wollemia nobilis. The sequence goes on from JAQPPZ010017235.1 coordinate 15,899,289, forward strand.
CTTCATCATAATAAGTGGATATCAACCTAGTCATCTTGAAGCTACAAATTTGCTTGGTTGTGCTCTTTCTTCCTTCTTGGCTTCATCAAATATTTGTTTTTTTACTTTGTAATTATTAAAATAACATTATTTTGTTCATCACATCATGATCACATCTTTATCTACTTGTCATTTTTTTTGTCACTAGTTTACATTTTCTCTTATCAATTAGGCTTTCATATTGTCTTCATCAAGACCCATACATATCTTGGTTAGAGATCCTTGCCTAGTCATTTGCAAAATCAAAAGTTTTTTTCCAAAAACATATTTTTCTATATCAATAGGCAAAAGCATTGTCAAATTATAGGTGCAAATATGTTATTGCTCATTGTATATAATACAACATAGGTTGAATTCATAGTAAAAAAAATTAAAAGCATTTATAGATAGAAAAATCATTGGTAGCACTATCATTCACCTTATGGAACTTTCACTATTGAACTCAAAATCATCATTTTATCATTTTACATTATTTATTTTAACTTTTGAGTAGGGTTGATGCTAGTCAAGGAAGCCATGCACTCTCCATTGGTGTAGGAATACCCATTTACTACTAAATGAATATATTTCTATCTACTTTGTAGGCACTTTATAAGTACAAACCTTTATTGAAAGTGCCACCAGACTGGTACCAACAACAATTTTGTGGACTAACAATGCTTCTTCTACTAGTGCTTCTACCACTAAGGTAGAAATTAGGTTTGAGGTTTCAACTATTGTTTTCATTATCTTATATTGGGAAATATATTTGTTGTTTGTTCTATATCTGCTTCTATTTTTCATTATTTTTTGTTTTATCCATTAAAGGAAAATTTTTATAATAAGGAACAAGTTAGCATTAGTAGCATTAGAACTTTAATATTGTGTCTCATTATAACAAAATTTCATATAGTCACATTAAGACCTATTTATTGTATTATCTTCTTGAACCCTTGTCTCTAAAAGGAAATTGACATGTTATTTATCATTGAATATCAAAATAATTTAGTTTATAATATCTACTTGTTGCAATAATTGATGCATTTATATCTAGCATAGGACTAGATTAAGGTCAGGCCATCAAAAAAACTTACAAGAAACATATGTGTTCTCTAATTTGAATTCGCTAATCATAACTACCCCTATCCTCAAAGTGAGAAGGGGAGATATCATAGAATCCTTGAGTTTAAGGTCCCCTCATGACTCCTTCCTTGCATCTCAAATTTTGGTGAACCTAATGTGAACACCATAGTGGTTCTTAAAATTTTTCTTTACCTAGATAAACCATAATCAAAATCAAAATTAAAATTTATCAATAACTTTAATATAATCATTAATATTGATTACTTACAACACATTAAATCCATATAAAAATAACATAATAAATTGCTAGTTCTATCGGGGATCTTTACAATTCTCTTAGTAAATTATGTATGATCTACTAGGCTATATTGGGTATATAGCAAGCCTAGACCACCAATCACAAACATAAGGTTTCGTGTATACGTACACCTAGTAAAGAGTATATTATAATGGACTAGTGGGAGTTGTAATAAGACATGCTATTACCCTTCATGTACCACCTTGGACACATATCCAAGAGATCACTTCCACATATAGTTGGCATCCCATATATCAACTTTCTCTCATGTATCAATAAGTATATCAATATGTGTCAAGTATATTGGAATGTTCAATATACAGGGAGTCCATTGAAGTATATAGATCAATTGGGTATATTAGGGGAAGGATATATAAATTTGCTAAAATATATTCTCTTTCATTTTTAATAAATATTATAAATAGTTAAAACCTAAATAATCCTCTCTATTCTCTTAAACCTATGGTTGAGAAATGCTACCTAATCCATAAAATTGCTCATAAATTGACCACTAATCATGATCCTCCTATTGAAGGTTGTGATGAGGAACATACCTTTGAGAACCCCACCTTCAATATAGAAGATGATATTTTCACACCTCAAGTTTCTTTAATCCCTACCCATAAGGAATATGGGAGACAAGTCATCCAATCCATGGCTTGTATGGCCTATTTCCTATAGAAGCATAAGGAAGTTATAGAGGCCTTCCTTAGGGAATTTTCTAAAACCCTATGATTTTTTTTAGGAAATGATGCACTAATGGATCATCCCTAACAACCTAACTAAATCCTTTGCCATTAAATCAATTAGACCCACCCTTTGGATCCATAAATATGACCCTTAATGCATAAACATCTCACTTCATTGGTTTAACTTCTTCTATTATGACCACATCAATGGATCTTGGGATATAAACCCTTTGAACTCCATTAGAGCATCACTCATATTGGCCTACCCTTTAGATATTATTATAGGGTAATGTTAGTTTCCCTATATCTCAATAGGAAAGCATAATTTACACTCCCAATAAAATAGTGCCACCAAGTGACCCAATCTTCAATCCTCATACCAATTTATCTCATGATCATCATTATAATACCATAAGCATAGGGATAGAGTTTGAATAGAATCCTAACCCCTTGATATATCATACTTCATATTCTAACATTTTTATCTTAGGTACCCTAGGGTCAAATTTTATAGTACCATCATAAACATCATAGCCCATGAATACCAATTTTCATCTTATATCAATTATCAATATATCCCCTCTATATCTTAGCACGTACCTTTTGTTTCATAAAATCCTATTTCTCCTAAACTTCAAGACCTAACCACTCAATTGGAACAATTGAAAAAACAAATGGTCATAATCCAAGGATCATCATCTAGTAACAAGTACTCATATGATGACTTGTACAATCAACCCCTAGATCCTTTTGTAGCTAATTGTACCTTCTTTTCTAGCTTTGAAACACCCAAGTTTTAAATGTATAAAGGGAAAGAGGATCTTACTAGCCATCTTAGACTATATATCCAAGCCAATCATAACATGAAATTTTGTGATATTGTACCTTATATACAATATTCTAATAATTTCTTATGCTCATGAACTTTTATCATCTATCGCTCTGGACAAACATTTCTTATTATACGTCTTGCTCTTTTTGCTAATGATGTATAACTTCTTGTGTTTACATCTACTAGAATCAATAATATAGCACACACATACAATATTTACAATCACTCACATTACAAATAGGGACACACACTACTATTATAAACTATCATGTGAACAAGGACACATCACCATTCATAGGCACATACAATATTTTCCTCTAGAATTTAGTCCTATTAAATTTGCATCTATCCACTTCTATCTTACTTATGTATCTCACTCAACTTGCTCTGATACAATATGTTGGACCAACATAGTGTTGAAAAATAGTATTATAAAAAATATTACATTTATGGTACAAGATGGGGTTAGTTAAGGTCAAAAAATATAATGATCATGTGTAACCAACTTTAGGTGTATGGGTAAAATCCATTATAACCACCTTAGACATCACGTAGCACTTTAATAGGTGATGTAATATTCACAATAATTATCATATAGTGACATTCTAACTTATGGAAGTTGAACCACAATATTTCCATAAGGGTGACCTTCCATATTTATTACAATGCATTTCAAACATACCAAAAATATGGTATAAAGAAAAATACATCCATGACTATAAAAATATGAGGAATAGATGAAATGTTATAGCATCATATCTCTTCTAAGATATTCGGTTGCATTGTACTTTATTTTTTAGCAATAAAATAATTCTATTATTTTGGTTATATATCTATGTTTTGATTTGTTATATTCTATTATTTTTGAATTGCACTCTCTCTTTAATATTATTTAACTTAAAATCTTGAGTAGTGGATCAATGATATCATATTAGTCTGTATTTTAGTTGTATTTATATAAACACAAGATTGAGATATCATAATTTTAGGTATCAAATGTGATATCCCCTCTAACTACCTCTATTATCATTCCAAATGATCTTAGATAGGAACTAAAATGGATAACTAGAAGAAATTTGATCCTTTCAATAAAATGTTGAAAAAAGCCCTCATGAAAGAATGATACGGTGGATCAATTTGCTCAAAATTTTCAATGACTTCCTACTACAAATTTAGCAACCTCCTCCTTCTCAAATGTAGTAGAATATGATAACTTGTTCAAGTCACTACTTGAGGTTCCACTTTATTGTATGGTAAAAAATTACAATGATTTAGTTCCCCATTTCCCCTTATCTAGTGCATTTTTTTTATCATAGATAAATCCTTTAAAAATGATTGAATTAGGTGGGAAATCTAATAATTGATTCAAAAGGGACATATCAAACCAGGTGCTTCACCATGTGGCAATCCAATTTTCTTATACCCAAATAAATATGGGACATGGAAAATATTTATTGACTATGGAGCTTTGATTCAAATAATTATGATAAGCTACAATTCATTCCCTTAGATAGACAACTCACTTAACCAACTCTATTATGCATAGTTCTTCACCAAAATTGATCTCAAATTCAGTTATCATAAAATAGCCATAGATCCCACTAACATATGGAATAGTGCATTCAAATTCAATAATAATTAATATGAGTGGCTATTTATACCCTTTGGATTGACCAATAAACTTACCACATTCATGAGGATGATGGATGACATCTTGCATCCCTACACCAACTCATTTGTGGTAGTCTACTTAGATGACATTTTCATCTATAGTAAGTATTGAGAGGAACATATGTAACATGTTAGTTAGATGCTTTAGACTCTTCTAAGATATAAGGTATATGCTAATTTAGAGTCATTCATTTGGCATGATGAATATTTAGTACCTTCATATGGGTGTAATTTTGCACCCCCATCCTTTTTTGCAAATATGATGGTTCTCTTCAAGGAGTTCGCCAAGTTTTGAAGGCATTGATGGAGGTACAGAAGATGTCAAAGCAGTAGTAGCAGCCGTGGGTAGACCAAAATATTGAACTTATGGTAGAATGAAGCAGGGTAGGTGACAAGTGCAGGAAGAAACCCACCCTTAATCTTGGAGAAAAGTTCCCAAAAGACTCGCCCAACTTGTTGGATGGATATTTCAAAGGAGTAGTGTAGGCGGAGAAAATGTAAAAGCTCACCCTTGGGGATGAGATAAACTCCTGCTCATATTGGGTGGGAGATACAAATTCAAATGGGATGAAACCTTAGGAAAGTACCCTCCCTCGCTCCACAATACCCACACGAGTGAAAAGAAGAGCAAAAAAAGCATTCATTCGACATACAAGGCTCTTGCAACTGCCCAAAATTCAAATAGAAGACTTATACACTACTCCAACAATTGGGGTACCTAACAAAAGTGATGAATTTCCAATGTGATACTCCCAAGGTTCTCTAGTGTCTATCATTTGCCACCTCAATCGAAGGATTGCCAGTTGAGGAGAACGATAAGGTAGCTAAGAATTGATCGGTTGGGCAGAAACATCATAAGATATAAAGCCCAGATTCAACCAAGTACACCTACCTTCTTCTAGAAGATCAATGCTATCTAGTAGAATAGTGTACCAGCATGGTGTTTGTCTGCTGCAAGGACTATCTTCCCATATTTCACCATTAATGTTTGATTTTTATGTATATATATCTATAAATAGTGGAATGCTAGTCATTCCTAAGGGTGGTTTTTAAGACATTACAATTCTTATGTAAGGTTTCTTCTATGAAAATACAAATTCTAAACTATTTTTTCTTTGGCTGTGTCATGTTGTTATTTATTGAATGCATGAATGTTTATTTATTTTTGGTCAATTAAGTTATCCCGTGTTATTATGCTATCTAGATTCCATGGGGTTTATTTGAGTGTATCAGGAGTGAGTGTTCATTAATATGGGTTGGGAGTTTATTTTTGCTAATGCCAAAAAAAAATGAGGGCTCTAAATTTGTGTCCTAGATATCATGCACCTATCTATTGGTTCTATAATTCACCTCCCACCCACCGCTGAGAGGATATAGAACTAAGATATGGTTGGATGATATTTTAGGTCTAGAATATTTGTTCATACAAGCTATCACACTTGCATAAGTCTTAATGTGGCTCTACCCATCCTTGTGAGCTATGGCTATGGCCTTCCTTTATTTGTTTCCTTCCCTTTTCTCTTTCCCTTGTTTTGCAGTGTAGATTAGCAAGAACCACCCCATAAGGAATCGACCTTATCCAAAGATCCTCCATCCTATATCCTGATGTGGTAGTCGTTCTATATTTCTTTATGTTGATCCACCTTCCCTGCCCTACATTTGGTATCAGATTGATGGCCAATAATTTTTGGTGACTTTGCTAGGGAACTAATTCCCTATGTTTCAAGAAATCAGAGTTTGGTGGCTCTTTGATTTACCCAGATCTTTTCAAAATCACTTGGCAACTTTGACTATGCGACATGTCCAAATCATGAGACCAATCACCCACCTGTGTTGAAGATCCAAATATCCTAGAGGACTTAAGGTCTGATTAGGAACCTTGACCTCACAAATGAAGATAACATGCTCATCTGGTGACTCTAACTTTGAATTGGACATCACAAACATGACCTATGAAGACGGGTACCTTAATGACTCAGATGTCATTCTCCCAATGGAACGACCCTAGTCCACTAAACCTCCATTGCTCACATGAGATTCCTAAGGGTGCCTTGAAGGCCCTAATCAAATAAAACAAAACCTTGGGAATGGCTTAGGAGTATATTGAAGATGTTGTTGCACTGGCACCCCTCCATGGCATTACTCATGAATATGTCATAATTAGACTTTTGGTCACATCACTTAAAGAAAGGGTGTTATTGTGGTACCGTACCCTTAGGAAGAGAACTATCTACTCATGGGTGAACCTAGTTGGAGCTCTCATTGACACATTTGATGGATCCATGGGACCTTTCTAACTCTTGATGCATCTCTCCTACATCATGAGGGTACCAAGGGTTCGTAGCACATATATTGATAAATAAATAATAAATAACCTAAAACTAAGGAATCACTTTTGAATTTTCGAGAAGTCCCTTCAATGATTTAATAAATCATATATTATATATTTCCTATATATTTGAATGATAAGTGCTTACAATGTTTTATACCCACTCTATGGTTATAGGTGAAGGTTTGCAATGCTTCCTAACCCTAATCTTATAATAATATAATAATTAATATAATTAATTATTATATTATTTTATTATTATAACCATAGGATATGAAATACATTATTATTATTATTATTATTATTATTATTATTTAATGTTAGAATAGAACCCTAACATGCCACCCTTCCTCGAAGAACTTTGTCCTCAAAGTTGAAAAAAAAAAGTCTTCGGTTTGCCTTGAACATCTTCATCTAGAAGGCCTACTTTTGTAAGGTATATGGTGTTATTTTGAACATTTATGATGGCTATTACCATAGATTTTGCATTTGGTTGAAAGCTAAGAATGAGAAACCTTGACTTGTTTGCCTCAGCTTAGCTTGGAATTGGCTTCGGGGCTCACATGGACTTTGGTGTTAACTTGGAATTAGCTTTACCTCTTCTAGCTAGCTTCCTTTCTTGAGTGTCATCAAAAGTGACATTAGAGTTCTCATTTTCTTAGTATATGCTTTACAATGGTGGAAGACAAGAAAACTTTGATGAATGCCTCTCAATACTATCATCTTTGATACAACATCTCCATTAGACGAACAACTTCCAAAGTGTACTTCTTTGACATCGTGCATACTTATCTCATCAGCTTGGTACTCACCACTCATAGGTGATGGCTAAAGCACTTGAATTTGTTTACTAGTTTACTACAATACTGGACATCATATACCAACCTCTTACTAATATTTAGAATCTCATCATTCCTCCCACACCCACTGTCAATTGTAGTATTTTATTGTTTCATAAGATTAAGCTCTTCCTCCAGACTTTCTCTCAACTGGTTTTTTTTTTTTTAAAGGAAGCAGTTGGTTTTGTTTTATGTTTGTTGTATAGGTGGTAAGTTCTTTATGGATTTGAATTTCCATATACCATTTTCCTTTTGGTTCTGGTGGAATGAATTTGATGTGGTGGATGTTAGAAAAATTAAATCTAACTTCACGCCTTCAAGTGCTTCGACGCGAAGCAGTTCCGAATCACATTCAGAAAATGCTTCGGCATGAAGCACTTTCGAAATGCATTTAAAAAATGCTTTGGCGCAAAGCAATTTTGAATCGCATTCAAAAAAAGCTTCGACGCGAAGCACTTCCGAAATGCATTTGAAAAATGCTTCGGTGCGAAGCACTTCCAAAATGCATTCGAAAAATGCTTCGGTGCGAAGCACTTCCGAAATGCCTTCGAGAAATGCTTCGCCCCGAAGTAAAATAAAATTGCCCTCCGAAGCAGAATTCAGCCGAAGCGAAAATCGACCGAAGAAGAATTAAGCACGAGAATTGACGCATTAATTGTCCAAGCGTGCGAGTAGCTGGAGTGTTCGGCGATTTGTCAGGAACCACACTTCGGCATTTAACTCTTGTCAGTTGATCGATGAAACTCTCCCGCATTTTGTCCTCATCCCCCGCCTATAAATACCGGGGTCATTTTGTCTTTTTGGATGTAGAGGAGTGTTAAGAGTGGAAGGAGTAGAGTGCCCAGAACAGCCACAGAGCTAGGGTTTCAACCAACAGAATACCAGAAGGGCGAAACCAGCAACTGCCAACAGCCGAAGAGTGGAGCAGCAGTCTCCAGATAAAATCTGTGTTTTTATCCTGCAAATGTTTATCTTGTAGAAGTTTGTATTCACTTTAGAGGGAAGCTATTTGTAATCCGACATTATATTTAATATATAATATTATTTTGCAAATTTGGGTCTCCACATATTTTTTCTTGGCCTCGAAGTATTGTTTTGTCAGTAGACATCTCTGAACTAGGGTTTGCCCTGAAGTGGCAAAATACCCATCCAATCCAGAAAGGAGTCAGGTTTATTTGTTTGTGCCGAAGCACATTACGACACTTCATTTCGTCGAAGTTGTCGCGGGCTATCAAAGTTCACAGCTTTCCCGTCCGAAGTAGTCACTTCGGAAGAAAACTATGCGAAGCAGTTGCTTTGCCAGGATTTTCCCCGAAGTAGTTCTACTTCGGCAAATTCTTCCCCGAAGTACATACTTCGGGAGTCCTTTTCCCAAAGTAGTTTTATTTCAGCAAGATATTCTCCGAAGTAGTTACTTTGGGTGAATTTTCCCTGAACCTTGCTCCCCAAAGTAGATTTACTTCGACTCTATATTCTTCGAAGTAATTCCTTCAGACGTTTTTTTGCCGAAGCTCCTCCCGAAGTCAAAAATTTTGTGAAATGTTTTTCGTTTGTTTGATGCGACGTGAGTTTCATTCCTCCAAATTGGTATCAGAGCCTGTGGTGCCATGATGCGGAGATAGAAGCATGGCTTCCGAAAGAAATTCCCTATAGTTGCAGATCCCACGATTTAACGACAAGAACTACGATTACTGGAGTATCCAGATGAAGATTCTCTTCAGGTCTCAAGATTTGTGGGACTTCGTCGAGACTGGTTACCCGAAACTGACAAATGCAGCAGCACTAGCGACCCTCTTCCAAGCTGACAGAGATCTTCTGAAGGAGAACCAAAAGAAAGACCAAAAGGCCTTGTTTTATATCATGCAAGCGATCAAGGAGACCATCTTCCCGCGGATCGCATCAGCCACCAAGGCCAAGCAGGCCTAGGATATTTTGGCCAGTTCATACCAAGGCACCAACAAAGTGAAGTTGGTAAAACTGCAAATGCTCAAAAGGGAGTTTTAGAACCTGCAGATGAGTGAATCCAAGTTGATGAGAAACTTCTTCACCCAGACGACAGATGTCATCAACCAGATGCGGTTGAATGGTGAGATTGTGCAGAATCAAAGGATCATGGAGAAAATTCTACGGAGTCTGCTAGCAAATTTTGACTTTGTGGTGATTGCAATAAAGGATTCAAGGGATTTGACAACCCTCTCGGTAGACGAGCTCATGGGTTCTCTGTAGACACATGAGTAGAGGCTGAGTCGCTCAACTCAGTCCTCTTTGGAGCAAGCCTTCAAGGCGCATGTCTTAGTTCGAGACAGCAACAGACAATACTCCCACCAAGACACTTCTAGTTATCAAGGTGGAAGAGGCAGAAGCAGGTGTGGGAGAAGTAACAAGCAAGGAGGGAGATCAAACCCTCATGTCAGTGAGACCAGCTACAACTTTCATCAGCAAGGAGGAAGAGGCACTAGCAAAAATCAGCAAGGTAGCTCTCAGCAAAAGAATGACATGTCAAAGGTCCAATGCTACTATTGCAAAAGGTTTAGCCATTACATCTCAGTGTAGAACGAGGATGGTGAACGAGAATCAGCAGCAGGCCCATTATATAGAAGAATTTGGAAATGCAGTAGGAGGAAATGTGTTGCTAACTTGCAGTGTTGAACATGAGAGCAAGAAAAACATCTGGTATCTTAACAGTGGGTGCAGTAACCACATGACTGGGAACAGAGAGATGTTCTCACAACTGGATGAAACAGTCCAATCCGAAGTCAAGATGGGGAACAATAGCAAGGTTCCCGTGATGGGCAAAGGAAAGATCCTCATCCGCATCCGACATGAAGAAAGAAAACAAATTTGTGATGTTTATTATGTGCCTGGGTTAAAACACAACCTGCTAAGCATAGGATAGCTTGTGTAGAAGGGACACACTGTGCAGTTCAAAGACGGTGTCTATTCCAGCAGAGACAAAGTGCATGGACAAATCGCAATAGTGTCCATGATGAAAAACAAAATGTTTCTGCTACAGATTCAGAATGAATCATTGATGTCTCTAAGTGCAGTTGTGAAGGATGCTACCTAGCTATGGCATCTCAGATTTGGTCACTTGAGCTTCAGTGGCCTAAATTTGCTACACAAGAAGCATATGGTGAAGGGTTTACCCCTTATTGAGCAACTAAACCAAGTTTGTGAAGGTTGCTTGGTCGGTAAGCAGCACATGGATGCATTCCCTATAGGATAATCTTGGAGAGCATCATGACCATTGGAGCTGGTGCACTCAGACATTTGCGATCCCATGTAGACCAGCACATATACCGACAACAAATACTTCTTGACCTTCATTGATGATTTCAGCTGGAAGACCTGGATTTATCCCATTAAGCTGAAGTCAGAAGCATTTGGGAAGTTTAAAGAGTTCAAGGATCTAGTTGAGAAATAAAGCGACTATCATGTTAAGACTCTTAGAACTGATGGAGGTGGAGAATACATCTCTAATGAATTCCACAACTTCTGCAAGCAGAATGGAATTCAAAGGCAGTTCACTGCTAGATACACACCGCAACATAATGGTTTAGCTGAGAGGAAGAATAGAACAATCATGGAGATGGCACGGAGCATGCTGAAGGTGAAAATTTTACCGCATGAGTTTTGGGCAGAAGCTATAAGTTGTGCAGTTTATCTTCTGAACAGATGTCCCACCAAGAGTGTGAAGGACAAACTTCTAAAGGAAGCCTGGAGCAATCTGAATCCAAGTGTGGCTCATTTGCGAGTTTTCGTGTGCATTGCATATGCACATGTTCCAGATGAGAAAATATGGAAGCTGGATGACAAATCTAAAAAGTGCATTTTCACAGGGTATAGCGAGCAAGCAAAGGCATACAGGCTATACAATCCGGTGATGAAGAAACTTTTCATCAACCGAGATGTGAGGTTCTTGGAGAACGAAGCCTGGAACTGGAAGTCAGAGACTGGCCAGTCAGAGCCGGCAGTAGAGTTTGTTGACTTGGAAGAAGGAAGTGTGCAGCCACCTATAACTTCCAGCAGCAACAGTGGTGCCAGCAATAGCACACCCTCATCATCCCGGTCACCTCCACTTGCAAGCAGAATTCAAAATTTGAGGACACCTACGAAGACTCGGAGCTTGCAAGACATTTATGAGGTAACCCAAAATTAGTTAGATGAAGAATATTTTGACTTTGCTTTGTTTACTGAGTGTGATCCAATGGAGTTTGAAGAAGCAAGTCAGAATTGCAAATGGGTGAATGCGATGGATGAGGAGATAACAGCCATTGAGAAGAATGAGACATGGCAGCTGACAGATATTCTAGCAGGGAAGAAGAGCATTGGGGTCAAATGGGTGTATAAAACCAAGTTTAACGCCCAAGGAGAAGTTGACAGGTATAAGGCCAGATTAGTGGTGAAAGGCTACAAGCAGAAGTCAAGAGTTGACTATCATGAGGTGTATGCACCTGTAGCCCGACTTGACACAGTCAGAATGATTCTGGCACTGGCAGCACAAAAAGGCTGGAGTGTGTACCAGATGGATGTCAAGTATGCCTTCCTAAATGGAGTGTTGGAATAAGAGGTCTACATAGACCAGCCACTCGGTTATGAAATATAAGGGCAAGAAGAAAAGGTCCTGAAGCTAAAGAAGGCCCTATATGGGTTGAAGCAAGCACCCTGGGCATGGTACAGCTAGATTGACGATTATTTTTAGGAGAATGGGTTTCAAAAATACCCATATGAGCACTCCCTGTACATGAAGACAAATGAAGCAGGGGAGATAATAATCGCCTGCCTGTATGTGGACGATCTGATATATACTGGCAATAGCAGCAGCCTATTTGCATAGTTTAGAACAGCCATGAAGACCAAGTTTGAAATGACAGACATGGGGCTGATGAAATTCTTTCTCTGCATTGAAGTTGTCCAATCAGTGGATGGCATCTTCATTTCTCAGGGCAAGTATGCAAAGGATGTCCTGAAGCATTTTAAGATGGAGGACAGCAAACCTGCCATCACCTCGGCAGCCACTAGTCTGAAGTTGAGCAAGACAGACAACAGCAGAAGCATTGATCCAACTCTCTATAAAAGGTTAGTTGGAAGCCTGATGTACTTGACTGCAACTCAGCCAAATATAATGTTCGAAGTTAGTCTGATCAGCCGTTTTATGGAGATTCTTAAAGACACTCACTGGAAAGCAGGCAAGAGAATCCTACGATATGTCAATGGCACAAGGAACCACAAAATTCATTATGCCAGACAAGACCAGCTTGAGTTGATTAGCTACATCGATAGTGATTGGGCTGGTAGCGTAGATGACCGGAAGAGCACTTCTGGATATGCCTTCCATTTTGGATCCGAAGTTGTCTCTTGGTCCTCGAAGAAGCAGCCAATTGTTGCTTTATCTACAACAAAAGCAGAGTACGTTGTTGCCACCTCAGCCACTTGCCATGCAGTCTGGTTGAGAAAATTTATGTGTGAACTACATCATCCGCTCGAAGCAGCAACAACAATATTTTGTGACAATAACTCTGCCATCACGCTCTCGAAGGACCCAGTCTTCCATGGTCGGACGAAGCACATTGATATCCGGTATCATTTCATCAGAGAGCTAGTGAAATTCGATGAAGTATAGTTGCATTTTTGCAGGTCCAAGGAGCAGCTGGCTGACATCTTCACAAAACCCTTGAAGGAGGAGGACTTCGCCAGATTGCGAGATATGTTGGGCGTCAGAGATCTCGTGAAGTTCAATTTAAAGGAGGGTGTTAGAAAAATTAAACCTAACTTCACACCTGCAAGTGCTTCGGCGCGAAGGAGTTCCGAATCGCATTCAAAAAATGCTTCGATGCGAAGCACTTCCAAAATGCATTCAAAAAATGCTTCGGTGCGAAGCAATTTTGAATCGCATTCGTAAAATGCTTTGGCACGAAGCACTTTTGAAACGCATTCGGAAAATGCTTCGGCGTGAAGCACTTCTGAAACACATTCGGAAAATGCTTCGGCGCGAAGCACTTCCGAAATGCCTTCGGGAAATGCTTCGCCCCGAAGTAAAATAAAATTGCCCTTCGAAGCAGAATTCAGCCGAAGCGGAAATCGGCCGAAGAAGAATTAAGCACGGGAATCGACGCATTAATTGTCCAAGCGTGCGAGTAGCTGGAGTGTTCGGTGATTTGTCAGGAACCACACTTCGGCATTTAACTCTTGTCAGTCGGTCGATGAAACTCTCCCGCATTTTGTCCTCATCCCCCACCTATAAATACCGGGGTCATTTTGTCTTTTTGGATGTAGAGGAGTGTTAAGAGCGGAAGGAGCAGAGTTCCCAGAACAGCCGCAGAGCTAGGGTTTCAACCAGTAGAATAGCAGAAGGGTGAAACCAGCAACTGCCAACATCCGAAGAGTGGAGCGGCAGTCTCCAGATAAAATCCATGTTTTTATCCTGCAAATGTTTATCTTGCAGAAGTTTGTATTCGCTTCAGAGGGAAGCTATTTGTAATCCGACATTATATTTAATATATAATATTATTCTGCAAATTTGGGTCTCCGCATATTTATTCTTGGCCTCGAAGTATTGTTTTTTCCGCAGACATCTCTCAACTAGGGTTTGCCCCGAAGTGGCAAAATACCCGTTCGATCCAAAAAGGAGTTGGGTTTATTTGTTTGTGTCGAAGCACATTACGGCACTTCATTTCACCGAAGTTGCCACGGGCTGCCGAACTTCGCAGCTTTCTCGTCCGAAGTAGTCACTTCGGAAGAAAACTGTGCGAAGCAGTTGCTTCGCCAGGATTTTCCCCGAAGTAGTTCTACTTCGATAGATTCTTCCCCGAAGTACTTACTTCGGGAGTCCTTTTCTCGAAGTAGTTTTACTTCGGCAAGATATTCCCCGAAGCAGTTACTTCGGGTGAATTTTCCCCGAACCTTGCTCCCCGAAGTAGATTTACTTCGGCTCTATATTCTTCGAAGTAATTACTTCGGATGTTTTTCCGCCGAAGCTCCTCCCGAAGTCAAAAATTTTGTGAAATGTTTTTCGTTTGTTTAAGGCGACGCGAGTTTCATTCCTTCAGTGGAGAGCAAAACAGATCCTCTTCAGGATGCATATGGATGTGAACTCAAACACATTACATTACAAGGACAACGTGCTCTCTGCCAACGTGGTGGATGCTCCTCCAAAGTAGAAGAATATTTATGAAGATATATCAGTCACTACTTGAAAATTTTGAGAAGATTTGATGTTTTAAATTTGATTTCGACTTAATTAAAAATTGTGAAAACTATTTCTTGTCAAGATCTACACATCGAGGGCATCTGAAGTAGGACACAACATCAACCTATTGGGTGGAGCTTGGGAACATGTTAGTCACGATTATTTTTTTTAAGCCCACATCGATCCTAAGGCTCCACCGACTATCCTGTACCTTCCTCTTATATTATAATTTCAAGCGATTGTTGGGTGAGTAGAAGAGGAGGTGGCCATGGAGGTGGTCTCACTGAAGATAGACATGCACAGGTGGTGGTCTAAGAGTCATTGCAGTAATCACTTCTCTTCCAGCACACCATTTGTCATCCTTAGATATCTTGATGACTTTGACAATAACCTTGTACTTATTCTTTGGAAATCCTCCTGCATAAGGTGTGTATGTTGCCATCCAAATTTAAGTATTTGAAATCCAAATCCGATTTGTACACCATTCCTCTTGAGCACTAAAGGCCTTTTCATACCCTTTTTTAATGGAATAACCTCCAATATTGAATGAGCAATCACCCTCCTTAAGCAAGTCTTTGCAAGTTAGACTGTTCAAGTAGCAAAGCTCTGATCTTACCATAACAGGAAGTTGGCCAACTAGAACTCTTTTCTGTTCCTCGTTAATAACTGTCACATATCTTGCATCTGCATGACCTGTATCTTTGAGTTCCATATGGACATTTCATGAGTTGAGATATTAGCTTGTTCCTTTTTCCATGAGGTGGCTATCACAGGAAATGTAAATTATGCCATCCAAATAAAAAATTATCTTTAAATTATATTATTATTTTGAAATATTATGTTCTTCCATTTTTTTTTTACTCAATCCCGATAATCATAATATTATTTTTTTAGTATTCTTTTTTCTTTATTCACTTCTAGCCAGTTGTGGACTACAATTTCATCTGTAGGTATGAAGAGGTCTGACATCAATTAAAGTAAATTTTCTCCTCCAAAAGCGAGCAATCAAAACAACACAGTAATATTGGGGTACCATGTAACTGGGAATGGGACAATGCAGGTAGTGAGCAACTAAGGTAAAAAATCATTAGTGGGTCTTCATAGCAGAGTATTATTGTTTCTTATTGTCATATTGATGCACAGACATGAGAGGTGGCTACACAACACTTCTTCCTCACAGATACTTATCAGACAGGTGATAGACAAGCATGTATCTGGTGTGTTGAAGGCTACTCATATGATCTTCCTTTTTGTTGTGTTGTCTGGGGATTAAGTAGGGCCTTTACCAAAACAACGAACGAACGCCTATTAAGCCTCCTTTATCAATAATAACCACCAACCATATCTCTTTTATATGTCGTTGACGGCAATGCATTCATGGACAAATCTAAATATTGCAGTAACGTGGTATTGAGCATGTAAAGTCCTCCGGTTGCAGCCTTTTTAAATGGATGACTGTAAAATCTTCTCCATAGCTGCTGTCTTCTAACAGGGCTGCTTTTGAATGTGATTTTTGACATCTAGACCTGATGTCATCACATAATAGCCGGAATGGCCAAACCGAGGAGGATATACGAGAAGAACAACTTCTTCTGGAGGCTATATGAGTAGTTTGTGGTAACAAGGCCTTCTAAGGATGGCGACTTACTTCTACCAGATTTTTTTTTATTAGAGTATACGAAATACCTGTATTGTTTAATGAAAGATATTTTCGTTACTTTCTCTCTTTTGAATTTTTTTATCGATTTCTTTATTCAAATATATCTTCTAGTTTCTCTCTCCTATCATGGTGGGGTGGAATAATGTCAGCATTTTGATAATACCACACACTATGATGAGCCCTCGTTCTTAAGGTATCCAGAGATTCGGTGTGCAACAGTGTTCTAACCAGCACACTAGAAAGGGATTATTCGACATGTGGTTTCTACTTTTAATGTGAATTTGCATTTGTACATGAAAATTCTCTTCTTATTTTTTAGATGCTTGCGGCACATTACCCTAAATTTTGTCTTCGTGAAAGCATATCATAACTGGTACAATAGATTAACTGGGACAATAAATTTATGTTCACGAAACTTCTAATCTGTTTGAAGAAATATCTATTATAATTTTAAATCTATGGAATTGCATGTGTGTGTGACGCTCTAGATGCAATTTTACTTGCAAGCCTGTTCTTGATAAAATCGATATTTTTTCAATTCCTTCTCACCACTATATTTTACGTGCAAGCCTAATTTTATTTCTTTGATGATTGGAGAGGAGACCACCAGTATGTTTTTATGTCAGGAGAGAAGAAAAGGAGGTGCCCATGGTGGAGGGCGCACTTGCACAATAATTTAAAATTTTTTATTAGGGGTAGAGTATCCTAGTAAAATCATTTTCGCCAAAGCTATGTCATTATGTGCAGTTTTTTTCCTGGACCACAGTGGATTTTTGATTTTCAAATGGATGTTTACCATACTGCAAGAGAAATTTGAGATATGAATATACACAGATTGTGGTTTTATGAAGAGTTGCTTGTTCAATGAGATTTGAGGTGGATGTTAGTGAAATGGTAATATCTTTATGATACTGAGCACCTTGAGCCTCTATTTTGTTTGCATAGGTGATAGTAGGTTGGCTTCCACTTTGATATGCATTGTAATTTTTAGAAACATTCGTTTCTTCCTCTGCATTAAAAATAAAATTGCAAACAACGTTGGAGATATTTTTAGGGTTTGGATTTTTTTTCGTTATTGGGGAGTGCAATGGGTACCTATGGGATTACCTGGATATGGGATCTTCCTTCACCTGGAATTACATGGCTATGGGCTCCTCCTCTACCTGGGATTCCATGGCTAGGGTCTCCTCTTGCATTTTTATTAAATACTCTATACGATCAAAACGTTCCATTTGTTCCTTATTTATTCTTATAATTTTTGCTATGTCATTTTTCATTTCCTTGACCCATATGGTTGGATCCATAAGGCTCTGATACCAGATGGTAGGAACCAAGGGTTCCTAGAACATAAATTGATAAATAAATAATAAATAACCTAAAACTAAGGAATCACTTTTGAATTGTCAAGAAGTCCCTTCAATCATTTAATAAATCATATATTATATATTTCTTGGATATTTGAATGATAAGTTCTTACAATATTTTATACCCACTATAGGGTTATAGGTGAAGGGTTGCAATGCTTCCTAACCCTAATCATATAATAATATAATAATTAATATAATTAATTATTATATTATTTTATTATTATAACCATAAGATATGAAATACATTATTATTATTAATTAATGTTAGGATAAGACCCTAACATACCGTACCCTTGGGCGGAGAACTATCTGCTCATGGGCGAACCTAGTAGGAGCTCTCATTGACACATTTAATGGATCCATGGGTCCTTTATAACTCTTGATGCATATCTCCGACACCAAGAGGGTACCTCTCGAATC
Organism: Wollemia nobilis; assembly: GCA_028583015.1. Lineage (NCBI taxonomy): Eukaryota > Viridiplantae > Streptophyta > Pinopsida > Araucariales > Araucariaceae > Wollemia > Wollemia nobilis. The sequence goes on from JAQPPZ010017235.1 coordinate 15,917,684, forward strand.
CTTGATCAATTTTAACATTCAATTCGAGAGAAGTTGGAGAAGGATTAATCCTAAATTATGGTCATCACCCTTCAAAGCCCACTTGTACTATATCCAAGATTTGAGATCGAATATAGGACTTTTACTGCTACAAACAAGGGAAAAAATATTCCCTCAAGTCTTTCAAGAGGTTGTACGAGTGAAGCAACTCCTGCTTCTGACAAGAATGACATCTTCAGGGGATTCCACCCATTGTTGTTCGCAAATCTACTACATAATATCTATTTTGGATCCCATATGAATTTTTGAAGGAGACAAGGCTACATACTAGTGGAACACAAGGGGTAGATGTTAGCTTAAGCCTAGGTGGGAGAAGTGCAAGCATCAGTGTAGAAGGCAGTACCCTAGCGCTTGCACCCTTTCCCAAGGAGTGGATGATCTGTACCTAGGAGAGAACACCACACACAAGGAGAGTACATGTTTACACCCTTTTTGTGTCTAGAAGCATAATAAGAAAGGGAAAATCCATCTTAATGATGGTAAATTCAATTAGCCTTTGGTTTCTTAGGAGGTTCCATCAGTAGTAGGCTCAGTCAACAAAGCCTGTAGGATAAAATGTGTGAGGATAGTGGAGGCGTATCAAGTTGGGATTTTATAGTAGGTGGATCTTAAATACTGGCAACATCAAAGCCTATTTCCAGTAAAACCAGTATGAGAAGACGACTCCCATGTGGTAAAATTTATTGCCACATCGATCATCGGTTACATAAGTATTAGTATGTGCGATGACCATCCAAGTTATAAAGGTTTCATGACTAGGAAAGAAAGGTAATGTCATCCAAAATATGGAAGGTGCCTCAAGTAAAATACAATATGGTCCGGTCTGGTCATTGTAGATTCACTAAATGAACTTCAAAATGAATCAGTGGCTACAATGTACCAATTGCACCATAATTTTATGTATATAAGCTGACCAATAAATAAAAGCACTCTAGGTGCATGTTGAAGTGACATCATCTAAACCCTTGGTAATTGGAGAAAGATCGTCAGATTCCTCCATCTTGAAATTCACTCATGTTTTTTGCATAATTATTGTTGTGATCCCCTACCCAATGGATCTAAGGCTCATGATTCAGGCATCTCTATGGATAATATTGTAAAATATATCTCCTACTTCTAGGAAGTAGAACCCACTCCTCAAACGACGAGAAAAAAACTCTATAATATCCTGAAGGGTAGAAGCGGTATGAAACATAAAGATGAAAATGAGTCTATGACTGAAGATTCCCTGGGATAGTGGAAATAAAAAAATAGGGTTCTTACAAGATTTTTTCAAAAAGAGGTGTTGCACCAGAGCTAGCATATGCCTTCGACATTTTGTTGATTCTTGTATTTGCCATGATCCTTTACGAGGTATGTTAGTGAAAATGTGATCTATGGGGGTATCTTGTGGATCACTTTCCTTTTTGTTTCTTTTATTTTGGTGCATCCTTTACTTCCATATCTTTCCTTAGTTCTTCACCGTTACCAACTGTCAAGGTTAGTAGCAACTATCTCCTTGCTTCTACTACTTCCTATGTTCCTCTCCATCCCTTCTTCTTCTCTTGTTCTCTTTTTTTGGTTTTATTTATTGTTTCTTCTTGTTTTCTCTCCTATTTTCTTCTCTTTTGTCCTTGTTCCCCTAGTTTTCCATTCACCTTTGGCTCTCTTACTCCATTGTATTGTAGCTTTCCTTAGCTACTTTTGTTTTCAGCCTCACTATCCCCTTTCTTCCCTGTGTATCGTGTGTTTCAGAATGTAGTGTTCTGTGTCCTCTTTTTCCACAAGGGAAAAGTCCCTATGAGTCACCAAGAGTGTGGGTGTAATTTTTTACTTCCATACTTTTTTATAAATATGGCGGTTCTCTTCAAGGAGTTTGCCAATTTTTGAAGGTATTGATGGAGGGACGAAAGATGTCAGAGCAGAAGCAACAACTGTGAGTAGACCAAAATATTGGAAATATGGGAGAATGAAGCAAGGTAGGCGATTAGAGTGGGTAAAAACCCACCCTTAACCTTGGGAAAAAATTCCCAAAATACCTGCCCAACTTGTTGGGCAGATATTTCAAAGGGGTAGTGTGGATAGACAAAATGTAAAAGCCCACCCTTGGGGAGGAGATAAACTCCTGCCCATATTTGGATGGAGATACAAGTAAAAATGAGGTAGAGCCTCAAGAAAGTACCCACCCTCACTCCCTAGTACCCCATGGGCAGAAATAAGAGAAAGAAAAATCACCCACCCAACATATAAGGCTCCCACCACCACCTGGAATTTAAATAGAATACTTATCCGCTACTACAATAGTTTAGGTACTTGACAATATATGCAAAAGTGATGGATTTTTGGTGCAATACTCCCAAGGTGATCCAATTTCTATCATTCACCACCTCAATCAGAGGATCACAAATCAAGTAGAAGGATGAGGTAGTTGAGAATTGATCAATTGGGGAGAAGCATCAGAAGATATAAATGCCAAGATTCAACCAAGTACATCTACCTTCTTCTAAAGATTGGTGCTATCTAGTAGAATAGTGTACCAGCATAGTACTTATCTATTGCAAGAACTATCTTCTCGCATTCTGCCATTATTGTTTGATTTTTATGTAAATGTACCTATAAATAGTGGAATTTTGGTCATTCCTAAGGGTAGCTCTTTAGCCATTACAATTATTATATAAGGTTTCTCCTATGTAAATACAAATTATGCATTGTTTGGTCTCTGGTTGTGTCCTCTTGTTCTTTACTAAATGCATGAATGTTTATTTTTGTTTAGTCAATTAATTTACCCCATGTAATTTTATTGTCTGGATTCTATGGGGTTTACTTGAGTGGCTCAAGAGTGAGCGTTCATTAATATTGATTGGAGGTTTATTTCTTCTAAAACTAGCTGGATAGAAGTGCCCTAATTCTATATCTTGGATCTCATGCACTTGTTCGTTGGTTCTAGGATTCACCTCCTGCCCACCATTGATAGGAGCTAGAAATAAGTACATTTTGGTGATCTGTTAGGTTTAGGATATGTGTTCATATGGGGTATCACACTTGCATAAGTCTTGATGTAGCTCTACCCATCCTTGTGAGTTTTGGCTATGACATTTATTTAATTCCTTCCCTTTTCCCTTTCCTTGTTTTGTGGCGTATAGTATTTGGAACCACCCCATAAGGAATCAACCTTCTCCAGAGATCATCCACCCTGTCTCCTGATGCGATAGTCGTTCTATGCTGCTTGGTGTTGATCCGCCTTCTCTGCCCTACATGTGGTGTCATATTGGCGTGGGTAAATTGTTGTCAAAGGAGTTTATATTGATCCTAAAAATATTTGGGTAATTAGAGCTGACCAATCCCAAACATTATGGTAGAGCTTTACAACTTTTGAAATTTTATCAAATATTTGTATTAGGATTCTCACACGTTGCTTGTCCACTACACCAAGTGACCATAGGAGGTTTCAAATCCAAGTACCATTGGGGAGATACATAATATAGATTATTTGAGATATTGAAGGACCATATTTAGCTCTTACGCAATAATATGGTAGAAAATTCCTTTAATTGAATCTTCTATATTATATTGGTTTGTACCCTATAATCAATGTCAAAATTCTCAAGTCCTACTATCCACCTTTGGATACTTATGTAGTGGTAGAATATTTGGATATTTATGAACTCAATACAAATATTTTAGCATCAATGGATAAGGATCATGATGGATAAATTGACTAATCCAATCAAAAAATAGTTCATTCAAATGCATAGAGTGGTCAAGGCAGTACAAATTGGTCACCAAGGAGATGGGTAAAATATAGTCACATAAAGAAATAATTTCCATACCTAATACCAATAGTTGATGCAATAGGGACCATTGATTTCCAAGGTGGATGACTTATCCAAGCATGTGACCTTTTGGGGGTATGGCGTTATTTTTTAAAATACCTAAAATTTTATATTTTCATCCTAGACACACTATTAGGGGCATAAATGTGTGCTTGTGACTCAATTTTGATCCATTTAAGAAGTGTTGGAAAGATTAAAGGGAGAAAAAAAATTAGAAACCCTACCATAGATAGGGTTGCTAGAAACTACATGTAAGAATGCTTTGGATACCTAAAAAATGTAAAATAAAATAATTACTAAACATAATAATTGTTTGTTTTTAGATTTCCATAGCCAAAATGCATCATTAGCCATGTTGACACATTAGTAGAAGACAACATAAAAACATAAGATTTAATATACAATTTATAACTCATGAAAAGTTTACGAGCATATATTCATATGGGTTACCTAAGTCATGGAAGATGAAGCACACATTTCCATGTGGATGGCCTTCCATATTCAATACATAAATGTTGTTTAAATAGAGATACATCACTGATTGTAAAGAGATGAGTAATGGATGCAATATTATAGCCGAACATATCTTCTCATAGATTGCTTGTATATTGTACTATATTTCCTGAGGAGTAAGATAATTTTCTTATTTTACTCATATATTTGTGTTTTGATTTGTTATCCTCTATTATTTTTTAATTATACTTTTTATTGATTTTCCTTAACTTAAAATTTTGAGTTGTGTATCAATAATTTACTTATATAAGTAAAATTTATGAATGTTGCTCTATGATGTGTTTGAAACATTTTCTACAAACTAGGTACAATGCATCTTCTTCCTCTAATATATGTTATGGTGAAATTTAATAGTTGCTATGGAGAAGCATATGAACAATCAGATCTAAAGGCTGTTTGTATAACCTCTTTAAAATATAGATGAATGTTGCAAATACCCTTACATGATTAGCATGTGGAGTAACTATTCAAAAGTTGAAAGGATTAACTTTTGATAAGGAAATAATGTAGATACCAAACATATGGAAAGACAACATCTAATGTTTGTAACCATATCTTGTGTGAAGTCCCTGCTCCTATGATGAGGACATGCATGTTCTATACACTATGAATATTGGGTCAATGTTTCTATAAATACAAGAGAAATCATGTTAAGAAAGTAGATATTGCAAAAAATAGGGCACCGACTATTTGTATAATATCACTCATTTATCTTTTTGAGTGTCTCTCTAGTGCAAAGCTATAGTGTAGTGGCTTGTAGTTCTTGGTAGTCTCATTTTCTAATATATATTTTGCATGGAATATTATTATCATGGGTTATATTATATTTAGTGGTTTAATATTAGGGTATAGTGTAATATGGACATGTATATATGTCACCATTGAGCATATTGTTCAAAATTTATTAATCAATCACAACTTTTTTCAATGCTAATACCAAGAAAAAAAAAAAAAAACATTATTCAGACTCTAGAGAATACCCAAACATATTATAAACAAGAAAATAGTTAAATATCTACATCTCTTTTATTGAACTTAGTTGGAAATAGTTAACCATCTACAATGTATTATCGGTTAGAATTAAAGTTAAATTTAATCACTATTTTAAAATTTTAGCCCAATCATATCATATACGAATTGTAAATTATTAGTTGTGGTTTGAATAGATCAAATCAATTAAAATTTTACCATTTACATAGATTTTTTATACTAAAGACATAGATATGATTGGACATTATATTATTAATATTTTATTTTTTATTTCCTCTCTTATTAGGAAATACATATGGCTTGTTTATGTGAGGTCCCTACCCATGCCATTAGAACCATTGGCACTATGGAGAGCAATGATAATTATATAGCTAAAACCCAAACAACTCCATCAACACAAGCCCTACGAAGAGATCCCATGTGGAAGTATATAATTAAGGGAAGCTTGTTGAATCAAGTGATTTGTAAATTTTGTGGCAATGACATGTGAGGAGGCATTAATAACCTCAAATTCCATTTGATTGGTGAAGAAAATATGTGGACCCTTGCCCTACCATAGATGACATCATTAAAAATAAGGTGAAGGCTTTTATGTGTAAAGAAAAAGGCTAAAGAAATAGAGCATAAAAGGACAATAATTTCAGTTGGACAAGGAGGGGCCATGAAGCTCCTTTTATGAAGATGAGGTCAAACTATAGGATATCCATTCCATGTTCGAAGAATCTATTATTAGCCCTCACATTCATTGAAGTGTTTCTAGTGGGAGTGGGAGAAGTGTGGGACAAGGCTCCAACACTAGAAAAACCACCATATTTGAAATTGCAATGGGAAGGGATAAGGCAAAGTAAGTTAAGACAACCATGGATAATTTTTGGTATTATTGCAACATTCCCTTTCATATTGTGAGAAACCCATATTGGCAAGCCCTAGTGAAGGAATTGAGTTAGGAAAAGGAGTAAAAACAAATTCTACATATGAATTAAGTAGACCACTATTGGAGGAGTGTGTGATTAACACACGTGCCCTCATGGAAGAACAAATAATGATATAGAACAAAAAGGGTTGCAACATTATTTTAGATGGGTGGACAAATGGAAGAAAATGTACACTCCTAAAATTCTTGGTGGCTTCATGTGGATCCATGGTCTTCCTCAAGTCAGTTGATGCCTCATGAGAGATAAATAATGAACAAATATTATTTAGTTTATTGGAGGAGGTTGTGATTGAAATAGGTGTGGAGAACGTTATCCAAGTAGTGATGGACAATTCAACAACATATGTATCTGTAGGTAGACTTCATGAGAAGTACTCCTCTATTTTTTGGATCTCATGTGCTGCCCATTGCATTGACCTTATGTTGGAGGACATTGGCAAAATGTCATGGGTGAATAAAGTGGTAGAAAAAGCAAAAAATATAACATGATTTATCTATTTACACATGGGTGCTTAGTTTGATGAGGGGGCACAATGATGGAAAGGACCTTATTCACCTAGGGACCACTTGGTTACCTCTAATTTAATTTCCTTTAAGAGCCTTCTTGCAACATATTTTAGTTTGAAGAGAATGTTTGTGTCCAAGGAATGGGATACCTCACCATTTCATACTAAAGAGGAGGGGCGGAAAATATCAAGTCAAGTGTATAATAATTCATTTTCAGAAACTGTTCAAGAAATTCTCAAGGTAGTTGTAATTTTCTTGTTGAGTTCAAATTTAAATTTTGAAATTTTATTTTATACTAAAATATTCTTTTTTCTAAATTTTTAATATTTAATTTTTAATTGTAGGTGACTGAACCATTGGTAAGGGTTCTTTGCTTTGTAGATTGTGAACAATTGGCCATGGGCTATCTATATGAGGTAATGGATAGAACCAAAGAGGCCATTCACAATTATTGCAATGGTAATATGCATATAAATAAAGTAATTAGCAATATTTTTTAGAAGAGATGGACAAGGCAACTATATAAACCAATTCATTTCGTAGGATTCTTCTTGAACCCAAAATTATTTTACAATAGTAGTTTATGTGATAATAATGAGGTCCAATAAGCATTTTATGCTTGTGTAGAGATGATGATAGAAAACCTTGAGAAACATCATCTTATTTCTAATGAGTTGTAGATGTATAAGAATGAATGAGGGAGCTTGTTTGTGTCCCCCTTTGCTATAGAAAAAAAGTCAAACTTACAAGTAATAAATTTAAAATTTTGAAGTTTAACATTTAAAATATATATTTCTAGTTAACATTCTTGTAGTATAGCATCATAAATTAATACTTTTAAAATTATCTTTATTTGTAGATGTATGGTGGGAGGACTATGGTGGAAAAACACCTACCATGCAGAATATGGTTGTTTGCATATTGAGTCAACCTTGTAGCTATTATGGGTGTGAACACAATTGGTCTTTATTTGAGGCCATACACACCAAAAAGAATAATAGATTGAGCCAAAAGTGCCTCAATGATCATATCTTTTTGTAATACAATCTAAGGTTTCACACAAGACAAGTGGAGGGTAGTGAATCCTATGAGGCAATTCGATTGGATGAGGTAGATCCACTTTTTGATTGGATTGTTGAGGGTTCATTGGATGCAAAGTTTACTATAGAGGACCTTGAGGCATTTGAGGAGGAAGCAAGACATTTAAGAGGATTGGAGGAGATATATCATGATGATATTGCACTTGAGAAGCCTCCAATTCACCCACCAGTTCAAAGCCAAGGCCAACCATCAACATCAACTACAAGGGAAAGAAAAAGAAAACATAAAGCAATTTACATTTAACTTTTGTTGTAATTTTTTGTTTCCAGAGATCAAAAACATGATATATATATATATATATATATTTTTTTTTTAAATATATATGGAGAAGAATTAAATTTTTTTCCTAAAATGTTAGGATATATATATGAATCATAGTAGTTTTATAAATATAGATTTCTATACTTTTGATTTGGTCATGCTCATAACCATTGTGTTCCATGGTATTCCAACTCTAAAGTAATTTCTTTGTTTCCTTTTTTTTTTTCAACCTTTTTGCTTTTACTAGCTACTAGCTCGGAAGAAAGCAGTCTATAGCAAAATATGTTGAGTGATAGTCATATATCTTTTAATGGTCCTCCTTTATCACAAATTTTTTATTAAGATTGATTTAAAATATAACTAAGATGTAATAAAGTCATCTTTTATATGATTTGAATTTTTTTAATAAAAACCCTTTTATATGATTTGAATTTAATCTTTTTAATAAAAACTCATAGATATGTCTGAAATTTATAGTTACTTCTTCAAATGACATGAATGGAACCGTCATAAGAATAAAAATGCACACCACAAAGAAATCATAATCCGTGTATGAACAAAGGGCGTAGGTGGATGCTTTCTCACTTAGAACAAGCAAAAGTACAATGGGTAGGTTAGTTCCCAAATTCTATGGCTTTTCATAAAGCCATTAATCAATAGAACATAAATTACTTGATTTTTTATCATAATATGATTGACTTGGATTGGTTGGTCCTTCAGAATAAGAGTAACTGAGTATTTTGGGAGTTTCCTTGCATTTTATTTTAAAGTGGTTAGGGTTGGTGAATGCAAGGATGCTTAAAAAAGACTCATTATCAGGGAAGGGAGTTATGAGTTGTAGCATCTCTTTGTTATTTCTAACCTTATCTTTTGGATAAATCCCCTTCCCTTGACTTATCATAAACTATAAATAAGAAGCGGTACAATGGCATGAAAATAAAAATACTTGTTAAAATCCCTTGTTTTTATGGAAGCCATCTATTCCTCTGTATAGGCTACTTTTAGTGCATTACTACCTAGCATGACCAATGATGTTTAATCCTGCCATTATATTAGTGAAAGGGACTTGCTGATGAAAAATAAAAGGGTCTAGATAATTATAACAAGGTATCTTGAAATCTGGAACTTCAGACATTACAAATTGGAATAATGCTACTATAATCTATAAATAGAGTGCTCTTTGGTTATAAGCTTCATAAAGGGACTCCTTTTTGGTGCTACCTCGTTCATGATTGAGAACCTAATGCAACTTTCCATTTCATGACTCTATGACTATTTTCCTCTTGATTGTATGTAATAACTGTTTCTTCATGGTTGTATATAATTGTTCCCTTCATGAGCATATAACCACAATATTTGTCTATGTAATATTAATAAAGTTATTTTTAATTAGTGATAACTTCCATGAGGTGCCATAGAGAAGGAATCAATACACAATGCGACAATACACATCGTTGAATCTTAGAGTCAGGACTAGGTTGAAACCTTCTAATGCATATTATTAATTTTGAAATTCTTGCAAACCTTATTATACCCATATCCCATCTCCTAAATATTATCAGTTTTGAATACTCTTATGACTTTAAATTAAACAATTATTTATTTATTTATTTTAATTTCTTATTTTTTTTCCTTGAGGTTATTTTCCCGAGTTGTCGATAACTCTTCAAAATTAGGCCATTAACATGTATCGAAAGGCTTTCTAGCCATGTTGCTTTCTTATCTAGAATTACTAATTATTTGTTTTTCACTGTAAATTTTGCTAATATCCAAATACTGCAAAGAGTATAATTGATCCCACCTAAAATAATAAAACTAGTTTCTTCATTAAAATATAAAGAAATAGATCTATCAAGTGGAATGAAGGGAATGTCTTCCTAATATTTTATGGTGCGAGTATGAAGAATTGATTCCCTCAATTGTGAAGTATTTGAAGTGACGGGCATCGCTCTAAAACCTAGAGATGACAAGAGTTGATGTCTCCCTACAACGACTCTGAGAGTCACTCGCTAGGCTAGCAACCACGGGAGTCGTCGTCTTCTAGTAGCGACTTCGGGTGTTGCTCAAAAAATGAGCGATAGCTGATGGTCGCTAGAATATTTAGTGATAGCGAGAGACAAAAAATAATTAGACAAGTCTTCAAACAAATGATAGCAGGAGTCTCTAGATAATTTAGCAATCGAGAGAAAGGTTTTCCCTAGAATCACTCTCGCTAATGAGCAGGAGCGAGGATCGCTAAAATAATTAGCGATCGAGGGAAATGTGAAGCTAGGGTGGTGATCACCAGTAATGTTATTAATATGAATAGGACAAAACATAAGAGACATGACGCTAAGGACAAATCAAGAAAATACAAACTCTTATCTTTTAATTTATTTGATGAATTAGAAGGTTGCCAAAAATCACTTAAATAAAGAGTGACTATGTGAATTTTGGAGTTAAGCGAGCGATCATGGGAGTTGATGTAGATCGCTCTCAATGCTTTCAAAGTCGAGAGTCACTCACTTCGAGGAACGACTGGCACTAACATAGATATTTGCTAGTGACAAAGGAAAATACTTCCGAACTTCACTTTTCAACTGGAATCTATCCACAGTTGATTCAAAGAGATGAAAATAGGGCAAATCGAGGGTTCCTAGTGAAATGCAGTACACTCAAATAAAACATAAATTTATTTATGTAAGAAGATTGATTACAAAGCTTCCTCCATAGAGAGATTACAAACTTCTACAAATTGATGCAAGATAAAAAAGATCAAAGGAACACTCTAAAACTGTTGTTCGGGTCTTCAATCTACTTTGCTCTCCTTCTGCTGCTAATCTACATCTACTCAAAATGCGAATGGAGAAGATATATATAGTTGGACTAGGAAGACAAAAATCTGGGAAAAGTACACCAACCTGCACGAGGTAAATACCTGAGATAGGTCAGAGGACATGTGTGGCACATAGTAATGTCAAATAATTCATCTTGGTGGAAAGTTGTGTGTCACTATTTTGGTTGAGCGATTCTCATAATCTCTCCTTTCTTGAGTGATTCTAGAGATCGCTATAGTGGGCGAGCGATTCTCAAAATTGATCACCTTCAGAGTGACTCATGTCTGGGTGATATCAGGTTTAGATTTTCTAACACCCTCCTTTAAACCTGATTTCACAAGCACTTTCACGCCCAAATTCTCATGCAATCTATTGAAGTATTCCTCCTTCAAAGGCTTGCTGAAAATATTAGCTATCTGCTCATTGGATCTGTAAAACTATAGCTGAATTTCACCTAACTTCACCAGCTATCTAATGATTTGATACCTAATGTCAATGTGCTTCTTCTGGCTATGGAACACTGGATCCTTCGATAGTGCTATGGTATAGTTATCACAAAACACTATTGTCACCATTTTCGATGGATGATTCAGTTCATCCAAAACCCTCTTTAGCCATACTTCCTGGCATACAACTGATGTGGCGATGACATATTCTACTCCATTAGTGGACAACGAAACAAATGGTTTCTTCTTGGACGACCATGACACTGCTCTCGATCTAAGATGGAACGCATACCCGAAAGTGCTCTTATGATCATCAGTGCTTCCAACCCAGTCACTATCTATGTAGCCCACCAGTTTCAACTGGTCTCATCTAGAATAGAAGATGCCATGGTTTTGCATCCCGTTGACAGAGCGCAAGATCCGTTTGCCTACTTGTCAATGTGTGTCCTTCGGAGTCTCCATAAACTAACTGATCAAGCTGACTCTGAACATCAGATTTGGTCGAGTTGCAATCAAATACATGAGACTGCCAACTAGTCGCTTGAACATAGTTGGATCAACATTTCTTCCAGAGTCCAACTTGCTCAGCTTCAAACCCATGGTAACAGGTGTGATGGCAGATTTGTTGTCCTCCATATTGAATCACTTCAGGACATCCTTTGCATACTTACCCTGAGAAATGAAGATGTCATCTGTTTATTGGTTAAATTTTATGCCAAGAAAATACTTCATCAGCCCCAAATCTATCCATCTTGTACAGGTGGTAGTACACTACTCTCCTCCAAGTGAATAGACTCAATGACTGTTGGCTCAGGCTGGCCAGTCTTCGATTTCCAGTTCTAGGATTGATTCTCCAAGAACTTCACATCACGACTGATGACAAGTTTCTTCGTCACAGGATTGTACAAATGGTACGCCTTCGACTGCTCACTATATCCTATGAATATGCACTTCTTTGCCTTGTCATCCAATGACTTTCTCTTCTCTACTAGAACATGTGCATATGCAATGCACCCGAAAACACGTAAATGAGCCACACTTAGCTTCTAACCGCTCCAAGCCTCCTGAGGGATATTTTCCTTCATGATTTTGGTGGGACACCCGTTCAACACATAGATTGCGCAGGTTACAACTTCTACCTAGATCTCATGTGGTAGATTCTTTGCCTTCAGCATGCTCCGTGCCATCTCCATAATGGTTTTGTTCTTCCTCTCAGCTACATCATTCTACTGTGGTGTGTATATGACAGTAAGATACTTCTGAATTTCGTTTGCTTTACAAAATTTTTAGAATTTGTTGGAGATGTATTCACCTCCACCATCTATCCTGAGGGTTTTTACTTGGTAGCCACTCTATTTCTCCACTAGAGCCTTGAACTCCTTGAATTTTGCAAATGCTTCTGACTTCAACTTTATGGGATAAATCCATGTCTATCGACTGAAGTCATCAATAAATGTCAGGAAGTACTTGTTATCGGTAAATGTGTTGGTCTGCATCAAACCACAAATGTCTAAGTGCACCAGCTCCAATGGATGTGATGATCTACAAGACTACCCGAAAGGAAACGAATCCCTGTGTTGTTTGTTAACTAAGAAACCCTCACAAAATTGATTCGACTACTCAATAAGGGGTAAACCCTTTACCATTTGCTTCTTGTGTAGAATATTCAGGCCATTGAAGCTCAGCTGACCAAGCCTGAGATGCCACAACGAGGTAGCATCCTTCACAATTGCACTCAAAGACATGAGAGACCCATTCTAAATCTACAACAAAAAAATCTTATTCTTCGTCATGGACACAGTTGTAATCTACCCATGAACTTTTTCTCTAATGGTACAGGCTCCGTATTTGAACTGGACAATGTGTCCCTTTTCTACAAGTTGTCTAACACTTAGTAGGTTGTGCTTCAGACCAGGCACATAGTAGACATCACAAATATGCTTCCTCTCATCATGCTTGGTGCAAATGAGGATTTTGCCTTTCCCCATCATGGGAACCTTATTGTTTTTCTCCATATTCACCTTGGACTAGACTGTTTCATCCAGTTGTGATAACATCTCCTTGTTCCCCATCATATGGTTACTGCATTCACTATCGAGATACCAGATATTCTTTTGGCTCTTCTCCTCAATATTGCAAGTCAGCAGCACGTTCCCACCAATATCTTTGCACCCCATAGTTTCGGCTTCATCTGTGTAATGGGTTTGATGTTAGTTCTCCTTGGCCATCCTTTTCCTACACTCGAATATGTAATGGCCAAATTTCTTGTAGTAGTAACATTGGACCTTTTATTTATCCTTTTTCTGAACGGATCCACCTTGCTGGTTTTTTACATCGCCTCTTCCTCCTTGCTGATGGAAGTTGTAGTTGGTCTCCCCATAATTAGGGTTTGACCTTCCTCCTTGCTTGTTGCCTTTCCCACGTATGCTTCTGCCTCTTCCTCCTTGAGAACTAGAGGTGCCATGGTGGGAATCTTCTCTCCCACTGACTCGAAATGAGACTTGTGCCTTGAATGCTTGCTCTAGAGAGGATTGAGATGAACGACTCGACCTCTACCCATGCATCTGCAAGGAACCCATGAGATCTTCCACAAAGAGGGTTTTTAGATCCCTTTATTCCTTAATTGCTATCACATCCGAGTCAAACTTTGTACGCAAGCTTCTAAGAATCTTCTCCATGATTCTTTGGCTCTGCATGATTTCTCCATTCAACCGCATCTGATTGATGACATATTTTATTTGGGTAAAGAAATCATCCATGGACTCCGACTCGTTCATCTGCAAGTTCTTGAACTCCCTCCTTAGCATCTATAGCTTCACCAAGTTCACCTTGTTGGTGCCTTGATATGAACTGGCGAGGGTTTCCCAGGCCTGCTTCGCCTTGGTTGTAGATGCAATTCACGGGAATATCATCTCCTCGACCACTTGCATGATATAGAATAGGGCCTTCTGGTCCTTCTTCGTATTCTCCTTCAATAGTTCTTTGTCTGCTTGGGAGAGTGCAGCCAATACTGCTGCATCTATCGGTTTTGGGTAGCTATTCTTGACCAAGTCCCACAGTTCTTGAGATCCAAATAGGATCTTCATTTGGATGCTCCAATAGTCGTAATTATTGTCGTTGAATCACGGGATCTACAACTGCAGGGAGTTTTTGCTGTTGGAAGTCATGCTTCAACCTCCACATCACGACACTGAGTGGCTCTGATACCAATTTGAAGTATTTGAAGCGACAGGCGTCGCTCTAAAACCTAGCAATGACGGGAGTCGATGTATCCGTGCAACGACTCCAAGCATCGCTCACTAAGCTAGCGATCGTGGGAGTCGCTATCTTCCAGCAACGACTTCAGGCATCACTCAAAAAATGAGCAATAACCGGTGGTTGCTAGAATATTTAGTGATAGTGAGAGATGAAAAAAAATTAGATAAGTCTTCAAATAAATGCCAGCAGGAGTCTCTAGATAATTTAGCAATTGAGAGAAAGGTTTACCCTGGAATGGAATCGCTCTCGCTAATGAGCGAGAGCGAGGATCACTAAAATAATTAGTGATCGAGGGAAATGTGAAGCTAGGGCGGTGATCGCCAACAATGTTATTAAGATCAATAGAACAAAACATAAGAGACACGGCGCTAAGGACAAAGCAAGAAAAGACAAACTCTTATCTTTTAATTTGTTTGATGAAATAGAAGGTTGCCGAAAGTCGCTTAAACGAAGAGTGACTATGGGAATTTTGGAGTTAAGTGAGTGCTCACGAGAGTTGATGTAGATCGCTCTCAATGCTTTCAAAGTTGAGTCGCTCGCTTCGAGGAGCGACTGGCAGTAACACAGAGATTTGCCAGCGACAAAGGAAAATACTTCCGAACTTCACTTTTCAATTGGAATCTGTCCGTAGTTGATTCAAAGAGAATAAAAACAGGGAAAATCGAGGGTTCTTGGTGAAATACAGTACACTCAAATAAAACACAAATTTATTTATGTAAGAATATTGATTACAGAGCTTTCTCCATAGAGGGATTACAAACTCCTGCAAATTGATGCAGGATAAACAAAGATCAAAGGAACACTCCAAAATTGTTGTGCGGGTATTCAATCTGCTATGCTCTCCTTCTACTGCTAATCTGCATCTACTCAAAATGCCAATGGAGAAGATATATATAGTTGGACTAGGAAGACAAAAAATCGGGAAAATTACACTAACCCCCACGAGGGAAATAACTGAGATAGGTCAGAGGACATGTGCGGTACACGACAACGTCAAATCAATCATCTTGGCGGGAAGCTATGTGTCGCTTTTTTGATCGAGCGGATCCTAATTTTTTTCAGTGCAAGAGAGTGTGAAGATTGATTCATAAAGTGATATAAATGTAACGTCTTCCTAATATTTTTTGGTATACAAGACTCTGAAGATTGATTCCGTCAATCGTCCATCTCCGTGATCTTAGGTAAGCCATTCAATTCTACGAATTTGATATCAACCGTCCCCTTTAATATTCAGGTGAGAGAGACATTGTATTCCATGTGACTCCCTATGCTTAGGACTTTGTACTGCCTTTCAATGAGTTGTCATGACATCAAGTTTTCAGTTTTTAGGTAAGGGAATTGAAGAGCATGAGGTTTTTTTGTATTTTTTTGGTCTTAGGCAAGAGGATTTAAGAGCATGACGTATTTTTTATTTTTTGAGGGGATTTAAGGGCATGAGGTATATTTAAATTTTTTCTTAAACTTATTTTGATAGTAGGTGGGATTTAAAAGTATGAAGAACTGTTCGGTGGAATTGAATTTTAAATTTTCACTTTAAAATTCTCATGAAGAGTTCATAAGATTTTCATTAGTAAATGAAGAAATTATATGATTAATAAATAAAAAATATTAAAGGCCTCTTAGTGGTCCAATGTAAGATTTTTACAAACAAAATGCGACTATGAATCTTGTACGTGTGCCTTGTATAAAAAATCATTTAGAAAAATTATATCATTTACTTTTTATTATCCCTTATACTATTTTGGGTTGTTTTTTAAAGCACGGAGAATATATTAAATAACTTGATCCACATTGACACCTGGGATGCAACACAACAGTTTGGGTTTGGCTCTTCTTCAGGGTCCAAGGTTCAAACCATGATGTGGGTGAGTGTGTGTCTCCTGGTGAAGTTGTTGTAACAGGTTGGAGGATTCCTCGTCATATCTTAATATTACCACCCAAAAAAAAAAAAACTTGATCCACATTGAAATATTCATAAAATGTTGAATTAATTGTTTGGAAGCAAATGAAATGTTATATATGTTTTAAAGTAATTAACCTAATGAAATTTAAACTCATATTATTCTTTCATTAAATGTTTAAAAACATAGTGGTTATCATGTAAAGTTTTAAATTTGAAAAAAGTGGTGTTAATTTGAATATACATACAAAGGTCATTTATTACAATTAAAATAACACAAAGGATTTATATTAATTTATAATAAAATTTAAATGTTTAAAAGTTTATTTAAAAAAAAAAAAAAAAGGAATTTTATATGGTAAGGTTAAAATGGGAAGTAGGCAAGGTCATAAAATAAATATTTGGAAAGACCCTTGAATTCAAGAGGAACTTTTAGTGAACTACAAAAAGTTTAAAGATATCAAAGAACATTTAACCATAACCTATGGTAATGGTTACATTCATAGGGTGGGTGATTTTCAGGAGTGGAAAATATTTTAAGAAGATATGCAAATCTCAATAGGTAAAGATCTGCAGAATCTTTTGAGGAGTTATTATTTAGGCAAAGTATTAGATGAGGATCAAATAATTTGGAGAAGAAACCAGGCAAGGCCAGTACTGGGTGAAGGATGGGTATAGAGTCTTGGGTAAAGTAACCTCAAATAAAACTGAGATTAAAAGAATTAAGAAGCTAAACATCATCTCTAAGGTTGCTATATTTTCTCAATAATATCCTCACGAAAGACAATATGTTCAAAAGAGGCATTGTGGTTCCAACTATTTGTGTGTTGTGTAACAATGAGGATGAGTGCATGGACCACATGTTTGGAACATGTGATTTTTTGAGATATCCTAAATATGTTATTGAGAGAAGTTAATGTTGCTTGGGTCATTCCAAATTCTCTAACCAAGATTTGGGAACAGTGGCACTTAGGAAGTAGTATTTTTTGGAAAAAATGCATTCCATATATTTTTTGGGGGATTTGGTTGGAAAGAAACAAATGAGTGTTCAAAAATAAAACCAAAGGAATAATTGGGGTTTATGCCAGGATAAGAATAGCCCTCTTATAGGATTGTATTAAAAACATTGTTTTCTACCCAGGTGTTGTAGGTGAGTTGGAGAGGAGAGGGCAATCCTCCAAAGGAGGTCCCAGGTTCAAATCTCCACCCTACCAAAATGCTGAATTGGGTATCCAAAATCCAATTGATAATGTTGGTGCGGGCAAGGTCGAGTGCGACTCCCGGGTGACTTTGACAGTGTAGAACCCCCTGTTTGTGGTCACTCTGACCAAGGCGGAGGGTTTTTTGCTTAAAAAAAAAAACATTGTTTTCTAGGAAAATCTTGCAATGATCCTCTCTAGAGAAAAATATATCTTAAATATAAAAAAATCAATAAGGTGAGACTAGATACTATATGGGAATGTCCTCATAAATATTGGGTAAAAATTAACTTTGATGGGGCTACGAAAGACAACCTAGATCATGTTGGTGGTGGGGGCCTCATCAGGAATGATTGAGGTTAGGTAGTGGTTGCATATGTTGAGGATATAATAATTACCACAAATCACCAACTTGAAGCAAGGGTGATGCTTATGGGCCACTGAATTACGATGAATTTGGATTTTATGACAATTGTTCTTGAGGAGGATTCCAAGAATATTATAATTTTCCTTCAAAAATGGGAGTTAAATAATTATAGCATTTTCCAAATAATTACAAATGCGAAGACTATTTTGGGAAACCTAAAATAAATTTGAATTAAACATATTTATAGAAAGGGAAACAAAGTTGTCAATAAAAATACGAATATGGTAGTTAGATATGAGAATTTTAAGGTCTGGTCATAAACCCCCATGGAATTGAAAGAGATTATAAGAATTTATAATGAAGCTAGCAGATAAAGAGGGCAAAGCAAAGCAAAATACTTATTGGGATCATGTGATGAACGATTTGAGCACACTAAATTACATTGCTATCAATGGTTTCTTTATCATTCATGTGAAGCATTGAGCACTATATAAGCGTTGTCAAATAGGAGGATATTAGGATGGATATTATTTTATCTTCTCCATAAGCAAGTTTAATCCATGTTTGTTTTTTTTACTAAGACAATGCTACCTTGCATTTGTTTGATCTTCTCTTATTTTTTCCTTGTACATATTTTGAGCTCTATGTAAAGGATCAAGGCCCTCTAACCCCTTTTTTTTAACGATACAAAAAAAATTATAAAATTTCCTTAACTCACTCATAATATAGAACTTCAACTAACAACCATGGAAAGACTATTGGTATTTCTTAAGGGACCAATATTAGCATAGAAAAATGTTGAAAATATATTTCAATTGGGATATATTCCCAAGTTATTTTTAATAGTGCAAAGGTTATGACACTTATTAAGGAATAAATATTACCATTGATGATGTTGAAAATAATCTTAATAGATGACACAAAATGATACAAATGAAAATTGAGAACTGCATTAATTAAAAATATATTTATAGGTATGTATGCCTTTACAATTTGGTATTTAATACGCACGATCCGTGTGAGTATTAAATGCAATATAACATGATCCATGTGAGGAGGGATAATATTATAGAATATAATATTAATCCCTATCATTCCTCCCCACCGTAGGAGCATTGGACTCCAATATGCTTAAAAAGGTAAGGAAGCACTTAGAGGCTATGGGGATGCTCCATAATGAGGCTCCATGTAGATGCAATGTGGATTGCCAATATGAAGAGGATGATTGTGTATGAAGGACAATTGCTAACATGCCACTAAACACTAAAAGTCTTGCAATGTGAAGGAGGTAGGATGTGAAGTGATGTGAACCAAATGAGGAATTGTAGGTTGAGCTACAACAAGAGTAGGAGGAGTATCAACAAGAAGATATGTTTGTGCAATAGGAGTAGGTGTTGGTACAATTGAAATAGTTGTTGGTGCAACAAGAACTACTAGTACAACTAAAAAAACTACTAGTATAATAGGAACTATTGGGATGATAAAAACAACTACTTATGCAATAGGAACAACTATTGGAACAACATAAATAACAGGAACAACTAATGTAATCGAAGGTACAATAGGAAAAGGAGCCCAATGAATGTGAGGTGAAGTGGACAAAAGTACTCATGTTAGGCATCCTTTTGTTGTGGTGTGCTAAAAACCAATGCAATTGGTCGTGCCTGATGTATATTAGTGCAATTTTGATGTGTAATGGGTGGAACACTACAAACAAGAAAGAATTTTTTCTCATGCTTCAAAGTATATGTATTGTGATAGGTATAATAAGTGGAAAGCCTATCATATTGGTAAGGTTTACCCAGAAGTAATCCACAAAAATCCATGGGTGTGACATCACATGTGACCTTATCCCGAAACTTGGGACCAAATGCAAATGCAATGGTGCACGTGTGTGTGATTTTTGATGTTTTGGTTGTGTCCTTCCACCTAAGAGAGTAGGGATAAAGATGTTTGGGCGTAGGGATCTTGAGCCTATCGATAATGGACTATGCATTCAAATTCTTTTGTGATCCATTATCGATTATACAATCCACTATAAATTTATGGGGCAAGTGACCACGAGTGAAAAACAATTGGTCATGATCACTTGCTCTGGAACGCTGATTCATGAGTGTTACAATATTAAGTTGCCCTCTCAACTCCTCATAATTTTTTTCTTCTCTAGCATTCTCATTGGGGTTATCACAAGTGCCCTTATCAAACTATACAAAAATATTATTCTTCTTTTGTAATTGTGGACATTGATTTTTATCATGGCCTTACCTCTTACAATAGTTACAAAATTTAGCAGTTTGAGCATGAGAGAATGAATAAAAGGAATAATGAAATGAATTTTTAGAAGCAAGGGGTGAGTAAGAAGTGGGAGTAATAGAAGAAGAAACATGGGAAGGTCTCTTTCATCATTTTTTATGCTTGTGCACATCTTTTTTCAAACCACTAGAGAGTAGCGAGGCTCCCATCATTGTGCCATGAACTTCTCCTCAGCTAGCTGCACATGTTTAAAAGCATTGTCCAATTTTATGCAAGTATTATATTTGATATCCCTATACAAGTGTGCGAGAAGACCACTTTTAAACTTTACAATCAAGACAACATCAAAAACTTAAATACCAAGTAAGACTCAAAGGTAGTTAAAATGATTAATGAAATATTGTATAGATTCCCTCTTGCCTTGATGAAGATGTAACCATTAATTCAGTAATTCATCCTCATAATTTAATGGATAAAATGAGGGCTTAAAAACTTGTACTATCTCCTCCCATGTACAAATTGGATTATGACGATTGATAATGAGAACTTTGACTATGTTGGAAATTTTGAGCTTTGCGAATGAAATTTTTTCATTATCAAGAGTGTGAATATATTTAAACCAGATCTCCATGTCAAGAATCCAGCTATTGAGTACATAAGGGTCTCGGGAGCCTTCATATATTTTTACTTCACACCTTGGACAAAGAGGATGGGAGGAAAATTGAAGGTTTTGCAACATGGCAGCCAATTTTACCTTTTTTTTTTATTCTGGGCTACAGTAATTTTAGCTAATTTTTCAACAATGGCCATATTGGTAGCCATATGTTTACTAGGAGTGACTAAGGGTTTACTAGGCATCAGTTCGGGTGACAAAATTAGAATATGAAGTAAAAATTTGTGGTCAAATTTTAATGGGCCCTCCCTCTCTGATTGGACCAAGGAATTTGATTTTAAAATTTGTGAGACTCAATGTCTAACGGTCAACAACAGAATATAGAACAAACACAAGGTACAACAGGTAACCAATGGCCACAATTTACATCAATCAATAATGATCCAATTATCATAATTTACAACAGTCAATAGTGATCCAATGGTCACAATTTACAATAGTCAATAGTGATCCAATGGTCATAATTTACAACAATCAACAATGATCCAACAGTCATAGTTTACAATAGTCAATAGTGATCCAACGGTCACGGTGCCCAATGGTCAACGTCCTCCAATGGTCATAGTGCACAACAAATAATAGTCCATAGATGGTCATAGTGGACACTATCCAATGTTCAAAAATATCCAACGGTCAACAGTGGTAATGTGCAATGTGCATTGTGGGATAAAACCCATGAAAAAACTCAACGTTAAAAATTTATAATCTCATCGAAAATTCATTTTCATTGTACATGAGTTATTCATGATCATCAGTAAACATGAAATCACTCCATACCTAAGTTTTTTGGATACCAAAAATTATAGATTAGCACAAAGAAGCAAAAAAATCATCTAGGACGTGATGGTAACACAATAGAGAATGGATCTCTAAGCTAGCTAAACAGGAATGATTGAAAATATTGCCAAAAATAACTGAAATTTCCCCAAGTGATGGTGTTGTACGGTAGAGTTTTACCATAAGTAAAGTGGTATTTTTAAGTGCTTGAGGTTGCTAGAAGAAATGGATAGCACACCAAGAAACGGTGATAGCGAGAAGTCATCGAATCAACACCGATAAGTATTGAAAAATCACTAAAATTATAGCTAAATTTGATATGTGGCTAACTAACAATATCACGCTACCACAAAATAAAATAGATATCACCTCGTGTATAGTGACAGTGAGGAATCCACTAGATTAACGCATGATTGTATGATTTCATGATTGTGACAGAAAATATCAAAGAAATAACAAATCCAAGGGTAAGATTTGGATCAAAAATTGAAGTTCAAAGTCAAAGGGACCCTAGCTAGCTGAGGATCAGAGGTAGAGGGACCCCAATCAAAAAAATTCAAGATCAGAAGTGCACGAAGGTGTTCACAGAAGAAATAATTTTTCTCCAAAGCCAAGATCTACTGGTGGTTTTCTCGTTCCTCTTTTGAACCATACTGGCATAGAGGAAGAGGATACTCACCTATCCAATTCTCACTCTGATACCAATGATGTGGAAAACATTCTTAATAGATGACATGAAATAACACAAATAAAAACTAAGAATTGTATTAATCAAAAATATATTTATAGGCATGTATGCCTTTACAATTTGATATTTAATACACACAATATGTGTGAGTATTAAATGCAATATAACATGATCCATGTTATGATGGGTACTATTATAGAATATAATATTAATCCCTATGAATTGAAAAACATGGAAATAATATTAATTGAGGGAGATTCATAATCATTGTTAATAGTGCAAAGGCTATATCAATTCTTAAGGGACCAAAAATACCATTGAAAATTGATAGAAATATATTTCAATTGAGGGATATTTACAAATTATTCTTAATGCTACTAAGAAAAGTGGATATGGGGATATGATACAAGAAACATTATTATTGATATTTATCAACTATTATTGGAGGGAGCCTCTTTTAGATGTCGGCATATCTATTTGGAAATATCAATATATTTATAGAAAAGGAAATTGGTGTTAATATTTGTCTTGGATCTTAATGAAAATATGATATGGAGTTGATTGTGAAAGCATAAAATTTTGAGAGAGATGAAGAATATATATATTTTTTAAATAAAGGGGTAAAAATTTATTGATAAAAATTTTGGATTACAGAGTACAAATGAGCTTCCAACCAGGACTCAAATAAACAACTAAACAGGATAAAACCACTAGACTAGAATGACACCCGAAAAGACAACAAGAACAAACCACATTAAGTTTATACATCCTTATGGATCAAATCCCACAGGCGTTGAGAGTCCCTAGATGGGAGACTCTCCCAATTATTGATACTCCAAGGATCCAGCAGCTCAGAAGCTCTTTTGACTAGGTAATCAAAAACCACATTCCATTCCCTTGGAATGTGCACAAAGGATATAAATTTGAACATTCACTCATTCTAAGAATTTGAATGGCTATAGAGGCCAACTGCCAATTAACTTCCTCCACTCTTTTACTATTTAAAATATTAACCATAATTTGAGAGTCAGACTCGAGATAATCCTATGCTATCCAAGATAAAACACCCTCCACAAGGCCTCAAGAATTGCAAGAGCTTCCATAAAATTATTGGAGTGAACACCTTTATAAATGGAAAATAAAAAATTGACACCACCAGTAGAATCTCTCCCAACATCGCCAATGCCAGCATATCCAGGATTATCCCTAGATGATCCATCAGTATTAATTTTTAAAACTCCTCTAGGGGGTGGCCTCCACCTACCATATCTCCTAGCCTTCTTGCTGAGCTGAGGAGCCCTACTAGGGCTATAAGAGTTCACACCATCCCCAAAGAGACCAAGGGCTTGTTGTACCTTCTCCTCCCTATAATCCAAAAGAGGGTCCACATTACATTTGCTATGGATGGTTTCTTGAACCATATATAGGATCCTTTGCCAGATCTGTTGAACAGCCAAATAACTACCCTAAAATATGTGTCGGTTCTGTTCGAGCCAAATTTTCCAGATGATGAAAGAAGGGCCCAAATTCCAAGCCACCTGAAGGAAGGGGGCCTTGGTCGGAGGTCTACCTAGACTACTCCAAAACTCCACCAAGGACAACACATGAAAACATGGATGGTTCTAGGAACTCCACCAATGGTGCCAAATATCTCTGGAAAAGGAGCATTGGAAAAATAAATGAGAAGAGTCATCCTCATTATTACTGCAAAGGACACAAAAAGAGGGACCCTGAAATCCCCTCTTTCTCACATTATCCCAAGTGAGGCATTTATTACGAGCTACCAACTAGAGAAAGAAGTTACATTTTGGCCAGGAAAATTTGTTCCACACCTTTTTCCACCAAGTGACAAGAAGACTTCCATACTTTTGCTTATCAAGAACCTGATAACCATAGGCTACCGAGTAGGTTCCCTTAGGATTAGGGTTCCAAGCCATAATATCTTTACCCCTCAATGAAGAACAAGGCCTCCTCATAAGAATAAGAGCAAGTACCTCTCTATCCTTGGCCAGTCCCCTCTGGGGCCATTCTTGCGGATATTTCCACCTGTACATCTCCATATTTCCAAAATACTAGATTTTTTTAAAGTCCTCCATACGAGACCAACCTACTTCCAAGAAAAAAATGCTTAGGGAACATAACCTAGGATATTGATTCAAGATATGAGGGTGGCCATCCCAAGAATCCTCCCAAAAAAGAGCATTTGATATCTGATTGCAAATCCAGAACAAAACCTGCTTGATTAAATTAGCTCCTCTTTTTAAAGTGTCCCAAATAACTGAACCTTTCCCAACCAAGATGACTCTAGGTATCTCAGCCTCATAAATACCTCTCAAGTATTTACAAGATAATATTTTAGTCCAAATTTGATCTTGAGAGGTACACCATATCCAAAAAAGTTTTGAAGCCAAAGCCTGCCCAAAAAGAGCTGTCTATCGCAACCCAAGGCCTCCCTCTTGCACCGGCCTACATATAGAATCCCACCTAACCAAACTCCATTTAGATTGATCAAGTTTTCCAGACCATAAAAACTATCTTGAAAAAGCATCCATGTCCTTGATGAAGTGAGAGGGAGCTATTTGTACAAAACATCTATAAATGGGTAAATATTGAACAACAGATTTTAAAAGCAACACTCTACCTGCAGTGGATAGCCATCTGAAAGTCCAGTGATTCACCTTCCTTCTAAACTTATCAAGCATAGACTTCCAAGAAGATCTAGGTAGTGGATGAGATGAAATTGGAATACCAAGATAAATGAAAGGGGGAGTCCCAAACTAGAATATTATAATGCGAGCAATCCTGGCTTGAATAAGAGGAGGGGTATTAGAAGAAAATAGAAGACTTGTCCTCATTAATCAACTGTCCAGAAGTGCCAAGATAAATGTCAAGAGACTATCTAATATTTCCAGCTTTGCTGATAGTGGCAACTCCCAACAAAGCAGTATCATCAACAAATTGAAGGTGGGAAAGAGGTGGCAAACTACTATCCCACTTCCACCCCTGAATGATACCTTGCATGACTTGAGACTTGAGCAATCTTCCCAACCCTTCCGCCATAATGATAAAAAAATAAGGAGATAAAGGATCTCCTTGCCTCAATCCCCTTGAGGCCTCAAACAGCTCTGATGGCTCATTATTAACAAGAATAGAGAATGAGGAAGAAGAAACACAACTCATCACCCATCTAATCCATTCCTCCTCAAATCCAAAAGTAGCAAGAACTTTATGAAGAAAGGACCATCTGACCTGATCATAGGCTTTGGCCATGTCCAACTTAATGAACATAGTTTTATCCTTAGAATTTTCCATCGAGTGAATAGATTCTGTAGCAATAACAACCCCATCCAAGATTTTTCGGCCAACAACAAACCCTCCTTGCTCCTCAGAGATGATTTTTCTCAACCATATCTTCAGCCTCTTAGCAATAATTTTTGTGATGATCTTATACACAACATTGCAGAGAGCAATAGGCCTGAACATATCCAAGGAATTTGCTCCATATTTTTTGGGTATAAGCACCACAAAGGTAGCATTTAGGGCCCTTAGCATATGTTTGTTCTTTTGGGACTCATGGACCACCTCCAAAAGATCAAATTTGATTAAATTCCAAAACTCCTGATAAAACTCAATCGGGAATCCATATGGGCTTGGGGGTTTTCCTTCTTTCATCTTGAATACAACATTTTACAACTCCTCAAGGGAAATTGGACCCATCAAGTGCTCATTCATCTCTATAGAAATAATTCTTGAAATACAGTTTAGAATAATTTTTTCATTCTCATCATCTGATAGGGAGTCCTCCTTAAAGAGAGAGGAAAAATACCTCTTAGTCTCTTCTGAAATATCCGTAAAAGAAGAGAGCAAGGCACCCTGAGAATTCGCAAGAGAGGTAATCATGTTACCATTACGACGAGCCTTAACTAAGTTATAAAATAAGGTTATGTTCCTATCCCCTTCCTTAAGCCAATCTACTTGAGCTTTTTGTTTCCAAAAAATTTCTTCCCTCAGTTCCCATTCAGCAAGGTCTTTCACAACATTAGATTCCTCAACAAGAAACTCATTCATGAATCCTTGATCTCTAATATTCCTTGAAGCTTCTTCCATCCTACTAAGATTTACCAGCTTAGCCAAGAAAGGTTCCCAAAATTTAGTCTATTCCATCTATTCAATTTATGTTTTACAAATTGTAGTCACTTCATAAAGGAATACATAGCGGTGCCATGAGAAGGTTTGCTAGTGGTCCACCAGCCTCGCCTGAAATCATGAAGCTTAGGATCACGAAGCCACATAAGTTGAAACTTAAAGGAGGGATTATGTTTTAACCCTAAATCCAAAGCAAAGAGTTTGATAGGCCAGTGATCAGATCCCCTACCCTCCAAAATCACAAAACTAGCACTTATGTTATTACGCATCCAATAACTGGATATCAAAAACCTATCTAGTCTCTCTGATATGGAAGATTCCCCACACATTCTATTGTGCCAAGTATCCCATTATATGTCTTGATGTCAACCAATTTTAGGGCCTAGATATGAGCATTGAAGATAGAAGAAAAAGGCTCGAGACGGTCCACCCCACCATGTTTCTCCTCCAGACAAGTGATAGAGTTGAATTCTACAGCCAAAATCCATGGGTATAGGGGAACCAAACTTCTCACAAAGCAAATGTGCTCCCACAAATTCACTTTACCATTGTAATCAATAGGAGCATACACATTTGTAAGTAGGATGGTTTCACCAGATTCATTATCATGCCCGACCATCAAAATAGACCATCTACTGGAAATCCAAGTAAGAGGGGATATCTTAACCGGATCCCATAAACAAGCAATGCCACCAACATATCCACATGCACCAATACACTGGAATTACCCCCTTCTCCACAACTTGGGAGCAATATTGAACATACTATCAATAGCCAATTTAGTCTCCTGAATAAACACCACATTCATAGAATGCACACGAACCAAATCATGAACAACTTTTTGTTTGGGGATGTTGTTCAACCCCCTTACATTCCATGAGAGGATAATCATTTTTTAGGGTTATAAAAATGGGATTCCAATTTTCTCACCAAGCCTGACTCCACCAAAGTCTCCCCCATTAACTTAATTTTATCTTGGTCCTTCTTTCGACCCACCTTCATATTCTTATCCAAAAAACTTTTTTTAATTATTTTTCGTTGCAATCCCAACACTGTAGGAGTTTTGCAGTCCAAGGATGACTGCATCAGTGCCTAAGTACGAGAAGGCATAGCTAAATCTGTACCACTTTTCAAAATAGTTTCCCTTATAGGGCTAGACCCAACCATGTCCCCTATACTCAGATCCAAAGCCCTTTGTTCTTCATTTAAACCCCCTATATCTGATTCCTTAAGTTCCCCCTCAAGAAGAGACATCTGATTTGGCCTTGTTATATTTGCATCAGGTAGCGACATTTCATGTATCTCCATGCATTGATCAAGATCATATAATATTTCAAAATGGTTGAGTAGAGCATCTGGCTGGCTATCCTTAAGGTCTTTGTTTGCCCTTCGTCCTCTATTTTAGGCTTTTACTAGAACAAAACCTTTCTTATCCCATTCCCCTTCCTTTATCGAGGTTTTTCCTTTATCCAAACTTTGTCCAAATCGAGAGGGCCCAAGATTTGAAGCCACAGGTAGGACAAACTTAGGGTATTTTCTTTTCAAGTGGCCACATTCATGGTAAATCTGACAACAAAATGGAAGAGCTTCATAGTCAAGTTTTTGAACCCATGTAGTTGATCCAAATTGTATTTCAATAGAATCTGGAATAGGATTATTTAAGTCAATTTCAACATAAATACGAGCAACAGAGATTATATTTTTATCCAGTCTGTTGTGACGGTCCAACCGGCTTCCCAAGCAGAAGGGCAATCTTATGCAAGATATCAGTTCTCCAAAATTCCAACGGGAGCCATGGAAGCCACACCCATACTAGAACCCGCGACGGTCGCTCCTCTAATGGGTTGAAACCCACATGCCAAGGTTTAAGAAAGAGTCCCACTTGGTTATATAAATAAGGACCCCCTTCAAATTCTTTGTTACAATCTGCAATACAAGAGAAAACCACCATAAAATAGTTATTCGCACTCAGCATCACCTCCACATCGCCTTCAGGATTCCAAGTCTTCCTGACCCAAGCCTCCACAAAGGGGAGACAAATTCGGATGCCCAAAAATTTGCCAATAAGGACATGTTTGGTTAGATACTCCACATCTTCCACCACCGAGTCTAGTTGAACCACAAGAACTGGCCTGGCTTCACATCGTTCTAAACATCCATTGTTCTTTAACAAGTGGTTCCCGACATGCACTAGAAAATCCAGTTCCTTCCAGCCATTTTCATATGAAAAAACATCACGAGCATGCACTCTCTGTGTTGGACTCGATGCCATCATGATATTCCTCCAATTTTTTAGATCTCCTCCAATAGCTGCTACCATCCCCGCATAGTAGTTTTTCTTCATCAAACCATAGCAGAGCTCCAAAGTCAAGATGAAGAATATATTTGATAAAACGAGAGAAAATATATTTTTTATAAAAATACAAGTTATATATACATATTTAAAATTCCTTATATGAGATTGAAATGGGCCTCATCAATATTACATCATGATCATATAACGGTGTTAGAACAACTTATTAATTATGCATGTATTGGTTGGTAACATTCAAACTTGGGTCTCCATTGTAAAAGTCAAGGAATTTAAATGGTTGAAATAATACCATTTGATTAAATATAATATAATTAGATTAACCATGTATACAACATTTTCTTATCTTAATTAATGTATTTAAAAAAAAAAACATATATAACTTCTTAAAATATGAAATTTTTTCCTTGGAAAAATCTGTAACTTTCATTTCAGAGTTTGAAAAAAATTATGATGAGATGGATATTTTTACTAAACTAGACCTATTATAATAATAACTACATGTTGCGCAAATGGTTATTTTCTTGTTTTATTTTCTAATAATGAAGTTGAAAAGAAACACTAAAGCTATGCAATGCAAAACGAAATGTAACGCTTTAATCCTAGAAATTTGAAATGCATGAAATAGGGAAAAGAGACGAATTGAGACGAAATGAAAGAAGTATAGAAAGCACAACCCTTTTTATTTATACTCTCTCAATATCGGTTACAAAGACGTCTCCCGCCTTTTCAGGGGCTAGGAGCGTTAACATGTTTTGGTTACAATAGTGACTAGTGATCCTCCTTCCGCGTGCCCACATGTAAAATGGGCGGGCCAAAGTGTTGCCACCGCTGGTGTGAATGAATCTTTGATCCTTGCTGCTCCTCCTGCATTCAAAGAAACAACAAAATCGTTAGTAGCACCTGTTGCATAAGATGAAGCGTTTGATCTCTAAACACAATGAAGGATGCATGCATGAAAATGAATAAAAGGATAAGTGAACTGAATCAAAATAGTCTGCAAATTTCACAGAAACAAGGGAACATCACCAAAAGGTCACTGCAAATGAAACAGTCGAGAAATTCCTCACCGATTTGAATTCGCTCCTGGGCGGGACGGATTCGACTGTAATTCGTTCCGGGGTAGGACGAATTCACCTGCGACAAAGCGCCGAAGTGATACTGCCCCAAATGTCGCGTCTAGGGAGCTCCAAAAGACCTGCAAACTTGGGGTTAGCTAATTGGAGGCATTTTGGGAAGACCCAGATGGTCAGATTTCCCCAATTTGGCCTCCATCAATGGGAATTTGATGCTGCTACCTGCAAGTTAGTGAGGACAACAAAAGCGATAAAACATGATAAGATTTGATCAAAGCATTATGAAATCGGAATTACAAGCTATTTAAGCAGCATAAGATGGAATGCAAAATAAAAAAATGACAAAAAGAACAATCTGCCATGAATTCCCAATCATTCTTAAAAAAGAAGATTAGGCTCGCAGCAGTGCGGGGCGCCCGGGCGGGCCGCCCACCGTTGGAACCTGATTTCGGCACCAATCCACTTGGGATGGGCCCAAAATCTCTTGTAATGTGTTGTCGGTGAATTGGTAGATCGATGTGGTCAAGTGTCGGGTTTTGGATCCGGATTCACACTTCCAATAACCACCCAATGACCTCCCTTGTGAAAGAGATCAAGGATGTGGAAGAGGTGAATCAAAGGTAAAGCGTGGTATCAATTTGGCAGCACTTCGTTGCTTAAAAATGCTTCCAACCTGTCCTCTTTTGGGGTGAGGAAGCTCACCAATTTATAGACCCAAGGGGTCTCTTTGGATGGGCATGCATGGGCGCCATGTGGCGGCCATGCCTTCCCAAGAGGGAGGAGATTCCTCCTTGACTTGGGCTTCCATGACTGCCCTTGTGACAGTCCTCTAACGTTCAATTTGCTCACCTACACGCGCATGCAAGGTAGGGAGCATTAATTGACTATCCTTGGCTGCCATTTGGTGCAATTTCTCTTTTTGCCCATTGAACCTGGAATTCGTCCTACCCCAGAGCGAATTCAGAATTCATCCCTGGGTGGGGCGAATCCCATTTTGAATTCGTCCCAGGGTGGGACGGATACTGAGCAAAGTGCCTGAAGGTGCCAAATTGATTTTTGACCTTCCAAAATTGTTGTAAAAGTGGTTAGGACCATTGTTTAACCTCTGAGGGCTGCCCTGGGGGCTGTGTGTGTCAAAGCGATCAGTGTTTGCAGTCACATAATCGGATTGGTGTTGTTTTGGTGTCTACAGATGCCCCTTTTTGGAAAGCGTTGTGGGTGATGCAGTGTTGAGCAAAAATAGATAACCAAAGCACTAATGATTAGGATTTCTTGGTAACCTAACCA
Source organism: Wollemia nobilis (assembly GCA_028583015.1). Lineage (NCBI taxonomy): Eukaryota > Viridiplantae > Streptophyta > Pinopsida > Araucariales > Araucariaceae > Wollemia > Wollemia nobilis. The sequence continues at coordinate 15,949,038 of JAQPPZ010017235.1, forward strand.
ACTTTTGATGCCCCAAGCATGGAAAGGGCATGCATTCTTGAATCCTTGCTTCTGACGAGTGAAGGCACTCAATTCAAGTGTTAACCTTTTTCGGTGAGGTGTTACTTGACCTTGGACATTGATCGATCATGAATAGGCAAAGGGCGCAACCTTTTGTCTGTGAGAACCTTGAGTTCATGATTCATGAAATGCCAAGTGATTTGATCAGATTGTGATTATTGCTTGTTTACTGCCCCAAGCAGGAGCGTAATTGTCTTTGTCAATGATTCTTTGAATGCATGCCATTTTCCTTAATTGGGTGTGTGTTTGTTGATTGGTGACTAAGTGTGACTACCCCCTCAAGCGACGAATCGATGAGGGAATGACCTTCATGAGAAAAGCGACGAGTCGCTTGACCCAAGATGACTTGTGCAAGGGTGCCCTTAGATGGTTTAGCATTAAGTGTGTGCAGTTTTCTGACATTTAGACCTATTTTTGGTGGGTGGTAACCCTTTTTGCGACGCTTTTTGGAGCTAAAATTGGCAAAAATCCGTCCTCCCGTGGAGCGGTCCGGCTAAGGTAGCCTTCTTAGGGAGTAGGATAGTGACAATTTGTGACCCCAACATCTATTTTGCATGCCCGGGATGTCAAGTGCAACAGCACTCTCATCGGGCAAGTTTATTAGTTGTTTTAGTGCATTTTTGTTCAATTTTTGTTGTTTTTTGAAATTTTTGCCCTGAATTCATCCCAGGGTGGGACGAATACCAGCTTAGAATTCGTCCCAGGGTGGGACGAGTGCTAACCAGAGTGCTCATCCCAGGGGGAATGAATATAAGCTCAAAAGGCCTATTTAAAGGCCAAAACTAGGGTTTGGGCTCATTTGCATCTGAATTTTCTTACGATTTGGAGCTCTGGGGAGGAGGAGGTTAATTCTACGAAGCGAAGCACTACCAAATTTCTCTTGACATCATGAGTGCACAAACCAGATCGAGCGGCGGAGCCGAAGCGAGACCAGTAAGTGCTCCCTAGTGTTATTACTTTTGTTTAAAACTGCAAGTGTTTTGTTTAATTTTCTTTGTGATGATGTTTTTCAAAATTTAAAATTGAAACCACAAACTGAGCTGAACACAACCAAGACTTAGTGTACAACTAAATGACAAACGTAGTGAAAACCTAGGTAAAGAATTGTTATTTTTCTTATAACTAAAACCCTAGGATAAACGGAACGTAAAACCCTAGTTCTTAGGTTGAGCTGGTCAGTTTTAAAACGTAGGTTAAAACCCTAGGTTTAAAACTATTATTTTAATTTTATTTTGTTTGTGCAGACTTTTTAGACTTAGAATACAGAAATCCTAAGACTGACAAATAGGACTGACAAATTATTGTGTTTTTGTTAATTAATCAGTTTAGAGTTTAAAAACCCTAGGGCTGACAAATTAATTTTTTTTTGAATTTTTGTTTTGTTTTTAAATTTATCAGTTAGGATTAGAAACCCTAGGACTGACAAATTAATTTTTGATTTTTTTTTTTTTTTTTAAATTTATCGATTAGGATTAGAAACCCTAGAACTAAATTATTTTTTTTTTTATTTTTTAAATTTTTTTTTTTTTTTTATTTAGGATTAGAAACCCTAGGACTGACAAATTAATTTTTAATTTTGAATTTTTGTTTTGTTTTTAAATTTATCAGTTAGGATTAGAAACCCTAGGACTGACAAATTAATTTTGTTTGAATTTTTATGTTTGTTTTTTTTTGTTGTACATTGGTAGGCAATGTTGTATATTCATGTTATTGTTGTACATTTTTTTTTTTTTTCATGATTTTAATGTTTTTGAATTGTTTTCTTTTGTAGGTTGTTAAGAGCCGGTACCGTGTACCCACTGCTTTTACTGAAGCACGAGGGGCACTAACTGTGGCTGACTAGGAGTGGCTTGATGCCCTTGGGCTCAAGAAGGTGGCTCGACTGGAGCTTGTGGTCGTGGATCGGGCTTATTTGATGGCCCTGATCAATCTGTGGGATCCCTGGACCAACACCTTCCATCTCCCAACAGGGGAGATGACAATGACCTTGGAGGATATCTATCGGCTTCTACGGATTTTGATAGATGGACTGCCGATCAGGACGTCATCGCGTGATCAGCGGACAGTTGTACTGATGCGATGCTTCGGGCATGGGGAGGAGCTGGGTGTGGAGGATCCAGTGGAGAGGGTAGAGGGCGACTGCCAGATTGGTAAGATTTTGGTCCGATGGTGGTTGGAGAGGGGGGTGTTGGGAGTGAGGCACGCATTCCTTATGGGCCTCATTTCCAACATGTTGCTACCTGACTCGTCAGGTGCGAGGTTCCCATGGAACCTGCTGGATTTGGTTTGGCGGTTGGTAGAGTGCCCGACAGAGGCACCGCTAATCATGAGATGGGGACAGACGCTGTTGGCACAGCTCTATGGTGAGTTGTACGAGGTCCGCTGTCGGAAGGGAAGGGGATTAGCTACAGCTATCTATTGCAGAGTTGGGCTTGGCAGCACATAGCGGTGGAGAGGCCGATCGGGTTACCATGGATGACTCGGGGGAGATGGAGGATAGGGAGATAGGCTATGCGGTTCTATGGTGGCGGTCTGGGGAGCAGGGACAGAGTCGATGGTGGGCAGGTGTCGTAGGGCACTATGTCGATGCCTTCGCTCGGCTTACTCTAGGGGAGGTGCTCTAGCGCCCCTATCGAGACTGTCCAGCCTGGTCGAAGGCTGGAGAGTGGCTCCGATGGGTACGCAGAGAGCGATGGCTGATTGGGTGACATGGGACCGAGCATGAGTTCTTCTCCTACAGTCGGGTGACATGATAGTTTGGGGTGCGCCAGGGGTTTCCTGGTGAGCCCGTGGTCTATCGACATCAGGGGGATGAGAGAACTCTGGACCGACCGGTCATCGTGCCACTAGGTGAGGATTCAGATATGGTGATCGATGTCCCAGACGTGGATGACATCGGGACTACCGTAGAGTACGACCAATGGTGGGTACTACGATGATGGTAGGGAGAGGGGCCACTAGGAGGCACGGAGGTGGAGGAGGGTGGGGAGGGTGTCGAGGCACCAGGGGATGATTGGGGAGCTCCTCGGGAGGATGCGACATGGTGGAGGTGGAGGATGAGGATGTGGATTTGGGGGTTTCAGATCAGCAGAGATGTAGGACATCACAGAGTAGTGGGAGCCAGAGCAGGCTGCTGTCTCAGATTTGCCTATGCCTCAGGCAGGTTCGGAGGAGGTGGAGGCGAGGCTCAACGCTGAGATAGCATGATTGGAGGACCTGCTATGGGTGTGAGATGGGGAGCTGGGAGAGGCTTTGCAGGAGAGAGATCTCTTACGGACTCAGTTGGTAGAGCGAGAGAGTGCATGGGTGGCGTCTCATCGATAGGAGGGGGATACTGATGCTGCATAGGAGAGGGATCTCCTACGGACGTAGTAGAGAAGGATAGGGTTTTGGTAGCACGATGATGTAAGTAGCTTACTACCATCGATGGGAGGTGAGTGGGATCGACGAGAGATCAGATTGGTCGACATCGGATGGAGATGGAGGGAGAGATTATCCACCTTGGTGGGCGAATACCTGAGCCCTCGAGAGGTGGATCATCACATCGAATGAGGGGCAGTGATACTGAGCAGTCAGCATCATCTCATCGTAGGCGACTAGATGAGGGAGGGGGTAGTAGGCATGATGCGGGGGCTAGCAGTAGCCGCCCTGAGGGGTCCCATAGGACCCACACCATGGGGGTAGTTCCCGTCGCACCGATCCTACGTGATCATGGTGGTCGATGCCCTAGGCTTGGGGGTTTTTGAGCTTTTGGATTGTGCGAGGTCAGATGACCGGTTATTGTAGCCTACGAGCATTTTTGTTATGATATATATATAGATGACTCTATTTTGTTTATGCGAGTGATGATTTGATTTTATGCATGATGAGTGATGAGTATGGATGTATGCATGTTAATTTATTTTGATGGATGCATATGTTATGATGAATGCAAATGTTTTTGATGTATATGTGATATGCAAAATGTAATGGATGAAATGAATTTGTGTTGTTTGGTTAGGGCACCATAGACTATTTAGGACTTTGTGATTTTGTTTTTAGGCGATTGTTGTGGTAAATGACTTTGCATGTATACATGTGGTTTTTTGTATTTTTTGATGGTAATGTGAGGATGAAAAGTAGCGCAGTTGGTTTAGAAATGTAGCTAAGGTTTTTTGAGACTCAGACGGTTTTAACTCACTAGCCACGATTGTACTTTATCTTACAAGACTTTTGAACAAGGTATGAATCGGACTTGTCTTTGACCAAGCTATTTCACATCCCTGTGTGTGCAATTGAGTTCATTTATGTGGTATTTGTCAGGATACCACCAGGTGCCAGATAGGCTGTCAACCAAACCTGTACTGAGGATCACCTAATTAGCTCCACTAACTCCTTTGTTGTATTTAGTCAGATTAATCTGCGGTGCTATCTAGGATACCATAAGCTAGCTCATCCACATGCAAACATTGATCTGTACACGAGTTAATGTGACAGATATATCGTCATGCGGGAGGTTTACCGCCAGTGACCGATAGGCTATCCACCAAACCGGTACTGAGGTTTGCCTCATGACCTGTCGGAATGTTGAGAGTTCCAGGGATTCAAGTTCGACTCCCTTCTTTTCTTCAATTGTATTGGGATACTTGCTCGTTTGTAGTGATAAAAATCACTATTTATTTTTATATATTTTTCTTTTGAGCAAGGGATTTGGATTTCGAGTGATAAGAATCACTATTGTATGTGCCTTTTGATGTATGCACTCTGGTGGTGATGTCAAATTTTTGGAGAATTTTGATGTTTGCAACTTTTTGAGAACTTGGGATTCTTGGGGAATTGGGTAGGGAAGATGCTTGTCCTTTTGCCAACTCTCAGCATTCTTGGGGTCATTCGCACAGGGGGATGAGCAAGATAACCATTTCGCTTATGGTGACCTGGATTACTATGCAGGTTTCATCTTTCGTTCACACAACTTGGGAATTTTTATGTGTTTTAATTTGTGTTGGGATGCTACGTAACAAGGTGTGATCCAAGTAGAACTCTACCTTCATAAAATCTATCTGACTTGGTACAGTACGTGGCTAGAAAGCAAAATGACGACTGAAAGATGAAAACTCTTGATACATTAGAAGACCACTGACTCTAGTGTGGTAAAAAGCAGTGAATGGCTTTTTTTTTTTTGGACTACTTATAAAATGGAAAAATGTGGAACAAGATGGACTAGCAGAGTAATTATAGTCTATGGTGCCTTTGACCTGTAAGACCACAAATATGCAATGTATGGGTGTGATGCTTAATGCAACTACATATTTTTGTATTTTTGATGGATTGATTTTTGTGAATATGAAGATGAGATGCGAGAAGAGCTTTTTATTGATGAATTTGAGCATGCCTGGAAATGAGATGCAAATTTTTGTTGTTTTTGATGATTTTTGAATTTTCTTATTTTTGACCAAGCGATTGTGGGAATCCTTGGAGCATTTTGGGATTGACCAAGCGATTATAGGAATCCTTGGAGCATTTTGGGATTGACCAAGCGATTATAGGAATCCTTGGAGCATTTTGGGATTGACCAAGCGATTATAGGAATCCTTGGAGCATTTTGGGATTGACCAAGCGATTATAGGAATCCTTGGAGCATTTTGGGATTGACCAAGCGATTATAAGAATCCTTGGAGCATTTTGGGATTGACCAAGCGATTATAGGAATCCTTGGAGCATTTTGGGATTGACCAAGTGATTATAGGAATCCTTGGAGCATTTTGGGATTGACCAAGCGATTATAGGAATCCTTGGAGCATTTTTGGGATATGGCTCTCTTAGATATGGAATGGTCACAAATGACTGATGTTCAAGGGTTCTGTTTCCTTGATTCCATCAAGAGAGGCTAGCCGGTATGTCTCGGGTCCTATTTTGCTATCAATTACATATGGACCTAACCAATTTGCCATGAACTTGTCCCTTAGGTGGGACGACAAACTAGAGTTCTATTGGTTTTCCTTCAAGACCAAATCACCAACCCGAAAGTCCCTCAGGTGAACTTTCATGTTGTAAGCTTTCTTAAGTCGCTCTTGATAGATACGTAAATGCTCGAGAGCATTAACGCATCATTCATCAAGCAACGTAAGCTGGTCTAACCGGGCCTACCATGCAGCATCATCATCGATGAACTCTTGCATTGATATGCGTAGGGAAGGAATTTCCAACTCGAGAGGCATGACTGCCTCGGAGCCATACACGAGCAAAAATGGAGTTGCCCCAGTGGGCATCCGAATGCTAGTGCGATAAGCCCATAGGGCAAGTGGGATTTGGATGTGCCAATCCTTATGACTATCTCATGACCATATTTTTAAGGATGGCAACTAGCATTTTGTTTGACGCCTCTGCTTGCCCATTTGCCTACGGATAATAGGGTGTCAAAAAACTATGCTAAATTTTGTACTTTGTGGTCAAAGCATGCACGTCTTTGTTCTTGAATGGCGTCCCATTATCCGAGACTATTTTGGATGGAATACCAAAATGACATATGATGTTATGCAAAATGAACTCCACAATGCGGGGTCCTATCGTAGAGGTAAGCGGAACTGCTTCCACCCACTTGGTGAAATACTCTGTGGCCATTATGATAAACGTGTGATGGCCTGACGATGTAGGGGAGATCTTTCCAATTAGATCGAAGCCCCACTATGAAAATGGCCAAGCGGACTGGACTGTCTGCAAGGCCTGGGAAGGTACGTGCATCAAATTGGCATGATGTTGACACTTCACGCACTTCTTGACATATGCGCAACAATCTCGCTCTAAAGATGGCCAATAATAGCCCATGCAAAGAATGCGCTTTGCGATGGCCATACCACTGAAGTGGCCACCACATGTACCATCGTGCGCTTGGGCGACTGCCCAAGTGGACTCTTGTTGGTCCAAGCAATGAAGGAGGATTCCTTCATAGCTGTGATGGTACAAAATGTCTCCTATCAAGACATACTTAGCCGCTTTCTGCTTGAATGCTCATTTTGTGGCATGCGTCAATCCAAGCGGGAGATTACCTAACTTGAGGTAGTCTCTAATGGGTAAATACCAGTCCTGTTGATCGGAAGCCTCGACGGTATGAACAACCAATCCCTCTTGAAGTTCATCCCTAGCAAACGTTGAGCGGGAGAGAACTTGTAAGAATAGCATTGTGTTGCTATTAATGGGAGTAGGGGAGAACAAGGACCCCTAGTTGGCATGTTTCAGATGATCATGGATTCGAGAGAACTTATCCGAGGATGGTTCAATCTGGATCATGTGGATTCCTGGCATCAAGTCAGAGCTTGCACGCTCCATCATGGATTGCGATAGAGTTTTGACTTGAATGGTTGTCATATCACCAGAAAGGTCTTGCGGGATTAGTGACCCCAAGGAGGCCATTGTGTCCGCAAAATGATTCGATGATCGAGGGAGTGCCTCGATGTCGTACCACTCAAGTTTTGCCAAGAATTTGTCCACAAGGGCTTTATAAGCCTGCAGAACTAGGCATTTGCATTGGAATACCCCTTTGACTTGATTGAAAATTAACAATGAATCACCAAAGATGTTCAGTCATTTGATGTTCATGGTGATTGTTGTCTGAAGACCTATGAGCAAGGCTTCATACTCTGCATTATTGTTGGTGCATGGGAAATTTAATTTAAATGATAGGGGCATTGGAGCACCCTACGGTGTGAAGAATACTATTCCCATGCCACCACCTTGCTCACATTTAGAACCATCAAAAAATAGGGTTATGTCAGCCTGTGACTCAAGCTCATCAGAATCTGGCGATTCTGAGACATGGAAGACCCCATCATCGGGTAGTTCTATGACTAGAGGCTGATCATCTTCGAGAGGAGCCTCTGCTAGTTGATCGGCTATGACCTATCCTTTGATGGATTTCTATCCAATAAACTCTATGTCAAATTTTGTCAACAACATGATCCATTTCGTCATGCGACTACTATGATAAGTATGACTCATCATGTATCGCAATGGATTCTCCTTAGACACAACATACGTAGTGTTGCTCAGCATGTAGTGGCATAGCTTTTTGGTAGCAAACACCACTGCCAAGCAGAGTTTCTCGACGTATGCATAGTTAAGTTCATAACTGACCAGGGTGCGGCTAAGATAGTAAGTAGCCTATTCTTTGTGAAGTTCATTCTTCTGGGCTAGCATGGCGCCCAGTGCCACCTCAATAGCTGAGATGTATAAGTAGAATGACACTCCTGGTCTAGGTGGTGCCAATACTGGCGGTGAAGCCAAGTATCATTTGATGTCATCAAAGGCTGACTGGCACTCGTCATCCCAGTGAAATGCTACCCCCTTGTGCAATAATTTGTTCATGGGTCGGCACTTGTCAGATAGCTGCGCTATGAAGCGCTTAATTGACGTGACCTTTCCCTGTAGACTTTGAGCTGCTTAATGGTAGTTGGGGGAACCATTTCAAGGATTGCCTTGACTTTGTTTGGGTCCACCTCGATGCCTCGCTTTGAGACTATGAAACCCAAGAGTTTTCTAGATGTGATGCCAAATACGCACTTCTTGGGATTCAGTCTGACTTTATGCTCCATGAGGTGATCGAGGATCTTGCTTAAGTCATCGAGATGATCTGGGCGCAAAAGAGACTTGGCCAACAAATCATCCATGTAATCTTCCAAAGTTTTATGCATGTAATCATGGAAGATGTACGTCATGGCACGTTGGTAGGTGGCGCCAACATTTTTAAGGCCAAAGGGCATGACCTTATAACAAAATGTCCCCCAAGGCATTGTGAACGCCATTTTTAGTTGGTCCTCGAGATTGATACGAATCTGATTGTATCCCGAGAAACCATCCATGAGGGATAGCATTTCATGACCTATTGTAGCATCTACCAATGCGTCGATGCTTGGCAAGGGGAAATCATCCTTAGGACTCGCTTTGTTTAGATCTCAAAAATTAGTGCATATGCGAATCCTCCCATCGAGATTTTTGATGGGCACCATGTTGGACAGCCATGGCGGATAATCCATGCAGATGACAAACTGTGCATCCAACAACTTTTGTAATTCATATTTGACCATCAAGGCCACTATTGGGTGCATCTTACATAGTTTTTGCTTAACTGGCTTGATTGTCGGATCAAGCGTTAGATTATGCATGACTAGCTACGGATCTAGCCCCGACATGTCTCTGTATGACCATGCAAAAACCTCCTTCTTCTCTTTGAGAAGGGCAATGTAGTCGGCTTGCTCTTCAGGGGATAAGCTTACCCCTAGCTTGATAATCTATGGATTCATTGGATCCAAGCCGATGTCTACGTCAATCGTCTCCTCGACCGACATGTGGGATCCATCCTCCAACTGATGTGGAGTTGGGATCAAATGGATATCATTAGCTGAGTTTAAATCTACGTTGGGAACCTCGGGTTCCTCTTCAGCATGAAAGATATCCTGAGTTGTCCCTAGGGTAAAATGAGGCATTTTACCGAAAGGCCAGTACTCTGATGGGGATGGAGGTGAATTGACGTGATCCCAGTCAATGGCATCTATGTCTAGATGCAAGGACCATGCTAGATCGGCCGGATTGTGGATGGGTGTGGTCAAGTCAATGGAGATCATGTGGATGAAATGATTTTGGTCTCCATTACCATGGGTGTGATGACTCAAACATTCTGGATGTTCTCTATGTTCTGGATCTGGTTCTATAGGTACTGGCATGAATGGATCGGCCCTATGTGCTAATAGGAGGACAGGGTCTACCCTCGACACTGATATCACCCTAGGGTCTCGGAGTGGAAGGTGCTCTTCGTGTACCTGGAGCAGTGGATCCAACACTTGATCCCACCCTACTGGGTCTACGTACCACTCGTGCCCTGGCACTATGCCCATCTATGCAAATATGTCATTAATCTCCAAGGGGTATCGTTGTTGCATTTGTCGCATGTGGTTGAGATAGGCCATCTCAGTTTCATCTTCCGAATCACTGTCGGAGATCCAAAAGCCTTCATTAGCTCCAACAATTGCTTGAGGCATATGAGGCTCATCTTGTTCAAGCAAATTAATCTGGTCCCATTGTGGTTGTTCCACGCTCCGTGGGGGGACCTGATTCTCTTGACGCGACATTGGCTCGATTGGAGCCTCTAGAGGGAACAGAGTCAAAAAGATCTCTTGATAGTTATTCATGGGAATCTCTCGTGAGTGATCACTATCGGATTCGAAGGGATCATATGACACTGGTTCATATTCTGATTCATCCTCCGAAGATCCTTCTAGACACTGCTTATACCTTCCTTGAAAGTGAGTTCCCAAACTTTCGCCTCTCTCTAGCAAAGGAGAAGGGTTATTGATGTTAACAAGGGTGGTTGTTGACCATGGGAGGTAATCTCCCAATGTATATGTTGTGTTTGGGTTGGCATAAGGATCTGATGCCAATCCACCCTTGTTGCCTATTCCTAGGCCTTGCATGTTTTCCACCAAGATGTCCAAGGGCAGGGGTGGTTGAACCCTACTCCCGACTTGTCATAAGGCATTTGGTATCTTGGTTGGCAAAGGACACGCACTCCTTGCTCATACCTGCCTAGCCCGTATCCATGCCAATTGCATTGGCCAAGATATCTCAGAGCGAAGTCCGGGTTAGACAGATAGTTGACATCTTCTACAAAAGGCTCTTCATCCTCGTCCTTTTGCATGCATGGCTCAACACCATGGTCAAGGCCCCCATACACAAAATTGGTCTGGTTCGGTGGGTAGCCTAAAGGAACAATTGTCCCGATGGGGAGGCGAGGTCTCCCCATGTCTTGCACTGACTCTAGCATGGTCGTTGCTATGACATTCCGCACTAGATACTCCCCCAGGCCCATACTGGCCATTTCAATAGTAATTGTTGGTGATTGAGAGGGAGGGAACGAAAGCTCTTCCTGAGTCCATTCCATGTTGGGTGGACTAGGAGCCTCAACTTCCATTGTGCTAGGTATCTCTTCGATTGAGATGGTTGATATTGTTGGCAGTGCCTCTTCCAGGGGTTGAGCCTCTTCCAAGATTTGCTTTCCTTTGTCCTTCTATTTAGCCATGATAGGTGGCATTGGTAGTGAAGGAGCTGACGATGAAGATGCACCTGGCTAGGGTTTTGATGGATTAGTCACCAGTGGTGCTTGCGGCATCGGACCCTGTCTAGATGGATTTAACTAAAAATCCAAGTGCGTCGATGGGAGGGTCGATTGCGGCATCAACTGCATCGCATTGCAATATTTGAAGGGTTCTAAGTCCATCGAGACTACATGTACTTCCCCTTCAAATGCATACTTCAAACATTGGTGAGCTATCGAAGGGACACACTTCATGTCCCTGATCCATGGCCGCCCTAGCAATATGTTGTATGCCATCTCGCCTTCCAAAATATGGCACAATGTAGGTATCATCTTTTGTCCTACCTGAATGGGTAGAACAATTGTGCCAACTATCGAGCATATCGCATCATTGAATGCTCGTAGTGTGTAAGTGGAAGCCGTGATGTGAGAGGTTGGCAACTTTAGATGTTTCAATGTTGTTGTAGTAATGATGTTACTGGATGAGCCAGTGTCTATCAACACCCTCTTATACGGGATCCCGTTGACCCATGCGATAACGTGCAGGGGTGGATCTGCCATGTCATCAGACATTGATTTAACTTCATCTTCTCGAAAGGTAATGACTGGCTCCGTGCATCATTTTACATGTCCCACGAAGTTATTGAAGGAATTCGCTTCATGGGGCTGCAACTCGATGGCTTTCAAAATCTCCATGAGAGCCTCCCGATGGGGCGTTGATTGTTGTATAAGCTCATATATGGAGAGCCTAGCCGACGTGGTCCACAAACTCTACGTGAGTTTGGTCCGTATCATGGCCGTGGGTCTAGGCGGAGGTAGCTGCACAGGGTGTTGTTGAGGTTGTGACGTCGATGGAACCTCTCTTGTGGCTGCCTCGGGGGCAACTCCTGGGTATTTCTTGTTCCTAGTCACTATGCTTATCATTCCCACATACCCTTGCATGGGGAAATTTTGTTGCACCTCATTGACCTGAAGGGGTTTTGCCTGTGCCTCATGGGCAGGCAAGGGGTCCTTGAAAACCCCCATCTATTGGTTGTTTGGCGCTATGGGGTTGTCCACTGCCAATGTCTTATTGTCAATCAGGTCTTGTATCAATCCTTTGAACTTCCAACATGCGTTCAGGTCATGTCCCCTTCGCCTGTGGAACCTACAATACAAGTCCTCTCTGTATCCCTTAGGCTTGGGAGCATTAGGATCTATGGTTTGAATCTCTGGAAGGGTGATCAAGTTCACCGTTGACAAGCGGTCAAATAGGGAGTCCCTAGACTCCGTATAAGGGGTGTACTGTCGCTTAGGGTGACGCTGCTGATTTTGCTCCTATTTTTTATTTTCTCTTTCATAATTGTTAGGAGGCACTGCCTGATAATTAGCCTTTTGAGGCTGTATTTCTTGTGTAGGCTTAGGGACATTTATAGCAACTTGATTAACCGCAGCGGGTTTTTGTTGCGTAGTCCCTATCTTTGTGTTCTTGTTCCACTCTTTCTTCTTAGGTTTGGCAATTTTGCCATCCTATATTTTGATCTCTTCGATAATTCTGGCTTGCGCCAGAGCTTCTTCTAAGGTGGCATATTGCTGTAGCTGCAATAGCATAGAGATCGATCTCAAACAACTTCGTGAGAACATTTGTGTAAGGTCGGACATAGGGGGAAGGTAGGGTAGCTTGGAAAGCAGAGTCCTCCACTGATTCTCGTAGGCCGCCATGGTCTCCTCCTCATATTTCCTGAGGCTGGCCAGGTCACTCAGTGATGCCTTCTTCTTGGTGTTGAAGGTGAAGCGTTCAAGGAACGCATCCACTAACTGATCCAAGTTATTGATGTTGTGCTTCGGAAACTGGGTGAACCAATCCGAGGTAGGGCCCATGAATGTGGTTATAAATGTCCTTAGCAACAATGCATCATTATCCTGAATGCCAAAGCATTGGCTCAGGAATCTTGTCACATGCTCTTGGGCATCCTCTTCACCCTTAAAGACTGCCAACTGAGGCAGCTTGAAGTGTTCGGGGTAAGGAGGTGCAGGCACTGACGGATGCACAGGGTGACTACGGAGTTGGCATAACATGGGCTTTTGGGGCCTAGAAGCTTTGGTTTCCATAGACTCCAAATGCTCTAACAACGCTTTGTATGCATCGAAAGATTTAATCTCTTCCTCTTTAGTTTGCTCCCGTTGTGGGTTGTGGGAGACTTGAGGCCTATGGGGGGTGGCCGGATAGCAACCCCTCCGCCTTGGTAGGGCATTTCGGCCCGCTCTACTTCTTGTTCATACTCCTCGTAAACTTCCTGAGGAGTCTCTGGGTGAGACCTATGACCCTGAGTGGGTCCCCGTGGAGGGTACCCATCATTGTTTCGGGGAGTGGCCTCCCTCTCAGGTCTATGGGGTCTCGGAGGCAAAACTTGATGAGGTCACGGAGACCTATCCCACACCAAGGGATTATGCCTCTCATATGGTTCCACTCTTTGGGTGTGAGGGGTTGGAACCCTCTCAGGTAGGTTATAAAGTAGCTCATCTGTTTGGCGCTGAATGCGCTCCTTGCTAAGGTGGTATAGACGCTCTAGCTACTGTTGATCTTGCTCAAGCCGCGTGATCTGGGCTTGGTGGGTGGCATGTCTGGCGACTGCCAAGTCAATTTGGTCTACCATCTTGGGCCTAGGAGGCCTGAATGCCTCTCCTATGCATTTGCCTCGGTCATGATGATCCGAGATCTCAATGGGTTGCTTCCCTCTATCGAGGTTGGTGGCATTTACCCGAGGCTCTGGCCTCAGTGGGTGACCATGGTATCTAGCAGGTGTGGAAGCGCAAGGCTCCCATGCTATATATTGCTCTCGAGGAATGTGATGGTCTTCCTCGTACTCCCTTTCATAGGTGTGAAAGGGGTGGGTGGAGTTAGCTCGCCCTGTTTGGAGAGCCCTACGCTCTAGGGTTTGTCTATTGGTTCTAACAGTGATGGGAGGCAAAGGAGAGATGCCATAGTCATGTGGCCTCTCCTCATGGACACTATGCCTCTCTAGCACTTCATCGCATGGTGGCCACTCATATCTAGCTTCTAAGGGAGCTCTTCTATCTACGTTGAGTGCCACGTGTAAATATTCTTCCCGAAAGGGGCTGTGATGAATGGGCGTGTCCCCCAGAGGGGTGTCCCTATAATTCCACCTTGACATGGAATGATGTGGACTCTCTTGTGGGTCAGACCGCCAAGGCGGTATGGCCAAGTCCTTAGGGCTAAAGCGGAGGTGACTTGTGCCCGCTCCTTGTACACTTTTCATAGCTTCTGCCCTTGATTGGGCTTGGCTACGGGTGTACACCATGGTGGTGCTCTTCTACAAGCTAAGCAGATTTTTATCTCTTTTATGATTTTTTATGCTACACTTAAACAGAAAAGAACACACACATACACAAATGGTGATTATCTCGTTTAAAGGTTGAAAGTGTGTCCTAAAACTGGTTTAGTGTGTTTTGTTGTTGTTTTTGAGGTTTTTGTAAAGAACATTTAAATGCAAAATGAAGGCTCTTATGGCTCCCAAAATTGGTCGCCCCTTCGATATACCATTGCCAGACCGATATACCAACCTCTCTATATACCCGCCCTTACGTGAGGGAAACTATAGGTACGTGAGAGCAGATGGTACGTGGAACATAGGCGGTACGAAAGGGGGATTGCCCTGTTTATGACACCTACCATAGAAGACTTATCCTCGCATGTTGGGAATCACCCCAGCGACACTCGGTCAGCTTTCATCAGGATTTACGTCTAACAACAGTGACAATCGGGGTAATGGATGCAAAATTCAAGCCAAGGTGGTGATGAACCCACCGTTGGTCTTGATCAAGGGTGGGGTCTTACGACCAGCTCCTTGGTTTAAAAATGCCACGTGATGTGTGTGGGGTTCATTTTAATTTGCAAAAAATGAAACAGGCAAACAAAAAAACTTTCCCTAAGCCATACAAAAACTGAAAACAAAAACAAAAAAGAAATTGACAGAGGCTTGTTAAAAACCTTACCTCTTCTCTGCCCAAAAGGATGTTTCTGATTCTCGGCTTTGAAACTGCATAGACAAAAATTCATCTCTGGGTGAGACGAATACACATAATTCGTCCCAGGCTGAGACGAATTCGAATTCATCCCAGGGTCAGACGAATTCCTTATTTCGCCACGTGGAACGAACAACAGTCAGAGTTCAAAAAATGGCACCTGTAAGCAAGAAAACACAAATTTTGATCAGTTTCTTGATCTCAAAAATTAGGGGACAGAGTCCCACCATGATCGCCACTGAAAGCATGAGATTCCAGAAGTTGAAAAGAAACACTAAAGCTATGCAATGCAAAACGAAATGTAACGCTTTAATCCTAGAAATTTGAAATGCATGAAATAGGGAAAAGAGACGAATTGAGACGAAATGAAAGAAGTATAGAAAGCACAACCCTTTTTATTTATACTCTCTCAATATCGGTTACAAAGACGTCTCCCACATTTTCAGGGGCTAGGAGCGTTAACATGTTTTGGTTACAATAGTGACTAGTGATCCTCCTTCCGCGTGCCCACATGTAAAATGGGCGGGCCAAAGTGTTGTCGCCGCTAGTGTGAATGAATCTTTGATCCTTGCTGCTCCTCCTGCATTCAAAGAAACAACAAAATCATTAGTAGCACCTACGAATAAGATGAAGCGTTTGTTCTCTAAAAAACAATGAAGGATGCATGCATGAAACTGAATAAAAGGATAAGTGAACTGAATCAAAATAGTCTACAAATTTCATAGAAACAAGGGAACATCACCAGAAGGTCATTGCAAATGAAACAATCAAGAAATTCCTCACCGATTTGAATTCGCTCCTAGGCGGGACGGATTCGACTGTAATTCATTCCGGGGTAGGACGAATTCACCTGCGACAAAGCGCCAAAGTGATACTGCCCCAAATGTCGCATCTAGGGAGCTCCAAAAGACCTACAAACTTGGGGTTAGCTAATTGGAGGCATTTTGGGAAGACCCAGATGGTCAGATTTCCCCAATTTGGCCTCCATCAATGGGAATTTGATGTTGCTACCTGCAAGTTAGTGAGGACAACAAAAGCGATAAAACATGATAAGATTTGATCAAAGCATTATGAAATCAGAATTACAAGCTATTTAAGCAGCATAATATGGAATGCAAAATAAAAAAATGACAAAAAGAACAATCTGCCATGAATTCCCAATCATTCTTAAAAAAGAAGATTAGGCTCGCAATAGTGCGGGGCGCCCAGGCGGGCCGCCCACCGTTGGAACCTGATTTCGGCACCAATCCACTTGGGATGGGCCCAAAATCTCTTGTAATGTGTTGTCGGTGAATTGGTAGATCGATGTGGTCAAGTGTCGGGTTTTGGATCCGGATTCACACTTCCAATAACCACCCAATGACCTCCCTTGCGAAAGAGATCAAGGATGTGGAAGAGGTGAATCAAAGGTAAAGCGTGGTATCAATTTGGCAGCACTTCATTGCTTAAAAATGCTTCCAACCTGTCCTCTTTTGGGTGAGAAAGCTCACCATTTTATAGACCCAAGGGGTCTCTTTGGATGGGCATGCAGGGGCGCCATGTGGCGGCCATGCCTTCCCAAGAGGGAGGAGAGTCCTCCCTGACTTGGGCTTCCATGACTGCCCTTGTGACAGTCCTCTAACGTTCAATTTGCTCACCTACACGTGCATGCAAGGCAGGGAGCATTAATTGACTGTCCTTGGCTGCCATTTGGCACAATTTCTCTTTTTGCCCGTTGAACCTGGAATTCGCCCTACCCAGGAACGAATTCAGAATTCATCCCTGGGTGGGGCGAATCCCATTTTGAATTCATCCCAGGGTGGGACGGATTTGGAGCAAAGTGCCTGAAGGTGCCAAATTGCTTTCTGACCTTCCAAAATTGTTGTAAAAGTGGTTAGGACCATTGTTTAACCTCTGAGGGCTGCCCTGGGGGCTGTGTGTGTCAAAGCGATCAGTGTTTGCAGTCACATAATCGGATTGGTGTTGTTTTGGTGTCTACAGAGAGAACTTTTCAAGGGAGTCCTTGGTTTTTTGGAAGGGTAGGGCTTTTCATGAAGCCCTAGCATACTAAATTTAAAGTCAAAGAAGAGATGCCTTCTATAGCTCCCATGTGGGTTAGAATCTTTGGCCTCCCTATTGAATTTTGGAATCCTACTATTTTTCTTCAATTGGAAACTCTTTAGGAAATTTTTTGATGACTGATGATTGTACTCAAAATTTTGAACATATTATTTATGCTCGGATTTGTGTTTTAATGGATTTTGACAAACCCCTACCTAAAAATATCACATTACAATTTGGGGAAGACACTTGGGAGCAAGTAGTGGACTATGAGAACATTCCTTTTCATTGTATAATTTGCCATGAATATGGTCATTTGGCCAGTGCTTGCCCAAATAAAATTCTTGATCAAAAGAAAGAAGATATAAAATCAGAGTTTCCAAATACCTAAGAAGAAGAACACTCATAAAAAACAGTTATGAAGGATCAATCAAAGTCATCTGCTAATATGTTTGAAATACTTTCCACAAATGATGTCCCAAGTGAGGAAGAGGAAATAATGGAAACTGAAATCTTAGAAACACAATTTAAATATGAAGGGAAGAACTCAGAGACAAACCAACAAATCAAAGGTTTTCAAGAGAAAAAAAAGGAGAAAATTTACACAAGAAAAACAATATTTCAAATGTCAAAACTTCAAATAATGCAGGTCCCAATATAGACTCCGTTGAACCATCTAGTAAAATTTTGGTTGTGTACGAGCATTCTTCAAGGTTAGAAGCCATCTCAGATTCAATTGGAATAAGTCAAGAAACAGGGAAAAAAAATTGAATATGGATTCTAATCAAAAAGTAGGTCGCAAGACCAATCAATATCATATGGTAAAAGAAGGTGAAAAGCTTGTAGAGGAAGGTAATATTAATGCCCTTCCCAACTTTTTTAGCCCTAGTATTAATGAAGATCATCACTTGGAATATTAGAGGACTCAAAGGGAGTCTTTCAAAACAAAATGAAATTAGAAGAATGATTCAGATAAATCATCCACATCTTGTTTTCCTTCAAGAAACAAAGATGTCAATGGAGGATATGGACTTAATTGCCGGTAAAATTTGGCCAGCTGGAAAAGTGGTTTCCCTCGGTTCCCAAGGGACTTCGGGTGGCATTGCTTGTCTTTGGGATCCAAAAGAGGTAGTTATTCACCATATGGTTGGCGAGTTGGGGTTTGTTGGCTATAGCTATTCAAAGTAGACATTCCAACCAGATTATGCTCTGCATTACTATTTATGCTCCGACTTCTTTGGAGGAAAAAAGAAGACAGTGGAAGGATATTACTCATATTATCTCTCATTTTCCTAAATCTTGGATCTTGATCGGAGGAGATTTCAATACCATCCTCTCTCTGGATGAGAAAAGGGGGGGAAATAGAAATTTGGACAAAAGCACCGACCTCATGAGCGAATATATTGCAAACCTCCATCTTGTGGATATCCAACCGAGATAATGGCCTTATGACTTGGTCTAACAGAAGGCAAGGCTTAGCTTGTATAATGGAGAGATTGGATAGGTTTTTGCTCTCTAAAAATTTCTTAATCCATGGTCACATTCCTAAAGTGAAGACTCTTAATAATGCTGGTTCGGATCATTGGCCAATCATGGTGGAAATGTGGAAAACCAATGTGAGTTTCTCTCCTTTTCATTTTCAATTAATGTGGCTTAGAGACATTTCCTTCAGACCTCATGTGCAACAATGGTGGAAGGAAGGTAAACCTAGGCATGGGACTAAGATGTTCTATTTTGCCAAAATACTGCAATACATTAAATCCAAAATCAAGACTTGGAACTGGAAAGAGTTTGGGGATGTTCATAAAAAAAAACATGAAGTTATTGCTCATATTGAAAATTTGAATAAGAAAATCCATTTAGATGGCCTCACAGAGAAGAGAAGTGCAGATGAAATTAAACTCACAACTTAGTTAGAGGAATGGGAAAAAAGAGAAGAAATCTTATGGAAGCAAAAATCTAGAATTCAATGGCTCAAAGAAGGAGATCGAAACACAAATTTCTTCCACAAATCTCTTCTAGCTCAAAGATCTCACAACTTTATTTCTTCCTTAAAATCAGATTCTGGAGATGTTGTTTATACTTGGGATGGCATGAACTCTATTGTTGTTGATTACTTTTCCAATATTTTTGCTTGCTACTCCCCTTGACTCAGCTTCACAATATAATGTTCTTCAAGCAATCCCTTCTCTTATCACTTCTGAGGAGAACTCTATTTTGATTGCTCCTATTACTATCAATGAGCTTCAACAAGTAGTTTTTAAAATGCAAAAATGGAAAACCCCAGGTCCTGATGGTTTTCCTATTGAGTTCTACCAAGAGTTCTGGGATATCCTTCATGTTGATTTATTAGAGGTGGTGGAAGAAGCCAGGAAAGCCAAAGAAATTTTGAAGGTTATCAATAAAACTTATATTACTCTTGTTCCAAAAGCTCAAGAGGTTGATCATATCTCATCTTTTAGACCTATTGCTTTATGTAATGTTCTTCTCAAAATCATTACTAAAATCATGGAAGAAAGGTTGAAGCCTCTTTTGCATAAGATTATTTCCCCAGAGCAAGGGGGTTATGTGGAAGGACGTCAAATAGTAGATGAGATAGTTCTTGCTCAGGAAGCCATCCATTCCATGGATATGCAAAATTCTCCTTCCATGTTCATTCGGTTAGACTTATCCAAAGCTTATGACAGAGTGGATTGGCACTTCCTTATCAAAGTTTTGAGGCAATTTGGTTTCTCTAAGGATTGGATGGATTGGATTATGGGATGTATCTCTTCAGTTTCCTACTTAGTTCTTATCAATGGCAGGCCTTCTCAGTATTTCCCGTCTTCCAGAGGTATTAGGCAAGGTGACCCGCTATCCCCTTATTTATTCATCATTCTTGTTGAATGCTTGGGTAGGACTATAACCAAAAAGAGGGAAAACAAAACCCTTGAGGGAGTTACCATTGCTCATGGAGCTAGACCTATCTCTCATCTTCAATTTGTGGATGACTCTACTCTTTTAGGTAAAGCTACAATTAAGGAAGCTTCTAATATTAAGCAAATCATTAGCTATTTTTCTAAGGCTACTGGGCAGTTGATCAATGAAGACAAATCTAAAGTTATTTTCTTTCATTGCTCTGCTAGACAGGAATCCATGGTCTTGGATAAATTAAGATATAAGAAGACCTCTCTTCCAATCACTTATTTAGGTATTCCCATAAATATTCAAATGCAGAAAAATAAAGATTGGAATTGGTTGTTGGACAAAGTCAAGAAGAAAATTGGAAAGTGGACCAACAAGTGGCTTTCTTTTGGGGTAGAATCACCTTGGTAAAATCAGTCCTTCAAGCTATTCCTATTTATGTTTCTTCCATTTTGAATATCCCAAAGGTTGTTCTTCGAGAATTGGATCAAATCAGTCATCGTTTCCTTTGGAGTGGTACTAAGGAGAAAAGAAAATGGGCCTTGGTGAAATGGGATACTTTATGTCTTCCTAAGAGTGAAGGGAGGTTAGGATTCCGGTCTTCAATTAATAACAACAAATCTTTAGCTGCTAAATTATATTGGAGGATGTTGCATAACCCCAATGCTCTTTGGGCCAATAATCTTTGTGCTAAATATGTTGAGAACAAAAGTCCTGAAGACCTTGTTCGCTATCAACTTCCTACCAAAGGTTCTCCCATTTTAGCAGTTCTTAAGATTGGTGAGGATTTGATAAAGAAAAAATTATTTTGGATCATTCATAATGGTCAACATGCAAATTTTTGGACAGATTCTTGGGATGGTCACAAGCCTTTGATAACTCAATTTCTCGATTGGAGGCCTTGGATGGAGGAGCTTCACCGAGCTAATTGGATAAAGGTGGCTAATTACTATCGGTACCATACTGGTAATTCAAAGGTTGGTAGATATTGGATCCCTATTGAGGACTGGCCTATTCAAATCCCAGAAAGGCAAAGACAAGATATCCAAGGCATCCTTCATATGAGATCCCTCTCTTGGTCCCATGAAAAAGATTGTTTTGGATGGAACAACACTACTAAGGGTGAGTATTCAGTTGCTCAAGGTTATTTGACCTTATGCCATAATAATCCCAACCATTCTTTTGACATATTTTCTCGATTGTGGGCTCAAAATCTCCAGCCTAAGGTGAGGTTCTTTAATTGGCTTTTATTGCATCGTAGGGTGCTTCCTGGTGAGCAACTTATGAAGCGTGGTTTTCATGGCCCTTTTAGATGTGAAATGTGTGAAGAGAATGTAGAAAATATCAACCATATTTTTATTGAGTGTACTTTAGCCTCTGAGCTATGGAGGAGAATGGCCACTTTACTTGGCTTACAGTGGTCCAATTTTTTTACTTTTGAACAACTTTGGAGGGATTGGCCTAATCAAGAGGGTGTTGATCATTTTATTAGGCGAGTAGTTTGGATGGGTTCTACCATTCTTCTTTGGAATATTTGGAATGAAAGGAACAACCAAATTTTTAATCAAGATAGGAAGGATATTCACTATATTTGGCAAAAGACCATAGCCAACTTAGTTGAATCAGTCCATCATCTCCTTAATCACCCCCAAAACTCCCACCAAAGATGGGATCAAGTGATGCAAATATTGAAGATTAAACCTTCTAAGGGCAACCAACTTAAAGGGAATGTGAGTATTAGTAAGATGGATAGGAATAGAAATTGGCAACCTCCTCCTAAGGATTTTGGAAAATTCAATATTGATGGAGCCTCTAGAGGGAACCCTAGAAAAGCTAGTGTGGGAGGAATTGGTAGACTTTTAGATGGCTCCCTGGTTTTTACTTTTGCTGAGAATTTGGGTATTCTTTCCAATAACCTTGCTGAGGGGTATGGTATCCTTAGAGGCCTTCAGGAGGCTACTAAGGTTGGATGGGAAAAGGTGTTAGTTGAGTATGACTCTCAACTTATGATTAATCTCTTGAAGAATCCTTCTAAGAATCATAAGGTGGATTGGAGAATAAAAATAATTATTGAGAAGATTCAGTTAATCCAAATGGGATTTTTGAAATTTGATTACAATCATGTGGTCAGAGATCAAAACAAGAGTATTGATGCTTTAGCTAATTGGGCTTTGGACAAAGGTGATCTTACTTGTTATGGCCACCCTCCTATATGGTGGGCTTCTCAAATTAGGGAAGCTCTTATTTCTATCATTTCTTTGGATGGCTCCAGTTTTGAAGGTACCTAGTTTCTTCTTGTTTTTTTTTTTGCTTCTCTTTGGTTCATTCAGTTTTTTTTAGTTCCCTAGCTCATTCTATTATTTATTTTGTTTCCTCTGTTGATTCTTGCCTTAATAGTCTTCTGATCTAGATAGGTCATTGTTTTGTTCATTTTTTATTTCTTTTTTTTTTTTGTTTTTTTTTGTTTAGTTTTTTAAGGTGGGTGGGTTTTTTTATTTTGTTTTGTTTTTGTGTTCTTTGTGTTGTTTTTTGTTGTTCTTGTGTTTTTGTTGTTTTGTTTTTTTTTAATGTTTTTTGTTATTGTTCTTGTGTTTTTTTCATTCTTGTTCTTGGGTTTCTCTTTGTTTGTGTTATTTAGTGTTTTTATGTGTGAGTGTTTTCTATGTTTTTTGTTTTTGTTTTTGTTTATTGTCTGTTGTTGGTTGTTTTTTATTTTTATTTTTATTTTATTTTTTAATTTTTTAGGTTTTGGTTGTGTTTATTTTTCATGTTTTTTTTGGGTTATGTCTTTGTAGTGTTCTGTTGTTTTTGTCTTGTTTGTGTTTTGTTATGTGGTTCTTGTGTTTTTCTATGTGGTTTGTGTTGTGGTTTCTTTTATCTTATTGTGTGTGTTTGGTTGTGCTTTTGTTTTTGACACACTCAAGGAGCATGTTTTTTATTTTATTTTATTATTTTTGTTGTTATTTACTTATTTTTAAATTGGTTTTGTGTGTTTGTTTGCTCCTTGAGTATGTCAAAGGTGGTAGGCCAGGTCCGAGTCCTGGGCATTTTTGGTGGAATGGATACCCCTGCCTCCTTGGGTCTTACCCGAAAGTGGCATCCCTTTTGGGATGTTTTCCACAAATAAAAAAAAAAAATAACTACATGTTGCATGCCTTTAGTGATCTTATAAAGTATCATTTTGGTACTTCAACCCTATAGCCATCAGTCATATTTTAGATATGACCTTAATTATCAAAAGACATAAAAAATGACACAAAAGGTATCCTAAACCATAAATTCTATCAAAATGGTGTAGATTGTGGTGGAATCATAGTCTCATACACTACTCCTTTTAACCAAGTACCAACTAGAATATCAAAGACAACTTTTGATAGACCATTTAATTCCTCATTTAGTTCTCTGTAGATATGTGTTAGAGTATATTACATTATTAAGGTACAGTAAATGTACCACCTTTGGTACATAACTAAAGTAGGAGTTTACTTTAGAGTAAGGTTAAGTAGTTGCTTCAAGAAGAAGTAGTAAATGTACAATTTTCAATGTGAAATGATGTAAATGTATGTGGAGTCCACTTGTACATGAGTGATAGGAAAGGTAGTTAGGAAGAGTAAGGGCCAAGCAACTTATCTTCTTATATAAAGGTCCCATAGTGAATAGAAAGAGCATGAAGCAGAAGTGAGATTACTATAGAGTAGTGAGTAGGTACAATGTAGTTTCTATTAGAGTTTTGGAGTGTTCATTTCCTCCATTACTGTGCATTGTACTATTTTTATATCTTTCCATTAATAGCATATTTTAATGTTATTGCAAAATTTCATTATCTTACTTTTTGCATATTTTATATCTTGTGATTTCTTTCTCCCATATCATACATTATCAAAAGCTAGTAGTGGTATCAGAGCCACAGTAGATCAGATAGAAATAAAGATATCCATAAGAGAGATTGAGAGGAGAGAAGAAAATCTCAATTCCAATTTTTTTGAGATTGCATTTGGATATAGTCTTTCCACAGAGTTGTAGAAAAAATCATGAATACTAGGACTCAACATTCATTCCACTAGAATGAAAAATCAACTAGTGAGGATTCATTATTTCCATATTTAAAATTTTCATTATAATACTTTGTTGCAGGAAAAAGATATTTTAGGAACTTGAAGGAAGTCTTCTTGCAGACCTACACATTACAGAAGAGAAGGCCATAGAAGCATTGTTTCAAATTTGATAAGAGACTCTAGAGAAGAGTCCAGAGAATATAGAATATTGGTGATCTCCTTTGCAGATTGAATACTCCTTCCAGAAGAAGTTGAAGAGATCCACAAAAGATCCCATTGAAGAAATTCTAATCTTGGAAGAAATAGAGAAGGACTAACAAGGTCCTGTTCCAAATTTTAGATATCCGAGAGGAAGATTTCATTGCCAACATTTTCTATTATCTTTTGATGAAGTATACTATGGGATATGGCAATCACAAGATGCAAAAAATATTAAGGAAAGTAATTCTGCAATATGAATTAAGTATACTATAAATAGAAATGAAAAAAATAATGCAATACAATTATGGAGGAAATGAATACTAAAGGACTATATTGTTCTCCATCACCTATGGAGTTTACTCTCTACACTACTACTGCCTACTATGATGTTCAATCACTTACTATGAGGCCATTTTTATATAGGAATATGGGTTCCTTGGCCAACACTCTACCTAGTTGTACAAGGGGACACCTTGCATATTGACACTTGTGCATTTATTACATTACTTGAAGTAACTAGCTAACTTCACCATAAAGTAATCTCCTACTCTAACTATGTTCCAAAGGTGGTACATTTACATGACCCAAATGATGTAATATAATCTAACACTCCTATATTACATTATTTGGGTATTGAAGACTTTAGTCTTCAATATAGATCTTTATCTTTAGATGTTCTTTAGCTTGATCTAGTCCTTTGTATTTTCTTTAATCCATATTGCACTATATGCCTCCTTAAATTAGTTCATCTTCTTCTTCTTCTTTATTGGACTATCACCACATTTTTGTAAGAGTAGTTTCTATTTGCTCTTGTCCTTGTCATAATTCTCTATGTATTGTATATAAGCTTCTAAACATACACTTAGAGCATCATGATAAGATTTTGTGTTAGTAAAACTTGAAGTACTAATACTGCATGAGGATTGAAATATCTTTGCTAGGGATGATTCATCCATTTATCTTTTTAGTTTAAGTAACTCTATCAATCCTCTCTATTATATATCTTCATCCTTATAGCATTTGAATGTAATTAGTGCCATATATAATATGCTTCTATATTCTAAAGGAATTTGAATGTCATTCTTCGCATTATCAATTGCTTCAATGAGTCAAGGATGTATATAATGTTCCATCATTTCAAATTTGTCTTTTAAAGCTTCACTGCGTATCCTTTTTTAAGTAAGGTCTAAATTTCCTTCAAACTTTATAAGTGAATTCTTTATTCCACTTTTTATGACACTTTATCTTTCCTTTATAATAGTGTTGTTCATATCAATGTTCACTATATTACTTGAGGTAGATATTTCTCTTAGTCTTTTTATATTTTAAAAATATTTTTTATGAATCCTCTATAGCAGAATATCTTATATCTCCTTGGTAGATGAAGTGTAGTATTCTTCTTGTTTCTTTAATTTTTGTATAATACTATATATTTCTCGAGTAGATTGAGTATATGATTTAATTTGATAAACCTTTCCAAGGCTAAGGTTTTATAGAATTCTTTATATCTCCCTAGTTAAGATATGTGAACTAATTTGATAAAAACTTACTTAGAATATGGTTTTGTAGGCTTCCTCATATCTCCCTAATAATTATAATATGCTTAGTTCACCCTCTAAATTGGTTTTGTAATTTTTTGAGAATAATAAACTTTTAATTTTACCTTATTTTTCCCAATGAAGTATGATTTAATTGTTGGATTTATGTTTGTCTCCTTAGAATGAGTATGAAATAATTTTTACCAATTAATTCCAACTCTATATGAAGGAAATTGATATGCTTCTCTGTTAATATGAACTTTAATGCTCTCTGGATGATATTGGTTTTCTCTCCCTTGAATGGTGCTTAGTCAATGTAAGTATTCTCCAATTGAAGAGCATTGGAGTTGTTGGATTATGATAGACCTTTAATGCAAGCTATAATATTGCTTACACTCTTCTCAAATGATGCATAGGCTCCTTTCTTGATTTAGCTTCTCGCTATGAATGTGCTTCCACACATTTCAATGCTTAATCATGCTTTGAATTCGTACTTTCCTCCTCCAAGTTGGGTGTTTTAAATAGCATAGATTCCTCTTCTAATTTTGGACAAGTGGAACTTAAAAGTTACAATAAATATGGATGTTGAGATTCTTCCAATACTTATTCCCTTATGTAATGATAGCAAAGATATGCAAAATCCTAATGATTTTATAACCGCTCGAAGGAAGGCATTCAATTATTCTTTGAGCATTGAGGAATGAAATGATGCTTAGCATGTTCCTACCAAGTGGCACTTAGGTCTTCTGCATGCACATTTACCCTCCAACATTTTATAGCTCATATATTCCTTGCAATAAAATTCTCTTTATAACACGTTATTTCCAAGCCAACATATTTTTTATATGGGTGGCTCTAGCTAAGGTGACGAGGAATGATTTTATAGCACTCCAATGGTGGTATTATGGAAAACCAAGGTCTGATTTGAGTGATTCTTTTGGAAGACATCTTCTCCAAGCTACATCTTGGGTAAATCACCTTTTAGCTTTGTAATGACTTTGTAATAACTCTTTTTTCCTTGCTTGATAGTGTTGTCTTGTCCACGTTGATACCTGTGTTGTAGAAATGCAGGTGATAAACACCCTTAATATTGTCTCTTTTATCAAAGATACTTGATCAAAAATGACCTTCTTATATTGGCCTTAATGTTGTAGGTGGATGATTTATCTAGGTGCTCGATTTGATGTGGAGAAATATTTTCTTTAGGCACGTTGAGTCTTTAGCAATGTGAGCCTTGAATTTGCTTCTCTTCTACCTCCATTTATGTGCAAGTAATAGACGTACACTAGCTATTTTGGTGTCTTGAGACACTCAATACTTTGTCCTATTTTAGAGGTATATGGTGCTCCAATGTATTATGAATAAGAGACCTTATTTTGCACCAACGTTTAGTGTATTTCTTGTCTATTTCAGATGTTATTTCCTTATTTATTATGAAGTATGCTCGTTGTATAGCTTGAGGCCTTATGTAGAATGATTTGATGCTTTTTTATGGCTTCTTGGATGTGGCCACTACTTGCCCTTATTATTTTTAGAGTAGTGTATTATTGCCTTTATTATTAGATAAAACTAATATAAAACTTTTCCAAGCTAATATGCTTTTTGGAAGTAGAAATTTCTTCACTTACACTTTTAATGAAATCCTAAGTGCACCTTAAATCTGAGATTCACCAAGTCTCAATTTTTAGTTTTCTTCAAGGATTTTAATGGTGTATTTCTTCTACAATATTTGATTTGTATCGATGGCTTATTTTGGCCATGAAATGATGTAGGTTTTGTGAACCAAATAGTGTCCCTAGATACTTTTATAGTATGCTGGTTTTTATGCCCTTGATCTTAACAATTGAAAAACACGAAATAACCTATTGAGAGTAACTAGTTTAATGAACAACTAGTATAGTACAATTAACCAATAACATATCCAAATTAATGCACTTTAAAGGTAACAAGAATATCACCTTATTGCTCCTATAAATAAGCTATGAAAGTAGTTCCAAATGCACTTAATAATATTTGAAAATTTTAAGAGTAATTATAAATAACACTTAAAAATAATCTATAATTTTGCACTACAATCAATGTTATAGTATGTAGAGCTTCACCGAGCTAATTGGATAAAGGTGGCTAATTACTGTCGATACCATACTGGTAATTCAAAGGATGGTATATATTGGATCCCTATTGAGGACTAGCCTATTCAAATCCCAAAAAGACAAAGACAAGATATCCAAGGCATCCTTCATATGATATCCCTCTCTTGGTCCCATGAAAATGATTGTTTTGGATGGAACAACACTACTAAGGGTGAGTATTCAGTTGCTCAAGGTTATTTGAACTTATGCCATAATAATCCCAACCATTCTTTTGATATCTTTTATTGATTGTGGGCTCAAAAGCTATGGCCTAACGTGAGGTTCTTTAATTGTCTTTTATTGCATATTAGGGTGCTTATTGGTGAGCAACTTATGAAGCATGGTTTTCATGGCCCTTTTAGATGTGAAATGTGTGAAGAGAATGTAGAAAATATCAACCATATTTTTATTGAGTGTACTTTAGCCTCTGAGCTATGGAGGAGAATGGCCACTTTACTTGGCTTACAGTGGTCCAATTTTTTTACTTTTGAACCATCAAGTGGGTGTTGATCATTTTATTAGGTAGTTAGTTTGGATGGGTTCTACCATTCTTATTTGGAATATTTGGAATGAAAGGAACAACCAAATTTTTAATCAAGATAGGAAGGATATTCACTATATTTGGAAAAATACCATAGCCAATTTAATTGAATCAGTCCATCAACTCCTTAATCACCCCCAAAACTCCCACCAAAGATGGGATCAAGTGATGCAAAGATTGAAGATTAAATCTTCTAAGGACAACCAACTTAAATGGAATGTGGGTATTAGTAAGATGGATAAGACTAGAAATTGGCAACCTCCTCCTAAGGATTTTGGAAAAGTCAATACTGATGGAGCCTCTAGAGGGAACCCTGGAAAAGCTAGTGTGGGAGGAATTGGTAGACTTTTAGATGGCTCCCTGGTTTTTACTTTTGCTGAGAATTTAGGTATTCTTTCCAATAACCTTCCTGAGGGGTATGGTATCCTCAGAGGCCTTCAGGAGGCTACTAACGTTGGATGGGAAAAGGTGTTAGTTGAGTCTTACTCTCAACTTATGATTAATCTCTTGAAGACTCCTATGAAACATAAAGTGGATTGGAGAATAAAAAGAATTATTGAGAAGATTCAGTTAATCCAAATGGGATTTTTGAAAGTTGATTACAATCATGTGGTCAGAGATCAAAACAGGAGTGTTGATGCTTTAGCTAATTGGGCTTTGGACAAAGGTGATCTTACTTGTTATGGCCACCCTCCTATATGGTAGGCTTATCAAATTAGGGAAGCTCTTCGTTCTATCATTTATTTGGATGGCTCCAGTTCTTAAGGTACCTAGTTTTTTCTTTTTCTTTTTTTTTCTTTTGCTTCTCTTTGGTTCATTTAGTTTTTTTTAGTTCCCTAGATCATTCTATTCTTTATTTTGTTTCCTCTATTGATTCTTGCCTTAATAGTATTCTAGTATAGATAGGTCATTGTTATGTTCAATTTTTTTTTTCTTTTTGTTTTTTGTTTTTTTTGTTTAGTTTTTTATGGTGGGTGGGTTCTTTTGTTTTGTTTTGTGTTTGTGTTCTTTGTTTGTTTTTTGTTGTTTTGTTTTTTTTTTAATGTTTTTTGTTATTGTTCTTGTGTTTTTTCGTTCTTGTTCTTGGGTTTCTCTTTTTTTGTGTTATTTTGTGTTTTTATGTGTGAGTGTTTTCTATGTTTTTTGTTTTTTTTTATTGTCTGTTGTTGGTTGTTTTTTATTTTTTATTTTTTTTATTTTTTAGGTTTTGGTTGTGTTTATTTTTCATGTTTTTTTTGGGTTGTCTTTGTAGTGTTATGTTTTTTTTGTCTTGTTTGTGTTTTTTTATGTGGTTCTTGTGTTTTTCTATGTGGTTTGTGTTGTGGTTTCTTTTATCTTATTGTGCGTGTTTGGTTGTTCTTTTTTTTTTGACACACTGAAGGAGCATGTTTTTTATTTTATTTTATTATTTTTATTGTTATTTACTTATTTTTAAACTGGTTTTGTGTGTTTGTTTTCTCCTTGAGTATGTCAAAGGTGGTAGGCCAGATCCGAGTCCTAGGCATTTTTGGCGGAATGGATACCCCTGCTTCCTTGGGTCTTACCCGAAAGTGGCATCCCTTTTGGGATGTTTTCCACAAATAAAAAAAAATGTTATAGGATGTATTATTCTTGCTTTCTAGATAGATAATAGGTAGATGATATATTTATTTCTTTCAAAATACATCCAACTCCTATTTTAATGTGCAAATATATATCTTAAAATAACTATGTTTTGTACCTTCTTAAAGACTATAATATGAACATTTTTCTTTGAAAATTTAATCCAAATATGGTGCTCAATGAATCTTGATAATGAACCCTAATTTAAATTTCAACTAATTACACCCAAGTCACTTACCTTTAATTTCTTATGTAGATGATGTAGATCTTGGTGTTTAGATTCACCAAGTTGTTGCCTTGTGATAAACGAATTCCATAGCTTCTTCTTGGTTTTCCAAAATAGCTCTTTGCTTCACCAAAACATGGTCTCAAACCTTATATCTTAAGACTAGGGTTTGGTATCTTGATCCTTCAAGTGATATTCTATTTTTTGTTATATATTTAAAAAACTCTTATCTCTAAAATGTGCATTCTTGCTTGTGAGAGGGAATCTCCAAATCTTTTGGATTTGGCAGACTTATTCTGGATTAATCCTCCTTCAGTATTCTTGTTGAATTCTAACTTCAAACATGATCTTCTTCTCAAGATTCTAAATATCTTGAGGAATTCACTGGATTCTTCCTTCTCTCTTGGGCTTGTTGTTGAATGGTGATAATTATCCCAAGTCCTTTCATGAGCTTCTTTGTGGTAGTGGATTTCTCCAATGATTTATTCTAAGAACTCCTTTAATGATGCTTCTATAAGTTTTGCAACAAGGCTCTCCAAGCATTTTCCTTATTTCTCTTGGAGACCTCTCCAAGATCTTCAATCTTGCAGCTTCTCTTGTCTTATAAATGAGACATTTTCTTCAACCTTCACCTTGTGTAAGGGTTGGTGATTAGATCTTCTTCTTGGATCTTTAAGTTTTGCTACTTCTAAGATCAGGAACAATACTTTGCTAGTCCCTCTTTATCTCTTCCAAGATTAGAAGTTTTTCAATGAGATCTTATATGGATCTCTTCAGCTTCTTGTGAAAGAAATCGTCAATCAGTAAGAGAGATTTTTAATCTCCTATCTCATGAAATATTTTTTGGAGTCTTCTTATGGATCAAATACTCTTTTTTGGAGTCTTCTTCTGGATCAAATACTATTTTCTTAAGTCTTATTTAGGATTAATGTTTTTGTGGTCTCTACTTCTGGATCAAGGCTTATGTGGCCTTTTTATTTTGGATCAAGGTTTTTGTGCCATTTTATTCTATAATGTGAAGTTTTAAATCTAGAAATAGAGATATCCAATCTCCAAACTTCACCAAGAATTTTCTCCTAGAGTCTCTTCTGCAATGTCTAATTTTCTGTACCAAAAACTAATCTCTACATGAGGAAATCACATAGATTTTTAGGAAACAAAGGTGAAATCCTTCTCTATTTGTTGTAGAAAGTGTCCCAACTTCTGAGAGTTATTTTTTTACAACAAAAAAAGTTAGACAATAGTTAACATGAAAAAATCTATATCTCTATATAGTCTTCACTAGTTGATTCGTCAATCTAGTGGAATGAATGCTGAGTCTTGGTATTTACGAGTTTTTCAGTAACTCTATGGAAATACTCTAGCCAAATGTGATCTCAGTATTTTTAGAACTGATATTTACTTCAGTACTTGTGACTCTCTGTAATCCTATTGATCTACTATATCTCTTTCTAATAACCAATCTCTTATGGTATTTTTTGTAAGTTGCAGTGCATTGTGGTGAGTCTGATTTACAAAAATACAAGCACAATAGTAGCAATGGTGATCCCTAATAGATCTTCCTAGTACTATCTATATTAATTGTGTCTCTGATACCACTATTATCTTTTGATGAAGTATGCTATGGGATATGACAATCACAAGATGCAAAAAATATGAAGGAAAGTAATTCTACAATATGAATGAAGTATACTATAAATAGAAATAATGAAAATAATATAATGTAGCTATGGAAGAAATGAGCACTCCATGAATATATGCTAAAGGACTAAATTGTTCTCCATCACCAATATAATTTACTCTCTACACTACTATTGCTTATTGTGATTTTCAATAACTTACTATGAGACCCTTTTTATATAGGAATATGGGTTCCTTGGCCAAAACTCTACCTAGTTGTACAAGGAGATACCTTACACATTTACAACATACACATTGACACTTGTGCATTTATTACATTACTTGAAGTAACTAGCTAAATTCCCCCTAAAGTATTATCCTACTCTAACTATGTACCAAAGGTGGTACATTTACATGATCCAAAATTATGTAATCTACTCTAACACTTCCATAGTAGAAAATTGAAGGAAAGGTCTCATTTGGAAGACTAGATAAGCTATGAGATTGAAGACCTTGGAGAGGTCTCAAGGAGAAACAAGGAGAAGGCTTGGAGAGCCTTATTACAGAGTTTGAAGAATCCATTAAAGGAGTTCCTAGAATAACTCATTGAATAAATTCACTACCAAGAAGAAGATCCTGATAGTGAAGAAATTGGGATAATTATCACCATATGACAACAAGCCCAAAGGAGAAATATTTGGCAAGCAATTTATCAAATTTTGGAGGAGACTAGTGAAGACCTCAATAGATTTAGATTATTGAGAAGAAGACTCTATTTCAAGTCAGAATTCGAAAAGGAGGTTGAAGGAGAACACAAATGGAATATGCCTACAAAATACAAGATATTTTAATATTACCTTTCATATCTAAGAAGGCACATTTCAGAGATGGGTATTTTATGAATCTATAGAAAAATACTAAAGGGGTTCTTGAAGAAAATATCAGCTATGATTTGGGGGAATTCCCTAACATATTTAATATATTCAAGGACAAAATTTTAGTGGATATATTTACCACTAAATAGAAACAATCACGACAATATTACTAGCTACAAAAATTTAGATTTTCAGGATACATCCTAAAGGAGAAGTCGAAATCAACTACTACAGTTTCAAGGTAGCAAGTTAGAAGTTTTCATAGCTACAATTTACTACCATTATAGACAACAACTTTGTGAATCAAATTATCAATACATTCATCATCTTCAAATGTCATTAAAGATAAGCAATTTAGGTGCAAAGGGTTCATTACTTGAATGCTTATATTTAGTTCATTACATATCTTCATTAAGTGCCTTATTAGAATTTAGAAGTTGTAAGGGAAGGTTATTTTTAGAGTCTTAAAGAGAAGTGAATAAGGGTTATTTTAATATTATTACCTACACATTAAAATAGGAGTTGGATATATTTCAAAAGAAAGGAAAATATCATCTTCCTATTATCTAGTTACAACAAAGAAGACTACATTAAGTTGCAGATATTATAGTACATTTAATATTTCTTTAAGAGTTATCATTAGTGCATATTCAAAGTTACTTTTAAGGATAAATAAGGTGAAACTACTATTGCACTATTCTAGATTGTCTAACTTATAGCTCTTAAATATTATTATGTACATTGGTTAACTTAAGGTGAAAAACAAAAAGCACAAAATTTGCTTATATTAAAGTGTCTCGAGAGACTATTCGGTGCACAAAACCTACAATATATTATGGCCTAGGTAATCCATATTATAGGTTAATTTTCCTCCAAGAAGTGGAGAAGAAAGCTACCTGATCAAGAGATAAAATAAATCTTGCAAGAAGGAGATTTAAAGATCTTAAAAATATTGGTGCAAATTCAAATATTCTATTTTAACTATTGTAAAAGTATTTATATTAGTTTCTTGCACCATTATAAGGACAAGCTTGAGCATCTTAAGGACACTCCAACAACCTGCAAGACTAATTACAAAGTGGTCAAGAAAAGCAACACTATCCGAGCAAGGTAGAGAGCCAACAAAGGGCTCGTATTTAGGTGTATAAAGACACCATATTTGACATTTCATAAAACGTCTATAATTGGTGAATCATTGAAGGAAAAATGTGTAAAATTTAGGTAGAGAAGGTGAGCCAATATAGGGCTCATAATCATCGGTTCTAGGTGTCTAGAAACACCAAATAAATTGCCAAATCAAGAACCCATGAATGACATCAACCTATGGTAACATAAGATGGCTTTGAATCCATTACATACTTGTTGCAAAGCAAGGAGAATAGCAAGCAAGGAAAGCTACGTAAAAGTAAGTTAAAAGGTACAGAATATCACATTGATCAAGCATTATTAACCAACTAGGAAGTAAGTGACCGAAGTAACCAAGAGCATCAATCGAGTTAAGACATATAATCTACCAAAAGGGCAATTTTGGATTCATAGTTGGATTCAACCTTGAAGAAATCATCGTTGGAAAATGTAAGCTTGCACTCACTAGCAAGAAGGAAAAAAGCATTGGAGAAAATATTGAACAACTTGCATTAGCTAGAGAATATATCATAAGGTATAAAATAACATTGAGGACATCTCATGCAAGTGCCACTTGGCACAATGAATAAGAAGCGTTGAATAGAATAACACTCATATTGGAGCCTAGCACAGGTGAAATAATTCAAAAGGAGAATTAACACTCATATTTGAGCATTGAAATAAGAAGCCCAATAAATAGTAACCCCATTCATTGAGTGTTACAAATCATCATTCAAAGGTTAAGTGCATCTTCATCATTTCTCATCAGTCGAGGAAGGTAGGAGCATTAAAAGAAACTTAAAAACACCATTCGAGATCATAGCACAATGTGGATTCAATCCAAAGGAACATTGAATCTACTTAAGTACTGCAAAACTATAGGATACCACTAAATTAATAATACATAGTGAAGTAATAGTACACAACAAAGAATAACAAAGCAAGGTGACCAGTGAATCATATCAAATGGAATCAAAGATTGTCATAAATCAACACTATCAAAGCTGAGCATTAAACGCTCAAATTGTAAGGTAAACATAAAAACCATTAGAGGAGTGAAGGCCAATGATGAAATAGAGTATTGAATGCTCGTATTTCAAGGGATAGATCACCGATGTTGTAAAGGAGAGGACCAACATCATCAATTAGACAAGAGCATTGATTACTCATCACCACCCAAGTTGAGAAGCTCACTCACCATACATTAAAGGGAGGTAAAATATCTATATCTATTAATGTTTTATTTTCTTAATTTAGATGTTATAAAGTGCATACTATAAATTTGGAATTTAATTACTATTACATTGATATATCAACCTTGGAAACTAAATAAACCAATTTTGGTAAACGTAGGAGATATCATAAAATTGCTTGATTCACAAATATCTAAGTAGGAGGTATAAGGTTTTCAACCCTGATAAATTGATTTGCAAATATTACTATTATTTTCTAATATTCCAAATTAGGGAGGTATAAGGTATCCTACATCAAACCTTAGATTATTGGAATTTAGAAAATTGAATTATTGAAGGTAGAAGAAGAAGGTTCATTAAGCATCATTAAGAGTTGGAATTAATTGGTCACATTTATCTCATACTCATACTAAGGGGACAAAAACATCCAACTATAAGAACTCCATTAGAGCATACTTCATTAGGAGAGATAAGGTAAAATTGAAAGTTGATTATTATTCTCAAAATATTATAAAATCAACTCAAAAGGTGAACTGATTATTGTTAAACCTTTTTATCAAAGCCAAAAGCATATTCTAAATTACTTGAGAGATAAATGTCTCTACAAAACCTAAGGTTAGAAAGGTTTTATTAAATTGGTTCATATACTTTAAACTAGGGAGTCATAAGGTAGTCTACTACTAAGGATCTATCAAAAGTGTTCTTAAAACATAAAGAGCTAAAACTAAAAAATATTTACCTCAAATAATATAGTGGATAATAGTATGAACAACACTATTAGAAAGGAAAGAGCAAGTGTCATAAAAATTGGAATTTAGAATTTACTTATAAATTCTAAAGGAGACTTAGACCTTACCTCAAAAAGGATTCATAGTGAAGCCTTAAAAGATAAATTTAAAACCATGGAATATTATCTACATGCTCAACTCACTGAAGTAATTGATAATGAAAGAGTGACATTCAAATTCCCTTAGAATTTTGTAGCATATTATATATGGCACTACTTACATTCAAATGTTACAAGGATGAGAATGTAGAACAAAGAGGGTTTATAGAACTACTTAAATTAAAAATAAAAATGGATGAATCATACCTAGAGAATATATTTCAATCCTCATGCAATATTGGTACTTCAAGTTCTACTAACACAAAATCTTATCATGATGCCTTAAGTGTTTGTTTAGAAGCTTCTATACAGGACTTGGAAAATGATAAAAAAGATAAAGGTAAAGAGAAAATACTCTTGCAAGAATCAGGTGATAGTACATCCACCTATAAAAGTACTGACTCCAAAGATAATAATAAATAATAAGAAGAAGAGGAACCAAATCAAGGAGGTATACAATGTAATGTGAATTAAAGATAATACAAAGGACTAGATCGAGCTAAAGACTATTCAAAAGAAGAAGATCCATATTTAAGACTAAATTATTCAATACCCAAACAATGTAATACATGGGGGGTGTTAGAGTATATTACATTATTAGGGTACATGTAAATGTACCACCTTTGGTACATAACTAGAGTAGGAGTTTACTTTAGAGTAAGGTTAAGTAGTTACTTGAGGAAGAAGTAATAAATGCACAAGTGTCAATGTGCAATGATGTAAATGTACAAGGAGTCCACTTGTATATGAGTGATAGGAAATGTAGTTAGGAAGAGTAAGGGCCAAGTAACTTATCTTCTTATATAAAGGCCCCATAGTGAATAGAAAGAGCATGAAGCATAAGTGAGATTACTATAGAGTAGTGAGTAGGTACAATGTAGTTTCCATTAGAGTTCTAGAGTGTTCATTTCCTCCATTACTGTGCATTGTACTATTTTTGTATCTTTCCATTAATAGCATATTTCAGTGTTATTGCATAATTCTATTATATTACTTTTATGCATATTTTACATCTTGTGATTGCTTTCTCCCATATCATACATTATCAAAAGCTAATTTTTTTTCTATAATATAACATTGTAAATGATGTTTATCATAATTTCACTTGTTCATAATAAGGCCTAAGTATCAAAATTTGCATCCCTACTAAACCTGAAGCCCAATCCACCACCAATTTCATGTCACCAAATACTTCAAAAAAAATTATTCCCTATTCCATTGCTATTCTTAACAAAAATATCAAAGCCTTCCACTATGACACATTTTTGGTACCTTCACCAATATTGGCTTTAAAAGTGAATTTGTGATTTCCATATTGATATAATAGCTCCTACCCCACATCTATATAAATTGTCTTAACAAGGTCCATCATAAAAATACAAAGACTTCATAATATTCACTGCTAAAATGCCAAATTGTCTTACAACCTTTAATTTTGAGGATTTTTTTATTCCTTCATAAGTATATGCTATTTGATATTGAACTTGTATAGGTAGAATTTCCTTGCTCTCAAACAACATAGAATTTCTTTTCAACCACAAAAACCAAGCCACTATTAATGGAATGCATCTCTCTTCCTTTAAGCCTTTTTATTTGAACTATTGTTGCATATTATTCAATAGATTCCTTTTTAGCCGCTGTCCCTTCCCCTTAGTCATGGGTATAATAGACCTCCACACTTCTCCGCAAAAATCATAGTGAATAAGTAGGTTATCCATTGTTTTTTCTTCCCTTTTACACAAACTACATTGACTTGGACCCTACAAGGACCTCTTGTGTAGAACATCTCATGTCAATGCCTTAGCTAAAATTAACCAAGAAAATTTTTAATTTTCAAGAGTGCTTTCACCTTCCAAATCCTGCTCTAACACCAAAGGACCTCCTAATTATTATCTTAAAACATTGTCTTATATCCTTATTTAGATATAAATTATCCACTACTTGGGTTCTTTGGACATACTAAAGAGTCTTCTTCTTATCTCAGTCTTATAAAATCCCTTGTCAGATCCCTTGTACACTTTATCCATTGCTCAATTTCATTTTCTTCTAAAAGTAATTCTTCTACTAAAGGCCACCCCTGATTCCATAACTTTATTTTATCCACAAAGGCTACATCTACCAATACCTCGAACCCTGTATATTTAAAATGTTCTATTAAATTTTGATATGGCTAGTAATTCCCTCCATTCCCCAGTTAGGGATCTTTTCCTAGCCTTTCTTCCCATTTCCTATTTTGCAAACCAAGAAATTACCCACTAATGGAAAATCCTTCACTAATGCTTTCCAAATGATAGTTGTATTGATCATTGGCTTGATAGGAAGTATAATCCACTCTTAAAAGGACATGGAACCTAAATTTTTCTCCTTGATAACCTCATGCCATAATCCTTTACCAATTATCAATCTCCAAATACTCTTGGAAGCTGGTGCTTTCCCAAAGTTATGTATATTCGTAAACCCCCATCCATCTATTTATTTAGGTTTGGCTATCTTACTCCATTTAACCAAATGCATTGCATCCTTCTCACTTATTCCTATCTAAAGGGATTGGAAGCATTTATTCCTTATTTTTTCCACTATTTTAACAGGAATATAAGCCATAGAGTGTCAAAATATTGGAATGACTTTCATAATTGAGTTAACTAGTGTTAAATGATCTCCTAATAATAACCATTTATTGCACCATGAAGTTACTATTTTTTCCATTTTATTGTATAACCAAATCCAATCTTGTTATCCATAATCATTTGGCTTTAGTATAAACCCAAAATATTTTAGAGCTTTGCTAAACGTAATTAGATTGAAGCCAAAAATCGTTACCACTACTTCTTGTCTTGGTTGTAGTATGTTAAAAGCTATATTTGTTTTCTAGAGGGTTATTTCCATTCTTGTTGAAGCACAATATAAATATGAAAACTATTTATATTTTAGTGCTTCTCTTAAGATATGATTTCCAAATAGGAGTATATCATATTCAAATAGTAAGTGAATTCCAATCATATTTTTTTCAATTTAATGCCTTTGATCATGCCAAGTCTTTTTTGTTCCTCAATAATTCTACTCATCCCTTCATCCACAAGTAAGAA
The DNA here is from genome assembly GCA_028583015.1 of Wollemia nobilis. Taxonomy (NCBI): domain Eukaryota; kingdom Viridiplantae; phylum Streptophyta; class Pinopsida; order Araucariales; family Araucariaceae; genus Wollemia; species Wollemia nobilis. The sequence goes on from JAQPPZ010017235.1 coordinate 15,988,210, forward strand.
TAATAAGGGTGATAAGGGGAATCCTTGTCTTATCCCTCACGAAGGCTTGAAGAATTTGGAAGCTAAACCATTAATCGAGAAAACAAAGGAAGCAAAATTAACACATCCTATTACCCAACTTACAAAGGGCACATTGCAACCAATATGAATTAATATAATCTTGATGTACAACAAACTTACCCTATGAAAATATTTTTCCAAATCAAGCTTAATTATCATTTCTTTTTGCTTTCTTTATTTGAGTGAGTTAAGCACTTCCTAAGCAACACCTACAACTTTATAGATTTATCTTTTACTCAAGAAACCAAACTGTTCTTCTAAGAAGGTGTCTAAAACATCTTTCAAACTCACAGAAATAATCTTGGAGATGATTTTGTACGGAGTATTACATAAATACATGGGCCTACACTCCCAAAAATATTATGGGTTATCCTTCTTAGGAATAAAGGCCAAGAACATTGTATTGATAGACTCAAGTACCTAACCAGAAGTCCTTGATTCCTCAACTACCTTTAAAAGGTATTCTTCCAATAAATCATAAGAATCCACATAAAAGTCAATGGAATAGCCATCTGGTCCTAGAATCTTCCCTTTTTAAAAATATTTAACTATTGTTTTTAGCTCCTCCTTAGAGACTTATATCATCAAAGTCTCTTTAACTTCATCTTTGACCATATTAGGTAGATAAAGTGCTAGCTTAAAAATTTATTCATTATATGCTTTGTTGGGTTCTTGATCAAGTTTCTTAAATTAGGATACTACTAATCTTGTAATTTCTTGAAACCTTTTTATATTTCTTCCTTGCCCCCCTTTCATCCCCCAGATTGTATTTATCAATTTTATTTGTTTTGCATACTTTGGAAAGAATTTTGTATTCTCACCCCCTTGTTCCAACCAAGTTGCTCTACTTTTCATCCTCCACTTTCTATCTTCCCATTCTAGTGATTGTATCTTCTTTTTATCTAACGCCTTGACCTACAAATTCTCCTTGTCTGAAAACACCTCATTGCCTTTGTGACTATATAACTGATTTAATTTACTATGTCTACTATATTTGGCTCTGCTTTTCAATATTTACCTTTGGCCCATGTGATTGTAGCAAATTTGATTCTCCTCATATTTTTAGAAAACTAAAACATAATTGTCTCTTCTATTGTTAGGTCAATATGTCTCCACTCATATTTTACTATATTTATAAATTCTTCATCTTTCAACTAGATAGCATTGAACTTGAAAATCCCTATTGGTTTCTCTTGATCATTTTCTAACTGTAAGAAAATAGATTAATGATTAGATCCCCCACCTTGATCTATCCAAGACCTTAGTCTTTCTACTTCAACTACGAGGTTTTCAAACACTAAAAACATGTCCAAATTTTTAGAAGTACCTAGTGTTCCAGTTCTTTGATTCCTCCAAGTGGGCACTAATTTAATAGGTTCTACATCACACAACCTTGTATTATGGATTTTTTATACAAAACATTTAGCAATGGGATCCATTCTGGCCTCCTCTCCCTATATTTTTGCTTTTTTAGTTACAAAATTTAAGTGCCCTCCCACCACTACAATTTTTAAGTCTTGTCTAAAGAATTCTTTTAAAACCTACCTTCTACTACCATAAGGACCATACAAATTGACTATAGAAATCATCTTACCTAGATCCATATAATGTAATTCTATAACCACACTTGCTTCCTTCCCATCATATTATCTCCTGATCTTCCTTTTGAGTTTAACCCTATAAAGTCCCAATTTTGTGGGAGAGAGATGAGTATGGCTATTGCTTTTTTCTTGCATCAACATAGTCTCTTGGAATAAAATTATATTTGGCTTATGAAGTTTAAAAAAATGCTTTCGGGCTATTTTTTATGAGGGGATCAAAGGCCTCTAACATTAAAAGAGAGGATGATCATTGATACCATTTCCCTTGGGGATGTCCTTCTCTAAGAACCACAACTATAGATTTTTGTTTACTAGAAAATATTTTTGTGTGCATGTCCATAAATATAAACTTTAAATATAGTCTCTTTATATATAATAATAATAATAATAATAACTTTATAAGTAAACACATTAAGTTTATAATTACAAGATAGGTGCAAGCTTATTGTAGTCGTAAGGGTTTTGGCCTCTCTTTGAGAGGTCCAAGGTTCAAAATCCACTCAATATGAGGAGATAAAAATCCCTCATAATAACTTGTGTAAACTCATACCGAAGGGCTAGGTGGATTGGTAAGTGCAGGTGTGGCTAGCCACTTACCAAGAAGAGACATAGGTTCAAATCGTGGGTGGGAAGCCAACCCTTTGTAAAGGTAGTAGTCTACTCTGAATCCTCTGAGTGTGCGTCGGACCGACGATGATGATATGAATCCCTAGTGACTAGTGGTCCCCATCTCACACTCGGTCAACAAGAATGATATGGATAGGCTTGTTGGGAGAAGTCCCTTTGGTTTGAATCCTGCACTTGCCAATTACTAAAAATAGTGATTGTAACAAACTCTCCTATGTAATAAAAAAAACTTGTGTAAACTCATTGAATTTTATAGTTGTAAGCTTACCGTAGTGGTAAATTTCTTGGGTTTTTCATTCAAGAGACCCAAGTTCAAACCCCACTCGGTATGAGGGGACGAGTATCCCTCAGAAAAACCTATGTAAACTTTAAAAAAACTCTATAATTACAAGTGAATTTTATTATAAAAATAAAAATATAAAATAATATATATTTTGTCATTGGTTATATAGGATAGAAAAGGGCTCTACCTAAATCATCATTATCGCATAGAGGTATTGCAACAACTTGCCTTTTATATTGTTTATTAATATTTGAACTTAGATCACTCCTTAGTAAAGAAAAAAAATCCTTTAAACTAAATAGCATTTAATAAAATAAATAATTAACTATAATTATTTTTATCATTATCAATAAATAATAATTTATTTTTAAAATAATTTTAATTAAAAATTATTTTTAAAATGAGCATAGTCCAATATAAATATAGATCATTAAAACATGTTAAATATAAGTTATAAAAACAAATCAAGTTTTAGTTGTGACAAACAAGTTGTAGTGAACATATTTACACAAAATTTACTCTTGAAACTTTGTATAATATACCATATGAAATAATAATTAATTAAAAAAGTATTCTCGAAGCAATCAAGGTAGGATGATACACAATATGAGGTATGAATTTTGAGCTTGAGGATACAATTACATTAAAATATATTTGACAATTATGTATATTTTTCAAAAGGTAGGGTTTGAAAAGATTTCTCTTTTCATAATATAATAGGTTAAATTAATTTTTTCTTTTTAAAAAATGTGAAAATTGTATTAAGAAGATAGATTCAAAGTTATAATAATTGATAATCAAAATTGCAAATATCATATATAGTTCATTATTGTAAATAGTTAGTAACAATTTATGGATATCTTTTGAGATTTTTTTCAATAATGATAGAGATATAAATAAATGAGGACCGCTCGGAGTGATGTCGAGTGAATATCGATTATTCGATAGGTGGGAAGTAGAGAGGTGAGAGTAAGAGTGTAGATAGTAGTATGCCCATGCGCGGTGACTCCAACGGCCACCATTTGGGGAGAAAAATAGCAAATAAATCCCCTGTATATTCGATAGACGATAAGAATGGAAACCACAGGGGAAAAGACCCACCTAATAAAATAGCAATGGGCAACAAGCGTACCAGCCAAGGTTTAATTAATGGAATCACTCCAAGGGAAACCTAAACCTCCATCAGTGGCACCAAATATATTTGTATCCCAAGGATGTGATGTATTCTACCCAGCATAAGTCATAGATGAATAGGCTACCCTATATTCATTCTCCTTGATAGTGAAATTTTTTGGTGGAAGACCTTATATGGATTCACTCTAGTGCTGGGCAATGGTCAAATGGAAAACTTGATGATGTCTAGAACTATCTACAATATCTAGGGGGTTCTTCATGATTCAACTCAACACTCAGGAAGATGTAGATCATATTTGTTTTTTGAAACTATGCAGACCATATTTTATCAGGGGGACTTTGGTTCTTCGAAAAAATAATCCTCTTCCTATGCAAGTGGGGAGAAGAGTTCGACCCATAATCATAGAGCATAAATTATGGTACCATTTGGATCTGCCTCCCAAATATTCCCTCACATTTATTTCATGAATATGCACTCCAGCTGATAGCCCAAGCAATCGTGGAATTGGTTACCATCGATCCAGCTACTCGTGCCTTGACACGACTGATGTAGGCCTGCATATGCATCAATTTCAATCTAGAAACTCAGCTCCCTGACCATATTAACCTAATTTATGGATCCTTCCATTTAAGGCAGTAATTGGAATATAAAAATAAACCCACATTTTACCCCGAGTGTCAAACACAAGGGCATATTTTGTCCCAGTGCCCGAATTGTAAAGGTGCACATATCAATTTCCAAACTTTAGCCCATCCAATCCATAGAGAAAATAAGAAGGTGAAAGATAGAATAGGATAGAGTCAAAACCACAAGGGCAAGCAACAGACCCTACTTCCCCCATGCGATGATATGAATAAGGCAAGTACTTTGCTCACCATCTCTAACAAGTTCAATTTACTCAGCAATTCTGATCTTAATGATAAAATCAATGATGAGGAGCATCTCTATGAGGAAGTCCCTATCCCAAATCCTACCTCCCAACCTTACCCCAAGGCCAGCTCCTACCAGGAAAACCCCTTTCCTCCTCCCCCCATGCCCTTCTTCCCCTCTTGAAAATGGTCACAAATCCTAGCACCCTCTCCCCAACCCCCCACAGTCTCCCATTCCTCCGCCTAATTCTTCCCCTCACTCCAGGATTGGGATGCTCCTTTCCCCTTTGAAATCCCATAATACCGAGTCCCACAGTGATTATTTCATCCAATATTCCACAGAACCATGGAGTCCAAAACAAACTCAGAGTTTCAAAAAAATCCATATTGATGTAGGAGGTGACAGGAAAAAAGGGTAGGCCCTCTAGCGTTGATTAAAGAAGTCGTGATACATCTGAAGATATAGCCAATGGTACCCAAAAACCCTATTCCAAGAATCAGGGAATGCCAATAGAGAAGAATCTAAGAGACCCAAACCCCCTATGCAGCGAGGCAATGGGGACAAGAAACCCTCCAAAATTTCTAAATCAAATTCCTCTCCTATAATGTGAGAGGATTAAATGGGGTAGCCAAACAAATATTGGCCTCTAACCAGAAATATGATGCTAAGAGAGAAGGTAACGAGGGACCCCAGTAGTTCTGGTAAGGTGACTATAGGCAGTTGGTTTACCTTTGTTTATAATTGCTTCAACTCGGTTCTATTTTTGGAGAAGAGACAAAATTCTAATTGTGGATATTGTGAATGACTAGCCAATAGTACCACCTATGGATCCTTAGTTCTCAAGTTTGAGTCTACAAAGGTATTTTTTGGTATGTGGAGGCCTGTGGAAAGATGGAGAGGCTACCACATCATCACACTAAGTGGTGACAACCATGTGCAAAATGTGCAACTGTTAGTAGGAAAAGTTTGGTGCAGGTTTCACATATTGGCTTCAATGCTCGAGTAGGAGGAAGCAAGATTCATTCAGGAAATGGGTCACTATTATTCTAATAATGTTTGGTCTTCTCACAATATAGGGTGTTTGGGGAATTTTCTATGGGAAAATGATAAATTCTTTGAGTTGGTGTCTTAAAAGTTTCTTTTAGATGCCAGATATAAAATTGGGATCCGTGCTACTACTGGGAGGTTAGTGCTTGCTTGTGCATCAATATGGATGTACCCTCACATTCTTTGAAGATTATATTTTAGATAATATTAACGTTGGACAATGGAAGACATGCCACTGTCATTTGAGGATGGATATCCTAAGTCAGAAGCTATTGGACAAGTGGCAAGTGATTGGTAAATGTTAAATACCTATGCAACTAGGATTTTTGAAGTAGCCCTAAGTGGGAATGATCCATTTGTAGAAGATGTTTTTACATGTGGGTTAGCAGCAAAGCTCATGTGCTTCCTTCGGATACGTGTACTTGAAGAGACAAATCCAAGTCAGAAGGATGCACCTTTAATTTTTGAAACTACACAATCAGTTGTAAGTACTAGTGTTAGAGCAAGGGAAGATAACAAAGGTAGCAGAAGGGTATGTGGGGTCTGCAGGAACACATAGTTGAGATGTGAGACAAGTTTTTCACCAAGGAAATCAAGCGGTGTTGCATATAATATTTTTAAGTTTGTGGGACAATATGGCCTTATTGGCCATTTTTTTATTATTTTTGACATGAGGAGTGGAAGGCCTAGATGGCCCATGTAACGATGTTTATTCTAGGAGAATATTCCTGAGTTTTTTTTTGTTGCCTAGAGAGGCATGTTGCTATTTTTTCTAGCAAATGAAGGTCCCATTAAGAGTGGAACATAGGGGTATTTATAGTTGTCGAAAAGGTTTTTTTGAGACAGACACATTGGTGGTGTCCAAAGTTCATTTTGAGATAGTCCTATATGTAATATTTAGCCTCAAAGTTTGTTTTATCATGGAGTGCTCTCTCGGTTGAACCCGACACTCCCAAGATAATTTGTATGTGATCCTAGTACTAGTCACCTTATCTATAGCACCTAGTAGATGCATCGACTAGTTACCCATGCATTCTAGTAGGATGATATGGTCACCATAAGGACACCTACTCTAGGGACTACAAACATAGACACCCTAGACTCTATCTAAGGACTTTTTTGGATCAACTTCTAAAGACTACAAACATAGACACTTCAGAAGATTTTATTCTCTTATTTCTTCTTCTCCTCCACATTTAGATTCTATGGCTCATTTTATTGTATTTTTTGAGTGCATTTTTGGCAGAGACCGACACTCTTATATGGCTCTAATTATTTTTGTATTAAGGTGCATTTTTGGTATGTCCAAATTTTGATGGATCTCGACACCTTCTAGACAAGATTCACCATGATGGGGGATATGATATCTATGGTGAACACAATTAGTAGTGACCTACAGAGGTAAAAAACCTAAGGAAGAGGTTGACCTCGAGGTACCAAAGATGATGCTAACCTACAAAGGCAATAGATCCTATGAAGTGGCTGACCTTGATGCAAAATACGTAGATATACACCAATGATCTAGAGTTATTATTCATAGTAGAGCCAAGCGCAAAGAGCACGAGCCTAGATAAAATTATGTAATAAAGGAGGATGTTAGGGTTCTTTTAGAAAAGTACACATTAAGGGGGGATGTTAGAATATTAATGTGTACTTTTTATGCATGTTATGACATGTGTCCTTGAAACTTGTCATGTTCTCATATAGGCCTCATGCCTATATATTATAACTCATTTTTGTATCAATATATCTCATCTCTTTTCAATCCCAACAGAACTAAAGTTCTAAGATCTAGTTTAATTTTTTTTCTTAGGTATATCCTCAACATCAGAGAACTAATTTACTTTTGTATAAAAATTAGAAACTTGAAAATCATAAGTACTTTAATTTTATATTGTACATTCATCATTAGAACATTATTTTTAAAACTTGTTCTTATTATGTTTTGCTTATTCTTGTGCTTGATGTAATTTTGCTTCTTCATCAGTAATATCTTTTAATTTTGGTTGGTTAGGATCTGGTTGATACATGAATATTTGGTTAATGGCTTCAACCTCCTCTACTTCATCATTTATCATGTAAGTATCATAAATATGTTCTTCATCAAAATATTCTATTTCTTAGAATTTTATGTTTCTTGATTGCCATAATTGAAAATGGTTGAAATTTTTACGTATTTTCCATTGTTCTGATATTTTAGGTTCTACAAAAATATGCTGAATTGTTTTGGATATTTCTTAGCATATTAATGTGCATAATTTCCTTTTTTTTGATAAGAAAAACATGTTACATCTTTTGCTAGTCTTGTCTATCTTTTCTTTCCCCTAAAAATTTTGTATGGTTTAAATTTTTTGAGTTATTTTTTAAATTTCTTTTACTTTTACAAAATGTATCTTCAGTTTCAATGGAAGCACATTATTTCCTTGTGATTATAGGATTTTTCCTAGTGATATCTTATTTAAGACACAAATACCTAATTTTTTTATTTGACTCCCTCAATTACTTCTACAAAGTAGAGCTCATTCAAATCAACACCTTGCTGAGTGATTTTTTCTAATACTAATTGGCTAATTTGTTTTGGAAGAGGAGACAAATATTGGAATTTTATGAACATTTCTCTATGTAAATTCAATTTATACATAGTTTGCATACAATATTTGGAATATTCTTCAAATCTACTTAAATATCCCAATTTTCTCATTGCTAAGGCCAATTGATATTCGTTTTCATAATTAATGGGTTGAGGCACAAACTCGGTTAATAAATCTATATACAATTCTTCTAATATATTCACATATACATCATTTTTTGACTCTACACTAGCATATTTCAACTAGTTGAGAACCATTCCAGCCATATATCTTACAACAACTTCAAACATAGTAGGATTATTTAAGTTGTGAACTTGATGGAATGTTATGTAATGATTTATCCAAATGGTAATTGTTTCCTTTGGATTTGTAAAATTATCAATATTTAACAACAAGGCACTTTTCATAATGCTAAAACTTTCAAATTTTTGTTTATTGTCGCTTTCTCATTGAAAGATTGTTCTAAATATTTTTTCTTCTAGACCCTTTTCAATCTTGCTTTTTTTTTTATTTTTTGAAAGAAGGTAGTTGGAACTATGTTTAATGGTTTAGCCATGCTTCCCAAATTTATTTGTCTCTATTAATTTTTTACTTCTTTATCATGTGACTATTTTTATTTCTCTTGGGTTTTCATAAACTGTTTTACTATATCTAGATTTCCATTGATTTTTTTATTTTAGCAATAATTTTTTCTAGGCATGATTCTATATTATCAATGTGAGACTCTGCATACCTAGTCTAATTATTCATGTAGTTCATTTACCTAATTTCTTCCTTTTGATCTTGAGAATCAGTCAAATCATGTTCTATAACACAACTAACATCTACTCTAGAATCATGTTTTGGATTTTTTGTTTGAATGATGATACTAGATACATCTAATGGTAACTACACTTCCTTTTCATTATTTATAGAAGATTGAGATTGTACAAGAAACTGGGACTAAGAGGAATTTATGAAATCTGATATTTGGAAGGAAGAGACCAAAGGTAATGGTATGAGGATTATAGGTTGTCCCATAGAATAAATTCTATTTAATTTTGAAAACTTTAATCTAACTGAACCAAATCCATCTTCCAATATTCTAAAATTTTATCTATATTTAGTAGCTTATTATGGATTGCTACTTCCCATTCTATAGGAAACTCAAATTCATCAAAAGTCACTGGATATGCTTCTGGTCAAAAATATATCGGGCCAACTGGGACCCCTACTTTAGATTAATTAGTGGGAAATTTAAAAGGCACCAGAGTATTGCAAATTTGGCAAAGAAATTTAACTATGACTGATAGTTTAAAATTATCAAGTTTTAAGTCAAGACCTCTTGTTTCAATTAATAATTGCCAAATTTTCCTAAAATATCCTTTCTCCAATGGATAAGGATAATCTGGAAACAATGTTATATATTGTACTTCATTTGAAAACAAGTAAATAGTTTTCCCTACAACTACTTGGTAATATGATTGAAATTTGTTATCAATGATAACCACAAAACTATATCCAAGCAAAACTATAAAGCTTTCATGAGTGAGCCTTTCAACGTTAACTTTTGGGATGTCCTCACAAAATATTACTTCAGACTAAAAGCTAAGCTTTTATCTAGAGTAATAAAAAGCAAGATAGGATGATCCTGTCCTCAGGATACTTCACTCAACAACTAGAGTTAAAAGAAACTATCTACTTGTGGATAGGGTGATTCTATTCTTGGAACTAGAGATATGCTAAAGCATAAGCAAAGTAATTTTTCTCTATGAAAAAATGAGTATTGAGTCTCATAATTATAATAACAAATGATGTGGTAGAAGCCTCTCGATATTTGCTATAGTAAATCTAGAAACATAAAAGTGGTTCTACAGTAATAAAGATAAGAGTTGGTGAGTGGGGTTTTATCCCTTTTATATGGGATAATGTCTTCCACTAAATCCAACTATATAAGATAATATTCTATATATTATTAAAATATCCATATACTTGGCATATTACTTGTGGAGATCACAAGTATTCTTTGTAGTTAGCAATTTCCTGGCATAGCCATGCTGATAACTTGTCTGGGTCTAAAATATCTAGTTGGATATTAGGTTTTTTTGTATGTCGAACAATAGATGATTCGAGTATATGTGTTTGGTGAACAGGAAATTCTGGTTGCATGACTTCATCGACGTAAGTTCACAAAGTAGGATATTCTATAAAATTGATGCAAATTATACAACTATCCATTTTTTGCCAAGACAAATTTAAACAGATTGCAGCAAAGAAAGCTTAGAAGGTTACACTAGGTTCTTGTAATCTTCTTAAGAGTATAGTGTCATCAAGTTTTCCAATGATAAAAACATGTTCCACAATTGCTTTTGTTGTTTTTCTCTAACTATCCAAATTTACCAAAATATTTATTATTCCCGTAAAGTTATATACAATATCAATATAGTAGAAGCAATCAAACCTGACTAAATCAACATTAGGAAAACACTGACGAATTTTGTGGAAAAAAGCTTGACAATATTCTGCTACATTTAAGGAACCAAAAGAAGGAGATCCAAATATTTTAATCTGTCCATTTCTCTAGTTAAGTCATCTGAAAGAGATTTTTCTTTGGCTGGCACATATTCAACATCAAACTGATATTGTGTCAAAATTGCTTGCAACCATGCATATCTTCCTCTATAGAGCTAAGTTGAAACATTTTTGGTCATAAACCATGTGAAATTATTATTGTTAGTTCTAATTAAAAAAAATTAGGAAGTAGAATGGTTCTAAAATTTTCAACTCCTTTTATAATGAAAATATTTTCTTTTTCTGCAGGTCAATAGTTTCGTTCATGTTTTTTAAACTCTCCTAACTTGTAAGTGATTATATTTTCTATATTGTTCTTTTTATCGGTAAAACACATGCCCAAAAATATTTACTAGAATCTATTTGGAGAATACATGGTCCTTCAAATGCTGGTTCTAAAGGCAGTAAATCTGAGCAATAGGTTTTTAGTTCTTTGACATATTTTGTTGCATTAGGATACCAATTGAATTTTTCTCCTTTGATTGCTTTTTTGATTGATTTTGTGATTTTTGTGAGTCGTGAAATATAATCATGAAGATAATTTATTCATCCTACAAATCTTTGTACCTACTCTTTATTAATCAATTTATCAGGAAAAGCTTTTACCTTTTCTAATACTTGATAATACATCACAATCTGACCATCTTTTAGGGTGACTCCTAAGAAGTTAATTTATGATTTGGCTATTTAGAATTTCTTGTTATCTCTTGAAAGACCTATTCCATATTTAAAAACCTAATTTTTGAATGTTTGGAGATGATGTTGATGCTATGTTAGAGTCTAAGAATAAACGACAAAATCATCAATGTAATTTGTAATAAATTTCCAAGGTTCAAATCTCGGGCCTCACTAGATTGAATGCTTATCCAATTCCTGGTGCTTTCAGCGGTGTAAAAGTTTTAAAATGATTGTGGCATGGTGGTTATAGGGGAGGACTACATGAACATATGTATGGTGGCTTTTGGTTTGGACAACATAGAATACTATGGAAGCCATAAAAGTCAGATAACATACCCAGATTCATGGAGGCTATCAATTCCACCATGTAAATTAAAAAAAAAATTACAATAAATTCATGAAATGGAGAAAATATTTTATCCATCATAATTTGGAATTTTGCAGGTTCAATTTTTAGCCCATATGGCATTACTAGCCATTCAAATAAACCAATTGGAGTGATGAAAGTTGTCTTGTAGATATCTTTTTTTAACAAATTTGATCTATGATACCTAGAGATACAATCAAATTTTGAAAAGATTTTTCCTAAACCAAATCTATCTATCAACTATTTTTTATGTGGTAATTGCCATTTGATATCTTGGGTAATAAAATTTAATGGAATATAATTGATGACTATTCTAGCTTTTCCTCTTTTCAACTTTGAATGTTTTTTGACTATAAATGCAGAACATGCATAATTTGATTTAGAAGGTCTAATTAAACCTTTTGTAAGCAATTCATTTACCTATTTTCTAGTTTCATCGTCATTCTACTTGTTTAAAACAATATTCTTACATTAAATAGGAATATCATAGAGTGTTTAAATCATTGATTGGGGAGAATCAACTGCCCATTTGTAGATCTTTCATGGCTCTAGTTTCTCTAGGACTGAAGATGTTTATTTTTCTACATGCCTTATTTTGATAAACAGTAATGCTTTTCTCATTTTGTTTAAATATCTGCTTAATCTTAGGTCTATAAAAAGATAAAGGTATTTTCCTTTTCCATAGATTTATTTTTTACTTTTAGATAATTTTCTTATGTTCATCTAATCTATATACTTCTTTTTTGTCTAGTTTCATAACTAATAAGCTTAAATTATAAACTCCTATTATAGATTCCTCTTCTGGAATATCATTTACTTGAACTATAGTATTTACAATACTTTTAAAAGAAAATGCATACACAAATTCCATGATAGCTTACTAAGGTTTCGCTCTTCAAATGTGTTGAATAATGCTCCAAATGATTATGATGATGAGGTATATCAATATCACTCCTAACACAATTCTATAGATGTATTTAAATAGGATATCTAAAGGCATAAATTCTTCTAAAGATTTTTTATTCACCAGATTAGTTAAATCGTAAGTGAAGTAAAGGTCAAGTTAAATACTTTTATAAACTGAGCTCTGATACCATAATTGGATATAGGTCAAGTTAGCTAACTGTAAAACATAGTATAGGGTGATCCTTGATTCCTATTGATAATAATAGTTGGATTAATTTAAGGGATATGGCAAAACAATAAGGATTTCATGAGTGAGCCTTTCAGTTCCAACTTCTAGGATGTCCTCACAAAAGATTCATTTAGACTAAAAGCTAAGATTTTCTCCAGAGTAAGCAAATTCAAGATATAATGATCCTGTTAGAATTTGGTGGTGTATATTAAAGGAAATGCAACCACAAGATGTAAAATATGTAGGTTATGATAACTATATGATAATGGCACTAAAATATGTAGAAAAATAAGAGAATAAACTTTTGTAATAACTCAAAAAAATGCCATTAATGAAATCTCACAAAAATAGTACAATGCAATATAATGGAGGACTTGAACACTATAGTTTTAAATGAAGAACTACATTGTATCTACTCACTACTAAATCTACCTCTCTATAGTAACATTTTATCTCATCTCACTCTATACCTTAAAGGTCTATATATAGGAATATGTATGTCGTAGCCTTTACTCTAACCATGAATCTCCATATACCTATTCTATGACTCATGTACATGTGGACTACATGCACATTTACATCATTGCATATTCTAACACTTGTGCATTTATTACATTGCATGAAGTGACTCAAAAATTAATGTAAATTAAACTCATACTCTAATTATGTAACCAAGGTGGTACATTAGCATGTACAAAATAATGTAATATACTCTAACACCCCCTTGTATTACATTATTTGGGTATTGAAGACTTTAGTCTTCAATACAGATCTTCATCTAGTTTTGAAACTTGTACTCTCCTCTGCTTTATATATCATGTTAAAGCAAGTAGTTATTATCTTCATAAAATGCTATATTTTTTGAGAGAGCTTTAACTTCATGTTCCTTTATAGGTTCTTCTAGTTCTTGAATTTTAAGAACTAAGTGCTATTTTGTATTCCCTTCTCGATGTTACAATTAAGGATAATTGTATTGATTCTGAGAAGGATATGGATGCTGAAATTATTGTCGGTGTGGACTATACTAATTTTTATATTGTCTTGATTGGAATGGCCTTTTTGGTTTGTTTCCATAGTTTGTCTGATTCCTTTGATACTTATTTTTAGTATTGATTCTATAGTAGTTGGTACTATGTCCTTTCTTCTTGCAGAATTGACAATATTTGTTATTCCATGGTCTTCGTATGAGGTAACATTTCCCTATGGATTATCTTTCGAAACTAATGCATTGTTAGTCATTTCATATTTAACTATATTTTCCACCTCATATTCTTGAATAATATTGACTAACTCATCAAAATATGTATATTTACTTAGAATTTATAAAGATGTAACTAAGTGCTTATAGCTATCTAGAAGTGCTCTTAAGGTTACTTGAACAAGGAACTTATCTTCAAAAATTTCTCCTAAGGTTAATAATTTTCCTTCTATATTCGCTACTTTCCATAGGAATAGTTCTATACTTTCACCACTATTCACTTTTAGAGAATGTAATTGAGTTTGAATATTTAACATAGTGGCTTTATTCTTACTTTCAAATATTTTGGCTAAGATTTTCCATGCTTCTGTATATGTTCCGGCTAAGCTAATGTAGGGTTGTGTTTAATCTGTAATGGCAAAAGTTATTATCATAAATATTTTTGCTTCCTTTTCTTAAAATTTTTGAATCTCACTATCACCTGAATTTGGTTTAGTTTTAGTTCCTTTGATTATATCCCAAAGTTTGTCAACTATTAGAATTGCCCTCATTTTATTTTTCCATGAAGAGTAGTTTGGAACTTTAAGAAGTTGTGATTCTATGAGAATGAATTTGTTTGTTGTCATGGTGATATTTGTAGACTACCTTATACCTCCCTAGTTTCAAACTTGCTAATAAATTTTTAATTCTGAAAGTTTTGTAAAATATATTCTATCTAGCAAGTGTTTGAAAACACTATGAAACTTGATAATACTTAGATTTCCTAGTTTGAGTTGAATTCCTTTTGTCTCCTTTATGGTCAACTTCACTTTCTTGCCTTATGTCTCCCTAATAATTAGTAAGTAGAAAGCTAAAGATAAATGATGATGCACCTGCAAGTTTTAATAGGTTATTTTACTTAAAGACCTTTTAGTTGGATTAATTTCTCAAAAATTAATGTAAGAGACTAATGCAAAATGCTATTTTCAGCTTCCAAGCAATTAATGGTTTTGCTTCTTTAACCTTCACTTTTCAATGGTTTAATTTTTCTAAATTCCAAGAAACTAAAGTTTGATGTAATTACCTTATAACTCTCAAATTTGGAATTTTAGAAAGTAAAAATATTTTCAAATTAATATGTAACTTTTCCAATTTTGAAAATATTATATCTTCTAATTAATTATTTGCAAATAGTTAATGTTTAAATCTCATGCAATTTGGTAATATCTTCTAAGATATAATCTCTTTTCTAAAATTACCTTCTAACTCTTTAAGGTTGATATTTCAATGCATTAATAAATAAATTTCAACCTTATATTAAGAACCTTATAACTCCATAAAATTAAAGAAAGCAAATATTAAATAATATGTCTTTTACCTTCCATACAAAGTGTAATGTGCATGTTGATTGGTCTATGGAGTGACTCTTCAATCCAAGCATTGTATTTCTTCGTCTCCTATGTATGGCAGAGATTATTTAATGATCATGGGTGCCTTCTCCTCCTCCTTCATTACAATTTGACTCCACTCTTGATTCTTGACTACGTAATTTTATTTTTTGTGCTTTCATTCAATGTTGGGCATTTAAATATGCTTTGATGTTCCTTGAGACTTTATCCACATGGCACTTTGGGGGTTACGTTCTTGATGGAAATTGGTTTATATGTATTCAATACTCATATACCCCTTTAAATATGAGCTATGATGATTATACCTTATAACCTCCAAATAATGCTTTTCAATGCTCAAAAAATAGCCGTTACTTTCTCATGAGTGTTTCTTTCCTACGCAAGCATTAAAGGAATATATGGGTGTCTTGTTTTGTTGTGCAAAGTGGCATAATATAACTTGGTAAAACAAAACAAGACACCCATATAATACTACCTTCAATATCTCTTATTCCTTGTATACTTATTTCCCACGAATGCACTATGTGTCTTGTCTTCAATGCTTTCTCTTAGGCAAAGGTTGATGCTACTCTCTGTAATGAGCAATGGCGATTCTATGGAACTTTAATGGTTATTCTATGGTGCTCAAATGGTGTATTTAGGTGCTTCAAAATCATCTATACTCAGCTAGTAATTCATCCAAGATATAGCTTGGGTAGTGCACCTTTATTTTCATCGAAACTTGCTTCTTTGTGCTTGCAATGTATTATCCTTAGTGCTATCCTTTTTATGTAGGTTTGAAATGGATGATAGGCTCCTTATGTAGACACTTCGTGCTACCATTTTTACATAGATATGATATGGATTATGGGCTTCTTATGTAAGTTTTGATGTTGCAGGTTAATGTTGCTTGTAGATGATTGATTTGGTGTCGTTAGACACCTTAAAACTTGGCTAATGCGAGCCCTTAGTTGGCTCTCTTTCTTAGCTTGAAATTTGCTCCTTTAATTTGAAGATATAACCACTTTGTAGATGTAATAAGCTTATTTTTTAGTATCTTGGAAACACTCTAGCTTTATCCCATTTATTGTGTAGGAAAAGAGAGATATAATGCAATAATGTAATACAAATAGTTAGAATTAAATACTCTAACTTGCACTGAAGTTTTGAAGATTTTAAATCTCCTTTTTTCTAGCTTTCTCTCTTCCTTCAAGAGGTGGCTCCTTGTTATATTACTTGGTACCAAACTATGATTTGATGTTGTATTCCTTTCTAGAGAACTCTATCCTTTGCTTGGTTATCTTAGCAATAATAAATCCAAAATCTTAACTAATATGCCCTTTTGAATGCACTAGTTTTCACCTTAAATTAAATACTTAGTGCACCTATAATAACTAGTAGAGTGCAATAGCAATTTCTTCTTATTGCTCCTCTAAATGAACTCTTTATAATAAATTGAAATATGCACTATAATCTATGTAACTTTCACTTATGGATAATGTCTTCTTTGCTTTTACTAGAAGGTAGGATGTTGATATTTTCCTTTCTTTTGAAATATATCTATCTCCTTATTTTTGTGTGTAGGTTATAACTATTGTAAAAACTATTTTCTGCACTCCCTTGAATACATTAATATGTAAACTTATCCTTGCAACTTTTAAACTCTAATATTGTGCTTAATGAAACTTAAGAAAGAAACAAATAACTAAATTTAAAATAATGAACCTTTTGCACCAAAGTTGCTTACCTTCAATGAACTTTGAAGATGATGAATAACTTAGTGATTTGAACTCATCAAAATCCTTCCTTGTAATGGATGAAATCATAACTCTTCTTTTCTGTCCAAAAAAACTCTTTAGCTCACCTATTTATAGATTTTAATCCCTCTAACTTGCTATCCAAAAACTGTAGTTTGGTGGCTTTAATTTTCCTTCAGAATACACTTTGTAGATCTAAAGTTTCACAAATAGTAATGCTGCCCTAATTGCTACCCTTTTATAGTCAATTTCTCCTTCAAAATATTATCCTTGAATCTCCAAATTTGGTATAAAACTTCCCAAAATTGCAATTGATATTTATCCCCTAGAGACCTTCAATATTCTACTATAGAATCAAAAAATTCCTTTCTCTGAAATAATCTTCAAGCCTTCAAAGGTAATCTTTAAACTTCTCAAGTTTGGTGGTTTCTCTATCTCCTTTCTCCTTCAACGTCTGTGTCAAATTTTGGCTTCAATATTGGCCTATCTAGTAGCCTTCTTCCCAATATTATGATTGTCTTGAGGCCTTATTTATTCTATACTAAAATTTGGAAAACTCCTTGCCAATTCTTCTCCTTTTGGGCTTGTTGTTGGAGGGTGATAATTGTCCCAAATTTTGTACCATCAAGAACCCCTTCCTAGTAAATTTATCCAATTAGTTCTCCTATAAAATCCTTCAATGGCCTTCATTGAAATTTGTAGTGAGGCTTTCCTATCATTATTTTTCCTTCTCCTTGAGACCCCTTCTCTAGGGCCTTTAATATTACAACTTTTGTGGTCTTCTCAATGAGATATTTTCTTCAATATTCAACTATAGAATTTTTGCAATGATATCTTCTTACTAGGATCTCTAATACTACTTCTAAAATCTAGAACAAGACCTTTGCTAGTCCTTATTCATTATTATATCTTCCTAAATTGGAAGTTCTTGAATGGGACCTCTTATGGGTCTCTTCAACTTCTTGAGATTTTTTTCTACTCCTTCAATCTATAATTTGTAGTCTTCAATCTTCAATGGAGATCACCAACCTCCAATATTCTCTTGGAATATTTTCTGGAGTCTCTTCTTCCTCAATCTACAATAAGGATCCTCTAGTATTTTTCTCTCTTCTACAATATATAGGTTTGCAATCTTACAATGGGATATTTTTTGTAAGTCTCCAAATATCCAATATTTCATTTGTTTCTTTAGCTATTAGATTGATTCCAAATAATATATTCTTCCTATCTTTTTGTAGGAAGCTTCTCAGCTTTATTTGAATCTCCTTTTCCTGCAACAAAGTATTAGGATTATAATATAATAAACTATAAATCTAGATATAATCAATATTCACTGGTTGATTTGTCAATCTAGTGGAATTAATACCGAGTCCTAATCTTCATGATTTTTTTTGCAACTCTATGGAAAGACTCTAGCCAAATACAATTTTTAGAAATTTAAAAAAAAAAAAATTTGATCTCCTCTCAATCTCTCTTGTGGATCTCCCTATTTTCTATTGATCTATCGTGGCTCTGATACCAATGTTAGCTTTTGGTGATGTATATTAAAGAAAAATAAACCACAAGATGTAACAAATGTAGGTTATGATAACTATATAATAATGAAACTAAAGTATGCAATAAAATAAGAGAATAGAATTCTACAATAACTCAATAAAATACCATTAATGAAAGTTCACAAAAATAGTACAATACAATATAATGGAGGACTTGAACACTCCAAAATTTTAAAAGAACTACATTGTACTTACTCACTACTAAATCTAGCTCTCTATAGTAACATTGTCTCTAATCTCACTCTATATATTAAAGGCCTATATATAGGAAGATATATGCATTGGAATTTACTCTAACCATGACTCTTCATCTACCTATCCTATGACTCATGTACATCTGGACTACATGCACATTTACATAATTGTATATTCAAACACTTGTGCATTTATTACATTGCATGAAGTAACTCAAGCCTTACTCTAAAGTAAAATCCTACTCTAGTTATGTACCCAAGTTGGTACATTAGCATGTACAAAATAATGTAATATACTCTAATAAATCCTATCAATGAGATACTTCACTCAAAAACCAGATTTGAAAGAAACTATCCACTTGTAGACAGGGTGCTTCTATTCTTGGTACCAAAGATATGCTAAAACATATGTAAACTAAAATTTCTCGATGAAAAAAATAAACATCGAGTCTCATATTTATAATAACTAATGAGGTGGTGGAAGCTTCTTGATATTTTCTATAGTAAATATAGAAACATTGAAAAGTGGTTCTTTAATAACAAATATAAGATCTGGTGAGTAGGGCCTTATCCCTTTTATGTGGGATAGTATCTTCCACTAAAACCAACTATAGAAGATAAGATTCTATCTATTTTTAAACTATATATGTACTTGGTATATTCCTTGTGAATACCACAACCATTCTTGACAATTAGAAATTTCTTGGTATAGCTATGCAATTAACTCATCTTTATTTGAAATATCTAGTTGGCTATCAAGCATTTCTATGTCTTGAATAGTAGATGATTTAGGTATATGTTTTTTATAAACAAGAACTACTGGTTGTATGAATTCATCGACATAAGTTCACAAAGCAAGATGTTCTATAAAATTGATGTGAATTTTACAACTAGCCAATTTTGTCTACCAAGATAAATTTACACAGATTGTAGCAAAGAAATCTTGGAAGGCTACACTTGGTTCTTGTAGTCTTCTTAAAAGTATAATGTCATCAAGTTTTCCATTGATAAAAATATGTTGCAATATTGTTACTATCATTTGGCTCCAATTGGCTGAATTTACCAAAAAATTAGAGAGTTATATACAAAATAAAGATGGGGGAAGCAATCAAACCTGATTAAATCAACATTAGAAAAATACTGATAAATTTTATGACAAAAAACTTGATAATCTTATTTTGAATTTAAGGGCCAATTTTCTAGCTAAAATAAGGATATCTAAACATTTTAATCTAGGTCATTTCTCTAGTTAAGGCATCGGGAAGAGAATTTTATTTACCTAGAACATATTCAACATCAAGCTGATATTGTGTCAAAATTGCTTGCCACCATGCATATCTTCCTTTGTAGAGCTAAGCTTAAATATTTTTTTTCATTAAAAATTTGAAATTATTACTATCAGTTTTGATTAAAAACTTTTTAGTAGGTAGAATGGTTCTGAAATTTTCAACTCCCTTTATAATGAAAAGAATTTCTTTTTCTACAAACCAATAGTTTAGTTCATGTTTCTTAAACTCTCCTAACTTGTAAGTGACTATCTTTTCTATATTATTTTTTATCAGTAAAGCATATGCTCAAAAATATTTACTAGCATCTATTTGGAGAATGTATGGTACTTCAAATGCTAGTTCTAAAGGTAATAAATCTAAGCAATAATTTTCTAGTTCTTTGACCGCTTTTGTTGCATTAGGTGATAAATTGATTTTTTCTCCTCTGATTGCTTCTACGATTGGTTTTGTGATTTTTGTGAGTTACCGAATATAATCATTAAGATAATTTATGCATCCTAAAAATATTTTTACTTGCTCTTTATTAATCAATTTATCAAGAAAATCTTTTCCCTTTTCTATGATATTGTATCACAATCTGACCATCTTTTAAGATGACTCCTAAGAACTCAATTTTTTATTTGGCTATTTGGAATTTCTTGTTGTCTCCTAAAAGACCTATTCCATGTTTAAAAATATATTTTTTTAAATGTTTGGAGATGATGCTTATGCTTTGTTTGAGTATGAGAATAAACTACAAAATCATCAATGTAATTTACAATAAATGCAAGGAATGGAGAAAATATTTTATCCATTCTCATTTGGATTTGTGCAAGTGCATTTTTTATCCTAAATGACATTACTAGACATTCAAATAAACCAATTGGAGTGGTGAAGGTTGTCTTGCAGATATATTTTTTTATAATTTTGATCTCATGATACTTAGAGATACAATCAAATTTTAAAAATATTTTTCCTAAACCAACTTTGTCTATCAAATATTTTTTATGTGGTAATGGCCATTTTATGTCTTGAGTAATAATATTTAATGGAAAATAATTGATAACCATTCTAGATTTTTCTATTTTCAACTTTGAATGTTTTCTGACTATAAATGTAGAACATGCATAATTTTATTTAGGAGGTTTAATTAAACCTTTTGTAAGTAATTCATTTATCTGTTTTCTAGCTTCATCATTATCTTGATTATTTAAAACAATCTTCTTACCTTGAACAAGAAGATCATAGTGTTTGGAATCATTGCTTGGGGAGAATCAACTACCAATTTATCTACAGGGTGTTCAACATAAAATGTTATCATGAATCATTCTAAATCAACCACAACTGTAGGATTGATGGTTACGAATAGATGGTTACGATTACCTGTGAATATTATAGCACTACATTTTTTGGTATTTTTGCCTTTTCTAGGTTTATTTCATGAATGATTATTTCTTCAATGCTTGGGTTTGTCCATTGAGATTTTAATTTTTGTGAATGAAAAATATTTGGGACCCTTGGAACTGTAATTTTGGGACCCTTGGAACTGTAATTTTGTCATTTTTAATATTTAACACCAAGCAATTGCTTGCTATGGTATAAGAACTAAATTTGTCTAAAAATTAACTTCCCAAGCCTACATCATATCCTCCATTAATTTTTACAAAATGTGTATAGATTATTTTATTTCAAATTTGGAGAGGAACATCAAAGATAAAATATTTTATTGAAATATATCCATTTATTGTAGATGCTTGGTAGGATTTTATAGATTCTACCCAATCTTGGAGAATATTCCCTACTGTAAAATTGATGTTTGCACCAATATCTATGAAAGCAGTGCCTTTTTGAAACTTTATTTTGCTATCTACTATATTTCTGATTGGACATAAAATTGAATTGTAATTAGCTACCGATTTTGTAATTTGGGCCTATTGGATTCTAGAAGCTATTAGATATTTGTGGTATTTAAATGAATTCTATTGAGGTAAATTTATATTTTTCTAAAAGGAATCAAAGCTTTGATATCTAGTTTGATTTATTTTCTTCTAGGTATATCATCAACAGCAAAGAACTCATTTACTTCTATATCATAATTAGAAACTTAAAAATCAAAAGTACTTTCAAGTTCTATTGTACTGATTATCAGAACGTTCTTTTTGAAATTTTTTCTTATTATGTTCTACTTCTTCTTTTCATTTTTGTAATTATGCTTCTTCATTAGTAATATCTTCTAATTTTGGCTGGTTATGATCTTTTGATACATGAAGATTTGGTTAATGGATTCAACCTCCTCTACTTCTTCAATAGTAATATCTTTTAATTCTAGTTGGTTAGGATCTGGTTGATACATGAAGACTTGGTTAATGGATTCAACCTCCTCAACTTCATCATATACCATGTAAGTATCATAAATAGGTTCTTCATCAAAATATTCGATTTCATAGAATTCTGTGTTTTTTTTTTTTATTGGCATATTGAAAATGGTTTTTATTTTCACACATTTCCCATTGTTCTAATATATTAGGTTTTACAAACAACATCCTGATTTATTTTGGATATCTATTAGCACATGAATGTGCATAATATCCTTTTTGGAAACAAGAAAAATATATTACATCTTTTCCTAGTCTAGTCTTTCATTTCTTTCTCCTAAAAATTTTATATGGTTTAAATGTTTTAGTTATTTTTATGAATTTTATTTTAATTTTATAAAATGTATCTGCAGCTTCAATATAAGCACATTTTTTCTTTGTGATTATAGAATTTTTACTAATGACATTTTTTTGAAGACACAAATACCTAAATTTTTGTTTGAATGCCTCAATTACTTTTGCAAAGTAGGTTCATTCAAATCAACACCTTGTTGAGTGAATTTTTCTAATACTAATTAGCCAATCCCTTTTTGTAAGAGAATACATATATTAGATTTTTATTAATATTTCTCTATGCAAATTTCATTTGTACACATTCTGCATCTAATATTTAGAATATTCTTTAAATCTACTTAAATATCCAAATTTTCTCATTGCTAAAGCCAATTGATCTTTCTTTTCATAATTAATATGTTAAGGGATAAAATTTGTTATTAAAGATATATACAATTCTTCTAATCCATTCATATATACATCATTTTTTGACTCTACACTAGCATGTGTCCACTAGTTCAGAACTATTCCTGCAATGTGTCTTGCAGCAACTTCAACCACAGTAGGATTATCTAAGTTGTGAACTTGTTGGAATTTTCTGTAATGATTTATCCAAATGGTAATTGTTTCCCTTAGGTTTGGAAAATAATCAATATTTAACAAGAAGGAACTTTACTTAATGCTAAAACTTTTAAACTTTCGATTTTTTTTGCTTTCTCCTTGAAATACTGTTCAAAATATTTTTGCTTCTGGACCCTTTTCAATCTTGCTTAATTTTTTTTTAGTTTTGATGGAAGGCAGTTGGAACTATGTTTAATGGGTTAGCCATGCTTCCCAAATTTATTTGCCTCTATTCCTTTTTTGCTTCTTTAGCCTGTGACTATTTTTCTTTCTATTGTGTTTCCATGAACTGTTTTACTGCATCTAGATTTGCATTGATATTTTTGATTTCAGCATTAATTTCTTCTATGCTGATTCTATATTATCAATGTGATACTTTGCATACCTAGTCCAATTATTCATGTAGTTAATTTTCTTGATTTCTTCCTTTTTGATCTTGAGAATCAATCAAATCATATTCTAGAAGATGAACCAGTTTGGAACATCTTAATCTGAGGTATTATTTTTTTATATCTATAGAGGGTTTTGGATCTTTTGTTTAAATGATGATACTAGATACATATGATGGTAATTGCACTTCTTTTTCTTTATTTACAAAATATTGGGATTGGATAGGAAACTGGGACTAACAGGAGTTCACAAAACTTGATATTTGGAAGGAAGAGATCAAAGGTAATGGTATGGGGATTATAGGTTTTATCATAAAATGAAGTCTATTTAATTTTGGAAATTGTAATCTTACCAAAAAATGCATCTTCTACTATTTTGACATTTTTATTTGCATTTTGTAACCTAGTATAGATTGCTACTTCCCATTCTCTAAGCAACTCAAATTCATCAAAAATCATTGGATATGCTTATGCTTCAAAATATATTGGACCAACTGGGACTCCTACTTTATATTTCTCAATTGGGAATTTGATAGGCACTAGAGTATTGCAGATTTGGAAAAGAAATTTAACTATGACTGACAGTTCAAAACTATTAGGTTTTAAGTCAAGGCCTCTTGTCTCAATTAATAATTGCTAAATTTTCCCAAAATTTTGTTTCTCAAATGGATAAGGAAAATTTAGAAAAAATGTGACATATTGTACTCTATTTTCCAACAAGCAAACAATTTGACCTATAACTGCTTGGTGATATGATTGAAATATGTAAAGCATGACATCCATAAAACTAGATCTACTTTAAACAATAGGGCTTTCATGAGTGAGCCTTTCAACTTCAACTTTCAGGATGTCCTCAAAAAATATTCCTTTAGATTGAAAGCTAAGATTTTATCTAGAGTAAGAAAAAAATAAGATGATCATATCCTCAGGAATTCACTCAAAAATCACATTTAAAAGAAACTATCCACTCACGGATAGGGTGCTTCTATTATCAGCACCAAAGATATACTAAAGAATAATAAAACTGAAATGTATTGATGATAGAAATGAGCATCAAGTCTCATATTTATAATAATAAATGAGGTGGTGGAAGCCTCTCAATATTTGCTACAATAAATATAGAAATATCGAAAAGTGGTTCTACAATAAAAAAGATAAGATTTGGTGAGTGGGATATTATCTCTTTCACATGGGATAGAGTCTCCCAATAAAATTAACTATACAAGATACAATTTTATCTATTATTAAAGTATCTAATTACTTGTCATATTCCTTGTAGAGACTATAAACATTCTTTGTAGTTAGAAATTACCTAGGATAGCCATGTAGTTAACTCATCTGGGTTTTAAATATTTGGTTGGTTGTCAAGAAATTTTGTATCTCAAATAGTATAATATTTGGTTATATGTGTTTGATGAATAGGAAATGCTAGTTGAATGACTTCATCAACATAAGTTTCCAAAGCAAGATATTATGTAAAATTAATGTGAATTATACAACTACCCAATTTTGTTTTCCAAGACAAATTTACACAAATTACAACAAATAAATCTTGGAAGGCTACACTTGGTTCTTGTAATATTATTTTTTTAACATGGTGGAATTGATAATGGCCATGAATCCAGGTAGGTTGTCCAGCTTTTATGGCCACCATAGTATTTTATGTTATCCATCCAGAAAGCCGCCACACAGATCTTCATGCAATCCACCCCTATAACCACCATGCCACAATCATTTTAAACCTTTTACGTCACTGAAAGCACCAGGAAAGGGACGTTCTTGTATTATTATTAAAATTATAATGTCATCAAGTTTTTTATTGATAAAAACATGTTCCAACATTGCTACTATCATTTGGCTCTAAGTGGTTGAATTACCAAAATATTTATTTTGCCTACAAAGTTATATACAAAATCAAGATAGGGGAAGCAATCAAACATGATTAAATCAACATTAGAAAAATACTGACGAATTTTGTGACAAAAATATTGACAATTTATGTTGCATTTAAGGACCATTTTTTCCAGCCAAAAGAAGGAGATCCAAAAATTTTAATCTAGGCCATTTCCCTAGTTAAGGCATTTGGAAGAGAATTTTCTCTACCTAGAACATATTCAACATCAAACTGACATTGCATAAACATTACTTGGAACCATTCATATCTTCCTCTGCAGAGCAAAGCTAAAACATTTTTGGTCATAAACCATTTGAAAATTTTATTGTTAGTTCTGGTTAAAATCATTTCAAGAAGTATAATGAATTTTTTAACTTCCTTTATAATGATTGTAGGCCAATAGTTTAGTTCATGTTTCTTAAACTCTCTTGACTTGTAAGAAACTATCTTTTCTATATTATTCCTTTTTATCAGTAAAACACGTGTCCAAAACTTTTTACTAGAATCTATTTGGAGAATGTATGGTCCTTCAAATACTGGTTCTAAAGGTGGTAAACCTGAGCAATAGTTTTTTAGTTATTTGATAACTTCTCTTGCATTAAGAGACCAATTTAATTAGTACCTAATCTTTATTAATAAATTTATCAATATGTAACGACCCTCCTCTCATGATATAAAAATATATAAACTTACATTTTTTATTGTGAAAACATGGTATCGTTGATGATCCTTGTGATTGCACGATAGTTACAGGATATCAAGGAAAGAAGTCAATAAACCGGAAAAAGGGTAAGAAAGGGAAGTGATTATTCGGCTCATGAGTACATGGATGCTCTCACACCTACATTTTATGTAAAATTTTGATTTAATGTTAGTGTGCATGCTTTATTGGAAGTAATGATTGTTTTTTTAACTCATGGATATAGTGTGTTTGTATTGTGTGTGTGGCAATGATCTTGGGAGACACCTTTTATTTCTTTTTTTTACTTATACATAATATTTGACAAAAGATATAACATATATATATATGTGTGTGTGTGCATGTATGTATAAATGAAAAGGAATCATTTAATGCATAAACATTAAAACATAGCATGGAAATGTGTTTTACGTGTTATTTTAAAATATTAATTTGTTTGACTTTATATGTTTGGCTTCTTTGTTGAGTAAAACTTAAAGGAAGCCAATGTTTAAAATATTTAATCCAAATTGAGGTCTCTTGGTAAGTTTAGAGTGGAGTAATATTGGAAATATCGTGCATAACCAAACTTAGTGGTGCCATAATGATTTGGACCCTCTTTCTACCTGACATCTGAAAAGGCTGGAAAAGTGAAGGGAAAAGGTGGAGAGAGCAAAACGAAAAGGGAGATGAAATATTGTGGAAATCAGGGAGAAGGAAATGGTGATAGTTGTTAGTGAAAGTTTTGTAGGTGCGGAAGCAATAAGAAGGCCAGAGAAGTCTTCAGTGAGTAATATCCAGGTGATTTCTTTACATACGTATACTTTTTCAATTACATTTACTTCTAAAATAAATGAATCCTATGTGGTGTGATTTCCTTGGTTACTGAAGGCATGTGTAAAGGATAGACTACACATAATATTTGATGGACTATGTGGAATGAATTGTGTGTGGAATGAATTCCTTGGTTGTTGAATGTATGTGTAGAAGATAGATTGCACATAATGTTTGTTTTTATTTTTATTTATTTAAAAAAAAGAACTTTTCCATGCCTCTATGCTTGAATGGGAAAAGAAAAATAAATTTTGGTACTGCACAAGGTAAATGTATATAGGGTGACTATCTAGTAACATAACATGGAGTATTTGTGTGCTATGTCAAGTGTTGTCTGGACGAAGTAGACATCCTGGTTAAAATAGCTTTTATGCCTTGACTGGTGTGCAAAAAATAAAAAAAAATACTGCATGTTTATTATTTGAATGATAGTTGCATTTAGGAATGCATGCATCTAAGAAATAAGTTGTAATACGATCCCACTATATTTGCAAACCTAAATTCCTTCGATCTGGTTGTGCTTGGCTTTGAATGGTGTGTAAGAAAGCAGTAAGTTGTGTTGTGTTGATAAAAATCCTGCATCACCCATGCTTGGAACCCAAACTCTTTGTTGAATCCAAAGTCATTTCATTGTGCTTGGAAGTGTTGTTTCAAGTTTAACAGTGATCATATTATGTAACATTTTGGAGAAGGGTGTTTAGCCTTGCATGTGTATTATCTTTAAATTTTAGTATAGCGAGTCGTTGGTAGACTTTAGTAAAGCTATGTAGAAGTTCACCATGTTAGGTCTCCAAATTCTGGTCAATAATGTACTGTTTGAAATGTTTAAAAATTATTAAAGTACAATTCTTTATTTGGTTAATGTTATGAGAAAGATAATTATACTTGACGATCAGCGTTGTTTGTTTTCAATGTTTGCTATGGTTGAACTATATGGAAAATGCTTGTTTAAATGATAGTTTATCTTTGGAAGCTCTTCATGAATTGTAGAATAAATGTCTTTTAGAATTTTTTTAGAAAAAGAGTTAAACACTGGAAGAAGCACCCTTCCTTCAATGTTTGAATATTAAATATTTTAGAACTTGAAGGCTATGATCAATGAGACTCTTGTATGCAGGTATTAATATTTCAATACTTTATTTACGTATTTGGATAAATAGAATAAATATGTATGTCTTATTAATAAATGTTATTATTCTTCTTAAGAGGAAAAGAAATATTTCCAAAGCAAAACATAGAAAGCCATATAGAAAAGTGAAATTGTGCAGTCTGTTGTAAATGTAATATAGAATAATATTATCAGTATTATCATTTAGAGCTAACTCCTTTTAAGTTGGCTAGTCTAAGGAATTCTCTGATTTATGATTACTTTGCTTGTGTATTATGAAAATAGAATTATAAATGCATGAGTGTTATTTTAGTTTGCTTGAAAGTATCCAGTATGTTTCTTAGTGAAAGTAAAATCGTAGTAGAAAATGAAATAAAATAATTTATGTCTTTTATGCTTGTTAATGAAATAGATAGCATGATGATAATTTTTCCTACTATGTACAAGGATTGGTAATGAACCTTTTATAAGTGTAAATCTTACCTAACGACTACTTGAGAAGCTTAGGTTGTGTAAAATTCTTAGGGATTGTCAATACCTTAAGTTTGAAGTTAAGACTACTCTACCTTGCCTATGAAGTAAAGCATCGAGTGATAAGGATGTATTTAGAAGAAAAATAAAACCCAATTTATTGAGGTGCATGTATGCACACAACAATATCGAGAGCAATTGTTGGTTTGACAAAATTGGTTGGAAAATGTGACTGGGTCAATCCTTTAAAGAGAAGGTGGTATGGGACATCATCTCAAGACTGCTCCTTAATAGTACTATGATAAGTCCCATAACCGAAAAACTTAGTTAATATTTAGCCTCGATGTTTGATATGGGACAAACGATCATGAGTTACATCGAGTAAGTGTGATCAAGACCTAGGCCATTGTATTGGCAAGGTTCTATATGAATATGATAATTAGGGATAATCAAATAGTCACATGGCATATTTATGCTAGAAACCTTTCATTCAATGTTTCGAACATGAAAGACTAAAATTTTAAGGTTTAGAATATTTTAGGTTGGGGACGCAAGCATCAATACTTTAGGTATTATGGGCCTTAAAAAATAACACCTACCATGGTTCGACTCTCATGCCAAAAAATGAGGATGTTAAATGAGATTGTTAAATCCACAAAATGGCACAATTACGGGATGTGGTCTATCTCGTCCACTTGTATGAATATCTACAATAGTCGTGAGATCTAAAAATTGATTTCATGTGTTGTACTACTTAAATTTTATCAAAAAAATAAATTGGGTGAACAGATATTTCTTGAAATATTTATGGTTAAACCTTAGAAAATGTAGGTTGAAACAAAAAAAAAAAACTTCTTGCTTACCTTGTTTGATTAAGGACAACTAAGTGAATAGACTTGGGTTGTTACATATGGTATCAGAGTAGACTTGATCCTAAGTTGCAGACTTTGAATGTTAAAAAAATTAGTTGTTACAAACTAATGAAAAATCTCTTTCACTTACAGGTTGATATGGCACTAATGCTATGTGGTGGGTCCTCGAGAAACCCTATGAGAGGTAGAGATGAGGAAACCAATGAAAGACCTGTAAGGAAACCAAGATTAAATTTGAGAAAATAATGTCCTTAGAATCATAGAAGAATGAAAGGTTTGAATGAACCACCTCCAAATGAACCAAAAATAGGAGGAGAAAGCCTTGCAAATGTTGTAAAATTATTGCAAACTCAAATGGATCAGCAAAGGGAATAAATGGACCAACAAAAAATACATATGGCTCAATAATAGAAATTCATTTCCTAGCAATAGTAGGTAATAGAAAACCTAACAGGGAATAGAGGAACTGGATTAGATAGGGTAGGGTATGTGCCCAAGGAACCTAAGATATCTAGTACCAAAAGAGCTAGGGTAAGAAAATAGTTGGATGGAAACCTGAAAAAGGTTGTAATATCCAAGTTTAATAGGAAAGGCAACGGTGAGTCCACTGAGAATTGGTTAAGTGCGTTGGAGTCCTACTTGTCTTTAGTGGTCCTATCATCTAAATCTAATACTACTTTGGCAGAAAAGAATATGATAGAAGTAGCCTTAGATTTGTGGAAATTTTACAAGAAAGGACATGCAGTAGAAGTTGTTGATCTCAAGAGGGAGAAATTTGTCAAAGAGTTTAGAGATAGATTCTTGACAAAATAGTATAATGTGGAAAATTTTGGTGAATTCCAAATTTGTGATAGGAAAGCATAATAGTACGAGAATACCACCAAAATTTTATTCAATTATTAAAGTATGCATCTAAATATAAGTGTAATGAGGATATGAAGTGACGTAGACTAGTAAAACAACTCACAAACAATCTACAAAAAATAAAGAAATGGTAATAGGAACCAGGGCTTTCTTGTATTACTTTTCCCCAAAAAAATGCAGTTACAGAGACCCCCCTTTACAAATTCAAAATTTCCCTTTAATACCCTATTTTCCCTTTTCCCACCTAGGACAATTAATTTGAAATTTGAATTTTGGAGGTAAAACTTCCTAGGGTCATAACTCCTCGCTCATTGCTTAGATTGACTATTAGTGCATATTTTTGAAAAGCTCTTGAAAAGAGCTACAATGGCATAGTGCCCATAAGGAGACCAATAAATTTTCACCCCTCTACGAGACCTCTAAGGCCTTCAAAATTCACCCTTAAGTTTTAGTGGTAGGATTTTTACCATTTTGGAAGGATTCAAACTAACTAGTTTTATAACAGAATAAAATTAATACAAATATTAGATGATGCAAGATCACTCTTATACCATTGGATGCTCTTGCATTAGACACCTAGGGTAAATTGAGAATTGACCTTCACTTCTTTGGTGTTGGAGGAAAACCAAGGTGGTCAACCTTTATCTTTGACAACCAAGATGAATCCTGAATAGGCCTACCTTTCCACTTAACTAGATATTCTTCATATTGCCTATTTCTTGTACTTCTACCAATGTGGGTATCCATGATTTCTTCTATTTCTTCCTTCTTTGGAGTAGACACTAGAATATTTCAAAATTATGTTGTTGGTCCATCATCATTGTCTCGCTCATGATACTCTTCCAAATAAAAAATGTTGAACATAGGTGAAATGTTAAGCCCACTCGACAATTCTACTTCATATACATTTTCTAAATAATATTTCTTTATGATCCTGTATGGTCCAAAATTCTTCATCTTCAGCTTGTTGTAAGTTTTAGTAGGAAAATTTTCTTTTTTTTGAGGTGAACCATAACTTCATCTCCCACTTGGAAACCTTTAAACCGTCGCTTCTGGTCTGCCTTTGTCTTGTACGGATTTTTCATATTATTAATATGCTTCTTTACTTCTTCATGAAATTTCTTCATGTGCTTTGCAAAGTCCTCAGCCTTAGTACTAATTTTTTTCCCTTTGTCCATATTCCTCAACTTAGAAGCATTCCTTGGGCTACTCCCATATACAATATGGAATGGAGATTTATTAGTACTCATGTTGATAAAATTTTTGTAAGAAAATTTTACCTATGGTAAAATAAAATCCCATCCCTTGGGCTTATCTCCTACTAAGCATCTCAGAAGGTTACCCAAACTCCTATTCACCACCTTTGTTTGTCCATAAGTCTACGTGTGGTATGCAAAATTGATTTTCAAATCTATCTTCAACTTCTTCCATAATGTCCTCTATAAATACCCAATAAATTTGGTATCTCTATTAGAAACGATACTCTTTGGTAGACCATGTAGTCATACCACCTCTTTGAAAAAATCCTACAACATGAACAACATCATTAGTTTTATGGTAGGGAATGAAATGTGCCATATTTAAAAACCTATCAACCACCACAAATATGGAGTAATTCCCCCTTTATATCCTTGGCAGACCAAGAACAAAATCCATGTTGATGTCTTCCCATGGTTTCTCTAGTATAGGTAATGGCTAATATAATTTGGTGTTCTGCCTCACACCCTTGGCCATCTAGCATCCTCTGCAACTTTGTACAAATCTCTTCACATATTGCTATAACTATGGCCAATAGTAGTTCTCACTAATGAGGGAAATGGTCTTATCTCAACCAAAGTGTCTAGCCAACCCTCCACTATGCTTCTCCTTGACCATATTCTCTCTCATCAAACTCCTTGGAATGCACAACTATTTTTCTCTAAACAACATTCCATCCTAGATTAGGAAATACAATAATGTAGTTCTATCCAAAGTAACTAGTGCCAAGCAATATTTCTAAGCCTTTGCAAAATATGGATCTTCAGGGTATAAAATCTTAAGTTCATCAAACCCTACAACCTCCACCTTCATTTCTATCAACAAGTTCTACCTTCTACTTAAGGCATCTACAAATCTGTTTGACTTCCCACTCCTATGCTTCAACACAAAGGTATAACTACAAAAACTCAACCAATTTTAAGTGCCTCTGATTTAGCTTCCCTTGGCTATTATTATACTATAAGACCTGATGATTAGTATATAAAACAAACTCTTTTAGAAAAAAATAGTGTCTTCATTTATTCAAAGCTTTAACTATAGCATAAAACTCATGATCATAGATGGAATACATATTCCTAGCCTCATTAAGATTCTCACTAAAATAGGCAACAAACTTACCTTATTTACTCAATACATATCTTATGGCGCTACCACTAGCATCACAATCTACCTGAAATACCTTATTAAAATCTAGAAGTGCCAAAATAGGTTGCTCTATGAATTTATTCTTTAACATATCAAAACTCCTATCTACTCCTAAAGTCCACTTAAAAACCTTTTAATCCCCTCTCATTGTTTTCATTAGGGGTGCACAAATACTACTAAAATTCTTAATAGTTTTTTTGTAAAACTTGCTAGACCATGGAATGATCTTATCTCTGTAATTCTCCTTGGGGTAGGCCATTCAATGATATCCCTCACATTTTCTAGGTCTATTTTAAGACCTTCATTTGAGATGACAAATCCCAGATACACTAAACTCCTTCAAAAAACTTTACTTCAAATTAACCAGCAACTGATCCTCTCTTAGCTTCTTAAAAACTCATAGAATATGCATTAGGTGCTCCTCCAATGTCTTACTAAAAATTAAAATGTCATATAAATAGACAATGACAATTTTTCCTAAAATTTCCTTCAATACCTCATTCATAATCCGCATGAATGTGCTTGGTACATTGGCTATCCCAAATGGCATGACCAACCACTTGTACAAACTCTCTTTGGTATTAAAGGTTGTCTTCCACTCATATCCTTATTTGATATAGATCTGATGATACCCACTCTTCAATTCAATATTTGTGAAGTACTTGGTTTTACTCAAAAATTTCATAATGTCTTCCATTTTTGGTAATAAAAATCTATATTTTATGGTAATCTTATTAATAGATCAAGAATCTATACACATTCTCCACTCCCTATATTTCTTTGGTGCTAGTACTACATGTACTACACATGGAATCAAGCTCTCCTGAATAAGCCCTTTCATTAGTAGCTCTTGAACTTGTCTATTTAGCTCCTTATTTTCTATAGGATTCATTCCATGGGTTGACTTATTTGGTAAACTAGCTCTTGGTACCAAATCTATCTCGTGACTGATATTTCTCACTGGTGCAAAATCCTTAGGTGCATTATTTGATACAATGTATGGTAATTATTCCAACAGACCTGAGACTTCTACTAAAATATCCTCACATTGTTCTTCCCTAACTCTATAAATTAACGCATAGCACATATGCTCGTGCTTTAAACCATCCAAAAATTTTCTACCATCAACTAAACAAATTCTAGCACTACTACATACCTTTTCTTCCACCTCCTTTAGGGGCTTTAGCTTGTGCTGCACTCCATACTTTGTCTGGGAGTAATTTTTAGCATGTCCATCATGTATTGCATGCCAATCAAACTACCATGGCCTTCCCAATAGCAAATGGTAAGCATGCATAGGCAGTGTCACACAGGATATCATCATGGTAATTTCCAATATGGAACTTTACTAAACATTGCTCACTAACTAAAGCCCTATGGTCCTTATGCAACCACACAATACAATATGGATGCAAGTGTCTCCTTCTCTCTAACCATAATTTGGTAACCATACTTTTTGAAACTATATTATTAGTGCTACCATTATCAATGATAATATTACAAACCTTACCTGCACATTTACACCTTATACAGAATAAACTCTTCCTATAATATGGATTTTTCTCCTCATTCAGCAAGGCTCTTTTTGTGACTAGAAATTCTCCTCTTTATGCTTCTTTAGAGTTCTCAAATTCAACACCTTCATCTATAATAATAGTTTGGGTATTACCTTCATGCCTTGTATTCATCCTCCCTTGGTGTTGTGGACACTCGTATACTCGATGTCCTTCTTCCCCATATTGGAAATAGGTTTAATGAAATCCTCCTCTTCTGGGTCCTTGTCCAAACCTTCCTCTTCCTATTTGGTAACCATTATTTTGCTCACGATGGAAGTAAGCATTATCCCCTTTATGGTCATGATTTTTGCTAGCTTCTCCATTCTTCTTTTGGTCTTCATTTCATCCTCTATTTTTTCTCCCACCAGTTCTTCCACCAGGACCTCTTCTTTTTTGCTTGCTTTCAAATATTCTATTCAAATTATCTTCTACCTTAAAGGAAAATTGGTAAGCATCTTCTATGGTGGTCATCCTAATCAGACTTAGCTCCTCTTAGAGATTTTATCTCAACCCATTTATATAATGGTCTACCTTCTCCTTGTTGGCCTCAAAATGGCCTATTATAATTAAAATCTTGTAGAAATCCTTTGTGTACTCTGACAAACTTACCTGATTACCTCAAACCCTACATTTGTTTTAGTAAATCCAACTTGTAGTCAGCTGGAATGAACTATTCTCTTTAAATTCTCTACCATCCGCTCCCACATTATTATCCTATATTTTCCTCTTCTATTTCTATCTAGTTGTATTCCCTTCCACAAGATACTAGCATGACCCTTCAGCTTAGTCTTAGTAAATTTGGCCCTTTCAGGATCTTCCACCTCCTCATACTCAAAGTATTATTCCATATCATTGATCCAGTCGATTAACTCTTCTAGGTTAAAATTTCTAGAATACGTACAAACATAAAAATTTGGTCTCTTCCCAATTTGGGATATGGATTTATACAATCTAGCTTGCGTAGGATCTACTACCTCTTCTTCTTCCTCGAATTAGACCTCTTCTAAAGAACACAAGCTTATACTGAGAGGGGGGAGGGTGAACAATATAAGACCACTTTTTACTTTTCTTTCCCAATCAATATTATGTAATGTATAGATAGCAATATCAACAACAGTAATCAAAGCAATGCATAAATCACCACACACAATAGAGACACCAATTTAATGTGGTTCACCCAATGTGGGCTCCTCTACGAATAAAATATTTCACTAAAATTATCTCAATAAATATCTTGGGAATCCTTTCCCTATTACAATTTTTATGGACCTCTATCCAAAGGAGACACTAATATCTTAATCAAGTTCATGGGTCCCTATCCACATGAGAACTCCTTTATCCTTAACTCTGGCTGGTGATATTCTAGAAGAATTGCTGCCTCCATTACACTAGATAATGGATCTCTATCCACTAAAGACACCTATCCTCACTACCTTGGTTAATGGATCTCTATCCACTGGAGACTATAATCCTCTATACTCTGTCACCTCCAAAGATTGATCTTAGCTCTATCTCAAATTTTTACTAAATATAGTCCTTCTATCTAGCACAAATCTACTCAATATCTATCTCTGGTTTAGCACAAACTTGTCCTCAAATATACACCAAAATATATCCTTAAATTTGTAATAAACACAGTCCTTCAGTCTAGCACAAATATATACTTAATATCTATCCTCTGGTCTGCACTAAACATAGTCCTTCGGTCTAGCACAAATTTATCCTCAATATCTATCCTCAAGCCTTAACACAAATCTTGATCTATTCACAAATCAACATAGCTAGATCTTCCCCAAACATTAACTCAAGGTTTGAACAAATAAATCAATCATCTCTTCTCAAAATTCTTCTCAAATACTTGTCTCAAATATGCCTTGTAAGCTTCCACAAAAGCTCACACTGATCTATCCAAAAGTCCTCTCTAGAACTTGTCCAATTTGCTCAACAAGTCCTCACTAGAACTTGTCCAATCTGCTCAAAAATTTCTATCCTCAAACTCTATATTGTAAGCTTCCACAAAAGCTCACACAAATTTGTTCACAAGTCTTCTCAAAGACTTACCTCAAATCTGCTCAATAATTCCTCACTAGAACTTGTCAAATATCATAGAAACATATTGAGAAATATTAGAGGCTCAATATGCTTCACATTCATCACAATTATCAATTAATTTCAATTTCTCTTTTTACCATAGAAACATATAGAGAATCGTTAGAGACTCAATTTGCTTCACACTCATAAATTCTCAATCACTTTCAATCTCTCTTTTATCACAAAAACATATAGAGAATTGTTAGAGACTCAATATGCTTCACATTCATCAACACTCAACCTCTTTCTCAAATAAATTTAGAATATAAAAAAATTTGTTTCACATAACTTGAACTATCACATCAACACATCCACTTGACTAGGCTCAACCAACTCTACTTAACCAATCACTCAATGAAATAATCCTTGCTCATAAAACCTAGTCCAAACTTATGAGAATTCACTCAAATATTTCCAATAATGCTTATCAACCAATCTCACATAACAATGATACTCATTATCTTTGCAAACCCTAGTTCATATTTTTTACTCAACTAATTGCTTCAACAACAATACTAGTCTCACATAACAATGATACTCATGATTTTTGCACAAATCTCAATCAAGTTCCTCACTTAACTAATCACTTCAACAACTATTCTTATCAAATAAGTTTTTATCAACAACTGTTTATTCCAAAAAAACCCTTTTCACTCCAACTTAGCATTCACAACATTCAATAATCACTCACTAGGAAGATGTGCCCATACCTTTTGTTTTATGTAAAAGTGCACTTAGAAAACCTGTCTCAATCACAATTTCCTTATTTCCAATTTTCAATGGTTATATGACAAAAATATCACTCTAACACTTTCTCAAAATATTCCTTAGTCACAAAAATAATCAAAGCTCAAATACACCTTATTGCTCCATTTTAAAATAATATCCAACACCACAAATATTTAATTAAAAAACTTATTTCAAAACTCTAACTCATCAAAATAACATCTTAAAAACTTAGTTTCATCATAACCCTTTTTAGAAATATATCTAAAAAATAATCCAAAATCTACTTATGACTCCCTACTTAGTATTGCATTAATTAAATAAATCACTTTATAAAAGAATGCAATAAGTCAATCTCTCACTTTTCTAAGGTAAAACAAAATTACCCTAGATTTTATTTTAGAAAAATAACCCTTCATATATCAAAAACATTTCCTCAACACTTAGGTTAATTTCACAACTTAATTTCCACCTTATCCCTCCTAAACTTTAGCAAAACAAATTAAAATAACTTCCAAAAAAAATATTACTACTTTTCACAATTTGCGAGGCTCAAAATTGACATAATACTCCCACAATGCCTTGGATATGGGTTCCACACCATGTGAACCATGTGCTCCACTTGGAGCCTCAAAGCACAATGTGCGCTTTGACTCATTCAATCCCTTAAGATCCCTTGGCTCTTCCTTCGACATTGACAGAACCACACACTGCACTATTTGGGAGGCACACATTTCAAAATTTGCACATGCTTCTTTTTTCTTAAGGAGAATGCAATAAAATTGATGCCAAACCTTAGGAATGGCTATGGTATTTATACCATATGCCTTCCCTTGTCACACATGTCGACGAAGATGAAAATACGTCGGGGAAACAATGTTATCATCAACGCTACCAAATTTACCTTCGAAATATATTTATTTATAATTATTTTAATTCAAAGGAATTTAAATATCATAAATTAAATATTTAAATCTCCTTTGTAATTTTAAAATAAAATCCTCCTTAGGTTTTATAAAACATTTTTGATTTGCCCAACCATAGTTTTAATAAAAACCTTTTATTTTGCCCAACCATGGTTTTAATAAAAATATAATATTTTGTGCTTCACCTAATATTTAAAAATAAGCATTATGAAGCTCTTTTGCCACTAACCTTTTGCATTAATCCTTCTAACCTTTTGACATCAATGATAATTCATCCTTGAAATTAATGTCAACTTCATCTACTCAAAAAGTCCAACATCTTCTTCTTCAGCTTCATCTTCACTTCCATCTTCTCTTCTTGGCTCAAACCCTCTATGCAGCTCCTCTTGTAACACTTGAACTTACCTATGTAGGGCTCTAAAATCCTCTTCTGGTACTAAAATATTTCTCCCACAACCACGATTTCTTTGTGGAGGCATTATGATCACATTTCTCATAAAACCTAATCATAAATCTTGGTGTAAACTACCTCACATTTGATGATTTGTCTGCACACTCAAGAACTCCCGCTCTGATACCACTTGACATTGAACTGGTAAAAAAACTCACAAACAATCTACAAAAAATAGAAAAATGGTAATAGGAACCAGATATTTCTTGTATTACTTTTCCACAAAAAAATGCAGTTACAAAGACCCCCCTTTACAATTTTGAAATTCCCCTATAATACCTTGTTTTCCCTTTTCCTGCCTAGGACAATTCATTTGAAATTTGAATTTTAGGGGTAAAACTTCCTGGGGTCATAACTCCTCACTCATTGCTCGGATTGACTATTAGTGCATATTTTTGGAAAGCTCTCAAAAAGAGCTACAATGGCATAGTTCCCAAAAGAGTACTACAACCAATTTTCACCCCTCTACAAGGCCTCTAAGGCCTTCAAAATTCACCCTTAAGTTTTAGTGGTAGGATTTTCACTATTTTGGTAGGATTCAAACTAACTAGTTTTAGAACAAAATAAAATTAATACAAATTTTGGATGATGCAAGATCACTCTTACACCACTGGATGCTCCTGCATCATGAAGACTTAGAAATTCATTATGGGATTACATCCTAGAATCATGACTGTAGTAAATATGCACAATACTATCAATATTCCTAAAATTTTTGACTTGGTAAGAAAAGAGGAGGCCAATCAGGAAACAAGAAAATCATATTTTAAATACCAAAAGCTATCCGAAAAGGAAAAATATGAACTTTGAAAATGAAAAAGTGTTGGATTTATGAAATGGGAGAAGGAAAAAAATAAGAAAACCAAAGGAGGATATCAAAACAAGCAAAGTGGTAAAAATAAAACTAATTACCAAAATGGTAAGTACAGGAAAGATGCAAAGGAGTTTCCAAGAAGATAGGACCAGAAGTCAATAAGGTAAGAAAGGGCCATGGAAACTACTTTTATAAAAAAAAAGTGAGAATTATAGTAGGGGAAACAAAACTCCTCCAACATGATGTTATGTGCGTAAAGGAGCTCACTACGGCAATAATTGCCCCCACAGAGCATATCTGCACTAAAATCTCTAAAGGAAGCTAACCACTGGATCTATGCTACCATAGGTAGTTCTTAATTTGATGGTAAAATTACTCCTTTCTTATTGATTGGAAAAATATTTGATAGAGTAGTGAAAATTTTAATCTCATCTAGAATAGTGAGGGATTTACCTGTTAGACCCATATTTTTGGCTAAAAGTTGGAAGGTAGAGTATGGCTCAGGGTAAACCTACCATGTTGACCAATGCTTATTTTAATCTCACATATCCTTGCCATAAGAAAAAACTAATTGATAAATGTATGTGATGGCTTTGCATGCGTTCGACATCATTTTAGGAGTGGATTGGTTGAAAGTGCATAAGGCTCATTTAAATTTTGAAGGAAGGTGGATGGAATTTTTGGATGAATCTAATCAAAGGCTTAGAGTTAATTGTAGTCAAAAAGAAGTTAAACCACACCTATTGACTACAATGCAAATCAAGATGGTTATTAAAAGAAGAGGTATGATTTTCATATTCAAGTTGAATGAAAAGAAGGAAACAGAAAGATAATATAATCTATTCCAAAAATCTCTAGTGTTAGAAGCATTTAAAGATGTGTTTTTGAAGGAACTTCCAATATTTCCACCTCAGAGTGAGTTTGATTTTTCAATAGAGTTTTTGCTTGGAGTTGCACCAATTTCAAGATCACCTTATAGAATGAACCCCATAGAGTTGCAGGATATTAAAACACAACTTTAATATTTGCTAGAGAAACGTCTAATTAAGCCTAGTGTGTCACCCTAGGGAGCTCCTATATTATTTGTTAAGAAGAATATGGTACTTTAAGGATGTGCATAGATTACCGAATGTTGAATAAAGTTACAATCAAGAATAGATATTTTATGCCAAGAATTGATGACTTGTTTGATCAGTTAATGGGAGCAACCATATTTTCTAAAATAGACTTGAGATCTAGTTATCATTAGTTAAGAATTTTGGAGGAAGACACTTCTATAACAACATTCAGAACAAGATATGGAAATTTTAATTTTATAGTCCTACCATTTGGGCTAACTAATTTTCAAGCTGCATTCATAAACCTCATGAATAACATTTTTAGAGATCAGTCGAATCGATTTGTACTTGTATTTTTGGATGATATAATGATCTACTCCAAGAGTAAATAGGAGCACATTCAGCATAGGTAATTATGCTAGAGATCCTTAGAAGGAATCAATTGTATGGAAAGTTATCCAAATATGAATTTTATACCCCACAAGTACAATATCTTGGGCATATTGTTTCTGCTACGGGGATTGTAGTGGATCCAAAGAAAATTGAAGCAATTTTAGACTGGCCAGCACCTACTAATGTTTCAAATGTACGAAGCTTCATGGGAATTACAAAATAATATAAGAGGTTTGTCAAAGGGTTTTCAAACATTGCTCAACCCATTAAAAGCCTTCAGAGAAAAGGAAAAAGCTTCAAGGGGATAGAGTAGTGTGAGAAGACTTTTCATATTTTGAAAGAAATTTTGATGATGACACCAATCCTACAATTTCCTGATCCTAATAAATAGTTTACAGTATGTACATATGTATCAATTGAAGGGTTAGGAGGGATCCTAACTCAATATGGTGCAGTAATTGCCTATGAA
This sequence comes from Wollemia nobilis, assembly GCA_028583015.1. Lineage (NCBI taxonomy): Eukaryota > Viridiplantae > Streptophyta > Pinopsida > Araucariales > Araucariaceae > Wollemia > Wollemia nobilis. Next base: position 16,029,761 of record JAQPPZ010017235.1, read on the forward strand.
TCTAGAAAACTTAAGAGGCATGAGATTAACTATGCCACTCATGACCTAGAATTGGTAGTAATGGTACATACCCTAAAAATTTGATGACATTATTTATTGGGAAATTTTTTTGAATTAAAAATAGACCAATAGAGTCTAAGGTATATATTTTATCAACCATTATTAAATGCTAGACAACACTACTGGATGGAATTCTTAGCAGAATACAACTTCAATATTGAATACATTAAAGGAAAATAAAATAAGGTTGTCGATGCTCTAAGTAGGAGATGATGTATTACTGAAATGAAAAATGGCAATATGATATGTTGGATAAAATTAAAATATTACACAAAATAGATGAGTATTGTCCAAATTGTGTGAACCAAGTTGGGAAGAAACTTGATAAAGATACAAATTATGTTTTCAAGGATAATCTGCTATTTTTTAGAAATAGATTTGTAGTCCCTAATTTGGGAGGATTAAAAGAAAAAATATTTAAGGAGGCTCATAATACTCCTTATTACGCACACCCAAGAGGGACAGAAATAAGTGAAAATTTGAAAAAAGATTACTACTGGATAGGAATGAAGAAAGATATTACTCACTATGTGGTAAAGTGTCTGGAATGACGGAAAGTGAAAGCAGAATATATGCACCTAGTTGGAAAGCTATATTCACATAAGATACCCACACAAAAGTGGTAAGTAATAGCAATGGATTTTATAGTGGGTTTGCCTAAGACAAGATTTAGGCATGATGCAATTCTAGTAATTGTGGATAAATTAACTAAGGTCTCACATTTTATACAAAGAAATGTACAAGATGATGTGATCACCATAGCCCATAATTTTACCAAAGAAGTGATAATATTGTATAGTTTATCAAAAGCTATAATTTTTGATAGAGATTCTCGTTTTACTTCTAAATTTTGGCAAGCACTGCATCAGGTACTAGGAACTAAATTGAGTATCAGTACTGCTTATCACCTAGAGACATATGGTCAAAATGAAAGGGTTAATCAAGTGGTTGAGGATATTCTAAGGATGTACTGCATTGATCAACACATAAAGTGGAAATAATACTTATTTCTACTCGAATTTATGTACAACAAAAAGTATCACGCATCGCTAGGAATGTCACCATTTGTGACTCTATATGGGTGGCAGTGCAAAATTCCCTTATATTGGGATAATATGAAGGAATGAGTAGTGATTGGATAAAAAATGCTAAAAGAAATAGAGGAGCAATTAAAGAAAATTCAGCTGATACTGAAAGAGGCTATAGATTTCCAGAAGAGCTACGCGGACCTCAAAAGATCATTGAGGGAATATTCTATGGGAGACAAAGTATTATTAAGGGTAAAATAAACTAAGATTCTATGAAATACTCCCAGATTGACTCTAGATATATGGGGACATTTGGTATAGTAGCCAAGATAATCCCTTTAGATTATAGACTAGCTCTACCGCTCAGCTTATCCAAGATCCATAATATCTTTCATGTATCCCTCTTTAGAAAATATATTTCTGAACCCACTCATGTGTTAAATATTTCCAAATTGTAGATGATCAATCCCTTAAATATTAAATATTAAATATTAAGGAACATATGATGAAGTATGAATGAATGTTTTTGTTTTATGTTTTTTCAAAAAATAATTTGAAAAAACTTGTATTAAAACAAAGATCATTTACAAGTTGGGATGAGACTTCACCCAACCTTAGCCAAAGAGAACACATGTTTAAAACAATAAAAGAAAATTTGTATTGGAGCCAAATATCTTCAACCATATTTCTACAATGGTTGTTCACATATTTACAACTATAAAAGAAGATCTACATTCGAGCACAAATATACTAAACCATATTTCTAGAATGGTTGTCCAAATTAGCTAAAAACTATATTTGCTCACCAACCTGCCTAATCATCCCATCCTCAATAGCCATGTCATTGTACCAGTGAACCCCTACCTCCTTCTCAGTACCCATATTAGATAGGAATTATACCACTTAATTTAGATCTCTACTCACATAAACTAGAATCACATAATCTAATTCCCTCCACAATTCCTTAATTTGAGTGACAAGAATCCTCAACCTCCATGTATTTAAAGCAAATTTCCTCATGCAATCTAGAGCTCCAACCATTATTTGAGAATCTTATTCTAGGATTATCCTCTTGTAACCTTATTTTACTACCCAAATAGAAGTAGATTTGATAGCTAAGGCTTCCACTTCATTGTTTGTGGATCTTTCCAAGCCTTGCAGTTCCCAATAGAGCAATATTCCAACTTGATTCTGGTAAACTACTCCAATTCCAACTCTACCCAGATTGCCTTTTGTAGCTCCATTAGTATTAATTATAATCTAACCTTCTAGGGGTGGTTTCCAACTAGCTCTGTCCTACCCCTCTTACACTTCAATTTCCTTATCCATTACCCCTATAACAACCTAAGTTTCCTCTTTAGCATACACTGCCACAGTTTTTGTGACTTTGCTCCAAATGATCTTCCAAACTCCATCTAAAGAAGAAAATATTTCTCTAAAAATTTTGCCATTTCTCTCCAACCACACTTGCCATAAAATGAAGTTTAATCTTATCTCCCAACCAATACAAAGAGCTTTAGATTTTAATCTACCACTCTTCCATATTTCCCAAATATTAATCTGATTCAAATCACCATTAACTCAAATTTTATAATATAAAAACCATCTCTCCCAGATCTGGCATGTGAATGGGCACTCAAACATCAAGTGATCAACTATTTCCTCACTCTTGTAGCATAAAACACATTGATATGGACAAATGATTCCCCTACATCTAAGATTATCAAAAGTAAGAATTTCATTATGCATGAACTACAAGGCAAAATTTTTTACTTTTGGTCAACCCTAGGACCAACAAATCTTTCTCCAATTCTCAACTTGATATGCATGAGGAGGAGTCTCTGGAAGGATCTTATCATATCCATACTTCATTGTGTAGATACCAAGGCTCCCATAGCCCCAAGGTAATTCATACTCCTTGTCTCTACCTCTGAGAAATATTTAGACATGATGGGTGTCAAATATGGAGGGATTGAAATTTGCCACTCATACAACTTATTAAACTACTTAAACTTATAATCCTCCAACTGACTAGTGTTGAAATAACTTTCAATTTGGACCCAATCCCTGGTTTCCATGGATGTTTTTATTGGTTGTAGTTTAGGAAATTAAACAATGATAGTTGGGTATTGATCCCATGAATCTTTCCAAAAGTGTGCCTTCTCCCATCTCCTTACTTTCTAAAATAATCCATATTTTACTACCTAAGATCCTAACTTAATATCTTGCCACACTAAGGATCCATTACCATCCAAAGGGAAACAACCCACCTCATTTGGGTTTACATGTACCAAATATTTACTAGTTAATATTCTACTGAATAAAGAAGTTGGTTGGGAAATCCACCTCCAGTAAATCTTTCCAGCCAAAAATTATTATTTAACTTTGATCTTCTCAGTCCCAAACATCCTTTTACCTTGGGCTGGCTTAATTTCATCCAACCTACTAAGGCCCATTACATCTCTCCTTTTACTCCTTCCCATGAAAATTTTCTAGTCATCTTGTCCAACTCTTTCCATATGGTATGTGGGGAGTAAGGATAGAAAATTTATAAATTCGCATGGCTTGAATGACTGAATATAAAATATGTAATCTACCCCCATAGCTTAACCATTTGTGAGACCAATGATTAATTATTTCCTTGATACAGTCTAAAATACTCCTCCAGATATCTATTTTTAGTTTTTTAAAATGAAAAGGGACCCCCAAGTATACCATTGAGAGAGAAGTCCTTGTGAATCCAAAGATCCCTAAAATTCTTTCATAAACCCTTTGATCAATATTGAAAAATATTACTTTGTATTTTTTATCATTGATGACTTGGTTTGTATCCCTAAGGTAGATATTAAGTATATCTCTAATCATTCTTTCTTCCATGAAGCTAGCCACTCCCACCAATCCTATGTCATCCACAAACTGTAGGTGAGTCAAAACTTCCTCACACATATTGATACTCCTTGCTGTCTTCTCCTCAAGATGAGTTTACCTAAGCCTTTAGCCAATATGAGAAAAATATAAGGAGAACAAGGATCTCCTTGATGAAGGCTTTGAGTAGCTTCAAATGGTTGCGAGGGAAGACCCTTTATTAACACTGAGTATGTGAGAGTAGAAACATAGCTCATAACCCATTCTATCAAATCTTGAGAGAAACTAAAGGCTGCCATCATATTTGATAAGAAGCTCCACTCCACCCTATCATAATCCTTTGACATATCCAATTTTATGAACATTCCTCTATTACCAGATGTTTTCATTGAATGGATTGCCTCTTGATCTAGAACCACACCATCCAAGATCTTCCTACCCTCTATAAAACCCCCTTGATCTGAGGATATAATGCTATGTAGAAGAGTTTTTATTCGCTCAACCATTACCTTTGTGATTATTTTATACATGATATTGCATAAGGCAATAGGTCTATAATCTAAAATATGCGCCCCCTCATTCCCTTTTGGAATTAAGGCCAAATATATTAAACCACATTTCTACAATGGTTGTTCACCTATTTAAAACTATAAAATAATATCTACATTGGAGCACAAATCTACTAAACCATATTTCTAGAATGGTTGTCCAAATTACTAAACACTATATTTTCTCACCAACTCTGCCTAATCATCTCATCCTCAATAGCCATGTCATTGTGCTATTGAACCCCTACCTTCTTCTCAGTGCCCATATTAGACAGGAAGTCTACCACTTTATTTAGATCTCTACTCACATAAACTAGAATCACATAATCTAATTCCCTCCATATTTCCTTAATTTGGGCGACAATAATACTTAACCTACATGTCTTTAAAGCAAATTTTCTCATGCAATCTAGATCTCCAACCATTATTTGAGAATCTTATTCTAGGATTATCCTCCTGTAACCTTATTTTACTGCCCAAATAGAAGTAGATTTGATAGCTAAGGTGAAGAACACAAGCTTATACTGAGAGGGGGGGTGAACAGTATAAGACCTCTTTTTACTTTTTCATCATACTTCAAAATAGTAAAGCAATATACCCAAAGAAATATCAAAGCAATGCACAATATCATCCACAAAGTGACACCAATTTTAACGTGGTTCACCCAGAATGGCTGGGCTACGTCCATAAAAATTTTCTCTAAAAGTTATCTTAAAGTTCTTTGGGAATCCTTCCCAATTACAATTTTTATGAGCCTCAGCCCAAAGGAGATACCTTCCCCCAATCAGAATTTATGAGCCTCTACTCAAAGGAGATACCTTACCCAATCTAAATTTATGAGCCTCTACTCAAAGGAGATACCTTCCCCTCTGCTCTGGAAATGATCCCTAAGAAGATCAACTGCCTCTACCTCTTGCCAGCACATGGAACTCCTTTCCACTGAAGACCTCCTGTCCTTAATGCTTAGCCTAAGAGACCTCTTCCTTCTATGATCACATCCATAGGAGCTCAGCAACCTGTACCAAACATAGTCAGTCGATCTAGTACAAGTCTTCCTCTGTCTGTCAGATCTTTCCAACTCTTGAACAAATCAATCCTCTGCATACAAGCCTTCTCAAAGACTTGCCAACTGTCCTTAGGTTCTTCTCATAGAACCAATGCACATTTTTCCTCATACAACAGCACTCCGCATTCGTCTTTGCCCTTTGTGCTCTATACGCCCTCTGCTCTCTTTGCGTAATCACAGCCGCACTTGGTCAAACTTCATCCTTTGCACTCTCTACGCTATCACAGCGGCACTTATAACAATTCACGATGACTCTTCACTCACTCTGCACACTTTGATATAATTTCACACTCTGCTCTCAGTGATCGAACTTCTCACTCTACGCTCTATCTGCGAAACTCGGAAAAATGATGCTCACAACTCTTCAAAATAGCCTGCATTTTATAATAACACTTTCAAGATCAAAACCTTAATCTTAGTCAGCTATAACCCTGATCTTTAGTTAGCTGCACAACCCTAAACTTCGTTGGCTCACATTTAACTTTGTTAGCTTCAACTGCCTCTGTAACTCTTTTGTAGCTTTTGTCGCAAAACTGCAACATGTCGCGATATCGTGAAACCTTTGCAACCGTACACTTTCTTTTGGCTTTTGTCATGATATCGTGACACTTCAGCATTTTTCGAATTCAACTAAGCTCTTATCGTGATATTGTGACACTTCTGTCTTTATCTGTATCAACTTTATTTTTTTCATGATATCGCGACACTTCTCCCTTCGTCGACCTCTTTTCTGCTTCTGTCGTGAAATCGTGACACTTTCTCCAACCGTACGCTACCATCTCAATCTGTCACAAAATTGTGACACTTTCTGCATCTGTGTGCTTTCTTTTCTGCCTACCATGAAATCATGACACTTTCTGCATCCGTACGCTTTCTCTTCAACCTATCATGAAATTGTGACACTTTCTGCATCCGTACGCTATCTTTGTAACCAGTCGTGAAATCGTGACGCTTTTAGCTTTCGTATGCTTTCTTTGCAACTCATCGCGAAATTGTGACAGTTCTCATTTCAAACTCTTCCCTTTGCTACATGCCATGAAATCATGACAGTTCTCACTTCGAGTTCTGTAGCATGTTGCGAAACCACAACAGTTCTCACTTCGACTTTTGCAGCATGTCACGAAATCGTGATAGTTTATCTTGCTTCCACTTTGTCTTCTGACTTGTTTTCTCTCTCCTGCTTAAGTCACAAAAATGCGACATGTCACGATATCATGACACTTTTCCTCCTTAGCTCTTTTATGTTCTTCGGGTCATGAAAACCCGACATGTCATGATATCATGACACTTTTTCTATTGGACTCTCTCTCCTACATTATGTCACGAAATCGTGACACTTTTTCTTTCGTACAACCTTCCTTGCAATATGTCACGAAATCACGACACTTTTTTGTCCATAAAACCTTCTTTGCAATATGTCACAAAATCGCAACACTTTTCCTTCTTTGCCTTCCTGCACTTTTTGAGTCGCAAAAATGCGACATGTCGCGAAATCGCGACACTTTTCCAACTTGTTCTCTTTCTTCGAACTTGTCACAAAATCACGACACTTCTTTCTGCTTTCTCTTTTTCTTCCAACATGTCACGAAATCATGACAGTTTTTCACTTGCATTTTTGTCTGCCAACATGTCATGAAATCACGACAGTTTTTCCACTTGCCTTTTTCTCTGTCAACATGGGGTTTGCAAAATTCCTTTGAAACTGTCATGCCGTAACCTTTATCAAAAAAAATTATTTGACATCAAATCAAATTTCTTCAAAAGCTTCTTGACGTCAATGACAACTTATACACTTGAGAAAAGGCAATGTACCCAAAGTACCCAAAATTGCCAACAATCTCCCCCTTTGTCATTGATGGCAAACCTTTCATCGAAAACACTTCTCAAGAGCCAAAACTGAAACCAACTGTGCTAACAACTGAGAAACCGAGCCCACAACTGAGAATATTCCTTTGAAGTTTTGCTCCCCCTAACTTGAAGCTTTCCTCTTCACTTGAAGCTCTCCCCCTTACTCATATCTCTCCCCCTTTGTCATCAATGGCAAAGGGTCACCTTTGGGGCTCGGGACTAAGAATGAGCCTCTTAGCTTAGTCCCTCCCCCACCTCCTTATGAGGTTATTAATTCTGGGGTGGGAGTAAAACTCCCATTAGGCACTGATAATCATCAACATCTATAACTTCCTTGCCGGGCCTTCTCTTGAACTCTTTGTCCATATTCTTATTCTTGTCACTGTTCTTGTTCTTGTTCTCATCCCTGTTCTTGTCCATGCCTTGATCCTTGGACCTGTAATCTAGAATTTAAGCTCTAAACTGTCTTATTATGTGATCTTCATTGTTGCACTTGAAACACTTGACGATGTTGTTTCTCTCAGGTAAACCTGATCATTGAATCCACCAGTTCTGACCAAACCTGTTCTAACCAAACCTGTTCTGGCCAAACCTGTTTTGACCAAACCTATTCCGCCAAACCTGTTCTGACCAAACCTGTTCTGTTATGTGCCTTGCAATAAACTGCCTTGTGCCCAAACTGTTTACAAGAGTAGCAATACCCTTGAAAGAAACTAGCACTTCTAAAATTGTCATTTACCTTCTTCATTTGAGCCATGCAATGTGAAGCCATGTGACCAAACCTGTGACACGCAAAACATCTGCCTTGAAATTTTCCTTTATTTGACCTCTTGGGTCTCGAAAACTTCTTCTTCTCATTTTGAATTCTATTTTCTATTTCTGTGCATCTATCATTCAAGGATTCATGATCTGAAATACTTTCCTCATCATAACTCTCTTCCTTTTGGAGTCTCTTACTAGACTCTCCAACTTGTTCCTTGTGTGGCTTAACAAAACCAAGGCCTATTTTATCTGTTGTCTTTCTTTGACCTTTGATGAGTGACTTAACCTTTTTGGAGCTATCTTGAAACCTGTAAATCTTATCCTTGTACTCTTTAGTTTCCTCTTTCAAAGAAGCCATTTTCTGTTCTAACTCACTATACTCAAGAACCTTAGACTCTAACTCATCCTTGAGTTCTTGTGTCTTAGCTATAGAGAAATCAAGATTTTCTATAAGATCATCTCTCTCCATACAACATTCATCTAACTTATCCTTGAGTCTAGCATTCTTCTTTCTTTCCTTTTTCAAAGCACTAAGAGCATTAATAAGTTCACTTTCAAGATCCTTTATTTGTTTGCTTTCTGAATCATCAAAGCCTTTTTCAGATTTCTTATCACTAGAGGTGCTACCTTTTTCAAAAACCATACAAGCATCTTCCATATAGTTTTCTGAAGCATCCTCATACATACTAGAAACCAAATCATTATTTGTACAATCATCCTCAAGGTGACGAAAATTTCCACATCTAAGAAATTTCATGATAATGAATCTATGTTTCGGTTCTTCCTCTTTTTTTGATATGAACAACATCTCATTTTCATCATCACTTGAAGAACTTTCACTATCACTACTAGAACACTTACTTGCTTTGTCTAGGTAGAAACTATTCTTGTGCTTGTGAGAATACCTCTTTCCTTGATTTTTGTGCTCATCTTTGTTCTTCCTGTGATGCTTGTGCTTTTCAGAATCCTTGCTCTTAGAATCCTGTTTATCTTCATCACTTTCATTCTTGGGAACAGTTACGATCAGTAGCATAATGACCAAACTTTCCACAATTGAAACATATTATATTTTTCACGCTTTTGTGCTTTCTAGAGAACTTGCCTTTCTTGCTGTAATATGCCTCTTCATCACTAGAAGACTCATCACTCTCTTGAAGCTATCTACCCTTGGATTTCTTGGTAGCCTTGAAAGCTGCCTCTTTCTTGATATCAACCTTCACTTGAGTTCTCAACTCAAATGTTGCAAGTATACTATGGAGCTCATCCTTTTTCAACTTATCCAAATCTTTAGCTTCCTCAATAGCAGAAATCTTTTCACTAAATCTATTAGGAAGAGATCTTAAAATCTTATCACAAACATCATTTTCAGCAAGCTCAAGACCTAAGTCTTTCATGGAGTTAACAACCTCATCCATACGAAGCATGTAGTCACTAATATTTTCATCATCATTCATCTAGAGTTGTTCAAACATACCTTTGAAGTGTCTCAACTTGGCCTTTTTGACATTTGTATCACCTGTATGAACCACCTTCAACTGTTTCCACATTTCACTAGTTGTCTTGCAGTGAATCACTTTGGTGAGATCTGCTTTCTGTAAGCCTTTCAGGATTTCATTTATTGCTTTTGAATTGCTATGATGTAGGAGCCTTTCTTCTTTAGTATTAGGACCATGTACAGGAATAGTGTACTCATCTTCAATCACTTCCCATACCTCATTACCAAGTGCAATTAGATGAACCTTCATCCTTGCACTCCAAAGACCAAAATCTGACCCATCAAGAATAGGTGTTGCATTGCTACTTGAATGATCCATTGTGTTCTTTACTAGATTTTTCTTCAAGCTGTTAAACTTTTCGAAGGCACCCGCTCTGATACCAATTGAAGAACACAAGCTTATATTTAGAGGGGGGGGTGAACAGTAGAAGACCTCTTTTTACTTTTTCATCATACTTCAAAATAGTAAAGAAATATGCCCAAAGCAATATCAAAGCAATGCACAATATCATCCACAAAGTGACACCAATTTTAACGTGGTTCACCCAGAATGGCTGGGCTACGTCCACAAAACTTTTCTCTAAAAGTTATCTCAAAGTTCTTTGGGAATCCTTCCCAATTACAATTTTTATGAGCCTCGGCCCAAAGGAGATACCTTCCCCCAATCAGAATTTATGAGCCTCTACTCAAAGGAGATACCTTCGCCAATCTAAATTTATGAGCTTTTGCTCAAAGGAGATACCTTCCCTTCTGCTCTGGAAATCATCCCTCTGAAGATCAACTGCATCTACCTCTTGCTAGCACGTGGAACTCCTTTCCACCGAAGACCTCCTATCCTCAATGCTTAGCCTAAGAGACCTCTGCCTTCTATGATCACGTCCATAGCAGCTCAGCAACCTATACCAAACATAGTCAGTCGATCTAGTACATGTCTTCCTCTGTCTGTCAGATATGTCCAACTCTTGAACAAATCAATCCTCTGCATACAAGCCTTCTCAAAGACTTGCCAACTATCCACAGGTTCTTCTCATAGAACCAATGCACATCTATCCTCATACAGCAACACTCCACGTTCATCTTTGCCCTTTGTGCTCTCTATGCCCTCTGCTCTCTTTGTGCAATCACAGCCAAACTTGGTCGAACTTCAACCTTTGCACTCTCTGCGCTATCATAGCGGCACTTAGAACAATTCACCATGACTCTTCCCTAACTCTACACACTTCGATCGAATTTCACACTCTGCTCTCGACGATCAAACTTCTCACTCTGCACTCTATCTACGAAACTCACAAAAATGATGCTCACAACTCTTCAAAATAGCCTACCTTTTATAATAACACTTTCAAGATCAAAACCTTAATCTTAGTCGATTGTAACCCTGATCTTTAGTCGGTTGCACAACCCTAAACTTCGTCGGCTCACATTTAACTTTGTCGGCTTCAACTGCCTTTGTAACTCTTCTGTAGCTTTTGCCGTGAAACTACAACATGTGTCGATATCGCGACACCTTTGCAACCATACACTTTCTTTTGGCTTTGGTTGCGATATCGAGACACGTCAACCTTTGTCGACTTCAACTAAACTCATGTCGTGATATCGTGACACTTCTGTCTTTATCAGCATCAACTTTGCTTTTGTCGTGATATCGTGACACTTCTCCCTTCATCGACCTCCTTTCTGCTTCTGTCGTGAAATTGTGACACTTTCTCCAACTATACCCTACCATCTCAATCTGTCATGAAATCGTGACACTTTCTGCATCCGTGTGCTTTCTTTTTTTCTTGTCATGAAATCGTGACACTTTCCGCATCCATACGCTTTCTCTTAAACCTGTCGTGAAATTGTGACACTTTCTGCATCCGTACGCTTTCTTTGCAACCCATCACGAAATCGCGACGCTTTCAGCTTTCGTATGCTTTCTTTGCAACCCATCGCGAAATCATGAAAGTTCTCATTTCAAACTCTTCCCTTTGCTGCATGTCATGAAATCACGACAGTTCTCACTTCGAGTTCTGTAGCATGTCGTGAAATCACGACAGTTCTCACTTCGACTTTTGCAGCATGTCACGAAATCATGACAGTTTATCTTGCTTCCACTTTGTCTTTTGACTTGTTTTCTCTCTCCTTCTTAAGTCATGAAAATGCGACATGTCGCGATATCGTGACACTTTTCCTCCTTAGCTCTTTTCTATTCTTCGGGTCACGAAAACCTGACATGTCGCGATATCGCGACACTTTTTCTATCGGACTCTCTCTCCTGCATTATGTCATGAAACACTTTTTATTCCGTACAACCTTCCTTGCAATATGTCACGAAATTGTGACACTTTTTCATCCGTACAACCTTCTTTGCAATATGTCACGAACTGGCAACACTTTTCCTTCTTTGCCTTCCTGCACTTTTCGAGTCACGAAAATGCGACATGTCGCGAAATCGCAACACTTTTCCAACTTGTTCTCTTTCTTTGAACTTGTCGCGAAATCGCGACACTTCTTCCTGCTTTCTCTTTTTCTTCCAACATGTCGCAAAATCGCGATAGTTTTTCACTTGCCTTTTTGTCTGCCAACATGTCACGAAATCGCGATAGTTTTTCCACTTGCCTTTTTCTCTGTCAACATGGGGTTTGCAAAAGTCCTTTGAAACTGTCATGCCGTAACCTTCATCAAAACAAATTATTTGACATCAAATCAAATTCCTTCAAAAGCTTCTTGACATCAATGACAACTTATACACTTGAGCAAAGGAAATGTACCCAAAGTACCCAAAATTGCCAACATAAGGCTTCCACTTCATTGTTTATGGCTATTCCTAAGCCTTATAGTTCCCAATAGAGCAATATTCCAACATGATTCTGGTAAACTACTCCAATTCCAACTATACACAGATTGCATTTTGTAGCTCCATTAGTATTAATTTTAATTCAACCTTCTAGGGGTGGTTTCCAACTAGCTCTGTCCTACCCCTATTACACTTCAAATTCCTTATCCATTACCCCTATAACAACCTAAGTTTCCTCTTTAGCATACACTGCCACAGTTTTTGTGACTTTGCTCCAAATGATATTCCAAACTCCATCTAAAGAAGAAAATATTTCTCTAAAAATTTTGCCATTTGTCTCCAACCACACTTGCCATAAAATGAAGTTTAATATTATCTCCCAACCAATACAAAGAGCTTTAGATTTTAATCTACCACTCTTCCATATTTCCTAAATATTAATCTGATTCAAATCACCATTAACTCAAATTTTATAATATAAAAACCATCTCTCCCAGATCTATCGTGTGAATGGGCACTCAAACATCAAGTAATCAACTATTTCCTCACTCTTGTAGCATAAAACACATTGATATGGAACAATTATTTCCCTACATCTAATATTATCAAAAGTAATAATTTCATTATGCATGAACTACAAGGCAAAAAAGTTTACTTTCGGCCAACCCTTGGACTACCAAATATTTCTCCAATTCTCAACTTGATATGCATGATGAGGAGTCTCTAGAAGTATCTTATCATATTCATACATCATTGTGTAGATACCAAGGCTCCCATAGCCCCAAGCTAATTCATCCTCCTCATCTCTACCCTTAGAAATATTTATACCAATATTTTAGTCATGATAGGTGTCAAATCCGGAGGGATTGAAATTGGCCACTCATCCAACTTCTTAAACTACTTAAAATTTTAATTCCCCAGTTGACTAGTGTTGAAATAACTTTCAATTTGGACCCAATACCTATTTTCCATGGCTATTTTTATTGGTTGCAGTTCAGGAAATTCAAAAATTATAGTTGGGTATTGATCCCATGTATTTGTCCAAAAGCGTGCCTTCTCCACTCTCCCTACTTTCCAAAACAATCCATATTTTACTACCTAAGATCCTAACTTAAGAGCCTGGCACACTAAGAATACATTACCATACAAAGGGAAACAACCCACCTCATTTGGATTTAAATGTACCCAATATTTACTAGTTAAGATTCTACTGAATAAATAAGTTGGTTGGGAAATCCACCTCCAATAAAGCTTTCCAGCCAAAAATAATTATTTAACTTTGATCTTCTCAGTCCCAAATCTTCTTTTACCTCCATTTATTTAAAGCAAATTTCCTCATGCAATCTAGAGCTCCAACCATTATTTGAGAATCTTATTCTAGGATTATCCTCTTGCAACCTTATTTTACTACCCAAATAGAAGTATATTTGATAGCTAAGGCTTCCACTTCATTGTTTGTGGCTCTTTCCAAGCCTTGCAGTTCCCAATAGAGCACTATTCCAACCTGATTCTGGTAAACTACTCCAATTCCAACTCTACCCGGATTACCTTTTGTAGCTCCATTAGTATTAATTTTAATCTAACCTTCTAGGGGTGGTTTCCAACTAGCTCTATCCTACCCCTATTACACTTCAATTTTCTTATCCATTACCCCTATAACAACCTAAGTTTCCTCTTTAGCATACACTGCCACAGTTTTTGTGACTTTGCTCCAAATGATCTTCCAAACTCCATCTAAAGAAGAAAATATTTCTCTAAAAATTTTGCCATTTCTCTCCAACCACACTTGCCATAAAATGAAGTTTAATCTTATCTCCCAACCAATACAAAGAGCTTTAGATTTTAATCTACCACTCTTCCATATTTCCCAAATATTAATCTGATTCAAATCACCATTAACTCAAATTTTATAATATAAAAACCATCTCTTCCAGATCTTTCGTGTGAATGGGCACTCAAACATCAAGTGATCAACTATTTCCTCACTCTTGTAGCATAAAACACATTGATATGGACCAATGATTCCCCTACATCTAAGATTATCAAAAGTAATAATTTCATTATGCATGAACTACAAGGCAAAATTTTTTACTTTTGGTCAACCCTAGGACTAACAAATCTTTCTCCAATTCTCAACTTGATATGCATGAGGAGGAGTCTCTGGAAGGATCTTATCATATCCATACTTCATTGTGTAGATACGAAGGCTCCCATAGCGCCAAGATAATTCATACTCCTTGTCTCTATCTCTAGGAAATATTTCTACCAAGATTTTAGTCATGATGGGTGTCAAATCCGGAGGGATTGAAATTTGCCACTCATACAACTTATTAAACTACTTAAACTTATAATCCCCCAGCTGACTAGTTTTGAAATAACTTTCAATTTCGACCCAATCCCGGGTTTCCATGGATGTTTTTATTGGTTGTAGTTTAGGAAATTAAACAATGATAGTGGGGTATTGATCCCATGAATCTTTCCAAAAGTGTGCCTTCTCCCCTCTCCTTACTTTCTAAAATAATCCATATTTTACTACCTAAGATCCTAACTTAATATCCTGCCACACTGAGGATCCATTACCATCCAAAGGGAAACAACCCACCTCATTTGGGTTTACATGTACCAAATATTTACTAGTTAAGATTCTAGGACCATTACATCTCTCCTTTTACTCCTTCCCATGAAAATTTTCTAGTCATCTTGTCCAACTCTTTCCATATGGTATGTGGGGAGTAAGGATAGAAAATTTATAAATTCGCATGGCTTGAATGACTGAATATAAAATATTTAATCTACCCCCATAGCTTAACCATTTGTGAGACCAATGATTAATTATTTCCTTTATACAATCTAAAATATTCCTCCAGATATCTATTTTTAGTTTTTTAAAATGAAAAGGGACCCCCAAGTATACCATTGGGAGAGAAGTCCTTGTGAATCCAAAGATCCCTAAAATTCTTTCCTAAAACCTTTGATCAATATTGAAAATATTACTTTGTATTTTTTATCATTGATGACTTGGTTTGTATCCCTAAGGTAGATATTAAGTATATCTCTAATCATTCTTTCTTCCATGAAGCTAGCCACTCCCACCAATCCTATGTCATCCACAAACTGTAGGTGAGTCAAAACTTCCTCACCCATATCGATACTCCTTGTTGTCTTCTCCTCAAGATGATTTTACCTAAGCCTTTAGCCAATATGAGAAAAAGATAAGGAGAAAAAGGATCTCCTTGATGAAGGCTTCGAGTAGCTTCAAACGGTTGTGAGGGAAGACCCTTTATTAACAGTGAGTATGTCAGAGCAGAAACATAGCTCATAACCCATTCTATAAAATCTTGAGAGAAACCAAATGCTGCCATCATATTTTATAAGAAGCTCCACTCCACCCTATCATAATCCTTTGACATATCCAATTTTATGAACATTTCTCTATTACCATATGTTTTCATTGAATGGATTGCCTCTTGATCTAGAACCACACCATCCAAGATCTTCCTACCCTCTATAAAACCCCCTTGATCTGAGGAGATAATGCTATCTAGAAGAGTTTTTATTCGCTCAACCATTACCTTTGTGATTATTTTATACATGATATTGCATAAGGCAATAGGTCTATAATCTAAAATATGCACCCCCTCATTCCCTTTTGGAATTAAGGCCAAATATATTAAACCACATTTCTACAATGGTTGTTTACCTATTTAAAACTATAAAATAATAGCTACATTGGAGCACAAATCTACTAAACCATATTTCTAGAATGGCTGTCCAAATTACTAAACACTATATTTGCTCACCAACCTGCTTAATCATCTCATCCTCAATAGCCAGGTCATTGTGCTATTGAAACCCTACCTTTTTCTCAGTGCCCATATTAGACAGGAAGTCTACCACTTTATTTAGATCTCTACTCACATAAACTAGAATCACATAATCTAATTCCCTCCATATTTCCTTAATTTGGGTGATAATAATCCTTAACCTACATATCTTTAAAGCAAATTTTCTCATGCAATCTAGATCTCCAACCATTAATTGAGAATCTTATTCTAGGATTATCCTCCTGTAACCTTATTTTACTACCCAAATAGAAGTAGATTTGATAGCTAAGGTGAAGAACACAAGCTTATACTGAGAGGGGGGTGTGAACAGTATAAGACCTTTTTTTACTTTTTCATCATAATTCAAAATAGTAAAGCAATATACCCAAAGCAATATCAAATCAATGCACAATATCATCCACAAAGTGACACCAATTTTAACGTGGTTCACCCAGAATGGCTGGGCTACGTCCACAAAACTTTTCTCTAAAAGTTATCCCAAATTTCTTTGGGAATCCTTCCCAATTACAATGTTTATGCTCCTCGGCCCAAAGGAGATACTTTCCCCCAATCATAATTTATGAGCCTCTGCTCAAAGGAGATACCTTCCCCAATCTAAATTTATGAGCCTCTACTCAAAGGAGATACCTTTCCCTATGATCTGGAAATTATCCCTAAGAAGATCAACTGCCTCTACCTCTTGCCATCACGTGGAACTCCTTTCCATCGAAGACCTCCTATCCTTAATGCTTAGCCTAAGAGACCTCTGCATTCTATGATCACATCTACAGCAGCTCATCAACCTATACCAAACACAGTCAGTCAGTCTAGTACAAGTCTTCCTCTGTCTGTCAGATCTGTCCAACTCTTGAACAAATCAATCCTCTGCATACAAGCCTTCTCAAGGACTTGCCAACTGTCCTTAGGTTCTTCTCATAAAACCAATGCACCTTTGTCCTCATATAGCAGCACTCCATGTTCGTATTTTCCCTTTGTGCTCTCTACGCCCTTTGCTCTCTTTGCACAATCACAGCCGCACTTGGTCAAAATTCAACCTTTGCACTATCTACGCTATCACAGCAGCACTTATAACAATTCACCACGACTCTTCACTCACTCTGCACACTTCGACCGAATTTCACACTCTGCTCTCAGCGATAGAACTTCTCACTCTACGCTCTATCTGTGAAACTCAAAAAAACGATGCTCACAACTCTTCAAAACAGCCTGCCTTTTATAATAACACTTTCAAGATCAAAACCTTAATCTTAGTCGACTGTAACCCTGATCCTTAGTCAGCTGCACAACCCTAAACTTTGTCGGCTCACATTTAACTTTGTCGGATTCAACTGCCTCTGTAACTCTTCTATAGCTTTTGCCGTGAAACCTTTGCAACCGTACACTTTATTTTGGCTTTTGTCATGATATCGCGACACTTCATCCTTTTTCGACTTCAACTAAGCTCTTATCACGATATCGTGACACTTCTATCTTTATCAGCATCAACTTTGTTTTTTTTGCGATATCGCGACACTTCTCCCTTCGTCGACCTCCTTTCTACTTCTGTCACAAAATCGTGTCACTGTCTCCAACTGTATGCTACCATCTCAATCTATCGTGAAATCGTGACACTTTCTGCATTCGTGTGCTTTCTTTTCTGCCTACCATGAAATCGTGACACTTTCTGCATCCGTACGCTTTCTCTTCAACCTATCGTGAAATCATGACACTTTCTACATCCATACACTTTCTTTGCAACCGGTCGCAAAATCGTGACGCTTTCAGCTTCCATATGCTTTCTTTGCAACCCGTCGTGAAATCATGACAGTTCTCATTTCAAACTCTTCCTTTTGTTGCATGTCGTGAAATCGTGACAGTTCTCACTTCGAGTTCTACAGCATGTCGTGAAATCGCGACAGTTCTCACTTCGACTTTTGCAGCATGTCATGAAATCGTGATAATTTATCTTGCTTCCACTTTGTCTTATGACTTGTTTTATCTCTCCTGCTTAAGTCACGAAAATGCGACATGTCACGATATCATGACACTTTTCCTCCTTAGCTCTTTTCTGTTCTTCGGGTCACGAAAACCCGACATGTCGTGATATCGTGACACTTTTTCTATCGGACTCTCTCTCCTACAATGTCATGAAATCGTGACACTTTTTCTTCCGTACAACCTTCCTTGTAATATGTCAAAAAATCACGACACTTTTTCG
This sequence comes from Wollemia nobilis, assembly GCA_028583015.1. Lineage (NCBI taxonomy): Eukaryota > Viridiplantae > Streptophyta > Pinopsida > Araucariales > Araucariaceae > Wollemia > Wollemia nobilis. Next base: position 16,048,254 of record JAQPPZ010017235.1, read on the forward strand.
TCTGTAAAACCTTCTTTGCAATATGTCGCGAAATTGCGACACCTTTCCTTCTTTGCCTTCCTGCACTTTCCGAGTCGCGAAAATGCGACATGTCGAGAAATCATGACATTTTTCCAACTTGTTCTCTTTCTTCGAACTTGTCGCAAAATCGCGACACTTCTTCCTGCTTTCTCTTTTTCTTCCAACATGTCACGAAATCGTGACAGTTTTTCACTTGCATTTTTGTCTGCCAACATGTCACGAAATCGCGACAGTTTTTCCACTTGCCTTTTTCTTTGTCAACATGGGGTTTGCAAAAGTCCTTTGAAACTTTCATGCCATAACCTTCATCAAAACAAATTATTTGACATCAAATCAAATTCCTTCAAAAGCTTCTTGACATCAATGACAACTTATACACTTGAGCAAAGGCAATGTACCTAAAGTACCCAAAATTGCCAACAATATCCCCCTTTGTCATTGATGGCAAACCTTTACTGAAAACACTTCTCAAGAGCCAAAACTGAAACGAACTATGCTAACAACTGAGAAACTGAGCCCACAACTGAGAATCTTCCTTTGAATTTTTGCTCCCCCTGACTTGAAGCTTTCCTCTTCACTTGAAGCTCTCCCCCTTACTCATATCTCTACCCCTTTGTCATAAATGGCAAAGGGTCACCTTTGGGGCTCGGGACTAAGAATGAGCCTCTTAGCTTAGTCCCTCCCCCACCTCCTTATGAGGTTATTAATTCTGGGGTGGGAGTAAAACTCCCATTAGGCACTGATAATCATCAACGTCTATAACTTCCTTGTCGGGCCTTCTCTTGAACTCTTTGTCCATATTCCTATTCTTGTCACTATTCTTGTTCTTGTTCTCATCCCTGTTCTTGTCCATTCCTTGATCCTTGGACCTGTAATCTAGAATTTTAGCTATACACTGTCTGATTATGTGACCTTCATTGTTGCACTTGAAACACTTGACGATGTTGTTTCTCTCAGGTAAACCTGATCTTTGAATCAACCAGTTCTAACCAAACCAGTTCTGACCAAACCTGTTCTGGCCAAACCTGTTCTGACCAAACCTATTCTGACCAAACCTGTTCCTGTTATGTGCCTTGCAATAAACTTCCTTGTGCCCAAACTATTTACAAGAGTAGCAATACCCTTGAAAGAAACTAGAACTTCTGAAATTGTCATTTACCTTCTTCATTTGAGCCATGCAATGTGAAGCCATGTGACCAAACCTGTGACACGCAAAACATCTGCCTTGAAATTTTCCTTTATTTGACCTCTTGGGTCCTGAAAACTTCTTCTCATTCTGAATTCTGTTTTCTATTTCTGTGCATCTATCATTCAAGGACTCATGATCTGAAATACTTTCCTCATCAGAACTCTCTTCATTTTGGAGTCTCTTACTAGACTCTCCAACTTGTTCCTTGTGTGGCTTAACAAAACCAAGGCCTATTTTATCTGTTGTCTTTCTTTGACCTTTGATGAGTGACTTAACCTTTTTGGAGCTATCTTGAAACCTGTAAATCTTATCCTTGTAATCTTTAGTTTCCTCTTTCAAAGAAGCCATTTTCTGTTCTAACTCACTATACTCAAGAACCTTAGACTCTAATTCATCCTTGAGTTCTTGTGTCTTAGCTATAGAGAAATCAAGATTTTCTATAAGATCATCTCTCTCCATACAACATTCATCTAACTTATCCTTGAGTCTAGCATTCTTCTTTCTTTCCTTTTTCAAAGCACTAAGAGCATTAATAAGTTCACTTTCAAGATCCTTTATTTGTTTGCTTTCTAAATCATCAAAGCATTTTTCAGATTTCTTATCACTAGAGGTGCTACCTTTTTCAAAAACCATACAAGCATCTTCCTTATAGTTTTCTGAAGCATCCTCATACATACTAGAAACCAAATCATTATTTGTACAATCATCCTCAAGGTGACCAAAATTTCCACAAATAAGACATTTCATGATAATGAATCTATGTTTCGGTTCTTCCTCTTTTTCTGATATGAACAACATCTCATTTTTATCATCACTTGAAGAACTTTCACTATCACTACTAGAACACTTACTTGCTTTGTCTAGGTAGAAACTCTTCTTGTGCTTGTGAGAACGCCTCTTTCCTTGATTGTTGTGCTCATATTTGTTCTTCCTGTGATGCTTGTGCTTTTCAGAATCCTTTCTCTTAGAATCTCGTTTATCTTCATCACTTTCATTCTTGGGAATAGTACAGTCAGTAGCATAATGACCAAACTTTTCACAATTGAAACATCTTATATTTTTCATGCTTTTGTGCTTTCTAGAGAACTTGCCTTTCTTGTCGTAATATGCCTCTTCATCACTAGAAGACTCATCACTCTCTTGAAGCTGTTTACCCTTGGATTTCTTGGTAGCCTTGAAAGCTGCCTCTTTCTTGACATCAACCTTCACTTGAGTTCTCAACTCAAATACTGTAAGTATACTATGGAGCTCATCATTTTTCAACTTATCCAAATCTTTAGCTTCCTCAATAGCAAAAATATTTTCACTAAATCTATTAGGAAGAGATCTTAAAATCTTATCACAAACATCATTTTCAGCAAGCTCAAGACCTAAGTCTTTCATGGAGTTAACAACCTCATCCATACGAAGCATGTAGTCACTAATATTTTCATCATCATTCATCTAGAGTTGTTCAAACATACCTTTGAAGTGTCTCAACTTGGTCTTTCTGACATTTGTATCACCTGTATGAACCACCTTCAATTGTTTCCACATTTCACTAGCTGTCTTACAGTGAATCACTTTGGTGAGATCTAATTTTTGTAAGCCTTTCAGGATTGCATTCATTGCTTTTAAATTGCTATGAAGTAGGAGCATTTCTTCTTTAGTATTAGGACCATGTACATGAATAGTGTACTCATCTTCAATCACTTCCCATACCTCATTACCAAGTGCCATTAGATGAACCTTCATCCTTGCACTCTAAAGTCCAAAATCTGACCCATCAAGAATAGGTGTTGCATTGCTACTTGAATGATCCATTGTGTTCTTTACTAGATTTTCCTTCAAGCTGTTAAACATTCCGAAGGCACCCGCTCTCATACCAATTGAAGAACACAAGCTTATACTGAGAGGGGGGGGTGAATAGTATAAGACCTATTTTTACTTTTTCATCATACTTCAAAACAGTAAAGCAATATACCCAAAGCAATATCAAAGCAATGCACAATATCATCCACAAAGTGACACCAATTTTAACGTGGTTCACCCAGAATGGCTGGGCTACGTCCAAAAAACTTTTCTCTAAAAGTTATCTCAAAGTTCTTTTGGAATCCTTCCCAATTACAATGTTTATGAGCCTCAGCCCAAAGGAGATACCTTCCCCCAATCAGAATTTATGAGCCTCTGCTCAAAGGAGATACCTTCCCCAATCTGAATTTATGAGCCTCTGCTCAAAGGAGATACCTTCCCCTCTACTCTAGAAATGATCCCTCAGAAGATCAACTACCTCTACCTCTTGCTAGCACATGGAACTCCTTTCCACAGAAGACCTCCTATCCTCAATGCTTAGCCTAAGAGACCTCTGCCTTCTATGATCACGTCCATAGTAGCTCAGCAACCTGTACCAAACATAGTCAGTCGGTCTAGTACAAGTCTTCCTCTGTCTGTCAGATCTATCCAACTCTTGAACAAATCAATCCTCTGCATACAAGCCTTCTCAAAGACTTGCCAACTATCCTCAGGTTCTTCTCATAGATCCAATGCACATATGTCCTCATACAGCAACACTTCACGTTTGTCTTTGCCCTTTGTGCTCTCTATGCCCTCTGCTCTCTTTGTGCAATCACAGCCGCACTTGGTCAAACTTCAACCTTTGCACTCTCTGCGCTATCACAGTGGCACTTAGAAAAATTCACCATGACTCTTCGCTCACTCTGCACACTTTGATTGAATTTTGTACTCTGCTCTCGACGATCGAACTTCTCACTCTACGCTCTATCTATGAAACTTGCAAAAATGATGCTCAGAACTCTTCAAAATAGCCTACCTTTTATAATAACACTTTCAAGATCAAAACCTTAATCTTAGTCAGCTGTAACCCTAATATTTAGTCAGCTAAACAACCCTAAACTTCATCGGCTCACATTTAACTTTTTCATCTTCAACTGCCTCTATAACTCTTCTGTAACTTTTGCCGCAAAACTACATGTCACAATATCGTGACACCTTTGCAACCGTACACTTTCTTTTAGCTTTTGTCATGATATCGTGACACTTCAGCATTTGTCGACTTCATCTAAGCTCATGTCGTTATATCGTGACACTTCTGTCTTTATCAACATCAACTTTGCTTTTGTCATGATATCGCGACACTTCTCCCTTCGTCGACCTCCTTTCTGCTTCTGTCATGAAATTGTGACACTTTTTCCAACCGTACCCTACCATCTCAATCTGTCATGAAATCATGACACTTTCTGAATCCATGTGCTTTCTTTTTTTCCTGTCACGAAATCGCAACACTTTCTGCATCTGTATGCTTTCTCTTCAACCTATCGTGAAATTGCGACACTTTTTGCATCCGTACGCTTTCTTTGCAACCCATCACGAAATCGTGACACTTTCAGCTTTTGTATGCTTTCTTTGCAACCCATCATGAAATCATGATAGTTCTCATTTCAAACTCTTCCCTTTGTTGCATGTCATGAAATCACGACAGTTCTCACTTCGAGTTCTGTAGCATGTCGTGAAATCACGATAGTTCTCACTTCGACTTTTGTAGCATGTCATGAAATCATGATAGTTTATCTTGCTTCCACTTTGTCTTTTGACTTATTTTCTCTCTCCTGCTTAAGTCATGAAAATGTGACATGTCGTGAAATCGTGACACTTTCAGCTTCCATATGCTTTCTTTGCAACCCGTCGTGAAATCGTGACAGTTCTCATTTCAAACTCTTCCCTTTGCTGCATGTCACGAAATCACGACAGTTCTCACTTCGAGTTCTGTAGCATGTCACGAAATCGTGACAGTTCTCACTTCGACTTTTGCAGCATGTCATGAAATCGTGATAGTTTATCATGCTTCCACTTTGTCTTCTGTCTTGTTTTCTCTCTCCTGCTTAAGTCGCGAAAATGCGACATGTCGCGATATCGCGACACTTTTTCTATCGGACTCTCTCTCCTGCATTATGTCGCGAAATTGTGACACTTTTTCTTCCATACAACCTTCCTTGCAATATGTCACGAAATCGTGACACTTTTTCGTCCGTACAACCTTCTTTGCAATATGTCACAAAATCGCAAAACTTTTCCTTCTTTGCCTTCCTGCACTTTTCGAGTCGCGAAAATGTGACATGTCACAAAATCGTGACACTTTTCCAACTTGTTCTCTTTCTTCGAACTTGTCACGAAATTGCGACACTTCTTCCTGCTTTCTCTTTTTCTTCCAAAATGTCGCAAAATCGTGACAATTTTTCACTTGCCTTTTTGTCTGCCAACGTGTCGCGAAATCGCGATAGTTTTTCCACTTGCCTTTTTCTCTGTCAACATGGGGTTTGCAAAAGTCCTTTGAAACTATCATGCCGTAACCTTCATCAAAACAAATTTTTTGACATCAAATCAAATTCCTTCAAAAGCTTCTTGACATCAATGACAACTTATACACTTGAGAAAAGGCAATGTACCCAAAGTACCCAAAATTTCCAACATAAGGCTTCCACTTCATTGTTTATGGCTATTTCTAAGCCTTATAGTTACCAATAGAGCAATATTCCAACATGATTCTGGTAAACTACTCCAATTCCAACTATACATGGTTTGCCTTTTGTAGCTCCATTAGTATTAATTATAATCTAACCTTCTAGGGGTGGTTTCCAACTAGCTCTATCCTACCCCTCTTACACTTCAATTTCCTTATCCATTACCCCTATAACAACCTAAGTTTCCTCTTTAGCATACATTGCCACAGTTTTTGTGACTTTGCTCCAAATGATCTTCCAAACTCCATCTAAAGAAGAAAATATTTCTCTAAAAATTTTGCCATTTCTCTCCAACCACACTTGCCATAAAATGAAGTTTAATCTTATCTCCCAACCAATACAAAGAGCTTTAGATTTTAATCTACCACTCTTCCATATTTCCCAAATATTAATCTGATTCAAATCACCATTAACTCAAATTTTATAATATAAAAACCATCTCTCCCAGCTTACGTCGTGTGAATGGGCACTCAAACATCAAGTGATCAACTATTTCCTCACTCTTGTAGCATAAAACACATTGATATGGACCAATGATTCCCCTACATCTAAGATTATCAAAAGTAAGAATTTCATTATGCATGAACTACAAGGCAAATTTTTTTACTTTTGGTCAACCCTAGGACTAACAAATATTTCTGCAATTCTCAACTTGATATGCATTAGGAGGAGTCTCTGGAAGGATCTTATCATATCCATACTTCATTGTGTAGATACCAAGGCTCCCATAGCCCCAAGATAATTCATACTCCTTGTCTCTACCTTTGAGAAATATTTCTACCAAGATTTTAGTCATGATGGGTGTCAAATCTAGAGGGATTGAAATTTGCCACTCATACAACTTATTAAACTACTTAAACTTATAATCCCCAACTGACTAGTGTTGAAATAACTTTCAATTTGGACCCAATCCCTGGTTTCCATGGATGTTTTTATTAGTTGTAGTTTAGGAAATTAAACAATGATAGTTGGGTATTGATCCCATGAATCTTTCCAAAAGTGTGTCTTCTCCCCTCTCCTTACTTTCTAAAATAATCCATATTTTACTACCTAAGATCCTAACTTAATATCCTGCCACACTAAGGATCCATTACCATCCAAAGGGAAACAACCCACCTCATTTGGGTTTACATGTACCAAATATTTACTAGTTAATATTCTACTAAATAAAGAAGTTGGTTGGGAAATCCACCTCCAGTAAAGCTTTCCAGCCAAAAATTATTATTTAACTTTGATCTTCTCAATACCAAACATACTTTTACCTTGGGTTGGCTTAATTTCATCCAACCTACTAAGGCCCATTACATCTCTCCTTTTACTCCTTCCCATGAAAATTTTCTAGTCATATTTTCCAACTCTTTCCATATGGTATGTGGGGAGTAAGGATAGAAAATTTATAAATTCGCATGGCTTGAATGACTGAATATAAAATATTTAATCTACCCCCATAGCTTAACCATTTGTGAGACCAATGATTAATTATTTCCTTGATACAGTCTAAAATATTCCTCCAGATATCTATTTTTAGTTTTTTAAAATGAAAAGGGACCCCCAAGTATACCATTGGGAGAGAAGTCCTTGTGAATCCAAAGATCCCTAAAATTCTTTCCTAAACCCTTTGATCAATATTGAAAAATATTACTTTGTATTTTTTATCATTGATGACTTGGTTTGTATCCCTAAGGTAGATATTAAGTATATCTCTAATCATTCTTTCTTCCATGAAGCTAGCCACTCCCACCAATCCTATGTCATCCACAAACTGTAGGTGAGTCAAAACTTCCTCAACCATATTGATACTCCTTGTTGTCTTCTCCTCAAGATGAGTTTACCTAAGCCTTTAGCCAATATGAGAAAAAGATAAGGAGAACAAGGATCTCCTTGATGAAGGCTTCGAGTAGCTTCAAACGGTTGCGAGGGAAGACCCTTTATTAATAGTGAGTATGTCAGAGTAGAAACATAGCTCATAACCCATTCTATCAAATCTTGAGAGAAACCAAAGGCTGCCATCATATTTGATAAGAAGCTCCACTCCACCCTATCATAATCCTTTGCCATATCCAATTTTATGAACATTCCTCTATTACCATATGTTTTCATTGAATGGATTGCCTCTTGATCTAGAACCACACCATCCAAGATCTTCCTACCCTCTACAAAACACCCTTGATCTGAGGAGATAATGCTATGTAGAAGAGTTTTTATTCGCTCAACCATTACCTTTGTGATTATTTTATACATGATATTGCATAAGGCAATAGGTCTATAATCTAAAATATGCACCCCCTCATTCCCTTTTGGAATTAAGGCCAAATATATTAAACCACATTTCTACAATGGTTGTTCACCTATTTAAAACTATAAAATAATATCTACATTGGAGCACAAATGTACTAAACCATATTTCTAGAATGGTTGTCCAAATTACTAAACACTATATTTGCTCACCAACCTGCCTAATCATCTCATCCTCAATAGCCATGTCATTGTGCTATTGAACCCCTACCTTCTTCTCAGTGCCCATATTAGACAGGAAGTCTACCACTTTATTTAGATCTCTACTCACATAAACTAGAATCACATAATCTAATTCCCTCCATATTTCGTTAATTTGGGCGACAATAATACTTAACCTACATATCTTTAAAGCAATTTTTCTCATGCAATCTAGATCTCCAACCATTATTTGAGAATCTTATTCTAGGATTATCCTCCTGTAACCTTATTTTACTACCCAAATAGAAGTAGATTTGATAGCTAAGGTGAAGAACACAAGCTTATACTGAGAGGTGGGGGTGAACAGTATAAGACCTCTTTTTACTTTTTCATCATCCTTCAAAATAACAAAGAAATATACCCAAAGCAATATCAAAGCAATGCATAATATCATCCACAAAGTGACATCAATTTTAACGTGGTTCACCCAAAATGGCTGGGCTACGTCCACAAAACTTTTCTCTAAAAGTTATCTCAAAGTTCTTTGGGAATCCTTCCCAATTACAATGTTTATGAGCCTCGGCCCAAAGGAGATACCTTCCCTCAATCAGAATTTATGAGCCTCTACTCAAAGGAGATACCTTCCCCAATCTAAATTTATGAGCCTCTGCTCAAAGGAGATACCTTCCCCTCTACTCTATAAATGATCCCTCAGAAGATCAACTACCTCTACCTCTTGCCAGCACATGGAACTCCTTTCCACCAAAGACCTCCTGTCCTTAATGCTTAGCCTAAGAGACCTCTGCCTTCTATGATCACATCTACAACAGCTCAGCAACCTGTACCAAAAATAGTCAGTCGGTCTAGTACAAGTCTTCCTCTGTCTGTCAGATCTGTCCAATTCTTGAACAAATCAATCCTCTACATACAAGCCTTCTCAAAGACTTGCCAACTGTCCTTAGGTTCTTCTCATAGAACCAATGCACCTCTGTCCTCATACAACAACACTCCACGTTCGTCTTTGCCCTTTGTGCTCTCTACACCCTCTGCTCTCTTTGCGTAATCATAGCCGCACTTGGTCAAACTTCAACCTTTGCACTCTCTGTGCTATCACAGTGGCACTTAGAACAATTCACCACGACTCTTTGCTCACTTTGCACACTTCGATCGAATTTTGCACTCTACTCTCGACGATTGAACTTCTCACTCTACGCTCTATCTACGAAACTCGCAAAAACGATGCTCACAACTCTTCAAAATAGCCTACCTTTTATAATAACACTTTCAAGATCAAAACCTTAATCTTAGTCGACTGTAACCCTGATCCTTAGTCAGTTGCAAAACCCTAAACTTTTTCGGCTCACATTTAACTTTGTCGACTTCAACTGCCTCTGTAACTCTTCTGTAGATTTTGCCATGAAACTACAACATGTCGTGATATCGTGAAACCTTTGCAACCGTACACTTTCTTTTGGCTTTTGTCACGATATCGTGACACTTCAGCCTTTGTCGACTTCAACTAAGCTCTTATCGTGATATCGCGACACTTCTATCTTTATCAACATCAACTTTGTTTTTTTTGTGATATCGCGACACTTCTCCCTTCGTCGACCTCCTTTTTGCTTCTTTCACAAAATCATGACACTTTCTGCATCCGTGTGCTTTCTTTTCTGCCTACCGTGAAATCGTGACACTTTCTGCATCCGTACGCTTTCTCTTCAACCTATCGCGAAATCATGACACTTTCTGCATCCATACGCTTTCTTTGCAACCCGTCGCGAAACCGTGACGCTTTCAACTTCCGTATGCTTTCTTCGCAACCCATCGCAAAATCATGACAGTTCTCATTTCAAACTCTTCCCTTTACTGCATGTCATGAAATCGTGACAGTTCTCACTTCGAGTTCTGTAGCATGTCGTGAAATCGTGACAGTTCTCACTTCGACTTTTGCAGCATGTCGCGAAATCGTGACAGTTTATCTTGCTTCCACTTTGTCTTCTGACTTGTTTTCTCTCTCCTACTTAAGTCATGAAAATGCGACATGTGATATCATGACACTTTTCCTCCTTAGCTCTTTTTTGTTCTTCGGGTCACGAAAACCCGACATGTTGTGATATCGCGACACTTTTTCTATCGGACTCTCTCTCCTACATTATGTCGCGAAATCGTGACACTTTTTCTTCCGTACAACCTTCCTTGCAATATGTCACAAAATCACGACACTTTTTCGTCTGTACAACCTTCTTTGCAATATGTCGTGAAATCGTGACACTTTTCCTTCTTTGCCTTCCTACACTTTCTGAGTCACAAAAATGTGACATGTCACAAAATCGCGACACTTTTCCAACTTGTTCTCTTTCTTCGAACTTGTCGCAAAATCGCGACACTTCCTGCTTTCTCTTTTTCTTCCAACATGTCACGAAATCGCGACAGTTTTTCACTTGCCTTTTTGTCTGCCAACATGTCACAAAATCGCGACATTTTTTCCACTTGCATTTTTCTCTGTCAACATGGGGTTTGCAAAAGTCCTTTGAAACTGTCATGCCGTAACCTTCATCAAAACAAATTATTTGAAATCAAATCAAATTCCTTCAAAAGCTTATTGACATCAATGACAACTTATACACTTGAGCAAAGGCAATGTACCCAAAGTACCCAAAATTGCCAACAATCTCCCCATTTGTCATTGATGGCAAACCTTTACTGAAAACACTTCTCAAGAGCCAAAACTGAAACCAACTGTGCTAACAACTGAGAAACTGATCCCACAACTGAGAATCTTCCTTTGAAGTTTTGCTCCACCTGACTTGAAGCTTTCATCTTCACTTGAAGCTCTCCCCCTTACTCATATCTCTCCCCCTTTGTCATAAATGGCAAAGGGTCACCTTTGGGGCTCGGGACTAAGAATGAGCCTCTTAGCTTAGTCCCTCCCCCACCTCCTTATGAGGTTATTAATTCTGGGGTGGGAGTAAAACTCCCATTAGGCACTGATCATCATCAATGTCTATAACTTCCTTTTCGGGCCTTCTCTTGAACTCTTTGTCCATATTCCTGTTCTTGTCATTGTTCTTGTTCTTGTTCTCATCCCTGTTCTTGTCCATGCCTTGATCCTTGGACATATAATCTGGAATTTCAGCTCTACACTGTCTGATTATGTGACCTTCATTGTTGCACTTGAAACACTTGACGATGTTGTTTCTCTCAGGTAAACCTGATCTTTGAATCCACCAGTTCTGACCAAACCTGTTCCGATCAAACCTATTCTCGCCAAACCTGTTCTGACCAAACCTATTCGGCCAAACTCGTTCGACCAAACCTGTTCCGCCAAACCTCGTTCTGACCAAACCTGTTCCTGTTATGTGCCTTGCAATAAACTACCTTGTGCCCAAACTATTTACAAGAGTGGCAATACCCTTGAAAGAAACTAGCACTTCTGAAATTGTCATTTACCTTCTTCATTTGAGCCATGCAATGTGAAGCCATGTGACCAAACCTATGACACGCAAAACATCTGCCTTGAAATTTTTCTTTATTTGACCTCTTGGGTCCTGAAAAATTCTTCTTCTCATTCTGAATTCTATTTTCTATTTCTACGCATCTATCATTCAAGGACTCATGATCTGAAATACTTTCCTCATCATAACTCTCTTCCTTTTGGAGTCTCTTACTAGACTCTCCAACTTGTTCCTTGTGTGGCTTAACAAAACCAAGGCCTATTTTATCTGTTGTCTTTCTTTGACCTTTGATGAGTGACTTAACATTTTTGGAGCTATCTTGAAACCTCGTAAAGCTTATCCTTGTACTCTTTAGTTTCCTCTTTCAAAGAAGCCATTTTCTGTTCTAACTCACTATACTCAAGAACCTTAGACTCTAACTCATCCTTGAGTTCTTGTGTCTTAGCTATAGAGAAATCAAGATTTTCTATAAGATCATATCTCTCCATACAACATTCATCTAACTTATCCTTGAGTCTAGCATTCTTCTTTATTTCCTTTTTCAAAGCACTAAGAGCATTAATAAGTTCACTTTCAAGATCCTTTATTTGTTTGCTTTCTAAATCATCAAAGCCTTTTTCAGATTTCTTATCACTAGAGGTGCTACCTTTTTCAAAAACCATACAAGCATATTCCTTATAGTTTTCTGAAGCATCCTCATACATACTAGAAACCAAATCATTATTTGTACAATCATCCTCAAGGTGACCAAAATTTCCACATATAAGACATTTCATGATAATGAATCTATGTTTCGGTTCTTCCTCTTTTTCTGATATGAACAACATCTCATTTTCATCATCACTTGAAGAACTTTCACTATCACTACTAGAACACTTACTTGCTTTGTCTAGGTAGAAACTCTTCTTGTGCTTGTGAGAATACCTCTTTCCTTGATTGTTGTGCTCATCTTTGTTCTTCTTGTGATGCTTGTGCTTTTCAGAATCCTTGCTCTTAGAATCCTGTTTATCTTCATCACTTTCATTCTTGGGAATAGTACAGTCAGTAGCATAATGACCAAACTTTCCACAATTGAAACATCTTATATTTTTCACGCTTTTGTGCTTTCTAGAGAACTTGCCTTTCTTGCTGTAATATGCCTCTTCATCACTAGAAGACTCATCACTCTCTTGAAGTTGTTTACGCTTGGATTTCTTGGTAGCCTTGAAAGTTGCCTCTTTCTTGACATCAACCTTCACTTGAGTTCTCAACTCAAATGTTGCAAGTATACTATGGAGCTCATCCTTTTTCAACTTATCCAAATCTTTAGCTTCCTCAATAGCAGAAATCTTTTCACTAAATCTATTAGGAAGAGATCTTAAAATCTTATCACAAACATCATTTTCAACAAGCTCAAGACCTAAGTCTTTCATGGAGTTAACAACCTCATCCATACGAAGCATGTAGTCACTAATATTTTCATCATCATTCATCTGGAGTTGTTCAAACATACCTTTGAAGTGTCTCAACTTGGCCTTTTCGACATTTATATCACCTGTATGAACCACCTTCAACTGTTTCCACATTTCACTAGCTGTCTTGCAGTGAATCACTTTGGTGAGATCTGATTTTTGTAAGCCTTTCAGGATTGCATTCATTGCTTTTGAATTGCTATGAAGTAGGAGCCTTTCTTCTTTAGTATTAGGACCATGTACAGGAATAGTGTACTCATCTTTAATCACTTCCCATACCTCATTACCAAGTGCCATTAGATGAACCTTCATATTTGCACTCCAAAGACCAAAATCTGACCCATCAAGAATAGGTGTTGCATTGCTACTTGAATGATCCATTATGTTCTTTACTAGATTTTCTTTCAAGCTGTTAAACTTTTCTAAGGCACCCCCTCTAATACCAATTGAAGAACACAAGCTTATATTGAGAGGGGGGGGTGAACAGTATAAGACCTATTTTTACTTTTTCATCATACTTCAAAACAGTAAAGCAATATACCCAAAGCAATATCAAAGCAATGCACAATATCATCCACAAAGTGACACCAATTTTAACGTGGTTCACCCAGAATGGCTGGGCTACGTCCAAAAAAAATTTCTCTAAAAGTTATCTCAAAGTTCTTTGGGAATCCTTCCCAATTAAAATTTTTATGAGCCTTGGCCCAAAGGAGATACCTTCCCCCAATCAGAATTTATGAGCCTCTGCTCAAAGGAGATACCTTCCTCAATCTAAATTTATGAGCCTCTGCTCAAATGAGATACCTTCCCCTCTGCTCTGGAAATCATCCCTCAAAATATCAACTGCCTCTACCTCTTGCTAGCACGTGGAACTCCTTTCCACCGAAGACCTCCTATCCTTAATGCTTAGCCTAAGAGACCTCTGCCTTCTATGATCACATCCATAGAAGCTCAGCAACTTGTACCAAACATAGTCAGTTGGTCTAGTACAAGTCTTCCTCTATCTGTCAGATCTGTCCAACTCTTGAACAAATCAATCCTCTGCATAAAAGCCTTCTCAAATACTTGTCAACTATCCTCAGGTTCTTCTCATAGAACCAATGCACATCTGTCCTCATACAGCAACACTCCACGTTTGTCTTTGCCCTTTGTGCTCTCTATGCCCTCTACTCTCTTTGTGCAATCACAGTCGCACTTGGTCGAACTTCAACATTTGCACTCTCTGTGCTATCATAGTGGCACTTAGAACAATTCACCATGACTCTTCGCTCACTCTGCACACTTCGATCAAATTTTGCACTTTGCTCTCGAGGATCGAACTTCTCACTCTGCGCTCTATCTATGAAACTCGCAAAAACGATGCTCACAACTCTTCAAAATTGCCTTCCTTTTATAATAACACTTTCAAGATCAAAACCTTAATCTTAGTCGGCTGTAACCCTGATCTTTAGTCGGCTGCACAACCCTAAATTTTGTTGGCTCACATTTAACTTTGTCGGCTTCAACTGCCTCTGTAACTCTTCTGTAGCTTTAGCCACAAAAATACATGTCGCGATATCGCGACACCTTTGCAACCATACACTTTCTTTTGGCTTTTGTCATGATATCATGACACTTCAGCCTTTGTCAACTTCAACTAAGCTCATGTCGCTATATCACGACACTTCTATCTTTATCAGCATCAACTTTGCTTTTGTCGTGATATCGCAACACTTCTCCCTTCGTCGACCTCCTTTCTGCTTCTGTCATGAAATTGTGACACTTTCTCCAACCATACCCTACCAACTCAATCTGTCATGAAATCGTGACACTTTTTGCATCCGTGTGCTTTCTTTTCTTCCTGTCATGAAATCACGACACTTTTTGCATCCGTACGCTTTCTCTTCAACCTGTCGTGAAATCGTGACACTTTCTGCATCCGTACGCTTTCTTTGCAACCCATCGTGAAATCGTGATGCTTTCAGCTTTCGTATGCTTTCTTTGCAACCCGTCGCAAAATCGTGATAGTTCTCATTTCAAACTCTTCCCTTTGTTGCATGTCACAAAATCATGACAGTTCTCACTTCGAGTTCTGCAGCATGTCGCAAAATCATGACAGTTCTCACTTTGACTTTTGCAGCATGTCACAAAATCATGACAGTTTATCTTGCTTCCACTTTGTCTTCTGACTTGTTTTCTCTCTCCTGCTTAAGTCGTGAAAATGTGACATGTCGCGATGTCGCGACACTTTTTCTCCTTAGCTCTTTTCTGTTCTTCGGGTCGCGAAAACCTGACATGTCGCCATATCGCGACACTTTTTCTATCGGACTCTCTCTCCTGCATTATGTTGTGAAATCGTGAGACTTTTTCTTTCGTAAAACCTTCCTTGCAATATGTCATGAAATCGTGACACTTTTTCGTCCATACAACCTTCTTTACAATATGTCACGAAATCACAACACTTTATCTTCTTTGCCTTCCTGCACTTTTCGAGTCACGAAAATGCGACATGTCACGAAATCGTGACACTTTTCCAACTTGTTCTCTTTCTTCGAACTTGTCGCGAAATCACGAACTCAAATTTTATAATATAAAAACCATCTCTCCCAGATCTGTCGTGTGAATGGGCCCTCAAACATCAAGTGATCAACTATTTCCTCACTCTTGTAGCATAAAACACATTGAGATGGAACAATTATTCCCCTACATATAATATTATCAAAAGTAATAATTTCATTATGCATGAACTACAAGGCAAAAAAGTTTACGTTCGGCCAACCCTTGGACTACCAAATCTTTTTCCAATTCTCAACTTGATATGCATGATGAGGAGTCTCTAGAAGGATCTTATCATATTCATACTTCATTGTGTAGATACCAAGGCTCCCATAGCCCCAAGCTAATTCATCCTCCTCATCTCTACCCTTAGAAATATTTATACCAATATTTTAGTCATGATGGGTGTCAAATCTGGAGGGATTGATATTGGCCACTCATCCAACTTCTTAAACTGCTTAAAATTTTAATTCCCTAGTTGACTAGTGTTGAAATAACTTTCAATTTGGACCCAATACCTAGTTTCCATGGATATTTGTATTGGTTGCAGTTCAAGAAATTCAACAATTATAGTTGGGTATTGATCCCATGTATTTGTCCAAAAGCGTGCCTTCTCCCCTCTCCCTACTTTCCAAAACAATCCATATTTTACTACCTAAGATCCTAACTTAAGAGCCTGGCACACTAAGAATCCATTACCATACAAAGGGAAACAACCCACCTCATTTGGATTTACATGTACCAAATATTTACTAGTTAAGATTCTACTGAATAAAGAAGTTGGTTGGGAAATCCACCTCCAATAAAGCTTTCCAACCAAAAATTATTATTTAACTTTGATCTTCTCAGTCCCAAATCTTCTTTTACCTCCATGTATTTAAAGCAAATTTCCTCATGCAATCTAGAGCTCCAACCATTATTTGAGAATATTATTCTAGGATTATCCTCTTGTAACCTTATTTTACTACTCAAATAGAAGTAGATTTGATAGCTAAGGCTTCCACTTCATTGTTTGTGGCTCTTTCCAAGCCTTGCAGTTCCCAATAGAGCAATATTCCAACTTGATTCTGGTAAACTACTCCAATTTCAACTCTACCCAGATTGCCTTTTGTAGCTCCATTAGTATTAATTATAATCTAACCTTCTAGGGGTGGTTTCCAACTAGCTCTGTCCTACCCCTCTTACACTTCAATTTTCTTATCCATTACCCCTATAACAACCTCAGTTTCCTCTTTAGCATACACTACCACAGTTTTTGTGACTTTGCTCCAAATGATCTTCCAAACTCCATCTAAAGAAGAAAATATTTCTCTAAAAATTTTGCCATTTCTCTCCAACCACACTTGCCATAAAATGAAGTTTAATCTTATCTCCCAACCAATACAAAGAGCTTTAGATTTAAATCTACCCCTCTTCCATATTTCCCAAATATTAATCTGATTCAAATCACCATTAACTCAAATTTTATAATATAAAAACCATCTCTCCCAGATCTAGTGTGTGAATGGGCACTCAAACATCAAGTGATCAACTATTTCCTCACTCTTGTAGCATAAAACACATTGATATGGACCAATGATTCCCCTACATCTAAGATTATCAAAAGTAAGAATTTCATTATGCATGAACTACAAGGCAAATTTTTTTACTTTTGGTCAACCCTAGGACTAACAAATCTTTCTCCAATTCTCAACTTGATATGCATGAGGAGGAGTCTCTGGAAGGATCTTATCATATCCATACTTCATTGTGTAGATACGAAGGCTCCCATAGCCCCAAGATAATTCATACTCCTTGTCTCTATCTCTGAGAAATATTTCTACCAATATTTTAGTCATGATGGGTGTCAAATCTAGAGGGATTGAAATTTGCCACTCATACAACTTATTAAACTACTTAAACTTATAATCCCCCAACTGACTAGTGTTGAAATAACTTTCAATTTGGACCCAATCCCTGGTTTCCATGGATGTTTTTATTGGTTGTAGTTTAGGAAATTAAACAATGATAGTTGGGTATTGATCCCATGAATCTTTCCAAAAGTGTTCCTTCTCCCCTCTCCTTACTTTCTAAAATAATCCATATTTTACTACCTAAGATCCTAACTTAATATCTTGCCACACTGAGGATCCATTACCATCCAAATGGAAACAACCCACCTCATTTGGGTTTACATGTACCAAATATTTACTAGTTAAGATTCTACTGAATAAAGAAGTTGGTTGGGAAATCCACCTCCAGTAAATCTTTCCAGCCAAAACTTATTATTTAACTTTGATCTTCTCAGCCCCAAACATCCTTTTACCTTGGGTTGGCTTAATTTCATCCAACCTACTAAGGCCCATTACATCTCTCCTTTTACTCCTTCCCATGAAAATTTTCTAGTCATCTTGTCCAACTCTTTCCATATAGTATTTGGGGAGTAAGGATAGAAAATTTATAAATTCGCATGGCTTGAATGACTGAATATAAAATATTTAATCTACCCCCATAGCTTAACCATTTGTGAGACCAATGATTAATTATTTCCTTGATACAATCTAAAATATTCCTCCAAATATCTATTTTTATTTTTTTAAAATGCAAAGGGACCCCCAAGTATACCATTGGGAGAGAAGTCCTTGTGAATCCAAAGATCCCTAAAATTCTTTCCTAAACCCTTTGATCAATATTGAAAAATATTACTTTGTATTTTTTATCATTGATGACTTGGTTTGTATCCCTAAGGTAGATATTAAGTATATCTCTAATCATTCTTTCTTGCATGAAGCTAGCCACTCCCACCAATCCTATGTCATCCACAAACTGTAGGTGAGTCAAAAATTCCTCACCCATATTGATACTCCTTGTTGTCTTCTCCTCAAGATGAGTTTACCTAAGCCTTTAGCCAATATGAGAAAAAGATAAGGAGAACAAGGATCTCCTTGATGAAGGCTTCGAGTAGCTCTAAACGGTTGCGAGGGAAGACCCTTTATTAACACTGAGTATGTCAGAGTAGAAACATAGCTCATAACCCATTCTATCAAATCTTGAGAGAAACCAAAGGTTGCCATCATATTTGATAAGAAGCTCCACTCCACCCTATCATAATCCTTTGACATATCCAATTTTATGAACATTCCTCTATTACCAGATGTTTTCATTGAATGGATTGCCTCTTGATCTAGAACCACACCATCCAAGATCTTCCTACCCTCTATAAAACCTCCTTGATCTGAGGAGATAATGCTATGTAGAAGAGTTTTTATTCGCTCAACCATTACCTTTGTGATTATTTTATACATGATATTGCATAAGGCAATAGGTCTATAATATAAAATATGCACCCCCTCATTCCCTTTTGGAATTAAGGCCAAATATATTAAACCACATTTCTACAATGGTTGTTCACCTATTTAAAACTATAAAATAATATCTACATTGGAGCACAAATCTACTAAACCATATTTCTAGAATGGTTGTCCAAATTACTAAACACTATATTTTCTCACCAACCTGCCTAATCATCTCATCCTCAATAGCCATGTCATTGTGCTATTGAACCCCTACCTTCTTCTCAGTGCCCATATTAGACAGGAAGTCTACCACTTTATTTAGATCTCTACTCACATAAACTAGAATCACATAATCTAATTCCCTCCATATTTCCTTAATTTGGGCGACAATAATCCTTAACCTACATATCTTTAAAGCAAATTTTCTCATGCAATCTAGATCTCCAACCATTATTTGAGAATATTATTCTAGGATTATCCTCCTGTAACCTTATTTTACTACCCAAATAGAAGTAGATGTGATAGCTAAGGTGAAGAACACAAGTTTATACTGAGAGGGGGGGGGTGAACAGTATAAGACCTCTTTTTACTTTTTCATCATACTTCAAAATAGTAAATCAATATACCCAAAGCAATATCATAGCAATGCACAATATCATCCACAAAGTGACACCAATTTTAATGTGGTTCACCCAGAATGGCTAGGCTACGTCCATAAACTTTTTTCTAAAAGTTATCTCAAAGTTCTTTGGGAATCCTTCCCAATTACAATGTTTATGAGCCTCGGCCCAAAGGAGATACCTTCCCCCAATCAGAATTTATGAGCCTCTGCTCAAAGGAGATACCTTCCCCAATCTGAATTTATGAGCCTCTGATCAAAGGAGATACCTTCCCCTCTGCTCTGGAAATGATCCCTCAAAAGATCAACTGCCTCTACCTCTTTCCAGAACGTGGAACTCCTTTCCATCGAATATCTCCTACCCTCAATGCTTAACCTAAGAGACCTCTGCCTTCTATGATCACATCCACAATAGCTCAACAACTTGTACCAAACATAGTCAGTTGGTCTAGTACAAGTCTTCCTCTGTCTGTCAGATCTGTCCAACTCTTGAACAAATCAATCCTCTGCATACAAGCCTTCTCAAAGACTTTCCAACTGTCCTTAGGTTATTCTCATAGAACAAATGCACCTCTATCCTCATACAACAGAACTCCACTTTCATCTTTGCCCTTTGTGCTCTCTACGCCCTCTGCTCTCTTTGTGCAATCACAGCCGCACTTGGTCAAAATTCAACCTTTGCACGCTCTGTTCTATCACAGTGGCACTTATAATAGTTCACCACAACTCTTCACTCACTTTGCACACTTTGATCGAATTTCACACTCTGGTATCAATGATCGAACTTCTCATTCTACGCTCTATCTGCGAAACTCGCAAAAACGATGCTCACAACTCTTCAAAATAGCCTGCATTTTATAATAACACTTTCAAGATCAAAAATTTAATCTTAGGCGACTGTAACCCCAATCCTTAGTCAACTGCACAACCCTAAACTTTGTCGGCTCACATTTAACTTTGTCGGCTTCAACTGCCTCTGTAACTCTTCTGTAGCTTTTACCGTGAAACCTTTGCAATCGTACACTTTCTTTTGGCTTTTGTCACGATATCGCGACACTTCAGCCTTTTTCAACTTCAACTAAGCTCTTATCACGATATCATGACACTTCTATCTTTATCAGCATCAACTTTGTTTTTTTCACGATATCACGACACTTCTCCCTTCGTCGACCTCCTTTCTGCTTTTGTCATGAAATCATGTCACTGTCTCCAACCGTACGTTGCCATCTCAATCTATCATGAAATCATGACACTTTTTGCATTCGTGTGCTTTCTTTTCTTCCTTTCGTGAAATCGTGACACTTTCTGCATTCGTACACTTTCTCTTCAACCTATCACAAAATTTTGACAGTTTCTACATCCATACGCTTTATTTGCAGCCCATCACAAAATCATGACGCTTTCTCTTGAACAAATCAATCCTCTGCATACAAGCCTTCTCAAAGACTTGCCAACTGTCCTTAGGTTCTTCTCATAGAACCAATGCACCTCTATCCTCATACAATAGCACTCCGCGTTCGTCTTTGCCCTTTGTGCTCTCTACGCCCTCTGCTCTCTTTGCGCAATCACAGCCGCACTTGGTCAAACTTCAACCTTTGCACTCTCTGCGCTATCACAGCGGCACTTAGAACAATTCACCATGACTCTTCGCTCACTCTGCACACTTTGATCAAATTTCGCACTCTGCTCTCGACGATCGAACTTCTCACTCTACGCTCTATCTACGAAACTCGCAAAAATGATGCTCACAACTCTTCAAAATAGACTGCCTTTTATAATAACACTTTCAAGATCAAAACCTTAATCTTAGTCGGTTGTAACCCTGATCTTTAGTCGGCTGCACAACCCTAAACTTCGTTGGCTCACATTTAACTTTGTCGGCTTCAACTGCCTCTGTAACTCTTCTGTAGCTTTTGCCGCGAAACTACAACATGTCGCGATATCACGACACCTTTGCAACCGTACACTTTCTTTTGGCTTTTGTCACGATATCGCGACACTTCAGCCTTTGTCGACTTCAACTAAGCTCTTGTCGCGATATCATGACACTTTTGTCTTTATCAGCATCAACTTTGCTTTTGTCGCGATATCGCGACACTTCTCCCTTCGTCGACCTCCTTTCTGCTTCTGTCACGAAATCGTGACACTTTCTCCAACCGTACGCTGCCATCTCAATCTGTCATGAAATCATGACACTTTCTGCATCCGTGTGCTTTCTTTTTTGCCTATCATGAAATCATGACACTTTCTACATCCGTACGCTTTCTCTTCAACCTGTCACAAAATCGTGACACTTTCTGCATCCGTACGCTTTCTTTGCAACCCGTCACGAAATCGCGACACTTTCAGCTTTCATATGCTTTCTTTGCAACCCATCGTGAAATCATGACAGTTCTCATTTCAAACTCTTCCCTTTGCTACATGTCATGAAATCACGACAATTCTCACTTCGAGTTCTGTAGCATGTCGTGAAATCACGACAGTTCTCACTTCAACTTTTGCAGCATGTCACGAAATCACGATAATTTATCTTGCTTCCACTTTGTCTTCTGACTTGTTTTCTCTCTCCTGCTTAAGTCACAAAAATGTGACATGTCGTGATATCGTGACACTTTTCCTCCTTAGCTCTTTTCTGTTCTTCGGGTCGTGAAAACCCGACATGTCGTGATATCGCGACACTTTTTCTATCGGACTCTCTCTCCTGCATTATGTCACGAAATCATGACACTTTTTCTTCCATACAACCTTCCTTGCAATATGTCGTGAAATCGCGACACTTTTTCATCCGTACAACCTTCTTTGCAATATGTCACGAAATCGTGACACTTTTCCTTCTTTGCCTTCCTGCACTTTCCGAGTCACGAAAATGCGACATGTCGCGAAATCGCGACACTTTTCCAACTTGTTCTCTTTCTTCGAACTTGTCGCGAAATCGCGACACTTCTTCCTGCTTTCTATTTTTCTTCCAACATGTCACGAAATCGTGACAGTTTTTCACTTGCCTTTTTGTCTGCCAACATGTCACGAAATCGTGATAGTTTTTCCACTTGCCTTTTTCTCTATCAACATGGGGTTTGCAAAAGTCCTTTGAAACTGTCATGCCGTAACCTTCATCAAAACAAATTATTTGACATCAAATCAAATTCCTTCAAAATCTTCTTGACATCAATGACAACTTATACACTTGAGCAAAGGCAATGTACCCAAAGTACCCAAAATTGCCAACAATCTCCCCCTTTGTCATTGATGGCAAACCTTTACTGAAAACACTTCTCAAGAGCCAAAACTGAAACCAACTATGCTAACAACCGAGAAACCGAGCCCACAACCGAGAATCTTCCTTTGAAGTTTTGCTCCCCCCGACTTGAAGCTTTCCTCTTCACTTGAAGCTCTCCCCCTTACTCATATCTCTCCCCCTTTGTCATCAATGGCAAAGGGTCACCTTTGGGGCTCGGGACTAAGAATGAGCCTCTTAGCTTAGTCCCTCCCCCACCTCCTGATGAGGTGATTAATTCCGGGGTGGGAGTAAAACTCCCATTAGGCACTGATCATCATCAACGTCTATAACTTCCTTGTCGGGCCTTCTCTTGAACTCTTTGTCCATATTCCTGTTCTTGTCACTGTTCTTGTTCTTGTTCTCATCCCTATTCTTGTCCATGCCTTGATCCTTGGACCTCTAATCTGGAATTTCAGCTCTACACTATCTGATTATGTGACCTTCATTGTTGCACTTGAAACACTTGACGATGTTGTTTCTCTGAGGTAAACCTGATCTTTGAATCCACTAGTTCTGACCAAACCTCGTTTCTGACCAAACCTGTTCTGGCCAAACCTATTCTGACCAAACCTGTTCTAGCCAAACCTGTTCTGACCAAACCTGTTCTTGTTATGTGCCTTGCAATAAACTGCCTTGTGCCCAAACTATTTACAAGAGTAGCAATACCCTTGAAAGAAACTAGCACTTCTGAAATTGTCATTTACCTTCTTCATTTGAGCCATGCAATGTGAAGCCATGTGACCAAACCCGTGACACGCAAAACATCTGCCTTGAAATTTTCCTTTATTTGACCTCTTGGGTCCTTAAAACTTCTTCTTCTCATTCTGAATTCTGTTTTCTATTTCTGCGCATCTATCATTCAAGGACTCATGATCTGAAATACTTTCCTCATCATAACTCTCTTCCTTTTGGAGTCTCTTACTAGACTCTCCAACTTGTTCCTTGTGTGGCTTAACAAAACCAAGGCCTGTTTTATCTGTTGTCTTTCTTTGACCTTTGATGAGTGACTTAACCTTTTTGGAGCTATCTTGAAACTCGTAAAGCTTATCCTTGTACTCTTTAGTTTCCTCTTTCAAAGAAGCCATTTTCTGTTCTAACTCACTATACTCAAGAACCTTAGACTCTAACTCATCCTTGAGTTCTTGTGTCTTAGCTATAGAGAAATCAAGATTTTCTATAAGATCATCTCTCTCCATACAACATTCATCTAACTTATCCTTGAGTCTAGCATTCTTCTTTCTTTCCTTTTTCAAAGCACTAAGAGCATTAATAAGTTCACTTTCAAGATCCTTTATTTGTTTTGCTTTCTGAATCATCAAAGCCTTTTTCAGATTTCTTATCACTAGAGGTGCTACCTTTTTCAAAAACCATACAAGCATCTTCCTTATAGTTTTCTGAAGCATCCTCATACATACTAGAAACCAAATCATTATTTGTACAATCATCCTCAAGGTGACCAAAATTTCCACATCTAAGACATTTCATGATAATGAATCTATGTTTCGGTTCTTCCTCTTTTCTGATATGAACAACATCTCATTTTCATCATCACTTGAAGAACTTTCACTATCACTACTAGAACACTTACTTGCTTTGTCTAGGTAGAAACTCTTCTTGTGCTTGTGAGAATACCTCTTTCCTTGATTGTTGTGCTCATCTTTGTTCTTCCTGTGATGCTTGTGCTTTTCAGAATCCTTGCTCTTAGAATCCTGTTTATCTTCATCACTTTCATTCTTGGGAACAATATAGTTAGTAGCATAATGACCAAACTTTCCACAATTGAAACATCTTATATTTTTCATGCTTTTGTGCTTTCTAGAGAACTTGCCTTTCTTGCTGTAATATGCCTCTTCATCACTAGAAGACTCATCACTCTCTTGAAGTTGTTTACCCTTGGATTTCTTGGTAGCCTTGAAAGTTGCCTCTTTCTTGACATCAACCTTCACTTGAGTTCTCAACTCAAATGCTGCAAGTATACTATGGAGCTCATCCTTTTTCAACTTATCCAAATCTTTAGCTTCCTCAATAGCAGAAATATTTTCACTAAATCTATTAGGAAGAGATCTTAAAATCTTATCACAAACATCATTTTCAGCAAGCTCAAGACCTAAGTCTTTCATGGAGTTAACAACCTCATCCATACGAAGCATGTAGTCACTAATATTTTCATCATCATTCATCTAGAGTTGTTCAAACATACCTTTGAAGTGTCTCAACTTGGCCTTTCTGACATTTGTATCACCTGTATGAACCACCTTCAATTGTTTCCACATTTCACTAGTTGTCTTGCAGTGAATCACTTTGGTGAGATCTGCTTTCTGTAAGCCTTTCAAGATTGCATTCATTGCTTTTGAATTGCTGTGATGTAGGAGCCTTTCTTCTTTAGTATTAGGACCATGTACAGGAATAGTGTACTCATCTTCAATCACTTCCCATACCTCATTACCAAGTGCCATTAGATGAACCTTCATCCTTGCACTCCAAAGACCAAAATCTGACCCATCAAGAATAGGTGTTGCATTGCTACTTGAATGATCCATTGTGTTCTTTACTAGCTTTTCCTTCAAGTCGTTAAACTTTCCGAAGGCACCCGCTCTGATACCAATTGAAGAACACAAGCTTATACTGAGAGGGGGGGTGAACAGTATAAGACCTCTTTTTACTTTTTCATCATACTTCAAAACAGTAAAGCAATATACCCAAAGCAATATCAAAGCAATGCACAATATCATCCACAAAGTGACACCAATTTTAACGTGGTTCACCCAGAATGGCTGGGCTACGTCCACAAAACTTTTCTCTAAAAGTTATCTCAAAGTTCTTTGGGAATCCTTCCCAATTACAATGTTTATGAGCCTCGGCCCAAAGGAGATACCTTCCCCCAATCAAAATTTATGAGCCTCTGCTCAAAGGAGATACCTTCCCCAATCTGAATTTATGAGCCTCTGCTCAAAGGAGATACCTTCCCCTCTACTCTGGAAATGATCCCTCGAAAGATCAACTGCCTCTACCTCTTGCCAGCACGTGGAACTCCTTTCCACCGAAGACCTCCTATCCTCAATGCTTAGCCTAAGAGACCTCTGCCTTCTATGATCATGTCCATAGCAGCTCAACAACCTGTACCAAACATAGTCAGTCGGTCTAGTACAAGTCTTCCTTTGTCTGTCAGATCTGTCCAACTCTTGAACAAATCAATCCTCTGCATACAAGCCTTCTCAAATACTTGCCAACTGTCCTCAGGTTCTTCTCATAGAACCAATGCACCTCTGTCCTCATACAGTAGCACTCCACGTTCATCTTTGCCCTTTGTGCTCTCTATGCCCTTTGCTCTCTTTACGCAATCACAGCCGCACTTGGTCAAACTTCAACCTTTGCACTCTCTGTGCTATCACAATGGAACTTAGAACAATTCACCATGACTCTTCGCTCACTCTACACACTTCTGATCGAATTTTGCACTCTGCTCTCGATGATCGAACTTCTCACTCTACGCTCTATCTATGAACATCGCAAAAATGATGCACACAACTCTTCAAAATAACCTACCTTTTATAATAACACTTTCAAGATCAAAACCTTAATCTTAGTCGGCTGTAACCCTGATCTTTAGTCGGCTACACAACCCTAAACTTCGTCGGCTCACATTTAACTTTGTCGGCTTCAACTGCCTCTATAACTCTTCTGTAGCTTTTGCCGTGAAACTACAACATGTCACGATATCACGACACCTTTGCAACCGTACACTTTCTTTTGGCTTTTGTCATGATATCACGACACTTCAACCTTTTTCGACTTCAACTAAGCTCTTGTCGCGATATCGTGACACTTCTGTCTTTATCAGCATCAACTTTGCTTTTGTCACGATATCATGACACTTCTCCCTTCGTCGACCTCCTTTCTGCTTCTGTCATGAAATCGTGACACTTTCTCCAACCGTACGCTACCATCTCAATCTGTCATGAAATCGTGACACTTTCTACATCCGTGTGCTTTCTTTTCTGCCTATCACGAAATCATGACACTTTCTGCATCCGTATGCTTTCTCTTCAACTTGTCGTGAAATCACGACACTTTCTGCATCCGTACGCTTTCTTTGCAACCCATCATGAAATCATGACGCTTTCAGCTTCCGTATGCTTTCTTTGCAACCCGTCACGAAATCATGACAGTTCTCATTTCAAACTCTTCCCTTTGCTGCATGTCACGAAATCGTGATAGTTCTCACTTCGAGTTCTGTAGCATGTCGTGAAATCGCGATAGTTCTCACTTCGATTTTTGTAGCATGTCATGAAATCGTGACAGTTTATCTTGCTTCCACTTTGTCTTCTGACTTGTTTTCTCTCTCCTGCTTAAGTCACGAAAATGCGACATGTCGCGATATCGCGACACTTTTCCTCCTTAGCTCTTTTCTGTTCTTCGGGTCATGAAAACCCGACATGTCGCGATATCGTGACACTTTTTCTATCGGACTCTCTCTCCTGCATTATGTCATGAAATCATGACACTTTTTCTTTCGTACAACCTTCCTTGCAATATGTCATGAAATCGTGACACTTTTTCGTCCGTACAACCTTCTTTGCAATATGTCGCAAAATCGCGACACTTTTCCTTCTTTGCCTTCCTGCACTTTTCGAGTCGCGAAAATGCGACATGTCGCGAAATCGTGACACTTTTCCAACTTGTTCTCTTTCTTCGAACTTGTCACGAAATCGCGACACTTCTTCTTGCTTTCTCTTTTTCTTCCAACATGTCACGAAATCATGACAGTTTTTCACTTGCCTTTTTGTCTGCCAACATGTCGCGAAATCGCGACAGTTTTTCCACTTGCCTTTTTCTCTGTCAACATGGGGTTTGCAAAAGTCCTTTGAAACTGTCATGCCGTAACCTTCATCAAAACAAATTATTTGACATCAAATCAAATTCCTTCAAAAGCTTCTTGACATCAATGACAACTTATACACTTGAGCAAAGGCAATGTACCCAAAGTACCCAAAATTGCCAACATAAGGCTTCCACTTCATTGTTTATGGCTATTTCTAAGCCTTATAGTTCCCAATAGAGCAATATTCCAACATGATTCTGGTAAACTACTCCAATTCCAATTATACACGGATTGCCTTTTGTAGCTCCATTAGTATTAATTTTAATTCAACCTTCTAGGGGTGGTTTCCAACTAGCTCTGTCCTACCCCTATTACACTTCAAATTATTTATCCATTACCCCTATAACAACCTAAGTTTCATCTTTAGCATACACTTCCACAGTTTTTGTGACTTTGCTCCAAATGATCTTCCAAACTCCATCTAAAGAAGAAAATATTTCTCTAAAAATTTTGCCATTTCTCTCCAACCACACTTTCCATAAAACGAAGTTTAATCTTATCTCCCAACCAATACAAAGAGCTTTAGATTTTAATCTACCACTCTTCCATATTTACCAAATATTAATCTGATTCAAATCACCATTAACTCAAATTTTATATTATAAAAACCATCTCTCCCAGATCTGTCGTGTGAATGGGCACTCAAACATCAAGTGATCAACTATTTCCTCACTCTTGTAGCATAAAACACATTGAGATGGAACAATTATTCCCCTACATCTAATATTATCAAAGGTAATAATTTCATTATGCATGAACTACAAAGCAAAAAAGTTTACTTTCGGCCAACCCTTGGACTACCAAATCTTTCTCCAATTCTCATCTTGATATGCATGATGAGGAGTCTCTAGAAGGATCTTATCATATTCATACTTCATTGTGTAGATACCAAGGCTCCCATAGCCCCAAGCTAATTCATCCTCCTCATCTCTACCCTTAGAAATATTTATACCAATATTTTAGTCATGATGGGTGTCAAATCCGGAGGGATTGAAATTGGCCACTCATCCAACTTCTTAAACTGCTAAAAATTTTAATTCCCCAGTTGACTAGTGTTGAAATAACTTTCAATTTGGACCCAATACCTAGTTTCCATGGCTATTTTTATTGGTTGCAGTTCAGGAAATTCAACAATTATAGTTGGGTATTGATCCCATGTATTTGTCCAAAAGTGTGCCTTCTCCCCTCTCCCTACTTTCCAAAACAATCCATATTTTACTACCTAAGATCCTAACTTAAGAGCCTGTAACACTAAGAATCCATTACCATACAAAGGGAAACAACCCACCTCATTTGGATTTACATGTACCAAATATTTACTAGTTAAGATTCTACTGAATAAAGAAGTTGGTTGGAAAATCCACCTCCAAGAAAGCTTTCTAGCCAAAAATTATTATTTAACTTTGATATTCTCAGTCTCAAATCTACTTTTACCTTGGATTGGCTTACTTTCATCAAACCTACTAAGGCCCATTTCCTCTCTCCTTTTACTCCTTCCCATAAAAAGTTTCTAGCCATTTTGTCCAACTCTTTCCATATGGTATGTGGGGTAGCAACGATAGAAAATTTATAAATTCACATGGTTTGAATGATTGAATACAAAAATGTTAATCTACCCCCATAACTTAACCATTTGTGAGACCAATGATTAATTATTTCTTGATATAGTCTAAAATATTCCTCCAGATATCTATTTTTAAATTTTTAAAATGCAAAGGGATCCCCAAGTATACCACTAGGAGAGAAGTCCTTGTGAATCCCAGGATCTCTAAAATTCTTTCCTAAACCATTTGATCAATATTTAAAAATATTACTTTATATTTTTTATCATTTATGACTTGGTTTATATCCCTAAGGTAGAAATTAAGTGTATCTCTAATCATTCTTGCTTCCATGAAGCTAGCCACTCCCACCAATCCTATGTAATCCACAAATTGTAGGTGAATCAAAACTTCCTCACCCATATTGATACCTATTAGAAAACCTTTTTGTCTTCTCCTCAAGATGAGTTTACCCAAACCTTCAGCCAATATAGGAAAAAAATAAGGATAACTCGGATCTCCTTGATGAAGGCCTCAAGTAGCTTCAAACAGTTTTGAGGGAAGACCCTTGATTAACACTGAGTATGTCAGAGTAGAAACATAGCTCATAACCAATTCTATCCAATCTTGATAGAAACCAAAGGTTGCCATCATATTTGATAAGAATCTCCACTCCACCCTATCATAAGCCTTTGAAATATGCAATTTTATGAATATTCCTCTATTACCAGATGTTTGCATTGAATGGATTACCTCTTGATCTAGAACCACACCATCCAAGATCTTCCTACCCTCTATAAAACCCCCTTGCTCCGAGGAGATAATTCTATGTAAAAGAGGTTTTAGTCGCTCAAAAATTACCTTTGTGATTATTTTATATATGACATTGCATAAGAAAATATGTCTATAATTTAAAATATGCACCCTATCCTCCCCTTTTGAAATTAAGGCAATGAAAGTATGATTTCATGCTTTAAGTATTTTTTTACTACCTTTGGAATCCTCTATAATAGCCATTACATCCTCCTCCAAGTTGTCCTAGAAGGCCTAAAAAACTCAATTGGAAAGCCATATGGACCTGGTGTTTTTTGGTGCTCATTCCAAAGACTAAATTCTTCAGTTCCTCTATATCAATGGGTTTAAGTAGGGCCTTATTTTCTTCTTTAGATATAATAGAGGGTATGACAGCAAGAACTTATTTTTAAGCCTCTTCATCTCAGACCATAATTTTCTTAAACAGTTTAGAAAAATAATCCATTGAATGGAAATGCATACCTAGAATTGTATCAAAGGAGTGTTCATTCCCATATTGAAGATATTCCATTTTTTTATCTATCTTCTAGAATAGGCATCCCAATGGAAAAATTTGGCATTTTTATCACCTTCTAATAACCAAGTGGTTCTTGCTCTCTATTTTTAGTAGGTCTCCTCTTGTTTTTCAATGTCCTCAACTGCTTTACGCAATGCATCATCCTCTTCTTTGAGCTTCTCTATAATTGTTCCTTCCCTAAAGTATTTTTGAACATCATCCCATATAGCCACCAATGGAGCTATTTGGACCTGGAAGTTTGTCTTGTTAGCTCACCTCCATTTTTTTAGTTGATCTTTGACATAATAAAGCTGTTTGTGGAATCTAAACATTGTTGTCCCATATGGTGTGCAACCTTCTTCCCACCACTATGGATTTTTCTTTTGAAGTTCATATTTTTTTAACCAAAAGTTTTCAAATTTAAATTGTTTGTGATGTTGCACTATCTTGATCCCCTCTTCCAAAAAAATGGGAAAGTGATATGAAACTAGACCCTCTAAAATCTGAAATTTTATATTCCATTTTACAAATGCCTCCTCTGAAGCCAAAAAATGGTCTAAATTCAGCTTCCTACTATGTGGCTCCCTCCTTTTATTAGTCCAAGTATATTTGGTTGCAAGGCATTTAATATCCATCAAGTGTAATGCCTAGACTTGGGAAATCATAAGTGGATCCCTTGGGTCTAAAATTGGGGTTCCCCCTTCTTGATCTCTAGAGGATAATTTAGCATTAAAATCGCTAGAAATAATCCATTATAACTCTTCCCTTGAGACTCTCATGTTATGTACATATTTCCATTGATGCATCTAACCATCTAGGTTTTGAGCCCCTTAAAAATTTGTGATTAAAACATGTTTAGTTGTGACATTGTTCCTAAAATATGATGTGAGAACACCCCTCCAAGCTATATGTTTTATTGAAGTCCATTCAAGAGAATTACAAAAATTAAGTATCCCCCTAAGTCCCCTTGGGTAGCCAATTCCATATGACAAACACCCCTCCAAATTCTATTTATTGTTTTACACATAAGATCCAATGATATTTTTGTCTCCTGGATAAGCAAAAAATATGTTTTACATTTTTCTAAGAGTCTTCGAATAGCATATTGATGGGTTCTACTATTTAAACCCCTAACATTCCATGATTGTATAATCATTGGTTACCTTGAGAGCAGTAAAAATCTATTGGTATCACAAATCCTTTAGTAACCAGTTTGTCTCCTTGAAATGTTATCAATTCCTTATTTTATTTTCTACCCACTCCTTGAGGGCTGCTATTTTTTTATCTCTTTACCACCAGAGTTATCTCTAGAGTTGGCCTTTCTCTATTCTTTTCTGCTATGCTCATTATGGCATCCTTAATTATTGGTTGCTCTTGGTTATGCACTATCAATACCCCTGTGATATTTGATTGTGGTAACTCACTGCACTCAATTACCTGCTCTATGATGGGAGGATATGAAAGAGGGGATTGAAAATGGTTGTTATTATTTTCTTTATTCCCATCCACTCCTATGAATTGTTATTCTTCTTGGTCCATTAGTGTCTTAAATATCGCATACCTATTTGAGGGCTTGAGTTGGGTTTTATCTTTACCATATTTTTTCTTTTGCCTTCTTCTTTTGGGTTGTTCAAAACCATCTCCTTGTGCTTCTTTACCCTGAGAAATATTGGTTGTTTTTTTATTGATTTTTGACTTATCCTCCTTAGTAAGGTTTGACATTATTATAGGAGCCTCCATTTTATGTTCATATTATTTGGACAAGATTGGGCAAAATGCCCATATTTATGGCAAACTCTACATCTGAATGACAATACCTCATAATTCAATTGTTGAATCCAAGATAGTCTTGCAAGTTCTATTTCCACCTCTACTAAAAAATGTTGGCTAAGATCCATTTCCACACATAATATTGCATAAACAATTGTGTTTCCTTCCATTGTGTCTTTGGAAACACCCAAATGTCTTCCAAGGGAATTGTCGATAATTTCCAATACCTACTCACTCCAAAACTTCATTGGAAGTGCATACAAATGGATCCAAACTAAGATAACAATGGGTTCCATTCGAGGATCAAATCCCACTCTCTAGGGTTAAAAAAATAATCCTTCCAAACCATAATTTCTCTTTTTTGATTTGAAATCCCTATTTCTATCGAAAAGTGAAGAAAAACTAACAATAAAATATCCATTGCTAATAAAACACAAATAATATTCACCAAGAGGCTATTTTCCCGGACCTAGGATTACAAAAAATTTAGGGTAGGGGGAATACCCATAAATTTATAGATTAAATCATGATTGGCTCTATATAGAACTATTTATTCGACCATCCTTTTCTCAATGACAATATTTGGCCTTGATTCTGACTGTGGAAAGCATCCATTAACTCATTGAGATGTTGATCTATTTCCAGTAGTCATAAAGAGCATTTTTAATGTAGTTTTTTATGCTTCTTCAGTATTTGATGGAGATTTATCCTTTAATAAATCTACAAAAGAACTATGTCTCTCTAAAATATGATCCGAAGGTATCCCCATTGGGCCCTCCTGGTGCAAAAATTTTATCTTCAAATCCACAGTAACCAGAAGTATTTTTTGCTTTGCTTCGTGAAATATTTTGTAACATATGATGAAGTATGAATGACTATTTTTTTTTATGTTGACATAATCTATGGAGAGATTATATGCTACATGTATGAAAATGTGATGTAGTTTTCTATTGATATCCTATTGAAGATAATGAAGAATAGATGTTAACAACTGTTTGAGTTATATTTTTTTTAATTGAATACTTTGATTCATGAAAAGATATGATAGAAATCATTCCTTATTTATTTTGATACAACTAGTTTAAAACATAGGGAATGTGTTTATTTCTAGTTGGGGAGGATGTAACGACCCTCATCTCATGATATAAAAATATATAAACTTAAATTTTTTTTGTGAAAACATGGTATTGGTGATGATCCTTGTGAGTGGAAGATAGTTGCAGGATGATAAGGAAAGAAGCCAGTCAACAAGAAAATGGATAAGAAATAGAAGTGATGATTCAGCTCGTGAGTACATGGATGCTCACACACCTGTATTTCATGTAGAATTTTTATTTAATGTTAGTGTGTGTGCTTGCTTTGAAGGAATGATTTTTTGTTTGACCCACAGATAGAGTGTGTTTATATTTTATGTGTGGTGATGATCTTGGAAGCCACCTTTTATTTATTTTTTTGACTTATTCATAATATTTGATAAAATATATAACATATATGTGTGTGTGTATGTGTGTGCATAAATGCAATGGAATCATTTAATGCATAAATATTGAAACATAACTTGGAAATGTGTTTTACGTGTTATTTTAAAATATTAATTTGTTTGACTTTATATGTTTGGATTCTTGGTCGAGTAAAAGTTAAAGGAATCCAATGTTTAAATATTTAATCCAAATCAATTTTGTTGGTAATTTTAGAGTGGAGTAATATTGATAAGATCATGCATAACCAATATTAGTGGCATCATAATAATTTGAACCCTCTTTCTACCTGATGTTTAGAAAGGCTGGAGAAGTGAAGGGAAATGGTGAAGAAAGTAAAACGAAAATGGGGATGAAGGATTGTGAAAATCGGGGAGAAGGGAACACCAATAGTTGTTGGTGAAAGTGTTGTAGACACAGAAACCAGAAGAAGGCCAAATAAATATTCCACGAGTAATATCCAGGTGGTTTATTTGGATACGTAGACTTTTTTAATTAAGCTTACTTCTAAATGAAATGAATTCGTAATGGTGTGATTTCCTTGGTTGATGAAGGTATGTGTAAAGGATAGAATATACATAATATTTGATGGACTGTGTAGAATGAATTATGTGTGGAACAAATTCCTTGGTTACCGAATGTATGTGTAGAAGATAGACTGCACATAATGTTTGTGTTTACTTTTATCTCTTTTAAAAAATAACTCTTCCATGCCTCTATGCTTGAATGGAAAAATAAAAATGAATTTCAGTATTGCACAAGGAAAATATATACTGTGTGACTAGCTAGTAACATAACATAGAGTATTTGTGTTCTACGTCAAGCACTATCTGGATGGAGTAGATATCACTTTCATGCCTTGACTAGCATGCAGCAAATAGAAAAAAAATACTACATGCTTGTTGTTTGAATGATAGCTATATTTAGAAATGCATGCATCTAAGGATTAATTCGTAATTTGATCCCACTATATCTGCAAACATAAAATCCTTCAAGTTGGTTGTGTTGGGTTTCGAACGGTGTCTAAGAAAGCAGTAAGTTGTGTTGAGCCAATGAAGATCTTATATCACCCATGCTTGAACCCCAAACTCTTTATTGAATTCAAAGTCATTTTATTCTACTTGGAAGTGCTATTTCAAGTTTAAAAATGATCATATTATGTAACATTTTGGAGAAGGGTGTTTAGTCTTGCATGTGTATTATATTTAAAGTTTAGTATAGCGAGTCACTGACAGACTTTAGAAAAGTTGTACAGAATTTTGCCATGTTAAGTCTCTAGATTCTGGTGAATGATGTACTATTTGAAACGTTTAAAAATTGTTAAAGTGTAATTATTTATTTGGTTAATGTTATGAGAAATACAACTATATTTGATGAGTAGCACTGTATATGTTCAATTTTCGCTATGGTTGAACTATATGAAAATTATTTTTTTAAATGATAGTTTATCTTTGGATGCTCTTCTTGAAATGCAAAATAAATGTCTTTTAGAATTTTGTTTAGAAAAAGAGTTAAATGCTGGAAGAAGAACCCTTCCTTCAATGTTTAAATATTAAAGCTTTTAGAACCTGAAGGTTGTGATCAATGAGACTCTTGTATGCAAGTCTTAATATTTCAATAATTTGCTTTACGTCTTTGTATAAATGGAATAAATTTGTATATCTTATTAAGAAATATTATTATTCTTCTTAAGTGAAAAATAACTCTTTCCAAAGCAAAACATAGAAATCCATGTAGGGAAGTGAAACCGTGCGATCATCTGTAAATGCAATATAGAATAATATTATGAGTATTATGATTTAGAGCTAACTTGTTTTACATTACCTATTCTAAGGAATTCTCTGCTTTATGATTACTTTTCTTGTGTATAATGATAATAGAATTATAAAATGCATAAGTGTTCTTTTAGTTCACCTAAAAGTATCTTCTATGTTTCTCACTGAAAGTAAAATCGTATATCTTGTGCTTGAAAATGAGAAGGTTGAGGTAACAAATAAAATAACATGATTTGTGGCTTTTATGCTTGTTAAAGAAATATATAACATGATGATATTTTTTTTTGTTGTGTAATAGGATTGGCAATGAACTTTTTATAAGTGTAAATGTTACCTAACTACTGCCTGAGAAGCTTAGGTTGTGTAAACTTCATACGGGTTGTCAAGACCTTAAGTTTGAAGTTAAGACTACTCTACCTTGACTATGAACTAAAGCATCAAGTGATAAGGATATATTTAGAAGAAAAATAACACCCAACTTTCTAAGGTATGTGTATGCACACAAGATCAAGAGCAATTTTTGTTTTGACAGAATTGGTCAAAAAATGTGTCTGGATCAATCCTTTAAAGATAAGGCAGTATGGGATGTCGTCTCAAAAATTTTATTTGATAGTACTATGATAAGTCCCATGCCTAAAAAACTTACCTAATATTTAGACTCGATGTTTGGTACGGGACAAACAATCATGAGTTGCATCGAGTATGTGTGATCAAGACCTAGGCTTGTGTATTGACAAGTTTTTATTTGACTCCGATAATTAAGGATAATTAGATAGGCACATGGCATATTTATGCTAGAACCCTTTCATTCAATGTGTTGAACATCAATGACTAAAATTTGAAGGTTCATAATGTTTTAATATGGGGAAGCAAGCTTCAATCCTTTAGGTGTTATGGGCCCTAAAGAACAACCCCTGCCATGGTTTGACCCTCATGCCAGAAAATGAAGATGTTAAATGAGATTGTCAAATACACAAAATGGCACAATTTAGGGATGTTGCCTATCTCATCCACTTGGATGACTATCTGAAGCAGTCGTGAGATCCAAAAGTTGCTTTAATATGCCATACTACTTAAATTTTGTTGAAAAGATAAATTGGGTGAAAAAATATTTCTTGAAACCTTGATGGTTAAACCTTAGCAAATGTAGGTTGAAACAAAAAAATTAACCTTCTTTCTTACCTTGTTTGATTGAGTAAGGACAACCAAGTGAGTAGACTTGGGTTGTTACACAAGAAAAGCTTTTACCATTTCTAAAACATGAGATTGCATCACAATCTAACCACATTTTAGGATGACTCCTAAGAAATCAATTCTGATTTGGTTATTTATAATTTATTGTTGTCTCCTAAAAGATCTATTCCATATTTAACAACCAATGTTTTGAATATTTGGAGATGATGTTGATGTTTTGTTAGAGTTTGAGGATAAATGATAAAATAGTCAATGTAATTTCCAATAAATTTATGGAATGCAGAAAATATTTTATCCACCCTCATTTGGAATTGTGCATGTGCATTTTTTAGCCCAAATGACATTGCTAGCCATCAAAATAAACCAATTGGAGTTGTGAAAGTTTTCTTGCAGATTTTTTCTATAATTTTTATTTGATGATACCCAAAGATACAATCAAATATTGAAAATATTTTCCTTGAACAGACTCTATCTACAGGTTTTTTTTTTATATGGTAATGGTCATTTGATGTCTTGAATGAAGAATACAAGCTCATACTAATATGGGGGGGTGAAAAGTATAAGATCAAATTTTACTTTTATTTCCCAAATAATATTATCCAATATTATCAATGGCAATATCAATAATAGTAATCAAAGCAATGCACAAATCATCACACACAATAGAGACACCAATTTAACATGGTTCACCCAATGTGGGCTACTCCACAAAGAAAATATTTCTACTAAATTTTCTCAACAAATCTTCTTTGGAATAAATTCCCTATTAAAATATTTATGGACCTCTGTCCAAAGGAGACACCAATCCCCTATGCTCTAATTTGTGGATCACTCTCTAAAGGAGAAATCTTTCCCCTCTTCTCTGGTTCGTGGAACTTGATCTAGGAGACCTCTATATCCTCAACTAGTTTATGGATCTCTCTCCATAGAAGAACTCTATCTTCCTAGCTAGTTCGTGGATCACACTCCACAAGATAAATTTTTCCCCTTGATCTAGTTCGTGGATCTCTATCCGTAGGAGAAATCTTTCCCCTCTACTCTAGTTGATGATCTTCTAGAAGAATTCTTCTCCCACTACTCTGGCTTGTGGATCTCTCTCCATAGAAGATCTCTTTCCTCACTGCCCTAGCTAATGGATCTCTATCCATTGGAGACTCCTATCATCTACTCTATCACCTCCAAAGCTTGCTCTCAACTCTATCTTAGATCTACAACAAACTTTGTCCCAAGTGTAGTACAAATATGCTCTAACTCTATCTCAGGTCTAGCACAAATCTGCTCACAAATTTATACCAAACTCTATCCTCAAATCTATCCTCAAGCCTTAACACAAATCTTGATCCAATCACAAATAAACTCTGCTTAGATTTACCCCAAGCCTTAACATAAATATTGAACAAATAAATCAATCAAATCTACTCTCAAGTCTTCACAAAGACTTTCTCAATTGTACCTACAAGTCTTCACCAAGACTTACCTCAAATATACCTACAAGTCTTCACCAAGACTTACCTCAAATATGCCTACAAGTATTCACCAAGACTTACCTCAAATATGCATTCAAGTTATCTCAAGTATTCACCAAGACTTGCTTCAAATCTACCTATAAGTCTTCACCAAGACTTGCCTTAAATTTACCTTCAAGTTCTCTCAAGAAATTTCTCAATCTACTCTCAAGTCTTCACCAAGACTTACCTCAAATCTGCTCTTCAAGTCCTCTTAATAACTTGCTCAATTTGCTCTCAAGTCTTCACAAAGACTTACCTCAAATATGTTCTTCAAGTCCTCTTAAGAAATTACTCAAACCGCTCTCAAGTCTTCACAAAGACTTGCCTCAATTATACCTTCAAGTCCTCTCAATAACTTGCTTAATCTGCTCTCAATACATGCTCAAAACAACTCACAAAATATGCTCAATAAATCTCAAATCTTGCACACAATGTTATCAAATGCTTTGTCTAGTCTTCAAGGTAATTTCTTTAACTTGAAGTAGTTTAGACATATTCTATTCAAAATTTGTTTAACCTCTAGAACATATAGAGAATGATTTACTCTATCAAAAACTCAATATGTTCTACTCAATCATTAAGTCTATCACTTTCACAAATCTGGTTTCTAATGTTTGCACATTCACTTTCAATATCACTCAAATCCAATGCTCAATAATTTCACTCAATCATTCAATCAATGAAACACAACTTTCTCACTAACCCTAAACAAGTGTTTTCAAACTTCTTCAAACAAAGAGCACAATGTGGGTCTCAAACCCTAACTCAAATATTTCTCAATCTCTATCTCAAATCAAATCATCCATCAACAAGATGCACTTAAACTTGCTCATTCATTTCCAACAATATCTATCAATCCTTTTCACTCCACCTTATATTTCACAACATTCATTCCAAAATTTCAAACAAAATATGATGTGCCCATACCTCTTTTCTTTGATGGAGATATGTCTTCAAAACTTGTTTTATTAACAACCAAATCCTTTTTCCAATTCTAGGTTAGATAGCAATAGTCTATCTCAAAATCTCCACAAGAATATTTATCTCAACAAATATTTCACCATACAAGAAATACAATAAAATGTCAAGTCACAAATACACCTTATCACTCCTTCACTTTCAAAATAATATTCAACATATATAAAAAATAAAGTTCCTTGTTTACACCTTATAATCTCCAATACTCTCAAAATAATATTCAACACACATCAAAATAAAGTTCCTTGTTTACACCTTATAATCTCCAATACTCTCAAAATAATATTCAACACACATCAAAATAAAGTTCCTTGCTTACACCTTATAATATCCAATACTTTATTTATTTTCTAAGCACCCAAAATAAAATATTTAATCAAAAACCCTTATGAATCCCTAAACAATTTCACACATGCCCTTTTTAATATCACGTGGCTTTAAAACAACTTGCACTTTCCAAAAACCTTTGGCAAAATTTAATTCAAAATGCATACCTTAATAATTTGCCCACAAAATATATTGTGCATGTCTTCAACGACCAACGTTCAAACTCGAACCAAAGGCTAGGTTGCTACTTGGGCTACACACCCACACATAAACCAAAGGTCCACGTTTTCATATTAAAGTATGCCTCACGAATTTCATCAAAAATGAAAACTCCTTCCTCCTTCACCAAAACGAACTGCGTGGGATTTGAAACCATGAATTTCCCTTCGTGAGTGCCTTAGCCACTTTCCAACTACCATCTGTGCTAGCCAACACAGTTGAAAATTAGTATTTCTTCATCTCCTCTTATATCATAACTTCTGCCTCAAACTCAACGTAAAGATTTTATCTTCTTCCTTTTGAATTGGAGTGCACGAATTATATTATCACATGGGCATTTGAATTACTTAGAATTTTAGAAATGAAAATCATTTCCTTTAAATACCTTTACCTTTGGATTGAAACATGTTGGCCCTCCTTCAAATTCAAATTTAAATTCGAATTGAAACTTTGAACCTTTGGTGCCATTAATTATTTAAATTAAAAATTTAACCTTAGGTTAAAATATTTTAATTAAATAAATTAAAATCTTTGCCAACCTTTATAACTTGCTCAATGGTCCTTGTCAAGGATATATTTTTTTAATGATTTCTTGGACCTTGTTATTTTTCACCTCTTCCTATTGCCCGAATATTATAATATAAATATTATAATATTATTATTTCTTTTTAAAATTGCTTATATTTTCTTGGGTCTTCAACCTTTTTATCCTCTTTAGGAATATAATATTTAAAATAAATATTATACCCTTTTCCTTTTAACAACTTCCTTGCCTTTTGGATAAATCAACCTTTTTGACCTTAATGACAATAAAACAGGACATCAAACCTCTTGACATAAATGACATCAAAACTTGCTCAAATTTCCAACATTGAATAATAATATTTAATGGAATATAATTGATGATCATTCTAGATTTTCCTCTTTTCAACTCTGAATGTTTTTTGACTATAAATTTAGAATAAACATAATTTTATTTAGAAGGTCTAATTAAATCTTTTGTAAGTAATTCATTTACCTACTTTCTAGCTTCATCATCATCCTACTTGTTTAAAACAATCTTCTTACCTTGAACATGAAGATAATGGAGTGTTGGAATCAT
The DNA here is from genome assembly GCA_028583015.1 of Wollemia nobilis. Lineage (NCBI taxonomy): Eukaryota > Viridiplantae > Streptophyta > Pinopsida > Araucariales > Araucariaceae > Wollemia > Wollemia nobilis. The sequence continues at coordinate 16,089,112 of JAQPPZ010017235.1, forward strand.
TGTTTGGGGAGAATCAACTACCCATTTGTCTAGAGGGTATTCAACACAACATGTTCATATGAATTATTCTAAATCAACCACAACTGCAAGATTGATGGTAAGGGATGCCTATGAATATTCTAACACGGTCCTTTTCTACATTTTGATCTTTTCTAGATTAGTTTCATGAATGATTATTTCTTAAATATTTGGGTTTATCCATTGAGCTTTTAATTTCTTTGAATGAAAAACATTTGGGACCCTTGGAATTGTAATTTTATCATTTTTAATATTTAACACCAGGTAATGGATTGCTATGGTACAAGGACCAAATTTTTCTAAAAATAAACTTTCCAAACCTACATCATATCCTCCATCATTCATTTGTACAAAATCTATATAGACTAATTTATTTCCAATCTAGAGAGAAACATCAAAAGAAAAATATTTTATTGAAATATTTCCATTCATTGTAGATACTTGGTAGGATTTTGTAGATTCTACCAAATTTTGGAGAACATTACCTACTACAAAATTGATGTTTGCACTATTATCTATGAAAGAAATAACTTTTTGAAACTTTATTTTTCTATCTACTAAAATTCTTATTGGACATAAAACTAAACTAATCAACTATAAATTTTATAATCTGGGTCTGTTGGATTCTTTAAGCTATTGGATATTTGTGGTATTTAAATGAATTATGTTGAGGTAACTTTATATTTTTTCTAAAAGGAACCAAAGCTCTGAGATCTGGTTTGATTTATTTTGTTATAGGTATATCCTTAATATTAGAAAACTCATTTACTCCTGTATCAAAATTAGAAACATAAAATTTAGAAGTACTTTCAATTTATATTATACACTCATCATCAGAATATTCATTTTAAAATTTATTCTTATTATGTTCTACTTATTCTTGTGCTTGTTGTAATTCTACTTCATCGATAATGTCTTCTAATTCTGGATGGTCAGGATCTGATTGATACATGAATATTTGGTTAATAGCTTCAACCTCCTATGCTTCATCATCTATCATGTAAGTATCATAAAGAGGTTCTTCATCAAAATATTTTTTCATAGAATTATGTGTTTCTTGATTTCCATAATTGAATTTTTTTTTCATTTTCACACATTTCCCATTGTTCTAATATTTCAAGTTTTGCAAACAACATCCTAATTTGTTGTGGAGATTTCTTAGCACACGAATGTGCATAATATCCTTTTTAGCGATAATAAAACATGTTACATCTTTTGCTGGTCTTATGTGTCTTTTATTTCTTCTAAAAATTTTGAATGGTTTAATTTTTTTAGGAGTTTTTATTATTTTTCTTTTACTTTTAAAGAAAATTCTTTCTTTGTGATTATAGGATTTTTCCTGATTACCTTTTCTTGAAGACACAAATAGCTGATTTTTTGTGTGACTACCTCAATTACTTCTACAAAGTAGAGTTCATTCAAATCAATAGCTTTCTAAGTGAATTTCTCTAATACTAGCTGGCCAATTCCTTTTGGAAGAGAAGACAAATATTGGAATTTTATAAACATTTCTTTATGCAAATTTAATTTATACATTATATACATATAGTATTTGAAATATTATTTAAATCTACTTATCTCCCAATTATCATTGCTAAGGCTAATTGATATTTTTGAGAATTAATGTGTTGAGGCACAAACTCTATAATTAAAGCTATATACAATTCTTCTAATCCATTCATATATCCATCATTTTTTGACTCTACACTAGCATGTGTCCACAAGTTGAAAACCATTGTTGCCACATGTCTTGCAACAACTTCAACCACAGTAGGATTATCTAGGTTGTGAACTTGTTAGAATATTCTATAATGATTTATCCAAATGGTAATTGTTTCCCATGGATTTGGAAAATTATCAATATTTAACAACAAGATACTTTTCTTAATGCTAAAAATTTCAAACTTTTGTTGATTGTTTCTTTCTCATTGAAAGACTGTTCTAAACATTTTTGCTTCTAGACCCTTTTAAATATTGCTTATTTTTTTCTGATTTTGATGCAAGTCAGTTGGCACTATGTTTAATGGTTTAGCCATGCTTCCAAAATTTATTTTCCTCTACTCCTTTTTTACTTTTGTAGCCTGTGAATATTTTTATTTTTATTGTGTTTCCATGAACTATTTTATTGCATCTAGATTTGCAATTATATTTTTTATTTGAGCAATAATTTCTTCTAGTTATTATTCTATATTATCAATATGAGACTCTGCATACCTAGTTCAATTATTCATGTAGTTCATTTTCCTAATTTCTAACTTTTGATATTGATAATCAGTCAAATCATGTTCTATAACACAACTAACATTTCCCTTGGAATCAATAATTTATTCATCATCCTCCAAGGAAATATGATGCTTTGATTTTTGTGGCCATGATCCACCTTGAACAAATATTTTTCTTTGTTTAGAAAATAAGATTGATGTTTTCTATCCAAGCTGAGTCTTAGAAGATGAACTAGTTTAGAACATCTCAATATTAGGCGTTCTTTGTTGTATATCTATAGAGGGTTTTGGCTATTTTATTTTCATGATGATACTAGATACATCTGATGGTAAATACTCTTTATTTTCTTTATTTACAGAAGATTGGGATTGGATAAGAAATTAGGACTGAGAGGAATTTACAGAACTTGATATTTTAAAGGAAGAGACCAAAGGTAATGGTCTGGGTATTATAGGTTGTCTCATAGAATAACTCTAGAAACTATAATCTAACTAAAAAATATTCATATTCTGCTATTCTGATATTTTTATCTACATTTTATAGCTTATTATGAATTGCTACTTCCCATTCTCTAGGCAACTCAAATTCATCAAAAGTCACTGGATATGCTTCTTCTCTAGAAGAGATTGGGTCAACTAGGACCACTACTTTAGATTTCTTAATGGAGAGTTCGATAGGCACCAAAGCATTGTAGATTTGGAAAAGAAATTTAACTATGATTGACAATTTAAAATTATTAGGTTTTAAGTCAAGACCTCTTGTCTCAATTAATAATTGTCAAATTTTTCCAAAATCTCCTTTCTCTAATGGATAAGAAAAATCTAGAAGAAATGTGACATATTGTGCTCCATTTTCCAATAAGCAAAGATTTTTTTCTATAACTTCTTGGTGATATTATTGAAATATGTTATCCATGACAGCCACAAAATAAGATCCAATTAAACCTATTCTAAATAATGGAGTTAGTACCAACTAAATAACACCAAAATGAATATAATTATAGCCCTGACTCTTGATATCTTTCATGGCTCTAATTTATTCAAGACTAAAGATGTTTATTTTCTACATACCTTATTTTAAGAAATGATAATGTTTTTCTCGGTTTGTTTAATCTTAGGTCTATAACTAGATAAAGGTATTTTATTTTTCCTTAGACTTGTTTCTAATTTTTGGAGAATTTTATTCTATTCATCTAATATATAGACTTATTTTCCATCTAATTTTAGAACTAATAAGCTTCAATCATAAACTCCTATTTCATATTCCTCTTCTACAATATCATTTACTTGAACTACATTATTTATAATACTTTCAAAAGAAGATGCGTACACTGAGTCCATGATAGCTTACCAAGTTTTCACTCCTATATTCAAATGTGTTGAGTAATCCTCCAAATAATTGTGATGATGAGGCATATCAATATCACTCCTGACACAATTTTGTGGATGTATTTAAATAGGATATCTAAAGGTATAAATATTGCTTAAGATTTTTTATTCACTAGATTAGTTAAACCACAGGTGAAGAGCATAGTTTTTTAAATTAAGTATTAATACTAGAATTGGATATTGGTCAAGTTAGCTGACTATAAAACATATTATAGGGTGATCCTTGATACCTATTGATCACAATAGTTGGATCAATTTAAGGGATATGAAAAAACTACAAGGCTTTCATGAGTGAGCCTTTCAGTGCCAACTTCCAGGATATCCTCAAAACTTATTCCTTTAAAATAAAATCTAATATTTTATCCATAGTAAGTAAAAGCAATATTGGATGATCTTGTCCTTGGGATACTTCACTCAACAACTAGATTTAAAAGAAACTATCCACTCACAGATAGGGTGCTTCTATTCTCAACACCAGATATATGCTAAATCATAAGCAAAGTAAAATTTCTTGATGATGAAAATGAGAATCAAGTCTCATATTTATAATAACAAATGAGGTAGTGGAAGCCTATCAATATTTGCTATAGTAAATCTAGAAACACAAAAAAGTGGTTTTACAGTAATAAAGATAAGAGTTTGTGAATGGGGTCGTATCCCTTTCATGTGGGATAATGTCTTCCACTAAAACCAAATGTACAAGATAAGATTTTATCTATTATTAAAATATCTATAAACCTGGCATATTCCTTGTGGAGACCACGAGTATTATTGGTAGTTAACAATTTTTTGTCATATCCATACAGTTAACTTATCTATGTATAAAATATTTGGCTGGCTATTAGGTATTTTTGTATCTCAAATAGTAGATGATTCAGGTATATGTGTTTGGTAAACAATAAATGCTAGCTAAATAACTTTATCGATATAAGTTCACAAAGCAAGATATTCTATAAAATTGATGTAAATTATACAACTACCCATTTTGTCTACCAAGATAAATTTACACAGATTGCAATAAAGAAATATTGGAAGGGTGTGATTGGTTCTTGTAATATTATTAAAAGTATAATATCATCAAGTTTTCCATTAATAAAAATATGTTCCACCATTTTTGATGTCGTTTGTGTTAGAATAAGTGAATATTATCTTAAGTTTCACTACGATACACACTTGAATTTCCACTCCTCCATGTGTCAGGAGAACTCTCAGTGGTGTCCTCATCAGGTTTGATGAGTTGTTGTAATCCAATGACTCTCAATGATCAACTCTGCTATTTATATAGAGTTGATCCTAGAGATAAATCAATCAGTTCTACTCTTCTCTTCATCTCTTGTAATGCTTTGCATATCTATTATGAAATTCTAACATGGTACCAGAGTAGGATAGATTTTGCTAGCATTCTCTCTTGAAGGTTCTAGGATATGGTTCATTTAATTTGGATAATTTATTTTTGGCTATCTTCTTGAAATTATTTCAGTAGTCATTTTTCGTTATCCATTGTTTTTTTTTTTCAGAAAAATCTTTATTGTTGAAAATATTTGATGTAATATTTTTTAATATATTTGTTCTGAGTTGTCTTTTGAGGGTATTCAAAATATTAAAGCTCTTCCTTTACTTTGAATCAAGTTTATCCTATTTTATGGGCTATTTTTAGCCCATTTAAAAAGGAAGGATCTTATTTTTTATTTTTTAATACTCCCTCTCTTCGATTCATATTTTAGCCATTTTTTAAATAAGTTGAAAAAAACTCCTTTTATCTTAAAATTAAATAAGATATTTTATTAGGTTCAAGTTTTTTTCATCTTTCTCGGGCTACGTATTTAATCTACATCCGTTAGAACTTAGTGTGGTGTTTCTTTTAATATCGTGGGAGACTTCAATCTTTAAAGATAATAGTGTATCCTCGTAGCTTGACACTTGAAAGATTAGAGTATTTTTTATTCCCATTGACGCTCTATTTGTGATCCTCTCTCCAGCTGTCCCTTGGTGTTCGATTCCTTCTGGCACCTGCGACAGCTCGGACGATCATTTTTTTCCATCTGGCTCTGTGGCAAACTCAAAATGAATCTCTCTAAGATTTATTTCTCTTCTCTGGTGCTCTATCAGTCGGTCCTTATAACCTGCATTGCCTGTTGTAAATCTCTAAATCAATCCTGCCATTCAAGTTCTTTCAAAACATTAATATGTTATAGTTTTTTATATAACATTTTTTGCAAGATCGCAATCATTTATAGAGTATATCAGGTTAATGTTTTTGTAGCTCAATCTAGTTAGCGCCCTCAAAATAATACAACTATACTCTAATGTATAGTTGTGTTTTTTATAAAGTATATCTGGTTAAAGGTTTTGTAGCTCAATCTAGTTAGCGCCCTCAAAATAACACAAATATACTCTAATGTATAGTTGTGTTTTTTGTAGAGTATATCTAGTTAAGTTTTTGTAGAGTTGAGTATATCTGAGTTTTTGCAGAGTTGGGCGATTTTTTTGAGGTAATTGGTTTAAAGGCCTGGCAAATATTTTTCTATAATCATTTTCTTTGGGTATCTCTCTAACTTATAGTTTCCCTCTCATAAGGGCAAGTTTTTGAGAAAACACCAAATAAACTGATTGTTTCCCTGCATATCAAGCCAACACCCTTCCAAATTCTTCTCTCTACTTATAGTCTCCCTCAATTAAGGGTAGGTATTGTGAAGAATAAAAAAAGGATTTGGATCTCTTAAATCAAATAATAGTAAAAACTCATTATACTTATAGTTTTCCTCTCGTTAGGGTGGGTATTTTGAGTAATATATATTGAAAAGCTTCATATCTTTTATTTCTTCCATTTGCATTAATCAATTAATTGAAGTTCTAAGGGGGGATATATTGGCTAAATATAAAAATTCAATCCTTTAAAAAAAATGAATTCAATTGAACCTCTCACCCCTCATAACTTTCACACTTGGAAACCTAAAATTTTAAATCTTATCTCTCAAAAATGTCTTACTCATTTGTTAGAAGAAAAGCAACCAGAATTTGATAAAGAATATGAAATCTTTGTTCATAAAGGAAAAATACATGAAACTATGGGTATTATCAGCTCTAATGTTCATGAAAGTTTATGGTTTCATATTACAAATTGCAAAAATCCTTATGAAAGTTAGGATAAATTGAAGACTTTGTTTGGGAAAGTAGATCAGATGAGATCAATGCAATTAGAAGCCTAACTCACATATCTATCTCTTGAAGATTTTAGTAGTATTTTTCACTTGCTCACTAAGTTCAAAGAAGTCCTCACTCAATACAAAGGCAGTGGGAAGACTAAGATAGAAGAAGAATGTATTTATCTAATCCTTTCTAAGCTAAATGGTGTTTTTAAAATTTTTGCAACCACCTTCATATATGCTAAAGATGTTATTGGTGTAACCTTTAAAATGCCCTATTTAGAATAATTTTGTGATATATTAACTAGGGAAGAAACCAAACTTGCTAGATATGAAATATCTTCTTCAAAAGCCTTTTTAGCCTCCACCTCCTCTAAATAAAAATTCAAAAAGAAGGAAAAGACTCCCATTACCTGTACTCACTGTAAAAAGAATGGTCACTCTACAAAAAAATGCTAGAAAATATTACAACAACAAGATGCAGCTATAAAGGATCAAAAGATAGAAAATAATAAGAAAATAGGAAAAGCCCTTAATGTTCAAGATAAAACCTCCAATGCTTCCTCTAATTACTGGGTCCTAAATTTTGGAGCAACTCATCACATGTCTACTTTAGACAAGTCTTTCTCTTCTATCTCCTCTAGCTCTACTCATAACATAGAAGTAGGGGACTCTTCCTTCATCCCTTGTCAGTGAAATAAGATAGTAATTGCATTGAACATAACAAATAAATAATACATGCTATGCCTAATTAGTCCATAGAAACCGGATCTAACACGCCCACAATAGTAGGCAGTTCGAACAGTAGCTAACAGTTCGAACAGTAATACTAACAACTAACTTAATAATGTAATAATAGATAGTATATACGCTAACATCCCCCCTTATTACATTATTTGTGTAATTGAATAACTACTAGCTATGCTATTATCCCCCATACAACAATATTTGGGTAAAGTATATAACTGCCCCAATACAGTAAAAAAAGTAAAAGAAATGAAGGAATGGTGGCTCGTGTTTTGTCTTCGGCTCTGGATTTTGCTCATGGCTCTGGCTCTGGCTCTAAGCATACCTCTGGAATTGTACCTCTGGGTCTATCTCGAGATCTGCCTATGAATCTGCATCTGGATCATTGCCTCTGGATCTACCTGTAGATCTACCTCTGGAACTGTGTCTCTGGGTCTGTCTTTAGGTCTTTCTCTGGGTCATTATCTCTGGGACTGCCACTTGGTTTGTCACTGGATTTGCCTCGGGGTCTACCATAGGTTTTACCTTTTCGGTAGAAGCCATACAACATTTCTTTCATCATGGTCCATTGTGTGAGATCTATCCATCCACAATCAATATGAACCTTGTTGGCCATTTTCACTTTGTACCAACAACTGGAAGAAGAGTGATTTGTACATCCACATGAATCACAAGGATATAATCTCCAACACTTAGCTGCAACATGTCTTGTCTTTCCACAGTGGATCGCAACAATGCTTTTTAGGAGTTGTAGGAGATTTAGGTTTTACAAACATAGAATTACTAGTACTTGCATGTCCAGTATAGCCAAGGCCTTCATTCTTTGCCCTGACATTTAGCATTATAGGAGTTTTAATGCCTTGTTCTTGTTTACCTAATCTCTCACCATTGAATCCCATTTTTTTCATCATTTTGGAACCAAATCCTTTGGGTGTTTAATTTGTTTTACTGGTTTGTAAAAAAATTACAATATTTGCCTCTTAGGCAGATTAGCACAAAAATGTCATGTTGATTGCCTTTACAAGAAAACAAATTGCTCCTTTGCTTTGTAAGTTGTTGATGGTAATAATTGTTTTGCAAATATTTTCAATTTAATTATTTAAAAAAATAATTTAATAGAAGCTTAAAAAATAATTAAGTTTAACCTATAAAGGTTAAAAAATAATTAACATAAGCTTGAAAAGATTAAATTATTTAAATAAATAATGAAAAGAAAATAAATAAATTGCAAAACAAAAAAATATTTTACCTTAGGTTTTCGCAGCAAAATATTTATTTTGAACTGCGTGGGGTTTGAACCCCTGACCCTGCAGTTGTTAGCCCAATGACTGGCACTCCTGCCAGTCGAGCTACATCGCTCGACGGGAAGGAAAGGGAAGGAGCACCCTGCAGTTGTTAGCCCAATGACTGGCACTCCTGCCAGTCGGGCTACATCGCTCGACGGGAAGGAAAGGGAAGCTCCTTCCCTTTCTTCCTGTCCCCGATGTGAAGCGGGAAAAAAAAAATCCCATGGGATTAATCCCACATCGCCCCTACGGGCGATGCTTCATGGGGATAAAAGGGCAAACTCGCCCTGTTTGTTTCGATTGCCTGTGGGCAATCGGATGTCCCACGGCTTTTTGCTACACCAAGTGGCATGTGGCCAGTTTGCCATGCATCACGTCCGGGTGGTGCATCGCCAGTCTACCACGTGTTACCATGTCGTCTGTTCGGGTGGCATGTGGCCTATCTACCACGTGTCACCCCATCCATCAACCTTGGGTTCTGTGCTCGCGGTATGCATCCAGTCAGCCTCAGGTTCTGTGCCTGATCCACCACCTCAAAAAATGTCTTTTATCCTCCTCGGGATCCAGTCCAGTCCAGCAGCCCCGTCCGGTCCAGTGCCTCAAAAAACATGTCAGTCCAGGTGTCGGTCTGACCTCAGGAAATATGTCGAGTCAAAACCAGTCTGGATCGACCTCAGGATCCATGTCCAATCAACCGCAGTTGTCATATCTCGAGATCTATGCCTGAACAAGCTAGTCCAGCCACCCTCATTCCGAGTTTGGGTCTAGTTCTGATGCCTCGGGATGCATGCCCGATCAGGTCCAGCCCTGCCTCAGGAAAAATGCCCGTGTCTATGCCTGTCTCCTCTCAGTTCTCAAAAAAAATGTTCCCGAGTAGGTCCCAAGCAGGTCTTGCTCTGATACCATGTCAGTGAAAGACGATAGTAATTGCATTGAACATAACAAATAAATAATACATGCTATGCCTAATTAGTCCGTAGAAATCGGATCTAACACACCCACAATAGTAGGCAGTTCGAACAGTAGCTAACAGTTCAAACAGTAATACTAACAACTAACTTAATAATGTAATAATAGATAGTATATACGCTAACATCCCCCGTCAAAAGGACAAAGGATATAACCATTGATGGTGGCTCTATAAACAATGTTCTCTATGTTCCAAATATTGCCACCAATCTCCTATCCATTTATCAAATTTGTACTTTTAGAAATGGGAAAACTGCTCTCTTCTCCCCAACAGGAGTTGAGATAAGATATTTTTAACTCCCTCATTCTCTTGTAGATAAAGGGAATATTGATCATAAATCTCGTCTTTTCCACTTCAAAGGCTTTCAAAATATAGAAAAAGCTTCCTGTTTTGTGGCTCATAGTAATCTTGAAAGTCGAATTTGAAGTGAAAGGTTTGGTCATCTTAATTATAACTACCTAAAGGATTTTTGCACCCATAATATGGTTAAAGTATTACCCCAAGTCTCTTCTAGTGATGGGGTTTGTCTTGAATGTGCTCTTGGAAAGCAGCATCAAGATCCTTTCCACCCAAGTAGTTCTCTAAAAACCTCATCTCCTCTAGATTTAATCCATATTGACTTAATGACCTTTCCTGAAACATCTTTCAAAGGAGCAAAGTATGCTATTACCTTTATTGATGATTTTTCTAGAAGGTCATGGGTCTACTTACTCAAATATAAAAGTGATGTGTTATCCCACTTTAAAGTCTTTAAAGCCTTAGTTGAAAATCAGGCTTCTTGCAAAATCAAGAAGATTCATACTGATAATGGGGGGGAATACTGCAGTAATGAGTTCTCCATATTTCTTTCTAATCATGGTATAATACATCAATATTTTGTCTCCCATAATCCTCAAAAAAATGGCATTGCAGAAAGGAAAAAACGGACTTTAAAAGAGATGGCTAATTGTATGCTCCATTCAAGAGATCTTCCAAAAGTTTTTTGGGCAGAGGCTATTAACTGTGCAAATTATATTAAAAATCACACACCTCATAAATATCTTGATCAAATAACCCTTGAAGAAGCATGGTCTAGCTTAAAACCAGATGTTTCCAGTTTTAATATTTTTGGATGTACTGCTTGGGATCACATCCCAAAGAAGAAAAAGAAGGCTCTTGATAAGAAAAGCAGAAAGCTCATATTTGTTGGTTATTGTGAAGAATTGAAAGCATACAGGCTTCTTGATCCCTCAACTCATGAGGTATTATTTCATAGGAATGTCCAATTTGATGAAACATTCCATCAAAAAGATCCTCCAAAGGCCTCTTCTTCCATTGAGCCTTCTCCTATAGTAGAACCTCAATATTATGAAGAGCCAACCCTTGAAGTTAATTTGGTTATTGGTAATCAAGATGAAGAACCTGTAACTCCTTCTCAATGTCTTTCAACTCCTTCAACTCCTTCTTCTATGCCAAAATGGGCCCGCACCATTGTTAAAGAAACTACTCCCTACATTCAAAATATTCCTTCAAACAGATCATCCAACCCCATAGGTACTAGTCTTGTATGTCAATCCATTTCCTTTGATCCTCAATCCTTCAAAGAAGCCTCGGGTCTAAAATATTGGGAAGATGCCATGGATAACAAATTTTCTTCCTTGATCAAAAATGATACTTGGGATTTAGTTCCCTTACCTAAGGTAAGAAAATTTGTTCATTGTAAATGGATATTCAAAACCAAATATATGCCTAATGGAGACATAGACTAACACAAGCCTCATCTTGTAGCCAAAGGTTTTTCTCAAATAGAGGATATTGATTATACAGAAACCTTTTCTTCTGTTGCTAAAATGGATTTTGTTAAATTAGTTTTTGCTTTGGTTGCTTTCCATAAATGGCTAGTCTATCAAATGGATGTAAAAAGTACCTTTTTACATGGAAATTTAAAAGAAGAAATATTCATGGAACAACCCACTGGTTTTACTCAAGACTCCTCTCTTGTTTATCGGCTTAAAAAATCTCTATATGGCCTCAAACAAGCTCCTAGAGCTTTGTATGAAAATATGGACTCCTTCCTTCTTTCAACAGGTTTTTCTCATTGTGAGTCTGACAATACAGTTTACATTTGGAGAAGTAAAGGAGATATCACCATTTTTGTTCTTTATGTTGATGATATTCTTCTCACTGGTAGTAACCTCACTCACATTCAAAATATAAAAGACTCCCTCTCAAAAAAAAAAATGAAATGACTGATCTAGTTCTAGCTCATTTCTTCCTTGGAATTCAAATAAAACAAAATAAAGTAGGAATCACCTTATGTCAAGAAAAGTACACTCAATATCTCCTTCAAAAGTTTAAAATGACAGATTGCAAACCTTCTCCTATCCCTTTCAATCTGGCATTCATCTCAATACTTCCTGCTCATCCCCTCCTTATGATGCTACTCTATGCCGTTAGCTTGTAGGTAGTCTATTATACCTTACTCATACTCACCCTAATATCTCCTATGTTTTTGGGCTCATATATAGGTTCTCTCATAAACCTCATTTCAGTCATTGGCAAGCAGCTAAAAGAATTATTCGTTATTTGTAGAGTACTACACACTTTGGGCTCATCTATAAGGGAGACTCCATGGATATCATTGGCTATAAAAATTCATATTGGGAAGGATCAGTAGATGACAAATATTCTACCTCTGGATATTTTTTCTACCTTGGTTCTTCACCAATAGCCTGGTTATGCAAGAAACAAAAATTAGTAGCATTATCTTCTACAGAGGCAAAATATAGAGCACTAGTTTTAGCTAGTCAGGAAGCCCTTTGGCTTCGTCAAATTCTCAAAGAATTTGGTTTCTTCCATAAGGGGTCTATAACTCTTTGGTGTGACAATCAAAGCACAATTCATATTGCATTCAATCCAGTTGAGCATCAACACACCAAACACATTGAGATCCAATGCACTTCATTAGGCAACATATTCAAAATAGAGATATACACTTGGAATATATTTCAACAGAGAACCAACTTGCAGACATCTTTACCAAGTCATTTTCTTCTTCGCGTTACCTTCAGTTGTGAGAAAAAATTGGAGTGTTACAACTGCATTGACAAAGAGGTCTTCCACCTATCACTATATTGTACATGAGTACCTCATCAAGCCTTCTTATCGGGACTCATATTTTATTTTTTAAAGAGGACAATCTTCGTCATCCGAAGACAAGCCTCTTTCATACTTCTTTGCTTTTGATTGATGGCTTTTCCCATTGGGTTTTTACCATCATTTCAAAATAAAGGGGTGATAGTTGGTTTTTCCCCATAGGGGTTTTTTCCACAAACTATCTATGTTGTACATGAGTACCTAATCAGGCCTCGTTACAGGGACTCATTTGTAGAATCTCCCCTAGTATCACTTAAGGGGGAGTGTTAGAATAAGTGAATATTCTCTTAAGTTTTACTAGTATACACACTTGATTTTCCACTCCTCCATGTATTAAGAGAAATCTCAGTGGTGTCCTCATCAAGTTTGATGAGTTGTAATCCAACGACTCTCAATGATCAACTCTGCTATTTATATAGATTTGATCCTAGAGATAAATCAATCAGTTCTACTCTTCTCTTCATCTCTTGTAATTCTTTACATATCTATTATGAAATTCTAACAGTTTGGCTCTAAGTGGTTGAGTTTACCAAAATATTTATTCTTCTTGTAGAGTTATATACAAAATAAAGATAGGGGAAGTAATCAAATATGATTAAATTAGCATTAGAAAAATACTAATGAATTTAAGGGTAAAAAAGCTTGATAATATTCTATTGCATTTAAGGACCAATTTTTCTATCTAAAAGAAGGAGATCCAAAATTTTTAATTTGGGTTATTTCTCTAGTTAAGGCATTTGGAAGATAATTTTCTTTTCCTAGCACATATTCAACATCAAACTAATACTATATCAAAATTGATTGCCACCATGCATATCTTCCTCTATATAGTTGAGCTAAAATATTTTTTGGTCATAAACCATTTGAAATTCTTACTCTCAGTTGATTAAAAACTTTTCAGGAAGTAGAATGGTTCTGAATTTTTCAACTCCCTTTATAATGGTAAGGATTTATTTTTCTGTAGGCCAATAGTTTAGTTCATGTTTCTTAAACTCTCATGACTTGTAAGAGACTATATTTTCTATTGGTAAAACACATGCCCAGAACCCTTTATTAGCATCTATTTGGAGAATGTATGGTCCTTCAAATGCTGGTTCTAAAGGCGATAAATCTGATCAATAGTTTCTAGTTCTTTGACAACTTCTATTGCATTAGGATACCAATTGAACTTTTCTCCTTTGATTGCTTCTCTAATTGGTTTTGTGATTTTTATGAGTTGTGAAATATAATCATAAAGATAGTTTATGCATCAATTTATTAGAAAAACTTTTATATTTTTTAAAACATAATATTGCATCATAATATGACCATCTTTTAGGATGAATCGTAAGAACTCAAATTTTTATTTAGCTATTTGGAATTTAGTATTATCCTAAAGGACCTATTCTATGTTTAACAACCAAAATTTTGAATGTTTGGAGATGATGTTGATGCCATTTTAGAGTCTTAGAATAAATGATAAAATCATCAATGTAATTTGCAATAAATTCAAGGAATGGAGAAACTATTTTATATATCCCCATTCAAAATTGTGTAGGTGCATTTTTTAGTCCAAATAGAATTACTCAAGTAAACCAATTGGAGTGGTGAAAGTTGTCTTGTAGATATATTTTTCTATAATTTTATGATACCCAGAGATACAATAAAACTTTGAAAATATTTACCTTGAACCAACTCTGTCTATCAACTATTTTTTATGTGGTAATGTTGATGACCATTTTAGATTTTCCTTTTTTCAACATTAAATGTTTTCTAACTATAATGTTGAACATGCATAATTTGATTTAGAAGGTCTAATTAAACCCTTTGTAAGTAATTCATTTACTCATTTTATAGCTTCATAATCATCCTACTTGTTTAAAATAATCTTCTTACCTTGAATATGAAGATCATGGAGTATTGGAATCATTGTTTGTGGAGAATCAATTGCCCATTTTTCTATAGGGTGTTCAACACAATATGTTCACATGAATTGTTCTAAATCAACCACAACTATAGGATTTATGGTAAGGAGTACCTATGAATATTTTAACACTGCTTTTTTTTTGCATTTTTGACTTTTCTAGTTTTTCTCCATGAATGATTATTTCTTCAATGCTTGGGTTTATCCATTGAGCTTTTAATTTTTGTGCATGAAAAATATTTGGGACCCTTGGAAGTTTTATTCTATCATTTTCAATATTTAACACCAAGAAAGGGTTTGCTATGGTATAAGGGCCAAATTTATCCAAAAATAGACTTCTCAAACCTACATCATACTCCATCATTCATTTGTAAAAAATTGTATAGAATATTTTATTTTCAATCTCGAGAGGAACATCAAAAGCAAAATATTTCATTGAAACATTTCTATTTATTATAGATACCTGGTAGGATTTTGTATATTGTACCCAATTTTGGAGAAGATTCTCTACTGTAAAATTGATGTTTGCACTAGTATCTATGAAAGCAATAATTTTTAAAACTTTATTTTGCTATCTACTACAATTTTGATTGGACATAAAACTAAACAGTAATCAGCTACAATTTTTTTAATTTGGACCTATTGGATTCTAGAAGTTATTAGATATTTATGGTATTTAAATGAATTCTATTGAGGTAACTTTTTATTTTTCATAAAAGGATCCAAAGCTCTAAGATTTGGTTTGATTTCTTTTCTTACAGGTATATCCTCAACATCAA
Source organism: Wollemia nobilis (assembly GCA_028583015.1). NCBI lineage: Eukaryota > Viridiplantae > Streptophyta > Pinopsida > Araucariales > Araucariaceae > Wollemia > Wollemia nobilis. Next base: position 16,104,707 of record JAQPPZ010017235.1, read on the forward strand.
AGAACTCATTTACTTTTGTATTAGAATTAGAAACTTAAAAATCATAAGTACTTTCAATTTCTATTGTACATTCATCATAAAAATATTCTTTCTAAAATTTATTTTTATTATGTTCAGCTTCTTCTTGTGCTTGCTATAATTATACTTCTTCATCAGTAATATCTTTTAATTTTGGCTGATAAGGATCTGGTTGATACATGAAGATTTTGTTAATGGCTTCAACCTCCTAGAGTTCATCATCTATCATGTAAGTATCAAAAAGAGGTTCTTCAACAAAATCTTCTATTTCATAGAATTCTATGTTTCTTGATTGCCATAGTTAAAAATGGTTTTCATTTTCATACATTTCCCATTGTTCTAATATTTCAGGTTGTGCAACCAACATCTTGACTTGATTTGGAGATTTCTTAGCACATGAATGTGCATAATGTTTTTTTTAGAGATTTCTTAGCACATAAATATGCATAATGTCCTTTTTAGCGACAAGAAAAACATGTTACATATTTTGTTGGTCTTGTATCTCTTTTCTTTCTCCTAAAATTTTTGTATGAGTTATATTTTTTAGGAGTTTTTTTTTTCTTTTACTTTTAAAAAATGCATATGCACTTTCAATGGAAGAACATTCTTTCTTTGTGATTATAGGATTTGTCGTGATGACCTTTTCTTGAAGACACAAATACCTATTTTTTTTGGTCTGACTACCTCAATTACTTTTGCAAAGTAGAGTTCATTCAAAACAACACCTTGCTGAGTGAATTTTTCTAATGCAAATTCAATTTATACACAATCTATATATAATATTTAGAATATTCTTCAAATATACTCAAATCTCCCAATTTTTATCCTCTTTTCATAATTAATGTGTTGAGGCATAAAATTTGTTATTAAAGCTATATACGATTCTTCTAATCCATTCATATATACATTATTTTTTGACTCTATACTATCATGTGTCCACCAATTGAAAACTAATTATTGTGATCAATAGGTATCAAGGATCACGTATACTATGTTTTATAGTCAATTAACTTAGACCTATATCCAATTCACAAAAACCATGTTTAATAACTTTATTAATGATTTGTTTTTGTATTTTTATTGTAAAAAATATTTTATATGTAAATTTTTAACAATTATATATATTTCAACTTTTTCAAATAAATTATTAATAAAATATTTTTAATTATATATATTTTATAATATTAAATTCATAAAAGATACATTTGTATCATTAAAACAAATTTAATTTATTATAAGAAAATAATTAAAACGTGCACAATGGGAACTAGTAGAAACCTAGTAATGTAAGATAACCCTCTTTAAATTTAAGAAAGGGGATAGAATCCTTTTACATTTCACAAGATTGAATACTAAAAAGCAAAATCGAATACTTTTTAAAGAGTTTTTATTTACGTAATATTTTTTAATTAAAATATATATTAATAAATTATTATTTAAAATTAATATAGTATGATATAGACTTGGTTAGGTATGTTTTAAATTGAGTATGTAATTTTTTTAAATATATTATTTTTAGTAATTGTGATTTGTAGGATTTAAATTATAAGGGTTGTTTTCAACAAGCTTATACTATTTTGTTAATGGTAATCCAAGATGAGGGGACCACTCATTCCAGGAAACCATAGGTAGGAGCAACATTCATACCATCCTCTTTGGTCTGCCAGGCACTCAAAGGATTCATCAAGACTACTATCTTTATAATAGGTATGTCTGAATGTTGGCATAAGTCTCTTCTTGATAAATACTTAACCAAACAAACAACTACCAATCCAGCTAACCTTCAATTTCCATGTGCTTAAAGCCACAATTTTTTTGCGTTCAAAACAGTTCAAGGGAAGACCTGGATAAGCAAAAGAGAACAGGGAGAAACTCATGGAGCTCTTTTAGCTATTAAATGGGAGATATGAAATCCATGACCTAGGAGATAAACAGGAAGGTTTGTATCCATAGATGCACCATGCACTGCCATATAAGCTTCACCTAAGAGCATATAATTGATATTACAAACTGTAGTAGATGACTAGATACCTTCTCTCTTTATAAAGAGATCTAATATGATTACATTCTAGTGGTAATGACAAATATCAATTGGTATACAACTGGACTGAAGAATGCAAGACCAGCACTTTGGCCCTTATTAACTATGCTTATTCATCTGAGATTCTGACCTACACTTTACATGAACATTGAATCCATCTTCAGTCATATGGAGTGTAGGTGAGGGCCGATATGTTACTTCCTTCTCCTCAACTGCTTCGAATTTGAAGAATCGAATAAGAAGTGCAGCAACAATCTTCATTTGAATGTATGCAAAATCCTTTCCCAGACAAATACGAGGTCCAGCCTCCAAATATACAGTACACCCTTTTGTCAGTTTCAACAAAAGGGAAAAGGTGCGTTTTTGAAAACGTTAATGGTAATGCTTAGGTGACTTACTTGAAAAGCTGTGAATTTGAAAGGTGACTGAGGTTTGAAAAGCCCATTCTCAATCCATCTCTCAGGCCGAAACTCCTTAGCATCAATTCCCCAAAGATACTCCATTCTCCCCATAGAGTAGGGGACATAAACAATCAGATCACCCTTCTTCATTTTGAATCCATCTGGAAGTATGTCATGAGACTCAACATGCTTGACATCCTACAAATCATTTTGTGAGCCTATATATATGCATAATTTCCAACCTTCTAATTAACGTACAACAGAGAAATAAGAGTGATTTCTGCTCCTCCTCATGGAAGAAATCCAAAGAGCATACAAATTTTATTTACAAAAGTACATAGTGTAAAAAAAATGCAAAAGTGCTTTTAGAAAGAGAAAAAAATCTTCATACCAGAGGAACAGCTGGGTATAAGCGCAAGGTCTCTGTTAAAGCTGCATGAAGATAAGGCATTTTATCCAATACCATGTATGTGAGACTTTGGGAAAACATATTCACAGACTCTTCCAAGGTTGACCATTCATTTTCCTTAACCACATCATTGATTTCTTGAAGAATATTTTCTTCAACATGTGGATTCTGGCACAGCAAATAAAAAAACCAAGAGAGCGTAACAGCAGTTGTGTCCCGGCCAGCAATCATGAAATTAAGCATAATATCCCGCAGGTACTTGTCAGAAAACTTTTCTGGTTCACTTTGACTTAATGCAATAAGGCGAGACAGTATGTCTGGTTTTGCCTGTAAATATTTTTGAGACAAATGAAAAGAGAGAAATTAGGACAGGCAAATAGTGGAAAGAACAAACTGCTTATTCATTTGTCACACCCTCTTGGTGTGAGTATTCACTCACATCACTATTTTGCATAGAAAACTCCTGTCTTCTGCTTTGAACGATCTTGTACACAAAATCATCCACAGTTTTAGTGCTTTCCCTCATGATGGCCTCTGACCCGATATTGAAATATCTTTTTAATTTCCAAGTAGGGTCAACATAACGCCATAAAAGCATACCATTTGCTGTATCAAAAGCCCTTGTGAAAGAAGCCTCTGGCCCAGTGTTAGACTTTGACAAGCTGTTGATCTCTATCCCAAAACCCACTTTGCAGATTCCATCCATCGTTGATCTCAGCAGTAGATCCTATTTGATATTCATCCACCACTAGATATGGTTAGTCTCGGCTGTTATTGTAATTCACACCAATTCTTTCTAAAATAAATTATACAACTCCTTGAAAGGTAGAAAAATCTTCAAAGAAAGTTTGAGAATATAATTGATAACTTTGCAGTTAGGATATGCGTGCTTAACCACTTTATGGGTGTTGGTTGTCCACTATGACCAGGATTGGATAAAGGATAGACAAATTTTGAAATGTACAATGTAAGAATAATCTACATTTGTCCATTACTCTTTTAATGGAAGCAAATTTTATAGCCACTGGTTAACCTAATTACATGGAAAACAATCAGGCCATAATTAGCCTAAAGATTTCAATTACTAAATTGCATGGAAAGCAATCAGGCTTAAAGCCTTCAAATATAATAATCAGATCCGCCCAAATAGCCTTGAGAAAATATTAAAACTAGAAGGCAAGAATGTGAAATCAAAACAACTGTGATAACAACTTTTTTGGTTTGTTTATAAAATAAATATGTTTGAAACATCAAAAGGAGGAAACAAATCCGTCAAGCAAAAAATGAAGAAGAAAAAAGCATAGTTATTTACCTGAATCTCAACTGATTGCTTTGATTTAGAAGCTTCTATCAAAATTTTGGCAAGCTCCACTGCATTTTTCCTGAAAACAACGCTGCTAAAATCTTTCAAAACTTTCGTGGAGAATTCTAAACTTACCAGTTTTCTCTGCTGCTTCCATTTCTCTCCATCAACAGCAAAAATACCATCCCCCAGAAGATCTTTCATAATGTCATGGTTGAATTTTTCCTGCAAATGAAAGAAATATATTCACAACCTCATTTAACCTTGACCCCCCCCTCTACATATAGACAGACACACAGAACATAAAAAAAAGGTCCTATCTATATATGAAGGAATGGAAGCCTGACCCTGCCATAATTTGTAAACTTGGCCTTTAAAATATGCTCCACATTTGCAGGATCAGTAGTGTAAATATAGTTGCAGATGGGATAAGCTGTTTTGAATGTTTTGTGCTTTTGGTGAATATCAGCAAGGAAGTCATGCATCCTCTTGAAGTTGCTAATGAGACCCACCATTGAGCCAGCCACAGGTGGGTATGAATAACCACTCCATTTGCTGCTGAATATATTCAACACAAAGAGCAACAAGGCAACTGCCAAGGGAAATAATATACTCACTGTATATATGCTTAGTAACACCATCGTTCCTAATACAGCATAAACTCAATGCAAGCCTTTTGTTTTCCTTGAAGTTCTCTTTTAGAGGTTGGGATAGAATTCATCTGCTCGTGGGTAAATAATTTAGCGTTATGTCGGATCTTAAATTTAGACCCATCTTTGTCCCAAGGACAAGTCTATTGATTGCGGCTGGATAGATCATCTGCCGTTAGTTCATCACATTATAATGTTTGTGGAGTGTGAAAAGGATTTATAACTATAAAAATTCGAAAACAAACCTTAATTAAACATAAATAACAAAGATAAATATCTAAATAATTAAGGTTCTTTCGGATGCTTCTTTGTAATTAAGAATAAAAATAAAAATATCGATAAACCCATTGTCTGTAAATGCGTTACGCTTGTCATGGATTCATTTATGGGCTATAATCACAGCACACCTACACACTTACCTACCATGGCTTTTAGCATTTTATACGTGTACGCTTATCTTCCTTTCATTCTCACTGTTGGGCTGTTCTTTGCGGGATCATGACTCATTGTGCCTTTGACGTATTTAACAAATAGTTACATATGACAGGCTTTTCGTTGTCTAGTTCAAAAAAAGAATGCGGTCCGGAAAAAACCACGATAAAGAGTTAATCCCATAATTGAACCAGAAAAATATGATATTTATCAATATATGTATCAAAATATACAGTCCATTTTTTTTTTTTTAACGTATACAGTTAGGATTTTTTTTTTTTTTTTTCCGTATACGTATACAGTTAGGAACACATCAAAATCATTATTATTGTGAATAGTAGTGTGTATCTCTATTTACAATTGTAATGTTCGGCTAGTGTTGGTATCTCTATCTAGTTGTGTTAAAGAATCATGGATAGTTAAGTTTATACCCATAGATAAGTGATCAATGAATCATAGTGAAGTGATTCTTATGAATAAATAAGTGTGTTTTTATTCATAGTTAAGCGTTTAGTGAGGCCATTCCCACTAAATAAGCATAGCAACCCAGTATTACTTATTGTGAATAGTTGATGGTGTCTCTTTTCAAACTCTAAATATATTTGATGAATTATTGAGTGTATCCTAGTTCATCATTTAATTATTTGTACTAATTTTAGTATCCCTGGAATGTTATAAATTATTACAAACAATCAAAATTGGTTGAGTGGTTATAACCACTCATGTAGGAACCATGTGAAGTCTACTGGTTGTGATTTTTACCAACTATGAAAATCACATGGTTAGTATGCTTGCCCTATATTGAGAAATACAATTTGAATTTAAACATGTAGTTGTTTGGTAAGAAGCATCTAAGAATTGGTATCATCAAAGATGTGAGCGTGAAAAGAGGTACATGTATGAAAATGATTTAGTTGATACTAATATTTAAGTTAATAGAAATATCGGTATGAAAAAAAAGCAAGGAAGAAAAGAGGAATGTTGAAAAGAATATTTTTGATGAAGATGCATGTGAATCTACCACCTAAATGTAGCATTATTAGTGAAGAATAATTCATACTAATCTCCAACATTGTTGGTATCTCCTAGGATCAAAAAAATAGTAGCAACACAACTAACAAAGAGGTAAACTCAAACATGAGGGAATAATCTACAATGAGGTACAAGAACTCTAATGGAGGCTAATAGAAAATAGGTGTAGCTTAGCTAAAGAAACTTAGTGTACCTATCTTCATGTATTATATGTATGTATATAATACAAATATGAAAATAAGATAAGATATGATGATGAAACTTATCATCATCAGGATAGATTTCACACACAAACCTTATCCATAATGTTGTCAACATGTGAACACATAATGACCATGTGACTAACCACTAGTGGTCAACTCTAACATTATTCTAATGTGACTAAAGTAGATTAACATTATTATTATTCCTAACATCCCCTCTTAATGTGTACTTTTCTAAATATAAAAGTAAGTTAACATTACATATGTCCCCCCTTAATGTTGACTCTCATTACAACATACATAAAGCATTTTTCTAAACATGGAAAACTTTTCAAGTCCAAGTGACTTGGTGAAGATGTCAACCACTTGATGTTTAGTAGGTACATACTCCATGTTTATAATGTTGTCTTGGACCATGTATATGACGAAGTTATGGTGGTCAATATGCTTTGTTTGAGCATGGAAGATAATATTTTTCGTTATTTTAATGGCACTCTGGTTATCACAGTAAATGTAAGTTGGACCCTCAACGGTTAATCCAAACATCCTGAAGTAGTTTCCTCAGCCAAATAACTTCCTTAGTCATATCAACCATTGCCTTATACTCTGCTTTTGTGGTAGAAAAAAAATAATGTTTTGTTTCTTGGTGCTCCATGAAATGGTATGTTGACCCAACTAAAAACAATAATGAGAGGTTGATTTTCTAGATTTAGGGAAACTAGCCCAATCTAAATCTAGGTATCATGTCAATGAGAAATTTTTACATGCTATGTACACGAGACCATGATAAGGGATCCTCTTGAGGTATCTCAAAATCCTTTAAGATGTTATCCAATGGTTTTTTTTGGGGATCTTGCATAAATCTAGAAACAAGACCAACTTAATAGGAAATATTTAGTCTAGTTGAAGTTAAATAAATCAAACTTCCAACTATTTGCCTATAAAGGGTGACATCAACTCTTTCTTCATCATTACTATTAACCAATTTTAATCAGGTTTACATGGGAGTGAGGAATGATTTACATTTCAGCATGCAAAATCTATCCAATATAGAGGGAATGTACTTAGCCTAGGAGATGAAGAATTTACCAGGCTAATTCCATACTTCTATGCCTAAGCAATAATGAAGTATGCCCAAGTCGGTCATTTTTAAACTTTTACATAAGTCCTCTTTGAGTAACCATATTTCTTCTATGTCACCACTTGTAATAAGAAGATCATCAACATATAATATCACTAATATGATGTAGGGGCCACAACGTTTCACATACATAGTTGATTCTACTACAAATGTAGTGAAACCAAGATTGATGAAATATGAGTCAATATTGGCATACCAAGCCCGTGGTGCCTACTTAAAACCATTTAGAGCCTATAATAATAATTGATATAGTTATCTCGATACACTATGTCTAAATTTATTGAAGAGATAAGCATAAACAAGCTAAAAAAAATTATAAGCAAAATCTTTAGATAACAAAACTAGTTTATGAGAGAGAGAATGGTTTATCTTTGATTTTCACATTTTATTAAAGCAACATGTAGAATAACATATAATGTTTGACCTTGCTTGGTAGTAGAAAGGATTGTGAATGTAACTAATTCTCCTATGTATTTGATATATATTTTTTAAATTGGTTATGTAGAATTATAATTTTCTCAAATTTTAAAATTTATTTTATGGAGTCGAAATGACCCCCACCTCTATTACATCATGTCTAAATTAAAGGATTCATTGGCCATTACAAAAGTATGGCTTGACAAAATTTAGATCTAGGTCTCCTTCTTAAAAATTAGGAATATAATGAATTGAGCTAAGATTATTTACTTATGTTTAATAACTTTATTAGTGATTTGTTTTTATATTTTTAATTATAAAAAAATTCACAAGCAAATATTTAGGGCTTATATATGTTTCAAATTTTCAGTTAAAAATATTAATAAATATACATTTTTTAATTATATGAAAAATTTATAAAATATTTTTAATTATATAAATTATTTTTATAAAAATAATAATTAAAACGTGTACAATTGGAACTAATACAATGCCAACTCCTAGTTATGTAAGATAATCATTTTTGGGTGGAGGTATGATATGGTTGATTTATTTTCATCAACCTTAGGTTGATGATTATTAGGACTTAGTCTAGCAAATAATGTCCGTGAGTTTGTGATGGCTCATGTTGACTAGGTCTAGGATTAGATGTTAGCACTTTCGTAGATTAAGGGTTATTATCCTTAGTCTTTATCTTATCATTTACGCAATCTTAGGATTGTTAGTTTGTAAAATTGTGCTTATTTAAAGCACCTAATTTGTAATATTAAGCATTAAGGAATTAATTCTTATCTTGAGTTTTAGTTCCTTATCATTGGTATTGGAGAGATCTATTGTTTTTCATAGTTTTAGAGGCTCAATATTTTTGCAAGTATAGGCTTTCATATAGTCATTGGAAAGCTCTTTCCGAGCCGGTTCCAAATGGACTATTATTTTGATGTTATGTAGAGGTCTATTTTGACATATGTTACTCCGAATTTTGGGTCATTGAAACTATATTAAAAAACAAAGTGTTGTAAAATGGAGTGCATTTTCGGTAGAACCCAACACTCCTTAAATCCACTTTCATTCTTCGAGACTTTTGAAGTAGAATTTTTCATGACCTTGACCCTCTTTATGTGATATTGGAAATCACATAGGTACTCCACACACATTGGATTTATCTTAGCCTTTTATGGCTTGTTTCTCTTAGTGGATTTCATATTTTCATCTTCGTTTATGTCTTCATCGGCAAGACTTGCAACACTTCTTCGGATAGCACGACATCATCAAGATTTTGCAACAACTTCTACTTCAGCTACTTTAGGATTATTTGTAGCATATGAGGAGATCCATTGTACTCCTCTTAGGCTACATGCCACTTGTTAGATTTTGATAGCTATTATCCACTTGCATTGGTGGATCTTTAAGGAGTCCCACTAAGGTGAAATAATGATGGTGAATTTTTGGTAGAGACCAACATCTTCTAGATTGAGTTCACCATGAGGGAGGATGTTATTCATGGTGGATCTAGTCAGTGACCTACGAGAGGCAATAGACCTATGGAATTTTTTGACCCTGAGGCACTTAGACGACTGACCTAGTGGCAATAGATCCAAGGAAGTGGTTGACCCTGTAGCAACAGATCGAGATGTATACATCGTTGATCTAGCATTATTCATAGCTGGAGATCCAAGCACAAAGAGCATGAGCCTAGACCAAATAATGTAATAAAGGAGGATGATATGGTTCTTTTAGAGAAGTTAACGTGGGAATGTTACCTAATGTTGACTTATTTTTTTTTATAGTTAGGATAGTGCACATTAAGGGGGAATGTTAGAATTAATGTGCACTATGCCTTCTTTAGTTTGACACTTATCATTCTCTTTGATATTTTTTATATTCTTCATATAGGCTTATGCCTATATATTGTACTCATTTGTTGTATAATATATCTCATCTTGTTCATTCCATTATAGCCCTAGCAAGTACACCTTTAATTCAGTTCCAAAAAATAGGAAAAGGTGTATTTTGAAAATGTTAATGGTAATGCTTAGGTGACTTGAAAAGCTATGAATTTGAAATGTGACTGAGGTTTTAAAATCTCATTCTCAATCCATCTCTCAAGCCTAAATTCCTTGGCATCAATTCTCCAAAGATACTCCATTCTCCACATAGAGTAGGGGACATTAACAATCAAATCACCCTTCTTCATTTTGAATCCATTTGGAAGCATATCATTAGACTCAACATGCTTGGCATCCTACAAATCATTTTGTCAGCCTATATATATCCACAATTTCTAACCTTCTAATTAATGTGTAATAGAGAAATAGGAGTAAATTATGCTCCTCATCATGGAAGAAATCCAAAGAGCATACAAATTCATTTTATTTGTAAAGTACATAGTATTAAAAAAAGCAAAAGTGCTTTTATAAAGAGAAAAAATCTTCATACCATAGGAATAACAGAGTATAAGTGTAAGGTCTTTGTTAAAGCTGCAATGAAGATAATGCATTTTATCTAATACCATGTATGTGAGACTTTGGGAAAATATATTTACACTCTTCCAGAGTTGATGTAACAACCCACTCACCTGGTTTCCTGATAAAAGAATAGTCAGAGACCAAAATTATTTTTTAAAAAGGTTTTACTACTTTGACTACAAAACTAATCACTCAATCAAGTTTGCATGTAGAGTTAACAACATTAGAATTCATCCCATAAATCTAATCATTCTTATTTAAATTATAGCACAAACACAACATACCACTTTTGGGTTCAATATTACTGCAACCAGTCTTCCAAGTGGATGAGATTAGCTAAATCTCGTAAATATACCATTAAGTGGTATTGACTACCCCATTTATCGTCCATGTTTACTAGCATGAGGACCGAACCATGGCTAGGTCTATCCTCTAGGGTCTATAACACCTAGAGTGAGGACACTTTCTTTTCTTATCCTTCATATTTTATACCTTCAACATCCATTTGACTTGGGTAGTCACAATGTGAAAGCACTCAGTGTAAATATGCCCTAGTGACTAAATGGTCTTTCCCTTATTCCTAGAAGTATTTAACGTCGTGTCCATGCCCTACCCTTGGTCTTCATTACCCCATACCTTCGTAACTCATAAAGGTTTATCCGATAACAAAACCTATGTCCATTTTCTTGGTAATGTTTAAGAGCTATGGTTTTTATTACTGTGCTACAATAGCAACCTCGAAAAAGTGTCCCATACAACTTTTTCATTTCGAGCTGACCATATCTTTTGTTGACCATTCCTATTAGCTTCCAGCTATTCCAATTTATTTCTATGCCTTACCACACCCATCTAATCCCAGATGAATATATGATTTAAGATTTTTTATTATAGTATTACCAAAAGTCTTTAGGATTTATTAGCAACCACTTGATCTAACAAGTTAAATCAAATGTTTTAGTTGGCTCTACTCCTCTAAAACATCCTCACTTAAAAGAGTTAAATGGTTACTTCCTCTAAATAAGTCTTCTATATTGCACCATTAAAATACATTAAAAAGAACTAATAAAGTTCTCCAACTCCTAAGGTCTTGTTTAAAAAAAGAATAAGGATTTGACTCAAATACCAACCTACTTTCTTGGTTAAATAAAAATTTAGTTCCGTGAAGCTAGCCCACAATGATCTAAGCATAAAAAGCTTTTACTTTCAACTACGTTTAAGCAATCCATTTTCCAAAATAAACACCCACACCCGGTGTTACCTATCATCCTATAATTATCATTTTTTTAGCTTTGTTGTGTAGAGTAAAAAAACAGTGCATCTAGCAAGGGAAAATGAAATGCATCTATTGTTCTACTTGATTATAAGCATTATGAAAGTGACACTTCAAACAAGAATAAAATGACACATATATTAAAGAAATGGGTGATTCTCCTTATATTGATATAAATATCAAATAAGTGGTTACAAAGTTTTCCCTTGAGGGATCTCAATTGATACACTCAATATAGAAATCAAAGGATAAAGCTTTCTATGAATCCAACGCGCGCTTCCAATGTCTTCCTTGCACTCAAAATCAAGGTGAGCATAATCTAGATGCTACCACAAGGAGTTCTATCATTATTCTAGATTTTTGATACTTCCTCATGCACTATGATACCCGATTCTGCACATAAGAAACTGCAATTGATTAAAAGCATGTGTGAATTAAGATGCATGCATCAAAAATCTTGAAAGAGAAAAAGTACAATAGACTATTCAAAATTACTCCAAATGCTACCAAAAGTGAGATCTAGATATATTATGTGCTCTGTGAATGATCTAATAAAATATAGTGATGAAATTGTGCCTAGATTTGTGGTTTTCCCAAGGTGTGGCATTTAGATCTACAACTCACAAAAACACAATAATAGGAGCAATACAACTCCAAATTGCACCAAATTTGAACAAAGAGCATATAATCTAGTCGAGAAACTATTTGTGTAAAAATAGTAAATAAATTACAATGCAATTTGTGTCCATCATAGGATGTGGTATTTAGGACTACAAAACCCAAAAGTCATGATATCTAATTCAAAACAACTCCAAATTGAGTCAAATTTGACTAGCAAGCATATAATCTAATAAATAATAGACCTATGTAAAAAAAGTAACAAAATCATGTCCTAATTTATGGTCATCACAGGGTGTGATGGTTAGGACTATCACAATTTGGGGGTCGTCCTAGGGTGGGACGACCACCAAATCTGCTAGTTTTTTGCCATCATTTCCTTTTCGAATTGGTCAAAAACACTCTTGTGGGTATTTTTGATAAATTTAGGGATGGGATTCACTCAAATAGATAGGTTTTGTAAATAGATTATGTATTTTGTAGTCACTTGAAAACCTCCTTCTCTAGGTAGAGATATCAAGGGAAAACACACAATAATGTGGATGAAAATATTGGTAGCACTTTGTGGTGAAATATGCAAAGACTCCTCTTTGATTTTGGGTGGAATTGATCCATTTTATAGCCCAAGAGGGAATATGGGCAAATGGGCATGTGAGGCTAGGGTTGCCATTTGTCCCAAAGGTCACCATGCATTGGAGGGGGAAGGAATCTCCCTTTTTGATCTCCAATCTGTAATGTGTCATAAGAGTTACGTACCCTCCCAATAACATGCTTGAATATGAGGGTTAAATGGTAGTTTCTAGGTACAATTTGTCCTATTTTGACATTTTGAGGATCAAATACCAAGGCCATCACACCTAGGGATGGTTGTTGGTGTCCATCCTTGGGTGTGACAGCCATGAAATATGGTCATCCTAGGGTGTAATAGCCATGCCTACATGGTCAAAAACTTTCTAAAACTGGGGTAGAACCTTCCAAAAGTAGTTAGGACCACTATGTAACCTTTGAGGGTTTTCCAAGAGGGCCATATAATTTCAAATTAGACAATGGCTTGGTCATCTAATCATATTGATGTGATTTTAGTGTCTACAGATACCCATTTTTGGGATGCATTATGTGTAGCACAACGCTGAGCAAAAATAGATAAATAAAATATTAAATAATTAAGGTTATTCCATAACCTAACCAACTTTAGATACCCCAATCATGGAAAGAGCATGCATTCTTGAATCCTTGCTTTTGACGAGCTAAGGAACTTGATTCAAGTACAACCTTTCATGTCTTATTTACTTGATCTTGGATATTTGTCAGTCATAAGGAATACGAGGCCTATGTTCCTTCATGTTTCTATAATACCAAGAATTTTTTAATTGAAAGTTTTGCTTTTTTTTTGCCCCAAGCAGGGGCATGATTGTCTTTGTCAATGATTCGTTGGATGAATGCAATTTGCATGATTGAGTGTTTGATTATTAATTTTAATTATGAATTTGTTAAGTATGACTACCCCCTCAAGCGATAACTCAATGAGGGAATGACCAATGATAAAAGCAATGAGTCGCTTGACCCATATGACTTGGTTGGATTTCTTTCTGCTTTACCCATTGTAAAATGTGTCTATTTTGATGATCTTGTTGATATTTCATGGAAGAAAGGAAGTGAATACCTCATTCTTGCAGGGCGGTCCAACCACAATGGCCTTATTAGATATTTAAGTAGAGACCTTTGTATTCATCCATGAGAAATTTAGTTTTCATCTTGATCTAGAGTGAATTTTGACCAAATTTGACCTATTTTTGTTGGGTTTTGGACCCTTTTTGGTACCCTTTTGGGCTATTTTGAGGTGGTTTTTTGGTGGCCATCCTAGGGTGGGATGGCTACATAGTCTATGGCCATCAAAGGATGGGAATTTCAGCCATTTTTCTGACCATCCCACCCAGGAGCAGCCATGCCTCTTGGAGGGCTATTTAAGCTCAAAATTTAGAATTTGGGCTCATTTGTGCATTTTGGATTTTGCAGTTTGAGAGGTGAGGAGTAGGAGAGTGATTTTTCAAATTAAAGTGCTATCAAAATCATCCTACATTCACCATGATTTAGGTTGCATACTCGAAGAGCGATAGAGCCGGCTCAAGATGGTTAAGTAGTGCAATTGCTCCTATACCTTATTGAACTAGAAATTGAAATTATTTTTACTTTTTCTCACAAAAGATCCTAAATTTTGGAAAATAAAATTTAGTAGTGGTAATTTGCAAAAATTTGTGATTTATATTTTAATTTGTGCATTTTTGTTGCTTTATTTGGCTTTTTTAGGGAAATTTTTGACTATTTTTGGTGGCCTAGAAGGCCAATTTTGGCCCATTTTAGGGGTCGTCCTTGGGAGTGATGCAAGACCATCCAATAGTGTAAGAGTGATATTGCATCACCCAAATTTGTATTTGTTTCATTTTGTTCTAATTTTTTTTTAGTTGTTTATAGGATGGATAAATAGACCCAACATCGAAAGAATCATCCCAATATCCTAAGCGGTTTGGGAGATATGTGATTTTTAAGGTCTCTTACCCTATCAAAACTAGTGAAAATCTTGCTTGTAAAACTTGGAGGTCAATTTTAAATACCTTAGAGGCCTTTTTAAGGGCTAAAAAATGGTGGTATTGTGTGCAAACACAATACTGGTCCACCAACCTCTTTGAGAGCTTTTCGAAAACATGTGCTAGTAGTCATTTCGAGCAACGAGCAATGAGTTATGACCATGGGAAGTTTGCCCTTAAAATTCAAATTTGAAATAGATGGTTCTAGGTAAGAAAAGGGAAAAAAGGGTCAAAAAGGGGGAATTTTGAATTTGTAATTAGTTGGTCTTTGTAAGCTCCATTCTCCTCAGCAAAGAATACCAATAAACTTTGGCATTTTCTCTGTTTCTGTGGATTGATGTATTTTGTCTTAATGCAACTCTGCTTCAAGGAGGGACACCTAGCTTGAGCTATTTGAAGGCCATCCCTAGGTGTGATGGCCATAATTTTAAGGACCGTCCCTAGGTGGGACGACCATGATTTAGCCTGAAAAAGGGCCCTTTTTGATATTTTTGGGTGATTTTTTGCTCATTTTTTGCTTTGTTTTTAAAATTTATTGCCCCTACCATGTGGTTAATAGTTAGTATCAATTTTTGACCCTTTTTAGGACCACACACAACCTGCTAATAGAGGAGGATTGGGAATGGCTTGATGTCATTGGGCTCAAGCAAGTGACATGACTAGTGTCGGTGATGGGCGATAGGGCCTATCTGACTGCATTGATAGATCTACGGAACTCATGCACTAAAACCTTCCACTTGCCTATTGAAGAGATGATAGTGAATCTAGAGGATGTCTACTAGATTATGTGTATTCTAATAGAGAGGCATATTATTGTATCCACTCAACAAGATCTCAGAGATATAATTTTGGAGAGATACTTCGAACGTGATTGGCTTGAGGTATTGTGAGATTTACCTAGTGGAGGCATCCTAGTGGACTTATGGTATGATGTAGAGGTCTTGGAGGTGAGACATACCTTTCTGATGATACTGATCTCTATCATGTTACTTCCAAATTCATCAGGATCCAGGTTCCCATGGAATCTACTAGAGTTAGTTCTTTCATTGGTGGAGTACACTACTTAGAGACCACTGGTGATGACATGGAGTACTACCTTATTGACATAGCTCTATGATAATATATACGAGATCCATCGTCGTAGGTGTAAGGGGCTAGGTTGTAGCTTTCTACTACAGGTATGGAGATGGCTACATATTGTACACCCAAGCTTTATTTGGAGACTTCCATGCTTGTCATCTAGATGAGCTATCGTACACCCAGGATTTGGAGGATGAGGTAGTGCAACTTAGGGGGTGCTTACCAACCAGTCCTTCTACTAGTGCATCACACCAGAGTCAGAGGAGTGGTACAAGATAATCTTATATGAGGATGGTGGATCCCAACTCTATACAAAGAGCATATAGGATAGGAGGTAGCAAATTTGGGAGTTCTCGATGGATGATGTCAATGGTGTTAGTCCTACGTGACCATGGCCTTTGGGACTATATGGATTTTTTATATATTTTGTGGCTGTGAGGTTTGATGACCCACTTTATTGTGGCCTACGAGTAAATTTTGCTGATGATGTATCTTTTTCTCCATACATACATACATACATACATACATACATATATATATATATATATATATATCTGAGTTATTATTATCATCATGTGTTGCCTTATTGATTTTTTGGATGTATGTAATGCTTATGTTTGCTTTTACTAATGCTTTGATGGATGCATGTAGTGTCCTATGATGTTTTGATGATATGGATATGTGTAGATGTAAAATGAAATGGATGAATTATTTATCTATATGATGAAATGTGGATACTAGTTGACACATTATGTTAGCACCATAGACTATATAAAATTCATCGATTCATTGTGTAATGTGACTATGTGATGGATTTGTGGAAATGTAAACTGATAAAATGTGATAAAATGATATGAATAATAAGATGTTATATAATGTCTTTGAGGTTTTCATGAGACTCAAACACTTTAGTTAACTGGTCAAAAATTATATACTAACCATGCAAGACTTTTTGATAAGGTATGAATCTACTAGGATGACCTAGATAGTTAATATCCCTGTGTGTGCAAGTGAGTTCATTGTTATGATACACATAAAGTTACCCCAGTTCCAAATAGGATTGATGCAACCCATCTATACTGAAGATCACCCTATGAGTATCATGATCCTAGGTTTTGTACATAGTTGGATTAGACCACTAGGTAGTACAAGCTACCAAAATCTAGCTCATATGCATGAAAACATTGGTTTGTACAAAAGCAAGATGCTAATGTGATAGACATATCGTCATGCTTAAGGATACCAACATTGCCAGGTAGGCTTGATGCCACCTAACCTGTAACAAGGATCACCTCATGGTTTATCAAATGCTAAGAATTTTAGGGATTCAATATTATTACCCCCTTATTTTCTTTTATTTGATTTGAGATACTTGGTCATACTTAGTGATGAAAATCATTGTTTATATTGTATTTTGTTTTCTTTAAGGGATTTGTTTACTGATGAAAATCACTGTTTATTTTGCTTTTGATTTTTTTTTTTTGCTTTTGTTTTTTATAGTGGTTAAAACCACTGTTTATTTTGGGGAATTGGGTAGGGAGGAGCTTTTTCTTTTATTAATTCTCAACATTTTTGAACTATTCACACAAGGGGATGAGCAAGGTAAACTTTTCAATTAAGATAACCTAGACCACTTTCTAGGTTTCATATTTTCTTATGCACAACTTGGATTTATTAGTGTGAAAATTTGTTCGAATTTTGATGTATACAAGGTACAATCAAAGTAGGACTCTACCTTCTAAAAATCAGGATAGTTTTCTACAAAAAATAAAACTAGAGACGGTTGAGTGACTGAAAAAACCTAAAGACACCTTCTAACAAAGGACTAGGTGAAGGGGAACATGCACATATGTAGATGATTATTGTAATGTATATGGATGTGAA
Organism: Wollemia nobilis; assembly: GCA_028583015.1. Lineage (NCBI taxonomy): Eukaryota > Viridiplantae > Streptophyta > Pinopsida > Araucariales > Araucariaceae > Wollemia > Wollemia nobilis. The sequence continues at coordinate 16,122,656 of JAQPPZ010017235.1, forward strand.
TGATACATTTTGATAGAATTGACTCTGAAGGATGACTAGTATACAGACTTGGTGCTATGGATGTATGAGAGACTCTAAATTACAAAATGCAATGATGGGTATGTATAATGAAAGTGATTGTATAATGCAATGGTATGCAATGTGATGCAATGCAATATGTTTGTATTTTTGATGTTTTTTATGATGTTTTTAAATTTTTATTAATATATATGTATATACATGTGACCAATAAGCTTATTGGGTGCCATTGGGACATTTTGGATGACCAAAGATTGGGGATTTTTGGGTTGACCAAAGGATTCAGAGATACCTTTGGAGTGTTTTGGAGTGTCCAAAGGGTTTATAGACACCTTTGGATAATTTTGGGTTTACCAAAGGGTTCATAGACACCTTTTGTGCATTTTGGGTTGACCAAAGGATTCATAGGCACCTTTGGGGCTTTTTGTAGCTTTGATGACTTTGTGATTTTAGGAGGAAGGTGTGATACCTTGTGTACCTCGAATGTTCATTATATTTGATACACTGTGATTGGATTGACTAGGGGGAGTAGTAGAAACTGACCCCCCCTATTGTGATGTGTAATTTTGTATAGTGCCAACGTCCCGCTGAGATGAGATGAGCAAAGGTGAAACATTGGATGATGACATATGTTGTGTAGATCAATTTTGATACTCCTATTTCTCTGTTACAACACCAACCATTCCAACAAACTCTTGGGAAGGTAGATTAATGTACACCTAATTAGATTGTTTGACATTATATCTAGGTGTTGTGTTTACTTCGTGTGTAGGCAAGTGGTCATGAAAGACTTCTATCTTAAGTTCTTGCCTCTCGATCATATTCTTAACTAACTCTCTAAAGGAGTAACATGTCTGGATGTCATGATCCTTTTTTTATGATAAACACAATATGTGTTTGGCCTATGTTTTTTTTACCTACACTTATTAGGTTTCAACAGACGGATCTAAGGAAGCATGATTTCTTGTACCTCATTGAAAGCACGAGGATACGGAAACAAAAAGGAATATGCCACAAGAAAGAACAAGAAAGGACATATGCAAATTGACACAAGATAAAAGCAATATGAAATATCGTAATCTCTTTATTGATACGCTTTTCAAAATGTGTTACAATACGTCTCCTTCCTTTTTAGGGGATAGGAGCGTCAAATGTGTTTCTTGTCACAACATCCATGGATCACAATCCTTCTTCCGCGTGCCCACATGTAAGATGGGCGGACCAAAACGTCACCGCCGCTTGCGTATATGATTCTTTGCTCTTTCCTGCTCCTCTACTGTCGAAAACCTGCGTTCAAAGAAACAGAAAATATTAGTAGCACTTGCGGACAGAATGAAGCATGTATTTCCCAAGGCCTACCGTCAGTAAATGCATGAAAATATTAAAACGATAATGAAATGACCTCGGATCGACCTAAAAATTTCACAGTAGCATAAATATGTCAACAGAAGACCACTGCAAAAAGAACAGTCTAGAAATTCCTCACAGATTTGTATTCGCTCCAGGGTGGGACGAATTCACCTGCAATAACCTGTCAGAAAGCACCCTCTTCAATGTCCTGCTTAGGAAGCTCCAAATGACCTGCAAAGTTGGGGTTAGCTAATTGGGGGTGTTTTGGGAAGACCCAGATGGTCATATTTCTCCAATTTGGCCTCTAGAACCCAGATTTTGCTGGTGCCATCTGCAAGTTAGTGAAGGCGGGAAATGACAGAAACCTGGTCAAAATTGCTCAGAATGAAATGAAATTTGAACTGTAACCTATTTAACATATCTAGAATCAAATGCAAAAGAAAAACCAGAGAAATATATCACATATTTCTATTCATCCCGAGGTGGGGCGAATTTTACTATGACAGATTGGGGAGCGCTCGGGGGCAGGACGCCCACCGTTTGAGGCACTGTTTCAGCACCAATCCACTTGGGATGGGTCCAAAACTGGTTATGGGGTGTTGTCGACAAATTTTGGGAATTTTTGTGGCCAAAAATTAGGTTTTGGGTCCGGATTCGTGCTTCTAATAGTCGCCCAATAACCTCCCTTTCGAATGAGAGATTAAGGATGTAAAAGCACAAATCGCAAGTAGGTATGTAAATTGGCAGCACTTCGTTGCTCAAATGCTCCTTCTCTGTATATATTTTGGGTGGGAAAACTCCCCAATTTATAGACCTTAGGGTCTCTCTGTTTGAATTGCGCATGCGAGGGCGCTACTTGAGTTAACTGTCCTATTTTCAGAGAAAAGCTAATTCCCCGATTTAGAATCTCCTTGCATGAGGTTTCTAAAATAAAGACACTCATAACTGAAGTCTCTCTTCTTGAATAAAAGCTATTCCTCGCAATTGCATGACCTGAAGCCTCAGTTAACTGGCGGAGTTACCGAGGTTTGACTTTTTTGCCAGTCAAACTTGCTATTCGCCTCACCCTGGGGCGAATGTTGCTATTCGTCCCTGGGTGGGACGAATGACAGTTTGTATTCGTCCCGGGGTGGGACGAGCAGAGAGCAAAGTGCCAAAAAGGTGCCAAATTGACCTCTGACCTCTAAAACTGCTTTTGGGAGTGGTTAGGACCACTGTTTAACCTCTGGGGGCTGCCCTAGGGGCTGTGTGTGTCAATGCGATCAGCGCTTGTTGTCACATAATCGGATTGGTGTTGTTTTGGTGTCTACAGATGCCCCTTTTTGGGAAGCGTTGTGCAAGGCGCAGCGCCGAGCAAAAATAGATAACCAAAGCACTAATGATTAGGGTTTCTCAGTAACCTAACCAACTCTTGATGCCCCAAGTATGGAAAGGGCACGCATTCTTGAATCCTTGCTTTGACGAGCTAAGGAACTTCATTCAAGTGTTAACCTTGTTCAGTGAGGTGTTACTTGAACTTGGACATTGATCAGTCATGAATAGGCAAAGGGCGCAACCTTTTGTCTATGGGAACCTTGAGTTCATGATTCATGAATGCCAAGTGTTTGATCAGCTTGTGATTATTGCTTGTTTGCTGCCCCAAGCAGGGGCGTGATTGTCTTTGTCAATGATCCTTTGAATGCGTGTCATTTCCTTGATTGGGTATGTTGTTGTTGATTGGCGACTAAGTGTGACTACCCCCTCAAGCGACGAATCGATGAGGGAATGACCGACATGAGAAAAGCGACGAGTCGCTTGACCCAAGATGACTTAGGTAAGGGTGCCTTCAGTTGTTTACCATTGAATGCGAAAGCAGTTTTCGAACATTCTGACCTATTTTTGGTGGGGTTTAACCCTTTTTGTGACGCATTTTGAAGCTAAAATTGTCAAAAATCCGTCCTCCCGTGGAGCGGTCCGGCTATGATAGCCTTCTTAGGGAGTAGGATAGGGACAATTTGTAACCCCAACGTCTATTTTGGATGCCAAGAATGTCAGGCGCAAAAGCGCCTTCGTTCGGCAATGTTATTGCTATTTTTGGTTGGGTTTTGACCCATTTTGCGACGTCGTTTGGGGATGAAATTCTCGAAAATCCATCCTCCCGTGGAGCGGTCCGGCTATGGTAGCCTTCTTAGGGAGTAGGATAGCGAGGATTTGTGACCCCGACATCTATTTTGCATGCCCGGAATGTCAAGTGCAAAAGCACTCTCATTGGACAGTTTTATTGCTTTTTTTGGTGCATTTTTGTGCATTTTTTGCTGTTTTTGAAATTTTTGCTCTGTATTCGTCCCTGGGTGGGACGAATTCCTATTTAGTATTCGTCCCAGGGAGGGACGAGCGCTAACCAGAGCGCTCGTCCCAGGGGGAACGAATACAAGCTCAAAAAGCCTTCTTAAAGGCCAAAACTGAGTTTTGGGCTCATTTGCATTTGTTTTTCTTGGCGATTTGGAGCTCTGAGGAGGAGGAGGTCAATTCTGCGAAGCGAAGCGCTGCTGAATTTTTCTTGCGACCATGAGTGCACACACCGGATCGAGCGGTGGAGCCGAAGCGCTACCAGTGGGTGCCCTTCCTCTTTATTGTTTTGTATTGCAATTGAAAAACCGCAAGTTGGTTATTTTTTTGTGTTTTTGTTTATTTTGTTGTTTACGGTTAAAAATGAAACCCTAGTCTATCAAAATTATCACTTAGTTTAAAACTTAGGATAACTCTAGTCAACAAAGATCAGAAGTTAGTTTAAAACTTAGCTAAAAAACTTAGTTTATAACTTAAAATCTCGTTGAACCGGAATTGAACCAAATTCAAAACGTAGGTGAGAAACGTAGGGTAAAACTGAACGTAAAACGTAGCTCAACCCTAGTTAGTTGTTGTTTTTGTGTTTTTAATTTTCTAGTTTAAAGTTAAAAACCCTAGGTCTGAAAATTATTTTGTGACTATTTTTGTTTGTTTTTTAAATGAGTCGTTAGAGTTAAAAACCCTAAAACGGACCAATGATTTTTTTTTTGTAATTGTTTTTGTTGTTAATTAATCAGTTAGAGTTAAAAACCCTAGATCTGACAAATTACGTTTTTGAATGCTGTTGTTTTTTAATTTATCAGTTAAATTGAAAAACCCTAAAACTGACAAATGATTTTTTGTTTTGTAATTGTTTTTGTTGTTAATTAATCAGTAGAGTTAAAAACCCTAGATCTGACAAATTAATTTTGAATTACTATTTTGTTTTTTTTGTGTGTACATTTTGCTGCATTGTTGTATATTCAGTGTTAGTGTTGTACATTTTTTTATTGTTTTAATGTTTTTATGTTGTTTTCTTTTGCAGGTGGTGAAGAGCCGGTACCGGGTACCCACTATTTTTACTGACGCACGTGCAGCACTGACTTTGGCTGATTGGGACTGGCTTGACGCCCTTGGGCTCAAGCAGGTGACTCGACTGGAGCCTGTGGTCGGGGATCGGGCCTATCTGATGGCCCTGATCAATCTATGGGATCCCCGGACCAACACCTTCCATCTCCCAATAGGGGAGATGATGGTGACCTTGGAGGATGTCTATCGGATTCTTCGGATTCCAATAGATGGACTGCCGATCCGGACGACGTCGCGGGATCGGAGGACAGTAGTACTGATACGCTATTTTGGGCATGGGGAGGAGTTGGGTGTGGAGAGCCCAGTGGAGAGGGCTGAGAGCGACTGCCAGATGGGTGGCATACTGGTTCGATGGTGGTTAGAGAAGGGTGTGTTGGGAGTGAGGCACGCATTACTCATGGGCCTCATTTCCAACATGCTGCTTCCCGACTCGTCGGGTGCGAGGTTCCCGTGGAACCTGCTAGAGGTGGTGTTCAGGCTGGTGGAGTGTCCGACAGACACACCGATGATTATGAGATGGGGATAGACTCTGCTAGCATAGCTCTATGATGAGTTGTACGAGGTCCGCTATCGAAAGTGGAAGGGGATCAGTTGCAGCTACTTGTTGCAGTGCTGGGCTTGGCAGCACATAGCAGTGGAGAGGCCTACGGGGCTGCCCTGGATGACTCGAGCGGAGATGGTAGACCGAGAGATCGGATACGGGGTACTATGGTGGAGGTCGGAGGAGCAGGGTCAGAGTCGATGATGGGCAGGTGTCGTAGGGCACTATGTCGATGCCTTCGCTCGGCTTACTCTAGGGGAGGTGTTCTAGCGCCCCTATCGGGACTGTCCAGCCTGGCCTGAGGTGGGAGAGTGGCTCCGATGGGTACGGAGGGGGCGATGGCTGATTGGGCATCATGGGACTGAGCAGGAGTTCTTCCCATATGGTCGGGTGACCCGATAGTTCAGGGTGCGCCAGGGGATGCCTGGTGAGCCCGTGGTCTATCGACGTCGAGGAGATGAGAGGACTCTAGACCGGCCAGTCGTTGCGCCACTTGGCGAGGATTCAGATATGGCTATTGATGTTCCAGATGTGGATGACATTGGGGTTACTACCGAGTATGAGCAGTGGTGGACTCTATGGCAATGGCGAGGTGAGGGGCCTCTAGGGGGTGCAAAGGTAGCAACAGTAGGGGATGAGGGTACAGAGGCACCAGATGAGGGTTGGGGAGTTCCGCATGATGATGCAGACATGGTGGAGGTTGAGGATGTTGGAGGGGAGTTTGGGGTACCGGATCAGCCAGAGATGCAGGACGTCCCGGAGTAGTGGGAGCCAGAGTAGGCTGTTGTCCTGGATTCGCCTATGCCTCAGGTAGGTTCGAAGGATGTGGAGGCAAGACAGGGTGCGGAGATAGCATGATTGGAGGAGCTACTATGGAGACGAGATGGGGAGTTGGGAGAGGCTTTGCAGGAGAGAGATCTTCTATGGACTCAGCTGGCAGAGTGGGAGAATGCATGGGTTGCGTCCCATCGATAGGAGGGGGATACCGATGTGGCTCGAGAGAGGGATCTCCTATGGATGTAGCTAGCACAGCGTGATGATGTAGTAGCTTACTACCATCGATGGGAGGTAGAGTGGGTCCGACGGGAGGTCGAGTGGGGTCGATTAGGAGGTAGATTGGCATCGACATCGGATGGATATGGAGGGAGAGATTATCCACCTTGGTGGGCGGATACCTGAGCCCCATGGAGGTGGCTCTTCACGATGGATGAGAGACAACGATACTGAGCAGTCAGCATCGTCCCATCATCGATGGCTAGATGAGGGGGGCACTAGTGGGCGGGATGCAGGGGCGAGTAGCAGTCGCCCTGAGAGGTCCCAGAGGACCCACACTATGGGGGGTAGTTCCCGTCGCACCGATCCTACGTGATCATGGTGGCCGATGCCCTAGGCTTGGGGGTTTTTGAGTTTTTGGCTTTTTGTTGCGAGGTCAGAGGACCAGTTCATTGTAGCCTATGGGCATTTTTGATGATATATATACAGATGACTCTTTTTTTGGTGTTTATGCACTTTTCATGGTTTGTTTTTATGTACATGTATTTACATTGATGGTATGCAAATGCTTGTATGAATGCGATGTTTCTAATTTGTATGATGTGTGCATATGGAATGAATGAAATGATTTGTTGATGACTTGTCGATGCACCATAGACTGTACAAGACTTGACTGACTTGTTGTACTAATGGGATGACTGTGTGGAATAACTTTGCATGTGAAAACTTTGTTTTTGTATTTTGCATATTTTTTGATGGTGATGTATGGAATAAAATGTACCAGTTGTTTTAAAATGTAGTTAAGCTTTTTTGAGATTCAGATATTTTAACTAACTAGCCAAGACTGTATATTTATCTCGCAAGACTTTTGAACAAGGTATAAATCCGACTTGAATTTAACCAAGTTATTTCACATCCCTGTGTGTGCAATTGAGTTCGTTTATGTGGTATTTGTCAGGATACCGCCAGTGCCAGATAGGCTATCAACCAAACCTGTACTGAGGATCACCTAATTAGCTCCACTAACTCCGTTGTTGTATTTAGCAAGATTAATCCATGGGACAATCTAAGGTACCATAAGCTAGCTCATCCACATGCAAACATTGGTCTGCTCACACGCAAAGTTAATGTGACAGACATATCGTCATGCGGGTAGGATACCGCCATTGCCAGGTAGGCTGTCCACCAAACCTGTAATGAGGATCACCTAGATGGTTTTCGAATGCTGAGAATTCCAGGGATTCAAGTTCAGGTTGTTTGTTGGCTCAATGGTTCAGGATACTTGCTCGGATATATAGTGATGAAAATCACTATTTATTTTTCTCTTTGTTTTTTTTTTTTGAGCAAGGATTTTGACTAGTGGTGAGAACCACTGTTACTTGATTTTGTATTTTGAGCTTTGTAAGGTTGTGGTTTATGAATGGCATTGATTCTTTTAGGCCTTGGGGATGACTACCCATCCTTAGCAGGGACGTGTAGTACGAATCCTTACGACTTTGGGAACCAAAGGGGATGATGGAGATTATGAAGTAAGGGCATTGATCTTTTGGTGGCTGGGGAGACGGGGGGAATCATGAATCCTTACAACTTTGAGACCAAAGGTGAGTGTAATGATGGCTTGTGGGAATTGTGTTATTGAATGGCATCGATCCTTTTAGGTCTTGGGGATGACTACCCATCCTTGGCAGGGACGTGTAGTACGAATCCTTACAACCTTAGGGACCAATAGTGATTGGGATTTTGGTAGTGGTGAAAACCACTATTTATTAGGTGGAATTGATGGGGAAGAGCTTGTCCTGTTGTCAATTCTCAGCACTCTTGAACCATTCGCACAGGGGGATGAATAGGCTAATCATTCACCTATGGTACCCGAGACTGCTTTGTAGGTTTCTCTCGCGTTCACACAACTTAGGAATTATTTTATGTGTTTTAATTGTGTTGGGATGCTACGTAACAAGGTATGATCCAAGTAAAACTTTCCCGTGTAAAAGTTGTTTAACTTTGTACAGTGTTTGGCTAGCAATTTAAAGACAGCTGAATGACGAAAACCCTATATACATTAGGAGACAACTGACTAATGCTAAAAAATGGTGATGGTGTTATGCTGGATGTATGCGTTTGTGAAATGGATTTGATGGGGAAAATAATGGAATTGCCAAGTAATGACATTCTATGGTGCTTGTGACTTGGATGACTTAGCAAATATGCAATGTATGGATGTGATGCCTAATGCACTTATATTTTTGTATTTTTGATGTGTTATGAGTATGCATGGAATTGAAATGCAATTTTTTTGTAATTTTTGATGATTTCATTGTTTTTGTTTGTTTTTGATGATTTTATTTTGTTTGTTTGTTTTTGTTTGTTTATTTATTTATTAGTTATGGTTAACCAAGTTGGAGATCCTTGATCTGGTTTTTACCAAAGGGTTTATGGATACCTTTGGGGCATTTTTGGGGTTGACCAAGCGATTGTGGGAATCCTTGGAGCTTTTGGCTTGACCAAAGGGTTTATAGATACCTTTGGGGCATTTTGGGGTTGACCAAGCGATTGTGGGAATCCTTGGAGCTTTTGGTTGGACTATGGCTCTCTAAATGTGGAATGGCCTCAAATGAATGATGTTCAAGGGTTCTAGCTCCTTGATTCCTTCAAGAGAGGCAAGCCGGTAAGTTCCAGGTCCTATTCGACTATCAATCACATAAGGACCTAACCAGTTTGCTGCAAACTTGTCCCTCAGATGGGACGATAAATTAGAATTCTGCTGGTTCTCTTTTAAGACCAAGTCACCAACCTAAAATTCCCTCAAGTGGACCTTCATGTTGTATGCTTTCTTAAGTCGCTCTTGATAGATACGCAAATGCTCGAGAGCATTAACGCGTCGTTCATCGAGCAACGTAAGTTGGTCTAACCGGGCCTACCACGCAGTGTCATCATCGATGAACTCTTGCATTGAAATGCGTAGGGAAGGGATTTCCAACTCAAGAGGCATGACTGCCTCGGAGCCATACACCAGTGAAAATGGAGTTGCCCCAGTGGGCGTCCGAATGCTAGTGCGATAAGCCCATAGGGCAAGCGGGATCTGAATGTGCCAATCCTTATGATTATCTATGATAGTATTTTTGAGGATGGTGACTAGCATTTTGTTTGATGCCTCTGCTTGCCCATTTGCCTATGGATAATAGGGTGTTGAAAAACTGTGCTGAATTTTGTACTTTGTGGTCAAAGCATGCACATATTTATTCTTGAATGGTGTCCCATTATCCGAAAGGATCTTGGATGGAATACCAAAATGACATATGATGTTATGCAAAATAAACTCCGCAATGCGGGATCCAGTCGTAGAGGTTAGCGGAATTGCTTCCACCCACTTGGTGAAGTACTCTGTGGCCGTGATGATGAATGTGTGATGACCCGACGATGCAGGGGAGATCTTTCTGATTAGATCGAAGCCCCACTACGAAAAAGGCCAAGCCGATTGGATCGGTTGCAAGGCCTGAGAAGGTACGTGTGTCAAATTAGCATGGTGTTGACACTTCATGCACTTCTTCACATATGCGCAACAATCTCGCTCTAAAGATGGCCAATAATAGCCCATGCGAAGAATGCGCTTTGCGATGGCCATACCGCTGAAGTGGCCACCACATGTACCATCGTGTGCTTGGGTGATCGCCCAAGCGGACTCTTGCTGGTCCAAGCAACGGAGGAGGATTCCTTCATAGCTTCGACGATACAAAATGTCTCCTAGCAAGACATGTTTTGCCGCTTTCTATTTAAATGATCTTTTCATGGCTTGTGTCAATCCAAGTGGGAGGTTACCTAGCTTGAGGTAATCCCTAATGGGTGTGTACCAATCCTGCTGATCAGAAACCTCGATGGTATGAACGGCCAATCCCTCTTGAAGTTCATCCCTAGCAAAAGCTGAGCGGGAAAGAACTTGTAAAAATAGCGTTGTGTTGCTATTAAGAGGGGTCGGGGAGAACAAGGACCCCCAGTTGGCTCGAGTCAGACAATCATGGATTCGAGAGAACCTATCCTGAGATGGTTCAATCTGGATCAAGTGGATTCCTAGCGTTAGATCAGAGCTTGCACGCTCCATCATGGATTGCGATAATGTTTTAACCTGAATGGTTGTCATTTCACTAGAAGGGTCTTGCGGGATTAGTGACCCCAAGGAGGCCATAGTATCCACAAAATGATTCGATGATCGAGGGAGTGCCTCGATGTCATACCATTCAAGTTGTGCCAGGAATTTGTCCACAAGGGCTTTGTAGGCCTGTAGAACTGGACATCTACATTGGAATATCCCCTTTACTTGATTGACAATTAACAACGAATCACCAAAGATGTTTAAACATTTAATGTTCATGGTGATTGTTGTCTGAAGACCTATGAGCAAGGCTTCGTATTCTGCATTGTTGTTGGTGCACGGGAAGTCTAATTTAAATGACAGAGGCATTGGAGCCCCTTGTGGAGTGAAGAATACAATTCCCATGCCACCTCCTTGCTCACACTTAGAACCATCGAAGAATAGGGTCATGTCAGCCTGTGACTCAGGCTCATCAGAATCTGGCGATTCTGAAACATGAAAAACCCCATCATCCGATAATTCTATGGTCAGAGGCTGATCATCTTCAAGAGGAGCCTCTACCAGTTGATCGGCGATGACTTGACCTTTTATGGATTTTTGTCCAATGAATACTATGTCAAACTCCATCAACAACATGATCCATTTTGTCGTGCGGCTACTATGATAAGTACGACTCATCATGTATCACAATGGATTCTCCTTAGACACAACATACGTCGTATTGTTGAGCATGTAGTGGCATAGCTTTTTGGTAGCAAACACCACGGCCAAGCAGAGCTTCTCAACGTATGCATAGTTAAGTTCATAACTGACCAGGGTGCGGCTAAGATAGTATGTAGCCTGTTCTTTGTGTAGTTCATTTTTCTGGGACAGCATGGCGCCCAGTGCCACCTCAGTAGCTGAGATGTATAAGTAGAATGACACTCCTGGTCTAGGTGGTGCCAATACTGGCGATGAAGCCAAGTATTGTTTAATGTCATCAAAGGTGGACTGGCACTCGTCATCCCAGTGAAATGTTACCCCCTTGTGCAATAATTTATTCATGGGTCGGCACTTGTCAGATAACTACGCTATGAAGCGCTTGATCGACGTGACCTTTCCCTGTAGACTTCTGAGCTGCTTGATGGTAGTTGGAGGAAGCATTTCAAGGATTGCCTTGACTTTGTGTGGGTCTACCTCAATTCCTCATTTGGAGACTATGTAACCCAAGAGCTTTCCAGATGTGATGCCAAAGATGCACTTCTTGGGGTTTAGTCTGACTTTATGTTCCATGAGGCGATCGAGGATCTTGCTTAAGTCATCGAGATGATCTGGGCGCAAAAGAGATTTGGCCAACAAATCATCCATGTAATCTTCCAAAGTTTTGTGCATGTAATCATGAAAGATGTACGTCATGGCACGTTGGTAGGTGGCGCCAGACATTTTTAAGGCCAAAAGGCATGACCTTATAACAAAATGTCCCCCAAGGCATTGTGAACGCCATTTTTAGTTGGTCCTCGGGATTGATACGAATTTGATTGTATCCTGAGAAACCATCCATGAGGGAAAGCATTTCATGGCCCGTTGTAGCGTCTACCAATGCATCGATGCTCGGCAAGGGGAAATCATCCTTAGGACTCGCTTTGTTTAGATCTCAAAAATTAGTGCATATGCGAATCCTCCCGTCGAGATTTTTGATGGGAACCATGTTAGACAACCATGGCGGGTAATCCACGCAGATGACAAACTATGCATCCAACAACTTTTGTAGCTCATCTTTGACCATTAAGGCCACTGTTGGGTGCATCTTACGTAGTTTTTGCTTCACTGGCTTGACTGTCGGATCAAGCGTCAGATTATGCATGACTAGCTATGGGTCTAGTCCCGGCATGTCTTTGTATGACCATGCAAAAACCTCCTTCTTCTCTTTGAGAAGGGCAATGTAGTCGGCTTGCTCTTTGGGGGATAGACTTACCCCCAACTTGATGATTTGCAAATTCATTGGATCTGAGCCGATGTCTACGTCAGTCATCTCCTCGATCGACATGTGGGATCCGTCCTCCAACTGGTGTGGAGTTGGGATCAAATGGATATCGTTTGCTGAATTTAGATCATCGTTTGGAACGTCAGGTTCCTCTTCAGCATGGAAGACATCCTGAGTCTATCCTGGGGTGAAATGGAACATCCCACCGTAAGGCCAGTACTCTGATGGGGATGGTGGTGTGTCAGCGTGATCCCAGTCGATAGCATCTAGATCTAGATACAATGACCGTGTCGGGTCGGCTGGATCATGAATGGGGGTGGTTAAATCAATGGAGATCATGTTAATGAAATGATTGTGGTCTCCATTACCATGGGTATGACTGCTTGGACATCCTAGATAACCTTTGTGCTTTGGATCTGGCTCTGTGGGCACTGGCACAAATGGGTCAGCCCTATGCGCGGAGATGAAGACAGGGTCCACCCTAGGCACTGATGGTTTGATAGGGTCTCCAGGCGGAAGATGCTCTCTGTGTACCTAGAGTGGCGGGTGCAGTAATTGCTATAACTATGCCGGGTTGAGGTGCCACCTATGTCTTGGCCCTATGTGTAAGTGTTCAAACATGTCATCTATGTCCTAAGGGATACCATTGTTGCATTTGTCGCATATGATTGAGATAAGCCATCTCAGTTTCATCTTCGTAGTCACTGTCAGAGATCCAAAGGCCTTCATTGGCTCCAACAGCTGCTTGCGACATAGGAGGCTCATCTTGTTCGAGCAAATTAATGTGGTCCCATCGAGGTTGTTTCGCTCTCTATGGGGGGACCTGATTCTCTTGAAAGGGCATATGCTCAATTGGAGCACCTAAAGGGAACATTGTCATGAAGCTTTCCTGATAATCATCCATGGGATGTACTTGTGAATGATTGATGTCAGACTCGAAAGGATCCCAAGGTGCTACCTCGTATTCCGACTCATCTTTCGAAGACCCTTCTTGGTCTTGTCCATATCCCTCTTGTAGGGGAGTCCATGAATTTTCTCCTTGTTCGGCCGAAGGGAAAGGGTTGTTATGGTCAACAAGGTTGGTTGTTAACAATGGGTGATAATCCCCCAATGTATATGTTGTGTGAGGATTGGCATATGGATCTAATGCCAACCCATCCTTGTTGCCTATCCCTAGGCCTTGCATGTTCTCCACCAAGATGTCTAGGGGCAAGGGGTGGTTGAACCCTACTCCTGACTTGTCATATGGCATTTGGTATCTTGGTTGGCAAAGAACATGCACTCCTTGCTCATACCGGCCCAACCCATATCCGTGCCAATTGCATTGGCCAAGATACCTCAAAGCAAAGTTTGGGTTGGACAGATAGTTGACATCCTCAGCAAAGGGTTCTTCGTCTTCGTCTTCTTGCATACAAGTCTCAACGCCATTATCCAGGCCCCCATAAACAAAGTTTGTCTGATTGGGTGGGTAGCCTAGAGGAACCACAGAGCCGATGGGGAGTCGAGGTCGCCCCATATCCTGCATGGACTCAAGCGTGGGCGTTGCTACAATGTTCCTCACTAGATACTCCCCAGGCCCATGTTGGCCATTTCAACGGTGACCGTTGGCGGTTGAGGGGGAGCGAATGGGAGTCCTTCCTGAGTCCACTCCATGTGGGGTGAACTAGGCATCTCGACTTCCATTCTGCTAGGCATCTCTTCTGTCGAGATGGTTGAGACTAGAGGTGGCTCCTCTTCTATGGGTTTCTTTCCCTTGTCCTTGGATGTGGCCACCGTAGGTGGCATCGTTGTTGAAGGACTAGCGGAAGAAGATGGACCCGGCTGAGGGCTCGATGGATTAATCACTGGAGATGCCTACGAAATCGGACCCTGTTGAGATGGATTCAACTAAAAATCCACATGTGTTGAGGGAAGGTTCGATTGCGGCATGAATTGCACTGTATTGCAGTATTTGAAAGGCTCCAAGTCCATCGGGACTACATGCACCTGTCCTTCAAATGTATACTTCAGGCACTGATGAGCTATTGAAGGGACACACTTCATGTCCCTGATCCAAGGTCGCCCTAGCAAGATATTATAAGCCATCTCACCTTCTAAGATGTGGCACAATGTATGAATAGTCTTTTGTCCCACTTGGATGGGTAGGACAATTGTGCCAACTGTCGAGCAGATTGCATCGTTGAATGCTCGCAGTGTGTAAGTAGAGGCCACAATGTGAGATGCTGGCAACTTCAAATGTTTCAGCGCTACTGTAGTGATGATATTACTGGACGAGCCAGTGTCCACCAACACTCTCTTATACGGAATCCCATTGACCCATGCAATAACGTGCAGGGGTGGATCCGCCACATCACCAGTCATTGCTTTCAATTCATCTTCTCTAAAGGTGATGACTGGTTCTGTACATTGTTTGACATGCCCCACAAAATTGTTGAAAGAGTTCGCTTCATGGGGCTGCAGCTCGATAGCTTTTAAAATCTCCATTAGAGCTTCCCGATGGGGCGCTGATTGTTGAATTAGCTCATATATGGAGAGCCTAGCCGACGTGGTCCTTAGACTTTGGGTAAGTCTAGTCCGAATCGTGGCCACCGGTCTAGGCAGGGGAAGTTGCGTAGGGGGTTGTTGAGGTTGTGACGTCGATGGAACCTCTCTTGTGGCTGCCACGGGGGCAGCTCCTGGGTATCTCTTGTTCCTAGTCACTATGCTTATCATCCCTACATATCCCTGCATAGGACAATTTTGTTGCACCTCATTAACTTGAAGAGGTTTTGTCGGTGCCTCATGGGTAGGCAAGGGGTCTCTGAATACTCCCATATGTTGGTTGTTTGGCGCTACGGGGTTGTCCACCGCCAATGTCTTGTCGTCAATGAGATCTTGTACCAAACCTTTGAACTTCCAACATGCGTTAAGATCATGTCCCTTACGCCTGTGGAACCTACAGTACAAATCCTCTCGGTACCCCTTAGGCTTCGGTGCATTGGGGTCTATAGTTTGAATCTCTGGAAGGTTGATCAAGTTCGCCATTGACAAGCGGTCAAACAGAGAATCCCTGGACTCTGTGTAAGGAGTAAATTGTTGCCTAGGGTGACGCTGCTGATTTTGCTCCTGCCTTTGGTTTTCTCTCTCATAGTTGTTAGGAGGCACCGCCTGATAGTTAGCCTTTTGAGGTTGTGTTGCTTGTGTCGGCTTAGGGACGTTGATGGCAACCTGATTAACCACAGCAGGTTTCGGTTGCATGGTCCCTGGTTTAGTGTTCTTTGTCCATTCTTTCTTCTTAGGTTTGGTGATCTCGCCATCCTGTATCTTAATCTCCTCGATGATTCTGGCTTGCGCCAGTGCTTCTTCTAAACTGGCATATTGTTGCAGCTGCAATAGCATGGAGATTGATCTCAAACAGCTTTTGGAGAACATTTGGGTCAAGTCAGACATAGGAGGGAGGTAGGGTAGCTTTGAAAGCAACGTCCTCCATCGGTTCCCATATGCCACCATAGATTCCTCCTCATACTGCTTGAGGCTAGCTAGATCGCTTAGTGACGCCTTTTTCTTTGTGTTGAAAGTGAAACATTCTAGGAACGCGTCCACTAGCTGATCTAAGTTACAGATGTTGTGCTTTGGTAATTGAGTAAACCAATCCGAGGCAGGGCCTACGAATGTGGTTATAAATGTTCTTAATAGCAAAGCATCATTGTCCTGAATGCCAAAGCATTGGCTCAGGAATCGAGTCACATGCTCTTGGGCATCTTCCTCCCCTCTAAAGAGTGCCAACTAGGGCAGCTTAAAGTGTTCGGGGTATGGAGGTGTCGACACTGACGGATGCACAGGATGACTACGGAGTTGGCGTAAAGTGGGCTTTTGGGGCCCAGAAGTCTTGATCTCCATAGATTCTAAGTGCTCTAACAACACTTTATATGCATCAGAGGATTTAATTTCTTCCTCCTTAGTTTGCTCCCATTGTGGATTACGGGGAACTTGAGGCCTATTGAGAGGTAGCTGGCTAGCACCCCCTCTGCCTTGATAGAGCATTTCAGCCCACTCTTCTTCTTGTTCATACTCCTCATAGGCTTCCTGAGGAGTGGCTGGCCGAGTTCTATAAGCATAGGTGGGTGCCCGCGGAGGGTGCCCATCATTGTTTCTGGGAGTGGCCTCCCGCTCAGGTCTAGGAGGTCTCGGAGGCAGTGCTTGATAAGGTCGCGTGGACCTCTCTCGTACCAAGGGGTCCTGCCTCTCATACACTTCTTCTTTATGCACGCGAGGGATTGGACCCTTCGCAGGCACCTTGTTATGAAGCAATTCGGTCGTCTGACGCTGAATGCGCTCTTTGTTAAGCCGACAAAGATGCTCTAACTATTCTTGATCTTGCCTAAGCTGTGCGATTTGCGCTTGGTGGGTGGCATGTTTGGCAATCGCCAAGTCAATTTGTTCCACCGTCTCTTGTTTAGGAAGCCTAGATGCCTCCCCTACATGTCTTTCTCGGTCATGGTGATCCGAGATCCCTATGGGTTGCTTCCCTCTGTCGAGGTTAGCGGCATTCACTTGAGGCTCTGGCCTTAATGAGTGATCCTGATACATTGCGGGTGTGGACGTGCATCGTTCCCATGCTGTGTACTGCTCTTGAGGAACGTAGTGATCTTCCTCGTACTCTCTTTCATATGGGTAAAAGGTGCGGGCAGAATTGTCTTGCCCTGTTTGGAGAGCCTGATACTCTGGATATTGCCTAGTGTCTCTAACAGTAATACGGGGCAAAGGAGGGATGAAGAAATCATGTGGCCCCTCCTTGTGGACCCTCTGTTGCTCTAACACTTCATCACTAGGCCACTCATAACGAGTGTCTAAGGGAGGTCTCCTGTCTACGTTAAGATCTACGTGTAGGTTCTCCTCTTGAAAGGACCTATGCTGAGTGGGGGTGCCCCTCAAAGAGGTGCCTCTATAGTCCTATTCTGTTATGGCATGATGGGGACTCTCTTGGGTGCCTTGCCGCCAAGGCGGGATGGCTAAGTCCTCAGGACTATATCGGAGGTGACTTGTCCCCCTTGGTGCACTTTCTGCAGTGCTTGCCCGTGATTGGGCTCGGCTACGAGTGAACACCATGGTGATGTGCTCCTAAAGATGAATAGATTTTTATCTTTTTTTAGGATTTTTTATGCTACACTTAAACAGAAAGAAAACACACAATCAATGCAATGATTATCTCGTTTAAAGATTTAAAAGTGTGCCCTAAAATCTGGTTTAGTGTATTTTGATGTTGTTTTGAAAGCTTTTTGTGAAAACCGTTTAAATGCAATTATGAAGGCTCTTATGACTCCCAAAATGGTCGCCCCTTCAATATACCATTGTCGGACCGATATACCAACCTCTCTATATACCCGCCCTTACGTGAGGGAGACTATAGGTACGTGAGAGCAGATGATACGTGGAACATAGGCGGTACGGAAGGGGAATCACTCTGTTTATGACACCTACCATAGAAGACTTATCCTCATGCATTGGGAATCACCCCAAGCTACACTTGGTCAGCTTTCATCAGGATTTACGTCTAGCAATAGTCGCGATCGGGGTTATGGATGCAATATCTCAAGCCAAGGTGATGATGAAATCCACCGTTGGTCTTGCTCAAGGGTTGGGGTTTTACGACCAACTCCTTGTGTTTAAAATACCACGTGGTGTGTGGGGTTCTTTTTAAGTTGCAAAATTGAAACAAGCAAGCCTCTAAACTCTCCTATGCAAGCAAAAATCAGAGAACAAAAAAAAAGAAAACAGAAAATTGACAGAGGGTGTTTAAAACCCCTACCTCTTCTCTGCCTAAATCGGATGTCTCTGAATTTCTGCCTAAAATAGTCTAGCATTTGAAAACTTGGTACCTGTAAGCAACAAAACAAGCAACTTTAATCAGAATTTTAATCTTAAAAATCAAGGGACAGAGGTCCCACCGTGATCGCCACTGAAAGCACGAGGATACGGAAACAAAAAGGAATATGCCACAAGAAAGAACAAGAAAGGACATATGCAAATTGACACAAGATAAAAGCAATATGAAATATCGTAATCTCTTTATTGATATGCTTTTCAAAATGTGTTACAATACGTCTCCTTCCTTTTTAGGGGATAGGAGCGTCAAATGTGTTTCTTGTCACAACATCCATGGATGACAATCCTTCTTCCGCGTGCCCACATGTAAGATGGGCGGACCAAAACGTCGCCACCGCTTGCGTATATGATTCTTTGCTCTTTCCTGCTCCTCTGCTATCAGAAACCTGTGTTCAAAGAAACAGAAAATATTAGTAGCACCTACGGACGGAATGAAGCATGTATTTCCCAAGGCCTACTGTCAGTAAATGCATGAAAATATTAAAACGATAATGAAATGACCTCGGATCGACCTAAAAATTTCACAGTAGCATAAATATGTCAACAGAAGACCACTGCAAAAAGAACAGTCTAGAAATTCCTCACAGATTTGTATTCGCTCTAGGGTGGGACGAATTCACCTACAATAACCTGTCAGAAAGCACCCTCTTCAATGTCCTGCTTAGGAAGCTCCAAATGACCTGCAAAGTTGGGGTTAGCTAATTGGGGGTGTTTTGGGAAGACCCAGATGGTCATATTTCTCCAATTTGGCCTCTAGAACCCAGATTTTTCTAGTGCCATCTACAAGTTAGTGAAGGCGGGAAATGACAAAAACCTGGTCAAAATTGCTCAGAATGAAATGAAATTTGAACTGTAACCTATTTAACCTATCTAGAATCAAATGCAAAATAAAAACTAGAGAAATATATCACATATTTCTATTCATCCCAGGGTGGGGCGAATTTTACTATGACAGATTGGGGAGCGCCCGGGGGCAGGACGCCCACCGTTTGAGGCACTGTTTCGGCACCAATCCACTTGGGATGGGTCCAAAACTGGTTATGGGGTGTTGTCGACAAATTTTGGGAATTTTTGTGGCCAAAAATTAGGTTTTGGGTCCGGATTCATGCTTCTAATAGTCGCCCAATAACCTCCCTTTCGAATGAGAGATTAAGGATGTAAAAGCACAAATCGCAAGTAGGTATGTAAATTGGCAGCACTTCATTGCTCAAATGCTCCTTCTCTGTATATATTTTGGGTGGGAAAACTCCCCAATTTATAGACCTTAGGGTCTCTCTGTTTGAATTGCGCATGCGAGGGCGCTACTTGAGTTAATTGTCCTATTTTCAGAGAAAAGCTAATTCCCTGATTTAGAATCTCCTTGCATGAGGTTTCTAAAATAAAGACACTCATAACTGAAGTCTCTCTTCTTGAATAAAAGCTATTCCTCGCAATTGCATGACCTGAAGCCTCAGTTAACTGGCGGAGTTACCGAGGTTTGACTTTTTGCCAGTCAAACTTGCTATTCGCCTCACCCTGGGGCGAATGCTGCTATTCGTCCCTGGGTGGGACGAATGACAGTTTGTATTCATCCCGGGGTGGGACGAGCAGAGAGCAAAGTGCCAAAAAGGTGCCAAATTGACCTCTGACCTCTAAAACTACTTTTGGAAGTGGTTAGGACCACTGTTTAACCTCTGGGGGCTGCCCTAGGGGCTGTGTGTGTCAATGCGATCAGCGCTTGTTGTCACATAATCGGATTGGTGCTGTTTTGGTGTCTACACTTATATATTCGATTGAATATCAATGCTAAGGGTTCTAAAAAAGGTGTAAATTTTCAAGTTTTGTGGCGTTGTTGCCTCTACTCCAGGTTCTATTGAGGTTTTACAATGGATTGCATAGGAGGGGTTGGTCCTGACAATTGAGAGGTTGAGTTTTTAGATTACTCAACCATAACTCGATGCTTGTGAGTCGATTCAATATTTATTGTAAAGCATTATGTTGGTGACTCACTTATAACTCCATTTTGTCTATTCTATCCAATATATATTATGAAAACAGTGTAGGCAATGACTGGATTGTTGTGGAGGAATCTGGATGGCAAATGAGAGGTGGTGGATCCATTCTTGGCATGTCTTCGTATGACCATGCAAAATATTCCTTCTTCTCTGATATAAGAGCAATAAAATTGATTTACTCATAAGGGGATAAGCCTTCCCTTAACTTGATACATTGATGCTTCTCAGGATCTGAGTTAATATCTTTGTTAATTGTTGTCTCAATTGACATATGTGACCCATCTTCCAATTGGTGTGGAGTAGGGATCATATGGATGTCATCAACTAGGTTTATGTCATCGATGAGGAACTCGGGTTCAACCTCAGCGTGGAAGACATCTTGAGTAGACCTTGGAGCAAAATGAAACTATTGTAACATCTCATCACAAGACCAATACTCAGAAGGTGATAGTGGAGAATATCCCTGATCAAATTAAATTATCCCCAAGTCAAGTTGCAGTGGCTATAATGGATTATTCGAATATCGTAGGGGTGCAAAAAGGTCTGTGGAAATTATGTCGATGGATAAATGATTTCCTATAGGTGGATGAGGGAGTCTATTAACATTGGGTTGTTGTAAGGCTTATGGAGGTAATTATGGTGGCAGAAGAATGACTGAAGGTGGTCACTACAATTGTGGGTGGACATATTCCTCTTTAGGTAGAAATTGTCGCCATATAGAGTGTTGTAATAGGAACATACATAGATAGCCCTTGTGTTCATCATCTAATGGGATAATCCATATTTATTTAATGTGTAGACTAGAAGATTTGATAGACACAACTTCATAATCTAACTTGTTATGAGATTTCTATTCATAGGGAGACCCTTGATCTTCTTTCTAATTTTCATGTGGAAGGGTACATAAAATTTCACCTCTTTCATAGGATTAGGTGACATTGTGATATATCTCTTGATATCACATGGGTGCAGGGAAGTAGTCCCCCACTGAATAGGCTCGATTAGGGTTGGAATAGGGATCGTGCACAAGCTCATACCTATAGTTTAGGCTCATGCACTCTAAACTATCAGTGAGGACCTCGAGAGGCACATGATTTTTGTGTCATAAACTAGAATTATCATGTGGTATTCGGTACTATGACTAGTAAGGAATGCGAGTGCCTTGCTCATACAAGCCCAAACAATAGCCATACCAGTTGTAGAGATGAAGATATATCATGGCAAAGTTAATATTGGACATGTAGTTAATATCCTCAGAAAAGAGATATTCATCCTCTTCCTTATGTTGATAAGGTTCTATGCAATAGTTGAGGACCCCATAAATTAAATTCACTTGATTCAGGGGTAAACCTAGGGACACAATGATACCTATGGGAAGATGAGGTCAACCCATATTTTGCACTATCTCTATAGTAGGATTTTTTGTGATGTTACTAACCAGGTACTCTCATAAACTGTTGGTAGCTAGATGAACTGTGACTTGTAGTGGTAGAGGAGGAGATAGAAGTGAGTCTTGAGTTGATTAGATGTTTACCTCATAAGGTGGTTCCTCATCTGTTGGACTAGGAATATCTTTTGTAGATATGATGGATATGGTTAGAGGGATCTCATTGATAGACCTTTTCCTTTTATTCCTATATAAAGGATTTGATGATGATGAAGGTATATCTAGAGGTGCCAATGATGAGGATGGTATGATAGAATATGATGATGGATTGGTTGAAGGTGATGATGAAGGAGTCAGACCTTGGCTAGATGTATTTATTTGGAAATCCATATGGGTTTACGGTAAGGTCAACTTGGGGATTTGTTGCACCAAGTTGTAGTATTTGAATGGATCAAGGTCTACAGAGACGACATGTACTTGCTCTTCATAGGTGTACTTCAAACATTGGTGAGCGATGGATGGTACACATTTTGTCTCTAATCCAAGGTCTACCCAACAAGATGTTGTAGGCCATTTCACCCTTAAATATGTGGCATAGTTTTGGTATGGTCTTTTGTCCCACATTAATAGGTAATACTATGGTACCAACTATTGAGCATATAACATAATTAAATTCTCAGAGGGTATAGGTGGATGCAACAATATGAAGAACACAATCTTATACCAAGAGGGAGGTGAACAGTATAAGAGCACTTTTTACTTTTCTTTCAAATCAATATTATGCAATGTATAGATAGTAATATAAATAACAATAATCAAAGAAATGTATAAATCACCTTCTCAACTCACTCAACCTCATAGAAGCATAAATAGAATTGTTAGAGACTCAATATGTTCTATACTCAATGCTCAATCACTTTCTCAACTCAAATAAGAATATAGAATAGTTTGTTTTATGGAACTTGAAAAATCACTTCATACATCCACTTGGCTAGGCTCAACCAAATCAACTCAACCAATTGCTTAGTGAAACTCCTCTTTCTAAAAAACCCTAGTCCAAGCATATATCAACCAACTCAAAATGTTTCCAACAATGCTCAACAACAAATCTCACATAACAATGATACTCATGTTCTTTTTAAAAACCCTAGTTCAAGTTCTTTGCACAATAACTCACTTCAACAACAATGCTTATAAAATAACCTTCATATAACAATGATACTCATGATATTTTCAAAACCCTAACTTAAGTTCTTCACACAACCAATGGGTTTTACCAAAAAAGGTTTTAATCATAACTCTTAATTATAGAAAACCTTGAAGCATTAACTCAAGCACTTTTGAAAAGGAAACCCTAATCAAATCCTTTCAACTCCAAACTTTATTTTCTAGTAAGCCAATCAATCAACTCAACCAAGGAAGAATTTGCCCATACCTTTTTTCTTGACAAGGAGTTGATCTCACAAATCTACCACACTCATAATTACTTCTTTGCCAATATCAATAATGGTTAGAAGATAATAATTTCCTCAACAAAACACAATACAAAATGATATCAAAAATAATATTCAATAACTTCACAATAATCTTCTTTTTGGAGCCAAATTTGACTCAACTTTGAAACCCCCAAATTTAATTTTTTTGGTTTCAATCAAAGTATCCTTAATGTTGGTCACTGCTTGAGTTGTTGTGAGTTTCTTAAAAGAAAATTCCATTGATTGGTTTGATAAAGTCTAAACCTTAACTTTTAATAATGTGTGCCTCATTCTATTAATCAAAGTACCTCAAAGTGGATAGGGCAGAAAATTTCAAATTAAATCCCTAAGCCAAAGTCCGACCTTCATAAACAATAAGTTCCCTTGGGCCTAAACTAACTTATAAAATCATAAAGTCCTAAGGTATGCTAAAGATAAGGGAATAATTAATCATCGTGGTCTAAAAATCTGAAAAACCTAAGTCCGAAGCAAACATTAATTAAAACCTAAGGGTAGGCGCCCCACTAAGCTAAAAAGCAAGCATTTCAGGGTTAATCCAAGGGCCGCGCTCGATCCAAAAGAAATCGGACGACAACGCATTAATCAAATCGAACAAGGGATAAGCCAAAGGTCAAAGCCTTGGTAAAAGTTAAAGAGTCTGCATCTTAATTTTAATCAGACGGTTGCGCTTTCATCAGGATAAATCTAACGGACGCGCATTTAAAATAAATTTGAAAGATAAGTCAAAGGGTCAATGAGGTTTAACCTAAAGTTTAAAAATTGAGCATCTTCGATTAATCTAACAGATGCGCTTGATTCAAAATAGATCCGATGGCTATGCAATCTCCAAAAAGTCAAAGGTTTAAAGAAAGTCGGCATAGGTCAAATAGTCGAGTTAAAATCTGAGCAAGTCTGATAGATCGGACGATCGCGCCCATGCAACGTCTAGATCAATGGTCGTGCATGCTCCGAGTTAATCACCGGTTAAAAACCAATATTAAAAGAACGTGCCCCCCATTGTATTAATCATCGGGCTAATTAAGAGGATCGAACGACTGCGCTCAATCAATATTTGATCTAACGGTGGCGCGTTCACTAAAGATGCATTGAAGTTTTTTAGACTTCGTAAGATTAATTAAAATGGTTAAAACAAATTAATGAGGGTCTAAACACATTAGATAATCATCCCCTTTTGGCTTAATTAATATTAAATCTATACACCCTTGAATAAACTAACTCACAGGTTGACCAAATCTGACGGTGGTGCTTGTCTCCACTCAGATCCGACGGTCGCACAGAAATCATAGATGGTAAGATGAAAACAAAGGTAAAGATTAATCACATGATTAGCAAGGGTCTAATACGTTGCATGATTACCCCCTTTTTGACTTAATCATGATTAATATAAATCAAAGAGTTTATATTTTTGGCTATGTAGCATGCATCTTACAGGAGATCCAATGGCAGTGCCCAAACTAATCCTAGAATCAATGGATGCGAAGGCTGGTAGTGGCGATAAAAGATCCAAAACTAAATGAAGACATTTAAATCAGACGATGACGTTCATTCCTCCTCAGATCCAATGGTGCGCATGCTTAGAGATGATCGGAGGTTAGTCTAAACATGATTATTTCAAATGATTGATTAATTAATCCAAGGTACGTATGGTTTTCCCCATTTGTTAAGAATTACGTGCATGTGTATGATCCAACGGTCGCGTCCTACCATGGTAAGATCTAACGGTGATCGCAAAAGGATAGTAAACATATTATATGTTACCATCGCTTAATACGAGTTGTTAAGGTTTAAAAATATGAAGATTAACAATGGATAATCATGATTAAACGAGGACCAATAAACCATGTCGTTTCAAATGTTTATATGTAGCCAGGTATATTAACTATCATGCAGGTCTCGGGATATCAATGGTCACGCTAAAAACCTTATCAAGATCGGATGACAGTGCATCAATCGACGTTCCAAGAGCAAAACCAATCACTTAGATCCGACGGTTGCGATTAATCACGATTGACTTAGGGAAAAAGGAGACCTCAAAGGTAATTAAAAAGTCGACACTCACACCAAAAATTGAATGTCATAAAAGACCCAAAGGAAATATAATTGATCCTGAATATTTAGTTATCACTCAGATCCGAGGTGGCACGAGGTTCAAAAAAGGACACTATCCCCGCCACATATACCAGTTCCACGTCAGATTAAAAGGTCCCCATCGACAAATGAATAGAAGGTTTAAATGATTACAGGCACACGAATCAAAGGAGCCCAAGGCACGTAAGATAATGGACATTACCCATCATAAAACACTAAATTCCAAAAAAGGACGAGTTGGCATGATTTCGTTGGCCAATTTTAAACAATAGTTGGTGGCATCGGGTCGATGACGAAATGTGTGAATTTATCAAGCTCACTCCACCACCCTGTATATAAACTTACGAAAATCAGTCGAGGCCACTATCCTGGTAATCCAAGAATTAAAGTTGATACATCAGAGGCACAGAGAGAAGGGAGTATTCAAGCTTTGAGAACTCAAGAAGAACTTGACCCATAGTCGCAAGAGCAATGGCATCATGGGGAGATGTTTTCATGCCAGAAGATACACGAGAAGCCATGAAATTTATCACAGATAGGTCACCCTACTCTGTGATCTCTGGGCCACCTGTTCCTGGTACCACTATGTATGAGTTTGCCCAAAAATGTGGGGTAGATAAAAAACCCAACCCGGCTCAACTATACGAGATCGACAATGCCTGTATTAAGAGTTTCACCCAAGTGATGGAAGGCGATAATAGGACCCCATGGATAATGGTGGATTTATTCCATAAATCTCATAGGTTATAGTACAAGGGTTTTCCCAGAAACAACAGATGGAACAGTAACCTTGGGAAGTTGATATGCCCGAAAGTGCACTTTTCCTCAGACTTGATGGCTTGGCTGGCAGTAGCATACGATGAAAGAACAAGGACCTTTCGAGACCACCAGAATCGGTGGGTGTTCAACATCAAGGTCGAAGATATCCAGAAGGTGTTCAACTTAACGAATTATACCACTTTTCTGGTAGACCAGGTAATCGAACACCAATCTCGTATGTTTATAGATATGGAAGTTTTTAAAAGTTTGTTCGACATGCATGCAACAATAGATAAAAAATTCCCAATCAATAAAAATGCTTTTAAACCCTGGGTACAAGATTTTTGTGACATGATAAACATAGTTTTGGGGGTACAAGATCTAAATAGAATAACAAAAAGGGTTTTATATTTAGCTGCACAATGCAATAGGGCATATAATACTCCGATCTATGCCTGGGAACTGGAAATAAGTACCCAAATACATAAAGAAATGATGGAATTAAGAAGGGCAATTTTTGAACAGAGGTAGGAGATGCCTCGTTTTTCATAGTATTCATTTCTCATTCACCTAATAGCGGGCCAATTGGGAGAAGAAGCCCATAAAAGAGTAAAATCCCTCGATAGCCCCTATGTTCAAAATAGCTTCTGGAGACTTCATGAAGGATGAACTCACATGGGCTGGTTCTATGATCGTTTCATGGTAGAAATCCATTGGGCCTTAACTGGGTTAGTTCCAGAGAGATTAGGGCCAGGGGTAAAAGCCTTCATCAAAGAAAAGGAAATTGGAGACTTCTTCTTCACAGAAGGATTTACTTATATCAGATTGTATGGGGCCAAGATCCCTCCTAAAGTGCTGCCTCAGTACTACCCTTTATCCATAAAAACTTTAAAATTATGCAGGTAAGTGGTAGAAGAGGCAAAAATGAGACTGGTTAAGAAACATGGCAAGGTCCCATGGCTCGATGTTCCCTACCATTTTGGGGATTATGTATTTGTTGGATATCCTTCACTGCTCAAAGGAATGTTTGAATTAGACAATATGGGATTCGATGAAGTATCATGGAGGTTTTATGATCCAAAGGGAACCTACAGTAAAATGATGGAAAAAAGAGAATATGCCCGGATCCAACACAAAGAAGATGCTTTTGAAGAGAGTCTATTAGAAGCTATAGAAAAAGGAACAAGTTTACAGGCAGTTTGGGATGATTTCCCCCTAGGAAAAAGAGGTAGCACACAGGTTTATGAAGCCTATGATTACCCTACAGAACTAAGAAGGCTTCGGGAAGGTTCAGTAGATGTTGTAGCACCTATTTTACCAAGGTCAGGCCCAACAATCAAGGAAGACCCCTTATTGGAAATGATAGAAGAACAAGGTATTGATCTGATGGAGGTCATTGTTAAAACTGTTGATGTAATAGAGCAACAGGTCAAGCTCCCTGAGGATGCTCAACTTAGAATAGAAGCAGCACCAAACACTCCTCAAGATGCTTCTCAACAAACCAGTACAGATAAAGGAAAGGAAATGGTAACAACATCCATTCAAGAAACATCATCTATAGAGCAAGCTATAATTCCCATTTTTGATCATGTATTGGTTGTAACCAGTGTGAAGAAGTTAGCACCTATGGCCATCCCTACCTCTATAAATATTAAGGGACAGGAGATTAAAATCCCATCAGTAATACAAATGAATCCTAGGGCAGCTGGTGGATTAGGTGGCATTTTTCGAAGCCACCTAGTGAAGAATCAAAAAGAGGTAACTCCTATGGAAGCAAAGAGACCCAGATTGTCTTTACCCACTACCCAAGTTGTTTTGGAAAGAATAGATGATCAGACCACCTTCACTACTGCAAATGAACAAGAATTGCAATTAGTAGCAGGGATGGGGAAGATGGGAGAACAACTCACTGAAGAAGGTAAATCAGAAGCACACATATCAGATATAGCAGAAATTAATCTTCCTCCTCTACAAGGTCCACTAGTCTTCAGAGCTAATGAGGAAACAGGGGGTTCATCAGTGCTAGGAAAAGAGGGAGAAATAGCAAAAGTTGCCAAAGCAGTGCAGGTCCAAGTCATAGACCGATTTGTTGAAACAATTGATAAACTAAGAAAACAACTGAGCAAAGAGGAGGCAGAAAAGGCAGAATTAAAAGCAGTGATAAATAAGCAATAGGAAGAATTGACTCGAAGAGACACTTCAAGTGCACAACCTCCATCAGTGACAAAGGTGCAAGATCATGTATATTACCTGAATGTAATGAAAAAGGATATGTTGAAAAGAATAAAAGCTCATGCCAAAGGTTTTTCTGAAATGTTCAGACAAATAAGGGTAATCCAAATAACTACTCAAGAAATTGTGACCTTGATGCAGGAAAGGGAAGAGGATTTTGGAATCATCCACCCTACCTTAGATTTTGTAGGAGATCATTTTGAAGAGTTACAGGGGCAAGAAATAATGACACCAGATGGCAATAAGATCCAGATCAATTTTGAGTTTTTCAAAGCAGCCCTATTTGGAGCAAACCTAGAGAGATGGATAAGTTTTGTAATAGAAACAAATGACTTAATAAAAGATGCTACAGTGAAACTGGCAGATATTGGCTTATCCCTAGACCAATGCTTAGAAGCCTCAGATATAGAAGAGGTATTTAAAGAAACCTTTGAAAGATTTGACTGTGAACTAGGTGATGAGGAAGAAATGATTAAGCAAACCACATTTATGGTAAATACTATGGAAATATTATTGTCTCAATACGACAAGAATATGCCTATTATTGCTATACAGAAAAACAAAATCTTGTAGGAGATGAACATGCTAAGGATTGCAGCCACATTTGATACAGGAGTTTGGAGATTGATAGATGAACATATAAAATAGCTGCAATGAAGTCAAAAAGGGAAAAAGGTTAATACCTACAGTCAACAACCGAAAGTGAGTTCAACACAACAAACAACAATAACAATAGGTAATATTTTTGGCATAGTTAGAGGGTCAAGAAATCAAAGGGGGTCAACCCAAAAAAGACCAGTTCAGAAGACAACAGCCAAACACACCAAGAAGTAGCAGAAAAAGATAAAGGCTCCCTCATACCTTAATCACCAGTGGAATAGAATTATACAGTAAAGGTTACAAGAGTAGTGGGAGCCAGTTGTACCAATTTTGAAATTCAAACAGATGCTGATAGATGTACAGTCAGGGATGAACCAAGAATAACAGAATCAAGAACCTGAGGCTATAAAAGAAAGCAATGGTGTTCAGATTCTACATCAAGCAATTAGAGAGAATAGCATTTTTGCTAAGAGGTATACTTGAGTGCCTGGTTAGTTGTGTTGTTGTATTCCCTTCTGTGTCTATTTTCCTTTCTCATTTCTTTTTCTTCCCTTTGCTTTGCAGGATTGTGATAGGAAAGCATTCAAGAAGCTGAGATCATTTCCTACCTTCTTGAGCCTAGGATTCAGAGACTCTACTGTTACCAGATTGGAACAAGGAGAGTTGGAGAGACTTGTTACATTATTTGAACAGAGTCCTCTTCATTGTATTGATGTATTTCTTTAAGAAAAATAGAGTTAAAAGGCATCCTGCCCACTCTGCATGTAATATTTTATGAAATCAATACAATTCTAGGTTTTATTCCTATCATATCTTTGTCATTGTATTGTGTGTCACTGTGTAATGGGTTACATTATTTGAATGCATTATATACGTTTCTTTCATTGGTTAACTCTTGATTTTATTGCGATATTCGAATGAGATTAAGAATGCCAATTTTCTTCTCCCCTTCTCTCTGTTTCATATTAAAATTGTTGTTAAATTGCTATAACAGCCCAATGAATCTAGGCACCGGTCTACATAAGGCATAACGAATGGTTGTTTTCATGCTTGGTCATTTTAATACATATAGTATAATATAAATCTAGAGCGTGCAAATTAGAAGTTTAATTAAAGAATTGTTGTTGGGGTTTCCTTACCCGTTCTGTAGTCTTCTTTAGCAATATTTGTGTTTAGCAGAACATGAGGCAGGTCAACCAGAGCCTGTAATAGCTTGTTGGTTTCAAACGGGTTCTTGTAGCGTGACAATCAAAATCCTACGGATGCAAGAATCGGTTCCAATAGTTTTTTGGCGTCGTTGTCGGGGATGAACTTATATGTTAAGATCATATCATCTTAAGTTTGTTTACCGAACGACATTATTTTTAAACAACGGGTGGCCAGTTCGAATAAAGAACGTTTGTTTTAATTTTCATTGTTTTTACGTTCTTTATTTTGCCCAATTCTCATTTCTTGATTTTCTTGAATTCTCTTTCTTGATTTTCTTGAATTTCCCCAAGAACCCACTCCTGTGAGGATGAGAGATAATATCAAGCATTCTTGATAAGAGTATACATTGTTCTTTCTGCACCCCAGTGTTGGCGACTCTGCTGGACGAACCCAGAAGAAAAATATATAAAAAAAGGAGAGAACAGAACGTGTTGGCGAACACCAGGAGAAGCGGTAAGGAGCTATTCCCGAAACTCAAAAATCCAGAGGTATTTATACATACCCAAAAATCACCATTTTTTAAGAATTCTACATATTATAGTAGATCTAATTCTAGCGGTAAAAAGTACGTAAAGAAAAATCAGAATATTATTACTACTGATATTACTGTTGATGAACGTTTAAATCCTATTGTAGAAGATATATGCAATTGTTCTCATCATACAATAAATAGTAATACTACAGTAGATAATCAATCTGATTACATTCAGGCTACTCAAAACCATATCCCTGTAGGTAGCTCTTCTATGAAATTAAATTCTACAGTAGCAATGGCTCAGGGTAATGTTCATTTGTGGAGAACTAACAGATATAGGCCTTTTGTATTACTAGTAAATTTAAATGCCTTACCCAGTAAAGCTCACAAATACCTCCCTAAGTTTTTAGGAAACAGTGCAGTAACTGGAGAGGATCATATCAAAAGTTTCTTATATGCAATGGATAGTCTGGAAGTTGAACATGAAGATGTAGTATTAAGACTATTTCTATAGACTTTAGAAAAATATGCTAGAGAATGGTTTAATTCCCTTCCTAACAATGATATCCCAGACTTCACCAAAATGGAAGAGGTGTTCCTAAAGAAGTATGGTGAAAGGAAAAATGAACAATCATTGTTAACTGAGCTAGCCACTATGAAGAAGAAAGAAAATGAGGTTGTTAGTGATTTTAACAAAATATTTTCAAAAACAAGAAACAAAATCCCTGCCAACCTCAGGCCTAGTGATATTCAATCTATTTGTTTTTATAAGAATGCTTTTCAAGGAGAGTTTAACTATGAATTAAGGCAAGAACAAGCCACTACCATTGATGGTTGTATGGAAAAAGCAATGGATATAGAAAGAAATATGCTTGACAGTGGTAAGATGAAGCCTTATTCTTTAGAGGTTAACATGCCTGAGAGAAAACCTAAGAGAGTGGCTTTTGATATACAAAGAAGAACTAAAATTGATCCTGTGGAGAAGTTGACTAGTCAAATGACAGAAATGTTCAACAACATGAGTAACAAGTTAGCAAGAATTGAAAGAAATGGAAATAATGGTGAATCTTCACAGACAGAGTGACCACATGTTGACAATCGTCCCCCCTTTAAGAAAAATTACAACAAGAATTGGGGAAACAACAATGGTTTTGAAGAAGGGAATAGGAATAGGGGTAATGGGAATAACAACTGGAAAAATAGAGATTTTGATAGGGATCAGAACAATGTCCCTAACCCAATGCCATCTGCCAATGTAGCTGAAGGTTTTCCTTATTTTTGCTCTACTTGTGATGCACCCCATAACCCTGATGCATGTGGAATACACCTAAGTGATCAACGTAATGTAGATATGCATGCAGAATCAGAAGAGGATATAAGAATCAATGCATGTTGGTCCATTGAAGATGAATCCAGAGAAAGGTTGTTTGAAGAAGACATGGATAAATATGCTTCAAATCATCATCCTCAGATCTTAGTAACTAAAGGAACTAAAATCTTGCAAAAATCACATGAGTCAAGATATGATAAGATGAAGCAAGGGAAATTGATTCCCACTACTCAAGAGGTTGAAGAATTAGAGGCAACCCATGTTTTAAATTTAAGGAATAGAACAGTCCCTGAAAGAATAGAGAAATTATCTACAAATGAAACAAGAAGACAAACTTTCACCAATAAAAATATCAGTAAAGAGAAAACTGATAGGAACCCTAACAAAATTACTCCCGAGGTAATAGAATCAATAGAAGAAGTTCCCAAAGAAGAAAGTAATAAACCATTGGATATAAAGAAGATAGAATTTGATGTTGGGTCGAAACTCAGTAAGCAAAAAGTTAATATCACATTTGGTGAACTTATGAAAGTTCAAACATACAGAGAACAAGTATGCAGAGCTTTTGGATTAGTAGAGCAGAAAGAAGACCCTACTTGTCATGTTGCTAGACAAAATCAACATGATACAAGATCACCATCTTCTGTTAGACCCTTCTACGTGTCATTAAGATATAATTCAGATGAAGGGGAAAGATATGTGATTCATAATTGCATGCTCGACAATGGAGCTTCACATAATATCATGCCTAAGCTAATAGCTGACCAAATGGGATTAATCTGTACTAGAGATTCTGCTCCTATTTTTGTAATGGACAATAGACAAATTCCCTATGTAGGGGTGATAACTGGATTATTAGTTTTCCTAGACCAACACCCCAAAAAGGGCATTGTCATGGATGTAGCAGATAGTTGATGTTGACCCATTCTTCTCACTATTACTCAGTAGGCATTGGGTAGAACAACTAGGGGGATCAATACAACTAGACTGGTCTTATGCTACCATCCCCATATCAGATAAGGAGAATATAATTTTGAGAAGGGAACCATTCAACAAACACTCCGTAGAGTTAATTCAAATAGATGAAACCATGATTAACTTAGTTAACTCTATGGAAGAAAAAGGGATGGGAGTCTATTCAATATGGCACAACCCATTCCTGATGGAAGTACCAGATGCAAAGAACATGGATCCAGAAGATATGAGAATAACTGATGCTGAATCAAATCGAGTATTAACCCAAGAAATGTGGACCATGTCATTTGATGGGGCTAAATCCCAATCTGGAGTAGGTGCAGGTGTAAATTTGATTGATATTAAAGGAAACTACCTTGGTATCCCTTACAGATTACAATTTCCTTGCACAAACAATGTAGCTGAGTATGAAGCTTTACTATTAGGGCTAAGGAAAGCAAAAGAGTTAGGTATTAACTACTTAATTGTAATAGGGGATGCAGAACTTATTATACTGCAAATAAAAGGTAAATATCAGACCAAGCATCCTAGAATTAAGCAATATAGAAATGCAATACTGGAAGAAATTGATAAATTTTTGGCTTTCAATATTTCATATATTCCTAGAGAACAAAATCATGTTGCAGATCTCTTAGTTGTGAATGCCTCAGGTCTAGATCACCCAGAGATAACTATAGAATATATGGACAGATTTCCAACTATCTCAGTCTATAAACCTTCTGTGCCAGATAACATAGTCTATCTTCAGGTCTTTCAAGATGATATAGATATTAAGGATTTTATGACTTTGCAAAATCAGTATGCAGATGTCATCTATGATGAAAAAGATGAAGAAAAGCTAAAATATCAAATAGGAGAACCTAGTAGAAGTAATCCAGCTAAAAACTAATAGAATACACAAAGGATTGGTGTCTCTTGAAAGCCTATTTGATGATTTTGACAAAGCGTATAAACCTATACATAGAGAAGTGATATCTGAGGATATTAATATTGGCTCAATGAAAGAACCCAGAATAGTGAAAGTAGACATGGCACTACTTGCTAAAGAAAAAGTTGGATATATCAATTTCTTAAAAAAGAACAAAGAACATTTTGCTTGGACCTATGAAGATCTCAAAACTTTCAAAATGGATGTGATGACACATATAATACCCTTGAAAGAAGAGGCCAAGCCATTTAGACAAAAACAGAGAAAGTACAATCCAACTCTGCATCGAGCAAGACCCTTGAAAGAAGAGCCAAGCCATTAGGAAGACTAGCAAGATGGATGGTAAAACTTTTGCAATATGATGTTGAATTCAAAATAGTTAAAAGATTCAAAGGGAAGGGTTTAGCTAAACTATTTTCTAACAAAGAAGAAGCAGGATCTGAAAATATTCTCACCATAGATCAAACATATGATGATAAAAGAATAAAAAATAAAGAATGTAAATGGTATGAAGAAATTTTATCATACTTACAAACGTTGTCTTTTCCAAGAGATATGACAATAAATAGAATGAGGTCAATCAAAATTCAAGCTCAAAAATATTATATACAAAATGGAGTATTATATTGGAAACATCCTGATGGAGTATTATTAGTCTGCTTATATGAAAGAGAAGTCCCAAAAATAATTAATGAATTTCATAATGGTTTTTGTGGAGGACACTTTTCTCCAAGAGCTATAGCTAATAAAATCATGAGAGCAGGATATTATTGGCCATCCCTTTTTAAGGATGTATATAAATATGTTAGGAATTGTCATAACTGCCAAGTTTTTACAGAGAAAAAGCATCTACTAGCCATGCCCCTCAAGCCAGTAATTATTGAAGCACATTTTGCTCAATGGGGTATTGACCTGATTGTAGATATCAAGCCTAATTCATACAACCAGCATAAGTGGATCATAACTGCAATAAATTACTTCACAAAGTGGGTGGAAGCCACACCTTTGAGAACATCTACAACTGCTGCAATCATCAGATTCATAGAAGAAAACATCTTGACCAGGTATGGAGTTCCTAAAAAGCTAGTAACTCATAATGCTCAATATTTTGTGTCATATGAAATGGTAGAATTTTGTGCTGAATATGGAATTGAATTATATCATTCTGCCAATTATTACCCCCAAGGAAATGGTTTAGCTAAGTCATCAAATAAAAAAGTAATAACAAGAATTAAAAGGTCATTAGGCAAAAACAAAAGGGTATGGGACAGTGAACTTAAATTTGCTTTATGGGCTGATAGGCTATTTGTTTAAAGAAATACAGGAAGAACCCCCTATGAGATGGTTTATGGATAAAAAGCGCTACTGCCCCCAAAAATGGAAAAAATGGCACTTTCCATTTTATTGCAAGATCATGAAAACCCTTATCTCATTTAGAGAAGGCTTGACCAAATTGTCTTGTTAGAAAAACAAAGAAGAGAGACCCTCAATATAATGATGGAACAAACCCAAAAAACTATAAAATTGTTTAATAAGAAAGCCAAGGGTACTCCTTTTTCTCAAGGAGATATAGTCATCTATTGGGATCCTAAAAATGATAAGCATGGTGAAAAGGGTAAGTTTGAACCTAAATGGATTGACCCATACAAAATTGCCCATGTTATTAGTCAGAATATGTATAAGTTGTAGACCTTACAAGGTGAAATGATGGCTATTCCTATTAGTGGCCAACACCTCAAAATGTACAATCCCTATTGAAGGTGTACTTATAAAAAAAGCATTATACAAAAAAAATAGAAAAACAAAAATCCAAAAATAGAATGGTGTATTTTGTTTATTAGTTAAGCTTCCCTTTTGTTCTTGAATAATTTTGAGTTTACTGTACACATGATATCTTAGTTTGATGAGTATATCTAACTGTTTATTCCACCAAAGACAATAAAAAAAAGGATTTATTTTAGATGTTGATGATATTTACAATTCTATCAAAAATGAGTGTTTATGCAATAGTTGTTTGATATGAGATAAAAAAGATAGAAAACAAAGTTGATTGAAACATTATGTCAAGCCTCACATTACAAATGATACTTAAAGTTATTTCAAAGGTCCAAAGAACTAAGTTATCTTTGAGAGGGTATTTGAGACTGATATTCTCACAATGACACTGAGAAGGCGGGTGAATCAGTGAAGCTATTAAAATTCAAATCTACAACACTTAATGCTGAAGAAAAGAGAACTTAAAAATAGGTAAAGCAATTTTCACAAGAGAGCACACCACAACACACAATGTAACGAGGTTCACCAATTTGGCTACTCCTCAAAAATGACAGCTTGGACTCCAATCCAAATCCAGCCTTTGCAAAACACCAATTTTACAAACACTTTACCAAGACCCACTGGAAGGAGCACCAACCCCTTATTTTTCTCGTTGCAATAGATAGGAGCACCAACCCCTAATGCCAAGCACCAACTTGGACTGCAATTCTGAATTATCTTAATGACATAAAAATGCCTTCGTTGTTTACACGACCCTGACTGGTCTGCAATTAATCAAACTCTGCACGCTCTCACGGCTCTGCTTATCTCTCTCTCGGCCCTCTTCTAACCCTCTTTACACAGCAATTTCTCACATACAGCAGCAACCTTATTCTTCACGTAGACCTGCTTTTATAACATATTAGTCTCTATTTTTAACTTCCATATTTACGCATGCAACCCGTAATTGTTCCTTTAATATTCTCTTCTGCCACTTGTCAACTGTAACTACTTCTTTATGTAACTCCTTTTGTATTTATAGAGTGGGCATTTCGTTAAACATGTTACATGCAACATATACCTCTACCATGACTGTTAGTCTTCTTGGTCATGACTGTTCGTATTCTTTTCTGTGCATGCATGCATTTTTTGATTCTATTTATGCGACTGTTCGATTTCTCCTTCTTCGATTGTTCTTAAAATAGCTGCATGCTTTTCTTTTGTAATTGCTCCTGTAACTGTCGCATTGACTCCAGTTAACTCTTCTTATTTTGGCTGCATGCTTTTCCTCTACAACTGCCCCTTTAACTGTTGTTCTGCTTCAGTTAACTGTCAGTGATCGTGTTGTTGCGACCTATCATGAAATCGTGACACTTCTGTCTCTTTATGCTCTTCTCGCCTTTTACCCGTGAAAACTCAACATGTCACGAAATCACGACATTTTTTGCCTCCTTGTTCACCTCTTGTCTTGCACCCGTGAAAACCAGACATGTCACGAAATCGTGACACTTTTCGCTTCCTTGCACTTCTCTGCCTTTCACCCGAAAATGGAACATGTCACGAAATCGTGACACTTTTGCTGCCTTGTGCCTTTTCTATCTTTGGCCCATGAAAACACATGTCACGAAATCATGACACATTCGCTGCCTTGTGCCTTTTCTATCTTTGGCCCATGAAAACACATGTCACGAAATCGTGACACATTCGCTGCCTTGTGCCTTTTCTGTCTTTGGCCACTCTTTTAACATGTCATCAAAATCGTGACACTTTTCCTCCTTGGCATTTCTCTTCGAACCTGTCATGAAATCGTGACACTTTTTCTCCTTGGAGCTTTCTCTCTCGAACCTTCATAAATCGTGACACTTTCACTCCTTGGCTCTTTCTCTTCGAACCCTCTCATAAATCGTGACACTTTTTCTCCTTGGCGCTTTCTTTTCGAACCTGTCATGAAATCATGACACTTTTTCATCCTTGTGCTTCTCTTCGAATCCTATCTATGAAATCGTGACACTTTTTCTCCTCTTAATTAACACTTTCCTTTGCAAGCTCCTTCTCTCCGAACATGTCACGAAATCATGACAGTTTTCTTTGCCTGTGCCTTCTCTCCAAACATGTCACGAAATCGTGACAGTTTTCTTTGCTTGCGCCTTCTTTCCAAACATGTCACGAAATCGTGATAGTTTTCTTACTTGCCTTCTTTGCTTCCAACATGTCACGAAATCATGACAGTTTTTCTACTTGCCTTCTTCTCTGACAACATGTCACGAAATCATGACAGTTTTTCCACTTGGCTTCTTTGCCTCCAACATGTCATGAAATCGTGACAGTTTTGCCAGCATTTTCTCTCTCCTCGATATGTCACAAATCGTGATAATTTTGACAGCATTTTCTCTCTCCTCAGATGTCAAAATCATGACAATTTTGACAGCATTTTCTCTCTCCTCCGAGATGTCATGAAATCGTGACAATTTTGACAGCATTTTCTCTCTCCTTTGAGATGTCGCAAATCGTGACAGAAAACATGTCGCGATATCGCGACAATTTTCTTACTTGTCTTTTTCTTTGATTTTCTGAATCTGGGCCACTTCTATCTTCTTGGAAATTCACTATACATGTTTTGACTGACCTCTGAACTCCTGTCCACTCATCAACTGCATCAACTGATCTATTTTTCTGTGTTGACAACAATGACAATACTTTTGCTGCACCTTGCTCAACAATCTCCCCCTTTGGAATTGTTGGCAACACTCATGCACTCTCCTGTAATTCTTCTCCCCCTTTGACAATAATACCAAAGGGCTGCTGCAGACTCCCCCTGAGTCTATGCACACTATTCTTAGACAAACATTGTTATAGTTAGCAAAAATCATGAATATGAGCAAAACTATAAGCATAGGCATAAATGCTCCCCTTGAGAATGTGATCCCAATTGATAGTCAGTTCTTGGGAAACGTGACCACTCCCAACTTACTCCGAAGGTACTCAAAAACTTCCTTGGGTAATGGTTTGGTGAATATATCTGCTACTTGCTCTGTAGTTGGAACAAAATCCAATTTGACCTCACCTTCTGCAACTTTATCCTTCAAGAAGTGATACCGGATTGCAATATGTTTGGTTCGAGAATGCATAACCGGATTCTTTGATATGTTAATAGCACTAGTGTTATCACATTTAACTGAAATTGGCTCTTTGAAGTGAATACCAAGATCTTTCAGGGTTTGTCTCATCCATAATATCTGTGTACAACATGTTGTTGCTGCAATGTATTCTGCCTCTGCTGTGGATAGAGAGACTGATTCTTGTTTCTTGTTGTGCCATGCTACCAGCCTGTCTCCAAGATAAAATGCTCCTCCACTGGTACTCTTTCTGTCATCAATACATCCTGCCCAATCTGCATCAGAATATGCAATAAGAGTGAAGTCCTTACCTTTTGGGTACCATAACCCATACTCCATAGTACCCTTGAGGTACCTAAAAATCCTCTTCATGGCTGTCACATGAGTCTCTTTGGGACTAGCCTGAAATCTTGCCACCATGCATACTGCCTGTAAGATATCTGGTCTGGTAGTTGTCAAATACAGCAGGCTTCCAATCATAGACCTGTACATGGTTTGATCTACATCTGGAGATTTGTCATCCTTGCTCAACTTGCAACCTCTTGTCATGGGAGTGCTAACAGGTTTACTATCCTCCATTGTGAACTTTTTCAACATTTCTTTCACATATTTAACTTGAGAAATAAAAATGCCCTTTTCACTTTGATTGACTTGCAGTCCGAGAAAATAAGAAAGTTCACCAATCATAGACATCTCAAATTCTTTCTTCATTTTATTTGCTATGTCACTACAGGACTTATCATTGTTGCTGCCAAAAATGATATCATCTACATAAACAACAAGGACAATAAGATGGCCATTCTCTATTTTGACATACAGATTGTTGTCCACCAAACCTTTCTTGAACCCCTGTTGAATCAGATAGTTATCCAGCCTTGCATACCATGCTCTGGGTGCCTGTTTCAAGCCATACAAAGCTTTCTTCAACTTGCAAACAAAGTTGGGATTATCACCGAGTTGGAACCCATCTGGCTGCTCAATGTAAACCTCTTCTTTCAGTTTTCCATTCAGAAATGCTGATTTTACGTCCATTTGATATACTTTGAAATTTTTATGAACTGCTAAGGCCAGAAACATTCTGATTGCCTCTAGTCTAGCTACTGGTGCAAAGGTTTCCTCAAAATCAATACCTTCAACTTGTGCATAGCCTTTACAGACCAGTCTTGCTTTATTCCTTACAACCTGTCCATCTTCGTTCAATTTATTTTGAAAAATCCATTTAGTACCGATTACATTTTTATTTGTCGGCCTTGGTACTAACTCCCAGGTTTTGTTTTTCTCAATCTGATCTAGTTCTTCATTAATTGCCTTCATCCAACTTTCATCTGTGCTTGCTTCAACAACATTTTTGGGCTCAATGCTGGATAATAGAGAGTAGTTCCGTACTACTGCTCTTCTTGTCTGAATACCAACTGTTGGGTCCCCAATAATCTGTTCTCTGGGATGATTTTTCTGCCAGCTGCCTGTTTTGAATTTCTTGTTTTCTTCTTCTTCTGAGTCAATTCTTAAATCAGTTGGGTCAATTTTTTGATTCTCTTCTATTTCCATTTCTTCATCTCCTTCAATGACTTCTTCATAAATAGGGTAGTTTTCTTGATAAGTAGTTTCTCGATCTCTACCTTCATCAACTTTAACATCTGCACTCTCCACAATTTTCTTTAGCCTCTTGTTGTAACATGTGTAGGCTTTGCTTTTTGTTGAGTAACCAAGAAAAATACCTTCGTCAGCTCTATCTTCAAATTTATCGAGATTATCTTCAGTTCGTTTGATGTAGCACTTGTTGCCGAACACTTTGAAATATCTTGTTGTTGCCTTTCTGTCGAACCACAGCTCATACGGTGTTTTGCTTTCATGCGTTCTTAGCATGCACCTATTTTGGATGTAAACCGTAGTATGGACTGCCTCTTTCCAAAATCTGTCAGCTATTTTGTTCTCAACCAACATTGTCCGTGCCATTTCCTGCACTGTCCTGTTCTTCCTTTCTACAACACCATTCTGCTGAGGTGTTCTTGCTGCTGAAAACTGTCTTCTGATCCCATATTTTTGATAGTATTCTACAAATTCTTCTGAGATAAATTCTCCTCCTCTGTCTGATCTTAGGCATTTAATTCTTTTTCCAGTTTGATTCTCAACCT
This sequence comes from Wollemia nobilis, assembly GCA_028583015.1. Lineage (NCBI taxonomy): Eukaryota > Viridiplantae > Streptophyta > Pinopsida > Araucariales > Araucariaceae > Wollemia > Wollemia nobilis. The sequence continues at coordinate 16,163,348 of JAQPPZ010017235.1, forward strand.
ATTTTTTAAAAATCTTGAACATCTCAAAGGCATCTGATTTAAGCTTTAAAAATAGTACCCATGTCATCCTGGAGTAGTCATCTATGAACAACATAAAGTATTTGTCACCATTTATGCTTTGTGTTCTCATGGGTCCACACAAATCAGTATGTATTAGATCTAAAGGCTTACTGGTGAAGTATTCCTTTGATTTAAATGTGGCTCTAGTTTGCTTCCCTTTTTGGCATGAAGCACAGATGCTATTTACTGGTTTGCCAATGGTGGGTATATCTCTTACTGCCCTTTTTGAACTTATTTTTACCAGATTGTCAAAGCTAATATGACCGAGCCTCTTGTGCCACAGCCAATTTTCATCTTCCTGTCCAATCAAGCACGCTCCTTCTGAAGTTTTTGAGAGAGTATATAGATTTCTAGAAGTCCTTAATCCAGTAGCTATCAGCTTCCCACTGTGTGCTTTTTTGACTTCACAGCCCTGCTTCTTAAAGATGACTTCATGACCTCTATCACAGATTTGACTTACGCTCAGTAAGTTGTGCTTCAAACCAATCACAAATAGAACTTCTTTGGAATTGATCTGTCCATCACTTATCTTGACTGATCCTTTGCCAACTATCTTGGCTCCATCATTATTTCCAAACTTTACAGAGCCCCCTTCATATTTTTGTAATTTTTCAAATTTTTGTTTATCTCCTGTCATGTGACTGGAGCATCCACTATCCAATATCCATGGTGCAGATTTGTTCTATGCTTTGAAAGTTGTCTGAACAATCAAGGATTCCTTTTCTTCCTTGGGTCGCTCCTTTTCTTTCCACTCTGGTTTGGCTACAGTTTTGGTCACTTGTTTAGACTTTTCTTTGTCAGTAGCCTGTGCATGTTTTTCTGGGAATTTTTTATTTTGCCTTAAACTGTTTGGTTGAGATCTTCTTCCCTGATATCTGTTTGCTGCATATGTGCTTCTACAGTTTCTTGCAATGTGTCCAAAGTTATGACAGTTATAGCATTCTACTGCATAATCCATCAAGGGTGAAAAGACATTTCTACCGGTGAAATTTCTTTGTCCTATATTATGAATGCAGTCTGAAATCTTATGACCGTAAGCATTGCATTTAAAACAATAACCAGAAAAGGAATGATTGAACCTGGGAATTGGTCTTTGCCATTTTGTAGTAGGAGCCACAAATTTTCTTCTCCTTTGATGTGTGACTTTTATGAATCCCTCATTGTCAGCACTCTTCTCGTGCCCGGCACTGTTGCTTTCTTTTGCCTGATTCATTTTTCCTTGATCAACCTTGATCTTATCTTCTTTCTTTACTTGTTCTACAGTTATGGCCTTTGATCCACTTGACGATTCTCCTTCGACAAAGCCCAAGCCAAATTTGATGCCCGTAGTCCTCTGACTATTTATAATATTTTCAAGCTTTGCAGAACTTCCTTCAAGTTTGTGATAGCAACTTAATTTTTGATTCTTTTCTTCTAGCCGCATTCTTAAGACAACAATCTCTTCTTCCAGTTTGCAGCACTCATCTATTTTCATGGTTAATTGAACTTCGAGTTCTTCAGACATTTTCTTAAATTCTTTTGTCTGTACTTTCAAACTGCTTATTATGTCATTCGCATCCTCTAGTTTTCTTGAGACCTTTTTATTCTTTTTCCTTTCTGTACTCAACTCTTTAAGTGCAGCAACCAACTCTCCTTCCAGATATACTTCAGCCTCATCCTTACTTTTTGTGTCACCTTCCTATTTTTCTTCTATTTTTGCTTCTTCAAATGCCATGAACAGAGCTTCACCTGTTTCTTCTTCAGAATCTTCACCTGAGCTATCTTCAGAAGAGCTGACATTCTTTGATATGAAACTTTTCTTTTTGAAGTTGCTTTTCCTAAAATTTGGTTTCTTCTTCCAGTCACTTCTTTCTTGGTGTGACCCTTCATCACTTTTGGTTTTCTCATTCATTGGACACTTAGCTGCAAAGTGACCGACCCCTCCATAATTGAAACACTTAAACGGTAACTTTCCTCTATACTTTCCTTTTCCCTTTGTAAGTTTTCGAACAAAGTTGGCTTCCGTTTCATCCGATGTCTCTTCATCCTCAGATTCTTGTTCAGCTTTTGTATTCTTGTGTGCTTTAAAAGTAGCTTCTCTGTCTATGGGCTTAGTTTGTCCTATTCTCATTTCGTATGCAGTCAAAGAACCATGCATCTCATCCATGCTAAAATTATTTAGATCTTTAGCCTCTTCTATTGCAGAAACTTTAGAATTAAATCTTTTGTGAAGAGTTCTAAGTACCTTTTTCATGACAACCGCATCTTCGATTTCTTCGTCGAGTCCTCTCGATTGAATTAATGATTCCATTGACTCTCAGCATATAGGCCTCTATGTTCTCATCGTCATTCATTTGTAATGCTTCGAACTGAGCTCGATGAGTTTGCAGTTTGGCTTCCTTGATCTTGCTGTCTCCTTCATGGATGCTCTTCAGTTTGTCCCACATGTCTTTTGCTGATTTACAGCTCATGATCCTTATCAGTTCACTGTCTACTAGCCCACACATTATGGCATTCTTTGCTTTGGAGTTATTCTCAAACTTCTTCTTCTCAGTAGTATCTGTTGGAGGAGTAGCGGGTACTGTGTATCCACTTTCTACTGACTCCCAAATGTCGTATCCTAACGCACTCAGATATGTCTGCATCCTGAGTCTCCAGAATGAGTAATTAGTTCCATTGAACAAAGGAGCTTTGTTTGATGAGAATCCTTCATTACCTGCCATTGTGTTCCTTCCAAGATCACCTTAGCTGATTAAGCTTGTTCAGGAACCTTGCTTTGATACCAATTGATATTCTCACAATGACACTGAGAGGGGGGTGAATCAGTGTAGCTATTAAAATTCAAATCTACAACACTTAATGCTGAAGCAAAGAGAACTTAAAAATAGGTAAAGCAATTTTCACAAGAGAGCACACCACAACACACAATGTAACGAGGTTCACCAATTTGGCTACTCCTCAAAAATGACTGCTTGGACTCCAATCCAAATCCAACCTTTGCAAAACACCAATTTTACAAACACTTTACCAACACCCACTGGAAGGAGCACCAACCCCTTATTTTTTTGCTGCAACAGATAGGAGCACCAACCCCTAATGCCAAGCACCAACTTGGACTGCAATTCTGAATTATCTTAATGACATAAAAATGCCTTCGTTGTTTACACGACCCTGACTGGTCTGCAATTAATCAAACTCTGCACGCTCTCACGGCTCTGCTTATCTCTCTCTCGGCCCTCTTCTAACCCTCTTTACACAACAATTTCTCACATACAACAACCTTATTCTTCATGTAGACCTGCTTTTATAACATATTAGTCTCTATTTTTAACTTCCATATTTACGCATGCAACCCGTAACTGTTCCTTTAATATTCTCTTCTGCCACTTGTCAACTGTAACTACTTCTTTATGTAACTCCTTTTGTATTTATAGAGTGGGCATTTCGTTAAACATGTTACATGCAACATATACCTCTACCATGACTGTTCGTATTCTTTTCTATGCATGCATGCATTTTTTGATTCTATTTATGCGACTGTTCGATTTCTCCTTCTTCGATTGTTCTTAAAATAGCTGCATGCTTTTCTTTTGTAATTGCTCCTGTAACTATCGCATTGACTCCAGTTAACTCTTCTTATTTTGGCTGCATGCTTTTCCTCTACAACTACCCCTTTAACTATTGTTCTACTTTAGTTAACTGTCAGTGATCGTGTTGTTGCGACCTGTCATAAAATCGTGACACTTCTATCTCTTTATGCTCTTCTCACCTTTTACCCATGAAAACTCAACATGTCACGAAATCGTGACATTTTTTGCCTCCTTGTTCACCTCTTGTCTTGCACCCACGAAAACCAGACATGTCATGAAATCGTGACACTTTTCGCTTCCTTGCACTTCTCTGCCTTTCGCCCATGAAAATGGAACATGTCATGAAATCGTGACACTTTCGCTGCCTTGTGCCTTTTCTATCTTTGGCCCATGAAAACACATGTCACGAAATCGTGACACATTCGCTGCCTTGTGCCTTTTCTATCTTTGGCCCAAACACATGTCACAAAATCATGACACATTCCTTCCTTTGCCTTTTCTGTCTTTGCCCGAAACACATGTCACAAATCGTGACACATTCTCCTTGTGCCTTTTCTGTCTTTGGCCCGCAAATGGAACATGTCATGAAATCGTGACACTTTTCCTCCTTGGCGCTTTCTCTTCGAACCTATCATGAAATCGTGACACTTTTTCTCCTTGGAGCTTTCTCTTCGAACCTATCGTGAAATCGTGACACTTTCTCTCCTTGGCGCTTTCTCTTCGAACCTGTCACGAAATCGTGACACTTTCTCTCCTTGGCGCTTTCTCTTCGAACCCTCATGAAATCGTGACACTTTCTCTCCTTGGCACTTTCTTCGATCCTCTAAATCGTGACACTTTCCTTTCAATTGACACTTTCCTTTGCTTCTCTCAACATGTCGCAAATCGTGACACTTTTCTTTCCTTGCCTTCTCTCCAAACATGTCACGAAATCGTGATAGTTTTCTTTGCTTGCGCCTTCTTTCCAAACATGTCATGAAATCGTGATAGTTTTCTTACTTGCCTTCTTTGCTTCCAACATGTCACGAAATCGTGACAGTTTTTCTACTTGCCTTCTTCTCTGACAACATGTCACGAAATCGTGACAGTTTTTCCACTTGGCTTCTTTGCCTCCAACATGTCACGAAATCGTGACAGTTTTGCCAACATTTTCTCTCTCCTCCGATATGTCACGAAATCATGACAATTTTGACAACATTTTCTCTCTCCTCCGAGATGTCACGAAATCGCGACAATTTTGACCGCATTTTCTCTCTCCTCCGAGATGTCGCGAAATCGCGACAATTTTGACAACATTTTCTCTCTCCTCGAGATGTCAGAAATCGTGACAAAAAACATGTCGCGATATCGCGACAATTTTCTTACTTGTCTTTTTCTTTGATTTTCTGAATCTGGGCCACTTCTGTCTTCTTGGAAATTCACTATACATGTTCTGACTGACCTCTGAACTCCTGTCCATTGCATCAACTGCATCAACTGATCTATCTGTCTGTGTTGACAACAATGACAATACTTTTGCTGCACCTTGCTCAACAGAGCCAAAAATCATTACACTCATATTTTATAGCCAAAAACTAATCCTCAACTCAGGCATACTTATTGCACAATTTGCTTATATATCCAAACACTTCTCCCACGAGAAAGAAAAATAAAAATAAAGTAAAACTAAGTCACTACCTGAGATATCTTGGAAAACCTCTACCAGAGCTATAGATGCTTGACTGGCAATAGGATAAAACTAATATGGGATTATAAGCAACTCCACCAAGGCTATAGATGCCTGACTGGTAGTGGAGCCCTGCAAAATGGTGAAATTTTTTATAAAGTAAAATCACATATGAGGCTTGGCTATTTTGCTCATATATGGTAAAGTTCTGAAATATTTAGAAATCCAAAAAAAAAATAATGCACAAACACACACATAGGCAAAAATATGATGAAACAAATGGTTGTGACAAAATCTGTGTAATGATATCTTATGACTAAGCTAAAACAAGTATTACAATATTTCAAAATAAAACTCATTGATTTCTAAAATTTTTAACCTTTGTTTCCAAATTGAATGAAAAGGGATCTATATTTTTTCATACTCTACTTGCTTTGATATCATGTTATTCACACAGTTTTTCAGTATATAAAAAAAAATGATAAAGAAAAGAAAGAAAAAGAGGAAGAATTGTTTTTCTGTTATGCATTTCAAGTTTTACTTAGAAATCAAAATTTTGTTGGTTTTTTTTTTTTTTTTGCAAAATAAAACTAGGATATTTTGTGGTTCTCAAGTGCTTCATGTTTTCAACACATTGTCCCAGTCAGAGCCTATGTTGGAGCCAAATTTGACTCAACTTTGAAACCCCCAAATTTATTTTTTTTTGGTTTCAATCAAAGTATCCTTAATGCTGGTCACTGCTTGAGTTGTTGTGAGTTTCTTAAAAATAAAATTCCATTGATTGGTTTGATAAAGTCTAAACCTTAACTTTTAATAATGTGTGTCTCATTCTATTAATCAAAGTACCTCAAAGTGGATAGGGCAGAAAATTTCAAAGTAAATCCCTAAGCAAAATTCTGACCTTCATAAACAATAAGTTCCCTTGGGCCTAAACTAAATATAAGGGAATAATTAATCATCGTGGTGTAAAAATCCAAAAAACCTAAGTCTGAATCAAATATTAATTAAAACCTAAGGGTCACCCCACTAAGCTAAAAAGTAAGCATTTCAGGGTTAATCCAAGGGCTGCGCTCGATCCAAAAGAAATTGGATGATAGCACATTAATAAAATTAAACAAGGGATAATCCAAAGGTCAAAGCCTTGGTAAAATTTAAAGAGTATGCATCTTAATTTTAATCAGACGGTTGTGCTTTCATCAGGATAAATCTAACGGATGCACATTTAAAATAAACCTAAAAGATAAGTCAAATGTTCAATGAGGTTTAACCTAAAGTTTAAAAATCGAGCATCTTTGATCAATTTAATAGACGAGCTTGATTCAAAATAGATCTGACAGCTGCATGATCTCCAAAAATTCAAAGGTTTAAAGGAAGTCGACATAGGTCAAATAGTCGAGTTAAAATTTGAACAAGTCTAACAGATCAGACGATTGCGCCCATGCAATGCCTAGATCAATGGTCACGCATACTCTGAGTTAATCACTAGTTAAAACCCAATATTAAAATAATGTGCCTCCCATTGGATTAACCATCAGGCTATTAAGAGGATCGAATGGCTACACTCAATCAATATTTGATCTAACGATGGTGCGTTCACTAGAGATGCATTGAAGTTTTCTAAACTCTATAAGATTAATTAAAATGTTTAAAATAAATTAACGAGGATCTAAACACTTTAGATAATCACCCCTTTTCAGATTAATTAATATCAAAGCTATACCATTGAATAAACTAAGACGCAGGTTGACCAAATCTGATGGCGATGCTTGTCTCCATTCAAATCTGACGGTCACGCAGAAATCACAGACGGTAAGATGAAAACAAACGTAAATATTAATAACATGATTATAAAGGATCTAATGTGTTGCATGATTACCCCCCTTTCAACTTAATAATGATTAATATAAAACAAAAATTTATATTTTTGTCTATGTAGCATGCATCTTACAGGAGATCCAACGGTAGCTCCCAAAATAATCCTAGAATTGACGGATGCGAAGGCTGATAGTGGTGGTAAAAGATCCAAAACTAAATGAAGACATTTGAATTAAACAATGACATTCATTCCTCCTCAGATCCAATGGTGTGCGAGCTTAGAGATGATCGGAGGTTAGTCTAAATATGATTATTTCAAATTATTGATTAATTAATCCAAGGTACATATGGTTTTTCCCATTTTTTAAGAATGACGTGCATGTGTATGATCCAAAGATCGTGCATGGTAAGATCTAACGATGATCGCAAAAGGATAGTAAACATATTATATGTTACCATCGCTTAATATGAGTTGTTAAGGTTTAAAAATATGAATATTAACAATGGATAATCATGATTAAACGAGGACCAATAAACTACATCGTTTCAAATGTTTATATGCATCTAGGTATATTAACTATCATGCAGGTCTTGAGATATCAACGGTCATGCTAAAAACCTTATAAATATCAGACGACAGTGCATCAATCGACGTTTCAAGAGCAAAACCAATCACTTAGATTCGAAGGTTGTGATTAATCACAGTTGACTTAGGGAAAAAGAGATACCTTCGAGGTAATAAAAACCAACACTCACAAAAAATTGAATGTCACAAAAGACTCGAAGGAAACATAATCTATCCTAAATATTTAGTTATCACTCAGATCTGAGGTGGCACAAGGTTCAAAAAAGGACACTATCCCCACCACATATACCAGTCCCACATCAAATCAAAATGTCCCCATAGACGAATGAATAGAAGGTTTAAATTATTACGAGAACACCAATCAAAGGAACCCTAGGCACATAAGATAATAGACATTACCTATCATAAAACACTAAATTCTATAAAAGGACGAGTTGGCATGGTCTTGTTGGTCAATTTTAAACAACAATTGGTGGTATCGGGTTGATGACAAAACATGCAAAATTATCAAGTTCACTTCACCACCCTGTATATAAACTTACAAAATCATTCAAGGCCACTATCATGGAAATCCAAGAATTAAAGTTGATACATCAAAGGCACATAGAGAAGAGAGTATTCGATCTTTGAGAACTCAAGAAAAACTTGACCCACAGTCGCAAGAGCAATGGCATCACGGAGAGATGTTTTCATGCGAGAAGATACACGAGAAGCTATGAAATTTATCAGAGATAGGTCACCCTACTCTATGATCTTTGGGCCACCTATTCCTGGTACCACTATATATGAGTATACCCAGAAATGTGGAGCAGATAAAAAACCCAGCTTGGCTAAATTGTATGAGATCGACAACACCTGTATTAAGAGTTTCACCCAAGTTATGGAAGGTGATAACAAGACCCTATGGATAATGGTGTATTTATTCCATAAAGCTCATAGGTTACAGTACAAGGTTTTTTCTAGAAACAACAGATGGAACAATAACCTTGGGAAGCTGATATGCACGAAAGTGCACTATTATTTAGACTTGATGGCTTAGCCGGTAGTAGCATACAATGAAAGAAGAAGGACCTTTCGAGACCACCAGAATCGACAGGTGTTTAGCATCAAGGTTGAATATATCCATAAGGTGTTCAACTTAATGAATTATACCACTTTTCTGGTAGACCAGGTAATCGAACACCAATATCGTATGTTTACAGATATGGAAGTTTTTAAAATTTTGTTCAACACGCATGCAATGATAGATAAAAAATTCCCAATCAATAAAAATGCTTTTAAATCATGGGTACAAGATTTTTGTGACATGATGAACATAGTTTTGTGGGTACAAGATCTAAATAGAATAACAAAAAGGATTTTATATTTAGCTTCACAATGCAATAGGGTATATAATACTTCGATCTATGCTTGGGAACTGGAAATAAGTACCCAAATACATAAAGAAATGATGGAATTAAGAAGGGAAATTTTAGAACAGAGGCAAGAGATGCCTCATTTTTCATAGTATTTATTTCTCGTTCACCTAATAGCGGGCCAATTGAGAGAAGAAGCCCGTAAAAGAGTAAAAGCCCTTGACAACCCCTATGTTCAAAATAGCTTCTGGATAAATCATGAAGGAAGAACTCACATGGGTTGGTTAATGATCGTTTCATGGTCGAAATCCATTGGGCCATAACTAGGTTAGTTCCAGATAGATTAGGTTTAGGGGTAAAAGCCTTCATAAAATAAAAGGAAATTGGAGACTTCTTCTTCACATAAGGATTTACTTATATCAGATTGTATGGGGCCAAGATCTCTCCTAAATTATTGCCTTAGTACTGCCCTTTATCCATAGCAACTTTAGAATTATGGAGGAAGGTGGCAGAAGAGGCAAAAATGATACTGGTTAAGAAACATGGCAAGGTCCCATGGCTTGATGTTCCCTACTATTTGGGGATTACGTATTTGTTGGATATCCTTCACTGCTCAAAGGAATTTTTGAATTAGACAATATGGGATTCGATGAAGTATCATGGAGGTTTTATGATCCAAAGAGAACCTATAGTAAAATGATGGAAAAAAAAGAGAATATGCCCAAATCCAACACAGGGAAGGTGCTTTTGAAGAGATTATGTTAGAAGCTATAGAAAAAGGAATAATTTTGTAGGCAATTTGGGATGATTTCCCCCCAAGAAAAAGAGGCAGCATGCAGGTTTACGAAGCCTATGATTACCATCTAGAACTAAGAAGGCTTCGGGAAGTTTCAGTAGATACTGTAGTAGCTATTTTACCAAGGTCAGACCCAACAATAAAGCAAGGCCCCTTGTTGGAAATGATAGAGGAACAAGGCATTGATCTGATGGAGGTCACTGTTAAAGTTGTTGATGTAATAGAGCAATAGGTCAAGCTCCCTGAGAATGCTCAACTCAAGAATAGAAGCAGCACCAAAAATTCCTCAAGAAGCTTCTCAACAAACCAATACAGATAAATGAAAGGAAATGGTAACAACATCCTTTCAAGAAGCATCATCTACAGGGCAAGCTATATTCCTATTTATGATCATGTATTGACTGTAACCAATGTGAAGAAGTTAGGAACCATTACCATCCCTACCTCTATAAATATTAAGGTATAGGATATTAAAATCCCATCAGTAATATAAATGAATCCTAGGACAATTGGTGGATGAGGTGGCCTTTTTTGAATCCACCTAGTGAAGAATAAAAAAGAGGTAACTCCTATAGTAGCAAAGAGACTCATATTGTCTTTACCCACTACCCAAGTTGTTTTGGAAAGAATAAAAGATCAATCTGTCTTCACTGCTGCAAATGAACAAGAATTGTAATTAGTAGCAGGGATGCATAAGATGGGAGAACAACTCACTGAAGAAGGTAAATCAAAAGTACACATATCAAATATAGTAGAAATTAATCTTCCTCCTCTACAAGGTCCACTAGTATTCAAAGCTAATGAGGAAACAAGGGGTTCATCAGTGCTAGGAAAAGAGGGAGAAATAGCAAAAGTTGCCAAAGTAGTGCAGGTCCAAGTCATAGACCGATTTTTTGAAACAATTGATAAACTAAGAAAACAACTGAGCAAAGAGGAAGCAAAAAAGATAGAATTAAAAGCAATGATAAATAAGCAATAGGAAGAATTGACTCGAAGAGACACTTCAAGTGCACAACCTCCATTAGTGACAAAGGTGCAAGATCATGTATATTACCTAAATGTAATGAAAAAGGATATGTTGAAAAGAATAAAAGCTCATGCCAAAGGTTTTTCTAAAATGTTCAGACAAATAAGGGTAATCCAAATAACTGCTCAAGAAATTGTGACCTTGATGCAAGAAAGGGAAGAGGATTTTGGAATTATCCACCATACCTTAGATTTTGTAGGATATCATTTTGAAGAGTTACAGGGGTAAGAAAGAATGACACTAGATGGCAATAAGATCCAGATCAATTTTGAGTTTTTCAAAGTATCCCTGTTTGGAGTAAACCTAGAGAGATGGATATGTTTTGTAATAGAAACAAATGACTTAATAAAATATTCTATAGTGAAACTGGAATATATTGGCTTATCCCTAGACCAGTGCTTAAAAGCCTCAGATATAGAAGAGGTATTTAAAGATACCTTTGAAAGATTCAACTGTGAACTAGGTGATGAGGAAGAAATAATTAAGCAAACCACATTTATGGTAAATACTATAGAAATATTATTGTCTCAATACGACAAGAATATGCCTGTTATTGCTATACAAAAAAATTAAAATTTTGCAAGAGATGAACATGCTAAGGATTGCAGCCACATTTGATACAGGAGTTTGGAGATTTATAGATGAACATATAAAATAGTTGCAATAAAGTCAAAAAGTAAAAAGGTTAATACCTACAGTAAACAAACGAAATTGAGTTCAACACAACAAACAACAGTAACAACAAGCAATAATTTTGGTACAGTTAGAGGGTCAAGAAATCAAAGGGGGTCAACCCAAAAAATTCTAGTTCGAAATACAACCACACGCACTAGGAAGTAGAAGAAAAATATAAAGGCCTCCCTCATACCTTAATCACCAGTGGAATAGAATTATACAGTAAAGGTTACAAGAGTAGTGGGAGCTAACTGTACCAATTTTGAAATTCAAATAGATGCTGATATATGTACAGTCAGGGATGAACCAATAATAATAGAATCAAGAACCTAAGGCTATAAAAGAAAGCAGTGGTGTTCAGATTATGCATCAAGAAATTAGATAAAATAGCATGTTTTCTAAGAGGATTATGATAGGAAAGCATTCAAGAAGCTGATATTATTTCCAGTCTTACAGAGCCTAGGATTTAGATACGCTTCTGTTATTAATTTGAAATAAGGAGAGTAGGAGAGACGTGTTACATTATTTGAACAAAGTCTTCTTCATTGTATTGATGTATTCTATTGAGAAAAATAGAGTTTAAAGACATCCTACCCACTCTGCATGTAATATTTCATAAATCAATACAATTATGAGTTTTATTCCTATCATTTCTTTGTCTTGGTATTGTGTGTCACTGTATAATGGGTTACATTATTTGAATGCATTATATACGTTTCTCTCATTGGTTAACTCTTGGTTTTATTATGATATTCAAATAATATTAAGAACACCAATTTCTCTCTTCCCCTTCTTTTTGTTCATGATAGTATTGTTGTTAAATTGCTATAACAACCCAATGAATCTAGGCACCGGTATACATAAGGCATAACAAATGGTTGTTTTCATGCTTGGTCATTTTAATACATATAATGTAATATAAATCTAGAGCGAGTAGTTAGATTTTTAATCATAGAATTACCACTGGGGTTTCCTTACCCATTTTGCAGTCTTATTTAGCAATATTCGTATTTAGCAAAACATGAGGCAGGTCGACCAGAGCTTGTAATAGCTCATTGGTTTCAAATGGATTCTTGTAGCATGACAATCAAAATCCTACGGATGCAATAATCGGTTCCAACACTTCTTTAACATAGAAACCCTTTATTCAAATTAAACAATACTCAAAAGGTCTTAATCCTTCAATATGCCAATATAGTAATTTAAGACTTTATCAAAAATAATTAGAACCAAAAACCTCCTTATTACTCCAAGTGATAATTTTCAACTACCACCACTATCCATCAAACACCCTTTCTAAAAAAATCCACTTACAACCCTTATACCTCCAAACTTAGGCAAATAATAAAAATTTAATGCAAAATATTTACCTTACCTTCAAAGGGATTTGAACCCTCAATAATGTGCACAACGTACACCACATGAGCTATGTGCTCATTTGAGATAGATGAAGCACCACATGCTTCAAAATGTATCACTCTTTTACCCCTTTGCAAAAATGTGCACCTTTGGTATCTTCAACCAACATAACTGCCAATGCACACTGCCACGTTTTCCCTTGCCAACAAACATTTTACCACCTACCCACTTGCCACTAGGCCAAGATACCTGGTTGGCCTTCGACCATTCGACACCTTCCACTTTGTTTCTATTCACTTGTAAATAAAACACAAAATTCACAGTTCCTTTTCACGAGATCTTCTCTTTAAACAATTCGTATGCAAATTAATCGATTGAGCAAGGATAAAGTTTAATGCCCTTTGGGCATAGGTATTTATATTAAATTCCTCCATACTTTGTAAAATATTGATGTCTTTGAATATTTCATTACCATGAGACATCGGAAAATATTAGAACCTTGATAAAGCGCTTCGAATATTTTAAACTCCAATCCCATCTTTAGGTATTGTAAAATATTATATATTTTACTTTAGGCTTTTAACCAAATCACTTTAATATTATAATATCAAACATTATAATATTATATCCTTTTAACCATTATAATATTATTGCTTCCTTCTCATTGCATACCATGGTGTAAATAATATTTATTTATAAAATTTAAATTCTCATTGAATTTAAATAATTTATAAAAAATATTATATCTCCTTTTTAACTTTGCACTAATTCTCTTGACCTTTGGCCTTCTTCCTAGATATCAAATAACAACTTTGACAACTTTATTCCTTGAAAAAAACCTTTATATTAATGTTGACTTCATTTCTTGACATCAATGACAACTTTAACTTTTAGGACTCAAAATATCCAAAAATCTCCCCCTTTGTCATTTATGGCAACCCAAAAACATTTTACCAAAAACTTGACTTCTTTTGTGCTGCTCCCCCTAGGACACTACTCCCCCATGCTCAATGCTCTCTCAAATATCAAATCTCTCCCCTATACTCAAATCTCTCTCCCATTTGACATCAATATCAAATGGTCACCTTTGGGGCTCGGAGCTAAGAATGAGCCTCTTAGCTTAGACCCTCCCCCACCTTCTGTTAATGTGGTTAATTTTGGGATGAGAGTATTTCTACTCCCATAAAGCATTGTTCTTTACCTTTATCCTCCTATCTTCTTTTCTGAATACTTTGAATCCTTTGATTATTTCTATCTGTTTCTATGTTCCTATCCATGTCATCATTCATGTTCATGTTCTTGTTCACATCCATGTTCATGATCCTATTCCTGTCCATGTTCACATCCATGTTCCTGTTCCTATCCATGTTCTTGTTCATTTTCCTGTTTATATCCATATTCTTTTTCACGTTCCTATTTTTGTTTATGTTCAAGTTTTTGTTCATACCTATCTCTGGAATGTCTGCTCTACACCACTTTGTTGTATGACCATCATTATTGCACTTATAAAACTTAATATTATTATTCCTTGGAGGTGCAAATGTCTTATAACTTATCTTAGTGAAGTCATATTTTCTTCTGTCATGAACCCTGCAATTCAATGCCTTGTGACCAAACTGATTACATGAGTAACAATACCCATGAAAATTTGTATGTTCCCATATTCCTCTTTTTCATGTTTCCTGCACTGTGAAGCCATGTGCCCAAACCTGTGATATGAAAAACATATTCCATTGAAGCTTCCTTGTCTTGACCTCATTGGTCTCATGTTTTGATTGTTGTTCTATTCATATCTTCTTTGTGCATTGTTCCTATTTTTGTTGAACTTTCTATTGTCCAACCCATCCTCTTATGTCTCACTTTATTTTACACTATCTTCTTTTGAAGTATCTTCATCTAAGGTTTCTTCTCCTTCAAAACTTGAAGTTGACTCTCCTTCCCATTTCTTTTGAACCTGTTCAAATCCAAGACTTGTTTTACTTGATGTAATATTTTGAGTCTTGATGAACTTATCTAAGTTCTTTGATTTGTTTTTAAATCCTTTCATATTGAACTTGGAGTCCTCTAAATATTCTTTTAGTAGTGCGACTTCTTGTGCTAACTTCTCACATTCCAATATCTTTTCTTCTAACGTATCTTTAAACTTTTTTTCCTTAGACTTTGATTTTTCTAAATCCTCTATAGGCAATATTCTCTCTTCATCACATTCCTAAAACCAAATTTTAATTTTAGAGTATTGCTTCCTTACCTTTTTTATGGTGTCAAGGGCATAAATAAGTTCTCCCTTGATATCATAACCATTCTCTTCTGAATAATCCTCTATTTGTTTACCTTTTTCCACATCTTTACTCTCTTTTGGCTTGTCTTCTATAGGAACACTTCTTCTAATGCCATTAAAATATTTCCATTTGGTCCTTCAAGTGCATTCTCATACTCATCATCACTAAATCTATAACTATCCCTTGTACAATAATATTAAAGATGTCCAAAGTTACCACATCTAAAACACTTGAGAATAACTGGAGTTTTCTTAACTAGTTTTTTTTCTTCAATCACAATATTTCATATCTATCATTGTCTGAAACACTAGCATCACTATAATTTGAGTACTTACTTGAATTATCTGCATAGTAGCTACTCTTTTGTATTTGAAAGAAATTATTTCCTTGTATGCCTTGTCCATCCTTGCATTTATTCTGATGCTTATATTGCCTATATCCTTATGATTCCCTATATCTGTGATCCTATTTTTCTTCACCATTGCTTTTCTTTGGTTCTCAACAATCTGTTGCAAAATATCCATACTTTCCATAATTAAAACACTTAATAGATATTAGATCTATGGATCCTCTGGAACCTTTATTTATTTTACCATAATTAGCTTCTTCATAACTGGATGACTCACTACTTGATTCTAACTTCTTACCCTTTGTCTTATTGGTTTCTTTGAATGCTGCTTCCTTCTGGGACATAGGATATTTTGTTCTTATCTCAAATATTGTGAGCATACAAAGCAAATTATCTCTTGTCAAAGTGTCACCATCTATTTATACTTCTATAGCAGAAACCTGTTCACTGAATATTTTTGGAAGAGATCTTAAGACTTTATCACAAACATCAGATTCATTAATATTCATACCAATTCCTTGCATATCATTAGCAACCTCATCAATTCGAATTAGGTAAGCACTAATATTTTCCTCTTTATTCATTCTTAATTATTCAAGTTGTCTTTTGATATTTTGACTCTTTTCTTTCTTGACACTTTTATCTCCTTCATATATGTTTTGTAATTTATCCCACATTTCTTTTGTAGTGTTACAATGCATAACTTTCATAGAATATGTTCTATGCAATCCTATCACAAGTGCAATAATTGCTTTTGAATTATAGTGTTGCATATTCTTACCTTCCTTATCTGTAGGAGTATTGATTAAGGGATTGTATCCAAATTCCAATGATTCCTAAATTTCATTTCCAAGAGCCATCAGGTTGATCTTCATCATCATACTCCAATACATATAGTCACTTCCATAAAATACTGGTGTTGAATTATTTGAGGATACTTCGTTATAATCCATTGTGTTCTTGTTATTTTTTCCTTCAAGCTATTAAAATCTTATGAAGGCACCCGCTCTAATACCAATTGAAGAACACAAGATTATATTGAGAGGGGGGTGAACAGTATAAGAGCACTTTTTACTTTTATTTCAAATAAATATTATGCAATGTATAGATAGCAATATCAATAGAAGTAATCAAAGCAATGCAAAAATAACCTTCTCAACTCACTCAATATCATAGAAGCATAAAGAGAATTTTTAGAGACTCAATATATTCTATACTCAATGCTCAATCAATTTATCAACTCAAATCTGAACATAGAATAGTTTGTTTTATGGAACTTGAACAATCACTTCATACATCCACTTGACTAGGCTCAACCAATTTCTTAATGAAAATCCCTTTTCTCAAAAATCCTAGTCCAAGCATATATCAACCAACTCAAAATGTTTCCAACAATGCTCAACAACAAATCTCACATAAAAATGATACTCATATTATTTTCAAAAAACCTAGTTCAATTTATTTGCATAATAACTCACTTCAACAACAATGCTTATAAAACAACCTTTATATAACAATGATACTCATGATATTTGCAAAACCCTAACGTAAGTTCTTCACACAACCAATGGCTTCGACAACTATGCTTATCAAACAAGGTTTTAATCACAACTCTTAATTCCAGAAAACCTTGAAGCATTAACTCAAGCACTTTTGAAAAGGAAACCCTAATCAAATCCTTTTCACTCCCAAATTTATTTTATAGTAAGCCAATAAATCAACTCAACCAAGGAATAATTTGGCCATACCTTTTTTCTTAACAAGGAGTTGATCTCATAAATCTACCACACTCACAATTACTTCTTTGCCAATATCAAAAGGGTTAGAAGATAATAATTTCCTCAACAAAACACAATACAAAATGATATCAAAATTACACTTTATCACTCCAACTTAAATAATATTCAATACCTTCACAATAATCTTATTTAACACAAAAACCCCTTATTAAAATTAAACAATACTCAAAAAGTCTTAATCCTTCAATATGCCAATATAGTAATTTAAGACTTTATCAAAAATAATTAAAACCAAAAACATCCTTATTACTCCAAGTGATAATTTTCAACTACCACCACTATCCATCAATCACCCTTTCTAAAAAACTCCACTTACAACCCTTATACCTCCAAACTTAGGAAAATAATAAAACTTTTATGCAAAATATTTACTTTGCATTCGTAGGGATTCGAACCCTCAATAATGCATGTGACGTACGCCTTGTTGTAGCTCCACCAGCCACATGAGATACGTGCTCATTTGAGATAGAGTAAGCACCACATGCTTCAAAATATATCACTCTTTTACCCCTTTGCAAAAACATGCACCTTTGGCATCTTCAACCAACATGAATGCCAATCCACACCATCACATTTCGAACATTGGATCCCTTACCAACAAACGTTTTACCACCTGCCCACTTGCCACTAGGCCAAGCTGCCCGATTGGCCTTCGACCATTTGACTCCTTCCACTTTATTTTTTTCGCTGGAAAATCAATCACAAAATTCGCAGTCCCTTTTCACGAGATCTTCTCTTTAAATAATTTGTATGTAAATTAAACGATCGAGCAAGGATAAATTTTAATGTCCTTTGGGCATAGGTATTTATATTAAATTCCTCCATGCTTTGTAAAATGTCGATGCCTTTTAATATTTCATTACCATGAGACGTCGGCGAAGATTAGAACCTTGATAAAGCGCTTTGAATATTTTAAACTCCAAGCCCATCTTTGGGTATTGTAAAATATTAAATATTTTACTTTGGGCTTTTAACCAAATCACTTGAATATTATATATCAAACATTTTAATATTATATCCTTTTAACCATTATAATATTATTGCTTCCTTCTCATTGCATACCACGGTGTAAATAATATTTATTTATAAAATTTAAATTCTCATTGAATTTAAATAATTTATAAAAAATATTATATCTCCTTTTTAACTTTGCACTGATTCTCTTGACCTTTGGCCTTCTTCTTGGATATCAAATAACAACTTTGACAACTTTATTCCTTGATGAAAACCTTGATATTAATGTTGACTTCATTTCTTGACATCAATGACAACTTTAAATTTTAGGACTCAAAATGTCCAACACAATATTGGATTCCAAAAGCCCTAGATGTTTGAGAGCAGTTGTAGTGATGATGTTGCTAGAGAAACCAGTATCGATCAAAACTCTCTTGTAGGATGTTCTATTTACACATGCGATGATGTGCAATGGAGGATCCACCATATAATTTGGTATAGGTTTGATTTCATCCTCAGGAAAGGTGATCACTAGCTCCGTACATTGTCGAACATGCCCCATAAAATTGTTAAAGGAGTTAGACTGTTGGGGTTGTAGCTCGGTCGACTTGAGGATCTCCATTAGAGCTTCTCGATGAGGTGGTGATAGCTAAATAATCTCATAGATGGAAATATAATATAATGTTGTCCTAAAGCTCTAAGCAAGATTGCTATTTATCATGACCACCAATTGAGGTGGAAGGTTTTGCACTGTGGGTGGAAAAGGCTATGACATTGAAGGAATGTTGCTTGAAGCCACAGGTGGTGCGACTGGACTTGGGTACCACTTGTTCCTTGTCACAATGTTGACCATGTCAATGAACCCTTGTTTAAGGGGTGCCTGATGGACCTCATTCACTTGGGATACTGGCTTTGCCTATTCCTCATAGGTAGGCAATGGGTCTTTAAAAATACCCATCTGTTGATTATTTGGCATGATAGGATTATCGACCTGAAGGTCATTCCTATTAATCATATCTTGCACTAGGTTTTTTAACCTATAGCACATCTGCATGTCATACCCATTTTTGCCTATGATATTTACAATATAGGTCTTTATGATATCCTTTGGTATTTGGTGCATTTGGATTGATAGGTCAACTCTCAGGCAGATTAATTGCCTTAGCTACATAGAGATGCTCAAATAAAGATACCATGGACTCATAAATGGACATGAATTATCGCTTAGAGTGACATTGTTGATTCTACCCTTGGTTTATTTGATTTTCCTTGTTATAATTTCTAGGAGTGGCCTGATAGTTAGGCTTCTGAGGTAGTGTTGGTTCCGTAGGCCCTGGAATACTAATGGAAACTTGATTGACTGATGTTGGATTTGGTTGTGCTAGATTATTTTTGGTATTCTTACTCTAATCCTTCTTATGTGGCTTCATAATTTCTCCCTCTTGAATTTTTATGTCTTTGATTATTCTATATTGTGCTAGAGCATCTTCAAGAGTTGGATACTATTGGATTTGTAGCAACAAGGAGATCGGCTTCAAGCAGCTCTTGGCAAACATTTGAGTCAACTCCATCATGGGGAGTAAGTATGGTAGCTTGGAAAGCAGCACTTGGAACCTATTGCCATAGTTTATGATTGACTCATCATCAAACTATTTTAACCCTATGAGGTTAGTTAGAATCACCTTTCACTTGGTGTTTAAGGTGAAGCACTATATGAATGCATCTATGAATTGTTCAAAATTGTAGATGCTATACTTTAGGAGTTGGTTGTACTATTCTATGGTAGGGCCAGAGAGGTTAAGCAAAAATATCCTCAAAAGTAAGGCATAATTTTTCTATATGGAGAAGCAATTATTCAAGAATCTAGTGATGTGATCCTGCACATATTCCTCCCCTTTAAATATATCTCACTTAGGCATCTTGAAATACTCTGGATAGGGAGGGGAAGCTACTTATGGTGAAGCGACTGATTGTGAATCTGATGCAAAGTGGGCTTCTAAGCCCTTGACCTAAACATCTTGCTCTCTACCAATTCTAAGTATTCTAGCAATGCCCTATACACATCAAAGTATTTGATCTCCTCTTATTTGCTTTGATCGGGGAGAGCGAGGAACATCAGGCCTATTATGGGGTGGTTTAATGTTATTCACCTTGACTCCATAAGGCACCTCAATATATTCCATTTGTAGCTCAAGCTCAGTGTAGGCCCTATAAGGCATCTCCTCAGTTGGCCTATAAGGGGGGGTAACAACCTGCGAAAGGCACTCTATGTTCGGCCTAGAAGGTAAGTCCCGATTTGGCCTAGGAGGTCGAGGAGGCAATATTGGGTTAGGTCTAGGAGGCCTATCTTGATTGAAAGTGGGTTACCTCTGATGGACCTCCTATCTATGGGTAGTTGGGGTAGGAACCCTCTCATGTAATGTTTTTGGAAACATCTCATTGGTTTACCATTCAATACTTTCTTTATCTAATTGGTGCAAGTGGTCCAAGTGCTCTTTGTCTCATTGAAGTTGCTTGAATTACGCTTGGTGTTCAACATATATTGTGACTACTTAATTTATTTTTTCTACTGTTTGGGATCGAGGATCCCTAGAAGCATCACCCTGAGGACTATATTGTTCAGGTTGATCTGAAATATCAATCACAAGCTTTTCTTGATCGAGGGTAGTTGCATTCAATTGAGGTTTAAGCCTAGACAAGTGATATTTGTACTCAATTGGCATAGAGGCACATCATGCTTGCATAACATAATGGTCTTGGGGATAATAAAGGACTTCCTCATAACTTCCTTCATTTATAAGTAAGGTAAGGGTTGATTTTTCTCACCCCAAGTGATGAGTATCATACTCATCTTGTAACCTAAGATGTTGTAACCTATTATGGTAGTGTAAGGGCAAATTTTGATCATTTGGTCTTGCACAATGTGTGTACTCTTGCTCTTACCCATAGATGGGTATGGTAGACCTAGAAGGAACATGAATGCATGGTATTGCTCTATCTAATAATGCCTTAGTGTGTGATTTCCATTCTTGGAATAAGGTATGTGAAGTATCTAAATATTGGGAGTATGTTCCTAGATTAGGATCAAAACTTGTAGGGGTGTCTTGCATAGGGCTCCCTTGTAGGTGAAGTTCTTGACTAGTTATTATGGGACTTGTGCAAGTAGGAGGCCACCAAGGAGGTATGACCATGTACTTAGGTCTAAATCAGATACGACTCTTGTCTCCTTGTCTACTCTCCGCAATGTCCACCCTTGAATGGGATTGGATGCAGGTGCACACCATTGCTATTCCCTACCAAACCCTAGGTGATTATCTCCTTTACAAATTTTAATAATGTAGCACACAATAATGGAAACACACAATAAGACAAGTGTTTATCTATTTTAAAGATTTATGTGTGTTCCCTAAAGTTGTTTTGTGTGTTTTTATTTGTTGTTTGCAAAGAAGACCTTGTGTCACATGTTTTGCTCTTGTTGGATGATATTATTGTGTTAAATAGATTTCACTTGTATACTCATAGCCCAAAAACTAGCAATAAAATTTTGATCATGTAAACCCACCAAAGTATGGAGAAGAAGCCCATACCTTGTCAAGGAGCATAGGTCCTACCAATCCTCATCCATTTCATCCATAGTCAGTGATACATCTCTTCAAAGAGAGATACATGCTATATCCCATAGGCTATGATGGATCTGAGAGCTAGCCTTGGCCAAAAATAGGGTTGGTAGGATTTGAGCCAACGGATGGATATGAAACCCACCATCATTGGTCTCTATTAGTGGTTGGTGATGAAATCCAAATTACTAACATTTAGATAGAATGTGGTGTGTGTGGTTCCTTTTATGCTTAAATAAAGTAAAACCATGGATCACTCAATGAATTTTCACTAAATTCATTAAAAGGACGTTTCACTTTCATAAATTTTAGATAAAAGGTAAACCTACAAAGTGCATGCCCTAAATTATAACCTACCCATTAGGTATGCTAAAAGCAAGCAAGCCATACAAATACATTTCTGATAAATTCTTTTCTATTTTTCTTCTTTTTTAATTGTTTTTTCAATTATGGAAAAGTGAAATCTACCTTTCTACCTTTCAATAAAATAAGGGAAGCAAGAAAAACCAAATTTAAGCTATTTTAAATAGTAAAAATGCAAAGTGAAGGTTTAGGCACTTACCTTGATAGCTTAAGATCCTGTTATTTTTGGAATTATGCACAAAAAAACCTCTTTTATGGCTGTCCTGGGGTGTAACAACTACAAATTGGGGACCATACCTACATGTAATGACTGTTGTGGTTGTCTCTGGGTGTTCCAATTAAGGAATCAAGGGTTGTTTTAGGCTAGAATAACTAGTACCTGCAACATCCAAAGCATAGAAAAAAGGTCAAAAACTTGCAAAATGAAATGGGACAAGGGTCCCACCATGATCACCACTATATAGTAGAAAAATGGTGCACCTAGAAAGGGAAAATGAGATGCATCTATTTTTCTACTTGAATCTAAGCACTATGAAAGCGACACTTCAAACAAGCATAAAATGACACATATATGAAATAAATGGGTGGTTCTCCTTATATTGATATAAATTTCAAATAAGTGGTTACAAAGTGTCCCCTTGAGGGCTCTCAATTGATACACTCAATACAAAAATCAAAGGATAAAATCCTTGAAAGAATCCAAGGTGCACTTCCAATGTCTTCCTCACACTCACAATTGAGGTGAGTAGACTCTCGATGCTGCCACAAGGTGTTCTATCATTGTTCTAGCTTGTTGGTCCTTCCTCATGCACTGTGATACCTGATTCTACACACAAGAAACTACAATTTATTAAAAGCATGTATAGATTAAGATGAAACCATGAAGGTGCATGCATCAAAAATATTTAAAGAGAAAAAAGACAATAGACTATTCAAAATTGCTCCTAATGCTACCAAAAGTAAGATCTAGGCATATTATGTGCTCTGTGACTAATCTAATAAAAAATAGTGAGGAAATTGTGCCTAGATTTATGGTCATCATGAGGTGTGGCATTTAGAACTGCAACTCATAAAAACATAATAACAGAAGCAATACAACTCTAAATTGCATCAAATTTGAACAAAGAGCATATAATCTAGTCTAGAAACGATCTGTGCAAAAATAGTAAATAAATTGCAATCTAATTTACGGCTATCATAGGGTGTGGCATTTACGACTGCAAAATCCAAAAGTCATGATATCTAATTCAAAACAACTCCAAATTGAGCCAAATTTGAACAAAAAACTATTGGTCAAAATGACCACATCCAAGGAAATAAGGATTAGTCTTCTCAATATTTCACTAAGCATAGTGAATGGTCACAATAGCACAAAATTTTGAAGGCCAAGGGTAAAGCTAAGATGAAAAATCGTGACAATGCGACATTTTGAAGGCCAACGGCTGGATATGGACCAAAAGTCATGATTGCATGAAATTTGGAAGGCCGAGATAAAATCCATGACTAAAATTCATGACAATGTGACATTTTGAAGGTGAAGGTGAAGCTAAGGTAAATGGTCATGATAGTGTGACATTTTGAATGCCAATACCCGAATATGGACCAAAATTCACGATAGCATGACATTTTGAAGACCGAAATAGAGTTAAGGAAAAATAGTCATGATGGCACAATATTTTGAAGCCCAAGGGTCAAGCCATGACAAAAATTCATGATAGTGCGACATTTTGAAGGTGAAGGTGAAGCTAAGGCAAATGGTCATCATAGCACGAAATTTTGAAGGTGAAGGTGAAGCTAAGGCAAATGGTTGTGATAACATGAAATTTTGAAGGCCAAGGGCAAAGCTAAGGTGAAAAGTCATGATGGAACAAAATTTTAAAGCCCAAGGGTCAAGCCATGACCAAAATTCATGACAGTGTGACATTTTTAAGGTTAAGGTGAAGCTAAGGTAAATGGTCATGATAGAACAATATTTTTAAGGTGAAGGTAAATCTAAGGCAAGTGGTCACAATAGCATGATATTTTGAAGCCCAAGGGTCAAGCCATGACCAAAAGTCATGATGGCATGACATTTTGAAGGTAAAAGTGAAGCTAAGGCAAATGGTCATGATAGTGCGATATTTTGAAGCTAAGGGTCCAAATGAAGACAAAAAGCAGTTATGATGCAACAATCTAGAGATAGCTAGACCACGATGCCCTAAAGAGGTTAAAGAAGATTATTGTAACAAGAAGATCTCAACCACTTCCAGTTGAAGGCTCCACACTCTCTTAACTACTTCTTTACCAGAATGAGCCTACGAGCATAATATTGTAACAACTTTCATTTTTTCTGTTATGTAAAACTCTTATATAAAGGATGAGCGACCTAAACAAATGGTCAACTCTTAGGTGTTTACAAGGCTATGTATACAGACTTTTGAAAGCTAATAAAAGATATCTCATTCTGGTTTCTAGCTCATTGGTGTTCTTAATCAAGTATGTATGGATTGTTAATTGCTATATAAGGTTAGGTTGAATGTAACTTGCTTTAATTCTTACTCTAAATTCCTGCAACAAAATTCTACTAGCTCTAAAATTAACTTTACCAATAAGCTTACATTTAAATATATTTACACCAAAATTTTAGTTTCTCTATTTTTGTGGTTCAAATATATGCTTCTCTATAAAAAGTTGTAATAGTTGTTTTACTGTTATCTAATTTGTACCCCTTAATAAACTCTAGAAATAACTATATTTCCCTCTCTTTATGCATTTTCCTCTCTCTCTCTCTCCTTTTTCCTAAAATAAGCAAGGAACCAGCCTCCTCTAGATATTGAACTAGGTAAACTCTGTTTTAGCTTGATCTTTCAATATTAGCAAAGTCTTGGGTGCAAATGTAACCAAAGGCAGATTTTGCTCCAATAATTTTTGACATGCCCGATGGGACCCAATCCCATGCAATATACAGATCAAAGTTTAGGTGAATACCTTTTCCTTGTTAGTTTTTATAAATCACCTAGCGACTTCACCCCAAAAAGGAACCCTATGAAAGCCTTTACCTAATTTCTTGTTATATACCATCTTTATGATAATGAGATCTAAAGCAAAAAATTCATAAGAACCCATCGAGTTCTTCGAACTACACCTTGGTAGCCTTAGAGCTAATCATATTTTAGTTGCTAGAACAACCTCTTCATATACTGCTAACACAGGATACACAAATCTTCCCCCTATAGCATTCCCTAGTACTGCTTCTAGTGGAACTTTAACTCCAACTACCCATATACCTGTAAGATCTGGTAGAACTATAATTACAATGGCTGCAAATCAGCCAATTCTACCCTATCCTTTATGGAACCACATAGGCCCCCTGAACCTGGTAGCTCAGCACCCAATTCTAGTAGTGGCCCTAAAAGCATTACCCTAGTATGATGGTACTAGGAAGATGGCCTATGAGCACTACCAAGATGTGGCAGTGCTCACCCCGATACATAATATCATTGAAGAAGATGTTATGATTAGATTACTAGTTATTTCCTTGAAAGGAAAAATGCTCTATTGGTACAGAGCCCTCAGCAACCAAAGTATATCTACTTGGGTCCAAATTTCTGGTAAACTAGTAGAAGAATTCAATGAACATGCAGATCCATTCTCCCTACTGATTTAGTTTATGGTTATCCAAAAGCACACTCAAGAAGAGATAGTCAACTTTAACATCAAATTCAAGAAAACTTGGAAAAGAGTACCTGACGAACTGAGACCGACACATGAACAATCAATGTATTACTATCTAAGAGCTTTCAAATCAGACATAAGTATGGCCATCAGGTAGTCCCAAGTATTTACCTTCCTAAAAATTTATCAAGAAGCTCAGAAAGCAGAAAAAGACCTGATTGCTATTGGAAGGTTCCCTGCAAAGATGATAATGCCTATTTTCCCGGATCTACCTCAAGCATCAAATGCTCATGCCCCAACTCCCAATGCAAGTCTCCCTAGTTGGACTGGATAACCTAATATCCTGGTGATACAAGCACCTCCCACTCCTCCAATGCTTCCCACCATTCTTGCACTTCCAATAGTAATAGTTCTATCTACTTTAGATCTTCCACTTGCAGCTCTACAAGACTTACAAGCATCCATGAAAACTCTGACAAATAAGATGACTTCCATGGAAATAAGAGAAGCAGAAAGTAATTTACAACCAAGGATGTTTCCATAAGTAACAAAACCAAAAAAAAAAAAATCCCCAAAAAAAAAATAGTGAACTCTCTAACACCTATACAAAATTGAACTTCTGGTGTTCCACATGTAATGATACGCACGGTAAAACTTCTTGCATGATTCATCAACACCATGTTTAGAAGGTAGCTATAAAAAAGGTTGAGAGAACCCTCAAGGGCTAGGTTAATATGATTAGAGAAGAGAATCAAAATTTCATGATGCCTTCTATTGAACAAGTAGTTGTTCTTACCATATTGGGAAATAAACCCTTACACGTTGATCCCTAAGAGCTCAACCACCTGAAGGTGACTTTACCTATAAGGAAACCTATTGAGAAAAGAACCTCTTATGAAAAATCTCCCTCGAGTTCAAGCAATAAAGATGAAAAAACTCGTAAGGAAGCACCTCGGTAGAAAGAAGTAGAAACATAGGAACAAGCTAGGGATAAATTGAGATACCCCTCACTGACTAAGCATAAAAGGATAGATGCTACCCAGGGGTACAAAAATAAGTATGATACAACAATAAAGGAGAAAAGTTTTGAACCCCTTCCATTTAACATAGTCGAGGAAATGAAGAAAACCCCCTCCAAGGTAACTATGTATGAATATTTATAGCTTCCAGGACATATTGACTTGTTGCAAGAATCCTTGAGGTCTATGAAAAATAAGAATAGAACCCCAGTCCAGTTGGAATCTATACAAGCTAGCCTAACATCCACTTCAGGAAAAAATAGGCCCCTCCCTTCTATCTATCTCTTTAGATGGAGGGATGGGTAGTTCACAACTGTATGATAGACTTTGGAGCTGCAACCACTATGATGCCCAAAGCAGTATGTGACATCATGGGAATGGAATATACAAGGAGAAACCATGGTGTCTTGCAATTATATGGAACCCCTATAAAAATGGTAGGGTAATTAAAGACATTCCAATAGTTCTCCATAGACTACCTCATCTCATAGTTATACAAGAGGTAGTGGTAGTATATTTAGAGCCTTATTTTGGCATGTGCCTCTCCAGGGAGTTCACCACCAAGATAGGAGGATATTTTTCATTAGATTTCTCGCATATGGAAATCCCATTCAAGGGTAAAAGAGTGAAAATATTTAATGAAAAGCCTTCAAATTTTCATATCGGAAGACTTGAAGAGGAAGGAAAACAATCCACCACTATGAACATGATGATAGAGGAACTAGAAGACCTAAACTTGATGGAAGAAGCTCTAAATGTATTAGAGGAGGAAGACCAGTTCTCTCTCCAAGACTTCAATGCCATGATTGAGACTAACATTGGGAGCTACACAATTTTAAAACCTAAAAAAAATAGCCCTATTCCTCTTTCTCAGGTTGACCAACCCAACGATCAACTATGGAAACTTTTCTTCGATGGTGCTAGATGTAAAAATGGAGTTGGAGAAGGTATTTTTCTAATCTCTCCAATAGGAGAAGAGAATGTCTTTTCTTATCGGTTGACCTGGAGTTGCACAAATAATGCATTAGAGTATGAAGCACTCTGCTTAGGCCTCAAGAAGGCTAAAAATATGGGTATCAAGTAGCTAAAAATTTTTGGGGACTCCAACTGATAGTCACTCAGGTTACTAAGAAATGTGTAAGCAAGCAACATTACCTTAAAGCTTATAGAAATAAGGTTTGGGACTTGCTAGAATCTTTTGAATCTCTAAATTTTAAAGCAATCCCAAGGGAAAAGAACACCCATGCATATTTGTTAGCTTTAGTAGGGGTAAATTTTTGCCCTATTAGCAAAGTCATTCAAAATTATTAGGCTGATTTACAGGTCTTCTATGCCAGACAGAGATACTTTTGGGAAGGTATTCAAAAATGATAAATAGATATTGGACTTCCTCATTCATGAGATGAACTGCTCAAGCAACATAATAGCTGAAGATGAAGAAGATACAAGCATGATCTAGTTAAAGAACAATCACATCCCAAAAGGGTTGATCACCCTTGAAAGCTTATTTGATAACAATGATAGGTCAATTGGCCATAAAATGAAAGTTGACAAGCATAGATACAGAGAAGCTCAAATGGGACCTGATAAATCCATCAAGGTGGGAGTAAACACCATAGAAGAAGAACTAGATCAAATCAGGGAATTATGCAAAGAATACCCAAACATCATAGCTTGGACTTATGATAACCTCAAAGTCTACTCCAAAGAAACAATCTAGCATACAATCAAACTTGAAGAAGGCGCGAAGCCATTTTGATAGAAGCAGTGATCGGTGAACCCAAATATCAAAGCCTTGATGAAGCAAGAGCTACTAAAATTACTTGAATCCAAGATCATTTATACAATCAAGCATTCAAATTGGATAGCAAACCTAGTCCCAGTTAAAAAAAATAATGGAGATATTCGGTTGTGCATCGAATTTCACAACTTCAATAAGGCTTTGTTGAAGGACCATTACTGTCTCCCACATATAGACCAGATCCTGCAAACAATAGCAATATCAGAAAGGTTCTCACTCTTGAATGGCTTCTTTGGGTACAATCAGGTGTGGGTTAAATATGAATATCAATTCAAAACCACATTCACAACCAAGTGGGGGATATTTTCCTACCATAGGATGCCCTTCGGATTATCCAACATTGGAGTAACCTTTCAAAGAGCTATGGACATGTCTTTTGGAGAACTGATCAACAAGATAATAGTGATATATCTAGATGATATGATAGTGTTCTCCCATCGAAAATAATATCACATAGGACATCTTAGGAGTGTGTTTGAAAAATATAGAGAGTGTGGCATCTCTTTAAATCCTAATAAATCTATATTCACTATAGAAGAAGGACTCTTACTAGGCCATATTATTTCTAAGGATGGACTAGATATACACCCTAATAGGGTGAAAGTATTGTTATAACTTCCTCTCCATCCTAACAAAAAGGTCTTATAGTCCCTACTTGTACAAATCAACTTCGTGCAAAAATTCATAGTATATTTTGCACAAATCATTAAACCCATGACCGAGTTGCTAAAGAAATATGTTGAGTTCAAGTGAACAGACATAAGAGAACAAGCTTTCTAGTTGATCAAGGATCACATAGCTCAATCCCCCATCTTGGTAAACTCAAACTACTCCAGGGGTTTCATATTATATGTTGTATGTGAACAAGAGAGTTACGCCACAGTGCTCACACATAAAGAGTATGAAAATGAAGAAAGACCTATAGCTTTTCTAAGCTAGACTATGTAGGAATATGAAGAGAAGTATAGATTCATTGAAAAATAAATTTATGCAATAATGAATTCTTTGAAAAATTCTAGGTATTTACTTTCATAGAGTAGTACTATAGTTTGTGTAGTTCACCCTAACATCAGAAACTTCATCATATAATGGGAACTCGGTGATAAAAGAGTTGGTTGGGTGAAGAAGATACACAAATATCTTGTGGAAATATATCCAACCAAGCTGGTAAGAGGTAGAGCACTTTACCAAGAGCTTGCCAAGCTAGCTTTACTAGAATACATAGCTTTCCAAACTCAAGAAGTAGCCTTAGATGATGACCAACCTTCAGAGTAGCTTTACTGGGCTGATAAATTAATCAGGTACTTCCAAACTGGAAGGTGCCCTAGTTTGGAAGGTGCCCTACAGGTCTAAAATATTCATAGAGAAGAAGGTACAATATCTAGGCTTTGAAATATACTCTATTACCTGAGGGGTTGTACAAAAAAATTTGGATGAAGTGTTACTTTGGTGCATAAAGGAAGATAAAAAATATAAGATCTTGGAGGAATTCCATGGAGGCTCCTCGGGAGGACACTACTCAGGGAGGACCACTACCTTGAAGATCATTTGGACTGAATGCTACTGGTCAAATATCTTCGCTAATACCTTCAGAGTAACAAGAAACTATGAGGAATACTAGAGATACATTGGGAGAAATAGAAACACTTCAATGCCTCTAAAATCCATTTAGGTTGAAGAACATTTTCAACAATGGGGATTGGATTTTATTGGAATAATAGATCCCAACTCATCTTCTAGACACAAATACATCCTGATAGCTACTAATTATTTCACTAAGTGGGTAGAAGCAATACCCACTAAAAAATAGACCAAGAGGTTGTGATGGAATTCATGGAAAGTTTAATCACGAGATTTAGCATCCCAGATGCATTGGTCACGAAAAATAGTTCATATTTTTTAGGTACCAAGATGATTTAATTTGTATGTAAATATGGGATTTACATGAAAACATCTTCAAACTATTATCTATAGGGAAACACATTAGTTGAATCAACAAATAAAAAATTGCTCAGGATCTTGAAGCGAACTTTGAAGGATAACAAGAGTAGTTGGCACTCTCTTATAAACCAAGCACTATGGGCCGATAGAATAACCATCAAGAAGTCTATCAACATGTCTCCCTACTCTTTGGTCTATGGAAAAGAAGCAGTTATTCCAATACATATAGAGATGTCAACTTTAAAACTACTCAATCAAACTGGTACATAGGAGGTAGAACTAATGGAGAATAGGTTTATATAACTCCTATGACCACTATTAAAAATATATGGTCACCACAAAAAATGGTTTGAAAAAAAGGCCACTCTGAGAAATTTCAAGGTGGGAGACTTGGTCCTAAGATGGAATGAGAAGAAGGTGAAACCCGAAAATCATGACAAATTCGACTCATTCTAGGAAGGTCCCTTCGAAATTAATAGAAGAAAAGGAGAAAAAATCTTTCCAGTTGAGAAGCGAATAGGGTCAATTTCAACCCATTCCCATCAACGTCTTCCATATGAATCTATACTATAAGTAAAGGTTTCCCTCTACCTTGTATGTATCTTATGTAAATATATCTTCTTTCAAAAGCTTCAGTAAAATTTGTCATTATGGCATGGCATTTTAGCACCCACAGGCCTCTCTAATGAAAATTTTCATGATTTCATGACGTCTCGGTGACCAACGACCACTCAAAGGTAAAATATCATAATGGTGTGACATTTTAGTGTCCAAAGGCCTCCTCAATGTAAATTATCACTATTTCATGACATCTCAGAGACCGATGGCCACTCAAAGGTAAAATACCATTATGGAACAACATTTCGGTGCCCAAAGATCTCCTCAAGGTAAAATATCACAATGGAACGACATTTTGATGCCCAAAGGCCTCCTCAATGTAAATTATCATGATTTCATGACATCTCAGAGAGCGATGGCCACTCAAAGGTAAAATATCATGATGGTGTGACATTTCGATGCCCAAAGGCCTCCTCAATAAAAATTTGCATGATTTCATGACATCTCAATGTCTGATGGTTGCCTCAGAGTGACCACACCTTTTGGCAAGAAAAGCAGTTTTTTCAAAATTTTAAAAGTCCCACTTTTTAAGGTATTGTCATACCATCTCATTGGAAAAAAATGGAGGTGATGCCAATTTATTGGTCTAGAACAACAGCAAAGTGATGTCATTGGCCCTAGCAAAATGATAATGCATGGTAGTTGGTTTCTTGAAAGTGGTACATGAATCGAGGTAGCTAAAAATATTGAAAATTAGTAATGGGGTGTGTACCACAAACCTCATTTATTGCATGTCACCTTGGTACGTGCATGCATGTCTATTTAACATCGTAGAATCTTTTCCATCACTTTTTATCCTCTGCATTCTATTCATTCTACTCACCGCACTCTCTACTATCTCAAAAAAATCCTTAAAATCTCTAATAATCTCATTCAAGGTATATTGTCCAAACAATAGCAAGAAACCATGATAGCTTCACCACCAACTACTACTAAAGGAAAACACAAGTCGGCCAATAGTGGAGGTGGTTTTTTTATTCAAACATACACATCACCGATACTAGGGTCACATGAAAAGATCTAGGGAGAATTCAAAAAGACATAGTGGCTAGGGTCACCAAAAATGTGACTCCATCATGCCCTAGCATGTTTTCCTACCATGCCCTACTTTATTGGTACATCTACCCCTAGGTCCATCCCTACCCCAAACTAATCAGAGCTATGGCAGAATTCTATGATGCCAAGCATAGGATTGTGAAGGACTCCAAGGGGGGAGTCATTTTTATGCTCGACACGGATGCAATTAGGGCTACCTTCAACTGTGGTAGAAAACCTATGATAAATCCCATCCCTTTCAACCCCATTAATTTGGCAAATTTTTATACCAACACCCCAAATATCAGATTATTCTTGCAAGAGCATTTGGCAGACCCTCTCCCTAAAGGAACCATACCAAGATCTCTGATTCCCCTATCCAAATTCAAGGACAAAGAGCTTTTTTCCATGTTGGCCATGGTGGTAGGGCTAGAAATAGATATGTAGGTCTATGGATGGTAGGTTGTAGTAGCACAATGCATGTCCAACCCTAAGTTTTATGATGTTTCACATTTGGACCCAAACAGAGTGTCACTCTTCTTTGACTGGCCTACATACCTAGTGCAATAGTTACATGCAGGATTTTTTAAGATTCAGAGAGATGACCCTGATGCCTTCAAGTTTTCTTCCTACCTGGTATGGATTTTATTTTTCTTCAAGGAAAAGAAAATAAGTTTCATCTCTACCACAAAAAAGGACCAAAATGGAGCCCTCTTGCCTATGTGTGAGTGGACGTCTCTCCTTTCAAAGGTAGAGTCGTATTACCATTTAATATGGAATTTTTGGGCCCTGCATTGAAGCTCATGTATGGTACCATGCCAAGGATACCCCAGCAGATGTGGGATACTCTGTAGCACACCCACACAAGAAGAGGATTATTTTATTTTGACACAAGGAGTAGTCATTAGACTATACAGATTCATAGAGAAGCCTTTTTTGCTGCCTTATTACATCACTAAGCAATTGTTCACTCTAGAATACGTAAGGTAAACTAATTTTATTAACAAAAAATTTAGCACAGGCACTAGTAAAAAAAGTATTTGCGTCTCACCCTTTCAGTTTGAAGGTGTATCAGTGTCGAAAAAAGGAGACCATGAGTGAATTACTCAAACTTTGAGAAATTTGAAATTAGTTGAGTTGCCCCAAAAATGGAAGTACGATCCTGTAGATAAATTTTCTCAAAGGCAAGTTGCCCTTAATAAAGCCCCCTTCAAGAAATTTCATTCATCAGATAGGCAAATTGATAAATAGGGCAGGAACAATGATGAGGACCAACCATTAGAATGGCACGTTGAAAAGATGCAACCACTACCTCCGTGGCATGATTTCTATTTGCACTTGGCAGATTGGAGCCCTAATGTGAACCCAACCCACAAGCTAAATAACAAGACTATCGAAAAGATGAAGAAAAAATGAGAGGATTGGGATCACACTAAGATATTAGCATGGTGGTAAATGAGATGCCACATACAAACATTTTCTAGGTATGGGACAAATATTGACAAGGAGTTCTCTAAAAAGTATGATGAAAACCATGATGAATGGTCTGAAAATCTTGTAGATAAAGTCCCTTTGGGCATCAATGGCATCCCCATCAAACCAATTGAAGGTAAAGTAGATACTGACAAATGCAAAGGGAAAGAGATTGCCACTAAGCAAATAGAAGTCCCTAAAAAGAAACCTCAAAGTTTCATTCCCCCTTCTGGATCAGACATAGAGTCTAATGATGAGACTCTCCTCATCCATAGGAAATGAATGGTAGAATCAAGAAAGTGAAAGGTTGAACCAAAAAAAGAAAAGATATGAAAGAAAAGTAAACAAGCAATTTCACACTCTGAAGAAACAGAGTCACATTATGAAGAAACGGAAGGCTCCCAAGAAGAAACAGGGGATCAAGAGGAAAAATGGGATCAATAAGAGGTAGAAGAACAAGAAGATATGGGGGAAGCTTCTAAGCAGACCTTTGAACACCAAGAAATATATAGCCAAGAGTTGTTTGATACTACCGAGAAAACTCCCTTGCAGGAGAAAATTGTGGAAAAGGAGAAGCCACAACAAAAGCTGCAATAGAGGCTGGTGACTCAAGCTTGAATAAAATTGCATAAATTTACACAAAATATCTAGAAGATACACCAGAAAAGGAATACAACAACCCACCAAAAATATTAGGTATGTCTCCTATCAATCTTGATACTCCTTCTTCTCCTTACTTCTAAAGGAATTTCCCCTCACATTCTGCAGGTCAAGCCAACACCTCTCCACCTTCCACTCACCAACCTCCACTGTCACCAAAATCACAAAATGATCCAAGAGCATCCTCGGTAGCCCTCACGAACCCCCTCACTGAGCAGTCAAGTGTGGATGCCTCTCTAGCCACTATTCTATTTCCTTATACAACCCATATCTAGAGCTTCCAAACCATTCCTACCTCTTCATCCGAAAGCAACCCTACCATTTCCAAGTTGAAAAAATTAAAGAAGGTAACTTTGAATGTTACTTCCTGGTTGAAATCATGTAGCACTCAAATATCTATAGCTATAGCCTACACCAAGGAAGGGGTAGTCCTCGACCCAATCAACATGTAGCATTCCACCCTAAAAATGATATCGCTCATTCAAAATCTCGAAGGAGATATGATCTTAGAGGACTACCAAGCTGAGATAACTACAGAGGATATCACTCAACTACCAATGGAAGATGAGTGGGGGAAGGCCCAAGCCCACATGGGAACCATCTATCTAAATGTTGAATATTACAAGGAAAAGTATCTTAGAGCTAAACAAGTGAGGAAGCGTTTAGAAGAGGTCTTGAGCCAACAAAAAACAATCGAAAAGGCTTTGAAAAATAAGGCTAAGAAATGGGAGCTAATATTCAATGAAGTAGTCCCCTATAAGGAAAAAGTTGTGAAAGCTGAAGATTAAATCCAACTATTGAACCAGTAGGTCAAGGACCTAAAAAAGTAGTGTTAGTCTCACAATGACACTGAGAGGGGGGGTGAATCAGTGTGGCTCTTTAAAACTTAAATCTTCAACTCTTAAAGCCAAAACAATGAAAACTTAAAACCAAATAAAGCAAGTATAACAAGAGAGCATCACACAACACAAGATGTACCGAGGTTCACCAGTTTTGGCTACTCCTCAAAAATTGACTGCTTGGACTCCCATCCAAATCCAGCCTTTGCAAAGTAACAACTTTACAATCAATTTACCAACACACACTAGAAGGAGCACCAACCCCTGATTTATCTGCACCAATAGAAAGGAGCACCAACCCCTGATTTACCAGCACCAACTGGAAGGAGCACCAACCCTTGATTTACCAACACCAACTGGAAGGAGCACCAACCCCTGATGCCAAGCACCAACTTGGACTTCGATTCTGAAACTAGAAGATTGACATAAAAATGCCTTCACTTTTACAAGACCCTGACTGGTCTATTGCTTACTCAACATTTCTCATGCAACCATGGCTCGCCTCTCGCACTCCTCTCGCGCTCCTCTCGTGCACTTCACAAGATAAAATCCACACTCTCTTTTTGCGCTATTCACAAAATAATCCACAACTTAAATTCTCCAAGCAGCACTCCTTTTATAACAATCCTTTCTCTTTGTAACTCCAGTTGTAACTCCTTTCATTTCTCATACGCCACTTGTCAATTGTAACGCCTTCTTTATGTAACTCCTTTTGTATATATAGAGTAGGCATTTCGTCAAACACGTTACATGCAAAGAATTGACACCATATTCTCCTACCATGACTGTTCGTCTTCTCGGTCATGACTGTTCATTTTCTCCTTTGTGCATGCATGCGTTTTGGTTCTCGAAAAAGCTTTTCGTTTCTATTTTGACAACTGTTCATTTTCTCCTTCTTTGACTATTCATTTTCTCCACATGGGCATGCGTCCGTTTCTTTCCATGACTATTCATCTTCTCCACATGGGCATGCATCCACTTCTTTCCACATGTAACGACCATCTTAAATGATTTCAAAACATTAAAGATTCCTTATGGGTCCACGTCACTATGCAGTCTTCAGTTTCACCATCCTAGTATTCATGTCGTGATATCACGACACTTTTGTTACTCTGCCTGCCTGCCTTTCTTGAGTCACAAAAATGTGACATGTCATGATATCGTGACACTTTTGTTACTCTGCCTGCCCTTCTTGAGTCACAAAATGCGACATGTCATGATATCGTGACACTTTTGTTACTCTGCCTGCCTTTCTTGAGTCGCGAAAATGCGACATGTCGCGATATCGTGACACTTTTGTTACTCTGCCTGCCTGCCTTTCTTGAGTCGTGAAAATGTGACATGTCGCGATATCGTGACACTTTTTCTTTCTCTTCCTGCCTGCTCTTTTTGAGTCACAAAAATGCAACATGTCGTGATATCGCGACACTTTTTCTTTCTCTCTCTGGCTGCCCTTTTGAGTCACGATAATGCGACATGTCGCGATATCGTGACACTTTTTCTTTCTCTTCCTCTCCCTCTTTGAGTCGGGAAAATGCGACATGTCGCGATATCGTGACACTTTTTCTCTCGTACTCTCTCTCTCAATATGTCGTGATATCGTGACACTTTTTCTTCCTTACACTCTCTCTTGCAATATGTCGTGATATCGTGACACTTTTTCTTTCGGCTCTCTCTCTTGCAATATGTCGCGAAATCGTGACACTTTTTCTTCTGTACACTCTCTCTTGCAATATGTCACGAAATCATGACACTTTTTCTTCCGTACAATCTCTCTTGCAATATGTCACGAAATCGTGACACTTTTTCTTTCGGACTCTCTCTCTTGCAATATGTCGCGAAATCGTGACACTTTTTCTTCCGTACAATCTCTCTTGCAATATGTCGCGAAATCGTGACACTTTTTCTACTTGCCTTTTTCTCTTCCAACATGTCGCGAAATCGTGACACTTTTTCTTCCGTACTATCTCTCTTGCAATATGTCACGAAATCGCGACACTTTTTCTACTTGCATTTTTCTCTTCCAACATGTCGCAAAATCGTGACACTTTTTCTACTTGCCTTTTTCTCTTCCAACATGTCGCGAAATCGTGACAGTTTTTCCTGCTTGCGCTTTCTCTTCGAACATGTCACGAAATCGTGACAGTTTTTCTTGCTTGCGCTTTCTCTTCGAACATGTCATGAAATCATGATAATTTTTCTTGCTTGCGCTTTCTCTTCGAACATGTCACGAAATCGCGACAGTTTTTCCTGCTTGCGCTTTCTTTTCGAACATGTCGCGAAATCATGACAGTTTTTCTTTCTTCTCAACATGTCGCGATATCGCGA
Organism: Wollemia nobilis; assembly: GCA_028583015.1. Lineage (NCBI taxonomy): Eukaryota > Viridiplantae > Streptophyta > Pinopsida > Araucariales > Araucariaceae > Wollemia > Wollemia nobilis. The sequence continues at coordinate 16,200,985 of JAQPPZ010017235.1, forward strand.
CAGTTTTTCTTTCTTGTCAACATGTCGCGATATCGCGACAATTTTTCTTTCTTGCTCAACATGTCGATATCGCGACAGTTTTTCTTTCTTGCTCAACATGTCGCGATATCGCGACAGTTTTTCTTTCTTGCTCAACATGTCGCGATATCGCGACAGTTTTCTTCCTTGTGATTTTCTTTTGATTTTTAGCATATGGGCCACTTCGATCTTTTGGAAAATCACTGTACATACTCTGAAGAACCTCTTAACTCCTGTCCACTGCATCAACCGATCTGTCTGACTGTGTTGACAACAATGACAATACTGTTGCTGCACCTTGCTCAACAATCTCCCCCTTTGGAATTGTTGGCAACACACGTGCAATTTCTTGTAATTCTTCTCCCCCTTTGACAATAATACCAAAGGGCTGCTGCAGACTCCCCCTGAGTCCATGCACAACATTCTCAGGCACAAATTATTATAGTTAGCAAAAATTACAAACATGAGCAAAAAGATAATCAAATATATAAATGCTCCCCCTGAGAATGTGGTCCCGATAGCTAGTCAGTTCTTGGGAAGCGTGACCACTCCCAATTTATTGCGAAGGTACTCAAAGACTTCCTTGGGCAACGGTTTTGTGAAGATATCCGCTACTTGCTCTGTTGTTGGAGCAAAATCCAACTTAACCTCACCTTCCACAACTTTCTCCTACGTACAACACGTTGTCGCTGCAATATATTCTACCTCTGCTATGGATAAGGAGACTGACTCTTGTTTCTTACTGTGCCACGCGACCAACTTGTCTCCAAGATAGAATGCACCTCCACTGGTACTCTTTCTATCATAAAGTCTTCTTGGATAAGAACTCTAATCTCTGCTCATCATATTATAATTCTTGTTGTACCTTGCTTTTACTTATTTAGTATAGTATGATCAACACTAAACTTTCAGCTATGCAAAAGTTACTCCCAAATCAAAAGTGATCGACTCTCCAGGCAGCCTGCACATAATTTCTTTAGCCTTTTGACTGCCACCTCCTTCGTGACTGACGACTTTGCCTCGCATCCATTGTGCAGCTCAATGTCTCTGGTTTCTAATGGCTGCCATGAATGTTTTCATCGCCTGTGCAGGTATTGATAGTGGACCGTTACATCTAGCATTGGAGCCTCAATCTGTGCATAGTCATCAACACTCGGTATTCTGCTTCTTGCTAGGGCATATGTCAGGGCTACTCAATGTCTTAGGTGAACATTCTTCACGTGATTCTAGGGAGCATTTCTCCTCGCTACGATCAAGGGATTCCTCGAGCAATATCTCGCATTTCTCAAATAATGCAAGACTTTCTTAGGTGCATAGGCATCTTGTCCTCCTTGGCGCTTCACCACCTGGGCGCTATTCTCTCAACATCTCTACCTTGCATGTGCCACTTGGCACTCTTGACGAACTGGGTGCTAGTGCCACTGTTTGCTTTGACTCTGGCATCTCTTTGATAACGGCTACTTCTTTAGAGAAAATTGATGCTCTCTTATACCAAACGATGTGTTGTATTTTTGGTTAAGAACCTCACGCCTTCCACCTACACGTTGGCAGTAATTTTCATAACGATCATGAAGAGCTTTACCATAGTCCTCCCTCGATATTGGTAGATGAATTGAGACGTACTCACAACATGGATTCTATTTTATCTGTAGATTGGGAATGTTACAGGCTTCAAAACCAGCACCTGCCAGCTTATGCTTCCATGACACGTCGACCTGTGCTGCATGTTCTATCTCAGATAACGCCTATCAACTGCTGCATCGAAAACCTAGCTGTTCACCATGTTGTTCTGCTGAAGCACATCAGTTTGACACTATCTCCACAAACATCTACATGAACTGAAACACATTTTGACAACTATACGACAACTCCCCCTGACTACTTGCCTTTCATCCTCAGATAACCAAACAACATAGGAGCATTAAAATAAAACTTTAAGATTGCTCCCCCTGAGGATGTGCTACCTGGAGCTGCTTAGTGCAATAGAGGAGTAGTCTCCTTCAGTCCAAGGAGACACGATTTCCTCTCTTCTTTCTTTCTCCAACATTTCTTGAACTTGGGCTTGAGTTTTTCAACTGCATCCCTATTTTGAACCTTTTCATGAACTTGAACATTTCTCTTGGGTGGTTGTCTCTTGTGCATCCTTGATGGATGATTATTTTCCTTTCTTTGATGCACATGATTTCTTCCCTGTCTGTGTTGCATTCTTTGCGTCTGATGAAATCTACTGTCTTGCCTTAGATTAGATACAAAATTTCTTGGACAAAACCTTGCTATGTGCCCATGACCATTACATTTAAAACATTGCACATGGTGTTCAACCGGAATAACAGATGTATTTCTACCAGCATAACTCTTTGATCTATTATTCAATCCACAATAAATTGCCTTGTGACCATAATGGTTGCATCTAAAACAATAGCCATTAAAAGCATTATTATGAATAAAGTGAGAGTGATAGAACCTCTTTTGTTGTGGTTGCTTTGTTGTAGATCTCCTTTGAGATTTTCTTCCTTTTGAAGATTCAGCTTCAAGCTTTTCTTGCTTTGATCCTTCAGTAGTGGACTTCTTCTTCTCTGCAGATTTAGAAGATGAAGGTTGTTCAACTTCACATCCAAGACCAAGCTTACACATGGGGCTTCTTTGTTGCCTTATCATTTTATCTAGCAACTCTGTGCTCTTCTCAAATTTGAGATTTGTATTGGCCTCTTCTAGTTGTTTCCTCAATAAAACAATCTCCTCTTCTTGTTTGCAACAAACAATCTCTTTCTCATTGATCTGTGACCTGAGAGTTTCTTCAATCCTTTTGGACTCTTCTACTTGTAGCTTTAGATCACTAAAAACTTTGTTAGATTCCTCTTCACGTTTGCTACATACATCGACTTTATCATCCAGGTGTGACTTCAAGGCTTCTTCTATTTTCTTGGCTTTATGAATTTGTAAGAAGAGATCTTCGATCTTATCCCCATATTCTTCCAACTTCTTGGACAGTCTTCTGTTCTTTTTCCTTTCTATATTCAACTCTTCAAGTGCAGCGATCAACTCACCTTCTAGATCTACTTCAAGCTCAAGGTTTTCATCACATACTTCAGAATTCACTCCTTCTATCTTTTCTAGTTCAATTTTCTCTTCCACAGGAACTAAAATCGACTGAGATGCCTTATTGGAGGAGGATCTATTCTTCTTACCCATTGCGTACTAATCCAAGATCAACCCTAGCTGATTTAGCTTGACAAGGGAAACTGGCTCTGATACCAATTGTTAGTCTCACAATGACACTCGAGGGGGGGGTGAATCAGTGTGGCTCTTTAAATCTTAAATCTTCAACTCTTAAAGCCAAAACAATGAAAACTTAAAACCACATAAAGCAAATATAACAAGAGAGCATCACACAACACAAGATGTACCGAGGTTCACCAATTTTGGCTACTCCTCAAAAATTGACTGTTTGGACTCCCATCCAAATCCAGCCTTTGCAAAGTAACAACTTTACAATCAATTTACCAGCACCCACTGGAAGGAGCACCAACCCCTGATTTATCTGCACCAACAGAAAGGAGCACCAACCCCTAATTTATCTGCACCAACAGAGAAGGAGCACCAACCCCTGATTTACCAGCACCAACTGGAAGGGAGCACCAACCCGATTTACCAACACCAACGAAAGGAGCACCAACCCCTGATGCCAAGCACCAACTTGGACTTTAATTCTGAAACTAGAAGATTGACATAAAAATGCCTTCACTTTTACAAGACCCTGATCGGTCTATTGCTTACTCAACATTGCTCACGCAACACACACCCTTCTCGCTCGCCTCTCGTGCTCCTCTCGCGCTCTTCGCAAGATAAAATCTGCACTCTCTTTCGGCACTATTCACAAAATAATCCACACTTAAATTCTCCAAGCAGCACTCCTTTTATAACCATCCTTTCTCTTTGTAACTCCAGTCGTAACTCCTTTCATTTCTCATACGCCACTTGTCAATTGTAATGCCTTCTTTATGTAACTCCTTTTGTATATATAGAGTAGGCATTTCATCAAACACGTTACATGCAAAGAATTGACACCATATTCTCCTACCATGACTGTTCGTCTTCTCGGTCATGACTGTTCGTTTTCTCCTTTGTGCATGCATTTGTTTTGATTCCCGAAAAAGCTTTTCGTTTCTATTTTGACGACTGTTCATTTTCTCCTTCTTCGACTGTTCATTTTCTCCACATGGGCATTCATCCTTTCTCCTTCCATGACTGTTCGTTTTCTCCACATGGGCATGCGTCCGCTTCTTTCCATGTGTAACGACCATATTAAATATTCCTTATGGGTCCACGTCACTATGTAGTCTTCAGTTTCACCATCCTGGTATTCATGTCGTGATATCGTGACACTTTTGTTACTCTGCCTGCCTGCCTTTCTTGAGTCACGAAAATGTGACATGTCACGATATCATGACACTTTTGTTACTCTGCCTGCCTGCCCTTCTTGAGTCGTGAAAATGCGACATGTCACGATATCATGACACTTTTGTTACTCTGCTGTCTGCCTTTCTTGAGTCGCGAAAATGCGACATGTCACGATATCACGACACTTTTCTTACTCTACCTACCTGCCTTTCTTGAGTCGTGAAAATGTGACATGTCACGATATCGTGACACTTTTTCTTTCTCTTCCTCCTTGCCTTTTTGAGTCATGAAAATGCGACATGTCGCGATATCGTGACACTTTTTCTTTCTCTCTCCTCTCTTTTGAGTCGCGAAAATGCGACATGTCGCGATATCGTGACACTTTTTCTTTCTCTGCCTGGCTGCCCTTTTGAGTCATGAAAACGCGACATGTCGCGATATCGCGACACTTTTTCTCTTTTACTCTCTCTCTTGCAATATGTCATGAAATCGTGACACATTTTCTTTCTTACATCTCTCTTGCAATATGTCACGAAATCATGACACTTTTTCTTTCGCTCTCTCTCTTGCAATATGTCACGAAATCGTGACACTTTTTCTTCCGTACTCTCTCTCTTGCAATATGTCACGAAATCATGACACTTTTTCTTCCGTACAATCTCTCTTGCAATATGTCACGAAATCGCGACACTTTTTCTTTCGGACTCTCTCTCTTGCAATATGTCACGAAATCGTGACACTTTTTCTTTCGTACAATCTCTCTTGCAATATGTCACGAAATCATGACACTTTTTCTACTTGCCTTTTTCTCTTCCAACATGTCACGAAATCGTGACACTTTTTCTTCCGTACTATCTCTCTTGCAATATGTCGCGAAATCGTGACACTTTTTCTACTTGCCTTTTTCTCTTCCAACATGTCACGAAATCGTGACACTTTTTCTACTTGCCTTTTTCTCTTCCAACATGTCACGAAATCATGACAGTTTTTCCTGCTTGCGCTTTCTCTTCGAACATGTCACGAAATCGTGACAATTTTTCTTGCTTGCGCTTTCTCTTCGAACATGTCACGAAATCATGACAGTTTTTCTTGCTTGCGCTTTCTCTTCGAACATGTCACGAAATCGTGATAGTTTTTCCTGCTTGCGCTTTCTTTTTGAACATGTCACGAAATCATGACAATTTTTCTTTCTTCTCAACATGTCACAATATCGCGACAGTTTTTCTTTCTTGCTCAACATGTCGTGATATCGCGATAGTTTTTCTTTCTTGCTCAACATGTCGTGATATCGCGACAGTTTTTCTTTCTTCTCAACATGTCGCGATATCGCGACAGTTTTTCTTTCTTGCTCAACATGTCGCGATATCGTGACAGTTTTCTTCCTTGTGATTTTCTTTTGATTTTTAGCATATGGGCCACTTCGATCTTTTGGAAAATCATTGTACATACTCTGAAGAACCTCTTAACTCCTGTCCACTGCATCAACCGATCTGTCTGACTGTGTTGACAACAATGACAATATTGTTGCTGCACCTTGCTCAACAAGTAGATCTCAGACAACATTGATAATACCAATGGGTTATCTAAAGAAAAGGTAAGGACGATCAGGAGATAAATGATCGAAAGTATCCACAAGATGACCATGAAGGCAAGGCCCACCCTATCATATTTGGTCAAAATTAAAGATACATTGGGCCATATGGAGGGTGAATTTGAAGCATCAATCAAACTCCTAACAACAAGGCTATCAGCAGCTACAAAGATTCAAGTCTTGATGGATAGAACACAAGAAATAACATGATATAGAACACAAGACATGAATTGGTCCTAGGCCAAGTTAGCCACTAGAAACTTCTTCAAAAGACATAAGCTGGTAACAAAAATTGCTAAGCTCATGTAGAAGCTCAAAGCATAACCTAAGGTAATTCTAAAACATGTAAGCATAGCTAAAAATTATGGTATCTCTAGCTTTTGGGACAAAGATTCTAATTTTTTGGTGGAAGATGAATTGAAGACCACCTAGGAAAAAATGTAGAAGATGAGTCAAAAATTTATAGCTAAGAAGAGCCTGTTCAAGAAGAAAAAATATTCAGCATGGCTCAAGATATTACCCAGATCAACTCTTGTCTACATGAACTATACATGAAATCAAAAACCCTATCATATGACAAGGTTGAAGAGTTGGAATATTTGTACATCACTTTCAAGGAAAAATCAGATACATATGAAGAGACCTGGAGGAAAGAATTCACCATCTATAACGAAGTCATCCATGAAAAGGAAAAACAAGAAAAGGCTAAGAAAGCCTCATAAAGCACTGTAGCAGCTCCTGGTTAAGGTGAAGCAAAGAAATATACTTAAGAAGATACTCTAGAAGAATGACCGCCCAAAGAGAGAAGCATTTTTTGTGCTTGGTATAATTTCCCTTTTTTTCTCCTTTTTTAATTTATTATTTTTACTCCATTCCCAAATGGATAAAGGCTCTAGATTCTAAAATTTTGCTAGTAAAATTACCCTCTGAGGTGCTAATAATGTTGGTCAAAATGACCACATACAAAGAAATAAGGAGTAGTCTTCTCAAGATTCCACTAAGTTTATAGAATGGTCATGATAACACGACATGCCAAGGGTAAATATAAGGTGAAAAGTCATGACAGAGCAACATTTTGAAGGCCAAGGGCCTAATAAGGACAAAAAGTCATGATAGCACGATGTTTTGAAGGTCAAGGTGAAAGCCATGACCAGAAGTTGCGATAGCATGACATTTTGAATGTGAAGGTGAAGCTAAGGCAAATGGTAGTGATAGGATGACATTTTGAAGTCCAAGGACTAGATATGGACCAAACGTTGTGATAGTGAGAAATTTTGAATATTGAAATAGAGTTAAGGAAAAATGGTCATGATGGTGCAACATTTTGAAGCCCAAGATTCAAGCCATGACCAAAAGTCACGAAAGTATGATATTTTAAAGGTGAAGGTGAAGCTAAGGCAAATGGTCATGATATCAAAACATTTTTAAGGCTACGGGTAAATCTAAGGTGAAAATTCATGATGGCGTGACATTTTGAAGCCCAAGGGTCAAGCCATGATCAAAATTTGTGACAGTGTGACATTTTTAAGGTGAAGGCGAAGCTAAGATAAATAGTCATGATAGCATGATATTTTGAAGGTGAAGACGAATCTAAGGCAAATGGTCATGATAGCACAATATTTTGAATCCCAAGGGTGAATCCATGATAAAAAGTCATGACGACACAACATTTTGAAGGTAAAAGTAAAGCTAATGCAAATGGTCATGATAGCATGATATTTTGAAGTCGAGGGTCCAAACGAAGATAAAAAGTGGTGATGGCACGACACTCTGAAGATAGCTGGACCACAACTCCCCAAAAATGTTAAAGAATATTGTTGTAAAAAAAACATCTCAACCACTTCCAGTTGAAGTCTCTATGCTCTCTTAACTTCTTCTTTACCAGAATGAGCCTACGGGTATAATATTGTAACAACTTTCACTTTTTCTGTTATGTAAACTCTTATATAAAGGATGAGAAACCTAAAAAAATGGTTGACTCTTAGGTGTTTACAAGGCTATGTATGCAGACTTCTGAAAGTTAATAAAAGATCATCCATTCTAGTTTTTGGCTCACTAGTATCCTAAATCAAGTATGTATGGATTGTTAATTGCTACATAAGGTTAGATTGAATGTAACTTGCTTTAATTCTTACTCTAAATTCTTGAAAATTAACTTTACCAATAATGTTACGTTTAAATAGATATACACTAGAAGTTTAGTTTCTCTATTTTTACGGTTTAAATATATGCTTCTCTGTAAAAGGCTATAATAGTTTCTTTGTTGTTATCCAATCTATACCCCTTAATCGACTCTAGAAATAGATATATTTTGCTCTCTTTATGCATTTTCCTCTTTCTCTCTCTTTTCCTAAAAGAAGCAAGGAACCAGCCTCCTATGGAGATTGAACTGGGTAAACTTTGTTTTAGCCTAGTCTTTTAATGTTGGCAAAGTCTTGGGTGCAAACGTAACCAAAGGTAAATTTATCACAAAAACAATCCAAGAGCATCCTTGGTGGCCCTCATGAACCCCCTCAATGAGTAGTCAAGCATGGATGCCTCTCTAACCACTATTCCATTTCCTTATACAACCCATCTCCAAAGCTTCGAAACCATCCTTGCCTCTTCTTTCGAAAGAAAACCTACCATTTCTAAGTTGAAATTTTTTAAAAATGTAACCTTGAATTTTGCTTCCTAGTTGAAATCATGTATTACTCAAATATCTATAGCTATAGCCTACACCAAGGAAGGGGTAGTCCTCGACCCAATTAGTATGCAATGTTCCACCCTAAAAATAACATCGCTCATTAAAAATCTTGAAGGAGAGATGATCCTAGAGGACTAACAAGTTGAGATAACTATAGAGGATATCACTCAGCTACCAATATAATATGATTAGGGGAAGACCCAAGCCCACATGGGAACCATATATCTAAATGCTGAATATTACAAGGAAAAGTATCTCAGAGTTGAAAAAGTAAGGAAGCATTTATAAGAGACCTTGAGCCAACAAAAAACAATAAAAAAGGCTTTGAAAAATGAGGCTAAGAAATGGGAGTTGATGTTCAATGAAGCAACCTCCTATAAGAAGAAAATTTTAAAATCCAAAGAGCAAATACAACAGTTGAACCAATAGGTCAAGGACCTAAAAACGTAGCTCTCGAACATCATTGATAAGACCAGTGGGATGTCTAAATAAAAGGTAAGGACGGTCAGGAGAGAAATTATTGAAAGCATCCACAATATGACCATGAAGGCAAGGTCCACCCTATCATATCTAGTCAAAATTAAAGATACGTTGGGCTAAGTGGAGAATGAATTTGAAGCATCAATTAAAATCCTAACAACAAGGTTATCAGCAGCTACAAATATTCAAGTCTTGGTGGATAACATGCATGTAATAACTAGATACATAGCACATGACAAGAATTGGTCCTAGGCCAAGTTAGCTACCATAAACTTCTTCAAAAGATACAAGTTGGTAACCATAAGTACTAAACTCATGTAAGAGCTCAAAGTAGAAGCTAAGGAAATTTTGAAACATGTAAGCATAGCTGAAAATTGTGGTATACCTAGCTTGTGGGACAAAGATTCTGATTTCCTGATGGAAGATGAATTGAAGGCCGCCTAGAAAAAATTTGTAAACTATGAGTCAAAAATTGATAGTTGGGAAGAGTCCATTCAAGAAGAACAAATATTCAGCATGACTCAAGATATTACCTAGACCAAATATTGTCTACATGAACTATACATGAAATAAAAAACCCTATAATATGACAAGGTTGAAAAGTTGGAATATATGTACATCACTTTCAAGGAAATATCAAATACATATGAGGAGACCTGGCGAAAAGCATGCACCACCTATAAAAAAGTCATATAGGAAAAGGACAAACAAGAAAAGGCTAAGAAAGCCTCATCAATAGCACAATAGCTCTTGGTCAAGGTGAAGCAAAGAAATCTACTGACGAAGATACTCTAGAAGAATGACCGCCCAAAGTGAGATGCATTTTTTGTGGTTGGTATCATTCCCCTTTTTTTCCATCCTTTTTTAAATTATTCTTTTTAATCCATTCCCCAATGGATAAAGGCTCTATATTCTAATATTCTTCTGATAGAATTACCCTAGGAGGCACCAATAATGTTGGTCAAAATGACCACATCTAGGTAAATAAGGAGTAGTCTTCTCAATATTTCACTGTGTAGAGAACAGTCGCAACAACGTGATGTTTTGAAGGTCGAGGCAAAAATAAGAGCCAAAAGTCACAATAGTATGAAATTTTGAAGTCCAAGGATCAATCCATGACCAAAAGTCATGATAACATGACATTTTGAAGGTCGAGGCAGAAATAAGAGCCAAAAGTCACAATAGCACAACATTTTGAAGCCCAAGGGTCAAGCCATTACCAAAAGTTATGACAACATGACATTTTGAAGGTGAAAGTGAAGCTAAGGTAAATGGTCATGATAGCATGATATTTTGAAGACCAAGGGTAAAGCTAAGGTGAAAAGTCATGACAACATGACATATTGAAGGCCAAGGGCCAGATATGGACCAAAAGTCGTGATAACATGACATTTTGAAGGTTGAGACAGAAGCCATGAACAAAAGTCATGACAATGCAACATTTTGAAGGTGAAGGTGAAGCTAAGGTAAAAGGTCATGATAGCATGACATTTTCAATACCAAGGATCGAATATGGACCAAAATTCATGATAGCACAACATTTTGAAGACCGAAGTGAAGCTAAGGCAAATGGTCATGATAGCGCGACATTTTGAAGACCAAGGGCAAAGATAAGATGAAAATTTATGATGGCATGACATTTTGAAGCCCAAGGATCAATCCATGACCAAATTTCGTGATGATACAACATTTTGAAGGTAAAAGAAAAGCTAAGGCAAATGGTCTTGATAGTGTGATATTTAAAGGTGAAGTCAAAGCTAAGGCACATGGTCATGATAGCATGACATTTTGAAGCCCAAGGATCAAGCCATGGCCAAAATTTGTGATGGTATAACATTTTGAAGGTAAAATTTAAGCTAAGGAAAATGGTCATGATAGCATTATATTTTTAAGCTGAGGGTCCAAACGAAGACAATAAGCGGTCATGTCATGACACTCTAAAGATAGCTGGACCACGATGTCCCAAAGAGGTTAAAGAAGATTGTTGTAATAAAAAGATCTCAACCACTTCCAGTTGAAGTATCCACGCTCTCTTAACTGCTTCCTTACCATAATGAGCCTACGGGCATAATATTGTAACAACTTTCACTTTTTTTGTTATGTAAAACTCTTATATAAAGGATGAGCGACCTAAAAAAATGGTCATATTTTAGATGTTTACAAGACTATCTATACAAACTTATGAAAGTTAATAAAAGATCATCCATTATGGTGTCCTAAATCAAGTATGTATGGATTTTTAATTTCTACATAAGGTTAGATTGAATGTATCTTGCTTTAATTCTTACTCTGAATTTCTGCAACAAAGTTCCCTAGCTCTGAAATTAAATTTACCAATAAGCTTACATTTAAATAGATATACATCAGAAGTTTAGTTTCTCTATTTTGCGGTTCAAATATATGCTTCTTTGTAAAAGGTTGTAATATTTGCTTTACTGTTATCTAATATGTACCCCTTAATCGACTCTAGAAATAGCTATATTTCTCTCTCTTTATGCATTTTACTCTCTCTCTCTCTCCCTTTTCCTAAAATAAACAAGGAACTAGCCTCCTTTGGAGATTGAACCGTGTAAACTCTATTTTAGCCTGATATTTCAATGTTTGGTAAAGTCTTGGGAACACATGTAACCAGAGGTATATTTTGCACCAACACAAACATATAATCTAATATAGAATAGACCTATGCAAAAATAGTAACAAAATAATATCCCAATTTGTTGTCATCATAGGGTGTGACGATTAGGACTATCACAATCTGGGGGCTGCCCTGGGGTGGGACAACCACCAAATATGTTGGTTTTTTACCACCAGTTCCTCTAGGAATTGGTACAAAATACTCTTAGGGGTGTTTTTGACAAATTTAGGGATGGGATTCACTCAAATAGATAGGTTTTGTAAATAGATTGTGCATTTTGTAGTCACTTGAAAACCTCCTTTGCTAGGTAGAGATCTCAAGGAAAAACACACAATAATGTGGGGGAAAATATTGGCAGCACTTCATGGTGAAATATGCAAAGACTCCTCTATGAATTTGGGTGGAATTGATCCACTTTATAGCCCAAGAGGGCATATGGAAAAATGGGCATGTGAGGCCATGCGAGGCTAGGGTTGCCATTTGTCCCAAAGGTCACCATGCATTGGAGGGGGGAGGAATATCTATTTTTGGCCTTAAATATGCAATGTGTCATGATATTTATGTGCCCTCCCACTAGCATGCTTGAATAGGCTGGTTAAATCACAATTTTTGGATACCATTTGTCTTAATTTTTATTTTTTGAGGGTCAAATACCAAGGTTGTCACACCTAGGGATGACTACTAGTGGTTGTCCTTGGATGTGACGACCATGAACTGTGGTCATCCCAAGGTGTGATGGCCATGCCTACATGGTCCAAAACTTCTCAAAATTGGGGTATAACCTTCCAAAAGTGGTTAGGACCACTATGTAACCTTTGAGGGTTGCCCAAGGGGGCCATATGGTGTCAAATTAGACAATGCCTTGGTCGTCTAATCACATTGACATGATTTTAGTGTCTACATGTTGAACATTCATTGCATTCCTAACTTTATAATCTAATGCAGAGATTAAGCATAATAAACAAGTTTTCATATTTCTCATACATTCTTTCATTAATATCAAATATTAGGTACTCAAGAGATAATGTGATTCCATTAAACATATGCAACATACATATTAATTCATAGAATGAGTTGAGTACAAAAGCATACCTTTAATTTATTTTCACACAAAACCGTTGTAGTACTCTATCTTATTTCCCAAATGGATTCAATAGTACATAAGTCTTGGCATTTATTTTCTTCTCATAAGAATGAAGAAATGATAATGATTTGAAATGAATATTGTTTTCAAGTACATTTTTCTACTCAAGACGTGCACTAATACTGCAATACAAAATCCAACAATGCAACTAAGAACTAATGAATCCTTAAGCAAGAGTTCAATATGTCTGACCACTAGAAGTATTTTTTATACATTTGAATGTGTTTAAAATATTCTATAGTGTGGTTTCATATTCTAGCCTATGTTTGTAGATTCATCACTATGCTCACTATACACTGTAGTTTGTTACTCATTATGGATTTCAAGCTAAACCATCAGGGGATCAGATATGACTCATCATGATCATGCAACTAACATATATTCTAGTTTAAATAAAAGCAAGATTCACACATAAATGTTCTAGACTTCTCTAATCCCCTCTCACAATATTTCTCATAAGTTCTGTTGCATTTCTATAATGAAATAACTAGACTAAGGTACTAGTTTATATAAACATAGTCTGCCATTTCACAACCCTTCAACTGCAAACTTACACTATATTATCATGGTAGTATTATTATTTTTTAAATATTCAACAAACTATATTGCAATATCCAACTCTCTCCAACCATCTAGTACATTATTTTCTTTTATAATAATACAAATATAACAATTGTATTCAAATTATTTATGCACAACCAGTGTATCTATTATATTCAATCATATTAAACATGGCAAGCATTTGGGTGGTGTTAAATTTGTCTCACACACAACAAACTATTAAAATTCTCAACTCGTTCACACACAAAAAATGTTTCAAGTGCTTTACTTGTTTCATACACGAAAAATGAAGTGTTTTAAAGTAGCAAAAAAATTAAAATTAAGGTAACCAAAGTGTTTCTACTACCACAATTATATTCATATATATGACAAAAAACTAAAAACACTCTATGCTCACATAATCCATAAATCACATACTTTATTTCATGAACAACACATTCACCCAACTATTTCATTTCCACACACATGGGTTTTGTTTTCACATGTCAATGGTTCAACAATCATGAAAGGAATTTTGATAATATTTCCACATAGCACAAATACAGAATTACCAACTTGTATTCATGCCTTTGAACTGTAGTAAATATATGTTCTGAAAGCTCCTTCCTTTCTCAACTCACTGCTTGCATGCCCTTCTCTTCCCTTCCTTCGTCGAATGTGCTCTTCTCTCTTATTTTTCCTTCCCCATCCTTCTTCTCAACTGAAAGCACTTAATTCTACATGATGTATTTTCCCATATTTTTGGCATACCTCCATAACCAAAACAATAATATGCACATTCCACTAGCATGGAGTTCTTCATCTCATGGAATTTCAAAACAAAATTATTCCCTTCTCGAAGCTTAACCAAAAAAACAAAAGAATAACAAATACTTTTTCACCCTTTACAAGCGATGGTTGGGAAAACACTATGCTTTATGTGGAGAGAATTTTGGCTATCATCACACCAACGCAATCCATAATTAAAGCCATAAGTGGAGTCACTCTCCTCTTTAACTTCCCACCACAATTTTTATTTTTTATTTTTTTTTTAAAGCAAAAAACCCCTTGTGGAGCCGCCTTGGTCTGAGAGACCACGAACAGGGGGTTCTACACCGTCAAAGTCACCCGGGGGTCGCACCCGACCCTGCCCGCACCAATATTATCAATTGGATTTTGGATACCCAATTCATTTTTTTGGTAGGGTGGAGATTTGAACCTGGGACCTCCATTGGAAGATTACCCTCTCCTCTCCAACTCACCTACAACACCTGGGTTAAAATAATTTATAGTGGAAAACACCCCTTTCGAGGTGCCACTTTTAACAGGTTGGGCATAGGAGGAATGGAGCCTTGTCGACCTCTACCAGCACATAGGGCATTCCTAACTATACCATATATCTGTAGGATGGAGACAATGGGAATGGAACCTGGGTCGACCTCTACCAGCACCCAGGGTATTTACCACTACACCACAATAAGCAGATCTTCCCACCACAACTTTATTCATAATTAAAATACATAAAAACGAACAAACAACACAACCATCATAGCTTTTCAATACATTTATTTTCCTTTCAAAAAGGTAAGGGATGAAATAATCATTTTTCATTATATTATTTTTTTAAATAAACATCACCTTTCACTAGTATCAAGACAATATAAGAGTGAACTTTAATTCAAACTATTTAAAGGAAATTTCAAGACTAACACACCTTCTTTACCTCCTTTAATCACACAAGTCAACAATGGAATATTTCATGAATTAGGCATACACACACATGCAACAATTGCAACCAACCATATGCCTTTTCACACTAGTGGCTCCCATCATCATTGCCACAATAAAACATTTCTCATGCATTGCCCACATGCAATATTCAAACCAATTTTAAATCACGTAATAATGCACCTAAATGATATGCATATGCGAGTATCCATGTGCTTGTGAGTTGAATCATCACTTCCCCACTTACTTGCTTCATTTTATTGCCTTTCTAAGACCAACCTGCACTCATAGAAGCCATCAATAGTACTTTGTCTGACAAGAAAAGATAATAATTAACATTTTTTATTATTTTTCTTTAACCATGCAAGGAGGGTCATTACATCCTTCCCCATTAGATATAAACACACTCCCTGTGTTTTAAGCCATGAGAAGTAAAATATAATCTTATGAATATATATATTTTTTAATGCAATAACACTAAATCAAATTTCACTTTGCCATTTGATCCTAATTATTGCCAATATATTTTTCATCATAAAGAAAATACATCATTTCATTTATGATCACCATATAATCACATCATTGATTAAGTCATAAAGGAAATCAAATACACATTTCCATTGTAGTCCATACATGAACTATATCAATACCAAAACAGTCATGATTTACTCTACCTAGTAGTTCATCAAACATATTTGATACACAATCCCAAATTTTATCGTAGTCTTATGAAAAGTTTTCTTCTAATAAAAAAAGTAAAGAAATTATTGCTGCAAAATTTCTACATCTTCCCACGTAGCATTTGTGTTTGAGTAGTGGTCCCACTGGAATCGACATTACTCTATATTTTGTTTTCACAAATTCTTGGTTCTGAAACCAAGTAGGTGGACAGGACGTACCTCAATACTTAATGGATCTTTCATCTATAGATTGGAAACATCCAAAACATGATTTGGGTTATAAATATACTTTATAAATAAAGATACATGAAAGACATTATGAATCTTGGATAATTTTGGTGGTAGATCTAATCTATATGCAATAGGGCTTATCTTATATATGATCTCAAATGGACCCACATATCGAGAGTCAAGTTTGGAAAATTTTATTGAAATTTTAGTTGGCTTAACCCTTAAGAATACTCAGTATCCCACTGAGTACTCCCTCGATGTATGTTTGATGTTTGCGTAGCTCTTTTGGTGATCTACAACCTCTTTCAACTTCTACTGAATTCCTTTTAATTGCTCTTCCATCTCTCTTATCATTTTCGGGCTGATCACTACCCGATCCTCTGGATTATCCCAAGATAAGGGAATTCTGCACCTTCTCCCATATAGGGCTTTGAAGGGTACCATACCTAGTGAAGCATGGTAGCTATTGTTATAAGCAAAATATAATAGGTGTAAGTAGTATTCCCACTTATTATGTTGATCCATGCAATACATTTGCAGCATATCCTCAAGTACCTGGTTCATCCTTTCAGTTTGACCATCCATTTTTTGGTGATAAGTTGTACTAATATTCAGTTTGGTCTCTAATGCTCAATGCATGTGCTCCACTTTCACCTTCTAATATTCCAAGCATCTAGCTATAAAATTAGAAATAGCTTTTTTCATACCAAGCCAAAAATATGCTTTCTTTAAATTCTCTCACATCTTTGCACTTCCTGGATGCATAGAGTAGGGAGTATTATGAGCCTCATTAGGGATTGTTTCGCTCAATACTCGAGATTTGGGTACCACCAACCTATTACTAAAATAAATCATATTATCCCTCCAAACATAATTCATATCCTTATTTGTTTTCTGTCCATATGCTTCTATATATAATTGGAAAATTTTATATTTTCCTTGCCAAGTCTTAATTTGATCTATTAGACCATACTCAAATTTATTCATAGCAACTATGCACCCTCTTTAGATCAAAGCATAAATGACATTATTCTCTTTACCCTTAATATATTCAATCCCAAAATCATATTCTACTAAGAACTCCATGATGAGGCAGAACATTGCCTCATACAAAGACTGCTTTTGATAACTTTTTAAACTATTTGGAACCACTTATGATATGATTTTGTACTAATTTTAGTGATACTATGAATTATATGATGATGTTTGCATATTGAAATGATAAATTTCATATGACATGTTTTGACTGTTTATCTATGATTTATAATATGTTTCAGTTGTATTATTTAGTATATTTTATATTAAATTAATGTTGTAATATTAAGGTGCTGCTATCTATTTGGTTTTATGCTTCTTTCACAAGATTTTCCCACTGTCTACTCACTTTGAATAACCAAAAAGGTGCCAAGAACTTTATTAATAGTTGACTGTGCAGAAAACATGATTTTTTCCATACAAATTCTAGCCAGCTGTACATATACATCATGGCTTAGAATTTGTCTACTCTAGCTGGTGCACAATATGGAATTAGTCTTCTGGGTACTCTTGGAGATTATTTCCACAATAACAACTATTTGCATGCACTTCGGGTGCAAGAATTGTTGCAAACCTTGTTCTACTACCTAATATTCTGGAGCAGCTTCGAAATAAGCGCAGAAACAATAGTTTTGGTAAAAAGTACCTTTAAATGCAACAAACAGATAGTAAATGGTGGTTACAGCTATTTAAAGGATATCCCTATCCTTTCCAATACTTGTCATTCAATGGATGCATTCCAGCAGATGAAATGGATAAGGAGTAATGGATCATATCCCTGCATTTTGGAAATAATTTTGCCATAGTTGTAACAATCTGATATTGTAGCACAAAACCTTATCAATAATATACCCTAATTGTATAAATAAAATGCTCCAATTTGGTTGAGCATATAGGAGTATATAGGAGCTAGAGGATAGATATTGGTAGAATTTTAAGTGTTGTAGCCTTGTATTGTAGCAGAATAGTATTCTGTAGGATTTTTCCCTGCACTGCTTTTATGTTACTACAAATTGAATAAAGGTGCAGTTTTATCATTCATGTTTGCCTGAGTTCAGTGTGAGGATTTGATAGTGTATATCAAGTACTTTTTCCCTATTTTGGTTCAAGAAGCAAGGGCCACTTCCAGGCCCAGAAGAGGGATTATTCCTACTAGAGTTATGCTAATTTCTTGTTGTAGTAGGTCAGGAGGAATTTAATAGGTTTTTGCATGGTTAATATTAAATTAAACTTCATATAACATGTGGCACATGAATGCATTATAGTTAAGTCATCTAGAATAGATTTTATAGCATAACATTTTTGGCTTCAGCTTCAGCATTTCCAGTCTATATTTCTAGTTTGCATCAGAGAATTTCTTGTTAATTCAATTTGCTACAGATTTGTAATATTTTCTTACCAACCTTTGAATTTCATCATTGTATTAGGTTTCATTTTATGCAAGTGTGAAGTTTCAATTCTGAAAAATTTTCATTGTTGTTATATTTAATTATGTGATTTCAATTTTGTTATTTTAAATTTTGTCAACTAAATTCTATCATTTTCAATAGTTCAGATTTGCTTTTCTACAACTGTGTGAATTTAAATTATGCAAGGATAAGTAGGTACTCTATTTTAGTTTCTAAGAGATTAAAAGGGACATTTGAAACCCCCAAGCACTAACTGTTTCACCAATAAATTCATATCCTAATTGACCTTATCCTTGAAATGCTTGCCTTTCCTATCGTATATAGCCTTGGAAACTACCCTAGATTGACAAACATAATGATTAAATTATGAAGAGTTGACGACACTCATAATTTTTGGTGCCATTGCCAAGGATAGCTTAGGTGTTGTTAGGAGAGATCTAGCAGTCTAAAAACTGTCCTATTTCAGAAAATATTTTTGGAAACCTGAGGTTTAGTTCATTTAGTAAATATGCATGAATGCATAGGCCAAGAGATAAAATAGGAAGGTTTATTAGAACTGGCTCTTTTCCACCAAGGCGTTCTTCACAATATGGTGAAGATCTGCCTGTGTATGAACTTATTGAAATACTTAAATAAGAAGCATCTTCTTCATCAACTAAAATTATAGATTCTTGGTAAGAACTCTTAGAGGCACTTACCTCTAGACATACCCATAGGGCTGATCCATATGAACCAGTTGAACAAATTAAAATTGAAGAAACACCTATGGCAGAACAAGGAGAATGTGATAGGGACATTGTTGGTCATGATGCTAAAAATCCTCTTGTTAGAACTTTTGAATATGCTATTCATATGAATCCTACTCAGAATGCTCCTATGAAAACAATTTCACCCTCAGTATTGCCAATCTTTAGGGGAGTTGTTTCTAAAGATCCTGATCAATTTCTATTTGAATTCAAAGTTCTATGTCAGACTTATGTCTATGTAAATGACAACTAGAAATTGAAGTTATTTCCCTCTACACTTAAAGATGCAGCCTTATGATGGTTTATGAGCCTTGAACTAGATTAAATCCGCACTTAGGATCAAATGGAAACTGCATTTTTGGATAAGTATCAGGAGTATTATAGAGTGAGAAATAATAAGGATGAGTTATTTCAGGTTAGACAAGAAGAGGATGAAAACTTAGAGGATTATCTTGATAGATTTGCCTTTATACAAAAGAGATGTGGTCCTATGGAAACTGATTTATTAAAAACCATATTTTTGAAGGGTTTGCAGGATGATTCTAGAAAAGTATTAGACTTAATGGAAAAAGGAGATATAAACCAACTTGATATTAATGATATTGTAGAGTTGTGTAGAAATTATTCCCGCACTAGGCAAAGAAGAAGGTAAAGAAATCCTGGTAATACTGATATAAAATATTTGATGGAGGAAATGGCTAACACAAAAACTGATATTCTTATTCAATTAAATACTGCATTAGGGAAAGGAATGCAAAATATAATTCTTCACCACCCCTAGCTATCTATTGTCCTATATGCAGGAATAAGCATGCCCTACATGATTATCCTTTGGATAGAACCTCTATCTCAAATATTTGTGGCATTTGTTCAAAATAGCATAACATTGATAAGTGCCATCTCTCGCCTTACCTTAAAAATATTTTGCAAACCCAAACTGAAGAACTTAATGTTATTGAGCAGAGGCCAGGAGGTAACTTTTTCAATACCATAATACCCCTTGTTTTCCTATAAGTTGGGGATAAAATCCTTGGAATATGCCTTGGGGATATTCAGAACCACCTTCACAACCATGGAATCAACCTTGGTCAGCCCCTCAAGGCTAGTCACCTTATGGTTGGAATCAACCATGGAATCATGTTAATCCACCTTGGACACAGAATCAACAATCTGGGTAGAGATGGGGGCCATAATACCCATCATATCAATGGTAGCAGAGGTATCAATGACAGGCTCAAAACCTGCTACTAGCTCCTAATTAGAACTTTCAAGGAATAATGCCAGCACAACATTCACAACAAGTTAAGCAACCTCCACTTCCAATTTAGCCTTTGGCTAACCCCAATAACAATAGACAAGCAACCCCTGTTTATGGATTTGAGTATGAAGAGACTATTGTAGTCCATGTTCTTGACTGTAGTAACATCTAGTTACATTTAGGGAAAGTTTTACCTAACCCTGAACCACCTACTATTGAAGAAATTTATGGAAAACAAGAATTTTCAAGTCTAGAAAAACCGCAAATAGAGAAAAAAGAAGGAAAAATAGAAATTTTACAAGGAAAATTTGAACCTGCCTCAATAGACCTTTCGTATTCTAAAAGGTTTGACCATACTATCACTCCTCCTGAATCAGAATTAATCACAAAATTAAGAAAAATGTCTATCTCACTCCCTTTGTTGCAAGCAATAAAGGATGTACCTCTGATTAAGAAAACCATTCAGGAGTTGTGCATTAGGAAACCTAGCAAGAAGAAGAAAGCCTTTCCTAAGACTATGCAAGTAGAAGGTAAGTTGGCTGACCTGCTCTTTGGAAAACTAGTACCCCCAAATATGGTGATCCAGAGAGTCTAGTAGTTACAATTATTTTTGGGTTAGCTCAAATTATAAATGTATTTATTGATTTAGGAGCTGCAATCAACATGATGACTAAGGAAACCATGCAAAAATTGTAGCTCAATAATCTTAGTCCTACTACCACAATTTTGGAAATGGCAGATAGGTCAGTGGCCAAACCGGAAGGAATTCTAGAGGATGTTTCCATTGAAGTGTCTTCTTAGGAATATCCTATAGATTTCTTAGTATTACAGCCTAGAAACTCAGCAAATGGCTATCCTATTATTCTAGGACAGCCTTGGCTTGCCATTGCAGCTGCATTTATAGATTCCAGGTCAGGTGAGATGACTATTTTAAACAGTGTAGACCTAAAAAATATTTCCTTATATCCACTAGCCCAACCTTCACCTAAATTTTCTGGATAGATATGGTATTCTGAATCTGATGAAGAACAGGAAACTATTGTCACCTTGGCCACCATTGTAGTAAAGGAACATATTGAAGAACTTAATTCACCAAAAAGAGAAATCTTTGAACATGAAACAGTTTTGGTGAAAACATTGCAAGAAGAAAGCCTTAGGGATGATCAAATTCTTTACCATCATTTGTTATGGAAATATGAAGAACAAACTAATGAACATCTGTCATCTATTCCACTATAAGAAAGCTCCTTCACATTGCCACATGGATGGCATCATCATATTCTAACTTCTTTCACCTGTCCTATGCAAATGATCCCATCCGATATCACATTTACACAAAAATCAAGAGTATTTCATACTATGCAACCACATCATTGTCCCCTAAATGCTTTAATAAATAAATATGAGGTTGTCAAATCTATTTATCCAAGGATTAAAAAGATTGAGATATAGCCAAAAATGTTTTTGAACATTAATAGTTGGTTGACTAATAAGCAAGAAGTCAAATTATTTGTTGTTTTGTAGAGACATGTTCAGGATTTTGCTTGGAGTTATAAGGACATGACTGAAATTTACCTTGATGTGTGTACACATAGAATATAAATTGAAGATGTTAAACCTGTGAGACAACCTCAAAGACGTTTGAATCCTCCTTTGAAATATATTGTCAAGGAAGAAATTGAAAAGCTTTTAAATGTAGGATTCATCTATCCAATATCATACAGTAGATGGGTTTCTCCATTAGTCATTGTTTCAAAGGAAAATAAAAAAATGAGAGCATGTGTGGACTATAGGTAATTGAATAAGGTCACACATAAAAATCACTTTCCATTACCATTTATAGACCAAGTGTTGGACACCCTTGCTGGTAAGAATTTTTTCTATTTTCTTGATGGTTTTAGTGGTTATAATCAAATCCAGGTTGCACTAGAGGACCAGGAAAAGACAACTTTCACATGTACTTGGGGAACATTTTCTTACAGAGTGTTACCGAAGAGTGTTACCCTTCGGTTTATGTAATGCTCTAGCAAAATTTCAAAGAGCTATTTTTGCCATATTCTCTGATTTGACAAATGAGAGTGCAGATATTTACATTGATGATTTCACAGTATTTGGGGATAGTTTTGAATATAGTTTGGAACAACTTAAAAAAGTTTTAATACGTTGTGAAACATACCATTTGTCTCTTAATCTTGAGAAATTCTTCTTAATGATTGAGCAAGGTATTGTCCTTGGTCATCATATCTCCTCTTACAATATCAAGGTTGTTCCTAAAAATGTGGAAGTCATCAAAGACCTTCCTCCTCCAAAACTCAAACTGATGTGAGGAGTTTCTTGGGACACATTGGTTTCTACCATAAATTTATTACCAATTTCAGTACCATAGCCAATCCAATGTTTGCATTACTAATGAAAAATTCTGAATTTTCTTGGTCTACTGAGTGTCAAAAGTCTTTTGAGAAATTAAAAGAAAAGTTAACAACTCCCCCTGTATTAAGAGGACCTAATTGGGAATTGCCCTTCCATATTCAAATAGATGCTTCCAATGCTGCTATTGGAGCTACATTAGGGTAAATTGACAATGGGGAGCATTATGCCATTTATTACATCAGTAAAAACTTGACAGGATTTGAAAAGAACTACACTACTACTGAGAAGGAATTCTTAGCTATAGTATACGCTATTAATAAGTTCCAACACTATATCATAGGATACCAGGTATTCATTCATACAGATCATGCTGCCATTAAATACCTGATGAATAAACCCTTTGTTAGTGCAATAATTATTCGTTGGTTAATACTATTGCAAGAATTTGATATCACTATAGTTAATAAACCAGGGAAAGCTAATGTAGTTGTAAATTTTCTATCAAGATTGCCAAATGAAGATACAGGAGAGTTGGTTGAAGATGCATTTCTTGATGAGAAATTGTTTGCTATTTCTGTGCAGTCTCCATGGTTTGCAGATATAGCTAATTATTTGGATACAAGAAAAATTCCTCTTCACTTTACTCCTAAACAAAGGAAAAAGTTAATCAAGCAAAGTTCTTATTTTAAATGGATAGGAGGTTTACTTTTCAAATGCATTCCTAACCATGTTTTGTGTAGGTGCATCCGCAAGGATGAGGTATATGATATCCTACGGGCATGTCATGATGAACCTTCAGGAGGACACTATTCAATCAAGAGTACAATTCATATGATCTTGGGTACTGGTTATTACTGGCCATCTTTGCATAAAGATGTGAAAAATTATGTTAGACATTGTGATGCATGCCAAAGGATGGGAAAACCTACCTTCACTAGTGAAATGCGATTACAACCTCAAGTAGGAACATAACTATTTGAGAGGTGGGGGTTAGATTTTGTAGGACCCATTGACCCTCCTTACCAACAAAAAGTGCATATCTTAGTATGTACTGACTATGTAGAATACCGTGCTTTTAAGCATGCTCGAGAAGAAATTTTTTTTTATTTCCTATATTCACAAATTTTCTTGTATTTTGGGGCCCCACAATCCATTACCACAAATTAGGGACCTCAGTTTACCTCAAAAGTTGTTGAAGCCTTTACAAAGCTATTGAAATCAAACATTAAAAATCCTCACCTTAGCACCCACAAGCCAATGGCCAAGTTGAAGTGACAAATAGAGAATTAGAGAGGATCTTAACCAAAATTGTAGCAGCCCATAGGAGGAATTGGGTGGAGAAGTTACCTGAAGAAATTTAGGCTTATAACACCACTTGGAATTCCACTACTATATTTACTCCCTATGAATTGGTTTATGGTAAAAAACCTCTTTTGCCTATTGAGTTTGAATTACTAACTCTTAAAACTACTTTGAAATTTGGTATTGATTTGTCACAGGCACAAACCGACCAAATTTTGTAGCTCAATGCATTGGATGAGCAAAGGAGGGATGCATTGCACCAGACCGAGGTGATCCAGTCACAACATAATTTGTGGCACGATAGTCATATCCAACAACAAAAATTTCAACAAGGTGATTAGGCTTTGTTGTTTGACTCACGATATGAAGACTATCCTAGAAAGTCATAGACTCGATGGTTCGGACCTTATCAGGTTAAGGAGGTATTTGCAAATGGATTTGTATGTCTTTCACAAATAGATGATTCAAGAAGGAAGATGGTGGTTAATTATTATCGTCTTTAGATATATCACAAACCATTAACCAAGGAGGAGTTTCTCAAGCAAGTAGGAAACTTAGATGTATCAGTATTGGAAGAAACCACTTCTTCCAAGATGGACTCAATCAAGTGACATGAACCAAAATATATAAAAAAAAAATGAAAAAAATATATATAAAATAATAATAATAATAATAATAATTCAGAATGTGAAAACCTCTTTGAGGCACATCTAAATTGGGCTTACATGAAAATTGATTTTTCCAGCATGTTTTTTCTCAAGAAAGTAGGAAACTTAGATGTATCAGTATTGGAAGAAACCACTTCTTCCAAGATGGACTCAATCAAGTGACATGAACCAAAATATATAAAAAAAAAATGAAAAAAAAATAATAATAATAATTCAGAATGTGAAAACCTCTTTGAAGCACATCTAAATTGGGCTTACATGAAAATTGATTTTTCCAGCATGTTTTCGTCACAAACCCGCCACCATTCCATCCATTCTCACCACTATTTCACTATTTACCATTTCATCCATTCTCATCATTGTTTCACTATTTACCATTCCATCCATTCTCACCATTGTTTCACTATTTACTATTCCATCCATTCTCACCACGGTTTCACTATTTACCATTCCATCCATTCTCACCATTGTTTAACTATTTACCATTCCATTCATTCTCGCCTCTGTTCCGCTTTTTTTCAGATTGCACCTATTACATTCTATGAGGAGTGAGTTTAAAATTAGCAAAAAACATCATATGTACAAAATAAATATAGAATGGTTTCTTCAGGTATGTGCCTTTTTCTATTTAATATTGTAAATATTTATTATGTAGTGTATGGTATCCCTAGTTAGTATAAAGCATACACAAGGTCTGGTTCCAGAAAGTTATCAAGGTAGTCTAAGGCAGAAAAGGCTCTTCAAATGCTCTTGAAAGGTATTGCTCTAGAACTAACCTGCTATACATAACAAGTTTTTGAATGAAGAAGCTTTAGAATTAGCTTCGGAATGAAAAGGGTATATGCTCTGGAATGGACTATACAATAAAACCAATTGGAATGAATTAACAAAAAAATTAATTCATTAATCTCCAGAATCACGTGGCTAAAAATTCAAATAAATAAATTTTTTTGAAGGTTTTGTGCTAATTGGGTTGGAAATAGTATTTGGAATGCAGGTTTCAAATTCGAGTTCCAAAGCAAAGATTTGAGGGGGCATGGAGTTTCAAAAATTACCGCATGTGACCAGTATGGCACATGATTCAAAACCTATTAAAAATAGGGACTTTCGTAAAAAATTCATTATCCCATATCACTCCTGGTAGTTGCAATTAAATTATGACACGCAGTAACATCCGATTGATGATAACTTCTACATACAATGAATTGCCACCATGTGCCAAGTTCACATTACCTAGCGTGTTTGGAAGTTATTCTGGTGCTGCACTCATTTACTCTTCACCCTTGAGCATTACTCTTTACAAACTCAAGAATTCAAAAGTTGAGAAAAATCTACAGTAAAATTTTTAGGCCTAAGATATGTAGAACACCAATCATTTATAATGGGAGGACAAAAGAATAAAATTGAGCCAGATAACATAGAATATTTGTAGAAATATGGGGAATGCATGCAAATTTTCACTGAAGGTGAATTTTTGCCCTTCATGTGCAAGTTCGATGGGTATTCAGAAGGGTTGGCTGGTGAGTTTGCACGTACCTTCCACAAAAACCAAATTCATATCAGCGGCATGACCATCCAGGTAAGCCCCAAAATTCTCAGCCAAGTTATTGAATTGTCATTGCATGGGGTTCAAATTGGAAAATCAGGGAAAAATACTTTAGTTGAACTTGTAAATCAGTTCAGGGGAAATGAGGATAGGTCGACTAAGTTTATATTAAGTAATAATATCTACAAGGGGGTCAAAAGAACAAGTTTACAACCTCCTTGGGATGAAGTTGCAGTATGGGTCATTAGGTTTTTAACCTGTGATGGGCAATTCTCTATCCTGTCTAGACATCACATGAGAATTCTAACCCATATTCGCCATGGCAACTCAAACCATGAGCTTAGGGTAAACCTTCCTCTGTATTTGTATCAAGAGCTAGTAAATATGGTCAAAAAGTGCCAAGCAGGAAAAGGGTCTCCCAAAAACCATGGCCTAATCAAGATTATATGCAGGCATCACTTCAGGGGAACCCTAGAAGCTTTGATAGGTTTTTTTGTGCATGGAATGATTTTATTGAGGAAGAGGCGATTGAAAGTACTAGATATAAAGAAGAGGTAGAGGTTGAAGGACCTGAATCTGAAGCAGAAATAGAAATTGAAAGTTCTGAACATGAAATTAAAACTTTATCCTCTATAAAATAAATTCCCTCCTCACCATAGAGACCTACATCCTCCAATACGAGGAAGCAAAGAGATAAATAGTCTAATATTGATCCTATAGGAAAGAGGAGAAAGGTTACATTTTCTAAAAATGTAACTATTTTTTCCACTCAGTCCACTGAGCAATTTGGAAGTTCAAGCAGGAAAGGGAAAATGGAGAAGGGAAGACCTAAAGTAGACCCTGACCTAGGATTGACAAGCTGTATTTCACAATATAAAAAGAAACAAAAGCAATCAACTTTGAGATTGAGAAGATATTCAATACTTTAGAAATCCACCAACATAGGTAATGTGGAAAAGGAAGAAGGAAATACACATGTTGATACCCTGCAGGTGAAATAAACTATGGAGAAAGTTGAAGATATAAGTACCAAGGGTATAGATAGTGCAATAGATATGGCTATGCCTACAATGTCCCTCAATTACCCACCAGATTCAGAAGATAGAACCATAATAGAAGAAGTAGAGGGACACACCACTATTGCAAAAATGTCTGCACCACATGTGGATTATTCAAATTATGAGAAAGAATTTGAGGCAGCTGAGGAATGCAAAGATGATTTAAGCACTAAAGAGGAAGAATAAATAGACATAAAGACTCGGTTGCATGCATCTAGGAGTGTCATAAAAACTCAGACAATATGGATTGAAAAGAGTGAAGCTTCCCTAAAAGAGAAAGATGATATTATTGCTAAGTTATGGCAAGAGATAGAGACTATAAAGGCTAGGTTAACACTTATGGAGTAGCAGCCTCATCAGTCCGACTTAGGGGATGAATTAGCTAATCTATTACTGAACTTAGCTGGCAATCCTGAAAGAAACTCACCTGTTAGAGCTGCAATAGAAGAAGAAGAAATAGTGCAAGAAGTACAACAGGCTCAAGATCAAATAGGGGATGGACATCCAAAAGTACTTGTGTAGGTTTCTAAAGATCCATAGTGGCTGAGTGAACCAATAGCACATATAGAGACAACAATAGCAATAAAGGAAGAGGTAAGACCATAGTATCCTCAAGACCTTTATAATTTGAATGCACCTGAGATTGAATTGGTATAAATTGGAACACAAATAGAACCCCTTGCAATTGGAAAGGTGGATATAGGCATCTAGGTTAATATGTTATGAACCTGCAACTTGAAATCTGAATTGAATGCATAAAAGAATCGATGTTTGAATAGAATCGCAGTTTGTATTGAAAGGCAGAAACCCACAATATAATAAATTAATGTTCTTGGATGATCTTTGGAGCATCCTCCTTGTCCTATTTACATCTTATCTAAAAGTTGTGAATGGTGAAGGTATGTGTCCCTTTATAATATAATATAATATATAATATGATTAAGAGTTATGTTATGAGGGTCCTAACATGCCACCCTCCTTTGAAAAAGCTTTGTCCTCAAAGCTGGAATTGCAAAAATTGTTGTTGAATCTGGTGGAGCATCTCCCATGTAGCATCCTCTGGAGGTAGACCTTTCCATTGAATCAATACCTCAATGATGGTTCGGTTACGAAGGCGGCGCATATGTCGGTCTAGGATAGCTTCTGGTTCAACCACAAGAGCTCCATTATCTAAAAATTTTGGAAGTTGAGTTTGCGTAACGATGTTAGTGCCTATTACGGCTTTAAGACAAGAAACATGAAATATCGGATGGATTTTGGAAGATTCTAGTAATTCAAGTTTATATGCAACAGGTCCAATACGCTGTAGAATTTTATAAGGGCCATAAAATTTTGGTGCTAATTTTTGTGACCCTTTTATTTTCAATGAAGTTTGACGATATGGTTGGAGGCGGAGAAATACCATATCCCCTTCTTGAAAAACCCTTTCAGTTTGATGTTGGTCTGCTTGTTGCTTCATGCGGTGTTGAGTGATATGTATATTATCCTTCAGAGCGTGAATGATATTATCTCGAGTGACCAGCTCCATCTCTACAGCTAGTACTTTTGTACTTCCTGGAAGATAAGAGGTTAGATATGGGGGTGATTGGCCATATAATGCTTTGAAAGGGGTCATTTTTATGGTTGTGTGATATGTGGTATTATACCACCATTCAGCTAGTGGAAGCCATTTAACCTAGTGAAGGGGTTTGGTGGAAATAAAGCATCGGAGATAGGTTTCTAAGCACTTATTGACAATTTCAATTTGACCATCCGTTTGTGGGTGGTAAGCGGAGCTCATCCGAAGTCGCGTACCTTGGAGTTTAAATAATTCCTTCCAAAAATTACTAGTGAAAGTGGGATCACGATCACTAACGATAGTATAAGGCATTCCATGTAATTTAAAAATATTGTCAAGGAAGATTTGAGCAATAGTACTAGCGGTATAGGGGTGAGCTACTGGAAAAAAATGGGCGTATTTAGATAAACGATCTACCACCACTAGGATCATTGTTTTTCCTACGGATTTTGGAAGACCTTCAATGAAATCCATTGAAATATCCTCCCATGTCCTGGTTGGTATGGGTAGAGGTTGAAGAAGGCCCGGTGTTGCTACTGTTTCACCTTTATTTCTTTGGCATGTTTCACATTCATTGACGAACTTCTTGATATCATTTTTCATCCCTCACCAATAAAATGATTTAGTCACTCTTTTGTAGGTTTTTAGGAATCTAGAGTGGCCTGCAGTAGGTATAGCGTGTAGCTCATGTAGAAGCTTTGGATGACAAACCGATGTAGGTGAGAGGACCAGACGTTCTTTGTAACGAAGCATGTTACCTTGCCAAGAGTAGTGGGGTTTACTCATGGGATTTTGTTGTAGTTGTTGAATTATGGTGTGTATAGTAGGGTCCGCATACCATTCATCCTTGACTTGTTCGATCCATGTAGGGATGGGGTAGGAAAAAGCATGTAATTGTGAAGTTTCTTCGAACTTTCTGGAAAGTGCATCCGCAACCATGTTATATTTCTCTTTTTTGTAGATGATTTCATAATCATAGCCTAATAGTTGTTACCCAATTTTGTTGTTCAGGAGTGGTTATCCGTTGTTCAAGAAGGTATTTTAGGCTATGGTCGTCGGTGCAGATAATGAAATGTTTTCCAATAAGGTATGGTCTCCAATGTTGGATAGCATGGACCATAGCTAACATTTCTTTTTCATAAGTGGAACGTGCTAAATTCTTTTTGGAAAATGCTTTACTAGTAAAGGCTAAGGGCTTCTCATTTTGCATGAGCACCGCTCCCATTCCCAATCCGGAAGCATCACTTTCAATAATGAATGGTTGGGAAAAATATGGCATAGCTAGGACGGGGGTGGTACACATGGCATTTTTCAAAGTCATGAAAGCTTCATTCACTTTTGGAGACCATATGAAGGCATTCTTTTTAAGTAGGGCTATTAAGGGTGCTGCTATTTTCCCATAATATTTAACAAATTTGTGATAATAGCCCATTAATCCTAAGAACCCATGCAACCCTTTTAGAGTTTTTGGAATTTGCCAATTTTCCACATCTTCAATTTTTTGGGGGTCTACTTTAACTCCTTCCTTGGAGACAATATGTCCAAGATATTCAATTTCCTATTTCCCAAAGGAACACTTTGATCACTTTGTGTATAATTGATTTTCTTCCAAGATTTTGAGTGCTTGCATTATATGTGTTAAGTGCTCTTCCCATGTCTTGATGTAAATCAAAATATCGTCAAAGAAAACTAAAATAAATTTTCGAAGGAAGGGAGAAAATACCTTATTCATAAGACTTTGAAATGTGGATGGAGCATTGGTGAGGCCAAAAGGCATCACCAAGAATTCATAATGTCCCTCGTGGGTGCAAAAAGTAGTTTTGGGTATATCTCTTTCCTTAACTCGAATTTGGTGGTAACCTGATCGTAAATCGAGTTTAGAAAAATATGCGGCTCCATTTAGTTCATCGAGTAGTTCATCAATTATTGGAATAGGAAATTTGTCTTTAATCATTATTTTGTTGAGAGCATGAAAATCCACTCATAGGCGCGATGATCCATCCTTTTTTCTTACTAGTATGACTGGCGAAGAGTAGGGACATCTACTAGGTCGAATGACCCCTGCCCTTAGTAGGTATTGTACTAATTTTTCTATTTTTGTATTTTGTAAGTATGGATATCGGTAAGGTCTAATATTTGGAGGTTGGTGTCCCAAAAGTAATTGAATAGCATGATCATGGCTTCATTGTGGAGGTAATCCCTTTGGTTCTTTGAATATTTTATCATGTTTCTCTAGGAGTTCTATTAATTCGGGTGCCTTTGGTTGCTCTTCGATGGTGTTTTGCAAGGAAAATAGTTGGGCAACCATGCCTCTTCCTCATTTTTGAAGAATATTTTCCATTCTATGGGAACTTATGATTTGTGTGGGACCTATTTTTAAACCTTGAATTGTGTATGTTTGGTTGTTTTGTATAAATTGCATCCATAACTCTTCAAAGTCCCATTGAATTTTGTCGAGCGTTCATAGCCATTGTACTCCCAAAACAATATCACATCCTCCTAATGGTAGTACATACATATCTGCTTTCATGTTATATTCCCCTATCGTGAGTTTGATATTCCTGCATTTGCCTTTACATGCAATTTTTCCTCCATTGCCAATCATGACTTCGAAGTTATTGTAGGGATATATAAAGCAATTAGCTTGTTTGGCCAAAACGGGGTCTATAAAATTATGAGTGCTACTAGAGTATAAGAGCACAATAGGGTTTTGTTTCTTAAAATACCCTTTTAGCTTCATTGTTTGTGGAATCGAGTATCCTGCTAATGCGTTAAAGGATATTTCTGTTTTATCTTCTTGGTTTTCTTCTGCAACCTCAGTTATTACTTCCACTTCTATGTTATCCTCATCTTTGGGAGTGCAATCAACTGTGTCCAAAATATATAATTTCGATGAGGTGCATTTGTGGTTGGGGGTAAAATTTTCATCGCAATGGAAACATAGGCCCTTTTGTCGTCTTTCTTTTAGCTCGCCTTGGCTAATTTGTTTAATTGGCATGACCTTATTCAA
This sequence comes from Wollemia nobilis, assembly GCA_028583015.1. NCBI lineage: Eukaryota > Viridiplantae > Streptophyta > Pinopsida > Araucariales > Araucariaceae > Wollemia > Wollemia nobilis. The sequence continues at coordinate 16,233,079 of JAQPPZ010017235.1, forward strand.
TTTTTTGCTGGTGTAGGTATTTGGTGTTTTTCCTAAAAAACTCTTCCTATTCACCTTTGGTTATTGTTCTTCTCTTCTATCATTTGTGCTAATGCCACTGCATGCATCATATCGATAGGATTTTGTATTTGTACCTCCATTCTAATGTCTTCTTTTAGGCCACTAATGAAACAACTTTGGAAGAATGATGCATCTAGTCCTGTTGTAAGGTTCGCCAATTTCTCAAATTGTGCTTGGTATTCCCTTACGGTGGAGGTTTGCCGCAGTTTAGTGAGGGCTCCTGTGAAGTCTTCAAATTTAGTGGGGCCAAATCATAACATTAAGTTTTTTGTGAATTCGATCCATGTGGGCAGACCTTTTGTTTTCTCATACCATTGATACCACTAGGTAGCAATTTGTTCCAAGTGAAATGATGCGATACGGACTTTCTAAATCTCCGAAATTTGATATAAGGCAAAATATTGGTCTGCCCTATATATCCAATTTGTGGGGTCGCCTCCATAAAATTTTGGAAAATCTAGTTTTGTGGTATGGGGAAGGATTGATGTATGTGGTCCCCCTATTAATGTTTGTTGTGGTGGCATAGTGTTCTATTGTCCATTTTGCATGAGCAAAAAATTTTGCTGTACTAAGTCCATGGAATGGGTTGTAGCATCCAATTTAGTGGATATATTTGTATTTGAGTTGGTGATGTTTATGGTTAGGTCTGCTATTTTGGTAGCAATTTTATCTTCTAAATTGTCCTTCCAAAACGCCATTCCTTGCATCATGTCTCTCATTTCCTTGGAAAACTACGAGAGTTCTTTCATAATTTCTTTTGAAACCTCCTTCGCAATCTCCTTTGTTGTGTCTTGAGATCATCTTCCCTCGGCCATTTATGGTGTGGTTGGTTTATAAGTGAGTTGAATATGCAGAAATTAGTTTTGTCGAAAAAAATTGTTTGTCTCCGCCGCGTTTAATATTGCATACTTGCTGCTCTTTGTTCACACCGAATGATATTTTCATCGCCTGTACTCGTTTTTGGGGTTTTCTAACTTCGGTAATGCGTGATGCTGTCCAAAAAATTTTGTATGCTACCTTTGCTGGTGACTATGGCCTACTGTGTAACAGTTTCGTCAGTAATGGTTAGAAGGTGTGCTGAAAAGAAAATGTTTCCGAGTAATGGCCTGTCAGTAACTAGAGCGGGGTGGGGAAAAAAAAAATCAGGTCTTTTTAGCTCTGATTCAGTTGTTATGAACTTACAACTTGAAATCTGAATTGAATGCAGAAAAGAATCATTGTTTGAATAGAATTGCAGTTTGTATTGAAATGCAAAAACCCACAATATAATAAATTAATGTTCTTGGATGATCTTTGCAGCATCCTCCTTGTCCTATTTACATCTTATCTAAAAGGTGTGAATGGTGAAGGGATGTGTCCCTTTATAATATAATATAATATATAATATGATTAAGAGTTACGTTAGGAGGGTCCTAACATAATATCATTTCTCAAATGCAACCAATTGTTACATCACCAGACACAATCACACTTGCAAAATATAATGAATATGTGGCATATTGGATGGCAAAATGTCATAAATTAGAAGGAAAGGTCTCATCATTACAAACCTTAACAAAAGAGCTAGAACAAAAAAATCAAAAAATTGAAGGAACACGTGTAGGACGTATTCCAGATTGCAGAATGTATGGTTCAGTGTTGAAGGCCAGCCAAATTCTATAGCCTAATGTTAAAGGAGAGGTACCTATGTTGGCAAACGATGAGGGTCAATTATGGTCTCTCTCACAAATTAGAAATAACACCAAAATATGCTATGTGATTTATTCCTACATAATTTCTTTTTGCCAACAGAAGTTATCTCTCTTCCCCATGTCTTCACTGGTGATCTTTAGCTTAGGTCTTTTTAGTCTACACTCCAAAATAAAATATATTAGGAGTAGGAAAATAAAACCAACAAATCCATGGAACTACAGGTAATTTTTCTCATTAGGCATGTTCACCTGAACCATAGGACCTCCACCAGTGAGAACTATAATCTAATGAGGGATGAAAGAGTAAGAAAAATGTATCTAGGGAACTTGCAAAAATGCATAGATGGTTTTCAAACTTTTTGTGCAACATCATTTGCTGATGCTTTGTCAGCCTACAAAAGTAGATGGGGAGAGCTACCTATATCACTACAAAAAAGAGAACCCATCTCTCCAAATAACCTGATGTGGTCTAGAAGAAGGGCAGAATGTATAATCCAAACCATATTTGAGGTAAATAAGCAATGGATAGGTCTCAGGTATAGGAATCCAACAATCATCACCCCTATTCCATATTTCTTTGATAATGACCCTCAATAAGATAATCAATTCCAAGAGTGGATCACAAAAATCAAAGAGCACAAAGGATATTACAAAGTCGAAAGCAAACTATGGAAATATGTTGAGCACTATATTGACATAGATATGTGTGCTGCTGTAGTAGAACATAATGCATGAGGACATGCATTATAATAAGCTAGGGGGAAATGATGAGGCAGAACATTACCTCATACAAAGACTAATTTTGATAACTTTTTAAACTATTTGGAACCACTTATGATATGATTTTGTACTAATTTTAGTGATACTATGCATTATATGATGATGTTTACATATTGAAATGATAAAGTGCATATGATCTATTTTGATTGTTTATCTATGATTTATAATCTATTTTAGCTGTATTATTTAGTATATTTTACATTAAATTAATGTTTTAATATTAAGGTGCTGCTATCTGTTTGGTTTTATGATTCTTTCACAAGATTTTCCCACCGTCTAATCACTTTGAATAACCAAAAATGTGCCAAGAACTTTGTCAACAGTTGACTATGCAAAATATAGAAAATTTTCCATACAAATTCTAGCCAGCTGTACATATACATCATGGCTTGGAATTTGTCTACTATAGCTTGTTCACAAGATGGAATTAGTATTATGGGAACTCTTTGATATTATTTCCATCATCATAACTGTTCACATGCACTTCTGGTGCAAGAATTGTTGCAAACCCTGTTCTGTTGCCTAATATTCTAGAGAAGCTCTAGAATGAGCGCATAAACAACAATTTTGATCAAAATTAACTTTAAATGCAACAAACAGGTAGTAAATGGTGGTTATAGCTATTTAAAGGATATACCTATCCTTTCCAACACTTGTCCTTCAATGGATGCATTCCAAAAAATGAAATGGATAAGGAGTAATGGATCATATCCCTGCATTCTAGAAACAGTTTTGCCATAGTTGTAACAGTCCTATATTATAGCACAAAACCTTATCAATAATGTACCCTACTTGTATAAATAAAATTCTCCCATTTGGTTGAGCATATATGAGGATATAGGAGCTATATGATAGATATTAGTAGAAGTTTAAGTGTTGTAGCCTTGTATTGTAGCAGAACAGTATTCTGCAGGATTTTCCCCTGCACTACTGTTATGTTACTGCAAATTGAATAAAGGTGCAGTTTTATTATTCATTTTCACTTCTGATTTTAGTGTGAGGATTTGATAGTGTAGAGCAAGTACTCTTTCCCTCTTTTGGTTCAAGAATCAATGGCCACTTCTAGGCCTAGAAGAGAGATTATTCCTTCTAGAGTTCTGCTAATTTCTTGCTGCAGTAGGTCAACAGGAATCTGATAGCTTTTTGCATGGTTAATATTGAATTAAACTTCATCTAACATGTGGCACATGAATGCATTATAGTTAAGTCATATAGAATATATTTTATAACATAAAATTTTCTATTTCAGATTCAGCATTTCCAGTCTGTATTTCCAGTTTACATTAGATAATTTCTTGTTAATTCAGTTTGCTATAGATTTGCAATATTTGCTTACCAACCTTTGAATTTCATCATTATCTTAGGTTTCATTTTCTACAAGTGTGAAGTTTCAATTCTAAAAAATTTTCATTGTTGTTATAGTTAATTCTATGATTTCAATTTTGTTATTTTAAATTTTGTCAACTGAATTCTGTCATTTTCAATAGTTCATATTTGCTTTTTTGCAACTGTGTGAATTTCAATTATGCAAGGATAATTAGGCACTCAGTTTTAGTTTCTAGGAGATTAAAAGGGACACCTGACACCCCCAAGCACTAACTATTTCACCAATAAAGCCATCTCCTAATTGAACTGATCCTTGAAATGCTTGCCTTTCCTATCGTATATAGCCTTGGACACCACCCTGGATTGACAAACATAATGATTAAATGATGAAGAGTTGACGACACTCATCACTCAATCCAATATCATCTGGTATTTATCAAGGGTTGTACTTTGATGGTCTATCTTTAGCTCAAATTATTTTCCCAAAAGATAATGTCACCAAAATTTCAGAGCATGCACTATCGCTGCCAACTCTAAATCATGAGTGGCATAGTTGACTTCATGCTTCTTGATTTTTCTAGACTCGTATGCAATTATTGCATCTCCTTGAGTCAAAACTCCTCCTAACCCTTCAATCGAAGCATTTGTACAAACTATAAATTGCTTATTAGGATCAGGTAATTGTAGGATTGGTGTAGTCATCAACCTTTCTTTCAAAACTTGAAAAGCCTCCTCACACTGCTCTGTCCACTTGAAGATTTTTCCTTTCCTCTAAAGGTTTGTAATAGGTTGGGCAATTATTGAAAATCCTTTGACAAATCACCTATAATATCCTACAAGTCCCATAAAACTTCACACTTCTGTGACACTAGTAGGAGCTGGCCAATCAATGATTGCCTCTATTTTCTTAGGGTCTACTACAATTCCTACCACAGAGACAACATGTTCGAGGTATTGCACTTGTGGAGTATAAAACTCACATTTTGATAGTTTTCCAAACAACTGATTCTTTCTAAGAATCTCAAGCACTAACTTCAGATGTTGGTCATGCTCTTCTTTATTTTTGGAGTAAATTAAAATATCATCCAAAAATACTAGTACAAACTTATCCAGTTGTTCCCTAAAAATGTTGTTCATGAGGTTCATGAATGCAGTTGGGGCATTGGTTAACCCAAAAGGTAAAACTGTAAACTCAAAATGCCCATACCTTGTTCTAAATATTGTTTTAGAAGTATCTTCTTCTCAAATTCTTAATTGATGATATCCAGATCTCAAATCTATTTTTGAAAATATAGTTGCTCCTCTTAGTTGATCAAATAAATCATCAATTCTTGGTAATGAATATCTATTCTTGACAGTAACCTTATTCAACATTCTATAGTCTATGCACATTCTTAAGGTTCCATCTTTCTTTTTAACAAAAAGAATAGGAGCTCCCTAGGGTGACACACTAGGTTTGATTAACCCCTTTTCAAGCAATTCTTGTAGTTGCATATTTAATTCTTGCAACTCTATAGGAGTCATCCTATAAGGTGACCGTGCAATAGGTGTTGCATTTGGTAACAACTCAATTGAGAAATCAAATTCCCTTTGAGGAGGTAACCCTGGTAATTCCTCAGGAAAAACATCCTTGAATGCACCTATTATCGGATGTTTCTAGAAAATATCAGACTCCTTCTCAAACTCTTCTTTTCTATTCATTTTCACTATGAAGACCATACCCTTATTTTTAATAACCTTTTTAAGTTGCATTGCGGTCAATAGGTGGGGTTTTACTTCCCTTCACCCGTAATTAATTCTAATCCTTTGAGTGGATTCATCCACAAATTCCACCCATATTTCTTCAAAATTCAAAAGGGCCTTGTGCACTTTTAGCCAATCAACTCCCAAAATGATGTCAAACGCATGCAAGGGTGCCACATATAGATGCCAATTGATCCTTCCTTGTGGAAAAACAATGTGGGAATCAAAGAGACACTGGTTAACATGGTGAGTTTACCCAGATCCATACTCTACCTTCCAACCATTAGCCAAGAATCTAGGTCTAACAGGTGAATCCCTCATTAATCTAGTTGATATAAAACTATTAGTTGACCCACTATCAATCAAAATTTGCACGTTTTTACCAAAAAATTTCCATTTAATAAGAAAGGAGTAATTTATCCATTGAGTTTAGAGCTACCTGTGGCTGCATAGATCCTATGGCTGACTTCTTCTAGAGCTTTTGGTGGTAGATCAACTCTATGAGGGCATTTGTTGGCATAATGAGCCCCTTTGCACACCCAACATCCTCCCGGTGGAGCTCTATTGCCTCTATTGATGTTGTTTTCATTCCTACTCATAGGTGTAGTTTCTTTTTCCCTTCCCTATCCCAATGTTTTCGGGTCCTACCTTTTGGGAAAATCTTTAACATCTTTCCTGAATTTGCCACCTTGGTAACTAGATTTACTTTTACCACCTTGTTTGCTCTGATCTCCTCCTTTAGGTTTCTTATTCTGATCCTTTTCCTATTTCAATAAACCAACACTTTTCTACTTTATGAGCTCATATTTCTCCTTTTCAGTTAGCTTTTGATAATTGAAAAATGTTTTTCTTGTTTCCTGATTAGATTACTCCTTCCTTGCTAAATCAAAAGTAGAGGGTAGATTGACAGGATTATGCATATTTACTACCATCATAATTCTAGGATGTAATCCCAAAATGAATTTATGAGTTTTCATTTCCTCATTGCTTTCATATTGAGTTGCATACTTCAGTAGTTGTATGAACTTTTGGTGATATTCTCGAACCGACATACTTTCCTACCTCAAATTCAAGAATTCCCCAAAATTTTCCACATAATATTGTCTCGTCAGAAACCTATCTCTGAATTCCTTAATGAATTCCTCCCACTTGAGGTCAGTAGCCTCCACCTCATGCCCTTTCTTATATGACTTCCACCAGTCCAGAGCAACTTCAGTCATATTCATAACTACCAAAGTAGTTTTGGATTTAGAAGATAGAACTACCAAAGAGAAATAGGATTCTAACTCACTTAACCAATTTTCAGCCGACTCTCCATCATCCCTTCCATTAAATTTGGTTATTACCACTTTCTTTAAGTTCCTATCCAATTCCTTACTCACTCTTGCCCTTCTAGCACTGGATCCCTTAGGTTCCCCTAGCACTTCCACTATCCTTCCTAATCTAGTTTCTCTATTTCTCGCTAAGTCTTCTATGACTCACTTTTTCTGGGAAATAAGTTCCTATTGTTGGGCCATGTGAGTTTTCTATTGGGCCATTTCTTCCCTTTGATTTTCCATTTGTACTTGCAACACCTTAACCATATTTGCAAGACTTCCATATTCCTCTCTAATTTCATTTTGAGGAATCTCATGAACCCTTTTTTGCCTCCTTTCACGTTGAGGACCTTCTTTCCCTAAATTGGTGCATGGTCCTCTTACAGGTCTTTCGATGATTTCCTCCTCCCTACCTCTCATAGGATTTCTTGAGGACCCACCTCGCAGCATTCGTGCCATTATCCTGTAAGTGAAAGAGGGAGTAGATTAGTTTTCAAATATATTCTAATTTTCTCATAGAGTTCTACAGCTTTTAGAATCAATTCTTCTTTGATACCATATGTAACAACCCACTCACCTAGTTTCCTAATAAAATAACAGTCAAAGACCAAAATTATATATATTTTAAAAGGTTTTACTACTCTGACTACAAAACTAATCACTCAAACAAGTTTGCATGTAGAGTTAACAACATCATAATCCATCCCATAAATCTAATAATTCTTATTTAAATTATAGCATAAGTACAACATACCACTTTTGGGTTCAATACTACTACAACTAGTCTCCCAAGTGGATGAGATTAGCTAAATCCCATAAACATGCCATTCAATGGTATCATCTATCTCATTTATCATCCACATTTACCAGCATGAGGACTGAACCATGGCTAGGGTTATCCTCTAGGGCCCATAACACCTAGAGGGGGATGCTTTCTTTCCCTATCCTTCACATTCTATACCTTCGACATCCAGTCGACTTGGTTATTCACAATGTGAAAGTACTCAACGTAATTATGCCTTAGTGACTAACTGGTCTTTCCCTTGTTCCTAGAAGTAGTTAGTGCCATGTCCATTCCTAGACCTTGGTCTTCATTACCCCATACCTTCGCAACTCACAAAGGTTTATCCCATACCAAACCCTGTGTCCATTTTCTTGGTAAATTTTGAGAGGTATGGTTTTTATCATAGTGCTCAATGAAAGCAACCTAGAAAAAGTATCCCATACCACTTTTCCATTATGAGCTGACCAGGTATTTTGTTGACCATTCTTGTCATATTCTAGTTGTTCCAATCTATTTATGTGCCTTCCCACACCCCTCTATTCCTAGATGAATATCTGAGTTAAGGTTTTTGGTTCTAGTCTTACCAAAAGTCCCTAGGATTTACTTAGCAACCACTTGATCTAACAAGTTAATTCAAATATTTTAGTTGGCTCTACTCTTCTAAAACATCCTCACTTAAAAGAGTTTAATGGTTACTTCCTCTAAAGAAGTCCGCTACATTGCACCATTAAAAGGCATTTAAAAAGAACTAAGAAAGTTCTCCAACTCCTAAGGTCTTTTTTAAAAGAAGAATAAGGAGTTGACTCCATCACAAACCTACTTTCTTTAATTAAATAAAAGGTAGTTACGCGTAGCTAGCCCACGATGTTCCAAGCATAAAAAGCTTTTACTTTCAACTACGTTTAAGCAATCCTTTTTCCAAAATAAACACCCACACCCGATGTCACCCACCATCCTACGGTTATCATTTCTAAAGCATTGTTGAACATTCACTTCATTCCTAACTATATATTCTAATGCAGTAATAAAACATAAATAAACAAGTTCCAATATTTCTCATACATCTTTTCAATAATATCAAATAATAAGAAACCAAGAGATAATGTGATTCCATTAAACAATATGTAGATAACATATTAACTCACAGAATGAATTGAGTACATAAGCACACCTTTAATTTCTTTTCATACAAAAGCGATGCAATACTCTATCTTATTTCCCAAATGGATTCAAAAGTACAAAAGTCTTGGCATTTATTTTCTTCCCATAAGAACGTAAGAGGTGATAATGATTTGAAATGATTATTGTTTACAGTACACTTGTCTACACAAGACGAACACTAATGCTGCAATACAAAAGCCAGCAATACAAACTACTAACTAGTGAATCCCTATGCAAGAGTTTAATATGTATGACCACAAGAAATATTTTTTGTACATTTGTTTGTGTTCAAAATCTTCTACAACGTGGTTTCCATATGCCATCCTACATTCATAACTTCTTCACGACACCCATTGTACACTATAGTTCATTACTCATTTCATATTCTGAGCTAAACCGTTCGAGGATCAGATACGGCTCATCATGATCATGCAACTAACATACATTCTAGTTTAAATAAAAATAATATTCCCACATAAATGTTCTAGACTTCTCTAATCCCCTCTCACAAGATTTTTTAAAATTTTCATTACATATCTACAATGAAAGCACTAGACTAAGGTACTAGTTTATACAAACACAATTTACCATTTTACAACCCTTCAACTATAAACTTACGCTCACATTATCATGGCAATATCATTATTTTTAATAAAATATTCAACAAAATATACTACAATGTCCAACCCTCTCCAGCCATCTAAACAAGTATTAAATATATTATGAGTTTTAATTTTAAACAAGTATTTGCAATATATTTGTGCATTTAATTGTGCTTATTAAGCATATTAAAGAATTAATTTTGAATTATGTTGTATTGAATAGATTACAAAATATATAATAGCACATGTATCCACTACCAAAATTCCTTGCTTACCAAAACCCTTTGGTCAACCAAAAATCCCCAAAGGTATCCATACTCTACCTGAGATCTGGCCTATAGATTTGAGTACGGGTAAACCAAAGTCTATGAGATGTCATGAAGACCTATACTATGAGTACCATATGCAGAATGGGCATGACATGTAAACGTGCTATGGTTTCAAACACCTAGTACAAGACATGATTGAAAGGAATGATATTCAATTTGATAACCCTATTGCAACAAATAATCAACAAATGGGTATATTTAAAGACACATTAACCACTCACAAGGTGTAGATAAATTAAGCAAATTAGGTAAATGAGGTCCATACGACACCCCCTCAACAAGGGTTCATTGGGATGGTTAGCATTGTGACAAGGAATAGGGGTTATCCAAATCAAGTTGCACCACCTGTAACTTTTTCCATGTCATAGCCTCTACAACCTCTAATGCAAATCCATCCACCTCATCTAGTGGTCACAATAAAGAGTAATATTATGAGCAACAATGGCTCGAATCTATATCTATGAGCTTATCCAATAGTCTCCACCTCATCGAGAAGCTCTTATGGAGATCCTTAAGTCGATTGAACTATAGCCATAGGAGTCTAAATACTTTATCAATTTCATGGGGCATGTTCAATAGTGCAAAGAGCCAGTATTCACATTTCATGAACATGAACTCAAACCAATATCAAATGACTCTATTGATACTCCCTTACATATCATTGCATGTGTAAATGGAACACCTTACAAAAGAGTTCTAATTGACATTAGTTCTTCAAGCAATCTCATCACCACAAATGATCTCCAACATCTAGGTCTTCCATAATACCACATTATTGCATCCATATATACCCTTCGAGAATTCAATGATACTCAATGCTCAATGGTTGACACTATAGTTTTACCTATTCAAGTGGAATACAAAACCATACCAACATTGTGTCACGTCCTAGAGGGTGCAATGGCTTATACTATCTTGCTGGGTAGACCTTGGATTAAGAACATGAAGTGCATGCCATCCATATCTCACCAATGTTTGAAGTACACTCATGAAGAGCAAGTACATGTTGTCTTCATAGACCTTGAGCACTTCAAATACTACAACTTGGTACATCATATCCTCAAGTTGGCCTTACCATCAACTCATGTGGACTTTCAAATAAATACATCCATTAATCCCTCATTATCACCTTCCATTGATCCATTACCATATTATTCTATACCACCCTCATCAATTGCACCTTCAGATATACCTTCATCATCATCAAATCCTCCATAGAGGAACATGTCGAAGAATCCTATTTATGAGATCCCTCCAATCATCTCTACCATTTCCATAGAAGAGATTCCTAGTATAGCAGATGATAAACCACCTCATGAGGTAAGCATTGAGTCATCTCAAGCCTTGCTTCCATCTCCTCCATCCTCACCATCATAGCTCATAGTCCATTTAGCTACTACGAATTTAGAAGAGTATCTAGTGAGGAATATTACAATAGTTCTAGCCATTGAGACAATACAAAATATGGGATGATCTCATCTTCCATAGCTACCATCTTACCTCTAGGTATAAATCCCAATCAAACAAACTTCATATATGTGGGTATTGAATATGGCACAAAACTGTCTCCTCAACAAGAAGAGGATGAATAACCCTTTTTTGAGGATATCAATTATATGTCCAATCCTGACTATGCCATGCGATATCTCCATCACTACCATTGGCATAGCTATAGTTTGGGTTTATATGAATAAGGTACTTGTGTTCCTTTCCAGCTGCAATATCAAATACCATATGATAAATCTCGCTTAGGACACAATAATCCTATGCCTCTTGACGTAATAACATAAATTTTAGAGCACCTAGATTTTAACTATAGGGATGAGCTTGCACGTGATCCTTATACTAATCCTAACCATGTCCACTCTTTAGGAGATTATTTTTCCATAAATATGATATATCAAGGGATATCTCATGATTTCACCCGATCCTATGAAGAAGGTGAAGGCTCACATACTCTTCCATCCAAAAATGAGGAAGAGGATCAAGGTCCCCCTTATGAATGGACAACTAATGATGAATCAAATTATGATATAAAACCTATTAACTCCCCTAGTTCAAATGAAGAGTACAAGCAGATAATTCCATTATATCATGAAGAAGAGTTCTATATACATATGTTCCCATTGCAACATCCCATCTAGCGATAGCTTCTGATACTTTAGGAGCAAGCTAACCCCCTTCCACATTGACCCCATTCAATCATTCCACCTCCATTGTAACCACCCCTGTAAGTCTTGCAATAATATCTTATCAATAGACCCAATCACCCATCCAATGGAGATCATCCATCTATCCAAAGGTACCCATAAATATTTTGGTCACCCAAAAAGCCCCATAGGTATCCATAAACCCTTTGGTCACCCAAAAAGTCCCAAAGGTACCCATAAATCCTTTGGTCACCAAAAAAACCCCAAAGGTATCTATAAACTCTTTGGTCACCCAAAAAGCCCCAAAGATACCCATAAACCCTTTGGTCACCCAAAAAGCCCCAAAGGTATCTATAAACCCTTTGGTCACCCAAAAAGCCCTAAAGGTACCCATAAACCCTTTGGTCACCCAAAAATCCCCAAAGGTATCTATAAACCCTTTGGTCACCCAAAAAGCCCTAAAGGTACCCATAAACCCTTTGGTCACCCAAAAATCCCCAAAGGTACCCATAAACCCTTTAGTCACCCAAAAAGCCCCAAAGGTATCCATAAACCCTTTTGTCACCTAAAAATATACAAAGGTACTCATAAACCCTTTGGTCACCCAAAAAGCCCCAAAGGTACCTATAAACCCTTTATCCACTCAAAAATCCCCAAAGGTACACATAAACCCTTTGGTCACCCAAAAAGCTCCAAAGGTACCCATAAACCCTTTGATCACCCAAAAAGCTCCAAAGATACCCATAAATCCTTTGGTCACCTAAAAATCCCCAAAGGTACCCATAAATTTGTTGGTCACCCAAAAAGCCCCAAAGGTACTTATAAATCCTTTGGTCACCCAAAAAGTCCCAAAGGTATCCATACACCCTTTGATCACCCAAAAAGCCCCAAAGGTACCCATAAACCCTTTGGTCATCCAAAAAGCCCCAAAGGTCCCCATAAACCCTTTAACCACCCAAAAAAGCCCCAATGGCATCCACTAAGCCCATTGATCAATGTGTGTGTGTGTGTGTGTGTATATATATATATATATATATATTAATCAAAATCCAAAAACATCATTAAAATATGAAAAATAAAAAAATATAGTATTGCATTACATTTGATATCGCTGCATTATACAATCACTTGCATTAAGCATGCCCATACTTACATTTTGCATTCTAGAGTTGCTCATACATGTCTAACACTAGGTCTATACACTAGCCATCCTTCAAAATCAATGTTGTAAAAAGTCATTATTAACACCTGTCTACATTACAATTATCATTTTCATCCACATTCCCCATATTTCGTATTTGTGTTTGTTTCCCTTCACCTAGTCATTTGTTATAAGGCATCATTAGGGTTTTTGGTCACTCAACTGTATCTAGTTCTCTTTATAGATTTTTTTGAAAGCCACCCTAATTTTTAAAAGGTAGAGTCTTGCTTTGATTGTACCTTGTATACGTCATAATCCCAACACATTTTTCACTAATAAATCTGAAGAACACAAGCTTATGCTGAGAGGGGGGGTGAAAAATATAAGACATCTTTTTACTTTTTCCTTTATACTTCAAAACCGTAAAGTAATATACCCAAAGAAATATCAAAGCAATGCACAATATCATCCATAAAGTGACACCAATTTTAACGTGGTTCACCCAAAATGGCTGGGCTACATCCACAAAACTTTTCTCTAAAAGTTATCTCAAAGTTCTTTGGGAATCCTTCCCAATTACAATTTTTATGAGCCTCGAACCAAAGGAGATACCTTCCCCCAATCAAAATTTATGAGCCTCTACTCAAAGGAGATACCTTCCCCCAATCAGAATTTATGAGCCTCTGCTCAAAGGAGATACCTTCCCCTCTGCTCTGGAAATGATCCCTCGTAAGATCAACTGCCTCTACCTCTTTCCAGCACATGGAACTCATTTCCACCGAAGACCTCCTATCCTCAATGCTTAGCCTAAGAGACCTCTGCCTTCTATGATCACGTCCAAAGTAGCTCAACAACCTATACCAAACATAGTCAGTAGGTCTAGTACAAGTCTTCCTCTGTCTCTGTCAGATCTGTCCAACTCTTGAACAAATCAATCCTCTGCATACAAGCCTTCTCAAATACTTGCCAACTGTCCTTAGGTTCTTCTCATAGAACCAATGCACCTCTGTCCTCAAGTTCTCTGATAGAACTATCAAAATTGGTTCACAAGTCCTCTGCTAGGACCTGTCCAAATCTGCTCACAAGTCCCCACCGAAACCTGTCCAAAATCGCGCACAAGTCCCCACCGGAACCTCGTCCAAAAACTCAAGCAAGCTCACCAAGAAAAACTTTCTTAGTAGGAAATCACAAAGTGAATTGTTAGAGACCCAATGCTATTTTTCAAACTCATAGAAGCATAAAGAGAATTGTTAGAGACTCAATATGTTCTATACTCAAATCCCAATCTCAAAACTCAACTCAAATCAACTCAGCTCAATCTCAATATCAAATATGAAAACTCAACTCAATATCTAAAATGGATAGGATAGAATGTTTTCTTTCAAGAACATGAAACCCCAACAATTGCCAACTATGCAAAGAATCACATAACAATGATACTCATGTTATTTTCACCATCAATTAGGGTTTCAACAATAATGCTCATCAAACAAGGTTTAGTCAACCAACACCATTCAACTCAACATCAACCTTGAAGCATTCAACCAATCATCACAAGAAAAGGAAACAAGTAGAAATCTTTTTCCCTCCAAAGATATTTGAACAAAATAGCCACCAACACAATATCACCAAATGCAAAGAATAACTTGCTCAAATCAACTCAATGGAGTAAGCCCAATATCATGAATCAAGTAAAGCAATAACTTGATCAAACAACCTCTATGGAATCAACTCAACCATCAAACTCAAAATAGCCAACCAAGGGTTCCACCAACTCAATGCAAGTAGTTAGACTCACAAATATAAACCCTAGTGCACAAAGCTTCCACTATCTCAAACCATAAATTATGCATTCACCAAAAACTCTCCTTAAGGATAACAATGCATAAGTAGTCTTTAACAAACCAGAAAATAGGATTTACACCTAGCCAAAGGATACCTAGTAGAATACATTTTCACTCCAACCTTATTTCAGAAAACATACACCAATCATACTCATAAGAAGAATGTGCCCATACCTTATTGGAGTAGAAGATAATTGAACCTTCAAGCTGTCACCACACACAACTCTCAAACTTCCAACCAAGTTAGGGTTAGAATAAAAAAAATGAGCAATAATATAAACTTCCTTTATTACACCTTTTAGCTCCACTTCTTTAAACACAACCACCATAACATGCCAATAAATCAACAATCATAGATTCACACCTTATACCTCCATTTTTAATTTCAGCATAGCAAAGAATAATCTTAAAAATACATCCAAAGAAATATGCCCTTATTTCTCCTAATATTTTATTCAATGCTAATCACAAAAGCCAAAACTCATAAAATTTAATCACACCTTATAAATCGCTGTCCAAGAAACTCTGAATTTCGTGGCATAAAGATGTTTTAATAAAAACGTGTGTTACTCTAGCAAAGCACCCCCGCGAGACTCGAAACGGTGACCTCCGCCAATGCAGCGCCCAACAGCAGCCTTCGCTGCCACTAGCCCACACGGGCTACGAATTTCACAAGTGAACTTCCCTCCACTTCACCCTCGAAAAAAACTCCCAAAGAATTTTCAACTGCACGTGCTTCTAAGTCTTCCTTTGATCGCAGCGAATACAGAGCACAAACACCCCAAATTGCATTCGGGGAATTTCGAATTAATTAGCCTTCCAACCTTAGGATTTGGAGAATAAATTGTCTCTTCGAAGACACTTTGACGTTGGTAGAAATAAAGACCATTTTGAAATTAATCAAAAGTATTTTCAAAAAGGGTTTAAAAACCCTTAAATAATTTTAATAAATTAAGAATAAAAAAAGGTTTTAAAACCTTTAAGTATTTTTAATAAATTAAAAATAATTTCTCCCTTAATTAATTAAATAATTAATTAATTAAAACCTTGAAGGGTTTTAAATAATAATTAAATAAATAATAAAGAGAACCTCCATTGGTTTTAATAAAAACCCTATCCAACTTGGTTTTAATAAAAACCGGTTTGGTTTTAATGAAAAACCCTTGCCAATGGAATCTCTCCGGATTCTCTTAAAAATATTCTCTTGGAATCTTCTACCTTTGAAGCCAACACATCCTCTTAACATTAATGCCATTTCCTTTTGACATCAATGACAACTCATAGACAAGAAGCTAGGATCTCAAACCCAAAATTGCCAACAATCTCCCCCTTTGTCATTGATGGCAAACCATGCTTCTCAACAAGATAGAAACTCAACATAAACAACTTCCCCTATCTTGAGGCTCTCCCCCTTACTCAAATCTCTCCTCCTTTGTCATCAATGGCAAAGGGTCACCTTTGGGGCTCGGGACTAAGAATGAGCCTCTTAGCTTAGTCCCTCCCCCACCTCCTAATGAGGTGATTAATTCTTGGGTGGGAGTAAAACTTCCATTAGGCACTGATCATCATCAGCGTCTATAACTTCCTTTTCGGGCCTTATCTTGAACTCTTTGTCCATATTCCTATTCCTCATCACTGTTCTTGTTCTTGTTCTCATCCCTGTTCTTGTCCATGCCTTGATCCTTGGACTTGATCATGCCACTGTTTCTGTTCCTGTATTCTGGAATTTCAGCTCTACATTGTCTGATTATGTGACCTTCATTGTTGCACTTGAAACACTTGATGATGTTGTTTCTCTTAGGTAAACCTGATATTTGAATCCACCAGTTCTAACCAAACCTGTTCTAGCCAAACCTGTTCTGACCAAACTTGTTCTGACCAAACCTGTTATGACCAAACCTGTTCTGACCAAACATGTTCTGGCCAAACCTATTTTGACCAAACTTGTTCCTGTTATTTGCCTTGCGCCCAAACTGTTGACAAGAGTAGCAATACCCTTGAAAATAACTAGCACTTTTGAAACTATCATTTACCTCCTTCACTTGAGCCATGCAATGTGAAGCCATGTGACCAAACCTGTGACAAGCAAAACATCTGCCTTGAAACTTTCCTTTAATTGACCTCTTAGGTTCTGAAAACTTCTTCTCATTCTGAATTTTGTTTTCTATTTATGTGCATCTATCATTCAAGGACTCCTTTTCTGAAATACATTCCTCATCAGAACTCTCTTCCTTTTGGAGTCTCTTACTAGACTCTCCAACTTGTTCCTTGTGTGGCTTAACAAAACCAAGGCCTATTTTATCTGTTGTCTTTCTTTGACCTTTGATGAGTTACTTAACCTTTTTGGAGCTATCTTGAAACCTGTAAAGCTTATCCTTGTACTCTTTAGTTTCCTCTTTCAAAGAAGCCATTTTCTGTTCTAACTCACTATACGCAAGAACCTTAGACTCTAACTCATCCTTGAGTTCTTGTGTCTTAGCTATAGAGAAGTCAAGACTTTCTATAAGATCATCTCTCTCCATACAACATTCATCTAACTTATCCTTGAGTCTAGCATTCTTCTTTCTTTCCTTTTTCAAAGCACTAATAAGTTCACCTTCAAGATCTACTTTACCTTCCTCTATATCTTCCTCTATTTGTTTGCTTTTAGAATAATCAAAGCCTTTTTTAGATTTCTTATCACTAGAGGTGCTACTCTTTTCAAAAACCATACATGCATCTTCCTTATAGTTTTCTGAAGCATCCTCATACATACTAGAAACCAAATCATTATTTGTGCAATCATCCTCAAGGTGACCAAAATTTCCACATCTAAGACATTTCATGATAATGAATCTATGTTTCGATTCTTCCTCTTTTTTTGATATGAACAACATCTCATTTTCATTATCACTTGAAGAACTTTCACTATCACTACTAGAACACTTACTTGCTTTTTCTAGGTAGAAACTCTTCTTGTGCTTGTGAGAATACCTCTTTCCTTGATTGTTGTGCTCATATTTGTTTTTCTTGTGATGCTTGTGCTTTTCAGAATCCTTGCTCTTAGAATCCTATTTATCTTCATCACTTTCATTCTTAGGAATAGTACAGTCAAGTAGCATAATGACCAAACTTTCCACAATTGAAACATCTTATATTTTTCATACTTTTATGCTTTCTAGAGAACTTGCCTTTCTTGTTGTAATATGCCTCTTCATCACTAGAAGACTCATCACTATCTTGAAGTTGTTTACCCTTGGATTTCTTGGTAGCCTTGAAAGCTACCTCTTTCTTGACATCAACCTTCACTTGAGTTCTCAACTCAAATGCTGCAAGTATACTATGGAGCTCATCCTTTTTCAACTTATCCAAATATTTAGCTTCCTCAATAGCAGAAATATTTTCACTAAATCTATTAGGAAGAGATCTTAAAATCTTATCACAAACATCATTTTCAGCAAGCTCAAGACCTAAGTCTTTCATGGAGTTAACAACCTCATCCATACGAAGCATGTAGTCACTAATATTTTCATCATCATTCATCTTGAGTTGTTCAAACATACCTTTGAAGTGTCTCAAATTGGCCTTTCTGACATTTGTATCACCTGTATGAACCACCTTCAACTGATTTCACATTTCACTAGTTGTCTTGCAGTGAATCACTTTGGTGAGATCTACTTTCTGTAAGCCTTTCAGGATTGCATTCATTGCTTTTGAATTTATGTGATGTAGGAGCCTTTCTTCTTTAGTATTAGGACCATGTTCAGGAATGTGTACTCATCTTCAATCACTTCCCAAACCTCATTCCCAAGTGCCATTAGATGAACCTTCATCCTTGCACTCCAAAGACCAAAATCTGACCCATCAAGAATAGGTGTTGCATTGCCACTTGAATGATCCATTGTGTTCTTTACTAGCTTTTCCTTCAAGTCGTTAAAATTTTCAAAGGCACCTGCTCTGATACCAATTGAAGAACACAAGCTTATACTGAGAGGGGGCAGGTGAACAGTATAAGACCTCTTTTAAAATTTTCCTTTATACTTCAAAATAGTAAAGCAATATACCTAAAGCAATATCAAAGCAATGCATAATATCATCCATAAAGTAACACCAATTTTAACGTGGTTCACCCAGAATGGCTGGGCTACGTCCACAAAACTTTTCTCTAAAATTTATCTCAAAGTTCTTTGGGAATCCTTCCCAATTACAATGTTTATGAGCCTCAGCCCAAAGGAGATACCTTCCCCCAATAAGAATTTATGAGCCTCTGCTCAAAGGATATACCTTCCGCCAATCAGAATTTATGAGCCTCTACTCAAAGGAGATACCTTCCCCTCTGCTCTAAAAATGATCCCTCAGAAGATCAACTGCCTCTACCTCTTGCCAGCATGTGGAACTCCTTTCCATCGAAGACCTCCCTGTACTCAATGCTTAGCCTAAGAGACCTCTGCCTTCTATGATCATGTCCATAGCAGCTCAGCAACCTGTACCAAACACAGTTAGTCGGTCTAGTATAAGTCTTCCTCTGTCTGTCAGATCTGTCCAACTCTTGAACAAATGAATCCTCTACATACAAGCCTTCTCAAAGACTTGCCAACTGTCCTTAGGTTCTTCTCATAGAACCAATGCACCTCTGTCTTCAAGTTCTCTGATAGAACTATCAAACTCATCTCACAAGTCCTCTTCTAGGACCTATCCAAATATACTCACAAGTCCCCACCGGAACCTGTCCAAAAACTGCTCACAAGTCCCCACCGGAACCTATCCAAAAACTCAACAAGCTCACCAAGAAAAACTTTCTTAGTAGGAAATCACAAAGTGAATTGTTAGAGAACCAATGTGATTTTTCAAACTCATATAAGCATAAAGAGAATTTTTAGAGACTCAATATGTTCTATACTCAAATCCCAATCTCAAAACTCAACTCAAATCAACTCAGCTCAATCTCAATCTCAAATCTGAAAACTCAACTCAATATCTAAAATGGATAGGATAGAATGTTTTCTTTCAAGAACATGAAACCCCAACAATTGCCAACTATGCAAAGAATCACATAACAATGATACTCATGTTCTTTCACCATCAATTAGGGTTTCAACAACAATGCTCATCAAATAAGGTTTAGTCAACCAACACCATTCAACTCAACATCAACCTTGAAGCATTCAACCAATCATCACAAGAAAATGAAACAAGTAGAAATCCTTTTCCCTCCAAAGATATTTGAACAAAATAGCCACCAACACAATATCACCAAATGCAAAGAATAACTTTCTCAAATCAACTCAATGGAGTAAGCCCAATATCATGAATCAAGTAAAGCAATAACTTGATCAAACAACCTCTATGGAATCAACTCAACCATCAAACTCAAAACAACCAACCAAGGGTTCCACCAACTCAATGCAAGTAGCTAGACTCACAAATATAAACCCTAGTGCACAAAGCTTCCACTATCTCAAACCATAAATTATGCATTCACCAAAAACTCTCCTTAAGGATAACAATGCATAAGTAGTCTTCAACAAACCAGAAAATAGGATTTACACCTAGCCAAAGGATACCTAGTAGAATACCTTTTCACTCCAACCTTATTTCAGAAAACATACACCAATCATACTCATAAGAAGAATGTGCCCATACCTTATTGGAGTAGAAGATAATTGAACCTTCAAGTTGTCACCACACACAACTCTCAAACTTCCAACCAAGTTAGGGTTAGAATAAAAAGAAATGAGCAATAATATAAACTTCCTTTATTACACCTTTTAGCTCCACTTATTTAAACACAACCACCATAACATGCCAATAAATCAACAATCACAGATTCACACCTTATACCTCCATTTTTAATTTCAGCATAGCAAAGAATAATCTTAAAAATACATCCAAAGAAATATGCCCTTATTTCTCCTAAGCTTTTATTCAATGCTAATCACAAAAGCCAAAACTCATAAAATTTAATCACACCTTATAAATCGCTATCCAAGAAACTCCGAATTTCACGACATAAATATGTTTTAATAAAAACGTGTGTTACTCTAGCAAAGCACCCCCGTGAGACTCAAAACGATGACCTTCGCCAATGCAGCGCCCAACAGCAGCCTTCACTGCCACTAGCCCACGCAGGCTACGAAGTTCACAAGTGAACTTCCCTCCACTTCACCCTCAAAAAAAACTCCCGAAGACTTTTCAACCGCACATGCTTCGAAGTCTTCCTTCGATCGCAATGAATACAGAGCACAAACACTGCAAACTGCATTCGGGGAATTTCGAATTAATTAGCCTTCCAACCTTAGGAGTTGGAGAATAAATAGTCTCTTCGAAGACACCTTGACGTCGGCGGAAATAAATACCATTTCGAAATTAATCAAAAGTCTTTTCAAAAAGGGTTTAAAAACCCTTAAATAATTTTAATAAATTAAGAATAAAAAAAGGTTTAAAAACCTTTAAGTATTTTTAATAAATTAAAAATAATTTCTCCCTTAATTAATTAAATAATTAATTAACTAAAACCTTGAAGGGTTTTAAATAATAATTAAATAAATAATAAATAGAACCTCCATTGGTTTTAATAAAAACCCTATCCAACTTGGTTTTAATAAAAACCGATTTGGTTTTAACGAAAAATCCTTGCCAATGGAATCTCTCCGGATTCTCTTAAAAATATTCTCTTGGAATATTCCACCTTTGAAGCCAACACATCCTCTTAACATTAATGCCATTTCCTTTTGACATCAATGACAACTCATAGACAAGAAGCTAGGATCTCAAACACAAAATTGCCAACAAAATCCAAGTTTTGCACAAGGAAAGATGAAACCTACAAAGTGGTCCTTGTTACCTCAAGTGAAAAGTTTACCTTACTCATCCCCCTATGTGCATGGTTCAAAAATACTGAGAATTGATAAAAGGATAAGCTCCTCCTTATCCAAAGCAATAAAAATAGCTTACCCCATGCCAAATTTGGGCAAGTATCCAAAGAAGAAATAAATACAAGAGAAAAAGAAAAATAAACAGTGGTTTTCACCACAAGCAAAAATACCTTAAAGAAAAAGTGGTTTTCACCACTAACAAGAGCAAAATAAAAATAAATAGTATTTTTCACCATAAGTAAAAATCCCAAAAATAAAAAGTAGTTTTCACCACTAACAAAAATGAAAAGCAAAATGAAAAGTGGTTCTCACCACTACCAAAATCCCTTCCTCATCAAAACAAAAATGAGAAAATCCCTAGAGTAATTCAAAAATAAAAGAAAATAAGGGATTACTGAACTTGAATCCTTGGAATTCTCATGATTTGACAACCATAAGATGATCCTTATTATAGGTTAGGTGACATCAAGCCTTCCTAGCAATGGTGGTATCCTTATGCATGACAATATGTCTGTCACATTAGTGATCTTCTTTTGTACAGACCAATATTTTCTTGTAGATGAGCTAGCTTTGGGTACCCTCTATTGCCTAATGGTCTAATCCAACTATGTACAAAAGTCTTGCATGGTTAATATACAACTTTTAACTAGGTCACTAGAGTTTTTGAGTCTTATGAAAACCTCAAGGACATTCTATAAAATATTACTATGCATTACATACCATACCATTTTATCACATGTTTGTCATTTTACATTTTCATAATCCATTACATACTATTATGATAATGTTAAAATGAATCAATGAATTTTGTAAGTCTATGGTGCTAGCATCTAGTGTGTCAAATAATATTCATAATTCATCATACAGATTAACAAATTATTCATTTTATTATGCATGCACACATGTACATATCATTAACTAACATCGTATTATAATACATGCATCCATGATACTGCATCCATAAATGCATCAACATACCGATTAGCAGACATGCACATATTTTCCCACCACAAGGAGCTTTATAAAGGATAATTAAGCATATATACTGGTCCAAAATATTCAAAAAAATCATAAAATCAATATAAAAATCAAATAAAGCAAAATCTCAAGTGTGCCTCGTATTCAGTTATTTACCCTATAAACTTGGTGGTTGTAGCAACTTGTGCTCCATCCAATCTGACAAGATGAGTAAATTACCATAAGGCCATTTGAACCAAATTACTCATCTTCAAACTAAAATGTCTTCACTTCAATCCCCAAGAAGGCAATTGTGGTTGGATTTCTCCACGAGAATGAGGTATTCATTTAATTTCTTCCATGAAATATCATCAAGAAGAAAATGCAAAGAAAAAGACCTCAAAACCACAAAAAAACATAGCAAAACTAATAAAATTCACAAATTATCAAGATTGAACCAAAATTGTTCATTGATGAATTGAAAAGTATCTACTTCAATCCTCAATAAGGCCATTTTGGTCAGACCGCTCCACAGGAATGAGGTATTCATTTCTTTTCTTCCATGAAATATCAACAAAATCATCAAAATCCTCACAAAACTAAGAAATTTTACAATGGGTAAAGCTAAAGGAACCCTAATCAAGTCATATTGGTCAAGTGACTCATTTATTTCATCACTGGTCATGCCCTAATTGAATCATCACTTGAGGGGGTAGTCATAATTACAAATTCATAATCAAAATCAACACTCAAACACTCAAAAGTGTAACTTGCATACATTCAAAAGAATTATTGCCAAAGACAATTTCAAGCCCATGTTGGGACATATAATTCAGCACCAATTCAATAAAATAAAGCCTTGATGTCCTTTAAGCCTTGGGATACTTATCCCAGAATAGGCTTATATACGATAAATAAGGAACCAAGACCAAGTATACGCTAAGTCCCAAAATAGGCCCTTGCAGTGCAGCTAAAAGGTATACCAAAATCAAATCCTTCAATTATGTTAAAAGTAAGGATTCCAATAATGTATGCTTCTTCCAAGACAAAGGCATCTAAATTTGGTTAGGTTATTGAAAAACCTTAATTATTTGATGGTTTAGTCATCTATTTTTGCTCTGCGTTGTCTTTCACACAATACTTCTTAAAAAGGGGCATCTATAGACACTAAAATCGTTTTAATTTGATTAGACTACAATGATGCACTTTATCAACACCATATGGTCCCCTTGGTCAACCCTTAGGGCTTAAATAATGGTCCTAACTACTTTTGGTAAGTTCTACCCCACTTTTAGGAATTTTTGGGCCATGTAGCCATCATTTTCCCACCCTAGGATGACCACTATTCATGGTCATCCCACCCAGGTATGGCCACCAGCAACCATCCCTGGGTGGGACGACCATAGCCTGGGCCCTTTAAAATTTCAAGGGTGGTAAAAATGGTAATCAAATTATGCCATTTATACCACCTAATGATTTATGATAGATTTAGGGCCTATCAAATCCATCACAACCTGCAAATGGGAGGCCCAATTTGGATACTTCTCCCACCCTATGCATGACATGGTTTTGACAAGTGGTGAGTCCTGCCCTGCATGCCCTAACTTGCCCATCTGACCCTGTGGATCCCTTGAGCTATAAAATGGAGTCAATCCACCCAATTTAAGGAGAGGTCTTTGCAATATTTACAATGAAGTGTTGTCGAGATTCACTCTCCCTTTCACCATATGTTTTCACTTGGAATATTCATCAATCGAAGGAGGTTTCCAAGTCACCCAAAAATATGCAAATCTATTTTAAAACCCATCTAATTATGTGAATTAGATCACAAAATTTGATGACAACACCCCTAGGAGTAGTTTGAACCAGATCCTAGAGGAATTGGTGGTAAAATCCACCAGGTTTGGTGGTCATCCCCACCTAGGATGATCAATAGTCACAATTGGAACACCCAAGGATGGCCATGAATCTACATAGAATTTTAGTTCAATTTTAGCATATATAATTTCTAAACTAGATCATATACATCGTACTAGAATTTGGCACAATTTCGAGTAGTTTAGGACCTTCTATTGGGTTTTTCATTCTAATAGTACCAATTGGAACACTAGGGATGACCATGGATTTTGCATATAATTTCAATTTTTTTTTAGCATAGATCATATTTAAAGTATATTATAAACATTATATTAAGTTTTGGTGCATTTTGGAGTGGTTTTGCACCATCTATTTCGCTCTTCATATTCACTCGTAAATATCCTTTTTTACTATAACCAACAAATATGCATTTTTGGATCTTGTTATCAATGTTTTCTCTTTTCTAATAAGGGATGTGAGCATATACATCACATCCAAACACTTTGAAATAACCCACATAGGGCTTCCTTCCACTCCATAATTATTTTGGTGTAATATCATGCAATTCCTTAGTATAGGATCAATTGGTCAAGTATGCAATAGTAAGAAGTGTTTCTCCCCAAAATATATTTGGCAATGCAACAACAACTATCATATAATTTGCCCTATTATGGAGGGTTTGATTCATCATTTTAGCCACTCCATTTTGGTGATGAGTATAAGGGGTTGTGAACTGCCTCGTTATCCCATTAATCTTATAAAAGCTGAAAATTTATTTGGAAATATATTATCCACCATTATATATCCTCAAGGTAGAAATTTTATAGCCACTTTTATTTTCAACAAGGGCCTTGAACTCCTTGAATGTATCAAGGGATTGTAATTATTATTGAATGATATACACCCATATTTTTTTACTATAGGTATTAATGAAGGTGATAAAATACTTAGCCTCTGAATAAGTGTATAGAAATTGGACCACAAATGTAAAAATGCACTAACTGTAATGGCCTTTTGTCTCTCCAATCATTTCTTGACTCAAAAGGTTTCCTATGGTGTTTTGCAATAAAATATAGTTCACAAAAATATTTACTCCTTTAATTAACAAAGTCCGTTAACTAATACCATTCATTCCATCATTTGAATATTATGAAAGTTAACATGACCCATTATTTAATGCCACATATACTCTAAATATAAAGTATTAATTACACGTAAATATTGTTGAGCTGTAGATTTGGTAAGGATGTAATATAAACCATCATTTTTAACTCTCATATATTTGACATAACCATTTTGTTCTTGTATGTAACATTTATCCTTAATACAAAAGATATTATGGTCTTTATCTGTAAGTTGTCCAATAGAAAGGCGACTCTTTTTAAGGCTATGTATATAGAATACATCCATGGTGTTGACACTATTACCATTTTGAAAAGAAAGTGGTGCTTCTCCTACACATTTAATGGGAAGTTCACGTTCATCTTGAAAAGAAATAAACTAATTATGGGTAGGTTTTATCTTTGCCAGCCAATCATGCCTACCTATTATGTGTTTAGTTGTCCTTATGTCTATGTACCAATAATCTTCATATTCAATATGGACATGGTCTACTACAAATAATGTACCAACATTTGGTTCATGTTGACCTCCTTGATTCCTTTGGTTGTTTCTAATATAATAAATAGCTTTATAAAGATTTTATTTTACACAATAGTCACACCCTTGTGATCTCTTGGGTTGATTTTATTATTTTTGAGGCCTAAAATTTTTATTAGTAGGTATTCCTTTTATTATTTGGATGACACTCTTATGGAGGTCTTACTATTGATATGGTTGTTGTCATTGATGATGATGCTGTTATGGTTACTGACATGGACCTATTTGAGGAAATAGAGGTTGATGTTGTAGGAATGCTTGGGTGGAAAAAGCTGCTAAAGTGGAATCAATCTTCTTAAGTTTTATTAAAGCATGCTCATGTTGATTTAGGAGTACTTCAATTTCTTCAAATGGAGCACTCATGTCTTACTATTAAGTTCAACATGGTAGCATAAGCATGTAATTTGGATGGTAGACCATGTAACATGATAGGAATAACTCATTATTAGAAAGAATATGATCAAAAACTAAAAAATAATGTTGAATTGACTTCACTTCCAATAGATAGTTGGTAACTGACCCTTTCATGGATAGATTGTGTAAATTATTCTTCAAAAATATAATTTTATCCTGGCTAGGCCTATAAAATAGCCTCATGATTGCATAACAAGCTACTTTTTATGTGATAGTAGCCCTTACAATTTCTCTACATGAAAAACCAGTGGATAGCTTGATTAAACTCAAAGCTATATTAGAATTCTTCTTAAATAATACCTTGGATGCAACATCTTCAGGAGGTGTCAAAGGATCATCTTGATTTATGTTTCATACATAATCTCACATAAAATTCATGATTAAGATAGATTTCATCTCAAATTTATAATTGGAAAATAAGTCATCTCCCTCAAGATTTTATGTGAGTCCATTGAAAAAATTTGTTGATACCATTATGATGATGAAAATTATACAAGTAGTGAATTCTATATAATAAGTGAAAATAAAGGACTTAGATTTTTATAGATTAGCAAGTGAAGAGGGATCTCAACCAAGGAGGTGACTAGGGACACAAGTTCCAAGAATGAGATCCTCAAAAAGAGCCTAAGGTACACTGCTTAAGACCTACACTAGGTGTGGATCATTTACCTAGCTCTTCCACTCTGAACCAACAAGTGGTTCCAATAGTGGGAGAACAAAGACTTGAGCACAAGTGACCTATGCCAACCTAGAAGAGTAAGAAGTGGGGGGAGTATTTGCTTGCTTTATAAAATAATGTTACAAATTATTTGCCAAATAGAAATTCAAGTGCATAAATGCAAATGGAGCTACACTTGATCATAATATTAAAGAAACTCCAAAGACAAGTGGGGTATAGCAAGCATAAACCTCAAATGGACGAAAGGGAAGCACAAGTAATGAGATCCACGTACAATGTGGTTAATTCAATACCACAATAAATACTCCACAAGCAAAGGAAAAAGGGCACTAAAACACCCCTTGTGATGATGATCTTATTAACAAATTTATCTTTAAAATAGCCCCAAGTAGAGGCCTCTTTCTCTTATTCTTGAATAATTTCATAACTATCTATTTCTCTCATAAGAGCTATTGTTGTTGTTGTTTTCTCCATAAATTTTAGCTTTTGTTGCAAATACTTTTTCCAAATATTTAGGAGTTATATGCACTCTACATTCATGAGATAATAATAATCCCATTAAGTGATCTAGCTATAATTTTTTTGAAGTCTTTGTCCTAAATTTTATTTCATTAGTAAACTTATAAGATCTTTTTTTACAAATCACGTATCATGTGACTCTCTCTCTATTGTTAATCAGTTGATTGACTTTGTCTTGCACTCAACTCAATACCTTCATTTAAATATACTAAAATTTTCTTTATAAATTTTACAATCAAACCAAATTAACTTTATTTGTGCCTTAATAATAATATCTCTCAAGCTTATTTGGCATTTTTATTATTGTATTTCTAGGGAAAATGTTCACATCTAGATCAAAAACATGTCCAAACCATCCTTTTGTTTGTCTTTTTCATATTATTTTTATCTTTTATTGATAACACACTCTAATATTGAGGCTCAACATACCATATTTAAACTATCTCCTATGCATTTTTATAAACTATTAAGGTTTACATCCTAATTGTCCAATACTCGTAGTAATCACCATTAAATGAAAGAATTTCTAGATGTATATTTATTTCTACCATTGAAAAATCTCTCAAACTACTTGTACTTGTCTCTAATATCTAATAAAGATATATTGGAATTTACAACAACAAAATTCTAAAACAAACACTTGAAAAACAATTCATTAAACTCAATAAATCTTTATTCCTTTCTTTGAATCCAAGAAATCTGAGTAACAATTCCTTTGAATTTATAAAACTCCTTTAAAGTAATTACAACCATTGAATTAAATTACAATTAATAAGAAAGACACAAACATAATAAATGTTAATAATAATACCAATCAATAAATAAACATATATATTGAAAACAACTACTTTAT
Source organism: Wollemia nobilis (assembly GCA_028583015.1). Classification (NCBI taxonomy): domain Eukaryota; kingdom Viridiplantae; phylum Streptophyta; class Pinopsida; order Araucariales; family Araucariaceae; genus Wollemia; species Wollemia nobilis. The sequence continues at coordinate 16,261,798 of JAQPPZ010017235.1, forward strand.
TATTATTATTTTTATCTAAATACAATTTATTTTAAGAACATTTTTTCTTGTTTAAGAGAAACACTTTACAAATATTTTCATTGCACTAAATATTATATTTATTAAAGCTTTTTATATTTTAAAGTTAAGCATTATTTTTAACAAAATAAGTATATAATTTCCTTTTACAAAAAAAAAATTGCCATGCTTAATTTCTAATCAAAATAATAATATTTTGATAGAACAATAAACTTTGTGGCTAACAAATAACAATAATGTTTAAAGAGTCATTAAAAAAATCATGTCTTTTAATAAATTTTTTTCCTTTCAAAAAGTATCATACCTACTACTATAACAATTAAGTGGTATTTTTAATAGTTTTTTAATGTTAGATTATGTTTGAGAAAAAAATTCAAATAAAATATAGCTTATCATTAACATAAAAAGAGTTAAGGGTTTAAGTGCCCTTTACACTTAATAGTGTCTTTTGAGGTCTTAGATCTTCATATCAGTAAATAGTATATTTAAAACCAAATAATAATAATTAAATGGATTAATTTAATTGGTTAGATTCTTCAATGTTCAAAGAAGAGGAGACCAAGGTTGGAATCTTAATTGCCAAACTAATAAATACCACTCTATGATCATGATGTAATAAAGGTTGGATACATTTCAATCCCATATAACCCAAGAAGAAGAAGTGCTTATATACCAAAAGTTAATGCTTATATTCTCAAACTCTGTTTGGAGACTTATATACTCTGTTTGGTGTGAATTACATTAACAGCTGAGACTAACCATATCCTGTTGTGGATGAATATCAAAAAGGATCTTTTGCTGAGATCAACAATGGCTGCAACCTGCAAAGTGGGTTTTGGGATAGAGATGAACAGCTAGTCAAAGTCTAACTCTGGGCCAGAGGCTTCTTTCACATGGGCTTTTGATACAGCAAATGGTATGCTTTTATGGCGTTATGTTGATCGTCATTGGAAATTATAAAGATATTTCAATATTGGGTGAGAAGCCATCATGAAGAAGAGCACCAGAACTTTGAATGGTTTTGTGTACAAGATCGCTCAAAGCAGAAGGGGGGATATTTCTATTTAAAACAGTAATGTAAGTAAATACCCACACCAACTTTCTTGGCAATTTGCATGTCAGATGACAAATGAATAAGAAGATTTTCCACTATTTTCCAGTCCTAATTACCTTATTTCTTGCCTCAAAAATATTTACAGGCAAAACCAGACATACTGTCTCACTTTATTGCATTAAGTCAAAATGAACCAGAGAAGTTTTCTGACAAGTACCTGCCGGATATTTACAGTCTGCCCTCTCCCAAGCTGACAAAGATCTTCTGAAGGAGAATCGAAAGAAAGATCAGAAAGCCTTGTTTTATATCATGCAAGCGGTTGAGGAAACCATCTTCTTGCGGATTGCATCAGCCACCAAGGCCAAGCAGGCCTGGGAAATTCTGGCAAGTTCATACCAGGGCACCAACAAAGTGAAGTTGGTAAAATTGCAGATGCTCAGGAGGTAGTTCGAGAACCTGCAGATGAGCGAGTCAGAGATCATGAGCGACTTTTTCACCCGAACAACAGATGTCATCAACCAGATGCGGTTGAATGGTGAAATTGTGCAGAATGAAAGGATCGTGGAGAAAATTCTGTGAAGTCTGCCATCGAAGCTCGACTCTGTGGTAATCGCAATTGAAGAGTCAAGGGATTTGACGATCCTCTCTATGGATGAACTGATGGGTTCTTTGTAGACACATGAGTAGAGGCTAAGCCGCTCAACTCAGTCCTCTTTGGAGCAAGCCTTCAAAGCGCAAGTCTCAGTCCGAGACAACGGCAAACAAGACTCCCACCACAGCGCTTCTAGTTCTCAAGGAGGAAGAGGCAAAAGCAGACGTGGGAGAAGTAACAAGCAAGGAGGGAGGTCAAACCCTCATGACGGTGAGCCCAGTTGCAACTTTCATCAGCATGGAGGAAGAGGCACTGGCAAAAATCAGCAAGGAAGCTCTCAGTAGAAGAAGGACATGTCAAAGGTCCAATGCTACTACTGCAATAAGTTCGGCCATTATGCCTCACAGTGCAAAAAGAAAATGGCAAACGAGAATCAATAGCAAGCCCATTATACGGAGGAAATCAGAAATGCGACAGGAGGAAATGTGCTGCTGACTTGCAGTGTTGAGGAGGAGAGCAAGAAGAACATATGGTATCTTGACAGTGGGTGCATCAACCACATGACTGGGAACAGGGAGATGTTCTCATAGTTGGATGAAACAGTCCAATCTGAAGTGAATATGGGGAACAATAGCAAAGTTCTCGTGATGGGGAAAGGAAAAATCTCCATCCGCACCCGGCACGGTGAAAGAAAAACAATTCAGAATGTTTATTATGTGTCTGGGTTGAAGCACAATCTGCTGAGTGTTGGACAGCTTGTGTAGAATGGACACACTGTTCAGTTCAAAGATGGTGTTTGTTCAATCAGAGACAAAGTCCATTGACAAATCGCAACTATGTCCATGACGAAAAACAAAATGTTTCTGCTGTAGATTCACAATGAATCTTTGATATCTCTGAGTGCAGTTGTGAAAGATGCTACCTGGCTATGGCATCTCAGATTCGGTCACCTGACTTTTAGTGGCCTGAACTTGCTGCATAGGAAGCAGATGGTGAAGGGTTTACCCCTCATTAAGCAACTGAACCAAGTTTGTGAAGGTTGCCTGGTCGGCAAGCAACACAGGGACGCATTCCCTATAGGACAGTCTTGGAGAGCATCACGGCCATTGGAGCTGGTGCACTCAGACATTTGTGGTCCCATGCAAACCACCTCATATGCCGGTAACAAACTGTTCCTGACTTTCATTGATGACTTCAGCCGAAAGACCTAGATTTATCCCATCAAGCTGAATTCAGAGGCATTTGGGAAGTTTAAGGAGTTCAAGGCTCTGGTTGAGAAATAGAGCAGGTATTTTGTCAAGACTCTCAGAACTAATGGAGGTGGAGAATACATCTCCAACGAATTCCACAACTTCTGCAAGCAGCATGGAATTCGTAGGCAGTTCACTGCCATATACACACCGCAGCAGAATGGTGTAGCTAAGAGGAAGAACAGAACAATCATGGAGATGGCACGGAGCATGTTGAAGGCAAAAAGTTTGCCACATGAGTTCTGGGCAGAAGTTGTAAGTTGTGCAGTTTATCTGCTGAACCGATGTCCCACCAAGAGTGTGAGGGACAAAATCCCGAGAGGAAGCCTGGAGCAATCTGAAGCCAAGTGTGGCTCATTTGCGAGTTTTTGGGTGCATAGCATATGCACATGTTCCAGATGAGAAAAGGCAGAAGCTGGATGACAAAGCTGAAAGATGCATTTTCATAGGATATAGCGAACCAGCAAAGGCGTACAGGCTGTACAATCCTATGAAAGAAACTTGTCATCAGTCGAGATGTGAAGTTCTTGGAAGATGAAGCCTGGAATTGGAAATCAGAGACTGGTCAGCCTGAACCAGCAGTTGCTGAACCTGTAAACTTGGAGGAAGACAATGTGCAGCCACCTGTGCCTTCAAGCAGCAATAGTGGTGCCAGTAGTAGCACAACCCCATCATCCCGGTCACCTTCACTTGCAAGCAGAATTCAAAATCTGAGAACACCTGCGAAGACTCGGAGCTTGCAAGATATTTATGAGGTAACCCATAATCAGATGGATGAAGAATATTCTGACTTTGCCTTATTTACGGAGTGTGATCCAGTGGAGTTTGAAGAGGCAAGTCAGAATCGCAAATGGGTGAATGCGATGGATGAGGAGATAGCATCCATTGATAATAATGAGACATGGCAGCTGACAGATCTTCTAGCAGGAAAGAAGACCATTGGGTTGAAGTGGGTGTATAAGAAGAAGTTCAATGCCCAAGGAGAAGTTGACAGGCATAAAGCCAGATTAGTGGCGAAAGGCTACAAGAAGAAGTCAAGAGTTGACTATCATGAGGTGTACGCACTTGTAGCCCGAATTGACATAGTCAGGATGATTCTGGGACTTGCAGCTCAAAAGGGATGGAGCGTGTACCAGATGGATGTCAAGTCTGCCTTCCTGAATGGAGTGTTGGAAGAAGAGGTCTACATAGACCAGCCACCCGATTATGAAGTACAAGGACAGGAAGGGAAGGTCCTGAAGCTGAAGAAGGCCCTGTATGGGTTGAAGCAAGCACCCCGAGCATGGTACAACCGGATTGACGGCTATTTTCAGGAGAATGGATTTCAAAAATGCCCATATGAGCACTCCCTGTACATGAAGACAAATGAAGCAGGTGAGCTCATTATTGTCTGCCTGTATGTGGACGATCTGATTTATACTGGCAATAGCAACAGCCTATTTGCACAGTTCAAAATAGCCATGAAGTCTGAGTTTGAAATGACAAACATGGGGCTGATGAAATATTTTCTCGGCATTGAAGTTGTCCAATCAGCAGATGGCATCTTCATTTCTCAGGGCAAGTATGCAAAGGATGTCCTGAAGCGGTTTAAGATGGAGGACAACAAACCTGCCATCACTCCGGCAGCCACTGGCGTCAAGCTGAGCAAGACTGACAACAACAGAAGTGTTGACCCAACTCTCTATAAAAGTTTAGTTGGAAGCCTGATGTACTTGACTACAACCAGGCCAGATTTGATGTACGCCATGAGTTTAATCAGTCGGTTCATGGAGTCGCCCAAAGACACTCACTGGCAAGCAGGCAAGAGAATCCTGTGATATGTCAATGGCACGAGGAACCATGGACTCTATTATGCCAGACAAGACCAGCTTGAGTTAATCGGCTACACCGACAGCGATTGGGCTGGTAGCGTAGATGACAGGAAGAGCACTTCGGGATATGCATTCCACTTTGGATCCGGAGTTGTCTCTTGGTCCTCGAAGAAGCAGCCAATTGTGGCTCTATCTACAAGCAGAGGCAGAGTATGTTCTCGCCACCTCAGCAGCCTGCTAGGCGGTCCGTCTGAGAAGAGTTCTGAGTGAACTACAGCATCCGCCAGAAGCAGAAACAACAATATTTTGTGACAATAACTCTGCCATCGCGCTCTTGAAGGACCCAGTCTTCCATGGCCGGACAAAGCACATTGATATCCAATATCATTTCATCAGAGAGCTAGTGAAATTCGACGAAGTGCAGTTGCAGTTATGTAGGTCGAAGGAGCAACTGGCTGACATCTTCACGAAGCCCTTGAAGGAGGACTTCGCCAGACTGCGAGATATGCTAGGCGTCAGAGAACGTGTGAAGTTTGATTTAAAGGAGGGTGTTAGAAAAATTAAATCTAACTTCACGCCCAAAGGAGATTCGACGCGAAGCACTTCCGAAACACCTTCGGAAGATGCTTCGGCGCGAGAGACAAATCGGCAGCCCCCGAAAAATGGTTCGTCGCGAAGCAGTTCTCATTTGCCCTCCGAAGCGAAAATCAGCCGAAATGGGAATCAAGCACGGGAATCGACGCATTAAATTCTCGACCGTGCGAGTTGTTGGGGTTGTCCGGCAGTTGGTCGAAAAGCCATTTTGGCATTTAAAGTTTGTCAGCAGGTTGGTGAAGTTATCCCGCCTTTTGTCCTCATCCCCCGCCTATAAATACTGGGGCATTTTGTCATTTAGAGGTAGAGGAGCGTAAGAGGAAGTGTGAGTGGAGAGAAGAGAAGAAGCAGTTTGGAGAGCCCAGAACAGCTGCAACGCTAGGGTTTCATCCAGCACAGCAGCAGAACGGCAAAAGCAGCAGCAGCCATTAGTCGGAGAGTGGAGTAACAGTCTCCCATTTAAGTCTTAAGTTTATCCTGCAGACATTTCGTCTTGCAGAAGATTGTAATCGCTTCAGTTGGAAGCACTTGTAAACCGGAATTATAGTGAATATATAAATATTTGTTCTGCATTTTTCGGGTCTCTGTGCATTGTTTTTATCCGCAGATAGTCCAGAGCTAGGGTTTGGCCCGAAGTGGGAAAACACCCGTTCGATCCAGAAAAGGAGTCGGGTTTGTTGTTTGTGCCGAAGCACATTGCGGCACTTAGTTTCGGCAAAGTTGCCGCGTGCTGCCAAACCTCGCAACCTTCCCCGAAGTGATTTTATTTCGGCAGGTTTTTGCCCCGAAGTACCAATTTCGGGAGTATCTTCCCCGAAGTAAATTTACTTCGGAAGTTTCCTTCCCCGAAACTCCCTCTCGCTGGAAACTTCCCCGAAGTTCCTCCCCGAAGTACCCAACTTCCCGAAGTAAAAATACTTCGGCTGTTTATCCCCGAAGTAGATACTTCGGGCGTACTCTCCTCCGAGACCCTCTCGCTCGCCGAAGTAAAACTTGCCGAAGCTTTTTACACGACCCAAAGTAGTTTTTCCGAAGCGATTTAAATCGCGATTTGATTTAATTCCTTCAAAGGAGGAGCAGAATTCAATCAAAATTTTCAAACTTACCTTAGAATGTTGGAAGTTATGGACAAAATATAGGTTAACAAAATGATTTGTAGGATGCCAATCATGTTCAGTCTGATGACATGCTTCCAGATGGGTTCAAAATGAAGAAGGGTGATCTGAGTGTTTATGTCCCACTCCATTGGGAGAATGTAGGAGTTTAGGAAATTAGGAGAATGGGTTTTTCAAACCTCACTCACCTTTCAAATTCACAGCTTTTCAAGTAAGTCACCTAAGCATTACCATCAACGTTCTAAAAAATGCACTTTTTCTCATTTGTTGAAACTGACAGAAGGTGTACTGTACACTTGGAGGCTGGACGTCGCATTTTTATGGGAAACGATTTTGCATACATGCAAATGAAGATTGTTGTTGCACTTCTTAATGGGTCCTTCAAATTCCAAACAGTTAAGGAGAAGTAACATTCGTATTGCCATTAAAGATTCTGGTTCACAGGAGCTTATGTACTCTTAGGTTAAGCTCATATAATAGTGCAAAAAGTATGTAGTGATTAAGGCATGTTTTATATCTGGGATGTACATGATTGACATGATGCCGCTCTTCATTACTTTCAGCTTTCCATGCTATTGTATGAGGAAGCAATATATTATTCCATAAACTTGATTTGGATAGCCGTGGATATTAATTTCTTATTTTATTTTTATGCTAATAAAATTAATAGAATTTTTTTATATTTTTGTTTAATGTGTTTTTTCTTTTAGCATTCTATTTGTAGTAGCTGGGTTGCTAATTTCGGATTCTTAATAACGAGGAGCCATAAAAAGACAGAGTCACAATTGGACAGCCCTTGTATTTTGAAGAATGGTCGAAAATCAACTAAGTAAGAAATGAGTGATTCATCTAAATAGTGTAATTGGCTAAAAGTGTGTTTCATCTAGAATTTGTAAGAAATGAGTGGTTCATCTAAATAGTATAATTGGCTAAAAGTGTGATCCATCTAGAATGTGAAATTCGCTCTAGACTAAGGGATAGTTATTTCTCAAAATAGCGAGTCACTACTTTTGGATCAGAGACTTACAAGTTTTCAAGGTAAGCAAGACGAAGAGCATGAAATTTGAGGAAGTTATATGGTGCCTAATGTTAGTTAGAAGGTTACTAAATGGTCTAGAGGTCCTTTTAGAAGAATGTATGCATCAATTTGTTAAAGATGAAAATGATTTTATTTAAATAAAAATTATTTAATTTTAGTAACTCTTGGGGTGAATAATTTCTTATAAATAGTAGCTAAGGATTTTATTGTAAAAATATTTTAGTCATTTGAAAAAATTAAATTTACAGTGGATTACAAATTATATTTTTAAATTCATTTTAGAATAACACAAAATGCTTGATATTTGTTTTTCAATTGGATACTACCCTTTTGATTTGTAGAACACATACCTGTTACAACACTACCCTTTCACTTTTTGTTCATCCTATCTTTCTATTATTTTCAATTTCATATATATTGAAGAGCATTGATGTTATTTGAATTCTTCCAGCACATTAATCATATTACTATCATGATTGTATATTATTTTCATGTATCTTATTTCAATCTCCTATGCATTTACCTTTTAAAGTTTACTTTTATGCATTTAGATAAAATTAAATTAGCATGACTAATAGGGAGTTGATATAAATATAGAGGTTGAAGAAGGCACAATGCTCCTTCTTCCAATAGTTGAAATGGAATTTTGGGCTTAAGTAGAAGTTACACGGTTATGCATTTCAAGAGCTTTTTGGAACGTCTAGTGGGATCAAGGGTCTAATTTCCATGTTAAAATATAGCCTAGTCTCTTTTTCTAAAATTTTATATATAAATAAAACTATTTTTTAGGCTTACATTGTGAAACTAGAGGAATTTTGTGGAATGGTGACTCTTTTACAAGATTCAATAAACTTTTAAAATATTAGCATTTTAACTTTTGAATAATTAGATCTTATAAATTAAACTTTTAAAATTGGGGGACTTAGAAAATTAATAAAATCATCAAAATGTTAAAAAAGAAAAATTCAAGCAATTCACTAATTTGGACCAAGTTATGATTTACCACATTTTTTAAAAAACTGCATCTTTTATCATGAATAATGATTTACTATTGGTCATAACGTTTCACCCTTAAAAAATATATCTAAGTATATATAAATAAAAATCATTATTCCCATATATTTTGATTTTAAAAAAATCCCTCACAAGTAGTTCACACCTTTTCTTGCTTGAAAATCTAAGTTGTAAACAAGGTAAATGCCATTAAAAATTGTGATTTATCAGTTTTTGAAATTTTTCATTTTCTAAGCCTTTCTTATGGATGCATGAATAAAAGAAATATGATTGAATGTTACTTATACAAGATCAAAAGTTTAACAGTATGAAAATTTTCCAATTGAACTCATTCCTTATTAGAGGAAAAACACAAAAGGGAGGAAGCCAACAATTGCCATGTGAATACATGAATCTACTAAGCTCAATTAGACTCCATAATAAGGAATTTGGACAATGATAATTTTGACTAATAAAGCTTAAAAATCCTTATTGATCAACTGAAGGAAGTTATACTAGTGACTTTATCTTACATGATCTTACCTTATCTAGTGCTACTCAAGTTTAGGTTTTCTCTAGCCCTAATATCTAGACTAGAATTACAAACCCTCTATATGGTATATCCTAAATATCATAGAATTTAACTATTACATCAAAATTTACTAGCCAATTGAGGGTTGTAATCAACAAATTTGTTAGTATGCCTACCTTCCAAAATAATAACACCTTACAAATACAATCTAATCTATAGGTAGGAATGCGACAATCACAACCAATGTTGTGTTTCCAAATCAATCCACAAGCACTAGTTAGTTGTAGCCCAAATCTGGCCAACAAGTGGGTTTTAAAATATACAAGCTCCTCTAGTTCAACACATATCTTAGAGTCAGTTGAATTTTTCAATCTAAATGTTAGCACCATCTAAGGAAAAATAATCTCACTAGTACCAAGCCAAAATATTGTGTATGCAAATTTTACTTAACCAACTAGGGATATGAAGGATTCATAGTATTACCCTATATCAATCATTACCTCCAACTAATAATCCACCACAAAATCTGTAGTAGGCTTTGGATTTGTTGAACTAACAAAATCATCAATGTGACTTACAAATATTATTGGATTTACATAATCTGTAGGCCATATCAAATCCTAATCCCTATGATTATCATAATCAACAACCTATGCAAAATTTGAACCCATAATTCATGCCTCAATATCACTCCCCTCTATCTAATCCCCAAGGTGTTTTACAAGAATTAATTGTTTAATATGTGCCACAACCTTAGGGATACATGGTCCCACCTCAAGGTCAAATGCAACATGCCCCATAATGCAGTATGGAAAGGACCCCCGATATTATAATTACTAGGCTCTAATTTTTGCAAGGCCCCATAATCAGTTACTTGACTAGACATACCAAGGGACTTTACATCTAATGGCTTATTCAACCATGCTAGTTGTCACCATGAAGTCCCCACTTACTTTTGATGGAAATAAAATTCAAATTGATTTAGGCCACCTTAACAAGTTGCCCACACTTAGTTTTGTGTATAGAATTCATGAAGAATATGTCATTGTACATCTACTTACATATTTATTGAGGGATAAAGATATTTTATCGTACACGAGCTTGCATGATAATTTAGTTGTAAATTAGAATTTTATTATCAAACCCTTTATGAACATCTTGGAAATTTAGGTAATCCTTATTCAATCCCCTTTCAGCTAAACACCATGCAAATACATCCTGAGAAAAATATCTATGATTATAATTCTAGATTCATGAGGATATTGTACCTGATTCCACTAAATATTTTTTCATTTTAAGAGCAAGTTTTGCTTTATTATATACAAGGGTTATAATCAAATTTAGCACTAATAATATATAATGCTAACCATACCACTTTGGTTAAGTAGTAGCTCATATAGAAGATGCTCTCATCAGGGTTGGAAAACTACCACCTACCCCACCAATTGCCCATGCAACACATATAGCTCAAACTCAAAATTTACAAATACAAGGGTCTCTTCCTTTAGTAACATCAATCTTGAATACTTGAACAACCCAACCATATCCACATACACCTACTTATCCACAAGAAAATACCTCATACATGGTGACATTTCCTAGGAAAATTCCTTGTACCTTGCTTACATATCTACTAGCTCCATTGTACCATAACGATGCAACTACTGATTGTTTATCTCAAAATCATATGATGGGATTCAATATGAATGAATTGAGAGAGATGACATTTTTTTTATGAATCATACTAATTAAGAAGAGAGGTAAAATAGTGATTGAAAATTAATAATGAATAGCAATAATCAAATGGGCAACGATAGAATACTAAATACCTCATAAAGAGCCATGTTTCTCATCAAATTGAAAATAAAGTAGGTAACCAAGTGCAAGCCGATATGACTAAACTGAATTAAAAATAAATACTTTATAGTGCTTTGCTTGCAACATTAGATATAATCTAGTCTAGTGCCAATACCTATAAGAAATTCTCAAACACAAATATACAATTAACAATACCAAGTGCAACAAGCTAAAATATTAAGCTAAGTGATCCTTGTCACTAATTAGCCTCTTATGGTAAACCAATCTATATATTACCCACTCATTATGGTAAGGGTATTTCAATATCAATCCTAACCTTACTTAACCCAAACAATGTAGTATTAGTTAATTTCAATATTTTTGAAGATGATGATGATGCCTTCCCTTCTGAATATTAGGTAATATAGTCAATTGATAATAAGGGGTTATAACTAGAAGCAAGAAAAAATCAATTACTAAATAGACAATGGTCTCATGAGAAGCATCAAAAAATCAAACCAACTTGATACAAACACCATAGTGTTAAGAATGAGACAACCACCTTTACATATAATAAGGTACTACAACATCTGGTCAAAATTATGTAAAAATAAGATGGAGAAGCTCCTCCAGCCATGTGGTAAGAAAACATGTTAGATCTAGAATGCTTTACTTTATCTTGAAAACAATATATATTTTTTATTTTACATATGACTTTACTTGAGCATGAGAAATCACTTTTAAAATGACCAACTATTTTGTAATAATAACATTTAGTGTTTAGTCTACATTCACCCTAAAAATAAATATATTTTTTTACAATGATTACATTGGATTTTTCTTCTACCTAGAATACTACGTCTGTGACCTCTTCCTCCACAAAGGTCTCTTTATCCTCTTATTTTTATAACTCTCATTTTCTCTCATAAGAGATATTATTATTTTCTCCATCAATTTTAGCTTTTGTTACAAATGCTTGCGCCATATATTTGGGAGTTCTATCCAATCTACACTTATAAGATAACAATGATCCCATGGAGTGACCTACCTATAATTTTGTTAAGTCTTTGCTATTTTAAATTGTAACCATATCTAAATTCTATTTCACTGGTAAACTTATAAGCTCTTTTTTTAACAAATCACCTATTGTATGATTCTCTCTCCATTATTACATAGTTGATTGACTATGTATTGCACTCAAATAGAAAATTCAATTATCTTCTGAGAGTCCTTCATTTAAATATTCTCAATTTTATTTTCAAATTTTACAATCAAGACAATTTATTTTTATTTGTGCCTTAATAAATAAACTACAATATACCTCAAATTTCTTTAGTATTTATATTGTTGCATTTCTAGGAAAACTGCTCGCATCTAGATCATTATGGTTTTGAAACATGTATAAAACATCCTTTTTGTTTACCTCTTTCATATAATTTTTTTATTGAGTTGATAACACTCTAGTTTAAGGCTCAACATACCATGCTTAAACTATCTCCTATACATTTTTTTAAATTACTAAGATTTACATCTTAATTGCCCAATACTCTAGTTACCATTAAATGCCATTTTTACCACATACAAATTTATTATTACCATTGAAAAAGATCTCAAACTACTTATACTTGTCTCTATACAAATATATTCAATTTAGAGCAACAAAATTCTAAAATAAAAGCATAAAAAGAAAATTTATTAAACTTAATAAATCTTAGTTCCTTTATTTAAATCCAAGAATTCTGGGTTACAATTCCTTTGAATTAATACAACTTTAAACTATTTACAAACATTAAATTTGACTATAAATAATATGAAAGCCACAAAAATATTGAATATTAATAATAATAACAAGAAAAGTACATAAAACTATTTTGTAAGGATACCTTAGTGGTATGTTGTTTGATTGTTATCCAAGCTACTCAAGTTAAAATCACAGGAAGGAGACCCCACTGTGCACCGAGAGAGTGTGGCCCCAATTATACCATTTGTTGGACGTTTCCTTACTTCAAAAAAAAAAACATATAAATATATATTTTTAGAACAACTATTTTTTTTTTCAATACAATTTATTCTTAGCACATTTTTTTCTTTTCCTTTCAAAAAGGACTTTACATGCTTTTTTTGTACTAAACATTATTTTTGTTCACTCTTTTTCCATTTTTATATTAAGCATTATTTTTTACAAAGATAAGGATAATTGTCTTCTTAAAAATATTCCATGCTTAATTTCAAATAGAATAACAATATTTTAATGGAACAATAAACACTACGGTTAATAAATAACAATAATATCTAGAGAGAAAAAACTGCTCTACAGGGATGGCAGTAGTTTCTGGAGGAGGTCTGAAAAATTAGAGGAATATTGTGATGGCGTTGGGACCATCATAGAGCATGCATGCTAGCGATATTTTTCATCTAAAAATGATTGGAAGGAACATGATTTTCTATTGTATATCAGGAATCACTTTTTAAATAACAATGGATGTTTGGAACTATGTAAATCTAGGCCAGTTCTAGTGGTTCAACCAGACTTGGTAATGGAAGATGTGGAGTATTTAACCAAACATGCGCTTATTGGCATATTTATGGGTATCCAATTTATATTCCCTTTGTGGAGGCTTGAGTTAGGAAGACTTGAAATCCTGAAGGTGACATGGAGGTGATGTTGAGTGTGAATAGCTATTTTATGGTGGTTTTCTCTTATCTTGTGGATCATAATAAAGCATTTGAATCCATTTTACTCATTAAAAAAAGTAAAGCATTTGAAGGGGGTTCCTATTTCTGTAACCAAGCAGAACTCTTTCTTAAACCTTGGTATGTGGGTTTCAACCCATTAGAGGAGCAGTAATCATGAATTCTAGTGTGGGTTTGGCTTCCATAGCTCTTGTTGGAATTTTAAAGAAATGACATCTTGCATATGATTGCCCTTCTTCTTGGGAATTCGGTTGGACCATCACAACAGATGATGGATAAAAATGTAATCTTTGTTGCTCATATCTGTGTTGAAATTGATTTAAACAATCCTATTCTAGATTCTATTGAAATATAGTTTGGATCAACTACATTGATTCAACAACTTGACTAGGAAACTCTTCCATTTTGTTGTCGTATTTGCCATGAATATGGACATCTGTAAATAAAATGCATTAAATCTATCATTATTGTGGCTTCAAAACCTAGGCCTTCTTAATTTGTACAAAATTTAGATAAATGAAAAACCTCGATAAAGGAAGGGGATCAGGATAAGGAAAGCTTTATTCTGGTAAAACCCTGAAATAGAGAAAAAAGGGCAAAAAGAGACCTTAAGGATAGCCAGTCGGATGCTCTGCTCAACCGTTTTGAAATACTATATGATCTTGATCAATAGATGGAGATACCTGAAATATCACTACCTAATACAAATATAACAAGGTCGAATCATATGTCTCTTGTTGGGGTGGAACCTAAGGAATCAAATCTAGGGGTTTAAATAAAGAACATAGGGCTTTGGTTCTGAGTATAGGTGATATGGTTGTCTCTAGCCCTAGAAGGAAAAATATTTTTGAAAGTGGTATAGATTTAGTTATACCCTATCCTATTCAAGCACTGATGTAGTTATCCTTGGACTGCAAACTCGTGTGATATTAGAATTGCAATAGAAAAAAATTTAAAAATGTGCTTCAGATAAGAATATGAATGTGGGTCGAAAGAAAGACCAAAAAAAAATTAAGTTAATGGGGGAGACTTTGATGGAAATAGGCTTTGTGAGAACTTTGGACTTCTATTTTTCTAACTCCCATAAATTATTATCCTTTCATGGAATATAGGGGGTTGGACAACATCCCTAGGTAAAAAGTTATTTGTGATTTGGTTCGTGTTCATTCTCCAGATGTAGTGTTTATTTGGGAGACTAAATTGACTACTGATAGTATATTCAATATTACTCCTAAGTTATGGATAAGGGGTCAATACCAGTGTATTGGTGTATGTGCATATGTTGTTGGTGTTGCTTATTCATGGTATCTGATTAATATCTCTCCTCTTACTTTTATTTCTAGTAGATGGTCTATTTTAATGATCGAGCATGATAATGAATCTGGTGAAGTGAATTTGTGGGATCACATTGGATTTTTGAGAATTTTGGCTCCCCTATACCCGTGGATTTTGGCTAGATACTTCAAATCTATCACTTGTTTGGAGGAGAAGCGTGGTGGGGTTGATTATCTTGAGCCTTTTTCTTCTATCTTCCGTGCTTATATCCAGGTCCTCAACTTGGTTGACATCAAGCTAGATAATGGTATCTTTACCTGGAATAATATAATATGTAGGGAAGATTCTATATTAGAGATACTGGATAGGTTTTTGATCTCTAGTTTTTGGACTGGTAATAATAGAAACACTAGTTCTATAATTTTGGAGAGTAGAGGATCTAATCATTAGCCTATCAAAATCTCTAATCTGGAGTTAGGGCTAAATACGAATCCTTCCTTTAATTTTCAACTTATATGGCTTCGAAATTCTAAGCTTCATGATTTCATGTGAGGCTAATGGATAAATGACAAACCTCCTCATGACACCACTATGTATTCCTTTATAAAGTGACTACAATTTTTTAAGAATAAATTGAAGAGAATAAATAGACTAAATTTTGGGAACCTTTCCTTGGCTAAGTTGGAAGCTCTTATGAGGGTGGAATAAGCTTCAAGGAAGATTAGAGATCAGGGACTCATGGAGGAGCTTCTCGTTGAGGAATCTAAGGCTGCGAAAGACCTTATTGAATGGGAACTAAGGGAAGAAATATTTTGAAAACAAAAAGTTCAAGTAGATTGGCTTTAGGAAGGGGATAGGAACACAGTCTTATTTTATAAATCAGTTAAGGTTTTCCGTAATGGTAACCTAATTACCTCTCTTGTGAATTCTCAAGGCGCCTTTCTTTCTTCTTTTAGGGATATTTCATAAGATACTAGGAGGTATTTTTTCTCTCTTCAAGGAGGAATCCCTCTTAGATGATGAGGATGGAAAGCTTATTCTAAAATGTATTCCCTCCATTGTTTATAGAGATATGAATGAGCACTTGATGGGTCCAATTTCCCTTGAAGAGTTGTAAAATGTTATACTTCAAATTAAAAAAATGAAAGCTTCGGGCCCGAATGGATTTTTGATTGACTTTTATCAGGATTTTTGGGATTTAATCAAATTTAATATTTTGTAGGTGGTCCATGAGTTCAAAAATAACAAAAAGATGCTAAGGGCCCTAAATTCTACCTTTGTGGTGCGTATTCCCAATAAAGAGGGAGTAAATTCCCTGGATATGTTCAAGCCTATTGCTCTCTACAATGTTGTGTATAATATCATCACAAAAATTATTGCTAAGAGGCTAAAGATATGGTTGAGAAAAATCATCTATGAGGAGCAAGGTGGGTTTGTTGTTGGCTAACAAATCCTATATGGGGTTGTTATTACTACAAAATTTATTCACTCGATAGAAACTTCTAAGGAGAAAACTATGTTTATTACTTTGGACATGGCCAAAGCCTATGACTGGGTCAGATGGTCATTTCTTCAAAAATTTCTTACTAATTTTAGCTTTGAGGACGAATGGATTAGATGGGTGATGATTTGTGTTTCTTCTTTTGCATTCTCTATTCTTGTTAATAATGAGTCGTCGAAGTTTTTTGAGGCCTCAAGGGGATTAAGGCAAGGATATCCTTTATCTCCTTATTCATTTATCATTATGGTGGAAGGGTTGGGAATATTTCTCAAGTATCAGGTTAGGCATGGTCTCATTCAAGGGTGGAAGTGGGATAGTAGTTTTCCATCTCTTTCCCACCTTTAATTTATTGATGATACTACTTTGCTAGGAGATGTCACTATTAGGAAAACTGGTAACATTAGACAATCTCTTGACATATGTCTTGGTCCTTCTAGAAAGTTGATTAATGAGGATAAGTCTTCTATTTTATTCTTCAATACCCCTCCTCTTATTGAAGCTAATATTGCTCGTATTCTAATATTTCAGGTCGAGACTCTCCCATTCATTTATCTTGGTATTTTGATTTCATCTCATCCTCTACCTAGATCTTCTTGGTTGTCTATGCTTGATAAATTTAGAAGGAAGGTAAATTACTGGGCCATTAGATGGCTATTGTCTGTAGGTAGAGTGTTGCTTATAAAATATGTTGTTCAATATTTACCCATTTACAGGTTTTTTATCAATATAGTTTTTGTGGTCTAGAAAACTTAATCAATCTAAATGGAGTTTGGTTAGGTGGGATTCTATTTGTATACCAGTTCAATATGGAGACCTTGGGTTACGATAGGTAGCTCTTTCTGGGTAGGCTTTGGCTACAAAAATTTATTAGAGATGGTGTACCTCTCAAGATTAGATTTGGGTTAAAATCTTATCTTGTAAATACTTGAGAGGTATTTCTCAGGCTAAGATCCCTAGAGTCAACTTGGATAGAAAATATTCAGTTATCTGAGACAATCTGAAAAGAGGATCTAGTTTAATTAATAAGGGTTTGTTCTAGATTTGTAATTGAAGATCATATGCTCTTTTCTAGGAGGATTCTTGGGATGGCCGCCCTCTTATCTTGAATCAACATCCCAGGTTACATTCTCTAAGTGTTTTTTTCTTAGAAGCAGGTCGGTCTCGTGTGGAGGACTTTAAAAAATCTAATCTTTTGGAAATCTGAAGATATACATGTGGAAATATCTGTAGGAATAGCCTCAAGGGGGATTTGTTGAGGATAAAGATGTTCTTACTCTTATTATTTTGGGGAGACCCTATTCTTCATTGAGAGGTAAATACATTCTGGCTTGGAACCTTGATCCCAAGGAAACCTACTCTATAGCCTATGGTTATCAGGTTCTTGATAAGAAAAAGTTCAGGATTCTTCCTGTCACATGGTGGAAAAAGCTGTGAAACATATTTTCTTGGCCAAAATGTACCTTATTTTTCTAGCTGGTAGCTCGTAATAAATGCCTCACTTGGGATAACTTGAGGAAGAGGGGATGTCAAGGTCCCTCTTTGTGTGTCCTTTGTGGTAAGAATAAAAATGACTCTTCTGATTTATTTTTCCAATGCTCCCTTACCAAATACATTTGGTATCATTGGTGGAGTGCCTGGAACCATCCTTGTTTTCATGTGCTCTCCCTAGTGGAGTTTGAAGTAGTCTAGGTAGACCTCCAAACAAGGCCTCTTTCCTTTGGGTGGCTTGAATTTGGGCCCTTATTGCATTATTTGGTAGATTTGGCTCGAATAGAACCATCATGTATTTCAGAGCAGTCATTTGGCTATTCAATAGATTTGGCAAAGGATCTTGCGTATGGTTCAAGAAACTATCCATAGAAAATATGATGTGGACCCTCTTTTGAACTCTAGGGAGGATAAGGTACGGTAGGCCCTTGGTCTCTTCGGGGTTGATGCAAAATCTTATATCCCTAGAAAAGTTCTTTATCTCAGCAATAAGGTTAGGAGATATGGTAGGTGGAGGATACCCCCTAGAGGAGTTTTAAAAATTAATACAGATGGGTCGTCTAGGGGTAATATTGGACATGCTGGAATTGGTGGTGTTGGGAGAGATTCCACTGCCATGGTCAGTTATTTATTTTCCATTTATAAATATGTTCACTCTAAAATTTTTATAGAAGCTCTTGCAATTTTTGAGGCCTTATAGAGGGGGTTTTCTCTTGGTTAGCGTAGGATTATCTACAAGTCTAACTCTCAAATTATGGTTAATATTTAAACAACAAAAGGATAGAGGATGTTAATTGGTAGTTGGTCTCTATGGCTATTCAGATTCTTAGAATGAGTGAAGAGTTCAAATTTATATTCTTTGTGCACATTCTAAGGGAATGGAATAGGGTTGTTGATTACTTGGCCAAAAGAGCTTATGATTTATTGGATACTTGGATTATTGATAACTGGGAGAGTCTCCCATATAGGGAATCTCAACACCTCTGGGAGTTGATCCACAAGGATATTCAAACTTAATGTGATTTTTTCTTATTATCTTCTTCGGGTTTCAAGTGGTTTTAGCCTGTCTTGTTGCTTATTTGAGTCTAGGTTGCGAGCTCAGCTATACTCTATAATCTAAACTTTTTATCAATAAAATTTTACCCCTTTATTTAAAAAATAATAATGTCTAGAGAGTAATAAAAATAAAATTATACATTTTAATATATATATTTTTAAATGTATAAGGACATCTATGACTAAAGTTAGATTATGTTTGTAAAAAAATTCTAGTTTTTTTTGCTTGATAGAAAATTGGTTACAACCACACTATTTTTTATTAGCTAGCAAGTATAGGGTTCAAACCATAGGGGTTGCATCCACCAAACCTATTCCAGGTTGTTATTTTATAGCTCGACATGAAATGGACCATCGGGTACTCAGAATTCATACCGTCTCATCAGTATGATAAGAACATGGAGAATTTAGATCAGACTATACCTTTACAACATGCTTCTCCCAACAATATTTTTAATAGATAAAAAAATTTGGGGGCATATTGGGGCCATCCTCCCTTGAATTGATCTTGGATCTCATATAGGAGATCCAAATACCTTTTACCATTGAAATTTCCTTGTAGGTACAATATATTTTAAAAGTTAGATTATGTGGGAAAAAATATCGAAGTAACAAAAATCTTATTGTTAATTATGAAGGGTCAAGGGTTTAAGTTCCCTCAATATTTGATAGTGTCTATGGAAGTCTTAAATCTTCATGTAAGTGCATAAATTCAATACTACTAATAATAAAATGATATTAGTTCAAATGATTAAATTAAGGGAAGTTCAAATCTTGTTAAGCAAAACATACATAATTATCAAATTGTTATAATATCACTGTGTAGTCATGATGTAACATAGGTGGAGCCTGTTACAATTTTATATAACCCATTAATAATAATAAGGGTTATATGAGTAGTAATCCTTTTGGTTTTACAATTTGAATAAGTATTTGATTATAGGTTAAGAATTCAAAGGATCAAAAGCTAAGCATAGAAAATATCATTAATTACTAAGCCTCTTGATGCCAATGATGGCATGGTATGTAAATAAATCAAGAATGATTTAAATGGGATTAAGAGTGAAAGCTTAAACTATTCAATTAAATTTAAGGTTCAATTTATGTATATTTTATGGATAATATAAATGAGACTTTAGGAATTCAAGTCTATATAACTAATAAAATTTTAGTCAATTGAGTTTTAAGAAAGCAATTGAATGTAAGGAATTTTAGACCATAAACCAAGGTTCTTATTTTATGGGTGAACCTTAATATTTTTAGTTCAAGGTATTGTAGAATATTGATAAATAAAATGTAATTATATAAGTATAGCTTGAATTTAAATAATTAGAAAGACCCACAAAAAGACAACTTGTAATAATACCAATTATTTTCTATTTATAATAATAAAATTTATTTCATTTCAAAACAATACAACCAATTACAAAAGTCATAACTATTAATATCTTATTAAATTTGTTGTCAATTTGAAAGCTTATGCATCATAAAAACTAATATATTATTTTTTAATAAAGAAAATTAATTTTTGTATGAATGTTACTTTATCCTCCAATTAAAAATTATCATGATATATTTCTCTTTAAATTTACACCTTCATAATAACAATTTTATTAAAAATAATAATAATAATGTTATAAATTATTTTTGCATGAGAATAACTATTTATCTAATTCAAAAATACTTAAAAGGACTTATACACTATCTTAAGTTTAATTTTATAATAAATTTTAAATTGAGAATAACAATATTCTGGAATGTAAATATTATAATAAGAATTAATATAGTTATCTCCATACACTATGTCTAAATTGATTGAAGAGACAAGCATAAAGAAGCTAAAAAAAATTATAAGAAAAATCATTAGAGAACAAAACTAGTTTGAGAGAGAATGATTTAACTTTGATTTTCACATTTTTATTAAAGCAACATGTAATATAACTTTTAATGTTTGATACTGCTTGGTAGTAGAAAAGGATTGTGTATGTAACTGATTCGCCTATGTATTTGATATATTTTTTAAATTGGTTATGTAGAATTATAACTTATTTAAATTTTAAAATCCATTTTATGGAGTTGAAATGAGCCCCACCTCTATTATATCATGTCTACTTAAAGGGATTATAACAATTTGACATTAAAAATTTGGAAGGTATAACTTAACAAGATTTAGATCTAGATCTCCTTGAAAATTGAGGAATATAATAAATTTAGCTAAATATATTTACTTATGTTTAATAATTTTGTTAGTGATTTGTTTTTATATTTTTAATTGTAAAAAATATTTGACAAGCAAATCTTTAAGACTTATATGTTTCAACTTTTAGGCTAAAAATATTATTAATAAATTATTTTTAATTATATATAAATAATTTTTATAAAAAAATTTATTAAAACGTGTACAAATGGAACTAATACAATTTCAAATCTTAGTTATATAAAGATAATATTTTTTGAATAAAGATAATAGACTAACAAATTTCTATTATAAGGTTAGTGATCCCAACCTGAAGAATCCACTCAATAAAAATCTTGCTAAAATAAAATGAAGACTATAATGAAGACTGATTCCACTATCTCTTAAAAAAATACTGCTTATAAAATCCTTTTACATTTTACAAAATATTCACTTTCAAAACATAATGTAATATTTTTTAATTAAAAAAAATAAATCAATAATAACTCTTTAAAATTAATATGTCAAAGTATGATATAGACTTGGCTAGGCATGTTGTGATTTCAGTAGGGAGAATATCATGGAGCTCTTTTAGCTATTAAATATGAGATGTGAAGTCCATGTCCTAGGAGATAAACAGGAAGGCTTGTATCTATAGATACACCATGCCCTACCATATAAGCTTCGCCTAAGAGCATATAATTGATATTACAAGCGTTACTATAGTCGCTGCCTTCTCTCTTTATAAAGAGATCTAATATGATTACATTCCAGTGCTAATGACAAATATCAATTGGTAAAGAAATGAGGAAAGCAGGATCTGTACTCTGGCCCTTATTAACTATGCTCATTAATCTAACCTACACTTGACATGAACATTGAATCCATCTTCAGTCATATGGAGTGTAAGTGAGGGCCGATAGGTTACTTCCTTCTCCTCAACTGCTTCGAATTTGAAGAATCGAATAAGAACTGCAGCAACAATCTTCATTTGCATGTATGCAAAATCCTTGCCCAGACAAATGCGAGGTCCAGCCTCCAAGAATACAGTACACCTTTTTGTCAGTTTCAACAAATGGGAAAAGGTGCATTTTTTTAAAACGTTAATGGTAATGCTTAGATGACTTACTTGAAAAGCTGTGAATTTGAAAGGTGACTGAGGTTTGAAAAGCCCATTCTCAATCCATCTCTCAGGCCTAAATTCCTTAGCATCAATTCCCCAAAGATACTCCATTCTCCCCATAGAGTAGGGGACATAAACAATCAGATCACCCTTCTTCATTTTGAATCCATCTGGAAGCATGTCATCAGACTCAACATGCTTGGCATCCTACAAATCATTTTGTCAGCCTATATATATCCATAATTTCCAACCTTCTAATTAACGTGCAAAAGAGAAATAGAAGTAAATTCTGCTCCTCGTCATGGAAGAAATCCAAAGAGCATAGAAATTCATTTTATTTACAAAGTACATAGTGTAAAAAAAATCAAAAGTGCTTTTAGAAAGAGAAAAAAAAGCTTCATACCAGAGGAACAGCCAAGCATAGTCTGAAAAAAGCAAAAGTGCTTTAAAAAAAAAGGAAAAGAATCTTCATACCATAGGAACCGCTGGGTATAAGCGCAAGGTCTCTGTTAAAGCTGCATGAAGATAATGCAATTTATCCAATACCATGTATGTGAGACTTTGGGAAAACATATTTACAGTCTCTTCCAGGGTTGAGTATTCTTTTTCCTTGACCACATCATTGATTTCTTGAAGAATATTTTCTTCAACATGTGGATTCTGGCACAGCAAATAGAAGAACCAAGAGAGAGTAACTGCAGTTGTGTCCCGGCCAGCAATCATGAAATTCAGCATAATATCCCGCAGGTACTTGTCAGAAAACTTTTCTGGTTCACTTTGACTTAATGCAATAAGGCGAGACAGTATGTCTGGTTTTGCCTGTAAATATTTTTGAGACAAATGAAAAGAGAGAAATTAGGACTGGCAAATAGTGGAAAGAACAAACTTCTTATTCATTTTTCACACCAAATTGATGTGAATATTCACTTACATCACTCTTTTGAATAGAAATCTCCTGCCTTCTGTTCTGAACAATCTTGTACACAAACTCATCCACAGTTTTAGTGCTTTCCCTCATGATGGCTTCTGACCCAATATTGAAATATCTTTTTAATTTCCATGTAGGGTCAACATAACGCCATAAAACCATACCATTTGCTGTATCAAAAGCCCTTGTGAAAGAAGCCTCTGGCCCAATGTTAGACTTTGACAAGCTGTTGATCTCTATCCCAAAACCCACTTTGCAGATTCCATCCATCGTTGATCTCAGCAATAGATCCTATTTGATATTCATCCACCACTAGCTATGGTTAGTCTCGGCTGTTATTGTAATTACACCCATTCTTTCTAAAATAATTTATTTCATAAGGATAGATAACGATGGCTTGGTGGTATATACAACTGGTTAGGATATGCGTCCTTAACCGCTTTTATGGGTGTTCGTTGTCCACTAAGGCCAGGGTTGGATAAAGGATAAACGAATTTTAAAATGGACAAAGTACGCATAATCTACATTTGTCCGTTACTCTTTTAATGGAAGCAAATTTTTTAACCACTGGTTTACCTAATTACAAGGATAACAAGGCCTTGATTAGCCTAAAGACTTCAAATGCTAAATTGCATGGGAACCAATCAGGCTTAAAGCCTTCAAATATAATAATCAGATCCACCCAGATAGCGCTGAGAAAATATTACAATTAGAAGGCAAGAATTGGAAATAAAAACAACAGTGATAACAACTTTTTTCGTTCGTTTATAAAAAAAATATGTTTGAAACATCAAAAAGGAGGAAACAAACCCGTCATGAAAAAAGAAGAAGAAAAAAGCATAATTATTTACCTGTATCTCAACTGATTGCTTTGTTTTAGAATCTTCTATCAAAATTTTGGCAAGCTCCATTGCATTTTTCCTGAAAACAACGCTACTAAAATCCTTCAAAACTTTGGTGGAGAATTCTAAACTTGCCAATTTTCTCTGCTGCTTCCATTTCTCTCCATCAACAGCAAAAATACCATCCCCCAGAAGATCTTTCATAATGTCATGGTTGAATTTTTCCTGCAAATGAAAGACATATATTCACAACCTCATTTAACCATGACCCCTCTCTCTCTCTACATCTAGACAGACACACAGAACATAAAAAGAAAGGAATTTTTCCTGCAAATGAAAGACATATATTCACAACCTCATTTAACCATGACCCCTCTCTCTCTCTACATCTAGACAGACACACAGAACATAAAAAGAAAGGACCGATCTATATATGAAGGAATGCAAGCCTGACCCTGCCATAATTTGTAAACTTGGTCTTTAGAATATGCTCCACATTTGCAGGATCAGTAGTGTAAATATAGTTGTAGATGGGATAAACTATTTTGAATGTTTTGTGCTTTTGGTGAATATCAGCAAGGAAGTCATGCACCCTCTTGAAATTGCTAATGAGACCCACCATTGAGCCAGCCACAGGTAAGTATGAATCACCACTCCATTTGCTGCTGAATATATTCAACATAAAGAGCAACAACGTAACTGCCAAGGGCAGTAATATACTTACTGTATATATGCTTAGTAACACCATCGTTGCTAATACAGCAGAAACACAATGCCACTATGTAACCAAATGAAAGGAGTGGAGATGTGAAAAATTTCGTTGGATTCACAGGTTCCGTTCAATATAATATAGGCAGTGCTTCCTTGTTGCATTTACGGTCCCTTCGCTCAACTGTTGGCCATTGGAAGCCTTTTGTTTTCCTTGAAGTTCTCTTTTAGAGGTTGGGATGGAATTCATCTGCTCGTGGCTAAATAATTTAGCGTTATGTCGGATCTTAAATTTAAACCCATCCTTGTCCCAAGGACAAGTCTATTGATTGCGGTTGGATAGATCATCTGCCGTTAGTTCATCACATTATAATGTTTGTTGAGTGTGAAAAGGATTTATAACTATAAAACTTTGAAAACAAACCTTAATTGAACATAATTAACAAAGATAAAAATCAAGATAATTAAGGTTCTTTCGGATGCTTCTTTGTAATTAAGAATAAAAATAAAAATATCGAACAAGTAACCACTAGAAGAAAATTAGAAGGTCATGTAACCACTAGTTCAAGCATTATGTTTTTTCTTCAAAATCTGTGTCTGTGGATGCGTTACGATTGTCATGGATTCATTAATGGGCTATAATCACAGCACACCTACCCACCAACATGGCATTTAGCATTTTATTCGTCATAAGTGTAGCTTATTTTGCTTGGACTGTACTGCTCGACGTTTTTTTATTATTATTTAATAAGGAAATCATGAATAGATTGTTTTTATAAATCTTAAATTCATTGGATAAAACATAATCAATAAAACCTCAACTTTCCAAAATATTAGACTCATGGATCGTCTAGTTGAAAACCCACTTATATGATAGAATGCAGTCGATAGAGTTAAACCCAGAATGGAAACCGAAAACTATAATATAACTATGATACTTATTAAAAAAATATACATATATTTATTTTGAAAATACAGAAGTTTTTTTAAACGTACAACACCAACCGAAATATATGGGTAGAAACACATCAGGACCATCCTAAAAAGAATCCAACGGTGTCCCACAAACTTTAAAACATAGTCTAGTACGAATTCACATCATAATACAAAAGTGGATCGACAACCAAAGAATATCAAGCACCATCTTTGCTTTAGTTTATTGGCCTGAACTATTGGCCCAAACATAATACAACATTTATTCCTTCTAAAAATCGATATGTTTTTTTTTATATATAGAAAATTGGATAACTTGGCTTTGTTATCTTTAGATTCTTGTTGAGAAGGATTTGTCATTTAAAAATAAAATAAACGGCAGAATGATTAATAAATAAGGTTAATTTATGTTTTTTATTTATTAATAAAAATAATATTTTGGATAGTTTTTTTATGAAATTTAGATTTAAAAATAAAATTAAATTAAAAAATTAATTGAGGGAGATTATAGATTAATCAAAATGATATAAAATATTTGATAAAAAAATATTAAGAGATGAAAAACATCTTTAATAAAAAGATACTTTAGATATGCTCTAATTAACCTAATAATATATAATTTTTTGATATATAGAGAGGGATTGTCCCAATATAAACCATATTGGAGGGAAAGGGATAGAGTTAAAGAAAGGAATAAGACTACAATTTTGCCTTTACTACAAGAGAATAATTTGTCCAATTTTTGGTGAGTAGGTTTCATATGCCTCGTCTTAGCTTATTATTAAGGTACATAACTTTATGGTTGCATTATGATTGTTTTCCCTTCATTAAGTGGTAGCAAAACAAAAGGGTTATAAGCTTTACTTCATGATTAAAGTTAATGGATATAATAAATAATAAGATGATTGAAAATTTTAAGAAAAGGCTAGTTAAGTACCTTCAAAGGAAGAGGGTTTCACTATGCAAGTATCAAAATATGGTGAATCATAAAATATATACGAAGAAGTAAAAACAAAATAAATATAACAAAAATATAATGGAGTAAAGTAGAACGTTTTGAGGGAAGAACTTGTATCATATCATAAAATATAAAAACAAAGGAAAAATGTTTATATCGTACCATGCATCTATAGGATGACAAGAATGATATATTTTTGAAGGTTAAGGAATCTCTTATTAAGGGAGATGTTGTCCTTCCGAATGGTAGTTGATAATTAATAGATAAAATTGAGCTTTAAAGGAGGTTTAATTTTATGATAGCTAGAAATGATTTGGCTAGAAGAAGCAACATGCAACTAAATGTTTAAATAAAGAATGTTAGAAGTGTTAGAAATTATTACATATGATGAAATTTGGTTGAGTGGTTAGAACCACCCATGTAGGAACCATGTGAAGTTTATTGTTTTTTATTTCTACCATGTAAATCACATGGTAACTATGGTTGTTATATATTGAGCAACATAACTTGTATTTAAACGTGCATTTGTTCAATGAGAAACATCTAAGAATTGGTATCATAAATGGTATTAAAGTAGGTTGATTGTAGAGCCATGAGCTTGTGAGCTTTCTCTCCCACCCAATTCTATGGAAGACATGTAGAGAAACACCTCCATCAGCCAACCAAAAGTTATTAGTGAGACCCATGATAGCAGTCCAGTCCAAATTGAGGCCCAAGAATGTTGGTCACTTTAGTGGTACTTTCAACAAGAGAAAATTTAGGTTCATGAGCTTAGATATCATGAGCATCAAGAATTTTTTAAAGAATAGGATGCTAGAAGTAATACTAAAGGGATGGATAATGAAGGAAATCTTGCATTAGAGTAGGAATACCATGGTGAAGATGTATCAAATGATTGGGGAGGTCCTCACCAAGTTGGGGAGCACAACCAATCCCACCAACTATTTGAATTATTTTTGCCTAGAAAATAGAGAGAAAAAGCTACTAGGAGGTATGTACCTCAGGATCTAGAAATAGGCATTGACTACTGGAATACTTAGAGGAACATGAGATTTATGATATATGCCCATGTCAAGATCTTGATTGTGGATGATAAATATATGATTGTCTGATCAACAAATTTGAACTAGCGATCAATGGACAAGGCAAGTGACATAGAAATAGTGCAAGGATATTACCAATCCCACCACATCAATGAATTTGGAGATAGAGGCCATCAGGCTCAAGGCCAGGTGTTCATGTATCACATGTCATTGTAGTATGAACATTTTATCGGTAATAATGGAAGTCTTCTGGTTGAATATATTCAACCAGAAAGCCTATAATGCATGAATATGGTATACATCATTGTTCAGCAAACATATGATGCTTTTGTTGAACCAAAAATTATTCTCTTTCTAGAACATGTAATGGCTAGAAGGATGATTCCCTTGTTCCCTTGAACAACCACATAACCTTTCCCAATACCAAGGCTCTTGTTCTATGATTGGGTCATCATCCATAACACTTGGTACGTCAACAAAGAAGCTACGGAATCACGGTTCTCCAAAGAATAAAGATTAGCTTTGTCCTTCTATTGTTATCGATATTTATAGCTAGATTTTTAGAAGTGAAGAGGCAAAATGTGGTGATAAGCCACTACTTAGTGGAGGCATTTCAGGTCAACACAGAACATAAAAAGAAAAGACCTATCTATATATGAAGGAATGCAAGCCTGACCCTGCCATAATTTGTAAACTTGGTCTTTAGAATATGCTCCACATTTGCAGATCAGTAGTGTAAATATAGTTGCAGATGGGATAAGCTATTTTGAATGTTTTGTGCTTTTGGTGAATATCAGCAAGGAAGTCATGCACCCTCTTGAAGTTGCTAATGAGACCCACCATTGAGCCAGCCACAGGTTCCGTTCAATATAATATAGGCAGTGCTTCCTTGTTGCATTTATGGTCCCTTCGCTCAACTGTTGGCCATTGGAAGCCTTTTGTTTTCCTTGAAGTTCTCTTTTAGAGGTTGGGATGGAATTCATCTGCTCGTGGGTAAATAATTTAGCGGCACTTAAATTTAAATCCATCCTTGTCCCAAGGACAAGTCTATTGATTGCGGTTGGATAGATATCTGCCGTTAGTTCATCACATTATAATGTTTGTTGAGTGTGAAAAGGATTTATAACTATAAAAATTCGAAAACAAACCTTAATTAAACATAAATAACAAAGATAAATATCTAAATAATTAAGGTTCTTTCGGATGCTTCTTTGTAAATAAGAATAAAAATAAAAATATCGATAAACCCATAGTCTGTAAATGCGTTACGATTGTCATGGATTCATTTATGGGCTATAATCACAGCACACTCACCCACTTACCTACCATGGATTTTAGCATTTTATTCGTCATACGTGTACGCTTATCTTGCTTTGATTCTCACTGTTGGACTGTTCTTGGCTGGATCATGATTCATTGCCTTCTACGTATTTAACAAATAGTTGCATATGACAGGCTTTTCGTTGTCTAGTTCAAAACTCGCTCACGTGAAAGAATGCGGTCCGGAAAAAACCACGATAAAGAGTTAATCCCGTAATTGAAACAGAAAACTATGATATTTATCAATATATATTCCAAAATAAACAGTCCATTTTTTTTTTACGTATACGTATACAGCTAGGAACACATCAAAATCATTCTTTCATAAATCCGATTTGGGTATCCCAAGAAGAATCCAACTGTCTGACAGAAACATTTTCACTAAATATTTAAAACATAGTCTACTACGTATTCACAAGAATCCAACTGTCCGAGACATTTTCACTAAATATTTAAAACATAGTCTAGTACGAATTCACATCATAATACAAAAGTGGATCGACAACCAAAGACTAACGAGCATCATGTTTGCTTTAGTTTATTGGCCTAAACTATTGGCCCGAACCTAACATAATAATTGATATATTTTTTTTTAATAACTTTTATAAAAAACATGGATAACTTGTCTTTGTTTTTTTTGATTGGTTGAAAAGGTGTTGAAAGGTCACTGAACCTTGTATAAGAATTTTTTACAAGTTTTCCAAACCGATCGAAGAGGCCCAAGAGTTAAAGATCAAAGAAAAGCAAAACACCACAAGAAGGAAGGTGTCGCGATATCGCGACATGTTGCATTTTCGCGGTCCAAAGCATAGGGAAAAAGCAAGGAGGAAAAGGTGTCGCGATATCGCGACATGTTGCACCGTTGCGGCCAAAGGAGGAAAAGGTGTCACGATATCGCGACATGTTGCACCGTTGCGGCAAAAAGAGGAAAAGGTGTCGCGATATCGCGACATGTTGCACCGTTGCGGCCAAAGGAGGAAAAGATGTCGCGATATCGCGACAAGATGCAGCATCGCGGCCGAAGGAGAGAAAGTGTCGCGATATCGCGACATGTTGCAACGTCGCTGCCAGAAGAGAAGAAGTGTCACGAAATCGCGACAAGTTGCGTCGTCGTGGCCAGAGGAGGAAAGGTGTCACGATATCGCAACATGTTGCATCGTCGAGGCCAAAGAAGAAAATATGTCGCGATATCACGACATGTTGCATCGTCGAGGCCAAAGAAGAAAATATGTCGCGATATCGCGACATGTTGCATTGTTGCGGCCACAGGAGAAGAGGTGTCGCGATATCGCGACATGTTGCACCGTCGCGGCCACACGAGAAAAGGTGTCACGATATCACGATATGTTGCATTGTTGCAGCCAAAGGAGGAAAAGTATCGCGATACCGTGACATGTTGCAATGTCGTGGCCAGAAGAGAAAAAGTGTCGTGATATCGCGACATGTTGTATCATCGTGGCCTAAGGAGAAAAATGTCGCGATATCGCGACATGTTGCATCGTCACGGCCAGAGGAAAAAAAGTGTCGTGATATCACGACATGTTGCAGCAGAAAAAGTGTCGCAAAATCGCGACATGTTGCATTGTCTCGGCAAAAAGATAAAAAATGTCGTGATATCGCGACATGTTGCATTGCGCGGCCAAAGAAGGAAAAGGTGTCATGATATCGCGACATGTTGCATCATCGCGACCAAAGAGAAAAAGTGTCGTGATATCGTGACATGTTGCATTGCCACGGCCAAAGAAGGAAAAGGTGTCGCGATATCACGACATGTTGCATCATCGCGGCCAAAGAGAAAAAGTGTCGCGATATCGCGACATGTTGCATTGCCACGGCCAAAGGAGGAAAAAGTGTCGCGATATTGTGACATGTTGCATCATCGCGGCCAAAGAGAAAAAATGTCGTGATATCGCGACATGTTGCATCATCACGGCCAAAAGAGAAAAAGTGTCATGAAATCATGACATGTTGCATCATCGCGGCCAAAGAGAAAAGGTGTTGCGATATCGCGACATGTTGCAACGTCATGGCCAAAAGAGAAAAAGTGTCACGATATCGTGACATGATGTAACACCGTGACCAAAGGAGAAAAAAGTGTCGTGATATCGCGACATGTTGCAACATCGCGGTCAAAGAAGGAAAAGGTGTCGTGATATCATGACATGTTGCATCATCGCGGCCAAAGAGAAAAAGTGTCGCGATATCGCGACATGTTGCATCATCGCGGCCAAAGAGAAAAGGTGTCGCGATATCGCGACATGTTGCAACATCGTGGCCAAAAGAGAAAAAGTGCCGCGATATCACGACATGATGTAACGTCGGGACCAAAGGAGAAAAAAGTGTTGCAATATCGTGATATGTTGCAACGTCGCGGCCAAAGGAGAAATAAATGGCGCGATATCGTGACATGTTGCATTTTCGCGGCCAAAGGTGAAAAGTGTCGCGATAACGCGACATGTTGCATTTTTGCTGTCGAAGGAGAAGAAGGAAAAAGTGTCATGATATTGCAACAAGTTTCATCAACATACCAAACAAATCCCCTAGCAACATCTCACATTGTGCAAACATTAGAACTTGTAGGATCGTTCCTTAGGCCAATGGAGAAGGAGTCTCTCCACACTTGAATGTCAGATTTGCCGACTCCCTTGTTAGCAAGCCAGTCCGCAGCTTTGTTTCCTTCTCGGTATTGATGCTTAATGACTAATTCTGGGTAATTGCCAATTAGGGCCTTGCATTCTTGGAAAATTGAAGCAAGGGCCCAAGGAAGCTTAGCAGTGCCATTGAGCCAGTTGATACAGTGCAACGAGTCTCCTTCGATGATAATTTTATTGATGGTCAACCCTTCCATGAGGATTAAACTTTGAAACAAATCTCGTGCCTCTGCCATATTGTTGGATTGAATTCCCAGGTTCTGGGCAAAGGCCAAAATTATTTCTCCTCTGTGGTTTCTGAGAATTCCTCCTCTGCCAGCCACTCCTGGGTTGCCTTTAGCCGCACCATCGAAATTGAGCTTGTGCCACCCAGTAGGTGGTAAGACCCACTTGATGACGGACCTGTCAACAAAATTACAAGGCATGACAGAGATGTTAGACAGATTGAAAAGTTTGGTTAGGTCCGATTCTAAGCCAGGACGGGGGGGTTTTGGAGACGAAACAAGAGAGGCATTCTCCGCAGCAAGGGCCATGATTTTGACAACGATAATCTTCTTATCAGTGGCTTTATTTTTGAAAATTTTGGCGTTTCTCTCGAGCCATATCTGCCATAGGCAAAGGTGGAGGCAAGCTTGCCACATGAATTTTAGTTGGTTGCTCTTGAAATGCCGGGGCCATTGCTTAATAAGGATGGGAATGGAATGTGGGAGGACTATGGAGATGTCAAAGGTGTTATGAACCTGGTTGAGAACTGCTAGAGAAAAGGGACATTCCAAAAAAACATGCGAAGTTGACTCATAGGCGTTTTTGCACAGGATACACCAATTGGGAATGAGTAACCCTCTGATTATCAAGTTGTCAATGGGGAGGATTCTATTTTGGATGGCCAACCAGCAAAAGAATTTGACCTTGGGAATGATCTTGGGAATCCAGACCTGATTTGATAAGTCCCAACCATCTATGGGAGTTTCTTGAATGTAGTAAGCTGATTTGACAATGAAATTTCCAGATTCTTCAAGGTTCCAGACCATGGAATCATCTTTGTGTGAGCTCGGGATGATGCAAGTCCTCAACAAGTTTTGTAACCGCTTGAGAGACTCGATGATATGCCTGGGCCCATTAAGAGCCACGTGTTTCCATTCAGTTCTTGTAGGACCTTAGTTAATGAAGTGACACACCTTATCTCCAAAGGTGGCTTCGGTAGTCGCCTTGAGCACTGCAAGATGCAGATCTTGGCTGAGAGGTTTATCACGGATCCAAGGTTCATCATAAAAATGGATGGTCATTCCAGTTCCTAGACACCACCTTAAGCCTTCCATGATGATTTTCCTTGTTTTGATTACGCCATTCTAGAAATGGGATCCGATAGGGAGGTTGTGCTCTCCAAGAAAGGAAAATTGATGGAGGTACTTAGCTTTAATGATATCAATCCAAGTGACTTTTTCATTGATGGTAAGTCTCCAGGCCTGCTTGGCAATGAGGGCCATGTTCATCCGCTTGATGTCTCTGAATTCGAGTCCTCCATCCTTTTTCTTGGAATAGACCTTGTCCCAGGCGACTAGCGAAAATTTATTCTTGTTTTTGTTTTCAGCCCAAAGGAATCTCTAAACATTTATTTGATTTTAATTGAGAAGGATTTGTAAGTTATTATTAAAATATAATAGATGTGAGAATGGATTAACACCAAATCGTATATAAATCCAGATATGCCCAACAGTGTTCAGTATTTTATTTTTCTTATCCAGTATCCGTTAGTGCTTTCTATCAGTATTAGAAATTTGAAGTAAATATAAACCAGTATATATAATTTCTATTTGGCTAGCATACTTACAGTGAATGTGTTTGTTAAAGGTATTTGCAGCAGAGGTAACAAGAGTATTTAGTTACCGCTTGTCTGCCTTAAATGTGACTGTAAAGAAACTTGTGGGTAATATGTAGCTCAGTAAAAGGGATCTTGAAGAACACAGGTCATCTTCTATTCAAAATCAAACTTCATTATATTTTTTCATTGTTTCTCCAGAAATGTTGTAATTTTAGTTGTGCATTTCTTGATTCCTAGAAATCATCTATCTTGTGTTTGCATATATATATATTTTTAAATTCCAGATGATTGTGACAACACCTAAGAAATGGGATGTTATTACACGCAAGAGCAATGACATGTCTTTGTCAGTGCTTGTTAAACTTTTGATCATTGATGAGGTCCATCTCTTGAATGATGAGAGAGGCCTAGTTATATAAGCTTTGGTTGCTCGAATGCTTAAACTTAATTTTGCTCGAATTCCCATTCCATCTGAAGGATATCTTGAGTAGATATTTTCATTACATAGTGTTTTCCATCTTCCAGATTGGTCCTATATACTAACTCATAATCATCAAACCCAATGATGTTGACTTGATCAAAATTACCTGTGGCTATTAAAAGATCTAGGTTGGTGTTATAATGGTGCTAGAACAGGATTATTGATGTAGATCCAACAACTTGAGACAACCTGCTAGGTTTTTTGAATTCTATCTCATTCTGGAATTCATAGATATTCATGTCAGTATGTCTCCTTGATAAACTCCACAGTATTACAGCCCAAATAAAAGCAATCTGAACACCAATGACTACACTTCTCCCCAGAATTGTGTTTCTGGGCTTCCTGTTCTAGCTTGAAATCATTACAGGTTTCATCAGTGCTTGAGAATGTGATTTCAATCCACTATATGGTATGGATATAAAAATCAAAGTTTATAAAGTAGGTTGCTCAACCGATAACTAATTTGTTGCAGGGATACTGGTATTGGTGAAGAGGTTCCTTGTTGGTAAAATGGTGGTGGCCAAGGTGGAGGGTGAGTGCAAGGCCATATACTATCCAACACATCCTGATAATCAAACCATATTTTGGTGGATTGCATTTTTTTTAATTTATAGAAATTTTTGTGTCTTCCTCTAATTTAATGAGATTTTTTTTAAAAACATTGTAAACAGCCTTGGAAATACCTTTAAACAAATTTGTTTGCTGAGTTAGGATGATTTTAATTTGATTTCTACCTTGATGGTTGATTGAATGTAGATTCGCAAAACAATGCTTTTGGAAGACTTTATCTTTATGTATTTTTTTTATAAAAATATTTGTGTTTTTAGGGTTTTCATTAAATATTTTCGGGAATGCATTTTGTACTATTTGAAAAATTATGGCTTTGGGCTCTTTTGAAAAAATTAATTTAGGGTTTGGAATATTTTTGGGAACTGCAATGAGTACCCTCTAGATTCCTTGGCTATAGACTCTTCCTCCACCTAGGATTCCATGGCTATGGGCTCCTCCTCTACCTGGGATTCCATGGCTATGGGCTCCTCCTCTACCTGGATTCCATGGTTATGGGCTCCTCCTCTACCTGGAATTCCATGGCTATTTCCTCCTCTTGCATTTTTATTAAATACTTTGCCTTGCTTTCAGCTAATAGGGCCAATCTGATGGCCTATGTCATGGTTTAGGGTTTGAATTTTATCACCTTCATTTTAATTTCCTCCTTTAATCCATTTATGAAGCAAAATATTGAAAATATTTCATCCAACCCTGTGTAATGTTTGGTAATATCCTTAAATTGAATTTTATACTCAGACACGAAAGTGTTTTGACGAAGGTCCCAAGTGTTTTTATGAAGATCCTCAAGAAAATCCCACATGGCTTTGAAAAATATGGTGGTGAAAGGCCCTATGGCTTTGATACCAGATGGTAGGAACCTAGGGTTCCTACCACATAAATTGATAAATAAATAAATAAATAACCTAAACTAAAAGAATCGCTTTTGTATTGTCGAGAAGTCCCTTCAATGTTTTAATAAATCATTTATATTATATTTTCATGTCCATCGCTATTTCGAATGATAGAGTTGTATAGTGTTTATACCCACTTTAGGGTTATAGGTGAAAGGTTAATTATTATATTATTTAATAATATATTTTTTTATTATTATAAGCTTAGGATAAAATATATTATTATTATTATTAGGATAGGATCCTAACATACACCATTTATATGTTCCACCAGCCCACTTTGCCATGCCTTCGCTTGACTTACGCATGTTTGATGACTCTATGAGAACTATGGTAGGATCCATAGTACTTCCCATATGAGTAGGTATTCATACTATTTCAATCCTCTTCTATATAATCCAAGGGGAGATGCAGTACAACATCCTCCTTGGTCGCCCATGGATCAGGGATATGAAATGTGCTCCTTCCATGATACACCATTGTCTCAAGTACGTCCATAATGGACTTGTCCACTGCATCCCTGTCGATGGAGATCCCTTTAACTTTTGAAATATTGTAGATCTTCCACTTTTTCCTTCCTTCTTTTCCATGCAACTATTTCCTGTTTCTTTCCACTAGTCAATTGGGGCATCAACATCCTCCCCTACATCTACTTTTTTACCCCCATTATTATCAAGGACACACACCTTAGTATCAGCACCATTAGCACCATCATCTGTAGTGCCTAATTCCACTACCATACCATTCTCACCTCCCAACTTATAGCCACCATGACTGTACCAACATTTATCCTCTACAAGCTCACCTTTGATGCCATAAACACCATCGCCATCCACATCATGCCATGTCGCTCCACCTCAATCATCCTTTCCTATGGAAGAACCTATCCTCCCTACACCGTACACACCTCCCCTTCCTTTTTTTTCCATGGCCTAGGTCATTCACTTCACTGCATAGTCCAGTACCTACTCCTCATCCTTCGCAATTCCCACAAACCAATCATCCTATACCAGCTACCACAGCCAAATTCCATGAGTGGAAATAATGATTATCTCGCTTATATAACCAACTACTACACCCTTTCACTTCTACCATTATAGAACTTCACCTTCGTCATCTGATTTGGATTCACCACCTCATTCACCAGAGCATGCAACACCACGCATATCTATTTTTATTATAAAAATCAGGTCCAAGGGATTACAATGTGTGTGATACCCATGTATGTCCACCTATCATCCAATCCACTCAATATTTTGGCCACACCTTAGCCTTAGTGTTGACTATTGGAACCATCATACAACTAGGATCTCCCGATAATCATACCAACTTTGTCTATGCTAGATTTGATTCATCGCTCCCACCTATAGTATCACCACCACCACAATCTAGATTTTGTGGTATAATTGATCACCTAGCTAATCCCTATTTTTCCTTACACTACCTTCAATGTTTCCACTGGCATGGGTTTGGACTAGGCTTCTATGAGCAAGTGTTACATACACCCATTAACCCTCATGTCCAATTCCCTACTGATAAATCTGGCTCAGGTTACCGCCCAACCACCATCCATATGTTAGAGGATAAACTTCAGGATATTTCCCTATGTCCTTATCCTCTTCCAACACACACTTTGGAAGAGTACATTGACATGCACGTTCTAGAAGACACTCCATCACCCCAATATACCATTACAATCCCATGTGATTTCTTCAAATAATCACCCTACTTCGACAAAACATCTTCATGTTGTGTTGAGGAATTGACTCGCCAATTTGTGGCCCTATCCTTGAATGCTTATTCCTTGGGGTAGGACATGACATCCCCACTACCATAATCAACATATTTAGACCTATTCCCACCTTTACATTGACAACTTCAATGAGCTGCCACTCGACCATATTCTCCACCAGTCATCTTGCACCCTACTTTAAGCCTTTTAGGATGCTCGTAGGTTGTCGAGTCGTCATCACCAGAATCTTCACCACCCACATCCTCCACAGTGTTAGTTAATATGGTCAATGTGGATATTTTATCTCCACTATGATATACACACTATCCAACACAATATGATACACCAAACCCCAACTTCATTAATATCGCACATATCTCACCCATACTAGCACCCCGATATTTCCTACTCTCACCACATGTCTTGCGTGTGGTGAATGCCCCTTCATCATCTACACTACCTTACATACCATAGGTACACAACATGAACATTTACCTAGATGATGAATATGAATTTATCGAGGCCACCGATGACCTCCATCTTTATTCCAATTCTAGAACAATTGCATGATGGTTCCCACATGCTTATCGAGGAAACCATTGACATTGACATAGGTGACGATCCCGAAACCCCTCACATAGTTAAATTAGCTACTAGCCTCTCGCTTGAGGAACACATTTTATTCACAAATTTCCTTTGTAAGTATATTCGAGTCTTCGCATGGTCATACAAGGATATGCCAAGACTTGATCCTACCCTAGTAGTTCACAACCTCACACTTGATCAAAATACCAAATTAGTAAGGTAAAATTTACAATGCATGCACCCAACCATTGCATTAATAGTAAAAATTGAGCTCCAAAAGCTCTTAGATGTAGACTTCATAGTACCCATAGACTATCCTGAATGGGTCTCTAACATGGTCCCCGTACCCAAGCCATTCGATGAAGTTCGTGTCTACATATATTTTTGTGACTTAAACAAAGCTTGTCCTAATTACAACTTCCCTCTACCTAACATTGACTCGCTCATTGATTCCATCATGGGCCATGAGGTGATATTCCTCATGGATGGATTCTCAGGTTATAACTAAATTATGATCAACCCTGCTGATCAATGCAAGATATTATTTACAACTCTGACCTATCCAAAAAGCAATGCGCCTATCTACTGCATCAATCGAAATCAACATAAAAGCATATAACAATGAACAAGATTGCAAATGACAAGAAAATAGATGCTTCTTTTATTAATATTGAAAAGAGTCTCGGTTACAATCATGCCCCTCTTAGGGTCACCCAAAATGTTGATACAATTGATACAATTCCCAAGCCCCCAATGGGGTAGGCACAATACTAATGCTCTCTAAATAGTCACAAACTGCTCTAGGGTGGAGTTGACCCTCTTCTTTGCATTGAGGAAGGAATTTGATGATTGAATCTCCTTCGAACCTATTCCCTATGGTCAAGAAACAACACAAAAGCATTAAACAAATAGGCAGCCTCTCATGATGAGGCCCTTTGAGGAAAATATGCATAAAGATGCCATAACAACTATGAAATCAAGAATATGGATAAAACATATTAAACTTGTGCAAGATTCATAAATATTGTTAGAAACATGAAAGTAGAAAGTGCAACTATCTATCTACTTGATCAATTGCATGAAATTAAGCAAGTTAACATGAAAAGAAGCCATTAATGTCCTACTTACTATAATGAAAACAAGATTGATTAAACCCTAAATATACTGGTCAGATTGTCTCTAAACATGAATTAACCCACTAAAATGACTAATCTAACCTAATTAGGCATACTGAAATAGAAACAGTAAGGAGATCTGTCACCTATTGCAAACCGTAGCTCTAGTGAGTGGTCTGCACTGTACACCATGGTTGTCAGCCATGGTGAGCAATCAAGTGGTTTTGCCCTCCAAATCTAGGGTTGTGGGCTTGATCCTCCTTGTCAAATTGATGATCAAGGGTCGCCTCAGTGTCCTCTGATAGGTTTGGCGGTTGAATTGCTTGATAGGGCCTTCGTTTTCCCGAATTAGTGTTTCTTGGCATTCTAGCTCCTTAGGGCATCCATGGCATGAATTGACATGATGCTCAATTTGTTCACAATTGGATAACAACACTCCCTCTCAATGCACTCAAGTGAGTCCACAATTCGATAGGGCTTCACTGCTTCGATCTCCAATGCTTGCTCTCTCCTATTTTTACAATGCTTTGTTATCAAAAATGCACTATATCTTTGCCCTAATTCGAAGGGGTACTTATAGGACTACCCAAGGGCTAGGGGTGGCTTCATGGAGAAGCCAAGATCAAGAAGAGGTAGTTGGGACAGTTGGATTGGAAGCCTCTGGAATATTTCATCCTTCAACTACCTTCTTCTAGATCAAATGGTCATTCCAACCGATTTGGCTCGGATGAAGGCCAACTGAACTTCAGTTTAGACCATAGGTCATAGCTATGGCCTAGACTATGAACCGTAGGTGTCAGAAATGGTTCAGACTATAGACCATAGGTCTCAGATATGGTTCAGACTGATTAGGCCAAGGAGCCCAAATTGAGTGGTTAGAACCACTACTCTATCTTGGAGTCTATCCAAGATCTTCCATATGGTCTTGTAGCATGTCCCATATGAGTAGTCACCTTCGACATGACATATTTTAGGTGTCTACAGATGCCCCTTTTGAGATGCATTGTGATAGTGAACAATGCATGAGCAAAAATAGACCTTCTAAAATGATGTCGAAGGTTGCATGATGATCATTAGTCTGGATCAACATTAGATGCCCTAGGTCCTACAAAAGGATGTGCATCCTAGAATCATTGCTTCCAACTGGGTGAAAGGCTTAAATTTGAAAAGCTTGTGCCCTTCTCATATCATTCGGTGCAGCTATGCATTCCATAGGTATCTTTTGACCCATAGATCTGAAAGGCGGAGAACAACAAGCAATTATCATATTTGCTATTTTCCCCAAGAAAAGGGGTAAGCTTATGATAGTTGTTGACAATGATTCATAAGACGAACACAATTTTGACAAGATCAAGGGATCTACGATTTTAGGGATCTTCTATTGATTTTGATTATGATTATGATATTATGACTACCCCCTCAAGCGATGAGTCGATGAGGGTAATGACAATGAATAAAGTGATGAGGTCACTTGACCATAATGAATGATCTACACAAACTTAGATTTGAGCATTTAATTACGTGGCTAGGCCTTAGTTCAGCTTATGATTGCAATTGTTAATAGTAATTGCACATTTCTATCCCATGGAGCAATTAGGCTACAATAGCCTTCTTAGGAAATCAAAATGATACAATGCCAATTATATTTGTGTTGAATCAATTTATCGATGATCTGCTAAAAATATGTCATAGGAGAAATGACATGAAATGCCTCGTTCCCATGGAGCGGTCCAGCCTCGAAGGCCTTCTTCGAGATTGAAAAGAAGCATATCAAATCAACGATGACAATTTTACCCCAAATGTCCTTATGGTTATTTACTCATCTCGCCGGATTGCATGGAGCGTCAGTCATTGCAACCGCCGAGTGTATAGGGTAAATGACTGAATACGAGGTGCATTTGGTTTTTTATTATTTGATTTATTTTTTGGTTAATTTGAATTTTTAATTGATCGTGGTGCTTGAAAATCACCAAATTTGTTAAGTTGATTGTTCTTATTGAGATTTTGATCCATTAGGAATAATTAATTTGCCATTTAAGACCTTCCCACGATGGGATTTTAGTGCATTTAATGCCAGTTGCAAACCATGCGTATGGTCTATGGTTGGTATTTCAAATTTTGGGAACCGTGGCTCAGGGCTACGATCACAAAACCCTAATTTTGGGACCATGATTGTCAGTTGCGGTCCGCAAAAATTAGGAAAAGTATATATAATTTTCTTATTTGAAAAATTTCATTATCATTCCTACAAGCAACTGAAACTTAGAGAGCTTTGAGAGGTTAGGAAGCAAATTCGATGTGAAGCACTACTAAAACCACAACCTGATACCTCATGCACATCCCGATGGTAGACCTTGGGCAACCTTCTACTAGTAGAGGCCTCAGAGTGGGCAAGGTAACTTGAAACTGAGACCATACACTCTCTACCAACTTAAAATGAACCACATTAATTAATGGGTTAAATCAATCTCACTAAACTGTTGGCAATGTACCTCACCTTAGACTAGGCTAGATTTAGGATTTTAATTTTTGTCTTGCCAGGCTAGGAAGTGACCCCAAAAAGGTCACATTCCTAGACCATAGCTGGTAGGTGCGGTTCCCAATTGTCATATTGGGGACCACAAATATCAGCCACGATGGGATTCAAATCCCAACGGTCAAAAATTTGACCATTATGCGGACCGCAGCTTTGACCTGCGGTTCCCAAATTTTGAAAAAAATTCAATTTTTTTAATTTTTTCTAAGGTTTTCTGGAAGTTAATGCCATTTATTGCACTTTTGAGATGCATTTTTGAATTTTCTTGAAATTTTTGATCACTTTTTGCATGTTTTTGTGTTTTTAGCAATTTTTAGATTTGTTTGACGTTTTTAAGGTCGTTTTTAGCTATTTTTAGTTGTTTTTAGTTATCTTTTTCCTTATATATTTTTGCTTTGCAAAAATTGACCTCTAGAGCTAGGGAGCTAGATATCCTCCACACCCTCCATGATCAGCTGACTGACCAAGAGTGGGAGTGGTTTGGTGCCATTGGATTTGGCTACGTGCTTGATCTACCCACTATTAGGGTAGATCAAGCCTACATGACTACGTTGGCCCGACGCTGGGATGCATGGACCAACACATTTCACCTATCGACAAGTGAAATGACTATTACTTTGGAGGACATCTACCGGATCTTTAGGATCCCTATTGATGGTGAGCCCATCACCTCCACTCCTTTCACCAGAAAGGAGGATGTTTTTGATGAGATCTTTGGTGACCGCAATGAGGATGCCTAGGGCAAGGCTGATCATGGGGGCATCCACATCGGATATTGGTAGGAGAAGGGCATCTTCTCTATTCGAGAGGTCATCTTCATGCACTTGGTCATGCAGATTGTTCTTCCAGACTCCTCGGGTGCGAGGATCCCCTAGAACCTTCTGGCCAGTGTTAGGAGGGTTACATAGAGCTCTACCGATCATCCACTACTCCTAGCCTAGGGGAGCACTCTACTGTGCTAGTTGTACTGAGAGCTCTACCAGATTACCAGTAGGAGCTGGGTAGGGATTAGCTATAGTCTACTTCTCTAGATCTGGGGTTGGTAGCATATCAAGATCGAGCATCCTATGGAGCTGCCCCTTGCTATTACTTCTATTGATGATGCTCATCAGTGCTACACCGCATGTTGGCCCCATGAGGAGGAGGGGTTCTAGAGCAGGTCCCATGCTAGGGATGTAGAGCACTACATTGGTAGATTTGTAGTGCTTCGACTGGATGACATTGAGTGGCACTCTTATATGGACTGCCCTCAGGGGAGGAGGGGGGAGAGGGGACCCCGCCCACAGAGAGGGGGGGCTACTTGGCCACAAGGA
This sequence comes from Wollemia nobilis, assembly GCA_028583015.1. Classification (NCBI taxonomy): domain Eukaryota; kingdom Viridiplantae; phylum Streptophyta; class Pinopsida; order Araucariales; family Araucariaceae; genus Wollemia; species Wollemia nobilis. The sequence goes on from JAQPPZ010017235.1 coordinate 16,304,333, forward strand.
TGAGATCCATGAGTATCAGTACTACTCTCATGTCTTACGGTAGTTTGGGATAGTTCAGGACATACTAGAGCTACCCATTATCTATAAGCGATTAGTGCTGGAGAGTCATTTACCCTAGGTTTAGCCGACACCACTAGGAGATATGACTGATGACTTCCAAGAGTCAAGGGTTGCTAGGGCTGGGACCACCCCAACATATGATACTTGGTGGTCCCTACTATAGTGGTAGGGAGAGGGGCCACTCGATCAGATGGATGATAGCACTGAGGCTGATCTAGAGGGGCATAATGTGTGCCAATAGACCGAGGGTGGATGGGGTGTAGAGGCCCCTACAGAGGATGCTCCATAGGCTGAGGCAGAGGAGGAGGCCCTAGAGGAGGGTGAGGCACCTCCTAACAATGAGGTAGGGTAGCTACTAGCTCAAGTTGTAGATTTACAGAGTCAAGTGGGTAGGCTTTAGACCCAGCTACTATAGAGGGATACTAGTCTCACCATAGTAGAGGTGAAACTTAGACATGGTCAGAGCTAGTGGAGGAGTTATGAGGAGGAGAGGCCTCTCCTCAAGATATAATTGACTACAACCGGTATAGAGATCTAGAGGCTCATTGCCAAGTGTGATATTGCACGGATACAACTAGATCTATTGAGGCCATTGAGGGGATATACCTCATATACATAGGTTGCCATGGTGCCTCCTATAGCACCATCATCTATACTACCAGGAGGTCACAACCCCATGTCTGAGATCAGGTAGCTTACTTCCCTCATTGAGGAGGGTAACACTATATAGGATGCGAGGGTAGCTCACATAGACCAGCTAGAGGGCTATATCAGATTGATAGGTGGGGAGGTTCCAGAGGACATTTATTCTATAGGGACCCATAGGAGTAGCTCTAGGACTAGGACCAGGGAGTCAGGATAGTCCACCGCCAGCTCTAGCCACAGGACCCATAGGACCGAGAGGACACATAGGTCCTCTAGTACTCATGGAGCCAACTCACAGAGGAGCCATAGGGATGGCAGAGGTGATGGAGGTGCCTCACACTCTGGGGGTGCATGCCCTTAGTACATATTATAGATATTTTTTTATGTTGTACTATTTTTGAGTGTAAGGTCGAGGACCTACACAGTTGTAGCCTACGGGCATTTTTGATGTACCCCTGATGTACTCATTTTTGGACACACACACACACACACACACACACACAAATATATATATGAGATATTGATCATTTTGGCTCATTATGTGTACCTGTTTATTTTTAATTTTATGTTTATGTTATGCACATGGATGCAGATGTTTATATTGATGTTATGCTTATGTGATGTGATGTATGGATGACATGCACTAGATAGCTATTTAATTTATGATGATGATGGTATGCAGTGATCTAGATGCTTAGATGTGTTATTTATGATGTATGCATATGAATGTGATGTTTACTTTTAAATGCCTATTTAATTTTACTTTATTGCATGCATTTAATTTATGATGATGTCACGATGTGTTGATGCAATGTATGTAGTGCATTATTTACATGATGATAATCTAATGTAAATGAACCTGTATGCTTTAATCACTTAAAACATAAGGAATGAATGTGATATGTGTTTAACAATCTAATGGATGATGCCATAGAATGTGGAAAAATCATGAATTTAATTGAAAATCCTCATTACAAGAATTTAATCAATTAATCACCCATATATGAAATGTAATGATGTATGTTTTCTGTTCATAAGATTTTGTAAATTAAAATAATATGTATGATATAATCAGTGGCCATCTAAATATCATTTCTGACATCCATCCGGTATCTAATCATATAATACAAATAATTTTAATAGACAAACTCTTATAAAAAGAAATTGATGTTTTATGAATGCATTTGAAAATTGGATTGTTGCTATTTGGGAATTTTTGAGGTTTACCATGAGACTCAAACACCCTAGTTGACTGATCAAAAGTTGTATACTGACCACACTAGACTTCTGAAATGTAAGGCTTTTTCTAGGATAGGCCCTAGCTATTCATTATCCCTGTGTGTGCAAATGAATATATTTAAGATAAAGCATAAGCATACCCCGATGTCAGGTGGGATTCTTTCAGCCCATTGCTAAGATAGGGGGTCCACAAATGTTTATCCAATCCTAGGTTTAGATTTTAGTTGGACTAGACCACTAGGCGATATAGGACACCTGAAGCTAGCTCTTCCACATTCAAACATTGGTCTGTACATAAGCGAGGTGCTAATGCATCAGACATATCATCATGCGTAAGGTACAATAGTGCTGGAAATTCCATGTATTCAAGTTCACTCCCTTATTTTCTTCAATTTTTTGGGATACTTGCTCATATATAATTGTGCAAGGGATTTGATTCCACTTTGACTTTGAACTTTCTTTGGATCTTCATTTGATCTTCATTTGAACTTTGATTTTTGATCTTCATTTGATCTTCACTTTCTAGAATTTACATTTGATAATTTTCTTCAGAAACTTCCCTTTGGGGATTTTACTTTGGAGAACTATTTTTGGGATATCGATTGAGGATATCGATCTATGATATCAATATGGGATATCAATCTGGGATGTCGATCTATGATATCGATCTAGGGTATCAATATTGAGGATTGATGTGGGATATCACTCTGGGATATTGCTCATTTTATCATAAGCAAGGGATTCTGGGTAGGGAACGAACTTGTCCTTTTGCCAATTACCAACATTTCCCATACCGTCCGCACAGGGGGATAAGCAAGAATAACTCTTTTCACCTCAGGATACCTGGTCCTGCTTTGTGGCTTTCATCTTCCCCTAGTCCTTATTAGGATTGTTTAATTTGTTGATTAGTGATAGGATTCTGATATGCTAAGGGCTATACTAGCTAGACCTCAACTACAAAAGCAAAGCAAGCTTTCTATCAACTCTTGAGAAGACCTCTAGGTATGGTTGAATAACCAAAAAACCCTAGTATATTCCTCATAGCAACATTATGGGTTGTGTTGAAAAACACAATTACTCACATGAATGACGAATTATGATAAATGCAGAGATGCATGATTGAAACACAAACATGGCATCATTTGTAAGACTGACAAACACAAATACATCCTACTATGGAATGCAATGGATGCAGAATGCCTATATGCAATGCAATGATGAAATGAATGCATGTGGGAATGCAAATGAAAAATGCATAATGCAAATGCAAATGTTTTTGGATTTTATGATTTACCAATTTTTTTTGGATTTTATTGATTTTTAAATTTTTATTGATTTTGAGCCTTTATATCTGACCAAATGGCGAGTACATGCCTTTGGAGCCTTTAGGAGTGACCAAACGGTGAGGAAATGCCATTGGAGCCTTTAACTTGACCAAGCAATTTTTTAGAAAATCCTTGGAGCTTTTTAGGATGACCGAGTGGTTTTAAGCAAACCCTCGAAGCCTTTTGGGGTTGACCAAAGGTTTCTCAAAAACCCTTGGTGCCTTTTTGGGATGATCGAGTAGTTATAAGCAAACCCTTGGGGCCTTTGACTGACATGACCAAGTGGTTTTAGGAACCCTTGGAGCCTTTTGCTATGCTTTCAAGCATAGAACACCTTAATATGGATGATGTTGAGAGGTTCAGGCTCTTCAACACCCCCTAGCGATGTTAGGCGATAGGTACCTGGACCAATATTTTTAGATATGATATAAGGTCCTAGCCAATTAGCCATGAATTTGTCTCGCATATCGGAGGTAAATTAGAGTTCTGTTGGTTCTCTTTGAGCACAAGATCCCCAACTTCAAAGTCTCTCTGGTGGAATTTGATATTATAAGCTCATTTTAGTCACTCCTGATAAACATGGAGATGCTCCAGGGCATTCACGCGACGTTCATCAAGCAGCATCAGTTGATCTAGGTGAGCTTGTCATGTGGTGTCATCATCGATGAACTCTTTCAATGTGACATGCAGCATTGGTATTTCCAACTCTAAGGGCATAATGGCCTCAATGCCATATACTAGTGAAAATGATGTTGCCCCAGTGGGCATCCGAATGCTAGTCCTATAAGCCCATAATGCAAGGGGCAGCTGGATATGCCAATATTTGTGGTTTTCTTGGACCATATTTTTCAAGATAGCCACCACTATCTTGTTTGAGGCCTCAGCTTGCCCGTTTTCCTATGGATAATAAGGAGTTGCAAAACTGTGTTTGATTCTATATTTAGATGTCAAAGCTCTCATAGTTTTGTTCTTAAATGATGTTCCATTATCCAAAATTATCTTGGATGGAATCCCAAAATGACATATGATATGCTCGAGTATAAACTCTGCTATGCGAGCTCTAGTTATCATTGTTAAGGGTATTGCTTCCACCCACTTTGTGAAATACTCAGTAGCCATGATAATAAATGTATGTTGGCTCGATGATGGAGGAGAGATCTTGCCTATAAGATCTAATCCCCACTGAGAAAATGGCCAAGCCGCTTGGATGGGCTATAAGGCCTATGATGGCAAGTGCGTAAGATTAGCATGATGTTGACATTTGATGCATTTCTTGACATACACATTGCACTCCTTCTCCATAGTGGGCCAATAGTAACCCATTCGAAGGATGCACTTGATGATGGCCATGCCACTAAAATGACCACCACACGTACCATCATGAGCTTGTGAAATCACCCAAGATGCCTCTTGGGGCTCTAGACAACAAAGGAGAACTCCATCGTAGCCTCGTCGATACAAGATGTCTCCTAGAAAGACATATTTAGTCACTTTCTGCTTGAATGTGCATTTTGTGGCACATGACAATCCCTCTGGGATCACACCAAGTTTTAAGAAGTCTTGGATTTGCGACATCCAACTTCGACAAGCCTCAGCTTCGACTGCCAAGATGACTTGCTCCCCTTGCGTATTTACTTTTGCAAATGCATACTGGGAAACAACCTTGTGGTGAATGGTAGTACCACTCCCCATCGGACTCTGAGAGGTTAATGACCCCTAGGGTGCCTTCTTTAGAAAGTCTTTAGCTCTTCAGAACCACTCAGCTTTTGGTTCCACGCTAATCATGTTGATTGACTCTTTATTATCAAAGGCTACGTGCTCCACTGCAGGATGCGAGAGCATTTTAACATGGATGGTAGTGAAATCCGTAGATGGATTCTGAGGGATTAAGGATCCCAAAGAGGCCATGGTGTCTGTGAACCTATTTGATGAACGAGGGATTGCCTCGATGTCATACCATTCCAATTTAGCCAAATATGTAGCAACAAGATCTTTATAGGCTTTCAGTATGGGACATCGACACTGAAAGAGCCCCTTAACTTGGTTTACTATGAGCAAGGAGTCACCAAAGATGTTTAATATTTTAATGTTCATGGTGATGACTATGTGGAGGCCCAATAGTAGGGCTTCGTACTCAGCATTGTTGTTGGTGCATGGAAAGTCTAATTTAAATGACAAGGGCATTGGAGCTCCTTGTGGCATGAAAAACACTATTCCTGCACCACCCCCTTGCTCACACTTTGAACCATCAAAGAACAGAGTCATGTCAGCATTATTCTCTGGTTCTTCGGGTTTGGGAGCTTCGAATACGATGAAGACTGCATCATCTGGAAGCTCAATGGTCAGAGGCCTACTATTTGATAGTGGTGCCTCAGCCAGCTGATCAGCTATGACTTGTCCCTTAATGGACTTTTGGCTTATGAATTCTAGATCGAATTCTATTAGTAGCATGATCCACTTTGTAGTACATGTATTATGATACGTCTTACTCATCATGTACTGCAAAGGATTTTGTTTTGATATAACATATGTCGTATGACTTAGCATATAGTGCCACAATTTCTTTGTAGCGAACACTACTGCTAAACACAATTTCTCCACATATGCATATCCGAGCTCATAGCTCACCAAGGTTTGACTAATATAATATATGGCCTGTTCTTTGCCTTGCACATTCTTTTGGGCTAACATGGTCCCTAATGCAAATTCGGTTGCCAATATATATAGTAGAAATGGCACATCTGGCCTTGGCGGAGCTAGCACTAGCGACGTTGCTAGGTATTGCTTTATTTTAGTGAAAGCTGCTCGACAGTCCTCGTCCCAGTTGAATGGGACCCCCTTATGTAGCAATCGATTCATGGGTTGACATTTATTCGATAACTGAGCGATGAATCACTTTATCGATGCTACTTTGCCCTGTAGGCTTCTTAATTCTTTGATGTTTGAGGGAGGACGCATCTCTAAGATAGCCTTGACCTTCATTGGGTCGACTTCGATGCCTCATTTAGAAATGATGAATCCTAAGAGTTTACTAGAAGTTACGCCAAATACGCACTTCTTAGGATTCAACTTGACATTGTGCTCTATCAGGCGATCGAAGACCTTCCTTAAGACCTCTGCATGCTCTTCCCACAGCAATGACTTGGCCAACAAGTCATCGATATAATATTCTAGAATCTTATGCATGTAGTCATGAAAAATGTATGTCATGGCCCGCTGATATGTGGCACCAACATTTTTAAGACCAAATGGCATAACTTTATAGCAGAATGTCCCCCATGGTGTTATAAACATGGTTTTATGTTGGTCTTCGGGTTTAATCCAAATTTTATTGTAACCAAAAAATTCATCCATCAGGGAGAGCATCTCATGACCTGCGGTTGCATCCACAAGAGCATCAATATTCGGCAACGAAAATGAATCCTTGGGTGTTGCCTTATTTAGGTCTCTAAAATCCGTACAAATATGGATTCTTCCATCAGGTTTTCCTATGGGCACCATATTGGATACCCATTCCGGATAGTCGATGGAGATTACAAACTCTACATCCAACAACTTTTGTAGCTCATCTTTCACCATTAAGGCTACTGTTGGATGCATATTTCTAAGCTTCTGCTTGATCGACTTCTTCGTCAGATCTAGCGAAAGGTTATGCGTAACCAATTTTGGGTCTAGACCTGGCATATCTTTGTATGTCCAAGCGAAAATATTAGGTCTCTCTTTCAGTAGAGGGATGAGGGTGGCACACTCATCGGGAGTGAGACTCTCTCCGAATTTAACCTTCCTTGGATTAGTGGGATCGTTACTGATATCCACATCGAAGGTTTCCTCTACTGACATGTGTGATCCCTCCTCAAGCTGATGAGGCGTAGGGATCAAATGGATGTCATCAGCTGGGTTGATAGGTTCCGCATTGGAAGCATTTTTAGCATGATAGACATCATAAGCACAGCCTGGTACAAAATGAAATGGTTGCAACATTTCTTCATTAGGGAAGAAATATTCAGGCTCAATAGGCGAGTCAGCATGATCCCAGTCGATAGCATCTACATTGAGATACAATGGTTTGGATGGATCGGCTGGATTGCGGAGTGGGGTGGTCAAATCAATGGAGACCATATTGATGGAATGGAATTGATCTCCAGGACCACATGGACAAACCTCTACATCATTGATGCAGCTCCCATACCCGAGATCTGGCTCTATCAGCATGGGCACAAATGGGTCCTCTCTATGCGGACCATGGATGACTGGGTCCTCTCTATGCACTGATTGCAATATTGGATCATTTGGCTCAATGAGCTCCCTGTACATAGGCGGTTTGGGAAACACCATGTGATAGATCACATCGACGTTCGATGGTCTTTCCCTAAGGTGAGGATTCATATTGATCTCTCTATGCATGTCCTCAGTCGTATACGGTGCATTGCGATAGCGTAAGTAGGGAGGTCCTAGGTAGGCTCTCTCTGTCTCATCCTCTTCATCGCTATCATAATACAATCCTTCATTTACCCCCACTGGAATGGGATGTTCTAGCAAATGTGGCCCCATATAGGCTATCTCTTGATTATTATCATTGATGTCCAGTAAAATTGGGTACAAGTGTCGTAAATACGATACTGCCTCATAAACCGGCTCAGCCTCATCCCCCGACTGATTATCGGGTGAAGACTCACTGTCCACCAAGATATTCTCATGATACATCTCGGGTGGCACTATGGTGACGTAAGACACCATCTGACTATCCCTCTGGAATACAAAGATATTAGGGTGATATGGGTTGAAATCCACATCGTCCCCCAGACTAAGGTACAAGTGATCTAAGGATGTTGTGAGCAAATCATCTTGTCCTCATATCTGTAACCCCAGCCTGAACCTATCAGTTTCCAACTGATAATGTGGCTCAAGCGGAGTCCTACGTCCTTGTTCAAAAAGACCAAGGCCATGCCCATGCCAATGATATAACTCAAAAATACGCATGGCATATTCAGGGTTGGATAAGTAATGAACATTCACTACGAATGGTTCATCGTCATCTTCATCCATGGGCATTCACGTTGGAAGTTGATCCAACCTAGCGTAGATGAAGTTAGTATGATTGGGTGGCTCTCCCAATGGCACTACTGATCCAACCAAAAAATGATGAGCATGCGGTCGGCCCATCTCTTGTGTAGTCTCCAGAATCGGTCCGAAGGTTACATTCTGCACAATATACTCACCTAACCCTATGTTGGTGAGATGTACAGTCACCCATGGTGCGGATGACCCTGCTGATGATGCAAGCGAGGTAGGCTGAGGTACCTCCTTAGCTTTGTCCTGGGCTTCTTCCACTTCCATGGGAGTGGGAACTATTGGAAATTTGAGGTATTTTATGTTGTCATTGATGTCACATGGATCACATTGAGTTTTGGTGGCCAAAGTATTTCATAAATAAGCATTTATGATATTTTGGAAAGCATGCATATATACAGGGTTTTTTTGAAAACCAAGGCAGGCAAAATAAAAGCTTTTATTTAAAACCATGGATAGCAGATTTGAAATGGGTTTTTCTTAAAACCCAGGTTGGCTTTTCATTTCGTCAAAAAAGGTGCCCCGGTGATGGAGATATTTAATTTTGAATATTTAGTTTAAATTTAAATTATTTAAAATTTAAATTTAAATTATTTAAAATTTAAATTTAAATTATTTAAAATTTAAATTAAAGTCATCATTGACGTCATAAAAACCATACACCATCAAAAGGAAATTAATAATTAAAGGTGTCGATGTATGTAAAATTAAAGGAAGGTTGCATATATATAACATCGAACAAAGAGAACAAAAAGCGAAAGCCCCAAAATCCTTTGATGTGACAGCGTGGTCCAATGGTGAGCTTGGGAAGCATGGAGTTTTTGGTTGCAACAGGGCATGCGTTCGATTCCCACCAGGTTTGATTTTCGTAGAGTGTGGAAGAAGAGCATTTGGTGCACGTTTTTGGCATGAGCAAGGGTAGCAAAATATAGGGAGCATTTTTGCTCTTTGTCCTATGTGAGTAGATAGCTCACGTGGTCTTTGGCACCACGGTTGTGGTGTTGAGTGGGCAGTTACTAGGGTTCGGTTCCCTCTAAGAGGTAAGTAAATGTTTTATTGAATATTTTTTATTGTTGCCTAATTTTTGAGGAATAAGGTGATGCTAAGGGAATAATGTTTGATTAAATTTTTATTTACTTGGAAGGTAAGATATAAGGGTTGAAATGCACTTTTAGAAAAAGAGAAATTTTTGGTGTTTTCCTCTTTTAGAAGTATACCATATTATATCATTGGAAAGCTTATTTCGAGGGCTATTTGATTAAATTGATTAGATGGAGAAATAAGGTGTATGTAAAGAGATATTTCTATTTTTGTAAAGGGGTTCAAAGTGAAGGTTGTTTTGTTATTTTTCAAAGTGTGTTGAGTGTGGCAGATTTCCAAAGGGATTTCTTCATATTCATAAAAGGTATGGGCACATTCTCCTATTGTTTGTTTCTGGTGGTTTATTTTTGAAATATCATTGGAGAGAAAAGGATTGATTATGGTTTCCTTTTCGAAAGTGGTTGGTTGAATGCTTCAATGTTTTCTAGTTTGTGAGTTGTATTTAAACCTTGTTTTATAAGCATAGTTGTTGAATCCCATTGGTTATGAAAAGAACTTGAGTTAGAAAAGAACATGAGTATCATTGTTATGTGAGATTTGTGGTTGAGAATTGTTGGAAATATTTGAGTTGGTTGATACATGCTTGGACTAGGATTTTGTGAGAAATAGTTTTCCCTTATGGTGATTGGTTGAGTTGAGTTGATTGAACCTAGTCAAGTGATGTGTGAAGTGATTGTTCAAGTTCCATGAAATAAACTATTCCATAATTTTGATTTGAGTTGAGATTGAGTTTAGAACATATTGAGTCTCTAACAATTCTCTTTATGGTTCTATAAGACTTGATTTAATTTGAGATTGATTTGAGTTGAGATCACTATGGATCAATGTTGTCATCCATTGTAGAGTGCATTGCCATTCATTATTGAGTTCATCATTGAGCCTTGCCTTGATATTTTTATGGATGATATTTGAGTACTACTTGAGCATGATTGATTGAGCCTTTGAGAAGGCCTTTGGGATATATTTTTGGATAGATTTGTGGATAGTTTTGGGATAGATTTTTGAGCAGATTTGGACAAGTTATGTGTGAGCTTGTTGAGCAGATTTGAACAAGTTCTGTGTGAACTTGTTGAGCATATTTGGACAAGTTTTGTGTGAGCTTGTTGAGTAGATTTGGAAAAGTTCTGTGTGAGCTTTTTGAATAGCTAAGTGGAGTGCCTAACTGAGCATATCAATGGATTTCCTACTTGAGTAGATTAGTGTGTTGCCTAGCTGAGTAGATCAATGGATTGCCTACCTGAGCAAATCAATGTGTTGCCTAGCTGAGCAAATCAGTGTATTGCCTACCTGAGCAGATCAGTGTGTTGCCTAGCTTTGAGTAGATCAAAGTAATCATTGTATTGGATAAGGATCCTTATTTCTATGTGAAATATTATAAGGAGATTATCTTGTGGAGTACCCCACATTGGGGGAACCATGTTAAATATTATGTCTCAATTGTGTGTGGTGACTTGTGCTCTTGATTACTATTGCTATTCAATTTATTAATGCACACTACAATATTTGGTTATTGCAATTAAGGATATTAATTGATATTGGTTTGAAAAGAAAGTAAATAGTTGGCACTATACTGTTCACCCCCTTATCAGTATAAGCTTGTGTTATTTAGGATCCTATTTGGTGACTAGTTTAGGCACATACTTCTTCTCTTTTCATCCATTTTAACCTTTAACTTCCTATTGTCTTGATGTATCACTGATGCAGTCAGTTTCAGCGAAGTAGTAGTAGTGTGCTCAGATCTATGCGATACAAATATCAATGGTTGAGCACACACTTGTTGTTTACCTCATGGATTCTTAATTGATGATGTTGGTCAGACACCCAGGTGCATTGATGGGAGTATGAAACCCCCAAGCAAATTAGCTATGTTCACAAATTTGAAGAGCTCTTTGTTTGACGTCACCACATGAACCTGTCCCTCATGAATGTACTTTACACATTGATGTAATATGGAGGGAATGCAATGCATCTCTCAAATCCAAGGTCTCCTGGGTAGGATGTTATATTGCATGGTGCCTTTGATCATGTGACACATCATGGGGATGGTTTTTAGGCCCACATAAATAGGTAGGATTATTGTGCTAACCGTCGAGCATAGCACGTTATTAGACGCTCTCAATGTAAATACGATGGGAACAATATGTGACTTGGGAATCTTTAAAGGACTCAACGCCTTGGTCATTATAATATTTATCGCTGAACTAGTGTCGATCAAGACCCTCTTAAATGGCACATAATTAACACACATGATAATATCCCATGATCATAAAATTGGATCGTAGGTTCCTGGAACTGTTGAACATGTCCCATGAAATTGGTGAATTCTTGAGCATCCTAGGGCTGCACTTCGATGGACCTCAAAATATCCATGAGAGTTTCCCTATGCCTAGGGGACTACTATATCAGCTCATAAATAGAAAACATCATAGGATTTATTTGTAGGTTTTTAACCAGCCTACTCTGTATGGTCACCACTGGTCTAGTTGGTGGGCTTGGAATATTCTAAGTCGGCCATTGATTCGACGTAGCTTGTATCCTTATGGGAGAACAAGTTTTATTCAGTTTCTCATATCTACCATGTCTTATAACAATATTCACCATACCTATGAACCCCTGGGTAGACGATTCGACATGCACTTGATTGACATGGTTGGCGTTGTTGCGCACTACCTCATGGTTTTGCAAAGGATTTTTATAAATCCCCATGTTATGGTTTTCAAGAACTAGTGGGTTGTTTGGCACTATAATCTCACCTTTATCGATCATATTCTACACAATGTGTTTGAAGGACCAACACACCTCGATGGCATGGCCCTTCGCATAATGGAAGATGTAAAATAGATCATCCTAATACCCCTTTGACTTGGGTTGATTAGGATCAACTAGCTTAACCTCAGGTAGTCTGAATGCCTTAGCCTCGTATAACTGATGTAATATTGATGTCAATAATTTTGTCAAAGGCGTAAATTGGTGAGGCGAGCATTGTTCTTTATTTTTTCCCTTATAATTATTATTGTGCTTTTTGTACTGCATAAGAGGAGGTTGGGACTGATAATTCTACTTCTATTGCCCCTTATCCTCTCCTTGGAGGTTTAACCTCACTTGATTGACATGGGCCTACTTGCCCTGATGTTTCATGGAGCTCTTCTTGTACCCCTCCTTCCTGTTCTTGAGCTTCAAGTTGCCCTCTTACAACTTGATATTCTCAATTACTTTGGCTTACACCAAAACTTCCTTGAATTTTGGATACTACTGTAGTTGCAACAATAACGATATGTGCTTGGCACAACTCTTGGTGAACATTCAGGTCAATTTCATAGTAGGAATAGGGAATGGCAGCTTTGCCATTAATATCCTCCATCTCTTTTTGTAATGTTCAATTGGCTCATCATCGCGATGAGCTAGCACAGCTAGATCGAAAAGGTTAGCCTGCTTATTAATGCCAAAATAAAAGTGTTCAAGGAAAGCATTAGCCAGTTGCTCAAAACTAGTGATACTGTGCTTTTTCAGTTGATTGAACCACTCCCAGGTTGGTCCTAAGAGGGCTATGATGAATGTACACAAAAGTAAGGCATTGTTGCTTATAATCTAAAAGCATACATCCAAAAATCTTGTGACATGCTCTTGTGCATCTTCATCACTTTTAAATTTATCTAACCCGGGCATGATAAAATGCTCAGGGTATGCTAGAGTAGGCACCGAGGGGTCCAAAGGCTCGTTATGAATATTTCTTAATGTCAGCTTTTGAAAAGTCAAACCTTACCTCTTTATTACTTTTACCTTCTTAGCTAAGGCCTTATAGGCCTGTGAGGATAGAAAGTCCTACCTAAGCTAACACAAGGGCAGTCTTGGAGGTGCATTATTCCTCTATCAATGTGGAGGACATTGCTCTTCCTCCTCCTCAACTTGGGAGTCTTCAGGATACTCTTGATCGGCTTTGTCTCCCTCTTCTTCCTCATATTGTTGTTGCCCCTACTCTTAGAATAGTGGTGGCCATTCTCTCTGTTGGGCACTAACATGAGTGTGAGCATCTCTATGCTCCTGCTGCACATCGGCTTGTGAAAAATCCTTCCTATGTATGCATTCTCCTTTCTCAGTATGAGTGTATAGACCAGTCCTGGCCAGCCTATCCTCCTAATCTACGCACTCCTTTTGGAAAAGGATGTGTTCCTCATGCATGCGCTACTCATATAGTCTTTTTTTTATGAGCCTATGCACCTGAATATTCTCATATTCAATGCACTGCCTCTCTAGGCTAGTATCCTCCAATTGATCTTGGAGGAGCTATCATTATTTCTCATATACCAATTTGTGTGATCTATCAAGTTAATAAGCTATAACAGGCCTCTGGTATGCATACTCCATGCGAGTGACCTTATGGTTTCTGTACCCATATGAATAATTTGCGATGCTTTTGCCTTTGTCTATGAATATGGCATTGGCATCCTACTAAGCCCTGTGCTCTATGACACCATGCATGGATGGTGTATGTGTTACATGAGGGCACTTGGAAGGCTCTCCATGCTCTCTAGAAATCTTAATAGAACCCCTGTTATGCTCACTCGGAGCATGAGTGGGTGGAGTCAAAGGCTTATAGTCTAGCTACTCAAGGATGCTACATAAGCCATCCAATTTTTTGGACCTCCACCACTCGTGCGGTGGTGTGCCATTGGCTCCCACCTTAGCCATATCAATAGTGATATTTCAAGGTTCACTGTGTGTAGGAGTTTACACAGACCTATTCTCAATGATGACTCTATTTGCATACCCTTGAATAGGTGGATCTCGATCTTATCTGTACTTTAAAGGTGGAGCCATGGATCCTCCTATAGACCTATGATGTAGGGGTACCAACTTGGACCCTTGTATAACATACTCTTTGTTCGATCCCATGGATGCATGTGTAAGGTGATCCTGGTAATGGCTTTCGAGTAGAACACCCTCATGCTGAGAGGCTCCATGCTCTATTCTGTGTCTAGAAGAATGCATAAAAACTACTCTAATGGGGGTACGCTCAATAGGTTTCCCTCATATCAAATTATCTCCTCTAATGCTCACCAAATGACATTCAGGAAGTGCATGTGGGCGAGGGTTCGACATGTGTTGTTGTTAATTTGTTGGAACTTGGTCATTGGCATAAGGCTTATGCCTTTTTTGACTACCTTGTGTCTCCACCATGGTGCACATAATGTCTAGATTTATCTTTTATTATGCAAATAAGGTATACAATGGTGCTTATCTCTTTTACAATTTAAAATGATCCCTAAACTGTTTGATGTTGTTTAAATGATTTGTTGTATCAGTATTAGAAACTCTTATTATGTTTTAAAAAATGTGTTGGATGATAATATTAGTTTAAATTGGATTTCACCGGTATGCTCGCAACTCGAAAACCTGGGTGTGAATCTAGGCCACATAAATCCCCCATGTGTGGCAATGAAACTCCACACCGGAAAAGGAGCACTGGTCCTACCAGTCCCTCACCCATTTTCCCCCAGTCAATGTTATACCCTTCGAAGAGAATACATGTAAATTTTCTAGGGTAAAAAATGTTCTTGTGTCCGACCTTGGTCTAGAAAAATAGGTATGTGGGAGTTGGGCCAACATATGGAAATGACTGCCACCGTCGTTGGACCCTACTAGTGGTTGGATGTCACTCCCAACTCACTAGTGTTTAATTGAAACATGGTGTGTGTGGTTTTTTTTAATCTTTGCATATAAAAAAAAATGCATAATACAACATGAATGATTATTTCCTACATGATATGCAAAAATAAATGTTTCATTTTTAGAGAATGCAAGCTATATCTTATATGGTTTTTAAAAATGCAAATTACGATGATATAGCCTCTGATTGGGCCTCAAGCATGCAAACAAACACATGATCTAAACCTAGCACACTATATTCTAGGGCAGACTGCACTCGAAGGTTTTTTGTTCCTAGCAATGCCTAGCCAAAATCAGAAAAAGAAATAAACCCTAAGACCTAATTCGTTTCCCTGTTTCTTTAGTGTCCTAATTAGATTTCTCTTTTTTGCTTTCTAGAAAACATAGACAAAAAAAAAAGTACAAAGAGTGAAAAATGGGGCCTACCTTAGGTCCTCATCCAATCAAGCTTTGGCTCCCTATTTTCTGTTGTGTCTACTATGAACCATAGGTCTGATGCGTGGTTCAGATTGCAACCCATGTTTTGAAGTTTTGGGCCAACAATGTGACCGTAGCTGAAACCTATGGTTTGCATCTGATATTATAAAAACACAAGTATCAGAGATCAAATGCAATAAATGTGGAGTTCCATCGTGATCACCTTCTGACCTATTCAAAAATTAATGCACCTATGTACTTCATCAATAAAAATCAACATAAAAGAATATAACAATGAAAATGTTGCAAATGATAAGAAAATATATGCTTCTTTTATTAATATTGAAAAGAGTCTCGATTACAATCATGCCCCTCTTAGGGTCACCCAAAATGCTAATACGATTGATACAATTCCCAATCCCCCAATGGGGCAGGAGAAACACTAATGCTCTCTAAATAGTCACAAACTACTCTAGAATGAAGTTGACCCTCTTCTTCGTGTTGAGGAAGGAACTTGATGGTTGAATCTCCTTTGAATTTATTCCCTGTGATCAAGAAACAACATAAAAGCATTAAACAAATAGCCAGCCTCTCATGATGAGGCCCTTTGAGTAAAATATGCATAAAGATGCCATAATAAATATGAAATCAAGATGGATAAAACATATGAAATGTGTGCAAGATTCATAAATATTGTTAGAAACATGAAAGCAAAATGTGCAGTTATCTATTTACTTGATCAATTGCATGAAATTAAACAAGTTAACATGAAAGAAGCCATTAATTTCCTACTTACTATAATTAAAATAAGATGGATTAAACCCTAAATATACTGGTCATATTCTCTAAACATGAATTAACCCATTAAAATGACTAATCTAACCTAATTAGGCATACTGGACAGTAAGGAGATTTGTCACCTATTGTAAACCGCAACTCTAGTGAGTGGTCTACACTATAAACCATAGATATCAGCCATGGTGAGAAATTAAGTGGTTTTTCCCTCCAAATATAGGCTTTTGGGCTTGGTCCTCCTTGTCAAATTGATGATCAGGGGTCATCTTATTGTCATTTGATAGGTTTGGCGATTGAATTGCTTGATAGGGCCTCTATTTTCATGAATTGGTGTTTCTTGGCATTCTAGCTCCTTAGGGCATCCATGGCATGAATTGGCATGATGCTCAATTTAGTCATAATTGGATAAAACCACTCCCTCTCAATGCACTCAAGTGAGTCCACAATTCAACATGGCTTTTCTACTTCAATATCCAATGCTTGCTCTCTCATTATTTTTATAGCGCTTTGCTATAAAAAATGCACTATATCATTGCCCTAATTTGAAGGCATACTTATAGGAATGCCCAAGGGCCAGGGGTGGCTTCATCAAGAAGCCAAAATCAAGAAGAGGTAGTTGGGATAGTTGGATTGGAAGCCTCTATAATCTTCCATCCTTCAACTACCTTCTTCTAGATCAAATGGTAATTTCAACCGATTTGGCTCAGATGAATGCCAATTGAACTTCAATTTAGACTGTAGGTCATAGCTGCGGCCTAGACTAGGAACTACAGGTGTTAGTGTTGGTTCAGACTACAAACAGTAGGTCTCAGCTATAGTTCATACTAATTAGGCCAAGGAGCCAAAATTAAGTGGTTAAAACCATTACTCTATCTTGGAGTCTGTCCAAGATCTTCCATATGGTCTTGTAGCATGTCCCATATGAGTAGTCACCTTCGAAATGATGCATTTTAGGTGTCTACACAACCCCTTGGGGGACCTTCTACTACAAGGTCATGCCATTTGGCCTTAAAAATGTTGGGGCAACCTACCAGCACACAATGACCTACATTTTCCATTATTACATGCACAAAACCATGGAATATTATGTAGAAAACCTCATTGCTAAATCCAAGAAATGCTCGAAACACCTTGAAGATCTTCGCCAGATCTTTTATCACTTTTTAGAACACAACATCTATATTAATCCAAAGAAGTGTGTCTTTGGTGTTACTTCAGGTATTTTTTAGGATCCATTGTCTCCCAACGAGGCATTGAAGTCAATCCTAGTAAAGTAAAATCCATCACCGAGATGCCCCCATCCACTACCCTAAAATAATTGTGCAGCCTCCAGGGCAAAATCACTTCTATTCACTAATTCATAGCACAACTATCAGACAAGTGCAAACCATTAAATCACCTTTTACAAAAGGGAGTAAATTTCAAATGGGATCATAACTACCAATAAGATTTTGATGACATCAAAACCTACCTTATGTCACTGCTAGTTTTGTCACCCCTACACCCATAGCTACCGCTCATCCTGTATATTTATGCTACAGATTTTGTGCTAGGTACACTTCTAGCCCAAAAGAACATGCTCAACAAATATCAAGCCATCTACTACATAAGTCACATGCTATTTAGCTACGAAGCTAGATACGGGTACATGGAGAAACTATGTCTAGTTGTAGTATTCACCACCTAGAAACTATGCCATTATATGCTCAACCATAAAATATTTGTCATCGCCCAAGATAATCCCCTCCGTTACATGATGAAAAAAATCTATCACAATTCTTGCACAACTAAGTGGATCATGCTTCTAACTAAATTTGACCTCGAATTCATTTCAAAAAAATCCATCAAGGGGCAGGTCATAGCAGATCAACTTTCAAAAGCTCCCTTGTATGATGACCAACCTCTCCTCATTTAGCTACTTGATGACTCCATCTTCCACATAACATAAGAAAAATAATATGTTGAACCAGAGATGATAGCTGACTTAACTCTATTCTTTGATGGCTCCCGATGCATGCATGCTGAGGGTGCAAGAATTGTATTCTTCACACCTGAAGGTGAACCACTCCCTTTTTCATTCAAGTTGGACTTCCTTTGTATGAACAACAATGAAAAATATGAATCCCTAATCCTTGGATTGAAATAGGTGCATTACATGCATATCAAACACCTATAATTTATAGGTGATTCCCTCTTAATAGTAAACCAAGTGCAGGAGATCTGGCAATGCAATTGTCTAGTTCTCTAACAATACAAGCACATTGCATAATAACTCCTCTACCGATTTGAATGGTATGACATTGAAGCCACTCAATAATCCTCAAACCATTTTACGGATACAATGGTCTCCTTAGGATCATTAATCCCACAAAATATAACATCAACAACCACATCCGTGACCATTCATACACTCACTCAATATGCCATATCACCCACATCTCCTAAAGATGATGGTGGCATTCATGTGGTCGATATCGAACCACATGACCCATGGTTTGCACAGATCAAATATTATATTAAATTAGGATTTCTACCATGCGGCTTATCACATGCTCAACTCCAAGCATTTAAAAAATAATAATCCACTACATATTGCTAGGGGACATCCTCTATCATTGTAGTTATGATGGCATACTCTTGTGTTGCTTAGAACCTCATTAATATTAGTGGGTTGTACAAGAAACCCATGATGGTACTTGTGGTGGCCACTTTAGTGGCATGGAAATCATGAAATGCATCCTTCGTATGGGATATTATTGGCTAAAAATGGAACATGACCATTGCGAGTAGGTGAGGTGTTGTATCAACAACAACACATAAACCTCACACATCTTCCATCTCAAGCACTACAACCTATCCAATCCATGTGGCCTTTCTTCCAATGGGACCTAGATCTTATTGGATAAATTACACCTACCTCATAAGGTAATCATAAGTTCATCATCACTGCCACATAACACTTTACAAAGTGGGTCGAAGCCATCCCACTTGTCCAAACCACAAGATCAAAGATAGAGGTATTCATAACAGATCATATCATATATCACTTATAAATACCTTCCCAAATCATATCTAAAAATAGGAAATCCTTCAAAAACAAAACCGTTTGTGCTCTTTGCAGTAAGTTCAACATTCAACATAGTTTCTCTACCCCATACTACTTGTAGGGTAATGGCCAGGCAGAGGCCACAAACAAAATGATTTGCTTCATCCTACATAAAATAGTAGTAGAATCGCATCATGACTGGCACAACCAAATACCCCTAGCCTTGTGGGTATACCGTACAAGCATCCGTACCCCTACTAGGGTAACCCCATTTTCACTTGTCTATGGGGCTGAAGCTATCATGCCCCTTGAGCTTGAGATACCTTTCCTAAGGGTATCCATGAAATAATTTATTGATGATAACACTGCCTACCAAGCCCGTTTGGATAGGCTTACACTCCTCGATGAACATTGTATCCATGCCATTGAGCACACACGTGTCTACCAAGATCACCTTCATTGTGCCTACAACAGTAATGCACATCAACATGAATTCCAAATTAGTGATTTAGTTCTCAAGGAGAACCAACAAATAACAAGTCAGCCTTTCTAATAGTGAGATAATTTTACCCTGAACTGTTTGGGCCCCTTCGTTATCACACATAAATTTTGTTTAGGTACCTATTGCTTGGCTAATCTAGAAGGCCTTAATGAACCCGAGCCCATCAACATCCTACATCTTCGTGCATTCAATGCCTAACACATAGGCGTTCACTATCACAAATATCATACACTACGATGCACAAAAACATCATCTATTAGGAACATCACTATACATGCATATCTTTTACTTGAAATGTTGCAATACACATGCAATATACTTTTTTGTTTCCATTTATATACTACTAGTATTTGTCTCTGCTTGTAGGATTTACATCATCTACAACCACATCATCAGTAGTGAGATATGACAACATCCACACACATCATCATGTAGGACCCTCCATCGCCACCACCTATATCGATCACGTTGGTTGACCTAGCCCAACCACTAGTCACCCTTAATACTAGGTATTCTTCGTATTCCTCACATTTGGACCGTCACACTCCACCCTGACGCCTTTCCCCTCACCATTGAGGTTCATCTTACTCATCATATTCTGGAGATAGCTAGGTCTCCCTATATTCTTTTTATGAAAATAAGGAAACATCCCATCCCCAAACACAAGGGTTTCCCTCTCATCCATATGAAGATACTAGGAACTCTTATTCATGAACTGATTCCCCCCACCACCCTCTAGGAGCTTACTATCCTTCTAACAGAGGATACACTTCTCATTCTATTTGTCTTTCATCCCTACTGACCCCACTCCCCAGTGGGGAGTCTTATTATACCTAAGACTTGCAAGCCCACACGACTCAAGATACCCAAGCCACCCATGCAAACATGCCTCTATCCCACATGCACCACCATCCAGAGCCATATAATATGCCACCTATCCTCCAGAAACCACCCTCACCACTATGAGGCTTACCCTTTAAACAAGCCTTACAATCCCTAAGGTCATTCCACTCCTCCTCATCATCATCACAACCTCATCCATCTTCTCATGCATACCATGCCACTCCATACACATTAGGGTCTCGATCACCACCTTCTCTGATACTATCACCTCCATGCTATGATATACATCATCTCATTTCCTATCTTGAGGCTCTTGAGCTACAGATGAGCCATTTCCATTGCCATGTTCAACCATGTTAGTCCCTCATTACCCGTGCATCCTCACCTCCACACAGATCCATTCCTTGACATTGAACTTGACCCACATCAAAATCTCAACCTACACTTATACCATTGGACCTCCCTTCATCAACCCCCTGTTTCTCTCTAGCAAAACCTTAAATTTATCCCATACTTGTTCCATTCACTCCATTATCAGAAATATTCTATCACCTCATGCATCATGGCCTTCTTTACTTACTATAAATTTGGCCCATAGAGCCCTCACATCCTAAATCGTGTATTTACCACAAGAGCCAATATTTATTTATCATTGTCAACAAAGTCATGACATTGAAGAATACCGATCATTCAAGAACCTGATGCACAACATGTTGCATGGTGATCGAACTCCATCACCTCAAAAATTGATGCAGGAGCATCCGGTGGTCAAGGAGCAATCTTGCATCCTCCAAATCATTTAATTGTTCGCTTTTATTTTCTAAGTATTTGTGTTGGGTTTGTTTCAAATCTTGGCCCAAGAGGGAGTTTTCGTAAGAAAAAAAAAAAAAAAAAAAAAGTTTTAGAGTAAAGGGCTCAAGTTGCGTTGGGGTCGCGAAATTGCGACCCCAACGCTTCGGAAGGGCAATGACCGGTTTGAGTCGCGATATCGCGACATGTCGCGATATCACGACATGTCACGATATCGCGACTTGTTCTGCCAAGGTGAAGGCAGAGGGACAGTGGGTCGTGATATCGCGACATGTCGCGATATCGGGACTTTTTTCGCCAAGGTGAAGGCGAAGGGACAGTGGGTCGCGATATTGCGACAAGTATGAAGACTAGCTTGTGACGCGCATCCTCCATGTGTATTAAAGTGACACGGCCAGCCGAAGACAAAGCAGAAAAGGAATTTAATTAAACACAGACACGCGTCCTCCACATGTATTAAAGTGACACGGTCAGTCGAAGACAAAGCAGAAAAGGAAATTAATTAAACGCGCGGGCTGCCACGAAGATTGAAATTGAATTTCGTGACCGCGTGTATTAAAGATGGGAATGGTCTTCACAACAGTACAGAGCATGGACGTTATGGGCGAAATAGAGGCGCGAAAGGACGATCTGACCAAGGCGGCGTTTGCAGGTCAGAGAAGAGCTTTAATGAGGGTTTCATGGTGGGTAAGGCAGGGGCCATTTATTGTGAGAAAATTTGAGGAGTTCAACCGAGGGAGGGAAAAAAAAAATTATTAGAATTTGAATCATTAGGCAGGGCATTGATGGCTGATAGGATCGGGGGCCTCGTTAAAAACCCGAAATGCTTTAAGGATGGGGGATGGTGAAGTTCGGGATTGGGGGAGAAGTGGTATACTGGAGAGAATACTGTAACCCGTATCATGCTATTTTCTTTTTTTAATGAAATTACTGTGAATGTGTTTGTGTGAATCCCGGCTTGCCATCAAGTGGTATCAGAGCGGGAGCTCCTGAGCGTGTAACAGATCGCCGGAGAGAGGCAGTTGCACCAGGATCTGTGGAAGAATTCTTGAAAAAAAAAATAATAATAAATAATACAAAATATATATATATATATATATATATATATATCATGCCTCCACGAAGGAACCGTGGCGGAGCAAGAAATGTGGTGCCGGCCGAAGACTTTCGGACCTTGCAAAGACAAGTTCAAGACTTGCAAGAAGAGTTACGCAGAAGGCGCGAACCTGGAGGGGAAGAGGAAAGTGAAGATGAAGTTGAAGAGGAAGAATAGTCTGAGGAAGAAGCAGAAGTTGTGGATCCTGCTCAGGCCCAGTTGTATAAGGCCATCTCTCAGATTGGAAAATAGCCAAAAATGGAGGTATCTACCTACTCGGGAAATCTGAATCCAGAAGAAGTGATTGATTGGATAAATGATTTAGAGGAATATTTTGAGTATGAGGAGATTGAAGACCCTAACCGGGTCAGATTTGCTAAGACCAAGTTAAAGGGTCATGCCAACATTTGGTGGAGGGGAATGCAGTTGGAGAGAAACAGAAGGGGGAAAGAAAGAATAACAAGATGGGATAGAATGGTGGAGAAGCTAAAAAGACAGTTCATCCCGGTAGATTACAAGTTGGATCTGCTAAGAAAAATGCAGAGCTTGAGACAGACAAACAAAACTGTCCAAGAGTACACTGAAGAATTTTACAAAATTTCTATTAGAACAGGGCATTTAGAGGCAAATAAAGAGAAAGTAGCCCGTTACATTAATGGGTTGAGGCTTGGTATCCAAGAAGAATTGAGCCTGGTTCGAGTAAACACCATTGAGGATGCCTATCAATTTGCCTTGAAGGTAGAAGAAAAGATAAACAGGCAGTTTGAAGGCAAGCAAAGAGGAAGAGGCCGAGGTGGAAGGACTGGTGGGAGGACCAGTGGAGAAAAGTACAAGGATCCGAAGAAGAGCGGGGAAGCCGGTAGTAACCGGGACCAAAAATATGAAGATGTTTATCAGCCCGAGATCGAAACGACTACCCAAGAGGACGGGGTGGATCTGGACAAGGGTTTGGAAGGGGAGTATTTCATGGAACATGTTTCCACTGTGGTGAAGAAGGACATAGGGCATTTGAATGTCCACAACACCGAGAAAGAACAAACAAGAGGCCTGAGGGCCCAACCAGAGCTGTTGTGGCAGAGGAGGATGCTGAATCTGAGCATTCCGAAGAAGCGGAGAGAGGAGAAACAATGGTTGTAAGAAGAGTCCTGTTGAACGAGGAGGACACAGACCAGAGGAAAAGTTTATTCCGCACTAGATGTAAATGTGCGGGCAAGGTTTGCAATATCATTATTGATAATGGTAGCACAGATAACCTGGTTTCAAAGGAAATGGTTACGAAGTTACAGTTAGAGAGGAAGAAACACCCACACCCATACCGGGTCGCATGGTTACAAAAGGACCACGGAGCCTTGGTCAATGAGCAGTGTTCTGTTAAATTTAACGTTGGGAAGTATTGTGATGAGGTCCTGTGTGACATCTTACCCATGGATGTTTGCCATATGTTGCTGGGGAGACCCTGGCAGTTTGACCGGAGTGCAGTACATGATGGCCATGCCAACACTTACTCATTGACAAAGAATGGTGTACGCCATAAGCTAAAGCCTTTGAAGGATACAGATGAAAAGGTGTGTAATATTTCCAAAGTCTGTTTAGTTGAGGGGAGAGAGTTTCTGAATGGGTTAAAGCATGAACATTTATGTTATGCAATAATTCCAAGAGTTAGAGGGAAGGAATGTCGGGATACCCCAACAGAAGTTCTAAATCTGCTGGAGGAATTTCTAGACATTGTGTCTGACAATGTGCCTGAGGGCTTACCCCCTGTGAGAAAAATTAGCCACCATATAGATTTAGTACCAGGATCAAGCCTGCCAAATAAAGCTGCACACAGGATGACACCTGTAGAGACTGAGGAGTTAAATAGACAGGTCCAAGAATTATTAGAAAAGGGATTAATTAGGGAAAGTTTGAGTCCATGCGTAGTACCTGCAGTGTTGGCACCAAATAAGGATGGAGAATGGAGGATGTGTACAGATTCACGGGCCATCAACAAAATTATTATTAAGTACAGATTCCCATTACCAAGAATGGATGATATCATGGACTGTTTAAGTGGAGTCGAGTACTTCACAGAGATTGACCTAAAAAGTGGTTATCATCAGATCCGTATCCGAGAGGGGGATGAATGGAAGACAGCCTTCAAGACAAGAGAAGGCCTGTTTGAGTGGTTAGTCATGCCCTTTGGACTGTCCAATGCACCAAGTACCTTCATGCAGCTGATGAATGAAGTACTGAAAGAATTTCTGGAAATTTTGTTATTGTTTATTTAGATGATATATTGATATTTAGCCGGACCACGGAGGAACACCTGATGCATATCAGGAGAGTCTTTGAAAAGCTGCAAGAAGAACAGTTATTAATAAATTTGAAAAAGTGTAATTTTGTCAAGAAGGAATTGGTATACTTGGGGTTTGTAATCTCAGTAGAAGGCCTGAAGATGGAGCCTGAAAAGGTGAGAGCCATCATTGAATGGCCTACTCCAAGGAGCACAACGGAAGTGAGGTCATTCCATGGTCCGGCCGGTTTTATAGGAATTTCATAAAGAACTTCAGCGATATTTGTGCACCTCTCACCGAGACAATGAGGGGAGATAAAAAGGAGTTCAAATGGACATCGGGGGCTGAAAGGAGCTTTGACACATTGAAGAGAAAAGTTACGGAACAACATGTTTTGGCACTTCCGGACTTCAACAAGGTATTTCAGGTGGATTGTGATGCCGGTGGCGGTGCAATAGGGGCGATACTTGGGTCAAGGAGGCAAGCCGATTGCTTATTTCGGTGAAAAGTTAAATGATGCTCGGAAGAAGTATTATGTCTATGATCAAGAATTTTATGCTATAGTTCGAGCCCTGAAAAAGTGGAGACATTATTTATTACCAAAGGAGTTTGTCCTTGTTCATCGACCATCGGGATTTGCAATACATTAACGATCGGACAAAAGCTGAACCAAAGGCACATGAAATGGGTGGAGTTCCTCCAAAGTTATACCTTTGTACTAAAGCACGAAGTGGGAAGTCAAATAGGGTTGCGGATGCCTTAGCGGAAGGCAGACTTTGCTGACCAGATTGACAGTGGAAGTAGTGGGGTTTGAAGAACTGAAGGATCTATACCCTGCGGATCCGGATTTTGCAGAAGCCTGGAAGGCTTGCTCAATACCTCTTACCATAGATAGAACAAAATGGTTGGATTTCTTAATCCAAGACGGGATGTTGTTCAAGGGCAATAAGTTGTGCATTCCCAGAAGTTCCATGCGTGAGAATTTAATCAAAGAAAAGCACAGCGGAGGATTTGCTGGGCATTTTGGTAGGGATAAGACCATTGCCTTGGTTGAGGAAAATTACTACTGGCCACAACTTCGGCAAGATGTACGAAAGTTTATGCAAAGTTGCAGAATATGCCAGATGGCAAAGGGTGTGAAACAAAATACGGGACCTGTACCAGCCATTACACGTGCTCGAGAGACCATGGGAGGACATAAGCATGGATTTTGTTCTTGGATTGCCGAGAACACAGAGAGGAAATGATTCAATATTTGTGGTGGTGGACCGGTTCTCCAAAATGGCACATTTTATTCCCCGCCAAAAGACAAGTGATGCGATTCACATTCTTTGGGTTGTTCTTCAAAGAAGTGGTACAACTTCACGGTTTGCCGAGAAGTATAGTTTCAGACAGAGATACAAAGTTTGTTGGGTATTTTTGGAGAACTCTGTGGAAGAAATTGAAGACAGACTTGAAATTTAGTTCAGCATACCATCCACAGACAGATGGACAGACGGAGGTGGTCAATAGAAGCCTGGGCAATTTACTGCGGTGTTTGATAGTGGATCAACCCAAGGGATGGGATTTAGTCTTACCACAGGTAGAGTTTGCATATAATAGTTCAGTTAATAAAAGAACAAATAAATCACCGTTCCAAATAGTATATGGAAATAGCCTGAGGAATGTGTCTGAGCTAAGAAAGTTGGACAGAAGAGAAAAATGTAGTGCCGAGGCAGAAGAATTTGCAGAGCATATAAAAAGTCTGCATGAGGAAGTAAAAAGACAGATTACAAAAATGAACAGTCAATATAAGACAAGGGCAGACCAGAAGCGGCGGTTCAAGGAGTTCGAGATTGGAGATGAGGTTATGGTGTATCTCAGGAAGGAGAGATTTCCTGCCAAGACTTACAATAAATTGAAGATGAAAAAGTTTGGGCCATGCAAAATACTGGGAAAGCGGGAGTCAGGAAATGCGTATGAAGTGAAATTGTCGAGTTGGCTTGATATTTCACCTATTTTTAATATTTTAGATCTCGTGGAATATCATGAGGGAGAAAGTACAGAAATGCAAAGTCTAGAACCATGGCAATTCCCAGCCTCTACTCCAAGCACAGATGAGGCCGAGGAAATATTAGATACCCATGAAGGTCGGAGCACCCGAAACAGGCAGTATACTGAGTACTTGATCAAGTGGAGGGGCAGACCAACTGAAGATGCGACTTGGTTGTCGAAGGCGGAGGTTGACCGCTTGGGTCTCCCCTTAGCCGAACAAAAGTGAGGGTCACTTTTTTATTCTACCCCGGGTGTCTGATGCAGGAGCATCCGGTGGTCAAGGAGCAATCTTGCATCCTCCAAATCATTTAATTGTTCGCTTTTATTTTCTAAGTATTTGTGTTGGGTTTGTTTCAAATCTTGGCCCAAGAGGGAGTTTTCGTAAGAAAAAAAAAAAAAAAAAAAGTTTTAGAGTAAAGGGCTCAAGTTGCGTTGGGGTCGCGAAATCGCGATATCGTGACTTGTTCTGCCAAGGTGAAGGCAGAGGGACAGTGGGTCGCGATATCATGACATGTCGCGATATCGTGACTTTTTCCGCCAAGGTGAAGGCGAAGGGACAGTGGGTCGCGATATCGTGACATGTCGCGATATCGTGACATGTCGCGATATCGTGACATGTCGCGATATCGTGACATGTCGCGATATCGTGACAAGTATGAAGACTAGCTTGTGATGCACGTCCTCCACGTGTATTAAAGTGACACGGTCAGCCGAAGACAAAGCAAAAAAGGAATTTAATTAAACACAGACACGCGTCCTCCACGTGTATTAAAGTGACACTGTCAGCCGAAGACAAAGCAGAAAAGAAAATTAATTAAACGTGTGGGCTGCCACGAAGATTGAAATTGAATTTCGTGACCACGTGTATTAAATATGGGAATGGTCTTCACAACAGTACAGAGCATGGACGTTATGGGAGAAACAGAGGTGCGGAAGGACAATCTGACCAAGGCGGTGTTTGCAGGTCAGAGAAGAGCTTTAATGAGGGTTTCATGGTGGGTAAGGCAGGGGCCATTTATTGTGAGAAAATTTGAGGAGTTCAACCGAGGGAGGGAAAAAAAAAATTATTAGAATTTGAATTGTTAGGCAGGGCATTGATGGCCGAGAGGATCGGGGGCCTCATTAAAAACCCGAAATGCTGTAAGGATGGGGGATGGTGAAGTTCGGGATTGGGGGAGAAGTGGTATACTGGAGAGAATACTGTAACCCGTATCATGCTATTTTCTTTTTTTAATGAAATTACCATGAAATTACTGTGAATGTGTTTGTGTGAATCCCAGCTTGCCATCAAAAATCCATCCCATTTAGCTAAATTTTGAGTCCTCCACATCACATCATCCCTAGAACTTTTCCACCATGTGAAACCTTGATAGCACCAGCTCGCTATATTCATAACATATCCAACTACATCAACTGCCAAAGTCCCAGGCATACCATCACTTCACCATCCTATTCCTAACCTAACTCGTGCCACTTTACCTATTAGTAGTTCCCATATTCTTCCTTAATTCTTCTTTTAATTATTACTTCCTTTCATAGTTGTATGTCGATAAGTTCTCCAAACTTCTTCCTCTACACTTCATAAGCTTCCTCTTGTAGATATTGTTGAGCAAGGTGCAATGATAGTATTGTCATTGTTATCAACACACTCAGATGGATATGTTGATGTAGTGGAAAATTTTTTAAAGGTTGTTCATAGTATGTACAGTGATGTTTAATGCTTATGAGTATGTTTTTGATGTTTAGGAGAAGTTATTACAGGTTGTTTGTACAAATTTGCAAAAGTTGAAAAAATCATCAAGAAGTTGTCAAAAATTTGCAAAAGTCATCACGGGTGCAGTTGGATAGGATGGATCAGTTTGGAACATGCCAGCATGTCAATAAATAGTCCATAATAGCATTTTAGGTGTCATCACAGTGTTTGTATTGATCGGTGACATTTTCGGTATCTTGGCGGATGATTTGGCAAGTGGTTGTACAAGCCAAAAAAGGGCAGTTTTATCATAAGTACTACAAGTAAACTGAGAAGAATTTGATAGTGAAATTTGAACTAAATATGTTCATTATATTCAAGAACATTTTTTTCTAAATTTCCACCAAAACGGATAAACGAGGCGAATGTTACAAGCTTTGCAAGACTATCACAAAAATGCTCTTTTTGGAAAAAGTGTGTTAGAAACATTTTTTGTGGAGGTGGTACAGGTGAACCGTAAGGATTTATGTATCAATATTTATACTGGATGTAGTAAGAATTGCAAATATTCTAATTTTCAAATTTCAGAGAAAACAGAGTTACGAGGTGAGAGTTATGATTGTTGCAAAAACGGTATAGGTCACTTTTATGTCAATTTGTTCCACTTGTGCAAAATTATTCACTTGGTTGTCTCGACCTTGCAGAGTCACCAAAGTTTTTGTTTTAGTGTTGTTACACCTTCAAGGCATCAAATATAGTATATTTTATTTTTTGTTTGAGGTGTCACGTGGCTCCGAAGTAAGAGAACGAGTAAGGTGTCAATTCTTTCCATGTGAAGGAAGTTACATTGTTTTAAGAAGCTTCATTAAAGAAAATATTTTTAAAATTGAAAAGGGAAAAATAATGCAAGTGTGTGATTTTTAAGTGACAAGGGATTTTATTGAAAAGTGGGGACTTTATTTTGTGAAGAGAGAAGTGTGCGTGGAGAAAAATAAAGAGTGAAAATCCATGATTTTTGGAGAGAGGTGAAAAATGTCACTTCAGTATTGTGGGTATAACTTTCTTATATGATATCCATGTTGGCTGAAATTTTGAGAGCAATTCGTAGACAAAGTTCTGCACAATACCCAGAAAGCATTTAGAAATTGGTAGAATGAGCTAAGATAACAATCAGTTTTTTTTGTGAGAAGAGAAGATTCAAATTTTGAATAATGCAGAGAGGGATGTTATACTGAGTGAAATAGAAAGTTTTAGATTTTGAGCTTACAGACCATAGAGGATTCTGGTTTTAGTGAAGAAATTCATATATGTCATTTTATTATCAATATCAAAGTCAAGTGGGTGCTTGGTAGAGGAGTTGGTGCTCTTTTCTTTTGGTGCAGATAAATCAGGGGTTGGTGCTCCTTCCAGTGGGTGCTGGTAAATTGATTGTAAAGTGGGTGTTTTGCAAAGGCTGGATTTAGATGGGAGTCCAAAAAGTCATTTTCAGGGATGTATCCAAATCGGTGAACCTCGGTACATCTTGTGTTGTGTGATGTTATCTTGTTATACTTGCTTTATTTGGTTTTATTTTTTCATTATTTTGGCTTTGAGTGTTGAATATTTAAGTTTTAAAGAGATACATTGATTCATCCCCCCTCTCAATGTCATTGTGAGACTAACAATTGGTATCAAAGTGAGGATTCTAAATAGGCTTAACTGGCTAGGATGATCTTGGAAGTGACACAATGGTAGGTGGTGAAGGCTTATCATCAAACAAAGCACCATTATTTGATGAAACTAATTACGTATTTTGGAGACTCGAGATACAGACATATCTTTGTGCTTTGAGATATGAAATTTAGGATTCAATAGATAGTGGCTACACAATACCCACAACTTCTCCAACTGATGCTTCTAGTAAGAAACTATTTGAGAATGACTCAAAAGCAAAGAATGCTATCATGTGTGGATTAGTGGATAGCAAACTGGTAAATATTATGGGTTGTAAAATGACAAAGAAAATATGGGACAAATTGAAGAGCATTCATGAAGGAGACATTAAGATCAAGGAGGCCAAGTTACAAACACATCGAGATCAGTTCTAAGTATTAAATATGAATGACGATGAGAATATAGAGGCATATATGTTGAGAGTGAATGAAGTCATTAATGCGATCAGAGGACTCAGTGAGGAAATCAAAGATTATGTCATCGTGAAAAAGGTATTAAGATCTCTTCCCCAAATATTTGATTCTAAAGTTTCAGCTATAGAAGAAGCTAAAGATCTAAATTATTTTAGTATGGATGATATGCATGGTTCTTTGATTACATATGAGATGAAAATAGAAAAATCTAAACCCATAGACAGAGAAGCTGCTTTTAAAACCCATAAAAATATAAAATCAAAACAATAATCTGAGGAAGAAGAGACATCAGATGAAATGGAAGCAAACTTTGTTCATAAAATAAAAAGGGAAAAAGGAAAATACAGAGGAAATTTACCATTTAAATGTTTCAACTGTGGAGGCATTGGGCATTTTGTAGCTAAATGTCCACTTAATGAGAAGAATAGAAGTTATGAAGGATCGCACGAAGAAAGAAGTGACTAGAAGAAAAAAATAAATTTCATAAAAGGCAACTTCAAGAAGAAAAGTTTTATCTCTAAGAATGTCATCTCTAAGAAGAAAAGTTTCATCAGAATATAGCTCCAGTGAGGATTCTAAAAAGGAAACAGGTGAAGCTCTTTTCATGGCACTCAAAGAAGAAAAACCAGAAAAAGAACAGGAATCTGATGAAGAAGAAATTAACGCAGAAGTGAATTTGGAAGAGAAACTAATTGTAGCCCTAGATGAATTGAAGATAGAAATAAAAAAGAATAAGAAAAATTCAAGAAAGCTTGAGGATGCAAAATGAAATCATAACAAATTTCAAAGTACAGATAGAAGAATCCAAGAAAATCTTCGAAGATATCGAAGTGCAAATAACCATGAAAATAGATTATTGCAGCAAGCTAGAAAAAGAGATTGTTGGTTTAAGAATGCAGCTAGAAGATATGAATCAGAAAATTAGTTGTTATCACAAACATGAATAAAGTTCTATGAAGCTGGATAATATCATAAATAACCAAAATACTACAAGCATAAATTTGGTTTGGGTTTTGATGAAGGAGAATCTTCAAATGGATCAAAGGCCATAAATGAATAATCCACAAAGAATGAAGATAATAAATAGGTTGATCAAGCAAAAAAGAATCATGAAAAGCAAAGTAATAATGCAAGGCACGAAAGGAGAATTGACAATGATGGCTTCACCAATGTCACACATCAAAGAAGAAGAATATTTATGGCTCCTATGACAACATGGAAAAGACCACCACCCAGGTTCAATCATCTCTTTTCTGGTTACTATTTTAAATGCAATGGTTATGGACATAAGATCTCAGACTACAAGTATAATGTAGGACCAAGAAATTTTACCAGTAAAAATGCTTTTTCACCTTTGATGGATTATGCAGTAGAATGTTATAACTATCATAATTTTGGGCATATTGCAAGAAATTGTCGAAGTACATTTGCATCAAATCAATTTCAGGGAAGAAAATTTCAAACAAATGGAATAAGATAAAATAGAAAATTTCCCAAAAAACATGCACAAGCTATTGAAAAATAAAAGCCAAAATAAGAGCCCAAAATTGTAATCAAACCTGAGTGGAAATAAAAAGAGCGACCTAAGGAAGAAAAGGAATTCTTGATCATACAAATGGCATTTAAAGCGTGGAATAAATCTACACCATGGATACTTGATAGTGGATGCTCCAGTCATATGATAGGTGACAAACAAAAATTTGAGAAGCTGCAGCAATATGAAGGTGGTTCAGTAAAGCTTGGAAATAGTGATGGAGCTAAGATAGTTGGCAAAGGTTCAGTTAATATTATTGATGGAAAAATAAGGTCAAAATAATTCTTGTTTGTGGTTGGTCTGAAGTGAGCGTAAGTCAGATTTGTGATAGAGGTCATGAAGTGATCTTTAAGAAGTAAGGTTGTGAAGTCATAAAGGCAAACAATGGTAAGTTGATAACAACTCGATCAAGGACATCTGGAAAACTGTACACCTCTCATAGACTTTAGAAGGAGCTTGCTTGATTGGACAGGAAGAAGAAAATTGGTTGTGGCACAAGGAGATTGGTCATATCAGTTTTGACAATCTAGTAAAAATTAGCTCAAAGAAAGCAATGAGAGATATTACCACCATTGGCAAACCATCAAATAGCATTGGTGCTTCATGTCAAAAGGGGAAGCAAACTAGAGTCTCATTTAAAAAAAAAGAGTACTACACAAGCAAACCTTTGGAACTAGTACATACTAATTTATGTGGACCCATGAGAACGCAAAGCATAAATGGTGACAAATATTTCATGTTGTGTATAGATGACTATTCCAGGATGACATGGGTACTATTTTTGAAGCATAAATCAGAAGATTTTGAGATGTTAAAGGTTTTAAAAAACTAATTTGAGAATCAAATAGAAAAAAGGATTAAATATTTAAGGTCAGATAGAGGAGGAGAGTTTATTTCAGAGGATTTCATAGAGTATTGTGAAAAATATGGCATTACGAGACAGTTTTCAGCAACCAAGACACCTCAACAGAATGGTGTGGTAGAAATAAAGAACAGGATAGTGCAAGAAATGGCATGGACTATGTTGACTAAGAGCAAAGTAGTAGACAGATTTTGGAAAGAGGCAGTCCATACTACGATATACATCCAAAATAGGTGCATGTTGAGGACGCATGAAAGCAAAACTCCTTATGAGTTGTGGTTCGTTAAAAAGGCAACATCAAGATACTTTAAAGTTTTTGGCAATAAGTGTTACATCAAAAGAACTGAAGAAAACCTTGGTAAGTTTGAAGATAGAGTGGATGAAGGTATTTTTCTTGGCTATTCGTCAAAAAGCAAAGCTTACAAATGCTACAACAAGAGGCTAAGGAAAATTGTGGATAGTGTCGATGTTAAAGTTGATGAAGGAAGGGAACGAGTAATTAGCTATGAAGAGAACTACCCAATTTATGAAGAGGCCATTGAAGGAGATGAGGAAAATGAAATGGAAAAGAAACTAAAAATTGACTTAGAGGATTCAAACAGTGATTTATAAGTGGAAGAAAACAAGAAATTCAAAATAGGCAGCTGGCAGAAATATCATCCTAGAGAGCAAATAATTTTAGACCCCGTAGTTGGTGTTCAAACAAGAAGAAGATTAGTGAGTAACTACTCTTTATTATCCAACATTGAGCCCAAAAATGTTGCTGACGCAAGCAAAAATGAAAGTTGGGTAAAGGTAATAAATGAAGAATTAGATCAAATCGAGAAAAATAAGACTTGGGAGTTAGTACCAAGACCCATAAACAAAAATGTAATCGATACTAAATGGGTCTTTCGAAACAAATTGAAAGAAAACAGACAGGTAGTCAGGAACAAAGCAAGATTGGTATGCAAAGGCTATGCACAAGTTGAAGGTATTGACTTTGAGGAAACCTTTGCACCTATGGCCAGACTAGAGGTAATTAGAATGTTTCTGGCTTTAGCAGTTTACAAGAATTTCAAAGTTTATCAAATGGATGTGAAATCAGCATTTTTGAATGGGAAACTTGAAGAAGAGGTTTATATTGAGCAGCCATATGGTTTCCATCTTGGTTATGATCCCAACTTGGTTTGCAAGTTGAAGAAAGCGTTATATGGCTTAAAACAAGCACCTCGAGCATGGTATGCAAGGATAGACAATTATCTTACTTAGCAAGAGTTCAATAAAGGTATGGTGGATAGTAATTTGTATGTCAAAATATAAAATGGTCATCATATTGTTCTTGTTGTATACGTACATGATATCATATTTGGTAGTAGCAAAGATGAGTTGTGTAAAGATTTAGCAAATAAGATGCAGAAAGAATTTTAAATGTCAATGATTGGTGAACTTTCGTATTTTCTTGGATTGCAAGTTAATAAAAAGGACAAGGGTATATTTATTTCTCAAATTAAATATTTCAAAGATATGCTAAAATTTTTCACAATGGAGGATTGTAAGTCAGTTAGCACTCCCATGACGATAGGTTGCAAGTTGATCAAGGATGACAAATCTCCACATGTTGATCAAACTATGTATAGATCTATTATTGGGAGCTTACTGTACTTGACAGCTACTAGACCAAATATTTTTTAGGCAGTATGCATGGTAGCACAATTTCAGGCTAGTCCCAAGGAGACTCATGTGACAGCAGTGAAGAGGATTCTTCAGTACCTCAAGGGTATTATGGAGTATGGGTTATGGTTCTGAAAGGTAAGGACTTCACCCTTATTGCGTATTCAGATGTAGATTCGGTAGGATGTGTAGATGATAGGAAGAGTACCAATGGAGGTGCATTCTATCTTGGAGCCAGGTTGGTCACATGGCACTGTAAGAAATATGAGTCAGTATCCTTATCCATAGTAGAGGTAGAATACATTACAGCGACAACGTGTTGTATGCAGGTGTTATGGATGAAACAAAATCTAAAGGATCTTGGCATTAATTTTAGTGATCCAATTTTAGTTAAGTGTGATAACACCAGTGTCATTAACATCTCAAATAATTAGGTTATGCATTCTTGCACAAAACATATTGTTATCCGGTATCATTTGTTGAAGGACAAAGTTGCGAAAGGTGAGGTTAAGTTGGATTTTGTTCCAAAAAAAGAGCAAGTAGCAGATATCTTCACCAAACCATTGCCCAAGGAATTATTTGAGTACCTTCACAATAAATTGGGAGTGGTCACACTTCCCAAGAATTGACTAGCTATTGGGGCCACATTCGTAGGGGGAGCATTTGTGTATTTGTTTATCTTTTTGCTCATGTTTGTGATTTTTGCTAAGTTTAATAATTTTTGCCTGATAATTTTGTGCATGGAATCAGGGGAATTTTGCAGTAGCCCTTTGGTCTTTTTTTCAAAGGGGGAGAAGAGTTACAGAAAATTGTGTGTGTGTTGCCAACAATTCCAAAGGGGGAGATTGTTGAGCAAGGTGCAGCGAAAATATTGTCATTGTTGTCAACACACTCATATGGACAGGTTGATGTAGTGGAAAGTTTTAAAAGGTTTTTTGGAGTATACACAGTGATTTTAAATGCTTATGAGGATGTTTTTGATGTTCAGTGAAGTTGTTACAGGTTGTTCATGCAAATTTGCAAAAGTTGAAAAAATCATCAAGAAGTTGTCAAAAAATTGCAAAAGTCATCACAGGTGTAGTTGGATAGTATGGATCAGTTTGGAACATGCCAACATGTCATTAAATAGTTCATAATAGTGTTTGACGTGTCAGCACAATTTTTGGATTGATCGGTGACATTTTTGGTATCTTGGTGGATGATTTGGCAAGTGGTTGTACAGGCCAAAAAAGGGTAGTTTTGTCAGAAGCACTGTGATAAAATCGAGAATAATTTGATAGTGAAATTTTAACTGAGGGTGGTTGTTATATTTAGTAACATGTGTTCCAAATTTCCACCAAAACAGATAAACGAGATGAATGTTACAAACGTTGGAATACTGTCATAAAAACTCTCTTTTTGAAAAAAGTGTGTCAGCAGTAGTTTTCATGGAGGTGGTACAGGAAAACCGTAATGATTTATGTAGCGATATTTGTACTGGATGTATTCAGAATTTATTATATTCTACCTTTCAAATTTTAGATAAAACAGAGTTACGATGTGAGAGTTATGATTGTTGCAAAAATGGTACAGGTCACTTTTATGTCAATTTGTTCCACTTGTGCAAAATCCTTTAGTTGGTCGTTTCGACCTTGCAGAGTCGCCAGAGTTTCATTTTCAATGTTGTTACACATTCAAGGCATCAAATATGGCATCTTTCATTTTTGGTTTGAGGTGTCACGTGGCTCCGAAGTAAGAGGATGAGTAAGGTGTCAATTCTTTGTATGTGACGTGTTTGACGAAATGCCTTCTCAAAATATAAAAAAGGAAGTTATATTGTTTTAAGAAGCTTCATTAAAGAAAATATTTTTAAAATTTAAAATGGAAAAATAATGCAAGGGTGTGCTTTTTAAGTGACAAGGGATTTTATTGAAAAGGGGGGACTTTATTTTGTGAAGAGAGAAGTGTGTGTGGAGAAAAATAAAGAGTGAAAATCCATGATTTTTGGAGAGAGATGAAAAATGTCACTTCATTATTTTGGGCATAAATTTCTCATATGATATCCATTTTGGCTGAAATTTTGAGAGAAGTTTGTAGACAAAGTGCTGCACAATACCAGGAAATATTTTAGCAATTGGTAGAACGAGCTAAGAGAACAATCAATTTTTTTTGTGAGAAGAGAAGATTCAAATTTTGAGTAATGCAGAGAGAGGGATGTTATACTGGGTGAAATAGAAATTTTTAGATTTTGAGCTTACAGACCATAGAGGGTTCTGGTTTTAGTGAAGACATTCATATATGTCATTTTATTATCAATATCAAAATCAAGTAGGTACTCCTTTTTGTTGGTGTAGATAAATCATGGGTTGGTGCTCCTTCTAGTGGGTGTTGGTAAATTGATTGTAAATTTGGTGCTTTGCAAAGGCTATATTTGTATGGGAGTCCAAACAGTCATTTTTAGGGATGTAGCCAAATTGGTGAACCTCGATACATCTTGTGTTGTGTGATGTTCTCTTGTTATACTTGCTTTATTTGGTTTTATGTTTTCATTGTTTTGGCTTTGAGTGTTGAAGATTTAATTTTTAAAGAGCTACACTGATTCACCCCCCCTCTCAGTGTCATTGTGAGACTAACAATTGCATTCCCCCACTTGCATCATTTACATTAGCTCCATTGCATATATCCATATATTTTTCATTTTAATTTCTTTTATAGTCTGTATATTCTCCCCCAAAATGCCCCTTCAATTTGGAATAATACATGCACTTGTTAGCATCACCACTTGGATGTCCATTCCCCCTTTTCATTGTTAGGATATACATAGGTATCGTGCTAAGATTTGATCACTTACTAGTTTAGTCAATTAAATGTCACCCCTAGCTGATAGGTTTTACATACTCCTTATGGTTTATTTAGGCTGGTTCAACTTCTCTCATGGACCATTCACAACAGGTTATACATTCAAATAATTTTTATTCTAGGTAATATGACACCTTGAGTAGATATTACCATCTAGCAAATGATTTCCCATGCTCATCCTATCATTTGCATGGTCAACATACGACCTGGGGATAAACAAAGGGATAAGCATAATCAAAAGTAAAAAAATGGGGCAGAAAATAAAAGCCAATGCCCATACAAAAAATAAATAGAGAAAATAAAAAGAGCACCACAATAAATAGGTAAACAATAGATGAGGGGCAGAAAACAAAAGGAAAAGCCTTCAAATATCACCAGTGTTATGCTTCATCACCTTTGGTCCTTAGGTTCAATATAACACCATAGGATGATTTCCATCACTCGCAATAGGCTCCAAGAGTCAGCCTACCAGTTGAATAGTCTTACAAATGGTGATATATCTACCACATTAGCTACCCACTTTAGTATAGATCACTATTCACTTATGGACAAGCTAGCTAGTTCGGCCATGTCTACAATGATTAATCCTACCTCCCTCAAAATGGATAAATAAACCTCACTCATTTACACACATAGGTCCATGACAGATTTTGAACCAGTTCGATTAGTTATGAGTTGCCACATAAACTTGCATAGTTTTGGGTCTAAGATTTGATTGCCAAAACTACATTGGTCAAAGCCATTACATATGCCTTATACCATCCTACATCTCTAATATCATGGAATGGATCACATCCACATAGGTACATGCAATAATACAAGTGCTTCCTTGGCTCATTTTAGTCTCCTCATACATGCATCCACGCATCTATGTTACCTAGATTCAACAAATATTACATCAATGCATTCATCCTACATACACTCTCTCACATTGCATCATCGCATTTCTATTACATGCATTCACTACAAATTACATTACATTACATCACATTACATTGAAGTTCACATTACATTGCATTTGAAATACAATTATGCATACTATTCTATACTATATTCATACTATAGTACGATCATAGATCTACACCATACCACACATGTATATCCATGCATTATAGATACCTACAAATTATGTTATGCTATTTACGCAAACATAAAGAGAACACATTTCAAACCATAATAACAACATATATATATATATATATATATATATATAACAATCAAAACCAAAAGGTATATATATATATATATGTCATCCATCAAAAATACCCATAGGCTACAAATTGGGACCATACCCATCATCCATCATCCAAAATACCCATAGGCTACAATCATGAGCAACCCTAACTACCACTAGGAGTCTCCCCACTCCCCTCACGGCTCGCTCGAACCACTACAACTCTACTAGACTCCACCCTAGCCCCTGAAGCCTACACCCTAGTAGGAGATATCACCATTGTTGAACCAATGACTACATCTATACCTAATATTGTACATCATACCTCAGCCTCGACATCCATCTGCTCTATCAAAGCAACACTACACTAGCTATGTTGTGAAGGTTTTCGTACATGTGATCACGATCTATACTGGGACACCACCCGATCATAATTAGGGAATGCGATCCCACGCACAATCAGAGCAACCTCACATAGTGACCTCTTTGTAGACTCTATAGCTAGTAGCCTAGTCACCCTCTCAATGGTTTTTGAAGCCTCCTCTCATGTATGTTGTTGGCTGGCCATCTCTGCCCTCATCTGCTCTATCTCTACTCTCATCTGCTCCATCTCTGTTACCACCTTGGCATATCTAGCCTCGATGACCTTTAGATAAGCCTCACCCACACTCTTCACATATATCAACCGCTCCTCTAGATCTATCATATCTATCTTGTAACTCTTCTCCTTCTTATGAATCTCAGTCTCTAACTAAAAAACCCTATCATGTAGTAATCGTGCCTCCTCATCTGCATCCTGCCTCTCCTAAACCTCAAATGGAATCTCCTCCATATCCTCAAAAAAATCAATATCAATGGTGCCATCCACACCACCCATTTCAACGAGCCTACCTACCTCATTTTTTTCCCTAATCACCTCTCCCATGGCCATGCCTCCCTCCATAAGATCATCTCAATGATCACAAGAACCTCCCCAACTCCTACCCTCCATGAACTCGAAACACCATCCAATCATCATTGAGATCATCATAGATGAACCTCTCTCGCTACTAGATCTTCCCTTTGACCTAGCTCAAGTGCCTCTACCTACTCTCCTCTCTATTGGAGGTACCCACCACCAGGTGGTACCCATAGATCAAGCACACCCCTACCAAGCTCCCAAATCTTCATCGCCCACTAAGCATTAAACTCTGGTGTCATCCCTACATTATCCACAATAGGGATAACCATAGGCGGGTCACTCTCACTAACCCATGGCAAGACCATAGGCCACTCTCACCTATCACCCCGTCATCTATAATACACAATAGGAGCCTCTAGAATATCCTACTGTAAACCAAACTTCATCTCACTTGATCAAACTGTAAGTACTTAGCCTACCAATTATATCATCCCACTAGCCACCTCCCCTAATGAATGGCCCACAACTGCTCATCATCCTTCTCCCAGGTCACCCCACTCAACCAAGGCCTCCACCTAATATCATTGGGTGTTAAGTCTATAAACTTTATCTTCCAACACAAAGGATCACCCTCATGTAGCCTCTTAATGCCCTTCTCCTCATTTGTCCTCCATATCAAAGTATAATGTAAATACTCCTTGCCATCAACATGGGCAAGGTGAGGCAATAACAATGGCCTCTCAATGGATATGTGCTCCCATGCACATACCTGTAGTAGGGGAGTCTAGCTCAAACCCTTCCTTCCAGCATGCACAACATCATAGAACTCTTTGTATACCTGGGCTAGTAGTGCAGGCACCCATGCAAACACAACGTTTCGCTCTACCATATCACTCACCACATCCAACATGTTCCAGGTAAATAGTATCCTAGAAGTATCAGTTAAAGCATAGGTAGAAATCATCATTATCACTACACATTGACACTTGGATATATTCTTATTAAGCCATAACCACATTCTTATTAAGCCATAACCACTCATAATCCATCTTCCCAACATCTATCTTCTCCCACCCCTCACCGAAGAAGCACTCTAGTTCAACCTCCTTAGAATTATTTGGTGTTGCTCTAATTAGAACATCCTCAATGGGTAACTTATAAATCATGTATACATACTCTAGCGTAATTGTCATTTTCCCTATAGGAAAATGAAAAGTATTATGAACTGCATCTCATCACTCACATAATGTAGATATGTATGCTCTATTCGCATGAATGATCTTGCATTCCCAAACACTTCTCAACCACACAACATCCAACCATGCCTCATCATCCTTATTTTCCATAAGCTTTTCCACATCGCTCTTCATCATTCGAACATGATGACGAGGCTCAAGCATCTTCACATGTTCATCCACAAACAAGCACAACAGAATATACATTAGCCATCAACATAATGATGCAATCCAATAAAACTTAATCATCACACGAATCCACCATACAAATTAAACTATTTAATTTGACACACACTTTAAGACATAAAATAGTGCACAATTCACATATCAAAACATATCAAAAACACAGTCGCATATTTGGATACCCATTTTACCATTTCATGGTAAACATTTGAACAGTTGTAAAAAATAGTACATATTTGGTTCCTAACATGCAAATACAAAATTATCCACATACCCACTATGGCACAAAATTCAAAACCAAGTCAATCCATTAGACATACAAAAATAAAGTATATTTTTGAATACCCATTTACCCACTTTACAGTGAAAATGTCGACAAAATTCAAAAACAACATACAAATCAACACGAATTTGAGGTCAACATTATCACACATACATCCAAACACTACATACGCTAAAACTCACAATATCAAAACACAGTCGCATTTTTGAACACCCATTTACCCACTTCATGGTGAAAGTTCAAACAGATATTGAAAACAGTGCAAATCGGTCTCCCAATAGCAAATTTCAAATTCAACACTACCCACATCTTGGCACGTAAATCAAACACATGCAAAACACAATCATCTACCAAAACAAGTAATATTTTTGGATACCCAATTCCCCCTTGTACAGTGAAAGTATCATCGGTTTCTAAAAATATTGTATCTATGATGGAAAATTTAATAGTCAAAGTTTTCCAATTTACACCCTAAAACCACATATTTATAAAACATGCCAAATGAAGTCATAAAAAAATAACAGTCATAAAAGTGAATAACCATTTCCCACTTTTACAAATGAACTTCAACCACATTGCAAAAATAGTACACCATCGCTCCAAAAATGGATGGTCAAACTGTAAGACTACTCTACCCATCACCCGATCAAACTAACGTGAAAACAAGTCAAAACTAAAAACAAACTACATTTTTGGGTACCCATTTGGCTGGTTTTACAAGTTGTGTTCCAATTTTAATTAAAATTTGTAAAAAAATTAAAAATAAAATGAAAACCTCCCCCCCTAATTCACGTTTCCCTAGAAAATAAAAATGAAAAACGAGGTAAATAAAAGCCCTTATCAGTGGATTCTCATACCTGATGTTAGCTCCACTTTTTCCTCTCATTATTCTCTCACTCAAAACTTCCAACCACAATATCCATGCATCACCGAATGCTTCTTCCACTCACTCTCCAACATTCTCGTAGTCAAAATGATCCATTCCAATTCAAAAACTGGCTTAAATACACCTAAAACCCTAATTCACCCCCACCCCGTGAATTAGATCCAATTCACCTCCTACCCCATGAATTAGGATTCAATTCACCCCCATCCCCATGAATTGAGCTTATGACCCTCAAAATCATGCAAATTACTTCCAAAATCCTAAGAAATTATGCATATTTCTTCCAAAACCCTAGGAAATCTCCCAAACTATCCTCTAATTTGTTTTTTTTATCATTTTCATCATGTATTGGTATTCTATCTATTGATGCATCACCAAATCACTACATTCCATT
Source organism: Wollemia nobilis (assembly GCA_028583015.1). Classification (NCBI taxonomy): domain Eukaryota; kingdom Viridiplantae; phylum Streptophyta; class Pinopsida; order Araucariales; family Araucariaceae; genus Wollemia; species Wollemia nobilis. Next base: position 16,347,018 of record JAQPPZ010017235.1, read on the forward strand.
TGCCTCATTGTTGATTCCTCGTTTGAGGGGGTATTCATATCCAAAGTAACCAACCAACAGAACATCCAAAAGCACAAATATCGCATCTATCTACGAAATTTTTTACTGAATATTATCTTATGAAATAATCTCAATCCCAACCATATATTTGTTATATCATGAGAGCTATGCATTTCTATGGAGAATTCAATCTAGCATTCATGTATGTCGAATACAGAATTAATAATATGCTTGACGTAATCCTAGCACAACATTTGGAAAAGGATTTCTGGCATTCATGGTGCATAATGAATGACACGTTTGAATAATCCAAATGTCCCTTTATCTCAAATGGTTTGAAACTTATCACCATGTGCTCATCAATAAATCAACAACAAATATTTGAATAGGCATTTGTTTTATTCATACTTTTAGACCACGATGAACTGGTCGTAAAAGCAGAACAATCAAAAGTTACCTCTCCCAAGCAACTAGTATGACATAAAAAATGTCATACAAGCTCAACAAAACCACTGCATTGCATCTATAATCATCCATTTCCATTTACTGGTATTGTTTTCATTCTATTTCTTTCCTCTTCTTCTTATTCATGTCTCATCTTCTCTCCCTAGATTTTTGGTCAATTTTGTATGGTCATGCTCCGAGCGATTACATACCTTTGATTAGATTCCATTCTCCTCTCTTCTCCATCTAGATCCCCAATCAATATTATATGGTCATGCTTCGAGTGGCTACATACCTTTGATTGGATTTTATTCCCCTTCTATCCCTATTTCTCTACACAAACCCTTCACATTTTTGTATTAAACTATATTTCACACAATTTAGTACAAAAAGGGGTAAAATGTAGACACCTAAAAGTTGCACATAGCTATACCTACGTACTTGTAGATCCTCTTGGACACTTGTAGGTTTACATAGGTTATCCTAGATACCCCTAGGCTATCATATATCAATGTAGACTATTGTAGATCTTCCTAGACATACGTATACTACTATAGATATGCGTAGACATACATAGACTACCGTAGACATGCGTAGACTACCATAGATTACTCTAGATTATCGTAGCATTACGTAGACTTCCACACACCACTTCACTAGTTTTTAGGTCCAAAACTCTAATAAGCTACAAAAATCACATCATAAATAATTTCCATGCATTGTGATACCCTCCATAAGCTTCCTAAGGCAATACAAAGCCTCATTGCACTTAATTAAGGCCCCCACATGGCTATTATTTGGCAAAAAGTAATTATTAAGTCAAATGATAAATCTAATTTTAAAGTGACTTCACTTAAGTTCACTTTTAGGTCTAAAATGATTAATTAGGTCCATAAGCCCTAATTAGTCCTAATTATTCCCTCCCACATGTGTGTGCACTAGGTTAGTTAGGATATTTCTTAGGAAACCCTAACCTAACCCCAAATCTAACCTAGAGTTGACTAATCCTAGTTAACCCTAATCTCTCCTCACACATGTGTGAGGATGAGATATTTCCTAAGGGAATATGAGGATGACACCTCATAAACCCTAACCTACCCTCCATGAAACTTCATCCTAGGGTCTAATTCCCATAACTACCCCTCTACACCTTGGGTTTTATTATAAATAGTAGGCCCAAACCCTCATTTCATCTCTCTCCATTTTTATGTCCAAAGCATAGAAACTCTACCAAAATATGTATAGAAGCATAGAAATAACAATCTGAACCTACATAGTAGTAATTCAATAGCAAAGAAAACTCTCCATCGAAGGATTTCTGAAGAACAATATTCACAATCTAATTCACCCCCTGCCCCGCAAATCCAACACCAATTTTGGGTCTTGTAAACCCAATTGGCCACCCACCCTGTGAATCCAGCACCAATTTGCTCCCCTGGTGGCGAATTGGGTTTAAAAGACCCAAATCAGCCCAAATTTGGGAGGTAAGCTTCATTTAGCATTTTTATGAGGTTCTGCATCATTTGTTGTAGTTTTTATCATGTTTTATGAGTCGATTTGTCTTTATTACTATGGGGCCTAACTGAGGCAAGACCCCAAACCTACTAATCCCCTTTTGCAAGTCTAGCACAGGAGCAAGGAGGGAAACAACTACAAACTACAAACCTGCTATGGCACACACTATACATGAATCCCATCTACACCGAGGAACACAAAAAGAAGGCATCGGGCCTATTGTAACATTTGTGAAAAGAAAGGAAAAAGGGAAATTTCCCCCATTTGTAACCTATGCAAATTTTATCATGAATAAAATACATTTTCCTATATAGCATGTGTCTTTAATGTGTTATTAGATCAAATGCACTCTTTTAGCTATTTCAATAATAATCATCGTTCATGCCTTCTTCTAAAAATATAATTATTCACTAAACACTTCATAGAGAATAGGAAGGCACATATTTGTCTTCTCTAGTTTTCCAATATTTCAAGGTTTAACTCAAAGGAAAATAATATTTATTCTCTATTTATTAAACATGCATTTTAAGGATTGTCCTACTTCACAGGAAATATTTCCAACAATAATTTTTAAAACATAAAAAAGCTTCTAGTTTACATTATAAAGCATTGCACGTCTAGCAAATGTTTCCTAAAAACCATAGAAGTTTATAACACAAACGTTTCCATAGAAAGCATTCCAGAACCTCTATTCAAGACCATAAAATAATGACAATATTCATTCAACACGACAACAACCATGCAAGGAATGCTAAAATTTGCACATATATTTTTGTCTATGAAAACACATAATATGTTTTTCAATAAATCCCTTCCCAGTTCATAATTTCATGGAAGGTAACACCAGTTTCACTTATGTATATATAATACATAATTTACAAAGTTAAACATTCCTGCCCACTGGTATGAAACTCACTCTTATCTTAGAACATCATGCTTGCAGCTTGGTCCAGCAACTGCCTTCTTTTATTTCATATCAGGTCATCTCTTCATTGTTGTAATCTTCTTTGTGCTTAGCAATATGCCCGGTAATATTTTTTCTATTGTGGGGATTAGATTATGGCTTTAAAATAACATGTAATGCATTCTAAATTGCTACACAAAAAATTATCATGCTCACTTCATCTTTTCCAATCCACAAACAACCATGCAAGCAATAATTATTTTCTCTCTAGCATGCATTACTCTAAAATATTATAGTGTAGTACTCACTACCTTCATACCTCTTGTTTTATTACAAACGACAATCAAATTAAATTGTTTCAACAATACATTCAACCAATGTAAACAAACGTCTTCTAAAGAAAAGCAACCAGTGGTAAATTTAGATATGTTTCAGTGAACATAAATCCACACATTGACTATCATAGTACTTTCTTTATGGAAGACTCACACAACAATTATCAATCTGGTGCATCCTACTTAAAACCATTTTTTCCATTGAATCCATAGCATGCATTCAAGATGCATCTAGCAATATTTTGGTATCTTACCAGCTAGATCATAAAATGAATATATATATATAAAATAATCTTTTAAAATGTGGAAGGATAGTGAAACCCGACCTGGCTATATGCACTCCTAATGCAAAGTCTTTTTCATAATCCAATCCTTATTTTCTCTAAAACCTTCACCAGCCCCCGTTCACACACAGAATAAATCCTAATTTTTCCCTTACTCTAACATGTTTTTACCCAACAAGAAACTTTTTTTCTTTTTTTTTATCTCTTTTATTTTTAATGTTCACCTCTGGAGACCCCCCTCTTCCCCCCCAAAAAATAGGTAACAACCCTCCAACCATTCTCATGCATAGTGCTAGGTGGAGAGAATTGAGGCCATTATGACATGCACCAAAACAACCACATAACCAAAACATCATTATTCGTACATCCAAGCTCTTTAAGAAATAATCATATGCACTTTACCTTAAACTTATTATTCTTATTTTAAATCATTTTTATACCTCATAGCCTAAAGTATATTTAACATTCATTATGCTTATATATATGCTATTCTAACTTTCTAAATATTTTAATACACTCAACATTATTGCAATTCACCATATGAATTAAATGAAGGAAGGTAGCTCCCATGTTTGCAACATCTTCATTGCCACCTGAATTTTTGTATGCATTATTCACTTTCAACAAGCAATTAACACTCATAACTATTGTAAATTTTGAGTAATTATGTTGTCATTGATGTCAAGTGTTAGATGCAAGCAAAGTTCATCTTAGTGCAAGGGAATTGATAAAAAAAGGGTTAAAATTTTTAAGCCCAAGAGATTTGGGACAAAGCTCCACATGGTTGGTTAAAAGGTTGAAGGCCCTGGTCTAAAAATCCCAAAGGAAGAAAATGTTTAGGCTAAAAAAGGAAATAATATTATAATATTTTAAATAATATAATATTAAAGTTATAAAGTTAAGCCTAAGGTTCAATTATAAAATAATTATAATATTTTATAACCCTAAGTGGGTTTGGCGCCAACTTTGAAAAATAATTTTTAAATTCTTAAGCACCACCGACGTCCTTAGCATGGTGGTAAATCCATATTTATATGGTAATGTTTGGTGTCCTAAGGTGGTGTGTTCGATGCATATTTCAAGTGATTAATGTAAATTTTTAGCATGCGCAATCGTGAGTAGAAGAAGAATTTTTTATTTAAAAAGAAGAAAGGACTTTGTACGTGGATAATGATAAGATCATTCAATCTTATATCTGACCAGGCAGTTGGCCTAGCAGTATACTGGGTAGTGTTAAGGCATTGGTAGACGACAGGTTCTATGTTCGAATCTAGGTGGTGATAGTTTTATTCAGAATTTTGATTGGCATGGAATTTGAGAAAATATCAAAGTGTGCATCATGTTTTTTCATCCTTGTGTGGGTGGTTGTCCTAGTGGCAGCCCAAAAGGCACTAGCACGTTGGTAGGCAATAGGTGCTATGTTTGAATCTATCGCGATATTTTTTGGTAAGCATTAATTGAATTTTTAATTGCCTAAGGTTAAGGATTAGGCGCATGAGGTGTGTTTGATTATTTGAGTGCTATTGACTTAGGGAGATACAAGGGGAAATGATTTTTAATTATTTCTTGCCATTTATTTTGGAGAAAAATATTATGAAATTGTCTTTTTGATGAAAAGTGATTTTGTGGAGTAATAAGGATTTTTAATAATTATTTTATGAATGTTTTTGAAATTAAGAGGAAGTTAAAAGGTGTATGAAGTATTTTTATTGCTTGTATTTTTCTTCATTTTGAAGGGCTTGGTTTTATGATTTAATGCTCTAGTTTGAGAAACCAAGAGAGTTGGTTTAGAATTTAATTGTGCACACTTATTGAGAAAGGTTTCCCAATATATGAAAAGGTGTTGTGCTAATATTTTAAAGTTGCAAAATATATTTGTATGTGAGACAGTTTTTGAAGATATATCTTCATAAGATCAAATTAAGAGGTATGGGCACATATTTCCTTATTAAGGTGTTTTGTTGAATGAATATTTCTGAAACATAATGTGGAGTGAAAAGGATTGTTTAATAAATATTGTTGGAAATATTTGAGTTAGTATTTGTGTTTCATGGTTGAATGGTTTGGAAATATTTGGGAGATAATTTTATAACAATCTATGCTTCTATTATTGAAATAGGTTAAGACATTTATACTAGAGATAGTGAACTACTTGTGCTAGAGTTGAAGACAAGTTAGTGCATTTTTGTGAAACCTTTTAAGCATTGGTTGAGTGATTTTGAAAGCAATTGTGAAAGTGTTTGAGATCAATCTTGTGAGGGAAATTTGTGCATTATTAAGGTTGATGTTTGAGAGTAAATTTGCAAGAAAGATAGATCAATTTTGTGAAGCAAGTTATACATTGTTTTGATTTGATTTGAAAAGGATTTTTGGAAGAGATAGAAATTGATTGATTGAGTACAAGATTTGTGAGTGTGAAACATATTGAGATTTTGATAGTGCATATCATCCTCTATATGTTCTAGAGGTTAAACGAATTCTAAAGTAGAATTTATTTGTGTGAAGAAAGCTTTCTAAAAGATATTTAAGGAGTGTTTTGTATGCAAGATTTTGAAATAATTGAGTAGGTTTTGTGAGAAGCATTGAGGGAAAATTTGAGCAAGTCTTTTGAGAAGGATTGAAGGTAAATTTGAGCAAGTCTTTTGAGAAGGCTTGAGGATATATTTGAATAGATATGAGAGCATTTTTGGTTTCTAATTTGATCAAGCTTTGTGTTAAGTCTTGGGGACAGATTTGAAATAAATTTGAGAGTAGGTTTGGTTGCTAATTTATTCAAGCTTTGTGTTAAGACTTGGGGCAGATTTGAGATTAAATTAAGAGCAAAGTTGTGAGAAAATTTAGAGTAGATTTATTCTAGACTTGGGATAGAGTTTGATGTAGATTTGAGACATATATTGGTGCATATTTGAGACAGAGTTGATAGTAAGATTTGGAGGTGAGAGAGTAAAGAGGATAGTAGTCTCTAGTTGATAGAGATCCATAAACTGGTGAAGTGGGGAAAAATATCTCCAATGGAGAGAGATCCACAAGCCAAAGCAGTGGGGGTAGAATTATTATAGAAGATCACCATACATATTAGAGGGGATAGAGTTCTCCTATGGAGAGATATCCATGAACTAGAGCAAGGTGAAAGAGTTCTCCTATGGAGTAAGATCCGTGAACTAGTTGGGAAGATAGATTTCTTCTATGGAGATAGATCCATGAACAAGTTGAGGAGATAGAGTTCTCTTGGATCAAGTTCCATGAACCAAAGCAAGGGGATAGAGTTCTCCTATGGAGAGAGATCCAAAAAATAGAGCATAGGGGATTGGTGTCTCCTTTGGATAGAGGTCCATAAAAATTGTAATAGGGAATTGATTCCCAAGATATTTGTTGAGAAAATTTAGAATAAATATTTTCTTCGTGGAAGTAACCCACATTGGGTGAACCACATTAAATTTTTTCTCTCATGTGTGATGATTTATGCATTGCTTTAATTATTGCTATTGATATTACCATTGATAATATTGAATAATATTATTTGGGAAGGAAAAGTAAAATTTGATCTTATACTGTTCACCCCCTCTCAGTATAATCTTGTGTTCTTCAATAGCATGATTCATCAATAATGCAAATCTTATGCAATGCACCTATATGATATTTTGTGAAGTGCGAGCTTCCATATACTCGTAAGTCGAATCATCATTTCCCCTACTTAAATTTTTCCCATCTATTTTTTTCCTTTCATTTAAAAAGTAACCTAGGTCTTGTGTGCACAAAATCATTAGCAACACCATATCTCAAGGAAAAATATAAGTTCTAAATCATCAATTAATTTGCTATCAAATGGGTATGCAAGGAGGGTCGTTACATACTCCCCCACTAAAAATAAACATAGTCCCTATGTTTCATGGCATAGTCAAACAAATCAAGTATATATACATATATCCAAATATAGCTTTCCACATATGCCAAATCAATTATGTCAATTTATAAATCATTCTTCATATTTAAATCACAAATCATTCAGATTTGATCATGCAATTAAATCATTTCATATATCACTTTGCATTCAACAACATCCATGAAAAAACCAAAATAGACATCTCATAAGCAAGCTACTCTACATGGTAACCCAAATTAAACACCAACTACTCTACTCAGTGTTTAGTTTCATATCCATGGCATATATACATATAGTATCAAATCATAGACATCATCCATAACAAATATTTAATATCATTTAGAAAGACTTTACACCTTGTTTAAGAAATTATTATAAAGTGGATAAATGTACCTAACCATGGGTAGAGGAAGATAATCCAATAATAATATAACATCAATCCAATTTTTAAAGTTAAGTTGAAGAAACTATCTATTCACAATAATTGTTGCTTAAAGTGTCATTTTCTTCGATAGTATAAATACAAGTGTATTTTCAATCTCATAGTGTATATGTTATTATAAGAGTCTTAAAATTTGGATATGATTGGTTCACTAGTTTTACATATGTAGGGGGTCACATATAGATTCTAGTATGATTGGGCTTCCTATTTATCAGATTATATCAATAAGGTTTTAGAGCATGACACAAAGTGCTTCTTAATAATCTTAGCATGTGGTAGTATTGATGCTTAATAGAAACATAGGCATAGGATTTTCAAGTTATGGAGTGGGTCATTAAATACCTCTTACTAAAAATATACCTATAATATTTAAATAGATGGGATATACATATATAATTTTAACATTGAGCTCAAGGAATGGATGAGATATGAAGTGGTCATGGCTCAGGTAAGGTAAGTAGTCCATATAGTAAGTGTAAAAATATGTTTGGAAGTGATATTAGAGGAGTTGGTTATTTATATCTTGGATAAGAAGGGAACTTAATCTATCAATAAGCATAGTATATTTGAGAAATACTTGTAGTGATTATAGAGTAACAAGTATCCCTTAACAGTATCTTCTCCCATTTAAGCAAACAACCTACCTATTTCACATTCTAGCTATGATGTTCTAATTATTTCCTATAATTTTCAAGCATCTTCTACATCTAATATATGATTAGGTAGAGGTTAAGATCTTGATTCTAGGGTAATATAACAATCCATTACTACTTTTAATACTATATTATTGTAATGATCCTTTAACTAGGAAGCATAGTCAATAATTACATCCTCTTTGATTTAGCAATTGTCAAGAGTATGAGTGTTTGTCCTATGTAGTTTGATAGATAGGTGATGGATGTAGATAGTTTTGTAGGACTAAGCATATCACCTAAGCACTACTTGGGAATTATGCACAATAAGGAAGTACATGCACCTCAATGCAAACTTGTTTAGGAGAGAGTTACTAATTATTTTTAAATGAGCATGTTAGGCATACAATTTAAATAGGTAATATATGAGCCTTTTTAGGAGATTAAGCAACAACATATATATCACACAAGAGGTATTCAGATCTAGATCAAGGGGATACTTCATTTGATGAAGACAATGAGTATGTTTCTTTTTTTATGGAAGAACCAACATCCCAAATTATGGGATAAAATATTCCCAATGAGTGGAAATAATATATCACTGTTGTAAGGTTAAGTGATATTTATGTTTTAATATGTATTGATGATGCACAAGTTGTGATATTATTAATAATATCATACATGTGTCTTAGATCATATTCATGTTGGATTTCTTATAAATAATGTGTCGTAATGAAGGATATGTGGTATTTATTTGATATTTAAGACTGTAGGCACCCAATTTTGACACACCATCAAAGCAAAAGACATCAAATATCAATAGATAATCAATTAGCTCAACCGAGCAATTTGGGCATCATTTTAAACCTCTATAAAAATTGCTACTCATTGTCAAAAATATCAATGGAAAATTTGACACTTAGTGGTAATTTTGCAAAAGTTTTTTTCAACCCCTAGACCAGTCAAACTAACTATTGATCAAAATCATCAATTAATGTCAAAAATACCAGTGGCAATTTTGACACTTAGAGGAAAATTTACCAAAATGACCAGAGTCTTCTGGCATGAACTAGAGGCACACAAATTTCTTTGTCCCACTACCTCCTCTATGTAATGTCCCCTTCTCTATAGTAGACGGAGTAGAGACCTCTTAGCCTAGTCATAAGGATCCTCTAGGCTAAAAATTTTGGTTAGGGACTCATCTTAGAGAGAATCCCAACATTCATAGAGTATAATTCTACCATTTGCAAGTGTTGACCTTGGAAAATGGTTTCTAGGCAAAGTGAAAGGGGACATGTTTTAATGTTAAGTTATAAATTTAAGTTATAAAGTGTTATAACTTAAAATCATAAAGTTATTTTTCTAGGACTTGGGTGACCACTTTAATGATATTAAGAGACATCAATTAAAAATTAGAAAATAATGACTTGTGGAAACCTAAAATGGACGTCCAAACCCTAATTTGATGTTCTCTTTAAATTGGATTTTTCAGGCTCATTGGTGCATGGAAGAATTTATGTTTTTTGGAGAAATTTTTCAGGGGTTTTCACCAGAAGATCACAGGGCTTTTTGGGAGCAGATTTCTCAATAGGATTATCATTTTCAGATGTGTTAGACCATATCTAGCTGATCAGGGATTGAATTTCTCATCACAGAGAGATTATCTAAGCTTAACAAAGGTAGATAAGGGTTTGCCAAATTTTTAATTCATCTAGGTTGATGAACTGACCATCTGGGTTATATTATTTTGGCTATATTTCATCTAGGTCAATATCATTTTGATTGATTTTGAAGTGATAGATGCAATACTGGATTAGGCCATACAACATATGGGCGCTTAGGAAATTGAGTTATTTTCTCATAGTAGGGAAATATCCCATCAAATCATTCTGGGCAATTTACAAGGCAAGGTCGAACCCTTCAACAACTGTACATCTTGGCTGTAGTGACCTCGAGGTGCATGCAGCAATTAATTGGGTTTGGATTCATATTTTTTAAGGTTACATTTTGGGTGGCTTCATTTGGAGAGACAACTGCACTTTATGGGGAAGGAATTGGAGTTCTGGTGATTGAGTTACGAGAAAATGAATGTTTCAGCTGTGTAATTTCTAGTTTGTTGTGCAAATATAGACTTGTACTTTGAGGTCAAAAAATTAAATAAATAAATCTCCATATCCTTATTGCAAATTTATCATTTGTTTAAAGGTTTGTTTCCTTATTGCATTATGAATGTAATTCAAGTTAATACGTTAAACTAAATAAGTAAAACCAATCATTTCATTGCAAAAATGAACAAGCACAAACCAAAATAACTCAAAATCAACAAGTGGGGGTGTATATTATAGTGGTATCAGAGCCACTTTTCATGCCAGCATGTGAGTCATCATTACATATTGAAAGAGAAAAATGTGCCTACAAAAGAGAAAATAAAAAATCAGATCAAGACAAATTGAATTGGCAGTTTAGATATAAGCAGTGGCCTAAACCACCTCAAAGACAAAGGATTACTGATATTTTGGGTATATCTACAGACTCATCTTCATCAATTGCCATGGGGACAGAACTAATCAATATAAAATAGAAAGAAAAATGGTTCATGATATTACATAGACACAACATCAAATGTAGCATAGTTTGGATCATTTGGTTGGGTTAATGACACAACAGGTACATGGGATTAACATAATGGTGATAAATACATAGAACCCATAGAATGAACCAACTAACACAGGACAATAAGTAGGTATTGAGGATTCGATGGTCAACATGGTAGGTACACCTACCAAGACAGAGAGTTAGTAGCTCGAGGTCATTCATGCCAATATTTCTACCATGTCCAGAACCAATTGTTCCTCAACCAGTTGAGGAAGAGCTAGAGCCTATAGTGATAGACCCGTATAGACAGTACAAATAGGAATGGGATGAGCTTGGCCCAGACTTTCAGACCCTTATGTCATTCTAGGACTTTGTGGATACCAAAAACATACAAACTCCTAGGAATAGGGGAAGGCATATTCATCATGGATAACAGGGACAACATGGTCAAGGAGAACTTGTGCAATATATGCCACATGGACGCCAAGAGATTCAAAAAAATATTGGAAAAATCCATATTCATTTCTTTGATGCATCTAGAAAAATGACAACCAAGGCTTGGGTCCAAAATATGGACACATATTTGTAGTTGAACCAGATGATTGAATATGATGCCATCAAATTTTGTACATTGCATTTGGAGGGCGTTGCTCACAATTGGTGGCATCACGGTATGCACACTCTAGGACATGACTGAGTGAATACTTATGCTGAGTTCATAGAGAGACTCCAGTAGAGGTTTGATAAAAAGGAACAGGAGTTGGAGTTCAAGAAGTTAACTCATTTGAGGTAGTTGGTTCAGTTGACTCCTACATAACAGAATTCTAGAGACTATCTGTCATGGTTGCAGATATATCAGAGAGATGGTTAGTAGTCCTTTTCATTGATGGATTTATGGAGCCGTTATGGGGTTGGGTCAAAGCCTTTAACCCAGGCACATTGCATGATGCTATCAAACAGGCTCGAGACATGGAGGTCACAACATCCAAGACTAAAATCCAGTTCAAAGGTAAGGAAGTCAAATATTTCAAGAAAGATAGGGACCAAAAACCATTCAAGAAGGAAACTAACCAGCAAAAGGGAACATTTAAAAAACTAGATCCTAATACCCTTCATGAACTCCGAAAGAAGGGGTTATTTTTTACATGCCAAAAGACTTGGTCCCCAAGGCATAATTGAGAATTTAAGGGGAAGTTACAGCTGATAGAGTATCATTCAGATGATGATAATAATTTTGGAAATTCTAATCACTGATCAAAAAGTGAGGACATAGATGGTGAAAAACCTACAGAAGAACAATAAATCACCTAGGATCAAGCAAGAAAGAAGAGTAATACTCTAGCTCACCTCCATAGCATCTAGGGAGCCCAATATTTTTTGGTATGAGGTGTACTTAAGGGGCAACGTGTGGTGACTTTGATTGATATTAGAGACACACATAATTTTATCGATGAGGGATTGGTTGCACGAAGGGTATTAGAGATAGTAGAAGTAGATACATTCAAAGTTATGATTGTAGATGTATTCTCCATTACTTACACCAGGAAGGTGCCACATTTGAAGATTGCATTGGGAAATTATGAGGTATGTGTTGGCAATTTTGGGTACCTTGTGTACATTGCCTTTGCTCAAGTGTAGAAGTTGTCATTGATGTCAAGAAGCTCTTGAAGGAATTTGATTTAATGTCAGATTATTCAGAGCATGGACGGTGAGTTTCCAAGAAGATCATAGTAGCTCATTTGCAAAAGATCAAAGAAAAAGACAAGTTAGAAAAAGTATGCAGCAAGTTGGAAAAACTGTCGTGATTTCGTGACATGTTAGAGGAGAGAGAAAGTGTTGGAAAAACTGTCATGATTTCGTGACATGTTAGAGGAGAGAGAAAGAGCTGGCAAAACTGTCACGATTTCGTGACATGTTGGAAGAGAGAGAAGAAGCAGGGAAAACTGTCACGATTTCGCGACATGTTGGCAGAGAAGGAGAGCAAGGTGGAAAGTGTCACGATTTCGTGACATGTCGCATTTTCGCGACTTGAAAAGAGCAGGAAGGCCGAGAAGGAAAAGTGTCGCGATTTCGCGACATATTGCAAGGAAGGTTGTACGGACGAAAAATTGTCGCGATTTCGTGACATGTTGCAGGAGAGAGAGTCCGAAAGGAAAAGTGTCACGATTTCGTGACATAATGCAGAAGAGAGAGTCCGAAAGAAAAAGTGTCACGATTTCGTGACATGCTGCAAAAGACGAAGTGAGGACTGTCACAATTTCATGACATGCTACAAAACTCGAAGTGAGAACTGTCACGATTTCGTGACATGCAACAAAGGGAAGAGTCTGAAATGAGAAGCATCACGATTTCATGATAGGCTACAAAGAAAGCGTACGAAAGCTGAAAGTGTCACGATTTCATGACAAGATGAAGGAAAAGCGTACGGATGCAGAAAGTGTCACGATTTCATGACAGAGAAAAGATAGCGTATGGATGCAAAAAGTGTCACGATTTCTGATAAAAAAGATAGCGACGGATGAAAGTGTCATCATTTAAAAAATAGAAAAGAAGTGTCATGATTTCATGACAAAAACTGAAAGCATGTCTTCCATAGGTGAAGTGTCACGATTTCGTGACAAAAGCAGAGAGGAAGGCTATGAAGACAAAAGCATCATGATTTCGTGACATGTTCCAGTTTCATGGGCGTAAGGCAGAGAAGAGCTTAAGGCAGCGAAAGTGTCACGATTTCGTGACATGTTCCAATTTTATGGGTGTAAGGCAGAGAGAAGCTCAAGGCAGCGAAAGTGTCACGATTTCATGACATGTTCCATTTTCGCTAGTGCAAGCCAAGAAGAGGATAAGAAAGCGAGAAGTGTCGCGATATCGTGACAAGAGCTTAGTCAAAGTCGTCAAAGGCTAAAGTGTCGCGATATCGTGACAAAAGCCAAAAGAAAGTGTACGGCTGCAAAGGTGTCGCGATATCGCGACATGTTGTAGTTTCACGGTAGAAGCTACAAAAAAGTTGCAGAAGCAGTGAAGCCGACAAAGTTAAATTTGGGCCGACGACGATTAGGGTTTGCAGCCGACGTAGTTTAGGGTTGTGCAGCCGACTAAGATCAAGGTTTTGATCTTGAAAGTATCAGTATATAAGGAGGGATGTTTGGAGAGTTAAAGTATCAATTTTGGTGTGCGTTCGAAGAGCGGCGTTCATAGACTATGCGAAGAGAAGAAGTTCGATCATCGAGAGCAGAGTGCATTCTGTCGAATCTTCCAAGTGAGAGAGATCGCAAGGAAGCAGAGTGCACGAAGGCTATGCGGCTGTGATTGCGCAGAGGTGCAAAGGTCGAAGTTTGATCAAGTGTAGCTGTGATTGCACAAAAAGAGCGAAGGACTATGTTTTTGTGTAGACCAAAAAAAGAGGACAAAGACATTTGTGCCAGACCGAAGGACTGTGTTTGGTGCAGATCAGAGAAAGAGATCGAGGACATTTGTGCTAGACCGAAGGACTGTGTTTAGTGCAATTTCGAGGACCAGCTTTGGAGGTGATAGAGTTGAGGACGAGAGGTCTCCGACCGGAGCGGGGAAGACAGGTGTCTTCTATGGATAGAGTTCCATTTGCTAAGGGCGAGAGGAGGCGAGAGGTCTTCTAGAGGATCACCAACTAGAACAGAGCTAGGGGATTGGTGTCTCCTTTGGGTTGGTGCCCATAAACATTGTAATCGGGAAAGGTATTCCCAGATTTGATTTGATAAAATTTAGTGAAATATTTTATCCGTGGAGTAGCCCGCATTGGGTGAACCACGTAAATTGTTGTGTCTCTATTGTGGATGGTGTTTTGTGCATTGCTTTGATTACTGCTATTGATATTGCTTTCTATACACTGCATAATATTGAATTGAAAGTTGATTTGAAGGAAAAAGTAAAAAGCGGTCTTATATTGTTCACCCCCCCTCTCAGTATAAGCTTGTGTTCTTCAATTGGTATCAGAGCGGGTGCCTTCAAAAAGTTTAACAGCTTGAAGGAAAAGCTAGCAAAGAACACAATGGATTATTCAAGTGGCAATGCAGCACCTATTCTTGATGGATCAAATTTTGGTCTTTGGAGTGCAAGGATGAAGGTTTATCTAATGGCACTTGGGAATGAGGTTTGGGAAGTGATTGAAGATGGGTACACTATTCCTGAAAATGGTCCTTATACTAAAGAAGATAGGCTCCTACATCACAGCAATTCAAAAGCAATGAATGCAATCCTGAAGGGTTTACAGAAGGCGAGATCTCACCAAGGTGATTCACTGCAAGACAACTAGTGAAATGTGGAAACAATTGCGAGGTGGTTCACACAGGTGATGTAAATGTCCGAAAGGCCAAGTTGAGACACTTCAAAGGTATGTTTGAACAACTCAAGATGAATGATGATGAAAATATTAGTGACTACATGCTTCGTATGGATGAGGTTGTTAACTCCATGAAAGACTTAGGTCTTGAGCTTGCTGAAAATGATGTTTGTGATAAGATTTTAAGATCTCTTCCTAATAGATTTAGTGAAAATATTTCTGCTATTGAGGAAGCTAAAGATTTGGATAAGTTGAAAAAGGATGAGCTCCATAGTATACTTGCAGCATTTGAGTTGAGAACTCAAGTGAAGGTTGATGTCAAGAAAGAGGCAACTTTCAAGGCTACCAAGAAATCCAAGGGTAAACAGCTTCAAGAGAGTGATGAGTCTTCTAGTGATGAAGAGGCATATTACAACAAGAAAGACAAGTTCTCTAGAAAGCACAAAAGCATGAAAAATATAAGATGTTTCAATTGTGGAAAGTTTGGTCATTATGCTACTGACTGTACTATTTCCAAGAATGAAAGTGATGAAGAGAAACAGGTTTCTAAGAGCAAGGATTCTGAAAAGTACAAGCATCACAGGAAGAACAAATATGAGCACAACAATCACGGAAAGAGGTATTCTCACAAGCACAAGAAGAGTTTCTACCTAGACAAAGCAAGTAAGTGTTCTAGTAGTGATAGTGAAAGTTCTTCAAGTGATAGTGAAAATGAGATGTTGTTCATATCAAAAAAAGAGGAAGAACCGAAACATAGATTCATTATCATGAAATGTTTTAGATGTGGAAATTTTGGTCACCTTGAGGATGATTGCACAAATAATGAATTGGTTACTAGTATGTATGAGGATGCTTCAGAAAACTATAAGGAAGATGCATGTATGGTTTTTGAAAAGGGTAGCACCTCTAGTGATAAGAAATCTGGAAAAGACTCTGATGATTCAGAAAGCAAACAAATAAAGGATCTTGAAAGTGAACTTAGTAGTGCTCTTAGTGCTTTGAAAAAGGAAAGAAAGAAGAATGCCAGACTCCAGGATAAGTTAGATGAATGTTGTATGGAAAGAGATGATCTTATAGAAAATCTTGATTTCTCTATAGCTAAGACTCAAGAACTCAAGGTTGAGTTAGAGTCCAAGGTTCTTAAATATAGTGAGTTGGAACAGAAAATGGCTTCTTTGGAAGTGGAAACTAAAGAGTACAAGGATAAGCTGTACAGGTTTCAAGATAGCTCCAAAAGGGTTAAGTCTCTCATCAAAGGTCAAAGAAAACCAACAGATAAAACAGGCCTTGGTTTTGTTGAGCCGCACAAGGAACAGGTTGGGGAATCTAGCAAGAGATTTCAAAAGGAAGAGAGTTCTGATGAAGAAAGTACTTCAGATCATGAGTCCATGAGTGATAGATGCGTAGAAATAGAAAACGAAATTCAGATTGAGAAGAAGAAGTTTTCGGGACCCAAGAGGTCGAATAAAAGAAAATTTCACGATAGATGTTTTGCGTGTCACAAGTTTGGTCACATGGCTGTACATTGCATGGCTCAAGTGAAGAAAGTAAACGACAAATTCAGAAGTGCTAGTTTCTTTCGAGGGTATTGCTACTCTTGTCAATAGTTCGGGCACAAGGCAGTTTATTGCAAGGCAAATAACAAGAACAGGTTTGGTCAGAACTGGTGGATTCAAAAAGTAGGTATGCCTAAAAGAAATAACTTTGTTACTTGTTATAAGTGCAACAATGAAGGTCACACAGCTAGACAGTGTAGAGCTGATCTTCCAAGGTACAAGAACAGAAACAGTAGTATGAACAGGTCCAAGGATCAAGGCATGGATAAAAATAGTGACAGGAACAAGAACAAGAATATTGACAAAGAATTCAAAAGAAGGCCTAGCAAGGAAATTGTAGACACTGATGATGATCAGTGCCTAATGGGAGTTTTACTCCCACCCCTATTTTAATCACCTCATCAGGAGGTGGGGGAGGGACTAAGCTAAGAGGCTCATTCTTAGTCCCAAGCCCCAAAGGTGACCCTTTGCCATTGATGACAAAGGGGGAGAGATATGAGTAAGGGGGAGAGCTTCAAGTGAAGAGAAGAGCTTCAAGTCAGGGGGAGCAAAACCTCAAAGGCAGATTCTCAGTGTTAGCACAACTGGTTTCAGTTTTGGCTCTTGAGATGTGTTTTCGATAAAGGTTTGCCATCAATGACAAAGGGGGAGATTGTTGGCAATTTTGGGTACCTTGGGTACATTGCCTTTGCTCAAGTGTAGAAGTTGTCATTGATGTCAAGAAGCTCTTGAAGGAATTTGATTTAATGTCAGATTATTCAGAGCATGGACAGTGAGTTTCCAAGAAGATCATAGTAGCTCATTTGCAAAAGATCAAAGAAAAAGACAAGTTAGAAAAAGTATGCAGCAGGCTAGAAAAATTGTCATGATTTCGTGACATGTTAGAGGAGAGAGAAAGTGCTGGAAAAACTGTCATGATTTCGTGACATGTTAGAGGAGAGAGAAAGAGCTGGCAAAACTGTCACGATTTCGTGACATGTTGGAAGAGAGAGAAGAAGCAGGGAAAACTATCACGATTTCGTGACATGTTGGCAGAGAAGGAGAGCAAGGTGGAAAGTGTCACGATTTCATGACATGTCGCATTTTTGTGACTTGAAAAGAGCAGGAAGGCCGAGAAGGAAAAGTGTCACGATTTCGTGACATATTGCAAGGAAGGTTGTACGGACAAAAAAGTGTCACGATTTCGCGACATGTTGCAGAAGAGAGAGTCCGAAAGGAAAAGTGTCGCGATTTCGTGACATAATGCAGAAGAGAGAGTCCGAAAGAAAAAGTGTCACGATTTCGTGACATGCTACAAAAGATGAAGTGAGGACTATCATGATTTCACGACATGCTGTAGAACTCGAAGTGAGAACTGTCATGATTTCATGACATGCAACAAAGGGAAGAGTCTGAAATGAGAAGCGTCATGATTTCATGATAGGCTACAAAGAAAGCGTACGAAAGCTGAAAGTGTCACGATTTCATGACAAGATGAAGGAAAAGCGTATGGATGCAGAAAGTGTCACGATTTCATGATAGGTAGAAAAGATAGCGTATGGATGCAGAAAGTGTCATGATTTCATGACAGGCAGAAAAGATAGCGCACGGATGCAGAAAGTGTCACGATTTCATGACAGGCAGAAAAGATAGCAGACGCAGAAGTGTCACGATTTCATGACAGAAACTGAAAGCATGTCTTCCATAGGTGAAGTGTCACGATTTCATGACAAAAGCAGAGAGGAAGGCTATGAAGACAAAAGCATCATGATTTCGTGACATGTTCCAGTTTCATGGGCGTAAGGCAGAGAAGAGCTTAAGGCAGCGAAAGTGTCATGATTTCGTGACATGTTCCAGTTTCGTGGGTGTAAGGCAGAGAGAAGCTCAAGGCAGCGAAAGTGTCGCGATTTCGTGACATGTTCCGTTTTCGCTAGTGCAAGCCAAGAAGAGGATAAGAAAGCGAGAAGTGTCACGATATCGCGACAAGAGCTTAGTCAAAGTCGTCAAAGGCTAAAGTGTCGCGATATCGCGACAAAAGCCAAAAGAAAGTGTACGGCTGCAAAGGTGTCGCGATATCGCGACATGTTGTAGTTTCGCGATAGAAGCTATAGAAAAGTTGCAGAAGTAGTGAAGCCGACAAAGTTAAATTTGGGCCGACGACGATTAGGGTTTGCAGTCGACGTAGTTTAGGGTTGTGCAGCCGACTAAGATCAAGGTTTTGATCTTGAAAGTATCAGTATATAAGGAGGGATGTTTGGAGAGTTAAAGTATCGATTTTGGGTGTGCGTTCGAAGAGCGGCGTTCACAGACTGTGCGAAGAGAAGAAGTTCGATCGTCGAGAGCAGAGTGCATTCTGTCGAATCTTCCAAGTGAGAGAGATCGCAAGGAAGCAGAGTGCACGAAGACTATGCGGCTGTGATTGCGCAGAGGTGCAAAGGTCGAAGTTTGATCAAGTGCAGCTGTGATTGCGTAAAAAGAGCGAAGGACTATGTTTTTGTGCAGACCAAAAAAAGAGGACAAAGACATTTGTGCCAGACCGAAGGACTGTGTTTGGTGCAGATCAGAGAAAGAGATCAAGGACATTTGTGCTAGACCGAAGGACTGTGTTTAGTGCAATTTCGAGGACCAGCTTTGGAGGTGATAGAGTTGAGGACAGAGGTCTCCAGCTAGAGCAGGGAAGACAGGTGTCTTCTGTGGATAGAGTTCCATTTGCTAAGGGCAGAGGAGGCAGAGGTCTTCTAGAGGATCACCAGCCAGAATAGAGCTAGGGGATTGGTGTCTCCTTTGGGTTGGTGCCCATAAACATTGTAATCGGGAAAGGTATTCCCAAATTTGATTTGATAAAATTTAGTGAAAGATTTTATCCGTGGAGTAGCCCGCATTGGGTGAACCACGTAAATTGTTGTGTCTCTATTGTGGATGGTGTTTTGTGCATTGCTTTGATTACTGCTATTGATACTGCTTTCTATACACTGCATAATATTGAATTGAAAGTTGATTTGAAGGAAAAAGTAAAAAGCGGTCTTATATTGTTCACCCCCCCTCTCAGTATAAGCTTGTGTTCTTCGAGTATGTGATGATTTCTTTGTGGTTAGCACAAAGAATCTAGACATGGTACTTGGCATTCAGTGGTTGTGTACATTGGGATATATCATCTTCAACTTCCATAATATGGAATTGAAGTTTAGATCTGAAGGTCAACAAATAGTGTTGAGACGGATGACATCAAGAGGAACTCAAGAAGTTTCCTTCAAATGGATGGATAAGCTTATGAGACATAATCATATTGAGTGGGCAGCCCACTATGTTATCCTACCTACATCTACAGAGGAGAATAAATGAACTTATCATCCATACATCCAGGCTTTGCTTACCAAACATAGAAAATATTTCAGTAACATACCACCAAAGGTACCACCATACAGAGGGGCTGAGCATATCATCGAGTTGGAGGAAGGTACTAGCCCTATTATCATTACTCCATACCAACACCCGAAGAGATATAAGGATGATATAGAGAAGACCATCCATGAGTTGATTGACATGGGACACATCAGACCAAGCAAGAACCCATTTGCTTTGTATATGGTTTTAGTAAAGAAAAAATATGGCACTATGCATATGTGCATTGATTATTGGGTTTTGAACAAAAATATAATAAAAAACCGATACCTAATACCATGCATAGATGATTTATTAGATGAGTTGCATGGTGCATTTTATTTCACCAAGATTGATCTAAGATTAGGCTATCATCAGATCCGGATGAGGGAGATAGATGTGAAGAAGACTGCTTTTTGGTGCCACTATGGGCATTTTGAGTTCTTGGTTATGCCATTCGGACTAACTAATGCACTTGCCACATTTCATTCCTGCAAGAACAAGATTTTTTAGAGGTAGTTGAGGAGATTTGTGTTGGTGTTATTTTATGACATTCTCATATAGAACCGCACATGGGAGGAGCACCTGAGGCATCTGGATGAGGTGTTGAGTATTCTAGAGGTAGAGTCTCTTTTTACTAAAGATACTAAGTGTGAGTTTGGGATGACCGAGTTGTTATACTTAGGTCATATCATTAGTGCTCAGGGAGTCAGGATGGACCCTGAGAAGATACAGGATATATTGGATTAGCCGCCTTTGACCACCCTTACATAGCTCAAGGGTTTTTTGGGTTACGTGGTTTTTACCATAGATTTATCAAAGGATTTTCACAAATGGTAGCATCTTTGACAAACCTTACTAAAAAGGGAGTGTTCTAGTGGTCAAACAGGGCACAACAGACATTTGATAGATTCAAAGAAGTCATGAGCAACTATCCAGTATTGGCCATTCTAGACTTCACAAAATATTTTGAGGTGGAGTGTGATGTATCAGGTGAAGGTATTGAAGCAGTGTTGATGTAGAACAAATATCCAATAGCCTTTGATATCCAAAAACTAAGGGGAGGAGAGACCATTTATTTGGTGTATGATCGGGAGATGCTAGCCATCATGCATGTGTTGGCTAAGTACAGACAGTATTTGGCAAGCTGAATATTTATTGTTAGAACTAACCACAATAGCCTCAGATACATTTTGAGTCAAAAGGATCTCAATGATAGGCAGATGAAGTGGATCAGTAAGCTACAAATCTATGACTTTGATATTGAATTTGTCAAAGGTAAGAATAATGTGGTAGTAGATGCACTATCTAGATGTCCCCACTTGTGTTCATTGGTAGATATTACTGAGAATTGGAAGCCCAAGCTTATAGCATATTATGCCAAAGATGACTTTTTTCATCGGATCTTGGAGGGTACACAAGAAAATGATAGGTATATTTTTAGGGATGAGGTGATTTACTATCGGGATAGAATTTGGATCACATTAGATTCCAATTTCAAGAGATAGATATTCAAACTTCTACATCATACACCTATGGCAGGACACCCTGGCTACTATAAGACCTATAGGCAGATCAGGGAGAGGTTTTCTTGGAGAGGGCTTAAGGATAATATCTTGCAATACATCCGAGAGTGTTTTGTCTGCCAACAGAATAAATATGAGCATATATTCCCTGCGGGTTTACTTCAACCACTCCCCATTCCTTCATAAAAGTGGGAGAGTATATCCATGGACTTTGTTATAGGACTTCCCAAGGCACAGGGGAAGGGATTTTTATATGTGGTTGTAGACAGACTCACAAAGTATACCCATTTCTTCACCATCACCATAGGGTTCACAACAGCACAGGTGGATGAGCTATTTTTTAGTGAGGTATTCAAACAGCATGGCTTGCCTAAGGCCATTGTCAGTGATCAAGATAGTAAATTCATGAGTCTCTTTTGGTAGGAGCTATTTATATTATGTGGGATAGAGCTGACACTGAGCATGAGTTATCATCCTTAGACTGACAGATAGACAGATATTATCAACAAATGGATTGAGGGATATTTAAGGAATTATGTGTCAAGACAACAGAGGTCATGGGTTAGATGGTTGCATTTATGAGAATATTTTTACAATTCATCCTATCACATGTCGATTAAGATGTCACCGTTTATGGTATTATATGGGTATGAAGCACCCAACTTCATGGATTTGGTTTTAGGTGACAGTCGGGTTCCTAGGGCCAATAATTTTCTATAGGAGACACAGGGATATCATGCATTCACTACAAGAGAACATCAAATAGGAATAGGAGCAGCAAAATAAATATGTTGATCAGAAGAGTATTGAATGCTCATTTGAGATAGGTAACATGGTTTATCTAAGACTGCAGTCATTCAGGCAGTCATCACTAAATAGGAGTGGAGATATGAAGCTTAAGCCTCAATTTTATGGCCCATTTAGAGTCTCACGGTATGTGGGTGAGGTAGCTTATGAGCTAGAGCTACCTAAGAGTAGTAGAGTGCCTAATGTGTTCCATGTATCATGCCTCAAGAAGGAATTGGGACACAATGTCACACCCTAGGCATATTTACCACCTTTGGATGAAGAATGCAAGTTGGTATTAATTCCAGAGGTAGTAATTAGTTAGAGAGAGCGTACCCTCAGGCGAAGGACTATAAAAGAGTATTTTATAAAATGGAGGAACTTACCTGAGGAAGATGCCACTTTGGAGGGTGATGCCATATTGCAGACTCCAGGATTCCAATTGCTTGAGGACAAGCAATTTTGAGGAGGGCAGATTGTAACGTCCCCTTCTCTACAGTAGATAGAATAGAGACCTATTAGCCTAGTCACAAGGGTCCCCTAGGCTAAAAAAATTGGTTAGGGACTTAGCTTGGCAAGAATCCTAGCATTCAGAGGGTATAATTCTGTCATTTGCAAGTGTTGATCTTGGAAAAGGGTTGCTAGGCAAAGTGAAAGGGGACATGTTTTAATGTTAAGTTATAACTTTAAGTTATAAAGTGTTCTAACTTAAAATCATAAAGTTACTTGTCTAGGACTTGGGTGACCACTTTAATGACATTAAGAGACATCAATTAAAAATTATAAAATAATGACTTGTGGAAACCTAAAATGGATGTCCAAACCCTAATTTGATGTTCTCTTTAAATTGGCTTTTTGAGGCTCATTGGTGCATGGAAGAATTTATATTTTTTGGAGAAGTTTTTCAGGGGTTTTCACCAGAAGATCACAAGGCTTTTTGGGAGTGGATTTCTCAATAGGATTATCAATTTTAGATGTGTGATACCATCTCTAGCTGATCAGAGATTGAATTTCTCATCATAGAAATATTATCTAAGCTTAACAAAGGTAGATAAGGGTTTGCCAAATTTTTAATTCATATGGGTTGATGAACTAACCATCTAGGTTATATTGTTTTGGCTATACTTCATCTGGGTCAGTGTCATTTTGATTTATTTTGGAGTGATAGATGCAATAATGGAGCAGGTCATACAACATATGGGCACTTAGGGAATCGATTCATTTGCTCATAATAGGGAAATATCCCATCAATTCATTTTGGGAAATTTACAAGGCAAGGTCGAACCCTTCAGCATCCGTACATCTTGTCTACACCGACCTCGGGGTGCATGCAACAATTAATTGGGCTTGGATTCACATTTTTGAAGGTTACATTTTGGGTGGCTTCATTTGGAGAGACAACTGCACTTTACGGGGAAGTAATCAGAGTTTCGATGATCGAGTTACGAGAAAATGAATATTTTAGCTGTGTAATTTCCAATTTTTTATGCAAATATAGACCTATACTTTCAAGTCAAAAAATTAAATAAATAAATCTCCATATCCTTACTGTAAATTTATCATTTGTTCAAATTTTTGTTTCCTTATTGCATTATGAATGAAATTCAAGTCAATACCTCAAACTAAACAAGCAAAACCAATCATTTCATTGCAAAAACAAACAAGCACAAACCAAAATAACTCAGAACTAGCAAGTGGGGGTGTATATTATACTCTATCCTCACATGCTCTAGAAACAAACCAGGCCTACAAATTAAAAAAAAAAAAAAAACTAAGGGTATCCTAAATAATTTTCCCTCTCAAAACTCCCTTCAAAATCTATAAATGTAGCCTTTGGGAAATAATTCCATAAGCAATTCTGAGCTACAAATACTCTGCTAAAAATTCTCTTGTCTTCTCTTTATCATTTGCATTTCTCATCTTCTCATTTGAGCATATTTATCAAGCACTTCGGGGGTAAGGTAAGCAAGGAAAGAAGATGGATTAAGACAAGGAGAAGCATCTTGTGGTAAGGAGGAGCTATTGCTTGGTTTTATAACTCCTAGCTCCTCTTTCATTCCAATATCTTGTTCTCATTAATGCATTTTTCTCTTCTATTTTCAGCCTTGCTAACTTGGATTTTATGTTATTAGTTTCTATTTTCTCTTTTATTGCTTATTTCATGCTTCTAACACTCTTTTGTAGGTTATTTTAAGTTTTTTTACATTCATTTCTTTCATCTACAACAAGTTTTCTTCATTTCATAAGCACTATCTTCTTCATTATTGCATACTAACCTCTTTTACTTGTTGTATCCATGCATATCAATCATTGATTTCTCTTATTTTGTAGGCATTTACTTCTATTTTATCTAACTCATCTTCATTTGTAGGCTTAAAATTTGTGTAGCATAGTTTAATGCTCATTCTTATCTTATTTTCAAGTTCATATTCACTCTTTTCATTTTATTTCATGCTCATGTTGTTTACCTTTCATGCAATCTAGATTAACTTCTTCATTTCAAGTTAGTATTACTTATTACATTCTCCTTTCATTCTTTTCTCATCTACAAGTTACCTCTTATTCTTATCTCATATAAGAGGATATTAAGTTTTCTATTTTGACTTCCATCTCCAACTGTAGACACCTAAAACGCATCATGTCGATCGCGACTACTCATATGGGACATGCTACAAGACCATATGGAAGATCTTGGCCAGAATCCAAGATAGAGCAATGGTTTTAACCACTCAATTTGGGCTCCTTGGCCTAATCAGTCTGAACTACAGTTGAGACTTGCGGTCTACAGTCTGAACCGTAGTTGGGACCTACGATATATGGTCTAGGTTGTAGTTGTCACCCGCAGTTTAGAATTGAAGTTCAATTGGCCTTCATCCAAGCCAAATCGGTTTGAACGACCATTTGTTCTAGAAGAGGGTAGTTGAAGGACGGAATATTCCAGAGGCTTCCAATCCAACTATCCCAACCACCTCTTCTTTATCTTGGCTTCTCCATGAAGCCAACCCTAGCCCTTGGGTAATCCTATAAGTACCCCTTCAAATTAGGGCAAAATATATAGTGCATTTTGATAGTGAAGCACTATCAAAATAAAGAAAAGTGAGCATTGGATATTAGAGCAGCGAAACCCTATCAACTTGTAGACTCACTAGAGTGCATTGAGAGAGCTTTGTGGCCATTCACTTGCCAATTCATCAATCATCATGTCAATTTATGCCATGGATGCCCTATGGAGCTAGAACACAAAGAAACAATAATTCGGGTAAACGGAGGCCCAATTGTGCAATTCAATCGCCAAACTAGTCAGAGGACATCAAGGTGACTCTTGATAATCAATTGGACAAGGAGGATCAAGCCCACAACCTTGGATTTGGAGGACAAAGCTATTTAGTTGCTCATCACGGCTAACAGTCACCGTGTACAGTGTAGACTGCTCATTCGAGCTACGATTTGCATTTAGTGAAAGATATCCTTACTGTTATTTTTGTAGTGTATTTTATTAGGTTAGATTAAGCATATTAAATGGTTTTATTGACATTTTAGAGACTCTGACTGATATAAATAAGGATTTCATTAGGTTTACTTCATTATGGCAAGTAGGATATAATTAGCTTCTTTTCATGTTATCATGCTTCATTTCATGTAATCAATCTACTAAATAGATAGTTATGCTTTCTATTTACATATTTCCATTAATCTTTTCAAGTATTGCATAGGTTTAACATGCTTTATTTACTTTCTTGATTTCATTAGTATTATGGCATTTTCATGTGCACATTCTTTAAAGGGCCTCATCATGAGAGGTTGCCTATGCTATTAATGTATTTTTGTTGTTTCTTGACCACAGGAAAGCAGATTCAAAGGATATTCAATCATCCAATTCCTTCCTCATTGTGAAGAAGAGGGCTAACTCCACCCTGGAGTACCTTGTGACTATTTAGAAATTCTTAGTATTGTGCCTACCCCGTTGGGGCTTTCGAATTGTATCAATTGTATCAACATTTGGGTGACCCTAAGAGGGGCATGATTGTAACCAAGATTCATTTTCAATATTAATAAAAGAAGCATCTATTTTATTATTATGTGTAATCTTGTTTATCATTTCATGCTTTGATGTTGATTCCAATTGATGTATTAGTTAGGTGCATGTTTTTTGGATAGGTCAGAAGGTGATCATGGTGGAACTCCACATTCTTAGCATTTGATATTTGATATTTTTATGTTTTTTTATATCAAGTACAAACTGTGGTTGATATTTGGGGTCTCATTATTTGTCCATGGCTTTAAGACACAGTTTATAGTATCAATAGTGCAACAAAGCTATGGTTTACAACAGACATAGTAGATAGCAAAAGTTCAAAGCTAGATCAGATGAGGACCTGAGGCAGGCCCTTCTGACACTCTTTGTCTCTATATTCTGCCTATGTGTTTTCCCATAATAGAGAAATTGAAACCCAAATTGATTAAGGATAAAAATAACATGAAAATGGAGTAGGTCCTTAGGGTTCCTTTTTCTGTGTTTTAGCTAGGTGCTTCTAAGAACATCAGACCTCTGATTACAGTCTGCCCTAGAATCCAGCATGCTAGATTAAACTATGTGTTGGTTTGCATGTCTAAATCCCAATTAGAGGCCATTTACATCGTAACTTGCATTTTTTAAAAGAGCATGTAGTATGTAGCTTTCATTTTTTGAATTTGAAAATTTCTTTCACTACATATTACATAGGAAATGAGCATTCATGTTGTATGATGTATTTTCTTTTCATTGAACAATTAAAATAAACCACACACACCACATTTCAATTAAACGTTAGTGAGTTGGAAGTAACATCCAACCACTAGTAGGGTTTCAACAACGGTGGAGGTGATTTCCATCCATTGGCCCAACTCCCATGTACCCTATGTTCTAGACCAATACTGGATCTAAGAACCTTTTATACCCTAGAAAATTTGTATGTATTCTCTTCGAAGGGTATAATGTTCACTGAGAGAAATGGGTGAGTATCTAGGAGGACATGTGCTCCCTGACCATGTGTGGGCTTCATTACTATACATTATAGGTTGGATTACGTGATTTGGAGTTCATAGCCAAGTTTTTGAGCTATGAGTATACAGGTGAAAGTCAATTAAACTGAGATTATCATACAATAATATTTCAAACACAATAAGATTTTCTAATACTAATACAACAAATTGAAAACACATCAAATAATTTAGGGCTCATTGTAAATTGTAAAAGAGATAATTACCATTGTATACCTTGTTTTCATAATAAAATATAAATCTAGACACTACGTGCACCATGGTGGAGACACGAGGAGGTAAGCAAAGGCTTAATATTGATGCCAATGACCAAGCCCCACTAAATTCACAACCAAATGTGTTGAACCCTCACCCACATGCAATTCTTGAATGTCATTCGATGAGCATCAGAGGAGACAATTCGACATGAGGGGACACCATTTAGCGTACCCCCGATAGAGGAGCTTCTGTACACTCCTCTAAACACATAATAGAGCATGGAGCCTCTCATCATGAGGGTGATCCAATAAGAGGCCATTACCGAGATTGCAGTACATGTGCATCCATGGGATCTACCGATGAGTATGTCATACAGGAGGTCAAGTTGGTACCCCTACATACTAAGTCTATAGGAGGTTCCATACCTCTAAATTTAGAGTATAGAATAGATCGATATCTACCCATTCAGGGGTATGATGATAGGTCTGCTTTTGAGCATAGGTCTGTTAACACTCCCACACATAGTGAACCTCACAATATCACTATCGATGTGTCAAAGGTGGGAGCCAATGGTACGCCACCGCATGAGTCATGGTGATCCAGAAAATTGGATGGTTTAGGTGGCATCCTTGAGCAGTTAGGCTACAAGCCTTTAGCTTCACCCACTCATGCTCTGAGTGAGCATAGCAGGAGCATTATTAAGACCACCAGAGAACATGGGGAGGCTTCCAAGAACCCTCATGGTTTGCATCCACCATCCATGCATGGTGGAACACAACATAGGACTCAGCATGATGCCAATGTCATCTTCATGGACAAAGGCAAAAGCATAGAAAATCCACCAGATGGGTTCAAAACCCATAAGGTCGCTCGCATGGAGCACACATACCAGAGGTCTCTTACGACCGATCACATTGATAGATCGCATAGACTAGTATCCAAGTAAAGACAAAAACTCCTTCAAGATCAATTGGATGATGCCCATGCAGAGAGGTAGCGTATTGAAGATGAGAATCTTCAATCACAAAGGCTCATTAGAAAAATATTATATGAGTAATGTATGCATGAGGAATGCATCCTTTCCCAAAAGGAGTGTGTGGAACAAGAGGATACGCTAGCCAGAGCTGGTTTATTCACTCACGCTAAGCATGGAAAGCGCATTCATAGGAGGTATTTTTCATAAGTTGATGTGCATCAGGAGCACAAAGACACTCACACTCATGTCAGTGCTCGACAAATATAATAGACACCACCATTCGAAGATTAGATGCAAAGACAATATGAGGAAGAAGAGGGAGATGGATCCGATCATGGATATCTTGAAAGCTCCCACGTTGAGGAGGAGGAAGATCAACATCCTCCACCTTGATAGAGGAAGAATGTACCTCCAAGACCACCCTTACGTCAGCTTAGGGAGGAGGACTTTCTATCCTCGCAGGCCTATAAGGCCATAGTAGAGAAAGTGAAAGCAATCAAGAGGCAAGGCACGACTTTTCAAAAGCTAACATTGAGCAAGATTCATAACGAGCCTTTGGACCCCTCAGTGCCTACTCCAGCATATCCTGAGCATTTTGACATGCACAAGCTAGATAAATTCAAAGGTTACAAAGACACACAAGAGCATGTCACAAGATTTTTGGACATATGCTTTTAGATTAAAGCAACGATGCCTTGCTTTTATGTATATTCATCATAAACATCTTAGGCCCAGCCTGGGAGTGGTTTAATCAGCTTAAGAAGCATAGTATCACCAGTTTTGAGCAACTGGCTAATATCTTTTTGAAATACTTTTCTTTCAGTGTCAGGAAGTAAGCTAACCTTTTCGATCTGGCTATGCTAGCTCAGTGTAATGATGAGCCAGTCCTAGAATACGAAAAGAGGTGGAGGAGATTAATGGTAAAGTTGCCATTCCCCATTCTTGCTATAGAACTAACCTGAATGTTCACGAAGAGTTGTGCCAAGCACATCTCATTATTGTTGCAACTACAGTAGTACCAAACATTCGAGGAATCTTTGGTGCAAGCCAAAGTAATTAAGGATATCAAGTTGTAAGAGGGAAAATTGAAGTTCAAGAATAGGAAGGAGGGGCACAAGAAGAGCTCCATGAAACATTAGGGCAAGCAGGCCCATGTCAGTCAGGTGAGGTTAAACCTCGAAGGAGAGGATAAGGGGCAACAAAAGCAGAACTATCAGGCCCAACCTCCTCCTACGCAATATGAGCAGTGTAAGAATAATTACAAGGAAAAAAATAAGGAACAATGCCTGCCTCACAAATTCATGCCTTTGACAGAATCATTGACCTTGATATTCCATCAATTATGTGAGGCTAAGGCAATCAGGATTCTCGATATTAAGCTAGTCGATCCTAACCAGCCCAAGCCAAAGAGGTATCAGGATGATCTATTTTACATATTCCATCGTACGAAGGGCCATGAAATTGAAGTGTGTTGGTCCTTCAAACATATTGTGCAAAATATGATCAATAAAGGTGATCTTATAGTGTCGAATAATCCATTGGTGCCCGACAACCAAAAAATAGGGATTTATAAAAATCCATTGCCAAACCATGAGGAACCATGAAAAAACGCTACCATGTCAACCAAGTGCACGTCGAACCACCTACAAAGGGGTTCATAGGTATGGTTAATGTTGTTACCAGACATGGGAGGTATGAGCAGCCAAATAAAACTCGTGCTCCTATCAGGATACAAGCTACACCGAATCAACAACTAGTTCAAAATATTCTAGGCCCACCAACTATACTGATGGTGACCATACGAAGCAGGTTGGTTCACAGCCTATAGACAACGCCTGCAAAGTTGTCTATTTATGATCTAATACAATAGTTCCCTAAGCATAGAGAGACTCTCATGGACATTTTGAGGTCCATCGAGGTGTAGTCCCAAGATGCTCAAGCATTCACCAATTTTGTGGGACATGTACAATAGTGCCTAGAACCTATGATCCAATACTACAATCATGAAATCAGGATGGTTCCTACAGATACGGCTAACCCGCTGTTACATATCATCACACGTGTTAATCACATGCCATTCAAGAGGGTATTTATAGACACTAGTTCATCGATCAATATTATAACAACAAAGGAATTGAGTCATTTAAAGCTGCCCAAGTCATATATTATGCCCACCGCATTCACATTGAGGACGTTTAATGACACACTATGCTCGATGATTGGCACAACCATCCTACCTATTCAGGTGGGCCTAAATACCATCCTCGTGATGTGTTACATGATCGAAGGTACCATGCAATATAACATCCTTTTTATAAGGCTTTGGATTCAAGAAATGCATTGCATTCCCTCCATACTACATCAATGTGTAAAATACATTTATGAGAGACAGGTTCGCATGGTGCCTTTAGATGAGGAGCCCTTCAAATTCGTGAACCTAGCTAATTTTCCAAGAGGTTTCATACTCCCATCAATGCACCTGGATGTTTGGCTAGCATCAATGGTTAAGAATATAGGAGGTAAACAAAAAGTGTGTTCTCAACCATCGATATTTGTATCGCTCAAATTTGATCACACTACAACAATATCTTTGAAATCGATTACATCAGTAATGCTTCGAGATGAAAGGAAGCTAAAGGTAAAAATAGGTAAAAAGGAAAATAAGTAGGTGCTCGAATCAGTCACAAAAGAGGCTCCCACTTCCATGGAAGTGGAAGAATCCTAGGACAAATTCTATGAGGTACCTCAACCTACCTCGCCTGCATCATCAATAGGGTCATCCACACCACGGGTGACTATTCATATGGCCAACATAGGGTTAGGTGAATATATTGTGTAGAATGTCACCTTTGGACAAATCCTAAAGACTGCACAAGATATGGGCCAACTGCATGCTCATCATTTTATGATTGGCTTAGTAGTTCCATTGGGAGAGCCACCCAATCAAATGAACTTCATCTACACTAGGCTGTATTAGCTTCCTACTCGAATACCCATGGATGAAGATGATGGTGAAGAGTTCACAGTGAATGTTCATTACCTATCCAAACCTGAATATTCCATGCACATTTTTGAATTATATCATTGTCATGGGTATGACCTTGGTATTTTTGAGCAAGGATGTAGGACCCCACTTGATCTGCATTATCATTTGGCAACTGATAGGTTCAGACTAGGGTTGCAAATACAAGGATAGGATGATTTACTTGCAGCATATCTAGATCACTTGTACCTTAGTTTGGAGGACAATGTGGATTTCAACCCATATCACCCTAATCCTTATACCTTCCAGAGGGATAACCAGATGGTGTCTTACATCACCATAGCACCACCTGAGTCATATCACGAGGATACCTTGGTGTACAGTAAGTCTTCACCCGAAGATCAGTCGGGGGATGAGGCTAAGCTGATTTATGATGCAGTATCATACTTACAGTACTTGTACTCAATTTTATTGGACATCGATGATAGTGATCAGGAGATAGCCTATATGGAGCCACATTTGCTAAAACATCCCATTCTAGTAGGGGTAAATGAGGGCTTGTATTACAATAGCGATGAAGAAGACAAAATAGAGAGAGCCTACCTATGACCTTCCTACTTACACTATCGCAATGCACCATATATAACAGAGGATATGTGCAGAGAGATCAATATCAACCCTCGCCTTAGGGGAAGACCACAAAACTTTGATGTGATCTATCACATGGTGTTTCCAAAACCACCTATGTACATGGAGCTCATTGAGCCAAATGATCCAATCTTGAAATTAGTGCATAGAGAGGATCTAATCATCCATAGACCACATAGAGAGGACCCATTTGTGCCCATGCCGATAGAGCCAGATCTAGGGTATAGGAGTTGCATATATTATGTAGATGTTTTTTCGTGTGGTCTTGGAGATCAATTACATTCCATCAATATGGTCTACATTGATTTGACTATCCCACTCTGCAATCCATTTGATCCATCCAAACCGTTGCATTTAAATATAGATGCTATCAAATGGAATCACGTTGACTCACCTGTTGAGCCTGAATATTTCTTCCCTAATGAAGAAATGTTGCAACCATTTCATTTTGCACCAGGCTATACTTATGATGTCTATCATGTTGAGGATGCTTCCAATACAGACTTTATAAACCCAGTAGATGACATCCATTTGATCCCTACACCTCATCAACTTGAGGAGGGATCACACATGTCAGTAGAGGAAACCTTCAATGTGGATATCAGTAATGATCCTACCAATCCAAGGAAGGTTAAATTTTGAGAGATTCTCACTCCAAATGAGCGTGCCATCCTCATCCTTCTACTGAAATAGAGACCTAATATTTTTTCCTGGACTTACAAAGATATTCCAGGTCTAGACCCAAAATTGGTTACCCATAACCTTTCGCTGGACCTGTCAAAGAAGCCAGTAAAGTAAAATCTTATAAATATGCATCCAACAGTATCCTAAATGGTGAAGGACAAAGTTGTTGTACGTAGAGTTTGTAATCTCCATTGACTATCCAAAATGGGTATCCAATATGGTGCCTGTAGGAAAACCTAATGGAAGGATCTGTATTTGTACAAATTTTAGATACCTAAATAAGGCAACACCAAAGGATTCATTTTTATTTCCAAATATTGATGCTCTTGTAGACACTAATGCAGGTCATGAGATGCTCTCCCTGATGAACAGTTTTTTTTTATATAATCAAATTTGGATTAAGCCCGAAGACCAGCATAAAACCACATTTATAATGCTATGGAAAATATTCTACTATAAAGTTATGCCATTTGGCCTTAAAAATGTTGGTGCCACATATTAGCGTGCCATGACATATATCTTTCATTATTATATGCATAAAATATTAGAAACTTATATTGATGACTTGTTGGCAAAGTCATTCTTACGTTTTGAGAATGCAGAGGTCTTAAGAAAGGTCTTTGATTGTCTTATAGAGCACAATGTTAGGTTGAACCCTAAGAAGTGTGTGTTTGGTGTAACTTTAGGAAATATCTTAGGGTTCATCATTTCAAATCGAGGCATCGAAGTTGACCCAGAAAAGGTCAAGGTTATTATAGAGATGTGTCCTCCCTTGAACATCAAAGAATTAAGAAGCCTATAGGGCAAAGTAGCATCCATTAAGTGATTTATCCCTCAATTATTAGATAAATATCAACCCATGAATCGACTCCTACATAATGGGGTCCCATTCAACTGGGATGAGGACTATCGAGTAACCTTTGCTAAAATAAATCAATACCTAGTGACACTACCAGTATTAGCTCCACCAAGGCCATATGTGTCATTTCTACTATATATATCGACAATCAACTTTGCATTAGGGACCATGTTAGCCCAAAATAATGTGCAAGGAAAAGAACATGCCATATATTATATTATTCAAACCTTGGTGAGCTATGAGCTCGGATATGCATATGTAGAAAAGTTGTGTTTAGCAGTAGTGTTTGCTACAAGGAAATTGTGACACTATATGTTGAGTCATACGACATATGTTATATCCAAACAAAATCCTTTGCAATACATGATGAGCAAGATATATCATAACACATGTACTACAAAGTGGATCATGCTACTAACAAAATTTGATCTGGAATTCATAATCCAAAAGTCCATTAAGGGACAAGTCATAGTTGATCAGTTGGTTGAGGCACCGTTGTCAAACAGTAGGCCTCTTACCATTGATATTTTGAATGATGCGGTCTTTTTCGTATCCAAAGCTCCTAAACCTAAAGAACCAAAACATAATGCTAATATGACCCTGTTCTTCGATGGTTTACGAGCAAGGGGATGGTGCAGGAATAGTGTTTATCATGCCACAAGGAGCTCCAATGCCCTTGTCATTCAAATTAGACTTTCCTTGTACCAACAACAACACTGAATACGAAGCCCTACTACTGGGCCTCCATATAGCCATCGCCATGAACATTAAAAGATTAAACATATTTGGTGACTCCTTTCTCATAGTAAACTAAGTGAAGGGGCTCTTTCAATGTTGATGCCCCATGTTAAAATCTTATAAATATCTTGTTGTTACATATTTGGCTAATTTGGAATGGTATGACAATGAGGTAATCCCTCGTTTGTCAAATAGGTTTGTAGACACCATGGCGTATTTGGGATCCTTAATCCCTCATAATTCATTTGTTGATTTTACTACCATTCATGTTAAAATGCTCTCGCATCCTATAGCAAAGCATGAAGCCTTTGATAATAAAGAGTCAATCAACATGATTAGCGTGGAGCCAAAATTTGAATGGTTCTATAGAGCTAAAGACTTTCTGAAGAAGGCACCCTAGGGGTCATTAACCTCTCAGATTCTGATGGGGAGTGGTACCACCATTCACCACAAGGTTGTTTCCTAGTATGCATTTGCACATTTAGATATGTAGGGGGAGCAATTCATCTTGGTAGTCAAATCTAAGGTTTACCAGAGTTGAATGTCACAAATCCAAGACTTCTTAAAACTTGGTTTTATCCCAGAGAGATTTTTGCATGTCGCAAAATGCACATTAAAAAAAAGAGTGACTAAATATGTCTTTCTAGGAGATATTTTGTATCGACAATGCTACGATGGAGTTCTCCTTTGTTGTCTAGAGCCCCAAGAGGCATCTTGGGTGATTTCACAAGCTCATGACGGTACATGCGATGGCCATTTTAGCAGCATGGACATCATCAAGCACATCCTTCGAATAGGTTACTATTGGCCCACTATGGAGAAGGAGTACAATGTGTATGTCAAGAAATACATCAAATTTCAATATCATACTAATATTATACACTTGCCATCATAGGCCTTACACCCCATCCAAGCAGCTTGGCCATTTGCTCAGTGGGGATTAGATCTTATTGATAAGATCTCTCCTTCGTCATCAGGTCGACATACTTTTATTATTATGGCTACTAAATAATTTACCAAATGGGTGGAAGCAATACCCTTAAAAATAATGATGGAACTCACATAGCATAGTTTATACTCGATCATATCATATATCATTTTGGGATTCCATCCAAGATAATTTCAGATAATGGAACATCAATTAAGAACAAAACTATGAGAGCTTTGACATCTAAGTATAGAATCAAATAGACTTTTATGACTTCTTATTATCCGTAGGCAAACGGGTAAGCTAAGGCATCAAATAAGATAGTGGTGGCTATCTTTAAAAATACGGTCAAAGAAAACCATAAATATTGGCATATCCAACTACCCCTTGCATTATGGGCTTACAGGACTAGCATTTGGATGCCCAATGGGGCAATGTTTTTTTCACTAGTATATGGCGCTGAGGCCATTATACCCTTAGAGTTGGAAATTCCAATGTTGTGCGTCACATTAAAAGATTTCATTTATGAAAACACCATGTGACAAGCTCGCCTAGATCAATTGACGTTGCTTGATGAACGCCACATAAATGCCCTAGAGCATCTCCGTGTTTATCAAGAGTGATTAAAATAAGATTATAATAACAAATTCCATCAGAGAGACTTTGAATTTGGGGATCTTGTGTTGAAAGAGAACCAACAAAACTCTAATTTATCACCTGATATGTGAGACAAATTCATGGCTAATTGGCTAGGACCCTATATCATATCCAAAAATATTGGTTCAGGTACCTATCGCCTAACATCTCTAGGAGGTGTTGAAGAGCCTGAACCTCTCGACATCATCCATATTAAGGCATTCTATGCATGAGAGCATAGTCAAGGGTTCCAAAAATCTCTTGGTAATGTCAGTTAAAGGCCTCGAGGGTTTACTTAAAACCACTTGGTCAATCCCAAAAGGCCCCGAGGGTTTGCTTAAAATTGCTCGATCATCCCAAAAGGCTCCAAAGGTATTTCCAAACCTTTGGTCAACCCCAAAAGGCTCCAAAGGTATTTCCAAATATTTGGTCAACCCCAAAAGGCTCCAAAGGCATTTTCGTGTCGTTTGGTCACTCCTAAAGGCTCCAAGGGAATGTACTCACCATTTGGTCAAATATAAAGGCTCAAAATCCATAAAAAATAAAAAAGCAATAAAATCCAAAAAAAATGGTAAAGCATAAAATCCAAAAACATTTGCATTTGCATTATGCATTTTTTATTTATACATGCATCCACTTCATCATATTGCATGTAGGCATTCTGCATCCGTTGCATTCCGTAGTAGGATATATTGTGTTTTTTAGTCTTACAAATGATGCCACATTGTGTTTTAATCATGCACCTCTACATTTATCATAATCCATCATTCATGTGAGTAATTGTGTTTTTCAACACAACCCATAATTTTGATATGAAGAATATACTAGGGTTTTTCGGTTATTCAACCATACCTAGAGGTCTTCTCAAGAGTTGATTGAAAGCTTGCTTTGATTTTTTAGTGGAGGTCTAGCTAGTATAGCCCTTAGCATATCAGAATTCTATCACTAATCAATAAATTAAATAATCCTAATAAGGACTAGGGGAATATTAAATCCACAAAGCAGGACCAGGTATCCTGGGGTGTAAAGAGTTATTCTTGCTTATCCCCTTATACGGACGGTATGGGAAATATTGGTAACTGGAAAAAGGACAAGTTCATTCCCTACCTAGAATCCCTTGCTTACGATAAAATATGCAATATCCCAGAGTGATATCTCACATCAATCCTCAATATTGATACCCTAGATTAATATCATAGATCAAATTCCCAGATCGATATCCCATATTGATATCATAGATCGATATCCTAAAATCGATATCCCAAAAATAATTTCTCAAAGTAAAATCCCCAAAGGAATTTTTTGAAGCAAATTATCAAATGTAAATTCCAAAAAGTCAATTCAAATGAAGACAAATTGTACAAAGGAAATAAAATCAGTATCAAATCCCTTGCTCAAGAAAAAAATAAAGTACAAAATAAACAATGATTATTATCACTAAAGTACAAAAATAAACAGTGATTTTTATCACTTTATATGAGCAAGTATCCTGAAAATTTGAAGAAAATAAGGGAGTGAACTTGAATCCATGGAATTTCCAGCACTACTGTACCTTACGCATGACGATATGTCTGATGCATTAGCACCTTGCTTATGTACAGACCAATGTTTGAATGTGGAAGAGCTAGCTTTAGGTGTCTTGTATCGCCTAACGGTCTAGTCCAACTGAAATCTAAACCTAGGATTGGATAAACATATGAGGATCCCCTATCTTAGCAATGGGTTAAAATAATCCCGCCTGACATCTGGGTATGCTTATGCTTTATCTTAATATATTCATTTGCACACACAGGGATAATGAATAGTTAGGGCCTATCCTAGCAAAAGCCTTACATTTTAGAAGTCTAGTTTGGTCAGTATACAACTTTTGATCAGTCAACTAGGGTGTTTGAGTCTCATGGTAAACCTCAAAAATTCCCAAATAGCAACAATAAAATTTTCAAATGCAATCATAAAACATTAAGTTCTTTTTGTAATAGTTTGTCTATTAGAATTATTTGTATTATATGATTAGATACTGGATGGATGTCAGAAATGATATTTAGATGACCACTAATTATATCATACATATTCTTTTAATTTAAAAAATCTTATGAACAGAAAACATACATCATTACATTTCACATATGGGTGTATTATCTTTCACAAAGAGATAAAGCAATTACAATCCATGATTGTTATACATTCTGTGGTGTCGTCCATTAGATTGTTAAACACATATCACATTCATTCCTTATGTTTTAAGTGCTTAAAGCATACATGTTTATTTAAATTATATTACCATCATGTAAATAATGCATTACATACATTGCACCAGCATATTGTGACATCGTCATAAATTAAATGCATACAATAAAGCAAAATTAAATATGCGTTCAAAAGTAAACATCGCATCCATATGCATCCATCATAAATAGCACATCTAAACATCTAGATCACTGCATAATATCATCATCATAAAATTAAATAGCTATCTAGTGCATGTCATTCATACATCACATCATATTAGCATAGCATCAATATGAACATCTACATACATGTGCATAACATAAACATAAAATCAAAAAAAATACCAACTACACATAATGAGCCAAAATGATAAATCTCATATATATATATATATATATATATATATATATATATATATATATATATATATATATATATATATATATATATATATATATATATATATATGTATGTATGTATGTATGTATATATATATATATATATGTGTCCAAAAAGAGTACATAGGGGATATATAAAAAATGCCCGTAGGCTACAACTATGTAGGTCCTCGACCTTACACTCAAAAATAGTACAAAATATATCTGAGATATGTACTAAGGGCCTACACCCCTAGCCTCTAAGTCACTGCCATCATCCCTGCCACCCCTGTGAGTCCTCTAAGAGCTAGCACCCTGAATGCTCGAAGACCTGTGTGTCTTCTCAGACCTGTGTGTCCTCTCGGTCCTGTGTGTCATGTGGCTCGAGCTAGAGATAGACCATCCTACCTCCCTAGTCCTAGTATGGGATCCACTCCTGTGGGCACCTATGGTGTGAGTGTCCTCTAGCACCTATAAAACACTCAATAATATGTAGCCCTCTAGTTGGGATATATGAGATACATACCCATCCTGCCAATAATTACCCTCCTCCATGAGGGAACAAAGCCTCTGGATCTCAGCTATAGGGTCACAACCTACTGGAAGTAGAGCATATGGTACCATGAGAGGCACCATGGTAGTCTATGTAGATGATGGATCTACCCTCATAGTTGAATCCCCCCTATATCTGAGCTGTTGTGAGCTATACCTATAGTGTAGCAATCTCTATATCCCTCTAGCGCAGCTGGCTCCTCAAAGTGTCAATATGAGTCTGTAAGCTCGTAACCTAATCTAGTAGCTGCCCAACCTCACTATCAAGAGACACCTCACCCTTCTCAGCTATGTCCTCCTCTACCTCAACCTGAGGAGCCTCACCCACGATGGCCTCTGTACCCCATCCACCCTTGGTACGCTGGTGCATGTTGCACCCATTTGGATCAGCCACTACTCGATCATCTACTCGACCGAGGGGCCTCTCACCCTACCACTATAAGAGTGACCACCAAGTATCATACTCTATTGTGGTTCCAACCTAGGCCATGCTTGACTCCTAGAAGTCATTAGCCTCATCCCCTAGCGGTGTCGGTAGGACCCATTGTAGATCTCTCTCTAAAACTAGGCACCTGTAGATAGTCGAAAGTACCAAAATATCTTGAATCATCTCAAAATGGTGGAGTATGCATGAGTAGAACTGGTACTCATGAATCTTGACCTTGTGGCTAAGTAACCATCTATCCCTCCTCATCTAGCGTAGCCACTCTCCAGCCTCATCCCACGTAGGGAAATCCATGTACGAGTGTCACTCTATGTCGTCCACCCAGAGCTGTACAAATCTAGCAATTTAATGGTCTAGGTCCCCAGCGTGAGACCTACTCTAGAACCCTTCCTCCTCACAAGATCAAAATTTCACATAGCATTGGCATGCAATAGGAATAGTAGTGATGCAAAGTGGTAAGTCCTTGGGATGCTAGATCCAAATGTATTACCAATGCTAGATCTGAAGAAGTAAGCTACAACTGATATCGACCTAACTCCTATGGGTAACCTGATATAACTCATGGTATAACTGAGCTAATAGTGTGCTCCCCCAAGCTAATAGCAGTGGTTGTAGTGTAGAACTCTATGTAACTCTCTTGACGATGTCTAGGAGGTTCCAGGGGATCCTCGCACCTGAGGAGTCTGGAAGCATAATCTAGATAACTAGATGCATGAAGACCACCTCTCAGTCTGATAAGATGCCCTTCCCCTATCAATATCTAATGTGGATGCCTCTATGGTCAATACTGCCCTGGACATCCTCA
This sequence comes from Wollemia nobilis, assembly GCA_028583015.1. NCBI lineage: Eukaryota > Viridiplantae > Streptophyta > Pinopsida > Araucariales > Araucariaceae > Wollemia > Wollemia nobilis. The sequence continues at coordinate 16,387,693 of JAQPPZ010017235.1, forward strand.
CTACAGTCGTTGAAGATAGCATCAAACACAACTCCTCTACTAGCAAATGGAGTGGAGGTGATGGGCTCCCCATCGATCAGGATCTTGAAGATCTAGTAGGCGTCCTCCAAAGTCACTATCATTTCACCTATGGACAGGTGAAATGTGTTGGTCCACGCATCCCAACGTTAGGCCAACATAATCATGTAGTCCTGATCTACCCTGATCGTAGGTATATTAAGCACATATCCGAAACCAATCATACTGAACCATGTTCACTCCTTGTTAGTGAGTTGTACATGAAGGGTGCAAAGGAGATTCGGGTCCTGGGCTCTGGAGGTCAATTTTTGAATAGAAGTAGTGCATAAGGGACAAATATAACTAAAAATAACTAAAAATAGTTTTAAAACGACCTATAAAATGTCAAACAAATCTAAAAATTGCTAAAAAATACAAAAACATGCTAAAAATGATCAAAAATTCTAAAAATACATTTCAAAAGTGCAATAAATGGCATTAATTGCCAAGAAAAATCAAAAAAATTTGAATTTTTTTTCAAAAATTACGGACCCGCGAGTCGAATTTGCAGTCCGCGTAACGGTCAAAATTTTGATCGTTGGGATTTGAATCCCATCATGGTTGATAGCCGCGGTCCCCAATATATCAATTGGGTGCCACATCTGCCAGCTAAAATCTAGGAACGTAACCCTAAAAGGGTCACTTCCTAGCCTGGCACCCAAAGAATAATTAATTAATTAAATCCTAATCTAGCCTAAGCTACTATGAGATTCTTTACCAGCAATTTAGTGAAGTTAATTAACCCATTACTTAATATGGTTTGTTTTAAACTGGTAAGGAGTGCGAGGACTCGGTTTTGAGTTACCTTTCCCACACCAATGCCTCGGCTGGATGAAGGCTATGCAGGGTCTGCCATCGAGATGTGTAGGAGGTCGTAGGTAGCATTTTTGGTAGCGCTTCACATCAAGTTTGCTTCCTCATCTCTCAGAGATCTCCAGTTGAAATCGCTTTCAATGAATAATAACAAAATTTTCAAATGGGAAAAATTTATATACTTTTCCTAATATTTTCGCATCGCAACTGACAATCGTGGTCCCAAAATTAGGGTTTGTCGACCGTAACTCTGAGTTGCGATTCCCAAAATTTGAAATTTCTAACTGCAGCCCATGAGCGCAATTCATAACTAGCATTAAATGCACCAAAATCCCATTGTGGGAAGATTTAAACTAACAAATTAATGATTCCTAATGGATCATAATCTCAATAAGAGCAATCAATTTAACAAATTTGGTGATTTTCAAGCACTAGGATCAATTAAAAACTCAAAAAGTCAACAAAAAAAAATATTATAAAACAAGTCAAAATCCAAATGCACCTCTTATTCAGTTATTTACCTTAGACACTCGGCGATTGCAGTAACTGACGCTCTATGTAATTCGATGAGATGAGTAAAGAACCATAAGGACATTTGGGGTAAAATTGTCATCATTGATTTGATATGCTTCTTTTCAATCTCGAAGAAGGCCTTCAAGGTTGGACTGCTTCACGGGAACGAGGTGTTTCATGTCATTTATCCTATGATATATTTTCAATAGATCATCAACAAATTGATTCAACATAAATCTAATTGGCATTGTATTATTTTGATTTCCTAATAAGGCTATTGCAACCCGACACCTCCATGGGATCGAAATGTGTAATTACTATTAATAGTTGCAATCATAAGCTGAACTAAGCCTAGCTAAGTAATTAAATGCTAAATTTTAGGTTTTTTTAAATCATTCATAGTGGTCAAGCGACCTCGTCGCTTCATTAATTATCATTATCCTCATCGACTCATCGCTTGAGGGGGTAGTCATAATATCATAATCATAATCAAAATCAGTAGAAGATCCCTTGATCGTAGATCCCTTGATCGTAGATCCCTTGATCTTGTCAAATTGCATTTGTCCTTGCGAATCATTGTCAATAACTATCATAATCTTACCCCTTTTATTGGGCTAAATAGCATATATGTTAGTTTGTAGCAGCTCTCCTCATTTTAGTTATATAGGCCTAACTCCTATTGTAGCACCAAAGCTACCCGAATGCCTGATGACGAGTGCAAACTATTTCAAATTTAAGCCTTTCACCTAGTTGGAAGCAATAATTCCAGGATGCACATCCTTTTACAGGACCTGGGGCATCTAATGTTGATTAGACTAATGATCATCATGCAACCTTCGACATCATTTTAGGTGGTGTATTTTTGCTCACATATTGTTCAATCTCACAACGCATCTCAAAAGGGGCATATGTAGATACCTAAAATATGTCATGTCTATCATGACTACTCATATGGGATATGCTACAAGACCATATGGAAGATCTTGGATAGACTCCAAGATAGAGCAATGGTTTTAACCACTCAATTTGGGCTCATTGGCCTAATCAGTCTAAACTACAGTTGAGACCTACGGTCTATAGTATGAACTATAGCTGAGACCTATGGTCTATAGTCTAGGCTGCAACTATCACCCACAGTTTAGAACTGAATTTCATTTGGCCTTCATCCGAGCCAAATTGATTTGAATGACCATTTGTTCTAGAAGAGGGTAGTTGAAGGATGGAAGATTCCAGAGGCTTCCAATCCAACTGTCCCAACCACCTCTTCTTGATATTGGATTATCCATGAAGCCACCCCTAGCCCTTGGGTAATCCTATAAGTACCCCTTCAAATTAGGGCAAAAGATATAGTGCATTTTGATAGCGAAGCATTTTCAAAATAAAGAAAAGTGAGCATTGGAGATTAGACAAGTGCATCCCTATTGAATTTTATACTCACTAGAGTGCATTGAGAGAGATTTGTGATCATTTAACTTTCCAATTCATCAAGCATAATGTAAATTTATGCCATGGATGCCCTAAGGATCTACAACACCAAGAAATGATAATTTGGGCAAACGAAGGCCCAATTGTGCAATTCAATCACCAAACTAGTCAGAGGACATCAAGGAAACCCTTGATCATCAATTGGACTAGGAGGATCAAGACCACAACCTTAGATTTGAAGGGTAAAGCTATTCAGTTGCTTATCATGGCTGACAATCGTGGTTTACAGTGTAGACCGCTCATCCGATCTATGGTTTGCAATCGGTGAAATGTCTCCTTACTGTTATTTTTGCAGTGTATTTTATTAGGTTAGATTACGCATATTAAATGGTTTTATTGACATTTTAGAGACTCTAACCAATAGAAATAAGGATTTCATTAGGTTTATTTCATTATGGTAAGTAGGATATAGGTAGCTTTTTTTCATGTTATCATGCTTCATTTCATGTAATCAATCTACTAAATAGATAGTTATGCTTTCTATTTACATATTTCCATTAATATTTTTAAGTATTGCATAGGTTTAACATGCTTTATTTACTTTCTTGATTTCATTAGTATTATGGCATTTTCATGTGCACAATATTTAAAGGGTCTCATCATGAGAGTTTGCCTATGCTATTAATGCTTTTATGTTGTTTTTGGACCATAGGAAAGCAGATTCAAAGGGGATTCAATCATCCAATTCCTTCCTCAACACGAAGAATAGGTTCAACTCCATCTTGGAGTAGTTTGTGACTATTTAGAGAGCCTTAGTTTTGTGCCTACCCCATTGGGGCTTTCGAATTGTATCAATTGTATCAATATTTGGGTGACTCTAAGAGGGGAATTATTGTAACCGAGATTCGTTTTCAATATTAATAAAAGAAGCATCCATTTTCTTGTTATGTGCAATCTTGTTTATCATTTCATGTTTTGATGTTGATTCCAATTGATGTATTAGTTAGGTGCATGCTTTTTGGATAGGTCACCAACAAAGGTTCAAAACCATATTGCCTCATCTCCATCCATCTTTACAAATTATATGAAATTTGGACATCATCCTCTCAAAACTTTGTAAAATCATAGTCAACAAACCTTAGGAATCCATCATTCCATCTCTCTCCTTGATCACATACCAAATTGACCCAAAACAACTCCAAATTTTGATCCAAAACTTAGTCGACCTCATCTCAGGTCAAAATCGCCACTCTGTAATCCCTATAGTCATTGGTGAATTTGACTCTTTAAACATACATAGAGAAAAAATCCCACTACCTATCAAAATCACCATCGGTAAATTTGTCACTCTGTGGAAAATTTTATAGGCCCTATGTCCATTCCAAAAGGATGTCAAATCATAGTCAATTTTATTTTAACAAGGGGTTTGATCAACTAAGAAGATAGCTTATCACCTCTCTGCATTCATACAAACCCCCAAAATCAAAAAATCTAACTTTTCTTCTCTCTTTTTGTAAGTTTTCAAAAATGCCAATCAGTGTCAAAAATGCTAGTGATAAATTTGATAATCAATGGCAAATTTAATCAAGCACTAATGCATGTTATCTTACCACTTGGCACCTCCCTACTTGTTGTATTTTCATTATTTTTAGTTTACAACTCTTTTTTCTACTAAAATGACTATTTAAATCACATTTATTTTGGCAAAGAAAAGAACCCTTAACATAGATCTTTTTCTTTTAAAATTCACTTAGAAAAAAACTAAAATCATATAATTTGCATTCTAGGATAGCTTATTTGCTACATATTTCTCTTGTTACCCATAAAAGAAAAAACTCTTTAGCATAAGCATCATTTAAAATTAATAAGTATACTAGGTTAGCTTTTTTACTCTTGTAGTTTGTGTGTTTATACTTAGCATGCATTTTAGATGATATTTACTTTAGGTTTAAACAAATTTTATCCTGTTAAGGCTCAATAAAGAGTCTGATTAGCAATTCAAAATCTTAGGTGTTTGTTGAATAAAACCATTAAAAAACATCAAGCATAACATCAACACAACACACATAGCCACCTTTTTATACATGAAGTAGAGCCTACTTGCATTGAATATTCTCATTTATTTGGGGTCTCCTTTGGAAAGAGATCCTTGAGTAGGTAAGTAGGGATTCTAGAAAATATCCCCTACATGCAAGTGAGATATTTTCCTATATTATACATTTTGGTGAATACAATGTGAACACTCCCTTTACCTTAAACAAGATAAAAACTTCTCAAACTTAAACACGGTCATTTAATTTTATTTGCATAGCTTAAATCACATTAAACAAATATAATACGAACATAACAAAATTTTTAGTCCTACTAGGGGAAGAATAATGAGCCCTTAAGTAAACCAATGTATGAATTTTTAGGAGCAATATCTCTTGGCTAGTATATTACGGTGGGCTAACAGGAGTCATAAGGAGGGTTGTTTTCCAAGGTGACATAAGGATTTCAAAACATCTTCTCTTCTTTTCTATAAGTACTATGGAAACAAAACTTTAATAAATTGATTCCCCTCTTTTTAAAACCTTCAAACCATGGCTCAACATCCCTATAATACTTTAAGAAAGGTTTTAGAATCTTCATCCGATGAAGTTTATACACATGAACATGAAGAACAAATAGAAAATCCTTGGCCACATCATGTGCCTAGGGAAGAAGAGCACCTTATCAAAATAGTTGATTTTAAATCTTTATATCACATTAGATATTACATGAAAAGGAACAAAGACATATTTTTATATGTTATTATGGAATAACTTGAAGAATAAAATAGAAAATAATCTTCTACACCTCATGATAACCTTGAGCATTGTAATGACCAATCTGCTATCACTCAAATAAATAAATTTTAAAAAACTTTGCTAGTCTTAATGTGGCTATGGCACATCCATTTGATTCTACAACTCCTCCAACCATATCCATAGGCATACCTATTATGGGTATGCCCTTTTCAACATCATCCTCTAGTATCACAATACCCATTCCAAATCCTAATTCCACAAATCCCTTCTTAACTCATGACTTAGGGGTCAACCATACCCCTCCAATTGCAACATCTAACCAAGCTACTTCATATTTTATGACCCTACCTTTTCTCTCACAACCCCCTTTGAATTTACCTACTCCACCAAATCCTCCACCTAATAATTTCCAAAACATCAATGCCAAGCTCGAACACCTTCAAAAGAGAGACTCCAAGTTTGAAAAGCTTGAACATAAAATTGCTTCTCTTCAAGTTTGAAGCACTCTTTTGAAGAGCTCTATTATGAACCATTAGACCCCAAAATAGGCAATCATCCTTTTCCAAATAACTTTAAACTCCTAAGTTTCCAATGTATAATGTAAAATTAGATCTTATTAACCATTTAAGGTTATTTAAAACAGTTTGTAGTAACATCAATCATGATGAGAAGTATCTTATTAGGTTGTTATCTAAAAGCTTTAGTGGTTTAGCCTTAGAATGGTACTTTCAAATGTCTCATCATTCCATTAAAATTTTCAAGGAACTTATGGAATCCTTTGTTAAGCAATTTTTAGTCTACATAGAAGAGAATATCACTATAAATGATCCATACCAACTCAAACAATTCAAAACTAAATATTTATTAGAATTATTGGCTAAATATAGGGTCTTGGTGAGAATACTTCAATACATTCCTCATCCTAAGTAATTCTTACACACATTTATAAGAAACCTTCATGAACAACTATCATATCCTTTATAAATGACACATTAAACCTCATTTGAAGAAGTTGTAGACATGGTCAAAAGAGTAAAAGCCATCCTCATAATATGAGGATAATTATCTACAAGAAAGAGGAATAAAAACCTTCCAAAAAAAATCAATACAAAAACAAACATGTCATAGGAGATGGTGTAATAGATTCCCATAAAATTAATAATGTAAACACAACTTAAAATGCTCCTCAAAATTTGGTAGTACCAAGACAAAACAAATTCAAAAGATAATACACAAAGAGTAAACAAAGTCAAGCCACCATGTTAAAAATGCTTCTTGATTCAAAGATGATGGAACTCCTTCCCATAAAACCTTGGGATAGCACCAAAGAGTTTCCTAATTGGTATAAACATGATGAACATTGTGATTATCACCACACAAAAGGGAACACAACAAACAAGTGCATTACTTTAAGGAACCTCATTCAAGATCTTATAGAAGAAGGAAAGATAGTTTTCAACCAACAAGATACTCCTAATAAAAACTTAGGGATTTTTCAAAACCCCTTGCCAACATGTGATCAAAAGTATTCCAACTTCATAGGTACCATTAGAAAGCATAAACATAAAGATCTTATTTTTATAACTACTAAATACATCACCCACTCACAAATAAATATTGCTAAAACCATTAAGTGAGCAAAATTTCCCCCAAGATATATAACCTAATAACATCAAAAACATAGTTGGATTCTTTGGAACAAATACTACCCTCTTAGCCTTTCATGAGACAAATTCTCCCCTTGAAACCATATTAGGGGATTCACCTATTTATATTATATCTTAAGTAAGGGATAAGGATATCAAGAGAGTCTTAGTAGATAACGGGTCAACCTTAAAGTTTGTAATACCAATTTTTTACAAAATTTTAACTTAAGTATACAAAACCTACAAAAATAATATTTAGTTATTAGAACATTCAATAATGAAGAAAGAGAGGTGATAGGTACCATATACTTAGTTTTAAAAGTATGCCCATGCATCCTTAACACTCTCTTCTATGTTATATCATGCAATGTAACATATAATATGCTACTTGGAATACCTTGGATACATGTCATGAAGGTAGCACCTTCCACCTCATGTCAATGTTTAAAATATGAATATCAAGTAAGGATTATCTATATTCTTGGATATCTAGAGCCTTTCACCTTATACAACTCATTATACATTCAACAAAAAGAGTTTATCCTTTTCCCCTCACTTAAATTGGCATTACCATCTAATATTTCTAATACAAACAAAGCGAAATAAGTATTGGAATAACCCCTTAAAATATTTGGGGGTGACCCCCCAATCTTCTTCCAAATATCAAATCAACTTGATTCATCCAAATTGAGACCCTTTTGCATAATTGGTTAGTCTATTCCTTTCCTCTTGTACTACAATATTACCTAGTAGGAAAAGACTAAAAATATAAATAGGTACTTGTATTTTTACCTATGGAGGAACTACCTTCGATGAAAGAATCCAAGGACGCAGTTTCATGCTTAGTAAACAAACATACACATCATGTTGCATGGCATTCATTGTACAATGTATTAATTTATTATAGTATTTTATTATGTACGCCCTATGTGCCATGGTTAACCTTGTTATGGTTAAACCCACTTTATAATTTGTAATTAACTTTAATCCCTATTGTTATATTGACTTGGGTTAAAATTTATTCTGTAATAGGGTTTTTGATATTGATATAAATACCCCCTTACACTTCTCATTTGATCATCAAAGTGAAGTGAATATAATTTATGTGTTGTATAGTGATTATTTAAAGTGCCTCTAGGTGCCCCAAATTTATATGTTTAATCTATCTTTCTTCCTTTATTTTTCTTTCTAAATAATATTTGAGTGGATAGATTTCTTCTATTTTTTATTAAAAATATTGTGAATTCCACATTACCAGAGTGGGTATAAAGTTGCCTCGTTTGGTCATGTCAAAGTGCTTTTTAGAGCCTCTAATTATTCTTTTGAATCATAGGATGATTTTATCTAGGCCTCTTAAATAAGCTTTTATATTTGAATTATCCTTCTCAAGAGCAATGCAAAAAGACACTATTATTTCTTCCAATAAATCACTTCAAACTGTTGATCTAAATGATATCATCAAGATTAGAATTTTTCCATTGAAATTCAAAATATAAAAGAAATATATTTTATATTTCATGCTTTGCCTTTGATAGAATGGAAATTCTTAATTTTATTGTGTGTTATCAACCTCAAATATGTACATATATACATATAATGATATATCTCTTGGTTTTCTCAAGAGACTCTTCGTGCTTCACCTTCTCTTCAAATATCCTGTAAGCACATAATGTAATAATTACCTACCATCAAATAATGTAATAATTATGTAACATCCTCCTTATTACATTATTTGTTATAGCAAGAATTTTAAAATTTGAATGTGTCGATCATAGCCAAAAATGCACCTTTTACAAAAAAAATCTACCTCCTTATTTTACTTCCTAGGGTAGTAAAATGAAATTATGGTTTGGTGTTGGATTTGGAATTGGCTCTTCATCTAGGTGTGGTACAAGATCTAGTTCTAGCTTGGGCTCTATCTCTAGATTTGGCTTTAGCTCTATATTTGGCTTGTGTTCTGGCTTTGGCTCTAGATGGTCGTACAGTAAAGTTGTATTCATGTTCCTTGACCCTCATCCTTCCTCTTCTTTGGATTTAGTTTCAACTCTACTCTATATATTTTCCTATGGCATCGACTTCAATTTTAGTTTATCATGTTTTTTACAATATTTTCTTGCCATATGAATGGCATTATGGGTACCTTCTTGGATGTGTCTAGCACATATTTCCTTTGATATATCATGATTTCCTTCTATCCTCACATATGAAAGCATCCATAGAGGTAGAGCTAGACTAAAAAATTTCTACCATTATTTTTTCATTGTATTGGGTAGTTCATCCACTACCTGTTGAATCTCTTCCCCATATTCTCAATATTCTTAGGCACACTTGACCTCTTGATATTTTGGATATACAACATGGAACTATCTAGGTACTCCATGTAGTCCCTACCAGTATCCATGTAATTGGTGTTAGATGAAGAGATAGAAACCTCTTGGACTTCAAGATTTGGGATGCCCCAACAAGAGAAAAACTAGGATATTGGGGGAAGATACCTCCTATTATATGGTATTGTCTAGGTGTTGTTTCACCTATTTTATTGAATCTATCATTGGCTATCATAGGTAAGGGTAACACTTATTTCTTGGGGCCAATGTTAGTACCCCTATAGTATTTGCACTAGAGCTTCATGTTAGCTCATCTCTACCATGGGATAATTCCTCTTTGGCCTTCTTGAAAACATGTATGATGCCTAGTACTTTTCTGCCTCACTAGGTGGAACTAGCCCACTCTGATACCAATGACATATTAGGACACACTTATTTTCATTATGTATTTTCAACCTTAGATTTATACACATATATATACATACAATGGTATATTTCTTAGCTATCTCAAGAGACTCTTGGTGCTTTACCTTCTTTTCAAATCTCTAGTGAGCACACAATCTAATAATTACCTAACATCAAATAATGTAAAAATTATTTAATAGTCTTGGAACCCATGCAAAAAGGACCACGCAATTTCTTTATTTATGAAAAATGGGTGCACCAATATGCATTCCATAGGATGACCACTATTAGAGTGTTCCATTATGATAAGCATGAATTTGAATCTCACCATAGGAACTTGTTGGTTAATACAAGCAATATATTATTTGTTGTTGAGTCAAAAATAAAGGAATAAGTCTTTGGAGGTTACTACTAGTGCTTGTTTATTGGTATGGAATGGTGGAGCATGTTGTTCATGGAAGATATAAGGGCATAGGTTCAAACTACACCCCTTCTCTTTGCAATCGAACAAGAGTCTGATCATCTATGAGAGGTCAAGATTGAGTGTCATTGCACATCATGGATAGATGGTCAACACAATATTTTTATAAATAGGATCTTGAGGTTGAATCACAATCAAGAAGCCATTTTTTCTATTGTGGATAGAGTGGAAGTGTTATGAGTGGAAATTCCTTCTTCTTTCCAAAGGAAGCAATGTAATTTTATTTAGTGCACTTTGTTTAGCATCGAGAGATCACATTTCAAGTATATTTGATGTTCATAAAATATTTATTAAGTATAATCTTCTAGAATATTTCGTAACTAATGTGGTCTTATTTTATGTCATGTCATACCAATTTTCTAATACTTATACCATCTCAATCAATTAAAAAGGGGCAAGTGTTGATAGTGTATTGGTTGAGAGCAACTGAGGTGGCAAAAAATACGTGGAACACATCAAAAAATTATATACCAAGGAGTGGTAACAAAAAAATTGCCTTTGCATTCGTAAGGTTTAAGCATTCAATTTTGTTTTGGAGGGGGTCCATTAGGGAATAAATTCTAGAGGCCATACCTTTTGCATACATAAACATTTTGAACCTTTTTCTAAATCTTATATTATTTTGCATTGGTGACATTAGTTCATGGACTTGGTGTAGTATTAGAGGTCAAATTATGTAATATGGATCACAAAGCCCTACTTACCTATCTTAATGAAAAATTATAGTATTTGATCAACCCAAATGATTGGCTTATTAAGAAATAAGGACCTATAATGCATCTTTCAAGAAGATAAAATAGTTTTTCTTGATGAAGAAGCTCACCATCAAATAGAAGAAGAGAATATTGGCCTATTTTTATATTTGAATAGACCAATATTACTTTTTGACATTAAAAAGGAGAGTGAACCTATCAATGTATTATCAAAATTACATGAGTTACTTATAAAAGTTAATATTAACCACTTGGAATTTGATCTTTTCTCTCTTATATTGGTTGAGTTTGAAAATGTTGAGGACTATATTATGATATTAAAGGTATTGAGGGTATATATTGCATATTCAAAAGGAAAAATAAATATGGTGTAGAATGAGTAAAAATTGTTATTGTTAATCTCTTTCCTTATTTTAGATGTTGAACCTAATGGTTCATATGATTCCTATGTTCTTGGAACATCAAAAAAATTATACTCTTGATCATATTTTTATCTCCTAGTTTATTTTTAGGTGGTAATGCAAAATTATGGTGGGACTCCATAAATATAGGTTCATACAAAGGAATTCGGATCTAAGGAGGCTAAGACCTAGGGGCTCAAGTGTTGGGCTAAATCTTCAAAGAATTCAAAGACCACTTGTAGATACTATAATAGGGAGGGGCATCTAATAAATATTTGCATGCTACAATCACAAAGAATTGAAGATGAGATCCTAACAAATGTTGGATGTCTTCTAGATGATGAGGGATATTCTAAAGGATCTATCTCAACTATAGAAGTCCACTAGAGCATGTATTATGGATGGGAATATATTATTGTCATTAATGTCTTCTCTCCTTGGATTGTTAGTTTAGATTATGGGGGGTGTTGAAAGTGCAATCTGATTCATGGTGAAGGTCAACATAGTATGATATAAAATTGATAGGCTTGAGGGCATTCATTACATAATGTATTATTTTATGTAAGCCTTGTGGGCTACTGTTAACGTTGTTATGGTTAAACCCACTCTATAACTTGTAATTGATCTTATGCCCTCTTATTATGTCAACTTAGGTTAAAATTTATTATGTAATTAGATTTTTGGTATTGGTATAAATACCTCCCTTCAACTCCTCATTTTATCATCAATGTGAAATGAACATAATCTACGAATTGTATAGTTATTATTGATGATGCCTATGAGTGGCCCAAATCTCTATGCTTATTTTTTCTTTTATCCATTCATTCACTTTATGTGTAATATTTGAGTGGATGGATTACTTCTATCCATTTTTGAAAAATATTGTGAATTTAAATATTATGTAGGGTTTTTTGAACAATTTTATTGCATCCACATAATATCTATATTTTTTACCCAAAACTCTTTCTATAATATTTGAATAATCTTTAAAAAGGTTTCAGCCCTAATGCAAAATTCATAAATCTTCAATTTTACAAGCCTACCCCTCTGATGTTCTTTCCTCTTCAGACCTTACCCCATTTATAATGAAAAAACCTAAAATTCTCTTCACATCCTTTGGAAAGATAATATCTTTAATTTTTGTTTTTGGATATATACATATTGATAATATTGAAAATGATATAATAAATGGAGGGATAGATTGAAATATTACCTTGATGATTTGAGGTATTGTAACCTAGGAACTTACTTTTTCAACTAGTCAAACAATATTTTATTAATCTATATTTGGTCTCAAAGATCCTTACTTTATCTTTTATCAAATGATAAAATACCTAGATATAATTATTTTGTAACTTTCAACCCTAAAGTCTTTATCATAATCCATTGTAAATCAAGGGTAGTGTTAATAAAAGATCTTGGATTTTGTTGTATTAATCAACTGTCCAACAACTTTCTTATATCATGATAACATTGATTTAAATTTGATGACCTCATTATTTTAAGGTTGAGATCAAAGGAATATGTCATAAATAAATTGAAGATAAGATTTAAAGGGATATTTATTACAAATTTAATGCCTTTCATTTTAAGGGACATTTGTTACAACTTGAATACCTTTCATTTATTACAACTTGAATACTTTAACATTCAAGATAGCTCTTCACATTGACTCAATAATAATAGTTGATGTATAAATAGATAGTGGTCACCTTGGCAAATATCAAAGGATGATTTAAAGTATTTAGCATGGGATTCATTTATGAAAATAGAATATTTTGAAGTGTTTTAGAAATATCTAATCCATTCACACCAACCTTGATCAGAACAAAAAAAAGTCTTTGTTGGTTTATAGATATCTCAAGAGCAAAATCAAGGTGTTCTAACACACTTTAGTGGCATCTAGGTTTATTTTTGATAGGTAATTTATATGAGTTTAAATGCCTTAATTTGAGGTCAAATCATATCATTTTATAATGAAAATTTATGGAGTGGTATAATTGGAATGTAAATTTCATATATATAGCTTTTATTTAGTTTATTATAACTATATATTTATAATTATATCAACTTTTCTTGCAATAGGGTCACTAACAAAAATTTGGAGGTCTCATATGTGTTGAATACTATAATTTTACATTGAGATTTTTGTAAATATAGCTATTGGAATATATTCTAATTAGTTTTTATTTGATTTTATTATATATGTATGTTTTTCATATATTGATTATTAAATGTATGTTTAAAAGAAAAATAAACTCCTATCTTTAAGCAAGTGTAAAAAATTTAAAAACATATTATAACTTATAAGTCATATCCTTGTATTAGACCTATTTATCTTCTTTAATTTTCTATAAAAATATAAAAATTTATTATCAAATACCATTAGCTTAACTAGTTAAATTTTTCAACTACCATGGTGGAAACCTAGATTCGAAACATACCAAGAAATACATGCATAATAGCCAATTTGTTGTAATGCCACTATGTGATATGGATGGGACTCATTTCAATTCCATATAACCAATTAAAAATATATATTTAAAATTCTATTTATGTTTTTTGCCCCAACATATTTACTTACAATAATTTATTAAAAAATTTATATTTCTTTAGTTGAAAATAAATGAGAATTGAAAAATCTCAAGCTCTAAAGGAGAGAGTTGTGATTTATCAAGGGTGGGGCACCTAAGTACAACCCCTTGTGGGTTTTTCAGAAGCTAGGGTTTTTTTTTTTCTGTAGAAAGAGGGCTCTCCAAGGGGTGCAACATGGAGATTGATGTGAACAATGTCTCTCCAAGATCTTTATCAAATGATGGAAATTCATTGTTGGGTGCTATAGGTGACCATTTACCCAGGACAAAGATTGCAACATTGTCATTTCATGCCAAAGAGACTGAGATAGTAGTTGACTTAGGGTTCTTTGCTCTGGAAGGTGTATCGCATGCCAGTTATGGTGGGATTCACATAGTTTCACTCAACAATAAAGAGAATGATCTTAGGCCACTAACTTCTAGTTATGTATCTCATCCCCATATAGAGGGTAAGTCACAGGATGAGGAGATCTTCATTCACATTTCAAAAACTTTCTAGTAGACCCCCTATTTAATTTTAGGAAGAAATCGACTCAACAACTAGAATGGAAGAATGATCATTTGGGGTCCGAGGGAGTCTCTAGTCCTGCTTGTGAATTTTCCTCTAGATTTAAGCCATACTGCTACTGTAACATGCAAAATAGTGTAACTCTAAGAGAGGAATATGATAGAAGTGAGGTTTCCAAAGGTAGTAACCCACACTCCCATTCAAGCTCCCCCACCAAATTGGATGTCAATTTGCAAGAGGGAGCCAATTCTAGCTCCCCTTACACCCATGTGTTGCTCAACAACCTAACTTTAAATGGTAGCAATTCTCAAGCATCCCCAATAGCTCAAATGGAGGACCTTCATTCCAACTTAAGATAGAATAATGTTGACCTTGCACCCTCATCCCATGGACCCAAAGGATCTAAAAAATGAGGTGGTGATCAATATGTACCAAAAGAGGGAACCCTCAAATTTGAATAGCTAGGAGGAAATCAAAGCTTTGAATAGGTAAATCAACAAGCTAAAGAGTCAGGTACCTTTGAGTTTGAATTACAAGATGAGTTTACTGAAGAAATAAAAGAATTAGAAAAGTGAACTATTGTTCTATTTTTTTCTAGAAGAATCCCCGTGATGAAGAGCTCAATCGATGGTTTGTAAAAGTCTAGGAATCCAAGGGTTTGGTGATTGCCTCTCATCATCACCTTGGTCAAAATTTTATTTCTATAACTTTCACATCCAAAGACTCTTGCTTAAAATCCCTAAGACTTGATAGTTATATTATTTTTTGTCAACTGGTCTTTCTTCAACATTGGGCATTCTAATTTCAACTTGAGAATGTGTCAAACATAAAATAACCCCTTTGGATTGAACTCCCTTTCTTAAACCTGGCATGTACAAAGTACTTACCTTAGATAGCTTCTAGGTTTGGAAGGTCATTATTTCTCCCATCTAAGCCATAACACTTCATGTGATGCCACGCACGCATCTTGGTTGAGACTCATATCTCTAAGGACATTTTGAGTAAGATCTTATTCAAAGCCCCTGGTATCCAATTTGAACAATGAATTAATTATCTCAACTTGTCAAACTCATGTTTCTACTACATACAGTAAGACCATAATATTAAAAATTGTCTGGTGAAACCTCCCAAATAGCATAGTAATGCCATATGATTAAAATTTTTTTGGTGAGATCTCCCAAACAACAAAACTATCCTACTAGTACTCCTACTATCGTTACTCAGCATGCAAGTAAAACAATACCTCATGTTCAACCTTTATAACCTTCTAGCTCTCATCATGTGACCTCTTTCTCTGCTCATTCAGTTTCCCAAGCTTCTAACTTGGTAGTTATCCACATCTCCCTTCAACCCCCTCTAGATTTTGAGGCTCCTATGGAGAAAACTCATCATGAAATAATCGAGGAGGGTTAGGTAACCCAACATAACAAGAAACACAGGTGCAACTCATCACGAGATGCCTCCACCCTCCTTCTAGAGGTGTCCCAAAGACCAACATCAAGGAGGTAAGGAATGGATCCATAATCCCACTAACTCTTGATCCAATAATACCTAGTTACCCACACATCAGTCTAAGGGAATAGGTACGTTTCATGATTATATACAATCTATACCCACCCAAAATGCCTATGATGCTTTAGCTAACAATATGTTAGATTGATGTCTAAAAGAAGAATATCTTGGAATGTGTGTGGCATCACACTGTGAGAGTGGTATTTTACTATCTGGACAATCATAAAGAGAGTTGACCCATAAATTTTATTGTTGCAAGAAGTCAAAATTTTAGGTTTCAGACTAAAAAATGCCCTTAAGACCCTATGGGGGGTTGGGAGACCTTGTGTATGAATCATGATGAAGGAAGGGGGGATGTCCTATGCCTCTCTTAGGAGTTGGTGGGATTATATTTTATTATTAGGAGAGGACCCAATGCATGGATTAGTGTGGCGTACAATAATGTTTGGTGGCAGTAAATTGGGTACTGCAGCTTTTTATGCACCAAATGACGAAGTCAAAAAAGCAGCCCTCTGGGATTGGATGTGCTTCAATTTTCCTGAAGCAGATTGGATAATAGGAGGGGACTTCAATATGGTAGAGTGGTAGGGAAACATATTTGGGGGTGGAACTCCACTTAAGCAATCATAAGAGGCTATAGCATGGTCTAGGTTTATAAGGGTCTAGAATCTTTATGATCCCAATTGGAACAAGAGTGTTGAAAATCATGGGGTTTGGTTTACTTGGAGTAATGCACGATGTGGGGATGCTCTCAAAATGGTAATATTGGATTGCTTCTATGTAATAAAAAATATTGATATCCTCCAAAATTATTTATCTCATCCAATATATTCAGTGGTAACTTCATATCATCTCCCCATTACCTTGAGTATTGGGTGTGCCCCCATAATGATACCCAAAAAAATAGTTTTCCTTTCAAGTTAAACACTTCCCTGCTCAAGTGCAAATATTGTGTTAATGGAATCAAGAAAGTGTGAAATCTCTTGCCAAGACCCTCGGTAGGGAGAGGGTGGATTATATGGTGGGATTAAGCCATCAAAAGAACAATGGATTACCTTTGATATTTTGGAAAAATCCTAGCCTCTCTTTGCAAGAAAAAAGAAAAAGAATTGGAGTAGGAAGTTGACCAACTCAGCCACCACCTCAGCCAAAATATTAGTAGCATCCCTTCTCAAAAGTAGTTGGGCAAAAAATAGGCAGATTTAAGATAATTCCAAGCTTATAAATCCCATAGGGCACAA
The DNA here is from genome assembly GCA_028583015.1 of Wollemia nobilis. NCBI lineage: Eukaryota > Viridiplantae > Streptophyta > Pinopsida > Araucariales > Araucariaceae > Wollemia > Wollemia nobilis. The sequence goes on from JAQPPZ010017235.1 coordinate 16,405,118, forward strand.
ATAAAGGTATGTCTTCAATGGATTCATGAGGGTGATAAAAATTCTAAAATTTTCTTTAATACCATTAAGAAGAAGAATGGATCAGAGAGGATAGATTTTATTAAAAATCCTATATATGGCCTACAAATTTTTATGGATGACCTCCCATCCTTCATCCAAGAGCATTTTTTAGCTCTTTTCAAAAGTGAAGGACCCAACATGGAAGTTGAGTTTTTTAGAGAATGTTGTAAATAGTGCATATCTCCTAAAGTATCTAAAGAATATAGAACATTTATGAATAAACCTCTTTCATAGGATGAACTTCATTCTTCCCCCCTCTCTTTGGTAAATGAAAAATCCCTAGGCATTAATGGGCTTCTGAGTGAATTTTTTAAGACCATATGGGAGACTATAGGAATTTTTTGCAGATGTGTGAGGAGGTTATTACTATTGGATGCCTTGGGAAGGCCACTAATAAAGGATTGATTAGGCTCATTCCCAAAATACATAAGCTGAATTTACTTATTGATTGGCATCCCATTAATTTACTCAATTCCTCTTATAAAATTTTGGCCAAGGCTTTGGCTAGAAGTCTCATCCCAATGGATATAAAAATTGTTTACCCAGAGGAAACAAGATTCCTTAAAGGTCACTATATTTTGGATAATCTCCTTACAACTTTGGAAGGGATGGAGTGGGCTCGAGCATAGGAGTTGAAGGACCTTTAGTACAATATAAACTAAGTCAACTATTTTATATTTGAAATAATGGTCGTACCATTAATGACTCTAGGATAGAAGGTATTGGGCAACTGCCTGTACCTTGATTACCACCACCAATATTATGTCTAAATGTAGGGGTAGCATGTAGTGATGCTACCTATGCAATTAAATACAAGGTATCATTACAACTTTAGGGGTGCAACATGTAAACATCTCAAAAATTAAATCATAAAAAAACTAAAACACCTCTATCTATTAAAGCCATGTCAAAATCTCTTCAATATTTTTCTCTTTCTCTAAAAACTTTCTGCAATCTTTTTTTCATTCTCTACAAGATTCTCTTCCAAAATTTTCTCTTTCTCTACCGTATGATCTTGCATCTGGTACAACTTCTGTTTGTAACCCTTGGTAGCAAACAGAGTAGTTGGCGATACTCCTTTATAAACACCCCAAACCTGTCCTGGTATTTTGGGTACTAAAACCTTGGCAAGGACATCATCCTTAATACATTGATTTATGGAGCTTATAGATGACATTTCATCATCAACTTTTTTTGGCAACATCACATACATAGTTAACTGGTAAAATGTTAAAAAAATAATCGATATAACAATGGTTTGAAGTTCAACATATTGCTATTTGCAAGGGAATTTCACTTACGGTTGTCTTTGTAACTTCTGGTGAAACGTGAACCCCATACTTCTTTGTATGAGTTGCCATCCATACAGTTGCCCTTAGTAGTGGATTTTTTGCATTTGGTTGGCTCTTCCTTTACAAGATATATAGTTGGAGAGCCATGGGGATAAGTCATACGACAAAACAATAGAGCTATGTTTTTCACATATAATATACATGTATGATAGAATACCATTTCATGCTCTAGTCAAGCCTATCTTGTTTGATTACAAGTGTGCATGATGGATTGGTGAGATTGCCTCACTGCCTACAATACAATGAAGAAACCAATATATCAATTTATTAGGGAGAGCAAGGTCGGAAAAATTCACATGAACATAACAATGATATAAACTACCATAGAAGATTGGTTGGTACTTGCCTTAAAGTTAGCACTGCTCATACCATTCACAAAGGCTTCCCAATATTTTTGTGATACATGAGGTGGGATATTAGCAATTATATCTTCTTATCATAGTGGTTTTTCACAAGTCGATGCTTATGTTCACACCATTGCTTTTCCACGATCATGAAGACTCATTTCTTCATTGTGTCTAAAATGATATATTTTTGTTGCATCAAACCAGTATCTTATTAGATAGGAAATATCAATTCAAAGATAGAAAATATCAATTTGAGGCCATGCTAATATAATAACCACTCATGGTTGGCACTATTGTCTATTAAAGGTAAATCCAAAGACTATGGATCCTTACCTAAGCATACAACTTGTATCTTATACCTCAACATCTAATTTATAAACTTATGTCAAAACATCAAGAAAAATGATATACTAATGCATGTAATATAAAATTTTTTCTCAAAACAGATTGATTGCATTTGTATGGAAATAATGGGTTCATATTTGATTGTTTATAGTATAGATAAAGTAACTATTAGAAATTTAAAAAAAAAAATACATGGGCTACCCAACCAATTAAGGATTGAAAGAAACAAAACAACAAATAAACACGCTCAAAGATCAGTATGTATGACATCTTATACCAATTGTATTGACAACAAGAAAAGTACAAATAAAAAGGATCCTCTACTGAAATGTAGGTAAATCTCACTTATTACTGACAAGAAAAACAACAAAAGAAATCAATTTGCAACTTTTCTTACCCACTTTTAATAGAAATAGCAATAGTCCTAGTAAAATTCATTACATCCATTACATTCATGCATCCGAGTTATGAAAAAAGTAATAGAAAAAATTAAATTATATGATTTGGTTGTGAAATTCATTACATTCATGCATTTGAGTTATGAAAAAAGCAACAGAAAAAATTAAATTATACCCGTTCCCTCTATAAATACCTGTTTTTTCCATAAGTTTCAGGTAGATCTCTTTTGTCAAACAATGTAATAAAATAGTTGAATAACAAAAACAACAATATAAAAGACTAGAAAAATTATACCAATTGTATTGACAATAGGAAAAGTACAAATAAAAAGGATCCCCTGCTAAAATGTAGGTAAATATCACTTATTACTAACAAGAACAAACAACAAAAGAAATCAATTTGTAACTTTTCCTACCCACTTTTAACATTAATAGTAATAGTCCTAGTAAAATTCATTACATTCATGCATCTGATTTATGACAAAAGTAATAGAAAAAATTAAATTATATGATTTGATTGTGAAATTTATTACATTCATGCATCTGATTTATGACAAAAGCAACAAAATAAATTAAATTATACCTATTCCCTCTATCAATGTATGTTTTCTCCATAAGTTTTGGGTAGATCTCTTTTGTCAAACAATGTAATAAAATAGTTGAAGAAAAAAAACAACAATATAAAATACTGGAAAAATTATATCAATTGTATTGACAATAGAAAAAGTACAAATAAAAAGGATCCCCTACTAATATGTAGGTAAATATCACTTATTACTAACAAGAACAAACAATAGAAGAAATCAATTTGCAACTTGTCCTGCCCACTTTTAACAATAATAGTAATAGTCCTAGTAAAATTCATTACATTCATGCATCTGAGTTATGACAAAAGCAATAGAAGGAATTAAATTATATGGTTTGGTTGTAAAATTCATTACATTCATGCATCTGAGTTATGACAAAAGCAACAAAAGGAATTAAATTATACCCATTCCCTCTATCAATGTTTGTTTTCCCCATAAGTTTCAAGTAGATCTCTTTTGTCAAACAATGTAATAAAATAGTTGAATAACAAAAACAACAACAATATAAAAGACTGGAAAAATTATACCAATTGTATTGACAATAGGAAAAGTACAAATAAAAAGGATCCCCTACTAAAATGTAGGTAAATCTCACTTATTACTAACAAGAACAAACAATAGAAGAAATCAATTTGCAACTTATCCTACCCACTTTTAACAAGAATAGTAACAATCCTAGTAAAATTCATTATGTTCATGCATCTGAGTTATGAAAAAAGCAACATAAGGAATTAAATTATACCCATTCCCTCTTTCAATGCATGTTTTCCCCATAAGTTTCAGGTAGATCTTGCTCATTAAATCTGTATTATTATCATTAATATTATTATTCATTAACTTTGTCTTATTATTATTATTATTATTATTATTACATTTCAGACGTTGCACTGTGTGACTTCATATTAAAATAGTTTATGTTAATTTAGAGTGTCTTACTCTTATAAAGGTCATCTTTCCTTCATTATTAATATAATCAGTCTTTCAATTGTTAAGTTCAAGAAAAGCAAGAAGTATTATGTATTACGGTGCTTTTAATATTGAGCCATACTGAATCATGGCAAGGTGAAATATAAAATTAGGTATATAAGCTGAAAAGAGGATGATCTTTAATAAAATAAGAAAATATTTCCAATGTTTCTTTTATTCTTTTTGTAGTAAAAAATTTTCCTTCAATTCGATTCTATCACTTTCCAACAACCATTCTTGATGTCCTCACATGTTTGATTAGATAAAAATGAATCCCTATTAATTTGAGGAATCCACCTTTTTGGTTAGCACAGTTTTCTAAGTTGACGATACTTATCTTGAGATCAAATCAATTCCAAAGATACATTCCACATGAACTAGGCAATATTTCAAGTCTTCATGTTTTAGATCTTTCACATAATAGTTTGATTTGTGGCATCCCACCAAAGCTGGGGAAATTGGTAGCCATGATGGAGGAAAACATGAAAAATTTGAATGATTCCGACAATTCCAGCTTATATTACAAGGAAGAGATTCGGGTGACCACAAAGGAACTGGATATGGTGTATGTCAATTATATCCTATTACTGATAACATGCATAGATATTTTTGGAAATAAACTATCAGGTTTCATTCCTCCAAAAATTGGAGAACTTAAAGGCCTACATGTCCTCAATTTCTCTAGGAACAATCTCACAGGAGAAATTCCCAAACGTTTTGGAATGCTGAGGCAGTTAGAATCACTAGATCTTTCCTTTAATAAATTGCAGGGCAAGATTCCAAATGAAATGTTACAAGCTCATTTTTTGGCATTTTTTATTGTGTCAAACAACAAGCTCTGTGGAAGAATATAGGAGGAGGTCAGTTTTGGACATTCAAAGTTTATTATTTCTCAGGAAATCCTTGTTTATGTGGGTTTCCACTCAATGTCAAATGTGGACCCAAGAACTTTGTTCCATATTCTACAAGAGAAGAGGAGGATGGAAATTTTCCATGGTATTGGTATGTAGGGTGGATGGCCAACTATACCTTTGGATTCTGGGGAGTGTTTATACCCCTCATTGTGAAGAGAACATGGAGGAAGAAATATTTTAGAATAATAGATAGAGTTATAATTAAACTGATCAATAGATCAGGTAGAAGATAAAACTACAAATTTCATCACTATAATAAGTGATAATTTCATCTCAAGAATCTGTATCAGGTTGTACCATATACCATGAATAATAGTATTCATAGTTGTGTCTAGCATCATTTTGCAATAAATAATTATTATTATTAATATTATCATTCCCAATTTGACTTTTATATCAATTTAATTTTTCTCTTTCGAGACCAAATGAAGCTCTAAAAAGAATAGAAAGAACACCCAAATATGAAATATGGTTAGGATTTTCATATTGGTATTAATAAAACTGAAAATCGAAGGAAGACCAAATGAAGCTCTAAATGAAAACAGAAAGAACACCCAAATCAATTCCAGAGATACATTCCACATGAACTGGGCAATCTTTCAAGTCTTCATGTTTTAGATCTTTCACATAACAGTTTGATTTGTGGCATCCCACCAGAGCTGGGGAAATTGGCAGCCATGATGGAGGAAAACATGAAAAGTTTGAATGATTCTGACAATTCGGCTTATATTACAAGGAAGAGATCCAGGTGATTTTGCTTGTTAAAAATAATAGGAAATACCTTATTGTCAACAATTGTGGATATTTTTACATTCACAAGAAGAGGGCATATAATTACATATTCTAGGAAATATATAGTCTTGTTTACAAGATCCGTTCCGAAATGTAAAGTATTTTACTAGCATATTAAGAATTTTATGTATTGTGACTAGCATACCAAAAAAATTGGGAATGCTTAAATTGTTGTGAAGACGACAACGATACAACCTAATGAAAAAGATATTCTAATGAGAGCAATTACATAGTTTTTAAAAATATATATTTTCATGTACTAGAATCATACACCCTCCAAATTCTATGACACATGGTCCATCATTCAACTTATAAATGCATCCCTATGATTTTAAGATATTGGAAAAAGCTAAGAAAGCAAAAAGAAAAAGAAATAAAACTCATATGCTAGAGAGAAAAATATGGATTGTAAGCACTCTTAAAACATCACAGAATTACAATTGCATTCCTACAAAAACCTTCAATTGGTCATTGCATAATAGACAAGGACTTAAAAAATACAAACAATTTGTCAAAGCAGTTGTTTTTTCTCAGCATCGAAGGATGATTTTGGAATCCAAAATAGATGAAACTATAGTGGAAGCCTCTTTAGGTTGGGATGTTTTGGACCTATAGCTCAGAAATAAAAAAGATCAATCTCTTTTAAAGAGATCCTCTTAAACTGAAATTACAACAAATTTGGTCGTGGAAACTAGACCTCATGAAAAGACCTTTCACACATCAAAATACAGAGAGGACTACATTCCAGTACTTAGCAAGCAGATTAAACAAAATTGGTGAAGGCAAACTTGCTTTTTTTTTAATAGATGAACCACATATATATTGAACAACATTGAAGATAGTGGCTAGAAGACATCAGTAAAGCCCTATTAGAATCTCCATATAGATAGCAGTATCTTCCCCATATCCCATGGTAGAGTGAAGACCAAGTGTTCTCTGTCTTAGCATACCAAATAAAGCATAGCCTACAAATCCTATGCTCAAAAGTGATAGGATACACTTTCTCAGCTCTCCAAGTAGCATGCATGCACTCTTAACTGACCAAACAGGAACCTATAGATATCTGACCATTGACATCACATACAAAAACTGCAATAGAGTTCTTATATTACAAATAAAATCTGGTTAGGGTTTTCATATTGGTATTAATAAAATTAAAAATCGAAGGAAGACCAAACAAAGCTCTAAATGAAAATAGGAAGAACACCCAAATACGAATTCTAGCCTAGCCTCTCATTAGGGTTTTCTTATTGGCATTATTAAATTTGAAAACCTAAGGAAGACCAAATGAAGCTCTAAATAAAAATAAAAAGAACACCCAAAAACAAAATTTGGTTAGGGTTTTCATATTGGTATTAATAAAATTGAAAATTGAAGGAAGACCAAACGAAGCTCTAAAATGAAAATAGAAAGAACACCCAAATACGAAATCTAGTTAGGGTTTTCATATTGGTATTAATAAAACTAAAAATTGAAGGAAGACCAAACGAAGCTCTAAATAAAAATAGAAACACCCAAATATGAAATCTGGTTAGGGTTTTCATATTGGTAATAATAAAATTTAAAATCGAGAGAAAACCCAACGAAGCTCTAAATGAAAATAGAGAGAACACCCAAATACATATACATAGTAATAAAAATATATATTCAAATATCTACTTGTCACAACATAAGTTTAAATTTTGCATACCAAAATATACAAGTTTATATTCAATTTTAAGCTCTAAAATGCTCAAATACCTAGCTTTGCTATTCCCGTGGTCCCTCCATCACGCACTACTAAAATGCTCAAATCCCTAGCTCTACTATTCTCATGGTCCCTCCATCGCATGCTATTGAAATGCTCAAAGCCCTAGCTCTGCTCTTCCCATGGTCCCTTTGTCATGTGCTACCAAATTGTTCAAAGCCCTAGCTCTTCTATTCCTGCGGTCCCTCCATTGTGTGCTCAAAAATGCTCAAAGTCCCTCCATCGCATGCTATGAAATGCTCAAAGTCCATTTATCATGTGCTTTGAAATGCTTAAAGTCCCTCCATCGCATGCTTTGAAATGCTCAAAGTGTCGAAATGTGATCTAGGCGTTTCACGTGGTCTTTATATATTTTTTCATTGAGACCCTAAAAGGACAGTTATAAACTGCCCTCTTAGGGTTTCCTAAATCACCCTCTTAGACCTAAGAGGGTAGTTAAAAACCACCCTCTTAGGGTGACCTTAAGAGGGAAGTTATCCTAACATAGCGGTTTTTAACTGCTTTCTTAGGATCTATTAAGGTGGTTTTTTATCATCGTAAAAAACTGCCTTTAGTTTTCATTAAAGCTCTTTTTTGGTGTAGTGAACTATTTAAGTTTAGTTGTTTCCAAGAGGAACTTGTCCATGATAAGACAAGTGGTCAAGGCTCACGAGCCATTTCTTCTATTCTATCATATGTCTAGTAGATCTTGAATCAATATATCAAACTAGGATAGGTTTTAAAATATCATTTGGAGATTGAAAAAAACATGAATGATCTTATCCTTCTACCTTAGAATTGGCATCCTATGCTATATTGCCATGTTGGCATTGAGATGCATTCCTTGTTTGGTAGCAATGGCCCTTTTGCTTTTCTCTTGATGAATTATTCTATTGGTTCCTTGAAGAACCTTGCGTGAATAGGTTTTACTTGTTCTCCTAAAGTACATGACCAATTTTTCCACAAATGAAACATATGATATTAGAATGTGAATAGTTTTTTGGTACTTATTGCTATTGTTAATTTTCCCTTTGTGTTTTTGCTGGTATCAGTGCTCGTTGGGGTCCATCATCTTTCTTTGGCTACATCAACTTCTTGCCTCTTTGATGCATGACTAAAGCATATTCATATTTAGTCTATATCTCTTGAATTGCTTCCTCCTATTGAAACAAATTCATTAGTCTTAAAAGTGGAACTCTAATTATTCATGTTCAAAATATTTTACCAAAATGCTAAATGTAGATGGTAATGCTTGCAACATTATTGGAACAAGCACATCATCATAGATTATTTTTCCCAACACTTGTAGAGAGGATCATAATTTAACAATTTGTCAAAGAAATCCCTCTAAATTCTTACCACTCTTCATCTTCAAGCAATACAATTGACTATGTGGGTGTAGAATTTGGTTTCAATTCTTGAATTCAAACATCATGCTGAGTTTTTTCCATGCATCCTTGGTGGTTGTTTTATCATGAAGATATGGTTGGATCTCACCAATCATACCAAATATTATGATAAACTAGGCTTTCTAGTCAAATTTATCTATCTTTCTTTATTTTTTTAAGGTTAGTGATATGCTTTTGCATAGTTCTAGATACCACTCCCCATAAATATTCAAATTCAAGGTGCATTTTTTACTTTGTCTTCCATGTAGAATAATTGTCACCTTTTAGCAATTGGAAATTTGATAATAACATCTTCAGGTCATTTAAATCCATGTCAAATATTCACAAATTTTAAAAATTCTCTTCTATTGGATCAAGCTTGAAAAGAGGTTTCCAATGAGTATATATAAACCTATACTCACAAAAAATAGATACCTCAAATCATGATAAAATAATAGGGTCTTGGTCAGTAAAAAAATGGTATAGGGGATTGAGATCAAATTCCCCTCAAATAGAATCTCCAAGGAATATTCTAGAAATATTTTTATCAAAGTTCCATTTGAAATACTCAAAATGTAAGGTGCTTTTCTTCAATGAACAAAAGAAGTAAATTAAAAGGATTCAAAATTTCTTCCTACCATACATGTGGGATAGCAAATTAATCTTGAAATGAACATTGGACATTATGGTATATCTTAGACAACTCTATATTTGAACAAGATTGCCCTTCTTTTCACCTTTAAACAATAACTTCACTTCAAATGGTGCACTTCATGCTCATCTAGACAACCTCAGCTAGGGATGACCTAGAAACCACATTAGACATCCTAAGTTCAATGCACTATATGACTTGATCAATGCTTTTTCGAATGGCATATCCCTTGAAGAATGGTAGATGACTTGCATGAAGAAAACCCTCTTATTTTGAGATGGTTTGATCAATATTGGACAACTTAGTCAACTTTGGATTACCTTCATTAGACAACTATTTTCCTTGTTGGTGACTCGCACATTAGCTTAGACAATATTTTCATAAAAAATATCTTCTTTGTGTCACCATTAGATGACTCTACAAGGGCTTCCTCCAAATGACTTCCTCATGAAAACATGTAGACAACATGTTCTAGCATAGTTGAAGATAATACTTTGTATGATTTTGACTACACACCATATTCTATGATAGCCCTTACTATTGGATTCAAATGACCCATAGTATTCAAAATAGCTTACAATTTAATTGGACAAAACATAATCACTTTTGGTAGCCCATTATCTAATTCAAGATGACTTTTTCATGGTATAAGACGACATAGATTTTATTTAGATGCCCATGAAATGCTTGAGATGATCAGATGATAACAACATTGCATGTGCATGAGACTATCTTTTTAATATTCTTAGAATGACTCCAAATTTAGATGTTGGCAAGATCAAATATCTTCTTCAAGTTAACACGTCTTTAGAGTTAGGATCCAACCTGCAAAATCAAACAAGAAAAACAAGAAGCACACTAAATGACTTCTACATTCATGCCGGTAGGAGTCCTCCTTGCTTGAACTCAACAACTACTATGTTTGCAACTTCAAAATTATCCAAGGTAGCATGCACAAACTTTGAGAGGTATATATGCTTTGCAACACTAATTCACCTTCACAACACCGAAGCTTTGATACCAAATGTTAGAAACACAAATTGGCTATCATTAAACTTTGCATTGATGTAATCGAAAAATATATAGATGCATGATCAAGACGAAGAGGTCAAAAGTTACAATTGAATTTGCAATTGCACGTAATCCTTGTAACCAATATTATATGAATACGTCATCAAGACAAAATATTCATAACATATATTTTGCAACACTAATCCACCTTCACAACATCGAAGCTTTTATACCAAATGTTAGAAACACAAATTGGTTGTGATCAAACTTTGCATTGATGTAATAGAAGAATATATACATGCATGATCAAGACAAAGAGGTCAAAAGTTACATTTGAATTTGCAACTATACGTAATCCTTGTAACCAATATTATATGAATATGTCATCAAAACATAATATTCATAACATATATTTTATTTCTTATTGTGAATTCTTAGTAAATATTATGAAAATTATTATTTTTTAAAGTTGTTTCATTATAAGTAATATCATAGCCACAATTGGTGGGTGAAGAGTGACATAAGAACTCTTAAGACACAAGTTAGATGGACCAAGAAATATCCTTAAAAAATACTCTAAAGGCTAATTTTAGAAAAGAAAAATCAAACCATAAAGGAAACTTAATTTTAGAAGGTCCTCTGAGGTAAAAGTTAAATGACCAGACCTGCAAAGAACAGAACTAGCCACAAATAACCCAGTTTCCAAGCTGTAAAACCAATTGTACAATTTCTTTAGAGCAAAATTGGTAAGAAATATAACCCATCCATCCCAAGATCGGATATTTGTTCTAAAACCCATCCCCTACTTTCCCAATTGTGTTTGGTTCATTTATAGAACTAATGCTCCACTATAAACCCCAATAATAAAAGGATAATATTTTGCTTTTGACAGTCCATTATTTTGACCACTAATTCGTCTAGCTAGCGAATTAAAACACCCACAAAGATATTTTAGGGTCAGTTGACCTCTCTTTACATCTCTTGTTTAATTTTGAATTTATCTAATTTTAACATGTGATAAAGTTTCCCAATAACAGGGGACAAATTTTTTGTCAAAAAACTTTCTACTTGCACCCATTTAAAATTTAAAACACTCATGTGGCATCAAACTTGTCCTTAGTTGTGAATATAACTTTTAAAATAGCAATGTCTAAAATGTGAAATCTTCATGTAAAACAAGGTTTGTCTTAATTAAATTATTAAGAAGTGATTAAAAATAAAAACAATCGTAATGTAAAATAAATCCAAATAAAAAAGCAAAGTTTATCATTATTAAGAAGTGAATAAAAATAAAAACAATTTTAATGTAAAATGCAAAATTAGTTTATTTCAATATGATCCTTCAAATAAAAAATAAAATGTTGAGAATGGAAAGCCCCCGAGATGGCCTTAAAGCCCTCATTTAAGGCATTGATCCATATACAGGCCATTGATCCATATACAGGCCAATAGGTGTCAATTTTTTCCCTCTGTTGACTTTTAATGACCTTGGTTGATTCATAATACCATATTGCCTTTGGTGACAATTTCTTTGTGGTTAACAACTAATGGTGTCAGGAATATGGTTGCTTTTTTATTTTTATTTTTGTTATTCAACTTAATGTTTTCACTCAAAGAGAATTTCTAGGTTTCTTGCGTGAGAACAAACATTCATTCGACTTCTTCCTGCTCAATTGGGCTGTTAAGACCTTTATATTAGCCACCAAAAGAAATAAATTATTTATTTATGAGGCAATATCATCAAACACATCAAAGAACAAAACTAATGATTTAGGCGGAACTAATGATTTAGGCAGTCTAATAAAAGTAAAATTCTAGAATAAAGAAAACCATTTAAAAGAACAGGTATAAAAGTCCAAAGCCATGTGATGTAAGTTATATATATGTTTAACAGTGCATTGAAATTCTAATAATAGGATTATGCTACTTTCTAAGAACAGTGGATAAAAATTTCAATTATAAGTATTACAATGATCCATTTAGAAAGTAAGAGAATTAACTATCTTTCACACATATTGTAATTGAGGAATCCCACATAAAAGGAACTAAGAACTTGCACCTTTAAATCTGATATCTGATTAACAAAATATTTGAAAAATAAAAAGGACTCATTAATTACTCAAGACCTACAACTGAATCAATGTAAGATTATCAGCTGTTACCCCACAATACACTAAGGAACCAGGTATCAGCATGGATTTAAATTCCAGTTATAGGAATGTACCACTAACTAGAAGCAAAATAGTGATTAGTGTTTATGTCAATCGTTAGTGATAGGTTAATAGAAGTCAGTGTTAAATTTTAAGACCACATATTATGTTTTTCCTATCATGTGTGTTTCAAAAGTGGCCTATGTCAACTATGACATAAGCAGCAAATCATGCAGGATGCGATTCCAATATTGAAATGTTAACATTCCTCACGTGGGGTGCCACAGTTTTTATGCTGATTAGTTCAAACAATTAAAAAACAAAGCCTAGTTATAAACAAATCATACATATCATCAAAAGAAAACAGTGCCTCAAGTATCTCTTGAAGCTATTATTTTTCTTTTTTGAACAAAACATTCTTTGTAGGCATAAAATCCATGTTTTAGAAGATAAACAGGAAAACCTGTATCTTCAGATACTATACACTATCCTATGAACATCAGCCAAGAGAATATTACTGATATTCCAGAGCCTTAATTTAATAGCAACTTTCTTTCGGTAGAGATCTAATCATGATTAAATAACAAAATAACAATGATCATTGCAAATGTCAGTTTGTCTACAAATGAAGAAAGCAGTATCTGTACCCTGTGCCTTATTAACTATGCTCGGTAATCTGATCTGACCTACACTTGACATGAACATTGAATCCATCTTCAGTCATATGGAGTGTAAGTGAGGGCCTATATGTTACTTCCTTCTCCTCAACTGCTTTGAATTTGAAGAATCGAATAAGAACTGCAGCAACAATCTTCATTTGCATGTATGCAAAATCCTTGCCAAGACAGATGCGAGGTCCAGCCTGCAAGTAAACAATACACCTCATGCACTCAAGAAGTGATCAAAGATGCAATTTTCAAAACCTTAATGCTATGTCTTAGGTTACTTACTTGAAATGCCGTGAATTTGAATGGCGATTGAGGTTTGAAAGTCCCATTCTCAAGCCATCTCTCAGGCTTGAACTCCTTCACATCAATACCCCAAAGATATTCCATTCTCCCCATAGCATAAGGAACATAACTAATCAGATCGCCCTTCCTCATTTTGAATCCATCTGGAAGGATGTCATCAGAATCGATATGCTTGGCATCCTACATATCATTTTATCAGTCTATATTTATCCATAATCTTCAACCTTGTGATCAGGTGAAAACAGGGAAATCAGACTAACTTTTGCTTCTCCTAAGTGAAAGGAATCCAAACAGCATACAATTTCTTCCACAAGTTTCCTATCTAGTAATGTCCATGAAGGATCAAACTAGGTCAATGGGATTCAAAGTACAGGAAGTTACAATCACTGAACAGGAGTGCTAAAGGAACTCCAACAATCATAGATTTATTTAAAAATTAAAAAATAAACATCTAAAACCAAATCTAGATGTAGATCTTGAAAAACCCTAATGAGGTATTGATGAAAGAAGGTACAAAAAAAACAACGAGCCAAAAACATGGAGGGAAAAAACAAATGCTTAAAGGAAAATAACATTTTCTTACCACAGGTACAGCCGGGTATAGGCGCAAGGTCTCTGAAAGAGCTGCATGAAGATAGTGCATCTTATCCAAGACTGTATGTGTAAGACTTTCGGAAAACATACTTATAGACTCTTGCAGGGAGGTACATTCATTTTCCTTGACCACATCATTGATTTCTTGAAGCAATTTTTTTTCAACATGTGGGTTCTTGCACAGCAAATAAAAGAACCAAGAGAGAGTAACTGCAGTTGTGTCACGTCCGGCAATCATGAAATTCAGCAGAATATCCCGCAGATACTTGTCAGAAAACTTCTCTGGCTCATTTTGACTTAATGCAATAAAGCGAGACAGTATGTCTGGTTTTGCCTGTAAAGATTTTTGAGGCAAGTGAATTGAGCAAAATGAGGTAATTAGTTCTGGCACTTGGCAAAAGAGCATGCTTCTTATTCATTTGCTATCTGACTTGTCAATTGCCAAGAAAGTTGGTATGAGCATTTACTTACATCACTATTTTGAACAGAAATCTCCAGCCGTCTGCTTTGAATGATCTTGTACACGAAATCATCCACAGTTTTGACACTCTCCCTCATGATGGCCTCTGACCCAATATTGAAATGTCTTTTTAATTTCCAAGCAATGTCGAGATAACGCCATAAAATCATACCATTTGCTGTATCAAAAGCCCTTGTGAAAGAAGCCTCTGGCCCAGAGTGAGACTTTGATAAGCTGTTGATCTCTATACCAAAACCCACTTTGCAGATTGCGTCCATTGTTGATCTCAGCAAGAGATCCTAATTAACATTTATGCACCACAACGCATGATTATGATTAGCTGCGAATAGGATTCATGTGAAGCTTTCTAAAATATATCATTCAGAGGATGTTTCCCTGTTCGGGCTTGGTACAAATAACTTGCGAAGGGTAGAAAAGCCTTAAGACAACATTGAGAATGCAATTTATAAGTTTGTACTTGTGAATATGTGTCCTCAACCCAAACAGCAAACCAGGGTCTTCAGAAACATATCCATTTGATGATTGTTGGTTGTCCAATCAGACCAGGGTTGGATTCTGATGGAAATTAGCAAATACATTAGGAAAAGAACAGAAATTCTGAAATGTACAATATAAGTGTGAAGTATTTTTTGCGGTCACAGGCCTAGCTCAACACTCCAGGTTGGGAGTATGCCCTCACGAGGGACACAACCACCTTACCCCACAGGATTTGAACAGGTAACCAGATCCGAAAATATTGCATGTTTGGAAACACATTTGTTCACAAGATAGGCATGGTCTATAGTTAATTCTTTGGGGAAAAGCATGCTCTTTAGCAACTGGTTTACATGAAGATCAATCAAACCACTCTCAGTCTCAGGACTTAAATATAGTAACTTATATCCATCGAGAGAACCACTGTCAAGAGATAAGAATTCAGAAAGCGAGAAAATGGAATCAAGAGATGTAATTCTAATTTTTACCTGTATCTCAACTGCTTGTTTTGTTGTACAAGATTCTAACAAAATTTTGGAGAGCTCCATTGTATTTTTCCTGAAAACAACACTACTATAATCCTTCAAAACTTTGGTGGAGAATTCATAACTGGCCAATTTTCTCTGCTGCTTCCATTTCTCACCATCAACTGTAAAAATACCATCCCCAAGAAGATCTTCCATAATGTCGTGGTTGAAATTCTCCTGAAAATGTAAAGCATAAAAATTACAAAGGTGACATGAAATATACCACAAGACCTAATTTACCACAATTTTTGTGAAAGGGGTTAAATTTTAGAGGATACAAAATTTGAAGCAATATATTAAAGATAAGGTTCCTCATCTCTTATGCCAATTAAGTGCGTTGCTTAGGTTATAACCTCAAAAAACACCTTTACCTTTTATATGAAAGAGCACCCTTTCTATCAATAAGGCCTCCTGTTCTAATCGAGACACCTTGCCCTTCACAACAGAGGATCAACTCTAGTTACCATGTGCTTACTAGGCTGAAATCTCATTACTTCGTAATCATCCAGTTACTTAAGAAATTAATTCACTGGTATCATCAGAAGGAGAGAATTGATTTTTTTTATTTAATTTAAATTAAAAAGAAAAAGAAAAAACTCTGTATATGCACTCTAAGATGAATTCTAGTTTCTATGTAATCACTACTCCCATAACTAGTAGAATTTCACCAGAAATGGAGAGGGAAAAAACGTAAAAAGAAAAGCAAGAAGTTATTCAGTTATGGTTATTGTTTACTGGTATTATAAGGAAGAACACAGGTATATATATATACACTCTGGATGTAATTGTTATGATGGATTCCTGCTACCATGAAATCACTACCTTGTAGTGGAAATTTCTTGCAGAGAGACTTGTTTATGTTATTGTTCATTCATACCCTGAGAAAGCAAGGAGTTATTAATGTATGTACTCTGCTTATATGTACTTGTTAGGATGAATTGTGATTACTACGTAATCATTAGTCTTGTAATTGAAATATCCATCTTTCCTAAGTAACTAACAGCATGTATTAATTCTCCTATGTATTCATTCTTTGTTATCACAAAGAAGAAAGCTATCTATCTGTTGAGAAATTGAAAATTTGAAGCCTTACCCTGCTATAATTTGTAAACTTGGTCTTCAGAATGTGCTCCACATTTGCAGGATCGGTTGTGTAAACATAACTGTGGGTGGGATAAGCTAATCTGAATGTTTTGTAGTTTTGGTGGTGGTCAGCAAGGAAGTCATTTAGCCTCTTGAAGTTGCTGATGTGACCCACCATTGTGGCAGCCACAGGTGGGTATGACTCACCACTCCATTCGCTCCTGAACTTATTCAACAAAAACAAAAGGCCGGCAGCTGCCAGGGGCAGTAGTATACTCACTGTGTATATGCTGAATGACACCGCCATTGTTGCCTTCAAATCATGATACTACTGAAATATGATCATGCAAAGAACTGGGTGTGTATATGGAAGCTTTTGCATGAAGTGTCTGTCATCGAAAGTTTTAAAAAACAAACGTTGCAGTTTCTATTGCCGACTTGTTTATTTTGGAATGGTTCAAATGAATATGACTTGGGGACGGAGATTGGAATCCAATTCAAACTTGTTTATTTTCGAATGGTCCAAATGAATATGACTTGGGGACGGAGATTGGAATCCAATTCAAGCTTAAGAGGCATGACAAGGAAGAAAGTGATTTAAATACATACCAAGGACATTAACATAAGTTGACTAGCATCGAAAGGCTGCTAGCCCTGTTGCTTTGGCATATGGAATTGCTAATGATTTTTTTTCTTTTCCACTGTAAATGCTGATACCAATAAGGGCAAAGAGTAAAGTCAAAACTGATCTAAATTTATCCCACCTAGACTAACAACTAGTTTTTAATATAAGGAAATGAGCTCCAGGTAAGTTTGAAGATTGGTAAGTGTTTGTTTGGTTAGATACTTACTAAGAAAAGATTTAGGTTTAAACCTTGAGGGTGTCATTTAGCAAAGCAAAGGACCTGAAGTGTCATTTAACAAAGATAGTAATCAGATCTAAATCCTTTGAATATACGCGACAATGATAACCTCGGTATTAAAAGTTATAAAAAATAACCTAAAGATTTAAACCCTTCCTAACCCATTCTTATATAAATAAAAATGTGAAGTTGATCCTTCCACCATATCCATAATTTTGGATAAGCCATTCAACAACCAACAAACACAATCGTCAATCGTGTATATTCAATTATGCAAACTTCATATCTGACCAGGACCTTTATATATTCAAGTAAAAGGAGAAAGAGGATATATTCTGGTGACAGGCGCACTGATTTTTCTTGGCTTTCAATCAGCTGTCGTGATATCAAGTTTTCAATTTTTTATTTAAATGCGATGGAATGGAGTTTGGCTCAAGCGGATAAAGTATTTTTTAATTTATTTTGATGGTTGCGTAACGGGATTTAAGTCTATGAAGAATTGTCGATTGGATTTGTACTTTCAATCTTTCGCAGAAACTTTCGTTGATGAGTTCATATGATTGATTAGTAAATATAAAATAATAATTTTTTTTAGTTAGTGTTAATTTTAATATAAAAGAATAAATTTAAAATTATTATTTTTAGAGTTCATATTTGTTACATATAGATTGTTCTATTCTTTTGTTGTTATGTAATATTTTGAAATAAAATTTAATAAGTTATATTTTATATAATTTATCTAGTTATAAATAAAGTTTAGAATAAATGGTTATTGTTTGTAGGAAAAGTAAATGGTTGTTGTTAGTAGTTAGTAGGAAGAAGAGTGTAGTTAATTAAATCAGTTTTAGAAGCTATTTTAACATATGTTAAAATTTGAGGTCTTAGGAAATTTCTTTTGGTGAAATAGAGTGGAGTGTGATGATAAAACTAGGAGAGGTTTCTATTTAAGAGTTGTTGCATATGCAAACTCAGCTCTAAGAGGAAAATTAATTTGAAGATTGTACAAAGAGCATCAAAGACAATTGGCAAGAATTCTTCTAAGTAAATACATTGAGCCTAATGATCCAAGCTTAATCTTTACTACATTCTCATTACTAGATGGTTCTATACTATGGAATGGTTTAAAAAAAAACCAATTGATCTAGTCATTAAAGGTCTAAGATAGGTGGTGAGAATTGAAGAAAATTTTCTATTTGGATGGATACTTGGTGTGATAAAAGACCATTTAATCTAGATCCAATTTTGAAACCATGGATGTGATTACTTCAAGAAAAATATGGTGATAGGATTTTAAACATTATGTACAAGGATCATGAAGGAAGATACAAATGGAAAGAATATGTTTTTATAAGTATCCTGGACAATGTTGCTAAGAGGTAGTTGAGCAGAAAGATTACAATAATGATTATTCTGAGGGAAACCAAAGATAAGCTAATTTGGGAACTGAATATTTCAAGGGAATACACAACAAGAAATGGATATTATGTAAAGCACCAACAAAATAGGAATACCGCAAGAATATGAAGAGATATTTGCAATAGCCCTAGCATTAAAAAAGTCAAATTATTTGTATGACTAGTAGGTCACAAGAAAATTGTATCGTAGGATAACCCAATGAAAAGGGGTTTTCATGGCCCCTCACAATGTATTTAATTTAAAATTAAAGAGGAGAATATAGACCATCTCTTGAGACACTCCCTAATAGTCTGGGAACTATGGAAATGGAATCTTAGTATTTTCGGTGAATGCATGGTGATGAATGGTTGAAGTAATGACAAAGCACTTTTAAAAGTGAGGCATTATAGACAAACTGGGATACATCAAAAGATAGAATACTTTGGACTATGTGGCTAGAAAGGAACATAAGAATATTTAAAGGAAAAGTTTAGAGGTAATGAAAATGAATATTTGTTTAGCCATAGAGTATTCTAAACTAGCTCTATCAACTCACCCAATCCCTAATCTTGAGGCAAAGAAACTTCTTAGATGGATTCAAGTCATCAATTGTAATTATGATGATGGTTCAGGAGAGACAAAAGGAAGGCAAATAATATAAAGTGGAAACCACCAAAAGTAGACTTGGTCAAATTTAATTTTGATGGAGCATCTCAAGAAATTCCAAGACTTGGAAGAGGAGGAATAATCAGAAATAGTAGGGGTGATATTTTGTCACATTATGCTTTTAGTAGTGGATTTAAGACAAATAATGAAGCTAAATCTTGGGCAACTTTGGAAGGATTAAAAATATGCAAACAAATGAAATGGAATATAGTATGGATGGAAGGTGATATACTAATAGTAATAAATGTAATTTTGAGAAAAGCAAAGGCTCCATGGAACATACAAGAGATCATTGTGAAAATATAAGACCTTGCTACAAAGTTTGAAGAAATTAGGTTTACACATATGTTAAGGGAAGGGAACAAATGTGAGAATAGACTACCCAATAGAGGGGTTTTAACAGAGGATCATGAACTTAAATTCTCTTTTCCATGGTTATAGGAAGGAGTAAGTTTAGTTGAAATTGATAAAAATAATTTGAAAGGAACAAATTCAAAATAATGTTCTAGAGGACTACAAAATGTTTTAGGGGATCCATTTATAGATTAATGCATTGGAGGAAACTAACAGTTCAAATTTGGTATAGCAGACTATGATTGAAGAGATACAAGATCTCTCTCGATAATACTTATAATAACCCTATAATTCAATAGTGCTAAACTCTTCCAAACGAGATCAGATCAACATGCAGCAGAACAATATGATATGGAAATTAAAATCAAAATATGAAACTATCGCCACTCAGGGTGGGCTCTTCCCCGTCGTATAGGCTATATGAATACGCAGATAAAAGTATATATAAACGAATAGATTATTTTAACTAAAAGATCTAATCTAATAAATATGAAATATTCACATGGAAAACCTAGCCGACAGGCTAGGTTTGGTATGTAGCATGACTCCCCTCCTCGAAAAGCTTTGTCCTCAAAGCTAGAAATGACTGGAAAATACTTTCAGATTCCCAGGTTGCATCTTCTTCAGGTAAATCCTACCACTTGGTGAGAAATTCTTGGATGTGACGAGATCTGAGTCTACGTGATCTAGTTTGTAGCAAATCTTCTGGTTGTAGATGGGTACGCCCTTCTTCATCCAGCACTAGTAATTTTGACTAAGAGTGTACCTTCTAGCAAATCACCTTTTCGAGACAGGAGACATGAAATATTGGGTGTATGTGAGAGGATTGGGGTAACTCTAGTTGATATGCTACTTCACCAATGCGATGCATAATTTTATAAGGACCATAGAATCGTGGGAACAACATCTGATTGGATTTGAGCTTCAATGATAGCTGTTTGTAGAGCTGAAGACGTAGGAATACCATATCACCAATATTGAATATTCATTCTGAACGTTGTTTGTCGCTGCTTCATACAATTCTATGCTTGGACCAAATTATATGTCAAGATAGTGAGCATGGCTTGTCGCTTCTGTAACCAATCATCGACTTGAGCCACTTTGGAAGATCCTGGTACATAATCGATAATTGTTGGTGGGTTTGTTCCATATAATGTTTCAAAAGGAGACAGTTTAGTGGAAGAATGATAAGAATTATTGTACCACCATTCCACCAATGACAACCATTGACTCCATTGATATTGTTTATCATGAACAAAACATCTTAGGTAGGTACCCAAACATTTGTTAGCTACCTCTGTTTGACCATCTGTTTGTGGATGGTATGCGTAAGACATATTTAATTTGGTACCACTAAGTCGAAATAATTCTCTCCAAAAATTACTGGTAAATATGGGATCACGATCACTTAAAATATTTTTGGGCATTCCATGTAATTTAAAAATTGAATCCATAAATACCTTGGCCACTTTGCTTACTGAAAATGGATGTTGTAAAGCCTAAAAATGAGCACATTTGGAAAGGCGATCAACTACCACGAAAATTACTATTTTTCCTTCGACTTCAGAAGACCTTCAATAAAATCCTGGAAATATGTTCCCATTAGCGATCCGAAATAGGTAACGATTGAAGTAATCCTGGTGATTTGACTATTTCCCCCTTATTGCATTGACACACTTCACATTCAGCTACCCATTGCTTAACCTCTACCTTTAATCCTTTCCAACAAAAGGATTGTTTAACCCACATGTAGGTTTTCAAAAACCTTGAATGTCCTACTAAAGGGGAAGCATGTGACTCATCTAGAATCTGTACTTTGATTGGTGAATTATGAGGGATGTAAATAAGATTCTTCTTACGTAATATTTGGCCATCATATGCAAAAAGAGGGTACTTAGAGGAACCCATAGATAAATCTTGAATTATTTGAGCTATTTCACTGTTGGACAACCATTCTTCTTGTAACTGAAACACCCACTGTGAACATGGCCCTGAAATGGCATTAATAACTACTTCATCTTCGTATTTTCTAGATAATGCATCCGCAACCACATTTTCTTTACCTTTCTTATATTCAATCACAAAATCATATCCCAATAATTTAGTCAACCACTTGTTTTGTTCAGGATAAGAAAACCTTTGTTCTAAAAAATGCTTGAGACTGTTGTGATCGATTTTAATAACAAAATGGCTATTGATTAAGTAATGCCTCTATTTTTCCACTGCATGTAAAATAACCAACATTTATTTTTCATAAGTGGACTTACCCAAATTTTTCCCTGAAAGTTGTTTACTTTCGAATGCCAAGGGATGACCCTCCTGCATTAGTACTGCACCAATACCTGTTCCTGAAGCATCACATTCAATGACAAATGGTTGTTGAAGATCTAGAGTGGTCAAAACTGGAGTCGTACACATGGCCTCCTTGAGAGCCTCGAAAGCTTTAGTAGCTACTACTGACCATTGAAAAGCATCCTTCTTGGTGAGAGTCATGAGAGGACCCACAATTTTACCATAGTCACGCACAAATTTGCGGTAATAACCCGTGAGACCCAAAAAACCACAAAGTTTTTTTATGGTTTTAGGTAGGGGCCAATCTTGTATTGCCTTAATATTATTGGGATCTACCTTAACACCTTCGTGAGATACTATATGACCGAGGTACTCCACTTCTTGAACACCAAAGGAGCATTTAGATCTTTTGACAAATAACTTTTCTTTGCGTAGGATATGAAGAACTCTGTCCACTTGTACTAAATGATCTTTCCATGATTTGTTATAGATGAGTATGTCATCAAATAATACTAGAACAAATTTTCGTAGGAATGGACGAAACACTTGGTTTATGAGACTTTGGAATGTAGAGGGTGCATTAGTGAGACCAAAAGGCATGACCAGAAATTAATAATGACCTTCATGAGTTCGAAAGGTTGTTTTGGGAATATCCTCGTCCCTAACTCGGATTTGTTGGAACCCTAAGCGTAAGTCCAATTTCATGAAGAATTTGGCACCATGTAGCTCATCTAGTAGATCATCAATGACAGGAATAGAAAACTTATCTTTGATTGTGATTTTATTGAGAGGACAAAAATCTGGACACATACGCCAAAAATTCTCTTTTCGATGAGCTAAGACGACAGGTGAGGAATAAGGACTAGTACTATGACGAATGACACCCTGGTCTAATAGTTCTTGGACAATCTTCTCAATTTCTATTTTTTGGGGTTGGGAATATCGATAAGGACGACCATTGGGTGGAAGACTACCAGGCACTAGATGTATGGCATGGTCATGAGATCTTTTGGGGGGTAGGCTTGTGGGTTCTTTAAAAACCTCCTCATAGTTAGACACAATGTTTTGGAGATCTTCCTCTTTGATTTCTAGCATAGCTTGTTCTAATTTTTCAATGCAATTGATTTGGACTATGAATCTCCCACCATATTTTCTTAACAAATTTTCCATGCTATGTGAACTTACAACTTTTTATGGAGGTGTGGGTAGTCCTTGAAGACGGATGATTCTCCCGTTGGCTTGCCATTCCACAAAGCAATTTTTGTGATTAAAACCCACAGTGGTTTCCAATTGTTCCATCCAAGCAACACCTTAAATAACCTTTGAATTTCCTAATTCCATAACAAAAAGAGGAACTTGCCAAGTATACGTACCCATTTGTAGTGAAATGGAAGATGTCTTACCAAGACATTGAGAAACTTCCCTGCTTGTCGTTTTGACTTGAAATCGATCTTGACTAGAAGAATATATGTGCAGACCCAGTGTCCTTGCAAGTCTTGCATCAATGAAGTTGTGAGTACTTCCGAAATCAATTAGTACCATCACTTGCTGCTTCCTAATGAAACCTGCCACCTTGATTGTATGGTGAGAAGATAACCCCATAAGAGCATGTACTGAAATAGTCATGGTATCCTCTTCAGCGACAACTTCATCTTGTGCATTTTGGTCCTCAACTAGGAGATCCTCAGGTGCGTCGTACTCCTCTATTTCTTCTTCTTGGTCGACATATTCAATTTGAAAATTTTGTCGTGGTGTACATGCTTGATCTTTTTGATGTTGAGTGTGACATTTGTAGCAGAAGTATCGTGACGGTTGATCATTTCTACAAAAAGAGTTGTTGCGGAATGGAGGTCGACCATATGAATCACGTCGTGTGGATGATCCTATGTGCACCTTTGTTTCTGCTAAGTCAACAATCCTTATACACTCATCCAACTTGGATGGATTTTGTAGATCTACCTCAACTTTAATATGTGCTTTTAATCCATTTCAAAAAGCTACTACTACCACGTCATGTGGTAGGTCTTCTGCATAGGAAAGCATACTGGTCAATTCAGAAATATAGGCCCCTACTGATCCTGTCTGCCTTAGTGAAAACAATTGTACTGTGTATGAACCCGTAGGACCTTTGTTGAATCTGTGAATAAAGGATCTTTTGAAAGTATCCCAATATAATGCATCTTGGGGCTCCTCACGTTTATACCATGTAAACCATTGATAAGCTTCAGTGCCAAATTTGGTTGTCGTAAAAGGGACCCTATCCTTGTCCTAAAATTTGTAAAATTCTAAGATGCCATCCATTTTTGCAATCCACCCGCGTGGATCCTGGACTTCAAAGGTAGGCATGTCAATGCATGGATGATTGACGCCCGTTGGACCTCTTGGTTGGTGGAAATTATTTCTATCTTGTTCCTCGTTACTTCTCTGTCTTTGGTTGTTATTTTGATAGGGTCTGTAAAACCCTCTTTGTTGCTCCATATTTTCTTCATTACCCCTATCCTCAATATTTTGGTGACCATTGTGAGTTAGGGACTGACTATTTTGACCTCTATGGTGAGTATAATTGTCATTGTAGACCTCTGTACTCCAGCGATTGGCACTAGAAGGATTTGGTTGGAGCGGTGTCTGAGATGCGTTGAAACTTTCAGTCATTCTCTAGAGATTTAATATCAAAGCTTTTAACAACTCATCATTGAGCACTAGATGATTTCCTTCTACTTGGGTGACATTTTCCTGTGCGAAATCTGGAGAAGAGTTGGATGCCATTGGGCTGACCACATGGTGATTCAGGTTAAAAATACCAATTCCTGACGGAGAAGGAGAATTTTTTGTACCTTGGCTTTGACGAGCTCTTCTTACATTTTTGTTGGGAGTTTCTGAGCTTGTTAATCGCCCGTCAGATCCTTTGATCCAACTTCTGCTCATGCACCTTCTAAAATATCTTGCTTAGGAGCCTTTGAGCTTCAATTTTCTGCAAAAATTTGTTAAATTGCCTAAAAAATTTGGTGTATACCTAATTATCACTCCAACTGTAACGCAGATTTGAATTGTGGCTCTCCTTGCAACTTTTGAGTTTTGACACAATTTGACACCTGATTTTGACAAAAATTTGTTAAATTGCCTAAAAACATTTGGTGTATACTCTACCTAATTATCACTCCAACTGTAACGCAGATTTGAATTGTGGCTCTCCTTGCAACTTTTGAGTTTTGACACAATTTGACACCTGATTTTGACAACAATGTGATAGTTTGACACCTGACTGTTACACCACTTGACTGACTTAGGATCGACACGGACGATCCGACACTACTTTACACGATACACAGATCGAAATACGATGACAACTCGAATATGAGCGATGATACAGTAGGTGGAACACGCAACCAAGACACGACACCCAAACTGGGAACACACTTGGATAAATGGGAGACGACACGACGAAGACACACGACACAACAGAAGACATGGACATGGAGAGGACACATGACACCACAAAAGACATGGAACACGCGAACTGATAGCAGGGATAATCACTCTATACTCTACCTAATTATCACTCCAACTGTAACGTAGATTTGAATTGTGGCTCTCCTTGCAACTTTTGAGTTTTGACACAATTTGACACCTGATTTTGACAAAAATTTGTTAAATTGCCTAAAAACATTTGGTGTTAACGTAGATTTGAATTGTGGCTCTCCTTGCAACTTTTGAGTTTTGACACAATTTGACACCTGATTTTGACAAAAATTTGTTAAATTGCCTAAAAAATTTGGTGTATACTCTACCTAATTATCACTCCAACTGTAACTTAGATTTGAATTTTGTGGCTCTCCTTGCAACTTTTGAGTTTTGACACAATTTGACACTTGATTTTGACAACAATGTGATAGTTTGATACCTCTGTTACACCACTTGACTGACTTAGGATCGACACGGACGATCCGACACTACTTTACACGATACACGGATCGAAATACGGTGACAACTCGAATATGAGCGATGAGACAGTAGGTGGAACACGCAACCAAGACACGACACCCAAATTGGGAACACACTTGGATCAATGGGAGACGACACGACGAAGACACACGACACAACAGAAGACATGGTTACACCACTTGACTGACTTAGGATCGACACGGACGATCCGACACTACTTTACACGATACACGGATCGAAATACGGTGACAACTCGGAATATGAGCGATGAGACAAGAGGGTGGAACATGCAACCAAGACACGACACCCAAATTAGGAACACACTTGGATCAATGGGAGACGACACGACGAAGACACACGACACAACGAAGACATGGTTACACCACTTGACTGACTTAGGATCGACACGGACGATCCGACACTACTTTACACGATACACGGATCGAAATACGGTGACAACTCGAATATGAGCGATGAGACAGTAGGTGGAACACGCAACCAAGACACGACACCCAAATTGGGAACACACTTGGATCAATGGGAGACGACACGACGAAGACACACGACACAACAGAAGACATGGTTACACCACTTGACTGACTTAGGATCGACACGGACGATCCGACACTACTTTACACGATACACGGATCGAAATACGGTGACAACTCGAATATGAGCGATGAGACAGTAGGTGGAACACGCAACCAAGACACGACACCCAAACTGGGAACACACTTGGATAAATGGGAGACGACACGACGAAGACACACGACACAACAGAAGACATGGACATGGAGAGGACACATGACACCACAAAAGACATGGAACACGCGAACTGATAGCAAGGATAACGACACAACAGAATAGGACAAGGATGGTTGGAAACGATGGGATGCGTGCACAAGGAGACGAGCAGATGTGACCAAGTCATAATGGCCTTACTGCGCCTTGTGAGTTATAAACCCCTGCTTGTTTTTCCCGTAGCTCGTGTGGGATAAATATTTAAGCCCAATGAAACTTAAAAAATTTTAACTGACGTCAGTAACTGAAATTAAACGAACTACCTTAGCTTTGTATCAATTATTGAATATTTTCGCGAATTGTGATTGGTCGGTAGCGTTCATTCCTGTGCACGACAGATTTTGAATTGTATGTATCTGTGAGTGTGTCTGCGCGGTGGATTTCGATTTGTTTTCGTCTGTGATTCGGAGGTTGCTACGTTGATCCGTCTACTTGGCCTGTGACCTGTACAACAACACATATGGCAGTGCTTGATTTTCGTTGCCTTCTCTATTGTTTAATTCGTGAGAAGTCTGACCCGGTGTGTTTACTCCATTTGGTACTGTTAATTTAACAACCGCGAGCACCGTTGTTTCCGCATTTGTAACCCTCGCGATCCGTTTGTTGGCTGGAACTGAAGATTGCGGAGCATATCGTGATGTCGTAAGAATTATATCTCCTCCCCAGGCGTGCAGAATCAACCAAACTGATACCACTTAAAGAGATACAAGATCTCTCTCGATAATACTTATAATAACCCTATAATTCAATAGTGCTAAACTCTTCCAAACGAGATCAGATCAACATGCAGCAGAACAATATGATATGGAAATTAAAATCAAAATATGAAACTATCGCCACTCAGGGTGGGCTCTCCCCCGCCGTATAGGCTATACGAATACGCATATGAAAGAATATAAAAATGAATAGATGATTTTAACTAAAATATCTAATCTAATAAATATGAAATATTCACATGGAAAACCTAACCAACAGGCCAGGAAAACCTAACCGACAGGCTAGGTTTGGTATGTAGCAATGATTTCGTGAAGGGAGTAGAAGTTTTGTATGTTGAGTAGAAGAAGATATCCAAAATGACTTGATGGCTAAATGAATTATTTGAGTTATTAGTTGTTGGTTGGATTATGAGACAAAGTATGGATTGGAACTTTCAAATTTTTTAGATTGCTAAAGTAATTATTAAAATAATACCATTGTGATTTGTTGAAATTTTATTATATTATGAACGTAATTGATTTCATAGCTCATTAACATGATAAAATATTTTATTTTTGGTTATTTGGGTTTAAAATGAATTCTACTTGTATTATACAATGATCCATAGTTTAGATATTATGCATATTTCTCTTGAAAAGATTTAAACATGAACTTTCAACTTTTTGAGATTGCTAAATTATTTATTACTGTTCTTATGGTTGCACTTATGCATCACAAAGAAAACTAATAGTCCAGAGTTGGTAAAACAGACTTTGATAGCATGAAGTTTTGGAAATTGTAATCAAATAAGATGCAGTGCATAAATAGTAGAGGTGGAGTTTTGATATTGTAAAGGCTATTGTAGGAAAATGTCAAGAAGAAGGATGTTGAATTCTAAATATTTGTATTTACAATAAAAATTGAAGAAGATCTAGAAGATGAAAACCAAAAATTCAAACTTTTTTATTAAAAAAGTGTACGTATCTAGCTTTAGCAACTGAATTGAGATGATAATTGAATTTGTTTATAATCTCTCAAGCTCTAAAAAAGTGAGTTGTGATTTATCAAGGGCAAAGACCTAAATACAACCCATTTTTTTTTTAAATATATATTACATGTTATAAAGAAAGTTTAACCACAACAACAAGGTTAACTATGACCTATAAAACTCCCATAATCAAATATTATAAATAATTAATACATTGTAAAGAAACAAATTACAATTTTAATTATCATCTCCCTATAAAATAATATGGAAAAAAGTTTGCATCTGCACCTTTCTTATGTAGGCACGACAGCTATTCATTAATATATACCATTAGGATAGATTTTACTGTATTTATTTAAACAAAACTACTATCACTTATCACTGTATCAATACATTAAATATTAAACTTGACAACAACCATTGAAACAAATAAATCTTTATTAGTGCTTTGGAATCAGCAAAATACTTGTGCTCAAAAAACAGGAGAAAAGAGGTATTTTATGTATTAGAATGTTCTTTTAAAAAAAATGGAAGGCTTACTAATCACCAAATGACTGTTCAATCTTTTTGCCTTTAATGTTCAAGCCAGCCTGTGATGTTTAAAATAGTCGCTTTCTCTTTTGGGAATCACACTGTTCACATTCACCGATACGTTCTTCACGTAGGAAACCAAGGTTGGTGTATCTCTCAGACACAGCATACTACTTATCCAATGTTTTAATAACAATCAGTTTTGTATTGTGATAAACTAATTAATTTAGTTAAGGAGATACATAAAAAAAATTATTGGTTGTGGTCAAGGATTTAAGGGTTTTTTTTTGGTGTTATTTTTACTACTAACCAAAGTTTACTTAAATGTCGACTCCCAAATAATTTAAAAAATATAAACTCTTAATAATAATTTCTTAGAGAAAAACCGAAGAAGTTTTTTTTTTTATTAAATTGGAAAAAAACATCCAAACAAAAATAGATCTTGCATATTTTATCGAGGAAGATTGAACTTCCTTAAATATCATTTATAATATTCATTACAATAGCAGATCTTGCATATTTTTTTAAAGGAATTTGGTATGTACTTGGATCACATAAAAAAATATTCTTTACTTTTTGTGCTATGACACGTGAATGGATTCTGATTATCTGTCCACGAAACTTAATTTTAGAAGGCTTTTTGAGTGGGAGTCAAATGACCATGCAAAGAGTAGAACGAGCCACACATAACCCAATTTTCTCAAGCTATAAGATTAATTGTGCAACTTCTTTAGAGTAAAATTGGTAAGAAATTCCATGTTCAGGCATTTGGTTTAAAACCCATCTCCTGCTTTTCTTTTCTTTTTCTGTTAAAGTTTTGGTTCATTTATATAACTAATGCTCCACTAGAACCAATATATATATATTTTGCTTTTGGCAGTCCACTATTCCGACAACTATTTTTGGCTAGAGAATTAAGACACCCACAAATATATTTTATTTAAACTTTCTTTTTATTTCTAGTGCAGTTTTGAATTTGTTTTAATTTTAAAATGGGATAAAGTTTTCTAATAATAGATAAAAAGTTGTTAAAAAACTTCTCAAAATTTTATACTCACATATATTTAAAATGCAAAACATTCATGTTGCATCAAACTTGTTATTAGTTGTAAATATAAATTTTAAAATAATAATGTAAATGTGAAATCTTTATATATATAATTAAAATGTGTTTTAATTAAATTATTAAAAAAAAAAATAGTGTTAATTAAATTAACGTAGAGAAAATTCAAATATAACAAGCAAAATTAGTTTATTTCAATATGATCTTTCGAAATTTAAAAAATTAAGGTGTTGAGAATTGAAAATCCTTGTCTTTAAAGCTAGAACAATATTTTTTTTTGCAATTTGAAGTTATTGATATACACTCTCCTATAAGATAAGTTAGAACAATATTTCTTTTTCAATTTGAAGTTATTGATATACACTCTCCTATAAGATAAGTTAGAACAATATTTCTTTTGCAATTTGAAGTTATTGATATACACTTTCCTATAAGATAAATTAGAAAAATATTTTTGCAATTTAAAGTTATTGATATACACTCTTATAAGATAAATTAGATCCGATGAGTATACAAAAATATCATTGAAATAAAGTTTACGTAATCATCGCTCAATGTTTAAATTACCCTAAGATGACCTTAGAGTGTTCATTGATCTATATACTCCTCATACTGACCAATAAGTGTCATTTTTTTCCTTTTCTTTGACTTTTAATGACCTTGGTTGGTCCATAATGCCATATTTTCTTTCTTTGGTGACAATTCCTTTGTGGTTACTTTGATGTTATGGTTGCCTTTTTATTTTGTTATTCAACTTAGGATTTCTAGGTTTCTTCTATGAGAACAAACATGCATTTGACTTCTTCTTGCACAATTGAGCTGTTAAAACCATAAAATTAGCTACTAAAGAAAATAAATTATTTATCAATGAGGTAATATCAACAAACAGATTTATGGAGAGGCATCGAAGCTTAGACGTCTAAGGAATCGAACTAGGGTTTCAAAGGCTAGGATAGAGGCCACATTTTCATGCAAAAAAAAACCATTAGAGAGGATCAATCTTGTTAGAGGGTCTTTCAATAGTACGAATCATAGCCAAGAATGGGTACAAATACTTTAGTACCAAATCCTCCAAAACAAAGAATCTCATATCAGGAGAAGCTATGTGGTACCCAAGATAGCTTCAATGACTATCAAACACAGGTAAGGACAATCATAAACACCATGGGAAAGTGAAAAAATGAGGATTCTCTATCGATAAGGGTGAATGGATGTTTACCACAAGTAAAGGAAATACTAGTATTGGAAATAGCTGAGGATTGGATAGTTGAGGATATAGTTTATAAGACAAAACACAATCTAATAGGTAAATTCGTGGGTTTCAAATCATATGTGCACTCCCTTCACACATGGATAAGGAAACAATGGTATTTGGAAGGAGATTATGAAATTCTAACTCTCCCAAATCGGTATTTTTTTTATAGAGTTCACATCAGTGGCAGACACATAAAAAGTATTTGAGGGAGGGTCATATCATCACGGGCCAACAGGACTATTCTTGCAACCATGGAATATGGGATTTGACCTAAGGGTGGAACCGACTGCAATACCAATATGGGTAATATTATTTGCTCTTCCCCTTAAATTTTAGAAAGAGGAGGTATTTTAGGCAATAGGCAACTTACTAGGTCATTATTAAGGTAGATCAAGAGAAACAGTTTTAGGAGGATCGATAATGTTTTCTAGGGTTTGTGTAGAAATGGACCTCAGTAAACCTCTTCCAATAGAGATAGACCTAAAAATAGGAGATTTTTTTTTGCGCTATAATTGGATTATGAGGTTATTCCATTGAAATATCGGGTGTGTCACACTCATGGAAATCTGGCTAGAATGTATCCAATAGTTAAGGATCATCAATTTGAACAAGAGGGAACAAGAGCAAATATTAACATGGCGGGAAAATCTCCTCAGTAGAAGGTAAATCAGAAGGAAGGAAAAGGTCCAATAGACTCTGAGGGCTTCCAAAAAGTAATCAAAAGTTCAAACAAACAAAATCAACATAGTAACTAGAGACAAGGAGAAAATACGAGAAGAAAAAATAATAGATATAATATATTCAAACAACTAGGAAGCTTGGAAACAAAAGGGGATTTTCAAATGGAAGGATTAGAGGAGGATACCCAACAAGTCACACCGGTATATTAGGAACAATACTCCAGTCTAGTGTCAGGGAACAAGCAAGGAGCAGAACCAGACACAACCTCTCTCATGGAAGAGGAGATTCAGCCCATGAGGGAGACCAAAGGAGGGGGAATAGAGTAGGGGATAGTTTTAACTCAGGAAATAGAGATGAAATAAGGAAATATGAATAAATACAACCCTACTTTAAGGATTCAACAAGTGGATAAGAAACAAAAATCAAACTAATATGTAGGGAGGAAGTTAAACAAGGAAAAGATGGAGGAACAAGGAAGATATTTGAGCCAGAATGGAAAGGTAAATTCGATGGCTGATTTTTTCTCTCCTAATTCTTAATGATATTAATTACTTGGAATGTAAGGGGTTTAGGTAGTCACCCCAGACAAAAGGCGGTCAAAAACATTATCATAGATATTATTCCAGATATAGTTTTGTTACAAGAAACCAAAATGCAAAGAGAAGACTTACAAAAAATAAATAGGAGGATATGGCAAAAAGGAGAGATCCTTACTCAATTGGCATAGGGAAAATTAGGTGGATTGGCCACTGTGTGGAATCACCAACTGTTCATAGCGATAGGGGGGCCTCTACAAGAGGGGTGTTGATGGTCCGATTACAAAATAGGGAAAGTGGAAAAAATTGGACTATAGTTAATTTTTATGGAGCACAGATAGTTAGAGCACAAAGGGATCAATGGGAAGCCATCCAGACTTTTAGAGACAACTACCCGGAGGACCAATGGATTGTGGGAAGAGACTTCAATGCAAATCTCAGAATAGAGGAACAACAAGGAGGCAGATCCATGTTGGAGGAAAAGGATATGTTTTTTTCATCAATAACATGTCAAATGAATCTAATAGATATCCCAAATTTGGATAGCTCCATGACCTAGACAAATAGAAGAAATGAAGGGGAGATATTCAAATATTGCTTGGATCATTTCTTCATGGGAGAGGAACTATACATGCATACCAAGCATAAAGCAAGGGTCATGGATAGGCTTTCTTCAGATCATTTTCTAGTAAGCCTTACCATAGAAGAAGATAATCATAAAGTTATAGGAACTTTTTAATTTGAGCTATGGTGGCTGAAAGATGACGAGTTGGGGGATCACATAGAGGAGTGGTGGGAATTAGGGAAACCAAGATTTGGGACAACCCAATTCAAACATCATAAACAACTAAAATATGTTAGGACCTAACTAAAGGAGTGGAGTAAACATAAGAAGGAACTCACTAAAATTCAAAAGAATAAAATCAAGGATCAGAAGGAGAAGATTGCTCAAGAGATAAGACAAGGAACTATTACGAAAGATCTGTTGCAACGTGAGGCAAAAATTATTAGGAGAGAGGAAGATTTGGTGGAATAAGAAGAGATATATTGGAGGTAAAGATCTAGAGTTACGTGGTTAAATGAGGGGGATCAAAACACAACTTTCTTTCATAAGACAACAACAACTAGAAGATAAAAAAAATAGAATTACAGGTCTTAAAGATATGATGGGTTAGGTTAAAACTAATGGAAGTGAAATCAAAACTATAGCAAATCAGTACTTCCATACTCTTTTTAGTAGCAATACAAATTTTAATGCAATATGGTAGGAGAATATACTAGAGGTAATTCCATAATTAGTGAAACCAGGACATAATAAATTATTAATGGAGGAAATTTCTTTGGAAGAAACATCGTAGATCATACAAAAAGAAAATAGGAAAGATCCCAAGATCAATGGATTCCCCATTGAATTTTATCAAAAATTTTGGGAAATTGTGGGCCAAGCAATGGTGAAGGCACTGGAGGAAATCAAATAGAGTAAGCAAATGTTAAAAGCCTTGAATCATATTTTTATCACCTTAATTTCTAAGGGTCCACCTAGTGAGATAATTGATAATTATAGGCATATTTCACTCTATAATGTAGTATACAAGATATTAACAAAGCTTATGGCAAAGAGGTTAAAACTTTTTTTACCAAATCTGATTTCAAGTGAGCAAGGAGGTTTTGTTGAAGGTAGACAAATTCTAGATGGAATAGTAGTGGCACAGGAAGTGATACACACAATGTCCAAGCAAAAGGACCCAAGTATGTTTATTAAATTAGATCTTTCTAAAGCCTATGATAGAGTAGATTGGTATTTTTTGCAAAGGATTTTAGAAAAATGGGCTTTGCAGAGAGTGGAGAGATTGGGTAAAAGCTTGTACATGGACCACATCATTCTCAGTTCTAGTAAATGGCAGTACCTATCCCATATTTATAGTAGGAAGGTGTTTGAGGCAAGGGGACCCTATTTCCTCTTACCTTTTTATCCTTTATGCAGAGGGTCTAGGGAGACTGTTAAAAAAAGGGAGACAAGAGGGGAGGTTAAGGGGTCTGAAAATTAGTTCTCAAATTGAGATAAACCACCTTCAGTTTGTGGATGATACAACTCTTATTAGTCAAGCCAATCTCCTAGTAGCAATAAACATAAAAGAAATTTTAGATGGGTATACTCAAGCTATAGGGCAGACTTTTAATGGAAAAAAATCTCAAATATTTTTTTCAATACAACGAAATGGATGAGAGATAAAATTATACAATTGTTGAACTTCATGGAAACTCCTTTACCCATACGGTATTTAGGAGTTCCTCTTTCTACAAAGAGTGGAAAGGGTTGGTTGACAAACTTCAAGCTAAGTTGAACAACCAGACACACAAAATGCTAAGCTTGGGAGGAAGGCTTACAATGATTAAAGCTATGCTACAAGTTCCCCCAGTTTATGAATTTTCCATACTTCAAGCTCTAGATATTGATAAATACACAAGAAAAATTTTATGGTCAGGTGCAAGGGAAGAACAAAAATTAGCACTAGTTGGGTGGGAGAAGATATGTCAACCAAAAAAACAAGGAGGATTGGGGATAAGATCAACATCCCAAAGTAGAAAGGAACTAGCAAGGAAGTTATACTAGAGATGGATTACAATTACTGGGGGCTTATGGAGTATAATTTTACAAGCTAAATATTACCTATGAGTGGTTGAGAAAGACATCCCAAGATATAGAGTGGAAGGAGAGGGATCTACAATATGGAGAATAATGGAAGTAGGCTAGGAGTGAATAAAGACATACCTATATTGCCAGTTAGGGGATGGAAAGAATGCTTTATTTTTGAAGGATTCATGGAATCAATCTCAACCAATTATTCAAACATTCTCAGAGATGAAGAGTTGGAAAGCAGAGCTCCAAAAGGTAGGGTGGTGGAAAGCCTCTTCCTATATGAAATAATGGAATCAACATGTGTCAAGCTTACTACAATGGAAATATCCTCAAGAATGAATAGTGAGGGAGACAGAGGAACTAACTGAAAAACTATGGATACATATCCAAAGATACCCAATTCAGGATGGTTCTACGAGGGATATGCTTGGATGGGGAGGAAGCAAGTTGGGAATCTATAAGGGAAAGGAGGGATAAAAGGTAGTTTGTGGATATGAGATTATCCCAACACCACTTCCATGGACATTTGTATGAAAAAAGGAAGGATGACCAAAAATTAACATTTTCTCATGGTTGATTAACCATAGAAAGTGCTTGACATTTGATAATATGAGAAAAAAAGGTTTCTACAAGTCTTCCAAATGTGTTATGTGTGGAAAAGCAGAGGAGACCTTGAATCACCTCTTTTTGGGTGTTCTTTGCTCAATATATATGGATCAGTTGGTGGAGGCAGATGAGACAACATTGGGTAATTTTTGAGAGCCAAGAAAGCTTTTATGAGAAATGGAAATAATCTAGATTTAAGACTAAAACAATGAAAATGACATAAAAGTTGGGGCCTAGCTTCATATGGTGGTAGTTATGGCTAGAACAAAATGCACATATTTTTAGATCAGAGCACGGAACAAGGGAGAAAGTATGAGAGAGGATTATGAGTAAGGTAATAGAAACAATATCTATTAGATTATAGGAGGAAAAAAACATAGAAATGGAGGAAGTGACTATTTTACGAAGATTTGGAATAACTGTAAAAGAAAAACAACTAAGGGTTGGATGCGCAGGTGAGATATCCTCAAATAACATAGAGTGGAGACCACCTCCCATAGAGTAGGTGAAGGCAAACACAAATGGGGCTTCTACTAAAAACCCTGGAAAAGCTAGTTTTGGCATTATCATACGAAATTGAAAAGGAGAACATATGTACTGGAGAGCAAAAGGTATGAAGGACACAATAAATAATGAAGCAAAAGGACATGTGATATTTTCAACAGCAATGATAGTTGCAAATATACATTTACATAAGCTATGGATAGAGATAGGCTCTCAGATATGGGCTAGAATCTTGGATCCTATAAGACCCTTTTAGGTGTTGGGAATTGACGAGAGAAGGAAGGTGGAAGCAGTTCAAAATATTTGGAAGGTTTTTCAGGATATTTTTATTACACATATCAAGCGAGAGGGAAATAGGGTGAAAAATTATTTAGAAAAATAGGGAAAATAACTGAAGGTGGGGCAATATGTGGACTCTCAGATGGAAAATCAGATAAGCTAGTACCAAATAATCCAAGGGATGCAAGAGGTGGTACAAAAAAATAACAAAATAGGAAGAGCATCTAGTGATTCTAATGAATTTACCACTATTGGGCCACAAAGTGAAACAACATGAAGGTAGAGGGATTGGTAATTTTTGAGCCAGGAGGAATTGGTGGAGGATTTTTTTTCTCCCGTATTTCCTGTCTAGCTCATTTTACTTTGTAATACAGTTTCTATAAATATAATATATTTTTCATTATTTCAAAAAAACAAACAAATTTGACACATCAAACTTTGAACAAAACTAATGATTTAGGAAGTTTAATTATAAGAAAAATTCTAAAATAAATAAAACCATCTAAAAGAATAGGCATATAAGTCCAAAGCCATGTGATGCAAGTTGTGTATGTATGTTTATATTTGTTTTTGGTTACATAGGAGAGTTGGTCACAACCACACTATTTTTAGTAACTGATAATCATAGAGTTCAAACGACAGGGGTTGTTGTGTATGTATTTTTATCAATGGATCAAAATTTTAATCATAGGAATATGCCACTAACTAGTAATAAAGTCATGTGAAGTAAGTTATATGTATGTATGTTTAAAAATTCTAATTATAGAATTATGCCACTAACTAGAAACAAAGTTGATGCAAACTCTTTGTTATCTCAATCAGCCTGCAAACATCTTCACATCAACCAAGAACAACCAAAACATACACATACCACGAAATTAAAAAAATGACAACGGACACTTAGAATAGAGTTAGAATGATTTATTCAAATAGAAACCTTTAGGACCCTCTTACAACCATTACCCCTAGAATATTATCAGTCACCAAATGATCTCAAAAAAAACCCTTGCAACAAAACTTCCCAAAGTCTTCTTCTCCAAAAGACTCTTCTTGTACTCTACCCAAAAAATCCTCAACCCACAGTATAAAAATACCCCCAAAAAACTCTAATCCTAACTGAATCCTATTTTTACTACCACTAAAACCAAAAATAGCTGATAGATAATAATTACGCCTAACCCATAACCCCCTATTCAAGAACATAGTTGTTACAAAAATAGAAATAGACCCACTAAATGAAGAGTGGGTGGAGAGGAGGGAGAAATGGTAGTAACGACTGTCCACATCATCCTCCCCAAATTTTAGAATTTTGAACCTCTTGGTTTAGAGCCCTAAAATGAAGTTATTCTTGGTCGCTGCCATCCTCAATCATCACATCTAGATTCTCTAATTTTATTTTACCATTCAATATCTTTATATTTTCTTTGATGGCATATTTACAAGCCTATTGGAAAATCTCTTTAATATCAGCTTCATTGAATCCGTTGGTATATCAAGCAACAACACCAAGATCTATATCCTTTGAAACTAGAGACTTTCTGAGACAAGATTTGAAAATTTGGTAGCATGAATTCTCATCAAGAAATGGTATGTAGATCACTTGGTCAAGTCTTCCAGACCTTAACAGTGCAAGATCCATGATATCGGGCCTGTTAGTAGCCCTGATGATGAAAATTGTTTTCTTGGTCGTCCTCCCATCCATTTCAGTTAGCATATGGTTAAGAGCTTTGTGTGCCGCACTGCCTACATACCAAACACTATGACCACACTCTGTGGCAATAGAATCTAGCTTGTCAAAGAATAAGATACAAGGAGCTGCCTGCCTGGCCTTGTCAAAAATTTCTCTCACGTTTGCCTCACTCTCTCCAAACCACATTGTCAACAACTCTGGACCTTTCACGCTGATAAAGTTGGCCTGGCATTCATTAGCAATGGCTTTTGCCAGCATGGTCTTCCCACAACCTGGAGGCCCATAAAAGAGGACACCTTTTGGAGGAGACATGCCAAATTTCTCAAACTTATCGAAATATTCCACAATTATCTTCCCATTGTCGATCATAAAGTAAGGAAAAACATATCCATGATAAAATTGCATTCCCTCTACAACATATAAATTATTTTTTGCACTTTTTCCCTCTTCAAGGGTTACAACACCCTTTCTACCGACTTTACTCATGGCCTCTACTATCATATTTCATATTTCATAGTTGTTCCCAACACTCATCGTGACAACATTTGCTAAATCACTATCTTCAACCTCCTTTGACAATTTTTTTAATTCAAAAACCTAATATTTTGCTCTCGTGTCATTCTCCTTGGTGATCTGAATGGGATTTAGTCCTACTACAACCACCTTTACACCTTCCATAATTAATCTTGGGGCAAGAACAACCGATGTGGTAGTTCATCACTAGCTAAATCATTTGTCTTTGTTGCAGCTAGCCTTACAAACTTGGGTTCAATATTCTGTACAGGATCATCTAGTTCAACCTCTTTAGAAACTGTCACACCATCATTAACAAGTTCCTCACCAATTCTGTTGTGTTCGTCACTTGGAATACCAATGGATGATTAGTATCCATATTCACCATGTTCACGTTCAGGAAAACTGTCCTTGACTTCATTACTCTATTGATTGGATTTCTTTGCCCCTCTAGGATATAAAAGATAGTAGGTTTCTCCCTTTGAATCTTTGAGAAACTTTTTCCAGCCCATTGTAAAAAAAGATAGGGCTGCTATTTCACTTGAGTCTTCACCTTTAAGAGGCTTCAAAATATGGTGTCTTTTCCCATGTTGAATTTCATATGTATTTTCTCTACCATGGTGAATTACATTCCTATCATAGTGCCAAGGCCTACCTAATAACAAATGACATGCATCCATAGGTACTACATCACAAAACACTTTGTCTTCATAAGGATCAATTGTGAAATCAACAAGACAAGACATATTCACCAGGACACTATGATATTTTTTTAACCAAGAGATCTTGTAAGGATTAGATTTTGGAAAACAAGTAAGTTGCAGTTTGTCTACCATTTCTTTACTTACTAAATTGTTGGTAGACATACTATATATAATCACCTTGCACACTTTCTCTCTACACTTGCATTTTGTTCAAAAAATGCTCTTTCTTTTCCAATCAGCTTCTAGGGCCTCTTTATCACCTAATATTATAGTTCTTCACAATATCAAGTTCTATCTTGTTTTTGCTTCCACTTATTCAGCTGGAGGTTCTTCTCCTTCTTCTTGGGCTACCATAGCCCTCTTGGGATTGTGTGGAAAGTCCACGGTCTTGTGGGTTTCATCACATATAAAACATCTCAAGGGATTCCACTCTCCAAAGTATTTTCATCCTCTTTCAATACCTTTGAAACCTCCTCTTCCTCTGAATTCAGGCTCCAGACTCCCCTCAAGATCTTCTTCTTTGGTAGTGTAACACCCTAAAAATGATGTAGTCAATTTATCATAAGGTTAAAAATCCAAAATTTACCTCAAAACCATATTTTAAATAGCTTGCCTCAATTTTTGCACCACAAATAGGCTTTGTTTTGACCGTTGGACGATATCGTTGTCGATTTGACGATATCGTACCTAATTGAATGAAATCATCTAGAGCAAAACATCCAGACGATTTCATTTAAAACATAAATTTGCAAGAATAGAAGCACAATAAAATTAGTTCCAACCTCCTGGCTTATCTGGGCATAACTGCGTTGAGGTTGTTAACTATCCTCCCGTTGGATATCTACCGTATTGGGATGAATCCCAATCCTCTAACTTCTTCCTAGCCCTATAAAACCCATGCTTTGCTAATGCAATCCCCCTGGC
Source organism: Wollemia nobilis (assembly GCA_028583015.1). NCBI lineage: Eukaryota > Viridiplantae > Streptophyta > Pinopsida > Araucariales > Araucariaceae > Wollemia > Wollemia nobilis. Next base: position 16,445,860 of record JAQPPZ010017235.1, read on the forward strand.
TGATCAAGTACTTGCAACCTAAATTATACTAGTTTCAAGAGCATCCCAGGCACTATCATTTTCATAATTTTTATCAACTCACTTGCAGGTTTTTCACTGTGAATAAGTCAGAAGAAGCTCGGATCTTCTCAGACGATCTCATCCCAATTATAGACGATCCTATGCTGATTGGAGGTGATCTTGCTAGATTAGAGATTATCATTGTATCGCTCCAAATTTTTCGCACCCTTACCTTCAGGCTATAGGATCCATGCCCGAAAGGGGGATGTGAAAAGGATGGGACAATACCTCAGACTGAGAGGCCCTTTGAAGGTCCCGCCTCTCAGGGGAGGTGTATAAGGGTGAATTTTCGATGGATGGTGGGTTCACCAGGAAAATTTTGAATGGCATTTTCCATGCCTAGGTTGGGAATGTGTTTGATGTGTTCAGTTTTACCTTTAATCATTCAAATCCTAGGTTTGGCCAAATGAATCTAAACTATTCTATATGAAATGCAAATTTAAATGAAGACAAAAAACAAATTTAAACAGAGAATACAGGAAATATACTAGATTAGAAAAAAGTCATACCTGATTCTGGATGTCTGATGGAGGTTCTATTTTTTGAAACAGTCTAGATCGCCTCTGATCTGACAGGATCATCTGGAATTAGACAAGATCATCTGAGATATGACGAATTCGTCAGAGACCTGCAATCAGAGAAGTAGACACATAATACAAAAAATACAACTATGCTGATAAAGGAAAATGATGTGAAATGATAATAATGATGTTAATAAGATAATCCCAAATAGAAATGCAAGTAAATTATCATGCTTTAATAGCTAATCATGATTTTATTATGTATTTAAGCTACATGGGTGAACTCCAAGATGTAGAATAACAAGAAATAATAATAAAACTAACTAGATGCAGAATAAAATAGCAGAAAGGTATAGAAAAAGCGCAAACTCTAGGCACTGATTGCCCCCAATGTCAGATGCAGTCGAAATCGTCTCAAATTGTGGAGTGATCGTTCGAGATTGTACAGGATCATCTATGACGATCTGAGCTTGCTCCGGCTGAAAAAAAATGAATTTCCTGCAAACAAAATTGGAAAAATACAAATGCAAATGGTGATTTAAGATGGTCTAATGCAAATAGAACTCATGTTACAGGAAATTTCATCCAGGGGAATGTCAAGGGGAGGTCCTAAGATTAAATAGGCATATGAAGGAGGTTGGGAGGTTGGAGATCATCCTAATTTGGGAGATCTCCAACGGGGGAAGTCTCTAACCACGCAGACACGCTTTTGCCCAGGTTAGAGACGTCGTTGAAACAGAAGCTAATTATGAAAAATCAGTTTTGGGACGAAATCGTCTGGACGTTCTGCTCCAGATGAATTTGTCCGATCTGAGGCGATATCGTCTGATCGACGACGATATCGTCCAATGAACAAAACAAATCCTAAAAATGGCACAAAAAATGAGGAAACGGGTAGCAGGCGATTTTGGAGCGGTTTTGGGGTTGAAATTTAAATTTGAATTATTACTAAAGTAATTTTAATTATTTGCTAAGGTTTACTGTGCCAATTTTAGGGTGCTACATTTTGCCCCCTCTTTAGCGAATTTTTCGAAGAAAATGCGTTAAAGATGAGTTCTTCTCGATCTACGAGAAAGCAAAAATTATTCCCATTTTTAGGCGACGATTCTAGGTCGAATCGAACGACAACTTACTATGATGCCCCCTCCGTGTTTTTACCCAAATCGAACGTTTGAGGTAAAAATGCAGAAAAGCAAAATTTTAAAATGTTTTTAATTGTTTTTTGAATAAAATTAAGAAAAATAGGGAAAAACCCTAATTCATTTTTACTGTTCATTTTCCTAATTTCTAGAGCTCTGCAAACAAGATGGTCGAGACAGCGCACAGATCGACAGAGGTCCGGCGTGGGCTAAGGGTAAGGGTCCAAACTTAATTTAGAATGCTTTAATTTTGAATTTCATGCTTTTTAGATTAATTTTGAATGATTTTTGAGCATCGCGGCCATTTTTGGGCCGTCAACATCGTCGGGATGAAATCGTCTCAATTTCATCAAAATCATCTCGATATCGCCGATTTCATCCAAGGGCAAAATCGACGATATGGGGACGATTGCGTACAATAAGGGACGATTCCCTCTTGCGAAATCGGAGATGAATTTGCTCAAATTTTAGACGATATCGTCCAATAGTGGACGATATCATCATTGGTATAAAATTGAACTTGTTTTACTTGCATTTTTAATCACTGTTTTATTAATGATTTTTATTGTTTTGTTGTTTATTTTGCAGAGAGGATTACTAAAGAACCAGGAATGGAAATACGATGGGCTGAGGGATGACTTGGCCACTCTATCTCAGGTAGAGCGATATCAGTTGGCTTAAGTCGGCTTGCAGCATGTGGCAGATATGCCACAAGTTTCTACAGATATGGGGCTATTGACAGCCCTAGCAGAGAGGTGGTATCCGGGTTCTTCTTGTTTTCGGTTACCAATAGGGGAGATGACTCCCACATTGGAGGATGTATGGAGGATTTTTAGGATCCCCATACAAGGATGGCTAATAAATCCCACGGCCAATCAGGGCCACGCGATGATGCGACTGTGCGGAGATTCGAGCTTCGCCCTGGAGAAGGGCGGAGTGAACATCGAGTCGCTACGCCAGATGCCTGGGGCATCTAGACTAACACAGGTTTTGGCTGGGGTGGTATATGGTCTGCTACTATGCCATCAGATTGGATGCAGACTACCATGGCTACTGAAAGATGTGGTCTACGACATGAGAGACCATGAGTACAAGTTTACTTGGGGGAGCTTTGTACTATGCCGATTGTATAGGATCCTACATAGGGTTGTATACAAGGGCGGTCGATGTCTGGTCATGACATCACTACTATAGGTTTGGTGCTAGGAGCACATCACGATGCGGAGTCCAGTAGGGCTCCCACTAACAGGGATTGATGGGGAGAGGCCCCGAGTTTTCTACTGGTGGCTCTAGAGAGGGTCACAGTGGCGGATAGATCTGCCAATGTCTCGAAGACTACTTGATGACCTTGTCTATGACCAGATCACCTGGAGGCCTTGGAGAGATCATCCAGGGTGGGCTGAGGATGGACAGGAGCTGGCTCGCGTTAGGCGAACCTGCTGGATTAGGATAGAGAGGAGAGAGGTGGAGCTCCACCGCTACGACCAATTTTTGAGGCAGTTTGGTCTACAACAGGGGATCCCATCTCTCAGGGACTACAAGTTTTCCCAAACCATTTGGGATAACACTATAGTCAGCGAGGCTCCAGATATGCAGCGCTTCTGGAGTGAGGACGTAGATGATGCCCCCATTCAGCCAGTGGATGGGGACGATGCAGGGGTTGTCGATGGCTACGATGCCTAGTACGTAGGCATCCGCCCTCCTCGGATGACGAGGGCTCAGGGTTTGATTCATGTAGTTGTGCGTCGGATGGGGAGGCGGTGCCATGCGGCCATTGAGGCAACACAGGGTCATGACGGGAGAGAGCATAGGAGGCCACAGGCTCAGCAGAGGCCACGATAGTGGGAGAGGAGGGAGGAGAGACCCCCTTCTCCACGAAGAGAGAGGCCACCATCGCTTGATAAGGGCAAGGGTGTTGAGGTAGGAGAGAGTAGCGAGATGGCTACTCTCCGAGTGGAGACTGTCCATCTCTAGGCTCAGGTACAGTCCTTGCAGGATGAGGCTACACGACACCGAGAGGAGGCCACACAACTCAAAGATGAGGTCACACACCTCAGAGCACGGAGCGAAGGGGCAAGCACTCGGGACCTAGCATGGGCTATTGCCCAGATCACATTCTATCAGATGCTATACCACCATATGGTGCCAGAGGAGTAGAGGTTACCGCTATCGGCCCCCCATTGCGAAGCCTATCATGATGAGATCATCGAGGACATCATCACGATCAGAGTCTAGGACTCATAGCACCACACGGACTACGATGGGGCCACCTCGTCCACCTTAGGGCGAGGGAGGAGATGAGGCTGAGAGCTCGAGGGGTTCTCGAGGCTAGCTGCTGCAGACTGCATTGCATAGATTGATACATAGTGTTTATTATTTTTGATAGAGGATTGAGTATGCCGAGGTACAAATTGTGGCATACCGATCCAGTTTTGAGATGATGTATCTATTGTTGATATATATATATATAGATGAGATATTTTTTATCATATGACTTGTCTTATGTGTTTGTATGATGCTTTAATGTTTTGATTTGATTGATTTGATGATTCATGTAATTATGTCGTTTGGAAATATTATGACTTTGATGTCATGCTGTAAGATTTTAAATGAAATAATCTGATGTAAACAATTGGTGGTTGTGGTGTGATTTGATAAAAAATAAAAGGGACTTCTAACAATAATTTCAAAGGACATTGTCACTATTATAGACCATTTCATGGAGTCGCCGCTCACTCGGTCATCAAGCTAATCCCAGTATAGAAGTATTGTTAAAATTAAAAGAGTGCTTAAGAGACTGTCTTAAGACTTGGTGTTGTAATGATGGAGATAATGATGGTTTGATGATTTGTTTTCAGATTTTCATAAAAATAGTATGCATGAAAATATGATGTTGCTAGGCATAAATTCCTAAGTGTGATAAAATTTTGAACAATTCCTTAGAATTTATACCATGGTTGCAAAAACTGAATTTGAACATAATGTCATGAAATAGGATAGGTGTTTATTTGTTTGTAAAGCATAATTGTGTAACATAATGATGCAAGTCACATGTTTTGATGAATTTTGTTTTTAAAATAAATGGAAAAGAAAATTAGAATGATGGTTTGCGCTAGGCATAGAATTATAGGTATAAACTTATACCATCATCGCGAAATCCAAAGAAGAAAAATAGATTGTTGGTTTTATTGCAAGATGCATTTTTGACTTTTGATAAACAGAAAAATAATAATATGAAAATGTTGTTTGAAATTATTTTTGAGATTTTATGAGAAGATGTATGTAATTTCTTTTATACAAAACAAAATTCTGAAATAAAAGGATAAAATTATTCCGAAAAGAGTTACAAAAATATTTTAAATTATCTCAAAGAGAAATGTAGATTTATAAGGAATCCTCATGTGCAAATGTGAGTTCATTACCAATCTTGATTTATCATAATGATACAAAATCTCTCAAATACAAATGTGTGTGCAATTGTATTGTTCATTTACCAATTTTGAGCAAGATAATTTGATACAAGTAATTTGCCTTGACCAAATGAATGTTCATTGACCATGATTTATATGCATGTAACCATACCAAACTACTATGTAAGTTAGGTTTATCAAGAGCTAGCTAATCCATAAGCTAACAGAGGTCTATACAAAATAAGGTCGCTAATGTGACAGACATATCACCACGCTAGGGATTACCCAAGGCCAAGCGGGTTGGGCACAAACCACCTGTTATGGGGCTTACCTCACAGTTTTCGAATAATTGAGAATTCCAAGGATTCAAGCTCATTAACCCTTTTTTTCTTTTCAATGGGTAGGGAAAGGGATTTTATTGCTTTTGCTTTTGCTTGTTTCGCTTTCTTTACTTTCTTTTTCTTTTCTCTTTTTTTTTTGTATTTTTCTTTTTCGTATATTTTGCTTTGATATTTGAGATAATGCTGAAATATTGTTGTGATGATTCAAAATAACCTTTTTCTTTTTCTCTTTTTCTTGAACTTTTCTTTTCTTCCTATGCTAGGGATACTTGCTCGAATTAGCTGTAGAGCAAGGGATTTTTATTCTGGGTAGGGGTGAGCTTGTCCTTTTGTCAATTCTCAAAGATTCTAGACCATGTGCATGATAGGATAGCAGGGGAAACTTTTCGCTCAAGAAACCATTTCTACTATGTAGCATCATATTGAATTTGCAATAAAATCATTTTAATGTGAAAAGCTATACTTGGTTCAAGTAAATAACAAGATCGGTTCTCTATGCTCAAAATTTTATTTAATGCCGATGTGGACTTTGATATAAGAGAGATTAATAATCATAACAAATAAAATCAAGAGATTTATTCATGTGAATGTGAAAGTGCGAGATTCCAAATAAATGCTAATTTATCCAAAATAATTGAAAATATAACTGCAATACTTCACAAATTGAGAGATATAAAAATAAAATATGTTTTTGAAGATTTTGATGATTTGGATGTTTTTTATATTTTGATTTTAATTGATGAATTGAAAGAAATACAATGTGATTGTTTTTTTTTTTGAAACTTTTATATTTTTATATGAATTTTTAGATGATGGAATTGTGGTATATACAAGATGATCTATATACATTATATAAGGTTATTTGAGTATAGCATGTCTAAGGTTGCTTCAAAATCAAAGGAGGTTTTGAAGGATAATTTGGTTGTGGTGAAAGTAAGAACAAAAGGTGATGAATAAAAGGTAGCGATAACACAAGCTTTGTTATAATGTAAAATAATGTAGCAAAAGATTTGACTTTTATATGTATGAAATTGATCATATTACAAAATAAAATATCAGAAGGATAAGAAAGTTCTTCATTCTTATTACTATAATCCAAGTCTTGATAAGATGGAGAAAGTATATGTGAAAGATATGCATGAGTGTTATTTGGTAAACAAGGATGATCATATATGGATGAAGAAAAGTGAGAAATAGAAGGTAATTGTGACAATGGAGAATGTATAGACCTTGATGTTTCTTGAATTTCATTGTTAAAAGATTTTATAATAACATTTGATTCATTAAGATCTTCTTCCTTTATTTTGAGTTTTTGGAATAATTGATAAGTGCATAAATTAAGAGAGGAGCCATTATCTACCATGATAGTTTTAACAAGTATTTCTTTATTAGATCCTATAATGTAAAGAGATGAGTCTTCTTGTGGAGTAGAGGAAGGAATATCCTCATCATAGAATGAAATATGATTAACCTCAAGAGGGTTTACACCATTAATTATGTCCTTAGGGAAAATATCATGAGGAACAAATTGTTGGCTAGATGTTTTGAACAACGTTTCCTTATGAGAACTTTGTGATACTTCTAAAAGGGATATCTTTGCTTGAGGATTAATCACTTGTTGTTGGCTATCAAAGTGGATTTCAGATTGAGATTTTGATTTTAAAGATAAGCTTTCTATGCTTACATTCCATTTTGGATCATTCTCTAGAGCCAAAGATAGTTTTGAAGGTTGGTCAAATGAGGAATCCATATCTTGAATATCAGATTGAGTTGATTGAACTTGAGGTTGCTCATTTGTAGTTTTTATTACAATATTAGTAATATCATCATGATGGGACACATTAACATGCAATATTTGATTGGTTTCTTGTTGTTGATAATTGAATAGGGGTTCTTGGGAGATCCCCATGTCTTGATTGATTATTGGTATTTTTTGTGTAGGAGTTTGATTGTTTACCTGGAGATTTATAATCAGTTGTAGATTGTAATTCCTTTATATTAAAAAGACCCTCATCAATCAAATCTTGAATTGCACATCTTAAATATTTACAATTTTGTGTCATATGTCCATCTACTCTATGATATTCACAATGTAGCTCAGGTTTAAACCAATCTGTTGTGGTATCAAGTTGTCTTATGGAAGGGAGTTCAATCTTATTTGTGTCAAGTAAATACTTGAGAATTATATCCATTGGTTGATTGAGCTTAGTAAATTTACGTGATGAAGGTTTTCGAGAGGTTTTTGATACGTGCCTTAGGAATTCAGTCATAAAAGGGCCTAATGGTTTCTCACCTCTACTTTCTTTATTATGGGTAGAATGATGACAGGAAGATTGCGAAGTAGGAGGTGAGTGCATGGTAGAATTGGAAGAATAAGTATTTTCTTGTTGAAATGAATGTGTTGTATTGAAAGAAGAATATTGAAAGGGTGGAGGAGGATTGTATGTGGATCGATAGACATAATATGGATATATGGGAGAATATATAATATCATTATGAAGAGGATTGGCAAAGGGATTGTCCTGTTGGGGTAAGGATGAAAAATGAAAAAAGTGTGATGGAGGTGATGTTGAATAGGGATGAGGTTGGTCATAATCAAAAAATGTATTTAGCTGAATTCTTCCAACATTACTGATGGGCTCATATTGATTTGAGTAAAAACTCATGGTTTCTTTAGTACTTCTAAAAGTAATATTTAGTATCTACTATTTAGAATTGAATCTAAAACATATAAACTTGAAATGATGATTTTGCTACTTTTTTTTTTTGTATACATATATATATATTTTTTTGTTTTTTTATATTTTTGAATCAAAAAGATGCCTATGTTATTCACGTCGGGTTCACCAAAATGTATCGCTCCAAATTTTTTGCACCCTTACCTTCAGGCTATAGGATCCGTGCCCGGAAGGGGGATGTGAAAAGGATGGGACAATACCTCGGACTAAGAGGCCCTTTGAAGGTCCCGCCTCTCGGGGGAGGTGTATAAGGGTGAATTTTTTATGGATGGTGGGTTCACCAGGAAAATTTTGAATGGCAGTTTCCATGCCTAGGTTGGGAATGTGTTTGATGTGTTCAGTTTTACCTTTAATCATTCAAATCCTAGGTTTGGCCAAATGAATCTAAACTGTTCTATATGAAATGCAGATTTAAATGAATACAAAAACAGATTTAAATAGAGAATACAGGAAATATACTAGATTAGAAAAAGTCATACCTAATTCCGGATGTCTGATGGAGGTTCTGATTTTTGAAGCGATCCGGATCGCCTCCGATCCGACAGATCGTCTGGAATCAGACAAGATCGTCTGAGATCTGACGAAGACAAATTCGTCAGAGACCTACAATCAGAGAAGTAGACACAGAATACGGAAAATACAGCTATGCTGATAAAGGAAAATGATGTGAAATGATAATAATGATGTTAATAAGATAATCCCAAATAGAAATGCAAGTAAATTATCATGCTTTAATAGCTAATCATGATTTTATTATGTATTTAAGCTACATGGGTGAACTCCAAGATGCAGAATAACAAGAAATAATAATAAAACTAACTAGATGCAGAATAAAATAGCAGAAAGGTATAGGAAAAGCGCAAACTCTGGGCACTGATTGCCCCCAATGTCGACTGTAGTCGAAATCATCTAGAGAAGATGAAATCATCTCGAATTGTGGAGTGATCGTCCGAGATTGTACAAGATCATCTGCGATGATCTGAGCTTGCTCCGACTGAAAAACAATGAAGTTCCTGCAAACAAACTTGGAAAAATACGAAGGCAAATGGTGATTTAAGATGGTCTAATGCAAATAGAACTCGTGTTATAGGAAATTTCAGCTAGGGGAATGTCAAGGGGAGGGCCTAAGATTAAATAGGCATATGAAGGAGGTTGGGAGGTTGGAGATCATCCCAATTTGGGAGATCTCCAATGGGGGAAGTCTCTAACCGTGAAGACACGCTTTTGCCCAGGTTAGAGACGTCGTTGAAACAAAAGCTAATTATGAAAAATCAATTTTGGGACGAAATCGTCTGGACTTTCTGCTCCAGACGAATTCGTTCGATCTGAAGTGATATCGTCTGATCGGCGACGATATCATCCAACGAACAAAACAAATCCTAAAAATGGCATGGAAAACGAGGAAATGGGTAGCAGACGGTTTTGGAGCGATTTTGGGGTTGAAATTTAATTTTGAATTATTACTAAAGTAATTTTAATTATTTGCTAAGGTTTACTACGCCAATTTTAGGGTGCTACAATCATGTTTGTAGCCCTCTTGGGGGTAATTATGATCTACAATTTACATTTTCTCCCCTTTTCTTCAGTTAAATTGCATTAGATTAGTTTATTATTTATAATGCATCTGGTGTTCACCTCATGTTGTCAATAGGTAAAAATTTGTTATCCCTTTTTCTGTTAGTATAAGCCATTATTCTCGATTAAATCTAAAAATTCGTTGCTAAGTCATCAAAAATGTTCATTTACATACTATTTAAATACATTCTACTATATTTTATGATATTTCTCTGTGTTTTGGTATCAACTTGTGTAGTTATAGGTCTTAGAAGAAATCATTAGATGATTTTGCCTGATTTCAGACGATATCATCTGATTTCGGACGATCCTACACAATTGCAGATGATTTTTTCGAATTGCAGGCGATTATAGCAAATTACAGACATTCTGGACTGCTTAAAAAATAGAACCTTCATCAGACATTCGAAACTAAGTAAGCCATTTCCATTTTCTTCAAAATACTCTATTAGCTGCATTTAATTATCTCTCTATTTGTTGTCTTCATATAAATTGTAAAAATCGCATATAGAATAGTTTAGTTTCATTCTGGCCAACCTAGGTGATTGAAATTAAAATGAATTCATCAAACACATCTTCTACCTAGGCTCGAAAGCTGTCGCAAAAATGCTTCCTGGTGAACCCACCATCCATCGACAAATCACCAAAGAGGACACGACTCAAGTGTCTCTCTTGTCCGAGGTGTAGCTTTATCATTTTTCCATTCCCCTCTGAGGCGCCAATACATCAGCCTAGAGGAAAAGAGATCAAAAATTTTAAGCCTACATTATTTGGTGAACCCAACGTGAAACACATTAATACCCTTTTGAAAACAAATCCTAAAAAAAAAAAAAAAAAAGAACTTAAAATTTTAAGTCACCTGATCTATCAATCCATTAGATGGTAGATTACAATAGAAGACGTGGTGTTTTGATTAATGTTGGTGTTCAACTCGCAACCATAGAAATTTTCTACCCTAGTTAGAGGTCCTAGATTTAGATCTCAAGAACATTGGAATGGATTGGATAGAATATTAACTATTATTGAGTCCAAAGCACCCGAAATTAGACAAATCAAGAGGTTTGACTTAGATAGAATCCTAGATTTCAATAATTTATCCTTCTACCATGAGATTCAGAAATCTTGCCATAGATGGCTAGCAAATAAACGAGCACTCATTTCCTCTGATTTATACACTTTTGAAGATTATATTGAAAATGTTGTAGTACACAAATTTCTATCACGTATAGAAGACCAAGAGGTTGTTTTGACTGATAGAAGAATATTCAGTAGAGTTCCTAGAGATGTCTTATACCGAGAATATTGTCACGAACTCTATTTTTATGTGCCTAATTCTGAAGTTGATCATATCACTGTAGCACACTTTATCCAATTTAAAAAAAATAAATTTCAATTTGAAGAAGTGCATTACATGACACCTGATGAACTTGAACCTGTCAATGATATTTACAAGTTATTCTTGGAGACTAAGTCATAATACTTATATTATAATATTATGTATTTCCTATTTCTTTTAATTTCTGCTAAGTAAAACTATAAAAATCTAAATCTAAAAATTTAAAAATATATATTATATTAATTAGGTATATATATAAAATATATACCCCTTAAATTCCACTGCATCTATATATAAGAACATATATATTTGCTAAAACCTAAATCTACCATAATGCCTAAACTAAGGACTGGTAAACAAATAGATGATGAATGGGCAGAGCGACCACCTACTCAAAATCCCCCTCTTGAAGAACAAGATCAGGAGGAAGTTGCTCAGGACCACCATGATGGGAGTCCTACTGAAGAATATGAACAAGAATTTTATAGGGAAGATGAAACTGGATCACCTAGAGTGACTTCAGAAGGAAATGTTAATTTTAAATCTATGGAACACCTTCTAAAATTTGTAAAAATTAACCTTGAGGAGTTTACTCTAGAAACACTAGCAAATAAATATGGAATTAGTGAGACACAGGTAACTTTAGAGAATGTATTTCAAATGCATACAAACCCTCTTTCATTTATAGATCAAGAAGTGACCAAGCAGGGCCATCAAATGTAAATATGACATCTTTGATTCAAAACATACAACAAAAAACAAACAACTCAACATTCTAAAGTTCCTATCAATAAACCAAAAACTAATCCACCACCTCAGAAACCATCATTTACTGCTCTATTTCCTCAAGCTATTAATCAATAGATTTCAAATCAGTATAAACCAAAACCAAAACCAAATGTCAACTATCAATAGTAAAAATTTTAACAAAATACTGTCCCATATCCACTTTACAACACTCTTCCTGGTAATACTTTGCACAACAGTAACCTAGCATCAAATCCTTATGTTACACCATCTTACACTCAAATATCCAACACTATTATGCAACCAAACCAACATGGTGGACAATCCGGAAATATTGAAACCATAGTGAAACAATTAGTTTCCCGCATGGACCAGATAGACCCCTACCATACCTCATATAACTATCGAGATATGTGTAGCCAACCTTTGGATCCCATAGTTGTTGCTCAACCTTATCCAAAGCATTTTCCTATGCCTGTTCTCCCTATATATAAAGGAACTGAAGACCCCATAGAGAATCTTCGTATGTTTAGAATAGCATCTCATGATATTTATCATGATGATTTGCTATTGCTAAAGATATTCCCAAAAAGTTTGGGAGGCATGGAATTGGAATGGTATTATCAGTTGCCTACCAATTCTTTGAGAAATTTTGAAGAAATAGCTGAATCATTTGTCCACCAATTTAGTGCCTACATAGAGAGGCATGTGACAATTAAGTTTTTGTACAACTTGAAGCAGGGTAAATATGAATGCTTTACCGATTTCCTAGCAATATGGAGATAGTTACTAGGAAAATTACACTTTGCATTACCCCATAGGGAGATGTTGGACATGTTTATTAATAACTTGCAAGAACAATTGTCCTATGAGCTTTCAACTGCTACCTTGACAACCTTCGATCAGGCTATAGATTTAGCACGAAGAGTTGAAGATTCCCTCATTAGAAGAGGCCAATTTAAGAAGAAGTACGATGATAAAAAATCTAAAAATCAATATAAGAATAAACAAGTTATGGGTGATGAAGTCACCGACAGTAGAAATATTGCAAATATTAATGCTACAAAAACCACGGAGAAGTTTGTATTGAAGGCTCTTGATAGACCTCCAAGAGAATTTACTAGGTTAAACCAACCTTTATCCACTATCTTCCCACAATTATTAGAATGAGGTTTAATACAATTACCTAATGTTCGGGAACCTGATACAACCATACCTGGATACAGAGCAGACCTACATTGTGATTTCCATAGATAACCTGGACATTCAAAAAATTCTTGCAAGAGATTAAAACATAAAATACAAGATTTGATTGATAATAACGAAATGGAAGTACAAAGTTTTCAACCAAAACAAAATGCTCCAAAAAATGCTCAGAAAGATACACAACAAAATTAGAATCAGAATGTAAATCAAACATTAGATATTTTTCAACATCCTTTACCTAAGCACGTTAAAGAAGTGGCTAATCAAGCTGAACATCATAATGTTTCCCATCCAACTCGATATGTGGGAACCTATTGGAAAAAAATCTGCCTTCAATTAATAGTGTTGTACCTTAGACTTTGCCAACATTGAATAGACAGATCTTGCTTGAGATCATCCGTCTAGTCTCCAGAGAAGGCTGGTTCCTTTGAGTTTTTTAGAGAAAATGGGAACAATAGATAAGGGAAATATAGCCTAAGCTAGAACTTTTCTCATGGTACAGATTAGACAACAACAAACATTGATAATGCAGATTACTACTTTCACAGTTTTCTTTATATCTTCTTTATAGAAAACACGAATTCCTGAGTGCAACTTTTAGATATTTGTCTAAAAGCATGTAACTATATTTCAATATTCAACTCTAGAAACAAGATTTATATGTGCACAGTCCAGATTTTAGAACAGATACATTATAAAACTTAAGAGTGAATAAAAGTTAAAACACCAGATACATACACTTGCACATAGAAGTTTCGAAAGCCAGAAGAAGAAATCTTTTATTTCTTGTAATCTAGTACATGTACATCAAGCTTGTAAACGTCCAAGAGCCGACCCTTTTTTTGGAGTTGCTCACCCCTATATATACCCTAAAAGATTATATTTTTCTAAGTACATCTTACTATTTTACAAGCAATCATCTGTAGTTTCTAATAATACACAACAAGTCTTCTATGAATTGGATATCTTCTCTCATGGATTAGATTCTAGACGAGCCTGTCACATTTTCAATCATCCGGAAAGCTCGCTCTATCCTAGATTTCTGATAATCATGTCAGAAATCACTTCTTGGTGTCAGTGCATGCCTTTGATTGGCAAAAATACATTTTATTCCTTTACAGTTGGCGTGTCACGAAATCACGATATTCTTTCCTTGATTTGCTCTTTTGCCGCATCCAGCCAAGAAAACGAGACATGTTGCGAAATCGCGACATTCTTTCCTTGATTTGTTCTTCTGCCGCTTCCAGCCACAAAAATGAGACATGTTGCGAAATTGTGACATTCTTTCCTTGCTTTGCTTTTTTGCCGCTTCTAGCCGCAAAAATGAGACATGTCGCGAAATTGTGACATTCGTCTCTTGCTTTGCTCTTCTGCCGCTTCCAACCACAAAAATGAGACATGTCACAAAATCGTGACATTCTTTCCTTGCTTTGCTTTTCTGTCGCTTCCAGCCACGAAAATGAGACATGTCATGAAATCACGAAATTCTTTCCTTGCTTTGCTTTTCTGTCGCTTCCAGCTACGAAAATGAGACATGTCATGAAATCATGACATTTTTCTCTTGCTTTGCTCTTCTTCCGCTTCCAGCCGTGAAAATGAGACATGTCACGAAATTGCGACATTCGTCTCTTACTTTGCTCTTTTGCTGCCTCTTGCCACGAAAATGAGACATGTCGCAAAATCATGACATTCGTTTCTTACTTTGCTCTTTAGCTGCCTCCTGCCGCGAAAATGAGACATGTCACGAAATCATGACATTTCTATGTCTTCAGCTTGATTCTTCTTCTTGCATCGCGAAAATGCGACATGTCGCGAAATCGCAACACTTTTGCCTCTTTGTTCTCTTTTGTCGCTTTTGGCCACGAAAATGCAACATGTCACGATATCACGACACTTTTTCCTTCTTGCTCTTTCTCTTCTCTTTAGCCGCAAAAATGTAACATGTCACGATATCGCGACACTTTTGCCTCTTTGCTCCCTTTTGTTGCTCTTAGCCGCAAAAATACATGTCGCGATATCGTGACACTTTTGCCTCCTTGCTCCTTTTTGTTGCTCTTAGCCGTGAAAATACAACATGTCATGATATCACGACACTTTTGCCTCCTTACTCCCTTTTGTTGCTCTTAGCCGTGAAAATACAACATGTCGCGATATCGCGACACTTTTGCCTCCTTGCTCCTTTTTGTTGCTCTTAGCCGCAAAAATACATGTCGCGATATCGCGACACTTTTGCCTCCTTGCTCCATTTTGTTGCTCTTAGCCACGAAAATACAACATGTCGCGATATCGCGACACTTTTACCTCCTTGCTCCCTTTTGTTGCTCTTAGCCACGAAAATACAACATGTCGCGATATCGCGACACTTTTACCTCCTTGCTCTTTCTCTTTGCTTTTTCCCACAAAAATGCAACATGTCGTGATATCGCGACACTTTTTCCTCCTTGCTCTTTCTCTTTGCTTTGGACCACGAAAATGCAACATGTCATGATATCGCAACACTTTTTCCTTCTTGCGGTGTTTTGCTTTTTCTTTGATCTTTAGCATATGGGCCACTTCGGTCTTCTTGGAAAATATGCAAAAAGGTGCATCAACTGTTTTTCTGTAGTTAGTCACTTTTTGACTAACAGAACCATTAGTGGACATGTACCTTCTCATGACCTTGAGATATTTGGGACAACATTATCTATGGTCACAACTAGACCTATACACAACATTCAAATATCATATTCAAGTGACACAGATTGTGAAACAAAAAGTGACCTAGATATTACATATGGTCAATCGAATAGCTCTGAATATGAGTCAGAACCTATTATCCCTATCACAGCTCACATGGTTCCAGAAGAACCATTTCCAAGAAGGGTCACAACACGACCATCCTCACAACAAATCCTCCCTAATGAGCAAGCCGTGAATGCTAGACCACGACCCATTCATCATGCAAACAATAATATTGTGGGTACCATCGGAGCCGTTACTAGACAACAGGCCCAATATTCTCAACAAGATCAAAATCATAATGATAAATCAGCCCCATTTGTTTTGAAGGTTCCTAGTAAAGGAAATAATGCATCAAATGCTCAACCTAAACCCCATTATGATATCAATGAATAACTTTCTAATATTACAACAAGGATTTCCCTCTTAGACCTTCTAAGATCATCTCCCACACATAGGGAAGAATTAATGCATACATTAAGTCAAATGATGGTACCACAAGACATACTACCTGAAGCCATGGCAAATACCATTGTGCCTCATGAATTTGACTATATTGACTTTCGAGATAAAGACATTCCACTTCATAGTTTACATAAAGACAATCCCTTGTACATTATTGCATTAATCGGAGATGTAGCTATCAAAAGAGTTTTGATTGATAATGGTTCATCCCTAAATATTTGTACTTTTGAATTTTACTAGAGATTTGGATTTAGAAGTGATGAGATGAAGAGAACATATATGATCATAAAAGCCTTTAATGATGAAACACAAGAAACATGTGGAGTTATTACAATCCCATTGCAGGTTGGTCCGAGAACTTTGGATATGACCATATTTATTGTACATTGCCCTGCATCGTACAATATACTTTTGGGTCACCCTTGGATCAATGCAATGTGAGTTGTACCCTCCACCTTACACCAATGTGTCAAATTCAAATTCAAGAATCAGTTGGTCACCATTCATGGTGATCCCAGACCATTTGATATGTGTGCCTTGGTAGAACCAATTGGGATTCAATTTTTCCCCGCATTATTTTCTACTCATCCTAATTCTACCTTTCCCTCTAAACGTGTGAAACTCACACCAAAAATATTATCTCCTCCATCTACACCAATTACATCCCCATATCCTCAACCTTCTCCTAAGGAGTCTCCACCAAAATCTACATTTAATACTAATCCCATAATAACTTCTCCTTGTTCTATCCCTACACCATCTGAATCCACAATAAATCCATCTACTACAACCTCTATTCCATCCACATCTACTAAATTTATATTTTTTGTATCTAAAGTCGTAGAGGAGGCTCCTTCTACTTCATATGCTTTGTCTGATGAGCTATTACCTGATTTGTCTAAAATTCTCATAACATCAGAAGAAACACCTTTTTCCATGCAAGATTCCCTTGCCTTAAACAAATTACCGTCGTCTCCTCATACTTTGGGCTTGCCACAACCTATGGGAAGTATTTACCAAGTTGGGAGTTGTGCCTTCATTTATAAGGGATATGATTGGGGTAGAATACCTAGAAATATTAAAACTAATTATGATGGATATGCTCAATGTTATTTCACCAATAAATATATTAAAGCTAAACCTATAATGCTTAAACTAGGATATGAAGGGAAAGGTTTGGGACCTTTCTAGAATGGCATGAAGGAACCTCTTGAGGTCGAAGCATGGCCTGCCCGATGCGGTATAGGCCTATTTTCTAGTAAGTGTCAGCCATTCCCATTTGAGGGTGATGATCACTTAATACCCTATCAAGATTATTTAGACAAACAAGAGATCCTTAAGTCTATGGGTAAGTTATTTTCTTGTAATATGTTGTCTATAGCTTACCCCAAAATGATTGTTGAGTTGGACGAACAATTAGAGGGTGACATTTTCCATGATATTTCCATTGAAGAATTATTGCATAATGGCTTTTATTTTGATGGGTCTATACCACCTATAGCTCATATTGAGGCCACCACCCCTCAAGAAGAATTATCTAAGTTGACCTTAGAAGAATTACAAGAATTGGGTGTATCACCCGCCCCTCCCAATTTTGAAAGAGACTTACATATGGAAGTGGAAAGTGTCATAAAAGTTAATATTGGAACAGAAGAGAATTCTCACATAGTCAACATTGGATCAGAATTAAATGAAGAAAAACAAAACAAATACACTGCATTTCTTACAGAATATAGTGATGTCTTTGCTTGGACATACGCATATATGCCTGGTTTAGACTCTTCCATAGTTATGCATCATCTAGTAGTACGACCGGATGCGAGACCAGTTAAGCAAAAACTTAGAAAAATGCATCCTAAGGTTGCCCTACTAGTCAAAGGTGAGTTAGAAAAACTCCTAAATGTTACATTTATTCAAGCCATTGATTATGCTGATTGGATTTCTAATGTTGTCCCTGTAACTAAAAAAGAAGCAACCAAGATTAGGGTTTGTACAGACTTTAGAGACATTAATGTTGCATGCCCTAAAGATGATTTCCCTCTTCCTAATATGGATCAGATCATTGATTTTACTATCGAAAGTGGGATGCTATCCCTTATGGATGGATTCTTAGGTTATAATCAGATCAGGATAGCTCCTGACGACCAAGCTAAAATAACCTTTATTACCCCTTGGGGAACCTTTTGTTGGAAAGTAATGCCATTCGGATTGAAGAATGCAGGTGCAACCTATCAACGGGCTATGACTTACATTTTTCATGATATGATGTATGATATTCTGCATGATTATGTGGATGATATTATAGCCCGTTCTGCTGAAGAAGATGAGCATTTAGATGATTTGAGAAAAGTGTTTGATCGGTTAAGAGAATACCATATCCGTTTAAACCCAACAAAATGTATATTTGGAGTTAAGTCAGGTAAACTGTTGGGGGTTATTGTTTCTTTGCATGGCATAGAAATTGACCCTCTCAAAATTTAGGCTATCATTGATATGCCAGCTCCTAAAAACATATATGAGTTACGAATTTTACAAGGTAAACTTCAATCTATCCGTCGCTTCATTGATAAGTTGGCGGACAAAACTGGACCTTTTCTCAAATTACTTAAGAAAAATACTTTCTTTCAATGGGATGATGAATGTAAAGAAGCCTTTGAACAAATAAAACAATATATTTTAAGTCCTCCTGTGTTGGCCCCTCCCAAAACTGATCGCCCATTCATCTTATACATTTTTGCTTCAGAATTTGCCTTAGGAGCTATGTTAGCTCAACTTGATGATGAGAAGAAAGAACGAGCCAATTATTATATTAGTAGAACATTAATAAGTTATGAAACTCATTATACATCACTAGAAAATTTATGTTTGGCGATCGTATTTTCTATGCAAAAATTGCACCATTATATGCTTAGTCAAAAGACATATGTCATTGCCAAATCTGATCCCTTGAGGTATCTCATGAGCCGACCTTATCTATCCGGTCACACAACTAAGTGGGTTCTCACTCTGAGTGAGTTTGAACTCGCATTTATAGGTCAAAAATCCATTAAGGGTCAAATTATAGCAGACCAATTAGTTGTTGCACCCTTAGAAGCCACTCATCCCCTCATCATTGAGTTTCCTGATGAATGCCTCAATCTAGAGGAAGATCATTCTGAACAATGGTCTTTATATTTTTATGGAGCCCGATGTATGAGTGGGGCTAGTGTGGGTATCATCCTAATATCCCCCAAGAAGCACCTAATACCTTTATCATTTAAGTTAACATTTGCTTGCACTAATAACACTGCCGAATATGAGGCTCTAATCCTTGGATTGCGGGCCGCCTTAGCACTAAAAATTAAAGACTTATTAGTTTTTGGTGATTCTCAACTGGTAATAAATCAAATTAACGATGTTTACCAGACCCGAGATGATAAATTGTGCCCATATAAAGCCTATGTATTACAGTTGATATCCTTATTTGATAAGGTCACCTTAGAAGCTATTCCTAGAACTAGTAACCGTGTTGTTGATGCTATGGCTGCAGTCACTTCCTTATTGCCCCTAGAGTTGGATGATGAGTATGCTACTATCATTATTCATCGACTCCAAGAACCTGCTTCCACAAAATCCTATTTAGAGCCATTGGATGTATTTCTAATCAATGAAATTACTCCTGAACCATGGTACATCGACATCCTCAATTTTCTCCAGAAGGGAACCTTCCCTGAAGGTTTTAATAGGAACCAACATCGATTATTACGTAAATGAGTTGTTCACTTCATGATAGTTGGCAATACTTTGTATAGGAGATCCTTTGAAGGTATCCTATTAAGATGTTTAAATCTAGAAGAGTCTAGAAAAGCTTTAAGTGAAGCCCATGATGGATCTTGTGGAGGACACTTTAGTGGTAGTGCCATTGCTAAGAAGCTCCTTAGAATAGGATACTTTTGGCCTACCATGGAGAAGGATGCCCATGATTATGTGTGCCATTGCGACAAGTGCCAGAAACATGCTGACCTTGTCCATGCTCCTACGCAAGAACTCCAAGCTATTTCATCCCCTTGGCCCTTTTCTAAATGGGGCTTAGACATTATTGGGAAGATTAATCCCATATCATCCGATGGTCACAAATTCATCATAACTGCCATCGAGTATTTTATGAAGTGGGTAGAAGCTATGCCTTTAGCTTCTTGCACGGGAACTCAAGTTTCAAAATTTATTCTCAATCAAATCATTTGTAGGTTTGGAATTCCTGCAAATCTCATCTCAGATAATGGAACTTGTTTTAAAAATAAATATGTTAAGAAATTATGTCAAAAATATAAAATTCAACATCGTTGGTCCACTCCCTATTATCCTTAGGGTAATGGCCAAGCAAAAGCATCTAATAAAACCTTGATTAAAATCCTCAAAATATTGGTTAACAAATTAGGCCACGATTGGCACATGCAATTATACCCTGCCTTGTGGGCCTATCGAACCAGTGTTCATACTCCCACGGGCACTTCTCCTTTTGTTTTGGTGTACGGTGTCGAAGCTGTTTTTCCATTCGAGCTAGAAGTTCCTTCTTTGGCTCTGCTACTTCAGGACACCGAAGTAGGAGATGAATATCATGCTGGAAGATTTAGTCAGCTGGAACTCCTAGACGAGAAGTGCATCAATGCTTTGGAACATCTTCGTGCCTATCAAAACAAGCTCAAACGAGCATATTCAAAGAAAGTTCATAATCGATATTTTGAAGTTGGTGATCTAGTCTTAAAAGAAAATCAAAAGAACACTAATGCCACTAAAGATCATAAAGGTAAATTTCAGCCCAACTGGCTTGGACCATACATCATTATTGCTAAATTTGGATCGGGTGCATATCGATTGGCAACCTTAGATGGAAAATATCTTAAGGAACCCATGAACATTATGCATCTCAAATGATATTATGCTTAAATCCAAAATCCCATCAATTGTATATAATTGTATATAATTTCCTCATTTCAAGCAATCCACATAACAATTCAAAATCAAACAAAAATAAAAAATCATTAAAACCATCAAAAACATGTTTTTATTTGCATTACCAGTTCCTAAAATTTTTGCAGTTATATTTTCCTTTATTTCAGATAAATTAGAAGTCATCTTGAACCATGCACTTTTAAGCTCACATAATAATTATTTTTGATCTTATTGCTATGATTATAAATCTCTCTTATATCGAAGTCCACTGTTGCATTAAATAACATTTTGAGTTTTGGGAACTGATCTTGTTATTTATTTGAACCAAGTCCACTTTTTACATATTAAAATGATTGTTGCAAATTTGAAAAATGGTACTACACAGTAGTTGTGGTCTCCTGAGTGAAAAGTTTCCCCTGCTATCCTATCATGCACATGGTCTAGAATCTTTGAAAATTGGCAAAAGGACAAGCTCACCCCTACCCGGAATAAAAATCCCTTGCTCCACATCTAAGCTGAGCAAGTATCCCTAGACTAGGAAGAAAAGAAGAAAATCAGAAAAAGCATGAAAAGAAAGAAAAGAGAAATGTTCAAAATCCAAGAAAATGCAGAAATCCAAAAAAAAATCAAAAGATCATAGAAAAAGTCAAGAAAAATTAGAAAGAGAAGAATCAAAAAGAGAAAGAAAAGAGAACAAGAAAAACAATAAAATTTCCCCCCCTACCCTTTGAAATAAAAGAAGGGTGAATGAGCTTGAATCCCTGGAATTCTCAATTATTCGAAAATCATGAGGTAAGCCCCATAACAGGTGATTTGTACCCAACTTGCTTGACATTGGGTAATTCCTAGTGTGGCGACATGTCTGTCACATTAGCGACCTTCTTTTGTACAGACCTATGTCTGCTTGTGGATTAGCTAGCTCTTGATGACTTGACTTACATAGTAGTCTGGTACGGTTACATGCATAAAAATCATGGTTAATGAATCTTCACTTGCACACACATTGGTTCATTCAAATTACTTGCATCAAAATACCTTACTCAAAATTGGTAGATGAACATTACAAAGCACACACATTTGATCTTCGAGAGATTTTGTGTCATTATGATAAATCAAGATGGGTAACGAACTCACATATCCACACACTGGGTTCTTGATAAATTTCAATTTTGTCTTCGAAATAAATTAAAATATTTCTTCAAAATTTCAAACTTTAAATATTTTTTTCAACATTCAATTATTTATTTATACATATCTTATTTTGTTTTTTGACTTCGCTATGATAGCATTATTTTTAGGTTATTATAAATTTGACTTTCATACTTGTGAATTTTGCTTAGCGTAAGTCAAGCTTACACATTTTTCCAATTGTCAAATTTCATTTGTCAAAAATCTCTTCAAAAACCTTGCAATAGAATTTCATTAATACTTTCGCGATGATGGTATAGTTCCTAGATGTATTTGGAATTTTATGCCTAGCGCAAGTCATCTTTATCATATTTTCTGTTTATTATAAATATCACCAACAAACCATGCAATAAAACTATTTTGAATTCTTTTCGACTTTCGCGATGATGGTATAATTCTACACTGGGAATTCTATGCCTAGCGCAAGTCATCCTTCTAAATTTTTACTCCCAATTTATTTCAAAAAAACCACAAAAACCATATGACTGAAATATTTTTCACAAAATCATGCTTTAGAAGAACGAAATTTACTATTTCATTTTATCATGTTGAACATCTTGACTTTTGCGATGATGGCATAATTTCTAGGTAATTGTTCAATCATCTATCACACTTAGGAATTTTATGCCTAGCAAAAATCCTCTTTTAAATTTTTCATGCATAAAATTACGTGAAATCCTGAAAACAAATCATATCTCTCTTTCCACCATTACAAAAGCCTTAAGACAGACTCTTAAGCACACCTTACTCTTAGCAATATTTTCCCTCATATTTGGATTAGCTTTATGACCTAGCGAGCGACGACTCCACAAAATGGTCATGTAACAATGACAATATCCTTCGAGGTTTATTGTTAAAAGTCCCTTTTTCCTATCATTAATTCATCCACACATCTTTGTTAAAACAATTTTCATTTAATTATAGCATGACAAAAATTATAATTATTTTAAAAAAAAACATGATTATATGAACAAATCAATCAAATCAAAAAATCAAAGCATCAGAAAAATATCCACAAGTCATATCACAAAAATAACCATATATCTATATATATCAAAAATATATATACATCGCCAAAACTCGATTGGTATGCCACAATATCCAACTCGGCATACTCAATCGTCATCCAAAATGATATACACAAAAAAATATATATCATCTAATACCGAGAGCTCCTCGAGCTCTCAGCCTCATCTCCTCTGCCGCCATGAGGTGGAGGGGGTGGTCCCATGGGTGTCCGGGTAGTGTGGGTCCTCGTCGTCGATCTGGATGAAGACCTCGATGATGACCCTAACCTAATAGGCCCCATGATCTCTGGAGGCAATGTATGTCTCTGGCCCTCAGGAACCATCTGAAAGTAAATCCCCTGATAAAATGCGGTCTATGCCATAGACCGCGCCAGCTCTGTCACACTCGCTCCTCCACCACGAGCCCTGAGCCGTGCAACCTCAGATTCTAAACTCAGAACCCGAGCCTGTAATTAGGCATTCTCTTCCCGGAGAGCTACCATCTTGCTGCTCTTCCCAACATCTACACCTTTTCCCTTATCGGGTGAAGGTGGTATGTCTGTCTGCTGAGGAGGGGAACTTTACCTCCTCTCCTCCCTCCTTTCCTCCCTCCTCTCCCTCTCCTCTGTCTCTCTATGATTAGCACCTCTCACTTCTGATGAGCATCGGTGGGGATCAGGTGCTCACCTCGTGTCCTAGTTCACCCCCATCCAGGAGGCATCCATCCTCTCCCGACTAGTCCTCTACCTGCCTCTCTAGCAGCCTATCATCACCTCATCATCCGATGCATAGCCATGTGTACCGGTCCCCTCACCCTCATCAAACATGGAGGATGAATAGTGGCATACCATGCATCATACCCCATAGCCACACCTGCATCATCTCCATCCACTGGCTGGATGGGGGCATCATCCTCATCGTGGCTCATAAACCACCGCATGTCAGGGGACCCACTCAGTGTCGTGGTATCCCGCACCGTCTATGCAAACTCATAATCCCTCATCATCGGGATCCCCTGTTGGAGCCCAAAATGACGAAGGACTCTATCATACCGATGGAGCTCTATCTCACCCCACTCCATCCTCATCCATATCACTCGCCTAATACGAGCCAACTCATATCCATCCTCTGGCCATCCTGGAAGCTCTCTCCATGGCCTCCAGATAATCTGGTCCAGAGTCAAGTCATCTATAAACCTGCGAGAGGCAGGTAAATCAGCTCTCCTTTGTGAGCCTCTCTACAGCCACCAGTAGAACACCCTGGGTCTCTCTCCATCGACCCCTATCAGTGGAAGCCCTATAGGCCTCCTCACCACAATATGCTCCCAGCACCAGACCTGTAGGAGTGACGTCAACACCATGCATTTGCCTTTCTTGTACATGATCCCATGGAGGATCCTGTACAAGCGGCACAGAACATAAGGTCCCTAGGAAAACCTGTACCTATGATCCCTCATATCACAGATGACATCTGAAAGCAACCATGGCACTCTACATCCACTTTGGTGGCATAACAATAGGCCACCCACTACTCCAACCAAAACTCTAGTCAACCGAGTCACACCTGGAGTCTGCCTTAGCTGCTCAATGTTAACCCCACCCTTCTCAAGGATGAAGCTAGCATCTCCGGATAATCTGATCATGGCTCGACCAAGATTGGTCAAGGCAGCAATATAACGTCCCTGAATTGGGATCCTCAGAATCCTCCACATGTCCTCTAGTGTGGGAGCCATCTCCCCTATCGGCAATCGAAAGCATGATGACCCCGGATACCATCTCTCAGTGAGGGCCATCAGTAGCCCCATATCTGTAGGTACCTGTGGCATTTTTGCCACATGTCGCAAACCAACGACATCAAGTGTATCTCGCTCTATCGGGTTTAATGCACCTAAGTCATCCCTCAAACCATCGTATTTCCACTCTCAACTTTTTAGTACCCCTTTCTGCAAAAACAAACAACAAAAATAGGATTAGTACCTTATTAAAAACATCAATAAAAAAAAAATTAAATCATCTAACAAATTTTGATATCGCCCACTATTGGACGATATCATCTTTAATTGGACGAGATCGTCGTCGTTTCGACGAGATTGTCTCACATAGTACGATTCAGCTCTAAAAGCTAAATCGTCCCTAATTGAACGTGATCGCCTCCAATTCATCAAGATCATCTAAGACGATCTTGCTGACATTGGGACGATCTTGCCGAAATCGAGACGATCTTGTCCCGATCGCCCCGATTTCGTCAACACGGCAAAATACGACCGTGATGCCCTAAAATCCAAAAAATTAAATTCGAAACATAAAAATCAAGATAACAAATTTTGAAAGATAGGTCAGAAATCCTTACCCGTATCCCTCGCCACACCGCAGTCGCTCGATGCTCAGTCTCCACCATATTTTCGCCGTAGAGCTCTGAAATAGTAAAAAGTAAAAATAAAAATGAAATTAGGTTTACCCTATTTTTCTAAAATTATATATTAAAAATAGAATGTTTTCTTCCAAGTTTTTTACCAAACGGCCGATTTGGGTAAAAAACCCGGAGGGGGCACCACAGTAATCAGTTGCACGATTCGATTTAGAATCGTCGCCTAAAAATCGAAATAAATTTTTGCTTTTTCGTAAAGCGTGACGATCTCTTCTTTAACGCATTTTCCTCAAAAAATTCGCTAAAGAGGGGGCAAAATGTAACACCCTAAAAATGATGCAGTCAATTTATCATAAGGTTAAAAATCCAAAATTTACCTCAAAACCGCATTTTAAATAGCTTGCCTCGATTTTTGTGCCACAAATAGGCTTTGTTTTGACCGTTGGATGATATCGTCGTCGATTTGATGATATCGTCCCTAATTGAATGAAATCGTCTGGAGCCAAACGTCCAGACGATTTCGTTCAAAACAAAAATTTGCAAGAATAGAAGCGCAATCAAATTAGTTCCAACCTCCTGGCTTATCTGGGCATAAGTGCGTTGAGGCTGTTAACTATCCTCCCACTGGATATCTCCCAGATTGGGATGAATCCCAACCCTCTAACTTCTTCCTAGCCCTATAAAACCCATGCTTTGCTAATGCAATCCCCCTGGCTGATCAAGTACCTGCAACCCAAATCCTACTAGTTTCAAGAGCATCCCAAGCACTGTCATTTTCATAGTTTTTATCAGCTCACTTGCAGGTTTTTCACTGTGCATCAGTCAAAAGAAGCTCGGATCATCTCAGATGATCTCGCTCCGATTGCAGACGATCCTGTCCTGATTGGAGGTGATCTTGCTGGATTAGAGACGATCCTGTTTGCAGCCCTCTTGGGGGTAATTACGATCTACAGTTTGCATTTTCTCCCATTTTCTTTAGTTAAATTGCATTAGATTAGTTTATTATTTATAATGCATCTGGTGTTCACCTCATGTTGTCAATAGGTAACAATTTGTTATCCCTTTTCCTGTTAGTATAAGCCATTATTCTCGATTAAATCTGAAAATCCATTTCTAAGTCATCAAAAACATTCATTTACATACTATTTAAATAGATTCTACTATATTTTGTGATATTTCTCTGTGTTTTGGCATCAACTTGTGCAGTTGCAGGTTTCAGACGAAATCGTTAGACGATTTCGCCTGATTTCAGACGATATCATCCGATTTCGGATGATCCTACACAATTGTAGATGATTTTGTCGAATTGTAGGTGATTACAACAAATTGCAGACGTTCTGGACTGCTTCAAAAATAGAACCTTCATCAGACATCCGAAACTGAGTAAGTCATTTCCAATTTCTTTAAAATACTCTGTTAGTTGCATTTAATTATCTCTTTGTTTGTTGTCTTCATATAAATTGCAAAAATCGCATATAGAATAGTTTAGTTTCATTCTGGCCAACCTAGGTGATTGAAATTAAAATGAATTCATCAAACACATCTTCAACCTAGGCTCGAAAGCTGCCTCAAAAATGCTTCCTGGTGAACCCACCATCCATCGACAAATCGCCAAAGAGGACACGACTCAAGTGTCTCTCTCATTCGAGGTGTAGCTTTACCATTTTCCCATTCCCCTTTGAGGTGCGGATCCATTAGCCTAGAGGAAAGGAGTGCAAAAATTTTAAGCCTACAAGTAGGTTTGGAGGAACTCCTTCTCCCTCTATTTTTGTTGATATCACTCTTTTTACTCATTTTGCTCTTTCAATTCAATTTTTCTTTCGCCTTTAAAGCATACTCATATACCTCATCCACTGTAGGCAACTTAACAAAGGTAAGCTTATCTTGGAGTTGAAATATTAACCCATTAACATAACTAGCTGCTGCTTGTTCTTCTACTTCTTGTAGATCAGTCCAAATTTGGAGCCTCATGAACTACTTGGTATATGATTGTATGGATTGATCTCTTTGCCTTAGGTTTTGAAATTCCCTAAACAATTTTTGTTGATAATCAGATGGAAAAAATCGATTTCACAGATGTTTCAACATCTTGGGCCACAATCTGATTTTTTCACTTCCTTGCCTTCTTCTAGAATTTTGCAAGTTATCCCACCATAGGCCAGCATGAGACTTCAACTTGGATGTCGCCATCTTCACCCTTTTTGGATCATTTTCATCCATATCTTCCATTTCAAAATACATTTTCAACTCTTGAATCCAATCCAAGAATAAGTCTGGATTAAGTTCACCTTTAAAATTTGAAATATCAACCTTCACTTTGGAGCTTTGCTTGAACACAGCTTCAATAAGCCTCTTCATAGGATCTATTACCCTGGATGCATTCCCCTGGTCTTCCTGTTCATCTTCAAAATCATCCAAATGCAATTTTGCCTCAATGGCTTCTAACCTCCTAAGCCATTCATCTACATTGTTCCTCCTTAGAACGACATTATCCTGCCTCTTCCTCCCTAGTTCATACGAATTCCCCTTTGGGCTATCTTGAGATGCTTTGATATCAAACTGATGCAGACTCTCTGTTATCTCAATCAGCTTGTAAACTTTTTACCTCAACCAAGAACAACCAAAGCAAACACATACCACAAAATGAAAACAAATGGCAGTAGATACTTAGAATAGAGTCAGAATCATTTATTCAAATAGAAACCTTTAGGACCCTCATACAACCATTACCCTTGGAAGATCATCAGTCACCAAATGATCTCAAAAAACCCTTGCAAAACTTCCCAGAGTCTTCTTCTCCAAAAGACTCTTCTTGGACTCTACCCAAAAAATCTCCACCTAGAAAATCCCCAACCCACAGTATAAAAATACCCCCAAAAAACTCTAATCCTAATTGAAACCTATTTTTACTACCACTAAAGCTAAAAATAGCTGACAGATAATAATTACGCGTAACCTATAACCCCCTATTCAAGAACATAGTTGTTACAAAAACAGAACTAGACCCACTAAATGAAGAGTGGGTAGAGAGGAGAAAGAAATGGTATTAAGGGCGGTCCACATCAAAAGTGGATAAAAATTCTTATCATACGCATCACAATGATCCATTTAGAAAGCAAGAGGATCAACCACCTTCCACACATTCTGAGGAATCCCACATAAATAGAATTAAGAGCTTACACCTTTAAGCCTGCTACCTGATTGGAAAAAAATTTAGCAAGTAGGAAGGCCTCATTAACCACTCAAGACCCACAACTGGATCAATGTGGGATTATTAGATATTACCCTAGAACTGGGTATCAAAATGGATTAAAAATTCAATCATAAGATTATACCACTACCTAGAAACAAAATAGTGATTAGCCTTTAGGTCAATCATTAGTGATAGGTTTATAGAAGTCAGTGTTAAATTTTAAGACCACATATTATGTTTCCTTTATCATCTATGTGTTTCAAAACTGGCTTATATCAACTTTGACACAAGCAGCAGATCATACAGGATGCGATTACAATATTGAAATGTTAATATTCCTCACGTGGGTGCAACAGTTTTAATGTTGTTTCATTCAAACAATTCAAAAGAAAGCCTACTTATAAACAAATCACCCATATCATCAAAAGAAAACAGTGCCTCAAGTATCTCCTGGAGCTATTTTATTTTCTGAACAAAACATTCTTTGAAGGTATAAAATCCATGTTTTAGAAGATAAACAGGAAAGCCTGTATCTCCATATACTATAGACTATCCTATAAACTTCACCCAAGAGAATATTACTGATAATCCAGAGCCTTCTAGAAATAGCAACATTCTTTCTAGGTAGAGATCTAATCATGATTACATTACAGTGATCGTTGCAAATGTCAGTTTGTCTACAAATGGAGAAAGCAGTATCTGTAACCTGTGCCTTATTAACTATGTTCGGTAATCTGATATGACCTACACTTAACATGAACATTGAATCCATCTTCAGTCATATGGAGTGTAAGTGAGGGCCGATATGTTACTTCCTTCTCCTCAGCTGCTTCGAATTTGAAGAATCGAATAAGAACTGCAGCAACAATCTTCATTTGCATGTATGCAAAATCCTTGCCAAGACAGATGCGAGGTCCAGCCTGCAAGTAAACAATACACCTCATTCATTCAAGAAATGATCTAAGATGCAATTTTCAAAACCTTGATGCTATGTCTTAGGTTACTTACTTGAAATGCCGTGAATTTGAATGGTGATTGAGGTTTGAAAGTCCCATTCTCAAGCCATCTCTCAGGCTTGAACTCCTTCACGTCAATACCCCAAAGATATTCCATTCTCCCCATAGCATAAGGGACATAATTAATCAGATCTCCCTTCTTCATTTTGAATCCATCTGGAAGGATGTCATCAGAATCGATATGCTTGGCATCCTACATATCATTTGTCAGTCTATATTTATCCATAATCTTCAACCTTGTGATCAGGTGAAAACAGGGAAATCAGACTAACTTCTGCTTCTTCAAAGTGAAAGGAATCCAAACAGTATACAATTTCTTCCACAAGTTTCCTATCTAGTATTGTCCATGAAGGATCAAACTAGGTCAATGGGATTCAAAGTACAGCAAGTTACAATCACTGAACAGGAGTGCTAAAGGAACTCCAACAATCATAGATTTATTTAAAAATAAAAAAATAAACATCTAAAACCAAATCTAGATGTAGATCTTGAAAAACCCTAATGAGGTATTGATGAAAGAAGGTACAAAAAAAACGAGCCAAAAACATGGAGGGAAAAAACAAATGCTTAAAAGAAAATAACATTTTCTTACCACAGGTACAGCCGGGTATAGGCGCAAGGTCTCTGAAAGAGCTGCATGAAGATAGTGCATCTTATCCAAGACTGTATGTGTAAGACTTTCGGAAAACATACTTATAGACTCTTGCAGGGAGGCACATTCGTTTTCCTTGACCACATCATTGATTTCTTGAAGCAATTTTTTTTCAACATGTGGGTTCTTGCACAGCAAATAAAAGAACCAAGAGAGAGTAACTGCAGTTGTGTCCCGTCCAGCAATCATAAAATTCAGCAGAATATCCCGCAGATACTTGTCAGAAAACTTCTCTGGCTCATTTTGACTTAATGCAATAAAGCGAGACAGTATGTCTGATTTTGCCTGTTTTTGAGGCAAGTGAAGAGAGCAAAATGAGGTAATTAGTCCCGACACCAGGGAAAAGAGCATGCTTTTTATTCGTCTAACTTGTCAATTGCCGAGAAAATTGGTATAAGCATTTACTTACATCACTATTTTGAACAGAAACCTCCAGCCGTCTGCTTTGAATGATCTTGTACACGAAATCATCCACAGTTTTGACACTCTCCCTCATGATGGCCTCTGACCCAATATTGAAATATCTTTTTAATTTCCAAGCAATGTCAAGATAACGCCATAAGATCATACCATTTGCTGTATCAAAAGCCCTTGTGAAAGAAGCCTCTGGCCCAGAGTTAGACTTTGATAAGCTGTTGATCTCTATACCAAAACCCACTTTGCAGATTGCGTCCATTGTTGATCTCAGCAAGAGATCCTAATTGACATTTATGCACCACAATACATGATTATGATTAGCTGCAAATAGGATTCATGTGAAGCTTTCTAAAACATATCATTTCAGAGAATATTTTCCTGTTCGGGCTTGGTAGAAAAGTCTTAAGAAAACATTGAGAATGGAATTCATAAGTTTGTACTTGTGAATATGTGTCCTCAACCCAAAGAGCAAACCAGGGTCTTCAGAAAGATATCCATTTGATGATTTTTGGCTGCCCAATCAGACCAGGGTTGGATTCTGATGGAAATTAGCAAATACACTAGGAAAAGAACAGAAATTCTGAAATGTACAATAAAAGTGTAAACTATTTTTTTTCTGGTCACAGGCCTAGCTCAACACTCCAGGTTGGAGTAAGCCCTCACGAGGGACACACCCACCTTACCCCACAGGATTTGAACAGGTAACTAGATCCGAAAACATTGCATGTTTGGAAACACATTTGTTCACAAAATAGGCATGGTCTATACTTAATTCTTTGGGGAAAAGCATGCTCTTTAGCAACTGGTTTACATGAAGAACATTCAAACCACTCTCAGTCTCAGGACTTAAATATAATAACTTATATCCATCGAGAGAACCACTGTCAAGAGATAAGAATTCAGAAAGCGAGAAAATGGAATCAAGAGATGTAATTCTAATTTTTACCTGTATCTCAACTGCTTGCTTTGTTGTACAAGATTCTAACAAAATTTTGGAGAGCTCCATTGTATTTTTCCTGAAAACAACACTACTATAATCCTTCAAAACTTTGGTGGAGAATTCATAACTGGCCAATTTTCTCTGCTGCTTCCATTTCTCACCATCAACTGTAAAAATACCATCCCCAAGAAGATCTTCCATAATGTCGTGGTTGAAATTCTCCTGAAAATGTAAAGCATAAAAATTACAAAGGTGACATGAAATATACCACAAGATCTAATTTACCACAAATTTTGTGAAAGAGGTAAAATTTTAGAGGGTCCAAAATTTGAAACAATATATTAAAGATAAGGTTCCCCATCTCTAATGCCAATTAAGTGCGTTGCTTAGGTTATAATCTCAAAAAACACCTTTACCTTTAAGTTTATATGAAAGAGCACACTTGCCATCACTAGACCTACTATTCTAATCTAAACGACATCTTTCCCTTCACAACAGAGGATCAACTCTAGTTATCATGTGCTTACCAGAATGAAATCTCAGTACTTTGTAATCACCCAGTTAAGAAATTAATTCACTGGTATCATCAGAAAGAAAGAATTAATTTTATTTATTAATTTATATTTCCTTATTAAAAAAAAGAAACTCTGTATATGCACTCTAAGATAAATTCTAGTTTCTATGTAATCACTTTTCCCATAACTAATAAACTTTCACCAGAAATGGAGTGGAAAAAAATGGAAAAAGAAAAGAAAGAAGTTATTCAGTTATGGTTATTGCTTACTGGTATTATAAGGAAGAACACAGGTATATATATATATATATACACTCTGCTGCTATGTAATTGTTATGATGGATTCCTGCTACCATGAAATCACTACCTTGTAGTGAAAATTTCTTGCAGAGAGACTTGTTTATGTTATTGTCCATTCCTACCCTGAGAAAGCAAGGAGTTATATATCTATGTACTCTGCTTATATGTAATTGTTAGGATGAATTCTGATTACTAAGTAATCATTAGTCTTGTAATTGAAATATCTATCTTTCCTTAGTAACTAACAGCATGTATTCATTCTTTGTTATCACGAAAAAAAGAAAGCTATCTATCTATTGAGAAATTGAAAATTTGAAGCCTTACCCTGCTATAATTTGTAAACTTGGTCTTTAGAATGTGCTCCACATTTGCCGGATCGGTGGTGAAAACATAACTGTTGGTGGGATAAGCTAATCTGAATGTTTTGTACTTTTGGTGGTGGTCAGCAAGGAAGTCATGCATCCTCTTGAAGTTGCTGATGTGACCCACCATTGTGGCAGCCACAGGTGGGTATGACTCACCACTCCATTTCCTCGTGAATTTATTCAACAAAAACAAAAGGCCGGCAGCTGCCAGGGGCAGTAGTATACTCACTGTGTATATGCTGAATGACACCTCCATTGTTGCCTTCAAATATTGCTACTACTGTATGATCATGCAAAGAAATGGGTGGGTATATGGAAGCTTTTGTATGAAGTGTCTGTCATGGAAAGTCTTAAAAAGCAAATGTTGCAGCTCCCATTGCCAACTTGCTTATTTTGGAAAGGTTCAAATGAATATGACTTGGGGACGGAGATTGGGATCCAATTCAAGCTTAAGAGGCATGGCAAGGAAGAAAGTGATTTAAATACATACTAAGGACACTAACATAAGTTGACTAACATCAAAAGGCTTGCTAGCCCGAATTGCTAATGATTTTTTTCCTTTACCACTGTAAATGCTGATACCTAGAAGTACAAAGAGTATAGTCAAAACTGATCTAAATAGATCCACTTTCATACCTCTCCTCTAGTTTCTTCATTATAATATAAAGAAATAGGTCCTCAACTAACATATAAGTAAATTAAAATCAATAATATATTTTACGTTAAAATTTTATTATACTTTCAAAATTGTATACCACTTTCATACCTAATATAAAGAAATGGGTCCCCAACCGAACCAACAAACACAATCGTCAACCTTGTATATTCAATTCTACAAATTTCATATCTGCCCGGGACCTTTATATATTCGAGGAAAAGAAGAAAGAGGATGTATTCAAGCGGCCTTTCATATTCCCGTGACAGGGGCACTGATTTTTCTTGGCTTTCAATCAGCTGTCATGATATCAAGTTTTCAATTTTTGATTCAAATGCGATGGCATGTAGTTTGGGTCAAGCGGATTAGGTATTTTTAATTTCTTTTCATGTTACGTAAGGGGATTTAATTCTATGAAGAATTGTCGAGTGGATTTGAACTTTCAATCTATGGTCCAAGATTTCATAAGATTTTGATTACTAAATGAAAAATAATAAATTTTAGGTTTGGTGTGATTTTTAATATTAAAAATAAATAAAAATTAATTTTTTTAAAGAGTTCATATTTGTTACACATTTAGATTGTTTTATTGTTTGTCGTTATGGTGATATTCAAAAATAAAATCTAATAAGTTATATTTTAGCATATTTTTTAGGAAGGTAATAAGTCTTCAAATTTTATGGTAAATTTGGGTGTGGACCATCTTGAACTCCGTATTTGGCGGGAGCACTTCCCTGAGGGCTTGTGCTCTTTGGAGACAACAAATTTCCCTGGTAGAGAATTTGGAGCATGGTTAATTGTTTTTGTTTACTGCTCAATCGTCCTACTTCCCTGTATGGAAGTCCTTTTCAATTTTCTTTAATATGTTTTTGGCATTTCTCTCTATTCTCCCCTAGTGGTTGTGGAGCTAGGGCTTGGAAGCTCTGTTGGTTTCTTGTTTGTGTGTTGCTAGTTTGGTTGTGTTGGATTTTTGACCCTCGGTCAATCTCTTTTTGGTCTTGGCTTGTCTTGTAAAAGGTTCGGGGATCCTTTCAAATTCCCTTCTACCTTTTATAAAAAAAATCTATTTAGTTATAAATAAAGCTCACAATAAATGGTTATTGTTAGTAGGAAAAGTAAAAGGTTTTCATTCCTATCCAAAAGAGGGTCCTCTTCAAATTTTTCCTTATCTTTGCCCCTACGGGGTGAGTTGTATAAGGAGATCTATGGGCTTCCTACATTATTAGCTTCCTTGAATCCCTTGATTTTGGTATGATGATTCTTCCTTTGTAGCACAAAAGGTTATCTATCACCCCAAACTCCTTATTGCTCTCAAGATCTTTGTCTATTCTAGCTTGAATTTCCTGGCAATATTCGTCCTAATTTTGCTCCTGCCTTACTTGGCCCATGAGCTTCACGTGACTCCTGGTTATGGTTGCTATGTGTCTCCTTCTACTCAAGGCATTTGCAACCTTTTCTTTTTTCCTTTTATGTACTCAATTTTAAATTTATACTCAACAAGGAACTCGATCCACCTTCTCTGTCTCACATTGAGTATTGGTTAGGTAAATATGTACCTTAGACTTTGATGGTTTGATTTTAAATTGAAAGATATTCCTAGCAAATAATGGTACCAAACCTTGAGAGCATGCACCACAACAGCTAGCTCTAAATCATGAGTAGCATAATTGACTTCATGCTTCTTAAGTATTTTCAAAGCATAAGCTACTACTGACTCTTCTTGCATGAGTACTCCTCCTAATCCTTCCAACGATGCATCAGTGCATACTACAAAATCTCCTTGAAGATCTAGAATCTTCAATATTGGTGCAGTAGTGAGTTTTTGATTTAACAAAGCAAAAGCGGTTTCATAGTTTTTTGTCCATTTGAATTCCTTCCCTTTCTTCTCGAGGTTAGTTATTACTGAGGAAATTTTTGAGAAATCCTTTATATAACGTCTGTAATAGCCCGTTAACCCCATGAAGCTCCTTACTTAGGTAACATTAGTATGGGGTGGCCAATTTAATATAGCTTTGATTTTCTCCAGATCCACAATAATTCCTTCTACTGATATGATATGCCCTAGATAGCGCACCTCTCAAACATAGAAATCGCTCTTGGCTAGATTTCTATAGAGCTGATTTTCCCTTTATAACTCTAACATGATATTGAGATGCTTGTCGTGTTCTTCCTTGTTTTGCGCTTATATTAGGATGTTGTCTAGAAACACAAGGATAAACTAATCTAGATACCTTCTGAACACACAGTTCATTAAATTAATGAAAGCGACTGGGATATTAGTCAGTCCAAAAGGTAGGATTGTGAACTCATCATTCCCATACCTTGTCTTAAATGTTGTCTTGTGAGTGTTCTCCTCATGTATTCTTAATTGGTGGTACCTTGACCTTAAATATATCTTGGTAAACACTATGGCATCCCTCAATTGATCGAACAAATTCTTGATCCTAGGTAGGGGGTACTGGTTCTTGATTGTAGCTTTATTCAACATCATTGATGCAAGAGCATCTGGTGGTGGCAGAGCAATCTTGCATCATCCAAAAAAAAAATATATATATATATATATATATATATATATATATATATATATATTTTTTTTAAGTGCTGGCAAGGGGAAGAGCCGTCGCGATATCGTGACACATTCGGATAAAAGGAGCCAAGGGGAAACACTGTCACGATATCGCGACAACAATCGGAGAAGAGGAGCCAAGGGGAAAGGCTATCACGATATCGCGACACATTCGAAGAAAAGGAGCCAAGGGGAAAGGTTGTCGCGATATCGCGACAACAATCGGAGAAGAGGAGCCAAGGGGAAAGGTTGTCGCGATATTGCGACACATTCGGAGAAGAGGAGCCAAGGGGAAAGGCTGTCGCGATATCGCGACACATTTGAAGAATAGGCGCCAAGGGGAAGGGCTTTCGCGATATCGTGACACATTTGAAGAATAGGCGCCAAGGGGAAAGACCGTCGCGATATCGCGACATGTCGCGGTTTCGCGACCCAAAGCCAGAAGACAAGTGCGAAAGGTAAAGATGTCGCGATTTCGCGACATGTCGCAGTTTCGCAACCCAAAGGCAGAAGACAAGTGTAGAAGGTAAAGACGTCACGATTTTGTGACTTGTCATGTTTTCACGGCCCGAAGACAGAAGGAGAGTGCGGAAGGCCAGGATGTCGCGATTTCGTGACTTGTCACGTTTTCACGACCCGAAGACAGAAGGAGAGTGCGGAAGGCCAGGAGGTCGCGATTTTGTGACATGTCGCGTTTTTGTGGCCCGAAGACAGAAGGAGAGTGCGGAAGGCCAGGATGTCGTGATTTCGTGACATGTCGCAGTTTCGCGACCCAAAGACAGGAGGCAAGTGTGGACGGCCAAGATGTCGCGATTTCACATGTCACGGTTTCGTGGCCCGAAGGAGAGAATAGAGGTCGAGCACCCAAAATGTCGCGATATCGCGATCGAAGAGGAGAGAGAGAACAAGGAAGCGAAATTGTCGCAATATTGCAACAGGTCGTTCACGACTCGACACGGGCAGGTAGTTGTAGAGGTTGCTGCAGAAGGGCACGTGGTAGCAAAATACAGGTGTCTACAAAGCACTCCGAGAAATGATGACTTAGAGGGTCGATGGATAGGTGGCTGCAGAGCACTCCGCCATTCCATGCCATGATGATTCAAGGCACCTGGCAACAGTATGTAGGCAGCGACAGAACATTCGTGCGGGCGGTTACAGGAAACTCCGTAGTCGGTATAATGATGTCCGAGGGGGGTCGGGTCCGCTATAAGTGGCAGTTCATACATTGTAAGGGGGGTTGACCAATTGTAACTTCGATGATTCAGATTTTGAAAGCGGTTAATGAAAATTTGGTGGTTTTTTTGTGTAATCTCAGTCCTGCGTCAAGTGGTATCAGAGCCAGAAGGTTTTGAGCGCGCGAATAGATCGCCGACCGTGAGGCAGTTTGCGCCAGGATCTATGGTTGAGGGTTGTGAGGAATTGAGCAAGATGCCTCTACGAAGAAACCATGGTGGTGCGAGAAATAGGGGGGTAGAGGTCGATCTCAGAGCCTTGCAGAGGCAAGTGCAAGCCCTGTAGGAGGAATTGAGAAGAGGAGTTGAGCCAAGAAGAGAGGACCACGGTGAAGATGAAGTTTGGGAAGACGAGGGTCCATCCGATGAGGAAGAAGCATTGGATCCGGCGAAGCTAGGCTGTATAGGGCCATATCCCAGATCGGGAAGAAGCCGAAGTTTGACGTCTCCACATATTTTGGGAATCTCAACCCCGAGGAGTTGATAGATTGGATCAATGACATGGAGGAGTATTTCGAGTATGAGGAGATCTCAGATCCAAATAAGATCAGGTTCGTAAAAACAAAGTTGAAGGGACATGCTAGCATCTGGTGGAAAGGAGTATAGCTGGAAAGGAACAGGAGGGGAAAAGAAAATATCACCAGGTGGGATTGGATGGTTGAGAAATTGAAGAGGAAATTCATCCCCACAGATTATGAGTTGGATCTATTGAGGAGGATGCAGAGTCTAAGGCAGGCAAGTAAATCTATCAAAGAGTACACGGAGGAGTTCTACCAGATCTCAATTTGAACCGACCATTCTGAGGCGAATAAGGAGAAGGTCGCCCGCTACATCAATGGATTGAGAACCACTATTCAAGAAGAGCTGAGTCTAGTTCGGATGAACACGGTGGAGGATGCGTACCAGTTTGCATTAAAAGTGGAAGAGAAACTGAATAGGAGGTTTGAAGGTAAGCAGAGAGGAAAGGATCGTGGTGGGAGAGCTAGTGGAAGGACCAGTGGAGGAAGATACAGAGACCTGAAGAAGACTGGTGAAACAAGTAGTAGCCAGAACCAAAAAGAAGAGAAAGAGGAGAATACCCACCGCCCACGCAATCAGAACAACAACTACCCGAGAGGAAGAGGTAGGCTTGGGTGTGGGTATGGGAGAGGTGTATTTCATGGAACCTACTTCAATTGCGAAGAAGAAGGGCATCGGGCATACAACTGTCCACAGCGCCAAGAGAGGCCAAATCGAAGACCTGAGGGTCAGGCCAGGGCTGCTGTAGCTGACGAAGGTGTCGAATCTAAGCACTTTTAGGAGGCAGAATGAGGAGAAGCGATGGTCATAAGGAGAGTCTTGTTGAATGAGGAAAAGGAGCCAAAATAGAGGAATAGCCTGTTTCGCACGAGATGCAAATGCTTAGGCAAGGTCTGTAACATCATTATTGACAATGGTAGTACTGATAACTTGGTCTCTGAGGAGATGGTTGCCAAGTTACAATTAAAGAGAAGAAGACACCCGCATCCATATCGGATTGCATGGTTACAGAAGGACCATAGGGTTCTAGTCAGTGAGCAATGCCTGGTGAAGTTTAACATTGGGACTTACCGTGATGAGGTCCTGTGTGACATCTTGCCTATGGATGCGTGTCACATGTTGCTTGGGAGACCATGGCAGTTTGATCGGAGTGCAGTACATGATGGTCGAGCCAACACATATTCCTTGTCGAAGAATGGAGTTCGCCATAAGTTGAAACCCCTGAAGGAGGCGGACGAAAAGGTATGTAGCAGTGCTCGAATCTGTCTAGTTGATGGAAGAAGATTTTTAGATGGGCTGAAGCCAGATCATATGTGCTACGCAATAATTCCTAGGGTTAGGGAAGAGGAATGCAAGGAGACCCCAATAGAAGTCATGGGTCCGTTAGAGGAATTTCTAGATATCATTTTTGATAATGTACCTGAGGGTTTACCACCTGTAAGGAAGATCAGTCATCATATAGACTTGGTGCCAGGGTCTAGCTTGCCCAACAAGGCCGCACATAGAATGACCCCTATGGAAACTGAAGAGCTGAATAGGCAAGTTCAAGAGTTGCTAAAGAAAGGGTTGATTCGAGAGAGTCTTAGTCCGTATGCAGTACCTGCAGTACTAGCACCCAAGAAAGATGGAGAGTGGAGAATGTGCACAGACTCTCGGGAAATTAACAAGATCACTATAAAATACAGATTTTCATTGCTGAGGATGGATGACATCATGGATTGTTTGAGTGGGGCTGAGTACTTCACAAAGATTTATCTGAAGAGTGGTTATCATCAGATCCGTGTCAGAGAGGGGGACGAGTGGAAGACAACCTTCAAAACCAGAGAAGGTTTGTATGAGTGGTTGGTCATGCCAAAATAGAGGAATAGCCTATTTCGCACGAGATGCAAATGCTTAGGCAAGGTCTGTAACATCATTATTGACAATGGTAGTACTGATAACTTGGTCTCTGAGGAGATGGTTGCCAAGTTACAATTAAAGAGAAGAAGACACCCGCATCCATATCGGATTGCATGGTTACAGAAGGACCATAGGGTTCTAGTCAGTGAGCAATGCCTGGTGAAGTTTAACATTGGGACTTACCGTGATGAGGTCCTGTGTGACATCTTGCCTATGGATGCGTGTCACATGTTGCTTGGGAGACCATGGCAGTTTGATCGGAGTGCAGTACATGATGGTCGAGCCAACACGTATTCCTTGTCGAAGAATGGAGTTCGCCATAAGTTGAAACCCCTGAAGGAGGCGGACGAAAAGGTATGTAGCAGTGCTCGAATCTGTCTAGTTGATGGAAGAAGATTTTTAGATGGGCTGAAGCCAGATCATATGTGCTACGCAATAATTCCTAGGGTTAGGGAAGAGGAATGCAAGGAGACCCCAGTAGAAGTCATGGGTCTGTTAGAGGAATTTCTAGATATCATTTTTGATAATGTACCTGAGGGTTTACCACTTGTAAGGAAGATCATTCATCATATAGACTTGGTGCCAGGGTCTAGCTTGCCCAATAAGGCCGCACATAGAATGACCCCTATGGAAACTGAAGAGCTGAATAGGCAAGTTCAAGAGTTTCTAAAGAAAGGGTTGATTCGAGAGAGTCTTAGTCCGTATGCAGTACCTGCAGTACTAGCACCCAAGAAAGATGGAGAGTGGAGAATGTGCACAGACTCTCGGGAAATTAACAAGATCACTATAAAATACAGATTTTCATTGCTGAGGATGGATGACATCATGGATTGTTTGAGTGGGGCTGAGTACTTCACGAAGATTTATCTGAAGAGTGGTTATCATCAGATCCGTGTCAGAGAGGGGGACGAGTGGAAGACAACCTTCAAAACCAGAGAAGGTTTGTATGAGTGGTTGGTCATGCCATTTGGGCTAACCAATGCACCAAGTACATTCATGTGGCTGATGAATGAAGTATTGAAATAATTCTTAGGTAAATTTGTCATTGTCTACTTGGATGATATCTTGATATTTAGCAAAACCCTGGAGGAACACCTGATGCATATCAGGAGGGTTTTTGAGAAGCTGCAGGAGGAGCAGTTGCTGATAAATCTAAAGAAGTGTAATTTCGTGAAAAGGGAGTTAGTATACCTAGGGTTTGTCATATCAGCAGATAGTCTAAAAATGGACCCAGAAAAGGTGAAGGCTATCATAGAATGGCATACTCCAAGAAGCGTGACTGAGGTAAGATCATTTCATGGTCTAGCCAGTTTTTACAGAAAGTTCATTAGAAATTTTAGCGAGTATTTGCGCATCCCTTACGGAGACAATGAGGGGGGAATAAGAAGGAATTTAAGTGGACAACCGGAGCGGACAAGAGCTTTGCTATGTTAAAGAAGAAGGTCACAGAGCAACCTGTCTTAGCACTTCTAGATTTTAAGAAGGTATTTCAGGTAGACTGTGATGCTAGTGGTAGTGCCATAGGGGCTGTATTGAGTCAAGAGGGTAAGCCTGTCGCTTATTTTAGTGAGAAACTCAATGATGCCAAGAAGAAATATTCAATGTATGATCAGGAGTTCTATGCCATATTTCAGGCTCTGAAGAAATAGAGGCATTATTTATTGCCAAAGGAATTTGTTCTGTTTACTGATCATCAAGCACTGCAGTATATTAACAGTCAAGGAAATCTAAATCAGAGGCACCTGAAGTGGGTTGAGTTCCTACAGAGCTATACCTTTGTGCTGAAGCACCGAAGCGAAAAGTCCAACATAGTTGTGGATGCCTTGAGTAGGAGGCAATGTTTATTGATGGAAATGAAGGTGGAAGTTGTAGGGTTTGCTAAACTTAAGGGTTTGTACCCTACAGATCCTGACTTCGCAGAAGCTTGGAAGGCCTGCTCTGCGCCTGTTACTTTAGATAGGACTAAGTGGTTAAATTTTTTGATCCAAGATGGAATGTTGTTCAGGGGAAACCAATTATGCATTCCACGGAGTTCAATGAGGGAGAATCTAATCAAGGAAAAACACAGTGGAGGTTTGGTTGGACACTTTGGTCGAGACAAGACCATTTCCCTTGTTAATGAAAACTACTACTGGTCGCAATTGCAACAAGATGTGACAAAATTCATGCAAAGTTGTAGGATATGCCAGATGGCGAAAGGTGTGAGGCAGCCTACTAGTTTATATCAACCACTACCTGTACCCGAGAGGCCCTGGGAGGACATTAGTATGGATTTTGTTCTTGGTTTACCCAGGACACAGAGGGGAAACGATTCCATACTTGTGGTGGTTGACAGGTTTTCGAAAATGGCTCATTTTATCCCCTGCCAGAAGACTAGTGACGCGGTCCATGTGGCAGGCCTATTTTTCAAAGAAGTGGTACGACTGCATGGTCTGTCGAAGAGTATTGTGTCGGACAGGGATACCAAGTTTGTAGGGTATTTCTGGAGAACCCTATGGAAGAAACTAAAAACGGATTTAAAATTTAGTTCTGCATACCACCCACATACAGATGGCCAAACAGAGGTGGTAAATAGAAGTTTGGGCAATCTATTGAGATGCTTGGTAGGAGACAAGCCCAAGGTATGGTATTTAGTTTTGCCGCAGGCAGAATTCATGTACAACAACTCTGTCAACAGGAGTACCAACAAATCACCATTCCAGATAATTTATGGGAGCAGCCCAAGAAACGCTTCTGAGTTGAGGAAGATGGATACAAGAGAAAAGTGCAGTGCTGAGGCCGAAGACTTTGCAGAGCACCTGAAAAGCTTGCATGAAGAGGTGACAAAGCAGATCACTAAGATGAATACTCAATATAAAACCAAGGCAGACCAGAAGCATCGGTCTAAAGAATTTGAAGTGGGAGATGCCGTCATGGTCCATCTAAGAAAAGAAAGGTTTCCTGCCAAGACCTATAACAAGCTGAAAATGAAGAAGTTTGGACCATGCAGAATCATTGGAAAACGAGATTCGGGCAATGCATACGAGGTGGAGTTGTCGAGTGAACTTAACATCTCACCCGTTTTTAACATTTCGGATTTGGTCGAGTATCATGAAGGAGGTAGCAGTGAGACACCAAGCCCAAAATTGTGGAGCATTCCAGCAGCCACCCCAGTCGCAGACGAGATAGAAGAAGTCCTTGACACGCGTGAAGGCCGAAGTACTAGGAATAAGCAATATTTTGAATATTTGATTAAGTGGAAGGGCAGGCCCGTAGAAGATGCGACTTGGTTATCGAAGGCCGAGGTTGACCGCCTGGGTCTACCTCACACAGAATAGAAGTGAAGGTCACTTCTCAATTCACCCCGGGTGTCTGATGTAGGAGCATCTGGTGGTGGCAGAGCAATCTTGCATCATCCAAAAAAAAAAAAATTTTTTTTTTAAGTGCTGGCAAGGGGAAGAGCTATCGCGATATCGTGACAGCAAATGTGTCGCGATATCGTGACAGCAAATGTGTCGCG
The DNA here is from genome assembly GCA_028583015.1 of Wollemia nobilis. NCBI lineage: Eukaryota > Viridiplantae > Streptophyta > Pinopsida > Araucariales > Araucariaceae > Wollemia > Wollemia nobilis. The sequence goes on from JAQPPZ010017235.1 coordinate 16,489,377, forward strand.
ATATCGTGACAGCAAATGTGTCGCGATATCGCGACACATTCGGATAAAAGGAGCCAAGGGGAAAGGCTGTCGCGATATCGTGATAGCAATTGGAGAAGAGGAGCCAAGGGGAAAGGCTGTCGCGATATCGTGATAGTAATTGGAGAAGAGGAGCCAAGGGGAAAGGCTGTCGCGATATCACGACAGCAAATGTGTCATGATATCGCGACACATTCGGAGAAAAGGAGCCAAGGGGAAAGGTTGTCGCGATATCGCGATAGCAATCGGAGAAGAGGAGCCAAGGGGAAAGGCTATCACGATATCGCGACAGCAAATGTGTCGCGATATCGTGACACATTCGGAGAAGAGGAGCCAAGGGGAAAGGCTATCGTGATATCGTGACACATTTGAAGAATAGGTGCCAAGGGGAAGGGCTGTCGTGATATCGCGACACATTTGAAGAATAGGCGCCAAGGGGAAAGACCATCGCGATATCGCGACATGTCACGGTTTCGCGACCCAAAGCCAAAAGACAAGTGCAGAAGGTAAAGACATCACGATTTCATGACATGTCGTGGTTTTGTGACCCAAAGGAAAAAGACAAGTGCAGAAGGTAAAGACGTCGTGATTTCATGACTTGTCGCGTTTTCACAACCCGAAGACAGAAAGAGAGTGCGGAAGGCCAGGATGTCGCGATTCCGTGACTTATCGCGTTTTCGTGGCCCAAAGACAGAAGGAGAGTGCGAAAGGCCAAGAGGTCATGATTTTGCGACATGTCGCGTTTTCATGGCCCGAAGACAGAAGGAGAGTGCAGAAGCCCAAGATGTCGCGATTTCACGACATGTCACAGTTTCGCGACCCGAAGACAGGATGCAAGTGCAGACGACCAAGATGTCGCGATTTCGTGACATGTTGTGGTTTCGCGGCCCGAAGGAGAGAATAGAGGCCGAGCACCCAAAATGTCGCGATATCGTGACCGAAGAGGAGAGAGAGAACAAGGAAGCGAAAATGTCGTGATATTGCGACAGGTCGTTCACGACTCCACATGGGCAGGTGGTTGCAGAGGTCGCTGCAGAAGGGCACATGGTAGCAAAATACATGTGTCTACAAAGCACTCCGAGAAATGATGACTCAGAGGGTTGATGGACAGGTGGCTGCAGAGCACTCCGCCATTCCATGCCATGATGATTCAAGGCACCTGGCAACAGTATGCAAGCGGCAACAAAACATTCATGCGGGCGGTTATAGGAAACTCCATAGTCGATGTAATGATGTCCGAAGGGGGTCGGGTCCGCTATAAGTGGCAGTTCATACATTGTAAGGGGGGTTGGCCAATTGTATCTTCTGTGATTTGGATTTTGAAAGCTGTTAATGAAAATTTGGTGGTTTTTCTGTGTGTAATCTCGGTCCTGCGTCAATCATGTAGTCAATGCACAATCTTAAAGAGTTGTCCTTCATTTTCACAAATAAAATAGGTGCACCCCAAGGTGATACATTTGATTTTATCAACCCCTTCTCTAATAACCCTTGCAATTGTACCTTTAATTCTTGCATCTCGATGGGTGACATCCTATAGGGAGACCTATGAATTGATTTCGTTCTTGGCATGAGATCAACTGTAAATTCAAATTCTTGAACAAGAGAAGGCCCAGGTAAATCATCACGGAATACATCCTTGAATTCCTATAAAATTGGATGCACCTCCAACACTTTCTTCTTTTTGTCTTCTCCAACTTCGTTTATCTTTATTACATAAATCATCCCTCCTCTTTTGAGGACTTTCTTCAACTGCATAGCGGATAACATCTGGGGTTTATTACCCCTTGTTCGCTATGAATCTGTAGCTTTTCCTTGCTTCCTTCAAAATATTCGATCTACCTATTCTGGAAATTGATTACGGCTTTGTGGGCCTGTAACCAATCCATCCCTAGGATCACATCAAAGGTATGAAGTGGGGCTATATATTAGCAACCTTTTGTGGTCCCACTAGCTAAAGTAATTTCCATCATCGAAAAACATTGGTTTACGAAGTAGGTCTATCCAGAACCATACTGATAGGGATTAATATATATTTCTTAATATTATCCCTATTCACACGGATCGCATTTAATGCTCACATGGATTGGTGCATTAAATGCCACTTTTGTAAAGGTAGACATGCCTATAAAAATATTTTTGGTGTGAATGCAATCTTCAGTTTTCATCATGCATTTCTTGTGCTTGCTCTCAAGTGTTCATTCCATATCAGTGGTATCAGATCCGAGTGTTGGATTGGCAAGTATCCTCTTCCCCTAGGCTAGGATGGTTCACAAGGGGAACAAGAAAACCACCAACAGATCTTGGCTTGGAAGGAGCACTCTTTTTCTTTGTAGAAGCCTTCAAGTACTCTGTTTTGAAAACTTCTCCTGGGGTCCTAATCATCACCGACTCACAGCTAGCCAGGATCCCTCTCTCATCGATCCTTGGCTCTTGATCTAAATTTTCATACTTGGATTTATCTTTCAATGACAATTTGATGCTGATCCTTGCATCCTTTGGAACCTTCACTCATGCATTTTTGGTATTTTTAGTGGTCGATTCCTCACTGTAAAGGCTCATATATTCTCTTTGTTGTCCAAGCAGTGTGAGAGAACAAATATTCTCTTTGTTGTCTAAGGAGTAAACATTTTCAGCATCATCGCTGCCCCGAAACGGTGAGTGACAACCCTTCGCAACTACGAAGTTTTGTAGTTTTAACGTGCGAGCAGAGTGAACATCACCACTGCGAGAGAGAGAATCATATCACCAAGGTTTTAAGAGACTAGTCCTGTCATTACTACATTTTTGGTGAGAGGCAGTCGTCGACGATAAACAATGATCTGCATCTTCAGCAACAATCAATGGCCACATCAAAAAGGTGATGCATCCACCCCTAATACGATGTCAAACCATAAATTATTGGCACAAAGTTTTGGTTGCAGGTCTTCGTTGTTAGTCAAATCTGCATTTACCAACATTTTCGTGGTATTCAACCCCTTTCGTCACGAATCAAAGGCATTCTGCGGACGTCCGATATCTTCCATCATTTTCATAGGCTCAAATCCAGTTTTCGGTGACAAAAAAAAATCATTTATCCTAAGGTCCAAGAATTAATTTTTATTTGACAACATCATTGTCGTTATTTTTTGTTGGGGGTAGTGATCACCGACGATGCGATTGCGGGTGTATGGCTGTGCAACGCAACGGAACGATCGATCTGTTAATTGAAGTGTGATTTCGCATTCAAACGATATTTTCTGCAGACTACGGCCAAATCGCTCACCATTTTTCTATGGTGAGCGAGTTTTTCGATGAATAAATATCTTATTTTCTAAGGTGGCCAAATAATTTTATTAATTTCGGCGTCGGTTAGACTTTTCGGTATGTTGTCGTCGACGACGGGGGGCAAGTTACTTTATTTTTGCTTCGTTGGGGATCTTTATCCCACATTTGTAAAGAGTCGGTGCATCCTCCTATTTTTAATGGCAGCAACTCCAGTATATTGGTAGCTAGCTTACGCTGGCTACCTTTCCCTTTCCCATTGGCTACAAACCCCTGCAGACGCCGCCTGTTCTACGGCCATGTGTCCCTGTCTTTGATCTTTCCCTGTTCATCTGGCCCGTTCGTTGGTTTTTCCCTATTCGTTGCATAGTCTAGTCCCTTTCGCTTGTTGCATCACATGGCCCATATATTTTCGTTCGCATCGTCTAGTCGTTCGTCGCGTAGTCCGGTCCCTATCGCTTATCGCGTCGCCTAGCCCATAGATTTTTGTTGCATCGCTAGCTGTTCTGAGTTACCGAGTTTGTTCTTGTATGCGATGATGTGTTTTGTTGAAAGCATCGATAGAGGTGAGTGTGTCGTTAGTTAAATGAGGTCTTGACCATTGAATGAGATGCAGATGATGTGTTTTGTTGAAAGCATCGATCAAGGTGAGTGTGTCATTAGTTAAATGAGGTCTTGACCATTAAATGAGATGGATTTGCCTTGTCCATTGGTTGCGATAAAGGTTTATGTTGACTGTTAGAGTTATGTTGACCGTTGGTTGCATAATAGCCGTTGGTAGCCTAATGCAGTAATTATCGCCTCATTAATTGCCTTGAAATCTGATCCTTGGCCAATAGGGGAGGGAAAGGCCCATTAAAAGTTCCACAATTATTTTTAGCCAGGAGATCATTTTACAAATTTAGACATTAAAAGGGAGTTATTGTTGTCTGACCATACCCTTGCCTACAATCGTTGGAAAGCTCTTTTCGAGCTCTATCCATCTACACCATTTTCATTTCTCATTTTCTGCCATTTGGTACCATTATTTCTATCCTCAAGTTTTTGCTGTTCCAAAGGGTTGCATTTCTGGTTTTCCTCCTGGCTCCCCCTACTAGTAGACCAATGGCCGCAAGCATGGCCATAGCCGAGAAATTGGCTGAAATCACCGCAAAACAGAATGAGAAGATTGTTGAGCTCACTACAAACCAACATGAATTAGCAACCATAATGCAATCCCTCAAAACTTCTTCCCCACGTCCTAATGTTCGATGTGAAGTCAAAATCTATGAAGGTTCTCGAGATCCCGATGTCTTAAATAGTTGGATCCTTGACATGGAGACTTGGTTTGAGTTTAGCAATACTCTTGATGCCCAAAAAGTACCCTTTGCCAAACTCAAACTTTCCAATCTGGCCAAGGTCCTCATCTCCAATCGCCAACAAGGCCAAAATCCAATTACAACATGGGAGGAGCTAGTCAAAGCCTTAAAGGCTTCCTTCTATCCATCCAACTATGAGGATGATTTACTCAATCAATGGCTAAGACTTCGCCAAGGCAAAAGACAATCTGTCCAAGATTTTATTCACAACTTTAACCGCCTTCGAGTGTTACTTGCCATTGTTGATCCTGATGTGGTATTGATTGCAAAATTCAAGAGTGGTCTACTTGCACATCTTTACAGGGAGCTCAAATATTCTGCTTGCCATACGTTGGATGAAGCATTCAATTTTGCACAACTTGCAGAGGAGAAGTTCGTTGCACAACACAAGGAGCCTCATTTTTCTTCAGGAAGCTTGGCCACCGAAGTGTCCATAGAGCAACAGGGCCGAAGAAGATATTCTAATACTTCTTCCATTAACCCCACTTCTCATCAATCATTTTCTTCTAAAACTCCTTTCTTCTTCTTCTTCTTCTTCTTATTCTTCTTCTTTCTCTCAAACTGAGAAGTTCTGTAACTATTGTAAAAAGAAAGGGCATGACAAAACTCAATGTCCTAACTTACAAAGGAAGAAGAATTTGTTTGTACAGTCTGATGAGGGCTCAAGTGATAACCCCATCAAGGCTACTGGTAGTGAAGAAGTGTATGAGGAGTTGAGAGGGCAATTGAACAATGTCACACTCATGAATCAAAATTCTCAAGGTGGTGACCATGACCATTTGTTTGTCACTAGAGCTCACCTCCTTCACAACTTTGTTGTCGATTGTATAATCGACAATGGCTCGCAAAAGAATCTCATCGTGAAGTCCATTGTCGATAAGCTAAAGCTTCCAACAGCCAAACATCCTCACCCATACTCTCTAGGGTGGAAGGATAACAACAACACCTCACGGATCACACACACTTGCACAATTGGATTTGCATTTGGGCCCAAGTTTAAGGATAAGGTGACTTGTGATGTCACCCAAATGGATTGTTGTGGATTGCTCCTAGGGAAACCATACCAATATGATAGAAGGGCTACTTATGATGCATTTAACAACACATATACATTACAAAAGGATCAAAAGCATTATCTCATTGAAGCCACAAAGCAAACAAAGCAAACATCTAATTTTTTGCTCACTTGCAGATAAGCTCGAAAAGCCACTAATAATGCTCAAGCACTTGCACTAATATTCATCCGAGAACAAGCACACGTAAAAGAACAGAGGCATAAAAACAACACTAAATCTCAAATACAGAATTCACAGGTGAACAAAATATTACATAAGTATGAAAATGTATTTCAAGAGCCCACTTCATTACCACCAGAAAGAGCAATTAATCATACAATTGAGATAATTCCAGCAACACCTCTTCCAAATGTTCCAATGTACAGGCAATCCATTTTATAGTATGATGAGATAAAGAAACAATTGCAAGAATTATTAGATAAGGGCTTCATCAAACCAAGCACTTCTCCTTGTGCTTCACCAATTTTGCTTGTTCTAAAAAAATATGGTACTTGGAGATTTTGCATTGATTTCAGGGCACTAAATAAAATAACAATAAAAAATAGGTATCCACTTCCTCGAATTGATGACTTGTTAGATCAACTACAAGGGGCTAAATTCTTCAGCAAACTTGATCTTAAGAGTGGCTACCATCAAGTTAGAATACAAGCAGAGGATACATGGAAAACAACTTTCAAGACAAATATGGGATTGTTTGAATGGTTGGTTATGCCATTTGGCCTCACCAATGCTCCAACTACATTTATGAGGCTCATGAATGAAGTCTTTCGTGAGTGCCTTGATCAATATGTAATCATTTATCTTGATGATATCTTGATATTTTCCAAGACTTGGCCTGAACATTTACAACATCTTGAGAATGTCCTTGCCATCCTTCAAAAGAACCAGTTGTTTGCCAGCTTGAACAAGTGCTCATTTGCCCAAACATCCATTTCATACCTCGGCTTCATCATCAATGCCAAAGGTATCCAGGTTGATCCTATCAAAGTAGAAGTTCTTCTCAATTGGCCTTCTCCCACAAACATCACTGAACTCAGAAGTTTTCTTGGCCTTGCTAACTTCTACCATAAATTCATTCCAGGGTACTCAACCATTGTTGCTCCATTGCATTCTTTGACTAAGGCCAAATCTGTGTTTCATTGGACAAATACCCACAACCAAGCTTTTGCCACTCTCAAAGATAAGCTTTGCTCAACCCCTATCTTGGCCATTCCTGATCTTCGACAACCATTTGAAATAGAAATTGATGCCTCTCAATTTGCTCTTGGTGTTGTTCTCAAACAAAATGGCCATCCAATAGCTTATCATTCTGAGTCCTTTTCCATAGCAAAATAGAATTACTCCACTTATGATAAGGAACTCTATGCCTTAGTCCAAGCTATAAAATATTGGCGTCACTACCTTCTTGGTAAAGAAACTATTGTCCACATAGATCATTTGCCCTTGCAGTTTCTTCAATCCCAAACAAAAATCCAAGAAGCACGCCACATGAAATGGGCCTCCTATCTACAACAATTTCATTTAGTCATCAAATACAAGAAGGGTAGTCAAAATTCTATTGTCGATTGTCTCAGCCATCCTCCATCTGCAAAAGCCTTAACCATTGTCACTACCTCTCATTTAGCCTTCCAATATTGGCCTGCTGAGTATCCTAATGATCCCGACTTTGCCATAGTTTATCACAAATTACAACATCCATCCTCCTCCAATTTAAGTCCCTTTCAGGATTTCCATCTCAAGGAGGGGTTGCTTTACCATCTAGATAAGCTTTGTGTTCCTACTGAGAGCAGACCATCCCTTCTAAGAGAGGCTCATTCCACCCTCTATGGTGGCCATTTCGGCAAACATAAGACCCTTCACCATTTGCAAAGATTCTTCTATTGGCCACACATGCAGCGAGATGTTCTCAAGTACTTAAAATAGTGTGTCCCATGTAGTCGGTCTAAATCATCCAACCGTAGGCTTGGTCTTAGTATACCTTTACCCATTGCATCACATCCTTGGGAAAGTATATCTATGGATCTTGTCAGTGGTTTTCCCATGATTGTCCATCAACATGATTGTGTCTTTGTCATAGTCGATCGTTTCAGTAAGATGGCTAAGTTCATTCCATGTCAAAAAATAAGTTCTGCTGTAGACTTAGCCAAACTATTCTTTGATGTCATCTGGCGCTCCTTTGGTCTTCCCACAAGTATTGTGTCCGATCGTGATTCCTATTTTGTCGGTCATTTTTGGAGGTCTTTGTGGAAACTATTAGGTGTGTCCCTTAATTTTTCCACAGCATTCCATCCTCAGTCTGATGGTCAAACAGAAGTCGTCAATCGTACACTTGTCCAGAGTCTTCGAGTCTACCACCATGCATCACCAACCAAGTGGGATCTCAGTCTAACTCATATTGAGCATGCATATAATAGAGTCATCCATACGTCCATAGGTCATAGTCCTTTTGAGGTCTATCTAGGGTTTCAACCTGTCGCTCCATATGAGTTACCCTTGGCTCTTCCATCTCCAATCATAGTCCACATGCAGAAAGAATAGGATAAAGCACAGTCATTCATCCAACACCTATAATAGCTCCAGTCCAAGGTTGTACACATCCTACAGTAGACACAAAAGTAGCAGAAATAGGCAATGGATCACCACCATGTTCCACATTCCTTTCAGACTGGTGATCGAGTCTGGTTGTACCTTGATCGTAAGATATTTCTAGAGAAGGCACATAGCAAGATCAAACCTCTCCGCTATGGGCCTTACACCATCATTCAATAGTTGTTCGAGAATGCATTCAGATTGGACCTTCCAGCACACTTGGGTATTCATGATGTTGTCAATGTTGATCTCCTCCATCCGTATCATGAGTCCACACTAGAGAGCCCACCGACCATAAGTCATCCTTTCGATGTTGTTCCAGATTTCTAGCTTCCATTGGAGGAGGACCATCTATTCGACACCAAGACTCATCACACTCGCCAGGGTTCATCCACTTCATATCTGGTTGCACACCATGGAGAGCTTCCTCACCAGGCTAAGTGGATCACTTCAACACAACTGGCTCATGATTTTCCCTCTCTTTTGGATGCATTGGAGCCCAATGCTTCTAGGGTGGGGAGGAATGATAGGGATTAATATTTAATTCTTAATATTATCCCTATTCACATGGATCACATTGTACAACATTTAATGCTCACACGGATTGGTGCATTAAATGCCACTTTTGTAAAGGTAGACATGCCTATAAAAATATTTTTGGTGTGAATGCAATCTTCAGTTTTCATCGTGCAATTCTTGTGCTTGCTCTCGAGTGTTCATTCCATATCACATACTCAACCTTCCATCCACGAGTTAAATACCCTAGATTTTTGATATATACTTTGCTAACTTACAAGAAATAAAGCTATTTGTGGCTCCACTATAAATTAAGATATTCACTTATTAAAAATCTTACCTTTTATAATCAATGGGGTGGTTTGCCCCTCAAGCTTCTGTCTCCCAGTTGCAACGTAGATCTTGGCCATAGGTTCCTTACTTTTAATGTTGTATGTACTCGAACCTGGTCGGTATGGGCACTAGTTAGAAAAATGCGGCCCTCTACAATGGTAACACCCATCCTTGGGCCCTTTTCATTTTTTAGTTTCTTTTCCTCATCCTTAATCGTTGGAACTGAAACTTGCAATTTCTGCGGTTGAGACTTAGCGCTATTGTTTTTGGTACCTTTCTTATATAATTTCTTCTTGAACTTCTTATGGATTCCATTGAATTTATTCTCCATATTTTGGGGGTTCTTAGCCTTTCGTTCTTGTTCAGCATTCCATTTTACAACCCCATTGCTATTCCTCTTCTTTAGTTCCTGACGTTCTTTCTCAGATAATGTTTCATATTTATAACAAAAGTGCAACTCTGCTTTCTTTGCTAGTTCATATACCTTTTGCAATGATTTAGGGTCCTGCATCTCTACATCATGTTTTATCCTAGATTGCAATCCATGAGTAAACTTATGAATCCTCATTTTCTCATTATAGACCAATATTTTTACCAAATTCCTGTAGTATATCTCCACTAAGTTGGTTCCTTGCCTTAGACTGGCAAACTCCTCAAATTTTAGGGTATAGAAATGCTCTGTGAGGAACCTCTTCTTGAATATGACTATAAATTCCTTCCATGGGATGTCTACTGGTTCAATATTAGTTTCCTCATAGTAAGTTTCCCATCAATCTAGGGCAGCTCCTTCAAGGTAAATAGTAGCCCAAACCATTCGGGTTCCTGAAGAATATCCCTTTACTATGAAGAAAACTTCCAGTTCCCTTAACCAAGCCTCATCTGCATCTCCCTCTCCTTCTCCATCGAATTTGGAGATATAGACAATATTTAGATCTCTTACCATCTTATTTTTCAAAAGGGTTCTAGCTTGTATCTGTTTCGTCGTCAACCCCTCAACTTGGTTAACTTCTGAACCTCTAGCTTACGAATTTTGGTTCGCTATAATTTTTAGCACTTGTCTAAACTGATATTGTAATACGGAAACTATGGTAGTGAGATCTTCCATTACCATATTGGGAGATTTTGGACCCTCATTTTAGGTCCCTTCTTCGACATTACTTTGTCAAGTCTATCTAGGTGGAGGTCCTTCTCTCTTGGCCTTAGGTGGCATCTTGATCTGATTTCAACCAATAAAAGAATTAGATTGCAACTTCATCTTAAATTGAATCACCTACTCAAACCACATTATAACGTTCTTCTTGCTAATCATTAGAAATATAACTAGGATAAGGTTCCAAGGTTATGATGTATCATTGATACCAAAGCCCGTACTAAGGTATCATAATATTCGTCTTCCCTTGGGATCAATTCCATTAGATTATAAATAAGCAGAGACTCTAGGTTATCCCAAATTTTAGATTAAACCTAAGCAAGCCTTCATTGGAGATCCCCAAATATCTTTCAGCACATAATAAGCTCTATACCCTTGAACCTAGAGCTCTGATACCAAATGTAACGACCCAAAAATCAAGAAACAAAACACATAAAAAGAGAAAGAATTTTTTTTTTTACTAAGGAGAGGGATTCATAAACCCCTAACCATCCTTAGATTAACTTAATGTTTAATACCCCTAAGTCTCTTAAAAATATACCACACAAGATTCCCCTCACGCAAGTCCCTTCTATGTAGGTATATCTCCTGTTATACACATAATTCCATCCATATCATAATTCTTAATGAGCTAGACTTACCATCCTCAATAATTAGAATGTGTACATGCATCTCCATATTCCACACAAGCCATTATGTGTGGGTATGTTGCATGTACTGTGAGTTAAGCTATCAATCCTATCCTCTGACAAGTTATCTTAACTCGTATGATTTTCTAAATATAGCTACCAATATCCCTAAAGGTGTCTCAAGCCCTTAGGTCATCCTCTAAGTTCACCTATAACTTACTATTGTTTATATCATATGCTAAAACAAGAATATAAAAATAGATCCAGATACTAAATCTAACAAAACATAAATCATAGACAAGCAAAGGATAACTAAAACACAAGCAATAATTAAAGGATAAACATGCAATAAAAAGGATTTAAGTACAACTACATTCAATTAATGGAATACAAGGTGCATCAACCATATTTTTCATTTATTACATAAGTAAATATGGTACACCCCATACCTTCAATCAATACATTGCATCATTCTCATCGGGGAAAGCTCCCCACAAGTCTAATATATTTGCATAAATAAGCAAGATGTAAGGTAGAGAGTAAACTTGTGCATCGGTCCATCTCATGGGTTTGGTCTTCCCGCTCTTCCATCGATCAAGTGAGGATAGTAGGGTATCAGGACACTCATAGTTCAAGATAGACATGCTTCTAAATGCATTTATTCATTTTATTGCCAAATTGCAACTATACAAATAACCCAAGCAATTCAACTTCCTAATGCATAGTTGACATCATAGAAAGCCACTCTTTCATTCCCCTATCATCTTCTTATGAGAGCTACTCAACCATGCATCAAGTTCATATGATCTTACTTGTAATAAATGGTCTAACCCTTCTCTGCTTCCCTACAACCCATCCTTGGCCCTGTACCAGATCCCTAGTCCTATCCCAACTCTCTGGAACTTCCTTTGCCCTTCCTCCTTGGCTGGTAGGTGTTGCAGACGATATCCTTAGGTTGGGAGGTCAATTATTCTCTTGTCTACCCCTTTCCATGCCTTCGGGTGGGGTTTCCTTTTGGTGCTTGTAAATTGGGATGTCCCTAAGGTTTTCTGGGGTATCCCTAGGTTTGTCCCAGTTCCTTTTTTGAAGTTTTAGGGAATCCTTTTCCCTTATGCACTTTGGGATGTCCCTAGTTCTGTCCTAGTGTTTTCTTTTTGTGCTTTAGGAATTTTTCCTTCAACACTTTTGGTTGTCCCAATTTTTTGCAGGTTTCCTTCATGGTGCAGCTTAGTTCCCAGTTCATTGGTACTTCCTAGATCCTTATCTTGGCTGTCTTTGGTTGTAGACGATATCCTTGGGGTGGGAGGTCACTTCTCCACTTGTTTATCTTTTCCTCAACAATTTCGAGGGTGTCCTTCCTATACTTATGTTCTTAGATGCCCTTGGGTCCCTCCCTAGGTTTCCTACAGTGCTTTTGGGATGGCTTTTGTTGTAGGTTCCTGTTTGGAGCCTAATTTTAGTAGTTTTCCAATTTGGGCTCGCCACTTCTCCTGGATGCTATTTTTTGTTTCATTGCATGAAGATTTTGTGACCTATGGAGATCCTTAGTTTACTGATCCACTTTCCAAGCCTATGTGGGATGTTGTTCTGGTGGTTTTTTGGCATCCCTGATTGTTTCCTGCCCTTCCCTGGGTGGTATCTTCCTCTTCTAGCGGATCCTCTACTCCATCATGTTGTTTAGGGTGGTTTTTATAAATCAGATCTAGGTTTTTGGTGTTTTCCTACTAGATTCTGGTTTTGGTCTACAACTTCATTTTTGGACCTCCTTTCATAGGATTGCCTTGTGTCCCACTTTTTTCAAGTTTTAAATTTTAAATTTTATATGTGGGAGAATGGCCCTGTTTCATTTATCCATCCTTTTATGCGGAAATGTTTTGTTTAATTTTCCTGCTTTGTGTATTTTCGAATTGTGTTGGGCAGGATGACCCTATTTAAAAATTGATCCAGGTGGGTTTACCCTATTTTAAATCCTCTTTGCACATGTTGTTTGGGCGGGATGGCCCTGTTCCTCTTCTCCATCCTTTTTGCATGTGTTTTTTGGATGATTTGGGTGGGGTAGCCCTGTTTTAGATTAAAAAAAAATATTATGTCCTGTAAGGCTATCCTTTAGCTTGTTCTGTAAGGCTATCCTTAGCCTGTCCTGTAAGGCTATCCTTTAGCCTATCCTAAAAGGTAATCCTTTTGTCTTTCCTCTGATTTTTTTGTTGTCCTTTCCTGTGACCTTCTTGTGGCCTTGTTTATTTGGTATTTTGACTTGTTGTAATCAGGTTTTGGGTCCCTTGATAAAAACCCACTTTTAATTTAACCGATCAAAAAAACAATCAAAGTCCCATACCCTTAATTTACAAAACAAACCATAATCACATTCATTATCCAATTAAAGTCAACTACTTTAATCTTCAAATAAACCTTTTTCTTCATTTCATAAATTAAAGTCCCATACCCTTAATTTACAAAACAAACCATAATCACATTCATTTTCCAATTAAAGCCAACTACTTTAATCTTCAAATAAACCTTTTTCTTCATTTCATAAATTAAAGTCCCATACCCTTAATTTACAAAACAAACCATAATCACATTCATTTTCCAATTAAAGCCAACTACTTTAATCTTCAAATAAACATTTTTCTTCATTTCATAAATTAAAGTCCCATACCCTTAATTTACAAAACAAACCATAATCACATTCATTTTCCAATTAAAGCCAACTACTTTAATCTTCAAATAAACCTTTTTCTTCATTTCATAAATTAAAGTCACATACCCTTAATTTACAAAACAAACCATAATCACATTCATTTTCCAATTAAAACCAACTACTTTAATCTTCAAATAAACTTTTTTCTTCATTTCATAAATTAAAGTCCCATACCCTTAATTTACAAAACAAACCATAATCACATTCATTTTAGCTAATGAAAATATAGTAAATATTCTTCTCTTTCATTACTCTAAAATCTACACTTTTAGATAATGAAATAACATTTAAAGCTTCTATACTTTCATTACCCTAAAATCTACAATTTTAGATAATGAAATAACATTTAAAGCTTCTATACTTTCATTACCCTAAAATCTACAATTTTAGATAATGAATAACATTTAAAGCTTCTATACTTTCATTACCCTAAAATCTACAATTTTAGATAATGAAATAACATTTAAAGCTTCTATACCCTCAAACATACCCTAAGCTCTCTTCTACACAATGATTAGCCCATGGTTGCTCTAACGAAGGGAGGACAGATCATCATAGGGTGGTTTGTGAAGCAAGGGTGACAAGGTGCGACCGAGACAATTTTTGCCCCATAGTAATCCAAAGTGCAGGTGGAGTGTTCAGAGTCTCCATGATGTCAAATGATAGCCACGATGTGGTTAGGTCATCCACGGTGTCAAACGATAGCCAAGGGCAACTACCGAGCATGACTGCGAATGACAAGGAAAGGGGTTACCTCTAGTGCACAAGTGGACATCCTACTTGGAGGCCCTCCTATTTTTCATGCTATCTAATCTTACCAGCAATAGATTAGTCATTGGGAGCAGTGGTCACGATGATAGGCAAATTTTGGTATAACCATCCAACCAAACAAGGGCACTACTACAGCCAGCCAACCAAACAAGGGTGCTACTATAGCCAACCAACCAAACAAGGGTGCTACTACAGCCAGCCAACCAAACAAGGGTGCTACTATAGCCAACCAACCAAACAAGGGTGCTACTACAGCTAGCCAACCAAACAAGGGTGCTACTACAACCAGCCAACCAAACAAGGGTGCTACTACATAGCCATGAGCTTGCAATGGCTCCATAGTGGTCAACAAGAGGATGGCCAGAAGACCACCTCACTAGCATTGGCATAAATGCTTAAGGAGTAGGTTGCCATAGTTTTAGAAGTTGACATAACAAGCAAGATCCCGCAACCCAACAACAGTTTGAGCTAGCGAAAGAAAAATATTAAACATGTCTAAAGTAATATAAGTCCAACCTAGTACATTTGTTGTTGGTGGTCCACCTGAGTTACCCTAAAGAGTGCTCGTCGTCCACTCCTTCCTCTCTACTCTATGCTCCCTTTTTCATTCTCCTCTATGCTCCTCTCTTGCTCCCTCTCTCTTGTTGCCTTCTTCCCTATCTATGTCCCTTCTCCTTGGTTTACGTCCCCCACCTACCCACCATTACTCTCCAACTACATCCATCAGGTGGTAGGGCGAACATTCCTCCTTCCTCTTCCCAAGGTGATTGCCATAAAGAAGCCATCCCTTCACATCATAGGGAGCTTCACATAGCTGGTCCGATCAGATTTTCAAAGGGTGGCCTATCCCATTCTTAGAAGGCAGTCTTATCATATTTAAACCATATGGGTTGATCATTTTGAATTAAGTGAATTCCCATCAATTCAACTAGTTAAGGCCTGCCCTCTATGAGTTCAATGAATTATATTTTTTCTTTCTTATTCAAAATAAGATCTCTTCGTTATTTAAATAAATTAACTATTTATTTAAAATGATATTTCTTTACTTATTTAAATAAACCAACTATTTATTTAAATGATATCTTTTGCTATTTAAATAAATCAACCATTTATTTAAAATAATATCTATTTGTTATTTAAATAAATCAACCATTTATTTAAAATAATATCTATTTGATTTTTAAATAGATCAACCATTTATTTAAAATAATATCCATTTGCTATTTAAATAAATCAACCATTTATTTAAAATAATATCTATTTTCTTTTTAAATAGATCAACCATTTATTTAAAATAATATCTATTTGCTATTTAAATAAATCAACTATTTATTTAAAATGATGCCTTTTTATTATTCTATTTACCAAGGCATACAAGGAGTTATGAAGATAACCTATTCATTCATAGCTCATAGATTATTAAAGCAAATAGTACTGAAGCAAAATATAATCATGCTTGTGCAATAACAAAGAGGGAGTCTTTCCATCAATCTAGTCACCTATCTCAACCTCTAGAACTTACGATAGCTACTAGGCTATCAGTCTGGGGCTCAAGGTGACTAGCTATTGATGATTATCCCTTAACCGAATGCATGTCTATATGAAGGTATCCATCCTTGTTACCTTCGAGTTGTCTTATCATCACTTCCCCAACCTCAAGTACCCTCATCTTTGGTGGATGACTCAACTTCTTCCACTTACGAGTGCACTTGATCCTACACATTGGCAATTTGTTAGCAATATCATACTCTTCAATATCTATTAATATTGCATAGCTGCTCAATTGCACAAAATCAAGTATTAAAGCATCATCAATTAATACATTATTTTTTTCCATATTCAAAGGTCCATCTGGGAGGGTCATGACATCCTCCCCCACTAGGACTAAATACCGCCCCAGGTGTTTCTCAGTCTTACACAAGCATTCATAATCAAAAGAAAATTATTACAAATTTTAGAGATCATCAAACAAAAAAAGGAAATGTTTTTGCATATCCGCCACTTTCTCCCAAGTGGCATTCCTTTCTGAGAAACGGTCCCACTAGACCTTACATTGCTCAAGGGTCCGATTTCGCATAGCCTTAGAGCGAAATTCGAGAATCCTTACTGGCATCACTTCAATTACCTCTAGGTTTACCATCTACAAATTAGAAACATCCCACACATGTTCAGGGTCAGTGACATATTTTCTAAGCAAAGATATGTGGAAAGTGTCATGGATTTTTGATAGATTAGGAGGTAAAGCGAGTCGGTATGCAATCGAACTAATATTTTCAGTGATATCAAAGGGCCCTACAAATCATGGATCCATTTTTGTGGATTTGATCACACTTTTCATTGGTTTGACCCTTAGGAACACTTTATCCCCCACCGAGTACTCTCTTGGAGTTCTCTTTAAATCGGCATAACTCTTCTACCTATCAGTAGCTTCCTTGAGTCTTTGCCTGATTATCCTTACTTGCTCTTCCATTTCTCTGACCATTTCTGGTCCAATCACAACTCTATCCTCTAGGTTTTCCCATGATAGTGGTGTTCTACACTTTTGCCTATACAAGGCATCGAAAGGTGCCTTTCCCAGAGAAGAGTGATACCCATTATTGTAGGTAAACTCTACCAATGGTAGGTAGTCTTCCCAATGAGACTTGTGATCCATGCAATACATGTAGAGCATATCTTCTAGTACTTGATTTACCCACTCTGTTTGACCATCTATTTTAGGGTGGTATGCTGAACTCATGTTCAACTTTGTGCCTATTTCCTGGTGAAGGGCTCTCCAAAATTTAGAAGTGAACTTGGAGTCCCTATCTGAGATAATTATCTCAGGAAATCCATGCAATCGAAACACTTCCTTGGAAAATCTATTAGCCACCACCTGAGCATCGTCCTTGGTGCTCCCAGGTATAAAATGTGCAACCTTAGTCAACTTGTCGACTACTACTAGAATTACATCGTGCTGGTACCTGGTCTTAGGTAAACCTACTATAAAATCCATTGATATGACCTACCATTTCTGTGTAGGTATACTATGTGGATACAACTATCCTGCAGGATGCTTGCATTCCACCTTAACCTTCTGACATTCAAGGCATCGAGCAACAAAATCGATGATGTCCCTTTTCATTCCTACCCAGAAGAAGGTCCTCTTCAAATTTTTCCTCATCTTTGCCCCTCCGGGGTGAGTTGTATAAGGAGATCTATGGGCTTCTTGCATTATTAGCTTCCTTGAATCCCTTGATTTTGGTATGATGATTCTTCCTTTGTAGCACAAAAGGTTATCTATCACCCCAAACTCCTTATTGCTCTCAGGATATTTGTCTATTCTAGCTTGAATTTCCTGGCAATATTCATCCTGATTTTGCTCCTACCTTACTTGGTCCATGAGCTTTACGTGACTCCTGGTTATGGTTGCTATGTGTCTCCTTCTACTCAAGGCATCCACAACCTTATTCTCTTTCCCCTTTATGTACTCAATTTCAAAGTCATACTCAATGAGGAACTCGATCCACCTTCTCTATCTCGCATTGAGTATTGGTTGGGTAAATATGTACCTTAGACTTTGATGGTCTGATTTTAACTCGAAAGGTCTTCCTACCAGATAATGGTGCCAGACCTTGAGAGCATGCACCACAATGGCTAGCTCTAAATCATGAGTAGCATAATTGACTTCATGCTTCTTAAGTTTTCTCAAAGTATAAGCTACTACTGACTCTTCTTGCATGAGTACTCCTAATCCTTCCAACGATGCATCAGTGCATACTACAAAATCTCCTTGAGGATCTGGAATCTTCAATATTGGTGCAATAGTGAGTTTTTGCTTTAACAAAGCAAAAGTGGTTTCACACTTTTCTATCCATTTGAATTCCTTTCCTTTCTTCTGGAGGTTAGTTATTGTCGAGGTAATCTTTGAGAAATCCTTTATATAACGTCTATAATAGCCCGTTAACCCCATGAAGCTCCTTACTTCGGTAACATTAGTAGGGGGTGGCCAATTTAATATGGCTTCGATTTTCTCTAGATCCACAACAATTCCTTCTACTGATATGATATGCCCTAAATAGTGCACCTCTGAAACATAGAAATCACTCTTGGCTAGATTTTCGTAGAGTTGATTTTCCCTTAGTAACTCTAACATGATCTTGAGATGCTTGTCATGTTCTTCCTTGTTCCATGAGTATATTAGGATGTCATCTAGAAACACAAGGACAAACTAGTCCAGATACCTTCTGAACACACTGTTCATTAAATTCATGAAGGTGGCTGGGGCATTAGTCAATCCAAAAGGTAGGACTGTGAACTCATAATGCCCATACCTAGTCTTAAATGTCATCTTGTGAGTGTCCTCCTCATGTATTCTTAACTGGTGGTACCCTGACCTTAAATCTATCTTGGTAAACACCATGGAATCTCTCAATTGATTGAACAAATCCTCGATCCTAGGTAGGGGATACCGGTTCTTGATTGTAGCTTTATTCAACATCCTGTAGTCAATGCACAATCTTAAAGAGTCATCCTTATTTTTCACAAATAAAATAGGTGCACCCCAAGGTGACACACTTGGTTTTATCAACCCCTTCTCTAATAACCCTTGCAATTGTACCTTTAATTCTTGCATCTCAATGAGTAACATCCTATAGGGGGATCTATGAATTGGTTCTACTCCTAGCATGAGATCAATAGTGAAATAAAATTCTCTCATAGGAGGGAGCCCAGGTAAATCCTCAGGTAATACATCTTTGAGGTCTTACAAAATTGGATGCACCTCCAACACTTATTTCATTCTTCCCCAACTTCATTTATATTTATTACATAAATCATCCCTCCTCTTCTGAGGGCTTTCTTCAACTGCATAGTGGACAACATCTAGGGTTTAAATGCCCCTTGTTCACTATGAATCCATAGCTTTTCCTTACTTCCTTCAAAATATTTGATCCACCTATCCTGGAAATTGATTACGACTTTGTGGGCCTGTAACCAATCCATCCCTAGGATCACATCGAAGGCATGAAGTGGGGCTACATATAAGCAACCTTCCATGGTCCCACTAGCTAAAGTAATTTCCATCATAAAAAAACATTGGTTTACGGAGTAGGTCTATCCAGAACCATACTCAACCTTCCATCCATGAGCCAAATACCCTAGCCTTTCTAGTATATATTTTTCTAACTTACAAGAAATAAATCTATTTATGGCTCCACTATCAATTAAGATATTCACTTGCTTATTGAAAATATTACCTTTTATAATCAGTGGGGTGGTTTGCCCCTCAAGCTTCTGACTCCTAGTTGCAGCATAGATCTTGTGCATAGGTTCCTTGCCTTTAATGCTGGATGTACTCGGCCCTGGTCGGTATGGGCACTAGTTAGAAAAATGTGGCCCTCTAAAATGGTAACACCCATCCTTGGGCCATTTTTGATTTTCTAGTTTCTTCTCCTCATCCTTAATCGTTGGGATTGAAACTTGTGGTTTCTATGGTTGAGGCTTAGCGCTATTGGGTTTGGTGCCTTTCTTATAAAATTTTTCTTGAAATTCTTATGGCTTCCATTGAATTTCTTCTCCGGATTCTGGGGGTTCTTAGCCTTTCGTTCTTGTTCAACCTCCCATTTTACAACCCCATTGCTATTCCTCTTCTTTAGTTCCTGACGTTCTTGCTCAAACAAGGTTTCATATTTATAACATAAGTGTGACTCTACTTTCTTTGCTAGGTCATATACCTTTTGCAATGATTTAGGCTCCTGCATCTCTACATCATGTTTTATCCTAGATTGCAATCCATGAGTAAACTTATGAATCCACATTTTCTCATTATAGGTGGGTACATACTTGCCTTAGACTAGCAAACGCCAACCAACCAACAAGAGTGCTACTACAACCAACCAACCAAACAAGGGCACTAATACATAGCCATGAGCTTGCAATGGCTCTGTAGAGATCATCAAGAGGATGGTTAGAATACCACCTCACTAGCATTGACATAAATGCTTAAGGAGTAGGTTGCCATAGTTTTAGGAGTTGATGCAATAGGCGAGAGCCCGCAGCCCGATAGTAGTTTGAACCAGCAAAAGAAAAATATTAAACATGTCTAAAGTAATATAAGTCCAACCTAGTACATTTGTTATTGGCGGTCCGCCTAAGTTACCCTAAAGAGTACCCATCGTCCACTCCTTCCTCTTTGCTCTACACTTCCTTCTGTATTCTCCTTTACACTCCTCTCTCACTCCCTCTTTCTATTGCCTTCTTCCATATCCGTGTCCATTCTCCTTGATTTATGTCCCCCGCCTATAACCATTACTCTCCAAATACATCCATCAGACAGTAGGGCAAACATTCCTCCTTCCTCTTCCAAAGGTGATTGCCATAAAGAAGTCATCCCTTCACATTAGAGGGAGCTTCGCATAGCCGGTCAAATCAGGTTTCCAAAGGGCGGCCTATCCCATTCTCAAAAGGTAGTCTTATCATATTTAAACCATATGGGTTGACCGTTTTGTATTAAGCGAATTTCCATCAATTCAACTAGTTAAGGTATGCCCTCTATGAGTTCAATGAATTACATTTTTTCTTTCATATTCAAAATAAGACCTCTTTGTTATTTAAAAAAATTAACTATTTATTTAAAATGATATTTATTTACTCATTTAAATAAACCAACTACTTATTTAAATGATATCTTTTGCTATTTAAATAAATCAACCATTTATTTAAAATAACATCCATTTGCTATTTAAATAAATCAACCATTTATTTAAAATAATATCTATTTGCTTTTTAAATAGATCAATCATTTATTTAAAATAATATCCATTTGCTATTTAAATAAATCAACCATTTATTTAAAATAATATCTATTTGCTTTTTAAATAGATTGACCATTTATTTAAAATAATATCTATTTGTTATTTAAATAAATCAGCTATTTATTTAAAATGATGCATTTTTATTATTATATTTACCAAGGCATACAATGAGTTATTAAAGCAAATAGTACCAAAGCAAAAGATAATCATGATTGTGCAATAACAAAGATGGAGTCTTTCCATCAATTAGTTACCTGTCTCAACCTCTAGAACTTATGATAGCTACTGGAGCTCAAGGCGACTAGCTATTGATGATTATCCCTTAACCAAATTCATGTCTATATGAAGGTATCCATCTTTGTTAACTTAGAGTTGTCTTATCATCACTTCCCAACCTCAAGTACCCTCATCTTCGATGGATGACTCAACTTTTTCCACTTACGATTGCCAGTATCATACTCTTCAATATCTATTAATATTGAATAGCTGCTCAATTGTACAAAATCGAGTATTAAAGCATCATCAATTAATACATTGTTTTTTTTTTTCATATTCAAAGGTCCATCTGGAAAGGTCATGACAAAGACTCATTAAAGATGCATCCAACAAATACCTGACAAGGGTGAATGATTCTAAACAGTGACATGTAAAATCAAATTCAGACAATGGAAGAATTACATCAAGAAAATGAGGGTTATTTTGTGAACCATTCAGAGGAGCCATTATAACATGCATTCCCTTATGTGACACTGCCAAAATTGAGGACCATATTGATACTCAAAACCCTAGTGTTCCCATCCTCAAAACCTTAAAAGCTCATCGAAACCTTCTATTTGATGTCAAATCTAGGATACCCATTAAGATAGGTTTCACTGTATTTATTTAAAAAAAAAATCTATTATTGTATCAATACATTAGCGGCTTAAAGCAAATATTAATTAAACTAGGCAACAACCATTGGAGCCAATAAATCGGAATCAGCAAAATAGTTATGCTAAAAAAAAAGATAAAATAGACATTTTATTTATTAGAATGTCCTTTAGAAAAAAAATGGAAGGCTTACTAATCACCAAATGACTTCAATCTTTCTGCCTTTAATGTTCAATATTTGCTTTCTCTTTTGGGAATCACACTGTTCACTTTCACCTTCACCGATACGTTCTTCACGTAGGAAACCAAGGCTGGTGTATCTCTCGGACAACATATTACTTATCCAATGATTTAATAACATCCAAACAAAAATAAAAGTAACAGTGTATCTTGAATCTATGGCTGTAGTATGAGATCTCACATAAAACTTGTGAAAATTTTATTGAGGAAGATGAATTTTCCTAAATATCATTGCAAATATTCAGATCTTGCATACTTTTTTTTTTTAGGAATTTGGTATGTACTTGCATCACATTCTACAAAAGAATATTCTTTACTTTTTGTGTTATGGCACGTGGATGGATTCCGATTATCTGTTTAATTTTAAAAGGTTCTTTGAGGTGGAAGTCAAATGACCAAACCTGTAAAGAGTAGAACTAGCCACACATAATTCAATTTCTCAGGCTATAAGACTAATTGTGCAACTTCTTTAGAACAAAATTAGTAAAAAATATAACCCTTTTGGTCTAAAACCCATCCCCTACTTTTTCAATTGAGTTTGGTTCATTAATAGAACTAATGTTCCAGTAGAACTCCCGCAAAAAAAAAAAATTGTTTTTGGCAGTCCACTATTCCGACCACTACTTTTGGCTAGAGAATTAAGACACCCACAAAGATATTTTAGGAAGATATTTTAGGGCCAAATGGTTTCTCAGTTTGGTTAAACTTTATTTCTAGTGCAGTTTTGAACTGGTTTTAATTTTAAAATGGATGAAGTTTTTAATAATAGATAAAAAAAATTGTTAAAATTTTATCAAATTTTTCTATTACATCCATTTCAAATTTAAAATATTCAAAGTTTAATGTAAATATAAATTTTAAAATATTAATATCTTAAATGTGAAATCTATATATATATAGCTAAAATGAATGTTAATTAAATTATTAAAAAATAAAATAATTTTAGTGTTAATTAAATTAATGTAAGAAAATTTAAATATAACAAGCAAAATTAGTTTATTTTAATATCATCCTTAAAAAATTAAAGCGTTGAGAATTAAAAGTTCTTGTCTTTAAAGCTAGAACAATATTTTTTTGCAATTTGAAGTTATTGATATACACTTTTCTATAAGATAAATTAGAACAATATTTTATTTGCAATTTGAAATTTTTTGATATACACTCTTATAAGATAAATAAGCTAGAACAACATTTTTTTGCAATTTGAAGTTATTGATATACACTCTTTTATAAGATAAATTAGAACAATATTTTATTTGCAATTTGAAGTTATTGATATACATTCTTATAAAATAAATTAAATCTGATGAGTATACAAAAAAATCCTCAAAAGGAAGTTTTCATAATCATCACTAAATGTTTAAAATAAGTTAAAATAACCTTAGAGTGTTCATATATATATATATATATATATATATATATATATATATATATATATATATATATATTATTTTTCTTTTATTTTTTTTAACTTTAATGACTTTGGTTGGTCGATAATACCATATTTTTTTTATTTGGTAAGAATAAAATAAATTAAATCTGATGAGTATACAAAAAAATCCTCAAAAGAAAGTTTTCATAATCATCACTAAATGTTTAAAATAAGTTAAAATAACCTTAAAGTGTTCATTGATATATATATATATTATTTTTCTTTTATTTTTTTTTAACTTTAATGACCTTGGTTGATCGATAATACCATATTTTCTTTATTTGGTAAGAATATCTTTGCCGTTACTTTGATGTTATGGTTGTCTTTTTATTTTTGTTATTCAACTTAGGATTTCTAAGTTTCTTCTATGAGATCAAACATGCATTTGACTTATTGCACAATTGAGTTGTTAAAACCATTATATTAGCTACTAAAAGAAATAAATTATTTATCTTCTATCGACAAACAAATTTGACACATCAAAATTTTGAACAAAACTAATGTTTTACGAAGTTTAATTAAAAGTAAAATTTTAAAATAAAGAAAACCATCTAAAAGAATAGGCATATAAGTCCAGAGCTATGTGATGCAAGTTGTGTATGTATGCTTATTAATGGATCAAAATTTTAATCATAGGAATATGTCATTAACTAGTATAAGAGTTATATGAAGTAAGTTAATCATAGGAATATACCATTAACTAGTATCAGAGCCATGTGAAGTAAGTTATATGTATGTATTTTTAAAAATTTTAATCATAGGATTATGCCATTAACTAGAAACAAAGTGGATAAAAATTCCTATCATACACATGACAATGATCCATTTACAAAGCAAGAGGATCAACTACCTTCCACACATGTTGTGACTGAGGAATCCCACATAAATAGAATTAAGAGCCTGCACCTTTAAGCCTGCTACCTGATTGGTAAAATGTTTAACAAGTAGGAAGGCCTCATTAACCACTCAAGACCCACAATTGAATCAATGTGGGATTATTAACTATTACCGTCACATACTACACTAAAAAAACTAGGTATCAAAATAGATTAAAATTTCAATCATAAGAATATACCACTGATTAGAAACAAATTAGTGATTAGTGCTTATTTCAATCATTAGTGATAGGTTTATAGAAGTCAGTGTTAAATTTTAAGACCACATATTATGTTTCCTCTATCATCTATGTGTTTCAAAACTGGCTTATATCAACTATGACATAAGCAGCAGATAATACAGGATGTGATTCCAATATTGAAATGTTAATATTCCTCACGTGGGTGCCACAGTTGTAATGCTGTTTCGTTCAAACAATTCAAAAGAAAGCCTAATTATAAACAAATCACCCATATCATCAAAAGAAAACAGTGCCTTAGTATCTCTTGGAGCTATTATATTTTCTGAACAAAAAGGCATAAAATCCATGTATTAGAAGATAAACAGGAAAACCTGTATCTCCAAATACTATACACCATCCTATAAACTTCACCCAAGAGAATATTACTGATATTCCAGAGCTTTATAGTAATAGCAACTTTCTTTCTAGGTAGAGATCTAATCATGATTACATTACAGTGATCATTGCAAATGTCAGTTTGTCTACAAATGAAGAAAGCAGTATCTATAACCTGTGCCTTATTAACTATGTTCGGTAATCTGATATGACCTACACTTGACATTAACATTGAATCCATCTTCAGTCATATGGAGTGTAAGTGAGGGCCGATATGTTACTTCCTTCTCCTCAGCTGCTTCGAATTTGAAGAATCGAATAAGAACTGCAGCAACAATCTTCATTTGCATGTATGCAAAATCCTTGCCAAGACAGATGCGAGGTCCAGCCTGCAAGTAAACAATACACCTCATGCATTCAAGAAATGATCAAAGATGCAATTTTCAAAACCTTAATGCTATGTCTTAGGTTACTTACTTGAAATGCCGTGAATTTGAATGGTGATTGAGGTTTGAAAGTCCCATTCTCAAGCCATCTCTCAGGCTTGAACTCCTTCACGTCAATACCCCAAAGATATTCCATTCTCCCCATAGCATAAGGGACATAATTAATCAGATCTCCCTTCTTCATTTTGAATCCATCTGGAAGGATGTCATCAGAATCGATATGCTTGGCATCCTACATATCATTTGTCAGTCTATATTTATCCATTATCTTCAACCTTGTGATCAGGTGAAAACAGGGAAATCAGACTAACTTCTGCTTCTCCTAAGTGAAAGGAATCCAAACAGCATACAATTTCGTCCACAAGTTTCCTATCTAGTAATGTCCATGAAGGATCAAACTAGGTCCATATGATTCAAAGTACAGCAAGTTACAATTACTGAAGAGGAGTGCTAAAGGAACTCCAACAATCATAGATTTATTTAAAAATAAAAAAATAAATACCTAAAACCAAATCTAGATGTAGATCTTGAAAAACTCTAATGAGGTATTGATGAACTAAGGTAAAAAAAACAACAAGCCAAAAACATGGAGGGAAAAAACAAATGCTTAAAGGAAAATAACATTTTCTTACCACAGGTACAGCCGGGTATAGGCGCAAGGTCTCTGATAGAGCTGAATGAAGATAGTGCAACTTATCCAAGACTGTATGTGTAAGACTTTCGGAAAACATACTTATAGACTCTTGCAGGGAGGCACATTCATTTTCCTTGACCACATCATTGATTTCTTGAAGCAATTTTTTTTCAAAATGTGGGTTCTTGCACAGCAAATAAAAGAACCAAGAGAGAGTAACTGCACTTGTGTCCCGCCCCGCAATCATGAAATTCAGCAGAATATCCCGCAGATACTTGTCAGAAAACTTCTCTGGCTCATTTTGACTTAATGCAATAAAGCGAGACAGTATATCTGATTTTGCCTGTTTTTGAGGCAAGTGAAGAGAGCAAAATGAGGTAATTAGTCCCGACACCAGGGAAAAGAGCATGCTTTTTATTCGTCTGACTTGTCAATTGCCGAGAAAATTGGTATAGGCATTTACTTACATCACAATTTTGAACAGAAATCTCCAGCCGTCTGCTTTGAATGATATTGTACACGAAATCATCCACAGTTTTGACACTCTCCCTCATGATGGCCTCTGACCCAATATTGAAATATCTTTTTAATTTCCAAGCAATGTCAAGATAACGCCATAAGATCATACCATTTGCTGTATCAAAAGCCCTTGTGAAAGAAGCCTCTGGCCCAGAGTTAGACTTTGATAAGCTGTTGATCTCTATACCAAAACCCACTTTGCAGATTGCGTCCATTGTTGATCTCAGAAAGAGATCCTAATTGACATATATGCACCAGAACACATGATTACGATCAGCAGCAAATAGGATAGGATTCATGTGAAGCTTTCTAAAATATATCATTTCAGAGGATATTTCCCTGTTCGGGCTTGGTACAAATAACTTGTGAAGGGTAGAAAGGTCTTAAGACAATACTGAGAATGGAATTCATAAGTTTGTACTTGTGAATATGTGTCCTCAACCCAAAGACCAAACCAGAGTCTTCAGAAAGATATCCATTTGATGATTGTTGGTTGTCCAATCAGACCAGGGTTGGATTCTGATGGAAATTAGCATATACATTAGGAAAAGAACAAAAATTCTGAAATGCACAATAAAAGGGTAAAGTAATTTTTCAGGTCACAGGGCTAGCCCAAACCTGAGTATTTTGCAGGTCACAGGCCTAGCCCAACACTCCAGGTTTGGAGTATGCCCTCACTAGGGACACACTCACCTTACCCCGCATGTTTGGAAATACATTTGTTCACAAGATAGGCATGGTCTAAACTTAAATCTTTGGGAAAAGCATGCTCTTTAGCCACTGGTTTCCATGAAGAAAAATCAAACCACACTCAGTTTAAAGACTTAAATATAATTACTTATATCCATCAAGAGAACCAATGTCAAAAGATAAAAATTCAGAATGTGAGAAAAAGGAATAAAAAATGTAATTCTAATTTTTACCTGTATCTCAACTGTTTGCTTTGTTGTACAAGATTCTAACAAAATTTTGGAGAGCTCCATTGCATTTTTCCTGAAAACAACACTACTATAATCCTTCAAAACTTTGGTGGAGAATTCATAACTGGCCAATTTTCTCTGCTGCTTCCATTTCTCACCATCAACTGTGAAAATACCGTCCCCAAGAAGATCTTCCATAATATCGTGGTTGAAATTCTCCTGAAACGTAAAGCATAAAAATTACTATGGTGACATGAAACATACCACAAGACCTAACTTATCACAAATTTTGTGAAAGAGATTAAATTTTATAAGGTACAAAATTTGAAACAATATATTAAAGATAAGGTTCCTCATCTCTTATGTCAATTAAGTGCGTTGCTTAGGTTATAACCTGAAAAAAACACTTTTACCTTTAAGTTATATGAAAGAGCACACTTTCTATCACTAGACCTACTGTTCTAATCCAGATGACATCTTGCCCTTCACAACAGAGAATCAACTCTAGTTACCATTTGCTTACCAGGACGAAATCTCATGACTTTGTAATCACCCAATTACTTAAGAAATTAATTCACTGGTATCATCAGAAAGAAAAAATTGATTTTATTTATTTATATTTATTTAAATAGAAAAACTCTGTATATGCACTCTAAGATGAATTCTACTTTCTATATAATCACTTCTCCCATAACTAATAAAATTCCACCAGAAATGGAGAGGAAAAGGATGGAAAAAGAAAAGAAAAAAGTTATTCAGTTATGGTTATTGCTTACTGGTATTATAAGAAAGAACGCAGGTATATATATACACTCTGGTGCTATGTAATTGTTATGATGGATTCCTGCTACCATGAAATCACTACCTTGTAGTGGAAATTTCTTGCAGAGAGACTTGTTTATGTTATTGTTCTTTCCTACCCTGAGACCTTGTAGTGGAAATTTCTTGCAGAGAGACTTGTTTATGTTATTGTTCTTTCCTACCCTGAGAAAGCAACGCGTTATCTATGTACTCACTCTGCTTCTATATACTTAATAGGATGAATTTTGATTACCATGTAATTATTAGTCTTGTAATTGAAACAAATATATAATAATATGTGTTTTATCTAACAGATTAGGGTTTATAAAAGTTTTCTAAAAAATAAAGAAATTAAAGCCTTACAAGCCTTACCCTGCTATAATTTGTAAACTTGGTCTTGAGAATGTGCTCCACATTTGCAGGATCGGTGGTATAAACATAACTGCGGGTGGGATAAGCTAATCTGAACGTTTTGTAGTTTTGGTGGTGGTCAGCAAAGAAGTCATGGATCCTCTTGAAGTTGCTGATGTGACCCACCATTGTGGCAGCCATTGGCGGGTAAGACTCACCACTCCATTTGCTCCTGAATTTATTCAACAAAACCAAAAGGCCGGCAGCTGCCAGGGGCAGTAGTATACTCACTGTGGATATGCTACATGACACCACCATCGTTGCCTTCAAATAATGCTACTACTGATATGATAAATGGGTGGGTATATGGAAGCTTTTGTATGAAGTGAGTGTCAAACGTATGTGGAAGCTTTTGTATGAAGTGAGCGTCAAAAGTTGTTGGAGATTCTATTGCCAATTATAGAATGTAAATCCCTAAATTTTGGTTTTTATTAAGAAGAGATTTAGGTTTAAATTTTGAAGATAAGTTTATTTATAATTTTTTTATAATTTTGAGGACATGTCTGTTAACAAAGGTAATAGTTTGACCTGATTTTCCTAAGAAAACTTCATTTGATCATAACTTTAATTCCTAGTGCTGCATTATAACCCTCCTTGTGGTCAGGGGTTAGTACTGCCATTTTCAAGCTGACCTTCAGAGGAGCTGATGTCCACTGAAGGGTCAAGCTCAGAGAAACTGACACCCACTGATGGGAGTCACACTACTACCTTTGCCCATCCTTCATCTCTTTTTACCCTAATATTTTAATGAAATAATTTGCTAATAAACACATTGGATTTCGTGTGACTTCCTATGTTCAGGGCACGGATTTTTCAAGGCTTTCAATCGGCGTCGTGATATCAAGTTTTCAATTTTTAATTTAATTGAGATGGCATGTATCGTGGGATTAAGTTATTTTTTAACTTTTTTTTTCTTAAATTGCTATGCAAGGGATCTGAGACTGAAAAATTGACGAGTGGTTTAAACTTTTAAAGTAATGTTTTTGGTGAAAAATTCATATGTTTTTGGTTTAGTAAATAAATAATAATAATAATAAATTTAAGGTTAGTGTTAATTTAAGTGGTAAGGGTTTTGGTCTCTTTGTAAAGTTTAAAGTTATAACCCCATTCAAATTAGAACCCCTTATAAAAACTGTTTAATATAAATTTTATTAAAATAAAATAATTTTAATTTAAAAAAAAAAAAATTAAGTGTAATTATATATAAAAAAATATATATTAATTTTTAATTATTTGGCATGTTTAAATTAAATTTTATGTTTTTTTTTTATGAACACACTCCCACCTCCTCACACACTCACCCACAGTTTGAACCTTGGACTTCCCGAAGAAGAGCAATTTTATGTTTTTTTAATAAATTATTTTTTAAGGGGGACATTTGGTACCCATTTAGATTGTTTCACTCTATTACCATTATTGTGATACTACGAAATAAAATACAATAAGCTATATACGTTTTTTTTATTAGTTTTATATATTTCATTTAAAAAAATAATTATATTATATATAATATTTTTTTAATGAAAAAATCTTATATTAATTAAGGTTAATCATATAAAAAAGGGTGGGTGGAATTAACACACCCCACAAACCATAAAAGTTGCTAGGTGGAGGAAATCACACCTCCCCAATAAAAACAGAGTCCAAAAAACATTACTACATGTTGCTACGAGCAATTATTACACAGACATCCCAAGACATAATCAGTAAACAAAGATCAAAGAGTGGAAGGAAGTTATCTTCCTCGCTCACGCACTGTCAGTTTGAATAACTTTTTTTTTAATAAGCTATGTGTGGATTTTATTGGGTCATTCCCATTAAAAAACAAAACATTACATTGTTTTTATTACATTTCTATCAAATTAATTAAACCATATCAACCTACCTTTCTATTAATTTTTTTTTTTTAATCTATTTGTTTATCTTATTCCTCATTGTTTCAAAAGTGAAAATTTATCAAAATAAAATTCAACACCACAAATGGCTAAAATATTTGCTACCCATTTCTCATATCTGTAATTATAAATATATTGTCTATAACAATATGAGAGTTTATAAAACAAGAAGCAAGCTCAAGGAGACAGAAACGTGGCGATATCGCGACATGTCGCGATATCGCGACGGAGAGAGAAAATGGCGCGGGAGGAAGAGAAAAAGATGGCGGGAACGGTGTTTTCGAAGACTGTTCGAAATGGACATGTGGACTGCCACGTGTATCCTCGAAGTTGTAAAGGGCACGTGCCTTGAAGATTGTGCATTAAGGAGAGGGCAAGCCGAATTTAAACACGTGGTTAGCTACGTGTTTAAATTAAAAAGTGGAGAACACGTATTCGGGTTGTTGAGAACAGTCGCGTGCATTAAAGGAAGAGAACCACCATTTGAAAGTCTTTTCGACAAAACAGCTGTTTCAGAGCATGGCCGGTATGGAGGAGACGACAGTACAGGGTACGACGATGGCTGCAGGTCGAGGAAGACCATGAATGCGAGCAGCAGTGCAGATCGGGCGGTGGCCCATTTATGATCGAGAATTTTGAAGCTTCGACAAGGAGGGAAATTCGAGCGAGAAAGTTGGTAGGTGGAGGCATTAATTACGTGAGAGGGTCGGGGCCTCTATAAAAACCCATTCTATTGTTTTAATCAGGACGGTGGACCCGAGAATACCTGGAGAGCTTAGGAGTGAAGAAGCGGAGAACCGAGCCGAGGGCCGGTGATTGTAAGCCTGCGGGCTGTGATTTTTTTGCATGTATATTTTTAACTGTTTTTAATGAAAAGGTAGGGTTTGTGCTGAAGGGTGTTCTTCGGTGCCCCGTCAGACAAGGAATACCCTCAAAAGATCATTCTTCTTTATATTGCTTTGAAAGCCCTAAAGTGCAAGGACACTCTTTCAAAGCAATTACCTTCTTATTTTGCCCTAAAAATCCTAAATTGCTACATACTTCCTCCATTCTTATTTCTTTATTAAGCTGCTCTTGAAACCCTAAAGTGCAAGGTATAACCTCTATACCAATTTCACTTTTATTACCACGAGAGGATTCTATACTACTTGAGAAAACAAAGATGATTTACTTGGAAATATCTTGACCTCTTCTACTATCTTTGTGTTTGGATTTTCCTCCACATTTACCTTTGCACCTTTAATTCCTTCTAAACTTAAACTTACATATTGTACTTTCTCATCCCTTATATCCTTCTTTGTTTCTTCTAACTATTGATCCAAGTGAGTTATGGTGGCCTTTTCCATAAGATATTATAGATAGACCTTCGTTGCCCCTTCTTTAGGAGTGCAATATTGATCAGGAGATCAATTAAAAAAGTCATCTACAGGAAGTGTGGAAGGAGCTCCGGATAAAATTCTCACTTCGGAGCAATCAACACTTGTCGAAACAGAGCATGGAGGAAAACTGGCTTAACTTCCATCATTTAATGAGTGGTCAACACCCACTTAATAAAATGGGTTGGTTTTAAATAACCAACACCCATTTAATAAAATGGGTTGGTTTTAAATAACCAACACCCATTTAATAAAATGGGTTGGATTTAATTATCAACACCCATTTAATAAAATGGGTTGCAAGCATTTAAGAAAAGGGGGCTACACACATTTAATGAAAACGACTTTCTTTTGCACAACACTTAGTGGTAAATTGTTGCACAACACTTAGTGGAAAATGGTTGCACAACACTGGGTGGTAGTTTAGTTTTTACACAACACAGTGTGGTAGAGTTTTCAGAACATAAATTCTTGCAGAACACATGGTGACGACTTGATTGCCAGATCTGCAGTGGAAGAACAGAAAGAGAAGAAAAGACATCAGAGTAGGGGGAGCAGAGTTGGAGAATGGAAGATTGCAATCTAATACCATAGTAAGGATTGTAATCGAATTATTATTTCCAATAAAAATCTGCAGAAATCTCTTTGATCGTGGTTTTACCCATTTTGGGGTTTCCACGTAAATTTGGTGTTTCTCTTTAAACTATGTGTATGTTTTTTTAATCTGAGATTATTGCTATTATTTACCTTAATTGTGGGAATTACCAGATTAATACTAACACATAGAAAGAGTTGATCTCTTTGAAAATAACCAGACAACACACCAATGCTTGTATTCACGTTGTGAATTTATGAAGTGGTTTCTGGTTCAAGTTTTAGAGATCCTCAACCACAAATTAAGCATAAGGATTAAGCAAGATCCATAGATCTGTATGTAGAGGTGAATCCATAGTGTGGCACTTTACAGATCAAGTTTGGTATCAGAGCTAATTTTCCTGAAGAACTATGTATGCAAGGTAGAAGATCTCAAGGAAAGGACTTAGCCCCATACAACCCAGATATTGGGAGAAGAAGGATCAGATCTGTGAAAATGGCAGATCAATCAGAACCTAACTCTCCAACAATGTCCAACAAGGAATTTCAAAGAAGATTTCTTGAAATGGAAAACACTCTCCAAAGCTTGATGGAGTTGGTGCTTTCTCAAGAAGAAAGGAAATCAAGGAAGGAAAAGAAGAAATTAGATTCAGAATCTGAGATTGAGTTTGGTGCTTCCAATGGTGAGAAAATGGAGGTTGAAGAATCCCACTCCAAACAACCTGAGAATATCTCATCACAACCCTTGATTGCAGATCCGTTCAAAATGGAGGTCAAAATTGATATTCCAGCCTATGAAGGGGAGTTAGATCCTAAAAAATTAGATGGATGGCTGAAGAAATTGGAGGTTTACTTCAGTACTAAGTCTTATACAGAGGTACAACAGATCAAATTTGCTAGATTGAAACTGGGTGGCCATGCTCTCACATGGTGGGAGGCATACTCAACTGGATTGGCAAGAAATCAACAACCAACTGTGGAAACATGGGCAAAATTTGTGAAGGCTATAAGAGCTCAGTTTTATCCTATTGGCTATCAAGAGAATATGGAGGAGAGATGGTTATTTCTGAGATAGAGGCAGGGCCAAACAGTCCAAGAATACACCACAAAATTTAGAAAACAAGTTGTGTTAATGGGTGTTAATCTTCACGATCCTCAAATATTTAAGAAATATAAGTGTGGTTTGTCTTATCAGATCAGGATAGAACTGGCATTATTTGATGCCAAGGACATTGATGAGGTATGCATTAAAGCCACATACCTAGAAATGAG
The DNA here is from genome assembly GCA_028583015.1 of Wollemia nobilis. Lineage (NCBI taxonomy): Eukaryota > Viridiplantae > Streptophyta > Pinopsida > Araucariales > Araucariaceae > Wollemia > Wollemia nobilis. Next base: position 16,523,433 of record JAQPPZ010017235.1, read on the forward strand.
GGTCAGAAAGCCAATAAAAGATAATAAGGCATTAACTTCATCTTTACTCTCCAAGCCTGCAGAGAAAACCAAGGGTTCCAACAGTAAAGGCAAGAAGAAATCAGGGGCTACAACCACCAAATCACAAAAGGGTGAAAAAAATTGCAAGGAGTGTAATGTTGACACTCATTCAAGTGAGGATTGTTGGAAGCTACACCCTGAAAAGAGGCCAAAATGGTGGAACAAGGGAAAGAAGAAATCTACCAATTCTGCTAAAAAGGTTGAGCAGGAGGAAGAAGGGTGTTTTGAGGAAGAGGATGAAGGAAAGGTAGTGTGTGCTACCAGAATTAAGCCTTTAAGGTAGGAGCAGACCTCTAAGAAGGAGGAACAAGCTTCAGAGGCCAAGAAAGAGGAATTATTTTGGGTCTACATACAAGTGCAGAGGATGAAAGTTACAACATTGTTTGACAGTGGATCCCAACGAAATTTAATTTTTGAGGATCTAGTGAAGCAGTTGGGATTGAAGACTGTGGATCATCCACAACCATATCCATTGGGATGGGTGCAGAAGGACATGGAGCTACAGGTAACCAAGCAATGTACTTTACAATTTTCTATTAAAAATAAATTCCATGATGTAATTACTTGTGATGTAGTACCTCTTGATATTTGCCAAGTAATTTTTGGTAGCCCATATTTATGGGAAAGAGATGCTTTGTTTAAGTGGAGGTGCAATGTTTGGGAGTTGAAGAAAGGTGGAATCACCTATGTGATTAATCCTAGCAGGTTGGAAAATAAATTTTAGCTTGTGACAATGCAACAGGCCAAGCATTTGGTGAATGTAAGCAAGAGATTCATGTTATTGATGATAAGAGACATGAATAGTAATGTGCAGTTCAGTAAGGAGGTGGAAGCAACCAACTGTACTCCCCAACAAAAGAAGGAATTTGAGCCTTTTTCTTTCAAAGAGTACAAGGGGTAGTATGAAGAAGATGTTGAACTTGGGAAGAAGTACAAGGAGTTGAAAAATGGAGTGCAAGGCAAATCCAATAAGGTTTTTCATTTGGAAAATGACTTGTTGTTCAAAGAGGGAAAACTTTGTGTGCCCAAGGGAGATAAACGCTTACAACTGATAAGGGAAGCTCACACATCACTAGTTGTTGGTCATTTTAGTGTGCACAAAATAGTAGCTAACCTGCAATGATATGTCTACTGGTCCAATATGCAGAATGATGTGTCTAATTTTATCTATGGATGTGAAAATTGTAGCTCAAGCAAACCCAACAACCACAAAGGTAAAATGCTAAGCAAGGCAAAATGGATCTCCAAGAAGCAAGTGGAGAAACAATATTCCCATCTGAATAAAGATGATTTTGAGGGACCAAAATCCTCCAATGGGGGAGGTCTTGATCAGGAGATCAATTAAAAAAGTCATCTACAAGAAGTGTGGAAGGAGCTCCAGATAAAATTCTCACTTCAGAGCAATCAACACTTGTCAAAACAGAGCATGGAGGAAAATTGGCTTAACTTCCATCATTTAATGAGTGGTCAACACCCACTTAATAAAATGGGTTGGTTTTAAATAACCAACACCCATTTAATAAAATGGGTTGGTTTTAAATAACCAACACCCATTTAATAAAATGGGTTGGTTTTAATAACCAACACCCATTTAATAAAATGGGTTGCAAGCATTTAAGAAAAGGGGGCTACACACATTTAATGAAAATGACTTTATTTTGCACAACACTTAGTGGTAAATTGTTGCACAACACTTAGTGGAAAATGGTTGCACAACATTGGGTGGTAGTTTAGTTTTTACACAACACAGTGTGGTAGAGTTTTCAGAATAAAATTTCTTGCAGAACACATGGTGATGACTTGATTGCCAGATCTGCAGTGGAAGAACAAAAAGAGAAGAAAAGACATCAGAGCAGGGGGAGCAGAGTTGGAGAATGGAATATTGCAATCTAATACCATAGTAAGGATTGTAATCGAATTATTATTTCCAATAAAAATATGCAGAAATCTCTTTGATCGTGGTTTTACCCATTTTGGGGTTTCCACGTAAATTTGGTGTTTCTCTTTAAACTATGTGTATGTTTTTTTTAATCTGAGATTATTGCTATTATTTACCTTAATTACGGGAATTACCAGATTAATACTAACACATAGAAAGAGTTGATCTCTTTGAAAATAACCAGACAACACACCAATGCTTGTATTCACGCTGTGAATTTACGAAGCGGTTTCTAGTTCAAGTTTCAGAGATCCTCAACCACAAATTAAGCATAAGGATTAAGCAAGATCCATAGATCTGTATGTAGAGGTGAATCCACAGTGTGGCACTTTATAGATCAAATATCCTTGATCTAATATACCTTATATTAATGTATGATTTCCTTGCTTTGGCTTGAAGTTTATCTTATGACCAACATTTTTGGTCTCTTTCTTCATAGTTTTCACTTTGCAAACTCTTGCCAAGTGGCCAATCTCATAACAATTACGACAACAAAATGCAATGTTTTCATAATCCACTTGTTGATCCCATTCTCTTGATTTAGATTTAATCTTAATGGACTGTGGTAAAGGTTTTGAAATATCCATAACAACACATATTTTGGTATATATAGCGGGATTTCACTCCTTAATAGTTAGTCCTTCCTTGATGAATTCTCCTAGGGTATTTTCAATATTATTCAAAACATCATTATTGATAAGTTGATCTGGAAGTCCAAAAAGCCTAACCCATATCGAAAGCTTCTTAATAGTTTTAGTCTCAATAGAAAAAATTCATTCCATGGTCTTAAATAAAGGGTATCTCTCCCTCTAAACCATGGGCCATCACTCAATATTTTATCCCTAATTTTTGAATTAGAAAATATAACAAGGAAAAAACCTTTAGGAAGAAAACTCATAGAGTAATTTGAATTCAATATCCACTTCCACTTGATCAAATCTTGAATCTCCAAAAACCCTTGCCAAGATCTATGGAACTTACATATTAATCCCCTGCTTTTCAAAACTATTATACCATTCTCAATCATCTCATCCTTGATGGTAACTTTTAGTGCAACATCTGCTACTTGAATCAAACTTTCCATGTATTTGCTCTTCCACTTATCTTCAACTTGGGCATCCCTACTTCCATCTAGGGCATCCTTAGTTCCTATTAGGGCTTTCAAATACGACTTTCCTTCTAAACTAACTAGTGGGGTTTGGGCTGAGGATCGCTCTTGGCTGGCACTCCCTCCTAGATCACACTCCCCCTTAGCTCACACTCACTCTAGGTTCACACTTCCTCCTAGCTCTCACTCCCTCCAAAATTTCACTCCTTCCTAGCACACACTCGCTCCTATCTCTTATTTCTCCTGATATTTCTTTGCTTTGGTATTTTTTTATAAATAATATTCGCCACATTCATGGCAAGGGTTTGAAGCATTGTACATTTTGAACAAATTCATTGCTCTTCTGCCATATCTAAATATCTCAATATTGGCTCACACTCCCTCTTGGCTTACACTCGCTCTCAACTTGTACTTCCTCCTAGCTCGCACTCCCTCCCATCTTGCACTCCCTCATGGGTCACACTTACTCTTGTCTCTTCTTTCTCTCAACATTCGTTTGTATATTTATAACATTCATGGTAAGGGTTTGAAGCATTGATACACTCCAAATGAATTCATTGCTCTTCCTCCATGTCTGAAGATCTCAAGATTGGTTGGCACTCACTCCTAAATAAAGACTAAAAATTATACTAATGTAAAGAAATATACTATTGATAAATTTTTACTAGTATCTTTGATTGAAGGAGAATATCTCAAATAAATAGTATATAAGCTTTAAATCAAATTTGGACATTTTTACACATAAATTGGTTGAGAATTTATTAAAATATAATGCAAAATTAATATATCAAGTTGGTATATAAGGTTTTTTTTAGAAGAATTTTTGAAAACTTCAGGACCTCTCTAAGGCCTTGTTGTTCGTTTGGTTAGTAATCCAAAGCAAAAATTTTACAAGTAAAAGTCTACAAAACAAAATGAGACAGTAGGTCTTTAAAATGTGCCTTGTATAAGAAGGGTTTAAAATAAAATCATATCATTTACTTTTCATTACCCCTTACACCATTTGAGGTTGTTTTTTTAAAAAAGAGAAAATATATTAGATAGCTTAAGGGTTCATGAAATGTTGGATTAGTTGTTTCAAACTTAATAAAATGTTGTATTAGTTGTTTCAAAGTTAAAGTAAATACATTACACAGAGGATTGGCCTTGTTATTATTTATTGGATTAATTGTTTTAAAAAGGAATAATAAAGTTTTTAAGAATAAATCTTAAAATCATGTCCAAATTAAGAATCATATTACTCTCTCACATGAAATGTTTACAAACATGGTGCTTGTTCTGGAAAGTCTTAAATTTGGAAAAAAGATGTTAACCTCTTGCTTATAGGATTTGAATATACATAAAAGGGTCATTCGTGACAATGAAATTAACACAAAAAAATATGTTTATTTATAATACAATTAAAATTTTTAGAAATTTAGTTCATCAAAATAAATTTTAATAATGTTTTTAAAAGTAATAAAAAAAATTGATGGAGGTGGGTTTTTTTTGTTAATTTATTGTTATAAAAATAAAGGGAAAATTCTCCTAACTCATTCGTAATATATAACTTCAACTAACAACTATGCAAAGACTATGACACTTTTTAGGGGACTAAGATTACCATTGGAAAACGATGGAAATATATTTCAATTGAGGACCATAATGCAAAGGCTATAACACTTAGTAAAAGACCAAAATTACCACTAAAAATTATGACAATATATTTTAATTGAAAGGAATTCACAAATTATTGTTAATGCTTCTAATATGATAAAAGTAACGTTACTATTGTGTATCATTGTGAAAAGCATATACCTAAGCTATCGTACCAATTAAGTGTAAATTTAAAGCATTAAACCACAATAACATGAATTTGACAAGAAAGAGGAATTTCTTTGTATTAATGGAATGTAAATCGATTACATATACGTCCCTCTTAGGGATACCCAAATTCATGATACAATTAATACAATATTGAAAACCCTCTAAACGAGGGGGTGGTATAATCCGTAGACTCTTCACAGATGTACACGAACTGCTTAAGGCCAAGGATAGCCTTCTTCTCCTTTGGTTGGAGGCATATGCTGCCTTGAATGCCTTGAAAATGATTAGGTCCTGTAAACCCTACGTTCAAGAAACAACATGAAAGGGGTTAATGACAAAGGAGGCCTCTCTTGATGAGGCTTTTGAGAAGCAATTGCATAAATTGATGATAAAGAAAGCAAGAAAGCATGTAAATCTATGAAGATATGCAAGAAATCATCAAATTACTATAAAGCATGGAAAAGAAAGCATGAAATCTAGCAATTAGGAAGCCTAATTAACCATTAGAAACTTGAAAACAATGAAACTAGTCTAAATTGACAATTGCAAGGAAATGGAAGCAAATCTACCTCTAAATCCTAGAATTAACCAGTCAAATATCTGCTAAAATGTAAATCTATGCTAGATTAAGCTAATTGCATAACTAAAAATGTAAATCTAATGCTAAAACAAAGGAAATCAAAGATCAAACCCTCGTCGTGGGTTTGAGGCACGGTAGGCACTGTTAGTCGTGGTTGAGCCAAAAATATCTCTTGCTCTTGTAATAAGGGCTTAGATCTCTAATTCCCTCTATGGAATTGATGATCAAGGGTCACCTCTATGTCCCAAGATGGATTGGTGGTCAGATTTTGATTGAGATTCATGTTTGATTGGCTTGATTGTGTGATTGTGCTTCCTAGTCCTTTGAAAGCTCCATTGATGGATTCATGCTTGTCACTCCACAATTGGGTAGCATTTTGACTCTCCTCAAGGGGTTATCAATTTGCTATCCATTTTGGTAGAGCTTCGCTACATTTCAACTCATGAAGATTCTAGTTTTCAAATGAAAACTTCTCCAGACTTCTCCCCAATTTGGAGGGGGGTCTTATAGCCTTCCTAATCTCTAATATTGGCTTGCTTGGGAAGCCAAGATCAAGATCCAAGAGGTTGGATCAGTTGGGAGGAAAACTCTCGAAGCTTCCCCACCCAAAACCATTTGAATCTCCATTGCCTAGGCCATTGCAACCAAATTTGGCTCGACCCAAGATTCAAAATAGTTTTGATGCTAGTCATGGCTCTAAGGCATGACCAACTATATTAGCCATGGGTGTCAACCATGGCTAAGGCTGAGTTAGCCAACTCTACCCAAATTGAGTGGTTAAAACCATTACTTCACCTTGGAGCTATCCAAGATCCTTCATATGGTCTATTAGCATGTCCCATATGAGTAGTCACCTCGACATGACACATTTTAGGTGTCTACAGATGCCCCTTTTGGGATGCATTGTGAGAATGAACAATATTGAGAAAAAATAGACCTCCTAAAACCATGTCATAGGTTGAATGATGATCATTGATCTGATCAACATTAGATGCCCAATCCTACCAAAGGACACACATCTTAGAATCATTGCTTCCAACTGAGGGAAGGCTTAAATTTGCAAAGCTTTTGCAAGCTCCAGCGATGATCGGGTAGCTTCAGTGCTACAATAGTACCGATAGGTGGAGAGCTACTAACTTAACTATCATAGTTGCTTTTTGCCCCAACAAAGGGTAAGCTTATGATAGTCGTTGGCAATGATTCATAAGATGAATATAATTTGACAAGATCGAGTGATCTCCTATTGAATTTGATTATGATAATTGATATTATGACTACCCCCTCAAGTGATGAGTCGATGAGGGTAGGATAATTGAATGAAGTGATGAGTCACTTGACCAACATGATTGATCTGAACAATTGAAGATTTTAGCACTTTGATATTACTTGGCAAGGCCTAATTCAGCCATGATTACAACTATTAATAGTAATTGTACATCTCTATCCCATGGAGCAATCCGACCATAATGGCCTTCTTAGGGAATCAAGATGATAGCAATTCCAATTAGGTTTATGTTGAATCATAATGTTCGATGATCTACTAAAAAATGTCATAGAAGAATTGAGATAAATCCTCACTCCCATGGGGTAGTCCGATCATTGTGGCCTTCTTAGGGATTGAAGTGAAGCATATCAATTCAACGATGACTAATTTACCCCAAATGGCCTTATGGTAATTTACTCATATTGTCGGATTGCATGGATCGCAAGTCGTTACAACCACCAAGTGTATAGGGTAAATAACTGGATACGAGGCACATTTGAATTTTGAATTATTTGAATATTTTTATTATTTTCTAAAAATTTTGAGGGTTTTAAACCATTAGATATTTTTGATTTTACATTTTGAAGCTCCTCATGGTGAAATTTTGAGGGTATCTATGTCTAGATGCTAGTCATGCTTGTCAAACATAACCAATTTTTATAAATTCCTTAGCCACGATTGATACCCATGATTAAAAAACCCTAATTCTATACCCACGATTACCAGCCATGATTGAGGGTAAAATTAAAAATATAAAAGAAAAATCTATCATTTTCAATTCATTATTTTCCAATTTATTATAGCTATCCAGAGAGCTCTAAGAGGTGAGATTAAAAATTTGACACGAAACATTGTTAAAACGCACACCCAAACCCAAAATGGCTGACCTACCAGAGGCATCTTCCAGTGGTGGAGCTAGTGCTACAAAGGTAGCCTTCCAACTCACTCATTTATTTGATTTACCCAATTTAAAATGAACCTCATTAATTAATGGGTTAAATGAACCACACTAAACTATCGGTAAAGAACCTCACCTAGTTTAGGATTAGTCTAGGTTAGCTTAGATGGGAGGGATTTTATTTTTTTTGGGTTGCTCAAGATGAGAAGTGACCTCGAAAGAGGTGCTTCTCTTAGCCATGGGTGGTAGACATAACTCCCAATTGGAAAATTGGGGGCCATAACTATCAACCATGATGAGATTCAAATCCCAATGGTCAAAAATTTGATCATTGCCACCAACCATGGGTCCTAACCATGATTAAGCAACATTAGAATTTTTTTTTTTTTTTGATTTTTTTACTTGATTTAATTGATTTTTTTTTGAATTTTTTGAAGTGAGGCTTTGATGTCTATGAATGTGTTGTTTACATTTATGCTTGTATTTGCCTCCTTGAAATATTTTTTGAATTTTTTTGCATTTTTAGTACATTTTTGATGTTTGATTGATTTTATTATTGCTCCCTTCAAAGATTGACTACTAGAGTGAGGGAGTCTGATATCCTTCACCAACTCTGCAATGGCTTGACTACTATCGAGCGAGATTGGTTCAGAGCTATAGGCTTTGGCTACATGTTGAGACTACCATCTATCTAGGCCGACCAGGCCTATATGACTACCTTGGCCCACCATTGGGATGCACGGACCAACACCTTTCACCTACCAATAGGTGAGATCATAGTGACCTTGGAGGATGTATACCACATCTTTCATATCCCCATTGATGGTGAGGCCATCACATATTCACCTACCATGGTGAAGGATGCAGTCTTTCAAAGGATATTTGGTACCAAGAGTGATGAGACATAGGTAGACTCTGACCATGGTGGGGTCCACATCGAGTATTGGTACCACTAGAATGTCTTCTCTCAGAGAGCTATTGTACCGATGCAGTTGATCATACATATTATACTGCCTAACACATCTAAAGTAAGGTTCCCTTGGAACCTCCTCGCTAGGACATAGCATCTACTTGCTAGCACTACATGAGAGCCATTGATTCTATCATGGGGGAGTGCTCTACTTGCACAGCTCTATGATGAGTTGTATCAGATCACACGATGGAGTCACATGGGAGTCGATTATAGCATCTTGCTCTAGATATGGGCCTGGGAGCATATTACCATTGATCACCCTAGAGGACTACCACTAGAGATCAAAGACATTAATGAGGAGTGACCAGTGCTATGCTACCTGCTAGCCTAGGGATGTCGAGGGCTTCAAGAGTAGGACCCAAGCAGGGGATCTAGAGTACTACCTAGATCAACTGACCAGACTACAGCTAGAGCATATACTATGGTGACCTTACATGGACTATCCTACATGGGAGGAGGTAGACCATTATCTTAGGTAGGCATGATATGAGAGATGGCTCCTCGAGTGCAAGCCCGAGATACATGAGTTCTTCTACTACTCATGCATCACTAAGTAGTTTGGGATCTATCAAGATATCCTAGATGAGCCAACTATTTACCACCACCTTAAGGTAGAGAAGGACTTAGCCTAGCCTACTATGACTCCACTTGGGGATGAGGATGATACCTAGTAGGACTTAGGGCTTGTAGATGCTGGGACCATAATAGACTATGATGCCTAGTGGACTACCAGGTTATGGTAAGGTGATGACCCACTAGGTAGGGCTAGGGATGGAGCAGCCATAGAGGTAGTAGGTGTAGAGGTAATAGATCCTAGAGGGTGATAAGTGCACTAGAGTACGAGGGTGGATGGGGTGAGGCTATAGCTAAGGAGGAGCCCCAAGTAGAGGAGGGTGAGGAGGAGGGTGAGGAGGATCCTGATGATGAGGTATCATAGCTCTAGGCCTAGGTGGCTAGCTTAGAGTCATGATTGTAGATAGTGAGGACTCAGATCCTAGAGAGGGATACTTTTATGGTGACTCTATAGGCATAGTTGAGGGTAGCATAGTCTCAGCTGACATAGGGATAGGCATAGTGGTAGGGATTCAAGGAGGAGAGGGTAGCTCTCTAGGCATAGATTGCCACTACCACAAGAGATAGAGAAGGTCACTAGATAACATGATCTTCTTTAAGCTCATCTTGATGCTATCACCATAGAGTGAGACTTACTCTAAGCCATGAGGGGAGGTCCCTCAACTTCTCAAGTTGCTCCTACCACTCTAGCTATACTAGGATTAGCAGGTTTGGATGTAGGTATAGAGATCCATAGATTACATACCCTCATCTAAGAGGGTAATGTATAATAGTCAATAGATGTGGCTTACATCTCTCTCATGGTAGGAGAGATCAGACTACTAGGTGGTGAGGTGCCAGAGTGACCCATAGCTACAAAGTCTCAATGGACCAAGACATGAGAGATAGGGTAGTCCTCAGCTCAGTCCAACCATAGGACACATCGGATAGAGAGATCCTCAAGCACTAGTTCTAGGTGGACTCACAGGGAGGGTGGCACTGGTGGAGGAGACTCATAGGCAGGGGGTACAGGCACTACTTAGTACAGATATTTATAGATATTTATACCATTTTTGAGTGTAAGGTTTGAGGACCTACATAGTTGTAGCCTACAAGTATTTTGGACATATGCCTATGTACTTTTTTGACACACACACACACACACACACACACATATATATATATGATCTAACATTTATGAGACTCATTATATGTGTACATTTATTATTTTTATGTTTATGAGATGCATATGGATGCAATGCTTATATGTTATGTTTATTTGATGCTATATGATGTGATGTATGGATGACATGCACTAGCTAGATGATGGATGTATGACTAGATATTGTGATCTAGATGTGTAGATGGACTACTATGATGTATGCATATGTGGATGCAATGTTTGATGTTAAATGCATGTTTAATTTGATTTACTTGTATGCATTTAATTTATGATGTTATGATATGATGAATGCAATGTATGTAATGCATTATTTACATGATGATGATCTAATGTAAATGAACATGTATGCTTTAATCACTTAAAACATAATGTATGAATGCAATATGAGTTTAACAATCTAATGGATGACACCACAGAATGTATAATAATCATGAAATGTAATTGATATATCTTGTCATAAGAATTAATCAATTAGACACCCATATGTGAGATGAAATGATGTATTGTTTCTATTCATAAGCTTTTGTAAGTTAAAAGATATGCACAACATAGTCAGTGGTCATCTAAATATCATTGTTGATATCCATCCGGTATCTAACCTATGTTATGGACACCCCTTAACAAATAAACTCTCATAAAAAGAAGTTGATAATTGAATGATTTGAAATGAGTTGTTGCTATTTGGGAATTTTTGAGGTTTTCCATGAGACTCAAACACCCTAGTTGACTTATCAAAAGTTGTATAATGACTATACTAGACTCTTGAAAGATAAAGATTTTGCTATGAAAGACCAAGCTATTCATTACCCCTATGTGTGCAAATGAATATATTAGATGAGACATAAGCATACCCCAATGCCAGGTGGGATTCATTCAGCCCATTGTTGTATTGGGGATCCTCAAATGTCCACCCGATCCTAGGTTTGGACTTAGTTGGACTAGACCACTAGGCAATACAAGCCACCTAAAGCTAGCTCATTTGTGAATTGCTTAGACCTACCCCAATGTCAGGCAGGATTCATTCAGCCCATTGTTGTATTGGGGATCACCCTATGGCTTTTGAGTATTGACCATTCCAGGGATTCAAGTTCACCCCCTTATTTTCTTCAATTTATTGGGATACTTGCTCATATATAGTGATAAAAATCACTATTTATTTTGTATTTTTTTCTTTTGTTTTGAGCAAGGGATTTGATTTGAATTTTGGGATTTTTCTCCTTTTGATGTAAGCAAGGGATTTCTTTGGGTAGGGGGGAAATCTTGTCCTTTTTCCAATGACCTCTACTCTAGACCATTGCACCTCACAAATGAGCAAGTAACAAAACCTTTCGCTTAAGGTGACCTGGACCACTTTGTAGTGTTCATCCTTCCTTACCCTAATTAGGATTGTTAATGTGTTTGATTAGTGATGGGATTCTGATATGCTAAGTGCTATCAAAACTAGACCTCATCTACAAAAGCAAAGCAAGCTTTCTACAAACTTTTGAGAAGACCACTAGGTATGGTTGAATGACCAAAAAACCCTAGTATATTCTTCATAGCAACAGGAGGGGTTGTGTTGAGAAACACAATTACTCACAAGGGTGATGGATGATGATGATGCATAGATGCATGATTGAAATACAAACATGGTGTCATTTGTAAGATTGCAAACACAACCTATCCTAATGCAAGTGCGATGGATGGAAATGCCTAAATGCAATGCAATTAAATGAATGCATGTGCAAAATGAAAATGCATGATGCAAATGTTTTTGAAGTTTTTGCAATATTTTTAGATTTTATTGCTTTTTGATTTTTATGGATTTTGAAATTTTCCATATTTTTGAATTATTATGTGTGGAACGCCTTAAGATGAAGGATGTTGAGAGGTTCAAGCTCTTCAACACCTTCAAGCGATGTCAGGTGATACATTCTAGGTCCAATCTACTCTGAGATGATATAAGGACCTAACCAGTTAGCCATAAATTTATCTCACAAGTGTGGTGGTAGGTTTGAGTTCTATTGGTTCTCTTTCAGCACAAGATCACCAACCTTAAAGTCTCTCAGATGGACCTTATTATTGTAAGCTCATTTTAAGTACTCTTGATAAACGTGGAGATGCTCAAGGGCATTCACGTGATGTTCATCAAGAAGCATCAATTGATCAAGGTGAGCTTGTCATGCAGTGTCATCATCGATGAACTCTTTCAATGTGATGCACAGCATTGGAATCTCCAACTCTAAGGGCATAATGGCCTCAATACCATATACTAGTAAAAATAGGGTTGCCCCAGTGGGCATCCATATGCTAGTCCTATAAGCCCATAATGCAAGGGGCAGCTGGATGTGCCAATATTTGTGGTTTTCTTGTACCATATTTTTCAAGATGGCTACCACTATCTTATTTGAAGCCTCAACTTACCCATTTGCTTATGGATAGTATGGAGTCACAAAATTATGTTGTATATTGTACTTAGATATTAAAGCCTTCACAATTTTGTTCTTGAATGATGTTCCATTATCCGAGATTATCTTGGATGGTATCCCAAAATGACTAATGATATTGTGAAGTATAAACTCCATAATACATGCTCTAGTTATCATTGTTAAAGGGATTGCTTCCACCCACTTTGTAAAATACTCAGTAGCCATTATAATAAATGTATGCCAGCTCGATGATGGGGGAGAGATCTTACCGATTAGATCCAAACCCCACTAAGAAAATGGCCAAGCCGCTTGAATGGGTTGTAAGGCCTATGATGGCAAGTGCGTAAGATTAGCATGATGTTAACATTTAATGCATTTCTTGACATACGTGGTGCAATCCTTCTCCATAGTGGGCCAATAATAACCCATTCAAAGGATGCGCTTGACAATGGCCATACCGCTAAAATGGCCACCGCATGTACCATCATGAGCTTGCAAAATTGCCCAAGATGATTCTTGGGGCTCAAGACAATGAAGGAGAATTCCATCATAGCTTCTACGGTACAAGATGTCTCCTAGAAAGACATACTTTATCACTTTCTATCTGAATGTGTATTTTGTGGCACGCGATAATCCCTATAGGATTAAACCAAGCTTGAGGAAGTCATGTAATTGTGACATCCAATCTTGATAAGCTTCTACCTCGACTGACAAGATGACTTGTTCCCCTAGCATTTTGCTATGTGTGAATGTAGATTGGGACACAACCTTGTGGTGAATGGTGGTGCCATTCCCCGTAGGACCCTACGAGATCAAAGACCCCTAGGATGCCTTCTTGAGAAAGTCTCTGGCTTTATAGAACCACTCATGGTTTGGTTCTATATGAATCATGTTGACTGATTCCTTGTTATCAAAAGCCTCACGCTGCATCATGACATGTGATAGCATCTTTACATGAATGGTAGTAAAATCGGTAGATGGATTCTGAGGGATTAAAGATCCCAAATATGCCATAGTGTCTACAAATCTATTCGATGTATGAGGGATTGCCTCGATGTCGTACCACTCTAGATGGGCTAGATAAGTGTCAACAAGATCCTTGTAAGCTTTCAGGATGGGACACCTACATTGAAAAAGTCCCTTCACTTGATTGACTATGAGAAGGGAATCACCAAAGATATTTAATCATTTAATCTTCATGGTGATAGTTGTTTGGAGGCCCAAGATTAGGGCTTCATATTCAACATTGTTGTTGGTACAAGGAAAGTCCAACTTAAATGACAAGGGCATTGGAGCACCTTGTGGCATGAAGAAGACAATTCCTACACCACCCCCTTGCTCACACTTCGAACCATCGAAGAACAAAGTCATGTCAGCTTTGTTATCTGGTTCTTCAAGTTTGGGTGCTTTTGATAATGCAAAGACTGCATCATCAAGAAGCTCTATGGTGAGAGGCCTACTATTCTTGAGAGGTACCTCTACCAGCTGATCAACTATGACCTATCCCTTGATGGACTTTTGGCTGATGAATTCCAAATCAAATTCTATCAATAGCATGATCCACTTTGTAGTACGTGTATTATGATATGTCTTGCTCATCATATACTACAAAGGATTTTGTTTGGATATCACATACATCATATGACTTAACATATAATGATGCAACTTCTTCATTGCAAACACTACTACTAAACACAACTTCTCCATGTATGCATACCCAAGCTCATAACTCACCAAGGTGTGACTGATGTAATATATCGCTTGCTCTTTGTCTTGCATGTTCTTTTGGGCTAACATAGTTCCCAATGCAAAGTTAGTAGCTGATATATATAGCAAGAAAGGTACATCTAGTCTTGGTGGAGCTAGCATTGGTGGCATTGCTAGGTATTTCTTAATTTTAGTGAAGGCCGCTTGATAGTCCTCATCCCAATTGAATGGGACCCCCTTGTGTAGTAGTCGATTCATGGGTCAATATTTATCTGATAATTGTGTGATAAATCACTTTATGGATGCTACTTTGCCCTGTAGGCTTCTTAACTCTTTGATATTTATGGGAGGATGCATTTCTAATATGGCCTTGACCTTCACTAGGTCAACTTCGATCCCTCATTTTGAAATGATGAATCCCAAGAGCTTTCCTAAAGTTATGCCAAATACACACTTCTTGGGATTCAACCTGACATTATGCTCTATCAGGTGATCGAAGACCTTCCTCAGGACCTCTGCATGCTCAGAACATAACAATGACTTTGCCAACAAGTCATCGATATAATATTCTAATATTTTGTGCATGTAGTCATGGAAAATGTATGTCATGGCTCATTGATATGTGGCACCAACATTTTTAAGGCTGAATGGCATAACTTTATAATAGAATGTTCCCCATGGCATTGTGAATATGGTTTTATGTTGGTCTTTAAATTTAATCCAAATTTGATTGTAACCAAAAAAACCATCCATAAGGGAGAGCATCTCATGACCTGTAGTTGCATCTACAAGAGCATCTATATTGGGCAATGGGAATGAATCCTTTGGTGTTGCCTTGTTGAGGTCTCTAAAATCTATACAGATACAGATCCTTCCATCAGGTTTTCCTATAGGTACCATGTTTGATACCCATTCTAGATAGTCGATGGAGATAATGAAATCTACATCCAACAACTTTTATAGCTCATATTTAACCATTAAAGTGACTATTGGATGCATCTTCCTGAGCTTCTACTTGACAGGTCTTTTGGAGGGATCTAGCGAAAGGTTATGAGTAACCAATTTTGGATCTAGTCTCGATATATCCTTGTATGTCCAAGAAAAAAGGTCAGGTCTCTCTTTCAGTAGAGGGATGAGTATGGCATGCTCATCAAGAGATAGAATCTCTCCAAATTTGACCTTCTTAGGATTAATAGGATCATTACTGATATCCACATCGAAGGTCTCCTCTACTGACATGTGTGATCCCTCCTCAAGATGGTGAGGCGTAGGAATCAAGTGGATGTCATCAGCTAGGTTTAAAGGTCCTACATCAGAATTTCCCTCAGCATGATAAACATCATGTGCACAGCCTGGCACAAAATGAAAAGGTTGCAACATTTCTTCATTAGGGAAGAAATATTTAGGCTCTAGTGGTGAATCAATATGATCCCAATCAATAGCATCTACATTCAGATACAATGGTTTGGAGGGGTTAGATGGATTGTGAAGTGGAGTGGTCAAATCAATGGAGATCATATTTATGGAATGGATTAGATCTCTAGAACCATGTGTGACTCTACATTGATATAACTTCCATCCCCGAGATGTGGCTCTAGGGGTATGGGGATCTCTAGATCCAATCTATGAATAGACTCAAAAATGAGATCGCTTGGCTCAAGGAGTTGCATGTATATCGGTGGATCAGGGAAGACTATATGATAAATCATATCCAAATTGGGTGGTCTCCCTCTAAGTGTAATCAAGATAGACTGGCATCAATAGTGAGGCCCAAGATAAGTTATTAGTCTCATCCTCATCATCGCTATCTATATAGAGTCCTTCACCCTAACTGATAGGAATCAGATGATTAGCAAGATGAGGCCCAAGGTAGGCCCACTCTATTTCATCCTCATAGTCACTATCAACCATGAAGAATTCCTCATTCTCACCCATTTGCTCCATGGGTAATAGATGATGTAAATTTAGAGGGCCTAAGTAGGCCAACTCAGTTTCATCCTCATATCATTCATTGTGTGAGGATTGCTCATCATCATCTATCCTAGAATCATAATCAGGTCCATCACTTTCGATAATGGACTCTGCTTGCACTTCCTCAGAAGCAACTTCTGATTTAGTGTCGATTGCTATACCTAGATTCTGGATCTGCATACCAGTGTCATCGGTAGCTTGATGACTTTCAATGTCCAAGTTGGCTCTTGGATTGTCTCCTTGATTTACCTCTACCATGATGTGCTCATGATAGATATCTGGTGGTACTTCTGAGACATAGGTTACCAACCTATTACCCCTTCATATATAAGAAGGGTTAGGGTGATAAGGATTCCAATCCACATCATCCCCCAAAGTGAGGTTCAGATGATCTAAATATGTTGCTAGGAGCTCATCCTATCCTCGGATATGATAGCCTAACCCAAACCTATCAGTTGGTAGCTGATACTATGGTTCGATGGGAACTTGGCACCCTTGCTCAAATAAGCCTAAGCCGTAACCATGCCAATGGTAACATTCAAAATAGTACAAGGTGAATTCAAGGTTAGATAAATAATGAACATTCACCATGAATGGTTCATCATCATCCTCATCTATGGGCGTGTGATTTGTTAGTTGATCAAGCCCTCCATAAATAAAGTTTGTTTGGTTGGGTGGCACCCCCAGTGGTACCACCATTCCCATGGGAAAGTGATGGGCTTGAGGTCAGCCCATATCCTATGTAGTTTTGATAAATGGTATGAACATCACATTCTACATGATATATTATGCTAATCTAGGATTAACCAAATGTATGGTCACCTACGGTGTAGATGACCCTACTGAAGAAGTAGGTGAGGTAGGTTGAGGTGCCTCCTTGACTTGATTTTGAGTATCCCCTTCATCCATGGGACTAGGAACCTCGATAGTGGCTACTTTGGGCGCTTGCTTCATCTCTTTCTCACCCAATTTTACCTTAAGCTTCTTATCATTCCTCAGCACTATGGATGTCGTAGGTTTAGTCGAAGCTACTATTGTGTGCTCTGATAATTGTGGTGCTACCGTGGAAGGTCCTGCACACACTCCTTTTAATTTACCTTCTAGATGTTTGATTGGTGATATCGGTCATATATCCAGATGCATTGAGGGGAGAATGAAATCTCCTAGTAAATCTGCTAAGTTCACATATTTGAATGGCTCTTCATCAGAAGGTACCATGTGAACTTATCCCTCATGTATATATTTTATACATTGATGTAAGATCGAGGGAACGCAATGCATTTCTCTAATCCAAGGCCTCCCCAAGAGGATGTTATACTGCATGGCACCTTCGATCACATGACACATCATAGGGATGGTCTTAAGTCCAACCTGAATTGGAAGAACTATAGTACCTACCGTTGAGCATAGCGCATCATTGAATGCTCTCAAGGTGAAAGTAGAAGGTACAATATGTGATTTCGGCAACTTTAGATGTGTCAATGCCTTGGTAGTAATTATGTTGATTGATGACCCTGTATCAATCAAAACCCATTTGAATGGTGTGTGATTTACACATGCAATTATATGTAGCGGTGGGTCCGCTATAGCAGTGGAGACCATCTTAATCTCGTGATCATTAAATTGAATGACCGGTTCACTACACTACTGCACATGTCCCACGAAGTTCGTAAATGCTTCAGGGTCCTAGGACTAAACTTTGATTGATCTTAGAATATCCATGAGCATCTCCCTATGCTTAGGAGACTATTGAATCAGTTCATAGATTGACAACTTCGTTGGAGTTGTCTATAGGCTTTGAACTAGCCTACTCCTAATTGTCACCATCGGTCTAGTTGGTGGGCCTGGAATATTTTATGCTAGCCTTTGCTGAGGTGCAGTGTGCACTCTAATTGGAGTTGGAGGTGGATTTGGATGCTCATACCTCCCTTGTCTCATGACAACATTAACCATACCGATGAATCCTTGAGTTGGTGGTTCAACCCGCACTTGATTCACATGATCGACATTGTTCCTCGATGGCTCATGATTTGGTAAGGGGTTCTTGAAGATCCCCATATTTTGGTTGTCTAGAGCTTGAGGGTTATCCATAGTTAGCTCACCTCTTTTGATCATATTTTGTACTACATGTTTGAAACTCCAACATCCTTCGATGTCGTGTCCTTTCATTCTATGGAAAGTGTAATACAGATCATCCCTATACCCCTTTGGCTTGGGCTGATTAGGGTCTATTAACTTGATCTCTAGTAAGTTTAGGGCCTTGGCCTCACATAATTGATGGAATATCAATGTCATCAATTTCGACAAAGGTGTGAACTAGTGAGGTGGATATTGTTCTTTATTCTTACCCTTCTTGTTATTATTGCATTGGTCATACCATGTAGGAGGAGGTTGGGCTTGATAATTCTATTGTTGTCCCTTATCCCCTTTCTAGAGGTTTAACACCACTTGGTTTACATGGGTCAGCTTGGCCTATTCCTTCTGATTGTGGGTGTTCTTTTTGTTCCATTCCTTCTTGTTTTGAAGCTTCAAGTTACCCTCCTATAACTTGATGTCCTCTATTACCTTGGCTTGCACCAAGGCCTCCTCAAATGTTTGATACTATTGCAACTATAGTAGTAATGAGATGTGCTTCACACAACTCTTGGTAAACATCCGAGTTAATTCTATGGTTAGAATGGAAAATGGTAACTTCACCATTATCTTTCTCCATATTTTACCATAATCCATGATCGGCTCATCATCATGTTGCATTAAAGTAGCCAGATCAGATAGGTTTACCTTCTTCTTGATGTCGAAGGAGAAGCATTCAAGAAATGCATTAGCCAACTATTCAAAGCTAGTTATGTTATGCCTCTTAAGTTGATTAAACCACTCTCGAGTAGGGCCTAAAAGGGTTGTGATGAATGTTCTCAGCAATAGAGCATCATTGCTTTCTATCTGAAAGCACATGTCCATAAAGCTCATAACATGTTCCTGAGCATCCTCCTCACCTTGAAACTTCTCCAGCTTTGGCATCTCAAAATGCTCGAGATACGTTGGAATGGGCACGAAAGGGCATAGAGGTTCATTATGAATCTTGTTCAAGGTCGGCTTTTGATAAGTCATCCCTTGCTTCTCTATAGCTCAAACCTTGTCTGCCAAGGCCTGATAGGCCTTCGAAGATAGAATTTCCTCTTCTCTGAGAGGTCATTGGGGAGCCTTTGGAGGTAAATTCTTCTTTGGATGAGGTGGAGGACTAGGCTCATCCTCCACATCTACTAGGGAGATCTCAAGATATTCCTATTCTTGATCATCTCCTGCTACTTCTTCGTACTACGTACGCCCATGATGTTCCAGTGCTTGGTGCTGCATCATGTTTTGGGCCATGTGGTGAGTATAATTTTCAATATGCTCAAGGTACAAATCGGGCTATGAAGTAGCTCATCTATGAGTGCGCTCCTTGTATTCACTATGAGGGGGTAAATTGGCATGAGCTAATCGATCCTCTCACTCAACATACTCCTTTTGATCAAGGATGCATTGCTCGCGCATGCATTGCTCAAAAATATGCTACCTTAGCAACCTCTATCTCTGAGTATCCTCATTTTTGAGGTGCTCATGCTCTACATGGACATCCTCCAATTGATCTTGGAGAATCTACTATCATTGTTCTAACACCAATTTCTGTGATCAATCTATAATATCGATCGTATGTGATCTCTAGTGTACTCATTCTATTCAAGCAACTTTATCGGTATGACCTCCAATAGACTTATTTACCATACTCTTACCTTTGTCTATGTAGATGACATTCACATTCTAGTGTTGTCTATACTCTATGCCCATATGGGTTGATGGGGCAATTATACTATGAGAATGCTTAGAGCATTCTCCTAGCTCTCTAATGGTCCGATGTGTGCTCTCACTATGAGAACTCATAGAATGAGAATGCGCAACTGAGGGTTTATACCCTAGCTACCCTAAGACTCTATCTAGACCATCCAATTGCCTAGTGCACCATGGCTCATGTGGTGGCATACCATTGACTCCAACCTTAGACATATCAAATGTGAACTTACCAAGTTCATTGTTGTTTGGAGTCTATGAGGGCCTATGCCTTGAAGCAGCCCTCTCTTCCTTCCCCTAAATGGGTAGATTTTCTACTTGTCTATTTTGAACTGATGGGGGCCTTGAGCCTCCCTTATCTTGAGTACGGATGGGCACTAACTTAGTTATAGTTCCTTCCTCAATGATGTACTCTTCAGCGGATCCAGTGGATCCATGAGGTGTACGATCATGATATATACTCCCATGCTCGAAGGGCCCATGTTGGGATCTTCCATACTCGGATCTATCTCATGAGGCATGTACATTGCCTCCTCTAGGTGGGGTATTCTGATGAGAACCCCCGTACTTAGAGTTATCCCCTCTAATGCTCATCGAATATCATCTGAGAGGATCTTGTGATTGAGGGTTCTTCATGTTGTGTTGTGCATTGGGTGGAGCTTCGACTTTGACCTCGTCTATTGAGATCGGCCTCTCCATGTGACAACCATGATGTGGTATTATCTCGTATGTATATTTTAAAGCAAACAAAGCAAACAATGATGATTATCTCTTTTAAATTTTCTTTGTGAGCCCTAACTAGTTTGATGTGTTTTGAGATTTATTGAAAACTTAAACTACTCTCATCATGTTTGAAATTGTTGATGTAATGCTCAATAGTTTAAGGGTTTTCACCTATATGCTCATAGCTCGACAACCAGCAATGAAAGTCATGGTCACATAAACCCCCCAAAATGTGGAGATGAAATCCACACCCAGGTAGGGAGCACAGGTCCTACCGATCCTCACCCAGCACCCCATGCATAGTGATACACCCCTTCGAAGAGGAATGCATGCTATTTTGCATGGTTAGGATAGATCTTGGAGTCGGTATTGGCCAAGTAACAGGGTTCGAGGGAGTTGGGCCAATGGATGGAAATCACTGCCACCATCATTGAACCCTACCAGTGGTTGGATATGACTTCCAACTCACTAGCATTTAGATAGTGTGTGGTGTGTGTTTGTTCATTTTAGATTTTGTATGAAAGTAAAAATGCAACACCAAGCACTCAATGCTCTTTCCTAAATACCTAATGATAAAGACGTTTAATATTCAGAAAGATGCATCTAATTGACTAAATGAAGTTTTAGAGAATGCATCTACATGATAAATTGGCCACTAATTGGGCCTCAAGCAAGAAAACTCTACAAACATAACCTAGACCATTGGAGACTAGGGTGGATTGCAATCAGAAGTCCATTATTCCTAGCAATGATTGGAAGAAAACCTAAGAGAATCTAAAATTTTACTTTTAACCTTTCTCTATGTTTTCTAATTAAACTGACTTCATCTACTGTATTCAGAAAAATAAACACATAGACAGACACAGGAAAACATAGAGAAATAGCTCCTACCTAAAATCCAAGTCTGATGTAGATTCGATTATCTACTATTTTTTTATTCTCTGCTAGCCTGCATCTATCAGGCGTGGTTGAGACTGTTAATCACAACTGCTAAGTGTGGCTAAGATTGTTCACCATGGCTGAGACCTACAATAAAAAACATAGCAAGTCAATCAGTGATAGCATAATTTGTGGGTTCCCATCATGATCACCATCTGTATCATTATGAAAAGCATATACCTAAGCTATCATACCAATTAAGTGTAAATTTAAAGCATTAAACCATAATAACATGAATTTGACAAGAAAGAGGAATTTCTTTGTATTAATGGAATGTAAATCGATTACATATACGTCCCTCTTAGGGATACCCAAATTCATGATACAATTAATACAATATTGAAAACCCTCTAAACGAGGGGGTGGTATAATCCGTAGACTCTTCACAGATGTACACGAACTGCTTAAGGCCAAGGATAGCCTTCTTCTCCTTTGGTTGGAGGTATATGCTACCTTGAATACCTTGAAAATTATTAGGTCCTATAAACCCTACATTCAAGAAACAACATGAAAGGAGTTAATGACAAAGGAGGCCTCTCTTGATGAGGCTTTTGATAGACAATTGCATAAATTGATGATAAAGAAAGCAAGAAAGCATGTAAATCTATGAAGATATGCAAGAAATCATCAAATTACTATAAAGCATGTAAAGAAAGCATGAAATCTAGCAATTAGGAAGCCTAATTAACCATTAGAACTTGAAAAGCATGAAACTAGTCTAAATTGATAATTGCAAGGAAATGGAAGCAAATCTACCTCTAAATCCTAGAATTAACCGGTCATATGTCTGCTAAAATGTTAATCTATGCTAGATTAAGCTAATTGCATAACTAAAAATGTAAATCTAATGCTAAAATAGAGGAAATCAAAGATCAAACCCTAGCCATGGTCCTGAGGTGCGGTGGGCACTGTTAGCCATGACTGAGCTAAAAATGTCTTTGCTCTTGTAATCAGGGCTTAGATCTCCAATTCCCTCCATGGAATTGATGATCAAGGGTCGCCTCTATGTCCCAAGATGGATTGGTGGTTGAATTTTATTGAGATTCATGTTCGATTGGCTTGATTGTGTGATTGATGCTTCCTAGTCCTTTGAAAGCTCCATTGATGGATTCATGCTTGTCACTCCACAATTGGGCAGCATTTCGACTCTCCTCAAGGGGTTATCAATTTGCTATCCATTTTGGTAGAGCTTCGCTATGTTTCAAATGTAAAAATTCTCCAGACTTCTCCCCAATTTGGAGGGGGGTCTTATAGCCTTCCTAATATCTAATATTGGCTTGCTTGGGAAGCCAAGATCAAGATCCAGGAGGTTGGATCAGTTGGGAGGAAAACTCTCGAAGCTTCCCTGCCCAAAACCATTTGAATCTCCATTGCCCAAGCCATTGCAACCAAATTTGGCTTGGCCCGGGATTCAAAATAGTTTTGATGCTAGCCGCGGCTCTGAGGTGTGACCAACTCTGTTAGCCATGGGTGTCAACCATGGCTAAGGCTGAGTTAGCCAACTCTACCCAAATTGAGTGGTTAAAACCACTGCTTCACCTTGGAGCTGTCCAAGATCCTTCATATGGTCTATTAGCATGTCCCATATGAGTAGTCACCTTGACATGACATGTTTTAGGTGTCTACATATTGATATTACTAGAGAGAGTGTCTTCTAAATATCAACATATCTATTTGAAAATATGAATATATTTATAGAGAAGGGAATAGGTGTTAATCATTGTCTTTGCTAAATTTAAATTTTAAAGGCTAATTGACTAAAAGTAAAATTTATCTCTTCTTAAAGGAAATAATAAATTTAAGGAAGATTGGCTAAATTTTAGAGTTGATTGTAAAAGCATAACACTTAAAAGAAGAATAACATATTTCATAAAAAGACAAATTAAATATAATCTCCTTTTTTAAAATTAATTATATAGAATTGAAATGGGTTCTAATGATCACATTGTGGTGTTAGAATAACCTAAAATTTTTTAATTATGTATGTATTTTTTGGTAAGATTCAAAGTTAAATTTTCTTTTTTAGTCCCAAGCGGGACAGTGCAATGGTTCAGGATTTGGCTCTTCTTCGGGAGGTCCAAGGTTCAAACCGCGGTGTGGGCGAGTGTGTGAGGGGGTGGGTGTGTGGTGGTTGTGTTAAATTCCCTATTGATAAGTATAGCTCTAAGATTTATGAGGGGTCATGGTTGGAAGGAAATTACTCAGCCATGTATGTTGATCATAGGGGTTTCTCACCCTAACCAAATAAAAAAAATAAAAAATAAAAGTTAAATTTTCTTTGTAAAAGTAAAAATTTAAATGGTTGAACCAATATCATAAAACCACTTGATGAAATATAATTATATTTAATTAACCTAACCACATATATGATATTTTATTATTTTAATTAATGTAATTTCAAGTTATATATATATATATATATAAAACTTATTAAAACATAAACTTTATATATGCTCTCTTTATATATATCAAAGTAAATACATTATTTCTATATAATTACAAGTGAATTTTGTTATAAAAAAATAAAATAAACTAATATCATTCAATATTATAAAACAAATAACTAATTACAATTATTTTATTATTATTTATAAATAATTATTTATTTTAATAAAATAATTAAAATTATAATCAAGTGGCATTAGCTCAACTGGTTAGATACTTCAGTATTTCAAGGAGAAAACCCAAGTTCAAATCTTGCCAAAAAATACATGGATAATATCCAAGATTTGGTGTAATACCACTATGTGATGATGATGTAATATGGATGGGACCTGTTTCAATCCCATATAACCCATTAAAAATAATAATTAAAAATACAATATGTTCCCACCTTTGATCCTATTTTCAAGTTTCTTTTTGGTCTATCCTTATTTTAGGTTGTCCTTACTTTAGGTAAACTCACCTTTTTGAATCTCTCGGTTCTCAAATTTCCTGGATCATATTTCTCTTGGCTTGATACTTTTGTATGTTTGATTTATTTTCCCTTGGGGATCAACCCTTTTTGTGTTTTGTTTTGATTTCTCATTAAAAACTTATGTTGTTTTGTAAGAGGTTCAGGGACACTTTTAAAATGTTGAGCAAGGTGCAGCAAAAGTATTGTCATTGTTGTCAACACAGATAGATAGATCAGTTGATGCAGTGGACAGGAGTTTAGAGGTCAGTCAGAACATGTACAGTGAATTTCCAAGAAAACAGAAGTGGCCCAGATTTAGAAAATCAAAGAAAAAGACAAGTAAGAAAACTGTCGCGATATCGTGACATGTTTTCTGTCGCGATATCGCGACATGTTGGAAGCAAAGAAGGCAAGTAAGAAAACTATCGTGATTTCATGACATGTTTGGAAAGTAGGCACAAGCAAAGAAAACTGTCGTGATTTTGCGACATGTTGGTAGAGAAGGAGGCAAGTAGAAAAACTGTTGTGATTTCGTGACATGTTTGAAGAAGAGACGCAGGCAAAGAAAACTGTCGTGATTTCGCGACATGTTTAGAAAGTGCAAGGAAGACTGTCGTGATTTCATGACATGTTTAGTTAGCATAAGGAAATCTGTCGCAATTTCGTGACAGGATCAAAGAGAAAGTGCCAAGGAGAGAAAGTGTCACAATTTTATGATAGGGTCAAAGAGAAGTGCAAGGAAGAGAAAGATGTCACGATTTCATGACATGTTTCATTTTTGCGGGCAAAAGGAAGAAAAGGCAAAGGCAGAGAAAGATGTCATGATTTCGTGACATGTCTAGTTTTCGCTAAAGCAAGCCAAGAAGAGTAGCGAGAAGGTGAAAGTGTCACGATTTCGCGACATGTCTGGTTTTCGCGGGTGCAAGCAAAGAAGTGGATAAGGAGGCGAAAGCTGTTATGATTTTGTGACATGCTATTTTTTCACGGGCAAAAGGCGAGAAGGGCAAAAAGATACAGAAGTGTCACGATTTCACGACAGGTCGTAACAGCACGATAACAGATAGTTAACTGGAACAAAACAATAGTTAAAGGGGTAGTTGTAGAGGAAAAGCATGCAGCCAAAAAAAGAAGAGGTAACTGGAGTAAATGTGTCAATTACAGATGCAGTCATGCAGCTTTTTAAGAACTAGAGTTAACTAGAGTAAATCGAATAGTCGCATTAATAGAATCGTAAAATGCATGCATGCACAAAAATGAATTCGTTCAGTCATGGTAGAGATATACGTTGCATGTAACGTAATAATGCACACTCTATAAATATAGAAGGAGTTACAGTTGACAAATGGCAGAAGAAGAATAATAAAAGAACAATTACAGGTTGCATGCGTAAATATGGAAGCTAAAAATAGAGACTTATTTGTTATAAAAGCAGATCTGCGTGAAATATATTGTTGCTGTTGTAAGTGAGAATTTGCTACGTAAAGAGGGTGAGAAGAGGGCCAAGAGAGAGATAAGCAGAGTCGTGAGAGTGTGCAGAGTTTAATCAAGTTTAATTAATTGTAGACCAGTCAGGGTCATGTAAACAATGAAAGCATTTTTATGTCACTGAATTAAATCAAAATTGCAATCCAAGTTGGTGCTTGGCATTAGGGGTTGGTGCTCCTATCTGTTGTAGCAGAAAAACAAGTGGTTGGTGCTCCTTCTAGTTTGTGCTGGTAAAGTGTTTATAAAATTGGTGTTTTGCAAAGGCTGGATTTGGATAGAAGTCCAAGCAGTCATTTTTGAGGAGTAGCCAAATTGGTGAACCTCGTTACATTGTGTGTTGTGGTGTGCTCTCTTGTGATTATTGCTTTATCTATTTTCTAGTTCTCTTTGCTTCAGTTTTAAGGATTGTAGTTCAAAATTTTAGCTACACTGATTCACCCTCCCCTCTTAGTGTCATTGTGAGAATATCAATTGGTATTAGAGCAAGGTTTTTGAACTAAGCTTAATCAGCTAAGGTGATATTGGAAGGAACACAATGGTAGGTAATGAAGGATTTTTATCAAACAAAGCTCCTTTATTCAATGGAACTAATTACTCTTTCTGGAGACTCAGGATGTAGACATATCTGAGTGCGTTAGGATACGACATTTGGGATTCAATAGAAAATGGATACACAGTACCTGCTACTCCTCCAACAGATACTGTCGATAAGAAACTGTCTAATAATAACTCCAAAACAAAGAATGCCATAATGTGTGGGCTAGTAGATAGTGAACTGATAAGGGTCATGAGCTGTAAATCAGCAAAAGACATGTGAGACAAATTGAAGAGCATCCATGAAGGAGACAACAAGATCAAGGAAGCCAAGCTACAAACGCATCGAGCTCAGTTCGAGGCATTACAAATGAATGATGATGAGAACATAGAGGCCTATATGCTGAGAGTCAATGGAGTCATTAATGCAATCAGAGGACTCGACGAAGAGATCGAAGATGCGGTTGTTGTGAAAAAGGTACTTAGAACTCTTCACAAAATATTTAATTCTAAATTTTTTGCAATAGAAGAGGCTAAAGATCTAAATAATTTTAGCATGGATGAGATTCATGGTTCTTTGACTGCATACAAAATGATAATAGGACAAACTAAGCCCATAAAAAGAGAAGCTACTTTTAAAGCACACAAGAATACAAAAGCTGAACAAGAATCTGAGGATGAAGAGACATTGAATGAAACGAAATCCAACTTTGTTCAAAAACTTACAAAGGGAAAAGGAAAGTATAGAGGAAAGTTACTATTTAAGTGTTTCAACTATGGAGGGGTCGGTCACTTTGCAGCTAAGTGTCCAATGAATGAGAACCAAAAGTGATGAAGGGTCACACCAAGAAAGAAGTGACTGGAAGAAGAAACCAAATATTAGGAAAAGCAATTTCAAAAAGAAAAGTTTCATATCTAAGAATGTCAGCTCTTTTGAGGAAAGCTCAGGTGAAGATTCTGAAGAAGAAATAGGTGAAGCTCTGTTCATGGCATTTGAAGAAGCAAAAATAGAAGAAAAATAGGAAGGTGATACAAAAAGTAAGGATGAGGTTGAAGTTTATCTGGAAGGAGAGTTGGTTGCTGCACTTAAAGAGTTGAAGACAGAAAGGAAAAAGAACAATAAGGTCTCAAGAAATCTTGAGGATGTGAATGACATAATAAACAGTTTGAAAGTACAAACAAGAATTTAAGAAAATGTATGAAGAACTTGAAGTACAATTAACCATGAGAATAAATGAGTGCAGCAAACTAGAAGAAGAGATTATTGTTTTAAGAATGCGGCTAGAAGAAAAGAATAAAAAATTGAGTTGCTATCACAAACTTGAAGGAAGTTCTGCAAAGCTTGAAAAGATTATAAATAGTCAGAGGACTACAGGCATCAAGTTTGGCTTGGGGTTTGTCGAATTAGAATCATCAAGTGGATCAAAGGCCATGACTGTAGAACCAGTAAAGAAAGAGGATAAGATCAAGGTTGACCAAAGAAAAATGAATCTTGCAAAAGAAAGCAATAATGCCAGGCATGAGAAGACTGTTGACAATGAGGGATTCACAAAAGTCACACATCAAAGGAGAAGAAAATTTGTGGCTCCTACTACAAATTGGCAAATACCAACTCCCAGGTTCAATCATTCATTTTCTTGTTATTGTTTTAAATGCAATACTTACGGTCATAAGATTTTAGACTGCATTTATAATATAGGACAAAGAAATTTTTCCAATAGAAATGTATTTTCACCCTTGATGGATTATGCAGTAGAATGCTATAACTGTCATAACTTTGGACACATTGCAAGAAACTGTAGAAGCACATATGCCACAAATAAATATCAGGGAAGAAGATCTCAACCAAACAGTTTAAGGCAAAATAGAAAATTCCCAGATAAACATGCACAGGCCACTGACAAAGAAAAGTCTAAATAAGTGACCAAAACTACAGTCAAATCAGAATGGAAAGAAAAGGAACAACTCAATGAAAAAAAGGAATCCTTGATTGTACAGACAACATTCAAAGCACAAAACAAATCTGCACCATGGATATTGGATAGTGGATGCTCCGAGTCACATGACAGGAGATAAACAAAAATTTGAAAAATTACAGAAATATGAAGGGGGCTCTGTAAAGTTTGGAAATAATGATGGAGCCAAAATAGTTGGCAAAGGATCAGTCAAGATAAGTGATGGAAAGATCAATTCCAAAGAAGTTTTGTTTGTTATTGGTTTGAAGCACAACTTACTAAGCGTAAGTCAAATCTGTGACAGAGGTTATGAAGTCATCTTTAAAAAAACAAGGCTGTGAAGTTAGAAAAACACACAGTGGGAAGCTGATAGCTACTAGATAGAGGACTTATAGAAATCTATATACTCTCTTAGAAACTTCAGAAGGATCATGCTTGATTGGATAGGAAGATGAAAATTGGCTGTGGCACAAGAGGCTTGGTCATATTAGCTTTGACAATCTGGTAAAAATAAGTTCAAAAAGAGCAGTAAGAGATATACCTACTATTGGCAAACCGATAAATAGCATCTGTGCATCATGCCAAAAAGGGAAGCAAACCAGATCCACATTTAAAGCAAAGGAATACTTCACCAGCAAACCGTTAGAGCTGATACATATTGATTTATGTGGACCCATGAGAACACAAAGAATAAATGATGAAATATACTTTATGCTGTTCATAGATGACTACTCCAGAATGACATGGGTGCTATTTTTAAAGCTTAAATCAGATGCCTTCGAGATGTTCAAGATTTTTAAAAAATAGGTTGAAAATAAAATTGGAAAAATAATTAAATTTCTAAGATCAGACAGAGGAGGAGAGTTTATCTCAAAAGAGTTTGCAGAATACTGTCAAAAATATGGGATCAAAAGACAATTTTTAGCAGCAAGGACACCTCAGCAAAATGGTGTTGTTGAAAGGAAGAACAGGACTGTGCAAGAAATGACATAGACAATTTTGGCTAAGAACAAAATAGCTGACAGATTTTGGAAAGAGGCAGTACATACTATAGTTTACATTCAAAACAGGTGCATTTTAAGGATGCATGAAAGCAAAACACCTTATGAGCTGTGGTTTGGCAGGAAAGCAACAACAAGATACTTCAAAGTGTTCGACAAAAAGTGTTATATCAAACAAACTGAAGATAATCTTGGTAAGTTCGAAGACAGAGCTGACGAAGGTATTTTTCTTGGTTAATCGACAAAAGGCAAAGCCTACACATGTTACAACAAGAGGCTAAAGAAAATTGTGGAGAGTGCAGATATTAAAGTTGATGAAGGTAGAAATCAAGAAATTACTCATCAAGAAAACTACCCTATTTATGAAGAAGTCATTGAAGGAGATGAAGAAATGGAAACAAAAGAAAATCAGAAAATTGACCCAGTCGATTTAAGAATTGATTCAGAAGAAGAAGAGAACAAGAAATTCAAAATAGGCAGCTATCAAAAAAATCATCTCAGAGAACAGATTATTGGGGACCCAACAGTTGGTATTCAGACAAGACGAAACTACTCTCTTTTATCTAGCATTGAACCCAAAAATATTGCTAAAGCAAGCACAGATGAAAGTTGGATGAAGGCAATTGATGAAGAACTAGATCAGATTGAGAAAAACAAAACCTGGGAATTAGTACCATGGCCAGCAAATAAAAACATAATCGATACTAAATGGGTTTTTCAAAATAAATTAAATGAAGACGGGTAGGTTGTCAGAAATAAGGCAAGATTGGTCTGTAAAGGCTATGCTCAGGTTGAAGGCATTGATTTTGATAAAACCTTTGCACCAGTAGCCAAACTAGAAGCAATCAGAATGTTTCTGGCTTTAGCAGTCCATAAAAAATTCAAAGCATATCAAATGGACGTAAAAACAACATTTCTGAATGGAAATCTGGAAGAAGAGTTTTACATTGAACAACCAGATGGCTTTCAACTCGATGATAATCCTGATTTTGTTTGCAGGTTAAAGAAAGCGTTGTATGGTTTGAAACAGGCACCCAGAGCATGGTATGCAAGGCTGGATAACTATCTTATTAAACATGGGTTCAAGAAAGTTATGGTGGACAATAATTTATATATCAAAACAGAGAATGGCCATCTTATTGTACTTGTTGTTTATGTAGATGATATAATATTTGGCAGCAGCATGGATGAATATTGTAGAGACATAGCAAATAAAATGAAGATAGAATTTGAGATGTCAATGATTGGTGAACTTTCTTATTTCCTCGGACTGCAAGTCAATCAAAGTAAAAAGGGCATTTTTATCTCTCAAGTAAAATATGTGAAAGAAATGCTGAAAAAGTTCAAAATGGAGGATAGTAAACCTGTCAGCACTCCCATAACAATAGGTTGCAAGTTGAGCAAGGATGACAAATCTCTAGATGTAGATCAAACCATGTACAGGTCTATGATTGGAAGCCTGTTGTACTTGACAACCACTAGAACAGATATATTACAGGCAGTATGCATGGTAGCAAGATTTCAGGCTAGTCCCAAAGAGACTCATGTGACAGTGATAAAGAGGATTTTTAGGTACCTCAAGGGTACTATGGAGTATGGGTTGTGGTACCCAAAAGGTAAGGACTTCACTCTTATTGCATATTCTGATGCAAATTGGGTAGGATGTATTGATGACAGAAAGAGTACCAGTGGAGGAGCATTTTATCTTGGAGACATGCTGGTAGCTTGGCACAGCAAGAAACAAGAATCAGTCTCTCTATCCACAGTAGAGGCAGAATACATTGTAGCAACAACATGCTGTACACAGATATTATGGATGAGACAAACACTGAAAGATCTTGGTATTCATTTCAAAGAGCCAATTTTAGTTAAATGTGACAACACCAGTGCTATAAACATATCAAAGAATCTGATTATGCATTCTCGAACCAAACATATTGCAATCCAGTATCACTTCTTGAAGGATAAATTTGCAGAAGGTGAGGTCAAATTGGATTTTGTTTTGACTATAGAGCAAGTAGCAGATATATTCACAAAACTATTGTCAAAGGAAGTTTTTGAGTACCTTCGGAGTAAGTTGGGAGTAGTCACATTTCCCAAGAACTGACTATCAATTGGGATCACATTCTCAGGGGGAGTATTTATGCCTATGTTTATAGTTTTGCTCATATTAATGATTTTTGCTAACTATAACAATGTGTATCTG
The DNA here is from genome assembly GCA_028583015.1 of Wollemia nobilis. Lineage (NCBI taxonomy): Eukaryota > Viridiplantae > Streptophyta > Pinopsida > Araucariales > Araucariaceae > Wollemia > Wollemia nobilis. The sequence continues at coordinate 16,555,449 of JAQPPZ010017235.1, forward strand.
AGAATGTTGTGCATAGACTCAGGGGGAGTCTGCATCAGCCCTTTGGTATTATTGTCAAAGGGGGAGAAGGATTACAGGAAAGTGCATGAGTGTTGCCAACAATTCCAAAGGGAGATATTGTTAAACAAGGTGCAACAAAAGTATTGTCATTATTGTCAACATAGATAGATAGATCAGTTGATGCAATGGACAGGAGTTTAGAGGTCAGTTAGAACATGTACAGTGAATTTCCAAGAAAACAGAAGTGGCCCAGATTCAAAAAATCAAAGAAAAAGACAAGTAAGAAAACTATCGCGATATCGCGACATGTTTTCTATCGTGATATCGCGACATGTTGGAAGCAAATAAGGCAAGTAAGAAAACTATCGTGATTTAACGACATGTTTGGAAAGTAGGCACAAGCAAAGAAAACTATCGTGATTTTGCGACATGTTGGCAGAGAAGGAGGCAAGTAGAAAAACTGTCACAATTTCGTGACATGTTTGAAGAAGAGGCACAGGAAAAGAAAACTGTCACAATTTCATGACATGTTTAGAAAGTGCAAGGAAGACTGTCACAATTTTGAACATGTTTAGTTAGCACAAGGAAAGCTATCACGATTTTGCGACAGGATCAAAGAGAAAGTGCAAAGGAGAGAAAGTGTCATGATTTTGTGACAGGGTCGAAGAGAAGTGCAAGGAAGAGAAAGATGTCGCGATTTCGTGACATGTTCCATTTTCACTAGCCAAAGATAGAAAAGGCAAAAGGCAGAGAAAGATATCGCAATTTCGTGACATGTTCTATTTTCGTGGGCGAAAGGAAGAAAAGGCAAAGGCAGAGAAAGATGTCACGATTTTGTGACATGTTCCATTTTCGCGGGTGGAAGGAAGAAAAGGCAAAGGTAGAGAAAGATGTCATGATTTTGCGACATGTTTCATTTTTGCAGGCGGAAGGAAGAAAATTCAAAGGCAGAGAAATATGTCACGATTTCGCGACATGTTCCATTTTTGCAAGCGAAAGGAAGAAAAGGCAAATGCAGAGAAAGATGTCTGGTTTTCGCTAAAGCAAGCCAAGAAGAGTAGCGAGAAGGCGAAAGTGTCATGATTTCGTGACATGTCTGGTTTTCACGGGTGCAAGCGAAGAAGTGGACAAGGAGGCAGAAACTATCGTGATTTCGTGACATGCTATTTTTTCACGGGCAAAAGGCGAGAAGGGCAGAAAGATACAGAAGTGTCACGATTTCACGACAGGTTGCAATAGCACGATAACGGATAGTTAACTAGTACAAAACAACAGTTAAAGGGGTAGTTGTAGAGGAAAAGCATGCAGCCAAAAAAAGAAGAGGTAACTGGAGTAAATGCATCAGTTACAAATGCAGTCATGTAGCTTTTTAAGAACTGGAGTTAACTGGAGTAAATCAAATAGTCGCATTAATAGAATCGTAAAATGCATGCATGCATAGAAATGAATTCGTTCAGTCATGGTAGAGATATACGTTGCATGTAACGTAATAATGCACACTCTATAAATACAAAAGGAGTTACAGTTGACAAGTGGTAGAAGAAGAATAATAAAAGAATAGTTACGGGTTGCATGCGTAAATATGGAAGCTAAAAATAGAGACTTATTTGTTATAAAAGCAGATCTGCGTGAAGTATATTGCTGCTGCTGTAAGTGAGAATTTGTTGTGTAAAGAGGGTGAGAAGAGGTCCGAGAGAGAGATAAGCAGAGCCGTGAGAGTGTGCAGAGTTTAATCAAGTTTAATTAATTGTAGACTAGTCAGGGTCATGTAAACAACGAAGGCATTTTTATGTCACTGAATTAAATCAGAATTGCAGTCCAAGTTGGTGCTTGGCATTAGGGGTTGGTTCTCCTATCTCATTGTAGCGAGAAAAACAAGGGGTTGGTGCTCCTTCTAGTGGGTGTTGGTAAAGTGTTTGTAAAATTGGTGTTTTACAAAGGCTGGATTTGGATAGAAGTCCAAGCAGTCATTTTTGAGGAGTAGCCAAATTGATGAACCTCGTTACATTGTGTGTTGTGGTGTGCTCTCTTGTGATTATTGCTTTATCTGTTTTCTAGTTCTCTTTGCTTCAATTTTAAGGATTGCAGATCAGATTTTTAGCTGCACTGATTCACCCCCCCCTCTCAGTGTCATTGTGAGAATATCATAAAACCCCTCTTGTAAAAATTTTTGGGAACCCTTTCAAAACCTCTTCTTCTACCTAATAAAAAAATTAAAAATATATATTTAAAAAATTAAAATAATACAGTATCAATATAGATCATTAAAACTTGCTAAATATTGATAGTAAAAATAAATCAACTTTAAATAGTGAAGAAAAAGCTTTAGTGAACATATTTACATAAACTTTACTCTTCAGACCTTGGTATAATATACCATTTAAAATAATAATGAATTAAAAAATATTCTCAAAGTAATTAAGGTAGGATGGATGAAGAATATGTGATATGGATATTGACCTTTCGGTTACGAGTAGGTTAAAATATATTTATATATTATAGGGATATCTTAGTGGTATGTTGTTGGATTGTTATTTAGGTTATCCAAGTTCAAATCATGGAGAAGGAGACTCATTATACCTCCAAAGAGTGTGGCCCCAATTGTGTCACATTTGTACTTTGCCTTATTTCAACCTAAGAAAAATAATTTGTCTTATTAATAGAATATGTTTTTTTTATACATAGGGGAGTTGGTTACATCCACACTATTTTTAATAACTATCAAGTACATGGTTCAAAACCACATGGGATGCTTCCAACAAGCCTATACCATCTCGTTATTATTGACCTAGCATGAGGAGGACCATCGGTCACTCAAGATTCGTATCATTGTCATCAGTCTAACGTGCACTCAGAGGATTCAGATCAGACTACTACCTTTTCAAACAAATAGGTATACCCCCAAGGTTAAAATATGTTATTTAGGATATATTATATGTGTGCAATATACATACTAATATGGACACACATTTTTCATGGTGGGGATAGGGCAACAATTTGAGGTTTGGCTCTTATTCGAGAGGTGGGGATAGTGTAACAGTTTGGGGTTTGGGTTTGGAGTTTGGATTTTATTCTAAAGGTCCAAGGTTCAAACCACAATATTTGGTTATGTGTTAATTCCCTATTGATAAGTGTAGCTCTCGACTTTATGAGGGATCATGGTTGGGAGGAGACTACTCAGCCCTATGCGTTGGTCATAGGATTTTATCACGTTATCCATTTAATTTTAGTCTGGGGGACAACACAATGGTTCAAGCTTTAGCTCTTCTTTAGGAGTTCCAAGGTTCAAACTACAGCATGGACGAGTGTGTGAGGGGGTGGGTGTATGTATGGTTGTGTTTTTACCCCCTATTAATAAGCTAAAATATTACTCTTATTAGAGGTCATGGTTGATATGGGGATGCCTAACCTTGAGCATCAATTGTAGGGGTTTCTCACACTACTCTTAATAAAAAAAAAATGTACACATTCTAGCATATCCAATGTTTTTTTTTGTAACGACCCTCCTTGTATGACCTTTGATAACAAATATATTGATGGTTTAAACTTACATTTATTGTTAGAATATGGTACTGTTGATGTCCATTGTGTATGCAGGACCAAAGATAGCCTTCGATGAATGGGAGAAGGTTGACACAAAAAAGGTAAGTGGGGAAAAGATGATCAACTCATGAGTACATGGAAGCTCACATAATTGTATGTCAGGTAGGGCATTAAGAATAATTTACATTATGTGTGTGCCTTGTTTTGAACATGTGTTTATTCTGTGATTAAAATAGTGAATGGATATTAGCTTGATGGTAATGAAAATGCCAACGGCATGGGAGACAATTTAATGGTTCAAAATTGTTTGATGTTTGATTTTGATATATATATATATACCTTTATCTGCATTCTGCACGAGGGATCAAGGGGAAAGTGTGGAAGCTTTGTGTGCATGTTTGTGAAGAATAGGATTGGAAGAAGAAACAACTTAGAAATATAAAATTACCCGTCGGTTTTGTTTGCTCTTTTAATGAAAATTACAATGGAATATGTTGGCTGGGTTGATTGTTTATAAGATTTGAATTCAATCAAAATTATTTTTCATGCAATTTGAATCAATGTTGTGGAAACTATAAATTAATCTACAATATGATATTTTGGTGTGGGCTGCATGTAAGTTTAATTGTTAAATCATAAAATGTTTGGATATGAACATATATCATTTCTTCCATCATTTATATTATTGCTCTTTATATCTGGAAATGATTATTCGGAGAAAGAGAATATGGAAAGAGCTATCTTGTTAAACTTAGCGTAGTAATTGATATTACCAAAGAAAGTTGTTGTATGTACCTAATCCTTGAGGAAATTGTATTTTATGAAACCTCTTTTCATTGGATGCACTTGCTGAAATAGAACTGGTTATAGAAACCGATGGATTCATGTCACTATAGAGAAGAGTGCGTTAAAAGTAAGACTATTGTCACATGATGTATGAATGAGGTTTCATTGGAAACTTTCTAATATGAAAATGATTTTCTCATTTGACCAATGGTTGTGGCAGTGTTGTGTTAGAATACCTATGCGAGAAGTTTAGTCAAAGGCCTTGCATATTTTGTATTATGATGCTTGTACTTGGTTTTCATTCTTTTATTTTATCAATGACCATGTAGTTGGTGGAAAGAAATAATGAATGATTATTTTTTTTGGAAATTTAATGTGAAATATGAGAATGCATTGTTAAAATCAAGTAGCATGCATATTCATCCCTCAGGTCGTCGGATCCCATTCATTTGAAAAACTCCATTGCTGCTCTTGTGGACAATGAGAAAGGGGTTCAGAAACAACTAGCAATGCCACAACAAGGCTGGAGATATTACTTCTTTACATCATGAATGGACGACCAATTACAAGGGAGACCATGCATTAATATATATACTTACTGAAAGCTTTTAACTAGACATTTTTGGTGTCTATACGATAGAAAAAGATGAATCATTGTTACCAGATCTTAACTAGTTTGTAAAAGACAATATTTAAATTAGATTTTAATCTACAAAAGGTAGTGAGTGATCATTTGGTTTGTGACTGTGGTTATTTGTAACCAACTTTGCTCTAATAATGAATAGGAATATTTTCTATGCATTTTTATTCTGGTCCAATTGTATTTTCATAATGCAATACTAGAAAAATTATCAGTGAATATTTTAGAATAATAATTTATGGAGTACTATGCTTTACAAGAAAAATGAAATCTATATATACTTTTGCATGTGGCAATTATCGAACTGTTAGAGAGGATTTAGATAATATCTCGCTTACGGTGGATAATAACCTAGGTAGAAGGTTTAACATAATGAAATATAGGTTTATTGAAGAAAAGAAATGTATCTATGTAACATAAGTGCACAATGAGTTAATGTTACCTTGTAATTTTTAGTTTGAAAATTTTATGAAAGTTAGATAATTAGTTTGCTAGAAGTTTAACACATTGGGATTAGGTCTTAAAAAAATGTAATCGTTAATAATTTTTGTCATCACTTCTTGGGATTAATATATAGCATGGCCAGATGTTTCATAATATAAATGCAATATATAATAAGAGGGTTATTAATAATCAAGCAAATGTTTCCATTTGGTTAAACAAACCATTGTTATAAAACATAGGAAGATGGACCTATTGTTATAAAGTTGTCTTATAATATATTTTATAAGGTAAATATTTTAAATGTCTTTTTTTGTGTCAGCTAAAGCGGACAACGTAAACCTTGAAAGACTACATCTGAAGTGATATAAATTAAAAGGAAGCAATGTAAGAAAAACAAATGATATTAATATGAATTTAATTATATTTTGAAACAAGGGATTAAAAATAGAATTCTATTAAGTATAGCAACACAGTTATATGCTTTTAATGCATTTGAGTTCTAGAAGGAAAGTCCATATATATATATATATATATATATATATATATATATATATATATATAGGACTTATGAATATGCAAGTTAAGAATTTTATTATCTCTTATTTTCTACCATGAAGTTTATATCACTTTCATGTTCAAATTTATCTTAGAAGAATAGTATAAGGGTTTGAGAAATCTTGTATAAGGACAAGCATAGTTGAAAAGAAGTCTTACCTATTTAATTTGGTTTTTAATTCTTTTTGAATAAAGGTAACTTGAATTTTTCTACAAAAAAATTATTTTCACATGAGGTTGAGATGCCATGAATAAAAAAATTAGGGAAGATTAAACTCTAAACTGGTATTACCCTAGAAACCCTTTGTAATCCATAGAATACCCTTAAAACCCTTATTATTATTCATCAATAAGGGTGAATGAGAATTAATGCCAAAGAAAATGAATGGCTTGAAACACCCAATGTTGTTGAGATGTGGGTAAGCATGCAATGTGACTCGAGAGCGACCATTTTTCTGATGGAATAGGTCAGATTAAATGATATTTTCAGAATTAGTAATAAGGGACAGTATGGGATATCACCTCTAGGTCATTGCCTGGGAGTACAAATGATAAGTCCCTGTATCATTTGACTATTAGAGAGCTAATATGAAAAATAAACTAGTTTTTTCACGATGTTTGGTATGGGATAAACGGATGTGAGTCATAATGGACAAGTACATCAAGACCAAGGTTAAAGTATTGACATAGCTCTAGCTAATCCCAAGAATAAGGACAATCAACTAGAAACTAGGCATATGTACGTTAACTCCCTTGCATACAAAGTTTTGAACATGCTGATCAATTAAGTCGAGGTTCATTATGCTAAGGGATGGGGAGAGTATACATCCAACCTCTAGGTATTATATACCCTAGAGTATAACCCCAACTGTGGTTCGAACCTCATTCTAGAATAAGAGAAAGTCAAATGAGAAAAGTTAAATCTACAAAATGGCACCTTTACGAGATTTTTCCAATATCGTCCATTTGGGTGATTGTTTGCAATAGTTCATATTCCCAAAAGTGGTTGATATACCTTGTGCTAAATGAAATTTATATAATTGAATTATTGGGTGAACCTTATTTAGCATGAACATGAAACATCCTTAATGGATAACTTTAAACTCAAAACAAAAAAAATGACCTTGAAAATAGCTTGGTGTATATTTGTTGTGCAATCAGGTGAATAGAGTTGGGTTGTTACATGTGGTATCAGAGCAGAAGAAATCCTTAAGATATAGGACTCTGAGTAATTTTTTTTATATATCAAAACTAAATCAAATAATTCACTTACTTATTTACCCACAAGTCTAAAGACATAATGTTGCAAGGTGGATCTTTGAGGAATCCCATGGGATATGGGCAGGAAGTGTAGACACCTAAAATGCATCATGTCGAAGGTGACTACTCATATGGACATGCTACAAGACCATATGGAAGATCTTTGATAGACTCCAAGATAGAATAATGGTTCTAACCACTCAATTTGGGCTCCTTGGCCTAATCAGTCTGAACCGCAGTCCAGACCTATGGTCTACAAGCTGAACTATGGCTAAGACCTGTGGCTTATAGTCTAGATCATAGTTGTGACCTATGGTCTTAACTATAGTTTAGTTGGTCTTCATCCAATCCAAATTACTTAGAATGGCCATTTGGTCTAGAAGAGGGCAGTTGAAGGACAGAAGATGCTAGAAGCTTCCATTGAAACTGTCCTAACCAACCCTTCTTGATCTTGGCTTCTCCAGGGAGCCACCCCTAGCCCTTGGGTAGTCCTATATGTACCCCTGCAAATAAGGGTAGATATATAGATGATTTGTATAGCGAAGCACTAATGAATTATTGATACAGAGTTGATTGATAAAAAGAGCAGTGAAGCCCTATCGAATTGCATATTGAACACGTGCATTTGAGAGCTACTTTGCCAATACTCTAAATATCAATTAGTCATGGATGCCCTAGGTGCCTAGGAGGATCAAGAAACACAAATACGAGTAAATGAAGGCCCATCATAGTGATTTGACCACCAAATCTATTAGAAGGACATCAAACGCAACCCTTGAACATCAATTGGACAAGGAGATCAAGCTCACTGCCCCTAATATTGAGGGTAAGCCTATCAGAGTGCTAATCATGGCTGTTAGTCATGATTTACAGTGCAGACCGCTCATCCGAGCAGTGATTTGTAATCGGTGAAATATTTCCTTACTATTTATTTGACAATGCACTTAATTAGGTTATATTAAGTATTTTGATAGTTTATTTCATGTTTTAGAGACACTAACTGATTCAATTAGGGTTTTACATGAGTTCTTGTCATTTGAGCAACTTTTTACTAATATCATGTTTCCATGAATAATTTTATGCAATTAGTCTATTATATAGAGAGCAGTACTCTTAATTTTCTATATTTCAAACAATATTTATGAATTTGGTATAAGTATAGCAGGCTTTGATAATTTTATTGATTTTATTAGTGTTGTAGCATCTTTATGTTCACATTCCTCAAAGGACCTCATCATGAGAGGTTGCCTATGCTATTAATGCTTTTGTGTTGTTTCTTGACCACAGGAAAACAGGTTCAAAGGAGAGTCAATCATCTCATTCGTTCCTCAACGCGAAGAAGAGGGTCAAATCCACCCTAGAGCAGTTCGTGTCACCCTACAAAGGTACATTGAGCATCACACCTATCTTGAAGAGGATTACAATCACAAGAAACCCTATTGTAATATTATATCAATGTGATTATACCTAAGAGGGACGTAATTGTAACACAAATTGGACTTCATGAATAAATAAAGTGTTTATCATACATCTTGTTGTCAATTTTGTCTTTTGCGTATGTTGCTTATTCATTCATTATTGCAATAACGAGATTATTTCCTCGGGTGTGATCCTTTTTGGTAGTTACAAATGGCGATCACGGTGGAACTCCAAATTTTACATCCCTAATTTTAATCCATGTGTTTTTGATATTAGATGTAAACTGTAGATGACAGTTGCGGTCTAATTGTTGGCCCGCAACTGCAACCCGCGGTTCATATTGCAGCCCACAGATCCAACCTATGGTTTACAATAGAAGTAGCAGATAGCAGAGGGATAAATCTCCATCATATGAGGATCTGAGGTAGGTCTAATTTTTAGTCTCTGTCTCTGTTCTTACTGTTTGTGTTTTTCCAGAATGCATAAAATGAAATTTAATTAGGATATTTTAATAAAAAGGAAAATGAATTAAGTCCTAGATTAGCATTCTATTTTTGCATCATTAGAAAGGCGTTTCTAGGAACATCGCATCTCTGATTACATTCCACCCTAGAATACAACATGCTTGATAAATATTGTGTGTTGGTTTGCATGTTTGAGGCCCGATTAGAGGCCATTTGTCATTGTAATGTGCATTGTCTGAAATAGCATCTACATTAATTTGCATTCTCTGAATTTGAAATGTTCTTTCATTTTGCATATCATATAGAGAATGAGCATGAGTGCTACATGATGCATTTATTTTTGTACAATTAAAAAGAACCACACACACCACAAAACACTTAAACGCTAGTGAGTTGGGCTTGGAATCCAACCACTAGTAGGGTTCAACGATGGTGGGCGTAACTTACATTTGTTGGCCCAAATCCTACGAACCCTTGATATATAGACCAATACCAGATCCAAGAACCATTCGTAGCCCAAAAAATTTGCATGTACTCCTCTTCGAAGGGTATAACACTGACTGGGTGAGATTGGGTGAGGATCTAGCAGGACCTGTGCTCCTTGTCCAGGTGTGGGCTTCATTACCACACACGGGGGATTTACGCGACTTGGAGTTCATAGCCAAGTTTTTGAGCTACAAGCGTACAGATGAAATCAATTAAACCAAGAATAAAATCCAACAAGTTTTACAAAAACACGATAAGAGTTTCTACAACTGATACAACACATATTAAAAATACATCAAACAGTTTAGGACTCACTTTTAAAACTTAAAATGAGATAATCATTGTTATATACGTTGTTTGCTTAATAATAATACATTTAGACTCTAGGTACACAATGGTGGACACACGGGGTGGTCAAAAATAGTCCAAAGTGAATACCGATGACCAACCCCTAACTAGTTCACAACAATACATGTCGAATCCTCAACCACATGAGTGAATCGAACATCATTCAGCTAGCATTCGAGGAGACAACTCGACACAGGGGGAGCTAGTAGAGCAAATAAAAAATAGAGGAGATTCAGTACACTCCTCTAGGCACAAAGTAGAACAAAAAACCTTCCAACACGAGGGTGCTCCACTTGAGAGCCATTATCGAGACCGCAATGCACATGCATCCATGGGGTCGGCTGAAGAGTTTATTGTGTAGGGGACCAGGTTGGTGCCCCTATGTACTAAGTCTACTAGAGGATCTATGGCTCTACCTTCTGAGTAGATAAGGACTAGAGACCTACCTATTCAGGTACAGGCAGATAGGCTCGCAACTAAGCATAGAACTAGCCATACTCCCATGTGTGGTCCAACACGTAAAATCACCATTGACATATCAAAGGTGGGAGATAATGGTACACCATTGAATGAGCGATGGTGGTCTAGATAGTTAGAAGGTCTAGGTAGTGTTATAGAGCATCTAGGCTACAAGACTTTTGCTCCACGCACTCGAGCCCCAAGTGAGCATAGTGGGAGTGTCATCCGCTCTACTAGAGAACATGGGGAGGATTCCAAGTGCCCTTATGTCATGCACCCACTATCTGCACATGACAGTTCATAATATAGGATACAACAGGATGCTAATGCCATATTTATAGATAGAGTTAAAGGCACAATATATCAATTTGATGGGTACAAAACCCACAAAATTGGTCGTATAGAGTAGGGGTATCAAAGGCCTTCCACGATCGACTAGGTCGATAGGTCACATTGACTAGCATCAGAGCAAAAATGCCAACTCCTCCAAGACCAATTGGAGGATGCTCAACTAGAGAGGTAGCATATCGAAGATGAAAATATTCAAGTGCAAAGGCTCATGAGACAGATTATATGAGCAGCACATGCATGAGGATCATATCCTTGCTCAAAAGGAACAGGTAGAACAGGAAGATCGGTTAGCTAGGGCTAGTCTGTATCCTCAAGAAGAGCATCAAGAGCACATATATAGGAAGGCTTTCTCACAAGTCAATATTCACCAAGAGCATAGAGATGCTCATACTCATGTTACTGTCGAACAAAGAGAGCAGCTACCATCGCTCAATATTCAAAGGCATAGACAACATGAAGTAGCAATGGGATATGGATACGAACAGGAATATCCTGAAAGCTCTCGAGCTAAAGAGGAGGAAGATTGAAGATCTCCATCTTGCACAATGAAGACAATACCTCCTAATCCACCTATGCATCAGCTTAGGGAGGAGGAATTTCTATCTTCAGAGGTCTATAAGGCATTGGTCGAGAAAATTAAAGCCATTGAGAGACAAGGCACGACTAATCAAAAGCTGACTCTAAGGAAAATTCATAATGAGCCTTTGGATCCTTCAATGCTTACTCTAGCCTACCTTGAGCATTTTGACATGCCCAAGTTAGATAAGTTTAAGGGTGATGAAGATGCACAAGAACATGTAACAATATTTTTGGATGCTTGCTTTTAGATAGCAAGCAACGATACCTTATTGTTGCGCATGTTCATCACATCACTTTCAGGGCCTACCCAAGAGTGGTTTAACTAGCTAAAGAAACATAGTATAACAATAGTCGAGCAATTAGCTGATGCATTTCTTGAATGCTATTCCTTTGGTATCAAGAAACATGTTAATATTTATGATTTGGTTGTGCTAGATCAATGCGACGACGAGCCCATAGAACAATACAAAAAGAGGTGGAGAAGATTAATGGTGAAGTTGCCATTCCCCATTCCTACCACAGAATTAACTCAAATGTTCATGAAGAGTTGTGCCAAGAACATCTCATTACTACTGCAGTTGCAACAATACATTACATTCGAAGAGGCTTTGGCACAAGCCAAGGTGATTGAGGATATCAAGTTGCAAGAGGGCAACTTGAAGCTCAAAAATAGGAAAGAGGGATAGAAGAAGATTACCACGAAGCATCAGGGCAAGCATGCCCATGTAAATTAAGTGGTATTAAATCTCCAATAAGAGGACAAGGGGCAGTAGAAGAAGAACTATCAGGCCCAGCCTCCACTTGTGTAGTATGATAAACATAATAACTATAAGGGCAAAAACAAAGAGAAACGTCCACCTCGCCAGTTCACACCATTGAAAGAATTACTGACGGTAATTTTTCATCAGCTATGCGAGGCCAATGCGATCAGATTTTCTAAATTCAATATGATAGACCCCAATCAACCCAAACCAAAGGGGTTTCAAGATGATTTATTTTACATATTTCATAGAATGAAAGGACATGACATCGAGGTGTGTTGGTATTTCAAACACCTAGTGCAAAATATGATCAACAAGGGTGAGCTTGTAGTGCCTCATAATATGTAGACGCTAGACAATAAAAATATGGAGATTTATAAGAACCCCTTACCGAATCATGAGGCACCTCAGAATAACATTGGTCAAGATAACCAAGTATGAGTTAAACCACCTACCCAGGGGTTTGTAGGCATGGTCAATGTTTTTACTAGGCACGGGAGATATGAAAAACAAAATCAACCTCATGCTCCTATCCAAATACAAGCCACATCGAATCAATAGCCGACACAAAATATTCTAGGCCCACCAAAAAGACTGATAGTGATCATAAGGAGTAGGTTGGTCCATAACTTGTAGACAACTCCTGTGAAGTTGTCAATATATGAATTAATTCAGTAGTCTCTAAGGCGCAGGGAGACTCTTATGGACATTTTAAGATCCATTGAACTACAGGCCCAGTATGCGCAGACATTCACAAATTTTGTGGGACATGTACAACAGTGTTAGGAACCGATGATCCAATTTTACGATCATGAGATAAGGACAGTTTCTACAACTACGAATGACCCATCGTTGCATATAATCGTGTGTGTGAATCACATACCATTAAAAATGGTCTTGATTGATACTAGCTCATCGATCAACATAATAACGACCAAGGTACTGAGTCATTTGAAGCTACCTAAATCACACATTATGCCAACTACATTTGCATTAAGAGCATTTAATGACGCATTATGTTCGACTGTCGACACAATTATCCTACCCATACAAGTGGGTTTGAATATCATTTTAGTAATGTGTCACATGATAGAAGGGGCCATGCAGTACAACATTTTACTCGGTAGGCCTTGGATTCATGAAATGTGTTGTGTCCCCTCGATACTAAATCAATGCATGAAATATATTCACGAGGGACTGGTTCACGTAGTGTCTTCAGATGAGGAGCCATTAAATTTTGTGAATCTAGCAGATTTGGCTGGGGTTTTCATACTCCCATCAACACACCTAGATGTTCAACCATTGTCACCAATAGGGAAACCAGGAGGTAAACCAGTAGTTCATGCTCAACTAATGCCATCTGTGTCACACAGATCAAAGCATACCACCACTACTTACTTGAAGCCATCAGAATAAGTCATACATCAGGATGACAAGAAATTAAAGGCAAATATGGGTGAGAAAGAGAAATATTGTGAGCCCAAGACAATCATCGAAGACGTTCCCATTCCCATGGAAGTTGAGGAACCCCAAGACAAAGCCAAGGAGGCACCTCATCCTGCCTCGCCTACATCTTTAGTAGGGTCATCCACACCGTAGGTGACTGTACATATCGCTAATATTAGATTAGGTGAGTACCTTATGCACAATGTGACATTCAGATAAATTTTGAAGAATGCAAAAGATATGGGTAGACCATCCGCCCATCGTTATCCAGTTGGATCGGTGGTTCCACTTAGAGAACCGCCTAACCATAATAACTTCATCTATGCAGGGCTAGATCAGCTTCCAACGTGAGGGCCCATGGATGAAGATGATGAGGAACCTTTTGCGATAAACGTTTGTTATTTATCTAATCTAGAGTATGCCATGTGGATTTTTGAGCTATATCACTGGCATGGGTACAACCTTAGTATTTTTGAACAAGGATGGAGGACTCCGTTGGAATCTCATTATTAGTTAGTCACTAATAGATTCGGTCTACGATTACAGATATGTGGGAAGGACTATTTGCTCGCAATATCCCTAGATCATTTGTACCTCAACATGGTGGATAATGTGGATTATAATCCATATCATCTGGATACCTCCAAATTTTGAGGAATCACCCTATGACATCTGTCATCACCATTGATCCACTCAAAGATCATCGTGAAGGGCTCCTTGAGTAGACTGAGGCAAAAATGAACCCTAGAGATCAACTGAGACACCAAAAACATGAGGCAATCAATGACACATACATGCAGGGGTGCAACCCCATTACTGCAAGCAATATCGAGTTAGGAGATTTTGTAATGAATATGGAGTAGAGTCCACGTCCGATATGACTGGACCAAGCTATGATGCAGATGAGGATCCCTCGAATGACGATGGACCCAAATAAGAGGTCGAAGGGGCTTATGTAAGGCCTTTGTATGCGCATCATTTATTACCTATGGAATCAGTACATGATACTAAAGAGATCCTTCCCAATGTTGATTATCCAAGGGAAGGAACTAAGATAGTTTTCTCGGTAACATCGTACATGAGGTATAATTATCTGATTTTTTTGGATAGCGACGACAATATGCAAGAAGTGATATTTATGGGGCCTCACTTGGAGGAGCGCCCTTTAGGAGTGGGGGTTAATGAAGTATTCTATTATGACAGTGATGAAGAAGATGAGCTGTGGAGGGCCTACCTTGGTCCTCCTTATTTGCGTCACCGCCATAAACCCATTGACATTGATGAGGTCTATAGGTAGCTACATGTTGGTCTACATTTGAGAATAATATGGTTAAACCTAGATCAAATCCATCGGTTGGTTAATCCCCTTCCATCGAACTACATGTTGCTTCGTGAGCTAAATGATCCTATTTTGTATTCAGTGCATATGGAGGATCCGGTTATATGTAGTCCTCATAGGGAAGACCCTTTTGTGCCTGTACCATTAGAGCCAGATCATGGGTATGAGGACTATGCAAATTTTTTAGAGGTTAGTCCGTGTGGTCTTGGAGATCAATTCCATTCCATAAACATGGTCTCAATTTATTTGACCACTCTACTCTGCAATCCATCATATCTGTGTAAAATGTTGTATCTTAACAAAGATGCTATCAACTGGGATCATGTTGATTCACCCGTTGAGCCTGAGTATTTCTTCCCCAAAGAAGAAATGTTACAACCTTTCTATTTTACACCAGATTATGCATATGATGTTTATCATACTAAAAATGCTTCCAATGCAGAACCACTCAACTTGGATGATGACATTCATCTTATTCCTATGCCTCACCAGATAGAGGACGGATTGCATATGTCGGTAGAGGAAACCTTTAAGGTGGATATCAGTGACGATTCCAATAGCACAAAGAAAGTAAAATTTGGAGAGAGTCTCACTCTAGATGAGAGGGCCACCCTCATTCCTTTGCTGAAAGAGAGACCAAATTTGTTTGCTTGGTCGTATAAGGAAATGCCATGTATAGATCCAAAATTGGTTACTCATAACCTTTCGCTAGATTTGAAAAAGAAGCCAATCAAGAAAAATATTAGGAAAATACACCCAACAGTGGTCTTAATGGTGAAAGATGAGCTGCAAAACCTGTTGGACGTGGAATTTTTGATTTCCATCAATTATCCAGAATGGGTGTCCAATATGGTACCCATGGGAAAACCCGATGGAAGAATCCATATTTGCATGAATTTTAGAGACCTAAATAAGGCAACACCCAAAGATTCATTTTCATTGCCCAATATTGATGCTCTCATAGATGTAACTGTAGGTCACGAAATGCTCTCCTTAATGGATGGTTTTTTCTAGTTACAATCAAATTTGGATTAAACCTAAAGACCAGCACAAAACCACATTTATAACACCATGGGGAATATTTTGCTATAAAGTTATGCCATTCAGCCTTAAAAATATTGGTGCCACATACTAGCGGGCCATGACATATATTTTTCATAACTATATGCACAAAATCCTTGAAGATTATATCAATGATTTGCTAGCCAAGTCATTGCTATGAGAAGAGCATGCAGAGATCTTAAGAAAAGTTTTTGATCACTTGATAGAGCACAACGTCAGGCTGAATCCTAAGAAGTGTGTATTTGGCGTAACTTCTATAAAATTACTAGGGTTCATCATCTCCAAGAGAGGCATTGAAGTAGACCCAACGAATATCAAGGCAATTTTGGAAATGCATCCCCCATCAATATTAAGGAATTAAGGAGCCTTCAAGGCAAGGTAGCCTCGATAAAGAGATTTATCACCCAACTATCGGATAAATGTTGATCCATGAATCAACTACTACATAAGGGTATCCCATTCAATTGGGACGAGGACTGCAAGGCAGCCTTCACTGAGATAAAGCAATACCTGATGTCATCGCTAGTACTAGCTCCACCAAGGCCAGAGGTGCCTTTTCTACTATATGACTTTGCACTGGGAACCATGTTGGCCCAAAAGAACGTGTAAGGTAAAGAGCAAGCCATATATTACATTAGTCAAACTTTGGTGAGCTATGATCTCGGGTATGCATACGTGGAAAAATTGTGTTTAGAAGTAGTGTTCACTACCAAGAAATTGTAACACTATATGTTAAGTCATACAACATATGTTATATCCAAGAAAAATATTTTGTAGTACATGATGAGTAAGACTTATCACAATATGTGTACTACGAAGTAGATCATGCTTTTGATGGAATTCGATCTAGAATTCATAAGCCATAAGTCCATTAAGGGATAGGTCATAGCAGATCAATTAGCTGAGGTGCCACTATCAAATAGTAGGCCTCTAACAATTGAGCTTTCAAACGATGTAGTATTCATCGTATCTGAAGCTCCCAAACCTAAAGAACTAGAAAATAATACTGATATGACTCTGTTCTTCGATGGTTCAAAGTGTGAACAATGGGGTGGTGCCAGAATAGTGTTCTTCATGCCTCAAGGAGCTCCAATGCCATTGTCATTCAAGTTGGATTTTTCATGCACCAACAACAATGCTGAATATGAAGCCCTACTATTGGGCCTCCACATAGCTTTCACCATGAATATTAAGAGATTGAATATCTTTAGCGATTTCTTACTCATAGTAAATCAAGTCAAGGGGCCTTTTCAATGTCGGTGTCCTGTACTAAAATCCTATAAAGATCTAGTTGATACATATTTTGCCAAACTGGAATGGTATGACATCAAGGCAATCCCTTGATCGTCAAATAGGTTTGCAGATACCATGGCTTCTTTGGGATCCTTTATCCCTTAGAATCTATCTACTGATTTCACTACCATCCATGTCAAGATGCTCTCTTATCTAGTAGCAAAGCATGCAACCTATGATAACAGAGAATCGGTAAACATGATCAGTGTAGAACCACAAGCTGAATGGTTCTATAGAGCTAAATACTTTCTTAAGAAGACACCCTGGGGGTCATTAATCTCTCAGAGTCTCACGGGTAGTGGTACCACCATTCACCATAGGGTTGTTTTCGAGTTTGCATTTGCAAAAATAAATACGTAAGGGGAGCAAGTCGTCTTGGCAATCGAAGCTAAGATTTATCAAAATTGGATGTCAAAAATTAAAGACTTCCTAAAGCTTAGTATAATCCCAAAGGGATTTCCTCATGCCGCGAAGCACACATTTAAATATAAAGTGGCCAAATATGTCTTAATAGGAGACATATTGTACCGAAGAAGCTATGATGGAGTTCTCCTTCATTGCTTAGAGCCCCAAGAGGCATCATGGGTAATTTTGCAAGCCCATGATGGTACATGCGATGGCCATTTCAACAGCATGGCCATCATCAAGTGCATCCTTAAAATGGGTTAATATTGGCCCACTATGGAGAATAAGTGTAATGCATATGTCAAGAAATGCATTAAATTCCAGCATCACGCTAACCTCACGCACTTGCCATCGTAGGTATTATAGCCCATTAAAGTGGCTTGGCCATTTGCTCAGTGGGGATTGGATCTTATAGGCAAGATCTCTCCTTCGTCATCGAGTTGACATACATTCATAATCATGGCTACTGAGTATTTTAAAAATTGAGTAGAAGCAATAAACTTAACAATGACAACTGGAGCTCGTATAGCAGAGTTATATTGGAACATATCATAAGTCATTTTGGGATTCCATCCAAAATAATATCGAATAATGGAACGTCTTTCAAGAACAAAAATATGAGAGCTTTGGCATCTAAATATAGAATTAAACATAGTTTTGTGACTCCATACTATCACAAGCCAACGGGTAGGCTAAAGCTTCAAATAAGACAGTGGTAGCCATATTGAAAAAGATAGTATAAGAAAACCACAGACTGGCACATCCAGCTGCCCCTTGCACTTTGGGCTTACAGGATTATTTTTTGGATGCCCATTGGGGCAACACCGTTCTCACTAGTATATGTCACTGAGGCCATTATACCCTTGGAATTAGAAATTCCAATGCTGTGCGTCACATTGAAAGAGTTCATCGATGATGACATTGCGTGGCAAGCTCGACTGGATCAACTCACGTTACTTGATGAACATCGTGTGAATGCCTTGGAGCATCTCTGCGTTTATCAAGAGAAACTAAAACGAGATTACAATATCAAAGTCCACCAGAGAGACTTTGAAGTTGGAGATATTGTCTTGAAAGAAAACCAATAGAACTCTAATTTATCACCAGATATGCATGACAAATTTGCAGCTAATTGGCTAGGAACTTACATCATATATAAAAATATTAGTATAGGAACCTATCACCTAACATCGCTAGAGGGTGTTAAAAAGCTTGAACCTATCAACATCATCCATATTAAGATGTTCTATGCTTAAAGAGCATAGTAAAAGGCTTCGAGAGTTGCTGGTAACTACTTAGTCATCCTAAAATGCTCCAAACACTTTCATTAGTTGTTTGGTCAAGTCAAAAAACTCCAAATGCATCTGTAAGCTCTTTAGTCAACCTCAAAAGCTCTAAGGGTTTGGTCAAAAATGCTCGTTCATCCCAAAATGTGCCAAGGGTCCCTAAAACTTCTTGGTCATGTTAGTCAAAAACCCCAAGGATTTGCTTGTAATTGCTCGGTCATCTTAAAAATCTCCAAAGACATCTATAAGCCCTCTGGTCAACCTCAAAAGCTTTGAGGGTTTGGTCAAAACCGCTTGGTCATCCCAAAAGGCTCCAAGGGTCCCTAAAATCACTTGGTCATGTTAGTCAACAACCCCAAGGATTTACTTGTAATCACTCGGTCATCCTAAAAAGCTCCAAAGGCTTTTGTAAGTCCTTTAGTCAAACCCAAAAAGGCACCAAGATTTTTTTGAAAAAAATTTCTTGGTCAACCCAAAAGCTCCAAAGGCATCTGTAAGCCCTTTGGTCAAATGCAAAAGGCACCAAGAGTTCTGAAAAACTGCTTGGTCAAACCCCAAAGGCTCCAAGGATTCTCAAAATCTCTTGGTCATCCCAAAATGCCCCAAAGGTACCCATAATACCTTTGATCAATCCTAAAAGCTCCAAGGATTCCTAAAAATCGCTTGGTCAATCTAAAGGCTCCAGAGGCATGTACTCATTGTTTGGTCAATTATAAGGCTCAAAACCCATAAAAATTATAAAATCAATAAAATACAAAAAAAATGGTAAAGCATAAAATCCAAAAACATTTGCATTTGCATTTGAATTTTGTATTTTTATTTTGCATTCACTCATGCATCCACCGCATTATTGCATTGCATATAGGCATTTTTTATCCATTGCATTCCATAATAAAAGGCATTTGTGTTTGTCAGTCTTACAAACGATGCCACGTTTGTGCTTAAATCATGCATCTTTGCATTTATCATGATCCATCATTCATGTGAGAAATTGTGTTTTTCAACACAACCTATAATTTTGCTATGGATATATACTAGGGTTTTTCAGTCACTTAGTCATACATAGTAATCTTATCAAGAGTTGGTAGAAAGCTCATTTTGCTTTTGTAGCTAAGGTTCAGTTAGTATAGATCTTAGCATATTAGAAGCCTATCACTAATAAAAAAATTTAAACAATCCTAATAAGGAATAGGGGAAGATGAAAGCCGCAAAGCAGGACCAGGTATCCTGAAGTGAAAAGAGTTATTCTTGCTTATACCTCTATGCAAACGGTATGGAAAATGTTGGCAGTTGGCAAAAGGATAGGTTAGTTCCCTATTCAAAATCCCTTGCTTACGATAAAATGAGCATATCCTAAAGAGATATCCTATATCAATCCTCATGATTGATCCCCTAGATCGATATCATAGATCGACTCCCCAGAGTGATATCTCATATTTATATCATAAGGTTGATATTCTCAATCGATATACCAAAAATAGTTTTCCAATTAAATCTCTCCAAAGGAAAGTTTCTAAAGAAGATTATCAAATGTAAATGTCACAAAGTGAAGATCAAGTGAAGATCAAGTGAAGATAAAAAAATAGGCTTAAATCAAAGTTCAAAGTGAAGATCAAGTGAAGATCAAAAAATAGGCTTAAATCAATGTTCAAAGTGAAGATCAAATGAAGATCATAAATAAAAAGTTTGAGTGAAGATCAAATGAAGATCCAAAATCTAGTTCGAAGAGAGATCAAATGATCCAAAGATAGTTTAAAAAGAAGATGGAATTGACTCCCTTGCTTCACTACATATGAGCAAGTATCCCAAAAATTGAAGGATAGAAATGAATGAGCTTGAATCCTTGGAATTGTCAGCACTATTGTACCTTACACATGGCAATATGTTTGATGTATTAGCACCTCACTTATGAACAAGACCAATGTTTGAATATGAAAGAGCTAGCTTCAGGTGTCCTACAATGCTTAGTGGCTTAGTCCAACTGAAATCTAAAATTGAGATTGGATAAGACATTTGTGGAACACCTATCTTAGCAATGGGCTGAAAGAATCCCACCTGACATCGAGGAACACTCGTGTATTATATTAAAATACTCATTTGCACACATAGATAATGAACAGTTAGGGTCTATCCTAGCAAAAGCCTTTTATATTAGAAGTCTAGTGTGGTTAGTATGCAACTTTTGATAAGATTTTTAGGGTTTTTGAGTTTCATGGAAAACCACAAAAATATCTCTAAAAAGCAACAAATGCTACAAAAGCATAAACCAGTAAATGGTAAAAGTCATTTCAAATCATCAAAATTCAAAGTATCCAAGAAGCGATACATCATTGCATAAATCACAATCAAGATATAGGATAGATATCGGATAAATATCAACAATGATGTTTAAACAACCATTGAATATATCGTGCATATCATTCAAAATACGAAAGAAAATAGAACGAAATATTATTTCATTTGCATCATGCAACTTCATATCATTACATTTCATACATGGGTGATTAATTGATTAAATTTTTATCTTAAGGATTTTCAATTATATTCATAATTTTTACACACCTTGTGGCGTCATCCATTAAATTGTCAAATACAAACTGCATTCATTCCTTATGTTTTAAGTTATTAAAGCATACAGGTTCCTTTACATTAGAATAACATCATGTAAATAAAGCATTTCCATAAAATAATGCATATAATGAAGAAATATCAAATATGTGTTAAAAGAAACCATAGCATCCATATGCATTTATGATGGCTTGAGCTAGTAGTAGACTATCCTATAGTCCTAGTCTTGGTCCTCTAAGACTCAAGAGCGAAAGGATCCTCAGGAACCTGTAACCAGTGCATCTCTATGTAACCTACTAGCTGGTACACTCGAGCAACCCAAAATGCATGCATATAATTGGTCCTCATGATCATATCCTGTAATCACCCGACCTCAGCCATAGAATCTTGGCCACCTAGTACAACTGCTGCTAGTACTACTGAAGGTCCCATGATAGCCTGAGTAGGTAGCATAGCCCCCCTCAATGCCCTAATCAGATCTCTCTACTACTATCGTATCCTGCTGTGCCTAAGCTAGCTCCAGTGTAGTCTATAGTGCCTGAACCTACGTCTCTATAGATGTAGCCTATATAGTCAGAGTCTCAATTTTTCCTTGTGCTTTAGTCAAACACTTATCCCTGTTAGTCAGTTGAGCCTGTAGGGTAGCAATCATCGTATCTTGCTCTTGTTGTTGAGTTTGGAACCTACCAAGCTGAATTTGTAAGTTAGCCACCTACACTAAGAGCACCCCCTCTATGCTTTCAAGAGGGACCTCACCCTCCTTGAAAGCCTCATCCTTAGGGTTAGCCTCAGGAGCCTCCTTAATGACAACTTCTGCCCCCCAATGACCCTCTGTACTTTGGCACACCCTACACCCATCGAGATCCACCTCTACCTCTACTGCTACTTGGTATGGCTCTTAGCCCAAAGTACCTATCTCGTACCACCTAAATAGCGATCACCATCCATCATATGATGGGGTAGTCACATCCATATCAACACTTGTATCTTGGTAATAATTAGCATCATCTCCTAGAGCTACAGGTTGAATCCACTGGAGATCATGCTTCGATGCCAAGCGTCAGTATCTAAGGGACATCTCAAGAATGTCCCGCACCATCCCAAACTATCACAAGACATGAGAGAAAAATTGGTACTCTCGAATCTCAACATTTCGGATGATTAGCCATCTATCTCAGTGAGCCTATCAAATCCTCCTGCCCTCCTTCAACCATAATGGGCAGTCCATGTATGGTCACCACTGAACATCATTTGGACCAAGTGCTGCAAACTGAGTAATGTAATGCTGGATGTCACCAACATGAATCCTGTTGCAGGTGCCCTCCTCCTCGCGAGGCCAGTAGGTGACATAACACTGGATCTGGGTAGAAATAGTAGTAATATCTAGTAGTATATCCTTAGGAAACTCTATCCTAATATGATTCTAGCCCCAGATCTACAATAGTAGACTGCAGCTCATGCCCTTACAACTCCACTTTGTAAACTAGTATATCTCCCTATAGAGGTGGCATAATAGCGTGCTGCCCCAAGCTAAGTGTAATGGCTGCCTGGTAGAACTCTGGATGACTCTCCAGATTCTAGCCAAGAGGTTCTAGGGAATCCTCATGCTTGAAGAGTATGGAAGCACAATATGTACCATGAGGATCATGAAGATAGTAGTGTAGACTAAAAAGACGCGCTTACCCTCCCAGTAAGCAATATGGACTCCTCCGTGGTCAATAGCATCCTGAGCTTGCTAGCTCCAGTATCTAAATATAACATCAAAAATAGGCTTCTTAGCCCCAAAACTAGAGGATACGATGGCCTTTCCATCGATAGGGATCCTAAAGATCCGATATACATCCTCTAAGGTTGTAGTCATTTCACCTGTGGGTAGGTGAAATGTATTTGTCCGGGCATTCTAGTACCTGTACAATGCAGTCAAGTAAGTTTGGTTTACCCGAATAGTGGGTAAATACAAGACATAGCTAAATCCAACAAATTTGAACCAGTCACGCTCACCACCCGTGATCCATCCGTGGAGTGTCTTAAGTAGATCTGGCTCTCTTGCCCTAGAGGTCAATGTTTGGAATAAAAACATACTATAAGGAAAAAGCTAACTAAAAATGACAAAAACATTTAAAAAACTAATAAAAGTGCAAAAACATGTCATCATGCAGGCCTACAAATCAAAATTTTCAATCAAATAGGTCAAAAATGCATTAAATGATATTAATTGCCTCTAAAAATTCAAAAAAAAAAATTTAGGAAATTTTTTTCTAAAGTCGCGAACCGCGGGTCAACCCTGCGGTCCGCATGTGATCAAAATTTGACCGTTGGAATTTTGAATGCTGACCACAAATGTCAGTTGCGGCCCCCAATAAGTAAATTGGGCATCACATCTGGTACCTACGGTCTCCATTCAAACCATGGATGGGGCTAATTCCATGCCCAAAAAATAGAAAAAAATTAAAAACCTAATCTAGCTAGTCTAATCTAAGTTTGAGGTTCATTGCCATAAGTTTAATTGGGTTCATTTATCTCATTTTTTAGTGAGGTTAATTTTACTAGTAAAAAATGGATGGTCTAGGTATCAAATTACCTTGCCCTCACTCTGACCTTGACTGGATGAAGCTTCTTCCCGTGCTGCCATCGTGCGATATGTAGAATACCGGTGTCATCAGGTAGGGTTTAAGAGTAGGTTTAAATCTATCATTGTCAGAGCTTTGAAACTGTTAAATAATAGGAGGTAAAAAGTGAAAATTTGATTTTTTTTAACTTTTTACTATTCCACGCGGACCGTAGCTAAAAACTGTGGTCCAGTAATTAGGATTTTGTGACTACAGATCTTAGTTGTGGTTCCCAAATTTGCAAAATAGGAACCGTACATCATGGCTGTAGTTAGCAACTAGAAGAAAAGCTAATAAAATCCCACCATGATAAGGTCTAGAATGTCAAATTCATGACCCCTAGTAGGTCGGATTTTCAATAAAAGCAATCAATGTTGCAAATTTGGTGATGTTCAAGCACCATGATTAAATAAATAAAAAATAATAAAATAAAATAAAATAATCAAACAATTAAAACACCAAATGTGCCTCGTATTCAGTACTTTATCTTATGCACTTGGCGGTTGTAGCGACTCCTGATCCATGCAATATGGCAAGATGAGTAAATTACCATAAGGACATTTTGGGAAAAAATGTTCATCGTTGATCTAATATGCTTCTTCTCAATACCTAAGAAGGCCTTCATAGCTAGACTGCTCCATGAGAATGAGGTGTTGCATGCCATTTATTCTATGCCTCTTTTTCAGCAAATCATCGACAATTTGATTCAACACAAATCTAATTGGATTTGTATCAATTCGATTTTCTAAGATGACTATTGCATCCTGACTGCTACATGGGATAGAAGTGTGCAAATACTATTAACAGTTGAAATCAAAAGCTGAACTAGGCATAGCCAAGCATTTAATATGCTCAAATATAAATTTTTTCAGATCATCCATGGTGGTCAACCAACATCATCGCTTCATACAATGTCATTACCCTCATCGACTCGCCGCTTGAGGGGGTAGTCATAATATTAAATCATAATCAAAATTAGCAGAAGATCCCAGAGATCGTAGATCCCTTGATCTTGTCAAAATTGCATTCATCCTTGCAAATCATTGTAAACATATATCATAAGCTTACCCTTTTTCTTGGGGCAAATAGCAAATATGATTTTGATTGTTGTTCTCTACATTTTAGATCTATGGGTCATAAGATACCTATGGAATGCATAGTTGCATCGAATGAGATGAGAAGGGCACAAGATTTTCAATTTTAAGCCTCCAAAGAGTTGGAAGCAATGATTCCAGGATGTGCATCCTTTTGCTAGACCTGGGGCATCTAATGTTGATTTGACTAATGATCATCATAGAAAATTCAACACCGTTTTAGGTCTATTTTTGCTTAGTGTTGTTCGATCTCACAACGCATCTCAAAAGGGGCATCTGTAGACACCTAAAACACATCATGTCGAAGGTGACTACTCATATGGACATGCTACAAGACCATATGGAAGATCTTGGACAGACTCCAAGATAGAGTAGTGGTTCCAACAACTCAATTTGGGCTCCTTAGCCTAATTAGTCTGAATCATAGCCCAGAACTATGGTCTACAAGTTGAATCATAGCTAAGACCTACGGTTTACAGTCTAGACCATAGTTGTGACTTGCAGTATTAATTGAAGTTCAGTTGGCTTTCATCTGAGCCAAATCAGTTAGAACAACCATTTGGTCTAGAAGAGGGCGGTTGAAGGATAGAAGATGCTAGAAGCTTCCATTCAAACTATCCTAACCACCCCTTATTGATCATTGCTTCTCTAGGAAGCCACCCCTAGCCCTTGGGTAGTTCTATAAGTACTTCTGCAAATAAGGGCAGATATATAGATGATTTGTATAGCGAAGCACTGATGAATTATCGATACAGAATTGATTTATCAAAAGAGCAACGAAGCCCTATCGAATTGCATATTGAACACGTGCATTTGAGAGCTACTTTACCAATACTCTAAGGATCAATTAGTCATGGATGCCCTAGGTGCCTAGGAGGATCAAGAAAAACAAATTCGGGCAAATGAAGGCCCATCATAGTGATTTGACCACCAAATATATTAGAAGGACATCAAAGGCAACCCTTGAACATCAATTGGACAAGGATATCAAGATCACTGCCCCTAATCTTGAGGGTAAGCCTATCAGAGTGCTAACCATGACTGTTAGTCATGGTTTATAGTGCAGATCGTTCATCCGAGCTACAGTTTGCAATCGGTAAAATATTTCCTTACTGTATCTTTTACAATGCACTTAATTAGGTTAGATTAAGTATTTTGATAGCTTATTTCATGTTTTAGAGACACTAGATGATTCAATTAGGGTTTTACATGAGCTCTTGTCATTTGAGAAAATTTGTACTAATCTCATGTTTCCATGAATCATTTTATGCAATTAGTCTATTAGATAGAGAGCAGTACTCTTCATTTCTATGTTTCAAGCAATCTTTATGAATTTGGTATAAGTATAGCATGCTTTGATCATTTTATTGATTTCATTAGTGTTGTAGCATATTTATGTTCACATTCCTCAAAGGGCCTCATCATGAGAGGTTGCCTATGCTATTAATGCTTGTGTTGTTTCTTGACTATAGAAAAATAGATTCAAAGGAGAGTCAATCATCTAATTCCTTCCTCAACGTGAAGAAGAGGGTCAACTCCATCCTAGAGTAGTTCGTGTCACCCTACAAAGGCACATTGAGTATCACACCTATCTTGAAGAGGATTACAATCCCAAGAAACCCCATTGTAATACTGTATCAACGTGATTATCCCTAAGATGGACGTAATTGTAACACAAATTGGACTTCATGAATAAATAAAGTGTTTATCATATATCTTGTTGTTAATTTTATCTTTTACGTATGTTGCTTATTCATTCATTATTGCAATAACAGAATTATTGCCTCGGGTGTGAGCCTTTCTAGTGGTTACAGGAAGAAACCACCATAATACCTCCAAGGGGACCAAGGACAAGGGTCAAAAAAGAAGGTCCTCAAAGGGAAAGAAGAATGAAATAATTAAATGAGCCTCCACCCAGTGAGTCCAGTAGGGAGAAAAGAAAATTTAGCAAAAGTAGTACAACTGTTGCAAACTCATATACTCAACAGAAAACTCACATGACCCATTAATAAGAGTTAATAGGCCAACATCGAAAAGTAATTAAGGACTTAACTGGAGGTAGGGAAAATATAGGAAGGGAAAAGGGAGCATCTAATAAGCCTATAGACTAGGATTAGTAGGACTAGAGTGAGCACAGAGTTGGTCAAAGATCTAAAGAACGTTGTGATTTCTAAATTTAATGGTAAAGTTGATGATAATACAATGGAGAATTGACTGAATGAATTGGAGTCATAATTTTCCCTAATATTTTTATCTTTAGAATCAAAAATGACATTGGCTATCATGAATATGGTATAAGTAGCCCTAGACTAGTGGAAGACCTTTATGAAGGGGCAGGGCATTGAAGCTGCAGATCTCAAATGGAAATATTTTTTTAAGAAATTTAGGAATAGATTCCTAACTAAATAGTATTATGTGGAAATTTTTTGGGAATATACTAATTTGTAGTAAGAATCAATGATAATATAAGGATATCATAAAAAAATTATCCAACTATTAAAATATGTGCCTAACTATGAGAGCCAGGAGGATATGAAGGTGCAAAAGTGTATATTGAGACTGCATCCTACGATTAGGACTATGGTTGGAAGGTAGAGTTTGGGTTAGGGTAAACCTACCTAGTTAACCAATGTTTATTTGATCCTCACATCATATTACCCCAAAGAAAAACCAACTGGTACTTGTATGTGGCACCTTTACATGCCTTTGATGTTATTCTTGTTGTTGATTGGTTAAAAGCTCATAAAGCTCTATTGAATCTCAAATATAGATGGTTAGAGTTCATGGATGAATATAACTAAAGGATTAGAATTAATTGTGATCATGGTTTTGTTAAACCACATCATTTGACTGCAATGCAAGTGAAAAAGGTAATTAGGAAGAGGTAAATGATCTATGTGATTAAAATAAATGAGAATGAAGAAACTAAAATTAATTTTTATCTCTTCTAAAAGCATCCTAATTTGGGTGAATTTAAGGATATGTTTCCAAAGGACTTACCAGGTTTACCTCCTCAAAGGAAATATGATTTTTCTATAGAGTTATTTCTTAGAGTTGTACCCATTTCTAGGGAACCATATAGAATAACTCCTATTGAGCTACAAGATCTCAAAACACAACTCTAGGATTTGCTTAATAAAGGGCTTATTAAGCCCAGTGTGTCACCATGTTGTTCCTATTTTATTTGTTAAAAACAAATATGGATCCTTAAGATTGTGTATAGAATATCAGATGCTAAATAAGGTTACCATCAAGAATAGGTATTAATTATGTAGAATAGATGATCTATTTTATCAACTGAAAGGAGCAACCATCTTCTCAAAAATTGACCTTATATCGGGTTACCATCAACTCATAGTTAAAGAAAATACACACTTAAGACAAATTTTAGGAAAAGATATGGATATTTTGAGTTTACTATCCTACCTTTTTTTCTGACTAGTGCTCCAGCTACATTCATGAATCTCATGAATAACATTGTTAGATAACAACTAGACCATTTTGTGTTCATGTCCTTGATGACATATTGATATATTCCCGAAACAAGGAGGAGCACCATAAACATATGAGAACTATTCTAGAGATCCTTAGAAGGAATCAAATATATGGTAAGATATCAAAGTATAAATTTTATACTCCTCATGCAGTATTTGGAACACATAGTTTCTACAGAGGAAATTATTATAGATCCCAAAATTATCGAAGCAATTATTGATTGGCCTGCACCCACAAATGTAACTAAGGTGCATAGTTTTATGATTTTGGTATAAGATATATCAAGGGTATCTTATTAGAAGAGGTTGTATTGCTATAATGATGAAATGTCATTATGATATGATAGATCAGGTCAAGGAAATGCAATAGATAGATTAATTTTGTCAGAAATGTAACACTTAAATTGAGCAAGAACCAAGAAAAAATATAGATTTTGTGTATAAAGAAGATTTGTTATATTATAAGAATAGATTGGTTATTCCTAATATAGGTGGATTGAGAGAAACAATCCTTAAGGAGGTACATAATACTCCTTATTTTGTGTATCCTTGTGGGGCGAAGATGCACGAGAACTTAAGAAAGGTCTATTATTGAATAGGGATGAAAAATAATATTAATAACTATATGGCTAGATGCTTGGAGTGCTAGAAAGTTAAAGTAGAACATTTGCACCCAATGGGTCATTTGTACCCACATGACACACCTACACCAAAGTGGTAGGTGGTCTCAATGGATTTTATAGTTGGATTACCTAAAAAAATATTTAGGCATGATATAATATTGGTTGTGGTAGATAAGTTAACCAAGGTTGCATATTTTATACCTAGGAATGTACAAGATGATGCACCTTCTATAGCAATTTAATTTTCTAGAGAGATAATGCATCTACATGGATTTATTGAAGTTATAATATCTGATAGATATTCTCACTTTACCTCAAAATTATGGCAAGTATTGTATGAATTGATAGGTACCAAACTGAATATCAGTTCAACCTATCACCCCGAGATAGATGGAAAAACTAAGAGGGTGAATTGGGTCTCAAAAGATATGTTGAGAATTAATTATATGGATCAACATACTAAATGGGAATATTATTTATACCTAGACAACTTTGCATACAATAAAAAGTTATCACATATCACTAGGTATGGTACCTTTTGAATCCCTATATGGAAAAAGATGTAGGACTCCCTTGTCATGGGATAATTTGAAGGTCGTGTAGTGATTGGATTGAATACTATAAAAGAAATGGAAGATCAATTGAAAATAATTTAGTAAAAGTTGAAAGAGGCCATAGATCGCCAAAAGAGATATGCGAACCTCAAAAGAACACCAAGGGAATACTTTGTAGATGATAGAGTTTTTTTTAAGGGTGAAACTGATTAAAAGTTTTTTAAAATATTCCAAACTTGAACCTAGATATGTGGGTCTATTTAATATTACATGTAAAATAAGCCCTGTTGCATACCAACTTGATCTAAAACCAAGCTAATCCAAAATACATAATGTATTCCATGTGTTCCTCCTTAGAAAGTACATTTCTAACCCCATTCATGTTTGGGATATTTCCAATTTGCAGATGTTAGACCCAATAAGAATTGAAGCACACCCTATAAAAATGCTTGGTTTTAGGACCAAGAGCTTGAGAAGAATATTGAGCAAGGTCGGGTCCAATGGAACCACTACTTGTACAATCCTAAAAAGCATACACCTAAGCTATTTGCAGCATAATATCAAGCATAAAACCATGAAAGCATGAAAGACAAAGAATTAACAAAACATAAGATCTCTTTTCATTAATTCATATTGAAATCTGGTTACAGATAGGTCCCTCTTAGGGATACCAAACGCTTGATACAATGATTACAAATAGAATAGCCCCTGAACGGGGATGGTGTACTCCGCAGGCTTCTTAGATTCGACACGAATTTGCTCAAGGGCTTACGAATGCCTTCTTCTCACTTTCTGGGAGGGATCTGATGCCAAAGATGCTTTGAATTAGTCCAGGACCTGTGATCTATGTACAAGAAACAACATAGAATGATCAGTAGCATATGTGGCCTCTCATGATGAGGCTCCTTTTGAAGATCTGCATGAAATGACATAGAAGCATGATGAAAGCATAAAAATGTAAAGATAAGTAGAAATGCATCAATAACTTGGAAATCACCATACAAATATAGTGGAAAATATAGATCTATGCTAATATAATCTGATAAAGCAAAATCAATAAGAAATCTACACTAAAACTCAAGAAATAATGCCTCAAACCCTAGCCGCTATTGCTCAAGGTAGCCATTACTGTAGGTCACTGTCGAAGACAACGACCGTGAACTATGATGTTTTACCTCATGAACTAGGGGTTGTGACACTCAATCCTTCATCCAAATTGATGTTCAAGGGTCACCTTCATGTCCAGAGATGGATTGGTGGTGAAAATCATGTTGAAATGAATGCTTGAATGGTGCGTTGTCATTGCTCAATCGGACAACACTTCGTTACTCCTCAAGGGGATGTGAAATTGCTCTCCAATTCGCTAGGGCTTCACTGCATAAAAACTTAGATCCTTTATTGTTCCTAGGAGGATGCATATGTAGACCTCCTAGATTCTAGATCTTGGCTTCTTGGAGAAGCCAAGATCTAGATCTGCATGTAACTAGCCATTGGAGGGGAAGGCTCAGTTCTAAATTTGCATGGAAGTGGTAGTCAGGAGGAACTCTAGGAGATCCATACCAAAAATTACTTAAATCCAATGCAAGTGTAGTCATCCTGCATGATTCGGGCCCGCATTCATAACTAGTTTGTGTTTCAATGCTAGTCACTATCCAGAGTAGTGGCTAGCCGTGGTCTCTCTAAGCTTCAACGACCTATGTTGATGGCCGCTCTGGTCGATAGTGGCCATGCTTGAATGGGCTAGAACTACCCCTTGTGAGTGGTTAGGACCACTGCTAGCTCTTGGAAAGGTCCAAGATCAGTCATATGGTCTTTGGATGTGCCCATATGAGTAGTCTCCTAAACATGATGTGTTTTAGGTGTCTACAAATACCCCTTTTATGATGTGGATACCCATTTTTATGATGCATTGTGGGAAAACATAGCGCTGAGAAAAAATAGACCACCTAGGGCCATATTGTAGGGTGTATGATGATCATTGATCTGATCAACATTAGATACCCCAATCATGAGAAAGGTATGCATCTTAGAATCATTGCTTCCAATAGGATGGAAGGCTTAAATTTGCATAAGACTTTGAAGTCCACCAGAGTCTCGGGTTGCATTGCTTAGCATTTGCAAAGGACCGAAAGCCAGATCATCAAAGATTTAAATCAACATATTTATTTTTTCCCCAAGGAAAAGGGTAAGCTTATGATAGTTGTTAGCAATGATTCGTAAGATGAACACAATTTGACATGATCGAGTGATCCTTTGTTGATTTTGATTATGATTGTTGATATTATGACTACCCCCTCAAGCGACGAGTCGATGAGGGAAGGACAATGAATAAAGCGATGAGTCACTTGACCAAGATGATTGATTTGGATGCTTTAAGAGGGTTGCTTTGTTGTTACATGGCAAGTCCTATTACAGGTGTGATTTCAACCATTAATAGTAATTGTACA
Source organism: Wollemia nobilis (assembly GCA_028583015.1). Classification (NCBI taxonomy): domain Eukaryota; kingdom Viridiplantae; phylum Streptophyta; class Pinopsida; order Araucariales; family Araucariaceae; genus Wollemia; species Wollemia nobilis. The sequence goes on from JAQPPZ010017235.1 coordinate 16,587,764, forward strand.
TCTCTATCCCATGGAGCGATCCAAATGCAATGGCCTTCTTAGGGAATCAAGATGATAGCAATTCCAATTTAAGCTTGTGTTGAATCACTATGTTCGATGATCTACTAAAAGTATCATAGAAGAAATGAAATGATTATCTCATTCTCATGGGGCAGTCCGACCACCATGGCCTTCTTCGAGATTGAAGTGAAGCATCTCAATTCAACCATGACTAATTTACCCCAAATGGCCTTATGGTAATTTACTCATCTTGTCGGATTGCATGGAGCGCAAGTCGCTACAACCACCAAGTGTATAGAGTAAATAACTGAATACGAGGCGCATTTGAGATTTTATTGCTATTTGATTTTTTTGTTATTTTAAAATTTATTTTGTTTTTGAATTTTTGATTTATGATTTTTTTTGGTATTTTGCAATTTTTGATGATTTTGGACCGGTAGATGTGCTTAATTGTCCATTTTGAGATTCCTCATGGTGAGAAATTTTATGCATTTATTATTGTTTGCTAGCCGCTGTTAGCAGTAGTGGCCTCGATTTACAATTTCATGGTCACTGTCAGCATCAGCGGCTAGAAAGTTTGAATCGTTGATGCTGACAGTGGTTGCAAAAAAATGGAAAATATAAAAGAAAAGTTAGGGTTTTGACTTTCATTATTTTCCAGCTATCAATTTGCAATTTGAGCTCTGAGGTGAGAGAGAGAGATAGTGACCCAAGATACACTGACTAATTCCAAACACCATGGTGGAGCAAGGTGAGGCATCCACGAGTAGAGGAGTCGAAGCTTCATAGGTATTTCTCCAAACCCTAACTTGTTTATTTAACTGGTAAAATGAACCACACTAATTAATTGGTAAATGAACCTCATTAAACCTATTGGTAATGAACCGAAATAGTAGATAGGTTTAGAATTAGTCTAATTTAGGTGGGTTTTATTTTGTTTTTGCATTTTGTTAATTTTTTTGGCTTTTTTTGGGTGAAGGTGGATGTCGTTGACGTGTTGCCTCGTGTTCGCTGTTGCTTAGAGCAGCCACTAATTGGAAAAGAGGGTCCATTGACATCGATAGTGACTAGTTTGAATTTTAATGATCAATTTTTTTACTATTTTTAGCTAGCCACTATCGTCCTCAATGACCACTATTATGGTCGTTGTCGGCTTGAGAGACCATGCAACTTTAGAAGATTTTTTTTATTTTCTTTGATTTTTAATGAAATTAATTGATTTTTTTGAATTTTTGAAGTGCAAATTTTGATTTTTTTGCATGTTATGGTGTATTTTATCATTGTGTTTGTAGCATTGCATGATTAGGTTTATTGTTACACCATATTTTGAATTTTGATTATGTTTTTTAGTTTAAGTGCATTTAATTAGGCATTTATTTTACACTTTTTAGATCTTGTCTATGTAGGCTCGAGAGCCTAATTTACTTGGAGCGCTTCTGCTGCCCATGACACAGGTAGATTAGGAGTGGTTCGATGCTTGAGGCCTGATGTATACTACTAGGTTATCAACCATGATGTCAGACCAGGCTTACCTTACAATATTGGCCCATAGATGGGATTGTAGGACCAACACCTTCCATATCCCGACTGGCGAGATGATCATTACACCGAAGGATATCTATAGGATCTTTAGGATCCCATTCGATGGATAGGCCATCATTTCATCCCCTCACTAGATAGAGGCCAGTGATTTTTGATAGAGTCTTTGGTACACAAGCACAGGTAGCATTGGGGGACATTCAACATTCCCCCCCCCCCTAGCAATGGTGCAGGACCTTTTGGATAGTTGCAAGTCGATCATTATGGCTTGGGGGAGTGCATTACTAGCATAGCTCTATGATGAGTTGTATAGGATTCAACGATGAGGTCAGGCTGGAGTTGGTTATAGTTTACTTCTATATATCTAGGGATGGGAGCATATTAGGATAGATCACCCAGCTGGATTGCCCTAGGTCATTATTGACATAGCTATGAAGGTACAATGCTATGGTTCTAGGTGGCCATGAGTCACAGATAAGTGATAGAGTTATCATTGCGTAGGGGATCTAACTCACTATGCAAGCTCTTTGACTGGGCTACAGGCTCGAGATATTATCTAGAGGTCTTATGTAGATTTCCCAACATGGATTGAGGTAGATAGGTATTTAGCTTGAACTCGGCATGATAGATGGGTCATCGATCACAAGGTAGGCATTAGAGAGTACTTCTATTTCTTCTAAGTAACCAGACAATATGGGATACAATAGGACATCCCCTTGGATCCAATTTTATACCAGTGGTTTTAGGCAAAGAGGGACCTTCTTGTATATCATGTTACCATTGTTATAGAGGAGGTAGATCCTCCTACAATTGATGTCGATGTAGAGAATGCTGGGATGATCAATGCGTATACCCAATGGTGGGTTACATAGCTATGGTATGGTGGTAGAAGCTTGGGTCAAGCTATAGATAAGGTAGCTCCTGAGGAAGATCCAAATGGGCACTGAGTGCAAGCTCGCATAAAGGAGTGGGGTTAGGTTGCAAAGGAGTAGGCATCAAAGGAGTAGGTCATGCCTAAGGAGGAGGAGGATATTTATCTTGAGGAGCAAGAGTCTCCCCTTTGAGCTCAGTTACACAGTGTAGAGGATGAGATGTAGATAGTTCATCGATAGATCATGGAGCAAGATGCCACTATAGCAATGATTTAGACTTAGGTTAGCTCATTGTAGGCTTAGCTTTCAATAGTCCAGACTGGATGGAGGGGCTTTGAGGAGGAGAGGACCACCCTTCAGGCACTGGTGGACTCGACACAACTCAAGATAGAGTAGCTTACTATAGATAGAGATGCTGCATAAGGATAGGTTGCACCCATTGCTCCAGATGCTTAGAGGCTAGTAGGTTTGGATCCAAGGATAGATACTAGATACCTGCAGGGCCTACTAGAGGAGTATGAGGCTCAAATAATGGAATATGCTAGGTATATTGCATCTTTATGGCTCCATATCATGCGATTAGGTGATACTCATTAGGAGAGGTCTACAATAGGGGGCTTGCAACACAACAGGTAGAGTGATATAGGGAAATCATTAGTGAGGCCCAACTAGAGGGTAGGTGCACACTCAGAGAGGACCACAAGGACTAGCTCTAGATAGACTCACAAGGATGGAGCCGAGGGTGGAGGTGAGCCTAGGGGCACAGGCCTGTCTGATAGCCATGTTGGCTTTGTATTATTTTTTAGTGTAAGGTCTGAGGACCTACACTATTGTAGCCTATGGGTATTTTTGTACCTCTATGTACACTTTGATATATATATATGATATTATTGTTTGAGGCTCATTATGTGTTTCATGTGTTTGGTTTTATTTTTATGTGATGCAAAATGGATGCAATGCTTATGATCTTATGCTATATGATGTGATGTATACATGACATGCACTAGCTAGATGATGGATGTATGCTTAGATGCTATGATCTAGATGTGTATATAGACTACTATGTATGCATATATGGATGTAATGGTGAATATTAAATGCATGTTTAATTTGTTTCAATTTTTTATGCATTTATCTGATGTTGTTATGATATGGTGAATGCAATGTATGTAATGCATTATTTATATGATGATGATCTAATGTAAATGAACCTGTATGCTTTAATCACTTAAAACATAAGGAATGAATCTATTATGTGTTTAACAATCTAATGGATGACACCACAGAATGTATAAAAAATCATGAATGTAAATAATAACTCTTATCATAAGAATTAATCATTTAAGCATCCATATGTGGATGAGATGATGTTTTTTATATCTTTCTAAAATAAAATAAAAAAAAAAAAAAAAAAAACCATATCATTGCTGATATTTATCCGATATCTATCCTATTTCATGAACACCCTTTAATGAACAAAACCTCATAAAGAAAGTTGATGATTTGATTGATGACATGATTTGTTGCTATGAGGGGATTTTTGAGGTTTTCCATGAGACTCAAACACCCTAGTTGATTAATCAAAAGTTGTATAATGACCATACAAGACTTCTAAAAGATAAAGTTTTTGTTATGAAGACCAAGATATTCATTATCCCTATGTGTGCAAATGAATATATTAGATGAGACATAAGCCTACCCCAATGCCAGGTGGGATTCATTCAGCCCATTGCTATATTGGGGATCACCAAATGCTCATCATGATCCTAAGTTGGACTCAGTTGGATTAGACCATTAGGTGATACAGGACACCTAAAGCTAGCTCTTTTTGCAAATTGCTTAGAACTACCCCAATGCCAGGCGAGATTCATTCAACCCATTGTTGTATTGGGGATCACTCTATGGTTTCAAGTAGTGACCATTCCAGGGATTCAAGCTCTTCACCCCCTTATTTTCTTTTTTTATTGGGATACTTGCTCATGCTTAGTGATGAAAATCACTTTTATTTTGTATTTTGTATTTTTTATTTTTTTTATTTTGAGCAAGGGATTTGTGTAGTGATGATAATCACTATTTATTTTACCTTTGATTTTGGGATTTTGCTCATTTTTATGTAAGCAAGGGATTTCTTGGGTAGGGGGGAGCTTGTCCTTTTGTCAATGATCAACACTCTAGACCATGCGCATCACAAAATGAGCAAGTAAAAACCTTTCGCTTAGGATGCCTAGTACCACTTTGTAGTGTTCATATTTCCCTTGTCCCAACTAGGATTTTAATGTGTTGATTAGTGATGGGATTTTGATATATGCTAGGTGCTATCAAAACTAGACCTCATCTACAAAAGCAAAGATAGCTTTCTACAAAATCTGAGAAGATCACTAGGTATGGTTGAATGACCGAAAAACCCTAGTATATTCCTTATAGCAATAGGAAGGGGTTGTGTTGAAAAACATAGTTACTCACATGGGTTATGGATGAATGATGATTTAAAGATGCATGATTGACATACAAACGTGGTGTCATTTGCAAGATTGAAAACACAATCTATCCTAATGTGAATGTAATGGATGCAACATGCCTAATGCAATGCAATTACATGAATGCAAATGCAAAATGCAAATGTTTTTGTATTTTAATGTTTTCAATTGTTTTTGTATTTTTGTTTTTGTTTTGACCAAAGAGATTAAATACCTTTGGATTCTTTTGTGAGCTGATCAAAGGGCTTATGATGCCTTTGGAGCATTTTGTGAGTTGACCAAAGGGCTTTAATACCTTTGGAGCATTTTGTGAGTTGACCAAAGGGCTTATGATGCCTTTGGAATTTTTTAGGTGACCAAAGGCTTATCCTTTGCTTTTTATTGAAAAGGGCTTTTAATGGCTTAGAGCCTTTTGTGAGTTGACCAAAGGGCTTATGATGCCTTTGGAGCCTTTGTGAGTTGACCAAAGGGCTTATGATGCCTTTGGAGCCTTTTGTGAGTTGACCAAAGGGCTTATGATGCCTTTGGAGCCTTTTGTGAGTTGACCAAAGGGCTTATGATGCCTTTGGAGCCTTTGTGAGTTGACCAAAGGGCTTATGATGCCTTTGGAGCCTTTTGTGAGTTGACCAAAGGGCTTATGATGCCTTTGGAGCATTTTGTGAGTTGAAAAAAGGGCTTAAGATGCCTTTGGAGCTTTTGTGAGTTGACCAAAGGGCTTATGATGCCTTTGGAGCCTTTTGATTTTTATATTTTCTGATTTATTTGGAATTTTATGATTTTCAAATGTTTTTGAAATTTTGATTATTTTGAATGTTTTTGAATTTTTGTTTTATGTATTGTTTTTGGATTTTGTTGGTTTTATGTGTAAAATACCTTTAGATGAAGAATGTTGAGAGGCTCAGGCTCTTCAACACCTTCTAACGATGTTAGGTGATATGTTCCAAGTCCAATATTCTTTGAGATGATATAAGGACCTATCCAATTGGCCATAAATTTGTCTCGTAAGTGCGGTGATAGGTTTGAATTCTATTGGTTCTCTTTGAGCATGAGATCCCCAACCTTAAAGTCTCTCAGGTGGACTTTATTGTTATAAGCTCATGTTAGATGATCTTGGTAAACATGTAGATGCTCAAGAGCATTGATGCGATGTTCATCAAGAAGGGTCAATTGATCAAGGTGAGCTTGTCATGCAGTGTCATCATCGATAAACTCTTTCAATGTGATGTGCAATGTTGGAATTTCTAACTCCAAGGGCATAATGGCCTCAATGCCATATACAAGCAAAAATGGTGTTGCCCTAGTGGGTATCCACACGCTAGTTCTATAAGCCCATAATGCAAGAGGTAACTATAGATGCCAATCCTTATGATTTTATTTTACCATCTTCTTTAAGATGGCTACAATTATTTTGTTTGAGGCTTCTGCTTGCCCATTTTCTTATGGATAATATGGTGTCACAAAACTATGTTGAATGTTATATTTGGATGTTAAAGCCCACACATTTTTATTCTTAAATGAAGGACCATTATCCAAAATTATCTTGAATGGGACCCCAAAGTGATAGATGATATTGTGAAGTATGAACTCCATAATTCATGGTCCTATCATTGATGTTAAGGGGACCACTTCCACCCATTTGGTGAAGTACTCAGTGGCCATTAAGATAAATATGTGTCAGCCCAAATATGGGGGAGAGATATTTCCAATTAGATCAAAACCCCACTGAGAAAATGGCCAAGCCACCTGAATGGGTTGTAAGGCCTATGATGGTAGGTGCATCAGATTTGCATGATGTTGACACTTAACACACTTCCTGACATACTCACAACAATCCTTTTCCATGGTGGGCCAATAATAACCCATTCGAAGGATGCACTTGATGATGGCCATGCCATTAAAATGGCCATTACATGTACCATCATGAGCTTGTGAAATCACCCAAGCTGATTCTTGGGGCTCAAGACAATGAAGGAGGACTCCATCATAGCTTTGATGATACAATATATCTCCTAGAAAGACATATCTTATCACTTTTTGTTTGAATGCTCATTTTATAGCCTACGAAAATCCCTGTGAGATGATTCCAAGCTTAAGGAAATATTGTAATTGGCATAGCCAATCCTGATAAGCTACAACCTCAATAGACAAGATGACTTGTTCTCCCTATGATTCGATATGCACAAATGTAGATTGAGAAATAACCTTGTGGTGAATGGTGGTACCATTCCTCGTAGGACCCTACGAGATCAAAGACCCCCAAGGTGCCTTCTTTAGAAAGTCTCTAGCTTTATAGAACCACTCATGATTTGGTTCTATATGAATCATGTTGACTGATTCTTTGTTGTCAAAAGCCTCACGTTGCATCATTGATTGTGAGAGCATCTTCACATGAATGGTAGTGAAATCAGTAGATGGATTTTGAGGGATCAAAGATCCCAAATATGCCATAGTGTCTACAAATATATTGGACGTGTGAGGGATTGCCTTGATGTCGTACCATTCTAGTTGGGCTAGATAAGTGTCAACAAGCTCTTTGTAAGCTTTTAAGATTGGACACCTACATTGAAATAATCCCTTAACTTGGTTAACGATGAGAAGGGAGTCACCAAAGATATTTAGCTTTTTAATCTTCATAGTGATTGTTATTTGGAGACCCAAGATTAGGGCCTCATATTCAGCATTGTTATTTGTGCAAGGGAAGTCTAGCTTAAATGACAAGGGCATTGGAGCACCTTGCGATGTGAAAAACACAATCCCTGCACCACCCCCTTGCTCACACTTCAAACCATCAAAGAACAAAGTCATGTCAACTTTATTATTAGGTTCTTCAAGTTTGGGTGCTTTCGATAATGCAAATACTACATCATCGAGAAGTTCTATGGTGAGAGGTCTATTATCCTGAAGAGGTGCCTCTGCTAGTTGATCAACTATGACTTATCCCTTGATGGAATTTTGGCTTATGAATTCCAAATCAAATTCTATCAATAGCATGATCCACTTTGCAATACATGTATTATGATATGTCTTGCTCATCATATACTGCAAAGGATTTTGTTTTGATATCACATACATTGTATTGCTCAACATGTAGTGGTGCAACTTCTTAGTCGTAAAGACCACTACTAAGCACAAATTTTCTATGTATGCATACCCTAGCTCATAACTCACCAAGGTGTGGTTGATATAGTATATCACTTGTTCTTTGTCTTGCACATTCTTTTGAGCCAACATGGTGCCCAAAGCAAAATTGATAGCAGATATATAAAGCAAAAATGGCACATCTAGCCTTGGTGGAGCTAGTACTAGTGGTATTGCTAGGTATTTCTTGATCTCAGCAAAGGCTTGCTGATATTCTTCATCCCAATGGAATGGGACCCCCTTGTGTAGCAGTCGATTCATGGGTCAACATTTATCTGATAGTTGTGTGATGAAATACTTTATGGATGCTACTTTGCCCTATAGGCTTCTCAGCTCTTTGATGTTAGTGGGTGGGGCCATTTCTAGGATAACCTTTACCTTTGTTAGGTCGACTTTGATCCCTCATTTAGAAATGATGAATCCCAAGAGTTTTCCTAAAGTTATACCAAAGATGCATTTCTTGGGATTCAACCTGACATTATGCTCTATCAGGTGATCGAAGACCTTTCTTAGGACCTCGACATGCTCTTCACATAGCAATGACTTGGCCAATAAGTCATCGATATAATCTTCTAGGATCTTATGCATGTAGTCATGGAAAATGTATGTCATAGCCCACTGATATGTGGCACCAACATTTTTAAGACCAAATGGCATTACTTTGTAACAAAATGTCCCCCATGGAGTGGTGAACATGGTTTTGTGTTGGTCTTCGGGTTTAATCTAAATCTGATTGTAACCAGAAAAACCATCCATGAGGGAGAGCATCTCATGACCTACAGTTGCATCTACAAGAGCATCTATGTTGGGCAATGGGAATGAATCCTTTGGTGTTGCCTTATTGAGATCTCTGAAATCTATGCAAATACGGATCCTTCCATCAGGTTTTCCTATAGGCACCATGTTTGATACCCATTTTGGATAGTCGATGGGGGTAATAAAGACTACATCCAATAGCTTTTGCAACTCATTCTTTACCATCAAGGTGATGGTTGGATGCATCTTCCTGAGCTTCTGCTTGACCAATTTCTTTGTGGGATCTAGCGAAAGGTTGTGGACAACCAATTTTGGATCTAAACTCGACATATCCTTGTAGGTCCAAGAAAAGAGATTAGGTCTCTCTTTCAATAGAGGTATGATGGTGGCCTGTTCTTCTGGAGATAAGATTTCTTCAAACTTAACTTTCTTTGGATTAGAAGGATCATCGTTGATGTCCACTTTGAAAGTTTCCTCTATTGACATGTGTGACCCATCCTCAAGTTGGTGAGGAGTGGGGATCAAGTGGATGTCATATGCTAGGTTTAAAGGTTCAACTGAATCAGGGTCGAAACCAGCATGATAAACATCATGTGTGCAGCCTGGTGCAAAATGAAATGGTTGTAGCATTTCTTCATTGGGGAAGAAATCTTCAGGCTCTAAGGGTGAATCAACATGATCCCAATCAATAGCATCTAAGTTAAGACACAATGGTTTAGAAGGATCGGTTGGGTTGTGGAGTGGAGTGGTCAAATCAATGGAGATCATGTTGATGGATGGGATGGAATCTCTAGGACCACATGGGTGTAACTCTGCATTGTTGATTTACCTTCCATACCCAAGATGAGGCTCTAGGGGTATGGGGATCATAGGATCCGATCTATGGATAGATAAGAAGATGGGATCATTTGGCTGAAGTAGCTCTCTAAATGTAGGAGGATCGGGGAAGACTATGTGATAGATCATATCTAAATTGGGTGGTCTTCCCCTGAGGTGAGGGCCAAGATATACTCTATGGTACATCTCATCTATGTCAAAAGGCTCATTGCGATGATGCAAGTAGTGAGGTCCAAGGTAGGCCCTCTCAGTCTCATCTTCATAATCACTATCATCTATGAAGAATCCATCATTCATACCCACTAGAATTGGTGAGGTGATGTAAATGTCTAGGCCCAAGGTAGGCCATCTCAAATCTTTTGACTCATAGCCACTCTCATCTATGATGTATCCACCCTCTATATTAATTTACTAGATGAGGTGATGTAAATATCGAGGCCCATGATAGGCCAATACGATTTCATCCTCGAACTCACTTGTGATGTACTCATTCTCTTCTCACTCATAACCATAGCCTAGTTCATCCTCCCATAGGATGATTCCTGATGGGCTTGCTTCGAGAGAGAAATTTAGATGATACTCATTGGGTGGTCCTATATTGACCATAGCCACCCATATATCACTCAAGTAGCTTATGTTTGGTTGATAAGGATTCCATTCAATGTCTTCCCTAAACCCTAAGCTCAACCTATCTAGAGATGCTACCAATGAATCATCATAGCTTCGGATATGATATCCTAGGCCAGACCTATCAGTAGGTAACTGATATCATGGTTCAAGTGGGTTTCATCACCCTTGCTCATATAGACCCAAACCATAGCCATGCCAATGGTTGCATTCAAAGTATCTTAGAGCAAACTCAAGATTGGACAAGTAATGAACATTCATGGTGAATGGCTCATCCTCATCCTCTTCAATATCTGAAGCATCATGGGCATAATCCAAACCAACATAGATGAAGTTGGTTTGGTTAGGGGGATCCCCAATGGAACCACTATCCCTATTGGTAAGTTTGGGACTCTTGGTCATCCCATGTCTTGTGTAGACTCGATAATTGGAGTGAAAGTCACATTCTACACAAGATATTCACCTAATCCTATGTTAGCTAGGTGAACTATCACCTATGGTGTAGATGATATTGATGATGATGCAGGAGAGGTAGGTTGAGGTACCTCCTCGACTATGTCTTGGGAATCTTCCTCCTCCATGGGATTTGGAATTTCTACTATTGCTATGGTTGGGACTTCCTTAGGTCTTTCCTCCACCAAGGGTGCTTTTAGCTTCTGAGAGTCTTTTGCCTTAGATATGTTGGTTTCTTAGAAGTGCTAGTAGCTTTAGAAGCTGGAGGTGGTGCCGATGTGGATGGGTCACCTCGCACTAATTTGGATTTACTTTCTAGTTGTGTGGTAGGGGATGATGGCCTAATGTATAGGTGCATGGATAGAAGGACAAAATCCCTTGGTAAGTCAACTTGATGAACATATTTGAATGCTCTTTGTTACATAGCCCATCTATGATCACATGTACTTATCCCTTGATCAATTGTAATAACATAGCTCCCTCCAATACATGACACATCATAGGGATGGTCTTATGCCCTACCTTTATAGGTAGGATGATTGTACCCACTATGGAGCAAAGTGCATCATTGAAAGCTCTCAATGTGTAGGAGGTAGGGATGATGTTTGACCTAGGGATTTTCAAGTGCCCTATAGATTTTGTTGTTATTATATTAATCGATGAGCTTGTGTTGATTAAAACCTACTTGAAAGGTATGTCATTGATAGAAGTGATGATATGCAGAGGTGGGTCTGCTATGGTAGTAGGGACTACCTTTATTTTATGATCATAAAAATGAATCATAGGCTCTTGACACTATTGTACTTACCCCACAAAGTTTGTAAATGCATCAAGGTTTTGGGGTTGTAGCTCAATTGATCTCAAGATTTCCATTAGAGTCTCCCTATGTCTAGGAGACTGTTGAATGAGCTCATATATTGATAACTTGGTCGGTGTCATTTGGATATTCTGCACAAGTCTACTTCGAGATAGTTATCACAGGTCACATTGGTGGACCTGGAGGATTATTCTACACCTACCTCTATTGAGGTGCAGCCGAGATATGAATAGGAGCCATTGGAGGCTCTAGTTGGTTGTATCACTAGCTTCTTGTTGCCACATTGACTATTTCAACCATTCCAATGAATCCTTAAGTGGGAGGTTCAACTTGGACTTGGTTTACTTGAGCACCCTAATTTCTAGGGGCTTCATGGTTTGGCAATGGGTTTCTGAATATGCCCATATCTCTATTGTTGGGTGCTAGTGGATTATCAACTTGTAGTTCACCCTTCTCGATCATGTTTTGTACAACATTCTTGAAACTGATGCATGCTTTGATATCATGCCCCTATTGTCTATGGTATGGGCAATAATGATCTTCCCTATATCCCTTAGGCTTGGGATGGTTAGGGTCAAGAAGTTGTACCTTAGGTAACCTGAGTCTCTATGCCTCGCTTAGTTGATTGAATATCGATTGCATCAATTCTAATAAAGGTGTGTAGTAGCGAGGTGGTCGACATTCCCTATTTTGACCTTGATTGTTATTTTGGTTGTAATTGGTTGATGGGGGTTGAGCCTGATAATTCTATGGTTGTTGGCTATTTCCTCCCTTTGGTGCATTTAATACAACCTGATTGACTAGAGTAGGCTTGGCCTACTTTTGTTGATTTTTATTATTGTGGTTGTTGTTGTTCCAGTCCTTTTTGTTTTAGAGCTTAAGATCTCCTTCTTCAACCTTGATGTCTTCTATCAGCTTGGCTTGAGCCAAGGCTTCCTCGAATGTTTCATACTATTGTAGTTGCAAGAGCAATGAGATGTGCTTAGTGCAACTCTTAGTAAACATTTGGGTGAGCTCAGTAGTGGGAACAGAAAATGGTAGTTTTACCATTACTTTTCTCCATCTATTCCCATAGTCCATGACTAGCTCATCATCATATTGCTTTAGGTTTACCAAGTTGGACAAGTTTACTTTCTTCTTGATGCCAAAAGAAAAGTGTTCAAGAAATGCATTCACTAGCTACTCAAAACTGATGATGTTGTGCTTAGGTAGTTGATTGAACCATTCAATTGCTGTACCTGATAATGTCATGATAAATATTCTTAGCATCAGGGCATCATTATGTTCAAGTTGGAAGCACGCATTCATGAAATTGGTGATATGTTCTTGTGCATCTTCCTCTCCTTTGAATTTGTCTAACCTAGGCATCTCAAAGTGCCTAGGATAAGCAGGACTCGATACCGAAGGGCACAAAGGTTGATTGTGTATCTTGCTCAGGGTTGGCTTCTACCCAACCACATCCTATTTCTCGAGAGACTTGACTCTCTCAACGAGTATTTTGTATACCTTCAAAGAAATGATCTCTTGTTCTTGAAGGTTTACTCATGGTGGTCGGGGAGGTAACCTTGCATCTACCCAGTTTGGGCATCTATATTCATCTCCCATGACTACGAATGAAGGTTCAGGATATGTCTACTCCTGATCCTCCATATCTACCTATACTTGATCATGTTGTGCCTATTCTAGATCTAGGTATTGTTGATGCTTTGAAGCATGATGTGATGTGTGGTGAGTGTGCTCATCTCCTTATTTAGTGTGTCTCTCATGCTGAGAAATGACACATCTATCAGGTTGGTAGTACTCACTACCCATATGTAAGTTAGCTTGAGCCAACCTATTTGCTTGTTCTTCATGCTCTATTTGTTCCTCTCTCAAGCATTACTCATTTAGGTGCAAATACCTTTTTCTCTATGCTTCCTCCTATTCGAGGATGTCTAAGTACTCTTGCTCTACATGTAGTGCTTCATATAACCTACGTACATGGTCAGATTGATCTACCACTAAAGGTCCATGACTTTATAACTCTATACGAGGAGTCCTAATGGAGAGGCCCCTTGGAGAGGCTCCTACTATGCTTTTGCCCTTGTCTATCAGGGTGACCTGGTCTATGTAGACTGACCTATGTTCCATACCCCCATGATCGGAGGTAGTGTGCATGCTATGAGGGCACTTTGAAGCTTCCCCTGACTCATTAGTGTACCTAGTTGTTTGATGGCTATGTGAACTTCCCAAAATAGAATGTGTAGTAGCATTGCTTCTTTGAGTTGGTCTCGAGAGAACCTGATCCAACTCATCAAGTTATCTAGATCTCCATGATTGATCTCATGGGGTTCCATTAGCACCAATGAGATTATGATCTATGACTATCCTCCCATATTCAGGGAGGCTAGGAGTTGCTATGGGTCTACGACTGGATGCAACCCTTGTGTCTTACCCCTCAATGGGCTGATCTGACCTAAGTCTATCATGTGAATATTGGGGCCTTGAAGCCCCCTCATGCCTATCATGAGAGGAACCTGGATATGGTTCTCTAGCTAGGGTTTCTCGAGGAGTACCCCCATGGGTTGAGTTATCACCCCTAAGGCTCACTGAACTTCATTCAATGACATTATGTGTGGGTGGCTCAACATCATTATGATTGTGATTGTGATTGTGTGGAGCATCAATTTCTACCTCGATGTTGGACCGAGGGTGGTTGCTCCATGTGAAGACCATGACAATTGTGAATTATCTTTTATGTAGATTTTAGAACACACAAACAAAGTAGACAAGTGTTTATCTCTTTTAAATCTTCTTGGTGTTCCTAAAACTAGTCTTGTGTGTTTCAAATTTATTGATAACTTAAACTACTCTCATCATGTTTTGACATTTGTTGATGTAATGCTTGAATAGTTTAAGTGGATTTCACCTGTATGCTCATAGCTCGACAACTAGCAATGAAAGTCATGATCACGTAAACCCACCAAAGTGTGGAGATGAAACCCACACCTGATCAAGGAGCACAAGTCCTACCAGATCCTCACCCAATCTCACCTAGTCAGCATCATACCCTCCGAAGAGAAGTACATGCAAATTTTCTAAGCTACATCAGTTCTTGGATCTAGTATTGGCCAATATAAAATAGGTTCATGGGATTTGAGCCAATGGGTGGAGATGAATGCCACCATCGTTGAACTCTACTAGTGGTTGGTGATGAAGTCCAACTCACTAGCATTTAGATGAGATGTGGTGTGTGATTGTTCCTTTTAAATTTTGCATAAAGAAAAAGATGCATCATGAAGCACTCATGCTCTTTCCTATATGCCTAAAAAGAAATGTTTCATTTTCAAAAAAATGCACATCTAAATGATTACATGATTTTTAGAGAATGCATTGTTACTTTATGAAGCAATGGCCTCTAGTTGGGCCCCAAGCAAGCAATCTCTACAAACAAACCTAGACCGTTGGAGACTAGGGTGGATTTGAAATCAGAAGTCCATTGTTCCTAGCAATGGCTAGTAGAAAACTTAAGAAAATTATGCATTTTTCCTTTAACTTTCTCTATGTTTTCTAATTAAAATAAATTTCTCTACTACATTCTAGAAATTAAACATAGACAGAGAAATGAAAAATTACAGAGAATCCCACCAACCTAGAATCCAAGTCTGTTGAAGCATAGGTTGTCCTCTGTTGTAGTTTTTCTATTGGTCACTATCGCTCAGAGTGATCATGATAGCCATTATCTTCAAAAGTGGCTAAGCTCTACTAGTCACTATCAACCAGAGTGGCTACACCTGCACATAGAAAACATGCAAATATCAGCAAATCAGCTTAAAAAAGAAAATTGGGTGGGGTCCCACCATGATCGCCATCTGTACGATCCTAAAAAGCATACACCTAAGCTATTTGCAGCATAATATCAAGCATAAAACCATGAAAGCATGAAAGACAATGAATTAACAAAACATAAGATCTCTTTTCATTAATTCATATTGAAATCCGGTTATAGATAGGTCCCTCTTAGGGATACCAAATGCTTGATACAATGATTACAAATGGAATAGCCCCTGAACGGGGATGGTGTACTCCATAGGCTTCTTAGATTCGACATGAATTTGCTCAAGGGCTTACGGATGCCTTCTTCTCACTTGCTGGGAGGGATATGATGCCAAATATGCTTTGAATTAGTCCAGGAACCTATGATCTATGTACAAGAAACAACATAGAATGATCAGTAGCATATGTGGCCTCTCATGATGAGGCTCCTTTTGAAGATCTGCATGAAATGACATAGAAGCATGATGAAAGCATAAAGGTGCAAAGATAAGTAGAAATGCATAAATAACTTAGAAATCACCATACAAATGCAATGGAAAAGATAGATCTATGCTAATCTAATATGATAAAGCAAAAGCAATAAGAAATCTATGCTAAAAACTCAGGAAATGATGCCTCAAACCCTAGCCACTATCCTTAAGGTGGCCATGACTGCAGGCCACTATCGAAGATAATGATGAACCTATGACTTTTTACCTCATGAACCAGGGGTTGCGACACTCAATCCTTCATCCAAATTGATGTTCAAGGGTCACCTTCATGTCCAGATATGGATTGGTGGTGAAAATCATGTTGAACTAAATGCTTGAATGGTGCGTTGTCATTGCTCAATCGGACAACACTTCGTTACTCCTCAAGGGGATGTGGAATCGCTCTCCAATTCGCTAGGGCTTCACTGCATAAAAACTTGGATCCTTTCTTGTTCCTGGGAGGATGCATATGTAGACCTCCCAAATTCTAGATCTTGGCTTCTTGGAGAAGCCAAGATCCAGATCTGCATGTAACTGGCCATTGGAGGGAAAGGCTCAGTTCCATATTTGCATGGAAGTGGCAGTCAGGAGGACCTCTAGGAGATCCACACCAAAAACCACTCAAATCCAATGCAAGTGTAGTCATCCTACGTGATTCGGGCCCTCATTCATGACCAATTTGTGTTTTAGTGCTAGCCGTTGTCCAGAGCAACGACTAGCAACGACTACTCTGAGCTTCAGTGGCTTGTGTTGGTGGTCACTCTGGTCGATAGCGATCATGCCTGAATGGGCCAGAACTACCCCTTGTGAGTGGTTAGGACCACTTCTAGCTCTTGGAAAGGTCCAAGATCAGTCATATGGTCTTTGGATGTGCCCATATGAGTAGTCTCCTAAACATGACGTATTTTAGGTGTCTACACTACTCAGACAAGAATATCACATGGGAGAATGTGGTTGATATGCATCAATAGTTTCCTTATCTATTTGAGTAGACATAAACCATTTAAAATTTTATGTTGATCTATGATGTGTATGAATATATGTGGGGATGTATAATTGAACTTCTTAGTAGAGTTACTTTTGTGGATGTTTTAGTTTATGCATGAACATATATATAGTTGAATAAAAAATGAAATATTAAGTGAATAGATTAAGTGACCAAGTTTGAAATGTAATCGTTAATAATTTTTGTCAGGACTTCTTGGGCTTAATATATAGCATGACTAGATCTTTGACAATATAAATGTGATATATAATAAGGGGGTTATTTATAAACTAGAAAATGTTTCCATTTGGTTAAACAAACCCTTGTTATAAAACATAGGAAGATGGACCTATTGTTATAAAATTGGCTTATAATATTTTTTATAAGGTAAATATTTTAAATATGTCTTTGTTTGTGCCAGCTAAAGCATATATTGTAAACCCTCGGAGACTACATTTGAAGTGATATAAATTAAAAGGAAGCAATGTAAGAAAAACAAATGATATTAATATGGATTTAATTAGCTTTTGAAAGAAGGGATTAAAAATAGAATTCTATTAAGTATAGCAACACAATTATATACTTATAATGCATTTGAATTTTAGAAAGAAAGTATTATATATATATATATATATATATATATATATATATATATATATATAGGACTTATAAATATGCAAGTTAAGACTTTTATTGTCTCTTATTTTTTAACATGAAATTTATATCACTTTCATGTTCAAATTTACCTTAGAAGAATAGTATAAGGGTTTTAGAAATATTATATAAGGAAAAGCATAATTGAAAATAAGTCTTACCTTTTTAATTTGGTTTTAATTCTTATTGAATAAAAGCAACTTGAACTATTTTCCAAAAAAATTCTTTTCACATGAGGTTGAGATGCCATAAATAAAAAAATTAGGGAAGACTAAACTCTAAATTGTTATTACCCTAGAAAACCTTTGTAATCTATAGAATACCCTTAAAACACTTAATGTTATTCATCAAGAAGGATGAATAAAAATTAATACCAAAGAAAACGAATGGCATAAGACACCCAATATCATTGAGATGCGAGTAAGCATGCAATGCGACTTGAGAGTGACTATTTTTTTTATGAAATAGGTCAGATTAAGTGACCTTGTTAGAATTAGTAACAAGAGGCGGTATGTGATGTCACCTCTAGGTCATTTCCTGGGAGTACAAGTGATAAGTCCCTGTATAATTTGACTATTAGAGAGCTAATATGACAAATAAACTAGTTCTACCACATCGTTTGGTATGGGATAAAAAAATGTGAGTTATAATGGACAAGTGGATCAAGACCAAGTTCAAGGTATTGGTATGGCTCTATTTGACCCTAGGAAAGAGGGAAATCAACTAGAAACTAGGCATATGTACGTTAACTCCCTTGCATACAAAGTTTTGAATATGCCAATCGGTTAAGTCGAGGTTCATTATGCTAAGGGATGTACAAAGTATGTGTCAACCCTCTAGGTGTTATGGGCCCTAGAGTATAACCACAATCGTGGTTTGATTCTCATGTCAGAACAAGAGGAAGTCAAATGAGAAAAGTTGAATCCACAAAATAGCACCTTTACGAGATTTGGCCAATCTCATCAACATGGGTGACTATCTGCAATAGTTCATCTTTCAAAAAATGGTTGATATACCTTGTACTAATTAAAATTTATATAATTGAATCAATGGTGAAACTTGTTTAGCATGAACATGAAATATCCTTACAAGATAACATTAAATTCAAAAAAAAACAAAAAAAATTACCTTGAAAATATCTTGGTGTGTTTTTGTGTGTGCAACCAGGTGAGTAGACTTGGGTTGTTACAATTTCTAAATTAGAAATATGTATATCTAGATAACATCGTATAATATTAATATTTTTTAAATTTTTAAATATAATTTAATTTTAATTCATGTAATACATTATATATATATATATATAAATTTATATTATATATATAGTTTGAATCTTGGATCTTTTTAAAATAAAATCAATACATAAATTTATATTATAATTAATGATATAAAATATAAAAATGATACCCATTTTTTTTTATACATAAGGGAGTTTGTTACAACCACACTATTTTTAGTAACTAACAAGTGCATGGTTCAAACCACAGGAGCTACTCCCAAAAATCTTATTCATATCGTTGTTGTTGATTCAACGTGAGAGGAAGACCATCGGTCGTTCGAGGTTCATACCATTTTTGTCGGTCTGACAAATAATCTAAGGATTTAGATCAAACTACTACCTTTGCTAAATGACATCCCCAAGGTTTGAACCCAAGTACCTTCTTGGTAAGTGCCTGGCCAGATAGGCACTTATCGATCCACTAGCCCTTGGAGGTAAAATGATACCTATTTTAATTATATATATATATATATATACTATAATTAGTCATATAGAATATAGAGAAAATATATCTTTAAATTTCATAGCACACATATACATGGATATAACAAGAAAGATATTTGTGGAATATCATGATCATGTAGTTATAAATGACTTACATAACTTTCATATTAAAATAACTTGAATTTATATTTATATTTTATTTTATTTGGTTAGTGTGAGAAACCCCTACAACCAACGCATAGGGTGTGGTAGTCTCCTCCCAACCATGACTCCTATAATGTTGAGAGCTATGCTTATCAATAGGGAATTTAACACACATCCACCACACACCCACCCTCTCACACACTCGCCCATGCCGTGGTTTGAACCTTGGACATTTCAAAGAAGAGCCAAATCCCAAACCGTTGCATTGTCCCCCCTTCCTAGGATAACTTAAATTTATATTACAACATATCAATACTTTTAGGTTATACAAAATTGAAAGAGTCTTTTTTTTACATTATATTATTATATAAATATATTATTTTAATATTGTTTTTTTATACCCACACTAGGAGAGACATTTTTGATGATTTGATAATTATATGTATAAATTTAAAAGTTCACATTTTTAGTTACTTGAAATTTTACAATTTGATATATTTTTTAATTTATTATAATTAAATATAATATAATTATTTATTTGTATTTATATATGTATATTTTAAATTGATTATATGGGATTGAAACCATCCCACTTATATTACATCATGACTAAATACTAATATTATAAATAGTTTGACAATTATATTTGGTAGGATTTAAATTTAGGTCTCCTCGAAAGTTGAGGTATATATGAATTTTTAAAAACTATTATTGAAAACTATGGTTTACAAGAGGTAAAAATAAAGCTTATTTAATTTTTATTATTCATCATCAAAGATAAAATGCTAGGCACACTACCTAATAAAACTTAATTTTTTATTTTATTTTATTTAAATGGTGTTGTAGACACCTAAATCGTGTAAATCGTATAAGACTACCAGTGCATCACATATGCCACTCTTATCAACATCATATGGCCCCATTGGGCACCCCTCTAAGCTTGCATAAGGCTCCAAAACACATTTTGGAAGCTTCCCAGTAGTTTAGGGTAGTTTTGGGACACTTCCTTGTGACCGTCCCACCAAGGGACAGTCATAGTTGGTGACCATCCCACCCAAGGATGACCATCCAAAACCGTCCCTAGGTGGGATGGTCCCTAAATAGACCCTTGAAAAATTCAATAGATGTGTGAAATGGCAATCAAGGACTGTCATTTCTGCATCTAATCATCCCAAATTGATTGAAGACCTACCATTAGAGTCAAGGACTGCAAATTGGGAGCCCCAAATGGGTAACCTTCCCTCACCAATGCATGCCAAAGAATTGGACAAGTGGCGGCACCTGCCTCACATGGCAATACTTGCCCCTTTGCCCTAGATGCCCTTTTGGGCTATAAAAAGAGGTGCATTCACCCATTTTAAAGGAGGAGAGTAGAAGCATTTGAGCAACAAAGTGCTACCCAATTACATCCTCACCTTTTGCAAACCAAACCTTCTTCCCCATTTGACCTTGAAACCCTCTTCATTCGAAGGCACTTTTAGGGGCAATAGAAATCAATCCAACCATCCCAAAATGGCCAAATTGAAGGTAAATTTGGTCCCATCTGCTGAAAACATCCCTAAACTAGTTTTGGACCAAATCCCAATAGCATTAGTGACAAAAATAGGCCAGATTTGTAACCGCCCCACCTGGGGATGGTCAGTAGTCAGTAGGTGTCACACCTAGGGATGGTAAGAAAATAGCATGGAATTTGGGGAAAATTCCTCCATAGACCCCTTAGGAATGCTTAGATCAACCCATGGTCCAAATTTGGTGAAGTTTGGAGCTAATTTGATGGCACATTTGAGGTCCCCATTGTTGTAGGTTTAGGTGTCCCTATCAAGGACGGTCACTATTTCTGCATACTTTTACCTTAAATCTTGTGTTCAAATCTCTCCAAAATAATTTAGATTAGATTATATTGCATTTATACAGCATTTAGAACAAATTTTCATGTGTTATAGATTAGTTTTGATGTTGCTATATTAACTCCTTTTTATATATTTTCAAGGCTTTTATTCTATAACACATGTGCTACTAACTCATTTTCAATCCCTTGTGTGTAGGTGTAGGTATTATAGACAGAATGAAGGAGCTAAATAGGTAAGGAAAAGAAGCCCAAGACTAGCTCTCGATTGTGGGAATGCGAGATTCACAATATATAGAACATCACTTTAAGTCCTTTTCAAGGGATTAGATCCCTTGCACATTGTAATGTTGAGATGTATCACATTTATAAAAGCCCTTGAGGGGATGTATTGTAATAATATTTAAAGCTATGGATAAATGAATAGAAGGAGAAATCCACATTTTTTATTATACACTTTGCTTCATTTCAATAGATTACATGTTTATGCTCTTTTCCCTTTGAATGCTTTTAAACTTCTTTACATTGCAATAAAGTGCCCTTAAGGTGATGTTGTAAATTTTGCTTCTTTAGTGGCAATCATGGTATATGAGTTTATTTCTATCTCCCCTTTGAATGTGTCAATTTTGACCTCCATTTTCTGTTTTGTAGGTTGCAGGTTTTGACCGTTTGGAACAAAAACAACCCCTTTGCAGCTAGGTGTCACTAGGTGGGAAGGCCCCCAAAATACTAATCGTCCCTGCTAGGGATGGTCACAAAACTAGAGATTTTTTGTAAAAATTTGCAGAAACAACAAGTTACAGTTCATAAATTACACTCATTTCACCTTTAATTTGCATATATGTTGTTCAAATTTGTCAAATTTCATAGTTTTCTTATCTTCTCTATGCATAGAAAGGTTAGATATCCTCTTTCCAAAATTTTTCATGAATTAAATAAGAGAAAATAGGGAAAATAATAATAGACTTTATGCTTTTTGTTTGGTTTGCATGATTGAAACTTACCAAAGAAGGTTAAGTTCATATAAGTCCTTAATTCTAGTGCTTTCCTTTTATGCTACTAACAATTCTAAATAAAAATGCAATTTCATGCATTTAGTGAATTATCATTGAGTGCTCTTTTTTTTTCTTTCAAATTTGTAAAAGGAACAACACACACAACATGATCTTCTTAAACATTGGTGAGTTGGAATTTCATTCTCAACCACTAATTCCCACGAACCTTGTTCTATACTCCAAGATCTATCCTAACCATGCAAAATAGTATACATACTTCTTCGGAAGGGTGTATCGCTATGCATGAGGTGCTGGGTGAGGATCGATAGGACCTATGCTCCCTGATCGGGTATGGAATTCATCACCATACCTTAGGTTGGATTACGTTATTGGAATAATATGGAAATAATCACCATACCAGTTGTCGAGCCATGAGTGTATAGGTGAAAAACTTAAATTTTTTTAAGTATTACATCAACAAATCAAACACGCCAAGTATTTTATTTACAAAGCAACACATATTGAAACAACAACAAATAGTTTAGGGATTCACATTTAAAATATTTAAAAGAGATAATCACTTCTATGCTTGTGTGTTTCTATTGTTTTTTGTTTCAAATTCATAAAAATTGTAAAGGAGATAATCATCTAGTAGTCTAGAGTACATAACTATGGTACATACCTGTAGCCAAGCCCATTTAAGGGTGGAAGTTACGGGGAGTAGGGAAGAGGACGTACAATATCTTTGCCTAGATTCCAAGGACATGGTCATACCTCCTTGGAGACCACCCACTCTTCCTGGCCCTAGAGGGGCTGATAGGAGACCTAGCCGACAAGGGACCCCTACACGGGGTACCCCCATAGGTAATGGTCTCAAATTAGGAAATCATATCCCTAATTGCTGAGTGGTAAATGAATGGATGGTTACTCCTAGAACAATAAGAAAGGGACCTAGCCAACAAGGGACTCCTACACGAGGTACCTCCATAGGCAACAACCCCCTCTTAGGGAATTATTTCCCTAATATAGATATTTCTAATGCCTTCTTTTGAAAAGAGTCACCATGTAATGGAGCGCTTCCCAATAGAGAAATCCCACATATTCATGTGCTTGTTCGGTCTACTCCTCACACTATTACGTAGGAATATGACTTGTCACCTAAGGTAGGGTTGAATGATCATATTATGATTTCAAACCATCCTTCCCCATGGTGCCATGATCATGATGAGTTTAATACTCATCACCATAGGTGACATCATTTTGCCTTACCTTTTATTGTTTACGAGGTAAGACCTAAGGAACATCCATATTATCCTCATTCAAATGTGTCAATACAAGCATGTTGTGCCTCTGCACCATTAGATTATCAAGAAGATCTATTTAGGGGTGAGCCTCAAGTCAATGTAGCCTCCTTCAATTGAGCAAAATTTGTAATAGATCTCATGAAACCCCTTGAACAAGATAGATATTAGAGTAATAGTGCTAAGGAACTTAGACCTAATACAACTGATCAGATTAATCAGTTGGTTAAGAAGTATGCTGACCTCTAGGTCAAGTTTAATCAACTTAGGTATGATAAACATCGCTTAGATATTTTAGAGCAATGGCAATAATTAGAAAAAGAAATACTTGAATTCCAAATTCAAGAAACTTTATGTAATGGAGCTTCTATTCCAAATACGCGTAGATAGGAGGCTCACCCGAAGCAACCAAATATACAACAAGATAGGTCTCCTAGACCTAATCCAATGTTTCCTCCTAGACCTTCTAGACCTGAACATAATATATATGATAGGCTAAACATATATCACCTTCAAGAGGCATTCGTTCCTCCTTGTAGGCCCATACTAGAAACACCTTATGGGGCCTACAATGATTTGGAATAAAATGATGATTATATAGAAGCACCTTATGGAGGTGTGGCTGATGTCAATCAACCACCCCAACCTATGCTAAATATCCATTATACACCTCTACGAGTTCAAAAAAAGGAAGAGGAAATCAAATCCTCAGATGTGTATCAATATTTTCTTGCACACTTAGAAACTATGGAAGGTAGGACAACTGGAAATGGGCTTCAAAAGCCTACCTTGCGACAGCTAAAGAATCAACCATTACACCCATATATTCTTTCCCTAATCTATCCTGAGCATTTCAAAATACCCAAATTGGATAGATTCAAGGGGGAAGAACATGCTCAAGAGCACATTACTAGATTTATAAATTTGTGCTTTAACATACAGGACAATGGCGCATTGCTCCTCAAAACCTTTTTAAGTACCCTCTTTGGTCCGCCTTTGAGTGGTTCAACCAACTTCCAAAACATTGCGTCTACACATTTGAACAATTCGCTGATGAATTTTTGGAATGTTTCACCTTTAACACCAAAAGGAAGGCAACATTAACAGACCTTGTGGGGTTGAAACAAACTGAGGATGAGTCAATTACTGATAACAAAAATAGATGGTGAACACTTTTGGCTAAGCTACCTTATCTATTTCTAGTGACCAAATTAAATCATTTTTCAAAGAGTTTCTTAAAACCCATATCTTTGACATTGCAATTACAACAATAGCCTACCTTGGAAGAATCTCTAGCACAGGCTAGAAACATAGAGGATGATGAGGCCCAAAAATGCCTCATTATTGCACAATGTTTGACTACCATATGATAATTTAATTGCCAAATAATTGACTAAAATATACTATTTGTTAAGTGTTTACATGATTTTATGTTAGGAATACTATATCTCTGTTTTTGACTATTTTCAGCATTTTGTGACTTATTTTGCTTGATTAAGTAGCAAGTAATAACATGCATTTAAATTAACAAAATGTGGTATTCTGATATCCATTAAATTATCAATGGTTTTTGAATGTTTTCCTACCCTTAAAATTCTTTCAAATCCACATTGAAGACAAAAGTTTAGGACTGTCATAAATCTGAAAATCTAGAAAAAACAGCCATATAAAAATCAGCAAGCTGTCACTTTATAGGAACACCTTGAAGTTGTCAAGCAAAGCATGAGGATATGGATGGAATGAGTTCAGAAGGACTACAGAAGAAATCTGACCTATTTAGAAGCATTCCCACATGGTCTAAATAGGCAGCAACAGGGTATAACAGAGTAGGGACAATTATGCAGCATTGTTGCACTATTTTAGCATGCTTACTTAGTGAATGAAGTGTATAAATTCAGTAGCAACTTGATGTACTCCTTCATGTTTATATTTGAATAATTTTTCCATGTTCTAATTTGTTTGAATTTGCAATAAATGCCAATATTTTACAACTATGCAGTAGAACTGGAAAATGCAGTAATTTACCATGTAAATTCCAGCAAGCTACCAATGAATGGCAAGGCATGAAATTCACATCCAAGGAAGAATGAAGACTATTGCAATATGATCCTGAGGGCTAATACACCTTAGAAATGTAGAAACAACCATTTTAAGTCAACACAGTTGGTCATTCTAAATATCTTCGGAATGAACAGAATGAACACAATGTCTTCGGAATGAGAATTGCAGTATCTTCGGAATGAGCCACTTATCTTCGAAATGAAAATAAAATGTACTTTTTGACTTGTTGACTGACTTTTGGCGATGGAAAAGGAGATAAGAATGTTGATAAAGTTAAGGGAAAATATCTCCCATCCAATTTTGTCGTCCTTGCCGTCCAAAGCCACCATTCATGGAAAAAATCAATTTTGATCCTCTTCTAGGATAAACCCAGAAAAATTGTAGCATAATAGAAAGTTGTTTGCAAGATAGGAATGGCATATTCTGAAGTTAAGAATGATGTGTGAGATATTTCTAGACTCCTCCCATGTGCTACCACCACTGAAGATGCTTTCTAAGGGCCAATGACTACTACTGCAACACAAAATGTCTAGATTTGCATTTATTTCAGATCCAGAATTATTGGCAAATAACTGTAAAGCAACACATAGGCTGATTTGAGCATGGGATATGTTATAAATATTTATATAAATAACACATCTCCTTCCTTGGTTGATCCAGTTAGGAATTAGAATAGAGGAGAGTTTTCAATTGTAGCAATTAGGACTATACAATAATTTTCTGTAACAGTTTTGAGCATGTTTTGTCATTAATAAAAGTGCAACTATTTTATCATTTTCTATTCTGAGTGTTAATTAGTTAAGGAGTGCTTTTCACCTCCTTCTAGATTAGGAAGTATGGGCCCACTTTTAGATCTAGAAGGAGGGATTTTATGGCAGGTTTTAATCTATAATTTTGCTATAGCAGAATTAATAGATTGCTTGCCAGATTTCATTTTCTTGTTTTTATTTTGTATTATGTGATTTATGTTTTCTATTATGTTTGTGTATAGCATTTGTGTGTATGTCAGCTGAAAAATTATATTACGCATTTTTCTTTTGCTTTCCATGTTTTCTTTGCTTTCTATTTTAGCAACTTTCTATTTTTAGCATATTTCATTTTGCTGTCAATTCCTGTAGCAGAAGCTTGACGACCTTTTGTGGCAGGGCATTGACAGGTGTTTTAGAATAAGTTTCAATTACAAGCATCATTTCAATTATGCAAGAGTAACTAGATTTCAATTCTACAAAAGTAGATTAGATTTCAATTTAGCAATTTCAATTATGCAAGAGTAACTAGATTTCAATTTTGCAAAAGTAGATTAGATTTCAATTTAGCAATTTCAATTCATGCAATTGTAGTTAATTGTTAAATTGTAAAATTTAGATTTAGTTTTCAATTCCTGTAATTTATTTCAGTTTCCACTCTTCAGACTAGGTTTAGTGTGACACCAAAAGGCTAAACCAAAATTTGCTTGACCAATAAATGCTTGAAATTTGAATGCCTAAATTGTACTCTGCCCTAACCTTCTATCGTATACAACCTTGGACACCACCCCGAATTGATAAATCATTGAGATTAAATGATGAGACTCAACAATACTCATAATTTTGGCATCGTTTTTGAGGAACATGGTGTTGTTAGAGGGTAAAAGTAGTCAAATAATTATTATTGTGCTAAGTTATGAAGTTAAAAGTTAAATATGAATGTAATAGCTAGTATAAATAATAATTATTGATAGTTGCATTTCAGTTCATTTAGAAAACAAGCAACCACAAGGAGGTGATCTTCACACTTGGGGGTTAAATTGCCTAGTTTGAATTCTTCTCAAAGAGAGATCCCAACAACAACAAACAGGGCAAGTAAATCAACCACCACCTTCAGCCCAACCTGTGGCCAATATGAATAATACAGGATAGGAAACCCCTATCTATGTAAGCTAAAAAAAAAAAAATCACAAAAAATTTTGCACAATAAAAATAAGAGTTTACAACTTAATGATGATCCTAAAGTTTTCCATTATTAATTAAATATTGTTAGGATTTTACCGCGCTAAACCGCAACCTAGCAATTCTTAGCCTACATAGACAATAGTTGATCTCATTAGAGGTGATCCTACCTAAAAAGTAGTTTATCTGCTAAAGTTGTACACTTCTTGTCTTATTGTGCAAACCCAAAATATTTTTTTTAGCCCAACCTGTGATCAGTTTGAGTAATATAGGATAGACAACCCCTGTTTATGCAGCTAAATCTGGTATATAAAAAAAAAAACCTACAGGAAATGTTATTTACTACAGCAACATGCAACTGTGCTAAAATAAGAACTTACTTGAGCTTGAAGAGACAAAAATCAATGGAGATACACAGAAAACCTTTAATCCAAAAACACAGAAATTAGCCTTGGATAAAGGGGAAAAACTAGAAAAACTGCACATAGAAAATTTACTTCCATTTTACAAAGGGGTAAATTTTGTCCTCCTAGGAATGAAATAAATTGAAGTGCAGCCAAAAAAATTCTTGAACATTATTAGTTGGATGACTTATAAAAAAAAAGCAAAATTGTTGCTATTTTGAAACAATATTTTAATCCCTTTACATAGAATTACAAGGGTATATCAAGATTTTATCTTGATATAAGCACTTAACATCTTTTGGGAATTGGTATTTAATTGTTTCAAGAACAAATTGACAAGATTTTGCAGACTAGGAGCCATGGACAACACTTTATTGAAGAAGTTTTCAAATATGGAGCAGTGCTTCTTTCTCTCATTGGTAATTCATGGAGGATGTTAGTGGTGAATGGACATTGCCTTCGGGTATACCATGCACCATTAACTAATGAGGAGTTCTTGAAGGAGATTCCATTGGATGTACACATAATGGAAGAGAATTTCTCTTCCATTATCAGATTCAGAGTGATGATAAAAAGTTTGACAAAAAGAAAAAAAAAGGAAAAAATACAAGAAAAGCAAAAAGAAGAATAGTCTTGTTTGTGAACTTCCTTTTTGGGTACAAGCAAGACAAGAAAATTTGAAAAAAAAAAAAAGAGAAAAAAAATTTTGTAGCAAAGGCATGTCCCACAAAATGGGGATACATGAGGACAAGCATCAATTTCAGCAAGAAAGAGGAACAATGGAGCCAATACTTCATTTCTAGCTATAAGGAGGCAATGATGATGTAAGAAGATTCTTACTGGTCATCTAGTAAGGAAGGTTGCATCAATGTTGTAGGTTTCAACAGAAAGACATGGTGTTTTCATACAACAATTGACATGTTTTTGCAGAATAAGGATTGGTCTTATCCAAATAAGAGTGAGATATGTTCTCTCTCATTGAAGCACTTAAAAAAAAAAGAGGACAGAAGTTATTTGAAAACCAAAAATGGCAACCTCTTCTGATGAAAAAAATGAAAAAAAAAGATGAAAAAAAAAATGAAAAAAAATATATAAAAAAATGAATAATTCAGTAGTGAAAACCTTCTTAGAGGCGCTATTGAGTTGGCTTGCATGAAAACCAATTTTTTAGCATGCATTGCCTTGTTGATCTACCCATCATTGTTCCACCATTGTACAAATCTCACACTGCACATGTGTTATGTTTGTTTATGTTTTCAGATAGCCTGCTAACAATCATCAAAAGCGACTTGTAAGGTGCATGACCAATTTTTAGGACAATAAGGTATGTGTTTCTTGCATTTAATTCATAGTAAACATTTAGCATTTAGTGTATGATAGTCGGTATTTGACATAAACTATTCATACAATAGTAACAAGTTGAAAAAAAAGAAACATGTTCAAAATGTCAAGAAACACCCCCTTATGCCCTTAATTGCATGGAAATTTCAAAACTATGCAAAAACCTGATTTTGGGACAGACATGGCAGCAATTCTATTTCAATTTGTAAGGCAAATTTTAGAAGGAGAACTGCAAATTTATATCTCATAATTGTTTGATAAATTGAAGGAGGATAATCAACAAAATGCACCCAAAGGTTCTATTTTAGTATTACTAGAAGAAAATAGCAATATACAAAACAAAGAATAACATCTAAACAAAAATATGAAGAAGGGATTTTTGATGTTATGAAAGGCTTATACACTCTAGATATGGACCCACAATAGAATCTATAGCTAAATTTTGCATAGGAGGTCATTTTTGCATTTTTTGAAGATCTTTAGAATGAGAAATGCAGTCTCTTCGAAATGAACAGACATCTTTGGAATGAGAAATGTAGTCTCTTCAGAATGAACAAACATCTTCAAAATGAGAAATGCAGTCTCTTCGAAATGAACAGACATCTTCGAAATGAGAAATGCAGTCTCTTCGAAATGAATAGACATCTTTGAAATGAGAAATGCAGTCTCTTCGAAATGAACGAACATCTTCGGAATGATAAATGCAGTCTCTTTAGAATGAACAAACATCTTCGGAATGATAATGCAGTCTCTTCAAAATGAACAAGATATCTTCAAAATGAGCAGGATATCTTCGGAATGAGTAGAAACTGTATCAAAATTGCTAAAAATGCTA
The DNA here is from genome assembly GCA_028583015.1 of Wollemia nobilis. NCBI lineage: Eukaryota > Viridiplantae > Streptophyta > Pinopsida > Araucariales > Araucariaceae > Wollemia > Wollemia nobilis. The sequence continues at coordinate 16,617,783 of JAQPPZ010017235.1, forward strand.
CAGAATAGCAAAAAGAGTAGGGTGAATCAAATATTGAGGTTATAAGGCTCTACCACAAGTAAGTACATCCCTCAAGTATTTAAAAAAAAAATAATAATTAATTTTGTTCAAAATGTGCAAACAACAAAAATAAGAATTCAGGCTGAAATGTTGTTAAGAACAGAAAATTTCATCAGTAGTAGTGCATCTGCCAAATACGGTTCTACAATAAGACTATTGCAAGATGAATCATATGATATCAAGCCTTTAAGAGGTACCTTGCAACAATAAAACTTGTAGAAAAACAGAAAAATAGTCATACATGTGCTTAATTGCAAAATACTTGATATAGTGCAACAAGGAGGAATTTTTCAGTTAGTAGGTAGCAAAGGATGTTGTTCACAAGAATAAAACCTGCATATTACTATGGCCTACTAAGATGCATGAGGGCATGCATATGATGAGGCCCAAAAATACCTCTTTATTGCACAATGTTTGACTACCATATGATAAGTTAATTGCCAAATAGTTGACTAAAATATACTATTTTTTAAGTGTTTACATGATTTTATATTAGAAATACTATATCTCCGTTTTTGACTATTTTCAACATTTTGTGACTGATTTTGCTTGATTAAGTAGCAAGTAAGAACATGCATTTCAATTAACCAAATGTGGTATGCTGATATCCATTAACTTCTCAATGGTTTTTGAATGTTTTCCTACCCTTCAACTTGTTTCAAATCCACATTGAAGACAAAAGTTTAGGACTATCATAAATCTAAAAATCTGGAAAAAACAGCCATATAAAAATCAGCAAGCTATCACTTTATAGGAACACCTTGAAGTTGTCAAGAAAAGCATGAGGATATGGATGGAATGAGTTCAGAAGGACTACGGAAGACATCTGACCTATTTAGAAGCATTCCCACATGGTCTAAATAGGCAGCAACAAGGTATAACAGAGTAGGGACAATTGTGCAGCATTGTTGCACTATTTCAGCATGGTTACTTGGTGAATGAAGTGTATAAATTCAGTAGAAACTTGATGTACTCCTTCATGTTGATATTTGAATAATTTTTCTATGTTATAATTTGTTTGAATTTGCAAGAAATGCTAATATTTTACAACTATGCAGCAGAACTAAAAAATGCAGTAATTTACCATGTAAATTCCAGCAAGCTACCAATGAATGGCAAGGCATTAAATTCACATCCAAGGAAGAATGAAGACTATTGCAATATGATACTGAGAGCTAATCCACCTTAAAAATGTAGCAAAAACCATTTGGAGTCAACACAGTTGGTCATTCTAAAGATCTTCGGAATGAACACAGTGTCTTCGAAATGAGAATTGCAGTATCTTCGGAATGAGCCACTTATCTTCGAAATGAAAACATAATATACTTTTTGACTTGTTGACTAAATTTTGGTGATGGAAAAGGAGATAAGAAGGTTGATAAATTTAAGGGAAAATATCTCCCATCTGATTTTGCCGTCCTTGCCGTCCAAAACCACCATTCATGGAAAAGATCAATTTTGATTCTCTTCTAGGATAAACCCAGAAAAACTATAGCATAATAGAAAGTTGTTTGCAAGATAGGAATGACATATTATGAAGTGGAGAATGATGTGTGAGATATTTCTAGGCTCCTCCCATGTAATCCCACCACTGAAGATGCTTTATAAGGGCCAATGACTACTACTGCAACATAAACTGTCCAGATTTGCATTTATTTAAGATCCAAAATTATTTGCAAATCACTATAAAGCAGCACATAGGCTGATTTGAGCATGGGATATGTTGTAAATATTTATATAAATAACATAGATTCCTCCTTTGTTGAGCCATTTAAGAATTAGAATAAAAGAGAGTTTTCAATTGCAACAATTAGGACTGTACAGTAATTTTTTGTAACAGTTTTCAACATGTTTTGTCATCAATAAAAGTGTGGCTATTTTATCATTTTTTGTTCTAAGTGTTAATTAGTTAAGGAGTTATTTTCACCTCCTTATATATCATGAAGTATGGGCCCACTTTCAGATCTAGAAGGAGAGATTTTATGGCAGGTTTTAATCTGTAATTTTGCTATAGCAGAATTAATAGATTGCTTGCCAGATTTCATTTTCTTGTTTTTAATTTGTATTATGTGATTTATGTTTTCTATTATGTTTGTGTATAGCATTTGTGTGTATGTCAGCTGACTAAGTATATTACGCATTTTTCTTTTGCTTTCCATGTTTTCTTTGCTTTCTATTTTAGCAACTTTCTATTTTTAGCATATTTCATTTTGCTGTCAATTCTTGTAGCAGAAGCTTGACGACCTTTTATGGCAGGGCATTGACAGGTGTTTTAGAATAAGTTTCAATTACAAGCATCATTTCAATTATACAAGAGTAACTATATTTCAATTCTGCAAAAGTAGATTAGATTTCAATTTAGCAATTTCAATTATGCAAGAGTAACTAGATTTCAATTTTGCAAAAGTAGATTAGATTTCAATTTAGCAATTTCAATTCATGCAATTGTAGTTAATTGTTAAATTGTAAAATTTAGATTTAGTTTTCAATTCCTATAATTTATTTCAATTTCCATTCTTCAGACTAGGTTTAGTGTGACACTAAAAGGCTAAACCAAAATTTGCTTCACCAATAAATGCTTGAAATCTGAATGTCTGTTTTGTACTCTGCCCTAACCTTCTATTGTAGACAGCCTTGGAAACCACCCTAGATTGATAAATCATTGATATTAAATGATGAGACTCAATGATACTCATCAGAGGAAATAAAAATACAAGAGGGAGAAATAACTAAACCTCGTAAGGAATGGATAAATAATCCTAAAAATAGCTCAGCACCTGCAAAGCCAAAAATGATCAATCAAGTGGCCATAAATGTCCCTAGGCCTACACAAGTTATGCCTCCTCAAAAGGTGAACTCTTAGGTCCAATATCCTCCTAAAATCTATAATAGTAATGGTCAAGTGAATTAGGGACAAAACCAACATCGTCGCCTTAAGAGAATTTAATCCCTTTGCTGAATCTATGGATTCTCTATTCAATTGACTATGGGTTGCAAAAATGATTAATCTACCAGATATCAAACCCGTAGATCCAAAAATAGGCAAACCCAAGCCTATGGGACATTGAGAGGTGATGCGTAGTCATTATACACATCATTAATTCTCAATGAATTTGTCAATCCAGGGCAGTGTACAAGGCTATCTATGGAAGAAGGGGTGAACATGGTTATAACTTAGGTCAATCTAGAGCAACAGGTCTTATTGGTGAAACCGATTGTGTGGGGGATTTAGGACATTCCTATCTCTAAATTGCATGAATTAAACCTTAATCTAAGTTGCAAAAATGGAAACTAATCATTAACTACTAGAAATGAAATCCTAATTACAATTACAGAATGAGACCTAATTATGTTGCAGAAATAACAGCTGCAGAATTAGAAGTCTGATTATAATTGCAGAAAGGAAATCTATTTACTTTTGCAGCAATGGAAACCTACTTATAGCATGGAAATGAAACCCTGTCAAGGCTCTGTAACAGAAGGTTGTCAATCTTCTGTGCAGGGGTTGACAACAACACAAAATGCAAGAAATTACAGAAAATAGTAAATTCTGGAATTGACAATATGCAATAAATTGAAAGCTTTGCTGAAAGTGGAGATTACAACCAAACCATTAATCACAAAACATAAAATAAGCTAAGATTGCAAATATCATTAGTTGTTTACAAAGGAATGAAATGACAAGTTCTACAACTCATTCTGCTCGCAGCAAAATCAGAATAAAAACCTGTTGTTAGTCCTCCTCCTAGGTCCGGAAGTGGCCAACCTCCTTGTCCGGAAGAAGGTATGAGTCTCTCTCTCTCTCTAGATCTTACTCACACTCATTTACAAGCAATATGAAATAGAAATAGTACACTTTATTGATTCAAACACATGATTACAATGATTCTCGCTGAAAACCTCGTTACAGGACTGTAACAATCACTTTTCTGATTATTGCCTATTTTCTACTTTCTGCTTTCTCTATCTTCTATCTCCACTCTCTCTACTACTACTAGCTCAACCTGAATGGGAGCCATATTTATAGATGTCCTAAGATCTACTAACAAGCTGAGAATATCTCAAAAGATCTAATCCTATTATGCTGCAACAATTCCTGGTTTTATCCTAGAAGAAGATCAAACTTGATCTTTCCATAAATGGTGGCTTTGGTCGGCAAGGACGGCAAAGGTAGATCTGAGATATTTTCCCTTACCCTTTTCAATATTTATTTCCCTTTTTCCAGCGTCAAAAATTAGTCAACAAGTCAAAAAGCACATTCTATTTTCATTCCGAAGATAAGTGGCTCATTTCGAAGATACTGCAATTCTCATTTCGAAGATCCGCTCATTTCGAAGACACTGTGTTTTCTCATTTCGAAGATATCTGTTCATTCCGAAGAGACTTCGGAATGAACAAATGTGTGCTCCTTAAATTATTTCCTCTACATTTCTCATGTGGGTTATCTCTCAAGATCAGATTCCAATGGTCTTCATCTCTTTCCATATGTGAATTCCATGCCTTGCCATTCATTGGCAACTGGCTAGAATTTACATGGGAAAACCAGTTTTTGCTGCACAGTAATAGTTTGCTTGCACTGTTGCCAGATTTAGGTAAAATAAATGCTTGAGACATATCAAAACATGATTAGTGAAATGCTGCTATCAACCTAAGCATATCTCATTCAGCAAATCATAACAAAACAACATAAAACTTATGCAAAAAGTTGTAAAAATTAGAATATAGTATTTCAGATACATTCATCATGCAAATAGTTAATACACAACATATTGAATTAACTTAACTAGCATATTAGATTAAACATAAGAGTTTATAGGCAATTTTAGTGTTCAAAACATGTTATGATTGAGGCATTTCTAGGCCTCATCATTTTCCCCCCAACTTATATTGATGCATGTCCTCATGCATTCTGTTGGGCTATGGAATCACATATGTCCATGGTCAAATTCCATGACCTGTAGAACAACTTCTTGCCTATATAAAATCCCCTGTTCTTCTGAAGGTCCCTGAGCCATTCTTCAAACTGTTCATCAAGTTGGGCATCTTCTTCAAAGTAGAATGGAACTGGAGTGATGATGGTTGGAGGCCTAAATCTGAGACCTATCCAATTATGTTGCATGATTTCAATCAACTGTATTACTCCTTCTGCCCTTCTTCTGGACCATTCTAAGTTGATGGGGGAAATGGGTTCTCTTTTCTGCAAAGACATGGAAAGTTCAGCCCATCTGTTTCTACAGACTGATAATGTTGGCATAAAATTGTCATTACAAAAATTGTGGAATCTGGTCACACAGTCCCTCAAGTTTGTCAAGTACATTCTCTTTACATCATCCCTGTTCATCATGGTGAAGTGTTGTCTGGTGATAATTGGGTGATTTGGCTGAATTGCTCTAACTAACAATTCAGCTCTTGTTTCAATCTCTTTATTCTGCCTTTTCTCCTGGTCCCAATAAAATTGATTCTGCAAGGTGGACATGAATGCCCTCAATTGAACATCTCCAATGTAGATTTGAGGATGAAATTCTACTTCTTCTGGAATAAAGAAGCTATGTAAAAATAGTTCACACAAGAGATTTTTCTGCTCAATAGGGCTGTCAAAGTATGCTTCCAGGAAATCTGTAGTGGTGTCCAATTTATATGGAAGACCTGAGCTAATCCTCATGACCTGCCATCTGAGGTATTTCTCCTTCAGAATAAGACTGTAAAATCTGGCTGGTCATCTGAATTGGACTAAAAATTCAGCAATTTGACATAAATCAGACACCTTTTCTTTCAATGCCTGAATCTCTGTTTCCTTGGCCTCTAGCTGTTTTCCTTCTAATTTGAATTTTTTAGTCTTAGTGGCAAGCTTCTCATATCTAATCACCCAACTGGCTATGTCTGCATTGTATTGTTCTAGGGACACAATATTAGGTGGTCTCGATTACAGGTGGAACTCTAGGTAGCAGATCTACCTGAACCCCTTTTTCTGCCACTTCTACTGGTTGATCATCTATCAATAATTCTACCTGTACCCCCTTATCTGCTATTTCTATTGGGTTGTCATCAGACAGTAATTCCACTTGCACCCCCTTATCTGCTATTTCTACTGATGGTGTAACAGTTTGAAATACAGGGACATCAATAGAAGTACTTACTTGAACAGTTTCATGCTACTGCTTGGACTGTTCCTATGCTGGTGACTCATCTCCAATATTTTTTGCTATGCTCTTTGCCAATTCTGAAGCATCTTCAGAATGAGAAGGCACATCTTCAGAATGAAAGGGTGCTTCTTTAGAATGAGCACCTATGTCTGCCTCAACAGAGTCATCTGCCCTAGATAAATCCATAAGCAATTGAGCCAAATCGTCCTCATCAATGGATACAATTGGCTATTTTTCAGACTGTGACAACCTTTCTCTCAATTCTGCCACTTCCTGCTGTAACTCTGCAATTTTTCTTTCCTGCATCTCAATGATGTTTTCTCTCTCTTCAATCCATCTGGTTTGTGTTTTGACAACACTCCTTGCTGCTCTCAGCTGCTCTGTGATGTCTTCCTCCTCTATTTTTGCTTTAGAATCTGATGTAGATAAGTCAGCTATAGTTGGCTGCTCAACAACTATCTCTTCCTCTACAACATCTGTCTGCTCTTGTTCAGGAGGCTCTATGAAACTATCTATAATTGCATCTACCATTTCTATGGCTTGTTGAACTGTAGCCACCTCCAAATTATCATGCCCAACCTCTTCCTCAATTATCTGTTCAGGGAATTCTAGAAAGTTTTCAGGGGTCAGTTGTATTTTGTGACATCTGGACTGCTTTGTCCACCTTCTTGTTCTATGACCTGGTCTGCCATTTCCCTCAAGTGGAGTCTTGTAGACCTCCTAGTTCCAGATGCAAACTTCTTCTTTTTGCTCTATTTTTTGGTGACAACAGGGGTTGTGGGGTCAGTTTCAGATGCTTCTATTTCCCTTGTTGTTTCTTCCCCTGTTGGGCTAGGTGCTTCACTTCCCTATTCTGACAAATCAGTTGCAACTTCAAAAAAATGGACCTTCTTCTATTTTTCTATTCTGCGCTTCTAGACCCTCTTTTCTTTTGCTTCTTGGCTCACGAAGTTGAAGGTTCTGGAGCAAGGTCTGTTGCTGTTGTTGGGTGTGTTTCTTTTTCTGCAATAGCTTCTATAGTAGTTTCTATTTCATCTTCTACAACATCTTCTACAGTAGTTATTTCTTCTTCTGCAACAACATCAATAGTATCTGTTTCTTCCTCCTCATCCTCATCTCCAAAAATTACATCATTTAAGGTAGAGTAAAACCTATCAAAGCTCCTAGGGTTTCCTCTAAAATGGTGCTGGCAAACTAGTTTGATGAGACCATGGTGGCGAAGGCTCCCTTTTCCTTCCTGATATCTTTTTGCCATGTTTTTCAATTCTTGGTGTAGGTATAGGGGAAGATTTACCCTAACATCTGGTTGTTGCCTACCATGTCTGAGATGGTTTAAAATTTTTATATGATGCCCTGACAATAGTACATACTGCCCTTCACAGGTTAGAAATTTAATTACCCATGTGGCCACTTCATCCCAGGGTTCCTGTAGGCTGGCCCTTTTTACCCCCTTGCATGTGTTATTATGTGTTAAATATTCTGGTGCCCTATCATTTTCTTCCAGAAATTGATTAACTATATTTACCAATGTATTTTTGCCAGACCTAGAAATTGGAAGACCTTCTAATGGCAGCTCAGTAATTTGACTCAAAACTTTAGGGGTTACCTCAATAGTCATGTCGTTAACGTGTGCCCGGTTGTTTCTGAATGTGTGGGTGAACATGCCGGCCAAATCTTCAGAGGACCCATTAAACTTATCCAAAAATGGCATAAGCCCTCCATCTTCAAAAATCTGCAGCACTTCTAGATTTTCCCGGAGGTGGGTGGTATCCACTGGTTCCATTTTCATTTTTTGCCCCATTTTCCTGTCTTGGTACGTTACAAACTGCTCACTTCTACTGCTATTCCTTTGCTGGATCTCTGGTTTCTAGTGTTTGCAAATTTGTAGGGTTTGGTTCCAAGTTTTCAATTGCCCTATTTTTGTTCTTCGAAATGAACCGTAATCTGAGCACTGTACCTCGTAGTCATTTTGCGCTAGCAAATATGTCTTCGAAAAGAAGGGTGGCACGCATTTCTATTTTTGCTTCGAACACATGTCCATCAATGGTTGCGTAGATGTCCTTGCCATCAGATCCACCTTACTCATTTTTTAGTTTTTCTGTTTTGCCTGCGGACTCTCACGTGCATGTTTATTAGCATCAAAAAATGGTGGCATACTGTTGGTCACGTCCTCCGTGATTCTGGTACTTTCTAAATGGGTGCAAAAATAAACCATATCCTAACTGACACATGTTCATTTATCGTATGCAGCCAAAAGAATTTTTATTTGATCGTATTTCTTTTCTTCCTTGGATGCCACGTGGAGATGTTATATTGAATGCTCTTTCCGAAGATTATGATCTATTGCAAAAACAAAACCTCATTTCAAAGATTATGATTTCATTCCAAAGACAAGTCTTCATTCCAAAGATCATGCTTCATTTCGAAGACAAATCGTCATTTCAAGATCAAACCCCTTTCGACAAATCCTCTTCTCAAGATAAATCCTCATTTCGAAGACAAATCCTCTTTCAAGATCAGGCTACATTACGAAGGCAAATCATTTCGAAGACAGAACTTCATTTCGAAGACAATCCTCTCATTCCAAGACAAATCCTACTTCATTCTCAAGACAAAGCTTCATTTCGAAGACAAAGCTTCATTCCGAAGACAATGCTTCATTCTGAAGACAAATCGTCATTCCGAAGACAAAGCTTCATTTCAAGACAAAGTGCATCATTCATAAACTTCATTTCAAAGACAATTTCATTCCAAGACAATACAACAATTAAGTCTGAAGAAGATAGCAGACACTATTTTTGGCATTCTTGTTTCGAAGATTAGGCAGAAATCAATATTCTCATTCTCAAAACATGTTTTAAGTATGCCAACTCTTATGGATACCTTTTATGCTAATGGTTAATTGTTATATACTATATACCAATCATTTACAATGAAGAAATGTAAGAAATATATACCCGATTAAAACAAGTTAATGCAAGTTTTTGAAAGATGACTGCTTCGTTGATGTTCTGCTGAGATTTTCTGCAATATTTCAAAACAAGTGCAGTTGGTGAATTTGTACAATGATGGTTCAGAAATTTTCAAGGTTATGCATGCCAGAAAACTGGTTTTCATGCATACCAACCTAGTAGTGCCTTAGAAAAGGTTTTCACTGCTGAGTTATTCATTTTTCTCTCTTTTTTTTCTTTTTTTTTTTTTATTTTACCTCTCCTTTTCTCTTTTTTTTTTCTTGATTCTTTTTTTCTTGATTCTGACTATGCCCATGAAGGAATTCATGATTTCCCTAAAATCATGCCCATGAAGGAATTCATAATCAAAATTTATTCATCTTTTTGTTTTCTACTTTTTCTGATTTTTTTGTATTTTTCTATTTTTTTCTTGAAATCCATGATCATGCTGATTGTTTTGAAGTGGAAGAGGAAATTTCTTCCACCTGTTGTGTATCCAAACTGTCAAGCTACTGCAAGAATTCCTCTTTAGTTAGAGGTGTATGGTACACCCTGAGGCGATGTCCATTCACTACCAACTTTCTCTGTGACCCATCAATAGGAGATAAACGAGCTGCTCCATTGTCAAATACCTCTTCAATCCGGTAAGGTCCAAGCCATCTAGTTCTCAGATTTCCAGGGAAGTCCTCATAGCGAGAATCAAATAGTAAAGCCCAATCTCCTTGTTGAAGTTTCCTCTGCTGAATGTGACTGTCATGCCACATCTTCCTCTGCTCCTGAATTACTTTAGTTTGGTGTAGAGCATCCAACCTAAGTTCATCCAATGCATTCAGCTATAGAATCCTATCTGTCTGTGCCTGTGACAATTCAATTCCAATTTCCAATGTTGTGCGTAGTGTTAGTAGCTCAAATTCAATAGGTAAGAGGGGCTTTTTACCAAAGACTAGTTCATAAGGTGTGAATCCAGTAGTGGATTTCCAAGTAGTATTGTAAGCCCACACTGCTTCAGGTAATTTATCTAGCCAGTTTCTCCTATGAAAAGCTACTATTTTTGTTAAGATTCGTTCTAGTTCCCTGTTTGTTACCTCAACCTGGCCATTTGCTTGTGGGTGATAAGGTGATGATTTTCTATGTTTGATTTCATATAATTCTGTAAATGCCTCAATGACTTTAGATGCAAATTGGGGTCCTTGGTCTGTGGTGATAGACCGAGGAGCTCCAAATCTCTAAAAAATCTGAGTATACAAGAAATCAATGACCTTCTCTTCATGAGCATGTTTGAAAGCATGCACCTCTACCCACTTTGTCAAGTAATCAGTGCATACTAGAATATGCACCTTTCCTTGAGAAGGTGGATCAATAGGTCCTACAAAATCAAGCCCCCACCTCTCAAATGGCTCTAAAACCAATTGAGGCTGCAGTGGCATTTCATTTGTATGAGTGGGTTTCCCCATTCTTTGGCATGCATCACAATGCCTGATGTACTTTTTCACATCCTTGTGAAGAGATGGCCAATAATATCCTGTCCCTAAGATTTTCCTAATTGTGCTTTTTACAGAGTAGTGTCCACCCGAGGGTTCATCATGACAAGCCCTAAGGATATCATACACCTCATCCTTTCGGATGCACCTACGTAACACATGGTCAGGACTGCACTTAAAAAGTATACCCTTGATCCATTCAAAAGAAGAACTCTGTTTGATCAATTGTTTTTTCTATTTTGAAGTGAAATGTGGAGGAACTTTCCCTGTGACCAAGTAATTGGCTATATCTGCAAACCAAGGTGATTGGACTGATATAGCAAATAATTTTTCATCAAGAAAGGTGTCTTCAACTAATTCCCCTTCATCTGTGTTCTGTAATCTGGACAAGAAATCTGCTACAACATTAGCTTTTCCTGGTTTGTTGATTATAGTGATATCAAATTCTTGTAGCAACAATAACCAACGAATAATTCTTGCACTTACCATAGGCTTATTCATCAAATACTTAATGGTTGTGTGATCTGTGTGAATAAATATTTGATAACCTCGTGATGTAATGCCTAAATTTGTTGATGGCATAAATTACCGCCAAGAATTCTTTCTTAGTTGTGTTATAATTTTTCTCAGCTCCTATCAAATTCTTGCTAATGTAGTAGATGGCATAGTGTTCACCATTGTCAATTTGTCCTAATGCTGCTCCAATTGCAGTATTGGAAGCATCAGCTTGTATGTGAAATGGTAATGTCCAATTAGGTCCTCTTAACATAGGTGGAGTTACTAATTTCTCTTTCAGAGCTTCAAATGATTCCTGACACCTTGCAGTCCAAGAAAATTTAGAATCTTTAGTCAATAGGGCAAACATGGGATTGGCTATTGTGCTAAAGCTGGGAATAAACCTGCGGTAAAAACCAATGTGTCCTAGGAAGCTTCTGACATCAGTCTGAGTTTTAGGAGGAAGAAGGTTCTTGATAATTTCCACCTTCTTTGGATCAACCTGGATCCCTTGAAGAGAGATGTGATGACCAAGAACTATTCCTTCCTTCATCATCATAAAACATTTTTCTGGATTCAAGGATAACTGGTATGTTTCACAGCGAGTTAAAACTTTGTCAAGGTTTTCTAATGTAAAGTCAAAAGTCTCGTCCACATACTGTGAAATCATCCATGTATATCTCAACACTGTTGGTAGTCAGATCAGAAAAAATTGCTAAAACTGCTCGCTGAAATGTTGTTGGGGCATTACACAAACCAAAAGGTAAAACCCTATAGGCAAATGTTCCCCATGGACAGGTAAAGGTTGTTTTCTCTTGATCTTCAGGTGCAATCTGAATTTGATTATATCCACTAAATCCATCAAGAAAACAAAAGTATCTCTTTCAAGCAAGGGTATCTAACACCCGATCTATGAAAGGTAATGGAAAATGGTCTTTGTATGTCACTTTATTCAGCTCTCTATAGTCTACACATACTCTCATTTTTCCATTTTTCTTAGGAACTATAACCAATGGAGAGACCCACTGGCTATCAAAAATTGGGTAAATGAATCCTACCTCCAGAAGTTTTTCAATTTCTTCCTTTACAATATCCCTTAGGGCAGGATTCAGTCTTCTCTAGGGGTTGTCTTACCGGCTTGACTTCTTCAAGTATAAATTCTGTGGGTGCATATATCGGGGTGAACTCCCGACATATCTTTATAGTCCCAAGCAAAAGCATGAACATGCTTCGCAAGACAACTATCAATTTTTCTTCCTCTTCCCTAGTAAGCCAGCTGTAAATGTTCAAAAATTTGCCTGGTTGGACTTCTATTTGTTTTGTATTTGGAAGGACTGAATTCACTTCTTCATACTTAGTGATTAGGGAGTTAAGAGGACACTGCTGAGATGGAAGGAAATAAGAAGTTTTTGTTTCATTATTTCCTGATGGAAGCATATCCTGTATGGAACAGTGAGAAGGAAAAATCAGGTGATGGTGCCACCCATGTGGTAGTGAAACAGAGTTTTCCTGTAATAGTACAGATGGTTCACCTTCAGAGTTTTGGTTCTCCTCATTCCTTAACAATTGCTGGATATTTACTGCTTCCTCTTCTAACCCTTGTTCATGCAGAACATTCATTAGGATAGTTTCATTTTCTGAATTTTCTGTGTCTTGGAGGTCTTCTGTGTGTTCTCTTACTACCAAGGTGGCTAGTGTGGAAATAACCTCCTCTGATTCTTCATCTGAATCAGGAAACCATAACTGACCTAAAAAATTGTTGGAGGGTCTTGGCAGGAGGATACAGAGAGATCTGTTTTAGATCAATACCATTTGAAATAGTCATTTTTCCAGATCTGCAGTCTATGAAGGCTGCTGCAGTTGCAAGCCAAGGTCTTCCCAAAATGATGGGATATCCATGTGCTGAATTTCTTGGTTGTAAAACCAAAAAATCTGTAGGGAATTCCCAAGAAGAAACTTCTATAGGAACATCTTCAATGATACCTTCGGGTTTTGCAACTGACCTATCAGCCATTTCTAAAACTGTAAATGTGGGGCTGAGATGTTTGAGCTGTAATTGTTTCATTATATCCTTGGTCATGACATTTATTGCAGCTCCTAGATCTACTAAGACATTTGATATTGGTACTGAACCTATGGTAACTATGATAACTGGACTTCCTGGGTCACTATACTTTGGAGGTACTAGTTTTCCAGACAAGAGATCAACTATCTTTCCTTCAACCTGAATAGTCTTAGGAAATGCTTTCTTTTTTCTTCCTGCTCTTTTAATGCACAAATCTCGGATAGTACTTTTAATCATTGGTATATCCTTAATGGCTTGCAATAAGGGCAATGATATAGTTAACTTTTTAAGTTCCTTGACCAGGTCTGACTCAGAATTTTCTGCTGTGGTATTGAATCTTTCAGGATATGGAATTATCCTTGATGAAGGTAATTGTTCTGCCTGTGGTTCTATTTTTTCTTCTTCTTTCTCTATTGTTGGTTTAACTCTAACTGGTTCCAAAGGTTCTTGCTCTTCATTTTCCTTGCTTTTATTTGAAATAGGTTCAGGTACAACTTTTCCTGAACGAAGTTGGATGTTACTACAATCAATAACATTTATTTCAACATTTTCTTTAGCTTTAGCCACATAGACAGGAGATGCCTGTCTCATGCTATTTGGATTAGTGACTGATTGAGCTGGAAGTTGAGGTTGTTTCACCTGTTGTGTTTGTTGTGGTTGGTTCTATTTTTCTTGAAAATTTTGATTAGGTGCAGGCAAAAAATGCTGATTTTGACCTTGATTTCTTTGTTGCCTTGGATAGGACTGGTATTGTTGATTCCACTATGGTTGATTTTGCATCCAATGTGGATTAGTCTGATTCTGATTCTAGGATGGGTTGTTTTGATTCCATGATGGGTTATTTTGATTCCATGATGGGTTATTTTGATTCTGATTCCAGGCTGAATTACTCCAATTTGTTTGTGGCCATTCTTGGGAATTTGTCCATTGAGGATAATTCCAAGGACGTTGGGGTGGTTCTGATTGTCCCCAAGGCATAGTCCAAGGATTATGCCCCCAATTTGTAGGAAAACGAGGGGGATTTTGGTATTGAGAGAAATTTCCTCCTTGTTTTGGTCCAACATAGTTGAGTTCCTCAGTCTGACTTTCTAACACAGTTTTGAGTTGTGGTAGCAGGTGGCATTTATCAGTTGAATGCTTCTTTGAACAGATACTACAAATGGCTGAGATAGATGTTTTATTCAAAGGACATTCCTGCAAAGCATGTTTATTTCTACATCTTGGGCAATAAATTGCCAAAGGTTCTATGGTTTTTGCTTTTGCAGACATTTCCCCCAAAGTTGTGTTTAATTGCACTAGAATATCAGTTTTAAAATTTGCAAGTTCCTCTATTAGGTCCTTCACATCAGTGCCATTTGTAACCTTTTTTCTTCTTCCCTGCTTATTGCGAGAGTAATTTCTATAGAGACCCACAATTTCCTCATTACTGAGAGTATTTACATCCCCTTTTCCCATCAAATCCAATACTTCTCTGGATTCATCTTGTAATCCTCTCAAAAATATGGTTTTACATAACTCTGGTTCTACAAGTCCACATCTCCTTTGAACAAAGGAGAACCTATCAAGATAGTCTTCTAATGTTTCATCATCTTCTTGTTTAATCCTGAATAACTCATCTTTCCTATTCCTTACACGGCAATACTCCTGATATTTGTCTAAAAACATAGTTTCCATTTGATCCCAAGTTCGGATGGAATTTGGCTCTAAGCTCATGAACCAGCGTAATGTTGAGTCCTTGAGTGTTGAGGGAAAGACCTTAAGTTTTTGATTGTCATTTACATAATCATAGGTTTGACACACTACCTTGAATTCAAACAAAAATTGATCAGGATCTTCAGATACAACACCTCGAAAGGTTGGAAGTACTGAAGGTGAAATGGTTTTCATGGGAGAGTTTTGTGTTGGATTCAAATGAATAGGATATTCAAATGTTCTGGAAGGTTGAGGAATATCCTGATCATCTCCTTCATCATGGACATAGCCATGTTGGCCATCTCTATCTAGATTGCCTCCCTCTGCCATAGTTTCTGGTTTCTTAGTTAAACTTATCCAAATTTCTCTCTCAAGAGGTCCAAGATCCTCTGTTGATAATGAGTCTGATGATTCTTCTTTCTTAGGATGTTCTAATGATGATGAGACTGGTGATTTTTCTTTCTTAGAATGTTCTAATGATGGTGAGACTGGTGATTTTTCTTTCAATATTTTTGGTAATTCAAACATAGGTGATTCACCCCTTAGGCGTGAAGATCTCCTTAATGGAACAAGCCAGGGATCCTTTTGGGTAATTCTACCTTTTTCATCCCTAGACTTACTCATTCATGTTTACTCTTAAATGACATAAATTATAGGTCAATAGTTGTTACTTTAACCAGCTGTTCTATTCAGATTTTATCCTGAATCTTCACAGCTCAGTCTAATTAATAGCTATTGGACTGTTGTCACCTTCTAGCAACACAATTCCTCGACAACGATGCCAAAATGATGCGTAGTCATTATACACATCATTAATTCTCAATGAATTTGTCAATCCAGGGTAGTGTACAAGGCTATCTACGGAAGAAGGGGTGAACAGGGTTATAACTTAGGTCAATCTAGAGCAACAGGTCTTATTGGTGAAACCGATTGTGTGGGGGATTTAGGACATTCCTATCTCTAAATTGCATAAATTAAACCTTAATATAAGTTGCAAAAATGGAAACTAATCATTAACTACAGAAATGAAATCCTAATTACAATTGCAGAATGAGACCTAATTATGTTGCAGAAATAATAGTTGCAGAATTAGAAGTCTGATTATAATTGCAGAAAGGAAATCTATTTACTTTTGCAGCAATGGAAACCTACTTATAGCATGGAAATGAAACCCTGTCAAGGCTCTGTAATAGAAGGTTGTCAATCTTCTATGCAGGGGTTGACAACAACACAAAATGCAAGAAATTACAAAAAATAGTAAATTCTAGAATTGACAGTCTGCAATAAATTGAAAGCTTTGTTGAAAGTGGAGATTACAACCAAACCATTAATCACAAAACATAAAATAAGCTAAGATTGCAAATATCATTAGTTGTTTACAAAGGAATGAAATGACAAGTTCTACAACTCATTCTGCTATAGCAAAATCAGAATAAAAACCTGTTGTTAGTCCTCCTCCTAGGTCTGGAAGTGGCCAGCCTCCTTGTCCAGAAGAAGGTATGAGTCTCTCTCTCTCTAGATCTTACTCACACTCATTTACAAGCAATATGAAATAGAAATAGTACACTTTATTGATTCAAGAACATGATTACAATAATTCTATTGAAAACCTGTTACAGGATTGTAACAGTCACTTTTCTGGTTATTGCCTATTTTCTACTTTTTGCTTTCTCTATCTTCTATCTCCACTCTCTCTACTACTATCTAGCTCAACCTGAATGGGAGCCATATTTATAGATGTCCTAAGATCTACTAACAAGCTGAGAATATCTCAAAAGATCTAATCCTATTATGCTGCAACAATTCCTGGTTTTATCCTAGAAGAAGATCAAACTTGATCTTTCCATAAATGGTGGCTTTGGTCGGCAAGGACGGCAAAGTCAGATCTGAGATATTTTCCCTTACCCTTTTCAATATTTATTTCCATTTTTCCAACGTCAAAAATCGGTCAACAAGTCAAAAAGCACATTCTATTTTCATTTCGAAGATAAGTGGCTCATTTCGAAGATACTGCAATTCTCATTTCGAAGATCCGCTCATTTCGAAGACACTGTGTTTTCTCATTTCGAAGATATCTGTTCATTTCGAAGAGACTTCAGAATGAACAAATGTGTGCTCCTTAAATGATTTCCTCTACATTTCTCATGTGGGTTATCTCTCAAGATCAGATTCCAATGGTCTTCATCTCTTTCCATATGTGAATTCCATGCCTTGCCATTCATTGGCAGCTGGCTAGAATTTACATGGGAAAAACCAGTTTTTGCTGCACAGTAATAGTTTGCTTGCACTATTGCCAGATTTAGGTAAAATAAATGCTTGAGACATATCAAAACATGATTAGTGAAATGCTGCTATCAACCTAAGCATATCTCATTCAGCAAATCATAACAAAACAACATAAAACTTATGCAAAAAGCTGTAAAAATTAGAATATAGTATTTCAGATACATTCATCATGCAAATAGTTAATACACAACATATTGAATTAACTTAACTAGCATATTAGATTAAACATAAGAGTTTGTAGGCAATTTTAGTGTTCAAAACATGTTATGATTGAGGCATTTCCAGGCCTCATCAAGAGGATCAATATTGCAAATTTCATCGGCAAGGTGGCCATGATTTACCAATGTGCTATGGTTTTAAACACCTAGTACAAGATATGATTGAGAGGAATGAGCTTCAAGTCGATGCTCCACTAGCCCCTACCAATCAGTAGATGGGTATATACAAAGACCCATTACCAACTCATGAGGTACAGGAAGCGCCTGCTAAACCGATGAATGAGGTGAAGACAACACCCCCTATCCAAGGGTATGTTGGGATGGTGAGTATTGTGACCAGGAATAGAAGATATCCAAGCCAAGTTGCACCAGCTGTAGCTTCGAGTGATGTTCCCACTACGTCATAAACTACACCACCTGTAGTACAGGGCCTTCCATCTAGGCCAATGTTAACAATAAAGAACAAGCTTGCACAAATCTTGAGGATAACATCAGCACGATTGTCCATCTATGAGCTAATCCAACAATCACCTCCACATCAAGATGCTTTGATGGACATTCTAAAGTCAATAGAGTTGCAACCACAAGAGTCTAACTCCTTCATTGATTTTGTGGGTCATGTGCAATAGTGCAAGGAACCAGTAATAACATTTCATGAGCATGAGCTTAAGGGAATAGCCAATGACATGGTAGATCCTCCTTTGCACATCATCACATGTGTAAATGAGGTACCATACAAAAGAGTGCTCATAGACACCGGTTCCTCGAGCAATATCATTACAACCATAACATTGAAACATTTAAAATTGCTAGCATCTCATGTTGTTGCATCAACTTACACTCTTCATGCATTCAATGACACAATATGTTCTATTATTGGTACCATAGTCTTACCCATCCAAGTGGGGTGCAAGACTATACCGACATTGTGTCATGTGTTGGAAGGTGAGATGGCATACAACATTTTTCTAGGTAGACCATGGATACGGGATATGAAGTGTGTCCCATCCATTGTGCATCAATGTCTTAAATACACTCATGAAGGGCAAGTCCATGTAGTCTCTACCGATCTAGAGCCCTTCAAATACTGCAATATGGTGCAGCAGATGCCAGAGTCGACATTACCTTTGACTCATGTAGACTTATGACTGAATACACCTATTTAGGGTCTACCCATTCCATCATCACCTTCCATTCCACCATCTACATCTTCATCCATCCCATCCTCATCATCGATAGCCACAGAGATGCCTTCGACATCATCAGATCCTCCATCGAGGAACATGTCAAAAAGGCCCATTGATGAGAGCCCACCTTTAGTATCCACCATATCCATGGAAGGAGATTCCTTGTTTAGTAGATGAGGAATCACTTCCAGAGGTTCACATTGAGTCACCTCAAACCTCACTTCCATCTCATTCACCTTCGCCATCCCAGACCACAGTGCATATGTCTAGTACAAGGATAGGAGAATATCTAGTGAGAAATGTCACAATGGTTCCATCCATAGAGACAATGCAAGATATGGGGTGACCTCATCTTCCCATAGGTAGAATTGTACCTCTTGGTCTACCTCCCAATCAAACTAATTTTGTATATGGAGGTTTAGAGTATGGAGCTCTACCAATTCCTCCGAAAGCAGAAGATGATGAACCTTTTTAGAGGATGTAAACTATTTGTCGAATCTAGATTATGCATTGTGGTACTTAGATCACTGTAATTGGCATGGTTTTGGTTTAGGCCTATATGAGTAGGGTACTCATGTCCCATGTCAGCCCTAATATCAGTTACCTTATGATAAATCTGGGTTGGGACATAATAAGCCAGTACCATTGGACGTCCTCACAGATAGTCTAGAACACCTATGTCTAGGTTATCAAGATAAGCTTGCACGCGATCCATATGCCAATCTGAATCACATTCATTCCTTGGGGGATCATTTCCCCAAAGAGATGATAGATCAAGGACTATCAAGTGATGTTGCCCAACCCCATGAAGTGGGGGAAAGCTCACATACCTTGAAATATGATAGTGAGGAAGAGGATCAAGGTCCTCCTCATGAATGGATGAGTGATGATGAAGATGACTATGGCATCACACCAATAAACTATCCTAGCTCAGATGATGAACATGAGAGAGTGTTCCCCTTGGATGATGAGGATGAATATTATCTTCGCATGTTATTCCCCATCCAAGGCCCCATCTGATGCCAGCTCTTACCACATGAAGAGCAAGCTCATCCTCTTCCGCATAGGCCACCACCATTTATTCCATTTCCACCAGAGCCACCCCCATGAGTCATGAGACAACATCAGGTCTCTAGACCCACTCACCCTAGAATGGGAGATCATGTATCCATCAACATGATTTCCATAGATTTAACCACACCATTGCTAGATCCGAATAACCCATCAAAGTCATTGCATCTCGACATTGAGGCAATTGAATTTGATCGGGGAGATTCTACCCCATCACCATCAGAGTATTGGCCTTGCGAGGAAATGTTACAGCCATTTCAATTTTCTCCAAGAACTACTCAGAATGTTTTTCAAGCCGAGGTTGATCCTGAATTTCCTATGGATGAAGCAAACCCAACTGATGACATTCACTTGATTCCCACTCCACATCAGTTGGAATATGGGTCTCATATGTCAATTGAGCCAACAATTGACAAGGATATCGGTACAGATCCTGATAATCCCTGCATTATCAAACTAGGGGAAGGTCTATCCCTAGTTGAACAAGATGATTTCACAAGAGCATTGAAAGAAAGGATGAATGCTTTTTCTTGGTCTTATAAAGACATGCCAGGACTAGACCCAAATCTAGTCATGCATAATCTTACATTGGACCCAAAGATAAAACCAGTCAAGCAAAAGTTGTGCAAGATGCACCCAACAGTAGCCTTAATGGTGAAAGATGAATTACAAAAGTTGTTGGACGTTGATTTCATCATCTCAGTAGACTATCCACCATGGGTTTCGAACATGGTTCCCATCAAGAAGCCTGATGGGAGGATTCACATTTGCACTGACTTTAGAGATCTCAACAAAGCGAGTCCTAAGGATGAATTTCCCTTACCAAACATTGATGCATTGGTAGACGCTACAATAGGACATGAAATGCTATCCCTCATGGATGGTTTCTCTGGATATAATCAAATTCATATTAATCTAGAAGACCAAATCAAAATGGCATTTACAATACCTTGGGGGACATTCTATTATAAGGTCATGCCTTTTGGCCTTAAGAATGCTGGTGCCACCTATCAACGAGCCATGACGTATATCTTCCATGACTACATGCATAAGATTTTGGAAGATTACATGGATGACTTATTGGAAAAATATTTATTGCATCATGAGCATATCGATGTATTATGTAAGGTTCTAGATCACCTCATTGAGCACAATGTTAGGCTTAATCCCAAAAAGTGTGTCTTCGGTGTCACATCTAGTAAAATTTTGGGATTCATAGTCTCCAAGTGAGGCATAGAGGTAGATCCAAACAAGGTCAAGGTAATATTAGAAATGCCTCCCCCACAACCATTAAGCAGCTATGCAGCTTGCAAGGAAAGGTCGCATCCATAAAATGCTTCATAGCACAATTATCGGATAAGTGTCGACCCATGAATAGGTTGCTACACAAGGGGGTCTCATTTCATTGGGATGAAGAATGTCAAAATGCCTTTGATGATATTAAGAAATACCTAGCTTCACCACCCGTATTGGCTCCTCCATGACTAGGAGTGTCATTCTATTTATACATCTCAGCTACTGAGTTGGCATTGGGCACCATGTTGTCCCAAAAGAATGAATTTCATAAAGAACAGGCTACATATTACATTAGTCGCACACTGGTCAACTATGAAATCAAGTATGCATACATTGAGAAGCTATGCTTAGCAGTGGTCTTTGCCACTAAAAAGCTATGCCATTACATGCTCAATCATACCATGTATGTCATATCTAAAGAAAATCCATTGCGATATATGATGAGTAGAACATATCACAACAGTCGCATGGTGAAATGGATAATGTTGTTGATGGAATTTGACCTAGAGTTCATTGGAAAAAAATCAATCAAAGGATAGGTCATAGCCGATCAACTAGCAGAGGCTCCTCTCCAAGATGACCAACCTCTGAATGTAGATCTTCCCGATGATGGAGTGTTTCATATCTCAGAATCACCTGATTCTGTAGAGCCTGAGTCACAGGTGGACATAACTCTATTCTTCGATGGGTCTAAATGCGAGCAAGGGGGTGGCATAGGTATCATGTTTTTCACACTGCAAGGGGCTCCAATACCTCTTTCATTTAAACTCGATTTCCCATGTACCAACAACAATGTCGAGTATGAAGCCCTCATCATTGGTCTTCAGATGACAATCACCATGAAAATTACAAAGTTAAACATTTTTGGTGATTCCTTGCTCATAGTTAACCAGGTTAAAGGGATATTCCAGTGTAGATGTCCCATATTGCAAGCCTACAAAGCCCTAGTGGACAAAATTCTAGAAAAATTTGAATGGTATGATATAGAGGCACTCCCTCACTCATCTAATCATTTTGTGGATACAATGGCTTCCTTAGGGTCGCTAATCCCACAAAACCCTTCAGATGATATCATGACTATTCAAGTAAAAATGCTAGCACAATCTATGACTGAGCGTGATGAGCATAACACCACACCAGATGTTCACATGATTCAGATTGAGCCTTCACATGAAAGGTTCTCTCAACTACACAATTATTTGAATAACGCCCAATGGGGGACTCTGTTCCCTCAGAATTCTTTTGATACTAGCATAACGCTATATCTTCAAGTTCATTCTCAATCAGCATTCGCACGAGATGAACATCAAAAGGATTGCATGATTCATAATATTGAGGCTTCTTCAAGGCAATATTGGGCCATACAGATTAAATATTATCTTAAACTAGGAAATATTCCACCTAGATTATCGCATGCCGCAAAGTGAGCATTTAAACAAAAGGTGGAAAAATATGTCTTATTAGGAGACATAATGTATCGTCGAAGTTATGAAGGTATCCTCCTTCATTGCTTAGACTCACAAGAGTCAGCTTGGGCCATTTCCCAAGCACACGATGGTACATGTGGTGGTCACTTTAGTGGCATGGCCATCACCAAGCGCATTCTTCGCATGGGCTATTATTGGCCAACTTTAGAGCAATATTGTTGTGCTTATGTAAAGAAGTGCGTGAAGTGTCAACATCATGCAAATTTGACACATGTACCTTCATAGGCCTTACAACCGATTCAATCGGTCTGGCCATTTGCACAATGGGGGTTTGATTTAATTAGGAAAATCTCACCTACCTCTTTGGGCCATCACACATTTATCATAACGACAACCGAGTACTTCACAAAATGGGTGGAAGCAATTCCCCTTACCACTATGACTGGACCTCGCATTATGGAGTTCATGCTACATAATATCATATGTCATTTTGGTATTCCATCCAAAATAATATCGGATAATGGAACACCCTTCAAAAATAAGGATGTGTGTGCATTAACAACAAAGTATAACATAAAGCATAGCTTTTCCATGCCCTATTATCCATAGGCCAATGGGCAAGCAGAGGCATCAAATAAAATAGTAGTAGCCATATTGAAGAAAACCATTAAGGAAAATCATAAATATTGGCATAATCAATTACCTCTTGCCCTTTGGGCCTATCGCACTAGCATTCGGATGCCCACTGGGGCAACTCCATTTTCACTAGTGTATGGTGTTGAAGCCATCATGCCTCTAGAGTTAGAGATTCCATCATTGCACATTTCCATGCAGGAATTCATTGATGATGATACAACTAGGCAAGCTCATTTAGATCAATTAACGTTACTTGATGAATGACGTGTAAATGCCCTCGAGCATCTACGTGTTTATCAAGAATGTCTTAAGAGAGCTTACAACTTGAAAGTACACCAGAGAGATTTTCAAGTTGGTGATTTAGTTCTAAAAGAGAACCAACAAAACTCAAATTTGCCCTCCAACTTGTGAGACAAATTTGCAGCAAACTAGTTAGGTCCATTCATCATTACAAGCCAGATTGGACCTAGAACTTATCGCCTAGCATCCATCGAAGGAAGTGAAGAGCCTGAACCAATGAATGTTAGTCATTTGTGGCCATTTCATGCTTAGAGCACCAATAAAATACCCCTAGGTAGTCTATGACACTTCCTTAGTGTCGATGACCATCTAGGTCACCTAAAATGCTCCTAGGCGGTCAATGACCATCTAGGTCAAATAAAAATATCTCCTAGACTATCTACGATCATCTAGGTCAACCCTAAAAGCTCCAAAGGCATCTATAAGCCCTTTGGTCACAACCAAATACCCCTAGGTAGTCTATGACACTTCCTTAGTGTCGATGACCATCTAGGTCACCTAAAATGCTCCTAGGTGGTCAATGACCATCTAGGTCAAATAAAAATCTCCTAGACTATCTACGATCATCTAGGTCAACCCTAAATTCTCCAAAGGCATCTATAAGCCCTTTGGTCACAACCAAATACCCCTAGGTAGTCTATGACACTTCCTTAGTGTCGATGACCATCTAGGTCACCTAAAATACTCCTAGGTGGTCAATGACCATCTAGGTCAAATAAAAATGCTCCTAGACTATCTATGATCATCTAGGTCAACCCTAAATTCTCCAAAGGCATCTATAAGCCCTTTGGTCACAACCAAATACCCCTAGGTAGTCTATGACATTTCCTTAGTGTCTATGACCATCTAGGTCACCTAAAATACTCCTAGGTGGTCAATGACCATCTAGGTCAAATAAAAATACTCCTAGACTATCTACGATCATCTAGGTCAACCCTAAAAGCTCCAAAGGCATCTATAAGCCCTTTGGTCACAACCAAATACCCCTAGGTAGTCTATGACATTTCCTTAGTGTCTATGACCATCTAGGTCACCTAAAATGCTCCTAGGTGGTCAATGACCATCTAGGTCAAATAAAAATATTCCTAGACTATCTACGATCATCTAGGTCAATCCAAAATCTCCAAAGGCATCTATAAGCCCTTTGGTCACCTAAATCTCCTAGGTAGTCTATGCCATCTAGGTCACACTAAAACATCCCTAGGTAGTCTATGACCATCTAGGTCAAACTAAAACATTCCTAGTACTATCTACAATTATCTAGGTCAATCCCTAAAATGCTCCAAAGGCATCTATAAGCCCTTTGGTCATCCCAAAAGCCCCAATGGCATTCATTAAGCCCATTGGTCAACCTGTATATACATATATATAAAAAATACAAAAATATTATTAAAATCATCAAAATACAAAAATATTGCTTCATTGCACTTCATCTAAATTGCATTAGGCATACTCATCATTGCATTATGCATCATTCAAAATTGATCATACATGTCTAGCACCAGGTCTGTACACTAGGCATATATTAAAATCATTGTTATTATAAGTCAATATTACCACATATTTACATTACATATACCATTTACATTTACATTCCATATTATATGTTTATTTCCCATCACTTAGCCATTGTTAGTAAAACATAGTTAAAGTTTTTGGTCACTCAACCATATCTAGTTGTCTTCTCAGATTTTGTAGAAAGCTATCATGATTTTTAGAAGGTAGAATCCTACTTAGATAATTCTTGATATACATCAAAATCCCAACACATTTTCACATTAATAAATCCAAGTCTAGCACAAGGAAAGATGAAAACTATAAAGTGGTCTAGGTTACTTTCAAGCGAAAAGGTTATCTTGCTCATCCCCCTATGTGAATGGTTCAAAGATGCTGAGAATTGACAAAAGGACAAGTTCCTCCTTACCCATAAATCCCTTGCCCTACACTGGGGCAAGTATCCCAAAGAGAAAATCAAATAGTGATTATTATCACTTCAAAAATATGCAAAAAGAAATAGTGATTATTATCACTAGAAAAAGCAAAAAGAAATAGTGGTTCTCACCACTACAAAAATCCCTTGCTCAACAAATAAAAATGAGCAACTCCCTTGAGAAATTCAAAGTTAAAAGAAAATAAGGGAGTCTTGAACTTGAATCCCTGGAATTCTCAGCATTAGAGAACCATAAGGTGATCCTCATTACAGGTTTGGTGGATAGCCTACTTGTCAATGGTGGTAGCCTCCCGCATGATGATATGTCTATCACTTAAGCAACTTGCTTAGGTATAGACCAATGTTTGAATGTGGATGAGCTAGCTTGTTGTAACCTATATTACCTAGTAGTCTAATCCAACTAAGTACAAAACTCAGGATAATGAGACTCGCAGAATGATCTCTAGTATAGATGGGCTGAGTGAATCCCATTTGCACTAGGGCAACCTTATGCGTTATCATGGTAATGAACTCACATGCACACACAAGGATGTTGATTATCTTGGTTATCTTAGTAGGTGCATACTTTGTCAAAGGATCTTGCATAGTTATTATACGACTTTTGATTAGGTAACTAGAGTGTTTGAGTCTCTTCAAAACTATCAAATAATATCATATCACATTACATTATCCATTCCATTTTTACATCATGTTGTCACATATTTGTTAAAATTCCCAAATCCATTACATAAAATGTTAGAATAACATGAAAATAACAAAGATACATTTTGTACAGTCTATGGTGCTAGCATATAATGCATCAAATAGTCATCATAAATCCATCATACAAAATTAAATCACATCAATCATTACATCAAATCATACACATTTTTTCCTTATAAACTTTTGTTTTTTAAGTGATGTTCATGAAATAGGATAGATACCGGGTAAATATTAGCAATAATATTTAGATGGCCACTGACTATTTTATGCATATATTTTAATTTACAAAAGCATATAGAGAAAGCTTACACATCTACATATCATCAACTCACATCATCTGATAAATACATGCATCCATGGTAGACATTTATCAAAAGCATCATAAAGCATAGAATAAGCATACATATCACAAAGCAGTAAAATATGACATAATGATCAAAGCAAAGTCATACACATATATGTCCATATGTAAAATCCAAAAGCTACATCATAGTCCATAAACTACCCATAGGCTACAATAAAAGTGAGTCATCAGACTTCACAACCCAAAAAGTCCAAAAAGCACCATCAGAGTCTGCTAGCCATGGTCACGCAGGACCGGTACCTCGACTCTCTCCTCTACCCTCAGTATGAGTCCATCATGAGCTCCCAGACCTACTCCCCCCTAACCTACTACCTCTAGACACCTCCATCCTCTATGTAGAGCTCGGAGCCCTCATCCGAGTAGATGACTATCCCATCTCGCTCCTCTAGCTACACTGTGATCCAATAGCTAATGCCCGATCTAGTATGCACCCCTTAAGGTGCACTATCTCATCCTCCATCATATCCATATAGGTGCGCTCCTCTCGACACTGAGTCTGATAGGTCACCACCAAACCCTGGAGATGTACCATCTCCTCCCGCATCATGGCTAACTCACCACTACTAGACTCCCCATGGCTAGGACCCTATCCATGAACCTACACCTGAAGCGTAGCTATCAACACTACCTACCTCTCCATATCAAGCTATGCACTCTACACCTATACCTATAGTAAATCCTGATCACTCCATAGCTCTATAATCATAGCATCTCATGCTACTAACTATGCCTACATATCCTGATCTCCAAGGTCATCCTCATCAAAGCCTACTAGATCCTGTACATCAATCAACTCCACCCTATCCACTGACACACACTGATGCACAAATCGCTCACCTATGTCTACCTCCTCATCATCTAGAGACTCACCAAAACCCTCCTCATCTAGAGCACCCCTAGCTACATCCGCTACCCTAGCAGCTGCATCCCCACCTAGTGGTCCCTCCCCTCACCACTACCATATGACCCACCATGCATCATACTCCTCTATAGTGCCTACATCATCCAAATCAGAAACTACCACCTCAGGATCTGACTCCTCTCCTAGTGCCTCTACAACCGGCCATGCTAGAGTCCTCTCATCCCCACGATGATGGTAGACCATCGGCTCCCTAGGCAACCCCTAGCATAGCCCAAACTATCATAGCACATGATCATAAGAGAAGTACTCTCACTCTATCCCATGTCGGCCTATCAACCATCTACCTCACCAAACTTGACGTAGCTATGTCTCAGCCTCCCTCTAGTCAGGACAATCCTTGTAGGGCCTCCACTCGATGTCTACTACCCTGAGCCATGCAAAAGCCTCTACATAGTGCTCAACCTCCCTAACATGTCATCAGCTCTAGCCTACCTCATGTGACCTCTTCCATAGCTCTCCATAGCCAATATCCCTATCTGGTAGCTCTGCTCGAGTGGTCCATGGTAGTCCCCATGGTCTCTCCACAATAATATGTTGCCAAGCCCAAACCTATAGTAGAAATCTATAGCCCAAACCCTTCCACCCATGAGAGTGGATCTCATACAACTCATCATATAGCTATGCTAATAAAGTAGGACCCCAAGCCATCACTATGGGCTCATCCTCTATACAATCCACAAGAGTGAACACCAGCTCTAGTAGGTTCCATGGGAACCTAGCACCTGAAGAGTTAGGTAGTAACATGTTGCTGATCAAGGTCATAAATAGGGCATGCTTAATACCAAGCACACCAGCCTGATACCATGAAGCCACTAATATCCCTCCACTAAGAAGATCAACCATTGCATCCTCCCAACGTGCCCCAAAGTACCTCCGCACTACGACCTCTCATCGCTCTATAGGAGAGGATACTATCGAGTGCCCCTCTATCAGAATACATAGTATCCGATATACATCCTCTAATTTCACTATCATCTCCCTCATAGCTAAATGGAAAGTATTAGTACGAGGGTCCCATAGATCTATCAGTGTAGTCAGATAGGCATGATCACCCACCATAGGATCTAACCACGTAACATGTTTCAAGCCAATGGCATCAAGCCATCACCAGTATATAATAGTCAAATGGTCTCTAGTGACCTGAAATAGATTCAGAACTCTGTACTGACTCCTAACTATCTGCTCATGTAAAATAGGGTGTCAAAAATGCCCTAAAAATGCATAAAATAACCTTAAAAATACCAAAAAAAACCTAAAAATAGGCCCTTTTTGGCCCAGTTTTTGGTCATCCCACCCAAGGACGGCCCCCAATTTTGTAGCCGTCCCACCTAGGGATGGCCACTAGTGACCATCCCCTATAGGTACGGTCCCCAAAAATGGGTAAAATAGGGTCAATTTGACCCCTAAAATTACCCTAAAAAACCCTAAAAATCACTAAAAATTTGGCATTTAACCCTAATTTTTTGCATATAAAACATAAATAAAAGCTCAATTTCATACATTTCACTACTCCTAGGGTTTCTTAACCATTATCATAGGTGTAGTATGAAAATTGCAGCAGAAATCATAAAAACACAATAAAATAGGGCAGAGAAAGACATGTGGTTCATACCCGTTTCGCATCGGCTCCACCGCCTGTTGCATCCGTTGGCTGGATCATGTTGTAGGTTGATATTTTTATAGTGCTCCACTTCATAATATCACTCTCCTACCTCTCTCCTCTCCAACTTCTCCAAGAAGAATGAAAAAATGAGCTCATATGCCCCATTTTGGGCTTATATAGCTCCAAAAGAAGTCGACCGCCCCTAGGTGGGATGAGCACATAGTTGGCTGGCCATCCCACCCTGGGATGGTCATAAATACTGTACTCATCCCCCCTAGGATGGTCACAAAAAAATTGCATTAAAAAAGCTTAAAAATATCAAAAAAGGGTCAAAAACCCACCAAAAACAAGGCAGAAAGGTCACCAAATTAGGAGGGATCAAGATTGAACCTATAATATTTTTGGATGCATAAAAAGTCTCTTTATTTTACTTACTCCCCAATAAGGCCTCCATGGGAATGAAAATTTTAGCCTTTTGCTTCCAGAAATATTCATCAAAATAGTCAAAAATCCCCTTCAAACAGGTATATAGTACCATGGGCAAAATAGAGAGTTACCCCAATTCAGTCATATGAGTCAAGTGACTCATCGCTTTATCATTGGTCATGCCCTCATCGAATCATCGCTTGAGGGGGTAGTCATAATAATGAATTCAAAAATCAAATCAACACTAAAACACTCAGAAGTGTAAATTCCATGCATTCAAAAGAATCTTGGCTAAAGATAAATTTTCAAGCCCATGTTGGGGCAAAGAATCAGCATAAGAAATAAAAAAATAGGCTTGACCTCCTTGAAACCTTGGGAATTGACCCATGTAAAGGTTTACAAGAATACAAGGCACCAAGACCTAGTATACCCTAAGCCCCATAAGACTGTTACTACAACACGGTTGAAAGGTATACCCAAAATTGATCCTTCAACTATGTCAATAGCAAGGATTCCAAGAATGTATGCTCTTTCCACAATGGAGGCATCAAGATTTGATTAGGTTAATGAACAACCTTAATCATTTGATGATTTAGTGATCTATTTTTGCTCAGCACTTTGTTGCACATAGCGCATCCCAAAAAGGGGCATCTATAGACACCTAAATCATGTAAATCGGATAAGACTACCAGTGCATCACATATGCCACTCTTATCGACATCATATGGCCCCATTGGGCACCCCTCTAGGCTTGCATAAGGCTCCAAAACACATTTTGGAAGCTTCCCAGTAGTTTAGGGCAGTTTTGGGACACTTCCTTGTGACCGTCCCACCAAGGGATGGTCATAGTTGGTGACCGTCCCACCCAGGGATGACCATCCATAACCATCCCTGGGTGGGATGGTCCCTAAAAAGACCCTTGAAAAAGTCAATAGATGCATGAAATGGCAATCAAGGACTACCATTTCCATGTCTAATCACCCCAAATTGATTGGGGACCTGCCATTAGAGTCAGGGACTACAAATTGGGAGCCCCAAATGGGCAACCTTCCCTCACCAATGCATGCCAAAGAATTGGACAAGTGGTGGCACCTGCCTCGCATGGCAAGACTTGCCCCTTTGCCCTAGATGCCCTTTTGGGCTATAAAAAGAGGTGCATTCACCCATTTTAAAAGAGGAGAGTTGAAGCATTTGAGCAACGAAGTGCTGCCCAATTCCATCCTCACCTTTTGCAAACCAAACTTTCCCCACCATTTGACCTTGAAACCCTCTTCATTCGAAGGCACTTTCAGGGGCAATAGAAACCGATCCAACCATTCCAAACCAGCCAAATTGAAGGTAAATTTGGCCCCATCTATCGACAACACCCCTAAACCAATTTTGGACCAAATCCCCTTGAGCATTGGTGGTAAAAATAGGCCAAATTTGTAACCGTCCCACCTGGGGATGGTCAGCAGTCAGTAGGTGTCACACCTAGGGATGGTCAGAAAAAAACATGGAATTTGGGTAAAATTCCTCCATAGACCCCTTAGGAATGCTTAGATGAACCCCTGGTCCAAATTTGGTGAAGTTTGGAGCAGATTTGATGGCAGATTTGAGGTCTCCAATGTTGCAGGTCTAGGTGTCCCTATCAGGGATGGTCACTATTTTTGCATACTTTTACCTTGAATATTGTGTTTAAATCTCTCCAAAAGCATTTATATTAGATTATATTGCATTTATATAGCATTTAGAATAATTTCCATGTGTTATAGATTAGTTTTGATGTTGCTAGATTAACTCCTTTTTCTATGTTTTCAAGGCTTTTATTCTATAACGCATGTGCTACTAACTCCTTTTCAATCCCTTGTGTGTAGGTGTAGGTATTCTAGATAGAAGGGAGGAGCTAAAGAGGCAAGGAAAAGAAGCCCAAGACTAGCTCTCAATTGTGGGAACGTGAGATTCACAATATAGAACATCGCTTTAAGTCCCTTTCAAGGGATTAGATCCCTTGCACATTGTAATGTTGAGATGTATCACATTTGTAAAAGCCCTCAAGGGGATGTATTGTAATCATATTTGAAGCTATGAATGAATGAATAGAAGGAGAAATCCACCATTTTATTACACACTTTGCTTCATTTCAATAGATTACATGTTTATGCTCTTTTCCCTTTGAATGCTTTTAAACTGCTTTACATTGCAATAAAGTGCCCTTAAGGCGATGTCGTAAATTTCACTTCTTCAGGTGTAAAGGTATGTACTTACAAGATCACATTTCAACAATTGGAAGGAGAATATTTGATCACTCCAACCTCTAGGCTTAGGTTTATTCCTCACTAATCTAGCTACACTAAGTGTGAGAAGGGACTCGTGAGATTCTAGCAGATCCACTAAGGCTGAGATACGTATGGGTTTTTTTCTCATATCAAGACCTTGGGTGGTAAGTCTTTTCATATGCAAAGGGGATTCAACAGGAGTATTTTTAAGAAATTACTCCAAATCCTTTTGTTTAGTTGTGTAAATTTCACAAACACCTAAGTTTAATGTCTCTAAAAGAAATGATGTTAACTATGTAGAATGCTTAAGATAAAAAATCATAAAACAAGGTATGAAGCATACAATAACTAACCTAAATGATTCTTCCTAAATGAATACTGTACATTTTTTTTAATAAGAAAAATTAATACCATCCTTAAATTTGTGAGAAAGTAAACCTTTTTCTTTAAGGAAAGGGTTAAAAAGAATGCACATATAAATCTAGCTTAGTGCATACTACATGTAGGTTATATTCCTTGACAAATAGAGATAAGTTAAACAAACTAAATGAGAACTAGAACTATTAGTTCTTTACCTTTTCATTTTTATTGTGTGTGCTTAAAAATAGAAATTGGGGACTAAACCTAGGTTCTTTTACTTGTTAGTTTTTAATGAGATCTACAGAAAATATAAAGCAACCAAACAATAGACAACTCTTTTAAATGAAAACAATACTTAAATCTATAAAAGAACTTACCTAAACTAGTGCCTAAGGTGAAATAATGCTTTACCTATTCAAACCATGATCTAATACATTGTGCTTCTTAGGATGAATATGTGATCTTAAAAATATACAATCATAAACAACAAGAACTTGAAAAAACTTGTGTTAGGTCTCGGGGATTTCTAGAACAGAGGAGTTTGAGATCTCCCTTGATTAGAATCAGGCTCCAAGGTATTATTTAAAAGACCAAATTTTCATAATATTAATGTGATAATTTTGTAGAATGATATTGCACTAGAGAGGATGGAGGTGCAATTTAGGACAAAGGATAGAGAAAGGAAAAAATAATAGTTATAGTTAGGCGGAAGGAATTGGTATTAAACATAAGTACCTCTGGAAAAGCCAATCCATAATCCCAACACTAGGTAATTTGTGATGACCTGGATGATAACAAAGGTAGAGATATTATGTTTATATAGATCTAAGGTTTTACATATGTAGGGGATGCTATATATAATAAGACAATAGAGTCCTGAGTGGGTGTTATAGACAAAAATACACCTTTTAAGGGAGAGATATGATATGGTGACAAAGAAATGAAAGGGGAGAATTTTGGGTAGAAGGTTAAATTACCGGTCAATAGGAAGTCTCAAGGAAAGCCTTAGAATATAAGGAAGAAGGATTGGAAGAAAGAAGAGTCACAAATCGTACACTTTTTGTCCCCAAGCCTTTTAATGTCAAATTTATGCCTTCTAAGGTTAGGTCATGATCTTGGCTATGCTAGGTTTTTTCTAAGGGACAAGGGTAAAGGAAATATTCTTGGTTGGACCAAAGATAGGTTGAAGTAGGAAAAATGGAATTATGCCAAGCGTTGAGGGAGAAATAGAGGTTTTATCCCCAAATCCCACTATATGCAAAATCGTACCTTAAAATAACATGCCACAATTTTAGCTCTATGGACCTGGTCAAGTTATATTTGATTAAAAATGAGCTCTCTTAAGAAACTAAGATAAGGCAAGGGTTAAATTTAGGTAATATTTGTAGCTACACAACTCTTAAATTTGGAAATAAAGATCAAATTATGCAATAATATGAGAAAATGAAAGGTTAGTGCCAAAAATATAGTAATAACTAGCAAAAAAAATCTATATTTGGGTGAGATAACAACCAAGGAGAGAATATTTCTATCATATCTTGCCAAGATGATCTCAAAAATACTTTCTAAGTAGAGAACCAAGCAAACCAAAGAGTTGAGTCAAAAAAATGCTAGAGTTTCAATACTTAGAAAAATGTTTGCTTGAATGAGGGCCCAAGGCCCCAATTTATAGAAATTTTGGCCTTAGAGGGAATATTGGAGGTATTCATGGCAAGGGAGGGAGGTGGTTGAATTTTAAAACAATAAAATCAAAATAAGGTTATATTGGAATTTAGTTGTAAGGGAAACTGTCATTAGAAGAAGGTGTCATAAATGGACCAAAATTCCAAGGACATATGATCCAAGATTTAGAGTACTTGGACTTGAAACATAAAATTATGGGGTGTATTTGGATATTGTAATTTCATAGATGTGTCCATTAGGGGTCACTTTGGGTAGGGGTAAATAGCTCTTCAAAAAGTGAGAATAACTCCAATGCAATATTGTGGGGTGTCTCAAAAGCCCACGATTTTGCTTCAAGATGGAAGTCTCTGAGAACTAAGGGTTGAATGGATAAAAACTGAATTTTAACCATCCTTAATGGATAACTTAGTAAATTAGGGAAAATTGACTCATTTAGTTGGGTCAATTTTAGATTTCTACATTTTTCCCCTCTTTGATACATTAATGGTGTAACAAATGCATCAAAGATAGTTGTATATACCATCAGGCTTGAAGAGAATGACTCAAAAGGGGTAAAATATTTAGGTAAAAGGATGGTGTAAAAATGGTGCAATTTCAAGCACTTTGAATATTTTACATGCTTTATGGGATATTCATACAATTAATGCTCCTAGGATGGGGTGCCCCCACAAATTTCACAAGGGAAACCATGGGTTCTTAAGGAAACTCAAAATGGCAAGAAGAAAAAGCAAAAATGGGTGGTAGAAAGGAGATGGAAAAAAGGATAGATATGCAAAGAGAGAGGTTTAAAAGGTTGGGAGGGGTAAAAATTAATTCAATTTTACCTTTCTTGAGAGGAGAAAGAGGAATCTAGAGAAACAATGGTGCTTCCAATCTATTGTGCAGCGATTGCGAGGGGTGAGGTTGAAATAGTAGATGTGAGACCTTAGGTAGGCATCGAATCTAATTGGTAGGCTAGGATAGGAACTATGTTAGAGTGGAAAATTAAAATTTTAATGCAATTTTTTACGTTTTCATGAGGGGGCATGAGCAACGACATGATATCATAGGTTATCCTATGATAATGCGACCATAATTTTTTGGGTACCTTGTGATATTGTTGCACTCGAGATATCATGGAATCTTACCTATATAGGACAAGGCACGATTCTATGATATCATGATTGTCCTAACTAGGATAAGGCATGATACTATGCAAGGAAGAAGGGAAGAAAGAGAAAAAAGGGTGGGGAATGAAAAGGAGAAATCATTAGGAAAGGGATGTTGAGCGGGCGAGGATATGAATTAAAATTAAATGAGAAGATGCAATATATGATGAGGGGGATATGATTGTAATTAATTATTGATAGATAGAAAACATAACATGACTATGATTTATAAGTATGATTATATATGAATAATTGATGATGAAGTGTTTGAATGATTGTAGCTAGATGTCATAGATCCATGGGAGTGGCAACCTCATACACTAGAGACGTTAGTAGGGTATCTCACAAAGTATATAGGAGAGTGTTGGATGTTGTGGGATTATTACAACTAGCATATATGCCCAAGATAGAATGCAACCATATGATATTGATTATATTGATTGAGAGGTGGTACCCTAAGTCATCAAAATTTAGACTATTGACATGGGATATGAGCATCACATTAGAGGATATGTGATAGATTTTGAGGATGCCTATTTGAGATAGGCCAATGTATAAGGTATGTAGTTAGAGGTAGACACTAGAGACAAGGGATTCTGACCATGAGGTGATCAATGAGGAAGTCCATGTAGAAAAGATACTAGATCAATATGGATTGGATGACCTAACATTTCTATTGAGTGGACTAGTGGTAGGACTGATGACATGCCATACTAGTAGACAAATACTATCATAAGAACTTAGAGTAGTAGTCACAAATATACAAAATGACTAGGTATGATTTGCATGGGGACCAATAATCCTTGCACGCTTGTACCAAATCTTGCTCATGGTATTATAACAAGGGAGACATAACTTTAGATGCTCCACATTGTTTTAGGTATGGTGTTGGAAGCACATAGCAGTGAGGAGACCATTGGTATTTCTATATGGTGCATAGGATAAACAAAGACAGATAACCTACCATTGGGCACACCATTTTGAAAGGGGTCAAAGAGTATTTTGTAGTTCACTATCACTAGCATCATGCATGGTGGATGATGTACGATACCATAGGATTATATGGAGGTCATGGTACCAACAACTAGGGTGTATTGAATATGGGGTTGAGCTAGCTTAGATATAATAGATATGATTGGTTATTGCTGACTAGGATGAGTGAGAGCTACATATATTTGATTGGGTGTAGAGGCAATTTGGTCTATTATAGTAGTGGCTAGAGTTGGATAATTATTGGTTTTGATGAGAAAGCAAGGACAAATCTAGAGTTGGTGGACAACCTGATCCTACCAAGTTTGTAGAGGAGGGTAAGAATGACCCACCATTCTTCAATCCAAGTATAGATGATGTTGGGGTGGCTTAAGGGTATTGGTGGTGGTACCATGAGATACTGCCAATATAGATTTTTATAGTGATTCTTATCCAACACCATTAGGTTATGAACATTAATATGTAGAGGGTATATCAATAGGCATATTTCCATATTGAGGAAAGGAGGAGGAAAGGAAACTAAGGTAGACGAGGGTGGGGGTGAAAATTATGGACCTCATAGAGATCAAGTTCAAGATTCTAGTGATAATATCATTGGTATGAGAGGACACATTCATTGCCCCTAGATGGATATAGATAGAGACCAATGGAGCAGTTTGAGTGATGGATCCAATGAGTGTTGAGACACTCTAAGAGTGAGTTGGGTAGGTTGATGCCTTGCGGGTGGAGGTGGATACACTAACAACTAGGGCTAGGTGCTATGATATAACCTTAGAAAATGAGAGGAAGGTACACGAGAAAGAAATTATGAGCCTATAAGCATAGCTAGAGATGATAATTGTTGAGAGGGATTGTATCTAGGTAGATCAAGTCTACAATATAACTAAGTTGAGGGTAGTTGCTGATCAGAAAACAATTAAACAAGAACAACTCATAACCAAGTGGGATGCATATAGGATAGAGGTAGAGTGGCTATGAGGAGAGGTGGATATGCTAGACCAAGAGAGGAATAAAATTAATATAGAGAGCACAAAAATAGGGACATGCAGGTTGTAGGATCAGGTTATTATGATCCTACAAAAGTAAATAACAAGGGCATGAGAGAAGGTATAGGTGGTAGGAGAGCGAGAAATCACTACTATATTTTATACCATCATGTTGTGCTATAATTATAGAGGAAGCCTTCACCACCTTCCTACCACTCATGGAGTAGAAGCCAAATAAGGATAAGGATATTATTGTAGTCTATGGATATGCCACCACCATGACCACCATCAATTGGAGTAGGTGAGTTGATCTCAAAAGCCTAAAGTGAGGATGATGTTCCAATTTTGGATTACGATACACTTATTAGGAGGGAGAGAGAGAGATGATGATGTTTAAGTGTGCCTATTTTAAATTATGGTACACCAACTCACCAAATATTATGTACTTGATTATGATATTAATTATAAAGATTTTATTGGTTGTTATTGTGATGAAAGAAATTGTATTGTAATATTTTATGGTGCTTGATTTTACAGTAATTATTTATAATTTAGGAGATAATGAAGAAAAAAGAGAATAGAAAATAGGGAACTATAAAATTTTCAAGAAAGATACAATTCAATATGGGGGGACAAGAAGAGTTACATAGTCAACGTAACTATGATCAGTGTAGCTTGCGTGGAATGAGTGTAACCAGGGTTAGCGTTGAATGAGGGAGATGATCAATGGGATAAAATAGACAAGAAAGAGTGGTATAGAAAAGCATAGAATTCCAATCCTATGTAATGTGGTGCTTAATCAATGCAAGATGAGAGAGTGAGAGGATGAGAATTGTGGTCAATATTGTGGTCAAATATAACTTGATAAAGTAGATAATATAATATATATATTGGTTGAGAATACCTATATATATCTATATAGTATAGTAGCTATGTATAATGGCTTGTGGCTAGTTAAGGTCTAAATGAGAAAAAATGATTAGCTATTAGTTAATATCTATATATGTTAGCTTTTTATGTAGTATACAATGGGAGATATCAATCACAATATGTAGAATAATATGAAAGAAAGTAAATCTACGAGATGACTAAAATATGTTATAAATAGAATGATAGAAATGAATACAATGTAGTTATGGAGGAAATGGACACTTCATGAACAAAGCTACTGGAGTACATTACACCCATCACAAATATATGGTGATCTACACATCACTATGCTACTACCTATGAATATGATCTGAGCTTCTATATTGCTTGCTACAATAAGACCCTTTTTATTTTGGAAGATAGGTTCATTGGCCAACACTCTACCTAGTTGTGCAAGTGATACCTTACACATATACAACTTGCACATTGATACTTGTACATTTATTATATTACATGAAGTAACTAGATAAATTTCCCCTAAAGTAATCTAATGTCCTAAGTATGTACCTAGGAAGGTACATTTACATGATCCAAATGATGTAATATAATCTATCCCCTATATTACATTATTTGGGTATTGAAGACTTTAGTCTTCAATGTGTATCTTCTTATTTTAGGTAGTGGAATTTGTATTCTCCTTCATTGCTTACTGTGATTAGGTTCAATAGGTAATCTGTGTCTTCATATGATGTAAAGTAAGTTGTAGTTGAAGGTCCTTCTTTCAATTGACTTTGCATTGTATTCCTCCTTTATCTGCTTCATCTTCTTCTTCTTCTCTAGCTTTGCCTTTGAATCCAGTATTTGTGCTTTCATAGGTGGTTGTGTTGCTACTTGGTTCTTGTAAGGAATATTCTCCTTTCCTATATTCAATCTGTATAGAAGCTTCTAAACAACCACTTAAGCCATCATAATAATATCTTGAATTAGTAGAACTTGATAATCTTTGGTATATGCTATTATTATAAAATTTTGTGGAATGCCTTATGACTCCATAATGATTTTGGAATATGATATATTGCTATTGTAAAATGTAGTTCAATTTTGGTTGATTTTGTAAAGTTTTGTAAATATCAAAAATCAACTTTTCTAACACCTTATTTCTCCTATTGAACTAAGCACTTTTCCAATTTTGAAGAGGTTTTAATTTTGGATTTTCTTTTGTTCCCTTGAGAAATTTTGAGACAAGAATATTATAAATTTCCAACCTTAGAAAAAACCTTAATAACCTCTTTTATTATCCCTCATTTGGTGTTGTAATCCTTATAGCTACCAAATATAGAAAATTAGAACACAATAATATTTGCAAATATTATAAATTTGATTTTTCCAATAGTAACCCTTATTTCTCCTAGGTTTATTTTACAAATATTATTTTGATTTGTTATATTTCACTCTTTGATTTTTGATTTCAATATTGACATTTTCTCTAATATTTGACCTTATTTTACAATCCTTATATCTCCCTAAGAATGAAATAAATATTAAATAAGGATTATTTCGTACCTTTCAATGCTATATTACTTCAATGGTGTCTTTTTCGGATGTATATGACAACAATGTGTTGTTCTCCTTTGGCACTAAAAAACTATCCAAGATTTGGAATCTCCTTGCATTCAATGCATGAATGTTGATGCTTTAAAATATGGGGTCTTTGACCTCCCTTGAACAGAGCTGTTAATGCTCTTTTCTCCTTTATTCCACGTTGCACTTTGGCTTACCTTGACTGTGCTATTGATGCAGACTCCTTGGAATGGGGTGTATTTTTTATGAAGGAGGAATATTGGACCTTGTGAAAAGTGTCACAACTATTTCTTAGGAGTGCTTGAGAGAAATATAGATGCCTCTTAGCACTTGTAAACCTTCTATTAGGTCTGAAAGGAAAATTATGTTCTAAGATGAGCATTCATTCTTTTTCGTTCCAAGTGTCTCTTTTCTTTCTAACATTCCAACCTCCTTTGTAACTTTCCTTGGTCAATCTTGTAATAGATGGGTGCTTGTGTGGGCGCTTGTGTGAGAGCTATTAGGGTTATATTTAGGTAACAGGTGTCATCACCTCCTTATGCATGAGTCTTCTATGTAATACCCTCTCAACATTACCTAGAAAATATTCTTATTAGCAAGGTGCCTTGGCCAATTATTTCTTTGTTGTGAAAGTTCGATGAGGTGATTCCAACTAATGATTTTTAAGGCTTTTGAGTAGCTTTTGGTTGTGCCTTGGTGGAGCTTTGATGGTGCCTTGATGGATATCCTTGTATGTACATGGATTGCTATGCTTTCCCTCATTTTTTAACCTATTTTTATTCTCCTTTGTAGATGATATTACCTTATATGTAATACTCTTTCTTTACTTTGTATTATATCTTATTTTCTTGCAAGTTCGGTCATCGAAAATGGAGGAATTGTGATCCTTTTGAGAGGCTCCTTTACTATGCTTAGAGTGAATTGCTATTTGGTTTTTCTTGAATATAATAATATGCCCTTAAGGAACTATATATTTTTCCCTAAGAGCTACGTATATATGATTAGAATGATGCACAATAATGTAATAAATTTTGGTTATAAGAAACCTTTTTGCACTCCTTTTTGCAGATCTGATTTTTTGTTTTTTGTGGTAGAATTTTGAATGCAATGGGGGATTTGAGGTGGTCTTCTTGAATAGACACCTTTCCCTTTTTTTCTTGGGTAATTTGATAAGAATATCAATCTTATAATGATGTATATATAAGCTTCTCTTTGATGTAATTTTCTACACTTTCACCTTGCAAATAACCTTGTAATGCTTTGGATTTGAGACTCACCAAGTCTCAATTTTTGAAGCTTCCTTTTGAATTTAGTTAGTTGTTATTTTCTCCAAAATTTGGAGGATTCTAACCTATTTTTATGGCTTACCTTAGCTACTAAAATTTTTAAATTTTGGTGCACTAATGTTGTCTTTAGACACTTGATTCTAATATGATTTTATGCCTTTCTCAAGAACACAAACACTAAGCTTTTTTTAGAGTAATGTAGTACTGCGAATGAACCCACTAATATTTCACTTTTAATGCACTAAAAATCATAGCTTATCACTGCAATAAAATTTCAAAATAACTTATAAGTGCACTTAATCAATTTACTACAACTAATCAATAATAATCTAAAATGAATCTTCAAGAGTTATTCTACAATTTCACTACAAACAAAGTTGTAGGAACTAGTCTTCTTTTTCTTTCCAAAGTAGATATTTGGTAATTGATAGATAGTTTTAATTTTGTAATCTAATAAAATCCAAAGCTAATTTTCAAATGAACCTTAAAATGAAATTTTACCTTTTGCACTTTTGAAGATTGTAATTCAATTT
Organism: Wollemia nobilis; assembly: GCA_028583015.1. NCBI lineage: Eukaryota > Viridiplantae > Streptophyta > Pinopsida > Araucariales > Araucariaceae > Wollemia > Wollemia nobilis. Next base: position 16,658,754 of record JAQPPZ010017235.1, read on the forward strand.
TCCTCTTTTGCAAATCTAATCCAAATTAACATGCTTTAATAAATCTAATAAGTAATTCAATTATTGAATCTACTTGCACCAATAGTTGCTTATCTTTTTGAAAGATTTTGTAGCTCTTTTGCAGCTTCTATAGAGGATGTAGATCTTGGTGTCTAATATCACCAAGTTGTTGCCTTGAGTAAAATCTTTCTACTTAGTTTCTTCTTCACCAAAAAGTGATCTTGAACTTTCTTTTACGAGCCTAGGTTTTGATGATTTGATCCTTTAAGCAATATTCTCCTTTTGTTGTAGATTTGGAGAAGTATTTGTCTCTAAAATGATGTCTTCTTACTGTGAGAGGTAATATTCAAATCTATTGGATTTTATAGGCTTCTCCTATCTTAAAGTATTCTTGTTGAATTATGACTTCAAGCAAGATCTTCTTCTCAAGATTCTGAATGACTTGAGGTCTTCTGATATTTGGTACTCCTTACCAAATTCTTCTTCTTCTCTTAGGTTTGTTTTCATATGGTGATAATTGTACCAAATATTCTTCTCAAGATTTTGAATGTCTTGAGGTGTTCTGAGATTTGGCACTCCTTTCCAAATTCTTCTTCTTCTTTTGGGCTAATTGTCGGATGGTGACAATTGTCCCAAATATTTCACTATCTTCTATAGTGAATTTATCTAATGAGTTCTCTTTTGATGATTTATTTAGTAAGGCTCTCCAAGCCTTTTACAAGATTCTCATTGAGACCTCCCCATGGTATTTGATCTTGTAGCTTCTTCTGGTTTTCCTTGAGATATTTTCTTCAACCTTCTGCTCCTGGAAGTGTTGGTGGTGATATATTCTTCTAGATATCTGATTCTACTAATTTTGAATTTGATCTAGACTCTCCTAGTTCTTCTTATTCTTCTAAGACTAGAAGTTCTTAAATGACATCTTCTCTTAATATCTTTACCTTAAATTTTGCTTCAGGTGCTAGATTAATTATGAAGAAGATACTCTTCCTAAATTTCTTATATGAAGTTTTCCAACTCACAAAATATTCTTTCCCTGCAACAAAGTATTAGTACTGAAATATTAATCTACTTCTAAATCAGATACTTTCTTATGGATTCTTCTTCAGGATCAAGGCTTATGTGGCATTTTTTAGTATCAAGGCTTTCATGGCCTTTTTCTTCAGTATCAAGGCTTCTATGGCCTTTTCTTAAGTATCAAGGATTTTGTGGCCTTATCTTCAGTATCAAGGCTTCTATGGAATTTTCTTCAGTATCAAGACTTTTGTGGCCTTTTCTTTTGGGACAAGGCTTCTATGGTCTTTTCTTCAATATTAAGGTTTCTATGACATTTTATTTTGGATTAAGGCTTATATGGCCTTTTATTTTGGAACAAGACTTCTATGGTATCTTCTTCTATATCAAGGTTTTTGTGGCCTTTTCTTCTTCTATGAAGTTCTCAATCTAGCAATGGAGATATATAGTCTCCTAAATTCACCACGACTCTTCTCTAGAAGTCTTCTTTTGTAATATTATTTTCTTGCATAAGGAACTAATATCTACACTATGAAGGCACACCGAAATTTGGGAAAAAAAGTTGAAGTCTCCTAGATTTCTATTGTAGGAGGTGTCCCAATCATCTGAGAATTAATTTTTTGCAACAAAAGAAATTTTAGGCAATAGTTAACAAATTCCATGTATCACTAGTTGATTTGTCAATCTAGTGGATTGAGTGCTGAGTTCTAGTCTTCATGATTTTTTCCTGCAACTCTGTGGAAAGGATCTAGCTAAATGTAATCTCAATATTTTTGAAACTGATATTTCTTTCAGTACTCACTTATGGCTCTCGCTAATTCTACCACCTAGACTCTTCTAAGAGTTTTTGATAGTGGCTAGTCTAGCAGCATGTCAGGTTCATAAAAAACTTAGGCTCAATGATAATGGTACCTAGATCTATCATGGATATGATATCACTATTAGCTTTTGGTGCAGTATGCAATGGGAGATAGAAATCACAAGATGCAGAGTAATATAAAAGAAAGTAAATCTATGAGATGATTGAAATATGCTATAAATAGAAATTATGAAAATAAATACAATGTAGCTATGGAGGAAATGGAAACTCCATGAACAAAGCTACTGGACTACATTACACCCATAACCAATATATAGTGATCTACACAGCACTATCCTACTACCTACAAATATGCTTTGAGATTCTATATTGCTTGTTACAATGAGATCCTTTTATATATGAAGATAGGTTCCTTGGCCAACACTCTACCTAGTTGTGCAAGCAACACCTTGCACATATACAACTTGTGCATTGACACTTGTACATTTATTACATTGTATTAATTAACTAGATAAATTCTCCCTAAAGTAATCTAATGTCCTAAGTATGTGCCTAAGAAGGTACATTTACATGACCCAAATGATGTAATATAATATATTTCTAAAAATACAAACAAAAATAAGCAGTGATCAGTTAGGATGTATATCAACAGTAGAAAACTATCGATAACAGGGTGAAGAAGACTGGTAGTAGAAATCTACCAGCATTATAAGGGAGAAAAATAACATAGAATTTGATAAATACCAAATTTTGATAAACACCAAAGGAAGCAGACAATACTAAAATAATATAGACACAGGAAACGATCGGTACCAGGGTGAAACAACTACCAAAAGTAGTTTGTAATCAGTTGAATAAGACATGATCAATATAGGGTGAACACTAAAGAAGATCGATAATAAAAAACTACCAGTAGTAGAAAACTACCAATAGCATAAGGGAGAATAACGATAACATATTATGACTGGTCAGAGAAGGAAGAAGAATGACTATAGAAAATGATTGTTACATGGTGAACAATACTAGCAGCAAAACATTACCGGTAGTAGAAGGAAGAAGAACATTCATAGAAAATGACTAGTAAAAGAGTGAATAAAACTGGTTGTAGAAAACAACAACAACAGGTTCTTAATGTCCCTCTTCCTTTTATCACTTTTAGAATTGTGATAAATTTCTTCAATATCATGTTTATTTTCTAAAATGAAATAAATTTTACTATACAGGTTCAATGACACATACTCCTAATGCAAATTTTTTGAAAACAAGAGTATCCTAAAATATTTTAGCCAAATAAGGTACATACTTATTTTAACTACTAAATAGTAAGTTGTGTAAGTAATATCAAACAATGATATATAACATCTATTTATGCAGAATACCCTAATGTAAATGAACCTGTATGCTTTAATAACTTAAAACATAAGGAATGAATGCAATATATGTTTATCAATCTAATGGATGACAACATAGAATGTATAAAAATCATGAATGTAATTGAAAATACTTAAGATAAGAATTTAATAAATTAATCACCCATATATGACATGTAATAAATGCAATTGTTATGATGTAAATGATATAATGTGTCATTCGATTTTCTTTTGCAAAATTTTGAAAAATATGCACAATATAGTTAGTGGCCGTCTAAATATTATTGCTAATATCCATAAGGTATCTATCCTATATGTTGATTGTGCTTTATATAATGATGTATCATGGATTTGATACTTTGCAGTTTGATGATTTATATGGTTGTGATATTTGAAATTTTGTTGCTATGGGAGAAATATTTGAGGTTTTCCATAAGACTCAAACACCCTAATAGACTTAGCAAAAGTTGCATACTAACCACACTAGATTTTTGAGATAAAAGGCTTTTGCTAGGATAGGCCCTAACTGTTCATTATCCCTGTGTCTACACATGATTATTTTAAGATAAGACACAAGCATTCCTTGATGTCAGACGTGATTCTTTCAGCCCATTTCTAAGATAGGGGTTCCACAAATGTCTTATCCAATCCCAAGTTTATATTTTAGTTGGACTAAACCACTAGGCAATGCAGGACACTTGAAGCTAGATATTCCACATTCAAAAATTGGTCTTGTTCATAAGTGAGGTGCTAATGCATCAAACATATCATCATGTGTAAGGTATAATAGTGCTGACAATTCTAGGGATTCAGGCTCATTCCTTTCTATCCTTCAATTTTTGGGATACTTGCTCATATGTAATGAAGTAAGGGAGTCGATTCCATCTTCATTTTGAATTATCTTTGGATCTTTATTTTATCTCTCTTTGAATTGGATTTTGGATCTTCATTTGATCTCCGCTCGAAATTTGATTTATGAACTTCATTTGATCTTCACTATGAACTTTTATTTAAGCCTATTTTTTGATCTTCACTCGATCTTCACTTTTTGACATTTGGATTTGATAATTTTATTCAAAAAATTTACTTTGGGGGGATTTACTTGGGAAAACTATTTCTGGTACATCGATTGAGAATATCGATCTTATGATATCAATATGGGATATCATTTTGGGGAGTCGATCTATGATATTTATCTAGGGTATCAATCATGAAGATTGATGTAGGATATCACTATGGGATATTGCTTATTTTATCATAAACAAGGGATTCTGAATAGGGAACTAACCTATCCTTTTTCCAACTACCAACATTTCCCATACTTTCTGCATAGAGGGATAAGCAAGAATAACACTTTTCGCTTCAGGATACCCGATCCTACTTCACGACTTTCATCTTCACCTAGTCCTTATTAGGATTGTTTAAATTTATTTATTAGTGATAGGATTCTGATATGCTAAGGGCTATACTAATTGAAAATTAGCTACAAAAGCAAAGTAAGTTTTCTACCAACTCTTGATAAGACCACTAGGTATGGCTGAATGACTGAAAAACCCTAGTATATATCCATAGAAACATTATAGGTTGTGTTGAAAAACATAATTACTCACATGAATTATGGATCATGATAAATGTAGAGATGCATGATTTAAACACAAACATGGTGTCATTTGTAAGACTGACAAACATAATCCCTCCTACTACGGAATGCAATGGATGATGAGTGCCTATATGCAATGCAGTAATGCAACGAATGCATGTGTAAATGCAAAATTCAAATGCAAAATTCAAATGCAAATGCAAACATTTTTGGATTATATGCTTTACCGATTTTTTTGGATTTTATTGATTATATAATTTTTATGGGTTTTGAGCCTCATAACTGACCAAATGACGAGTACATGCCTATGGAGCATTTATATTGACCAAGCAATTTTTAAGAATCCTTGGAGCTTTTATGATTGACCAAAGGGATTATGGGTACCTTTGGGGCATTTTGGGATGACCAAGTGATTTTGAGAATCCTTGGAGCCTTTGGGTTGACCAAGCAGTTTTTTAGAAACTCTTGGTGCCTTTTGAGTTTGACCAAAGGGTTGAAAAATGTCTTTGGAGATTTTTGGGATGACCAAGATATTATAAGCAAATCCTCAAGGCTTTTAACTAACATGACCAAGCAGTTTCAGGAACTATTGCAGCCTTTTGGGATGACTGAGCGATTTTAAAGAAACCCTAGAAGCTTTTAACTGACATGACCAAGTGGTTTCAGGAACCCTTGGAGCCTTTTGGGAAGGGCATGCTACCCTATATACCCCCAGTGAGTGTGCTATTTGACGACAATGAGGAAGGTGCAATACCTCTAGATTCCTCATTTTTCCTTATCAAATTTGGCATGGCTGGTGGGGAAGGTATGATACCTTGAAAACCCCCAGTGTGCATGCTATTTACTAAAAAGTAATCAGTTTGTTTAGGAAGAGTGATAGAAATTAACTCCCCCAGGTGAAGATCGGACCTTACTGGTGTGCCTATGCTTTGGCATGGGTGAATGAGAGAACCATCCTTGTGGATCTCATCCTGTTCTGCTAGGTCTTCGATGACCCTCTTAAATGACTGGCAACTTTGAATGTCATGTCCTTGCATTCGATGATACACATAAAAGGGACCTATATTGGGTGACCTAGTATTAGATACCCTATGCTTAACTTTGGGTAATACGAATGCATGTGCCTCGTGTAAATTTTGAAACAAAGTTAGAGTAGTCATCTGAAATGAAACTACTCGCTGCACTGGCCTATTGGGCCCACAGGGAAATTGACAATTTTGAGGTTGCTCTTGAGGAGGTGTGACCTCTACTTCGACATGTTAGGGTATTCTGAGAGAATCATCTACATGATAAACCCCCTTATCTATCAAATTTTGCACCGCACTCTTAAATTCATGACAATCATGAATGCCATGACCCTCTATTCGATGGTAGAGACAATAGTGATGCTCCATGTAACCCATAGGTTTAACTCTATTTGGGTTTAAAGGGATGAAATTAGGAAATTTGATGACCTTAGCCTCTTGTAAATTCTGAAAGATATCAGACATAGACTCTTGTAATGAAGTCCCACTATGTTGCACCTATTTTGGGCTCTTGCACCGCATTGGTTGGCTTTGTGAATACAATGATTGGGTTGGCCGCATGGGATTTTGCTTTTGCTGAGGCTTTTCCTATAATTGCACAGGAAGCGATTCAAAATTAGATAAGGGTTGCTTTTGTAATTCCAAATTTTCAATCCGATTATTGATAAAATGCAACACCTTATCTTGCTCATCCATTCGATGCTCTATCCATTCCAAACGGCTTAAAATGGATCGTAAGGCTGACAAAGAATTCATATGTATTTCAAATGACTAATTAGAAATACCTTTATCATTTCAAGGAAATAGAAAAGTGGATGCTATGGATCCATTAGGTAATTGCAAATCACATATTTCCTACACTTGAGTTGATGTGGAAGCTTCTTGATGACACACTTCATCAATGTTGTCCACATGCTCATGTTGATGACTCAACTCAAGATGTTGTCTCACTTCATTGTGTTGAACTGTGTCACTTTCAGTACCCCAAATATGATGTAAGGAACCTACTTGTTGGTGCTATCAAGATGGTGCCATGAGAAATGAGTCAGGAGTGACCAATTTCAAAAGTTTTGGCCCTGGCAATATGAAAAAACCACTGGATTGCCCCATCTTCAGCTCTATGTGATTAGGAACCACTTTATCCTTTGGCCTAATGTCGACCATTCCTACAAAATCATGATAAAACTCTACAACTGCATGTGTTGTTGGTAATTCATCAACATACTGAGGTTTTTCTATTTTAGTCATGATAACTGAACCTTCCTCATGCTCATACGATGTCTCCAAGATAGGATCTCTAGGTGGGGACTCAATGAAAAGTTGACATAAATCCTTAGTGGACTCTATGCTGGGTAGCATCATAATACTGGACTCTTTAAGCTCTTCATATTCATCATCATCCTTGTGAGAACTATCTAGTGATATGATGGATGAAAAGGGTGTGATACACTTGGGTGCATCCATGACCATGCTAGGTTCTTCCTCCTTGATAGGAGTGTGAAGATCCTCTAATGATACCTTCAAAGCGGCTATGAGAAAATCCATAAGGGAATTCATCAATCCTTCCATGATAAGCGGTATCGAGAGTGCAGGGGTTGTAGATAACTCCACAGGTGATAGCGGTGGGGGTGGTAACTCCACCACAGTCTGTGAGGCTGCATCCAAACTTTGGATAGATTCATCCAATTTATCTTGCAGATGCATATGCGCCTCACCAGGTTCCTAAGGATTATCCTTAGGCTTATAATACTTGAAGGGATCTAGGTTTATCTCAACTACATGAACTTCACCTCCATGGGTTTACTTAATGCACTGATGCACTATTGATGGTATGTACTCCATGGCTCTTATCCACGGTCTTTCAAGTAGCAGATTATACTATCTCGACCCCTCTAAAACGTAGCATAATGTAAAAATAATATTTTGTCCCACATCGATGGGGAGGACTATTGTGCCTACTGTAGGGGATTCCACATCATTAAAGGCTTGCAATATGAAATTTTTTTCCTTGATGTGAGATGGTGGAATTTTGATATGTTTGAACGTTGAGGTGGTGATGATATTAATCGATGATCCTGTATCTACAAACACTCACTTATACAAAATATGTTGTATCCTTGCTATGATATGCAATGGAGGATCAGAATTCCTGACAGGGATAGGTTTGACTTCCTATTTATGGAAAGTAATCACAGGTTCCTTATATGGTGTAATAGACTATATATGACCCAAGGATTGTGACGAATTTCAAGCATTGACACTGCTCACCTATTGAACTTAACTACTCTCGACCTCACACTTACACATGGGATCCCTAGGAATATCTTTCTATCACTCTTTGATAACCCTAGGCATGTCTATCTACCTAAGAGGATGGCTATCTACTTTCTTAAGTGGTAACTCTTGACGATGCATTGGGTGTGTTGGTTTGACTTGTTGCCTAAGAACTCTAGGTATGAGCTTCTTTTTGGGAATTACCTCACATGATTGCTCTTCACATGCTTTCTATTGGTAAATCCTCTCTTCATGCTGTTGAAGCTCATCCAACCTTAGTTGATGCGCTTTCTTTCTCTCTGAGGACTCACACTCTAGGCACTTTTGCTAACGACATGCCTCCTCTAATTGATCTTGGAGCAATCACCTCTCATGGGTTGCATGAGACTCATATTCCCTATAGGACTGACTCATGAAGTACAATACACAACTCTCTATCTCCTTATGTGGAGACCTAATGATGTGGGTTCCAACCATATGTTAAGAAACCCCATGATCTGTATGGGTGAACCTCCTACATGATGAAGGGAGCTCGTGATGACTATCAAAATGTCACGCTAGGAGGATTGGATCCTTTGATGCATGATGAGTGTGCCTAGCTAGGAGGTGTACAAGGTTTGAAATATCCTCACGAGAACATCAGGAGCATTCAGAGCCTCTCCATGAACTCTTCGACTCATTATCCCATGATTGAGCTCTATCATGCTTAGTCATCATTATTAATTGACTAAACAAGACTCGAGATGTTTCCTCTCTTACTAAAAATTATGGCCTCAAGGAGGGTCTTATCTTGATGAATTAAGCAATAAAGAAGCATACAAAGTAAAAAACGTGATTATCTCCTTTATTTTCTAAAATTTGAGCCCTAAATTGTTTGATGTGTTTCAATGATTTGTTGTATCAGTGTAGAAACTCTTATCATGTTTTGCAAAACTTGTTGGATTTTATTCTCAGTTTAATGGCTTTCACATGTACTCTCGTAGCTTGAAAACTTGGCTATAAACTCTATGTCATGTAATCCAATCTATAATGTGTGGTAATGAATCCCACACACGGTTAGGAAGCACAGGTCCTCCCAGATCCTCACCTATTTTCCCCCAGTCAATGTTATACCCTTCGAAGAGAATACATGCAAATTTTCTAGGGTATGAAAGGTTCTCGGATCCAATATTGGTCTAGTATCCAAAAGGTTCATGGGATTTGGGCCAACGTATGGAAGTTATACCCACCGTCGTTGAACCCTACTAGTGGTTGGATGTCAAGCCCAACTCACTAGAATTTAAGTGCCAAGTGGTGTGTGTGGTTCCTTTTAATGTACATAAAATAAATGCATCATATAACATTCATATCATTTTCTAAATGCTATGCAAATGAAAGAATGTTTTGAATTCAAAAAATTCAAGCTATTCTAGATGCTCTTTGAGACTATGCACATTACGATGATAATTGGCCATGAATTGGGCCTCACACATGTAAACCATTCACACAAATTCTATCAAGCATGTTGGATTCTAGGGCAGATTAAAATCAGAGATCCATTATTCCTAGCAGTGCCTTTCTAATGACACAAAAGATAAATGCAACTAAGACCTAATTCATTTCCTTTTATTTCTTAGTTTCTTACTTGCATTCAAAATTTAACTTTATGGAAAAACATAGAGATAGAAAAATTTATAGAGTGAGAAATAGGGCCTACCTTAGGTCCACATTTGATTGAGCTTTATCCCTCTATTTTTTGCAATGTCTATTGGAAACCACAGGTCTAGGCTGCGGTTATGACTATGGCCCATGGGTTGAACCTGCAATTCAATTGTTGGCCCGTAGTTGGTAGCTACGGTTTGTACCTGCAAGTCACAAAAACCAAAAAATGATAGTCAGATGCTAGAATTGTGGAGTTCCACCATGATCACCTTCTGATACAACCAAAAAGTGTGCACCCATCTACTGTACTATGTCGTATTCATTCATTCAAATCATAAAATTGACAAGATTGCATAGATTCAACAAAATAGACTTTTCTTGTATTTATAATTGCAAAGAATCTCAATTACAATCATGCCCCTCTTAGGGTCACCCAAATTAATTGCAATAATGTTGCTTTTCATTTGGTCACAAACTGCTCTGGGGTGGATTTTCCCTCTTCTTCACGTTGAGGAAGGAAGTTGATGGTTAAGTCTCCTTTGAATATATTCCCTGCGGTCAAGAAACAACATAAGAGTTTCAAAAAGATAGGCATCCTCTCATGATGAGGCCCTTTTAGAAAAATGCATAAAGACACCATTAAGCATGTATAATCAAGAAAACATGAAAAGTGCTTCTAAACTATGTAAATTGAATCAAGATTCATAGAATTGCATGAAGAAAGAAAACAACTACACTATGCATGGATCAATTATGTAAAGTAGAGCATGAAAATGAATAAGGAATCCATTAATGTCCTATTTGATGATTAACATAAAGAAACTAATCTAACCTAATTATGCTGATCAAAAGTTTGCTAAACTACAATTTAACCATAAAAATAGTTAGTCTAAGTTAATTAATTAGAATGAAATGAAAAAGGTAAGGTGGTGATACCTCTACTACAAACCATAGCTCTGATCAGTGGTTTGCACTATAAACCATAGCTAAAAGCCACGATTAGCAATCTGATAGGTTTACCCTCAATTCCAAGGGTAGTGGACTTGACCTCCTTGTCCAAATTTATGTTCAATGGTCGCATTTAGTGTCCTCATACTGATTTAGTGGTTGATTCACTGTGAAGGGCCTTAATTTGCCCGAATATGCATTTCTTGGTTCTCCTAGGCTCCTAGGGCATCCATAATGCAATTCATCATGAATCTTGGCAAGTAGGTAGGGGATAAGTGCAATAGCTCTCTCTTAGTATACTCAATTGAGTGTACAATTCAACAGGGCTCCACTACTCAAATATCCAATGCTCCCTTTGATAATTTGCCCTAATTCTGAGGGATACTTATAGGACTACCCAAGGGCTAGGGGTGGCTTCATGGAGAAGCCAAGATCAAGAAGGTGTGGTTAGGATAGTTGGATTGGAATTTTCCATCCTCTAACCACCTTCTTCAAGATCAAATGGTCGTTCCAATCGATTTTTCTTAGATTGAAGGCCAACTGAACTTCAGTTAAGACCATAGGTCACAACTATGGTCTAGACTATAAACCGTAGGTCTTAGCCACGGTTCAACTTGTAGACCATAGGTCTAGGCTATGATTTAGACTGATTAGGCCAAGGAGCCCAAATTGAGTGGTTAGAACCACTACTCTTTTTTGGAGTTTATCCAAGATCCTCCATATGGTATTATAGCATATCCATATGAGTAGTCACCCTCGACATGACATATTTTAGGTGTCTACACTCAATTAACCCTAACATGCCTCCACTTGAAGATATTCCTGAGCATGAGATACCTCAACATGAAATTATTTTAAACAATGACATGCAATAACTTGAAGAGAACCAGGAAAGTGACACACCTAAAAAAAAATAAAACAACCATATTTACCAAATACCAACTTCTAGGGAATCTTCTTCTCAAAAAACTAAATGTAGAAAGTTAACTAGGTGGACTATTGGAAGAAAATTCTAGCTAGAATGGTCATTGAAATATCCATTTATTTAACTGATGGAGCCTGAGAATAGTAATGACACTCCTGCATAATGTAGATGCATTATTTGTAATTAGAAACTAGGAAAGTATCATAAGATGCAACTTAAGTTGGATACAATATAAAAACATTATGGAAAAGTATATGTCACAGTAAAAGAAAGTGATGGAACAACTAAGAAAACAATAAGATGGAAGGATACTTCTGAATGCGTATATGTTAGATATGCACAAGATTATGAAAGAGAGATGAAACAACAACAAAAATTATTCAAAATGGTGTAACTATTGAAGCAAAATTTCAAAAAATTCATAAAACTACTTTAGTTTGAAAAAGTTTACAGTTTGTTGTGGTATATACTATTATGAAAAAGGGTAGACCAATATCTGATTTTATTGATTTTAAGCATCTCTTTCAACTAGCTGATGTGCAAAATATTTCCAATGCACATTGGTCAAATCGTAGTGGTTGGGAAATGATAAAATATCTATCTTTAGTTGAGGAGGACCTGAGAGAGAAAGTGAAAAAAACTAAATTCATTTAACTTTCAATTGAGGAAGTAAAAAATGTTGACAATAAATCTTGGATATGAATGCATGCTTACACATTTCAGGATCACTTAAGGCAACATCATTTTCTAGCATTACATAAGATGATCGATAATTATAATGCAAAAAACCTTTATAATGTTGTTGTAAGAAGCTTAAAGGATATTGCAGGAATGGATGATACAACAATAGCCAATAAGTTAATATGTATCAGAGCTGATGGTGCTGCTATAATGTAAGATCACAAAAATAGGCTTTGTGTTTTATTTCAAACATCAATTACCCCATATTTGATCCCCATTCATTGCATGGATCATAGAATGAATCTTGCATATAAAATTATGGGCACATTCAAAAATGTTGCTAGAGTGAAAGAACTTATCCATGAAGTACATGCTTAATTTTCTTGTAGTCTGTAGAGTTTCAATTGTTTGCAATAGGAGTTACAAAAGACAAAAAATTATTAAAAATTGTGGATACTAGGTGGATTTCACTATTTCAACCTACTTCCAAAGTTTTCAAAGAATATAAATATTTAGCAGGGTTTATGTATAATAATCAAATGGTAGTTGATAAGGCAAAGGACTTGTTCTACCGAATGATAGATTTAGAAACTCTGTTCATTTTATGTGGTATTCTTCCAATGTTGCATGAAATAAATATTTTGACAAAACTTGCACAACAAAGAACCATATATATTGTTGATTTCATCAATATTAGAAAATAAATATTTATGCATATTGATAATTTATACTTGTTTGGAAAAAAATTTATGGATCTGTTGTTTGAAGATTAGAGAAATTTAACAAACATGGATAATTCGAACAATTTTTTGAAGTTCAATATCAATGACAATATTTGCATTAATATTCATGGAAATTAGATAAAATTATATTGTTTTGAAAGTCCATCGGGAATAGTTTTAGATGATATTGAACAAATGCCAATAACATATAACATATTTGATGTTGTTCTGTAGAATACAAGGATTAAATTGAGAAAAATAGTAGAAACCTTGACAAGAGAAATAAGAGACCTGTTGTAGCAAAAAATGATACAACATGAATGTACCCCTAATTTCAAAATTTTAAGGCCATTAAGAGGTTCATGAATTTTGTGATATGTTAATGAACAATTTAAACCCTAAGCTTTAAAACAATTAAAAACCTCAAAAGATAACCATAGAAAAAAATATTTCAAATATTGATAAAAATTTCAAATTACTTAAGTCATTTTTAATAACCCTGTCATCATGCTAATCATTCTTCATATCTAGTCTCAATTGTAAACACACTGAGAAAAGCCAAAAACTTAATCAAATAGGTCTTTGGTCGACAGTGAGAAAGGATCGATCAATCAACCGACCAGTCGATAAAATCAACTCAATAGAGAACCGTCGTTCGGCCAATGATAATAAAATATGGATCGAACGTGCAATCGATTGATTTGACAAAGAAAGAAGACTACTTGGTTAAAAATAAATCAATGGTTCAAAGCTAATCAACCAAACATAGTATTGACATATATATATTTTGTAGCCTAAAAAAATTGATAAAAAATAGTCAACCCATTCAATCAAAGCTATATTGAAACAAGCACTCGACCATAGAGAGTAAAAAATCAAGCAAGCAATTTAGCATGAAAAGTTCATTCAGCCAAAGCCAAGTTTGAGAACCTAATAAAAGTTGAGAGCTTAGAATTCAAAGGAGGAGAGATTGACTGAACACGTTGTGCAAATAGAGATCATCGATCGAAAGCTTATCAACAACCAAAGTTGATAATTCAAAATATAACAAAGATCAATGGTCAACAAGTTGCTCGACTAAAAAGCTGATCAAACCATTCAATCAAAGTTGACTGACTTATCAAAGATGAAATCCTTCAGTTGAACAAAATCCCATGTGGTGATGTTAAGACCATTCGGTTGATGAGTAACATAGATCGATCGATTGATACCAAGTAGAATTAAAAATTCTTGGCCAACCAAAGCAATAACATGATGAAATCTAAGTCATTGAAATCTTTCTAGCTGAGAAGAGATAGATTATTGGATGTTGTCTATCGAATAGATCACAACCATCAAAGGGGTATCAACCGAGTGAAGCAGACGGTCAAGATGAATCAAATCAAATAAAGGTAAAAATAAGCGAGGTATGCTAACATTAATTTCACATGCATTTTGGTTTAGCTAACATCATTATTATATTAACCCCCTAATAAAGGCTAGCATAAGTTTATTGTAGCATGTACGCAGATACTCTAGACTAATTGATCGAGAAATTAATATCAAGCGACTGAAATCATCATTCATGTAAAATAAAGAAGCAGTCGTCGATCAAAAATTGATAGACAATGAAGTCTAACTTACCAAAAGGAGATAAATACCCAAATATATCAATTGAAAAATGATCAATGACCACAGATGTACACACGACATGGTGCCAATAACACATGTCAACCGATCGATAGCATGCACAAATTGATAACACATTGAGCCCAAATATTTGAGAGATCACTAGTCTGGGAAAAGTTAGCATGATGCTTGAAGTAACAATGATCTCATTGACACAACTAGGGGCCAATTAAGGAGTTGTAGATGTGTAGACTCTATTTTAGATCCATACAGTAAAATCGTGCAAACCCACTAAAAAGGAAAACAAATCCACAACATGCTAGCTCAATACAAAGAGTGAGGTGGCAACATAAGTAAAGTAAACACAATAATGAATGCGTTGAAATAAAAATATGGCCAAGTCAAAGCCATGGGACTCCATGTATCACATGGACGAATTTGATAAAATGAAGTGAATCATCATTAACTAAACAAATGAAGGACAATTCATGAACCAAATGATGGAAACGAAGGACCAATTTGAGGCAATATCATCAGTTCAAAGTAAAATAAATCACTCTTGGATAAAGGAAACCTAGCTCCAACATCGATAGTTGATAAAATAATCCATCCCAGCTCATCCTTTATATGGAAGGCACCCATTCTAAAATCCAAGTGAAATTTTGAATAAACGAAGATGGATCAAAGTGCACTAGTAGTGAGCTGATAGAAAAAGAGGAAGGTGCTTCAAGAGATCTTGGTTAATTGATGGTAGAAGAAACAAGAGGCACAAACTACACAAAATAACACCCTTGAAAATTTCCCATGCCTCAATAAAATATAGTTATATAAATGTCACCTCGATGGAGTATAATTATGGAAGTACCATGTTGTTTTTGGTTTCCTTAATTTGTGTTCTTCCAATTATCTATTTTTGTCAAGATCCACCTCTCAGCACAATGGTATTTTTTCTTCATTGCTTCTAAGGGTCTAATATACCAAATTTTTGTAATGACCCTTTGCTTCTTTCCTAGGATGCAAGTCAAGCCCCCGTGTAGTTGAAGAAAACCCTAGATCTAAGATGATATGTTTGACTCCAGTAATATTTTTAGTCTAGGGGATCAACATGATCAACTACAAAATATCAGGTTGTGGTAACCTGTATATGTGATGGCACTCAATCAAAAAGGATCTCACTTTAGAACAAGTAAAGAAGATCACAAGGTTGATTTAGAAGACAACGACCAGATGGATGATGACTAGGCATAATTCTAATATATTAAGAATAAATTCTAATTTTGAGACAACTAATAACATGTTATACAAACACCTAGCCAATGACAAGGTAAGAGATGGTGCCAAGTGGAGAGTTTAGATTAAGGCAGTTTTGATAGTTATAGAGCCACCACAACTATAAGAATGGCATCTACAACTAGAAAGAGGATCAATATTTTAACATAGCATATTTTTTCTAAGAGGTATAATTGAGTGCCCCATGCTTTTCTATTGTATTCCCTTTGTGTCTTTCTTATTTTCATCCCTAATTCTTCCCATTGCTATGCAGGTTTTGATAAAAAAGTTTCCAAGAAGCTGAGATTATTTCTAGACTATTGAGCCAGAGGTCTAGAGACTCGACTGCTACGATATTCAAATGGGAGAGTGAAAAGTCCTTATTACGATATTCGAACGAGGATTTATATTGTATTAATATTTCAAAGAGTTCAATGAAAAATTTAAGTCAGCTATTCATGTAATCAATTCCAAATATTAATACAATTTTGGGCTTCTTTCCTATTATAACTTTGTTATTAGTTTTGTGTGTGTCTTCATTATGAGTTACATTATTTGAATGCATAGTGAACATTTATTTAGTTGGTCAACTATTACATTTATTATGATATTCAAATGAATGTAATCACACCAATTATTTATTTTCCTCATTATTTTATTTCATTGAAGTGTTACTAAATCTTGCTACAATAGCCCAAAGGATTAAGACATTGGTCATACATAAGGCATAATCAAACTATTATTATTTTATCTTGGTCAAATTTATAAAAAATTTAACTCATCACCATAAATTTGGAAGAGCATGAACATAAAATGTTAAAAAATTTAATTTTAACTCAAGGGTATCCTTACCATACCTGGTTTGTTTAGAAAATACTAACTCTATTCCTAGGTTAAAGAGGCAGGTCAAATCGAGTCTGTAATTACTCGCTGGAAGTTGGTTTTTCTTGTAGTGTGATAGCTTATCCCAAGGATGCAGGAAAAATATCCAACAAGACCATTTTCAAAGATACAAGTTGCTTGAGGCTATGGTTGTTGTTAACCCCATGTTTTGGAATCCTGTTACTGATTGCAATTTTACAAGTAAATTGTTCATAAACTATATGCATACAATTATGAAACATTTTACTAAATGTGTGGAGGTTAATGGTATCAAGATCAATGGTATTATCAATAAATACCTTTTGACAAATCAATCATCCTATTTTGGATCAACAGTGGTGGATCAACTTTTCCATTTGACTAATAATAATGAACCAGGTTCTATAAAAATTTTGTGGAAAAAATTGTATCCAAGTAGTGTCTTACAATATGCAACGAGTGAATATTTTTTCTTATATGAATTATTCCAAATAATTATTTTGGAATCAGTAGAAGATGAAAGGGTTTTTAGTGCTTTGTATTTTGTGAAATATAAGGTTTGTAACATATTGGATAAAAATTTAGAAAATTGTTTGAGATTATATGTGTCATCTTATGAATTGGACAATTATCAATATGAAAGAGCTTTGGCATATTAGAAATCCCTAGCAGAAAGAAGAGGTATCACAAATGTTATGGATAAGAAAGATCAATATACTGGTATTGATCAACAATTCAAAACACAAACCTTAGCTATGCAAATTGATAAGTGTTTGTTTCAGCTTTCGCCATTGTAATTTTGGATAAACTAATAATTGATTGTTCAAATTCTTCCACTATACGCACTCTAATTTTGCATAAACTTTTGCATTGTTGATTTAATACATAAAATATATTGATATTTTTTATGTTTCATATTATTATTTGTGTGTTAAATTTTATAAATGATATCATAGACTTTTTAATATAATTTTATGTTATATTTGATAGATTTGATTGTTGTTGTAAACATATGATTTTTAAATATGGTAACAATATTGGCAGAAGTTAGAATCTGAAATAGATATCAAACAAAATAATAACCTAAAATTGTATGACATATTTGCCAAAATAGATTCATTAATTGTAAGTTGTAACATTTTTTTGCCAAAATAGTTAACTTTTCACCAAAATCCAAAATTGTATAACACATTTGCAAAATTGTATAAAACAAAAAAATATCCATAATTGTATAACAAATTTGCAAAATATTTTTTCATTAATTCGAAAAGTATTACATTACATAGCATTTTCAAAATATTATTTTTAACACTATCAAAATACTACACAACATTTCCAAAAGCAAATCCTATCTCTAAAGGAGTATCAGATGCAGTGTCTCTTGTTGGGTCAGGCTCACTTTGCAAATGAATTTTATCAACTACATATGACAGTAGTGCACTAGCTCTGATTAGGTTCTCTTGCACTATATTCAAACTTGAGATCAAAGCCCTTTCCTTAGCAGGATGTTCTTTGGATGTTGAAGCTATTTTTTTTCCTTTTCCTTTAGAAAAATGCTAGGATCTAAGTTGTGCAATATGATAATATTTTTGAAGGCATT
This sequence comes from Wollemia nobilis, assembly GCA_028583015.1. NCBI lineage: Eukaryota > Viridiplantae > Streptophyta > Pinopsida > Araucariales > Araucariaceae > Wollemia > Wollemia nobilis. The sequence continues at coordinate 16,677,112 of JAQPPZ010017235.1, forward strand.
GTCTCATATAACGGTGTAAGCTAAGTGTTCCTTCAATTGTATTGCTTTGTAAAGGTTATCCTTGGCAGTGTTTAAATAAACATTGAGGCTCAACCTTTTTCTTTAGATTTTTAAAATTTGATTACAAAATAGATAAAGTGTACTATATTAGTTACAATTTGATATAAAAATATATATTAATAAACACATAATTAGTAGAACTTCCATTAGAAACTACTTTTCTTGCCTCTACAATATTAACATTCTTCTTATCAATAGCCCATTGATTATATTATGCCTCGGCTTCAACATTCATCATTATGTACATTAGTACTCCTTACACTTCCATATTGAGCTTGATCTAACAAAGCACCAAGCTTTTTTGGTTCCTGTTCAACCAAAGAAAAATAATAGTCTCTTTTAGAAAAATTATTGTATTGAGCGTTTAGTTCCTGAATTAAAAATTTTGCTAGATACTCCCAATATTTTAAACTAGAGATGTTAGCCAATAGAATATATTTTATGTTGGCCTCAAAATTATCAACCAATAGAAATTTTTTTGGAAATTTTAATTTTGGAATATTAGTAAGATGACTAGCATCGCCAGTTTCATGCGAAGGGGGAGAATAGGTGCCACAAGCTACTGCTACTTCATATTCCTATGCTTCTATCTACTCTTTTTGATCATGAAGTACATAGGTAGCATGAAAAAACTTAGGAGCACTACCTTGAAAAGATAATATCGTTGAATATTAAGATTATCCAATGTTGATAAACCACGCAGAGTAGATGTTCCAACCAAAATATTTGGAAGCTCTTATAAATTTTGTGTATGTGTTATTCCACAACTCCTTGTAGAAAATAATTGCTTCCCATGTATTCGCTATTGACCCCTCATTGGTTGTGGCCATGGTGGAGGTGGTGGCGGTATCATTCACTGTGTGAGAGTAGGTGACCGAACTGGTGCTCCTACATAAAATACAAAAAATATTACAAAATTTTGTTAAAAAAGTACTGAAATCAATATTCTATATAGCAAGAATATAATTTAAATGATTATACCAGATGAATATTCTAAAGGGTGTGCATGATGTTGCCCTAAAAACATATCAAAAAAATAGTAAATGAAGCTATCAATAAAATTAACCTAATGAAATAAACTACACTGAAACATTTGTGTCACATTACCTCTCGAGGGTTGGCTAACTTCTTCAACATCAATGTGCACTCTAGGTGCAGTTGATGAAGTGACAAGATGAGAATGAGGGGATGCAAAATACCTGTGGTATTTTTAAGATCTTTGGAGTTGTACTTTCTTTGATTAAGTGTTAGAATCTCCTGTCTCCTCTAGTAGAATTTCCCTCAATGCGACCTCTCTTTTAGAGGAAGAGGTGGTTGCCCTTTTCTGCATTGAAGTAAAATTTAAATAAGTATCAATTAAACAAGAAAATTTAAATAAGTAAAATAGCAAGAATTATGTTAATAAAAATTTGCAATTTACCTGCACCTCTTTGTCTATCAATCCAATTGTCCTCAATTTTGTGTGGAGCGAGGTGGGCACTGAGGTATTCCTTATATTATAGTACGATTCATAAAAAAAACCAAGAAGAAAATTTTATGTGGGAACAACCGCCCCACTATTTGAGTGGGCATTGTTGAGATCATATTTAATTTTATTTGAAATGAATGTCGACCAATAAAAATTTTTACGTGCTAAACAACGCACCAAATAGACAAGCACCCATATTGCAATATTAGTTGACCTTCTCTATAGAATAATATGTGATTGGAAAAACTTGATCGTCGCATGAAAAAATAGGTTGGTAATAAGTTAAAACTGGAGGTCCCTCCTAGAAGAATTGAAATGAACTGAAAAAATATAACATAAAATTAATAAATTATAGAAAAGTAATGAAGATGAGACTCAAAATATTTGGGAATGGAAAATTATTTGACAACAAATGTGGTGAGAGATTGAAGCTTATCTCAAGGTACATTTTTCATCATCGATCAAGGTAAACTTTGATGTTATGGATGTACAACCCTTGTGGGAGAGCCCTGTAAACCTTTCAATATATTAAGGGTTGATAGTGAAGAAAACAATCATGTTGCCAATGTCCATGTTGAAGACCGAGTCATCATGGTTGTAACATCTTAAAATTTTAAGAAAAAAATTATTGTTGGTGTTGAATTGAGGCATTGATACTAATCCTAGAAGGCCTGCATTTATTACCCATAAAGCATTGTAACCTAGCATTGTGAGAACCTCAAATATTAATGGGAAAACAAGGTTTTTGAATGTAAGTTTGGATGCAAAAATGGAGGGCAAGGTGGCCATTTCTACAATATATGCAATGGTTTTGGATGTTTTTATAAGTTTTGAAGTCTCTAGTAGGATTTGGAAGGCTTTCCAGGGCTCTAGAAGGATTTTTGTAAAGTTGAAATGGTGGGGTTATTGCCTTTTTATAGATATTTACTTGCCTAAAATGTTGATACGTGTCCTTGAAGAGATGTAGTGCTGATACATGGTGGTGCAGATCGATAGGATGTGTGTGATGGTACTAGTAGTAAGCGGACCATGGTTGTATCGATAGTAGGTAGACAATGGTGGTGTTGGTAGTAAAAATTCATTGGTGGTACCGATAGTTTTCAAACACTAGTATTGCCAGTAGTGAGCAGACATTGTTGGTGCCGATAGTTTTTTGATGCCAATAGTATAAAGATGCTATGGTACCAGTAGTTCACAGTTGCCAGTAGTTCACAACTATTGGTAGTTTGCAACTATCGATAGTTTACAACTACTGGTAGTTTTCGTTTGTTGGTAGTTTTCAACTATCGGTAGTTTTTAGTTGTCGATAGATTTTGGCTACTGGTAGTTTATAGTTACCGATAATTTGTTATTGTCGATAATATTCAACTATCGATAGTTTTTAGCTTTCAATATAATTTTATTGTTTATTTTAATTATTTACAATGTTTTTCAAATATTAAGATAAATTCACCACTTTGTTATATTTTTTTGTTAATAAAATGTGCAATTTGCCATATATTCTACATGACTTTGGACACCATTTGTCTCACCTTTGAAATATATTTACCTCATTATAAATATATTTTGACACCAACCCCTTATGCATAGTCTTGGTCTGTGGAAAATTAAGTCCTGATATGGTCAGTGACTAGTGAAGGCCTATATGAGTGATGACTAATTAAGATCTAAATGAGAAAATAATCAGTGACCAATTAAGGTCTAAATGAGCAAAAATGAGCAGTGACCAATTAAGGTCTATATGAGAAAAAATAAGTAGCAACCAGTTGAGGTCTACATGAGAATATATTTATACAATATAGTAACTATATGTAATGGTCTACAACTAGTTAAGGCCTAATATGGTTAGTGGCCATTGAAGGCTTATAAAATGAACAATGACCAGGTCTAAATGAGTAAAAATGACCAACAACTAGTTAAGGTCTTATAGAACGTATGTTATGTACAAAATATTTACAAATATTATATACAATGAGCAATAAAAATTGATATAAATAATGATGATCAATGAATGAATAGGGATGGGCAAGTATTTGAGAATATTATGAAAAAAACAACTAGAGATGCATGAGAAAATGGAGAGAAGACGAAATTCAACCTATAAGGTGAGAGAAGGCATGATGAAAGGGGCATGATGGGATGAAAATTAGGATAATTGGGAATAAGGAGAAACCCTTATTTTTACCTTTAATAGATAAAAAGAGCTAATGGGATATCCTTGATCCCATGCATAAGATGCTATGCAAGAAGTAAATAAGGGTGAGATAAAACACCAAATAAGTCCAAGAAGTTGAAATTCATCAACTACACTAGATAGATATGTGTAGAGACACAAATCAATCATGGGAGGTGATGAATTCCAACTTGTAAAAATTTATAGAAGAAGGATTGTCACACATCTAAGATATATGTATTGGAGGACCCAGTGCTAACAAGCCTATGAAAGAAGGCATACTAGATACTTGCCATTCCCAACCCACATGCATTGGAGTCATTATAAGCACCAAGGGTGACAAAGGGAGGAAATGATGGCTAAACTAAAGTTGAGGGAGGAAACAACAAGTACATGAGATCAACAACCCTATGGTATAACAAGTATATAATAGTACATATTCTAAGGTATGATTTTATTGATCACACACAACTCAATATTTGATGGTCAATAGAAGAAAATCATTGTGATCATGGAAAGGAGAAAACAAGAGGTGATGGAAGGATAGCTAGTAGCCTAGAATTAAGTAGTAATATGTGAATGCCAAGAAGAAATCATATCCTACCCTCATTATCTTGTTGGTTTCATAACATGATAAGGATGGAAAGTAGAAATGAAGCTTCCTAGTTAACATCTTGACAACCAAGAGATGCTTTTAGAATAACCAATGGACTATCAAACACCAAATATGGAATTTGTTAGGTATCTAACCTATCCTATGTTCACCCCTCAACAATAAAAAGGTTAACAATAAAATGAGAAAGGGAATTGGATAAAAACTTACTATAAATGGAATGAACATATTGTCATCCATAAAGGGTATCATTGTATATCCTCTTTCATTGATCAATGTAGCATGTGAAGTGCTTAATCCATAAAAGCTAGTAAGTTATGATAGCTATAAAGGATGATCAATGGGCCCATAAATGAGGTGAATGTAAATAGGTAAGTGAATGTATATCCACTAAATTTATGAGAATAAAAGAGAAGTGAATAGAAGGAAATGAGAAGATTCATAATAATGGTGCCAATGAAGTGATAGATTCATCATCATCTAATTGCCAATGCAAAATTTAAGAGCTATGTATGTGCAAGAGACAAGACAAGTATGCTTGATCCACCACTTGAAATGATGATCAAATGAGATATAAGAAAATTGAATAAGGTGATGATAAAAAGGATATCCTCATGCTGATTGATAGACCATCAAGAAGCATAGGGATTTAATGATCTACAACTTGGGATAATCATGAGTTATCATGAGGTATGAAAAGTTTCGATCATTAAATCCCTATCCTATCAAGGTTCTATGAATAGGTGAGCTAAAATTTGTGTAATTATGATGAATTGAGGGATAAGGAAGAGAAGAGAGAAATTTGATGTATATCCCTTGACTTGATGAGATAAAAATATATAAACTTGCAAGGTCAAGGGATATACAAGAGAAAAGAGGATGTTGCGATTACTTGGAGAATGGAGTGATGAATTTGATATGTTATTCTATGATACATATAAATACAACAAACTACACATACATAAGTCAAATAATTATTAGTCATGATCCACCACTTGATGTAACAAGCCATCAAAAAGAGGGATTAAATTATATATAAGTGATTGAAAGAAAGAGGAATGATCTGAATTATGTTAATATCAAGCTATTTATTGGATGTATACTTAGGTGCCTAACACTAATGGGATATGGTGGATCTACTAGCCATAATAAATCTAGTGCTATAGAGATGAAAAATGCATTTCCTAATTAGGATCATCATCTGACATCATCATAGAATCCATGACTCCTAGTATGGGCATGTGTGTAAGGCAAGAGTCCAATTAAGGGGAAACAAGGATGGTGCTCCATACCTGGTGGCACCCTAAAAATATGAGAAATATTTTTTTTCTAATAACTACATTGGTGATAGTCAAAGTGAAATGTAAGAGAGAGTTGTTTCATATTGTATTATGAGGGTGCCAAGAGGTGGAGATAACCAAGGGATAAGAAAGAGTGAGTTGTGCTCTAGTCATAAACCACACTTGGAGGTAGAGTATTCCATGGAGGTTGAAGGTGTACAAATGCATAAAATATATGATATAACCTGCCCCTTCGATATTTGGTTCATGACCACAACACCAAGTCCTAGCAGAAGGTACAAGTGTTGAAAGGAGGAAAGACTAGGAAGAAGGAATGTGTGCCATCAATGAATGCAAACATGCTTAAAACAAAAAAATAAATTCCACTAGCATAGATTTACCCATATATATGTAAATAGGATGATCATAGAATATTTATGGATAGAAATAAATGTAGAATAAGCTAATGCCCTAAGGGCCTGGACCCACTAGGCATCAATGACCTAGTGCAAGTGCAATGGATATGAGCTAACTTGACTAGTTGTCATCATTGCCTCATTATGAAGTCCCCTAAATTCTATGTAATCAAGAAAATTGTGCATGTATGAAAAGTAAACATGCCTAGGACATGGGAAGAATGCATGCAATTTATTACAATCATAAATATAAAAAGGAAATGTCAAGAAAACATGCAATAAATGTCAAGCAATCATGCAAATATGATAGGCAAGCATGCAACACGACCACACAATCAATGCAATATGGAACACAAGATATTTAGGAATTTGGTAGAATAAGCAAAGGACTTGAGAGTGGATGGACTACTTTTCTAAAAATTATGGAATTTAGAAGAAGAGGCCAAGGTGTTGAAGGGTGACTGCATCATAACTAGGAATTGTCTAGTTGGAGATTTCATTGTCATGACCTAAATCCCTCCTCCAAAGTCTAAAATATCTAGGGAGGGATATTACACAGACATATATCATGCATAGTATCTTTTTAAGTGCATAATATTCATGATTTTTTTGAAATTATTTCCATCTAAGGTTACAAGATGATAGGTTGTAGATCCAAACTTAGTTGTAATTATAAAGGGGCCTAAACAATTAAGCTCAAACTTACCTTTCAAATTAGTTTGAGCATTGGTATTCTTTTAATTTTCTTTCAAGACTAGACCTCCTATCTCAAATGAATGATCATGTACCTTTTTATTGTAGGAATTATTGAGTCTATTATGATAGGCTTGAATATGCTCTAGGGAATTAATGCAATTTTTATCAAGCAAAACTAATTGTTTTAAACAATCTAGATGATATTCATTGCCAACTGAAGCATCTTGCAACAACATGCATAAAGAGTAAATTTTGAGTTTGAAGAGAAATACTATTTTAGTCCCATATACTAGAACACACCCCTATGGGCATACACATGTTGGTATGATAATCCCATAAAGAAGAGTAAACCTAAAGGTACCAATCATGACTAGTATTATTGACCAACTTATTAAGGATTTTAATTAATGTTTTATTAGAATATTTTTCTTGGTTATTTCCTTGAGGATAATAAGGAGTAGACCATTTATGTTAAGTTTTAACATTAGCACAAACCTTACTAACATATTTATTCTTAAAAGGTGTTCCATTATCAAAAATGATAACAAATGGGATTTTGTATCAACAAAGGATTTGGTTAAAAATAAACTTGGAAACTTGAGCTCTAGTGACCATCGATAGAGGCATGGCTTCTACCTACTTAGTAAAATATTCTATGGTTGTGATAATAAATTTGTGTCCATAAAAATATATCAGGTTAATCTTCCTAATGATGTCTAGGCCCCACATGGAGAAATTTCAAGGAGAAGAACTAGATTTGAGGTTTTGCAAAGGTGCATAAATAAGATTATCATGATGTTGATACTTATCATAATGTTAAGCATAGTCACATGCATCCCTCTCCATGGAAGGCCAATAATACCCTATTTGAAGGAGCTTATTGGCAATGGAATTGCTACTAAAACTATAAACATATGATCCTTCATAATATTTATAAAGAGACACATTGGCTTCATCTAGAGCTAGGCATCATAAGAGAATACCAACGAAGGATCGCCTATATAGAATATCATCGATGACCAAAAATATATAAGATATTTTGCACAATGATTTTTACTTATTGTGATTGAAGCCTTTAGGTATCGTGTCATCTTTTAAGAATGTAAATATGTCCTTGTACCAAGTCTTAGATGAAATAGAAGAGGCTTCAATGGTAAATACATCCAAAGGAAAGTAATTAGAGCCATGGTGGATGATGATGGTAGCATGATCATCCTATTATTATAAAGGGATATGATATGTAGTTGTAACTTCGAATTTGGTAGATGATGATGGTAGAATGATCATCCTCTAATTATAAAGGAATATTATATGCAATTGTGGCCATGGCATTTGCATGGTGATTAAAATATTGAGGGATGGATTCTATGGTAATATTATCAAATTCTAACATAATATTTGCAAAAATATTTTTATAAGGCTTCAAATTTTCATTTTTGGTGTGATATACACCATAAAATTGGTTAACCATAAGTTGAGATCAATATTAAGATGATATGAAGTCCCAAGATAAGGGATTCATATTTTGCAGTGTTATTAATGTAAGAAAAATGCAACTTAAAAGAAATAGGTATCAATTACTTTTGAGGGGTGACTGGGATGATTTTATCTCTTACATCCTTTAAGCAATGGGCACCATCGAAGTATAGGGTCCAAGAATATTGAGGTTCTTATTCAATAGAAAATATACACTAATCTAGAAATTTGATTACTAAAGTATGAGTTGACTCTAAAGGTGATGTGACTAATTGATCAATAATTACCTAAACCTTAATGGATTTTTTACACCCAGGTGTTGTAGGTGATTTGGAGAGGAGAGGGCAATCCTCCAAGGGAGGTCCCAGGTTTGAATGTCCACCCTACCAAAAAGCTGAATTGGATACCCAAAATCCAATTGATAATGTTGGTGCGGGCAGGGCTGGGTGCGATCCCCAGGTGACTTTGACGGTGTAGAACCCCCTGTTCGTGGTCTCTTAGACCAAGGTGGCCCCATAAGGGGTTTTTCACTTAAAAAAAAATGGCTTTTTTACTAATGAAGGTAAATAAAATTGACTAAAGGAAATGACTAATTTTGTAGTCTACCATGAAATGTGGGGTTTGGACATTAGATAGTGAAGGGGGTAAAACTTCATAGTAACTAAGATTTTATGCCTAAGCATATAATATCATAATTTATGATATGAAAACACTACTACAAGGAATTTTTTTTTTAAAGGAGTGTAACATGTCTCATAGCTAATAAGGGTCCTATTGATATAATAAATTACTCTTTCCTTAGTTTGATCATCATTTTGGGATAAAATATCCCCTAAGGCTTGATTTGTAGCAATAATATATAATAAGAAATATTTAGTCAGATTGGTGCTATGAGGATGAGAGGGGTGTGAGATATTTCTTTATATCTTTAAAATCCTTTTGACACTCATCATCCCACCTATATTCTATATTCTTATGAAGGATATTAAATAAGGATTGACACTTATCAAATATTTGAGATATGAAATACCTAATAGCTTGAAGTTTTTCTTGTAAGCTATGCAATTTAGTCAAATTGCATGGGATAGGTATATCTATGATAGCAACTATCTTGGTTGGATCGAATTCAATGCCTCTCCTAGACACAATGAAATCTAAGAGCTTGCTAGATGTGACTCCAAAGACACACTTGGAGGATTTAAGGCAAACCTTGTATTCTCATAATTGTTTGAAGATATGTGTAGACACCAAAACAACACCAATCCGATTATGTGATTACAAGCACTGATCGCTTTGAAACACACAGCCCCCAGGGCATGTTACAATCACAATGACACTGAGAGGGGGGGTGAATCAATGTGTTCTTTAAAAACTTAAAAGCAATTTAGACTTTTAAATAAACTACAACAAATTAAAACAAAAATAATAAAAGTACTAAGAGCATCACACATAACACGACATTTTAACGAGGTTCACCGATGTGGCTACTCCTCAAAAAGACTGCTTGGACTACCATCCAAATCCAGTCAAATGCAAAGCTACAACTTTACATAATCATTCACCAGCACCAACTGGTAAGAGGCACCAACCTCTAAATTTTATCTGGCTACAACAGAATGGAGCGCCAACTCCAATTTTTCCAGCACCAACTGGAAAGAAGCACCAACCCCTTTTTCAAGCTACAACTTGAAGATAATAATAAAAATTGTAGAATGTAAACTTTCACCTCAATTATCACGATCTGCTATTTTTTCTGTGATCTGCTGCTTGTCGACATTCGACTGCTGCTGTGAAAAATGATTCGCACTTTTTCAACCACTCCTCTATATCTCTCTACGTTCTCTGCTGCAACTTCACAGAAATATTACTTCTACAGCTAGCACATTGTCGTTTCACACTCGAAACACGTGGGAGGCACCAACCCCTTTTTCAAGCTACAACTTGAAGATAAAATTGCAGAATGTAAACTTTCACCTCAATTATCACGATCTGCTATTTTTTCTGCGATCTGCTGCTTGTCGGCATTCGACTGCTGCTATGAAAAATGATTCACACTTTTTCAACCACTCCTCTATATCTCTCCGCGTTCTCTGTTGCAACTTCACAGAAATATTACTTCTACAGCCAACACACTGTCATTTCACACTCGAAACATGTAAAAATTGCAGAATGTAAACTTTCACCTCAATTATCATGATCTGCTATTTTTTCTGTGATCTGCTGCTTGTCGGCATTCGACTGCTGCTATGAAAAATGATTCACACTTTTTCAACCACTCCTCTATATCTCTCTGTGTTCTCTGCTGCAACTTCACAGAAATATTACTTCTACAGCCAGCACACTGTCATTTCACACTCGAAACACGACTTCTGCATACCGCGTTCTTATCTTCTCTTTGCACCACTCACTCTGCTACACCTTCTATGAAATCTCACTTCTACCATCTACGTATTTTTGCCTCGGACTTTAAACACACCGTCTGCATATCGCTCTCTTTGTTATCGATCAGTCGATACGCACTCACTCACTATCTCATCACTGCGATCTCTTTTCTTTAACTCCAAAGAACTATCACCGACTTACACTCTGCTGCACATGAACTTCATTCGCATATATCGCATCACGCCTACCATTTAACCTTGCAACAGTACCGCCTTTTTATAGAATAGAATATCCCATCAAAACATTCTCAAACACGTCGGCTGCAACCCTAATTAGGTCAACATGAAACCCTAGAATTTTTCGGTTGCTTAATCTTGCTTTGTCAGCAGGAAACACTAATTTATCCGTTGCAAAACCCTAGCAACGTCGGCTTTGAAAACAAGTCGGTGAACAACTTTAATTTAATTTTGAAATATTAATTTAAATTTTAAATAAATAAATAAAATTTAAACTGGATATTTAAAATTAAATATATTCATCATCGGAGCACCTTTTTCAACAAAACGAAGAGCTAACTTGGGTTTTAAGAAAAACCCATTTCAAAACTGCTGACCATGGATTTAAACAAAACCTATAATTTAGTTTGCCTTGGTTTTTACAAAAACCCTTCTGCTCTTTGACATTAATGACAACATCAACACTTGAGCAAGGGCAATGTACCCAAGGTACCCAAAATTGCCAACAATCTCCCCCTTTGTCATTGATGGCAACCCTTTACTAAAAACACATCTTCAAGAGCCAAAATTGAAATCAATCTCTTTGAAGTTTTGCTCCCCTTGACTTGAAGCTTTCCTCTTCACTTGAAGCTCTCCCCCTTACTCATATCTCTCCCCCTTTGTCATCAATGGCAAAGGGCCACCTTTGGGGCTCAAAAATAAGAATGAGCCTCTTAGCTTAGTCCCTCCCCCACCTCCTGATGAGGTTATTAATTCTGGGGTGGGAGTAAAACTCCCATTAGGCACTGATCAACATCAACGTCTATAACTTCCTTGTCGAGTCTTCTCTTGAACTCTTTGACCATATTCTTGTTCTTGTCATTGTTCTGATCCTTGGACCTGATCATGCCACTGTTCCTGTTCCTATATCCTGGAATTTCAACTCGCACTGTCTGACAGTGTGACTTTTATTGTTGCACTTATAACAAGTAATAGTGTTGTTTCTTTTAGGCATACCTATTCTTTGAATCCACATGTTCTGACTAAGCCAGTTCTGACTAAACCTATTTTGACCAAGCCTGTTAGTGTGATGTTCTTTTGTTTTAAACGAGACTCTGGTCTGTTTACCCTTCTGACATGAAGCACACATACTATTTGCAGGTTTTTTAATGATTGGAATATCTCTCACTGCTTTTTTAGCGCTAATTCTTACCAGATTATCAAAACTTATGTGTCCAAGCCTCTTATGCCACAACCAGTTCTCTTCTTCTTGTCCCATGAAGCACATACCTTCTGAAAACTCTGAGAGTGTGTACAGATTGCCAGACGTCCTTGAGCCGGTTGCTATTAATTTCCTGTTGTTTATTTTTCCGACTTCACAACCATGCTTCTTGAAAACTACTTCATGTCCTTTGTCACGGATTTGACTCACACTCAATAGATTATGTTTCAAACCATCCACATATAAAAATTCCTCTGACTTGATCTTTCCTTCACTAATTTTGACCGTTCCTTTACCTATTATTTTGGCTCCGTCATTGTTGCCAAATTTTATAGAACCACCCTCATACTTTTGTAGATTTTCAAATTTCTGTTTGTCACCTGTCATATGACTTGAGCAACCACTATCAAGAATCCAAGGAACATGTTTATTCTGAGCTCTAAAAGTCGTCTCGCACTATTAAAGAATCTTGTTCTTTCCCTGAAGTTTGTTCTTTTTTTCCATTCTGTTTTAACTGTGGTATTGGGTTCTAGCTGTGACTTCCCCTTTTTAGAATTTTGCACATATCCTTCAGTACAAATTCTATTTTGTTTTGCTTTATACGGTTGAAATCTGCTTTCATGAGGTTGATATGAAACAGACATACTACGATAATTTTTGGCAATATGACCAAAGTTGTGACACTTAAAACACTCTACTGCATAACTCATTAAAGGAGAAAACACATTTCTACTAATGAAACTTATTGGACCTACGTTGTATTTGCAGTCAACAATTTTATGCCCATAAAAATTACACTTGAAACAAAAACCATAGAAATAATGATTAAACCTGAAAGATGGTCTTGGCCAGGTTGTTGCTGGAGCCTTGGATCTTCTATTATTTTGATGTGTGACCTTAGTAAAGCCATCATTGTCAGCTACTATTTTAGGTCTGGCATTATATCTTTATTTTTCCTGATTCTTGTCTTTGTTCTTTTCACTTTCAACATTGCTTGATTTTGGTCCAGTTGATGATTCTCCTTCAGAAAAGCCGAGACCAAATTTGATACCTGTGGATCTTTGATCGCTCAAAATTTTGTCCAATTTCATCGAGCTTTCTTCACGTTTTACATGACAGTTGATTTTTCGATCCAGCTCTTGTATCTGTATTCGAAGACTCACATTTTCTTCTTCCAATTTGCTGCAGTGGTCTATCTTCATGGATACCTGTATTTCCAGATCTTCAGACATTTTCTTGTATTCTTCAGTCTGTATTTTTAAACTGGCAATAATGTTGTTTGCATCCTTAAGTTTCCTTGACAATTTTTCATTCTTATTTTTCTTCGATTCCCATTCCGTAAGGCGGACACTAGCTCACCCTCTAAATCAACTTCAGCCTCAACTTCTTCAACTTCAGAGTTCATTCCTTCTGCCATTTTTGGTTCAATTTTCTCAACCATAGGAACTAAAACTGGCTGGGATGCCTTTTTGGATGAGGATCTATTCTTCTTAGCCATTGTGTACTAATCCAAGATCAACCCTGACTGATTTAGCCAAAATTGGGAACCTTGCTCTGATACCAATTGTTACAATCACAATGACACTGAGAGGGGGGGTGAATCAGTGTGTTCTTTAAAAACTTAAAATCAATTTAGACTTTTAAATAAACTGCAACATATTAAAACAGAAATAATAAAAGTACTAAGAGCATCACACATAACATGGCATTTTAACGAGGTTCACCGATGTGGCTACTCCTCAAAAAGACTGCTTGGACTACCATCCAAATCCAGTCAAATGCAAAGCTACAACTTTACATAATCATTCACCAGCACCAACTGGTAAGAGGCACCAACCTCTAAATTTTATCTGCTACAACGAAATGGAGCACCAACTCCAATTTTTCCAGCACCAACTGGAAAGAGGCACCAACCCCTTTTTCAAGCTACAACTTGAAGATAATAATAAAAATTGCAGAATGTAAACTTTCACCTCAATTATCACGATATGCTATTTTTTCTGCGATCTGCTGCTTGTCGGCATTCGACTGTTGCTGTGAAAAATGATTCGCACTTTTTCAACCACTCCTCTATATCTCTCCGCGTTCTCTGTTGCAACTTCACAAAAATATTAATTCTACAGCCAGCACACTGTCATTTCACACTCAGAACACGTGGGAGGCACCAACCCCTTTTTCAAGCTACAACTTGAAGATAAAATTGTAGAATGTAAACTTTCACCTCAATTATCACGATCTGCTATTTTTTCTGTGATCTGCTGCTTGTCAGCATTCGACTGCTGTTGTGAAAAATGATTTGCACTTTTTCAACCACTCCTCTATATCTCTCCGCGTTCTCTGTTGCAACTTCACAGAAATATTACTTCTATAGCCAGCACACTGTCATTTCACACTCGAAACACGTAAAAATTGCAGAATGTAAACTTTCACCTCAATTATCACGATCTGCTATTTTTTTTGTGATCTGCTGCTTGTCGACATTTGACTGCTGCTGTGAAAAATGATTCGCACTTTTTCAACCACTCCTCTATATCTCTCCGCGTTCTCTGCTGCAACTTCACAGAAATATTACTTCTACGACAAAGACACTGTCATTTCACACTCGGAACACGACTTCTGCATACCGCGTTCTTATCTTCTCTTTGCACCACTCACTCTGTTGCACCTTCCATGAAATCTCACTTCTACCATCTGCGTATTTTTGCCTCGAACTTTAAACATGCCGTCTGCATATCACTCTCTTTGTTCTTGATCAGTCGATACACACTCACTCACTATCTCATCGTTGCGATCTCTTTTCTTTAACTCCAAAGAACTATCACCGACTTACACTCTACTGCACATGAACTTCATTCGCATATATCGCATCACGCCCACCCTTTAACCTTGCAACAGTCCCGCATTTTTATAGAATAGAATATCCCATCAAAAAATTCTCAAACACGTCGGCTGCAACCCTAATTAGGTCAACATGAAACCCTAGAATTTTTTGGTTGCTTAACCTTGCTTTGTCAACAGGAAACCCTAATTGATCCATTGCAAAACCCTAGCAACGTCGGCTTTGAAAACAAGCCGATGAACAACTTTAATTTAATTTTGAAATATTAATTTAAATTTTAAATAAATAAATAAAATTTAAACCGGATATTTAAAATTAAATATCTTCATCATCGGAGCACCTTTTTCAACAAAACGAAGAGCTAACTTGGGTTTTAAGAAAAACCCATTTCAAAACTGCTGACCATGGATTTAAACAAAACCTATAATTTAGTCTGCCTTGGTTTTCACAAAAACCCTTCCGCTCTTTGACATCAATGACAACATCAACACTTGAGCAAGGGCAATGTACCCGAGGTACCCAAAATTTCCAACAGGGCAGCCCTTAGAGGTTAAACAGTGGTCCTAACCACTTTTGCAACAATTTTGGACTGTCTTCGGCTACCACTTGGCATAATTTTTCTTTTTGCTCGTTAAACCTGGAATTCATCCTGACCCAGAGCGAATTTAGAATTCATCCTTGGGTGAGATGGATCCCATTTTGGATTCGTCCTAGGGTGGGATAGATACTGAGCAAAGTGCCTGAATGTGCCAAATTTCCTTTTGACCTTCCAAAATTATTGCAAAAGTGGTTAGGACCACTGTTTAACCTTTGAGGGCTGCCCTGGGGGCTATGTGTGTCAAAGAGATCAGTGTTTGTAATCACATACTCAGATTGGTGCTGTTTTGGTGTCTACAATATGCCTTAGTTCTTGTGCATGATTTTCATGATTATTGGAGTGATTAAGAAGGTCATCCACATAGTATTCCATAATATCATGCATTAAGTCATGGAATATATGTCATAGCCCTTTTATAGGTGGCACTTACATTTTTTACACCAAAATGCGTAACTTGAGACTAAAAGGTGCCCCAAGAAGTGATGAAAGTGGTCGTATCTTGGTATTCAAGAGAAATTTTTATTTTATTATATCTTGAAAATCCATCCATTAGGGATAATATTCCACAATTGGCTATGAAATCTATAATCATGTCAGTATTAAGTAAATAAAAATCATCTTTAGGATATTCCTTGTTAATATATCAAAATTTAATAGATATTTTGATAGTACCTTCTTTCTTGGCAACAAGAACGATGTTGGAAATCTAGTCAGAATAGTTGATAGCTTTGATGAAGCTATCATCAAGAAGTTTTTGGAGCTCTTCTTTAACTAACAAGGAAATTTTAGGGTTAAATTTTCCAAGTTTTTATTTAATAGGTTTAAAATCTATCTGAACTACTAAGTGGTGCATTAATAAAGAGGGATCTAGTCGAGGCATATCAATTTATGACCAGACAAACAATATCTTGAAATTCAATCAATAAATTAGTTAATTGATCTTGTTATGTTGTGGTTAGACCTTGTCCCAATTTAAGAAAATTTGGGTTATTTTTGGTTCCAATGTTGATGTCTATGTTTTATTAATAATAATATACAATTCATTTTCATATTTAGGGGGGCTAGGTAGAACCCCTAATTGTTCAATATATTTTGGAGTGAGACATTTCATTTTCTTCTTTAATTTTAATAGATTCAGCATGTGCTATATAAGGGATAGATCCATCAAAGAAGAAATTATTTTGAATAATATCTTCATGAGTCATATCACAAATATATCTCCCTCAACATATTCACCTTAGGTTGCAATTAATTTAGGATGAGCTATTGGGATTAAATTGATGTCACAAAATATTGTTGAAGATTGAAAGGGAGGTTCTTCATATTGGTCATTCCAATGTAAACCAACTTGGGAGATGAATTATTCATAAGTTAGCAGTTGATCATCACCCATTTTCATGGGTGAAGGTTGATTTTTATTAGGGATATAGTCAGTTCCACATGTTTTGGGCTGGGATTCAACTTCTAATGGTTATTTAATCCTTATCCTTTGGAGACATTTTTCCTGATATCCCATATTAGTGAAAATTTGTTTATGTAAAGGATAATATTTAGATAAATAACATGTAGCAAATTGTTTTTCAATGGGATATGGATTGTTTCCACTAAGTTTTTCTTCAAAAGAGGTTCTTGCATAAGTAAATGTGCACATAAAAATATGAATTACTTCACCTTTTTTATGAGGTAATTCTATACTTCTTGGTGAATGTGGTAGCATAGAAAGATCTATAAAATATTTTTGATTAATTTGATTAGTTTGGGTATTTATATTTAAGAGTGTGGTTAAGAAAACATGCCATTTCATTGAAATTTTATCATTGTTACAACATATATTTTACAAATACCCCTTGGGATACAAAATGGTCTTCCAATGTGGAATCCCTAGGCAATACAATCTCTAGCACTCTTGCTTTCTTTGATCACCTCAAAGGGGGGTGGTTTTACATACAATCATTGGTTAAGTAGAGTACCCAAGCCTACACAACAAAAAAAAATGTTAGTAGCACCTGCTGGGCCCACCTAAGTTGGGCTCAAACTTATAAGAAGGGGCAAATAGTAAAACTTAATTTATTACATTAAACAAAACTTAAAAGAAGCTAAAAGCATAATATGCCATATTAATAACTTCTGTAAATTATTTGTTATGATATGGTTGACTAAAATTGGCTCCTAATAGGAATCATCCTAGTTGGGATGGTTTTGGTTATAAATTATCCCTATTCAAACAATTTCTATTGTGTTGACTTTGGTGAAATTTCCTTTAGGGGAAGTCTTCTATTGGTTGTTAGGTAGATTTTTTTCAAATATGGTGACTATGGGAATCAAAATTTGCAACCTATTCAAAAAATGAGGATATAAAAAGAGAGGCACAATAAAAAGAGGGGTGTGGGTGCATGAGGATATGGAGAGAAGGGGGTAAGGTATACTAGGGTGATAGGGTAGACTAGGGTGATGTGCACATAGGCTAGGGTGGTGTGCACATAGGCTAGGTGACTAAGATGATCACATGGTGACCATGGACTAGGTGTAGGATGGGGCTTAATAGGATAAAGGGAATAAGATGGTAAAATTATGGTAATAATACAAAATAATGGGATTTTTGGAGCATTTTGCAAAACCATTTGTAGACACCCAAAAATGTCACATTTATACTTGTGTAGTGCTAATGGTCGATTAACATGCAAAACCCACAAAATTTGTATAATTTACCTCAAAACACTATTCATCCCACTTAAGCCCCCTTGGCCACTTAAACCCCTTCCTATGCTTATACCTTGATCATAATGCAACCACCTCTCTAATCCTAACCTAGGGACACCTTAGCCAATCTAACCTTTGACTAGTCTACCCTCCACCCTAGTCTAACCTTGGTCAAAAATACACATCATTGTCAAATTTAGACCCATGATCAACCTAACCCATGGTCAACCACACCCTCATCTAGCTTCCACCAAAGCCTAGCCTCCACCTCACCTTGGTCAACCCTAAACCCATGGTTAACCTAACTATGGTCAGACCTTAACTCTTGCTCCCCTCCACATCCCCATGTGCATTCAATGTCATAAATGATATTTGAATATCTTTTACATTAAGGCATTCAAGGCATTGAAAACATGGATGAGTCATCCTCCACCATAGGAAGACTTTCATATCCCATGCATTTATGAGGTATGACTCACTCATGCCCATTTATTGCATGTGGATGGATGAGGATATATCTCACCCAAATCCATTTATGAGGTATGACACACCATGCCACATTATGGGACATCTCACAAGATATATCAACCCCCTTAACCTTGGAAATTTCTATAAATAGAGGGACATTTTCAACATTAAAAAAAATACTCACTCACATACCCATACTCTACTGAAATCCCTCTAGACTACTAACTGTACTCAACCATCACTCACCATCAACCACCATGGAGGCCCACATGTGCTTGTTGACATCCTCTTTGGTCTTGTAATATGCTCTCAACTATAGGTACAAAATATTGCTTATTGCAGACAAGGATCTCCAACAATACCAAAAGAACCTCTGCAACATAACAACTCTTTGTCTAGATAACACAGAGATATTCATATATAC
Source organism: Wollemia nobilis (assembly GCA_028583015.1). Taxonomy (NCBI): domain Eukaryota; kingdom Viridiplantae; phylum Streptophyta; class Pinopsida; order Araucariales; family Araucariaceae; genus Wollemia; species Wollemia nobilis. Next base: position 16,696,142 of record JAQPPZ010017235.1, read on the forward strand.
ATGTATAAATAAAATGTTTGTACCTAGGGGTACGATTCCAGATAGAAACATAGTTTAATCCAAAACCACGCAATAGACTGTTAGGCTAGGTAAATGATACTTTTTTACTATTTTATATCACTTTCATCATATTTTACCATGTAATAGGCTATTTTATTTGGTATTTTGTCTTCTCTCATAAGGGATTTGATTGAGATAGGCCTCCAAATATTAGTAACTATTTTTGTATATTTTTGTAGGTTTAGAGGACCTTCTACAAATAACAGTGGCTCACAAGAAATAAATCCACTCCTTTTAAGGATCCTACGGAAGACCCTTGGTGTTGTTGAACTAATCACTCAAACATAGCTCCCTTATTGGGAGATCCATTTTTTTTCCTATGAGTAGATATTGTAAAGAAAAAGGACTAATCTTGTAACCCCCTTGTAGACACCTAAAATGTGTAATCACAAGGAGACTCTCTAAAAGACCTCCTTCTAACCCATCTAACCCACCTAGGGTAGCCTCAAGGCTATTTAGTGCCTTTCCCTATAAAAATGGAAATTTTACCTCTTGGGAAGTAAGACCGTCTTGCCTAAGACGATCTTTGAGTCGGGGTCATATCGCTACAAGATGGATGCATGAAAATAATTAAAAAAAGAATAATCAACCAATAGGACTATCTATTAGCATGAAAATAGATTTCCTACCAACCCTGATGACCTGCAGTTGTCCCTGGAAGCCTGCAGTTGTCTTTACTACCTGCAACATGGTAATCAAAATGCCCCTAATTGTCCCATTGCCTTTTTTGGAGCCTAGCGAAGGAGGATATAAAATGGAGGCATCCCCTCCCAATTTTAAGAATCTATAATTTTTAGACCAGATCAACAAAGTGCTGCCAAATTCACCTACCAAGCTTCCTCGCTGCCATCAATGCTAGCTCATCAATATGCAAACCTCAAAGTCATCCTCGTCATCTTTGCATTACCAATTTTGTTGTTTTGGATTGATAAAATCACCACAATCACTGATAGATCACCACCAATTCATCAAAAAAACTCACCTTTGGATCATCCCCAACTTCACCCTAGCCTGGTTCCATAAAGTTGTAGGTTTGCAATCCCAACCATCTCATTTGAGACGGTCTCACAGGAAAGACACTCTCAACCAGATATGACCTTGATAAGGTGATCAGTTTCATGGTTTTTCTTACATTTTACTTCAGATCTATATTTGCATATTAGTTCTAATAGAAGATCCTTTATTCTGATCACCTTATTTCATAGTACTAGTGTGGATATTTTATTATTTTATCTGTGCATTTACTTTATTCATTTTCATATCTTGATAATTATGAGTCCAAACTTGATGGATCCCATAGATGATATTGATCTCTCTTATTTCATTGCACATAGGTCATAGGTTCAAGAATTGTGAAAGACTCGGATTCTAACTCATAATTAGTGCTTTAAGAAAACATGCTTTCGAAGACATTGTTGTGGGCTCAAAAATTGTTTAGATTGCACCAAGAAAATTAGTGTAAAATTGTATCATTGGTAAAATCCCTAAAGGGGATACTATGTAACACATTTTGAAGAAATAAATATCAATTTAATATAGCCATATTCCATTGCTATTTGGTTTATTTCTTCATGTTTTGCATCGTGTTTTCCTTTCAGTTATTTATATGTTTTGTTGTGGTGCATAATTTTTCATGCTTTCAAATAGCGATCATGGTGGGACCCCTAGTGGGTTCCCCTTTGTCCATATATTATTGTTTTGATAAGTCAAAATGATTGATTTTTGATTATTTCTAACTTTTGTAGGTACATAATCACCATCATCTCATAATGATATGACCCTTGTTCTGAAACTATCACTAACGATATGACCTTGAACTAGATATAAAACTACAAGGATCTACAAGGTATACTTCAAATGAAAGGAATACAAGTTATGCCTTCACATCTTAGGATAATTTTATTTCATGTTTTAGATAGAAATAACTAAGAAGAGCAACAAAAATACATAGCATAATTACATGCATGCATTGTTATTTTAGTTTTCAAACTATCATAACATGACCATATCGTACCAAAATGGTCTCAGGTCTATGACCATAGTATAACAAGACAACCCTATCTTCACTATTTCTCTCCTGCATTGTTGATTGATGAAAAGTTGAGCATTATTAAAGAAAATAAATGCATTTTACTTTACAATCTATATTTTTATAATCATCGTGTGCTCTCTATTATATTTCTACAATAAAAGGAATTCACACATGCACATATCATATAAACATTGGTAAGGTTAGCCTTCATCACCAACCCCCAATCGAGACTAGTGATGTTGGATTTCACCTCCTTCCACTGGCTCACCCCCTACACACCATAGTAGCCCCCACGAGTGGTTTATTGAACTTCATCACCAAGAAATCCCCTACTTTTGGGTGCATCCCAAATTAGGTTAGGATTATATGCCCCTTAATTATAGAGTTATATTCATCTCCTTTAGTCTTTTAGGAGTAGGGGTTCCAAAAATAGAAACACACAAAATCAAACAAAAATAAAAAATCACCAAAACGAAAAAAAATAAATCAAAACAAAGAGTGCTTTATTGTTTCTTTATTTGCTTTGTGTGCATAGCTTAAAAAAGGTATTGAGAGCATTATCGTGGGTATTTATGCACCATTTTCCTAGCATATGGTCATAACATGCAGTCAGGATTATTCACGAGCTTACACTACTGATCCATCACCTAGAGCCATGGATTATTTGTAGATCGATCCATAGGAACTTGTCATCCTTGAATGGTGATGCAATCATCCTGGATTAAACATCATCTATCACACCACTAACCTTGACACATTGGGCATCCACACTTACAACTCACCCATGAGTATTGAATATGATCAATATATGAATTATCCTAATTAGGATACTTTTCATGCATTTTATAGGGATAACTACAACCAAAAACTCCAAGTGGCACTTTTTTAAAAGGTAGCCATTCTAGCAAAGTTGTTCTTATAAAGCGACTTGTCACTATCATCAAATTTTTTATCTCCACCATTGACTCATACCTTGAGGGAGTAGTCAATAGTTGCAAAAATTACATTTCAAAGTCAAGTCAACAATCAAACACTCAAAAATGGAAAATGTGTTTGTCCAAAGAATCATTGCCAAAAAACTATCATAAGATCTTTTTGCTAAAGCAAACAACAAGAAAAATTTAAATCAAATAAATACTTGATATGCCTAAAATTTAAAGAGTAGACTAAATCTTGTCAACCCATGGTTAACAGGCTATCATGATAAAATTAAATTTATTAATGTATCAAAAGTAATGATTCAAAGATGTGCACCCCTTTTATGATTGGGGCATCTCACATTGTTTTTTTTAATTTAACATCATTTATCATCAATTCAACCATTTTATGGTCATCTATTTTTTCTCTGCATTATTCTTAGGTACACATAAAATGTGTAATCACAAGGAGACACTACAAAATAGCTCCTTTTAACCCATCTAATCCACCTAGGGTATCCTTGAGGTTATTTAGTACTTTTTCCAATGAAAAGAGCACTTTTCCCTCATGGGAAGGAAGAATATCTCACCTAATATGGTCTTTGAGTTAGGGTTGTCTTGTTGTGAGACAACCATGTGTGTGTAATTTCAAAAAGAATAATCATACAACGCGACTATCTATCAGTGCAGTGGTATATTTTCCATTACCCTTGATGACTTGTAGTCACCCCTGGCAACCTACAATTGTCCTTGCCACCTACAAAGTGGAAATCAGGTTGCCCATGATTGCCCCATTACCTCTTTTGGTACCTATCCAAGGAGGCTATAAAATGGAGGCTTACCCTCCTGGTTTTAAGAATTTGTGATTTTAGGCCAAAGCAATGAAGTTCTACCGAATTCACCTACCATGCTTCTTTATTGCCATCAATGTCAGTTCATCGATACACAAACATTGAAGTCATCCTCTTCATCTTTGCATGATCACATTTGCTATTCTGGATCGATCAAATCATCACACTCATAGATAGATCACCATCAATTCATCACATAACTCACCTTTGGATCATCCCCAACTTTACCCTAACTTGGTTTTCTAAATTTGCAGGTTTGTGGTTGTGACTGTATCGTTTGAGATAATCTTGCAGTCAAGACCATATCGACCAGATATGACCTTGATTAGGTTATTAGTTTTATGTTTTTTTTATATTTTACTTCAGATCTATATTTGTATGTTAGTTTTAATAGTAGATCCTTTATTTTGAGCACTTTATTTCATAGTATTAGTTTGGATATTTTGTTATTTCATGTATGCATTTACTTTATTTGGTTTCATCTCTTGATCATTATGGGTCCAACCTTGGTGGATCCCATAGATGCTACTAATCCCTCTCTTGTTTCATTGCACACAGGTCATAGGTTCAAGCATCATGAAAGACTTGAATTCTAACTCATACTCAATGGTCCCAAGAAAAATTGCTTTCAAAGACATTTTTGTGGGCTCAAAAATCATTCATATTGCACCAAGAAAATTAGTGTATAATTATATCATTGGTTAAATCCTTGAATGGGATACTATGTAACACATTTTGAATAAATTAATATCAACTTAATATAGTCAAATTCCATTGCCATTTGGTTTCTTTCTTCGTGTTTTGCATCATGTTTTCCTTTCAGTTATTTATCTGTTTTGTTGTGGTGCATGCTTTTTTGTGCTTTCACTCCTTTTTCACATGTCAATACAAACAACACATTTTTCATAGTGTTCATTCTACTGATCACAATAGTATCCATCCACTTTTTCATGTTTCCATTAGCTTGCTAGCTAAATAACTATCAGATTTTGATTAAGTATGCTATGGGAGATGGCAATCACAAGATGTAGAAAGATAATGAAGTTCAGGAATGACACTAAAATATGCTATTAATGGAACTCACAAAAATATGGAACTGAATACAATAGATAGAAACCTACTCTACTAGTGCATGCTGAGAGCAATGCACTCACACACTCTCACTCTATTCACTATGGGCCTTTATATAGAAAATAGGTAACTTGGCCCTTACTCTTCCTAACTACCATTCCTATGACTCATGTACAAGTGGACTCCTTGCACATTTACATTATTGCACATTGACACTTGTGCATTTATTGATTCTACCCCAAGTAACTCCTAATCTAATAATGTACCCAAGGTGGTACATTGACATGTACCTAAATAATGTAATATACTCTAACACCCCCTTGTATTACATTATTTGGGTATTGAAGACTTTAGTCTTCAATATGGATCTTCTTCTCCATTCTCTGTAACCTGTTCAAGCAGGTAGTTTGTGTCTTCATAGAATGTTACCCTTGCTGAAAGAGCTTTGACTTCTTGATCATCTGTAGTATCTTTTAGTTCTTCAATTTCTTCAATCCTTTGAGCTAGATGTCCTTTTTGGTTTCCTTCTCGATATTCCAATTGTGGATAATTGTTTTGGTGCTAAAATTGTTGTTGTCGAGGATTATTTTGATATTGCCTTGGTTGGAATGCCCTATTTGGTTGGCTTCCATAGTTCATCTGGTTTCCTTGATTCTAATTTCTTGGATTGAACCTGCAATAGCTAGTGCTATGACCTTTTCTCCTGCATATCTGACAATATTTGTTATTCCTTGGTCTTCGATATTTTGATGATGAAGCAATGTTTCCCTATGGATTGTCTTTTGAGACCAATGCAGTGTTAGTCATTTCATATTTTACTGTATTTTCTACCTCATATTCTTGAAGAATGTTGATTAGTTCATCAAATCCTGTATCTTTACTTAGAACTTGTAAAGATGTAACTAGATGCTTGTAGCTCTCTGGAAGTCCTCTCAAGGTAACTTGAACAAGAAATGTATCTTTAACCTCTTCTCCCAAGGTTAATAGTTTTCCTCTGATATCTGCTATCTTCCTTAGAAATAGTTCTACACTTTCACCACTGTTCATTTTCAGAGAATGTAATTGAGTTTGAAGATTTAAGATAGTGGTTTTATTTTTTCCTTCAAATATTTTCTCTAATGTTTTCCAAGCATCTGTAGATGTCCCTACTGAGCTAATGTAAGCTTGTATTTCATCTGTGATGGCAAAGGTTATTATCATTAATGCCTTAGCATCATTTTCTTCAAACTTTTGAATCTCTGTTTCTCCTACAGTTGGTTTAGTTTTTGCTCCTTTGACAATATCCCAAAGTTTTTCAAATATCAGAATAGCTCTCACTTTGTTCTTCCATGAGAAGTAATTTGGGCCCTTAAGTAGTTGGGATTCTGTAAGGATGAATTTATTTGTAGTCATGATGATTTTTATGAGCTACCTTATGACTCCCTAGATATGTGAACTAGTTTGATAAAACCTTTCTTAGAATTAGGTTTTGTAGGCTTCCTTATAACTCCCTAGTAATTTAGGATATGCTATGAGCTTCAATAGAAAGCTTATCAATATTTAGTTCACCTTTTGGGTTGATTTTGTAATGTTTTGAGAATAATAATCAACCTTCAATTTTACCTTATTTCTCCTAATGAAGTATGCTCTAATGGTTGGATTTCTTTTGTCTCCTTAGTATGAATGTGAGACAATTGTTATCACTTAATTCCAACTTTCAATGATGCTTAATGAGCTTCTTTCTTCTACCTTAAGTAGTTTGATTTTCTAAATTCCAAATATCTATGGTTTTGGTGTAGAAAGCCTTATAACTCCCTACTCTTGGAATATTAGAAAATAATTGTATTTGCAAATTAATATTTGAATTTACTAAGGTTGTCAACCTTATATCTCCTACTTTATTTGCAAATATCCTTCAATAATAATATTTTGGAATGAGCTTGCTTGATAGATTACTAAATCTTGGTTTAATGTTGGTTATTCCAATGCAATAGAATGTTTGAATATATCACCTTATAACTCCAACATTACCTTAATGAAAGCAAGCAATAATGGCTTTACCTTAGTACTTGTAGTACGTAGCTTGTAGCTTGTGATGTGGTTGGAGACTCAATGTGTCTCCAATGGATTGCTTGACATTGCTCAATATGCTTCTCCCTTACGTGGACCCTATTGTGCTTTGAATTGCTTGTGGTCTTAACGGCTAGTGGCTTCACTAATTGGTGCCTTCTCCTCAACCTCTCTCGGTGATGGGTCTCTTACGCGCGTGATGGCTAAGAGAATTGAACTCACCTGAGTTTGTAATGATTCTAATGAAGTATTAAGATTTGCTTCTAGCATGATTATGCAATAGCTATGGTCAAATCAATGTTTGACCTCCTTCTAAAAATGGATAATTCATTGATGAGTCTCTGAATGACTGATTTACTAGAGGTAATGGTTATGCGTTGGCTTGAGTTGATTGATGCTTCAACATCTCTATTGGTTGGGTAGGAATGAGCATTCAATGCTCTCTCTCCAAATATACAATGCTTGGTTGATGCTAGAATTCCTATGAAAGTGTTGGTTTATGATAGCCTTAATTACTCTTGTGCTCCTCCTTCAATATTGCTTACACTCCTCGCTTGAAATTCATTGTTCGTGCTTCCAATATATGTGTGTAAGAAGTCTTTAATGCAAATGCATTAATAGATATCTCCTTCAACATTGATTCCTTGAGGTGTTATGCTCTTCTTCATGCTTCAAATAAGTGGCAATTAGATTGGTGGTGGTTGCACCTTTAGTTTCAATGTTCAAGGTGCAGTGATGAATATGGCATTACTTCTTAGCTTGCATTCCTTTCCTAATGCTCCAAGATGGGTGTTACTCTTTGCTAGGCACTTGGATGCTTCAAGACAAGTGTTATATTCTTGTTGGGCTCTTACATGAGAGGTGTAACATCCCTTTTCTATGTGCCAAGTGGTAATTGCATGCTCAACTCTCAACGTCCTTCTTGAAACCCTATAACTCCTCCAATGAATGCAAGTTGTTCACTTATTTTCTCCAATACTTTGCCAGTGAATGCTAGCTTGCACCTCTAGCGATGATCTCCTTCCAACGTTGGCTCTAACGTAGCTTCTAGGTGGATGAGATGGTGCCTTTTGATTGTAACTTTTGGATGCTTTGATGGCTCTCTTCTTTGTTGACTATTAGGTGCTTGAATGAGGTAACTTTTTGTGGCCTTCCCTTGCATATTTTTGTGGCTTTCCCTTGGCTTATATATAGATTTTCCACTGCTATTCTTCCTTACTTTTCAATAGAGATGTGATGGTTGTAATGCTTCCAATTTGACTATAGATTGACATCATTTGAGGGCTTTTCTTGGGTGATTTGAATGGTGTTTTTGGACACCTAAAACCCAGTGCTTGTGAACCCTAGATTTGCTCCTTTTCTACCTCTCTTGTTTCACCAAGAGTAGACGTAGGATCCCTGTAGTGTTAGTGTCTTCAAGACACTTGATAATCTATCCTCTTTTAGAGGTATTATGGTGCTCCAATGTAGTATGAATAATAGATTCAATTTTGCACCAAATCTTAGTGTGCTTCTTGTCTCTTTTGATGCTATTTCTTTGATTTGATAGCTTCAATGTTGTATAGATAGATTTGCTCCTCGTTGTATAGCTTGAGGACTTATGTAAGATAATCTGAAGCTTTCCTTTGGATTCTTGGATATGGCCGCTACTTGCTCTATTCTTTTGAGAGCAATGTATTGTTGCCTCTCTTTTAGACAACACTAGAATCTCGCTTTTTCACTTGGATAGTTTAGTAACAATGAATCCAAGCTAATAATCATATAAGCAATATGCTAGAGAGATTAATATTTGCACTAACCTTCACTGTAACATTTAGTGCACTTCTAATAATATTTAAGAGAAATTAATATAGTGCAACTCAAATCACCTTATTACTCCTTAAGGAACTTTGTAATATGCACTAATACTAACTCTTAAAGAATGCTCAATAATTTTTGCAACTTAATGTAATCCCTTTTTCTGTAAGTAGATGATAGGAAGAATGTATCTAACTCCTATTAATGTGTAGGTAATAACCCTTAACAAAAACTATCTTCTGCACTTCCTTTGAGGACTCAATATGCAACCTTTTATTTTGCAACTTCTAAATTCTAATAAGATGCTTAATGAACCTAAGTAGTAATCCGAATAAGTGTTCAAGTAATGAACCCTTTTGCACCTTAAGTTGCTTACCTTTGATGTCCTTTGAAGATGATGAATATCTTGATGATTTGATTCACCAAGTCTCTATCTGGAATGGTGGTTGCTCGTAGCTATGAACCCTTTTGGTTTCTTTTCTTGAAACTATAGTAGATGGCTTCAACTTCTCCTTCAGGATGTAGCCTAGAACTTCTAAAGTTCTACTACTAGTAATGTTGTCTTGATTCTTGCCTCTAGTAGATAATCTATCCACTGAAATTTTGTCCTTCAAGAACCCTTTCAGTATTTTGCTATGAATTCAGAAAATCCCTATCTCTAAAATGTGCCTTCTTAGCTATGAAAGGCAATCTCCAAATATCTTGGATTTGGTGGGCTTTTCTTCTCAAGAATCTAAAAGTCTTGAGGTCTTCACTTTTCTCTTATAGAATTTGACAACTTCCTTGCCAAATTCTTTTCCTTTTGGGCTTGTTGTTGGATGGTGATAATTGTCCCAATTATTTCACTATCAGGAGCTTCTCCTTGGTAGTGAATTTCTCCAATGAGTTCTTCTAGGAACTCCTTTAATGATTTCTTTGAATTCTACAATAAGGCTCTCCAAGCCTTTTTTCCTTGAGACCTCTCCAAGGTCTTCTCCTTGTTTCTCCTTGAGACCTCTCCAAGGTCTTCTCCTCGTAGCTTCTTTGGCCTTCTTAATGAGACCTTTCCTTCAACCTTCTACTATAGAAGTGTTGGCAATGAGATCTCCTTCATGGATCTCTAAAATCTAGAACAAGACCTTGATAGTCCCTCTTTATCTCTTCCAAGATTGGAAGTTTTTCAATGAGACCTTTGTGGGTCTTTTCAGCTTCTTTTGAAAGAAGTATTTAATTAGCAAGGAGATCTCCAATCTCCTACCTTCTCTAGACTCTTCTCTGGAGTCTCTTATTGAATATTGCAACAAGACTTCTAGGGCCTTCTATCAATCAATCCTAATACTATGGTATTTTGCATGCAGTGGTGCACAGAGGCAGATCCGGTTTGTAAATATGTAGTAGAGTTCAGGCTGATAGTAGCAATGGTGGTCCCTCTATCTCCAACCTTCAATCTTCACTCTTCAATGAGAACCTTCTCCTTGGTTCTTCTCCAATGTATTATTTTTTGCAACACAAAGTTAATTTCTAATGGGATGAATGTTGAGTCCTAGTCTTCATGAGTTTTTTAGAACTCTATGGAAAGACTCTAGCCAAATGCAATCTCAAAAATTTTGGAACTGAGATTTGCTTCTCCTCTCTATCTCTCTTGTGGCTCTCCCTATTCCTATCTAGATCTACCATGGCTCTGATACCACTGTTAGCTTTTTATTAAGTATGCTATGGGAGATGGCAATCACAAGATGCAAAAAGATAATGAAGTTTAGGAATGACACAAAAATATGCTATTAATGGAACTCACAAAAATATGGAACTGATACAATAGATAGAAACCTACTCTACTAGTGCATGCTTAGAGCAATGCACTCACTCTCTCTCTCACTCTATTCACTATGGGACTTTATATAGAAAATAGGTAACTTGGCCCTTACTCTTCCTAACTACCATTCCTATGACTCATGTACAAGTGGAATCCTTGCACATTTACATTATTGCACATTGACACTTGTGCATTTATTGATTCTACCCCAAGTAACTCCTAATCTAATAATGTACCCAAGGTGGTACATTGACATGTACCTAAATAATGTAATATACTCTAACACTAAATGACATATTTGTCACTCTTCTATGTTACAAGTACCACAAAACTAGCATAGATCCCTCCAAAACCTTGAAATACACTTCAGGTCCAAGGTAGAAGCCTTTATAGTCTATGAGCCAAGTTCGTATGAAGGGGTATGAACAAAACATTCGTATGGACCCATACGATTGAAAAAAGCACTCCAAAATCTAGGTCCCTAACATCTAGGTTTTGGTTTATACACAGTCCACAAAAATCCATTATTGTAGGTAAGTTGGGGATATATTTTTCCCATAGAGATTGTTATCTCACTTGCCCTATTGCCTTCATAGGTCAAACTACTTTGCAAACCAATGTCATCAAGGTGAAATCATTCACCTTCTATCTATCCTTGCATGTCATAAAACTCAGTTGTATACCATCTTGTGATTCTTGTATTTTCACTTAGGTTATTGCTTGTTAACCTATAGTTTTTACACAAAATCTAACTAGTCCTTATCTATTGCAATTTTTTTTTCAAAACTCATTTCTATAGCATACAAACCATGAATCATTACAAATTCTTTAGAAAAATCACTCTTGTTCCCATTCGTATGGATAGGTACAAACAAACAGACTAGAAGGAGGGGTACAATTCTATTTGAGACACAATTTAGACCCTAAGAACCATATAGATAGTGTTCCAGAGGCTAGAGACCATAAGTAAGCATCAAGAAACCCTATGACCTTGCTTAAAAATAAAAATTTTCTTTTCCAAAACCTTGGGCTTGCTATTGATTTTGGTATTATCACTTTATGAAAGCCTCAAATTCCTTTGGGTATTTTCACAAATGTATTTTTTTTTGCTTTAGTGTTTACAAAAAATATTTCTTTTGCTTTGGTGCTTTCCAAAATACATTTATTTTTCTTTAGTGCTTTACAAAATATATTTTTTTACTTTGCTTCCTTGTTTAGAATATTTTAGAAGTTTCTTTTCACAAATCATGTTTCATATATGTATTTACATTAATTTAGTATAACTGCATTTGCATAAGGAACAAATAAAGCCTCTAAAGTTCTTTATCTTTTTGAGCTAAGAATGGATTTTGATCCATATCATACACAAATCTCTTACAAGACATCTAGCCATAGCCTTAACTAGTCTATCTTGGCTAGCATAGATAGATTTACTCTCAAGCAAATCTTAGTTTAGCTCTCACTCAAATCAAGTGATATTTACTTGTTTTCCATTTGCATATATTTTTGCTTACTAAAACACACTTGTCAATGTTTGCTTAACATAGAATTTACTTTCTAGAACACACTTTCTTTCATATAATTCAAATTGTACACTTTCTTTCTTGCTTAGGTTAATTTCCTTCTTGCATTTTAGCTTCCAAAGTAAAACAAAATCACACACATGCACATATTTCACACATTGGTTTAGTTGAACTTCATCACCATCACTAATCAAGATCAAGGGCATTGGCTTTCATATCCAACCGTTGAATCGCCCCCTAGTCACCATAGTAGCACCCTTAAGTAGATTTCTAGAATTCATCACCAAAAAGCTCCCTACCCTTGAGATATCCTCAGGGTAGGTTAGGATTATACACCCTTGCTCACCAAGCTATACATAATTTGTGAGTGTATAAATATCGCTATTGACTAAGCCTAACTGAGGGTGAAGCAGAAGATAACTGGTCTATGTAGGTATTAGAAAATACCACCTCTTTCAAAAGAGGTTTTATATTCTCTTTTTTTTGGTTACCCAAAGCCATAACCATCATTAGCAACTATTCGCTTGTTGTTGCATAGTTACACCTTACATACCTTTGGGTATTTTAGGGAAACGCGCATCAACACACCTTCATAGAAAGTACCCATCACCCATATTTTATTTATTCTAAGATTTTAAAATCATCAAATGAAAAACACAAAAATATCACAAACATATGACAAGTTGCAAAACAACAAAGAAATCATTCAACTACATATCTAGTCAACATAAAACACACAAAACACCCACAAACATGCTCAAAACCTACTTTCTATTTGTGAAACTCTTGGTTTGATTACTTAAATTTTTGTTACAAAACTACTACAAAACAACCAAAACAAACTCATACATAGTCCAACATATTCCTATATTTTTTTTTCTTTTTTTTCCTTTATTCCTTGTCCTACATAGAATCATACAAATAGGTGCAAATATTTGGTTTGTACAGACATGTACAATTAGCCACACTATAACATATATAGATCTAGTAACATCAAAAGCACACATGTAGACACCCCTCTCAGTTAAAATATCTTGTCAACCTAGTTTCACAACCTTTCACCTATCATCATGGTCCTCACCCAAAACCAACCTCACAAACAAGGGAAACTCAATATGGACTATTTTAGGGTAACTCTATCTTCTTAAACCAATTATTTAGCCTACTTAGAAGAAACCACCTCCCTCATTCTCAACATCAGTGCACCTCTTCTAACTATTTATCCTTGCACACCACATAATAATATGGAATTTCATCTTATGATTAATACCTAATATATCATTCCACTTGATTGGCTCCATCCTTGATCCCTCATGAAGAGACTACTTCTACTTACTTGTACTAATCCACACGTCTTATTTTATCATCCTGTTCTTCATCCCAAAAGACCCAATCGATTGGCATTCCATATCCTCCTCATTTATCTTTTCCTCCTTCTTCATATTATCCATATTCACATTCCTACCCACATCAATCAACTCATTTTTCTCCTTTCATCTATGTCAACCCCATCCTAACACCACTAGAACCTCCTTTGATGACCATGAGACATATCCTAGAAAACCTTGATCATATTGAGCTACAATTCCACAATTGTAGGTTTCAAATGCCCGCTTATAATCCAGTTGTCGGAAACCCTACAATTCCTACATTACAATAGATTTTTCACCTCCAACGGTAGGGTTATCCACAACCTGGGAAAGAAATCACTCCAATACCACCTATTTGACCTCACATAAAACCTTAGCATTCTTGTTGTATGATCCTAAAAAGCATACACCTAATCTAGTAACAATTGAAAATCACATAAAGCACATACATAAATTAACAAAATTGAAATAACCAAAAGAAAGGTTTCTTTTATTAAATTGAATCAATTCATGGTTACAAATTCATCCCTCTTAGGTACAGCCAATGTGATACAATGCTACAATCATAAGAAATCCCTCACAAGGGTAGGTGTAATTTGTAGGCCTTTTAGAATAACACGAACTGCTCCGGGTCAAATATGACCTTCTTCTCTCCTGTGAAGATGCATTTGTTGCCTTGAATGATTTGATGAAGGAGTCCTGAAAACCCTACGATAAATAAAAAACAAGAAACACATTATAAGAAAAGGTAGCCTCTCTTGATGAGGCCTTGAACGAAAAATTGTCTAAATGATACTAAATGTAACATGAAATTAAGAAAGTATATAAAGATGTAACTCTATGCTAAACATGATAAATCTGCCATAAAGCATGTAAATGAAATCTAGATATAGTCATATAACATCCTAATCAAGCATTTAAGAGCCTAAAATGCATGAAGTATAGCCATAACTAATATAGTTTCCCAATGACAAGAAACAAAGGAAGAATATCCTAAATCACTGATTCAACCATATAATTATCTCTAAGAAAACTAATCTAAGTTAGACTCATCTAATATAATACAATGGAAAAAAACCTACTGCTATAACAAGGAAAAAAGGAGATTAAACCTGACTGTGGGTCTGTGGCACAACGAGTACTATTAACTACAGCTAATAGCCACGGTTAAGCTAAAAAAGTGTTTGCTCTCCAATGTCGGGCTTAGATATCCAATTCCCCTTGATAAATTGATGATCAAGGGTCACTTCAGTAATTTATCAAGGGTCACTTCAGTGTCCTCCAATGGATTTGGTGGTTGAATTGTTCAGATTTGTGCTTGAAGGTCCTCAATTGGGTTTCTTGATTCTCCTAGGCTCCTAGGACCTTCATGGATTAAAGTGCCATATTGGTCTCCAATTAGACAACAAAAGTATTCCTCTCAATGGATGCAAATGAGTATTCACTTTGACAAGGCTTCACCACTCACAATTAGCAAATGATATCTCTTTCTTCTTCCATTTGGAGGGGGTTTTTATAGCTCTTAGGAAGGCCTTGTATTGGATTCATGGAGAAGCCAATATTAACAAACTTCAGTTAGGGCCATTGAATGGAAACTTCCAGAAGATTCCATGCCCAAACCATTTTGAAACTTGAAAAACTTGGCCATTGCAACCAATTTTGGGTTGGTTGAGATCAAACCTAATTTGAAGTCTAATCGTAGCTCTGAGGCATAGTCAAACCTGTTAACCATAGGTGTCAGATGTGGCCAACATTGATTAGGCCAAAATACCTAAATTGAGTGGTTAGAACCACTGCCTCAACTTGTAATTTGTACAATATCTTTCATATGGTATTTTAGCATGTCCCATATGACTAGTCGCCTTGACATGATATGTTTTAGGTGTCTACAGATACCCCTTTTGAGATGCATTGTGATATTGAATTGAAGAACACAAGCTTATACCGAGAGGGGGGTGAACAGTATAAGACCACTTTTTACTTTTCTTTCCCAATCAATATTATGCAATGTATAGATAGCAATATCAATAGCAGTAATCAAAGCAATGCACAAATCACCACACACAATAGAGACACCAAATTTACGTGGTTCACCCAATGTGGGCTACTCCACGGAGAAAATATTTTACTAAAACTTTCTCAATCAATCTCTTGGGAATCCTTTCCCTATTACAATGTTTATGGACCTCTATCCAAAGGAGACACCAATCCCCTAATCAAGTTCATGGATCTCTATCCACAGGAGAACTCCTTTCTCCTCTTGCTCTGGCTGGTGATCTTCTAGAAGAACTATTGCCCCCACTACTCTGGCTAATGGATCTCTATCCACTGAAGACACCTGTCCTCACTACCCTGGCTTAATGGATCTCTATCCACTAGAGACTGTCATCCTCTATACTCTATCACCTCCAAATCTCTATCTCAAATATATACTAAACTTAGTCCTTTGGTCTAGCACAAATCTGCTCAATATCTATCTCTGGTCTGGCACAAACCTATCCTCAAATCTGCACCAAAATCTATCCTCAAATCTATACTAAACATAGTCCTTCGATCTAGCACAAATTTGCTCAATCTCTTTCCTCAAGCCTTAACTCAAAGCTTGACTCAATCTCAAATCAACTCTATTGGATCTGTCCCAAACCTTAACTCAAGGTTTGAACAAATCAATCAATTCTGCTCTCAAGTCTTCTCAAAGACTTATCTCAAATCTACCTTGCAAGCTTCCACAAAATCTCACACTAATCTATCCACAAGTCCTCTCTAGAACTTGTCCAAATATTCTCAATAAGTTCTCACAAGAACTTATCCAAATATGCTCTCAATCTATATTGTAAGCTTCCACAAAAGCTTACCCAAATCTATCCACAAGTCTTCTCAAAGACTTACCTCAAATCTGCTCAACAAGTCCACACTAGAACTTGTCCAATCTCATAGAAACATAAAGAGAATTGTTAGAGACTCAATATGCTCTATACTCATCACAATACTCAATCACTCTTTTAGAAACATACAGAGAATTGTTAGAGACTCAATATGCTTCACATTCACCTCAATGCTCAATCACTTTCTCAAATCAATTCAGAATATAGAATAGTTTATTTTATAGAACTTGAACAATCACTTCACACATCCACTTGACTAGGCTCAACCAACTCTACTCAACCAATCACTCAATGAAACAATCCTTGCTTACAAACCCTAGTCCAAGCATATAAACACTCACTCAAAATATTTCCAACAATGCTTATCAATCAATCTCACATAACAATGATACTCATGTTCTTTTCAAACCCTAGTTCAAGTTCTTCACTTAACCAATGGCTTCAACAACAATGCTTATCAAACAAGGTTTTAATATCAACTCTTTATTCCAGAAAACCTTGAAGCATTAACTCAACACACTCAATAAGGAAACCTAATTAATTCCTTTTCACTCCAAACTTGTTTTTCTAGAAAACCAACCAATCAACTCAACTATGGAAGAATGTGCCCATACCTTTTTCTTGATGATGAAGGAATCTCAAAAATCTGCCACAACCACAAACACTTCTTTGCCAAGCTCAAAGAAGTTATAAGATGATAAACTCTCTCAAAAATACAATGTAAATATCAAAACATACATACACCTTATCACTCCATATTTAAGAAAACATCCATCAACATATACAAAAATATTTGACCAAATACACCTTATAATCTCCCAGTTAAAATAATATCCAACACCAAGAATAATGTCAATAAAATCACCTTCACAAAATAACTCAATGGCAAGAAGTCCTCTCAAAATTTAACCAACACTTTAATCTTCAATAAACCAATATGTCATAAATACTTTATTTAAAAATAAAGCTAACTCCTTATTCCTCCAATTAACCAAAATGATGATTAATTAAAATACTTTTTATCTACCCCTTTTAACTCCCTAGGACCTCATGTCAAAACCTTAGGCAATACAAAAATATATTAAAAATTTTATTACCTTTGCCTTGGTGAGACTCGAACTCACGACGCCACCTCTACCAATGCCCTAGCCATGGCTCCAACCACCGCATGAGCTAGGCGCTCGTTTAGGGAGAAAAGAGCACCACATGCTCTATATTTCTCCCCTAATGCGCCTAAGCCAAAAAATCACGCGTCGCTTCCTTCGATGCCTCAAACACAACACACCAAAAGCTGCTATCGCGAATCGATCATGGATCACTCCATGCCCAAACACCTTAGCCCTCGATCACTTACCACTAGGCCATGCTACCTAGGTGGATATGGGATATTAGCCCTCGATAATATTATCCCCTTTCGTTGGCGCTTAAGACAAGAATCTTGTCTTCTTCCTCGCACGAATTCTCACAACACACGCTTGCCTCTTTCACTTGTTCGAACGAAGGATAATTCAAATGCCACTAAGGCATATAGTTTATATACCATTTGCCACCTTTTAAACTTGAACGTCGGTGCCTTTGTTTTCTAAATAATTAATTTATAAATTTAAATTCTTTAGAATTTAAACATTATAAATTAATATTTAACTCCCTTGGGCTTTATTAACATGAATTTAAAAGCTTCCTTGGGTTTTTATGAAAAACCTTTTATTTTTGCTCATCCATGGTTTTAATAAAAACCCTCCTGCTTATGCTTCCACATAATATTAAAAATATTATGAAGCTCTTTTGCCATTAACCTTTGCATTGTTCCTTTTGACCTTTTGACATCAACGGTAGTTTATTCCTTGACATCAATGACAACTTTTCCTTGACATCAATGACAACTTTGACTCAAAATGTCCAACAATCTCCCCCTTTGTCATTGATGGCAACCCAAATTATTTTTACCAAAAACTTAACCTTTTCTTTGTTCTACTCCCCTGGGACATTGCTCCCCTAGCTCAATGCTCTCTTCAAATCTCTCCTCTTTACTCAAATACCAAATATCTCCCCTTACTCAAATCTCTCCCCTTTGACATCAATGGCAAAGGGTCACCTTTGGGGCTCGGGGCTAAGAATGAGTCTCTTAGCTTAGCCCCTCCCCCACCTCCTCTTGAGGTGGTTAATTCTGGGGTGGGAGTATTTCTACTCCCAACAAGCACTGGTCTTTACCTTTATCCTCTTTTCTTCTCATCTGATTCTTCTGATTCCTTTGACTGTTTCTTTCCATGTCCATGTTCCTATTCATGTTCTTGTTCCTGTTCATGTCCACATCCATATTCCTATTCTTGTTCCTGTTCTTGTTCTTGTTCATATTCATATCCATGTTCCTATTCTTGTTCATGTTCCTGCTTGGTTCTGGAATGTCTGCTCTACACCACTTTGTTGTATGTCCATCATTATTGCACTTATAACACTTAATGTTATTATTCCTTGGAGGTGCATATGTCTTAGGATTTCTCCTAGTGAAGCCATATCCTTTTCTTTCATGAACCCTGCAATCCATTGCCTTGTGACCAAACTGATTACATGAGTAGCAATACCCATGGAAAAGTTGCCTGTTTCTAAAATTTCCATTTTCCTATCTTTCATGTGTCCTGCACTGTGAAGCCATGTGCCCAAACCTGTGACATGAAAAACATCTTCCATTGAAGTTTCCTTGTCTTGACCTCATTGGTCTCTTAGTCTCTCTTAACCAATTCTGATTGTTGTTCCATCTGTTTCTCCTTGGTGCATTGTTCCTATTCTTGTTGAACTTTCTATTGTCCAACTCATCCTCAGATGTCTCACTTTCTCTTACACTATCTTCTTCTAAAGTTTCTTCTTCTGAAGTTTCTTCTCCTTCAGAACTTGAGGTTGACTTCCCTTCCCATTTCTTTTGTTCCTATTCAAATCCAAGACCTATCTTGCTTGATGTAGGCTTTTGTATCTTGATGAACTTATCTAAGTTCTTTGAGCTATTTTTGAACCCTTGTAGCTTGACTTTGGAGTTTTTGACTTCCATCTCTAATGAAGCTACCTCTTGTTCTAGTTTCTTACATTCTAGAACCTTAGCTTCTAACTTCTCCTTGAACTTCTTAGTCTTAGCCTTTGATTTGTCCAGATCCTCTATAAGCATTCTTCTCTCTTCATCACATTCTTGAAACTGAGATTCTAATTTAGAGTTTTGCTTTCTTACCCTTTTTACTATGTCAAGAGCATAAATAAGTTCTCCCTTGAGATCATATCCTTCTTTATCTGATTCTTCCTCTATTTGTTTGCCTTTGTCTACATCTTTATTTTCTTTTGACTTGTCTTCTATAGGATCATCTTCTTCTTCTTCTAGTGCCATTAGAATATTCTCTTCTAGTCCTTCAAGTGCATCCTCATATTCATCATCACTAAAACTATAACCATTCCTTGTACAACTATCTTCAAGATGTCCAAAGTTACCACATCTAAAACACTTGAGAATTATTGGTGACCTTTTCTTGACCTCTTCCTTTTCTTCAATCATAAATAGGACTTCATCTCTATCATTATCTGAAAAACTAGCATCACTATCACTTGAGTACTTACTTGCCTTATCTGCATAGTAGCTCCTCTTTTGCCTTTGAAAGAACTTCTTTCCTTGTCTGCTTTGTCCATCCTTGCTTTTCTTTTGGTGTCGGTATCTTTTTGATTCCCTATTTTTGTGATCCTATTTTTCTTCATCATTGTTATTTTTAGCTTCTTGACAATCAGTTGCATAGTGACCATACTTTCCACAATTGAAACATTTAACAGATTTTGTATCTTTAAATCTTCTTGAATCCTTATTCCTTCTACCATAATTTGCTTCTTCATCACTGGATGACTCATTGCTTGATTCTGACTTCTTACCCTTTGTCTTCTTGATTGCTTTGAAGGTTGCTTCCTTCTGGGGATTAGGTTCTTTTGTTCTTAACTCAAAAGTTGTAAGAATACCAAGCAACATATCTCTTGTCAAAGAATCACCATCCTTTGATTCTTCTATAGCAGAAACCTTTTCACTAAATATTTTTGGAAGAGATCTTAAGATCTTATCACAAACATCTGATTCTTCAACCTTAAGTCCAAGTCCTTGCATAGCATTAACAACCTCATCAACTCGAAGTAGATAAGTACTAATGTTTTCCTCATCCTTCATTCTTAACTCTTCAAGTTGTCCTTTTAGATTTTGTATCTTTGCTTTCTTGACACCTTTATCTCCTTCATATATGCTTTGCAACTTATCCCACATTCCTTTTGCATCTTGACAATGCATAACTTTTATGGACTCTATTCTATGCAAACCTCTCAAAATTGCATTCATTGCTTTTGAATTATAATGTTGTAGAAGCTTACCTTCCTTATCTATAGGTGGATCAACTGAGGGATCGTATCCATTTTCAACTGCTTCCCAAATTTCATTGCCAAGAGCCATCAAGTAAATATTCATTCTCAAACTCCAATATATATAATCACTTCCATCAAATATTGGTGCTGAATTATCTGATGATCCATTCTTAGAATCCATTGTGTTCTTGTAAGATTTTCCTTCAAGTTGTTAAACTCTTCCGAAGGAACCCGCTTTGATACCAATTGAAGAACACAAGCTTATACTGAGAGGGGGGTGAACAGTATAAGACCACTTTTTACTTTTCTTTCCCAATCAATATTATGCAATGTATAGATAGCAATATCAATAGCAGTAATCAAAGCAATGCACAAATCACCATACACAATAGAGACACCAAATTTACGTGGTTCACCCAATGTGGGCTACTCCATGGAGAAAATATTTTACTAAAACTTTCTCAATCAATCTCTTGGGAATCCTTTCCCTATTACAATGTTTATGGACCTCTATCCAAAGGAGACACCAATCCCCTAATCAAGTTCATGGATCTCTATCCATAGGAGAACTCCTTTCTCCTCTTACTCTAGATGGTGATCTTCTAGAAGAACTATTACCCCCACTACTCTGGCTAATGGATCTCTATCCACTAAAGACACCTATCCTCACTACCCTAGCTTAATGGATCTCTATCCACTAGAGACTATCATCCTCTATACTCTATCACCTCCAAAGCTCTATCTCAAATCTATACTAACAATAGTCCTTCAGTCTAGCACAAATCTGCTCAATATCTATCTCTAGTCTGGCACAAACCTATCCTCAAATATACACCAAACTCTATCCTCAAATCTATACTAAACATAGTCCTTCGGTCTAGCACAAATCTGCTCAATCTCTTTCCTCAAGCCTTAACTCAAAGCTTGACTCAATCTCAAATCAAATCTGTTGGATCTATCCCAAACCTTAACTCAAGGTTTGAACAAATCAATCAATTCTGCTCTCAAGTCTTCTCAAAGACTTATCTCAAATCTGCCTTGCAAGCTTCCACAAAAGCTCACACTAATATGTCCACAAGTCCTCTCTAGAACTTGTCCAAATATGCTCAATAAGTTCTCACAAGAACTTATCCAAATCTGCTCTCAATATGTATTGTAAGCTTCCACAAAAGCTTACCCAAATCTATCCACAAGTCTTCTCAAAGACTTACCTCAAATCTGCTCAACAAGTCCACACTAGAACTTGTCCAATCTCATAGAAACATAAAGAGAATTGTTAGAGACTCAATATGCTCTATACTCATCACAATACTCAATCACTCTTTTAGAAACATACAGAGAATTGTTAGAGACTCAATATGCTTCACATTTACCTCAATGCTCAATCACTTTCTCAAATCAATTCAAAATATAGAATAGTTTGTTTTATAGAACTTGAACAATCACTTCACACATCCACTTGACTAGGCTCAACCAACTCTACTCAACCAATCACTCAATGAAACAATCCTTGCTTACAAACCCTAGTCCAAGCATATAAACACTCACTCAAAATATTTCCAACAATGCTTATCAATCAATCTCACATAACAATGATACTCATGTTTTTTTCAAACCCTAGTTCAAGTTCTTTACTTAACCAATGGCTTCAACAACAATGCTTATCAAACAAGGTTTTAATATCAACTCTTTATTCCAGAAAACCTTGAAGCATTAACTCAACACACTCAATAAGGAAACCTAATTAATTCCTTTTCACTCCAAACTTGTTTTTCTAGAAAACCAACCAATCAACTCAACTATGGAAGAATGTGCCCATACCTTTTTCTTGATGATGAAGGAATCTCAAAAATCTGCCACAACCACAAACACTTCTTTTCCAAGCTCAAAGAAGTTATAAGATGATAAACTCTCTCAAAAATACAATGTAAATATCAAAACATACATACACCTTATCACTCCATATTTAAGAAAACATCCATCAACATATACAAAAATATTTGACCAAATACACCTTATAATCTCCCAGTTAAAATAATATCCAACACCAAGAATAATGTCAATAAAATCACCTTCACAAAATAACTCAATGGCAAGAAGTCCTCTCAAAATTTAACCAACACTTTAATCTTCAATAAACCAATATGTCATAAATACTTTATTTAAAAATAAAGCTAACTCCTTATTCCTCCAATTAACCAAAATGATGATTAATTAAAATACTTTTTATCTACCCCTTTTAACTCCCTAGGACCTCATGTCAAAACCTTAGGCAATACAAAAATATATTAAAAATTTTATTACCTTTGCCTTGGTGAGACTCGAACTCATGACGTCGCCTCTACCAGTGCCCTAGCCATGGCTCCAACCGCCGCATGAGCTAGGTGCTCGTTTAGGGAGCAAAGAGCACCACGTGCTCTATATTTCTCCCCTAATGCACCTGAGCCAAACAATCATGCACCGTTTCCTTTGATTCCTCAAACACAACACACGAAAAGCTGTTGCCACGAATCAATCATGGATCACTCCATGCCCAAATGCCTTAGCCCTCGATCACTTGCCACTAGGCCACGCTGCCTAGGTGGATATGGGATATTAGCCCTCGATAATCTTATCCCCTTTCGTTGGTGCTTAAGACAAGAATCTTGTCTTCTTCCTCGCACGAATTCTCACAACACACGCTTGCCTCTTTCACTTGTTCGAACGAAGGATAATTCAAATGCCACTAAGGCATATAGTTTATATACCATTTGCCACCTTTTAAACTTGAACGTCGATGCCTTTGTTTTTTAAATAATTAATTTATAAATTATTTAAATTCTTTAGAATTTAAATATTATAAATTAATATTTAACTCCCTTGGGCTTTATTAACATGAATTTAAAAGCTTCCTTGGGTTTTTATGAAAAACCTTTTATTTTTGCTCATCCATGGTTTTAATAAAAACCCTCCTGCTTATGCTTCCACATAATATTAAAAATATTATGAAGCTCTTTTGCCATTAACCTTTGCATTGTTCCTTTTGACCTTTTGACATCAACGGTAGTTTATTCCTTGACATCAATGACAACTTTGACTCAAAATGTCCAACATGAACAATGTTGAGAAAAAATAGACCTCCTAAAATGATGTCGTAGGTTGCATGATGATCATTAGTCTGATCAACATTAGATGCCCAAGGTCCTGCAAAAGGACATGCATCCTAGAATCATTGCTTCCAACTGGATGGAAGGCTTAAATTGAAAGAACTTGTACTCATCCTATCTCAATCGGGTAGCTTTTGTCGCTACTACAGGTTGTCTAAACCTATAGATCCGAAAGGCGGAGAGCACAAACTCAACTATCATATTTGCTTTTTTCCCCAACAAAGGGTAAGCTTATGATAGTCATTGGCAATGATTCGTAAGATGAACACAATTTTGACAAGATCAAGGGATCTACAATCAAGGGATCTTATGTTGAATTTGATTATGATTATGATATTATGACTACCCCCTCAAGCGACGAGTCGATGAGGGTAATGAAAATTAGTAAAGTGATGAGTCACTTGACCATGATGATTGATCTAAATGATTTAAGGTTTAGCACTTGATACTTGGCTAGGCCTAATCAACTATGATTACAACTATTAATAGTAATTGTATATCTCTATCCCGTAGAGCGGTCTAGCCATGAAGGCCTTCTTAGGGAATCAAGATGATAACAATTCCAATTAGGCATGTGTTGAATCATATTGTTCGATGATCTGCTAAAAATGTCATAGAAGAATTGACATGATTGCTTCATTCTCATGGGGCGGTCCAGCCTCCAAGGCCTTCTTCGAGATTGAAATGAAGCATATCAATTCGATGATGATGAATTTGCCCCAAATGTCCTTATGGTAATTTACTCATCTTGTCGGATTGCATGGAGTGCCAGTCACTACAACCGCCAAGTGTATAGGGTAAATAACTAGATACGAGGCACATTTGGCTTGTGAATTATCTAATTTTTTTGTTATTTTTAATATTTTTGAAAATTTTGGTCAGGTGGATATTTTTAATTTGGCATTTTGAAACTCCTCATGGTGGGATTTTGGAGCATTTATTGTAGGTTGCTAGCCATGCTTGTCAGATGCAACTGACTTTGGAAAATTGCTTAACCGTAGCTCAGACCCACGAGTGAAAAACCCTAATTTGGGGACCACGGTTGTCAGGCACGATCATGACCAAAATAGGAAATATAAAAGCATTTTGAGCAATTTTAATTTTCATTATTTCCAGTGCCAATAGTGAATTTGAGAGCTCTGAGAGGTGAAATTGAAACTTTGACATGGAACGCTGCCAAAAACCCGACCTGATTACCCTCTAGACTGATGGTTGACTAGCCAGAGGCTTCCACCAGTGGAGGAGTCCGGTGCTACAAAGGTAACACGCAAAATCATAACCATTTATTAGCACTTACCGGTTTAAAATGAACTCATTAATTAATGAGCTAAATGAACCACATTAAACTATCGGTAATGAACCTCACCCTAGTCTAGGATTTAGCATAGGTTAGAGTAGATGGGTGGGTTTAATTTTGGGGTGTCTCGGGATGGCACGTGACCCTAAAAAGGTCACTGCGCTTAGCCATGAGTGGCAGACATGGCTCCCAATTGGTAAATTGGGGGCCACGGTTGTCAACCATGGCTAGACTCAAATTCCAATGGTCATAAAATTGATCATTGGCACCAACCATGGGTCCCATCCATGGTTAGGCAACTTTAGGAAAAATATTTAATTTTTTCAAATTTTATTTTTTCCAAATTTAATTGATTTTTTTGATCTTTTAAAGTGCTTTTTCAATTTTTTTGAATATTTTGAGTACATTTTTCAATGTTTTTGTGTTTTTTAAATATTTTGTTTGAATATTTTATGAAATTTTTCTTTTATTATTTTTATGCCTTTGACCAGACTCTTACTACGTGAGTGAGGGAATCTGAGATCCTTTGCAACCTACATGGTGCCCTCCTATAGGCAGAGCGAGACTGGTTTACAGTGGTGGGCTTTGGCTATGTCCTGAGATTACCTACTATCCAGGCTGACCAGGCCTATATGACTGCATTGGCCCGATGCTAGGATGCGCGGACCAACACCTTCCACCTATCGATAGGTGAGATGATTATTACCTTGGAGGATGTCTACCACATCTTTAGACTTCCTCTAGATGGTGAGGCCATCACATCTTCATCGATGGAGGTGAAGGGCACAGTATTCACCAGGGTCTTTGGCACCCGTAGTGATGAGGTATAGCTACACTCGGACCATGGAGGGGTCCACATCGAGCATTGGTACAATGAGCAGGTCTTCTCTCGATGGGTAACCATATTTATGCACCTGATCATCCAGATCGTGCTCCCTAACACTTTAAGAGTGAGGTTCCCTTGGAACCTCCTAGCTAGGACGTGTGATGTCCTCACCAACACTACCCATCAACCACTTATCTTGTCCTAGGGGAGTGCCTTACTTGCACAGCTCTATAATGAGTTGTATCATATTACACAATAGAGCAGAGTGGGCATTGGTTATAGCCTTCTACTATAGATCTGGGGTTGGTAGCACATCACCATAGAGCACCCCATAGGACTACCTCTAAAGATCGTAGATATTGCTATGGAGTGGTAGTGCTATACAATGTGCTAGCCTTGAGAGTAGGAGGGCTTCAAGAGTAGGTCTCACATAGGGGACCTGAGCTACTATATTGAGCAGTTTGCATGATTACAGCCAGTCTAGGTTGAGTGGCAACCATACCTAGACTGCCCTGCATGGGTAGAGGCTGATGACTACCTATGATAGACACGTAGAGATAGATGGCTCCTTGGGTGCAAGTTCGAGGTATGAGAGTTCTTCTACTTCTCTCATGTCACTAGGTAATTCAAGATCCGATAGGATGTCCCAATAGTACCTTCCATCTACCATCATATCACTCTAGAGAGAGATCTCACATGGCCATAGGTGACTCCTCTAGGTGATGAGGATGATGACATCCAGGAGTCAAGCCTGAATGACATAGGGATGATAGCTGACTATGATACCTGGTGGATGACCAGGCTATGGTGGGGTGATGGCCCACTAGGTAGGCTAACAGATGGCATAATAGTAGAGGGTGCAGAGGGAGTAGAGGTCGATCCTCATGGGTATTGAGTCCATTAGAGGACTGAGGGTGGATGGGGTGAGGGAGGAGCCATAGAGGAGGGGCCCCAAGAAGAGGAGGGCAAGGAGGAGGTAGAGCCAAATAGTAAGGTTGCCTACCTCAAGGCCCAGGTGGCTAGCCTACAGACTCAGGTGGGGACCTTGCAGACTCAGATCCTATAGAGAGATATGACTATAGCCACTCTATAGGCATAACTTAGAGTTACATAGAGTCAACTATCCTAGGGATAGGAGTAGTGGTGAGATTACCAGGAGGAGAGGATCCTTCATCTAGCATAGATTGATAGTGCCACTGCATCTATAGAGAAGATCACGCTTGAGTGAGATCTAGCTCGATATCAGAGGGACTTCACCATAGTAGAGAGGGACTTACTCAGGGGCTTGAGGGGAGACCCCTCATCTTCATAGGCTACTCCAATAGCTCCAGCTACTCCAGTAGTACAGGGACTAGTAGGGATGGACCCGATGGTAGAGATCAGGAGACTATGGGCTTTGGTGTAGTGACATGTCAATGAGTGATCATCAGATGTTGCTTACATATCTTGCTTAGTTGGAGAGATTGAGCTACTCAGGGGTGAGGTTCTTGAGAGGACCATAGATCTAAGATCTTAGAGGACTCATACTCGGGAGACAGGGTAGTCTTCAGCTAGACCTAGCCACAGGACACATAGATCAGAGAGGTCGACTGGGACCAGCTCTAGGCGGACCCATAGGGGAGGTGGAGATGATGGTGGAGCCTCACAGACTAGGGGTATAGGTGCTGCTTAGTATAGATCTGTATCAGATGTTGTTGTACCATTTTTGAGTGTAAGGTCGAGGACCTACACAGTTGTAGCCTATGGGCACTTTGGACATATGTCGATGTACTTATTTTTGGACACACACACACACACACACACATATATATATATATATGATCTAGCATTTGAGACTCATTATATGTGTACTTTATTTGATTTATGTTTATGAGATGCATATGGATGCAATGCTTATATGTTATGTTTATTTTATGCTATATGATGTGATGTATAGATGACATGCGCTAGATAGCTATGTGATGTATGATTAGATGCAGTGATATATATGTGTAGATGGACTACTTATGATGGATGCATATGAATGCAATGTTTGATTTTTAAATGCATGTTTAATTTACTGTACTTGTATGCATTTAATTTATGATGTTATGATATGGTTCATGCCATATATGTACTGCATAATTTTCATGATGATGATTTATTGTAAATGGACATGTATGCTTTAATCACTTAAAACATAATGTATGAATGTAATATGAGTTTAACAATCTAATGGATGACACCATAGAATGTATAACAATCATGAACTGTAATTGATATATCTTATCATAAGAATTAATCAATTAAACACCCATGTGTGCTATGACATGATATATTGTTTCTATTCATAATCTCTTGTAAGTTAAAATAATATGCATAACATAGTCAGTGGTCGTTTAAATATCATTTCTGATATCCATCCAGTATCTAACCTATATTATGAACAATATTTAATAAACAAAATCTTATAAAGAGAAATTGATCATTGATGATTGTGATTTGATTGTTGCTATTTGGGAATTTTTTGAGGTTTTCCATGAAACTCAAACACCCTAGTTGACTTATCAAAAGTTGTATAATGACTATACTAGACTTCTGAAAAATAAAGTTTTTGCTATGAAAGACCAAGCTATTCATTACCCCTATGTGTGCAAATGAATATATTAGATAAGGCATAAGCATACCCCAGTGCTAGGCAGGATTCATTCAGCCCATTGTTGTATTGGGGATCCTCAAATGTCTATCCGATCCTAGGTTTGGATTTAGTTAGACTAGACCACTAGGCAATACAGGCCACCTAAAGCTAGCTCATTTGTGAATTGCTTAGACCTACCCCAATGTCAGGAGGGATTCATTCAGCCCATTGTTGTATTGGGGATCACCCCATGGCTTTCGAGTATTGACCATTCCAGGGATTCAAGTTCACCCCCTTTTTTTCTTCAATTTATTGGGATACTTGCTCATAGATAGTGATAAAAATCATTATTTATTTTTTATATATACTCTTTCTCTTTTTATTTTTTTTTAGCAAGGGATAGGATTTGATTCTAGGATTTTTGCTCCTTCATTTGTAAGCAAGGGATCTCTTCGGGTAGGGGGTGAACTTGTCCTTTTTCCAATGACCTCTACTCTAGACCATTGCTCCTCATAGATGAGCAAGTAATAAAACCTTTCACCTAAGGTGACCCGGACCACTTTTGTAGTGTTCATCCTTCCTTACCCTAATTAGGATTGTTAAATGTGTTTGATTAGTGATAGGATTCTGATATGCTAAGTGCTATCAAAACTAGACCTCATATACAAAAGCAAAGCAATATTTCTACAAAACTCTTGAGAAGACCACTAGGTATGGTTGAATGACCGAAAAACCCTAGTATATTCTTCATAGCAACAAGAGGGGTTGTGTTGAGAAACATAATTACTCACAAGGGTGATGGAAGATGATGATAATGCATAGATGCATGATTGAAATACAAACGTGGTGTCATTTATAAGATTGTAAACACAACCTATCCTAATGCAAGTGTGATGGATGGAAATGCCTAAATGCAATGCAATTAAATGAATGCAAGTGCTAAATGAAAAGCAAAATGCAATTTTAATAATGCAAAATGCAATGCAATGTTTTTAGATTTTATTACTTTTTAATTTTTATGGATTTTTGAAATTTTGATTTGACCAAAGGGTTTAGATTCCTTTGGAGCCTTTTATGGGGTGACCAAAGGGCTTACAGATGCCTTTGGAGCCTTTTGTAATGACCAAAGGGATTGCAAATGTCTTTAGAGCCTTCTAATAGTTTTAGGCATAGAACATTTTAAGATGAAGGATGTTGAGAGGTTCAGGCTCTTCAACACCTTCAAGCGATGTTAAGCGATATGTCCCAGGTCCAATCTTCTCCAGAGATGATATAAGGACCTAAAAAGTTAGCCACAAATTTATCTCATAGTTTCATATTTGAGTTTTGTTGGTTCTCTTTTAGCACAAGATCACCAACCTCAAAGTCTCTCAGATGGACTTTGTTATTGTAAGCTCATTTTAAGCGCTCCTGATAAACGTGAAGATGCTCAAGGGCATTCACATGATGTTCATCAAGTAGCATCAATTGATCAAGGTGAGCTTGCCATGTAGTGTCATCATCAATGAACTCTTTCAATGCGACACACAATATTGGAATCTCCAACTCTAAGGGCATAATGGCCTCAATGCCATATACCAGCAAAAATGGTGTTGCCCCAGTGGGTGTCCGAATGCTAGTCCTATAAGCCCATAATGCAAGGGGTAGTTGGATGTGCCAATCTTTGTGGTTTTCTTGTACCATATTTTTCAAGATGGATACCACTATCTTATTTGAAGCCTCAACTTACCTATTTGCCTATGGATAATATGGAGTCACAAAACTATGTTTGATCATGTACTTGGACGTTAAAGCCCTCATAATTTTGTTCTTGAATGATGTTCCATTATCCAAAATTATCTTGGATGGTATCCCAAAATGACTTATGATATTGGTGAGTATGAACTCCACAATACATGCTCTAGTTATCATTGTTAATGGGATTTCTTCCACCCACTTAGTAAAGTACTTAGTAGCCATAATAATGAATGTATGTCAGCCCGATGATGGAGGAGAGATATTTCCGATGAGATCCAAGCCCCACTAAGCAAATGGCCAAGCCGCTTGAATGGGTTATAAGGCCTATGATGGCAAGTGCATAAGATTAGCATGATGTTGACATTTAACGCATTTCCTGACATACACATTGCAATCCTTCTCCATAGTAGGCCAATAATAGCCCATGCGAAGGATGCGCTTGATGATAGCCATACCACTGAAATGGCCACTGCATGTACCATCATGAGCTTGCAAAATCACCCAAGCTGATTCTTGGGGCTCAAGACAATGAAGGAGCACTCCATCATAGCTTCGATGATACAAAATATCTCCTAACAAGACATACTTTATCACTTTCTATTTAAATGTGCATTTTGTGGCACGTGACAATCCCTAGGGGATTACACCAAGTTTTAGGAAGTCATGTATTTGTGACATCCAGTTCTGATAGACCTCAACCTCAACTGACAAGACAACATGTTCCCCCTATGGTTTAACATTCACAAATGCAGACTAGGAAACAACCTTATGGTGAATGGTAGTACCATTCCCCGTAGGACCCTACGAGATCAATGACCCCTAGGGCACCCTCTTGAGAAAGTCTCTGGCTCTGTAGAACCATTCATGGTTTGGTTCTATATGAATCATGTTGACTGATTCTTTATTATCCAAAGCCTCACATTGTATGGTAGAGTGCGACAATATTTTTACATGGATGGTAGTAAAATTGGTAGATAGATTCTGAGGAATTAAGGATCCCAAAGATGCCATAGTGTCTACAAATATATTTGATGAATGAGGGATTGCCTCGATGTCGTACCACTCCAACTGAGCTAGATAAGAGTCAACAAGATCTTTGTAGGCCTTCAAGATAGGACACCTACATTGAAAAAGTCCCTTCACTTGGTTGAAAATGAGAAGGGAATCACCAAAGATATTTAACCTTTTGATCTTCATGGTGATAGTTGTTTGGAGGCCCAATATTAGGGCTTCGTATTCAGCATTATTGTTGGTGCAAGGAAAGTCCAACTTAAATGACAAGGGCATGGGAGCACCTTGTGGCATGAACAACACTATTCCTGCACCACCCCCTTGCTCACACTTTGAACCATCGAAGAACAAGGTCATATCAGCTTTGTTATCCGATTCTTTGGGTTTGGGAGCTTCTGATAATGCGAAGACTGCATCATCAGGAAGCTCAATGGTGAGAGGCCTACTATTTTCTAGTGGTGCCTCTGCCAGTTGATCAGCTATGACCTATCCCTTGATGGAATTTTGGCTAATGAATTCCAAGTCAAATTCTATCAATAGCATGATCCACTTTGTAGTACGTGTATTATGATATATCTTGCTCATCATATACTACAAAGGATTTTGTTTTGATATGACATACATCATATGACTTAACATATAATGCCACAATTTCTTTATTGCAAACACTACTACTAAACACAACTTTTCCACGTAGGCATATCCTAGCTCATAACTCACCAAGGTTCGACTAATGTAATATATGGCTTGCTCTTTATCCTGCACATTCTTTTGGGCTAACATGGTCCCTAATGCAAAGTTAATTGTCGATATATATAGCAAGAATGGTACATCTAGTCTTGGTGGAGCTAGTACTAGTGACGTCGCTAGGTAGTGCTTAATCTCAACAAAGGTAGCTTGATAGTCCTCATCCCAATTGAATGGGACCCCCTTGTGTAGCAGTCGATTCATGGGTCGACATTTATCTGATAATTGTGTGATAAATCACTTTATGGATGCTACTTTGCCCTGTAGGCTTCTTAATTCCTTGATATTTATGGGAGGATGCATTTCTAAAATGGCCTTGACCTTTTTGGGTCTACTTTGATCCCTCATTTTGAAATGATGAATCCCAAGAGTTTTCCTGAAGTTATACCAAATACACACTTCTTAGGATTCAACTTGACATTATGCTCTATCAAGTGATCGAAGACCTTTCTCAAGACCTCTGCATGCTCTTCATGTAGCAATGACTTTGCCAACAAGTCATCGATATAATCTTCCAAGATCTTATGCATGTAGTCATGAAAGATGTATGTCATAGCCCGCTAATATGTAGCACCAACATTCTTAAGGCCGAATGGCATAACCTTATAACAAAATGTCCCCCATGGCATTGTGAACGTGGTTTTATGCTGGTCTTCGAGCTTAATCTAAATTTGATTGTAACCAGAAAAACCATCCATTAGGGAGAGCATTTCATGACCCGTAGTTGCATCTACAAGAGCATCTATGTTTGGCAAAGAAAATGAATCCTTTGGTGTTGCCCTATTGAGGTCTCTAAAATCTATACAGATACAGATCCTTCCATCAGGTTTTCCTACAGGCACCATATTTGATACCCATTCTAGATAGTCGATGGAAATGACAAACTCTACATCCAACAATTTTTGCAATTCATATTTAACCATTAAGGCTACTATTGGATGCATTTTCCTGAGTTTCTGCTTGATTGGATTTTTTGAGAGATCTAGCGAAAGGTTATGAGTAACCAATTTTGGATCTAGACTAGGCATGTCTTTATAAGTCCAAGAAAAGAGATCAGGTCTCTCTTTTAGTAGAGGGATGAGGTTAGCATGCTCATCAGGAGATAAAATTTCTCCAAATTTAACCTTCTTAGGAATTGTGGGATCATTGTTGATATCCACTTCAAAGGTTTCCTCTACTGACATGTGGGATCCCTCCTCAAGCTGGTGAGGCATAGGGATCAAGTGGATGTCATCTGCTAGGTTTATGGGTTCCATATTGGAAGCATCCTCAACATGATAAACATCATGTGCACAGCCTAGCATAAAATGAAAAGGTTGCAACATTTCTTCATTGGGGAAGAAATCTTCAGGCTCCAGTGGTGAGTCAGCATGATCCCAATCAATAGCATCTACATTAAGATACAATGGTTTGGAGGGATCGGTTGGATTGTAAAGTGGAGTGGTCAAATCAATGGAGATCATATTGATGGAATGGATTATATCTCTAGGACCACGTGCATGTGACTCTACATTGATATAACTTCCATCCCCGAGATGTGGTTCTAGGGGTATGGGGATCTCTAGATCCGATCTATGGATAGACTCAAAAATAGGATCATTAGGCTCAAGGAGCTCCATGTATGTCGATAGATCAGGGAAGACTATATGATAAATCACATCGAGATTCGGTGGTCTTCCCCTGAGGTGAGGGTGGAGATTGATATCTCTATACATATCCTCTATAGTGTATGGTGCATTATGATGATGCAAGTAGGGAGGCCCCAAATAGGCTCTCTATATTTCATCTTCATCATCACTATCATAATAAAAACCCTCACCGCTACCTACTAGAACTAGGAGATTAGGAATATGGGGCCCCATGTAAGCCCACTCTTGATAGCCACTATCATCAATGGAGGATTGCTCATCCTCTATGACTATCTCCAAGGGTAACAGATGATATAAATTTAGGGGCCCAAGTAAGCCAACTCAGTTTCATCCTCATATTGCTCATTGTTTGAGGACTCACCATCATCATCACTCTCATACATGCAACTCGGTCCCCCTCTCTCAGATATGGACTCTACTTTATCCTCATCAGAATGATCCTCTGACTCGAAATCTTCTACTATACTAGCATTCTGAACCTGTAGGCCTATGTCATCGACTACCCCATGGATTTGTTCATCCAAGTTATCTCTTGGTATGTGTTCTAAACTGGTCTCCACCAAGATGTTCTCATGATATATCTCAAGTGGTTCTATAGTGATGTAAGACACTAACCAGTTATCCCTTCGAAAGGAGGAGGGATTGGGGTGATAAGGATTGAAATCTACTTCACCCCCTAGACTGAGGTACAAGTGGTCTAAATATGCCATGAGGAGTTCATCCTATCCTCTAATATAATACCCTAACCCAAACCTATCAGTTGGCAACTGATATTATGGTTCGTATGGCCTCCTACACCCCTGCTCGAATAATCTAAGACCGTAACCATGCCAATGGTGATGCTCAAAATAATATAAGGCATATTCTAGGTTAGAGAGATAATGAACATTCATAATGAATGGTTCATCATCATCCTCATCCATGGGAGTGTGAGATGTAAGTTGGTCGAGCCCTCCATAGATGAAATTGGTTTGGTTAGGAGGTACCCCTAGTGGTACCATCATCCCTACGGGAAGGCGATGGGCTTGTGGTTGGCCCATATCCTATGCAGTCTCGATGATCGATGTAAATGTCACATTCTGCATGATATACTTCCCTAATCTAGGATTAACCAAATGAATGGTCACCTGTGGTGCATATGACCCTACTGAAGATGCAGGTGAAGTAGGCTGAGGTGCCTCTTCGACTTCTTCTTGAGCATCCTCTACTTCCATGGGAGTAGGGACCTCGATAGTAGCTGGTTTGGGTGCTCATTTTATCTCTTTTTCACCCACCTTTGCTTTTAGCTTCCTATCATCATGAGGCATTATGGATGCCATCGGTCTGGTGGAAGCAGCTATCATGTGCCTTGATCGTTGAGATGCAGACGTTGTAGGTTTGGCACACACTTCCTTCATTTTACCTCCTGGATCTTTGATCGGTGATGTTGGTCGTATGTCTAGGTGCATTGAGGGGAGCATGAAGTCCCCCAACAAATCTGCTAAATTCATGTATTTGAATGGTTCTTCATCTGAAGGTACCATGTGAACCTATCCCTCATGAACGTATTTAATACATTGATGGAGAATGGAAGGGACACAATGCATTTCTCTTATCCAAGGCCTCCCTAGAAGGATATTGTATTGCATAGCACCTTCAATCACATGACACATCACTGGGATGGTCTTTAGTCCCACCTGAATAGGTAAGACTATCATGCCGATAGTTGAGCATAATGCATCATTAAAAGCTCTCAACGTGAAGGCAGAAGGTATGATATGCATCTTTGGAAACTTTAGGTATGTCAATGCCTTGGTCATGATTATATTGATTGATGATCCTGTATCAATCAAAACCTACTTGAAAGGTATGTGATTTACACATGCAATGATGTGGAGTGGTGGGTCCGTTATGATAGTGGAAACCATCTTGATTTCATGATCATAAAATTGTATGATCGGTTCTTGACACTATTGCACGTGTCCCACAAAGTGTGTGAATGCTTTGAGATCTTAGGATTGCACTTCTATGGACCTTAGAATATCCATAAGCGTCTCCCTATGCTTGGGAGACTACTGAATCAGCTCATAAATTGACAACTTTGTTGGAGTCATCTATAGGTTTTGAACTAACCTACTCCTGATTGTTACCACCGGTCTAGTTGGTGGGCCTGGCGCATTTTGGGTTGGCCTTGGAGGAGGCACAACTTGGACCCTAATAGGAGTTGGAGGTTGATTTGGTCTTTCATACCTCGCATGTCTTGTGATGATGTTAACCATTTCAATGAACCCATGGGTTGGTGGTTCGATGCATACTTGATTGACTTGGCCAACATTATTCCTTGGTACCTCATGGTTGGGTAGAGGATTTTTGAAAATCCCCATATTTTGATTATCTGGTGCTTGTGGATTGTCCACAAGAAGTGTACATTTTTCGATCATATTTTGCACTAAATGTTTGAAAGACCAACATACCTCTATGTCATGACCTTTCATTCGATGAAATATGCAATATTGATCATCCTTATATCCCTTAGGCTTGGGTTGATTAGGGTCCACTAATTTGATTTTTGGTAAGTTTATTGCCTTCGCCTCGCATAATTGATGGAAAATCGATGTCAATGATTCTGATAATTGAGTGAATATGTGAGGAGGGCATCTTTCTTTGTCCTTACCCTTCTGGTTGTTGTTGCACTACTCATATTGCATAGGAGGAGGTTGGGCTTGATAATTTCATTGTTGTTGCCCCTTATCCCCTTTTTGAAGGTTTAAAACCACCTGATTAACGTGGGTCGGCTTGGCCTATTGTTTCTCGGTGCTCTTCTTGTTCCATTCCTTCTTGTTTTTGAGTTTCAAGTTACCCTCCTATAACTTGATATCCTCTATCACTTTGGCTTGCACCAAAGCCTCTTCAAATGTTTGATATTGCTGCAACTGCAACAATAATGAAATGTGCTTTGCACAACTTTTCATAAACATTCAAGTTAATTCAGAGGTAGAGATGGAGAATGGTAGCTTTACCATCAATTTTCTCCATCATTTCCCATAATCCATAACTGGCTCATCATCATGTTGCATTAAAGCAGCCAGATCAGATAAGTTCACCTTTTTCTTGATGTCGAAGGAGAAGCATTCAAGAAATGCATCGACCAGTTGCTCGAAGTTGGTGATGTTGTACCTTTTGAGTTGATTAAACCACTCCTAGGCTGGGCCTGAGAGGGTTGTAATGAAGGTCCATAGGAGCAAGGCATCATTGCTCTCGATCTGAAAGCACATGTCTAGAAAACTCATGACGTGCTCCTGAGCATCCTCCTCTCCTTGAAACTTTTCCAGCCTAGGCATCTCAAAATGTTCAGGATAGGCCGGAATAGGCACTGATGGGCATAAAGGTTCATTATGAATCTTATTTAAGGTAGGATTTTGATAAGTCATTCCTTGCTTCTCGATAGCTTTAACCTTTTCTACCAAGGCCTTATAGGCCTACGAAGATAGGATCTCATCTTCTCTGGATTGCCTTTGAGGCACCTTTGGAGGGAGATTCTTCTTCGATCGAGGTGGAGGACTAGGCTCATCATCCACTTTGACTAGGGATATTTTAGGATATTCTTGATCTAATTCATCTCCCACTTCTTCTTCATACTGCCTATGCCCATGATGTTCGAGCGTTGGATGTTGATCCCTATGTTGGGTCGTATGGTGAGTATGGGTGTCTATATGCTCAGGGTGCAACTCGAGCTATGAAGTAGCTCATCTATCAATGTGCTTCATGTACTCACTATGGGGAGGTAAACCGACACTGGCCAATTGGTCCTCCCTCTCAACATACTCCTTTTGATCAAGGATGCATTGCTCATGCATGCACTATTCATATAAGCATTGTCTTATGAACCTTTGCCTCTGAGTGTCCTCATTTTTGAGGTATTCTCGCTCTGCATGAACATCTTCCAATTGGTCTTGGAAGATCTGACATCTCTTCTCTGACACCAGCTTGTGAGATCTATCTATGTGATCAGTCGTATGAGGCCTCTAGTGTGTGCACTCTATTCGAGCGGCTTTGTGGGTGTGCCCCCCAATAGACTGATTTGCTATGCTCTTGCCCTTGTCTGTGAAGATGGCATTTGCATTCAGCTATCACCTATACTCTATGCCTGCATGGGATGCAGGGGCATGCATATCATGAGAATGCTTGGAGCATTCTCTAGGTTCCCTGATGGTCCTAATTGTACTTCCACTATGCACACTCATAGAACGAGAGGGTGTAGGTGAAGGTTTATAACCTAGCTATCCTAAGACTCTATCCAGACCATCTAACTATCTACTATGCCATGGCTCATGTGGTGGCATACCATTTGCTCCCACTTTAGACATGTCTATGGTGATCCTACAAGGTTCACTTCTATTGGGAGTTTGCATGGGCCTACGCTCGGAAGTGGCCCTCTCTACTTACCCCTGAATGGGTGGATCTTGAGCCTATCTATACTCAGATGGTGGGGGCCTTGAGCCTCCCTTAGATACAGGTCGAAGGGGTACCAACCTAGATCCCTCTATGACATACTCCTCAGTAGATCCCATGGATGCACGTAGAGTGTGATCATGATAAATGCTACCATGTTTGGGACCCCCATGCTGGGAAGCCCCATGCTCTGATCTGTGTCTCGAGGAGTGTCTAGTACCTCCTCTAACCAAGGTATTCTCAATAGGATCCCCATGCATAGAATTATCCCCTCTAATACTCATCGAATGATGTTCGAGAGGATTCTATGGTTGAGGGTCCGACGCATGCTGTTGTGTATCAGGTGGAGCTTGGGCATTGACCTCAGATCTATGTCGAGATCGGCCCCTCCATGTAACCACCATAATGTGTATCCTATGTCTAGATTTAAATTTTATTAACACACAAAGAATACAATGATGATTATCTCTTTTAAAGTTTTAATGTGCCCTAAACTATTTGATGATTTTTCAAGTTTGTTGTATCAGAAAGTAACTCTCATCATGTTTTTAGAATGTTGATGATATACTCAATTTTTTAAGGGCTTTCACCTGTATACTCATAGCTCGACAACTGGAAATGAAAGTCATGATCACGTAAACCCCCTAAAATGTGGAGATGAAACCCACACTTGGGTAGGGAGCATAGGTCCTCTCGGTCCTCACCCAGTTCACCCGTGCACAATGATACACCCCTCCGAAGAGGAATGCATGCTATTTTGCATGGGCTATGATGGTTCTTGGAGCCGATATTGGTCTAGTAACAAGGATCGAGGGAGTTGGGCCAATGGATGGAAATCACTACCACCATCATTGAACCCTACTAGTGGTTGGATATGACTTCCAACTCACTAGCATTTAAAGTGTGTCATGGTGTGTGTGGTTCTTTTTACTTTGCATGAAAAATAAAATGCATCAAACAACATTCACATGATTTTCCCTACATGCTTTGAAAAAGAACATTTGATTTTAAGAGAATGCATGACTATGCTAGATGATTTTTTAGAGAATGCAATTCTACCTATGAAGGAATGGCCACTAATTGGGCCTCATGCATGCAAAATCGAAACACAAAATGGCCTAGACCATTGGAGACTAGGGTGGACTGCAATCAGAGATCCATTGTTCCTAGCAATGGCTAGTAGAAAACTACAAAGCATTTACGAATTTTCCATTCTACCTTTTGCTATGTTTTCTACTTAACCTATTCATCTATTGCATTCTGAAAAATAAAACATAGAAAGAATAGAAAACACAGGGAAATGGGACCTACCTTAGATCCAAGTCTGATGATGTTGTCTGCTGTCTACTGTTGTTCTATTTTATGTTGACCGCATCTGTCAGGCATGGTTGCAACTATTGACCATGGTTTTTAGCTGTGGTTGAGACCTACCATCAAAAAACATAGCAAGTTAGACTTTAGATCACTTAAATTGTGGGGTTCCACCATGATCACCTTTTGTACGATCCTAAAAGGCATACACCTAATCTAGTAACGATTGAAAATCACATAAAGCACATACATAAATTGACAAAATTGAAATAACCAAAAGAAAGGTGTCTTTTATTAAAATTGAATCAATTCATGGTTACAAATTCATCCCTCTTAGGGATACCCAATGTGATACAATGTTACAATCATAAGAAATCCCTCGCAAGGGTAGGTGTAATCCGTAGGCCTTTCAGAATGACATGAACTGCTCCAGGTCAAGTATGACCTTCTTCTCTCCTGTGAAGAGGCATTTGTTGCCTTGAATGCATTGATGAAGGAGTCCTAAAAACCCTGCGATCAAGAAACAACAAGAAACACATTAGAAGCAAAGGTAGCCTCTCTTGATGAGGCCTTGAATGAAACTTTGTCTAAAATATGCTAAAGGTAACATGAAATCAAGAAAGTATATAAAGATGTAAATCTATGCTAAACATGATAAATCTACCATAAAGCATGTAAATGAAATCTAGATCTAGTCATATAACATCCTAATTAAGCATTTAGGAGCCTAAAATGCATGAAGTATAGCCATAACTAATATAGTTGCCCAATGACAAGAAACAAAGGAAGAATGTCCTAAATCACTGATTCAACCATATAATTATCTCTAAGAAAACTGATCTAAGTTAGATTCATCTAATATAATACAATAGAAAACAAACCTACTGCTATAACAAGGAAAAATGGAGATTAAACCTGATCATGGGTCTGTGGCATAACGAGTACTGTTAACCATGGTTGACAACCATGGTTGAGCTAAAAATGTGTTTGCTCTCCAATGTCGGGCTTAGATCTCCAATTCCCCTTGATAAATTGATGATCAAGGGTCACCTCGGTGTCCTCCGATGGATTTGGTGGTTGAATTGCTTAGATTTGTGCTTGAAGGCCCTCAATTGAGTTTCTTGATTCTCCTAGGTTCCTAGGACCTTCATGGCTTCAAGTGCCATTTTGATCTCCAATTGGGCAGCAAAAGTGTTCCTCTCAATGGATGCAAGTGAGTATGCACTTCGACAGGGCTTTACTGTTCACAATAGCAAATTATCTCTCTCTCTTCCCCAATTTGGAGGGGGGTCTTATAGCTCTTAGGAAGGCCTTGTCTTGGCTTCATGGAGAAGCCAAGATCAAGAACCTTCGGTTAGGGTAGTTGAATGGAAACTTCCAGAATATTCCATGCCCAAACCATTTGAAACTCGAACAACTTGGCCATTGTAACCGATTTTGGGTCGGTTGAGATCAAACCTAATTTGAAGGCTAACCATGGCTCTGAGGTGTGGTCAGACCTATTAACCATGGGTGTCAGCCGTGACCAACACTGACTAGGCCAAAATGCCTAAATTGAGTGGTTAGAACCACTGCCTCACCTTGGAATCTATCCAAGATCTTTCATATGGTCTGTTAGCATGTCCCATATGAGTAGTCACCTCGACATGATGCATTTTAGGTGTCTACACTTGTCATCCACTTCATACTATGATGCTTCTTTCTATACCATTAGCTAATATCTTCTATAAGTTCCATGATGTCAAAGAAATTATTTTACTTGAAATTAGATGAAATGATCCCACTCGACCAAAATCAAAAAGGTACAATGAGCATCAATTTTTTGTCTATCATTCCCAACAAGGGCATGACATTAACAATTGTCACTTATTCAAGTAACTAGTACCCAACTTGATTGATCAAGGGGTCATATAATTGGGCAATTCCATCCTTATTTCTTTCTTCTTTAAACCTTATTCTCTTATTTCTCTTTCATAAGCTTCATCTCACTATTGTATGGTCATGCATGAGCAACTACGTACCTATAACTAGTTATTTTCCTCTTCTTTCTCTATCTCCTATTATTATTCTTCTACAAATCCTCCTCCTCCATCTGCACATTCAACTCACATTCCTACAAGACCATCACCTTCAAACAACATCGCTTCCAATATTTCCATTCTTCCTACTCCCAAATTTTCCCCTAATGCACAACAATTTCTAGGCTACTTTAGCCTTCATCCTCACATTTCTAATAATTATTGTTGACCTACCTCATAATTCCCACATGCCACCCATGCCATCTTGCCTACTCATGGAAAATTCCATTCATGGAAGTGACGTGCTATGTAGTATGACTCTCAACTCACTCAGTTTGCTCCATCTATTTTCCCTCCTATCCATATTCCTTAAGACTACCAACCATTGTCATCCACTACTTCCTCTTCACATTGGAAGATGATATCACAATAAGCACATCAAGAGACACCTCATGTATCTATACTTATTACCAATCATTGTCCAAGGGTATACAATGTACATAATTCTTGTATCTCCCCTTCTAGTGTATAGTCCATTAGAGACTTTAGTCATCCTCTAGATTTACCTCAACTATAGGCATTATCATTCTCCTCGATCTACCTATGAATTAAACTAATTTTTTCTATGAAGGCATCAACACCTCCTTAGCAATACTTCATCCCAAATCCTTAGAAGATAATCTTTGTGGAAATTTAGACTACATGTCCAACCCATATTTCACCATACACTATTTTTAATGCTTCAATTGGAATA
Organism: Wollemia nobilis; assembly: GCA_028583015.1. Lineage (NCBI taxonomy): Eukaryota > Viridiplantae > Streptophyta > Pinopsida > Araucariales > Araucariaceae > Wollemia > Wollemia nobilis. Next base: position 16,738,407 of record JAQPPZ010017235.1, read on the forward strand.
GGTTCAGTCTCAAACATTAAAAAAAATGACCTAGGTCCCTTATTGAACCACCTTACCAACAACATAAATATAAATAAGGTTTATTTTATCACTATGATCACATAGATATTGTAGAGTATGAATTCCAACACCTCATCCTTGATACTATAGAGGACAATTTTGACATATATACAAAGCATGAACTCCACAGTTATTTTATCTCTCCTCCATCCATGGTGGATGTCCCATATAGATTTTCCTAATACTCCTCAATGTATATTGCTTTCCATAACACTTTTTATGATGAGATCACTAAAAACATTTATTCTCTCTCATGCACATCCTCTATTTATAAATATGTCTCTTCTTGTATTCTTCCCTTACCCATCAACCCACACAATCCTCTCACACATTTAATTATGCCTTGTTGACCTTCACATAAACTATGTTCTCATCTAGTTGTATTATGACAATTCCTAAACCAACCACTTCCCTCCTTGCCATTAGATACTTCTTTAGATGATGCTATTTCCTCATTTCATTTCAATCCTTCCACGAATATGGTTTTCATTGATCTATTTTACCCACTCTACTATTCCACCCATCCTAATAGAATTATCAACATCAATCCAAGCTACATATACTTTGATAACCTTCCTTTTGACCTATCCCCACATGAATTTCTTCTAATAGAACACGTGTTACACCATGCTAGTGCTTACCTTCCTCCATTACCACTCCACACTGCTTCTATCAACCATGAAGAAGTTGATCATGATGATGAGGTCCTTGTTCAGAATACAACTAATTACCTACATCCCATCCCTATTCCAACCCAACTCGAAGATGGCTCCCACATGCTTATGGAGGACACCATCAATGTTGATATCAACAACGATCTTACAATTCTCTATATCATAGAACTTGGAAATAGCTTATCCATTGAAGAGTGATAAAACTTCACTATCCTCCTTAAACAGTACAAGAATTTTTTTTCTTGGTCCTATATCCACATGCTCGATCTTGATCCATCTTCAGTGGTCCATAACCTCACACTCAATAATAACACCAAACCAATTAAACAAAAACTTAGAAAGATGCATGCCAAAATAATTCTAATGGTCAAATAGTAGTTACAAAAACTCCTAGATGTGGGATTTATTCAACCAATCAATTACCTTGAGTGGGTATCTAATATGGTACATTTTGGAAATCCAAAATGGGGAATATGCATATGCATTGAATTTTGAGACCTCAATAAAGAATTCCCTAAAGATAATTTACCTTTTCCCAACATCAATACATTGGTTGATTCTACCACACATCATGAGATGCTATCTCTTATAGATGAAGTTTTTTATTACAACCAAATTTAGGTTAACCTCGATGTTAAACATAAAACATCCTTCACCACTCCTTGGAGGCCTTTCTACTACAAGATCATGTCATTTGGCCTTAAAATATAGGCACTACATATGAACATGTCATGATCTATATATTTCATGATTACATGCATCAAATCATGTAAGACTATGTGGATGATATTCTAGCTAAATCCAAAAATCACCATCAACATATTGATGTTCTATATAAAATCTTTGATTGTCTCTTAGAGCATAATGTACATTTGAATCCAAAAAAGTGTGTCTTTGACATGATATTAGGAAAACTTCTATGATTCATTGTATCCTAATGAGGCATCGAAGTGGACCCTCAAAATGTCAAGACCATCATAAAAATACCTCCTATGAATTTAAAGCAACTACGTAGCTTGCACGGGAAGATTCAAGTGATTCATCACTTTATCACCCAATTATTAGATAAGTGTAAGTCATTTAATCATCTATTATAAAAAGGAGACACATTTGATTGGGACTATGAATTTCAAGTTGCTTTCAATGCAATCAAGATATACCTTACATAACCATTGATTTTATCCCCACCTCGATCAGGATTTCCTTTCCACCTATATATATCAACCACCAATTTTGCTTTAGGTACAATGCTAGCTCAAAATAATCAAGAGCAAACTATATAATATATCAGTCACACCTTAGTAAGATACAAAATGTGATACAAATATATGGAGAATTTATGCTTAGCAATAGTTTTTTCCACCAAGAATATTCGCTATTATATGCTCTACCATACCACATATGTTATTGCTCAAGAAAATCCACTCTGATACATGATGGGTAGATCCTACAATAACAACAAAACTACCAAATGGATCGTGCTATTAATAGGATTCAACCTATAATTAATTATTAAAAAATACATTAAGGGTTAGGTAATTGCAGATCAACTTGTGGAAGCTCCCCTAGATGATGACAAACTGCTTCTTATCAAGCTTCCTCATGACTTAGTATTCAACACTACTAAAATCAAACAATATGTTCAACCTGAGACACAAGCCAACCTAACCATTTTATTTGATGGTTCTCAATGTGAATAAGGTGGAGGTGCTAAAATAATATTTTTCATGTCATAAGGGGCTCTACTCTCCTTTTCATTCAAACTAGACTTCCCCTACACAAACAATAATATTGAATATGAAGCACTTATCCTTGACCTCAAAATTGCACTTGTAATGCACATTGAACAACTACAAATCTTTGATGATTCCCTTCTTATTTTTAACCAAGTATAAGGAATATATTATCGTCACTTTCCAATTTTGAAATAATACAAACAAGCCATAGAACAATTATTGTTCTAATTCACATGGTATGACATAGAAACTTCTCCAAGGTCAACCAACCAATTCACAGACACTATGGCCTCTCTTGGCTCTCTCATTTTGTAGAACCCACATGTAAGATAACCCATGTCTATGTATAGACCCTCCATAAGTTTTATATTTTCTCAAAGACATCTCCTGACAATATGGATGTTAATTTTGTCCAACTAGATCCTTTTGATCCTTGTTTTTCCAAAATCAAGGACTCCATTAAGCTGGGTATTCTTCCCACAAATTTCCCCAATACCAAAAAATGCACCTTCAAATAGAAATTTTCTAGATATACCCTACTAGGGGATATACTCTACAAATGCAACTATGATGACTTCCTCCTTCATTTCCTAGAGCCCAATGAAACCCATCATGTCATCTTGATGGCCCATGACAATATATCTGGTGGCAACTTTAGCAAAATTACCATCACCAAGCACATTCTATGCATGGATTACTATTGGTCCACCATGTAAAATGATTATTGTACCTATTTCAATAAATACATTAAATGCTAGCAACACACCAACCTAACCCATCTATTATCCCAAGCATTTCAGCCCATTCAATCAATGTGGCCATTCTCCAAATGGGGCCTAGATATTATAGGAAAAATCACCCCTAATTAATTAGGCAAATACCAATTCATCATTACCACCATGGATTACTTCACAAAGTGGGTTGAATCCATCATTCTTATCCAAATGATAGGTCCTAAAATTGTTGATTTCATCACACAATATATATCATTTTGGTATTCTTTCTCGAATCAGATTTAACAATGAAAAACCCTAATGAAATAAGAATGTTCATACAATGTGTGACAAATACAACATCCAACATAGCTTCTCAACTCCATACTTCCCTCAAGGTAATGACCAAGCTAAAGCTACTAACAAAACTATTTGTCATCCTTCATAAAACCATTACATAACCCCATCATAATTGGCATAATTAAATTCCTTTAGCACTTTGGGCATACAAAATAAGTATCAGAACACCTACTATGTCAACTCCATTCTCTTTAGTTAATGGCACTGAGGTCATCATACCATTAGAGCTAGAAATTCATTCTTTAAGAATTTCACTACAAGAATTCATCAACAACGACACTGCTTTCCAAGAACATTTAGACCAACTTACGCTTCTTGATAAGTGTCACATCAATACCATTGATCACCTACATGTTTACCAATATTATGTTTATCATGCCTACAATAAAAAATTTCACTAATGTAAATTCTAAATTGGAGACCTTGTGCTAAAGGAAAACCAATAGAACTCAAATAAACCATTCCAATTGCACAATAAATTCACCCTAAATTGGCTGGGCTATACATTATCACACACAAATTTGGTTTTGGAGCTTTAATAACCAATATTGAAGGAATTGAGGAACCTGAAAACCTCAATATCATACATATCCATGCATTTATGCCTGATACCATCAACAAAAGCTCTCACATTCTTGTATATCCAATATCAAGAACAACAAAAACAACAAAAATGCATTCAAAAACAATGCTCAAATTCATTAATTCTTTATTCAGCCATTCAACACAAAGTTACTCAAGAATCCAACAATTCAATTAAATTTTACTTCTATTCTCCTCTCACATATTTTGCTTTTCCTTCACTTTTCTCATTTTCCCATAGGATTCTAATTGATGTTGTATCATCACACACCAACAACTACATTCCTTTGATTGATTTTATTTTTCTCTTCTCTTCTATTTTTTCCCCATTCTCCCCTTCTTTATTAAATTCATCTTCTTTCCTCTTTCTTTCTCATCCTTCTCTATATTACCTATCACTGTTGTATGGTAACGCATGAGTGGCTACATACCTTTGATTGGTTCCTTTCTCCTCTTTCTTTTACTCTCTTCCTTTCCTACTTTTTCTTCCTTCTATATTCATCTTCTTTTTACATGATCTCCTTGAAAACATTTGCACATATCAGTATTTATTAATTCGTGTGGATACTACTAAACATTGACATTCAATTCATTCATTAAATTCATACACATCAAATAAATTCTCTTCATGAGCTAATTTGGTCAATATTTTGTACTTATGCATATGCGTTAACCTATCACACTTGGTTTATGTAATCAATGATACTTTGGTCACATACATTGGTCCATATCCAATTGCATTATGTTGTGTCCCATCATCATGCATATCGTTATACTACATTGCTATTTATCCCCTTGTCATGACAATCAACTCATACATATGCATCCATCATTTTGCATACACCAACAACGCACAACAACAATCACAAAACACAAAGCATATGAAATAAACATACACTAGTTAGCACAAATATCATGATATCCAATCCTATCTTCAGTTTACTTGGTAAATAAAAAACTTTTTATATTATTTAACCATTGCTAGTTCATTCAATTAACCTTTATTAAATGTCACCAAATTCTAAAGCACTTCAAAGCTTCCCCTGGCTAACTTGAGTTCTTTCATGGACCAATCACATATCAAATGCTAAGAATTGTTTTTAGTTCTAGGGAGGATAACACCTTACATAGCCTTGTACAAAGTGAATGGTTTCCCTTGCTCATCATATCATTTGATCCAAGCTTAAGGATCCATAATAGGACAAACTATAAAAAAAAATAATAAAGCAAAATGAATATAAAAAAATCAATCAAAATCAAAAGAATAAAAAAAGAATTATCAAACAACTTGTTCTTAGTATCCTTAGGCATTTTATATGTCTCCACTAGGGCTATAGATGCCTGGATAGCAGTGGAGCGATATCAAAAAATTATGGTGATAACCTCCATTAGGACTATAGATGCCTACCTAGAAATGGATTACACCTTATGAGTGGTGACATGTCTATTATATTAACAACATTCATTTGTACAAACCATTGCATGCTCATGGATGAGATAGCTTATATTGGCAATGTTTACAATTGGTTAGTCCAACCTCCCTCAAAATAGAGAAATGAACATCAACATACACACATGTTGGTCCATGATAGGCTTAATATAATTCAAGATAGTCATTATTTATATGAAATATTGGTTGATAAATAAATGAGTTTGATTGTTCAAACTATGGTGTTTGAATTTATAGAAATTTTTCTAACATCCAAAACAACTTTAAATATGGAATGGAAAACATCGCTACTAGTTCTTCCAAACAATAATAATCTCTTTACTACATTACTATACTATACAATCACTAGGTCATTATAATCATTATGCATAGCCATCTAGTGCCTACACATGACATCACCTGCATCACCTACCTACATATCTTGATAGCTTTACATTCATCATACACTTTGCATGATTATTTGCATCATACTATGTCCATATATGTGACTCTCAATTTATCATTGATAAATCCAAATCATTTGTGATTATCAAAACCAATGCATACATCCAAAAATATAACCACACAAACACACATCAAGTGTACATACAATACATTTTTTAAATACATACATCTTCATTCCTAACAATCAACAAATAATAAAGTAATGTTACATAAACTAATGTTTCATTCTCATATATCATATATCAATCTACAACCATACATCATACACAATACATACATGTCAAATCAACATCATAAATACACATAATATATATCATAGCTCAAAATGATATGTACATAATAAAAATCACCAACTAACTACATCATACATGTCGTGCTATGCATTATGATAAATATCTCATACAAAGACAATTAAAATACATAAAACTAGTGGCATGTCTACCATACCAAAAATAACACAACCTTGTTGACCACTAGGAGTCTCCCCTCTCCCCTCATGCAAATTAGGAGCCTCCTAAATTCTCATTTACATTCCCTCTCCACCCTATGCTTGGGTGGATCCCTCTACCTATGATGTTCTAGGCTCTAGAACTCACTACACTACTAGAACCACTAACTATGTGCTTCTTTGTCTCTATTGCAAACATGAATGATATTGAGACCCTATGTATGACCATATCCACCTCCAAAATAGATACTGTATTCCTCTATCAGCAATAGATGGCCTTCATATTATCTTATGGTCACTGTAGATCACCAATATTGGTACCCTATGATCTCAATCATCTCACTTCCTATCAAAGCCTAACCATCTTTATTGTGGCTACATCTTGCTGAATCTACAAGCCTTGCACTATTGCTATGGACTTATCCAATGCTATTATAGCTACATATTGCTCTCTCTAAAACTCCTCTCTCTCACTCTAAGCCCTCCACTACTCTACACTAATAATCAAAAAGTACCTTTATAGCTCATCCTGCTCCACTTGAGCTCTAACTTGCTTAACCATAAATGATGACACCCACCCCTCAAGATTTACTCCCCTAACAATCATTGCATCTCTCTTTACTACCATACCCATCCTATCTAAGGTACAAGTAGCCTCTTTTTCACCCATTTATGCCTTTACCTATTATACCCTAGCTCTCAATATATCAGCCTTGTCCATAACATCTAGGATGTCCTACAATCGAATCATGTCACTAGTTTTTGGTCCCTAAAATCTAGTACTAATGAACCCTCTCTCGACACCTCTACTACCTCCACCCCTGCTACCCTAGATGGGCCTATCTCACTATCCATAAATCATTGTACATGTTACCTCGGTGGTGACTCCCCCTCCTTATCCTCACATCATCGCTATCTCTAGGCCACCTTTTGTTATCCCTAAACTGCCAACACAACTGTTGTCCCTAAGCTACCAACACCTACCTCAGTCCTATCCACACCCCACTATAAATTGCTAGTTGTCACTACCTCTACATCACTCATATCATCCACCACTCCCACACCAAGCACCCATTGCTAGGTCACCCATCATACATCATACTATGGTATGGTTCTTGCATCATCCACATCTGGTATGATAATATCCTTAATCCATATAATATCCAAAGGATCCACCTATGGTTACCTCCCATGGTATCGCTTGACCCTCCAAATAACCACTTGTGTATCAGGTACTCTCTATTTCAAATCAAACTTCCTTGAAACATGCAAAAATAGAAAGAACTCAAGTTGAATTTGATAACGACCAATGACCCATCTACCTCACCTGACTCAAACTAACTCCTCAACTTCCTTTTCCCATACTGGTGCTCCTCTCCATAGACTGTAGATGATATCATAGGGAACCAACCTCCCAAAATTACGTCAATTATATAGTGCATTACCCTCATGCGACCTTTTCACCTAATCCTCCATATATGTATGCCACATCAAAGCATACAATACATCCTCCCCCATCAAACTATGTAACTAATATGGTAATTATCATAGGTCTCATCATGACTATATGCTACCATACCCACAATTGTATCAATAAACTACAACTTAACCCTATCATCTGAGTCATCCTAACCCCATGCAACTCTCTATAGGTATGCACCAACAATACTAGCATCCATACAAATTGTATATTGCTCTCCACCATATCACATACAATGTCAATCATACTCTAGGAGAACCTCACCCCTAAAGAATGTGGTAGCACATAACTTGCAATAAACACTATCGCTAGATATTTTCTCATAGATAATGCTTGGATATTATAATAATACTCATACAAGACACTCCCACTATAATCTACTGCTCACCACCTATCAACAAATATCCTTTGCAACTCTGTTAGGAAGTGAAGTCACTATGTAGTAAAGGCAGCAAAAAAAAGGATTGTAGCAAGTTAAATTAGGCCAGACGTCTAGGTTGGTAGATATCTGGGCCTAACATCTAGGCTACCAGATGTCTAGACTAGTAGACATCTGGGCCTGACATCTAGGATGCCAAACATCTAGGTTGGTAGATGTTTGGACCTAACGTCTGGGCTGCCAGAAATCTAGGTTGGCAGACATTTGAGCTTGATGTCTGGGCTACCAGACATCTAGGCTAGTAGATGTTTGGGCTTGACGTCTAGGCTGCCAGACATCTAGGTTGATAGATGTCTGGGCATAACGTCTAGGTTGCCAGATGTATAGGTTGGTAGACATCTGGGCCTAATGTCTGGGCTGCCAAATGTCTATGCAAGTAGACGTATGGGCCTGACGTCTGGGCTACCAGACATCTAGGCTGGTAGACATCTAGGCTAGATGTTAAGCCAAGTAGACATCAAAGAAGTGGATATATAGGTAGATGATAGGTTGTAGAAGATGAACCGTTTCAGTTCCATATGAAGATGAACAATTTTACAAAGGTCTCCTTAGGGAGAGGAAACAAACAGTTGGGGCCTTCTTTTTCTGATCTATAAAATGGGTTTGATCCCTTGCATATAAGAGAGGTTGTTGAAAATGTTGAAATATGTGGATATAAATTTTGTTGAAAATAATAAAAGAGAATTTACCATTACCCCGTGGTTTTTCCTACACATTGTAGGTTTTTACATAAATTTATGTGTCACTTGTGTTACTGTTTCTATGTTTCTATTTTTGTTATTGTGCTTCCTCTTGTAGGTGATAAATCTTGAAGCTTTTCATAACATCTGGTATCAGAGCTAAGGTTTTGTGCAAGTGGGAGCTGCAATAATGACAAAAGGTGTAACCAAGTTTGAAATTGAGAAATATGATGGCAGGAACTTCGCTCTATGGAAGATGAAGGTGGAGGATTTGTTGGTTCAGAATTATCAAACTCAAGCCTTGTAATGGGTCATGAGTAAACCAAGCAGCATGAAAGATGAGAAGTGGGTAACACTTGAAAAGAAGGCAATTTATACAATTTGACTCTACCTAACAAACTCTATCTTGTTCAATGTAGTTGAAGAGAAGACTTCAGAAGCCCTTTGGAAAAATCTTGAAAAGTTGTATGAAACAAAATCATCAACAAATGAGATTTTTTTGAAAAAGTAGCTTTATAGCTTGAGGATGAAGGAAAGTTCATCTATAGTAGATCATTTGAATGAGTTTAATACTCTAATCAGTAAACTAGTTTTAGTTAATGTGAATATGGAAAATGAAGATAGATCTATCATCCTACTTTGTTCCCTCTCGAATACTTGGGATCATATGGTGATGAACATCAATAATTCATAATTAGAAACTCTCAAATTTGATGATGTGGTAGCCGCTTTGTTGGCAGAAGAGTTGAGGTAAAAAAATTTCTCTAGAATATTTGACCAATGAAGCCCTATCTATGATAGGTTGATCCTTTGAGGAGAGTAAACAAGGTAGAAAATATTCTAGATCTAAGTCTAAAGGACGTAAGAAGAAAGGGAAGTGTTGGCATTGTGGGAAGCCAGGTATCAAAACCCAAAAATATCAAAAACAAAATTTTCTTGCTTTAGCATTAACATCATTATTCTACCCATCATATTGTTAGTTTCTAGGCATAATATTCCACACTTCAAGATTTATCACCACTACAGCTGGTATATTAAGTGCTCGGGACCGACCAACTTCCCACAAGTATCTACCTTAAAATATCCCAACTCCTCACTCGAGTCCATATGGATCCTGGCTTGGGGTTGTCCTTTTAGGGCCCATATCACCTGAAAGGGTGGACATTGTAATCCCCTGTCCAAAGCACAAGGATTCTCAATCCTTGACTTCATTGGTCCTCCGACCCGTTTGCTTTGGAACTAGCATTTTTATGCCAGTGCTAGTCATTGACCCTCTACTAAGGTTTGACTACAGTCTGTCATCACATGGCTTATGGACTAGGTTTTCAAGATCCATCTCTGGTTGATGGTAATGCTACCCATACCATATACCATTGGATCTTCCAAAAACATGATTAGCTCTCTAACCATGTTTTTCTATTGGCTACTCCCAAATCGAGTGGATTAGTGAACACCTTCACTTACTAATGAAATGCCTTCCTGGAGTGACATCCGATACCACCGATATTTATGCTCAATAGCTTAGAAAACTATCCTTAATAGCTGGAGAATGGATAGTGCAGTCTCACATAAATCACCCCCACAGTTTATGTGGATGGGTGTGGTTTGGCTACACATTAATTCTCATACCAAGAATGCAAAGTGTTTCTCAATGTTTTAAATTAAGTCTCATAGTCTTTATTAAGTCTCATACAACGATTGCAAAGTGTATATCCATGTTATATTTCTTAAATCATCCAGTTTATTAATAGTAGAGCACTTTAAGCATAACACAACTATGTGTTTATATGAAGATATAATTTTCTTCTAAAATAATCCCTCTTTCAAACCAATTAATTCTAAATAATAATAATTCTATTTAACCATTCAAACCTGAATTGTGAGTGTTTCCTAAGTAAAACTTATTAACATAAAGCATAAGCTAATCCCTTACTAGAAAAATACTCTCTTAATAATATATGAGTAAATACTATCCCATTATTATTTTAACTATAAATATAACATTTCATCTTGTGTAAATAAACCAATATTTTTATTATTTTCATAGCAAAATATTCACATAAATATATAGGGAATGTGACGGGAAGTTGGAGGAATAAGGGGAAGAAACAGAGGGATAAGTAGCGGGAATATAGGAGGGAGAAGAGGAGGAAGAAGTGGAGGAATAAGGGGAGATAGAAGGATAAAGAATTGCCGAAAAAAAAACATGCCGACAAAACGAAGCTCATTCACATTACAGTATGAGAATAAGTTTTTTCTTGGCCACTTAGGATGAAGTGGCATTCACACTTGCAACATTCTCCCCCTTAAAGTTGAGAGGACTGACTAGACAGTCTCTCAGCTTTATAAATTGAGCTTTAGCCATCGCTTTGGTGAAGATATCTGCAACGTTCTCCAAAGTGTGACAAAATTTAAGCTCAAGAATCTCTTGCTCCACCATGTCTCGGATGAAGTGGTACTTCATATCAAAATGCTTCATTCTACTATGGTGGATTGGATTGTATGCCAACTGAATGGCACTGATGTTGTCGTAGTAGATTCTGGTCGGACCACTTTGCTGTTCTCCAATCTCTTCCAGCACCTTTCTTAGCCACAAGGCTTGAGTACTAGCATAGGTGACTGCTATATACTCAACTTCTATAGAAGACAATGCTACCATAGTTTGTTTTTTGGAACTCCAAGTTATTAGTCCCGATCCCAGACTAAAATAGTTCCCTGAAGTTGATTTTTTGTCATCAATGTTGCTGCCCCAATCACTATCACTGAAGCCTACAAGATTTATAGTGTTACATTTATGGTACTGGATTCCAAAATCCAATGTACCCTTCACATATCTAAGAATTCTCTTAGCTTCCTGCAAATGCAGCTCAGATGGGCTAGTCATAAATCGAGAGACAAGAGAAACAACATACTGAATATCAGGTCTAGTGTTGGCGAGAAACATCAAACTCCCAACCATGCTTTTGAAAGTGGTCACGTCAACTTTTGGTGCTCCATCATCTTTGCTTAATTGGATCCCATGTCCAATTGGAGTTGCAACTGGTTTGCAATGTTCCATAGCAAACTTCTTGATCATGTCCCAAGCATACTTATGTTGACAGAGATGAAGATCCCTGTATCTGACTGATGAACCTCCATTCCAAGGAAGTAGTGCATTATGCCAAGATCCTTCATCTCAAACTGCTTCATCATGGAGTGTTTGAACTCCATATTCACTTTTTCATTACTACCCATGAATATGAGATCATCCACATATAAGCAGACTATGAGGATGTCATTACCTTGCTTCATGTAGTAAAGGGTGGGTTCATTTCTACTTGTGGTGAACCCAAATTCTTTGAAGTACCCATCAATGCGTGAGTACCAAGCTCGAGGTGCCTGCTTGAGACCATAGAGTGCCTTTTTCAGTATGTAAACAAGGTGCTCCTTACCTTGCTCTTGAAATCCTTGAGGTTGCTCAACATACACTTCCTCTGTCAAGTACCCATTGAGAAAGGCACTCTTCACATCCATGTGTTGAATTTTCCAACCTTTATGAGCAGCTAAAGCAAGAACTGTTCTGATGGTCTCTTGTCTGGCTACAGGAGCAAATGTCTCCTCATAATCAATACCATACTTCTATGTAAATCCTTTTGCAACCAATCTTGCTTTGTGTCTTTCAATGCTTCCATCAACATTGAACTTGGTCTTGAAGACCCATTTGCATCCAACACATTTCTTGCCTTTAGGAAGCTTTACCAACTCCCAAGTGTCATTGTTTTTTATAGAGGTTATCTCCTCTTTCATGGCATCTTGCCAAATTTTTTGAGTACATGCCTTCTCATAACTAGAAGGTTCAAGTTGTGTACTAGTTAACAAGGCATAGTTAACTACATCTCCCCGAGGTTCTTGGGAGTCATCATCATCACCATACAAATGCATATTTTCAAGTCTTTGCAAAACTGAACTCATTTCACTAGCTTGACTTCTAGTATATCTTCTTTGAAAATTTTTATCCAACATCTGATAAGATGGATGATGTTGGAGTGTTCTCTTACCTCTGGATGGAGAATCAATATCCATTGGTGAAGAACTTACTGACTTCTGTGGAGAAGGACTTGGTGAAGAAGTTGAACTAGAAGATGAACTTGGGCTTGTGGGAGGAGACTTTTTACCTTTCTATGGTGATTACTGTTGTACCTGTTTAGAAACTGCATCATTGGATTCATCATCACTGAATATTTGGGGCTTACCCCATTCTCCCCCTTCGTCAAAAATCACATCCCTGGAAAGCACAATCTTTCGAGTCCTTGGATTGTAGAGTCTGTAAGCTTTTGTGGTCTCACAGTATCCTACAAAAATGCATGCTTGACTCTTAGGATCGAGCTTCTTTCTCTGTTCATCAGGAATGTGTGAGTATGCCAGTGAACCAAACACTCTAAAATGCTTGACATTTGGTTTCTTACCATACCATGCTTGGTAAGGAGTTTTCCCTTTCAAACTTGAAGTAGGGCTCCTATTCAAAATATACACACTGGTTCTGGCTGCATCTGCCCAATACATATTACTCAAATGCTTCGTCTGAAGCATAGATCTTGCCATCTCTACAATGGTGCGGTTCTTTCTCTCAGCCACACCATTTTGCTGTGGAGTGTAGGCAGCAGTGAACTGCCTCTTTATTCCATGTTCTTTACAAAAATTCAAAAATTCATTAGAGGAGTATTCTCCTCCTCTATCTGATCTGAGACACTTAACAAAATATCCACTCTCATTTTCAACTCTTGTTTTAAAATCTACAAAGCAATCAAATGCCTCATCCTTATGCTTCAAAAAATATATCCAACACATTCTTGAAAAATCATCAATGAAAAGAAGAAAGTAAGAGTTGTTACCAATGCTCTTGGTCTGCATTGGACCACAGATGTCTGAATGCACTAGTTGGAGTGGATAACTGGCCCGCCATGCTTGCCCATGAGGAAATTTGGACCTAGCATGCTTGCCCAAGGCACAACCTTCGCAGACTTCCTTATTGTCCTAAACTTTAGGAAGTCCGGTCACCATTGCTTGAGAGGTTAACATCTTCAAACTAGCTGAATTCAAATGATCATATCTCAAGTGCCACAACACACTTGGATTTGAAATAGCAACATTTGCTAATTGATCTCCCCCTGGCTGACCAAAATTTAAAGGGAATAACCTATTCTTTGTCATTGGCACTTGTGTAATGATTCTATTACTATTATTTTTATCAAAAATGGTGCATTGACCCTCATCAAAAAGCAACTTGTAGTTCTTTTCTAACATTTGACCAACACTTAAAATATTGTGTTGGAGATGGGGTGTGTAATAGATATCACTTACTTGCTTAATGCCTTCTTTAGTTGGAACCGTCATGGCTCCAATGCCTTCAACCGCCAATGACTTGTTGTCCCCCAACTTGATGCTGGATTTGTAGGAAGAATCCAGGGTAGCAAAGAGTTCTTCTTTGCCACTCATATGATTTGAACACCCAGTGTCCAAAATCCAGGTGTCATTCAAGTTCGATCCGATCGGCCATATGAGAGAAAGAGATTTGTGGTCCCTTCCTCTTCTCAAAAATTGCCATACTAACTGCTCTGCTGTTGCTCCCTTGTGAAGGCTTTGACCAACAATCATGAGCATAATGGCCAGGTTTGCCACAATTGTAGCAAACTTGCTTCGACTTGTCACTTCCTTTTCCTCGGCCTGGATGCTTTCCTCTGTTCTTTTGTCCACCCTTATTCTGACCTCCACCTCTGTTTGAAGATCCTCCACTGCTTGGGGTTCCACCTCATGGACTGTTCTTGCCTCTTCCTCTATGCTGACCTCTGCCATGGCCTCGACCTCTTCCTTCTTGTGAAGCAAAGGCTTTATCATCTCCTCCATGGCTGGTGGAAGGAGTGTCCTGCAATCTTTCTTCATGTGAAAGAAGAGAACCAATCGATGCTTCAAAAGAAAGAGTGGTCAAATCTTTTGACTCTTCAATAATGATTGCTACATGATTCCACTTTGGAAGAAGTGTTCGCAACACTTTCTTCACCATAACTTCAGGCTTAATATCTTCACCTAGAGTGACCATTTTATCTACTACAACTTTAACCCGCACGCAGTAGTCTCCTACTTTCTCATTTTCCTGCATTTTGAGATTTTCAAAATCTCTCTTCAGTGTTTGAAGTCTAACATGTTTTACTTGATCACTACCTTGAAAGCTTTCCTTCAAAACTTTCCAAGCATCTTGAGTTGTGACACAGGATGTTATTCTAGGAAAGATACTTTTATCTAGGGCTGCTTGTAAATAGTACAGGGCAGAGGAATTATTTTTTTGGGCTTCTTTTCTAGTTTTTTTATCTACAACACTCAAAGCTGCCCATTCGGCAGCTGTGGGTTCTGTATACCCTTCTGTTACAATATCCCATAAACCTTTGCCTATTAACAAGGTTTTCATCTTAATTGACCAATATTCATAATCACTACCATTAAACTCAGGAATCGGGAGACTTGTATTTGAGGCCATTTCTAATTGAAATTAAACTTTGATTTGACTAATATAAGCAATAACAAAGCAAAGTAATTACAAGTTCAAATCAAATCTAGTTTTTTTATTCTCTCACTAATTTCTTGTTCTTCTTGTTGTGGATCTCCCAGTACTGGATGCCCAAAATTATCGGCAATGGAATCCTCGTTGTCACTGATGAGGATGATTTCAGGGGCAGCTGGCTCAGGTGGCTCCAATATTTGAAGAGAAGCACTATCGCTGATCTGTGGGTTGGCTGGTTCGGGCTCTGTTGGCTCAGGCTCCACCGGCTCTGGCTCTGGAGAGCATGGGGTATAGCTTTCACTGGATTGTTCCTCAGGCTCAAATGCAACTGAATCAGACTCCTCCACTCATTGTCCAAAAATATTGTCCTTTGAGTCAGCCTCGTATCCAAAATCAGGCTTCCTCTGGTGGGCTATGACTACGTTTTGTAATTGGGTGAAAACTGTATGCAAACCGTATCTCTGAAATTTTTCGTCAAACCATTCGGCGTTCTCTCTTTGTAAAAGAGAACAAAGAGCATGATAGCATCCGGTTGATCTGATCATCTACTCATAAAAAAAAAAACTTCATTAGAGTCTCTGAGGTTAAAATTTTCACCCTTTTACAGCCACTGAGGCTATTACAAAACAAATATTTAACCTTGAACGGGGTTCCAAGGGGCCAAAATTTTCTGGAAGTGCTAAACGGGTGCTCCGGAAGGCTTCCCGACACTTTTATGCTCCCTCTTTTTACAAAGATGGCCCTTTTAAAGTTTTCCAAAAAATCAAGCTTTTCAAGCCCCTTGGGCGATTTACAATGTGCCACAAACTTTTACCTCCGGAAAAAGTATCTTTCCACTAAAAAAGTTTTCAAAATATATATATTTTTTAAAAGTCCAAAAAAAAATTTAATAATTCTTTTATATTTGTAATTACTTAAAAACAATAATTAAAATATAAATTAAAAATTATTAAATTCAATTTTGAACTTTAATAAAAATAAGTTAAAAGAAAACCTTTTTTTTAATAACAAAAAACCTTTTTTTTTTTTCCATCGCAGTTCGAACCTATGACCTCGACTTTACGGACGAGCGTCACAACCGCTACACCAAGCACCGTTGCTGGGAACAAAATAGCACACTTCAATATTTATTATCTTTCGTTCGACCGTGCGAATAAAAAAAACTTTTCCTTTCTCCTCGGCGGGTTTCGAACCCGAGACCTACAGTCCGCCAGCAAACGACTTTTGCCAACTGCGCTACGTGCCTCGGCTGAAATGGACTTCGAACACGGTGGATTTGTATTGAAGGGACGAGTGAGTTTTTTTTTTTTTTAAATTCGATTATCCCACATCGAGCAGGATGGGGATATCGAAAGGGTTTAAAACCCTTAATCGACGCGTAAACAGTCGATTGCCTTCGGGCGATCGCTGTGTCTGTGTCCTCTCCTTGCTAGCCAGCCCACACATGCCACGTGCACCACCTCAGCTTCTCGACTTCCATGCCCAGCTCCTCGACTTCGGCTTCCGTGCCCAGCTCCTCGCTCCCTGGTTGCTCTGATACCAGAATGTGTAAATAAACCAATATTTTTATTATTTTCATAGCAAAAGATTCACATAAATATATAGGGAATGTGATGGGAAGTTGGAGGAATAAGGGGAAGAAACGGAGGGATAAGTAGCGGGAATATAGGAGGGAGAAGAGGAGGAAGAAGTGGAGGAATAAGGGGAGATAGAAGGATAAAGAATTGCCCGAAAAAAAAACATGCCGACAAAACAAAGCTCATTCACATTACAATATGAGAATAAGTTTTTTCTTGGCCACTTAGGATGAAGTGGCATTCACACTTGCAACACATCTCAATTTGAGAAAAACACTAATAACATCATATATTAAAAACTTGAAATTATAAACCAACTTCCAAAGAAAAGTCTAACATCAACGATGGTTATTTTTTTTTATATAAAATTATTTTCATTGCAAATATACTTTAAACTACTCTAAAAGTCAGACTTACAATCATCCAACCACAAACTACATGTACAGTAGATAATACTTTATCATAATATATATATTTAATTGAAAGTTTTTCCATATTATATCTAAATACAACTCCACTAAGAGAAAACGTTCTCACCTGCCTGAATGAACATGTCTTATAAACCATTTTTCATGATTAAAATTCAAAGGAGGACAATACAATCTCCAATGAGTTTTCAAATAAAAACCATAGTGCAAGTACATAAAAAAAACCTACGTTTTCACTTTTTTGAATGCGTATATATGATTTCACTAAAGCCGATGACCTAGTTTTATATCAATATTCAGAACGTCATTTGTTTAAATTTCCTTAATTTAAATATTAAATGACTGGGATACTCTTTATACATACCATGACATCCTTTTCATCTACCTTGCCTCACACACACAAGCTTCAAAGAATGGTGTCTATTTCCTTAACATAAAAGAATTTTCTGCATTTACCATACACATTAACCAATTGCTCAATAACAACTTAATAAAAAATTATTTCAATAACTTCTGTTTCAAAATAAGAGATCAATACATTTTCACACATTTTTTTTTCAACTGTCATTTTATAATATCCAAACATTTAACTAAGCCAGATATTTATGTTTTAAAAAAATACTTCTCCTTGACGTTGTTTTCTAGAACGCAATCCACTACCTTCGACTAGGTAAACTGATGGTTTTCGAATATCACCCGCTCTGAATTTTGCAAGGATTAGATACTAGGGATGGGATCAGCTTGGCCCCTAAAATATACTATATGACATACAGCCATGCACAGCAAACAAGAGTAACACATATGATTTGCATTGACAGAGAAACTATGTATTTCAATATCCAATGAAAAACATCACATGCATACAGGAATTAAAACTAAACTGATATGATATGCATTCATCTTCTAATCTCTAAATTATTTATAAATATTTCCACACAGGTTTAAACAAAAGAAAATGCAGTCACAATCAAAATACTTTCAGGCTTTCACTCAAAACAATTAAAACACAAGCTTTAAAATTTCCAATTCCATAGCGTTCTCACAAACGCTTGCAGGCTCTCACACAAAGCCATTAAAACACATGTTTTTTTTTTTAAATTTCCATCTTGTATGCAGTACTCATGCAACATATATGGACAAAGAAAATATATATTTTTAAGGTTTCCAACTCATTCTCAAAATTCATATAGGGTTATATTTCATTTGCCCAACATTCTAAACCAAATTACAATTTTTCCTTACACGGATGTTGTGTTGTATAATTATTTAGTCATATTCTAAAATTTACATTAAACTTAGATTCTAATTTAGCCACCAGACTTTCTTTCTTGCAAAATTTAAATAATTCTTTAGTTTTTAAATATATAACTCACCCCACAACATGATTTTTCTCTCTCACAGGAAATTAATAAGACCTGCAGTTTTTATAAAGTGCAGAGAAAAACTTCATTATTAACTTTAGAAAATTTGATAGCATTAACATTACATCATTCTTGACCAATTACAAGTGAAACATGAGAGTCTAACCTGACCTTCGTGAAGTTTTGCAGAAAAATGATGATTGGTGGCGTTGTCGCGCCTAGGCATAAGTCTATACGTAGCATAGCTACCTTAGAAAAACATCCACTACTAACCGCTAAACCCTCCCTTTCTTCGGCTATATAAAAAAAGGCTTATGAGTTGTTGGGTTGACATCTCACATATTTCCTTGCCAGCTTTTGCCTCAAAGGTGTATCCAGGTGGAACAAGAATTTCCAACCGAGTGGTTAGTGGAAATATATTTATATAATTTTTAATATGGTCTTCTTCATCCGAAAAAGGTGTTGAAATTTTTTATTATTTTATATTATATTATCTCAAGATTATCCTTGGTCTCCCCTAATGTTATTAACATATTAATATTTATTTTATTTAAATTATTTGGCTTGCCCTACGTGCAAGATTGTATAGACCATTGACTTGATTCACTTGCTATTCATGCATTAGACCAAAATGGACTTTGATAAGTCTTAAAAATATTAGGCTTTATAAAACATATTTTATTATTATATCATTATTACTTTTTTATATTTATATATATTTATGCTTATTTATTATTTTTATTATTTTCTTTAGTTGAAATTGCGACAATACAAGATAATGATAAATAACTTGCATTCACTCGATCCTATATATACACTAAATGATAGGCAGAATGTAATGCATATGCAGTCCTACTGTGGGCTTCCATGTACCCACAGACCAAGGTGCTCATGGCATGACATCTTATCCAACATACCTAATGTAACCAGTCATTGCCAAGTCAGGGGGTGGTATTCACTTCTGTTTCCTGCTCAAAATCCTATACCTACAACACAAAAACTAGAAGCAAAATTACATTCTTCCAAGAAAAATAGATACAAGTAGTGGGAATGTGACATACTTCCCCTATTAGAATTAACACAGTCTTTGTGTTAGCTGCAAAAATAACACACACACACACACATATATATATTCAAATAAATACACCTCAAAGTAAACATATATTTACAAAATAGTCACATATGATATAACAAGTTCCATCATGTCATCATATAACAGGAAAAATTTACATTTTTGTTCATAAAATAGCAATTAGCCTTTGATATCAGTTTTCAAACAAATACGAAAATTGGTTTCTCATATTAGAAACATCCTCCCAAGTAGCATTTTTCTCGGAGTACTGGTCCCACTGGACCCTACATTGCTCCATAGTTCTTTTTCTTAGTTGCTTGGTTCTATAGACCAAAATTTTCACTGGTTGAACCTCAATGAGCTGTGTGTCTGACATCTACAATTGATTAATATCCAAAATGTGGGATGGATCAGCTACATATTTGCATGGGAGGGATACATGGAAAACACTATGGATTTTTAACAAATTCAGTGGTAAAGCAAGTTTGTAGGCGACAAGACTGATTTTGGCGGTTATGTCAAAAGGACTGACAAATATAGGACTTAATTTGGTGGATTTTATGGAACTTTTGGTTGGATTAACCCTAAGGAAGACTTTATCACCAATGACAAACTCATAGGGTGTTCTTTTAAGGTCAACATAACTTTTCTAACGGTCAGCGACTTCCCATAGTCACTGGCAAATTTCATTCAGTTGGCTTTCCATACGCTTTATAGCTTTAGGATTTATCACCTCTAGATCATCCAAATTATCCCACGTTAATGGTATCTTGCACCTTCACCCATATAATGTTAAGATCCTGCTATAAATTAAACTCAAATAACACACTCTAACACGATTTCTTGGAAATAAACTCACATAAACATCATATTAATATAACAAAAATTTGCATAAAGGAACAATCTCACAACAAGACAGAATCACAGGCATCTTCAAGGGGGCAACCTCCTTCAATACTTCATTAATTTGCAAAAATATGGTTACATTGGTGCCTTTTCGGGTATTTAAGGAGTTTCCTTCCAAGGTTGGCTTACATGCAAAATGCCACCTGGATTACATGCATAATGCCACCCGAATTACATGCATAGTGCCACTTTGAATTACATGCACAATGCCACTCGAATTACATGCATAATGCCACACGAATTACATGCACAATGCCACCTTACCTAACCTATCTACCATGTGTTACATAAAAAGGGTTCCATTTGTCATAGGCACTACCTAAGCTAAAAATTAGAACATTACAAAATATTAATCATGGGTACTACCCATGTTCACTAGGAATTATTACATCAGGGAAGTTATTACATTAAGGGTTAGGATGAGATCCTAACATGCCCTTCTCCTTTAAGAAGCTTTGTCCTCAAAGCTGAAAATGAGGAAACTGTTAGGGCACAAAAGTGAGCATACTTTGAAAGGCGGTCCACTACCACGAAAATAATAGACTTGCCTCCAGATTTAGGTAGCCCCTCTATGAAGTCCATGGAGATGTCAGTCCACACCTGGTCTGGTATCGGCAATGGTTGAAGAGTGCCCGAAGAGCGCACTATTTCTCCTTTCATCCTTTGACATGTGTCGCAGTCCGCTACAAAAGAGTGAATGTCCTGTTTCATACCTTTCCAAAAGAAGGTGCGCTTGAGTCGCTCATAAGTTTTTAGGAACCCTAAATGGCTAGCAGATGGAGTAGCATGTGATTCCTTCATGAGGAGCTCTCGAAGTGGGGACTTAGGAGGAAGAACCAGGCATTGATGGTAACGCAGATCCCGGCCATCCCAACTATATCCTGGTGTAGAATCTGGATCATCCCTAAGTGAAGTAACCAGGTCTTTCAAATCTGCATCCTGAAGTATTTCTTGACGTAAGGGCTCAATCCATTGGGGCAATGGTGCAGAGATGGCACACAACATACTAAGGGTCTCAAATTTGCGAGAGAGAGCATCGACCATAAGATTTTCCTTCCCTTTTTTGTACGTGATGTCATAATCATAGCCCATGAGTTTTGATACCCACTTTTGTTGCTCGGGGGTGGCAACCCGTTGTTCTAGAAAGTATTTCAGACTCTGGTGGTCAGTTTTGATGGAGAAATGGCACCCAATGAGGTAAGGTCACCAATGCAGGATTGCATGCAATATTGCCAACATTTCCTTGGCATATGTGGATTTCCCCAAATTGCGATCATATAGGGCTTTGCTGGTAAAAGCCAAAGGGCGTCCTTCTTGCATCAATACCGCCCCAATACCACGACCGTAAGTGTCACTTTCAATGACAAATTTTTTAGAGAAGTCTCGGCATGGATAAAACTGGAGTGGTGGTCATGGCATGCTTGAGGTCCAAGAATGCTTGCTCAGCCGGCCCTGTCCAAGTAAAAGAATCCTTCTTCAACATGGAGGTGAGGGGGGTGGCTATCTTTCCATAATTGCAGAAAAATTTATGGTAATATCCTGTAAGCCCTAAAAATCCTCGAAGCCCCTTGAGTGTGCGAGGTTTCGGCCATTCTTGGACTGCTTGGATCTTCTTAGGGTCAACCTTGACACCATCCTTTGAGACAATGTGTCCCAGATATTCTACTTCAATCAAACCAAAGGAGCACTTGGACCTTTTTGCAAACAATTTATGGTCGGCCAGTAGTTGGAGGGTTTGATCTACATGCTTGAGATGCTCTTCCCATGTGTGACTTTAAATCAAGATGTCATCGAAGAACACAAGGATGAACTTCCGCAAAAAAGGGTGAAAGATGTTGTTCATCAGGCTTTGGAATGTGGAAGGAGCATTTGTGAGACCAAATGGCATTACCAAGAATTCATAATGACCTTCATGAGTGCGAAAAGCAGTTTTAGGAATATCTTCATCCCTGAGCCGGATCTGATGGTACCCAGAGCGGAGGTCTAGCTTGGTGAAGTACATGGTCCCATGTAATTCATCTAGTAATTCATCAACCACAGGGATAGGAAATTTATCCTTGACAGTTATCTTGTTGAGTTCTCGGTAGTCAATACACAATCGCCAAGAGCCATCCTTCTTGAGGACCAGTAAGACTGGTGCAGAGTAGGGACTAGTACTAGGCCGAATGACACCCGCCTTGAGTAATTCCTGTATCATCTTCTCAATCTCTGACTTCATGGCATGGGGGTACCTGTATGGTCTGATATTGGGAGGTGTACTATCCGACAATAATGGAATGGCATGGTCGTGAGAGTGATGTGGTGGTAGTGTGGTTGGTTCTGAAAAGATGGCCTCATGTTTGTGGAGAATTTGTTGCATGTCTGGTGGGATTTCACCCATTGGAGATGTGGATGGTTGGATGGAGAATAGTTGTGCAATGACCCCACGTGATGATTTCTTTAGCAATTTCTCCATGCCGTTTGAACTGATAATTTGAGGTGTTCCTGCTGGGGAGCCCTTGATGATGTGTGTTTGTCCGTTTTGGGAGAACTGCATCCAAAGTTCAGCAAAGTTCCAACTGATAGTGCCCAATGTACTCAACCATTGAGATCCCAAAACAATATCACATCCACCCAACTAGAGGGCAAACATGTCCTGCTTGAGTTCATAGTCCCCTATCTTGATTTTAACATTGCGACACTTTCCTTTACAAGGTAAGGTTCCCCCATTGGCTACCATGACCTCAAAGGAATTACAAGTGTGGATATAGCAATTTTCCCGCTGAGCAACTCTAGGGTCAATGAAGTTGTGCGTGCTTCCCGAATCCAGAAGGATGGAAAGACGTTGGCCCTTGAAAAATCTTGTAACCTTCATGGTTTGAGGAGTAGTAATGCCTGCAAGGGCATGGACTGTAATTGCTGTCTCAGGTTCCTGTTTCACTTCTTCTTGTGGAGGAGGTGTTTCTAGAGGGTCCTCATCCTCATCACTCTCATCAGAGGTATCAGGTTCTTCAACATCTATCAAGAACAATTTTTTGTGTGCACACTTATGCCCTTTGAAAAACTTTTCATCATAATTGTAGCATAATCCTTGGGCACGACGTGCATCCATCTCTTCGGTGGTGAGGTGCTTGGGTGTAGCAGGTTTATTATCAGCTGGGTGTTGGGCTCGAGGAGGAAATGAAGGTCTATTTTGAGGAAACTTTGATGGGCGTCTTTGGGCAGAGAGTTTAGATTCGGCCAAATGGGCCAAATTGATAGCTTCCATCATAGTTCGTGGTTTCAACATTTTTACTTTCGCTTGGAGTTCCACCTTCAACCCACTGATATAACAACTCTGGAAGAACCCTTCACTCAATCCTCTTGTCTTATTGGCCAATTTTTCAAATTGAGCTTGGTACTCTCGGACTGACCCTGTTTGTTGTAGTTTGGTCAAGGCTCCTATAAAGTCCTCATACTCACTAGGACCAAATCGAGTGAGTAGTTGGGATTCAAAATCCTCCCAAGAGAGATTTGGGTAGGCAATACGCAACCATTGAAACCAGTGTAGAGCCTCAGATTCCAAGTTAAAGGAAGCCATCTGGACTCGATGAAATATGGGTACATTATGAAGTCGAAAGAATTGGTCAACCCGACATAGCCACCCATCAACATCCTTCCCACTAAATTTGGGAAAGTCCAATTTGGGCATTCTAAAGGGTGGATCATGGTCACGATTCCTTGCAGAACTCTCAGCTTGGTATTCTGATTTGGGTGGTTCTCTTTTCAGTTTGTTGTCTACTTCTGTCAGTGCTTCTTCTAAGCGGTTGCTAGTGGCCTCATGCTCTAGGCGAAGACCTTGGACTTCTTCCCTTATGGAGTGAAAAGCCGAGTTCAAGTTCTCAATGGCTTTTGTTAGGGATTCCAAGTGTTCTAGTTCTTTTTGGTGTCCATGGGTACCCTGGGCCATTTTTTAAACCTTTTGTGACCAGTTACTAAAAATAGAATTGAATTTTTAGGACTTACTATTTTTAGTAAGTGCCCAAAAAAGTGCTTGGGTGCTATATATCAAAACGATCAGCTCAAGGAGGTGGTCACAATGAGCTATATCTCTCAACACTACTTTTTGGCACCCTAGAATTTTTTTTTATCTCCTATTTTGTTGAGTCTAACGGTGTTTACAGTTTCTAATTCTGAGCTACAGAGCAAAAGTTGGGTATTGGAGCACTATCTATAACTAGCCTCGTTTCACACTCAAGATTCTCTGTATTTTGTAGGTGACTGTTATGATAGTTCTGTTCTGACCCTGAAGACTGTGAATTCTCGCCTCGACCGTGCCGACCTCTCTGACTCGATCGACTCGATCGTGGATCGCCATCAGTAAATTTGACTGTTATTCTCCAGACTGTTAACTTAAGTGTCACCCTCATGGCTTATCCCGAATGCATGTCCTTTCTGTTATTTTTTTAGTAGGGGACTCCTTTCTCATATGCTCACTTTTGAAATGCAGGTTTACGAACAAGGATGTGTGGATTTTTATTTTTTATTTTTTTTGCATTTTTTTACAGGTTGAAGTTTTAACAGAACCAGGGAATGCTAAGTATAGGAGTATGTACCACCCATAGGCCCTCTAATATACCGACAGTGACGAACAATAGTGCTTGGACCAATATTTTAGGCCACTACTCAAGGAGGATTCCACACATACCCTTGAGCACACTACCCGCCTCTCTGACAATACGGGAGGGTAATTGTCCAGGATGCTGTGTCCCATAGACTATGAGTAATACAAGGCCGAAGAGCTTCCTAATGGCTAAAAGTTTGTTTAATCCTAGATGGTCTCCCGATATACCCGAAGATATGTGGGAGCTCAAGTCCGTGCACGAGTTTTTTCTGAGGCCTGGGTATTGGAGCCTGATCGCCCCTCACTTCACTAGATGCTTTATGGGCTATCTAGCTTAGCCAATAATGACAGATCCTTCACGATATTTTAAAACCCCTAGTACAGGGTTTCTACCTACTCAACTAAAAAGATTTTTTTTTTTTGGTCTAGAAAAAAAATGCACTGTATTTTTTTGGATTTTTTTTTTAATAAGGAAAAACAAAAATGGAAAAAACACACAGAATTTATACCTAACAGGCGGATTGGATGGCAAGAATCATTGCAGTTGTAGCAGAAATTGGCCCTGGAAAGTGCTCTGATACCACTTGTTAAGATCCTGCTATAAAATAAACTCAAATAACACACTCTCACATGATTGCTTGGAAATAAACTCACATAAACATCATATTAATATAACAGAAATTTGCATAAAGGAACAATCTCACAATAAGACAGAATCGCAGGCCTCTTCGAGGGGGCAACCTCCTTCAATACTTCATTAATTTGCAAAAAGATGGTTACATTGGTGCCTTTTCGGGTATTTAAGGAGTTTCCTTCCAAGGTTGGCTTACATGCAAAATGCCACCTGGATTACATGCATAATGCCACCCAAATTACATGCATAGTGCCACTTTGAATTACATGCACAATGCCACTCGAATTACATGCATAATGCCACATGAATTACATGCACAATGCCACCTTACCTAACCTATCTACCATGTGTTACATAAAAAGGGTGCCATTTGTCATAGGCACTACCTAAGCTAAAACTTAGAACATTACAAAATATTAATCATGGGTACTACCCACGTTCACTAGGAATTATTACATCAGGGAAGTTATTACATTAAGGGTTAGGATGAGATCCTAACATATAAGGCCTCAAAAGGTGCCATGCCCAATGCGATATGATAGTTATTATTATATGCAAATTCCACTAGGAAGAGATAATCTTCCCATTTGCTTTGGTGGTCTATACAATACATGCGTAGCATGTCTTCAAGCACTTGATTGACCCGCTCGGTCTATCCATCCATATATGGATGATAAGTAGTGCTAATGTTGAGCCTGTTAAGCAAGGTGCAACGACAGTATTGTCATTGTTGTCAACACAGTCAAAAATATCGGTTGATGTAGTGGACAGGAGTTCAGAGGTCATTCAAAGCATGTACAATGAAGTTAAATGCTCACGAGGATGTTTTTTATGTTTGGGTGAAGTTGCTACAGGTTGTCCAAGAAGACCGAAGTGGCCGATATGCTAAAAATCAAAAGAAAATCATAAGGAAGAAAACTGTCGCGATATCACAACATGTTGAGCAAGAAAGAAAAAATGTTATGATATTGTGACATGTTGAGAGAAAGCGCAAGCAAGCAAAACTATCATGATTTTGTGACATGTTCGGAGAGAAAGCGCAAGCAAGCAAAACTATCGCAATTTCACGACATGTTGGAAGAGAAAAAGGCAAGTAGAAAAAGTGTCATGATTTTGTGACATGTTGGAAGAGAAAAAGGCAAGTAGAAAAAGTGTCACGATTTCGTGACATGTTGGAAGAGAAAAAGGCAAGTAGAAAAAGTGTCACGATTTTGTGACATGTTGCATTTTTGCAGCCAGAAGAGAAGAGAAAATGCAAGGTGAAAAAGTGTCGCGATATCGCGACATGTTGCATTTTCGCGGCCAGAAGAGCAGAGAAAATGCAAGGAGAAAAAGTGTCGAAATATCATGACATGTTGTATTCTCGCGGGCCAAAGCTAAGAAAAAGAGAAAGGAAAAAAAGTGTTGCGATATCGCTACATGTTGTATTTTCTCGACCCGAAGGCAAAAAAAAGAGCAAGGAGAAAAAGTGTTGCGATATTGCTACATGTTGTATTTTCGTGACTCGAAGGCAAGAGAAAGAGCAAAAGAGAAAAAGTGTCGCGATATCGCTACATGTTGTATTTTCATGACCCGAAGGCAAGAGAAAGAGCAAAGGAGAAAAAGTGTCACGATATCGCTACATGTATTTTCATGACCCGAAGGCAAGAGAAAGAGCAAAGGAGAAAAAGTGTCGTGATATCGTGACATGTCGCATTTTCACGAATAAAGGAGGAGAGAGAAAGGAGGAATGCAAAAGTGCCGCGATATCATGACAAAAGTAAAGAGGAATAATACAGAGGCAAAAGTGTCACGATATTGCAACATGTTATGTTTTCATAGGTACAAGCCAAGAAGAGAAGTATGAAGGCAGAAGTGTCATGATATCACGACATGTTGTGTTTTCATGGGAGAAGTTCGAGAAGAGGACAAAGAGGCAAAAGTGTCGTGATTTCATGACAGGTCACCTTGGCATGAGCTAAGAAGAGAATCCAACCAAAATAAGATATGTGATAGTTAACTGAAGTAACACAATAGTTACAGGGGCCGTTGTATAAGAAAATCATGCAGCTAAAATAAGAAGAGTTAACTAAAGTTATACGACAGTTATAGGGGCCATTGCAAAAGAAAATCATGCAGCTAAAATAAGAAGAGTTAACTGAAGTTATATGGTAGTTACAGGTGTAACTGTAGAAGAAAATCATGCAGCTAAAATAAGAAGAGTTAATTGAAGTCAGTATGATAGTTATACAGGTGCAGTTTCAGAGAAAAATCATGTAGGTAAAATAAGAATAGTGAACTGAAGTCAGAACGACAGTTACAGGGCCAGTTGCGGAGTGAAATCATCGAGCGGCAGTTAAACTAAAAGTCATCAGTCGAAGACCAAACAAAGAGCCGTAACTATTAATAGGATGCATGAGAGAATACTATGTGATAAAGGAGTTACATATAGAAATTTCTATTAATAAGTTGCATGCGAAAATATGGAAGCTAAAAATAGAGTTAGAACTTTGTTATAAAAGGAGGTCTACATGGAGAATTATAGTGATGCTGAAAGAGAGTGAATGCGTTGTTGTTAAAGGAGTGAAAGTGCTACAAAATAGGGTTGTAAGAATGTTGTAAGAGAGTGTTAAGCAGAGCCGTGAGAGCCGTAAGAGTGCAGTAAGAAGTGTAGCAAGAGGGCTGTAAGAGAGCCATAAGAGTGCAGTAAGAAGCACAACAAGAGGGCTGTAAGAGGGTCATAAAAGTGTAGTAAGCATATCATTAAGTGTGTGTGGTGTTTTGGTGAATACCAAGAGAGGTTGGGTTAGCAATAGACCAGTCAGGGTCTTGCATAAGCGAAGGCAATTTTATGTTAATCTTATAGTTTCAAAATTGAAGTCCAAGTTGGTGCTTGGAATTAGGGGTTGGTGCTCCTTTCTGTTAGTAAATTATGGGTTGGTGCTCCTTTCTGTTGGTGCAGATAAATTAGGGGTTGGTACTCCTTTCTGTTGGTGCAGATAAATAAGGGATTGGTGCTCCTTTCGGTTGGTGTTGGTAAATATAAATTAGGGGTTGGTGCTCCTTCCAGTTGGTGCTTTGCAAAGGCTAGATTTGGATGGGAGTCCAAATAGTCAATTTTTGAGGAGTAGCCAAAACTGGTGAACCTCATTACATCTTGTGTTGTGTGATTCTCTCTTGTTATATTTGCTTTATGTGGTTTTAAGTTTTCATTATTTCGACATTAAGAATTGAAGATTTAAGTTTTAAAGAGCCACACTGATTCACCCCCCCTCTCAGTGTCATTGTGAGACTAAAAATTGGTATCAAAGCCAGTTTCCCTTGTCAGGCTAAGTCAGCTAGGGTTGATCTTGGATTAGTATGCAATGGCAGGTGGTGAAGGATTCTCATCAAATAAAGCACCATTGTTTGATGAAACTAATTATGCATTCTGGAGAATCAGGATGCAGACATATCTCTATGCTTTGGGATACGACATCTAGAATTCAGTAGTTAGTGGATACACAATACCCATCACTCCTCCAACCAATGCTACCGATAAGAAACTATTTGAGAATAACTCAAAAGCAAAGAATGCTATCATGTGCAGATTAGCAGACAGTGAACTAGTAAAGATCATGAGCTATAAAATGGCAAAAGAAATATGGGACAAACTAAGGAGTATTCATGAAGAAGATGATAATATCAAGGAGGCCAAGTTACATACACATCGAGCTCAGTTCGAAGCATTAAATATGAATGACAATGAAAACATTGAGGCATATATGCTGAGAGTTAATGGAATCATTAATGCAATCAGAGAACTCGGCGAGGATATCGGAGACTCTGTCATCATGAAAAAGGTATTAAGATCCCTTCCCTAAAGATTTGATTCTAAAGTTTCAGCTATAGAAGAAGCTAAAGATCTAAATTCTTTTAGTATGGATGATATGCATGGTTCTTTGACTGCATATGAGATGAGGATAGGAAGATCTAAACCCACAGATAGAGAAGCAGCTTTTAAAGCCCTTAAAAATAAAAATGCAAAACAAGAGTCCGAGGAAGAAGAGACATCAGATGAAATGAAAGCAAAATTTGTTCAAAAACTAAAATTGGGAAAAGAAAAATACAATGGAAAGCTACCATTTAAATGTTTCAGCTATGGAGGCATTGGGCATTTTGCGACTAAATGTCCACTTGATGAGAATAACAAAAATGATGAAGGATCACACCAAGAAAGAAGTGACTGGAAGAAGAAAATGAATTTCAAAAAAGGTAACTTCAAGAAGAAAAGTTTCATCTCCAAGAATGCCAGTTCAATAGAAGACAGCTCCGATGAGGATTTTGAAGAGGAAACAGGTGAAGCTTTTTTCATGACATATGAAGAAGTAGAATCAAAAAAGGAAGAAGAAGTGAACTCTAAAGTATGTGGTGAAAACTCTGAGGCTGAAGTAGATCTAGAAGGTGAGTTGATCTCTGCACTTGAAGAATTGGGTATAGAAAGGAAAAAGAACAAAAGACTGTCCAAAAAGTTGGAAGAATATGGGGATAATATTGAAGATCTCTTCTTACAAATTCATAAAGCCAAGAAAATAGAAGAAGCCTTGAAGTCACAGATCAATGAGAAAGAGATTATTTGCTACAAACAAGAAGAGGAGATTGTTTTATTGAGGAAACAACTAGAAGAGGCCAATACAAATCTCAAATTTGAGAAGAGCACAAAGCTGCTAGATAAAATGATAAGGCAACAAAGAAGCCCCGTGTGTAAGCTTGGTCTTGGATGTGAAGCTGAACAACCTTCATCTTCTAAATCTGCAGAGAAGAAGAATTCCACCTATTTGAAGGATCAAGGTAAGAAAATATTGAAGCTGAATCTTCAAAAGGAAGAAAATATCAAAGGAGATCTACAACAAAGCAACCACAACAAAAGATGTTCTATCACTCTCACTCTATTCATAATAATGTTTTTAATGGCTATTGTTTTAGATGCAACCATTATGGTCACAAGGCAATTTATTATGGATTGAATAATAGATCAAAGAGTTATGCTAGTAGAAATACATCTGTTATTCCAGTTGAACACCATGTGCAATGTTTTAAATGTAATGGTCATGGGCACATAGCAAGGTCTTGTCCAAGAACTTTTGTATCTAATCTAAGGCAAGACAGTAGATTTCATCAGATGCAAATAATGCAACAGAGACAGGGAAGAAATCATGTGCATCAAAGAAAGGAAAATAATCATCCATCAAGGATGTACAAGATACAACCACCCAAGAGAAATGTTCGAGTTCTCGAAAAGGTTCAAAATAGGGATGTAGTTGAAAACCTTCAACCTAAGTTCAAGAAATATTGGAGAAAGAAAGAAGAGAGGAAATCGTGTCTCCTTAGACTGAAGGAGATTACTCCTCTATTGCACTAAGAAGCTCCAAGTAGCACATCCTCAGGGGGAGCAATGTTAAAGTTTTATTTTAATGCTCCTATGTATTTGTGTGGTTATCTGAGGATGAAAGGAAAGTAGTCGAGGAGTTGTCGTATAGTTGCAAAAGTGTGGTTTAGTTCATCAAGAGTGCCAAGTGGAACATGCAAGGCAGAGACGTTGAGAGAATAGCGCCTAGGTGGTGAAGCACCAAGGAGGACAAGATGCCTATGCACCTAAGAAAGTCTTGCATTATTTGAGAAATGCAAGATATTGCCTAAGGATTCCCTTGATCACAGTGAGGAGAATTTCTCCCTAGAATCACATGAAGAATGTTCACCTAAGACATTGAGTAGCCCTGACATATGCCCTAGCAAGAAGCAGAATACCGAGTATTGATGACTGCGTGTAGTTTGAGGTTCCAATGCTAGATGTAACGGTCCACTATAAATAGCTGCATAGGTGATGAAAACATTCATGGCAGCCATTAGAAACTAGAGACATTGAGCTGCACAACAGATGCGAGGCAAAGTTGTCAGTCATGAAGGAGGTGATAGTCAAAAGGCTAAAGAAATAAGAGTCAAGAATTATAATATGATGAGCAGAGATTAGAGTGTTTATCCAAGAAGACTTTATGATAGAAAGAGTACCAGTGGAGGTGCATTCTATCTTGGAGACAGATTGGTCGCGTGGCATAGTAAGAAACAAGAGCCAGTTTCTTTATCGACAGCAGAGGCAGAATATTGCAGCGACAACATGTTGTACGCAGGGGAAAGTTGCAAAAGATGAGGTTAAGTTGGATGTTGTTCCAACAACAGAGCAAGTAGTGGATATCTTCACAAAATAATTACCCAAAGAAATTTTTTAGTACCTTCGCACTAAATAGGGAGTGGTCACGTTTCCCAAGAATTGACTAGCTATCGTGATCACATTCTTAGGGGGAGCATTTGTGTATTTGTTTATCTTTTTGCTCATGTTTGTGATTTTTGCTAAGTGTAATAATTTTTGTCTAAGAATGTTGTGCATGGACTCAGGGGGAGTTTACAATAGCCCTTTTGGTATTGTTGTCAAATGGGGAGAAGAGTTACAGGAAATTGCTCAAGAGTTACAAGAAATTGCACGTGTGTTGCCAACAATTCCAAAGGGGGAGATTGTTGAGCAAGGTGCAACGACAATATTGTCATTGTTGTCAACATAGTCAAAAATATCGGTTGATGCAGTGGACAAGAGTTCAGAGGTCATTCAGAGCATGTATAGTGAAGTTAAATGCTCATGAGGATGTTTCTGATGTTTGGGTGAAGTTGCTACAAGTTGTCCAAGAAGACCGAAGTGGCCCATATGCTAAAAATCAAAATAAAATCACAAGGAAGAAAACTGTCATGATATCGTGACATATTGAGCAAGAAAGAAAAATTGTCATGATATCACGACACGTTGAGAGAAAGTGCAAGCAAGCAAAACTGTCATGATTTCGTGACATGTTCAGAGAGAAAGCACAAGCAAGCAAACTGTCATGATTTCATGACATGTTGGAAGAGAAAAATGCAAGTAGAAAAAGTGTCATGATTTCATGACATGTTGGAAGAGAAAAAGGCAAGTAGAAAAAGTGTCACGATTTCACGACAATTTGGAAGAGAAAAAGGTAAGTAGAAAAAGTGTCACGATTTCATGACATGTTGCATTTTTGCGGCCAGAAGCGAAGAGAAAATGCAAGGAGAAAAAGTGTCGCGATATCGTGACATGTTGCATTTTCGTGGACAGAAGAGAAGAGAAAATGCAAGGAGAAAAAGTGTCACGATATCGCGACATGTTGTATTTTCACGGGCCAAAGCTAAGAAAAAGAGCAAGGAGAAAAAGTGTCGCGATATCGTTACATGTTGTATTTTCATTACCCGAAGGCAAGAAAAATAGCAAGGAGAAAAAGTATCGTGATATCGCTACATGTTGTATTTTCATGACCCGAAGGCAAGAGAAAGAGCAAAGGAGAAAAAGTGTCGTGATATCGCTACATGTATTTTCATGACCCGAAGGCAAGAGAAAGAGCAAAGGAGAAAAAGTGTCGCGATATTGCTACATGTATTTTTGTGACCCGAAGGCAAGAGAAAGAGCAAAGGAGAAAAAGTGTTGCGATATTGTGACATGTCACATTTTCATGACTAAAGGAGGAGAGAGAAAGTAAGAAGGCAGAAGTGTCGTGATATCGCAACAAAAGTAAAGAGGAATAATATGAAGGTGAAAGTGTCGCGATATCACATGTGTTTTCATGGGTAAAAGCCAAGAAGAGAAGCACGAAGGTAGAAGTGTCGCGATATCGCGACATGTGTTTTCATGGGAGAAGTCCAAGAAGAGGACAAAGAGGCAGAAGTGTCACGATTTCACGATAGGTCGCCTTGGTGCGAGCTAAGAAGAGAACCCAGCCAAAATAAGATATGTGACAGTTAACTGAAGTTATACAACAGTTACAGGGGCCGTTGTAGAAGAAAATAATGCAGCTAAAATAAGAAGATTTAACTGAAGTTATACGACAGTTACAGGGGCCATTGTAGAAGAAAATCATGTAGCTAAAATAAGAAGAGTTAACTAAAGTTATACGATAGTTACAGGTGTAGTTGCAGAAGAAAATCATGCAGCTAAAATAAGAAGAGTTAACTAAATTTAGTACGACAGTTATAGGTGCAGTTTCAGAGAAAAATCATGCAGCTAAACTAAGAACAGTGAACTAAATTCAAAACGATAGTTATAGGGCCAGTTGCAGAGTGAAATCTTCGAGCGGTGGTTAAACTGAAAGTCATCAGTCAAAGACAAAACAAAGAGTCATAACTATTAATAGGATGCATGAGAGAATACTGTGTGATAAAGGAGTTACATATAGAAGTCTCTATTAATAAGTTGCATGTGAAAATATGGAAGCTAAAAATAGAGTCAGAACTTTGTTATAAAAGGAGGTCTGCGTGGAGAATTACAGTGCTACTGAAAGAGAGCGAATGCGCTTTTGTTAAAGGAGTGAAAGTGCTACAAAAAGAGGGCTATAAGAGTGTCGTAAGAGAGCATTAAGCAGAGCCATGAGAGTCATAAGAGTGTAGTAAGAAGCACAGCAAGAGGGCTGTAAGAGAGACATAAGAGTGCAGTAAGAAGCACAACAAGAGGGCTGTAAGAGGGCCGTAAAAGTTTAGTAAGTAGAGAATTAAGTGTGTGTGGTGTTTTGGTGAATACCGAGAGAGGTTGGGTTAGCAATAGACCAGTCACGGTCTTGTATAAGCGAAGGCATTTTTATGTCAATATTATAGTTTCAAAATTGCAGTCCAAGTTGGTGCTTGGAATTAGGGGTTGGTGCTCCTTTTTGTTTGTGCAAATAAATTAGGCATTGGTTCTCCTTTCTGTTGGTGTAGATAAATTAGGGGTTGGTGCTCCTTTTTGTTGGTGTAGATAAATAAGGGGTTGGTGCTCCTTCCAGTTGGTGCTAGTAAATATAAATCAGGGGTTGGTGCTCCTTCCAGTTGGTGCTGGTAAATTGATTGTAAATTTGGTGCTTTGCAAAGGTTGGATTTGGATGGGAGTCCAAACAGTCAATTTTTGAGGACCAAAACTGGTGAACCTCATTACATCTTGTGTTGTGTGATGCTCTCTTGTTATATTTGCTTTATGTGGTTTTAAGTTTTCATTATTTCAGCATTAAGAATTGAAGATTTAAGTTTTAAAGAGCCACACTGATTCACCCCACCTCTCAGTGTCATTGTGAGACTAACAGAGCCTAGTTTTCCAAGCTCGGTGCAAAGCTTACCAAACTCAGATGTAAATCGTGAGTCTTTATCTGAAATAATTAATTTAGGAAATCCATGTAACCTCATTATTTCTCGTATAAATTTCTATGCTATAGCAGAAGCATCATCTCGCACATTTCCTGGTATAAAATGTGCTACTTTAGTTAACTTATCCACTATTACAAATATCACATCATGCTAAAAATGGGTTTTTGGAAGACCCATAATAAAATCCATGGTTATTACTTGTCACTTTTGTTCTGGTACTTCAAATAGATGTAATTTTCCACTAGGATGTTGATGTTCTACTTTGACCTTCTGACATTCAAGGCATCTTGCAACAAATTGCACCACATATTTTTTCATTCTAGGCCAGAAATAATATTTTTTCAAGTTTTCCCTCATTTTGACTACCCCTGGGTGAGCAGAGTAGGGAGCATAATGAGATTCTTGCAGAATAGTTCGTTTAAGTTCTTCATTATTGGGTACTACTATTCTATCTCAAAAATAAACTAGATCTTGCTTAATACTATAGTCTCCATGCCGACTAGGTTCTTGCTCAACCTTGTTATGACATGATTTGCAAAACTCATCATCCTTCTACATCTCTGTGATCTATTCTTTCAGTTCATACTGACACCTTGTGAAAGTGGCTATATGCCTTCTCCTACTAAGAGCATCTACCAACTTATTTTCCTTTCCCTTAATGTATTCAATACCAAAGTCATATTCAGCCAAAAACTCCATCCATCTTCATTGTCGAGCGTTTAACAAAGGCTGAGTAAATATATATCTCAAACTTTGGTGATCAATTTTAAGCTCAAAGGGTTTTCCTAATAGATAATGCCTCCAAATTTTAAGAGCATGAACCACTGCTGCTAGTTCCAAATCATGTGTAGCATAGTTTATCTCATGTTTCTTGAGTTTTCTGGATTCATATGCTACTACAGCCTCATCTTGCATCAAAACATCCACCTAATCCCTCTAATGAGGCATCGGTACAAACTATGAATGATTTATTTAAATCAGGTATTTTCAATATAGGTGCAGTTTTTAGCTTCTCCTTAAGAGTTCTGAAAGCTTCCTCACACTGAGCCATCCATTTAAATGCTTTCCCCTTCTTTTGCAAATTAGTTATGGGATATGCAATTTTTGAGAACCCTTTCACAAATCATCGATAGTAACCAGCCATTCCCATAAAACTTCTTACTTTCAACCCATTAGTTGGAGCTGGCCAATCTATTATTGCCTCAATATTCTTGGGATCAACAACTATTCCTTTGGTAGAGACAATGTGCCCCAAGTACTGCACTTGTGGTGTATAAAATTCACATTTGGATAACTTACCATATAATTGGTTCTTCCTGAGAACTTCCAATACTATTCTCATGTACTTATCATGTTCTTCTCTGCTCTAGGATTAAATCAATAAATCATCTAAAAATATAAGGACAAACTATTCTAACTGCTCCCAGAACACGTTGTTCATCATATTCATGAATGCAACTGGTGCATTAGTTAAACCAAATGGTAAAACTATGAACTCATAATGTCCGTATCGAGTTCTAAAGATAGTTTTGTAAGTATCCTCATCTCAGATTCTTAATTGGTGATATCTAGACCTAAGGTCAATCTTAGAGAATATTGTGGCTCCTTTTAGTTGATCAAACAAGTCATCAATTCTAGGCAAAGGATACTTATTCTTGATAGTCATCTTGTTAAGCATCCTATAATCAATACACAATCTTAAAGAACCATCCTTCTTTTTAACAAATAAAATTGGTGCTCCCCATGGTGACACGCTGGGTTTTATGTGACCTTTCTCCAAAAAATCTTGCAGTTGAGTTTTAAGTTCTTGTAACTCAAGTGATGTCATACAATATGGGGTCCTCACAACTGGAGTTGCTCCAGGCACAAGTTCTATTGAGAAGTCAAACTCCCTTTTTGGTGGTAATCCTGGCAAATATTCAGGAAATACATCTCTATATTCACCTAGTATTGGATATTGTTGAAACAATGCTGAACTTGAATCAGTTTCCTCCTTTTTGTTCATATTTACTACATAAAAATTACACCCTTTCCTCCATGCTCTCTTGGCTTGCATATTGGTTATCAAATGAGGCTCAAGATATGTTCTATTGCAATGAATGTGGATTCTTTGATTAGTATCGTTTGTAAAATCCACCCATATCTCTTCAAAATTTAGCAATGCTTTATGAGCCTTAAGCCAATCTACTCCTAGAATTATATCAAATGCATGTAAGGGAGCTACATATAAATTCCAGTTAATTTTTCCTTGAGGTATTTCTATCTGTGGGTCAAATAGACATTGGTTGACTAGGTAAGTTTATCCTAAGCCATACTCAACTTGCCACCCTTTTGCTAAAACCCCAGGTTTCATAGGTATATCCCTCAAAATATTATTTGAAACAAAACTATCGGTAGCACCACTATCAATTAAAATATTCACATTTCTTTTGCCTATTTTTCCCTTAATTAAAAATGGAGTAGTTTGCCCTATAAGGTTAGGGTTACCTGTGGCAGCAAAAATTCTATGTGGTGCTTCTTCAGTGGGGTTCCTACGATCTGCTCTTTTAGGGCATTTCTAGCAAAATGGTCTAGTGCTCCACATGTAAAATAGGCGTTTGGTCCATCATTCTTTTGCTTATCATTTTCCTTGTTCTGGTTGTCATTTTTACCTTGTTATCTATTATTATTTTTCCTTTCTTGATAATTTCTTTGTTCTAATTGTCCTTTGTACCCCTAGTTTCTACCCCCTAGTTTCTACCCTTGTTCCTGTTGTCACTTCTGTTATGACCCCTATATCTAAATTTCCTATTCTATTCCATACCTTGATTCTGCTCAAGATACCTTCTCTTCCTTGAATTATCTCTTTCTTGTTGGTAGAAAGCTTTTACCTCTTTTTGACTCGATTCCTCATATCGAGCGACATCATAGGCAACTAATAGTGTTTGGGGTACTTTCCTTCCTACAGGTTGACTATACTTTGGATGCAGTCCCATAACAAATTTATGTGCTTTAAAATTCTCTTGCCCATCAAACTCTGGGGCATACTTAAGTAATTGCACAAACTTCTGGTAATACTCAATTACCGTCATGTTGCCTTGATGTAAATTTGTAAATTATTCGTGTTTCTCAATATAAAATTGTTTAGTGAGGAAATGGCTTTTGAATTCTCTTACGAATTCTTCCCAAGGTATATCTGCTACTTCTTTTTGAGTAGCTTTCTTGTATGTGGTCCACCAGTTCTTGGCAGGACCTTCTAAATGAGCAATTGCCCATGTAGTTTTTGATTCAGAACAAAGGGGTTGAATGGCAAAATACCCCTCGACTTCACTTAGCCAATTAACGGTGATTTCTCCATCACCACTTCCATAAAATTTAGAGATATCCAATTTCTTTATCTCTTTTTGCAATTCTTCACCCACTTTCCTCCTTGAGGATCCTTCTAGAAATTGACTTACATTACTATTTATCTTTTTCTAAGTCAGGTTTTCAATAAACTTTTATTGTTGGGTGATCAATTCCTACTGTTGGGTCATATGTGCACGTTTTTGATCCATATGGTCACTCAACTGAGCCCTCTATATTTCCGTCTGCTTATGCTATTGGTTTAGCTAGTCTTGCATGAGCTGAATCATACGATTTATGTTATCATAATTTTGGGTAGCTCTTGCAGCTATAGACTCTTTTTTCTTTCTTACCACTTGACATGGTGTTTCAATAGCTTGCACCCTTTCTGATTCCTTCATGAGTCATCTTGGTCCCTTCCTTGAAACCTCTTCAATTTCCTCTTGTAGATTTATATTGGCGCTCCATGAGGTACCTACCATAACTGGAATAAAAATATATTTTTAGAACAAATATGTTAGCCAGGGTTTTGCAAACCTAGGCTATGATACCAACTGTCAAAACCCAAAAATATCACAAATAATTTTTTCCTGCTTGAGCATTAACATCATTATTCTACCCATCATATTGTTAGTTTCTAGGCATAATATTCCATACTTCAAGATTTTTCACCACTTCAATTGGTGTCTTAAGTTCTCGGGACCAACCAACTTCCCACAAGTATTTACCTTAAAGGATCCCAACTCCTCATTTGAGTCCATCTAGTTCCTGGCTTGGGGTTGTCCTTTCAAGGCCCATATCACCTGAAAGGGTGGATGTTGTAATCCCCCATACAAAGCACAAGGATTCTAAATTCTTGACTTCATTGGTCCTTCGACCTATTTGCTTTGAAACTAGCATTTTTATGCTAGTGCTAGTCATTGACCCTCAACTAAGGTTTGACTAGAGTCCGTCATCGAATGGCTTATGGACTAGGTATTCAAGATCCATCTCCGGTAGACGGTAATGTTGTCCATACCATCTATCATTGGATCTTCCAACAACATGATTAGCTCTCTAACCATGTTTTCCAATTGACTACTCCCCAAATGAGTGGATTAGTGAACACATTCAGTTACTAACGGACTTCCTTCCTGGAGCGACGTCCCATATCATCGCTCTTTACTCTCAACAGCTCGAACCACTATCCTTAATAGCTGGAGAATAGACAGTGCAGTCTCACATAAATCACCCCCACAGTTTATGTGGATGGGTATGGTTTGACTACACATTAAGTCTCATACCAAGAATGCAAAGTGTTTCTTAATGTTTTACATTAAGTCTCATAGTCTTTACATTTAAGTCTCATACCATGATTGCAAAGTGTATATCCATGTTATATTTCTTAAAGAATCCAGTTTATCAATAGTAGAACACTTTAAAAATAACACAACTATGTGTTTCTATGAAGATATAATTTTCTTCTAAAATAATCCCTCTTTCAAATCAATTACTTTTAAATAATAATAATTCTCTTTAACCATTCAAAATTGATTTGTGAGTTTTTCCTAAGTAAAACTTATAAACATAAAGCATAAGATAATCCCTTACTAGAAAAATACTCTCTTAATAATATATGAGTAAAGACTATCCCATTATTATTTTAACTATAAATATAACATTTCAGCTCAATCTGATAAAATCCCTAATAACATCATATATTAAAAACTTGAAATTATAAACCAATTTCCAAAGAAAAAGTCTAACATCAACGATGGTTTTTTTTTATAAATTATTTTCATTGCAAATATACTTTAAACTACTCTAAAAGTCAGAGTTACAATCATCCAGCCACAAACTACCTCAATCTCATAAATCTTTGTTTATGTACAGTAGATAATACTTTATCATAATATATACTTTTAATTGAAAGTTTTTCCATATTATATCTAAATACAACTCCACTAAGAGAAAACATTCTCACCTGCCTGAATGAACATGTCTTATAAACCATTTTTCATGATTAAAATTCAAAGGAGGACAATACAATCTCCAATGAGTTTTCAAATGAAAATCATAGTGCAAGTACTTAAAAAAAAACCTGCTCTTTCACTTTTCTGAATGTGTATATATGATTCCACTAAAGCCAATGACCTAGTTTTATATCAATCTTCAGAATGTCATTTGTTTAAATTTCCTTAATTTAAATATTAAATGACTGGG
Organism: Wollemia nobilis; assembly: GCA_028583015.1. NCBI lineage: Eukaryota > Viridiplantae > Streptophyta > Pinopsida > Araucariales > Araucariaceae > Wollemia > Wollemia nobilis. Next base: position 16,779,280 of record JAQPPZ010017235.1, read on the forward strand.
ATACTCTTTATACCATGACAAACTTTTCATCTATATTTCCTCACACACACAAGCTTCAAATAATGGTGTCTAATTCCTTAACATAAAAGAATTTGCTGCATTTATCATATACATTAACCAATTGCTCAATAACTTAATAAAAATATATTTCAATAACTTTTATTTCAAAATTAGAGATCAATACATTTTCACACATTATTTTTATGATATCCAAATGTTTAACTAAGCCAGAGATTTATGTTTTAAAAAAAATACTTCTCCTTGATGCTATTTTCCGAAACACAATCCACCACATTCGACTGGGTAAACTGATGCTTTTTGCATATCACCCGTTCTAACTTTGGAAAGGATTAGAGACTAGGGATGGGATCATCTTGGCCACTAAAATATACTATATGACATACATCCATGCACAACAAGCAAGAGTAACACATGATTTGTATTTGACAAAGAAATTATATCTTTCAATATCCAATGAAAACATCACATGCATACATGAATTAAAACTGAACTAATATGATATGCATTCATCTTCTAATCCCTAAATTGTTTATAAATATTTCCACATGGTTTTAAGCAAAAGAAAATGCAGTCCATAGTTTCCTCACAATCAAAACGCTTTCAGGCTTTCACTCAAAACAATTAAAACACAAGCTTTAAAATTTCCAAGGGCAATGTATTCCATACCGTCCTCACAAATGCTTGCAGGCTTTCACACAAAGCCATTAAAACACATATTTTTTTTTTTTAATTCCCATCTGGTACGCAGTACTCATGCAGTGGATATGGACAAAGAAGACAATTTTTTTTAAGGTTTCCAACTCATTCTCAAAATTCATATAGGGTTATATTTCATTTGCCCAACATTCTAAACTAAATTACATTTTTTCCTTACACAGATGCTGTGTTGTATAATTATTTAGTCATTCTAAAATTTACATTAAAACTAGATTTCAATTTAGCCACCAGACTTTCTTTCTTATAGAATTTAAATAATTCTTTAGTTTTTAAATATAGAACTCACCCCACAACATGATTTTTCTCTCTCATAGGAAATTAAGAAGACCTCTAGTTTTTATAAAGTGTAGAGAAAAACTTCATTATTAACTTCAAAAAATTTGATAGCATTAACCTTACATCATTCTTGACCAATTACAAGAGAAACATGAGAGTCTAACCTGACCTTCATGAAGTGATGCAAAAAAATTGCGATTGGTGGTCTTGTCATGCCCAGGCAGAAGTCTATACGTAGCACAACTACCTTAGGAAAACATCCACTACTAACTGCTAAATCCTCCATTTCTCCGGCTATAAAAAAAAAGGCTTATGAGCTATGGGTTGAAACCTCACATATTTCCTTGCCAGCTTTTGCCTCAAAGGCGCGTCTAGGTGGAAGAAGAATTTTTGACCGAGTGGTTAGTGGAAATATATTTATATAATTTTTAATATGGTCTTCTTCATCCCAAAGGGTGTTGGAAAATTTAATTATTTATTTTATTTTATAATATTATCTCAAGATGATCCTTGGTCTTTCCCAATGTTATTAACATATTAATATTTATTTTATTTAAATTATTTTGCTTGCTATACGTGCAAGATTGCATAGACCATTGACTTGATTCACTTGCTATTCGTGCATTAGACCAAAATGGACTTTGATAAGTCTTAAAAAGATTAAGATTTAGTTTAATTTACATTTATATTTTAATATTATATCATTATTATTTTTTTATATTTATATATATTTATTTTTATTTATTATTTTTATTATTTTCTTTAGTTGAAATTACGATAATACAAGACAATGATAAATAACTTGCATTCATTCAATCCTATATATACACACTAAATGATAGGTATTATTCAATCCACATGCAGTACTACTATGGGCTTCCATGTACCCATGAACCAAGGTGCTCATGGCATGACATCATATCCAACATACCTGATGGAACCAGCCATTGCCAAGTCAGGGGGTGGTATTCACTTCTATTTTCTGCTCGAAATTCTATACCTGCAACACAAAAACTAGAAGAAGAATCATATTCTTACAAGAAAAATAGATACAAGTAGTGGGAATGTGACACCAGGACACTCCAAGGACTGTTGGAAATTAAATAATGGTGAAAAGAAAAATAAAACATCAATTGAGGCCAGTGCAGCAGATTCAAGAGAGACAACAACATGTGAAGCCTTGTGTATCAGTAGCAACAGATCAGTTTTATATACCTAGGTTTTGGACACAGGTGCATCCTTCCACATGTCTCCCCACAAAGATTGGATTGATAAATATCAGTAGTACTATGGTGGAGAGGTCTATTTGGGTGATGATCATCCTTTAGAAATTATGAGAAGAGGGGATATAAGGATCAGGCTGGACGATGGTAGAGAAAGGATGTTATATTATGTGCAACATGTGCTCGATTTGAGGAAGAATTTACTCTCAATAAAAATGATGGATAAGCTAGGGTATTCTTTCACCTTATATAACAACTACTGCAAGATAACTAGAGGAGCTCTTGTAGTATCAAAGGGAGAATCTTATGGGACTTTATACTGTTTATGCGGTGATACAGTGACAAACCATGCAACAACAACTTCTATTCAGGATGAAATAATGCTATGGCATCAATGGGTAGGCCATATGAGTGAAAAATACATAAAACTTTTACATGATAGAGGTATGATTTTTGGGATTAAATCTTGTAATTTAGACTTATGTGAGCACTCTATTTTTGGTAAACAAAAGAGGGTTCAATTTACTACAAGTTCTGGTAAGAGTTGTAATTTTCTGCAACTTATACATTCGGATATATTTGGACCTATCCCCACTCAGTCCTTGAATGGTGCCATATATTTTTGACTTTTATAGATGATTATTCTAGGAGAGTGTGGGTTTAATTTTTGAAGAAGTCAGAAGCTTTGCAAAAATTTAAGGAGTTCAAAGCACGGGTAGAAAAGAGTTTGGGCAAGTCAATTTTATATCTTAGGTCAGATAATGGGGGTGAATATTACTCCAAGGAATTTGATAAATTTTGTATGTAGGAAGGTATTAAGCACCAGAATATTGTACCATACACTCCATATAAAAATGATGTGGCTAAGCAAATGAATCGCACAATCATGTAATGTGCAAGAAGCATGCTTAGCGCAACCATGTTGGAGAAAAAGTTTTGGGTAGAGGCTATTAATACAACTTTTTATCTTATTAATAGGTCACCTACAACTACATTGGATGGATAGATTCTATAGAAGGTTTGGTGTTGTAATCTAGTTGATTACTCTCATTTGTGCACCTTTGGCTGTGACACGTTTGGCCATGTACCTAAAGAAAAAAGGTCCAAGCTTGACTCAAAGTCAAGAAAATGTGTTTTTCTCAGCTATGGAGATATAGTGAAGGGGTATAGACTATGGGATCCTACTGACCACAAGGTAATTATTATATGGGATATAATTTTTGATGAAAAATCTATGCAAAGGAAGGAGGTACAACAAAATCCTAATGTTGTACCTATTGAAGTAGAATTGAGTGAAGATGAACATGCTGATCTTTTGATCAGCATGCAGAACAAAAAGAAGAATAGGAAGTAAAGCAGCCAAGAGCCACAACTGATATACCATTGGGTTAGAAGATCTACACATCCATAAAAGTGTCTAGAGAGGTATTCTCATGTGTATCAGTCCTTTTTTGCTTTGTTAACTAATGATGGTGAACCTAGTTCATTTTAGGAAGCTAAAAAGTTTGAGAATGCAAAAAAGTGGAGGAAATCCATGGAGGAGGAAATCGAGGCACTTCACATGTATAAAACTTGGGAACTTGTGGATATCCCACCTAGAAGAAAGACTGTTGTAAAAAAATGGATGTACAAAGTGAAGAAGAATAACGATGGGTTGTTGGAATGCTATAAAGCTTACTTGGTGGAAAAGGGCTATGTGCAGAAGTTAGGTGTTGACTTTAATGAAATTTTCTCTCCAGTTGTGAATATGACTACTATTAGAGTTCTACTTGCACTCGTATCTACACAGGATTTGGAATTGGAGCAGCTTGATGTAAAGACTACTTTCTTGCATGGTGATCTCAAGGAAGAGATATATATGGATCATCTGAAGATCTATGAAGAAAGAGATAAATAGAATTTGGTTTATAGACTGAAGAAATCACTGTACGGATTGAAACAAACACCAAGGATGTGGTACATGAAATTTGACACCTTCATGAAGAGACAAGGTTTCAGTAGGAGTGAAGCTAAGCATTGTGCATACTATAAGAGGTTTGATGATGGCAGTTTTATTATTTTACTATTGTATGTTGATGATATGTTGGTTGCAGGCCCTAGCATGAAGAAAATAATTGATCTTAAGGCTCATTTGGCTAGGATATTTGATATGAAGGATTTATGAATAGCAAACCAAATTTTAGGGATGAAGATACATAGGGAGAGAAAAGGAAGAAATATCTGGTTAAGTCAAAATTCATATGTGGAAAATATTCTATAGTGCTTCAATATGCAAAATGCTAAACTAGTTAGTACCCCACTTCTTCCACACTTAAAGTTGTCTTCCAACCAATGTCCTAGAACAAAAGCAAAGAAGACAAGCATGTCTTATGTACCGTATTCATCAGTAGTAGGAAGACTCTTGTATGCCATGGTGAGCACCATACCTGATATTACCCAAGCAGTGGGAGTAGTCATTTGGTACATGGCAAATCCTAGTAAAGAGCATTAGAATGTGGTGAAGTGGATATTCAAATATTTAAGATCCACTTCAGATGTTGCCATTTACTTTGTATTGGCATATTTTCAAGTTATAGGTTTTGTGGATTCTGATTATGGTGGAGATAGAGATGGGAGAAAATCCACTACAGGATATACCTTCACTCTTGTAGGAGGAGCAATGAGTTGGGCTTCCAATTTGTAGTCTGTTATGGCTTTATCAACCACTGTGTTGGACATTTTGATTCCTCTAGCTCAAATTTGTCATTGATGTCACCTGATAGAGTTATCACTCATATAAAGGAATTCAGAAAGAAATAAAGTTGCCCAAGTCATCTAGGAAAAAGCTTCATCAGTACAAAAGTGAAAGGAAAAAGGCTCCATTATATTTTAATAGTATTGGGAACACAGGTTAAGTGATTGGTTTATAAAAACCCAAGGTGGGTTATTGCAAAGGTTAAAAAGGAGGTTTAATAATTATTTATAAATTATTTAAATTCACAAGAAATTAAAATTTTATAAATAATATTTAATTATACCAAGGTTGGGCATTAAGACAAGGTTCGAAGGTTTAATTAAATTAAACCTAAGGTTTGTTCTTTTTAATTTATAATATTTAAATATAAAATAAAAATCATGTCGACCTCAAAATTATTCGAAGCACCGACATGATTGCAAAAGAGGACAAAGGCATTATATAAATGCCATAAAAAATATTTACCAAGGCATCCCTTGCAATTATTATTCGAAGCGCATGCAAAAAGGTTTTGTTTTTTGAAGGCCTTATGATTTATGTAAAGGCTAAAGGTGTGAAGGTTCGGAGGCTCTAAGCGTAAAGGCCAGCATGGCCTAGTGGTATGTTGGCTTGGTACTAAGTAGGAGTTCCCACATTCGATTCATTTGAGGCCTTTTGGATTGCAAGGAATAAGCATTTGAAGTGCTTGTTTTTCAAAGGAGCATTGTTCGCAGAAACTTTATGGTGGATGTGCCATTTTATACACGTCAAGGCACGTGGCCCATCGACTGCTTGGCTATGGCTAAGGCATTGGGAAGGAGGGCATCGATGGATCAAATTCCATTGAGGGTAAGGCAAGTGGATTTAATTTTTGTTGTTGTTTAATATTTTAATTTTTGCCAAGGTTGCCTAAGGAGAAATAAGGATATGGTATGCCCTAGGAAAGATAGAGATTTTTGTTGATTTTCTTTTTGGAAGTATATCATATTATATATATTTGGAAATCTCTTTTTGAGAGCTACTTGTTTAGATTTCTTAGAGGGATAAATAAGGTATGTGCAAGAAGATATTTCTGGTTTTTTCAAGGAGTTTCAAAAGTAAGTTTGATTCATTCTTTTGAGGGTTTATTTCTTGCATAAGAGGGTATGATGCATTTTATTGAGTAGGAGTAATAAGGTGTCATTGAGATATTATTTTTATTATTGTTTATTACTCAATACCTCTAACCCATCTTGATATTGGAAAAATAAAATGTGTTGAGTGTGACAGATTTAGTGGACAAATCATAAGGCATCAAAAAGTTATGGGCAATATTCTTCATTGAATTATTTGGGTGATTGATTTCTAAAAATATCTTTGGAGAGAAAAGGATTGATTATGGTTTCCATTTTGAGGAGTTGTTGGTTTAATTTTTCAAGGTTTTATAGTTTGAGAGTTGTGACTAAACCTTGTTTTATAAGCATTGTTGTTGAAGCCAATTGGTCATGAAAAGAACTTGAACTTGAGTTAAGAATATGAGTATCATTGTTATGTGAGATTTGTTGTTGAGCATTGTTGGAAACATTTTGAGTTGGTTGATACATCCTTGGACTAGGGTTTGAGGAAAGGATTGTTCCTTGAGGTGATTGGTTGAGTAGAGTTGATTGAGCCTAGTCAAGTAATTGTGTGAAGTTGTTGTTCAAGTTCCATGAAAAAAACTATTATATATTCTGATTTGAGTTGAGACTGAGTTTTGAGAATAGAACATATAGAGTCTCTAACAATTCTATTTATGATTCTATGAGATTGATTTGATTTGAGATTGGGATTTGAGTATAAAACATATTTTTGGAAATTTTAGGTATTTTATGTTGTCAGTGATGTCACATGGATCACATTGAGTTTTGGTGGCCAAAGTATTTCATAAATAAGTATTTATGATATTTTGGAAAGCATGGATATATACAGGTATTTTGTGAAAACCAAGGTAGGAAAAATAAAAGGTTTTATTTAAAACCATGGATGGCATATTTGAAATGGATTTTTCTTAAAACCCAGGTTGGATTTTCATTTCGTCGAAAAAGGTGTCCCGGTGATGGAGATATTTAATTTTAAATATTTAGTTTAAATTTTAATTATTTAAAATTTTAATTTTAATTTTAAAATTAAAATTAAATTCATCGCCGACGTCATAAAAACCATGTGCCATCAAAAGGAAATTAATAATTAAATGTGCCAACGTATGTGAAATAATAGAAAGCCTTTGCATATATATATATATGCAAAGGATTTCTATTCAAAATTATGTGTATCGAACGAAGAGAAAAAAAAGTGGAAGCCCCAAAACCCTTCGATGTGACACTGTGGTCCAACGGTGATCTTGGAAAGCGTGGAGTTTTTGGTTGCGATAGGGCATGCTTTTGATTCCCATCGGGTTCAATTTTCATAGAGTGTGGAAGAAGAACATTTGGTGCACGTTTTTGGCATGAGCAAGGGCAGCAAAATATAGGGAGAATTTTTGCTCTCTATCCTATGTGAGCAGATAGCTCACGTGGTCTTTGGCACTGCAGTTGTGGTGTTGAGTGGGCAGTGACGAGGGTTTGATTCCCTCTAAGAGGTAAGTAAATATTTTATTGAATATTTTTTATTATTGCCTAATGTTGGAGGAAGAAGGTGATGCTAAGGGAATAATGTTTGATTAAATTTTTATTTACTTGGAAGGCAAGATATAAGGGTTGAAATGTACTTTTATAAAAAGAGAAATTTCTGGTGTTTTCCTCTTTTCTAAGTATACCATATTATATATCGTTGGAAATATTATTTTGAGGGCTATTTGATTAACTTGATTAGACGGAGAAATAAGATGTATGTAAAGAGATATTTCTGTTTTTGTAAAGGGGTTCAAAGTGAAGGTTGTTTTGTTGTTTTTCAAAGTGTGTTGAGTGTGGTAGATTTCCAAAGGGGTTTCTTCATATTCATAAAAGGTATGGGCACATTCTCCTATTGTTTGTTTATGGTGGTTGATTTTTGAAATATCATTGGAGAGAAAATGATTGATTGTGGTTTCCTTTTCAAAAGTGGTTGGTTGAATGCTTCAAGATTTTAAACATTGTTTTATAAGCATAGTTGTTGAAGCCCATTGGTTATGCAAAGAACTTGAAAAGAACATGAGTATCATTGTTATGTGAAGAATTTTTTATTAGCATTGTTGTTGAAGCCCATTGGTTATGCAAAGAACTTGAACTTGAGAAGAACATGAGTATCATTGTTATATGAGATTTGTGGTTGAGCATTGTTGGAAAAATTTGAGTTGGTTGATACATGCTTGGACTAGGGTTTGTGAGAAAGAGTTGTAACTTGTGGTAGTTGGTTGAGAAGAGTTGTTTAAGCCTAGTCAAGTGATTGTGTGAAGTGGTTGTTCAAGTTCCATGAAAAAAAATTATTCTATATTATGGATTTGAGTTGAGATTGAGATTTGAGGATAGAACATATTGAGTCTCTAACAATTATCTTTATGCTTCTATGAGATTGCCTTGAGTTGAGAAAGATATTGGATTTGAGTATAGAACATATTGAGTCTCTAACAATTCTCTTTATGCTTCTATGATATTTATTTGAGTTGAGATCATTGTGGATCATAGTTGTCATCCTTTGAAGAGTGTATTACCATTAATTATTGAGTTCATATTTGAGCCTTGCCTTCATAAGATTTATGGATGATATTTGAGTACTACTTGAGTATGATTGATTGAGCCTTTGAGAAGGCTTTTGGGATAGATTTTTGGATAGCTTTGTGGACAGTTTTTGGGATAAATTTGGACAAATTCTGTGTGAGCTTGTTGAGAAAATTTGGATAAGTTCTATGTGAGCTTGTTGAGAATATTTGGACAAGTTCTATGTGAGCTTGTTGAGCAGATTTAGAAAAGTTTTGTGTGAGCTTGTTGAGCAGATTTGGACAAGTTATGAGTGAGCTTGTTGAGCAGATTTGGACAAGTTTTGTGTGAGCTTGTTGAGCAAAATTGGATAAGTTCTATGTGATCTTGCTAAGTAGATCTGTGTGTTCCCTAGCTGATCATATCAGTGGCTTGCCTACCTAAGCATATCAGTGTGTTGCCTAGCTAAGTAGATTAGTGGATTGCCTACCTGAGTAGATCAATGTATTGCCTAGCTTTGAGCAGGTCAAAGTAATCATTGTATTGGATAAGGATCCTTATTTTTGTGTGAAATATTATAAGGAAATTATCTTGTGGAGTACCCCACATTGGGAGAACCACGTTAAATCTTGTGTCTCAATTATGTGTGGTGACTTGTGCTCTTGCTTACTATTGCTATCTTATTTATTAATGCACACTACTATATTTGGTTATTGCAATTAAGTACATTAATTGATATTGGTTTGGAAAGAAATTAAAAAGTGGGTGCTATACTATTCACCCCCCCTCTCAGTATAAGCTTGTGTTATTCAATTGGTATCAAAGCAGGTTCCTTTGGAAAGGCTAACAACTTGAGGGCATATTCTACAAGAACATAGATGGCTTCACAAAATGGATCATCTATAAATAAGGCACCACTGTTTGACGATAAAAATTATGCTTTCTGGAGCATGATAATGAAGAACTACTTGATATCATAGGGATATGAGGTATGGCAAGAGGTTGAAAAATAGTATAAGGTTAAAGGTGATCCCGAGGCAGATAAGACTATCAAAAAATTGGTTGAAATCAATGCAAGGGCAATTAATTCTATTTTAAGTGGGCTACGTGAGATATATTTTGCAGAGGTCATGGTATGTAATTTAGCTAATGAAATTTGGACCAAGTTTTAGAATACTTATGAAGGATATTCCAAGGTAAAGTCAACAAAACTAAAAACTCATAGAAAAATATTTGAGGAATTGAAAATGGAAGATTATAAAGATATTGCAAAGTTTTTACTTCGAGTTGATGAGATTACTAACACCATGAGAGGCCTAGGATTTGAGATGAAAGAATAATAAGTTACTCAAAAGGTTTTGAGATCACTTCCCATGAAGTATGATGCAAAGGTTTCAGCAATAGAAGAAATAATGGATATCAACAAGCTAATAATGGAAGAACTACAAGGAACTCTCACAGATTATGAGATGAGGGTAAGTAAGAATCAGGTTCCAATAAAAATATTGCATTAAAGTATTCAAATAAAGATAAAGGGAAGGTTTTAGAGATAGATAGAGTTCTAGTTAATTATGAGGAAGCTAACTTCATCAAAAGGAATAAGTACTCAAGGAATTTCAGGGATATGAGGAAATTCAGATGCTACAAGTGTGGTGATCTTGGTCACTATGCATACAAGTGTCCACATGAAGAAAATAGTGATGATGAAAAATAGGGTCACAAAAGAAAAGAATATGGAAAGCATATGCATGACATCTATGATAGATACAAGCAAAATAGGTATAAGAAGAAGAATTTTTTTTGTAAGGTAAAGAAGTATTACTACATTATATAAGCAAGTGATAGCTCAGATCATAGTGATAAAGACATGTCAAATGATGAAAAGGAAGAACATCTATTAATTTTAATAGAATGTGAAAGAGAATAGTGCTTTGTGTGTGGTCAAAGAGATCACAGATTAGGATATTGCAATGGTTTCAATGACAGTGAATATGAGATGACACATCAAGGAAACATGCATAATCAAAGAAATCATGAGAGTTTGTTTGCTATAGAAGATTATAATGATCTTAGTGATAGTGAAGATGAAGAAGGGTTTTTCTATGGGATAAAATAATTAGAATAAGAACATTCACTCCAAGCATAAGAAGTTAAATAATATAATAGTGTAAGAAAGACAGATGTCTCAGTTGATCTAAATGAAGATTTCAATGAGATCCATGAGCAACTACAAGAGGTTAAGGAGAATCTAAAAGAATTGACATGTTCCATACATGAGAAGTATGATCCATCACATGACTCAAAAGGTCAAGATATTTTCACTAAGAAGGAAACATGTATTTTAGAGATAATAAATATGGATGCCAATTTGCTACTTGACACAAATGAAGAGAAAGAAGAGAAATATTTCAAAGCACCAAAGGTCTCATATTTTAGATTTGGGGAATCACACTCAAAATGAAAGGAAGTTCTTAAATATGAAATCAAGGAAGCACCTAATTTTTATAAAGAAAGTTCCAAAGTTCCTATGGCTCTAAATATTCAGTTTGGATCTTTTTTGAGATAGATGAATCAAGTTCAAAAGGAAAAGAAATACTTGAATAGGAAAGCAAGGAAGAAATTAAGGAAAATGATTTAGATACTACAAAGAAGGTTCAAGGATGCAATGCACAAGTTGAAAATGATCATAGGGAAAATGGTCAAGAAAGGTATGAGGAACTAAGGCATGAACAAAGGGATTTTCAAGGACATTGTTTTTCTTGTAATGGATTTGGACACAGGTCTATACACTACAGGGTCCATGATCAAAGAAGTTTGATTTTGATAGAATAAACTTCAAAGGAATAAGGTATGGTTTTTAGGGACATTGCTTCTTATGCAACATTATTGGTCATAGAGCTTCTCAGTGTAAAGAAAATGAGCAAAATGGTTTTGGTTTTAGAGCTACACAATTCAGAAGTCATGGTCATAATGGTTATGAAAACAAAACTTCACAATACAGGGTTTAAGAAAGGAATGGATATGGAAATTATTTCAAGAAATAATTCAGGATTAGGGCACCATCCAAAGGCTACAATATCAAGTGTTTTAATTGCAATAACTTTGGACATATTGTAAAATGGTGTAGGACTCAATTCCAAACAGGTTCAAGGCAGGAAGGTCAAACATGTTCTAGACAAGAAGATCAAGTAATTCATCAAGAGAAGTATATCAAGAAAACATGGAAGGAAGTTGATAGAGGAAAGAAAGAATGTAATATGGGAGTAAAAGTACTCCCACCCCAAATTTAATTACCTCAAGAGAGAAGGTAGTAAGGGGCCTAAGCTTAAGAGTCATATATTTTAGCCCCATAGGTGTCCCTTTTGCCATTGATGTCAAAGGGGGAGATATTTGAGTAAGGGGAAGAGATTTGAGTTATGGGGAGCAACCTCCAAAGAGAGCATTGAGTTAGGGGGAACAACCTCCAAAGAGAGTATTGAGTCAGGGGGAGCATCTTTGACTCTCAGAAATGGTTTTTGCAGTGACTGTGGTGAATTGCATTAGAGGTGTTGCCATCAATGAAAAAGGGGGAGATTGTTAGAAATTTGAGGTATTTTATGTTGTCATTGATGTCACATGGATCACATTGAGTTTTGGTGGCCAAAGTATTTCATAAATAAGCATTTATGATATTTTGGAAAGCATGGATATATACAGGGTTTTTGTGAAAACCAAGGCAAGAAAAATAAAATGTTTTATTTAAAACCATGAATGGTATATTTGAAATGGGTTTTTCTTAAAACCCAGGTTGGCTTTTTGTTTCACCAAAAAATGTGCCCCGGTGATGGAGATATTTAATTTTATATATTTAGTTTAAATTTTAAATTTTAATTTTAAAATTAAAACTAAAGTCATCACCGACGTCATAAAAACCATGCACCATAAAAAGGAAATTAAGAAGGTGTCGATGTATGTGAAATTAAAGGAAGGTTGAATATATATATGCAAAGGCTTTTGATTCAAAAGTCTATGTATCTAATGAAGAGAACAAAAAGTGGAAGCCCCAAAATCCTTCGATGTGACAGTGTGGTCCAATGGTGAGCTTGGGAAGCGTGGAGTTTTTGGTTGTGATAGGGCATGCATTCGATTCCCATCGGGTTCTATTTTTGTAGAGTGTGGAAGAATAACATTTGGCATACATTTTTGGCATGAGCAAGGGCAGCAAAACATAGGGAGCATTTTGCTCTCTATCCTATGTGAGCAGATAGCTCACGTGGTCTTTGGCACCGCAGTTGTGGTGTTGAGTGGGCAGTGAGGAGGGTTCGATTCCCTCTAAGAGGTAAGTAAAAATTTTATTGAATATTTTTTATTATTGCCTAATGTTGGAGGAATAAGGTTATGCTAAGGGAATAATGTTTGATTAAATTTTTATTTACTTGGAAGGCAAGATATAAGGGTTGAAATGCACTTTTAGAAAAAGAGAAATTTTTGGTATTTTCCTATTTTAGAAGCATACCATATTATATATCGTTGGAAATATTATTTTTAGGTATGTTTGATTAACTTGATTAGATGGAGAAATAAGGTGTATGTAAAGATATATTTCTATTTTTGTAAAGGGGTTCAAAGTGAAGGTTGTTTTGTTCATTTTCAAAGTGTGTTGAGTGTGGCAGATTTCCAAAGGGGTTTCTTCATCTTCATAAAAGGTATGGGTACATTCTCCTATTGTTTGTTTATGGTGATTGATTTTTGAAATATCATTGGAGACAAAATGATTGATTTTGGTTTCCTTTTCAAAAGCGGTTTGTTGAATGCTTCAACGTTTTCTAGTTTGAGAGTTGTGGTTAAACCTTGTTTTATAAGCATAGTTTTTGAAGCCCATTGGTTATGCAAAGAACTTGAAAAGAACATGAGTATCATTGTTATGTGAAGAATTTTTTATTAGAATTATTTTTAAAGCCCATTGGTTATGCAAAGAACTTGAACTTGAGAAGAACATGAGTATCATTGTTATGTGAGGTTTGTGGTTGAGCATTGTTGGAAACATTTGAGTTGGTTGATAAATGCTTGTACTAGGGTTTGTAAGAAAGAGTTGTTCCTTGTGGTAGTTGGTTGAGAAGAGTTGTTTACGCCTAGTCAAGTCATTGTGTGAAGTGGTTGTTCAAGTTCCATGAAACAAACTATTCTATATTCTGGATTTGAGTTGAGATTGATATTTGAGGATAGAACATATTGAGTCTCTAACAATTCTTTTTATGCTTCTATGATATTTCATTGATTTGAGAAAGATATTGGATTTGAGTATAGAACATATTGAGTCTCTAAAAATTTTATTTATGCTTCTATGATATTGATTTGAGTTGATATCATTGTGGATCATAGTTGTCATCCTTTGAAGATTTTATTACCATTCATTGTTGGGTTCATCTTTGATCCTTGAATTCATAAGATTTGTGGATGATATTTGAGTACTACTTGAGTATGATTGATTGAGCCTTTGAGAAGGATTTTGGGATAGATTTTTGGATATCTTTGTGGATGGTTTCTGGGACATATTTGGACAAGTTCTGTGTGAGCTAGTTGAACATATTTGGACAAGTTCTGTGTGAGCTTGTTGAGCATATTTGGACAAGTTCTGTGTGAGCTTGTTGAGAAGATTTAGACAAGTTCTGAGTGAGCTTGTTGAGCAGATTTGGACAAGTTTCGAGTGAGCTTGTTGAGAAGATTTGGACAAGCTCTATGTGAGCTAGTTGAGAATATTTGTACAAGTTCTATGTGAGCTTTCTGAGCAAATCAATGTGTTGCCTAGATGAGCATATCAGTGGATTGCCTACCTAAGTAGATCAGTGTGTTGCCTAGTTGATCATATTAGTGGATTGCCTACCTGAGCATATCAGTGTATTACCTAGCTTTGAGCAGATCAAAGTAATCATTGTATTGGATAAATATCCTTATTTCTATGTAAAATATGATAAGGATATTATCTTGTGGAGTACCCCAAATTGGGGGAACCACATTAAATCTTGTGTCTCAATTGTGTGTGGTGACTTGTGCTCTTTCTTACTGTTGCTATATGATTTATTAATGCACACTGCTATATTTAGTTATTAAAATTAAGGACATTAATTGATATTGGTTTGGAAAGAAAGTAAAAAGTGGGCGCTATACTATTCACTCCCTTTCTTAGTATAAGCTTGTGTTCTTCACATATAGAGTCTCTAACAATTCTCTTTATGTTTCTATGATATTGATTTGAGTTGAGATTAGAATTTGAGTATAGAACATATTGAGTCTCTAACAATTCTCTTTATGATTCTATGAGATTGATATTGATTTGAGATTGGGATTTGAGTATAGAACATATTGAGTCTCTAACAATTCTCTTTATGCTTCTATGATATTGAATTGAAATATTGATTGAGCATTGAGTATAGAACATATTGAGTCTCTAACAATTCTCTTTATGATTCTATGAGATTGGACAAGTTCTATGTGAGCTTGTTAAACTTATTTGAGGCAAGTCCTTGAGAAGGCTTGTGGATTGATTTTATGTAAGATTTTGTGGAATCTTGCTATGCATATTTGAGGAAGTCCTAGAGAGGAATTATTGAGCATATTTGGAAAAGTCCTAGAGAGGACTTATTGACAAGATTTGGACAAGTCCTAGAGAGGACTTATTGAGAAGATTTGGACAAGTCCTAGAGAGGACTTATTGAGCAGATTTGGATAAGTCCTAGAGAGGACTTGTTGAGCAGGTTTTATGTGGACCTGTTGAGCAGACTTGAGCAGGTTCTGTGTGGATCTATTGAGAAAAATTGTGCTAGAATGAATGAACTGTGTTTAGTATAGATTTGAATGGAATTGTGCTAGACATAATGAATTGTGTTTAGTGCAATATATTGAGCAGAGTTGTGCTATATTGAATGAACTATGTTTAGTACAAGAGATTGAATAGAGTTATGCTATACTGAATGAATTGTGTTTAGTACAAGAGAAGTAGAGCTATGCTAGACTAACTAGACTGTGTTTAGTATAGTATTGAGATAGGGCTTTGGAGGTGATAGAGTATAGAGGACAAAGTCTCAGTGTATAGAGATCTAGTAGCTAGGACAATTGAATATAGATCTGAGTGAGGAGTCTTCAAGTGGAGAGAGATCCACCAATCAGTGCAGTAGAGAGATAGAGTCTTCTAGAAGATCACTAGCCAAAGTAGAAGGAGAAAGAGTTCTCCTGTGGAAGAGATCCACAAACTTGATATTTAGGGGATCAACATCTCCTTTGGATAGAGGTCCATAAACATTGTAATTGGGAAGGATTCCCATGAGATTATTTGATAAATATTTAGAAGAAATATTTTCTCTATGGAGGTAGCCCACATTGGGTGAACCACGTTAAAATTGGTGTCTCTATTATGTGTGATGATTTGTGCATTACTTTGGTTATTGCTATTAATACTGTCATTGATTATATTGATTAATACTATTTGGGAAAGAAAAGTAAAAAGTGATCTTATACTGTTCACCCCCCTCTTAATATAAGCTTGTGTTCTTAAATTGGTATCAAAGAAGGTTCCTTCGGAAGAAGTTTAACAACTTGAAGGAAGATCCTACAAGAACACAAATGGCAAAGAAAGGTAAGAGTAGAAGCATGAGACAAAAGAATAAAATAACACCTATGGTCATGCAAGAAAATAAAGATGAGTTTAATATTGTTGTGTTGGGAGGACACATGGAAATAGATTCAAGAGATGAATCAAGTAATGGAGAAATATCCAGACTGATAAATTTTTGTACCAGGTGTGGGAACACAGGTCACCATGCAGCTTATTGTCCACAAGAATGTTTTGTTTTTGGTCAACTTGGCCATGATGCAAGATATTGTAATGGGTTTAGTAGTAGTGAAGATGAAGATGATATTCTCAGAAATAAAATCCTAGAGATTGGTTCAAGAAAGGATAATAGGGACAATCAAAATAGATATGAAGAAGAAACTCTACTTTCAGTAATAGAAGAAAAATAAGATGCTTTAGAAAAATAAAAATGGAAAGCCACTCTTAAGGAGCTTATTGAATTGAAAAGAGAGAATTTAGAATTGAAGGCTCAAATACAAGAAGATGAGAAATAAAAAACAAGGTGTCTACAAGAATTTACTAACTTCAAAATCAAAGTTGAAGAGACAAGAAAAATTGAAGAAGGTATGGCCAAAAAATTAAAAACAAAAGATCTAGAGTGTGAAATATTAGAGCATGAGATAGTTTTACTAAGGTTGGAAGTAAAATGTTCTAAGGAAAAGCTACACAAGTTTGAGGAAAATAAAAGACCTTGGAAAGGACTATCAATGCACAAAAATCATCACTCACCATAACAAGACTTAGTTTTAAAGAAGAAAAAGGAAAATAGAAAGCAGAAAAAGGAGAGTCAAGCACAAACACCAAAAAATAAGAAGAGTCAAAATAAGTAAGTAAAAGAGAGAGTGAGACCTCTAAGGATAAGTTGGACAATAGAAAGTTCAACAAGGAAAGGAACAATGCATAAGTTAGGAATAGACAGAACAAGAAACAGGTTGAAGAGACTAAGAGACCAATGGGGTCTAGGTAAGGTTTCTTAAATGAAATATGTTTTTCATGTCATAGGTTTGGGCACATGGCTTCATAGTGCAGGAGACATGAAATACGAGAATATGGAAAAGGATAGATTTTCCATGGGTATTGCTACTCATGTAATGAGTTTGGTCACAAGGAAATTAATTGCAGGGTTCATGATAAAAGAGGATATGACTTCACTAAGAAAAGTCCTAAGATAGTTGCACCTCCAAGGAATAACAACATTAAGTGTTATAAGTGCAATAATGATGGTCACATAGCAAGATGGTGTAGAGCAAATATTCTAGAAATAGGTATGAAAAGGAATAGAAATATGAACAAGAATAGGAATATGAACAGAAATAGGAACATGAATAGAAGTAATAAGATGAATAGGAATAGAGACTCATAAAATAACAAGAATAGGAACAAGGATAAGAATAGGAACATGGATGAGAACAAGAACAGGAACAAGAACAAAAGTGATGACATGAACAGGGATGATGACTTGGAAAGAAACAATGAGAGGATTCATAGAACTCAAAAAATAAGAGAGAAAGATGAAGGCAGGGAACAATGCTTTCGGGGAGTAGAAATACTCCCACCCCAAAATCAACCACCTCGTGTGGAGGTGGGGAAGGGGCTAAGCTAAGAGGGTTATTTTTAGCCCCAAGCCCCAAAGGTGACCCTTTGCAATTGATGTAAAAAGGGGAGATATTTGTGTATTGGGGAGAGATTTGATATTTGAGATAGCATTGAGCCAGGGGGAGCAAAGACCTAGGGGGAGAAAAAAAGAAGGTCAGGTTTCAGTAAAAGGATAAAGGTTGCCATCAATGACAAAGGGGAAGATTGTTGGAAATTTTGAGTCCTCTAAGTCAAATTTGTCATTGATGTCACCTGATAGAGTTATCACTCATATAAAGGAATTTGTCAACAAATAAAGTCACCCAAGTCATCTAGGAAAAATCTTCATCAGTACAAAAGTGAAATGAAAACGGCTCCATAATATTTTAATATTATTGGGAACACAAGTTAAGTGATTGGTTTATAAAAACCCAAGGTGGGTTATTGCAAAGGTTAAAAAGAAGGTTTAATAATTATTTATAAAATATTTAAATTCACAGAGTTTAAATTTTATAAATAATATTTAATTATACCAAGGTTGGGCATTAAGACAAGGTTCTAAGGTTTAATTAAATTAAACCTAAGGTTGGTTATTTTTAATTTATAATATTTAAATATAAATTAAAAATAATGTCGATGTCAAAATTATTCAAAGCGCTGACATGATTGCAAAAGAGGACATAGGAATTATATAAATGCCATCAAAAACATTTACCAAGGCATCCCTTGCAATTATTATTTGAAGCGCATGCGAAAAGGTTTTGTTTTTTGAAGGCCTTATGATTTATGTAAAGGCTAAAGGTGTGAAGGTTCGGAGGATCTAAGTGCAAAGGCCATTGTGGCCTAGTGGTATGTTGGCTTGGTAGTAAGGAGGAGATCCCACGTTCGATTTGCCTGAGGCCTTTTGGATTGCAAGGAAGAAGCGCTTGTTATTTTTTGGAGGGGTGCTA
The DNA here is from genome assembly GCA_028583015.1 of Wollemia nobilis. Lineage (NCBI taxonomy): Eukaryota > Viridiplantae > Streptophyta > Pinopsida > Araucariales > Araucariaceae > Wollemia > Wollemia nobilis. Next base: position 16,797,996 of record JAQPPZ010017235.1, read on the forward strand.
TTCGCAAAAACTTTATGGTGGACATGCCATTTTAGAAACGTCAGGGCACGTGGCCCAATGGTGGCTTGGCTGCGGATAAGGCATTGGGAAGGAGGATGTTGGGGGATCGAATCCTACTGAGGGCAAGGCAAGTGGATTTAATTTTTGATGTTGTTTAATATTTTAATTTTTGCCAAGGTTGCCTAAGGATAAATAAGGATATGGTATGCCCTAGGAAAGATAGATATTTTTTCTGATTTTATTTTTGGAAGTATATCATATTATATATCATTGGAAAGCTCTTTTTGAGAGCTATTTTTTTAGATTTCTTAGAGGGAGAAATAAGATGTGCAAGAAGATATTTCTAGTTTTGTCAAGGAGTTTCAAAAGTAAGTTTGATTCATTATTTTGAGGGTTTATTTCTTGCATAAGAGGGTATGGTGCATTTTATTGAGTAGGAGTAATAAGGTGTTATTGAGATATTATTTTTATTATTGTGTTATTACTCAAGACCTCTAACCCTTGTTGATATTGGAAAAAAAAATGTGTTGAGTGTGGCAGATTTAGTGGACAAATCATAAGGCATCAAAAAGGTATGGGCAATATTCTTCATTGACTTATTTGGGTGATTGATTTCTGAAAATATACTTGGAGAGAAAATTATTGATTGTGGTTTCCCTTTTGAGGAGTTGGTTTAATGCTTCAAGGTTTTCTAGTTTGAGATTTGTGATTAAACCTTGTTTTATAAGCATTGTTGTTGAAGCCAATTGGTCATGCAAAGAACTTGAACTTGAGTTAATAACATGAGTATCATTGTTATGTGAGATTTGTTGTTGAGCATTGTTGGAAACATTTTGATTTGGTTGATGTATGCTTGGACTAGGGTTTGAGAAAATGATTGTTACTTGAGGTGATTGGTTGAGTAGAGTTGATTGAGCCTAGTCAAGTAATTGTGTGAAGTGGTTGTTCAAGTTCCATGAAACAAACTATTCTATATTATGATTTGAGTTGAGATTGAGATTTGAGAATAGAACATATAGAGTCTCTAACAATTCTCTTTATGCTTATATGAGATTGATTTGAGTTGAGATTGGGATTTGAGTATAGAACATATAGAGTCTCTAAAAATTCTCTTTAAGCTTCTATGAGATTGATTTGAGTTGAGATTGGGATTTGAGTATAGAACATATTGAGTCTCTAACAATTCTCTTTATGCTTCTATGAGATTTAAATTGAGTTGAGATTGGGATTTGAGTATAGAACATATTGAGTATCTAAAAATTCTCTTTATGCTTCTATGAGATTGAATAGAAATACTGATTGAGCATTGAGTATAGAACATATTGAGTCTCTAACAATTCTCTTTATGATTCTATGATATTGGACAAGTTCTGTGTGAGCTTGTTAAACTAATTTGAGGCAAGTCTTTGAGAAGGCTTGTGGAATGATTTTGTGTAAGCTTTTGTGGAAGCTTGCTATGCAGATTTGAGGAAGTCCTAGAGAGGACTTATTGAGTAGATTTGGACAATTCCTAGAGAGGACTTATTGAGAAGATTTGGATAAGTCCTAGAGAGGACTTATTGAGCAAATTTGGAGAAGTCCTAGAGATGACTTTTTGAGCAAATTTGAGCAGGTTTTGTGTGGACCTGTTGAGTAGACTTGAGCAGGTTTTGTGTGGACCTATTGAGCATATTTGTGCTTGACTGAATGATATGTGTTTAGTGTAGATTTGAGTGGACTTGTGCTAGAGTGAATAAACTATGTTTAGTGCAAGATATTGAGCATAGTTGTGCTAAACCGAATGAACTATGTTTAGTGCAAGAGATTGAGTAGAGTTGTGCTAGACCAAATAAATTATGTTTGGTACAAGATATTGAACAGAGATGTGCTAGACCAATTGGAATGTGTTTAGTACAGTATTAAGATAGAGCTTTGGAGGTAACAGAGTATAGAGGATAGAGTCTCAGTGGATAGAGATCCAACAACCAGGACAATTGAAGATAAATCTAAGTGAGGAGTCTTCAAGTGGAGAGAGATCCACCAGTTAGTGCAGTAGAGAGACAAAGTCTTCTAGAAGATCACTAGCTAGAGTAGAAGGGGAAAGAGTTATCCTATGGAAGAGATCCATGAACTTGAGATTTAGGGGATCAACATCTCCTTTAGATAGAGGTCCATAAACATTATAATTGGGAAGGATTTCCATGATATTATTTATGAAATATTTAGATGAAATATTTTCTCTATGGAGGTAGCCCACATTAGGTGAACCACATTAAAATTGGTGTCTCTATTGTGTGTGATGATTTGTGCATTGTTGTGGTTATTGCTATTAATACTGCCAGTGATTATATTGATTAATACTATTTGTGAAAGAAAAGTAAAAAGTGGTCTTATATTGTTCACCCCCCTCTCAATATAAGCTTGTGTTATTCATACTAAAGCAGAATATATTGTAGCAACTCATAACAAAGAGGCAATTTGGCTAGAGTGATTATTGGGTAATTTCAAGGTAATGCAGGAGAAAATTACACTACATTATGATAGCCATAGTGCTATTCAGCTAGTGAAGAATCCAACATTCCATGATCACATGAAACACATTGATTTCAAGTACCACTTTATCAAAAATATGGTGGAATAAGGTAGGATCCTATTGTAGAAAATTGACACTAAAGTGAATCCTGTAGATATGCTTACAAATTCAGTCAAGGTAGAGAAGTTTGAGTGGTGTAGAACTTCTCTAGGCTTACTAAAAAAGTAACAAGGGTAGCATTGGGGTAATTGGCACTGGATGAAGACCTTTGGCAGAATAATTACTTAGTACTGAATTCAAGTGGGAGAATATTAGGAAGTAAAGTCACTATGCAGTACAGGCGGCCAAAAAAAGGATTGCAGTAGGTTAAAGCAGGCCAGATGTCTAGGCTGGTAGAAGTTTGGGCCTGATGTTTGGGCTACTAGACATCTAGGCTGGTAGACATCTATGCCTGATGTCTAGGCTGCCAGAAATCTAGGTTTGGTAGACATATGAGCTTGACATATGGGCTACCAAATGTCTAGACTAGTAGACATCTGGGCTACCAGCCATCTAGGTTGGTAGATGTTTGGGCCTAATGTCTAGGCTACCAGACATCTAGGCTGGTAGATTTTTGGACCTGAAATCTGGGCTACTAGACGTCTAGACTAGCAGATGTCTAGGAATGACATCTAGGTTGCTAGATGTCTAGGCTAGCAAACATCTCAGCCTGACATCTAGGCTTCTAGATGTCTAGGAAGGTAGACATCTAGGCCTGATGTCTGGGCTACTAGATGTCTAGGTTGGTAGACGTCTAGTCCTGAAATCTAACCAAGTAGATGTCTAGGCCAGATGTTAATCCAAGTAGACATCAAAGTAGTGAGCATCTAGGTAGATTACAGGTTGCAAAAGATGAACTATTTTGGTTCCATATGAAGACAAATAGTTTTTTAGAGGTCTCCTTTGGGAGAGAAATTGAAATGTTGGGGCCTTCATTGTCTGCTATATAAAAGGGGCTTGATCCCTTGCATATAAGAGAGGTTTTTGAAAACATTGAAAGATGTGGATGTAAATTTTGCTAAAAATAATAAAAGAGAAGTTGCCATTTTCCTATGGTTTTTCTTGCACATTGTAGGTTTCCATGTAAATATCTGTTTCACTTGTGTTACTATTTTCATGTTTCTATTTTTGTTATTGTGCTTCCTCTTGTAGGTGATAAATCTTGAATTTTTTCCTAACATCCCCCTTGCCACCATCATAGTCACTCCCTCCATGGGAACCCTATAAATCTTGTACACATCCTCTAGCATGATAGTCATTTTCTCCATAAAGAAGCAAAGGGTATTCCTATATGGATCCCAATGCTTGAATAGAGTTGATAGGCAGGAATGGTCATAGTGAATAATTGATATTTGCATAACTCCATAAAACCCTATATTATGCAACCATTCTTGGTTGCCTATTTTCCACACCTTCCTAAAAATGAATGGCCAAAATCAATGTCTCGATCACACATATTGACCTAAAATCATTTAGACATAGCTATATTTTAGCCTCTATAGCTAAACAAAAACAAATTGGTCCATATGAATTGTACATTCATATGGATCAATACAAACCCAACAAAGAGGGTATATTTGGCTACCTATTTAGCCAAAACATGTCCCCCTTTTGGAAATCTCATGATTCCACTCCGAAGCACCCAACTGATGCACACTTGCATACATCAATAACACATGCATAACAAGACAATAAAACATAGAACACATGCAAAAGTACACAAGATCCAAACCCATTCACCATTTATCCCACACATCGCTAACTAACCTACCATTCTTCTATGGTTTCCTTTCATTCAAAATTGGGTCCTAGGGTTCATTTTAATTCTAAAATTCAAAAAAATAGGAAAAATTGAACTAACCAGTACTGCACACCTTCCAATTCTAGCACTTTTTGTACCCTTGGCCATCTTGTCAATTCACATTCTTGATTTGATAGCATTTTGCATCACAAAATCACCCTCACCACTTTTCTCTTAATTATCCTCGCTTGTATCATGCACATGAGGAATTTTCCCTATGATCACACCTTTATAGGTGTGTGCCACTGCATCGTATAGATAGGTATGATCCATATATTTACACCCCTTTGTATGAACAAAAAAAGTGCTCCTAATTTTTTTCGTGCACTCCTAAATTTCAATCCTTATCGATTTCTCATATCAATTTTTACACCTCTCGACCAACAACCACTTTATCAAGAAATTTTCCACTATTTTTTGCTTCTTCATCCATCAAATCATCACTTGAGGGGGTATACATCATACAAAAAAACCACCATACATATGATCAATATTTAAACTCTCAATCTTAGAATTTACGTTTATCCAAAAAAAATTGCTTGATACTATCACAAGCCCTCCTTTGTTGGGGTAAAAAAAAAGCATAATTTCTCTTCTCAATCAAAACTCCAATTCAAAACAAATATTTGGTATACCCCATGTCTGAGGTTGTATAATTAGTCATGAATTCCCTTCCTCAAATTGGTAGGCATAACACCACTTGTGAGAGAAGCATCATGACAAAAACCTACTAAGTATTGGATGACTTATCAAATCAAATCAAGCTCATCAATCTGTCAAAGGTAAAGTTTCAAGGATACTCATCCCTTCCACAATTAGAGCATCTTACATTGATAATGATACAAGGTAATCTTACATTTACTTTCTTAGTAATCATCGCAACATGACAAATTTTGTAATCAATCATAAATCATCGATTTATTTCTCTCACAATTAACCACCAATTTGGTGTCATAAGTTTTTGCACTATATCATGTATTCACACAACATAGTACAAAAAGAGGTAAATATAGACACCCAAAAATATCATATTTATTCTTGTACAATGCTAACATTTTATTAACTTGCAAAACCCAAAAAATTTGTATAATTTTCCTCAAAAAAATATTCATCCCACTTAAGCTCCCTTGGCTTCTTAAACCCATTTCTATGCTTATCCCCTAGTCACCATGCAACCACCCCTCTAAGCCTAACCTAGGGACTCCTTAGCTAGTCTACCCTTTGACAAGTCTACCATCCACCCTAGCCTAACCTTGGTCAAAAATCCACATCATAGTCAAACTTAAACCCATGATCAACCTAATCTGTGGTCAACCATACCCTAGTCTAGCTTCCACCAAAGCCTAGCCTCCACCTCACCTTGGTCAACCCTAAACCCATGGTTAACCTAACTATGGTTAAACCTTAACTCTTGCTCCCCTCCACATCCCCATGTGCATTTAATATCATAAATTAGATTTTAAGGCCTTTTACATTAAGGCATTCAAGGCATTAAAGATATGGATGAGTCATCCTCCACCATAGGAAGACTTTCATATATCATGCATTTATTAGGCATGACTCACTCATGCCCATTTATTGCATGTGGATATGTGATAATTTATCTCATCCAAATCCATTTATGAGGTATGAAACACCATTCCACTATAGGGGACACCTCACAAGACACCTTAGCCACCACTAACATTGGAAAATTCTATAAATAGAATGCCATTTTCAACATTAAAAAAAATCACTCACTCACAAACCCAAACTCTGCTGAAATCCTTCTAGACTACTAAGTGCACTTAACCATCACTCACCATCAACCACCATGGAGGTCCACATGTGCTTGTTGATATCCTCTTTGGTATTATATTCTACTCAACTTGTAGACACTAAAATCATGTAAATCGGATAAGACTACTAATGTTACACTCTTATCAACATCATAAGGCCCCATTGGGCAACCCTCAGGGGTTAATTAGGGCTCCCAACTAGTTTTGGGAAGGTTTACCTTACTTTTGGAATTTTTTGGGGTATATAGCCATGACCATCCCACCCTAGGATGATCACAGTTCATGGCCATCCCACCCAGGGATGACCACCAACAACCATCACTAGATGGGACAACCATGACCTAGACCCATCAAAAGTCAAAGGGCAGGATAAATGGCAATCAATTTCTACCATTTACCCCACCCAATCAATCCTGATATATTGGGAGGCTTTCATGACCATTAGAGCTTACAAATTAGAGGCCCCAAATGGGAAGCCTCTTCCACCCTATGCATGGCAAAGGCATTGCCAAGTGGTGCACTTGCCTTGCATGCCCAAAATTGCCCCTTTGACCCCTTATACCCTCTTGGGCTATAAATTGAGGTATTTTCACCCAATTCAAAAAAAGAGGAATCTACAATTATTGACCATGAAGTGCTGCCAATATTTTCCCTCAACATTTACCCAGCTATTTGCCTTGGAAACCTCTTCAATTGAAGGTACTTTTAGGGTGTTCTAGGATACGATCATTTTCTCCAAAACCCATCAATTTTGAGATTTAGTTTCTAAAAATTTATGACAACACTCCTAGGAGGATTATTGACTATATCCAAGTGGAATTGGTGGTAAAAACCACCATGTTTTGTGGTTGTACCCCTGGGACGGTTAGCGGGTCTTGTTGGAACTCATAGGGATGGCCATGAATTTGCCCACAATTTTGATATAATTTCTATGTACTTCATTTCTATAGCATTATATTAGCATCATATCCAAATTTGGTGAATTTTTGAGTAGATTTGATAGGTCGATTAATATTTTTATGATTGTAGTCTTACTTGTCTCTCCCAGGAATGACCAAAATTTTTCTAACAATTTCACTATTATTTCTTCTTATACCTTTACTAAATCACTTATTAAACATCATATTAAGTTTGCAAGTCATTTGGAGAAATTTATATTAGTCACAAATAATTTTTCTATTCATATATGCATACTTTTTATGTTTTTCATAGTTTTCATCACTAAATGCATATGCTATTAATATATTTAAATCTATTGTATGTAGGTATAGGTATTCCATGCATTAGGGAGGAGCTAAGAAGCTGAATAAATGTAGCCCAAATATAGCTCTATATTGTGGGTTGTGAGAAGAGCATCCGAAAACACACCATTAAGCTCATGGAGAGATTTGATTCCTCAAGTTTTGTAAATTGAAATGTATCACATTGAAAAGCCCTCAAGGGGATGCATTATAACTATTGAATTGATAAATTAATGAATACAATGAAAACCCCCATTTTTACCTAACACATTTGTCAATTTGATCGTTTACTTTGCAGTCTTTCTTATGCATGCTTTAATCCAATAAATATGTTAGATGCATTTCAATTCGATCTATTAGGCATGGTATTTTTTCTCACTTATTTAGCGGTGATCACGGTGGGACCTAGTATCTTGTATTTGTTTTTTTATTTCTACCACTTTTGACCTTGTTTTTGTGTTTTGGATGTTGTAGGTTCTGGTCATTTTGAGCTGAAAAGACCCTTGGATTCCTAATTGGAACTGCCAGGGATAGCCACAAAAACTATCCCACCAAGGGATGGCCCCCAAATTTGCAACCGTCCCATCCAGGTATGGCCACAAAACCAGGGGTTTTCTACAAAAATTTCTAGAACCAATAGTTTCTAGAACAGACAAGGTAAGTTCCTAAACCTTCAATTTGCAACTAGTTTGTTTAAAAAAGGTTAAATTATAGTTTTTCATGTCTTTAATGTGTGTTTGAAAGTTATATTTCCCTTTCCTAAATTCTACATTAACAAATTGAAGAAAAACTAGAAAAAGAATAGCTTCATACATTCATTTTTTTGGTTTGCCTACATATGACTTGCCTAAGGGTTATGTTTCCATATAGGTAAAAAAAATTGTAGGTTACTTACTTATATGCATAAGATTCTGAAAGAAAAACACTATTTAATGTATTTAGTAAAAATTCATTGAATGCTATTTTGTTTATTTTCAATCATTTTAAAAGGAACCACACACACCATATTTCTTTTTAACATTAGTGAGTTAGAATTCATCCCCAACCACTGATAGAGTTCAATGATGGTGGGTTTCATATCCATCCATTGGCTCAAATACTACGTACCCCATTTTGGCCAAATCCAGCTCCAAGATCTGACGTAGCTTAGAAATTTTACATGTACTTCTCTTTAGAGGGTATAACATTGACCAAGTGAGTACTGGGTGAGGACTAGTAGGACCTATACTCCCTGATCGAGTATGGGTTTCATCTCCATACTTTGGTTGGTTAATGTGACCAGAATTTTGTTACCAGTTGTTGAGTTGTGATTGTATAGGTGAAAGCCCTTTAACAATTGAGAATTACATCAACAAACATTCAAAAAATGTGAAAGAGATTTTTTATAAAAGCAAAAAATTACAATCACATTAAACAGTTTAGGAACACATAATAATTAAAAAGATAATAATTTGTATTCTTGTGTGTTTATATTTTTCTGTGTTTGAATTTATAAAACTTGTAAAGGAGATAATCACATAGAGATTAGAAAAGGTAGTTATGGTATATACCCATAGCCAATCCCACTTAAGTGTGGACGCTATGGGGAGTAGGCAAGGAGACATGGATCATCTCCAATTTGACCCCAAGGACATGGTTATACCTCCTTGGTAGCCACCTACTCTCCCAAGTCCTAGATTTTTAGAGAGAGGACCTAGCTTGCAAGCAACCCCTACACGGGGTATCCCTACAGGTCACTGTCCCACTCTGGGAAATTACTTCCCAAGTATGGATACATCCAAAACCTTCTTTCAAAAAAGGCAACCATGTAATGAGGTGCCTACACATAGAGCAATACCATGCATTTGCATGCTTGCTTGAGGTGCCTACACATATAGCAATACCATGCATTTGCATGCCTGCTTGATCTACTCCTCACACTTGTGTATAGGATCAATACTATACACCAAGGGTAGGGTTAAATGATCATATTATGCTCTCAAATCACCCTTCTCCAAAATACACATATCAATATGAGTATGATACTCATCATAGTCAGCATGCTAATTTTTCCCTACCATTCCTCATTTATGAGAGAAGACCTAAGGAAAATCTTAATTATCCTCGGTCACATCATTCCATGCAAGCACGATGTGCCTATGCACTAGTAGAATATCAAGAACATATGTTCAGGAGTGAGCCTCAAGTTAGTGCAACTTCTCTAAATTGAGGGAAATTTATAGTAAACATCACAAATCCTCCTAAACAATATAGGTATTAGGGTAATAATTCTAAGGCTCATAGGTCCAATACAACTGATCAAATAAATCAACTAGTCAGGAGGTATGTTGATCGTCAAACTAATTTTAATCAACTTCGATTAGATAAACAATGCTTGGATATCTTAGAGCATCAAAAATAGTTAGAAAGACAAAGACTTGAACAATAGATTCAAGATACTCTGTGTGATGGATTTCCTACTCCAAGCACACATAGACAAGAGGCTTGGCAGAGGCAACCCACTTTCTATCAAAATAGGTCTCCTAGGCCTAATCAAATGCTACCACCTCGACCTCCTAGGCTTGATCAGAACTTACCTACAAGGCCTAATATAGATCACCTTTAGTAGGCATTAGTTCCTCCTTGTAGTCCCATTCTAAAAACACCTTATGGAGCTTATGATTATTTGGAACAAAATGAGGAATACCTAGAAGCACATTTTGGAGGTATGGGAAACGATAATAAACCACCTCAACATATGCTTAACATTCCTCGTCCACCTCCATGGGGTAAAAATAAATAAGAGGATATTAAATCCTCTTATGTGTATCAAGAATTGCTTTAATGCTTGGAGACTATAGAGAGTAAGAGAACTGGGACTGGGCTTCAAAAAACCACCTTGCACCAGTTGTGCAATCAATTGTTGCATCTATCTATACCTTCCCCTACATACCCTGAGCATTTTAAAATGCCCAAATTGGAAAAAATTAAAGGGGAAGAAGATGCTCAAGAGCACATCACTAGGTTCTTGAACTAGTGCTTAAACATACAGGAGAATGATGCATTACTCCTGAGAATATTTTTAATTACCCTCTCTGGCCCATTCATTGAGTGGTTTAATAAAATTTTAGGAATAGAGTCTATACCTTTTAAAAGTTTGTAGAAACATTCTTGGAATGTTCCACCTTCAATACCAAGAACAAGGTGACCTTAACTAACCCTACGGGGTTAAAAAAATATTATGATGAGTCTATCACTGACTATGGGAACAGGTGGTGAACACTCCTAGCTAAGCTACTCTACCTATTTTCAGTATTTGAGTTGAATCAGATGTTTGCAAAGAGTTTTCTAAAATTTATATCTTTATTATTACAACTCTAGAAATATCCCACTCTTGAATATGCTCTAGCATAGGTTAGAACCATATAAGAGATCAAAATACAAGAGGGGGAGATAGTAAAACCTCACAAGGAGTGGACTAAAAATCCAAAGAGCAATCTGACACCATAAAAACTAATAGTGGTTAGTCAAGTGGCCATTAATGTCCTAGGTCCTGCACAAATTATGCCTCATCAAAAGATAAATTATCAGGCCCAACCTCCTCCTGTGAGTTATAATAATAATATTCAAGCGAATCAGGGCCAAAATTAGCATCACCCTAGGTGATAGTTTATGCTCTTTGTTGAGTCAATGGACTCCCTATTCGATCATCTGTGGGATACCAAATTAATTAATTTACTAGAAATCAAGCCTATAGACCTGAACATAGGTAAGAAAAATCCTATGGGACATCAAGAAGAGCTATTTTGTATATATCATAGGCAGAATGGCCATGACTTGCCTATGTGATATGGTTTCAAAAATCTAGTGTAGGTTATAATAAAGAGGAATGAAATCCAAGTGGATAATCCTCTCACCCTAAATAATCAATAGATGGGTGTCTTCAAAGACCCATTACATACTCATGAGGTACATGCATCTCCTTCTAAACAAATGAATGAGATCAAGACGACACCCCCTCTACAAGGGTACGTCAAGATGGATAGTATTGTGACTAGGAATAGACACTACCCAAGTCAAATTGCACCACCTACAGCTTCAAGCGATGTTCCATCAATGTCATAGCCTCGACCACCTCTAGTAAAGAGCCTTCCACCTAGGCCAATAGTGATAATAAAAAGTAAGCTTGCACAAAGTTTAATAATAACATTGGCTAGATTATCCATTTACAAGCTCATTCAACAATCTACATATCACAGAGAAGCTCTAATGGATATTCTTAATTCGATAGAGTTGCAGAACCTGGAGTCTAACTTCTTTATTAATTTTTTGGGGCATATACAACAATTTAAGGAACCAATGATCATGTTCCATGAGCATAAACTTAATCCCATAGAAAGTGATGCAGTTGACCCTCCTTTGCACATCATTGCATGTGTGAATGACATATAGTATAAGAGAGTTATAATAGAAACTGGTTCATCAAGCAAAATAATAACCACTAGTGCTATTAAATACCTAGGACTTCCAACATCTCATGTTGTTGCATCTACCTACACCCTCTGAGCATTTAATGATATGATATGCTCCATAGTTGGCACTATAGTTCTACCTATTCAGGTGGGATGCAAAACTATACCGATATTATGTCATATTTTAGAAGGTACAATGACCTATAACATATTATTGGGTAAACCTTAGATTAAGGATATGAAGTGTGTCCATTCCATCGCTCACCAATGTATAAAGTATACTATGAATTGCAGGTACATGTACTCTCTACAGACCTTGAGCCCTTTAAGTAAGCAACATGGTGCAAAAAATCCCTGAGTCAACCTTACCATCAAATCATGTGGACTTCCAACTGAATAAATCCATTCAGGATTCACATCCATCACCATTACCTTCCATTACACCATTACCATCTTCATACATACCATCATCATCATTGTCAACTTTAGAAAAGTCTTCGTCATATTCAGATCCTCCATAGAGGAACATGTCAAAGAGGTCAATTGATGAAATACCTCCCATAATTTCCACCATCTCTACGAAATATATTCCTATTCTAGAAAATGAGGAACCATCTCATGAGGTACACATTGATTCATATCAAGCCTCGCTTCCATCTCCTCCACCTTCATTATCCCAAGTTACAATCTAGAGGGCTAGTACAGGGATAGGAGAGTAATTAGTTAAGAACATCACAACAGTTCCATCCATAGAGATAGTACAAGATATGGGATGACCTCGTCTCCCCGTAGGTAGCATTGTGCCTTTAGGTATACCACACAATCAAATGAATTTTATATATGGGGGTATCAAGTATGGAACATTTTCATTGCCTTAGTAAGAAGAAGATGATGAACCTTTCTCTGAGGATATAAATTACATGTCAAATCTTGACTACACCATGTGATATCTACATTACTACAATTGGTATGATTTTGGTCTAGAGTTATATGAATAAGGTACTTGTGTTCCTTTCCATCCATAATATTAGTTACCATGTGATAAATCTAGGTTGGGACACAATAATCCAGTACCTTTAGATGTCCTTACAAAAATTCTAGAATGCATACGTCTGAATTATAGGGATGAGCTTGCACATGAACCCTATGCCAATCCACATCATGTCCACTCATTAGGAGATTATTTTCCTATAAATATGGTATATCAAGTTTCATTTAGTGATGTCACTCAACCTCATAAAGTGGGAGAGAGTTCGCACACCATTCAATATGATATTTAGGAAGAGGATCAAGGTCCTCCTCATGAATAGACAACAGATGATGAATTAGACTATAGCATAGCTCCCATAAATTATACAAGTTTATATTAGGAACACAATCAAGTCATCCCATTGGATGATGAAGAAGATTTATATATTCATATGTTCCTATTACAGCATCCTATTTGGTGATAACTTTTACCACTTGAATAGCAAGCTCATAATCTACCACAACCACCCTAGAGAGTCTAGCAATAACCCATATACAAGGGGTCTATAGACAAAGGTTCCATACCCTAAAATTCCCTTATATGGTATACTACCATCTAGGTCAACCTAAGATTCTCCTAGGTAGTCTACGACCATCTAGGTCAATCTAAAATGCCCCTAGGTGGTCTATGATCGTCTAGGTCAACCTAAAATATCCCTAGGTGGTCTATGGCCATCTAGGTCAACCTAAAACACCCCTAGATGGTATACAACCATCTAGGTCAACCTAAAACACCCCTAAATGGTCTACGACCATCTAGGTCAACCTAAAATGTCCCTAGGCGGTCTACGACTATCTAGGTCAACCTAAAACACCCCTAGGTGGTCTATGACCATCTAGGTCACCCCAAAAAGGCCCAAAGGCATCTATAAGCTCTTTGGTCACCCCAAAAAGTCCCAAAGGCATATATAATCCCTTTGGTCACCCCAAAAATCCCCAAAGGTATGTATAATCCCTTTGTTCACCCCCAAAAAAAGTCCCAAAGGTGTCTATAAGCCATTTGGTCATCTAAAAAGCCCCAAAGGCATCTATAAGCCCTTTGGTCACCCAAACAATCCCCAAATGCATCTATAAGCCCTTTAGTCACCCCCCCCCCCAAAAAAAAAAAGCCCCAAAGGAATCTATAAGCCCTTTGGTCACCCAAAAAGCCTTAAAGGTTCCTATAAGCCCTTTGGTCACCCCAAAAAGCCCCAAAGGCATATATAAGCCCGTTGGTCACCCAAAAAATCCCCAAAGGTGTCTATAAACTCTTTGATCAACCCAAAAATCCCCAAAGGCATCTATAAGCCCTTTGGTCAACCAAAAAAATCCAAAGGTGTCTATAAGCACTTTGGTCAACCCAAAAAGCCCCAAAGGTATCTATAAAATCTTTGGTCACTCAAAAGGACCAATGAAATTCACTAAACCCATTGGTCACATTGTATATACATATATATCAAAAATCCAAAAACATTATTAAAATCATCAAAAACATAAACATATTACATTGCATTGCATTTTATATCATTGCATTATAACATCAGTTGCATTAGACATCCTCATCATTACATTGTGTATTGTTAGCAGTTGATCATACATGTCTAGCAGCTAGTCTATACACTAGGCATCTATCATAATCAATGTTGTCAAAGGTCAGTTTACCACATGTTTACATTATATTTACCATTTACATATACTTTCCATACTGTGTGTCTGTTTCCCTTCACTTAGTTATTGTTACTAAGGTATTTTTAGGGTTTTTGGTCACTTAGTCATCTCTAGTTTTCTTTTCATATTTTTTAGAAAACTATCATGATTTTTAGAAGGTAGAATCCTGCTTAGATTATACCTTGTATATGTCAAAATACCAACACATTTTCACATTAATAAATCTAATTTTAGCACAAGGAAATATGAAACCTACAAAGTGGTCTAGGTTACCCTAAGCAAAAAGTTTATCTCACTCATCCCCTTATGTGAATGGTTCAAATATGTTGAGAATTGACAAAAGGACAAGTTCCTCCTTACCCAAAATAATCAAAATCCCTTGCTTCATACCAAATTGGGGTAAGTATCCAAAAGAGAAAAATAAATAGTGGTTATTACCACTAAAAATATTCAAAAGAAACAATGGTTTTTACCATTAGAAAAAATTAAAATAAATAGTGGTTCTCACCACTACCAAAATACATTGCTCACCATAACAAAAATGAGCAACTCCCTAACACAATTCAAAGACAAAAGAAAAAAAGGGAGTACTAAACTTGAATCCTTGAAATTCTCAGTATTAGAGAACCATAAGATGATCCTCATTATAGGTTGGGTGGCATCAAGCCTACCTGGCAATGACATTATCCTTATGCATGATGATATTTTTATCACATAAGTGACTTGCTTTTGTACAGACCATTGTTTGCATGCAGATGAGCTAGCTTTTGGTAGCCAATATTTCCTAGTGGTATAATCCAACTACGTATAAAACTTAGGATAATGAGACTCATAGGGTGATCTCTAGTACATATGGGTTGCATAAATCCTATTTGGAACTAGGGTAACTTTATGTGTTATCATAGTAATGAACTCACATGTACACACAAGGATATTAAATATCTTGGTTATCTTAGCAGATTTATACTTTGCCAAAAAATATTGTATGGTTACTATCCAATGTTTGATTAGATAACTAGAGTGTTTGAGTCTCCTAAAAATCCCAAACACATCATTTAACATTATACTATTCATCACAATTCATATCATGCCATCACATGTTTGTTAGTTTACATTTACATAAGCCATTACATAGTGTCATGATAATGTTAAAATAATGAGATAAATTTTGTATAGTCTATGGTGCTAGCATCTAGTGTGTCAATTAGTATTCACCATCCATCATATACATTAATAAATCATCCATTCCATTACATTATGCATACACACATGTACATATCATAAAATCACATCATATTACAATACATGCATACATGGTAGGCATCCATCAAAAGCATCATAAAGAAAATATAAGCATTGCATACATCTCATAAAGTAGTAAGGAAATACATGATGATAATATAAAACTCATATATATGTATGGAACCAAAGCTACATCATCATCCATAAACTTCTTGTAGGCTACAATAAAGTGGGTCCTCAGACCTCATAATCCAAAAATATCAAAAAGATCCATAGAGTATCAAAAAGACATGATCACACAAGATTGACACTACAACTCTCACCCCCACCCTCAGTTGATGTCCAGTGAGAACTCCTGGGTCTAATAGCCCCTAACTTGTTTGCCCTCTATATGGTTTTAGGAGCCCCTATCCTCATAGAATATTATCTTGTACCACTCCTTTGACTTTGGTGTGACCCACTAGTAGAAGGATGTGATAGTATGCACCCCCTAAGGTACACTATCTCATCCTCCAACACTTGGGTGAATGCTCACTCCTTGTGAAAATGACCTTAGAGGTCCCCCACTAAGACCTGAAGTTGTGTCACCTCCTCTTGTAGCCTAGTTATCTCACCACTCCTAGATCCCCCATGGCTAGGGATTCATAATCCACTCTATACCCAAGAGTAGCTATCTTTGCCTATGCACTCTACACTTATGCCTATAGGAGAGCTATCTCATCTGCGTGCTATTATCTACTTTTAATAAGATCACCTCATAGATCATTAATGGTGGCATCTCGTGCTATCAACTATGCCTTCAAATCCTGGTCATCAAAGTCACCCTCATCAAATTCATCATTTAAATCAAGGAGGTATATCCACTCATCTTCTAGTCGATGATGCACATGTTTCTCACCTATTTTTGGCTCCTCATCAAATGGAGGCTCATCGCTATCCTCATATATAGCATCCTAGCTAGCCTCCCCTACCTCTACAACTGCATCACTCCCTAATGGACCCTCTCCCTACCACTGGTGCATCATCCACTAAGAGTCATATTCTATTGTAGTACCAACATCATCTAGATCAGAGATATCCACTATAGGATCTAACTCCTCTCCCAATACCTCGAGTGTAGACCAATCAAGTGTCCTCTTATCCTCATAGCATCGGTAGACCAATGGATCACTAGGAAACCCCTGGAATAGCCCAAAATACCATAGGAATCAAGCATAAGGAAAGTAATCATGCTCAATCCCATGTCACCCAACTAACCATCTACCTTGCCTCACCCTATGAAGTTGTGCCTCAGCATCAGGCCACACTGGACAATCCCTGTAGGATCTCCAATTCACATCCTCTACCCTAAGTCATGCAAAATACTTTGTGTAGTATTCAACCTTACCAAAAAATTTATGGATCTGACCTACCCCCTGGGCTCACTAACATAGAATCCTATATCCTATATCCCTATCTACCAGCTACACTTGTGTTATCCATGGCAGTCCCCGTGGTTGGTCCATAATAAAATGTTGCCATCCCAAAATCTATAGTATAAAACTACACCCTTAGCCCTTCTTACCATGGGATTGAATCTCATATAGTTCATCATATAACTTTTCCAGTAATGTAGGACCCCAATCCATCACTAGCAGATTCTCTACGGTGCACTCTACAAGTGTGAACACCAACTCCAAAAGGTTCTAGGGGAACCTAGAGCCAAATGAGTCTGGTAGCAAAATTTTGGAGATCAAATTCATCAATAAATCATGTCTAGTAGTTAGTACATCATCCTTGTACCATAACTCCACTAGTATACCTCTGCTAGGGAGGTCACGTACTGCCTCCTCCCAGTCTTGGCCAAAGAATCTCTACATAACTACATCTCTCTAATCTTGGTGAGTGGATATAATGGGTTACCCCTATATCAAAATGTGCAATATCTGATATATTTCCTCTATATTCACCATCATATCACCCATAGTAAGGTGGAATGTGTTGGTGCAAGGATCCCATAAGTCTATTAAGGCAGTCAAATAACCTTAGTCGCCCACTATGGGCTCTAATCGTGTCACATGTTTAAGACCATTGGTATTAAGCCATTGCCAGTACTCCTCTATCATGAGATCCCTAGTGGTCTAAAATAGATTTTAACATTTATACCAACTCTTAACCACCTGACAGAGTTAAGCAAGTTAACCCAAATACATTAAAAATGCATCAAAAATACCCTAAAAATATATCAAAACATCCAAAAATACCAAAAAAATGACTAAAAAAGGGACCCTTTTTCCCTAGTTTGGTGACCATCCCACCCAAGGACAGACCCCAATTTGGCATCCATTCCACCCAAGGATGACCACCAGTGGTCCTCCCATCCAGGGACAACCCCTTAAATTGCTAAAAAATGGGTCATTTTGACCCTAAAATAGCTCTAAAAATGCAAGAAAAAGCCAAAAAAAATTGAAAAATAATGCATCTAAAGCACAAATAAAGCTAACCATTCCTACATCTAACCACTACTAAGGTTATTTAACCAATATTTAGTGTATGTTATAGGAAAACATGCAACTAATTACAAATTCACATTTAATAAAGAATAAGAGAAAGTACAACCCTTACCCATATCGCACCGGCTCTGCTGGTTTTCGAGTCTTGTGGCTGGTTCATGGTGATTGAGGGATGTTTTCAGCAGAAATCCACTTCAAAAAAGCAGCCTCCTCCTCTTCACCTCCCAATTTTTCCAAGCTCCAAATTAAAAAATGAGGCCATTTACCCAATTTTGGGCTTATATAGCACTGTAATAAGCATGGTCATCCCTAGGTAGGATGGTTGGCTAATTGGACAAATGTACCACCATGGGATGGTCATAAACTATGCAACTCCAAGGATTCATGGATGCTCTAAAAATTATTTACTTAACTCCCCAATAAGTCCATTATGGCTAGAAAACTCCACAAGAATGAGGTATTTAGTCTTTTGCTTCCATGAAATACCACCAGAATGATCAAAATCTTCACATAATTGATACATATTATAATGGGTAAAACTGATGGTTATCCCAATTAAGTCATATAGGTCAAATGACTCATTTCTTTATCATTGTTCATGCCCTTATTAACTCATGACTTGAGGGGGTAGTCATAATAATGAATTCATAATTAAATCAACACTTAAAAACACTCAAAAGTGCAATTTTCATACATTCAAAAGAATCATTGCCAAAGACAAATTTTCAAGCCTACACTGATGTAAATAATCAAAAAATACAACAAAGTAAATTTTTGGCCTCGAAGCCTCAAGAATTTACCCATGTAGAGGTTACAAGGAAACAAGGAACCAAGACCAAGTATACCCTAATCCCATACAACTGTTGTAGACACCTAAAACACATCATGTTTAGGAGACTACCCATATGGATACATTTAGAGACCATATAAATCATCTTGGACCTTTCCAAGAGCTAGTAGTGGTCCTAACCACTCAAAAAGGGCAGTTCTAGCCCATCCAGGCTTAGTCACTCTCATGCAAAACGACCACTACATCTGGCCACTAAAGTTGACAGTGGCCACACCTAGCCGCTGCTTTGAATAATGGCTAGCACCATGCATAGTCTGGCCATGAATACAGGCCTAGATCATGCAGTCTAACTACACCTTGCATTGCTTACAGGAAGATTTTGGTGAGGAACTCCTAGAGTTCCTCCTAACTACCCCTTTAATGAAAATTTGTGATTGATGCTTTCCCTCGGGAAGGTCATTTGCATGTTAATTTGGATTTTGGCTTCTCCAGGAAGCCAATATCTATATCTAGATATAAAATATTGAGGCCTACTTATGGACTCTCCCAAGCAAAGAAAAAATCTGCAAATATAAAAATTTTGTGCAACGAATCCCTGGTCGATCAGAGAGTGAATCCATGCCCCCTTTGAGGAGCAGTGAAGCGCTATCTAGCTGAGATACATCTATGCACTTGCTTTTAGATCTATTTATTCTTCATCACCCATCAGTGTACCAGATAAAATAGGTGACCCTTGAACATAAATTGGAGCAAGGAATATAGTGCTACAACCCCTATTTTATGAGGAGAAGAACTTCATTTCATGGTCGCTGTCATTGACAGTGGCCCGTAGGCATAGCCTAGGGTTTTCAGATATTAGTTCCTAGTTCTAGCTTAGATATTATTATTTCTTTGATTTATTAATTAGTTCTAGCTTAGATCTAGTTTCATTAATGCATTTACACCATATTTCTAAGTTTTCAATGAATTTATCACTTAGTTTGTGCTTGAATTTTAATATTATCATGCTCATATATCATGTTTATCATATATTCTAATAAGATCATATTCTATAGAGTCTTCCCATGCTACTAATAGTGTTTTGTTGTTTCTATGCATGTAGGTTATAGGTTTATAGGACCAATTAAAGGCATCCAGTGCATAAGATCCCTCCAATGCGAGAAAAAGAGAAGGAGACATCTATAAGTCCTCATACAATTTTGTGTGTGAGATCGAGATGCCTGTGGAAGTGCACCACCTCTTTGTGAGGTGACATCATTATTCTACACCATTATTCCACTTTTATATTATTGTATCGAACTGGGTATCCCTCAGAGGGACCGATATGCAATCGATATTTGCCAAAGAAATTAATAATAAAATATCTTTATTTATTCTATAATTTCCATGTTATGTTATCTATTACTTTGTGTTCTTCCATTTTGGTACAATATCACAAGTAGTACAAGTATTACGTACTTCCTGGGGTTGCATATATGGTGATCATGGTGGGACCCCACCATGTTTTTGTTTTTTGTTGATTTACTAATGTTTTCATGCATTTTCTATGTGTAGGTTTAGCTGCTCTAGTCGGTAGCGACTAGCAGAGCCTGATCGCTATTGCAGTCAGTGTCCAGTAGCAGCTACTATGGTCGATAATAACTAGTAGAGAAGTGTAGTAGAGGGCAGCCTTTTCATCATCAGATGAGGATTTTAGGTTGGTGCTATTCCCTGATTTTTTGTCTTTCTTTGTCTGAAATTTATTTTTAGAAAATAGCAACTTAAATCATATTTTTATTAAGGAAAAATAATAAAATATGGAATAAAAATGCATTTGAAGCTTCTTATATTATTTTTTAGCTTTCCTCTAGTTGCTGCCCGGAACAACGGATCTCTATTTTTGAGGTCTGCCCTAGTCTCCAGCGTTCAAGGCTTTTGTATGTTTAAGCTTGCTTGCAGGTGGCCCAGTTAGAGGTAATTACATCACAAAGCAAAAATTACATTAAAGTCATTTAGATTAGTTAGAGATGTATTTTTTGAAATCAAAAATTCTTTTTAGGCATATAGGGAAATAATCATGAATGCTCTCTAATGCATAGTTTTCCATTATAAAAATCTAAAAAGAACCCCACACACCACACATCACTTTAATGCTAGTGAGTTGGAGGTCATGACCAACCACTGGTAGATATTAGTGAGGTGGCTTTCATCTCCACTTGCTACCTCAAATCCCACATAACTATTATTATTGGCAAATACCGACTCTAAGATCCATCATAACCCATGGAAATTTTGCATATATCTCTCTTCAAAGAAGTATATTGTTGACTGCGGGTGAACTAGGTGAGTATCGGGAGGAGCTGTGCTCCTTGGCTATGTGTGGAATTCATTACCACATATTATAGGTTGGATTACATGACCTAGATTTCATCACTAGGTTTTCAAGCTACGAGTATACAGGTGAAATCCATTTGAACACAATAATACCATCCAACAAAATGCAAAACACGTGACACAAGGTCTTCTTTACAAACAATGCATCAAAACACACAAAACATCTTAGGGAACACACATTAATCCTTAAATGAGATAAATATTTGTTTGCTTTTATTGTGTGGTTTGAAATTGATATAATAATATAATTCATGCTCATCATGGTATACACATGGAGCAACTACCCCTGATCCGACATCGAGGTGGAAACTTACACTCCCCACAGTCATAATCACATTAATGTTGAGCTACCCACCCATAGTGTCATTGGATGAATTTTAGCAAGTCTTAGGGGTGATAACTCAACCCTTTGGGGGACTCCTCAAGAAACCCAAGTGAGAGAGCCATATCTTGGTTCCTCTCATGGTAGACATGAGGAGGCCTCAAGGCCTTCCTCATCACATAGACATGAGGAGGCTTCAAGGACTCCCTCATCACATAGACATGAGGAGGCTTCAAGGCCTCCCTCATCACACAAAAATGAGGAGGCTTCAAGGCCTCCCTCATCACAAAAACATGAGGAGTATTCAAGACCTCCCTCATCACATAGAAATGAGGAGGCTTCAAGGCCTCCCTCATCACACAAACATGCGAAGACCTCAAAGTCTTAATTAGTACACAAACATGTGGTAAGCCTCAAGGCCTCCATCAGTACACAGACATGTAGAGGCCTCATGGCCTCCATCATCACATATACATGAGGAGGGATCAAGACCTCCATCATCACATAGGTATGTAGGGGTTGCAAGGCCCCAAACTTCATATGATACACTTAGGACATATCAGCCCACTGAGAGGTAAGACATTAGGGCTATGCTAAGTTGTAGACCTAGGGAATCCTATAGCCTCCCTACATATGGGAGGATACCCCTATATTATGGTATCATTGGTGCTAACGGGACTCCATAGGATTGGCCATGGAGGACCAGATAACTTGATGAGTTGGATCAAGTTCCTCGAGACCAACTCCAAGAAGTATTGCTACCACACATTCTACTTTAGGAAGTTCATGTAGCATAACTACTAGGCACACCAATGAACCAGAGGAAGCTTCAAAGTGGCCCTATAGCACATAAACTACCTCTGACCATGGTAATACATAACACAACATAGTACACTAAAGTCATCCTAGTGGAAAAGGACAAGAATATAGTAGGAGCATCTCTAAAAGGCCTATCCACTAGAACTCCTTGCATAGAGTTAGAGAGGCATGAACATTTAGTAGCAGGTTAGTTTGACCACATACATAGGTTATAATAAGCATTGCATGCTGAGTGAGAGTGTGTGGAAACTATTGAGCAAGAAGAATGAAGGAAAAGACATATGCACCTTCATGAGCAATTCTTGAGAGAGGAAAGGGTTTAGTTTGAAGAGCAAGCTGATAGGTTGGCTCAAGGTAACTTACACATAGGTGGTGAGCAATACCAACATGATATACATATCGATTCTAAGCATGAGATATGAACTATACATATATGAGCACACTCACCATGGCTTGCAACATCAATGATGCATAGATCTTGAATAGGCACAACTCAATGAGGAACATGAAGGGATGGAATATCAGGAGAAGACATATCCTAAACCTCCATCCATGGTCATGGAGGATGAGTACAGATGACCAAACCAAGCAAACACAGGATTACCTCCCTTACCACCATGAGTAAACCTTTAGGAATAGGAGATTATTTCTTTGAAGGTATACCAAATACTCATTGAGAGAGTCAAATCTCTCAAGAAGTAGGACACGGTTGGGCAAAATCCAACTTTGAGAAAAATACACAACCAACCTCTATGTCAATCAGTATCGAGTCCTACATACCCTAGGCACTTTGAGAGGAAGACGTGCAAGAACACATTACAAATTTAATGAACGCATGCTTCCAACTTGAGTATAATGATGCCCTAATTATAAGAATGTTTATCATGATGTTATCAGGTGCAACAACCCAATGGTTCAATCAACTATCTAAGCATATCATCATAAGATTTGAGCAATTGATAAATGCATTCCTTGAACACTTCTCCTTTGGCATCAAGAAGAAGGTAAACCTATTTGATCTGGATAATTTGAAGTAATATGACAATGATCCAGTTATGGACTATGGGAGAAGGTGGATGAAAATCATGGCAAAACTATCATTATTTGTTCCCACTGAAGAATTCATTCGAATGTTCACAAAGAGCTACACCAAACACATATCATTGCTACTGCAACTGTAGTAGTATGAATCATTCAAAGAAGCCTTGGCTCAAGCCAAGATTATAGAGGACATAAAGGTTGATGAAGGAGACTTAAAGGTCTGAAACAAGGAGTGGAATAATGCCAACCACAACAAGAATCAATAGAAGTAGACCAATCTTGCTCAATTCAACCAGGTTATTTTAAGTGTGGCAAAGGGAATCAATGGAAAATAATCACAGAACTATCAGGTTCACCCCCCATTAGCCAATTATGACCCAAAGAACAATCAGGGTTAAAATAAGGAATATTGACCACCTCGCTATTTAATGCCTCTATCTGAATCGATGTAGTCAATATTAAATCAGTTGAGTGAGGCACAAAGAATTTGATTTCCTGATGCATAACTTCTTGACCTTAATTGTCCTAAGCCAAATGGATATAAGGAAGATCAATACTACCCATATCATAGAATATAGGGGCATGACATTGAAACATGTATCGGATTCAAGAATGTTGTGCAAAAGATGATTGATAAGGGTGAGCTAAAAGTTGAAAACCTGTTAGCACCTGATAATAGAGATATGGGTATAGTTAGAAACCCATTGCCAAATCATGATGTCCCCAAGGATCAGGGCACCCAAGTCAACCAAATATGAGTCAAACAAACCACTCACAGGTGCATCAAAATGATTGAGATAGTCAATGTGGCCACTAGGAGTTGGTAATATGATAAACTATAGCCTCCAAAATTTCCTATTCATATCCCAACTACACCTCGATAAATACAAGTGCAAAACAATCCTCTAGGTCTGCTAGTGTGACCTGTGGTAACTATCCAGAGTAGACTGGAACAAAACCTACAAAAAAATTTGGCCAAGTTATCAATTTATGAGCTCATACAATAATCTCCTAGGCACAGGGAGACTTTGATAGAAATTTTGATATCGATCGAGCTCCAGTGCTAGAACCTAGATGCATTCACACACTTTATGGGGCAAGTGTAGTAGTGCTAAGAGCTTGTGATCCATTTCTACGATTACAAAATTAAGGTAGTGCCCACTACCATAGTAGACCCGCATTTGCATATCATCATGTCAATAAATGACATACCCTTCAAGTGGATTCTAATCGACATGGTCTCATAGATTAATATTATCACAACAGAGGCTATAGGGCACCTAAAAATCCCTAGGTCCAACATTTTCCCGACCTCCTATACATTGAGAGCTTTCAATGATGTGTTGTGCTCCATAATGGGTACAATTTTTATACCTATAAAGGTAGGTCATAAGACCATACTCATGATGTATCATGTATTGGAAGGGGCAATGCTATATAATATCCTCTTAGGGTGTCTCTAGATAAGGGATATGTAGTGTATTCCCTCAATATTGCACCAATGCATCAAGTATGTGCACGATGGACAAGTGCATGTGATTCTGTTTGATGAAGAGCCATTTAAATACATGCATTAGGTCAACTTGCCAAGGGAATTTATTCTTCCATAAACACATCTTTACATAAGGCCTTCATCCCTAACCACACAACCAAAAAATAAGAGCAAATTAGTGCAAGGTGATCCATCCATGTCGACACCACCTCCAACATCTAATACTACTGGAACTTCTAAGAAACCTTCAACATCTAAAGCAAAATATACTCAGAAGCTGAAAGCACTCCTAGTGGAGGAAGGACCTAAGGAACTTCCAACTATAGTAGCTATGAAAATTCTTAATTCCATGGAGGAAGATTTCTAGGACATAGCCGAGGAGGTACCTCAACCTACATCGCCTTCTTCATAAATAGCATCATCTGCACTGTAGGTGATAGTTCACTTACCTAACACAAGATTAGGTAAATATCTTATGTAGAACATGAATTTCATGCCTATCATTGAGTCTATGCAAGACATGGGATGACCAAGAGTCCCAAATCTACCAGTAGGAATAGTGGTTCCATTAGGGATTCCCCCTAACCAAACTAACTTCATATATGTTGGTTTAGACAATGCCTATAATGATTTTGATATTGAAGTGGATGAGGATGAACCATTCACCATGAATGTTCATTACTTGTCAAATATTGAGTTTGCTTTAAGATACTTCAAGTGATGTCATTGTCATGGCTATGGCTTAGGTCTTTACAAGCAAGGGTGTCGACTTCCATTTCAATCGTAATACCAGTTGCCTATTGATAGGTTTGGTCTAGGGTATCAAATACATATCCACAATGATTCATTGGTAGCAGCCTTAGATAGGCTAAGCTTGGGATGCAAGGAAGACATCGACTGGAATCCCTATCAACCACCTAGAAAAAACTACTTGGGTGATGGATGGGTTTCTATGGTCAATATGAAACCACCCAATGAGTATTGCCCTGATTCCTCTCTCGAAGCACACCCATCAGGAATCATCCTATGGTAGTATGAGCCAATACATGGATATAAATGAGAGGAAAATGAGTATGTCTCAAGTGAGGATGAATATGAAACCAACTTGGCTTATCACGGGCCTTGGTATTTGCAAAACCCTACTTGTACAAGTAACACAGAGATCGGATACATCTCGAATGAGAGTGGTTATGAGTTAGAGGACTCAACTAAGATGGCCTACCTTAGGCCTAGACATACACGCCACATCGTAGATCTTGATGTAAATGCCAATGGATTCTTTATAAGTGATGATTACTATGAATATGATATTGAGATGACCTATCTTAGGCATCAGCAGGTGAGTCACCACCCAATTCCAGTGGGTAGGAATGAGGGTTTCTTCATAAGGAATGATGACTTTGAGGATGAGATTGAGATGGCCTATATTGTGCCCCATCACTTACATCAAGTCAATCTACTTGTTGAGAGATAAATGATACTTCAGACCATAGATATCCACCTTCGCTTCCTAGGAAGACCACCAAATCCAAATGTCATCTATCGCATGGTCTTATCAGATGCACCAACCTTTAGAGAGATGCTTGAGCCTAATAATCCCATCATTTCATCTATCCATATAATGGATCCTAATATCCCTATGCCCTTAGAGCCTCATCACGAGTATGGAGGGTAAACCATTAATGTAGAGTTTCACCCACATGGTCCTGGAGATTTCATCCCATCCATCAACATGATCTCCATTGATTTGATCACTCCACTTCACAATCCAGTAGATCCTATGAAGTCATTGTGTCTTAAATTAGATGCTATTTATTGGTATCATGCTTATTCACCACTAGAGCCTAAATATTTCTTCTTTAATAAAGATATGCTACAACCATTCCATTTTACACTAGGTTACGCACATGATGTATATCACGTTGGTTTTGACCATGATTCAGTGGAACATTTAAACCTAGTAGATGACATCCATTTAATCCCCACTCCTCACCAACTTTATGAGGGGTCACATATGGCAATAGGGGAGACTTTTGAAGTGGACATCAGTGATGACCCTTCTAATCCAAACAAAGTCAATTTTGGAGAAAGCTTATCTCCAGAAGAACATACCATCATTATTCCTCTATTGAAAGAGAGACCAAGTCTCTTTGCTTGAAACTACAAAGACATGTTAGGACTATATCCAAAATTGGTTGTCCACAACCTTTCACTAGATCCCACAAAGAAAATAGTCAAGAAAAATCTTATAAATATGCATCCAGCCATCACTTTAATGGTAAAGAACGAGTTGGAAAACTTTTGGATGTAGTATTTATTATTTCCATCGACTATTTAGAATGGGTATCAAACATGGTGCCTGTAGGAAAACTTGATGGAAGAATCCACATTTGCATGGATTTCAAGGATCTCAATAATGCAACACACAAGGATTCATTCCCATTGCCTAACATAGATGCTCTTGTAGATGCAAATGTAGGTCATGAGATGCTCTCCCTAATGGATTATTTTTTTGTTACAATTACATTTGGATTAAACCTAAAGACCAGCATAAAATTGCATTCACCACTCCATGGGGGAGATTCTGCTACAAAGTGATGCCATTTTGTCTCAAAAATACTGGTGCCATATATAAGAGGGCTATGACATACATTTTCCATGACTACATACACAAGATCTTAGAAAACTACATTGATGACTTACTGACCAATTCATTGCTATATGAAGAGCATATTGAGATCCTCAAAAAGATGTTTAATCACCTGATTGAGCACAATGTCAGGTTGAATACCAAGAAATACATATTTAGCATAATTCTAGAAAACTCTTGGGATTCATCATTTCTAAACAAGGCATTGAGGTAGACCCAACAAAGGTAAAGGCTATCCTGGATATGGCCCCACCCACTAGCATCAAAGAGCTAAGAAGCTTACAAGGCAAAGTAGCATTCATAAAGTGATTCATTGCACAAATATTGGATAAATGTTGACCCATGAATCGATTGCTACACAAGAGGGTCCCATTCCAATGGGATGAAGAATTTCAGCAAGCCTTTGCTAAAATCAAGAAGTCCCTGACAATGCCACCAGTCCTAGATCCACCAAGGCTAGATGTGCCATTATTGTTATATATTCGCTATCAAATTTTCTTTGGGCACCATGTTGGCTCAAAAGAACGTGCAAGATAAAGAAAAAATGATATATTACATCAGTTGCACCTTTGTGAGCTATGATATAGGATACATATACATGGAAAATTTGTACTTAGCAGTGGTATTTGCAACCAAGAAATTGTACCACTACATGCTGAGCCATATGATGTATGTAATACCCAAACAAAATCCTTTGCAATATATGATAAGCAAGACATATCATAATACACGTACTACAAAGTGGATCATGCTATTGATAAAATTCAACTTGGAATTTATAAGCTAAAATTCCATCAAGGGACAAGTCATAGTTGATTAGCTAGTTGAGGTGCCTCTTCAAAATAGTAGACCCCTCACCATAGAACTT
The DNA here is from genome assembly GCA_028583015.1 of Wollemia nobilis. NCBI lineage: Eukaryota > Viridiplantae > Streptophyta > Pinopsida > Araucariales > Araucariaceae > Wollemia > Wollemia nobilis. The sequence goes on from JAQPPZ010017235.1 coordinate 16,826,583, forward strand.
CTTGATGATGCATTCTTTGCATTATTAGAAGCACCCAAACCTGAAGAATCTAAAAATGAATTTGACATGACTTTGTTATTTGATGGTTTGAAGTGTGAACAATGAGGTGGTGCATGGATTGTCTTTTTCATGCCACAAGGTACTCCAATGCCCTTTTCATTTAAACTAGAATTCCCTTGCATGAATAATAACACCAAATATGAGGCCCTAATCCTAGGTCTCCAAATAGCCATCACTATGAAGATCAAAAGGATAAATATATTTGGTGACTCCCTCCTCATAGTCAACCAAGTCAAGGAACTATTTCAATGTAGGGATCCAATCCTAAAAGCTTACAAGCAGCTTCTTGACACCTATATAGACCAACTAGAGTGGTATGATATCGATGCAATCCCTCATTCATCAAACAAATTTGTAGACACTATGGCATCGTTGGGATCCTTGATCCCTTAGAATCCATCTACTGATTTCACTATCATTCAGGAAAAAATGCTCTTGCACTCGGCGATGTAGTGTGAGGCTTTTGATAACAAAGAATTAGTCAACATGATTCATATAAAACTAGACCATGACTAGTTCTCTAAAGCCAAATACTTTTTATAGAAGGAATATTAGGGGTCCTTGATCTCGTAGGGTCTTACGGAGAATGGTACCATCATTTACCACAAGGTTGTTTCTCAATATGTATTTGTACACATCAAATCATAGAATAAACAAATCATCTTATCTGTTGAGGTTGTAGCTTATCAGGATTGGCTATCCTAGTTATAAGATTTCCTAAGGCTTGGAATTGTTCCACAGGGACTGTCGCATGCTGAAATATGAGAATTTAAATATAAAGTGACAATATATATCTTACTAGGAGACATATTGTATCTTCAAAGCTAATATGGAGTCCTCCTTTGTTGCTTAGAGCCCCAAGAATAAGCTTGGGTTATTTTGCAAGCTCATAATAGTACATGCAATTTCCATTTTAATGTCATGGCCATTATCAAGTGTATCGTTAGAATGGGTTATTACTGGTCCACCATGGAAAAGGATTGTTGTGAGTATGTCAAGAAATACGTTAAATGTCAACATCATGCAAATATGATGTACCTTCCATCTCAGGCCTTATAGCCCATTCAGGTGGCTTGGCCATTTTCTCAGTGGGGTTTTGATCTAAATGGAAAGATCTCTCCCCCATCCTTGGGCTAACACACATTTATCTTAATGGCCACTAATTACTTCACCAAATGGGTGGAAGCGATTCCCATAACATAAAAAATTGGACCAAAAATTGTGGAGTTCATACTTCACAATATCATCTATTGTTTTTGGATCCTCTTCAAGATAATCTTGAATAATGGTATGTCATTAAAAAATAAAAATTTGTGAGTTTTAATGACCAAATACAATATTCAACACATTTTTATGACACCATATTATCCATAGGAAAATGGGTAAGCATAAGCCTCAAACAAGACAATAGTAGCCATATTAAAGAAGATGATGAAATAAAATTATAAGGATTGGCATTTACAATTGTCCCTTGAATTATGGGCTTATAGGAATAACATGTAGACACCCACTAGGGCAACCCCATTTTCACTTGTATATGGTGTTGAGGCCATTATGCTCTTAGAGTTGAAAATTCCAATATTGTGTGTCGCATTGAAAGAGTTCATCAATGATGACACTATGTGGCAAGCTTGCCTAGATCAGTTGACCCTTATGGATGAACATCGCATCAATTCTCTTGAGTAAATTCACATCTACCAGGATCATATAACATGAGCTTATAACAATAAAGTCCACCTGAAAGACTTTAAAGTTTGGTATCTTGTGCTTAAATAAAACCAATAGAACTCAAATCTGCCCCCGCATCTGCGAGACACATTTATGGTCAATTGGATAGGTCCTTATATCATATCCAAGAAGATTGGAACTAGGGTATATTGCTTGACATTGATAGAGGGATTTGAGGAGCTAGATCCTCTCAGCATTATTCATCTAAGGGAATTTTACACCTAAGCACAACAAAACACAAAAACATTGAAATAAACCAACAAAATATCATAAACATTCAAATTTTTCAAAATCACAAAAACAATATAAAACTACAAAAATAAAAGGCTCCAAAGGCATCTTAAATCCCTTTTGTCAAATCACAATAGGTCCCAAAGGCATCTCAAAGCCCTTTGGTCAACTCGCAAAAGGCCCCAAAGGCATCTTAAAGCCCTTTGGTCAAATCACAAAAGGCTCCAAAGGCATCATAAGATCTTTGGTCAAATCACAAAATGCTCCAAGGGTGCTAGCACCCTTGGTCACCTCACAAAAATACCCAAAGGCATATTAAAGCCCTTTGGTTACCTCAAAAAATGCCCTAAAGGCATCTTAAAGCCCTTTGGTCAAATCACAAAAAACTCCAAAGGCATCTTGAAGCCCTTTGGTCAACTCAAAAAAAGTCCCAAAGGCATCTTAAAACCCTTTGGCCACTTCACAAAAATCCCCAAAGGTATCTTAAAGCCATTTTCTCAAAATAAAAACACAAAAGCACAAAAATAGTTTAAAGTTAAAAAGTTCAAAAACATGCAAAATAATCAAAACTCAAAAACAATTGAAAGCATCAAAAATACAAAAATATTTGCATTATGCATTTGTATTTGTATCCATATAGTTGCATTGAATTTGCAGTAGGTAGGTTGTGCTCACAATACTACAAATGACACCATGTTTGTACCTCAATCATGCATCATCAAAAGCCATCATCAACCATAAACCATATGAGTAACTATGTTTTTTAACACAACCCTCCTGTTGCTATAAGGAATATACTAGGGTTTTTCGATCACTCAACCATACATAGTGATTTTATCAAAAATTTTAGAAATTTGTCTTCACTAGAAAAATATGAGGTTGAGTTTTGATAGAATCTGGTATATTTCAGAATCCTATCACTAATCAAAACACAAATCCTAGTTGGAACAAGGGAAAGATGAACACTATGAAGTGGTACTAGGTATCCTAAGTGAAAGGTTTTTACTTGCTCACCTTGTGATATGCATGGTCTATTATTTTAATCATTGGCAAAAGTACAAGCTCCCCCCTACCCAAATAAATCCCTTGCTTTAATAAAAACAAGCAAAAATCTCAAAAAAAGCAAAATTCAAAAATAAAATAAACAGTGATTATCATCACTACAAAAATCCCTTGCCCAAAATAAAAACAAAAATTTAAAACAAATAGTGATTTTCATCATTAAGCATGAGAAAGTATCCCAAATAAACGTGAATAAAAGAAGGGGGTGAAGAGCTTGAATCCCTGGAATGGTCAATCTCCACAAGCCATTGAGTGATCCCTAATAAATCAATGGGCTGCATGAATCCTGCCTGGCATTAGGGTAAGCTCTAAAGAAATTTGCAAATAGGGCTAGCTTTAGATGTCCTATATCACCTAGTGGTATAATCCAACTGATTCTAGCATAGGATTAGGATGAACATTTGAGTATTCCCAGTACAACAATGGGTTGCATGAATCTCGCCTGACATTGGGGTATGCTTATATTTTATCTAATATATTCATTTGCACACACAGGGATAATGCGTATCTAGGTCTTCATAACAAGAAATTTATATTTCAAGAGCTCTGTATGGTCAATATACAACTTTTGATGAAGTAAATAGGGTGTTTGAGTCTCATGGAAAACCTCAAAAATCCCTTAATAGCAATAAATCATTCCACCAATCAAATCATAAACTTTATTTAGGAGGCTTTGTTTATTAAATGGTGTACTTGAATATGATAGATACCGAATGAATGTCAACAATGACATTTATATGGCCACTGACTATTTTGGGTATATATTTTAACTTATAGAATCTTATAAAGAAAGTACATACATATCACATCATCTCATCTCATATCTAGATGTTTAAATGATTAATTCCTATTATAGGAATTATTATTTATTCATGATTGTTATACATTCTATGGTGTTGCCCATTAGATTGTTAAAATCATATCACATTCATCCATTAAAGCATATAGGTTCATTTACATTAGATCACCATCATGTAAATAATGCATTGCACACATTGCATTCATCATATCATAACAACATAAATTGAATGCATACAATTAAATCAAAATTAAACATGCATTTAACAATAAGCACTACATCCATAAATGCATACATTATAAGTAGTCCATATACATCTAAGTCACAACATCTAATCATACATCCATCATCTAGATAGTGCATGTCAATACATCACATCACATAGCAAAAATCAAATCATGTAAGCATTGCATTCATATATGCATCCATCATCATAATGCATCCATATATATAGATCATAGTATCTAAGCATACATATTTCATCTAGCTAGTGCATGTCACCAGTACATTGCATACATATAGCATAATCAAATCATTATCTAGGCATAACATCCATCATTGCATCCATAACATAAAATCAAAACAAAAATATTTTCTAAACATCAACTGGGGCATTATTGGTATCATACCTCCCCTAATTAGCAATCAAACAGTTAAGAAATCAACCCCAAAAATCCCAAAAGGTATCCATAAACCCTTTGGTCAACCCAAAAGGCTCCAAAGGTATCCATAAACCCTTTGGTCAACCCAAAATGCTCCAAAGGAATCCATGAACCCTTTGGTCAACCTAAAATGTTCCAAAGGTATCCATAAACCCTTTGGTCAACCCAAAAAGGCCCCAAAGGTATCCATAAACCTTTTGGTCAATCCAAAAGGCTCCAAAGGTATCCATAAACACTTTGTTCAACCCAAAAGGCTCCAAAGGTATACATAAACCCTTTGGTCATCTCAAAATGCCCCAAAGGTATCCCTAAACCCTTTGGTCAACCCAAAAGGCTCCAAAGGTATCCATAAACCTTTTTTTCAACCCAAAATACCCCAAAGGTATCCATAAACCCTTTGGTCAATCCAAAAGGCTCCAAAGGTATCCATAAACCCTTTGGTCAACCCAAAAGACTCCAATAGTATCCATAAACCCTTTGGTCAACCCAAAATATTCCAAAGGTATCCATAAACCCTTTGGTCAACCCAAAAGGCTCCAAAGGTATCCATAAACCCTTTGGTCAACTCAAAAGGCCCCAAAGGTATCCATAAACCCTTTGGTCAACCCAAAAGGCTCCAAAGGTATCCATAAACCCTTTAGTAAATCCAAAATGATCCAAAGGTATCCATAAACCCTTTGGTCAACCCAAAAGTCTCCAAAGGTATCCATGAACCCTTTGGTCAACCCAAAATAATCCAAAGGTATCCATAAACCCTTTTGTCAACCCAAAATGTTACAAAGGTATCCACAAACCCTTTGGTCAATCCAAAAGGCTCCAAAGGTATCCATAAACCCTTTGGTCAACCTAAAATGCCCCAAAGGTATCCATAAACTCTTTGGTCAACCCAAAAGACTCCAAAGGTATCCATAAACCCTTTGGTCAACCCAAAATATTCCAAAGGTATCCATAAACCCTTTGGTCAACCCAAAAGGCTCCAAAGGTATCCATAAACCCTTTGGTCAATCCAAAAGGCTCCAAAGGTATCCATAAACCCTTTGGTCAACTCAAAAGGCCCCAAAGGTATCCATAAACCCTTTGGTCATTCCAAAAGGCTCCAAAGGTATCCATAAACCCTTTGGTCAATCCAAAACACTCCAAAGGTATCCATAAACCCTTTGGTCAATCCAAAATACTTCAAAGAAATCCATGAACCCTTTGGTCAACCCAAAATGTTCCAAAAAAATCCATAAACCCTTTGGTCAACCCAAAATACTCCAAAGGTATCCATAAACCCTTTGGTCAACCAAAAGTCTCCAAAGGCATCTTAAATCCCTTTGTTAAAATCACAAAAGGCTCCAAAGTCATATTAAAGCCCTTTGGTCAAATCACAAAAGGTTCCAAAGGCATCTTAAAGTCCTTTAGTCACTTCACAAAAAGCTCCAAAGTCATCTTAAAGCCCTTTGGTCAAATCACAAAAGGATCCAAAGGTATCTTAAAGTCCTTTGGTCAAATCACAAAATGCTACAAAGGTATATTAAAGCCCTTTGGTCAAATCACAAAAGGCTCCAAAGGAACCTTAAAGCCCTTTGGTCAAAATTAAAACACAAAACACAAAAACAATTCAAAAATCAAAACTCCAAAAACATTGGAAAATATCAAAAATAAAAAACAATATAAATTGTAAATTAAAAAAAAATTAAATAACAAAAAAATCTCAAATAAACCTCATATTCATTTATCTACCCTATATACCTAGCAAATGCAGCGAGTTGCACTCCATGCAATACGACAAGATGGGTAAATTACCATAAGGCCATTTGGGGTAAATTAGTCATTACTTGAATTGAGATGCTTCACTTCAATATCAAAGAAGGACATGATGATCGGACTACCCCATAGGAATGAGGATTCATCTCATTTCCTCTATGACACTTTACATAAATTATAAAACATAGTGATTCAACACAAGCCTAAATGCAATTGCTATCATCTTGATTTCCTAAGAAGGCCAATTACGGCTAGATCGCTCCTTGGGATAAGGATATACAATTACTATTAATAGTTGAGATCATGTCTGTAAGGGGACCTACCCATCATAAAAGTCTAAAAAATATCCAAATCAATCATATTGGTCAAGCGACTTGTCACTTCATTCATTATCCTTCCCTCATAGACTCGTCACCTAAGGGGGTAGTTAAAAATTTCAAACAATCATAATCAAAATCAACAAAGGATCACTCAATCATGCCAAATTATGTTCGTATTATGAATCATTGCCAAAAACTATCATAAGCTTAACATTTTCTAGGGTAAAAAGTAAACATGATATTTAAGTTTGTAGCTCTCCTCTTTTCAAACCTATAGTAGCACTGAGCCTACCCAATTTCCTGATGGACGTGTGCAAGATTTCACAAATTTAAATTTTCCATCCTGTTGGAAGCAATGATTCTAGGATGCATACCCTTTATCATGACTGGGGCATCTAATGTTGATCATATTAATGATCATCACACACCCTACAATATGGCCTTAGGTGGTCTATTTTTTGCTTTACGTTGTGTTTTCCCATAATGCATCTCAAAAAAGGGTATCTGTAGACACCTAAAACATTTCATGTTTAGGAGACTACCCACATGGACATATTTGAAGACCATATGAATCATATTGGACCTTTCCAAGAGTTATCAGTGGTCCTAACCACTCAAAAAGTGTAATTCTAGCCCATCCAGGCTTAAATGCTCTCAAGTAGAGCGGTTGCCACATATGGCTGCTGAAGCTGACAATGGCCACACCTAGCTACTACTTTGAATAACGGCTAGCACCATGTACAATTTAGCCATGAAAACGAGCCTAGATCACATAGTCTGACCGCACCTTGCATTTCTTGTAGGTGGATTTTGGTGAGGAACTCCCAGAGTTCCTCCTAACTGCCCCTTCAATATAAATTTGTGATGGATGCTTTCCCCCTGGGATGGTCAATTACATGCAAATTTGGATTTTGGCTTCTTTAGGATGCCAAGATATAGATCTAGATCTGAAATAGAGAGGTCTACTTATGGACTCTCCCGAGAAAAGAAAAAAATCTATAAATATTAGAATCTTATGCAACAAATCCCTAGCCGATCAGAGAGTGAATCCACACCCTCTTTGAGGAGCAGTGAAGTGCTATCTAGATGAGCTACATATACACACCTACTTTTAGATCCATTTATTCTTCATCACCCATCAGTGTACTAGACACAACATGTGACCCTTGAACATCAATTGGAGTAAGGAATCTAGTGCTACAACCCTTGGTTCATGAGGAGAAGAACTTCATTTCATAGCCACTGTCATTGATAGTGCCTCACAGGCATAGCCTAGGATTTTTAGACATTAGTTTCCTAGTTCTAGCTTAGATATAATTATTACTTTTATTTATTAATTAGTTCTAGTTTTAATCTAATTTAATTAACACATTTACATCGCATTTTTGAGTTTTCTATGCATTTATCACTTAGTTTGTGCTTGCATTTTAATATTAGTATGCTCATATATCATGTTTATCAGATCTGATAATAAGAGCCTCTTTCGAAGAGGCTACCTATGCTACTGATAGTGTTATATTATTTCTATACAAGCAGGTTACAAGTTTACAAGACCGATTCAAGGCATCCAGTGCATAAGATCCCTCCAAGGTGAGAAAAGGATAAGGAGGTATCTATAAGCCTTCATACAAGTTATGTCATCATTCTTCTGCACTGTTATTCCACTTGTATCTTATTGTATCGAACTAGGTATCCCTTAGAGGGACCGATATGTAACCGAAATTTTCCAAATAAATTAATAATAAAAGATATATATTTATTCTATAATTTCCATGTTATGTTATCTATTACTTTGTGTTCTTCCATTTTGGTACAATATCACAAGTAGTGCAAGTGGTATGCACTTCTCGAGATCACACAACTATCACTACAGTGTGGTTGAAAGGTATACCAAAAGTAATCCTTCAACTATGTCAAAAGCAAGGATTCCAAGAATGTATGCTCTTTCCACAATGGAGGCATATAAATTTGGTTAGGTTATTGAATAACCTCAATTATTTAATGATTTAGTCATCTATTTTTTCTCAACACTCTTTTGCACATAGTGCATCTCAAAAAGAGGTATTTGTAGACACTAAAATCATGTAAATAGGATAATATTGCTAATGTGACACTCTTATAGACATCATATGGCCCCATTGGATAATCCTCATGGGTTAATTAGGTCTCCCAACCACTTTTTGGAAGGTTTACCTCACTTTTTGGAAGGTTTACCTCACTTTTGGAAGTTTTTATGGTATATAGCCATGACTGTCCCACCCTAGGATGGTCATAGTTCATGGTCGTCCCACCCAGGGATGGCCATGATCAAGACCTCTCAAAAGTCAAAGGGTAGGACAAATGGTAATCAATTCCTACCATTTATCCCACCCAATCAATCATGATATATTGGGAGGCTATCATGACCATTAGGGCCTACAAATTGGAGGCCCCAAATGGGAAGCCTCTTCCACCCTATGCATGGCAAAGGCATTTCCAAGTGGAAGCACTTGCCTTGCATGCCCAAACTTACCCCTTTACCTCCTATGCCCTCTTGGGATATAAATTGAGGTGTTTTGACCCAATTAAAAAAAAAGAGGAATCTGCAATTATTGACCACAAAGTGCTACCAATATTTGCACTCAACCTTTGCCCACCTATTTGCCTTGGAAACCTCTTCAATTAAAAGTGCTTTCAGGGTGTTCTAGGAGATGGTCATTTACTCCAAAACCCATCAATTTTAAGATTTAGTTTCCCAAATTCTATGACAACACTCCTAGGAGGATTATTGACCAGATCCAAGTGGAATTGGTGGCAAAAAGCACCCTATTTTGTGGCCGCCCCCCTGGGATGGTTAGTAGGTCTTGTTGGAAATCCTAGATATGGCCATGAATTGGCCCAAATTTTTGATCCAATTTCTATGTAGTTTATTTATATAGCATTATATTAGCATCATATCCAAAGTTGGTGAATTTTTGAGTATATTTGATAGGTCAAATAATATTTTTATGATTGTAGTATTACTTGTCTCTCCCAGGAAGGACCACAAGTTTTGCTAATAATTTCACTATGATTTCTACTCAAAACTTTACTAAATCACTTATTAAACATCATACTAAGTTTGCAATTCATTTGGAGTAGTTTAGATTGGTCGCAAATAATTTTTATATTCATAGATGCATACTTTTTTTTATTTTCATAGTTTTCATCACTAAACACATATGCTATTAATATCTTTCAATAGCTTATGTGTAGGTACAGATATTACACACATGAGGGAGGAGCTAAGGAGATTAATAAACATAGCCCAAAGATAGCTCTATATTGTGGGTTGTGAGAAGAACACCTGGAAACATGCCATTAAGCTCATGGATGGAATTTATTCCTCAAAGTTTGTAAATTTAAATGTATCACATTGAAAATCCCTCAAGGGGATGTATTGTAACTATTGAATTGATCAATTAATGAATACAAGGAGAACCCACATTTTTACTTAACACATTTTTCAATTTGATCATTTACATTTGCAGTATTTCTTATGTATGATTTAATCCAATAATTACATTAGATGCATTTCAATTCGATCTGTTAGGCGTAACTATTTTTATCACTTCTTTACAACTACAGGTATAAAATACTGCTTAGTGTGAATAAGGAGATCCATCAACACCAGAAAAGACTCTATAACATAACAAATCTTTGTATGAATAACATAGAGATATTTGTACAAATAGGTACCCAGGGGTATGATTCCTTCTAGAAATACAGTTCAATCTAAAACCGTACAGTAGATTGCCAGGCCAAGTAAGTAACACTCTGGTACTATTTTATCTCACTTTCAACATCTTTTACCATGTAATATTCTAGTTTATTTGATATTTTATCTTCTCTCACAAGGGGTATGATTGAGATAGGCCCCCAAACATTACTAACCAATTTTTGTAGGATTGTGTAGGTTTGGAGGATCTTCTACAACTAATAGTGGCTCACAAGCAATAAGTCCACTCCTTTTAAGGATTCTATGGAATACCCTCAGTTTTTTTGAACCAATCACTAGAAGAGGGCTCCCTTCTTGGGAGACCCATTTTGTTGCATATAAAGTAATCTTGTAAAGAAAAAGAACTAATATTGTAACCCCTTTTTCACATGTCAATACAAATAATGTGTTTTCCATATAATTCATCATTAAAAATTAACAATGGACAATGGATAATGTGATATTTTTAGGTGTCTACATTTACTCCTTTTTGTACTACAATGTGTGTAAACATGATGGAATGCAAAATATATGGCATAATATGGGTGGCTAATTACGACAAGAATGGATTGATAGTGGATGATAATGGTTGATCACGAATTTCGGTACACTACAATGACAATTGAGAGAAGATATGAAAGGTTGTCTCAAATCATGATAATGTAAGATGCACCAATTATGGAAGGGATGAATATCATTGAATATTTACCTTTGACAAAATTTTGGGATCACTTGATTTAGCAAGTTGACCAGCCATAGGTATGTGGCCTCATGTCACTCCAATCGATTAGATAAGTGGGCTTAAGTTGTCACCTCGATGAAGCAAGTGTGTGAGTAACCATACAACATATGCATGGATCCTACAAAATTTAGATTGAATTAGAGTTTGAGTTAAGAGAAGGAGAAGAAGAGGAGAAATTTTGTCTTTGGCCCAAAAAAGGAGGACTAGTGATATTCTTAGACAAACTTCTTGGACAAATGTGATTCTAGGATTGAGTGTTTGGATATCGAACATGTTCAAGGCAACATTAATGGGTAATATATTCCCCCTCAAGTGATGATTTTATGGGTGAATAAGCATAACATGACAACAAAGCACTTGAAAAAATATCACTGTGCAACAATAAAATTGAAATGATGGAAGAAACTGGAAAAATGATGGTACGAACAGATACCATATGATTGACCAAAGACTATATGATCAACAAGAAATTGTACAAATGATCACCAACCATGGCTAGTGATTGATTATGACAAAATAAAAAGGGCATGTGATGGGTATGCAAATGCTCATTTACATCATAAAATTTAGGACAGAGAGTGAGAGGGATGGGTGAGGCTAAGAAGTTGACATGAAGTACTATCATAATGGACATGGGGAGGGACAAGATGGTAGACAATGGTGTGGGACCTAGTAGTGGAGGGAGTGTAGTGCAAGTTAGTGGATTTTTGTCCTTTCTTTTTTACTTTGTAATTTTTAAAATAAAATAAACCCTAGAGCCCATTTTTAGAGAAAAGAAACCATAGAAGCTTAGGCTAGCATAGGAATGGTAAATTGTATGTGATGTTTTATTTTTTGGGTTGTGGGATTTTTTTTTGGAAGGTTTGTTTTTTGGATTTTTGTGTTTATTGTTATATTTTTATGTTTTTTTGTGGCATAGTTTTTGTAAAACTATGCATGGACATGAATTATATTGATCAAGATGATTTTTGTGTCCATACACTATATGAAATGTACAACCATATGAATGATTATAGTAATTGTATGATTGTTATACATTTTTTTTGAAATGTGATAGGTGTGGTAGGAAAATATGGTTTATGGGTGGTATAATGGAAGAGGAGAGTGGTGTAGCCATGACATAGATTTAGGCCACTCCTAGACAAACTAAGGAGGGATTTGATCGAGGATGACTAGAAATGGTTGGCAAGGATTAGATTTTGGGGAATGGCTCAGATGGAGGTGATACATGTTGATCTTGGTTGAGTGGTGGGACCCAGATAGGGGTACCTTCCATTTCCCCATAAGATAAATGATATTGAAACTAGAGGATGTATATAAGATATACAGGTTACTCATGGAAGGGTGCACAATTATAGTGGTAGAGGCATTAGGAGCTAGTGATAGGGCATATTTTTAGAGTAGATTGGTACCAAGTGGAAATAAAGAGTGGTGGGGTATTGTATGAGTATTACTATTTGGTTGGTTACTATTATTGAGGTAAACACTTATGAAGGTGCTAATATCAAGTTTTGTGCTCCTCGACTCCTCAGTTTCATAGTTTTTGTGAGACCTATTAGGTATTGTGTTAGACCTGGTGGGGGCATTAAAACTATATGCATAGACACAAAACTTGGTAGCATAGACATACAAGGAGATGTAAGGATTGATTAATGGTGATCATAGGGTATGAGTTATAGTTTATTGGTGTAGTTTTAGGTTTGGGAACATGTGGTGATTGAGATACTATAAGGCTTATCATATGATGCTCATGGATTTATGGGGGAGAAGGTCCCATACACCTTCAGGTGGTAGACTAACATTGAATTCAATGGGAGGAAGACCTATGAGGGACATGCTAAGTTTTATCATTAGATGTGGGTGAGGCTGAGGTGACAAGATATTATTTGGTGACCATGGAGGGGTATCCTATTGTAGGAGGATGAGGTTTTGTATTTATGTCAAGTGCAGTGGGGTATATAACTAATTTGTCATAAGGTCACTTAGGTGGAGTATTTCTAGTTCACCTGAGTGTTACACTAATTTGGGTTAAGACAGGGGGTATTATATTTTTCTATGATATATTAGAGGAGGGATGAGGATAAGCCAATACCTCAGGTAGTGCTAATGGAGGAGAATGTAAATGAGGTGGTTCTAGGGCCATATATAGATGATGTTAGCACTATGCTAGAGTATGACAAGTGGTGGGCCACACAGTAGTGGTGCATATGGAGGGTTGTGGAGGATCTTGAGTTAGAGGGGAGAGGGGAATATTGGTAATATTTGTGGTGAGGTAGGAGAGGAGGAGGTTCCACTCAGGTAATGAGTATACCATCGAGTAGATGAAGGAGTGGATCCATCAGGAGTAACAGGTATAGAGATGATTGTAATAGACTTTGGAAGTGGGGGGAGATCCTATTTTGATGATATAGTGAATATCAGTGGGTTGGATGCAACAGTCGAGGAGGTCAAGATTTTGAGGGAGTGAGCATGATAGTTGGAGGTCTAGTTGATATATCAAGAGGTAATGTGGGAACTAGAGAGGATAAGTATGTAGGGGGATATTGATGCAATTACTATAGTGGGATAAAAATATAGTTTATATGGATGCCTTACATCGAGAGAGAGACATGCTGGTAGCTTAGTGGGATGGACCGCAATAGCTGGTTTAGTAGATATATTAGTATGTACAAAAATTGAGGGTATAACCACTAGTGGTAGAGAGTGGGGGAGATGAAGGTGATATGGTAGTCTTGTGATCCAATATTGCATAGCTACAATAGGCTAGAGATGAATATAGAGCTATCTAGTTGTACAAGAAGGACAAATTTTAGTTATATGAGGATTGAATGGTGATCCAAGGTATGTTTGTTCCATATTTAATAGGTACCTAATCCTAATAGATTTATAGTATCACACCATTAGTGGCCCCATTAGTGCTCAATTTTATGGATCCAATAGTAGCATCACAAGCAATAGAGCCAACCACTTCTTAGGTTAGTGAGAGGCACTAAAGTAGTAGGGATGATATGTAGGGATCAACATCAGTGATTCTATTTTTGGTATGGTGTATTGGCCATGATTTTGTAGAGCATTTTTGATGATATGATGTAGTTATTGCAATTTGTATATATGGATGTACAATGTAGCCCTACGGGTAGTTTTGAGGTAGCCCTATGGGTGTTTATGATGATGATGTATCACTAATTTTGTATTGATATGTATGTATGATTATTTGTATGTATATGGAAATTTAATGGATTGTATTTATTTATTCATGATAGATACACATGATGATTATTTGATGGTGTAATGATATGACGTTATCACTAGATTATGTGATGCATATGTTTAGGTTAGTTGCTGAATTTTATGATGGATGGATGTATGTGATTAGATAGGTATACCATGTTAGATGATATGGATGTGATATGCTTATGTGATGGATGATGGTTCCTTTATTTTTTTATATGGTTTAAACTCATATGTGTTAGTTTAATCACTTTTTGGATGCTTGTATATAAGGTTCACAATCTAAAATATCTTAATTAATCAATTATAATAAACATGTTAACATAATGCATGAATACATAAGACAAGATAACAATAATTAACACCATTTTAATAATTACAATTGGAAGAAGTGCAAATACAATGAATTAATATGGAACCTAATATCAAGAAACAAAGGACATAAGGAATAAGACAAATGAACATTATGAGGACATAGACCATAAGATAAAATGTAATGGAAAATTTGCTAACCAGATAAACAATGGATTATGACTAATGATTAATGCCATGGATCAATACTTAGGATATATTTTCATTGAATGTTGGCTAGCCAAGATGCGGTTCACCCATATATCCTAGGGTTTCATGATGTTATAATATTCTCAAGAAATTCAAACACCCTAGTTTCAATAATCAAACTCATCTAATGGTCAATCAATATCCCATAGAAATCTAGACCATCCCAAATAATATCAAGCCTATCATGGACCAAAGTGTGTGTAAGGTTGGACTAACTAATTATGAACTCAAGAAAATATAAGCTAGCTCATACACAAGTGTGTAGAGGTCTATACAAATGAATGTCGCTAATGTGACAACCATGTCCCCACTTGGAAGGCATACTCCATGGCTAGTCATACATCTATAGCCCTGATGGAAGTTAGCTACATAATCCTTCAACATATCTCTACTACTAGCCAAGCATATATAGCCCTAGTGGAGGCATCTATAATACTTGAGGGGACTAAGGAGAAGTGTGTTTGGGTGCTATCCTTATTCTTTGGATCTCTTTCTCTCTTTTTGAAACTTGCAATTTGGATCCTCAAGTTTGGATTATGTGAATGATAGGATGAGCAAGAAAAATTTTGCTTTATGGCAAGACTACTCATGGTGTTGTCTTCCCTAAAATCAAAATTTAATTAAAGTGTGATATGTGATTGGTCCAAGAAATAACTCAATTTAGTCGGGGGGAGCCTAAAATATCCTTATAACACAATTATTTTTGACAAAGGTTGATTGGAACAACATGGAATGGTTAAATAATAGAAAAAAACTTCTATTTCCAAGTAACCTAAGCATATGATTGAACAATACATCATGATAATTGGGAAAATTAACACATGTTTACTAAAAACTTGCAAAATATGAAATATGTTTGTGTGCAACATGGTTGACAAGATAACATGACATATGACAAACATAATATTTAGACAAATAACAATGAGGCATGAAAAACAAGCAAAAACACATATAAAAATAGGAACAATATACACATGTACATATCATTGATTAATTATGTCAATAATGATTAGGGAACACATATCTATGCATCCACAAGATGATAAAATTAGCATGTTATGAGCCTTGATTTATTTATGTACAAATTTGATTAGTCAAAAAGGATGAATTCACTAAAAGGGTGTCCTATTTTTTTTTTGGTTTTAAATAAAATTAATTAGTCATAAATATGGGTAAATACAAGTGAAAAAAAGGGTCCACATGATTACTTGGATATCCAATATTTCTAGAAAAATTATAAATTGATATTTGGGAGTGATTGGGGATTTTTGCTAAATTTATTTCATTTGAAAAATTTTGAGGGTCAAATTTTTAGGGACACCCTTTATTTGACAATTTCAAAAAGTTGATTGTAAAAGGGATCGATATTTGGATGAATGTAATGAAAAATGATTATATATTAGACTAAATGACTGGTGGCATCAATATGAATAGATTGGAAGGGCTAGACATATAATTAACATTCTCACAAAATTGCTCTTTGGGATCTTTAGGCTTAGGTTTCTCAAAAGGAGTGTCAACTCCCCCATACACAAAATTGGTTTGATTAGGCAAGTAGCTAATGGGAATGAAAAAAAAAATACTTAGGGGTGCATCCTAAGGATGGATAAAATATCTAATGGACTCTATGTTAGGAGGGAAGAAAGTAACATTATGTTCAACATATTCCCCCAGACTAAGACTAGACAAATGTATAGACAAGTGGGGTGCCCCTTGACTTTCTTTATTTTTTTTTTTGGGAGACCCTTAATTTTCTAGGTTGGTATGGTAATATGGAATGGAAGGAGAAGAGGAGGATGGTGGTGGTTTGAGCAATTTCAAAAGTAAGACACGGACGAAGATGAAAAGTGCTAGGTTGGGCATGTTGAAAAGAAGAATGAGAATAATAAGATTGAGGATGAGAAGAATATTGAAGGAGAGGAGAAGAATAAGGAGAAAAATAAGGTTGAGAAAGAAAATAATAAGGAAAATAAGGTTGAGGAAGAGGAGAAGAAGCAACATGCACACCAATAGGAGGAGGATTGGGAGGAGGCAGGAAATGCAAAAAAGGAGTAGGGTTTTGAAGGAGTGAAATATTGAAGCCGAGTGGGAGGATGAAAGGTGATTTGAGGAATATAATAAGTAAAATGGGAAGCATCATTAGCTCATGGATTATGAAATGAAGGAGGGTTTGGGAAAGAAAATGAGGGCAACATCCAAGGAGTAGGAGTTTTTAGAAATAAAATGGGATTTTATGAAGGGGGATGGTAAGGATCAATTGGAAAAAGTTATCTTAAATCATGAATAATGTAAGATGCCCCAATCATGGAAGAAATAAATATACTTACATTTTTCATTTTAAATATTTATTTTTGAGCTCACTTTATTGAGAAAGTTGACCAACCATAGGTATGTATCCTCATGTTGCTTAAATCAATTAGATAAGTGGGCTTAAGTTGCCACCTCGATGAAAAGAGTGTGTAACCATACACCATTGGAATGGGGTATATTAAATTTGTATTTGATTAGAGTTTGTGAGATAAGAAGAAGAGGAAATATTCTACCTTTACCCTAGTAGAGAAGGGCTAATGATAGTCTCAAGCAAAGTTCTTGGCAAAAATTTATTTCAGGATTGAGTGTTTGGATATTGGATATGTTCAAGATGGAATATAAGTTCTAGAGGAAATAGGGGCAGTGGAAATAGTACCCATGAATTGGGATATGAGAGAAGGATCAGGAATAGATTGGAAATGTACAGTGTGAGGGTTGGTATATGAGTGAAGGGAGACAACACCTACATCTTGTGGTGGATGGTGATGAGTGATTATTTGGTACATATTTTCATATTAAATTACTCCATATTTATATCTAATTTATGATTATAATTCATATTAAATTAGTTGTTTTTGTTTATTTCTATGGATTATTAGTAAAAATATGAATACAATTGAGTCTGATAAATGTGTGTACTTTATGTAAAATATATCCGAATTATGAGTAATAATTTAGGAAAGTCTTGAAGGATGTTCCATAGTGCAGTATCGTGAGCTTTAGGATGTACCTTGGATGCGAGAATATGGATGTAAGGACAAAGGATTAAGGACGCTTAGGTGCGATGATAGAATAGTGGCTGATTACTATTATGGAATATGGTAACTAAAGTATGTTATGAAAGATATTTATGAAATCATATTATAGAAGGTAGCTACTGAAGGCTGTTACCGAAGAAGAATTCTTAATAGCAGTTACCGAAGAGAGTTGACCAACACCATACGCCACATCAACAACAACATGGTGCTCTCACATGGCAATAAAGAAGTACAATCAGCTTAGATTAAGTTGATTTATCACATATTCTCCACGAGAATATTGTGATTAATAAAGTTGTTATTACTTTATTCTATAGATATTGTATAATTAGAATCTTGTTAAGATGATTAGATTTAGACACAATATTGTTATACCTTTTTTCGATAATAAAGGACATGATTATATTGTACATATTATGAAATATTTAAATTAATGTAGTTTTGTTAAGTGCATTTATCAAATGCCACTTGGACCACTTAGGATGTTTACTAAGTCCAAGTAGAATTAGTAATTTTATTAGTTTAGATTATTTTTGTTAGTGCATAGTTGTCGCATCATAAATCCACAAAACTCCACATGGAAAAATACATGGAAGATTTTATTCAGAATTGTATAAGTCATAATATATATTACATAGGTAGACCTTTGAAAAGGTCTAATGGAGAAATATCAATTGTTTAGTCTAAAGCTGAATAATCTATGGAGAACTATATAATTTATGAAGAACTACACCAGCATGTACATTTGAATTTCCAACAATAAAAGTAGCACTTCATTCTTGGCATATGGTAACTGTGTCATAAGAATTTACTATTTAAATTCATTTATGAGTTGTATTTGTATATTCCTACATTCATAGAGTAGAATGATGTTAGGAATAGTCATACATTTTAGTTACTGAGATAAAGTAAACTAGAGGAGAAATACTTACATAGTATTCTAGGAGGCAGGGCCCACTCCTACAGCCAGTCCCTAAGCTCTCGCCCATAAAATAGGTTAGAAATAGTTGATTAACCTTAGAATATAAAATAAAGTAAATTGCATTTTCATAAAATATAAAGAATAGATAAATAAAACTAACTGCAAGAGGATCCTCATCAGTAGGAAATTACTATTAGTTATCCTCACCAATAGATCAACTCACAAATAGTAAATTACTGTTAGAACAATTAATTAATAGGTAATTATAATATTTAATGAATAAATAAAAAATTACATTATGTTTTCATTCTTACACAATTTAGTTTCTTTTGATTTACTTTTTTGCAACCACCTGAAACTGAAAAGAAATATGAACTAATCTTAGAATTGATCACCATGATACAATCTATATTGGATTCCTACTCTTTAAATATAACCTTGATTTATCCTTGCATTGATAAATTAAATGTAATATATTACAACCAATTAGATGGGTGGTTTAAATTTTATAGGAAATAAGTGGTCAAGAACATGGAGTAGGTTCAAGGAGACTTGAGGTGAGTCATCCTATGGAGGATAGGATAATAAGGGTTGAAGTGAATGAGGAGAAGTAGGGGGTGATGATTGAGTGACATAGGTAAAGAAAGATAAAAAATGTTAGGCTAAAATTATAGAGTGATTGGGTGTGAGGAGGATGAAGGGATCCTCTTACTAGGTATCTTAGATAGAATGGTGTCGTTGGCCTAGTGCATTAGGTCTTGATCATAGTAAAGAGGTCTAGGATGTACCACACCACTCAAATATAGGATATGAGAGAGAGAGTAGATAAACTATAAGGTGTGGTGAAGGATGCTTCCTCTAGATGCACACGAGGGTTCTCTGAGGGTGGATGGGTCATCCCAAAGGGATCCATGGAATAAAAATCTTGTGTTCTAGCTTGAATTCTGGTTATGACTATAAAGGGGAGATAGAGATAGAGCAATAGGTGGTAAAAAATAAATGGTGTGGTTTCTCTTTTGTTGTTTTGTTGTTTTTTTTTTTTTTTGTTAAATTTTTTTGGTTGTTTTATGTTAACTACCCATAAAATATAAACAATGTGGATGGGTGATATCTAAGGGTGTGTCTATGCAAGATCCTCGATATACCTAAGAATACATGTAGAGAGACAATGTGCACAAACGATTGAAGGCTACCTAAGGTAGGGGTGGCGTAGGGTATCTAAAAGGCAAAAGTATCTTTGATATACCTATGAGGGGATGCAAGAGGTGGCACTACCTAAACCTAGTTGAGAACAATCATACTTTGCTTCATCCTTGGGTATGCTTAGTCAAAAATGATAGCTGCACACTCATGTTTTCTATAACCCTGTGAGCGTGAGCTCTACCTTAGACCACCCCAAGATAATTATAAGGGTAGTGATTTTCCTAGTGATGAAATCCAAGAAATAATGTGTAAGCAACTAGGGTATCTAAGGGGGGCCAATCGATAATTGGTGATGAAATCCAATTTCATTGATTTGATTTTAAGAGTACATGCATAAGTGACTAAACTATGTTTGTGATTTTAGCTATGATTCATAAACACGAGCTAACCTAGGAATGAAAAATGTAATTTTTTTTATTTTTCTAAGCTAAATGCGATAAATCAAATCCTAAACTAGGAATGATAATGATCTACCTAGAATGCGATGAAATAAATCTATCCTAGGAAATCGAAATGTGATTTTCTTTAAGCAAAGGACAAGAAATTGAAACCTATACTAGGAAAGTAAAAATACAATTGCATTAACTTAAGGAAGCAAGACCTAGACTAACCAAACAAATATTGTTTTGGAAAGAAAATATAAACTAAGAAAGCAACAAGAAGTTCCTAATCTAACAACCAAACAAGTGAACAACTCTAAATTACTGGACTAGAGATGAAATATCTATGCTAAATTACAATAAGCAAATTCTACTTTAATAAAAGCAAAGTATGATACAAGACAACAAATACATTCTAATGAAACAAATTATGATAAAATAAATTAAATATACTCTAATGAAAGGAAATTACGATACAAGAAAGCAAATATACTCTAACAAAATCAAATTATTATTCAAGAAATAAAATCTATCGTAATGAAAGAAACATGCGAAACATTTAAGTATGTGAATTTAAAGAAAATCTATGCTAATGTACCATATGAAAGCAAGTAAAATGCATAAAATAAAATATTAATCTAAAAAATATTTTTTAAATTTTAGAAAGCAAGTAAAATTCTTGGAGCAACAAACCTATGCTATGGGAATTTCTTTTAAGACAAATTGGATTTCAAGAATAAGTGGTATGATGTAAATTTAAACTAGAAACAAAGTCAGGAGAACTTACCTAAGGTCCAATACCCTCTGGATTTTATATGGGGATGCTACAAAGTTTTTTTTTTCTTAAAACTTGCTTGCAATAGAAACCATCAAGGTTTTGATGATTTAAAATAGAAACCATTAGGGTTCTGATGATTTACAACAAAAACCATTAGGATTTTGAAGATTTTTGTTGGGAAATGTTTTTATCCTCCCTTTTTGTTGAGGTTTATTTCCCTGATAGAGGGGATTGATTTTATGATATTACCTACAAAAACTAGAGAACAAAAAATTCAGAATGTGAATTTTGACTTAAATAAAATACAAGAAGAAAATAAGCCTAACTAGGTTAACTCTAGGAGTGATTTTAAGAAACTAATATAATGAAAACAACAATATAAGCTAACAAATATGAAATTTGCAGTAAAAGGAATTAAAAAAAAAAATTAAAGGAGTTATATGTGGGAAGGAGCACCTCTAAATGGCTCCAAATGTGATGTGTTAGCCTAAAGAGGAACTTGACTATGAAAATGACAAATGATAGTCAGGTAGAGGAATATTACCTTATACCTACTTGAAACTACTATAATTGTTGTGTAAAACTAATTACTTAATAAGGTGGGTCCCAAATTTGATATCAATAGGAACCATCCCAACATAGACGATTATGAACAATTCATGTCAAGATAGTTGTGAACTATAAGGGTTCTAACAATTGTGAACCATCTATGTTTTGATAGTCTAGGATAAAGGACTTTTCTTGGACCAGCCTTGATGGGTCTTAGTTTGGATGGATTGTGATGTATTTAGGACTTGCAAATACATACAAAAAAATACAAAAAGTGAGTAAAATAGGTTAAAAATTTAACAAAAATACATGAGGAAAAAGTGAAAGAAAATGGTGATACAAATCAAAATTTTACAACCTATGAAACATGTTTTACTCTATGTGGTATGGGGTTTAAGGTTCCCACCATGATCACAAAAATATGGATAAGAAAATATGCCATTTCATTGAAATTTAATCATTTTTACAACATAGATTTTACAAATGCCCCATTGGGCTACAAAATGGTCTTCCAATGTGGAATCCCTAGGCAATATAGTTTCTATCACTCCTACTTTCTTTGACCACCTCAAAGGGGGGTGGTTTTATGTACCACCACTGGTTGAGCAGAGTCCCTAAGGCTACACAACCAAAACAAATATTAGTAGTACCTCTAGGGCCACCTAAGTTAGACCCAAACTTAGAAGAAGAGGTAAACAATAAAATTAAAATTATTGCATTAAATAGAGCTTAAAAAAAATCTAAAAGCACAATATACCATCTTACTCATCTCTATAAATGATCTATTGTGATATGGTTGATTGAAACTAGCTCCTGACAGGAACCATCCTAGTCTGGATGGTTTTGGCTATAAAACATCCTTGTATGGATGGGTTTTTTTGTGTTGACTTTGGTGAAATTTCCTTCAAGGGAAGTGTGGGTCAAATTTCCAACCAAATTTTAAAAAGCAAAAGGGGAATGAATTCGATCTCTAAAATTCAATAAATGTTGTAAATCTATCAAAATGGTATGTGACCAAAAGTTTCTCTAGGCCAAAGGTTACATTAGGAAAACTTCAACATGAAGCACCGTCTCCATAGGAACACACAAAATTTCATTACATGGGATCATAATTTTGTAGGGTTGAAAATATCCAAGGCTAGGATTGAAAGGAAGTCACCTACCAACAAACACCTGAAGCTACAATGTCTTGATTCTAACCCCTTCCAAAGCAATGATGTTATCTAAAGGGATAAATTACCTAATATTCCACCAATAAAACCTTGAATACTGCAATACCTAAGACCGCACAACTCTCTATGATGATGACAACAAGGTCAAAATGAAGCCCGACATCATGCAACAAAGCCAAAAGTACCTAAAATCAAGATGAAAGTACAACCAAGTTGTGGAGTGCTCGAACCCATGTCACTCAAAATTATGACATCATCACTTCCAAGTTTGAGCTTGGGGCCATGAAAAATAACTAATAAAAGATAAAGTAAGGGAAAGGTGCTTGAAGCTAAAATTGCTCTTTTAATTCAAGAACTCTACAAAAAAAATGAGAGCTCAATTTTGAGCAATATTTCAATTGAACGTCATTTTTAGACCTACAATCACCTTGGTGCTTACTAGTTGGTCCCAATAAAGCTCCAATAATGCTACAACTTGTAGAAGGCCATTGTAGATCAATGAGTCAAATTCAAACCCATATGTATAATAAGATTTAGGTCAACCATGTCTACTTCTAGAATGTTCTCCCAAGTTGTCTGTAATAATTTTGCATAGCTAAATATAAATATTACGCTACAAGATTCAATAAACAACCTATAATATGAGGAAATACCTCATTATAAAGGTTGGCTCTGTAGTCCTTGCTTGTTATTACATTGTAATTATTGCTAATCAATGAAGTGATATTTGTTTGGTATCCATTATTGTGCATTTGTAGTTTCTATGTGTATGTTTTTATCTAAGTCATTTTTGTTACACTTAATTTTTAATGTATTATATTAAAGTAATTCTACTATTTATATTATCTATTTTATTGCAAACAATTGAAGCCCTTGGAATTATTATATCCTTTATACATTTTTTTAAGTCATTTATGTCACATTCAACACTTAGTTTATTCTGTTAAAGAGTGTAACCTTGTAGAAAGCATACACCTAACTAATGCATCAATTGATATCAAACATTAAAGCATAAAATATTGACAATAATGAATTCAACAAGAAAGAGAATGTTTCTTTTATTAAATATTTGTCAAATCCAAATTACATATACGTCCCTCTTAGGGATACTCAATGTTGATACAATTAATACAATCTTGAAGACCCTCTAAACGAGGGGGTGGTGTAATTCGTAGGCTTTCCACAAAGACACGAACTGCTCAAGATCAATGGTGACCTTCTTCTCTCATGAAAGAGGTATTTGCTGCCTTGAATGCCTTGAAATGAATGGATCCTATAAACCCTGCATTCAAGAAACAACAAGAAAGGATTAAAAGCAAATATGGCCTCTCTTGATGAGGCTTTTGATGGAAACTTGCATAAATGATGATAAAGAAAACAAGAAACATGTAAATCTATGAATATTAGCACAAAATCATCATATTACTATGAAGCATAGAAAGAAAGCATGTAATCTAGGTAATAAGCAACCTAATTAGCCATTAGAAACTTGAATTGCATGAAATAACAAGAAACTAGTCTAAATTGATGGAAATAAGGAAATGAAGGAAATCTGCCTCTAAATCCTAATTCTAACCATACAAATGCATGAAAGAAACCTAAACTAAGTCAAATATTCCTAAATACATGATTACAAAATGAAATCTATGGCTAAAACAGAGTAAATCAGGGATCAAACCCTCACCATGGGTCTAAGGAAGGGCATTAGATTTATTAGAAAATAGAAAAGATAAATAATAGGTCAAGATGATGGCACTATTAGCCATGGCTAAGGTACAAATGCTCTTGCTCTTGTAATCAGGGCTTATATCCTCAATTCTCTCTATTGAATTGATGGTCAAGGGTCACCTTGATGTCCTCTAATGGATTGGTGATTGAATTCACTAGATTCATGATGGAAGAGGCTCAATTATGGATTCTTGATCTCCTTAGTCCTTTGAAACCTCCATTGATTCAAATGCATTCATGATTGGCAAGTTAGCTCTCTCCAAAAGGTTGCAATTGAGTCAACAATTTGGTAGAGCTTCACTACATTTCAAATCCTAAATATTCTAGACTTCTCCCCAATTTGAAGGGGGTCTTATAGGACTCCTAATCTCTAATCTTGGTTTGCTTGGAGAAGCCAAGATCAAGATCCAGGAGGTTGGATCAGTTGGGAGGAAACCTTCTCAAAGCTTCCCCACCCAAAACCATTTGAATCTCCATTGCCTAGGCCATTGTAACCAAAATTTGGCTCGGCCCAAGATTCAAAATAGTTTTGATGCTAGTCATAGCTCTGAGGCATGACCAGCTCTATTAGCCATGGGTGTCAGCCATGGCTAAGGCTGAGTTAGCCAACTCTACCCAAATTGAGTGGTTAAAACCACTGCTTCACCTTGGAGCTATCCAAGATCATTCATATGGTCTGTTAGCATGTCCCATATGAGTAGTCACCTCGACATGACATATTTTAGGTGTCTACAGATTCCCTTTTGAGATGCATTGTGAGAATGAACAATGTTGAGCAAAAATAGACCTCCTAAAATGATGTCATAGGTTGAATGATGATCATTGATCTGATCAACATTAGATGCCTAGTCCTACCAAAGGGTATGCATCTTAGAATCATTGCTTCCAACTGAGGGAAGGCTTAAATTTGAAAAAGCTTTTGCAAGCTCCAATGGTGATCGGGTAGCTTCAGTGCTACAATAGTACCGATAGGTGGAGAGCTACTAACTTAACTATCATAGTTGCTTTTTGCCCCAGAAAAGGGTAAGCTTATGATAGTCATTGGCAATGATTCATAAGATGAACACAATTTGACAAGATCGAGTGATCTCCTATTGAATTTGATTATGATAATTGATATAATGACTACCCCCTCAAGCGATGAGTCGATGAGAGTAGGACAATTTAATGAAGTGATGAGTCACTTGACCATAATGAGTGATTTGAACAATTTAAGGTTTTAGCACTTTAATTACTTGGCAAGGCCTAATTCAGCCATGATTGCAACTATTAATAGTAATTGTACATCTCTATCCCATGGAGCAGTCCGACCATTGTGGCCTTCTTAGGGAATCAAAATGATAGCAATTCCAATTAGGCTTATGTTGAATCATAATGTTCGATGATCTGCTAAAAATGTCATAGAAGCATTGAGATGAATACCTCATTCCCATGGAGCAATCCGACCGTCTAGGCCTTCTTAGGGATTGAAGTGAAGCATATCAATTCAATGATGACTAATTTACCCCAAATGGCCTTATGGTAATTTACTCATCTTGTTGGATTGCATGGATCGCAAGTCGCTACAACCACCAAGTGTATAGGGTAAATAACTAGATACGAGGTACATTTGAAATTTGAATTATTTGAATTTTTTGTTATTTTGAAAATTTTGAGGGTTTTGGACCATTAGATATTTTTGATTTTGCATTTTGAAGCCCCTCATGGTTGAATTTTGAGGGTATTTATTGTAGGATGCTAGCCATGCTTGTCAGCCATAGCCAATTTTTACAATTTTCTTAGCTACGGCTCCGACCCATGGTCGAAAACCCTAATTTTGCACCCATGGGTGTCAGGCATGGTCGAGGGAAAAATGGAAAATATAAAAGAAAATATATCATTTTCAAATCATTATTTTCCAATTGCTGACTTGCAAAACTGAGAGCTCTGAGAGGTGAGATTAAAATTTTGATACGGAATGCTACCACAAACCTCATGAAACACCCACATGGTGGACCCGATGGATGCATCCACTAGTGGCAGAGCTGGTGCTAGAAAGGTAGCACTACAACTCTCTCATTTGATTTACCCAATTAAAATGAACCTCATTAATTAATGGGTTAATTGAACCACACTAAACTATCGGTAAAGAACCTCACCATAGTTAGGATTTAGACTAGGTTAGATTAGATGGGTGGATTTTTAATTTTTAAGATTTTTGGGATGGGACGTGACCCTAAAAAGGTCACTGCTCTTAGTCGGGTGGCAACGGTTCCCAATTGGTAAATTGGGGGTCACGGTTGTCAGCCATGATGGGATTTAAATCCCAATGGTAAAAAATTTGAATCGTTGCCATCGGTCATGGGTCCCAAGCCGTGGTTAGCGACTTTAAGAAAAATTTCAAATTTTTATTTTTTTAGTTTTTGACTGATTTAATTGATTTTTTTAATGTTTTAAGTGCAATATTCATTTTTTTAAATGTGTTGCATGCATTTGTGAATTTTTTATCTTTTTGAATATTTTTTAATTTGTTTGACTTTTTAAGGTCATTTTTTGATGTTTTTGATTGATTTTATATATATTATTTATGTCTCTCTTCAGAATTTGACCACGAGGGTGAGGGAATCAGATATCCTTCATACCCTTTACAATGGCCTCAATGACATGAATGGGTCTATTTTGGAGCCATTAGATTTGGCTACATGCTATGACTTCCATCTATTAGAGTCGATCAGGCTTACATGACCACTTTGGCCCATCATTGGGATGCGAGGACCAACACCTTTCACCTACCCATAGGTGAGATTACTATCACTTTGGAGGATGTCTACCACATCTTTTAGATCTTGATCAATGGTGAGGCCATCACATCTTCACCCACAGAGATGAAGGATGTTATATTTCAATAGATCTTTGGTGCTAGAGTGTAGCGATGTAGGCAGATTCAGACCATGGTGGGGTCCACATCGAGGATTGGTACCATGAGAATATCTTCTCATGATGGGTAGTTGTACTCATGCACTTGATAGTTTAGATTGTGCTGCCAAACACATCAAGAGTGAGGTTCCCTTAGAACCTCTTGGCCAGGACATAGGATGTGCTAGCGAGCAGCACTAGAGAGCCACTGATCCTATCCTAGGGGAGCGCTCTACTTGCACAACTCTATGATGAGTTATATAGGATCACATGGAGGACCCAAGTGGGAGTCAGTTATAGTCTCCTACTATAGATCTAGGTATGGTAGCACATCATAATTGAGCACCCCATACCACTACCTCTCTAGATTACTGACATTACTGAGGAGAGCTAGTGCTATGCTACTTGTTGGCCCAGGGAGGCTGAGGGATTTAAGAGTAGGACTCGAGCAAGGGATGTACAATACTACATTGATCATATTGCATGACTACAGACTAGGTAGGTGCTATGGAGGCCCTACATGGATTGTCCTACATGGGCGAAGGTAGATAGGTACCTAAGGAGGACTCAACATGATAGATGGCTTCTCAGGTGCAAGCTCGAGATACAAGAGTTCTTCTACTTCTCCCATGTGACCAAGTAGTTTAAGATTCACTAGGATATCCCTCCTACTCCCACTATCTACCACCACCTTAAGGTAGAGAAGGACTTGGCATGGCCTCAAGTGACTCCACTAGGGGATGAGGATGATGATTTCTAAGAGTCTGGACTAGAGGATGTAGGGACTACAATAGATTATGACACCTAGTGGACTACCAGGTTGTGGTAGGGTGATGGCCCTCTAGGTAGACCTATAGATGGTGAGGTAGTAGCAGAGGTAGAGGAGGCACATCTAGAGGGGGTAGATCCTCATGGGTGTAGAGTGCACCAATAGACAGAGGGTGGATGGGGTGAGGCTATAACTAAGGAGGAGCCCCAGGTAGAGGAGGGTAAGGAGGAGCCCGATGATGAGGTGTCCTAGCTCAAGGCCTAGGTTGCTAGCTTACAGACATAGGTAGGGACCCTTCAAATATAGATTAGAGAGGGACACTTTTATGGCTACTCTATAGGCACAACTAAGAGCCACATAGGATCAACTGAGATAGGGATAGGAGCAGTGGTGGGGATACGAGGAGGAGAAGACTCTCCACCTAGCATAGATTATGAGTGCCACTACAACTCTAGAGAAGATGACACTTGAGCAAGATCTTGCATAGTCTCAGCTATAGCTCATGACTCATGAGAGGGATCTAGTGAGGAGTGTGAGGGGAGCCCTCGACTCCATAGGCTACTCTTATGGCTCCAACTATACATGGATGCATAGGTTTAGATCTAGATGTAGATATCAGAGATTTGTGTCATCTTATACACATATATTATTTAGATTGCTACATCGCTCTCCTAGAGGAGAGATCTAGATTACTTGGGGGTGAGATTCCAGAGAGGACTACTATTTTAGGGACCCAGTGAACCAAGACATGGAATATAGAGTAGTCATAAGCACAGTCTAGTCACAAGACTCATAGGTCAAAGAGGTCCACTAGTTCCAACTCCAGGCAGACTCATCGAGAGGGTGGAGGTGATGGAGGAGCCTCACAGACTAGGGGTGCAAGACTACCTAGTATAGATCTTGATAGATGTTTGTACCATTTTTTAGTGTAAGGTCGAGGACCTACATAGTTGTAGCCTATAAGTATTTTGGACATATGCCTATATACTCTCTTTTTGATACACACATATATATGATCATAACATTATTTATGAGACTCATTATATGTGTAGATTTATTTATTTTATGTTTATGAGATGCATATGGATGCAATGCTTATATTTTATGTTGATTTGATGCTATATGATGTGATGTATGGATGACATGCACTAGCTAGATGATGGATGTATGACTAGATATTGTGATCTAGATGTGTAGATGGACTACTATGATGTATGCATATGTGGATGCACTATTTGATGTTAAATGCATGTTTAATTTGATTTACTTGTATGCATTTAATTTATGATGCTATGATATGATGAATGCAATGTATGTAATGCATTATTTACATGATGATGATCTAATGTAAATGAACATGTATGCTTTAATCACTTAAAACATAATGTATGAATGCAATATGAGTTTGACAATCTAATGGATGACACCACATAATGTATAATAATCATGAAATGTAATTGATACATCTTATCATAAGAATTAATCAATTAAACATCCATATGTGCTATGAAATGATGTATTATTTCTATTCATAAGCTTTTGTAAGTTAAAATAATATGCACAACATAGTCAGTGGTCATCTAAATAT
Organism: Wollemia nobilis; assembly: GCA_028583015.1. Taxonomy (NCBI): domain Eukaryota; kingdom Viridiplantae; phylum Streptophyta; class Pinopsida; order Araucariales; family Araucariaceae; genus Wollemia; species Wollemia nobilis. The sequence continues at coordinate 16,856,516 of JAQPPZ010017235.1, forward strand.
CATTGTTGATATCCATCCGGTATCTAACCTATATTATGAACACTCCTTAACAAACAAACTCTCATAAAAGGAAATTGATAATTGATTGATTTGATATGGTTGTTGCTATTTGGGAATTTTTGAGGTTTTCCATGAGACTCAAACACCCTAGTTGACTTATCAAAAGTTGTATAATGACTATACTAGACTTCTAAAAAATAAAGTTTTCGCTATGAAAGACCAAGCTATTCATTACCCCTGTGTGTGCAAATGAATATATTAGATGAGACATAAGCATACCCTAGTGCCAGGTGGGATTCATTCAGCCCATTGTTGTATTGGGGATCCTCAAATGTCCATCCGATCCTAGGTTTGGATTTAGTTAGACTAGACCACTAGGCAATACAAGCCACCTAAAGCTAGCTCATTTGTAAATTGCTTAGACCTACCCCAATGTCAGGTGGGATTCATTCAGCCCATTGTTGTATTGGGGATCACCCTATGATTTTTGAGCATTGATCATTCCAGGGATTCAAGCTCACCCCCTTATTTTCTTCAATTTATTGGGATACTTGCTCATATATAGTGATAAAAATCACTATTTATTTTGTATTTTATTTTTTTTGAGCAAGGGATTTGATTTGATTTTTGGGATTTTTCTCCTTTTTGTAAGCAAGGGATTTATTCGGGTAGGGGGTAAACTTGTCCTTTTGCCAATGACCACTACTCTAGACCATTGCGCCTCACAAAATGAGCAAGTAACAAAACCTTTCACCTAAGGTGACCCGGACCACTTTTGTAGTGTTCATCCTTCCTTACCCTAATTAGGATTGTTAATGTGTTTGATTAGTGATGGGATTATGATATGCTAAGTGCTATCAAAACTAGACCTCATCTTCAAAAGCAAAGCAAGCTTTCTACTAAATTTGAGAAGACCACTAGGTATGGTTGAATGACCAGAAAACCCTAGTATATTCTTCATAGCAACAGGAGGGGTTGTGTTGAGAAACACAATTACTCACAAGGGTGATGGATGATGATGTAATGCATAGATGCATGATTGAAATACAAACGTGGTGTCATTTGTAAGATTGCAAACACAACCTATCCTAATGCAAGTGTGATGGATGGAAATGCCTAATGCAATGCAATTAAATGAAATGCATGTGCAAAATGAAAATGCATGATGCAAATGAAATGCAATATTTTTAGATTTTATTGCTTTTTGATTTTTATGGATTTTGAAAATTTTCCATATTTTTAATTTTTGAATTATTATGTGTGGAATGCCTTAAGATGAAGGATTTTGAGAGGTTCAAGCTCTTCAACACCTTCAAGTGATGTCAAGTGATACATTCTAGGTCCAATCTACTCTGAGATGATGTAAGGACCTAACCAGTTAGCCATAAATTTATCTCGCAAGTGCGGTGGCAGATTTGAGTTCTGTTGGTTCTCTTTCAGCACAAGATCACCAACCTTAAAGTCTCTCAAATGGACTTTACTATTGTAAGCTCATTTTAAGCACTCTTGGTAAACATGGAGATGCTCAAGGGCATTCACATGATGTTCATCAAGAAGCATCAATTGATCTAGGTGAGCTTGTCATGTAGTGTCATCATCGATGAACTCTTTCAATGTGATGCGCAACATTGGAATCTCCAACTCTAGGGGCATAATGGCCTCAATGCCATATACTAATGAAAATAGGGTTGCCCTAGTGGGCATCCATATGCTAGTCCTATAAGCCCATAATGCAAGGGGTAGCTGGATGTGCCAATATTTGTGGTTTTCTTGTACCATATTTTTCAAGATGGCTACCACTATCTTATTTGAAGCCTCAACTTACCCATTTGCCTACGGATAATATGGAGTCACAAAACTATGTTGTATATTGTACTTAGACATTAAAGCCTTCATAATTTTGTTCTTAAATGATGTTCCATTATCCAAGATTATCTTGGATGGTATCCCAAAATGACTAATGATATTGTGAAGTATAAACTCTACAATACATGCTCCAATTGTCATTGTTAAAGGGATTGCTTCCACCCACTTTGTAAAATACTCAGTAGCCATTATAATAAATGTATGTCAGCCCGATGATGGAGGAGAGATCTTACCAATTAGATCTAAACCCCACTGAGCAAATGGCCAAGCCACTTGAATGGGTTGTAAGGCCTATGATGGCAAGTGCATAAGATTAGCATGATGCTGACATTTGATGCATTTCTTGACATACGTGGTGCAATCCTTCTCCATAGTGGGCCAATAATAACCCATTCGAAGGATGCACTTGACAATGGCCATGCCACTAAAATGGCCACCGCATGTACCATCATGAGCTTGCAAAATTGCCCAAGCTGATTCTTGGGGCTCAAGACAATGAAGGAGAATTCCATCATAGCTTCTACGGTACAAGATATCTCCAAGCAAGACATACTTTATCACTTTCTATCTGAATGTGCATTTTATGACATGATAATCCCTATGGGATTAAACCAAGCTTGAGGAAGTCATGTAATTGTGACATCCAATCCTGATAAGCTTCTACCTCGACTGACAAGATGACTTGTTCCCCTAGCATTTCATTATGCATGAATGCAGACTAGGATACAACCTTGTGGTGAATGGTGGTGCCATTCCCCATAGGACCCTACGAGATCAAAGACCCCTAGGATGCCTTCTTGAGAAAGTCTCTAGCTTTATAGAACCACTCATGGTTTGGTTCTATATGAATCATGTTGATTGATTCCTTATTATCAAAAGTCACATGTTGCATCGTAGCATGCGATAGCATCTTTACATGAATGGTAGTAAAGTCAATAGATGGATTCTGAGGGATTAAGGATCCCAAAGATGCCATAGTGTCTACAAATATATTCAATGAATGAGGGATTGCCTCAATGTCATACCACTCTAGCTAGGCTAGATAAGTGTCAACAAGATCCTTGTAAGCTTTCAAGATGGGACACCTACATTGAAAAAGTCCCTTCACTTGATTGACTATGAGAAGGGAATCACCAAAGATATTTAATCATTTAATCTTCATGGTGATAGCTATTTGGAGGCCCAATATTAGGGCTTCATATTCAGCATTATTGTTGGTACAAGGAAAGTCTAGCTTAAATGACAAGGGCATTGGAGCACCTTGTGGCATGAAGAAGATAATTCCTGCACCACCCCCTTGCTCACACTTTGAACCATCAAAGAACATAGTCATATCAACTTTGTTATCTGGTTCTTTGGGTTTGAGTGCTTTTGATAATGTGAAGACTACATCATCAAGAAGCTCTATGGTGAGAGGCCTACTATTCTTGAGAGGTGCCTCTACCAATTGATCAACTATGACCTATCCCTTGATGGAATTTTGGCTGATGAATTCCAAATCAAATTCTATCAATAGCATGATCCACTTCATAGTACGTGTATTATGATATGTCTTGCTCATCATATACTACAAAGGATTTTGTTTGGATATCATATACATCATATGACTTAACATATAATGATGCAACTTCTTCATTGTAAACACTACTGCTAAACACAACTTCTCCACGTATGCATATCCAAGCTCATAACTCACCAAGGTGCGACTGATGTAATATATGGCTTGCTCTTTGTCTTGCATATTATTTTGGGCTAACATGGTTCCCAATGCAAAGTCGATCACTGATATATATAGTAGAAAAGGCACATCTAGTCTTGGTGGAGCTAGCACTAGTGGCATTTCTAGGTATTGCTTAATTTTAGTGAAGGTCACTTGATAGTCCTCATCCCAATTGAATGGGACCCCCTTGTGTAGCAGTCGATTCATGGGTCGATATTTATCTGATAATTGTGTGATAAATCACTTTATGGATGCTACTTTGCCCTATAGGCTTCTTAACTCTTTGATATTTGTGGGAGGATGCATTTCTAATATGGCCTTGACCTTCATTGGGTCAACTTTGATGCCTCATTTTGAAATGATGAATCCCAAGAGCTTTCCTAAAGTTATACCAAATACACACTTCTTGGGATTCAACCTGACATTATGCTCTATCAGGTGATCGAAGACCTTCCTCAGGACCTCAGCATGCTCTTCTCATAGCAATGACTTTGCCAACAAGTCATCGATATAATCTTCCAAGATCTTATGCATGTAGTCATGAAAAATATATGTCATGGCTCACTGATATGTGGCACCAATATTTTTAAGGCTGAATGGCATAACTTTATAGCAAAATGTTCCCCATGGCATTGTGAACATGGTTTTATGTTGGTCTTCGACTTTAATCCAAATCTGATTGTAACCAAAAAAACCATCCATAAGGGAGAGCATCTCATGACCTATAGTTGCATCTACAAGAGCATCTATGTTGGGCAATGAAAATGAATCCTTTGGTGTTGCCTTGTTGAGGTCTCTAAAATCTATACAAATACGGATCCTTCCATCAAGTTTTCCTATAGGTACCATGTTTGATACCCATTTCAGATAGTCGATGGAGATAATGAACTCTACATCCAACAACTTCTACAACTCATATTTAACCATTAAAGTGACTATTGGATGCATATTCCTAAGATTCTGCTTGACAGGTTTCTTAGAGGGATCTAGTGAAAGGTTATGAGTAACCAATTTTGGATCTAGTCTCGACATATCCTTGTATGTCCAAGTAAAAAGGTCAGGTCTCTCTTTCAATAGAGGGATGAGTATGGCATGCTCATCAGGAGATAGACTCTCTCCAAATTTGACCTTCTTAGGATTAGTGGGATCATTACTGATATCCACATCGAAGGTCTCCTCTACTGACATATGTGATCCCTCCTCAAGCTGGTGAGGTATAGGAATCAAGTGGATGTCATCAACTAGGTTTAAAGGTCCTACATCAAAATTTCCCTCAACATGATAAACATCATGTGCATAGCCTAGTGCAAAATGAAAAGGTTGCAACATTTCTTCATTAGGGAAGAAATACTTAGGCTCTAGTGGTGAATCAATATGATCCCAATCAATAGCATCTACATTCAGATACAATGGTTTGGAGGGGTCGACTAGATTGTGAAGTGGAGTGGTCAAATCAATGGAGATCATATTGATGGAATGGATTAGATCTCTAGGACCACGTGTGTGTGACTCTACATTGATATAACTTCCATCCTCGAGATGTGGCTCTAGGGGTATGGGGATCTCTGGATCTGGTCTATGAACAGACTCAAAAATAGGATCACTGGGCTCAAGGAGCTCCATGTACATTGGTGGATCAGGGAAGACTATATGATAAATCATATCCAAATTGGGTGGTCTCCCTCTAAGGCATGGACCAGGATAGACTCACCGATACATCTCATCGATGTCAACCAGCTCATGATGATGGCACAAATAGTGAGGCCCAAGATAAGCTCTCTCGATCTCATCCTCATCATCACTATCATATATGAGTCCTTCACCCACCCACTAGAATTGGATGATTAGAAAGATGAGGCCCAAGGTAGGCCCACTCTATTTCATCCTCATAGTCACTATCAACCATGAAGTATTCTTCAGTCTCACCCATTTGTTCCATGGGTAATAGATGACATAAATTTAGAGGGCCTAAGTAGGCCAACTCAATTTCATCCTCATATCATTCATTATGTGAGGATAGCTCATCATCATCTATTCTAGAATCACAATCTGGTCCATCACTTTTGATAATGGACTCTGCTACACCCAGATTCTAGATCTGCATACCTATGTCATCGATAGCTTCATGACTTTCATTATCCAAGTTAGCTCTTGGATTGTCTCCTTGATTTACCTCTACCATGATGTGCTCATGATAGATCTCTAGTGGTACTTCTGAGACATAGGTTACCAACCTATTACCCCTTCATAGATAAGAAGGGTTAGGGTGATAAGGATTCCAATCCACATCATCCCCCAAAGTGAGGTTCAGATGATCTAAAGATGCTGCTAGGAGCTCATCCTATCCTCAAATATGATAGCCTAACCCAAACCTATCAATTGGTAGCTGATACTATGGTTCGATGGGAACTCTGCACCCCTACTCAAATAAGCCTAAGCCGTAACCATGCCAATGGTAACATTCAAAGTAGCACAAGGTGAATTCAGGGTTAGATAGATAATGAACATTCACCATGAATGGTTCATCATCATCCTCATCTATGGGCATGTGATTTGTCAGTTGATCTAGCCCTCCATAAATAAAGTTTGTTTGGTTGGGTGGCACCCCTAGTGGTACCACCATCCCCATGGGAAAGCGATGGGCTTGAGGTCAGCCCATATCCTATGTAGTTTTGATAAATGGTATGAATATCATATTCTACATAATATATTCTGCTAATCTAGGGTTAACCAAATGTATGGTCACCTACGGTGTAGATGACCCTACTGAAGAAGTAGGTGAGGTAGGCTGAGGTGCCTCCTCGACTTGATTTTGAGTATCCCCTTCATCCATGGGACTAGGACCCTCGATAGTTGCTTCTTTGGGTGCTTGCTTTATCTCTTTTTCACCCAATTTCACCTTAAGCTTCTTATCATTCCTAAGCATTGTGGATGTCATAGGTTTAGTCGAAGCTATTATTGTGTGCTTTGATAGATGTGGTGCTACCATGGAAGGTCCTGCACACACTCCTTTGAATTTACCTTCTGGATGTTTGATAGGTGATGTCGATCATATATCTAGATGCATTGAGGGGAGAATGAAATCCCCTGGAAAATCAGCTAAGTTCACATATTTGAATGGCTCTTCATCAGAAGGTACCATGTGAACTTGTCCCTCATGTACATATTTTATACACTGATGTAAGATCGAGGGAATGCAATGCATTTCTCTAATCCAAGGCCTCCCCAAAAGGATGTTATACTGCATGGCACCTTCGATCACATGACACATCATAGGGATGGTCTTAAGTCCAACCTGAATCGAAAGAACTATGGTACCTACCATTGAGCATAGCGCATCATTGAATGCTCTCAAGGTGAAAGTGGAAGGTACAATATGTGACTTTGGCAACTTTAGATATGTTAATGCCTTGGTTGTAATTATGTTGATTGATGACCCTGTATCAATCAAAACCCATTTGAATGGTGTGTGATTAACACATGCAATTATATGTAGCGATGGGTCCGCTATAGTAGTGGAGACCATCTTAATCTCATGATCACTAAATTGAATGACCGGTTCACTACACTATTGCACATGTCCCACAAAGTTTGTAAATGCTTTAGGATCCTAGGACTAAACTTTGATTGATCTTAGAATATCCATGAGCATCTCCCTATGCTTAGGAGACTGCTGAATCAGTTCATATATCGACAACTTCATTGGAGTTATCTATAGGCTTTGAACTAGCCTACTCCTAATGGTCACCACCGATCTTGTAGGTGGGCCTAGAATATTTTGAGTTAGCCTTTGTTGAGGTGCAACATGCACTCTAATTGGAGCTAGAGGTGGATTTGGTCTTTCATACCTCCCTTATCTCATGACAACATTAACCATGCCGATGAATCCTTGAGTTGGTGGTTCAACCCGCACTTGATTCACATGACCGACATTGTTCCTCGATGGCTCATGATTTGGTAAGGGGTTCTTGAAGATCCCCATATTTTGGTTGTCTAGAGCCTGAGGGTTGTCCATAGTTAGCTCACCTCTTTTGATCATGTTCTGTACTACATGTTTGAAACTCCAACATCCTTCGATGTCATGTCCTTTCACCCTATGGAAAGCGTAGTACAAATCATCCCTATACCCCTTTGGCTTGGGCTGATTAGGGTCTATTAACTTGATATCTAGTAAGTTGAGAGCCTTGGCCTTGCACAATTGATGGAATATCGATGTCATCAATTTTGAAAAAGGTGTGAACTGGCGAGGTGGGCATTGTTCTTTATTCTTACCCTTTTTGTTATTATTGCGTTGATCATATCATGTAGGAGGAGGTTGGGCTTGATAATTCTATTGTTACCCCTTATCCCCTTTCTAGAGGTTTAACACCACTTGGTTGACATGGGCCGGCTTGGCCTGTTCCTTTTGATTGTGGGTGTTCTTTTTGTTCCATTCCTTCTTGTTCCTGAGTTTCAAGTTACCCTCCTATAACTTGATGTCCTCTATTACCTTGGCTTGCGCCAAGGCCTCCTCGAATGTTTGATACTATTGCAACTACAGTAGTAATGAGATGTGCTTCGCACAACTCTTGGTAAACATCTGAGTTAGTTCGATGGTCAGAATGGAAAATGGCAACTTTACCATTATCTTTCTCCATATTTTACCATAATCCATGATCGACTCATCATCATGTTGCATTAAAGTAGCTAGATCGGATAGGTTCACCTTCTTCTTGATGTCGAAGGAGAAGCATTCAAGAAATGCATTAGCCAACTATTCAAAGTTGGTTATGTTATGCCTCTTAAGTTGATTAAACCACTCTCGGGTAGGGCCTAAAAGGGTTGTGATGAATGTTCTCAGCAATAGAGCATCATTGCTTTCAATATGAAAGCACATGTCCATAAAGCTCATAACATGTTCCTGAGCATCTTCCTCACCTTGAAACTTCTCCAGCTTTGGCATCTCGAAATGCTTAAGATACGCTAGAATGGGCACGAATGGGCATAAAGGTTCATTATGAATCTTGTTCAAGGTCAGCTTTTGATAAGTCATCCCTTGCTTCTCTATAGCTCGAACCTTATCTACCAAGGCCTGATAGGCCTTCGAAGATAGAATTTCCTCTTCTCTAAGAGGTCCATGAGGAGCCTTTGGAGGTAAATTCTTCTTCGAATGAGGTGGGGGAATGGGATCATCCTCCACATCTACTAGGGAGATCTCAAGATATTCTTGTTCTTGATCATCTCCCACTTCTTCTTCATACTATATACACCCATGATGTTCCAGTGCTTGGTGCTGCATCATATTTTGGGCCATGTGGTGAGTACGGTTCTCAATATGTTCAGGGTACAAATCAGGCTATGAAGTAGCTCATCTATGAGTGTGCTCCCTATACTCACTACGAGGGGGTAAATTAGCTCGAGCCAATCGATCCTCTCACTCAACATGCTCCTTTTGATCAAGGATGCATTGTTCATGCATGCATTGCTCAAAAATATGTTGCCTATGCAACCTCTACCTCTGAGTATCCTCATTTTTGAGGTGCTCACGCTCTACATGGACATCCTCCAATTGATCTTGGAGAATCTACTACCATTGTTTTGACACCAATTTCTATGATCGATCTATAAGATCGATCATGTATGGTCTTTAGTGTACTCATTCAATTCGAGCAGCTTTATCGGTATGACCTCCGATAGACTAGTTTACCATGCTCTTGCCCTTGTCTATGTAGATGACATTCACATTCTAGTGTTGTCTGTACTCTATGCCCACATGGGTCGATGGGGCAATTATACTACGAGGATGCTTAGAGCATTCTCCTAGCTCTCTAATGGTCCGATGTGTGCTCTCACTATGAGAACTCATAGAATGAGAATGCGCAACTGAGGGTTTATACCCTAGCTACCCTAAGACTCTATCTAGACCATCCAATTGCCTAGTGCACCATGGCTCATGTGGTGGCGTACCATTGAATCCAACCTTAGACATGTCAAATGTGAACTTGCTAGGTTGATTATTGTTTGGAGTCTATGAGGGCCTATGCCTTGAAGCAACCCTCTCTTCCTACCCCTGAATGGGTGGATTTTCTACTTGTCTATTTTGAACTGATGGGGGCCTTGAGCCTCCCTTATCTCGAGTATGGATGGGCACTAACTTAGTTATAGTTCCCTCCTCAATGATGTACTCTTCAATAGATCCAATGGATCCATGAGGTGTATGATCATGATATATACTCCCATGCTCGAAGGGCCCATGTTGGGATCTTCCATACTCAGATCTATCTCATGAGGCATGTGCATTGCCTCCTCTAAGTGGGGTATTCTGATGAGAACCCCCATGCATAGAGTTATCCCCTCTAATGCTCATCGAACATCATCTAGGAGGATCTTGTGATTGAGGGTTCTTCACATTGTGTTGTGAATTGGGTGGAGCCTCAGCTTCGACCTCAATTCTATGCTGAGATCGACCTCTCTATGTGACAACCATGATATTGTATTATCTCATATGTATATTTTAAGGCAAACAAAGCAAACAATGATGATTATCTCTTTTAAATGTTCTTTGTGAGCCCTAACTAGTTTGATGTGTTTTGAAATTTGTTGAAAACTTAAACTACTCTCATCATGTTTGAAATTATTGATGATATACTCAATAGTTTAAGGCTTTCACCTATATACTCATAGCTCGACAACCTAGCAATGAAAGTCAAGGTCATGTAATCCAACCTATAATATGTGGTAATGAAGTCCACACATGGTCAGGGAGCACAGGTCCTCCTGATCCTCACCCAATTCACCCATAATCAATGATATACCTCTCCAAAGAGAGATACATGTAGATTTTCCATGGGCTATGATGGATCTTGGAGTTGATATTGGTCTAGTAACAGGGTTCGAGGGAGTTGGGCCAATGGATGGAAATCACTACCACCATCATTGAACCCTACTAGTGGTTGGATATGACTTCCAACTCACTAGCATTTAGATAGTGCATGGTGTGTGTTTGTTCATTTTAGATTTTACATGAAAGTAAAATGCAACACCAAGCACACAATGCTCTTTCCTAAATGCCTAATGATAAAAGTATTTAATATTCAGAAAGATGCATCTAATTGATTAAATGATTTTTAGAGAATGCACAGTAAAATATTCTAATAGGCCTCTAATTGGGCCACAACAGTAAACTCTACAAACATAACTCAAAAGACAAGATACAGTAAAACTAATAGCTAGCATTAAATAATAGACAACAAAATATTTTCATGATTCTTTTCCTTTTACTATTTTCTATGTGATTTTAATTAACTAAAAACCTAAAAAATAACAATACCAAAAACACAGATGATCAAAATTACCTAGAGTCCTAGTTCGATGGAGAGGCAATCTACTTCCTACCTATTTTTCTCTAATCCAATTGTCTAACACCTACAACAACAAAACAAAATAAATACATCAATTACTATAAATTTGTGGGGTTTCCATCGTGATCACCATCTGTAACCTTGTAGAAAGCATACACCTAACTAATGCATCAATTGATATCAAACATTAAAGCATAAAATATTGACAATAATAAATTCAACAAGAAAGAGAGTTTCCTTTTATTAAATAATTTATCAAATTTGATTACAAATACATCCCTCTTAGGGATACTCAATATTGATACAATTAATACAATATTGAAGACCCTCTAAACAAGGGGGTGGTGTAATTCATAGACTTTCCAAAAAGACACGAACTGCTCAAGATCAATGGTGACCTTCTTCTCTCATGAAAGAGGTATTTGCTACCTTGAATGCCTTGAAATGAATGGATCCTATAAACCCTACATTCAAGAAACAACAAGAAAGGATTAAAAGCAAAGATGGCCTCTCTTGATGAGGCTTTTGATGGAAACTTGCATAAATGATGATAAAGAAAACAAGAAAGCATGTAAATCTATGAATATTAGCATAAAATCATCAAATTACTATGAAGCATAGAAAGAAAGCATGTAATCTAGGTAATAAGCAACCTAATTAGCCATTAGAAACTTGAATTGCATGAAATAACAAGAAACTAGTCTAAATTGACAAATGCAAGGAAATGGAAGCAAATCTACCTCTAAATCCTAGATTTAACCATACAAATGCATGAAATGAAACCTAAACTAAGTCAATCCTAAATACATGATTAAAAAATGTAAATCTAATGCTAAAAAAAGAAATCAGGGATCAAACCCTCACCATGGGTCTGAGGCACAGTGGGCACTATTAGCCATGGTTGATAGCCATGGCTGAGGTGCAAATGCTTTTGCTCTTGTAATCAGGGCTTGTATCCTCAATTCTCTCCATTAAATTGATGGTCAAGGGTCACCTTGATGTCCTCTGATGGATTGGTGGTTGAATTCACTAGATTTGCAATGGAAGAGGCTCAATTATGGATTCTTGATCTCCTTAGTCCTTTGACACCTCCATTGCTTTGAATGCATTCATGATTGGCAAGTTATATCTCTCCAAAAGGTTGCAATTGAGTCAATCCATTTCGATAGAGCTTCGCTATGTTTCAAATCATGAATATTCTAGACTTCTCCCCAATTTGGAGGGGGGTCTTATAGGACTCCTAATCTCTAATCTTGGCTTGCTTGGGAAGCCAAGATCAAGATCCAAGAGGTTGGATCAGTTGGGAGGAAAACTCTCGAAGCTTCCCCACCCAAAACCATTTGAATCTCCATTGCCTAGGCCATTGTAACCAAAATTTGGCTCGGCCCAGGATTCAAAATAGTTTTGATGCTAGTCGTGGCTCTGAGGTATGACCAACTCTATTAGCCATGGGTGTCAACTATGGCTAAGGCTGAGTTAGCCAACTCTACCCAAATTGAGTGGTTAAAACCACTGCTTCACCTTGGAGCTATCCAAGATCATTCATATGGTCTGTTAGCATGTCCCATATGAGTAGTCACCTCGACATGACGCATTTTAGGTGTCTACAAAGAGATCTTAAATCACCTATTAGATTACTAATTACTTGAATCCTTGGAATGATTAAAGTGATTTTAATGAGCTAAATGAACCTATAATTATAGTTACTAATTGTTGATCTGTTAAGTATTTTGTAATTGGCTTCGCAACATATTACTATATAAGATCCAATTTTATTACACTATATCACATCCATCTCTAAATATTTTTCTCTTACCCTTACTCTTTTCTAACCCTCACTCTTTCCTAACCCTACTCTTTTCTTATCTCTTTGCTCAAAAAAATCAATTCAAAGGATCCAACCTTCTTTGAAGGTTGAAACATAGAGCGATATTTTTCATCCAATTACTATACTTTAGCTAAAATTGATCGGTAAAAAATATTTCCATAGTAATGGTATATTTTATTCCAAAAATATAGTTAGTTTTTGGAATTCCTAGTGGGACCAAAAAAGGATTAAATCCATCTCGCCTACCCAAAGGAATAAAGATTTGATGGATAGGAGAATGTATGCTCATCTAACGATTCCCTTGAAGATAGAACCCAATATTATATTGCAAGAAAATCATTATTTCTACTTGTATATTAATACATTCCTATTTATCTAATCTTCATATGATTATAGGGTTTGCAACAAAAAAATTAGAGTATCTACTACATAATAAAAATTGTTTGGTGACTCTTCTTGACAATTAGACTTATAATTGCTTATAAATATGTTATGTTGTTACCATGGCTCAACAAAGTTATCCACCATGGTATGATATTAGTCCATTCAATGTCCCAATTCTTCAAGAAATACCAAAAATTACCCTAAAAGCCCTACCCATTTATGAAGGTAAGGAAAAAAATGCATATGAACATTGTCAAGACATCACTTCTTTAGCTACTATGTATGACATTATATTTGAAGATGTAATTATTAGGTTACTCATCTTCTTCTTCAAAGAAAAAGTGCTACTATGGTATACATCCTTGGAAGAAAAGAGAATTAGTACATGGGCTAAGTTAGCCAAAGCTCTTATTGATGAGTTTGATGACCTTGAGGATCCATTCTTGTTACTTTTTATTCATCTAAAGAGTCCCTCATGAAAGTATTTTTTATTTTAATATTTATTTCAAAAGGATTTTTAAGAGAATTCCATGATATTTTTAGCCCTCTCCACCCCAATATTATCTCTACTATATTCATGCCTTCCAGCCAGACCTAAGCATCCTCATTCAATCATCCAAAGAAAGAAGGTTCCATCAAAATTTTCAAGAAGCCATACTAGCTGAGAATATGCTAATTACAACAGGTAAAATCCATCCTAGAAACACCATGTACCCACTCAAACTTTCCCCAAGCACATTTTACGCATCGTATCATGAAGATTCTAAGTCATATCCATCCCAAGTTCTTAAGATCGTTTGTTTTTCTACCATACAAGATAATTAGCTCCAAACATAGGAAAAAAAGAGAACAATAATTCAAGAGTTGGATAAAGATATTTGAATAATGGAAGAGTGACTATCTTAGCCTAGAACATATGACTTTGATGACTCTGAGCTCAAATCTTAGCAGCCACACTAGTATAATATCTCTTGTCACTTTGTTGGTGTAAAGTGCATCACAAAGAACGGTGTAGATCAAAGTCTTAATGATAATAGACAAGCAGTAATTGATGCTTTGGATACATGTAAACATTCATCACATAATGAGTTTCACCTTGAGGAAGGAAAATCATATTTCATGTGCCCTCAAAAATCTCCATCGATAGAAGAGGTGGTGGATTTCATTATAGTACCTGAGCAAAAAACCTGGGAAGAAACAACTTTTGCCAACAATAAACAAGAAAAGGTGCATGATTTTAATCATCCCCAATATCCACCTACTCAAATTAAAGAAAAAGAATCTCAATCCTATGATGAAGTATCAATTTTAGAGGCAAAATCAATAAATTAGATATGAATTGAGTTATGTAATAAGTTTTACTTTCTAGCCATGACTCAGAGGTAGAGTATGGAAGTAATGAATCATATTTAGGTATTATTTAGAACTCCTATACTAGCACAAGAATATTTGAAGAAAGACTTATTAGCAGTTGAATAAGTTGATTTAGTTGAACTATCTCTTGAAGAATTGAAAAATGGGGGTAATCCAAAAATAAGGAGGACATACTTGGGCATTCAAAGAAGCTAGTACACTCCATTATATCTATATATTACTCTAGAAAATGTATATTACATAATTATGCAGTAGATACAAAAGCTAAAATCACAGTCATGCCACGAAAATTCTACAAAAGCTTGAAGGTAAGCATCGGTCCAATTGAATTCAAATAGTTTCAATTCAAGGGAAAGACTATAAAAGTAGTTATATCTCAAAATATTTTTTTATGATAATACATGGATGTCTAGATCTTGCAATGATACAAGATATAGTGATTATTGATGTGCTTTCCTTGTTTGGCATGTGCTTGTCCAAAGTTTTTTTGGAAAAAATTGGAGGATGCTTGATTTGGGACCAAGTTCACATGATTATCCCATATATTAATAAAATAGTCAAAATACCTAATTAGAATTTGTAGTCCTACATTAAAGAATCTGAAGAGCTGAAAATAGATCAACTAAGGAAAGAAACTTGGGATGTGAAAATAGAGATAAGTGATTGGCTAGGAAAATAATCAAATCAAATATGGTAAGAGTTGTAATACTATGATCATGGTTAAAATAATTTGTTTTTAAAATAATAATCATATTCAACAATCAACTATGTTTCTTCTTGAAGTATAAAATATCCCAAGACTCATCAATTTTGGTCATTTGGTTAGGGTGACTCTATGAGAAAGAAATATGATCCCAAAAGGATGAATGAAATAGAACCAGAGTTGATGATCAATATGCTTCTCAATTCTCTATAGGATATATTGAAGAGGTCAACACTAAAAAATATGGAGCTCAATCCAAGACAATCATCTAGGTCTACTACCTAAGTCCAAAATAAGGGATGCTTAGAAAATAAATCAAAGCTAGGTTGGTTTTTGGAAGTGTTTGAAGATAGCAATGAGTACATGAGAATTGATCAAGAATAGAAGCTCAATTTTGGTAGCATATGGTTAGGATATTGTATATTCACAGGGTAGATTGAGAAAAATCACTCTAGCCAAGCATAGGCAAGCACACCATATTTTTGTCTAAATAGGTGATAAGTAAATAAAAAGTTGACTACAACTCGTGTAAAGCAATTAGCCCAATAAATTAATGCTTTCTTAGAAATTTATAAACATATAATAAGGTAATAAGAGATAGCATCCAAGAATATTAAAGCAAATGGATTCAATATTGACCAGATAGTGGAGCATATCAAAAGCATAGAAAGAAATAAAAATTGTGTAATCCTGATCAAGGGTTAAAGAATCATGTCTAAAATAGAAAAATATATTGCCTTCAAAACAAATTCTCTGTCTATAGTACAATTCATACATGCAAATATAATAATCATCATTCCACCCACCCTACTCATATTCCCCATAAGCCTTCACGTGGTGTAGTCTGCCAAATTTTCCTCCTATATCTTTTCATTGACTCCATAGCCCAATGGACAAGGCAAGAGAAGTATACAGGTGAAAAAAATACCTAAAGTCATGATATGACATGAGTGAAGCTGACAGATGATGCAAGGTGCACATCATAGGATACTCTATCCTAGGTGTGAAGTGAGAAAAACATAATATAGTGGATCCAAAAGAGCTTAGTTGGCATGAAATTGTTAGATAAATGTGATCAAATAATCTACACAAGCTCAAATTTTTTGAAAAATGTACCAAATCAAAAGGTATGACCATGGAATCATTATAGAAAGACTAGCTAGAATAGCTACCACTTGGGCTCTATACAAAGCCTAACATGGTCCAAATTTCAAGGAGGAAATGCTTTTTAGTACAATCAGGGATCTCAAAATATAAGTGAAGCATTGTATTGCTACAAGTGATAGACAAAGGAGTTTCTTGCTCGACTATGTAAAAAATAGGAAAAGGTACAAGAATGAAAAACATTGGCCTACAAGCTCCTAGAATATTTGCCTAAGGTGTCTTTCCTAGACCTAAAAAAACTTTTAGTTGTAGCAGAGTATGCTCATGGAGGTATAATTTTGTTGGGGTATCCCATACTCTAGTTACCCCCTTTCACCATCTCTCTCTCTTCTTACCTTTATTCTTTTTTTTTCTAACTTTTCTTATACTATTCCCCTGTATATTCTGCTTCCATTATTCTTGTTTTCTTGAGTTTTTACTTTTCTTGTTTCCTTTAAATTGCATTTATTATAATACCATATCCCTTTCCCTTATCTTTTTTATTCCCCTATGTACCATTTATTTTCCTGCTTTTTGTGCATATATCTCTTCACCATATCCTATCTTCTTCTTTCTATAATCCATAATTATTCCCCCCCTTATAATAAATATCAGATGTATTACTCCTCCCCTCTTCTTTCCCCTTGTCAGTTTATCTTCTAGTTATATTTATCTCCTTATCTTCCTCATAAGTGCATGGTTCAAAAGAAATGATATATGAGTTATCAAATCCCATGAGTGGAAATTCCCCAAGAAGCATCAAACATGTGAGTAAAAAATTTTACCACATTTTAAAAAGTAAAAAAAAATGAATTTTGAGCTCTAAAATTCACTAAGTGTTACAAATCTATCAAAATGGCATGGGATCGGGAGTTTCTCTAGGCAAAAAATTATGTCAATAAAACATCAGTGTGAAGCACCATCTCCAAGGGAACACACAAAAGTTCATTGTGAGGGATCACAATTTCATGGGATAAAAAATATTCAAGGTTGGGGTCAAAAGGAAGTAACCCACTAACAAACACCCGAATCTACAATGTCTTGATATTGAGACTCTTGAAGCAATGATGTCAGTTGAAGGGATAAATTTCCCTAGACCACACCAGTCAAACCTTGAAGACCATAATGTTAGAGACCATGCAACTCCCAGTGATGAAGCCAAAAAGGTCGAAATGAAGCCCAAAATTGTGCAACAAAGCCAAAAGTGCTCAAAACCAAGATGAAAAAATAACCAAGCCATGAAGTGCTTAAACCCACGTCGCTCAATATTTTAATTTCATCATTTCCAAGTTTGAACTTGAGGCCACACAAAATAAATAATAAAATAAAAAATAATGGAATAGGTGTTTGAAGCTAAAATTACCCAAAAATATGATTTTAATTTAAGAGCTTTGCAAATAGAAGGAGAGACTAATTTCATTGAAATAAAGTGTGTTGTATGAAACTTAGTTCTTTAACTCTAAGTTTGACCATGAATATCAGTGGAAGGGTAATTTTATTAAAAAAAAACTTAGATATCAACAAAATAACTTTAAATAAAATGTTGTGTACTTAAATCTTGTTAGTAAATCTATTATAACCATCTGAGATTAGACATAGCACTTGCTATTGAAAGGTTGAACTAGCTATTGATAATATTTTTATGACAATCAATATCAAATGAATAAATGGGAGAGACTTTAACTAATACATTTGTACTATAATTATTTTTGTTGCTCTAGTCGACTTAGACTTGATTATGGGCATTTTGCTAAGAATAGGGTTTCTCACATTTTAATCTAGAACTTAGTTCTTGGTTGAGAATTTGTATAATATAAACCTTATAAAGGAAAAGAAAATTGAGGTGGTCCATTGACCTGAATGTTTCTTAATAGTATTTTTTGGTTTTTGAAAAGATTGCAATGATAACCTGGGTTACGAATATAAGTTTTCTAGTCTAATGTAAAACACAAACAAAAAATCAATATAGTAATTGATTGAAGCCTTAAAGAAAGCTGAAAACTTAGACATTGATTAGAATGTGAGTAGTTTTGTAAATAAACTCATAATATTATATGTTTTAAATAGTTTCTTTTTCTTGCTTAACTGATTAGATGTTGAAACCATTAAGAAAAGGGATTACCTTAGCTTAACATCATGCTGAATGGGGAACTCTAGTATTGAGAGTTGAACCTATTATTCTTGCATTATATTAGGAAAAACATTAATCCATATGGAATAATCCTAAAAAATTCAAATTAGTTTATCGAGAAGGGTAAACTGTGGTTATTGTAAATGAAAAATGATGGCTTAAAAACACCCAAATATGTTGAAGTGCAAGTAGGCACACAACAGGTCCGAGAGTAATTGTAGACTAATAGAATTGATCAAATAAAGTGATTAGGTTAGATCTGATAACAAGGGGTGGTATGAAATACCACATTTAGATTTTTTCTTGATAGTACTATGATAAATCCCATGTTCATTTGACTTAGCTAGACTAGCCTCAACTTTTGGTATGGGATAAACGATCATGAGTCACAATGAGCATGTGTGATTAAGTCCAAGGTTAGGGTATTGATATGGTTCTAGCTAACTCTGAGTAGGGAACAATCAGCTAGATACTACCATATGTACGTTGATCCCTCATAAAATAAAAATAGAATAAGTTGACTAGACAGGTCATGAATTCACAAATGCTAAGGTATGGGGAAATAAAGCATCTCCCTGTAAGTGTTATAGGCCTTAGAGAATAACCCCTATCATAGATCAACCCTCATGATAGAACACAAGGAGATTAAATGAGACAATTCAACTCCACTAATGGCACCTTTACAGGATTTGGCCAATATTGTCCACTTGGGTGGTTGTCTACAACAATCCTGAACCCAAAAGTGGTATAATATACCTGTACTAACTAAAGTTTATGTTAATGTATTTGCTATGAACTTGAAAGCACTCTTGTGAACAAAACTATGGTTTGGAAACAAAAAAATATACCCTATGATAATGCTTGTAATTTTAGTGGTACAACTAAGTGAGTAGACTTGGGTTGTTACATATGGTATCAGAGCAGAAGTGATTCTAAGATGTAGAATTTGAGTGAGAAATTTATTTAGTGCAATGCAAAACTAATAACTTACCTCTTTTTCCTACAAGTCAAATTACATGAATGTTGTGAGGTGGATCTTCATAAAATCTTGTGGAAGGTAGGGAGGAAGAAACCATTGAAATATCTACTAAGGGACCAAGATCTAGTATAATATGATAAGGTCCTCAATGTGAAATACGGATGAAATGGTTGAATGAACCTCCACCAAATGAGCTAGATAGAGAGGAGGAAAATATTGTAAAAGTCATGCAAGTATTATAGATATACATGGAACATCGAAGGTAAGAATTGGACCAACAAAAAACTCACATGGTCCAACAACAAGAATTTATTGTCCAACAACAGTGGGTCACAGAAGACTT
This sequence comes from Wollemia nobilis, assembly GCA_028583015.1. NCBI lineage: Eukaryota > Viridiplantae > Streptophyta > Pinopsida > Araucariales > Araucariaceae > Wollemia > Wollemia nobilis. The sequence goes on from JAQPPZ010017235.1 coordinate 16,876,327, forward strand.
AGCTAGGGGAAGAGAAATTGGAATAGGTAGGGTAGAGAAAGTGCCTAGTGAACCTATGGGATTTAGTAGTAGTAGGGCCAGGGTGAGTAAAGAATTGGATAGCAACCTGAAAAAAGTTGAAATATCCAAATTTAATGGAAAATGTGATGGTGATTTGGCAGAAAATTGGCTAAAGGAACTAGAATAATACTTTTTCCTGGTAGTTTTATCATCTGAATCTAATTTTTTTTAGCAGTTAGAACATGACTGAAGTAGTCATATATTGGTGAAAGTTTTATAAGAAAGGGCATAATATAGAAGCTGCTGATATCAAATGGGAGGAGTTTGCTCAAGAATTTAGAGATAGATTTTTGACTAAGCAATATTATTTGGAGAAGTTTGTGAAGTTTTCTAATTTGTATCAAGAAAGCATGTCAAAGCATGATTATCACCAAAATTTTATTCAACTATTAAAGTATGTATTTCAATATGAAATCAATGAGGAAATTAAGACTCGAAAATTCATTCTGGTATTGCATCCTAGAACCATGATGGTGGTAAATATACACAATCCTGTTAATATACCTACAACTTTTGATTTGTCAAGAAAGGAAGAAGCCAACCAAAAAACTAGGAAGACATATTTTAACTATAAAAAACTATCTAAAAAGGAAAATATGAACTCATAAAGAGGAAGAGTTTTGGATTTATGAAATGGGATAAAGAGCAAAACAAGAAACCTAAAGGTGGAGATCAGAATAGATAGGGAGGTAAAAATAGAAATACCTTTCAGAATAACAAGTTCAGGAGGGATGGTAGAGAATTTCCTAAAATACAAGATCAGAGATCAAAATATCAAGAGAAGGCTAAGGAAGTTATACCTTAGGGGAGAAACAAGAATAACAATAGAGAAAATAAAGCTCCACAAAATGGATGTTAAATATGTTAAGGAGCACATTATGAAAACAAATGCCCCCATAGAGTTGATCTACATTAAAAATCTCCAAAAGAGACCATCCATAGGATCTTTGTGGCCATAGGTAGTTCTGAAATTGATGGTTAGATTAATAATTTCTTATTAAATGGATTTTTTTATAAATATGTGCATATTTTGATAGATAGTGGATCAATCGACAGCATTATTTCGACTAGACTAGTGAGGGATATTCCTATAAGACCTGGGTTTTAGCCAATGGCTAGAAGGTAGAATACAAGTTAGATAAAACCTACCAAGTTAAACAATGTTTGACCCTCACATCACTTTTCCATAGGGAAAGACTAATTGGCATCCGTATGTGGCACCTTCACATGCATTTGATATCATACCGAGAGTTGATTGGTTATAGGTATATAAGGCTCTTATGAATTTTGAAGAGATATGGGTGAAGTTTATGGATGAGTCTAATCAAAGGATTAGGATTTGTCATGGTCAAGGTGAAGCTAAACCAAATTTACTATCTACAATGTAGATAAATAAAGTATTTAAGAAGAGGGAAATTATTTGTATAGTTAATATGAATAATAAAGAAGAAACTAAAATGGAATCTGACCTCTTCCAAAAGCATCCTGTGTTGGGAGAATTCAAGGATGTGTTTTTTGAGGACCTTCCAGGGTTACCTCAAAGGGGATTTTATTTTTCTATTAAGTTGTTCCTTGGAGTTGTGTCTATTGCAAGAGCACCATATAGAATGACTCCTATTGAACTACAAGATATCAAAATGCAACTTTAGGATTTATTAGAAAAAGTGTTAATTAAACCAAGTGTGTCTCCATGGGGAGCTCCTATTTTATTTGTTAAAAATAAAGACAGTACCTTGAGAATGTGCATAAACTACCTAATTCTGAATAAGGTTACTATTAAAAATAGGTATTCATTACCTAGATTTGATGATCTATATGATCAATTAAAAGAAGCAACCATCTTCTCGAATATTGAATTACGATCTAGTTATCATTAGTTAAGAATACACCTCTAAAACAACTTTCAGAACAAGGTATAGATATTTTGAATTTACTATCCTTTCTTTTGGGCTAACTAATACCCCAGTTGCCTTCATGACTCTCATGAATAACATTTTTAGAGAGCATTTGGACTAGTTTGTGTAGACACCTAAAACGCGTCATGCTGAGGGTGACTACTCATATGGACATGCTACAAAACCATATGGAGGATCTTGGACAGACTCCAAGATAGAGCAATGGTTCTAACCACTCAATTTAGGCATTTTGGCCTAAGCAGTCTGAACCGCAGCCCAGACCTATGGTCTCCAGTCCAAACCATGGTTGACACCTACGGTCTATAGTCTGGACCACAACTGTGACCTACGGTCTTAACTGGAGTTCAGTTAGGCCTTCCATCCGAGCCAAATCGGTTGGAACGGCCAAGAGATCTAGAAGGAGGTAGTTGGAGGATGGAAGATTCTAGAGGCTTCCATCCCAACTGTCCTAACCAACCTTCTTGGTCTTGGCTTCTCCATGAAGCCACCCCTAGCCCTAGGGGCATGCTATAAATACCCCCTCCAAATGGGGAGGAAAGGGAGAGAGATGATTTGTATAGCGAAATGCTGGTGAATTATCGAGCGAGAGTTAATTGATCAAGAGAGCAGTGAAGCCCTATCAAATTGCATACTGACTTTGTGCATTTGAGAGCCCCTTTGCTATCCATCTAAAGACCAATTAGCCATGGATGCCCTAGGTGCCTAGGAGGATCAAGAAACACAAATCTGGGCAAACGAAGGCCCTTCACAGTGATTTGACCACCAAATCTATCAGAGGACAACAAAGGCGACCCTTGAACATCAATTTGGACAAGGAGATCAAGCCCACTGCCCTTAATTTTGAGGGTAAACCTATCAGAGGTCAAACCATGACTGTCAGCCATGGTTCATAGTGCAGACCGCCCATCACAGCTACGGTTTGCAATAGGTTAATGATCACCTTACTTACTTTGCTTTTGACCGCATAGATTAGTCATGTTAGTCTTTTTATAGGTTTAATTGCATTTTAGGGAAACTCTGACCGTAGGAATTAGTCATTTTATGCATTGTATTAAGTAGGAGTACATTGGATATTTTATGCGCTTTATTGTTCCTAATTTGATATTTGATCCATGCATCATTTGCTTATTCATGTCTTACATGTTGTAGTATAATTCTTGATTTAATCAGAATAGTTTAAAGTCTTTCTTTATGCTTTCTTGTTTTACTAGTTTAATGGCACTTACATGCATATTTCCTTAACGGGCCTCATCACGAGAGGCTATCAATATATTTAATCATGTGCTGTTGTTTCTTGTTCATAGAGAGACAGGTGCAAGAGGAGCCTATGTCATAATCCTTCCACATCACGGAGAAGGGGGTTAGCTCAACCCCAAGGTAGTTTGTGACTAATCAATGGAGCACTATAAGTGTGCCTACCCTATTGAGGGCATTGGCAATTGTAGTATCTGTATCATCTTTCAAGTGACCCTAAGAGGGCATTTTTGTAATCGAAGCTCATTTAAATATTAATACAAGAAACTTTACATACGTTGGCTTTCTTTGTTCAATTTATGTACTTGTGTGGATCTTTATGCTTTCATGATGGTATAGATCAATACGGTAGCTAGGCGCGCACTCCGTGGTTACGTCAGATGGTGATCATGATGGAACCCCACAATTTTAGCCCTAAATTCTGACTATTCTTGGTTATTTCTTATCTCAGGTGCTAACCGTAGCTTTCAGCTATGGTTATTTTTTGGCCCATGGTTGTAACCTACGGTCACCACTGCAGCCCATAGATCGGACCTACGGTTCATAGAGGAAAAGGTAGACAATAGGAAACTCAGTGGGCAGCAGAGCAGGAGCTGAGGTAGGTCCCAATTTCACCCTCTATGTTGAATTTTTTGCTCTGTATCTTTCCAGAAAGCGTCGAACCATTACAAACTAGGAACTCAAATAAAAAAAAGGGGTCAATGAACAAATCTTAGTTTGTTTCCATTTTTCATTCATTAGAGAGGCATTGTTGGGAATAGTGGACCTCTGAGTGTAGTCTGCCCCTAAATACAATGACCTTGATAGAGATTGCATGTCGTTTGCATGCTTGAGGCCCAATTAGTGGCCATGTCATTGTAATTGCATCATCAAAATATCATATAGGGCATTAGCATGCATTCTTTCTGAATTTGAAATGTTCCTTTCTGTTCATGCACATCATGTAGGAATGATCATTATGCTCTTTGATGCATTTGTCATTTTTGCAAAATAAAAGGAACCACACACACCACCTGGCACTTAAACGCTAGTGAGTTGGGCTTCATCTCCAACCACTAGTAGGGTTCAACGACGGTGGGCGTGACTTCCATCCATTGGCCCAAATCCCACGTACCCTGTGTTACTAGACCATACCGGGTCCAAGATCCTTTTGTACCCTAAAAAATTTGCATATACTCCTCTTCGGAGGGTATGACGCTGATTGGGGGAAAATGGGTGAGGAACTGGGAGGACCTGTGCCCTCTGACCGTGTGTGGGCTTCACTTCCACACATTATAGGTTGGTTTACGTGACTTGGGTTTCATCGCCAAGTTGTCGAGCTATGGGTATACAGGTGAAAGCCAATTTAACTGAGTTTAAAATCCAACAATCTTTCAAAACATGCGAGAGTTTCTAACACTGATACAACACATCTGAAAACAACATCAAATAGTTTAGGGCTCACAATAAAAATTTAAAAGGAGATAATCATCATTTGTATACTTTGTTTGCATAATAAAACACATCTAGACGTTAGGTACACAGATGGTGAACACACGGGGTGATCGACAAAGGTCTAGGACCGATGCCCATGATCAACCCCCAACTGGTTCACAATAGCATGTGTCGAGTCCTCATACACATGAGCGAACCGAACGATGTTCGACGAGCATTAGAGGTGACAACTCGACACGGGGAGATCCCATTGAGTGGACCCCCGATAGAGGAGCTTCAGTACACTCCTCTAGGCATAGGACTGAGCATGGAGCTTCTCAACATGAGGATGCTCTACTCCAAAGCCATTACCGAGACCGCACTACATGCGCATCCATGGGATCGACCGAGGAATATGTTGTGTAGGGGACCAAGTTGGTTCCCATACATACTAGGTCCATAAGAGGTTCTAACCCTCCATAGTCAGAGTATAGATGGACCAGAGATCCACCCATTCAGGGGCAAGAGGACAGGCTCACTTTCGAGCATAGGTCCACCCATACTCCCATGCATGGCTCACCATGCAAGATCACCATTGATATATCAAAGGTGGGAGCTAATGGAACACCACCGCATGAGTGGTGGAGGTCTAGACAGTTAGATGGTCTAGGTAGTGTTCTTGAGCAGCTAGGCTACAAGCCTACAGCTCCGCCCACTCGTGCTCTGAGTGAGCATAGCGGTAGTTGTATCAAGATCACTAGAGAGCATGGAGAGGCTTCTAAGTGCCCTCATGTCACACGTCCACCATCCACACATTTTTCTGATGGGTACAGAACCCATAAGGTAGCTCGCATAGAGCACACACACTAGAGGCCTCCCACGGTCGACCAGATCGATAGATCACATAGACTGGTGTCTGAGCAAAGATGTCAACTCCTCCAAGATCAATTGGATGATGCTCACCTAGAGAGGTAGCATATTGAAGATGAAAATATTCAAGCGCAAAGGCTCCTACGATAGAGATTATATGAGCAACGCATGCACGAGGAGCGTATTTTAGCTCAGAAGGAGCGCATAGAGTAGGAGGATCGGCTAGCCAGGGCTGGCCTATACCCTCCCGAGGAGCATAGAGAGTGTGTGCATAGGAGGGTTGTGTCCCTAGCCGATATGCATGAGGAGCACAGAGATGCTCATACTCATGTCAGTGCCCAATAGAGGGAGCGACTACCATCACTCAATGATCTTAGACAGAGGCAGCATGAACATGTAGATGTAGATGGATATGATCAGGGGTATCCTGAGAGTTATCGAGTTGAGGAGGAGGAAGAGCCATGTCCTCCACCTCCCCCGAAGAAGACATTACCTCCTAGACCGCCTCCACATCAGCTTAGGGAGGAGGACTTTTTGTCTTCTAAGGCGTACAAGGTTTTGGTCGATAAGGTCAAAGCAATAGAGAGGCAAGGCACGGCTATGCAAAAGCCGACACTGAGGAAGATACACAATGAACCTCTAGACCCCTCGGTGCCTATGCCTCCATATCCTGAGCATTTTGATATGCCCAGATTAGAAAAATTCAAGGGTGATGAGGATGCCCAAGAGCATGTCACAAGTTTTCTGGATGCTTATTTCCAGATAGAGAGTCAGGATGCCTTGTTGTTGTGCACTTTCATTATGACACTCTTTGGCCTGGCCCGAGAGTGGTTCAACCAGCTGAAGAAACATAGTATTACTAGTTTTGAGTAGTTAGCTGATGCATTTCTTGAATGTTATTCATTTGGCATCAAGAAACAGGCCAACCTTTCTGATTTGGTTGTGTTAGCTCAGCGCGACGATGAGCCCATCGAGCAATACGGAAAGAGATGGCATAGAATAATGGCAAAGCTACCATTCCCTATTCCTATAGCCGAACTGACCCGAATGTTTACAAAGAGTTGTGCCAAGCACATCTCGCTACTATTACAACTACAGTAGTACCCTACATTTGAGGAAGTTATGGTGCAAGCCAAGGTGATCGAGGACATCAAGTTGCAAGAAGGCAACTTGAAGCTCAAGACCAGGAAAGAGGGGTTTAAAAAGAGTACTACAAAGCAATAGGGCAAGCAAGCCCACGTAAATCAAGTAGTACTAAATCTTGGAGGAGAGGACAAGGGACAACAAAAGCCTAATTATCAGGCTCAACCTCCTCCTACGTGTTATGAGACACGCAAGAACAACTATAAGGGCAAAAATAGAGAAGAGCGCCCACCTCGCTAGTTCACACCTCTGACGGAATCGATGACTTCGATTTTCCATCAACTATGCGAGGCCAAGGCCATACGATTTCCCGAGGTCAAATTAGTAGATCCGAATGTGCCAAAGTCAAAGTGGCATCAAGATGATCTATTCTGCATATTCCATAGAGCGAAAGGCCATGACATCGAGACATGTTGGTCCTTCAAACACATTATGTAGAACATGATAGAAAAAGGAGAGCTTGTCGTACCAGGAAATCCATAGGCACCCGAACAATAGAAACATGGGGATTTTCAAGAATCCACTACCTAATCATGAGGCGCCTCGTAACAATGTCGACCAGGTCAATCAAGTGAGAATCGAACCACCTACCCAGGGGTTCGTAGGCATGGTCAATGTTGTTACTAGACATGGGAGGTACGATCAACCGAATCAACCTCATGCTCCCATTAGAGTACAAGCTATGTCGGATCAATGACCAGCTCAGAACATTCTAGGCCCACCAGCTAGACCGGTGGTGACCATAAGGAGCAGGTTAGTTCAGAACCTGTAGACAACTCCTACAAAGTTGTCAATATATGAGCTTATTCAGTAGTCCCCTAGACATAGGGAGACTCTTATGGACATTCTGAGGTCCATTGAGGTACAGTCCCAAGATGCGCATGCATTTACAAATTTTGTGGGACATGTACAATAGTGTCAGGAACCCACGATACAATTTTATGATCATGAAGTGAAGATGGTTCCTACTATTACGGCTGACCCACCATTGCATATTATCATGTGTGTTAACCACATGCCTTTCAAAAGGGTCTTGATCGACACTGGGTCCTCGATCAATATAATTATGACCAAGGCACTGAGCCATCTCAAGTTACCCAAATCACACATTGTGCCTACCACCTTTACGTTGAGAGCATTTAACGATGCACTATGCTCGATGGTTGGTACAATTGTTCTACCTATTCAGGTGGGACTCAAGACCATCTCTATGATGTGTCACATGATAGAGGGTGCCATGCAGTACAACATTCTACTTGGAAGGCCTTGGATTCATGAAATGCATTGCATCCCCTCTATCTTGCATCAATGCATGAAGTACATTCATGAGGGACAAGTTCACGTAGTGTCCTCGGACGAAGAACCATTCAAGTTCATGAACCTAGCAGATTTTCCTAGGGGTTTTGTACTCCCATCGATGCACTTGGATATCCGACCTATTTCATCGGTTAAGATTCCAATAGGTAAACCAGCAGCCCATGCTCAACCATCGACATCTGTGTCACACAGATCTGAGCATACGACTACAACTTCTCTAAAATCGACTACATCAGCAATGCATCGGCAAGTCGAGAAGCTAAAGGTAAAATTGGGTGAGAAAGTAGAAAATCATATGCCCGGACCAATCACCAATGAGACTCCCACTCCCATGGATGTGGAAGAACCTCAAGACAAAGCCGAGGAGGCACCTCAGCCTACTTCACCTGCATCTTCAGTAGGGTCATCTGCACCATAGGTGACCGTTCATCTGGCTAGCATAGGGTTGGGTGAGTATCTTGTGCAAAATGTTACTTTCGGACCTATCCTAAAAACTGCACAAGAGATGGGCCGACCGCACGCCCATCGATTTTTGATTGGATCTGTAGTGTCATTGGGTGAGCCACCCAACCAAACAAACTTCGTCTACGTAGGGCTAGATCAAGCACCCACCAGAATGTCCATAGATGAGGATGATGATGAGCCATTCACTATGAATGTGCGCTATCTATCCAACCCAAAATATGCCATGCACATTTTTGAGTCGTATCATTGGCATGGACATGACCTTGGTCTTTTTGAACAAGGACGTAGGACTCCGCTCGAACCTCATTATCAGTTAGCTACTGATAGGTTCGGGTTAGGGTTACAGGTACAGGATCATGATGATTTGCTTGTTGCATCCTTAGATCGCATGTACCTGAGTCTAGGGGACGATGTGGATTTTAATCCATACCACCCTAATCCTTCCAGCTATTGGAGGACTCGCTAGACGGTATCATTTGTTACCATAGGGCCACCTGATTCATATCATGATGGGCCCTTAGAGGACAACCCCAGAGACAACCTGGGTAACCAAATCCATAGTGCTACCGATGACACTGGTATGCAGGGGCATAACCCCACTACTGTAGGCGATCTCAAGTTGGGAGATCTTTGTGATGATGATGGAGAGGAGTCCACCTCCAAAATGAGTGGACCTAGTTATGATGCAGATGATGAGTCCTCAAATGATGATCAATCTGAGGAGGAAATCGAGCCGACCTTTCCAGGTCCAGCATTTATACGCCATCTGCTGCCTATGGAACAAGTGGAAGAGATGAACGAGCGCTTCATAGCCGATAGTGATTATAAAGATGAAATAGAGGAGGCTTACTTAAAGCCTCACCCAACTAATCTCCCACTATGCATAGACACAATAGAGTGGCCCATCCATGGTAGTGACCATAGTGATGAAGATGAGAGGATCGATTCCAGGCTCATGTATCCACAATATCTATTGCCTAGGGAATCGAAGCATGTTATGGAGGAAGTACCTCCCAACACTGAGTGCTCTAAGGAAGAAGCAGTGCCAGTTTACATGGTAGTATCATATATACGATCATTCTATCAGATTTATCTGGATAGTGATGATAGCGATCGTAGAATCAGATACATGGGACCACATCTACCAAATCACCCCTCAGAAGAGGGGGGAAGTGACGGATTGTATTTGTACAGTGATGATGAGGATTCGATGGAGATGGCCTATTTGGGACCTCACCACTTACGTAATAGGCCTCCACCTCGAGGTCCCCCACCTATTACAGCTACAGGTTTGCATCGGGAGATTAATCTCCATCATAGCCTGAGGGAAAGAAGAGAGCTCGAAGAGAGGTATCAAGAACTCTTTCCCCATCCACCTACATACGTAGAGCTCCTTGAGCCGAGAGATCCCATTTTGTAGCTAGTGCATCGAGAGGATCCAGTTATATGGGCATCCCATAGAGAGGATCCATTTGTGCCCGTACCATCCAAACCAGATCTTGGGTACGAAAGCTACGCTTCAAAGATAGAGTTTTGTCCATGTGGTTTCAGAGATCAATTCCATTCCATCAATATGGTCTCCATTGATTTGACCACTCCACTCCGCAATCCAGCAGATCCATCCAAACCACTGCATCTGAACATGGATGCTATCGATTGGGATCATACTGACTCATCGGTCCAACTTGAAGATTTCTTCCCTAATGAAGAAATGTTGCAACCATTTCATTTTGTGCCAGGCTATGCTCATGATGTTTATCATGCTGAGGGTGCTTCCCAAGAGGAACATGTGAACCCGACTGATGACATCCATCTGATTCCTATGCCTCACCAGCTTGAGGAAGGATCACATATGTCAGTAGAGAAAACCTTCGATGTGGATATCAGTAAAGATCCCACCAATCCAAAGAAGGTTAGATTTGGAGAGAGTCTCACTCCGGATGAGCGTGATAGCATCATCCCTCTACTGAAAGAGAGACCTGATCTCTTTGCTTGGACTTACAAAGACATGTCGGGTCTAGATCCAAAATTGGTTACTCATAACCTTTCGCTAGATCTGTCGAAGAAGCCAATCAAGCAAAAACTCAGAAAAATGCATCCAACAGTAGCCTTAATGGTGAAATACGAGCTGCAAAAGTTGTTGGACGTAGAGTTCATCATCTCCATCGACTATCCAGAATGGGTGTCCAATATGGTGCCCGTAGGAAAGCCAGATGGAAGGGTCCGTATTTGTATGGATTTTAGAGATCTCAATAAGGCAACACCCAAAGATTCATTTTCATTGCCAAATATCGATGCTCTGGTAGACGCTACTGTAGGTCACGAAATGCTCTCCCTTATGGATGGTTTTTCTGGATACAATCAGATTCAGATTAAACCCGAAGATCAGCATAAAACCATGTTTATAATGCCATGGGGGACATTTTGCTACAAAGTTATGCCATTCGGTCTTAAAAATGTTGGTGCCACATATCAACGGGCTATGACATATATCTTTCATGACTACATGCATAAAATCTTAGAAGATTATATCGATGACTTACTAGCTAAGTCGTTGCTGTGAGTAGAGCATGCGAAGGTCTTAAGGAAGGTCTTCGATCACCTGATAGAGCATAATGTCAGGTTGAATCCTAAGAAGTGCGTATTTGGTGTAACTTCAGGTAAACTCTTGGGATTCATCATTTCTAAATGAGGCATCGAAGTAGACCCAGCAAAGGTCACGGCTATTCTAGAGATGCATCCTCCCACTAATATCAAAGAACTAAGAAGCCTTCAGGGCAAAGTAGCATCCATAAAGTGATTCATCGCTCAATTATCAGATAAATGTCGACCCATGAATCGACTGCTACACAAGGGGGTCCCATTTGATTGGGACGAGGACTGCCAAGCAGCCTTTGCTGAGATTAAGCAATACCTAGCAACGCCGCCAGTACTAGCTCCACCAAGGCCAGATGAGCCTTTTTTGCTATATATATCGGCAACCGACTTTGCATTAGGGACCATGTTAGCCCAAAAGAACGTGCAAGGCAAAGAGCAAGCCGTATATTACATCAGTCACACCTTGGTGAGTTATGAGTCAAGATATGCATATGTTGAGAAGCTTTGTTTAGCAGTAGTGTTCGCTACCAAGAAATTGTGGCATTACATGCTAAGTCATACGACATATGTTATATCAAAATAGAATCCTTTGTAGTATATGATGAGCAAGACATATCATAACACACGTACTACAAAGTGGATCATGCTATTGATAGAATTTGATTTGCAATTCATCAACCAAAATTCCATCAAGGGACAAGTCATAGCTGATCAACTGGTTGAGGCACCACTGTCCAACAGTAGGCCTCTAACCATTGAGCTTCCAGATGATGCGGTCTTCGTAATATCTAAAGCTCCCAAACCCGAGGAACCAGAGAATAATGTTGATATGACATTGTTCTTCGATGGTTCAAAGTGTGAGCAAGGGGGTGGTGCAGGAATAGTGTTTTTCATGCCACAAGGAGCTCCAATGCCCTTGTCATTCAAGTTAGACTTTTCATGCACCAACAATAATGTTGAGTATGAAGCCCTACTTTTGGGCCTCCACACAGCCATCACCATGGGTATTAAAATATTGAACATTTTTGGTGATTCTCTACTCATAGTTAACCAGGTTAAGGGGCTCTTTCAGTGTCGATGTCCCATACTGAAAGCCTACAAAGATCTTGTTGCCACTTATTTGGCTAAATTTGAATGGTATGACATCGAGGCAATCCCTCATTCATCAAATAGGTTCGCAGACACCATGGCATATTTGGGGTCCTTGATCCCTCAGAATTCATCTGCCAATTTTACTACCATCCATGTTAGAATGCTCTCGCACCCAACAGTGGAGCGTGCAGCCTTTGATAACAAAGAGTCAGTCAACATGATTATCGTGGAACCAACAACTGATTGGTTCCATAGAGCAGAAGACTTTCTTAAGCAGGCACCCTGGGAGTCATTGACTTCCCAGAGTCCTACGGGGAGTGGTACTACCATTCACCACAAGGTTGTTTCCTAGTCTGCATTTGCAAAGTTAAATACGTAGGGGGAGCAGGTCATCTTAGCAATCGAAGCTGAGGCTTGTCAAAGCTGGATGTTGCAAATCCAAGACTTCCTAAAACTTGGTATGATCCCAGAGGGATTGTCGCATGCCGCAAGATGCACCTTCAAACAGAAAGTGACTAAGTATGTCTTGATAGGAGATATTTTGTACCGACGTAGCTACGAAGGAGTTCTCCTTCGATGTCTTGAGCCCCAAGAGTCATCTTGGGCAATTTTAGAAGCACACGATGGTACGTGCGGTGGCCATTTTAGCGGCATGGCTATCATCAAATGCATCCTTCGCATGGGTTATTATTGGCCCACTATGGAGAAGGATTGCAATGTGTATGTCAAGAAATGCGTTAAATGTCAACATCATGCTAATCTTACGCACTTGCCATCATAGGCCTTACAACCCATTCAGGCGGCTTGGCCATTTGCTCAGTGGGGACTAGATCTTATTGGCAAGATTTCTCCTCCATCGTTAGGTCGACATACATTCATTATCATGGCTACTGAGTATTTTACAAAGTGGGTGGAAGCCATTCCCCTTACAACGACCACTAGAGCTCGCATCGCAAAATTTATTCTCGAGCATATCATATGTCATTTTGGGATACCATCCAAAATAATTTTGGATAATGGAACTTCTTTTAAGAACAAAACTGTGTGGGCTTTAACATCTAAATACCGCATTAAACATAGTTTTGCAACTCCATACTATCCGCAAGCAAATGGGCAAGCTGAGGCCTCAAACAAGACTATGGTAGCCATCTTGAAAAAGACAGTGCAAGAACACCACAAGGATTGGCATATACAACTGCCCCTTGCATTATGGGCTTACAGGACTAGCATTCGGACGCCCATTGGGGCAACGCCATTTTCACTAGTATATGGCGCTGAGGCCATTATGCCCTTAGAGTTGGAAATTCCAACGCTGTACGTCGCATTGAAAGAGTTCATCGATGATGACACCGCATGGCAAGCTCACCTCGATCAATTGATGTTGCTCGATGAACATCGCATGAATGCCCTCGAGCATCTCCATGTTTATCAGGAGCGATTAAAATGAGCTTACAATATCAAAGTCCACTAGAGAGACTTTGAAGTTGGGGATCTTGTGCTGAAAGAGAACCAATAGAACTCGAATTTTCCACTTGACATGCGAGACAAATTTGTGGCTAACTGGCTAGGGCCTTACATCATATCTAAAAATATTGGTCTAGGTACCTATCGCCTAACATCGCTAAAGGGTGTGGAAGAGCTTGAGCCTCTCAATATCATCCATCTTAAGGCGTTCTATGCTTGAGAGTCAAGTAAAGGCACCAAAGGCATCTGTAAGCCTTTGGTCAACCCAAAAGCTTTGAGGGTTTTGTCTCAACCGCTCGGTCATCCCAAAATGCCCCAAGCTCTCTGTTGAGTAGCTTGGTCAAGTAAAATCTCCAAAGGTAGTTCCTCACCATTTGGTCATCCTTAAAAGCTCCAAGGACATGTACTCATCATTTGGTCAAATATGAAAGCTCAAAAATCTATAAAAATCAAGAAAAATATATAAAAGTCCAAAAAAAATTGGTAAAGCTTGAAATCCAAAAACATTTGCATTTGCATCTTGCATTTTCATTTGCATTCACACATGCATTCACATCATCATATTGCATTTAGGCATTTGTCATCCGTTGCATTCCACAGTAGAGTGTAATGCATCTATCAAAATTTTACAAATGATCACACGTTTGTATGTCAATCATGCACCCTTGCATTTATCATAATTCATTGCATTCATACGCGATACCTGTTGCGAAGAAATATGTATGTATATTAAGTTTTCCCGTCACTCAGCCATACCTAGTGGGTTCTTCAGATATTGTAGAAAGCTTGCTTTGCTGTTATAGACAAGGTCATTAGTTGGGATAGTGCTTCAACATATCAGAATCCCGCCACTAAGCAAAACAATATAAAATCCTGCTAAGACGAGAGAGGATGAAAGCTGCGAAAGTAGTCTTAGGTATCTAGAGAGATGGGTTTCATGACCTGCTTATCTTGCAAATAGTCGGTCTAGAAAGGTGTACTTTGGCAAAAGGACAAGAATTTCCCCTATAAATCCCAAAGTCACAAAGTTTAAATCCCAAGTTACAAAGTGCAAAAGTACAAATTTCAAGTTCAAAATATAAAGTGACATAGTGAATCAAAAGCACTATAAAAATCCCTTGCTCTAAGAAAATGGTAACACGTGGACTAACAGTGATTTTTATCACTACACATGAGCAAGTAAGAAGGGTGAGAACTTGAATCCCTGGATTGTCCACCTTTTGAAAGCCATAGAGTGATCCCCGATCGTAGCAATGGGTTGGAAGAGTCCTGCCTGCAATCGGAGGGGTAGTTCTATTGGGTGATCCCCAAACGTAGCAATGGGTTGAAAGAGTCCCACCTACATTTGGAGGGGTAGCCCTGATCAATTTGCAAGATGAGCTAGCTCTAGGTACCTAGGATTGTCTAGCCGTATAAGTCTAATCAAAGCTGAAACAAGGATGGTACGATCGTATGAGGAACCCTATCTCACATATGGGTTGAAAGAGTCCCGACTGACATACGGGGTATGCTTACGATCTATCTAAAAATACTCACATGCACACACAGGGATAATGAATAGTTGGGTCTATCACGGCAAAAGCCTTGTCCAATATAAGCCTTGTACAGTTAGTATGTGATTTTTGGAGAAGTCTACTAGGGTGTTTGAGTCTCAAGGAAAACCCCAAAAAAGTTCTCCAATAGCAACAATATACCAAATATCTTTAGACTTCAGAAATATGAGTCATTCATTCATCAGAATGCATTTTACAAAGCACAATCAAATATATAGGATAGATACCGCATGAATATCAGAAATGATGTTTAGACGACCACTGACTATATAGTGCAGCAAAGAAGAAATATACAAAATGACATAATCATTCATTGGCATTTTACCAATCCATTTCACTGCATTTCATATATGGGTGATTAATTGATTAAGTTCTTGTCATAAGAATTATCAATTATTTTGCATGATTGTTATACATTCTGTGGTGTCATATTTTAAAAATTGATATACACAGTTTACATTCATTCCTTATGTTTTAAGTGATTAAAGCATACAAGTTCATTTCCATTAGATTATGATTATGTACATAATGCATTACCATACATTGCATAGCATACCATAAACTGCATAAAATAAATGCATGCCCACAAAGCAAAAATAAATATGCGGTTAAAAATAAACATCGCATCCATCTACATACATCATATATCGCACATCTAATCATCTAGGTCACTGCATATCATCATCATAAAGTAGAATAGTTATCTAGTGCATGACATCCATACATCACATCATATAAACATAGCATTTACATAAGCCTTGCATCCATGTGCATCAAATAAACATAAAATCAAAATAATAAATAAACATGTACACATAATGAGCTATGAAAGATCATATCATATATATATGTGTGTCCAAAAGAGTACATAGGGAGTACAAAATGCCCACAGGCTACAACTGTGTAGGTCCTCGACCTTACACACAAAATAGTATATCAAAACTATAGTCTACAACTGCTATAGCTCGAATCTAGGCTGCTCCCCCTATACTGGAGCTCTCGCCGCCTCCCTCCACACTGTGCTCTGGAGCCTGCTCTCTTGGCTGACTTGGCACCTGTGGTGGATCCTGTTGTGGATCCTGCCTACCTCCAAAGCCTAACGCACCCAACACATAGGAAACTGGTAACTCGTAGTGGGGCTAGTCCTCTGATTGGAGGCCCCTGATGTCTACCCTAGATCTCTAGTCCTGGCCTGTGACCTCGTCGTGTGTGTACTAGAGGACCTATGCATCCTCTCAGTCCTGTGAGTCCTATGACTCGAGCTCGCTATCGATTGCCCTGAGGTCCTAGACCTGGTGTACTGAGACTTTGATGCGAAAGGATCCTCAAGAACCTGTAGCCTGTGCATCTCTATGTAACCGACTAGCTGATCAACGTGAGCAAGCCGGGCTACGTGCATCTCATTGGTCCTCATGACCATACCATGCAGTCAATCTACCTCCGTAGTCGGATCCTATGTAGCTATTGTACCTACTGCTAGTGCTGTAGGAGGCCCCATAATAGCCTGAGGAGGTGGCATAGCCCCCTTGCTACTCATGCGAGATCCCACTCTACCTCTGCTATAGTCCACTATGCCTGTGCTAACTCCAGGGTAGTCTATAGTCTCTACACCTGGGCCTCTACATAGGTAGCTCGAGTCATGAGCTCCTGCACCTAGCCCTGCACCTTAGTCAGGTGCCACTCCCTGTAAGACACCTTCACCTCTAGAGTGGTGATGGTAGTATCTCTCTCAAGCTTCTAGATGTGAAATCGCCCAATCTAACTCTACAAATCAGCAACCTGAGCCAGCAACCATCCCTCTGCATTGTTAAGAGGGACCTCACCCTCCTCTTGAGCATCCTCCTTAGGGTCGATCTCTGACATATCCTTAGCGACGGATTCTGTGTCCCAAATGCCCTTAGTACACTAGTGTACCCTGTGCCCATCAAGATCTGCCTCTACCTCTGCCTTAGTTGGATCTCGGCCCAAAGGCCCTATCCCATGCCATATGAATAGAGACCACCACCCGTCATAGTTGAGTGTGGTCTGAGCTATCTCAACACCCAACTCTTGGAAGTCATCGGGTGCATCTCCTAATGTCGAAGGAACTATCAATGGGAGATCCCTCTCTAGAGCTAGGCGTATGTACCTAAGTGGCATCTCTGGTATGTCCTGCACCATGCTAAACTATCATAGGACACGAGAGAAGAACTGATACTCTCAGACCTCTGGCTTATGCCAGATAAGCCATCTATCTTGGTGGGCCCATCGCAGCCACTCGTCCACCTCTGGCCATGCAGGGCAATCCATGTAGGGGCACCAGACAATGTCCCCCGACCCAAGTGATGCAAACTAAATAATGTAGTGCTTAGTGTTCCCAGCATGAGCCCTACTATGGATACCCTCCTCAGCATGAGGCCAACATGTGGTGTAACACTGATGGTCATCATCTATGGTGGTGATGTGTAGTGGTAGCTCTATAGGATGCTCGATCCAGATGTGCTGCCACCCCCAGATCTGTAGCAAAATGCTACAACTGATGCCCTTATAGCTCTACTCTGTAATATGGTATAGCTCCCTATAGAGTTGGCATAATAAGGTGCTCCCCCAAGCTAATAGTAGTGGCTCCTCTTTTGAGCTTTGAAGCACCCTCCAAGTAGGGGCTAGCATGTTTCAAGGAATCCTCATGCCCGAGGAGTCTGGAAGGACAATCTGCATGATGAGATGCATAAAGAGGGCCTCTCGAATAGAGAAGACATCATCTCGGTACCAGTCATCGATGTGCACCCCTCCATGGTCCGCATCATCCTATGCGTCGATGCTCTGGTCATCGAATATGGCATCAAAAATAGCATCCTTTGCCATGTAGGCAAAGGAAATGATAGCCTCACCATCGATAGGGATCCTAAAGATCTTGTAGACATCCTCCAGGGTGATGGTCATCTCACCGGGAGGAAGGTGAAATGTGTTGGTCCATGCATTCTAGCACTGGGCCAACACAGTCAGATAGGCTTGATCTACCCTAATGGTGGTGTTGGCATGTTTGCCAAATTGATTCTCATTGATTAATGCATTAGTGTATTATTGAAAATCTGACCTTTAATATCAGCATTGATGCAGCTTTGGCAAAAAAAGAAGAAAAAATGAGCAAAAAATAACTAAGTCTAAAAACTGTAGTGATTCGCTGACATGTCGTGAAATCGCGGTCAACGCAGTCAACGCAGGCAGGTTGGGCGGAACCGTCGTGATATCGCGACATGTTCTAGAATCACGGGTTGGTCAGCCTCAAAGATACAAAGTTGAAAACTTGCAGCGCGTCGCTGACATGTCAGCGAATCGCGACACTGGCGGCTTCGAAGGGACAAGTGTCAAAACTTGCAGCGATTCGCTGTATGTTTGAGTGGAGAAGAGTCCAAGGCAAAGATGCAGCGCGTCGCGATGGAAAATGGCAAAGGGTACGGAGAAATAAATGCGTAGCGATTTCGCTACCCGTAGCGAAATCGCGGGTTTTGACCAGAAAGACAAAGTACCCGAAACATGTAGCGATATCGCTACATGTTCCGTTTTCGCGTGGTGTTTGGCAGAGAAGACCCAAGGTTAAAAGTTGCAACGACGTGCTACCTGTAGCATTTTCGTGATGGCAAAATGGCAATTGGTATGAAAGGAGCAAAACGTAGCGATATCGTTACATGCTTCACAATCGCGGCCATTTTGGTCCAAGAAGCAAAGGAGCAGAAAGTTGTAGTGATTCGCCGCAATATCAACAAAGAAAGCCAACTGACATGAATATGCAGCGAAATCATGCAAGGGATGAAAATTGACAAAAAGCATGAAAATGGTTAAGTGCTCAAATTGGTAGCGAAATGGAGACAAGGAAGAATTGAAGACATTCAAGTGCAAAAGGTGTTATGTTTTCGTGGACCGTCTTCAAGACCGTACAAGGTTCCTGAAACATGTAGCGATATCGCTACATGTTCCATTTTCGTGGCGTGTGGCTTCAAAGGTTTCAGTGTTCAAAAGTGCAGCGATGCGCTGACTGTTTTCGCAAAAGGCATAAAAAATGTAGCGATTCGCTGCAAGTTCTGGGCGACAAGGCGAGTGCGGTGCAGCGATGCGCTGACTGTTTTCACAAACGGTATAAAAAATGCAGCGATTCGCTGCAAGTTCTAGGTGACAAGGCGGGGTGCAAAGAGAATCATGCAAAAAGCAAAAGGCGTCGCATTTTTGCGACCCATCCAGGAGACCGTACAAAGTGCCGAAACGTGCAGCGATGCGCTGCATGTTCCATTTTCGCGGGGCAGGAAGGAAGGAATAGCCAAAGGCCGCAATGCGTAGCGATATCGCTACATGTGCCATTTTTCGCGGAACAAGCTAGCGATAGAGAAGACAAAGCCGAAGATGTAGCGACAGCGCGACAGGGAGCATTTTCGTGGGTGTAAGTGACAAAAGTGTACGACATGAAAATACATCACGGTTTCGCGACCCGTCGCGTTTTCGCGACCTGCGACAGTTTCCCGCCAGAACATAGTATGAACGCCCAAGGAGATTTTTTGGATTTCCGATGATTTAATGCTGACCCGAAATTAAATGTTTTGTGGATTTCCAAGGTAGTCAAAGTGAAATACGCGCCCAGGCCACCAAGATTGAAGATTTAATGCATTCGAGGCTGCTGTTCATGGATTGTCGTAACGGTTTCATGCACATGTTCAAAGAATCAAATTTAATGAAGGACCGCGAACGTTTCATTGCATTTAATTTTTGTTTCTTCGAGGCTGTAATCAAGGGGTCGTGTATGTAATTTCCAATGCACAATTGTAGATCACGAGGAGGATGGTGGCAAACATTTAATGCTGTAGAGAGGATGGACCTCTATAAAAACCAATGTAATTCTCATTTCAAAAGGTTGGGGGGAAAAATTCTCTGCTAGAGACTGGAGATGCATTTGTAGGAATAACAGAGTTGGCTTCTAATTTGTCAAGCGGTTGTATGGGTGATTTCCTTTCTGTTCTATTGCATTTCTAATAGCTTTGTATTTCTTCATGGCTGTTGCATTAAAATTCTGCATGTTGGATTTATGTACTGCCGTGAGAGTATGATTTCTGGAATGTAGTTTTGGAGGGTCTCCCTGCATACATTGTGTGAAGGTTTAAGTTAATTATTTTTATTGCTTGCTGTTGTTGCATTTTTAAGTTTCCTGCTGCTATTTTCCCGGTCTTATAACTTCGGCCTGTGGCCATATTTCCCATTTCTTTATGTAGTTTTTAAATCTCTTTCCTGCAACCCTTATCTTAAACCAAGTCTAGAATAGTGAAGGGAACCAGCCCACTCTGGAGATTGGTCTGGAAGCCATTTCTTGCTTCCAGCCTTTCAATGTTGGCCAGGTCTAGGGTGCATTTGTAAAATCCTTTCCTGTGGCAGATTTTGGACCAATAGGTTGGTAGATCCATGATGTAACCAAACCTGATGGCTTGGAACCATGCTCGGT
Source organism: Wollemia nobilis (assembly GCA_028583015.1). NCBI lineage: Eukaryota > Viridiplantae > Streptophyta > Pinopsida > Araucariales > Araucariaceae > Wollemia > Wollemia nobilis. The sequence continues at coordinate 16,896,936 of JAQPPZ010017235.1, forward strand.
CATCATTCGATAAGGCCTTGTAGAGATTCTTCATAAGGTCAGGATCCCACGCTTTAGAAGTTAACTTTTAAAAAAGAAAAAAACATAATGTAAGCTAAATCTAGCTAAGTAGAGTTAAAGAAATTTAAAAATTTCTTAATTAGAAAAAAAAAACAAGCAATCACAAATCGTAACTACAACTTGCGGTCCCAAATTTGTAAATTGGAAATTGCAACTGGAGTTAAAGAAATTTAAAAATTTCTTAATTAGACAAAAAAAAAACAAGCAATCACAAACCACAACTACAACTTGCGGTCCCCAATTTGCAAATTGGGAACCGCAACTGCAACTTGCGATCTCCAGTTTGGAAATTGGGAACTACAACTGCAACTTGCAGTCGCCAGTTTGGAAATTGGTAACCATAGTTGAAACATGTGGTTCCCAATTTTCCAATTGGGAATCACAGCTACCAGCTGTAGTTTAGGAGTGGCACCCATTTTGGGTACCCCCCTCGACCACTAAAGCATAAACAATTAAATCAAAAGTTAACCTAGACTAGTGGGGTTCATTACCAGTAGTTTAATGGGGTTAAATTTTTGCATTTCTTAGTGTGGTTCATTTTACTAATATTGAGTGCGAGGTCTCAGTTTCGAGTTACCTTGCTCGCACCCTGCCCCCGGCTAGTCGATGGCTGATCAGGATCCGACATCAAGGTAGATGAGTGTAAATGTGGTAGAGTTTGGTAGCATTTCATATCAAGAATGTTCTATCTCTCTCAGATCTCTCAAATTGCTAGTACTTGCAATAAAATAATGAAAAATTTCAAATGGAAATTCAATTTATAGGTCCTCCTAGTCTCTGTAGACCACAGCTGACACCTGCGATTTTGAAACTAGGGTTTTCTGCCTGTAGGTCTAACCCACAGTCCCCAAAATTTGGAAATGTAAACCATCGATTGTACCCGTAGTCCAAAACTAGCAATAAATGCATTCAAAATCAGGGGAAGGTCTAAAATGACAAATTACTAACTTTCACCAGAAAAAAATTCAAAATCAATGATTAAAATTACAAATTTGGTGATGTTAAAAGCACCAGGATCAATCAAATAAATGCAAAATTAAACAAAAATAAATAAAATAATGAAAAACCAAATGTGCCTCGTATTCTATGATTTATCTTATAAAATTGGTGGTTGTAGCGACTTGCAATCCATGCAATTCGACAAGATGAGTAAATTACCATAAGGACATTTTGGGTAAACTTATCATTTATTTTATGACATATTTCAACAAAGCCTTGGATGGTACACCTATAAAAACAGTAGATGTCATTAAAGATGTACCCATTGTCCTGCATACAATACCCCAAATCACTGTTATTCAAGAAATTGTTGTAGTAGATTTAGAGCCCTATTTTAGCATGTGTTTATCCAGGGAATTTACCGCAAAATTAGGGGGTTATCTGGCATTAGATTATTCCCATATGGAAATTCCTTTTAAGAATAGACGTCTCAGAATACAGAATGAAAAGCCTTCCCCTTTTCACATTGAGAAGTTGGAAGATGTTGGAAAAGACATGCAGTCGGTCCATATGCTCACTGAAGAGTCTGAAGATGTTGTTTTAATGAGTGAAGTTTTAAACAATCTTCAGTTGGAAGACCAATTTTCAATGCTTAACTTCAATGCCATGATGGAGACAAATATTGGCTGCTATGCCATTCGAAAACCTGAGACTGAGACAAAGCAGGAATTGTCTAACCCAGTTGATCAGACTGAGGTTACAGATCAGTTATGGCGACTGTATTTCGATGGAGCTAGATGCAGGAATGGTGCCGGAGCAGGTATTATGTTAATTTCTCCTTCTGGTGTACAGAGAACTTATTCATATCGGCTTACATGGAGTTGTACTAATAATGCTACTAAATATGAAGCATTGTGCTTGGGTCTGAAGAAAGCAAAGAAGTTAGGAATAGAACAACTCAATATTTTTGGTGATTCCGAGCTTATTGTAAATCAGGTCACAAATAGATGCATCTCAAAGCAGAATTATCTGAAAGCATATCGTAATCAGGTTTGGGATTTGTTTGAACTTTTCACTGCGCTTAATATTCAAGCTGTTTCCGGAGAGATGAATAAACATGCTGACTTATTAGCATCTCTTGGAGCTAACTTTTCTCCCTGCCGATCAAGTTGTGAACAAGCCCAAGACAGTGAGAATGGTATACAGACCCAGTGTTCCAGATAAGGAAACTTTCTGGCAGGTCTTTGAAACCGATGAGCAGATTGTTAATTTCCTGATACATGAAGCTACAGCTATTGAAGGCATAACTTTGGAAGATGAGGAAGCCGAAGGTCTTATTCAATTAAGGAATAACCATATTCCAAAGGGTCTAATAACTCTGGAGAGCTTGTTTGACCAACATGATCGTTCCAGAAAGCCTCGAATGGAGATTGATAGAAAGGAATTCATGGAGTTAGAGCTTCAGCCTGACAAAGTGATTAAGGTTGGCACTGACTCAACCCCAGAAGAACTGCAAAAAATCAGGCAGCTCTGTAAAGAGTTTTTTGATATTATAGCTTGGAGCTATGAAGACTTGAAAGGTTACAACAAGCAGATTATACAACATACAATTGAACTGGAAGAAGGAGTTAGGCCTTTTCGAGAAACAGAGACCTATAAACCCAAAGATTGAGGCATTGATGAAGGCTGAGCTTGTTAAAATGTTGCAAGCTAAGATCATCTATCCAGTCAAGCACTCCACATGGGTCGCCAATCTGGTCCCCATCCGTAAGAAGAATGGAGATATTAGATTGTGCGTTGATTTCAAGAATTTGAACCATGCTTCATTAAAGGATCATTATCCTTTGCCAAGAATAGATCAAATATTGCATGTTGTGGCTGGTGCACAACGTTTTTCTTTGTTGGATGGATTTTTTGGGTATAACCAGATCTGGGTAAAATATGAAGATCAGTTTAAGACAACATTCACCATGAAGTGGGGTACTTTTGCATATCAGCGAATGCCCTTTGGACTGTCAAATGCTGGAGCTACCTTCCAAAGAGCTATGGACATTGCTTTCAAATATTTGTTGAACAAGATCATTGTAATATACCTTGATGACATGACAGTCTTTTCACATAGAAGGGAAGACCATTGTTCTCACCTGAGGCTGATTTTTGAGAAATGCAGAGAATTCGGAATCTCCATTAATCCAAAGAAGTCTGTGTTTTTCGTAAAATAAGGTAAGCTTCGGGTCATGTGATTTCCGAAGATGGATTAGCAATTGATCCAGCCCGTGTTGAAGCCTTGAAGAAATTATCACTCCCTGCAAACAAGAAGGAACTTCAATATTTCTTTGGACAGATAAATTTCATTAGAAAATTCATTGCTGATTTTGCTCAGGTTGTTAAACCAATGACTGAATTGTTGAAGAAAGATGCAGTTTTCCAATGGACAGCTCAAAGAAAGGAAGCATTTTAGGAGATCAAGGAAAGAATAGTGCAGGCCCTTGTCCTGATTAATCCTGACTACTCCAAGGATTTCATCTTATATGCAGTTGGAGAAGATGACAGTTATGCTGCAGTTTTGACACAAAAGGGAGATGATGGGAATGAAAGGCCCATTGCTTTTCTGAGCCAAGTCATTTTACCTCACGAAGCAAAGTACAATTTTATTGAGAAACAGGTATATGCTGTGATGAAATCCCTGAAGAAATTCAAACATTTTATTTCCCAAAGCAGGACATTTGTTTATGTGCTTCACCCAGATGTGAGAAATTTCATTCTTCAAGGAGAGTTGGGTGATAAATGTGCTGGCTGGGTCACCAAGATCCAGGAATTTGATGTAGAAATTCACCCAACTAAATTAGTGCGTAGTAAAGCTCTGTGCCAGTAGTTAGCAAAGATGGCAGCATTTGATGTATGCGAAGATCAGGGAGAGGCTCTTGCTGGTAATGACAATTTAATGAATTTCTTAATTCTGGAAAAATATTGGACAGAGGACCTGATTGATTACTTCACAACTGGAAGATGTCCATCACAATTGACTGCTTCTCAGAGGAGGAGATTTCGGTTGCAAGCTCTGCGGTATGTTTTGTTTTCAGATGGTTTATTTTTTAAAAATATTGATGGTGTTCTTTTGAAGTGTGTTAAACAAGTAGACAAGGATATGATCTTGGAAGAGTTCCATTCTGGTCTATCAGGAGGACATTTTGCAGGAAGATAGATGGCCTTGAAAATCATTCGAGCTGGTTACTACTTGCCGACCCTGTTCTCAGATTCTTTCAAGATTGCACAAGCCTGTGATAAGTGTCAAAGATATGCAGGAAGAGTAATGAATGCAGCTCTGCCTTTGCATCTAGTTCAAGTTGAAGCACCCTTTCAGCAATGGGGGTTGGATTTTATTGGAATAATTGATCCTAATTCCTCAGCTGGTCACAGATACATCTTAACAGCTACATATTATTTCACCAGGTGGTCTGAAGCCATACCTACAAAGATGGCCAATCAATCTGTAGTGATTTCTTTTTTTGAGAGTTTGATTACACGTTTTGGTGTTCCAGACGCCATCATTACATATAATGGAACTCCATTCATTGGAGCTGAACTGGCTGAGTTTGCTAACAAGTTTGGCATTTTCCTTAAGACATCTTCCAATTACTAGCCACAGGCAAATGGCTTGGCAGAGTCAACGAACAAAAATTTGCTCAGAATTTTAAAGAGGTCATTGGGAGAGAACAAAAGATCATGGCACTTGTTATTGAATTAGGTGTTATGGGCAGATAGGATTTCCATCAAGAAGTCCATTAAAACCTCACCATATGCCCTAGTCTATGGCAAAGAAGCAAGGTTGCCGGTTCATCTTGAGTTGCCAGTATTACAGCAATTGCAGTCTTTTCAAGATGATGAGACAGACCTGAGTTCCTTGGATCTGCGAATAGCACAGTTGTTGGAATTAGAGGAGCAGCGTTCCAAAGCGTATAATGAATTTGAAAAGCACATGCAAGGGATTTCGAAGTGGTTTTATAAGCATTCTGCAGCCCGTCCATTCAAGACAGGAGATTTGGTGCTGAAATGGAATGAGAATAAAGCTAAACCTGGAAATCATAAGAAGTTTGATGCATTCTGGGAGGGTCCCTTTCGTATTTCCAGCACAGGTGCAGCTAATTCTTTCTATTTGGAAGACATGGATGGTAGCTCACTTCCAATTTCAGTTAATGGCTTTCATTTGAAAGCCTACTTTTCATGAATTCTCAAGTTCAATTTGAGTTTGTATATAATATAAAATATATATATATATATATATATATATATATATATATATATAAAAGGAAGTGAAGAAGAAGAAAAGAGTATGTATATAGGTTTTGCCTTTTGTTGTCACCTTGGCTCTTGTTGCTTGTGGGCTCTAGGTGTTTGTTTCCCTTTTGTCCTTCCTTTCTCGGCAGTTTGTGGCTTCCAAATAATTCTTCTTTTCCCTCCCCTGCTTTCTATTTCCTTTCTTCATCTTCCTCTTCCTTCTTTTGTTTCTTTCTTCTTGCACTATAAAAAAACAAAAAGAATAAGCCACGACTGTTGTTTCTTCTCCCCTTTTCTATTTTTTCCCATTTCTTCTTATCCCTTTCTTCTCAGTTTGGTTTTTGTTTTAAAAAGCATTTATTTTCCAGCTTAGTTCATTTTCATTTCACGCTTCAAAACTTCCATTTCTGTTCCATCCATTCGTTCATTCCATCTATTGCCACTGGTAGTGTAGCAACATGCTGTTGTTATGTCTATTACGTCACTTTTGCTCCATCATTTTATTACTCACACCACTCCATTGCAGTCACCGCCTGCGCAATCGCAGGAGCTCACTTCACCATCACATTCCATTTCTTCAGTTTATAACCGCTTCTATGCAGGTTCTTCCGGTTCTAGTTTTTAGCAGCAGAAGAAGTTTTGCAGCAGTCCTCTGACATGTTTTGCAGCAGCCAACCTTACTGTTCTGATATGACTCTGTGCCCAATGGACTAAGGCCTGGATTCTCGCATACAGCAAGCTGTATACCCCGCGAGCCACCAAGAATGTTGGCATTTTTGCCACATTGATTCTCATTGATTAATGCATTAGTGTATTATTGAAAATCTGACCTTTAATATCAGCTTTGATGCAGCTTTGGCGAAAAAAGAAGAAAAAATGAGCAAAAAATAATTAAGTCTAAAAACTGCAGCGATTCGCTGACATGTCGCGAAATCGCGGTCAACGCAGTCAACGCGAGGAGAGTTGGGCGGAACCGTCGCGATATCGCGACGTGTTCCAGAATCACGGGTTGGTCGGCCTCAAAGATACAAAGTTGAAAACTTGCAGCGCGTCGCTGACATGTTAGCTAATCGCGACACTGGTGGCTTCGAAGGGACAAGTGTCAAAACTTGCAACGATTTGCTGTATGTTCGAGCGGAGAAGAGTCCAAGGCAAAGATGCAGTGCGTCACGACAAAAAATGGCAAAGGGTACGGAGAAAGAAATGCGTAGCGATATCGCTACCCGTAGTGAAATCGTGGGTTTTGACCAGAAAGACAAAGTACCCAAAACATGTAGCGATATCGCTACATGTTCCGTTTTCACGTGGTGTTTGGTAGAGAAAACCCAAGGTTAAAAGTTGCAACGACGCGCTACCTGTAGCATTTTCGCGATGGCAAAATGGCAATTGGTACGGAAGGAGCAAAACGTAGCGATATCGCTACATGCTTCAAAATCGCGGCCATTTTGGTCCAAGAAGCAAAGGAGCAGAAAGTTGTAGCGATTCGCTGCAATATCAACAATAAGGCCAACTGACATGAATATGCAACGAAATCATGCAAGGGATGAAAATTGATCAAAAAGCATGAAAATCCAAAAAATGGTTAAGTGCTCAAATTGGTAGCGAAATGGAGACAAGGAAGAATTGAAGACATTCAAGTGCAAAAGGTGTTATGTTTTCGCGGACCGTCTTCAAGGCCGTACAAGGTGCCTGAAACATGTAGCGATATCGCTACATGTTCCATTTTCGTGGCGTGTGGCTTCAAAGGTTTCAGTGTTCAAAAGTGCAGCGATGCGCTGACTATTTTCGCAAAAGGCATAACAAATGCAGCGATTCGCCAAGTTCACACAAACGCCCATGTTTTCACAAACGGCATAGAAAATGCAGCGATTCGCTGCAAGTTCTAGGCGACAAGGCGGAGTGCGAAGAGAATCATGCAAAAAGCAAAAGGCGTCGCATTTTCGCGACCCATCCAAGAGACCGTACAAAGTGCCGAAACGTGCAGCGATGTGCTGCATGTTCCGTTTTCATGGGGCAGGAAGGAAGGAATAGCCAAAGGCCGCAATGCATAGCGATATCGCTACATGTGCCATTTTTCGCGGAACAAGCTAGCGATAGAGAAGACAGAAGCCGAAGATGTAGCGATATCGCGACAGGGAGCCATTTTCGTGGGTGTAAGGTGACAAAAGTGTACGGCATTAAAATACGTCGCGATTTCGCGACCCGTCGCGTTTTCGCGACCTACGCAGTTTCCCGCCAGAACATAGTATGAACGCCCGAGGAGATTTTTTGGAGTTTCCGATGATTTAATGCTGACCCCAAATTAAATGTTTTGTGGATTTCCAAGGTATTCAAAGTAAAAGACGCGCCTGTGCCACCAAGATTGAAGATTTAATGCATTCGAGGTTGTTGTTCGTGGATTGTTGTAACGGTTTCAACTGCACATGTTCAAAGAATCAAATTTAATGAAGGACCGCGAACGTTTTTTTTTATTTAAATTTTTTTTTTTTAGAAGGTAATCAAGGGGGGGGCGGGTTATGTAATTCCCAATGCACAATTGTAGATCACGGGGAGGATGGTGGCAAACATTTAATGTTGTAGAGAGGACGGACCTCTATAAAAACCAATGTAATTCTCATTTCAAAAGGTTGGGGGGAAAAATTCTCTGCTAGAGACTGGAGATGCATTTGCAGGAATAACAGAGTTGGCTTCTAATTTTTCAAGCGGTTGTATGGGTGATTTCCTTTCTGTTCTATTGCATTTCTAATAGCTTTGTATTTCTTCATGGCTGTTGCATTTAAATTCTGCATATTGGATTTATGTACCGTCGTGAGAGTATGATTTCTGGAATGTAGTTTTGGAGGGTTTTCCTGCATACATCGTGCGAAGGTTTAAGTTAATTATTTCTATTACTTGTTGTTGTTGCATTTTTAAGTTTCCCGTTGCTATTTTCCCGGTCTTATCACTTCGGCCTGTGGCCATATTTCCCATTTCTTTCTGCAGTTTTTAAATCTCTTTCCTGCAACCCTTATCTTAAACCAAGTCTAGAATAGTGAAGGGAACCAGCCCACTCTGGAGATTGGTCTGGGAGCCATTTCTTGCTTCCAGCCTTTCAATGTTGGCCGGGTCTAGGGTGCACTTGTAAAATCCTTTCCTGTGGCAGATTTTGGACCAACAGTTTTTGGCACGCCGGGTGGGACAGATTTTATTTGTCTCTAAAAGATCCCATAGGGTCGAAGGTTTAATGTTCGCCTTCAGACTGTAAATTAGAGCATTTGGTGACTCTGTTGTTTTTGGTGACCCTGCTGGACCCATAAATACTTCATGATCACAAGATCACAGTCAAAGAAATTTGGCGATCTTGTTCAATTTTTTGAGCTCGATAGTTCGAGAAGTGGTGAGCATTCTAGATTAGTTTCCTCATCCCTTCCATCTTCTGTTGTACAAATACCCAGTATTGTTGCTAGTGTTGCACCCCTACAAGTTCCACCAATGGCACAATTTCCTCCACCCAGAAAATTCTTGGCATGGAATAGCACTGGAGCCTTGAATCTGCAGGCTCAGAATCCAGTACCTCAGGCTGCACTGAAGGCTTTGCCCACTTACGATGGTACTGGTAAAATAGCCTATGAGCACATAAATGATGTGGCTTCCCTGGCTGCTATCCATGACATTACCGATGAAGATGTAATGATCAAATTGTTAGTATGTTCTTTGAGAGGTAAACTGCTGTTTTGGTATAGAACTCTGCCTCCCGGCACCATAACATCATGGGATCAGTTTGGTGATTTGCTGGTGAAACATTTTCATGAACAGGATGACCCTTTCTCATTGTTAAATCAGTTTACTGTCATACAGAGACATCCACAAGAAGAGATACCTGATTTTAATGTCCGGTTTACCAGAACTTGGCAAAGGATTCCTGATGGTATTCGGCCTGTTGATGAATTAGCTGCGATGTACTACCTCAGAGCGTTTCACTCAGATATCGGCTGGGCGGTTCGGCAGTCTAATGTGATAACGTTTCCAAAAATATTTGAACAAGCAATTAAAGCGGAAGCTGATCTGGTTGCTGTAGGAAGACTGCCTCCAAAGGTAACTATGCCTCTTATTCCAGATTTGCCTCAATATTTATATGGTTCACAACCACACCCCATGCCAGCTATGTATCCTACACCATCATGGAGCTCTAAAGCACCTCAGATTGCAACTGTTCCAGCTCCTCAGTTGCCTGCTTTAACTCCTTTACCGCTCCCTGCACCCAACATTCAACCATCTCCCGTTTCCACTGCATTTCCAGCTTTGCCAGCACCACCAGCTCCTTTGCCCTTACCAGCACCTCCTACACCTGCAAACCCCGATCCATATACAACATTATTGCAAGAGGTGAAGTCTGCAAATTCTGCCATTAGAGCCATGGGAAATAAGATCACACTCATTGAGAGGAAGCAGCTGAGAGAGATTTCCACCAAGGAGATTTCAACCTCCTCAAATTACTAGAGATCAAGCTGCCTCCACAAGCAAAGCACCTGAAAAGGGCTTAGCTGTTCTAGCAAATGAAGATGCAGCCCATGCAGATGGAGTATATTGGTGTTCCACTTGTAATGATCCTCATGGAGAAGATACATGTATGGTTCACTTAAATTATGTGCAGACCTTGGCGGCCAGCTCTTCAGGTGACCATGTTAATATGATCTCAGAAGCTGGTCATAGTTTGATGACTGCAGTGGAAGATCAAGTTTCAGTTCTAACAAGGACTGGAAAGAAGCCTATGAATGTTGATCCTGCTGACTTAGAGCCGTTAAGAGTACCGGCTGAAGTGAAGAGGCCAATGAAAGCTCCTGTGCCAGCTCCAAAGTCTTTGCCCAAAGATCCAACTTTTAACAGAGTTCAAGAAAAGGCAAGAATCGCACCAATAAGATCAGAAGCAGAGGAGCAGGCACGTGAAAAATTGAAATATCCATCACTGACCAAGAGGTTAAGAGTGGAAGCTACACAGCAGTACAGAACCAGATTTGAGCAACCTGCTGAGAAGAAAAATTCTGCTGCAGTTTCATACAATATTGTTGATGATCTTAAGAAGACCCCTGCTAAGGTAAGCCTTTATGACGCTTTGCAATTACCTGGTCAAGTAGATTTATTACAAGAGTCATTGAAATTTGTGAAGGAGAGTGAAAAAGGGCCTACCCACACCGTCTATGCCCAAACTTTAACCACCTCTGTTACTGGTAAGAACAGACCTCCTCCTTTTTACTTGTCATTGCAAATAGAAGGTTAGGTTGTACACAATTGTATGATTGATTCTCGGAGCCGCAACCACTGTCATGCCCAAGGGAGTCTCATGAAGCTATGGGAATGGAGTATACCCGGAGTAGTCCTGGAGTTCTCGCAATTGGATGGTACGCCCGTAAAAATAGTAGGTGTCATTAAAGATGTACCCATTGTCCTGCATACAATGCCCCAAATCACTGTTATTCAAGAAATTGTTGTAGTAGATTTAGAGCCCTATTTTAGCATGTGTTTATCCAGGGAATTTACCGCAAAATTAGGGGGTTATCTGGCATTAGATTATTCCCATCTGGAAATTCCTTTTAAGAATAGACGTCTTAGAATACAGAATGAAAAGCCTTCCCCTTTTCACATTGAGAAGTTGGAAGATGTTGGAAAAGACATGCAGTCGGTCCATATGCTCACTGAAGAGTCTGAAGATGTTGTTTTAATGAGTGAAGTTTTAAACAATCTTCAGTTGGAAGACCAGTTTTCAATGCTTAACTTCAATGCCATGATGGAGACAGAGATTGGCTGCTATGCCATTCAAAAACCTGAGACTGAGACAAAGCAGGAATTGTCTAACCCAGTTGATCAGACTGAGGTTACAGATCAGTTATGGCAACTGTATTTCGATGGAGCTAGATGCAGGAATGGTGCCGGAGCAGGTATTGTGTTAATTTCTCCCTCTGGTGTACAAAGGACTTATTCTTATCGGCTTACATGGAGTTGTACAAATAACGCTGTTGAATATGAAGCATTGTGCTTGGGTCTGAAGAAAGTAAAGAAGTTAGGAATAGAACAGCTCAATATTTTTGGTGATTCCGAGCTTATTGTAAATCAGGTCACAAATAGATGCATCTCAAAGCAAGCATTATCTCGAAAGCATATCGTAATCGGGTTTGGGATTTGTTTGAACTTTTCACTCGCGCTTAATATTCAAGTTGTTTCCAGAGAGATGAATAAACATGCTGACTTATTAGCATCTCTTGGAGCTAACTTTTCTCCCGCTCGATCAAGTTGTGAACAAGCCCAAGACAAGGAGAATGGTATACGGACCCGAGCAGCGGATAAGGAAACTTTCTGGCAGTGTCTTTGAAACCGATGAGCAGATTGTTAATTTCTCGATACATGAAGTCTGCAGTTGTTGAAGGCAGAACTTTGGAAGATGAGGAAGCTGAAGGTCTTATTCAATTAAGGAATAACCATATTCCAAAGGGTCTAATAACTCGGAGAGCTTGTTTGACCAACATGATCATTCCAGAAAGCCTCGAATGGAGATTGATAGAAAGGAATACATGGAGTTAGAGCTTCAACCCGACAAAGTGATTAAGGTTGGCACCGACTCAACCCCGTAAGAAGCGCAGAAAATCGAGCATCTCAGAAAGAGTTTTCTTGATATTATAGCTTGGAGCTATGAAGACTTGAAAGGCTACAACAAGCAGATTATACAGCATACAATTGAACTGGAAGAAGGAGTTAGGCCTTTTCGGCAGAAACAGAGACCTGTAAATCCAAAGATTGAGGCGTTGATGAAGGCTGAGCTTGTTAAAATGTTGCAAGCTAAGATCATCTATCCGGTCAAGCACTCCACATGGGTCGCCAATCTGGTCCCAGTCCGTAAGAAGAATGGAGATATTAGATTGTGCGTTGATTTCAGGAATTTGAACCGTGCTTCATTAAAGGATCATTATCCTTTGCCGAGAATAGATCAAATATTGCATGTTGTGGCTGGTGCACAGCGTTTTTCTTTGCTGGATGGATTTTCTGGGTATAACCAGATCTGGGTAAAAGATGAAGATCAGTTTAAGACAGCATTCACCACGAAGTGGGGTACTTTTGCATATCAACGAATGCCCTTTGGACTGTCAAATGCTGGAGCTACCTTCCAAAGAGCAATGGATATTGCTTTCAAGGATTTATTGAATAGGATCATTGTAATATACCTTGACGACATGACAGTCTTTTCACATAGAAGGGAAGACCATTGTTCTCACCTGAGGCTGATTTTTGAGAAATGCAGAGAATTCGGAATCTCCATTAATCCAAAGAAGTCTGTGTTTGCTGTAAAAGAAGGTAAGCTTCTGGGTCATGTGATTTCTGAAGATGGATTAGCAATTGATCCAGCCCGTGTTGAAGCCTTGAAGAAATTGTCACTCCCTGCAAACAAGAAGGAACTTCAATCTTTCTTTGGACAGATAAATTTCATTAGAAAATTCATTGCTGATTTTGCTCAAGTTGTTAAACCAATGACCGAATTGTTGAAGAAAGATGCAGCTTTTCCAATGGACGAACTCAAAGAAAGGAAGCATTTCGAGAGATCAAGGAAAGAATAGTGCAGCCCCTGTCCTGATTAATCCTGACTACTCCAAGGATTTCATCTTATATGCAGTTGGAGAAGATGACAGTTATGCTGCAGTTCTGACGCAAAAGGGAGATGATGGGAATGAAAGGCCCATTGCTTTTCTGAGCCAAGTCATTTTACCTCATGAAGCAAAGTACAATTTTATTGAGAAACAAGTATATGCTGTGATGAAATCCCTGAAGAAATTCAAACATTTTATTTCCCAGAGCAGGACATTTGTTTATGTGCTTCACCCAGATGTGAGAAATTTCATTCTTCAAGGAGAGTTGGGTGATAAACGTGCTGGCTGGGTCACCAAGATCCAGGAATTTGATGTAGAAATTCACCCAACTAAATTAGTGCGTGGTAAAGCTCTGTGCCAGCAGTTAGCAAAGATGGCAGCATTTGATGTATGCGAAGATCAGGGAGAAGCTCTTGCTGGTAATGACAATTTAATGAATTTCTTAATTCTGGAAAAAGATTGGACAGAGGACCTGATTGATTACTTCACAACTGGAAGATGTCCATCACAATTGACTGCTTCTCAGAGGAGGAGATTTCGGTTGCAAGCTCTGCGGTATGTTTTGTTTTCAGATGGTTTATTTTTTAAAAATATTGATGGTGTTCTTTTGAAGTGTGTTAAACAAGCAGACAAGGATAGGATCTTGGAAGAGTTTCATTCAGGTCTCTCAGGAGGTCACTATGCAGGAAGACCGATGGCCTTGAAAATCATTCGAGCTGGTTACTACTGGCCGACCCTGTTCTCAGATTCTTTCAAGATTGCACAAGCCTGTGATAAGTGTCAAAGATACGCAGGAAGAGTAAGGAATGCAGCTCTGCCTTTGCATCCAGTTCAGATTGAAGCACCCTTTCAGCAATGGGGGTTGGATTTTATTGGAATAATTGATCCTAATTCCTCAGCTGGTCACAGATACATCTTAACAGCTACAGATTATTTCACAAGGTGGTCTGAAGCCATACCTACAAAGATGGCCAATCAATCTGTAGTGATTTCTTTTGTTGAGAGTTTGATTACACGTTTTGGTGTTCCAGACGCCATCATTACAGATAATGGGACTCCATTCATTGGAGCTGAACTGGCTGAGTTTGCTAACAAGTTTGGCATTTTCCTTAAGACATCTTCCAATTACTATCCACAGGGAAATGGCTTGGCAGAGTCAACGAACAAAAATTTGCTCAGAATTTTGAAGAGGTCATTGGGAGAGAACAAAAGATCATGGCACTTGTTATTGAATCAGGCGTTATGGGCAGACAAGATTTCCGTCAAGAAGTCCATTAAAACCTCACCATATGCCCTAGTCTATGGCAAAGAAGCAAGGTTGCCGGTTCATCTTGAGTTGCCAGTATTACAGCAGTTGCAGTCTTTTCAAGATGATGAGACAGACCTGAGTTCCTTGGATCTGCGAATAGCACAGTTGTTGGAATTAGAGGAGCAGCATTCCAAAGCATATAATGAATTTGACAAGCACACGCAAGGGATTTCGAAGTGGTTTTATAAGCATTCTCGCAGCCCGTCCATTCAAGACAGGAGATTTGGTGCTGAAATGGAATGAGAATAAAGCTAAACCCGGCAATCATAAGAAGTTTGATGCATTCCGGGAGGGTCCCTTCCGCATTTCCAAGCACGAGTGCAGCTAATTCTTTCTATTTGGAAGACATGGATGGTAGCCCACTTCCAATTTCAGCTTAATGGCTTTCATTTGAAAGCCTACTTTTCATGACTTCGCAAGTTCAATTTGAGTTTGTATATAATATAAAAAATAATATATATATATATATATATATATATATAAAAAGGAAGTGAAGAAGAAGAAAAGAGTATGTATATAGGTTTTGCCTTTTGTTGTCACCTTGGCTCTTGTTGCTTGTGGGTTGTAGGTGTTTGTTTCCCTTTTGTCCTTCCTTTCCCGACAGTTTGTGGCTTCCAAAGAATTCTTCTTTTCCCTCCCCTGCTTTCTATTTCCTTTCTTCATCTTCCTCTTCCTTCTTTTGTTTCTTTCTTCTTGCAATAAAAAAACAAAAAGAATAAGCCACGGCTGTTGTTTCTTCTCCCCTTTTCTATTTTCCCCATTTCTTCTTATCCCTTTCTTCTCAGTTTGGTTTTTGTTTTTAAAAGCATTTATTTTCCAGCTTAGTTCATTTTCATTTCACGCTTCAAAACTTCCATTTCTGTTCCATCCATTCGTTCATTCCATCTATTGCCACTGGTAGTGTAGCAACATGCTGTTGTTATGTCTACTACGTCACTTTTGCTCCATCATTTTATTATTCACACCACTCCATTGCAGTCACCGCCTGCGCAATCGCAGGAGCTCACTCCACCATCACATTCCATTTCTTCAGTTTATAACCGCTTCTATGCAGGTTCTTCCGGTTCTAGTTTTCAGCAGCAGAAGAAGTTTTGCAGCAGTCCTCTGACATGTTTTGCAGCAGCCAACCTTCCTGTTCTGATATGACTCTGTGCCCAATGGACTAAGGCCTGGATTCTTGCATACAGCAAGCTGTATACCCCGCGAGCCGCCAAGAATGTTGGCATTTTTGCCACATTGATTCTCATTGATTAATGCATTAGTGTATTATTGAAAATCTGACCTTTAATATCAGCTTTGATGCAGCTTTGGCGAAAAAAGAAGAAAAAATGAGCAAAAAATAACTAAGTCTAAAAACTGCAGCGATTCGCTGACATGTCGCGAAATCGCGGTCAACGCAGTCAACGCAGGCAGGTTGGGCGGAACCGTCGCGATATCGCGACGTGTTCCAGAATCGCGGGTTGGTCGGCCTCAAAGACACAAAGTTGAAAACTTGCAGCGCGTCGCTGACATGTCAGCGAATCGCGACACTGGCGGCTTCGAAGGGGCAAGTGCCAAAACTTGCAGCGATTCGCTGCATGTTCGAGCGGAGAAGAGTCCAAGGCAAAGATGCAGCGCGTCACGACGGAAAATGGCAAAGGGTACGGAGAAAGAAATGCGTAGCGATATCCAGGAAGACGCCAAACATGTAGCGATATCGCTACATGTTCCGTTTTGGTGTTTGAGAGAGGACCCAAGGTTAAAAGTTACAGCGACGCGCTACCTGTAGCATTTTTCGCGATGGCAAAGTGGCAATTGGTACGGAAGGAGCAAAACGTAGCGATATCGCTACATGCTTCAAAATCGTGGCCATTTTGGTCCAAGAAGCAAAGGAGCAGTAAGTTGTAGCGATTCGCTGCAATATCAACAATAAGGCCAACTGACATGAATATGCAGCGAAATCATGCAAGGGATGAAAATTGATCAAAAAGCATGAAAATGGTTAAGTGCTCAAATTGGTAGCGAAATGGAGACAAGGAAGAATTGAAGACATTCAAGTGCAAAAGGTGTTATGTTTTCACGGACCGTCTTCAAGGCCGTACAAGGTGCCTGAAACATGTAGCGATATCGCTACATGTTCCATTTTCGTGGCATGTGGCTTCAAAGGTTTCAGTGTTCAAAAGTGCAGCGATGCGCTGACTGTTTTCGCAAAAGGCATAAAAATGCAGCGATTCGTTGCAAGTTCTGGGCAACAAGGCGAGTGATAGTTTTCAAACGATAGAAAATGTAGCGATTCTGCAAGTTCTGGGTGACAAGGCGGAGTGCGAAGAGAATCATGCAAAAGCAAAGGCGTCGCATTTTCACGACCCATCCAGGAGACCGTACAAAGTGCCAAACGTGCACATGCGCCGCATGTTCCGTTTTAGGGAGAAGGAAGGAATAGCCAAAGGCCGCAATGCGTAGCGATATCGCTACATGTGCCATTTTTGCGGAACAAGCTAGCGATAGAGAAGACAAAGCCGAAGATGTAGCGACAGCGCGACAGGGAGCATTTTCACGGGTGTAAGTGACAAAAGTGTACGGCATGAAAATACGTCGCGATTTCGTGACCCGTCGCATTTTCGCGACCTGCGACAGTTTCCCGCCAGAACATAGTATGAACGCCCGAGGAGATTTTTTGGATTTTCGATGATTTAATGCTGACCCGAAATTAAATGTTTTGTGGATTTCCAAGGTAGTCAAAGTAAAAGACGCGCCCAGGCCACCGAGATTGAAGATTTAATGCATTCGAGGCTGCTGTTCGTGGATTGTCGTAACGGTTTCATGCACATGTTCAAAGAATCAAATTTAATGAAGGACCGCGAACGTTTCATTGCATTTAATTTTTGTTTCTTCGAGGCTGTAATCAAGGGGTCGTGTATGTAATTTCCAATGCACAATTGTAGATCACGAGGAGGATGGTGGCAAACATTTAATGTCGTAGAGAGGACGGACCTCTATAAAAACCAATGTAATTCTCATTTCAAAAGGTTGGGAAAAATTCTCTGCTAGAGACTGGAGATGCATTTGCAGGAATAAAAGACTTGACTTCTAATTTTTCAAGCGGTTGTATGGGTGATTTCCTTTCTGTCCTTTTGCATTTCTAATAGCATTTGTATTTCTTCATGGTTGTTGCGTTTAAATTCTGCATATTGGATTTATGTACTGTCGTGAGAGTATGATTCCTGGAATGTAGTTTTGGAGGGTTTTCCCGCATGAGATCGTGCGAAGGATTAAGTTAATAATTTTTATGTTACTTGTCGTTGTTGCATTTTTAAGTTTCCTCGCCGTTATTTTCTCGATCTCATCACTTCGGCCTCGTGGCCATATTTCCCATTTCTTTCTGCAACTTTTAAAATCTCTTTCCCGCAACCCTTATCTTAAACCAAGTCTAGAATAGTGAAGGGAACCAGCCCACTGAGATTGGTCTGGAAGCCATTTCTTGCTTCCAACCTTTCAATGTTGGCCAGGTCTAGGGTGCATTTGTAAAATCCTTTCCTGTGGCAGATTTTGGACCAACAGTTTTTGGCACGCCCGGTGGGACAGATTTTATTTGTCTCTAAAAGATCCCATAGGGTCGAAGGTTTAATGTTCGCCTTCAGACTGTAAATTAGAGCATTTGGTGACTCTGTTGTTTTTGGTGACCCTGCTGAACCCAGAAATACTTCATGTTCACAAGATCACAGTCAAAGAAATTTGGCGATCTTGTTCAATTTTTTGAGCTTGATAGTTCGAGAAGTGGTGAGCATTCTAGATTAGTTTCCTCATCCCTTCCATCTTCTGTTGTACAAATACCCAGTATTGTTGCTAGTGTTGCACCCCTACAAGTTCCACCAATGGCACAATTTCCTCCACCCAAAAAATTCTTGGCATGGAATAGCACTGGAGCCTTGAATCTGCAAGCTCGTAATCCAGTACCTCAGCCGCACTGAAGGCTTTGCCCACTTACGATGGTACTGGTAAAATAGCCTATGAGCACATAAATGATGTGGCTTCTTTGGTCGCTATCCATGACATTATTGATGAAGATGTAATGATCAAATTGTTAGTGTGTTCTTTGAGAGGTAAACTGCTGTTTTGGTACAGAACTCTGCCTCCCGACACCATAACATCATGGGATCAGCTTGGTGATTTGCTGGTGAAACATTTTCATGAACAAGCTGACCCTTTCTCATTGTTAAATCAGTTTACTGTCATACAGAGACATCCACAAGAAGAGATACCCGATTTTAATGTCCGGTTTACCATAACTTGGCAAAGGATTCCCGATGGTATTCGGCTCGCTCGATGAATTAGCTGCGATGTACTACCTCGGAGCGTTTCACTCGGATATCGGTCGGGCGGTTCGGCAGTCTAATGTGGTAACGTTTCCAGAAATATTTGAACAAGCAATTAAAGCGAAAGCTGATCTGGTTGCTGTAGGAAGACCGCCTCCGAAGGTAACTATGCCTCTTATTCCGGATTTGCCTCAATATTTATATGGTTCACAACCACACCCCATGCCAGCTATGTATCCTACACCATCATGGAGTTCTAAAGCACCTCAGGTTGCAACTGTTCCAGATCCTCAATTGCCTACTTTAACTCCTTTACCGCTCCCTGCACCCAGCATTCAACCATCTCCCGTTTCCACCGCATTTCCAGCTTTGCCAAGACCACCAGCCTCCTTTGCCCTTACCAAGACCTCCCTGCACCTGCAAACCCTGATCCATATACAACATTATTGCAAGAGGTTAAGTCTGCAAATTCTGCCATTAGAGCCATGGGAAATAAGATCACACTCATTGAGAGGAAGCAGGCTGAGAGAGATTTCCAGCCAAGGAGATTTCAACCTCCTCAAATTACTAGAGATCAAGCTGCCTCCACAAGCAAAGCACCTGAAAAGGGCTTAGCTGTTCTAGCAAATGAAGATGCAGCCCATGCAGATGGAGTATATTGGTGCTCGACTTGTAATGATCCTCACGGAGAGGATACATGTATGGTTCACTTAAATTATGTGCAGACCTTGGCGGCCAGCTCTTCAGGTGACCATGTTAATATGATCTCAGAAGTTGGTTATAATTTGATGACTGCAGTGGAAGATCAAGTTTCAGTTCTAACAAGGACTCGGAAAGAAGCCTATGAATGTTGATCCTGCTGACTTAGAGCCGTTAAGAGTACCGGCTGAAGTGAAGAGGCCAGTGAAAGCTCCTGTGCTAGCTCCAAAGTCTTTGCCCAAAGATCCAACTTTTAACAGAGTTCAAGAAAAGGCAGCAGCTGCACCAGTAAGATCAGAAGCAGAGGAGCAGGCACGTGAAAAATTGAAGTATCCATCACTGACCAAGAGGTTAAGAGTGGAAGCTACACAACAGTACAGAACCAGATTTGAGCAACCTGCTGAGACGAAAAATTTTGCTGCAGTTTCATACAACATTGTTGATGATCTTAAAAAGACCCCTGCTAAGGTAAGCCTTTATGACGCTTTGCAATTACCTGGTCAAGTAGATTTATTACAAGAGTCATTGAAATCTATGAAGGAGAGTGAAAAAGGGCCTACCCAGACCGTCTATGCCCAAACTTTAACCACCTCTGTTATTGGTAAGAACAGACCTCCTCCTTTTTACTTGTCATTGCAAATAGAAGGTTGGGTTGTACACAATTGTATGATTGATTCTGGAGCTGCAACCACTGTCATGCCCAAGGGAGTCTGTGAAGCTATGGGAATGGAGTATACCCGGAGTAGTCCTCGGAGTTCTGCAATTGGATGGTACGCCCGTAAAAATAGTAGGTGTCATTAAAGATGTACCCATTGTCCCGCATACAATGCCCCAAATCACTGTTATTCAAGAAATTGTTGTAGTAGATTTAGAGCCCTATTTTAGCATGTGTTTATCCAGGGAATTTACTGCAAAATTAGGGGGTTATCTGGCATTAGATTATTCCCATCTGGAAATTCCTTTTAAGAATAGACGTCTCAGAATACATAATGAAAAGCCTTCCCCTTTTCACATTGAGAAGTTGGAAGATGTTGGAAAAGACATGCAGTCGGTCCATATGCTCACTGAAGAGTCTGAAGATGTTGTTTTAATGAGTGAAGTTTTAAACAATCTTCAGTTGGAAGACCAGTTTTCAATGCTTAACTTCAATGCCATGATGGAGACAGAGATTGGCTGCTATGCCATTCGAAAACCTGAGACTGAGACAAAGCAGGAATTGTCTAACCCAGTTGATCAGACTGAGGTTACAGATCAGTTATGGCAACTGTATTTCGATGGAGCTAGATGCAGGAATGGTGCCGGAGCAGGTATTGTGTTAATTTCTCCTTCTGGTGTACAGAGAACTTATTCATATCGGCTTACATGGAGTTGTACTAATAATGTCGCTGAATATGAAGCATTGTGCTTGGGTCTGAAGAAAGCAAAGAAGTTAGGAATAGAACAACTCAATATTTTTGGTGATTCCGAGCTTATTGTAAATCAGGTCACAAATAGATGCATCTCAAAGCAGCATTATCTGAAAGCATATCGTAATCAGGTTTGGGATTTGTTTGAACTTTTCACTGCGCTTAATATTCAAGCTGTTTCCAGAGAGATGAATAAACATGCTGACTTATTAGCATCTCTTGGAGCTAACTTTTCTCCTGCTGATCAAGTTGTGAACAAGCCCAAGACAGTGAGAATGGTATACAGACCCAGTGTGCCAGATAAGGAAACTTTCTGGCAGGTCTTTGAAACCGATGAGCAGATTGTTAATTTCCTGATACATGAAGTGGTAGCTGTTGAAGGCAGAACTTTGGAAGATGAGGAAGCCGAAGGTCTTATTCAATTAAGGAATAACCATATTCCAAAGGGTCTAATAACTCGGAGAGCTTGTTTGACCAACATGATCGTTCCAAAAAGCCTCGAATGGAGATTGATAGAAAGGAATTCATGGAGTTAGAGCTTCAACCTGACAAAGTGATTAAGGTTGGCACTGACTCAACCCTAGAAGAACTGCAAAAAATCAGGCAGCTCTGTAAAGAGTTTTCTGATATTATAGCTTGGAGCTATGAAGACTTGAAAGGCTACAACAAGCAGATTATACAACATACAATTGAACTGGAAGAAGGAGTTAGGCCTTTTCGACAAAAATAGAGACCTGTAAACCCAAAGATTGAGGCATTGATGAAGGCTGAGCTTGTTAAAATGCTGCAAGCTAAGATCATCTATCCGGTCAAGCACTCCACATGGGTCGCCAATCTGGTCCCCGTCCGTAAGAAGAATGGAGATATTAGATTGTGCGTTGATTTCAGGAATTTGAACCGTGCTTCATTAAAGGATCATTATCCTTTGCCAAGAATAGATCAAATATTGCATGTTGTGGCTGGTGCACAACGTTTTTCTTTGCTGGATGGATTTTCTGGGTATAACCAGATCTGGGTAAAAGATGAAGATCAGTTTAAGACAGCATTCACCACGAAGTGGGGTACTTTTGCATATCAGCGAATGCCCTTTGGACTGTCAAATGCTGGAGCTACCTTCCAAAGAGCTATGGACATTGCTTTCAAAGATTTGTTGAACAAGATCATTGTAATATACCTTGACGACATGACAGTCTTTTCACATAGAAGGGAAGACCATTGTTCTCACCTGAGGCTGATTTTTGAGAAATGCAGAGAATTCGGAATCTCCATTAATCCAAAGAAGTCTGTGTTTGCTGTAAAAGAAGGTAAGCTTCTGGGTCATGTGATTTCTGAAGATGGATTAGCAATTGATCCAGCCCGTGTTGAAGCCTTGAAGAAATTGTCACTCCCTGCAAACAAGAAGGAACTTCAATCTTTCTTTGGACAGATAAATTTCATTAGAAAATTCATTGCTGATTTTGCTCAGGTTGTTAAACCAATGACCGAATTGTTGAAGAAAGATGCAGTTTTCCAATGGACAGCTCAAAGAAAGGAAGCATTTCAGGAGATCAAGGAAAGAATAGTGCAGGCCCCTGTCCTGATTAATCCTGACTACTCCAAGGATTTCATCTTATATGCAGTTGGAGAAGATGACAGTTATGCTGCAGTTTTGACGCAAAAGGGAGATGATGGGAATGAAAGGCCCATTGCTTTTCTGAGCCAAGTCATTTTACCTCACGAAGCAAAGTACAATTTTATTGAGAAACAGGTATATGCTGTGATGAAATCCCTGAAGAAATTCAAACATTTTATTTCCCAGAGCAGGACATTTGTTTATGTGCTTCACCCAGATGTGAGAAATTTCATTCTTCAAGGAGAGTTGGGTGATAAACGTGCTGGTCGGGTCACCAAGATCCAGGAATTTGATGTAGAAATTCACCCAGCTAAATTAGTGCGTGGTAAAGCTCTGTGCCAGCAGTTAGCAAAGATGGCAGCATTTGATGTATGCGAAGATCAGGGAGAGGCTCTTGCGGGTAATGACAATTTGATGAATTTCTTAATTCTGGAAAAAGATTGGACAGAGGACCTGATTGATTACTTCACAACTGGAAGATGTCCATCACAATTGACTGCTTCTCAGAGGAGGAGATTTCGGTTGCAAGCTCTGCGGTATGTTTTGTTTTCAGATGGTTTATTTTTTAAAAATATTGATGGTGTTCTTTTGAAGTGTGTTAAACAAGCAGACAAGGATAGGATCTTGGAAGAGTTCCATTCTGGTCTATCAGGAGGACATTTTGCAGGAAGACCGATGGCCTTGAAAATCATTCGAGCTGGTTACTACTGGCCGACCCTGTTCTCAGATTCTTTCAAGATTGCACAAGCCTATGATAAGTGTCAAAGATATGCAGGAAGAGTAAGGAATGCAGCTCTGCCTTTGCATCCAGTATAGGTTGAAGCACCCTTTCAGCAATGGGGGTTGGATTTTATTGGAATAATTGATCCTAATTCCTCAGCTGGTCACAGATACATCTTAACAGCTACAGATTATTTCACCAGGTGGTCTGAAGCCATACCTACAAAGATGGCCAATCAATCTGTAGTGATTTCTTTTGTTGAGAGTTTGATTACACGTTTTGGTGTTCCAGACGCCATCATTACAGATAATGGAACTCCATTCATTGGAGCTGAACTGGCTGAGTTTGCTAACAAGTTTGGCATTTTCCTTAAGACATCTTCCAATTACTATCCACAGGGAAATGGCTTGGCAGAGTCAACGAACAAAAATTTGCTCAGAATTTTGAAGAGGTCATTGGGAGAGAACAAAAGATCATGGCACTTGTTATTGAATCAGGCGTTATGGGCAGACAGGATTTCCGTCAAGAAGTCCATTAAAACCTCACCATATGCCCTAGTCTATGGCAAAGAAGCAAGGTTGCCGGTTCATCTTGAGTTGCCAGTATTACAGCAGTTGCAGTCTTTTCAAGATGATGAGACAGACCTGAGTTCCTTGGATCTGCGAATAGCACAGTTGTTGGAATTAGAGGAGCAGCGTTCCAAAGCGTATAATGAATTTGACAAGCACATGCAAGGGATTTCGAAGTGGTTTTATAAGCATTCTGCAGCCCGTCCATTCAAGACAGGAGATTTGGTGCTGAAATGGAATGAGAATAAAGCTAAACCTGGCAATCATAAGAAGTTTGATGCATTCTGGGAGGGTCCCTTTCGCATTTCCAACACAGATGCAGCTAATTATTTCTATTTGGAAGACATGGATGGTAGCTCACTTCCAATTTCAGTTAATGGCTTTCATTTGAAAGCCTACTTTTCATGAATTCGCAAGTTCAATTTGAGTTTGTATATAATATAAAAAATAAATAAATAATATATATATATATATATAAAAAAAAAAAGGAAGTGAAGAAGAAGAAAAGAGTATGTATATAGGTTTTGCCTTTTGTTGTCACCTTGGCTCTTGTTGCTTGTGGGCTGTAGGTGTTTGTTTCCCTTTTGTCCTTCCTTTCCCGGTAGTTTGTGGCTTCCAAAGAATTCTTCTTTTCCCTCCCCTGCTTTCTATTTCCTTTCTTCATCTTCCTCTTCCTTCTTTTGTTTCTTTCTTCTTGCAATATAAAAAAACAAAAAGAATAAGCCACGACTGTTGTTTCTTCTCCCCTTTTCTATTTTTCCCATTTCTTCTTATCCCTTTCTTCTCAGTTTGGTTTTTGTTTTAAAAAGCATTTATTTTCCAACTTAGTTCATTTTCATTTCACGCTTCAAAACTTCCATTTCTGTTCCATCCATTCGTTCATTCCATCTATTGCCGCTGGTAGTGTAGCAACATGCTGTTGTTATGTCTATTACGTCACTTTTGCTCCATCATTTTATTACTCACACCACTCCATTGCAGTCACCGCCTGCGCAATCGCAGGAGCTCACTTCACCATCACATTCCATTTCTTCAGTTTATAACCGCTTCTATGCAGGTTCTTCCGGTTCTAGTTTTCAGCAGTAGAAGAAGTTTTGCAGCAGTCCTCTGACATGTTTTGCAGCAGCCAACCTTCTGTTCGGATATGACTTTGTGCCCAATGGACTAAGGCCTGGATTCTTGCATACAGCAAGCTGTATACCCCGCGAGCCGCCAAGAATGTTGGCATTTTTGCCACATTGATTCTCATTGATTAATGCATTAGTGTATTATTGAAAATCTGACCTTTAATATCAGCTTTGATGCAGCTTTGGCGAAAAAAGAAGAAAAAATGAGCAAAAAATAACTAAGTCTAAAAACCGCAGCGATTCGCTGACATGTCGCGAAATCGCGGTCAACGCAGTCAACGCAGGCAGGTTGGGCGGAACCGTCGCGATATCGCGACGTGTTCCATAATCATGGGTTGGTCGACCTCAAAGACACAAAGTTGAAAACTGGGCGTCGTCGACATGTCGCGAATCGCGACACGCGGCTTCGAAGGGGCAAGTGCCAAAACTTGCAGCGATTCGCTGCATGTTCGAGCGAAGAAGAGTCCAAGGCAAAGATGCAGCGCGTCGCAACGAAAAATGGCAAAGGGTACGGAGAAAGAAATGCGTAGCGATATCGCTACCCATAGCGAAATCACGGGTTTTGACCGAAGCAGTCGAAACATGTAGCGATATCGCTACATGTTCCGTTTGCGGTGTTTGGCAGAGAAGACCCAAGGTTAAAAGTTGC
The DNA here is from genome assembly GCA_028583015.1 of Wollemia nobilis. Taxonomy (NCBI): domain Eukaryota; kingdom Viridiplantae; phylum Streptophyta; class Pinopsida; order Araucariales; family Araucariaceae; genus Wollemia; species Wollemia nobilis. Next base: position 16,922,213 of record JAQPPZ010017235.1, read on the forward strand.
AACGACGCGCTACCTGTAGCATTTTCACGATGGCAAAATGGCAATTGGTACGGAAGGAGCAAAACGTAGCGATATCGCTACATGCTTCAAAATCGCGGCCATTTCGGTCCAAGAAGCAAAGGAGCAGTAAGTTGTAGCGATTCGCTGCAATATCAACAATAAAGCCAACTGACATGAATATGCAGCGAAATCATGCAAGGGATGAAAATTGATCAAAAAGCATGAAAATGGTTAAGTGCTCAAATTGGTAGCGAAATGGAGACAAGGAAGAATTGAAGACATTCAAGTGCAAAAGGTGTTATGTTTTCGCAGACCGTCTTCAAGGCCGTACAAGGTGCCTGAAACATGTAGCGATATCGCTACATGTTCCATTTTCGTGGCATGTGACTTCAAAGGTTTCAGTGTTCAAAGTGCAGCGATGCGCCGACTATTTTCGCAAAAGGCATAAAAAATGCAGCGATTCGCTGCAAGTTCTGGGCAACAAGGCGAGGCCGATGCACTGTTTTCACAAACGATAAAAAATGCAGCGATGCACTGCAAGTTCTAGGTGACAAGGCGGAGTGCGAAGAGAATCATGCAAGAGCAAAAGGCGTCGCATTTTCGCGACCCATCCAGGAGACCGTACAAAGTGCCGAAACGTGCAGCGATGCGCTGCATGTTCCGTTTTCACGGGGCAGGAAGGAAGGAATAGCCAAAGGCCGCAATGCGTAGCGATATCGCTACATGTGCCATTTTTCGCGGAACAAGCTAGCGATAGAGAAGACAAAGCCGAAGATGTAGCGACAGCGCGACAGGGAGCATTTTCGCGGGTGTAAGTGACAAAAGTGTACGGCATGAAAATACGTCGCGATTTCGCGACCCGTCGCGTTTTCGCGACCTGCGACAGTTTCCCGCCAGAACATAGTATGAACGCCCGAGGAGATTTTTTGGATTTTCGATGATTTAATGCTGACCCGAAATTAAATGTTTTGTGGATTTCCAAGGTAGTCAAAGTAAAAGACGCGCCCAGGCCACCGAGATTGAAGATTTAATGCATTCGAGGCTGTTGTTCGTGGATTGTCGTAACGGTTTCATGCACATGTTCAAAGAATCAAATTTAATGAAGGACCGCGAACGTTTCATTGCATTTAATTTTTGTTTCTTCGAGGCCGTAATCAAGGGATCGTGTATGTAATTTCCAATGCACAATTGTAGATCACGAGGAGGATGGTGGCAAACATTTAATGTCGTAGAGAGGACGGACCTCTATAAAAACCAATGTAATTCTCATTTCAAAAGGTTGGGGAAAAATTCTCTGCTAGAGACTGGAGATGCATTTGGCAGGAATAAAAGACTTGACTTCTAATTTTTCAAGTGGTTGCATGGGTGAATTTCCTTTCTGTTCTATTGCATTTCTAATAGCATTCGTATTTCTTCATGGTTGTTGCATTTAAATTCTGCATGTTGGATTTATGTACCGCCGTGAGAGTATGATTTCTGGAATGTGGTTTTGGAGGGTCTCCCTGCATGAGATCGTGCGAAGGATTAAGTTGATTATTTTTATTACTTGCCGTTGTTGCATTTTTAAGTTTCCTCGCTCGTTATTTTCCCGATCCCATCACTTCGGCCTGTGGCCATATTTCCCATTTCTTTCTGTAGTTTTTTAAATCTCTTTCCTGCAACCCTTATCTTAAACCAAGTCTAGAATAGTGAAGGGAACCAGCCCACTGGAGATTGGTCTGGAAGCCATTTCTTGCTTCCAGCCTTTCAATGTTGGCCAGGTCTAGGGTGCATTTGTAAAATCCTTTCCCGTGGCAGATTTTGGACCAACAGTGGGTAGATCCATGATGTAACCAAACCCGATGGCTTGGAACCATGCTCGGTCATCATTCGATAAGGCCTTGTAGAGAGTCTTCATAAGGTCAGGCTCCCATGCTTTAGAAGTTAACTTTTAAAAAAGAAAAAAACATAATGTAAGCTAAATCTAGCTAAGTAGAGTTAAAGAAATTTAAGAATTTCTTAATTAGAAAAAAAAAAAACAAGCAATCACAAATCGTAACTACAACTTGCGGTCCCCAATTTGCAAATTGGGAATTGCAACTGGAGTTAAAGAAATTTAAAAATTTCTTAATTAGACAAAAAAAAAACAAGCAATCACAAACCACAACTACAACTTGCGGTCCCCAATTTGCAAATTGGGAACCGCAACTGCAACTTGCGATCTCCAGTTTGGAAATTGGGAACTACAACTGCAACTTGCAGTCGCCAGTTTGGAAATTGGTAACCACAGTTGAAACATGTGGTTCCCAATTTTCCAACTGGGAATCACAGCTACCAGTTGTAGTTTAGGAGTGGCACCCATTTTGGGTACCCCCCTCGACCACTAAAGCATAAACAATTAAATCCTAAGTTAACCTAGACTAGTGGGGTTCATTACCAGTAGTTTAATGAGGTTAAATTTTTGCATTTCTTAGTGTGGTTCATTTTACTGATATTGAGTGCGAGGTCTCGGTTTCGAGTTACCTTGCTCGCACCCTGCCCCTGGCTAGTCGATGGCTGATCAGGATCCGACATCAAGGTAGATGAGTGTAAATGTGGTAGAGTTTGGTAGAATTTCATATCAAGAATGTTCTATATCTCTCAGATCTCTCAAATTGCTAGTACTTGCAATAAAATAATGAAAAATTTCAAATGGAAATTCAATTTATAGGTCCTCCTAGTCTCTGTAGACCGCAGCTGACACCTACGATTTTGAAACTAGGGTTTTATACCTGTAGGTCTAACCCGCAGTCCCCAAAATTTGGAAATGTAAACCATAGATTGTACCCGTAGTCCACAGCTAGCAATAAATGCATTCAAAATCAGGGGAAGGTCTAAAATGACAAATTACTAACTTTCACCAGAAAAAAAAATCAAAATCAATGATTAAAATTACAAATTTGGTGATGTTAAAAGCACCAGGATCAATCAAATAAATGCAAAATTAAACAAAAATAAATAAAATAATGAAAAACCAAATGTGCCTCGTATTCTATGATTTATCTTATAAAATTGGTGGTTGTAGCTACTTGCGATCCATGCAATTCGACAAGATGAATAAATTACCATAAGGACATTTTGGGTAAACTTGTCATTTCTTTTATGACATATTTCAACAAATCATCGACAATATGATTCAACACAAGTCTTCTTGCATTTGTATTATTTCGACTCCCTAAGATGGCTATCATAGCCTGACTGCTCCATGGGATAGAGATGTGCAAATACTACTAAGCGTTGTAATCATAAGTTGAACTAGGACTAGCCAAGGTATTAAAAGTCTCGAATCTAAAGTTGTTCAAGATCATTCATTATGGTCAAGTGAATTTGTCGCTTCATACATTGTCATTACCCTCATTGACTCGTCTCTTGATGGGGTAATTATAATTTCATGTCATAATCAAAATTAACAAAATATCCCAAAGATCATAGATCCCTTGATCTTGTCGAAATTGTGTTCATTCTTGCGAATCATTGCTAACATATATCATAAGCTTTCCCATTTGCTTGGGGCAAATAGCAAATATGAAATTTTGTTTGTAGCTCTCATCCTTTGGTTATATAGGCCTAACTCCTATTGTAGCACCAAATCTACCCGAACGTCTGATGGTGAGTGTAGACTTTTCAAATGTAAGCCTTCCCAAGTTGGAAGCAATGATTCCAAGATGTGCGTCCTTTTGCTGGACCTGGGACATCTAATGTTAATTAGACTAATGATCATCATAGAAACTTCAAAATCATTTTAGGAGGTATATTTTTGCTCAGCATTGTTTGATATCACAACACATCTCAAAAGGGGCATCTGTACACACCTAAAACATGTCATGCCAAGGATGACTACTCATATGGACATGCTACAAAACCATATGGAGGATCTTGGATAGAATCCAAGATAGAGCAGTGGTTCTAACCACTCAATTTAGGAATTTTGGCCTAAGTAGTCTAAATTGCAGCCTAGACTTGTGGTCTCCAGTCTAAACCATGGTTGACACCTGCGATCTGTAGTTTGGATCGCAACTATGACCTACGGTCTTAACTGGAGTTTAGTTCGGCCTTCCCTCTGAGCCAAATCGGTTGGAACAGCCAAGAGATCTAGAAGGAGGCAGTTGGAGGACGAAAGATTCCAAAGGCTTCCATCGCAACTGTCCTAACCAACCTTCTTGGTCTTGGCTTCTCCATGAAGCCACCCCTAGCCCTAGAGGCATGCTATAAATACCTCACTCAAAACAGGGAGGAAAGGAAGAGAGATGATTTGTATAGAGAAATGCTAGAAAATTATCGAGTGAGAGTTAATTGATCAAGAGAGTAGTGAATCCCTATCAAATTGCATACTGACTTTGTACATTTGAGAGCCCCTTTGATATCCATATAAATACCAATTAGCCATGGATGCCCTAGGTGCCTAGGAGGATAAAGAAACACAAATTCGGGCAAACGAAGGTCCTTCACAGTGATTTGACTACCAAATTTATTAGAGGACAACAAAGGCAACCCTTGAACATCAATTTGGACAAGGAGATCAAGACCACTACCCTTAATTTTGAGGGTAAAACTATCAGATTTCAAACTACGACTGTCAGCTATGGTTCATAGTGCAGATCGCCCATCACAGTTGTGGTTTGTAACATGTTAATTATCACCTTACTTACTTTACTTTTGATAGCATCGATTAGTCATGTTAGTATTTTTATAGGTTTAATTGCATTTTAGGGAAACTCTGACCGTAGGAATTAGTCATTTTATGCATTGTATTAAGTAGGAGTACATTGGATCTTTATGCACTTTATTGTTCCTAATTTGATATTTTATCCATGCATCATTTGCTTATTCATGTCTTACATGTTGTAGTATAATTCTTGATTTAATCAGAATAGTTTAAAGCCTTTCTTTATGTTTTCTTGTTTTACTAGTTTAATTGCACTTACATGCATATTTCCTTAACGAGCCTCATCACGAGAGGCTATCAATATGTTTAATTGTGTGCTATTGTTTCTTGTTCATAGAGACAGGTGAAAGAGTAGCCTATGTCATAATCCTTCCACATCATGGAGAAGGGGGTTATCTCAACCCCAAGGTAGTTTATGACTAATCAACGAAGCATCATAAGTGCGCCTACCCTATTGAGGGCATTGGAAATTGTAGTATCTGTATCATATTTCAAGTGACCCTAAGAGGGCATTTTTGTAATCGAAGCTCATTTAAAGATTAATACAAGAAATTTTACATACGTTGGCTTTCTTTGTTCAATTTATGTACTTGTGTGGATATTTATGCTTTCATGATGGTATAGATCAATACGATAGCTAGGTGCAATTATGTCAGTTTGTGCTTGTATTTTTGGATGATATACTGATCTATTCCAAGAACAAGAATGAACATGATCAACATATGAGAATTGTACTTGAGATTTTGAGAAAGAAACGATTATATGAAAAATTATCAAAGTATGATTTTTACACTTCACAAGTATAATATCTGGGATATATTATATTTGCAGAAGGGATTACAATAGAACCCAAAAAAAATGAAGGAATTATTGATTGGCCAACACCTACTAATGTGATAGAGGTACAAATTTTTTGGGGATTCTAGGATATTATAGGTGATTCGTTAGAGGATTTTAAAGAATTTTCCAACCCGTTACAAACCATGAAATTAAAGGAAAAGCCTTCAAATGGACACAACAATGTGAAGAGGATTTTTGAATTTTGAAATAAAGGTTGATAACCACACTGATTTTACAACTACCTGATCCTAATAAGTGGTTTACAGAATGTACTAACACTTCCATTTAAGGATTAGGATAGTTTTTAACCCAATATGATGTTGTAATTTCCTATGAATCTAGGAAACTTAAGAGGCATGAGGTGAATTATGCCACTCAATATTTAGATTTGGCAGTTGTTGTACATGCCCTTAAGATATAGAGGCACTATTTGTTGGAAAAACCATTTGAATTGAAGATAGATCACCAGAGCCTAAGATACATATTTACTCAACCCTTATTGAATTTTAGGAAAATATGGATGGAATTTTTAGCTAAGTACAATTTTTGCATTGAGTATATCAAGGGTAAGGAGAATAAGGTCATTGACACTCTGAGTAGGAGAGGGTGAATTACTGCAATGACAAAATATCATTATGATATGTTAGATCAAACTAAAGTGTGGCAAGGAAAAGATGAATTTTTCTAGTCTTGTAATGTTTAGGTTGAGCAAGAACTTGGAAAGAATACATATTTTGTATACAAATATGATTTGTTATTTTATAAATATAGGTTGGTAGTTCCAAAAATAGGAAGGTTGAGGGAAACAATCCTTAATGAGGCTCACAATACTACTTATGTTGCACACCTAGGAAGGGTAAAAATGCACAAAAACTTGAGAAAAACTTACTAGTGGCTAGGAATTAAAAAGGATATCACTAATTATGTGGCTAGATATTTAGAGTACCAAAGAGTGAAAGTGAAACATCTACATACAGTTGGAAATTTGTACCCACATGATATACCTACACAAAAATGGCAAGTGGTATCAATGGACTTTATTGTGAGATTGCCTAAAACAAGGTTTAGGCATGATGCAATTTTGGTAGTTGTGGATAAGTTAACCAATTTTGCACATTTTATATTAGGCAATGTGTAATATGACACACCTGCAGTAGCAAGTAATTTTACCAAGGAAGTAGTAAGAATCCATGGGTTTCCAGAAGTTATAATCTCCCATAAATATTCTTGCTTTACCTCTAAATTTTGGCTAGTGTTGCATGAAGCATTGGAAATAAAAATTGAATATTAGTACTTCTTATCACCCTCATACAAATGGGCAAACTGAGAGGGTGAATTCGGTATTGGAAGATGTGCTAACAATGTACTATATGGATTAGCATACAAAGTGGGAATTATTTATACCTAGTGGAATTCACATAAAATAATAGTTATCATGCATCACTAGGTATGGTAAATTTTGAAGCCCTTTATGGGAGACGATGCATAACTCCCTTATCTTGGGATAATATGAAATATCGGGTACTGATCGGACAAGAAATTATGAAAGAAATGGAAGATCATTTGAAAATAATTCAGCAAAACTAGAAAGAGGTCACAAACTACCAAAAGAGCTATGTAGACCTCAAAATATCACTAAGGGAATATTTTGTGAGAGATAGGGTATTCTTAAGGGTGAAACCAACTAAAAGTTCCAATAAATCTTCTAAAATTGACTTCAGATATGTGGGTCCATTTGAAATTGTGGATAAGATAAGCCTCATTGCATACAAACTTGCTCTAACACTAAGCCTATCCAAAAGCCACAGTGTCTTCCATGTATCCCTCTTTAGAAAATATATTTTTGATCCAAATCACGTTTTAGATGTTTCTAAATTATAGATGACAAACCCACTCAAAATTGAAGTTCGACCTATTTGTATACTTGGTTTTAAAACCAAGAATATGAGGAAGAGAAGCATAGAGCAATTTTGGGTCCAATGGGACTAGTACTCGGATAGGAATGCCATGTGGGAAGATGTGGTAGATATGTAGCAGCAGTTTCCTTACCTATTTGAGTAGACATAGACATTTTTTAAAATAAAAATATTTTATATGATTCGATGAAGTATGTATATATACATATGAGCATGAGACTGTATACTGAGTAGAGTAGTTTGTGTATGCTTTGGAATACTGGGTAGAGTAATTTGCTTATATTTTGATGTATATTTTGGTTGTGTATGAATATATGGTTTTTTTTTTTTTTAAGTAAAAAACCCCTTGTGGGGTCGCCTTGGTTTGAGAGACCATGAACAGGGGGTTCTACATCGTCAAAGTCACCCGGGAGTCGCACCCGACCCTGCCCGCACCAACATTATCAATTGGATTTTGGGTACCCAATTCAGCTTTTTGGTAGGGTGGAGATTTGAACCTAGGACCTCCCTTGGAGTATTGCCCTCTCCTATCAAACTCACCTACAACACCTAGGTAATATATGGTTTTAAGTATTGTAGAACATCATGCAAATGATTATATAGACAAGATCAAATTGCTAATGGGCTTTGTATATGTATGTTTACATGATGTATGAATTATGAATACCATTTTCTATTGTATTTTCTAGACACATACATGAAAATATTGTAATTTTTATTAACCATTCCATAAAACACAGGGACTATAATTATTTCTAGTGGGGGAGGATGTAACGACCCTCTTGCATGATCATTTTTTATATATTAATCGATGAAGTGTATTACCTTTTCCATAGAACAAGGTATTTTTGATGTCTATTTTGTATATAGGATTAGGTATCTACTCTCGATAAGTCAAGGTTGGTTGGTAGAAAAGGTAATAGGAAAGTGATGTTTCATGTCATGAGTACGTGGAATGCTCACCACATATGTATATCATATAGATTTCATGGATGATTTGTTAAGTTTGTGTAAGCTTTGTTTTGAAAATATTGTATGTCTTAATTGGCAATGAAAATGCCTAGGGCATGGGAGCATTTGATAATGAAAATACCTAGACATGGGAGCCTATTTATTGTTGTATGCTTTACAAAATAAAAGGTTATGGGAAACTCTGACCGTAGGTTTAATTGCTTTGATAGCATCGATTAGTCATGTTAGTATTTTTATAGGTTTAATTGCATTTTAGGGAAACTCTGACAGTAGGAATTAGTCATTTTATGCATTGTATTAAGTAGGAGTACATTGGATCTTTATGCACTTTATTGTTCCTAATTTGATATTTTATCCATGCATCATTTGCTTATTCATGTCTTACATGTTGTAGTATAATTCTTGATTTAATCGGAATAGTTTAAAGCCTTTCTTTATGTTTTCTTGTTTTACTAGTTTAATTGCACTTACATGCATATTTCCTTAACGAGCCTCATCACGAGAGGCTATCAATATGTTTAATTGTGTGCTATTGTTTCTTGTTCATAGAGACAGGTGAAAGAGTAGCCTATGTCATAATCCTTCCACATCATGGAGAAGGGGGTTATCTCAACCCCAAGGTAGTTTGTGACTAATCAACGAAGCATCATAAGTGCGCTGACCCTATTTAGGGCATTGGAAATTGTAGTATGTGTATCATTTTTCAAGTGACCCTAAGAGGGCATTTTTGTAATCGAAGCTCATTTAAAGATTAATACAAGAAATTTTACATACGTTGGCTTTCTTTGTTCAATTTATGTACTTGTGTGGATATTTATGCTTTCATGATGGTATAGATCAATACGATAGCTAGGTGCAATTATGTCAGTTTGTGCTTGTATTTTTGGATGATATACTGATCTATTCCAAGAACAAGAATGAACATGATCAACATATGAGAATTGTACTTGAGATTTTGAGAAAGAAACGATTATATGAAAAATTATCAAAGTATGATTTTTACACTTCACAAGTATAATATCTGGGATATATTATATTTGCAGAAGGGATTACAATAGAACCCAAAAAAAATGAAGGAATTATTGATTGGCCAACACCTACTAATGTGATAGAGGTACAAATTTTTATGGGGATTCTAGGATATTATAGGTGATTCGTTAGAGGATTTTAAAGAATTTTCCAACCCGTTACAAACCATGAAATTAAAGGAAAAGCCTTCAAATGGACACAACAATGTGAAGAGGATTTTTGAATTTTGAAATAAAGGTTGATAACCACACTGATTTTACAACTACCTGATCCTAATAAGTGGTTTACAGAATGTACTAACACTTCCATTTAAGGATTAGGATAGTTTTTAACCCAATATGATGTTGTAATTTCCTATGAATCTAGGAAACTTAAGAGGCATGAGGTGAATTATGCCACTCAATATTTAGATTTGGTAGTTGTTGTACATGCCCTTAAGATATAGAGGCACTATTTGTTGGAAAAACCATTTGAATTGAAGATAGATCACCAGAGCCTAAGATACATATTTACTCAACCCTTATTGAATTTTAGGAAAATATGGATGGAATTTTTAGCTAAGTACAATTTTTGCATTGAGTATATCAAGGGTAAGGAGAATAAGGTCATTGACACTCTGAGTAGGAGAGGGTGAATTACTGCAATGACAAAATATCATTATGATATGTTAGATCAAACTAAAGTGTGGCAAGGAAAAGATGAATTTTTCTAGTCTTGTAATGTTTAGGTTGAGCAAGAACTTGGAAAGAATACATATTTTGTATACAAATATGATTTGTTATTTTATAAATATAGGTTGGTAGTTCCAAAAATAGGAAGGTTGAGGGAAACAATCCTTAATGAGGCTCACAATACTACTTATGTTGCACACCTAGGAAGGGTAAAAATGCACAAAAACTTGAGAAAAACTTACTAGTGGCTAGGAATTAAAAAGGATATCACTAATTATGTGGCTAGATATTTAGAGTACCAAAGAGTGAAAGTGAAACATCTACATACAGTTGGAAATTTGTACCCACATGATATACCTACACAAAAATGGCAAGTGGTATCAATGGACTTTATTGTGAGATTGCCTAAAACAAGGTTTAGGCATGATGCAATTTTGGTAGTTGTGGATAAGTTAACCAATTTTGCACATTTTATATTAGGCAATGTGTAATATGACACACCTGCAGTAGCAAGTAATTTTACCAAGGAAGTAGTAAGAATCCATGGGTTTCCAGAAGTTATAATCTCCCATAAATATTCTTGCTTTACCTCTAAATTTTGGCTAGTGTTGCATGAAGCATTGGAAATAAAAATTGAATATTAGTACTTCTTATCACCCTCATACAAATGGGCAAACTGAGAGGGTGAATTCGGTATTGGAAGATGTGCTAACAATGTACTATATGGATTAGCATACAAAGTGGGAATTATTTATACCTAGTGGAATTCACATAAAATAATAGTTATCATGCATCACTAGGTATGGTAAATTTTGAAGCCCTTTATGGGAGACGATGCATAACTCCCTTATCTTGGGATAATATGAAATATCGGGTACTGATCGGACAAGAAATTATGAAAGAAATGGAAGATCATTTGAAAATAATTCAGCAAAACTAGAAAGAGGTCACAAACTACCAAAAGAGCTATGTAGACCTCAAAATATCACTAAGGGAATATTTTGTGAGAGATAGGGTATTCTTAAGGGTGAAACCAACTAAAAGTTCCAATAAATCTTCTAAAATTGACTTCAGATATGTGGGTCCATTTGAAATTGTGGATAAGATAAGCCTCATTGCATACAAACTTGCTCTAACACTAAGCCTATCCAAAAGCCACAGTGTCTTCCATGTATCCCTCTTTAGAAAATATATTTTTGATCCAAATCACGTTTTAGATGTTTCTAAATTATAGATGACAAACCCACTCAAAATTGAAGTTCGACCTATTTGTATACTTGGTTTTAAAACCAAGAATATGAGGAAGAGAAGCATAGAGCAATTTTGGGTCCAATGGGACTAGTACTCGGATAGGAATGCCATGTGGGAAGATGTGGTAGATATGTAGCAGCAGTTTCCTTACCTATTTGAGTAGACATAGACATTTTTTAAAATAAAAATATTTTATATGATTCGATGAAGTATGTATATATACATATGAGCATGAGACTGTATACTGAGTAGAGTAGTTTGTGTATGCTTTGGAATACTGGGTAGAGTAATTTGCTTATATTTTGATGTATATTTTGGTTGTGTATGAATATATGGTTTTTTTTTTTTTTAAGTAAAAAACCCCTTGTGGGGTCGCCTTGGTTTGAGAGACCACGAACAGGGGGTTCTACATCGTCAAAGTCACCCGGGAGTCGCACCCGACCTTGCCCGCACCAACATTATCAATTGGATTTTGGGTACCCAATTCAGCTTTTTGGTAGGGTGGAGATTTGAACCTAGGACCTCCCTTGGAGTATTGCCCTCTCCTATCAAACTCACCTACAACACCTAGGTAATATATGGTTTTAAGTATTGTAGAACATCATGCAAATGATTATATAGACAAGATCAAATTGCTAATGGGCTTTGTATATGTATGTTTACATGATGTATGAATTATGAATACCATTTTCTATTGTATTTTCTAGACACATACATGAAAATATTGTAATTTTTATTAACCATTCCATAAAACACAGGGACTATAATTATTTCTAGTGGGGGAGGATGTAACGACCCTCTTGCATGATCATTTTTTATATATTAATCGATGAAGTGTATTACCTTTTCCATAGAACAAGGTATTTTTGATGTCTATTTTGTATATAGGATTAGGTATCTACTCTCGATAAGTCAAGGTTGGTTGGTAGAAAAGGTAATAGGAAAGTGATGTTTCATGTCATGAGTACGTGGAATGCTCACCACATATGTATATCATATAGATTTCATGGATGATTTGTTAAGTTTGTGTAAGCTTTGTTTTGAAAATATTGTATGTCTTAATTGGCAATGAAAATGCCTAGGGCATGGGAGCATTTGATAATGAAAATACCTAGACATGGGAGCCTCTTTATTGTTGTATGCTTTACAAAATAAAAGGTTATGGGAAACTCTGACCGTAGGTTTAATTGCTTTGATAGCATCGATTAGTCATGTTAGTATTTTTATAGGTTTAATTGCATTTTAGGGAAACTCTGACCGTAGGAATTAGTCATTTTATGCATTGTATTAAGTAGGAGTACATTGGATCTTTATGCACTTTATTGTTCCTAATTTGATATTTTATCCATGCATCATTTGCTTATTCATGTCTTACATGTTGTAGTATAATTCTTGATTTAATCGGAATAGTTTAAAGCCTTTCTTTATGTTTTCTTGTTTTACTAGTTTAATTGCACTTACATGCATATTTCCTTAACGAGCCTCATCACGAGAGGCTATCAATATGTTTAATTGTGTGCTATTGTTTCTTGTTCATAGAGACAGGTGAAAGAGTAGCCTATGTCATAATCCTTCCACATCATGGAGAAGGGGGTTATCTCAACCCCAAGGTAGTTTGTGACTAATCAACGAAGCATCATAAGTGCGCTGACCCTATTTAGGGCATTGGAAATTGTAGTATGTGTATCATTTTTCAAGTGACCCTAAGAGGGCATTTTTGTAATCGAAGCTCATTTAAAGATTAATACAAGAAATTTTACATACGTTGGCTTTCTTTGTTCAATTTATGTACTTGTGTGGATATTTATGCTTTCATGATGGTATAGATCAATACGATAGCTAGGTGCAATTATGTCGATTTGTGCTTGTATTTTTGGATGATATACTGATCTATTCCAAGAACAAGAAGGAACATGATCAACATATGAGAATTGTACTTGAGATTTTGAGAAAGAAACGATTATATGAAAAATTATCAAAGTATGATTTTTACACTTCACAAGTATAATATCTGGGATATATTATATTTGCAGAAGGGATTACAATAGAACCCAAAAAAAATGAAGGAATTATTGATTGGCCAACACCTACTAATGTGATAGAGGTACAAATTTTTTGGGGATTCTAGGATATTATAGGTGATTCGTTAGAGGATTTTAAAGAATTTTCCAACCCGTTACAAACCATGAAATTAAAGGAAAAGCCTTCAAATGGACACAACAATGTGAAGAGGATTTTTGAATTTTGAAATAAAGGTTGATAACCACACTGATTTTACAACTACCTGATCCTAATAAGTGGTTTACAGAATGTACTAACACTTCCATTTAAGGATTAGGATAGTTTTTAACCCAATATGATGTTGTAATTTCCTATGAATCTAGGAAACTTAAGAGGCATGAGGTGAATTATGCCACTCAATATTTAGATTTGGTAGTTGTTGTACATGCCCTTAAGATATAGAGGCACTATTTGTTGGAAAAACCATTTGAATTGAAGATAGATCACCAGAGCCTAAGATACATATTTACTCAACCCTTATTGAATTTTAGGAAAATATGGATGGAATTTTTAGCTAAGTACAATTTTTGCATTGAGTATATCAAGGGTAAGGAGAATAAGGTCATTGACACTCTGAGTAGGAGAGGGTGAATTACTGCAATGACAAAATATCATTATGATATGTTAGATCAAACTAAAGTGTGGCAAGGAAAAGATGAATTTTTCTAGTCTTGTAATGTTTAGGTTGAGCAAGAACTTGGAAAGAATACATATTTTGTATACAAATATGATTTGTTATTTTATAAATATAGGTTGGTAGTTCCAAAAATAGGAAGGTTGAGGGAAACAATCCTTAATGAGGCTCACAATACTACTTATGTTGCACACCTAGGAAGGGTAAAAATGCACAAAAACTTGAGAAAAACTTACTAGTGGCTAGGAATTAAAAAGGATATCACTAATTATGTGGCTAGATATTTAGAGTACCAAAGAGTGAAAGTGAAACATCTACATACAGTTGGAAATTTGTACCCACATGATATACCTACACAAAAATGGCAAGTGGTATCAATGGACTTTATTGTGAGATTGCCTAAAACAAGGTTTAGGCATGATGCAATTTTGGTAGTTGTGGATAAGTTAACCAATTTTGCACATTTTATATTAGGCAATGTGTAATATGACACACCTGCAGTAGCAAGTAATTTTACCAAGGAAGTAGTAAGAATCCATGGGTTTCCAGAAGTTATAATCTCCCATAAATATTCTTGCTTTACCTCTAAATTTTGGCTAGTGTTGCATGAAGCATTGGAAATAAAAATTGAATATTAGTACTTCTTATCACCCTCATACAAATGGGCAAACTGAGAGGGTGAATTCGGTATTGGAAGATGTGCTAACAATGTACTATATGGATTAGCATACAAAGTGGGAATTATTTATACCTAGTGGAATTCACATAAAATAATAGTTATCATGCATCACTAGGTATGGTAAATTTTGAAGCCCTTTATGGGAGACGATGCATAACTCCCTTATCTTGGGATAATATGAAATATCGGGTACTGATCGGACAAGAAATTATGAAAGAAATGGAAGATCATTTGAAAATAATTCAGCAAAACTAGAAAGAGGTCACAAACTACCAAAAGAGCTATGTAGACCTCAAAATATCACTAAGGGAATATTTTGTGAGAGATAGGGTATTCTTAAGGGTGAAACCAACTAAAAGTTCCATAAAATCTTCTAAAATTGACTTCGAATATGGAGTTCCATTTGAAATTGTGGATAAGATAAGCCTTATTGTATATAAACTTGCTCTAACACTAAGCCTATCCAAAAGCCACGAGTGTCTTCCATGTATCCCTCTTTAGAAAATATATTTTTGATCCAAATCACGTTTTAGATGTTTCTAAATTATAGATGACAAACCCACTCAAAATTGAAGTTCGACCTATTTGTATACTTGGTTTTAAAACCAAGAATATGAGGAAGAGAAGCATAGAGCAATTTTGGGTCCAATGGGACTAGTACTCGGATAGGAATGCCATGTGGGAAGATGTGGTAGATATGTAGCAGCAGTTTCCTTACCTATTTGAGTAGACATAGACATTTTTTAAAATAAAAATATTTTATATGATTCGATGAAGTATGTATATATACATATGGGCATGAGACTGTATATTGAGTAGAGTAGTTTGTGTATGCTTTGGAATACTGGGTAGAGTAATTTGCTTATGTGTTGATGTATATTTTGGTTGTGTATGAATATATGGTTTTTTTTTTTTTTTAAGTAAAAACCCCTTGTGGGGTCGCCTTGGTTTGAGAGACCACGAACAGGGGGTTCTACATCGTCAAAGTCACCCGGGAGTCGCACCCAACACCGCCCGCACCAACATTATCAATTGGATTTTGGGTACCCAATTCAGCTTTTTGGTAGGGTGGAGATTTGAACCTAGGACCTCCCTTGGAGTATTGCCCTCTCCTATCAAACTCACCTACAACACCTAGGTAATATATGGTTTTAAGTATTGTAGAACATCATGCAAATGATTATATAGACAAGATCAAATTGCTAATGGGCTTTGTATATGTATGTTTACATGATGTATGAATTATGAATACCATTTTCTATTGTATTTTCTAGACACATACATGAAAATATTGTAATTTTTATTAACCATTCCATAAAACACAGGGACTATAATTATTTCTAGTGGGGGAGGATGTAACGACCCTCTTGCATGATCATTTTTTATATATTAATCGATGAAGTGTATTACCTTTTCCATAGAACAAGGTATTTTTGATGTCTATTTTGTATATAGGATTAGGTATCTACTCTCGATAAGTCAAGGTTGGTTGGTAGAAAAGGTAATAGGAAAGTGATGTTTCATGTCATGAGTACGTGGAATGCTCACCACATATGTATATCATATAGATTTCATGGATGATTTGTTAAGTTTGTGTAAGCTTTGTTTTGAAAATATTGTATGTCTTAATTGGCAATGAAAATGCCTAGGGCATGGGAGCATTTGATAATGAAAATACCTAGACATGGGAGCCTCTTTATTGTTGTATGCTTTACAAAATAAAAGGTTATGGGATGCCACCTTTAGATTGTTGCTCGATAGTATTGTGATAAATCCCATGTTAATTTGACTTAGCTAGAATAGCCTCAATGTTTGGTATGGGACAAATGATCATGAGTCACAATGAGCATGTGTGATTAAGTCTACGTTTAGGTTATTGAAATGGCTCTGGTTGACTTCGGGTAGGGGAGAATCAACTAGACACTGGTATATATACGCTGATCGCTCATAAAATAAAAATAGAATAAGTTGACTAGACAAATCATGGATTCACAAATGCTAAAGTATGGGGAAATAAATCATCCCCCTCTAGGTGTTATAGGCCCTAGAGGATAACCCCTACCATGGATAGCTCCACTAATGACACCTTTATAATATTTGACCAATCTCATCCACATGGGTGGTTTTCTACAGCAGTTTTGAACCCAAAAGTGGTATAATATGCCTATACTAACTAAAGCTTATGTTAATGTATTATTGGATGGAATTAATTTGCTATGAACTTGAAAGCACTCTTGTGAACAAAACTATGGTTTGGAAACAAAAAAATATATACCCTGTAATAGCGCTTGTAATTTTAGTGGTACAACCAAGTGAGTAGACTTGGGTTGTTACACTACATCAATTAGCCTTCTAATCAGCTAAACTAAGCCAATCCTCCTTAGGCCTAAATTTGAAGCATGTATTGCTCCAAGAGAAAAAATTTTAGGGCATGAGAAATAATGCCAATTATGCTTTCATAGCCTATATACACTTTTTCCAAATCTTTCAAATTTTGACCTCTCCCACCTAGTTTTGACCTCCAATGGTCATGAAGCAAAATTGCTATTGTGAAAGCATTTATGGTGCTTTTGCCATCCAACACTTTTCACTATCATGTATTAAAATAAAAAAAATTGACTTTATATCCCCCTAAAATTGCCCACCATTAATGGACCAAATCCCAAAGATTATCTAAAATTCCTAAAAAAAATCTCAAAATCATGAATTGTCATTCTTATCTTGATCCATTAATGGTTTTTTAATCATTTTTCAAATTCTTACTATCAACAATATTGTTGTATTTAATGCAATTCTTCCCTTAAGGAGCCATTGATTCCTATAAAACTAGCACTTGGTATGACCATTGCATCAAGAGTTTTAGAGTAACATAATTCTACCAAAAACTCTCTAAATTCATAGGAATTTGTCATTTTGCATGGAAATATTATGTAAAAAACTTGCTACAATATTGCAAAGGCCATCCTTGCAAGCACTCAAGCTCTTGTTCTTGCATTCATCTAAGCATCCAAGAAAGCCTCTAATCAACCATCTCAAGCACTCAAGGTTTCATCAAGTATCTAAGCATCAAGCATCCAAGCCTTTAAGCTCAAGCATTTAAGTGTCAATAATTAAGCTAGTAAGTGTTCAACAAGATTCCACAAACAAGGGAAAAACAACCTTGTGTCTTAGGTTGTGATATTTCTCCTTATTTTCTTTTGACACTCCTTTATTTGGGTGGCTTCCTCATGAAAACATGTAGAGAACATGTTCTAGTATAGTTGAAGATAGCACTTTGTATGACTTTGACTACACACCATATTCTCTGATGTCCCTTACTATTGGATTCATATGACCCATAGTTTTCAAAAAAGCTCACAATTCAATTAGATGATACATAATCACTTTGGATGACCCATTGTCTAGTTCAAGATGACTTTTACATGATGTAAAATAACATAGTTTTTATCTAGATAATCCATGATGCTTGAGATGGTCTGATGACAATAGCATTTCATGTGTATGAGAGTATCCTTTTAATATTCTTAGATGAATCTTGAATTTCAGATGTTGGAAAGATCAAATTTCGTCTTCAAGTTTAAAAATATATTTGGATTTAGGACCAAACCTATAAAATTAAATAAGAAAAACAAGAATCACACTAAATTTCTTCTTTTGCATTCACATTGGTAGAAACCTTCCTTGCTTGAACTCAAAAATTACTATGTCTACAACTTCAAGATTATCCAAGGCAACACACACAAACTTTGAGAGGTGTGTTTTCTTTGCAACACTAATTCATCTTCACAATGTCTAAGCTTTGATACCAAATGTTAGAAATTCATATTGGTTGTAATAAAACTTTTCATTGTTATGATAGAAGAATATATACATGCATGATGAAGACAAAGAGGTCAATAGTTACAATTTAATTTACAACTACCCGTAATACTTATAACCAATACTATATGAATACATCACCAAGACGTAACATTCATAACATATATTTTATTTCTTATTGTGAATTCTTAGTGAATTCTATAGAAATTGTTATTTTTTATAAGGTGTTTCATTATAAGTAATATCATAGACACAATTTTGGTTTCCTATTGTGGGTGAAAAGTGACATAAGAACTTCTAAAAAACAAGTATTGGACCATTTTTATCCATACCCAAAAGCCTTTCCCAATTCATAATTCTAACTAAAGGAGCAACAATTCATGAAATTTTCTATTGAGAGTGCTTAAATAATTCCTATACCCAACATTACTTTTCACCCTTTAAATATTAAAATTAAAACCATACATTTTGTGAACAAACACATAAAATGATTGCAAATTAGGATGCAATAATATCTAATGCTACTAGTTGACTCCATTCCCTAGAGGCCTAGCAAACCTTGTATTGTTTAGATAATCATTATGTTTACATGGTCACTCTCTAGACATATGCCTAATGTCTCTACAAACAAAGCATGCATTAGGAATATTAAGATAAACAACTCACTGGACAAACTCAAATTTTGGTCCTTTAAGACAAATGCATTGGGGAAACTTTCCATTGAGGTCCATTTCTATGCAAGCCCATAGATGGACAAGGAAACTCAAGAACTTTTTCCTCTCACTTTTACACTAGATCATCCTCACAAGTTACTAGCTATATCATTGAGAAATGGTATAAAGGCTAAATTTAGGAAAGGAAAATTGACCCATAAAGAAAACTTAACTTTAGAAGGCCCTTTAATATGGAAGTCAAGTGACTAGGCTTGCAAAGATTAGAATAGCCATAAAAAATCCAATTTCCAAGTTGTAAGACCAATTATGCAACTTCCTTAGAGAAAAATTGGGAAGCAATATAACCCTTCCCAAGATTAGACATTTGCTCTAAAACCCATCCCCTACTTTCTCGATTGAATTTTTTTCATTTGTAGAATTAATGCTCTACTAAAACACCTCACATAAAAAGGATAACATTTTGCTTTTGATAGTCCATTAATTTAACCACTACTTATTTTGGCTAGAGAATTAAGACACCCACAAAGATATTTTAGGATCAAAATGCTTCTCAAGTTTAGTTGAGGCCTTTTTTAATCTCCTTTGTAAGAAGAATTTTTTTTTATTAAAAACTTCTAAAAATTTTCTACTCACATTCATTTAAAATTTAAAACATTCATGTGGGATAAACTTGTCATTAGTTATGATTATAACTTTTAAAATAGCAATGTCCTAAATGTGAAATCTGTATGTATAAAAATAAGGTTTGTGTTAATTAAATTAATAAGACATGAATCAAAGTAAAAATAATCTTAGTGTTAATTAATTTAACATAAAATGAATCCAAATATAAAATTCAAAATTAGTTTATTTTAATATGATCCTTTAAATAAAAAATTAAGGTGTTGAGAATGGAAAGTCCTCTTAAAAACTAGAACAATATTTTTTTGCAATTTGAAGTTATTGATATACACTCTATTCTAACATAAATTAGATTTGGTGAATATGAAAAAATATCCTCAAACGGATGTTTTTGTAGTCATCATTTAATGTTTAAATTATTTCAATATGGCATTAAAGCCCTCAATTAATGCATTGATCCATATACTCTTTATACAGGCCAATACGTGTTATTTTTACCCTATGTTGACTCTTAATGACCTTAGTTGGTCCATAGTACCATATTTCCTTTGGTGATAATTTATTTGTGGTTAATAACTAATGGTGTCAAAGGTTATATTTTCAAAGATTATTTTTGTTATTTAACTATAGAGGGAGAAAATTGCCCTGCCATGTATAATTTTCGGTTGGATCCATTGGGAGCCAAGGTGAATTGCAGGGGTGTGTTTTATTCTTTACACTCGGGGACACCAAAAGGGATGGGTTCACCAAAAATGGTTTTAGGACTCATTCCAAGTCTATGGTGGGAATTTTTGATGTGTTAGATAAGAATACACCTATTGTTTGGCATTTCTAAACTAAGCTATGAGAATGAAAGGACAATGCAAGACACACAAGATGCAAAAATACAAGGACTAACCCTAGTATTATTTTATAGTTCAATGATATCTAACCCTAATATTACAAAATAAATTCTTTTAGAAAGGGTCCAAGGGAATGCACAAACAAGATAAAAACCCTAGATGCATACTATATATGTTTATTCTTTCACATGCCTAGAATTTCAATCTAATATTTTCCCTTTACTTGTAATCTAGGTTTTTGGGCAAGAATAAACAAAAGCAAACACCAAATAATCTAAAGTTCTATTAGGTATCTCATATGATATGGTGGTTGACCCAAGATTTATATTGCATACAAAATATCCAACAGTTTCAAACCTATAAACAACTTCATAAATCCTAGAAAATTTTATCAACGTTTGGGGGCCTTCTTAGGCCGCTATAAGACTAAGCTTGGAGGTGCAACAGTTAAGCCCCCTTGGTCCTTTTAGCTGAATATTTGAAATAAAAATGATATTTAACCTTTGTAACATACACAAATAAAGAAAAACATGTTTGTGACAACAAAATAAAATGGAGACAAGATGGACACAATAGAATTCTAAGATGCAAAGTGTAAAACAGGGTTTTGGGGTTCAAAAGCTTACTCCCAAGCCCTAATTTACCAAATTCACACCATGTAAAATGGGAGCATGAATATAGCTTACCAAATTTATACCCTGTATGGTCGGGGCATGGATATGGTTCAGATGCCCTTTTTGGGCCCTAAAATAGCGAAAAACATAGTGCAAAATAGTGAAAAATAAACTTGCAAAGCAAATAATGTAAACACACAACCTGATGAATGATGGAGATGTAGAAACTAGTTAGCTGAGCTATTTGATAAATAATGGCCTATGAATATTCATAATTTTGACTATGTACAACAATTTTGGTAATATACAAATCATGAAAATAACAAGTTTGCAATGTAAAATCAGCCAATCAAATGAATATGGCTTGATTAATAAATAGTCACAAAAAGACAAATGCACTCATATTTATATTTATATATCCTAATTAGTTATATTTATAGATTATTCAAAAATCCAACCTAAATAATTAGACATCTGGCTGCTACTTTAGACATCTAAAACCATCAGTTATGCAGTAAACACATTGATTAAGATAATTGAAGGTTGGGATAATTGAGATGGGTTAGTTGTAGTAACTACCCAATATTACCTATAAATACCCCCTATTTCATTTTTTAATATATACATACTTGTCTATAATGTAGAACTATTGTACAACAAACTATTATTATAGAATGCATGTTGTATGTGATTGCATCTGTGTTATTGTAGGTATATTTTCTACACCCACTGTTTTTCTTAAAAATAGGAAGGAGGAAAGAAATTAAAAAAATAGGGGGGGTTTATTTAAAAAGGATTTCCAAGATAAAGGTTGAACGTAAATGTGGGTTGCATCCATGAATTTCATTGCCCCGAACCTCCACCAATAATATGACAAGTTGAAAATACCTGCGATGGAAGAATGGGTTGTAATTCTCATCGTAAGCCTACCCAAAATTTCGTTCAAATAAAAATAACTGGACGAATGATCAGGAGGACAAAAAAGGAAAAAGAGTCCCAATTTTCTACCCAAGTAATTGAATCATAGAGATGGTAATTTGGGATATGGATTCAGGAAGAAGGGTTCCCATTTCCTCATCCAAGGATCATTCAACCACGATGAAGGCAAAAAGTACAAAAAGAGCAAGATGTGCAAGGGCTCCCATTTACCCATCATAAAGGAATATAACCAAGGCTCAGAAAGGAAGGTTAACCCAAGTGTGCACCTAGTTCAAAGCTCCATTCCAATCAGTAATAAATACATGAGGACATAGCTATGAAGAAGGTCATTCAAATTCAAAGCTCCTCCTATCGCTAAAATGACTTGATCACAATGTTATGCATAGTGGTGAATATTCATCAATTGGGCGAATATTAAGATTTTCAAAATTGAAAATTTGTGAATATAAGGACCCTCGATGTCAGCCCATTCGCCTAAATTTTTTAGGACCAATTTTTTATTAGGTTCAATTTGCCATAATATATATCCAAACATAGGCATATTTATACTTGTTGGAAATCTCTTTTCAAGCTTGATCTAATGGTGGTGTTTTTATGAAGTTATAAGATGATTTAATAGGTCAAAAGTAGATCCAAATATGACCTTACATTTTAGGGCTTCAAATACCCCAAATTTTGGTATGAAGATGCTTAATTTGATTTGCTTAGGATTCTCCATGATTCACCTTGATTTTGATTAGAATTCACCATTTTTTTACAAGTACATTTTGAGTCCAACCCCTTATGCATAATGTTGCTTGATCACCAAATCCAAGGATGTAGTAGATGGGTGAATTTAATGATTGATCAGAGCAAGTACGTAAGGTGGTAGCTGGGGAGTTGATGCAGAGTGAATACTTTAGATCATCCAGAAGTATTTAGAAGTAGTGGTGACATCAAATGTATTGATTAGTAGGGAAGGTCCAGATAGGGTGTGTCAGTAATTTTTGTCCAAACACTGTAAAGAATGTTTTATCTATGTCAAAGTAGTCACGGAAGAAATCGCTCAAGCAAGCTGAATACTGACATCCCAATCCACCATTAATGAAAAATTAATTAAGCTTTCAAAAATCCTGCTCTTGAAAGGGGCTATATATACATG
Source organism: Wollemia nobilis (assembly GCA_028583015.1). Lineage (NCBI taxonomy): Eukaryota > Viridiplantae > Streptophyta > Pinopsida > Araucariales > Araucariaceae > Wollemia > Wollemia nobilis. The sequence continues at coordinate 16,945,600 of JAQPPZ010017235.1, forward strand.
TTTGTAATGCATATTTTAAGTGTCAGCTCTCTAGTCATTACAACCTCCATGTACAACTTGATACACACAACAATACAAGTGGATTACTGTCTGGCCTTCAATTGTTTTCATGTATGTATGATTTTGCTCTACTAATTATTTTTGCTATGGTCAAGTGAATGAACTGTCTTTAATTCTACTATCTGTATTTCATGCTACTAGTTCCTTAATTTTGGAATTCTTGGTAGAGTAAGAGGTGTAATTGATTAATGAAAATAGTGGTTGGTCTGTTAGGTAGTCCATGAATGTTGTTCATGTTTCAAGCTTATCAGGCATGTATCTTGATGTGATTGGATCTACACCACTTTGTGTTCTAGCTCTATGTTTTCCTTAGCTTCTCCCCTTTTCCTTTTCTCAAATATTTAGTTAGGACCTACAAGGAGCCGACCTTCTCTAGAGATTGACCCTAGGACCTTTGGTCTTGGGGCCATTCAAAGTTGGTCGAGGTCTGTGGGCGCACAATCCTTACCATTAGATAAACTTTCAACCAATAATTTTTGGCACGCTCGGTGGGACACCCTCCCATAAATTTGGATAATTATAAGGGATTGGTCATACCCTATTTTCCCTAGATTCCCTTATTACCTGGTGACTCCATTAAAATATAGACCTAGAAAGCCACATCAGCCCTGTAGTTTTCATGATTACAAGACAAAGGGCTAGTAACTTAGAAGAACCAGTTGAGTTCTGGAAATTATCCTCCAAAAAATAATGACCTAAGCTCATTATTGAGGCCTCTGTTCCCACTAAAGAACTAGAGCCAAATCAAATTGATACTCAATTGGTACCCATACCTCAAATACCTACTTCACATCAAACATCAATGGCACAAAATCAAAACCTAAGAGTTCCTAACTGGAATCATACAAGACCTCTTAACTTGGCTGATCAACATGCTATCCCATAGGCAACCTTAAAAGCCCTTCCAACCTATGATGGTATGGGAAAAACAACATATGAACATGTCCAAGATGTAGCATCGTTGGCTACTGTGCATAATATTCAAGAAGAAGATGTGATGGTCAAGTTATTGGTCATTTCTCTAAAAGGAAAATTGCTTTATTGGTATAGAACTCTACCCAGTGGAAGTATAAACTCCTGGAATGCTCTGGAATCCAAATTAATAGAGGAATTTAATGAGCAAGCAAACCCCTTTTCTCTGCTCACCCAGTTCACAGTGATACAGAGACATCCTCAGGAAGATATTATGGATTTCAATATCAGGTTTAGTCATACCTAGCAGAGAGTCCCTGATGGCCTTAGACCAACCCACGAGCAAGTTGTCTATTATTATTTAAGAGCATTTAGTTCAGATTTGGGACTAATGATAAGATAGTCAAATATCCTTGCTTTTCCCTAGATCTTTCAAGAAGCTGCAAAAGCAAAAAAATCCTTATTGCTATAGGTAGATTGCCTCCCAAGCCTATGATGCCTATTTTCCTAGAGTTCCCTAATGGTCAACCACACTCGACTATCTTGGTGCCTACTTATGCAACATTATCACCTCCCATGGGTTTCTCTCAATGGCCCAACACACCTGTAGTACCAGTACTACCTACACCTCCTGTAATACCTACTCTCCTTGCTCCATCTGCTGTACCCGCATTACCCACCCTGGATTCACAAGCGACCATCCTGCATGAGTTGTAGGACTTTATGAAAAATCTATCCAACGAGGTCACTATGATGAAAAGGAGGGAGGCTGAAAGGAACTTCCAACCAAGAAGATTCCCATATGTCACAAAATATCAATCTGTTCCTGCTAATAGGCCACCAGAGAAAACTAATACCATTCTCACTAATGATGGAGGTGAACCTTTATCTTCTCTGTCTGATACAGACTATTGGTGTTCTACCTGTAATGACCCTCATGGGGAAAATACTTGTATGATGCATCAACATTACATGCAAAGAATGGTTTTTGAGAGAGAAAAAAGAATTCAAAAGGGATAAATCAATATGATTGGAACCAATGAACATAATTTTATGGCACCATCAGTAGAACAAGTCTCGATTTTGATGAGATCCGAGAAAAAACCGCTTCAAGTAAATCTTGAGGAACTCAACCTCAAGAAAGTAGTTACTGATGACTTAGTAGAAAAGAAAGCTGAAGATGATGCTCCTCAAGAGGTTTCCCTAAAAAAACCCCACAGCAAGAAAAGGAAGATCCCAAGCCTAGTGCATCCCAGTCAAAAGCAATAGAGATTCAAATTGAGGCTAGGGATAAGCTTAAATATCCATCCCTGATGAAGCATCAATGGATTGAAGCTACTCATGAGTATAGAAGCAAGTTTGAGCCCTCTTCAAAAGAGAAATACAGGCAATCCAAAATATTTACCTTCAATATCATAGAAGAATTAAAGAAAACCCCCTCAAAGGCTAGTATGTATGATGCTTTACTCATCCCTAGACAGATCGACCTACTCCAAGCTTCTCTAAAAATGATCAAAAGCCAAAGCAAAGTCCAACCAAAACAAAATCTAGTTCAAAATAGTTTTGTTATGGGGGGTGGAAAAAATAGACCTTCACCATTCTACCTTTCTTTAGAAATGGAAGGGTGGGTTGTGCACAATTGCATGATAGATTCAGGAGCAGCCACCATAGTCATGCCTAAGGCAGTATGTGATGTCATGGGAATGGAATACACTAGAAGTTATCCTAGGGTGTTGCAGTTGGATGGTACCCCAATAAAAACTGTAGGGGTGATCAAGGATGTACCTATCATTCTTCATAGATTACCTCAGGTTACTATCATACAAGAAATTGTGGTAGTTGACTTGGAGCCATACTTTGGAATGTGCCTTTCTAGGGAATTTACTACCAAGTTGGGGGGATACCTTTCTCTTGACTACTCTCATATGGAAATTCCATGTAAAGGAAGAAGGGTGAAAATCCAGTTAGAAAAACCCTCTCCCTTTCATATAGAAAGAATAGAGGAGGTGGACTGACAAGCAGCCATGATAAATGTCATCATTGAGGAAGGAGGTGACATAGAAGAAATTCTGGAAGGACTGCAAACAGAAGATCAATTTTCCATGAAAAATGTCAATGCAATAATGGAAATAGGGGTTGGTACTTACACCATTGAAATACCAGAAGTGAAAATATTGGAAGCACAAGTAGAATCTTAGTCTCCATCTCATCAATTGTGGAAGTTATATTTTGATGGAGCAAGATGCAAAAATGGTGCAGGAGTCGGAATAGTCTTGATTTTCCCTGAAGGAATCCAAAAGGTTTTCTCATATAGATTAACATGGAGTTGCACTAATAATGCAGTAGAATATGAAGCCCTCTATTTGGGACTAAAAAAGGTAAAAAAGTTGGGCATCAAGCAACTCCAAATATATGGATATTTTGAATTAGTGATCAATCAGATCACTAAAAAATGTATTAGCAAGCAACACTACTTAAAAGCCTATAAAAATAGGGTATGGGACCTATTAGAGTCATTCAAAGCATTGAATATTAAGTCAATCCCCAGGGACCAGAATAAACATGCTGATATCTTGGCTTCTATAGGAGTAAACTTTTACCCGATATCAAATACCATTCACAAGGAAAAATCAGTCAGGTTGGTCTATAGGCCATCCATCCCTGATAAGGACACTTTATAGCAAGTATTTGAAAATGATGAACATATAGTGGACTTTCTAATCCATGAAATGAATTGTTCAGTTGATGGTTCCTCTGAAGCTGAAGAGGAAGGATTCATTCAACTCAAAAATAACCATATTCCAAAAGGATTGATCACCTTGGAAAGCCTCTTTGATAACAATGATCGACCAAAAGGTCTTAAAATGAAGGTTGACTCTGAAGGATATAAGGAAGTTCAAATCTCATAAGGAAAGAGGCTGAAGATAGGAGTGGATTTCTCAGATGAGGAAGTTCACCAGATTCAAGAATTGTGTAAAATATATGATCATATTATTGCATGGACATACAAAACCTCAAGGTATATAGTAAATATGTAGTCCAACACACTATTGAACTAGAACCTAATGCAAAGCCCTTTCGACAAAAATAAAGACCCATCAACCCAAAAATAGAGACTGATGAAACAAGAATTACTAAAGCTATTGAATGCCAAGATAATATATCCTATAAAGCATTCTACTTGGGTAGCTAACCTGGTTCCAGTTAGAAATAAGAATGGAGATATCAGGCTTTATGTGGATTTTCACAACCTAAATAAAGTCTCTTTGAAGGACCACTATCCTCTGCCACAAATAGATCAGATACTGCATACAGTGGCAGGAGCAGAACGGTTCTCATTGTTGGATGGATTTTCAGGATTCAATCAAGTTTGGGTCAAAGATGAAGATCAGCATAAGACAACATTCACTACTAAATGGGGAACATTTGCATATCAAAGGATGCCATTTGGCTTATCTAATGCTGGTGCAACTTTTCAAAGAGCAATGGACCTAGCATTTGGTGAATTGGTCAATAGAGTAATTGTTATCTACTTAGATGACATGACTGTATTTTCTCATAAAAGGCAGGATCATGTAAAACATCTTCAACAAATCTTTGAGAAATGTAGAGAATTTAGAATATCATTAAACCCAAGAAAATCAATCTTTGCGATACAAGAAGGTAAACTTTTGGGACATGTTGTGTCAAAAGTAGGGCTTGCTATAGACCCAGATAGGGTCAATGCTATTTTAGAATTGCCAATACCCATGAACAAGAAGTCACTTCAATATTTCTTTGGATAGATCAACTTTGTGTGAAAATTTATGTCTGATTTCGTACAAATAGTCAAGCCTTTGACACAAATGCTGAAGAACAATGTTGAATTCAAATGGATGGATGACCGAAAATATGCTTTTAGGAATATTAAGGAAGCAATTTCATGGGCTTCGATTCTCATCAACCCAGATTATTCTAAAGATTTCATTCTATATGCCTTTGGAGCAGAAGAAAGTTATGCAACAGTGCTGACGTAGAAGGGAGATGATGGTGATGAGAGACCAATTGCTTTTCTTAGCCAAAATCTACATGATCATGAAGAAAGATACAACTTTATAGAAATACAAGTATATGTTGTTATGAAATCTCTCAAGAAGTTTAGATATTTTATCTCACAAAGAAAAATAGTAGTATATGTGGTACACCCAGATGTCAAGAATTTTGTGATCCAAGGAGAATGGGGTGATCGAAGGGTTGGTTGGACAACAAAAATTCAAGAATTTGATGTGGAAATTTGACCAACAAAGCTAATCAGGGGATGAGCACTTTGTCAACATTTGGTAGAAGCAACAGTCACAGATTCCAACTTATCTATAGAAGCAATGGAAAATCTAGAATCAGTATAGAAAGAAATATCATCTGACTCATGGATCATCCATTTGATATCCTACTTTCAATATGGCAAGTGTCCGGAAGGATTGACAATAGCACAAAGATGTAGGTATAAGATGCAAGCTAGAAAATATGTATTGATCAATGACACTCTCTATCAAAAAAATTTGATGGTGTGTTGTTGCGTTGCATATCACAAGAAAAGGCAAGGGGTTTACTGGAAGAATTTCATTCTAGATTCTCAGGAGGCCATTATTCAGCACAAACCATAGTAGCTAAAATATTGAGGGTAGGATTTTATTGGCCTTCCATATTCTTAGATGCATTCAAATTGGTTAGAAAATGTGACAAGTGTCAAATATTTACTGGAAAGGAAAAGCACTATGCCATGCCTTTAAAGCCGATAGTAGTAGAAGAGCCTTTTCAATAATGGGGGCTAGAATTTATTGGTGTTATAAATCCAAATTCATCAACTGATCACAAATATATTCTTACAACAATAGACTACTTCACTAAGTGGACTGAAGTAGAAGCAACCAAACAAGTTGATCAATAAATAATCATTGACTTCCTAGAAATATTGATTACCAGATTTGGAGTCCTAGCCACCATTATCTCAGACAATGGCTCTTCCTTCATAGGAGCCAAGACAATGGACTTTTCTAGGAGATATGGAATATACTAGAATGCAACTTCAAACTACTATCCATAAGGCAATGGCTTGGCAGAATCCTCAAACAAGAACCTATTGAGAATTATTAAAAGAAGCATTGAGCACAATCCCAAAAGTTGGCACCTTTTACTAAATCAAGCATTATGGGTAGACAGGATAACCCCAAATAAGTCCCTGAGAACATCCCCTTACTCTCTGGTATATGGAAAAGAGGTTGTCCTTCCTATTAATCTTGAACTCCCAGCATTGAAGCTCCTACAACAAATAGATGATGAAGAGTTCCCACCGATAGAAAGGAGGCTAGGCAATGGTTTGATAAGAAAGCTAAACCAAAATAATTTTCCAAAGGAGATCTTGTACTCAAATGGGATGTAAATCTAGCCAAACCAGGAGCTCATGATAAGTTTGATTCATTATGGACTGGGCCGTATCTCATAGAAGAATGTAAAACTTCAAATGCGTATCAATTATAGGATTTGGAGGGCAAGCTGATGCCAATCCCAGTGAATGGGCAACACCTAAAGCACTATGCTTGAGCTACATGAGGCAGTTGTATATGTATGTACATATATTTTTTCCTTGTACATAAGGGGTTTGTATTTTACCTTTGTGTTGTATAGTATATAGTCCTAAGATTTTTAGGTGCTCTAAGAAGTCTCTTCAAGAACCATGTTTAAATTTAGAAGTGGATGGAAAAATGGGAAGCTTCTAATTAGGTAAAGGATCCTGAACCCCTATCTCAAGAAAAGGAAAAGAAATGGGATTGATATGAATAAAAAGTGAAACCCAAAATATCACTCGATTAGGAAGAAGGAAAAGGAATTATGGCCTACAACTATCAACTCCTTGGTTCATCAGAAGAAGTGATCATCAAGTTGAAAAGAGTGCTCAACAAACATAATTACATGAGTACAAATGGTTGATGCTCCATCCTGATAAAATCAAGGAGGAATATCGTGGGCACGTACATCAAGTGGCCTTAATGCACATAACGACAAGAAAATATGCATGGTCATCCAAATGGCATCTATCAAGGAGGAGCATTTATGAAAAGGTGATGGGAGCACTCTCTTCAAGTGAATTTAAGCATGTGTAATAAATTAAAGAAGAATCAAGGCTGAAGCAAGATCAACCTAGGAAAATAGCAATTCAATTATTTTCAAAAGGGATTGTGCCCACCTAAATCATTTCATTGGCCCAAGGTCCACAATCCAAGGAAAGTTGGTGAAGGAAATCTGATAAGACTCTACATCTTAACTAGATTTACCTCGAAGAGAGTGGGATTCATTTCAGTAGCCTCAATCAATAATCCCATGGATCCTTCGTTCTAAATATATAAAGGGGTAACATCGATAGAGCCCCCATAATGATACAGTGGCTACTAAGTGTTGTTCATGATCTCCAATAAGAAGGTTGGTCCATTAGCTGATAGACTATGAGTGTTTTGAATTCTTGTGAGTAGAAACAGAGCTACACAAAATGACCAAGGCAAAGCCGAAAAAGAGACTAGAAGACTCATTCAAGGGAATTATGGATACATGCATCACTTTGAAGGCCAAAGTAAAGTTGTCTTGAATGGGAGAAGAACAAAAAGCAAAGGCTATAAATTCTAGTGTCATTGGAGCAATGCCATGGAATATGCAGTTAGTGATGGTTTTACCAATTTTTGTGCACCCTTATCCCAAGCTGGTGGACATTGTAAAAAAATTCTATGATGCAAGTATGGGGACAATCATAGGGTAATATGGACACCCTTTATTTCATATAACTAATCTAAATATAAGAAATAATTTCACAGCTTCGAAAACATCCCTCATAGATGTATCTATCAAACATCTCAGAGTTATCAAGGAGAAGTCCCAAAGAGAAAAGCTTGCAGAGGAGGATCCAAAAACCTGGATGAAGGAGGTCTTAAATCTGATAATATTACCTAAAGATTATTTAGATAGGACATAGAAGTTAGCTTAATTCAAAGAATATATTCAACTAGTTCTGAGCATGATAGCTACAGTGCATGGCACTGAAATAGATAAATTAGTCCTTCCAGAGCAGATAGCTTTGGTGCATATTGTATTAAGGGCTAACAGGTCAATAAAGCTAGATTGGGCTAAATTTCTAGCCAAGAACATGAGGAAGCAACTGGTAGAATACCAATCTAAGCAAAGTATGAAATTCCATCTCCCATCTTATTTGGCTTGGTTGTTTCTTTTATTTATGCCCAGAGCAGCACATTCAGTGCAAATTGCTGAGGCTGATCCCCATCCAGTTGTGGAATGGACGCAATCCCTTAGGAAGAGTCAGTATTATATAGATTTTAATAAAAGCTTCCTTGGTCCTGCTTTAGCCTATGTTTATGGTAGTTGCCCTCATCTATCTAAAAGAGCTATCCAATTTTTAAGAATAAAATTCCTTGAAGTAGGGGATTGGTATTTCCTAGAAGAGGGAACATGCATAAGATTGTATGGCTTCTCTAGTTTCCCTTTTCTCCTCCCTTATTATGTCATAGACTAGATATTTGGGCTTGAGGTCTATAGGTAAGCCATTGTAGTAGAAGATAAACATGGTCAAGGAGTGAAGAAGAAAATAATATTTTAGTTCCCTGTAGTGTATAACCCCATCAACAATCCCTTCAGAGACCAAGCTACATATCTGAAATTGGATAATAAGTTGCATGCTCTAGGGCTTGAAGTGATGCCTCCTTAGTGGCATTATGATCTTGATGGTGTTATCAAAAAGAAAGTTTCCAACAATGTTAAACCCTGACCATTTGAGCATCAAGATAATGAGGTAAATCTAGATATTGTGTAATTCAGAAATCTCTTAGAATGATTGACTAGTTCCATTTACCAAGTTTGAATTTCATAAGCGCCCACCATGGAGGTCCTCATATCCATACAATAGGGTGTTTGACCCCGAAAGGAACCCTAATCAGAGAATAGAAGCTACCTTCTTTGAATGAGTTGAGTAGATAAAGGGTTGGGGTGATGAGGAAAAGGTGGAGCAGTTGTGGATAATGAAATGTGAAAAGGATGATCTCAGAGAAATTCTCCTAGGAGTGGTAGATGTTAAGTTTCATACAAAGTTTATGGCTAACATTGATCAATGGTGAGAGAGAAAGGATGATAATATCTGCTTGAAAGTGATAAAGAAATCTGATCCTGTGGAGCCTATAGTCGGAGGAAGCAATGATGATCAAGAAGATCAGGAACTGGAAGGCCCAGATTCTCAAGAGGAATCTAGTGATGAGGCCCATGGAGCACAAGCGGAACCAAAAGTCTCTTCCTCCCAGAAGCTGTAAAGTAGTAGAAGAACAAGGTCGAATAAAACCCTTCAAGAGACTGGTCACTCATCTAGGTCTTCTCCTCAGAGATCAGTATAGAGTGGAAAGAAAAGGACCCACTCAAGCTTGGTCATTTCGAAAGATCCAGAGCTAGGGCACAAGCATCAATGACTACAATCCAAAGTGGTGCAAGTGAAGAAGTCGAGAATGCTAGCACATCATTCTAAGGCAAGTCTAAATATTGCAGAACCTGAAGAAGAGCAACTTCTATTATAGGTACAACTCAATACCCCTTCTCCAAAGCAAGATATTTCTAGCAATCCACTGAATCATCCTCCCCTTTTCAATGATTTTCCCCCACCATCTAAAGGATTACTGACCGCAAGACCAGTAGCAAAGAAATATTTCCCTAGGTCTTCATCATCACCTTCTCCATTCATCGATCCATCATATGATCTTCCTCCCAGTTCATCAGAAGTTCCTATCCCTGTATCCTTTTCCAATTCATCAGTTATTCCTACACTCTCCATCACCCCTCCCCCTCCTTCTTGAGTATTTCCCCAATAATTTCTCCCTTCACCAGTATCAGTCATTGTCAAAGCTATAAGCCAGTCAACCGACATAATCCAAGAATAGGTGTTGTTAATTATTTTGGTCTTCCCATTATCATTTGTAATGTATTTAACACTTTCATATCAAGAGGTGGAAGAAGAAGAACCAAATATTTTCAAGGTCATGTGTTTGGTAAGAGATAATCAAAAGAAATGGGTAGAGGAGTAGCTTTAGTAGGAGTACCAAAGTCAAGAAGAGGTGACTATGATGGTTTTACATGAGCTTGACCCAATTGAGGGAAGACAACACAAAGTGATTGCCAAGCCCAAAGTCAAGAAGGAAAAAGCGATATGAAGAATGATGATTGGGAATTTGAGTGCCTCACCAGGCACATTGATGATATTCCCTCTATTGAAGTGTTGAAAGCATCACATGTGAGCTTCGATACTCTGTATCTCAAAGTAAAAAATCTGAAAAGAAGATGAAAATGGTAGAAATAAGGGCAAAGAACTTTGAGGCTCAATATCACCGGGTACAACAAGAAATGAAAACTCTCGAGAGTAGAAATAAGATGTTGAGTGAAATATTAAACAAAGCTCCCTCACCCGAGCTACTATAGAAAAAGGAGGATGAGATTACTAAACTCAAGAATGAGTTGCAAGAATTGAATAGTAAGCTGGAGCAATGCAATGAGGAGTCCAAGTTGAAAATGTAGTAGCAAGAGAATGAGTTTAATTGCCTTATTGAAGAACTGTAGAAAGAGAAAGAAAGGCCTACTAGGTCTACCATTTCAAAGGACAATTTAAGGAGGATCAGGCTCATCCATTTGAGGAAAGCAAAGGAAGTCACCTTGGAGATTATTTCTCCTTTTGCATTAACAGTAGAAAGCAGTATCGAAATTTTTATGGCGGAAAAAGCTGAGCTTAGAAAAAATAAGGGGATCATACAAAATATGAGCCCACAAGCAGCTACTTTGCGAATAGTGTTGAGCAATCATAGTGTCGGTCCCCATGATTGTTAGAAATATGAGAGGGAGCAATATGAAGTTATGATACAATAGGTTCTATACCTGATATATTTGTACTATGAAGGCACCAAGATTTTGGACATGTTGAAGAAAGATCTTGGGGTGATGAATGAGTTTAATGAGCAACTCAAGGCACTTGGGTCACCCAAATTTTGGGACAACAATCATCAATTGTATTCAAAGAAAAATCTTGAAAGACTATTCCAAGATCTTGAGGAAGATAAAAGTATGATCGTGGCCTTGCAAGAACCCATAATGTCGAATCAACTCTTTAGTTTGATCTCCAAAATGTTTAGCCTCTCAATCATTTCTAATCAGATGGTTGAAAGGTACAAAGACCTTCCCGACCAGGAGCAGTGCAAGCTCAAGTATATTGTTGAACAAATGAAGAATGCACCCATCCCTTCTACAAATGACTGGACCGAGATGTGTAACAAATTATAGAATGGAGTAGTTCCTTAAGTGGTAGTATAAGAATCAATATACCCATTGAGTTTGACTTGAGCCACAAGGTGCAACTTTTCATGATGCCTTTTCTATTTTTGATATAGTAGACTCTACAACCAGATATATGTGGACAAAATTTTTGTATAGTTGTTTGTTATTTTGTTTTGAAGTTTGGATAAGCAATGGTTAAGCTGGGTCCTATACCTCCTAGCAAGTAGAAGCCCCCCGTAAGTCACCAAGAATGTGGGTAGATTTTCTACAACCACTGTTTTTATTAAAATAAGGAAGGAGGAAAGAAAGAAAAAAAAGAGAGGAGGGGTTAATCTAAAATGGGTTACCAAGAGAAATTTCGGATGAAAATGTGGGTTGCATCTATGAATTTCATTGCACCGAACCTCCACCAAGAATATAACAAGTTGAAAATACCCATGATGGAAGAATGGGTTGTAATTCTCATCATAAGCCTACCCAAAATTCCGTTTGAAGAAAAATAATTGGATGGACGATCGAGAGGGAAAAAAATGAAAAAGAGTCCCAAGTTGTTGCCCAGGCAATTGAATCATAGAGATGGTAAGGAAAAGAATACCCAGCCCATAGATAGATAGGAATATCCACATTTACATGGGGAAGGAAAAGAAGACCCAACCCATCATGTGGGAACTTGTATCACCATTTGGGGATCAAATGGGGTAACATAGGATACAAAGTGGTTGTGACTGTTTCTAGCCACTTCGCAAGGAATGGTAATGGATTGGTATTTGAAACGATAGTGAACCCAACCATTCACCTAATGCACCCCCCTGAAGGATGAATTTATTGAAGAATTTTTACCATTAAGGGATGATACATAGATCATCACTAAAATATTTGCTATAAAAAAAACCAGAAGAAGATGTCAAGATCTACGATAGGAGATTAAGACAACTCACAGATAAAATGGAAATGCCATCAACTAAAAAAATGATAAAATTATGGTTCTTGTATGGATTACTACATAAATACCAAATAAATATGAAAGCGGTACCATCCTCAACATATGTGGAAGATCTCGAGAAAGCAAAGAAATTTGAAAGTGAGGCCAAGCAAACAATTGCAAGAATTGATGGACAAGAAAAACATAAAGAATCTAATAGTGATGAAGAAGATAAAGTGCAAAGTACAATACACTCCTTTCAAAAAGAGTTTGATAAAATTATAAAATATGTCAAAGGAGAAGTGAGAAAATATAGGAAGTATATTTGATGTTTTGACTACAAAACTAAGGGATGTGCCAATACCAATTGTCCAAAGAAAGTGTATTGCAATATATGTGATATTGCAGGTCACCTCGAAGCAAATTTTCCATTCAATCTAAAGGAAGAATGGCACCAGACATTAACAATCCAACAAGGTATTAATACTGGGGAAGAAGCACATTATTGCAGATCAACTATTAAGGATTAACTCAGGATAACTTGTAGAAGGAGGAATACGAAATGAATTCATCGATGCACAATTGTTCATAATAAGTGTGATACCCATATGGTATAAACATATTGGGGATTACCTATCAATAGGAGAGCTACCAAAGGAGATGATGGTAGATGAATAGTGGAATGTGATTATGAAGTCTACACCCTTTATCTTGATTGTAGGATTGTTATACAAGATGGGAGAGTACCACATTCTGAGAAGATGTGTGATGGAAGATGAAGTACAAAATACCTTGAAGGAGGCACAAGGATTGGCCAGAGGATATATGGTACCTAATGCAATAGCAATAAAAGTGTTTTTGGAGGTCCTATGGTGGCCTACACTTTTCTATGATGCCAAGAAATTTGTTAAGGCATGTGATACATGTCAAAGAATAGGGAAGCCATTGAAACATGACTTTATGTCATTACATCCATCGCAAACTCAAGAAATTTTTGAAATATGGGGGTTGGATTTTGTGGGTCCACTAAGAAAAATCCATAAGATGAAGTGAAGATACATTGTATTCATAATGGAGTACTTAATGAAATAGTTTAAAGTAAGAGCATTACCTGATAATTCTACAAGAAGCACGACTCACTTTTTGTATGAACAGGTTATCACACATTTTGGTATACCTCTTCAACTGACAAGAAATAGGGAGGTCATTTCGTTAGTAAAATTATTCAGAATTTGATGAAGGAATTTAGGATCTTTCACTCTTTGTCAAGTTTGTATTACCCTAGAGCAAATGGGTAAGTGGAGGTGATAAATAAGGTCCTGGTTTCTATCATGTATAAAACATGTTCAATTGAAGGCACAAATTGGGAGGAGTGCTTACCAGTAGTTATGTGGGTATACATAACTACATTCAAACCAACCAAAAACTACACACCCTTCCAATTGATGTATGGATAGGAGGTGGTAGTACCAATAGAATTCTTAGTACCAATATTGAAAATAGATGTTGAAAACTGTTTAAACTAAGAAGAAAACATGGAGGAGATACTCACATAACTGGTACAACTAGGAAAGAAAAGGGTGTTGGCATAGTGGGAAATGGAGATTATTTAGCAATGATGAAAATATTGGCATGATAAGCATCTCCAAAAAATGAACTTGAAGGCTAGTGATTTGTTTCTCAAACATAATGGTAAAAGAGAGATCAAGCCAGGGAAGTTGAAGATCCTATGTATTAGAAATTTTTAGGTAGAAGAAGTATTGGACAATGGGAATATCCAAATGAAGAAGTTGGATGGAACAATTTGCCCTGAAGTGGTAAATAGCTCCAAGTTGAAGATGTACAAGGTATAGACACAGATCAATATGATCAGCTTGGAAATTAAGGACACTTATTGTAACTCAAGAGAAGAAGTACAACCAATTATATGATCCTATGAACACTATGAGCCAAGAAATTTTGTTTGGTAGGATGAACCTGCTAACCTAGAATGGTTATTTGGAAAAGAAGAAGAACCGATAACCAAAAAAGGGAGTTAGAACTGAATGTACGAGTTCTAGAAGAGAAGTAGAGAACCGGCTTCGAAACATTGAGCACCTAGCTTGACAAGGGAAAATACCATAAGTGAAATAATATGAAGGCCAAGGAGCCAAAATTCTACAATGAATGTCTTTGGAAAAACATAAATTACAAGAAGATTATGAGACTCTTTATCGGTATAATGCATGGTTGAGGGAACATGTCATTCAAGAGTTAGATGAAACTATGCAACAAATGCAGCAACACCAAGATACACGTAGAGTAGAATGGGTTGAAAGATAGCAGAAGGATTTTAGAGGAAGCTTGAATGGGAATTTTCCAAAAAGTAGTTATTTTTGATGGCTTGAGATCATTCAGCACCAATATGCTCTTAGAGGTAAGAGAATCGAAGGCTACATGTAGGTGAATTGGAAATAAGAGAAAATGTAGGGAACAATATAGTTTCCTCAAAATATTCAGATAGTTCATCCACAGCTACACTAAGAATCATATTGAATACATATGACTCCTCAAAAGAAACATCACCATTAATTAGGCATCCTCGATTATGTGGAAAATTACCAAAAAAGAGTAAAGTAAGAAAATCACATAAAAACTTGGCTTCTAGTAGTGCAAATCAGTTGAGTTGATAAGAAGTAGCTGAGATCCTATGGTGAGATGTTAGGGAAGTACCCAAATGACCAATGTATTATGGATGGTCGAAATATTCAAGTGAGTAAGAGAATCAACCTTGAGATCTTGATATACCACACACCAGTCCTAATCCGGATTGTTAGAGACAAAGAGATGAAATCCAAAGTTAGCAAGCAAGGATTAGATTCCTTGAAATTGTACAAGTTATTGAATATGATTAGTCTCTAAGCCCACAAGATGAGTATAATGGAGGAGTAAATGAAGACCTAGTACCAGGAGAACCAAAAATATACAAGTGGAGAACACCATATGCAGGAGCCATGACATGTCTAACTAAATGTGAAGAAGTGGCTAGGTATCGTATGGCAGTACTTGACTTACAACAACATCAAAGAGAAGTAAGATAATTGCACCAATGTTTTCAAGAGACCTAAGAATGGTCAATGAACACTATAGGAGAGGGAAATGACTCAAGTACAAATTTGGTTTTTTCAAATGAATACCAAGAAGCCCTAACTCACTATGCACCATAGTGACACTTTGAGGAAGTAAATGGCAGTGATGATTGATAAGGGGTGATAGGATACTAATAATATTGTACCAAATGACACTTGTAAATTAGCAACATCAACAAAAAACACATGCACAACTGATAAACTAGGCCCAAAATAGAGAAAACTTAGACAATCCTAGGAGTTTGTCAGGACTTCTAGCTAACCCAAGCTTGTATGACCAAGGGAGGAGCATGGTTGACCTCCATCCTGGTAGCTCTAGAGGAAGAAATTCCCCTCCTACTACCCATAGGTTGACTAGTGTATGGATTGGGCTACAAGTACCATCTGAGGACATAGTCGAAGTCAACCCATCACTACGTGTTCCTGAGAATAGATATTCAAGTTTGCCTGAGCAAGCTTGTAGGAACTGAAGATGTCATAAAGAATGATCGATGGACCAATTAAATCTTGGGTGTCTAGGAGTATGATAGCCCCACATCAAATATATTCAATCAACAAGAATAAGAGGATGATTCACACCAGATCATGAAATATAGGGATCTTAGAGTAGGAATCCCTATCAGGACCAAGTAGACCAAGAAAGGGAAGTTGTTTGTCATTAGATTGATAGACTTCAAGGTTAAAGCCATGGAATGGGAAGACTCTATAATAAAATTATATAGAGGGAGAATCATACTTCCAATGATCGGATGACCAACCATCAAGAACAAGAGATAACGGTAGTCCATTATCTTGATGATTGTGTAATAATCTAATAGGGTGATGGGAGAACTAAAAAAATCTATCAGGAAGAGGATTTAACCTATTTGGACCCTGGAGGAAATCATCTGGATGATGTAGCCACACGTCTAGATGATGGATAATTTTTTTGGGTAGATGTCTAGTAGGAAAGAACCCATATGGTAGATGAAGCAAGTCAGGATGACATCAGGAGAATCAGACATCTAGAAAAAACTATTCAGATATCTAGGTAGGAAACACATCATCAGCCAACAGAAGAGGAGTAGCTAGACTAGTGAGTTATTCCACGAAGAATGAAAATACATGATGAATAGTTTTAGATGAAAACTCCTTGAAGCTAGAATAATCATCGAAGTTGTTAGTAGATAGAGGAATAGGAAAATGGTGATGGTTTCAACAATTTTGGGACTAGTAGTCATCATTAGGAAGATAGCACATCGAATACCTTTAAAGTATGCATCAACATTACTGTGTGCTTCACCCAATGATGTTAAAAATAGAAGATGTAATTTTGAAAAATAATAAAAAAAAATTAAAAAGAAAAATAGAAAAATAGAAAAAGATAAAAACATAGAACAAGATAAAAATAGCAAAAATATGCAATAAATATAAAGATGTCATACATCTTGTACATGCAAAATTGATGACGTGGCAAGCATACGAATGACTTGGAGTTAGGTGGTGGTTAAATAGGTAGTTACATGGGTGGTAGAATTCCTATAAATTGGAAGTGTTGGGCATTCTTTGTTCAATTGCTTTCAGTTTGTGTAGGAGAAAGGAGCATAGGATATTTGGATATGAAGTAGGGTTAACAAGTACATCAAGGTTTATTCAAAACAGAGCATAGACATTATTTCCACTAGCAGTCATAAGCTTCATGGAAGATTCTTATTATTTTTAGTGCAAGTGTAGAAACTCCACCTTCACACAATATCCAGATCTATCATGACATGCTAGAACATTCATTTGGGGAAACTACCATCGAAGTTCTCAAACTAGTAGATGTCTAGAGGTAGAAGCAGATGTCTTAGAGAAAGTCCAACCATCTAGCATGTAGTAGCCATCTAAAGGGTGAAGCATATGGTAGGTTGAACAAAGAAAAGTGGTGAAGGATTTAGCCATTTGACAGAAGAGTCATATAGTAGGGAGACATCTAGCCATCCATCCCAGATTTCTAGCCATCCATTCTAGATGGTTAACCATCCATATCAGATGTCCACAAGAATAGACACCTAGCCATCCATCCTAAAAATCTAGCCATTAGTTAGATGTTTGGTCATCAGACTCAAATGTCTAGACTAGAAAATTTGGATGTCTAAGTAAGAGTGTTCACATGAAGCCCTGACATCTAGCAGTATTGAGTCATCTAAAGTGCAAGATATGTCCATGATGGAGAAGATGAGTCTCCAAAAATCTAGATAGCCTCCAATCCAACCTGAAGTAGGACCCAAGTCAATTGTGGATAAAAGACTTTGTCATCACTAAGAAATGATGTGCGAACAAGTACCAAGCTCATACAAGGGGTAGACTCAAGGAAAACAAGAGGTAGTGCAAGTAGAGGAATTCGTTTGGACAACTAGGGAAGTCCAAAAAAGTAACAAGGAGCAGATTTTGATTGAGAAAATTACTTGGACTTGTCCCACGAGTGATTTTTATCGATAATGGTGGGTAGAAACACCAACTAGTCCAGTAAAGAAGAGCATGCACGTCACAGGAGTAAACTTTATTTTGTAGATTCCAAGTTTTGACAAAGAATTTTTAGAGAAATATCTAGTGTAGATGTTGCAGACTTATAACACATCTCATAATACCAGCATTGTATGAGTGGCTGATCGAAACCTAGTAGTTGAATTTTCATTTGATACATTCATATGAACATTTAAAGTTTCAAGAAAGGGTATACTTGTAATCAATGAACGGGGAGATTCCAAGAAAACTCGGTAGTTGATATTGGGAGTCACTACCCTAACAGAGGAGGGTGTGGAGAAAATGTTAGCAACTCATAGTGGCAAGGGAGTAATAGTACCAACTAAAGAATAATGGGTTGGAGTGCATTATGAATGTTCTAATGGCCAAACTATTAGGTGAACAACGAAGCTCAGATATTCTTATTTGTATGATCCTATATCTGGTTAGGATAGAACAGGGAGTGCCATATGACTGGGCAACCCATTTGGTGATTCATATCCAAAATTTGTTGATACAAACCATGTAGAATGTGTCGATGGAATTTCATGCCATTGAGTTACTTTTGGATGCATCTTCCAAGGGAAAAATGCATATTCCAAACTTTTATTTACCTCAATAGATTTTGGATTTGGCACCAACTATCTTGCACTAGAGGAATACCAAACCATAGGTAAATAAGTCAACATAGATGAAGAAACAACGAATGAAACAAATCTCCCATAAGCTATCACGTCAGGATAAGACAGTGACCGATTCAAAATGGGAGGATAGACACCACCCTTGGCTAGGGTGAAATAACCAAAAAATCAAGTTATTGCACCATAAACAAAATATCCCAAGCCAAAGAGAAAGAGAAGGTGATTTGAATCCCCACCCCCTTCATCTACTCCAGATTCAATGCACAAGATTGCAATGCAAAAAATTTCTCACATCTGAGAGGTAGCTTAAAGACTTGAGTAGCAGATGAAAGTACCCAGGGAAGTGGTTATATTTGAAATCCCCTCAACTCTACATAATACTACAACTAGGACAAGTACTGCTAAATTATAAGACCTAAGGAATATTTAGTGGAAGCTCATGTTCATGCCTAGACAACATTTCCAGACATGTCTCAAGAACCCGTATTTACCACAAATTTCTTTATAGCTTCCCTGTGGGTTGTTTCTTTTGTGGATATTCTCGTAGCTAAAGATATTAGAATAGTAGTACCTATGGATATTCCAACTGAATCTATAACCAAGAGGGTAGAGGAAGCTTTACCATATTTGAATGTGGGAAATATAGTGCTTGGGATAGAACAACATCCCATCTCAGTAGATGAGGTAGTCTCTTTGGAACATGAGACTAATGTAGAAAATAGAGACTAGCCACAAACAGATGTGTCTCAGCAAGTTGTTGGTACAGAAGGTGACAATAGTCAGGTTGTAGTGATAGAAGGGAAGGCAACCAAAATGTCTATTGATCTCTCTAGGAAGTGTAAGGAGATGTTGCAATAATAACAAGAGGAGAAACAAGAGAATGGATAGTCTAAATGTTTTATGGTATTGCTACCCAACCTCATGGATCTATCAGATAATATGGATCAGCAATCAGTAGAATATTTTTCCAAGTTAACGAAGATAATGAAAAATTTGTGGTTGTAATTTGATATAGCTTGTGTTGGTCAATGGAAAAAGTGGTAGTCTATAGTAGAAGAATAATTGAATAGATTGGTGAAATGGGCCACACCAGGTCCTTGGCAAGTAGATATTTCCAGTATCTATCAGGTCCAACCTTGGAAAATACCCACTACACACATGTCAAAAATGGAGGGAATAGAACAATTGGATGAGAAAATACCCAACCTCTACTTAGAATCAACATAGGTGTATTTTTGTGGCCACAACACTAATTTTCTTTCTCAAAAATCCATAGAACAAGGATCATGGGTGGAGTTAGCACTTGAATTACTACCCATGTATCGATAGTATGAATTATTAGCCCACTTGCTATGTTGGCTAGAAGAAGGAATTAAATACTTGCATTCAACCAAGCAAATGGTAGATAGTGAATTGCAAGAGGCACAAGAATATGTTCAATGCAAATATCAACTTATTGAAGAAGGCAAGGCCCGTATGGATGTCATTACTTAGGAAATTTAAAAATTATAACAAGACTTGGAGAGTCTTCATACCCAGTTGAAATAGCAGGCACAGAAAATTACCGATCTTGAAAGTGAAGTGTTGTAGCAAAAATAGGCCAAATAATTGTTGGTCAAGAAAACTAAAACATTAACATATCAAAAGAATCAAAGTGATCTAGCTTGGTAATAGGAGATGAAACAACGTGAAGGGACTTAGCAGAAGAAGCTGGTAGTAGTACAGGAAGAATTTCTACAAGAACATTAGCATGAGGCAGCTTTGAAACAAGAATTGGCATCAAAAGACTCATCTTCATCCACAGTATTGGCCCCATGAATGAAGGAAATTTTATTATAGTGGGAGGCTAAACTGATGGCTAGGCTTGAGGAAATAGAAAAATCACACTAATGCCCTGGGAGTTGAATGGGGTAAATACTACAATTATGCCAAGCAACTTAAAGGTGATTGTGATGCTCTACAGATGCAATTGGATGAAGCATTACAAGATGCAACTCACAAGGATGCTGAGACTCCTCATAATGAGTGGATAAATTCACCGAGGACATCAACTTATTTGAAGGGGATGATAGATGTAGATAACAGTTACAAGCATAAATAAATCACTGAGATATCTAAAAAATAATGGCCTATGAAGATTCACAATTTTAACTATGTACAACAATTTTGGTAATGTACGAATCATGAAAATGATAAGTTTGCAATGTAAAATCAACCAATCAAATGAATATGGCTTGATTAATAAATAGACACAAAAGGACAAACACAACCATATTTATGTTTAGATGTCTTAATTAGTTAGACATCTAGATTAGTTAGATTTCTAGTCTAACTAATCAAACGTCTGGATGTTGTGTTAGACGTCTGAAACTTTCAGTTATGCAGTAAATGTATTTATTAAGACAATAGGCAGTTAGGATGGATGAGACGGGTTAGTTGTAGTAACTACCTGATATTATTTATAAATACCCCTATTTTATTTTATAATCTATTCATAATTGTATATAATGTAGAATTATTGTGCAACAAACTGTTATTCTGGAATGTGTATTGTATGCGATTGCTTTTGTGTTATAGTGTTGTGTTGCAAGTATTGATCATAGATTGGTAGAGAGCATGTATTGTTGTATGTTATTTTACTGTTGTAGGGCGTGCTAAGGAGTATCGAGGATTGGAGATAGATATCGTAGATGGAGATGTCTAGACCCTGGTATATTACCCATTGCGTGTATTAGTCTAGCCATCTAGCCTCATCGTCAGAATTGTTCCAAATGTCTAGTTGTCCATCCCAAACATCTAGATATCCTATCCAAACGTCTAGTTAACCATCCAACCCATATGTCTAGCCATCCATCCCAGATGTCTAGAGATCTAGTTTAGACATCTATTCATCTAGTCCAAATTTTTGGCCATCCAGTCTAGACGTTTAGTTGAAATGTCTAGTCCAAACATCTATCCATCCAGTTCATAGGTCTATTCATCCATCCCAGATGTCTAGTCATTTATCCCTAACATCCAGCCTAGAAAAATAGCTATCCATCCCAGACATATAGACCATCTAATTTAGATAGCTAATGTTCTAGGCATATGTTAAGACTTGTTTACCCATAATTGCATAACATGATGACTTTTGTAAACTTGGCTTATCACTCCCTCCTAGCTTCTCATCATTCCCTCATATCAGGAAAGTACTTACCATTATCTATAGGAGAAATCAAGGAGCAATTAAGAAGTGGAATAAGCACTCCAAGAAGGTTTATCTATCCAATCATTTTGTCTCCTCCATTCAATCCCTAAGGGCAGCCAACACCAAAGCATAAATTAGCAAAACAATGACTTGCAGCAGAAGGGCACTTGTCAGCATAAGAAATGAGTGAGTCAAAAATTAGAATCTCTAAAGAATTTGGTTGGGGGTAATAAATGGAATCCAATCCTCTATTTATAAGAGGTTTGGAGGGCAAAATGGGGGAAAAAAATGAAATTTCACCGTGGGCAAGGTCTGACCCTAAAACAGGCCAATGAGGGAAGGGGTTTTAGTGAGAAAAATCCCTATAATTCTAAAATTATGCCTGGTAATTATAGGTTGCAAATATAGCAATCCAAATTCATACCTTGTATGGACTAGGTGTAAATTTTGTAATGCTAAGGAAAAAAGGCTAAGGGAGAAGGCGAAAAGGTGCCAAATTTACACTTTGTAAGCTTGGGTGTCTGGCTAAGGGTCTAAGGAAGAATTGACCCATTTTGGTGGGTTAATTTTCCATGTCTACATTTTTCCCCTCTTTGATGCATTTATGGCCAAATAAATACATCAAAGAAATATGTAGACACCTATGGACAAAAGTAGCGAACACAAAAAGAGATGATCTAGTTTAGATAGAGGGGCAGTGCAAAAAGGGGTGTTAGCATGAATACCATAAATTTACATGCAAAAAGAGGCATTACTATCATTAATACCTCTAATTATAGGGATCCCCCTTGATTTTTTATAAGGAATGTGAAATTCCAGATAAAAACTCGAAAAAGATGAACAAAAGGCACAAAAAGTAAGAAAAATCCAAGAAAGAGTAAAATACAAGCCAAGGAGAGAGAAAAAGGAAGAAAGGGGAGGAGAGAGAAGGAAAGGAGGGAAAATAAAGGTGAAGGAAGTAAATAGAAAAAATGAGGGAAAAGAGGTCCATTTTCATCGCGTAAGGAGGAGAAAAGATCTCTAAAGGAGAAAGAGAAGAATGGCACTACCAACTCATCATGTTGTTATGGCAAGGGGTGAGGCTGGCATCATTATTGATTGAGAAAAGGCATGGATTGAGATCCACTTGCTCATTTTGGATTTTGCACCTGCACACACAAAAAATTTAGTAGTTTTTGCATTTTTTTGAGTTTTTTAGTCAATTTTTGGTAAAATTTGCTATGGAGTATGAATCTGGTTGTAGAGCATGAATTTGGTCACCATACCATGCCAAATTCATACCTTGTATATATAGGTCATGAATTTGGCATGGTATGCAACCATATACGTGCTCCACAACCATATTTGTTCCCCATAGTGAATTTTACCAAAAAATGACTAAAAAAATTCAAAAAAATGCAAAAGCTACTAAAGTTTTTGTGTGTGTAGGTGTAAAATCCATACAGACAGGGCACAAATTTGGTTGGGAGGTTCTACAAAATTCATGCCTGGATATTTTGGGATGCAAATTTGGTGAAATTTGCACAAAAAGATATTTTTATGTGTTAAATTATGAACTGATGATAAAATTATGTTATTATATAGCTAGATGTACTTGAGAGCACATAGTGGCAATCAAGCACATTGGATATTGCTCTTGGGTAGCTCACAATAGAGGATAAGGAGATACTAGAGAATGTGGGACTACTGCACTTAGTAGAGATTCCTCACGTTGAGGTTGATCGAGCCATACTAACAAGTCTAGCGGAGTGAAGGTATCCAAAATCATCCATATTTTAGCTATCGATAGGGGAGATGATGATGACACTAAAGGATGTGTGGTACATATTGAGAATCCCTATCAAGGGGAGGACTATTAACATGGTGCAAGTACTGATGGTGACATCAAATATGATGTTGGGGGACCTAACACCAATAGAGTGGATTCCATGTTGATGAGATGCCATATCGACATGGAGTTGGGGCACTAACATCCATACTATGCAGAGTGGTGGTGGGGATGCTAGTTTGTCATACTAGTAGGTTATACCTACCATGGACATTGGTGAGAGTAGTGGTAGACATGTGATAATAAGGTATGATATTCACATGGGTATCGTATGTGTTGGCCTATTTATACAAGATTCTATATGATGTCATGTATAAGCAAAAAATAAGGTTGATCTATACGACATTACTCTAGGTGTTTTGCTAGGAGCACATAGTAGTTTAGGGATTGAATGTGTTACCAAGACCATTGCCCAATGTGGAGTGACTAGTAGCATACAGGTGGAATTGAAACTACGATTTTGGGCATAGGCCATACACTGGTGTCTTACCACTAGGGAGGCAAGTGATAGAATAGCTATGGGAGTACCAAATTATATGGTGAATGTGGTATCTACACCTAGGTTGGAGGGAGGATATGGAGGAGCTAGCTCAGGTAAGGAAGATTCAATGGCTTATAATGAGAAGGGTGACTAGAAGTTGTTTAGGTTTGATTGAGTACAGTACGAGTTTGGAATTCTATGGGATATTTTAAACCTAGAAGACTACTAGTTCATATGGGTTAGGAGGAACCCACCATGCCGTGGGAGCACTCTTGATGTGGTGAGGTGGGTAGAGGAGGACCTATATGACCCATTATACATGGATTTAAGGATGGAGGACATTGAGGTGGCCCTCAGGTACAAGATATGGTATACGAGCATTATACCACCAAGGATCTCCACACCAATGCTAGTGTAGAGATGCCAAGCGATGAGTTGATGAGTCTAGTTGGCACTTTTAAGAGGCCACTTGACATGCCATCGAGAGATAGCAGAGGGGCATGAACCCATCGATACTACCTTGAGCACAAGTTTGGATGGAGATAGTGATAGCCATAAGGGAAACCATAATAATCTTTAGCTTAGGAGAAGGGGAAGTCATAGGTATTCCCAAAAATGTGGCACAGGCAAGACCTAAGGTGACAAGTACAAAGGAGGTAAAGGGACTATGATCCATAGTAGAAACGATGCAGATGGATATGGAGTCCATTTATAGTGTGCTATACTAGGCTTGAGTGGAGTAGGATACAACATAAGATGAGGTAGAGTTCCTTAGATAGGAGATGGGCTGGTAGACCTAGGTAGAAGGGATGGCTATCATGGCAAGCAACTAACAGGGTGAGGGAGGCCACCTACTACTGATGGAGTTGTAGAGGATGAGGGAGTCATATGAGATGGTAGTGTGGAGAGTGGCCTATTACCAGATGGCCTATTACCATGATATCCCAACTAATTAGAGGGTTACATAACCATCCTCTCAATAGTTATAGAGTCATTTTTAGTTATGAGCACAATCTAGTTCATGGTCTATGAACATGACTCCTCCACCACCTCTAGAAGGAAAAATAGAGGGGACAGGCTCACATGGTTAAGGTTGAGATCAAGATGATATGTCAATTTTTATTGTGGTATGCACTCCTAGGGATGGTCAAGTGTGTTAAGCTCTTTTTTGTGGCACATCGACCGACAAACATGCACTTAGTGCTATTGAGTAATACTAGTTGTGATTTATTTATGTGTTATGGTGCAATTAAAATGTGTGTGCTTATGTGTGATTGCTTTTTATTTAAGTGTGTTGATTAACAATGCATGGTGAGCATAAACATAATGGATGCAAAGCATATTGGAATTAATGGAATGTAGAATGAATCTAACTAATGTGAAACATGATTCTAACTAAATGTAGTAGATGCAAAATGAAATGCATGGATGGGTGAACACAAGGTAAAATAAAATAAAATGGAGAAAGTGAACAACAAAGCAACAAGGAAGGCACAAAGCTCTAAAGAGGCCAAATAAAAAGAAAAGAAAAGAATAAAACCCTATGAGGATGTATGCTCGCAAATGACCGAGATGGAGGCTACCCCTCGTGTGTGGTCATGAAGCTATCCTGTGAGGGTTGTTGTCTTGCAAAGATGGACAAGGTGGAGTTGTACCCACTATGGGTGTAGTGCTCGCTAATATGGCCAGTGAGAAAGAGATATACCCACTAGGATGTATGCTCGCAAATGGTCGAATGGAGGCTTCCCCTCACTCATGACCATGAAGCTGATCCCATATGGGGTGTGTTGTGTAAGATGATGTTCCAAAGTGAGTACTACCCGATAGGGGTGTGGTGTGTGCAAGAAGGTGTATGGACAAAGCCAATGGAGTAGAACAAAAGGTGAGTGTGTGCATCTATCTTGAGGTTTCAATGGCTAAAAGGTGTGTGTAAGATAGTCAATGGTCATATGAATACCATAAAGGATATTCATGCAATATCTATCCTATCCCACAAGGACCATTTAACCATCGAAATATCAAGAAGGAAAAGTGTGAAAGCACGAATGAGCAGATGGAAAAAAATTATATCCTTGTCTTGATGAAAGGAAGAAAGGAAAACATGCAAATGACAAGGATATACCGAAGAAGAACCATATCCCTTGACTTGGAGAGATATAAGCAATGAAAAATTTCAAGGTCAAGGAATATAAAAAGAAGATGGGATGGATGGATGCAATGATGGAAATGCACAATGGGCCCTAGGTTGGGGATTTTCTAGGCATCAGAGCCCTAGTGAGAGTGCAATGCATGTGAGCTATGACCTAACTAGGTGTCATCACTTGCCATTGTCACAAAATCCCCAAGAATCTATATGATCAAGCAGTCATGCAAGTATGAACAAGTAACAATGCAATTATGACAAGAAAAATGCAAGTGGAACAAAATGTCAAGCAAACCATGCAAGGTATGACAAGAAATCATGCAGTATGAACAAGAAAACCAGATGCAAACTAGATGAAATGAAAGTATAACACCATGCATAGTGTTTTATTATATATATTTAAATATTAAATTACATTCATTGGTTCTTAAAGTTGGCATAAATTCTAAGTGTGCCACCTATTTTAACAAACATGATGGTGGTGCAAGGATCTGACCCATCAAAGAAAGGACTATGATGAAGGATATCTTCATGATTCTCATCACGAAGGGGATCACCCATAGTACATTCTTTGGGAGATGTTGCATGAAATTTAGTGCAAACTCTGATTGTACCATCCTTTTTGATGAAAGGGGGAGAGATCCCCAACTTTGCAAGGTCTCTATGAGATAGAGGAACATAGTCCCCTTGAGAATGAGAAGACTTAATAGGTGCAACACAAGGGATAGACCCATCAAAGGAGAAGCTATTCTAGAAGATATCCTCATGAGCTATGTCACAAGGGGTATTCCTTTTAGCGTACTTCTTTGGGGTCACACTAGACTTAGGATGCCCAGTGGTTACCATATTGTAAAACAAAATATCTGAGGGATAAGGGGGTCCCTCATCCTCATCACTCCACTTCAAGCTTTGATGATCTAAATGTTTAGCATAAGTGATAAGATGATCATCATTATCAAAGGGTAAAGGTTGGTTTTTATTAGGGATGTAGCCTATGCCACACCTCCTAGGCCAAATCTCAACATCCAAGGGCTCTTGAATACCCTTCTATCATGGCCCCAAACCTTTACCTATATATCCCATACTAGATAGGATTTGCTTGGGAAGTGGGTAATCATTGGATAGGTAAAAATGGGCAAAAGAACACTCAATAGGACAAGGGTTGCTACCATAGATATTTTCTTTGAGGGATGTACCTATGAAGATAAAGGTACACATGCCAATGTGTACAACTTCACCCTTCTTACGAGGTAAACCCATAGTCCTTGGTGAAGGTGGTAGCTTGGAAAGATCCAAAAGAGGCTCTTGAAGAAATGG
Organism: Wollemia nobilis; assembly: GCA_028583015.1. Classification (NCBI taxonomy): domain Eukaryota; kingdom Viridiplantae; phylum Streptophyta; class Pinopsida; order Araucariales; family Araucariaceae; genus Wollemia; species Wollemia nobilis. Next base: position 16,973,047 of record JAQPPZ010017235.1, read on the forward strand.
ATTAACTTGATCCCATGATGAAACATTGATGAGAGGTTCCTCACTCACTTTTAAATTTTCAAGTTGCTTGGTTATGTGAGATGAGGAAACTGAAGGACATAAATTGAGATCAGATTGAGCTTGCTCAACCATCGAATAATATTCGAATGGGTGAGGGTCACTCGGAATGGTGACTAGTTGATTCTTATATTTGAACTTCAAACATTGATGAAAAGTAGAAGGGACTGCCCTCATCACATGAATCCAAGGATGTCCAAGAAGAATATTAAAATATGTAGGACAAGACACCACATAGAACAAGGTATCTAAGATCTTGGGTCCAACCCTAAGGGGGAGGGATATAACACCACAAGCTTCTTGGGACTCATTGTTGAAAGCTTTGATGATGATATCGGATTTAGTTAAGTCTTCCTCTTTTAATCCAAACTTTTGGAAGAATTGATAAGTGCATAAATTGAGGGAAGAACCATTATCAATTAGAATTCACTTGATAAATTTTTCCCCAATAAATGCAATGATGTAAAGGGAATAATCCCCTCGTAAGTCTGAGGAAGGCATATCATCATTCGAGAATGTGATATGATGTATCCCAAGAGAGCTTACAACATTAGCCATAGCACTAGGGAAAATGTCTTGAGGAATAGATTGTTGTCTTAGAAGTTTCAACAAAGCTTCCCTATGAATAGGAGAAGTTTGCAAAAGTTCTAAGAGAGAGATCTTGGCCAGGGTACTAGCTAATTGTTGTTGAATGTCAAAGGAGACTTTAGGTTGTGGCTTCAACACTAAAGGTGGGTTTTCTACTCTCATGCTCCTTTTTTGGGTATTCTTCAAAACTAAGGTGGGTTTTGAAGGTGGGTTGGATGAAGAACTCATCTCCTACTAAAAATGTTGAGTCGGTTGATTCTGTGCTTGTTGCCTTGTAGTTATTGCTATCATTCCAACCATATTATCATAGGGAGGTGGCACATTCTGATATGACACTTGATTAGCTGTTGGTTGACCATGCTTAGGTAGGGGATCTTGGAATATTCCCATGTCTTGATTGGTTGTGGGTGCTTGTTGGGTAGGAGGTTGATTGTTTGTTGGAGGATTGGGTTGAGAACCTTCTATAACAAGGCATCCTTCATCAATTAGGTCTTGAACCACATGTTTCAACCTCTTACATGAGTTTGTCATGTGCCCCTCCACTCTATGATACTCACAATGTTGACCAAGCTTATACCAATCAATTCGTGGTATTAGGTTACCTTATGGGAGGTAACTCAATCATGTTAGCTTCCAAAAGTTGTTGTAGGACCACATTCATAGGCATATTGAGTCTTGTAAAATTTCTTGGTGGGGGTTTTTGAGGTTGGTGAAGCACCATATTTTGTAGGGTGTTAACCATACTATTAACAGGCCTACTATCCATTACCCCATCACCAACTACATGCTTGTTCTTATACTGCATTTTAGTGGTCCTATATTCTTTTATCTTAAGTTGACCTCTTCTAATAAGGGCTTGCTCTACCCTTCTTGCTAGATCTATAGCTTGGTCAAAAGATGTGATAGTTGTAGTTTCCAATTCATAAGAGATTTGTTCTTGTAAGTTTCCAATAAATATCTCAAGCATGTCTCGAGGAGGTAAGGTATATCTCAAGCATCCAACTAGACTCCTCCAACGAGAAAAATTCTGAAAAACTTTCATCTTTAGCTTGTTTTAACATATAGACATCTTTCATAGTCACATTCTTTTCAACATAAGCACCAAATTATTGAACAAACATTTCAGTTGTCTCTTCAAAATTCCTCAAAGAATGATTAGGCAGTTGATAATACCACTCTAATGCCATACCACCAAGGCTCTTAGGGAACATCTTTAGTAACAACATGTCATCATATATGATATCATGGCATGTTGTCCTAAACATTCTTAAATGCTCAATTGGATCTTTGTTCCTTTATAGATAGGTAAAACTGGCATTAGAAAATTCTTAGGGTAGGGCCTAGAGGTAATGATAGGGTCTAAGGGTTGATTGCACATTTCTCTATAGTTGTAGGTGAAACTAGGTGGTTGAATCATGTCCACTCTTGAAACCAATTGTTTCACCATATTTGTTAAACTTTGCATTTCAAGATTGTTGTTGTGCAATACCCCTAGGTTCCCTAAGGGAGGGGTATAGGTAGGTTGTTGAAAGGGAACTTGGTGAATGTTGGAGGTATTGACACTATTATGGTATGGGTTATGATATGTGGTATCTTGCTAGAGAGGATAACTAACATTTGGTGGAACAGAAGCATGAATGTTGAGATTAGCTGAATGAGGAGGAAATTGAACATAATCTTGAGATGCACTACTAGTTGGAGGAACTTGTGTAATTCTTCCAATGTTGGTGGTCATAGTAGTAGCATATGTTGGGTTATGAACAAGATTACCATGATGTAAAGATTCAAACAAGGGGTTGTTATGAACATTCCTAGGAGAGATGGTAGGAGGAGGAGGTACCTCACCTCTTTCGAGTTGGGCTTCCTCATCCATAACTCTAATCAAAGTCTCCTTGTGGTGTTTTATGAAACCCCATAAATGATCAACTATTGTGAAAGTGAAGCCTCCATTAGGCCCCTCATAGGGATCATAATTAGTATTAGTTTCAACATGTTCTTGCTCTTTTGCATCAAGGTTAGAATTCTCTCTATCAACCTGATCATCTTCTTGAGGAATTTGATCAGATTCCAAATGCCTTCGTTGACTCCTAAGGAACGGAGCCATTAGGAGAAATGAAAGGATAGAGGAGAAAACCAAGGAAAGACACACAAGAAGATTCTTAAGATATTTTTAAATATTTTCTGATCTAAACAAATAAAATTAGTGGTCTTGTTTAAAGTTTTCAAGAAAACACAAAGGAAGAGGCTTCCTATCTTGGCCACTAAGACGTGTGTTCACGTCGGGTTCACCAAATATGTAGAGGGGGAAAATTGCCCTACCGCATATGATTCTTGGTTGGATCCACTGGGAGTCGAGGTGAACCATGGGGGTGTGTTATATTCTCTACACTCGGGGATACCAAAAGGGATGGGTTCACCAGGAATGATTTTAGGACTCGCTCCAAGTCCAGGGTGGGAATGTTTGATGTGTCAGTTAAGCATACACCTATTATTTGGCCTTTCTAAACTAAGCTATGAGAATGAAAGAACAATGCAAGACACACAAGATGCAAGAATACAAGGACTAACCCTAGTATGATTATGTAATTCAATGATGTCTAACCCTAGGATTGCAAAATAAAGTCTTTTAGCAAGGATCCAAGGGAATGCACAAACAAGATAAAACCCTAGATGCACACTATATGCTTTTATTCTTTCAAATGCCTAGAAATTCAATCAAATATTTTTCCTTTACTTGTAATCTAGGGTTTTGGGAAAGAAATGAACAAAAGCAAACACCAAACAACCTAAAGATCTATTAGGGCACTTATCTAATTCGATGGTTGATCCAAGATTTATCTTGCATCCAAAATATCCAATAGCTTCAAACCTACAAAATAACTTCACAAACCCTAGAAAATTTGATCAATGTTTGGGGGCTTGCTTAGGTCGCTATAAGACTGAGCTTGGAGGCACAATAATCAAGCCCCCTTGGTCCTTTTAGCTGACCATTCAAAAGCAAAATGATATTTGACCTTTGGAACATGCATAAACATAGCAAAACAGATATGTGACAACAAAATAAAATGCAGATAGGATGGACACAACAGAATGCTAAGATGCAAAGTGCAAATCAAGGTTTTGGGGTGCAAAAGCTTACCCCCAAGCCCTAATTTACCAAATTCATGCCTTGTAAAAGGGGAGCACAAATTTGGATTACCAAATTCATGCCCTATATAGGCGAGGCATGAATATGGTTCAGATGCCCTTTTTGGGCCCTAAAACAACAAAAAACAAAGTGCAAAACAACGAAAAATAGACTTGCAAAGCAAATAATGTAAACACAAAACCTGATGAGCTAATGGAGAAAGCAAGGAGAAATGAAGAGGTGGAAGAAGCACTCCAAGAAGGTTGATCTATCCAATCACCAAGGCTCCTCCACTCAATCCCCAAGGGTAGCCAACACCAAAGCACAAAATAACAAAACAATGACTTGTAGCAGAAGGGCACTTGTTAGCATGAGCAATGAGCGAGTCAAGAATTAGAATCTCTAAAGAATTTGGTTGGGGTAAGAAAGGGAATCCAATCCTCTATTTATAAGAGGTTTGAAGGGCAAAATGGGTGGAAAAATGAAATTTCACCATGGGCAAGGACCAACCCCAAAACGGGTCGATGAGGGGAGGGTTTTTAGTGAGAAAAACCCCTAGAATGTCAAATTCATGCACCAAGTAATTATAGGACGCAAATATGACACAAGCCAAATTCATGCCTCGTATGGACTGGATGCGAATTTGGTAAAGCTAAGGAAACAAGGCAAAGGGAGAAGGCAAAAAGGCCCCAAATTTGCACTTGGTAAGCTTGGGTGGTTGGCTAAGGGTCTAAGGAAGAATTGACTCATTTTGGTGGGTCAATTTTCCATGTCTACATTAACTTAATGTGTTCACTCAGGAGGATTTCCAGGTTTATTCCATGAGAACAAACATGCATTTGACTTCACCTTACTCAATTTGGCTATTAAGATCATTATATTAGCCACCAAAGGAAAAAATCTATTTATCTAAGAAGCAATATCAACAAACATATCTTATACATCAAACTTTGAACAAAACTAATGATTTAGATAGTCTAATAAAAGAAAAATTCTAGAATAAAGAAAAACCATTTCAAAGAATAGGCATATAAGTTGAGATCTATGTGATGTAAGTTATATGTATGTATAACAATAGATCGATATTATAATCATAAAAATATAAAAATATGCCACTAACTAAAACATAACCATGTGATGTAAGTTAAATGTATATATGTTTAACAGTAGATTGAAATTCCAATCATAAGATTATCCCACTAACTAGAAACAAAGTGGAGAATAATTCTAATTAGAAGCATCACAATGATCCATTTAGAAAGCAAGAGGATCAACTACCTTCCACACATATGTATATATGTTTAACAGTAGATTGAAATTCCAATCATAAGATTATGCCACTAACTAGAAACAAAGTGGATAATAATTCTAATTAGAAGCATCACAATGATCCATTTAGAAAGCAAGAGGAGCAACTACCTTCCACACATGTTGCGATTGAGGAATCCACACAAAGGAAACTAAAGGTTGCACCTTAAAGCCTGCTAACTAATTGACAAAAAATTTGGCAAGTAGGAGGGCTCATTAACCACTCAAGACTCACAACTCTATCAATGTGGGATTATTAGCTATTACCCTCGCAAACTACACTAAAGAGAACCAGGTATGAGAATGGATTAAAATTCCAATCATAGGAATATACCAGTAATTAAAAGCAAAATAGTGATTAGTCTTTATGTCAATGATAGGTTTATAGAAGTCAGTGTTAAATTTTAAAAGTGCTTATTATGTTTTTTCTACCATGTATGTGTTTCAAAACTGACTTATATCAACTATGACATAAGCAGTAGATCATGCAAATTCCAATATTGAAATGTTTAATATTCCTCAGGTGGGCGTGCCACAGTTTTAATGCTGATTAGTTCAAACAATTCAAAAGAAAGCCTTGTTATAAACAAATCACCAAAAGAAAACAGTGCCTCCAGTACCTCTTGGAGCTATTCTTTTTTTTTAACAAAACATTCTTGGAAAGCATAAAATTCATGATGTTTTAGAAGATAAACAGGAATGCCTGTATCTGCAGATACTATACATTATCTTATAAACTTCACCCAAGAGAATATTACTAATAGTCCAGAGCCTTAATGTAATAGAAACTTTCTTTCTAGGTAGATATCTAATCATGATTACATTACAGTGATCATTGCAAATGGCAGTTTGTATACAAATGAAGAAAGCAGTATCTGTACCCTGTTTCTTATTAACTATGCTGGTAATTTGATCTGACCTACACTTGACATGAACATTGAATCTATCTTCAGTCATATGGAGTGTAAGTGACGGCCGATATGTTACTTCCTTCTCGTCAACTGCTTCGAATTTGAAGAATCTAATAATAACTGCAGCAACAATCTTCATTTGCATGTATGCAAAATCCTTGCCAAGACAGCTGCGAGGTCCAGCCTGCAAGTAAACAATACACCTCGTGAACTCATGAAATGATCAAAGATGCATTTTAAAAAACCTTAATGCTATGTCTTAGGTTACTTACTTGAAATGCCGTGAATTTGAATGGTGATTGAGGTTTGAAAGTCCCATTCTCAAGCCATCTCTCAGGCTTGAACTCCTTCACGTCAATACCCCAAAGATATTCCATTCTCCCCATAGCATAAGGGACATAACTAATCAGATCGCCCTTCTTTATTTTGAATCCATCTGGAAGGATGTCATCAGAATCGATATGCTTGGCATCCTACATATCATTTTGTCAATCTATATTTATCCATAATCTTCAACCTTGTAATCAGGTGAAAACAGGAAAATCAGACTATCTTCTGCTTCTCCTAAGTGAAAGGAATCCAAACAGCATACAATTTCATCCACAGGTTTCCTCTCTAGTAATGTCCATGAAAGATCAAACTAGGTCAATGGGATTCAAAGTACAGCAAGTTACAATCACTGAACAGGAGTGCTAAAGGAACTCCAACAATCATAGATCTATTTAAAAAAAAAAAAAAAACAAACATCTAAAACAAAATCTAGATGTAGATCTTGAAAAACCCTAATGAGGTATTGATGAAAGAAGGTACAAAAAAAACAACGAGCCAAAAACATGGAGGGAAAAAACAAATGCTTAAAGGAAAATAACATTTCTTACCACAGGTACAGCCGGGTATAGGCGCAAGGTCTCTGATAGAGCTGCATGAAGATAGTGCAACTTGTCCAAGACTGTATGTGTAAGACTTTCGGAAAACATACTTATAGACTCTTGCAGGGAGGCACATTCATTTTCCTTGACCACATCATTGATTTCTTGAAGCAATTTTTTTTCAACATGTGGGTTCTTGCACAGCAAATAAAAGAACCAAGAGAGAGTAACTGCAGTTGTGTCCCGTCCAGCAATCATGAAATTCAGCAGAATATCCCGCAGATACTTGTCAGAAAACTTCTCTGGCTCATTTTGACTTAATGCAATAAAGCGAGACAGTATGTCTGGTTTTGCCTGTAAAGATTTTTGAGGCAAGTGAAGAGAGTAAAATGAGGTAATTAGTCCTGGCACCAGGGAAAAGAGCATGCTCCTATTTCATTTGTCATCGGACTTGTCAATTGCCAAGAGAGGTGATATGAGCATTTACTTACATCACTATTTTGAACAGAAATCTCCAGCCGTCTGCTGTGAATGATCTTGTACACGAAATCATCCACAGTTTTGGTGCTCTCCCTCATGATGGCCTCTGACCCAATATTGAAATATCTTTTTAATTTCCAAGAAGGGTCAAAATAACGCCATAAAACGATACCATTTGCTCTATCAAAAGCCCTTGTGAAAGAAGCCTCTGGCCCAGTGTTAGACTTTGATAAGCTGTTGATCTCTGTACCAAAACTTACTTTGCAGATTGCATCCATTGTTGATCTCAACAAGAGATTCTAATTGACATTTACGCACCACAACACAACGATTAGGATCAGCTACAAATAGGATTCATGTAAAGCTTTCTAAAATAAATCATTTGAGAGGATATTTCCTTTTTCGGGCTTGTTACAGATAGCTTGTGAAGGGTAGAAAAGTCTTAAGACAATATTGAGAATGGAATTCATAAGTTTGTACTTGTGAAAATGTATGCTTAACCCAAAGACCAAACCAGGGTCTTCAGAAAGATGTCCATTTGATGATTGTTGGTTGTCCAGTCAGACCAGGGTTGGATTCTGATGGAAATTAGCAAATACTTTAGGAAAAAAACAGAAATTTTGAAATGTACAATAAAAGTGTAAAGTATTTTTTTTTCCGGTCACAGGCCTAGCTCAACACTCCAGAATTGGAGTATGCCCTCACGACGGACACACCCACCTGACCCCACAGGATTTGAACAGGTAACCAGATCCGAAAACATTACATGTTTGGAAACACATTTGTTCACAAGATAGGCATGGTCTATACTTAACTCTTTGGGGAAAAGCATGCTATTTAGCCACTGGTTTCCATGAAGAAAAATCAAACCCCACTCGGTTTAATGACTTAAATATAATTACTTATATCCATCAAGAGAACCAATGTCAAAAGATAAGAATTCAGAATGCGAGAAAAAGGAATCAAAAGATGTAATTCTAATTTTTACCTGTATCTCAACTGTTTGCTTTGTTGTACAAGATTCTAACAAAATTTTGGAGAGCTCTATTGCATTTTTCCTGAAAATAACACTACTATAATCCTTCAAAAATTTGGTGGAGAATTCATAACTTGCCAATTTTCTCTGCTGCTTCCATTTCTCACCATCAACTGTGAAAATACCATCCCCAAGAAGATCTTTCATAATCTCGTGGTTGAAATTTTCCTGAAAATGTAAAGCATAAACATTACTATGGGGACATGAAATATACCACAAGATCTAATTTACCACAAATTTTGTGAAAGAGGTTAAATCTTAGAGAGTCCAAAATTTGAAACAATATATTAAAGATAAGGCAAAATACACCTTTACCTTTAAGTTTATATAAAAGAGCGCACTTTCCATCACTAGACCTACTGTTCTAATCTAGACATCTTTCCCTTCACAACAGAGGATCAACTCTAGTTATCATGTGCTTACCAGAATGAAATCTCATTACTTTGTAATCACCCAGTTAACAAATTAATTCACTGGTATCATCATCAGAAAAAATTAATTTTATTTATTAATTTATATTTACTTAAAAACTTTGTATATGCACTCGACGATGAATTCTAGTTCCTATGTAACCACTTCTCCCATAACAAATAAAATTTCACCAGAAATGGAGAGGGGAAAAAAGGACAAAAAAAAAGAAAGAAGTTATTCAGTTAAGGTAATTGCTTACTGGTATTATTAGAAAGAACACAGGTGTATATATATACACACTCTGGTGCTATGTAATTGTTACGATGGACTCCTGCTACCATGAAATCACTACCTTGTAGGGGAAATTTCTTGCACAGAGACTTGTTTATGTATTGTTCATTCCTACACTGAGAAAGCAAGGAGTTATCTATGTGTTCACTCTGCTTATATATACTTGTTAGGATGAATTCTGATTAGTATGTAATCATTAGTCTTGTAATTGAAATATCTATCTTCCCTAAGTAACTAACAGCATGTATTCAGTCATCTATCTATCCAACTCACACTATATATTCATTCTTTGTTATCTCAACACATAAAGCTATCTATCTATTGGGAAATTGAAAATTTGAAGCCTTACCTTGCTATAATTTGTAAACTTGGTCTTCAGAATGTGCTCCACATTTGCAGGATCGGTGGTGTAAACATAACTGAAGGTGGGATAAGCTACTCTGAATGTTTTGTACTTTTGGTGATGGTCAGCAAGGAAGTCATGCATCCTCTTGAAGTTTTAGATGTCACCCACCATTGTGGCGGCAACAGGTGGGTGTGACTCGCCACTCCATTTGCTCCTGAATTTATTCAACAGAAACAAAAGGCTGGCAGCTGCCAGAGGCAGTAGTATACTCACTGTGTATATGCTGAATAACACCACCATTATTGCCTTCAAATAATGCTACTACTGATATATGATCATGTAAAGAAATGGGTAGGTATATAAAAGCTTTTGTATGAAGTGAGTGTCATGGAAAGTCCAAAAAACCAAATGCTGCAGATTCCATTTCCAATCTAAATTGATCTCACCTAGACTAACAACTAGTTTCTTCGTTAAAATATAAAGAAATGGATCTGTCAGGCAACGTCTTCATAGTATATTCATTGATCCCCTCGCTCGATCATTTCCATAATCTTACGTAATCCACTTAACAAACAACAAACACAATCCTTTATATTCAATTCTACAAATTTTCATATCGACCTGGACCTTTATATATCCGAAGGAAAAGAAGAAAGAGGACGTATTCAAACGGCCTTTAATATTCTGGTGACACCGACATTGTATTTTATGTGACTTGTATGTCTAGGCACGGATTTTTCTTGGCTTTCAATCAGGTGTAGTGATATCAACTTTCCAATTTTTAATTTAAGTGTGATGTCATGTAGTTTGGGTCAAATAAATAGTGTATAGGATTTCCATGATATTTTTACATTTTTATACATGAAGATGAGTTGGTTTAAAAGATAATGAATATTCAATATATAAAGTTTTATTTTAAAAAATGTTTGAAATTTTAAGGAGTTCTTTGAAGCTTTAATGTTCTTTTGATTAATAGTTCAATTTAAAAATTTTAGAGGTAAAAAGGCTGCAAAGAAAATGATACTAGATTTTTTTTTGGGTGTGTCTTGTATACTAAAGATTTTAAAAAATTATATTGTTTATTTTTTATTATTTCTTATATCATTTAAGGTTATTTATATATATATATATTAGAGAGTTTCATCAACATCAAAGAGTTTATGTCAAGTGGTATTAGTTCAATCGGTCATATTCTTCAACATTTTAAAGAGGAATCTCAGGTTCAAATCTTACCAAATGATACATTGATAATATCCAAACTTTCTTCTAAGATGATATAATACATATGGGATCCGTTTCAATCCCTTATAACCCATTGAAAAAAACATTAAAGAGTTCATAAAATGTTACATTAATTATCTATTTCAATCCCATATAACCCATTGAAAAAAACATTAAAGAGTTCATAAAATGTTACATTAATTATTTCAAGGTTCAAATCTTACCAAATGATACATTGATAATATCCAAGCTTTCTTGTAAGATGGTGTAATATAGATTGGACCCAGGTTCAAATATTACCAAATGATACATTGATAATATCCGAGCTTTCTTGTGGGATGATGTAATACAGATGGGACCCGTTTCAATCCCTTATAACCCATTGAAAAAATATTAAAGAGTTCATAAAATGTTACATTTAATATCTGTTTCAGTCCCATATAACCCATTGAAAAAATATTAAAGAGTTTATAAAATGTTACATTAATTATTTCAAAGCTAATAAAATATTGGATAAGTGGTTTCAAAGTTAAAGTAACTATATTAATTTGGAAGATTGGTCTTCTTAATATTTATGGAATTTATGGTGTCAAAAAGGAATAATAGAGTTTTTAAGAATAAATTTTAAGATTTAGAATCATATTATTGTCTCTTCATAAAATGTTACATTAATTATTTCAAAGCTAATAAAATGTTGGATTAGTTGTTTCAAAGTGAAAGTAATATTAATTTGGAGGATTGGCTTTTTATTATTTGTTGAATTTATGGTGTCAAAAAGGAATAATAGAGTTTTTAAGAAAAAATATTAAGATTTAGAATCATGTTATTATCTCTGATAAAATGTTTTAAAGCATGGTGCTCATCAAGTCTTAAATTTGGAAAAGAGGTGTTAATGTCTTGCTTATAGTATTTAAATATATATAAAAGGATTATTTGTGACAATGAAGTTAACACAAAGGATAAATGTTGATTTATAATAAACATATATAAATAATATAGTGTCAAAAAGGAGTAATAGAGTTTTTAAGAATAAATCTTAAAATTTAAAACCATATTATTATCTCTGATAAAATTTTTAAAAGCATGGTGCTCATCATGGAAGGTCTTAAATTTGGAAAAGAGGTGTTAATGTCTTTCTTATAGGATTTAAATATATATAAAAAGATTATTTGTGACAACAAAGTTAACACAAAGGATATATATTGATTTATAATAAAATAAAATATTTAAAAGTTTGGTTCATGAAAAATATTTTAATGGTGCTTTTAAAAACAATTGGAAAAAACTGATGGAGGTGGTTTTTTTTAATAATAATGAAGGTAAAATTCTCCTAATTCACCTAATATAAATATTCAACTAACAACTATGCAAAGTCTATTACACTTCTTAAGGGACTAAGATTTCTATTGAAAAATTATGGAAATATATTTCAATTGAGGAAGATTTACAAATTATTGTTAGTTATGCAAAGGCTATAGCACTTCTTAAGGAACCAAAATTACCATTGAAAAATGATGGAAATTAATCCTTTTTAAGGGAGATTCACAAATTATTGTTAATGCTACTAAGAAAAATGGATATGGGGATATGATAAGAGTAATATTATTATTGATATTCATCAACTTATTATTGGAGGGATTATCTTCCAAATTTCATCATATCTAGTTGGAAATGTCAATATAAATTTAAAAATATAAATATATTTATAGAGAAGGAAATAGGAGTTAATCTCTATTTTAGCAAAATTCATATTTTAGAAGGCAATTGGCTAAAAGGAAAATTTATGTCTTAATGAAAATGATATGGAGTTGATTGTGAAAGCATAAAAATTTGAGGAAGATAAAGAATGTCTTATAAAAAGAGAGAAAAATATATTTGATAAAAACACAACGGGTTACCATGTACCGAGACGGTGGAAGTCCTGGGAGCCTTCGTAGATAGTTTGAACCCTACCAGCTGTGCTGGTAGTTACTAAAAATCGTGATTGTAACCATTGCTTCTATATACCAAAAAAAAAAAAAAAAAAAAAAAAAAACACAAAAATATTTTTATTTTTTAAAAATTGTTTATATGGGATTGAAATGGGTCTCACTCATATTACACCATGATCACACATTGGTGTTTGAAAAACTTAGCAATTATGCATGTATTGCTTGGTAAGATTTGAACTTGATCTTCTTGTTGAAAGTCAAGGAATTTAAATGGTTGAACTAGTACCATTTAATTAAATATAATTTAATTATCTTAACCACATATGTAATATTTTATGGCATCAAAGAGAAGATAATGTTGAGAAACATGAATGTACCTCCCTTAATTTAACCATATAGCATTATATAATTATGGGTGTAGTATGATATATAGATTTAATTCCTTCATAATCTAAGTAGAAATCATAATCTTTTGGCTCTTTCTATCAACAATAAAATATAATGACTTATCCGTGATCCACATTTGTGAATAAAATAGATATTCCATCTCTGGTGACTCTGCTAGATTAGCTTGTGTGGTGGCAATGATCACATTTCATTCAAATTTCATGATCTAATTTCATTTATCCTCAACCTATGGATGTGGATGTATTGGTGTAGTGTATATAGAGGGTTGTGTCTCAACAAACAATGACTAAATTTCTCAACATTCTTCCCTTGATTATTTATCTCTTATGATAATCATTCCATTTCCCAGTCTTGGACTTTGGGGATTCTTTTCTTCAGATTATTTTTTCTAATTTAAATTATGATTTTAGGGTTGATACCATTTGTCTTGATTCCTTTTAGTGTCACTATTGTATTTATCGGTACTCATCATTCTATTTCTTGTTATATGCTCCTTGTACTTTTTATTTTTATTTTTATGCTTTTGTTCCAATTTGAAAATATGTTTGTATGCCTCTCCCAATATATTGAATTTGAAGAGGTTAATTTCCTCTTAAATATTCCACTATATCCCATTGTAGTACTTGAGGATTTAATGTCTTTTTATATTTTGAATGTATGGTTTTGTTGACATAGATTGGAATGCACCCATATAATGTTGAATAGATTGGTCTTTATGTTGATGTAATTATTACCATCACATGCATTAGTCTTCATATGATCCCATGGGATAATATCCTTTATTAACAACCTTTATAAAATAATCCCATATGAACCCTACTTCTTCATATTCATTGTCCTTCTTAACTATCTTACAATATGATTCCCATAAATTTCAAACAAGTAATGAAGCTTTCAAAGTAAAAAAGAAATCTTCTCACTATTAGAAAATTTATTTATAAAAAAATATGAAGATAACTAATACAACCAAATTTCTAGAGCATTAACATTATTTTTTTCTTTAAAATTAGGAATATAAAAATTAACCTACACCTTAAAATATGTGGGAACATGAAATGGTGCTAGGGCATTGATATACCATATGGATAAGGTTGTTGAATTTGTAGTAGGTATTAATTGAAGAACTTAAGCAAATTGATCCATCATCTCATTCCTCTATTTCTTGAGGGATTTTTTCAACACCTTTTAAAATGATCAAGTTTCTTGTTGTTTTCTATTCTAGTTCCCATCTAAGATCATTTGGAATGATAAGGAAGGTATTCATAGGGATCTCACATCTAATACCTAAAATTTTGATATCCAGATCTCATGTTTATAGATATACACTTGAAAAAGAGACTGCTCTAATAACATTGATCCACTACTCAAAATTTTGAGTTAAGAAAGATTAAAAAAATACAATTAAAAAATAATAGAGTATAACAAATTAGAATACATATATAAGAAAAATAACATAATAATTTTATTGCGTAGAAAATAAAGTACAATGAAACCAAATCATTTAGAAGATATGTGAGGCCATAACATTGCATCTATTACTCATATTTTTATAGTCATGGATGCATTTATATGTATACAATAGTTTTGGTATGTTGGAATCCATCATATTGAATATGGAAGGTCACCCACATGGAAATGTTGTGGTTCACCTTCCACGAGTTAGAAGGTCACCCATATAAATATTATTTTGAATATTACATCACCTATTAGGGTACTAGATGGTGTATAAGGTGGTGATAATGGGTTTTACCCATACACCTAAAGTTGATTGCATGGTCGTTATGTTTTCTAGCCTTAACTAACTCCATATTGTACAATAAGTGCAATATTTTTTGATAATATAATTGTCCAACACCCTATTGGTCCAACATGTTATGTAAAAGTGGGATATGAGTGAGATATTTAAGCAGGATAGAAGTGGATAGAAGTACAATTTAAAGGAATAAATTTTGGAAGAAACCAAAGCAATAAATATATATTTTATTTTTTATTTGATTTTGTAGATATCAAGTTGATGTGATGCAGTCTTATTTATTGTTGTATATGGCAAAGAGTGTCCCTATTAATGTATGTACCTATGAATAGTTATCTATTTCCTTGTTCATAGGAGAGTCCATAGCAATAGTGTATGTCCCTATTTGTAGTGTAGTGATTATGAAGATTTTGTGTGCTATCCTAGTAAGTCTAGTAGATGCATACACAAGAAGTTGTACAACATTAGCCAAAAGAGCAAGATATACAATAGTATATTCTTTCCTAGAGTGGTAGATGAAAAAATTCCATGAGCCTAAGCAATGATTGGAATACTATATAGAAGATAAAACATTATAAAATTTCATATTATGATCACCTTGAAGAGGACATATTTTGTCCATATTTTTTTGTTGTTTATCTATAATTTTTTTGTGGTTAATATCCAAATTGGTTCCTATTTACATGAAGAATGGTTGAAAAAAGTGTGATGAAGCTTGTTGTTCATTGTTCTTGAGAAGGCTTGAGGTATTAAATACCAAATAATTCTTTCTTGTAGATGTATTACTATGTACAAGATTATCAATGTGAAGAAGAGTACAAGAAGAGGGTTGTTCAAGTTTTGTCTATCTTGTTGTTGTTTACAAAGAATTTTGTCATATGGATTTGTCACATAGAACCACCATGTGGAGTTGCTACCATCTAGATATGTCATTTATAGTTGTCACTTATTTTTATCATACCCTGGTATCATCACATCACTTATTATATAGAAGAGCTATTAGGAGTTGCCATCCAAAAAGGGGGTTTTCTAGTGTAAAGTTTGATTCTACCATCTGTTTACTGGGATATCTAGCAACAAGGTTGTCTAAAGATGTAGAATGATTGTATATTATGAATTTTCCATCTAATAAATGCATTGGATATCTAAAAGATAACTTCCACTAAGTGTTGCTGATAGAAGGCTTGTGCCATGAATTTTTAGATTATATATATATATATATATGGAGAGAGGTGACATCATCCTACATTAGATGTAAAGTAGAATTCAAAGAGAAATCAAATACCTATTAGATGTGAAAAAACATGCAATGTAAATATCTTATCTACCTAGTGATGAGCTCATGCATGAAGTGCATTAACATACATGCATCCATTTTTTATATTGAAGAGGACTTTTGGATGACAAAGACCTATACATATTTTCCAACATAGGAGGAGAACTATCAAGAGAAGGAACATATTTATTTAAAAAATACAAATTACTATGCATTGAATGCACTATAATATATATCCCAAATTCATGGTGATACAAAGTTATGTGACATTTATATATAATCACTTGAAAATAAAAGTTGCATTCACATGTAAGTGAAGCGCATGGGATGTTAACCCACTTGGATTTCTAATGGTGGATACTTTAATGACATTTGGATTGAAAATTTGACATGGTATACTAGTTGAAAATAGAGGGCATATTATCTAAAAAATAACACTTGCTCAGATGATAAAAGCAATTTTTAAAAGCTGGTACCATAATTTTTTGAAAAAGATTTAGATTTATTTTTTTACAAATTTTGGACATATGGAGTAGACATTAGATATTTTTTCCTACTATCCTAAGGTGGAAAATATGTATGTTTATAGTTTTAAAAAGCTCTTATTGAGATTGAAACACTTGCTAAAGAATTGATACTAAAAGAAGTAGTGGAATTTGATAAATATCACTTGAGTGAGGGGGGTACACTAGTACATTTCTTAGAGTCTTTAGAACTTCAATATAATTTTAAAAATTATGGTGTGTAGGACATATTGAAAGCTATCTTATTGAGATTTAGTAATCGTACTCATGGTTATCAGAGTATGTGAACATGAGGAATGAAATAAATGGGTATCAAGCCTTACTTCAATATATTACTTGTCATTTTGTGTTTTTTCTTCTATTGATGTGTCGGCATGGCTAGAGATGCATTTTGGCTATGTAAATCTAAAAATAGAAAATTACTATTTTTATAAAATATTTAGTTTTCAATTTCTTAGACCTTTAGAGTATTTCTTCATGCAATTGATAACTAAAATTGTTGTTCTTCCTTTAATATTTCCAATATTTCTTAAATGGATTAAAACAAAGTCTCAAGAACAAAGTTATGCACCTGATAGTGTGGCTAGGATAAAAAATTGTTTTTTAGACACAAATCCATGCCAAAAAATGATCACATGTCTGGATCAATTGCTTGTAAGCAAAACTTTATCCCATTTTACAAGTAATACTTCTAGTCATAATTGGTCAACATCAAGCCTTTAATGACTGTCAATCCTTATTATTATGGCCATGCTTTATTTAATAATATTATTTAATATAAATATTTTTCTTCTATTATTTTCTATATATTCTTCACAACCAATGTTCCATTTTTAGTATTCTCAATCATCGAATGTGTCAAATTATCTCAATGCTTATTATCTCTTGCAAGGATATGTTTTTGTTGTACATTTCTTTAAATATCACCTATCAAATCAATGTGTATAACATGCTTCAATTTCCTATACAACCTTTCATATACCTCATGATATTCATATTATTGAACTTGGATTCCATGTACCCTGCTTCTTTATTCTTCCATTTTGTCTTCTATCATTACAACTTCAACTTGTAATTAAGTCTTTGTATTTAGTCACTTCACATGCCCTCTTTCACCTTCAAATGTCTCTATATGGTGATGATCGAGAACTTTACCATTATTTCATTATTCCATTTCTATTTGATTCAAGTTCATGTGTACTTGATTCATGCTCTCTCTCTCTCTCATAATTTTACTCATAAAATGCTTACAAAAATTATAAAATATTTCTATCTTTAATTAACATTTGTGAATTAATGAACTTAAAGGTATTTAATGGATTTATAAATTCTTAGGGAGTCAAGAATATAAGTTCTTAGGTGTTATAATATAAACCCCAATGACACATGAATTATTGCTAGACTATGGAGCTTAGGGTTAGGGTAATCTTTGGTATTGAGTCTACAGTTACCTTAAAACTGATGCATGCTTGTACCAAAAGATATAATAAGGAGCAAATATCAATTTTGTTGAAGAATTTAAATGAGTATCCTATATTTGTTACACCTAAGGCTATTAGAAAAATGATGTGCATAGATGACAACAATACTAGGTGAATCACCCATTCCTTGAAGTTGCAAAGGTAATTTTCAAAACTAAAAGCATAGAGGAATAGGAAGTATTTTTGGAATTATAATTAAAGAATTCTATGAAGACTAAGAACATCAACCTTTTTCTCAAGATTGGCATATTTAAATAAGAGGTACAATATGTATTATCAATAATTGATTTTGTAATGGGGATAACATCAAATTACAAGATTTAGGAGGAGCAATTGGGAATACTCTACATAGCTTAGAACATTAAAGCACCCTAAAATTTTGGACTAGGTGACCTACATCACCAAGAAGATGAACCTACAACTATATAATTTGGAACCTAGAGATGTTTTTAATTATACCTGTTACTTGGTTTGGCTAATTATGAGCAATATGAAAGAGTGGTTCTCCACTCAAGATATGAATTAGAATGGGGGTAAAGAACAACCATTATTATAATATGATTATATAGACATACAATATAAGAGAAAGGATTTCTATAGTGATAATTTTAACTTAAACATATGTGAGTTTATCATGCAAAGTATTCAATTTGGATTTCTAAGGCTATCACCCAAGGGAAGAGAACTATTTATAATAGTTTAAACAATGAAGATTACACCCAAAACAAGGAAATTCATTTTGTTAATGATCTAGACAAAATGTAGGAGGACCATTGCTACAATTATGATAGACTTTACATACTAAAAAGATATGGACTAGATTGTAGTAGAATATGATAACTTCTTCAAGTCACTAGTTGTGGTTGAAGTTCATTGTAAGATAAAGCATTGCAATGATTTACTTCCTCTATTTCCTTTATCTAATGCATTTGCTCATCATAGATAAGTTATTAAAATGATGAAATCAGATAGTAAATCCAATAATTGATTCAGAAGGAACATAACAAACCAAGTGCTTCACCATGTGGTAGTCCAATTATCTTAGATCCAAAGAAATATGGGAGATAGATACTCAATATTGACTATAGATCTTTGAATAAAATAATTGCAAAGAACTGATATCCATTCCCTTGAATATATAACTCACTTAACCAACTTTGTTGTGCATAGTTCTTCATAAAAATTGACCTCAAATTTGGCTATCATCAAATAGCCATAGATCCCACTAACATATGGAACACTACATTCAAATACAAGAATGATTTATTTGAGTGGCTAGTTATACTTTTTGGCTTGACCAATGCACCAACCTCATTCATAAGGATGATGGATGCCATATTGAATCCCTACACCAAATTATTTGTGGTAGTATACTTAGATGAAATTCTATTCTATAGTAAGAATTGAGAGTGTTAGTCTCACAATGACACTAAGAGGGGGGTGAATCAGTGTAGCTCTTTAAAACTTAAATCTTCAACACTCAAAGCCAAAACAATGAAAATATAAAACCAAATAAAGCAAGTATAACAAGAGAACATCACACAACACAAGATGTACATAGGTTCATCGATTTGGCTACATCCTAAAAAATGATTGTTTGGACTCCCATCCAAATCCAACCTTTGCAAAGCACCAAATTTACAATTAATTTACCAGCACCCACTGGAAGGAGCACCAACCCCTGATTTATCTGCACCAACAGAAAGGAGCACCAACCCCTATACCAAGCACCCACTTGATTTTGATATTGATAATAAAATGACATGTATGAATGTCTTCACTGAAACTAGAACCCTCTATGGTCTGTAAGCTCAAAATCTAAAACTTTCTATTTCACCCAATATAACATCCCTCTCTTTGCATTACTCAGAATTTGAATCTTCTCTTCTCACAAAAAAACTAATTGTTCTCTTAGCTCATTTTGCCAATTACTAAACGCTTTTTGGGTATTGTTCAGCATTTTGTCTGCGAACTCCTCTCAAAATTTCAGCCAAATGGATATCATATGAGAAATTTATGCCAAAAATATTGAAGTGACATTTTTCACCACTCTCCAAAAATCACGAATTTTCACTCTTTATTTTTCTCCACACACACTTCTCTATTCACAAAATAAAGTCCCCACATTTCAATAAAATACCTTGTCACTTAAAAAGCACACACTTGCATTCTTTTTTTCTTTTCAATTTTAAAAATATTTTCTTTAATGAAGCTTCTTAAAATAATAGAACTTTTTTTTCTTTTTTAAAACGCATTTCGTCAAACACGTCACATGCAAAGAATTGACACCTTACTTGTTCTCCTACTTCGGAGCCATGTGACACCTCAAACCAAAAATGAAATATGCTCTATTTGATGCCTTGAAGGTATAAAAACACTGAAAATGAAACTCTAGCGACTTTGCAAGGTCGAAATGGCCAACTAAAGGATTTTGCACAAGTGGAACACATTGACATAAAAGTGACCTGTACCATTTTTTTAATAATCATAACTCTCACCTCGTAACTCTGTTTTCTCTGAAATTTAAAACACAGAATATTTACAATGCTGACTACATCTAGTCCAAATATCACTACATAAATCCTTACGGTTCGCATGTACCACCTCCACAAAAATTTCTGCTGACACACTTTTTCTAAAAAGAGCATTTTTGTGACAGTCTTGCAATGCTTGTAACATTCACCTCGTTTCTCTATTTTTGTGGAAATTTGGAACACATGTTCTTGAATATAACGAAAACCTCCAGTTAAAATTTTGTTATCAAATTATTCTCGTCTTGCTTGCAGTGCTTCTGACAAAACTGCCCTTTTTCAGCCTATACAACCACTTGCCAAATCATCCGCCAAGATACCGAAAATGTCACCGATCAATACAAACACTATGCTGACACCTCCAATACTATTTTGGACTATTTCCTAACATGCTGACATGTTCCAAAATGATCCATCCTATCCAATTGCACCCGTGATGACTTTTGCAATTTTTTGACAACTTCTTGACAAATTTTTCAACTTTTGCAAATTTGCATGAACAACCTATAACAACTTCACCCAAACATTAAAAAAATCCTCGTAAGCATTTAAAATCACTGTACATACTTTGAAAAATCTTCGAAAAACTATCCACTGCATCAACCTGTCCATCTGAGTGTGTTGACAACAATGACAATACTGTCGCTGCACCTTGCTCAACAATATCCCCCTTTGGAATTATTGGCAACACACGCACAATTTCCTGTAACTCTTCTCCCCATTTTAAAAAAGACCAAAGGGTTGCTACAAACTCCCCTTGAGTCCATGCACAACATTCTTAGGCAAAAACTATTACACTTAGTAAAAATCACAAACATGAGAAAAAAGATAAACAAATACACAAATGCTCCCCCTGAGAATGTGGCCCTAATAGCTAGTCAATTCTTGGGAAGTGTGACCACTCCTAATTTCTTAAAAAGGTACTCAATGACTTCCTTGGGCAATGGTTTGGTGAATATATCAGCTACTTGCTCTATTTTTGGAACAAAATCCAACTTAACCTCACCTTCCACAACTTTCTCCTTCAAAAAATGATATCGGATAGCAATATGTTTTATGCAAGAATGCATAACTAGATTCTTTGAGATGTTAATGGCATTGGTGTTATCGCACTTAACTAAAATAGGCTAACTAAAATTAATGCCAAGATCCTTCAGAGTTTGTTTCATCCATAACACCTGTGTACAACACATTGTCACTACAATGTGTTCTACCTCTACTGTGGATAAGGATACTGACTCTTGTTTCTTACTGTGCCATGCGACCAACCTGTCTCTAAGATAGAATGCACCTCCACTGGTACTCTTTCTGTCATCTACACATCCTACCCAATTTGCATCTGAATATGCAATAAGGGTGAAGTCCTTACCTTTCGGATACCATAACCCATACTCCATAGTACCCTTGAGGTATCGAAGAATCCTCTTCACTGTTGTCACATGAGTCTCCTTGGGACTAGCCTAAAATCATGCTACCATGCATACTACCTACAAAATATCTGGTCTGGTAGTTGTCAAGTATAGTAAGCTCCCAATCATAGATCTATACATAGTTTGATCAACATGTGGAGATTTGTCATCCTTGCTCAAATTGCAACCTGTCATCATGGGAGTGCTAACTGGCTTACAATCCTCCATTGTGAACTTTTTTAGCATCTCTTTCACATATTTAATTTGAGAAATAAATATGCCATTCTCCTTTTGATTAACTTGCAATCCGAGGAAATACGAAAGTTCACCAATCATTGACATTTCAAATTCTTTCTGCATCTTATTTGCTAAATATTTACACAACTCATATTTGCTACTGCCAAATATGATATCATCTATGTATACAACAAGAACAATATGATGACCATTTTTTGTTTTGACATACAAATTACTATCCACCATACCTTTATTGAACCCTTGCTGAGTAAGATAATTGTCTAGCATTGCATACCATGCTCAGGGTGCCTATTTTAAGCTATATAACGCTTTCTTCAACTTGAAAACCAAGTTGGGATCATCACCAAGCTAGAAATCATCTGGCTGCTCAATATAAACCTCTTCTTCAAATTTCCCATTCAAAAATGCTAATTTCACATCCATTTGATAAAATTTGAAATTCTTGTAAATTGCTAAAGCCATAAACATTCTAATTGCCTCTAGTCTGGCCACAGGTGCAAAGGTTTCCTCAAAGTCAATACCTTCAACTTGTGCATAGCCTTTGCATACCAATATTGCTTTGTTCCTAACTACATGTTCATATTCATTCAATTTGTTCTAAAATACCCATTTAGTACCGATTACATTTTTATTTGTAGGTCTTGGTACTAACTCCCAAGTCTTGTTTTTCTCGATCTGATCTAATTCTTCATTTATTGCCTTTACCCAACTTTCATCTTTGCTTATGTTAGCAACATTTTTGGGCTCAATGCTGGATAATAAAGAGTAATTACTTACTAATCTTCTTCTTGTTTGAACACCAACTGTGGGGTCTCCAATTATTTGCTCTCTAGGATGATCTTTCTGCCAGCTGCCTATTTTGAATTTCTTGTTTTCTTCCACTTTTTAATCACTGTTTGAATCCTTTGAGTCAATTTTTGGTTTCTTTTTCATTTTCTTTTCCTCATATCCTTAAATGACCTCTTCATAAATTGGGTAGTTCTATTCATAGCTAATTACTCATTCCCTTCCTTCATCAACTTTAACATCGACACTATCCACAATTTTCCTTAGCCTCTTGTTGTAGCATTTGTAAGCTTTGCTTTTTGACGAATAGCCAATAAAAATACCTTCATCCGCTCTATATTCAAACTTACCAAGGTTTTCTTCAGTTATTTTGATGTAACACTTGCTGCCAAAAACTTTAAAGTATCTTGTTGTTGCCTTTTTACCGAACCACAACTCATAAGGAGTTTTGCTTTCATGCGTCCTCAACATGCACATATTTTGGATGTATACCGCAGTATGGACTGCCTCTTTCCAAAATCTATCTGCTACTTTGCTCTTAGTCAACATAGTCCATGCCATTTCCTACACTGTCCTATTATTTATTTCTACCACACCATTCTGTTGAGGTGTCCTGACTGTTGAAAACTATCTCCTAATGCCATATTTTTCACAATACTCTATGAAATCCTCTGAAATGAACTCTCCTCCTCTGTCTAACCTTAAACATTTAATCCTTTTTCCTGTTTAATTCTCAACTTGGTTTTTGAAAACCTTGAACATCTCAAAAGCTTTTGATTTATGCTTCAAAAATAGTACCCATGTCATCCTAGAATAGTCATCTATACACAACATGAAATATTTGTCATCGTTTATGCTTTGCATTCTCATGGGTCCACATAAATCAGTATGTACTAGTTCCAAAGGTTTGTTTATGTAGTACTCTTTTGTTTTAAATGAGACTCTATTTTGCTTCCCCTTTTGACATGAAACACAAATGTTATTTTATGGTTTTCCAATGGTGGCAATATTTCCCACTGCTTTCTTTGAGCTGATTTTACTAGATTTTCAAAACTGATATGATCGAGCCTCTTGTGCCACAACCAATTCTCTTCTTCTTGTCCAATCAATCAAGCTCCTTCTAAAGTCTCTGAGAGAGTGTACATGTTTCCATATGTCTTGATCTAGTTGCTATCAAATTCCCATTGTTTGCCTTTCTGACTTCACAACCTTGCTTCTTAAAGATCACTTCATGACCTCTATCACAAATCTAACTTACGCTCAACAAGTTATGCTTATGACCAACCACAAACAAGACTTATTTTGACCTAATTTTTTTGTCACTAATCTTAACTGAACCTCTACCAACTATCTTAGCTCCATCATTGTTTCCAAACTTTACTGAACCACCTTCATATTGTTGCAACTTCTCAATTTATGTTTGTCACTTGTCATATGACTGGAGCATCCACTATCAAATATCCATGGTGTAGATTTATTCTATGCTTTAAATGTCATCTGTACGATCAAGGATTCATTTTCTCCCTTAGGTCACTCTTTTTCTTTCCACTCAGGTTTGATTACAATTTTGGGCTCTTGTTTTAGCTTTTCTTTTTTAGTAGCTTGTGCATGTTTTTCGGGAAATTTTATGTTTTGTCTTATTCCATTTGGCTGAATTTTTCTTCCCTAAAATTGATTTTATGCAAATGTACTTCGACAATTTCTTGCAATATGCCCAAAATTATGACATTTATAACATTCTACTGCATAATCCATCAAAGGTGAAAAAGCATTTCTATTGGTAAAATTCCTTGGTCCTACATTATACTTGCAATCTGAGATCTTATGTCCATAACCATTGCATTTAAAACAGTAACTAGAAAATAGATGATTGAACCTGGGTGGTGATCTTTGCCATGTTGTCGTAGGAGCCATAAATCTTATTCTTCTTTGATGTGTGACCTTGGTGAAGCCATCATTGTCAATTCTCCTTTCGTGCCTTGCATTATTTCTTTCCTTTGCATGATTCATTTTTTCTTGATCAACTTGTTTCTTCTATTCATTCTTTGTGGATTCTTCATTTATGGCCTTTGATCCATTTGATGATTCTCCTTCATCAAAACCCAAACCAAATTTTATGCCTGTAGTCTTTTGGTTATTTATGATCTTATCCAGCTTCATAGAACTTTATTCACGTTTATGATAACAACTAATTTTCTGATTCATCTCTTCTAGCTGCATTCTTAAACCAACAATCTCTTCTTCTAGCTTGTTGTAATAATCTATTTTCATGGTTATTTGCACTTTGAGATCTTCAAATATTTTCTTGGATTCTTCTATTTGTACTTTCAAATTTGTTATGATTTCATTTACATCCTCAAGATTTCTTGAAATTTTCTTATTTTTTTTTCTTTCTATCTTCAATTCATCTAGAGCTGCAATTAGTTCCTCTTCCAAATTCACTTCTACGTCGATTTCTTCTTCATCACATCCCTATTTTTTTTTTTGGTTTTTCTTCTTTAATGCCATGAAAAGAGCTTCACCTGTTTCCTTTTCAAAATCCTCACTGGAGATATCTTCTGATGAACTGACATTATTGGAGATCAAACTTTTCTTCTTGAAGTTGCCTTTTTTGAATTTTTTTTTTCTTCCAGTCACTTATTTCTTCGTGTGATCTTTCATCACTTATGTTCTTCTCATTAAGTGGAAATTTAGCTACAAAATGCCCAATGCCTCCATAGTTGAAATATTTAAATGATAACTTTCCTCTGTATTTTAATTTTCTCCTTTTTATTTTTTGAACAAAGTTTTCTTCCATTTCATCTGATGCCTCTTCTTCCTCGGATTCTTGTTTTTCTTTCATATTTTTATGGGCTTTAAAAGCAACTTCTTTGTCTGTGGGTTTATATTTTCCTATTCTCATATCATATGTAGTCAAAGAACCATGCATCTCATCCATACTAAAAGAATTTAGATCTTTAGCTTCTTCTATAGCTGAAACTTTAGAATCAAATCTTTGGAGAAGGGATCTTAATATCTTTTTCACAATGACAAAATCTTTGATTTCCTCGTTGATTCCTCTAATTGCATTAATGACTTCATTAACTCTTAGCATTAATGCCTCTATATTCTCATCGTCATTCATATTTAATACTTCAAACTGAGATCAATGTGTTTGTAACTTGACCTCCTTGATCTTAATGTCTCCTTCATGAATGCTATTCAGTTTATCCCATATTTATTTTGCCATTTTACAACCCATAATCTTTACTAGTTTGTTATCCACTAATCCACACATGATAGCATTCTTTGCTTTTGAGTCATTCTCAAACAGTTTCTTATCGGTAGCATCGGTTGGAGAAGTGGTGGGTATTGTGTATCCACTATCTACTAAATCCCAAATATTGTATCCCAAAGCACAAATATATGTTTGCATCCTAAGTCTCCAAAATACGTAATTAGTTTCGTCAAACAATGGTGCTTTGTTTGATGAGAAGCCTTCACCACCTACCATTATGTCACTTCCAAGATCACCCTAGCCGATTAAGTCTATTCAGGAACCTCACTCTGATACCAATTGTTAGTCTCACAATGACATTGAGAGGGGGGGTGAATCAGTGTAGCTCTTTAAAACTTAAATCTTCAACATTCAAAGCCAAAACAATGAAAACATAAAACCAAATAAAGCAAGTATAACAAGAGAACATCACACAACACAAGATGTACCGAGGTTCACCGATTTGGCTACATCCCAAAAAATTATTGTTTGGACTCCCATACAAATCTAGCCTTTGCAAAAAACCAACTTTACAATCAATTTACCAGCACCTACTGGAAGGTGTACCAGCCCTTGATTTATCTGCACCAACAGAAAGGAGCACCAACCCCTGATTTATCTACACCAATAGAAAGGAGCACCAACCCGTCTACCAAGCACCCACTTGATTTTGATATTGATAATAAAATGACATAAATGAAGTTCTTCATTGAAACCATAACCCTCTATGGTCTACAAGCTCAAAATCTAAAACTTTCTATTTCACCCAGTATAACATCCCTCTCTCTGTATTACTCAGAATTTGAATCTTATATTCTAACAAAAAAATTGATTTTTATCTTACCTAGTTCTACCAATTGCTAAATGCTTTCTGGGTATTGTGCAGTACTTTTTTTGCAAACTCCTCTCAAAATTTTAGCCAAAATGGCTATCATATACGAAATTTATGCCAAAAATACTGAAGTGACATTTTTCACCACTCTCCAAAAATCACGGATTTTCACTATTTATTTTTCTCCAAACACACTTCTCTCTTCAAAAAATAAATTCCCCACATTTCAATAAAATCCCTTGTCACTTAAAAAGCACACACTTGCATTCTTTTTTTCTTTTCAATTTTAAAAATATTTTCTTTAATGAAGCTTCTTAAAACAATATAACTTTTTTTTTTTTTTGAGAAAGAATTTCGTCAAACACGTCACATGCAAAGAATTGACACCTTACTTGTTCTCTTACTTTTGAGCCATGTGACACCTCAAACCAAAAACTAAATATGCTCTATTTGATGCCTTGAAGGTATAACAACACTGAAACAAAAACTATGGTGACTTTGCAACGTTGAAATGGCCAACTGAAGGATTTTGTACGAGTGGAACAAATTGACATAAAAGTGACTTGTACCATTTTTACAATAATCATGTAAAAAATAGAAGCAATACATCTTTAGGTAAGGAAACCATCATCCATATAGATCATAAACTTCTACAATTGATTCAAATATAGAGTAAGCTAAGCAATGAAAGACATCAAAAGTGGATCATATATCAGTAACATTTTCATCCAATCATCAAGTATAAGAAATGCTAAAGGGTAAAGTATATTTTAATGTCTATGAGGCCATAGGCTATACGAGATGGATATTTTTACCCAACGCATGGTTATCCCCAACCATACTCTGGTTACCAAAGTATGGTGTACAGTCCTACCCCACTAAGGATTTACACCTTGGACCTCTATTTAGAGTTTTAAAGTCTCCACTATTAGGCTAATCAAGTACACTAATTGACTAATATGCTATTTCATCTAACCTCCAATAATAGTACTCACCACTATTCTTGATTCTTGTGGGCATGATACTTCCAATTGGTCCACCTTGTATGAAGTAGATTCTAATTTTATGGATACGTACCAAGATCTTCATGTTGGTAAGCATATTTTTTATTTTTATGTATAAGATAACCTCATGTTTCACATGGGACTTATTTTTATAATATTAAATGAGTGCTCAAAGATGATTTATGAAGTATACTTTAGCAAAGTAGCAGATTATTTATGGTGAGAAAGGAATTTGTAGTTATTTAAATGTACTTATATTGACCCAAAATGAGGAATTATGTCAAGAGGTACATTATGTCATGTGCCCTCTATATTTTTTCCAAATCAACCACTAAGAAGCAAGAATTGTATACACCATTGTTAGTGTCATCCAATCCTTGTGAATCTATTTCCATGCATTTTATCTTAGTTCATTATCTCTTAAAGGAATAACATATTTTTAGCATTATTTGCTCCACCCAATGGAGCAATATGGTCACCAATATGACCATGTTTACAACCCTCCATCCTCAAATTGATGGTCACTACCTAAAGAGTCCATTTGTTCCCAGGCACAACTTTGTTATAGAAGTTGTGAGTCAATTGTTTCCACATCTTCTTAGCATGTATTAATTCCAAGAATTCATTCACAAGGGATATGATCCTCCATTACATTTAGTATGGTTACAATAATGCTTTACTTAAATCTACCAAAAATATCATATTTCATGTTTGTTTTGGGTTCCAATCCTTGACACCCACTAATGTAACTCTCGCTATGCAACCCATGGAGTACTCACCTCATAGATAGAAAGAATAATAAAATGCAGCACAATTTGTGGAATGTATTCAAAATATATAATAATAGGTCCATGACCTCTTGGAAAACATAAATCAAATATACAAGCAATGACATGACTAAAATTAGGTCCTGTATAAATTTAAGTTTGAAGATATAGTATGATTGTATCTTTAGAAAGAGATACTTATTGGACTGCTTAGGAATATTAGATATCTTCACTATGGACCATACACCATCAACAATAATATGGAAGAAAATACCCTTGAATTAAATCTTCCATATTATCTTGGTTTATGTCAAATCATCAATGTTGAATTGCTTAAGTCCTATCATCCACCTTTAGACACTTACGTAGTGGTAGAATAGTTGGAATTGAAGAACTCAATCCAAATAATTTAGAACCATAAGGGGAGGATAAATATTTATACATGGACTAATCCCACCAGTAGGTAGTCCATTCAAATTTATATAGTAATCAAGGTAGGACAAATTGGTCACCAAGAGAATGGGTAAAAAATAGTCAGACAAAAAAAAATTTTCCACACCTAATATCATGAGTTGATGAAATTGGGATCATTGATAACAAAGGGGAAAATATTTAGGCATGTGACCTTTGTGGAGCATGATTTTACATTTTAAAATACCCAAAATTTTATTTTTTGATCCTAGCCACACTATCAAGGGAATAACTTTGTTCTTGTGACATAGATTTGATCCATTTAAGAAGTGTTGGAAAGCTTAAAGGGGGAAAACAAATATCAATATGCAATGCTACATAAGATAGTGTTGCTAGAAATTACATGGAAAAATGCTTTGGAGGCCCTAAAAAAGAAAAAGAAAATATTTAATAAAAATAATAATATCTATTTTTAAATTTTTATAGCTAAAATGCATCTCTAGCCATATTGACACATCAATACAAGACAAAATATTAAAGGACAAGTCATATGTATGTAATTTTATTTAATATACACTTCTATAATGCATGAAATGTGAACCACAATATTTTCATGTGGGTGAACTAACTCATGGAAGGTGAACTACATATTTCCATGTGGGTGGCCTTTTGTATTTAATTCAAAAATATTGTAGAAAGATATATGCATATCTTACTATAAAGACAAGAGTAATGGATGCAATATTATAACCTCATATCTCTTCCCAAAGATTTCTTATATATTGTACTCCATTTTTGAGTAATTAAATCATTTTCTTGTTTTACTCATATATTTACGTTTTGATTCGTTATACTCTATTATTTCTTAATTTTATTTTTCTTGATCTTCCTTAACTCAAAATTTGATTATCAGATCAACAATCTATGTATAAAAATATGATTTATAAATGGTTCTCTAGGATGTGTTTGAAATATTATCTAAAAATTATGCACAATACCTTTTATTCCACCATAATTTAATATTTGTGGAGGAGAAGCATACAAACAACTAGATCTAAAGATAATTCCTATAACCTCTTTAAAATATAGATGCATGTTGTAAATTCCCTCCCATGATAAGCATGTGGAATAACTATTCACAAGTTGAAAGGATTCATAAGGAAACCATGTAGATACCAAACATGTGGAAATACAATGTCTAATTTTTGTAATCATATCTTCTATGAATTCCCTAGATGGATTAAAAATAAATTCACCTTTTGCTTATGATTGTTATGAAATGTTAAAAACTAGACAAGTATTACAATTAACAAATATGTCATACAAGGATTTTTTGGCTACGATGATAGAGAGCCTAACTTACAACTTATCATTGACAAGTCTATAAATAAATAGAATAGAAATTTTAAAATGATAGGGTAAGCTATGTTTACAATTTTAAAATTATCCAAGCCAACATGAACAAACTTTGAGATGTGTATATGATTTGCAACACTAATTCACCTTCACAACATCAAAGCTTTGATACCAAATGTTAGAAACACAAATTGACTACGATCAAACTTTGAATTGATGTAATCGAAAAATATATAGATGCATGATCAATATGAAGAGGTCAAAAACATTCAAACTAACTTCTTTTTGGATCATCCATTTTTTTTACAATCAATTCAAATAATATTGCAAAGACATAACCTACCACTTTTGAGTTCAAACTGCAACAGAAAGTCACCCAAGTGGACGAGATCAGCCAAATTCCATGGAGATGTCATTTAGTGGAAATAAATATCCTCATTTATCATCCGCATGTTCCAGCATGAGGATTGATCCATAGCAATGGTTGTCCTCTAGAGCCCATAACACCTAGAGGGTGGACGCATTTTTCCCTTAACTCTTTATACCAAAATTTTGACATTCTAGTCGACTTGTTTCTAAAAGGTATAAAAAAATATGGTATGTTTATGTATCTGTGACTAACTGGTGAATCCAATTTATCCAAATCCAGTTAGTGCCATGTCATTTACCTGACCTTGGACTTCATTACACAAACTCATTTTAACTCACAATGGTTTATCCCATTCCAAACCCTATGGGTATACTAAGCTAAGTTCAATGAGTAAGGTATTTATCATTGTGCCCTTAAAATACAACCTAGGAAGTAATACCACCTTTTCATCTAGTCCTAACCCAGACATTTATTGACTAATTTTGTTAGTCAACAGTTGTATTAAATATTTTTGTGTGCATACCCACACCTCAACATTATGGATGATCTTTAATCACATTCTCAGGATAACCACCCAAGAATCTTGTTAAAGTTATACTACTTTTAAAATTATCTACTAAACTACCTTAAGAAGAAGACTCTATTTTTAAACAAAAATATTTAGTTTTAAGCATAAGTATTTACTATACCTAGGGTAATCTACTGTTTGAAATGAATTCTTCTACAACCATGATGTCAACATCATATCAAAGTAGGTTCATTTCAAGATATTAATCAATTTGATTCTACATTTGGGTAAACTCTAAAGAGTCCAAATATTCTACCCATGCTTTAATTGTTAAACTCTCAACACTGCATAATTTTTGGTAATTATGTTTTCCCAAAAGCTATATTATGAAAGGTTTTTCCACGATTCTATCATTTAGTTTATAATTTCATGTTTCACGTATTACACGTTCTTTTCTTTTTTAAAAATAAATAAAGAAGTTTACTTCTAAATATTGTCCTCTCGACTTCCTATCCAGTCAGCAGATTGGTAAAGAAAAACAATGTTCATCCCATATTTCATATGCTACACTAGAAAAGCTTATGCACTCAAGTAACTTCCAATATTCACAATTTATTTTAAGTCTACCTCAAGCATTAAGAAACTAGCTATAACATCCATAAACAAGTCATATTAAGGAAACGTTCTAAATCAACAACCCTTTTATTAATTGTAAATATTTCAAGCACAAATGTTCAATTTGATGTCACTAAGACCAATTTTGTAATCCTTTTTTCAAATGAAAATACAAGAGGGTTTTTCCCATATTTACAATAGACAACACAATTGTTGGTAGAAAATTCAATAGCCATATTCTAGATTCAGATCTACTATTTTTTTAAAAAGTTATTCCACTCAAGTCTACGCTCACAACAAGCATGAGCACTATCTACTATCTGGCTAGGTCTTGATGTTGTCGATTTGAAATCATCCATGACCTTGGGTTATTTTCCTTAACGACGTCTCATTCCATGACCATCAACGCATAAAAAGTTCTTACAAAGATCATAGGGATCATATATGGCTCATAAAGGATGAGAATGCATCCTACTATGCACACATGCATTCCAAAAACTTTAATGGAAAACATACCAAAATAAAAACTCAATTATCTACTATCCCGAGATATACACCCAGTTAACTTATCATCATGTTTTCCCTTTTTATTTTCTACCCCATTTTCTAGGTAGCAGTTTCACAAATAAAAGTCTCACTCAATAAAGTTTAACATTCAACAATGTGTCATTGAGTAAAATTTACTCTTACATTTACAAGAAATCGACACATAACTTTAGCAATCAACACAAGAGTTAAGCAATCAATTGTACTAGCAAAGTTGCACTTCCATTCATATTTTTCTTCAAAAACTCAACCAACACAACAAAATTCAACTTGAATTTAACTTAGTTCTTATGAGTCATTTTGACATGGTTTTCACACTATTGATTCTTCCTGAAACATGCTGCTTCCTAACTTTGATGAGTTATAGCTTATACAACAGTGTTTCTTAATTAGTTTTTCCACTATTTCAATTATTTTACACAGAATGCATGAAATTTTTTATGGTATATTCTCATTGTTTCTATTTTTGTACAAGCAAGATATGCTCGGAAGAAACCAAACTATCACCCTACCATTTTCATAAAACATAGACATATAGAAGATACAATATAAACATACTTATTCCAATCAATTTGACATGGTTTCTCACTATTGTTTCTAGCTAAAACATGTCGCTTCCATTTTTGAGTTTGCATAGCATGTTCAGTTTCCATTTTCATTTAGGCACAGTATGCACAGTTCTCATTGCCATTTGGACACAACATGCATAGATTTCACATTCATTTAAATGTAGCAAACATAGTAACCAAAAAGAGAACCCAACCTGTGTCTTCTACTTCCTGAAACTCTTATGTTTGTTGGTCTCTCTTTTTCCAATTTCTCGTCTCTTCTCTCCTTTCTTTTTTTTTTGTTTTGATCATCTTTTCTTCTTCATCCCCACGGCCCAAAAAACTTGGTAAACTATTTTCCTTTCTTACCCATGCGTAGTGCCAAGTTAGCGAGTCCTCTCTAGAATATCATAACATCACCTTTTCATCATGGTGTTCTTCAAGAACCTCAACAATAATGATTTGATTCTACTAACTTTTCCATATTTGGTGCAACAATAGAACATAGCTAGTTTGAGCATATTAATTAAAATAAAAAAAGGTAAATTCAGAAGCATACGTAGAGTCTAAAATGAATCAAGACTCTGGCCACCCAAACACATAACACTTGCCTAGTGGCCACACAATTTCACCATATTTTAATATAAACATGGAGCAAATACAAAGTAAATTATTACTCGTTTTACATAAAATTCCTTTCCTTATTTGAATAAATAAAATAACCATTTACCTTTATTTATTTTCTATTTTATTTATAAAATTATATTTCTATAGAATCATGAAAGAATAATCTCAAATATTCATTCAACAACTAAAGGGTGGCTCCCTTGATTGAGACATCTTCATTGCCTCCCTCTAAACACATAAGCTCATCTTATATAAAAATAAAAAAAAAGAATATTTAAAGTATTAAACATATACACGCATGTCCCAAAAAACACTAACATGTTTTTCCAAGCTAGTGGCTCCCATCATCATTGCCACCACAAAACATTCCTCATTCCATGCAATCAAGAAATACTCAAAACAATTAAACTCATGCAATGATGCAATCTATATTGCTCCTGAATGATATGCAAGCATGAGTTTCCATGTGCTCTCAATCCAAATCATCACTTATCATACTTACCCTTTTTTGTTAACTTGTTACCTTTCATTATCATCCTGCAACTATCCTACACTCATAGATACTATTAGATACTATTAGTAGTACCATGTTTCTCAAAAATAGGTAAGTATATACATATTTTGCTTTCTTTCAATACTCGAGTGAGGAGGGTCATTACATCCTTCCCCACTAGAGACAAACACAGTCCCTGTGTTTTTCAACTAGGTTATGCAAAAGAAATATTTTGTGCAGTCATATATTTTACTTTTAACTAAAAGAAAAATGCTCAAATGAATTCACATTTTTTTTTTTTGAATTCAACACTTTGCAATCATATTCATCATCATCATAAAATCACATCCCAATATTGGTTTTGATTGACATACAATCACATCATAGATTATGCTAAAATGAAATTAGTTACACATACCCATCATGGTTCAAAACTTTTCATTTAGAAATACCAAAATATTACAAGTCACTCTACTCAGGAAAATCCTTAATAGAGTTTGTACACACATCATAGATTTCATTAAATAATTTTTTTAATAAAGTTTGTACACACATCATAGATTTCATTAAAGAAAGTTTTTAATAAAGTTTGTCATCTACTCAAACAAATAAGAAAATTATTGCTGCATTTTTGCCATGTCTTCCCATGTAGCATTTATGTTTGAGTAGTGGTCCCATTGGACCTGATATTACTATATACTTCTTTTTCTCAGGTTCTTGGTTTGGAAACCAAGTACATGAATAGGTTGGACCTAAAAATTTAAGGGGTCAGTCGTCTACAAGTTGGAAACATCCAAAACATGAGTAGGATCATAAATATATTTTCTAAAGAGGGACACATGGAAGACATTATGGATCTTGGATAAGCTTTGTGGTAGAGCTAGTTTGTATGCAACAAGACTTATATTTTCTATGATCTCAAATGGACCCACGTATCGAGGATCAAGTTTGGAATATTTGATTGAAATTTTTGTTGGCTTAAACCTTAAGAATACTCGATCTCCCGTAGAATATTCCCTTGGAGTTCTTTTGAGGTCTACGTAGCTCTTATGGAGATCTGCAAACTCTTTCAGCTTCTGCTGAATTATTTTCAATTGCTCTTCCATTTCCTTCATCATTTATAGGCCTATCATTACCTGATCATTCGGATTATCCCATAATAAGGGAATTCTACACCTTCTCCCATATAGGGCTTCAAAAGGTGACATACCCAGCGAGGTATGGTAAATGTTGTTAAATGCAAATTCTACTATGTAAAGATAGTCTTCCCACTTTGTATGCTAATCCATGCAATACATTCACAACATATCTTCAAGTACTTGATTTATCCTATTAGTCTGACCATATATTTTTGGGTGATATGCAGTACTGGTATTTAGCTTGGTCTCTAATACTTAATGCAAAGCTTTCCAAAATTTATAAGTGAAACAAAAATCCCTATCAGAGATTATAACTTCTAGAAAGCCGTAGTCTTATCACTTCCCTAGCAAACGTACTTGCTACAGTTATTGCATCATCTTACACATTGCCAAGTATAATAATCTGCCACTTTTGTTAATTTATCCACAATTACTAGAATTGCATCATGTCTTAATCTCATTTTAGGCAACCCCACTATGAAATCCATTGATACTAATTACCACTTTTGTGTGGGTATCTCATGTGGATATAATTTTCCAGCTGGATACAAATGCTCTGATTTTACCTTTTGATATTCCAAGCATTTGGCCATGGGCCAAAAATATGCTTTCTTTAGACTCTCTTGCATCTTTGCACCACCTAGGTGCATAGAGTAGGGAGTTTTATGTGCCTCCCTAAGTGTCATAACCCTAAAAACACTCATTAAAAATTGTGTTTGTGCAATTTATCCACTACTCATTTAGATTTTAAACCCAACTCGATATTAGTTTAGGCATAATTATTTCACTCTTCAAGACCAATTACCACTACAGCTAGTATCTTAAGTGCTCGAGACCGACCAACTTCATACAAAAGTTCATCTTGTAGGATCTTACACCTCTCTCGAGTCTATTCAGATCCTAGTGTGGGGTTCTCCTTTTAGGGCCCATACACCTAAAAGGATGGACATTGTAATCCCCTATCCAAAGCATAAGGATTCATAATCCTTATTCGTATAGGTCCCATGACCATTTGCTTTGGAACCAGCGTTATTATACCAATTTTAGTCATTGAACCCTTTGCTAAGGTTTGACTAGAGTCCATCATCTTATGGACTAGGTGTCCAAGATCCATATTTGGTTGACGGTAATGTTGCCCATACCATCTACCATCGGTTCCTCCAAAAACATTATTAGCCCTCCAACCATGTATTTCATTGGATTCACGCCAACCGGAGTGGACTAATGAACACCCTCACTTACTAACTAAATGCCTTCCTAGAGCGACGTCCCATACTGCCACTCTTTTCTCTTAATAGTTGGACCACTATCCTTAGAGATACGAATAGTATAGTCACACATAATTCATCCCTACGGCTTAATGTGGTTGGGTGGGTACTGTCATTTCTTGACAATACCCGAAGCAAATTATCTTCCATACCCTACTCGTTTTTTGGATGTGTCCTCAAGTTTGATATATAATTTTTGCTATGTATGAATTCTTTAAAAACAAAAATGAAGACAACTCATAAACATATATACATATACTCTATTTAAGTTAAGAAAATATTAAAGCATTTAAAAGAGAACCATTTACTTCACAATTGAACCAACTAAA
Organism: Wollemia nobilis; assembly: GCA_028583015.1. Classification (NCBI taxonomy): domain Eukaryota; kingdom Viridiplantae; phylum Streptophyta; class Pinopsida; order Araucariales; family Araucariaceae; genus Wollemia; species Wollemia nobilis. The sequence continues at coordinate 17,010,118 of JAQPPZ010017235.1, forward strand.
AGCAATACTCTAAAGCAGCTTTGAGCTATTTGTTCAAAATATCCAGCTATACACTATAATATATTCACATTTTATACCAATGTTTCAAAAGAATATAGAACATAACTTATTGTTCCTCATATTTTCAAAGCTAGATTAATTATTTTTCTTTTTTCTCATAAAAAGAAATCTTCTCATATATAAACAAAAAAAACTTTTAATAAATAATTTAAAAAATACTACATACCAAAGCTTTTATTTCACACTTAAAACTTTGATGGCATTGGATAAAGTATAGTGAATTTTATACTATAAGGGTCTTACTGAAAATACAAGTTTTACCTCATTATTTTATATGACGAAAATCAAATATATCTTAGAGAATAGCTACAATAACTTTCCATAAGAAAATTTTGTTTGTCTACTATGAAACCAGTTGAATTTTAAAATTATATACCTTGCTACTAATAGAATGTGACTATAAATTTATGGCCATGTTCTTGGTTTTTGATGTAATAATTTAGCAAATCGATTTGTTAAACATGTAGCCATCCCGACAGGCTAAGGAGGGTTTATTTTTATCCACAAGACGTCTATTTTCAAGCACCCAGCAAAGCTATTTCACTCATCTCATTGTACACGTTATTCATGAATACTCTGAAGTGTTGTATGTTTTTCAAGGCAAGATTTACTTTCACGTTAACCTTCATAACATAGCTAAAGCTTCCTATTTGGCAATGGGATTATGTTTATAGATGTTTTAAAAGAAAGCAACAGGTATATCATCCTCTACTTCACAATGTGTCATACAGCCATATCATCAAGTCACAAATAAGACTAGCAGGACAAAATTTCCTTATACAACAAAACATATAGCAAGCCCAGAACTATGAGACGAACAGGTATAATACCATAATCTGTATATATTTTAGTTTACAATATACAATTTTTGGGATTCAATATAAGTCTATACAAGCCAACTTAATACACAAAATCCAAACAAAAAAGGTCTTTTCCACTTTAAATAAATAAATAGTTGTATTTACTCCTCTATAACTTTTATTTTGACATAAACATTCAAATAAAGGAGTTGTTAATAGAACTTAAAGAAAATGCCAGACTGAAATTGAAAAAAAAACATCAAACTCCTGAGATTTCAATTGCGTCAGCAGCACAGCCATTCCTCAATCACTCTGCCACGTTCTTGCTTGGTTTTCGCCCACTCAGGTACAGAGATGTGAGAATTAGAAAGTGTATGTTTATAAGGAATCAACTTAGCCCATAAAATAAAAATAAAAAAATCTAAATGCAGTCAACACACAGACATGCAGCGATGGACTTTCACGTTTTTCACACACCAAATATTTTTGAAAGATAGCAATGTCTATCTACTGCAATTACGCAGAGATGTAGCTAAATCATTTTTATAAATTCTTTGGCTTAATTATTACAAGGGCTTTTAATAAAAATACAATAGTAACTCTTTTGGGACACAAAATTGTTCCAAAGGTTCAATTCTTTCCCATTAGATATTCTCTATAGTAGCAAATCATACCCAACACAGCAATGTTTCCTAAGATTCAGTTTTTCTTATTAGAGAAAGTGGCAGTATTCCTTTTAAACAACACGAACAAACAACATTGCAACAAATAATCTGACCTCTATACTGAGTCGACTCGAAGTTCTACAAAATCCAAACCACGCAAGGAAGATGAACCAATTGCCCACGTCCAGAAAATCGTGGTTTTCTTCTTCTCATTTTAATGTCTTATAGGAAAATTCCCATGACGGGAGCATGGCACATCTTAGTTATCTTGCCAGATACTTCCTCTTAACCTTAGCCATGTGGAGAATACTTCCAATATCCGTGTGGAGAGCAAAACAATGGTATTTTATTTATTTTATTATTTAATAATATCATTTCTTTATAATTCGGCATTATCATTCCTTCATTTTTAATAACGTTAATTGGTATGTTTCCTTTATCATAGTTTGTTACATACTTTTATATATAACAATTTAGGTTTGTTGTATAGGACACACTCTTGCATAACTTTTAAATTTAGCTATTGCTTGTTTCTAATGTGAGAACAATAATATGTATGCATCACCTCAATACATTATATACATACACTATGCTATTAATCCCATTTTAATATTATTATTATTATTATATTATTTATTTTTATATATTTTTGTTATTTTATATATATATATTTTAAATTCCTATATATATACATAATTATTTAAATATATTTTTTGAACAATGTCACACAGAACAAGCATCATGTAGGCAATGTAATGATAGTTACACACGATATACAGTTATACGAGTGCAATGAATTCATCGGCAAATAGGATTATTTTTATGTGTAAACTCCTATAGAGAGCTTCCATGTACCCTCGAGCCAAGGTGCACGAGGCACAACATCATATCCCACTCACCTGATGCTTCCCAATTCTATCTCCACCAGGGATGGGTGTCTTCTACCGCTTTTGCAAGTACACCTGCACCTGCACCACAAAACTCATCACAATATCAAATTATTAAAGAAAGTGGTAGTATTCCTTTTAAACAACATGAACAAACAACATTGCAACAAATAATCTAACCTCTATACTGCGTCGACTCAAAGTTCGACAAAATCCAAACTACGCAAGGAAGACGAACCAATTGCCCACGTCCAGAAAATCATGGTTTTCTTCTTCTTGTTTCAATGTCTTATAGGAGAATTTCCATGATGGGAGCATGACACATCTTAGTTATCTTGCTAGATACTTCCTCTTAACCTTAGCCATGTGGAGAATATTTCCAATATCTGTGTGAAGAGCAAAACAATGGTATTTTATTTATTTTATTATTTAAAAATATCATTTCTTTATAATTCGGCATTATCATTCCTTCATATTTAACAACATTAATTGATATGTTTCCTTTATCATAGTTTGTTACGTACTTATATATATATAACAATTTAAGTTTGTTATATAGAACACACTCTTGCACAACTTTTAAATTTAGCTATTGCTTGTTTCTAATGTGAGAACAAAAGTATGCATCACCTCAATACATTATATACATACACTATGCAATTAATCACATTTTAATAATAATAATATTATTAATATTATATTATTTATTTATATATATATATTTTATATTTTTGTTATTATTTTATATATATATATATTTTACATTCCTATATATATACATAATTATTTAAATATATATTTTTGAACAATGTCACATAGAACAAACATCATGTAGGTAATGTAATGACAGTTACACAGGATATACAGTTATACGAGTGCAATGAATGCATCGACAAACAAGATGATATTTATGTGCAAATTCCTATAAAGGGCTTCCATGTACCCTCGAGCCAAGGTGCACGAGGCACAACATCATATCCCACTCACCTGACACTTCCCAATTCTATCTCCACCAGGGGTGGGTGTCTTCTACCACTTTCGCAAGTACACCTACACCTGCACCACAAAACTCATCGCAATATCAAATTATTTCAAACAAGAAAGCGATAAGTGGCAGGGTTTTTACACTAAGGATCATTTCCTTTAATCTTCCTAATTTGGGTACCACCAACCTATTCCTAAAATAAAGTAGATCATATTTGAAAACATAATCTGTATTCTTATCCCTTACTTGACCAGTCAAACCTATACACATTTGACAATATTCATCTTTTGCTTACCATATTTTAATTTGGTCTAACAAATCATAGTGACATTTTGTCATTATAGTTATACATCCTCTTTTACTCAAAGCATCAACGACTTTATTCTCTTTACCCTTAATGTATTCAATACAAAAATCATATTCTGCCAAGAACTCCATCCAACGTTGTTTTTTGGCATTTAGTAAGGGTTGAGAAAATATATACTTCAAACTTTGATGGTTTGTCTTTAATTCAAATGGTTTTTCCAGAATATAATATCGCCAAACTTTTAGTGCATGTACTATTGCTGCCAATTCCAAGTCATGAGCGGTATAATTGACTTCGTACCTCTTGGGTTTCTAAGACGCATAAGCAATTACTACATCACCTTGGGTCTACCTATCCCCTTGATCGATGCATCTGTACAAACTATAAATTGCTTATCAGGATCAGGTAATTTTAGGATTGGTGCATTCATCAGGATTTCCTATAAAAATTGAAAAGTATTATCACACTACTCGGTCCACTTGAAGCTTTTCTCTTTTCTCTGAAGGTTTGTAATGGTTGAGTAATTCTTGATAATCCTTTGACGAATCACCTATAATACCATGCAAGTCCCATAAAACTTTGTACCTTAGTAACATTGGTAGGTGTTGGCCATTTAATGATTGCTTTAATTTTCTTAGGATCTACTACAATTCCTTCAGTCGAGACAATATGTCCAAGGTATTGCACTTATGAAGTATAGAACTCACTTTTTGGAAATTTTCCAAAAAAATAATTCTTTCTAAGAATCCCAAGCACTGTTCTCAGATGTTGATCATGCTCTTCCTTATTTTTGGAATAAATTTAAATAAAATCCAAAATATTTTGATGGTCATTTTATTAAGTGCTCGAAAATCGACACATAAATGCCACAAGCCATCCTTTTTTATAACTAAAATAATTGGAGAGGAATAAGGAATTTTGCTAGGTCTAATGACTCCTGCCTTAAGAAGCTCTTGTACTAATTTCTCTATTTCGGTCTTTTGGAGGTATGGATAACGATAAGGTCTAATATTAGGAGGTTGATGCCCTAGAAATAGTGGAATAGTGTGATCGTGACTTCGTTGTGGAGGTAGGCCTTTTGGTTCATTGAATACCGCCTTATGGTGGTCTAAAATCTTTTGTAACTCTGGTGTCTCGTCTTCTTTGTGACTAGGTTGAATTGAAAATAATTGGGCGACCATTCCTTTGTTTCCTTTTTGAATAATTTTCTCCATTCTATGCGAGTTGACGATTTGGGAAGGTCCTGATTTTAGGCCTTGGATAATATAGGTTTGGTTATTTGCTGTGAATTTCATCCATAGTTCATCAAATTCCCATTGGACTATGCCCAAGGTTCGTAACCATTGTACGCCTAGTACAATGTCGTACCCACCTAGGGGTAGGACGTACATGTCGCCTTTCATGTTATAAACCCCCATAGTTAGTTTTATATTTTTGCATTTTCCTTTGCATGCAATTTTTCCACCGTTTCCAATCATCACTTCGAAGTTATTGCAAGGGTATATAAAAAAATTTGCTTGTTTAGCCACCTTTGGATCGATAAAATTGTGCATGCTACCAGAATCTAGGAGCACGGTAAGGTTTTGTTTCTTAAAATACCCTTTTACTCACATTTTTTGAGGGGCAGAAAAATCCAGCAAGGGCGTTGAAGGAAACCTTTGGTGCATTTTCTTTGTCACTTTCAAGTGTGTTGGATAATACCTCTACTTTGAGTTCAGGTTCCTCTTCAGTAGAATTCCCTTCCTCTGTGGCATCTAGAATATATAATTTTTGTGAGGCACATTTATGATTTCTGTCAAATTTCTCATCGCAATGGTAGCAAAGACCCTTAGCTTGTCTTTCCTTCATTTCCTTGAAACTTAGACGCTTAATTGGTAGAGCGGGGTTAATTTTGGGGGCTGTGTAGGAATTTTGGGTTTGTCCATTTTGCATTGGTTTGGGGTTGGTATAAGTTTTTGATGGTTTCCCCCAAGTTGGTTTTGTGAACCGATTTCATGCCTTGATTTTGTCCTCCACTAATTTCGCCAAGCTGATGGTCTCTAACATGTTTGTAGGGTTATACATTTGCACCTCTATTCGAATTTCTTTTTTTAATCTGCTGACAAAACATTCTTGAAAGAAGGCAGCGTCTAATCTGGATGTTCGATTAGCTAGCCTTTCAAATTCTGCTTGGTATTCACTTACTAAAGTGGTTTGGCATAATTTAGTGAGGGCCCCTGTAAAGCTTTGAAACTTGCTAGGGCTGAATCACACTAATAGATTCTGTGTAAAGGTTGACCACGTTGGAGTGCCGTTAGTTTTCTTGAACCATTGGTACCATTGGATGGCATCGTTTTCCAAGTGGAAGGAGGCGATATGCACTTTTTGCATTTTGAAAATTTGATTCAGTGAGAAATATTGCTCTACTCGGTAGATCTAGTTTTTACGGTCTCCTCCTTCAAATTTTAGGAAGTCTAATTTGGTCGTCCATGGTAGAATGGAAGTTTGTGGACCTCCTAACATTGCTCGATTTGATGACCCATGGTTGGGTGAATTTGCATGTGTTGTTGCCTGATTTTGATTGATGGCATCAAGTTTAACATCCATTGCAAATATTTTCTCGAAGAGTTCTCTTGTGGTACGGGTATTCTCCTCTCTTTCTTGTTGAACTTCTTCAGCGAGCCTTTCATGTTTCTCATGAATGGAATCCAATGATCGTCGTCCTTCAGCCATTGCGGTTGGTGTAGGTAATGATCAATATGACTTGGTATAGGTGAGAAAAAAATAAAAAAAATAATTTTAATTTTTTTCCTTTGCGTTTCGGACATCAAAAACCTTGATGTTGCGTTGAAGATTTTAGATTTTTCAAAACAGCCACCGGTCACCACATGAAAGGTCAAGCAATTTGGGTGTAAGACAACTTAATTTGTACCTTAGGAGAAGGTTTAATTTTCTACGAGGATTTTGACACGGATCCGTGAAGCATGAATGCTGTTTGCGTCCTCGCGAATGTGGACTAGATGAAATGTGCGGTGGGAAAATTTTTTAATGGTGAATTTGCTCCTTGATCTAGCTCTGATACCAGATGGTATGAAACTAAATGGTGCGGGAAGCAGGATCGTTTTTATATTGAATCACTTTTTGATTGTAAGGTAGAAAACCCACAATAGACTTAATTTATATATTTGTTCGATGATGCCTTATTATCATATGTGGATTGCATTTAAATACCTAGTCTAATAGTTGTAAGAGTGAAGGGTTGTGACCCTAGAATATAATGAATAAATAATATAAGTAATTAGGACATGTTAGGAGGGTCCTAACATATATCATGTGTGAGAAAATTTCTATAAAAATTCTCATGGATGTATGTGAGCTATGACTGAAATATCTATTTTAAAGTTTAATTCTTTATCATATGGTCTGCATGTATTCCAATTTTAGTTCTTTTATCTTCTATTGATATGAAAAACCATTTCAAAAAATCCTTGTATTTAATGTATAAACAAAATATTTTCTTGCATGCTAAAGATATGTTGTATGTAGTGGTCCCTAGACACTTAAAATCACTTTTGTCCAATTGCTACTTTATGTTTTAATCTAAACCCTTTTGGTTCATAATATCAAGAAAAATATCTTAAAAAAATATTTCTCAAGGGAGTCGTCCCCTTTCCAAATTACCAGAAGGATTTTTTTTTGAATTTTCTAAAACTATCTTTGTGAGATAATTTTGCAAACCAATAGTTTTTGGTTCCCACCATAGGGCATGAAGATGATAATTTTAGTGCCTCCAAATACACCTCAGTCAAATTTAGTTTGGCACCATATTTTAATATTGCCAGCGACTCATGAGATGCATTGAGGTAGAACTAAGATATTACCACTCACCCTTTTTATGAGCTTACAACTATAATTAATCATAAATAAGAGAGGGATCAAGAAATTGATTGGAATATTATCTTTAGAAGGGTCAAACATAATGATATTTAAGTTTCTTTGTTTATAAAAATTTGATAGAATTCTCTTGTTAATTAAAAAATATTGGCTTCATAAGGGGTTTTTACTAACTCAAGAATTTCCCCAACTTAAGAAAATTTTAAACTTACTTTGTCATCTCACCTTCTTCTAGTCTAAAACAAATCCCCCCTCCTTGTGAGCATATTAATGAACCTTTTGTTAGTTCATGGTCTTAAATACAACCTTCAATTATGCCAACTCAAAGGCTATCACAACCTATGCTTTAAATGTTTTTTCTATGAAAGAATATTTTCCATATCATTCATGCCACCCACTAATTCCATTTCTAAAATAAATTTCTATGATTCCCATTTTATTTCATCCTTATAAAGTTCATTCTCTGGTTATGCAATGGTAACCCAACATCAACCCTATTTCCATGCATGGAGAAATCAAATTGATCTCCTTGTGATTTTCATTGCTCATCCTATGCCTCAAGTATACACAAAATTTCTTCCATTTTTTTTTGTGATGGAAAAATGAATTCATAAGATCTCCCAAAGGTATTTGTCATCGCATGTGGTATCCTGGTAATAGAACATGACGATGTTTCCATGTAGATGTTTGTAGAAACTTTAAAAAATGCTACAACCTTATAGTTTCAAGAACTTTCCTTCGATAGCATTAATCTTAATTGGAGTTTGTAACTTGTTCCTTGTTTATATTTTCATCTATATTTGAGAAAAATATCCTTTACCAATCCTTATATATTAAAAAGGAGGACAAAATTCCAATGTCAAAATGTTTAATGCTTCTATAAAATATATATATATATATATATATATATATATATATATATATATATATATATATATATATATATATATATTTTGTTTTTTGAATTTACATGGTGGAATCGGTAGCCGCCACGAATTTGGGCAGGCTGTCCAGCTTTTATGGCTACCACAATATTCTACGCTGTTCGCCCTAGAAGCCACCACATAGATCTTCGTGCAGTCCGCCCCTATAACCACCATGCCACAATCATTTTAAACCTTTTACGCTGTTGAAAGCACCAGGAAAGGGACAAGCGTTCAGTCCGACGAGGCCCGAGATTTGAACCTTGGACCTCCGCCCCCTTATGGGGTTTGGATGAACCAATTGGTCTACACCTCGGACCTTGCTTCTATAAAATATGAAATTATACTTTTTTCTTAAATTCTTTGAGTTTTAAGATATTTTTTTTATTAAAGCAAGGAGTTGTAAATGTAGATCGGGAAAAATCTTAGGCTATTACTATTAAATATCATTTATACCAATCTAGAAAATGGAAGAAAGGTAAACAAAAGGTCAAGAAACAAGAAGCTAAAGATGAAGCTAAACATGAAGATTTTGTGATTCTTAAATGACCAATCCAGATTTTAGCAAGCCCTTTATCATTGAAGGAGATGCTTCTAGAATAGGTATTGGTGTTGTCTTGGTGTAGGAAGGTCATCCCTTGGCTTATGAAAGCAAACAATTCTTTGGTAAAAATCTAGGTTAATCTACTTATTAGAAGGAGATGTTATCCCTTTAGTTATGATTGCACCTGTAATAAAAAAGTAATTGTTTTTCTTTCATATAAGAATCTTGATCCATTTCATTAATTTCAACTATCTCTTTTAAATGTTTGAGCTTGGATTCAATTTATTTTCTTTGAAAATGTTACCAAAAGATTTGGCATTCCAAATATTCATTTGCTCCTTTAAATATTTCAACTTTTGAACAAACTTGTACATACATGATCCTTCAAATTTTGATTCATCCCACCATAACATAACCATATGAAAAAAATCTAAGTCTTGGAGCCACATAGATTGGGAGTGAAATGGCTTTGGGTGACCATTATTAGGTAACTCACAAGTCAAAATAATGGGTTTGTGATCTGATCCTACTTGTAATAAAATATCTGAAGAGATTGTATACTTTGTTTGCAACCATTTATTAGATAACAAGAATGTATACAATATTTTTGCTATATGATTTTGCCCATTGCATATACTATCACATGTATATTGAGAGCTTGAGGGACTAACATCCCAAAGGTCATTTGAATTTACAAATGAAGAAAAATCTTGCATTGATTTAGACTATCATGTAATACCACCATTCTTCTTCAAAGGAGATAGAACAATATTAAAATCATCCCAAGAATCCATAGATCACAATGAATCATCATTGTATTTGACAAAATTATGCTAAGGTCCTTCCAACATCTTTTATGACGAGTAACTATAGTTGAAGCATATACATTTATAACCCCAAATTTGATTTTTTCCCCTTGCAAAATAATCCAGCAACGCAATTAATTTTTGCTTCTAATAATTGTACATCTCATTTGCGTTTGTCCCATATTATTGCAATATCGCCTAAAGCTCCTATAGAAGAAACTGCTAAACAATGACCCATCTTCCAAATATTATTAAGGAATCCTTACATTCCTTAATGCTTAATTTTATTTCTTGTATTAAAATAAACTCAGGACTATAACAACCTATTAATTCCTTAATAAATTTTTTTTTAGGGGTTTTATTCATACCCTTGATAATCCATGATATCATTTTCATCATCAATACTTTTTATTTTTATTAGTGGGCTTAGCCCCACTTCTTGTTAACACTTGTGATATTTTTATTTGGCTTCCTAGATCAATTTTCTTTTGAGTTTCTTTTTCCCTTTGTTCTTGCTTTGATGACCTTCCTCTCCTTCCATTCCTACCAAAACTGTAACAACCCTGAAAAACAAGAAACAAGAAACACATAGAAAGAAGAATTTTTTTTGACTAAGAAGAGGGATTCATAAACCCCTAACCAACCTTAGGTTAACTTAATGTTTAACAAAATCCCCTAAGTTCCTCAAAGAACTATATCTCATAAGATTTCCTCATGCAAGTCCATCTGCATAGGCGTATCATATGTCATGCAAATAAGTCCATCAATCTCATCATTCTCGATGAGCTAGACTTATCACCTTCAACCATTAGAAGGTATACACACATTTCCATACTCTACATAAGCCATTATGCATAGGTATGCTACGTGTATTGCGAGTTAAGCTATCAATCTCGTCTTTCGACAAGCTATCTTAACTCAGATGTAGTCTTTCCACAACCTAGTTACCATTCTCCCTAAGGGGGTCTCAATCCCTTAGGTTATCCTCTAAGTTCACCCTAGAACTTATTAACTATTATTATTTTTAGCAAGGAAAACAAGGATAGCACTAGATACTAAATCTAACAAAACATATATACATGCAAAGATACTAGAAAGAAAGCCATATCCAAGAAGATAAACATGAACTAGAAAGGATTTAAATACAAAGCATAAATAATTCAAATAACAATTTAAAGGTACACATTCCAACAAATTAATCAATTATTACATACAAGCAAGTATGGTAAATCCTCCATACTTTTAAAGAATAATATATTACATCAATTTCATAAGGGAAATCTCCCCACAAATCTAGTCTATATGAGCATAAGCAAATAAATTGTAAGTAGAGAGCCAACTGGTGCATTAGTCCATCTTCCACTTTCATCCTCCGACTCTTTCCATCGATCATTTGAGGATGGTAGGATATTAGGGCACTCATTGTTCTAAATTAATATGCCTCTAAATGTCTTTAATATTTACTTTTCCAAATTGCAACCATACAAGTTTAAACAAGTGTCTAACCATCTAGTGCATAATTGATCACATAAAAGAATCATTACTTTTACTATCACCTCTCAAGTATCGTTAGAGAGTCTTTCAACATACACAACTAGATAACGGTTTTACTTTAATCAAACTTGTCTTTGTTCAATACATTAAAGTCCCATTCCTCTAATCTATAGAACAACCCTTTCACTTATTTACTAAATTAAAGTCTTCTCACTTCAATTTAAAAATAAATCATTTCCAAACATCTTATAAACTAAAGTCCCATAACCTCTAATCTACAAAATGCCCATTCCTTTTTGTAGACACCAAAACAGCACCAATCCGATTAAGTGACTACAAACACTGATCGCATTGACACACACAACTTTCAGGGCAGCCTTTAGAGGTCAAACAGTGGTCCTAGCCACTTGCACAATAGTTTGGAAGGTCAAAAAATAAGTGAGCAGAGTTGGTCGTTTTATCAAAGCCTTTAACAAACTTCAAAACTTCAAACCTTCATCAAAAGCCAAACCCTCATCAAAAGCAAAGCCTTTATCCAAAAACCAACACCCGGCGAAGTGTCGCGATATCGCGACACTTCCGGCCAAAAGCCTTCACCAGGCCGAAGTGTCGCGATATCGCGACACTCGACCCCGGACGAACACCCCCCCAGGCCGAAGTGTCGCGATATCGCGACACTTCCGGCCGCAAGCCTTCGCCAGGCCGAAGTGTCGCGATATCGCGACACTTTCGGTCGCAAGCCAAGACCTGGCCGAAGTGTCGCGATATCGCGACACTTCGGCGTCAAAAGCGTTGACCAATCGGAGGCCTTAAAAAGAACGACTTAATGACAGGTGGCAGCCCAAGTCGCGAAAGACTTTTCTACTTCCTAGTAAGGTATGACCGCCACGTGGCATCACTGCATGCCATTTTCAAAGAACGGCGGACTTCACCAACTGCAGTAATGAGACGAGCAATCTCAACAACAAATCCGACCCGAGGCCATGCTTCGTAATTACGGATGTGAGTTCCTAGCGACAATCTCAGTACGAGCCATGCCTCATAATCATCTGACAACGGTCAAATCTCAGCGGCGCCTGCGGACTTAGGGTTTTGACATTAATGTTTCAGAGGCAGAATTCCTCTATAAAAAAACTAGCTCAAAGCATTTTCAAAGGAGGACGAAGCATTTTAAAAACACAACGAAGTGCTGTTGAATTCGATACCCGACTGCACCAGTTTAGACTTTACTTTCTTCACATCCAGAATCTCTTTCACAAGAGAGGGTGCTGGGTGGTTTTCAGAAGTGTGAGTCTGACTTTCAGACCCGACCTTGGATCACAAGAATCCAACCATTTGCCGACACTCCACAGTCTTAGATTTCGAGCCCATTCCCAGTGGATTGGCGTCGAAACTAAACTTTAACGGGGCAGCCCGTTTGGGCACCCCTGGCACATTTTTTTGTTAATTTAATATGTGCTGTTCTTTTTTATATATTCTACCAGATTAACAGTATTTAAACAACTTATGTTTTACGTTGTTTAAATAAACCTTATGTTAGAACATATCACGCAATACGCTGTATTTCGAATGTTTTTCTGCATTACGTTCTCTAATGATTACTTAGACAGCCTAAGCCATTTTATTCGCGTATTTAATCAATCTTTGCACGTATTTCTTTTAAACGTTTTATCCTTTAGTCACAGGTGCTACTAAACATTTTTATCATTTCTTTGACCGCAGGAAAAACAGCAGCAAGCAAGGACCGATTAACATAAGCGGCAGCAACACTGGCCTGCCCGTTTCAAATGTGGGCATGCGGAAGGAGATCACTATTCATCTATTGTAACTGAAAATATGTAACCGAGGAGATGTATTGTAACCGAGCCGACATCATATTAATAAAAAGGGCTGTGTTCCTGTTATTGATTTGATTACATCCGTGTTATTACATGCATCAAACTAGTTCTGTTCTTATTACATATTAGTGTTTCTTTTATTTCCGGAATCTCATGCTTTCAGTGGCGATCACGGTGGGACCGTTCCCAAATTTTTAAATCACAGAAACTAATCAGATTTGCTGTGTTTTAACAGGTACTTTTTTTTTAAAGCCGAAGGTCAGAAACAGCAAATCCGGGCAGAAAGAGGTAACGGTTTTTAACTGTCCATGTCATTTTCTGTGAAATTTCTGTTTATTTTTTTATATATAATTAATAAATTTTTCTTGCTTTATTTAATTATTTTTTTATTTTATGTAATTATTTATTTAATAATTAATTTTTTAATTATTAAAGAAAGGTAGAGAAATTTTCCACAAATTTTTCTTGCTTAAAAAAAAAAAAAAAAATTTAATTTTTACTTGCTGTTTTTCCGGTTTGTAGTGTTTCTTGCTGTCTTCCGGTTTGCATAGGGAAAGTTTCTTTTTGCTGCTCGTTTCATTTTTATTAAATAAAAAATGAACTCCACACACTCGCACGTGGTAAATTTGAACCAAGGAGCTGGTCGTAAAACCCCAACCCTTGAGCAAGACCAACGGTGGGTTCATCACCACCTTGGCTTAGCTTTGCATCCATTTCCCCGATTGTCACTGTTGTTAGACGTAAATCCTGACGAAAGCTGACCGAGTGTTGCTGGGGTGATTCCCATGCACGCGAGGATAAGTCTTCTATGGTAGGTGTCATTAACAGGACAATCCCCCTTTCGTACCGCCTATGTTCCACGTACCATCTGCTCTCACGTACCTATAGTTTCCCTCTCGTAAGGGCGGGTATATAGAGAGGTTGGTATATCGGTCCGACAATGGTATATTGAAGGGGCGACCATTTATGGGAGTCATATGAGCCAACATTATGCATTTAAACGTTCTTCAAAAATTGCAAAAACAAAACAAAACATCAAAATGCACTAAACCAGTTTAGGACACACTATTTAAATCCTTAAAAGAGATAATCACGATTTTGTGTATGAGTGTGTTCATTTCTGCTTAGTGTAGACAAAAAGACAAATCACCATAAACGAGATAAAATCTGCTTAGATAGTAGAGAAGCACCACAATGGTGTACACCCGTAGCCAAGCCCAATCAAGGGCGGACGCTGCGGAAGGTGCACAAAGAGAGGGCGCTAGTCGCCTTCGCTTTAGCCCTGAGGACTTGGCCATACCGCCTTGGCGGTCTAGCCTACAAGAGAGTCCATATCAGACCCCATCAAAAAGAAATTATTGGGAGCCTCCTCATTGGGGTATGCCCATCCAACACAGCCCCTTTCGGGAAGACGCTTTACATGTAGATCTCAATGTAGGTAGACAACCGCCTCTTGAGGCTAGATTTGAATGGCCACAACACGGTGAAGCGCTAGAGAGGCATACTGTCCATTTGGAGAGACAACGTGGATATGGCATCTCTTCTTTACCTCCCATCAGAACAGAAAGACAACATCCAGAGCGCAAGGCTCTTTACACAGGGCAAGCTAACTCCGCCCGCCCCTTTCACACCCATGAAAGGGAGTACGAGGAAGATCATCGCATTCCTCGGGAACAACATACAGCGCGGGAACCTTGTGTTTCTGCACCTGCCAGATATCATGATCACACATCAAGGCTAGAGCCTCAAGCAAATGTCGCCTACCCCGACAAAGGGAAGCAACCCATTGAAATTTTAGACCATCAAGATCGAGGCAAACACATAGGCAAAACATTCAAGCCTCCTCAACAAAAGAGGGCAGACCCAGTTGACCCGGCAGTCGCCAGACATGCCGCTCGCCAAGCTCGAATCACGCGGCTTGAGCGGGGTCATCAGGAGTTAGAGTACTTATACCGCTTGAATAAAGAGCGCATGCAGCGCGAAGCGGATGAGTTGCGCTATAAGCTACCTGAGAGGGTGCCAACCCCTCGCACCCATAGAGAGGAACAATATGAGAGGCACAATCCTTTGGTGCAAGACAGGTCTCCACGACCTCGTCAAGCTTTGCCTCCGAGACCTTATAGACCCGAGAGGGAGGCCACTCCCCGAAACAATGATGGGTACCCCCAACGGGGACTCAATCAAGGTCATAGGTCTCGCCCAGAGACTCCTCAAGAAGTTTATGAAGAGTACGAACCAGAAATAGAATGGGCCAAAACGCCCCATCAAGGCGGGAGGGCTGCCAATCGGCCACCCCCCCATAGGCCTCCAGTCTCCCATGACTCACAACGGGAGCAAACAAAAGAGGAAGAAATAAAATCTTCCGATGCATACAAAGCGCTATTAGAGCGTTTGGAGTCTATGGAGACAAAAGCTTTTGGGCATCAAAAACCCACATTACGTCAACTCCGCAGTCATCCAGTGCATCCCTCAGTGCCTACACCTCTTTACCCCGAACACTTCAAGTTGCCTCAATTGGCAGTCTTTAAAGGTGAAGAGGACGCACAAGAACATGTCACAAGGTTCCTAAGTCAATGCTTCGGCATCCAAGATAATGATGCATTGTTGCTTCGAACTTTCATAACCACATTCGCGAGGCCCGCCTCGGATTGGTTCACACAATTACCCAAACACAAGCATAAACAATCTCGATCAATTAGTAGATGCGTTTCTTGAACGCTTTGCTTTCAACACAAAGAAGAAGGCATCACTGAGTGATCTGGCCAGCCTCAGGCAATATGAGGAAGAAACAATGACAGCATACGGGAATCGCTGGAGGGCTTTGCTTTCTAGGTTACCCTACCGTCCCCCTATGTCTGATCTTACGCAGATGTTTGCACGGAGTTGCTTAAAATCAATCTCTGGTCTATTGCTGCTGTAGCAATACGACAACTTAGAAGAAGCTTTGGCGCAAGCCAGAGTTATAGAAGAGATTAAGATAGGCGAAGGCGCAATTGCCAAGCCTAAAAAGAAAGAGTGGAATAAAACCACTAAGACTGGGAATACGCAATCACAACCCGCTGCGGTTAACCAAGTTGCGATAAATGCTCCCAAGCCTGTGCAAGAAATGCAGCCCCAAAAGGCTAATTACCAGGCAGTGCCTCCTAGTTATGAAAAAGATAATAAGAAACAGGAGCAGAATCAGCAGCGTCGCCCTAGGCGACAATTCACCCCTTACACGGAGTCCAGGGACTCCCTATTTGACCGCTTGTCAGTGGCAAATTTAGTCACCTTGCCAGAAATCCAAACTATAGACCCTAACGCCCCCAAGCCTAAGGGATACAGAGAGGAATTGTATTGTAGATTCCATAGGCGCAGGGGACATGATTTAAATGGATGCTGGAAATTCAAAGGATTAATCCAAGATTTAATCGACAATAAAACATTGGCCGTGGACAACCCCATAGCGCCAAATAACCAACAAATGGGGGTATTCAAGGACCCTTTGCCTGCCCATGAGGAATAGGCAAAACCTCTCCAGATTAACGAGGTGCGAGAGAATCTTCCCATGCAAGGATTTGTGGGAATGATCAGCATAGTGACAAGGAACAAAAAGTACCCAGTAGCTGCCCCTACGATAGCTACGAGGGAAGTTCCAACGACGTCGCAGCCTCAGCAATGCCCTGTGCAAGTACCTCCGCCTAGACCCGAGGTCACGATACGGACCAAACTCACGCAGAGTTTGCGGACCACATCGGCTAGGCTTTCCATTTACGAGCTTATTCAACAGTCAACACCTCATAGAGAAGCTCTTATGGAAATATTAAAAGCCATCGAATTACAACCTCACGAAGCAAATTCTTTCAACAACTTCGTGGGACATGTGCAACGATGTACGGAGCCGGTCATCACCTTCAGAGAGGATGAAGTCAAAGCAATATCGAATGACACGACAGATCCACCCCTACACATCATCGCACGGGTCAACGGGATCCCCTATAAGAGAGTGCTAGTAGATACTGGCTCGTCCAGTAACATCATCACCACTGCAGCGCTAAAACATTTAAAGCTACCGACCTCTCATATCACGACCTCCACGTACACACTGCGAGCGTTCAATGATGCAATATGCTCGACAGTCGGCATAGTTGTTCTACCTATCCAGGTAGGACAAAAGACAATACCAACATTGTGCCATGTGTTGGAAGGCGAGATGGCTTACAATATACTCGCTAGGGCGGCCTTGGATCAGGGACATGAAGTGTGTCCCTTCCATCGCTCACCAATGCTTAAAGTATGCTTTTGAAGGAGAAATACATGTAGTCTCGATGGACTTGGAACCCTTCAAGTATTGCAATGCGGTACAACTAATGCCTCAATCGACCCTCCCTTCAACGCATTTGGATTTCCAGTTAAATCCATCTAAACAAGGTCCAATACCGCAGGCACCACTGGTGACCAAATCACCAAAATCCCAGCCAGGTGAATCCTCATCATCTGCTCCTTCATTACCAACGCCACCTGTCATGGCTAAACAGAAGGACAAGGGAAAATAGATCATGGAAGAGGCTCAGCCCCTAGAAGAGGGTTTGCCCACAATATCAATGGTATCAACAGAGGAAACACCTAGCACTACGGAAGTTGAGATTCCTAAACCACCAAACATGGAATGGACTCGGGAAGGACTCCCGTTCCCTCCCTCCCAAGCATCAACAATCACTATTGAAATGGCAAGTACAGGCCTGGGGGAGTACTTAGTGCAGAATGTTGTGGCAACGCCTACAGTAGAATCGAGTACAAGATATGGGGAGACCTCGCCTTCCCATAGGAACAGTTGTTCCTCTAGGTCACCCACCCAACCAGACAAACTTTGTGTATGGGGGCCTTGATCATGGTCTTGAACCATGCAAACAAAAGGAAGCAGACGGAGAACCTTTTGTTGAAAACATCAACTATCTGTCAAACCCAAACTTCGCCCTCAAATATCTCGGCCAATGCAATTGGCATGGATACGGGCTAGGCAGATATGAACAAGGGATGCGGGTCCTTTGCCAACCAAGATATCAGATGCCATATGATAAGTCAGGAGTAGGGTTCAACCACCCCCGCCCTTAGACATCTTGGTAGAAAATATGCAAGGCCTAGAAATAGGCAACAAGGGGGGATTGGCACCAGATCTTTATGCCAACCCGAATACAGAATATACATTGGGAGACTACCTCCCATGGTCAACAAACACCCTTGGCAACAGCAGTAATCCCTCTCCTTTGCTAGAGAGAGGTGAAAGTTCGGACATTAATCCTCAAAGAGAACATCAACGGTGTCCGGACATCTTTTTGAAGCTATTCCCCTTAGAAATTCCAGTTGAATCAATACAGTGTCAAGCGAATCAGGTCCCTCCACCACAAGTGGAACAACCGCCATGGGACCAGATTAACTTACTGGAACAAGGAGAACCCTCAACGTCGCAAGTAACAGTTGTTGAAGAGAATGAACATTTTTGGATCTCCGAAAGTGATTCAGAAGATGAGACTGAGATGATCTATCTCAGACATGCGCGACGGAATTATCGCCCTTTAACTCATGAAGATCTAATGGGACAGATGGGCATAAGGTTAGGGCATGAATGGTGGGTAGACCCAGCGGGGTGGGCCCTAGTGTTGGATCCATGGCTCCAAATTCACGATGAGCACCGTCCACCCCGAGACCCTATCATGACAACAGTGCCGAGGGAAGACCCTGTCCTCCTTTTAGCACATAGGGCCGATCCGTTCGTGCCCGTTCCCCTAGAGCCAGATCCAGAGTATAGGGAGCATCTAGAAGAATCAAGTTATCATACCCGCGGTAATGGAGACCAAATTCATTCCATCCACATGATCTCCATTGATTTGACCGCACCCATCCGCAATCCGGCCGATCCAGCATGGTCATTGCATCTAGACATAGATGCCATCGACTGGGATCGCGTCAATTCACCTTTATCACCATCGAGTATTGTAATTTCGATGAAATACCTCATTTTACCCCAGGGACAACTCGGGATATTTTTCAAGGCTGAAGAGGAACCCGAGGTTCCCAACGTAGATCTAAATTCAGCTAATGATATCCATTTGATCCCGACTCCACATCAGTTGGAGGACGGATCCCACATGTCAGTCGAGGAAATGACTGATGTAGATATCGGCACAGATCCAATGAATCCACAGATTCTCAAGCTGGGGGTAAGCCTTTCCCCCGAAGAGCAAGCCGACTACATTACCCTTCTCAAAGAGAAGAAGGAGGTTTTTGCATGGTCATACAAGGATATGCCGGGACTAGACCCATGACTAGTCACGCATAATTTAACGCTTGATCCGACAATCAAGCTCAGTAAAGCAAAAACTACGTAAGATGCACCCAACGAGTGGCCTTGATGGTCAAAGATGAATTGCAAAAGTTGTTGGATGCACAGTTTGTCATCTGTGTGGATTATCCGCCATGGTTGTCCAACATGGTTCCCGTCAAGAAGCCCGACGGGAGGATTCGCATATGCACCGATTTTTGAGATCTAAACAAAGCGAGTCCTAAGGATGATTTCCCATTACCGAGCATCGACGCGTTGGTAGACGCTACAGCAGGTCACGAAATGCTCTCCCTCATGGATGGTTTCTCAGGATACAATCAGATTCGTATCAATCCTGAAGACCAACTAAAAACGGCGTTCACAACGCCTTGGGGGACATTTTGTTATAAGGTCATGCCTTTTGGCCTTAAAAATGCTTGGTGCCACCTACCAACGTGCCATGACATATATCTTCCACGATTACATGCACAAAACTTTGGAAGATTACATGGATGATTTGTTAGCCAAATCTCTTTTGCGCTCAAATCATATCGATGACTTAAGCAAGATCCTCGATCGCCTCATGGAGCATAAAGTTAGACTAAACCCCAAGAAGTGCGTCTTTGGCGTCACATCTGGAAAACTCTTGGGTTTCATAGTCTCAAAGCGAGGAATCGAGGTGGACCCAAAGAAAGTCAAGGCAATCCTTGAAATGGTTCCCCCAACTACAATCAAGCAGCTCAGAAGTCTGCAGGGAAAGGTCGCATCGATTAAACGCTTCATAGCGCAATTATCTGACAAGTGCCGACCCATGAACAAATTATTGCACAAGGGAGTTACATTTCATTGGGATGACGAGTGCCGATCGACCTTTGACGAGATCAAACAATACCTGGTTTCGTCGCCAGTATTGGCACCACCTAGACCAGGAGTGCCGTTCTACTTATACATCTCAGCCTGCGAGGTGGCATTGGGTGCCATGCTAGCCCAGAAGAATGAACTTCACAAAGAACAGGCTACATACTATCTTAGCCGCACCCTGGTCAGTTATGAACTTAACTATGCATACGTTGAGAAACTCTGCTTGGCAGTGGTGTTTGCTACCAAAAAGCTACGCCACTACATGCTCGAGCAACACTACGTATGTTGTGTCTAAGGAGAATCCATTGCGATACATGATGAGTCGTACTTATCATAGTAGTCGCACGGCGAAATGGATCATGTTGTTGATGGAATTTGACATAGAGTTTATTGGACAAAAATCTATCAAAGGACAAGTCATAGCCGATCAACTAGCAGAGGCTCCTCTTGAAGACGATCAGCCTCTGGTCATAGAACTACCCGATGATGGGGTCTTCCATGTCTCAGAATCGCCAGATTCCGATGAGCCTGAGTCACAGGCCGACATAACCCTATTCTTCGATGGTTCTAAATGTGAGCAAGGTGGTGGCACGGGAATTGTATTCTTCACACCGCAGGGTGCCCCAATGCCCCTGTCATTTAAATTAAACTTCCCATGCACCAACAATAATGCAGAGTATGAAGCCTTGCTCCTAGGTCTTCAGACAACAATCACCATGAACATCAAATGACTGAATATCTTTGGTGATTCGCTGTTAATAGTCAATCAAGTCAAAGGGGTATATCAATGCAAATGCCCAATTTTGAAGGCTTATAAAGCCCTCGTGGACAAATTCCTGGCAAAACTTGAGTGGTATGACATCGAGGCCCTCCCTCGATCATCGAATCATTTTGCGGACACAATGGCCTCCTTGGGGTCACTAATTTCGCAGGACCTTTCCGGTGATATGACAACCATTCAAGTCAAAACCTTATCGCAATCCGTGATGGAGCGTGCAAGCTCAGACTTGACGCCAGGAATCCACATGATCCAGATTGAACCATCCTCGGATAAGTTCTCTCGAATCCGAGATCGTCTGAAACATGCCAACTGGGGGTCCTTGTTCTCCCCTACTCCCATTAATAGCAACACAACGCTATTCTTGCAAGTTCTATCCCATTCAGCGTTTGCTAGGGAGGAACTTCAAGAGGGATTGGTTGTTCATACTATCGAGGTTTTTGATCAACAGGACTGGTATTTACCCATCAGAGACTACCTCAAGCTAGGTAATCTCCCACTTGGATTGACTCATGCCGCAAAACGAGCACTCAAGTAGAAAGCGGCTAAGTATGTCTTGATAGGAGACATTTTGTATCGTCGCAGCTATGAAGGAATCCTCCTTCGTTGCTTGGACCAGCAAGAGTCCACTTGGGCAGTCGCCCAAGCGCACGATGGTACATGTGGTGGCCACTTTAGTGGTATGGCCATTGCAAAGCGCATTCTTCGCATGGGCTATTATTGGCCATCTTTAGAGCGAGATTGTTGCACCTATGTCAAGAAGTGCGTGAAGTGTCAACATCATGCCAATTTGATGCACGTACCTTCTCAGGCCTTGCAGACAGTCCAGTCTGATTGGCCGTTCTCGCAATGGGGCTTCGATCTAATTGGAAAGATCTCCCCTGCATCGTCAGGCCATCACACATTTATCATAACGGCCACGAGTATTTTACCAAGTGGGTGGAAGCAATTCCGCTTACCTCTACGACGAGGACCCCGCATTGTGGAGTTCATTTTGCATAACATCATATGTCATTTTGGTATTCCATCCAAAATAGTCTCGGATAATGGGACGCCTTTCAAGAACAAAGACGTGCGTGCTTTGACCACAAAGTACAAGATTCAGACACGACTTTTCGACACCCTATTATCCACAGGCGAATGGGCAAGCAGAGGCATCAAACAAAACGCTAGTTGCCATCCTTAAAAAGACCGTCGCAGACAGTCATAAGGATTGGCACATTCAAATCCCACTTGCCCTATGGGCCTATCGCACTAGCATTCGGACACCCACTGGGGCCACTCCGTTTTCGCTTGTGTATGGCTCCGAGGCAGTCATGCCTCTCGAGTTGGAGATTCCTTCCCTACGCATATCAATGCAGGAGTTCATCGATGATGATTCTGCGTGGCAAGCTCGGTTAGACCAGCTTACGTTGCTTGACGAACGACGCGTTAATGCTCTCGAGCATTTACGTATTTATCAAGAGCGACTTAAGAAAGCTTACAACATGAAAGTTCACCTAAGGGACTTTCGGGTTGGTGATTTGGTTTTGAAGGAAAACCAACAAAATTCCAGTTTGCCATCCCACCTAAGGGACAAGTTTGCGGCAAATTGGTTAGGTCCATATATCATTGATAGCAAAATAGGACCCGGGACATACCGGCTAGCTTCTCTTGATGGTATCAAGGAAACAGAACCCTTGAATATCAGTCATTTGCGACCATTTCATATCTAAGAGAGCCAAATCCCAAAATGCTCCAAGGATTCTTTGGTCAATCAGCTCTGTCAATCCACCAAAAGGCTCCAAGGATTCTTGCAATCGCTTGGTCAATTCCCAAAAGGCTCCAAGGATTCTTGCAATCGCTTGGTCAATCCCAAAATGCTCCAAGGATTCTTGCAATCGCTTGGTCAATCCCAAAATGCTCCAAGGATTCTTGCAATCCTTGGTCAATCCCAAATGCTCCAGGATTCTTGATCAATCGCTTGGTCAAATCCCAAAATGCTCCAAGGATTCTTGCAATCGCTTGGTCAATCCCCAAATGCTCCAAGGATTCTTGCAATCGCTTGGTCAATCCCAAAAGGCTCCAAGGATTCTTGCAATCGCTTGGTCAATCCCAAAAGGCTCCAAGGATTCTTGCAATCGCTTGGTCAATCCCAAAATGCTCCAAGGATTTCCACAATCGCTTGGTCAAAAATCAAGAAAATTCAAAAACAACAAAAATCATCAAAAACAACAAAAATTTGCATCTCATTTCTAGGCATACTCAAATTCATCAATAAGAGAGTTCTTCTCGCACTTCATCTTCATATTCACAAAAATCAATCCATCAAAAATACAAAAATACATAGCTGCATTAAAGCATTGCATCCATACATTGCATATTTGTGGTCGTATAGGTCAACGGCACCATAGGCTGTCATAGTTCTACTAGTCCTTCTTGTTCCACACTATTCCATTTTACAAAAACAACAAAAACACCATGCATTTCTTTTTCCACACTACAGTCAGTGGTCTTTTAATGTACCAAGGGTTTTCGTGATTCAATCATCATTTTGCTCTTTAGCTATGTCATGTATCAAGTCAGACAGATTTTACGAAGGTAGAGTCATACTTGAAATACACCTTGTTACGTAACATCCCAACACAAATTAAAACACATAAAAATTCCCAAGTTGTGTGAAAGAAAGATGAAACCTGCATTGTAATCCAGGTCACCATAAGCGAAACGGTTATCTTGCTCATCCCCCCGTGCGAATGGTTCTAGAATGCTGAGAATTCACAAAAGGACAAGCTCTTTCTTATCCATTCCCCTCCATGTACAATGGTTTTCACCACTCCCAAATCCCAATCATAGTTGGTTCCCAAAGTTGTAAGGATTTGTACTACACATCCCTGCCAAGGATGGGTAGTCATCCCCAAGACCTAAAGGATCAACACCATTCACAAACAAAATTCCAACAAATCATCATCCTAACATTTTCCATTCACCTTTGGTCTCCAAGTTGTAAGGATTCGTACTATCCGCCCCTAACCAGGATGGATAGTCATCCCCAAGGCCTAACAGATCAATGCCCTTACTCCATAACCTCCATCAGTCCCTTGGTCCCCAAAGTTGTAAGGATTCGTACTATCCGCCCCTAACCAGGATGGGTAGTCATCCCCAAGGCCACAAGGATCAAAGCAATTCACAATACTCAAAACACAAAATCAAATAACAGTGGTTCTCACCACTATTCAGAATCCTTGCTCAAAAAGAATTAATAGAAAATAAACAGTGATTTTCATCACTATATA
Source organism: Wollemia nobilis (assembly GCA_028583015.1). Classification (NCBI taxonomy): domain Eukaryota; kingdom Viridiplantae; phylum Streptophyta; class Pinopsida; order Araucariales; family Araucariaceae; genus Wollemia; species Wollemia nobilis. The sequence goes on from JAQPPZ010017235.1 coordinate 17,034,515, forward strand.
GACGAGCAACTCTCTAAATCATTCAGCCCACAAACATCCTAAACTTGAATCCCTGGAATTCTCAGCATTCAAAAAACCATCTAGGTGATCCTCATTACAGGTTTGGTTGATAGCCTATCTGGCAATGGTGGTATCCTACCCGCATGACGATATGTCTGCCACATTCACTTTGCGAGTGTACAGACCAATGTTTGCATAAGGATGAGCTAGCTTATGGTATCTTGGATAACATCGCATATTAATCTAACTAAATACAACAAAGGAGTTAGTGGAGCTAATTAGGTGATCCTCAGTATAGGTTCGGTTGAAAGCCCATCTGGCATTGGCGGTATCCTGACAAATACCACATAAATGAACTCAATTGCACACACAGGGATGTGAAATAACTTGGTCAAAAACAAGTCCGATTCATACCTTGTTCAAAAGTCTTGTAAGATAAAGTACAGTCATGGCTAGTAAGTTAAAACCGTTTGAGTCTCAGAAAACCTTAGCTACATTTCTAAACCAACTGCGCTACTTTTCATCCTTACAATACCATCAGAAAAGAAAAACCACATGTATACATACAAAGTCATGTATCACAGCAATCGCCTCAAAACAAAATAATGGAGTTCTAAACAGTCTATGGTGCCATGGCCAAACACCACAAAGTCCATCCATCCATTTCATTTCTGCATATCACATACATTTGCATTCATCACAACATATGCATCCATCAATATAAAGTAGCATGCATCCATCAACATCAATCATTGTGCATAAAATCATGACATATACACAAAGAAAGAAAATCAAAACAACAAAAACATCACAAAATTGCACCACAAAAACCATAGCAATAAGTTGCCGGACACAAGTGCTCTTGCACTTAACCTCTTGGCATAAAGAAAATCGATGTCGGGGCTCAAATTGTCACTTTCTCACTTCCCCAAGAAGGCTACCATAGCTGGACCGCTCCACGGGAAGATGGGTTTTTGATGATTTCACCTCATTATGGCATCACCAAAAGGGTTAACACCCACCAAAAATAGGTCCAAATGTCGAGAAATTGCACGTGCTTAAAAAGGTAAAACATCTAAAGGCACCCTAACCTAAGTCATCTTGGGTCAAGCGACTCGTCGCTTTTCTCACGAAGGTCATTCCCTCATCGATTCGTCGCTTGAGGGGGTAGTCACACTTAGTCACCAATCAACAAGCACACACCCAATCAGGGCAATGACATGCATTCAAAGAATCATTGACAAAGACAATCACGCTCCTGCTTGGGGCAGTAAACAAGCAATCATTAAATTGATCAAACACTTGGCATTCCCGAAGCATGAACACAAGGTTTCCCCTGTGGACAAAAGGTTACGCCCTTTGCCTAATCATGACTGATCAATGTCCAAGCTCAAGTCACACCTCACCAAAATGGGTTAACACTTGAAATCAAATTCCTTAGCTCGTCAGAAGCAAGGATTCAAGAATGCACGCCCTTTCCATGCTTGGGGCATCAAAAGTTGGTTAGGTTACCAAGAAACCCTAATCATTAGTGCTTTGGTCGTATATTTTTGCTCAGCACTGCGTCACCCGCAGCGCTTCCCAAAAAGGGGCATCTGTAGACACCAAAACAGCACCAATCCGATTAAGTGACTACAAACACTGATCGCATTGACACACACAGCTTTCGGGGCAGCCTTTAGAGGTCAAACAGATGGTCCTAGCCACTTGCACAATAGTTTGGAAGGTCGAAAAATAAGTGAGCAGAGTTGGTCGTTTTATCAAAGCCTTTAACAAACTTCAAAACTTCAAACCTTCATCAAAAGCCAAACCCTCATCAAAAGCAAAGCCTTTATCCAAAAACCAACACCCGGTCGAAGTGTCGCGATATCGCGACACTTCCGGCCAAAAGCCTTCACCCGGCCGAAGTGTCGCGATATCGCGACACTTCCGACCGCAAGCCTTCGCCAGGCCGAAGTGTCGCGATATCGCGACACTTCCGGCCGCAAGCCTCCGCCGGCCGAAGTGTCACGATATCGCGACACTTTCGGCCGCAAGCCAAGACCTGGCCGAAGTGTCGCGATATCGCGACACTTCGGCGTCAAAAGCGTTGACCAATCGGAGGCCTTAAAAAGAACGACTTAATGACAGGTGGCAGCCCAAGTCGCGGAAGACTTTTCTACTTCCTAGTAAGGTATGACCGCCACGTGGCATCACTGCATGCCATTTTCAAAGAACGGCGGACTTCACCAACTGCAGTAATGAGACGAGCAATCTCAACAACAAATCCGACCCGAGGCCATGCTTCGTAATTACGGATGTGAGTTCCTAGCGACAATCTCAGTACGAGCCATGCCTCATAATCATCTGACAACGGTCAAATCTCAGCGGCGCCTGCGGACTTAGGGTTTTGACATTAATGTTTCAGAGGCAGAATTCCTCTATAAAAAAACTAGCTCAAAGCATTTTCAAAGGAGGACGAAGCATTTTAAAAACACAACGAAGTGCTGTTGAATTCGATACCCGACTGCACCAGTTTAGACTTTACTTTCTTCACATCCAGAATCTCTTTCACAAGAGAGGGTGCTGGGTGGTTTTCAGAAGTGTGAGTCTGACTTTCAGACCCGACCTTGGATCACAAGAATCCAACCATTTGCCGACACTCCATAGTCTTATATTTCAAGCCCATTCCCAGTGGATTGGCGTCGAAACTAAACTTTAACGGGGCAGCCCGTTTGGGCACCCCTGGCACATTTTTTTGTTAATTTAATATGTGTTGTTCTTTTTTATATATTCTGCCAAATTAACAGTATTTAAACAACTTATGTTTTACGTTGTTTAAATAAACCTTATGTTAGAACATATCACGCAATACGTTGTATTTCAAATGTTTTTCTGCATTACGTTCTCTAATGATTACTTAGACAGCCTAAGCCATTTTATTCGCGTATTTAATCAATCTTTGCACGTATTTCTTTTAAACGTTTTATCCTTTAGTCACAGGTGCTACTGAACATTTTTATCGTTTCTTTGACCGCAGGAAAAACAACAGCAAGCAAGGACCGATTAACATAAGCGGCAGCAACACTGGCCTGCCCGTTTCAAATGTGGGCATGCGGAAGGAGATCACTATTCATCTGTTGTAACTGAAAATATGTAACTGAGGAGATGTATTGTAACCGAGCCGACATCATATTAATAAAAAGGGTTGTGTTCCTGTTATTGATTTGATTACATCCGTGTTATTACATGCATCAAACTAGTTCTGTTTTTATTACATATTAGTGTTTCTTTTATTTTCGGAATCTCATGCTTTCACTTTTTATTTATCAAATTAAAGTCTTAATGCTTCAATTTATAAATAAACTAATATTTCATTATTTCACAAATCAAGGTCCCATACCCTTAATCTACAAAATAACCATTCATTTTATTTATCAAATCAAATTCCTAATGCTTCATTTTATAAATAAACCACTATTTCATTATTCCACAAATCAAGGTCCCATACCCTTAATCTACAAAATAACCATTCATTTTATTTATCAAATCAAAGTCCTAATGCTTCAATTTATAAATAAACCAATATTTCATTATTTCACAAATCAAGGTCCCATACCCTTAATCTACAAAATAACCATTCCTTTTATTTATCAAATCAAAGTCCTAATGCTTCAATTTATAAATAAACTAATATTTCATTATTTCACAAATCAAGGTCCCATACCCTTAATCTACAAAATAACCATTCCTTTTATTCATCAAATCAAAGTCCTAATGCTTCAATTTATAAATAAACCAATATTACATTATTATGAGTTACCACTTTTCAACCCAACATAATTTGTTTTCTTTGATAATATTACCTAAATATAATCATTAATAAATTACAAACAATAACTAGCATAACTACTAATATTTTGAGGTCAACCCTATCATAACATTAACTTATCATAGAAAGGTAGTTCATGGCTGTAAAACCCCCACAACAACTGCCTAACAAAAGAGGGTTTTAACAAAATATAACCGACCACCCTATAACTGGCAACCCCATCTAGGTGGGATGCACGAACCACCCTATGTGGAAGACACATGAGGTAGCACAATGAGGTACACAAAACACGGTGGTCAAACTCATGGTCAAGAGGACACAAGAAACAACCGCACAGGCAGCCGAGGTTCCATGGGTCCCCCAGTGAGCTCGCACTACAACCAACACTCGGATAAGCAAGTAACGACCCACATGACCAACCTAGTTGGTCACTTCTAAGAGGGATTACATCCTGTTTAAGAAGTCGACCAACTCCCAAAAAACATGTGTGGGATAGGTGAGGGAGAAGCAACGACGTCTCTCTCCCAGCACAAGGGTTTCCTAAACCTAGCTTGACGTCACCTAAAAGCCAAGCGAAGGATGATGCAAAGGAAGGTGAGCCGTGCCCAAGCTCCCACGATGACACGAAAAAGGAGGGCGTCTAAATGGCAAAAGTCATCTAGCTGGTATGGGTGAATAACAACATAGTGGTAGCTAAGTTCTCTTCCAACATGAGGCATGTAAGAACAATGATTAGATTAATATCGCTCGAACCTTACACTACCCTCAAACATGCATAATGCAAAGGTCTGGTTGAAGGAGTAGGTGGCTTACCTAACCAACCTATAGTCGACACTCTCAACTAATGCAAAACCAAAAGGAAAGTCCCCTAATAGGAAACGACATGCTCCCTAACATAGGACTAAAAAATTGACAAGGGAGGGCCAACAAGCTATCTCAACAACGAGAGGCAAAAGCAAATAACTTCATTCAAGGAATTATTTTCATGAGCCAACTTGATTTCAATGCAATGATCGCTTCCTTGCGGCTTTCGAACTTTCACTACTAGTTTTTTTTCCTTTCCATGATCCTTGCTCTCTCTGCTACGTTGTCCCTTTATCCTCTCACTCATTCTTTACCTAAAAAACATCCTTTTCATCGATGTTGTCCTCTCTTCTATCGTACATCGCGCTCTCTTTTTCCAAGACAACCGTGAGTCTTCCTCCCCCTCACGTCCCCTAACATATTGCATTAAGGCTCCATCCAACAACCTTAACCTCCATCTCATCCATCCTACCGTGGGGGATAAAAAAATACTAAAAATATATTTAAGTAGTTTAGCTCCCCACCAGTACATACATGGCTCCTCACTTTTAGTTGGTGCAAAGCTTCCCATTCAAGACGCTCAGTCTTGTCTCACTTAAGATCCCTTAGATTATTAAGACCTTTTCACATCCTTTGGTAAAATGAGATCTTTCATTTAAAGAATGTTATCTAAAATAGAAAGCGCACTCTTTTAATTTTTTTTAAAACTACAAGTTTATTATATTTAAATAAAGATCTTTTATTACCTCTATAATAAAAAATAGAAGCATCCATTATATAGCTTTATGATTATTTAAATAAAATTACATTTCCATTTAAATAAGTCATTTTTTCTAATATTTATTAAATGGAATTAACATTCACAAATAAAACAACTAATAATAAAATTTACTTTATCATCTAAAAATAATAGACAATTTCTATTTATAATGAAATTCATTTATCATTTAAATAGCCCACTATTGTTCATAAATGAAGTTATATTATCATTTAAATTAGAGCATCTACTAATTTCAAATGAAATCTATTATTATTTAAAGCATTCATTAATTTTAAATGAAACCTACTATCATTTAAGAATAAGTATTTATTGATTTTAAATGAAACCTACTATCGTTTAAAATAAAGCATTTATTAATTTTAAATGAAACCTATTATCATTTAAAAAAAAACATTTACTAATCATTCTATTTGTTCGAGCAACACAAGGAGTTGTGAAGACAACCAACCCATGCATTCTTTCCAAACCAATGACGCAAATAGTGATGAAGTAAAAGAAAATCAAACATATGCAACAGATAAAGAGGGGAATCTTTCCATCAACCTAGTCACTTGTCTTAGTCGGAGAATTTACGATAGCTACTAGGCTATCAATCTTGAGGCTCAAGGTGGCTAGCTATTGATGATTATCCCTAATCGATTATGCATACCTATATGAAGGTATCCATCAATGTTACCCCCGAGTTGCCTTATTATCACTTCCCCAACCTCAAGTACCCTCGCCTTTGGTGGATGACTCAACTTCTTCCACCTACGAGTGTACTTGATCCTACACATTGGCAACTTGTTAGCAGTATCATGTTCTTCCATACCAACTAACATCACATAGTTGCTTAATTGCACATAATCAAGTATATCAAATTAATACATTGTTTTCAATGCCAAAAAGTCTATCAGGGAGGGTCATGACAAACACTCTCATCTTCATCAATCTCTTCTATTTTTATTTTTATTTTTTCATATTGTTCATATTGAGATTTATCTTCTAAATATTTATTTTCCATAAAGAGTTGAAAGTGCAGGGAATAGCCTCATTAGCAAGGAGCGCAAGTGGAGAAGGTGATCCTGGCCCCATTGAACAGGAGGTCCACGGTTCAAACCTTTGCGATGCAAAAGGGGACACAAAAAAAATCTCTTGTGGATTTCCTCTAGATAGTGGTATACCCGAATAGGATGGTATTGCCAACCACCTAATAGTGGCCTTAGTGGTTTTCTCTCTACCCTAAGATTTTGTGTGGCTGTAACCAACTCCCTTATGTATATAAAAAAAACATTTTCTTCTTTATGTTTCCTTGAAATTACTTTCTTATGTTGGCTTGGAAACCCTAAATTTTCTTAGATATCCTCCATAAGATTTTTTCTTTTATTATACTTCTCTTGAAACCCTAAAGGGTAAGGAATACTCTGTACTACTTTCATTTTTATCGTAAGGAGAATATTTTATGCTACTTGAAGAGGATTAAGGTGATTTACCTGGATTAAGCTTGATCTCCTTTACCTCATTTTCTTTAAAATTCACCTCCCCATCTTCCTTTACTTTAAAATTTGCCTTCCCATCTTCCTTCACACCTTTAGCTCCTTCTATATTTGAACTTGCACATTGTACTTCCTCATCCCTCATATCATTTTTTTCTTCTAATGGTTGATTCAAGTGAACGAGATGATGTAGAGGGTTTTTCTTACCACTTTCTTAGGAGTGGAAAATCCTTGTTTGACCTAGCTTCTCCTATGATATGATCTTCTTGTTTCAAATTGAAGCTATTATCATGCCCAAAAATTTCCATCTCTTCCTCCATCATTTTCACTTTGTATTCTCTTGCCATGTGCCTGGTTTCATGACATTTGCGACATCAAAATGAAATATTTTAATAATCCACTTGTTGGTCTCATTTTCTTGATTCAAATTTAATCCTAATCAACAATAGTAAAGGTTTTGAAATATCCGTGACAACACATATTCGAGTGTATACAACATTCATTCTCTCCTTAGTAGTTGGTCCTTCTTGGATGATTTTGCCTAGAGTATTACTAGTATTCTTTAAAATTATCTTATTGATGAGTTGATAAAGAAGTCCAAAAATCCTAATCCATAGTTGAAGCCTTTTAATAGTTTCTATATCCATAAAAAAATTCTTACTCCAAGGTCTTAAATATAATGCATATTTACCCCTAAACCATGAGCCTCCATCCATTATTTTATTCTGGAGAAAAAAATGAGGAAAAATCCTTTTGGAAGAAAATTCATGGAGTAATTTGAATTCAACCCCCACTTCCACTTGAATCAATTTTGAATCTCTGAAAAAACCTTGGTAGTATCCATGAAACTTACATATTAACCCTTTGGTTTTAAGAACCATTATATCATGCTCAATCATCTCATCCTTGATAATCACTTATGGTGTAGAATCTGCTACCTAGACAAGGTTTGCCATAGATCTATTCTTCCTCTTATTGCTAGCTAGGGCATCCATACTTCCAACTAGGCCATTCTTACTTTTAGTGGACTTCAAAAAATGACTTTATTTCCATGTTACCTAGATTTTATTTAAATGGATTTTAAAATTCTTCTAAGATCTTAAACAAGAAGTGGCACTTGTTTCTTAATTGCACTTTGCTTTCTACTTCCTACTTCCTCTCACACTTCCTACTCTCTCCTGAATCACACTTGCTAATCTAGAATAAGAAGTGGTAGTTGGTCCATAATCACACTTTGCTTTCTACTTCTTGCTTCCTACTCACACTTCCTCCTCTCTTCCGACTTGCGTCTTAAAAATTAATCCTAATTATAAGTAAATGAGTTGATATCAAATGGTATTAGTTTAACATGTTAAAATTTTCAGAATTTCAAGAAGACCTAAATTCGAGTTAAGAGTTATTTGTTTAATTTTTTTATATTGTTTATTTTTTAAATATCTATGGATGGAATGAATATATAAAATAATTGGTTGATAAGGATTTTTTTGTTAAAAAATCAATATTTGTATATAGAAAAAATAGATAGATAATGCCATTAAAAATTTATTTTTGTAATATTAGACAAATCACGTTGAAAAAAACACTTTTAAAGAAAATAATAATAAAAAAAACTTTTATATTTAAATAAATAAATGAAATTTATTATTATTTTTCAACGAGTATAATGAAATTTATTATTTGGTCTATTAGGGTTAGAGCAAATAAGTAGGGTTAAAGGAGTCTTATATCTTAAGCCATGGTTTCAATTTCATGGATAAACATTATAATTTTGAGGACAACTCGAGTGGGCAAAGGTTTAAGACCCAAAAGGGTAAACTAATTGAAAGTATTTTGAGTGTTAATTTGTGTGTAACCATGGTTCGATCCCTTGGAAGGTCAAATTCAACCTCATTCTGTTCCCATTAAGGAGGTAGGTTAGTCATGGTGTATTTATTGAGAGTGGATAGGGGTTATAGGGACAACAATGGGAATCAAACTTGTGACTAAAAATAAATGAAATAGAGAGTATGGTTGAAGTTAGATGATGTGAACCTCATATGACTAACAAAATTTTAATACAACTTGAGTGGATCTAATGGTGAAGGTTTGAGTATTCTAAATAGAAGACTTAAGGGTGGAACGAATCATGCACAATGATTTGTTCATTCAAATAGACATATTAAGGGTGGAGTAGTAGTAAATAATTAGCAATTGCATCAATGCGATCTAACTTTAAATCACAACAGTGTGATGGATCCTTCCACAATAAAGCAACCCATAATAATATAATATATTGTAATTATATGGATGAAATTTGTCTCAACCAAAAAATATATAAAAGTTAATATTAAACAATGAATAATTTTTTAAAAGTAAAATTCATTTTTTTCTTGGTAAGCATAGAACATTTTCTTATTATTTAAATAATATATAATTAATTACAAAAGAGAGAAAATAATTTCAATAGAAAGGTGAAATCATAGTTTTTCTCTCTCCTTTTGAAAAGGTTTAAAATATCTTATTTCAAATTATGTTTTTAAATGCATAATATTATTTCAAGTAATTATCATTATAAACATCTCTTTGGAAGGTCCAAAGTTCAAACCCCACCTAGTATGAGGGGACCAGGACCCCTCATAAAAAACTGTGTAAACTCATTGAATTTTAATCATGTAGCATTAGTTCAATTGGTTAGATTCCTCAACATTTCAAGAAGGAGACCCAGGTTCGAATCTTGCCAAATGATACATGGATAATATCCAAGATTTGTTGTAATACCACTATGTGGTGATGATGTAATACGAGTGGAGCTCATTTCAATACCATATAACCCATTGAAAATATATTATTATAAACACCATATAGTCCAATATTGTTCTTAGAACTTTAGGGCCTTGAAGGCCTTAGTTTAAAACTTCTTATTTTGATAATTTAAACTCAAAATTCCTAATAGAATAAGATTATTTTTTCTTTGAAAGCATAAATTGTATGAATGTTAAAAATTTGGAAAAGAATATTTGAAATGATTAATACCTCTTTATGGAATTATTAGATGTGGAAGGAGCCTTGAAAATAGTGAACTAATAATGGTCTTTCTTCCTCCACTTTTCAATCTTTCACACTCTAAAAATTGATCAAATAATATTGTCTCCCTCGTAAAGGTGAGTGGAGTTCCAACTAAATGCATGGTATTTTGATCCTTTCAATAATAAGATACACAAAAATATTTTCCATAAATGTTAAGGCCAAGAATTGACTAACTCCCATCCACTCTATGGATGCAGAATTCCAAAACTAAACAACACCCAAAACATTTGTTTTGTTGGTCTAGTTTTTTGGAGTTTGAGTCCTAAATAAAACATATGGCTTACTATATTTTGGACCATTGGGTATGTGAAACCAATTTCCATCACTTCACACCCTTGGTTACTACTTAGTTGTGTCATCCCACCTGGTTGCTTTGCCATATCATCCTTCATGTCACGTTAGAGAATTTAAATTTAGCACCTAACAAATTTGATGCCATTCGCTAAAATTACTCAACCTTACTTCTTGTTCATAAATGGTATTCATGGTATTGGTTTAAACCCTCTAAAACATATTTACTTGCTTTGAATGTAATTTCCACTATTTGCATCTATACTTTTCATTGTTAGTGCACAAAATTATGTTGATGAATCTCAAATTTTCCTTTAACCCATCAACTTAAAATTTCATGTTAATTTCAATGGTGGTCTCTTTTTGCATTTTTGTTGATGGAATCTATTGTTTCTAGTTTTTGTTTGATCGTTGAGCTTGAGGTAAGGCTTCTACAAAACCTCCCCAAAATTCCTCTTTTCTTTGGTTTGAATGGGCACTTATTTAATCCTTCATCTTGTGTTAAATAACTTATGTGAAAAAGGAAAGTTTTAATTGTATTTGTTACCTACCCTAATTTATGTCTATGCCCCCTCTTTTGAATGCTCAAAATTTTTCCTTAGCCATCTAGATTTATGACAAATTTGAAATGGAGAATTAATAAATCATTAAATTTTTAATGCAATGTATCATGCTCTAAATGAAATTTCACTTTTTTCTTGGTTAGGGTTTATTATGTTTTAATGACTAAATAACATTAAAGTTTGTGTTTATTTCTCATCGTGCTTTTATTGGGCAACGAGTTTTTTAAGTTAAAATTTTGAAGAAATATATAAGTTAGATCCTAATTTCCTCTTTCAAAAATTTGTTGTCTTTTCCTGTAAAAGAGGGGCTATTAGGAGTTACCTAGGGGTTCTATGTTATCACTTTCCCTCCAAAAATTGACTTGAAAGTCTATTTGTAGAGTGGAATTTTGATTAATCCAAGGAATTTGTCCTACTTTCTATTCTTAACATACACTACCTACAATCCAATTTTTAGTAGTGATGATAATTTTTTTTTAGTGTTTCATCTCTATAGACATGGAGATATTGATATCATATAAGGATTTTTTTTAGTCTATAGGTTACAAAGCCCCATAGTCTACAATTCAGTCTTTGTTTACTAATTTTCTCCTTTGTGGATGCAAAAAATCCGTTATAAACATAATAGTCTTTTCCACCATCCTTTTGTTCCCTTTCACTATCCAAAGCTTGCAACTTTCTCACTCAAAAAAAGTTCCTAAGTGTTGCCTTATCCACAAAAGTGGGGATTCTAGCTTGATAATTTGTGTTTGTCTATGTTTGAGCCCTAATATTTGCAATTATATAGTCTAGATTGTATCCAATGCTTCCAAGTTTTCCACATCTATGGATGTAGAGAGCCTTTATTTAGAAAAAGCATAATTTAAATCTTCAAGGGTTTAATGTTTGTTGTTTGCACTTTTTTAAAATGGCTATCATTGTTCCTTTGCAAATAAAGAAGTTATAAGTCCAAATAAGGTTGGGAACTTTTTTTGAGTTTTCAAGGCTTTACCTTTTGTAACCCATAATGTCTTTGGTTTTTGTGAGTCCTCCCTCTTTGTAGATGTGGAAAGTTTAAGTGGAGCCACACTCTTTGCCTAGCCCTCAACCATTTTATCTTAATTATTTGCAATCTACATAATAAAAATTTTCTAAGACATGTCTCCTCTACATAATTGGAATTCTTAGAATCTTGCTTTCAAAAATGGTACTTTTTTTTGATGAATCCTCACCTTAAAAATTCCACAAATATTTTCTTATAGAAAAATATCCTATATGATCGTGAAATTAATAAGTTAGTTTTAGCTTTATCTTACTTTATCTTTGATGTATTCCTTCCATGGTCTACCTATCCAAATTTTCACTAAGTCCTTAGCCTCTATAGATGAAAAAATTATAAGTATTATCTTTTTTTTTTATTGTGATACCCTAATTTTCTGCATACTTATCCTCCACAATGTTCAACAATTAGTAATTTTTTCTTTTAGACTCTATATCCCAATAAAGGTGTTTGACCACTACACCCTTCATGAGGTTTTTCATAAGCATTGCTTAGTATCATTGCTAATTATAAATATCATAATGTTACAAAATCCCTGAAGACCAACCATCCTTGTCTACATAAACCACCAAAACAAAGTACAAATACACATCAAGAATTTAGTCCTGAATGACTTGTACATTATTAGGGGTCTAGATATAGAGATGACAATCGTCAAATTATGATGATTGACATACAATAAGCTACCATGGAAGGAAAATATTTTTTAACATCTATATGACCATAAGCTATATGGGACAATGTGGTTATCCAAGTTTTTATCCATCCATACCAAAGTATGGTATACAACCCTACCTCCTTTTCAGTTCAAACCTTGGACCTTTTATTCAAAGTTCTAAAGTGTTAACCATTAGGCCCACTTAAAGGAGGTATAAGGAGATGAGATTATCCAATGGATAAATAATAGAAGGAAAAACCTAAAGTTTATGAGTAGTAAATGGGTTAAACCTAAAATTTGAACTCATAAGGCTATAAGAGTATTAGGACCACTAGAAGGAAATGCTGATGATGGAAATGGGGATGATTATGGGAAGAAGTGTAAAACACACTTCTTTCCCAATGTTCCTCAAAATAAAATGTAGAAGAATGGACACAACTGCTAATATGGAGGATGAGTTCCCTCCTAAAAAATAAACCTCAACTTCTCAAGAAACAAAAGAACAAGAACAATAGAGTAGTTGGTAGATGAGATTACTAACAATACCTTGAATAGGAAAAATAAGATAAGGAAAAAAAAATTATGGTAATGTTGTCCAACATTTATGAGTTTTCACAAAAAATCTCGAAATAGAACAACAAATGGATCAGGTGGAGTTCATTTATATTTGTACTCTCTTTATTGAGGAACTTGAAGAGTAAAAGGAAAAAATATTAGAACTACCTACAAAATAGATCCTACTAGGAAGGACATGATGATAAAATTAGTACATCATAAGACTAGAGTGCCTAGAAGACATTTGCTAAACAACCTAAGTAGAAAAAGGTAAAATAAATGGAGATGTATTGAAATAATAATATTCTTGTTTTCAAAATCTGTAAGCTTACTATAGTGGTAAGGGCTTTGGACTCTCTTTGAGAGGTCCAAGGTTCAAACCCCACTCAGTATGAGGGGACCATGACCCCTCATAAAAACATGTATAAACTCATTGAAAAAAATATTCTTGATTTCAAAGAATATCATGAAGAAAGTCTTGAATCTTTGATAAAAACAAGTAATCAACTTGCTTACATTGAAGATCAATTGAAAAATGCATGAAAAGTTGTTGGTCCAAAAAGGAAGGATTTTTAGTTTCTTAAGCTTGGATTATAGATGATTGAATTTCTAGACATCATATTAATCAATGAGCAACATAGTTACTGGTGGACATACATTTGAGAGGAAGAAAAATGAAGATAAAAAAGAAAAATGATTGAAAAAGATGAGAAGGCAAAAAATGCGACTATTAATTTTATTGACTCCTTATGAGGAAAAAACATAGTTTATTTAAAATTTGGTAATATTTTCAATAAGTTCTAAAGTCATATTATTACTTGCTTTATGTAGGAACCTAATGATGACTCATTGTATCATTTAAGTTATTTCTTTAATCTAGGATAGAACTATATAGTTAGTTAGAAATGCATAACCACAACTCCTCTATATAAATTGAGAGAAATAAATATAAAAGTGTTATTGTTTTTGATATTATCATAAGAGAAGTATCCTAAAGCTTATAGAAGGATAATTTCATATTTTTATGGAGTTATGGAGTTATTTCAATGAAATACATATAAGCAATTTGTGAATCTTGATCTAAAAATTTATGGTTGAATGTGTTGTAGCTATTCTTGTATTAATCTTGTGTTGAAGTATTATCCTTTCATGTTCTAATTTAAACTTCTAGTTTGAATATTTTTGAGTAACCTAGTAGAAAATCCATAAAAAGTCTAGCCTTGGTTATATTTTTCTACAAAAATTTAAATTATTTTTATGTATCTTTTTTCCAACTTGTATATCATGTGTGAGAAATTTCTATAAAAATTCTCATGGATGTATGTGAGCTATGACTGAAATATCTATTTTAAAGTTTAATTCTTTATCATATGGTCTGCATGTATTCCAATTTTAGTTCTTTTATCTTCTATTGATATGAAAAACCATTTCAAAAAATCCTTGTATTTAATGTATAAACAAAATATTTTCTTGCATGCTAAAGATATGTTGTATGTAGTGGTCCCTAGACACTTAAAATCACTTTTGTCCAATTGCTACTTTATGTTTTAATCTAAACCCTTTTGGTTCATAATCTCAAGAAAAATATCTTAAAAAAATATTTCTCAAGGGAGTCGTCCCCTTTCCAAATTACCCGAAGGATTTTTTTTTTTAATTTTCTAAAACTATCTTTGTGAGATAATTTTGCAAACCAATAGTTTTTGGTTCCCACCATAGGGCATGAAGATGATAATTTTAGTGCCTCCAAATACACCTTAGTCAAATTTAGTTTGGCACCATAGTTTAATATTGCCAACGACTCATGAGATGCATTGAGGTAGAACTAAGATACTACCACTCACCCTTTTTATGAGCTTACAACTATAATTAATCATAAATAAGAGAGGGATCAAGAAATTGATTGGAATATTATCTTTAGAAGGGTCAAAAATAATGATATTTAAGTTTCTTTGTTTATAAAAAGTTGATAGAATTCTCTTGTTATTTAAAAAATATTGGCTTCATAAGGGGTTTTTACTAACTCAAGAATTTCCCCAACTTAAGAAAATTTTAAACTTACTTTGTCATCTCACCTTCTTCTAGTCTAAAAAAAATCCCCCCTCCTTGTGAGAATATTAATGAACCTTTTGTTAGTTCATGGTCTTAAAAACAACCTTCAATTCTACCAACTCAAAGGCTATCACAACCTATAATTTAAATATTTTCTCTAAGAAAGAATATTTTCCATATCATTCATGCCACCCACTAATTCCATTTCTAAAATAAATTTCTACGATTCCCATTTTATTGCATCCTTAGAAAGTTCATTATCTGGTTATGCAATGGTAACCCAACATCAACCCTATTTCCATGCATGGAGAAATTAAATTGATCTCCTTGTGATTTTCATTGCTCATCCAATGCCTCAAGTATACACAAAATTTCTTCCATTTTTTTTTTTTGTGATGGAAAAATGAATTTATAAGATCTCCCAAAGGTATTTGTCATCACATGTGGTATCCTGGTGATAGAACATAACACTGTTTCCATGTAGATATTTGTAGAAAATTTAACAAATGCTACAACCTTATGGTTTCAACAAATTTCCTTCAATAGCATTAGATATTAATTGGAGTTTGTAACTTGTTCCTTATTTATATTTTCATCTATATTTGAGAAAAATATCCTTTACCAATCCTTATATATTAAAAAGGAGGACAAAAATCCAATGTCAAAATGTTTAATGCTTCTATAAAATATGAAATTATACTTTTTTCTTAAATTCTTTGAGTTTTAAGATATCTTTTTTATTAAAGAAAGGAGTTGCAAATATAGATTGGGAAAAAGCATAGGCTATTACTATTAAAGATCATTTATACCAATCTGGAAAATGGAAGAAAGGTAAACAACAGGTCAAGAAACAAGAAGCTAAAGATGAAGCTAAACATGAAGATTTTGTGATTCTTAAATGACCAATCTAGATTTTAGCAAGCCCTTTATCATTGAAGGAGATGCTTCTAGAATAGGTATTGGTGTTGTCTTGATGTAGGAAGGTCATCCATTGGCTTGAAAGCAAAAAATTATTTGGTAGAAATCTAGGTCAATCTACTTATTAGAAGGAGATGTTAGCCATATTGTATGTGATGGGAAAATGGAAGCCTTCCTTTTTGGGCTAGCTTTTCACTATAAAAACTGATAGTAATCTCAAACACTTTTGGAGTAACATCTCTCCTGTTTGGAGCAAAATAAATGGTTGACCAAGGTTTTGGGCTATGAATTTGATATTGAGTATAAGAAACAAAAGGAGAATGTGGTAGTAGATTCTCTTTCATACAAATATTAAGATTCTTATTGTCAATTCTATATCCATCCTTCTTCCACTTTGGATCACCTAATTTCCAGATAAGTGCCATTTGGTTCCTAAGATAATTTATTTGATTCATGATATTGAGGTTGGTAACCCACATAATTGATTATTCTCCTGGTATGATAATATTATGAGGAAGAAGAATTGCATTTTACCTCATTCAATCCTCTCATGTTAAGAACAACATTCTCTAAGAATTGCATGCTTTTTTTTGGAAGGACACTCTAGGTTTCTCAAAACCTATTAGAGGGCCAAGTGATATTTTATTGAAAAGGAATGCAAACTGATATCAAACAATTCATGGTAGAATGTGAAGTGCATTAGAGGAATAAGGGTAAAATAGTTAAGTTTCCTAAATTGTTTTAGCATGTCCTTATTGAAAGATATAAATTTAGTCAGAAAGGGTTTCAAAAGTATTTTTTGCAACACTGTGGCCAATTTCTACCACTAGAGAGATATAAAATTGTAGCTTTGATACCACATATAACAAAATAACTTCAAGAAAAAAAAAATTCCAACAATAAATTCTATAATAACAACAAAAATAGCATACATTAGATTTATTTACATCATAATCAGATTTTAGAAATAGGAAATCTAGTAAAGTATTACAAAGCTAGATTCAAACCACAAGAATAGTTGAAGCCACTTAAAGAGGGTAAAGTCTCTTATATGCATCAAACATGATAGAATTTAGATGAATGTATGATATTCTAACTATACCATATATCTCCCATTTATGATCGAACAAAGTAATAAAAACTAATCCTAGTGCTCAAGGGGTGATGTATCTACATGGAGGTCATTACAATACATTTTTCTATAAAAATGTCTAGCCATACAATCCATTCTTTTTTTTAGTAATTGTCCATCCCACTTGTGATATCCTATATTATTATAATACATATTGAATATCCCATAGCTAAAATCTGTAGATAATCCTACATATTTTAAATCATTTTAAATGCTTCATTACATTCCTCATTACTCATTTATATTTCTTATATTAAACTAAATTTAGAACTATAAAAATTTATTAATTCCTTGAACTTTATTTCTTGGGATCATATTCATCACCCTGAGAATTCACAAGAGAGGTAAACAGGTTACCATTACGGTGAACCTTAAATGAGTTATAAAAGAAGGCCATGTTCCTATCCCCTTCCTAAAGCCAATCTACTCGAGCTTTTTATTTCCAAAAAAATTCTTCCCTCAGTTCCCATTCAGCATGGTCTTTCGCAACCTCAGATTCCTCAATGAGAAGCTCCTCTGTGAGTCCCTAATCTCTAATCTTCCTTGAAGCTTCTTCGACCCTCCTAAGATCTGCCAGCTTAGCCAAGGAAAGTTTTCCAAAATTCAGTCTATTCCATCTCTTCAATTTAAGATTAAAAAATTGTAGTCACTTCATAAAGGAATATATAGCGGTGCCATGAGGAGGTTTGCTAATGGTCCACCAACTTTGCATGAAATCATGAAGCTTAGGATCACGAAGCCACATAAGTTAAAACTTAAAGGAAGGATTCTTATTTAGCCCTAACTCAAGAGCAGAGAGTTTGATAGGCCAATTATTAGATCCCCTACCCTCCAGAATCATAGAACTAGCACTTATGTTATTACCCATCCAATAACTGGAGATCAAAAACCTATCCAGTCTCTCTGATATGGAAGCTTCCCCACACCTTATGTTGTGCTAGGTAAAGATCCCATTATTTGGCTTGATGTCAACCAAGTTCAGGGCCTAGATATGAGCACTGAAGACAGAAGAAAAAGGCTCGAGACGATCAACCCCATCGCGCTTCTCATTTAGACAAGTGATAGAGTTGAAGTCTCTAGCCAAAATACAAGTGTACAAGAGAGCTAGACTTATCACAAAGCAAATGTGCTCCCACATAATAATAAATAGGAGCATACACATTTGTAAGTAGGATGGTTTCACCAGATTCATTATCATGCCCGATCATAAAAATAGACCATCTACTAGAAATCCAAGTAAGAGGGAATATCTTAACCGGATCCCATAAACAAGCAATGCCACCAGCATATCCACATGCACCAATACATTGACATTGCCCCCTTATCCACAAATTGGGAGTAATATTGAACATACTATTAGTAGCCAATTTAGTCTGCTGAATAAACACCACATCCAAAGAATGTACACGAACCAAATCACGAACAACTTTTTATCTGGGGATGTTGTTCAGCCCCCTTACATTCCATGAAAGAATAATCATTTTTGGGGGTTAGAAAAATAGGAGTCCAATGTTCTCACCAAGCCTGACTCCACCAAAGTCTCACCCATTAACTAAATTTTATCCTGGTCCTTCTTTTGACCCACCTTCATATTCTTATCCGAAAAATATTTTTTAATTATTTTCTACTGCAATCCCAATACCATAGGAGTTTTGCAGTCCAAGGATCATTGCATTAGTGCCTGAGTAGGTAAGGGCATAACTAAATCTGTACCACTTTCTAAAATAGCTTACCTTCTAGGGCTAGATCCAACCATATCACCTATACTCAGATCCAAAGCCCTTTGTTCTTCATTTAAACCCCCTAGATCTGATTCCTTATGTTCCACCTCAAGAAGAGACATCTGATTCTACCTTTTTATATCTGCATCAGGTAGAGACATTTCAGGTATCTCCATGCACTGATCAAGATCATCTAATATTTCAAAATGGTTGAGTAGAACATCTGGCTGGCTATCCTTAAGGTCTCTGTTTGCCCTTTATCCTCTATTTCAGGTTTTTACCAGAACAAAACCTTACTTATCCTATTCCCCTTCCTTTATCAAGGCTTTTACTTTATCCAAATTTTGTCCAGATCGAGAGGGCCCAGGATTTAAAGCCACATGCGGGACAAACTTAGGGTATTTTCTTTGTAGGTGGCCATATTCACGACAAATCTGACAATGAAATGGAAGAGCTTCATAATCAAGTTTTTGAACCCATATAGTTGATCCAAACTGTATTTCAATAGAATATGGAATAGGATTATTTAAATCAATTTCAACATAGATACGAGCAACAAAGATTACATTTTTATCCATTGTCTTTTGTGACGGTCCAACTGGCTTCCCAAGAAGAAGGACAATCTTATGCAAGATATCACTTCTCTAGAATGCCCACGAGAGCCACAAAAGTCGAACCCATAATGGAACCCGCAACAACCACTCCTTTGATGGGTTGAAACCCACATTCCAGGGTTTAAGAAAGAGTCCCACTTGGTTATAGAAATAAGGACCCCCTTCAAATGCTTTGTTACGATATGCAAGACAAGAGAAAAGCACCATAAAATAGTTGCTCGTACTCAACATCACCTCCACATTGCCTTCAGGATTCCAAGTCTTCCTGACCCAAGCCTCCACAAAGGAGAGAGAAATTTGGATGGCCAAAGTGCATGTTTGGTTAAATATTCCATATCTTCTGCCACTGAGTCTGGTTGAACCACTAGAACTGGCCTGGATTCACATCGTTCTAAACATCCAATGTTCTTTAACAAGCGGTTCCTGACATACACTGGGAAATCTTGTTCCTTCCAGTCATTTTCAGATGAAAAAATTTCATGAGCATGCACTCTCTGTGACGGACCGGATGCCATCACAACATTCCTCCAATTGTTCAGACCTCCTCTAGAAACTACTGCCATCTCCGCAGAGCAGTTTTTCCTCATCAAAGCCTAGCAGAGCAATTTTTTTTTAACTTAATTACCCAAATCCTATGTGTTTTTAATAGTATTAAAAGGTTGTATTGTTTAAAATTTTAGAGGTATAAAGCATTAAATTTTCATATTAATATAATAGTTGTATTGTTTAAAATTTTGGAAGTATAAAGTATTAATTTTTTTATATTAATATAATGACCATTAGTTGTAGTGAAATGATTTTGTGTTTTTAACTACTTTGTTATATATATATATATATATATATATATATATATATATATATATATATATATATATATATATTTGAGTAATACTTCTTATACATATATAATAAATAATTAAAAATTTAAATAAATTTAAATTTTTATTATATAATTTTGATAAGAAATGATAATATAATATTAATTTAATTTGTTATAATTTATATAAATAAAGATATATAAGATAATACCAACAACAATCAACCCTTCTGTATTTTTTTTTATAATTATTAATTTAATTTGCATATGTTTATAATAATGTTACAATTATAAATGTAAGAATGCTTTGCATAAGACTTTACCTAAAATGAAATATGTTAAATTATTATGGAACATGAAAAATACAATTGCTTTATTATTTATAATATTGTAAAATAAAGTGAACATTGACGTGTTTTATTTTTTAGGAGGGCCTAGCAAAATGTGCAAATTACATTGCAAAAACAACCAACTCGCCTCACCTCGAGGTAACATAATCCAACTATATATTCTAATAATAATAATTATAATCCAAATGAAGCGATGAGATCCATATTTTTCTACCACTCTTGGCTGCAGACTTGGGCATTATTCCACACTCGACCGGGCCTGCAGAAATACCCTTTCTCTAGAGCACAGTGCCGGTCTTCCTTACATTTGCATATCCTGTTCAAGGCGCACCCATCCCTCCACACCGTTAGATATTTCCCTTCGATCCCAAACACGCCATTAGTCCAGTCGCTGGAAAACAATCCCTCAGGATCAAATGCCATCTATGTGTAACCACCTAGTGTTTCAATCCTAGATTTGAGCCTTTCCTGGATTTGTTTTGGGGATTTAGTGTAGATCCAATGCACTTTAGGATATCAATGATGGGTGTGTATGAAAAACAAGGATTAACAAATATTTCCAAGAGCCTCCATGGTTGAAGCCTTTGAGCTCTTCAAATGGTATACCTGCAATCATAATATCAAACACATAAACAATAAAATCAAATAAAAATTGAGCAGAATTTTATTATCATTTTGTGTACACCATGAAAATGAAATGGGAACCTATTTGTAAAGTCTCTTATGGGTGGAGGAGAGTGATAAAGGGGAAGAAGATGGTTGACAAGTGGCATGGGTGAGGGAAGGGAGGAATCTTAGGGATTATCCATTTGGATGGAAAAATGTGCAACATTCCTTGTTTGGGCTATGACACCCTATGATGCATAATGATATACCATGATACATTATGAGGTGCCTCACATACCATTTTTATGAAGAGATTCCTCACCCACAAAATTGAAATTTCTCATCAATGTGCTTGGGTGGAGGGAATCCTCACCCAAATGCATTAAATGTGCTTGGGATGTGGAGGAAAGAGAGGAATTAATTTCCAACTAGAGTTAATGTGAACCAAAGTTAAAATTAGCAAAGTGATCTCATGATGATCGTGGTTAAGCGTAGGAAGGAGCTTAAGTGGGTCAAAGGGGTTATAATAGTCAATATTAATAATTTATAAGGTTGTAATATATTAATTAAAAAAATTGCACACATTATTAAATATTAATATCAAACCTTGCAAATATGACATGTTTTAGATATCTACAAATGCCTCTTTTGTACGACATGATACAATAAGGTACAAAAATCAATGACATCGATTAATAGGTTGATAATGGATAAAGGAAATGAATGATAAATGATGAAAGTGACTCTTAACTTGAGGGTGACACAAGATTATCTTAAATAAAGAACAATGTAAGATGCTTCAATTATGGAAGAAACAAATGCCCTTGAATATTTACCTTTGATTAAAATTTTGAGTTTTGAAATCAAGGTTTCGATTAAAATTTTGAAAAACAAAAGATGAGTTCTAATATTTTCCCCAATAGAAGGAGGGTTAATTATAGCCTTGGGAAAATATTATTGAACACATATAACTCCAAAATTGGATGTTTGAGGTGTTGAGCTGATTTGAGATGAAATTCATGGGTACTTATCAACCCCCTCAAGTAGCAAGTGGATGGCAAGAAATGTGTGACAAGAATGAGTTGATTGACAAAATATGGATGAAAATGGTAGCATGGAAGAAAGGAAGGTTCACAAAATATAATTTTGGGGTTAGTTGTAAAATTTGTAAGTTTTTGTGAAAAAACATCTCCTTGGCACCACCTTGGGTGGTTGTCAAGTGCTTTAGGAACTGCCTAGGGCAGTTGCTTAGTGCCTTGGGGATTTACCAAATTAGTTAGCTTACACATTGGTGATGATCCAAGGTGGTTGGTAACTTCTTTGGGTGGTTACCAACACAAATCTATTAATAGGGATTGTGGGTTCATTTGTGTAACTATGAAGGGTTGTAGAGAAGAAGGAGAAAGAAAGTGAAGAAAGTGATGGACAAAATAGTGAGAGTGAGCACAATAGTGGATCGAGATGAGAGGGAGGAAAGGAGACTAGTGGTAGGCAACCTTGAGGTATGATAGGGTGATAATGTGACCACAATTTTGTAGACCACTAGGTCATGATGTTGTAGATTGTGTGCCTAATATTATTATGATGTATGATTATACTTACAATATGATATATATATATATATATATATATATATTGTGTAAAAGTGCTATGTGCTTGGGATAATTATGTGACGTTTTATGAATTTATGAGGATGTATGATGTGAATATAAGATGATGTATGGATGGATATAGTGATTGAAATGAGATGCATGTGATGATACTCATGATAGATGGTTTGAATTATGAAATGATAAATGTGGCTAACATGAAATATAATGGTTATGAAATGATGAATGCAAGAAAATGTCAAGATAAATGTATGTTTGTTTATTGTTTAAAATTATTAACAACACATCGCTTACTCATAGAGTGAATGATTAATCAAGGATGTCAAAACAATGGTATTGACATAACTATAGAATGGAATGAAGTAAACATGATATTATGGATAAGCACAAAGGTGACATGACTTGTTAGTTTACCTATCCTAGGAAAGGAAGGATCAAGTGCTTTTAGGAAGCTCAAACACCCTATCCTAGGAAAGGAAGGTGGCATGACTTGTCAATTTGCCTATCCTATAAAAGTAAGGATCAACAAGTACTTTTAGGAAGCTCAAACACCCTAGTGACATCGATCAAACTCATCTACTGATAAAATAAGTGCTTGAAGATACTAAGACCAACCAAGGGAGTCAATTTGCTTAAACACAAATGTGTGTGCATTGATGTTTATTTCTTATTATGAATGAGGTAGGATTGACCAATTATAACTCAAGCCATTATAAGCTAGCTCATCTATGATTAAACATAGGACTATACAAAAGAAGTTTTCTAATGTGATAGACATGTCACCATGCAAGGCCATACTCCACTACCAATAAGGGATCTATAGCCCCAATGGAGACAACCCCACAATCCTTTGATGTTGCTCCACTACAAACCAGAAATCTATAGCCCCTATGGAGACATCTAAATTCCCTAGGATCCATGATAATTGATACAACTAATGATAATGCCTTTTTTTTTGCTTCTCTTTTTTTTTCAAGAAGAATAATTAGGGTCAGATTATGTCATGATAGGATGAGAAAGGGAAACCATGTGCTTTATGGCTAGAGGGAAACTTGTCTTCATATTTCCTAGACTTAAAATATGATTAATATATGAGATGTGTGCATGATCCAAGAGAAAACCTAAGGTAACCAAAAAGACCCGTAGCACTTACGTAATATATGACTTTCAATGAAGGATAACTAAGACACTAGGTATGGTTAAATGATCAAAAGTACCTAAATATTCTCCAAATATTCAAGAGGAAAGAGACAAATCATGGTTAACTATGAATGTAGAAATAGTGGATATTGTGGAAAAGTGCATGTGAGGTTGGACAACTATGACTATGAAGACACCCTTGATTAATTCAACTAAAATCCTTCGAAATGACAGGTATAAAACTTAACCGAACAATAATCAAAATAGCATTAGGACAAAAAATGGAAGTGCAAAATGAAAAGGTAATGAGCTAGTGGTGGAGAGAGAAATGATAGAGAATAAATGAGAAGGAAAATAGAGGAAAATAAGAAGCACAAACAAATAGGGGAAAGAGGAAGGAGGGGAGGAACATACTAGTCCATGGTACACGACCACTCAAAGCATGACCATACAACGAGGAGTGATGTGCGAGGAATAAGAAAATAAATAAGGAGAAAAACGATGAAAATAACAAGTATATTGGTGGCAAATTATTGATTGAAAATGAAAAATGTTTGTGACATGAGTTTATTGTTTATTTGATTTTGTTTTTTTGAATTTTTGATGATGGGAATGCTTTGTTTTCATCCAACCATTCTATAACATCTTTCAATTTTAATATTGTAACTATGGTATCATGTGTTGTCGATATATTTATGATTCTCTTCTATTAAGATGTTGGAGAATGGTTGGATGAAAATGAAGGATGACAAAGGAAAATATCCATTTTTTATGAATTTTAATGATTGATTTTTTTAAAATTAATAATGTGATAGAGTGTAATATGAGTTAGGCATTGAATTCATTCAAATGAAGAATATTAATGGGCTCAGGTTCCTCAACTCCCTAGAGAGTCACAAGTTATTATTTTTGGATAATTAATGGATCAAGACAATTAACAACAAATTTGTTGCATAAATGAGGTGGAAGATTTGAGTTTTTCTGATTTTCTTTGAGTACAAAGTTATGTGGAGGAGTCTGTGAATTCCTTATGATCTAGTAGATCTTGAACTAGATGTTGAAAATACTAACATTCCTCAATGCCATGACCCTTTTGACAGTGGTAGATGCAATAGTGATATTCTTTATAGCATTTAGGTTTCGACTTGTTGATTCACTCTAGATACATGTTAGGTAGGGAGATCACTTTTACATCATATAATATTTAGAAGATACTAAACAATGGCTCTAATAGGGATATTCAAGGATGATGTAGGTGATGAGGAGACTAAGATTTATTGGAGGGGTAGAATGAAGAAGGTAAAGTGGAGAGGAGTATGTGGAGTACAATGTAGAGGCTCTTTGATGACTTAACCTAAGATTAGGGTTGGTGAGTTGATCCCATATTTGTTGTAAGATAACTAGTGGTGGACATAGAGCAGGCAAGATAGGTGGGGATGGTTGGATGCAATGGTGAGGATTAAGTTGGGAGGGATGAGGACATGAAGGATTAAAAGGTGGATGAAGATGATAGGGTGAGTGATAAGGTTGTTGGAGTTGGATAGTGTAAGGGGTACAAAATAAAGGAGAAGGTGAGTGATAAAGTGGTGGAATTTTGTCCACATAGGGGATATGAGGCAAAAGATGAGGTGTTGGAAGAAGAGGTGGTAGATATAGTGTTGGAATAAGAGGTGGTAGATATGGTGTTAGAAGAAGATGTGGTAGATATGGTGTTGGGAGAAGAGGTGGTATAAATGGTGTTGGAAGAAGAGGTGGAAGACATGAGAGGGTTGATGTGAGTTTATTCATGGTCTTCTTGTGATAATGCTTGGGTGACATGGTTGGAGGGACCTTATGCATTAGGTCTAAATGTGAGGGCCCTAAACAGTCCATGGCATGAGGGGAGGGAGAATGACAAGGCATGGATGGGCTAGGTGGCAAGATAGGAGGAGTATCCTTTGAACAAGTTAGAAAAATGTCAAGTAGATGAGATATTTGCTCATTATTTGAGGTGTCAAGGGAAAGGGTATGGATGGTTCTGGCTTGGAAAATTTTGGAGGAAGCAAATGACCATTTTTAGGATTGATATATTCATCATAATTGTTATCCTCAGGATCAAGAGTAAGACATTGGAGGTCATTCCCAAGGAGGAGTACCAATGAGTTTTTATGATACCCTAAACTAGATTTGTCCTTTGGTAGTTGGTAGGGAGGGTCAACAATAGAGCGCGGACCCTGTTCATATCAACCAAGGCCAAATCCATACCAATTAAAATATTAAAAATATTTCATAGCAAAGGATAAATTAGCACTGTAGACTCTTTAGAAATAAGTGGTTCATAGGAAGCATCAAGGCCCCCATAGATAAAGTTGGTATAATTGATGGAAGAACCAATGGGGAAGATAGTAAAAATAGTTAAGGATATGTCATGGGGGTGACCAAAATCCTTAACTATCTTGATAGTGAGGGGAGAGACAATGACCTTATGGAAAAAGCACTCCCCAAGCCAAGACTGGGTGTCTAGACAAAGACAAGAGGGGAATCTTGATGGAATGAGTGGAGGAGAGATTTTGAGTGAGGTGACTTGGAAAAAAATATGGGTACAATAGTAAAGGATGAGGGCTCATATATGGTGGAGGAAGAGGATGGTGGTTTACATTTAGAGGATGATAAATTTGAAGAGGAGCTAGATGGAGTGGTTTGAGAAGATGATGTGATAGCAAGAAGAGAAGAAGTAGTTGGAGTAGATAACATAGAAGATGAAGCTAAGGAGGAAGTTGATTTGATAATTTGTGTTGTGATGGATGTGAAAGCATATGGAGGGGGATTTGTTGGTTGAAAATTATACTGGATAATGCACTACTCCCAAGATTAATGCTCTTGAGGAGTGATGGAGGGGATGGATGAAGCAGGAGTAAAGTGGTCATGATTTATTATTCCCACAAAACCTTGGTAAAATGGACCATTATTGATGTGATTGACTTGATTTGAATGGGTTGTAGAAGTTGATGCACCATTATGTTGTTGTGTGGTCCCATGTTGTGGTAAAGGATTTTGATAAATTCTAAGGTTTTGGTTAGGAGGGGCTAAAGGGTTATCAACAATAATGTCCCCTCGATCAATCATATCTTGTACCAGGTTTTGGAATTATTGACAATCATGGAGATCATGACCTCTTTGGTGATGGAAAATACAATAATGATATTCTTTATACTCTCTACCTTTGGGTTTTTTTGGATCTTCAAACCTTATTTTGGATAAGGAGATCAACTGTGCATCCATGATTTTTTGAAATATGGTAGACAATGACTCTTAGAGAGGTGTGAAATTACGTGGGGGCCATTGAGGGCATGCAACCTGATAGGTAAATTGAATGGAATTTTGAAGTTGAGTGGGAGGTTGCACAATGTATTATATTGGTTGTTGCAATGGATAAGAAGGTTGTTGTGGCTATTGAGGTTTTTGTTGTGGGTGTTGAGGTTGTGAGGGTTGAGTTTTTGGGCTACTCAACATTACCTAGTTGACCTAGGTAGAATTGGATTGATCATTGTTGTCGTTGTTACCCTTAGAATTTTTTCCTGGTCATTCTTTCTTGTAGAGCTTGATCTCCCCTTCTTAGATTTTGATATCTTTGATGATCTTGGCTTGGGTCAGAGCTTTTACAAGAGTTTGATATTATTGGAGTTGAAGTAGGAGGGATATTGATTTGGAACAACTTCGAGTGAACATTTAAGTTAGCTCAATAATGGGGATAGAAAATGTAACTCAATTAGATCTGCTCCCCCTTGATTTCTATAATTGATGATAGATTCATCACAAATTGATGAATATTGGTGAGATCTATCAATGTGGTTTTATATTTGATATTTATAGTGAAATGCTATAGGAAGAGACTGGTGATTTGTTCAAAATTATATAAGTTGTGTCTAGGTAGATGGTTGTACCAATCCAAGGCTCAAGAAATAGAAACAATATATGAAGCATTATGGGGTTTGTCTCATTGATGAGATAACAAACATTGATGAATGTGCTCAAGTGATCCTGAGGATCCTCTTTACCCTTGAAATTTTTGAATTTAGGTATTTTGAATAGGGGAGGATAGGCTAGTGTTGGTACCAAAGGGTTGATGGGGTAATTTTGGAGTTGACTCAAGGTTGGATTTTGATACCCCATATCAATAATTTGTGATTCCATACTATTGATCTCATTGGCCAATTGTTGGAATAGAACTAGAGTGGCTTGGGGAGTTGGGTAGTATGTGCCATGATGAATCAAATGAGATGGCTCGATGAGAAAATATGATTGGTGTGAATAGATGAGATGGTAATGGTGGTGGTTAGGGTTAAAATATTGTGCTTGTGGGACTTGGGATCTTGAGGGTGGATATTGATGGTGTTGATGGGAGTGATTGTGGGTGTGATGGTAGTTGGTGAGTGTGGTGTTGATGATAGGTAGGTGGTTGATATTGGGGATACAATGATAGGTAAGAATGAAGGGGTTGTGTAGAGGTCAGATGATGCATGTGTTGGGTAGGGTGTGATTGGTATAGTTGGGAGGTTAGTTGATATGGATAGAAGTGGAATGGTATTGATGAGGTGGTGGTTGATGTGGGTGTGGATTATGTGACTACGTTGCAGACCATTGATGAGAGTAATGAGGATGGGAATAGATTATGAGCATCGTGGGTAGACAAGAGGTCCATTATGGAAATTAGGGAAAGAATGATCCCTAGGCTAGAAAATGAGATGAAGGATGGGGAATTTGAGGTGGTTGTTGGGAAATATGGGTGGTGTACACATAATGGATGTAACGTGATGGACAATGATTAGGAGGTACTTGATGAGAAGATAATTGGTAAGAAGATGCCCTAGGATCATAGGATGGTAATCCTATTGTGTCCCAAATTTTACTTAGTTGTACTTTGCATCCTACTTCAATAAAAAATAATTAAGATAAAATTCTTTTCATTAAAATTATAAATTAATTGCCAACAAGTTCTTGGTTCAATGGTGGGACAAATAGTTGATGTAACCCATACCAAGGTTCAAATCTTAGTGGCACCAAATAGCTCAATGTAATTAAGTTGATATAAAGAAATAAGAGTACGCCTTTTAGAACCCTACTTTAAGAAAAAATTACAAATTAATTTATTAATATATAAACTAAAAATGGAATATAAGAAATGATATTGTGTTTTTTTATTTTTTATAAAAATGCATCTTAAAATTAAGTATAATTATATCTTAAAAGTATATATGTATATTAAAAGGATTAATGTTTCATAAGTAAAAAGACTAATATGTTTTAATTTGAATATTATTGTTAAAATTTCATGTGACCCAACATTCTAGTAATATTTTTATTTAAAATTATTTTCAAATCATACTTTTAAACATAATAATATTTTTTTAGTTTTATTTTAAATATTATTATTTAATTCTTTTGGGTTAATATTTAGTATAAGGATAAGAAAAACTATCAAACAAAAAAGTCTATATAGAATTAATATATTATTTCCTTTAAATAATATATTTTTTATTTAATTAAGTTATATATAATATTTAAATATTTTTAAAAATAAAATAAAATAAAACCATAGCCAGTAGTTGATATTTTACTAGTTATAGCATATGGTTACATTATAACATTATAAAACATTATATGTTATAAAAACTCTGTTAATTTAAACATAAGTATTGAGTGAATGTAATATGATTTGTTTTAGGTTCCAGATGTAGATCAATTGGTTCATAGGGGTGGAGTTCCAAGGTTCAAATTTTGGGCCTCTTTAAATCTCGGGCCTCGTCAGACTAAACGCTCATCCCTTTCCTAATTTTTTCAATGATGTAAAAGTTTTAAAATTATTGTGGCATGGTGGTTATAGGAGCGTCCTGCATGTAGATCTGTGGTGGATTTTGGAGCAGACAACACAGACTATTGTAGCGGTCATAAAAGTCGGATAGCCTGTCCGAATTCGTGGCAACTACCGATTTCACCATGTTAAAAAAATTTATTTGTTTTCATAATTAATTACACGTAGATCTGTGGTAGATTTTGGAGCAGACAACACAGACTATTGTAACAGTCATAAAAGTCGGATAGCCTGTCTGAATTCGTGGCGACTACAGATTTCACCATGTTAAAAAAATTTATTTGTTTTCATAATTAATTTATGATATAGGATTCAAATAGTTCTAATTAGTATTACATCATGATCTTATAATGATATTAAGACTATATATACATGTATCATTTAATAAAATTTAATCTTGATTTTTTTTTAATGAAAGTTAAAGAATTTAATTGATTGGATTTCATATTTTCATATTATTATTAATGTGAAAAAATATATTAGTGAATTTAAAAAAAAAAATTAAACAAAAATGTTACTTTAAATTTTTCTAGTTTTTATAGAATATTATATTTTTATATATTAATAAATTATCAATCCTCACTGTTAATAAGGTCCTATTCAATGATTGAGACGTGAATGATGTAGCCCACATCAAGATTCAAATCTTAGGGGCATCAAACAAACTATTAAGTTGATGTAAAAGGAAAAAAATAATCCTTTTAAAACCCCACTTTTAATTAAAATACAAATTTTTATAGATTTAAATTTCAAAATATATTTATTATAAATAAACTTTAAAAAACTATTAAAAATTATCATAAATATTTATATCATAATTAAAAAACTAAATTATAAACTTATTTCTTGTGATTTTATCAAATGAAATCAAATTATTTGCATGTATTGCTCAAAATTATGAAGTTATAAAGCATTAATTTTTTTAATATTAACATGATCACCACTAATAGTTGTAGAATAATGATTCTATGTCTCTATCTACTTTATTTTTTTAACTATTAAAAGGTTGTATTGTTTAAAATTTTGGAGTTATAAAGCATTAATTTTTTCATATTAATATAATGCGATCACTAATTGTAGTGAAAAGATTTTTGTGTTTAACTACTTTGTCTTTTTATTTTTACTATTAAAGGTTATAAAATATAATAATTATGTGATAAATGATTAAAATTTTAAATTTTTATTATAAAATTTTGATAATAAATAATAATATAATATAAATTTAATTTATTTCAACTAATATAAATAAACCTATTAAAAAATTAATAGTATTTTATCCTTATGCATAGTTGTTTTTAATTGAAGAAAACAATATGAAATAATACCAACAACAATCAACCCTTGGGTGTAATTTATTTTTTTTATAATTATTAAATAATTCAATTTGCACATGTTTATAATAATTTTAAAGTTATATAAATGTAAGAATGCTTTCCATAAGACTTTACCTCCTGGTCCAACCTGAAAACTCGTTAACGTGAAAGTCTAATTACCTGCTGGTCCTACCTGATTCTTATTACCAGAGTCAATTCAAAACTTTGAAAGGGAGATGTGATATCTGTTTTTCTTTTGCCTTTTAAAGAAATTAGTTACTAACAAAGACTAAGACAGAGATCGAGTCCCGTTTATGTGCAGATTTCATGCTTGATATTTGACGTATAGCTTTGTCTTTCATTCAAATTTGCCTTCTAAAATCATATTAAAAGCTGTCTTACTTGTAAGTCAAATTAAATTGTCCAACCTATACGTTATCTTAGGATCAAATTATCTTTCTTGCTTGATCAGTTTTGGTTGCCTGGTGGAATCAAATTCAGTCTCAATTTTAACTCGATTCAAATTGTCCAACCTACGGCAACCTTCATGTTATTTTACCACCAAGCATCTTTTGCTTTAGACTCCTTTGCATTTTCCCCTTTAGTAAAAATACTTAATATATAAGTTTAAGATTATGAGAAAATTAAAAAGTATTATATTTATTTTTCAATTGGTTATATGGGATTGAAAATGGCACCATATTTATTACATCATTTAGATATTATCCATGTGTCACTTGAACCTTGGTTTCCTCTTTGAATATTGAGAAATCTAACCAGTTGAGTTAATGCCACTTGATAAGGTATTATATATATTTTAAAATATACAATGGTCATACA
The DNA here is from genome assembly GCA_028583015.1 of Wollemia nobilis. Classification (NCBI taxonomy): domain Eukaryota; kingdom Viridiplantae; phylum Streptophyta; class Pinopsida; order Araucariales; family Araucariaceae; genus Wollemia; species Wollemia nobilis. The sequence continues at coordinate 17,066,519 of JAQPPZ010017235.1, forward strand.
ATGGTCAATATTTTTTAGTTTATTAGTTATTTATATTAATTATGTTATCATAAATTTTTAAAGTATTATAGCTTTTAATAATATCTTCTTTTTTGTCTCAATTTTGTTTTTTTGTTTTTTTAATAAATGTTTTGGGTTGCATGTTCAACTAGTTGATTAATTTCTGTGTAAAATTGTTGCTTATTCTATAGTTTGATTTTATCTCATAAATAAGATCAATGGTTTTTATAGTAGATCTTTGGAGAGTTAGTTGATCAAATGTTCATAAAAAATTAGTAAGACTAACATTTATCGAGGAGCTTTTTAGAAGACATATATTCATAGGCATAAATCTTATTAATTTTGTTCTTTTTGGTTCTTCATTTTTGTCAAGTTATGTCAAGGTACAAAAACTTTATTCATTATCCTTTGAGCTCTTTATTATCAATGTTGTCATCCTAATTTTAAATATAATATAGTAGTATACAATTATATCAACATGCTTCTTTTATTGTTCTAGATCATCATAGTACTTTTTGGATATGTTATCACTAAAAAAAGGCTTTGGTGGATTAATTAGCACCTAAAGTTAGATTAATTCTAAATTGGGTAAATATCATCCAATTCATAAAGGTAGTACACATGACAAGATAATACTAGTGTGATCTTAGTGTGGATATAATTTTAGGGGTTAACATTATAGATTTGTATGACATATAAATATTATTTATTCTAAATATTGCACTTCTTTAAAAAGGTTATATGAATCATATATTCTAATTATTGTATTTCTAAAAAAAAAGTTTCAAATTTTAAAAGTGAAAGAGTTAATAATAAGAAGGTAGAGTTTATTCCAAGGACATCATTAAAAAGAAAGAGATAATATATTATATCGTATTATAATTGCACTTGTTGCACTTTAGTTCCTCATATCCCCTATTTTACATCACAAAGAGTAGTCCAATGAATCAATAAGAGAGATTTCATGTAAGCCTCGTAGTTCTATCTCTAGTTTGAACACAATTTAGATATATATATAACATGCATGGAACTAAATTTTACTCTAACCTTTGTTTGAATAATAATGTTGATTAATAAAACTCTTATATTCAAGTTTTTAAATCTTACATTTTTTCATTCATAATTTCCTTGGAATATATAATGTTAAGCTTCACTTGAGACCATAACTAACCTTTATAATATATTTATTTGTATAACCCTATGGGCTATTATACATCTTGTACATGTGGGTTTATAACAATATTTTAGTAATAAATCTTAATATCAGTTCTTTAAACTTGACTAGAGGTCACTTGTAATTTAGGTATTTATACCCCTTGATATCAATTATTTTTCATTGATTGGAAACTAATATTTTTATTAGTGGGATTATTTGGTATCCATGGAAAACCTTCATATCGTGTTGTACTTATGTGTACCTTCTATTTATTAGGTAATGTGTTTATTTTGTTCATTCGTAAATATATTAATAAATATTATATGGTATCAAAGTAGGTGTGAATATCTATTACGGAACCTTAAATTTTAATGTGTATTTTTTTTATAATGGTTCCATAAGTAGTATGATTTTTGAAGTAAAACATAAAACAACTTGTGTGTCTAGAAGTTTTTTATGGTTTCATCAAAAACCCTTGTTGGAGCATGGATCATAGGGATATCACTACACCACCCTAATTTGGATGGATCAAGGGGAATATTTACTAATAAGTTCATCAAATTCCCTCCCTTGATATTCAATCTATTTTGTATTAGCTAATTATTTATGGTGGATTATTCATTGATACCCTAACTAATGAAGAATCATGTTTGAAACTTTTGAGTTTATTCCTTGGTTTTATTTTATTGATTTTCATCAAAAATACCTTTGCATTTCTACTTTGGATTTTTTTAAATTGATATTGCATAAATGAGAGAGTAGTCTATGTGGTTTTTGAAGTAGATAAGAAGAGGGTGAATATTTTTTAATTATCCCTAGTGTTCAAAAAATTATTGAGAAGACTTTAGTAAAGGTTGTTGGTGCATACATTTATTTTTTCATTTATTTTATTGCATTATGAGTGAGCCTATCATTAACTTGCTTAGGTTAGTCTACTCTATTTGAGTTAGTTTGTTGCCATATTTATGTTACACTCCAAGTTATCATATTAAACTTGCTATACTACAAGTTACCATAATTGGGCTGCACTCCAAGTTGTTATGTGTGTGTTGCATTCCAAGTTGTCATATTGGAATTTATTGCACTTCAAGTTTTATATTTATGTTACACTCCAAATTGCCATTTTGGACCTTGTTGCACTTCAAGTGTCCATTGCATGATGACATTCAAGTCTATATATGTAGACATTCCTTTTCTATATATGAGGATAGTTATATTCTACCATTTTTTCCATTTGAAATATTATATAATTTCTTTTAAGATATTTGGGTCCCAGTTTGATTGCTTGTATTCTAACCTTCACATTTAGTTGAGAAATCTTATATGGTACCAGAGTTGGTTGTCTTAATCTAATACTTCTGTTTCTATTTAGCTTTGTGAAGTTTTTTTATTCTATATTATTGTATATTTAAGCATTTATCCTTTCAAGGATCATTTTTGTGTGTATTTTGTTGGTTTTTATTAAAGGAGTGAAGAGCTTCAAGTATATCATGATTTCTAAAAATCCCATTTTTAGAGCATTCAAGGCCATTTTTGACCTAGCCTTTGGATTCAGTGCTACTTCAAACCCTAAGAATACTTCCAAAACATGCATTTTTGATGTATTTCAAGTCAAGAAAGTGAAAAATCTTCACAAAAGTTGTTTTTCATCAATTTGAGCTCGTCTTCACCTGTGAAGACCATGAATTTACTATTTTTTTTTCAAATAGTTGTTTCTCCCTTGTTATATATTTGATTGTAGTGAAATTTATTTTATTATGATTAATTTTTAATGAGTTTCACATTGGTGAATTCAATTTTTTATTCATAAACCTCTCTATCATCAAATTTATAGATTAGTTACTATATACACACTGCTTATAAAGTGCAATTTACAACATTTGAGAGGGAGTAAAAAATTTATTAAACAAAGAGAGGGTTGTAATTATGGTTTGCAGTTATTTATTCTACATTATGGAGTTTAAATTTCCAATTTTAACTCTTTATAATTATTTTCAATAGAAAATGAATGTTTTGGTTAAAATAAAGGGAAAAGGGTTTCAAAGGATAATTTAAGGACTTGATCTTAAACAACAAGATGAACTAAAAAATACTAAATAGTTGAATAAATGTGACATGGAATTAGGATTTATTTGTAGTTGTGTGTCATAAAAACTTAGATTTCACATGGTAATACTTAATACTCAGAAAGAAGTATGTGCCACCTTAGAAGGCTTGTTTGGAAAACAAGATGAAATCCAAAATCACTTGTTAGAAAAATGAGTAGATAAATCTAAATTCTAGTGATTACAAAATTCAACCATCTTAAAACTTAGCTTAGGGATTGTGACATAGAGAAGAAGGCCTCTCAGTTGGTTCTTAATATGATCTCAAATATTAGAACTAATTTTTTAGTTTTTGTATCTACTTTTATGCTACAAGGATAGTTGTGGGGACAACTTACACAATGTCTTCTTTTAGTTTTTTTTTCTCTGGAGCTATATAAGAAACAAGATAAAATTGTCCAAATGGGTGTTATCAAATATTTTAAGTCTCATGCTAAGTCTCATGCCTTGGTTACTAACCAAAGCACTAAATATAAGAAGAATGGTAGAAAATATAGAAACAATAATAAATCTAAAGGTACCAAAAATCCATCACATAAAAACAACAATAGTCCTTCGATGATCTTAAGGAAAGTTCTGACACCTCTACCTCCAAAATTATAAGACCAAGGAGATCAAAGGTGATTTGTGTTTATTGCAAGAATAACCATGATTAGTCTAAGTGTATAAAGAAAGAGACTGATAACTTCAAGAAGCTTATTCAAAAGAATGATATAATCACACCTTCACACAACATGAAAGAATCATCATTATCAAATAAAGCTAAAGCTAAAGGTAAAGCACTTCTACAAGTACAAACTCCAACATCCAACACTTGGGTTTTAGATTTGGGTGCTTCTCATAACATGGCTTTATCTTCTAAAGAGTTTTCTTCTTTGGATCCATGTGCAGTACCTTATATTCTAATGGGTAATGACACCTCTATTAATGTTACAAGGAGAGGATATGTTGACATGGTTGAGGGAAAATTTTAGGATATCCTTCATGTACCTTCATTGTTAGCTAATATCCTATTTATCTATCAAATCACACATATAGAGAAAAGGAAGAGTTAAGTTTTATCCTAATTTATTAACTATTCTAGAATTACATGGTGACACCATAGTTACACATGGGATAGCAAATGAGTGGATGAGATTGTACATGTTTACACACTTTACACCATATGCTCCATCTTTGGCACTTTTGACTCACATTGATAATGTGAATAAGTTATGGATCAAGAGATTCAACCACTTGAATTACTACTACCTTCAACAAGTCAACACAAAGGGTATAGTTTTTGGATTACGTCGTGTTTATTTTTATATGGACTTTGCCATGGTTGCATCCTTGGCAAACATCTTGAAGAAAATTTTGACAAAGGTACAACATGGAGAGCTTCACACATTTTGCAGTTGATACATAGTGATCTTATGGGTCCATTTCTAGTCTTGTCCTTCAACAAGGCTAGATATGCCTTAACCTTTATTGATGATTTATCTTGCTTTACTTGAGCTTATTTTCTTTGAAATAAGAGTGAAGTATTTAAAAATTTCTAAGATTTCAAAGCCCTTACAAAGAAACAATCAAGAAAGGTTGTTTAGATTCTTTTCACTAATAATAATGGTGAGTATGTCAACCACTGACTTCAATATTATTACACTTTATAGGGGATTCAATTACAACACACAGTGGCCTACACTTCTTAATAGAACTGTGTGATATAGAACAAGATTCAATCTCTTTAAAAAATGGTAAATTGTATGATACAAGTTTGATCACTTGTAGCATAGTATTGGGTGGAAGCCATTAATATGTAAATTATATCAAGAACCATGTGCCTCATAACACATTGAGGGAAGTTACACCTTTTGAAGCTTAGCTTGGTAGGAAAGTGGATCACTTTGGATCTACCGCTCCAACTAGTAATAATGTTCTTGATACTATTGATCCTAGTCTACATATCTATATTGAGATATAAGAAAGTGTGATTAAATCCATTGATATATCTCAATATAAAATCAATGCTAACTTAGAAAACATCCAAATATTACTAAATATATCCTCTACTATACATTCCCATGATCATGAATCTCAAAAATTCATGGGAATATTTAGGATGTCCTTCATGTGCCTTCATTTTTAGCTAATATATTATTTATCTATCAAATCACACATATAGAGAAAAGGAAGAGAGTTGAGTTTTATTCTAATTTAGTGGCTATTCAATAATTACATGGTGATACCACAATTACACATGGGATATCAAAATAGTGGATGAAAGTGTACATGTTTACACACTTTACACCAGATGCTCCATATTTGTAACTTTTGACTCACATTGATAATGTGAGAAAGTTATGGCATGAGCTTTCAACCACTTGAATTACCGCTACCTTCAATAAGTTAGCATAAAGAATATGGTTTTTGGATTACCTCTTGTCCATTTTTTAGATAAATTTTACCATGGTTGCATCCTTGGAAAACATCCTAAAGAAAATTTTGACAAAGGTACAACATGGAGAGCTTCACACATTTTGCAGTTGATACATAGTGATCTTATGGGTCCATTTCTAGTCTTGTCCTTCAACAAGGCTAGATATACCTTAACCTTTGTTGATGATTTCTCTCACTTTACTTGGGTTTATTTTCTTTAAAAGAAGAGTGAAGTATTTGAACATTTCCAAGACTTCAAAGCCCTTGCAAAGAAACAATCAAGAAATATTATTTAGATTCTTTACACTGATAATAGTGGTGAGTATGTCAATGACCAACTTCAATAGTATTGTACTTTAGAAGGATTTAGTTACATCACATAGTGGCCTATACTTCTTAGTCATATGGTGTGGTAGAGCACAAGAATCGATCACTTAAGAAAATGGAAAATTGTATGATACAAGCTCGATCACTTGTAGCATAGTATTGGGTGGAAGCCATTAACTATGCAAATTATATCCAAAACCATGTGCCTCACAAGGCATTGAGGGAAGTTACACCTTTTGAAGCTTGGCTTGGTAGGAAATCCAAAGTGATCCACTTTTAAGTGTTTGGATCTCCCACATGGGCCCACATCCCAACAAAAAAATGCAAAGCCATTCAACCTCAAAGTAGACCTTGTATTTTTTTTGGATATCCTAAAGGTATAAAAGGGTATAGAATTCTTCATCCTTGCACACATGATCTTACTATAGCGATAAGTTTTCAATTTGAGTAGATTTCACTTGATACTCCCTCAAATACTTCTACACCTTCCATGATATTGGATATAGTGATCTATTCTAATGAATTTGATTCTTACTAGGACAGTCAAACTTAGAGACTTCTTTTTCTAGTAGTGACTTAGAAGATTCTATTTCCTCCACTTCAAACTATTCTTAGGGAGAGGATCCACCTCCCGATTCTCCTTACCCACATCTATAGTTGGATGTGAAGAGTGCTTTCCTTCATGGGGATATATAGGAGGAGACTTACATGGAGTGACCATGATGATTTGTTCAGGATTCTTCCTTGGTATACATACTTAGGAATTCTATTTATGTCCTCAAGCAAGCCCCTTAGTCTTGGTATGTCAATATGGATTCCTTCCTCTTGACTATTGGATGCTCACGTTTCCATTTTTATTACAACATTTATATCTTGTCGAAGGGTGATGCTCTCTTACTCGTATTTTATGTCAATGACTTTATCATCACTGGGAGCTCATCATAAACTATCCAAATAGTTAAATCCACTCTTCAAAATTGATTTTAAATGATAGACATGGATCTCTTGCATTATTTTCTTGGGATTGAGATCACTCAGTCTACATCAAGGATTTGTATTGCATAGACCAAGTATGCACATGATCTGCTTATTAGGTTTCATATGGTTGATTGCAAGCCAACTCTGACTCCTTTTATTTTTGGAGTCAAGCTTGAGACTCATTGCTCCACTTCATTAGTAGATGCTACATTATACCATCAGCTTATTGGGAGTCTCATTTATTTAACTCACACTCATCTAGATATTGCTTACTCCATTGGTATGGTTTCTTACTTCATGCAAGAACCACATGACCTTCATTGGAAGGTTATCAAATAGATACTTCACTATATTCAAGGCACTCTATATTATGGAATACACTACACCATAGGCATTGACATTAAGTTGGTAGGGTATATGAATTCTGATTCGGCTAGCAATTTTTATGATCATAAATCTACTTCTATATATAGTTTCCACCTGGGCTTTGGTCTTGTTTATTGGTCAAGCAAGAAGTAGCATCAGTACTATCCTACATCATATAAATTTTCACATGCACTACATAAAAATACTAAGCATATAAATATTCACATGCACTACATAAGGGAGCTGATTCAATATTGCATTATTGATCTTCAATACTATCCTACATCTAAGTAGACTATCGACATCTTTACCAATTCATAGAAAATAATTTTCTCTAGTTACAAGCTTTACTGGGGTGCATGATATTACTACTTAGGGGGTAATTTTTAGTCTTCTCTTTGTTCTCTCTTTTGGGGGGAATTTTTCCTACGGGTTTTCTTCTTCTCATTACTTTATGAGAGAACTATTGTACATGGGTACACTTTCAACTTCATATTTTTTGGGACCCATTTATTTAGGTAGGTAGACATACCCACCTAATATGGACTTATGGGGGGTGTTGGGGCATATATTTATTTTTGCCTTTATTTTATTACATTATGATTGCACCTATAAGTAGCTTGATTAGGTTAGTCTACCCTCGTTGAATTAGTTTATTACCATATTTAAGCTACACTCCAAGTTATCGTATTTGTGTGAAAGCACGAGGATACGGAAGCAAAAAGGAAAGCGAATATGCGAAATGCAAACGAAGAAACCGAACTTAGCGCTAAATCCTAAAAACTTGAAAATGCATGAAAAGAGGGAAAAGCATGATCGAATCGAAATGAAACAAATGAGAATAAAGAAGACAAGCCCTTTTTATTAATATGTTTCAAACTCGGTTACAATATGCATCCTCCCCTTCCAAGGGCTAGGAGCGTTTAAGCATGAGTTCTTGTTACATCCATGGGCGCCTTTCCTTCTTCCGCGTGCCCACATGTAAAATGGGTGGACCAAAACATCACCGCCACTTGGAATGATGAGTCTTGACTCCTCGCTGCTCCTCCGATGTCCAAACCCTACATTCAAAGGAACAAGAAATGGTCAGTAGCACCTGCGGATGAAACAAAGCATGCAATCCCCAAGCCTACGATAAGTAAATGAGAAAAATGAATTAAACTGATATCAAAACAGATCCAAATGCTATGAAAATTTGACAGGGGCATCAAGATACCACCAGGAAGGTTCTGCAAAAAGAACAGTCAGAAAATTCCTCACCAATTTGAATTCGCTCCAGGGCGGGACGAATTCACCTACAACAAAATGCCGAAAAGATATTGTCCCAATGTCCTACCTAGGAAGCTCCAAAAGACCTGCAAACTTGGGATTAGCTAATTGGGGGCATTTTGGGAAGACCCAGATGGTCAGATTTTCCCAATTTGGCCTCCATCAATGGGAATTTGATAATGCTACCTGTAGGTTAGTAAAAGCGAACAAAGCTAGAAATATGATCAAAATTGCTCAAAAGGAGACGAAATTCAAATGACAACCTATTTAAACATCATAGAATTGAATGCAAAAATGAAAGAAAGCAAATCTGCCATGGAATTCCCATCGCTCCGAAAGGGTGCGATTAGGATTGTGGCAATGTGGGAGGGGGCGCCCATGGGGCAGGCCGCCTCGCCGTTTGAGGCTTGATTTCGACACCAATCCACTTGGGATGGGTCCAAAACCTCTTGTGTGGTATTGTCGAAAAATTTGGTGGGGTATTGTGGCCAAATGTCAGGTTTTGGGATCAAGATTTGTCCTCCCAATAGTCACCCAATGACCTCCCTTCTAAAGGAGATCAAGGATGTGAAAGGCGCAAATCCAAAAGGTGTGAGATGTGTAAATAAAATGACAGCACTTCGTTGCTCTAAAATGCTACTTCTCTCCATATTTTGGGGTGAGGAAACTCACCAATTTATAGACCTGGAGGTCTCTTGAAATGGGCATGCAGAGGCGCCACTTGGCAATCATGCCTCCCTAGGGGGAAGGAGATTCCTCCCTGAATAGGGACTCCATGACTGACCTTACAGATGCCTCTAACGCTTGAAAACGCTCACCCATACTCCCATGCGATGAAGGAAGCGTTGGGTGGCGGACCTGAGCTGCCATTTGTCAAGATTTGACTTTTTTCCCGTCAAACCTGCAATTCGCCCCACCCCGGAGCGAATTCAGAATTCGTCCCTGGGTGGGGCGAATCCCAGTTTGAATTCGTCCCAGGGTGGGACGGATACTGAGCAAAGTGCCTGAATGTGCCAAATTGATCTCTGACCTTTCAAAACTGTTGTGAGAGTGGTTAGGACCACTGTTTGACCTCTGGGGGCTGCCCTTGGGGCTGTGTGTGTCAAAGCGATCAGTGTTTGCAGTCACATAATCGGATTGGTGTTGTTTTGGTGTCTACAGATGCCCCTTTTTGGGATGCGTTGTGCATGGCATAGCATCGAGCAAAAATAGATAACCAAAGCATTAATGATTAGGGTTTCTCAGTAACCTAACCAACTTTTGATGCCCCAAGTATGGAAAGGGCATGCATTCTTGAATCCTTGCTTTTGATGAGTGAAGGAACTCAATTCAAGTGTTAACCTTTTTCGGTGAGGTGTTACTTGATCTTGGACATTGATCGGTCATGAATAGGCAAAGGGCGCAACCTTTTGTCTATGAGAACCTTGAGTTCATGATTCATGAAATGCCAAGTGATTTGATCAGATTGTGATTATTGCTTGTTTACTGCCCCAAGCAGGAGCGTAATTGTCTTTGTCAATGATTCTTTGAATGCATGTCATTTTCCTTAATTGGGTGTGTGCTTGTTGATTGGTGACTAAGTGTGACTACCCCCTCAAGCGACGAATCGATGAGGGAATGACCTTCATGAGAAAAGCGACGAGTCGCTTGACCCAAGATGACTTGTGCAAGGGTGCCTTTAGATGTTTTAGCATTAAGCGTGTGCAGTTTTTCGACATTTAGACCTATTTTTGGTGGGTGGTAACCCTTTTTGCGACGCTTTTTGGAGCTGAAATTGGCAAAAATCCATCCTCCCGTGGAGCGGTCCGGCTATGGTAGCCTTCTTAGGGAGTAGGATAGTGACAATTTGTAACCCCAACGTCTATTTTGCATGCCCAAGATGTCAAGTGCAACAACACTCTCATCGGGCAAGTTTATTAGCTGTTTTAGTGCATTTTTGTTCAATTTTTGTTGTTTTTTGAAATTTTTGCCTTGAATTCATCCCAGGGTGGGACGAATACCAGCTTAGTATTCATCCCAGGGTGGGACGAGTGCTAACCAGAGTGCTCATCCTAGGGGGGAACGAATATAAGCTCAAAAGGCCTATTTAAAGGTCAAAACTAGGGTTTGGGCTCATTTGCATCCGAATTTTCTTACGATTTGGAGCTCTGGGGAGGAGGAGGTTAATTCTGCGAAGCGAAGCGCTACCGAATTTCTCCTGACATCATGAGTGCACAAACCGGATCGAGCGGCGGAGCCGAAGCGAGACCAGTAAGTGCTCCCTAGTGTTATTGCTTTTGTTATATGTTTTAAAACTGCAAGTGTTTTGTTTAATTTTCTTTGTGATGATGTTTTCCAAAATTTAAAATTGAAACCCTAAAACTGAGCTGAACACAACCAAGACTTAGTTTACAACTGAATGACAAACGTAGTTAAAACCTAGGTAAAGAATTGTTATTTTGCTTTTAACTAAAACCCTAGGATAAACGGAACGTAAAACCCTAGTTCTTAGGTTGAGCTGGTCAGTTTTAAAACGTAGGTTACAACCCTAGGTTTAAACTATTATTTTAATTTTATTTTGTTTGTGTAGACTTTTTAGACTTAGAATACCGAAATCCTACGACTACAATAGTACATTATTTGTGTTTTTGTTAATTAATCAGTTAGAGTTTAAAAACCCTAGGGCTGACAAATTAATTTTTTGAATTTTTGTTTTGTTTTTGAATTTATCAGTTAGGATTAGAAACCCTAGGACTGACAAATTAATTTTTGAATTTTTTGTTTTGTTTTTAAATTTATCAGTTAGGATTAGAAACCCTAGGACTGACAAATTAATTTTTGAATTTTTGAATTTTTGTTTTGGCTGTACATTGGTAGGCAATGTTGTATATTCATGTTATTGTTGTACAATTTTTTTTTTTTATGATTTTAATGTTTTTGTGTTGTTTTCTTTTGTAGGTTGTTAAGAGCCGGTACCGTGTACCTACTACTTTTGTAAGCATGAGGGGCGCTAACTGTGGCTGACTGGGAGTGGCTTGATGCCCTTGGGCTCAAGCAGGTGGCTCGACTAGAGCCTGTGGTCGGGGATCGGGCTTATTTGACGGCCCTGATCAATCTGTGGGATCCCCGAACCAACACCTTCCATATCCCAACAAGGGAGATGACAGTGACCTTGGAGGATGTCTATCGGCTTCTACGGATTTCGATAGATGGACTGCCGATCAGGACATCACCGCGTGATCAGCGGACAGCTGTACTGATGCGATGCTTCGGGCATGGGGAGGAACTGGGTGTGGAGGATCCAGTGGAGAGGGTAGAGGGTGACTACCAGATTGGCGGGATTTTGGTCCGCTGGTGGCTGGAGAGGGGGGTGTTGGGAGTGAGGCACGCATTCCTTATGGGCCTCATTTCCAACATGCTGCTGCTTGACTCGTCAGGTGCGAGGTTCCCATGGAACCTGCTGGATTTGGTGTGGCGGTTGGTAGAGTGCCCGATGGAGGCACCGCTAATCATGAGGTGGGGACAGACGCTGTTGGCACAGCTCTATGGGGAGTTGTACGAGGTCCGCTATTGGAAGTGAAAGGGGATTAGCTGCAGCTATCTATTGTAGAGCTGGGCTTGGCAGCACATAGCGGTGGAGAGGCCAACCGGGTTACCATGGATGACTCGGGCGGAGATGGAGGATAAGGAGATAGGCTATGCGGTTCTATGGTGGTGGTCTGAGGAGTAGGGACAGAGTCGATGGTGGGCAGGTGTCGTAGGGCACTATGTCGATGCCCTCGCTCGGCTTACTCCAGGGGAGGTGCTCTGGCACCCTTATCGAGACTGTCCAGCCTGGCCGAAGGCTGGAGAGTGGCTCCGATGGGTACATAGAGAGCGATGGCTGATTGGGTGGCATGGGACCGAGCATGAGTTCTTCCCCTACAGTCGGGTGACACGATAGTTTGGGGTGCGCCAGGGGTTTCCTGGTGAGCCCATGGTCTATCGACATTGGGGGGATGAGAGAACTCTGGACCGACCGGTCATCGTGCCACTAGGCGAGGATTCAGATGCGGTGATCGATGTCCCGGATGTGGATGACGTCGGGACTACCGTAGAGTACGACCAGTGGTGGGTACTATGGCGATGGTGGGGAGAGGGGCCACTGGGAGGCATGGAGGCGGTAGCAACGGGCGGGGAGGGTGCCGAGGCACCAGGAGATGATTGGGGAGCTCCTCGGGAGGATGCAGACATGGTGGAGGTGGAGGATGAGGATGTGGATTTGGGGGTTCCGGATCAGCCGGAGATGCAGGACATCACGGAGCAGTGGGAGCCAGAGTAGGCTGCTATTCCAGAGATGCCCATGCCTCAGGTGGATGTGGAGGACATGGAGTCCAGGTTACGCGCTGAGAATGCATGGTTGGAGGGGCTATTGTGGAGGCACGATGAGGAGTTGGGGGATGCGCTGCAGGAGAGGGATCTCCTATGCATGCAGCTGGTGGAGTGAGAGAATGCATTGGCTGCTTACCATCGGTAGGATGGGGATACTGATGCTGCATGGGAGAGGGATCTCCTACGGATGTAGCTGGTAGAGAGGGATAGGGTTTTGGTGTAGTGCGATGATGCAGTAGCTTATTACCTTGGCAGGAGGCAGAGTGGTTGCAGTGGGAGATAGATTGGTCTCGACATTGGATGGATATGGAGGGAGAGATTATCCACCTTGGTGGGTGGTTACCTGAGCCCTCGAGAGGTGGATCATCACATCGCTGAATGAGAGGGAGTGAGACTGAGCAGTCAGCATCCTCTCGATGCAGGCGACTGGATGAGGGGGGGCGAGTAGGCATGATGCGGGGGCTAGCAGTAGCCGCCCTGAGGGGTCTCATAGGACCCACACCATGGGGGTAGTTCCCGTCGCACCGATCCTACGTGATCATGGTGGCCGATGCCCTAGGCTTGGGGGTTTTTGAGCTTTTGGATTTTGTGTGGGGTCAGAGGACCGGTTCATTGTAGCCTACGGGCATTTTTGATGATATATACAGATGACTTTATTTTGTTGATGATTTGATTTTATGCATGATGAGTGATGAGTATGGATGTATGCATGTTAATTTATTTTGATGGATGCATATGTTATGATGAATGCAAATGTTTTTGATTTATATGTGATATGCAAAATGGAATGGATGAATTGAATTTGTGTTGTTTGGCGAGGGCACCATAGACTATTTAGGACTTTGTGGTTTTTTCTTAGGCGATTGCTGTGGTAAATGTGTTTTTTTTTTTGTAATGTGAGGATGAAAAGTAGCGTAGTTGGTTTAGAAATGTAGCTAAGGTTTTCTGAGACTCAGACGGTTTTAACTCACTAGCCATGACTGTACTTTATCTTACAAGACTTTTGAACAAGGTATGAATCGGACTTGTCTTTGACCAAGCTATTTCACATCCCTGTGTGTGCAATTGAGTTCATTTATGTGGTATTTGTCAGGATACCGCTAGTGCCAGATAGGCTGTCAACCAAACCTGTACTGAGGATCACCTAATTAGCTCCACTAACTCCTTTGTTGTATTTAGTCAGATTAATCTACGGTGCTATCTAGGATACCATAAGCTAGCTCATCCACATGCAAACATTGATCTGTACACGAGTTAATGTGACAGATATATCGTCATGCGGGAGGTTTACCACCAGATGACCGATAGGCTATCCACCAAACCGGTACTGAGGTTTGCCTCATGACCTGTCGAAATGTTGAGAGTTCCAGGGATTCAAGTTCGACTCCCTTCTTTTCTTCAATTGTATTGGGATACTTGCTCGTTTGTAGTGATAAAAATCACTATTTATTTTTATATATTTTTCTTTTGAGCAAGGGATTTGGATTTCGAGTGATAAGAATCACTATTGTATGTGCCTTTTGATGTATGCACTCTGGTGGTGATGTCAAATTTTTGGAGTTTTGACTTTTTGCAAAATTTTGATGTTTGCAACTTTTTTGAGAACTTGGGATTCTTGGGGAATTGGGTAGGGAAGATGCTTGTCCTTTTGCCAACTCTCAGCATTCTTGGGGTCATTCGCATAGGGGGATGAGCAAGATAACCATTTCGCTTATGGTGACCTGGATTGCTGTGCAGGTTTCATCTTTCATTCACACAACTTGGGAATTTTTATGTGTTTTAATTTGTGTTGGGATGCTACGTAACAAGGTGTGATCCAAGTAGAACTCTACCTTCGTAAAATCTGTCTGACTTGGTACAGTATGTGGCTAGAAAGCAAAATGACGACTGAAAGATGAAAACTCTTGATACATTAGAAGACCACTGACTCTAGTGTGGTAAAAAGCAGTGAATGGAGTTTTTATTTTTTTTATTTTTGGACTGCTTATAAAATGGAGAAATGTGGAACAAGATGGACTAGCGGAGTAATTACAGTCTATGGTGCCTTTGACCTGTAAGACCACAAATATGCAATGTATGGATGCGATGCTTAATGCAGCTACATATTTTTGTATTTTTGATGGATTGATTTTTGTGAATATGAAGATGAGATGCGAGAAGAGCTCTCTATTGATGAATTTGAGCATGCCTGGAAATGAGATGCAAATTTTTGTTGTTTTTGATGATTTTACTATTTTTGAATTTTCTTATTTTTGACCAAGCGATTGTGGGAATCCTTGGAGCATTTTGGGATTGACCAAGCGATTGTAGGAATCCTTGGAGCATTTTGGGATTGACCAAGCGATTGTAGGAATCCTTGGAGCATTTTGGGATTGACCAAGCGATTGTAGGAATCCTTGGAGCATTTTGGGATTGACCAAGCGATTGTAGGAATCCTTGGAGCATTTTGGGATATGGCTCTCTTAGATATGGAATGGTCACAAATGACTGATGTTCAAGGGTTCTGGTTCCTTGATTCCATCAAGAGAGGCTAGCCGGTACGTCCCGGGTCCTATTTTGCTATCAATTACATATGGACCTAACCAATTTGCCGTGAACTTGTCCCTTAGGTGGGACGGCAAACTAGAGTTCTGTTGGTTTTCCTTCAAGACCAAATCACCAACCCGAAAGTCCCTCAGGTGAACTTTCATGTTGTAAGCTTTCTTAAGTCGCTCTTGATAGATACGTAAATGCTCGAGAGCATTAACGCGTCATTCATCAAGCAACGTAAGCTGGTCTAACCGGGCCTACCGCGTAGCATCATCATCGATGAACTCTTGCATTGATATGCATAGGGAAGGAATTTCCAACTCGAGAGGCATGACTGCCTCGGAGCCATACACGAGCAAAAATGGAGTTGCCCTAGTGGGCGTCCGAATGCTAGTGCGATAAGCCCATAGGGCAAGTGGGATTTGGATGTGCCAATCCTTATGACTATCTATGACCGTATTTTTAAGGATGGCAACTAGCATTTTGTTTGATGCCTCTGCTTGCCCATTTGCCTACGGATAATAGGGTGTCAAAAACTATGCTGAATTTTGTACTTTGTGGTCAAAGCATGCACGTCTTTGTTCTTGAATGACGTCCCATTATCCGAGACTATTTTGGATGGAATACCAAAATGACATATGATGTTATGCAAAATGAACTCCACAATGCGGGGTCCTATCGTAGAGGTAAGCGGAACTGCTTCCACCCACTTGGTGAAATACTCTATGGCCATTATGATAAACGTGTGATGGCCTGACGATGCAGGGGAGATCTTTCCAATTAGATCGAAGCCCCACTACAAAAATGGCCAAGCAGACTGGACTGTCTGCAAGGCCTGGGAAGGTACGTGCATCAAATTGGCATGATGTTGACACTTCACGCACTTCCTGACATATGCGCAACAATCTCGCTCTAAAGATGGCCAATAATAGCCCATGCGAAGAATGCGCTTTGCGATGGCCATACCACTGAAGTGGCCACCACATGTACCATCGTGCGCTTGGGCGATCGCCCAAGTGGACTCTTGCTAGTCCAAGCAACGAAGGAGGATTCCTTCATAGCTATGATGGTACAAAATGTCTCCTATCAAGACATACTTAGCCGCTTTCTGCTTGAATGCTCATTTTGTGGCATGCATCAATCCAAGCGGGAGATTACCTAACTTGAGGTAGTCTCTAATGGGTAAATACCAATCCTGTTGATCGAAAGCCTCGATGGTATGAACAACCAATCCCTCTTGAAGTTCATCCCTAGCAAACGTTGAGCGGGAGAGAACTTGTAAGAATAGCATTGTGTTGCTATTAATGGGAGTAGGGGAGAACAAGGACCCCTAGTTGGCATGTTTCAGATGATCGTGGATTCGAGAGAACTTATCCGAGGATGGTTCAATCTGGATCATGTGGATTCCTGGCGTCAAGTCAGAGCTTGCATGCTCCATCATGGATTGCGATAGTGTTTTGACTTGAATGGTTGTCATATCACCGGAAAGGTCTTGCGGGATTAGTGACCCCAAGGAGGCCATAGTGTCCGCAAAATGATTCGATGATCGAGGGAGTGCCTCGATGTCGTACCACTCAAGTTTTGCCAGGAATTTGTCCACAAGGGCTTTATAAGCCTGTAGAACTGGGCATTTGCATTGGAATACCCCTTTGAATTGATTGACAATTAACAATGAATCACCAAAGATGTTCAGTCATTTGATGTTCATGGTGATTGTTGTCTGAAGACCTATGAGCAAGGCTTCATACTCTGCATTATTGTTGGTGCATGGGAAATTTAATTTAAATGATAGGGGCATTGGAGCACCCTACGGTGTGAAGAATACTATTCCCATGCCACCACCTTGCTCACATTTAGAACCATCAAAAAATAGGGTTATGTCAGCCTGTGACTCGGGCTCATGAGAATCTGGCGATTCTGAGACATGGAAGACCCCATCATCGGGTAGTTCTATGACCAGAGGCTGATCATCTTCGAGAGGAGCCTCTGCTAGTTGATCGGCTATGACCTATCCTTTGATGGATTTCTGTCCAATAAACTCTATGTCAAATTCTGTCAACAACATGATCCATTTTACCATGCGACTACTATGATAAGTACGACTCATCATGTATCGCAATGGATTCTCCTTAGACACAACATACGTAGTGTTGCTCAGCATGTAGTGGCATAGCTTTTTGGTAGCAAACACCACTGCCAAGCAGAGTTTCTCGACGTATGCATAGTTAAGTTCATAACTGACCAGGGTGCGGCTAAGATAGTAAGTAGCCTGTTCTTTGTGAAGTTCATTCTTCTAGGCCAGCATGGCGCCCAGTGCCACCTCAGTAGCTGAGATGTATAAGTAGAATGGCACTCCTGGTCTAGGTGGTGCCAATACTAGCGGTGAAGCCAAGTATCATTTGATGTCATCAAAGGCTGATTGGCACTCGTCATCCCAGTGAAATGCTACCCCCTTGTGCAATAATTTGTTCATGGGTCGGCACTTGTCAGATAGCTGTGCTATGAAGCGCTTAATTGACGTGACCTTTCCCTATAGACTTTTGAGCTGCTTAATGGTAGTTGGGGGAACCATTTCAAGGATTGCCTTGACTTTGTTTGGGTCCACTTCGATGCCTCGCTTTGAGACTATGAAACCCAAGAGTTTTCTAGATGTGATGCCAAATACGCACTTCTTGGGATTCAGTCTGACTTTATGCTCCATGAGGCGATCGAGGATCTTGCTTAAGTCATCGAGATGATCTAGGCGCAAAAGAGACTTGGCCAACAAATCATCCATGTAATCTTCCAAAGTTTTATGCATGTAATCATGGAAGATGTACGTCATGGCACGTTGGTAGGTGGCGCCAACATTTTTAAGGCCAAAGGGCATGACCTTATAACAAAATGTCCCCCAAGGCATTGTGAACGCCATTTTTAGTTGGTCCTCGAGATTGATACGAATCTGATTGTATCCCGAGAAACCATCCATGAGGGATAGCATTTCGTGACCTGCTGTAGCGTCTACCAACGCGTCGATGCTTGGCAAGGGGAAATCATCCTTAGGACTCGCTTTGTTTAGATCTCAAAAATTAGTGCATATGTGAATCCTCCCATCGAGATTTTTGACGGGCACCATGTTGGACAGCCATGGCGGATAATCCATGCAGATGACAAACTGTGCATCCAACAGCTTTTGCAATTCATCTTTGACCATCAAGGCCACTGTTGGGTGCATCTTACATAGTTTTTGCTTAACTGGCTTGATTGTCGGATCAAGCAGTTAGATTATGCATGACTAGCTATGGATCTAGCCCCGACATGTCTCTATATGACCATGCAAAAACCTCCTTCTTCTCTTTGAGAAGGGCAATGTAGTTGGCTTGCTCTTCAGGGGATAAGCTTACCCCTAGCTTGATAATCTATGGATTCATTGGATCCAAGCCGATGTCTACGTCAGTCGTCTCCTCGACCGACATGTGGGATCCGTCCTCCAACTGATGTGGAGTTGGGATCAAATGGATATCATTAGCTGAGTTTAAATCTGCATTGGGAACCTCGGGTTCCTCTTTAGCATGAAAGATATCCTGAGTTGTCCCTGGGGTAAAATGAAGCATTTTATCGAAAGGCCAGTACTCTGATGGGGATGGAGGTGAATTGACATGATCCCAGTCAATGGCATCTATGTCTAGATGCAAGGACCATGCTGGATCGGCCGGATTGTGGATGGGTGCGGTTAAGTCAATGGAGATCATGTGGATGAAATGATTTTGGTCTCCATTACCATGGGTGTGATGACTCAAACATTCTGGATGTTCTCTGTGCTCTGGATCTGGCTCTAGAGGTACTGGCATGAATGGATCGGCCCTATGTGCTAATAGGAGGATAGGGTCTACCCTCGACACTGATATCACCCTAGGGTCTCGGAGTGGAAGGTGCTCTTCGTGTACCTGGAGCAGTGGATCCAACACTTGATCCCACCCTGCTGGGTCTACGTACCACTCGTGCCCTGGCACTATGCCCATCTATTCAAATATGTCATTAATCTCCAAGGGGTATGGTTGTGGCCTCTATCGCATGTGATTAAGATATGTCATTTCTGTTTCATCTTCGTAATCACTATCGGAGATCCAAAAGCCCTCGTTGGCTCCGACAACTATTTGAGGCATTACAGGCTCATCCTGCTCAAGCAAATTAATCTGGCCCCATTGTGGTTGTTCCACGCTCCGTGGGGGGACCTGATTCTCTTGACGTGGCACTGGCTCGCTTGGAGCCTCTAGAGGGAACATTGTCAGGAGGGTCTCTTGACAGTTATTCATGGGAATCACTTGTGAGTGATCACTATCAGATTCGAAGGGATCATATGATGCTGGTTCATATTCTGATTCATCCTCCGAAGATCCTTCTTGACACTATTTATACTTTCCTTGAAAGTGAGTTCCCAAACTTTTGCCTCTCTCTAGCAAAGGAGAAGGGTTATTGATGTTAACAAGGGTGGTTGTTGACCATGGGAGGTAATCTCCCAATGTATATGTTGTGTTTGGGTTGGCATAAGGATCTGATGCCAATCCACCCTTGTTGCCTATTCCTAGGCCTTGCATGTTTTCCACCAAGATGTCCAAGGGCAGGGGGTGGTTGAACCCTACTCCCGACTTGTCATAAGGCATTTGGTATCTTGGCTGGCAAAGGACACGCACTCCTTGCTCATACCTGCCTAGCCCGTATCCATGCCAATTGCATTGGCCAAGATATCTCAGAGCAAAGTCTAGGTTAGACAGATAGTTGACATCTTCTACAAAAGGCTCTTCATCCTCGTCCTTTTGCATGCATGGCTCAGTACCATGATCAAGGCCCCCATACACAAAATTTGTCTGGTTCGATGGGTAGCCTAAAGGAACAATTGTCTCGATGGGGAGGCGAGGTCTCCCCATGTCTTGCATGGACTCTAGCATGGTCGTTGCTACAACATTCCGCACTAGATACTCCCCTAGGCCCGTATTGGCCATTTCAATAGTAATTGTTGGTGATTGAGAGGGAGGGAATGAAAGCTCTTCCTGAGTCCATTCCATGTTGGGTGGACTAGGAGCCTCAACTTCCATTGTGCTAGGCATCTCTTCGGTAGAGATGGTTGATATTGTTGGTAGCGCCTCTTCCAGGGGTTGAGCCTCTTCCAGGATTTGCTTCCCTTTGTCCTTCTATTTAGCCATGATAGGTGGCATTGGTGGTGAAGGAGCTGACGATGAAGATGCACCTGGATGGGGTTTTGATGGATTTATCACCAGTGGTGCTTGCGGCATCGGACCCTGTCTAGATGGATTTAACTAAAAATCCAAGTGCGTCGATGGGAGGGTCGATTGCGGCATCAACTGCACCGCATTGCAATATTTGAAGGGTTCTAAGTCCGTCGGGACTACATGTACTTCCCCTTCAAATGCATACTTCAAACACTAGTGAGCTATCGAAGGGACACACTTCATGTCCCTGATCCATGGCCGCCCTAGCAATATGTTATACGCCATCTCGCCTTCCAAAATATGGCACAATGTAGGTATCATCTTTTGTCCTACTTGAATGGGTAGGACAATTGTGCCAACTGTCGAGCATATCGCATCATTGAATGCTCGTAGTGTGTAAGTGGAAGCCATGATGTGAGAGGCTGGCAACTTCAGATGTTTCAATGCTATTGTGGTAATGATGTTACTGGATGAGCCAGTGTCTATCAACACCCTCTTATACGGGATCCCGTTGACCCACGTGATAACGTGTAGGGGTGGATCTGCCATGTCATCAGACACTGATTTAACTTCATCTTCTCGGAAGGTGATGACTGGCTCCATGCATCATTTTACATGTCCCACGAAGTTGTTGAAGGAATTCGCTTCGTGGGGCTGCAACTCGATGGCTTTCAAAATCTCCATGAGAGCCTCCCGATGGGGCGCTGATTGCTGTATAAGCTCATATATGGAGAGCCTAGCCGACGTGGTCCGCAAACTCTACGTGAGTTTGGTCCGAATCATGGCCGTGGGTCTAGGTGGAGGTAGCTGCATAGGGTGTTGTTGAGGTTGTGACGTCGATGGAACCTCTCTTGTGGCTGCCTCGGGGGCAACTCCTGGGTATTTCTTGTTCCTAGTCACTATGCTTATCATTCCTACATACCCTTGCATGGGGAAATTTTGTTGCACCTCATTGACTTGAAGGGGTTTTGCCTATGCCTCATGGGTAGGCAAGGGGTCCTTGAAAACCCCCATCTGCTGGTTGTTTGGTGCTACGGGGTTGTCCACTGCCAATGTCTTATTGTCAATCAGGTCTTGTATCAATCCTTTGAACTTCCAACATGCATTCAGGTCATGTCCCTTCCGCCTGTGGAACCTACAATACAAGTCCTCTCTGTATCCCTTAGGCTTGGGAGCATTAGGATCTATGGTTTGAATCTCTGGAAGGGTGATCAAGTTCGCCACTGACAAGCGGTCAAATAGGGAGTCCCTAGACTCCGTATAAGGGGTGTACTATCGCTTAGGGTGACGCTGCTGATTTTGCTCCTGCTTCTGATTTTCTCTTTCATAATTGTTAGGAGGCACTGCCTGATAGTTAGCCTTTTGAGGTTGTATTTCTTGTGCAGGCTTAGGGACATTTATAGCAACTTGATTAACCGCAATGGGTTTTTGTTGCGTAGTCCCTGTCTTTGTGTTCTTGTTCCACTCTTTCTTCTTAGGTTTGGCAATTTTGCCATCCTGTATCTTGATCTCTTCGATAATTCTAGCTTGCGCCAGAGCTTCCTCTAAGGTGGCATATTGCTGCAGCTGCAATAGCACAGAGATCGATCTCAAACAACTTCGTGAGAACATTTGTGTAAGGTCGGACATAGGGGGAAGGTAGGGTAGCTTGGAAAGCAGAGTCCTCCATCGATTCCCGTAGGCCGCCATGGTCTCTTCCTCATATTGCTTGAGGCTGGCCAGGTCACTTAGTGATGCCTTCTTCTTGGTGTTGAAGGTGAAGCGTTCAAGGAACGCATCCACTAACTGATCCAAGTTATTGATGTTGTGCTTCAGAAACTGGGTGAACCAATCCGAGGTAGGGCCCATGAATGTGGTTATAAATGTCCTTAGCAACAGTGCATCATTGTCCTGAATGCCAAAGCATTGGCTCAGGAATCTTGTCACATGCTCTTGGGCATCCTCTTCACCCTTAAAGACTGCCAACTGAGGCAGCTTGAAGTGTTCGGGGTAAGGGGGTGCAGGCATTGACGGATGCACAGGATGACTACGGAGTTGGCGTAACGTGGGCTTTTGGGGCCCAGAAGCTTTGGTTTCCATAGACTCCAAATGCTCTAACAGTGCTTTGTATGCATCGAAAGATTTAATCTCTTCCTCTTTAGTTTGCTCCCATTGTGGGTTGTGGGAGACTTGAGGCCTATGGGGGGTGGCCGGATAGCAACCCCTCCACCTTGGTAGGGCATTTTGGCCCGCTCTACTTCTTGTTCATACTCCTCGTAAACTTCCTGAGGAGTCTCTGGGTGAGACCTATGACCCTGGGTGGGTCCCCACGGAGGGTACCCATCATTGTTCCGGGGAGTGGCCTCCCTCTCAGGTCTAGGGGGTCTCGGAGGCAAAACTTGATGAGGTCACGGAGACCTATCTCGCACCAAGGGATTATGCCTCTCATATGGTTCCGCTCTTTGGGTGCGAGGGGTTGGAACCCTCTCAGGTAGGTTATGAAGCAGCTCATCTATTTGGCGCTGAATGCGCTCCTTGCTAAGGTGGTATAGATGCTCTAGCTGCTATTGATCTTGCTCAAGCCGCATGATCTGGGCTTGGTGGGTGGCATGTCTGGTGACTGCCAGGTCAATTTGGTCTACCATCTTGAGCCTAGGAGGCCTGGATGCCTCTCCTATGCATTTACCTTGGTCATGATGATCCGAGATCTCAATGGGTTGCTTCCCTCTATCGAGGTTGGCGGCATTTACCCGAGGCTCTGGCCTCAGTGGGTAACCATGGTATCTAGCAGGTGCGGAAGCGCATGGCTCCCATGCTATACATTGCTCTCGAGGAATGTGATGGTCTTCCTCGTACTCCCTTTCGTATGTGTGAAAGGGGTGGGTGGAGTTAGCTTGCCCTATTTGGAGAGCCCTGCACTCTAGGGTTTGTCTATTGGTTCTAACAGTGATGGGAGGCAAAGGAGGGATGCCATAGTCATGTGGCCTCTCCTCATGGACACTATGCCTCTCTAGCACTTCATCGCATGGTGGCCACTCATATCTAGCTTCTAAGGGAGCTTTTCTATCTATGTTGAGTGCCACGTGTAAGGATTCTTCCTGAAAGGGGCTGTGATGAACGGGCGTGTCCCCCAGAGGGGTGTCCCTATAATTCCACCTTGACATGGAATGATGTGGACTCTCTTGTGGGTCAGGCCACCAAGGCGGTATGGCCAAGTCCTTAGGGCTAAAGCGGAGGTGACTTGTGCCCCTCCTTGTACACTTTTCATAGCTTCTGCCCTTGATTGGGCTTGGCTACGGGTGTACACCATGGTGTTGCTCTTCTACAAGCTAAGCAGATTTTTATCTCTTTTATGATTTTTTATGCTACACTAAACAGAAAAGAACACACACATACACAAACGGTGATTATCTCGTTTAAAGGTTGAAAGTGTGTCCTAAAACTGGTTTAGTGTGTTTTGTTGTTGTTTTTGAAGGTTTTTGTAAAGAACATTTAAATGCAAAATGAAGGCTCTTATGGCTCCCAAAATTGGTCGCCCCTTCGATATACCATTGCCAGACCGATATACCAACCTCTCTATATACCCGCCCTTACGTGAGGGAAACTATAGGTACGTGAGAGCAGATGGTACGTGGAACATAGGCGGTACGAAAGGGGAATCACTCTATTTATGACACCTACCATAGAAGACTTATCCTCGCATGCTGGGAATCACCCCAGCTACACTCGGTCAGCTTTCATCAGGATTTACGTCTAGCAACAGTAGCGATCGGGGTGTATGAATGCAAAATTCAAGCCAAGGTGGTGATGAAATCCACCGTTGGTCTTGATCAAGGGCTGGGGTTTTACGACCAGCGCCTTGGTTTTTAAGTTGCCACGTGGTGTGTGGGGTTCTTTTTATTTTGCAAAAGGAAACAAGCAAACAACAAAAGGAAAACTTTCCCTAAGCAAACAAGTAATCCAAAATAGAAACACTGAACAGAAAATGACAGAGAAAAATGCAGAATCCTTACCTCTTCTCTGCCCGCATCTGTCGGTTCTGAGTTTCTACCCGAAAACCTCATAGGCTGGAATTCATCCCGGGGTGGAATGAATTATAGTACTGTATTCATCATAGGGTGGGGCGAATTCCCATTCGTCCTTGGGTGAGACGAATTACAGCTCTGCATTCGCCCTTTGCTGGAACGAACAACAGTCAACGTATGAAAACGTGGTACCTGCAAGCAAAAAACCAAGTTTGGATCAGATATCTGATCTTAAAAATAGAGGACAAGGTCCCACCATGATCGCCACTAAAAGCATGAGGATACGGAAGCAAAAAGGAAAGCGAATATGTGAAATGCAAACGAAGAAACCGAACTTAGCGCTAAATCCTAAAAACTTGAAAATGCATGAAAAGAGGGAAAAGCATGATCGAATCAAAATGAAACAAATGAGAATAAAGAAGACAGCCCTTTTTATTAATATGTTTCAAACTCGGTTACAATATGCATCCTCCCCTTCCAAGGGCTAGGAGCGTTTAAGCATGAGTTCTTGTTACATCCATGGGCGCCTTTCCTTCTTCCGCGTGCCCACATGTAAAATGGGTGGACCAAAATGTCACCACCACTTGGAATGATGAGTCTTGACTCCTCGCTGCTCCTCCGATGTCCGAACCCTACGTTCAAAGGAACAAGAAATGGTCAGTAGCACCCGCGGATGAAACAAAGCATGCAATCCCCAAGCCTACGATAAGTAAATAAGAAAAATGAATTAAACTGATATCAAAATAGATCCAAATGCTATGAAAATTTGATAGGGGCATCAAGATATCACCAGGAAGGTTCTACAAAAATAATAGTCAGAAAATTCCTCACCAATTTGAATTCGCTCCGGGGCGGGACGAATTCACCTACAACAAAATGCCGAAAAGATACTATCCCAATGTCCTACCTCGGGAGCTCCAAAAGACCTGCAAACTTGGGATTAGCTAATTGGGGGCATTTTGGGAAGACCCAGATGGTCATATTTTCCCAATTTGGCCTCCATCAATGGGAATTTGATAATGCTACCTGTAGGTTAGTAAAAGCAAACAAAGCTAGAAATATGATCAAAATTGCTCAAAAGGAGACGAAATTCAAATGACAACCTATTTAAACATCATAGAATTGAATGCAAAAATGAAAGAAAGCAAATCTACCATGGAATTCCCATCGCTCTGAAAGGGGGCGATTAGGATTGTGGCAATGTGGGAGGGGGCGCCCATGGGGCAGGCCGCCCACCGTTTGAGGCTTGATTTCGACACCAATCCACTTGGGATGGGTCCAAAACCTCTTGTGTGGTATTGTCAGAAAATTTGGTGGGATATTGTGGCCAAATTTCAGGTTTTGGGATCAATATTTGTCCTCCCAATAGTCACCCAATGACCTCCCTTCTAAAGGAGATCAAGGATGTGAAAGGCGCAAATCCAAAAGGTGTGAGATGTGTAAATAAAATGATAGCACTTCGTTGCTCTAAAATGCTACTTCTCTCCATATTTTGGGGTGAGGAAACTCACCAATTTATAGACCTGGAGGTCTCTTGAAATGGGCATGCAGAGGCGCCACTTGGCAATCATGCCTCCCCAGGGGGAAGGAGATTCCTCCCTGAATAGGGACTCCATGACTGACCTTACAGATGCCTCTAACGCTTGAAAATGCTCACCCATACTCCCATGCGATGAAGGAAGCGTTGGGTGGTGGACCTGAGCTGCCATTTGTCAAGATTTGACTTTTTTCCCGTCAAACCTGCAATTCGCCCCACCCCGGAGCGAATTCAGAATTCGTCCCTGGGTGGGGCGAATCCCAGTTTGAATTCGTCCCAGGGTGGGACGGATACTGAGCAAAGTGCCTGAATGTGCCAAATTGATCTCTGACCTTTCAAAACTACTGTGAGAGTGGTTAGGACCACTGTTTGACCTCTGGGGGCTGCCCTTGGGGCTGTGTGTGTCAAAGCGATCAGTGTTTGCAGTCACATAATCGGATTGGTGCTGTTTTGGTGTCTACATTGTGTTACATTTCAAGTTGTCATATTGGAATTTGTTGTACTCCAAGTTGCTATATTTTTACCACACTCCAAGTTTCCATATTGGACTTTAATGTACTCCAAGTTGGATATTTATGTTGCACTCCAAGTTGCCATATTGAAACTTGTTGCACTCCAAGTTACCATATTTATACTACACTCCAAGTATCCATTGCATGATGATATTCAAATCTATATATGTAGATCTTCCTCTTCCATTTAAGAGGTTGTTTTTGAGATATATGAGGATAGTTATATTCTACCATTTTTTCATTTGAAATCTTATGTGATTTCTTTTGATATTTGAATCTTGGTTTGATTGATTGTATTATAGCCTTCATGGTTAGTTGAGCAATCCTACAAAGGTAAAAAGCTTCAAGCCATTTGATAAAGTTGTAAAGTAAGTCTAAAAAATTTTATATTGCTTAGTCTTAAATGGTTATGTTCTATTAATAGGTCGTGCAACCCAAACAATGAAATATATGGATGATTCTTCAATTTTTAATTTAAAAAAAAATGGGTAATCCCAAGTTAGCATTTTTTGTGTTTTCTCTCATCAGGTACTTCTTTTTGTATTAAAGAAAAATTGATCTTTCCCTCTAGTTTTATTATTTTTATATTTAAAATTGAGAATATTTCTAGCAATTTTCTTGTTTTTAGTGGGAAAAATCATTGCATGAAGGCAGTGGCACATCTAGATGCATAAGGTTTCATACCCAGGGTGTAAATATGACAAGAGTTTTGAGGGTAGCTTAGTCCCCATGGGAATAAAATAACACATGGAAAATATGTTGGACACATGCCAATTGAGATCATGAAGATGACTCACTATGTGTCTGATTGTATAAAAAAAAATTATTAAAAGAAAACATGGTTACTAAAGAATCAAGTTGAACAATGTAGGTGCATGCACATTCCATTCTACTTACTTATTATCTTTAAGAAGTTATACCTTTATTTTCATGCTTAATTATGCTATGCACACATTGGCTATTAATATACTTGTTGACTCCTTGGGTCCTAGAGAATGTATGGGATTCAAACTCATATGAGTTCCCTTTTGAGTAGGAATGTGACCTGTAAACTATTGATAGGTTCCATGTATAGTATGGTTGTTGATTGATCCTCATGGAGGGTATTAAGAAGACCCAATGGCCCCTAATTTATGTTTAATATATTAATAATGATGTAGGGTATTTTTATTTCCATATGGACTATGGACCATGTGGATAGTTAGGCATGCATCAAGATATGTAAAATATCTAGAATTCAAATCCTTACCCTCCCTTGTGGGTTGATTCGACATTTGTGTTAGATGATATGGAAAATATGAAAGTTTATATGGTTGATGTGGCCCTAGATTAGAGGAATACAATTAGATATTTATTATCTCAAGGAAAATAATCCAACCCCAAAATGCCAATTCACACAATAGTCTCATATCTAATCAGCAATAGAGTTAGAAAATAAGTGGCATCTCCTCATTTACCCAATAAAAGACACATGGTGAAAGGTAATCCTTTGGAAGTAACTTTAATTTTTAAATCCTCTTATAAAATTTTCCTATATAATATATATTTTTTATCAAAATTTTTTAGGGCCATAAGTTTTGCATATAGAAGTATTTCGATCCCTTTCTTCAAGAATACTTAGAGGATTCAAGGAAATAAAACATTATACAAAGTAGTAGTAATAAAGTATATACCTCCATATATCTTCAATTTTAAACCAATAATGTGATCCAAGCAAATAAGTTCATATATTTGTTAAGAAAGAAAATCAAGAATACATTACAAATTGCTTTAAAATATAGGCTTCAATGAGTGTGCATCTATGATATTCAATATATCAATTTTTTTTAACTAATGATACCACATTATACAAAATAGTAATAGGGAAGTAAAATCCTCCACATATCTCTAAGTTTAAACTAATAATGTAATTCAAGCAAATAAGCACCTATATTTTTTTAGGAAAAGAAAACAACAAAACCTTACATTTTGCTCAAAAACATAGGCTTCGATAGGTGTACAACTATGACATTCAATAGATCCAAGTTTTGTATTTTTCTAAATGAGGTCAATCAAAGGAAATAGAATTTTATAAAAAGTAGTAGTAAGAAAGTACATACCTTCACATATCTCTAAGTTTAAACCAATAATATAATTTAAGCAAATAAGTTAAAATAAGTTGATACTAAGGATTACTTTTTAGTGTAGAGAAATGACAATTAAACCCATTGTAGTATATCATGTAAAACCTAAAACTAAGTAAGATCAATTTGGGTCTACTCCATACTTAGAGTTCTATGTTAATTTTTTAAGCTATATACAATGATAAATTATGGTAAAAATAAATTAAGAATACTAAATTATATTGATAAATAAAAAATAATTAAAAGCATTTCTAGCTTTAAAGGTTTCTAAGTGTAAACAACTTAATCATTATCTTTTTTTAGTTTACTATATTAATCAGTGCATTGGTGGTTATCCCATTTTGACCTGAATGAATTTAATAATAATATTTTTTATAGAATTAAAAATTATATAATTAATTTGAATAATTAAAATAATTTTTTTTGGGTTGGTGTATATTTGGAATTTCATCAAGGAGACCCAAATTCAATCATAGGGAGGGTAAACCCCTTTGAATTTAGTTGTACTTTTCATCTTACTTTAACAATAAAAAAAATAATAGTTAATATAAATTTCATTTCATTAAAATTACAAATTAATTTATTAATATAAAAATTTAAAAATAATATATAAATAAATAAAATAATATTGTGGATTTTATTTTATTGAAGTGCATATTAAAGTATGTATAGTTACATCTTGAAAGTATATATATATATATATATATATATATATATATATATATATATATATAATATATATATATATATATATATATATATATATATATATAAAATAAGTTTTAATTTGAGTACTCTTGTTATACATTCACGTGACACAACATTCTAGTAAGAATCTATTTAAAATTATTTTTTAATGTTTTTTTTTTAAATTACTTTAAATATTTTACTTTCATTATTATTATTTAAATCTTTTCGGTTAATATTTAGTATAAGCACGGTAAAAAAATTGTAAAACATAGAGTATCTATAGAATTAATAACTTATTTTCTTTAATTATTATTTTTTATATTTTATAATTTATTCTTCTAAATTTTTTAATTAAGTAATATAGACAAATAAAATAAAAATAAAACTATAACTAGTAGTTGATATTGTATTAGTTGCAAGAAATGGGTACATTATAAAGTATTACATGTAACCAAAAAAATAATAATAATTTAAGCATAAGCAATTGAGGTGTATGTAATGTTATTTATTTTTAAAAGTAATTTATTATATAGGATTCAAAATGATAGATGGCCCAGGGTAGCTAAGGACGAAGAGTTACATAGGCGAAAGAATACGTGGATGAAACAAAATCAGAAATAGATGAAATGTTGGGAAATCAACATAAATGAATGCCCAAATGTCAACAAAGACATAAAAAATTATGTGAATGAAAAGTTCAAAAGTGGAATGTGGAAAAATGTAAGCAGGAAAAGACAATATTATATTACAAATTTAACCCAACGTATGACCACAAGGAAAAAGCGTATATAGGCGCTGAAATCAAGTGGAAGGAAAAAATACTCATTGCTTAGATAAGGACTAGCTCTCATAGGCTTAGATGTGAAATAGGGAGATGGACAACGCCCAAAGAACAATGGGAAGAAAGGATATGTACTCTATGCAGCACAGGGGCAGTAGAGACAGAAGAACACTTCATCTATAAATGCCCGAGTTTTTCAGATATCCATGACAAATACAAAGAAACACTTGAGAACGAGTTTATGACAAATTTATTTAAATACAGTAAAATAAAAAAAGTTGGAGAATTGCTAACACAAATCATCAGGAGAAGGAACAACCTTCTCAAAGATATTAAAGATCATATGATATGATTTGAGTAATTGTACTTCCATATTTTAGGTACTATAGACTATATTTGGGTCTCGTGGACGTAATTAAAATCTTTCATTTAATTTCAAATGGTTCTCATTAATAATATATGGTGATGCATGGTATTGTAATAACTTGAAACTTTTAAATGTATCATTTAATAAGATTTAATCTTGAATATTTTTATAAAGTTAGAGAATCAAATTGGTTGGCTTCATATTATTCCATATTATTGTTATTGAATTAAAAACTTAATTTAAAAAAAAAATAAATTGATTAAATAAAAATATTCATTTTATTTTTATTTTTAGTTTTTAAAAGGTATAATATTTTTATATTAATAAAATATCAATATTTATTATCAACAGGGCCTTGGCTGGGGCATATGAATAATATCAATATTTATTATCAACAGGGCCTTGGCTGGGGCATATGAATAATATAAACTATACCAAAACTAACTTAATGTGATTAAGTTGATGTAAAAGGAAAATGATAACCCTTTACCGTTATATATATATATATATATATATATATATATATATATATATATATATATATATATATATATATATATATATATATATATGTGGAAACATTTTATTTATTTTTTATACTAAATTTTCCATGCATTAAAATTGAAAATATACTTATTATAAATAAAATAAATAAATAATTATTTTAATTAATTTATATTATTATACATAAGAAACTAAATTGTAAAATTATTTCTTGTGATTATATGGAATGAATTCAAATTGTTTACATCTATACCCCAGGGTTAGGTGGATTGGTAAGTGATTGTCTAGCAAGGCACTTACCAAGAAAACACCTAGGTTCAATTCTTGGGTGCAACCTATTTGTAAAAGTAGTACTCTGATCTGAATCCTCTAAAAGTAGTACTCTAATCTAAATCCTCTAAAAGTAGTACTTTGATCTGAATCCTCTAAGTGAATTCCAAGTGATCGATGGTTCTCTTAGTACTATTATATGAATATTCTAAGTGCATGTTAGACTGACAATAACAATACAAATCCCAAGTGACTGATGGTCCTCTTCATGCTAGCTCAACAATAACGATGTGGAATAGGTTTGATGTAAGGAGTCCTTGTGGTTTGAACCAAGCAGATGGTCCTCTTAGTACTATTATATGAATCATCTAAGTGTACATCAGACTGACAATAACAATACAAATCCCAAGTTACTGATGGTCCTCTTCACGCTAGGTCAACAATAACGAGGTGGAATAGGTTTGATGGAAGGAGTCCTTGTGGTTTGAACCTTGTGCTTGTCAGTTATTAAAAATAGTATGAGTTGTAGTATGATTGTGACCAACTCTGCTATGTAACAAAACAAAATTGTTTGCATCTATTATATCCTATGTATTGCATAAAACTTGGTGTTATAAACTATTAATTTTTCATATGATTACCACTAGTTTTAGTGAACTTTAATTTTTGTTTTTAATTGCTTTTTATGTTCCTGACTATCTAAAGGTTGTAAAACATAAGGTAATAATTATATTATAATTATTAAATGATATATATTTTAATGAGTTTACACATATTTTTATGAGGGGTCAGAGTACCCTTATGTTCAGCGAGGTAGGTTTGAACCTTGGACATCTCAAAAAGAGGCCAAAATATTTACCACTATAATAAAAATATTAAATAATATTTAAATGATTGATTTTTTTAAAATAATTAATGAAAAAATAATGATATAATTCAATTATTTTTAATTTATATAAATAAACATATAAAAAATATAATTATATTTTTATCCAAATGCATAGTTATTGTTAATTTTTAAAATCAATTAACTTGATATGAGATAATATTAATAGGCATCAAGCTTGGGTGTAATTTATTTAAATATATATATTTTTTTGATTAATGTAAAGGGTTTTGAAAGGCTCTCTAAACTTTTTACAAAGCGAAATAGAGAAGAAAACACATGTTTTCACCATTAGGAGCAGCTAAAAGAATAACACACCATAACCAAACCAAGAAATAAACCTTAGACAAAAAAATAAGGCTCAACACCTAAAATGAAACCAAACTAGACAGTCAAAAGGTTAATCTACCATTTTCTTCTCACTACCTTCTCCATGACTGATAGCTTTAAAAGTATCACTATGGCTGGTAGTAATCGCTTTGGAAACATGAATTACGTGTTGCAGGCTTGAATTGATCTTGTAGTGAGATTCATAAATATTTTCAAATGTTTTATTCAGGATTTTAGAGGGATCACATTTGTATCTAGCTATGATCTTAGCATCCTTCAGAGGTTGATCAATCTCAAGGTCAGTGCTCTCAGTCATCATGGATAAGTTTTCAATGGGTTCCAACAGATTACCTACTAATTTCCTTTTTTAGACCGCAGACCTAGAAGAGCAGTGTCGGTTGCTAGAACTATGGCTTTTCATCAACTTATCATCTGATATCTTCTCTTCATCGAAGATAATGATAGTGTCATTGAAAGACACACTGGATACTACTTTCTATAACATGTGGTTGTAAATGATCAGGAACAATGCTTGATGCTTGATGTGAGGAGTGGACCTCTTCCTAACACACTCAATGGAGACCTCAATAGATATTCTAAAATATTTAGGAATTTTTACTTCTTTGATGTTCCTAAGATGATTATGAAAACTTCTTATTGGCTCATCAATTTTATCCACTATGTAGTATTGCATCAAAGGGATTAACACTCTATTCCATGGCTCTAGGAACTCTTCCCTGACAATTCCTCTCTGATATTTGACAAATTTCTTCTCCCTATCAGTGAAATGTTTCAATTCTTCCTGGATGGTGTGGTTGTCCTGATGAAGTTTGAAACCATCATTAGGAAGCTCTGTTATCTCGGCTAGTAAGGTTGCAATAACCTTGAATTTCATATCTTTAATGACCACTTGCACATCGACCCAAGAATTGAAAAAATTATTAGTAACTTCACCATAAATGCCTCTAAAATTTCCAAGGAAGACCA
This sequence comes from Wollemia nobilis, assembly GCA_028583015.1. NCBI lineage: Eukaryota > Viridiplantae > Streptophyta > Pinopsida > Araucariales > Araucariaceae > Wollemia > Wollemia nobilis. The sequence goes on from JAQPPZ010017235.1 coordinate 17,100,218, forward strand.
TGAAATCGTGGTTCTTGAAAATCATTTCAACATCAAGATCCAAGTTGAGGGTCAGGTTGAACTAGTGCCATTACGATAATGGAGAGATTAGGGGCCACTAAGAGAAATAGGAGAAACAAGATAGATAAGGTTTTGACAAGCTTAGGGATGAGAAAACCTTAGGGATTTCTTAAGAAAGAATAGAACTCGACACACATGTTAATAGACCTACCACCATGATAAGACTTACACCACAGATTGAAACTAGAGCTTGGGGTAGCCTTGAGAAAACCAAGATGGTTTTTTTACCTCATGATTAGCGAAATTAGAACTTCAGGACTTGTTATGGCCTTGGTAGAGGGTATCTTAACAGAAGATACAAATACACTTTCTCATTTTGTATAGACATTTATCGAAGGTAAATAGGGATTGGTTTACCTAAGGTTAACACAAATATTTTTCTGCCAAGACACAACCACTATGGATCCTTCCATATAATTCTAGAAGAAAGCATACCACAAACAATGAGGTTCTAAAAATCAACTATGTTTGGAAAGAGAGGTTTATGGCCATGTTGCATGGTTAACTGAGGAATTGTAGCTTTGTTCATCTCATTGCTTTAAAGAATGGACTTGTAATTATGATGAAAATTTTTGTTGAAATCAACATTACCCGACTTTGCTTCCTGAGAATCATGAGGAAGTGGTAATATCCAACTTTTTTTTTTATTCAAGAGAACCATAGGGGCATGTGATCTTGGTTTAAAGAGGGTGCTAGTGATTCAAAACTAAGAACTATAATCGTATCACAAGAAAGACTACTTTAATTTTGGGGTATTGTTTTTACTTTGGGCCAGGTGGTTGCTGACTTAGAAACCCAAAACTTTTCCCTTGACAACTCTTGGTGCCTTGGTTTTGTGAATGGCTTGCCCAAGCTTCTTTATGATGAAGGGAAAACAAGTCATTTGGGTTTTTTTTTTTGAGAGAACTTCATATGTTTGATTACGTGAGATCCAAGTCATCGCTTCAAGCTTGAGGTAAAGCTTATTGGTGGACAAAGATTGCTGAGGATTGATGGAAAGGACAATCATTGAAATCATGCAATAGTTTTTGGACTTCAAAGTAGAACTTTTAAAGGATGCATATATCATCGCTAGACTTGATTGTTTTAAGCGCCTTCAAGAAATCCATATATCACACCTAGAGGGAGACTTTCCTAACACCCTATTGGCCAACCAATCAGTAACCTTATTCCCTTCTATACATGTATTAAATACCAATATTACAATATTTGCTATGAAACTTTTCCATCAAAATATTACTTGATCAATTATTAAATAATTTAATTTGTATATATTTATAATATTTTTACTAATATATATTTAACAATATTTAAACCTAAATATATTAGTTTCATTTGATGGTTTGTATAAATTTTTGAAAAATCATATTAATCCAAATTCAAACGGCAACTATGTTTTAGTTTATGTTAAATTATTATAGAACATTAATAATACAATTGCTTTATTGTATAAATGAAGTGAACATTGACTTGTTTTATTTATTAGGAGCGCCTAGCAAAAGGTGCAAAATTCGCCACCTTTGTAAGGTTTCACCTCACACATCGAGGTAACATAATCCAACTGTATCTTCTTATAATAATAATAATAATCATCCCAATGATGACTCTGAGTTCCATATTCTTCATATTCTTCTACCGCTTGTCTGCAGACCCGGACATTATTCCACACTCGGCCTTCTACTGCTCTTGTCTGCAGACCCGGACATTCTTCCACACTCGGCCGGTCCTGCAGAAAAACCCTTTCTCCGGAGCACATTGCCGGTCTTCCCTACATTTGCATATCCTGTCTAAGGCGCACCCGTCCTTCCACACCGTCGGATCTTTCCCTTCCATCCCAAACACGCCAATCAGTCCAGTCGCTGGAAAACAATCCCTCCGGATCAAACCTCCCTTTCACCTCCAAAAACTTCTCCATATTCGTCGTCCTCCTCGCCATCACCCCGCACTTGCCCAAGTGCAGCGTGCCTCCGTGCTTTTCGATTAACATCTGAACAATCTCGTCGTACCAGTCCCCGTTCCACTTAGGGACCCCGGCTTCCCTGGGCTTGCAGTACACAATTTCCATCGTCACTGTGTCCTCCGCGGGCCCCAAATAGGCTTCCGATTTTTTGATCGAGCGGAACCCGATGGCTTTCTTGTCCAGCTCGCACATGCCTTTGGGATTGAGATCTCTCAGCTTTTTGACGTCTCGAATGGCGTCGCCAACTCTGGAGAGGGGCACCCGCAGTTCCAAGTCCCAGTAATAGGTGCCGTTGGCGCGCCTGTCTCACGTGCGGACGGCCAAGTTTTGGTCGAGGATTTTGTCCCGGTTGCACGGGGGATTGTTCTCGTATTTGAGGGCGTAGTTCTAGCACCCTCCTGATGTCTGCATAAGGTGATTGAGGCCTGTTACCGGAAATCCCGTGAAGGTCTTCCCGTGATTGATGTGTCCTCGTGCTCTTGAATGCTTATGGCTATTATTGGGACGCAGAGATTCATTAGATGTTCATAAATAACTTGAAATAAGTGATTGGCCTTGAATTATAAGGTATGTTGTTTTGTGAAGGTTGTAATATCACAACTTGAAGAGTTATTTACATGTTGTTTTGTGAAGGTTGTGAAGGTAGTAATATCACAACGCTAAAATTGATAATAAAAAAGAATCTAGATGTAAGCATTCTCCTAGGTATAAAAACAAAATAATAACAATGTAATGATTGGCATTCATTGCTTCCTAACTTGCGCAGGTTACGTTATTTTGAGTTATTTTGTTGATTTATGCAGTAATGTTGTTTAATATTAAATCACTCAATCTTTTACCGGCAAAATATGGTGGAAAAGTCTAAACGTTCGACTATTTAAAATATTATAATATATAAACGATTAAAAATATTATTTTTTAAGTTTAAAATTTTTTAATAATAAATTTAAAACATATAATTATAAGGTTGGCAATAATTCAAAGATTCAAAATCTATGAAATAAAGTATTATTCGCCCTGGTCGAATTTAAAACCCCAGCTAATAAATTCTGAATTCTCATATTTTCTGGTTTTACACGTGGCCATCTTCAGTTTAGCATTGTCACAGGGTAAGTAGTTTTATTTATTTATAAGGGCAAGTGGATCCGGATCGGCATCTACATTATAAGGGCGAAAAAAGGAGCCATATGAACCGTTGCTCAAAGTGTGGTGTGGAGCATCTTAATTTGTTCGTGTCTGGCACGAATGAGAATTTGTATGTAAAACCAATTGCGGGTGTCAAACGGTGTATTTCGTGTATCGCTCGTTAAAACAACCCGGTCACATTTGTCGTTGTAGACTTTATTAACTGCAAATGATCCAGAATGCAGGACCTCGAATCCCCATACATATACATATTTTTTCACTGGTAAAAAAAGCTATTTAACATTAATTAAAAAATTTAAAAAGTTTACTTTAATTTGTGTATTGGTAATTTGATACCTAAAATTAAACCGTTATTATAGTTAAAAAAATAAAATAAAATTAAGGTAACAAATTTGATCCACAAATCTAGTGACACCAATCTTAAAGCCTGTACAACACCTAAGTTTGAAAAATTATGATTGGCGCAAACCCACACAGTAAATGCCACAATTAGTAAAGAAACATATCAATCGCAGATTTTTTATAAGTAAATTAACTACGGGTAATTGGAGTGACAGAGGAACAACCCAAACTAAGGTGCTGTAACTAATAGAATGATATTAATTAGACATTGGTTATGGCTATGATCGAAATTACATGTGCAATTGATACTGCATCGACGGCCTCTTGGCACATTGCTTTGTATTGACTTAAAAAGTAGGATATATGTACTTTTATAATATATCCAATTGAATTTTTGAACAGTAGAATTTATTTTAAACTAAAAATATTTCGAACTCGAACACAAAATCGAACTTGACAACTAAAGTCCTAAGGCAACTATTTAAATATCTAAAAGCATAAAATATTATTGAAATTAAAATGTGTTGATCCTCGTAGCGAACCTACGAGTGATATTGGTACATTTATAAAGCTTTTATATTTGAATGTTTCCACCTTTGGCACGTTGACAGTGAAGTTCGATGAGCTAGTATATTAAAGACTAGATGGACAAAATGAAAATTCAATATAAGATAGACCTAATTAATCTGACCTTCGTTTACTTTTGAACAATTTTGGAGGGATTTGCCTAATCAAGAGGGTGTTGATCATTTTATTAGACAGTTAGTTTGGATGGGTTTTACCATTCTTCTTTGGAATATTTGGATTGAAAGGAACAACCGAATTTTTAATCAAGATAGGAAGGATATTCACTATATTGATGATTACACAATGACACTGAGAGGGGGGGGTGAATCAGTGTAGCTATTAATTTTTATATCTACAGCATTTAATATGAAATAAAGAGAACTTGACAACTGAAAAACAACTTAAACAAGAGAGCACACCACAACACTCAATATACCGAGGTTCACTAATTTGGCTACTCCTCAAAAATGACTGCTTGGACTCCAATCCAAATCCAGTCTTTGCAAAATCAAATTTACAAACACTTTACCAGCACCAGCTGGAAGGAGCACCAACCCCTGTAATTTTCTCGCGCAATGGATGGAGCACCAACTCCTAGTACCAAGCACCAACTTGGCTGCAATTCTGATAAATTTAGAATGACATAAAAATGTCTTCACTTTATGCATGACCCTGACTGGTCTGCAATTAACTCAACTCTGCACACTCTCACGGCTCTGCTTATTTTTCTCTTGATTCTTTTCTAACTCTCCTTTTATAGCAATTTCTCTCTAACAACAGCAACATCTTCTCTGTACGATTATTCTTTTATAACCTTTCAATCTGCATGCAGTCGAATCACATACTCTGACTGTTCGAATCCATGCTATACGACTGTTCGGTTCCATGCACTTCGACTGTTCGAAACCCTGTAATACGTCTTTTGAAACCATGCAGTACGACAATTTTGTTTCATGCACTTCGACTATTCAATTTCTTCGAATACGGCTTTTCGAATGCTTTTTCGAAATTCCATATATGATTCTTCGAAAGATTTTTGATTCTTCATGTTCAGCTTTTCTGTGTGCTTCAAATACGTCTGTTAGAATGCCTGCAAATACGACCTTTCGAATGCTTTTATTATCCTTCAAATTCAGCTTTTCGAATGCGTTTCAATTATGCATGTTTGGCTGTTGCATTGCATGTCCAACACCTGTCAACGTTTAACTGTCTACTTTTTCCGACATGTGTCACCTTGCATGCTCCTACGGGTTTTACCTGCCAGACTGTTACCTATCATGAAATCGTGACACTTTTAACTTATGCTGACGTCACCCTGAAGGTTGTCACGAAATCGTGACCATTTTGGCCTTGAAAGCTTTTCCCCCGCTCATGTCGCGATATCACGACACTTAGAACTTTTGCTGATGTCATCCTTAAGCATGTCGCGAAATCGTGACCATTTTGGCTCTTGCAAGCTTTCCCTGCATCTTGTCGCGATATCGTGACACTTTGAACTTTTGCTGACGTCATCCTCAATGTTGTCGCGAAATCACGACACTTTCGACTTCCAACAGCTTTCCTTTCATCCTATCGTGAAATCGTGACACTTTTCAACTTTGCTGACATCATCATCAATCTTTGTCGTGAAATCGCGACGCTTCCGGCTTCTAGCAGCTTTCTTTTCATCCTGTCGTGAAATTATGACACTTTTCAACTTTGCTAACGTCATCATCAATGCTGTCGCGAAATCATGACGCTTTCGGCTTCCAGCAGCTTTCCTTTCATCCTGTCATGAAATCGCGACACTTTTCAACTTTGCTGATGTCATCATCAATGCTGTCGTGAAATCGCGACGCTTCTAGCTTCCAGCAGCTTTCCTTTCATCCTGTCATGAAATCGTGACACTTTTCAACTTTGCTGACGTCATCATCAATGCTTGTCGTGAAATCGTGACACTTCTGGCTTCCGTACACTCTTCTTTGCCAGCAGCAGCGAAAAAGGAACATGTCGTGAAATCGTGACACTTTGCTCTTCCGTACAACTCTCCTTGCCAACTCCAGCGAAAATGGAACATGTCGCGAAATCGTGACACTTTGCTCTTCCGTACAACTTTGCTTGCAAACTCCAGCGAAAATGGAACATGTCGCGAAATCGCGACACTTTGCTCTTCCGTACAACTTTGCTTGCAAACTCCAGCGAAAATGGAACATGTCACGAAATCGCGACGCTTTGCTCTTCCGTACAGCTTTGCTTGCAAACTCCAGCGAAAATGGAACATGTCGCGAAATCGCGACGCTTTGCTCTTCCGTACAGCTTTGCTTGCAAACTCCAGCGAAAATGGAACATGTCACGAAATCGCGACGCTTTGTGCTTTTGACTTGTTACATCTTTAATTTTTGCAACTTTGAATGGTAGCGAAATCGCTACACCTTAGTTTCCCTTTGTTTCAACATGTAGCGAAATCGCTACACCTTAGTTTCTCTTAGTTTCAACACGTAGCGAAATCGCTACACCTTAGTTCCATGTATTTTCATCATGCAGCGATATCGCTACACCTTTGTTTCCATTCATTTCAACATGTAGCGATATCGCTACACCTTTGTTTCCTTCTCTGCCAGCATGTCGTGAAATCGTGACAGTTTTGCTCGCATCTTCTCTCTCCTCGGCCATGTCGCGAAATCGCGACAATTTGGCGTGCATTTTATCTCTCCTGCTTTTTGTCATGAAATCGTGAAACATTTTCTCTCTCCTTAACGAAAACTCGACATGTCACGAAATCGTGACATTTTCGGCTGCGCCTTCTGTCTCCTTGACCATGTCGCGAAATCGCGACAGAAAACATGTCGCGATATCGCGACAGTTTTCTTCCTTGTCTCTTTTTGCCGCTTTTGAATCGGGTCACTACATTTTCCTTGAAACTTTCTGCACTTGATCTGACTGTCCTCTGAACTGCATCAACCGCATCAATCTGACTGTGTTGACAACAATGACAATACTTTTGCAATTCTTTTGCTGCACCTTGCTCAACATATATTTGGCAAAATATCATAGCCAACTTAGTTGAATCAGTCCTTCAACTCCTTAATCACCCCCAAAACTTCCACCAAAGATGAGATCAAGTGATGCAAAGATTGAAGATTAAATCTTCTAAGGGCAACCAACTTAAAGGGAATGTGAGTATTAGTAAGATGGATAGGACAAGAAATTGGCAACCTCCTCCTAAGGATTTTGGAAATGTCAATACTGATGGAGCCTCTAGAGGGAACCCTAGAAAAGCCAATGTGGGAGGAATTGGTAGACTTTCAGATGGCTCCCTGGTTTTTACTTTTGCTAAGAATTTGGGTATTCTTTCCAATAACCTTGCCGAGGGGTATGGTATCCTCAGAGGCTTTCAGGAGGCTACTAAGGTTGAATGAGAAAATGTGTTAGTTGAGTATGACTCTCAACTTATGATTGGAGAATAAAAAGAATGATTGAAAAGATTCAATTAATCGAGATGTGATTTTTGAAAGTTGATTACAATCATGTGGTGAGAGATAAAAAAAGAGTGTTGATGATTTAGCTAATTGGGCTTTGGACAAAGGTGATCTTACTTGTTATGGCCACCCTCCTAGATGGTGGGCTTCGCAAATTAGGGAAGCTCTTCTTTCTATCATTTCTTTGGATGGCTCCAGTTCTGAAGGTACCTAGTTTCTTCTTGTTTTTTTTTTTGCTTCTCTTTGATTCATTTAGGTTTTTTTAGTTCCCTAGCTGACTCTTTTATTTATTTTTTTTCCTTTGTTGTTTCTTGCCTTAATAGTCTTCTGGTCTAGATAGGTCATTGTTATGTTCAATTTTTTCCATTTTGTTTTTTGTTTTCTTTTGTTTAGTTTTTTAAGGTGTGTTATTTTGTTTTTTTTTTTTGTTTTTCTTGTGTTTTTATTGTTTTATGTTTTTTTTTTTTATGTTTTATGTTATTGTTCTTGTGTTTCTCTTTGTTTGTGTTAATTCGTGTTTTTGGTGTGAGTGTTTTCTATGTTTTTTAGTTTTGTTTATTGTCTATTGTTGGTTGTTTTTATTTTTATTTTATTTTTTAAATATTTTAGGATTTGTTTGTGTTTATTTTTCATGTTTTTTTTGGGTTATGTCTTTGTAGTGTTTTGTTATGTGGTTCTTGTGTTTTTCTATGTGGTTCGTGTTGTGGTTTCTTTTATATTATTGTGTGTGTGTTTGGTTGTGATTTTTTTTTGACATACTCAAGGAGCATGTTTTTTATTTTATTTTATTATTTTTGTTGTTATTTACTTATTTATTTACTTATTTTTAAATTGGTTTTATGTGTTTGTTTACTCCTTCAGTATGTCAAAGGTGGTAGGCCTAGTCCGAGTCCTGGGTGTTTTTGGCAGAATGGATACCCCTGCCTCTTTGGGTCTTACCCGAAAGTGGTATCCCTTTTGGCATGTTTTCCACAAATAATAAAACAAAAAATTGACCTTCGCTAATTAACCTTTTATATTTTGAAAATTCAATATGAGATAGACCTAATTAACCTGACCTTCGCTAATTAACCTTTTATATTTTGAATCTTCTTTAATTTTCTTTAGAATTCTTTTCAAAATATTTCTTTTTACAAAAAAATTACGAAGCTTTTTAATAGGTTTTTCTGTATTTTAAAAGAAATGATTTTTTTTCCTTTCTTTAATTTGTCTCATTGTGTTGTTTTTTTTTTATATAGGTTTGATGATATTTTGGTCTTAAAGAGGGATTGAAACCCTTTGAAACTTGAAGGACGTTTTCCTTCGGTAGGAGTCTTCATCCTAAAATATTTTAAATATTTGTGAAATTTTCTTCCAGGTCAAAATTTTATATAGGGTAATTTTACCTTTAAAGTTTTTTTTTTTTTAATTTATTTTATTTTTTAAATAAAGTGTATTTTGGTTTTGTGTATACCAAAGCTTAGAGGAGGTTTATAAGTAGAATTTTTATTTTTTCTATCTGCTCTATTCTAACACCACATGTTAAAATATATGTTTTAAATGATTATATAATGGTAATGAAGGGTGATTATACCACTAATTTAGGCTTATCAAACCTTCAAATAAACTTGTAAATATCTTATCCTATATCACATGCATGTACCTTGTAAGGGGTGGTTATACCACTTGACTTCTCATATGGTCTATCATATAATAACTCTTAGTAATACAAAGGATCTTGTACAAGGAATAAATATAGCATGTGACACCAAAAATTTGATCATTGTTCATGAAGATAGAAGTTGTGCAGAAAGAGATTGTATTGGTTATGGTAAAAGTTATCCTATTGAAGGATATTATGATTATGATGATGAATTTGGGTTCTTTGAACAACATAACAAAGTTTTTGGTTCAAAACTATTAAGAAATATGGGATATAGTAGTACAAGTTTAGGAAAAAAAAAGGAAAATTATGAAAGTATTAGGACTCTCAATTAAGGGGTGTACCTGATTGGAAATGTCCTCAAAATGTGAAGGCACCCGAGGCTGAGTGGTTGCTTGCTTGCCCTTATAAATATGGTTCTTTCTATTGGAAATATCCTCAGAATGTGAAGGCACCTGAGACTGAGTGGTTGCTTTCTTGCCCTTATCAATTTGGTTCTTTCTTTGAAAATACTACATAGTCTGACCACTTTCTAGGCCTTTCCTATCATTGAGTCCATCCTTTTTTATTTATTTCCTCAGAGATGGGCATTGAGTTCTGAGGTGTCCCTATTTTTGGCATTCAATATAAAATGTTGGTTTATTCTCATACTTCATTGCTTGTCACCTGTGATAGGACCCTGAAGTGAGATCAACACATGCAAGCATAAATTAGTAGGGTTCTTGCTTTAGTAGTTGAATCTATGACAACCAGTTCTCCAATGGTTTGAGCTATACCTTTAAGAATCCCAATGTGCCAAAATTGAGCTAGTAGACCAGGAAGTCTAATCCAAATTGGTGCCATATTTATGCTCTAAGTCTCAGGATTAAAATACTCTCCCAAATTCTCAAGAAGAGACTTATTCGATCGAAAAACCAGGGCCCACCAGTGAGGATTCAACCTATATCCTGAGGGTTATTTAACCTAATCATGAAAAAACCTCTAGGAAGGGCAACCAAATCCATATTGCCATTGGGCCACCATTTTGTGAAAGCCCATTTTCAAATAGAATCGATGTCTGGATGCACACTAATAAACTTCTCAACCAAAAATATGGATTATTTAAAAATTAAAGGTATCATTACCTCAGATAGAATAATGACCTCTTTGCAAAAGATTATGAGAGGGATTGAGTCTCGATTGATGGGTATGGATGACCCTGAATCGAATTTGACTTTATTTGTAAAGGAACTAGAAGGGGAATTCCAATGTCCTCCCAACCTCGAAGGTTTCCAAGTCCTCATATATATTTTTAGCATCTTCTCCATCACTGAGATCCTCATCATCAATTGAAGGTTTGCCATGGTTCTCAACCCCTTTAAGTTACCCGCTTGGTAGTTTGCATAATTTCTTGCCCTTAAGAAATTCAAATTTTTGAGTCCCATGGTTCTAAATATCTACTCGACATGCTCCTTCAGTTGAAAACCTTAGTGTAGATAAATTACAATTAACTCCATTATATTATATCATGTAAAAACTTAAAATAAAAGCAAGATCAATTTGTTTTTACTCCAAGGTTACAAGAATTATATGTTGAATTTTTTAAGGCATATACAATGATAATTTATATTATAAAATAAATTAAGAATTCTAAATGATATTAAATGATATTAATAAAAAAATTAAAAGAATTTCTAGATTTAGAGGCTTCTAAATACAAATAAATTAATCATTATATTTTTAGTGTACTATACTAATGAATGTATTAGAAGCTAGCAACATGATTTCTATTTTTTTTTTGGTAATTATTATAGTAGATTAAAAAAGGGTTTTTATAGAGGATCCCAAAACCTTATGTACAAAATCAGCCTTGCATCATGCCTCCTAGTTTTATGTATAAGCCTATTACAGAAAACGTAACCCCTAAAAAAACCTGATTACATAAGCAATGGGCCTAGGGCATCAATCCCTTGAAACTAAACACCAAAACAGAAATCCCGCCACAAGGTGATGAAGCATGAAACAATCCCTGTCAGCGGGAAACAGACAAATAAGAAAGGAAGTAGTTTTGGAGATCCCGCCCAGCGGGGAGTAGCCAAAAACCACCATCGAGAAGATCCCGCCCAACAGGAAGCAAAGAAAAACCGTTACAATAAAATCCCGCCTCGCGGGAAGCAGTCAAAACCACCACAAACAGTCCCGCCTAGCGGGAAGCAACAAGGAAATCCCGCCATCCGGGAAACCAGTAGAAAAGAAAGGATCCCGCCTCACGGGAAAACTGGCAGATTTGGCGGATCCCGCCCTATGGAGAAACCATCCCGCCCACCGGGAAAACATTCCGTTCAGCGAGAGCCATCCTACAGGAAGCCGACAGCCAGCACAGAGAGGATCCAGCCCATCAGGAAGTGACCAAAGAGTTGCACCACAAAGAACCCGCCTCGAGAAAATAGAAGAGGATCCCAACAGCAGGGACCAAGAATCCCGTCCAAGCACAGAGCCCGCCGAGGATTCACAAGAAAAAGAGGAAGCTGTCCAAACCCTAAACCATCACCTCCATCACACCGAGAAATGCAAGGGACCAGATCAATGCGAATAACCTACAAAAAACCCCAGGGGGAAGCCTGAGGGAAAAAGGGAAGGGATCCCCAACCAAACAGGGATCCCTGGGAAGCACCAGTCTGAAAAAAACATGCTTTCTATTTTGACTTGATTAAATTTAATAACATTTTTATTTTAAAAATAAAATTTTAAAAGTTAATTTTAAATAATTAAAATAACTTTGTTTCAAGTTGTGCATCTTTAGACTTTCATATAAGATATTTGAGTTCAAATCATGAAGAATGTGACCCTATTGTGTTTCAAATTGTATTTAGTTGTATTTTGTATCCTACATGAACAAAAAATAATTAAGATAAATTTCTTTTAATTACAATTACAAATTAATTACCAACATGTTCTTGGTTCAATGATGGGACAAATAGTTGATGTAACACAAACAAAGGTTCACATATTTGTGGCACCAAATAGCTCAATGTGATAAATTTGATATAAAAATAAAGAAAAAACCTTTCAAAACCATACTTAAAAAATTATAGATTAATTTATTAATATATAAACTAATATATATATATATATATATCAGAAATGATATTGTGGATTTCTTATTTATAAAAGTGCATATTAAAAATAAGTATAATTATACCTTAAAAGTATATGTGTATATTAGAGGGATTAATATTTTATAAAATAAAAATACTAGTATGTTTTAATTTGAATATTATTGTTAAAATTTCAAGTGACCCAACATTCTAGTAATATTTTTATTTAAAATTATTCTTCAAATAATACTTTTGTTTTTTGGTATCATTAATTAAAAATAGGGTTTTGAAAGGATTCCCACAACCTTTTACAACCGATTCACAAAGAATAAAACTAGAGAATAAATAATGTGCTAGTAAAAAGAGGCAGATCTATCGAAAACTACCCAAAAATGAGGTCTCAACAACACACTAGCTACCCTATGGAAATAAAGCTTACAATAAAATAAAAACCAACTAGGAAATCTACCCCATGAAACAACCTAGAATGACATGAAGACTTACACACTAAAACAATCCCCAACGTCAAATAAAGAGGATCCAACAAACACTATAAGGAGATTGAAAGCTTCCTGCACAACACCCTAAATAATAATAATTAAGCACCCCATAAAATCTATCCATCTTAAGAAAAATAATAAATGAAAATTGCAAAAGAAATCAACAATTGGTACGAAGCAAAATTGCCCAAATCAAATTTAGAAACCACTCTAGGATTAGAAAATAAGCCACCAAAAATGCAAAGCCAGAGAATAGGAATCCAGACCATCGAAGTGGTAAGAAAGCATAACCAATCCAACAACCACAAAACTATATGCATATTCGCTCGCACTAGCTCACACAAAAACTAACCAATCTCCAAAAAAATAAGCTCAAGAATCCCAAGCCTCGGTAGAGCCAACACCAAAGGTATAGCTAGAAAATAATATACGCCCTTGCTGAATAGGGAAATAAAGTTCCCTGCAAGGAAAACCAATGAGCTACACCAAGTCTCCCTGTGATACCACAAAAAACACAATCCACATGCAGAAGCACAAATAGGAACAAACCATTTGCTAGAAAGCTATATCTACAACTCACACACACCGATGGATTCATAAACAAAGAGGAAAGTGCAACAAAGAAATATAAGGAAAGGACACTGCACCAACTAGCCTTCACTAATAGAACCAACTCTAGAAAGCAAGAGAAGGAACCTAGAAGCCCCAGCAAACCAAGGCACCCCCGAGGCTAAGAAAGAAAGAAAACCATGAAAAACATTTCAAGCCGAGGAAGAAAGACCCAAAATATAAGCAGGTCCTATGTTGAAAACACCCAACCAAATTGGGTAACTATGATGAAAACACTCCCACAAAAGGATCTGGATAAAGGAACTCTACAGCTAAAAACACCAACCAACCACCCGAGCAACAAAACCCTGAATTGGCATGAACCAAGGAAAACAACTACTAGCTACTGCAACCACGATACCCCACATTTACCCCAACAGATTTGGTTTAGCCATTGGTGTGATCCCCCTAGGGACCCCGACTGAATATTCAGTGGTATGCCAAAATCAATAAGAAAAGTAGAGCCAATTGACCAAGATCTCCATCAAGCAACCAACCCAAGAGGAACCGATGCTCACGTAGCCAAGCAGGTCTAAAAAAAACAAGGACATCCACACTACAACCAAAGCCCCAAATCACCCCTGTAGGTTGGGTTGGCAAGTAGCTCTTTCCCCACAGGAAACTAGCTAGATCTACACTGTTTTAATGCATCCAAAAGAGACCTAGATAGAACTAGCAAGGTCCCCTGATGAGCAAAAGACACCGCCATCCACCACAAAATTAGAGCATTCTAACCTTGAAGAACAACTAGAAGGAAAATAAGGGAGTACAGGGACCTCTCACTCAGAGGGAAGGAGCGAGAAACCCCTCCAAATCATACTTTGAAACATAATAATATTTTTAAATATTATTTTAAATATTTCTTTTAATATTATTATTTAAGTCTTTTGGTTAATATTTATTATAAGAATAAGAAAACATGTAAAACATAAAAGTCTATATAGAATTAATGACTTATTTCCTTTAAATATGATATTTTTTTATATTATAATAAAACTATACCTAGTAGTTGATATTTTACTAGTTACAACATATGGTTACATTATAAAGCATTAGATATAACAATTTTTTTGTTAATTTAAACATATGTGTTGAGTGAATGCAATATTATTTGTTTTCATAATTAATTTATCATCTAGGATTCAAATAGTTCTCGTTAGTATTACATCATGGTCTTATAATGATATTAAGACTTTAAATATATCATTTAACAAAATTTAATCTTGGTTTTTTTAATGAAAGTTCAAAAATTTAATTGATTGGATTTGATATTTTCATATTAGTATTGTGAAAACTTATTTTAAAGATTAAAAAAAAAATTAAACAAAAATATTGACTTTAAATTTTTATTATACTATTATATTAATAAAATATCAATCCTCAGTGTTAATAAGGCTCTGGTTCAATGATTGGGACATATGAATGATGTAGCCCACGCCAAGGTTCAAATCTTAGAGGCACCAAACAAACTATTAAGTTGACGTAAAAAGGAAAGGATAACCCTTTCAAAATCCCACTTTTTAAAAAATGTATATACATATATATCCCATTAAAATACAAGTTCTCATAGACTGAAATTTCAAAATATATTTATTATAAATAAAATTTATAAAAAATATTAAAAAATTATGATAATATATTTATATCATAATTAAATACTTAAATTATAAACTTATTTCTTATATCAAATAAAATTATTTCTTATAATTATATGAAATAAAATTATTTGCATGTATTGCTTAATATTTTGGAGTTATAAAGCATTAATTTTTTATATTAATATGATCACCACTACTAGTTGTAGCAAAATGATTCTATGTTTGTAACTACTTTACTTAGCAAAATAATTATGTTTTTAAATACTTTGCCTTTTTTTTTAAATAAAAGGATAAAAGTTTATTGATAAAAATTTTGGATTACAGAGTACAACTGAGCTTTCAACCAACACTCAAATAAACAACCAAACAGACTAAGACCACTAGACTAGATTGACAACCAAAGAAGACAACAAGAAAAACCTATATTAAGTCTGAATATTCTTGTGGATCAACTCCTAGAGGCGTTGAGAGTCCCCAGACGAGAGACTATACCAGTTATCGATAATCCAAGGATCCAACAGCTTAAAAGCCCTTTTGGCTAGGTAATCAACAACCACATTCCATTCCCTTGGAATGCGCACAAAGAATATAAATTTGAACTCTTCACTTATTCTGATAATTTGAACGACTACAAAGGCCAATTGCCAATTAGCTTCCTCCACCATTTTACTTTTTAAAAGATTAACCATAATTTGAGAGTCAAACTCCTAGATAATCCTACACTAGCCAAGATAAAACCCCCTCTGCAAGGCCTCAAGAATTACAAGAGCTTCCGTAAAATTGTTGGAGTGAACACATTTATAAATGGAAAAGAAAAAAATTGACACCACCAGTAGAATATCTCCCAACACCGCCAATGCCAGTATGTCCAGGATTACCCCTGGATGATCCATCATTTTTAATTTTTAAAACTCCTCTAGGGGGTGGCCTCCACCTACCATCTCTCCTAACCTTCTTGCTGAGATGAGGAACCCTGCTAGGGCTAGAAGAGTTTGCACCATCCCTAAAGAGACCAAGGGCCTATTGTACCTTCTCCTCCCTATAATACAAAAGAGGGTCCACATCACATTTTCTATGGATGGTTTCCCAAACCATACACAAGATCCTTTGCCAGATTCGTTGAACATCAAAATGACTGCCCTGAAATATGTGATGGTTTCGTTCGAGCCAAATCTGCTAGATGATGCAAGAAGGGCCCAAATTCCAAGCCACCCGAAGGAAGGGGGACATGGTCAGAGTTCTGCCTAGAATACTCTAAAACTCCACCAAGAACAGTACATGAAAACATGAATGGTTCCAGATGCTCCACCAATAGTACCAAATATATTTGGAAAAGGAGAATTAGAAAAATAAATGAGAAGAGTCATCCTAATTATTACCACAAAGGACACAAAAAGAGGGACCGTGAAATCCCCTCTTCCTCATGTTATCCCAAGTGAGGCATTTATTACGAGCTACCAGCTAGAGAAAGAAGTTACATTTTAGCCAAGAAAATTTGTTCCACACATTTTTCCACCATGTGATAGGAAGACTCCCATACGTTTGCTTATCAAGAACCTAATAACCATAGGCTACAGAATAGGTTCCCTTGGGATCAGGGTTCCAAGCAAAAATATCTTTACCCCTCAACGAAGAACAGGGTCTCCCCATAAGATTAAGAGCAAGCACCTCTCTATCCTTGGCCAGTCCCCCCTTGGGCTATTCCTACGGATCTTTCCACATGTACATCTCCATATTTCCAAAAGACTAGATATTTTTAAATTCCTCCACACGAGAACAACCTGATTCCAAGAAACAAAACCTTAGGGGACTTAACCTAGGATATTGATTCAATATAGGAGGGTGACCATCCCAATAATCCTTCCAAAGAAGAGCATATGATCCCCGATTTCAAATCTAGAACAAACCCTGTTTGATTAAATTAGCTCCTCTTTTTTAGAGTAATAATATTAATTTTGGATCTAATATAGGGCATAATAAAAAAATTTATGGCTCTGGGAGCAAAGTTTCGATGTTTCCTGAGTAAACTAATAACTCTATGATTAATGCTAACAAGGTAAATGAGCAAATAGCTCTGGGTGAAAGTATAGTTATTGAAGTGGGTGTGGGTAGCAGTGGCCACCTAACATGATTGGCTAAATCAAATGGGTTGCAACCCTCTCCTACCCCTGTGGCTGGGAAATATGATCAATAATGACATTATAAGTATCCCCACTGATGCTTGCACTAAACATAATGCCCAACAATTGGTGTTGGCTTCTATTCGTAGTAGAGCTTTGGAAAGGCAGAAAAATAATCAGGGTAGTGGTAACTATGAAGAAGGTTCTAATGCTGAGGTTTCAGACTCTGAAATAATTCCTAGTAGTGAATATTCTGATTCATTAGATGAGAATTTGTCTAATGGCAGATTATAATTGGATGATAAGGTCTGGTCTAAAGTTACAAAAAAAGAGGAAAAGAGTTAATGTCAAGGATAGTAAAGGTAAATATTTAAAAAGTGCTAAAGAACTAGCCAGGGCTGGTTCTTCTCACCCTAATTCTGGACATGGTATTTAAATGCATGAGCTAGAATGTCAGGGGTCTTGAGTCCCCGAAAAAAAAATATTTTGTCAAGAATCACATCAAAAATTTGGGTTATTTTGATTGTATTTTGTTGCAAGAGGTTAAGGCAGCTGGTTTTCAGTTACAGTCTGCTCTGAATGTTATTTGGCATAATGCTAAGTGTTTTTATACCAATCATGTTGAAGGGAGGGGAGGAACTATTATTTTTCTTTCTCCCTTATGATCTACTCATGTTATTGAGTCTGGTCACTCTCCATGTAATACTACGGTCTGGGTTGTTTTAGAGCACAATGGTGTGCAATTTGGTGTCTGCTCAATATATGCTGCAAATGATTACAGAGATAGGTGTTTTCTATGGAATTGGTTATTACATTTACCCAATATCCCTTGGTTGTTCGGAGGGGATTTTAATATGATTGAAAACCAGCATGATAAAGCAGGTGGTAACAAATTTGATTGAAAGGGTGATGAGAAAATATGGTGGAATAGTTATAAAACTCACTTTAATCTTTTTGAACCTTTGCAAGATCATAGTAGCAACCAAAATGAATTGTGGTTTACTTGGTGTAATATGCAACAGGGTGATAACATGATTTATAGTAGGCTTGATAGATTTTATGGTTCTCATCATTTCTTTAATTTTGATCATGTAAATAATGGCAGTAAGATTTCAGTGCATCCCTCTGTCTGCTCTGATCACTGTTCTATTGTGGTACATTTGAGATTTCATAAAGACAGGCATGAGAACAAGAACTCTCAATGGAAATTTAACTTGAGTGTCTCTCTTCTGGATCTTCTAGATTGGTTGGAGGCTATTTTCACTCTTAAGGAAATTAAGAGATTTAAACTCAGTAAGGAAAGTGCTATAGTTAGATGACAATATAATGTTAAGGGATGGAAAACTCTTTTCTAGTCCATTGGTAAAAAGAGAGCTTATGAGCTCCGATGTTATGAGAAATATTTGAGACAACAAATGTGGTTACTTGAGCATAGTATCCAGGGGCAACCTAATAACATGGAAATATTGACAGAACTTGTAGAGGTTAAAAATGAGCTTAGTCAATTAGAAAATAAGAAGATTCAGGGACAGAGGGTATGTGCTAAGCTACATTGGCTTAATTATGGTGACAAAGGCTCCAAGTTTTTCTTTAATATCCTTAGAGAGAAAGCTGTTAAGGAAAATATTGTTAGTATATCAGACAGGTAAAATTTGGTTTTTGATGATGATAAAATTATGGATCTGGTCTATCAATTCTATAAAAACTTATTCACTTCTAAAGATAATAATGACAGAATGAAAGAGAGAATTTTGCTGTAAGCCAATACCTAAAAAGATTTCTCAATATGAAGCTGACATGTTGAGTCAACCAATTTGTAAGGAGGAGATTGCTAAGGCTATTATGGCCATTAACAATGACAGGTCTCCTGGTTCAGATGGTATACCCATTGAATTTTACAAAAATAACTTTTTTTTTTATATTAATATGATCACCACTAC
This sequence comes from Wollemia nobilis, assembly GCA_028583015.1. Lineage (NCBI taxonomy): Eukaryota > Viridiplantae > Streptophyta > Pinopsida > Araucariales > Araucariaceae > Wollemia > Wollemia nobilis. Next base: position 17,119,237 of record JAQPPZ010017235.1, read on the forward strand.
TAGTTGTAGAATAATGATTCTATGTTTCTAACTACTTTCTTTTTTTAATTATTAAAAGATTGTATTGTATAAAATTTTGGAGTTATAAAGCATTAATTTTTTCATATTAATATAATGCCACCACTAATAATTGTAGTGAATGATTTTGTGTGTTTAACTAATTTGTTTTTTTTATACTATTAGAAGGTTATAAAATATAATAATTATTTAATAAATGATTAAAATTTTAAATTTTTATTATAAAATTTTGATAATAAATAATAATATAATATTAATTTAACTTATTTTAACTTATATAAATAAACATATTAAAAAATTAATAGTATTTTATCCTTAGTTGTTTTTAATTTAAGAAAACAATATGAGATAATACCAACAACAATTAACCCTTGGGTGTAATTTAATTTTTTTATAATTATTAAATAATTCAATTTGCACATGTTTATAATAATTTTACAGTTATATAAATGTAAGAATGCTTTCCATAAGACTTTACCTAAAATGTTATATAAATGTAAGAATGCTTTGCGTAAGACTTTACCTAAAATGAAATATTTTAAATTATTATGGATCATGAATAATACAATTGCTTTATTATTTATAATATTGTACAATAAATAAAGTGAACATTGACGTGTTTTATTTATTAGGAGGGCCATGCAAAAGGTGCAAATTACATTGCAGAAAACAACCAAATCGCCACCTTTTGTAGGGTTTCACCTCACACATCGAGGTAACATAATCCAACTGCATATTCTTATAATAATAATTATAATCCAAATGAAGTGATGACTGTGAGGTCCATATTCTTCTACCGCTCTTGTCTGCAGACCCGGGCATTCTTCCACACTCGGCCGGGCCTGCAGAAATACCCTTTCTCCGGAGCACAGTGCCGGTCTTCCCTACATTTGCATATCCTGTCCAAGGCGCACCCGTCCCTCCACACCGTCAGATCTTTCCCTCCGATCCCAAACACGCCATCAGTCCAGTCGCTGGAAAACAATCCCTCCGGATCAAACCTCCCTTTCACCTCCAGAAACTTCTCCATATCCGTCGTCCTCTTCGCCATCCCCCCGAACAGGTACCCCCCAGACTTGCCCCAGTGCAGCGTGCCTCCGTGCTTCTCGATCAATATCTGCACAATCTCGTCGTACCAGTCTCCGTTCCACTTGGGGACCCCGGGTTCCCTGGGGCGGTAGTACAAAATCTCCATCGTCACCGTGTCCTCCGCTGGCCCCAAATAGACTTCCGACTTTTTGATGGAGCGGAACCCGATGGCGTTCTGGTCCAGCTCGCACATGGCTTTGGGGTTGAGGTCTCTCAGCTTTTTGACGTCTCGAATGGCGTCGCCAACTCTGGAGAGCAGCACTCGCACTTCCAGGTCCCAGTAATAGGTGCCGTTGGCGCGCCTGTCCCACGTGCAGACGGGCAAGTTTTGGTCGAGGATTTTGTCCCAAGTGCACAGGGGATTGTTCTCGTTTTTGAGGGCGTAGTTCTGGCACCCTCCGGATGTCTGCATAAGGTGATTGAAGCCTGTTACCGGAAATCCCGTGAAGGTCTTCCCGTCGTTGAGGAAACCGCCGCCGCCGACGGCCTTCGCGTATATCGCTTGCGCTCCGATTTTGCACATGCTCTCTGTGTCCTCGTGCTCTTGAATGCTTATGGCTGTTGAGACGAAGAGATTCATTAGATGTTCATAAATAAATTGAATAACAATATAATGATTTTCGAAATCCCAAACATTCGATAGAGCAAACTGACGTTCTGAACCATGCTGTATGAAGGTACGAATTCGTTTAAAGAAAAAAAATCTCTGCCAGCCATTGAGCTCGTTTCGAACTAGTACGTAGCAAGCAAAACAAAAATTAAATTACAGGACTTACTTGAACTGGCATTCTTGCCGATGACGGCCACGCTTGTCGGCCGAAAATTAGCGTTTTTGTAAACGCCATTTCCGGGCGCATTAACAGGCACGCGACGAATGTCTCCGAGGATAATCTTCCCATGTGAAGGGTACCAGTACATGTCCCCGAACTCGTGCTTCTTCAAGAAAGTCTCTACCAGATCTTGACCTAACCCGCCATCGTTATGCAAGGTGTACGTTACTGAGCGCTTGAACATGGGCTCCAGAGCGAACGTGATCTCGGATATGGCCCCCAGCGTGCCAAGCGAGAGCACCGCGGCCTTTAAATCCTGGTCTTCTTGTGTCAATGTGATGACTTTGGCGTAGCCCTCTTGGGGTGTAGCAGGCACCACGATTCTCATTGCCACGACGTATTCGTAGACGCCGCTGCCTCTGCCAAGCAGGCCACTGCCGTGGGCGCCGGTGGTGACGACCCCGGCGGCGGAGACCCCGTCCCAGTAGATCATGGCGTTGAGAGCCAATCCCTCCTTGGCGGCGGCGTCCAGCACGTTTCTCATCATTGCGCCAGCCTGGACGGTGATGGTCATGGCAGTCTTGTTGATGGCCACGATGGAGTCGTAGTCGTTGGTGCCGATGGCGACGCCTTGGCTCGCCACGCACACCAGCTTGGGCAGGCTGTGGGAGAGCCTGCTCACCACCCTCATCTTCTGCTTGTTCATAACAGCATGGGCGACAGCCTGGACCAGCTCGGCTTCCGTCCTGGGCAGCGCCGCCATGGCCATGTTGCAGGTGCTACGGTCCTCCCACACCCCCATATAGCTGAACACACTGCAGTCGGAATTGGCGGGGCCCTTGCATTCCACCACAGGGGCCGGTATACAGGCCAAAATACCATCACACACTAACAACACCAGCAATGAAACCACCAAAAGAACCCCGCAATTCATCTGCATTTTGCCCATTGAAACTCTACTATACCTCACTCCACTAAAATCTTAGGATCATTGCTCCATTTATAGAAAAAAATTTACCGGACTTTGTCAAGTTTACGTGGTGTGGAATGAATCGGACAAATGGGCAAACTCTTGTGAGTCTCCGCTTGCAGGTAGACATTCGACGGCGATGGCGAGGGCGGGGGCGAGGGCGATGGAGAGGAATAGCAAGGTGGATTGGATTTCCATGACAGGGTTACATTTACAGATTGCGTGGACAATGCACTTACTTTTGTTCCTCTGTGCTCGTAATATTTTTTCATAATTGTCCTTGCAGATTGAATGCACTGATCGATTGCAATTCTCTGAGGATCTTACATGTTTCTTGTGCTGCTAAACTACGGCGTTTGAGCGTATTAATCGATTCGGACGTCCTTATTCCTCTAGTCATCGTCTCGACTCTTATTTGGTGTTGACTGTGGAAACTTATGAGAATTTAATTATTATTTATTTGTACGTGCATGTTGATCTGGCCCATGCGATGGTTTTAGCGTGCTCGGATAGATTGCGGGTGACTTTAATAGAAACCGTGTTTCATCTTTAAGTCTTATCTGGAGTGGGAAGGCTTATAGGATCATTCTTTTCCGTTCAACAATAAATTTTGACTCTCTTGTAAGATAGTAGTGTACCAAAAGAAATTTATAAAACCTTTTAAAAACCGAACCCATGACGATATGTGGGACGGTTAGGGATCAACCAACGTAACAAAACTCGTTAACGTGAAAGTCTAATTACCTGCTGGTCCAACCTGATTCTTATTACCAGAGTCAATTCAAAACTTTAGAAAGAGGATGTGATGTATGTTTTTCTTTTGCTTTTTAAAATAATTAGTTACTAACAAACACTAAGACAGGGATCAAGTCCCGTTTATTCGCAGATTTCATGCTTGATATTTGACGTATACCTCTGTCTTTCATAGATATTTGCCTTCTTGAATCAAATTAAAAGCTGTCATACTTCTACGCCAAATTAAATTGTCAACCTATACGTTATCTTAGGATCAAATTATCTTTCTTGCTTGATCAGTTTCGGTTGCCTGGTGGAATCAAATTCAGTCTCAATTTTAACTCGATTCAAATTGTCCAACCTACGGCAACCTTCATGTTATTTTACCACCAAGCATCTCTTGCTTTAGACTTCTTTGCATTTTCCCCTTTAGTAAATCAATAGTATTAGGAAAAAATAAATGGTATAACTTTGTAATATATTTAATTGTCTTCCTCGTTGAATCCAATTTATGAATAAGCAGTTCATTCTCAAAAATATGATTGAAAATTTAATATTCTTTGCAGGAAACATAAAGTTAATTAAAGTTAAGATTGGGAGAAAATTAAAAGGTATTATATTTATTTTTCAGGAAACATAAAGTTAATTAAAAATACTTAATATATAAGTTTAATATTGTGAGAAAATTAAAAGGTATTATATTTATTTTTCAGGAAACATAAAGTTAATTAAAAATACTTAATATATGTAGACACTAAAACAGCACCAATTCTATTATGCGACTGCAAACACTGATCGCATTGACAGACACAGCCCCAAGGGCAGCCCCCAGAGGTTAAACAGTGGTCCTAACCACTCTCACAGTAGTTTTGGAAGGTCAGAGATCAATTTGGCACCTTCAGGCACTTTGCTCAATATCCGTTCCACCCTGGAACGAATTCAAACTGGGATTCGCCCCACCTAGGGACGAATTCCAGATTCGCTCCAGGGTGGGGCGAATTGCAGGTTTGACGGGAAAAAATTCAAATCTTGACAAATGGCAGCTCAGATCCGCCACTTAACGCTTCCTTCATCGCATGGGAGTATGGGTGAGTGTTTTCGAGCGTTAGAGGCAATTACAAGGGCAGTCATGAAGTCCCTATTCAGGGAGGAATCTCCCTCCCCCTAGGAAGGCATGATTGCCAAGTGGCGCCTCTGCATGCCCATTTCAAGAGACCTCCAGGTCTATAAATTGGTGAGTTTCCTCACCCCAAAATATACAGAGAAGGAGCATTTTGGAGCAACGAAGTGCTGTCATTTTATTTTCATACCTCACACCCTTTGGATTTGCGCCTTTCACATCCTTGATCTCTTTTAGAGGGGAGGTCATTGGGTGACTATTGGGAGGACGAATATTGAGCCCAAAACCCGACATTTGGCCACAATATCCCACCAAATTTGCTAAAAATACCCCACAAGAGGTTTTGGACCCATCCCAAGTGGATTGGTGCCGAAATTAGGCCTCAAATGATGGGCGGCCTGCCCCATGGGTGCCCCCTCCCACACTACTATAGTCCTAATTGCCCCCCTTCGGAGCGATGGGAATTCTATGGTAGAATTTATTTCTTTCATTTTTGCATTCAATTCTATGATACTTAGATAGGTTGTCATTTAAATTGCGTCTCGTTTTGAACAATTTTGATCATGTTTCTATCTTTGCTCGCTTCTACTAATCTACAGGTTGCATCATCAAATTCCCATTGATGGAGGCCAAATTGGGAAAATATGACCATCTGGGTCTTCCCAAAATACCCCCAATTAGCTAACCCCAAGTTTGTAGGTCTTTTGGAGCTTCCTAGGTAGGACATTTGGGACAGTACCTTTTCGACATTTTGTTGCAGGTGAATTCATCCCGCCCCAAAGCAAATTCAAATCGATGAGGAATTTCCAAAGTGTTCTTTTTGCAGGGCCCTCCTGGTGGTGTCTTGATGCCCCTGTCAAATTTTTAGAGCATTTGGATTCATTTTAGTCATAGTTTAATTCATTTTTCTCATTCACTTATCGTAGGCTTGGGGATTGCATGCTTTATTTTATCCACAGGTGCTACTAACTATTTCTTGTTCCTTTGAACGCAGGGTCTGGACATCAGAGGAGCAGCAAGGAGTCAAGACTCATCAATGCAAGTGGCTTTGGGTAGAGAAGAGGTAAGAGTCCTAAACTTTTCCTGTCATTTTTTGTTATTATTTTTCTATTTTTTTGGTTTCTTTTTGTGTGCTTAGGAAAGGTTTTGCTGCATGTTTATTTTATTTCATGCAAAATAAAAAGAACCCCACACACCACGTGGCAAATTAAACACCAAGGAGCTGGTCGTAAAACCCCAGCCCTTGATCAAGACCAACGGTGGATTTCATCACCACCTTGGCTTGAATTTTGCATTCATAAACCCCGATCGCTACTATTGCTAGACGTAAATCCTGACGAAAGTTGACCGAGTGTAGCTGGGGTGATTCCCAGCACATGAGGATAAGTCTTCTATGGTAGGTGTCATAAACAGGGTGATTCCCTTTCCGTACCGCCTACGTTCCATGTACCATCTGCTCTCACGTACCTATAGTTTCCCTCACGTAAGGGCGGGTATATAGAGAGGTTGGTATATCGGCCTGGCAATGGTATATCGAAGGGGCGACCAATTTTGGGAGTCATAAGAGCCCTCATTTTGCATTTAAATGTTCTTTACAAAAACCTTCAAAAAAAAACAAAAACAAAAAACAAAACACACTAAACCAGGTTTAGGACACACTCTCAATATTTAAATGAGATAATCACTGCTTTGTGTGTGTGTGTGCTCTTTTCTGTTTAGTGTAGCATAAAAATCATAAAAAGAGATAAAAAAAAATCTATTTAGCTTGTAGAAAAACAACACCATGGTGTACACCCGTAGCCAAGCCCAATCAAGGGCAGAAGCTATGAAAAGTGTACAAGGGGGCACAAGTCACCTCCGCTATAGCCCTAAGGACTTGGTCATACCGCCTTGGTGGCCTGACCCACAAGAGAGTCCGCATCATTCCATGTCAAGATGGAACTATAGGGACACCCCTTTGGGGGACACGCCCGTTCATCATAGCCCCTTTCAGGAGGAGTCCTTACACGTGGCGCTCAACATAGACAAGAAAGCTCCCTTAGAAGCTCGATATGAGTGGCCACCATGCGATGAAGCGCTAGAGTGGCATAGTGTCCATGAGGAGAGGCCACATGATTATGGCATCCCTCCTTTGCCCCCCATCACTATTAGAACCAATAGACAAAACCCAGAGCGTAGGGCTCTTCAAGCAGGGCGAGCCAACTCTGCCCACCCCTTTCACACATACGAAAGGGAGCACGAGGAAGACCATTACATTCCTCGAGAGCAATGTACAGTGCGGGAGCCATGCGCTTCCACACCCGCTATGTACCATGGTCACCCACTGAGGCCAGAGCCTCGGGTAAATGCCGCCAACCTCGATAGAGGGAAGCGACCTATTGAGATCTCGGATCATCGCGACCGAGGTAAATGCATAGGAGAGGCATCCAGGCCTCCAAGGCTCAAGATGGTGGAACAAATTGACCTGGCAGTCGCCAGACATGCCGCCCACCAAGCATAGATCACGCGGCTTGAGCAAGACCAGCAATAGCTAGAGCATCTATATCGCCTTAGCAAAGAGCGCATTCGGTGCCAAACAGATGAGCTGCTCCATAACCCAGTTCCTGAGAGGGTTCCAACCCCTCACACCCAAAGAGCGAAACCATATGAGAGGCATAATCCCTTGGTGCGAGATAGGTCTCCGTGACCTTATCAAGTGTTGCCTCTAAGACCCCCTAGACCTGAGCGGGAGGCCACTCCCTGGAACAACGATGGGTACCCTCCGTGGGGACCCACCCAGGGTCATAGGTCTCACCCAGAGACTCCTCAGGAAGCTTACGAGGAGTATGAACAAGAAGAAGAGCGGGCCGAAATGCCCTACCAAGGTGGAGGGGTTGCTATCCGGCCACCCCCCCATAGGCCTCAAGTCTCCCACAACCCACAATGGGAGCAAACTAAAGAGGAAGAGATTAAATCTTTCGATGCATACAAAGCGCTGCTAGAGCATTTGGAGTCTATGGAAACCAAAGCTTCTGGGCCCCAAAATCCCATGTTACGCCAACTCCGTAGTCATCCTATGCATCCGTCAGTGCCTGCACCCCCTTACCCCGAACACTTTAAGCTGCCTTAGTTGGCAATCTTTAAGGGTGAGGAGGATGCCCAAGAGCATGTGACCAGATTCCTGAGCCAATGTTTTGGCATTCAGGACAATGATGCATTGTTGCTAAGGACATTTATAACCACATTCATGGGCCCTACCTCGGATTGGTTCACTCAATTGCCGAAGCACAACATCAGTAACTTGGATCAGTTAGTGGATGCGTTCCTCGAATGCTTCACCTTTAACACCAAGAAGAAGGTGTCACTAAGTGACCTGGCCAGCCTCAAGCAGTATGAGGAAGAAACCATGGCGGCCTACGGGAATCGATGGAGGACTCTACTTTCCAAGCTACCCTACCTCCCTCCTATGTCCGACCTTACACAAATGTTCTCACGAAGTTGTTTGAGATCGATCTCTATGCTATTGTAGCTATAGCAATATGCCACCTTAGAGGAAGCTCTGGCGCAAGCCAGAATCATTGAAGAGATCAAGATACAGGATGGCAAGATTGCCAAACCTAAGAAGAAAGAATGGAACAAGAACACAAAAATAGGGACTACGCAACAAAAACCCGCTGTGGTCAATCAAGTTGCTATAAATGTCCCTAAGCCTGCACAAGAAATACAGCCTCAAAAGGCTAACTATCAGGCAGTGCCTCCTAATAATTATGAAAGAGAAAACCAGAAGCAGGAGCAAAATCAGCAGCGTCACCCTAGGCGACAGTACACACCTTATACGGAGTCTAGGGACTCCCTATTTGACCGCTTGTCAGCGATGAACTTGATCAACCTTCCAGAGATCCAAACCATAGATCCCAATGCTCCGAAGCCTAAGGGATACCGGGAGGACTTGTATTGTAGGTTCCACAGGTGGAGGGGACATGACCTGAATGCATGTTGGAAGTTCAAAGGTTTGATACAAGACCTGATTGACAATAAGACGTTGGCAGTGGACAACCCCGTAGCGCCAAACAACCAACAGATGGGAGTTTTCAAAGACCCCTTGCCTGCCCATGAGGCACAGGAAAAACCCCTTCAAGTCAATGAGGTGCAATAGAATTGCCCCATGCAAGGGTATGTAGGAATGATAAGCATAGTGACTAGGAACAAGAGATACCCAAGAGTTGCCCCCGAGGCAGCCACAAGAGAGGTTCCATCGACGTCACAACCTCAACAGCACCCTATGCAACTACCTCCGCCTAGACCCGCGGCCATGATTCGGACCAAACTCACGCAGAGCTTGAGGACCACGTCGGCTAGGCTCTCCATATACGAGCTTATACAACAATCAACACCCCATCGGGAGGCTCTAATGGAGATATTGAAAGCCATCGAGTTGTAGCCCCATGAAGCAAATTCCTTCAACAACTTTGTGGGACATGTCAAACGATGCATGGAGCCAGTCATCACCTTTCGAGAGGATGAAGTTAAATCAGTGTTTGATGACATGGCAGATCCACCCCTGCACGTTATCACGTGGGTCAACGGGATCCCGTATAAGAGGGTGTTGGTAGACACTGGCTCATCTAGTAACATCATTACCACAACGACATTGAAACATCTGAAGTTTCCAGCCTCTCACATCATGGCTTCCACCTATACACTACGAGCATTCAATGATGCGATATGCTCGATAGTTGGCACAATTGTCCTACCCATTCAAGTAGGACAAAATATGATACCTACATTGTGCCATATTTTGGAAGGCGAGATGGCTTATAACATCTTGCTAGGGTGGCCATGGATCAGGGACATGAAGTGTGTCCCTTCGATAGCTCATCAGTGTTTGAAGTATACATTTGAAGGGGAAGTACATGTAGTCCCGACGGACTTGGAACCCTTCAAATATTGCAATGCGGTGCAGCTGATGCCGCAATCGACCCTTCCATCGATGCACTTGGATTTTTAGTTAAATCCATCTAGATAGGGTCCGATTCCGCAAGCATCCACTAGTGATAAATCCATCAAAACCCCATCCAGGTACATCTTCATCATCCGGTCCTTCACCAACAATGCCACCTATCATGGCTAAATAGAAGGACAAAGGGAAGCAAACCCTGGAAGAGGCTCAACCCCTAGAAGAGGCACTGCCAACAGTATCAACCATCTCTACCGAAGAGATGCCTAGCAAAATGGAAGTTGAGGCTCCTAGTTCACCCAACATGGAGTGGACTCAGGAAGAGCTTTCATTCCCTCCCCCTCAATCGCCAACAATCACTGTTGAAATGGCCAATACGGGCCTGGGGGAGTATCTAGTGTGGAATGTTGTAGCAACGACCACACTAGAGTCCATGCAAGACATGGGGAGACCTCGCCTCCCCATCGGTACAATTGTTCCTTTAGGCTACCCGCCAAACCAGACAAACTTTGTGTATGGGGGCCTTGATCATGGTACTGAGCCATGCATGCAAGAGGACGAAGATGAAGAGCCCTTTGCAGAAGATGTCAACTATCTGTCTAACCCGGACTTTGCTCTGAGATATCTTGGCCAATGCAATTGGCATGGATATGGGCTAGGTAGGTATGAGCAAGGAGTGCGTGTCCTTTGCCAGCCAAGATACCAAATGCCTTATGACAAGTCGGGCATGGGGTTCAACCACCCCCTGCCCTTGGACATCTTGGTGGAGAACATGCAAGGCCTAGGGATAGGCAACAAGGGTGGATTGGCATCAGATCCTTATGCCAACCCAAACACAACGTATACATTGGGAGATTACCTCCCATGGTCAACAACCACCCTTGTTAACCTCAATAACCCTTCCCCTTTGCTAGAGAGAGGCGAAAGTTTAGGGACTCACTTTCAAGGAAGGTATAAACAGTGTCAAGAGGGATCTTCGAAGGATGAATCAGAATATGAACCAGCATCATATGACCCCTTCGAATCAGATAGTGATCACTCACAAGTGATCCCCATGAATGACTGTCAAGAGAGCCTCTTGACAATGTTCCCTCTAGAGGCTCCAATCGAGCCAGTGCCACGTCAAGAGAATCAGGTCCCCCCATGGAGAGTGGAACAACCACAATGGGGCCAAATTAATTTGCTCGAGCAGGATGAGCCTGTAATACCTCAAACAGTTGTCAGAGCCAACGAGGGCTTTTGGATCTCCGATAGTGATTACGAAGATGAAACAAAAATGACATATCTTAATCACATGCGATAGATGCCGCAACCATACCCCTTGGAGATTAACGACATATTTGAATAGATGGGCATAGTGCCAGGGCACGAGTGGTACGTAGACCCAGTGGGGTGGGACCAAGTGTTGGATCCACCACTCCAGGTATATGAAGAGCACCTTCCACCCTGAGACCCTAGGGTGATATCAGTGCCGAGGGCAGACCCTATCCTCCTATCAGCACATAGGGCCGATCCATTCATGCCAATACCTCTAGAGCCAGATCTAGAGCACAGAGAACATCCAGAATGTTCGAGTCATCACACCCATGGTAATGGAGACCAAAATCATTTCATCAACATGATCTCCATTGACTTAACCGCCCCCATCCACAATCCGGCTGACCCAAAATGGTCATTGCATCTAGACATAGATGCCATTGACTAGGATTGCGTCAATTCACCTCCATCCCCATCAGAGTACTGGAATTTTGGTAAAATGCTTCATTTTACCCTAGGGTCAACTCAAGATATCTTTCATGCCGAAGAGGAACCCGAGGTTCCCAACACAAATTTAAACTCAAAAAATGATATCCATTTGATCCCAACTCCACATCAGTTGGAGGATGGATCCCACATGTTGGTCGAGGAGATGACTAACGTAGACATCGGCTCGGATCCAATGAATCCACAGATCATCAAGCTAGGGGTAAGCTTATCCCTTGAAGAGCAAGCCGACTACATTACCCTTCTCAAAGAGAAGAAGGAGGTTTTTGCATGGTCATACAGAGACATGTCGGGGCTAGATCCATAGCAGTCACGCATAATCATCTACTAACAGGGGGGAGGAGTTCATCGAGATGACACCCGAGCCCGTAGACCACTAGTTGCTGAGAACGAGCGTAATGCTCCGAGCATTTACGATCTATCAAGAGCGACTTAAGAAAGCAACAACATGAAAGTTCACCCGAGGGATTTTCGGGTTGGTGACTGGTCTTAAAAGAGAACCAACGGAACTCTAGTTTGTCATCCCATCTAAGGGACAAGTTCACGCAAATTGGTTAGGTCCCTATGTAATTGATAGTAAAATAGGCCTGGAACATACCCTACCTCTCTTACGAAACAAAGGAACTAGAACCCTTGAACATCATCATTTGTGCATTCCATATCTAAAAATACCCAAAAAAATGCTCCAAGGATTCCCACAACGCTTGGTCAATCCCAAAATGCTCCAAGGATTCCACAATCACTTGGTCAATCCCAAAATGCTCCAAGGATTCCTACAATCGCTTGGTCAATCCCAAAATGCTCCAAGGATTCCTACAATCACTTGGTCAATCCCAAAATGCCCCAAAGGTACCCATTACCGCTTGGTCAACCAAAAAGCTCCAAGGATTCCCACAATCGCTTGGTCAAAAATAAGAAAATTCAAAAATAGTAAAATCATCAAAAATAACAAAAATTTGCATCTCATTTCCAGGCATACTCCAACTCATCACAACAATAAAGAGCTCTTTTCGCATCTCATCTTCATATTCACAAAAAAAAAATCAATCCATCAAAAACACAAAAATATGTAGTTGCATTAAGCATCACATCCATACATTGCATATTTGTGATCATACAGACTGTAATTACTCCGCCAATCCATCTTGTTCCACATTTCTCCATTCTATAAGCAATCCATCAAAAATAAATGCCATTCACTTCTTTTTACCATACCAGAGTCAGTGGTCTTCTAATGTATCAAGAGTTTTCGTCCTTCAGTCATTATATAGCTTTCTAGCCACGTACTGTACCAAGTCAGATAGATTTTACAAAGGTAGAGTTCTACTTGGATCACACCTTGTTACGTAGCATCCCAACACAAATTAAAACACATAAAAATTCCCAAGTTGTGTGAATGAAAGATGAAACCTGCACAACAATCCAGGTCACCATAAGAGAAACGGTTATCTTGCTCATCCCCCTGTGCGAATGACCCCAAGAATGCTGAGAGTTGGCAAAAGGACAAGCATCCTCCCTACCCAATTCCCCAAGAATCCCAAGTTCTCAAAAAGTTGCAAACATCATAAAATCTTGCAAAAAGTCAAAACTCCAAAAAATTTGACATCACCACCAAAGTGCATACATCAAAAGGCACATACAATAGTGATTCTCATCACTCGAAATTCAAATCCCTTGCTCAAAAGAAAAAAAAATAATAAAATAAAAAGTGATTTTTATCACTACAAAAGAGCAAGTATCCCAATACAATTGAAGAAAAGAAGGGAGTCGAACTTGAATCCCTGGAACTCTCAGCATTTCGACAGGTCATGAGGCAAACCTCAGTATCGGTTTGGTGGATAGCCTATCGGTCACTGGTGGTAAACCTCCCGCATGATGATATATCTGTCACATTAACTCGTGTACAGATCAATGTTTGCATGTGGATGAGCTAGCTTATGGTATCCTAGATAGCACCACAGATTAATCCGACTAAATACAACAAAGGAGTTAGTGGAGCTAATTAGGTGATCCTCAGTATAGGTTTGGTTGACAGCCTATCTGGCACTGGCGGTATCCTGACAAATACCACATAAACGAACTCAATTGCACACATAGGGATGTGAAATAACTTGGTCAAAGACAAGTCCGATTCATACCTTGTCCAAAAGTCTTGTAAGATAAAGTACAGTCGTGGCTAGTTAGTTAAAACCGTCTGAGTCTCAAAAAACCTTAGCTACATTCTAAACCAACTGTGCTATCTTTCATCCTCGCATTGCCATCAACAATCGCCAAAAAAAAAAACCCCACAAAGGTCTAAATAGTCTATGGTGCTCTCGCCAAACAACACAAATTCAATTCATCCATTACATTTGCATATCCTAAAATTTAGAAACATTTGCATTCATCATAACATATGCATCCATCAAAATAAATTAACATGCATACATCCATACTCATCACTCATCATGCATAAAATCAAATCATCACACTCGCATAAATAAAATAAAGTCATCTGTATATATCATCAAAAATGCCCGTAGGCTACAATGAACCGGTCCTGTGACCCCGCAACAAAATCCAAAAGCTCAAAAACCCCCAAGCCTAGGGCATCGGCCACCATGATCATGCCCCATAGGTCGGTGGGCTACTGCTAGCCCCCGCATCACGCCTACTCGCCCCCTCATCCTAGCCGCCTACGTCGAGAGGATGCTGATTGCTCAGTCTCGCTCCCTCTCGAGCGGCGCGACGATCCGCCTTCGCTGAATGTAGGGACCCGCCCACCAAGGTGGCTAATATCTGCCTCCAGCTCCAACCGCTGCCACACCGAGTCCATCTCCCACTGGTGATACGTCGCCAAGTTCTCATCACGTTGTGCCAAAGCCCTATCCCTCTCTGCTAGCTGCATCCGTAGGAGATCCCTCTCCCGTGCAGCATCGGTGTCCCCATCCTATCGATGGTAGGCAGCCAATGCATTCTCTCGCTCTGCTAGCTGCATGCATAGGAGATCCCTCTCCCATAGTGCATCCCCAGCTCCTCATCGCGCCTCCATAGCAGCCCCTCCAATCGTGCAATCTCGGCACGTAGCCCGGACTTCGTGTCCTCCACATCCGCTCGAGGCATGGGCATCTCTGGAATAACATCCTGCTCTGGCTCCCACTGCTCTGTGATGTCCTGCATCTCTGGCTGATCTGGAACCCCAAAATCCACATCCGCATCCTCCACCTCCACCATGTCTGCATCCTCCAGCGGAGCTCCCCAATCATCTCCTGGTGCCTCGACACCCTCCCCACCCGCTGCTGCTGCCTCCACGCCTCCTAGTGGCCCCTCTCCTCGCCATCACCATAGTACCCACCACTGGTCATACTCTATGGTAGTCCCGATTCCCGCCCCCCCCCCCCCCCCCCCCCGCCCCCCCCCCCCCCCCCCCCCCCCCCCCCGTCATCCACTCTGCGCGTAACCCCATTGGCCTCTCCACCGCTATGTGCTACCAAGCCCAGCTCTACAACAGATAGTTGCAGCTAATCCCCTTTCGCCTTCGGTAGTGGACCTTGTACAGCTCACCATAGAGCTGTGCCAGCAGTGTCTATCCCCACCTCATGATCAGCGGTGCCTCCGTCGGGCACCCCACCAGCCGCCAGACCACATCCAGCGAGTTCCATGGGAACCTCGCACCTGACGAGTCAGGTAGCAGCATGTTGGAAATGAGGCCCATAAGTACTGCGTGCCTCACTCCCAACACCCCTCTCTCAAGCCACCATCGGACCAAAATCCTGCCAATCTGGCAGTCACCCTCTGCCCTCTCCATTGGGCTCTCCACACCCAGCTCCTCCCCGTGCCCAAAGCAGCATGTCAACACTATTGTCCGCTGATCTCGATGCATCGTCCGGATCGGTAGTCCATCTATTGGAATCCGAAGAATCCGATAGACATCCTCCAAGGTCACTGTCATCTCCCCTATTGGGAGATGGAAGGTGTTGGTCCGAGGATCCCATAGGTTGATCAGGGTCATCAGATAGGCCCGATCCCCGACCACAGGCTCCAACCGAGTCACCTGCTTGAGCCCAAGGGCATCAAGCCACTCCCAGTCAGCCACAGTTAGCACCCCCCATGCTTCAACAAAAGTAGTAGGCACACGATACCAACTCTTCACAACCTGCAAAAGAAAACAACACAAAAACATTAACATCATGAAAAATTGTACAACAATAACATGAATATACAACACTGCCTAACAATGTACAACTCAAAAACAACAAAATTCACAAAAATTCAAAAAAAAATACAGTTTGTCAGTCTTAGGGTTTTGTACTCTAAGTTTAAAATTGACAACATAAAAACACAAAAACATTTTTTTAACTACAGTTATCAGTCTTAGGGTTTATGTATTCTAAGTTTAAAATTGACAAAGTATGCACAAACAAAACAAAATTAAAATAACATTTTCTAACCTAGGGTTTTCACCTACGTTTTAAAACTGACAAGTTCAACCTAAAAAACTAGGGTTTTGCGTTCCGTTTATCCTAGGGTTTTAGTTTAGCAAAATCAAAATGTTTCCTAGGGTTTACTTTAGTGTAAAGCGAAAAGTAAATTTCTGTTCCATTTTAAAAAGAAAAATAAAATTTCAACCTAGGTTTAAAACTACGTTTTTCGTTCAGTTTTAAGCTAAGTCTTGGTTTGTGTTCAGCTCAGTTTTAGGGTTTCAATTTTAATTTTGGAAAACAACATAACAAAGAAAAATAAACAAATCACTTGCAGTTTTAAAACATATAACAAACAAAAGCAATAACGCTAAGGAGCACTTACTGGTCTCGCTTCGGCTCCGTCGCTCGATCCGGTCTATGCACTCATGATGTCGGGAGAAATTTGGCAGTGCTTCGCTTCACAGAATTAACCTCCTCCTCCTCAGAGCTCCAAATCGCAAGAAAATTCGAATGCAAATGAGCCCAAACCCTAGTTTTGGCCTTTAAATAGGCTTTTTGAGCTTATATTCGTTCCTCCCTGGGACGAGCGCTCTGGTTAGCACTCGTCCCACCCTGGGACGAATACTAAACTGGTATTCGTCCCACCCCGAAATGAATTCAGGGCAAAAATTTCAAAAACAACAAAAATTGAACAAAAATGCACCAAAATAGCTAATAAACTTGCCCGATGAAAGTGCTTTTGCACTTGACATCCCGGGCATGCAAAACGGACGTCGGGGTCACAAATCCTCACTATCCTCCTCCCTAAGAAGGCTACCATAGCTGGACCACTCCACGGGAGGACGGATTTTTGAGAATTTCATCCCCAAACGGCGTCATCAAAACGGGTCAAAACCCACCCAAAAATAGCAATAACATTGCCGAACGAAGGCGCCTTCGTGCCTGACATTCTTGGCATCCAAAATAGATGTTGGGGCTACAAATTGTCACCATCCTACTCCCTAAGAAGGCCACCATGGCCGGACCGCTCCACGGGAAGACGGATTTTTGACAATTTTAGCTCCAAAAAGCGTCACCAAAAGGGTTAACACCCACCAAAAATAGGTCTAAATGTCGAAAAACTGCACACACTTAATGCTAAAACATCTGAAGGCACCCTTGCACAAGTCATCTTGGGTCAAGCGACTCGTCACTTTTCTCATGAAGGTCATTCCCTCATCGATTCGTCGCTTGAGGGGGTAGTCACACTTAGTCACCAATCAACAAGTACACACCCAATTAAGGAAAATGACATGCATTCAAAGAATCATTGACAAAGACAATCACGCCCCTGCTTGGGGCAGTAAACAAGCAATAATCACAAGCTGATCAAATCACTTGGCATTTCATGAATCATGAACTCAAGGTTCTCACAGACAAAAGGTTGCGCCCTTTGCCTATTCATGACTCGATCAATGTCCAAGATCAAGTAACACCTCACCGAAAAAGGTTAACACTTGAATTAAGTTCCTTCGCTCGTCAGAAGCAAGGATTCAAGAATGCATGCCCTTTCCATACTTGGGGCATCAAAAGTTGGTTAGGTTACTGAGAAACCCTAATCATTAGTGCTTTGGTTATCTATTTTTGCTCGACGTTGCGCCATGCACAGCGCATCCCAAAAAGGGGCATCTGTAGACACCAAAACAACACCAATCCGATTATGTGACTGCAAACACTGATCGCATTGACACACACAGCCCCAAGGGCAGCCCCCAGAGGTTAAACAGTGGTCCTAACCACTCTCACAATAGTTTTGGAAGGTCAGAGATCAATTTGGCACCTTCAGGCACTTTGCTCAATATCCGTTCCACCCTGGAATGAATTCAAACTGGGATTCGCCCCACCCAGGGACGAATTCTAGATTCGCTCCAGGGTGGGGCGAATTGCAGGTTTGACGGGAAAAAAGTCAAATCTTGACAAATGGTAGCTCAGATCCGCCACTTAACGCTTCCTTCATCGCATGGGAGTATGGGTGAGCATTTTTGAGCGTTAGAGGCAATTACAAGGGCAGTCATGAAGTCCCTATTCAGGGAGGAGTCTCCTTCCCCCTGGGAAGGCATGATTGCCAAGTGGTGCCTCTGCATGCCCATTTCAAGAGACCTCCAGGTCTATAAATTGGTGAGTTTCCTCACCCCAAAATATATAGAGAAGGAGCATTTTGGAGCAACGAAGTGCTGTCATTTTATTTTCATACCTCACACCCTTTGGATTTGTGCCTTTCACATCCTTGATCTCTTTTAGAGGGGAGGTCATTGGGTGACTATTGGGAGGACGAATCTTGAGCCCAAAACCTGACATTTGGCCACAATATCCCACCAAATTTGTTGAAAATACCCCACAAGAGGTTTTGGACCCATCCCAAGTGGATTGGTGCCGAAATCAGGCCTCAAACGGTGGGCGGCCTGCCCCATGGGCGCCCCCTCCCACACTGCTACAGTCCTAATCGCCCCCCTTCGGAGTGATGGGAATTCTATGGTAGACTTTCTTTCTTTCATTTTTGCATTCAATTCTATGATGCTTAGATAGGTTGTCATTTAAATTTCGTCTCGTTTTGAACAATTTTGATCATGTTTCTATCTTTGCTCGCTTCTACTAATCTACAGGTAGCATCATCAAATTCCCATTGATGGAGGTCAAATTGGGAAAATATGACCATCTGGGTCTTCCCAAAATACCCCCAATTAGCTAACCCCAAGTTTGTAGGTCTTTTGGAGCTTCCTAGGTAGGACATTTGGGACAGTACCTTTTCGACATTTTGTTGCAGGTGAATTCGTCCCGCCCCGGAGCGAATTCAAATCGGTGAGGAATTTCCTGACTATTCTTTTTGTAGGGCCTTCCTAGTGGTGTCTTGATGCCCCTGTCAAATTTTTAGAGCATTTGGATTCATTTTAGTCATAGTTTAATTCATTTTTCTCATTCACTTATCGTAGGCTTGGGGATTGCATGCTCTATTTTATCCATAGGTGCTACTGACTATTTCTTGTTCCTTTGAACGTAGGGTCTGGACATCGAAGGAGCAGCAAGGAGTCAAGACTCATCAACGCAAGTGGCGGTGACGTTTGGTCCGCCCATTTTACATGTGGGCACGCGGAAGAAGGAAGGGCATCCATGGATGTAACAAGAACGCATACTTAAACGCTCCTAGCCCTTGGAAGGGGAGGATGCACATTGTAACCGAGTTGTGAAACATATCAATAAAAAGGGCTGTCTTCTTTATTTGCATTTGTTTCATTTTGATTCGCTCATGCTTTTCCCTCTTTTCATGCACTTTCAAATTCCTAGGATTTAGCGTTAAGTTTGGTTCGGTTTGCATCGCATCTTCGCTTTCCTTTTTGCTTCCGTATCCTCGTGCTTTCAATATATAAGTTTAAGATTGTTAGAAAATTAAAAGGTATTATATTTATTTTTCAATTGGTTATATGGGATTGAAACTGGCCCCATATTTATTACATCATCACCACATAGTAATATTACAACAAAGCTTAGATATTATGCATGTCTCCCTTGAACCTTGGTTTCCTCTTTGAATATTGAGGAAACGAATATTCATATATATTAATTATGAATATTGGTTTAATAATTAAACCAATATTGAGTTAATGCCACTTGATAAAGTATCATATATATATTTTAAAATATGTAGTAGTCAATATTTTTTAGTTTTTTAGTTATTTATATTAATTATGTTATCATAATTTTTAAAAGTATTATAACTTTTAATAATATCTTATTTTTTGTCTCAATTTTTTTTTTTTTTCTTTTTTAATAAAAGTTTTGGGTTGCATGTTCAACTAGTTGATAAATTTCTATGTAAAATTTTTGCTTATTTTATAGTTTGATTTTATCTCATAAATAAGATCAATGGTTATTATAGTAGATCTTTGGAGAGTTAGTTGATCAAATTTTCATAAAAAATTAGTAAGACTAACATTCGTCAAGGATCTTTTTAGAAGATTATCTTCATAAGCATAGCTCTTATTAATTTTATCCTTTCTGGTTCTTAATTTTTGTCAAGTTATGTCAAGGTACAAAAGTTTTATTCATTATATTTTGAGCTCTCTATGATAAATCTTGTCATCCTAATTTTAAATATAATATAGTAACATCCAATTATATCAACATGCTTCTTTTATTGTTCTAGATCATCATAGTACTTTTTGGATATGTTATTACTAAAAAAAGTCTTGGGTGGATTAAATTAACATCTAAAGCTAGAGTAATTCTAAATTGTATAAATATAATCTAATTCATAAAGGTAGTACACATGGCAAGATAATACAAGTGTGACTTTAGTGTGGACCTAATTTTAGGTGTTGACATTATAGATTTGTATGGCATATAAATATCATTTATTCTAAATATTGTATTTCTTTAAAAAGGTTATATGAATCATTTATTCTAAATATTATATTTCTAAAAAAAAAAGTTTCACATTTTAAATGCCAAAGAGTTAATAATAAGAAGGTAGAGTTTATTCCAATGACATCATTAGAAAGAAAGAGATAATAGATTCCATTGCACTGTAATTATATTTTTTGCACTTTAGTTCCTCATATCCCCTTATTTTATATCACAAAGAGTAGTCCAATAAATCAAGAAGAGAGATTTCATGTAAGCCTCATAGTTGTATCTCTAGTTTGCACACTGTTTAGATCTATCTATAACATGTATAGAACTAAATTTTACTCTAACATTTGTTTGAATATTAATGTTGATCAATAAAACTCTTAGATTCAAGTTTTTAAATCTTACATTTTTTCATTCTTAATTTTCTTGAAATATATAATGTTAAGCTTAACTTGAGATCATAACTAACCTTTATAATATATTTATTTGTATAGCCTTATGGGCTATTATACACCTTGTACATGTGGGTATATAACAATATTATAGTAATAAATCTTAATATGGGTTCTTTAAACTTGACCAAAAGTCACTTGTAATTTAGGTATTTATACCCCCTTGATATCAATTATTTTTTCATTCATTGGAAACTAATATTTTCATTAGTGGGATTATTTGTTATCCATGAAAAACCTTCATATCATGTTGTACTTATGTGTAACTTCTATTTATTAGGTAATGTGTTTATTTTATTTATTCCTATATATATTAATAAATATTATATGGTATCAAAGTAGGTGTGTTTATTTTTATTTATTTATATTAATTATGTTATCATAATTTTTTAAAGTATTATAGCTTTTAATAATATCTTCTTTTTTTGTCTCAAATTTTTTTTTTTTTTGTTTTTTAATAAATATTTTGGGTTGAATGTTCAACTAGTTGATTAATTTCTATGTAAAATTGTTGCTTATTATATAGTTTGATTTTATATCATAAATAAGATCAATGGTTATTATAGTAGATCTTTGGAAAGTTAGTTGATCAAATTTTCATAAAAAATTAGTAAGACTAACATTCATCAAGGAGCTTTTTAGAATACATATCTTCATAAGCATAGCTCTTATTGATTTTATCCTTTTTGGTTCTTCATTTTTGTTAAGTTATGTCAAGGTACAAAAACTTTATTCATTATATTTTGATCTCTCTATGATCAATTTTGTCATCCTAATTTTAAATATAGTATAGTAACATCCAATTATATCAACATATTTATTTTATTGTTCTAGATCAGTGTAGTACTTTTTGGATATGTTATCACTAAAAAAAGGTTTGGATGGATTAAATTAGCATCTAAATCTAGAGTAATTCTAAATTGTATAAATATAATCCAATTCATAAAGGTAGTACACATGGCAAGATAATACAAGTGTTACTTTAGTGTGGATCTAATTTTAGGGGTTAACATTATAGCTTCGTATGGCATATAAATATCATTTATTATAAATATTGTATTTCTTTAAAAAGGTTATATGAATCATTTATTCTAAATATTATATTTCTAAAAATAAAAATTTCACATTTTAAAGGCCAAAGAATTAATAATAAGAAGGTAGAGTTTTTGAAATGACATCATTAGAAATAAAGAGATAGTAGATGAAAATAATAGATCAAATTTAGAGGGAACACGATTCGAAATTGATTAGACATTTTTCGCAGGACTGCCCAAACTTCCGAACTCGTTTCGGCCATATCTCACTCATCCGGACTCGGATTGAGCTGAAATTTTGAGGGTAGATGCCTGAAAAACCCTAGAACGTCTCCACCAATTTTCATATCATTTGGAGCAACACAGATCCTAGCGCATCCCTATGTGTGAACGATATATTTGGCAAGCGGCTATGCGAGGGTTTCATCTGGGTTGAGTGCAAGCAGCTCCAGAGGTTGGTTTTTAGGGCCTTCGGGCCCTAGCGGCCAATATTTTTGTGGTTTATGCTCAATATTTTAGCAAGAAATGTTGCAGGGGATACAATATGGGTTAGAAATTTGTCTTTCAACAGATCATACTATGAACTTGAGTGACAACGACTTCCAATTTGCTGCACAAAAGAAAAGTGAAAACCATACCTTTCCACGACGTCTAGGGCAAGGATTAAAGAGATCACGAAACAAGTTTCAAGCAGTTGATCAAAAAATGGCTCATATCTCAAGTGAATCTGGTGCTAAGGTGCACCCACAAAATAATTCTACTATGAAAACCCCTATCAAGGGTAAGAATTTCGAAGACTCAGTCCCAAAAATGAATTTTAGGGATGCCCTTCATGGTGGACAGCCTCAGCCCAATGCTAATATCAATATTAGGGCTTCCCATAAACCTCTAAGAATGCCTAAGATTGATCCCAGGAAAACAGAGTCAGGATGTCTTAAAGCAACTGATGGAACTCCTATTGTTAAGCTTGATATGGGTAACATTCAGACTGGCATTGAAGATTTGGAAAAAAGAGGACTAATTTGTCGGTTCATGGGTTTTCGTCCGAGTCTATCTGCTTTCAAAGTCTGGGCTGCAAAAAGCTGGAAAACTAAAGGTGAGTTACAAATCTCTATTTATCCAAATGGTTATTTTCTTGTTTTATTTGCTAATAATGAAGATAGAGAGAAAACTTTTCAAGGGGGTCCTTGGTTTTTTGGAAGGGCAGGGCTTTTCATGAAGCCCCGGCATACTAAATTTAAATCCGAAGAAGAGATGCCTTCTATAGCTCCCGTGTGGGTTAGACTCTTTGGCCTCCCTATTGAATTTTGGAATCCTACTATTTTTTCTTCAATTGGAAACTCTTTAGGAACTTTTATGATGTCTGCTGATTGTACTCAAAATTTTGAACATATTATTTATGCTCGGATTTGTGTTTTAATGGATTTTGACAAACCCCTACCTAAAAATATCACATTACAATTTGGGGAAGACACTTGGGAGCAAGTAGTGGACTATGAGAACATTCCTTTTCATTGTAGAATTTGCCATGAATATGGTCATTTGGCCAGTGCTTGCCCAAATAAAATTCCTGATCAAAAGAAAGAAGATATAAACTCAACAGGTTTCCAAATACCTAAGAAGAAGAACACTCAAAAAAACCAGTTATGAAGGATCAATCAAAGTCATCTGCTAATATGTTTGAAATCCTTTCCACAAATGATGTCCCAAGTGAGGAAGAGGAAATAATGGAAACTAAAATCTTAGAAACACAATTTAAATATGAAGGGAAGAACTCAGAGACAAACCAACAAATCAAAGGTTTTCAACAAAAAAAAAAGGAGAAAATTTACACAAGAAAAACAATATTTCAAATGTCAAAACTTCAAATAATGCAGGTCCCAATATAGACTCCGTTGAACCATCTAGTAAAATTTTGGTCGTGTACGAGCATTCTTCAAGGTTAGAAGCCATCTCGGATTCAATTGGAATAAGTCAAGAAATAGGGAAAAAAAATTGAAGATGGATTCTAATCAAAAAGTAGGTCGCAAGACCAATCAATATCATATGGTAAAAGAAGGTGAAAAGCTTGTAGAGGAAGGTAAGATTAATGCCCTTCCCAACTTTTTTAGCCCTGGTATTAATGAAGATCATCACTTGGAATATTAGAGGACTCAAAGGGAGTCTTTCAAAACAAAATGAAATTAGAAGAATGATTCAGATAAATCATCCACATCTTGTTTTCCTTCAAGAAACAAAGATGTCAATGGAGGATATGGACTTAATTGCCAAGAAAATTTGGCCAACTGA
Source organism: Wollemia nobilis (assembly GCA_028583015.1). NCBI lineage: Eukaryota > Viridiplantae > Streptophyta > Pinopsida > Araucariales > Araucariaceae > Wollemia > Wollemia nobilis. The sequence continues at coordinate 17,143,203 of JAQPPZ010017235.1, forward strand.
AAAGTGGTTTCCCTCGGCTCCCAAGGGACTTCGGGTGGCATTGCTTGTCTTTGGGACCCAAAAGAGGTAGTTATTCACCATATGGTTGGCAGTTGGGGTTTGTTGGCTATAGCTATTCAAAGTAGACATTCCAACCAGATTATGCTCTGCATTACTGTTTATGCTCCGACTTCTTTGGAGAAAAAAGAAGACAGTGGAAGGATATTACTCATATTATCTCTCATTTTCCTAAATCTTGGATCTTGATCGGAGGAGATTTCAATACCATCCTCTCTCTGGATGAGAAAAGGGGGGAAATAGAAATTTGGATAAAAGCACCGACCTCATGAGCGAATATATTGCAAACCTCCATCTTGTGGATATCCAACCGTGATAATGGCCTTATGACTTGGTCTAATAGAAGGCAAGGCTTAGCTTGTATAATGGAGAGATTGGATAGGTTTTTGCTCTCTAAAAATTTCTTAATCCATGGTCACATTCCTAAAGTGAAGACTCTTAATAATGTTGGTTCGGATCATTGGCCACCATGGTGGAAATGTGGAAAACCAATGTGAGTTTCTCTCCTTTTCATTTTCAATTAATGTGGCTTAGAGACATTTCCTTCAGACCTCATGTGCAACAATGGTGGAAGGAAGGTAAACCTAGGCATGGGACTAAGATGTTCTGTTTTGCCAAAATACTGCAATACATTAAATCCAAAATCAAGACTTGGAACTGGAAAGAGTTTGGGGATGTTCATAAAAAAACATGAAGTTATTGCTCATCTTGAAAATTTGAATAAGAAAATCCGTTTAGATGGCCTCACAGAGAAGAGAAGTGCAGATGAAATTAAACTCACAACTCAGTTAGAGGAATGGGAAAAAAGAGAAGAAATCTTATGGAAGCAAAAATCTAGAATTCAATGGCTCAAAGAAGGAGATCGAAACACAAATTTCTTCCACAAATCTCTTCTAGCTCGAAGATCTCACAACTTTATTTCTTCCTTAAAATCAGATTCTGGAGATGTTGTTTATACTTGGGATGGCATGAACTCTATTGTTGTTGATTACTTTTCCAATATTTTTGTTGCTACTCCTCTTGACTCAGCTTCTCAACATAATGTTCTTCAAGCAATCCCTTCTCTTATCACTTTCTGATCCTATTACTATCAATTAGCTTCAACAAGTAGTTTTTAAAATGCAAAAAGGGAAAACCCCAGTGCCTTGATGGTTTTCCTATTGAGTTCTACCAAGAGTTCTGGGATATCCTTCATGTTGATTTATTAGAGGTGGTGGAAGAAGCCAGGAAAGCCAAAGAAATTTTGAAGGTTATCAATAAAACTTATATTACTCTTGTTCCAAAAGCTCAAGAGGTTGATCATATCTCAGCTTTTAGACCTATTGCTTTATGTAATGTTCTTCTCAAAATCATTACTAAAATCATGGCATAAAGGTTGAAGCCTCTTTTGCATAAGATTATTTCCCAGAGCAAGGGGGTTATGTGGAAGGACGTCAAATAGTAGATGAGATAGTTCTTGCTCAGGAAGCCATCCATTCCATGGATATGCAAAATTCTCCTTCCATGTTCATTCGGTTAGACTTATCCAAAGCTTATGACAGAGTGGATTGGCACTTCCTTATCAAAGTTTTGAGGCAATTTGGTTTCTCTAAGGATTGGATGGATTGGATTATGGGATGTATCTCTTCAGTTTCCTACTTAGTTCTTATCAATGGTAGGCCTTCTCAATATTTCCCAGCTTCCAGAGGTATTAGGCAAGGTGACCCGCTATCCCCTTATTTATTCATCATTCTTGTTGAATGCTTGGGTAGGACTATAACCAAAAAGAGGGAAAACAAAACCCTTGAGGGAGTTACCATTGCTCATGGAGCTAGACCTATCTCTCATCTTCAATTTGTGGATGACTCTACTCTTTTAGGTAAAGCTATAGTTAAGGAAGCTTCTAATATTAAGCAAATCATTAGCTATTTTTCTAAGGCTATCGGGCAGCTTGATCAATGAAGACAAATCTAAAGTTATTTTCCTTTCACCCGCTCCACTAGACAGGAATCCATGGTCTTGGATAAATTAAGATATAAGAAGACCTCTCTTCCAATCACTTATTTAGGTATTCCCATAAATATTCAAAGGCAAAAAAATAAATATTGGAATTGGTTGTTGGACAAAGTCAAGAAGAAAATTGGAAAGTGGACCAACAAGTGGCTTTCTTCTCGGGGGTAGAATCACCTTGGTAAAATCAGTCCTTCAAGCTATTCCTATTTATGTTTCTTCCATTTTGAATATCCCAAAGGTTGTTCTTCGAGAATTGGATCAAATCAGTCATCGTTTCCTTTGGAGTGGTACTAAGGAGAAAAGAAAATGGGCCTTGGTGAAATGGGATACTTTATGTCTTCCTAAGAGTGAAGGGGGTTAGGATTCCGGTCTTCAATTAATAACAACAAAGCTTTAGCTGCTAAATTATATTGGAGGATGTTGCATAACCCCAATGCTCTTTGGGCCAATAATCTCCATGCTAAATATGTCGAGAACAAAAGTCCTGAAGACCTTGTTCGCTATCAACTTCCTACCAAAGGTTCTCCCATTTTAGCAGCTTCTTAAGACCGGTGAGGATTTGATAAAGAAAAAATTATTTTGGATCATTCATAATGGTCAACATGCAAATTTTTGGATAGATTCTTGGGATGGTCACAAGCCTTTGATAACTCAGTTTCCGATTGGAGGCCTTGGATGGAGGAGCTTCACCGAGCTAATTGGATAAAGGTGGCTAATTATCGTTCGGTACCATACTCGGTAATTCAAAGGTTGGTAGATATTGGATCCCTATTGAGGACTCGGCCTATTCAAATCCCGTAAAGGCAAAGACAAGATATCCAAGGCATCCTTCATATGAGATCCCTCTCTTGGTCCCATGAAAAAGATTGTTTTGGATGGAACAACACTACTAAGGGTGAGTATTCAGTTGCTCAAGGTTATTTGACCTTATGCCATAATAATCCCAACCATTCTTCTGACATATTTTCTCGATTGTGGGCTCAAAAGCTCTGGCCTAAGGTGAGGTTCTTTAATTGGCTTTTATTGCATCGTAGGGTGCTTACTCGTGAGCAACTTATGAAGCATGGTTTTCATGGCCCTTTTAGATGTGAAATGTGTGAAGAGAATGTAGAAAATATCAACCATATTTTTATTGAGTGTACTTTAGCCTCTGAGCTATGGAGGAGAATGGCCACTTTACTTGGCTTACAAGTGGTCCAATTTTTTTACTTTTGAACAACTTTGGAGGGATTGGCCTAATCAAGAGGGTGTTGATCATTTTATTAGGCACTTAGTTTGGATGGGTTCTACCATTCTTCTTTGGAATATTTGGAATGAAAGGAACAACCAAATTTTTAATCAAGATAGGAAGGATATTCACTATATTTGGCAAAATACCATAGCCAACTTAGTTGAATCAGTCCATCAACTCCTTAATCACCCCCAAAACTCCCACCAAAGATGGGATCAAGTGATGCAAATATTGAAGATTAAACCTTCTAAGGGCAACCAACTTAAAGGGAATGTGAGTATTAGTAAGATGGATAGGACTAGAAATTGGCAACCTCCTCCTAAGGATTTTGGAAAAGTCAATACCGATGGAGCCTCTAGAGGGAACCCTGGAAAAGCCAAGGTGGGAGGAATTGGTAGACTTTCAGATGGCTCCCTGGTTTTTACTTTTGCTGAGAATTTGGGTATTCTTTCCAATAACCTTGCTGAGGGGTATGGTATCCTCAGAGGTCTTCAAGAGGCTACTAAGGTTGGATGGGAAAAGGTGTTAGTTGAGTCTGACTCTCAACTTATGATTAATCTCTTGAAGACTCCTTCTAAGAATCATAAGGTGGATTGGAGAATAAAAAGAATTATTGAGAAGATTCAGTTAATCCAGATGGGATTTTTGAAAGTTGATTACAATCATGTGGTTAGAGATCAAAACAAGAGTGTTGATGCTTTAGCTAATTGGGCTTTGGACAAAGGTGATCTTACTTGTTATGGCCACCCTCCTATATGGTGGGCTTCTCAAATTAGGGAAGCTCTTCTTTCTATCATTTCTTTGGATGGCTCCAGTTCTGAAGGTACCTAGTTTCTTGTTTTTTTTTTTTTTGCTTCTCTTTGGTTCATTCAGTTTTTTTTAGTTCCCTAGCTCATTCTATTCTTTATTTTGTTTCCTCTGTTGATTCTTGCCTTAATAGTCTTCTGGTCTAGATAGGTCATTGTTTTGTTCATTTTTTTTCTTTTTTCTTTTTTGTTTTTTTTGTTTAGTTTTTTAAGGTGGGTGGGTTCTTTTGTTTTGTTTTGTTTTTGTGTTCTTTGTGTTGTTTTTTGTTGTTCTTGTGTTTTTTTTGTTTTTTTTTTTTTATGTTTTTTGTTATTGTTCTTGTGTTTTTTTCATTCTTGTTCTTGGGTTTCTCTTTGTTTGTGTTATTTCATGTTTTTATGTGTGAGTGTTTTCTATGTATTTTGTTTTTGTTTATTGTCTGTTGTTGGTTGTTTTTTTATTTTTATTTTATTTTTTTAATTTTTTAGGTTTTGGTTGTGTTTATTTTTCATGTTTTTTTTGGGTTATGTCTTTGTAGTGTTCTGTTGTTTTTGTCTTGTTTGTGTTTTGTTATGTGGTTCTTGTGTTTTTCTATGTGGTTTGTGTTGTGGTTTCTTTTATCTTATTGTGCGTGTTTGGTTGTGCTTTTGTTTTTGACACACTCAAGGAGCATGTTTTTTATTTTATTTTATTATTTTTGTTGTTATTTACTTATTTTTAAATTGGTTTTGTGTGTTTGTTTGCTCCTTGAGTATGTCAAAGGTGGTAGGCCAGGTCCGAGTCCTGGGCATTTTTGGCGGAATGGATACCCCTGCCTCCTTGGGTCTTACCCGAAAGTGGCATCCCTTTTGGGATGTTTTCCACAAAAAAAAAAAGAAGAGATAATAGGTTCCATTGCACTGTAATTATATATTTTTTACTTTAGTTCCTTATGTTCCCTTATTTTATATCATAAAGAGTAGCCCAATGAATAAAAAAGTGAGATTTCATGTAAGCCTTATAGTTGTTTCTCTAGATTGAACATGGTTTTCTAACCTTCATTTGAATAATACTTTTGATTAATAAAACTCTTAGCTTCTAGTTTTTGGCTCCTACATATTTTGTGCATATTTTCATTCTTAATTTCCTTGGAATATATAATGTTAAGCTTCACTTGAGTCAATAACTAACCTTTATAGTGTATTCATTTGTATACCCCTATGGACTATTATACACCTTGTACATGTGGGTTTATGAAAATATTATAGTAATAAATATTAAGATCGGTTATTTAAACTTGACCAAAGGTCACTTGTAATTTAGTTGTTTATACCCCTTGATCTCAATTATTTTGTCATTGGTTGGGAAATTAATATTTTTATTAGTGGGTTTATTTGGTATCCAAGGAAAAATTTCATATCATGTTGTACTTATGTGTATCTTCTATTTATTAGGAAATGTGTTTGTTTTGTTGATTCCTAAAAAATAATAAATATTATATGGTATCAAAGTAGGTGTGATCTCTATTACTAAACATCAAATTTTAATGTGCATTTTTATAATGATTCCATAAGAAATGTAATTTTTGAAGTAAAATATGAAAGAACTTGTGTGTCTAGAATTTTTTTAGGGTTTCATCAAAAGCCCTTGTTGGAGAATGGGTCATAGGGATCTCACTACACCATATCATCAAGGGGAATATTTAATCATAGGTTCATCACATTCCCTCCCTTGATATTCAATCAATTTTTATTAGCTAATTATTTTTAGTGGATAACTCTATTGATACCCTAACTAATGAATGATCATGTTTGAAACTTTTGAGTTTATTCCTTGGTTTTATTTTATTGATTTTCATCAAAAATACCTTTCCATTTCTAATTTATTTTTTTTGAAATTGATATTGCATAAAGAAGAGAGTAGTCTATGTGGATTTTGAAGTAGAGAAGAAGAGGATGAATATTTTTTAATTATCCCTAGTGTTCAAAAAATATTGAAAAGACTTTAGTAAAGGTTGTTGGTGCATATATTATTTTTACATTTATTTTATTGCATTATGAATGCACCTATGATTAGCATGCTTAGGTTAATATACTCTAGTTGAGTTAGTATGTTACCATATTTATGCTACACTCTAAGTTACCATATTGGACTTCCTACACTCCAAGTTGCCATAATTATGCTGCACTCCAAGTTGCTATATTTGTGTTGCATTCTAAGTTTTCATAGTGGACTTCGTTGCAGTTCAAGTTTCTATATTTATGTTTCACTCCAAATTGCTATTTTGGAACTTGTTTCACTCCAAGTATCCACTGTATGATGACATTCAAGTTTATATATGTAGACCTCCCTCTTACATTTAAGAGGTTGTTTTTGAGATATATGAGGATAGTTATCTTCTACTATTTTTTCCATTTGAAATCATATATGATTTCTTTTTAGATATTTGGGTCCTAGTTTGATTGCTTGTATTCTAACCTTCATGGTTAGTTGAGAAATCCTATATGGTACTAGAGGTGGTTATGTCTTAATCTAATCCTTGTATTTCTATTTAGCTTTGTGGAGATTTTTTATTTTAGATTATTGTATGTTTAAACATCAATCCTTTCAAGGATCATTTTTGTGTGTATTTTATTGGTTTATATTAAATGAGTGAAGAGCTTCAAGAATATAAATATTTCTAAAAACCTCATTTTGATAGTATTTAGTGCCATTTTTGACCTAGCCTTTTGATCTAGTGCTACTCCAAACCCCAGGAATACCTCCAAAAACATACATTTTGTATGTATTTCACACCAAGAAAGTAAAAAATATTCACAAAAGTTATTTTTCATCAATTTGAGCTTGTATTCACCTTTGAAGACCATGAATTTACTATTATTTTTCAAAAAGTTGTTTATCCCTTGTTATATCTCTGATTTTAGTGAAATCTATTTTAGTGTGATTATTTTTCATGAGCTTCGCATTGGTGATTAAAATTTCTATTTATAAAATCCTCTGTCATCAAAGTTGTATATTAATTTAGATTAATTACTATATATACTAACCAATTATCTATGATATATTGAGGTCCTACGAAAGCCATCACAACCTAGAAATTAGAGGCCCAACTTGGAGGTCTCTTCCACCCAACATATGGTAAGGGTTTTGACAAGTTGCGACACCTGCATTGCATGCCCTGACTTTCCTATTTGACCCTATAGTCATATTGGGATATAAATTTTATCCTTTCAACCCAATTTAAAATAGATATCTTTGCAATATTTCACAATGAATTGTTGCTGAGATTCACTCTCCCCTTTCACCATGTATTTGCCCTTAAAATTTCCATCCATCGAAGGAGGTTTGCAACTGATCTCAAATATGTAAATCCATTTCAAAACCCATAAATTTATATGAATTAGGTCACCAAATTTGATGAAAACAACCCTACGAATATTTTAGACCAGATACCAGAGGAATTGGTGGTAAAAACCATAAGGTTTGGTGGTCATACCCACCTAGGATGGTTAACAGTCCCAATTGGAACACTCAAAGACAACCATAAATTGGCATACAATTTTGGATCAATTTTAGTGTAGATCATTTCTAAATTAGTTTATATACATCATACTAGAATTTGGTGCATTTTGGAGTAGTTTTGGACCTTCAATTAGGTTTTTCATTATGATAGTCACAATTGGAACACCCAAGGATGGCCATGGATTCAAATTATAATTTCCTTTCAATTTCTACATAGATAATTCCTAAAATAGATAATATGCATTATTCTAAGTTTTAGTTCAATTTGGAATAGTTTTACACCACATATTTTGCCTTTTATATTCAATATTGCATGCATTTCTTTGATTTCATCTTAATCCATATATGTTGTTAATCAATTTTAGTTTCTTATGTGTATATCTAGGTATTCCAACATGCAAGGAAGGAGCTACAAGTTTGAACATGGATAGATCATCACAATGGTAGAAAAATCCCTCTCTTCAAATCATGAGTGCGAGGAAGACACTGAAAGTGTACCTTGAGTTTCTAAAAGGATTAGATCCTTTGAAAATTGTAATGAACTGCATCAATTTAAGAGACCTCAAGGGGATGTTTTGTAATTGTGCATTTGGAATATAGTTTAATATAAAGAGAACCCCCTATTTATTTCACTTATTTTTCATCATCATGCTTACGTTAATATTGCTTTTGAATGCTTAAATAGAATAATAGATGCCTTTTATTTTCCTTTGCTAGGTGCACCATTTTTTCTGCTCTACAACTTATTTTAATTAATGAGGTCAATGTAAAAGAAAATATAACATTATACAAAGTAGTAGCAGAAAAGTGTAAATCTCCACATATCTTTAAGTTTAAACCAATAATGTGATTTGAGCAAATAAGTTCCTATGTTTGTTACAATAATACCATATATTTTTCTCAAAAATGTAGGCTTTAATGGGTGTACAACTACGATATTTGATATATCCAATTTTTTTACTAATAAGGCCAATATCTGAAAGCATGAGATTCCGAAAGTTTTGAAAGGAAAACTAATTCGATGCATTCAAAATCAAACTAACGCTTAAGTCCTAAAATGTGAAGTGCATTAAACGAAAGAGGCAAATTGATTGAAATGAGATACAAGAATTTAGAGAAATCATGACCCCTTTTATTTAACTCTTTAACCTCGGTTACAAAATTGCCTCCTCCCTTTTTAGGGGTTAGGAGCATTAAATAGATTTGGTTACAATTGTGACTCAGTAATCCTCCTTCCGCATGCCCACATTTGAAATGGGCGGGCCAAAGTGTTGCCGCCACTTATGCTAATGAATCCTCACTTCTTGCTGCTCCTCCTGCGTTCAAAGAAACAACAAAGGCGTTAGTAGCACCTGCTGCAAATAGGAAAAGTTTGTTCTTTGAAATTAACAAAAGATGCATGTAAAATATTATCGAAAATAGTGAGTAAAATTAATCTAAAGCACCTAAAAATCTGATAGAGACCAGAAGACCTTACCAGAGGGCCACTACCAATGAAACAGTCAGCCAATTTGCATTCAACTAGAATTCGTCCTTGGGCAGGACGAATTCTGCTATAATTCGTCCCCGGGTAAGACGAATTCTCCTGTGATGAAAAATCGAAGTGATGCCGCCTAAATGTCAAACCTCGGGGCCTCCAGAAGATCTGCAAACATAGGGGTTAAGTAATTTTGGCCATTTTGGGACGACCCAGATGGTCGGATTCTCCCAATTTGGCCTCTATCCACGGGAATTCGATGTCGCTACCTGCAAGTTAGTGAGAGCCACAAAATCGACAAAGGATGGTAATATTTGATAAATGTCTTCTGAAATCAAGATTGTGAACTATCTAAACAGCATAGAGTGTAATGTAAGATAAATAAATAATAACATAATAGACTCAAAAGAAACTAACAAAAATTGTGGGGTGCCCAAGCGGGCCGCCCCCGTTAGAACTTGATTTTGACGCCAATCCACTAGGGATGGGCCCAAAATCTCTTGGGATTGGGTTGTTGGAAAATTGGTGGATTCAAGGTGGTCAAATGTTGGGTTTGGGTTCGGATCCACGCTTCCAAAAGCCACCCAATAACCTCTCTTGCAAAAGATATTAATGGATGTGAAAAGGTGAATCGAAAAAGGGTGCAATAGGGTGTTCGATTTGGCAGCACTTCGTTGCTTGAAAATGCCTCCCACCTATCCTCATTTGGGTGGGAAAGTCCACCATTTTATAGACCCAAGGGGTCTCTTTGGAGGGGCATGCAGGGATGCCATGTGGCGGCCATGCCTTCCCAAGATGGAGGAGACTCCTCCCTGACTTGGGATTCCATGACTGCCTTTGTGATAGTCCTCTAACTGCTAATCTACCCACCTACACGCGCATGCACGGCAGAAGGCAATAATTGATTTTCCTTGGCTGCCACTTGGTGACATTCTTATTTTTGCCCATTAAACCTAGAATTCATCCTGACCAAAGATGAATTTAGAATTCGTCCCTGGGTGAGACGAATCCTAGTTAGAATTCGTCCCTGGGTGAGACGAATACTGAGCAAAGTGCCTGAATGTGCCAAATTGCCTTTTGACCTTACAAAATTGCTATGAAAGTGGTTAGGACCATTGTTTAACCTCTGAGGGCTGCCCTGGGGGCTTTGTGTGTCAAAGCGATCAGTGTTTGTAGTCACATAATCGGATTGGTGTTGTTTTGGTGTCTACAGATGCCCCTTTTTGGGATGCGCTGCATGGCATGGCACGAGAAAAAATAGATAACCAAAGCACTAATGATTAGGGTTTCTTGGTATCCTAACCAACTTTTGATGCCCCAAGCATGGAAAGGGCATGCATTGTTGAATCCTTGCTTCTGACGAGCTAAGGAATTTGATTTCAAGTATTAACCTATTTTGGTGAGGTGTGACTTGAGCTTGGACATTGATCAATCATGAATAGGCAAAGGGCGCAACCTTTTGTCCACGAGGGGAAGCCTTGTGTTCATGATTCGGGAATGCCAAGTGTTTGATCAATTTGTGATTATTGCTTGTTTGCTGCCCCAAGTAGGAGCGTGATTGTCTTTGTCAATGATTCTTTGAATGCATGTCATTGCTTTGATTGGGTGTGTGTTTGTTGATTGGTGACTAAGTGTGACTACCCCCTCAAGCGACGAATCGATGAGGGAATGACCTTCGTGAGAAAAGCGACGAGTCGCTTGACCCAAGATGACTTATGCAAGGGTTCCTTTAGATGGTTTATCGTTAAGCATGTACAATTTTTCCAACATTTAGACCTGTTTTTGGTGGGTGTTAACCCTTTTTGTGATGCTATTTGGAGCTGAAATTGGCAAAAATCCGTCTTCCCATGGAGCGGTCCGGCTAAGATAGCCTTATTAGGGAGTAGGATAATGAAAATTTGTGACCCCAACATATATTTTGTATGCCCGGGATGTCAAGTGCAATAGCACTCTCATCGGGCAAATTTATTATCTGTTTTAGTGCATTTTTGTCCAATTTTTGATGTTTTTGAAGTTTTTGGCCTGAATTCGTCCCAGGGTGGGATGAATTCCGGCTTTAGAATTCGTACCTAGGTGGGACGAGCGCTAACTAGAGTGCTCATCCCATGGAAGGATGAATTGCAGCCGAAAATGCCTATTTAAGGGCCAAAACTTGAGTTTGGGCTCATTTGCATCTAATTTTTCTTGCGATTTGGAGCTCTGGGGAGGAGGAGGTTAAAGAAGCGCTACCGAATTTTCCCTGCCATCATGAGTACACAAACTGGTTCAAGTTGCGGAGCCAAAGCGAGGCCAGTAAGTGCTCCCTAGAGTTTATTTTTTGTTTAGAATTGCAATTGTTTTATTTGATTATTTTTGTTCTTTGAAATTAACAAAAGATGCATGTAAAAGATTATCTAAATCAGTGAGTAAAATGAATCTAAATCACCTGCAAATCTGACAGAGACCAGAAGACCTTACCTGAGGGCCACTGCCATTGAAACAGTCGGCCAATTTGCATTCAACTGAAATTCGTCCCTGGGCAGGACGAATTCTGCTGTAATTCGTCCCCGGGTAGGACGAATTCGGCCTGTGATGAAAAGCCGAAGTGATGCCGTCCAAATGTCGAACCTCGGGGTCTCCAAAACACCTGCAAACAGAGGGGTTAAGTAATTGGGGCCATTTTGGGACGACCCAGATGGTCGGATTCTCCCAATTTGGCCTCTATCCATCGGGAATTCGATGTCGCTACCTGCAAGTTAGTGAGGGCCACCAAATCGACAAAGCATGATAATATTTGATTAAATATCTTCTGAAATTCAAGATCGTGAACTATCTAGACAGCATAGAATGTAATGGGAGATAAATAAATGATAACGTAATAGATTTAAAATGAAACTTAAAAAGTGTGGGGTGCCCGAGTGGGCCGCCCACCGTTGGAACTTGATTTCGGCACCAATCCACTAGGGATGGGCCCAAAATCTCTTGGGAATGGGTTGTCGGCAAATTGGTGGATTCAATGTGGTCAAATGTTGGGTTTGGGTTCGGATCCACGCTTCCAAAAGCCACCCAATAACCTCTCTTGCGAAAGAGATTAATGGATGTGAAAGGGTGAATCGAAAAAGGGTGCAATAGGGTGTTCAATTTGGCAGCACTTCGTTGCTTGAAAATGCCTCCAACTTGTCCTCTTTTGGGTGGGAAAGTCCACCATTTTATAGACCCAGGGGGTCTCTTTGGAGGGGCATGCAGGGATGCCATGTGGCGGCCATGCCTTCCCAAGAGGGAGGAGACTCCTCCCTGACTTGGGCTTCCATGATTGCCTTTGTGACAGTCCTCTAACTGCCAATCTACCCACCTACACGCGCATGCACGGCAGGAGGCAATAATTGACTGTCCTCGACTGCCACTTGGCGGCATTCTTCTTTTTGCCCATTAAACCTGGAATTCATCCTGACCAAAGACGAATTTAGAATTCGTCCCTGGGTGAGACGAATCCCAGTTAGAATTCGTCCCTGGGTGAGACGAATACTGAGCAAAGTGCCTGAATGTGCCAAATTGCCTTTTGACCTTACAAAATTGCTATAAAAGTGGTTAGGACCACTGTTTAACCTCTGAGGGCTGCCCTGGGGGCTGTGTGTGTCAAAGCGATCAGTGTTTGCAGTCACATAATCGGATTGGTGTTGTTTTGGTGTCTACAGATGCCCCTTTTTGGGATGCGTTGTGCATGGCGCAGCGTCGAGCAAAAATAGATAACCAAAGCACTAATGATTAGGGTTTCTTGGTAACCTAACCAACTTTTGATGCCCCAAGCATGGAAAGGGCATGCATTCTTGAATCCTTGCTTCTGACGAGCTAAGGAATTTGATTTCAAGTATTAACCTATTTTGGTGAGGTGTGACTTGAGCTTGGACATTGATCAGTCATGAATAGGCAAAGGGCGCAACCTTTTGTCCACGAGGGGAAACCTTGTGTTCATGATTCGGGAATGCCAAGTGTTTGATCAATTTGTGATTATTGCTTGTTTGCTGCCCCAAGCAGGAGCGTGATTGTCTTTGTCAATGATTCTTTGAATGCATGTCATTGCCTTGATTGGGTGTGTGTTTGTTGATTGGTGACTAAGTGTGACTACCCCCTCAAGCGACGAATCGATGAGGGAATGACCTTCGTGAGAAAAGCGACGAGTCGCTTGACCCAAGATGACTTGTGCAAGGGTGCCTTTAGATGGTTTATCGTTAAGCATGTGCAATTTTTCCAACATTTAGACCTATTTTTGGTGGGTGTTAACCCTTTTTGCGACGCTGTTTGGAGCTGAAATTGGCAAAAATCCGTCTTCCCATGGAGCGGTCCGGCTAAGATAGCCTTCTTAGGGAGTAGGATAATGACAATTTGTGACCCCAACGTCTATTTTGTATGCCCGGGATGTCAAGTGCAATAGCACTCTCATCGGGCAAATTTATTATCTGTTTTAGTGCATTTTTGTCCAATTTTTGATGTTTTTGAAATTTTTGGCCTGAATTCGTCCCAGGGTGGGACGAATTCCAGCTTTAGAATTCGTCCCTGGGTGGGACGAGCGCTAACCAGAGCGCTCATCCCAGGGAAGGACGAATTGAAGCTCAAAAGGCCTATTTAAGGGCCAAAACTTGAGTTTGGGCTCATTTGCATCTAATTTTTCTTGCGATTTGGAGCTCTGGGGAGGAGGAGGTTAATTCTGCGAAGCGAAGCGCTGCCGGATTTTCCCTGCCATCATGAGTACACAAACCGGATCGAGCGGCGGAGCCGAAGCGAGACCAGTAAGTGCTCCCTAGAGTTTATTTTTGTTTAGAATTGCAATTGTTTTATTTGATTATTTTTGTGATGATGTTTTTCAAAAAATTTTAAAACTTAAACCTCAACTGAATTGAAGACAACTAAGACTTAGTGTACAACTAAACAGGTATAAAACCTAGGTAAGAATTTTTTACAACTAAACCCTAGGATAACGGAACGTAAAACCCTAAGACGTAATTTTTGTGTTTTTGAATTTTTTTATGTTGTTTTTAAATTAATCAGTTAAGATTAGAAACCTTAAGACTGAAAAATTAATTTTGTTTCGTTTTATTTTTTGAAATTTATCAGTTAGGATTTAGGAACCCTTGAACTGAAAAATTGTTTGAATTTTGAATTTTTGTTTGTAAATTAATCAGTTAGGATTAGAAACCCTAGAACTAAAAATTTGATTTTTGTTTGAATTTTTGTGCTTGTTTTTGCTGTACAGTTCTTTTCCATGATTTTAATTTTTTTTTGAATTGTTTTCTTTTGCAGGTTGTTAGGAGCCGGTACCGTGTACCCACTGCTTTCACTGAGGCACGGGGGCTGACTGAGGCTGACTGGGAGTGGCTTGATGCCCTTGGGCTCAAGGAGGTGGCTCGACTGGAGCTTGTGGTCACGGATCAGGCCTATTTGATGGCCCTGATCAAACTTTGGGATCCGTAGACCAACACCTTCCATCTCCCGACAGGGGAGATGACTGTCACTTTGGAGGATATCTATCGGCTTTTGCGGATTTCGATAGATGGACTGCCCATCAGGACATCGTCGCGTGATCAGCGGACTGCTGTACTGACGAGATGCTTCGGGCATGGGGAGCGGTTGGGCGTAGAGAGCCCAGTGGAGACGGCCGAGGTGGACTGCCAGGTTGGCGGGATTTTGGTTGGATGGTGGTAGGAGAGGGGGGTGTTAGGAGTGAGGCACGCATTCCTTATGGGCCTCATTTCTAACATGTTATTACCTGACTCGTCAGGCGCGAGGTTCCCATGGAACCTGCTGGATTTGGTGTGGCAGTTGGTAGAGTGCCCGATAGAGGCACCGCTGATCCTGAGATGGGGACAGACACTATTGGCACAGCTCTATGGGGAGTTGTATGGGGTCCGCTATCGGCAACAGAAGGGGATCAGCTGTAGTTATCTATTGCAATGTTGGGGTTGGCAGCACATAGCAGTTGAGAGGCCAACCGGGTTACCATGGATGACTCGAGCGGTGATGGAGGATAAGGAGATAGGGTATGCAGTTTTGTGGCGGCGGTCCGGAGAGCAGGGGCAGAGTCGACGATGGGCAAGTGTCGTAGGGCACTATGTCGATGCCTTCTCTCGGCTCACTCTAGGGGAGGTGGTTTGGCGCCCTTATCGGGACTGTCCAGCCTGGTCGAAGGTTGGAGAGTGGCTCCGATGGGTACGTAGGGAGCGGTGGTTGATTGGGCGACATGGGACCGAGCATGAGTTCTTCTCATATAGCCAGGTTACACGATAGTTTGGGGTGCGCCAGGGGTTTCCTGGTGAGCCCGTGGTCTATCGACGTCGAGGAGATGAGAGGACTCTAGATCGATCGGTCATCGTGCCATTGGGCGAGGATTCAGATGCGGTGATCGACGTCCCGGACGTGGATGACGTCGGGACTACCACTGAGTATGACTCGTGGTGGGTACTACGACGATGGCGAGGAGAGGGGCCACTGGGAGGCACGGAGGTGGAGGGAGGGTGCTGAGGCACCAGGGGATGATTGGGGAGCTCCGTTGGAGGATGCGGACATGGTTGAGGTGGGGGGTGAGGATGTAGATTTGGGGGCTCCGGATCAGCCGGAGATGCAGGACATGGCGGAGCAATGGGAGCCAGAGCGGTCGCTATTCCAGAGAGTCCCATGCTTCAGGCGGATACGGAGGAGATGGAGTCCGGGGTACGCGCTGAGAATGCATGATTGACAGAGCTACTATGGATGCGGGATCTAGAGCTGGGGGATGCGCTACGGGAGAGGGATCTCCTACGGGCTCAGCTAGTAGAGCGGGATAGGGTTTTGGCACAGCGCGATGATGCGTTAGCTTACTACCATCGATGGGAGGCAGAGTGGTGCCGGCATCGGCTAGATTTGGAGAGGGAGGTCATCCGCCTCGATGGGCGGCTACCTGAGCCGTCGAGAGGTGGATCTTCACGTCGGACGAGGGACAGTGCTACTGAGCAGTCAGCATCATCTCGTCGCAGGTGATTGGATGAGGGAGGCGATAGTAGGCATGATGTGGGGGCTAGTAGTAGCCATCCTGAGGGGTCCCATAGGACCCACACCATGGGGGGTAGTTCCCGTCGCACCGATCCTGCATGATCATGGTGGTCGATGCCTTAGGCTGGGTGGTTTTTGTTATATGATTGCGGGGTCAGAGGACCAGTTTTGTAGCCTACGGGCATTTTTTTTGACGATATATATATATATATATATATATCGGCTTTATTGTGGTTATGCATATGTGATGATTTGATATTATGCATTATGGTTGATGAATATGGATGTATGCATGTTTATTTATTTTGATGGATGCATATGTTATGATGAATGCAAATGTTTTTTATTTATATGTGATATGCAAAATGAAATGGATGAATGGGATTTGTGATGTTTGGCTATGGCACCATAGACTATTTAGAACTCTGTTATTTTGTTTTTAGGCGATTGCTATGATGCATGACTTTGTATGTATACATGTGGTTTTTCTCTTTTTTTGTATTTTTTGATGGTATTGCAAAGATGAAAAGTAGCGCAGTTGGTTTAGAAATGTAGCTAAGGTTTTCTGAGACTCAGACGGTTTTAACTCACTAGCCACGACTGTACTTTGTCTTACAAGACTTTTGGACAAGGTATGAATCGAACTCATTTTTGACCAAGCTATTTCACATCCCTGTGTGTGCAATTGAGTTCATTTATGTGGTATTTGTCAGGATACCGCCAGTGCCAGATGGGCTTTCAACCGAACCTGTACTGAGGATCACCTAACTAGCTCCACTAACTCCTTTGTTGTATTTAGTTAGATTAATCTGCGGTGTTATCCAGGATACCATAAGCTAGCTCATCCTTATGCAAACATTGGTCTGCATATACGCAAAGCGAATGTGACAGACATATCGTCATGCGGGTAGGATACCACCATTGCCAGATAGGTTGTCAACCAAACCTGTAATGAGGATCACCTAGATGGTTTTCGAATGCTGAGAATTCCAAAGATTCAAGTTCAGGTTATTTGTTGGCTGAATGATTTGGGAGACTTGCTCGTCTATATAGTGATGCAAATCACTATTTATTTTTCTATTTATTTTTCTTTTTGAGCAAGGATTTTGAATAGTGGTGATAACCACTCGTTACTTGATTTTGTATTTTGAGCGGTGTGAGTTTGAGCTTGTGAATGGCCTTGATCCTCGTGGCCTTGGGGATGACTACCCATCCTGGTTAGGGGCGGATAGTACGAATCCTTACGACGTTGGGGACCAAGGGGATGATGGAGATTATGAAGTAAGGGCATTGATCTTTTAGGCCTTGGGGATGACTACCCATCCTGGTTAGGGGCGGATAGTACGAATCCTTACAACTTGGAGACCAAAGGTGAATGGAAAGTGTTAGGATGATGATTTATTGGAATTTTGTTCGTGAATGGCGTTGATCCTTTTAGGTCTTGGGGATGACTACCCATCCTTGGCAGGGACGTGTAGTACGAATCCTTACAACTTTGGGAACCAACTATGATTGGGATTTGGTAGTGGTAAAAACCACTGTATATTAAGGTGAATGAATAGGGAAGAGCTCGTCCTTTTATCAATTCTCAGCATTCTAGAACCATTCGCACAGGGGGATGAGCAAGATAACTGTTTCGCTTATGGTGACCTGGATTACTATGCAGGTTTCATCTTTCGTTCACACAACTTGGGAATTTTTATGTGTTTTAATTTGTGTTGGGATGCTACGTAACAAGGCGTATTTCAAGTGTAACTCTACCTTCGTAAAATCTGTCTGACTCGGTACATTACGTGGCTAAAGAGCAAAATGATGACTGAATTATGAAAACTCTTGATACATTATAAGACCACTGACTCTATTGTGGTAAACAACAGTAAATGGCATTTGTTTGCTGTTTTGTAAAATGGAAAAGTGTGGAACAAGATGGACTTAGCAGAATAATTACAGTCTATGGTGCCTTTGACCTTTACGACCACAAATATGCAATGTATGGGTGCGATGCTTAATGCAGCTACATATTTTTGTATTTTTGATGGATTGATTTTTGTGAATATGAAGATGAGATGTGAGAAGAGCTTTATTGATGAATTTGAGCATGCCTAGAAATGAGATGCAAATTTTTGTTATTTTTGATGATTTTTGAATTTTGACTTTTCTTATTTTTGACCAAGCGATTGTGGAAATCCTTGGAGCATTTTGGGATTTGACCAAGCGATTTTAGAGATCCTTGGAGCATTTGTGTTAGGATCCTTGAGCATTTTTGGGATTGACCAAGCATTTTAGGGATCCTTGGAGCATTTTGGAATTGACCAAGCGATTTTAGGGATCCTTGGAGCATTTTTGGGATTGACCAAGCGATTTTAGGAATCCTTGGAGCATTTTTGGGATTGACCAAGCGATTTTAGGAGATCCTTGGAGCATTTTTGGGATTGACCAAGCGATTTTAGGGATCCTTGGAGCATTTTGGGATTGACCAAGCGATTTTAGAATCCTTACATTTTATAGACGGAGCATTTTTGGGATATGGCTCTCTTAGATATGGAATGGGCGCAAATGACTGATGTTCAAGGGTTCTGTTTCCTTGATTCCATCAAGAGAGGCTAGCCGGTATGTCCCGGGTCCTATTTTGCTATCAATGACATATGGACCTAACCAATTTGCCACGAATTTGTCCCTTAGGTGGGACGGCAAACTAGAATTCTGTTGGTTTTCCTTCAAAACCAAATCACCAACCCGAAAGTCCCTCAGGTGAACTTTCATGTTGTAAGCTTTCTTAAGTCGCTCTTGATAAATACGTAAATGCTCGAGAGCATTAACGCGTCGTTCGTCAAGCAACGTAAGCTGGTCTAACCGGGCCTGCCATGCAGTGTCATCATCGATGAACTCCTGCATTGATATGCGCAGGGAAGGAATCTCCAACTCTAGAGGCATGACTGCCTCGGAGCCATACACGAGCAAAAATGGAGTGGCCCCAGTGGGCGTCCGAATGCTAGTGCGATAGGCCCATAGGGCAAGTGGGATTTGGATGTGCCAATCCTTATGACTGTCTGTGACCATCTTTTTAAGGATGGCAACTAGCATTTTGTTTGACGCCTCTGCTTGCCCATTCGCCTACGGATAATAGGGTGTCAAAAAACTATGCTGAATTTTGTACTTTGTGGTCAAAGCACGCACGTCTTTGTTCTTGAAAGGCGTCCCATTATCCGAGACTATTTTGGATGGAATACCAAAATGACATATGATGTTATGCAAAATGAACTCCACAATGCGGGGTCCTGTCATAGAGGTAAGCGGAATTGCTTCCACCCACTTGGTAAAATACTCTGTGGCCATTATGATAAACGTGTGACGGCCTGACGACGCAGGGGAGATCTTTCCAATTAGATCGAAGCCCCACTACAAAAATGGCCAAGCAGACTGGACTGTCTGCAAGGCCTGGGAAGGTACGTGCATCAAATTGGCATGATGTTGACACTTCACGCACTTCTTGACATATGCGCAACAATCTCGCTCTAAAGATGGCCAATAATAGCCCATGCGAAGAATGCGCTTTGCGATGGCCATACCACTGAAGTGGCCACCACATGTACCATCGTGCGCTTGGGCGACTGCCCAAGTGGACTCTTGTTGGTCCAAGCAACGAAGGAGGATTCCTTCATAGCTATGACGGTACAAAATGTCTCCTATCAAGACATACTTAGCCGCTTTCTGCTTGAATGCTCATTTTGCGGCATGCGTCAATCCAAGCGGGAGATTACCTAACTTGAGGTAGTCTCTAATGGGTAAATACCAATCCTGTTGATCGAAACCTCGACGGTATGAACAACCAATCCCTCTTGAAGTTCATCCCTAGCAAATGCTGAATGGGATAGAACTTGTAAGAATAGCATTGTGTTGCTATTAATGGGAGTAGGGGAGAACAAGGATCCCCAATTAGCATGTTTCAAATGATCATGGATTCGAGAGAACTTATCCGAGGATGGTTCAATCTGGATCATGTGGATTCCTGGCATCAAGTCAGAGCTTGCACGCTCCATCACGGATTGCGATAAGGTTTTGACTTGAATGGTTGTCATATCACCGAAAAGGTCTTGCGGAATTAGTGACCCCAAGGAGGCCATTGTGTCCGCAAAATGATTCGATGACCGAGGGAGTGCCTCGATGTCATACCACTCAAGTTTTGCCAAGAATTTGTCCACAAGGGCTTTATAAGCCTGCAGAACTGGGCATTTGCATTGATATACCCCTTTGACTTGATTGACAATTAACAACGAATCACCAAAGATGTTCAGTCATTTGATGTTCATGGCGATTGTTGTCTGAAGACCTATGAGCAAGGCTTCATACTCTGCATTATTGTTGGTGCACGGGAAGTTTAATTTAAATGACAGGGGCATTGGAGCGCCCTACGGTGTGAAGAATACTATTCCCATGCCACCACCTTGCTCACATTTAGAACCATCAAAAAATAGGGTTATGTCGGCCTGTGACTCAGGCTCATCAGAATCTGGCGATTCTGAGACATGGAAGACCCCATCATCGGGTAGTTCTATGACCAGAGGCTGATCGTCTTCGAGAGGAGCCTCTGCTAGTTGATCGGCTATGACTTGTCCTTTGATAGATTTCTGTCCAATAAACTCTATGTCAAATTTCGTCAACAACATGATCCATTTCGCCATGCGACTACTATGATAAGTACGACTCATCATGTATCGCAATGGATTCTCCTTAGACACAACATACGTAGTGTTGCTCAGCATGTAGTGGCATAGCTTTTTGGTAGCAAACACCACTGCCAAGCAGAGTTTCTCGACGTATGCATAGTTAAGTTCATAACTGACCAGGGTGCGGCTAAGATAGTAAGTAGCCTGTTCCTTGTGAAGTTCATTCTTCTGGGCTAGCATGGCGCCCAGTGCCACCTCAATAGCTGAGATGTATAAGTAGAATGGCACTCCTGGTCTAGGTGGTGCCAATACTGGCGGCGAAGCCAAGTATTGTTTGATGTCGTCAAAGGCTGACTGGCACTCGTCATCCCAGTGAAATGTAACCCCCTTGTGCAATAATTTGTTCATGGGTCGGCACTTGTCAGATAATTGTGCTATGAAGCGCTTAATCGACGTGACCTTTCCCTGTAGACTTTTGAGCTGCTTAATGGTAGTTGGGGGAACCATTTCAAGGATTGCCTTGACTTTCTTTGGGTCCACCTCGATGCCTCGCTTTGAGACTATGAAACCCAAGAGTTTTCCAGATGTGACGCCAAATACGCACTTCTTGGGATTTAGTCTAACTTTATGCTCCATGAGGCGATCGAGGATCTTGCTTAAGTCATCGATATGATTTGAGCGCAAAAGAGACTTGGCTAACAAATCATCCATGTAATCTTCCAAAGTTTTATGCATGTAGTCATGGAAGATGTACGTCATGGCACGTTGGTAGGTGGCACCAGCATTTTTAAGGCCAAAAGGCATGACCTTATAACAAAATGTCCCCCAAGGCATTGTGAACGCCATTTTTAGTTGGTCTTCGAGATTGATACGAATCGATTGTATCCTGAGAAACCATCCATGAGGGAGAGCATTTCGTGACCTGCTGTAGCGTCTACCAACGCGTCGATGCTCGGCAAGGGGAAATCATCCTTAGGACTCGCTTTGTTTAGATCTCAAAAATTAGTGCATATGCGAATCCTCCCGTCGGGCTTTTTGACGGGCACCATGTTGGACAGCCATGGCGGATAATCCACGCAGATGACAAACTGTGCATCCAACAACTTTTGCAATTCATCTTTGACCATCAAGGCCACTGTTGGGTGCATCTTACGTAGTTTTTGCTTTACGGGCTTGATTGTCGGATCAAGCGTTAAATTATGCATGACTAGCTACGGGTCTAGTCCTGGCATATCCTTGTATGACCATGCAAAAACCTCCTTCTTCTCTTTGAGAAGGGCAATGTAGTCGGCTTGCTCTTCAGGGGATAAGCTTACCCCCAGCTTGATAATCTATGGATTCATTGGATCCAAGCCGATATCTACGTCAGTCGTCTCCTCGACTGACATGTGGGATCCGTCCTCCAACTGATGTGGAGTCGGGATCAAATGGATATCATTAGCTGAATTTAAATCTACGTTGGGAACCTCGGGTTCCTCTTCAGCCTAAAAAATATCTTGAGTTGTCCCTGGGGTAAAATGAGGCATCTTACCGAAAGGCCAGTACTCTGATGGTGAGAGAGGTGAATTGACGCGATCCCAATCGATGGCATCTATGTCTAGATGCAATGACCATGTTGGATCGGCCGGATTGCGGATGGGTGCGGTCAAATCAATGGAGATCATGTGGATGGAATGAATTTGGTCTCCATTACCATGGGTATGATAACTCGAACATTCTGGATGCTCCCTATACTCTGGATCTGGCTCTAGGGGAACGGGCACGAACGGATCTGCCCTATGTGCTGATAGGAAGACAGGGTCTTCCCTCGACACTGATGTCATTATAGGGTCTCGGGGTGGACGGTGCTCATCGTAAACTTGGAGCCATGGATCCAACACTTGGTCCCACCCTACTGGGTCTACATACCATTCATGCCCTAACCTTATGCCTAGTTGTGCAAATAAGCATCAATTCTTCATGGGTTACATGGTGCACTTGTTGCCGTCGTGCATGTGATTAAGATAGTCCATCTCAGTCTCATCTTCGTAATCATTGTCGGAGATCCAAAGATCTTCATTTTCCTCAACAACTATTTGCGACATATTAGGTTCATCTTGTTCGAGCAAATTAATCTGATCCCATTGTGGTTGTTCCACACTTGGTGGAGGGACCTGATTCTCTTGACATAGCACTGGTTCAATTGGAACCTCTAAAGGGAATAATTTCAAAAAGATCTCTGGACACCGTTTATGCTCTCCTTGGGAGTTAGTGTCCGAAATTTCACCTCTCTCTAGCAAAGGAGAGGGATTATTGATGTTACCAAGGGTGGTTGTTGACCATGGGAGGTAATCTCCCAATGTATATTCTGTATTTGGGTTGGCATAAGGATCTGATGCCAATCCACCCTTGTTGCCTATTCCTAGGCCTTGCATGTTTTCCACCAAGATGTCTAAGGGCAGGGGGTGGTTGAACCCTACTCCCGACTTATCATACGGCATTTGGTATCTTGGCTGGCAAAGGACATGCACCCCTTGCTCATACCTGCCTAGCCCGTATCCATGCCAATTGCATTGGCCGAGATATCTCAGAGCGAAGTCCGGGTTTGACAGATAATTGACATTTTTGGCAAAAGGCTCTTCGTCCTCGTCCTTTTGCTTGCATGGTTCAGCACCATGATCAAGGCCCCCATACACAAAATTAGTCTGGTTTGGTGGGTAACCTAGAGGAACAACTGTCCCTATGGGAAGGCGAGGTCTCCCCATGTCCTGCACGGATTCTAATGCGGGCGTTGCCACAACATTCTGCACTAGATACTCCCCCAGGCCCGTACTGGCCATTTCAACAGTAATTGTTGATGATTGGGAGGGAGGAAATGGAAGGCCTTCCTGAGTCCATTCCATGTTGGGTGGATTAGGAGCCTCAGCTTCCATTGTGCTAGGTATTTCTTCTGTTGAGACAGTTGATATTGTTGGCAACACCTCTTCTAGGGGCTGAGCCTCTTCCAGGATCTATTTTCCTTTGTCCTTCTATTTAGCCATGACAGGTGGCATTGGTAGTGAAGGAGCAGATGATGAAGACTCACCTGGCTGGGATTTTGATGATTTAGTCACCAGTGGTGCCTGCGGCATTGGACCCTGTTTAGATGGATTTAACTGGAAATCCAAGTGCGTTGATGGGAGGGTCGATTGAGGCATTAATTGCATCGCATTGCAATATTTGAAGGGTTCTAAGTCCATCGGGACTACATGTACTTCTCCTTCAAATGCATACTTTAGACACTGGTGAGTGATCGAAGGGACACACTTCATGTCCCTGATCCATGGCCGCCCTAGCAATATGTTGTATGCCATCTCGCCTTCCAAAACATGGCACAATGTAGGTATCGTCTTTTGTCCTACCGAATGGGCAGAACAATTGTGCCGACTGTCGAGCATATCGCATCGTTGAATGCTCGTAGTGTGTATGTGGAAGCCGTGATATGAGAGGCTGGCAGCTTCAGATGTTTTAATGCTGTAGTGGTAATGATGTTACTGGACGAGCCAGTATCTACCAACACTCTCTTGTACGGGATCCCGTTGACCCGCGCGATAACGTGCAGGGGTGGATCTGCCATGTCATTCGATACTATTTTAACCTCATCCTCTCTGAAGGTAATGACCGGCTCCGTACATCGTTTCACATGTCCCACGAAGTTATTGAAGGAATTCGCTTCGTGAGGCTGCAACTCGATGGCTTTCAAAATTTCCATGAGAGCTTCCCTATGGGGTGTTGACTGTTGAATAAGCTCATAAATGGAAAGCCTAGCCGATGTGGTCCGCAAACTCTGCGTGAGTTTGGTCCGTATCGTGACCTCGGGTCTAGGCGGAGGCAACTGCATAGGGCGTTGTTGAGGTTGCGACGTTGTTGGAACTTCTCTTGTAGCTGCCTCGGGGGCAACTCCTGGGTACTTTTTGTTCCTGGTCACTATGCTGATCATTCCCACAAATCCTTGCATGGGAAGATTCTGTCGCACCTCATTGACCGGAAGAGGTTTTGCCTGTGCCTCGTGGGCAGGCAAAGGGTCCTTGAAAACCCCCATCTGTTGATTATTTGGCGCTATGGGGTTGTCCACTGCCAATGTTTTATTATCGATCAAATCTTGTATTAATCCCTTGAATTTCCAACATCCATTCAGGTCATGTCCCCTTCGCCTATGGAACCTACAATATAATTCCTCTCTGTATCCCTTAGGCTTGGGAGCGTTAGGATCTACGATTTGGATTTCTGGAAGGGTGATTAAATTTGCCACTGACAAGCGGTCAAATAGGGAGTCCCTAGACTCCGCATAAGGGGTGAATTGTCGCCTAGGGCGACGCTACTGATTTTGCTCCTATTTTTTATTTTCTCTTTCATAATTAGGAGGCACTGCCTGATAATTAGCCTTTTGAGGCTATATTTCTTGCATAGGCTTGGGGACATTTATCGCAACTTGATTAACCATAGCGGGTTGTGATTGCGTAGTCCCGGTCTTAGTGTTTTTGTTCCACTCTTTCTTTTTAGGCTTGGCGATTGTGCCTTCCCCTATTTTGATCTCTTCTATAACTCTAGCTTGCACCAAAGCTTCTTCTAGGCTGGCGTATTGCTATAGCTGCAATAGCCCAGAGATCGATTTCAAGCAACTTCATGCAAACATCTGTGTGAGGTCAGACATAGGGGGAAGGTAGGGTAGCTTAGAAAGCAGAGCCCTCCATCGATTCCCGTATGCCGCCATTGTCTCTTCCTCATATTGCCTGAGGCTGGCCAGATCACTCAGTGATGCCTTCTTCTTGGTGTTGAAGGCAAAGCGTTCAAGGAACGCATCTACTAATTGATCCAAGTTATTTATGTTGTGCTTCGGCAACTGTGTGAACCAATCCGAGGTAGGACCTACGAATGTGGTTATGAATGTCCTAAGCAACAATGCATCATTATCCTGAATGCCAAAGCATTGGCTCAGGAATCTTGTGACATGTTCTTGAGCATCCTCTTCACCCTTAAAGACTGCCAACTGAGGCAACTTGAAATGTTTGGGGTAAAGAGGTGTGGGCACTGAGGGATGCACTGGATGACTACGGAGTTGACGTAACATGGGCTTTTGATGCCCAGAAGCTTTTGTCTCCACAGACTCCAAACGCTCTAATAGCGCTTTGTATGCATCGGAAGATTTAATTTCTTCCTCTTTTGTTTGCTCCCGTTGTGAGTTATGGGAGACTGGAGGCCTATGGGGGGGTGGCCGAATGGCAGCCCTCCCACCTTGATAGGGCATTTTGGCCCATTCTATTTCTGGTTCATATTCCTCATAAACTTCTTGAGGAGTCTCTGGGCGAGACCTATGACCCTGAGTGAGTCCCCGCTGAGGGTACCCATCATTGTTTCGGGGAGTGGCCTCCCTCTCAGGTCTATAAGGTCTCGGAGGCAAAGCTTGACGAGGTCGCGGAGACCTGTCCTGCACCAAAGGATTATACCTCTCATATTGTTCTACTTTTTGGGTGCGAGGGGTTGGCACCCTCTCAGGTAGTTTATAACGCAGCTCATCCGCTTCGCGCTGCATGCGCTCTTTATTAAGGCGGTATAAGTGCTCTAACTCCTGATGACCTTGCTCAAGCCGCGTGATTCGGGCTTGGCGGGCGGCATGTCTGGCGACTGCCAGGTCAATTTGGTCTGCCATATTTTGCTCAGGAGGCTTGAATGTTTCTCCTATGTATTTGCCTCGGTCTTGATGATCCGAGATTTCAATGGGTCGCTTCCCTCTGTCGAGGTCGGTGGCATTTACTTGAGGCTCTGGCCTCGATGTGTGACCATGATATCTAGCAGGTGTGGAAATGCAAGGCTCCCATGCTGTATGTTGTTCTCGAGGAATGTGATGGTCTTCCTCGTACTCCCTTTCATGGGTGTGAAAGGGGCGGGCGGAGTTAGCTCGCCCTGTGTGGAGAGCCCTGCGCTCTGGGTTTTGTCTTTCAGTTCTAATGGGAGGCAAAGGAGAGATGTCATATTCACGTTGTCTCTCCTCATGGACACTGTGCCTCTCTAGCGCTTCATCGTGCTGTGGCCACTCATATCTAGCCTCAAAAGGTGGTTTTCTATTTACGTTGAGTGCTACATGTAAAGCTTCTTCCCGAAAGGGGCTGTGTTGAATGGGCATACCCCACAGAGGGGGGTCCCAATAATTCCTTCTTGATGTGGCCTGATGTGGACTCTCTTGTAGGCCAGACCGCCAAGGCGGTATGGCCAAGTCCTCAGGGCTAAAGCGAAGGTGACCGACGCCCTCTCTTTGTGCACCTTCCATAGCATCCGCCCTTGATTGGGCTTGGCTACGGGTGTACACCATTGTGGTGCTCTTCTACTAGCTAAGCAGATTTTTATCTTTTTGTTTATGATTTTTGATTTTTTTTTGTTACACTAAGCAGAAATGAACACACACATACACAAACGGTGATTATCTCTTTTAAAGATTAATGGTGTGTCCTAAACTGGTTTAGTGCATTTTGATGATTTTGTTTTGTTTTTGAAAGTTTTGAAGAACGTTTAAATGCAGAATGTTGGCTCATATGACTCCCATAAATGGTCGCCCCTTCAATATACCATTGTCGGACCGATATACCAACCTCTCTATATACCCGCCCTTACGAGAGGGAAACTATAGGTACGTGAGAGCAGATGGTACGTGGAACATAGGCGGTACGGAAGGGGGATTGTCCTGTTAATGACACCTACCATAGAAGACTTATCCTCGCGTGCATGGGAATCACCCCAGTGACACTCGATCAGCTTTCATCAGGATTTACGCCTAACAACAGTGACAATCGGGGAAATGGATGCAAAATCAAGCCAAGGTGGTGATGAACCCACCGTTGGTCTTGATCAAGGGCTGGGGTCTTACGACCAGCTCCTTGGTTTAAAGATACCACGTGATGTGTGTGTGGTTTATTTTAATTAAAATTGAAACATGCAAGCAACCATACTTTCCCTAAGCAAGCAAAATTTGACAGAAAATAGAAACAAAAAATCAAAAAATGACAAAGACAGTTTTGAAACCTTACCTCTTTTCTGCCTAGACTTGCTGTTTCTGATCTTCGGCTCTAAAAATTTATAGACAAAAATTCGTCCCTATCAGAGATGAATTACAGAACAGAATTCGTCCCTGTCTGAGATGAATTTGAATTCGTCTCAGGGTCAGACGAATTACAGTAAAGTATTCATCGCAGTCAAAGACGAATAACAGTCAAATTTTGAAAAATGGTACCTGTCAAGCACCAAACACAAAAATGGATCAGTTACTTGATCTTAAAAACCAGGGGATAGAGTCCCACCGTGATCGCCACTGAAAGCATGAGATTCCAAAAATAAAAGGAAAACTATTTCGATGCATTCAAGATCAAAACTAACGCTTAAGTCCTAAAATGTAAAGTGCATTAAACGAAAGAGGCAAATATTGAAATGAGATACAAGAATTAGAAATCACAGCCCTTTTTATTTAACTCTTTCAACCTCGGTTACAAAGATTTCTCCTCCCTTTTTAGGGGCTAGGAGCGTTAACATAGATTTCATTACAAAAGTGATCAATAATCCTTCTTTCGCATGCCCACATTTCAAATGGGCGGGCCAGTGTTGCCACCGCTTATGTTGATGAATCCTTACTTCTTGCTGCTCCTCCTACATTCAAAGAAACAACAAAGGCGTTAGTAGCACCTTCTGCAAATAGGAAAAGTTTGTTCTCTAAAATTAATAAAAGATGTATGTCAAAGATTAGCTAAAATGGTGAATAAAATGAATCTAAATCACCTGCAAATCTGACAGAGACCAGAAGACATTACCAGAGGGCCACCTGCCATTGAAACAGTCAGCCAATTTACATTCAACTAGAATTCATCCCTGGGCAGGACGAATTCTCTGTAATTCGTCCCCGGGTAGGACGAATTCTCCTGTGATGAAAAGTCGAAGTGATGCCATCTAAATGTCAAACCTCGGGATCTCCAAAACACCTACAAACAGAGGGGTTAAGTAATTGGGGCCATTTTGGGATGACCCAGATGGTCAGATTCTCCCAATTTGGCCTCTATCCATAGGAATTTGATGTCGCTACCTGCAAGTTAGTGAGGGCTACAAAATCGACAAAGCATGATAATATTTGATTAAAATCTTATGAAAATCAAGATTATAAACTATCTAAACAGCATATAACATAATGTAGGATAAACAAATGATAAAAAAATAAATTAAAATGAAACTAAAAAGTGTGGGGTGCCCAAGTGGGCCGCCCACCATTGGAACTTGATTTTGGCACCAATCCACTAGGGATGGGCCCAAAATCTCTTAGAATGGGTTGTCGACAAATTGGTGGATTCAATGTGGTCAAATTTTGGGTTTGGGTTCGGATCCACACTTCCAAAAGCCACCCAATAACCTCTCTTGCGAAAGAGATTAATGGATGTGAAAAGGTGAATCGAAAAAGGGTGCAATAGGGTGTTCAATTTGGCAGCACTTCGTTGCTTGAAAATGCCTCCAACTTGTCCTCTTTTGGGTGGGAAAGTCCACCATTTTATAGACCCAGGGGGTCTCTTTGGAGGGGCATGCAGGGATGCCATGTGGCGGCCATGCCTTCCCAAGAGGGAGGAGACTCCTCCCTGACTTGGGCTTCCATGACTGCCTTTGTGACAGTCCTCTAACTGCCAATCTACCCACCTACACGCGCATGCACGGTAGGAGGCAATAATTGATTGTCCTCGGCTGCCACTTGGCGGCATTCTTCTTTTTGCCCGTTAAACCTGGAATTCGTCCTGACCAAAGACGAATTTAGAATTCGTCCCTGGGTGAGACGAATCCCAGTTAGAATTCGTCCCTGGGTGAGACGAATACTGAGCAAAGTGCCTGAATGTGCCAAATTGCCTTTTGACCTTACAAAATTGCTATAAAAGTGGTTAGGACCACTGTTTAACCTCCTGAGGGCTGCCCTGGGGGCTGTGTGTGTCAAAGCGATCAATGTTTGCAGTCACATAATCGGATTGGTGCTGTTTTGGTGTCTACAATGTCAAAGGGACTATAAAATTATACAAAGTAGTAGGAAAAACATACAAACCTCCATATATTTCTATGTTTAAACCAATAATATTATTTAAGCAAATAGGTTCATATTGAAGACTATGTCTTAGTGTAGAATTTTTTTTTGATTTGTGGAAGGGGTTTTGAAAGGGTCCTTGAACCTTTTCAAAGCTAGAAATAAAAACAAAGGATAATGCTCAACAACATATGGAGAGCAACACCGAACTAAAAAAGATATACCAACCAAGAAGAACAAGAGAAATATAAGGTACGTAGACCCAAAGCCAAAAATATCACAGACTCTAAAAGGAAAGGGTACGAAGACCTAAAATTGGATAACAATAAGTTTCAAGAAACCAAAATAACAAGCCTTAGGAAGAAATTTCCCTAAACAATAGAATAAAATAATAAGTAACTCACTTTATGACTTTTTACCTCATCTTAAATTTTTCTTCATCGAAGTAAAGAGTTCACAATCTAGGGAGAGTTCATCATAAAAATTTTGAGAACACCCACTCACCATCATCACCTCCAATTTATGAGTTGATACCTTACAATTTGAGCATTTGCATCCTAGATCCAACCATATTTAAAATAAGGTCTGCCACTCAAGTCATTTAGAACTCAGACCCTTTTTGGGCAGGCATCCATTCTTCATAACATTGCTAATAATAGTCAAGCATTTCTTCTAAAGCAACTAAGAAACTAAAGTCTTAGACAGAAAGGGAAAAACGAAGGATAAATCCTCAAGAGGAAGAGAATCCTCATTCACAAGACAAGAGAATTGATAAGGATCAACATAAGCTATTGAACTATTCAAAATATGTCCCTGGCCATGGGAGGGTCGATCTTTCTTTTGATTGTTACCCACATTAGTCTCAGATTTTTTTTGACTCCTAGTGTTGGACTAGGGACATGAGGGATCATACCTATTGGGGGATGGAGGGGCATCACAATTTTTTATGAGTCTTTAGTAGGGATATTGGGGGGCTGAAGGGCTCTAAAAAAACTTGTAACTATGGTTTTGGTAACTTGGTCACTTAGAGGTTGTTAGAGATATCCTAGTACCACTTAAAGGGGTGTGTTAGAGTATATTATATCCTAAGTTGTTACTAGGATAATTTGTGTGGCTGAGATAGTATATTATATCCATAATATTTTTTTAATACCAAGGAAGTATGCTCTCCATATTTTTATGGATCAAAAACCATATGGTTAAAAAATATCTGCAGTTTAGGAGGTCTTTTTTTAGTTTTATTTTGGATTTTTAGTGGGTTGCAGTATTATACTAAAAATTTGAGTTTTTATGATTTTTCTATGATTCTAGAGATTACTAGCATGGAGAGCATCCATGAATTGGATAGCCATAGACAGTAGCAAATGCCATATTTGTTTTAGGTAAGATCTAGTGGAGATCATCGTTGTGCAAATCTGAAGGTAAAATAGATCCATTGTATGGAGATGAAGGGGAGGACTAAAAATCTATTTTTTTATAGCCACTATTTCATTCCGTATGGTGCTGAGCTTGATGCTTGTTTTTTACAAAAGTGTTTTAGATCTCTCATGGCCAATATCATCCAATGGAAGCTACACTGTGGACCACTGCCATACTCTAATATTCTACATGGATATATTTCATAAAGGCATCACACATACTCCCAAGCTCCCACATTAGAGTATTTAATTTACACCTAGATCCATGAATGTTCTTCCCTTACTATGGGAATTACCTCAAGCTAGTGTTTTGAAGTTTTAAAACTTACGTAAGTATGCAATGGTGCCAAAGTATAGATGGCATTCATCGATACCAATGTGATGGAGATCATAGGGCCCATGATTTCATAGTATGACCTCATGGTTTTGGTGGCACTCGTGGATATGCACAAGCTCCAAAAATTATTTGTGGTGCACCACTTGCACCTCCACATGGTGCCCGACACCATGCTCCTCCATAGTTCCCATGGTGCCTATGTGCTTCATTGCACGATCTATATTTGATCAAGAAGTAACATAAAATGGATCGAAGAAGTATGCACAAAGTGAGGTAGTGATGTAATTATTTACTCGTTGAGGAGACCGAGATATTTCTAGGGATTAGCCTCCCTGAGGAAATTCAAGGGTGAGAAAAAATGAAGTATTTTCTGGTGCCAATGTTTCCTTCCTATGAGCCTCAACCAACTCTTCTTTGTCCTCCAATCTCACTTCCAACAGATCTAGATGAAATATTATGGGTATTTATATCTGGGAGGATAGTAACCCTGATATGGGCATCTCCCTAAACTTGTGGAGGGCCATGTTATTCCCCACCATGCTTAGAGTACTATCATTGAACTCTCCAAAACTTTCTTCTAAATTTAGTTTCATTCATGGCTACATTTCAATTTTTAGCGATCATGTAGAGTTTTTTTCTATGATCGTACAGTGTTTTTTCAGTGATCATGCAATGTTTTTTTTTGGTGATCATGTAGTATTTTATTTTTGATGATGAGTGTTTTTCATTGTGATATATTGTTTTGAAATGTCATGACACCTATATTTATATGACTATGTTGAAGTGCCTTTTGTTCAGTATGACTCATACAGAGTTCGTGATGAACCGCTTGAATACGTTCCTCAAAGTGGTCTACAGTAGCAAGGATGGAAGTTTCTAAACCTACCTGATTATGTCATGTGGAGTTATATCCCATCGATGATCAGCTTTAGATTTTTTGTACAGCATACCACGATTCTCCACCAACTAAATAAGAAGTCTAAGTGGGCTTATGAATAGGCATAATATTTTCTTAATGACCTTAAGACACACATCCCTAAAGTTCTAAATATTTGGCATGATGCTTTGGGAAATAAGATCATGGGCTTAACGTGGAATAAGAAATATTTCTTTATGAAGAATGCAGGCCACAAAATAAAATGAGAAGATTGTAATCCAAGTGTCTTCGATGCAAGAATTTTTTTTGATAGAGATTGGTGAAGGGATTGTGAAGCATTGGGGTATATTTCTTGTAGCTACTGAGGATGCTATAAATTTGCTAATGGGCAATGAGAAGGCAGAATCATATCATTTCATATCTTTGTATGCATGGCAATAATTGAAGAGACTTTGATTCAATAATCTACATCGATAAGGGAAGATTTCGTAGTTGCCTGCCATGGAGAGATATTGGGTGCTTGATTTGGGGATTTTATTTATAAATCTCTTTAATAAAGTGGAGGGGCTCACTTTATTTTAATTGTATGGGCTTTAATTTTTTTTTTAGGTATAACCTTATTAAGTGGTCGACAATGAGACCAACTTGGCTATTTTTTAGCTTTTTTTGGAATTTTTATTGTTTTCAAAAAAATGGTGGCCGATGTATTTTCTCTTGCAAGAGAAATTTTAAAAAACATGGTTTATTCCAATATTTTGGAATATTCCCTTATGATGGAAAAAGAAGAAGACTATTATTGTTTTCATGTAGATGAAGGCCACATAGACACCCGATCATAAGGGTGTTTATAGTCACCAAAAAGGTATTTCTAAGTCGGACACATTGGTGGTGTCCAATTTCTTTTTTGAGGTAGTTTAAACTGTGTTTTTGGCCCTCAAATATGTTGTATCATGGAGTGCACTATAGGTTGAACTCGACACTCCAAAATAATTGTATGTGATCCTAGCATCTATTTATCTTATCTATAGAACTTGGTGGATGCAGTGACTGGTTACCCATGTATTTTAGTAGGATGAAGAGGTCATCATAAGGACACGTTCAAAAGTCTCATTGGTGCCCTTCATTTTTTTATCCCTTTGTTTTGTTGTTTGTCCATAGTTTTGGACCTTGTTATTAGTCCATTGTATTCATATAGATGGAAACCACATATTTATGCTTGTGGAGTCATTTTGGACTACCCTTGTGATTCTTGTGGTTCTTTCTCCATCCTATATTATCACTCTCTTTTTGTGAGACACTTTGGTTTCAGGGGGTTTTCTTTAGTGACTCATTTTCATGGTTCATAGCCTTGTTTATTATCACAAGCACCATTATGGGAGTAAAATTTCTTTTAGTTTGATGACAAGGCTTATCTACCCTTTTAAGACATATTATGGATCCTTTTTAGGCCCTTTTTGATGGAATTTGTCCTAGGGGGGATTGAAGAGGATATTTTCCTCTCCATACTCCTTCTACGTCTTTATTTCTTCTTCTTTATCTTATGGTAGTGGTTTTTCTTCATCTCTCTAGTAGATTTTTCTTATGCATATATTGTATATGAGTACCTTATCAGGCCTTATTGTTGGAAATCATATGTGTGGATATACCACTTGTTTGGTTTTGTTGTTTTTTACTACCTCCTAGTATCACTTAAGGGGGGGTGTTAGAGATATCCTAGTACCACTTAAGGGGGTGTTATATATATCCTAGTACCACTTAAGGGGGGTGTTAGAGTATATTATATCCTAAGTTGTTACTAGGATAATTTGTATGGCTGAGATCAACTTAGTTAGTATGATCTAATGGATCAGATTGTATGCACTTGCTATTTAAGCAAGGTCATTTCAATAGAATAAAAATAAAGTATTTTATTTTCTAAAATAGGTAAGAAAGGATTAGGACTCTCAATTAAGGGGTATACCTGATTGGAAATATCCTTAAAATAAGTAAGAAAGGATTAGGACTCTCAATTAAGGGGTATACCTGATTGGAAATATCCTTAAAATATGAAGGCACCCAAGGCTAAGTGGTTGTTTGCTTACCCTTATCAATTTGGTTCTTTCTCTTGAAATGTTGCATAGTCTGATCACTTTATAGGCGTTTCCTATCATCAAATCCATCCTTTTTTATTTATTTTCTTAGAGATAGGCATTGAGTTTTGAGGTGCCCCTATTTTTGGCATTCAATGTAAAATTGAAAGCACGAGATTCCGGGCAAAGGAAACACTAATTGCGATGCATTCAAAATCAAATACGCTTAAGTCCTAGAAATGTAGAATGCATGAAATGAAAGAGACGCATTGAAATGAGATACAAGCAAATGGAGAAAACACAGCCCTTTCATTAAACTCTCTTGATCTCTGTTACAAATACGCCTCCTCCCTTTTCAGGGGCTAGGAGCGTTAAAAGAATTTGATTACAATCGAGACTTAAGGTTCCTCTTTCCGCGTGCCCACACTTGAAATGGGCGGGCCAAGATGATGTCGCCGCTGATGTTGATGAGTCCTTGACCTCTGCTGCTCCTCCTGCGAACAAAGAAACAACGAAGATGTCAGTAGCACCTGCTGCAAATAAGAAGTGTTTGTTCTCTAAAATCGCCAAAAGATGCATGCAAACATTTGTCCAAATCGATAGATAAAATGACTCCAAATGACCCGAAAACCCGACAGAGGATAGAAGACATCACCGAGGGCCATCGCCATCGAGACAGTCGGCCAATCTGCCTTCAACTGGAATTCGTCCCCGGGCAGGACGAATCTCGACCGCAATTCGTCCCCGGGTGGGACGAATTCTACCGTGTTGGAAAAGCCGAGGTGATACCGCTCCAATGTCGAATCCCGAGACCTCCAAAACACCTGCAAACAGAGGGGTTATGTAATTGGGGCCATTTTGGGATGACCCAGATGGTCGGATTCTCCCAATTTGGCCTCTATCCTCGGGAATTCGATATCGCCACCTGCAAGTTAGTAGGACAACAAAGCGACAAAAGGCATGATAAAATCTGATCAAAATGTTATGAAATTGAAGCTATGAGTTAACCAAATAGAATAACATGAGATGCAACCTGAAACAATAATCTAGAATGCTTTTAAAACAAAACTTAGAAAGTGCGGGGGTGCCCAAGTGGGCCTCCCACCGTTGGCACTTGATTTTGGCGCCAATCCACTAGGGATGGGCCCAAAACCTCTTAGGATTGGGATGTCTGCAAATTGGTGGTGTAAGGTGGTCAAATGTTGGATTTGGGTTGGATCCACGCTTCCAAAAGCCACCCAATAACCTCCCTTGCAAAAGAGATTAGTGGATGTGAGAAGGTGAATCAAAAGGATGCAAGTGGGTATTCAATCGGACAAGCACTTCGTTGCTTGAAATCGCCTCCAATCTGTCCTTTTGGGTGAGAAAAGTCCCACCTTTTATAGACCCATGGGGTCTCTTTTGAGAGGGAAGCATAAGCGCCATGTGTTGGTCATAGGTGCCATGTGGCAGTCAAGTCTTCCCATGAGGGAGGGGAGTCCTCCATGACTTGGGCTTTCATAATTGCCCTTGTGACAGTCCTCTAACGTCCTATCTGTCCACCCACACACGCGTGCGAGGCAGGAGTCATCGACTGACTGTCCCTGGCTGCCACTTGGAACCATTCTTATTTTTGCTCGTTAAACTTGGAATTCATCCTGACTAGAGACGAATTCAGAATTTGTCCCTGGGTGAGACGGATCCCATTTAGTATTCGTCCCCGGGTGAGACGAATACCGAGCAAAGTGTCTAAATGTACCAAATTGCCTCTTGACCTTACAAAATTGCTATGAAAGTGGTTAGGACCACTGTTTGACCTCTGAGGGCTGCCCCGGGGGCTGTGTTTGTCAAAGCGATCAGTGTTTGCAGTCACATAATCGGATTGGTGCTGTTTTGGTGTCTACAGATGCCCCTTTTTGGGATGCGCTGTGCATAGCGCAGCGCCGAGCAAAAATAGATAACCAAAGCACTAATGATTAGGGTTTCTTGGTAACCTAACCAAATTTTGATGCCCCAAGCATGGAAAGGGCATGCATTCTTGAATCCTTGCTTCTGACGAGCTAAGGAGTTTGATTTCAAGTGTTAACCTATTTTGGTGAGGTGTGACTTGAGCTTGGACATTGATCACCATGATTAGGCAAAGGGCGCAACCTTTTATCCTCGGGGGAACCTTGTGTTCATGATTCACGAAATGCCAAGTGTTTGATTGATTTGATTGTTGCTTGTTTATTGCCCCAAGCAGGAGCGTAATTGTCTTTGTCAATGATTCTTTGAATGCATGTCGTTTTCCTTAATTGGGTGTGTGATTGTTGATTGGTGACTAAGTGTGACTACCCCCTCAAGCGACGAATCGATGAGGGAATGACCTTCATGAGAAAAGCGACGAGTCGCTTGACCCAAGATGACTTGTGCAAGGGTGCCTTTAGATGTTTTACCGTTTAAGAATGTGCAATTTTTCCAACATTTGGACCTGTTTTTGGTGGGTGTTAACCCTTTTGGTGATGCCATAATGGGGTGAAATCATCGAAAACCCATCTTCCCGTGGAGCGGTCCGGCTATGGTAGCCTTCTTGGGGAAGTAGGAGAGTGACAATTTGAACCCCGACATCGAATTTCTTTGCCTAGAGGTTAAGTGCAAGAGCACTTGTGTCCGGCAATGCTTATTGCTGTGTTTTTGTGTTGCATTTATTTGTTGTTTTTGTTGTTTTTTGTGACACCATTTGGGGATTAAATTATCGGAAATCCGTCTTCCCGTGGAGCGGTCCGGCTATGGTAGCCTTCTTAGGGAGTAGGATAGTGATAATTTGTGACTCCAATGTCTATTTTGTATGCCCTGGATGTCAGGTGCAGTAGCACTCCTATCGGGCAAATTTATTGTCTATTTTTAGTGCATTTTTGATCATTTTTTGATGTTTTTGAAGTTCTGGCCTGAATTCGTCCCTGGGTGGGACGAATTCCAGCTATAGAATTCGTCCCTGGGTGGGACGAGCGCTAACCAGAGCGCTCGTCCTAGTCAAGGATGAATTCCAGCTCATAGGTCTATTTAAGGGCCAAAACTTGAATTTGGGCTCATTTGTGTCATTTTTTTTCTTGCGATTTTGGAGCTCTGGGAGGAGGAGGTAATTCTGCGAAGCGAAGCGCTGCTGGAATTCTCTCTCGCTATCATGAGTGCACAAACTGGTTCGAGCGGCGGAGCCGAGGCGAAACCTGTAAGTGTCTCCTAGAGTTTATTTTTGTTTAAATTTGCACTTGTTTTATTTAATTGTTTTTGTGATGCTGTTTTTCAAAATGTGTTTTAAAACTTAAATCTTGAAACTGGATTGAAGACAACTACTTGAATTTTATTTTTATGTTGTACAGTTCTTTTCCATGATTTTTAATTTTTTTTGTTGAATTGTTTTCTTTTGCAGGTTAGGAGCCGGTACCGTGTACCTACTGCTTTTACTGAGGCGCGGGGTGCACTGACTGATGATGATTGGGAATGGCTTGATGCCCTTGGGCTCAAGCAGGTGTCTCGACTGGAGCCTGTGGTCCCGGATCAGGCCTATCTGATGGCCCTGATCAAACTTTGGGATCCGCGGACCAACACGTTCCATCTCCCGACAGGGGAGATGACTCGTGACTTTGGAGGATGTCTATCGGTTGCTTCGGATTTCGATAGATGGACTGCCCATTAGGTCATCGCCGCGTGATCAGCGGACTATCGTACTTACGAGATGCTTTGGGCATGGGGGGCAGCTAGGTGTAACGAACCCAATGGAGACAGC
The DNA here is from genome assembly GCA_028583015.1 of Wollemia nobilis. Classification (NCBI taxonomy): domain Eukaryota; kingdom Viridiplantae; phylum Streptophyta; class Pinopsida; order Araucariales; family Araucariaceae; genus Wollemia; species Wollemia nobilis. Next base: position 17,181,417 of record JAQPPZ010017235.1, read on the forward strand.
CGAGGTGGACCGCCAGTCGGGGGATTTTGGTTGGTCGGTGGCAGGAGAGGGGGGTGTTAGGAGTGAGGCACGCATTCTTGATGGGCCTCATTTCTAACATGCTTCTACCTGATTCGTCAGGCGTGAGGTTCCCGTGGAACCTGCTGGATTTGGTGTGGCAGTTGGTAGAGTGCCCGATAGAGGCACCACTGATTTTGAGATGGGGACAGACATTGTTGGCACAGCTCTACGGGGAGTTGTATGGGGTCCACTGTCGGCAGCGGAAGGGGGTCAGCTACAGTTATCTACTGTAGTGTTGGGGTTGGCAGCACATAGCAGTTGAGAGGCCAACCGGGTTACCATGGATGACTCGGGCGGCGATGGATGATGTGGAGATAGGCTATGCAGTTTTGTGGCGGCGGTCTACGGAGCAGGGGCAGAGTCGGTGATGGGCAGGTGTTGTAGAGCACTATACTGATGCCTTCTCTCGGCTCACTCCAGGGGAGGTGGTTTGGCGCCCTTATCGGGACTGTCTAGCCTGGCCGGAGGCTGGAGAGTGGCTCCGACGGGTACGCAGGGAGCGGTGGTTGATTGGGCGGCACGGGACCGAGCATGAGTTCTTCTCATATAGCCGGGTTACACGACAGTTTGGGGTGCGCCAGGGGTTTCCTGGTGAGCCCGTGGTCTATCGACGCCGGGGAGATGAGAGGGATCTAGATCCACCGGTCACCGCGCCATTGGGCGAGGAGTCAGATGCGGTGATTGACGTCCCGGACGTAGATGACGTCGGGACTACCACTGAGTATGACTCGTGGTGGGTGCTACGGCGATGGAGAGGAGAGGGGCCACTAGGAGGCGCGGAGGCGGCAGTGGAGGGTGCTGAGGCAGTAGGGGATGATTGGGGAGGTCCGTTGGATGATGCGGACATGGTGGATGTGGGGGATGAGGATGTAGACTTGGGCGCTCCGGATCAGCCGGACATGCAGGACGTGGAGGAGCAGTGGGAGCCAGAGCAGGCTGTTGTTCCAGAGGGTCCTGTTCGTCAGGCAGATACAGAGGAGATGGAGTCTGAGGTATGCGCTAAAAATGCATGACTGACAGAGCTGCTACGGATATGGGATCTGGAGCTGGGGGACGCGCTACGGGAGAGGGATCTCCTGCGGGCCCAGCTAGCAGAGCGGGATAGGGTTCTGGCACAGCGCGATGATGCAGTGTCATACTATCATCGACGAGAGGCAGAGTGGTGTCGGCACCGGATAGACTTGGAGAGGGAGGTCATCCGCCTTGGTGGGCGGCTACCTGAGCCCTCGATCAGTGGATCTTCACGTCGGACGAGGGATAGTGCGACTGAGCAGTCAGCATCATCTCGTCACCGACGATTAGATGAGGGAGGCGGTAGCAGGCATGATGCGGGGGCTAGTAGTAGCCGCCCTTAGGGTCCCATAGGACCCACACCACGGGGGGTAGTTCCCGTCGCACCGATCCTACGTGATCATGGTGGTCGACGCCTTAGGTTGGGTTTTTGGATATGATTGCGGGGTCTGAGGACCAGTTTTGTAGCCTGCGGGCATTTTTTTGACGATATATATATATATATATACCGGATTTTATTTTGTTTATGTACATGTGATGATTTGATGTTTGTTATGCATGATGGCTAATGACTATGGATGTATGCATGTTTATTTATTTTGATGAATGCTTATGCTTATGATGAATGCAAATGTTTTTTATTTCTTATGTGATATGCGAAGGTGAAATGGATGAATGAAATTTGTGATGTTTGGCTATGGCACCATAGACTCTTTAGGATGCTTTTTATTTTGTTTTTAGGCGATTGCTATGATGTATGACCTTGTATGTATACATGTGGTTTTTCTTTTTTTGTATTTTTTGATGGTATTGTAAGGATGAAAAGTAGCGCAGTTGGTTTAGAAATGTAGCTAAGGTTTTCTGAGACTCAGACGGTTTTAACTCACTAGCCACGACTGTACTTTGTCTTACAAGACTTTTGAACAAGGTATGAATCAGACTTGTTTTTGACCAAGCTATTTCACATCCCTGTGTGTGCAATTGAGTTCATTATTGTGGTATTTATCGAGATACCGCCGATGCCGATGGGCTTTCAACCGAACTCTGTACCGAGGATCACCTAATTAGCTCCACTAACTCCTTTGTTGTATTTAGTTAGATTAATCTACGGTGTTATCCAGGATGCCATAAGCTAGCTCATCCACATGCAAACATTGATCTGTACGCAAGTTAATGTGATAGATATATCGTCATGCGAGAGGTTTACCGCCAGTTATCGATAGGCTATCAACCAAACCGGTACTGAGGCTTGCCTTATGACCTTTTAGAATGCTGAGAGTTCCAGGGATTCAAGTTCAACTCCCTTCTTTTCTTCAATTGTATTGGGATACTTGCTCGTTTGTAGTGATAAGATCACTGTTTATTTTGATTTGTTTTTCTTTTGAGCAAGGGATTGGGGACATGGAGTGATGAAAATCACTATCGTTTGTGCCCTTTGATTTGTGCACTGTAAGATGTCAAATATTTGATTTTTGACATTTTGCAAATTTTTGATGTTTTGCAACTATTGAGAACTAGGGATTCTTAGGGAATTGGGTAGGGAGGATGCTTGTCCTTTTGCCAACTCTCAGCATTCTTGGGGTCATTCGCACAGGGGGATGAGCAAGATAACCGTTTCGCTTATGGTGACTTGGATTACCTTGTAGGGTTTCATCTTTCGTTCACACAACTTAGGAATTGTTTTATGTGTTTTTATTTGTGTTGGGATGTTACGTAACAAGGTGTATTTCAAGTGTAACTCTACCTTCGTAAAATCTGTCTGACTTGATACATTACATGGCTAAAGAGGAAAATGATGACTGAATCACGAAAACTTTTAATACATTAAAAGACCACTGACTCTAGTGTGGTAAAAGCAATGCATGGTGTTTTTGTTGTTTTTGTAAAATGGAACAGTGTGGAACAAGATGGACTAGCAGAGCAATTACAGCCTATGGTGCCTTTGACCTGTACGACCACAAATATGCAATGTATGGATGCAATGCTTAATGCAAACATATTTTTGTATTTTTGATGGATTGATTTTTGTGAATATGAATATGAGGTGCGAGAAGAGCTCTCTATTGATGAATTTGAGTATGCCTAGATATGAGATGCAAATTTTTGTTGTTTTTGATTATTTTTGTTGTTTTTGAATTTTCTTGATTTTTGACCAAGTGATTGTGAGCATCCTTGAGTTTTTCTTAGCTTTTGGTGACCAAGTGATTGCGATAATCCTTGAGCTTTTTGGGTGACCAAGTGATTGATAGAACCTGGATTTGACCAAGATTGATAATCCTTGGAGCTTTTTGGTGACCAAGTGATTGCGATAATCCTTGGAGCTTTTGGGTGACCAAGTGATTGCGATAATCCTTGGAGCTTTTTGGGTGACCAAGTGATTGCGATAATCCTTGGAGCTTTTGGGTGACCAAGTGATTGCGATAATCCTTGGAGCTTTTTGGGTGACCAAGTGATTGCGATAATCCTTGGAGCTTTTTGGGGTGACCAAGTGATTGCGATAATCCTTGGAGCTTTTTGGGGGTGACCAAGTGATTGCGATAATCCTTGGAGCTTTTTGGGTGACCAAGTGATTGCGATAATCCTTGGAGCTTTTGGGGTGACCAAGTGATTGCGATAATCCTTGGAGCTTTTTGGGTGACCAAGTGATTGCGATAATCCTTGGAGCTTTTGGGGTGACCAAGTGATTGCGATAATCCTTGGAGCTTTTTTGGGTGACCAAGTGATTGCGATAATCCTTGGAGCTTTTGGGGTGACCAAGTGATTGCGATAATCCTTGGAGCTTTTGGGGGTGACCAAGTGATTGCGATAATCCTTGGAGCTTTTGGGTGACCAAGTGATTGCGATAATCCTTGGAGCTTTTTGGTTTGGATTATGGCTCTTCAAGGGATAGAGGTACCCCCAGCTTGATGGTCTTTGCACTCCGGATCTGGCTCTGGAGGGACGGGCATGAATGGATCGGCCCTATGTGTTGATAGGAAGACGGGGTCTTCCCTTGGCACTGATGTCATGATAGGATCTCGGGGTGGATGGTGCTCATCGTGGATTTGGAGCCATGGATCCAATACTTGGTCCCACCTTGCAGGTCTACCCACCATTCATGCCCTAGTAGTATGCCCATCTGTCCCATTAGATCTTCATGAGTTAAAGGGCGGTGATGCCGTCGCGCATGTCTGAGATAGTCCATCTTAGTCTCATCTTCTGAATCACTTTCGGAGACCCAAAAATGTTCATTCTCTTCAGCAACTGTTGCTTGCGACGTTGAGGGCTCTCCTTGTTCCAACAAGTTAATCCGGTCCCATTGTGGTTGTTCCACTCTTGGTGGAGGGACCTGATTCTCTTGACACTGTGTTGATTCAACTGGAACCTCTAAGGGGAATAGCTTCAAAAAGATGTCTGGAAGCCGTTGATGTTCTCTTTGAGGATTAATCTCCGAACTCTCACCTCTCTCTAGCAAAGGAGAGGGATTACTACTATTGCCAAGGGTGTTTGTTGACCATGGGAGGTAATCTCCCAATGTATATTCTGTATTTGGGTTGGCATAAGGATCCGGTGCCAATCCCCACTTGTTGCCTATTTCTAGGCCTTGCATATTTTTGACCAAGATGTCTAAGGGCAGGGGGTGGTTGAACCCTACTCCTGACTTGTCATTTGGCATCTCGATATCTTGGTTGGCAAAGGACCCGCATCCCTTGCTCATATCTGCCTAGCCCGTATCCATGCCAATTGCATTGGCCGAGATATTTTAGGGCAAAGTCTGGGTTTGACAGATAGTTGATGTTTTCAACAAAAGGCTCTTCGTCTGCTTCCTTTTGTTTGCATGGTTCAAGACCATGATCAAGGCCCCCATACACAAAATTTGTCTGGTTTGGTGGGTAGCCTAGAGGAACAACTGTCCCTATGGGAAGGCGAGGTCTTCCCATGTCTTGTACTGACTCCAATGCGGGGGTTGCCACAACATTTTGCACTAAATACTCCCCCGGGCCCGTATTGGCCATTTCAACAGTGATTGTTGATGATTGGGTGGGAGGAAACGGGAGTCCTTCCTGAGTCCATTCCATGTTCGGCATTTTAGGAGTCTCCGCTTCTGCTGTGTGAGGTGTTTCTTCTGTTGATACCGTTGAAATTGTGGGCAACCCTTCTTCTAAGGGCTTAGCCTCTTCCATGATCTGTTTTCCCTTGTCCTTCTGTTTGGCCATGACAGGTGGCATTGATGATGAAGGAGCAGATGATGAAGGCTCACCCGGCTGGGATTTTGTTGATTTGGTCACCAGTGGTGCCTGCGGTATCAGACCCTATTTAGATGGATTTAACTAGAAATCCAAATGCGTTGAAGGGAGGGTCGATTGAGGCATGAATTGTACCGCATTGCAATACTTGAAGGGCTCTAAGTCCATTGGGACTACATGTATTTCTCCTTCAAAAGCATACTTTAAGCACCGGTGAGCGATCGAAGGGACACACTTCATGTCCCTGATCCAAGGCCGCCCTAGCAATATATTATAAGCCATCTCGCCTTCCAACACATGGCACAATGTAGGTATTGTCTTTTGTCCTACCTGGACAGGCAGAACAACTGTGCCGACTATCGAGCATATTGCATCGTTGAAAGCTCGCAGTGTGTACGTGGAGGCTGTGATGTGAGAGGCTGGCAGCTTCAAATGTTTTAAGGCTGCAGTGGTAATGATGTTACTGGACGAGCCAGTATCTACCAACACTCTCTTGTACGGGATCCCGTTGACCCGCGCGATAACGTGCAGGGGTGGATCTGCCATGTCATTCGATATTGTTTTGACTTCATCTTCTCTGAAGGTGATGACCGGCTCCGTACATCGTTTCACATGTCCCACGAAGTTGTTGAAAGAATTTGCTTCGTGAGGCTGTAATTCGATGGCTTTTAAAATGTCCATAAGAGCTTCCCTATGGGGTGCTGACTGTTGAATAAGCTCGTAAATGGACAGCCTAGCCGATGTGGTCCGCAAACTCTGCGTGAGTTTGGTCCGTATCGTGACCTCGGGTCTAGGCGGAGGCAACTGCGTTGGGCGTTGTTGAGGCTGCGATGTTGTCGGAACTTCCCTCGTAGCTACCTCGGGGGCAACTGTCGGGTACTTTTTGTTCCTTGTCACTATACTAATCATTCCCACAAATCCTTGCATGGGAAGATTCTGTCGCACCTCGTTAATCTGGAGAGGTTTTGCCCGTGCTTCGTGGGCAGGCAAAGGGTCCTTGAATACCCCCATTTGTTGATTATTTGGCGCTATGGGGTTGTCCACGGCCAATGTTCTATTGTCGATCAAATCTTGGATTAATTCTTTGAATTTCCAAGCATCCATTCAAGTCGTGTCCTTTGTGCCTATGGAATCTACAATACAATTCCTCTTTGTATCCCCTAGGCTTAGGAGCGTTAGGGTCTATAGTTTGGATTTCTGGTAGAGTGACTAAATTTGCCGCTGACAAGCGGTCAAATAGGGAGTCCCTGGACTCCGTGTAAGGGGTGAATTGTCGCCTAGGGCGACGCTGCTGATTCTGCTCCTGTCTTCTATTATCTCTTTCATAACCAGGAGGCACTGCCTGGTAATTAGCCTTTTGGGGCTGCATTTCTTGCACAGGCATGGGAACATTTATCGCAACTTGGTTAACCGCAGCGTGTTGTGATTGCGTTGTCCCGATTTTAGTGGTTTTATTCCACTCTTTCTTTTTAGGCTTGGCGATTGCGCCTTCGCCTATTTTGATCTCTTCTATAACTCTGGCTTGCGCCAAAGCTTCTTCTAAGCTGGCGTATTGCTGCAGCTGCAATAGCCCAGAGATCGATTTCAAGCAACTTTTTGCGAACATCTGTGTGAGATCAGACATAGGGGGACGGTAGGGTAACTTAGAAAGCAAAGCTCTCCATCGATTCCCGTATGCTGCCATTGTTTCTTCCTCAAATTGCTCGAGGCTAGCCAGATCACTCGGTGATGCCTTCTTCCTTGTGTTGAAGGCAAAGCGTTCAAGAAACGCATCTACTAATTGATCTAGGTTGCTTATGTTGTGTTTGGGTAATTGTGTGAACCAATCCGAGGCAGGGCCTGCGAATGTGGTTATGAATGTTCTAAGCAACAATGCGTCATTATCTTGGATGCCGAAGCATTGGCTTAGAAATCTTGTGACATGTTCTTGTGCGTCCTCTTCACCTTTAAAGATTGCCAATTGAGGCAACTTGAAGTGTTCGGGGTAAAGAGGTGTTGGCACTAAGGGATGCACTGGATGACTACGGAGTTGACGTAATGTGGGCTTTTGATGCCCAGAAGTTTTTGTCTCCACAGACTCCAAACGCTCTAATAGCGCTTTGTATGCATCGGAAGATTTTATTTCTTCCTCTTTTGTTTGCTCCCGTTGTAAGTTATGGAAGACCGGAGGCCTATGGAGGGGTGGCCGAATGGCAGCCCTCCTGCCTTGATGGGGAGTTTTAGCATATTCTATTTCTGGATCATACTCCTCATAAAATTCTTGAGGAGTCTCTCGGGCGAGACCTATGACCCTGATTGAGTCCCCGCCGAAGGTACCCATCATTGTTTCGGGGAGTGGCCTCCCTCTCGGGTCTATAAGGTCTCGGAGGCAAAGCTTGACGAGGTCGTGGAGACCTGTCCTGCACCAACGGATTATGCCTCTCATATTGTTCGGCTCTTTGGGTGCGAGGGGTTGGCCCCCTCTCAGGTAGTTCATAGCGTAACTCATCCGCTTCGCGTTGCATGCGCTCTCTATCCAAGCGGTGTCGATACTCTATCTCCTGATGACTTTGTTTAAGCCGCATGATTTGGGCTTGACGGGTGGCATGTCTGGCGACTATCGGGTCAATTTGGTCTACCCTATTTTGCTCAGGAGGTTCGAATGTTTCTCCTATGTGTTTGCCTCGATCTTGATGATCTAAAATTTCAATGGGTCGCTTCCCTCTGTCGAGGTAGGCGACATTTACTCGAGGCTCTGGCCTCGATGTATGATCATGATACCTAGCAAGGGTGGAAACGCAAGGTTCCCATGCTGTTTGTTGTCCTCGAGGAATGCGATGGCTTTCCTCGTACTCCCTTTCACGGGTTTGGAAGGGGCGGGCGGAGTTAGCTCGCCCTGTGTAAGGAGCCCCGCGCTCTGGATTTTGTCTTTCTGTCCTGATGGGAGGTAAAGAAGGGACGCCATATCCACGTTGTCCCTCCAAATGGATAGTGTGCCTCTCTAGCGCTTCATCACGCTGTGGCCACTCATGTCTAACCTCAGAAGGCGATTCTCTGTTTACATCAAGGTCTACATGTAAAGCGTCTTCCCGAAAGGGGCTGTTTTGAATGGGCATACCCCACCGAGGATTCTGACATGGATTCTTTTGTAGGCCAGACCGATAAGGCGGTATGACCAAGTCCTCAGGACTGAAGCGAAGGCGACTTGTGCCTGCTTCTTGTGTACCTTTCGGAGCTTCTGCCCTTGATTGGGCTTGGCTACGGGTGTACACCATTGCGGTGCTTCTCTACTATCTAAGTAGATTTTTATCTCGTTTATGATGATTTTTTTTTTTGTCTACACTAAGCAGAAATGAACACACACATACACAAACCGTGATTATCTCTTTTAAGGATTAATGGTGTGTCCTAAACTGGTTTAGTGCATTTTGATGTTTTGTTTTGTTTTTTGTATGTTTTTGAAGAACGTTTAAATGCATAATGAAGGCTCATATAACTCCCAAAATGGTCGCCCCTTCAATATACCAACCAGGCCGATATACCAACCTCTCTATATACCCGCCCTTACGAGAGGGAGACTATAGGTACGTGAGAGCAGAAGGTACGTGGTACGTAGGCGGTACGAAAGGGGGATTGTCCTGTTAATGGCACCTACCATAGAAGACTTATCCTCGCGCGCATGGGAATCACCCCAACGACACTCGGTCAGCTTTCATCAGGATTTACGCCTAACAACAGTTGACAATCGGGAAATGGATGCAAAGCTAAGCCAAGGTGGTGATGAACCCACCGTTGGTCTTGCTCAAGGGCTGGGGTCTTACGACCAGCTCCTTGGTTTAAAGTTATTGCGTGAAGTGTGTGGGATTCATTTTATTTAACGAAAATGAAACAAGCATAAATGACTTTCCCTAAGCAATGCAGGATAAAATGAAAACAATCAAAGAAACAGAAACAGAAACAGAAAATTTAACAGAGATTATAAAAATCCCTACCTCTTCTCTCGCTCGGACCGGTTGCTTCTGAATTTCTGCTCTGAAAATCTACAGGCAGGAATTCGTCCCTCTGTGAGACGAATTTCAGAACAGAATTCGTCCCTGCCAGAGACGAATTTGAATTCGTCTCAGGGTCAGACGAATTACAGTAAAGAATTCGTCACAGTCAGAGACGAATAATAGTCTGCAACAAAAAAATGTACCTGTCAAGCACAAAACACAAAAATTTAATCAGTTTTTGTGATCTTAAAAACCAGGGAACAGGGTCCCACCGTGATCGCCACTGAAAGCACGAGATTTCGGGCAAAGGAAACACTAATTGCGATGCATTCAAAATCAAATACGCTTAAGTCCTAGAAATGTAGAATGCATGAAATGAAAGAGACGCATTGAAATGAGATACAAGCAAATGGAGAAAACACAGCCCTTTCATTAAACTCTCTTGATCTCTCTTACAAATACGCCTCCTCCCTTTTCAGGGGCTAGGAGCGTTAAAAGAATTTGATTACAATCGAGACTTAAGGTTCCTCTTTCCGCGTGCCCACACTTGAAATGGGCGGGCCAAGATGATGCCGCCGCTGATGTTGATGAGTCCTTGACCTCTGCTGCTCCTCCTGCGAACAAAGAAACAACGAAGATGTCGTAGCACTCGTTGCAAATAAGAAGTGTTTGTTCTCTAAAATCGCCAAAAGATGCATGTAAATAATTAGCCAAATCGATAGATAAAATGACTCTAAATGACCTGAAAACCTGACAGAGGACAGAAGATATCACCAGAAGGCCACTGCCATCGAGACAGTCGGCCAATCTGCCTTCAACTGGAATTCGTCCCTGGGCAGGACGAATTCGATCGCAATTCGTCCCTGGGTGGGACGAATTCTACCGTGTTGGAAAAGCCGAACTGACACCGCTCCAATGTCGACTCCCGAGACCTCCAAAACACCTGCAAATAGAGGGGTTATGTAATTGGGGCCATTTTGGGATGACCCAGATGGTCGGATTCTCCCAATTTGGCCTCTATCCTCGGGAATTCGATATCGCCACCTGCAAGTTAGTAGGACAACAAAGCGACAAAAGGCATGATAAAATCTGATCAAAATGTTATGAAATTGAAGCTATGAGTTAACCAAATAGAATAACATGAGATGCAACCTGAAACAATAATCTAGAATGCTTTTAGAATAAAACTTAGAAAGTGCGGGGGTGCCCAAGTGGGCCTCCCACCGTTGGCACTTGATTTCGGCGCCAATCCACTAGGGATGGGCCCAAAACCTCTTAGGATTGGGATGTCTGCAAATTGGTGGTGTAAGGTGGTCAAATGTTGGATTTGGGTTGGATCCACGCTTCCAAAAGCCACCCAATAACCTCCCTTGCAAAAGAGATTAGTGGATGTGAGAAGGTGAATCAAAAGGATGCAAGTGGGTATTCAATCGGACAGCACTTCGTTGCTTGAAATCGCCTCCAATCTGTCCTTTTGGGTGAGAAAAGTCCCACCTTTTATAGACCCATGGGGTCTCTTTTGAGAGGGAAGCATAAGCGCCATGTGTTGGTCATAGGTGCCATGTGGCATTCAAGTCTTCCCATGAGGGAGGGGAGTCCTCCATGACTTGGGCTTTCATAATCGCCCTTGTGACAGTCCTCTAACGGCCTATCTGTCCACCCACACACGCGTGCGAGGCAGGAGTCATCAACTGACTGTCCTGGGCTGCCACTTGGCACCATTCTTCTTTTTGCCCGTTAAACTCAGAATTCGTCCCTACCAGAGACGATTTCAGAATTCGTCCCTGGGTGAGACGGATTCCATTTTGAATTCGTCCCCGGGTGAGACGAATACCGAGCAAAGTGTCTAAATGTACCAAATTGCCTCTTGACCTTACAAAATTGCTATGAAAGTGGTTAGGACCACTGTTTGACCTCTGAGGGCTGCCCCGGGGGCTGTGTTTGTCAAAGCGATCAGTGTTTGCAGTCACATAATCGGATTGGTGCTGTTTTGGTGTCTACAAAAATGCTAGTTTATTCTCATACTCCACTGCTTGTCACCTATGATAGGACCCTGAAGTGAGATCAGTGTAGGTGGGGAGCTCTGAATCCAAATTTTTAATGATACATATGCAAACATAAATTAGTCAAGTTATTACTTTAGCAATTGAATCTATTGCAACAAATTCTCCAATGTTTTGAGCTATGCCTTTAAGAATCCCAGTGTACCAAAACTAAGTCGGTAGACTAGGAAGTTTGATCCAAATTGGTGCCATATTTATGCTTTAAGTCTCAAGGTCAAAATCCTCTCCCCACCTTCTCAAGAAGAGACTTCTTCGATCGAAGAACCAGGGCCCACTAGTGAGGATTCGACCTATATCCTAAGGGTTATTTAACCTGATCATGAAAAAACCTCTAGGAAGGGCAACCAAATATATATTACCATTGGGTTGTCATTTTATGAAAGCCAATTTTCAAAAAAACTCGATGTCTAAATGCGTGCTAATAAACTTCCTAACCAAAGATAGGGATTCTTAAAAATCAAAGGTTTCATTACCTTAGGTGGAATGATGACCTCTCTGCTAGAAATTGTGAGAGGGATTGAGTCTTGATTGATGGGTATGGATGACCTTGAATCAAATAAAAATTTATCCACAAAGGAAATAGAAGGGGAATTCCAAGGAGGGTTTAATAGGGGTTTCATCCCAATCTCATAGGTTTCCAAATCCCCATCTAGATTTTTAGCATTTTACCCATCACCGAGATCGTCACCATCGATTGAAGGTCCACCATGGTTCTCAACCCCTCTAGTTTTCCCGCTTGGTAGTCTGCATGATTTCTTGCCCTTAAGAAATTTAAATTTTTGAGAGTCCCCTACTCTTGGAGAACCACTTGGCCTACTCCTTCAGTTGACAACCTTAGTGTAGAGAAATGATAATTAACTCCATTATAATATATCATGTAAAACCTTAAACGAAAAGTAAGATCAAGTTGTTTTTACTCCAAGGTTACAAGAATTATATGTTGGATTTTTTAAGGTATATATAATGATAATTTATATTATAAAATAAATTAAGAATACTAAATGATAGTAAATTATATTAATAAATTAAAAAAAAATTAAAAGCATTTCTAGATTTAGAGGCTTCTAAATACAAAAAAAATAATTATTATATTTTTAGTATACTATACTGAAAATAACATTTTTATTTTAAATTTATTAAATTTAATAACATTTTTATTTTAAAAATAATATTTTAAAATTTAATTTTAAATAATTAAAATAAATTTATTTCAAGTTGTATGTCTTTAAAATTTCATCTAAGATACCCAAGTTCAAAACATGAATAAGATGACCCTCTTGTGTTTCAAATTGTACTTAGTTGTACTTTGCATCCTACATGAACAAAAAATAATTAAGATAAATTTTTTTTCATTAAAATTATAAATAAATTACCAACAAGTTCTTGGTTCAATTGTGGCACAAATAGTTGATGTAACCCACACCAAGCTTCAAATCTCAATGGCACCAAATAGCTCAATGTGATTAAGTTGATATAAAAAATAAAGGGCAACCCTTAAACCCTACTTTAAAAAAAATTACAAATTAATTAATTAATATATAAACTAAATATATATATAAGAAATGATATTGTGGTTTTTTTTTTTTTAATAAAAATGCATCTTAAAAGTAAGTATAATTATATCTTAAAAGTATATGTGTATTTTTTTATAAAATAAAAATACTAGTATGTTTTAATTTGAATATTATTGTTAAACTTTCATGTGAGCCAACATTCTAGTAATGTTTTTATTTAAAATTATTTTTTAAATCACACTTTTAAACATAATAATATTTTTTAGTATTATTTTAAATATTCCTTTTAATAATATTATTTAAGTCTTTTGGGTTAATATTTAGTATAAGAATAAGAAAACCTGTAAAACATAAAAGCCTATATAGAATTAATAACTTATTTCCTTAAAATATGATATTTTCTATTTTATAAATTTTTATTCTAATTTTTAAAATTAAATTATATATAAAGTTTAAATATTTTTGAAAATAATAATAAAATATTATTCTTATAAAAGAATAATATAAGAATAATAATTATAGAATAAGTATTATTCTAATTTTTAAAATTAAATTATATATAAAGTTTAAATATTTTTAAAAATAATAAAAAAATAAATCTATAGTAAATAGTTGATATTTTACTAGTTACAACATATGGTTACATTGTAAAACATTACATATAACAAAAATTAATTTAATAATTTAATTTTGTTAATTTAGACATAAGTTTTGAGTGAATGCAATATGATTTGTTTTCATAATTAATTTATCATCCAAGATTCAAATAGTTCTCATTAGTATTATATCATGATCTTATAATTATATTATAACTTTAAATATATCATTTAACAAAATTTTATATTATTATTTTTTAAATGAAAGTTCTAAAATTTAATTTATTGGATTTTATATTTTCATGAAAACTTATATTAATGATTTTTTAAAAAATATTTAAACAAAAATCCTGAATTTAATTTTTTGTTTTTGTTTTTAAAGAATATTATATTTTTATATTAATTAAATATCAATCCTTAGTGTTAATAATGCCCTTGTTCAATTATTGGAACATATGAATGATGTAGTCCACATCAAGGTTAAAATATTAGAGGTACCAAATAAACTATTAAGTTGATGTAAAAGGGAAAATATAACCCTTTAAAAACCCCACTTTTAAAAATTGTATATACATATACCCCATTAAAATACAAGTTTTCATAGGTTGAAATTTCAAAATATATTTATTATAATTAAATTTGATTTTTTCAAATGGAGTACACTTTGGTTTTGTGTATGTTAAAGCTTAGAGGAAGTTTAGAAGCAGAATTCTTATTTCTTCTATCTACTCTACTTTAATACCACATGTTAGAAATTAAGTTTTGAATGATTGTATTATGGTAATGAAGGGTGATTATATCACTAATTTGGACATAACAAACCTTCAAATAAACTTGTAAATATATTTTCCTATATCACATGCATGTATCTTGTGAGGGGTGGTTATACCACTTGACTTCTCATATGGTTTATAATGTAATATATTTTAGTAATACAAAGGATATTGTTCAAGGAATACATATAGCATGTGACAGTAAAAATTTGATCATTGTTCATGAAGATAGAATTTTTGTAGAAAGATATTGTATTGGTCATAGTAAAAGTTATCCTATTGAAGGATATTATGATTATGATGATGAATTTGCGTGCTTTGAAAAGCATAACAAAGGTTTTGGTTCAAAACTATTAAGAAAGATGGGATATAGTAGTACAAGTTTAAGAAACAAAAGGAAAATTTGTGAAACATCTCATATTGTGTATAAGACCACAAAATAAAGGCTTTATATATACAGGACATATAAGATGAGATTAAACTTTTAAAAGGAAAATTTCTTAAACAAGATAAATATACAAATCAAGTAGAGCCTAGTAATACCAAACATGTAACAAGTTACTATCCAAGAAAACTAAAGGAGCATATTTCAATTTATTTCATATCATAAACCCATAAAAGCTTTAAATTTATGATTGAATTAAGAATAAAATACTTTGATAGGGATTCTTCTATCAATACAAAATTTATGGTATTCTATAGTAGTAGTTACCTTGATAAAGGTTCTTTAATGAATATAAAATTGAAAAATTTGTCTTCCATATGTTATAAGATGACTATTGCATGAATATTGACCATTTAATTTTATAAATTGAATAATTGAAACTATTTTTTAAAGATATATCACACAACTAATAATTATTAATTAAATGAGAAAAATAATAGAATGAATTTAGTTATGTAATTACAAT
Source organism: Wollemia nobilis (assembly GCA_028583015.1). NCBI lineage: Eukaryota > Viridiplantae > Streptophyta > Pinopsida > Araucariales > Araucariaceae > Wollemia > Wollemia nobilis. The sequence continues at coordinate 17,196,542 of JAQPPZ010017235.1, forward strand.
GTTGTTGTCACATGTGGGAAAGTATCTAGGCTCTATGGATAAGAATAAGGTGTATTAAGTAGTTATTAAAGTCAAATAATACATGAACTTCTTATTAAACAATGATAATATTGCTCCAATTAATATTGCAAATCAACATGATTACTTGAAAAATATTCAAGTTTTAGATTGAGATAACATCTCATTGTATATATTTTTTAGGAAATGAAGGACAAGAATACCTTATATTTTGCGTGAAAACATAGTCTTCAATTGGTGTATATCTATGAAATGCAACAGGTCCAAGTTTTTTCAACTAACAAGGCCAATATCAAAGAAAATATAACATTATACAAAGTAGCAGAAACAAAGTAAAAACCTCCATATATCTTCAATTTTAAACCAATAATGTGATCCAAGCAAATAAGTTCTTATATTTTTTTAGAAGAAATAATATTGCTTTATAACATAGGCTTTAATGTGTGTGCAACTATGGTATTCAATATATCCAAGTTTCTTTTAACCAATGAGGTAAATGTGAGAGAAAATATAACATTATACAAAGTAGTATCATAAAAGTATAAATCTCCACATATCTTTAAGTTTAAACCAATTATGTGATTTGAGAAAATAAATTCCTATATTTGTTACAATAATACCTTATATTTTTGCTCAAAAAAATAGGCTTCAATGGGTGTACAACTATGATATTCGATATATGAATTTTTTTTTACTAATTAGGCCAATGTCAAAGGGAATATAACATTATACAAAGTAGTAGGAAAAAAGTACAACCCTCCATATATTTCTAATTTTAAACCAATAATATGATTTAAATAAATTCTCGAAAAATATTTTCCTTGATCATAAAAATTTGGGAAGCGGTCAATCATTAGATGGATCTAACAACTCCAAATTAGCTCTATAAAGGAGTGCCCTTTTGGTTTTTTATTTTGTTCATCGAATAGTATTTTGTGTCATTTGTGCCTTCTTGAATATCTCCTTTTTGTTATCTTGGAGTTGAGTCTTTGTTTCATCTTGTTATGTGTTTTGTTCTATTGTGTGTTTATGATTTTGGTGCATTCTCAGGCCTTATCTCAATTTTTTCGTAATAGGTTTGGGGACCCTTAAAATCCCTATGTTTACCTAATAAAAAAAAAAGGTTCATATTGAAGACTATCTCTTAGTGTGGAGAAATGACAATTAACTCCATTATAGTATACCGTGTAAAACCTTAAAAGAAAAGCAAGATCAATTTGTTTTTACTCCAAGCTTACAAGAATTATATGTTATTTTTTAAGGTATATAAAGTGAAAATTTATATTATAAAATAAATTAAGAATAGTAAATGATATTAAATTATATTGATAAATTAAAAAATTAAAAGGATTTCTAGATTTAGAGGCTTCTAAATACAAACAACTTAATCATTATATCTTTAGTATACTATACTAATGAATGTATTAATTTTTCCCATATTCTACAAAGACCCATTGCTCTTAGGTAGGAATACTCACATTGGAACACACTTTCATTAATAAAATTACAAATTAAAAAATATGTAGAATAAAAGAATGTAACAAAAAAAAATTCAAATTTATTTGCATCATAGATTTCTATGCACAAGAATACTATAAAAAATAAAATCAAAGATAATTTTGAAGGTAAGGTAAAGTAGTTTTATTAAATATTATATTAAAGAACATCAATTTTTATTTGAAAAATTACTCTTGTTGGCATCAAAATAATTTTCTTGGAAATAGAGGAGCACCTATTCATATATATTCGGAGGAAGCTAGATGAGGATGTAAAGTGCAATTTAAAAATCAAATATTAGATCTCGATTATATTTTTATATAAAAGTGACCATCCATAAGATAATATGGTTTGGAATAGGGAGCAAAAGAAGCAAAGAAGAAATCCTCGAGGTTATTAACTAGGATAGATATGGATTCAAATGTGACATGCCTAGTGGAAGTGTTATCACTTGAAGATGACTATAGTGGCATTTGGTACAATGTATTTGTACTACAAAATTTAGATGAACAATATGTTGTAAGATATCAAGACCACATTGATAGTGACAAAGAGTCTAAATAATTAGTGGAGAAAATGAGAAGTTATCAAGTGAGACGAAGGGTTCATGACTGTTAGAATAAGTGAATATTCTCTTAATTTCATTAGGATACACACTTTATTTTCCACTCCTCCATGTGTTAGGAGAACTCTAAGTGGTATCTTCATCAGGTTTGATGAGTTGTTGTAATCCAACAACTCTTAATGATCAACTTTGCTATTTATACAAAGTTGATCCTAGAGATAAATCAATCAGTTCCACTCTTCTCTTCATCTTTTGTGTAATACTTTGCATATCTATTATTGTGTAATTCTAACATAGTATTAATAATTTTATACAAGAAAGGATTTTTTCCTTTGAAATTAATTATTTACTCTTTCTTATCATTTAGTTTATAAATATATTTGAACTAACTATTTTAAAAAAGAGCTTTTCTCACATTTTATTATTCTCTAAGGGTGTTATTGTTAAATCCATTTTAAATTAAATCTTAACAATTTTTTTAAATGTTAAAAATATATATAAAAGTTTAAATAAATTTTTCATAAAAATTTTCATAAAACTAAAATTTTCCATATTTGAAGTTTTAAGGGGGGAGTAATGGTAATTTAAAACTTCAATCTCTCTCGTGTGTTAAGATGAATTCAGTTGAGTCCCTCACCCCTCATAACTTTCACTCATGGGAACCCAAAATTTTAAATCTCTTTCTCTTTAAAATGGCTAAGAGAAAAGTGTCATTTGTAACCTAATAATTAAATTCCTTATTTGTTTCGTATTTTAGGCGGGGTGCATTCTTCTAGCTTTCTTTATAGTAGCCTTTAATTTTTAGAGGTATATATTGTTTATAAAATCTCTAAAAAGTATAAGAAGATATTCACTAACTTCATTTATATCAAAACAAATATATTTTTATTTTATTGTTTTATAGGATATTTACATTGGCAATTCCTATAAACATTAACTAAAAAATATTATTAAAACTCAAAAAAAGATATATTTTTTGGTCAACCAAATCTTTCATTTTCACTTCAATTTCTCATTTGAAGTTATGGAGGGGTTTTTATAGTTGGAGAGTTTTTTTCAAGATGGACACAATGGTGGTGTCCATTTTTCAGTTTCAAGACTTTTTTCAATGATGTTTTTTAAAAATTATTGTATCATGGAGTGCACTCTCGGTTGAACCCGACACTCCTAGCATTGGTGCCCTTGTTTTGCTGGTTGTCCATTTTTTGGACCTTGTTATTCATCCCATTGTGTCATATAGGTGGATACCACTACTTATGCTTACGGAGTCAATTTGGACATCCCTTATAGTTTTTGTGGTTCTTTATCCATCCTATCTTCACATTATTTTTGTGATACACTTTGGTTCCAAGGGATTTTTCTAGTAAGAATTATTTTTATGAGACACTTTGATTTCATGGTTCACGAGCACCAGTCTGGGAGTATGAATTCTTTTCTGCAACAAGTCTCTATGTTTTAGAGACATCTAATGGGTCCATTGTAGGATTCTTAATGGAATGTGTCCTAAAGAGGGGGTTGAAGAGGACATATTCCTTCCTCTCAATCCTCCATGCACATATTCCTTAATCTTCTATTTTTGTAGGTGGTTTCCCCTTGAAATTTTCTACCATTACCCTAATTTTATTGTTTGTCCACAAGTTTTAGACCTAGTTATCAGTCCATTGTACTCATATAGGTGGAAACCACATACTCATGCTTGTGGAGTCATTTTTGGACTACCCATACATTTTGTGTGGTTCTATCTCCATCCTATCTTCACTTTGGTTTTAGGGGAATTTTATTTAAATATCTTTATTCTTTTGATCACATGTTGTAAATGAGTACCTTATCAGGCCTTGTTGTTGGGACTCATCTTTGTGGCTATACCATATTTATTGTACATGAGTACCTTATCAAGCCTTGGTGCCAAGACTCATCTTATATAGGTATGCCAAATATTCTTTATCCCCTTTTTCACTTACCCCTACTATCATTTAAGGAGGGGTGTTAAAGTATCTTGGTGCATATAGTTTTTTCACCTCTCTCTCATTATTCTTATTATTCTTAGAAGCTCTTCATTAGGTATAATATTCAGAGCGAGGACATACACTTGGAATATATTCCAACTAAGGTATAAATTGCATACATCTTCACCAAGTTAATTTCTTCTTCGCATTACCTTCAATGGCAAGAAAAACTTGGAGTATTATAGTTGCATTGCCAAAGAGGTATTCCACATCTCACCATATTGTACATGAGTACCTAATCAGACCTTCTTTCTGGGACTCATCATTTATTTGTTAAAGAGGACAATCTTCGCCATCCGAAGACAAGTCTCTTTCATACTTCTTTGCTTTTGATTGGTGGATTTTCCCATTGGGTTTTTACCATTATTTAAAAATAAATAAGTGATAGATGGTTTTTCACCACAGGGGTTTTTACCACCAACTATCTATGTTTTACATGAGTACCTAATCAGGCCTCGTTGTCGGGACTCATATGTAGAAACTCCCCTAGTATCACTTAAGGGGGGTGTTAAAATAAGTGAATATTCTTTTAATTTCACTAGGATACACACTTGAGTTTCTACTCCTACATGTGTGAGGAGAAATCTAAGTGGTATCTTCATCAAGTTTGATGAGTTGTTGTAATCCAACGACTCTCAATGATCAACTTTGCTATTTATACAGAGTTGATCCTAGAGATAAATCAATCAGTTCCACTCTTTTATTTATCTTTTGTGTAATATTTTGCATATCTATTATTGTGTAGTTCTAACAGTGATAAGATCATAGAGAGATCCTATGAGAAGGGAGATTTTGTGGAGGTGTGGGACAAGAAAGGTTTGTGGATGGGAAAGGTTATTGACATTGATGAAACTTATCAAGATATATATATAGTAGAGTTTGAGTCTTGAGAACACAAGAGAAGAATCATGTCTAAAATATGAGATCTCTTAAGGAATTCATAAATGATGAATGGGTCTTACCTAGAAGACCACTATGAATTCCTTAAAAGACCTCATATTTTAGACATGATGTTTCTCTTGTTTTCTGAATAACTCAAACTCTATTGTATATAATTCTTGATATATGTTATCAATATCAATAACATTTTCCATCCACCAGTATTCCTTATCCCACACCTCCATATAATCTCCCTTCTCATTGGATCCCTCTATGATCAAGTTAGGAGCCCTCGACCTCACTTGATAGCTTCTCACTTTCTCCACCAAGTTTTTAGACTCATCATCTTTCTATTTTGACTTGATTAAATTTAATAACATTTTTATTTTAAAAATAAAATCTTAAAAGTTAATTTTAAATAATTAAAATATTTTTTTTTTTCAAGTTGTTTGTCTTTATAGTTTCATCTAAGATACCCACATTAAAATCATGAGGAAGGTGACCGTATTATTTCCCAAGTTGTACTTATTTGTATTTTGCATCCTATTTCAACAAAAAATAATTAAGATAGATTTGTTTCTATTAAAATTACAAATTAATTGCCAACAACTTCTTAGTTCAATGGTGGAACAAATAGTTGATGTAACCCAGAACAAGGTTCAAATCTCAGTAGCACCAAATAGCTCAACGTGATTAAGTTGATATAAAAAATAAAGGATAACCCTTTCAAAACCTTACTTTAAAAAAAATCACAAATTAATTTATTAATGTATAATATAAAAATAAAATATAAGAAATGATATTGTGACTTTTTTTTTTTTAATATAAAAATGCATATTAAAAGTAAGTATAACTATATTTTAAAAGTATATATATGTATATTAGAGGGATTATTTTTTTATAAAATAAAAATACTAGTATGTTTTAATTGGAATAGTATTGTTAAACTTTCATGTGCACATCATAGTAATATTTTTATTTAAAATTATTTTTCAAATCATACCTTTCAACATAAGAATATATTTTAGTATTATCTTAAATATTCTTCTTTCAATATTATCACTTGAGTGTTTTGGGTTAATATTTAGTATAAGCATAAGAAAACTTGTAAAACATAAAAGTATATATAGACTTTATAACTTATTTCCTTCTAAATATTATATTTTCTATTTTATAATTTGTTATTTTAATTATTTAATTAAATTATATATAAAATTTAAATATTTATAAAAATAAAATAAAAGTATAGTTAATAGTTGATAATTTACTAGTTACAATAAATTGTTACATTATAAAACATTATTTATAACAATTTTTTTTTTAATTTCAATATGATTTGTTTTCATAATTAATTTGTCATATAGGATTCAAATATTTCTCATTAATATTACATCGTGATCTTATAGTGATATTAAGACTTTAAATGTATCACTTAACAAAATTTAATCTTAATTTTTTTTTATGAAATTTAAAGAATTTAATTGATTGAATTTTATATTTTCATATTATTATTTATATGAAAACTTATATTAATGAATTAAAAAATAAAAAATAAATATAAAACCTTATATTTTTTCTAGTTTTTAAAGAATATTATATTTTTACATTAATAAAATATCAATCCTCACTTGTTAAAAGGTCTTGGTTTAATGATTGGGACATTTGAATAATGTTTATATATATATATATATATATATATATATATATATATATATATATATATTTATTATAAATAAATTTTATAAAAAATTATTAAAAAATTATGATATATTATAATTAAAAAACTAAATTATTGTTAGAATAAGTGAATATTCTTTTAAGTTTTACTAGGATAGACACACTTGAGTTTCCATGAGAACTCTCAGTGGTGTCTTCATCAGGTTTGATGAGTTGTTGTAATTGAATGGTTCTCAATAATTAACTTTGCTATCTATATACAAAGTTGATCCTTGGAATAAATCAATCAAATATTCTAATTTTATATCAAAGTTGGCTAAAGTTAGCTTTTTCTACCGTGTGTACCTGGGAGAGGATTTCTCCCTCATGGAAATCCTTTTTTTTTTTTTACTTTTTGATACAAAATTTGAGTAAGCTGATCTGGTTTATCATAAAAGATGCTTGCACTTTAATGAAGGAAAAATATTTTTTGTTTTTATTTTAGGTTGGGATTCTATTTGCTACTGTTTCTAATCGGTTATGAGATCTCGTATAATTTTACTACTTTTTTCGAGCCTTTCTAGCACTATCAAGACCCACTATGAAGACCCGACTGCATAAGTAGGACCCAACCTCCGTCTCAATCCCGAGCCCGAGGGCTTCTTCCTTGATCTTATGGGTTTTGTGAGAGGGTTTCTTCCTCGATTTTTGAGAAGAACGAATGGGTATTTGCAATCGTATTCGTGGCAAGCAGAGTACTGGTAGCAAATCTATGTGGAAGCCAGCTTGGAGTGTGAAGGCTGAGCCCTTTGGCAGTCTGAACTTTGTGTTGTTTCACTGTTGAGTTTTTTTTCTCAGCCATGATGTCTTCTTATCAAAATGATAAATTTCTCAATGTTATGGATTTTCTCACATGGAGATCTATTGTGGAATACCGCATTTGGGCCTGCGCAGTCATTTGGTTCCGGGTTGTGGCTAAGAAATTATTGGTGGTAGTTTACAAGAAAAAATATATGTTGTATTTTTTACTAATGACCTAATTGTGATCGCAGAATGATTCATCGCTTTCGTGTCTAGAGTAACGCAATTATGTATTGTAGACCTGCTCGTGCTCGGATACTCACCATGTCTCTGATATTTCCAACTGAACACAGTCATTCTAGAATCTTGCAGTTCGTTCAGTGGCAGTTTTGCTGAAGCTTTTCTCAGCAGAAGTGGTGACCTGGGCATGCAATAATTCATGTTCTTCAAAAGAGAAAAATTAAGTTCTTTTGACAATTAATTTTTTGTTCTGATCGTGGGTTACTCAGCGTCTAATCAAGTTGATTTACCCACTACTGAGAATGGTAATTTAAAAAATCTGCAGACCGTTGACGATTGTTTTACGAATCAAAGTTATATTATTTAAAAAAATAAAAAAGGCTCACAGTTTTTGTGTTCAAATAGTGTACCGTCAACTACGGATTCGTAGTGCCGGATATTTGAAGACCGTTGAGATTGATTAACCCACCAATGTAAACAAAAGTCTGATATTAAATTACTTCCTCTTGCTTAGCGAAGTGGCAGCTATCTTTTGCGAAGAAAGCTCTATTTAATAAAAAGACAAAAGATCTGCGGATCGAATGCACACCTCTGAAACACATATTTGCCACTGTTAGAAAAATTAACCCAGATTTCACGCCTGTGCCCAACTGCGCTCCGAACCTTGGGCAAAACCGGATTGCACTCCAGACATGGGCGAAGTCGGACTGCGCTGCCGCAGTCCGAGATCCCGGCAAAGGGCTGACATGACGTCGCACCTACCCTCTGACAGATGTGACGCTTGTGCGGCGATTGGTCAGAAACCCTAGTTGAGGGCCTGTCAGAACCTGTCAGAGGACAAACCCCAATCCTCCTCTTCCCGCGGCTATATAAGGCGTCTCGGGTATTTCAGATAAAAGAAGCAAAAGAGGAAGAAAAAGAGAAGGAGCAAGAAGGAGCAGAGGCAAAGAAAAGTATCTCAGCGAGCAGTTTGACTCAGCTGATTAATGTCTGAGCAGCCGACTCGACATTTTGTCTGTTTAACTTATCTTGCAGTGCAGCCTGCAGATGATCGTAATTTCCTCGGTTGAGGAACTCGTAACCCCGTTTAATATAAATAAAGTTTGTCGTTTGTTTCTCGGCATCTTTTAGGGTTTGCGTTTGTTGCTCTCTATTCCGGCGTCTCTCTCTTCTCATACAGGTGTTGCCAAGCCAGGCAAACCCAGCGGCAGCCGCGGAAGAAGAACAAGTCTGAAGCGGCTTTCCAAGTTTCCTTCCGAAGTTCACGGTTAAGACTGGAGCAGCTCGAGTGCACGAGAAGTCCGAAGTTGGCCTCAGTCCCCTCTTCACCCTGGACAGTTCCTTGGCTGCCCTAAGTTCGAACTTCGCCCAAGTTTTGGACGAAGTCTGTCGCAGTCGCGAAGTTCGAACTTCGCCTAAATTTCGGGCGAAGTCCGTCGTCGCTGCTGAGTGCGAACCTCGCCTGCTTCGGGCGAAGTCCGATCGTGGTCTCGAGTGCGAACTTCGCCCATTCTTGGGCGAAGTCCGTCGTTGCAGCCGAAGTGCGCACTTCACCCAATTTTGGGCGAAGTCCGTCGGCGCGGCCGAAGTTCGAACTTCGCTCAATTTCGGGCGAAGTCCGTCGGCGCGGCCGAAGTGCGCACTTTGCCCAATTTCGGGTGAATTCCGTCGGCGCGGCCGAAGTTCGAACTTCGCCCAAGTTCGGGCGAAGTCCGTCGGCGTGGCCGACGTTCGCACTTCGCCCTAGTTTGTACGAAGTCCGTAGGGCCCCCGACTTGCGCACTGCGCTGTCCGAACATGCCGTCATGCGACTTCGCAGACGATGATGACTTTGGCGCGGCATCAAAAAAAAAAAAAAAAAAAAAAATTTAATTCTTCAAATTGGTATCAGAGCTGATAGTGCCGTGACACGGAGATAGAAGCATGGCTTCCGAGAGAAACTCGCTGCAGTTGCAGATCCCGCGATTTAACGGCAAGAACTACGATTACTGGAGCATCCAAATGAAGATCCTGTTCGGATCTCAGGAGCTATGGGAGTTAGTCGAGAACGGCTACCCATAATCGCGGATGCAGCAAGACCGGCCGCCCTCTCTCAGGTAGACAAGGATCTGTTGAAAGAGCACAAGAAGAAGGACCAGAAGGCCCTCTTCTACATCATGCAAGTGGTTGAGGAGACCATCTTCCCGCGGATTGCATCAGCCACCAAGGCCAAGCAGGCCTGGGAAACCCTAGCAAGTTCGTATCAGGGCACCGACAAAGTGAAGTTGGTGAAACTGCAGATGCTCAGGAGACAGTTTGAGAACTTGCAGATGAGCGAGTCCGAGTCGATGAGCGACTTCTTCACCCGGATGACTGACATTATCAACCAGATGCGCTTGAATGGAGAAAATGTCCAGAGCCAGAGAATCGTGGAGAAGATTCTCGAAGTCCGCCTCGCGAAGTTCGACTCGGTTGTGATAGCAATCGAAGAGTCGAGGGATCCGACAACCCTCTCGACGGACGAACTCATGGGTTCATTGCGGACCCATGAACGGAGGCTGAGCCGTTCATCTCAGACCTCTCTGGAGCAAGCGTTTCGGGCTCAAGCCTCAGTCCGAGACAACGGCAGACAAGACTCCCACCACAGCGCTTCTAGTTCTTAAGGAGGGAGAGGCAGAAGCAGGCGTGGGAGAAGTAACAAGCAAGGAGGGAGATAAAACCCTCATGACGCTGAGCCAAGTTGCAAATTTCATCAGCAAGGAGGAAGAGGCACTGGCAAAAATCAGCAAGGAAGCTCTCAGCAGAAGAAGGACATGTCAAAGGTCCAATGCTACTACTGCAGTAAGTTCGACCATTATGCCTCACAATGCAAGAAGAAGATGGCGAACGAGAATCAGCAGCAAGCCCATTATACGGAGGAACCCGGAAATGCGGCAGGAGGAAATGTATTGCTGACTTGCAGTATTGAAGAGGAGAGCAAGAAAAACATCTCGGTATCTTGACAAGTGGTTGCAGCAACCACATGATCGGGAACAGAGAGATGTTCTCACAACTGGATGAAACAGTCCAGTCCGAAGTCAAGATGGGGAACAACAGCAAAGTTCCTATGATGGGGAAAGGAAAGATCCTCATCCGCACCCAACACGGTGAAAGAAAAACAATTCAAGATGTTTTTTATGTGCCTGGGTTGAAGCACAATCTGTTAAGTGTTGGACAGCTTGTGCAAAAGGGGCACACTGTACTGTTTAAAGACGGTGTCTGTTCCATCAGAGACAAAGTCCATGGACAAATTGCAACTGTGTCCATGACGAAAAACAAAATGTTTCGGCTGCAGATTCAGAATGAATCATTGATGTCTCTGAGTGCAGTTGAGAAGGATGCTACCTGGCTGTGGCATCTCAGATTCGGTCACCTGAGCTTTAGTGGCCTGAATCAACTACACAAGATGCGAATGGTGAAGGGTCTACCCCTGATAGAGCAACCAAACCAAGTGTGTGAAGGTTGCCTAGTCGGCAAGCAGCATAGGGATGCATTCCCTGTAGGACAGTCTTGGAGAGCATCACGGCCATTGGAGCTGGTGCACTCAGATATTTGCGGTCCGATGCAGACCACCACGTTTGCCGGCAACAAATACTTCTTGACATTCATTGATGACTTCAGCTGGAAGACTTGGATTTATGCCATCAAGCTGAAGTCAAAGGCATTTGCCAGATTCAAGGAGTTCAAGGCTCTGGTGGAGAAACAGAGCGGTTATTATGTGAAGACTCTCAGAACTGATGGAGGTGGAGAGTACATCTCCAACGAATTCCACAACTTTTGCAAGCAGCATGGAATTCGAAGGCAGTTCACTGCCAGATACACGCCACAGTAGAATGGCGTATCTGAGAGGAAGAACCGAACCATCATGGAAATGGCGCAAAGCATGATGAAGGCGAAGGGATTGTCGCATGAATTTTGGGCAGAAGGTCGTAACATGTGCAATCTACCTGCAGAATAGATGTCCCACCAAAAGCGTGAAGGACAAAATCCCTCAGGAGGCTCGGAGCGGAGTGAAGCCAAGTGTGGCTCACTTGCGTGTGTTCGGGTGCATAGCATATGCACATGTTCCGGAAGAGAAGCGGCAGAAGTTGGATGATAGATCTGAGAAATGCATTTTCATAGGGTACAGTGAGCAGGCGAAGGCATATAGGCTATACAACCCTATGACGAAGAAGCTCATCATCAGCCGTGATGTAAAGTTTCTTGAAGACCAAGCCTGGAACGGGAAATCAAATACTGGTCAGACTAAACCAGCAACTGTTGAGTCTGTAGACTTGGAGGAAGACAGAGTTCAACCACCTATGCCTTCAAGCATCAACAGTGGTGCCAGCAGCAGCACACCCTCAACATCCCGCTCACCTCCACTTGCAAGCAGAATACAGAACCTAAGGACTCCTGCAAAGACTCGGAGCTTACAAGACATTTATGAGGCAACCCAAACCCACATAGATGAAGAGCACCCTGAATTTGCATTCTTTACTGAAGTTGATCCAGTAGAGTTCGAAGATGCAAGTCAGAATCGAAGTGGGTGCAGGCGATGGATGAGGAGATAGCAACCATTGAAAAAAATGAAACATGGCAGCTGACGGATCTTCCAGCGAGGAAGAAGACCATTGGGGTCAAGTGGGTGTATAAGACAAAGTTCAACGCCCAAGGAGACATTGACAAGCACAAATCCAGATTGGTGGCGAAGGGTTACAAGCAGAAGTCAGGCATCGATTACCATGAGGTATATGCGCTCGTAGCCCGACTTGACACAAGTCAGGATGATCCTGGCATTGGCAGCCCAACAAGGTTGGAAGATGTACCAGATGGATGTCAAGTCAGCCTTCCTCAACGGAGTGTTGGAGGAAGAGGTCTACATTGACCAGCCACTAGGTTACGAAATTGAAGGCCAGGAGGGCAAAGTCCTGAAGCTAAAAAAGGCCCTGTACGGTTTGAAGCAGGCGCCCCGAGCTTGGTACAGCCGGATTGACGACTATTTTCAGGAGAATGGGTTTCAGAAATGCCCATATGAGCACACCCTGTACATGAAGACAAATGCAGCAGGTGAGCTCATTATCGTCTGCCTGTATGTGGACGATCTGATTTATACTGGCAACAACAATGTCCTGTTCGACCAGTTCAGAACAGCCATGAAGTCCGAGTTCGAGATGACGGACTTAGGGCTGATGAAGTATTTTCTTGGCATTGAAGTTGACCAATCGGCAGATGGCATCTTCATTTCTCAGGGCAAGTATGCGAAGGATGTCCTGAAGCGCTTCAAGATGGAGGACAGTAAACCTGCCATCACACCTGCAGCCATAGGTTTGAAGCTGAGCAAGTTGGATACAGGGAGGAATGTCGACCCAACCCTGTTCAAGAGGCTAGTTGGCAGTCTGATGTATTTGACTGCAACTCGGCCAGATCTGATGTTCGGAGTCAGTCTGATCAGCCGTTTCATGGAGACTCCGAAGGACACGCACTGGAAAGCAGGCAAGAGGATCTTGCGCTATGTCAACGGGACACGAAACCATGGCCTATTTTACGCCAGACAAGACCAGTTGGAGCTAGTGGGCTTCACGGACAGTGACTGGGCTGGCAGTACCGACGATCGAAAGAGCACCTCCGGGTATGCTTTCCATCTCGGATCAGGGGCAGTATCATGGGCGTCCAAGAAACAACCCATCGTTGCGTTGTCCACAGTCGAAGCAGAATATGTCGCCGCCACGTCAGCCGCATGCCAGGCAGTTTGGCTGCGAAGAGTTCTGAGTGAACTGAACTTTCCTCCGGATGGTGCGACAACAATTTTCTGTGATAACAATTCGGCCATTGCACTCTCAAAGGATCCTGTGTTCCATGGCCGGACGAAGCACATAGACATCCGGTATCATTTCATTAGAGAGCTGGTGAAATTTGGCGAAGTACAACTGCAGTTTTACAAGTCCAAGGAGCAGCTGGCTGACATCTTCACGAAGCCTTTGAAGGAGGAAGACTTCAGCAGATTGCGAGAGCAGCTTGGAGTCAAAGCGCTCATGAAATCAGGCTTAAAGGAGGGTGTTAGAAAAATTAACCCGATTTCACGCTCGTGCCCAACCTGCGCTCCGAACCTTGGGCGAAATCGGATTGCACTCCAGACATGGGCGAAGTTGGACTACGCCGCCGCGATCCGAGATCCCGGCAAAGGGCCGACATGACGTCGCACCTACCCTCCGACGGATGTGACGCTTGTGCGGCGATTGGTCGAAACCCTAGTTGAGGGCCTGTCAGAACCTGTCAGAGGACAAACCCCAATCCTCCTCTTCCCGCGGCTATATAAGGCGTCTCGGGTATTTCAGATTTAAGAAGCGTAAGAGGAAGAAAAAGAGAAGGAGCAAGAAGGAGCAGAGGCAAAGAAAAGTATCTCAGCGAGCAGTTTGACTCAGCTGATTAATGTCTGAGCAGCCGACTCGACATTTTGTCTGTTTAACTTATCCTGCAGTGCAGCCTGCAGATGACTGTAATTTCCTCGGTTGAGGAACTCTGTAACCCCCGTTTAATATAAATAAAGTTTGTTGTTTGTTTCCGGCATCTTTTAGGGTTTGCGGTTTGTTGCTCTCTGTTCCGGCGTCTCTCTCTTCTCATACAGGTGTTGCCAAGCTAGATAAACCCAGCGGCAGCCACGGAAGAAGAACAAGTCTGAAGCGGCTTTCCAAGTTTGCTTCCGAAGTTCACGGTTAAGACTGGAGCAGCTCGAGTGCACGAGAAGTCCGAAGTTGGCCTCAGTCCCCTCTTCACCCTGCACAGTTCGTTGGCTGCCCTAAGTTCGAACTTCGCCCAAGTTTCGGGCGAAGTCTGTCGCAGTCGCGAAGTTCGAACTTCGCCCAAATTTCGGGCGAAGTCCGTCGTCGCCGCGAAGTGCGAACTTCGCCCAGTTTCGGGCGAAGTCCGGCTGCGGCCCCGAAGTGCGAACTTCGCCCAAGTTCGAGCGAAGTCCGTCGGCGCGGCCGAAGTTCGAACTTCGCCCAATTTCGGGCGAAGTCCGTCGGCGCGGCCGAAGTGCGCACTTCGCCCAATTTCGGGCGAAGTCCGTCGGCGCGGCCGAAGTTCGAACTTCGCCCAAGTTCGGGCGAAGTCCGTCGGGCCCCCGACTTGCGCACTGCGCTGTCCGAACAGCGCCGTGCAGACTTCGGCGACAGACAGACTTCGGCGCGGCATCAAAAAAAAAAAAAAAAAAAAAATTTAATTCTTTAGCCACGTGGTGAAGCAGATCGAGCTACTCTATGAAAACTACTACTCTCTGCGTAAATGAAAAGTGCATTTTTTTTCTACATGGAAATTTTCTTCGGCAAAGTCCAGTTCCAATGGTGCATAATTAACTCTCATTAGTTTTGAAGGATCTTTACAGCCTATGAGAACTATCAGTTGGTTATAATGGCCCAAAAATTCTCTTTGTAAATAGCTTCGAGCAGATCCAGAATAATATCTTCAGCCACGGCAATGGGAAATTTGGTGCCAACGATTTTCTAGTAATTTGAGCGCTCCCACCAGCTGCTCTCTCCTACACATCAGGATCCGAAAATGGTGCTTGATGCCTGCGCTTGCTACCCTGATAAACAAAGACTCAACCAAAGATCCAAATTTCTGAGCAAATATGATGATGCGGTGCAGGCGATGAAAGAAATGATGCTGGGAGCAGAAACGAAGGAGATTTCTTTTTTCGATGCCCTTGAAGGAGTATTTCGAGTTCGATGAAAGCGTGGCTATCTTTTTTCGAGAGTATATGGAGGTGTAAAAAAGGTGATGTGGTTTTAGAATGTAGTTTTGTTTCTGCTGTTTCCAAACTAATTGAGCACATAGTTTGGAGTGCCCAACTTTGTTTCTTGTATAGATGTGACCGGTTACGAAGCAATACCGACAGCACAAATTCAATGGGTTGTGATTTCTTCCCTCACGGACACCGCATCATCTACTTCTCAAGGCGGAAACTCGCTCCACTTCTCGTACTACTGAAAATATCACCATCATCATTGGGGAATGCGCGAGAATCGACTCGCACCCGTTGAAGGACATCAAGCTCGATGAAGTACTATAGTTATTTTCTATTCTTGCACAGCCAGTGACGACAACTATTGGAAGTGTGCAAAATGAGCTTTTAAGATGGTGCCCATCTGTTGTGAAGTGCTTGTGGTGGCAGGCCAACAACTCAAAGTGAGACTTTGTAGCGAATCCTAGTGAGGAGTGTTACTGATTTTGATATCCGGTGGCATACATTTGAAGGAATATGATGAGGTTCCGGAGCCTCCTAAGCTGTGTGGCTGCGTTGGTTTTGGTTCCAAGGATTTAGTTCTGTGCACATGCCCTCACGAACCCTTCCACTTTTTGAACTCGACAGTAGCTGCAACTTTGGAGCCTTGTCGATGACCACTTATTGGGAAACGTCAGATTTCAAAGCACGTTTTCTATGTAATTTGAAGACATTAAAAAATGCAAACATGGACAGTTATTATATCACAATTTAAATGGAGGCATGCATCATGGATAGTCCCACCTATATAAACCTAGAGTAGATTCTTTTTCCTGCAAATCAATGTGCCTCTCAAACACTACAAATACTGCATCTGTATTTAAAATAATTGATGGCTGATCTAATTTGCCTTTCTGGCCTCTTCTTGGCCCGAAGATGAAAGGAGAATTGTTAAAAAATATAATAAAATTATTGGGGGGGTTTATAGGTGCCTTTTATGCACCTATATTAGAATCGGGGTTGTCATTGCGTCAATAATTTTTTTTTTTTTAATATTTTGTAAATTGTTAAAATTTATTTTGTTTATATATTGCTTAATATCAATAAGGTATTGATTATAATTTCAATCCTTAACAAATTAAAGAACTTACTAAAATATCTTTATTTTACTCTTTCTTTAATAATTTCATTAAGCAAATCTTTATATTAACATCTAAATTTCTCAATTTAATTTTTCTTTTCCAATAAGTTCTTTACTATATATATTTTAAAATAAATTTATTTATATATCTAGCTTAATTGAGAAAAAAAGGGGTATTACATACATTCCTTAATATATTAAAGAATTTATAAAATATATTTATTTTATTCTCTCTTTCTTTATTATTTCATTAAGCAATCTTTATATTAAACATCTAAATATGTTCAATTTGATTAGTAATCATTGGCAAAGAGTATCTTATTACTTCATATTCTTACATAAAAAATATCTCTTTTTTAAAATTGTTAATCATTCTAAAATTAAATTAATCTTTCTAAAAAGTACAAATATTTTATATCACCACTCACCCATATTGGACATCCTATATAACTTATAGTTTCCCTCAAGTAAGGACGAGTTATTAAGATAACCAATATAGGCCTAGATGATTAGCCTATGTTTCAAGTATCTATCTAATCAATACTTACAGTTTCCGTCTCATTAGTATAGGTATTTGAAAAGAGAATATATATAGGCCTGTCATATTTTTTCTATTTAAATCATACTTAATATCAAATCTACTCAAAATACTTATAGTTTCCCTCTTGTTAGGGCAGATATTTTGAGTTATTTGGTGTTTCCTACAAACTTTGGCATATTTGTTCTCATTAACCTCATTATATATCAATTATCCTAAAAATTACTTATAGTCTCTCTCTCATTAGGGCGAGAATTTTGAGCAATTTTGTATTTCCTCCAGGATTTTGTTAACTAATATCCATTCCATTCTCTAAATTAAAGTTAAAGGGGGGAACTTTAGGTTAACTTAAAAATGAATTCAATGAATACAATTGATTTGGGTTAACTTCAAAATGAATTCAATGAATACAATTGATATTCTAACTCCTCATAACCACCATACATGGAAATCCAAAATTTTAAATTATTTTTGTTTTTCTTCAAATCATTAATTAAAATATGACAAAGATAAAAATAAACCTTGCAAAAACTCTCTATAGTGCATTATCGGTTGAACCCGACACTCCCAACATTTCATATTACCTTGTTTTTTTGTTGTTCATCCTTAAGTTTTGGACCTTGTTAAACAACCCATTGTGTTAAAATAGGCGGACATCACATATTTGTGCTTGAGGAGTCATTTTGGACTACCCTTGTGATAGTGGTGCTTCTTTTTCCATCTTATCTTCTCAGCCTTTCTTGTGAGACACTGGTTTTAGGGGGGTTTTTTCCTTAGTGATATTTCTTCTTTTAAGATCACATATTGTATATGGGTACCTAACCAGACCTTGTTGTCGGGACTCATACTTGAGGAAATACCCCTTGTTTTGCTGGTTGTCCACTCCTTTTTATAATATGTTATTCAACCCATTGTGTCATATAGGTGGATACCACTACTTATGCTTGCGGAGTCAATTTGGACATCCCTTGTAGTTTTTATGGTTCTTTATCCCTCCTATATTCACATTCCTTTTTATAAAACACTTTAGTTTCAAGGGATTTTACTAGTGACCTTTTTTTATGGTTCACAAGTACCATTCTAGGAGTATCACTTCATTTCTATAATAAGTCACTAATTTTTTGAGACATCTGATGGATCTATTGCAAGCTTCTTAATGGAAGTTGTCCTAAGAGGGTGGGTTGAAGAGGATGTCTTCCTTATTCTCAATCCTCTATGCACATATTCCTTCTTCTTCTATTCCGGTAGGTGGTTTCCTCCCTTGAGGATTTCTACAATTCCTCTTGTTTTGTTATTTATCCATGAGTTTTTGGACCTTATTTTAGCCCATTGTACTCATTTAGGTGGAAAACATATACTCATGCTTGTGGAGTCATTTTGGACTACCCTTGTGATTTTTTGTGGTTCTTTCTCCATCCTATCTCCACTTGGGTTTTAGGGGACTTTTCTTTAGTGATATTTATTTTTTTGATCACATATTGCTGTTGGGAATCATTTCTATGGCTATACCATCTCTATTGTACATGAGTACCTTATCAAGCCTTGTTTTCAAACTTCATTTTCTATGGATATGCCATATCTTGTTTATTTCTTTTTCAATTACCTCTACTATCACTTAAGGGGGTATTAAAGTATCTTACTACATAGAGGTTTTCACCTCTCTCTTCTTCTTATTATTCTTTTTTTTATGGAATATGTTTTTTTCCCATATGGTTTTTTTCACCATATCTCCTATATTAAGTACATTGTACATGAGTACTTCATCAGGTCTTATTTTTGGGACTCATTTTTTTGAAGAGAGAAAAATCTTCGCCATCCAAAGACATGCCTCTTCTTCTTATTCTTAAAGCACTTCATTCATCAACATATTCAGAATGGGGATATACACTTGTACTATATTCCAACTGAGAATAAAATTGTAGGTAACTTCACCAGTATTTTTCTTCTCCGCGTTACCTTCAGTTGTGAGATAAACTTGGAGTAATACAACTTCATTGACACAGAGGTCTTCCACCTCTAATTAAAGTTTGAGAATGGTTTTTTCCCTTGTGTTTTTTTTCATTATCTCTCCAACAACATGTATTTTATGAGGACAATCTTCGCCATCCGAAGACATACCTCTATCTTGGATATTTTTTTGTGTGACAAATGGTTTTTTCCCAAAGGGGTATTTTCACCATCTATATATTATAAATGAGCACCTAATCAGGCCTAGTTGTTGGAACTCATCATTATTTTGTAATAATAGGACAATATTTGCCATCCAAAGATAAGCCTCTTTTCTTGTGATAGTTGATTTTTATCCAAGGGATTTTTTCACCAACTATATATTATAAATGAATACCTCATTAGGCCATGTTGTCGGGTCTCATCTATATTATTGCATTAAGAGGACAATCTTCAAGACAAGCCTCTTACTTCCCTTTTGATTGATAGTTTTTCCCATTGGGTTTTTACTATCCCTTCAAATAAGAAGTCATTCTACATGAGTACCTCATCATGCCTTGTTGTCGGGACTCATTTGTAGAATCTACCCTAGTATCACTTAAGGGGGGATGTTAGAATAAGTGAATATTCTCTTAAGTTCTACTAGGATAGACACACTTGAGTTTCCACTCCTCCATGTATCTGAAGAACTCTTAGTGGTGTCTTCACCAGGTTTGATGATTTTTTGTAATTCAAGGACTCTTAATGATTAACTTTGCTATTTATACAAAGTTGATCCTTGGAATAAATCAATCAACTATTTTACTTTTCTAACAGTTATAAAATTATTTCTTGTGATTATATCAAATGAAATCAAATTATTTGCATGTATTGCTTAAAATTCTGGAGTTATAAAGCTTTAATTTTTTTATATCAATATGATCACTAAATGATTTGATGTTTCTAACTACTTTGCTTTTTTAACTATTAAAAGTTGTATTGTTTAAAATTTTGGAGCTCTAAAGCTTTATTTTTTTCATATTAATATAATCGACCACTAGTTGTAGTGAAATGATTTTGTGTGTTTAACTCCTTTTTTTTTACTATTTTTTTTTGTAAATAATTTGAAAAAACTTGTATTAAAATAAAGATAATTTACAAGTTGAGATGATACTTCTCCTAGCCTTAGCCAAAGAGAACACATATTTACAACACTAAAAGAAGATTTGCATTGGAGCCAAATCTCTTAAACCATATTTCTACCATGGTTGTTCACCAGTTTACAACTATAAAAGAAGATCTACACTGTAGCACAAATCTCCTAAATCATATTTTTGGAATGTTTGTCCAAATTAGCTAAACATTGGATTTTCTCACCAACCTACCTAATCATCTCATCCTCAATAGTCATGTCACTATGCCACTGAATCTCTACTTCTTCTTAGTGCCCATATTAGCCAGGAAGTCTACCACTTTATTAGATATCTACTCACATAAAATATATTCACATCATCTAATTCCCTCCATAATTCCTTAATTTGAGTGACAAGAATCCTCAACCTCTATGTCTTCAAAGCAATGTTTCTCATGCAATCTAGAGCTCCAACCATTATTTGAGATACTGATTCTAGGATTATCCTCTTGTAACCTTGTTTTATTACCCAAATAGAAGCATATTTGATAGCTAAGACTTTCACTTCATTGTTTGTGGCTCTTACCAAGCCTTGCAGTTCCCAACAGAGAACTATTCCAACATGATTTTGACAAACCACTCCAATTCCAGCTCTACCTAGATTGCCTTTTTAGCTCCATTAATATTAATTTTAATCCAACCTTCAAGGGGTGGTTTCCAACTACTCTGTCCTGCCCCTCTTGTACTTCAAATTCCTTCTCCATTGCCTCTATAACAATATAATTTTCCTCTTTAGCATAAATTGCCATAATTTCTATGAATTTACTCCAAATGACTTGTCAAAATCCATCTAAAGAAGAAAAGGTTTCTCTAAAAAAATTTCTATTTCTCTCCAACCACACTTGCCATCAAATAAAGTTTAATCCAAGTTCCCAAACAATACAAAGAGCTTTATATTTAAATATACCCCTCTTCCATATTTCCCAAATATTAATCCGATTCAAATCACCATTAACTCAAATTTTATAATATAAAAACCATCTCTCCCAAATCTGGTGCATGAATGGGCACTCAAAAATCAAGTGATTAGATGTTTCCTCACTATTGTAGCATAAAACACATTGATATGGACCAATGATTCCCCTACATCTGATATTATCAAAATTAAGAATTCCATTATGCATGAACTACCAAGAAAAAAAGTTTACTTTCGGCCAACCCTTGGACTGCCAAATATTTTTACAATATTCAACCTGATATGCATCAGGAGGAGGCTGTAGAAGGATCTTATCATAATCATCCTTCACTGTTTAGACACTAAGGCTCCCATAGTCCTAAGCTAATTCATCCTTCTCATCTCTACCTATGAGAAAACTTTCTACCAAGATTTTTGTCATGATGGGTGTCAAATCCAAAGGGATTAAAATTGGCTACTCATCCAACTTATTAAACTACTTAAATTTATAATCCCCAACTGACTAGTGTTGAAATAACTTTCAATTTAGACCCAATCCCTGGTTTCCATGGCTATTTTCTTGATACAGTCCAAAATATTCCCCCAGATATCTATTTTTAGTTTTTTAAAATGCAAAGGGATCCCAAGTATACCACTGGGAGAGAAGTCCTTGTGAATACCAAGATCTCTAAAATTCTATCCTAAAGCCTTTGATCAATATTGAAAAAGACCACTTTGGATTTTTTTATCATTGATGAATTGGTTTGTAGCCCTATGGTAGATATTAAGTGTATCTCTAATAATTATTCTTTAAACCTTGTTGTCTTCTCCTTAGGATGATTCTACGTAATCCTTCAGTAGATATGAGAAAAATATAGGGGGAAGAAGAATCTCCTTGGCGAAGGCCTCGTGTAGCTCCAAACGATTGTGAGGGAAGACCCTTGATTAACACTAAGTATGTCAGAGTAGAAACACAACTCATGAACCATTCTATCCAATATTGAGAGAAACCAAATGCTGTCATCATATTTGAAAAGAAGCTCCAGTCCACCCTATCATAAGCCTTTGACATTTCCAATTTTATGAACATTCCTCTATTACTAGATGTTTGCATTGAATGTATTACCTCCTAAGCTAGAACCACACCATCCAAGATCTACCTACCCTCTACAAAACCCCCTTGTTTTGAGGAGATAATGCTATTTAGAAGAGGTTTTAGCCTCTCAACCATTACCTTTGTGATTATTTTATATATAACATTGCATAAGATAATAGGCCTATAATCTGAAATATGCACCTCTTCTCACTTTTTGGAATTAAGGTAATGAAATTATGATTTAATGCTTTAAGAATTCTTTTACTACCTTTGAAATCCTCTATAAAAACCATTACATCCTCCTCCAAGTTGTCCCAAAAGGCCTGAAAAAAATCAATTGGAAAGGCATCTAGAGCTAGTGTGTTTTCGGTTCTCATTCCAAAGACTACATTATTCATTTCCTATCTATCAATAGATTTAAATAGGCTCTAGCTTTCTTCTTTAAGATAACAAAGGGTATGACAACAAGAACTTATTTTTGAGCCTCTTCATATTGCACCATACTTTCCTTAAATAGTTTAGAAAAATAATCCATTGAATAGAAATGCATACCTGAAATTGTATCAAAAGAGTGTTCATTCTCATCTTGAAGAGATTGCATGTTGTTTTTCTATCTCCTAGCACAAGCAGCCCAATGGAAAAAATGGTATTTTTATCACATTCTAATAACCAAGTGGTTCTTGATCTCTATTTCTAGTAGGTATCCTCTTGGCGTCAATGTCCTCAATCACTTTAGGTAATGCATCATCCTCTTCTTTGATATTTTCTATAATTGTTCCTTCCCTAAAGTTTTTTTTGACCTCATCCTATTTGGCCACCAATGGAGCTCTTTGGACCTATAAGTTTGTCTTGTTAGCTCACCTTCATTGTTTCAATTGATATTTGACATAATGAAGTTGATTGTGGAATCTAAACATTGTTGTCCCATATGTTGGGCAACCTTTTTCCCACCACTGTGGAATTTTATTTTGAAGTTCCTCTTTTTGTAACCAAAATTTTTTAAATTTAAATGGTTTGTGATGTTGCACTGCCTTGATCACCCTTCCAAAAAAATGGAAAAGTGATTTAAAACTGGACCCTCCAAAATTTGAAATTTTATATTCTATTTCACAAATGTCTCCTCTAAAATCAAAAAATGGTCTAACTTCACCTTCCTGCTATGTGGCTCCCTCCTCTTATTATTACAAGTATAGTTGGTTCTAGGGCATTTAATATCCACCAAGTGTAACGCTTGGACTTGGGAAATCATAAGTCGATTCCCTAGGTCCAAAATTGGGATTCCTCCTTCCCGATCCCAAGAGGATAATTTAGCATTAAAATCCTTAGCAATAATCCAATCTAACTCTTCCCTTGATACTCTCATGTTATGCACAAATTTCCATTGATGCATTTGACCATCTAGATTTTGAGCCCCAAAAATTATTTTTATTAAAACATGTTCAGTTGTGACATTGTTCCTAAAATGTGATGTGAGAACACCCATCCAAGCTATATGTTCTATTGCAGTCCATTCAAGAGAGTTCCAAAAAGTAACTATCCCCCTAAGACCCCTTGGGTAGCCACTTCCATATGACCAACACCCCTCCAAATTCTATTTATTATTTTACACATAAGATCCAACGATATTTTTGTCTCCTAGATAAGCAAAAAAATTGTTTTACATTTTTCTAATATTATTAAAAAAACATATTGATGGTTTCTACTATTTAAAACCCTAACATTCCATGATTTTATAATCAATGGTTACCTTGAGACCAGTAAAAATCTATTGGTATCACTGATCCTCCAGTTATCAATTTATCTCCTTTAACTTCTATCAATTCCTTATTTGATTTTCTACCCACTCCTTGAGAGTTGTTATTTTTTATCTCTTTTCCACCTGAGTTATCCCTAGAGTTGACCTTTCTCTATTTTTTTCTATTATATCCAAGGTTATGCATAGTGGCAAATATTCACAAATTGGGTGAATATTAGGATTTCTAAAATTTAAAATTGGCGAATATGAGGACCCTCAACATTGGCCCATTCACCTAAAATTTTTAGGACCAATTATTTCTTAGGGTTAATTCACCATAATATATATCCAAAAATAGGCATATTTATACTCATTGGAAATATCTTTTCGAGACTGATCTAATGGTGGTGTTTTTGTGAATTTATAAGGTGATTTAATAGGTCAATTTTTTTCCAAATATAACCTTGCATTTTAGGGCTTCAAATACCCCAAATTTTGGTGTGAAGATGATTTATTTGATTTGTTTAGAATTCATCTTGATTCAATTTTATTTCTATTAGGATTCACCATTTTTTTACAAGTATATTTTGAGTCCAACCCCTTATGCATAACATTAGCTATGACCATGATGACATCCTTAATTATCTATTCCTCTTGTTTAAGCACTATCAATACCCTTACACTCTCTAATTACGGTAACTCACTTCACTCAATTACCTGCTCTATGATAGAGGGAGATGAAAGAGGGGCTTGAACATGGCTATAATTATTTTTATTATTCCCATACACTCCTTCCATGAATTGGTCTTCTTCTTGGTCCATTAGTGCCTTAAATATCTCATACCTATTGGAGAGCTTGAGTTGGGTTTGCTCTTTACCATATTTTTTCTTTTACCTTCTCCTTATTATGGGTTGTTCAAAACCATATTCCTGTGATTCTTTACCCTGAGAAATATTGGTTGTTTCTTTATTGATGGTTGAATTACCCTCCTTAGAAATATTTGACATACCTAGAGGAGCCTCCATTTTTATGTTCATATTATTTGGGCAAGATCGGGCCAAATACCCATATTTGTGGTAAACTCTACATATGAAGGGCAATGCCTCATAATCCAGTTATTGAATCTAAAATAGTCCTACAATTTTGAGTTCCACCTCTACCAGCAAAGGCTGACTAAGATCTATTTCCACACATAATATTGCATAAATAATTGTGTTCCCTTCCATTGTATCTTTGGAAACACCCAAATATCTTCCAAGGGAATTGTTAATAATTTATAATACCTTATCAATCCAAAAATCCATTGGAAGTGCATACAAATGGATCAAAATTGGGATAATAGTGGATTCTATTCGAGGATCAAATCCTACTCTCCAGGGTTGAACAAATAATCCTGCCAAACCACGATTCCTCTTTTTTGATTTGAAAGCCCTATTTTTAATGGTAAGTGAAAAAAAGCTGACAATAAAATATCCATTGCTAATAAACCACAAAGAATACTCACCAAGAGGCTCATAGTTTTTCCAAACCTAGGAATGTAAAAATTCAGGGTAGGACGAATACCCATGAATTTGATATTCTCACAATGACACTTTGAGGGGGGGGTGAATCAGTGTAACTATTTAAAATTTGAATCTGCAACTCTTAATGCTTAAAAATGCAAGCTTAAAAATAGATATAGCAAATATAACAGAAGAGCATCACACAACACAAGATTTAATGAGGTTCACCGATTTGAATACTCCTCAAATAATGACTGTTTGGACTACAATCCAAATCCAACCTTTGCAAGGATTCAATATTTACAAATAGTTTACCAGCACCCACTGGAAGGAGCACCAACCCCTGATTTATCTGCAACAACAGATAAGAGCACCAACCCCTTATACCAAGCACCAACTTGGATTTCTATTTTGAATAATAGATTGACATAAAAATGCCTTCTCTTTTACAAGACCCTCACTGGTCTATTGCTCATTCAAATCAATCTCATAGAAGAATAAGGAGAATTGTTAGAAACTCAATATCTTCTATTACATACTAAAACCTCTCTTTCAATTTTCAAGAATTAAAACCAGGTTTCAGTTCTTCTGCTGTTGTTCTTGCAGCACACTTTCTATTGCTTATTACAGCACTCTACCCAACCTCACTTTTAGTTTTTCAAGATAAAATCGGTTGCAGTGACCTCACTTACTGCGCCTTTTCAATTCTTTATACTTCGCTTACTCGAATGGCTCTTTCAAAAATGACTCTATTTTTCCCTCCAATTTTTCATGCATTCTCGGCTACGTTCAATCTGTCACACCCTCTCTGACGCGCTCTGTCTTTTAGCCGCTTTATTTTTGACTCATTTTTACAGTATTCTCTACTTACTCTGACAGCTTTTTCTATGCATTCTGACAGCCTTTTCAATGTGTTTCGATGCTTTCTCATTCTTTTCTTCTATCCTTTACGTAACTGCCCTCTCGGCACCTTTACACTTTCTGATGGCACTCTTTTCAATTCTAAGTCAAACTTTCTCTTCTACCTACAACTTCCATTTCTGACACACGCAACCTCTGAGAGGATTTCTCATTTATCAGGATCCTCGGTATATCTGCACTTTTGACAGCCTTGCAGCATCACGACCTTGTAAT
The DNA here is from genome assembly GCA_028583015.1 of Wollemia nobilis. Taxonomy (NCBI): domain Eukaryota; kingdom Viridiplantae; phylum Streptophyta; class Pinopsida; order Araucariales; family Araucariaceae; genus Wollemia; species Wollemia nobilis. The sequence continues at coordinate 17,223,087 of JAQPPZ010017235.1, forward strand.
AGTCGTTCTTGTCTTTAATGCACTGTTATGTAACTTCCACCTGTAGCTGCAGTTCTAACTCTAGTTAACTCTTACCTAACTGGCTGCATGATCTTCTTCTGCACTTACCCTAACAACTGTCACTGTGTAAGCTTCTCAGCTTTTACTTGCACAACTAAGACATGTTGCGATATCGTGAAATTTTTGGCCATTTGACCTTTTTTGGATAGTTGACCGCGAAAACAAGACATGTCACGATATCATGACATTCTCTGCCTTCTTGTTCTCTTTTCGGCATGCAACCGTGAAAATAGAACATGTCACAAAATCATGATGCATTCGCTGCCTCTAGATCTTTTCTTTCTCTTGCCCGTGAAAATGGGACATGTCACGAAATCGCGATGCTTTTGCTGCCTCTCGCTCTTTTTTGCCTCTTGCCCATGAAAACAGGACATGTTGCGAAATCGTGATGCATTCGCTGCCTCTCGCTCTTTTTTGCCTCTTGCTCGCAAAAACGAGACATGTCACGAAATCGCGATGCATTTGCTGCCTCTCGCTCTTTTTTGCCTTTTGCCTGTGAAAACGGGACATGTCACAAAATCGTGACACTTTTTGCTGCCGTACACTTTACTCTGCATGCCTCAGTGAAATCGAAACATGTCACAAAATCGTGACACTTTTTTGCCGTAGCACTGTTCTTTGCCTTTCACCCATGAAAATGCAACATGTCACGAAATCATGACATCTTTTGCATCCATACAACTCTCTCTTCATGCACTAGCGAAATCAAGACATGTAGCGAAATCGCTACACCCTTTTCCCTTTGCAATTTCTTTTGTTGCGGCCTCCGAAAATCCGACATGTAGCAAAAATCCAACAACTTTTCGACTTAGCCCTTTCTCTTTGCTTCGACCAGCGAAAATCCAACATGTAGTGAAATCGCTACAACTTTTCAACTTAGCACTTTCTCTTTGCTTCGACCAGCGAAAATCCAACATGTAGTGAAATCGCTACAACTTTTCAACTTAGCACTTTCTCTTTGCTTCGACCAGCGAAAATCCAACATGTAGCGAAATCGCTACACTTTTTCGCCTTAGCACTTTCTTTTTGCTTCGACCAGCGAAAATTCAACATGTAGCGAAATCACTACACTTTTTCGCCTTAGCACTTTCTCTTTGCTTCGACCAGTGAAAATCCAACATGTAGCGAAATCGCTACACTTTTTCGCCTTAGCACTTTCTCTTTGCTTCGACCAGCAAAAATCCAACATGTAGCGAAATTGCTACACTTTTTTGCCTTGTTGCTTCTTCTCCAAACCTGTCACGAAATCACGACACTTTTCATCCTTGATGCTTCTTCACCGAACTTGTCACGAAATCGTGACACTTTTCATCCTTGGCGCTTCTTCACCGAACTTGTCGTGAAATCGCGACACTTTTCATTTCTTGTGCCTTTACTCCAAACATGTCACGAAATCGTGATAGTTTTTCAACTTTGCTTCTTTCCTTCCAGCATGTCGCGAAATCATGACAGTTTCTCCAGCTTTTTCTCTCTCATCTGATATGTTGCGAAATCATGACATTTTTGGCTGCGCCATCTTGTAAAATTCGAAACTAACAAATATTATTCAGCTTCATGTATAAATAATACAGCAACACTACCGGGAATAGCACCGGCGTAACTGAACTGTTACATGGTTGTAACAGTGCAACAACATAAGCTAAATAATGAAATACAGCCAAAGTATAGTACGCTAACATCCCCCTTTATTACATTATTTGGGTAATGTAATAACTAATAGCTATACTAGACTACTAACATCCCCTTACATTATTTTGCAATACAAAGTGAGCTGCGAAACAATTCAAATTTGACACGTCCAAGTGCCTTAGTGAAAATGTCTGCAACTTGAGCATCGGTGGGAATGTGCTGAAGCTGAATTCGGTGCTTTGGAACTTCATCTCGAATGAAATGACATTGTGTGTCAATGTGCTTTGTTCTTTCATGATGGACTCGGATTCTTGACGAGGTTCGTAACACCCTGATTGTCGCAAAACAAGTGTATTGGAGATTTTGATGGATGGCCCATACTTGTCAGAATGCGACGTAACCATATCACTTCGCACACAGCTTCACGTGCGGCGCGATATTCTGCCTCTGTTGATGAAATAGCAACCACCTGTTGCTTCTTGCTGTGCCAAGAGACAGGACCGGATCCCAGATGAAAAATGTATCCAGAAGTTGACTTGCGATCATCAAATGATCCGGCATAGTCGGAGTCCGTGTATCCTTGCAAGAAGAATTTGTTGTTCCTCTTGTATTCTAGGCCATATTCCATAGTACCACGGACATAGTGAAGAACACGTTTTGCCGCTTTCCAATGAGTGGTCTTAGGCTCCCGCATGAACCTCGAAAGATAGTTGACAAGAAATACGAGATCCGGCCTAGTATTGGTCGATATATGAGACTCCCAATCAACTCGTCGATAGAGAGTACCATCTACCCGAGGTGAATCATCATATCGCGATAACCGAAGTCCATTCTCCATCGGAGTTGCCATTGGCTTGCAATCACTCATGCGATATTTTTCCAAAGCAATGTCTTGGCATATTTTTTCCGAGACACTTTGATGGAGTGCTCCTTCCGGCTGAATTCCGTACCAAGACAAGAATGGAGAAGTCCGAGATCCGTCATCTCAAAATATTTGCACAAGTTTCTTTTGACAAGAGAGATCATAGTTTCCGAACTCCCCGTAATGAGCAGATCATCCACATAGAGTACAAGCAACACTATCTCGTAACCCTGTTTCTTGAAATAGAGGTTTGCATCTGACGGACATCTCTTAAATCCATGCTGCATAAGGTGATTGTCCATTTTTATATACCAAGCTCGAGGAGCTTGTTTCAGACCATATAAGGATTTGACCAATTTGCAAACTTTCTCGCTCTTGGCCTTCCACTTCAAATCCTTCCGGCCGAGTCATGTAGACTTCTTCTTGGAGATCACCATTTAGAAAGGCACTTTTGACATCCATCTGGTGAACTTTCCACCCATATTGTGCTGCCATAGCACACATAACCCGAATTGTGGTCATCCGAGAAGTAGGTGCAAAAGTTTCCTCGTAGTCAATGCCTTCCTTTTGAGCATAGCCCTTTGCAACAAGACGGGCCTTATGCTTATCAATTGTTCCATCTGCCTTGTACTTGACTTTATATACCCATTTGCAGCCAATGGGTTTCTTTCCATGCGGCAAATCAACAAGCTTCCAAGTTTTATTTTTCATCAAAGACTCATACTCTGTATCCATAGCGGCCTTCCACTGAGGCTCACTGAGAGCATCTTGCACTGATGCAGGTTCAAGATCATCTATGGTAGACATGAATGCCCTGTCATCATCAATATCCATATCCTCTACTTTTGTACTTGGAGTCACATAAAGTTCCTCAAAAGATTGACAAAGATCATCAACCTCACCAGTTTCTTTGGCTTCTTTTTCCTTTTGAGCCATACTCCGTGTACGAGGTCTATCCAAATTCAAATTGGGAGGAGTGGATAAATTTGCATCTCTAATTGTATTTGTACACCATTTAGGATTCTTCTTCGGTGGAGTTGAAGAAGATGTAGAAGGACCTCCTGTCTCTGTTGACGAAGGAATCTTCTCTTCCTTAGATTCCACAATATCTTGGTGAACTTTAGATGTGCTCGTGATGTGAAAGCTTCATCAAAGACAACATCTCTCGTCGATATGAATTTTCTTGGTCAAAGGATCTATCAACCGATATCCTTTAGAGTGCTCGTAATAACCAAGAAAAATACATCTCAGTTGTTTCTCATCTAGCTTCTTCCTTTTCTCTTTCGGTATGTGCATGAAAGCGTGACATCCAAAAATACGTAGATGAGATATGGAGGGTTTTCGACCACTCCATGCTTCCTGTGGAGTCATTCCTTTTAGGGCCTTTGTGGGTGCCCTATTCAACAGATACACTGTAGTGGTGACAGCTTCTGCCCAATATTGTTGCCCAAGAGTAGCTCCCGTGAGCATACAACGAACCATTTCCATGATAGAACGGTTCCTTCTCTCAAGCAACTCCATTTTGCTGAGGAGTATAGGCAGTTTTTAACCGTCTCTTGATTCCATGCTTATCTAGGAATGCAAAAAATTCATTAGAGGTAAACTCTCCCCCTCAATCTGAGTGGAGGGTTTTAATAGAAGCTCCTGACTCCTTCTCAACGGATTTCTTGAACTCGCCGGAAGAATGCGAAAGCTTCAGATTTCAGCTTGGAGAAAGAAAACCCACATCTTTCGTGAGTAGTCATCTACGAATAACCGAAAGTACCTCTTCCCTCCACAACCGTTGGGTGTGAAAGGACCGCACGGATCGGTGTGAATTAACTCCAGAGGTTTTCGTGCTCTTGTTGAGCTCTTCTCAAATGGTACTCTATGCCGCTTTCCCGCTAGCAGCCAGAGCACACCGGCAATGTGGCGTAAAGGGAAGGAAGACCCTTTACCATCTCATACTTACCGAGCTCAAGTAAGTAGCCGTAACTAAGATGCCCATATCTCTTGTGCCATAGGGAAGTTGCCTCCTTGGTAGAGACAACCATGGCAACATGTGGAGTAGAGATAGCATCTAGTGCAAATAAGCCGTGCTTATATGAAGTCGTTGTAATCGCTTACCCTTCCTGGTAATAGTACAACACTTCTTTCCATTCTCAACACGAAAGTTGACAACCATATTTCTATCCAGGATTTGTGTCACTGACAACAAATTGTTAGCCAATCCCGAAACATAGAGGACTTTGTCAATCTGACACTTGCCATCAGGAAGAGTGACTGAAACTGTACCCTCTCCCTGAACCCTGTAGGTTTTATCATCAGCAATGGTGACAGGTTTGCCCTCTTTGGCCACAAATGATTCAAACCACGATCTGTCGCCAGTCATATGTTTGCTAGCTCCATAATCGACATACCAAACAGGATCCCTCTGTGTGGAATCTGTGGTAGTCATGAGCACCTTGTGTGCCCATTCATAATCCGAGTCGATTCTTCAACAACAACATTCACCTCGGGGTTGCTTGTTTTTATTTTGTGGTTTGTTTTGGCCTTTCTCCTTGTTCTTATGCCAACACCGTTGGTGTCATGGTTGTCTTTCTCACGGATCTTGCACCACCTCTTCTTCTCTTGAGGTTGTTTGCCTTTTCCTTTCGTATCTTGTTGAGAATTTCCTCCTTTCTCGAAAGTTGCCTCCTTTTTGCCCATTACCTTTCTTCCTAGAACCCCGCCTGTTGGTGTATAGGGCTGTATTGGAAGAATCATCCTTGTGAAGTTGGCGTGCCTCCCGTTGTTGAAGCAGATTGACCAACTCGATGTAGGTAATTTGTCGTTGAGACACCTGGATGGAGGTTATCAACATATCAAATGAAGAAGGTAAAGCTCTCATCACAAGTGAAATGAGAAGCTTTTCGTCCACAGTATCTCCCAAAGAACTCAATTTCTCTTTCAACTCAAACACTGCACATAAAGAGTTCAACTGTTTCACCCTGTCTCAAACTCAGAGTTATGAAGTTGTTGTTGAAGATGAAGAATGGTGGAATCATTCTTTCCCTCATAGATGGTTCTAAGGGCATCCCATGCCTCTTTACCACTTGCTTTGTCAGCTATATGAGGTTGCACTTCATCCGAAACAAGAAACAAAATGAGCACCTTTGCTCGACCGTCTTTCTTGTCAAAAGCTATCTCGATCTGCGAAGGACCCGTGGATCCTGCCGTTGGTGAAGGCCTAGTTGCTACTCCAAGAATAATATCCCACAAATCTTCCATTTGGAGAATTGCCTTCATCTTATGTTTCCATGGTGTATAATTTGGACCTTTCAATAACTGATGCGGATCACTCATCAACTTTGCAACAACGGCCATAGTGAAGGTTCCTTATATCACCAATTGGTCCCCCTTTCGATATACCTTTTGCTAGGCCAATATACCATACAAAATACCCGCCCTTACGTGAGGGAAACTATAGGTATTTAGAAAGATCAACAAAAATCACCCGCCCTTACGTGAGGGAGACTATAGGTGAGTTTTAGAGATCATACGATACGTGGAACATAAGCGGTACTGAAAGGGAATCGCCTTGTTGATGGCACCTACCATAGAAGATTCTTCTCATGCGTGGGGCGTAACTTCCCCTAAACACTATGAAGAATACTTCGTCAAGATTTACGCCTAAACACAAGTGCGATAAAGGGTAGTGGATGGAGTAAAAAAATGCAAAAATGGCTAACTTATCTCTCCCCGACGATTTATAGAGAACAAGCTCAGACGTCGTTGTAGCAGCTATATTAGGCGGCGGATACAAGAGGCCAAATCACGACAGCTTTACCTGTAAGTGCTGGCTAGAGGTATCACAAATACCGAACGCTGCAGTGCAATAAATTGCACGGATGGGTTTTAATTATTCCGGGGACTTAGGGAGTGATTTGATTTTAAGTTTTTAATGTTATAGTGCAAAAATGAAATATGCAACATACAACAAAAAAAATGCCCACAAGAATAACCCACAAGGTGTCGGTCACAACCGAAAATGCACCTTTTACAATTCGCCAAATTGCTATTTTTCAAAAAATTACTCACAATCCCCCTTTGATTTTTTGAAAAAATATCCCCCCTTAAAAAAATTTCTTTAACAAAGCATTTTTAATAATTATTATATATTTAAAATTAAAATAAATAATTTTAATTTATATAGTTTTAAAACTTATGAAAAAATAAATTAAAATTAAAATTTTAATTTATAAAGTTTAAAAACTATAAAAAAATTAAAATTAAAAATTTTAATTAAAAAATAATAATTAAAAAAAAACTTTGAAAAAAAAATTTATACCTTGGGGGGAGTCGGCGGGATTTGAACCCCCGACCTGCAGGCTCCCTGAGCCTTACCGCACGGCTCACGACCACGTGAGCCAGCGGGCTGATCCGAAAGGATCACGAGCCTCCTCCCTTTTCAACAGCCTGGTTGTGCCTCCTCCTCTGCAGCGGCCTCCGGACTGCTGCTCCGTCGCGGCTTCCTCCGTGCTGGTTTTTTTTTTTTTTTTTTAAAACTCCCACGGGCTGGACTTCTGCGTTCGCAGCGCCGGGGGGGGGGGCGACGGGTCGAACGCTTACCCGACGCGTTCCACGGGGGGGGCTTCTTTTTTTTTTATTATTTTTTTAAATTTTTCTGGGCACTCCCGGCACTGAGCGAAGGGGCCTGTGCAAATTGCGCCGCGACCCCTTCCTCCAACGGGGGGGGTGTTCCCCTTCCTGCTGCGCGCTGTGCTTCGACGACTCAGCACTCCGAGCCACGCTGGACCAGGGGGGGGGTCCCCTTCCTTTGGGGTGTTCCCCTTCCTGCAGCGCGCTGTGCTCCGGCGACGCAGCGCGCCGAGCCACGCTGGACCGGGGGGGGTCCCCTTCCTCCTCCGCGCGCTGTGCTTCGGTGACGTAGCACACCGAGCCACGTTGGACCGAGGGGGGTCCCCTTCCTCCTGCGCTTGCTGTGCTCCGACGACACAGCACGCCCAGCCGCGTGAAACGGGAGGGGTTTTAAATTCGCTTGCTTGCGTGGAAATCAAGCCCTAAAAAAAAACTTCGTGTGTAGTCTCCTTGCCCAAAAAAAATTTCACACTGGCTCTGATGCCATGTAAAATTCGGAACTAACAAATATTATTCAGCTTCACGTATAAATAATATAGCAACACTGTCGGGAATAGCACCAGCGTAACTGAACTATTACATGGTTGTAACAGTGCAACATCATAAGCTAAATAATCAAATACAACCAAAGTATAGTATGCTAACACAGCTCTCTCCTCTGTTATGTCGTGAAATCGCAACATTTTTGGCTATGTCTTCTCTCTCCTTCGTTATGTCATGAAATCACAACAGAAAACATGTCTCGATATCGTGATAGTTTTCTTACTTGTCTTTTTCTACAATTTTCTGAATCTGGGTCACTTCTTTCTTCTTGGAAATTCACTGTACATGTTCTGACTGTCCTTTGAACTGCATCAATTGCATCAATCTATCTGTGTTGACAACAATGACAATACTTTTGCTACACCTTGCTCAACAATCTCCCCCTTTGGAATTGTTGGCAACACATGTGCAATTTCAATTTCCTGTAGTAATTCTTCTCCCCCTTTGCCAATAATACCAAAGGGCTGCTGCAGACTCCCCCTGAGTCTATGCACAACATTCTCAGGCATAAATAATTTAATGCTCCCCCTGAGAATGTGTTCCCCATAGCTAATCAGTGCTTGGGTAGTGTGACCACTCCCAGCTTACTCCGAAGGTACTCAAAAACTTCCTTGGGCAATGGTTTTGTGAATATATCTGCAACTTGCTTTGTGGTTGGAACAAACTCCAATTTTACCTCTCCTTCTACAACTTTATCTTTCAAAAAGTGATACCGGATTGCAATATATTTGGTGCGAGAATGCATAACCGGATTCTTTGAGATGTTGATTGCACTAGTGTTATCACATTTAACTGAAATTGGCTCATTGAAGTGAATACCAAGATCTTTCAGTGTTTGTCTCATCCATAATATCTATGTATAGCATGTTGTTGCTACAATGTATTCTACCTCTACTGTGGATAGAGAGACTGATTCTTGTTTCTTGCTGTGCCATGCTACTAGTTTATCTCCAAGATAAAATGCTCCTCCACTGGTAATTTTTTTGTCATCAATACATCCTGCCCAATCTGCATCAGAATATGCAAAAATAGTTAAGTATTTTCCTTTTGGATACCATAGCCCATACTCCATAGTACCCTTGAGGTACCTAAAAATCCTTTTCACAGCTATCACATGGGTCTCTTTGGGACTAGCCTGAAATCTTGCAACCATGCAAACTGCCTATAAGATATCCGATCTGGTGGCTGTGAAATACAACAGGCTCCCAATCATAGATCTGTACATTGTTTGATCAACATCTGGAGATTTGTCATCCTTGCTCAACTTACAGCCTATTGTCATGGGAGTGCTAATAGGCTTACTATCCTCCATAGTGAAATTTTTCAACATTTCTTTCACATATTTAACTTGAGAAATAAAAATGCCCTTTTTAGTTTGATTAACTTGCAGTCCTAGGAAATATGAAAGCTCACCAATCATAGACATTTCAAATTCTTTCAGCATTTTATTTTCTATGTCTTTACATGACTCATCATTGTTCTTGCCAAATATTATATCATCTACATAGACAACAAGGACAATGAGATTGCCATTATCAGTTTTGATATATAAATTGCTATCCACCATACATTTCTTGAATCCTTGCTGAGTGAGATAGCTATACAATCTTGCATACCAAGCTCTAGGTGCTTGTTTCAAGCCATACAATGCTTTATTCAGCTTGCAAACAAAGTTAGGATTATCACAGAGTTGAAAAAAATCAGGCTGTTCAATATAAACTTCTTCTTCAAGATTTCTATTTAGAAATGCTGATTTCACATCCATATGATAAACTTTGAAATTCCTATGAATTGCTAAAGCCAAAAATAGTCTGATTGCTTCAAGTCTGGCCACTGGTGCAAAAGTTTCTTCAAAATCAATCCCCTCAACTTGAGCATATCCTTTACAGACCAATCTTGCTTTATTCCTTACAATCTGTCCGTCTTCATTCAATTTGTTTTGAAATATCCATTTAGTACCGATTATGTTTTTATTTTTAGGCCTTGGTACTAATTCCCAGGTTTTGTTTTTCTCAATTTGATCTAGTTCTTCATTTACAACCTCCATCCAGCTTTCATCTGTGCTTGCTTCAATAATATTTTTGGGCTCAATGCTGGATAACAGAGAGTAGTTTTTTACTACTCTTCTTCTTGTTTGAATACCAACTGTGGGGTCCCCAATAATTTGCTCTCTAGGATGATTTTTTTGCCAGCTGCCTGTTTTGGATTTCCTATTTTCTTCTATTTCTAAATCATCTGAATCTGATTTCTATCTCTCTTCTTTTTCTTGATCTTCATCCTCTTCAATAAATTCTTCATAAGTTGGGTAGTTTTCATTATGGCTGATTTCTTGTTTCCTACCTTCATCAACCTTAACATCCGCACTCTCCACAATTTTCTTTAGTCTTTTTTTGTAGCATGTGTAGGCTTTGCTTTTTTTTGAGTAACCAAGAAAGATACCTTCATCAGCTCTATCTTCGAACTTGCCAAGATTGTCTTCAGTCTGTTTAATGTAACACTTGTTGTCGAACACTTTGAAGTATTTTGCTATAGCCTTTCTGCCAAACCACAGTTCATAAGGTGTTTTGCTTTCATGCGGCCTCAACATACACCTATTTTGGATGTAAACTGTAGTATGAACTGCCTCTTTCCAAAACTTGTCAGCAATTCTGCTCTCTATCAATATGGTCCGTGCCATTTCTTGCACAATTATGTTCTTTCTTTCTACTACTCCATTCTACTGAGGTATTCTTGTTGCCAAAAATTGTCTTCTAATCCCATGTTTCTCACAGTATTCTAGAAACTCCTCTGAAATAAACTCTCCTCCTTTATCCGATCTTAAGCATTTAATTCTTTTTCCTGATTGATTCTCAACAAGATTTTTGAAAGTTTTGAACATATCAAAGGCTTCTGATTTAAGTTTCAGAAAAAGTACCCATGTCATTCTAGAATAGTCATCTATACACAGCATAAAATATTTGTAGCCATTTATGCTTTCCGTTCTCATGGGTCCACATAAATCAGTGTGAATTAGTTCTAACGGCTTGCTCGTGAAGTACTCTTTTGCTTTGAAAGTGGCTCTGGTTTGCTTCCCCTTTTGGCATGAAGCAAAAATGCTATTTGAAGGTTTTCCAATAGTGGGTATGTCTCTTACTACCCCTTTTGAGTTGATTTTTATCAGATTGTCAAAGCTTATATGACCGAGTCTCTTGTGCCACAACCAATTTTCTTCTTCCTGTCCTACCAAGCAAGATCCTTCTGAAGTCTCTGAGAGAGTATACAGATTTCTAGAAGTTCTCAGTCCAGTAGCTATCAACTTCCCATTTTTTGTCTTTCTTACTTCACGACTCCGCTTCTTGAAAATTACTTCATGACCTCTGTCACAAATTTGACTTACACTCGATAAGTTATGCTTCGGACCAACGACAAATAGGACTTCTTTAGAGTTGATTTTTCCGTCACTTAATTTGATTGATCCTTTACCCAATATCTTGGCTCCATCATTATTTCCAAATTTTACGGAACCACCTTCGTATGTCTCGTAACTTATCAAACTTTTGTTTATCTCCTGTCATATGACTGGAGCATCCACTATCCAGAATCCATGGTGCAGATTTGTTCTGGGCTTTGAGAGTTGTTTGAACGATCAAGGATTCCTTATCTTTCTTAGGTTTCTCTTTTTCTTTCCACTCTGATTTGACAGCAGATTTGGTCGCTTGTTTTACCTTCTCCCTTTCATTGGCTTGTGCCTGTTTTTCGAGAAATTTTCTATTTTGTTTCAATCCAGTTGGTTGATACTTTCTTCCTTGATATTTATTTCTTGCAAAAGAGCTACGACAATTTCTTGCAATATGTCCAAATTTATGACAGTTATAACATTCTACAGCATAATCTATCAAAGGTGAAAAAACATTTCTACTAGTGAAATTCCTTTGTTCTACATTATATCTACAATTTGAAATTTTATGACCATATGCATTGCATTTAAAACAATAACCAGAAAAGGAACGAGTGTACCTAGGTAATGGTTTTTTCCATGTTGTAGTAGGAGCCATGGGTCTTATTCTTCTTTGATATGTGACTTTGGTGAATCCATCATTGGCAGTACTCCTTTCATGCTTGGCCTTATGGTTTTCTTTTGCATGATATGGTTTTTCTTGATCAACCATGATCTTATCTTTATTCTTTATTGGTTTTATAGTTATAGCCTTTGATTCCTTTGAGGATTCTCCTTCATCAAAGCCCAAACCAAATATGATGCCTGTAGGCCTTTGGTTATTTAACATTTTATTTAGCTTTGCAGAACTGTCTTCAAATTTATGATGACAACTCAATTTCCGATTCATCTCTTCTAGCTAAATCCTTAATCCAACTATGTCTTCTTCTAGATTATTGCACTCATCTATTTTCATAGTTAGTTGTACTTCAAAATCTTTAGAATTTTTCTTAAATTCTTCAGTCTGTACTTTCAAACTGATTATTAATTCGTTGGCATCCTCAAATTTTCTTGAAATCTTTTTATTCTTTTTCCTTTTTGTACTTAACTCTTCAAGTGCATCAACCAACTCACCTTCCAGATCTACCACAACTTCATCCTCTAATGTTTCATCACACTCCTGGGTTTCCTCTGTTCTTTCTTCTTCAAAATCCATGAACAAAGCTTCACCAGTTTCTTCCTCAGAATCTTCACCGGATCTGTCTTTAGAAGAGTTGACATTCTTCGAAATTAAACTTTTCTTCTTGAAGTTCCTTTTTCTAAAATGTGGTTTCTTTTTCTAGTCACTTCTTTCTTGATGTGTCCCTTCATCACTTTTTTTTTTCTCATTCATTGGGTATTTAGCTGCAAAGTTCTCGATGCCTCCACAATTGAAACACTTAAATGGTAACTTACTGAAAGCATGAGATTCCGGAAGAAAGAAATACTAAGATGCAATGAAAACAAAACTAACTCGATGCTAAACGAATATGCATAAAATAGGACGAATGTAATCAAATCAACCAAAATATAAAGAGAAAGCAGGAGCACAACCCTTTTATATTAATTCCAAACTCGGTTACAATCCATCTCCTCCCCTTTTAGGGGCTAGGAGTGTTAGCATGTTTTTTATTACAATCGTGATCAATAATCCTTCTTCCGCATGCCCACATTTAAAATGGGCGGGCCAAAGTGTTGCCGCCGCTTATGATGATGAATCCTTGCTTGCTGCTACTTCTCCTGCAATCAAAGAAACAATGAAAGCATTAGTAGCACCTGTTGCACATAGAGAAAGTTTGTTCTTTGAATTTAACAAAAGATGCATGTAAAAGATTGTCTAAAACAGTGAGTAAAATGATTTTTAATGACCTGCACATTTGACAGAAACCAAAAACTTTACCAGAGGGCCGCTGTCATTAAAACAGTCGGCCGATTTGCTCTTGACTATAATTCGCGAATCAATGTTGTCACCTGCAGGTTAGTGGGACAACAAAAATGACAAAAGCATGATAAAATCTAATTAAAACATTATGAAATCGAATACACATTCAAATTAGACATTAACGTAAAGCATGATAAATTGAATATATTTAAACAAAATATAAGGATAAACACGCAATGACAGAATAGATTAATATGAAACTAACAAAAAGGTGTGGGGTGCCCAAGCGGGCCGCCCCGTTAAAACTTGACTTTGATGCCAATCCACTAGGGAGGGGCTCAAAATCTCAGAGAATGTGGTGTCGTCGAATTGATGGATTACTGTGGTCCAATGTCGGGTTCTAAGGTCCAGATTCACCTTCTAAAAGCCACCCAATAACCTCTCTTGCGAAAGAGATTACGGGTGTAGAAGAGATGAATCGAAAAGAATGCAATCGGGTGTTTGATTTGGCAGCACTTCGTTGCTTGAAATGTCTACCAACTTGTCTTTTTGGGTGGGAAAGTCCACCATTTTATAGACCCATGGGGTCTCTTTGGAAGGGCACGCAGGGATGCCACGTGGCGGCCATGCCTTCCCAAGAGGGAGGAGACTCCTCCTTGACTTGGGCTTACATGACTGCCCTTGTGACAGTCCTCTAACTGCCAATCTGCCCACCTACGCGCGCATGCACAACAGAAGCAATAATTGACTGTCTTCGACTGCCACTCGTTTAATGTCCGCTTTAATGGTTTAATGTTTGCTTTTAAATGTTTTAATGTCTGCCTTTGAATGCTTAAAATCTGCCTTTGATTGGTCAACGTCTGCCTTTGATTGGTTAATTTTTGCCCAAGCGCAAATGCGAAGTTTGTCGCGATATCGCGACGTCGCGATATCGCGACACTTCAGCCAAGGCTTTCTTTGGGCTCGAAGTGTCGCGATATCGCGACGTCACGATATCGCGACACTTCGGCCAAGGCTTTCCTTTGGCGCCAAAGTGTCGCGATATCGCGACGTCGCGATATCGCGACACTTCGGCCAAGGCTTTCCTTTGGGCGTCGAAGTGTCGCGATATCGCGACGTCGCGATATCGTGACACTTCGGCCAAGGCTTTCCTTTGGGCGTCGAAGTGTCACGATATCGCGACGTCGCGATATCACGACACTTCGGCCAAGGCTTTCCTTTGGGCGCCAATGCAGCATTTGCCTAAGTTATTTGTTTAAGTGTAGCATTTTTTATTCTTTTTTAAGGCTTTTTTATTCTTTGTTTAAGTGTTAAAACCAATATTTGGACTTGGAGGATACATTCGATAGTTGGGCCTTCTCACTAGGGAAGGCAAGTCGAAAGCAAACGGGAAATAACCAAAGCACTGTCATGTAACCGGATTGGTACCTTCCAAAATTGTTGTGTAAGTGGCTAGGACCACTGTTTGACCTCTGAGGGCTGCCCTGAAGGCTGTGTGTGTCAATGCGATCAGTGTTTGTAGTCACATAATCGGATTGGTGCTATTTTGGTGTCTACAGATGCCCCTTTTTGGGAAGTGCTACGGGTGACGCAGCTGAGCAAAAATAGATAACCAAAGCACTAATGATTAGGGTTTCTTGGTAACCTAACCAACTTTTGATGCCCCAAGTATGGAAAGGGCATGCATTCTTGAATCCTTGCTTTTGACGAGCTAAGGAATTTGATTTCAAGTGTTAACCTATTTTGGTGAGGTGTGACTTGAGCTTGGACATTGATCAGTCATGATTAGGCAAAGGGCGCAACCTTTTGTCCATAGGGGAACCTTGTGTTCATGCTTCGGGAATGCCAAGTGTTTGATCAATTTGATTGTTGCTTGTTTACTGCCCCAAGCAGGAGCGTGATTGTCTTTGTCAATGATTCTTTGAATGCATGTCATTGCTTTGATTGGGTGTGTGCTTGTTGATTGGTGACTAAGTGTGACTACCCCCTCAAGCGACGAATCGATGAGGGAATGACCTTCATGAGAAAAGCGACGAGTCGCTTGACCCAAGATGACTTGTGCAAGGGTGCCTTTAGATGGTTTACCGTTAAGCATGTGCAATTTCTCGACATTTGGACCTATTTTTGGTGGGTGTTAACCCTTTTGGTGATGCCATAATGGGGTGAAATCGTCGAAAACCCGTCTTCCCGTGGAGCGGTCCGGCTATGGTAGCCTTCTTGGGGAAGTAGGAGAGTGACAATTTGAGCCCCGACATCGATTTTCTATGCCAAGAGGTTAAGTGCAAGAGCACTTGTGTCCGGCAATGCTTATTGCTATGTTTTTGTGTTGCATTTTTGTGATGTTTTTGTTGTTTTGATTTTCTTGCTTTGTGTATATGTCATGATTTTATGTTATGCACAATGATTGATGTTGATGGATGCATGCTACTTTATATTGATGTATGCATATGGTATGATAAATGCGATTGTTGTATGTTGATTTATTTTGATGGATGCATATGTTATGATGAATGCAAATGTTTTTGATTTATATGTGATATGCAGAAATGAAATGGATGAATAGAATTTGTGATGTTTGGCTATGGCACCATAGACTGTTTAGAACTCTGTTATTTTGTCTTTAGGCGATTGCTGTGATGCATGACTTTGTATGTATACATGTGGTTTTTCTTTTTTTGTATTTTTTGATGGTATTGTAAGGATGAAAAGTAGCGCAGTTGGTTTAGAAATGTAGCTAAGGTTTTCTGAGACTCGAGACGGTTTTAACTTACTAGCCATGATTGTACTTTATCTTACAAGACTTTTGAACAAGGTATGAATCGGACTTGTTTTTGACCAAGCTATTTCACATCCCTGTGTGTGCAATTGAGTTCATTTATGTGGTATTTGTCAGGATACCGCCAAGTGCGGATGGGCTTTCAACCGAACCTGTACCGAGGATCACCTAATTAGCTCCACTAACTCCTTTGTTGTATTTAGTTAGATTAATCTACGGTGTTATCCAGGATACCATAAGCTAGCTCATCCTTATGCAAACATTGGTCTGCACACACGCAAAGCGAATGTGACAGACATATCGTCATGCGGGTAGGATACCACCATTGCCAGATAGGCTATCAACCAAACCTGTAATGAGGATCACCTAGATGGTTTTCGAATGCTGAGAATTCCAGGGATTCAAGTTCGAGATATTTGTTGGCTGAATGATTTAGAAAGTTGCTCGTCTATATAGTGATGAAAATCACTGTTTATTTTCTATTAATTCTTTTTGAGCGAGGATTTTGAATAGTGGTGATAACCACTATTATTTGATTTTGTATTTTGAGTATTGTGAGTTTGGGCTGGTGAGTGGCCTTGATCCTTGTGGCCTTGGGGACGACTACGCATCCTTTGCAGGGACGTGTAGTACGAATCCTTACGACATTGGGAACCAAGGGGGTGATGGAGATTATGGAGTAAGGGCATTGATATTTTAGGCCTTGGGGATGACTACCCATCCTGGTTAGGGGCGGATAGTACGAATCCTTACAACTTGGAGACCAAAGGTGAATGGAAAGTGTTAGGATGATGATTTGTTGGAATTTTGTTTGTGAATGGCGTTGATCCCTTTTAGGTCTTGGGGATGACTACCCATCCTTTGTAGGGACGTGTAGTACAAATCCTTACAACTTTGGGAACCAACTATGATTGGGATTTGGTAGTGGTAAAAACCACTATTTATGGAGGTGAATGGATAGGAAAGAGCTCGTCCTTTTGTCAATTCTCAGCATTCTAGAACCATTCGCACGGGGGGATGAGCAAGATAACCGTTTCACTTATGGTGACCTGGATTATCCTGCAGGTTTCATCTTTCGTTCACACAACTTGGGAATTTTTATGTGTTTTAATTTGTGTTGGGATGTTACGTAACAAGGCGTATTTCAAGTGTAACTCTACCTTCGTAAAATCTGTCTGACTCGGTACATTACGTAGCTAAAGAGCAAAATGATGACTGAATTACGAAAACTCTTGATACATTAAAAGACCACTGACTCTAGTGTGGTAAAAAGCAATGCATGGTGTTTTTGTTGTTTTTGTAAAATGGAACAGTGTGGAACAAGATGGACTAGCAGAGCAATTACAGACCTATGGTGCCTTTGACCCGTACGACCACAAATATGCAATGTATGGATGCAATGCTTTAATGCAGCTATGTATTTTTGTATTTTTGATGGATTGATTTTTGTGAATATGAAGATGAGGTGCGAGAAGAGCTCTCTATTGATGAATTTGAGTATGCCTAGAAATGAGATGCAAATTTTTTTTGTTGTTTTTGATGATTTTTGAATTTTAACTTTTCTTATTTTTGACCAAGCGATTGTGGAAATCCTTGGAGCATTTTGGGATTGACCAAGCGATTTTAGGAATCCTTGGAGCATTTTTGGGATTGACCAAGCGATTATAGAATCCTTGGAGCATTTTTGGGATTGACCAAGCGATTATAGAATCCTTGGAGCATTTTTGGGATTTGACCAAGCGATTATAGAATCCTTGGAGCATTTTTGGGATTTGACCAAGCGATTATAGAATCCTTGGAGCATTTTTGGGATTGACCAAGCGATTGCGATAATCCTTGGAGCATTTTTGGGATTGACCAAGCGATTATAGAATCCTTGGAGCATTTTGGGATTGACCAAGCGATTGCGATAATCCTTGGAGCATTTTTGGGATTGACCAAGCGATTATAGAATCCTTGGAGCATTTTTGGGATTGACCAAGCGATTATAGAATCCTTGGAGCATTTTTGGGATTGACCAAGCGATTTATATAATCCTTGGAGCATTTTTGGGATTGACCAAGCGATTATGATAATCCTTGGAGCATTTTTGGGATTGACCAAGCGATTATAGAATCCTTGGAGCATTTTTGGGATTGACCAAGCGATTGCGATAATCCTTGGAGCATTTTTGGGATTGACCAAGCGATTATAGAATCCTTGGAGCATTTTTGGGATTGACCAAGCGATTATAGAATCCTTGGAGCATTTTTAGGATTGACCAAGCGATTATAGAATCCTTAGAGCATTTTTGGGGTTGACCAAGCGATTATAGAATCCTTGGAGCATTTTTGGGATTGACCAAGTGATTATAGAATCCTTGGAGCATTTTGGGGTGACCAAGTGATTGCGATAATCCTTGGAGCTTTTGGGGTTTTGACCAAGCGATTGTGATAATCCTTGGAGCTTTTTGGTTTGGATTATGGCTCTTCAGGGGATAGAGGTACCCCCAGCTTGATGGTCTTTGCACTCCGGATCTGGCTCTAGAGGGATGGGCACGAATGGATCGGCCCTATGCACGGATAGGAGGACAGGGTCTACCCTCGGTACTGATATTGCTATGGGATCTCTGGGTGGAAGTTGATATCTGTATGCCCAAAGTGGCGGATGTAACGCTTGGTCCCACTGCGGTGGGTTAACGCGCCACTCATGCCCTAGTATTATGTTTATCTGTTGACATGCTTCATCGATTTTTATGGGATGTCGATGTTGTCGCATGTGATTGTTGTGGGCTATCTCTGTTTTATCCTCACCTTCGACCAGTGAGTATAGCTCATCATAATCTGGAGATTCTGAGACATGGAGGACTGCATCATCAGGTAGCCCTACGGTTAAAGGTTGATCCTCTTCGAAAGGAGCCTCATGTAAGTTGGGCCTTGGGAGCTCCAAAATCTTGGTCTCTATCGACTCTAAGTGCTCTAGCGCTTTGCATGTATCGGGAGATTTGAGCTCCTCCTCTTTGGTTGGTTCTTGTTGAGGAACTTGGGGCTTATGGAGGGGTGGCCAGATAGCACCCCCCATGCCTTGGTAGGGCAGTTCATCCCGCTCTTCTTCTCGCTCTGATTCCTTAGAGGCTTCTTGATGAATTTCTAAGGGTGGCCCATAAACCTGAGTGGGTTCCTGAGGAAGGCGCCCATCATTGGTTATAGGAGTAGCCTCCCGCTCATGTCTAGGAGGCATCGGGGGCGGTGCTTGATGAGGTCGCGGAGACTTGTCTCGCACCCGGGGGTTGTGCCTCTCATAATGTTTTGTCTTATGTGTGTGAGGGGTTGGAGTCCTCTCCTGCATAGTGTGTTGGAACAACTCATCCTTCTGGTGCTGAAGGTGCTCTTTATTTAGAAGATACCATTGCTCTAACTGTTGTCGTTCTAGCTCAAGTTGCGTGAGTTGCATCCGATGTGCGAAATGCTTGACAGATTCTAAGATAGTTGGTCTTACCGCCTCATGTCTAGAAGGCCTAGATGCCTCTCCTAGATATCTATCTCGGTCGTAGTGATCCAAGATCTCTATAGGCCGCCTCCCTCTGTTGGAGGTAGTGGCATTTATCCGAGGCTCTGGCCTCAGTAGGTGATCCTGATAGCTAGCATTTGTGGAGGCGTCTTGCTCCCGTGATGTATATTGTTCTTGAGGAAGGTAAGGGTTTTCCTCTTGCTCTTTGTCATAAGTGAAAAAGGAACGGGTGGAGTTGGCTCGCCCCGCCTGAGGAGCCTTGTGCTCTGGATTTGTCCTTGTAGTCCTGACAACTAGAGGGGGTGAAGGAGGGATAGTGTAATGATGTGGTTCCTCCCGTTGAACCCTATGTTGACCTAGCGCTTCATCGCGCGGTGACCGCTCATAGCGAGCATCTAAGGGAGCTCTCCTATGACTGTACCCCTCATGGAAGGGTGTGTGCTGAGTGCTATGCTGAACAGGAGTGCTCCTCGAAGAGGTGCCCCTATAGTCCCATTTCGTCGGGGCACGGAGGGGACTGGCCTTGTGTGTCAGGCCGCCAAGGTGGTATGACCAAATCCTTGGGGCTATACCGGAGGTGACTTGTGCCTCCTTGGATATTCCCCACAGCATCCGCCCGTGATTGGGCTTGGCTGCGGGTGAGCACCATTGTGGTGCTCTTCTACTAGCTAAGCAGATTTTTATCTCGTTTATGATGATTTTTCTTTTTGTTTACACTAAGCAGAAATGAACACACACATACACAAATAGTGATTATCTCTTTTAAGGATTAATAGTGTGTCCTAAACTGGTTTAGTGCATTTTGATGTTTTGTTTTGTTTTTGCAAGTTTTGAAGAACGTTTAAATGCATAATGTTGGCTCATATGACTCCCATAAATGGTCGCCCCTTCAATATACCATTGCCGGACCGATATACCAACCTCTCTATATACCCGCCCTTACGAGAGGGAAACTATAGGTACGTGAGAGCAGATGGTACGTGGAACATAGGCGGTACGGAAGGGGGATTGTCCTATTAATGACACCTACCATAGAAGACTTATCCTCGCACGCATGGGAATCACCCCAACAACACTCGGTCAGCTTTCGTCAGGATTTACGCCTAACAACAGTGACAATCGGGGTGATGGATGCAAAATCAAGCCAAGGTGGTGATGAAATCCACCGATGGTCTTGATCAAGGGCTAGGGTTTTACGACCAGCTCCTTGGTTTAATTTTACCACGTGATGTGTGTGGGGTTCATTTTATTTAATGAAAATGAAACAAGCATAAACAACTTTCCCTAAGCAAGTAAAAGTTGACAAAAAAATAGAAACAAAAAATAATAATAAAAAAAAAAAATGACAGGTACAGTTTTGGAACCTTACCTCTTTTCTGCTCAAATCGGTTGTCTTTTCTACCCAAATCGGCTATTTCTGATTCGGCCCGGTACCTTTAAGCACAAAACATAAATTTCAATCAGTTTCTGAATCTAAAAAAAAAAGGGGACAGGGTCCCACCGTGATCGCCACTGAAAGCATGAGATTCCGGAAGAAAGAAATACTAAGATGCAATGAAAACAAAAACTAACTCGATGCATGAAATAGGACGAATGTAATCGAATCAACCAAAATATAAAGAGAAAGCAGGAGCACAACCCTTTTATATTAATTCCAAACTCGGTTACAATACATCTCCTCCCTTTTAGGGGCTAGGAGAGTTAGCATGTTTCCATTACAATCATAGTGAATACTCCTCCTTTCGCATGCCCACATTTGAAATGGGCGGGCCAAAGTGTTGCCCTCGCTTATGCTGATGAATCCTTGCTTCTTGCTACTTCTCCTACAATCAAAGAAACAATGAAAGCGTTAGTAGCACCTGCAACACATAGAGAAAGTTTGTTCTTTAGAATTTAACAAAAGATGCATGTAAAATATTGTCTAAATCACATGAATAAATAAATTTTAACGACCCGCAATCTTTGAACAAACAAGAAACATTACCGGAGGGCCATGTCATTAAAACTGGATTTCTCTATAATTCGAATCAATGTTGTCACCTAAGTTAGTGGGACAACAAAAATGACAAAAGCATGATAAAATCTATTAAAACATTATGAAATCGAATACACATTCAAATTAGACGTTGAGCCATGAAAGCATGATGAAATTGATATATATTAAACAAAATAAATAATAGATAAACACAATGACAAATAGATTAACATGAAACTAGAAAAAGTGTGGGGTGCCCAAGCGGGCCGCCCCGTTAAAACTTGACTTTGATGCCAATCCACTAGGGATGGGCTCAAAATCTCAGAGAATGTGGTGTCATCAAATTGATGGATTACTGTGGTCAAATGTCGGGTTCTAAGGTCCAGATCCACCTTCTAAAAGCCACCCAATAACCTCTCTTGCGAAAGAGATTACGGGTGTAGAAGAGATGAATCGAAAAGGAGTGCAATCGGGTGTTTAGTTTGGCAGCACTTCGTTGCTTGAAATGTCTACCAACTTGTCTTTTTTGGGTGGGAAAGTCCACCATTTTATAGACCCATGGGGTCTCTTTGGAAGGGCACGCAGGGATGCCACGTGGCGGCCATGCCTTCCCAAGAGGGAGGAGACTCCTCCTTGACTTGGGCTTACATGACTGCCCTTGTGACAGTCCTCTAACTGCCAATCTGCCCACCTACGCGCGCATGCACAGCAGGCGGCAATAATTGACTGTCTTCGGCTGCCACTCATTTAATGTCTGCTTTAATGGTTTAATGTTTGCTTTTAAATGTTTTAATGTCTGCCTTTGAATGCTTAAAATCTGCCTTTGATTGGTTAACGTCCGCCTTTGATTGGTTAATTTTTGCCCAGGCGCAAATGTGAAGTTTGTCGCGATATCGCGACGTCGCGATATCGCGACACCCTTTTTTTGTCGCGATATCATGACATCGCGATATCGTGACACTTTAGCCAAGGCTTTCCTTTGGGCTCGAAGTGTCACAATATCGTGACACTTCAGCCAAGGCTTTCCTTTGGGCACCGAAGTGTCGCGATATCGCGACGTCGTGATATCACTTTGGCCAAGGCTTTCCTTTGGTCACCGAAGTGTCGTGATATCGCGACGTCGCGATATCACGACACTTCGGCCAAGGCTTTCCTTTGGGCGTCGAAGTGTCACGATATCGCGACACTTCAGCCAAGGCTTTCCTTTGGGCACCGAAGTGTCGCGATATCACGACACTTCGGCCAAGGCTTTCCTTTGGGCACCGAAGTGTCACGATATCGTGACGTTACGATATCGTGACACTTCGACCAAGGCTTTCCTTTGGGTGCCAATGCAGCATTTGCCTAAGTTATTTGTTTAAGTGTAGCATTTGTTTAGGTGTAGCATTTGTTTAAGTGTTAAAAGCAGTATTTGGACTTGGAGGATACATTCGATAGTTGGGCCTTCTCACCAGGGAAGGCAAAACGGTCGAAGAAAGCAAACGGGAAATAACCAGAGCACTGCCATGTAACCGGATTGGTACCTTCCAAAACTGCTGTGTAAGTGGCTAGGACCATTGTTTGACCTTTGAGGGCTACCCTGAAGGCTGTGTGTGTCAATGCGATCAGTGTTTGTAGTCACATAATCGGATTGGTGCTATTTTGGTGTCTACACTTACCTTTGTATTTTCCTTTTCCCTTTATTAGTTTCCTAACAAAATTTGCTTCAGTTTCATCTGAAGTTTCTTCTTCCTCAGATTCTTGTTTAGCTTTTATATTTTTTTGTGCTTGGAAAGCAGCTTCTCTGTTTGAGGGCTTAGTTTGTCCTATTCTCATTTCATATGCTATTAAAGAACCATGCATTTCATCCATGCTAAAATTATTTAAATCTTTAGCTTCTTCTATAGCAGAAACTTTAACATCAAATATTTTATGGAGAGTTCTTAGTACCTTTTCACAACAACTGCATCTTCTATTTTCTCACCAAGTCCTCTAATCGCATTAATGATTCCATTTACTCTCAGCATATAGGCCTCTATGTTCTCATCATCATTCATCTTTAATGCTTCGAACTGGGCTTGATGTGTTTGTAGCTTGGCTTCCTTGATCTTGCCATCTCCTTCATGAATGCTTTGTAGTTTGTCCCATATGTCTTTTGTCGATTTACAGCTCATGATCCTTATCAATTCACTGTCTACTAACCCACACATAATAGCATTCTTAGCTTTAGAGTTGTTCTCAAACTTTTTCTTCTCATCCACATCTGTTGGAGGAGCAGAGGGTGTTGTGTATCCATTTTCAATAGATTCCCAAATGTCATATCTCAATGCACACATATATGTCTACATCCTGAGTCTCAAGAAAGAGTAATTTGTTCCATCGAACAAAGGAGCTTTTTTGGAAGAAAATCCTTCACCATCGGCCATTGTGTATCTTCCAAGATCACCTTAGCTTATTAAGCTTTTTCAGGTACCTCGCTCTGATACCAATTGTTATTCTCACAATGACACTAAGAGGGGGGGTGAATCAGTGTAACTATTTAAAATTTGAATCTGCAACTCTTAATGCTTAAAAATGCAAGCTTAAAAATAGATATAGCAAATATAACAAAAGAGCATCACACAACACAAGATTTAACGAGGTTCACCGATTTGGCTACTCCTCAAATAATGACTTGTTTGGACTACAATCCAAATCCAGCCTTTGCAAGGATTCAATCTTTACAAATAGTTTACCAACACCCACTGGAAGGAGCACCAACCCCTGATTTATCTGCAACAACAGATAGGAGCACCAACCCCTTATACCAAGCACCAACTTGGATTTCTATTTTGAATAATAGATTGACATAAAAATGCCTTCTCTTTTACAAGACCCTCACTGGTCTATTGCTCATTCAAATCAATCTCATAGAAGCATAAGGAGAATTGTTAGAAACTCAATATCTTCTATTGCTTACTAAAACCTCTCTTTCAATTTTTCAAGAATTAAAACCAGGTTTCAGTTCTTCTGCTATTGTTCTTGCAGCACACTTTCTATGCTTCTTACAGCACTCTTACCCAACCTCACTTTTAGTTTTTCAAGATAAAAACACGGTTGCAGTAACCTCACTTACTACGCCTTTTCGATTCTTTATACTTCGCTTACTCGAACGGCTCTTTCAAAAATGGCTCTATTTTTCCCTCCAATTTTTCATGCATTCTCGGCTACGTTCAATCTGTCACACCCTCTCTGACGCGCTCTGTCTTTTAGCCGCTTTCTTTCTGACTCATTCTGACAGTCTTCTCTGCTTACTCTGACAGCTTTTTCTGTGCATTCTGACAGCCTTTTCTGCGTGTTTCGATGCTCTGTCATTCTTTTCTTCTATCCTTTACGTAACTGCCCTCTCGGCACCTTTACACTTTTCGATGGCACTCTTTTCAATTCTGAGTCGAACTTTCTCTTCTGCCCGCAACTTCCATTTCTGACACACGCAACCTCCGAGAGGATTTCTCGTTTATCGGGATCCTCGGTATATCTGCACTTTTGATAGCCTTGCAGCATCACGGCCCTATAACAACCGTTCTTGTCTTTAATGCACTATTTTGTAACTGCCACCTGTAGCTGCAGTTCTGACTCTAGTTAACTCTTACCTAACTGGTTGCATGATTTTCTTCTGCACTTACCCCGACAACTGTCACTGTGTAAGCTTCTCGGCTTTTACCTGCGCAACTAAGACATGTCACGATATCGTGACATTTCTGCCCATTTGACCTTTTCTGGACAGTTGACCGTGAAAACAAGACATGTCGCGATATCGCGACATTCTCCGCCTTCTTGTTCTCTTTTTGGCATGCAACCGCGAAAATAGAACATGTCACGAAATCATGACGCATTCGCTGCCTCTAGCTCTTTTCTGTCTCCTACCCACGAAAATGGGACATGTCACGAAATCGTGACGCATTTACTGCCTCTCGCTCTTTTCTGCCTCTTGCCCGTAAAAACGGGACATGTCACGAAATCGTGACGCATTCGTTGCCTCTAGCTCTTTTTTGCCTCTTGCCCACGAAAATGGGACATGTCGCAAATCCATTCTCCTCTCTTTTTTGCCTCTTGCCTGCAAAAACGGGACATGTCACGAAATCGTGACACTTTTCGCTACCGTACACTTTTCTCCGCATGCCTCAGTGAAATCGGAACATGTCACGAAATCGTGATGCTTTTCTGCCTTAGCGTTGTTCTTTGCCTTTCGCCCGTGAAAATGCAACATGTCACGAAATCGTGACATCTTTCGCATCCGTACAACTCTCTCTTCATGCACTAGCGAAATCAAGACATGTAGCGAAATCGCTACACCTTTTTCCCTTTGCAATTTCTTTTGCTGCGGCCTTCGAAAATCCAACATGTAGCGAAATCGCTACAACTTTTCGACTTAGCACTTTCTCTTTGCTTCGACCAGCGAAAATCCAACATGTAGCGAAATCGCTACAACTTTTTGACTTAGCACTTTCTCTTTGCTTCGACCAGCGAAAATCCAACATGTAGCGAAATCGCTACACTTTTTGACTTAGCACTTTCTCTTTGCTTCGACCAACGAAAATCCAACATGTAGCGAAATCGCTACAACTTTTTGACTTAGCACTTTCTCTTTGCTTCGACCAACGAAAATCCAACATGTAGCGAAATCGCTACACTTTTTCGCCTTATTGCTTCTTCTTCGAACCTGTCGCGAAATCGTGACACTTTTCATCCTTGGCGCTTCTTCACCGAACTTGTCGCGAAATCGTGACACTTTTCATCCTTGGCGCTTCTTCACCGAACTTGTCATGAAATCGTGACACTTTTCATTGCCTGCGCCTTTACTCCAAACATGTCACGAAATCGTGATAGTTTTTCAACTTTGCTTCTTTCCTTCCAGCATGTCGCGAAATCATGACAGTTTCTCCAGCTTTTTCTCTCTCCTCCGATATGTCGTGAAATCATGACATTTTTGGCTGCGCCTTCTCTCTCCTCTGTTATGTCGTGAAATCGCGACATTTTTGGCTGTGTCTTCTCTCTCCTCCGTTATGTCACGAAATCACGACAGAAAACATGTCGCGATATCGCGACAGTTTTCTTACTTGTCTTTTTTTGCAATTTTTTGAATCTGGGTCACTTCTTTCTTCTTGGAAATTCACTGTACATGTTCTGACTGTCCTCTAAACTGCATCAATTGCATCAATCTGTCTGTGTTGACAACAATGACAATACTTTTGCTGCACCTTGCTCAACAATCTCCCCCTTTGGAATTGTTGGCAACACATGTGCAATTTCAATTTCCTGTAGTAATTCTTCTCCCCCTTTGCCAATAATACCAAAGGGCTGCTGCAGACTCCCCCTGAGTCTATGCACAACATTCTCAGGCATAAATAATTTAATGCTCCCCTTGAGAATGTGTTCCCCATAGCTAATCAGTGCTTGGGTAGTGTGACCACTCCCGACTTACTCCGAAGGTACTCAAAAACTTCCTTGGGCAATGGTTTTGTGAATATATCTGCTACTTGCTCTGTGGTTGGAACAAACTCCAATTTGACCTCTCCTTCTACAACTTTATCTTTCAAAAAGTGATACCGGATTGCAATATGTTTGGTGCGGGAATGCATAACCGGATTCTTTGAGATGTTGATTGCACTAGTGTTATCACATTTAACTGAAATTGGCTCATTGAAGTGAATACCAAGATCTTTCAGTGTTTGTCTCATCCATAATATCTGTGTACAGCATGTTGTTGCTGCAATGTATTCTGCCTCTGCTGTGGATAGAGAGACTGATTCTTGTTTCTTGTTGTGCCATGCTACCAGTTTATCTCCAAGATAAAATGCTCCTCCACTGGTACTTTTTCTGTCATCAATACATCCTGCCCAATCTGCATCAGAATATGCAAAAAGAGTGAAGTCTTTTCCTTTTGGATACCATAGCCCATACTCCATAGTACCCTTGAGGTACCTAAAAATCCTTTTCATAGCTGTCACATGGGTCTCTTTGGGACTAGCCTGAAATCTTGCAACCATGCAAACTGCCTGTAAGATATCCGGTCTGGTGGCTATCAAATACAGCAGGCTCCCAATCATAGATCTGTACATTGTTTGATCAACATCTGGAGATTTGTCATCCTTGCTCAACTTACAACCTGTTGTCATGGGAGTGCTAACAGGCTTACTATCCTCCATAGTGAACTTTTTCAGCATTTCTTTCACATATTTAACTTGAGAAATAAAAATGCCCTTTTTAGTTTGATTAACTTGCAGTCCGAGGAAATATGAAAGCTCACCAATCATAGACATTTCAAATTCTTTCTGCATTTTATTTGCTATGTCTTTACATGACTCATCATTGCTGCTGCCAAATATTATATCATCTACATAGACAACAAGGACAATGAGATTGCCATTCTCAGTTTTGATATATAAATTGCTATCCACCATACCTTTCTTGAATCCTTGTTGAGTGAGATAGCTGTCCAATCTTGCATACCAAGCTCTAGGTGCTTGTTTCAAGCCATACAATGCTTTCTTCAGCTTGCAAACAAAGTTAGGATTATCACGAGTTGAAAACCATCAAGTCTGTTCAATATAAACTTCTTCTTCAAGATTTCCATTTAGAAATGCTGATTTCACATCCATCTGATAAACTTTGAAATTCCTATGAACTGCTAAAGCCAAAAACAGTCTGATTGCTTCAAGTCTGGCCACTGGTGCAAAAGTTTCTTCAAAATCAATCCCCTCAACTTGAGCATATCCTTTACAGACCAATCTTGCTTTATTCCTTACAACCTGTCCGTCTTCATTCAATTTGTTTTGAAATATCCATTTAGTACCGATTATGTTTTTATTTTCAGGCCTTGGTACTAATTCCCGGGTTTTGTTTTTCTCAATTTGATCTAGTTCTTCATTTATTGCCTCCATCCAGCTTTCATCTGTGCTTGCTTCAATAATATTTTTGGGCTCAATGCTGGATAACAGAGAGTAGTTGTTTACTACTCTTCTTCTTGTTTGAATACCAACTATGGGGTCCCCAATAATCTGCTCTCTGGGATGATTTTTCTGCTAGCTACCTGTTTTGGATTTCCTATTTTCTTCTATTTCTAAATCATCTGAATCTGATTTTTGTCTCTCTTCTTTTTCTTGATCTTCATCCTCTTCAATAAATTCTTCATAAGTCGGGTAGTTTTCATTATGGCTGATTTCTTGTTTCCTACCTTCATCAACCTTAACATCCGCACTCTCCACAATTTTCTTTAGTCTTTTGTTGTAGCATGTGTAGGCTTTGCTTTTTGTTGAGTAACCAAGAAAGATACCTTCATCAGCTCTATCTTCGAACTTGCCAAGATTGTCTTCAGTCCGTTTAATGTAACACTTGCTGTCGAACACTTTGAAGTATTTTGTTGTAGCCTTTCTGCCAAACCACAGTTCATAAGGTGTTTTGCTTTCATGCGGCCTCAACATGCACCTATTTTGGATGTAAACTATAGTATGAACTGCCTCTTTCCAAAACCTGTTAGCAATTCTGCTCTCTGTCAACATGGTCCGTGCCATTTCCTGCACAGTTCTGTTCTTTCTTTCTACTACTCCATTCTGTTGAGGTGTTCTTGTTGCCAAAAATTGTCTTCTAATCCCATGTTTTTCATAGTATTCTGCAAACTCCTCTGAAATAAACTCTCCTCCTCTATCTGATCTTAAGCATTTAATTATTTTTCCTGATTGATTCTCAACAAGATTTTTGAAAGTTTTGAACATCTCAAAGGCTTTTGATTTAAGTTTCAAAAATAGTACCCATGTCATTCTGGAATAGTCATCTATACACAGCATAAAATATTTGTAGCCATTTATGCTTTTCGTTCTCATGGGTCCACATAAATCGAGTGTGAATTAGTTCTAACGGCTTGCTCGTGAAGTACTCTTTTGCTTTGAAAGTGGCTCTGGTTTGCTTCCCTTTTTGGCATGAAGCACAAATGCTATTTGAAGGTTTGCCAATAGTGGGTATGTCTCTTACTACCCTTTTTGAGCTGATTTTTATCAGATTGTCAAAGCTTATATGACCGAGTCTCTTGTGCCACAACCAATTTTCTTCTTCCTGTCCTACCAAGCAAGCTCCTTCTGAAGTCTCTGAGAGAGTATACAGATTTCCAGAAGTTCTCAGTCCAGTAGCTATCAACTTCCCATTTTTTGTCTTTCTTACTTCACAGACTTCTTGAAAATTACTTCATGACCTCTGTCACAAATTTGACTTACACTTTGTAGGTTATGCTTCAGACCAACCACAAATAGGACTTCTTTAGAGTTGATTTTTCCGTCACTTAATTTGACTGATCCTTTACCCACTATCTTGGCTCCATCATTATTTCCAAATTTTACAGAACCACCTTCGTATGTCTGTAACTTATCAAACTTTTGTTTATCTCCTGTCATATGACTGGAGCATCCACTATCCAGAATCCATGGTGCAGATTTGTTCTGGGCTTTGAGAGTTGTTTGAACGATCAAGGATTCCTTATCTTTCTTAGGTTGCTCCTTTTCTTTCCACTCGATTTGACAGCAGATTTGGTCGCTTGTTTTACCTTCTCCCTTTCATTGGCTTGTGCCTGTTTTTCGAGAAATTTTTTGTTTTGTTTCAATCCAGTTGGTTGATACTTTCTTCCCTGATATTTATTTCCTGCAAAAGAGCTACGACAATTTCTTGCAATATGTCCAAAGTTATGACAGTTATAACATTCTACAACATAATCTATCAAAGGTGAAAAAACATTTCTACTAGTGAAATTCCTTTGTTCTACATTATATCTACAATTTGAAATTTTATGACCATAAGCATTGCATTTAAAACAATAACCAGAAAAGGAACGAGTGTACCTGGGTAATGGTTTTTGCCATGTTGTAGTAGGAGCCATGGGTCTTCTTCTTCTTTGATATGTGACTTTGGTGAATCCATCATTGGCAGTACTCCTTTCATGCTTGGCCTTATGGTTTTCTTTTGCATGATACGATTTTTCTTGATCAACCCTGATCTTATCTTTATTCTTTATTGGTTCTATAGTTATAGCCTTTGATTCCTTTGAGGATTCTCCTTCATCAAAGCCCAAACCAAATTTGATGCCTGTAGGCCTTTGGTTATTTAACATTTTATTCAGCTTCACAGAACTGTCTTCAAATTTATGATGACAACTCAATTTTCGATTCATCTCTTCTAGTTGCATCCTTAATCCAACTATGTCTTCTTCTAGCTTATTGCACTCATCTATTTTCACGGTTAGTTGTACTTCAAAATCTTTAGACTTTTTCTTAAATTCTTTAGTCTGTACTTTCAAACTGATTATTAATTCGTTGGCATCCTCAAATTTTCTTGAAATATTTTTATTCTTTTTCCTTTCTGTACTTAACTCTTCAAGTGCAGCAACCAACTCACCTTCCAGATCTACCACAGCTTCATCCTCTAATGTTTCATCACACTCCTGGGTTTCCTCTGTTCTTTCTTCTTCAAAAGCCATGAACAAAGCTTCACCAGTTTCTTCCTCAGAATCTTCACTGGAGCTGTCTTCAGAAGAGTTGACATTCTTGGAAATGAAACTTTTCTTCTTGAAGTTCCTTTTTCTAAAATGTGGTTTCTTCTTCCAGTCACTTCTTTCTTGGTGTGTCCCTTCATCACTTTTGTTTTTCTCATTCATTGGGCATTTAGCTGCAAAGTGCCCGATGCCTCCACAGTTGAAACACTTAAACGGTAACTTACCTCTGTACTTTCCTTTTCCCTTTATTAGTTTCCTAACAAAGTTTGCTTCAGTTTCATCTGAAGATTCTTCTTCCTCAGATTCTTGTTTAGCTTTTATATTTTTCTGTGCTTGGAAAGTAGCTTCTCTGTCTGAGGGCTTAGTTTGTCCTATTCTCATTTCATATGTTGTTAAAGAACCATGCATTTCATCCATGCTAAAAGTATTTAAATCTTTAGCTTCTTCTATAGCAGAAACTTTAGCATCAAATCTTTTATGGAGAGTTCTTAGTACCTTTTTCACAACAACTGCATCTTCTATTTCCTCACCGAGTCCTCTAATCGCATTAATGATTCCATTTACTCTCAGCATATAGGCCTCTATGTTCTCATCATCATTCATCTTTAATGCTTTGAACTGGGCTCGATGTGTTTGTAGCTTGGCTTCCTTGATCTTGCCATCTCCTTCATGAATGCTCTGCAGTTTGTCCCATATGTCTTTTGCCGATTTACAGCTCATGATCCTTATCAATTCACTGTCTACTAACCCACACATAATAGCATTCTTAGCTTTAGAGTTGTTCTCAAACTTTTTCTTCTCAACCGCATCTGTTGGAGGAGCAGAGGGTATTGTGTATCCATTTTCAATAGATTCCCAAATGTCATATCCCAATGCACACAGATATGTCTGCATCCCGAGTCTCCAGAAAGAGTAATTTGTTCCATCGAACAAAGGAGCTTTGTTGGAAGAAAATCCTTCACCACCGGCCATTGTGTATCTTCCAAGATCACCTTAGCTCATTAAGCTTGTTCAGGTACCTTGCTCCGATACCAATTGATATTCTCACAATGACACTGAGAGGGGGGGTGAATCAGTGTAACTATTTAAAATTTGAATCTGCAACTCTTAATGCTTAAAAATGCAAGCTTAAAAATAGATATAGCAAGTATAACAAAAGAGCATCACACAACACAAGATTTAACGAGGTTCACCGATTTGGCTACTCCTCAAATAATGACTGTTTGGACTACAATCCAAATCCAGCCTTTGCAAGGATTCAATCTTTACAAATAGTTTACCAGCACCCACTGGAAGGAGCACCAACCCCTGATTTATCTGCAACAATAGATAGGAGCACCAACCCCTTATACCAAGCACCAACTTGGATTTCTATTTTGAATAATAGATTGACATAAAAATGCCTTCTCTTTTACAAGACCCTCAACTGGTCTATTGCTCATTCAAATCAATCTCATAGAAGCATAAGGAGAATTGTTAGAAACTCAATATCTTCTATTGCATACTAAAACCTCTCTTTCAATTTTTCAAGAATAAAACTAGGTTTCAGTTCTTTGTCGTTGTTCTTGCACACACTTTCTATGCTTCTTACAGCACTCTTACCCAACCTCACTTTTAGTTTTTCAAGATAAAACACGGTTGCAGTAACCTCACTTACTGTGCCTTTTCGATTCTTTATACTTCGCTTACTCGAATGGCTCTTTCAAAAATGGCTCTATTTTTCCCTCCAATTTTTCATGCATTCTCGGCTACGTTCAATCTGTCACACCCTCTCTGACGTGCTCTGTCTTTTAGCCGCTTTCTTTCTGACTCATTTTGACAGTCTTCTCTGCTTACTCTGATAGCTTTTTCTGTGCATTCTGACAGCCTTTTCTGCGTGTTTCGATGCTCTGTCATTCTTTTCTTCTATCCTTTACGTAAGTGCCCTCTCGGCACCTTTACACTTTTCGATGGCACTCTTTTCAATTCTGAGTCGAACTTTCTCTTCTGCCCGCAACTGCCATTTCGACACACGCAACCTCCGAGAGGATTTCTCGTTTATCGGGATCCTCGGTATATCTGCACTTTTGACAACCTTGCAGCATCACGGCCCTGTAACAACCGTTCTTGTCTTTAATGCACTATTCTGTAACTACCACCTGTAGCTTTAGTTCTGACTCTAGTTAACTCTTACCTAACTAGTTGCATGATTTTCTTCTGCACTTACCCCGACAACTGTCACTGTGTAAGCTTCTCGGCTTTTACCTGCGCAACTAAGACATGTCGCGATATCATGACATTTCTGCCCATTTGACCTTTTCTGGACAGTTGACCGTGAAAACAAGACATGTCGCGATATCGCGACATTCTTCGCCTCCTTGTTCTCTTTTCGGCATGCAACCGCGAAAATAGAACATGTCACGAAATCGTGACGCATTCGCTGCCTCTAGCTCTTTTCTGTCTCCTACCCGCAAAAATGGGACATGTCACGAAATCATGACACATTCGCTGCATCTAGCTCTTTTCTGCCTCTTGCCCACGAAAACGGGACATGTCACGAAATCATGACGCATTCGCTGCATCTAGCTCTTTTCTGCCTCTTGCCCGTGAAAATGGGACATGTCACGAAATCGTGACGCATTCGCTGCCTCTAGCTCTTTTCTGCCTCTTGCCCACGAAAATGGGACATGTCACGAAATCGTGACACTTTTCGCTACCGTACACTTTTCTTCGCATGCCTCAACGAAATCGGAACATGTCACGAAATCATGATGCTTTTTTGCCTTAGCGTTGTTCTTTGCCTTTCACCCACGAAAATGCAACATGTCACGAAATCGTGACATCTTTCGCATCCGTACAACTCTCTCTTCATGCACTAGCGAAATCAAGACATGTAGCGAAATCGCTACACCTTTTTCCCTTTGCAATTTCTTTTGCTGCGGCCTCCGAAAATCCAACATGTAGCGAAATCGCTACAACTTTTTGACTTAGCACTTTCTCTTTGCTTCGACCAGCGAAAATCCAACATGTAGCAAAATCGCTACAACTTTTCGACTTAGCACTTTCTCTTTGCTTCGACCAGCGAAAATCCAACATGTAGCGAAATCGCTACAACTTTTTGACTTAGCACTTTCTCTTTGCTTCGACCAACGAAAATCCAACATGTAGCGAAATCGCTACAACTTTTTGACTTAGCACTTTCTCTTTGCTTCGACCAGCGAAAATCCAACATGTAGCGAAATCGCTACACTTTTCACCTTATTGCTTCTTCTCCGAACCTGTCACGAAATCGTGACACTTTTCATCCTTGGCGCTTCTTCACCGAACTTGTCGTGAAATCGCGACACTTTTCATCCTTGGCGCTTCTTCACCGAACTTGTCACGAAATCGTGACACTTTTCATTGCCTGCGCCTTTACTCCAAACATGTCACGAAATCGCGACAGTTTTTCAACTTTGCTTCTTTCCTTCCAGCATGTCGCGAAATCGCGACAGTTTCTCCAACTTTTTCTCTCTCCTCCGATATGTCGCGAAATCGCGACATTTTTGGCTGCGCCTTCTCTCTCCTCCGTTATGTCACGAAATCGTGACATTTTTGGCTGCGTCTTCTCTCTCCTCCGTTATGTCGCGAAATCGCGACAGAAAACATGTCGCGATATCGCGACAGTTTTCTTACTTGTCTTTTTCTGCAATTTTTTGAATCTGGGTCACTTCTTTCTTCTTGGAAATTCACTGTACATGTTCTGACTGTCCTCTGAACTGCATCAATTGCATCAATCTATCTGTGTTGACAACAATGACAATACTTTTGTTGCACCTTGCTCAACATAATTTATAGATCAAATAATGATTGGCATTATTTAAAACTATTTCTTTGACCATCCTTTACTCAATGACAATCTTTGACCTTGATTCTTACTGTGGCAAGTATCCATTGACTCGTTGAGATGTTGATCTATTTCCAACAGTCGTAAAGAGTATTTTTAATGCAGTTTTTTGTGCTTCTTCAATCTTTGATGGAGATTTATCCTTTAACATATCTATAAAAGAACTATGTCTCTCTAAAAGAGGATCCGAAGGTTTCCCCATTGGGCCTTCCTAGGGCAACAATCTTGTCTTCAAATCCACAGTAACTATAAATCTCTTCGACTAACCAGAAATCTTCATTTTTTTACTATTAAAAGGCTATAAGATATAATAATTATTTAATAAATGATTAAAATTTTAGATTTTTATTATTATTATTTTTGGTACTATTAAGAAGAAAGAGGGTTTTGAAAGAGACCCCACAACCTTTTATAGAGCAACCTGCCACAAAGGCAGCAAGAAGAAAAACAACAAAATATCACGAAGAAAAAAGGTCCTCCAAAAAACAACAAGGGATATAAGACGAAAGCAACCAATGAGAGAACCAAGAGAGTTCTACAACATTAAGTCAATTTCATGGATAATATTACCAGAATTTTAAGCAACTTCCTCAGCAAAATCCATTGCCATCTTAATATAATAAAATAATATTATTATAAAATATTGATAACAAATAATAATATAATATTAATTTAATTTGTTTCAATTTATATAAATAAAAATATAAAAAATTTAATAGTATTTTATTCATATCCATAGTTCTTTTTAATTTTAAAAACAATATGAGATAATACCAACAACAATCAACCCTTGGGTATAATTTTTTTTATAATTATTGAATAATTTAATTTGCATATGTTTATAATAATTTTACTATTATAAATGTATGCTTTGCGTAAGACTGTACCTAAAATGAAATATGTTCAATTATTATGGAACATGAATAATACAATTGTTTTATTATTTATAATATTTTAAAATAAGTGAACATTGACGTGTTTCATTTATTAGGAGGGCCCAGCAAAGTAAACATTGACGTTTTTTATTTATTAGGAGGGCCTAGCAAAAGATGCAAACTACATTGCAGAAAACAACCAACTCTCCACCTTTTGCAGGGTTTCACCTCACACATCGAGGTAACATAATCCAACTGTGTATTCTTATAATAATAATTATAATCGAAATGAAGTGACGACTGTGAGGTTCATATTCTTCTACCGCTCTTGTCTGCAGACCCGGGCATTCGTCCACACTCGGTCGGGCCTGCAGAAATACCCTTTCTCCGGATATTTCTCCGGAGCGCAGTGCCGGTCTTCCTTACATTTGCATATCCTGTCCAAGGCGCACCCGTCCCTCCACACCGTCAGATCTTTCCCTCCGATCCCAAACACGCCATCAGTCCAGTCGCTGGAAAACAATCCCTCCGGATCAAACCTCCCTTTCACCTCCAAAAAACTTCTCCAAAAACTTCTCCATATCCGTCGTCCTCTTCGCCATTCCCCCGAACAGGTACCCCCAGACTTGCCCCAGTGCAGCGTGCCTCCGTGCTTCTCGATCAACATCTGCACATTCTCGTCGTACCAGTCCCCGTTCCACTTTGGGACCCCGGGTTCCCTGGGGCGGTAGTACAAAATCTCCATCGTCACCGTGTCCTCCGCGGGCACCAAATAGACTTCCGATTTTTTTATGGAGCGGAACCCGATGGCGTTCTGGTCCAGCTCGCACATGGCTTTGGGGTTGAGGTCTCTCAGCTTTTTGACGTCTCGAATGGCGTCGCCAACTCTGTAGAGGTGCACCCGCAGTTCCAGGTCCCAGTAATAGGTGCCGTTGGTGCGCCTGTCCCACGTGCAGACGGCCAAGTTTTGGTCAAGGATTTTGTTCCCGGTGCACGGGGGATTGTTCTCGTAGTTGAGGCCGTAGTTCTGGCACCCTCAGGGTGTCTGCATACGGTGATTGAAACCCGTTAGTGGAAATCCCGTTAAGGTCGACGGGGAAACTGTCAAAAATACTAAATAGAAAACAGGATCGAAGACAGCCTTGCTAGAGGCAAAACACACGCAGACAGAGGGAAAACATAAACATTTTATTATCAACAGATTCATTACAGAAGAGGGCTCTGCTGAGCATACAACTGCGGCATACGCCGCCTGCGGAATACACTGCCCAAATCCCAACTGCAGAATAGGCTCTGCTGGGCATACGAACTGTGGTAGGATTAGGCCGCCGAATCAGCTGCATTGCTGGTGTGCAACCGAATAGCATGCACTGCTGGTGTGGAGGGAACCTGGTGTTGCTGCACCCAGATTACGAAATAAGGGTCATAAACATGCATTTATAGAAGGTGTAGGAGCTCTCCAAAAGCACAGGCAGGTGGTGGGAATCTCGAGGTCAGCCTGAAACTTACCTACTACAATAACTCTGCATCTACTTCTTCTACCAGAGGACCTGACAACAGGACACACCCGACAGCAAAGATGCATGCGAATGGTCTGTCCCCTTGTCAGACTTGAACTCCCGGAATTTAGATTAAAATATTTCCAACATCCCCTTAATCTAAATTCCCGCTACAATAAAACATTTGTTATGCCTCTCGTAGGAGGTTGCAAGCAAATCACCAATGTCGGGAGTCGGAGTAAAAACACCACTGCATACGGGAGACACATAACAAATGTGATTTCAAATTTTTGGATCTTCCCGAGTGCGCAAAGAGGCCCTGCGATGTCGGGCTGCACGGACAAAAATTTGCGACACTGGGAGGTCCAACGGTCAAAGGTCAAAGTTGCCCCGTCCGACTGCGCAGGTCAACGATTGCGCAGTCGGGTTGCACAGCGTAGCCAGGCGACAACTAAAACTTAAAAAAAAAAATCATCTATCTCATCTCATAAAAGGAGGCACTCCCAGTCTGTCAAATGATATATCTTTTGGGGTGCTCATTCAGCATTTGCCCATACAATTCTAGCACTGCAATGTTGATCAAATTTTGGTCCCAAGCGATCCCCCAGCACGAGCACCACTTCTGCTCTGCCATCACTGTTTCTAAAAAAAACTAACTTGTGGTTGGTATGCGTCGCGGGGCAGTGCAAGGAATTTTTTATT
The DNA here is from genome assembly GCA_028583015.1 of Wollemia nobilis. NCBI lineage: Eukaryota > Viridiplantae > Streptophyta > Pinopsida > Araucariales > Araucariaceae > Wollemia > Wollemia nobilis. The sequence goes on from JAQPPZ010017235.1 coordinate 17,260,814, forward strand.
TTCTTTTAGAACTACCCGAGTGCGCAAAAACTCCTTGCACCGTCAGGCTGTGCAGGAGAAAGTCCCCGAAGTCGGGCGGTATGCCCAGACTTAGCCAAAATTACGAATGGCCAAAAAGGAATCCTCACTGCCTTCTTCCCAGCACTAATCACAGCCCAATCTGCCCGGATGCTCCCATTTTTTTATCTCTAGTTTGTCCATGCATGACAAGGAGAGAACAGCTTACAGAAATGTCGACGGTTTCTTCACTATTTTTCGTTGCTGCTACAGCTGCTGCTACTAGGGTTACTTCTTGTCACGAAGCTGCTGCTGCTCACCATCCGCCGCCACCATAGCCGGAAGCGCTTCGCTACCTCGAACCTCCCCGCCTTCCTCGCCACGCCTCGAACCCGTAACTCTCCTTCAAATAAATTCAAGCAGTTCCTCTTTCAGAAGACGTAAATCAATTGGTCTTCAAACCCTAATAATGCAAAAGAAAATTATATTTCCTTCACTCCAAAACAAATACGTGGGTAATTTTCCCTTCAAACCCTAACTTTGCAGAAATAGAAAGAAGAACGAGAAGCATTTGGCGAGGGTAGAGGCGGTGTCGTTGAGAGGAGGATATAAATCGAAGGGAAAGAGGAGGAGGAGGCTTCTGCATGTGCGCAGAAAAGCAAAGGTAGAGAGCAGTAAATTGTTGAAATTGAACCCACCAAGCCAGAGGAAACACCAATAAGAGGAGGGTATAAGAGGAGGGTATGGACAACGAGTCCCTCCACATCAAGACAAAAGAAATTTGGAATCCCACACCTTCTTCTGCAGATCTCCAGTCTCCAGGCTCTGATACTATGTCAAAAATAATAAATAGAAAACAGGATCGAAGACAACCTTGCTAGAGGCAAAACACACGCAGACAGACAGAGGGAAAACATAAACATTTTACTGATCAAAGGATTCATTACAGAAGAGGGCTCTGCTGAGCATACAACTGCGGCATACGCCGCCTGCGGAATACACCACCCAAATCCCAACTACAGAATAGGCTCTGCTGGGTATACGTACTGCGGAAGGATTAGGCCGCCGAATCAACTGCAGGTGTGCAACCGAATAGCCTACACTGTTGGTGTGCACGAACCTGGTGCTACTGCACCTAGATTACCGAATAAGGGTCCTAAACATGCATTTATAGAAGGTGTAGGAGCTCTCCAGTGAAGGATCGAATTTTATTTTTTTTCAATCGCCGCCGTAGGCAGACGGTTCGAGCTGCGCAGGGAAAGGGCGGCCAGTCGCCGAAGTCCGACTGCTCCAGGCTGCGCAAGGTGCACCGCCAGCTCCCGCTCGGGAGCGAAGTGCAGACGACGCCCACCCCTTGGGCGAAGTCCGTCACTCGCGCGCATGCGGATCGCGCAAGCCCGAAGTACGCACTTCGCGCGCAGTGCGAACTGCGCAAGGCAGAAGTGCCAAAGTACGCACTTCGCGCACAGTGCGGACTGCGCAAGGCAGAAGTGCCGAAGTGCGCACTTCGCGCGCAGTGCGGACTGCGCAAGGCCGAAGTGTGCACTTCGCGCGCAGTGCAAACTGCGCGGGGCAAAGCTGCCGAAGTGCGCACTTCGCCCGAAGTGCGAACTTCGCAGTTTCACTCTGCCGAAGTGCGACAGTCGCAGCGAGGTGCGGACTTCGCACCTTCAGCTGCCGAAGCGCGGCTTTTGCAGCGAGCTGACGAACTTTGCTCGGCGACCAACTTCACACGCCGACAACCGGTAAGCTTCAGACTTGACCAACTCTGGCCATGAACTTCTTCGTCTTTCGCGGCTGCTGCTGGGTTTGCCTGGCTTGGCAAGACCCAAGAGATAGGAGAGAAACGCCGGAACAGAGAACAAATAGGTTAACACCTAAACAACTGCAAACCCTAAATATGCCACAGACAAAAGCAAACTTTATTCATATGAACAACTAGGGTTACAGAATTCCTCAACCGAGGAAGTAACAACATCTGCAGGCTACGCTGCAGGATAAACTGGACAAGGGAAATGTCGAGTCTGATTGCTCGGACATTTATCAGCTGAGCCTCACTGCTCACTGAAACACTCGCCCTTCTTTCTCTGCTCACCTTCACGAACTTCTCTCACACCCGCTCTGCTTCCTTCTTCTATGCTCTCTTCGCATTTGTTTATCTGTAGAACCGAACCGTCTTTTTATAGCCGCGGGGAGAGAAGGATAAGGGTTATCCTCTGATAGCTCCGGATAAGGGTTATCTTCGGACAGCTCCGGATAAGGGTTATCCTCGGACCGACCCACATCTAGGGTTTCTGACAAACGCCGACTGGGTATTAACACCTGCGGAGATCGGATCTGCCAGGTGTCAAATCTGTCAGAAGATAAGTGCGACGTCCTGTGACACTTTTTTCGGGATCTCGGATTTGCGGCAGCGCAGTCCGACTTCGCCCATGTCTGGGGCCCAATCCAATTTCGTCCAAGGTTTGCAGCGCAGTTGGGCACAGGCGTGAAATCTGGGTTAATATTTCTAACATCCAGAAGCACAGGCAGATAGTGGAAATCTCCAGGCCAGCCTGGAAATTACCTACTACAATAACTCTGCATCTACTTCTTCTGCCAGAGGACCTGAAACAGGACACACCCGGCGGCGAAGATGCATGCGAATGGTCTGTCCCCATGTCAGACTTGAACTCCCGGAATTTAGATTAAAATATTTCCAACAGAAATCACCGCCGCCGATGGCCTTCGTGTATATCCCTTCCGCGTCGATTTTGCATTTGCTGTCTGTGTCTAATAGTCTAGTGCTCTTGAATGCTTATGGCTATTGTTTGGACGTAGAGATTCATTAGATGTTAATAAATATATTGAAATAAAAATGTAATGATTTCTTTTAAATAAAGTCACTGGCATTCATTCCAGTGACTTTATTTAAAGTCTTGGATAATTCCCCTATTAAAACGTGAGACATAATTCTCGTAGTCTTCTATAATCCCCATATTTGCCAACGTCAGATAGACCTAATTATCGTAATCTTCCAAATTTCTATCTCCAAACACCCAAGCCAATGCAATTCATCACTTTTTCGAAATCCCGAACACTCGACAGAGCAAACAGACGTTGAGCCATTCTCTTTGAAGGTACGAATTCATTTAAAGAAAAAAAACTCAGCCAGCCATTAAGCTCGCTTCGAACTAGTACGTAACAAGCGATACAAGAAATAAAAGATTTCGTTGTATTCGATTATAATAAAAAGCTTTGTTCAATGCCTGCAACAGAAGCAAACTCAGATTACAGGACTTACTTGAACTGGCATGCTTGCCGATGACGGCCACGCTTGTGGGCCGAAAATTAGCGTTTTTGTTAACCCCATTTCCGGTTGCATCAACAGGCACGCGACGAATGTCTCCGAAGATAATCTTCCCATCTAAAGGGTACCAGTACGTGTCGCCGAACTCGTGCTTCCTCAACAAAGCCTCTACCAGATCTTGACCTAACTCGCCGTCGCTAGGCAAGATGTACGTTACTGAGCGCTTTGAAGACGGGCTCAGAGCGAACGTGATCTCGGATATGGCCGCCAGCGTTCCAAGCGAGAGCACCGCTGCTTTTAAATCCTTGTCTTCTTGTGTCAATGTGATGACTTTGGCGTGGCCATCTTGGGGTGTAGCAGACACCACGATTCTCATTGCCACGACGTATTCGTAGACGCCACTGCCTCTGCCGTGGGCGATGGTGGTGACCACGGCGATGGTGGTGACCACCCCGGCGGCCGAGACCCCGTCCCTGTAGATCATGGCGCTGAGAGCCAACCCCTCCTTGGCGGCGGCGTCCGGCGCGTTTGTCATCATTGCGCCAGCCTGGACGGTGATGGTCATGGCGGTCTTGTTGATGGCCACGACGGAATCGTAGTGGGTGATGCCGATGACGACGTCTTGGCTCGCCACGCACACCAGCTAGGGCAGGCTGTGGGAGAGCCTGCTCACCACCCTCATCTCCTGCTTGTTCTTGACAGCATGGTAACCGCCTGGACCAGCTCAGCCTCCGTCCTGGGCAGCGCCGTCATTGCCGTGGTGCAGGTTCTACGGTCCTCCTACACCCCCATATAGCTGAACACACTGCAGTCGGAATTGGCAGAGCCCTTGCATTCCACCACAGGGGCCGGTATACAGGTCGAAATACCATCACACAGTAACAACACCAGCAATGAAACCACCAAAAGTACCTCACAATGAATCGGCATTTTGCCCATTGAAACTCCACTATGCTTCATTCCACTGAAATCTTAGGATTATTGCTCCATTTATAGAAAAAAATTACCGGACTTTGTGAAGTTCACGGTGTGGAAAGAATCGGACAACTGGGCAAACTCTTGTGAGTCTTCGCTTGCAACTAGACATTGTGAGTCTCCGCTAGCAACGTGGACTGAATTTCCATAACATGGTTACATTTACAAATTTCGTAGACAACGCACTTATTCCTGTTCCTCTGTGCTTGCAATATTTTTTTTATAATTGTCCTTGCAGATTGAATGCACCATTCAATTACAAATCTGAGGATTTTACATGTTTCTTGTGCTGCTAAACTACGGCGTTTGAGCTTATGAATCGTTTCGGACGTCTTTATTCCTCTTGCAATCGTCTCATTTTCTGTTGATTGTGAAAAACTATGAGAATTTAATTATTTATTTATTTGTACGTGCATATTGACGTGGCCCATGCAATGGTTTTAGCCAGATTCAGGATGCTGCAGTTTGGAATAATAAATATTAGACCTGGATGCTCGGAGCTGACTTTAATTGAAAACTTGTTTCATCTTTAAACCTTAGCTGGAGTGGCAAGGCTTATAGGAACATCATTTTCATTTCAAATCAATAATTTGACAATAAATGGAGTCCTTTCATTCCGATTCTCGTGGAAGATTAGTAGCGTACTAAAAAAATTCATAAACACTTTTCAAAATCGAACCCATGACGATATGTGGGATGGGTGGGGATTAACAAAATACGCAGTAGACCTTAAAAACCTAATAAAAAGAAAAAACCATTTAACATAAAAAAAAACTCGTTAATGTGAAAGCCTAATTACCTAGTGGTCAAAACTGATTCTTTATCATAGTTTTTTATTTTTTTTTGGTACTTCGTTTTGGTATTATTAAAAGAAAAGAGGGTTTTGAAAGGGACGTCACAATATTTTATAAAGTGCACAGTAAAAATAAAACAGAATGAACACTCTAAACAAATATAGAGAACAAGTAGCCCACACGAATCGACCAGTGAGAGAACTGAGATGGTTTTACATCATAGAATCGAATTCATTCATAATATTACCAGACATATGGGTGACCTCGTCATCGTAATCTAATGCCATCTTAACGGAGCTTCATACCACCCGTTGCTTGATTTCCATCAGACGAAGACTATGGAGAATATCACTTTTCTTCACCGTAACTTCAACTAGAGAGTAAACATCAATCACCAAACTATCTTTGGTGGAGGGTTTAGGGATAACCTCAACATCATCCTCCACAATATCCACCTTGGATAGGGGAAAGATTACGCCAAGTCTCTCCTCTTTCCAATCAGCCAAACAGATTTACGAGTACTGCCACCTTCCACCTTAACACCAATAGAAAGACTCTCCACATTCAAAGAGGCATTAGTAGACGCTAGAGAATTCTGCACAACCTTTGGGGGAGAATTTCTCACCGTTGAACCCCACACCCCTTTAGCAGAAACAAAAATTTTACGAGACAACTTTTATGAACCCAACCCCATGGAGAAGGAGTACACATCGTCCGATTATGATCTCAAAATCTCTATCTCTCACAAGGGATCACCAGGTGTATGCAAAGGAAGAGAACTCAAAGTCTTTAAAATATCATCCTCCACTACCCTTTGCCAATCTCAACACGTTCAAACACCAATAGAGCCAAACCCTTATGCAGGGGAAACTGGCCTTGCCTACCTTGTACAGCCAGTATAGATTTATGCATCCAATTGAAAAGGAACAAAGGGATGTTCATCCACCGTCGAAAATGATTAAGAAACATGGCATGAAAACTATGAATTATATCATGCGAGGAGTCCAAAGTGAAGAAATGCATTATGACCTTTATCACTTTATTTCGGGATGCAAGTAGGACCTTAGCACTGAATCAGTTTTGAATTCGTGACAAGAATTCATCATCTTTCAAAAAGAAACTAATCTCTTTTTAATTATTTAATTCATTAATTTAAGAGATATTTTATAAATTTTTCTTTAACTTGGAATGACACAACAATTTAAGGGATAGAATATTAATAGGCATCATATTTTGTGATGTCTCTACACCTTTAGATTGAGACTATATAGAATAGGCAATGGGGCTACATGCCTAACTATTGTTGCCAACAATAACCTAAGTGTAAAATATACAACGATGGATGATTATACCTTTGGTTGAGAGACATCCAAAGCATATTGATGGTAAGTACTCCATATCATAATATTAAATAACATACTACCATATACTATACTCATTTTCAAAAATGCTTTTAATATTATTATCCATTATTTTAAGCTTATTTTTCATTTATAATCTATATAGGCATATAGATCTATGTATAGGATAAGTGTAGGATAATGGACTATAAAAATAGACCATAAATGGATGTCAAGACCCTAATTATCTAAAACTAAGTAAATGATATATGATAATTGGACTTTGATTTTAGAGATACTTGCTATTAGAATATAGACTATAGCAATTAATTTAGATATGTAACATTTATTAATAGTTTTTTTAGATATTTTTTTTATTTTGACAAATTATAAATAGTGATATGTGGAAAACATATTTTAGCTATAGCATGAAAATTGGTATTTCTATCTCCTTCCTTAAAACATTTATTCCTATAATTTTGAAACAAAAATGTCTTCTTTTTAATACATTATGATAATAAAAAAGTATATTTTTTCTTGCACATGGAATCCTAGTCCATTCCTTTAATTTCTACCACCTCTTGTAAATTTTTAAGCTTGAATTTAATTTCCTCATTTTCTTTAATTATGTTACCGAAATATTTAGCATTCAAAATATTCATTTTCCCCTTTAGATATATCATATTTTGAATAAACCTATACATACATGATCCTTTAAAATATATTTCATTCAAATATAGTATAACCATCTAGAATAAATATGGGTTTTAAAGACACATATATATTGAAATCAAAATAGTTTTGGATGACCACCATTGAGTAAATCACAATAGAATGGGTTTGTGATATGATCCTATTTACAATAAAATATATGAAAATAGTATATACACTATTTACAACCATGTATTAGATAGCAAACATTTATCTAATATTTTTGCTATATGAGTTTGCTAAATGTGTCTATTATCCTATATAATTAAAACTTGAAGGAATATCATACCAAAGATAATTTAAATTATCAATTTTTTTATAAAATATTGTATTGATCTTGACCATCCAAGGGAACTATCCTTTTCTTAGGAAGATAGAACTATGTTGAATTTTCTATAAGAATGCATAGGTCACAATTGTGAATCGTCATTATAATTTTCTCTAAGATTATCTCTTAGTGTAGAGAAATGACAATTAACTCCATTATAGTATATCGTGTAAAACCTTAAAATAAAAGCAAGATCAATTTGTTTTTACTCCAAGGTTACAAAAATTATATGTTATTTTTTAAGGTATATAAAGTGATAATTTATATTATAAAATAAATTAAGAATACTAAATGATATTAAATTATATTGATAAATTAAAAAATTAAAAGGATTTATAGATTTAGAGGCTTCTAAATACAAACAACTTAATCATTATATTTTTAGTATACTATACTAATGAACGTATTACTTTTTCCCCTATTCTATAAAGACCCCTTGCCCTTAGGTATGAAGACTCACATTGAAACACACTTTCATTAATAAAATTACAAGTTAAAAAATATGTAGAATAAAAGAATGTAACAAAAAAAATTCAAATTTATTTGCATCATAGATTTCTATGCACAAGAATACTATAAAAAATAAAATCAAATATAATTTTGAAGGTAAGGTAAAGTAGTTTTATTAAATAGTATATCAAAGAACATCAATTTTTATTTGAAAAATCACTCTTGTTGGCATCAAAATAGGAAATATAGGAAGCTAGATGAGGATGTAAAGTGCAATATAAAAATCAAATATTAGATATCAATTATATTTTTATATAAAAGTGACCATCCATAAGATAATATGGTTTGGAATAGGGAGCAAAAGAAGCAAAGAAGAAATCCTCAAGGTTAGTAACTAGGATAGATATGGATTCAAATGTGACATACCTAGTGGAAGTGTTATCACTTAAATATGACTATAGTGGCATTTGGTACAATGTATTTGTACTACAAAATTTAAATGAACAATATGTTGTAAGATATCAAGACCACATTGATAGTGATAAAGAGTCTAAATACTTAGTAGAGAAAATGAGAAGTTATCAAGTGAGACGAAGGGCTCGTGACTGTTAGAATTAGTGAATATTATCTTAAGTTCATTAGGATACACACTTGATTTTCCACTCCTCCATGTGTCAGGAGAACTCTAAGTGGTGTCTTCATCAGGGTTGATGAGTTGTTGTAATCCAACGGCTCTTAATGATCAACTCTGCTATTTATACAGAGTTGATCCTAGAGATAAATCAATCAGTTCCACTCTTCTCTTCATATTTTATGTAATACTTTGCATATCTATTATTGTGTAATTCTAACATGGTATTAATAATTTTACACAAGAAAGACTTTTTTCCTTTGAAATTAATTATTTACTCTTTTTTATCATTTAGTTTATAAATATATTCGAACTAACTTTTTTAAAAAAGAGATTTTCTCACCTTTTATTATTCTCTAAGGGTGTTATTGCTAAAACTATTTTAAATTAAATCTTAACAATTTTTTTAAAGGTTATAAATATATATAAAAGTTTAAAAAACTTTTTCATAAAACTAAAATTTTCCATATTTGAAGTTTTAAGGGGGGAGTATTGGTAATTTAAAACTTCAATCTCTATCGTGTGTTAAGATGAATTCAATCAAGCCCCTCACCCCTCACAACTTTCACTCATGGGAACCCAAAATTTTAAATATCTTTCTCTTTCAAAGGGCTAAGAGAAAAGAGTCATTTGAAACATAATAATTAAATTCCTTTTCTTTGTTTCGTATTTTAGGTAGGGTGCATTCTTCTAGCTTTCTTTATAGTAGCCTTTAATTTTTAGAGTTATATATTGTTTATAAAATATCTAAAAAGTATAAGAAGATATTCACTAACTTCATTTATATCAAAACAAATATATTTTTATTTTATTGTTTTATAGGATCTTTATAGTGGCAATTCCTATAAATATTAACTAAAAAATATTATTAAAACCAAAAAAAAAAAATTTTTTTGGTCAACCAAATCTCTCATTTTCACTTCAATTTCTTATTTGAAGTTATGGAGGGGTATTTATAGTTGGAGATTTTTTTCGAGATGGACACAATGGTGGTGTCTATTTTTTAGTTTCAAGACTTTTTTCAATGATGTTTTTTAAAAATTATTGTATCATGGAGTGCACTCTCGGTTGAACCCGACACTCCCAGAATTGGTGCCCTTATTTTGCTGGTTGTCTATTTTTTGGACCTTGTTATTCATCCCATTGTCTCATACAGGTGGATACCACTACTTATGCTTACGGAGTCAATTTGGACATCCCTTACAGTTTTTGTGGTTCTTTATCCATCCTATCTTCACATTATTTTAATGGAATTTGTCCATTGCAGGCTTCTTAATGGAATTTGTCCTAAAGAGGGGGTTGAAGAGGACATATTCCTTCCTCTCAATCCTCAATACACATCTTCCTTAATATTCTATTTTGGCAGGTGGTTTCCCCTTGAAATTTTCTACCATTACCCTAATTTTATTGTTTTTCCACAAGGTTTAGACCTAGTTATCAGCCCATTGTACTCATATAGGTGGAAACCACATACTCATGCTTGTGGAGTCATTTTTGGACTACCCATGCATTTTTTTGTGGTTCTATCTCCATCCTATCTTCACTTTGGTTTTAGCGAACTTTTATTTAAAGATATTTATTCTTTTGATCACACATTGTAAATGAGTACCTTATCAGGCCTTGCTGTCGAAACTCATATTTATGGCTATACCATATTTATTTTACATAAGTACCTTATCAGGCCTTGGTGTCGGGACTCATCTTATATAGGTATGCCACATATTGTTTATTCCTTTTTTCACTTACCCCTACTATCACTTAAGGGGAGGTGTTAAAGTATCTTGGTGCATAGAGTTTTTTCACCTCTCTCTCATTCTTCTTATTATTATTAGAACCTCTTCATTAGGTAGCATATTTAGAGTGAGGACATACACTTGGTATATATTCCAACTAAGGCATAAATTACATACATGTTCACCAAGTCAATTTCTTCTCCGCATTACCTTTAGTTGCAAGAAAAACTTGGAGTATTACAACTGCATTGCCAAAGAGGTCTTCCACCTCTCACTATATTTTACATGAGTACCTAATCATGTCTTCTTTCTGGGACTCATAATTTATTTGTTAAAGAGGACAATATTCGCCATCCAAAGACAAGTCTCTTTCATACTTATTTGCTTTTAATTGGTGGATTTTCCCATTGGGTTTTTACCATTATTTCAAAATAAAGAAGTGATAGTTGGTTTTTCCCCATAGGGGTTTTTACCACCAAATATCTATGTTGTACATGAGTACCTAATCAGGCCTCGTTATCGGGACTCATTTGTAGAAACTCCCCTAGTATCACTTAAGGGGGGTGTTAAAATAAGTGAATATTCTCTTAATTTAACTAGGATACACACTTGAGTTTCCACTCCTCCATGTGTGAGGAGAACTCTATGTGGTGTCTTCATCAATTTTTATGAGTTGTTGTAATCCAAAAACTCTCAATGATCAACTCTACTATTTATACAGAGTTGATCCTAGAAATAAATCAATCAGTTCCACTCTTCTCTTCATATTTTGTGTAATATTTTGCATATATATTATTGTGTAATTCTAACAGTGACAATATCATGAAGAGATCCTATGAGAAGGGAGATTTTGTGGAGGTGTGGGACAAGAAAGGTTGGTGGATGGGAAAGGTTATTGACATTGATGACACTTATCAAGATATATATATAGCAGAGTTTGAGCTCTTGAGAACACAAGAGAAGCATCATGCCTAAAATATGAGATCTCTTAAGGAATTCATAAATGATGAATGGGTATTACATAGAAGACCACTATGAATTCCTTAAAAGACCTCATATTTTAGACATGATTTTTCTCTTATTTTTTGAAGAGCTCAAACTCTACTGTATATAAATCTTGATATATGTCATAAATATCTATAACATTTTCCATCCACCAGTATTCCTTATCCCACACCTCCATATAATCTTCCTTCTCATAGGATCCCTCTATGATCAAGTTAGAAGCCCTCGACCACACTTGATAGCTTCTCACTTTCTCCACAAAGTTTTTAGACTCATCATATTTCTATTTTGACTTGATTAAATTTAGTAACATTTTTATTTTAAAAAGAAAATTAAAAAAAAAAAAATTAAATAATTAAAATAATTTTTTTTCAAGTTGTTTGTCTTTATACTTTCATCTAAGATACCCATATTCAAATCATGAGGAAGGTGACCATATTATTTCCTAAATTTTACTTAGTTGTATTTTGCATCCTATTTCAACAAAAAATAATTAAGATAGATTTGTTTCCATTAAAATTAAAAATTAATTGCCAACAACTTCTTAGTTCAATGGTGGAATAAATAGTTGATGTAACCCACACCAAGGTTCAAATCTCAGTAGCACCAAATAACTCAACCTGATTAAGTTGATATAAAAAATAAAAGATAACCCTTTCAAAACCCTACTTTAAAAAAATTATAAATTAATTTATTAATGTTTAATCTAAAAATAAAATATAAGAAATGATTGCGATTTTTTTTTTTATGAAAGTGCATATTAAAAGTAAGTATAACTATATTTTAAAAGTATATATATGTATATTAGAGGGATTAATGTTTTATAAAATAAAAATACTAGTATGATTTAATTTGAATAGTATTTTTAAACTTTCAAGCGCACATTATAGTAATATTTTTATTTAAAATCATTTTTCAAATCATACTTTTAAACATAATAATATTTTTTACTATTTTTTTTAATATTTCTTTTAATATTATTATTTAAGTATTTCTGGTTAATATTTAGTATAAGCATAAGAAAACTTGTAAAACATAAAAGTATATATAGACTTAATAATTTATTTCCTTCTAAATATAATATTTTCTATTTTATAAATTTTAATTTTAATTTTTTAATTAAATTATATATAAAATTTAAATATTTTTTAAAATAAAATAAAAATATAGTTAATAGTTGATATTTTACTAGTTACAATATATGGTTACATTATAAAACATTATTTATAACAAAATTTTTTTTAATTTAAACATAAATGTTGAGTGAATACAATATGATTTGTTTTATAATTAATTTGTCATATAGGATTCAAATAGTTCTCATTAATATTACATTAATATTACATTGTGATTTTATAGTGATATTAAGACTTTAAATGTATCACTTAACAAAAATTAATCTTAATTTTTTTTTATGAAAGTTAAAGAATATAATTGATTGGATTTTATATTTTCATATTATTATTAATATGAAAACTTATATTAATGAATTAAAAAAAATTAAACAAAAATACTAACCTTATATTTTTTCTAGTTTTTAAAGAATATTATATTTTTACATTAATAAAATATCAATCCTCGATCTTGGTTCAATGATTGAAACATATGAATAAGGTTATATATATATATATATATATATATATATATATATATATATATATATATATATATATATTCTCTATTAAAATACAAGTTCTCATAGGTTGAATTTTCAAAATATATTTATTATAAATAAATTTTATAAAAAAATTATTAAAAAATTATGATATATTATAATTAAAAAATTAAATTATTGTTAGAATAAGTGAATATTCTTTTAAGTTTTGATAGACACACTTAGTTTCCACTCCTCAAACTCAATGTGACATGAAAACTCTCAGTGGTATCTTTGTAATTCAATTGCTCTCAATGATTAACTTATCAATCAATCAAGTATTCTAATTTTCTAACATGATATCAAAGTTGGCTTTTCCTGCCCTATGCACCTGAGAGAGGATTTCTCTCATAAGGGATTTTTTTTTTTTTCACAAAATTTGAGTAAACTGATCTGGTTTATCAGAAAATATACTTACACTTTAATGAACGAGAAATAATTTTTGTTTTTATTTTAGGTTGGGTTCTATTTGCTACTGTTTGTAATCGGTTATGAGATCTCGTATAATTTTACTACTTTTTTTCGAGCCCTTGTAGCACTGTGAAGACCCACTATGCAGACCCGACTGCATAAACAGGACCCAACCTCCGTCTCAGTCCCGAGGGCTTCTTCCTTGATCTTATGGGTTTTGTGAGAGGGTTTCTTCCTTGATTTTTGAGAAGAACGAATGGGTATTTGCAATCGTATTCGTGGCAAGCAAAGTGCTGGTAGCAAATCTATGTGGAAGCCAGCTTGGAGTGTGAAGGCTGAGCCCTTTGGGAGTCTGAACTTTGTGTTGTTTCAACAGTTTTTTTTCTGAGCCATGATGTCTTCTTATCAAAATGATAAATTTCTCAACGTTATGGATTTTCTCACATGGAGATCTATGGTGGAATACCGCATTTGGGCCTGCGCGGTCATTTGGTTCCTGGTTGTGGCTGCGTAGCCCTAGCTATGGCTACGGCTAAAAAATTATTGGTGGTAGTTTACAAGAAAAAATATATGTTGTATTTTTTACTAATGACCTAATTGTGATCGCAGAATGATTCGTCGCTTTCGTGTCTAGAGTAACGCAATTGTGTATTATAGACCTGCTCGGATACTCACCATGTCTCTGATATTTCCAACTGAACGCAGTCATTCTAGACTCTTGCAGTTCGTTCAGTGGCAGTTTTGCTGAAGGTTTTCTCAGCAGAAGTGGTGACCTGGGCATGCAATAATTCATGTTCTTCAAAAGAGAAAAATTAAGGTCTTTCGACAATTAATTTTTTGTTCTGATCGTGGGTTACTCAGCGTCTAATCAAGTTGATTTACCCACTACTGAGAATGGTAATTTAAAAAATCTGCAGACCGTTGAAGATTGTTTTACGAATCAAAATTATATTATTTAAAAAAAAAACGTTCCCAGTTTTTTTTTTTCAAATAGTGTACCGTCAACTACAGATTCGTAGCGCCGGATATTTGAAGACCGTTGAGATTGATTAACCCACCAATGTGAACAAAAGTTTGATATTAAATTACTCCCTCTTTCTTAGCGAAGTGGCAACTATCTTTTGCGAAGAAAGCTCTATTTAATAAAAAGACAAAAGATCTGCAGATCGAATGCACACCTCTGAAGCACATATTTGCCACGTGGTGAAGCAGATCGAACTGCTCTGTGAAAACTACTACTCTCTGCGTAAATGAAAAGTACATTTTTTTCTACATGGAAATTTTCTTCGGCGAAGTCCAGTTCCAATGGTGCATAATTAACTCTCATTAGTTTTGACGGATCTTTACAGCCTATGAGAACTATCAGTTGGTTATAATGGCCCAAACATTCTCTTTGTAAACAGCTTCGAGCAGATCCGGAATAATATCTTCAGCCACGGCAATGGGAAATTTGGTGCCAGCGATTTTCTAGTAATTTGAGCGCTCCCACCAACTGCTCTCTCCTACACATCAAGATCCGAAAATGGTACTTGATGCCTGCGCTTGCTGCCCTGATAAACAAAGACTCAACCAAAGATCCAAATTTTTGAGCAAATATGATGATGCGGTGCAGGCGAGGAAAGAAATGATGCTGGGAGCAGAAACGACGGAGATTTCTTTTTTCGATGCCCTTGAAGGAGTATTTTGAATGCCCTTGAAGGAGTATTTTGAGTTCGATGAAAGTGTGGCTATCTTTTTTCGAGAGTATATGGAGGTGTAAAAAAGGTGCTGTGGTTTTAGAATATAGTTTTGTTTCTGTTGTTTCCAAACTAATGGAGCACATAGTTTGGAGTGCCCAACTTTATTTCTTGTATAGATGTGACCGGTTGCGAAGCAATCCCGACATCTCAAATTCAATGGGTTGTGATTTCTTCCCTCACGGACACCGCATCATCTACTTCTCAGGCAGAAACTCTCTCTCCACTTCTTGTACTACTAAAAATATCACCATCATCATTGGAGAATGTGCGAGAATCGACTCGCACTCGTTGAAGGACATCGTGGCCGACAAGCTCGATGAAGTACTGTAGTTATTTTATATTCTTGCACATCCAGTGACGACAATTATTGGAAGTGTGCAAAATGAGCTTTTAAGATGGTGCCCATCTGCTGTGAAGTGCTTGTGGTGGCAGGCCAACAACTCAAAGCGAGACGTTGTAGCGAATCCTAGTGAGGAGTGTTATTGATTTTGATATCCGGTGGCATACATTTGAAGGAATATGATGAGGTTTCGGAGTCTCCTAAGTTGTGTGGCTGCGTTGGTTTTGGTTCCAAGGATTTAGTTCTGTGCACCTGCCCTCACGCACCCTTCCACTTTTTGAACTCGACAGTAGCTGCAAGTGCTACAGCGTTTCTCTGAATATCGCATGCACAAATACAGGCTTTGGAGCCTTGTCGATGACCACTTATTAGGAAACATCAGATTTCAAAGCACGTTTTCTATGTGATTTGAAGATATAAAAAAATGCAAACATGGACAGTTATTATATCACAATTTAAATGGAGGCATGCATCATGGATAGTCCCACCTATATAAACCTAGAGTAGATTCTTTCTCCTGCAAATCAATGTGCCTCTCAAACACTACAAATACTGCATCAGTATTTAAAATAATTGACGGCTGATCTAATTTGCCTTTCATTCCCTTTCCTTTCTGGCCTCTTCTTGGCCCGAAGATGAAAGGAGAATTGTTAAAAAATATAATAAAATTATTGGGGGGGGTTTATAGGCGCCTTTTATGCACCTATATTAGAATCGAGGTTGTCATTGCGTCATATTTTTATTTATTTATTTATTTTTATTTTTTTAATATTTTGCCTTTATAATTGTTAAAATTTATTTTGTTTATATATATTGCTTAATATAAAAAAGTACTGATTATAATTTTAATCATTAAAAAATTAAAGAACTTATTAAAATATTTTTATTTTACTCATTCTTTAATAATTTCATTAAGCAAATCTTTATATTAACATCTAAAATTCTCAATTTAATTTTTTTTTTCCAAGAATTTTTTTACTATATATGTTAAAATAAATTTATTTATATATCTAGCTTAATTGAAAAAAAAGGGGTATTATATACATTCTTTAATCCATTAAAGAATTTATAAAATATATCTATTTTATTCTTTCTTTCTTTATTATTTCATTAAGCAATATATATATATATATATATATTTTTTCAACATGGTGGACTCGATAGCCGCCACGAGTCCTGGGCCAGCCGCCAGAAAGCCACCACAGTTTCTTGCGCAGTCCACCCCCAGAAGCCGCCACCAGAGAAACCTCGCGCAGACCGCCCCTATACCACCATGCCCCAGTCAATTTGAACCTTTTACGCCGCTGACGCACCTGGACGGGGACAGGCATTCAGTCCGACGAGGCCCGAGGGAATGGAACCCCGATCTCCCCACTCCGAAAGAAGCGCTTTAACCGTTGAACCAGGCCCTCGGACCTTAAGCAATATTTATATTAAACATCTAAATATGTTCAATTTAATTAGTAATTATTGGCAAAGAGTATCTTATTACTTCATATTCTTACATAAAAAATATCTCTTTCTTAAAATTATTAATTATTCTACAATTAAATTAATCTTTCTAGAAGTACAAATATTTTATATCACCACTCACCCATATTGGACATCCTATATAACTTATAGTTCCCCTCAAGTAAGGACAAGTTATTAAGATAACCAATATAGGCCTAGATGATTAGCCTATGTTTCAAGTATCTATCTAATCAATACTTACAATTTACCTCTCGTTAGGATAGGTATTTGAAAAGAGAAGATATACAGGCCTGCCATATTTGTTCTATTTAAATCATACTTAATATCAAATCTACTCAAAATACTTATAGTTTCCTTCTTGTTAGGGCAGGTATTTTGAGTTATTTGGTGTTTCCTAAAAACTTTGGCATATTTGTTCTCATTAACCTCATTATATATCAATTATCCTAAAAATTACTTATAGTCTCCCTCTCATTATGGTGGGTATTTTGAGCAATTTGGTATTTCCTCCAGGCTTTTGTTAACTAATATCCATTGCATTCTCTAAATTAAAGTTAAAGGGGGAAACTTTGGGTTAACTTCAAAATGAATTCAATGAATACAATTGATTTGGGTTAACTTCAAAATGAATTCAATGAATACAATTGATCCTCTCACTCCTCATAACTACCATACATGGAAACCCAAATTTTTAAATTGTTTCTATTTTTCTTCAAATCATTAATTAAAATATGACGAAGATAAAAATGAACCTTGCAGAATCTCTCTATAGTGCATTCTCGGTTGAACCCGACACTCCCAGCATTTCATATTCCCTTGTTTTTTTGTTGTTCATCCTTAAGTTTCGGATATTTTTAAACAGCCCATTATGTTCAAATAGGTGGACATCACATATTTGTGCTTGAGGAGTCATTTTGGACTACCCTTGCGATAGTGGTGCTTCTTTTTCCATCTTATATTCTCAGCATTTCTTGTGAGACACTATGGTTTTAGGGGGTTTTTCCTTAGTGATATTTGTTGTTTTAGGATCACATATTGTATATGGGTGCCTAACCAGACCTTGTTGTTGGGACTTATACTTGAGGAAATACCCCTTGTTTTGCTGGTTGTCCACTCCTTTTTGGAACATGTTATTCAACCCATTGTGTCATATAGGTGGATACCACTACTTATGCTTGCGAAGTCAATTTGGACATCCCTTGTAGTTTTTGTGGTTCTTTATCCATCCTATCTTCACATTCCTTTTTATAAAACACTTTAGTTTAAGGGGATTTTACTAGTGATCTTTTTTTATGGTTCACAAGTACTAGTCTAGGAGTATGACTTCATTTTTGTAATAAGTCTCTAATTATTTGAGACATCTGATGGGTCTATTGCAAGCTTCTTAATGGAAGTTGTCCTAAGAGGGGGGGTTGAAGAGGATGTCTTCCTTCTTCTCAATCCTCTATGCACATATTCCTTCTTCTATTTTGGTAGGTGGTTTCCTCCCTTGAGGATTTCTACAATTTCTCTTGTTTTGTTATTTATCCATGAGTTTTTGGACCTTATTTTAGCCCATTGTACTCATTTAGGTGGAAACCACATACTCATGCTTGTGGAGTCATTTTGGACTATCCTTGTGATTTTTTGTGGTTCTTTATCCATCCTATATACACTTTGGTTTTAGGGGAATTTTCTTTAGTGATATTTATTTTTTTGATCACATATTGCTATTGGAACTCATTTCTATGGCTATACCATCTCTATTGTACACGAGTACCTTATCAGGCTTTGTTTTCGAAATTCATTTTCTATGGATAGGCCATATCTTATTTATTCCTTTTTCACTTACCCCTACTATCACGTAAGGGGGGTATTAAAGTATCTTACTGCATAGAGGTTTTCACCTCTCTCTTCTTCTTATTGTTCTTTTTTTTATGGAATATAGTTTTTTCCCATATGATTTTTTTCACCATATCTCCTATATTAAGTACATTGTACATGAGTACTTCATTAGGCCTTCTTTTCGGGACTCATTTTTTTCAAGAGAAAAAAATCTTCGCCATCCAAAGACATACCTCTTCTTATTATTAAAGCACTTCATTCAACAGCATATTCAGAATGGGGATATACACTTAGACTATATTCCAACTAAGAATAAAATTGTAGGTATCTTCACCAGTATTTTTCTTCTTTGCATTACCTTCAGTTGTGAGATAAACTTGGAGTAATACAACTGCATTGACACAGAGGGTCTTCCACCTCTCATTAAAGTTGGAGAATGGTTTTTTCCCTTGTGTTTTTTTCATTATCTCTCCAACAACATGTATTTTATGAG
Source organism: Wollemia nobilis (assembly GCA_028583015.1). Classification (NCBI taxonomy): domain Eukaryota; kingdom Viridiplantae; phylum Streptophyta; class Pinopsida; order Araucariales; family Araucariaceae; genus Wollemia; species Wollemia nobilis. Next base: position 17,280,001 of record JAQPPZ010017235.1, read on the forward strand.
GAAAATATTTGCCATCCAAATACATACCTCTATCTTCAATATTTTTTTGTGTGACAGATGGTTTTTACCCAAAGGATTTTTTTCACCATCTATATATTATAAATGAGTACATAATCAGGCCTAGTTGTCGAAACTCATTATTCTTTTGTAATAATAGGACAATCTTCATCGTCCAAAGACAAGCCTCTTTTCTTGTGCTAGTTGGTTTTTCTCCAAGGGATTTTTTCACCAACTATATATTATAAATGAGTACCTCATCAGGCCATGTTGTCGGGTCTCATTTATCTTATTGCATTAAGAGGACAATCTTCACCATCCGAAGACAAGCCTCTTACTTTCCTTTTGATGGATAGTTTTTCCCATTGGGTTTTTACCATCTCTTCAAATAATAAGTCATTGTACATGAGTACCTCATCAGGCCTTGTTGTCGGGACTAATTTGTAGAACCTACCCTAGTATCACTTAAGGGGGGATATTAGAATAAGTAAATATTATCTTAAATTCTACTAGGATAGACACACTTGAGTTTCCAAGATAGACACACTTGAGTTTCCACTCCTCCATGTATCTGGAGAACTCTTAGTGGTGTCTTCATCAGGTTTGATGAGTTTTTGTAATTCAAGGACTCTTAATGATTAAATTTTCTATTTATACAAAGTTGATCCTTGGAATAAATCAATCAACTATTTTACTTTTCTAACAATTATAAATTTATTTCTTGTGATTATATCAAATGAAATCAAATTATTGGCATGTATTGCTTAAAATTCTGGAGTTATAAAGCTTTAAATTTTTTTATATCAATACGATCACTAAATTATTTTATGTTTCTAACTACTTTGCTATTTTAACTATTAAAAGTTTTATTGTTTAAAATTTTGGAGCTCTAAAGCTTTAATTTTTTATATTAATATAATCGACCACTAGTTGTAGTGAAATGATTTTGTGTGTTTAACTACGTTTTTTTTTACTATTTTTTTTTGAAAAATAATTTGAAAAAACTTGTATTAAAATAAAGATCATTTACAAGTTGGGATGAGACTTCTCCCAACCTTAGCCAAAGAGAACACATATTTACAACAATAAAAGAAGATTTGCATTGGAGCCAAATATTTTAAACCATATTTATACCATGGTTGTTCACCAGTTTACAACTATAAAAGAATATCTACACTATAGCACAAATATCCTAAATCATATTTTTGGAATGTTTGTCCAAATTAGCTAAACACTGGATTTTCTCACCAACCTACCTAATCATCTCATCCTCAATAGTCATGCCATTGTGCCACTGAATCCCTACCTTCTCTTAGATTCCATCTTAGCCAGGAAGTCTACCACTTTATTTAGATATCTACTCACATAAACTAGATTCATATCATCTAATTCCCTCCATAATTCTTTAATTTGAGTGACAAGAATTCTCAACCTCCATGTCTTCAAAGCAAAGTTTCTCATGCAATCTATAGCTCCAACCATTATTTGAGATATCCGATTCTAGTATTATCCTCCTCTAACCTTGTTTTATTACCCAAATAGAAGCATATTTGATAGCTATGTCTTTCACTTCATTATTTGTGACTCTTCCCAAGCCTTGTAGTTCCCAATAGAGCACTATTCCAACATGATTCTGACAAACCACTCCAATTCTAGCTCTACCCGGATTGCCTTTGTAGCTCCATCAATATTAATTTTAATCCAACCTTTTAGGGGTGGTTTCCAACTACTCTATCCTACCCCTATTGTAATTCAACTTCCTTCTCCATTGCCTCTATAACAACCTGAGTTTCCTCTTTAGCATACACTGTCATAATTTCTATGACTTTACCCCAAATGACTTGTCAAACTCCATCTAAAGAAGAAAAGGTTTCTCTAAAAAAAAATTCATTTCTCTCCAACCACACTTACCATAAAATAAATTTTAATCCAAGTTACCAACCAATAAAAATATATTTAGATTTAAATATACCCCTCTTCCATATTTCCCAAATATTAATCTGATTCAAATCATCATTAACTCAAATTTTATAATTTAAAAAGCATCTCTCCCAAATTTGGTGCATGAATGGGCACTCAAAAATCAAGTGATTAGATGTTTCCTCACTTTTGTAGCATAAAACACATTGATATGGACCAATGATTCCCCTACATCTGAGATTATAAAAATTAAGAATTCCATTATGCATGAACTACCAAGCAAAAAAGTTTACTTTTGGTCAACCCTTGGACTACCAAATATTTTTGCAATCTTCATCCTGATATGCATGATGAGGAGGCTCTAGAAGGATCTTATCATATCCATCCTTCACTGTGTAGACACCAAGGATCCCATAGTCCTAAGCTAATTCATCCTTCTTATCTCTACCTATGAGAAAACTTTCTACCAATATTTTTGTCATGATGGGTGTTAAATCCGAAGGGATTAAAATTGGCTACTCATCTAACTTATTAAACTACTTAAACTTATAATCCCCAACTGACTAGTGTTGAAATAACTTTAAATTTAGACCCAATCCTTGGTTTCCATGGCTATTTTTATTGGTTGCAGTTCAAGAAATTTAACAATGATAGGTGGGTATTGATCCCATGAATCTATCCAAAATCATACCTTCTCCCCTCTCCCCACTTTCCAAAATAATTCATCTTTCACTACTTGAGATCCTAACTTAAGAGCATACCACACTAAGGATTCGTTACCATCCAAAGGGAAATGACCCACCTCATTTGGGTTTACCTGTCCCAAATATTTATTAGTTAAGGTTCTATTGAATAAAGAAGTTGGTTGGGAAATCCACCTCTAGTACAACTTTCCAGCCAAAGATTTATTATTTAACTTTGATATTCTCAGTCTCAAACCTTCTTTCACCTTGGGTTGGATTACTTTATCCCAACATACTAAGGCCCATTTACTCTCTCCTTTTACTCCTTCCCATAAAATTTTTCTAGCAATCTTGTTCAACTATTTCCACATGGTATGTGGGGCAGAAAGGATAGAAAATTGATAAATTGACATGGCCTAAATGACTGACTATAAAAATGTTATTCTACCCCTCTAGCTTAACCATTTGTGAGACCAATGATTAATTATTTCCTTGATACAGTCCAAAAGATTCCTTTAGATATTTATTTTTAGTTTTTTAAAATGCAAAGGGACCCCAAGTATACCATTTGGAGAGAAGTCCTTATGAATCCCAAGATCTCTAAAATTCTATCCTAAAGCCTTTGATCAAGATTGAAAAATACCATTTTGGAATTTTTATCATTGATGAATTGGTTTGTAGACCTAAGGTAGATATTAAGTGTATCTCTAATCATTCTTCTTCAAACCTTGTTGTCTTCTCCTTAGGATGATTCTACCCAATCCTTCAACAGATATGAGAAAAATATAGGGGGAATAAGGATCTCCTTGGCGAAGGCCTCGAGTAGCTCCAAATGATTATGATGGAAGACCCTTGATTAACACTAAGTATATCAGAGTAGAAACACAACTCATAAACCATTCTATCCAAGCTTGATAGAAACCAAAGGCTATCATCATATTTGACAAGAAGCTCCAGTCCACCCTATCATAAGCCTTTGCAATTTCCAATTTTATGAACATTCCTCTATTACCAGATGTTTGCATTGAATGCATTACCTCCTAATCTAGAACCACACCATCCAAGATCTGCCTACCCTCTACAAATCTCCCTTGTTTTGAGGAGATACTGCTATATAGAAGAGGTTTTAGCCGCTCAACCATTACCTTTGTGATTATTTTATATATGACATTGCATAAGATAATAGGTCTATAATCTGAAATATGCAACCCTCATTCCTTTTTGGAATTAAGGTAATGAAAGTATGATTTAATTCTTTAAGTATTCTTTTATTACCTTTGGAATCCTCTATAACAACCATTACATCCTCCTCCAAGTTGTCCCAAAAGGCCTGAAAAAAGTTAATTGGAAAGCCATCTAGAGCTAGTGTTTTTTTGGTTCTCATTCCAAAGACTACATTATTCATTTCCTCTCTATCAATAGATTTAAGCAGGATCTGAATTTCTTATTTAAATATAACAAAGGGTATGACAACAAGAACTTATTTTTGAGCCTCTTCATCTTGCACCATACTTTCCTTAAATATTTTAGAAAAATAATCTATTGAATAGAAATGCATACCTGGAATTGCATCAAAGGAGTGTTCGTTCTCATCTCAAAGAGATTCCATGTTGTTTGTCTATCTCCTAGCACAAATAGCCCAATGGAAAAAATTGGTATTTTTATCACATTCTAATAACCAAGTGGTTCTTGATCTCTATTTCTAGTAGGTATCCTCTTGGCGTCAATTTCCTCAATCACTTTAGGTAATGCATCATCCTTTTATTTGATATTTTCTATAATTGTTCCTTCCCTAAAGTGTTTTTTGACCTCATCCTATCTGGCCACCAATGGAGCTCTTTGGACCTAGAAGTCTGTATTGTTAGCTCGCATCCATTGTTTCAATTGATCTTTGACATAATGAAGTTATTTGTGGAATCTAAACATTGTTGTCCCTTATGTTGGGAAGCCTTCTTCCCACCACTGTGGAATTTTCTTTCGAAGTTCCTCTTTTTGTAACCAAATATTTTTAAATTTAAATGGTTTGTGATGTTGCACTGCCTTGATCCCCATTCCAAAAAAATAGAAAAGTGTTTTAAAATTGGATCCTCCAAAGTTTGAAATTTTATATTCTATTTCACAAATGCCTCCTATAAAACTAAAAAATGGTCTAACTTCACCTTCCTGCTATGTGGCTCCCTCCTCTTATTGGTACAAGTATAGTTGGTTCCAGGGCATTTAATATCCACCAAGTGTAACGCTTGGACTTGGGAAATCATAAGTCGATTCCCTAGGTCCAAAATTGGGATTCCTCCTTCCCGATCCCTAGAGGATAATTTAGCATTAAAATACCTAGCAATAATCCAATATAACTCTTCCCTTGAGACTCTCATGTTATGCACAAATTTCCATTGATGAATTTGACCATCTAGATTTTGAGCCCCAAAAATATTTTGATTAAAATATGTTCAGTTGTGACATTGTTCCTAAAATGTGATGTGAGAACACCCCTTAAAGCTATATGTGTAGACACCAAGACAACACCAATACGATTATGTGACTGCAAACACTGATCGCTTTGACACACACAGCCCTCAGAGGTTAAACAATGGTCCTAACCACTTTTGTAGCAATTTTGGAAGGTCAAAAGGCATTTTGGCACATTCAGGCACTTTGCTCAGTATTCGTCCCTCCCAGGGATGAATTCTAACTAGGATATGTCTCACCCAGGGATGAATTCAGAATTCATATTTGGTAAGGACAAATTCCAGGTTTAACGGGCAAAAATAAGAATGGCACCAAGTGGTAGCCGAAGACCGTCAATTTATGACTCCTGCCTTGCATGCACGTGTAGGTGTGTAGATTGGCCATTGGAGGACTATCACAAGGGCAGTCATGGAAGCCCAAGTTATGGAGGAGTCTCCTCCCTCTTGGGAAGGCATGGCCACCACATGGCACCCCTGCATGCCCCTCCAAAGAGACCCCTTGGGTCTATAAAATGGTGGACTTTCCCACCCAGAAAGGACAGGTAGGAGGCATTTTCAAGCAACGAAGTTCTGCCAAATTGGAGACCACATTTTATCCCTTTTTGATTCACCTCTTCCACATCCTTGATCTCTTTCGCAAGAGAGGTTATTGGGTGGCTATTGGAAGTGTGAATCCGGACCCAAAACCCAACATTTGACCACATTAATCCACCAATTTTCCGACAACCCATTCCAAGATATTTTGGGCCCATCCCAAGTGGATTGGTGCCAAAATCAAGTCCCAACGGTGGGCGGCCCGCTTGGGCACCCCACACTTTTTTAGTTTCATTTTAATCTATTTTGTTATCACTTTTTTATCTTCCATTACATGTTATGTTGTTTAGGTAGTTTATGATTTCGATTCCATAATATTTTGATTAAATATTATCATGCTTTGTCGATTTAGTGGCCCTCACTAACTTGCAGGTAACGACATTGAATTCCCGTGGATGGAGGCCAAATTGGGAAAATCGACCATCTGGGTCGTCCCAAAATTCCCCCAATTAGCTAACCCCCATGCTTGCAAGTATTTTGGAGATCCCGAGAATTGACATTTGAGTGGCATCAACTGGGTGTTTTAACATAGTCGAATTCATCCTACCCGGGGACGAATTACAGTTGAATTCGTCCTGCCCAGGGACAAATTTTAGTTGAATGCAAATGGGTAGAGTTTCACCTACTATTTCGATGGCAGTGGCCCTCTGGTAATGTTTTCTGGTCTCTATCAAAATTGCAGGTCACTTAGAATCATTTCATGCATCATTTTATTCAGTCTTAGGCATACATCCTTCATTGTTTTTAGAGAAAAAATATTTTATATTTGCAGCAGGTGCTACTAACACCTTTGTTGTTTCTTTGAACGTAGGAGTAGCAGCAAAGATCAAAGACTCATCAACACTAGCGGCGACAACGCTTTGGCCCACCCATTTTGCATGTGGGCACGCGAAAAGAAGATCATCATTCACTTTTGTAATGGAAACATGTTAACGCTCCTAGCCCCTAAAAAGGGAGGAGACATCTTTGTAACCGAGGTTAAGAGAATTAAATAAGAAGGGTTGTGTTTTCTATACCTCTGTTCTTTTGTTTTCGATTCATCTCTTTTCTTTGTTTCATGCATTTCAAAGTCGTAATATTAAAGCATTATATTGTGTTTTACACTGCATAGCTTTAGTGTTTCTTTTTATTTTCGAAATATCATGCTTTCAGTGGTGATCATGGTGGGACTCTGTCCCTTGGTTTTTGAATATTGATAAAACTGATCGAAAATTTGTGATTTGTGCTTACAGGTACCTTTTGTCGAACTCTGAATGTTATTCATCTTTGCCTGTGGTGAATACTTTACTGTAATTCATCTGACCCTGAGATGAATTCAAATTCATCTCAGACAGGGACGAATTCTATTCTGTAATTCGTCTCACAGAAGGATGAATTTTTGTCTGCACATTTTTAGGGCTGAGGATCAGAAACAACAGGTCTAGGCAGAGAAAGATAAAGGTTCTAAAATGTTCCTCTCATTTTTTGATTTTTCTGTTTCTCTTTTTGTCAATTTTGCCTTCTTAAAGAAAATAGTTGCTTCTGCATGTTTCAATTTTTAATAAAAAGAACCACACACACATCACGGAACATTTTTTTAACCAAGGAGCTGGTCTTAAGACACCAGCCCTTGATCAAGACCAACGGTGGGTTCATCACCACCTTGGCTTGATTTTTGCATCCATTTACCCCGATTATCACTGTTGTTAGGCGTAAATCCTAATGAAAGTTGACCGAGTGTCGCTGGGGTGATTCCCAACGTGCGAGGATAAGTCTTCTATGGTAGGTGTCATTAACAAGACAATCCCCCTTCCGTACCGCCTACGTACCATGTACCATCTACTCTCATGTACCTATAGTTTCCCTATCGTAAGGGCAGGTATATAGAGAGGTTGGTATATCAGCCGAGTAATGGTATATTGAAGGGGCGACCATTTATGGGAGTTATATGAGCCTTCATTACGTATTTAAATGTTATTAAAAGCTTTTAAAAACAAAAAAAAGTCATCAAAATGCACTAAAACCAATTTAGGACACACCATTAATCTTTAAAAGAGATAATCACTGTTTGTGTATGTGTGTGTTCATTTCTGCTTAGTGTAACAAAAAAAAATCATAAAAGAGATAAAATCTGATTAGCTGGTAGAAGAGAACCACAATGGTGTACACCTGGAGCCAAGCCCAATCAAGGGCAGAAGTTGCAGAAAGTGTACAAGGAGCGGGCACAAATCACCTTCGCTTTAGCCCTGAGGACTTGGCCATACCGCCTTGGCGGTCTAGACCACAAGAGAGTCCGCATCATTCCACGTCAAGGTGGAATTATAGGGATACCCCCTTGGGGGACACGCCCATTCAACACAGCCCCTTTTGGGAAGAAGCTTTACATGTGGCACTCAACGTAAATAAAAGACCGCATTTAGAGGCTAGATATGAGTGGCCACCATGCAACGAAGTGCTAGAGAGGCACAGTGCCCATGAGGAGAGACAACATGACTATGGCATCTCTCCTTTGCCTCCCATAATTGTTATAACTGAAAGAAAAAACCTAGAGCGCAGGGCTCTCCACACAGGGCGAGATAACTCTACCCGCCCCCTTCACACCTATGAAAGGGAGTACGAGGAACACCATAAAATTCCTCGAGAGCAATATACAGCATGGGAGCCTTGTGCTTTCACACCTGCTAGATACCATGGTCACACATTGAGGCCAGAGCCTCAGGTAAATGCCGCCAACCTCGAGGGAAGTGACCCATTGAAATCTCGAATCATCAAGACCGAGGCAAATACATAGGAGAAACATTCAAGCCTCCTAAGCCCAATATGGTGGACCAAATTGACATGGCAGTCGCCAGACATGCCTCTCGCCAAGCCCAAATCACCTGGCTTAAGCAAGGTCATCAGGAGTTAGAGTGCTTATACCGCCTTAACAAAGAGCGCATGCAATGCGAAGCGGATGAGCTGCTCTATAAACTACCTGAGAGGGTGCCAACCCCTCGCACCCAAAAAGTAGAACAATATGAGAGGTATAATACTTTGGTGTAGGATAGGTCTCCGCGACCTCGTCAAGCTTTCCCTCTGAGACCCCATAGACCTGAGAGGGAGGCCACTCCCTAAAACAATGATGGGTACCCTCAGTGGGGACTCACTCAGGGTCATAGGTCTCGCCTAGAGACTCCTCAAGAAGTTTATGAGGAGTATGAACCAAAAATAGAACGGGCCGAAATGCCCTATCAAGGCGGGAGGGCTGCCATTCAGCCACCCCCCCATAGGCCTCCAGTCTCCCACAACTCACAACGAGAGAAAACAAAAGAGGAAGAAATTAAGTCTTCTGATGCATACAAAGCGCTATTAGAGTGTTTGGAGTCTGTGGAGACTAAAGCTTCTAGGCACCAAAAGCCCACGTTACGTCAACTCCGCAGTCATCCAGTGCATCCGTCAGTTCCCACACCTCTTTACCCTGAACATTTCAAGTTGCCTCAATTGGCAATATTTAAAGGTGAAGAGGATGCTTAAGAGCATGTGACAAGATTCCTGAGCCAATGCTTTGGCATTCAGGATAATGATGCGCTGTTGCTGAGGACATTCATAACCACATTCACAAGTCCTGCCTCAGATTGGTTCACACAGTTGTCGAAGCACAACATAAATAATTTGGATCAATTAGTGGATGCGTTCCTTGAACGCTTTGCCTTCAACACCAAGAATAAGGCATCACTGAGTGACCTGGCTAGCCTCAGGCAATATGAGGAAGAGACAATGGCAGCTTACGGGAATTGATGGAGGGCTCTGCTTTCTAAGCTACCCTACCTTCCCCCTATGTCCGACCTCACACAAATGTTTTCACGAAGTTGTCTGAGATCAATCTCTGGGCTATTACAGCTGCAACAATATGCCACATTGGAAGAGGCTCTGGCGCAAGCCAGAGTTATCGAAGAGATTAAAATATAGGATGGTGAGATCGCTAAACCTAAAAAGAAAGAGTGGAAAAAAAACACTAAGACCAAGACTACGCAACCAAAACCCGCTACAGTTAATCAAGTTGTGATAAATGTTCCTAAGCCTGCTCAAGAAACATAGCCTCAAAAGGCTAATTATCAGGCAGTGCCTCCTAGTAATTATGAAAGAGAAAATAAAAAATAGGAGCAAAATCAGCAGCGTCGCCCAAGGTGACAATTCACCCCTTATACAGAGTCTAGGGACTCCCTATTTTACTGCTTGTCAGTGGCAAATTTAATCACCCTTCCAGAAATCCAAACCATAGATCCTAATGCTCCCAAGCCTAAGGGATACAGAGAGGATTTATATTGTAGGTTCCATAGGCGAAGGGGACATGATATGAACGCATGCTAGAAATTCAAGGGATTAATACAAGATTTGATTGATAACAAAACATTGGTGGTGGATAACCCCATAGCGCCAAATAACCAGCAGATGGAAGTCTTCAAAGATCCCTTGCCTGCCCATGAGGTACAGGCAAAACCCCTTCAATTCAATGAGGTACGACAGAATCTCCCCATGCAAGGGTATGTGGGAATGATCAGCATTGTCACCAGGAACAAGAAATACCTAGGGATTGCCCCCGCAGTAGCCACAAGAGAAGTTCCAACAACATTGCAACCTCAACAACACCCTGTGCAGTTACCTTCACCTAGACCTGAGGTCACGATACGGACCAAAATCATGCAAAATTTGCGAACCACATCGGCTAGGCTCTCCATATATGAGCTTATACAACAATCAGCGCCCCATCGGGAAGCTCTTATGGAGATTTTGAAAGCCATTGAGTTGCAGCCCCACGAGGCGAATTACTTTAATAACTTTGTGGGACATGTAAAGCGATGTACAGAGTCGATCATCACCTTCCTAGAAGATGAAGTTAAATCTATATCTGATGACATGGCAGATCCACCCCTACATGTTATCACGCGGGTCAACGGGATCCCGTACAAGACAGTGTTGGTAGACATTGGCTCATCTAGCAACATCATTACTACAGCAGCATTGAAACATTTGAAGCTGCCAACCTCTCATATCACCACTTCCACTTACACATTGCGAGCATTCAATGATGAGATATGCTCGACAGTTGGCACAATTTTTCTACCCGTTCAGGTAGGACAAAAGATGATACCTACATTGTGCCATATTTTGGAAGGCAAAATGGCATACAACATATTGCTAGGGCGACCATGGATCAGGGACATGAAGTGTGTCCCTTCGATAGCTCACCAGTGTCTAAAGTATGCATTTGAAGGAGAAATACATGTAGTCCCGATGGAATTAGAACCCTTCAAATATTGCAATGCGGTGTAGTTAATGCCGCAATCGACCCTCCCATCAACGCACTTGGATTTCCAGCTAAATCCATCTAGACAGGGTTCGATGCCACGGGCACCACTGGTGACTAATCCATCAAAATCCCAGCCAGGTGCATCTTCATCGTCTTCTCCTTCACTACCAATGCCACCTTTCATGGCCAAACAGAAGGACAAAGGGAAACAAATCTTGGAAGAGGCTCAACCCCTAGAGGAGGTGCTACCAACAATATCAACCATCTCAATAGAAGAGATACCTAGCACAATAGAAGCTGAGGCTCCTAGTCTACCCAACATGGAATGGACTCTAGAAGGGCTTCCATTCCCTCCCCCTCAATAGCCAACAATTACTGTTGAAATGGCCAATACGGGCCTGGGGGAGTATCTAGTGCAGAATGTTGTAGCAACGCCCGCGATAGAGTCAGTGCAAGACATGGGGAGACCTTGCCATCCCATCGTGACAGTTGTTCCTTTAGGCTACCCACAAAACTAGACCAATTTTGTGTATGGGGGCCTTGACCATGGTACTAAACCATGCATGCAAAAGGACAAGGACAAAGAGCCTTTTGTAGAAAATGTCAATTATCTGTCTAACCCAGACTTCGCCCTGAGATACCTTGGCCAATGCAATTGGCATGGATACGGGCTAGGAAGGTATGAGCAAGGAGTGTGTGTCCTTTGCTAGCCAAGATACCAAATGCCTTATGACAAGTCGGGAGTAGGGTTCAACCACCCCCTGCCCTTAGACATATTGGTAGAAAACATGCAAGGCCTAGGAATAGGCAACAAGGGTGGATTGGCATTAGATCCCTATGCCAACCTGAACACAACATACACATTGGGAGATTACCTCCCATGGTCAAAAACCACCCTTGGTAACATCAACAACCCTTCTCCTTTGATAGAGAGAGGTGAAAGTTCGGACACTAACTCCTAAGGAGAGCATAAACAGTGTCCAGAGATCTTTTTGAAACTATTCCCTTTAGAGGTTCCAGTTGAGCTAGTGCTGTGTCAAGAGAATTAGGTCCCTCCACCAAGAGTGGAACAACCGCAATGGGACCAGGTTAATTTTCTAGAACAAGGTGAACCCTTAGTGTCGCAAGCAGTTGTTGAAGAAAATGAACTTTTTTGGATCTCCGACAGTGATTCGGAATATGAGACTGAGATGGCCTATCTCAACCACATGCGACAAATGCAACAAAGGCAACAAGTGCAACAATGGCATCCCTTGGGGATTAATGAATTATTTGCACATATGGGCATATTTCCAGGGCATGAGTGGTACGTAGACCCAGTAGGGTGGGACCAAGTGTTGGATCCATGGCTCCAAGTTTACGACAAGCACCGTCCACCCCGAGACCCTATAATGACATTAGTGCCGAGGGAAGACCTTGTCCTCCTATCAACACATAGGGCCGATCCGTTCGTGCTTGTACCTCTAGAGATAGATCCAGAACACAGGGAACATTCAAATGTTTGAGCCATCACACTCACGATAATGGAGACCAAATTCACTTCATCCACATGATCTCCATTGATTTGACTGCACCCATCCGCAATCCAATCGATCCAGCATGGTCATTGCATCTAGACATAGATGCCATCGACTAGGATCGCACCAATTCACCTCCATCCCCATCAAAGTACTGGCCTTTCGGTAAAATGCCTCATTTTGCCCCAGGGACAACTCAGGATATCTTTCAGGCTGAAGAGGAACCTGAAGTTCCCAACACAGATTTAAACTCAGTTAATGATATCCATTTGATACCGACTCCACATCAGTTGGAGGATGGATCCCACATGTCAGTCGAGGAGACGACTGACATAGACATTGGCACAGATCCAATGAATCCATGGATTCTCAAGCTGGGGGTAAGTCTTTCCCCCGAAGAGCAAGCCAACTACATTGCCCTTCTCAAAGAGAAGAAGGAGGTTTTTGCATGGTCATATAGAGACATGCTAGGGCTAGATCCGCAACTAGTCACGCATAATCTAACGCTTGATTCAAAAATCAAGCCAGTTAAGCAAAAACTATGTAAGATGCACCCAACAGTGGCCTTGATGGTCAAAGATGAATTGCAAAAGCTATTGGATGCACAGTTTTTCATCTGCGTGGATTATCCGCCATGGCTGTCCAACATGGTGCCCATCAAAAATCCTAATGGGAGGAATCGCATATGCACTAATTTTTGAGATCTAAACAAAGCGAGTCCTAAGGATGATTTCCCCTTGCTAAGCATCGACGCTTTGGTAGACGCTATAGCAGGTCACGAAATGCTCTCCCTCATGGATGGTTTCTCGGGATACAATCAAATTCGTATCAATCTTGAGGACCAACTAAAAACGATGTTCACAATGCCTTGGGGGACATTTTGTTATAAGGTCATGCCTTTTGGCCTTAAAAATGTTGGCGCCACCTACCAACATGCCATGACATACATCTTCCATGACTACATGCATAAAACTTTGGAATATTACATGGATGATTTGTTGGCCAAGTCTATTTTGTGCCCAAATCATCTCGATGACTTAAGCAAGATCCTCGATCGCCTCATGGAGCATAAAGTCAGATTGAACTCCAAGAAGTGCATATTTGGCATCACATCTGGAAAACTCTTAGGTTTCATAGTCTCAAAGCGAGGTATCGAGGTGGACCTAAAGAAAGTCAAGGCAATCCTTGAAATGGTTCCCCCAACTACCATTAAGCAGCTCAGAAGTCTACAGGGAAAGGTCGCATCGATCAAGCGCTTCATAGCGCAGCTATCTGACAAGTGCCGACCCATGAACAAATTATTGCACAAGGTGGTTACATTTCACTAGGATGACGAGTGCCAGTCAGCCTTTGATGACATCAAACAATACTTGGCTTCGCCACCAGTATTGGCACCACCTAGACTTGGAGTGTCATTCTACTTATACATCTCAGCTATCGAGGTGGCACTGGGTGCCATGCTAGCCCAGAAGAATGAACTTCACAAAGAATAGGCTACTTACTATCTTAGCCGCACCCTGGTTAGTTATGAACTTAACTACGCATATGTCGAGAAACTCTGCTTGGTAGTGGTGTTTGCTACCAAAAAGCTATGCCACTACATGCTGAGCAACACTACGTATGTTGTGTCTAAGAAGAATCCATTGCGATACATGATGAGTCGTACTTATCATAGTAGTCGCACGACGAAATGGATCATGTTGTTGACAAAATTTGACATAGAGTTTATTGGATAGAAATCTATCAAAGGATAGGTCATAGCCGATCAACTAGCAGAGGCTCCTCTTGAATACGATCAGCCTCTAGTCATAGAACTACCCGATGATGGGGTCTTCCATGTCTCAGAATCACCAGATTTTGATGAGCCTGAGTCACAGGCTGACATAACCCTATTTTTTGATGGTTCTAAATGTGAGCAAGGTGGTGGCATGGGAATAGTATTCTTCACACCGTAGGGTGCTCCAATGCCCTTGTCATTTAAATTAAATTTCCCATGCACCAATAATAATGCAGAGTATGAAGCCTTGCTCATAGGTCTTCAGACAACAATCGCCATGAACATCAAACGACTGAACATCTTTGGTGATTCGTTGTTAATAGTCAATCAAGTAAAAGGGGTATTCCAATGCAAATTCCCAATTCTGTAGGCTTATAAAGCTCTTGTGGACAAATTCCTGGAAAAATTTGAGTGGCATGACATCGAGGCACTCCCTCGGTCATCGAATCATTTTGCAGACACAATGGCCTCCTTGGGGTCACTAATCCCCCAAGACCTTTCTGATGATATGACAACCATTCAAGTCAAAACCTTATCGCAATCCATGATGGAGCGTGCAAGATCTGACTTGACTCCAGGAATCCACATGATCTAAATTGAACCATCCTCGAATAAGTTCTCTCGAATCCATAATCATCTGAAACATGCCAAATGGGGGTCCTTGTTCTCCCCTACTCCCATTAATAGCAATACAACTCTATTCTTACAAGTTCTTTCCCACTCAGCGTTTGATAGGGATGAACTTCAAGAGGGATTGGCTGTTCATACTATCAAGGTTTTCAATCAGTAGGACTGGTATTTACCCATTAGAGACTACCTCAAGCTAGGTAATCTCCCGCTTGGATTGAAGCATGTCGCAAAACGAGCATTCAAGCATAAAGCGGCTAAGTATGTATTGATAGGAGAAATTTTGTATCGTTGCAGCTATGAAAGAATCCTCCTTCATTGCTTGGACCAGTAAGAGTCCACTTGGGCAGTCGTCCAAGCGCATGATGGTACATGTGGAGGCCACTTCAGTGGTATGGCCATCACAAAGCGCATTCTTCACATGGGCTATTATTGGCCATCTTTAGAGCGAGATTGTTGTGCATATGTCAGGAAGTGCATGAAGTGTCAACATCATGCCAATTTGATACACGTACCTTCCTAGGCCTTGCAGACAGTCTAGTTCGCTTGGCCATTTTCATAGTGGGGCTTTGATCTAATCGAAAATATCTCCCCTGCATCGTCAAGCCGTCACACGTTTATCATAACGACCATAGAGTATTTTACCAAGTGGGTGGAAGCAGTTTCGCTTACCTCTACGATAGGACCCCACATTGTGGAGTTCATTTTGCATAACATCATATGTCATTTTGGTATTCCATCCAAAATAGTCTTGGATAATGGGACACCATTCAAGAACAAAGACGTGCGTGCTTTGACCATAAAGTACGAAATTTAGCATAGTTTTTTGATACCCTATTATCCGCAGGCAAATGGGCAAGTAGAAGAATCAAACAAAACGCTAGTTGCCATCCTTAAAAAGACAATCACAGACAATCATAAGGATTGGCACATGCAAATACCACTTGCCCTATGGGCATATCGCACTAGCATTCGGATGCCCACTGGGGCCACTCCATTTTCGCTCGTGTATGGCTCCGAGGCAGTCATGCCTCTAGAGTTGGAAATTCCTTCCCTGCGCATATCAATGCAAGAGTTCATCGATGATGATGCTGCATGGCAGGCCCGGTTAGACCAGCTTACGTTGCTTGACAAACGACACGTTAATGCTCTCGAGCATTTACGTATTTATCAAGAGTGACTTAAGAAAGCTTACAACATGAAAGTTCACCTAAGAGACTTTTGGGTTGGTGATTTGGTTTTGAAGGAAAACCAATAGAATTCTAGTTTGTCATCCCACCTAAGGGACAAGTTCGCAGCAAATTGGTTAGGTCCATATGTCATTGATAGCAAAATAGGACCCGGGACGTACCGGCTAGCCTCTCTTGATGGAATCAAGGAAACAGAACCCTTGAACATTAGTCATTTGCGCCCATTCCATATCTAAGAGAGCCATATCCCAAAAATGCTCCAAGGATTCATGCAATCGCTTGGTCAATCCCAAAAATGCTCCAAGGATTCTTGCAATTGCTTGGTCAATCCCAAAAAATGCTCCAAGGATTTATGCAATCGCTTGGTCAATCCCAAAAATGCTCTAAGGATTCTTGCAATCGCTTGGTCAATCCCAAAAATGCTCCAAGGATTCTTGCAATCACTTGGTCAATCCCAAAAATGCTCCAAAGATTCTTGCAATCGCTTGGTCAATCCCAAAAATGCTCCAAGGATGCCTATAATCGCTTGGTCAATCCCCAAATGCTCCAAGGATTCTTGCAATTGCTTGGTCAATCCCAAAAATGCTCCAAGGATGCCTATAATCGCTTGGTCAATCACCAAATGCTCCAAGGATTCATGCAATCGCTTGGTCAATCCTAAAAATGCTCCAAGGATTCCCACAATTGCTTGGTCAAAAATAAAGAAATTCAAAATCCAAAAATCATCAAAAACAACAAAGATTTGCATCTCATTTCTAGGCATGCTCAAATTCATCAATAAAAGCTCTTCTTACATATCATCTTCATATTCACCAAAAATCATTCCATCAAAATACAAAAATATATAGCTGCACTAAGCATTGCTTCCATACATTGCATATTTGTGGTCGTACAGGTCAAAGGCACCATAGGCTGTAATTACTCTGCTAGTCCATCTGGTTCCACATTTTTCCATTTTATAAGCAACCCAAAAAACAACAAAAAAAAAATATACCACTTATTGCCTTTTACCACACCAGAGTCAGTGGTCTTATAATGTATCAAGATTTTGTCTTTCAGTCATAATTTTGCTTTCTAGCCACGTACTATACCAAGTCAGAAAGATTTTATGAAGGTAGAATTCACTTGAATCACACCTTGTTATGTAACATCCCAACACAAATTAAAACACATAAAAATTCCTATGTTGTGTGAACGAAATATGAAACCTGCAAAGTAATCCAGGTCACCATAAGCGAAACGGTTATCTTGCTCATCCCCCTGTGCGAATGACCCCAAGAAAGCTGAGAGTTGGCAAAAGGACAAACATCCTCCCTATCCAATTCCCTAAGAATCCCAAGCTCTCAATAGTTGCAAAACATCAAAAATTTGCAAAAGTCAAAACACCAAAAATTTGACATCATCCCCAAAGTGCACACATCAAAAGGCACAAACAATAGTGATTCTCGTCACTCCATATCCAAATCCCTTGCTCAAAAAGAAAAACAAATAAAACAAAAATAAACAGTGATTTTATCACTACAAAGGAGCAATTATCCTAATACAATTGAAGAAAAGAAGGGATTCGAACTTGAATCCCTGGAACTCTCAGCATTTCGACAGGTCATGAGGCAAGCCTTAGTACCAATTTGGTGGATAGCCTATCAGTCACTGGCGGCAAACCTCCCGCATGACGATATATCTATCACATTAACTTGTGTACAAATCAATGTTTGCATGTGGATGAGCTAGCTTATGGTATCCTAGATAGCACCGTAGATTAATCTGACTAAATACAATAAAGGAGTTAGTGGAGCTAATTAGGTGATCCTCAGTACAAGTTCGATTGAGAGCCCATCTGGCACTGGTGGCATCCTGACAAATACCGCATAAATGAACTCAATTGCACACACAGGGATGTGAAATAACTTGGTCAAAAACAAGTTCGATTCATACCTTGTTCAAAAGTCTTGTAAGATAAAGTATAGTCATGGCTAGGGAGCTAAAACCGTCTGAGTCTCAGAAAACCTTAGCTACATTTCTAAACCAAACTGCGCTACTTTTCATCCTTACAATACCATCAAAAATCACATGTATACATACAAATTCAGTTACCACAACAATCGCCTAAAAACAAAATAAACAGAGTCCTAAACAGTCTATGGTGCCCTAACCAAACATCACAAATTCCATTCATCCACTTCATTTTTTTGCATATCACATATAAATCAAAAACATTTGCATTCATCATAACATATGCATCCATCAAATAAATTAACATACATACATCCATATTCATCAACCACCATGCATAAGATCAAATCATCACATGTGCATAAACAAAATAAAGCTGGTATATATATATTGTCAAAAAAAAAAAATGCCTATAGGCTACAAAACTGGTCATCTAACCCCGCAATCATCTAACAAAAACCCCAGCCTAAGGCATCGGCCACCATGATTACGTAGGATCGGTGCGACGGGAACTACCCCCCATGGTGTGGGTCCTATGGGACCCATCATGGCGGCTACTGCTAGCCCCCACATCACGCCTGCTGCCCCATCCCTCATCCAATCGCCTGTGATGAGATGATGCTGACTGCTTAGTACCACTATCCCTCGTCCAGCGTGAGGATCCACATCTCGATGACTCAGGTAGCCGCCCATCAAGGTAGATAATCTCCCTATCCATCTCTAGCCTATGCCACCACCAATTTGATTCCCGTCGATCACACTCTGCCTCCTACAAATGGTAGTAAGCTAATGCATCATCGCGCTGTGCCAAAAACCTATCCCGCTTTGCTAGCTGAGCCTATAGGAGATCCCTCTCCCGCAGCGCATCCCCCAGCTCTTGGTCTCACCTCTGTAGTAGCTCTGCCAAACACGCATTCTCAATGTGTATCCCAGACCCCATCTCCTCCGAATCCACTTGAGGCATGGGACTCTGCAGAATAGCAGCCTGCCCTGGCTCCCACTGCTCTACCATGTCCTACATCTACGGCTGATCTGAAGCTCCCAAATCCACATCCTCACCCTCCACCTCTACCATCTCTGCATCCTCCAAAGGAAATCCCCAATCATCCCTTGGTGCCTCAGCACCCTCCCCGCCCGCCGCTGTCGCCTTCACGCCTCTTAGTGGCCCCTCTCCCCGCCACCACTGCAGTACCCACCACAAGTCATACTCAACGGTAGTCTCAATGTCATCCACGTTCGGGACGTCGATCACCACGTATGAATCCTCGCCTAGTGGTGCGATGAACGATCGATCTAGAGTCATCTCATCCCCCTGACATCGATAGACCACGGGCTCACCAGGAAACCCCTGGCGCACCCCAAACTGTCGTATAACCTGACCATACAAGAAGAACTCATGCTCGGTCTCATGCCACCCAATCAGCCACCGTTCTCTACGTACCCGTCGGAGCCACTCTCCAGCCTTCGGCTAGGCTGGAAAGTCCCGATAAGGGCACCAAACCATCTCCCCAGGAGAGAGCCGAGAGAAGGTATTGGCATAGTTCCCTATGGCACCTGCCCACCGTCGACTCTGTCCCTGCTCTCTGGATCACCACCATAGAACTGCATACCCTATCTTCTTATCCTCCATTGTCGCTCGAGTCGTCCATGGTAACCCGGTTGGCCTCTCAACTGCTATGTGTTGCCAACCCTAGTACTACAATAGATAGCTGTAGCTAATCCCCTTTCGCTATCAGTAGCAGACCTTGTACAGCTCCCCATAGAGCTGTGCCAACAATGTCTGTCCCCATCTCAGGATAAGCGGTGCCTCTATCAGGCACTCTACCAACTGCCACACCAAATCCTACAGGTTCCATGGGAACCTCACACCTGATGAATTAGGTAATAGCATGTTGGACATGAGGCCCATAAGGAATGCGTGCCTCACACCCAACACCCCCCTCTCCAACCACCATCTGACCAAAATCCTGCCAATCTGGCAGTCGCCCTCTGCCCTCTCCAGTAAATCCTCCACACCCAGCTCCTCCCCATGTCCGAAGCATCTCATCAGTACAACTATTCGTTGATCATGTGACGATGTCCGGATGGGCAGTCCATCTATAGAAATCCGTAGAAGCAGATAGATATCTTCCAAGGTAACAATCATCTCCCCTGTTGGGAGATGGAAAGTGTTGGTCCATGGATCCCAGAGATTGATCAGGGCCATCAAATAGGCCTGATCCGTGACCATAGGATCCAGTCGAGCCACCTGCTTGAGCCCAAGGGCATCAAGCCACTCCCAGTCAGCCTCAGTAAGCCTCCCCCATGCCTCAGTAAAAGTAGTGGGTACACGGTACCGGCTCCTAACAACCTGCAAAATAAAATAACTCAAAAACATTAAAATCATTAAAAAGAAAAAAGAAAAAAAAAGAACGGTACAGCAAAAAAAAACCAAACACAAAAATTCAAATAAAAAAATTAAATTTTCAGCTCTAGGGTTTCTAATCCTAACTGATTTATTTAAAACAAAAACAAACACAAAAATTCCAACAAAAATTAAATTTTTTAGTTCTAGGGTTTCTAATCCTAACTGATTAATTTAAAAACAAAAAATAAAAAAAAACAACAAACATTAAGTCTTAGGGTTTTACGTTCCGTTTATCCTATAGCTTAGTTAAAACAATAAAAAATATTTACTTAGGTTTTGCGTTACATTTTGTACACTAAGTTTTAGTTGTCTTCAGTCCAGTTTCAGGGTTTAAGTTTTAAAATTTTGAAAAACATCACCACAAAAATAATTAAACAAAACACTTGCAGTTTTAAAATAAAAATAAACTCTAGGGAGCACTTACTGGTCTCGCTTCGGCTCCACTGCTCAAATCGGTTTGTGTACTCATGATGGCAAGGAAAATTCGGCAGTGCTTCGCTTCGCAGAATTAACCTCCTCCTCCCCAGAGCTCCAAATCGTAAGAAAAATCAGATGCAAATGAGCCCAAACCCTAGATTTGGCCTTTAAATAAGCCTTTTGAGCTTAAATTCATCTTTACCTGGTATGAGCACTCTGGTTAGCGCTTGTCCCACCCAGGGACGAATTCTAAGCTGGAATTCGTCCTACCCTGAGATGAATTCAGGCCAAAAAATTCAAAAAATTGAACAAAAATGCACTAAAATAGATAATAAACTTGCCCGATGGGAGTGCTGTTGCACCTGATATCTCGGGCATACAAAACAAACGTTGGGGTCACAAATTGTCACTATCCTACTCCCTAATAAGGCTACCATAGCCGGACCACTCCACGGGAAGACGAATTTTTGCCAATTTCAGCTCCAAAAAGTGTCGCAAAAAGGGTTACCACCCACCAAAAACAGGTCTAAATGTCGGAAAAATTGCACATGCTTAATGCTAAATCTCCGAAGGCACCCTTGCACAAGTCATCTTGGGTCAAGTGACTCGTCGCTTTTCTCACGAAGGTCATTCCCTCATCGATTCGTCGCTTGAGGGGGTAGTCACACTTACCAATCAGCAAACACACACCTAATTAAGGAAAATGACATGCATTCAAAGAATCATTGACAAAGACAATCACGCTCCTGCTTGGGGCAACAAACAAGCAATAATCACAAATTGATCAAACACTTAGCATTCCCGAAGCATGAACACAAGGTTCCTTTGTGGACAAAAGGTTGTGCCCTTTGCCTAATCATGACTGATCAATGTCCAAGCTCAAGTCACACCTCACCAAAATAGGTTAACACTTGAAATCAAATTCCTTAGCTCGTCAGAAGCAAGCATTCAAGAATGCATGCCATTTCCATACTTGGGGCATCACAAGTTGGTTAGGTTACCAAGAAACCCTAATCATTAGTGCTTTGGTTATCTATTTTTGCTCGACGCTGCGCCATGCATAGTGCATCCCAAAAACGGGCATCTATAGACACCAAGACAACACCAATCCGATTATGTGACTGCAAACATTGATCGGTTTGAGACACACAGCCCCCAAGGCAGCCCTCAGAGGTTAAACAGTGTTCCTAACCACTTTTGTAGCAATTTTGAAAGGTCAAAAGGTAGTTTGGCACATTCAGGCACTTTGCTCAGTATTTGTCCCTCTTAGGGACGAATTCTAACTAGGATCCGTCTCACCCAGGGACGAATTTGGAATTCGTCTTTGCTCAAGACGAATTCCAGGTTTAACGGGCAAAAAGAAGAATGGTGCCAAGTGGTAGCCGAAGACTATCAATTTATGACTCTTGCCTTGCATGCGCGTGTAGGTGGGTAGATTGGCCGTTGGAGGACTGTCACAAGGGCAATCATGGAAGCCCAAGTCAGGGAGGAGTCTCCTCCCTCTTGGGAAGGCATGGCCGCCACATGGCACCCCTGCATGTCCCTCCAAAGAGACCCCCTTGGGTCTATAAAATGGTGGACTTTCCCACCCAGAAAGGATAGGTAGGAGGCATTTTCAAGCAACGAAGTGTTGCCAAATTGGAGACCACATTTTATCCTTTTTGATTCACCTCTTCCACATCCTTGATCTCTTTCGCAAGAGAGGTTATTGGGTGGCTATTGGAAGTGTGAATCCGGACCCAAAAACCCAAAATTTGACCACATTAATCCACCAATTTGCCGACAACCCATTCCAAGAGATTTTGGGCCCATCCCAAGTGGATTGGTGCCAAAATCAAGTCCCAACGGTGGGCGGTCCGCTCTAGCGCCCAACAATTTTTTAGTTTCATTTTAATCTATTATGTTATCACTTGTTTATCTTCCATTACATGTTATGCTATTTAGGTAGTTTATGATTTCGATTCCATAAGATTTTGATTAAATATTATCATGCTTTGTCGATTTTGTGGCCCTCACTAACTTGCAGGTAACGACATCAAATTCCTATGGATGGAGGCCAAATTGGGAAAATCCAACCATCTAGGTCATCCCAAAATGCCCCCAATTAGGTAACCATGTTTTGATATTCAAAAATACATTTATTATGAATAAAATTTATTAAAAAAAATAAAAATGATGATAAATTATTTATATAATTATAAATAAGAAACTAAATTGTAAATTTTTTTTTGTGATTATATCATATGAAGTCAAATTGTTTGCGTATATTTTATCCTATATATATTGCACACTAATACCTATCTGTCTGAATAAAACTTTAATATTATAAAATATTAAATTTTGCTGATTGACCACTAGTTTTATGAACTTTAATTTTTTTTTTAACTACTTTTCCTTGTTCTTAAATATAAAAAGGTTGTTAAACATAAGGTAAAAATTATGCTATAAATATTAAATTACATTTAAATGAACAAAATTTTAAATTTTTATTAAAAAATTGGTGAAAAATAATGATATAATTTAACCAATTTCAAACCATATAAATAAACATATTAAAAATGTAAGTGTATTTTTATCTGAATGCATAGTTCTTTTTTATTTTAAAAAACAAATAGCTTGATATGAGATAATACCAATAGCCCTAAGTGAAATTTATTTATAATTATTAAATAATTTAATTTATGTATGTTTATAATATTTATTTTGATTTTTAATTTAATTTTATTTTATTAGGTGAAAGAAGGGGTTTTGGAAGGGTCCCTAAACCTTTACAAAGAGGTTTTGGAAGGGACCCCAAACCATTACAAATCCAAAGAGTATTCAATGAGCTCGAAGTACATCAAATAAAAATAGATCTAGAGGAAGAACATCAAATAAAATATGGATCCAAAAATCCTACCTTATCTTCTCTTTAAAATTTAAATTTGAAAAAGAGTGTCAAAGAGTAATATATCAAGAAAAATGAGAAACTCAAGAAAGACTACAAAAAAAATTAGGATTTCAACTAGAAATTGAAAATATCCTACCCAATGAGATTCAAGTAAACTAGTAAGATGTGAAAAACCATTAGCATAATACAATAGAAATTACCACTTGCTATGAAGTCCATGGAGCATACCTAGAATGAAACAGCTAGAAACCAGGGGAATGTCGCTGATAATTTGACAAAAGAAAAAACACCCATATTTCCTCTTTAAAAATGAAAACTCTCAAATCACCTAGTGAAAATAAAGCATTTAGAATTAAATAAAAATTCCCACTTGTTAGGAAGCCCTCAAAGCATACCCAAAAGTAGGGGTATGGCACTGACAAGCCAGCAAGGGATATTAAACATAAATTTTTGATTTAAATATGAGAAATCTTAAATTGCATAGCGAAAATAAAGAAATAATATTAAAACAAAATAATCCCACTTGCTTTGAAGTCCTCAAAACTCACAAACCTGAAAGCTCAAAAAATAAAATTGAAAAATCCAAAGAGCTCTCAAAAAATAAAATAAACCCTCCTCGCAGGAGATCCCAAAGAAGGAACACAAACCTCCTTTGACAATATATCCATCCAATAGTTGGATCCCTATCATGGAAGGTGAACAAAAAAAAAATACAATCAATAAAATAAGATTTGCAACTGAGTACACTAGCAATTGAAAAGTCTTCTAAATCTAGATTTCGATCATCCACATGACCAATTAAAGAGAATAATTAGGATAAACCAGCACAAAACAATACCTAAAAGGAAATAAAAGGAAGATCTTGACAAAAATTTTAAGCTTTGAAACCCTAGGATCTGACACAATTAGAGAAGTCTTACAACTAGTCGACTCCCTACAACCCATCGACATTGGGAGATTCCACTAGATGAAGGCACGATCCACAAATTCCTGTTAGCTTTTGATGAATGAGCCTTGGGAGATAACAATCACAAGATGTAGAATAATATGAAAGAAAGTAAATCTTCTAGATGACTAAAGTATGCAATAAATAGAAATCATATAAAATATTACAATGTAGCTATAGAGGAAATGAGCACTCCATTAATAAAACTGCTAATCTATATTGTATCCATCACCAATGAATGGTGAGGCACACAAAATTGTACTATGCACTAAGCTACACTATCTAAATATTTTCCTTGACTCTCTATCTATATATCTAAGAGACCATTCTTATATAGGTAAAATATGATACTTGGCCAACACTCTATCTAGTTATGCAAGGGACAACTTGCACACTTACAACTTGCACATTGGTACTTGTGCATCTATTACATTACATGAAGTAACTAGATAAATTGCACAAAAAGTAATCTAATTATGTGCCTTGGAGGATACATTTAAATAACCCAAATGATGGA
Organism: Wollemia nobilis; assembly: GCA_028583015.1. Lineage (NCBI taxonomy): Eukaryota > Viridiplantae > Streptophyta > Pinopsida > Araucariales > Araucariaceae > Wollemia > Wollemia nobilis. The sequence goes on from JAQPPZ010017235.1 coordinate 17,305,170, forward strand.
ATAGAATCTATTTACAACACCCCATGTATTACATTATTTGGGTATTTAATACTTTAGTCTTCAATATGGATCTTCTTCATCATATTTTTGTTGATATTCATCCTCTAAATTCCTTGTGTTCAGCTTAAGTATATAATATATGTCTTCATAAGATGTAGAGTAAGGTGGAACTGAGGCTTCTTCTTTCAGTTGACTTTGCATTGTATTCCTCTTTTATTTTCTTGTTCAGAGTAGTCTTGATATGGTTTTTCTTCTGCTATGTTTTCTTGTTCATCCTTGGCTTTGACTTTGATTCTTATTTGTGTGTTCTCATAGGAGTTCGAGCTACTATCAGGTTATTGTGAATATGATTCTCCTTTCTTGTCTATAGTTTGTATATAAGCTTTTGTACAACTACTTAAGGCATCATGATAATATTTTGAGATAGTAGTAAAAGAAGTACTGATGCTACATGAGGATTGAAAAACTTTTCTAGATATGATTCATGAAGTTTTGACTTCTTTTTGAGTGATTCTATAAATCCTTTTTTGTTCTTAACTTTATACCTTGTAGTGTTTATATGTGAGCAGATCCATGTATAATATGCTTGCAAAGTCTAAGGAAAGTACAATATCACTTGCTTCATCGATAATTAATTAATTAATATGAGTTTGAATATAGCTTTCCATAGTATCAAAATTATCTTCTAAAGCTTCACTATGGATTATTTTTGAAGGTATATCTAACCTTTCTTTTGATTTCATGATAAGGCTAATTATCCCAAGTTTTATAGCATTAGCTTTTTGTTTTCTAAAGCACTCATTAGTAGAAGTAGACATTTTTATATAGATCCTTAGTCTTAGGATATGTGCTCCTTAATTGAAGTATGATATAGTGATTTTTGTAAAAATATAGTTCAATTTTAGTTGATTTTGTACAAGTTTTGTAAACATCAAAAATCAACTTCTTAACACCTTATTACTCCTAATTGAACTAAGCACTTTTCAATTTTTGAAGAGATTTTGATGTTGAAATTTTTTTATCCCTTTTTGAAGGATTGAGACAAGTAAAAATATATTCATTCAACCTTAATAGAAACCCTAATAAACTATTTTATATCCTTTATATTATATGTAATTTCCAATAAAATAAATTTTATGGAGTAATCCTTGTTGCTTCCAAGTTTGAAAAATTAGAAAAATAATAATATTTACAAATATAATTTAATCCAAGTTGAATTCTTTATTTCTCCTAGGTTAAAATGCAAATATTAAATTAATAAGATACATTACCCCTTTTTCTTTTAAAATATAAATTTTAACCTTATTTTATAACCCGTATATCTCTAACTTTAAATCAATAATAAATGTGATTAAACCTTCCATTTTTAGATGCAAAATCTCCTCACTGTTTGGTGCTTTCTGCAGCTGAGTATAAAAACAATGTAAGTGGTAACTTTGGCACTTGAATCAATGGTACGTAGATGATGAAGGTTTGAAATTCAAAATATAGGAGTATTTTAATGCTCCTTATTCCTTCCTTCCGTGGTGTGCTTCAGATATTTTTGTTGTGCTTCACTCCTTCTTTAATTGTGCTTCACTCCCTCTTTGGACATATTTGACTATGCTTCACTCACACATGTTGAACTTGGACTTCGAATTCCTTTTAATAAAAATTGATCATGGAATTTTTGACATGTGTCACATTCATTACAAGTGAGAACTCCATTCTTTTTGTAACACTTCAAGTTTTTTGTTCAATGCTCTTGAAGCAATATAAAAATATATGGGTACTTGTATGAAGCTGGTGGAGAATACCAAGAGTCATCGCTTTGCTATAACTCTTACATGGGATTTTATTGAATGTTGAGAGAGAAATGATGTCTATAATACCACATGGTATTTATGCATGGATTTCATTCCTGTAATGTCTTCAAATATGGAGATTATAACTCATCAAACCATTTTGTAACCATTCCTTTGCTTTTCTATGTTGCTTGGGTAGCAAGCAATCTATTATTTTGGAGGTGGAATGATAATGCGCTATGGATATTGGATGATTATTTGGAGTTTTATTTGGTGGATGGTCTTCTACAAGTTAGAGATCATGAATGTAAAACCTTTGCTTCTTCCTTTTATATCTCCAATCATGTTGAATCCCTTGTAGATTTTCAACATATTTTAGAAATATATGTGCACTCACTTGTCTATGTAAATGAAGCTCTAGAATTATTTGATATGATATTTTATTATATAGGTACGTACATCCAATATGATCCCTTGAGTGTCTCCTTCTATCTTGGGAAGAAGAGTGATGACGTTTGGCCTTCCTTGGCTGATTTACCTATAGTAAATGTGCCCCTTTTGTGGCACTTCCAAATCTATTATTTTACTATCAAAACCAAATTAGAGTAGTATAATATAATGTATTATAATGTTGTATAATAAGGCATTTTTAATATACCTTCTTTTGCACTCTATTTCCAGATCTGAATTTCTAGTTTTGTGACAGATATTTCCTGCAATACAAGGGTTTTGAGGTATTTTAAGAGTAGACACATATTTCCCTTTGTGCTTGGATACTTTGATAAAAAATCCAAGATTCAATAACAATAGATAGAATATTTTCAATTAATGTAATTTTGTGCACTTTATTTCCTTGTATTTAACTTTGTAATGCTTTTTGATTTGAGACTCACCAAGTCTCAATATTTGAAGCTTCTATTTCTATTTTTGGTTAGTTAATTTCTTCTCCAAATTTTTGAGGATTCTAAACTTTTTTGTAGATTCTTTTTGCAACTACAATTTGCATATTTTTATGTTTAAATAGTGTCTTTAGACAATTGATACAAATTAGATTTTGCACCCTTCAAGAAACACAAAACTAATTTATTTTTTAGAGTAGTATAATAGTAAAAATTCTTCAGTATTAATGTATAAATATTACACCTTATTACTCCAATCAACTCTCAAATTCATGCACTAATAATTTACCACAACTAATCAATAATAACCTAAAATGAACCTTTAAGAGTTATTCTGCAATGTCACTACAATCAATGTTGTAGGACTTAGTCTTATTTTTATTTTCGAAAGTAGATTATAGGTAGTTTATAGAAGATAATATGAAATATAATTAGCTCCTAATAAATATGCAAATAAATACTTAAAAATAATATATTTCCTTTTGCACTTTAGAATACTGTAATCTAATTTTCTTCTTGCAAATTTAATCTAAATTCAGGTGCTCTAATAAAGTTGATAAGTAATCCAATTAATGAATCTTCTTGCACCAAAAGCTACTTATATTTTTTGTTAGCTCTTCTACCACATTTGTAGAGGATATATACCTTGGTGTCTAAAAACACCAAGTTGATTCTTCAAGTAGGATGTCCTTAACAACTCTTTCTTCACCAAATGGTGGTCTCAAATTTTCTTTCACAAGCCTAGGATTTGATGGCTTGTTCTCCTCTTGTGTTCTCCTAATTATATTGTATATTTAGATAAGTCTATGTCTTTAAATATATTCCTTCTTATTGTGATAGGTAATCTTCAAATATCTAATATTTTGTGATCTTCTTCTATCTTCAAGTCTTCTTGTTGAATTCTAACTACAAGCAGGATCTTCTTATGGGATTTGACACTCCTTGCCAAATTCTTCTTCATAAATTTAGGAATATTTTACAAATTCTTTTTCATGGATTTGACACTCCTTACCAAATTATCCTTCATATATTTGGAACTCCTTACCAAATTTTCCTCTTGGTCTTGTTGTCATATGGTGAAAATTTTCCTAAGTCCTTCACTATTAGGGACTTCACCTTGGTAGTAGATTTCTCCAATGAGTTCTGTAGACACTAAAATCATGTCAATCAGATTATAATGGAATGATGTACTCTTATAAATATCATATGACCCCATTGGAAAATCCTAAAGGGTTAATTAGGGGTCCTAACAAATTTTGGAAAGATTTATCCCACTTTTGGGAAGTTTTGGGTCATGTAGCCATGGTCGTACCACCCCACGGTGACCATAGTTCATGGTCATCCCACCTGGAGACAACCACCAGTAACTATCCCTAGGTGGGATGGCCATGGTATAGGTACCTCAAAAAGGCAAGGGCATAACAAATTGCAATTAAATTCTACCATTTATTCTCTCTAATGACTTACGACAGATTGAGGGCCTAACAAAGCCATGACAACGTACAAATTGGAGGCCCAAATTGGAGGCCCCTTCCATCCAATGCATGGAAAGAGTTTTGAAAAGTAGCGACACTTGAATTGCATGCCCTAAATTTCCCCTTTGACCTTGTGGTCCTCTTGGGCTACATATTGGAGTCATTCCAACAAATTTTTGAGATATATTTGCAAGAATTCACCATAAAATGCTATCGAGATTCACTCTCCCATTTTACCCATGTATTTACCCTTAGAATATTTATCAATTGGAGGGGTTTCGAAGACATCCACAAATACACACATCCATTCCAAAACCTACCCATTTCTATGATTTTATCAAATTTGATGACAACATCCCTTGGAGTATTTTGGATCAGATCCTAGAGGAATTGGTGGTAAAAACCACCAGGTTTGGTGGTTGTCCCCCCTAGGATGATTAATAGTTCTAATTGGAACACCTAGGGATGGCCATGAATTGGCATGCATTGGCATACAATTTTGAGTTAATTTTAGTGTAGATTATTTCTAAATTAGTTTACACACATCATACTAGAATTTGGTGAGATATGGAGTAGGTTTGGATCTTAAGTTAGGGTTTTTTTTATGATAGTCCTAATTGGAACACCTAGGTATGGCCATGGGTGCTACTTGCAATTTCATTTCAATTTCTACATAAATCATTCCTAAAGTAGATAATATACATTATGCTAAGTTTTGGTACAATTTGGAGTAGTTTTGCATTGTCTATTACACTTTTTGTATTCAATGTTGCATGCATCTTTATGATTTCATCTTAATTTGCATATAATATTAATCAATTTTAGTTTCTTATGTTTATATGCAGTTATTGCAGCACACGAGGAAGAAGCTAAATATTAAAATATGGATAGATCATTGTAGCAGTAGAAAAAACCCGCTCTTCAATCGTGAGTACGAGGAAGACACTGAAAGTGCACCTTGAGTTTCTGGAAGGATTAGATACTTTGGACATTGTAATTGATTGTATCAATTAAGAGCCCTCAAGGGGACATTTTGTAACCATGTATTTGATAAATGAATTAATATAAAGAGAACCCCCCATTTATTTCACTTATTTATCACTTATTGCTTACTTTAATGTTGCTTTTGAATGCTTAGATAGGATAATAGATGCATTTCATTTCCCTTTGCTAGGTACATAATTTTTTCCACTCTATAGTTGGTGATCATGGTGGGACCCCTATACCATTTTATTTTTACGTGTTTTGACTCTATTTTTGTCCTTTGAATGTTGTAGATTTTGGTTGTTCTGCATTGAAACAAAGCTTGAATTCCTAGTTTGAACACCCAAGGATGGCCATAGTATTCATCCCACCCAGGGATGGCCATAGTAGTCATCCAACCTAGGGATGGCCACAACAGTCATCCCACCCAATGATGGTCCCCGAATTTGGATTCATCCCACCCTAGGACAACCATAAAATAGATGCATCCAAACCTTCACTTTGCACTAATACTATTTAGGGAAGGTTAAATTTAGATTTTTATATCTTTTACTTGTTTATTGAAAGGTAGATTTTGCTTTTCCTAAATTTTAAAACAAAAAATAAAATAAAACCAAGGAAAAGAAGAAGCTTAAGTATGCATTTGTATGGTTTGATTGCTTGCGACCTACCTAATGGTTAGGTTGCCATATAGGGTAAGAATTTTGTAGGTTACTTATTCATGCAAATATTTTTGAAAGTGAAATGTTCTTTTTGTATTTAGTGAATTATCATTGAGTGCTCTCTTGTTTACTCTATTTAAGTGTAAAAGGAACCACATACACCACATCACATTTTAACATTAGTGAGTTGAAATTTCATCCCCAATCGCTAATAAAGACCAATGATGGTGGGATTCATTTCCACCTATTGGCTCGCATTATACAAACCCTATTTTTGACCAAATTTGGATCTAAGAACCATATTAGCTATGGAAAATAATGTGTATTACTATTTAGAGGGTGTATCATTGCCCACAATAAATATGGGTAAGAACTAGTAGGACATGTGTTCCCTGATCGAAGGGTTGCATCTCCATACTTTGGTTGGTTTACATGATTGAAATTTTATTTTAGGTTTTTGAGCTACGAGTATATAGGTGAAATCCTTTTAACAAATTGAGAATTAAATCAACCATATTTAAACACATAAAAATAGATCTCTTTGCAAACAACAGATTAAAATACACTAAACAACTTAAGTATACACATATAAAACTTAAAAGAGATAATCACATTTTTTGATTGGGTGTTTTTGTTGATTGTTTGATCATGTGTTGGTAAAATTTAAAGGATATAATCACATGGTAACTACATGTGGCCAAGACCGATCAAGGACTAGTGCCATAAAATATTTACAAGGGGGCCCTGAATGCCTTTGTTATTCTCTTGAGGATATCATCATTCCTGCACGATGTCCAAAAAGTCATTGTGTGGTCAATCCCTTATTCAGAGGACCCGACCACCAAGGTGCCTCTACCAGGAGAACACCAATGGGTTCTCCATTGGATAAAAATGACTATTTAGTTTAGCAAACACTGATTTCAAACCCAAACTAGATATAATTATCCTACCAAAAGGCCTAGTATGGAAGTCTACACTCTCTCTATGTCATGGTGTTCACCACCAAAAACTCCCATGCAACAAGTGGTAACAATCCAGAGTAGGCCTATGTGAATTTTGCATACATCATCAACCAACATGACCATGGGTGGGTTAATATAACAATCCCCAAGCATCAATAAACTCTCGTGGAGGTTTTAAATTCAATCAAGTTACAACCTCATGACTTTGATGCTTTCACCAACTTTATGAGGTACATACAAATGCACAAATATCCTATTATAATCTTTAAAAATTATGAGATCAAACCCGAGTTTGTCAATTTACCATACCCTCCTTTACACATAATAATGTGCATCAACAAGATCCCTTATAAGCGAGTATCGATTGACACAAGTTCTAGAATAAATATTATTACCACAATTGCATCGAAACATATCAACCTTATGTCTTCACATATTAGAGCATCCATATTCACCTTGCAAGCATTTAATGATGCTTTATCCTCCATTGTGGGTATGATAGTTATGCCTATTCAATTTGGACAAAATACTATACCTACATTGTTCTACATCTTGGAAGGTGTAATAAAATACAACATAGTTCTAGGAAGATCTTGGATGAGAGACATAGAGTACGTCCCCTCCATTGTGCATCAATGCCTCAAATACATTTATGAAGGCCATGTATATGTGGTTCATGTTGACCCAGACCCCTTAAAATATTACAATAAGGATGATCATCCATAGGATTCTACTCTTCCATCCACACACTTGGATACTAAACCCAATGATCTTATCTAGAGTATATATTCAACCCCACAGTTAATTGTGAAGCTATATTCATCATCATTGGTACCATAAGTTTATATTGCCACTCCTCCTTCATACTTTGTTTATCCAAGTGATAAAGAGTCAAAAGACCAACTGCAATGGCTTCCATAGCCATATTTGACACATTAGTAGAAGACCTTCCCACTCCTACCAACAAGGAGAAACCCATAATTGATATGGATAAATCAGACCATATCATACCATCTTACCCCACCACACTTGAGGATATAATTCACTTGACCAATCTTGAACCCAGTGAGTACATAATGCATAATATTATATTCACACCTATCATTGATTCAATCTAAGATCCAGGTCATCCTATTATCAAGTCACTATCCATTGATAGAATTTTTGATTCACCGTCCAAACATGAGGGACAAGAAGACCACCTTGGACAAGTTGATGAAGCATCCATGACTTGTCCAAATGTAAATCCATATTCTCATAAATTTATGGGAATGATCAATGTGATGACAAGGAACCAGAGTCCTTTGAATCCATCTATGCAACTTGTGAATCCATTCAACACTCCATTCTATCCACAAGTGTTACCATCATTGGATTTAGTCACACCTACTCCATCTCATTCAACATCTCCACAAAATCAAGAATAGGTATACCTCCTACACCAATTTAGGGATAATATATCTACCACAACTGAACACTCTGAGTTGGAACAAGAGCATGTGGATATACTCACTACCCACTATCATCATGAACCACCCATGTTTACTTAGAAATTGAGAAATTTTTATCCATATTTACTCAATTGTCTCTTAAATCCCACACCCAATCCACCTCCACTATCTATTAGTTGTCATCCATATTTATTAATAGCCATCCAATCATCAACTCCATTAATTTTACAACATATCTTCGATAGGATAGCCAATATTGAGTTACAAGTGAGTTACCAACATAATGATTTACAACAAATCTTGAATTGACTCACAAGCATGGAGTTATGGTTGAGTCATCCAAAACCTCAACCTCCTGATTTTTAGATCCAACCCCCACCTATGCAGTCCAAGGTTAAATCTCAACTAAAATAAGATGCAAAGGTAATGGTACCATCAACCTCGCACTTATACACCATTGCCTAAATATTTTGCATCACTATTTAATTGATTATGCGAGGCCAAGGCTATCACATCACCAAATATTCACCCCTAGGATCCCAATAGGTCTAAAATAATGTGGTATTGAGAGGATCAATATTGTACTTATCATCAAAAAAATGGTTATGAAATTCACTCATGTATCATATTGAAGAACAAGGTATAGGATATGCTTGACAAGAATGATATTCAAATCAACAATCAACAAATTGACATATTTTAGGAGTTGTTACCTATATATGGGAGTCAAGAAGAGCAATCTAAACAGGTGATTGAGACACATATAATCCCGTTGTCTCATAAAATGAGTTAACCACATTCACCTCATTTAAAACATCAACTTCATACATGGACTCCATTATCTCAGCCCATATCAACCATTTTTCATAACCTGCAAGAAACAAATATGATCATCTTGCCATACATACCCATGTTCAACCTGAACAGGTCTAGATCTAGACGATACAGGGAGGATCATTCTTATCTCGATCACCAAAGAAGAGGGTATGACATTAGAAATTTTTATATTTTTAGACATATGATCCAAGATCTTATTGATAAGAAAGCTTCATCCACAAACGGGTCACTCATTTTACCCCATTAGAAATTGGCATTACCCAGAATTCCCCACCACAACAAATTGAGTCAATTTCTATCACTCCTCATAGCAAAGCCAATAACATTACATCAATAATAGTACATACTGGGGGTATCCAAGGTTTCACAACTTCCCCACTATTTAAATTGCAATAGATAAAGCAAATTGGTGATTCTAAAAGTATCACACCTTCCTCGCTTCCATTGATCACCACAAATGCTAGGGGTGCATAAGGTATCATGCCTTCCTACTAAAATCATAAAGTAATAAAATTTCAAAATCTCCAAAGGTACCTACAAACCCATTGGTCACCCAAAAATATCCAAAGTTACATATAAACCCTTTGGTCACCTAAAAATATCCAAAGGTACCTACAAACCCTTTGGTCACCCAAAAATCTCCAAAGGTATCTATATATCCTTTGGTCACCCAAAAATCCTCAAAGGTATCTACAAATCCTTTGGTCACCCAAAAAGCTCCAAAGATATCTACAAACCCTTTGGTAACCCAAAAAAACCCCAAAGGTATCCATAAACTCTTTGGTCACCCAAAAAACCCTAAATTTATCCATAAACCCTTTAGTCAACCAAAATGCCCCAAAGGTACCAATAAACCCTTTGGTCACCCAAAAAGCTCCAAAGGTATCTATAAACCCTTTGACCACCCAAAAAGCCCCAATGGTATCCATTAAGTCCATTGGTGAAATATATATATATATATATATAAAAAAATATATATATATATATATATATATATATATATATATATATATATATATATAAAAAAAATCCAAAAACATCATTAAAATAACAAAAATACAAAAATATTACATTGCATTACATTTCATATCACTGCATTATACAAGCATTTGCATTAAGCATACCCATCATTGCATTTTGCATTCTAGATTTTTTCATCAATGTCTAGCATTAGGTCAGTACACTAGCCATCCTTAAAAATTAACTTTATCAAAAGTCATTATTCACACCCATCTATATTATAATTATCACTTCCATACATATTTTCCACCTTTCATACTTGTGTTTGTTTCCCTTCATCTAGTCATTTGTTATAAGATATCATTAGGGTTTTCGGTCATTCAATAATATCTAGTTTTTTTTATATATTTTGTATAAAACTATCCTAATTTTTAGAAGGTAGAGTCTTGCTTTGATTGTAGCTTGTATACATCATAATACCAATATATTTTCACATTAATAAATCCATGTTTTGCACAAGGAAAGATGAAACCTACAAAGTGGTCTGTATTACCCTAAGTAAAAGTTTACCTCGCTCATCCCCCTATGTGAATGGTTCAAAGATGCTGAGAATTGATAAAATGACAATCTCTTCCCTACCCAAAGAAATCAAAATCCCTTGCCCATGCCAAATCTGCGCAAGTATCCAAAGAGCAAAAGAAAAATAAAAGTTGTCTTTACCACTAACTAAAAAAAAAATACATAAAAGAAAAAATGATTATCACCACTAGAAAAATAAAAAGCAAAATAAACAGTGGTTATCACCACTACAAAATCCCTTGCTCACTAAACAAAAATGAGAAAATCCCTAGAGCAATTCAAAAATAAAAGAAAATAAGGGAGTACTAAAATTGAATCCCTAGAATTATTAGCATTTGACAACCATAAGGTGATCCTCATTACAGGTTGGGTTGCAATAAGCCTACCTAGCAATGGTGGTATCCTTATGCATGATGATATGTCTGTCACATTAGCGACCTGCTTGTGTACTGACCAATGTTTACATGTGAATGAGCTAGCTTTTGGTAGCTTGTATTGCCTAGTGGTCTAATCTAACTACATACAAAACTTAGGATCATAATACTAACAGGGTGATTTTTAGTACACATGGGTTCCATCAATTTTTTTTGGCACTAGGGTAACTTTATGATTATCATAACAATTAACTCACATGCACACACAGGGATATTGAATATCTTGGTTAGCCTAGAATATTTATACCTTACCAAAAAGTGTTGTATGGTTAATATACAACTTTTGACTAGATCACTAGAGTGTTTGAGTCTCATGAAAACCTCAAGGACATTCTTTGATATATTACTATTCATTTCATTCCATAAAATTTTATCATATGTTTGTCAGTTTACATTTTCATAATCCATCACAAAGTCTAATGATAATGTTAAAATGAATTTATAAATTTTGTACAATCTATGGTGCTAGCATCTAGTGTGTCAAATAATATTCATAATTTATCATACATATAAATAAATCATCCATTTCATTATGTATATACTCATACACATATTATAAAATCACATCACATTACAATACATACATCCATGATAAGAATCCATAAAAGCATCAGTAAAGTAAACATAAGCATTGCATACATCTAATAAAGTAGTAGATGAACACATCATTACAATAGAAAAACTCCTATATATATATGGGAAAAAAATATACATCATCATCCAAAAACTACCTGTAGGCTACAATCAAGTGGGTCCTCAGACCTCACAATCCCAAAAGTCCCAAAGGTACCCATAAATTCTTTGGTTACCCAAAAAGCCCCAAAGCTACCCATAAATACTTTAGTTATTCAAAAATCCCTAGAGGTACCCATAAATCCTTTAGTCACCCAAAAATCTCCAAAGTTACTCATAAATCCATTGGTCACCCAAAAAGCTCCAAAGGTATCTATAAACCCTTTGATCACCCAAAAAGCTCCAAAGGTATCTATAAATCCTTTGGTCACCTAAAAAGCTCCAAATGTACTCATAAATCCTTTGGTCACCCAAAATACCCAAAGATATACATAACCCTTTAGTCACCCAAAAATCCTCAAAGGTATCAATGAACCCTTTGGTCATCCAAACATAAAAATATAAAGATAAAGAAAATAGCCTAAAAGCCATCAAAAATAGGTCAAAATTGATAAAACTCATAAAGGATCATTATTGAATCCAAATTATTCATGGAAAATTTGAAAAGTCTCTAATTCACTCCCCAAGAAGGCCATTGTGATTAGACTGATCAACGGGAATGAGGTATTCAATCCTTTTCTTCCATGAAATATCAATAAAATCATAAAAATCCTCATAAAATTGATAAATTTTACAATGGGTAAAACTGAAGGTAATCCTAATCAATTCATATTGGTCAAGTGACTCATTGCTTTCATCACTGGTCATGCCCTCATTGACTCATCGCTTGATGGGGTAGTCATAATAATGAATTCATAATAAAAATCAACACTTTAGCACTCAAAAGTGCAACTTGCATAAATTCAAAAAAATTGTTGCCAAAGATATATTTCAAGCCTATGTTGGGGAAAATAACTCAACATAAATTCAACAAAACAAAATAATTGTACCCTTGAATCCTCGGGACATGTATCCCAAAATAGGTAAAATAAGGAACCAAGACCAAATATACCTTAAGCCCTTAAGACTGCCATTGTAGTGCGGCTTAAAGGTATACCAAAATCAATACTTCAACTATGTCAAAAGAAATGATTCCAAGAATGTATGCTATTTCCACAATGGAGGTATCCAAAGTTGGTTAGGTTACTAAATAATATTAGTCATCTATTTTTTCTCCATGCTCTGTTTCACACAATGCATATAAAAAAGGGGCATCTATAAACACTAAAATCATGTCAATCAGATTAGACTACAATGATGCACTCTTATCTATACCATATGACCCCATTGGAAAACCCTAAAGAGTTAATTAGTGTTCCTAACAACTTTTGGGAAGTTTTTCCCCACTTTTGGGAAGTTTTGGGCCATGTAGCCATGGTCGTCCCACCCTAGGATGACAACAGTTCATGGTCATCCCACCTAGGGATGACCACCAACAACCATCATTGGGTGGGATGGCCATGGCCTAGGCCCCTAAAAAATGCAAGGGTAGGACAAATTGCAATCAAATTTTTCCATTTATCCCACCCAATTTCTTATGACAGATTGACGCCCTACAAAAGCCATCACAACTTGTAAATTGGAGGCCCAAATTGGAGGCCTCTTCCATCAAAAGTATATCAAGGGTTTTGAAAAGTTACGGAACCTACCTTGCATGCCCCAACTTTCTACTCTGACTCTATGACCCTCTTTGGATATAAATTGAAGTCTTTTCAATAAATTTTAGAGAGAAAACTTTGCAAAAATTCACTAGAAAATACTACCGATATTCACTCCCCTCTTTTACCTACGTATTTTCCCTTGGAATATTTATCAATTGAAGAAATTTCTAAGACATCCCCAAATAAACACATCCATTCTAACACCCAGCCATTTTTGTGAGTTAGATTACCAAATTTTATGAGAACACCCCTAGGAGTATTTTGGACAATATCCCAGAGGAATTGGTGGTAAAAACCATCAATTTTTGTGGTTGTACCTCCCTGGTATGATCAATAATACCAATTAGAAAACCCAAGGATGGCCATGAATCGGTATACAATTTTAAGTTAATTTTAGTGTATATAATTTCTAAATTAGTTTACACACATCATACTAGAATTTTGTGAGATTTGGAGTAGTTTTGGATCTTCAATTAGGGTTTTTGTGATGACAATCCCAATTGGAACACCCAAGGACAGCCATGGGTTCTGCTTGTAATTTCATTTCAATTTCTACATAAATAATTCTTAAAGTAGATAATATATATTATGCTAAGTTTTGGTACAATTTGGAGTAGTTTTACATCATCTATTGCACTTTTTGTATTCAATATTGCATGCATCTTTATAATTTTATCTTAATTCGTACATGTTATTAATCAATTTCATTTTCTTATGTGTAGATATAGGTATTCTAGTGCATGATAAAGGAGCTAAATATTTGAATGTGAATAGGTCATCACAATGGTATAAAAATCCCACTCTTCAATCGTGAGTGTGAGGAAGACACTCAAAGTGTGCCTTGAGTTTTTGAAAGGATTAGATCCTTTGGACATTGTAATGGATTGTATCAATTAAGAGCCCTTAAGGGGATATTTTATAACCATGCATTTTACAAATAATTTAATATAAGGAGAACCCCCCATTTATTTCATTTATTTGTCACTTATTGATTACTTTAATGTCGCTTTTGAATGCTTAGATAGGACAATAGATGTATTTAATTTCCCTTTTCTAGGTGCATCATTTTTTATGCTCTACAAGTTCTTCAAAGAACTCTCTTGATCTTCAAAAAGGATCTTCTAGCATTTTTTGGATGCTCTATGAGATCTTCATAAGGTTTTTGATATGGCAGAATCTTATGGTATCCCTTGAGACCTTCTCTTCAACCTTCTACTTCTGGAAGTGTTGGTTGTGAGATCTTCTCCTAGATATTCTAATTTTACTATCCTTGGATTTGAGTAAGACTCTCCTAATCCTTCTTCTTCTTCAAAGTCTGGAAGTTATTCAATGAGATCTTCTCTAGATCTCTTCACTTTTGCTTCAAGGCTGAGTTGATTCTAAATAAGATATTATTCCTAAATTTACTGTAGGAAGTTTCCCAAATTTTTGAATATTCTATTTTTGCAACAAATATGTTAGTACTAAAATATTTAGTATGATTTTGAATCAGATATTCTTCTCAAATTCTTATTTAGGATAAATAATTCTATGGCCTATTTCAATAGCAAAGCTCCTATGGACTTTTCTAGTACCAAGGCTACTATGGACTTTTCAATATCAAGGCTTCTATGGCCTTTTCAGTGTCAAGGATTCTATGGACTTTTTAATATCAAGGCTTCTATGGATTTTTCAATATCAAGACTTATATAACTTCTTCTTCAAGGATTATATGGCCTTTCTAGATCAAGGATACTATGGCCTATTATTCAACTATGGAATTTTGCAATCCGATAATGGAGATCTTAAGTCTCCTATCTTCACCATGATCCTTCACTTAAAGTCTTATTCCATAGTATTCTCCTCTTGCACAATGAACTAACCTCTACAATATGAGGGTACCACAACCTTCGGGCAATGAATTTGGAGTCTCCTAGCTTTCTATTGTAGGAGTAGTTCCAATTCTCTAAGAATTGTTTTTTTCCAACAAAATTTTTTTAGGTACTTATTAGTAAATTTTGGATAAACTAGATGATCTTCACTAGATGATTTGTCAATCCAGTGGATTGAATGCTGAGTCCTAATATTCATGAGTTATCCTAAAAAATATGTGGAAAAGAATCTAGACAAAAATGATCTCAGTATTTTTAGAAACTGATATTCCTTTCAGTCTTAACTTTGTGACTCTCCCTAAATATACCACTTAAATTCTTTTGAAGTTTTTTTATAGTGGCTGGTTTACTAGTGCATCAATTTGAAAAAAATCTCAAGATAAATAATAATGGTGGTTTCTCTATTGACCTACATAGACTAGATCTACCATGGCTCTGATACCAATGCTAGATTTTGATAAATGAGCCTTGGGAAATAACAATCACAAGATGCAAAATAATATTAAAGAAACTAAATCTTCTAGATGACTAAAGTATGCAATAAATAGAAATCATATAAAATATAACAATGTAGCTATGGAGGAAATAAGAATACCATTAATAAAGCTACTAATCTACATTGCATCCATCACCAATGAATGGTGAGCCATATAAAACTATACTATCTACTAAGCTACACTATATGACTATGTCTCCTGATTCTCTATCTATCTAAGAGGCCATCATTATATAGGTAAAATATGATACTTGGCCAACACTCTATCTAGTTGTGCAAGGGATAACTTGTACAAGTACAACCTATATATTAACACTTGTGCATTTATTACATTGCATGAAGTAACTAGCTAACTTACACATAAAGTAATCTAAGCATGTATCTTGGAGGATACATTTACATAACCCAAATGATGGAATAGACTCTATTTCCAATAATTCTTTCCTCAATAGTCATTAAGCCCAAGATCTCCCATTAGAGTTGGATCAGGGAAGGGAAAAGAATAGAAAGAACCATAAGAAAAGAACCCATAAAATGACACCCACATCTAGCAACTATCATAGCAGCCATAAGGTAAAAATACCAAATACCCACTAGTTGGAGTGAATTGAAAGTACAAGTATGAATCCACAGATGTTGAAGGTATAAGGTCTCCCCTTATATTTGAATTAGGGAAGGGGTAAGACCAAAAAAATTTGTAGAGAGACATGACCAACATAAACAACTGATAGCAATATCTTAGAGGGAAAAATCCAACAAAAAATACAGGAAGGCCTCTTGCTCAGAGAGAAAGGGTTTGATAGGAGCAGGAGGCTCAGGCCCTCTCTACCATGGTGAGGCTCAAGCTCTCTCAATACCCCTCTACCATGGTGAGGCTCAGGCTCTCTTAGGCCCTTATTTTTATAATATTTTTACCATTATAAATATTTACCAATATTTAAACCTAAACATATTATTCTCATTTGATGTTGTGCATGCATCTTTACTTAAAATGTTTTTGTGAAAGACTACAATAGTATGATTTTGGATTCTTATTTAAAAACCTAAACTCAAACCACAACTATGTGTTTATACTTATGTTTAAAAAAAATATTTACCTAAAATAAAATATATTGGGGAGGAAAAACTACTTTGCTAGGGTTTGGATCTACCATCATTTGTAAATTTGGTTGCTTTGGTTTTAGATATTGATATTATTTCTAATTAGGTGGTTGCTCTTCTTTTTATGGCTTCACCATTTGTAGATGTAATGGTTGTTACAAATAGTCAAACTCATGGTTCCAAAGTGAGCTCAAGAGTTTATTTTGAAAGTGGTGGACGAGGTTATGATTCTTCTCTAGATGTTGTACTCTCTCTTGATGCTATTTCTCTAGTTGTAAAATGGTATGAAAATCATTGTCTTATAGCTTATTTTGTTGGTCAAATCCTATCATAAGAATATTTTAAAAATTGGTTGAAACTTCACTAGGAAGCTTATGGTGTTGTGGTTGTAGGTATCCACAATCTTATTAATGATTTTGTTTTACTTTCCTTTAAAGAACCATCATAATTGCAAATCTTGGTTGCTAAGTCTAATTATTGGTTTCTTCATAATACTTTGATGGTCCTTTCTCCTTGGACCCATTTTTGAGTTTCAAAGTAAGTTACCTTGAAAGTGATGGTTTGAATTGAACTTTGTGTTCTTTCATTGCCCTTATAGGTGTTTATTGATAATATTTTTAAACCTATTGATCGGGTGATCTATTAGGAAGAAGATCAATTCTTCATAGCAGGATCTAGTAAAAGATTTTATGTTGAGGTTGACCTCACATAGGATATTAGAGAATTTATAAACATCATCCTTTGATTTTTGGTGACTTATTTCAACCTTATCGAACCTCTGGCCGACAATGTAGGTAGTCACTCAATTGTTGGTGAATTATTTCAACCTTATTAGACCTTTGTATTTAATAATTATTTAGTTCTAGATAATAGTGGGGGCAGCCCTATGGGAGATGGCTCCATTGATATTCCTCCATGAATTTCATTTCTTGGAATATTCAGGGACTTACAAAGTCCTTAAGAAATTTTTTTATTCAATTTGCTCTGCAATGTATTAGCCATATTGATGTTATTTATTTACAATAAGTGAACATATTTGTTTTTTTGTTAGATCTTTCTCTTAGCTATATTATAGGTTCTTTTATACATTTCATTACTCACCATACATATGGTTGGGGTGGTGCTTCCATTTCTATATTCTCCAAACTTGAGGATTTTTTGCTTGGGTCTGGCGAGGATCCTTCTCATCGTGTGGTATAGATTTTGCTAAATATTAATGGGAACACCCTGGGCATTACCAAAATTTATGCACTTAATGATGGACCTAGTAACTTGGCCCTTTGGTGGTACCTGGCTGATCACTTGTCAATGGCAAATTAGCTTTTTTGCGGGGATTTTAATATGGTTGAGCATGTTGAAGATAAATTTGGCCACCTTTTGATGCACTAGTATGTTGGAGAGTGTGAGGCTTCGTTTTTCTTATGGATGGGGTCTTTTTGATCCCCTTTTTGTCAATGCAATTGCACACCTCCACCCTGGTTCACGTGGTCCAATTTTTGTGCAAGTAATGAAAGATTTTGCAAGCACCTTGATTGAGTTATGATGTTAGAGCAAAAAAAAATTTATTCTCCTCCATCAATAATAAGATTGTGATGGTATAGGATCAATTCCTATTGTTAGATCATTTCCTGATTTCCTTTTAGATTGAGTGGAGTGGTCACCAATTTAATTTTTTGTTCAATCAATTTTATTTAAATACTTATTTATTACAACATCCTAGCATGATTGTTGTGATTGACTAGAATTTATTACCTCAACCTCCTCAATCTATCAATTGGATTTATTTTTGGAGTGAGATAATTGCCCATGCTACCTCTTTCATGTAATATTTTGGCAAACATGTGACACATGTAAAAAAGCATTCTCATTTGGCTATTACGAAGGAGTATCAACAAAATTTACTGTTACTAGAAAATGATTTGTATGACCGATATTTTTAAACTAGGGTTACTAGTCTTCACCACCAGCGTATTATCTATTAATTACATGAAGCTAGAGGAGCTCATATTTGGGTTTGTATGTACTAGCTAGGGGTTGGTAATCGCATATCCAAAGCCTTTTTCAAATATCTTCATTCTAGGTAGGACAAGATCAAGATCAAGGCTATTCAAGTCACTCATGATAGGCTGACATCTCTTCTTGATATTTTATTGGCCTTTGTGGATGATTATAAGCTTATCTTTCAAGCACAATAGGATTCTTTAGAATATCATATGGTGCTTCAATAGTGTCTTGATGTTGTTCCTACTAAGTTATCTACTTATGATAGACTTATTTGTGAGGCTCCTATTTCACTTGTTGAGCTTCATAATGCTCTTATGACTATTTCGGATGACAAGTCCCCTAGTCTTAATAGCTTTCCCTATGAATTTTATAAATCCACTTAGAATTTTACTAAGCTTGATATGCTCAATGTCCACAGTGAAGTGTTAGCCAATAATTCTCTAGGTAATATCATCAATCATAGAAACATTAAATTATTCCTAAAGTGAGTAATATTGATATTATCACCAATTGGAGACCTATTACTCTACTTAATTCCTATTACAATATTTTAGCTAAATATTTAGCTCTCCATATTCACAATAATATCCTTGTGATTATCAAACCAGAGTAGATGGATTTCATTAAATGGTGTTACATATTTTATTACTATATGGGAAGGTTCAAATTGGGCTTGTCTCTCTGGCCAAAATCTTTTGTTTCTTAAAATGGACATTGAGAAAGATTATGATCATATTGAGTGGTCTTTAATTCTCATCATGCTCCAAGCTCTCAGTTTTAACCCCTTTTTTATCAGGGCTATTAGTATATTGTTTGTTGATGTTTCAAGATATAGGTCAGAGTATTTCGGTTTGTTTCATTATATTCGCTAGGGCTATCCTTTGGCCCCCTCGCTTTACATCCTTGCTACTGGAGCTTTTGGTTATACTCTTGTCAATCAATTGTCTAAGGTGTCGATCAAAGATATTCTTTTTCCTGATATGTACACCCAAATTATTAATGGGCACTCTGTGGATGATTATTTTCTCACTATCAATGAGGATGAGGTTTCAATTTCAACTACTTTGGTTTGTTTGTGTATTTTTTTGTAAGGCCTTAGATTCCAACATCCAATGGTATAAATATCTTTGTTTTTTCCTTGCTTCTTATTTTGTGTCTTTTTGGCTTAGATATTTTTCATTGCATTGGCTTCAAAGGGGTGAGTGTATTAAGTTCTTAGGAATCCCTTTGGTTTTGATAGCTTACCCTATAAACTCTAGTAGTATGTCATTGATAGAATTGAAAAGAATATTTTTTGTTGGGTCTCGCATCCCCTTTCTCTTTCTAGTAAGTTTTAGGTTTGCACAAAAATTCTTGTTACCACCCATTTTTATTACTCTTCTTTTTGGGACCCTTCTAATAATTCTTATAATAAGTTGGCTAGATTGCTTAGGGATTTTATTTAGGCCAAGGGGAATAATTCATGTGGTTTTCATCGAGTTGCTTAGAATATTTTTTGCACACCTACTGATAAGGGTGGGATGGGCATCATTAATATTTATAGATAAAGCATTTCTTTGTGTGCTAAGTGGGTGGTTAAAGCTATTGAAGGCCCTAAATCTTGGAAGGTTTTTATTTAACATTGTATTTCTTCAAGGCTACCTTATGGGTGCAAAGCTTGGTATAATATTGGTCTTCATACTCTTATACTTCTACTCTAATTAAGATTTAAGGTTCCTTTGTTGTTAAAAGTATTTGGTGGGCTTTTGAGGTGATGAAACCTCATCTTCACTAGATTGGTGATGGTTTTAATAATGGTATTTCTTTTAATTCTTAAAATATATGGTTGTATCCTATTCTATAGAACTCTTCAACTCTTCTTGCTAATATGTAAGGATTAAATATTTGAGGCTATTTCGTAAGGGCATATACTTTATTAGAGATTTAGTT
This sequence comes from Wollemia nobilis, assembly GCA_028583015.1. Lineage (NCBI taxonomy): Eukaryota > Viridiplantae > Streptophyta > Pinopsida > Araucariales > Araucariaceae > Wollemia > Wollemia nobilis. The sequence goes on from JAQPPZ010017235.1 coordinate 17,325,931, forward strand.
TACTCTCAAGACTAGATTTCTTGGCCTAATCTCAAACGTAAATTTAATTTTTAGAATAAAGTCTTCCTTCTATTCTTAAGATTCAAGAGCCTATGCTTGATGTCATGCTTAATAAGCTTTACCTTCAATCCTTGAGTGCCTAATGGAGGGATTAGCATTAGAAGGTAGATACTCCTTTCAAGAACTACTTTTCTTCCTTGCTTTATCAGCTTATTAGTCCTATTTCCCCTATTATTGATAAACTTAATGAAATATGGAAGACCCAGTCTACCTCCTATACTTAGATTGATTGTCTGAATCGTATCTGCTAGTTTAACCTTAAATCCATAATTACCTTTTCTATTTGATCTCTTATTTATCAAAATGTTCCTATGGGAGAGATACTTAGTAGGGTTTGTCTTCCTAATCCTAAGTGTTTAGCTTGTGGTCATTTTGAGACTTTTAAATATTTGTTTTGATTCTACCCCAATGATCATTTTTCCTGGTCTTGGATTCACTCATTGTTTGAGCCCTTTCATTCTAAATTTTTCAAATGGTAGATGATATTTTTTGGAGATAATAGTTGTTGGCCTTCTTATATTGTTGCTTTGTAGAATTTCTTTCATGCTATTATTTTATTTCAACTTTGGAAATCTAGGAATATTGTTGTCTATTATGGAGATTCAATTTCTAGTCAATTTTCTATGCATGAAAAGATTACGGGGTTTTCTACTGTTACTATTCAAATCCATTTGCAAGCTTCCAAGTTGACTCATGAGTTGACACATTTGATAAACCTTATTAGATACTAGAATGAAGCTCCATGCACTATTAGCAAGGTTTTTCCTAACCTCCCTTTGGCTCAAGGTCCCTCTATTTCAGCGTAGTAGGTCGAGGAGGCGACGTTTTCTAGTCTCAGGTCGTTTTGTCAATACCCACAACAGGTCTCGGTCTCCTCTAGGAGCGACTCCCTTTGCTTAGTTATGATGTTTATTCATCATTTTAAGGGCTGATTTTATTTTTTTGACCTCGAGCATCATCATCATCATTACAATGTTGATAGTTTGGGTGACCTTACGCCTCAAACTCTAATTTTTCAAACTCTTTTTTATTATAACCTCTTATTTTTATTAAATATAATTGTTGGTTCTAATTAATTATATATATATATATATAGCATTAATAATACAATTGCTTTATTCTCTGTACTATTGTAAAATAAATTGAACATTAACTTAACTTGTTGTATTTACTAGCACCGCCTAGCAAAAGATGCAAATTACTCTGCAGAAAACAACCAACTCGCCACCTTTGTAGGGTTTCACCTCACACACATAATTTAACTGTATCTTATTATTATAATAATAATAATCATGTGAGGTCCATATTCTTCTACCGCTCGTCTGCAGACAAAGGCGTTTTTCCACACTCGGCCGGGTCTGCAGAAATACCCTTTCTCCGGAGCACAGTGCTGGTCCTCCCTACATTTGCATATCCTGTCCAAGGCGCATCCGTCCCTCCACACCGTCAGATCATTCCCTCCGATCCCAAACACGCCATTAGTCCAGTCGCTGGAAAACAATCCCTCCGGATCAAACCTCCCTTTCACCTCCAAAAACCTCTCCATATCCGTCGTCCTCTTCCCCATCCCCCCTCCCCCCGAACGGGTATCCCCCAGACATGCCTCCGTGCTTCTTGATCAACATCTGCACAATCTCGTCGTACCCGTCCCCGTTCCACTTTGGGACCCCGGGTTGCCTGGGGGTGTAGTACATAATCTCCATCGTCACCGTGTCCTCCGCGGGCCCCAAATAGGTTTCCGATTTTTTGATCTAGCGGAACCCGATGGCCTTCTGGTCCAGCTTTCACATGCCTTTGGGATTGAGATCTCTCAGCTTTTTTGACGTCTCGAATGGCGTCGCCAACTCTGGAGAGGGTCACCCGCAGTTCCAGGTCCCAGTAATAGGTGCCGTTGGCGCGCCTGTTCCACGTGCAGACAGCCAAGTTTTGGTCGGGTGCACAAGTGATTTTCTCGTATTTGAAGGCGTAGTTCTGGAACCCTCCGGATGTCTGCATAGGGTGATTGAGGCCCCTTACCTGAAATCCCGTGAAAGTGTTCCCGTCGTTGAGGAAACCGCCGCCGCCTATGGCCTTCGCGTATATCGCTTCGGCGCCGATTTTGCACATGATGTCTGTGTCCTGGTGCTCTTCAATGCTAATGGCTGTTGTTGGGACGCAGAGATTCATTAGATGTTCATAAACAAATTGAAATGACGATGTAATGAGTGGCATTCATTACTTCTTAACTTGAACCGGTTACGTTATTTTGAGTTATTTTGTTGATTTATGGTCTATGTCCTAGTAATGTTGCTTAATATTAAACTATTCAATTTTTTATTACGGAAAGGCATGAACGAAAGTAGGAATGTCTTTATTGTGTCGTTAGAGTATGATCTCAATTTTGCCATTGTTTATATTTAGCCCTGTATCATTTAAAACAAAATAAATTAAAAAATTTATATTATAATATAAAAAAAAATTAAAAAATTAAATATTTAAGTTCTAAATTTTTTATAATAAATTTAAATTTATAAGGTTAGCGACTATTCAAAGATTCAAAATCTATAAAATAAAGTTTAACTCCTCAGATAATATACGAGGCAGCTATTTAAATATCTACAAGCATAAAAGAGCGCTTAACCCAATTATACGTTCAAAAGTCTAAATCCTCGTGGGAAACCTAGGAGTGAAGTTGATACATTTCTAAAGCTTTTACATATGAATTTGGTACATTTCTAAAGCTTTTATATTTGAATGTTTCCAATTTAGGTGCGGTGATAGTGAATTTCGACGAGCTTGTGTACTACAGAATGAAAATTGAATATGAGACAGACCTAATTCTTGTGACCTTCTATAATTATCCTTCTATATTATGATATCTTTATTTATTTATTATTAAGAATTATTTTCAAAATATTTCTTAAAATTTCTTTAGAGATTGATCATTTTAGTATTTGAGCAAGCGACGGAAGGTGGATAAAGAGATTGTGGTAGAGGAAATTCTGACATGTTTAGTAGATTTCCTGGTCCTTGTGTCTAGTCAGGCCTTGGTGGCTTCTGAAAGTTCTAGTGAAGGTAGTGAGGATGTTCACTCATTTTCACTGTGTTCTAGTCCAAATAGTATCTCTTGCAAAATACATATTTTGGCAAAAGGCTTGAGGGAAAAAGCATCGAAGTGTAATATCAATGAGGTATTGAAGAATTCACTAATTTTTCTTATGATCTTGCCTAAGGTGGGGGGTCCTCCTTCAATTAGCTAGGCGGATGGTAGTGGCACCCAAAAATCATTGTGTTTGCTAAAAAAAAAGTGGGAGGAGGCTGAGTCTTCTCCCTTATCCCACCCTATTGATGTGGAGGTTCTTCTTAGGGATTTCCATAAGGACAAGATGGTGTCTGATATTTATACTTTGGGGGAGGCCTCTACGAGGAAGAGTGCAATTTTGCACAACCTAAAATTGATTGAAATCAAGCAATGAGTTGTTCCAAGTTCTATGAAAATGATGTTAGACTATGCTAAGGAGGTTGCACAGATGTCTAAAACAATAATCTATGAGATAGATATGATGCTATAGAACACCCTCAGTTCTCTCTTGTTCGATCTCATCTTTATTTTTCTTTGGTGTTTGTTGGTGCCTCTTTGATTCTGTGGTTGTTTTTTGTGGTTTTCTCTTCTGGTTGCCTTAATGGCAGGTTAGTTTTTAAAAGGTTGTGGTGTCCCTTTCAAAACCCTCTTTTATCTTAATAGTATGAAATATATATATATATATATATATATATATATATATATATATATATATATATATATATATATATATAAATATATATATATAATATCCTTAAATTTTCTATTTATGAAGCTTTTTAATAGTTTTTTTTGACCTTTTTATTTTCTTTAATTTATCTCATTGTTTTTTAGATTTTATGATCTTCTAGTCTTAAACACAAGGATTATTTGAAACTACCTTTTATGAAGGGTTTTTTTACCTTGAAACCTTTTGAATGTGTCATAAAAGCTCCTTTCAACATCATAATTTTAATAATTTTAAATAGGATAATTTTACTCTTAAAAAAAGATTAAATAGAGTGCACTTTGGCTTTCTTTATGTTAAAGCTTAGAAGAGGTTTAGAAGAAGAATTATTATTTTTCCACCTACTTTGATAATACATGTTAGAACTTAAGGTTTGCATGATTATATTATGGTAGTGAAGGTTACTTAAGTACATAGGATGTCTATTTTAGGTATAATGAACCCTCAAACAAACTTATAAATATCTTGTCCTATATTACATGCATGCACCTTGTGGAGGGTGGTTATACCACTTAACATCTCACATGGTCTATAATGTAATAGACAATACAAATAATCTTGTACAAGGAATAAATATAACATATGACACCAACGATTTGATCATTGTTCATGGATATAGAAGTTTTGCAGAAAGATATTATATTTATCATGACAAAAGCTATCATGTTGAAGGATATTATGATTGTGACGATGAATTTATGTGCTTTGAAAAGTATACTAAAGGTTTTGGCTCAAATTATTAATGAACATGGGATATAGTGGTTGAAGTTTAGGGAAAAAAAAGTAAAGTATGAAATATCCCACATCAGGCATAAGACCTCAAACTGAAGGCCTTAGATATTTAAAACATAAATATTTAAAATAGAAATTCCTTAAAATAGATAAATATATAGATCAAGTAGAGCCTAATAATACCAAATTTGTAACAAGTGGCATTAATTTTATAGATAAATAAATTATCAATATAAAGAAAAAAGAAGCAATATCAAAATACATATGAATTATGGAATTATGGATGGATGAATGTGCCAAACAGAATAAAATAATATATAGTTTCTATAGAAGAAGATCAATTTTTATGAAAAGAATATAATTTTTTCATTATGAAATGTGTAATGAAACTTGTGATAAATGATTTCAATATCAAAGAATTAACATGATGGCTAACTCAAAGGTAAAGTATAAAGTGACCTAAAGGCAATTACCTAGAGGTAATGACCTAGTTAGTGGTAACCTAGAAGGCAAATACTAAGAAGTAGAGATCCGAAAGTAACCTAGAGATAATGAGACAGTGGTAATAACCCAAAGAAATATCTTGAGATACACCAAAAAGGTATACTAGATTGATACTATTGTCTAGCAATATCAAAGCCAAAGATAGAGTATATTTTAGTGCTTAAACCATATAAAAATTTTATCATCTAGATTAGGGGAGTAGTCATTTATTTGTTTTACCAAATAATGTAGTTAGGGGGATTTTAGCTAACCATTATATTATTACATTATTTGTATTTTTTATTTATTATTAAATTTGATTAGAGTTGTTTAAGAACTATATTGTTATCTAACCTCTTTGTAATGTGTAATAGAGAGTACGAGGTTCCAATATATGTTGTACATATTGTGAAAATAATAAGGTAGTTAAAATTACTATCTTGTATTAAATATTTATCTCCAAAACAACCATTAGCACTAGATCAAATTATAAACCTTTGATATGATACAATAGTGTCTATTATTTATTTAGTCTAATATTTAGAGAAATTGAATGTAAGGTCCTCACAAATTTAATGTTATAATCATGATTTTTTAAGGATGTCTTTGCATAGCATTTAATTGAAATAAAATGGAATATCCATTACCCATGCTACAAAATCTACACATGAAGGATTCTATTAATTGATACCTAATTAGTGATCGAATTATTCAATAATACCCTATACCATAAAGTATATTTACCATACAATAAAATATGCAAGCATACCATAATATATTCCTTTTGAATGTAATGAATTGATATTATTGTAGATAACTCATTTAGGTGACCTAATATTATCTTGTTCCCACTATCATAATAAGTACATAGAGCTTTCGTAACAATAGTTGGGGTGAGAGATTAGGTCCTTAGATTCAACCATCCTTGATAGGTCTAGTTGGTAAGTTTATTTTAAGTCCTAAGTGGTTTAGAAACTATATTATTATATGGAGGTTGAAAATACTACATTGGATAAGGACATACTCGTTAACCTTAATATGAAGCTATGTATGACAAGAACAAAGGAATTTATCAAAAATTTTATGGTGGATAACTTTAAGGATATTGATATGTAGTGTAATATGGTGATAAAAAAAGGAGGATTATATTTTTGAAAAGGATATGTATTAGCACATGCTAATTTCTAATCTATAAGGACTTGCATACTTTTGAAATAGAGGATATTACAAGCCTTGTTAAGGGACATTTTAGTTTTAAAGAGGTAAAAATTCCTATAAGTTTTGGTAATGGGTGATTATATGGAGGAGTAATTTGGTCTAAGAGGTTTCTCTATATTTATTGCACCCCAATTTAATTAGTTGATACTTGCAAATGCAACACATTGATTCTATTTGGAGATAAATATTTTTCTAAAGATCTAGTTGGTTTTAAGTTTCCCAATAATGAGGTTGCTAGATGTGTTAATCTATAGACTAGACCCAAGGTAACTTTCAAAACAAGTTATAGTCTATTTATTATGGTCTAGACACTAGAGGTTGAGTCATATTATTCATATTATTAAAGGACACTAGGAATAAAATTTTATAGGATTATTCACATATATCAAATAAATTTTATAGAGAGAGATATTGTGAGTTAGGGTGGGTCTTGTATTGGCCTAACTTTGATTGCCAAGAGTGGAAGACTAATGATAAGGAGAATCAAAAGAGGTAATTTCTTGGGATATAGGATTATGACCTATTTTAATATCCATTAGAATATTTCCTTTTGATGAAATAGGATTATGTGTAGGATTTTCCTCAATCTCATCATCTTGGCACACCCATTCAATAATTTGCTCCTTTTTCCCTTTTTTGTTCCTTCATTTGTACATGATCAATACCATTGAAAAAATTTATTTGCTTAACCATTACAATTTTGAATGCATATTTTTAAGCCTAAGATCCATCACATATGTACTTGCACAAACAAAATTTGGAGATCAATTTTAAAAATTTACAAAATTTTGATCTACAAAGTGAATTGCTAACCAATTGGAGAAAATCACTTGTAGAATTTGATATTAAATTTTTTTATAAGTTAATCATTTGGATTAAATAAATTTGGTTTTGGGATTAATAAATTCCCTTGGAGGAGTTAGGAAGTTTTCTTGGCCTTCCAAGAATCAACTCTTTAGAATTTGTGGAAATATCTAGCTAGATTGAACTTTGGGAAATTTTTTATTCTTCCAAGAAATTGGTAATTCATGAGGCTAATAACTCTAACTTTAGAGCAAAATTCATCTTGAGTTAGGATTGGGAAAAATTATCCAAATTCAATCCAATTGTTTTTTACCTATGGCAAATGCAAATTTAGATCTTTCAAGTCTATCAAATTATAGTTGATCCATTTATAAATATATTTTGCATAACAATGGGATATTAATTCAATAATAAGCATAATAAAGGTAAAAAAATCTTGTGAATTAGTATTCTAATCAACTATTATATGTATATGTTTTAATGTTGTTATTTTAAGAAGTTCTGAAAAATATATAATAGTTTATAAAATAATTTATTTTATCCACAAAAAAATACCTCTTCTATAATCTACAGAACATAAATTCTACATTTTCTATTAATTTTTAACATGTAATAATGTTTCATTCATACATAATTTATATAATTTAATATGCAAAACTTAAAATGATTATACAACAATTAAAATTATGGGAGATGTTGATATAGAATATGAAAGGAAGGACAAAGACCTCCACTTAAGAGTTTATCCAAAATATTTTTTTGTCCTATCACAAAAATATACGAGCAAGAAAAAATATTAAAATTTTTGTAAGTTGAAGAAAACAAAGATAAACATAAGCTAGGTTATATCCTTTATTTTAATGGAAAATCAACACCAACATTATTTGTAATAAGAAGCATATCCAAAATATTTTTTAAGTAAATGAAAAGACCACTAAATCATAGGAAAATGAAATAATATTAGAAATAATAAAGACTAAAATATATCAATGAGCCAAAATAAATTGAATAGTACATTTTTTCTCAACAATTTACTATATAGGAAAACTAAAGGAGCATATTTTAATTAAATTTTTTATCATAAACCCATCAAAGCTTCAACTTTAAAATTATATTACAAAATAAAATACCTCAATATGGATTCTTCCATCAATACAAACTTTATGTTTTTATATAGGAGTATTAGTTACCTTGATAAGGGTTCTCAATGGATACAAAATTTGATGGTTAAATTTCTATGCAAACTTTACCTTCCATATGTTATAAGACGACTATCACATGAACATTGACCATTTAATTTTATTATTATTTTTTCTTATATAGATGAAGAAGTTTTGAAAGGACCTTAAAACCTTTTAACAGAGTAGAGCTAGTCACTAAAAAAGTGATAAAACACCTCAACCATAAAACCAAGCTACCAAACAAAAAGCTACCAGGTGACACTTACAATAGCAAAAAAATTTAAAATTTAAAATTGGACTACCACCTAACTAATATGAAATTCAACACATTACTTGAAACTAGAGTGCTAAAATAATTTAAAACTAAATATTTAAATGGGCCAAAAATAGGAAATTGAAATCTAAATAACCACCAAGACAATTTGGAGCTAGAAATTTAAATGAACTTCCCATCCAACCAAACAAGATCTAGGTACCAAAGAGGAATTTAAGATAACCATCGTAGAATTACACATTGGCTTCGCACCAAGAACAAACCACCAATCTACTCATAGAAAATTGTTGGTCGCTTCTTGAGGAGACATTCTGGACCTCTACTGGAAGCTAGAAACCATGAGTCTACAAAGCTTCACCAATCTAGAACTAAAATCAAGATCTTTTAGGTAGAATTAGGAAAAAGTTTAGATTACACTGGTTTTACACCCATACTACAAATCTATATGGATTTATCTTCTAATCCCTTCTAGTTGAGATAATATGGACCTCTACTATAATTTGGATATTATACAACACTTCCCCACTAAAACCACAATCCCAACTTCCCACATAATTTTAAAACTGTAACCAGTGATCCCACACTCTAGCAGTCCATGGTAGTATTTTCATTTGTGATATTTGATACGATTTCCCCCATCATGATACTGGGGGGAGTGAAAAAATAACTCAATATTAAATTGTTTATCTTTTGATTCCTTTTCCTTTCTAGAATTCAATTGGGATTGAAGTTCATCTGCAACCCCTACTTCTACTTCTTGATTCCTAATAACTTTATTAGAAGTTTTTCCAATATTCTTGTTTGCCCCCACAGAAATCCATCCTTTCCATATGCTTCTTGTTTTAGGCTAAGAAAATATTACCCTTGATGATCCTTCCCAAGGAGAGGGGATTGAAATTCATTTTAAGAAGCCATATTCTTTAGTGGAGAATAAAGCTCCACCACAACCTTTGAAGGGGAAGAACCAACCTTAGCTACTTCTTGAGGAACACCATGCTCCCCTTGAGCCACTTCCTAAGAATTTAAGAAAAGAAAATAATTTTTAAGGAAATCCTAAGGAATAGGATTTTTAGAAATCAAATTAGCATGGTCAAGTAAAGGAAAACCTTTGTAGGAGCTATACAGATTCTTTAAAACTATTCTTTATGGGTTTCTAATATCAACCACCACAAACCCATCAAAAATCCTATCATCCATATAATTTACTTTTATTAATTGTATAATTGAAACCATTTATTTTAAAGATGCATCATACAACTAATAATTATTAATTAAATGAGAAAAATTAATAGAATGAGTTTAGTTATGCAATCACAATATTGGTGTAATGTGTGGAAAATTATCTAAGCTCTATGGATAAGAATAAGGTGTATTAAAGAGTTATTAAAGTTAGCTAATACGTGAAATCCTTATTAAACAATGATAATATTGCTCTAGTTCATACTACAACTAAACACCATTACTTGAAAATGACTCATGTTATAGATTGAGAGAATGTCTCATTGTATATATTTGTTAGGAAAGATTAAATAAAAATACCTTACATTTTTCTTAAAAACATAGGCTTCAATTGGTGTACAAGTATGATATTTAAAGGTCCAAGTTTTTTTTGACTAATGAGGGTATTATCAATGGAAACATAACATTATACAAAGTAGTAGTAACAAAGTACAAAACTCCGTATATCTTAAATTTTAAACCAATAATATGATCCAATAAAATAATTTTCTATATTTATTTAGAATAAGATAAGGGATACATTACTTTTTGCTTTAATATATAGACTTCAATGAATGTGGAGCTATGATATTTACCACATCATAGTTTATTTTGACTAATGAGGCCAATACGAGAGGAAATATAACATTATAAAAAGTAGTAGTAGAAAATTACAAACCTCCACATATCTCTTAGTGAAATCACGAGGATACGGAAGCCCATAGGCGTACCGGGTGCGATGCAAACACAAGCAAATGTAACGCTAGCTGTGCATGAAAAGGGAAAACAAGCGAACTGAAATGAGATATAAAGAAAAATTTAAAGTGCAGCCCTTATTTTTATTAATTTTTCTTTGAGACCAGGTTACAATACGTCTCCTTCCTTTTTAGGGGCTAGGAGCGTCAGATATAGTTTTGTTTACACCACGGATGGTACATTCCCCTTCGGGATCTTCCGCGTGCCCACATTTGAAATGGGCGGGCCAAACGTCGCCGTCGCTTGCATGAATGCATCTGTGCTTCCTTGCTGCCCCTCCGATGTCGAGATCCTACATTCAGAGAAACAGCAAATGATTAGTAGCACCTACGGATGGAGGGAAACAAGCGATCCCCAAGGCCTCCGGTTAATGCATGCATGAAATAATTAAAACGATAATCAAAACATATCAGAATAAGCTGAAATTTGGATAGAGGCATGAAAAAACTACCAAGAACACACTACAAAAGGAACAGTCAAGAAATCTGCTATAGATTTCTAATCGCTCCGGGGTGGGACGATTAGGACTGTCATAAAATGTTAGAAAGCGACCTCCTAAATGTCCCATCCAGGGGCCTCCAAAACACCTACAAAGTTGGGGTTAGGCAAAATAGGGCATTTTGAGATGACCCAGAAGGTCGGATTTTGCAAATTTAGCCTCGATCGCCCTGTATCTGAAGATGCTCCCTGTATGTTAGTGAAAGCGAAAAACAATGAAAACACAGTCAAAATTCATCAGAATGGCATGAAATTTGAATGGCAGCCTATATGAATGACATGAAATAAAATGCAAAAGAAATAGTGGGGAAATCTACCATAGATTTCTAATCACTCTGGGGTGGGGCGATTAGGACTGCGGTAGTGCAGGGGCGCCCATCGTTTGGGGCTTGGTTTCGGCACCAATCCACTTGGGATGGGTCCAAAACCTCCTAGGGGGTTGTGTAAGCAAATTGGGTGGGGTATTGTGGCCAAATGTTTAGGTTTTGGGTCTAGATTGTGCTTCCAATGTTCACCCAATAACCTCCCTTCCAAAAGAGAGATCAAGGATGTAAGAAGCACAAGTGAGGGGTGAGGATGTAATTCGGCAGCACTCCGTTGCTCCAAATGCTCCTGCTCTATCCTTTTTTTGGGGTGAGAAGACTCACCATTTTATAGACCTAAGGGTCTCTTGTGAATGAGCATGCAGAGGTGCCACTTGGCCATCATGCCTTCCTAGGGGAGAGAAGATTCCTCCCTGATTAAGGGCTCCATGACTGCCTCTATGACTGCCTCTTTGAGCTCAAAAATGCTCACTCGCACTCCCATGCATTGAAGGTGGAGTTGAGTGGCGGATCTGAGCTGCCATTTGTCAAGGTTTGACATTTTTCCCATCAAACCTACTATTCGCCCCACCCTGGAGCGAATGCTGCTAATCGTCCCGGGGTGGGACGAATACTAGTTTGTAATCGTCCTAGGGTGGAACGAGTAGGGAGCAGAGTGCCTGAAAGGTGCCAAATTGACCTCTGACCTTCCAAAACTACTTTGGGAGTGGTTAGGACCATTTTTTAACCTCTGGGGGCTGCCCTAGGGGCTATGTATGTCAATTCGATCAGTGCTTGTCATCACATAATCGGATTGGTGTTGTTTTGGTGTCTATAGATGCCCCTTTTTGGGATGCATTGTGCGTGGTGTAGTGCTGAGAAAAAATAGATAACCAAAGCACTAATGATTAGGGTTTCTTAGTAACCTAACCAACTTTTGATGCCCCAAGTATGGAAAGGGCATGCATTCTTGAATCCTTGCTTCTGACGAGCTAAGGAGCTTAACTCAAGTGTTAACCTTTTTTGGTGAGGTGTTACTTGATCTTGGACATTGTTCAGTCATGAATAGGCAAAGGGCGCAACCTTTTGTCTATGGGAACCTTGAGTTCATGATTCTAGAATGCCAAGTGTTTGATCAGCTTGTGATTATTGCTTGTTTGCTGCCCCAAGCGGGAGCGTGATTGTCTTTGTCAATGATTCTTTGAATGCATGCCATTTCCTTGATTGGGTGTGTATTTGTTGATTGGTGACTAAGTGTGACTACCCCCTCAAGCGACGAATCGATGAGGGAATGACCGACATGAGAAAAGCGACGAGTCGCTTGACCCAAGATGACTTATGGTAAGGGTGCCTACAGTTGTTTTTCATTGATCGCTTATGCAGTTTCCGAACAATTTGACCTATTTTTGGTGGGTTTTAACCCTTTTTGTGACACATTTTGGAGCTGAAATTATCAAAAATTTGTCCTCCCATGGAGCGGTCCGGCTATGGTAGCCTTCTTAGGGAGTAGGATAGTGATAATTTGTGGCCCCGACGTCGGTTTTGCATGCCAAGAATGTCAGGCGCAAAGGCGCCTTTGTTCGACAATTTTATTGTTGTTTTTGGGTGGGTTTGGACCCTTTTTGTGACGCCTTTTGGGGATGAAATTCTCGAAAATCCGTCCTCCCGTGGAGTGGTCCGGCTATGGTAGCCTTCTTAGGGAGTAGGATAGTGAGGATTTGTGACCCCAACATTGATTTTGGATGCCAAGAAGCGTAGGCGCAAAGGTGCCTTTGTTCGGCAATGTTATTGCTATTTTTGGTGCATTTTGGATGTAGTTTTTGCTATTTTTGATTTTCTTGCTCTGTAATCATCCCAGGGTGGGACGAATACCAGTTTTGTAATCATCCCAAGGTGGGACGAGAGCTAACTAGAGTGCTCATCCTAGGGTGGAACGATTACAGGCCTAAAAGCCTATATAAGGGCCAAAACTAGGTTTTGGGCTCATTTGCATTTGTTTTTTCTGGCGATTTGGAGCTGTGAGGAGGAGGAGTTCGAGTCTGCGTAGCGGAGCACTATCGAGATTTCATGGATACCATGAGTGCATGGACCGGATCATCGAGTGGCGGAGCCGAGGCAAGACCGGTAGGTGCTCCTTCGCTTTATTTTGTTTGTTTTTATTTTACAATTAAAAATCGTAATTTATTTATGTTGTATTTCATTTGTCTATTTAAACTAAGATTAAAACCCTAGTTTAAGGTTTTTTTTTGTTTGTTTTTGTATTTTGTGTTGCGTTTTTTAAACTAAGATCAAAACCCTAGATTTTTTTTTTTTTTTAATTGTTGTTATTTCGTTTTTTAGTTTAAACTAGAGTTAAAAACCCTAGGTTAAAATTTGTTTTGATTTTGTTTTTTGTTTTTTAGTTTAAACTAGAGTTAAAAACCCTAGGTTAAAAATGTTATTGTTATTTTATTTTTTTGTGTTTTTAGAGTTAACAACCCTAGGTTAAAATTTTTGGTTTTAGTTTGTTTTTTTTTCTTGTTTTTTAGTGTAAACTAGAGTTAAAACCCTAGGTTAAAATTTGTTGTTATTTATTATTATTATTTTTTTATTTTTGTTGTTTAAACTAGAGTTAAAAACCCTAGGTTAAAAATGTTTTGTTATTTTGTTTTTTGTTTAAACTAGAGTTAAAAACCCTAGGTTAAAATTTAGTTGTGATTTTGTTTTTTTTTGTTTAAACTAGAGTTAAAAACCCTAGATTTAAATTTTTTTTTTTTGTTTAAACTAGAGTTAAAAACCCTAGATGTAATTTTTTTTTTTTTGTTTAAACTAGAGTTAAAAACCCTAGATTTAAATTTTTTTTTTGTTTAACTAGAGTTAAAAACCCTAGATGTAAATTTTTTTTTTTTTTTGTTTAAACTAGAGTTAAAAACCCTAGATGTAAATTTTGTTTTTTTTGTTGTTTAAACTAGAGTTAAAAACCCTAGGTTTAAATTTTGTTTTTTTTTTTTTGTTTAAACTAGAGTTTAGAAACCCTAGGTTAAAAATTTTGTTTTTTGTTGTTTAAACTAGAGTTAAAAACCCTAGGTTTAAATTTTGTTTTTTTTGTTGTTTAAACTAGAGTTAAAACCCTAGTTTGCAATTTTGTAATTTTTTTGTCTGTATAGTGTATTAATTTTTTTTGTTGTACAATTTGTATACATTGTTGTACAATTTATTTTTGTTGTCATGTTTTAATGTTTTTGTGTTTTTTGTTTTGCAGGTGGTGAAGAGTCGGTACCGTCAACCGACGATGTTTTTGGATGCACGGGAGGCGCTGACTATGGTAGATTGGGAGTGGCTTGATGCCCTTGGGCTCAAGCAGGTGACTCAGTTAGAGCCTGTGGTGGGGGATCGGGCATATCTGACTGCCCTGATCAATTTGTGGGATCCTCGCACCAACACCTTTCATCTCCCAATAGGGGAGATGATAGTGACTCTTGAGGACGTTTATCGGATTCTATGGATTTCGATAGATGGGCTGCCCATTCGGACTACTCCTCATGATCAGCGGATGATGGTGCTGACATGGTGCTTTGGGCATGGGGTGGAGATGGGGGTGGATAGGCGGTGGAGAGGGCAGAGGGGGACTACCTGATTGGTGGGATTTTGGTGTGGTGGTGGCTGGAGAAGGGCGTGTTGGGGGTGAGGCATGCACTGCTCATGACTCTCATCTCCAACATGTTGCTTCTCGACTCCTCAAGTGCGAGGTTCCCTTGGAACCTGCTTGAGGTAGTGTTTAGACTTGTGGAGTGTCCGACGGAAGCACCCCTGATTATGAGGTGGGGTCAGACATTACTAGCACAGCTCTATGATGAGTTGTACGAGGTCCGCTATCGGAGGTGAAAGGGGATTGGATGCAGCTACCTGTTGCAGTGTTGGGGGTGGCAGCACATAGCTGTGGAGCGATCGCAGGGTTTGCCTTGGACCACTCGGGCAGAGATGGTGGATAGGGAGATTGGGTATGCTGCTCTATGGCAGAGGTTAGAGGAGCAAGGGCAGAGTCGATGGTGGGCAGGTGTCGTAGGGCACTATGTCGATGCCTTCTCATGTCTTGCTCCAGGGGAGGTGTTCTGGCATCCATATCGAGACTATCCAGCTTGGCCTGAGGCTGGGGAGTGGCTTCGATGGGTGCGCAGGGGGAGGTGGCTGATCGGGTGGCACGGGACCGAGTAGGAGTACTTCCTCATATATCCAAGTGACTCGATAGTTTGGGGTGCACTAGGGATTTCCTAGTGAGCCTTTGATCTATCGACGTCGAGGCGATGAGAGGACTCTAGCTTGGCTGATCATTGAGTCGTTGGGTGAGGAGTCGGATGCAATGATTGATGTCCCCGACGTGGACAATGTCGGGGTGACTACAGAGTATGACCAATGGTGGACGATGTGGCGATGGCGAGGTGAGGGGCCTCTAGGAGGCATGGATGTGGCAGTAGTAGGTGGTGAGGATGCGAAGGCATTAGGGGAGGGTTTGGGAGCTCCTCTCGATGATGCGGATATGGTGGAGGTTGATGACTTGACTAGGGATGACCTAGGGGTTTCGGAGTAGCTGGATATATAGGACGTTCTAGAGTAGTGGGTGCCAGAGCAGCCTACCATCCCGGAGATGCCCATGCCTCAAGAAGTCTCAAGGGACATGGAGGCTAGGTATCATGCTGAGATAGCATGATTGGAGGATCTACTATGGAGACGAGATGAGGAGCATGGGGAGGTTCTACAAGAGAGGGATCTCCTATAGACTCAGTTGGGGAGCGGGAGAATGCATTGGCTACGTACCACCGGTGGGATGGGGACACAGATGCTTCATAGGAGAGGGATCTCCTACGGACTCAGTTGGCATAGCACGATGATGCATTGGTTGTGTACCATCGATGGGAGGTGGATTGGGTCCGACATCGATTGGATTTGGAGGTAGAGATTATCCACCTCGATGGGCAGTTACCTGAGCTCATTGGAGGTGGATCTTTGCACCGAATGAGAGACAGTGAGACTAAGCAGTCTGCTTCCTCTCATCACAAGTGGGTGGGTGAGGGTAGCGCTAGTGGGCGTGATGTAGGGGCTAGCAGCAGCCACCCTGAGAGGTCCCATAGGACCCACACCACTAGGGGTAGTTCCAGTCGCATCGATCCTACATGATCATGGTGGCCGACTCCCTAGGCTTGGGGTTTTGGAGTTTTTGATGTTTTTGTGAGGTCAGAGGACCGACTTATTGTAGCCTATGGGCATTTTGGTGATATATATACATGAATTTCATTTTTTTTATACACTTGTCATGATTTATTGTTACTTTTATGCACATTTATTTATGTTGATGTATGCATGGGTTATTATGAATGCGATGTTTCTAATTATATGATGTATGCATATGGAATGGATGAAATGATTTTTTGATAACTTGGCGGTGGCACCATAGACTATACAGGATTTTTTGGCTTTGCTGTACTATGTGATGACTTTATGGAATGACTTTGTATGTGTAATATATTTTTTTGTTTGTATTTTCTGATGGTGATGTAATAATGGAATGTGCTACAGTTGTGCTAAAATGTAGTTAAGGTTTTTTGAGACTCAGATGTTTTTAACTAACTAGCCAAGACTGTATATTTATCTTACAAGACTTTTGACCAAGGTACGAATCAGACTTGAGTTTGACCAAGTTATTTCACATCCTTGTGTGTGCGATTGAATTCGTTTATGTGGTATTTGTCAGGATACCGCCAGTGCCAGATAGGCTGTCAACCAAACCTGTACTGAGGATCACCTAATTAGCTCCACTAACTCCTTTGTTGTATTTAGTAAGATTAATCCATGGTGCAATCTAGGATACCACAAGCTAGCTCATCCACATGCAAACATTGATCTGTACATAATTTTAATGTGATAGATATATCGTCATGCGGGAGGTTTGCCGCTAGTGACCAGTAGGCTATCCACCAAACCGGTACTGAGGATCACCTCATGACCTTTCGAATGCTGAGAGTTCCAGGGATTCAAGTTTGACTCCCTTCTTTTCTTCAATTGTATTTGGGATACTTGCTCTTATATGTAGTGATAAAAATCACTGTTTATTTTTATTATTATTTTTTTGAGCAAGGGATTGGAATTTTGAGTGATGAGAATCACTATTGCTTGTGCTTTTTGATGTATGCACTTTGTGGGTTTGGATATCAAACTTTGGAGTTTGTATTTTGACTTTTGCAATTTTTGATGTTTGCAACCCTTTGGGGATTTTGGGATTCTTGGGGAATTGGGTAGGGAAGATGCTTGTCCTTTTGCCAACTCTCAGCATTCTTGGGGTCATTCGCATAGGGGGATGAGCAAGATAACCATTTCACGTATGGTAACCTAGCCTGCTATGCAGGTTTCATCTTTCATTCACACAACTTGGGAATTTTTATGTGTTTTAACTTGTGTTGGGATGCTACGTAACAAGGTGTGATCCAAGTAAAACTCTACCTTTGTAAAATATGTCTGACTTTGTATAGTTTTTGGCTAGAAATCTAATGACAGCTGAATGACGAAAGCCCTGAATACATTAGAAGACAACTGATGATGATATGGTGAAAAATGTGGATGGCATTTATTTTTGCTGGACTATTTACAAAGTGGAAAAATGTGGAAAATGATGGAATTGCTGAGTAATTACAGTCTATGGTGCATTTGACCTGTATGACCAACAAATATGCAATGTACATTTGTGATGCCTAATGCAACTTATTTTTTTGTGTTTTGATTTTTAAGAGTATGCATGGAAGTGAGATGCAACTTTTTTTGTTATTTTTTATTATTTTATTGTTTTGTTTGTTTTTGAATATTTGTTTTTGACCAAGCGATTGTGGGAACCCTTGGAGCTTTTGGTTTGACCAAAGAGTTTATGGATACCTTTGGGGCATTTTTAGGTTGACCAAGCGATTGTGGGAATCCTTGGAGCTTTTTGGTTTGACCAAAGGGATTATTGATACCTTTGGGGCATTTTTAGGTTGACCAAGCGATTGTGGGAATCCTTGGAGCTTTTTGGTTTGACCAAAGGGATTATAGATACCTTTGGGGCATTTTTGGGTTGACCAAGTGATTATGGAAATCCTTGGAGCTTTTTGGTTTGACCAAAGGGTTTATAGATACCTTTGGGGCATTTTGGGGTGACCAAGCGATTGTAAGAATCCTTGGAGCTTTTTGGTTTGACCAAAGAGATTATGGGCACCTTTGGAGCATTTTGGGGTTGACCAAGCAATTTTTGGAATCCTTGGAGCTTTTAGTTTGACCAAAGGGATTATGGGCACCTTTGGGGCATTTTAGGTTGACCAAGATTGATGGGAATCCTTGGAGCTTTTGGGGTGGGCTATGGCTCTCTAAATGTGGAATGGCCTCAAATGATTGATGTTCAAGGGTTCTAGTTCCTTGATTCCTTCAAGAGAGGTGAGTCGGTATGTTCTAGGTCCTATTTTACTATCAATTACATAGGGACCTAACCAATTTGCCATGAACTTGTCCCTTAAATGGGGTGGCAAGTTAGAATTTTGTTGGTTCTCTTTTAAGACCAAGTCACCAACCTGAAAGTCCCTCAGGTGAACTTTCATGTTGTATGCTTTCTTAAGTCACTCTTGATAGATACGTAAATGCTCGAGAGCATTGATGCATCATTCATCGAGCAACGTAAGTTGGTCTAACCGGGCCTACCATGTAGTGTCATCATCGATGAACTCTTGCATTGATATGCGTAGGGAAGGTATTTCCAACTCGAGAGGCATGACTGCCTCGGAGCCATACACCAATAAAAATGGAGTTGCCCCAGTGGGCATCCGAATGCTAGTGCGATAAGCCCAAAGAGCAAGTGGGATTTGAATGTGCCAATCCTTATGACTATCTGTGATCATATTTTTAAGGATGGCAACTAGCATTTTGTTTGACGCCTCTGCTTGCCCATTTGCCTGTGGATAATAAGGTGTCGAAAAACTGTGCTGAATTTTGTACTTTGTTGTCAAAGCATGCACATATTTGTTTTTAAATGACGTCCCATTATCCGAGATGATCTTGGATGGAATACCAAAATGACATATGATGTTATGTAAAATAAACTCCACAATGCGGGTTCCAGTCATAGAGGTAAGCGAAATTGCTTCCACCCACTTGGTGAAGTACTCTATGGCCGTTATGATAAATGTGTGATGGCCTGATGATGCAGGGGAGATATTTTTGATTAGATCTAAGCCCCACTACAAAAATGGCCAAGCCGATTGGATCGGCTGCAAGGCCTAAGAAGGTACATGTGTCAAATTAGCATGGTGTTGACATTTCATGCACTTCCTTACATACGCGCAACAATCTCGCTCTAAAGATGGCCAATAATAGCCCATGCAAAGAATGCACTTTGCGATGGCCATACCGCTGAAGTGGCCACCGCATGTACCATCATGCGCTTGGGTGATCACCCAAGTGGACTCCTGCTGGTCCAAGAAATGGAGGAGGATCCCTTCATAGCTTTGACGGTACAAAATGTCTCCTAGCAAGACATGTTTTTCCACTTTCTATTTGAATGATCTTTTCATGATGTGCGTCAATCCAAGTGGGAGGTTACCTAGCTTGAGGTAGTCTCTTATGGGTGTGTACCAATCCTGCTGATCAGAAACCTCGATGGTATGAACTACCAATCCCTCTTGAAGTTCGTCCCTAGCAAAAGCTGAGTGGGAACGAACCTGTAAGAATAGCATTGTGTTGCTATTAAGAGGGATCGGGGAGAACAAGGACCCCTAGTTGGCATGATTCAGACTATCATGGATTCGAGAGAACTTATCCTGAGATGGTTCAATCTGGATCAGGTGGATTCCTGGTGTTAGGTCAGAGCTTGCATGCTCCATCGTGGATTGCGATAGTGTTTTGACTTGAATGGTTGTCATCTCACCGAAAGGGTCTTGCGGGATTAGTGACCCCAAGGAGGCCATAGTGTCCACAAAATGATTCGATGATCGAGGGAGTGCCTCGATGTCATACCATTCAAGTTTTTCCAGGAATTTATCCACAAGGGCTTTGTAGGCCTATAGAACTAGGCATTTGCATTGGAATACCCCTTTTACTTGGTTGACAATTAATAGTGAATCACCAAAGATGTTCAAGCATTTGATGTTCATGGTGATTGTTGTCTAAAGACCTATGAGCAAGGCTTCGTATTCGGCATTGTTGTTGGTGCACGGGAAATCAAGTTTAAATGATAGAGGCATTGGAGCCCCTTGTGGTGTGAAGAATATGATTCCTGTGCCACCCCCTTGCTCACATTTAGAACCATCAAAGAATAAGGTTATGTCGGCCTGTGACTCAGGCTCATCAAAATCTGGTGATTCTGAGACATGGAAGACCCCATCATCGGGTAGCTCTATGGTCAGAGGTTGATCATCTTTGAGAGGAGCCTCTGCTAGTTGATCGGTGATGACTTGACCTTTGATGGAATTTTGTCCAATGAATTCGATGTCAAACTCTATCAACAACATGATCCATTTCACCATGCGGCTACTATGATAAGTATGACTCATCATGTACCACAATGGATTCTCCTTAGACACAACATACATCGTATTGCTCAGCATGTAGTGGCATAGCTTTTTGGTAGCAAATACCACTGCTAAGCATAGCTTCTCGACGTATGCATAGTTAAGTTCATAACTGACCAAGGTGCGGCTAAGATAGTAAGTAGCCTATTCTTTATGTAGTTCATTTTTTTGGGCTAGCATGGCACCCAGTGCCACCTCAGTAGCTGAGATGTACAAATAGAATGACACTCCTGGTCTAGGTGGTGCCAATACTGGTGGCGAAGCCAAGTATAGTTTAATGTCATCGAAGGCTGACTGGCACTCGTCATCCCAGTGAAATGCTACCCCCTTGTGTAATAATTTATTCATGGGTCGGCACTTGTCAGATAATTGTGCTATGAAGCGCTTGATTGACGTGACCTTTCCCTATAAGCTTCTGAGCTGCTTGATGGTGGTTGGGGGAAGCATTTCAAGGATTGCCTTGACTTTATTTGGATCTACCTTGATTCCTCATTTTGAGACTATGAAACCCAAGATTTTTCTAGATGTGATGCCAAATACGCACTTCTTGGGGTTTAGTCTGACTTTGTGTTCGATGAGGCGATCGAGGATCTTGCTTAAGTCATCGAGATGATCTAGGCACAAAAGAGATTTGGCCAACAAATCATCCATATAGTCTTCCAAAGTTTTATGCATGTGATCATGGAAGATGTATGTCATAGCACGTTGGTAGGTGGCGCCAGCATTTTTAAGGCCAAAGGGCATGACCTTATAACAAAATGTCCCCCAAGGCATTGTGAATGCCATTTTTAGTTGATCCTCGAGATTGATACGAATCTGGTTGTATCTCGAGAAACCATCCATGAGGGAAAGCATTTCATGGCCTGTTGTAGCATCTACCAATGCGTCGATGCTAGGCAAGGGGAAATCATCCTTGGGACTCGCTTTGTTTAGATCTCAAAAATTGGTGCATATGCGAATCCTCCCGTCGAGCTTCTTGACGGGTACCATGTTGGACAGCCATGGTGGGTAATCCATGTAGATGACAAACTGTGCATCCAACAACTTTTGTAGCTCATATTTGACCATTAAGGCTACTATTGGGTGCATCTTACGTAGTTTTTGCTTGACTAGCTTGACTGTCGGATCAAGCGTTAGATTATGCGTGACTAGCTATGGGTCTAGCCCCGACATGTCTTTGTAGGACCATGCAAAAACCTCCTTCTTCTCTTTGAGAAGGGCAATGTAATCGGCTTGCTCTGTAGGGGATAGACTTACCCTCAGCTTGATGACTTATGGATTCATTGGATCAGAGCCGATGTCTACGTCAATCGTCTCTTCGACTGACATGTGGGACCCATCCTCCAACTGGTGTGGAGTTGGGATCAAGTGGATATCATTCACTGAATTTAGATCTATGTTTGGAACATCGGGTTCCTCTTCAGCATGGAAGATATCCTGAGTTGGTCCTGGGGTGAAATGAAGCATCTCACCGCAAGGCCAGTACTCTGATGGGGATGGTGGTGAGTTAGCACGATCCTAGTCTATAGCATCTAAGTCTAGATACAATGGCCATGTTGGATCGGTTGGATTGTGGATGGGGGTAGTTAAGTCAATGGAGATCATGTTGATGAAGTGATTTTGGTCTCCATTACCGTACGGGTGGTGACTCGGACATCCTTGGTGATATTTGTGCTCTGGATCTGGCTCTGTGGGTATTGGCACAAATGGATCGGCCCTATGTGTAGATAAAAGGATGGGGTCTACCCTTGGCACTGATGGCTCTATGGGGTCTCTGGGTGGAAGGTGCTCTTTGTATGCCTGAAGTGGCGGGTGCAGCACTTGGTCCAACTGTGCTTGGTTTAGGTGCCACCTATGCCTTGGCCCCATGTTTAGCTGTTCAAACATGTCATCAATGTCCATGGGGTATTCTCGTTGTTGCTACTACATGTGGTTGAGATATGCCATCTCAGTCTCATCTTCATAATCATTGTTAGAGATCCATAGGCCTTCATTGGCTCTGACAACTATTTGTGGCATGTGGGGCTCGCTCTGCTCGAGCAAGTTAATTTGGTCCCATCGGGGTTGTTTCGCTCTCTATGGGAGGACCTGATTCTCTTGAGGTGGCATCTTCTTGATTGGAGCATTCAAGGGGAACATCGTCATGAAGTTCTCTTGATAGTCATCTATGGGCGTCACTTGCGAGTGATTGCTATCGGACTCGAAAGGGTCCCAAGGTGCTACCTCATACTCTGACTCATCTTCTGAAGATCCTTCTTGACCTTGTCTATATCCCTTTTGGAGGCAAGTTCTTGAACTTTCCCCTTTCTCGATCAAAGGGGAGGAATTGTTGAGGCCCACAAGGTTGGTTGTTAACAATGGGAGATAATCCCCCAATGTGTATGTTGTGTTAGGATTGGCATATGGATCTTGTGCCAACCCATCCTTGTTGCCTAGCCCTAGGCCTTGCATGTTCTCTACCAAGATGTCAAGGGGTAGAGGGTGGTTGAACCCTACTCCTGATTTGTCGTATGGCATTTGATATCTTGGTTGACAAAGAACGCGCACTCCTTGTTCATATCTACCTAACCCATATCCATGCCAATTACATTGGCCAAGGTATCTCAAAGCAAATTCTGGGTTGGATAGATAGTTGACATTCTCGACAAAGGGCTCTTCATCCTCTTCCTCTTGTAGGTAAGGTTCAATGCCATTGTCGAGGCCCCCATATACAAAATTTGTCTGGTTTGGTGGGTAGCCCAGAGGGACAATAGTGTCGATGGGGAGGCGAGGTCTCCCCATGTCCTGCATGGACTCAAGCGTGGGTGTTGCTACAATGTTCCACACTAGGTACTCCCCATAGGCCCGTATTGGCCATCTCAATGGTGATCATTGGTGGTTGAGGGGGAGGGAATGGGAGTTCTTCCTAAGTCCACTCCATGTCGGGTGAACTAGGCGTCTCGACTTCCATTCGGCTAGGCACCTCTTCGGTAGAGATGGTTGAGACTGATGGTGGTGCCTCTTCCAGGGGTTTCTTCCCATTGTCCTTTGGTGTGGCCACCATAGGTGGCATCATTGGTGAAGGACCAGATGATGAAGATGGACCCGACTGGGGATTTGAGGGACTTAACAGTGGGGATGTATGCAGAATTAGACCCTGTTTAGATGGATTCAACTAAAAATCCAAATGTGTCGATGGAAGGGTCGATTGTGGCATCAACTGCACCGTATTGCAATACTTGAAGGGCTCTAAGTCTATCGGGACTACATGCACTTGCCCTTCGTATGTGTACTTTAGGCATTGATGGGCTATCGAAGGGACACACTTCATGTCCCTAATCCAAGGTCAGCCTAGCAAGATATTATAGGCCATCTCACCTTCCAAGATGTGGCACAATGTAGGAATAGTCTTTTGTCCCACTTGGATGGGTAGGACAATTGTGCCAACCATCGAGCATATCGCGTCATTGAATGCTCGAAGAGTATAGGTGGAGGCCACAATGTGAGATGTTGGCAACTTGAGGTGCTTCAATGCCATTGTTGTGATTATATTTCTGGACGAGCCAGTGTCCACCAACACCCTCTTAAATGGAATCCCGTTGACCCATGCAATGATGTGCAGGGGTGGATCCACCATATCACCAGTCATCGATTTTAGCTCATCTTCTCTAAAGGTGATGACTGGTTCTGTACATCATTTTACATGTCCCACAAAGTTGTTGAAAGAGTTTGCTTCATGGGGCTCGAAGCTCGATGGATTTTAAGTATCTCCATTAGAGCCTCTCGATGGGGCGGTGATTGTTGGATGAGCTCGTAGATGGAGAGCCTAGCCGACGTGGTCCTTAAACTTTGGGTAAGTTTAGTCCGAATCGTGGCCACTGGTCTAGGCGGGGGAGGTTGTGTAGGGTGTTGTTGAGGTTGTGACATTGATGGAACCTCTCCTGTAGCTACCGTGGGGGCAACTGTGCTTGGGTACCTCTTGTTCCGAGTCACTATGCTTATCATCCCTACATACCCCTGCATGGGGCAGTTCTGTGTCACCTCATTGACTTGAAGGGTCTTTGCCTACGCATCATGGGCAGGCAGGGGGTCTTTGAAGACCTCCATCTATTGGTTGTTTGGTGCTATGGGATTATCCACCGCTAGCATCTTGTTGTCTATTAGGTCTTGCACTAAGCTTTTGAACTTCCAACACACGTAAAGGTCATGTCCTTTCTGCCGGTGAAATCTATAGTACATGTCTTCCCTATAGCCCTTGGGTTTTGGGCATGATGGGGTCTACGGGTCGACTTTATAGCAGGTTTATCAAGTTTACCATGGACAAGCGGTCAAACAAGGAGTCTTTAGACTCTATGAAGGGTGTGAATTGTCGCCTAGGGTGACGCTACTGATTTTGCTCTTGCCTATGATTTTCCTTTTCATAGGTGTCAAGAGGAACTGCCTGATAATTAGCCTTTGGGGGCTGTGTTGCTTGTGCAGGCTTAGGTATGTTTATAGCAACCTGATTGACCATGGCAGGTTTCGGTTGTGTTGACCCTATTTTGGCATTTTTGGGCCACTCTTTCTTGCGTGGCTTGGCAATATTGCCATCCTGTATCTTGATCTCCTCAATGATTCTGGCTTGTGCCAGGGCTTCCTCGAGAGTGGCATATTGCTACAGCTACAATAGCACGGAGATCGATCTCAAACAACTCTTTGAGAACATTTGGGTCAAGTCGGCCATGGGAGGGAGGTAAGGTAGCTTTGAAAGCAATGTCCTCCACCGATTTCCATAAGCCGCCATGGTCTCTTCCTCATACTTCCTGAGGCTAGCTAGGTCACTTAATGATGCCTTCTTCTTGGTATTGAAGGTGAAACATTCGAGGAATGCATCCACTAGCTGGTCCAAGTTACTGATGCTATGCTTCGGCAACTAGGTAAACCAATCCGAGGCAGGGCCTACAAACGTGGTTATAAATGTTCTTAGAAGCAAAGCATCATTGTCCTGAATGCCAAAGCATTGGCTCAGGAATCTTGTCACGTGCTCTTGGGCATCCTCCTCCCCTCTAAATATTGCCAATTGAGGCATTTTAAAGTGTTCAGGGTATGGGGGTGCAGGAACTGAAGGATGCATAGGGTGACTATGGAGCTGGCATAAAGTGGGCTTTTGGGGCCCAAAAGTCTTGGTCTCCATAGACTCTAAGCGCTCTAGTAGCACTTTGTATGCATCGGAATATTTGATCTCTTCCTCCTTGGTTTGTTCCCATTGTGAATTACGGGGAACTTGAGGCCTATGGAGGGGTAGCCGGATAGCACCCCCTGCCTTGGTAGGGCATTTTAGCCCACTCTTCTTCTTGCTCAAACTCCTCATAGGCTTCTTGAGGAGTTCCTGGGCATGACCTATAAACATGGGTGGGTGCCCGCGGAGGGTGCCCATCATTGGCTCTAGGGGTGGTCTCCCACTCAGGTCTAGGAGGTCTTGGAGGCAACATTTGATAAGGTCGTGGAGACCTGTCTTGCACCAAGGGGTTGTGCCTCTCATACAACTCTGTCCTATGCGTGCGAGGGGTTGGGACCCTCTCAAGCATAGTTTTATGGAGCAACTCATCTGTCTGACATTGAATGCGCTCTTTGCTAAGGTGATACAGGTGCTCTAACTATTGTTGATCTTGCTCAAGCTGCATGATTTGCGCTTGGTGGGTGGCATGTTTGGAAAATGCCAAGTCGATTTGTTCCACCGTCTTGAGTCTAGGAGGCCTAGATGCCTCTCCTACACATCTATCTTGGTCGTGGTGATCCGAGATCTCTATAGGTCGCTTCCATCTGTCGAGGTTAGTGGCATTCACCCGAGGCTCTGGCCTCAGTAGGTGATCCTGATAAATAGCAGGTGTGGAAGCGCATTGTTCCCATGTCTGTGTATTGCTCTTGAGGAATGTAGTGGTCTTCCTCATGCTCCCTTTCATATATGTGAAAGGGGCGGGCAGAGTTGGCTTGCCCTGTCTGAAGAGCCTTGCGCTCTAGATTTGGCCTATTGTTTTTGACAGTAATAAGGGGTAGAGGAGGGATGATGTAATCATGTGGCCCCTCCTTATGGACCCTATGTTGTTCTAGCACTTCATCGCATGGTGGCCACTCATAACGTGCATCTAAGGGAGCCCTCCCATCTATGTTGAGTGCCACGTGTATGGACTCCTCCTGAAAGGGTCTATGTTGAATGGGTGTGCCCCTCGAAGGGGTGCCTCTATAGTATGATGTGGACTATTTTGTGGGTCAGGCCACCAAGGTGGTATGACCAAGTCCTTGGGGCTATAGCGGAGGTGACTTGTGCCCCCTTGTACACTTTTCGTAGCTTCTTCCCATGATTGGGCTTGGCTATGGGTGTACACCATGGTGGTGTTTCTCTAAAAGAGGTGTAGGTTTTTATCTTCTTTACAATTTTTTATGCTACACTAAACAAACAAGAGCCACACAAACAAATAAGTGATTATCTCATTTATAGATTAAAGGTGTGCCCTAAATCTGGTTCAGTGTGTTTTGATTTTTGTTTGAAAACCTTGTAAAGAAAATTTTGTTGTATATGCAATATGAGGGCTCTTATATCTCCCAAAATGGTCGCCCCTTCAATATACCACTACCAGGCCATTATACCGAACCTCTCAATATACCCACCCTTACGTGAGGGAAACTATTGGTACGCGAGAGCAGAACAGTACGTGGAACATAGGCGGTATAGAAGGGGAATCACTCTATTTTTGACACCTACCATAGAAGACTTATCCTCATGTGCTGGGAATCACCCCAGCTACACTTGGTCAACTTTCATCAGGATTTACGTCTAGCAATAGTAGCGATCGGGGTTATGTATGCAAAAATTCAAGCCAAGGTGGTGATGAAATCCACCGTTGGTCTTGATCAAGTGTTGGGGTTTTACGACCAACGCCTTGATGTTTAGATTATCTCATGGTGTGTGGGGTTATTTTTACTTGTGAAAAGAAAGAAATCATGTAATAAAATTTCCTATGCAAGCAAAGAAACAAAAAAATCATAGAAACAGAGACAAAAAATTATAGAGGATGTTCAGAAAACCTACCTCTTCTCTGCCCAAACCGGATGCCCCTGAGTTTCTACTCAAAAAATGCACAGAGAGCTAATCATCCTGGGGTGGGATGAATAGCAGATCTGTATTCATCACAGGGTGGGATGAATGCCTTATTCATCCCAGGGTGGCATGAATTCCAATCTGTATTCGTCACAGGGTGGCACGAGCAGCAGTCCAGCGTTTGAAGGATTAACACCTGAAAGCAAAAACACACAATTTTGATCAGAAATTTGATCCCAAAATCAAGGGACAGTGTCCCACCATGATCGCCACTGAAATCATGAGGATACGAAAGCAAAAAGGCATACCGGGTGCGATGCAAACAAAAGCAAAATGTAACGCTAAGTCCTACGAACGAAAATGCATGAAAAGGGGAAAACAAGCAAAATGAAATGAGATGTAAAGAAAATGTAAAGTGCAGCCCTTTATTTTATTAATTTTCTTTGATATCAGGTTACAATACGTCTCCTTCCTTTTTAGGGGCTAGGAGCGTTAAACATAGTTTTGTCACACCACGGATGGTACATTCCCCTTCAGGATCTTCCGCGTGCCCACATTTGAAATGGGTGGGCCAAACGTTGATGTCGCTTGCATGAATGCATCTGTTGTTCCTTTCTGCCCCTCCAGTGTCGAGATATTATGTTCAGAGAAACAGCAAACAATTAATAGCACCTGCGGATGGAGGGAAACATGCGATCCCCAAGGCCTCCGGTTAATGCATGCATAAAATAATTAAAACTATAATCAAAATATGTCAGAATGAGCTGAAATTTTGATAGAGGCATGAAAATACCCTCATGAACACACTAGAAAAGGAACAATTAAGAAATCTGCCACAGATTTCTAATCGCTCTGGGGTGGGACGATTAGGACTGTCATAAAATGTCAGAAAGTGACCTCCTAAATGTCCCATCCAGAGGCCTCAAAAACACCTGTAAAGTTGGGGTTAGGCAAAATGGGGCATTTTGAGATGACCCAGAAGGTTGGATTTTGCAAATTCTGCCCCGATCGCCCTGTATATGAAAGTGCTCCCTGTATGTTAGTGAAAGCAAAAAACAATGAAAACATAGCCAATATTCATCAGAATGACATGAAATTTGAATGGCAGCATATATGAATGACCTAAAATAAAATGCAAAAGAAATAGTGGGGAAATATACTATAGATTTCTAATCACTCTAGGGTGGGGCGATTAGGACTGCAGTAGTGCGGGGGGCACCCGAGGGCAGGACGCCCACCATTTGGGGCTTAGTTTTGACACCAATCCACTTGGGATGGGTCCAAAACCTCCTAGGGGGTTGTGTCGGCAAATTGGGTGGGGTATTATGGCCAAATTTTCGGGTTTTGGGTCCGGATTGTGCTTCCAATGATCACCCAATAACCTCCCTTCCAAAAGAGAGATCAAGGATGTAAGAAGCACAAGTGAGGGGTGAGGATGTAATTCAGTAGCACTCCATTGCTCCAAATGCTCCTACTCTGTCCTTTTTTTGGGTGAGAAGACTCACCATTTTATAGACCTGAGGGTCTCTTGTGAATGAGCATGTAGAGGCGCCACTTGGCCATCATGCCTTCCCAGGGGAGAGAAGATTCCTCCCTGATTAAGGGCTCCATGACTGCCTCTATGACTACCTCTTTGAGCTCAAAAATTCTCACTCGCACTCCCATGCATTGAAGGTGGAGTTAAGTGGTGGATCTGAGATGCCATTTGTCAAGGTTTGACCTTTTTCCCATCAAACCTGCTATTCGCCCCACCCTGGAGTGAATGCTGCTAATCGTCCTGGGGTGGGACGAATACCAGTTTGTAATCATCCCAGGGTGGAATAAGTAGGGAGAAAGTCACCTTAAAGGTGCCAAATTGACCTCTGACCTTCCAAAACTGCTTTGGGAGTGGTTAGGACCACTGTTTAACCTCTGGGGGCTGCCCTAGGGGCTATGTATGTCAATTCGATCAGTGTTTGTCATCACATAATCGGATTGGTGCTGTTTTGGTGTCTACACTTAGTTTAAATCAATAATGTGATTCAAGTAAATAAGTTCCTATATTTTTTAAGAAATAAATTATATTTTGATTTAAAACATAGGCTTCAATGAGTGTGCAACTATGATATTCAATATATACAAGTTTCTTTTGACTAATGAGGTCAATGTAAGAGTAGGTATAACATTATAAAAATTAGTATCATCAAAGTAAATCTACACATATCTCTATGTTTAAACTAATAATATGATTCAAGAAAATAATTTCCTATATTTGTTAGTAAGAAAAGAAATAATACCTTACATTTTAGGCTTGAAAAAATATGATTCAAGCAAATAATTTCCTATATTTGTTAGTAAGAAAAGAAATAATACCTTACATTTCACTAAAAAAGATATATTTTTTCACTAGTAAGATTAATGTCTAAGGGAGTATAACATTATACAAAGTAGTGGCATAAAAGTACAAACCTCTATATATTTCTAAGTTTAAACCAATAATGTGATTTAAGCAAATAGATTCATATTTAATATTATCTCTTACTGTATAGAAATGACAATTACATCCATTATAGTATATTATTTAAAATATTTAAAAAAAAAGTAATATCATTTTATTTTTACTTTATAGTTACATGAATTATATGTTGGATTTCTTAAGGTATATTTAATAATTATTTATAATATAATAAATTAATAATACTAAATGATATAAAATTATATTGATAAATAAAAAAATTAAAAGCATTTCTTTATATAAAGGTTTCTAAATACAAATAACTAAATCATAATCCTTTTTAGCATACTATACTAATGTATGTATTAGAATATAATCTCATACTTTCTCTATTGAGTTGATTGAGTTTAATAATAATATTTATTTTTAAAATAAAAAATTTTAAATTTAATTTTGAATAATTAAAATAAATTTATTTTGAGTTGGTGTTTTTTTGGACTTTCATCTAGGAGACCTAAGTTTGAATCACCAAGATAGTAATCCTACTGTCTCCCTAGTTATACTTAGTTGTATCCTGGTTAGAACTTTGAAATTAAAAAGCATTAAAGTTTTCATATTAATATGATCTACCACTAGTTTTAGAAAAATGTTTCTATATTAATTTTTTTATATTAATATGATTAAGCACTAGTTTTAGTGAAATATTTCAATGTTTCTAATTGCTTTGTTTTTTTCAACATCATTTTATTCTACGTATTGATTAAATATTTGTAATTGTAAAGCGTTATTTTTTTATATTAATATGATAGTCCATTAATTTTAGTGAAATGTTTCTATGGTTCTAGTTGCTTTGCTTATATTTTACTATTAAAAGACTATGAAACATAAGGTAATAACTATGTAACAAATATCAAATGATATTTAAATGGTTAAAATTTTGATAGTATAATATTAATTTAATTTTTTTTAATCCATATAAAAAAACATATAAAATAAATTTAAATATATAGTTAATTTTAGTTTTAAAAAAACAATCAACATGATATGAGATAATACCAACAACCATCATTTTTTTGTATAACTTATTTATAATTATTAAATAATTATCCGTGTGATGTGGTTTATCAGCAAGGATACCACTTGCATTATCGATGATGTGACTCGGGTTCAATCCC
This sequence comes from Wollemia nobilis, assembly GCA_028583015.1. Lineage (NCBI taxonomy): Eukaryota > Viridiplantae > Streptophyta > Pinopsida > Araucariales > Araucariaceae > Wollemia > Wollemia nobilis. The sequence continues at coordinate 17,357,471 of JAQPPZ010017235.1, forward strand.
CACGGTGGATATGTATATGTATAAGAAGTATTTACTCAATAAATTTTTTTATTAAATAATTATAAACATATAAAAAAATGTAATTGTATTTTTATCCTAAATACACAATTGTATTTAATTTTAAAAAATAATTACCATAGGATCAAGCCCATATTTTATATCAAGAAACAAATGATGGAGGGAGAGGTGAAGAGCATCGATGGTGGGAATGGTGATGGTGAGGGGAAAAGAGACAACAAATTTTTTTTTGTCAAAATGACCTTCCTTTCATAGAGGTGAATAATGGTTTGGTCCTAGATTTTGTTTTTAGTGTTGATAATGTGGTACTTTGTTCAGGGATTGTTATAAGGGACCCATATTGGGGGTCCTTCATGGTCATTTGTGGTTAGTGGTAAGAAGAAACCTCGTGAACCTTATTTTACCCTAATTCCTAAAAAAGGTAAAATTGTTGTCCTAGATGAGTTTGAAGATATGGAGATTGAAAAAGGGACTAAAAATTTAGTAGAAAATTTTATGAGTGCTCCTCCAAATCTAGATATGCTTAGAAAATGGGCTGCATAAAAATGGAGGTACAATGACCACAAATATGGAGCTTGAAATTTGACCCCGATTCTTAGAGTTTTTTCTCAGCCTTAGTTTGGTTCATGCTATGGAGTTTACCCTATCACATATAGAATGAGAATGTGTATAAAAGTATAGCAAGAGAAATAGGGATCCTGATGGTTATTGAACCAACCACTAGAGATCACTCTTGACTAATTTATCCAAGAATTTATGTCAATTTAGACCTTGGAGAAGGTTTTTCTTCTTTATTTAGTTTGGTCTTAAAATTGAGGGTTTGGAACTAGAGTATTGAGTATGAGAATTCTATATTCATATTCCCGGCATGCAAGAAACTAGTACATTCAACTAATGTATACCTTGAGCATCAAAAATCCTCCTAAAGACATAAAATATGAAAAAATAAATAATCTAAAGGAGAGAGTTATAGACAAAGCAATAGAAGATGTGAGAATTAGATGGATAGCATTCTACATAAAACTTCCCCAAAAAATAATCATACATTTATAAAGAAGTAAACAACCCAAGATCGCTCACCTATTGAATATGGGGATATACTTCTAGGAAAAGACAAGGTAAGTTCTCCTAAACTTATTTTCTTTGTGATGAATGAAATTACCATGTAAAATATATTCTCTTGTCTTCTAAATTAGGAGAATTATGTGGATGTTAATACCCAACCCCACTCTTATAAGGGTTTGGAGAAAAATGAAACTTACTTGTGGACATCCCCTAGCCTGAATTTTCAAGCATTTCCCTCCTAGCCTCAGATTCGATTATTTATTCCATTCAAAGGCCACCAAAAAAATTAGACAATGCTTTAGATTTACCTATTTATGGAAAATTCTTAAAATCTAGCCCAACATTAGCTTCTATTATTTCTTACATCCAAATCCTACTAATAAAATATGCAAGTTCTACAGATTCACCACCTAATGCAAAAGTGTCAATGTCTAGCTCCTATTGCATCATGAGGAGTAGAAAAGAAGAGATAATGGATATGGGAGCTAATTCTGAGTAAGGATGACCTTCGAACCAAGACTCAAGGCTGAGGGATAGCCTAAAATACATAGCTAATGGAACCTATATGACACTTTCTATGGGAGAGGAGAAGAAGCACCCCACTAAGTCTCATAAATGAAAATATTATTTTTTAGCATAAGAGGTTTTAATATCCATTTGAAGTAGTTGTTGGTTGCTTATATGAGGAAATATCTAAAACCACATTTATTTTTTTGAGAAATTAAAATTAAGGAGAACAATTTTTATAAGGCTAAGGATGTCATATGGAAGGAGGCTTGTTACTCTGCAATCTATGCTTTGAGAGCTTCTAAGGGCTTAAAGTGTTTTTTAGATAATTCAAAATTTGAAAGTAGAGTTCTCTCTTTTTCTAACAGTTTCATTAACATATTTTTCTACTATAGAGTTTCTAAAATATCTTGAGTTTTAATCAATGTGTATACTCTAAATTTAGTTGTGGGAAGAGGAATACTATGATAAGAGTTGAGTATAAATAGAAATATTTTTCTTGGCCTTGCTTGGATTTTTTCTAGGGATTTTAAGTTCCTCCTTTTCTCCTAAGAAAAAAATGAGGAAGTCAATACTCCTCTAATGGTATGGAGGGCTTCAAACCTTTTATCAATACTAATTAGCTAATGGAATTTGGACTAAAAGAAAGTAAATTCACGTGGAGAAACAAAAGGTTGGAGGAACATCTTATCCAATCAAAGTTGGACATGTTTTTTGTTTCTAAGAAAGAGCTTCATAATTTTGGCAAATCTCGTCTCTTCTCTTCCAATAATAGGGTCATATCACAATCCTTTGGTATTGGATGTTTCAATTGGGAATAGAATTTTTAAGTTTCCCTTCGATATTTAGGTTGTGGCTAAAAATGATACCATTGAGACCTTGATAGCGGATTGGTGGAAGAAGGATTTTCTAGGTCCCCTAATATCTCATGTTGCCAATAAGTTAAGATTTGTGAATAACAAATTAAAAGAATGGAATAAAAATATCTTTGATAATATTTTTCAAAAAATGAAATATTTGAAACTATAACATTTAGCCATTGAAGTTGATGTAAAATATTCCCCCCATCAGAGGCTAATAGAGATCTTCAAAAGATTTTGTTAGTGGATTTTCATAATATTTTTACTTATGAGGAATCCTACTAGAAAAAAAATTCTATGTCTCTTTGGTTCAAATATGGAGATAGAAATAATAGGCATTTTCATGCCATAACCTTGAGACATAGGAGTCTCAATACGTTTACTAAAATTTTCAAGGAGGATGGTACTAAAACTAGAAATATTTTGTAAATTTGTGAGGATGCTATACAATATTTTTAAAATCATTTAGGAGTGGTGGAAATTATAGATGAGCAAGCCTCTAGTTATTTTTTGAATTTTCTTTTTTCTCTAATTTTTGAACAAATGAAATCTAGTCTTATAACTTCATTCAAAGAGTCTAAAATCAAAGAGGTATTTTTTTCAATGGGTGATGAGAAAGCCCTTGGAATCGATGATTTTCTTGGAGTTTTTACCAAAAAATTTAGGGAATTGTAGGGAAGGATATATATAATGCTATGGGTGAAATTCAAAATACCCTTCATATTCCTACCAATATCAGTTCCAACTTTTTGGTTCTAATTCCTAAATTGGTAGGAGCTAATTTATTCAAAAATTTTAGACCCATAAGTCTATGTAATTCTCTTTATAAAATATTATCTAAAATCATAGCCAATAAAATCAACGATATTCTTCCTCAAATTATTGATCCTTGTCAAGGATATTTTATCAAAGGGAGGAAAATATTGGATGGTATTATTACTATTCATGAAGTTCTTATCCATAGATAAAAGTGGTAGGGATGGATTTTTTTTGAAATTAGACATGAACATATAGAGTATCTTAGGATTTTTTGTTTAAATTTATGGGTAAATTTGGCTTTCATATTGCTTAGATAGACTATAGAAAAGGATGTTTATGCTTAGTTATTAATTTTATCCTAATTAATGGTTCTCTAGTAGGTTATTTTCAAAAACTCTGAGGCCTAAGAGGTTAATTATGGTTTTTATTATGGCTAAAGCCTTGGTCAAATCCATTCAGGTAGGCCCATCTAAGAGGTTAATTCTAGGGATAAATCCTACCTCCTCCTATAATCCTATAACCCACCAAAAATTTATGGATGATACTATTATTGCTTTAATATCCTCTATTTTAGAAGCAAAAGATATTATGTTTATTCTATCTTCTTATGAGGCTGTCTTTAGATAGAAGAAAATTTTCAACAAGAGTAAGGTATTATTTTAATAACCCCCTTCAAAGGATGATAAAAATCATGAAAATATTTAAATATTCCATTAGGTAACTTCTTTCTCTTTATCTAGGTTTATCGCTTTTCATTGGTAAGTTACAAGATTATTCTTAGCTTCCTATGGTAGAGAGGGATAGGAGAAATTTTACATGTTGGAAAGGTGTCCTCCTCAACCAAGTTGGTAAAGCATAGATTATTAAATCCACCCTCCAAAGTATCTCGATCTTATTTTCATTGTTTCTCAAGATGCCATAAAAAATCCACCAAATGATTGATATTATTCAAAAGGCCTTTCTTTAGACATGCATGGAATAAAAACATAAAATTTCTCTAGTCAATTAGAAGCAAGTTTGCTCTAGGAAGAGCAAGCGTGGGTTAGGACTTAGGAAACTAAAACAAATAAATTTGACCCTTATTACAAAATAGGGTTCAATATTTTTCAAAATGGATGAAGCTATAAGGATAGAGATTTTAACAGCTAAATATCTTGGCAAAGATGGTAATTTCCTTCGTATTCAAATCAATCCAAAGAGCTCTCTTTTTTGGAAACACCTTCTTGTTCTAGGTTTATTATTAAAAAAGGCTTGATATGGAATATCGATGATGGTAAGAAAGTTAACTTTTTGGAAGACAGTTGGATTCAAAATCAGCCTTTGATTAAAGATCAACTTCTACAATGCTTAGAGCCCTTTACTATGAAATCCTATGCATATAGAGTTGTCAAATTTCTTGAGGTAAGGGATGGAAAAATAGATTGGAAGACTTTATCTCTTGTTAACCCCTCCCTTAGAAAAAATCATGCTCTAAGTTATTTATCAAATATTCGTATATTTCATCTCCTAAATCATAACTTGTTAGTTGATTGCCATGTTTGGAAAGTGGATAATAAGGGACTTTCCACCATTAAATTTGCTTACATTCTTCAGTTTGAAAAGGAAGAGGATTGATTTCGAACCAATAAGATATGGTTCAAACACCACATACCTAAAGTTAATTTCTTCTTTTGGTTGGCCACCCAAAATAAAATTTTTACTATTGAAAACCTTCACAAAAGAGGCTTACCCATTTTGAATAGGTGTTATCTATGTGAAGTTGCATGAGAGAATGCTAATTATTTATTTCTCGAGTGTCCCTTTTCCTTAGAAGTAATTCACCTTATTCTCACAAAATTCAATTTTACCTCAATCATGGTTAATAAATTTTTGACGTGTGATTGTAGTGGGTTTCCTTCTTCTGAAATATTTTACTTAGAATTTGTTGGTATTTTTGTTTACTGCATTTTCTTTGGGGAATTTGGAATAAAAGAAACAATAGGGCCTTCATGAATGTTAAAAAGGATTCCCTATATGTGGAAGATAAAATTTTCACTTCTTTAAAAGAAAATATTTTCATAATTCCTATCAAAGATTAAAAATGATCCTACAACAAAGATAAGCTTGCAAGCCATTTAGGTATCTTGAATCTGAAAGGTATTTTCAGTCTGCCAACCTCCAATCCTAGAGATCTTATCAAATGATAGCCTCCATCTCAAGGTTCAATAAAACTTAACTTTGATGTGGCGGCTAAGGGCAACAAAGATATTACAGCGACTGGAGGAATCATCAAGGATGACAAAGGGGTTATTCTTTTAGCCTTTGTTGACTTCTTAGGTGTTCAATCCAATTTTTTATTGAAGCTTAGATATTTTATCAAGGGGTCATGCTCCTAAAAAAATTGAATGCAGAGAAGGTGGTGATTGAAGGTGGCCCTTTTTCCATTATTAATATTGCTAAATGAAAACATTCCCCTCACTGGTCCATTGTAGATTTAATAGAATATATTTATCATCACACTAAGAATTTTGACAATATTGAATTCAGGCACACCTTTAGAGAAGGAAATAAGAAATTTGACCTATTGACCAACCACAAGGTCAATCCGAATGCTCTTTAGATCTGGAAGAGCGATTTTCCTACCTTTTTGACTTAGTGTGTTTTGGTTTCAAATTCTGGTCTCTTTTTATTCTTGATTTATAAGGTGCTCCCTCTTGCTTTTTATTGAAGGTTTTTTGTTGATTTTGATTATTTGTGGTTTTTTTGTTGTATCCCCCTATCTCTTAGGGTTATTTTCCTCTTGATTCACTAACGTTCTTGTTCCTATCGTGTCTGTCATTGTAAAAACTTAGAGATCCTTTCAATATTCTATGTTTTCCTACCTAATAAGAAAATGATATAATATCAACAACCATCAATATTTTATAATTTATTTATAATTATTAAATAATTTATTTACAATCACACATGTAAGACCTAAATGGATGATTTGCATGACTTTATCTAAAACAAAATTTGTTAAATTATTATCAGGGTTATACACAGTGGTGGATATTCGCAAATTGGGCAAATATTAGGATTTTCAAAATTGGAAATTGGCGAATATGAGGACCCTCAACGTTGGCCCATTCGCCTAAAACTTTTAGGATCAACTTTTTCTTAGGGTCAATTCGCCAAAATATATATCCAAATATAGTCATATTTGTATTCATTGGAAAGTGCTTTTCAAGCCTGATCTAATGGTGGTGTTTTTATAAAGTTATAATATGATTTAATAGGTCAAAAATGACCTCAAATATGACCTTACATTTTAAGTCTTCAAATACCCCAAATTTTAGTATAAAGATACTAAATTTAATTTGATTAGGATTCTCCCCGATTCACTTAATTTTGATTAGGATTCACATTTTTACAGGTAAATTTCCTTTTATGCATACCCTGATATTTTGGAACATGAATATTACACTTCGTGTATTCTTTATCATATTGTAAAATAAAGTGAACATTGACGTGTTTTATTTATTAGGAGCGCCTAACAAAAGGTGCAAATTACACGGCAGAAAACAAACAACTCGCCACCTTTTGTAGGGTTTCATCTCACACATCGGGGTAACATAATCAAACTCTATCTTCTTCTAATAATAATAATCCAACTGTACCCATGACTGTGAGGTCCATATTCTTCTACCGCTCCTGTCTGCAGACCCGGGCATTCTTCCACACTCGGCCCGGCCTGCAGAAATACCCTTTCTCCGGAGCACAGTGCCGGTCTTCCTTACATTTGCATATCCTGTCCAAGGCGCATCCATCCCTCCACACCGTCAGATCTTTCCCTCCGATCCCAAACACGCCATCAGTCCAGTCGCTGGAAAACAATCCCTCCGGATCAAACCTCTCCTTCACCTCCAAAAACTTCTCCATATCCGTCGTCCTCTTCGCCAGCCCGCCGAACAGGTACCCTCCGGACTTTCCCCAGTGCAGCGTGCCTCCGTGCTTCTCGATCAACATCTGCACAATCTCGTCGTACCAGTCCCCGTTCCACTTTGGGACCCCGGGTTCCCTTGGACGGTAGTACATAATCTCCATTGTTGCCGTGTCCTCCGCGGGCCCCAAATAGGCTTCCGATTTTTTGATCGAGCGGAACCCGATGGCGTTCTGGTCCAGCTCGCACATGGCTTTCGGATTAATGTCTCTTAGCTTTTTGATGTCTCGAATGGCGTCGCCAACTCTGGAGAGGAGCACCCGCAGTTCCAGGTCCCAGTAATAGGTGCCGTTGGCGCGCCTGTCCCACGTGCAGACGGCCAAGTTTTGGTCGAGAATTTTGTCCCGGGTGCACAGGGTATTGTTCTCGTATTTGAGGGCGTAGTTCTGGCACCCTCCGGATGTCTGCATAAGGTGATTGAGGCCCGTTACTGGAAATCCCGTGAAAGTGTTCCCGTCGTTGAGGAAACCGCTGCCGCCGATGGTCTTCGCGTATATCGCTTCCGCGCCGACTTTGCATATGCTGTCTGTGTCCTCGTGCTCTTGAATGCTTATGGCTGTTGTTGGGACGCAGAGATTCATTAGATGTTCATAAATAAATTTAAATAACAATGTAATTCTTTTAAATAAAGTCACTGGCATTCATTCCAGTGACTTTATTTAAAGTCTTTGATAATCCCCCTATTAAAACGTCAGATATATCTAATTCTCGAAATCTTCTATATTTCCCATATTTTAAAACGTCAGATAGACCTAATTATCGTAATCTCCTATAATTTCTATCTCCAGACACCCGAGCAATGCAATTCATCAGTTTTTCGAAATCCCATACATTCGACCGAGCAAACAGACGTTCAGAGCCATTCTGTATGAGGGTACGAATTCATTTAAAGAAAAAAAAACTGAGCCAGCCATTGAGCTCGCTTCGATCTAGTAAGCAGCAAGCGATACAAGAAATAAAAGAGTTTGTTGTATTACATTATAATAAAAAACTTTGTTCAATGTCTGCAACACAAGCAAACTTAGATTACAGGACTTACTTGAACTGGCATTCTTGCCGATGACGGCCACGCTTGTGGGCCGAAAATTAGCGTTTTTGTTAACCCCATTTCCGGGTGCATCAACAGGCAGGCGACGAATGTCTCCGAGGACAATCTTCCCATGTGAAGGGTACCAATACATGTCCCCGAACTCGTGCTTCCTCAAGAAAGTCTCTATCAGATCTTGACCTAACCCGTCGTCGTTATGCAAGGTGTACGTTACTGAGCGCTTGTACATGGGCTCCAGAGCGAACGTAATCTCGGATATGGCCCCTAGCGTTCCAAGCGAGAGTACTGCGGCTTTTAAATCCTGGTCTTCTTGTGTCAATGTGATGACTTTGGCGTAGCCAGAGGCACCACGATTCTCATTGCCACGACGTATTCGTAGACGCCACTGCCTCTGCCAGCCAGGCCGCTGCCGTGGGCGCCGGTGCTAACGACCCCGGCGGCGGAGACCCCGTCCCAGTAGATCATGGCGTTGAGAGCCAATCCCTCCTTGGCGGCGGCGTCCAGCACGTTTCTCATCATTGCGCCAGCCTGGACGGTTATGGTCATGGCGGTCTTATTGATGGCCACGATGGAATCATAGTCGGTGGTGCCGATGACGACGCCTTGGCTCGCCACGCACACCAGCTTGGGCAGGCTGTGGGAGAGCCTGCTCACCACCCTCATCTTCTGCTTGTTCTTCACAGAATGAGCAACAGCCTGGACCAGCTCAGCCTCCGTCCTGGGTAGCGCCGCCATGGCCGTGGTGCAGGTGCTACGGTCCTCCCACACGCCCATATAGCTGAACACACTGCAGTCGGAATTGGCGGGGCCCTTGCATTCCACCACAGGGGCCGGTATACAGGCCAAAATACCATCACACACTAACAACACCAGCAATGAAACCACCAAAAGTACCCCACAATGCATCTGCATTTTGCCCATTGAAACTCCACTATACTTCTGTCCACTAAAATCTCAGGATCATTGCTCCATTTATAGAAAACATTTACCGGAATTTGTCAAATTCACGTGGTGTCGAATGAATCGGACAACGGGGCAAACTCTTGTGAGTCTCCGCTTGCAGGTAGACATTCGAGGGCGATAGCGTCGAGAGGAATAGCAACGTGGTTTGGATTTCCATGACAAGGTTACATTTACAGATTGCGTGGACAACTAAATATTAGACCTGGGTGCTCGGATAGGTTGCGGGTAACTTTAATTGAAAACGTGTTTCATTTTTAAGTCTTATCTGGAGTGGGAAGGCTTATAGGAACATCATTTTCGGTTCAAATCAATAATTTGGACAATAATTAAGGTCATTTCCTTTCGATTCTCTTGGAAGAAAGTAGTGTACTTGAAAAAAAAAAACCTAGAATACGTGGCATGGTTAGGGATTAACAAAATAAGCAGTAAACCTTGAAAAACTAAGCCATTACGTGAAAGTCTAATTACCTACTGGTCCAACCTGATTTTAATTAACAGAGTCAACTCCAAACTCTAGAAAGGGAGATGTGATGTCTGTTTTTATCTAACAAAGACTAAAACAGGGATCACGTCCAGTGTATGTGCAGATTTCATGCTTGATATTTGACGTATAGCTTTGTCTTAAATAAAAATTTCCCTTCTTGAATCAAATTAAAAACAGTCATCTAATAAGTCAGATTCAATTGCCAACCCATACGTTATCTTAGGATATAATTTTATTTCTTGCTTAACCAGTTTTGATTGACTTTTGGAATCAAATTAGTAATCTCAATTGTAACTCAATTCAAATTGTCCAACCTATGTCGACCTTCATGTTCTTGTACTACAGAGTATCTCTTGCTTTAGAATTCTTTGAATTTTCCCCCTTTAATAATTTCACTTGCCTTCCTCGCTGAATCTAATTTATGAGTATACAGTTCATGATATTAGGATTGTTTTTAAAAATACGATAGCTTTTTATAATATCATTTTTCATTTAATTTTTTTTTTTTTAATAAATTTTTTGTGTTGTATGTATTTAAATAGTTGATTAACTTCTATGTAAAATTGGTGTTTCTTTTAAAGTTTTATTTTATGTTATAAATAAAATTAACGGTTATTATAGTAGGTCTTTGAAGAGTTGTTTGCTCAAATATTCATTAAAAAAAAAAAAGGAAGACCAATATTCATCAAGGAGATTTACAAGAAAAGCTTTTAGAAGGTATATCTCCATAAGCATAGCTCTTATTAAATTTATTATTTTTAGTTTTAAATTTTAAGTGATGTTGTGTTAAGGTATAAAGACTTTATTTGTTGTCTTTGAGCTCTCTATGATGCATGAAAGTGCTTCAAAATTTTAGATCAATGTCATCATACTAATTTCAAATGTAATCTCTCTATGATGCATGAAAGTGCTTCAAAATTTTAGATCAATGTCATCATACTAATTTCAAATGTAATTTAGTAATATCCAATTATACCAACATGTTTTTTTTATTGTCCTAGATCACCATAGTAGTTTTTGGACATGTTATCACTAAAAAAAAGACTTGGATGCATTAGTTTAGCATCTAAAGTTAGATTAATTCTAAATTGGGTAAATATCATCCAATTTATAAAGGTAGTACACATGAAAAGATAATACAAGTTTGAATTTATTGTGGATCTAATTTTAGGGGATAAAATTATAGCTTTGTCTGACATATAAATATAATTTATTCTAAGTATTGCATTTCTAAAAAAAAATTATATGAAAGTCATTTATTCTAAATGTTGTATTTCTAAGAAGTAGATTCAATTTTTAAAAGATAAAAGGTTAAATATAAGAAAGTAGAGTTAATTCTAAGGACATCATTAATAAAGAAAGAGATAATATCTTCTATTACATTGCAATTGTATTTTTTGCACTTTAGTTCCTCATATCCCCTATAGTGCATCACAAAGAGTAGCGCAATGAGTCAAGGAGAGAAATTTTATGTGAACCTTATAGTTATCTCTTCACTTTGAACAAGATTTAGATGTATATAATATGTATAGAACTAAATTTTATTATAATATCTTTATGAATAAAACTCTTGATTAATATTTTAATTAGATTTTAGTTTTGGCTACTACATATTCTCTACATATTTTCATTCTCAATTTCTTTGGAATATATAATGTTAAACTTCACATGAGACCATAATTGATCTTTATAACATATTCATTTGTATAACCCTATGGACCATTATACACCTTGTACATGTGGTTTTATGATAATTTGGTTGTAAAACTAGTATTTTTATTAGTGGGATTATATAGTATCCAAGGAGAGCCTTCATATTATGGTGTGTTTATGCGTGATTTACCTTCTTTTTATTTTTATTTTTTTTTGTATTTACATGGTGGAATCGGTAGCCACTATGAATCTGGGCAGGTTGTCCAGCTTTTATGGCCGCCACATTATTCTGTGTTGTCTACCCTGGAAGGCACCACACAGATCTTCGTGCAGTTCGCCCCTATAACCACCATACCACAATCATTTAAAATCTTTTACGCCACTGAAAGCACCAAGAAAGGGACAAGCGTTCAGTCTAGCAAGGCCTAATATTTGAAACTTGGACCTCCACTAGATTTACCTTATTTTTATTAGATAATATATTTATTTTATTTATTCCTAAATATATTGATAAATAATATATAGTATCAGAGTAGGTTTAAATCTCTCGTACTCAACCTCAAATTTGAATGTGCATTCTTCTATAATGATTCCATAAGTAGTATGATATTTTGAAGTAAAATATGAAAGAACTTATGTGTAAGTTTCTTAAGGTTTCATCAAAAACCCTTGTTGAAGCATAGGACATATGGATCTCACTACACCACCCAAAGTTGGATGAATCAAGAAAAATATTTATTGATAGGTTTATCATATTTCCTCCCTTGATATTCAATCCATTTTTATTGGATAATTATTTATGATGGATTATTCCATTGATTCCCTAACTAATGAAATATCATGTTTGAGTTTATTCCTTGGTTTTATTTTATTATTTTTATCAAAAAAATACTTTTCCTTCCCACTTTAGATTTTTTAGAACTGGTATTACATAAATGAAATAGTAATCTATATGGTTTTTGAAGTAGAGAAGATGAGGCTAAATATTTTTAATTATCCCTAGATGTTAAAAAATATTGAGAAGACTTTTGTACATGAAAAAAACATTCAAGCCACTTCAAAATTTTGTAAAACAAGTACAACAAATTTTATTTTTATTAATATTGAATGGTTATGTTCTATAAAAAGGTTATGCCACCTGAACCATGATAAATATAGATGAATATTCAATTTTTTAAATATTTATAAAATTTTAGGGTAGTCCTAATATAGCATTTTTTATGGTATGAGACATGGGGAACAATATTGCCATAATACTTGCTTGAGAATTTTATTGATCAATTCATGCTTTTATAGGTGAGGAAGCCTTTACAAAGTAATTGAAGAAACAAAAAACTATGGAGGATTTTTTAATAGGTTATAAAAGGTTTCTAACTCTTACAATAAAAATGTTGTAGTAAAAAGCTACTAATAAAGGTTGTAGAGAATCAAATCTATTAAGAATAATTAAAACATTAAGTAATTAAATTAAATTTAATCTAATTTTATTTAAAATTTAATTAATCCCTATCATTGCTCTCAACCATAAAATTATTAGACTCTAATGCATGCAAAAGGGGAGAGAGATCGTGTTGAATGCAAAAACTAGAAATAACCCAAGTGGGCCTGGTGAATCTCCAAAAAGAGAAGTTTCCACATATATCCAAGGGTTACCTCCAAGTTGAACATGATGTTGGTGCATGGATGGCAAGTACTGAAGAATTAAAGGATATGCCTCTTGAATCTAAAAATTCTATGATATAGAAAATATAGGATGTTGAAATATGTGAACATAATTTAAAACTTGAGTTTGGGAAGGAGTAGGAGGAGGAGCACAAATAATAGTAACAATAATAGGAGTAGGAGTAATAAGAAAATGAACAACATGATTAGAAATAGGTGCTCGATGAATGTGTTTGTCTAGTGGTGTAGCATACTAAGTGCTCATAGGACTTTTGCTTATGTGTCCTCATATTATGGTGTACTAAAAACTAACACAATATTTTATGTTTGATGGAGATTTATGTGAAATAGATGTGTGGTATTCGTAGAGAATTAAATTAGAAATAGTTTATGAGTATACTAGAGAGTATAGGTATTATTATATACATCATATTAAGTCTTATTATTATACTAGTAAGATTTACCTAGACATAAACCATAGTAATCCATGGGGTTACATAAAAAGTGATTATATCCACAAATATAAGGTTGAAAGTAAAATACAAGATGTAAGTATGTGTGATCATGTAGTTGGTATCATTTTCCATCCATACAAGTGAGTATGGAATAGGATATATGATTATAAGTAGATATAGTTTATGAATAATGGATTTTGCAATCAAGTTTTTCTATGATCCATTATCAATTATATAATCCATAGAGAAGTTATGTGTAAGGTGTGCATGAGCAATAAATAAAATATCGTGTTATCTTATAGGAGAGAGTGATTAAATAAGGTAATATTATTGAATCAATATTTTAACTCATTATAGGTAACGTTCTCTTCAAAAGTCTTGATGGAAGCATTCTAAGTTTCCTTATAAAGAGACTATATAATCAAATGTTTCTCTTTTTTCTTTGGACAATCAAATATTATACCCATTATTTTAAAAATAATGATAATTTATATTAAAATAAGCTATATAAGAAGACAAACAAGCAGAGCAAGAAGAAAAAGGAGGAACAACCTTCTTTGTGTGGGATAAATGCTACTAATTTGGATAACTCGAAGGTCTAGAAGTGGCTACTAAAAAGAAATACTAAGAAACATGATACTAGGTAGCAAGCTTATTCTCTAAAAAATACACTTTATTTAATACTACAATAAGTGTAGCAACTGGAGTATATTTCAACTCTTAAAACAAGTGTTTCTAAAGTCCACTCTTAAACTTTATAATAAGTGTAAATGTAGGATCCTATGCATAGAGTAAGATCTACAAGAGGTTGAATTGATATATATAATCCTACATAAACATGAATCTCCCTTACCTCAAGTGAAGCCATTGTATAATAAAATCATCATCATAGTTATATGGATAGAATGTAACCTTCAAGGCTACAACCAATTGATCCCAAGTAGTGATGTGATTTTGTGTGCTTTATCGCTCAATAATGAAGATTTTATCAACTCTATAAATGTTCAACTTATCAAAGAGGATTTTATCATCATTATATATTTGGCTATAGGTAAACCAATTTTCTATATATAGGATCCAAATATTTATAACTTCAAGATTATATATCTATCATAGATTTTAACCTTGCATTTTACATAAGATTAGGTATCCAAAGTGTTTATTCTAGGTTATGGAGGTTGTACCTACATGCTATTGACATTGTATACTATATTGCTAACTATGTTAGCTAATAATATCAGTTGTTCTATCTAGGAATGTGCCATAACTCTTTTAGTAAATTCCAAAGAGGGTGTTTCACCAAAATATGCAAGTAGATCATTAAAATTATTTAGTTTTGGGTACTACTAAAAATGCATGACTTTTTACAAGATATAATTTGAGGACCAATTAGACATATCAAAAAGTCACAAAACTAAAAAAAAAAATTTCTAATAGATCAGTCTCAAAAAAATATTTCCAATAAATATAAATAATACTATACTTGAGAAAGGATAGGTACCTAAAAGTGTGATAAAGAAAAGTTCCTCAAGGGAAAAGAATAATTGGGCTGATTTATCACATAGAAATTTTCACATAGAATATTCTAAGGTTTTAATATTTCATTTGGCCACCCAAGTGTTGTAGGTGAGTTGGAGAGAAGAAGGCAATCCTCCACGGGAGGTCCCAGGTTCAAATCTCCACCCTACCAAAAATCTGAATTGGGTATCCAAAATCCAATTGATAATGTTGGTGCAGGCAAGGTTGGGTGTGAATCTCAGGTGACTTTGATGGTGTAGAACCCCATGTTCGCGGTCTCTTAGACCAAGGTGGCCCACAAGGGTTTTTTCACTTATAAAAAAAAAAAAAATCATTTGGCCCTTCTATGTTCTTTTCTATATGTACTTTACTATTGAGGACAATATATAAAATAAAAACTAAAATAAAGTGAGCCACACATAGAATATGAAAGAATTACTTACAATACATGTAAGATCCTCCACATTGAAAAACAAATGTTGCCATATGTGTTGAACTAGGATCATGCATTCATAATGTGTTTCAACTACCAACATGACACTCTAGTTCAAAAGGCAACAAGTGTTTAGCAGAAAATGACATGGTAATTAGTGAAGAGTCTATATCAAATGTTTTTGTATAGAGTTGGTAGAGTGGTGGAAAGTTGATCCGAGTTAGTGCAAGGACTATTATTGACAACTAAAAATCATAATTCATGATATCTCATAGGGATCACATCATGAAATTATGACTGAGAGCTTGCTATACACTATGAAATCCTTTGATAATATTATAAAATATTTGATAACAGTATGAAACTTAGATAAATTTCATATTTGGATTCTTAGACACATGCTATAAAAACTTAGATATTGTGTGCTAAAACAAAGATGGTTTAATCGATCTACTAACTGATCTACTACATCCACTTCCAGTAGTATATGGTTTCAAGTGGTTTTGTTTTATTAATGCATTTTCTTGTCAATTATTCAAATTTAGAAGGGTGACATGAAACTATAAATAAGCTCCTAAAGAAAATACAATAGCATAAAAAGCATTTTCCATAGTCTTCATGAGTCCTTCTTTACCCCTAGATATGCCTTCATAAATACCACCACATTCATCTTGAGATGCATGTATGGTAGACACTTCACCCTTGTGGATATTTTCACAAAGGTCCATGTCACTTACATAGAGAGAAAAAATACAATGAGGGTTGCATGTCTATTGAGTTGATGTCCCCAAGATATTTTATCCTAGTGTTATAGTCATTGTAGGCCAATTTTTCATTGGTATGGGTAGGTCCTAGAGTAGGCCAAATCATAAAATGCCCTACTTCTTCAATACTAGTTTACAAAAATAAAATTTATTATCAAGGCCCTCTATGGTTGGGATCACCAATTTCTATCAATATGTTGGATCCCTCTCCAATCAGTGGAAGATACATAGATAGAAAGTTGGAAAATAAATAAATATTGGTGATGTACAACATCATCCATGGTACTATTGCATTAATCAAAGGCTTATTGCTACTCAGGTTGCATTAAGGAAGAAGCTTGTTTCTACACAATAGAAAATCCTTAATCATGTGTCTATAAACATGTATGCTAATAGAGAGCATCAGTTTAGAGACTTCTACAACACTTCATTGAAGTTGAAATTAGACTTGTATGCCATTTACTGAATGAAAGCTGAGTTGATTAGGAATTATAGTGGCCAATGCTACCATTGAATATGAGAAGAAGGCACACACTAAGAAACTAGAGAATATTTAGGGTATGGATAAAATTTTATTTTCATTGGATCATGAGATAGATTATGATGGAAATGATATAGGCTAGTACAAGGACCAAAGCAATAAAATAATAGGAGCAGGATCTATTGCTTTAATACCAAATTATATGGAACACATGGGACAAGATTGCAATAATGTTTTCTTAAGAATTTCATTGATCTAATCATGCTTTTATAGTTGATTAATCCTTTACAAGACAATTGGAGAAAATAAAAGCATGACAAAAAACTATGGATTATTTTACAAAAATTTGCAAAAAGGTTGTAGCTATCACAATAAAAAATTTATAGTTTGAAAAACTACTAACAAGGTTTGTAGGGAATAAAATCTATGTAGGATAATTAAAACATTAATAAATTGTAAACTAATTAATTAAATTTAATTAAATATAATTTTAATTGATATTTAATTAATCTATATCATTTTGTGCT
Organism: Wollemia nobilis; assembly: GCA_028583015.1. NCBI lineage: Eukaryota > Viridiplantae > Streptophyta > Pinopsida > Araucariales > Araucariaceae > Wollemia > Wollemia nobilis. Next base: position 17,374,629 of record JAQPPZ010017235.1, read on the forward strand.
TTCCCTCATCAGTTAATTCATTTTGTATTATGCAAAATTTGACCATTCCCTCTAGTTTTTGAAATTTTAAGTTTAAAATTTAGGATATTCCAAGCAATATTCTTGTTTGTAGTGGGAAAATATCATTGCATGAAGGTAGTGGTACATTTGGGTGCATAAGGTTTGGCACCTACGGTACATAGATGAAAAGAATTTTTTGGAGGATCTCAATTCCCATGGTGGGTCATAACCAAATGATAAATGGTAAATATATTGGACACATTCTAGTTGAGATCATGAGGATGACTCACTGTGTGTCTCATTACATAAATATTTTTAAATAGAAAAAATATGGTTACCAAGGAACCAAAATGGATAGTGTAGGCACCAAATTCTATTCTACTTACACATTATCTATAAGAAGGTGTGTCTCTCTTTTAGGATCAATTATTCTATGCACACATTGGTTACTAAGGTTTTTATTGACTTCTTATATCCTCGAGGATGTATGGAATTAAAACTCTTATGATCTCCCTTTTGAGTAGGAATATGACTAATAAAATATTGATAGGTTTCATGTATAGGGTGATTATTGATTGGTAATTAAGGAGGGCATTAAGAAGGGCCAATGGACCCTACCTTTGTGATTGATTTCCTAATAATAATGTAGGATAAGTTTATTTATGGACTATGGGTCATGTGGATACTTGGGCATACATTAATACGTGGCATGTACAAGATCTAAGGTTAAAATCATTGCCCTTCCTTATGGGTTGAGCTGGCATTTATGTTAGATGATGTGGTAAATATGAAAGCTTATATGGTTGATGTAATAATTGACTAGAGGAATAAAATCAAATATTTATTATCTTAAGGGACAGGATCCAACTCTAAAATGTCAACTCACACAACAATATTTATCATTTTCCTCGTCTCCTATATAATTAGTAATAGAGTTAGTGAAAAAGTGGTATCTCCTCATTTATCCATTCAAAGATACATAGCGAAAGATAATCCTTTGGAGGTAACACAATCTTTTTAAATCCTCTCATAGGGTTTTTCCATATAATATATGTATTTATCCAAACTTGTGAGGGCCATAATTTTTTCATATAGAAGCATTTTGTTTCTGAAAACACGAGATTCCGGAAACAAAAAGGAAAAACTAAACAAAATTGCATTAAAATGAAAGAACACAAATGAATGAACACAAGATATTAAAGCAATATAAACTATAGCCCTTTTTATTGATATTCTTTTCAATTCGTGTTACAATACGTCTCCTTCCTTTTTAGGGCATAGGAGCGTTAGATATTGATCTCTATAATTTGCTTCAGAATTCCTCTTTTGCGTGCCCACATATAAAATGGGCGAACCAAAACGTCGTCACCGCTTGCGTTGACAAAGGTCGATTCCTCGCTGCTCCTTCAATAGACCTGAAATCTGCGTTCAAAGAAACAAACAAAGAATCAGTAGCACCTGTGTATGAAAAATAAAAGATAAATCTTAACTATAGCTGAAATGAATCTAAATGAACCGAAAACTTGATAAATGCATAAACATGAAACTAGCTAAAATACTATAAAAGAAATAAAGCGGGGAGGTGCCGGAAGGCGAACCACCCACGGATAAAACCTTGCTTCGACACCAATCTGCTTGAGATGGGTCCGAAACCTGATGTGATGTGTTGTCATCAAATTGATAGAATATTGTGGTCAAAAGATTGGGGTTTGGGCGCAAATTGCAAGTAAGTGAATTAACAGCACTTCGTTGCTCAGAATGCTCCTGCTCGGTCTCCTTTTGGGTGAGAAAACTCACCGTTTTTATAGACCCAAGGGGTCTTTTGAATTAACATGCAAAAGTGTTTCTTTGCATGAATGCTTTTGTTTGTGAAGAGAAGACTTCTTCTTTATCAAGGGCTTGTTAACTGCCTCTGTGCATGTCTTTGCATGTTTTAGCAAATCTCACTTGCACTCCCATGTAATGAAGGGATAGCTAAGTGGCAAATATGAGTTGTCTTAAAAATCTTACTCTCCTTCCCATGCAGTGAAGGGAAAGTCAATTGGAAGATGTGTGTTGTTAAAATAACTCACTTGCACTCCTATGTCATGCATGAAAAGCTGAGTGGTAGTTCTGAGTTGTCATGCGCTGAGGTCTGACTTTTTGCTGATCAAACCTGGCATTCGTCCCACCCAGAAGCGAGCGCTAGTAATCGTCCCTGGGTGAAACGAGTACAAATCCATACTCGTCCTTGGGTAGGATGAGTACAAATTCGCACTCGTCCCCGGGTGGGACGAATAAGAAATAAAGTGTCTAAAAGGTGCCAAACTGATTTTTGACTTGCAAAAATACTGTGTAAGTGGTTAGAACCACTGTTTAACCTCTGGGGGCTACCCTGGGGGCTTTGTGTGTTAATGTGATCAATGTTTGTAGTCACATAATCGGATTGGTGCTGTTTTGGTGTCTACATTTTCCTTTCTTCAAATCACATGATTTCTTCAAGTTATTTGTTATAATAATAATATTTCTAGTAATAATTACATGCAATAGATTATAATTTTTTGCAACACAGTGGACTATTCACTACATAAAAATTCACATGTACATGTGATTGTTCATTCATCCTACTAGACCTCCATATTAGTGGATGTATAGATTATAGATATAGGGGAAACCAAAAACATGATAATGTATTGTTATATTTTGACTAACTTCAACGGATAACATCATGGTGAGTATGTAGTCATTGGTGATGAATATTTTTTATAATTAGGAAAAAGTGATGATTTGGCTCTTGGTTCCTTATTATTTAAAATATTCTTGCATGTACAAGGTGTGAGTCTTAATCTTATTTTTTTGTATCACATCACTAATAGTAATAAAAAGGTGAAATTTTAGCTAGGTATATGGGTGATTAAGGACATTGATAATGGTTTTCGTATAATAGCCTTAAAGTATTATGATGTTATTGAAGAAGTGCGTGAGATTGGTGAGAATACCTCTTCTTCTTCCTCTAATAAAAAAATATATTATTGCTTTGGTGGATAACATAGATGGTATCAAAAAGTATTGACACCATAGACTTGGCCACATTAACTATAGATCCTTAACATACATGAGTTAATTTTATCAAGTACTTATTATATTATTTTATGATATAGTTATTACACCTTAGGGGATATTAGATAATATTATTATACCTCATGAGAGGATGAGATAATATAAATATAAATACCTAACGAATTTTTAATATAGCTAGATAATTAGATGAAGGTGAAGCATCAAGAGTCTGATAAGACATCCAAGATAGATACTATTGTATGCACTTATATGTGTATAGATATAAGATTCATGTACTGCATGAAAATATTTTTTAATTTATCATTGGCATAAAAGTAAGGTTTGGGTTCTTCTTGAATCTGAATAATAGTATCTTCCATAAGTGTTTTGAAGATATGTCTATCAATAATGATGGAAAAGTTATTCCAATCTATTTTGTAAGCTTGAGAGAATTTATTTTAGTGTTATGCATCCCTTTGAGGCTAGATGACTTAAATTCTTATGTTGCTCGTTCAATGAGATATTTTGTATGAATATTTTCCTTTATTGGTCAAATATGATTTTTTCTTTCTCACATGTTTCTAAAATTGTATATGAATGCATGTAATTGTCATAACACGACCAAATAAAATGGTAATCTCTTAGATTTTTTATTTTTTGAATCCACTCTTTGAAGGAAAGAAATAAAACCTTGTCTTTACATTTTCTTATACTATTTTTTAAGGTGAATTATTTCCATGTTTTCCACAAAAGATCTAAATTTATTTTTCTTTATACTTTGCTTTTTCTCTACACTTTTAAAACCTACAACTTCCTCTTCTTCTATTTTCTATCTATTTTTTTTAAATCACCAATAATTTATCAAAATATAAATATAGGAATTTTTAGAGTTTATTAAAAACCAATATTATGGTTTTCGTGAAATATTTGTTAAAAAAAATAAACCAGTCAGATTAGTTGATAGGCTGGAAATTTATGTGTGGAACCATATTTCTAAAATGCTTGTTGAAGCACTCATTTTGAATCTCCCACGAATGTTACCTATTTGCAAAGAGATATTTGTAGTGAATGGACATGAAATAAGAGTTTGTAAAGAAACAATAACATGTGGAAGAAAGTAAATAAAAAATACTTTTAAACACTTGAGTTGAACTAGTTTTGATATGATAGAAGATCCAATAGAAGAAAAATTCTACTCACAATATCTCACCTAGTGATGGATAAAATTTGGATCTTAAGGATGGCATTAACAATATTTTATTTATAATATAAAGGAAGTTAAGCATCACTTCTGGTTGTTGAAACACTGATGAGTGATCAATAGAGTTTACAAAATAAAAGGAGGATATGCATGCAACATGCAGCCATTATTTAGAGTACCATTGGAAGATAAAAATAAAAAATACCATGTAGACAGTGCATTTACATAAGGATAATAAGTTTATTTTACACCAATGTGATTACAAATGACTTAGAATATAGAGGTCATAGGTTTAATTTTTAACTTTCCATCAATTTTTTTTTTTTTTTCCTTAGTTATAAAGATTATTTATTTTTGTATGCATAAAGTGAATTGAATTATTTTAAAGGATTTATAAGTTGTATTTATTTTATCTTTATGCATAAATTAGTAATTTGAATAAAAATACAAATTTTAAATTTAAAAAATATAAATTGAAAAATAAAAATAAAAAGAAAATAAAAATTTAAAAAATAAAGAGATTGTTTTTAAATAAAATCCTGCATAAAGTATGTATATTTATATTAAGGGTTATCAATAGATAAAGTGTCTTTGTAAGTTAATTGTTGTTAGCAATTAATTATTGGAATGTATGATTTTTCATAAATATCAAGTCAATTCTCGTGTGATGAGAATAGTGTATGTTGTCGAATGAGGTTGTTGTAAATGTCATGTTTTAGTATATTGTGTCTAAATATAAAAATATTTGTATTTATAATCTTAGTTATTAAATGTGGGTTTGTATTCGAATTTCGAAATAAATTAGATATGTTTAAAAGTTCAGAATAAAATTCAATATATTATAAATATTCAATATATTATAAATATACATATTTTTTTAAATGTTATCTATCTTAAAATACGAAGAACTCTCAAATTTCTCGTTATTGTTGTTGTTATCGTTAATTAATTTTCTTTGTTGTAATAAAGTGTCACTTACACCACGATTTGTAAGCTTGAGGGGATTATTAGAATTATTAGTTTATAGCTCGTATATAGGAGTGGGATGTAGGCACGAGCATGCTTATATCATATATGTATTTTACTCCAAGTACACCCAATACTACCCCCTCCACGACCTCGCCCAGTGGCTCCAACTCTCCTAGAAATGCCAAAACTCCACCCACCATGACCTCGCACAGTGGCGCCGGAGCTTTGTACGTGAAGGGCGTGATGGTGGCCATCGCATTCTGCCTTGCGCTTGTCGTGTTGCTCTAGATCAGAATTGCTTATCGAGGAAGAGACAGTACTGCGTTTTGTTACTGTTGTAATCGTTATAAAAATTCTTGCTGTAATAAAGGTTCACTTACACCACGATTTGTAAGTTTGAGAGGATTATTAGAATTATTAGTTTATAGTTCGTATATAGGAGTGGAATGCACGCACGAGAATGCTTATATCATATACGTTTTCCCTTTTTCCACGTGTTTTCTACTATTTTTTATTTTTATGTTTTTGCCAAATTTAAGGTATGTTCGTCGAATTTATGTGGCAGGGTTTTAAATTCGTGAATTTCGAATTTAATTTGAAAAATTCAACAAGATAACTAAGGTTATAATTAGTCAAATATCAAGGATTTATATTAAAAATGAGAGAGTTATGTGATAGTGTGATGAGAATTTATTGTATTTTGGGTATCAAATAATTTATAATTTATCAAAAAAAATTAGAAGGTTGTTCTATGGTTAAAAGACATTGTACAAAAATAAAACAAATTCTTTAGCACACTCACAACATTTAGCATGAATGACACCTCTAGCTTGTATTTATAGGTAAAGTTATCACATTTTGCTAGTGTGTCTATAGCCTAGTAAAGTTGGCATACCAACGTATGGGCATCAACCCTATAAATTGCCAAGGAGAAATAAGGAAATAACTTTTTGTGATTCTTTCACTCCATTTTTATATTCTATCTATCACTATCATTAGACGTAATTCTTGAAATTTATAAAATCTAAGTATATAGGAAAGTTAAACCCATACAAAAGGATTTTTCTTTAAGTAGGTGTGATTGATAGGAAGAATTCCTTTTTGTATTACCTTGGTCCCAAGCATCATTCTCTTTCATGTACCTTAAGTTCTCTCTCATGTACGACTATGTATATAGAAAGGACTAGCTTCTTCCACATATCAATGGGTATATAGGAAGGGTGGGTATATAACAAGGGTAGGTATATAGAAAAGATTGGTATATAAGACTGGTGGTATACTGAAATGGGGATCAGGTGGAAAACATAAGAAAACCTCAATATTATGTTGAAGAAAATAAATACTTTTTATAACATATTTAGTGCATCCACCAACAGGTTTAGCAAATTCTTAGGCATCAAAAATAAAATTACAAGGTGTGGCATGAGCCACACCATACTTCTCACACTTTCTAAGTTATAGATTAGGTTTAGATTTACTTAAAAAAACAATTATTCTTCAATATTTATTGTAATATCACACTTATGTGCCATGGACCATATGACATATAGAACATAGTAGGATATAATGAGTTTATTCTCAATCTGCTTTCATACTTGATAATATACTCAATGTTCAACATAGACCCATCCAACTCATACTTTTCTTCTTTATTAGAATCTACAATAGTATGAGATCCTATAGATATGGATTCCACTCACTTGATACTATTTTTAATTGCCAAGTTTATTTATGTCACCACAAAATATATTCACCAAGGAAAAAAGATTCAAGATTACCAAGAGTTATCAATTAATAATGCAATTAAGTTGATACAAACATGACCAACTAAATTTTGACATGATGAGGAATATTATATTTCAAAAGGGTTGAATAATTTTAGTAAGGTAGGAGTTTCTCATATCCTAAAATATCATTATGCTAAAATAATTCTAGTCAGTACGCCTTTGTGCGTATTATATCTTCTCACATTGATAAGGATATGAATAGGTTTTTTTTATTATTTATAAAATTTAGTTTAGGTAATATTCTATCCTATGTCCTATGTGAGAAAATAATGTTCATATTTTGTATCTAGAAGTTAAGGTTGTTAGCTTTCTAGATCAAGTTGTTAGTTTTTTATATCCTAAGTTATTAGCTTATCCTATTGTTGAGATCTACCTATTATAACATATTTAGTGCATCCACCAACATGTTTAGCAAATTCTTAGGCATCAAAAATAAAATTACAAAGTGTGGCATGAGCCACACCATACTTCTCACACTTTCTAAGTTATAGATTAGGTTTAGATTTACTTAAAAAAACAATTATTCTTCAATATTTATTGTAATATCACACTTATGTGCCATGGACCATATGACATATAGAACATAGTAGGATATAATGAGTTTATTCTCAATCTGCTTTCATACTTGATAATATACTCAATGTTCAACATAGACCCATCCAACTCATACTTTTCTTCTTTATTAGAATCTACAATAGTATGAGATCCTATAGATATGGATTCCACTCACTTGATACTATTTTTAATTGCCAAGTTTATTTATGTCACCACAAAATATATTCACAAAGGAAAAAAGATTCAAGATTACCAAGAGGTATCAATTAATAATGCAATTAAGTTGATACAAACATGACCAACTAAATTTTGACATGATGAGGAATATTATATTTCAAAAGGGTTGAATAATTTTAGTAAGGTAGGAGTTTCTCATATCCTAAAAGATCATTATGCTAAAATAATTCTACTCAGTACGCCTTTGTGCGTATTATATCTTCTCACATTGATAAGGATATGAATAGGTTTTTTTTATTATTTATAAAATTTAGTTTAGGTAATATTCTATCCTATGTCCTATGTGAGAAAATAATGTTCATATTTTGTATCTAGAAGTTAAGGTTGTTAGCTTTCTAGATCAAGTTATTAGTTTTTTATATCCTAAGTTATTAGCTTATTAGCTTATCTTGATGAATGCAATAATTTTTTGACCACTCAATAGCCTTACAATACGGTATTTAGAAAATTATTATGGGTATTATCCCACATGTGTTGTATCATAGCTTCAAAACATTAACTCTTCAAAAGAAGAATGACCAAACTGGTGGGTTGGTCATTATCATTCTTGGTTGATCTATGTGATTTTGATCACCCCTCATCATTAATTACAACCTGATTGGTTGGTTGTGTTATGATATATTGTTTGACACATGGATTTACAAAAATAACACTAATTTTTAGTGTTTTTTTTATTTATGCAGGAAAAATATCCCACATTCTTTATGTGGGAGAATCAGTGGAGTTTAAAAGGTGTGAGGTACCTAGTAATAAAAAAAAACCATTGAGGTTGGTCTATCCTATACATTGTAGACCTATCACCATCCATTGACTGCAACACATTGACTGCATTGACTTACCTATAGTTAGTTTACTTATCTACATATGGTATTGAATGGTTGATCTACTATTATTTATTTGGTAGGAATATACCCTTTTTATGAATTTATTATATATTTATTATTAATTAGTTCATTATTATTATTTTATTTGTGTTCCTCAGTAGCGATTTATTTTTTGTTCCGTATCTCTACCCTTGTAAATCTATTAAACTACTTTGTAGAGGCAAAATCTAGTTTTGCTTGGGCATAGGAATTAGATTGTTGTAATAAGGAATTTATTTTTAGTTGAATTCAACAATCCTGAATCCACTTTCATCCTTACAAACAATTATGGGAGTTTTCATTGTCATTTATTTCATAATACCATGGTCCTTTTTATGTGATCATGGATATCACATGGGTAATTTACGCATTGGATTTGTCTTTACCCTTAGTGGCTTGTCTCTTAGTGGATTTTTTAGCTTAGATCATACCTTCACCAACACAAATTATAACACTCCTTCATGTAACATAGCATCAAGAAAAACTTCCATATCAAGTTTTATTTTAGCTTCTTGAATATTTCAGCTTTCAAAGCCTTTGAGGATTTGTTATCCTCCAACATGAATTTTTGAAACCTTCTTGAACAAATTGTGGATTTATGAAATGAAGTGCAACTCAATGGTACTCGACACTCAAATATATTGTTCTAGTAAACGTATATACCATTTAGGTATTTTAATACTCTCTCAATAGGAGTTGAAGTCACCATTGTGACTTTTTGAAGGTATCACTTCAATCCATACCTTTTTCTAGAGCACCTTGTGAGTCACTTCCACCTTCAATATTGGTATTTTTTCTTATCTTCCTATAATTACTTCAATATTAGCTTTGAGTGCTTTAGCCATGGTGGGTGTCTTGACAAGACATTCTTCATTCTTGGTGACATCCTTCATCTCATCCTTCTATAGGTACTTGACTTTGGCCTCAAGTGTATCAGCCTTAGTGGGTGCTACTATGAGACATTGGCATTTATAAGTCATCAAGATTATTTTTATGCATTTGATCATAAGAATTTATACCTTTTTCCTCTCTTTATTGCATATTTTTCCATAGTGATTTGATTATAGTTTAAGGTATTTTATGTGTATGCTTACAATATTGAAGCATGAATGATGTAAGAAGCAAGCAATATTTTGTGAATATAATTGAATATATTTACTACCATGGTCCTTTTAGTCTTGTTTGCTATCGGTACTCCAGTTGCAAGAGTAATAGTCCTTTATTCATTCTATTGGGGTGATTATGTGCTCTTGAGCAAATTATCTAAAAATTATATGCTCTTTATGATCGAGCAAAGATTTGAAATGATTGTATGCTCTCTAAAATTGAGCAAAAAATTCCACAAAGGTCTCTCTCTTGTTTTTCAAGTTTGAGGACTATATTTTGGGTACTTGTACATATATTCTCTCCCACTTTCTTATAAAAATTATTGGATTCCAATGATTCTGTGGTTGGGAGGTAGGGTTATGCATAAGGGGTAGGCCCAAAATATATTTATAAATATAAGTGAATCAATATCAAAATTTAGGTGAATTATGTACAAACTCATGTATAATAGATGGTGAATTGCAATTTTTTCTAGTATAAATTGTAAAAATAGGGTGAATCAATTGAAATTATTACTACCACTTAAAATAAGGATTTCTTGAGGATTTTAATAAGTTCTAAGTGTAGATATCATTGAGCTAGGTGGTTTTTAAAAAAAATGAAAATTGGGCTTTGGATAAAAAGTTATACCTCCTAGAAGATTCTATACAAAAGAACACCTCTACAACTGATCATTTGCAAAGGTGCAACTAACCAAAAATTTTGATGATAGGTTGCACCTCTACAACCCATCATCAAATTGTTGATCTAGGTGGTTTAAAAAAAATCAAAATGAAGCTTTGAATCAAAAGTTACGCCTCCTAGAAGGTTCTCTGCAAAAGATCACCTCTGCAACTGATTAGTTGTAGAGGTGCAATTGACTAACAATTTTTATGATAGGTTTCACCTCTACAACCTATCATCAAAAGTGTTTGTTGGTTGCACCTTTACAACTGATCAGTTGTAGAGGTGCTTTTTTAAAAAGAACCTTCTAGGAGGTATGATCCAAAGCTCCATTTTGATTTGTTTTTAAACCACCTAGATTGATGATATCTACACTTCAAACTAATCATAAGTGAAAGCACGAGATTCCGGGCAAAGGAAACACTAATTGCGATGCATTCAAAATCAAATACGCTTAAGTCCTAGAAATGTAAATTGCATGAAATGAAAGAGACGCATTAAAATGAGACACAAGCAAATGGAGAAAACACAGCCCTTTCATTAAACTTTCTTGATCTCTGTTACAAATACGCCTCCTCCCTTTTCAGGGGCTAGGAGCGTTAAAAGAATTTGACTACAATCGAGACTTAAGGTTCCTCTTTCCGCGTGCCCACACTTGAAATGGACGGGCCAAGATGATGCCGCCGCTGATGTCGATGAGTCTTTGACCTCTCGCTGCTCCTCCCGCGAACAAAGAAACAACGAAGATGTCGTAGCACCCGCCGCACATAAGAAGTGTTTGTTCTCTAAAATCGCCAAAAGATGCATGCAAACATTTGTCCGAAACAGTGAGTAAAATGACTCTAAATGACCCGAAAACCTCGACAGAGGATAGAAAACATCACCGTAAGGCCACCGCCACCGAGACAGTCGGCCAATCTGCCTTCAACCGGAATTCGTCCCCGGGCGGGACGAATCTCGACCGCAATTCGTCCCCGGGTGGGACGAATTCTTCTGTGTTGGAAAAGCCGACCTGATGCTCGCTCCAATGTCGAATCCCGAGACCTGCAAAACGCCTGCAAACAGAGGGGTTATGTAATTGGGGCCATTTTGGGACGACCCAGATGGTCGGATTCTCCCAATTTGGCCTCTATCCTCGGGAATTCGATATCGCCACCTGCAAGTTAGTGAAACAACAAAGCGACACAAAGCATGATAAAATCTGATCAGAATGTTATGAAATTGAAGCTATGAATTCACCAAATAGAATAACACAAAATGCAACATGAACAAGTAATCTAGAATGCTTCGTAATAAAACTTAGAAAGTGCGGGGGTGCCCAAGTGGGCCTCCCACCGTTGGCACTTGATTTTGGAGCCAATCCACTAGGGATGGGCCCAAAACTTCTTAGGATTGGGGGGTCGGCAAATTGGTTGATTCAGGTGTCCATATGTTGGATTTGGGTCAGATTCAAGCTTCCAAAAGCCACCCAACAACCTCCCTTGCAAAAGATATTGGTGGATGTGAGAAGGTGAATCAAAGGGGATGCAAGTGGGTGTTCAACTCGGCAACACTTCGTTGCTTGAAATCTCCTTCAATCTGTCCATTTTGGGTGAGAAAAGTCCCACCTTTTATAGACCCATGGGGTCTCTTTTGAGAGGGAAGCACAAGTGCCATGTGTTGGTCATAGGTGCCATGTGGCAGTCATGTCTTCCCATGAGGGAGGGGAGTCCTCCATTGACTTGGGCTCTCATAACTGCCCTTGTGACAGTCCTCTAACGGCCTATCTGTCCACCCACACACGCGTGCGAGGCAGGAGTCATCAACTGACTGTCCTGGGCTGCCACTTGGCGCCATTCTTCTTTTTGCCCGTTAAACTTGGAATTCATCCCTACCAGAGACGAATTCAGAATCTGTCTCTGGGTGAGACAGATTCCATTTTGAATTCGTCTCTGGGTGAGACAGATTCTGAGCAAAGTGCCTGAATGTGCCAAATTGCCTCTTGACCTTACAAAATTGCTATGAAAGTGGTTAAGACCACTGTTTAACCTCTGAGGGCTGCCCTGGGGGCTGTGTTTGTCAAAGCGATCAGTGTTTGCAGTCACATAATCGGATTGGTGCTGTTTTGGTGTCTACAGATGCCCCTTTTTGGGATGCGCTGTGCATAGCACAGCGCCGAGCAAAAATAGATAACCAAAGCACTAATGATTAGGGTTTCTTGGTAACCTAACCAACTTTTGATGCCCCAAGCATGGAAAGGGCATGCATTCTTGAATCCTTGCTTCTGACGAGCTAAGGAGTTTGATTTCAAGTGTTAACCTATTTTGGTGAGGTGTGACTTGAACTTGGACATTGATCAGCCATGATTAGGCAAAGGGCGCAACCTTTTATCCTCGGGGGAACCTTGTGTTCATGATTCACGAAATGCCAAGTGTTTGATTGATTTGATTGTTGCTTGTTTACCGCCCCAAGCAGGAGCGTGATTGTCTTTGTCAATGATTCTTTGAATGCATGTCGTTTTCCTTAATTGGGTGTGTGATTGTTGATTGGTGACTAAGTGTGACTACCCCCTCAAGCGACGAATCGATGAGGGAATGACCTTCATGAGAAAAGCGACGAGTCGCTTGACCCAAGATGACTTGTGCAAGGGTGCCTTTAGATGGTTTATCGTTAAGCATGTGCAATTTTTCCAACATCTGGACCTATTTTTGGTGGGTGTTAACCCTTTTTGTGATGCCATAATGGGGTGAAATCGTCGACAACCCATCTTCCCGTGGAGCGGTCCGGCTATGATAGCCTTCTTGGGGAAGTAGGAGAGTGACAATTTGAACCCCGACATCGATTTTCTATGCCAAGAGGTTAAGTGCGAGAGCACTTGTGTCCGGCAATGCTTATTGCTTTGTTTTTATGTTGCATTTTTTGTTGTTTTTGTTGTTTTTTTGTGACACCATTTGGGGATTAAATTTTCGAAAATCCGTCTCCCGTGGAGCGGTCCGGCTATGGTAGCCTTCTTAGGGAGTAGGATAGTGATAATTTGTGACTCCAATGTCTATTTTGTATGCCCTGGATGTCAAGTGCAGCAGCACTCTTATCGGGCAAATTTATTGCTTGTTTTTAGTGCATTTTTTATCATTGTTTGATGTTTTGAATTTTCTGGCCTGAATTCGTCCCAGGGTGAGACGAATTCCAGCAGTAGAATTCGTCCCTGGGTGGGACGAGCGCTAACCAGAGCGCTCGTCCCAGTCAAGGACGAATTCCAGCTCAAAGGCCTATTTAAGGGCCAAATCTTGAATTTGGGCTCATTTGTGTCATTTTTTTCTTGCGATTTCGGAGCTCTGGGAGGAGGAGGTAATTCTGCGAAGCGAAGCGCTGCTGGAATTCTCTCTGCCATCATGAGTGCACAAACTGGTTCGAGCGGCGGAGCCGAAGCGAAACCTGTAAGTGCTCCTAGAGTTTATTTTTGTTTAAATTTGCACTGGTTTTATTTAATTGTTTTTGTGATGATGTTTTCAAAATGTGTTTTAAAACTTAAACCCTGAAACCGGATTTAAGACAACTAAGACTTATTGTACAATGGAACGTAACGTAAAACCTCGTTTAAGAATTTTACTTACGATTAAATTCAGGACCGCGGAACGTAAAACCCTAAGACGTATTTTTGTTGTGTTTTTGAATTTTCTTTTTATTCTGTTTTTGAATTAATCAGTTAAGATTAGAAACCTTTAACTGAAAATTTGTTTTTTATTTGAATTTTTGTGCTTGTTATTGTTGTACAGTTCTATTCCATTATATTTTAATTTTTTTTGTTGAATTGTTTTCTTTTGCGTGTTAGGAGCCGGTACCGTGTATCTGTTGCTTTTGCTGAGGCGCGGGGTGCACTGACTGATGGTGACTGGGAATGGCTTGAGGCCCTTGGGCTCAAGCTGTGGCTCGACCGGAGCCTCGTGGTCCCGGATCAGGCCTATCTGACGGCCCTGATCAAACTTTGGGATCCGTGGACCAATACCTTCCATCTCCCGACAGGGGAGATGACTATGACTCTTGAGGATGTCTATCGGCTGCTTCGGATTTCGATAGACGGACTGCCTATTAGGACATCGCCGTTCGATCAGCGGACTGCTATACTGACGAGGTGTTTTGGGCATGGGGAGCGGGTGGGTGTAGCGAACCCAGTTGAGACAGCCGAGGTGGACTGCCAGGCTGGCGGGATATTGGTTGGTTGGTGGCAGGAGAGGGGGGTGTTAGGAGTGAGGCACGCATTCTTGATGGGCCTTATTTCTAACATGCTTCTCCCTGATTCGTCAGGCGCGAGGTTCCCGTGGAACCTGCTGGATTTGGTATGGCAGTTGGTAGAGTGCCCGATAGAGGCACCACTAATTTTGAGATGGGGACAGACATTGTTGGCACAGCTCTACGGGGAGCTGTATGCGGTCCGCTGTCGGCAGCGGAAGGGCGTCAGTTGTAGTTATCTACTGCAGTGTTGGGGTTGGCAGCACATAGTAGTGGAGAGGCCGACCGGGTTACCGTGGATGACTCGGGCAGCGATGGATGACACGGAGATAGGCTATGCAGTTTTGTGGCGGCGGTCTGTGGAGCAGGGGCAGAGTCGGCGATGGGCAGGTGCTGTAGAGCACTATACCGATGCCTTTTCTTGGCTCACTCCAGGGGAGGTGTTTTGGCGCCCTTATCGGGACTGTCCAACTTGGCCGGAGGCTGGAGAGTGGCTCCGACGGGTACGCAAGGAGCGGTGGTTGACTGGGAGGCACGGGACCGAGCATGAGTTCTTTTCATACAGCCGGGTTACACGATAGTTTGGGGTGCGCCAGGGGTTGCTTGGTGAGCCCGTGGTCTATCGACGATGGGGAGATGAGAGGGATTTAGATCCACCGGTCACCGTGCCATTGGGCGAGGAGTCAGATGCGGTTATTGACGTCCCGGACGTAGATGACGTCGGGACTACCACTGAGTATGACTCGTGGTGGGTACTACGGCGATGGAGAGGAGAGGGGCCACTGGGAGGCGCAGAGGCGGCAGTGGAGGGTGCTGAGGCAGCAGGGGATGATTGGGGAGGTCCGTTGGATGATGCGGACATGTTGGATGTGGGGGATGAGGATGTAGACTTGGGCGCTCCGGATCAGCCGGACATGCAGGACATGGAGGAGCAGTGGGAGCCAGAGCAGGCTGCTGTTCCAGAGGGTCCTGTTCGTCAGGCAGACACAGAGGAGGTGGAGTCTGAGATACGCGCTAAAAATGTGTGACTGACAGAGCTACTACGGATACGAGATCTAGAGTTGGGGGATGCGAGGCGGGAGAGGGATCTCCTACGGGCTCAGCTGGCAGAGCGGGATAGGGTTCTGGCACAGCGTGACGATGCGGTGTCATACTATCATCGATGAGAGGCAGAGTGGTGTCGGCACCGGATAGAGTTGGAGAGGGAGGTCATCCGCCTTGGTGGGTGACTACCTGAGCCCTCGGTCAGTGGATCTTCATGGTGGACGAGGGATAGTGCGACTGAGCAGTCAAGCATCATCTCGTCGTCGACGATTAGATGAGGGAGGCGGTAGCAGGCATGATGCGGGGGCTAGCAGTAGCCGCCTTGCAGGGTCCCATAGGACCCACACCATGGGGGGTAGTTCCCGTCGCACCGATCCTGCGTGATCATGGTGGTCGACGCCTTAGGTTGGGTTTTTGGATATGATTGCTGGGTCTGAGGACCAGTTTTGTAGCCTACGGGCATTTTTTTTGACGATATATATATATATATACCGATTTTATTGTGGTTTTTTACATGTGATGATTTGATTTTTGTTATGCATGATGGCTAATGACTATGGATGTATGCATGTTTATTTATTTTGATGAATGCTTATGTTATGATGAATGCAAATGTTTTTGATTTCTTTTTGATATGCAAAGTGAAATGGATGAATGATATTTGTGGTGATTGGTTACGGCACCATAGGCTGTTTAAGACGCTCTTTAATTCATTTTTAGGCGATTGCTATGATGTATGGCTCTTGTATGTATACATGTGGTTTTCTCTTTTTGTATTTTCTGATGGTATTGTAAGGATGAAAAGTAGCATAGTTGGTTTAGAAATGTAGCTAAGGTTTTCTTGAGACTCAGACTGTTTTAACTCACTAGCCAAGACTGTACTTTGTCTTACAAGACTTTTGAACAAGGTATGAATCAGACTTGTTTTTGACCAAGCTATTTCACATCCCCGTGTGTGCAATTGAGTTCATTATTGTGGTATTCATCAAGATACCGCCAATGCCAGATGGGCTTTCAACCGAACCTGTACTGAGGATCACCTAATTAGCTCCACTAACTCCTTTGTTGTATTTAGTTAGATTAATCTACGGTGTTATCCAAGATGCCATAAGCTAGCTCATCCACATGCAAACATTGATCTACTCACAAGTTAATGTGATAGATATATCGTCATGCGAGAGGTTTACCGCCAGTGACCGATAGGCTATCAACCAAACCGGTACTGAGGCTTGCCTCATGACCTTTTAGAATGCTGAGAGTTCCAAGGATTCAAGTTCAACTCCCTTCTTTTCTTCAATTGTATTGGGATACTTGCTCGTTTGTAGTGATAAGATCACTGTTTATTTTGATTTGTTTTTCTTTTGAGCAAGGGATTGGGGATATGGAGTGATGAAAATCACTATCGTTTGTGCCGTTTGATGTGTGCACTTGTAAGATGTCAAATATTTGAGTTTTGACATTTTGCAAATTTTTGATGTTTTGCAACTATTGAGAACTAGGGATTCTTAGGGAATTGGGTAGGGAGGATGCTTGTCCTTTTGCCAACTCTCAGAATTCTTGGGGTCATTCGCATAGGGGGATGAGCAAGATAATCGTTTCGCTTTTGGTGACCTGGATTACTGTGTGGGTTTCATCTTTCGTTCACACAACTTAGGAATTGTTTTATGTGTTTTAATTTGTGTTGGGATGTTACGTAACAAGGTGTATTTCAAGTATGACTCTACCTTCGTAAAATCTGTTTGACTTGATACATTACATGGCTAAAGAGCAAAATGATGACCGAATCACGAAAACCCTTGATACATTAAAAGACCACTGACTCTAGTGTGGTAAAAGCAATGCATGGTGTTTTTGTTGTTTTTGTAAAATGGAACAGTGTGGAACAAGATGGACTAGTAGAGCAATTACAACCTATGGTGCCTTTGACCCGTACGACCACAAATATGCAATGTATGGATGCAATGCTTAATGCAGCTACATATTTTTGTATTTTTGATGGATTGATTTTTGTGAATATGAATATGAGGTGCGAGAAGAGCTCTCGATTGATGAATTTGAGTATGCCTAGAAATGAGATGCAAATTTTTGTTGTTTTTGATTATTTTTTATTTTTGACCAAGTGATTGCGATAATCCTTGGGACTTTTTTGGTGACCAAGAGATTGCGATAATCCTTGGAGCTTTTTGGGTGACCAAGTGATTGCGATAATCCTTGGAGCTTTTTGAGTGACCAAGTGATTGCGATAATCCTTGGAGCTTTTGGGTTTGACCAAGTGATTGCGATAATCCTTGGAGCTTTTTGGGTGACCAAGTGATTGCGATAATCCTTGGAGCTTTTTGGGTGACCAAGTGATTGCGATAATCCTTGGAGCTTTTGGTTTGACCAAGTGATTGCGATAATCCTTGAGCTTTTTGGAAAGAGAAATAAACCTTGAGCTTTTTGGGTGACCAAGTGATTGCGATAATCCTTAGTTACCAAAGTGAACAGATTGAGAAAATAAGAGCTTTTGGGTTGACCAAGTGATTGCGATAATCCTTGGAGCTTTTTGGTTTTGACCAAGTAATTGCGATAATCCTTGGAGCTTTTTGGGTTTGACCAAGTGATTGCGATAATCCTTGGAGCTTTTTGGGTTGACCAAGTGATTGCGATAATCCTAGCTTTTGGGTGACCAGATTGAGTTTGGGGACCAAGAACTGGAGCTTTTGGTTTGACCAAGTGATTGCGATAATCCTTGGAGATTTTTGGTTTGACCAAGTGATTGCGATAATCCTTGGAGCTTTTTGGTTTGACCAAGTGATTGCGATAATCCTTGGAGCTTTTGTGTTTTTGACCAAGCGATTTTATGGATCCTTGGAGCATTTTTGGGATATGGCTCTCTTAGATATAAAATGGTCGCAAATGACTCGATATTCAAGGGTTCTGTTTCCTTGATACCGTCAAGAGAAGCTAGCCGGTACGTCCCGGGTCCTATTTTGCTATCAATGACATATGGACCTAACCAATTTGCCGTGAACTTGTCCCTTAGGTGGGACGGCAAATTAGAGTTCTGTTGGTTTTCCTTCAAAACCAAATCACCAACCCGAAAGTCCCTTAGGTGAACTTTCATGTTGTAAGCTTTCTTAAGCCGCTCTTGATAGATACGTAAGTGCTCGAGAGCATTCACGCGTCGTTCGTCAAGCAACGTAAGTTGGTCTAACCGGGCCTGCCACGCAGTGTCATCATCGATGAACTCCCGCATTGATATGCGAAGGGAAGGAATTTCCAACTCGAGAGGCATTACCGCCTCTGAGCCATACACGAGCGAAAACGGAGTTGCCCCAGTTGGCGTCCGAACGCTAGTGCGGTAAGCCCAAAGGGCAAGTGGGATTTGTATGTGCCAATCCTTATGACTGTCTGCGACTGTATTTTTAAGGATGGCCACTAGTGTTTTGTTTGATGCCTCTGCTTGCCCGTTTGCTTGCGGATAATAGGGCGTTGAAAAGTTGTGCTGAATTTTGTACTTTGTGGTCAAAGCACGCACGTCTTTGTTCTTGAATGATGGCCCATTATCCGATATTATTTTGGATGGAATACCAAAATGACATATGATGTTATGCAAGATGAACTCCACAATGCGGGGTCCTTTCGTTGAGGTTAACGGAATTGCTTCCACCCATTTGGTAAAATACTCTGTGGCCGTTATGATAAACGTGTGACGGCCTGACGATGCAGGGGAGATCTTTCCGATTAGATCGAGGCCCCACTACGAAAATGGCCAAGCAGACCGGACTGTCTCGTAGGGCCTGGGAAGGTACGTGCATCAAATTGGCATGATGTTGACATTTCACGCACTTCTTGACATATTCGCAACAATCTCGCTCTAAAGATGGCCAATAATAGCCCATGCGGAGAATGCGCTTTGCAATGGCCATACCACTAAAGTGGCCACCACATGTACCGTCGTGCGCTTGGGCGATCGCCCAAGTGGACTCTTGCTGGTCCAAACAACGAAGAAGAATTCCGTCATAGCCGCGACGATACAAAATGTCTCCTATCAAGACATACTTAGCCGCTTTCTGCTTGAATGTTCGTTTTGCGGCGTGCGTCAATCCAAAGGGAAGATTACCTAACTTGAGGTAGTCTCTAATGGGTAAATACCAGTCCTGTTGATCGAAAACCTCGACAGTATGAACAGCCAATCCCTTTTGAAGTTCTTCCCTAACAAATGCTGAATGGGATAGAACTTGTAAGAATAGCGTTGTGTTGCTATTAGTGGGAGTGGGGGAAAACAAGGACCCCCAATTGGCACGTTTCAGATGGTCTCGGATTCGAAAGAACTTATCCGAGGATGGTTCAATCTGGATCATGTGGATTCCCTCGGCGTCAAGTCCTGAGCTTGCACGCTCCATCGCGGATTGCGATAAGGTTTTGACTTGAATAGTTGTCATATCACCGGAAAGGTCTTGCGGGATTAGTGACCCCAAGGAGGCCATTGTGTCCGCAAAATGATTCGATGATCGAGGGAGTGCCTCGATGTCATACCACTCAAGTTTTGCCAGGAATTTGTCCACGAGGGCTTTATAGGCCTTCGAGAACCGGGCATTTGCATTGATATACCCCTTTGACTTGATTGACTATTAACAACGAATCACCAAAGATATTCAATCGTTTGATGTTCATGGCGATTGTTGTCTGAAGACCTAGGAGCAAGGCTTCATATTCTCGCATTATTGTTGGTGCACTGGAAGTTTAATTTAAATGACAGGGGCATTGGAGCGCCCTGCGGTGTGAAGAATACAATTCCCGTGCCACCACCTTGCTCACACTTAGAACCATCGAAGAATAGGGTTATGTCGGCCTGTGACTCAGGCTCATCAGAATCTGGCGATTCTGAGACATGGAAGACCCCATCATCGGGTAGTTCTATGACCAGAGGCTGATCGTCTTCAAGAGGAGCCTCCCGCTAGTTGATCGGCTATGACTTGTCCTTTGATAGATTTTTGCCCAATGAACTCTATGTCAAATTTCGTCAACAACATGATCCATTTCGCCGTGCGACTACTATGATAAGTACGACTCATCATGTATCGCAATGGATTCTCCTTAGACACAACATACGTAGTGTTGCTCAGCATGTAGTGGCGTAGCTTCTTGGTAGCAAACACCACTGCCAAGCAGAGTTTCTCAACGTATGCATAGTTAAGTTCGTAACTGACCAGGGTGCGGCTAAGATAGTAAGTAGCCTGTTCTTTGTGAAGTTCATTCTTCTGGGCTAGCATGGCTCCCAGTGCCACCTCAAAAGCAAAAGCCGAGATGAAAAGAATGGACACCTCCCGGTCTAGGAGGTACCGTTGAAGCCAAGTATTGTTTTATTTCGTCAAAGGCCGATTGGCACTCGTCATCCCAATGAAATGTGACCCCCTTGTGCAATAATTTGTTCATGGGTCGGCATTTGTCAGATAATTGCGCTATGAAGCGTTTAATCGACGCGACCTTTCCTTGCAGACTTCTGAGCTGCTTGATAGTAGTTGGGGGAGCCATTTCAAGGATTGCCTTGACTTTCTTTGGGTCCACTTCGATGCCTCATTTTGAGACTATAAAACCCAAGAGTTTTCTGGATGTGACGCCAAATACGCACTTCTTGGGATTCGATCGACCTTATGCTCTATGAGGCGATCGAGAATCTTGCTTAAGTCACCGAGATGATCTGAGCGCAAAAGAGACTTGGCTAACAAATCATCCATGTAATCTTCCAAAGTTTTGTGCATGTAATCATGGAAGATATATGTCATGGCACGTTGGTAGGTAGCGCCAACATTTTTAAGGCCAAAAGGCATGACCTTATAACAAAATGTCCCCCAAGGCGTTGTGAACGCCGTTTTAAGTTGGTCTTCAGGATTGATACGAATTTGATTGTATCCTGAGAAGCCATCCATTAGGGAGAGCATTTCGTGACCTCGCTGTAGCGTCTACTAGCGCGTCGATGCTTGGCAAGGGGAAATCATCCTTAGGACTCGCTTTGTTTAGGTCTCAAAAATCGGTGCATATGCGAATCCTCCCGTCGGGCTTCTTGACGGGAACCATGTTGGACAACCATGGCGGATAATCCACGCAGATGACAAACTGTGCATCCAACAGCTTTTGCAATTCATCTTTGACCATCAAGGCCACCGTTGGGTGCATCTTTCGTAGTTTTTGCTTTACGGGCTTGATTGTCGGATCAAGCGTTAAATTATGCGTGACTAGCTGCGGGTCTAGTCCCGGCATATCTCTGTATGACCATGCAAAAACCTCCTTCTTCGCTTTGAGAAGGGCAATGTAGTCGGCTTGCTCTTCGGGGGAAAGACTTACCCCCACCTTGATAATCTGTGGATTCGTTGGGTCTAAGCCGATGTCTACGTCAGTCGTTTCCTCGACTGACATGTGGGATCCGTCCTCCAACCGATGTGGAGTTGGGATCAAATGGATATCATTAGCCGAGTTTAGATCTCGCGTTTGGAAC
Source organism: Wollemia nobilis (assembly GCA_028583015.1). Classification (NCBI taxonomy): domain Eukaryota; kingdom Viridiplantae; phylum Streptophyta; class Pinopsida; order Araucariales; family Araucariaceae; genus Wollemia; species Wollemia nobilis. The sequence continues at coordinate 17,396,784 of JAQPPZ010017235.1, forward strand.
CTCGGGTCCCTCTTCAGCTTGAAAAATATCCCGAGTTGTCCTTGGGGTGGAATGAAGCATTTCACCGAAAGGCCAGTACTCTGATGGTGATAAAGGTGAATTGACGCGATCCCAGTCGATGGCATCTATGTCTAGGTGCAATGATTGTGATGGATCGGCCGGATTGTGGATGGGTGCGGTCAAATCAATGGAGATCATGTGGATGGAATGAATTTGGTCTCCATAACCGTGGGTGTGATAACTCGATTCTTTTAGATGCTCCCTATACTCTGGATCTGGCTCTACGGGACGGGCACGAATGGATCTTCCCTAGTGTGCATTCGATTATTGTGAAAAGGGATGGCAGGTCTTTCCTCGGCACTGATGTCATGATGGGATCTCGAGGTGGACGATGCTCATCTTGAATTTGGAGCCATGGATCCAATACTTGGTCCCACCTCATTGGGTCTACCCACCATTCATGCCCTAGTAGTATGCCCATCTATCCCATTAGATCTTCATGAGTTAAAGGGCGGTGATGTCGTCGCGCATGTCTAAGATAGTCCATCTCAGTCTCATCTTCTGAATCACTTTTGGAGACCCAAAAATGTTCATTCTCTTCAGCAATTGTTGCTTGCGACGTTGAGGACTCTCCTTGTTCCAGTAAGTTAATCTGGTCCCATTGTGGTTGTTCCACTCTTGGTGGAGGGACCTGATTCCCTTGACACTGTATTGTTTCATCTGGAACCTCTAAGGGGAATAACTTCATAAAGATGTCCGAAAGTCGTTGATGTTCTCTTTGAGGATTAATCTCTGAACTTTCGCCTCTCTCTAGCAAAGGAGAGGGATTACTGCTGTTTCCAAGGGTGTTTGTTGACCATGGGAGGTAGTCTCCCAATGTGTATTCTATATTTGGATTGGCATACGGATCTTGTGCCAATCCCCCCTTGTTGCCTATTTCTAGGCCTTGCATATTTTCAACCAAGATGTCTAAGGGTAGGGGGTGGTTGAACCCTACTCCTGACTTGTCATATGGCATCTGATATCTTGGTTGGCAAAGGACCCGCATCCCTTGCTCATATCTCGCCTAGCTCGTATCCATGCCAATTGCATTGGCCGAGATATTTTAGGGCAAAATCTGGGTTTGACGGATAGTTGATGTTTTCAACAAAAGGCTCTTCGTCTCCTTCCTTTTGTTGGCATGGTTCAAGACCATGATCAAGGCCCCCATACACAAAATTCATCTGGTTTGGAGGGTAGCCTAGAGGAACAACTGTCCCTATGGGAAGGCGAGGTCTTCCCATGTCTTGTACCGACTCCAATGTGGGGTCGCCACAACATTTTGCACTAAATACTCCCCCAGGCCCGTACTGGCCATTTCAACAGTGATTGTTGATGATTGGGTGGGAGGAAACGGGAGTCCTTCCTAAGTCCATTCCATGTTTGGTGGTTCAGGAGTCTTAGTTTCTGTTGTGCTGGGTGTTTCCTCCGTTGATACCGTTGAGATTGTGGGCAACCTTTCTTCTAAGGGTTTAACCTCTTCCATGATCTGTTTTCCCTTGTCCTTCTGTTGGGCCATGATAGGTGGCGTTGATGATGAAGGAGCAGGTGATGAAGTCTCACCTGGCTGGGATTTTGCCTTGTTGGTCACCGGTGGTGCCCTGCGGTATTGGACCCTGTTTAGATGGATTTAACTGGAAATCCAAATGCGTTGAAGGGAGGGTCGATTGAGGCATGAATTGTACCGCATTGCAATACTTGAAGGGCTCTAAGTCCATTGGGACTACATGTATTTCTCCTTCATAAGCATACTTTAAGCACTGGTGGGCGATCGAAGGGACACACTTCATGTCCCTGATCCAAGGCCGCCCTAGCAAGATATTATAAGCCATCTCGCCTTCCAACACATGGCACAGTGTAGGTATTGACTTTTGTCCTACCTGGACAGGCAGAACAACTGTGCCGACTGTCGAGCATATTGCATCGTTAAAAGCTCGCAGTGTATACGTGGAGGCTGTGATGTGAGAGGCTGGCAGCTTCAAATGTTTTAAGGCTGTAGTGGTAATGATGTTACTGGACGAGCCAATATCTATCAACACCCTCTTGTACGGAATCCCGTTGACCCGCGCGATAACGTGCAAGGGTGGATCTGCCATGTCATTCGATATCGTTTTGACCTCATCTTCTCTGAATGTGATGACCGGCTCCGTACATTGTTTCACATGTCCCACGAAGTTGTTGAAAGAATTTGTTTCGTGAGGCTGTAATTCGATGGCTTTTAAAATGTCCATAAGAGCTTCCCTATGGGGTGCTGACTGTTGAATAAGCTCGTAAATGGACAGCCTAGCCGATGTGGTCCGCAAACTCGTGTGAGTTTGGTCCGTATCGTGACCTCGGGTCTAGGCGGAGGCAACCGCGTTGGGCGTTGTTGAGGCCGCGATGTTGTCGGAACTTCCCTCGTAGCTACCTCGGGGGCAACCGTCGGGTACCTTCTGTTCCTTGTTACTATGCTAATCATTCCCACAAATCCCTGCATGGGAAGATTCTGTCGCACCTCGTTAATCTGGAGTGGTTTTGCCTGTGCCTCGTGGGCAGGCAAAGGGTCCTTGAATACCCCCATTTGTTGATTGTTTGGCGCTATGGGGTTGTCCACGGCCAATGTTCTATTGTCAATCAAATCTTGGATTAATTCTTTGAACTTCCAAGCATCCATTCAAGTCGTGTCCTCTCCGCCTATGGAATCTACAATACAATTCCTCTCTGTATCCCCTAGGCTTAGGAGCATTAGGGTCTATATTTTGGATTTCTGGCAGAGTGACTAAATTTGCCGCTGACAAGCGGTCAAATAGGGAGTCCCCGGACTCCGTGTAAGGGGTGAATTGTCGCCTAGGGCGATGCTGCTGATTCTGCTCCTGTCTTCTATTATCTCTTTCATAAGTAGGAGGCACTACCTGGTAATTAGCCTTTGAGGCTGCATTTCTGGCACAGGTGTGGGAACATTTATCGCAACTTGGTTGACTGCAGCGTGTTGTGATTGTGTTGTCCCGGTCTTAGTGGTTTTATTCCACTCTTTCTTTTTAGGCTTGGCGATTGCGCCTTCGCCTATCTTAATCTCTTCTATAACTCTGGCTTGCGCCAAAGCTTCTTCTAAGCTGTCGTATTGTCGCAGCAACAATAGACCAGAGATTGATTTTAAGCAACTTTTTGCGAACATCTGCGTGAGATCATACATAGGGGGATGGTAGGGTAACTTAGAAAGCAAAGCTCTCCATCGATTCCCATATGCTGCCATTGTTTCTTCCTCAAATTGCCTGAGGCTCGCCATATCACTCAGTGATGCCTTCTTCCTTGTGTTGAAGGCAAAGCGTTCAAGAAACGCATCTACTAATTGATCTAAGTTGCTTATGTCTGTGTTTAGGTAGTTGTGTGAACCAATCCGAGGCAGGGCCTACGAATGTGGTTATGAACGTTCTAAGCAACAATGCGTCATTATCTTGGATGCCGAAGCATTGGCTTAGAAATCTTGTAACGTGTTCTTGTGCGTCCTCTTCACCTTTAAAGATTGCCAATTGAGGCAACTTGAAGTGCTCGGGGTAAAGAGGTGTAGGCACTGAGGGATGCACCGGATTACTACGGAGTTGACGTAATGTGGGTTTTTGATGCCCAGCAACTTTTGTCTCCACAGACTCCAAACGCTCTAATAGCGCTTGGTATGCATCGGAAGATTTTATTTCTTCCTCTCTTGTTCGCTCCCGTTGTAAGTTATGGTAAACTGGGGGCCTATGGAGGGGTGGCCGAATGGCAATCCTCCCGCCTTGATGGGGAGTTTCAGCATATTCTATTTCTGGTTCGTACTCCTCATAAAGTTCTTGAGGAGTCTCTCGGGCGAGACCTATGACCTTGATCGAGTCCTCGCCGAAGGTACCCATCATTGTTTCGGGGAGTGGCCTCCCTCTCGGGTCTCGTAAGATCTCGGAGGCAAAGCTTGACGAGGTCGTGGAGACCTGTCCCGCACCAACGAATTATGCCTCTCATATTGTTCGGCCCTTTGGATGCGAGGGGTTGGCTCCCTCTCAGGTAGTTCATAGCGTAACTCATCCGCTTCGCGTTGCATGCGCTCTCTATCCAAGCGGTGTCGGTACTCTATCTCCTGATGACTTTGTTTAAGCCGCGTGATTTGGGCTTGATGGGTGGCCTGTCTAGCAACTATCGGGTCAATTTGGTCTACCCTATTTTGCTCAGGAGGTTCGAATGTTTCTCCTATGTGTTTGCCTCGAGTTTGCTGATCTAAAGTTTCAATGGGTCGCTTCCTCTTGTCGAGGTGGGCGACATGTACTCGAGGCTCTGGCCTTGATGTATGATCATGATACCTAGCAAGTGTGGAAATGCAAGGTTCCCACGCTGTTTGTTGTCCTCGAGGAATGCGATGGCTTTCCTCGTACTCCCTTTCACGGGTTTGGACGGGGCGGGCGGAGTTAGCTCGCCCTATGTAAGGAGCCCTGCGCTCTGGATTTTGTCTTTCCGTCCCGATGGGAGGTAAAGAAGGGACGCCATATCCACGTTGTCCCTCCAAATGGATAGTGTGCCTCTCTAGCGCTCCATCGCGCCGTGGCCACTCATGTCTAACCTCGAAATGTGATTCTCTATTTACATCAAGGTCTACATGTAGGGCGTCTTCCCGAAAGGGGCTGCTTTGAATGGGCATACCCCACCGAGGATTCTGAATCGGATTCTTTTGTAGGCCAGACCGATAAGGCGGTATGACCAAGTCCTCAAGACTGAAGCGAAGGCGACTTGTGCCTGCTTCTTGTGTACCTTCCGGAGCTTCTGCCCTTGATTGGGCTTGGCTACGGGTGTACACCATTGCGTTGCTTCTATACTATCTAAGTAGATTTTTATCTCGTTTATGATGATTTTTTTTTTTTGTCTACACTAAGCAGAATTAAACACACGCATACACAAACCGTGATTATCTCTTTTAAGGATTATTGGTGTGCCCTAAACTGGTTTAGTGCATTTTGATGTTTTGTTTTGTTTTTGTAGGTTTTGAAGAACGTTTAAATGCATTATGACGGCTCATATAACTCCCAAAATGGTCGCCCCTTCAATATACCAACCAGGCCGATATACCAACCTCTCTATATACCCGCCCTTACGAGAGGGAGACTATAGGTACGTGAGAGCAGAAGGTACATGGTACGTAGGCGGTACGAAAGGGGGATTGTCCTGTTAATGGCACCTACCATAGAAAACTTATCCTCGCGCGCATGGGAATCACCCCAGTGACACTCGGTCTACTTTCGTCAGGATTTACGCCTAACAACAGTTGACAATCGGGAAATGGATGCAAAGCTAAGCCAAGGTGGTGATGAACCCACCGTTGGTCTTGCTCAAGGGCTGGGGTCTTACGACCAGCTCCTTGGTTTAAAATTATTGCGTGAAGTGTGTGGGATTCATTTTATTTAACAAAAATGAAACAAGCATAAATGACTTTCCCTAAGCAATGCAGGATAAAATGAAAACAGTTAAAGAAACAGAAACAAAAATAGAAAAATTTAACAGAGATTATGAAAATCCCTACCTCTTCTCTGCCTGGACCGGTTGCTTCTGAATTTCTGCTCTAAAAATCTATAGGCGGGAATTCGTCCCTCTGTGAGACGAATTTCAGAACAGAATTCGTCCCTGCCAGAGACGAATTTGAATTCGTCTCAGGGTCAGATGAATTGCAGTAAAGAATTCGTCACAGTCAGAGACGAATAGCAGTCTGCAACAAAAAATGTACCTGTCAAGCACAAAACACAAAAATTTAATCAGTTTCTGTGATTTTAAAAACCAGGGAACAGGGTCCCACCGTGATCGCCACTGAAAGCACGAGATTTCGGGCGAAGGAAACACTAATTGCGATGCATTCAAAATCAAATACGCTTAAGTCCTAGAAATGTAAATTGCATGAAATGAAAGAGACGCATTGGAATGAGATACAAGCAAATGGAGAAAACACAGCCCTTTCATTAAACTTTCTTGATCTCTGTTACAAATACGCCTCCTCCCTTTTCAGGGGCTAGGAGCGTTAAAAGAATTTGACTACAATCGAGACTTAAGGTTCCTCTTTCCGCGTGCCCACACTTGAAATGGACGGGCCAAGATGATGCCGCCGCTGATGTCGATGAGTCTTTGACCTCTCGCTGCTCCTCCTGCGAACAAAGAAACAACGAAGATGTCGTAGCACCCGCCGCACATAAGAAGTGTTTGTTCTCTAAAATCGCCAAAAGATGCATGCAAACATTTGTCCGAAACAGTGAGTAAAATGACTCTAAATGACCCGAAAACCCGACAGAGGATAGAAAACATCACCGTAAGGCCACCGCCACCGAGACAAGTAGGCCAATCTACCTTCAACCGGAATTCGTCCCCGGGCGGGATGAATTTCGATCGCAATTCGTCCCCGGGTGGGACGAATTCTTCGTGTTGGAAAAGCCGACCTGATGCTGCTCCAATGTCGAATCCCGAGACCTGCAAAATGCTTGCAAAAAGAGGGGTTATGTAATTGGGGCCATTTTGGGATGACCCAGATGGTCGGATTCTCCCAATTTGGCCTCTATCCTCGAGAATTCGATATCGCCACCTGCAAGTTAGTGAAACAACAAAGCGACACAAAGCATGATAAAATCTGATCAGAATGTTATGAAATTGAAGCTATGAATTCACCAAACAGAATAACACAAAATGCAACATGAACAAGTAATCTAGAATGCTTCAGAATAAAACTTAGAAAGTGCGGGGGTGCCCAAGTGGGCCTCCCACCGTTGGCACTTGATTTTGGAGCCAATCCACTAGGGATGGGCCCAAAAACTTCTTAGGATTGGGGGGTCGGCAAATTGGTTGATTCAGGTGTCCATATGTTGGATTTGGGTCAGATTCAAGCTTCCAAAAGCCACCCAACAACCTCCCTTGCAAAAGAGATTGGTGGATGTGAGAAGGTGAATCAAAGGGGATGCAAGTGGGTGTTCAACTCGGCAGCACTTCGTTGCTTGAAATCTCCTTCAATATGTCCATTTTTGGGTGAGAAAAGTCCCACCTTTTATAGACCCATGGGGTCTCTTTTGAGAGGGAAGCATAAGTGCCATGTGTTGGTCATAGGTGCCATGTGGCAGTCTTGTCTTCCCATGAGGGAGGGGAGTCCTCCATTGACTTGGGCTCTCATAATCGCCCTTGTGACTAGTCCTCTAACGGCCTATCTCTCCACCCACACACGCGTGCGAGGCAGGAGTCATCAACCGATTGTCCTGGGCTGCCACTTGGCGCCATTCTTCTTTTTGCCCGTTAAACTTGGAATTCGTCCCTACCAGAGACGAATTCAGAATCTGTCTCTGGGTGAGACAGATTCCATTTTGAATTCATCTCTGGGTGAGACAGATTCTGAGCAAAGTGCCTGAATGTGCCAAATTGCCTCTTGACCTTACAAAATTGCTGTGAAAGTGGTTAAGACCACTGTTTAACCTCTGAGGGCTGCCCTGGGGGCTGTGTTTGTCAAAGCGATCAGTGTTTGCAGTCACATAATCGGATTGGTGCTGTTTTGGTGTCTACAATAAGAAACTTATATACATGATTTTTTATCATTTTCACCTCTACAACTGATTGAAAAATTTAATTGATTATAGAGGAGCAATCAATCCAAAGAAAAAATTATTGGTTATAGAGGAGAACCCGATCTACATAAGAGCTGATTGATTGCAGAGGTGCAATCAATCAATAAAAGTGTTTATTGGGTGCACCTTTATAATCGATAAGATTTTATGCATATCGGTTGCTTCTCTACAACTGGTCAACTCTTATTTTCTAGCAAGTGACCTTGTTTCCTATAAGTGATTGTGTTCTCTACAATCGATGAATAAATATTTTGATTAAGATTCCTCTACAATCAATCAAGTTTTTGTTGATAGAAAATCCTCTAAAAATGATAGTGCTTTATGTCTTAGGTGTAGACTAATTAATTCAACCAAACTCCATATGAGGGACAAAGGTCCAAGGTTTAAATCTTGGGCCTCACCATACTAAACGCTTGTCCCTTTCCTAGTGATTTTAGTGGTGTAAAAGGTTTAAAATTATTGTGGCATGGTGGTTATAGGGAAAAATGTGTGAAGAACTATGTGGTGGCTTTTTGGGTGGACAACATAGAATACTATTGTGGTCATAAAAGTTGAAAAACCTACCCAGATTCATGGTGGCTATAGGATCCACCATGTAAATTCAACAAAAAATTGATAGTATTTTGTTTTTCACTACTTCAGGTCATGTTTATTTGTTGTAGGGTTTTCATTGCTTCAAGTCTATTTTTGAGGAGTTAAAATATTTTATATGTATGTTTATTGCTATCATGTTAGATATATATATATATATATATATATATATATATATATATATATATATATATATACAAGTATAAGAGGTAAATTTGATGGGATAAATATAAGTTTTTATAATTTTAAGGTGAAAATGGTCCATGATTTAGGCAAGAGTGTTGGCGATTTAAAATAAAAATGGTGAAATTATTTTCAATGTGGGACAAGATGATACCAAAAGGATTTTAATTCTAAAAATTTTAGGTGAATGGGATGATGTGTAGGGTTCCCATATTCACCAATTTCTAATTTTGAAACTCCTAATATTTATGAATTAACGATGATTCACCGTTATGCATAATACTATGGGTAGGAATGATAAGGATAGGCATAGGTTTATTTTATTATTTATAGACTTTATTTTAGGTGATATTCTATCCTATGACCTATGTAAGAACACAATTCTCATGTTGGTTATCTAGAAGATAAGGTTTTTATATTTCTATATTAAGTTGTTAGTTTGTTAGATCTTAAATTAGCAACTTATCCTATTGTTGAGATCTACGTATACTTTGTTACTAGTTGTAACTAAAGGCTTATTTAAGTGCCTATTTAAACATTATTTTGAGAAATAAAATATTGGCTAGTTTGGATCCTCATCATACATGATAGACTAATGCTATAACAACTTATAACGCTAGATTTTTTCAAGGTGCCAACATTGGCTACAATATCTTGTCTTCAATAGCATCATTTAAACCATGACACCAACACCTATAGTGTGAATACCACCATATAAAGAGATATATTATGTTATCAACATACACCAAAAAATATATAGAGAAACTACCAAACATCAAGCATTAGATACAAAGTTATAGTTGTCTAATATCACCACTAAAGCCTAATATAAGTGGTACTAACTCAAAATAATCAAGTGTATAGTTCTATAATTATTGCTTGAAACTAGTGCTTGATTAGTTGGAAGCTCAAACATTTTTTCTTATAACTATTTTGTAACTTTTATACATCACGGTTTAGGATTATTTTTCAAATTCTATATTTTTGGTATTTTAAATCATTTGACTATTTTTTATTTTTGTAGATCTTGTCATCCTTATAATATTTTGATATTTTATTTCACTAATTATATCACATTCAAATTTGAATATATAAGTACTCATTATATGTTATAGTACTAAGCATATAGATTATTTTGAAAACTACTATATAAGTGTTGTATTCAATAATTCATTATAATCAAAGAGTTTGAAAATAAATAATTTATTATATTTTCCTTTTGTGTTGCACAACTTTGACTATTAACTCACTTGATATCATAAGTTGGTTCAAGGAGTTGCCCTTCATGCTACTATTTTGGGCTTTACATTGGAGTGCAAATATTATTCATGAGCTTTATCTTTTTTAAACGATAAATGACTAAAAAAGAAAGATAAATTTTAAAATATAAAAACCATGAATTTATGGATAATAAAAGTTATAATTTATATTATAATAATTTATATACTTATTTTATACCCATCCCTTAATTCATCCATCCATTCCTTGGTTTTGATCATCTAATATGTGTAACACCTCTAGTTGGACTAAATTATATGGGTGATATATTGCAATAAGAAAGTTTTGGTGTATAATGATTCAACAAAATGTTTGAATGGTCCATGTTGCACCCAATCATCGGATAAAAATATCATGTACTATACAAACCTTATACATGTATAATTTGAAATAGAATAGTGGAAGTTGGAATGAACCTACATGTTTTCTACATTTTCATATCAGAATAATATATCTTGATAAACTAACCTTTGAAAATATCCTCAAAACAAAACAATATAGGATTAGTATTCACTGATGAGCATTGAAACAATGGTTCTTGTATCTATAATCCTACTCTCAAAGGTGATCATAAACACACTCCATATATTTTCTATAACTCAATTTTTATAGGTCACATCAATTTTCATTATATCATTACCCTCCTTATTTCTTCACCCTATTCAAGATAAATTGCATGATTTTATTCTTTAATTCTTGGTATTTTATACAAACTAGAAAAACAAGAATGGTTGAGTAATACCTAATTTTCATAATTTCTCTTACCTACACCTTCCAAGTGGATCCAATAATGGTGGTCTTAGAATATTTCCATAGTATTAAGAATCATATTTAATAGGAAATCAATATGCTTGATCCCTACCCTTGAGTATGCTCAACATATAACTTGTATGGTAGAATAGAAGCTCCAAAATACCTATCCCTAACCTTGATGTGACTTCAACCCTTGATTTTCTTACTCCAATAATGACAGTGGCAAGCACTCCAAGGGATTATTCCATTTTTTATGTCATTCTCACAATTCCAAAGATCAATTCTATGAAGAAATTATAATTTTCAAGTGGAAGGTGAAGAAGCAGGAGTTTCAAAAGATGAAGATTCATTATATTAGGAGAAATTAGCTAAAGTGGATGAGCATGAGAATTAGGATGATACCATGTTTTTTTTTTGCTTATTCTCTTATAGGGATCTAAGATCACCATATTGTACATTGTTAAATTGCTATTGCATTTTCTATATTTATTAATATTTTCTCCTAAAGCATTGATATTTGCTCCAATGGTAGTGTGAATTTATAGTAAAAGGGTAGAAAACCATTCCAAAAACTCTTTTGAATATTTTTACTTCTTGTCTCATAAATTTTTATCAAATTTCTTGCTCATCTTCTAGCACATTCTTCTTCTATAATATTGCGAGTTCGTTTTTAATTCCTTTTTATAAACCAAACTTTTAAAAAAATCATCAGGTGTGTCAAGGGCCCTACGAGAGACCCACTGCAATCATTTATCTAATCCTATCGAAATAATAATTACTTCCAATAATAATTTTTTGATAATTAAATATGTTAGAACCCTTGTAGGAGACCTATCTCCTTCTGATTGTCTCTTAAAAATAATAAAAATAAGAGGTATTTATCATAATACTTTATCAAAAGTGTTGTAAAGGATTCTTTTGGATTTTACAATTATCCCTTATGTACAAATAAACTTTTTAATCCTAATGGTTCATTGCAAATAAATGGATGATTACAATGCATTGGTCATTTAAAGTATGTGTGCATGTGTGTAAAGAATCATCAACATAGAAATCCTAGTAAGCATCACAACTCTACTCTAAATATCTATAGTTTTGATCACTATGTCCTTTATTCCTTATATTTCATGGTTTCACCTCCTTCCAACATCACTCCTCCTTCCTCTCCTCATTTCGATAACCTTCCTCCTACTAGTCCTCCCGGTACCCTTCCAACTATTAATATTACTCTTGATACTATTGATTCTAGTTTGCATACCTATCTTGAGAAACAAGAAAGTGTGATTAAATCCATTGAGATATTCCAATATGAAATCAATAATACCTTAGCCAACATCCAAATCTTCTTCAAAATATCCTCTACTATTCATTCCCATGATCATGAATCTCAACAATTCATTGGGTAGTAGTAATCAGGCATGCATTAGGCACCAAAACCTAGGGATAATCATTATTTAGTAACAACAATCCAATCATAACCATTTATTTTCTTATGGAACTCACATGACTCCCTATGTTATCAAAGGTACTCTTCTAGGTATGAGTGATTATGTTTCAAGATTTACTTTTAATATAGATCCTTCTATAGGAGGTGCTTCTAATTTTTCTTTACTAACCTCATGATGTTCTTATTCCATGCATTGGTATCCCCACCTATGATGGTGTCAATCCACATGTATGGTTGACTAAGATAGATAACATCATTTTTCTACACCATATTCCTAAAGAAGGTTGTGTAATATTAGCTACTTCTCTATTGGAAATATATACTTATTAATGGTTATTATAGAAGATTTTCCAAATTGGAACTTTTATTTAATGTCCTAATTTGAAAGCATTATTCTTGTTAATTTTGGATAAAGGATCTTACACATACTATATTGTATATTTTGTACAAACTAATAAAAAAATATTGAGGAGTAATACCCAGAGTTCATAAGTTTTCTTACCTACACCTTTTAAGTGGATATGATAGTGGTGGTCTTAAAATTTTGCTATAATCTTAAGGATAATTTTTTATAGGAATTCAACATGCTTAATCCCTATATCCTTGAGGATGCTCAATGTATGGTAGAATAAAATCTCCAAGAGGCCTATCTCTAACCTCAATGTGACTTCAAACCTTGATTTCCTTACTCCAATAACAATAATAACAAGAAATCTAAAGAATTACTTTATTTTAAATATCATTCTCACCATAACCAAGATTAATTCTATGAAGAACATCATAAGTTTCAAGTGGAAGGTGCAGAAGCAGGAGTTTCAAAAGTTAAAAATTATTATAGTAAGAGAAACCATCTAAATTATATGAGGATAAGCATGAGAAAGGTATCATGGTTATTTTTGTTATTCTCTTATGGGAATCTAAGCTCACCATAACATCAAGGTCAAAGGATTCATAAAAAAATGAATCAATATGCTGAATGCTTTAGGTAGCATATATAAATTTATTTATAGTAAGACAACAAAGCCTTTATAATTGTATATAAATCAATATAATTATTTATTGTATCTTATCAGTATAGTCTAGATCAGATTTGATGAGTTGTTGTAATCCAACGGATGTCAATGATAAAATTTGCCACTTATACAAAGTTGATCCATGAATAAATCAATCAGTTTTGTTTGTCTTCTCAAATAGTGTGATGCTTTGTAGTTATACTCTTGGGAAATTCTAACATGGTACCAGAGCAGGATAGATTCTGCTAGCATTCTCTCTTGAAGGAATTTTCACGAAATGGTCCATTATATCTTATCTTTTGTTTTTAACAAGGAGGTTTTTTCATTTCTATTGTAGACTGCTCTTTTATTTCTACAATTTTTTTTGAAAAAAACTGTTTATGGTACTAACTAAAATAGATTACCATATACAAATTCTCCTTATTTTTCAAAAGATAACATTTTGCTTCTTTCTCTAAAATAGAGATATTTTTTTATAAATTTTTTTTGGCCTTCTTGCTATAGCAATATAGGCATATATATTTTCTTGCCTTAATATTGTTATCCACAGATGAATGTTCCAATATTGTTTCTCCTCATTTCTAATGAATGCACTCTTTCCTTGGCTTTATTTCTGCCATCACTACATAAGAGAGTAAGTTTCATGGGAAATAATTCAATTTTGTGGAAAACAAGAGATTTGTGGGTCCTTCTTTATCTCATGATATTTGGTTTTTATTACTACTATTTGTGAGATATTCTCTCTACTGCATTTCTCATGACATAATTAAAGTTAATATATCTCCTCATATTTAATTTGTTTTATATAATCTTCATGATATATTAACCATATGGTGCTGTATATTTTGCGTCTCTTGTGTCATTTATTTCATGGACCTTTGACCATATAAACCAAAGTCCATTTAATATTTTTAAAACATGGTAAGTTATTTTAAAAAACTAACTTGCCAATATCTTTATTGGTGCCCGGTGTTCTTCATCACATAAACCCTAGATGAATAATGCATCTATCTAATTATTTCTAAATTAAATGGTGTATTTCAAATATATGCAACCACATTTCTATCTACAAAATATGCTCTTGGTGCAAGTTTCAAAATGCCCTCCTTAGAATAATTTTGTGATAGACTAATTAGAGAAGAAATAAAACTTGCAAACTATGATATCTCTTCATATTCCTCAAAAGCCTTAGTAGCATCCACCTCCACTAAAGAAAAATTCAAAAAGAAATAAAGAAGTCCCATAACCTATACACACTACAAAAATAATGGTCATTCTGTGAACAAATGTTGGAAAAGACTTCAACATCTACAAGAAGCAATGAAGGGTCAAAATATAGAATCTAAGAAATAGATAGGAATAGCCCTAAATGTTCAATGGAAGACCAAAAACACTCCATCAAAATACTAGGTTCTAGATTTAGGAGAAACTCATCACATGACTTCCTGAGATCAATCATTCACTTCAATCTCCTCAAGTTCAACATGTAGCATAGAATTTGGTGACTCATCCTTTATATCATTCAAAGTAAAATGTGACATATCCATTGATGGTTGTCATATCAATAATTTTCTCTATGTTCCAAACATTGCAACAAATATCCTCTTTATCTATCATATGTGTACTTATGAAAAGGGGAAAACAGTTCTCTTATCACCAACAAGAGTTGAGATAAGATAATTTCAAGACCCCAACTCTCTCATAGCCAAAGGAGATATTTATTACAACACTCACCTATTTCAATTCAATGGATTAAAAAAATTAGAAGGGGTCTCCTATTTTGTTGCAGATGGATATCTTGAAAGAAAAATTTGGCATGAAAGTTTTGGACATCTCAGTTATAACTATCTAAAGGAATTGAACACCCATGAAATGGTAATAGGATTACCACAAGTCTCTTCTATTGATGGAGTATGTCTTGGATGTGCTCTTAGAAAGCAACATCAAGATCCTTTCCATCCAAATGGTTCTAATGGATGTATTGATTATTCTAAAACACAAAGCTTTCCTGGTAGCCAAAAGTTTTTATTAGATCAAATGTATTGATTATTCTAAAAATTTTGCACCAGTTACCAAAATAGATTCTATTTTTCAAATGAATGTAAAAAGTGCTTTCCTACACGGGGACATAAAATAAGAGATATTCATGGAACAACCTATTGGATTCATTCAATAATCCTACCTTGTTTGAAGGCTAGGAAAGTCTCTATATGGCCTCAAACAAGCTCCTAGAGCTTTGTATGAAAAATGGACTTCTTCCATATTTCCTCAAGTTTTTTCTCATTGTGAGTTCGATGCCACAGTATACATTTGGAGAGATGAAGAAAAAATCACCATACTTGTTCTATATGTTTATGATATATGGTAGGAACCATACTGATGCCACAGTCTTCCCGTTCCCTTCAAGGTATTTGTATTGGGTGTATTAGACCTCTCCTAAAATGCATTCATAGGCATAATCTGAGAGGAACTTGGCACCGTTCTCCATCATATTGTGTTCTTATTATTTTCAAAGAATAATCTAAGTGGTGAGATTCCTCCTTCCATTGGCCATATTTAAATAATGTAGTTTTTATATTTGTCATAGAACCCACTATCTGGAGTAATACCATCGAGCATCACCAATTGCTTAAATTTGGTAAAACTAAACTTGGTAACACTAATTTTGAAGGAAAAATTCTATCAAATATAATACGGCTAAAGAAACTTGCATCTTTGCACCTTAATGGGAATATGCTGCTGGGAAATTTGCCATCTAGTCTTCTCAAATTCTCAAATCTGTAGATTCTGGATGCCGAAAAAAATTCCTTCTTTGGAGTTGTACCACTTTGGCTAGCTCAATTTTATAAGTTGATTTTACTTGACTTAAGGGGAAATCAATATCAAGGATGTATTCCATATGAATTGTTTAATATTTCAAGCATTCATGTCTTGGAAATATCACATAACAGGTTAACGGGTTTCATTCCAAGAGAGATGGTAAACTTGGTAGCAATGCAGAATGAACAAGTGAAAAGCTTAGAAATTTAAGACCGATATTACTACAAGAAAAAGTGCAAGTGACAACCAAACAAATGACCATGGTATATTCTAATTCTATTTTGTCACTTATAATATCCATTGATTTATCTGGTAATGAACTGTTTAGGTGAGATTTCTTCATAAATTGGGAATATTAAAGGTTTACATGCTTTCAATGTTTCCAAGAATAATATTACCAGATAAATACCTGTGACTTTTGGAATGCTTAAGCAACTAGAATATTTTCTATTGTACTTGCACACTTGCTTTGGTTATAATCTGAGATGTAGAAATAATGCTTTTTTTTGGGAACTTATCATAAACATTCAAACTTTAGCCTAATACAATTGAAATATCACTCACGCTATCTTCTTCTTTAGAATCATCATCATTGTTGTCCATGTCTTTGGTGTTGGATAGCACAAAAACATCAAAATTGTATCCCATGTCTGCATGGTTTTTGTCTTCCTCGGTATAAAGCATGGTGAAGTTCTTGTTCTCATTGTGAAGTTGTGCACAAAAACTTTAGTGTCGACTAGTTCGATGATATCTTGGTAGGAGGAAAATGGAAAACAT
Organism: Wollemia nobilis; assembly: GCA_028583015.1. Taxonomy (NCBI): domain Eukaryota; kingdom Viridiplantae; phylum Streptophyta; class Pinopsida; order Araucariales; family Araucariaceae; genus Wollemia; species Wollemia nobilis. Next base: position 17,413,274 of record JAQPPZ010017235.1, read on the forward strand.
GAATATCTGAGGCCATATTTTTAACAAATGGAGGTTATGATCTTGAGTTCACAGAGGGAATAGACGTCCGTTGCTGATGGATATATGTGAGGCATTCATTATATACACAACAAGGTCTTCCTTGGTACTATGGCTATTTAGAGGAATATAATTTAATATTTGAAAGTGTGAGGTGATTTGCATGTATCTGGGTATTATTTTCTCTCCTTAAAAGTAAGAATTACGTTTGAAATGATGTAGAAATAAAACTGACATATGGTTGTAGTTTTATCAGAAATCAATCAAAGTTCAAAATGGAGTTTACTATCTTCACTCACATATATTTAAATAGTTCCTAATATTATTTTATCTTATTAGTCTTTTAATGTGATTTTTTTTGGCTCAGCTTGTAGAATGATCACTCTATTGCCTTGAGGCAATATTTTCATGTCACTCAAAAAGGTTTAAAAACGTATGTAATAGCCAGATTCAAAAGTTACATAAATGGTATTAATTTTTTTTTAAATTATGATACTTCTTTTAACAATAGCGGTGGCTAAGGTGGATGCCTTGTAGAAGATAGATGCCCACATGTGGTGACATCAGGTGCTACTGGTAGTGGATTTCTTCCTAATGGATCATATACTGATTTTGTAAATACACTTCCTTCCTTGGCATTAATTAAACTATTCCAAAAAATATTTCGGACAGTATTGGAGATATTGAAAAAAAATGTTTGTTGCATCAAGATCATCTTTTGGCTATGTGCGTCACCCTTAGGCAGATCTACAAAGCATAATTGTGGCAGCATTTTGTCTTGGATACCATCCTTTTCATTTATCTCTTTTAAATTATTAGGGTTTTTATTAATTTATTCCAAAAGTGCAATAGGTATTTCCGGAAGTTCTATGGTTATGAGTTCATCCAAAGAAACAATTAATTTAGAGTTTGGATAAATTTGTTCAATTGCATTTTTTCTTTCTTGGGGAGAGAAATGGGTACCACCTGGTATTCCATGGCTATGGGCTCCTCCTCCACCTCATATTCCATAGCTATGGGCTCCTCTTCTTCCTAGGATTCCATGGCTAGGGTCTCATCTTGTATTTCCATTAAATATTGTATAATACGATCAGAACGTTCCATTTGTTTTTTTTATTTTTGTTCAGTCATTCTTCTAATTTTTGCAATATCATTTTCATTTCCTTGACCAATATGGTTGGATCCATAAGGCTCTGATACCAGATAGTAGGAACCTAGGGTTCCTAGCACATAAATTGATAAATAAATAAATAAATAACCTAAAACTAAAAGAATCGCTTTTGGATTGTCGGGAAGTCCCTTCAATGTTTTAATAAATGTTTTATATTTCATGGATGATTGAATGATAAGTTCTTACAATGTTTTATACCCCTCTAGGGTTATAGGTGAAAGGTTGCAATGCTTCCTAACCCTAATCTTATAATAATATAATTAATTATTATATTATTTATTATTATATTATTTTATTATTATGACCATAGGATATAATATATTATTATTATTAAGATTATTAATTAATGTTAGGATAGGATCTTAACAATATACTACTCACTAGTAGTGACTTCACTCACATTCAGACTATCAAGGACTTCCTCTTTGGAAAATTTGAAATGGTTGATCTGGGTTTAGCTCATTACTTCCTTGGGATTCAAATGAATAAAAGAGATGCAGGAATTTCATTGTGTCAACAAAAATACACTCTAGACCTTCTTCAAAGATTTAATATAATAGGTTTCAAACCTTCTTCTACACTTTTTTAGTCTAGAGTCACTCTAAGTACTTATTGCTCATTACCTCTATGTGATGCAACTCTATACCGTTAGCTTGTAGGGAGTCTGTTATACCTTACTCATACTCACCTAGATATCTCATATGTTGTTGTATTGATATCTAGATTCTCACATTAACCTCATTTTAGTCATTGGCAAGCAACAAAAATAATCCTTCGCTACTTGCAAGGATCTCATCACTTTGGGCTCTTATATGAGGAAAAATCCATGGATATCATTGGTTACATAGATTCTTATTGGACAGGTTCAATAGAAGACAAATGTTCAACTTATGGCTATGTCTTTTATCTTGGTTCTTCACCAATTTCTTAGTCATGCAAAAACAACAACCAGTGGCCTTATCATCTACAGAGGCAGAATAGAGGGCAAAAATTTTGGCAAGTCAGGAAGCTCTTTGGCTTAATTAGATACTAAGAGAATTTAATTTTTCCCATGACAAACCTATTACTATTTGGTGTGATAATTAGAGCACAATTCATATTGCATGCAATCCAGTTGAGCATCAACACACCAAGCACATTGAGATTCACATGCACTTCATTTGGCAGCATATTTAGAGTGGGGAAATATACTTGGACTATATTCCCACTAAAAATCAAATTGTAGATATATTCACCAAGTCATTTCCTTCTTTGTGTTATATTCAGTTGTGAGAGAAACATGGGGTAAAGCAATTGCATTAAAAATAGAGGTCTTTACCTTTCCTTTTTTCTTATTGTTGTATTCTTTGGAGGATGGTTTTTTCCATGTTTTTTTTATCATCTCTCCTAAAGTATAAATTGTACATGAGTAACTAATCAGGTTAAGTTTTTGAGACTCATTTTTTCATAAGGACAATCTTCGCCATTCAAAGACATGCATCTATCTTTATTTTTCTAAAAAATATTTTTTTATTCAAGAGTTTTTTCACCATCTATATATTATAAATGAGTACCTCATCAGGACCTATTGCTGGAACTCATACTTTTTTTTAATGAGGACAATCTTCACAAACTTAAGACATACCTCTTTTTTTTTTCTTTTTTATAGATGTTTTTTTTTTCCATGTGGTTTTACCATCTCATAAAATAATATCATTGTACATGAGTACCTCATCAGGCCCTATTTCTAGGACTCATTTGTATCATACACCCCTAGTATCACTTAAGAGGGGTGTTAGAATAAGTAATAATTCTCTTAAGTTCTACTAGGATAGACATACTTGAGTTTCCACTCCTCCATAAATCAGGTAAACTCTCAGTATAGTCTAGATTATATTTGATGAGTTGTTGTAATCCAATGACTCTCAATGATCAAATTTGCTATTTATATAAAGTTGATCCATAAATAAACCAATCATTTCTATTTGTCTTATCAAATATTGTGATGATTTTTAGCTCTACTCTTGGGAAATTCTAATAGATTTAAGGTAAATCAAGATCAAAATCATGCAGGACTAACCCTTTTCCAAATCCCTTAAGTAGCCTCATATGTTTTTAGATATTACAACCTACTACAAGAAATTTAGCTACAAATTTGGCAATATTGTTTCTCCTATCACTGTTATCACTAAGAAGTATTTATTTGTATTGTCTAAGGTAGCTATCTAAGCATTATAGGACCTTAGGGAGGTTATGTGTACCATCCATAATTTTATAAAATCATGTCATTGAGCATAATCATTCAGGAATATATATTAGAGTTATTTTAATGCAAGATGGACACCACTAGTATTTCAAAATAAGGAGCTCTCTGACAAGTATCTTGGACAATCTACTTATGAGAAGGAAAAATTAGTTTTTCTACATACTATAGATAAATAATTTTTTTATATATTAGGTCATTGCTTCATCATCAACACCAACTAAAGTAACCTTAAGCAATACTTAAAATAATATATCTTATATCCTATATAGAATAAATGGTTGAAAAGGCTCTTGGTATATGATTTTATCATTGAATACAAGAAACACAAGGAAAATATGGTGGTTAATGAAGATATTATTCTTGTGAATTCCATAATTATACCTCTTACACAATGGTTTTATAACCTAGAGACTATTTAAATTATTCTAAAAGTGGAGTATGGATCACCACTACATTTTTTATCATACATTGATGGGGTTATCTACAATAAGGATCGTATTTATCTTCATTAATCCTTAGTTGTTAATACTAGAATCTTCCAAGAATTATATGCATATCCTTTGGTTGGACATTCTAGAACTTGAAAACATATCAACAAGTAAATCAATATTTTCTTGGAAAGGTTTAAAAGCACATATCAAGATCTTTATGACCAAACGCAAAGTATTTTAGTGTAACAAGAGGGAAATGGTTAAATACCCTATATTGTTGTAATATTTTCCTATCCCTGGATACCAATAGGAGCACATATCCATGGATTTAATCAAGGATATTTCCAAATACAATGGTAAAATAGTGATATTTATAGTTATAGATCACCTTTTCAAGTATGCTCATTTATGTGCACTATAGAATCCTATTAAGCCAACAAGCTTGTTAAGGTATTTATTTTATTTTATTTTAAAATTGCATAGTATTCCCAAGTCCATTGTTAATGATTATGATATCATATTTCATAATAGTTTTTAGAAACAAATGGTATCAATTATTACCTGGTATTACATATCAAAATAAATATATAGCATAAAGAATACATAATATAATAGGGTGTCCATAGACAACAAATAATATTCACTAAATGAAATAAAATTACACTCCAAATGATAGATAAATGATTGGTGAGAGGGTATTTATATCCAAGTACATGATACCTTTAGGTCAAGGTTATGATATCAATCATCAAGAACAAAATAATATTAAAAGTACAAAAATTCATTTTACAAGGTTTACATGGGCACAAAGAGTAAATATAACAAATACAAGTACAAGCAGTTAGTCACGGCCTTGAGAGAAGCTTAACCATCATATATTCTAACATTGCCTCTTAAGTTGAGTGGGGGACATAGAGAGACCCTTACATTGGATCCATCCTTAAAGGAAATCTCCAACTCCAATAAAATCCTACAAGCATATATAAGTGATCTCAAGCATGATCTTGGTTAAGATACCTACTACTTGGTCTAATGAAGATAAAAATTAGATCTAACATCTCATGAGCATGAATCCATTGCACAATGCATCTATATGTCAATATGCTTTATCCACTGATAAAACATAGGATTACAGTTCTTTGATTATAATATCAAAGAGCAATAAGAAAGCCCTAAGGAATGCCAATCTCCTAAAAAATCATTAGCATCCACTCAATATGCTTATCTACCTCATTGAAAATACAATATTTAGCCTTTGTGTAAGACTAATAAATTGTGGATTAGAATCTAGAATGCCATGAAACCAGACCAAATCCCAAGTAAAACACAAATACTATGATGGAGTGTCACTCATCCGAATCACCTACCTAATTAGCATCTAGAATATATATTAAAATTATAAGAAACCAATAGAATAGTGGATGCATGTTTGATATACCCCTTTGATGTATCTAAGAATATGCTTCATTATTTTCTAATGACTCTCCTAGGGTGCATGCATATACCTAGAGTAATAGCTAATAGTAAAGGTTATATTTGGTCTAGTGTGAGTGAGATAGAGAAGTCTTCCCATACGAGGCCAATATAGGATGGTATCAGTTAAATATGTGGTACAATCAGCCCAAACTTTCAAAACTATGGTAAAGGAGATTTGAGCTAGCTTATAGTTCATCTTAAACCATTGAAGAAGATATAAAGTATACTTGAGTTAAGAAATTATAATGCCAAAGTCTATCTAATCAATCTAAATTCATCCCCCAAAAGTGTAAAAGTCCCAAATTTATCATCTCAAAGGTGTAATAAAGTTGTGACTTCATATCTTGAATCAAAATAGTGGAGTTGTCAATGATGAGAAGATAATAAATAAAAAACACAATTAGCAACTGTTTCTCATCCTGATGTTTGATGTAAACTTCATGTTCAATATCATATTTCTAAAATCCATAACTAAGAAAAAAATTATGGATCTTCTCATACCAAGCATGATGAGCCTACTTAAGGCCATACAAAGATTTATTCAACTGGCATAGCAATAGAATAGTATTTTTTCTCAATATTTCACTATCCAAGAAAACTAAAGGAACATATTTTAATTCATTTTATATCATAAATCCATCAAAGCTTCAAATTCATAATTATATTAAGAGATAAAAAACCTCAATAGGGATTCTTCTATCAATACAAACTTGATGATATTATATAGTTGTAGTAGTTCCCTTAATAGGGGTTCTTAATTGATACAAAATTTGATGGTTTAATTTTTATACAATGTTTTTATTCCACGTGTGATAAGATAACTATTGTAGGAATATTAACCATTTAATTTTATAAATTGTATAATTGAAACCATTTGTTTTAATGAAATATAATACAACTAATGATTATTAATTAAATGAGAAAAATTAATAGAATAAATTTAGTTATGCAATCACAATGTTGTCACATGTGAGAAACTTTATAGGCTCTATGGATAATAAAAAGGTGTGTATAGGAGTTGTTCAAGTCAACTAATACTTGACCTTATTAAACAATTATAATATTTCTCCAATTCATATTGCAACTCAACGCGATTACTTTAAAAATATTCAATATTTATATTGAGAGAGAGCATACCATTGCATAGATTTGTTCAAAAATGAAAACTAAGGATACCTTACATTTTTATTTAAAATATAGGCTTAAATAGGTGTGCAAATATGATATTCAATAGATCTATTTTTTTTTCCTTTTTACGTGTGAGACCAATATCAAAGGAAATATAACATTATACAAAGTAGTAACAACTAACTATAAACCTCCATATATCTTCAATTTTAAACCAATAATGTGATCCAAGTGAATAATTTTCTATATTTGTTAAAAATGAAAATAAAAAATACATGAGTCAATTCCATGACTTATCAGAGAGCCTCCCTTACATTAAGCATGGGTATATGGTGGAAAAATCTTAGATCTCATCATGATTTTTGAACACCATTGGTCTTAGCTACTTATGGTTGATTTGTTGTATCACAATCATATATGGTTGATCTACCACCTCAATAACCTATGGTTGATCCAATATTACCACTACCATAGCAATTTGTGCTTGATCTATCATCATCATTGCCTTAATAGCCAATTCTTCATTTTTCACCACCATTACCTTAGCAACCTATGGTTTATTTAGTATCATCATCACCTCAGTAGCCTATGGGTGATCTGCTACCTTAGAAGTCTATAGTTTATTCATCATCGTCATCACCTCAACAACACATCAAATTGTAATAATTTTGTAAGTTCTAGAGTTCTATGATTGGAATGATTCAAAGTAATGGTGCATGACATAGGGTAGAATTCAAAGTTTTAGAAATAGAATAAGAGGGGCATTGTCATCCTCATGGTGAATTTTGAGATTCAACAGTTTCACTTGGGAAGTCCCTACCAAAGGATATGTTAAGATATAATGGGTATTTAGATAAATATAAATGGGTTCATTCCCATGTTTTTGATCATGGAGATAGACCATGGCTAGATGTTGTAAAATAAAATTACAAAAATTCCAAATAAGAATTTCAATCTAGCAATGGAGAAAGGGAAACTAATTATATCAAACAAATTGGTTAAATGGGTGTAACACAAGGTGATCCATGTTTAACTATTTTTTTTTGGGTGCTAGACCTAATTTTAATTCAATTTAAAAATAAGTCCATGATAAATGGAAATGAATGGGGTTTATGGAAATCATGGTCCTTCCTAATAATGCTTTTCTAGTTAAATTGAATTACACTAAGGATATGGATCACATTTTGTAAAAGGGTCCTTGGATATTTGGTAGAAGGGGTTTATTTCTGAAGCACTAGATGCCAAGTTTTGATCCTTACAATAAAAACATCCTACAAGCTCCAATTTGGATCATATTACCCAAAATTCCTTTCTATTTTTGGTAGGAGGATGTTTTTTAAGGGATTGCAAAGGATTTTGGATAGATTATAGTGATTTATATAGAAAATACTACAATATCTAGGCTAATTTATGCAATATTTTTTTGTTAATAATAATTTGGAGAAATATCTTCCAAATACTATTGAGATACCAAAATAAAATAAAAATTCTTGTAAGATGAAATAATAAAATAAAAATGAAATATGATCTTGGGAAACAAAGATCAGATGATGGAGACCAAATGAATTCCTGTAAGGAAGATTATGGATTAGTTATTTTCTTATTTGAAGAGGATGATATTTTGGAAGATAATTTTAAGGTATTCTATTTTTTTCTATTCTAAGTCTTTTTGTAAATAAAATTATCACAAAAAATCCATTTTATTCATTGAAAAACCTAGATGATGAATAGGAGAAAACTATAAATGAAAAAATGGATAAATTTTTTAAAACTAAGGATTAAAATATGGATGAAATGCTATGAAAGGAGCTTGTAACACCTAAGTTTTACAGTGAAGAAAAAGGAAATATGATACCCCATGGATCTGGCCAAAATATATTATCACTAAAGGGGACTAAAAGTCTATCTACATCTAGAATACCAAGCAATAGTAAGAATAGAATTTGAATAACACAAGCTTATACTGAGAGGGGGTGAACAATATAAGATAAAAAAAATTACTTTTTTTTCCAAATGATAGCAGCAATAATAGCAATGAGTAAATAAAACAATGCACAATCATCACATACATGAGAGAAATAAATCTAATGTGGCTCACCCAATGTGGGCTACATGTAGGGAGAAAATATTTCTTATTAATTCCCTGAATGAATCTCCTGGGAACCAATTATCTATTACAATATTTATTGGCACTAACCCAAAGGAGATACCAATCCCCTATGCTCAATTTCATAGACCTCCATCCATAGGAGACCTCAATCCCCTATGCTTAAGTTCGTAGATCTCTATCCATAGGAGACCTCAATCCCCTATAATATGGTTTGTGGACCTCTATCCAAAGGAGACACCAATACAATATACTATGGTTTATGGACCTCTATCTATAGGAGATACCAATCCCCTATGCTCTGATCTATTTACAAAACTTGCTCAAATATACTTATAAATATACTCAAATCTACTCATAACTTTGCTTAAATCTTCTCACAAAAACCTGCCCATAAACCTACTCAAATATATTCATAAAATATGCTCAAATATACTCATAATATTTGCTTAAATATGTTCACAAAACCTGCCCAAATATACTCATAAGACTTACTCAATTCTGCTCATAACATTTTTGGTTCTTGCATACAAAAAATCTTAAATCCAAACATAAACAAGATACAAAATTACTTCATAATTATGATTTATAACATTTACAAATTTACTTTCAATGTCACTCAAACCAATGTACAATTGGTTCCCAAACCCTAGCACATGTGTTTCTAATTTAATTCAACAATGAAGCATAATTTTATTCTCAAACTGTATCGCATGTATTTCCAACAATGCACACAAAATTAATCCTTATATCTCCACCTTATGACTCAAAATAGTTTTATAAAAAATACAACCACCTTGATAAGGATTTAAATCACCATATCTCAATTTTCCTTGAAGAATATGTGCCCTAAAAAATATGTCTCAAAATAATTTCATTTTTGCCACTTCAAGAGGTTAGTAAAACTCCTTTTCAAATAATCCACATAAAACCCTTTCAAAGAATGTGCACAATAAGGCTGAAAATAATATTCTAGTATCTCCTTTTTTTTCACAAAAATAAAGCTTTTAGAATCCTTAAAATTATTTTCTACGATGTGCAAAAATTACAAACCATAGAGATCACAAGTACACCCTTTTCTCTCCTTTCTATGAAAGGAATATTTCAACTCTCATACAATACCTTTAAACAACTTAACATCAATTTATATCATGCAATCATTACAAATTAAAACAACTTTATTACACCTTACGACTCCCTTTAAACATTCAACACTACTAATATTATTTCCACAACTCTTATTCCTCCTATAAGAAAATTTCACAACACTTTAATCAAGCAAAACTTTCAGAAAGACTCCCTACACTACCACTTTTACACCTTATAATACCTTTCAAAAATTAAACATTTTAAACCTTATGCCTCCTAATTTTTCCACTTAACCAAAAATTAAATACCTCTTATTTCTATCGTGATTCAAAATCTGCCCTCGTACAGAGCAGTGCTTTCCAAAGCATCCAATAACAAATTGTGCTACCACAACCTGGTGACACTAAAATATGGCCCAAACCTTATATTTCAAACTCTACCTCAAAAACAACAAAAACATTTCTCCCTAAAAACTCTTATTGAGGGAACTTCATCCCAAGACCTCCTCTACCATAATATTCTATCACACGACCAATGACCAATTGGGCTATGCTATTAGGCATGAAATCAATCTAAGGCTTGATGTATTTATTGCACTCTTTGCTCACTGAGAAATTTGTTGCCTCTCTTTTGACGTTTGTTAGCACTCTCGATAAATGATATTTCATGCACAATTCATGTTATAATTTCCAAGGTGAAAATTTTAGGTTTATATATATGTGCCCTCATTTAATTTATATGAAAATGACATCATAATAAAGTAACCCATATTTTGAACTTTGGCACTAATTCTTTGTTATAATGTTTAAATATTATAATGTTAAAACCTTGCCTTGGGTAAAACCTTTAGTGGCTCAACTTTGAAACTCTTTTATAAGACCTTGCAATGAATGAAACTTTTGGTGGCCCACTTTGATTTAATTTGAATAAAAATTTATCCTTAGGAATTTTTAATTCCTCTTTATAATATTTAAATATTATACTCCTTAACATATTTTCCTTCCTTTCTTTTTTTCATTTATACCATGCTCTTTTTAACATAAAGCCTTTGACATCAATGACAACTATTGACATAAATACTTTGAAATCAATGACAACTCAATATGCTCAATATTTCCAATAATATATCCCTTTATCATTGATGTGAAACCTTATAAAAAATATTCCATTTACTATAATTGGATTCCCAAATTGCTCCCCCTGACAAGTTGCTCCCCCTCACTGAATTCTCTTCCCCTTTGACATCAGTGGAAAATGACTCCTTGGGGCTAAAGATAAGACACTTAGCATAACCCCTTCACCACCTCCTTTCTTTATGTGATAAATTTTGGTATGGGAGTAGAGCTACTCCTAATTTTTATTTGAGATATTCAAAAGTTTTCTTTGGAAGTGGCTTGGTGAGTATATCAACAATTTTTTCCTTTATAGTAACATATTCTAATTTAACATGTTGGTCCATCACCTGTGCTCTAAAAAAATAATATTTTATTGGAATGTTCTTGGTCCTTGAATGCATCACTATATTTTTGAGATATTTATGGAACTTGTATTGTCACAAAGTATGGATATAGGATGATCATGAAGAACACAAGCTTATACTGAGAGGGGTGTTGAACAATATAAGTCCACTTTTTACTTTTCTTTCCCAAATAATAATATTTGATATTATCAATGACAATATCAATATTATTAACTAAATCAATGCACAAATCATCAACACAATAGAGACACCAATTTAACGTGGTTCACCCAATTTGGGCTACTCCACGAAGAAAATATTTCACTAAAAGTTTCTCAACAAATATCTTGGGAATCCTTTCTCTATTACAATGTTTATGGACCTCTGTACAAAGGAGACACCAATACCCTAGTAAAATTCATTGAGACACCAATATCCTTAGCTAATTCATGGATCTCTATCCATAGGAGAACTCCTTCTCCTCTTCTCTAGTCTATGATCCTCTTAGAAGACTACTACCTCCACTGATATGGCTTGTGGATCTCTATCCACAGAATAATCTATCCCAACTCAAAATATATTTGTCCTCACTACCTTGGCTAATGTATCTCTATCCACTAGATACTATTATCCTTTACTTTGTCACCTCTAAAGCTTACTCTTAACTTTATCTCAAATTTACCCTAAACATAGTACTTTGGTATAACACAAATATTCTCCATATTTATCTCAAATATACACTAAACATAGTCCTTCGATATAAAATAATTCTTCTCAATCTCTATCTCAAATCTACACTAAACACAATCCTTTGATCTAGCACAAATCTTCTCAATCTTTGTCTCAAATCTATACTAAATACAATCCTTCAGTCTAGCACCAATTTGGTCAATCTCTATATCAAATATGCACTAAACATAGTCCTTCGGTCTAGTATAAATATGCTATATATATGTCTCTTCTATGGTACAAATATATCCTTAAATCTGCACCACACTTTTTCCTCAAATCTATCCTCAAGCCTTAACATAAATATTGATCCAATCACAAATCAACTCTGCTAGATCTGCCCCAAATATTTACTCAAGTTTTGAACAAATAAATCAATCAAATCTGCTCATAAGTCTTCTCAAATACTTGCCTCAAATATGCATTGTAAGCTTCCACAAAATCTCACCAATCTATCCACAAGTCTTCACCAAGACTTACCTCAAATATGCTCAACAAGTTCTTTCTAGAACTTGTCCAATATGCTCAACAAGTATTCATCAAGACTTACCTCAAATCTATATTGTAAGCTTCCAAAAAATCTTACTCAACTCAACTCAATTTGTCACAAAAACCTCTTCAATTACTCAAACAAGTTTCACACAAAATATTGTTTGACCTAAAAAATATATAAATAACGGTTAAAGACTCAATATGTTTCATACTCACAAGACACTCACAAAACTCAACATAATCCCTTCCAAAAAACCTCTTTAATCACACAAACAAATTTCACTAAGAATTTTGTTTGACTTACAAAAACATATAGATAATGGTTTGAGAATCAATATGCTTACACTCACATAAATACTTAATCACGTTCAAACTCTCTTGTTTATCCATAAAAACATATAGAGAATGGTTAGATACTCAATATTTTTCACACTCATACAATACTCAATCACCCTCAAACTTTCCTTCAAATCAATTAAGAATAAAGAACAATTTGTTTCATAAAACTTGAACTATCACTCCAACACTTCCAATCAACTAAAACAACTTTACTTAACCAATCACTAAATGAAACACAAATTTCTTTCAAAGTCTAAACAAGTTTTTCAAAATTCTTTCAACAACTCACACTATGGAACTTAACCTTGAATCAATATGATTCAAAATTCACATAATAATGATACTCATGATATTACAAAAACCCTAGTTCAATATAGTTCTCCACTTCACATAACGATGATACTCATTATCTTTCTCAAACCCTAATAATGCACATGAAGGCTCACTCAACATTTCCAACAATACTAATCAAACAAGGTTTTTAGCATCAACTTTCACTCAAAGAAATCCTTAACAATCAACATTGGTGATCTCAAAACCAAAATCAAGAATGCTTATTAAACAATCCTTTTCACTCCAACTTAGAATTCACAACATTCAACTATATTTCACTCACAAGGAATATGTGCCCATACCTTTTTTTTGATGAATTTTTGACCTTAAAACTTATCTCAATCACAATCACCCTCTTTTCCAATCTCAAAGGTTAGGTAGCAAAAACCTCCTCAAAATTTCATTCAATTATTCCCTCAAAAAATTTACCATACAAAACATTAAATCTCAATTACACCTTATAATATTCACACTTAAAAATTATTAGCAAAAATTAAACAACTCACTTCAACAATTAATTTTCTTTATTCACCTTATTACTCCTTCCAAATTTAATCATCAAAATCACAATATAAAATTTAATTTTCATAAACCTTATATCTCCCTCCTAACACAAAAACCTCATGCCAAATAAAACCTTAGGATAAAATTTAATTTAAAAATTAAATACCTATTTTTCCCTCGGTGGGATTTGATCCCCCGATGTGTTACCACCAACACCCTAGCTATGGCTCCACTATCGTGTTATCCAGGTACTCACTTTGAAAGGAAAAAGTACCTTTTGCACTTTGTCTTCTATGCTAGGTGTTCAAAACAAAAATGACCACCACAAAAACATTACTATGGTCATTCTATCATGGGACCTCCTACATTGCAATGTCTCAACACAAATCCTCTTGCTTCTAGCCCAACCACATGGTTGGTTATGATGATTTAAGCCTCCCTCCTTTTGTCCCTCTATGGACACCAAATAAAAGAAAAGCTTTTTTTTTGTTACATAGGAGAGTTGGCTACAACCACTATTTTTAGTAACGGGCAACGCAGGGTTCAAACCACAAGGATTGCAAACACCAAACATATCCATCTCATTTATTTTTGACCCAATGTGAGATGGGGACCGTCGATCACTCAGGGTTCGTACCATCATAATCGATCTGGAACGCACTCAGAGGATTCAGAGCAAACTACTACCTTTGCAAATTGTCACCACCAAGGTTTGTACCCAGGTCTCTTCTCAGCAAGTGACCATCCAGACTAACACTTACCAATCCACCTAGCCCTTGGGGCGAAAAAAAAAAACTTATCTTTTTTCTTGCATGCAAATCACAAAAATTGTAGTCTCTCCAATGTAAATCGATCGAAGGTAAGGTCTAAGTCAATCAATGAACACATTATTTATATCATTGTGCCATATTCCTTTGGACATTGGCAGAGGGGGAAAATTCATATGATGTCGATTCTTAATAAATAAATCTTTGCCCTTATAACCCTAACCTTAGGGTTAATTAAATTAAATTATAAATTAATTTATAATGAAATTATTATAATTAATTTAACAACTTTAGGTCTTAACATTAGACCTGTAATATTATAATAAAATATTAAAATATTATTTTTCTTGGGTCTTCCTATTTATCCTTTAGACCTTATATGACCACCTTGAATATTATAATAATATATATTATAATATTATTTCTCTTAGACCTAGAAGCAATATTTCTCTTGCACTACATACTAAAACTAACTCTTGACATTCTTCCTTTTGCACTACTCACTAAAACTAACTCTTAACATCAATGACAACAAACCTTGATCATATTTCCAATAATTTCTCCATTTTTCATTAATGGAAACCCATTTACATTTTACCATTTTCTTTACTTATTTCTATTTTACCCCCCCTAAGAAAATGCTCCTCCTGACTGAATGCTCTCCTTCTAACTCAAATATCTCTCCCTTTGTCATTAATGGCAAAGGGACACCTTTGGGGCTTGGGGCTAAGAATGAGACTCTTATCTTAGCCCCTCCCCCACCTTCTTTCTTGAGGTGGTTAATTTTAGGGTGGGAGTATCTCTACTCCTAGCATACAGTGATCTTTACCTTTGTCCACCTTCTTTCTTAATTGATCCTTCTGATTCCTTTGACTGTTCTTGTTCCTACTTGTCTCTAGAAGTTTTGATCTACACCACTTGGCTATATTCCCAACATTATTGCACTTATAACACTTAATTTTTATATTCCTTAAATGTGTAAATATCTTTTGGTTTCTCCTAGTGAATCCATATCCATTCCTATCATGAAACCTACAATTTCTTTCTTTATGACCAAACTAATTACAAGAGTAACAATACCCTTGAAAGAGATGCTTGTTTCTAAAATTTCCATATTCCTTTATTTCATGTGTCCTACATTGTGTAGCCTTGTACCCAAACCTATGAAATGAGAAGCAATGTCCATTGAAGAAACCTTGCCTTGAACCCATTGGCCTCTTAGTCTCTTCTACCCTATCATATTTCCTGTTCCATATGTTCCTTATTTATGCATTATTCCTTTTGTTGTTAAAATTTATATTGTCCAAATTATCCTTAGAAGTCTCATCGTCTCTTTAAATCTCTTATTTTGAAGCTTCTTATTCTTTGGTGTTTGAGCTTGACTATCCTTTTTTTGCTTCATTTTTTCCTTGTTCTTCTTCAAAACTAAGTCCTATTTTGGTTACTGATGATCTTTTTGCACTGATAATCATATCCAAGGTCTTTGAATTTTTATAAAAATTGTGTAGCTGTCCTTAGAGTCTTTCACTTCCATCCTTAGTGAAACTATCTTATGCTCTAATATTTCACACTCTATATCTTTTGTCTTTAATTTTTCAACCATACCTTCTTCAATTTTCTTTGCCTCTTCAACCTTAATTTTGAAGTTAGTGAGATCTTGTAGAAACTTTGCTTTTTATTTATCATATTCTTGATATTGAACCCTTAATCATGATTTCTCCGTTTTTAATTCTTCAAGATCAATAATAAGTCTCTCACATTCTAGCTCTTTTACCTTTGACTATTCAACCATACATTTTTCAACTCCCCTTATCTTTTCAACCTTATCTTTCAAGTCAGAGAGATATTATAGAAGCTTTGTCTTACATTTCTCATCATCTTGTATTTGAGACTTTAATTATAAGTTCTCCCTTTTCAACTAAAAAAGTTTTTTAAGAGTGGCTTCCTCCTTTTATTTCTCTAATTTTTTCTCTTTTCTTTGGTCTTCAATAGGAGCATTTTCTTCTATTGTTGAAAGTAGACTTTCTTCTTCATACCTATTTTGATTATGCTTATTTTCATTGAGTTCTATTCCATCCTCACTACTACTAAACCCATTGCAATAACCTACATCATGACTGATTTGACCATAAACGAAACATTCTTTACCATCTTGTGGACAATAAGTTGCATGGTGACCTGTCTTCCTACATCTGGTATAAAATTTTATCAATTTAGCCTCTTATCCATTGCTTGATTCATCTCTTGAATTTGTTTCCACTTCTCCTCTTAGAGAAACAATCTATTTGAAAACAAAACCAAGTTCATCTTATTTTTCTTTAATTACCATGTGTGTTTTTTTATTTTTAGGTCTCATGGTTCTACTTTTGTCTTTATTTGCTATGCGTGTTCTTGTAATATATTCCTTCAAGCTGTTAGACCCTTTTTGAAGGAACCCATTCTGATACCAATTGATGAACACAAGCTTATATTGAGAGGGGGGGTGAACAGATAAGACCACTTTTTACTTTTCTTTCCCAAACAATAATATACAATATTATCAATGGTAATATCAATAGAAGTAACCAAAGCAATGTATAAATCATCACATACAATAGAGATGCCAATTTAATGTGGATCATCCAATATGGGCTATTCCACAAAGACAATATTTCACTAAATTTTCAACAAATCACTTGGGAATCCTTCTCTGTTATAATTTTTATTGATATCTATCCAAAGGAGACACCAATACACTAATCAAGTTCATGGATACCTATCCATAGGAGACACCAATATCCTTAGCTAGTTCATTGATCTCTATCTACAGGAGAACTCCTTCTCCTCTACTCTAGCTAGTGATCCTCTTAGAAGACTATGACCTTCACTACACTGGCTTGTGGATATCTATCTATAGAAGACTTTTTCCTCACTACCCTGGATAATGGATCTCCATCCACTAGAGACTACTATCCTCTACTCTGTCACCTTTAAAGCTTACTCTCAGCTCTATCTCAAATCTGCACTAAACATAGTCCTTCATTATAGCACAAATATTCTTAATATCTATCTCAAATATACACTAAAAATAGTCCTTCAGTCTAGCACAATTCTTATCAATATTTTTCTCAAATATACACTAAACACAATCCTTAATTATAGCACAAATTTGCTCAATATTTGTCTCAAATTTGCACTAAACATAGTCCTTTGGTCTAGCACAAATCTGCTCAATCTCTATATTAAATCTACACTAAACACAATCCTTCGATCTAGTACAAATTTGTTTAGTATTTGTCTCTTCTATGGCATAAATATATCCTCAAATATGCACCATACTCTATCCTAAAATATGTCCTCAAGCCTTAACACAAAGCTTGATCGAATCACAACTCAATTCTAATATATATGCCCCAAACCTTAACTCAAGGTTTAAACAAATCAATCTATCAACTCTTCTCACAAGTCTTCTCAAAGACTTACCTCAAATCTGCATTGTAAGCTTCCACAAAAGCTCACACTAATTTATCCATAAATCTTCACCAAGACTTACCTCAAATATTCTCAACAATTTCTTACTAGAACTTTTCCAATCTACTCAATAAGTCTTCACAAATATGTACCTCAAATCTATACTTTAAGCTTCCATAAAAGCTTACTCAACTCAACTCAATTTATCACAAAAACCTCTTTAATCACTCAAACAAGTTTCACACATAATATTTTTTGACCTTAGAAACATATAGAGAATTGTTAAAGACTCAATATGTTTCACACTCACAAAACTCAACTTAATATCTTCTAGAAAACCTCTTTAATCACACAAACAAATTTCACTCATAATTTTTATTGACTTACAGAAAAATATAGAGAATGGTTAGATATTTAATATGATTCACACTCACATCAATACTTAATCACTTTAAAAATCTCTTGTTTAGGCACAAAAACATATGGATAATGGTTAAATACTCAATATGTTTCACACTCATACAATACTCAATCACTCTCAAACATTCCTTCAAATCAATTAAGAATAAATAACATTTTTTTTCATAGAACTTGAACTATCACTCCAACACTTCTAAACAACTCAAACAACTTTAATCAACCAATAACTCAATGAAACACAACTTTCTTTCAAACTCTAAATAAGTGTTTCACAATAATTTCAACAACTCACACTATGGAACTCAACCTTGACTCAAGATGATTCCAAATTCACATAAAAATCATACTCATGATCTTTCTCAAACCCTATTTCAAGATAGTTCTCCACTTCACATAACAACTATACTAATGATCTTTCTCAAACCCTAATCATGCACATGAAGGCTCACTCAACATTTCCAACAATGCTTATCAAACAAGGTTTTTAGCATCAACTTTCACTCAAAAAAACCCTTAACAATCAATATTGGTGATCTCAAAACCAAACTCAACAATGCTTATCAAACAATCCTTTTCACTCCAACTTAGCATTCACAACATCCAAAAATATTTCACTCATAAGTAATATGTGCCCATACATTTTTTTTGATGAATTTTTGACCTCAAAATCTATCTCAATCACAATCACCCTCTTTGCCAATATCAAAGGTTAGGTAGCAAAAACCTCCTAAAATTTTCATTCAAATATTCCATCAAAATATTTCACCATACAAAATATTAAATCTCAATTACACATTATAATATCCACACTTAAAAATGATTAGCAAAGATTAAACAACTCACTTCAATAATTAATTTTATTTATTCACCTTACTACTCCTTCCAAATTTAATCATCAAAATCACATTATAAAATTTAATTTTCATAAACCTTATCTCCCTCCTAACATAAAAATCTTATGTAAAATAAAACCTTAGGATAAAATTTAATTTAAAAATTAAATACCCCTTTTTCCCTTAATGGGATTCGATCCCCCACTACATTTCCACTAGTGTCCTAGCTGCAACTCAACTACCATGTAAGTTAGGTACTCACCTTGGAAGGTAAAAGTGCCTTGTGCACTTTGTCTTCTATGTTGGGTGCTCAAAACAAAAATGACCACCACAAAACACTACCATCGAGATTTAATCGCAGGAGCTCCCACCTTTCAACATCTCAACACATATTTGCTTGTTGCTAGTCCAACCACACGGTTGGTTATGAAGCTTTAAGCCTCCCTCATTTTATCCTTCGATGGCCACCAAATAAAATAAAAACATATCTTTTTTCTTGCATGTAAATCATGAAAATCATAGGCTCTCCAATGTAAATCAATCAAAGGTAAGATCTAAGTCAACCAATGCACATGGTATTTATACCATTGTGCCATATCTTTGGACTTCGGTGGAGGGGGAAACTTCGTATGATGTTGGTGATTAATAAATAAATCTTTCCCCTTATAACCCTAACCTTAGGGTTAATTAAATTAAATTATAAATTAACTAATAAAAAAATTATTATAATTAATTTAAAAACTTTAGGTCTTAACATTAGACCTTTAATATTATAATATTATTTTTCTTCAACCTTCCTATTACTCCTTTATACTTTATGTGACCACCTTGAATATTATAATAAGAGATATTATAATATTATTTCTGTTAGGCCTAGAAGTGTTGGCAATTTGAGTTATTTTATGTTGTCATTGATGTTACATGAATCATTGATGGCATATGGATCACTTTGAGTTTTGGTGGGTAAATGATATTTTGGAAAGCATGGATAAAATCAAGGTTTTTATGAAAACCAAGGTAGGAAAATAAAAGGTTTTATTTAACACTATGCATGGCAGATTTGAAATGGATTTTTATTAAAATCCAATTTGGCCTTTCGTTTCATCGAAAAATGTGCCCCGGTGATGGAGATATTTATTTTTAAATATTTAGTTTAAATTTTAATTATTTAAAATTTAAATTTAAATTTTAAAATTAAAATTAATGTTAGCACCGACATCTAAAGAAAGAGGGAATATCAATAAAGTGATGACATCATCAAAAATGAGGAGAAGACTATATAAAGGGGGATCCTAAGGTTCATTTGAAATTTATCCTTGCTCATGTTAATCGTTGGCTAGCATACAAAGAGAGCTCGTGCGAAAATCATTTTGAAAAGGGATACATCAAATAAATCCAAGGTTTGTCAAAAACCCAAGACATTGTGGGTAGAGTGGCACATTGGCAATTGGATTTTTGTTAAAGTGTGTGGCAACACTTTACATCAAGGTTCGAATCTCCTTGACCGCATTCAAAGGCATTGGAAGGAAAGAGATCGAAGCACTTTTGATTTGTGTGGAAGGGAGGAAGGACTTAAGGCACGTCGTACCTTTTCCTTTTGAACAAGTAGCTAGCTCGTGTGGTAACCTTAGTCACGGATAAGGTGCTTGCGGTATGTGCAATTTGGGGGTTCGAATCCCCTTGAGGAGGTAATTACGTTTTGCTCTAATTTAATTTTGTTGATGCCCTAGGATAGGAGTTATAAGGTGGTTAAGGAATAATTACAGTTTTTAATTAAAATTTATTTTTATAAGGGCTGTGATTATTATTTCAGAGGTGTATGAGTTGTTGATTTAATTTTATATTCATGAAATTGAAAAATTAAGATTTAGGAGAAATAAAGAGTTGTTAAAAAATATTTTTGAGGCCTTGTTGATTATTATTTTTGATAAGGGTTTTTATTAAAAAGGACTCTGGTGGATGTGTTTATTAAGTTGGAGTAAAAATGTGTAAATTGAATTATTCTTATCTTGTGATTATTATTTGAAGTCCACTAACCCTTATTGATATTGGAAAGGAAAGTTATGTTTAGTGTGGAAGATTTTGTGGATAATTTCTTGGCATAAAAAAGGTATGGGTACATTCTCCTATTGATTGTTTATGGTGGTTTATTTCTGAAATATCATTGGAGTTAAAAGGATTGATTGTGGTTTCCTTTTTGAAAATGGCTGGTTGAATGCTTCAAGGTTTTTTGGTTTGAGAGTTTTGTTTAAAACTTGTTTTATAAGCATAGTCATTGAAGTCAATTGGTTGTAAAATAACTTGAAAAGAACATGAGTATCATTGTTATGTGATATTTGTGGTTGAGCATTATTGGAAACATTTGAGTTGGTTGATACATGCTTGGACTAGGGTGTTTGTGAGAAAGAGTAGTCCCTTGTGGTGATTGGTTGAGTTGAGTTGATTGAGCCTAGTCAAGTGATTGTGTAAGGTGATTGGTCAAGTTCCATGAAACAAACTAATTCCATAATTATGATTTGATTTGAGAGTGAGACTAGAACATATTGAGTCTCTAATAATTCTCTTTATGCTTCTATGAGTTGAGTTGAGTTGAGTTGAGATTGATCTTAGAACATATTGAGTCTCTAACAATTATCTTTATGCTTCTATGAGTTGATTTGAGATCATTGTGGATCATTGTTGTCATCCATTGAAGAGTACATTGCCATTCATTGTTGAGTTCATCTTTGAGATTTGCCTTGATATATTTGTGGATGAGATTTGAGTAATAATTGAGCATGATTGATTGAGCCTTTGAGAAGTCTTTGTGAACAACTTGTTGGACAGTTTTGGGACAACTTTGTGGATAGTTTTGGGATAGATTTGTGGATATTTTTGGACAAATTTGTGGATAACTTTGTGGAAAGTTTTGGGACAGCTTTGTGGACAGTTTTGGGATAGCTTTGTGGATAGTTTTGGATATTTTGGTGGACAACTTTATGGATAGTTTTGGGATAAATTTATGGACAAATTTGAGCAAGTTCTTGGTGAGCTTGCTAGAGTAGATTTAGACAAGTTCTTAGTGAGCTTGTTAGAGTAGATTTGGGCAATTTCTTGGTGAGCTTGCTAGAGTAGATTTGGGCAAGTTCTTGGTGAGCTTGCTAGAGCAATTTTGGACAAGTTTTGTGTGATATTGTTATTCAATTTTGTACAAGTTCTATGTGAGCTTGTTATTCAATTTTGGACAAGTTATGTGTGAGCTTGTTATTCAAATTTGGAAAAGTTCTATGTGAACTTGTTATTCAGTTTTGGACAAGTTTTGTGTGAGCTTGTTATTCATATTTGGACAATTTTTGTGTGAACTTGTTATTGCCTAGCTTTAAGCAGATCAAATAAATCACTGTATTGGATAAGAATCATTATTTATGTGTGAAATATTATAAGGAGATTATCTGGTGGAGTATCCCATATTGGGGGAACCACATTAAATCTTGTGTCTCAATTATGTGTGGTGACTTATGCTCTTGCTTACTACTGCTATCTGAGTTATTAATGCACACTACTATATTTGGTTATTGCAATTAAGGACATTAATTGATATTGATTTGGAAAGAAAGTAAAAAGTGGTCTTATACTATTCACCCTCCGCTCTCATTATAATATTGTGTTCTTCAGTTGGTATCAAAGCGGGTTACTTTAGAAATACTAACAGCTTGAGGGCATATTCTACAAGAACACACATGGCTTCATAAAATGGATCATATAAAAATAAGGATCCATTATTTGATGGTAACAATTATGTTTTCTAGAGCATGAGGATGAAGAACTACTTGATATCACATGGATATGAGGTATGGCAAATGGTTGAAAAAGAGTATACGATTGAAGGTGATCCTGAGGTAGATAAGACTATCAAAAAATTGGTTGAGATCAATTCGAGAGAAATGAATTGTATTTTGAGTGGGATTTGTGAGATATATTTTATAAATGTCATGGTATGTAATTGAACTAATGATATGTGGACCAATTTGTAGAATACTAATGAAGGAGATTCCAAGGTAAAGTTGGAAAAACTACAAACTCATACAAAAAGATTTGAAGAATTGCAAATGGAAGATTATGAAGATATTGCAAAGTTTTTAATTTGTTTTGATGAGATTACTAACACCATGAGATGCCTAGGTTTTGAGATGAAAGAATAAAAAATTACTCAAAATGTTTTGAGATCACTTCCTATGAAATATGATTCTAAGGTTTCAAAAATAGAAGATATAATGGATATCAACAAGCTAACAATGGAAGAATTGCAAGGTACTCTCATAGATTATGAGATGAGGGTAAGTAAGCATCAAGTTCCAATAAAAGATATTGCATTCAAGGCTTCAAAGAAATAGAAAGACAAATTTTTAGATACAAGTAGAGGTTCAAATAATGATGAAGAAGTTGACTTCATCAAAAGGAATAAGGACTTAAAGAATTTTAGGGATATAAGGAAAGTCAAATGGTACAAGTATGGTGGTCTTGGTCACTATGCATATAAGTGCCCACATGAAGAAAATGGTGATGATGAAAAATAGAGTCAAAGAAGAAAATAATATGGAAAGAATAAGCATGACAAAGATGACAAATACAAGCAAAATAGGTATGAGAAGAAGAAAAATTTTCATAAGGCAAAGAAATCTTACTATATTGTAGAAGCAAGTAATAACTCAGATCATAGTGATAAAGGCAAATCAGATGATGAAAAAGAAGGACATATATTCCTATGAATAGAAGGTGAAATAGAGCAATGCTTTATGTGTGGTCAAAGAGATCACATATCAGGATTTTGAAATGGTTTTAGTGATAGTGAAGATGATATGACACATCAAGGAAACAAGCATGGTCAAAGAAATATTGAGATTTTGTTTGCTATAGAATATTATAATGGTATCAATGATAATGAAAACAAATAAGTCTCACTTTTGGTTATAGAAAAGGAAGAGGATGAGCTAAGTAAAAAAAATCAAAAATCAAAAGGCTAAAATAAGAATACAAGAATCTTGAAAACAAGATTCGAACAGATGTCAAAATCAGAGAAGAACTACTTCAAACAATCAGTAATCTCATAGAAGAGATTCAAAATTCAAACAAGATAGAAGAAAGGATGAATGAAGAACTAAGGATAACCATGAAAAGACATGATCATTAGATGAAAAGGTTAAAAAATGAGTGGAAACTTATTTTAAGGTTGTATCTTACTTCCAAGAAAAATCACACTCGAAAGGAAAGGAAGTTCTAAAATATGAAAGCAAGGAAGCACCTAAGATTTGTGAAGAAAGTTCCAAAGTTCATATGGCTCCAAATATTTAGTTTGGATCTTATTTTGAGATAGGTGAATCAAGTTCAAAAGAAAAAGAAATTCTTATAGAGGAAAGCAAGGAAGAAACTAAGGTAGAGGTTTTAGATGCTACAAATAAGGTTCAAGGATGCAATGCACAAGTTTAAAATGATCATAAGGATAATGGTCAATAAATATATGAGGAACCAAGGCATGAACAAAGGTATTTTCAAGGACATTGTTTTTCTTATACTGGATTTGGACACAGGGCTATACATTGCAGGATCCATTGATCAAAGAAGTTTATTTTTTCTAGAATAAAACTCAAAGGAAGAAGGTATGGTTTTTAAGGGCATTGCTTCTCATGCAATAGTATTGGTCATAGAGGTTTTTAGTACAAATAAAATTAGCAACATGGTTTTGGTTTTAGAGCTTCACAATTCAAAAGACATGGTCATAATGGTCATGAAAATAGAGCTTCACAATACAGGGTTCAGGAAAGGAATGGATATGGAAATTACTTTAATAATGAATTCAAGACATGGGGACCATCCAAAGGCTAAAATATCAAGTTTTTTAATTGCAATAACTTTGGGCATATTGCAAAATAGTGTAGGACTCAATTCCAAACAGGTTCAAGGCAAGAAGGTCAAACAGGTTCTAGACAAGAAGATCAAGTAATTCATCAAGAGAAGGATATCACAAAAATATGGAAGGAATTTGATAGAGGAAATAAACAATGTAATATGGGAGTAAAAGTGCTCCCACCCCAAAATTAATCACTCCAACAGAGAAGGTGGTGAGGGGGCTATTCTTAAGAATCATATATTTTAGCCCCATAGGTGTCCCTTTTGCCATTGATTTCAAAGGGGGAAAGATTTGAGTAAGGGGGAGAGAATTGAGTTAGGGTAAGCAACCTCAAAAGAGAGCATTGAGTTAGGAAGAGCAGCCTCCATAGAGATTATTGAGTCAGGGGGAGCATCTTTAATTCTCAAAGATGGTTTTTGCAGTGATTGTGGTTTTTGCTTTAGAGGTGTTTCCATCAATGACAAAGGGGGATATTTTTGGAAATTTGAGTTATTTTAGGTTGTCATTGATGTCACATGAATCATTTATGGCATATAGATCACCTTGAGTTTTAGTGGGCAAATGATATTTTGGAAAGCATGGATAAAATTAGGTTTTTGTGAAAACCAAGGTAGGAAAAATAAATGCTTTTATTTAAAACTATGGATGGCAGATTTGAAATGGGTTTTTCTTAAAACCGAGTTTTTTCTTTTGTTTCATCAAAAAAGGTGCCCCGATGATGGAGATATTTAATTTTAAATATTTAGTTTAAATTTTAATTATTTAAAATTAAAATTAAAATTTTAAAATTAAAATTAAAGTTAGGGCTGAAGTCTAAAGAAAGAGGGAATATCAATAATGCATCGATGTCATAGAAAATCAATAGAATACTATATAAAGGGGGATCCTAAGGTTCATTTGAAATTAATCCTTTCTTGTGTTAATCACTGGCTATCATCCGAAGAGAGATCGTGCAAAAATTGTTTTGAAAAGGGAGACATTGAATAAATCCAAGGTTGGTCGAAATCCCAAAAAATTATAGGTAGAGTGGCACATTGGCAATTGGATTTTTATTAAAGTGTGTGGTAGCGCTTTACGTCAAGGTTCGAATCTCCTTGATTGCATTCAAATGCATTGGAAGGAAAGTGCTCGAAGCACTTTTGGTTTGCATGGAAGGGAGGAAGGACTTAAGGCACATCGTATCTTTTCCTTTCGAATGACCAGCTAGCTCATGTGGCAACCTTAGTCATGGTTAAGGCACTCACAGTTTTGTGCAAGTTGGGGGTTCGAATCCCCTTGAGGAGGTAATTACATTTTGCTCTAATTTAATTTCGTTGATGCCATAGGATAGGAGTTATAAGGTGGTTAAGGAATACTTAAAGTTTTTAATTAAACTTTATTTTTATAAGGGCTGTGATTATTATTTCAGAGGTGGATGAGTTGTTGTTTTAATTTCATAATCATGAAATTGAAAAATTAAGATTTAGGAGAAATAAGGAGTTGTTAAAAAATATTTTTGAGAGCCTTGTTGATTATTATTTTTTATAAGGGTTTTTATTAAAAAGGACTTTGGTGGATGTGTTTATTAAGTTGGAGTAAAAAGGTATAAATTGAGTTATGCTTATCTTGTGATTATTATTTGAAGTCCACTAAATCTTATTGAGATTGGAAAGGAAATTTGTGTTTAGTGTAGCAGATTTTGTGGATAAATTATTGGCATAAAAAAGGTATGGGCATATTCTCCTATTGATTTTTTATGGTGGTTGATTTCTGAAATATCATTGGAGTGAAAAGGATTGATTGTGGTTTCCTTTTCGAAAGTGGTTGGTTGAATTCTTCAAGGTTTTTTGGTTTGAGAGTTGTGTTTAAACCTTGTTTTATAAGCATAGTCATTGAAGCCCATTGGTTGTGAAAGAACTTGAAAAAACATGAGTATCATTGTTATGTTGGATTTGTGGTTCGACATTGTTGGAAACATTTGAGTTGGTTGATACATGCTTAGACTAGGGTGTTTGTGAGAAAGAGTAGTCCCTTGTGGTGATTGGTTGAGTTGAGTTGATTGAGCCTAGTCAAGTGATTGTGTAAGGTGATTGGTCAAGTTCCATGAAACAAACTAATTTCATAATTCTGATTTGAGTTGAGAGTGAGACTAGAACATATTGAGTCTCTAATAATTCTCTTTATGCTTCTATGAGTTGACTTGAGTTGAGTTGAGATTGATTTGAGTTGAGTTGAGTTGAGATTGAGCTTAGAACATATTGAGTCTCTAACAATTATCTTTATGCTTCTATGAGTTGATTTTAGTAGAGTTAAGTTGATATCATTGTGGATCATTATTGTCATCCATTGAATAGTACATTGCCATTCATTGTTGAGTTCATATTTGAGCTTTGCATTGATAGATTTGTGGATGAGATTTGAGTACTACTTAAGCATGATTGATTGATCCTTTGAGAAGACTTTGTGGATAGCTTTGTGGACAATTTTAGGATAGTTTTGGGACAACTTTGTGGATAGTTTTGGACAGCTTTGTGGAAATTTTTGGGACAGATTTGTGGATAGTTTTGGGATAACTTTGTGGACAGTTTTAGACAGCTTTGTGGACAATTTTAGGACAAATTTATGGATATATTTGAGCAAGTTCATGGTTATCTTGCTAGAGAAGATTTGGAAAATTTCTTGGTAAGCTTGCTAGAGCAGATTTGGACAAGTTCTTGGTGAGCTTTTTAGAGCAAATTTGGGTAAGTTATTCATGATCTTGCTAGAGCATATTTGGAAAAGTCCTTGGTGAGATTGCTAGAGTAGTTTTGGACAAGTTCTGTGTGAGCTTGTTATTCAATTTTGGACAAGTTCTGTGTGAGCTTGTTATTCAATTTTGGACAAGTTTTGTGTGAGCTTGTTATTTAGATTTGGACAAGTTCTGTGTGAACTTGTTATTTAGTTTTAGACAAGTTCTGTGTGAACTTGTTATTCATATTTGGACCAGTTCTATGTGAACTTGTTATTGCCTACCTTTGATCAGATCAAATAAATCATTGTATTGAATAAGGATCCTTATTTCTATGTGAAATATTATAAGGAGATTATCTGGTGGAGTACCCCACATTAGGGGAACCACATTAAATATTGTGTCTCAATTGTGTGTGGTGACTTGTGCTCTTGCTTACTACTAATATTTGAGTTATTAATGCACACTGCTATATTTGGTTATTGCAATTAAGGACATTAATTGATATGTATTTGGAAAGAAATTAAAAAATGGTCTTATACTGTTCACCCCATCTCAGTATAAGCTTATGTTCTTCAAGAAGTAGTATTTCTCTTGCACTTCTTACTGAAACTAACTCTTGACATCCTTCCTTTTGCTAACTCTTAGTATCAATGACAATAGACCTTTCTCATATTTCCAATAGATCATGCTCTATTTTGAAATCCTTTAAGGTATGATTCATCCATAACACTTATATACAACAAGAAACTGCTACAATGTACTTTACCTCTATAGTAGATAAGAATACTAATACTTATTTTTTTCTTAGCTAAGAGACTAAATAATATTCAAGAAAGAATGCTCCTCCACTTGTGCTTTTTATATCATCAACACTACCTATCCAATCCATATTTGTATATGTTGTGGGAGTGAAATCATTGCACTTGGGGTACCATAGTCCAAAGTTAAAATTCCATTTCAAGTACTTAAATACTCTCTTAACTGCTTGTACATGTGTTTCGTTTGGTGCAGCTTGAAATCTTACCTCCACTCTAAATGCCTATATTATATCTAGTCTTGTAGTTGTGACATACAATAAACTCCCAATTATGAATATATAAAATATCTTATTTGCCTTAGGATATTCATCATCTCTACTTAACTTATATCCTATAATTATGGGGTACTTACATGATTGCAATCCTCCATCCTAAATTTTTTAACATTTGTTTTACATACTTGGTCTAAGAGAGAAATATACCTCAATCTGATTGTGAAATTTGCAAGCCAAGAAAGAAAGACAACTCTCCAAGCATTGAAATCTCAAATTCATTTTGCATACTCTTTGCAAATTTCTAACACGTCTTATTATTATTGCCTTTGAATATGATATCATACACATAGACTACTACAATCAACAAGTCATTTTTATTCTTTCTGATGTATAGATTGTTGTTAGCTATAACTCTTATAAAACCCCATTCTTGAAAATACTTATCCAACCTAGAGTACTAAGATCTAGGGGCTTGATTTAGTCCATAGAGAGCCTTCTTTAATTTGCATACGTAGTCCAACTTATCTGTCAAACTGAAACTATCTGGTTGCTCAATATAGACCTCTTCCTCTAAGTATCCATTCATAAAAGCTGATTTTACATCCATTTTATATGTCTCAAAGTTTTTAAAGCTTGAGAAATCCAAAAACATTCTTATGGCTTCAAGACATGCAATGAGAGCAAATTTTTCTTCAAATTCAATTCCCCAACTTGTGCATAACCTTTGCACACAAGTATTGCTTTATTTATGATAACATAACCATATTCACTCAACTTAAATTTGTAGATCCATTTGGTGCCAATTACATTATTATCTTTTGGACATTGGATAAGTTCCCAAGTTTCATGTTTTTCTAGTTGGTCTAAATCTTAATCCATTTCTTTCATTCAATATTTGTCTTCACTTGATTAATTGAAATCCTTGGGCTCAAATATGGATAGCAAGAAAAAATTTGCATGTTCACTTATTCCTACTATCTTTCTCCTTGTTTGTCTCTCATCTAGATTTCCAATAAGTTATTCTCTTGGATGATTATTTTGCACATACCTAGAGCAAATTTTTCTTCAAAGTCAATTCCCCAACTTGTGCATAACCTTTGCACACAAGTATTGCTTTATTTATGATAACATAACCATATTCACTCAAATTAAATTTGTAGATCCATTTGGTGCCAATTACATTATTATCTTTTGGACATGGGATAAGTTCCCAAGTTTCATGTTTTTCTATTTGGTCTAACTCTTAATCCATTGCTTTCATTCAATATGTGTCTTCACTTGATTAATTGAAATCCTTGGGCTCAAATATGGATAGCAAGAAAAAATTTGCATGTTCACTTATTCCTACTATCTTTCTCCTTGTTTGTCTCTCATCTAGATTTCCAATAAGTTATTCTCTTGCATGATTCTTTTGCACATACCTAGAGCAAATTTTTCTTCAAAGTCAATTCCCCAACTTGTGCATAACCTTTGCACACAAGTATTGCTTTATTTATTATAACATAACCATATTCACTCAACTTAAATTTGTAGATCCATTTGGTGCCAATTACATTATTATATTTTGGACATGGGATAAGTTTCCAAGTTTCATGTTTTTCTATTTGGTCTAACTCTTAATCCATTACTTTCATTCAATATTTGTCTTCACTTGATTAATTGAAATCCTTGGGCTCAAATATGGATAACAAGAAAAAATTTGCATGTTCACTTATTCCTGCTATCTTTCTCCTTGTTTGTCTCTCATCTAGATTTCCAATAAGTTATTCTCTTGGATGATTATTTTGCACATACCTAGATGGTGTCTTTCGTGGTGCCCCTTGTGTCTCATCTTCTTTAGTTTCTTCATCTTCTTATTTTTTGTAAGTTTATCCTTATTAATACACAATTTCTTAATCTGGTTTTCTTAGATCGATTCCTTCATCGACCCTTACATTTGCACTTTTCACAATTCTATGTGATTTTTTATTTTAGCATCTATAGGCTTTGCTCTTAGTGGAATATCCAAGGAATATGCCCTCATCACACATGGAATCAAAATTTTCCAAAATTTTCTCTTCTCTTCTAATGTAGCATTTGCTTCTAAAATTTTTGAAGTACTTTACAATAGTTGGTCTTCCCTTCAAAAGCTCCTATGGGGTTTTGTGGTTATTTACTTTTATTTGAGCTCTATTGATAATATATATGGTTGTATGAACTACGTCTTTATGAAACCCATAAAAGCATTTAGACCTATCTAACATAGCCCTGGCCATACCTTGAACTATTATATTTTTTTGTTTCAACCACTCCATTTTGTTGTGGAGTTCTTGCTACTAAGTATTATTTATTAATACCATGCTATTCAAAAAATTTGACAAGTTCACCTAAATTTAATTCTCCTCCTTTATCTGATCTTAAAAATTTTATCTTTCTACCTATTTTATTTTCTACTAGTGCCTTGAATGCCTTGAAATTTTCAAATGCTTCTGATTTTTACTTTAAGAAAGTTACCCAAGTCACTCTAGAGAAGTCATCAATAAATAACATGAAGTAACTCTCACCTTGTAAAATTTTTGTCCTTGTAGGACCACATAAATCAGTGTGAACTAGTTCCAAAGGCTTGGATGAATAAAATTCCTTTGATATGAAACTAGATCTTGTTTTCTTACCATACTAACATTTTGCACAAATCGTGTTTGAAGATTTTATTATTTTAGGCATATCCCTAACTACCTGTTTGTTGCTTATTTTTACTATATTGTCAAATTTCATATGACCCATTCTTCTATGCCATAACCATATCTCGTCTTATGAAAAAATATATTTTTCTCCTTTTATCTCACTCAACACATAGAGATTATTTGTGGTTCTATCGACATCTTCAATAAAATTTCATGTCATGGATTTTCTAATCTCACATCCATTTGGGTGAAATGTGATAGAATGATAGTGTACCATTGATCAAAAATTTGACTTACACTTAGTAAATTGTGTTTTAGTCCTTCAATATATAATAAATTTTCTATTTTTTACCTTCCATTATCCAAGATTAAATTCCCTTTTCCAACAATTTTGGTGGAAGCATTATCACCAAATTTTATTTTTCCTCCATTTATTTTGTTGACGAATGGAATTTACTTTTGTCACTTGTCATGTGTCTTGAGAAACCACTATTAATGTACCACTGATTTTCTTCATTTTGTACATGAAAAACTTTTTGTACCAGCATGAATTTTTCTTTACCTTGTTCCTTATATTTTAAAACTTTTAAAGATAAATCTTTTTGAATTGTTTGATCTTTCTCCTTCTTGCTTGATTTAGGAAATTCAAGAAACATTGTCTTACACCATTTAGCTTTGTTGCTAAAATTATCACATTCAGTAGCAAATGACAATGTTATCCTTGAGATGTGCAAATGAATTAAAATTTCTACCAGCATCATTTTTCACATGGACCATGCAATGTATAACTTTATGACCATATTTATTACATTAAAAATAATAACCATTAAACCAATTTGATTGCCTTGGATAATATGGTTGCCCAATATTTATGTGATTGAATTTTTTCCATGATAATTATTTTCTCTCTTCCTCCTTAATGCCTTTACTCTTTAACACATAAGCATAAATCATGAGCTCTTTATTACTTAATTTATTTTTCATCCCTCTTGAACTTGATACTTCTCTTTTTAGAGAGATATCCTCATGTTCCAATTTTTCACATTCCAAATTCTTTACCTTTAATCGTTGAATCATTACTTCTTCAGTTCTCTTTGTCTCTTCAACTTTCACTTTTAAGTTTGTGAGGTCTTCTAGAATTTTATTTTTGTTTTTTCATCCTCTTAAACTTGAGCTCTTAGTCTTAAATTCTTATTTCTCTTCATTTTTAATTCTACATGAGAAATGGTAAGTTCCTTCTCTATGTCAACCAAAACCTTCCTTTTCATTTTTTGAATATATTTTGTTGGTTTTAATCATAGGAGAAAATTCTATCACTTTAGTGGCCATTTGTGTTCTTTAATGATATTCCTTCAATATGTTATGCTTATACTGAGAGGGGGGGTGAACAATATAATATCAAAAACTTTTATTTCCAAATGATAGTAGCAATAACATCAATGCAATAAATAAAACAATGCACAAATCATCACACACATGATAGACACATATTTAACATGGTTCACCCAATGTGGGCTACGTCCATGGAGAAAATATTTCTTATAAATTTCATCAACCAAACTCTTGGGAGCCAATTCCCTATTACAATGTTTATGGAAATCAACCAAAAGTAGATACCAATTCCTTATGCTTAAGTTCATGGACCTCTATCCATAGGATACCTCAATCCCCTCTACTATATTTTGTGGATCTCTATCTACAGGATACACCAATCCCCTTTGCTATAGTTTGTGTAACTCTATACATAGGAGACACTAATTCCCTCTTCTATTATTAATTTACAAAACTTGCTCAAATTTACTCACAACTCTACTCAAATCTGCTCACAACTCTACTCAAATATACTCATAAAACCCTACTCATAAACCTGCTCAAATCTATTCATAAATCTTTCTCAAATATGCTCATAAGACCTACTAAAATATATTCATTAAACCTTATCAAATATACTTATAAGACCTTCTCAATTATGCTTATAATATTTTTGGTTCTTTCATACAAACAATTCTTAAATCCAAACATAAACAACATAAAAATTTACTTCATAATTTTTATTTATAAAACTTGCACATTCACTTTCAATGTCACTCAAACCAATACATAATTTGTTCTCAAATCCTATCACATGTCTTTCCAATTTCATTCAATAATGAAACATAATTTTGTTCTCAAACCCTAACACATGTATTTCCAACAACGTACACAAACTTAATCCTTATATCTCCACATTATGACTCAAAATAATTTTCTTAAAAATGCAACCATCTTGATCAGTATTTAAATAACCATACCTCAAATTGCCTTGAAGAAGATGTGCCCTCAAAAACCTGTCTCAAAATAATTTCCTTTTTTCCACTTCGAGAGGTTAGTAAAACTCCTTTTCAAATAATCCATATAAAACCCTTTCAATGAATGTGCATAATAAGGCTGAAAATTATATTCTATTATCTCATTTTGTTTCATAAATATAAATATTGTATAATCCTTAAACGTATTTTCTACGATTTGTAAAAATTACAAAGCATAATGATCACAAGTACACCCTTTTCTCTCCTTTCTAAGAATGCAATATCTCAACTCTCATACAATACCCTTAAACACCTTAATGTCAATTTATCTCATGCAAGCATTACAAATTAAAACAACTTTATTACACCTTATGACTCCCTTTAAACATTCAACACTACTAATATTATTTCCACAACCCTTATTCCTCCTATAAGAAAATTTCACAATAGCACTTTACTCAACCAAACCTTTCAGAAAGACTCCCTACACTACCACTTTTACACCTTATAACACCTTACAAAAATTAAACAATTTAAACATTATACCTCCTAATTTTTGTGCTTAAAATACCTCTTATTCATGCCATGATTCAAACTCTACCCTCGCATGGAGAAACACTTTCCAAAGCACCCAAAAAATAGATATGTTGTCATGTCTTGATGATACAAAAATATGGCATGCACCTTATATTTTAAACTCTACCTCAAAAATATCAAAAACACTTCTACCCAAAAATCGTCATCGAGGGGAATTGAGCCCAAGATATCCTCTTCCATAGTGTTACATCACATGGCTGACGACCAACTGGGCTATGCCAATAGGCATAATGTTAATCCGAGGTTTAATGGATTTATCGCACTCTTTGCTCACTAAGAAATTTGTTGCCTTTCTTCTATCATTCGTTAGCACTCCTGACGAATGATATTTGATGCATGATTCATGTGATAATTTCCAAGGTGAAAATTTAATTATATATATATATATATATATATATATATATATATATATATGTACCCTCATTTAATTTAGATGATGTTGGTGCTAGAAACAAGTAACCCATATTTTAAACTTTAGTGCCAATCCTTTATTATAATATTTAAATTTTAATTTAAATATTATAATGTTAAAACCTTGCCTTGGGTAAAACCTTTGGTGGCCCAACTTTGAAACTCTTTTATAAGACCTTGCAATGAATGAAAATTTTGGTGGTCCACTTTGATTTAATGTGAATAAACCTTTGTCCTTAGGTATTTTTAATTCCTCTTTATAATATTTAAATATAATATTTAAATATTATACTCCTTAACATATTTGTCTTCCTTTATTTTTGCCATTTATACCATGCTCTTTTTAACATCAAGCCTTTGACATCAATGACAACTATTGACATCAATTCTTTGACATCAATGATAACTTAATACACTCAATATTTCCAACAAAATTGATGCAAGGAGAGAATATAAACCACATAGAGGACCTTAAAATAAGGAGGTTTTATAGAGAGAAATAATTATGGATGTGGCTAATGGAACCCAAATTATTCTTAATCTAAGTGGGAAGAAGCAACTTGCTAGATCTAAAAAATGAAGGTTTCTTATTGGAATATAAAGGTTTTCAATGCCCCTTCAAAGCGTCATCTAGTGTATCTGGTAGATTATTTCATTTTCTAAGATTTATTTTGGTAAAAAGGGGGAATATATTAAGATAAAATTATAAATATATTACAAATATAAAAATATCCTACTATTAGGTTGTTAGCCAAATTTCAATCCAACTATAACTACAAATTTTAATTCTTTTGCTTATCTAAAAACCCATCCATCCTACCACTAGAGCTTTTTCATATAAAGTATAATCAATAGATTCATTGTGTGTACTTCCAATATCATTTGGTACCTTATAAACCAAGTATAGTGGGAGGGAGAGGCTAAACATGGGATTAATTAATGATGAGATCCATCCTCACCAATGTGTAGAGCTTGAAAATATGCTACAATAATCAAGAGATAATAGGGAGATACCTCCCTTGAAAACATCCTTATCCTCCATAGACCAATCCTAGTGCATTCAAGTAAGATTTTTGAGATGAGGACCTTAACATGCTCTATCATAGTTAGTATTAAAGAACAATAATAGAATAGAGTAGATTAGTTTACACTGGGATATCCATTAACTACCAGATAATATGTTAATTACTCTATTGATCTAATAATTTAAAATCAAAGGGATAAGTGGTGAAAAATATTAGATTTTGATGTTGTATATTTAATGAAATAACTACCATAAGTTATAAAATAAACATGCAATATTATATACATGGAAAATACAATATACTAAGCATGTAAATATCATGATAAAATTCTGCAAATACTCATAAATAATCCATTAATTAAATATTACAAAAATAGTATATTATTATAAAACGATCTCATATTTCATACATGCTCGACATTGTATCTATCATATCAACTTTTACTACTCTAACTTGTGTACACCAAAATTCTCTCTCTCTCTCTCATGTATGTCCATACAAAATCATATATATAATGAGAGGTGACTCTTGACCTTCCATATTCCAATGATTATTCACCTCCCTATTCTATGGACTCATGTGCACATGAACAACATGCACATTTACATCATCAAGTACTTTACACATTCTAACACTTGTGCATTTATTACATTACATTAAGTAAATACTCAAACTCTAATGTAAGACAAACTCCTAATATAAACTTGTACCCATGATTTTACATTAGCATGTACCAAATAATATAATATATTCCAACAAACCCTTGTATTACATTATTTGGGTATTGAAGAATTTAGTCTTCAATATGGTCTTCATCCAAGTTCTGTAACTTGAGCTCTTCTTTTTTGCTTTCTTTATTTTGCTCTCTTTTTGTATCTTGATCAAGTAAATAATTAGTATATTCATAAAATACTATTTTTGTTGAAAGAGCTTTAACTTTATGTCCATTTATAGGTTCTTCTAGTTCTTTAATTTCATGAATCTCTTGAACTAAGTGTCCTTTTTGTTTTCCTTTTCTATATTGTATTTGAATATGGTTTTATTGATTTTGAGAAGTGTATGGACACTAAAATTGTTGTTGATACAAATTATATTTATTCTGATATTTTCTTGGTTGGAATGACCTATTTGATTGGCTTCCAAAAAATTGTTTGATTCCCTTGATACTGATTTCTTGGATTAAATCTATAATAATTGGTACTATGTCATTTATTTTTGCATATTTGATAATATATATTATTCCATATTGATCTACCCTTTGAGAATAAGGTAATATTTTCTTGTGGTTTATCTTTTGAGACTAAGGCATTATTAGCCATTTCATATTTCACTAAATTTTCTACCCCATCTTCTTGTAGTATATTGACTAATTCATCAAATGATGTATCTTTACTTAGAATTTATAAATATGTGACTAGATGCTTGTAGCTTTCTAGAAGTGCTCTTAGGATTAATTAAACAAGAAACTTATATTTAATATTTTCTCCTAAGATTAACAATTTTTTCTTTTATATCTGCTACTCTTATTATAAATAATTCTATACTTTGATCACTATTAACTTTTAGAGACTACAATTGAGTTTGAAGGATGAAGATAGTATCTTTATTATTTTCTTCAAATATCTTGGCTAAGGTTTTTCAAGATTCCGTAGAAGTTGCTTTTGAATTAATGTAGGGTTGTATTTCATATGTCATTGCAAATTTTATTATCATGAGTGCTTTTGCTTCATCTTCTTCAAATTTTTGAATCTCTCTAGCATCTATATTAGGTTTAGTCTTTTCTCCTTTAATAATTTTCCAAATATTTTTAACTATCAATATTTCCCTCACTTTGTTTTGCCATGAAGAGTAATTAGGTCCTTCAAGAAGTTGTGATTATGTAAGAATGAATTTATTTGTTGTCATGATGATACTTGTAGACTAACTTATATCTCCCTAGTTTTGAGTATGAAATCAAATTTGATAATTTCTTTCTAATTATCAAGTTTTTTGTAGAATACCTTGTATCTCCCAAGTGTTTTGAATGTAATATGGTTTTAATAAAGAACTTATATTTCTTTTGATTTGAATTCCTTGTCTCCCTAATGTTCAAATTCTATTCTTCACCTTATTTATCTCTATTTATGAATAGAAAGCTAAAGAGAATTTTTTTGCAACTTCAAGTTTGATAAGTTTCTCTATTTTCAAAATATTTAAGTTGGATTCCTAGTGTCTCATTAATTTGAGCGTGAGACTATTACCAATATATTTTTCTAACTTTTCAAACAACTCTAGGTTGTGATTTGTATACCTTTCAATTTTCAATAATGTAGTTTCTAAATTAAAGATTTAAATCGGTTTTGAACTCCTTATCACTCCCTAATTGGAAATTTAGAAAAATATGATATTTGCAAATTCAATATTTTTCTTAGCTAAGAGACTAAATAATATTCAAGAAAGAATGCTCCTCCACTTGTGCTTTTTATATCATCAACACTACCTATCCAATCCATATTTGTATATGTTGTGGGAGTGAAATCATTGCACTTGGGGTACCATAGTCCAAAGTTAAAATTCCATTTCAAGTACTTAAATACTCTCTTAACTGCTTGTACATGTGTTTCGTTTGGTGCATCTTGAAATCTTACCTCCACTCTAAATGCCTATATTATATCTAGTCTTGTAGTTGTGACATACAATAAACTCCCAATTATGAATATATAAAATATCTTATTTGCCTTAGGATATTCATCATCTCTACTTAACTTATATCCTATAATTATGGGGGTACTTACATGATTGCAATCCTCCATCCTAAATTTTTTAACATTTATTTTACATACTTGGTCTAAGAGAGAAATATACCTCAATCTGATTGTGAAATTTGCAAGCCAAGAAAGAAAGACAACTCTCCAAGCATTGAAATCTCAAATTCATTTTGCATACTCTTTGCAAATTTCTAACACGTCTTATTATTATTGCCTTTGAATATGATATCATACACATAGACTACTACAATCAACAAGTCATTTTTATTCTTTCTGATGTATAGATTGTTGTTAGCTATAACTCTTCTAAAACCCCATTCTTGAAAATACTTATCCAACCTAGAGTACTAAGATCTAGGGGCTTGATTTAGTCCATAGAGAGCCTTCTTTAATTTGCATACGTAGTCCAACTTATCTGTCAAACTGAAACTATCTGGTTGCTCAATATAGACCTCTTCCTCTAAGTATCCATTCATAAAATCTGATTTTACATCCATTTTATATGTCTCAAAGTTTTTAAAGCTTGAGAAATCCAAAAACATTCTTATGGCTTCAAGACATGCAATGAGAGCAAATTTTTCTTCAAAGTCAATTCCCCAACTTGTGCATAACCTTTGCACACAAGTATTGCTTTATTTATGATAACATAACCATATTCACTCAACTTAAATTTGTAGATCCATTTGGTGCCAATTACATTATTATCTTTTGGACATTGGATAAGTTCCCAAGTTTCATGTTTTTCTAGTTGGTCTAACTCTTAATCCATTTCTTTCATTCAATATTTGTCTTCACTTGATTAATTGAAATCCTTGGGCTCAAATATGGATAGCAAGAAAAAATTTGCATGTTCACTTATTCCTACTATCTTTCTCCTTGTTTGTCTCTCATCTAGATTTCCAATAAGTTATTCTCTTGGATGATTATTTTGCACATACCTAGAGCAAATTTTTCTTCAAAGTCAATTCCCCAACTTGTGCATAACCTTTGCACACAAGTATTGCTTTATTTATGATAACATAACCATATTCACTCAACTTAAATTTGTAGATCCATTTGGTGCCAATTACATTATTATCTTTTGGACATGGGATAAGTTCCCAAGTTTCATGTTTTTCTATTTGGTCTAACTCTTAATCCATTGCTTTCATTCAATATTTGTCTTCACTTGATTAATTGAAATCCTTGGGCTCAAATATGGATAGCAAGAAAAAATTTGCATGTTCACTTATTCCTACTATCTTTCTCCTTGTTTGTCTCTCATCTAGATTTCCAATAAGTTATTCTCTTGCATGATTCTTTTGCACATACCTAGAGCAAATTTTTCTTCAAAGTCAATTCCCCAACTTGTGCATAACCTTTGCACACAAGTATTGCTTTATTTATTATAACATAACCATATTCACTCAACTTAAATTTGTAGATCCATTTGGTGCCAATTACATTATTATATTTTGGACATGGGATAAGTTTCCAAGTTTCATGTTTTTCTATTTGGTCTAACTCTTAATCCATTACTTTCATTCAATATTTGTCTTCACTTGATTAATTGAAATCCTTGGGCTCAAATATGGATAACAAGAAAAAATTTGCATGTTCACTTATTCCTGCTATCTTTCTCCTTGTTTGTCTCTCATCTATATTTCCAATAAGTTATTCTCTTGGATGATTATTTTGCACATACCTAGATGGTGTCTTTCGTGGTGCCCCTTGTGTCTCATCTTCTTTAGTTTCTTCATCTTCTTATTTTTTGTAAGTTTATCCTTATTAATACACAATTTCTTAATCTGGTTTTCTTAGATCGATTCCTTCATCGACCCTTACATTTGCACTTTTCACAATTCTATGTGATTTTTTATTTTAGCATCTATAGGCTTTGCTCTTAGTGGAATATCCAAGGAATATGCCCTCATCACACATGGAATCAAAATTTTCCAAAATTTTATCTTCTCTTCTAATGTAGCATTTGCTTCTAAAATTTTTGAAGTACTTTACAATAGTTGGTCTTCCCTTCAAAAGCTCCTATGGGGTTTTGTGGTTATTTACTTTTATTTGAGCTCTATTGATAATATATATGGTTGTATGAACTACGTCTTTATGAAACCCATAAAAGCATTTAGACCTATCTAACATAGCCCTGGCCATACCTTGAACTATTATATTTTTTTGTTTCAACCACTCCATTTTGTTGTGGATTTCTTGCTACTAAGTATTATTTATTAATACCATGCTATTCAAAAAATTTGACAAGTTCACCTAAATTTAATTCTCCTCCTTTATCTGATCTTAAAATTTTTATCTTTCTACCTATTTTATTTTCTACTAGTGCCTTGAATGCCTTGAAATTTTCAAATGCTTCTGATTTTTACTTTAAGAAAGTTACCCAAGTCACTCTAGAGAAGTCATCAATAAATAACATGAAGTAACTCTCACCTTGTAAAATTTTTGTCCTTGTAGGGCCACATAAATCAGTGTGAACTAGTTCTAAAGGCTTGGATGAATAAAATTCCTTTGATATGAAACTAGATCTTGTTTTCTTACCATACTAACATTTTGCACAAATCGTTTTTGAAGATTTTATTATTTTAGGCATATCCCTAACTACCTGTTTGTTGCTTATTTTTACTATATTGTCAAATTTCATATGACCCATTCTTCTATGCCATAACCATATCTCGTCTTATGAAAAAATATATTTTTCTCCTTTTATCTCACTCAACACATAGAGATTATTTGTGGTTCTATCGACATCTTCAATAAAATTTCATGTCATGGATTTTCTAATCTCACATCCATTTGGGTGAAATGTGATAGAATGATAGTGTACCATTGATCAAAAATTTGACTTACACTTAGTAAATTGTGTTTTAGTCCTTCAATATATAATAAATTTTCTATTTTTTACCTTCCATTATCCAAGATTAAATTCCCTTTTCCAACAATTTTGGTGGAAGCATTATCACCAAATTTTATTTTTCCTCCATTTATTTTGTTGACGAATGGAATTTACTTTTGTCACTTGTCATGTGTCTTGAGAAACCACTATTAATGTACCACTGATTTTCTTCATTTTGTACATGAAAAACTTTTTGTACCAGCATGAATTTTTCTTTACCTTGTTCCTTATATTTTAAAACTTTTAAAGATAAATCTTTTTGAATTGTTTGATCTTTCTCCTTCTTGCTTGATTTAGGAAATTCAAGAAACATTGTCTTACACCATTTAGCTTTGTTGCTAAAATTATCACATTCATAGTAAATGACAATGTTATCCTTGATATGTGCAAATGAATTAAAATTTCTACCAGCATCATTTTTCACATGGACCATGCAATGTATAACTTTATGACCATATTTATTACATTAAAAATAATAACCATTAAACCAATTTGATTGCCTTGGATAATATGGTTGCCTAACATTTATGTGATTGAATTTTTTCCATGATAATTATTTTCTCTCTTCCTCCTTAATGCCTTTACTCTTTAACACATAAGCATAAATCATGAGCTCTTTATTACTTAATTTATTTTTCATCCCTCTTGAACTTGATACTTCTCTTTTTAGAGAGATATCCTCATGTTCCAATTTTTCACATTCCAAATTCTTTACCTTTAATCGTTGAATCATTACTTCTTCAGTTCTCTTTGTCTCTTCAACTTTCACTTTTAAGTTTGTGAGGTCTTCTAGAATTTTATTTTTGTTTTTTCATCCTCTTAAACTTGAGCTCTTAGTCTTAAATTCTTATTTCTCTTCATTTTTAATTCTACATGAGAAATGGTAAGTTCCTTCTCTATGTCAACCAAAACCTTCCTTTTCATTTTTTGAATATATTTTGTTGGTTTTAATCATAGGAGAAAATTCTATCACTTTAGTGGCCATTTGTGTTCTTTAATGATATTCCTTCAATATGTTATGCTTATACTGAGAGGGGGGGTGAACAATATAATATCAAAAACTTTTATTTCCAAATGATAGTA
The DNA here is from genome assembly GCA_028583015.1 of Wollemia nobilis. Lineage (NCBI taxonomy): Eukaryota > Viridiplantae > Streptophyta > Pinopsida > Araucariales > Araucariaceae > Wollemia > Wollemia nobilis. The sequence continues at coordinate 17,455,605 of JAQPPZ010017235.1, forward strand.
GCAATAACATCAATGCAATAAATAAAACAATGCACAAATCATCACACACATGATAGACACATATTTAACATGGTTCACCCAATGTGGGCTACGTCCATGGAGAAAATATTTCTTATAAATTTCATCAACCAAACTCTTGGGAGCCAATTCCCTATTACAATGTTTATGGAAATCAACCAAAAGTAGATACCAATTCCTTATGCTTAAGTTCATGGACCTCTATCCATAGGATACCTCAATCCCCTCTACTATATTTTGTGGATCTCTATCTACAGGATACACCAATCCCCTTTGCTATAGTTTGTGTAACTCTATACATAGGAGACACTAATTCCCTCTTCTATTATTAATTTACAAAACTTGCTCAAATTTACTCACAACTCTACTCAAATCTGCTCACAACTCTACTCAAATATACTCATAAAACCCTACTCATAAACCTGCTCAAATCTATTCATAAATCTTTCTCAAATATGCTCATAAGACCTACTAAAATATATTCATTAAACCTTATCAAATATACTTATAAGACCTTCTCAATTATGCTTATAATATTTTTGGTTCTTTCATACAAAAAATTCTTAAATCCAAACATAAACAACATAAAAATTTACTTCATAATTTTTATTTATAAAACTTGCACATTCACTTTCAATGTCACTCAAACCAATACATAATTTGTTCTCAAATCCTATCACATGTCTTTCCAATTTCATTCAATAATGAAACATAATTTTGTTCTCAAACCCTAACACATGTATTTCCAACAACGTACACAAACTTAATCCTTATATCTCCACCTTATGACTCAAAATAATTTTCTTAAAAATGCAACCATCTTGATCAGTATTTAAATAACCATACCTCAAATTGCCTTGAAGAAGATGTGCCCTCAAAAACCTGTCTCAAAATAATTTCCTTTTTTCCACTTCGAGAGGTTAGTAAAACTCCTTTTCAAATAATCCATATAAAACCCTTTCAATGAATGTGCATAATAAGGCTGAAAATTATATTGTATTATCTCATTTTGTTTCATAAATATAAATATTGTATAATCCTTAAACGTATTTTCTACGATTTGTAAAAATTACAAAGCATAATGATCACAAGTACACCTTTTTCTCTCCTTTCTAAGAATGCAATATCTCAACTCTCATACAATACCCTTAAACACCTTAATGTCAATTTATCTCATGCAAGCATTACAAATTAAAACAACTTTATTACACCTTATGACTCCCTTTAAACATTCAACACTACTAATATTATTTCCACAACCCTTATTCCTCCTATAAGAAAATTTCACAATAGCACTTTACTCAACCAAACCTTTCAGAAAGACTCCCTACACTACCACTTTTACACCTTATAACACCTTGCAAAAATTAAACAATTTAAACCTTATGCCTCCTAATTTTTGTGCTTAAAATACCTCTTATTCATGCCATGATTCAAACTCTACCCTCGCATGGAGAAACACTTTCCAAAGCACCCAAAAAATAGATATGTTGTCATGTCTTGATGATACAAAAATATGGCATGCACCTTATATTTTAAACTCTACCTCAAAAATATCAAAAACACTTCTACCCAAAAATCGTCATCGAGGGGAATTGAGCCCAAGATATCCTCTTCCATAGTGTTACATCACATGGCTGACGACCAACTGGGCTATGCCAATAGGCATAATGTTAATCCAAGGTTTAATGGATTTATCGCACTCTTTGCTCACTAAGAAATTTGTTGCCTTTCTTCTATCATTCGTTAGCACTCCTGACGAATGATATTTGATGCATGATTCATGTGATAATTTCCATGGTGAAAATTTAATTATATATATATATATATATATATATATATATATATGTACCCTCATTTAATTTAGATGATGTTGGTGCTAGAAGCAAGTAACCCATATTTTAAACTTTGGTGCCAATCCTTTGTTATAATATTTAAATTTTAATTTAAATATTATAATGTTAAAACCTTACCTTGGGTAAAACCTTTGGTGGCCCAACTTTGAAACTCTTTTATAAGACCTTGCAATGAATGAAAATTTTGGTGGCCCACTTTGATTTAATGTGAATAAACCTTTGTCATTAAGTATTTTTAATTCCTCTTTATAATATTTAAATATAATATTTAAATATTATACTCCTTAACATATTTGTCTTCCTTTATTTTTGCCATTTATACCATGCTCTTTTTAACATCAAGCCTTTGACATCAATGACAACTATTGACATCAATTCTTTGACATCAATGATAACTTAATACACTCAATATTTCCAACAAAATTGATGCAAGGAGAGAATATAAACCACATAGAGGACCTTAAAATAAGGAGGTTTTATAGAGAGAAATAATTATGGATGTGGCTAATGGAACCCAAATTATTCTTAATCTAAGTGGGAAGAAGCAACTTGCTAGATCTAAAAAATGAAGGTTTCTTATTGGAATATAAAGGTTTTCAATGCCCCTTCAAAGCGTCATCTAGTGTATCTGGTAGATTATTTCATTTTCTAAGATTTATTTTGGTAAAAAGGGGGAATATATTAAGATAAAATTATAAATATATTACAAATATAAAAATATCCTACTATTAGGTTGTTAGCCAAATTTCAATCCAACTATAACTACAAATTTTAATTCTTTTGCTTATCTAAAAACCCATCCATCCTACCACTAGAGCTTTTTCATATAAAGTATAATCAATAGATTCATTGTGTGTACTTCCAATATCATTTGGTACCTTATAAACCAAGTATAGTGGGAGGGAGAGGCTAAACATGGGATTAATTAATGATGAGATCCATCCTCACCAATGTGTAGAGCTTGAAAATATGCTACAATAATCAAGAGATAATAGGGAGATACCTCCCTTGAAAACATCCTTATCCTCCATAGACCAATCCTAGTGCATTCAAGTAAGATTTTTGAGATGAGGACCTTAACATGCTCTATCATAGTTAGTATTAAAGAACAATAATAGAATAGAGTAGATTAGTTTACACTGGGATATCCATTAACTACCAGATAATATGTTAATTACTCTATTGATCTAATAATTTAAAATCAAAGGGATAAGTGGTGAAAAATATTAGATTTTGATGTTGTATATTTAATGAAATAACTACCATAAGTTATAAAATAAACATGCAATATTATATACATGGAAAATACAATATACTAAGCATGTAAATATCATGATAAAATTCTGCAAATACTCATAAATAATCCATTAATTAAATATTACAAAAATAGTATATTATTATAAAACGATCTCATATTTCATACATGCTCGACATTGTATCTATCATATCAACTTTTACTACTCTAACTTGTGTACACCAAAATTCTCTCTCTCTCTCTCTCTCATGTATGTCCATACAAAATCATATATATAATGAGAGGTGACTCTTGACCTTCCATATTCCAATGATTATTCACCTCCCTATTCTATGGACTCATGTGCACATGAACAACATGCACATTTACATCATCAAGTACTTTACACATTCTAACACTTGTGCATTTATTACATTACATTAAGTAAATACTCAAACTCTAATGTAAGACAAACTCCTAATCTAAACTTGTACCCATGATTTTACATTAGTATGTACCAAATAATATAATATATTCCAACAAACCCTTGTATTACATTATTTGGGTATTGAAGAATTTAGTCTTCAATATGGTCTTCATCCAAGTTCTGTAACTTGAGCTCTTCTTTTTTGCTTTCTTTATTTTGCTCTCTTTTTGTATCTTGATCAAGTAAATAATTAGTATATTCATAAAATACTATTTTTGTTGAAAGAGCTTTAACTTTATGTCCATTTATAGGTTCTTCTAGTTCTTTAATTTCATGAATCTCTTGAACTAAGTGTCCTTTTTGTTTTCCTTTTCTATATTGTATTTGAATATGGTTTTATTGATTTTGAGAAGTGTATGGACACTAAAATTGTTGTTGATACAAATTATATTTATTCTGATATTTTCTTGGTTGGAATGACCTATTTGATTGGCTTCCAAAAAATTGTTTGATTCCCTTGATACTGATTTCTTGGATTAAATCTATAATAATTGGTACTATGTCATTTATTTTTGCATATTTGATAATATATATTATTCCATATTGATCTACCCTTTGAGAATAAGGTAATATTTTCTTGTGGTTTATCTTTTGAGACTAAGGCATTATTAGCCATTTCATATTTCACTAAATTTTCTACCCCATCTTCTTGTAGTATATTGACTAATTCATCAAATGATGTATCTTTACTTAGAATTTATAAATATGTGACTAGATGCTTGTAGCTTTCTAGAAGTGCTCTTAGGATTAATTAAACAAGAAACTTATATTTAATATTTTCTCCTAAGATTAACAATTTTTTCTTTTATATCTGCTACTCTTATTATAAATAATTCTATACTTTGATCACTATTAACTTTTAGAGACTACAATTGAGTTTGAAGGATGAAGATAGTATCTTTATTATTTTCTTCAAATATCTTGGCTAAGGTTTTTCAAGATTCCGTAGAAGTTGCTTTTGAATTAATGTAGGGTTGTATTTCATATGTCATTGCAAATTTTATTATCATGAGTGCTTTTGCTTCATCTTCTTCAAATTTTTGAATCTCTCTAGCATCTATATTAGGTTTAGTCTTTTCTCCTTTAATAATTTTCCAAATATTTTTAACTATCAATATTTCCCTCACTTTGTTTTGCCATGAAGAGTAATTAGGTCCTTCAAGAAGTTGTGATTATGTAAGAATGAATTTATTTGTTGTCATGATGATACTTGTAGACTAACTTATATCTCCCTAGTTTTGAGTATGAAATCAAATTTGATAATTTCTTTCTAATTATCAAGTTTTTTGTAGAATACCTTGTATCTCCCAAGTGTTTTGAATGTAATATGGTTTTAATAAATAACTTATATTTCTTTTGATTTGAATTCCTTGTCTCCCTAATGTTCAAATTCTATTCTTCACCTTATTTATCTCTATTTATGAATAGAAAGCTAAAGAGAATTTTTTTGCAACTTCAAGTTTGATAAGTTTCTCTATTTTCAAAATATTTAAGTTTGATTCCTAGTGTCTCATTAATTTGAGCGTGAGACTATTACCAATATATTTTTCTAACTTTTCAAACAACTCTAGGTTGTGATTTGTATACCTTTCAATTTTCAATAATGTAGTTTCTAAATTAAAGATTTAAATCGGTTTTGAACTCCTTATCACTCCCTAATTGGAAATTTAGAAAAATATGATATTTGCAAATTCAATATTTTTCTTAGCTAAGAGACTAAATAATATTCAAGAAAGAATGCTCCTCCACTTGTGCTTTTTATATCATCAACACTACCTATCCAATCCATATTTGTATATGTTGTGGGAGTGAAATCATTGCACTTGGGGTACCATAGTCCAAAGTTAAAATTCCATTTCAAGTACTTAAATACTCTCTTAACTGCTTGTACATGTGTTTCGTTTGGTGCATCTTGAAATCTTACCTCCACTCTAAATGCCTATATTATATCTAGTCTTGTAGTTGTGACATACAATAAACTCCCAATTATGAATATATAAAATATCTTATTTGCCTTAGGATATTCATCATCTCTACTTAACTTATATCCTATAATTATGGGGGTACTTACATGATTGCAATCCTCCATCCTAAATTTTTTAACATTTATTTTACATACTTGGTCTAAGAGAGAAATATACCTCAATCTGATTGTGAAATTTGCAAGCCAAGAAAGAAAGACAACTCTCCAAGCATTGAAATCTCAAATTCATTTTGCATACTCTTTGCAAATTTCTAACACGTCTTATTATTATTGCCTTTGAATATGATATCATACACATAGACTACTACAATCAACAAGTCATTTTTATTCTTTCTGATGTATAGATTGTTGTTAGCTATAACTCTTCTAAAACCCCATTCTTGAAAATACTTATCCAACCTAGAGTACTAAGATCTAGGGGCTTGATTTAGTCCATAGAGAGCCTTCTTTAATTTGCATACGTAGTCCAACTTATCTGTCAAACTGAAACTATCTGGTTGCTCAATATAGACCTCTTCCTCTAAGTATCCATTCATAAAATCTGATTTTACATCCATTTTATATGTCTCAAAGTTTTTAAAGCTTGAGAAATCCAAAAACATTCTTATGGCTTCAAGACATGCAATGAGAGCAAATTTTTCTTCAAAGTCAATTCCCCAACTTGTGCATAACCTTTGCACACAAGTATTGCTTTATTTATGATAACATAACCATATTCACTCAACTTAAATTTGTAGATCCATTTGGTGCCAATTACATTATTATCTTTTGGACATTGGATAAGTTCCCAAGTTTCATGTTTTTCTAGTTGGTCTAACTCTTAATCCATTTCTTTCATTCAATATTTGTCTTCACTTGATTAATTGAAATCCTTGGGCTCAAATATGGATAGCAAGAAAAAATTTGCATGTTCACTTATTCCTACTATCTTTCTCCTTGTTTGTCTCTCATCTAGATTTCCAATAAGTTATTCTCTTGGATGATTATTTTGCACATACCTAGAGCAAATTTTTCTTCAAAGTCAATTCCCCAACTTGTGCATAACCTTTGCACACAAGTATTGCTTTATTTATGATAACATAACCATATTCACTCAACTTAAATTTGTAGATCCATTTGGTGCCAATTACATTATTATCTTTTGGACATGGGATAAGTTCCCAAGTTTCATGTTTTTCTATTTGGTCTAACTCTTAATCCATTGCTTTCATTCAATATTTGTCTTCACTTGATTAATTGAAATCCTTGGGCTCAAATATGGATAGCAAGAAAAAATTTGCATGTTCACTTATTCCTACTATCTTTCTCCTTGTTTGTCTCTCATCTAGATTTCCAATAAGTTATTCTCTTGCATGATTCTTTTGCACATACCTAGAGCAAATTTTTCTTCAAAGTCAATTCCCCAACTTGTGCATAACCTTTGCACACAAGTATTGCTTTATTTATTATAACATAACCATATTCACTCAACTTAAATTTTTAGATCCATTTGGTTCCAATTACATTATTATATTTTGGACATGGGATAAGTTTCCAAGTTTCATGTTTTTCTATTTGGTCTAACTCTTAATCCATTACTTTCATTCAATATTTGTCTTCACTTGATTAATTGAAATCCTTGGGCTCAAATATGGATAACAAGAAAAAATTTGCATGTTCACTTATTCCTACTATCTTTCTCCTTGTTTGTCTCTCATCTAGATTTCCAATAAGTTATTCTCTTGGATGATTATTTTGCACATACCTAGATGGTGTCTTTCGTGGTGCCCCTTGTGTCTCATCTTCTTTAGTTTCTTCATCTTCTTATTTTTTGTAAGTTTATCCTTATTAATACACAATTTCTTAATCTGGTTTTCTTAGATCGATTCCTTCATCGACCCTTACATTTGCACTTTTCACAATTCTATGTGATTTTTTATTTTAGCATCTATAGGCTTTGCTCTTAGTGGAATATCCAAGGAATATGCCCTCATCACACATGGAATCAAAATTTTCCAAAATTTTCTCTTCTCTTCTAATGTAGCATTTGCTTCTAAAATTTTTGAAGTACTTTACAATAGTTGGTCTTCCCTTCAAAATCTCCTATGGGGTTTTGTGGTTATTTACTTTTATTTGAGCTCTATTGATAATATATATGGTTGTATGAACTACGTCTTTATGAAACCCATAAAAGCATTTAGACCTATCTAACATAGCCCTGGCCATACCTTGAACTATTATATATTTTTGTTTCAACCACTCCATTTTGTTGTGGAGTTCTTGCTACTAAGTATTATTTATTAATACCATGCTATTCAAAAAATTTGACAAGTTCACCTAAATTTAATTCTCCTCCTTTATCTGATCTTAAAAATTTTATCTTTCTACCTATTTTATTTTCTACTAGTGCCTTGAATGCCTTGAAATTTTCAAATGCTTCTGATTTTTACTTTAAGAAAGTTACCCAAGTCACTCTAGAGAAGTCATCAATAAATAACATGAAGTAACTCTCACCTTGTAAAATTTTTGTCCTTGTAGGGCCACATAAATCAGTGTGAACTAGTTCTAAAGGCTTGGATGAATAAAATTCCTTTGATATGAAACTAGATCTTGTTTTCTTACCATACTAACATTTTGCACAAATCATGTTTGAAGATTTTATTATTTTAGGCATATCCCTAACTACCTGTTTGTTGCTTATTTTTACTATATTGTCAAATTTCATATGACCCATTCTTCTATGCCATAACCATATCTCGTCTTATGAAAAAATATATTTTTCTCCTTTTATCTCACTCAACACATAGAGATTATTTGTGGTTCTATCGACATCTTCAATAAAATTTCATGTCATGGATTTTCTAATCTCACATCCATTTGGGTGAAATGTGATAGAATGATAGTGTACCATTGATCAAAAATTTGACTTACACTTAGTAAATTGTGTTTTAGTCCTTCAATATATAATAAATTTTCTATTTTTTACCTTCCATTATCCAAGATTAAATTCCCTTTTCCAACAATTTTGGTGGAAGCATTATCACCAAATTTTATTTTTCCTCCATTTATTTTGTTGACGAATGGAATTTACTTTTGTCACTTGTCATGTGTCTTGAGAAACCACTATTAATGTACCACTGATTTTCTTCATTTTGTACATGAAAAAATTTTTGTACCAGCATGAATTTTTCTTTACCTTGTTCCTTATATTTTAAAACTTTTAAAGATAAATCTTTTTGAATTGTTTGATCTTTCTCCTTCTTGCTTGATTTAGGAAATTCAAGAAACATTGTCTTACACCATTTAGCTTCGTTGCTAAAATTATCACATTCGTAGCAAATGACAATGTTATCCTTGAGATGTGCAAATGAATTAAAATTTCTACCAGCATCATTTTTCACATGGACCATGCAATGTATAACTTTATGACCATATTTATTACATTAAAAATAATAACCATTAAACCAATTTGATTGCCTTGGATAATATGGTTGCCCAACATTTATGTGATTGAATTTTTTCCATGATAATTATTTTCTCTCTTCCTCCTTAATGCCTTTACTCTTTAACACATAAGCATAAATCATGAGCTCTTTATTACTTAATTTATTTTTCATCCCTCTTGAACTTGATACTTCTCTTTTTAGAGAGATATCCTCATGTTCCAATTTTTCACATTCCAAATTCTTTACCTTTAATCGTTGAATCATTACTTCTTCAGTTCTCTTTGTCTCTTCAACTTTCACTTTTAAGTTTGTGAGGTCTTCTAGAATTTTATTTTTGTTTTTTCATCCTCTTAAACTTGAGCTCTTAGTCTTAAATTCTTATTTCTCTTCATTTTTAATTCTACATGATAAATGGTAAGTTCCTTCTCTATGTCAACCAAAACCTTCCTTTTCATTTTTTGAATATATTTTGTTGGTTTTAATCATAGGAGAAAATTCTATCACTTTAGTGGCCATTTGTGTTCTTTAATGATATTCCTTCAATATGTTATGCTTATACTGAGAGGGGGGGTGAACAATATAATATCAAAAACTTTTATTTCCAAATGATAGTAGCAATAACATCAATGCAATAAATAAAACAATGCACAAATCATCACACACATGATAGACACATATTTAACATGGTTCACCCAATGTGGGCTACGTCCATGGAGAAAATATTTCTTATAAATTTCATCAACCAAACTCTTGGGAGCCAATTCCCTATTACAATGTTTATGGAAATCAACCAAAAGTAGATACCAATTCCTTATGCTTAAGTTCATGGACCTCTATCCATAGGATACCTCAATCCCCTCTACTATATTTTGTGGATCTCTATCTACAGGATACACCAATCCCCTTTGCTATAGTTTGTGTAACTCTATACATAGGAGACACTAATTCCCTCTTCTATTATTAATTTACAAAACTTGCTCAAATTTACTCACAACTCTACTCAAATCTGCTCACAACTCTACTCAAATATACTCATAAAACCCTACTCATAAACCTGCTCAAATCTATTCATAAATATTTCTCAAATATGCTCATAAGACCTACTAAAATATATTCATTAAACCTTATCAAATATACTTATAAGACCTTCTCAATTATGCTTATAATATTTTTGGTTCTTTCATACAAACAATTCTTAAATCCAAACATAAACAACATAAAAATTTACTTCATAATTTTTATTTATAAAACTTGCACATTCACTTTCAATGTCACTCAAACCAATACATAATTTGTTCTCAAATCCTATCACATGTCTTTCCAATTTCATTCAATAATGAAACATAATTTTGTTCTCAAACCCTAACACATGTATTTCCAACAACGTACACAAACTTAATCCTTATATCTCCACCTTATGACTCAAAATAATTTTATTAAAAATGCAACCATCTTGATCAGTATTTAAATAACCATACCTCAAATTGCCTTGAAGAAGATGTGCCCTCAAAAACCTGTCTCAAAATAATTTCCTTTTTTCCACTTCGAGAGGTTAGTAAAACTCCTTTTCAAATAATCCATATAAAACCCTTTCAATGAATGTGCATAATAAGGCTGAAAATTATATTCTATTATCTCATTTTGTTTCATAAATATAAATATTGTATAATCCTTAAACGTATTTTCTACGATTTGTAAAAATTACAAAGCATAATGATCACAAGTACACCTTTTTCTCTCCTTTCTAAGAATGCAATATCTCAACTCTCATACAATACCCTTAAACACCTTAATGTCAATTTATCTCATGCAAGCATTACAAATTAAAACAACTTTATTACACCTTATGACTCCCTTTAAACATTCAACACTACTAATATTATTTCCACAACCCTTATTCCTCCTATAAGAAAATTTCACAATAGCACTTTACTCAACCAAACCTTTCAGAAAGACTCCCTACACTACCACTTTTACACCTTATAACACCTTGCAAAAATTAAACAATTTAAACCTTATACCTCCTAATTTTTGTGCTTAAAATACCTCTTATTCATGCCATGATTCAAACTCTACCCTCGCATGGAGAAACACTTTCCAAAGCACCCAAAAAATAGATATGTTGTCATGTCTTGATGATACAAAAATATGGCATGCACCTTATATTTTAAACTCTACCTCAAAAATATCAAAAACACTTCTACCCAAAAATCGTCATCGAGGGGAATTGAGCCCAAGATATCCTCTTCCATAGTGTTACATCACATGGCTGACGACCAACTGGACTATGCCAATAGGCATAATGTTAATCCAAGGTTTAATGGATTTATCGCACTCTTTGCTCACTAAGAAATTTGTTGCCTTTCTTCTATCATTCGTTAGCACTCCTGACGAATGATATTTGATGCATGATTCATGTGATAATTTCCATGGTGAAAATTTAATTATATATATATATATATATATATATATATATATATATGTACCCTCATTTAATTTAGATGATGTTGGTGCTAGAAGCAAGTAACCCATATTTTAAACTTTAGTGCCAATCCTTTGTTATAATATTTAAATTTTAATTTAAATATTATAATGTTAAAACCTTACCTTGGGTAAAACCTTTGGTGGCCCAACTTTGAAACTCTTTTATAAGACCTTGCAATGAATGAAAATTTTGGTGGTCCACTTTTATTTAATGTGAATAAACCTTTGTCATTAAGTATTTTTAATTCCTCTTTATAATATTTAAATATAATATTTAAATATTATACTCCTTAACATATTTGTCTTCCTTTATTTTTGCCATTTATACCATGCTCTTTTTAACATAAAGCCTTTGACACCAATGACAACTATTGACATCAATTCTTTGACATCAATGATAACTTAATACACTCAATATTTCCAACAAAATTGATGCAAGGAGAGAATATAAACCACATAGAGGACCTTAAAATAAGGAGGTTTTATAGAGAGAAATAATTATGGATGTGGCTAATGGAACCCAAATTATTCTTAATCTAAGTGGGAAGAAGCAACTTGCTAGATCTAAAAAATGAAGGTTTCTTATTGGAATATAAAGGTTTTCAATGCCCCTTCAAAGCGTCATCTAGTGTATCTGGTAGATTATTTCATTTTCTAAGATTTATTTTGGTAAAAAGGGGGAATATATTAAGATAAAATTATAAATATATTACAAATATAAAAATATCCTACTATTAGGTTGTTAGCCAAATTTCAATCCAACTATAACTACAAATTTTAATTCTTTTGCTTATCTAAAAACCCATCCATCCTACCACTAGAGCTTTTTCATATAAAGTATAATCAATAGATTCATTGTGTGTACTTCCAATATCATTTGGTACCTTATAAACCAAGTATAGTGGGAGGGAGAGGCTAAACATGGGATTAATTAATGATGAGATCCATCCTCACCAATGTGTAGAGCTTGAAAATATGCTACAATAATCAAGAGATAATAGGGAGATACCTCCCTTGAAAACATCCTTATCCTCCATAGACCAATCCTAGTGCATTCAAGTAAGATTTTTGAGATGAGGACCTTAACATGCTCTATCATAGTTAGTATTAAAGAACAATAATAGAATAGAGTAGATTAGTTTACACTGGGATATCCATTAACTACCAGATAATATGTTAATTACTCTATTGATCTAATAATTTAAAATCAAAGGGATAAGTGGTGAAAAATATTAGATTTTGATGTTGTATATTTAATGAAATAACTACCATAAGTTATAAAATAAACATGCAATATTATATACATGGAAAATACAATATACTAAGCATGTAAATATCATGATAAAATTCTGCAAATACTCATAAATAATCCATTAATTAAATATTACAAAAATAGTATATTATTATAAAACGATCTCATATTTCATACATGCTCGACATTGTATCTATCATATCAACTTTTACTACTCTAACTTGTGTACACCAAAATTCTCTCTCTCTCTCTCATGTATGTCCATACAAAATCATATATATAATGAGAGGTGACTCTTGACCTTCCATATTCCAATGATTATTCACCTCCCTATTCTATGGACTCATGTGCACATGAACAACATGCACATTTACATCATCAAGTACTTTACACATTCTAACACTTGTGCATTTATTACATTACATTAAGTAAATACTCAAACTCTAATGTAAGACAAACTCCTAATCTAAACTTGTACCCATGATTTTACATTAGCATGTACCAAATAATATAATATATTCCAACAAACCCTTGTATTACATTATTTGGGTATTGAAGAATTTAGTCTTCAATATGGTCTTCATCCAAGTTCTGTAACTTGAGCTCTTCTTTTTTGCTTTCTTTATTTTGCTCTCTTTTTGTATCTTGATCAAGTAAATAATTAGTATATTCATAAAATACTATTTTTGTTGAAAGAGCTTTAACTTTATGTCCATTTATAGGTTCTTCTAGTTCTTTAATTTCATGAATCTCTTGAACTAAGTGTCCTTTTTGTTTTCCTTTTCTATATTGTATTTGAATATGGTTTTATTGATTTTGAGAAGTGTATGGACACTAAAATTGTTGTTGATACAAATTATATTTATTCTGATATTTTCTTGGTTGGAATGACCTATTTGATTGGCTTCCAAAAAATTGTTTGATTCCCTTGATACTGATTTCTTGGATTAAATCTATAATAATTGGTACTATGTCATTTATTTTTGCATATTTGATAATATATATTATTCCATATTGATCTACCCTTTGAGAATAAGGTAATATTTTCTTGTGGTTTATCTTTTGAGACTAAGGCATTATTAGCCATTTCATATTTCACTAAATTTTCTACCCCATCTTCTTGTAGTATATTGACTAATTCATCAAATGATGTATCTTTACTTAGAATTTATAAATATGTGACTAGATGCTTGTAGCTTTCTAGAAGTGCTCTTAGGATTAATTAAACAAGAAACTTATATTTAATATTTTCTCCTAAGATTAACAATTTTTTCTTTTATATCTGCTACTCTTATTATAAATAATTCTATACTTTGATCACTATTAACTTTTAGAGACTACAATTGAGTTTGAAGGATGAAGATAGTATCTTTATTATTTTCTTCAAATATCTTGGCTAAGGTTTTTCAAGATTCCGTAGAAGTTGCTTTTGAATTAATGTAGGGTTGTATTTCATATGTCATTGCAAATTTTATTATCATGAGTGCTTTTGCTTCATCTTCTTCAAATTTTTGAATCTCTCTAGCATCTATATTAGGTTTAGTCTTTTCTCCTTTAATAATTTTCCAAATATTTTTAACTATCAATATTTCCCTCACTTTGTTTTGCCATGAAGAGTAATTAGGTCCTTCAAGAAGTTGTGATTATGTAAGAATGAATTTATTTGTTGTCATGATGATACATGTAGACTAACTTATATCTCCCTAGTTTTGAGTATGAAATCAAATTTGATAATTTCTTTCTAATTATCAAGTTTTTTGTAGAATACCTTGTATCTCCCAAGTGTTTTGAATGTAATATGGTTTTAATAAAGAACTTATATTTCTTTTGATTTGAATTCCTTGTCTCCCTAATGTTCAAATTCTATTCTTCACCTTATTTATCTCTATTTATGAATAGAAAGCTAAAGAGAATTTTTTTGCAACTTCAAGTTTGATAAGTTTCTCTATTTTCAAAATATTTAAGTTGGATTCCTAGTGTCTCATTAATTTGAGCGTGAGACTATTACCAATATATTTTTCTAACTTTTCAAACAACTCTAGGTTGTGATTTGTATACCTTTCAATTTTCAATAATGTAGTTTCTAAATTAAAGATTTAAATCGGTTTTGAACTCCTTATCACTCCCTAATTGGAAATTTAGAAAAATATGATATTTGCAAATTCAATATTTTTCTTAGCTAAGAGACTAAATAATATTCAAGAAAGAATGCTCCTCCACTTGTGCTTTTTATATCATCAACACTACCTATCCAATCCATATTTGTATATGTTGTGGGAGTGAAATCATTGCACTTGGGGTACCATAGTCCAAAGTTAAAATTCCATTTCAAGTACTTAAATACTCTCTTAACTGCTTGTACATGTGTTTCGTTTGGTGCATCTTGAAATCTTACCTCCACTCTAAATGCCTATATTATATCTAGTCTTGTAGTTGTGACATACAATAAACTCCCAATTATGAATATATAAAATATCTTATTTGCCTTAGGATATTCATCATCTCTACTTAACTTATATCCTATAATTATGGGGGTACTTACATGATTGCAATCCTCCATCCTAAATTTTTTAACATTTATTTTACATACTTGGTCTAAGAGAGAAATATACCTCAATCTGATTGTGAAATTTGCAAGCCAAGAAAGAAAGACAACTCTCCAAGCATTGAAATCTCAAATTCATTTTGCATACTCTTTGCAAATTTCTAACACGTCTTATTATTATTGCCTTTGAATATGATATCATACACATAGACTACTACAATCAACAAGTCATTTTTATTCTTTCTGATGTATAGATTGTTGTTAGCTATAACTCTTCTAAAACCCCATTCTTGAAAATACTTATCCAACCTAGAGTACTAAGATCTAGGGGCTTGATTTAGTCCATAGAGAGCCTTCTTTAATTTGCATACGTAGTCCAACTTATCTGTCAAACTGAAACTATCTGGTTGCTCAATATAGACCTCTTCCTCTAAGTATCCATTCATAAAATCTGATTTTACATCCACTTTATATGTCTCAAAGTTTTTAAAGCTTGAGAAATCCAAAAACATTCTTATGGCTTCAAGACATGCAATGAGAGCAAATTTTTCTTCAAAGTCAATTCCCCAACTTGTGCATAACCTTTCCACACAAGTATTGCTTTATTTATGATAACATAACCATATTCACTCAACTTAAATTTGTAGATCCATTTGGTGCCAATTACATTATTATCTTTTGGACATTGGATAAGTTCCCAAGTTTCATGTTTTTCTAGTTGGTCTAACTCTTAATCCATTTCTTTCATTCAATATTTGTCTTCACTTGATTAATTGAAATCCTTGGGCTCAAATATGGATAGCAAGAAAAAATTTGCATGTTCACTTATTCCTACTATCTTTCTCCTTGTTTGTCTCTCATCTAGATTTCCAATAAGTTATTCTCTTGGATGATTATTTTGCACATACCTAGAGCAAATTTTTCTTCAAAGTCAATTCCCCAACTTGTGCATAACCTTTGCACACAAGTATTGCTTTATTTATGATAACATAACCATATTCACTCAACTTAAATTTGTAGATCCATTTGGTGCCAATTACATTATTATCTTTTGGACATGGGATAAGTTCCCAAGTTTCATGTTTTTCTATTTGGTCTAACTCTTAATCCATTGCTTTCATTCAATATTTGTCTTCACTTGATTAATTGAAATCCTTGGGCTCAAATATGGATAGCAAGAAAAAATTTGCATGTTCACTTATTCCTACTATCTTTCTCCTTGTTTGTCTCTCATCTAGATTTCCAATAAGTTATTCTCTTGCATGATTCTTTTGCACATACCTAGAGCAAATTTTTCTTCAAAGTCAATTCCCCAACTTGTGCATAACCTTTGCACACAAGTATTGCTTTATTTATTATAACATAACCATATTCACTCAACTTAAATTTGTAGATCCATTTGGTGCCAATTACATTATTATATTTTGGACATGGGATAAGTTTCCAAGTTTCATGTTTTTCTATTTGGTCTAACTCTTAATCCATTACTTTCATTCAATATTTGTCTTCACTTGATTAATTGAAATCCTTGGGCTCAAATATGGATAACAAGAAAAAATTTGCATGTTCACTTATTCCTACTATCTTTCTCCTTGTTTGTCTCTCATCTAGATTTCCAATAAGTTATTCTCTTGGATGATTATTTTGCACATACCTAGATGGTGTCTTTCGTGGTGCCCCTTGTGTCTCATCTTCTTTAGTTTCTTCATCTTCTTATTTTTTGTAAGTTTATCCTTATTAATACACAATTTCTTAATCTGGTTTTCTTAGATCGATTCCTTCATCGACCCTTACATTTGCACTTTTCACAATTCTATGTGATTTTTTATTTTAGCATCTATAGGCTTTGCTCTTAGTGGAATATCCAAGGAATATGCCCTCATCACACATGGAATCAAAATTTTCCAAAATTTTCTCTTCTCTTCTAATGTAGCATTTGCTTCTAAAATTTTTGAAGTACTTTACAATAGTTGGTCTTCCCTTCAAAAGCTCCTATGGGGTTTTGTGGTTATTTACTTTTATTTGAGCTCTATTGATAATATATATGGTTGTATGAACTACGTCTTTATGAAACCCATAAAAGCATTTAGACCTATCTAACATAGCCCTGGCCATACCTTGAACTATTATATTTTTTTGTTTCAACCACTCCATTTTGTTGTGGAGTTCTTGCTACTAAGTATTATTTATTAATACCATGCTATTCAAAAAATTTGACAAGTTCACCTAAATTTAATTCTCCTCCTTTATCTGATCTTAAAAATTTTATCTTTCTACCTATTTTATTTTCTACTAGTGCCTTGAATGCCTTGAAATTTTCAAATGCTTCTGATTTTTACTTTAAGAAAGTTACCCAAGTCACTCTAGAGAAGTCATCAATAAATAACATGAAGTAACTCTCACCTTGTAAAATTTTTGTCCTTGTAGGGCCACATAAATCAGTGTGAACTAGTTCTAAAGGCTTGGATGAATAAAATTCCTTTGATATGAAACTAGATCTTGTTTTCTTACCATACTAACATTTTGCACAAATCGTGTTTGAAGATTTTATTATTTTAGGCATATCCCTAACTACCTGTTTGTTGCTTATTTTTACTATATTGTCAAATTTCATATGACCCATTCTTCTATGCCATAACCATATCTCGTCTTATGAAAAAATATATTTTTCTCCTTTTATCTCACTCAACACATAGAGATTATTTGTGGTTCTATCGACATCTTCAATAAAATTTCATGTCATGGATTTTCTAATCTCACATCCATTTGGGTGAAATGTGATAGAATGATAGTGTACCATTGATCAAAAATTTGACTTACACTTAGTAAATTGTGTTTTAGTCCTTCAATATATAATAAATTTTCTATTTTTTACCTTCCATTATCCAAGATTAAATTCCATTTTCCAACAATTTTGGTGGAAGCATTATCACCAAATTTTATTTTTCCTCCATTTATTTTGTTGACGAATGGAATTTACTTTTGTCACTTGTCATGTGTCTTGAGAAACCACTATTAATGTACCACTGATTTTCTTCATTTTGTACATGAAAAAAATTTTGTACCAGCATGAATTTTTCTTTACCTTGTTCCTTATATTTTAAAACTTTTAAAGATAAATCTTTTTGAATTGTTTGATCTTTCTCCTTCTTGCTTGATTTAGGAAATTCAAGAAACATTGTCTTACACCATTTAGCTTCGTTGCTAAAATTATCACATTCGTAGCAAATGACAATGTTATCCTTGAGATGTGCAAATGAATTAAAATTTCTACCAGCATCATTTTTCACATGGACCATGCAATGTATAACTTTATGACCATATTTATTACATTAAAAATAATAACCATTAAACCAATTTGATTGCCTTGGATAATATGGTTGCCTAACATTTATGTGATTGAATTTTTTCCATGATAATTATTTTCTCTCTTCCTCCTTAATGCCTTTACTATTTAACACATAAGCATAAATCATGAGCTCTTTATTACTTAATTTATTTTTCATCCCTCTTGAACTTGATACTTCTCTTTTTAGAGAGATATCCTCATGTTCCAATTTTTCACATTCCAAATTCTTTACCTTTAATCGTTGAATCATTACTTCTTCAGTTCTCTTTGTCTCTTCAACTTTCACTTTTAAGTTTGTGAGGTCTTCTAGAATTTTATTTTTGTTTTTTCATCCTCTTAAACTTGAGCTCTTAGTCTTAAATTCTTATTTCTCTTCATTTTTAATTCTACATGAGAAATGGTAAGTTCCTTCTCTATGTCAACCAAAACCTTCCTTTTCATTTTTTGAATATATTTTGTTGGTTTTAATCATAGGAGAAAATTCTATCACTTTAGTGGCCATTTGTGTTCTTTAATGATATTCCTTCAATATGTTATGCTTATACTGAGAGGGGGGGTGAACAATATAATATCAAAAACTTTTATTTCCAAATGATAGTAGCAATAACATCAATGCAATAAATAAAACAATGCACAAATCATCACACACATGATAGACACATATTTAACATGGTTCACCCAATGTGGGCTACGTCCATGGAGAAAATATTTCTTATAAATTTCATCAACCAAACTCTTGGGAGCCAATTCCCTATTACAATGTTTATGGAAATCAACCAAAAGTACCAATTCCTTATGCTTAAGTTCATGGACCTCTATCCATAGGATACCTCAATCCCCTCTACTATATTTTGTGGATCTCTATCTACAGGATACACCAATCCCCTTTGCTATAGTTTGTGTAACTCTATACATAGGAGACACTAATTCCATCTTCTATTATTAATTTACAAAACTTGCTCAAATTTACTCACAACTCTACTCAAATCTGCTCACAACTCTACTCAAATATACTCATAAAACCCTACTCATAAACCTGCTCAAATCTATTCATAAATCTTTCTCAAATATGCTCATAAGACCTACTAAAATATATTCATTAAACCTTATCAAATATACTTATAAGACCTTCTCAATTATGCTTATAATATTTTTGGTTCTTTCATACAAACAATTCTTAAATCCAAACATAAACAACATAAAAATTTACTTCATGATTTTTATTTATAAAACTTGCACATTCACTTTCAATGTCACTCAAACCAATACATAATTTGTTCTCAAATCCTATCACATGTCTTTCCAATTTCATTCAATAATGAAACATAATTTTGTTCTCAAACCCTAACACATGTATTTCCAACAACGTACACAAACTTAATCCTTATATCTCCACCTTATGACTCAAAATAATTTTCTTAAAAATGCAACCATCTTGATCAGTATTTAAATAACCATACCTCAAATTGCCTTGAAGAAGATGTGCCCTCAAAAACCTGTCTCAAAATAATTTCCTTTTTTCCACTTCGAGAGGTTAGTAAAACTCCTTTTCAAATAATCCATATAAAACCCTTTCAATGAATGTGCACAATAAGGCTGAAAATTATATTCTATTATCTCATTTTGTTTCATAAATATAAATATTGTATAATCCTTAAACGTATTTTCTACGATTTGTAAAAATTACAAAGCATAATGATCACAAGTACACCTTTTTCTCTCCTTTCTAAGAATGTAATATCTCAACTCTCATACAATACCCTTAAACAACTTAATGTCAATTTATCTCATGCAAGAATTACAAATTAAAACAACTTTATTACACCTTATGACTCCCTTTAAACATTCAACACTACTAATATTATTTCCACAACCCTTATTCCTCCTATAAGAAAATTTCACAATAGCACTTTACTCAACCAAACCTTTCAGAAAGACTCCCTACACTACCACTTTTACACCTTATAACACCTTGCAAAAATTAAACAATTTAAACATTATACCTCCTAATTTTTGTGCTTAAAATACCTCTTATTCATGCCATGATTCAAACTCTACCCTCGCATGGAGAAACACTTTCCAAAGCACCCAAAAAATAGATATGTTGTCATGTCTTGATGATACAAAAATATGGCATGCACCTTATATTTTAAACTCTACCTCAAAAATATCAAAAACACTTCTACCCAAAAATCGTCATCGAGGGGAATTGAGCCCAAGATATCCTCTTCCATAGTGTTACATCACATGGCTGACGACCAACTGGACTATGCCAATAGGCATAATGTTAATCCAAGGTTTAATGGATTTATCGCACTCTTTGCTCACTAAGAAATTTGTTGCCTTTCTTCTATCATTCGTTAGCACTCCTGACGAATGATATTTGATGCATGATTCATGTGATAATTTCCATGGTGAAAATTTAATTATATATATATATATATATATATATATATATATATATATATATATATATATATATATATATGTGCCCTCATTTAATTTAGATGATGTTGGTGCTAGAAGCAAGTAACCCATATTTTAAACTTTGGTGCCAATCCTTTGTTATAATATTTAAATTTTAATTTAAATATTATAATGTTAAAACCTTACCTTGGGTAAAACCTTTGGTGGCCCAACTTTGAAACTCTTTTATAAGACCTTGCAATGAATGAAAATTTTGGTGGTCCACTTTGATTTAATGTGAATAAACCTTTGTCCTTAGGTATTTTTAATTCCTCTTTATAATATTTAAATATAATATTTAAATATTATACTCCTTAACATATTTGTCTTCCTTTATTTTTGCCATTTATACCATGCTCTTTTTAACATCAAGCCTTTGACATCAATGACAACTATTGACATCAATTCTTTGACATCAATGATAACTTAATACACTCAATATTTCCAACAAAATTGATGCAAGGAGAGAATATAAACCACATAGAGGACCTTAAAATAAGGAGGTTTTATAGAGAGAAATAATTATGGATGTGGCTAATGGAACCCAAATTATTCTTAATCTAAGTGGGAAGAAGCAACTTGCTAGATCTAAAAAATGAAGGTTTCTTATTGGAATATAAAGGTTTTCAATGCCCCTTCAAAGCGTCATCTAGTGTATCTGGTAGATTATTTCATTTTCTAAGATTTATTTTGGTAAAAATGGGGAATATATTAAGATAAAATTATAAATATATTACAAATCTAAAAATATCCTACTATTAGGTTGTTAGGCAATTTTCAATCCAACTATAACTACAAATTTTAATTCTTTTGCTTATCTAAAAACCCATCCATCCTACCACTAGAGCTTTTTCATATAAAGTATAATCAATAGATTCATTGTGTGTACTTCCAATATCATTTGGTACCTTATAAACAAAGTATAGTGGGAGGGAGAGGCTAAACATGGGATTAATTAATGATGAGATCCATCCTCACCAATGTGTAGAGCTTGAAAATATGCTACAATAATCAAGAGATAATAGGGAGATACCTCCCTTGAAAACATCCTTATCCTCCATAGACCAATCCTAGTGCATTCAAGTAAGATTTTTGAGATGAGGACCTTAACATGCTCTATCATAGTTAGTATTAAAGAACAATAATAGAATAGAGTAGATTAGTTTACACTGGGATATCCATTAACTACCAGATAATATGTTAATTACTCTATTGATCTAATAATTTAAAATCAAAGGGATAAGTGGTGAAAAATATTAGATTTTGATGTTGTATATTTAATGAAATAACTACCATAAGTTATAAAATAAACATGCAATATTATATACATGGAAAATACAATATACTAAGCATGTAAATATCATGATAAAATTCTGCAAATACTCATAAATAATCCATTAATTAAATATTACAAAAATAGTATATTATTATAAAACGATCTCATATTTCATACATGCTCGACATTGTATCTATCATATCAACTTTTACTACTCTAACTTGTGTACACCAAAATTCTCTCTCTCTCTCTCATGTATGTCCATACAAAATCATATATATAATGAGAGGTGACTCTTGACCTTCCATATTCCAATGATTATTCACCTCCCTATTCTATGGACTCATGTGCACATGAACAACATGCACATTTACATCATCAAGTACTTTACACATTCTAACACTTGTGCATTTATTACATTACATTAAGTAAATACTCAAACTCTAATGTAAGACAAACTCCTAATCTAAACTTGTACCCATGATTTTACATTAGCATGTACCAAATAATATAATATATTCCAACAAACCCTTGTATTACATTATTTGGGTATTGAAGAATTTAGTCTTCAATATGGTCTTCATCCAAGTTCTGTAACTTGAGCTCTTCTTTTTTGCTTTCTTTATTTTGCTCTCTTTTTGTATCTTGATCAAGTAAATAATTAGTATATTCATAAAATACTATTTTTGTTGAAAGAGCTTTAACTTTATGTCCATTTATAGGTTCTTCTAGTTCTTTAATTTCATGAATCTCTTGAACTAAGTGTCCTTTTTGTTTTCCTTTTCTATATTGTATTTGAATATGGTTTTATTGATTTTGAGAAGTGTATGGACACTAAAATTGTTGTTGATACAAATTATATTTATTCTGATATTTTCTTGGTTGGAATGACCTATTTGATTGGCTTCCAAAAAATTGTTTGATTCCCTTGATACTGATTTCTTGGATTAAATCTATAATAATTGGTACTATGTCATTTATTTTTGCATATTTGATAATATATATTATTCCATATTGATCTACCCTTTGAGAATAAGGTAATATTTTCTTGTGGTTTATCTTTTGAGACTAAGGCATTATTAGCCATTTCATATTTCACTAAATTTTCTACCCCATCTTCTTGTAGTATATTGACTAATTCATCAAATGATGTATCTTTAATTAGAATTTATAAATATGTGACTAGATGCTTGTAGCTTTCTAGAAGTGCTCTTAGGATTAATTAAACAAGAAACTTATATTTAATATTTTCTCCTAAGATTAACAATTTTTTCTTTTATATCTGCTACTCTTATTATAAATAATTCTATACTTTGATCACTATTAACTTTTAGAGACTACAATTGAGTTTGAAGGATGAAGATAGTATCTTTATTATTTTCTTCAAATATCTTGGCTAAGGTTTTTCAAGATTCCGTAGAAGTTGCTTTTGAATTAATGTAGGGTTGTATTTCATATGTCATTGCAAATTTTATTATCATGAGTGCTTTTGCTTCATCTTCTTCAAATTTTTGAATCTCTCTAGCATCTATATTAGGTTTAGTCTTTTCTCCTTTAATAATTTTCCAAATATTTTTAACTATCAATATTTCCCTCACTTTGTTTTGCCATGAAGAGTAATTAGGTCCTTCAAGAAGTTGTGATTATGTAAGAATGAATTTATTTGTTGTCATGATGATACTTGTAGACTAACTTATATCTCCCTAGTTTTGAGTATGAAATCAAATTTGATAATTTCTTTCTAATTATCAAGTTTTTTGTAGAATACCTTGTATCTCCCAAGTGTTTTGAATGTAATATGGTTTTAATAAAGAACTTATATTTCTTTTGATTTGAATTCCTTGTCTCCCTAATGTTCAAATTTTATTCTTCACCTTATTTATCTCTATTTATGAATAGAAAGCTAAAGAGAATTTTTTTGCAACTTCAAGTTTGATAAGTTTCTCTATTTTCAAAATATTTAAGTTGGATTCCTAGTGTCTCATTAATTTGAGCGTGAGACTATTACCAATATATTTTTCTAACTTTTCAAACAACTCTAGGTTGTGATTTGTATACCTTTCAATTTTCAATAATGTAGTTTCTAAATTAAAGATTTAAATCGGTTTTGAACTCCTTATCACTCCCTAATTGGAAATTTAGAAAAATATGATATTTGCAAATTCAATATTTTAATTTCAATGTGGAAATTATTATTTCTGCAAGTTAAACAATTTGCAAATATTTTAATGCAATATGAATTTCAAAAGTTAATTTCAAAATCTTTCAAAATGCTTCTTGCTTAAAATATTTTTAAGGCATTCAATGCTTCTTATAAGGTTATAATTTATTACCTTATTTCTTCTTATATTCAAATAACCTTAAGTAAAAAATATTAATTAATATTATACTTAAAAATAAGCTTTATATATCCTTTAATCTTTGCAAAGGTTTTGATTTAAATATTCCTTGCCTCCTCATATATGAGACACATTAAACTTAACTTGCTTCAACTCTACAACCTATGCTCAAAATAATCTTCTCTCTTGCTACAATTAATGTGTCTCCTTGCTCATTAAATTTGGCCTTATGAAGTTTGACTCTCCTCTATGCTTTTCAAGCTTTTCCAAGGTGCTCAAGTTTGATTTCCATGTGCTCACTCTTTTCTCTGTAGACTATGTTTGGTCCATACATTAATAGATACTATTAGATATTGCACCCTACTCCAATTATGATTTATGTTCTAAGTTTCAAGTGCCAAGTGGCATCAATTTTTCTTTGTTCTTCTATGGTTGTTACTTATGGTGCTCTATTCAACTGATATTCACTCAATTCTTAGCAAGAGCATTATATATATTGAGACTTGAGTTATATAATGGTATTATGATTTCTTAAACATTATAAATGTAACTATGCTCTTCTTGAATACCAATTTTAACACCCTCCATGTGTAATATGGCCTCTTCAATGGTTTATCTTCCTTATGATGCTCCTAACGTGCCCTAAATAGATTATTTTATTGCTTTTCTCTCAAGTATTTGAAACTCCCTTGTTCTATTCAACTTACCAACATCCACCTAAGTAATGGAGAAGTGAAACTCATTTGAAAATCCCTCGTTCTATTGATATAAGTGGACATTGAAGAAGTAAAACTCATTTAAAATATCCACTTCTTCAACATTCTCCTCTTGTAATGGTTTCAATGTCCGATGATTCCTTTTTAATAAATCTTACATCATATTTGGTAGTGCTCAAAATATCAACTTTTCCAAGTAACTCTACCTTCTATAATGCTTTTGTATTTATTTTTTTGCGTTACTTTATTTTTATAACACTATGGATTTTCTTCTCTATCGTGGCTCATGTTCATTATGGTGACTCCTCTTTCAATACAATGTCACTTCTTCACTATGGCGGTTTTACCTTTTATTTGTAGCTCCACTTCACTATGGAACCTATTCTATGTCTTTGGTGATTTATCTTCACAAAAAAATTTCCACAATAAGCACACCTCTCGATGTCTTTAGATACTACAAATAAGACCTACCTTTGTTCATTATTGAATCTCTTTGTTTTCATCAATAGGACATAGAAAAACTGCACTTCAAGTGTAAACACAACATATACTTCTTCTACTGATCACTCTCTTTGTTGTTTTAAATTGTAGATTTCAAGATAATAATGAAGTCTCCTTCCTTGGATTGGTGATACTTAAATAAAACTAGCTTTTTCTCCTTAAATAACTCTTAATATAGTGCTATAAAAAAACTTAAAATGAACTAGATTTAATACTTTAAAATGAACTTTCATAGGCACACCACTTTTACACACCTTTTGACCTGCTTTTGTATATAGCCTTTTTGATTATTTGGTTCATCTATTTGTTTTCCCTATTTAGTGAAATTTGTAGCTTCAATTCATTTTAATTTTCTTTCCTAAACTTGTCAATCTTGTAGCTCTAATTTCTGCCCAAATTTTCTGCCTTTTAGCCTTTAATTTGCTTCTTGAAAATCTGATTTTTGTGGCTTCAATTCTCCTCCAAACTCGTTATCTTGGACTCTAAAATTTACAGTTATTTGTTTTGCACTCTTTCTATCATAAACTCTATAATTTTCATCTTCTAATAAAACCAATTCCTCCTTCATTTTATTTTTATTAACTCTCTCAAATTTTCTAGAAAACTCCTTCAATTCGTAGATCTAATATTGCTTTCTAAAAACCTTTAGTTTTTTGTCCAAAAATCCTTTAATTTATAGCCTCTAATGGTGCTCTAAAATCATATTCTATGCTATCAAAAATTATCTCAATTCTTCGTTAATATTCTCTAATTTGTAGCTTTCTTTTCACCTTCTAATGCTGCCCAATTTTCTTGATTTGCTGCCTTATTTTACTCCTAACTCCTTCAATTTTCTTTTTAAGGGATCTTAAAAATATAACCAAATCTTCTCTAAATTGCATATCTATGTCACCTTGAATTTTCTATCCTATGAATCTTCAGCTAAAACTACAAAATCAACAATCTTATTTTTTGTAAATCAACCTGAAAGCACGAGGATACGGAAGCAAAAAGGGAAAGCTAACATGCGATATGCAAACAAAGAAACCGAACTTAGCGCTAAATCCTAAAAACTTGAAAGTGCATGAAAAGAGGGAAAAGCATGATCGAATCGAACTGGAACAAATGTGAATTAAAGAAGACAGCCCTTTTCATTGATATGTTCCAAACTCGGTTACAATGCGCATCCTCCCCTTCCAAGGGCTAGGAGCGTTTAAGCATTCGTTCTAGTTACATCCATGGGCGCCTTTCCTTCTTCCGCGTGCCCACATGTAAAATGGGCGGACCAAACATCGCCGCCACTTGCGTTGATGAGTCTGGACTCCTCGCTGCTCCTCCGACGTCCAAACCCTACGTTCAAAAGAACAAGAAATGATCAGTAGCACCTGCGGATGGAACAAAGCATGCAATCCCCAAGCCTACGATAAGTGAATGAGAAAAATGAATTAAACTATGACTAAAACAAGTCCAAATGCTATGAAAATTTGACAGGGGCATCAAGACATCACCAGGAAGGCTCTGCAAAAAGAACAGTCAAAAAATTCCTCACCGATTTGAATTCGTTCTGGGGTGGGACGAATTCACCTACAACAAAATGCCGAATAGGTACTGTCCCAATGTCCTACCTTGGAAGCTCCAAAAGACCTGAAAACTTGGGGTTAGCTAATTGGGGGCATTTTGGGAAGACCCAGATGGTCAGATTTTCCCAATTTAGCCTCCATCAATGGGAATTTGATGATGCTACCTGTAGGTTAGTAAAAGCGAGCAAAGATAGAAATATGGTCAAAATTGTTTAAAACGAGACGAAATTCAAATGGCAACCTATCTAAACATCATAGAATTGAATGCACAAATGAAAGGAAGCAAATCTACCATGGAATTCCCATCGCTCCGAAAGGGGGCGATTAGGACTGTGGCAGTGTGGGGAGGGGGCGCCCATGGGGCAGGCCGCCCGTCGTTGGAGGCTTGATTTCGGCACCAATCCACTTGGGATGGGTCCAAAACCTCTTGTGTGGTATTGTCGACAAATTTGGTGGGATATCATGACCAAATGTCGGGTTTTGGGATCGAGATTCGTCCTCCCAATAGTCACCCAATGACCTCCCTTCTAAAGGAGATCAAGGATGTGAAAGGTGCAAATCCAAAAGGTGTGAGGTGTGTAAATAAAATGACAGCACTTCGTTGCTCTAAAATGCTACTTCTCCTCTATTTTTGGGGTGAGGAAACTCACCAATTTATAGACCTGGAGGTCTCTTGAAATGGGCATGCAGAGGCGCCACATGGCAATCATGCCTTCCCAGGGGGAAGGAGATTCCTCCCTGAATTGGGACTTCATGACTGACCTTGCAGATGCCTCTAACGCTTGAAAACGCTCACCCATACTCCCATGCGATGAAGGAAGCGTTGGGTGGCGGATCTGAGCTGCCATTTGTCAAGATTTGACTTTTTGCCCGTCAAACCTGCAATTCGCCCCACCCTGGAGCGAATTCAGAATTCGTCCCTGGGTGGGGCGAATCCCAGTTTGAATTCGTCCTAGGGTGGGACGGATACTGAGCAAAGTGCCTGAAGGTGCCAAATTGATCTCTGACCTTCCAAAACTACTGTGAGAGTGGTTAGGACCACTGTTTGACCTCTGGGGGCTGCCCTTGGGGCTGTGTGTGTCAAAGCGATCAGTGTTTGCAGTCACATAATCGGATTGGTGCTGTTTTGGTGTCTACAGATGCCCCTTTTTGGGATGCGCTGTGCATGGCACAGTGTCGAGCAAAAATAGATAACCAAAGCACTAATGATTAGGGTTTCTCAATAACCTAACCAAATTTTGATGCCCCAAGTATGGAAAGGGCATGCATTCTTGAATCCTTGCTTTTGACGAGCGAAGGAACTCAATTCAAGTGTTAACCTTTTTCGGTGAGGTGTTACTTGATCTTGGACATTGATCGGTCATGAATAGGCAAAGGGCGCAACCTTTTGTCTGTGAGAACCTTGAGTTCATGATTCATGAAATGCCAAGTGATTTGATCAGATTGTGATTATTGCTTGTTTATTGCCCCAAGCAGGAGCGTAATTGTCTTTGTCAATGATTCTTTGAATGCATGTCGTTTTCCTTAATTGGGTGTGTATTTGTTGATTGGTGACTAAGTGTGACTACCCCCTCAAGCGACGAATCGATGAGGGAATGACCTTCATGAGAAAAGCGACGAGTCGCTTGACCCAAGATGACTTGTGCAAAGGTGCCTTTAGATTCTTATCCTTGAACGTGTGTGCAGTTTTTTGACATTTAGACCTATTTTTGGCGGGTGTTAACCCTTTTTGGTGACGCTTTTTGGAGCTAAAATTGGCAGAAATCCGTCCTCCCGTGGAGCGGTCCGGCTATGGTAGCCTTCTTAGGGAGTAGGATAGTGACAATTTGTAACCCCAATGTCTATTTTGGATGCCAAGAATGTCAGGCACGAAGGCGCCTTCGTTCGGCAATGTTATTACTATTTTTGGGTGGGTTTTTGACCCTTTTGCTGATGCCGTTTGGGGATGAAATTCTCAAAAATCCGTCTTCCCGTGGAGCGGTCCGGCTATGGTAGCCTTCTTAGGGAATAGGATAGCGAGGATTTGTGACCCCGACATCTATTTTGCATGCCCGGGATGTCAAGTGCCAAAGCACTCTCATCGGGCAAGTTTATTAGCTATTTTGGTGCATTTTTGTTCAATTTTTGTTGTTTTTTGAAATTTTTGCCCTGAATTCATTTCGGGGTGGGACGAATTCTAGATTAGTATTCGTCCCAGGGTGGGACGAGTGCTAACCAGAGTGCTCATCCCAGGGGGGAACGAATATAAGCTTAAAAGGCTTATTTAAAGGCCAAAACTAGGGTTTGGGCTCATTTGCATCTGAATTTTCTTGCGATTTGGAGCTCTAGGGAGGAGGAGGTTAATTCTGCGAAGCGAAGCACTGCCAAATTTCTCTCGACATCATGAGTGCACAAACCGGATCGAGCGGCGGAGCCGAAGCGAGACCAGTAAGTGCTCCTTAGTGTTATTGCTTTTGTTATGTGTTTTTGAAATTGCAAGTTATTTGTTTATTTTTCTTTTGTGATGTTGTTTTCTCAAAATTAAAATGGAAACCCTAAAAACTGAGCTGAACACAAACCAAGACTTTAGCTAAAAATTGAACAGAGGACGTAGCTAAAACCTAGGTGAAAAATCTTTATTTTTTCTTTTAACTAAAACCCTAGGATAAACGGAACGAAAAACCCTAGTTTTTTAGGCTGAGCTTGTCAGTTTTAAAACGTAGGTGAAAACCCTAGGTTAAAAAACTATTATTTTTAATTTTGTTTTGTTTGTACAGACTTTTTAAACTTAAAATACAGAAATCCCGAGACTGACAACTGTATAAACCTTAGGACTAACAAATTAATTTTTTTTTTTTTAATTTTTATTTTTTTTTTTTAAATTTATAGTTAGGATTAGAAACCCTAGACAACAATTTTTTAATTTTTGTTTTGTTTTTAAATTTATCAGTTAGGATTAGAAACCCTAGGGCTGACAAATTAAATTTTTTAATTTTTTGTTTTGTTTTTAAATTTATCAGTTAGGATTAGAAACCCTAGAACTGACAAATTAATTTGTTTGAATTTTTGTTTTGTTTTTGGCTGTACATTGGTAGGCAATGTTGTATATTCATGTTATTGTTGTACAGTTTTTTCATGATTTTAATGTTTTTGTGTTGTTTTCTTTTGCAGGTTGTTAAGAGCCGGTACCGTGTATCCACTACTTTTGCTGAAGCACGGGGGGCGCTAACTGTGGCTGACTGGGATTGGCTTGATGCCCTTGGGCTCAAGCAGGTGGCTCGACTGGAGCCTGTGGTCGAGGATCGGGCCTATCTGATGGCCCTGATCAACCTGTGGGATCCCTGGACCAACACCTTCCATCTCCCAACAAGGGAGATGACAGTGACCTTGGAGGATGTCTATCGGCTTCTACGGATTTCGATAGATGGACTACCGATCAGAACGTCATCGCGTGACCAGCGGACAACTGTACTGATACGATGCTTCGGGCATGGGGAGGAGCTGGGCATGGAGAGCCCAGTGGAGAGGGCAGAGGGCGACTGCCAGATTGGTGAGATTCTGGTCCGATGGTGGCTGGAGAGGGGGGTGTTGGGAGTGAGGCACGCATTCCTTATGGGCCTCATTTCCAACATGCTGCTACCTGACTCGTCAGGTGCGAGGTTCCCGTGGAACCTACTGGATGTGGTCTGGCGACTGGTAGAGTGCCCGATAGAGGCACCGCTGATCATGAGGTGGGGGCAGACATTGTTGGCACAACTTTATGGTGAGCTGTACGAGGTCCGCTGCCAGAGGCGGAAGGGTATTAGCTGTAGCTATCTATTGTAGAGCTGGGCTTGGCAACACATAGCGGTGGAGAGGCCAGTCAGGTTACCATGGATGACTCGGGAGGAGATGGAGGATAAGGATATAGGCTATGCGGTTCTATGGCGAGGTCTAGGGAGCAGGGACAGAGTCGATGGTGGGCAGGTGTCGTAGGGCACTATGTCGATGCCCTCGCTCGGCTTACTCTAGGGGAGGTGTTCTGGCACCCTTATCGGGACTGTCCAGCCTGGCCGAAGGCTGGAGAGTGGCTCCGATGGGTACGCAAGGAGCGATGGCTGATTGGGTGGCATGGGACCGAGCATGAGTTCTTCTCCTACAATCGGGTGACATGATAGTTTGGGGTGCGCCAGGGGTTTCCTGGTGAGCCCGTGGTCTATCGATGCTAGGGGGACGAGAGAACTCTGGATCGACCCATCATCATGCCACTAGGCGAGGATTCAGACATGGTGATCGATGTCCCAGACGTGGATGACGTCGGGACTACCGTAGAGTATGACCAGTGGTGGGTACTACGGTGATGGTGGGGAGAGGGGCCACTGGGAGGCATGGAGGCAGTAGCAACAGGTGGGGAGGGTGTCGAGGCACCAGGAGATGATTGGGGAGCTCCTCGAGAGGATGCAGATATGGTGGAGGTGGAGGATGAGGATGTGGATTTGGGGGTTTTGGATCAGCCGGAGATGCAGGACATCACGGAGTAGTGGGAGCCAGAGTAGGCTATTGTTCCAGAGAGTCCCATGCCTCAGGCGGATGTGGAGGACACGGAGTCTAGGTTACGCATTGAGAATGCATGGTTGGAGGGGCTATTACAGAGGCACGATGAGGAGCTAGGGGATGCGCTACAGGAGAGGGATCTCCTATGCATGCAACTGGTAGAGTGGGAGAATGCATTGGCTGCCTACTATCGGTAGGATGGGGGTACTGATGCTGCATGGGAGAGGGATCTCCTATGGATGCAACTGGCAGAGAGGGATAGGGCTTTGGCGTAGCGTGATGATGCAGTAGCTTATTACCATCGATGGGAGGTAGAGTGGTTATGGTGGGAGATAGATTGGTCTCGACATCGGATGGATATGGAGGGAGAGATTATCCACCTCGATGGGTGGTTACCTGAGCCCCCGGGAGGTGGATCATCATGTCGAACGAGGGGCAATGATACTGAGCAGTCAACATCATCTCGTCGTAGGCGACTGGATGAGGGAGGGGGTAGCAGGCATGATGTGGGGGCTAGCAGTAGCCGCCCTGAGGGGTCCCATAGGACCCACACCATGAGGGGTAGTTCCCGTCGCACCGATCCTACATGATCATGGTGGCCGATGCCTTAGGCTTGGGGGTTTTGAGCTTTTGGATTTTGTTGCGGGGTCACAGGACCAGTTCATTGTAGCCTACGGGCATTTTTGATGATATATACAGATGACTTTATTTTGTTTATGCGAGTGATGATTTGATTTTATGCATGATGAGTGATGAGTATGGATGTATGCATGTTAATTTATTTTGATGGATGCATATGTTATGATGAATGCAAATATTTCTAAATTTATATGTGATATGCAAGATGGAATGGATGAATTGAATTTGTGTTGTTTGGCGAGGGCACCATAGACTGTTTAGAACTTTTGTGATTTTGTTTTTTTTTGGTGATTGTTGATGGCAATGCGAGGATGAAAGATAGCGCAGTTGGTTTAGAAATGTAGCTGAGGTTTTCTGAGACTCAGACGGTTTTAACTCACTAGCCATGACTGTACTTTATCTTACAAGACTTTTGGACAAGGTATGAATCGGACTTGACTTTGACCCAGTTATTTCACATCCCTGTGTGTGCAATTGAGTTCATTTATGTGGTATTTGTCAGGATACCGCCAGTTCCAGATAGGCTGTCAACCAAACCTATACTGAGGATCACCTAATTAGCTCCACTAACTCCTTTGTTGTATTTAGTCAGATTAATCTACGGTGCTATCTAGGATACCATAAGCTAGCTCATCCACATGCAAACATTGATCTGTACACGAGTTAATGTGACAGATATATCGTCATGCGGGAGGTTTACCACCAGTGACCGATAGGCTATCCACCAAACCGGTACTAGGGTTTGCCTCATGACCTATCGAAATGCTGAGAGTTCCAGGGATTCAAGTTTGACTCCCTTCTTTTCTTCAATTGTATTGGGATACTTGCTCTTTTGTAGTGATAAAAATCACTATTTATTTTTTTATATATTTTTCTCTTGAGCAAGGGATTTGAATTTCGAGTGATGAGAATCACTATTGTATGTGCCTCTTGATGTATGCACTCTGGGGGTGATGTCAAATTTGTTGGAGTTTTGAATTTTTGCAAGATTTTGATGTTTGCAACTTTTTGAGAACTTGGGATTCTTGGGGAATTGGGTAGGGAAGATGCTTGTCCTTTTGCCAACTCTCAGCATTCATGGGGTCATTCGCACAGGGGGATGAGCAAGATAACCATTTCACTTATGGTGACTTGGATTGCTGTGCAGGTTTCATCTTTCATTCACACAACTTGGGAATTTTTATGTGTTTTAATTTGTGTTGGGATGCTACGTAACAAGGTGTGATCCAAGTAGAATTCTACCTTCGTAAAATCTGTCTGACTTGGTACAGTATGTGGCTAGAAAGCTACATGACGACTGAAAGATGAAAACTCTTGATACATTAGAAGACCACTGACTCTGGTATGGTAAAAAGAAGTGAATGGTGTTTATTTTTGATGGACTGCTTATAGAATGGAGAAACGTGGAACAAGATGGACTGGCGGAGTAGTTACAGTCTATGGTGCCTTTGACCTGTATGATCACAGATATGCAATGTATGGATGTGATGCTTAATGCAGCTACATATTTTTGTGTTTTTGATGGATTGATTTTTGTGAATATGAAGATGAGATGCGAGAAGAGCTCTCTATTGATGAGTTTGAGCATGCCTGGAAATGAGATGCAAATTTTTTTGTTATTTTTGATGATTTTACTATTTTTGAATTTTCTTATTTTTGACCAAGCGATTGTAGGAATCCTTGGAGCATTTTGGGATTGACCAAGCGATTGTAGGAATCCTTGGAGCATTTTGGGATTGACCAAGCGATTGTAGGAATCCTTGGAGCATTTTGGGATTGACCAAGCGATTGTAGGAATCCTTGGAGCATTTTGGGATTGACCAAGCGATTGTAGGAATCCTTGGAGCATTTTTGGATATGGCTCTCTTAGATATGGAATGGTCACAAATGACTGATGTTCAAGGGTTCGAGTTCCTTGACTCCATCAAGGGAAGCTAGCCGGTACGTCCTGGGTCCTATCTTGCTATCAATTACATATGGACCTAACCAATTTGCCATGAACTTGTCCCTGAGATGGGATGACAAACTAGAGTTCTATTGGTTTTCCTTCAAGACCAAATCACCAACCCGAAAGTCCCTCGGGTGAACTTTCATGTTGTATGCTTTCTTAAGTCACTCTTGATAGATACGTAAATGCTCGAGAGCATTAACGCGTCATTCATCGAGCAACGTAAGCTGGTCTAACCGGGCCTACCATGTAGTGTCATCATCGATGAACTCTTGCATTGATATGCATAGGGAAGGAATTTCCAACTCGAGAGGCATGACTGCCTCGGAGCCATACACGAGCAAAAATGGAGTTGCCCCAGTGGGCGTCCGAATGCTAGTGTGATAAGCCCATAGGGCAAGTGGGATTTGGATGTGCCAATCCTTATGACTGTCTATGACCATATTTTTAAGGATGGCAACTAGCATTTTGTTTGACGCCTCTGCTTGCCCATTTGCCTATGGATAATAGGGTGTCAAAAAACTATGCTGAATTTTGTACTTTGTGGTCAAAGCATGCACGTCTTTGTTCTTGAATGACGTCCCATTATCCAAGATTATTTTGGATGGAATACCAAAATGACATATGATGTTATGCAAAATGAACTCCACAATGCGGGGTCCTATCGTAGAGGTAAGCGGAACTGCTTCCACCCACTTGGTGAAATACTCTATGGCCGTTATGATAAACATGTGATGACCTGACGACGTAGGGGAGATCTTTCCGATTAGATCTAAGCCCCACTACAAAAATGGCCAAGCTGACTGGACTGTCTGCAAGGCCTAGGAAGGTACGTGTGTCAAATTAGCATGGTGTTGACACTTCACGCACTTCCTCACATATGCGCAACAATCTCGCTCTAAAGATGGCCAATAATAGCCCATGCGAAGAATGCGCTTTGCGATGGCCATACCACTGAAGTGGCCACCACATGTACCATCATGCGCTTGGGCGACTGCCCAAGTGGACTCTTGCTGGTCCAAGCATCGAAGGAGGATTCCTTCATAGCTACGATGGTACAAAATGTCTCCTATCAAGACATACTTAGCCGCTTTCTGCTTGAATGCTCATTTTGTGGCATGCATCAATCCAAGCGGGAGATTACCTAACTTGAGGTAGTCCCTAATGGGTAAATACCAATCCTGCTGATCGAAAGCCTCGACGGTATGAACAACCAATCCCTCTTGAAGTTCATCCCTAGCAAATGTTGAGTGGGAGAGAACTTGTAAGAATAGCATTGTGTTGCTATTAATGGGAGTAGGGGAGAACAAGGACCCCAGTTGGCATGTTTCAGATGATCATGGATTCGAGAGAACTTATCCGAGGATGGTTCAATCTGGATCATGTGGATTCCTGGCATCAAGTCAGAGCTTGCACGCTCCATCATGGATTGCGATAGTGTTTTGACTTGAATGGTTGTCATATCACCGGAAAGGTCTTGTGGGATTAGTGACCCCAAGGAGGCCATAGTGTCCGCAAAATGATTCGATGATCGAGGGAGTGCCTCGATGTCGTACCACTCAAGCTTCACCAGGAATTTGTCCACAAGGGCTTTATAAGCCTGCAGAACTGGGCATTTGCATTGGAATACCCCTTTGACTTGGTTGACAATTAACAACGAATCACCAAAGATGTTCAGTCATTTGATGTTCATGGTGATTGTTGTCTGAAGACCTATGAGCAAGGCTTCATACTCTGCATTATTGTTGGTGCATGGGAAGTCTAATTTAAATGACAGAGGCATTGGAGCGCCCTGCGGTGTGAAGAATACTATTCCCATGCCACCACCTTGCTCACATTTAGAACCATCAAAAAATAGGGTTATGTCGGCCTGTGACTCAGGCTCATCAGAATCGGGCGATTCTGAGACATGGAAGACCCCATCATCGGGTAGTTCTATGACCAGAGGCTGATCATCTTCGAGAGGAGCCTCTGCTAGTTGATCGGCTATGACCTATCCTTTGATGGATTTTTGTCCAATAAACTCTATGTCAAATTTCATCAACAACATGATCCATTTCACCGTGCGACTACTATGATAAGTACGACTCATCATGTATCGCAATGGATTCTCCTTAGACACAACATACGTAGTGTTGCTCAACATGTAGTGGCATAGCTTTTTGGTAGCAAACACCACTGCCAAGCAGAGTTTCTCGACGTATGCATAGTTAAGTTCATAACTGACTAGGGTGCGGCTAAGATAATAAGTAGCCTATTCTTTGTGAAGTTCATTCTTTTGGGCTAGCATGGCGCCCAGTGCCACCTCAGTAGCTGAGATGTATAAGTAGAATGACACTCCTGGTCTAGGTGGTGCCAATACTGGTGGTGAAGCCAAGTATCATTTGATGTCATCAAAGGCTGACTGGCACTCGTCATCCCAGTGAAATGCTACCCCCTTGTGCAATAATTTGTTCATGGGTCGGCACTTGTCAGATAGCTGCGCTATGAAGCGCTTAATTGATGTGACCTTTCCCTGCAGACTTTTGAGCTGCTTAATGGTAGTTGGGGGCACCATTTCAAGGATTGCCTTGACTTTGTTTGGGTCCACCTCGATGCCTCGCTTTGAGACTATGAAACCCAAGAGTTTTCTAGATGTGACGCCAAATACGCACTTCTTGGGATTCAGTCTGACTTTATGCTCCATGAGGCGATCGAGGATCTTGCTTAAGTCATCGAGATGATCCGGGCGCAAAAGAGATTTGGCCAACAAATCATCCATGTAATCTTCCAAAGTTTTATGCATGTAATCATGGAAGATGTACGTCATTGCACGTTGGTAGGTGGCACCAGCATTTTTAAGGCCAAAAGGCATAACCTTATAACAAAATGTCCCCCAAGGCATTGTGAACGCCATTTTTAGTTGGTCCTCGGGATTGATACGAATCTGATTGTATCCCGAGAAACCATCCATGAGGGATAGCATTTCGTGACCTACTGTAGCGTCTACCAATGCATCGATGCTTGGCAAGGGGAAATCATCCTTAGGACTCGCTTTGTTTAGATCTCAAAAATTAGTGCATATGCGAATCCTCCCATCAAGCTTTTTGATAGGCACCATGTTGGACAGCCATGGCGGATAATCCATGCAGATGACAAACTGTGCATCCAACAGCTTTTGCAATTCATCTTTGACCATCAAGGCCACTTATTGGGTGCATCTTACATAGTTTTTGCTTAACTGGCTTGATTGTCGGATCAAGCGTTAGATTATGCATGACTAGCTATGGATCTAGCCCCGACATGTCTCTGTATGACCATGCAAAAACCTCCTTCTTCTCTTTGAGAAGGGCAATGTAGTCGGCTTGCTCTTCAGGGGATAAGCTTACCCCCAACTTGATAATCTATGGATTCATTGGATCCAAGCCGATGTCTACGTCAGTCGTCTCCTCGACCGACATGTGGGATCCGTCCTCCAACTGATGTGGAGTTGGGATCAAGTGGATATCATTTGCTCGAGTTTAAATCTACGTTGGGAACCTCGGGTTCCTCTTCGGCATGAAAGATATCCTGAGTTGTCCCTGGGGTAAAATGAGGCATTTTACCGAAAGGCCAATACTCTGATGGGGATGGAGGTGAATTGACATGATCCCAGTCAATGGCATCTATGTCTAGATGCAAGGACCATGCTGGATCGGCCGGATTGTGGATGGGTGCGGTTAAGTCAATGGAGATCATGTTGATGAAATGATTTTGGTCTCCATTACCATGGGTATGATGACTTGAACACTCTGGATGTTCTCTATGCTCTGGATCTGGCTCTAGAGGTACTGGCATGAATGGATCGGCCCTATGTGCTAATAGGAGGATAGGGTCTACCCTCGACACTGATATCACCCTAGGGTCTCGGAGTGGAAGGTGCTCTTCGTATACCTGGAGCAGCGGATCCAACACTTGATCCCACCCTGCTGGGTCTACGTACCACTCATGCCCTGGCACTATGCCCATCTATTCAAATATGTCATTAATCTCCAAGGGGTATGGTTGCGGCCTCTATCGCATGTGATTAAGATATGTCATTTTTGTTTCATCTTCGTAATCACTATCGGAGATCCAAAAGCCCTCGTTGGCTCCGACAACTATTTGAGGCATTACAAGCTCATCCTGCTCAAGAAAATTAATCTGGCCCCATTGTGGTTGTTCCATGCTCCGTGGGGGGACCTGATTCCCTTGACGTGGCACTGGCTCGCTTGGAGCCTCTAGAGGGAACATAGTCAAGAGGCTCTCTTGAAGGTCATTCATGGGGATCACTTGTGAGTGATCACTATCAGATTCGAAGGGATCATATGATGTTGGTTCACATTCTGATTCATCCTTCGAAGATCCCTCTTGACACTGTTTATACCTTCCTTGAAAGTGAGTCCCTAAACTTTCACCTCTCTCTAGCAAAGGAGAAGGGTTATTGAGGTTAACAAGGGTGGTTGTTGACCATGGGAGGTAATCTCCCAATGTATATGTTGTGTTTGGGTTGGCATAAGGATCTGATGCCAATCCACCCTTGTTGCCTATCCCTAGGCCTTGCATGTTTTCCACCAAGATGTCTAAGGGCAGGGGGTGGTTGAACCCTACTCCCGACTTGTCATAAGGCATTTGGTATCTTGGTTGGCAAAGGACACGCACTCCTTGCTCATACCTGCCTAGCCCGTATCCATGCCAATTGCATTGGCCCAGATATCTCAGAGCAAAGTTTGGGTTAGACAGATAGTTGACATCTTCTGCAAAAGGCTCTTCATCTGCATCCTCTTGCATGCATGGCTCAGTACCATGATCAAGGCCCCCATACACAAAATTTGTCTGGTTTGGTGGGTAGCCTAAGGGAACAATTGTACCGATGGGGAGGCGAGGTCTCCCCATGTCTTGCAAGGACTCTAGCATGGTCGTTGCTACAACATTCCACACTAGATACTCCCCCAGGCCCGTACTGGCCATTTCAATAGTAATTGTTGGTGATTGAGAGGGAGGGAACGGAAGCTCTTCCTGAGTCCACTCCATGTTGGGTGAACTAGGAGCCTCAACTTCCATTGTGCTAGTCATCTCTTCAGTAGAGATGGTTGATACTATTGGCAGCACCTCTTCTAGGGGTTGAGCCTCTTCCAGGGTTTGCTTCCCTTTGTCCTTCTATTTAGCCATGATAGGTGGCATTGGTGGTGAAGGAGCTGACGATGAAGATGCACCTGGTTGGGGTTTTGATGGATTTATCACCAGTGGTGCTTGCGGCATCGGACCCTGTCTAGATGGATTTAACTAAAAATCCAAGTGCATCGATGGGAGGGTCGATTGCGGCATCAGCTGCATCGCATTGCAATATTTGAAGGGTTCTAAGTCCATCGGGACTACATGTACTTCCCCTTCAAATGTATACTTCAAACACTGATGAGCTATTGATGGGACACACTTCATGTCCCTGATCCATGGCCGCCCTAGCAAGATGTTATAAGCCATCTCGCCTTCCAAAATATGGCACAATGTAGGCCGTATCGAGCATATTGCATCATTGAATGCTCATAGTGTGTAGGTGGAAGCCATGATGTGAGAGGCTGGCAACTTCAGATGTTTCAGTGCTACTGTGGTAATGATGTTACTGGATGAGCCAGTGTCTATCAACACCCTCTTATACGGGATCCCGTTGACCCACGTGATAACATGTAGGGGTGGATCTGCCATGTCATCAGACACTGATTTAACTTCATCTTCTCGAAAGGTGATGACTGGCTCCGTGCATCGTTTGACATGTCCCACGAAGTTGTTGAAGGAATTCGCTTCATGGGGCTGCAACTCGATGGCTTTCAAAATCTCCATGAGAGCCTCCCGATGGGGCGTTGATTGTTGTATAAGCTCGTATATGGAGAGCCTAGCCGACGTGGTCCTCAAACTCTAAGTGAGTTTGGTCCGAATCGTGGCCATGGGTCTAGGCGGAGGTAGCTGCATAGGGTGTTATTGAGGTTGTGACGTCGATGGAACCTCTCTTGTGGCTACCATGGGGGCAACTTCTGGGTATCTCTTGTTCCTAGTCACTATGCTTATCATTCCTACATACCCTTGCATGGGGCAATTTTGTTGCACCTCATTGACTTGAAGGGGTTTTTCCTGAGCCTCATGGGTAGGCAAGGGGTCTTTGAAAACTCCCATCTATTGGTTGTTTGGTGCTACGGGGTTGTCCACTGCCAACGTCTTATTGTCAATCAAGTCTTGTATCAATCCTTTGAACTTCCAACATGCATTCAGGTCATGTCCCCTCTGCCTGTGGAACCTACAATACAAGTCCTCCCGGTATCCCTTAGGCTTGGGAGCATTAGGATCTATGGTTTGAATCTCTGGGAGGTTGATCAAGTTTGCCACTGACAAGCGGTCAAATAGGGAGTCCCTAGACTCTGTATAAGGGGTGTACTATCACCTAGGGTGACGCTACTGATTTTGCTCCTGCTTCTGGTTTTCTCTTTCATAATTATTAGGAGGCACTGCCTGATAGTTAGCCTTTTGAGGCTGTATTTCTTGTGTAGGCTTAGGAACATTTATAGCAACTTGATTAACCGTAGCAGGTTTTTGTTGCGTAGTCCCTATTTTTGTGTTCTTGTTCCATTCTTTCTTCTTAGGTTTGGCAATCTCGCCATCCTGTATCTTGATCTCTTCGATAATTTTGGCTTGCGCCAGAGCTTCCTCTAAGGTGGCATATTGTTGCAGCTGCAATAGCACGAGAGATCGATCTCAAACAACTTCGTGAGAACATTTGTGTAAGGTCGGACATAGGAGGGAGGTAGGGTAGCTTGGAAAGCAAAGTCCTCCACCGATTCCCGTAGGCCGCCATGGTCTCTTCCTCATACTGCCTGAGGCTGGCCAGGTCACTTAGTGATGCCTTCTTCTTGGTGTTGAAGGTGAAGCATTCAAGGAACGCATCCACTAACTGATCCAAGTTATTGATGTTGTGCTTCGACAACTGAGTGAACCAATCCGAGGCAGGGCCCGTGAATGTGGTTATAAATGTCCTTAGCAACAATGCATCATTGTCCTGAATGCCAAAACATTGGCTCAAGAATCTAGTCACATGCTCTTGGGCATCCTCTTCACCCTTAAAGATTGCCAACTGAGGCAGCTTAAAGTGTTCGGGGTAAGGGGGTGCAGGCACTGACGGATGCACAGGATGACTACGGAGTTGGCGTAACGTGGGCTTTTGGGGCCCAGAAGCTTTGGTTTCCATAGACTCCAAATGCTCTAACAATGCTTTGTATGCATCGAAAGATTTAATCTCTTCCTCTTTAGTTTGCTCCCGTTGTGGGTTGTGGGAGACTTGAGGCCTATGGGGGGTGGCCGGATAGCAACCCCTCCACCTTGGTAGGGCATTTTGGCCCGCTCTGCTTCTTGTTCATACTCCTCGTAAACTTCCTGAGGAGTCTCTGGGTGAGACCTATGACCCTGGGTGGGTCCCCACGGAGGGTACCCATCGTTGTTCCAGGGAGTGGCCTCCCTCTCAGGTCTAGGGGGTCTCGGAGGCAAAACTTGATGAGGTCACGGAGACCTATCTCGCACCAAGGGATTATGCCTCTCATATGGTTTTGCTCTTTGGGTGCGAGGGGTTGGAACCCTCTCAGGTGGGTTATGAAGCAGCTCATCTGTTTGGCGCTGAATGCGCTCCTTGCTAAGGCGGTATAGATGCTCTAGCTGCTATTGATCTTGCTCAAGCCGCGTGATCTAGGCTTGGTGGGTGGCATGTATGGCGACTTCCAGGTCAATTTGGTCTACCATCTTGAGCCTAGGAGGCCTGGATGCCTCTCCTATGCATTTACCTTGGTCGCAATGATCCGAGATCTCAATGGGTCGCTTCCCTCTATCGAGGTTGGTGACATTTACCCGAGGCTCTGGCCTCAATGGGTGACCATGGTACATAGCGGGTGTGGAAGCGCATGGCTCCCATGCTATACATTGCTCTCGAGGAATGTGGTGGTCTTCCTCGTACTCCCTTTCGTATGTGTGAAAGGGGTGGGTGGAGTTAGCTCACCCTATTTGGAGAGCCCTGCGCTTTGGGGTTTGTCTATTGGTTCTAACAGTGATGGGGGGCAAAGGAGGGATGCCATAGTCATGTGGCCTCTCCTCATGGACACTATGCCGCTCTAGCACTTCATCGCATGGTGGCCACTCATATCTAGCTTCTAAGGGAGCTTTCCTATCTATGTTGAGTGCCACGTGTAAGGATTCTTCCTGAAAGGGGCTGTGATGAACGGGCGTGTCCCCCAAGAGGGTGTCCCTATAATTCCACCTTGACATGGAATGACGTGGACTCTCTTGTGGGTCAGGCCA
This sequence comes from Wollemia nobilis, assembly GCA_028583015.1. Classification (NCBI taxonomy): domain Eukaryota; kingdom Viridiplantae; phylum Streptophyta; class Pinopsida; order Araucariales; family Araucariaceae; genus Wollemia; species Wollemia nobilis. The sequence goes on from JAQPPZ010017235.1 coordinate 17,498,526, forward strand.
CCAAGGCGGTATAACCAAGTCCTTAGGGCTAAAGCGGAGGCGACTTGTACCCCCTTGTACACTTTTCGTAGCTTCTGCCCTTGATTGGGCTTGGCTACGGGTGTACACCATGGTGTTGCTGTGCTACAAGCTAAATGGATTTTTATCTCTTTTATGATTTTTTATGCTACACTAAATAGAAAAGAGCACACACATACGCAAATAGTGATTATCTCATTTAAATATTGAGAGTGTGTCCTAAACCTGGTTTAGTGTGTTTTGTTGTTGTTTTTCTTTTGTTTTTGAAGGTTTTTGTAAAGAACATTTAAATGCAAAGTGAGGGCTCTTATGACTCCCAAAATTGGTCGCCCCTTCGATATACCATTGCCAGGCCGATATACCAACCTCTCTATATACCCGCCCTTACGTGAGGGAAACTATAGGTACGTGAGAGCAGATGGTACGTGGAACATAGGCGGTACGAAAGGGGAATCACTCTATTTATGACACCTACCATAGAAGACTTATCCTCATGCATTGGGAATCACCCCAGCTACACTCGGTCAACTTTCATCAAGATTTACGTCTAGCAATAGTAGCGATCGGGGTTTATGAATGCAAAATTCAAGCCAAGGTGGTGATGAAATCCACCGTTGGTCTTGATCAAGGGCTGGGGTTTTACGACCAGCTCCTTGGTGTTTGATTTTCCACGTGGTGTGTGGGGTTATTTTTATTTTGCATTAAACAAAATAAACATGCAACAAATTTTTCTATGCATGCAAAAAGAAACCAGAAAAAATAGAAAAGCTGAAGACAAAAAATGACAGGAAAAGTGCAGAATTCTTACCTCTTCTCTGCCCGAATCTGTTGGTTCTGAGTTTCTGCCTAAAAACTTCATAGACTGGAATTCATCCTAGGGTGGAATGAATTACAGGACTGTATTCATCCCAGGGTGGGATGAATTCCAATTCGTCCCTGGGTGAGACGAATTACAGGTCTGTATTCGCCCCCTGATGGAACGAACAACAGTCAGCATATGAAAATGCGGTACCTGCAAGCAAAAACAACCAAACTTGGATCAGATCTCTGATCTTAAAAATAGAGGACAAGGTCCCACCATGATCGCCACTGAAAGCATGAGGATACGAAAGCAAAAAGGGAAAGCTAACATGCGATATGCAAACAAAGAAACCGAACTTAGCGCTAAATCCTAAAAACTTGAAAGTGCATGAAAAGAGGGAAAAGCATGATCGAATCGAACTAGAACAAATGTGAATTAAAGAAGACAGCCCTTTTTATTGATATGTTCCAAACTCGGTTACAATGCGCATCCTCCCCTTCCAAGGGCTAGGAGCGTTTAAGCATTCGTTCTAGTTACATCCATGGGCGCCTTTCCTTCTTCCGCATGCCCACATGTAAAATGGGTGGACCAAACATCACCACCACTTGCGTTGATGAGTCTAGACTCCTCGCTACTCCTCCGACATCCAAACCCTATGTTCAAAAGAACAAGAAATGATCAGTAGCACCTACGGATGAAACAAAGCATGCAATCCCCAAGCCTACGATAAGTGAATGAGAAAAATGAATTAAACTATGACTAAAACAAGTCCAAATGCTATGAAAATTTGATAGGGGCATCAAGACATCACCAGGAAGGCTCTGCAAAAATAACAGTCAAAAAATTCCTCACCGATTTGAATTCGTTTCGGGGTGGGACGAATTCACCTACAACAAAATGCCGAATAGGTACTGTCCCAATGTCCTACCTCGGAAGCTCCAAAAGACCTAAAAACTTGGGGTTAGCTAATTGGGGGCATTTTGGGAAGACCCAGATGGTCATATTTTCCCAATTTAGCCTCCATCAATAGGAATTTGATGATGCTACCTGTAGGTTAGTAAAAGCGAGCAAAGATAGAAATATGGTCAAAATTGTTTAAAACGAGACGAAATTCAAATGGCAACCTATCTAAACATCATAGAATTGAATGCAAAAATGAAAGAAAGCAAATCTACCATGGAATTCCCATCACTCCGAAAGGGGGCGATTAGGACTGTGGCAGTGTGGGGAGGGGGCGCCCATGGGGCAGGCCGCCCATCGTTGGAGGCTTGATTTCAGCACCAATCCACTTGGGATGGGTCCAAAACCTCTTGTGTGGTATTGTCAAAAAATTTGGTGGGATATCATGACCAAATTTTAGGTTTTGGGATCAAGATTCGTCCTCCCAATAGTCACCCAATGACCTCCCTTCTAAAGGAGATCAAGGATGTGAAAGGTGCAAATCCAAAAGGTGTGAGGTGTGTAAATAAAATGACAGCACTTCATTGCTCTAAAATGCTACTTCTCCTCTCTTTTTGGGGTGAGGAAACTCACCAATTTATAGACCTGGAGGTCTCTTGAAATGGGCATGCAGAGGTGCCACATGGCAATCATGCCTTCCCAGGGGGAAGGAGATTCCTCCCTGAATTGGGACTTCATGACTGACCTTGCAGATGCCTCTAACGCTTGAAAATGCTCACCCATACTCCCATGCGATGAAGGAAGCATTGGGTGGTGGATCTGAGCTGCCATTTGTCAAGATTTGACTTTTTGCCCATCAAACCTGCAATTCGCCCCACCCTAGAGCGAATTCAGAATTCATCCCTAGGTGGGGCGAATCCTAGTTTGAATTCATCCCAGGGTGGGACGGATACTGAGCAAAGTTCCTGAAGGTGCCAAATTGATCTCTGACCTTCCAAAACTACTGTGAGAGTGGTTAGGACCATTGTTTGACCTCTAGGGGCTGCCCTTGGGGCTGTGTGTGTCAAAGCGATCAGTGTTTGCAGTCACATAATCGGATTGGTGTTGTTTTGGTGTCTACATAGCCTTCAAATTTTTTGTGGCTATCCTCAAAAATCTTAAGTCTGATGGCCTATTCTAGATTCTTTCTCCTTAAATATTTATTGTGGAATTATAAATTTAAATTTGACATCTTGTTTGGCCTTCTCAAGATTTTAAATGTCTTGAGGTATTCAAAAATATCTTCTAAAATTTGACAAACTTCTTGCCAAATCCTTATTTCTTTTTGGGCTTATTGTTGGATGGTGATAATTATCCCAAATTCTTCTTTCCAAGAGCTAATTCTTCTTAAAATATTCTCCCTTGAGCTATATTCAAATATCATCCAATGGCCACTTCTTCAATTTATTCAATAGAGCTTCTATAGCCTTCTTCTTTCTCCTTCCAATTTTTTGTAATACCGCTCTTTTGGGTCTTCAAATTTTGTAGCTTCTCAAATATTCAATAGGAATTTTATTAGTCCTTATTTATGTTCAATATTTAGTCTTCTTTGATCCAATTTGGGCAATTATATAAAATCAATATTTAATTAAAACTTCAAACTTGCATTACAAACATCACGTAGCTGTTGGTATTTATAGGGAAAAAAGAGTTAGGGAGGAGAAAGGATATAAGGGAGGAGGTGTATAAGGGAATTTAGGAAGGTAGGTGAGGGTATATAGGAGTTAGGCGAGGGAGAATAGGGAATCGAAGAGGGAAGATATTTAGGGAGGATAGAGGAGAATAATAGAAATAGAGGGGAAAATAAAAATAAAAAATTTGTTGACTATTTGAGTGGGTGTTCACACTTAGGCTAGAATAAATAGTTTTTTCTAGGAATTTTTATAGAAACATCATTCACACTTGCAACATTATCCCCCTTAAAGTTGAGAGGAATGACTAAAAAGTCTCTCAAATTTATAAATTGAGCTTTAGTCATCACTTTGGTGAAGATGTCTACGACATTTTCCAAAGTGTGGTAAAATTGAAGCTCAACAATTTCATTTTCCACCATATCTCGGATGAAGTGATACTTCATATCAAAATGCTTTGTTCTACAATGGTGGATTGGATTGTATGCCAACTGAATGGCATTGATGTTGTCACAGTAGACTCTGGTCGGACCACTTTGCTATTCTCCAATCTCTTCTACCACTTTTATTAGCCATAGGGCTTGAGTACTAGCATAGGTTACTGCTATATACTTAGCATCTATAGAAGACAAAGCTACCACTATTTTCTTTTTGGAGATCCATGTTATTAGTCCTGATCCCAAACTAAAATATTTCCATGAAGTTGATTTCTTATCATCAATATTACTGTCCCAATCACTATCACTGAAGCCTACAAGCTTAACATTGTTACATTTATGGTACTGTATTCTAAAATCTAATGTACCCTTCACATATATGATAATTCTCTTAGTTTTCTGCAAATGCATCTCAGATGGGCTAGCCATAAATCAAGAAACAAGAGAAAAAAAATACTAAATATTAGGTCTGGTTTTGGTGAGAAACATCAAACTCCCAACTATACTCCTGAAAGTGGTCATGTCAACTTTTGATGCTCCATCATATTTTTTCAATTGGATCCCATGTCCCACTGGAGTTGCAACTAGTTTGCAATGCTCCATAGAAAACTTCTTGATCATGTCCCGAGCATACTTATGTTGGCATATGAAGATCCATGTATATGTCTGATGAACTTCCAATCCAAGGAAATGGTGCATTAAGCCGATATCCTTCACCTCAAACTACTTCATCATGGAGCGCTTGAACTCCATATTCATTTTTTTATTACTACCCACGAATATGAGATCATCCACATACATGAAAACTATGAGGATGTCTTTACCTTGCTTCAGGTAGTAAAGAGTGGGTTCATTTTTACTTCTGGTGAACTATTTGAAGTACCCATCAATGCGTGAGTCCAAGCTTGTAATGCCTACTTGAGGCCATAGAGTGCCTTTTTCAGTTTGTAAACAAGGTGCTCCTTATTTTAATCTTGAATTACCTGTGGTTTCTCAACATACACTTCCTCTATTAAGTACACATTGATAAAGGAACTTTTCGCATCCATGTGTTGGACTTTCTATCCCTTGTGTATAGCTAAAGCAAGAATAGTTCTAATGGTCTCCTGTCGAGCTACAGGATAAAATGTATCTTCATAATCAATACTATACTTTTGTTTAAATCCTTTTGCAACCAATCTTGCTTTGTGCCTTTCAATGCTTCCATCAACATTGAATTTGGTCTTGAAGACCCATTTACATCCAACACATATTTTTCCTTTAGGAAGCTCTATCAGCTCCCAAGTATCGTTGTTTTTTATAGAGGTTATCTCCTCTTTCATGGAATCTTGCCATATCTTTTGAGTACAAGCCTTATCATAACTAGAAGGTTCAATATGTGCACTAGTTAACAAGGCATAGTTAACTACATCCCCCTAAGGTTCTTGGGAGTCATCATCTCCATACAAATGCATATTTTAAAGTCTTTGCAAAACTGAACCCATTTCACTTGCTTGACTTCTAGTATATCATCTTTGAAAATTTGTATCCAACATCTGATAAGATGGATGATGTTGGAGTTTTCTCTTACCTATATATGGATAATCAATATCCATTTGTGAGGAACTAACTAACCTTTGTGGAGAATGACTTGGTGATGATGATGATGAACTGGAAGTTGAATGTCTGCTTGGGCTTAGAGGAGGAGGAGACTTCTTGCTTTTTTGTGGTGCCTGTTGAATTTATGAAGAACTTGCATAATGAGATTCAACATCACTATAAATTTGGGAATATCTTCATTCTCCCCCTTCATCAAAAGTCACATCCCTGGAAAGTATTATTTTTTGAGTCCTAGGATTGTAGAGTCTATAAGCTTTTGTGTTCTTACAGTACCCTACAAATATCCACTCTCATTTTAAACTCTTGCTTTAAAATCTACGAAGCAGTCAAATTTTATGCTTCAAAAAATATATCTAGCACATTCTTGAAAAATCATCAATGAAAAGAAGAAAGTAAGAGTTTTTACCAATGCTCTTGGTCTGCATCGGACCACATATGTATGAATGCACTAGCTAGAGTGGATAACTGGTCCGCCATGCTTGCCCATGAGGAAATTTGGTTCTAGCATGTTTGCCAAAGGCACAACCTTCACATACTTCCTTATTGTCCTAAAATTTAGGAAGTATTGTCACCATCGCTTGAGAAGTTAACATCTTCAAACTGGCTGAATTCAAATGACCATATCTCAAGTGCCACAACACACTTAGATTTGCAATAGCAACATTTTCCAATTTCTCTCCTCCTAGCTGGCCAAAATTTAAATGAAATAACCTGTTCTTTGTCATTGGCACTTGAGTAATTATTCTATCACTATGCCTTTTATCAAAAATGGTACATTTACCCTCATAAAATAGCAACTTATAGTTTTTCTCTAACATTTGACCAACACTAAGAAGATTGTGTTGGATATGAGGTGTGTAATAGATATAATTTACCTGTTTAACACCCTCTTTTTTTGGAACCTCCAAGGATCCAATGCCTTCAACTACCAATGACTTGTCGTCCCCTATTTTGATGCTGGATTTATAGGAAGAATCTAGAGTAGCAAAGAGTTCTTCTTTGCCACTCATAAGATTTGAACACCCATTATCCAAGATCCATGTGTCATTCAGGTTCTGATCTGACTTGCCATATGAGAGAAAGAGATTTGAGGTTCCTTCCTCTTCTCCAAAATTTCCATACTGACTGCTCTGGTTTCTGCCCCCTTATGAATTTTTTGACCAGTAGTCACTAGCGAAGCGGACAAGTTTACCACAATTATAACAAGTTTTTTTTGACTTGTCACTTCCTTTTCCTCATCTTGGATGCTTCCCACTATTCTGTTGTCCACCTCTATTCTGAACTCCACCTTTGTTTGAAGATCCTCCTTTGTTAGGAGTTCCACCTCGTGGACTATTCCTACCTCTACCTATGTGTTTTCCTCTGCCATGACCTCTACCTTTCCATTTTCCTTCTTGTGAAGTGAAGGATTTGTCATCATCTCCATGGCTAGTGGAAGGAGATTCTTGGAATCTCTCTTCATGTGAAAGAAGAGAACCAATTAGTGCATCAAAGGAAAGTGCAGTCAAATATTTTTACTCTTTGATAATGATTGCTACATGATTCCACTTAGGAAGAAGTGTTCACAAAACTTTTTTTACCACAACCTCTGGTTTAACTTCTTCACCTAGAGTGACAATTTTATCTACTACAACTTTGACTCACATGCAGTATTCTCCTACTTTCTCATTTCCTGCATTCTAAGATTTTCAAAATATTTTTTAAGAGTTTGACTCCTGACCTGCTTCACTTGATCACTCCCTTGAAAAATTTCCTTTAAAGCCTTCCAAGAATCTTGAGATGTTATACAGGATGCTATTCTAGGAAATATGCTTTTATCTAGGGCTGCTTGTAAATGATATAGGGCAAATAAATTATTTTTCTAGGCTTCGTTCTTGTTTTTTCTTATGGTAGCACTTAAGGTAGACCAATCAGTAGGAGAGGATTCTGTGTAACCCTCTTCAACTATTTCCCATAAACCTTTTCCAATAAACATAGTTTTCATCTTTACTGACCAGTATTCATAATTACTACCATTGAATTTAGGAACTGTGAGATTTGAATTTGAAGCCATTTCTACTACTTGAAATCAAAATTTGATTTGGCTAAAAAAAGAAGTACAAAGCAATTACAAGTTCAAATCAAATCTAGATTTCTTAACTCTCTCACTAATTTCGTCTTCTTCTTCGTGTGGATTACCCAGTACTGGAGGCCCAAAATTGTCTGCAATGGAATCCTTGTCGTCATTTATGACAACAATTTTAGAAGCTGTCGTTGGCTTGACCTATGCTAGCTTAGGCTCTGCTAGATCAAGGTCTGGATCTTGCTCTGGAGAGCGTGGGGTATAGATCTCACTGGATTGTTCCTCTGGCTCATCTGGAGAGTAGCTATCAATAGCTTGATCTACATATGTAGCTTCAATTATATCGGACTCCTCCACTCATTTTCTAAAAATGTTATCCTCTGAGTTAGCCTCGTATCCAGAATCAGGCTTCCTCAGGTGGGCTATCACTGAATTCTATAGTTGACTGAATACAATTTGTATTTTGTCTCATCAGACCCTCTCATCAAATGATTCAGTATATTCTCTCCTCAGTAGAGAGCAAAGGGCATGGTAACATCCGGTTGATCGAAACATCTACTCATCATGGCAAAAATTTAGCTGAACAATTTCCAGGTGCTCAAAAACTTGATCTTCAAAAAAAATTTCAATATCCCCTTTAAAAGGTTTTCTATATATTTTTTATAAAGTCTTTTTATAAAAAAAAAATTAATAATTTTTATATCTTTAATTATTTTTTAAATAAATGCATATTTATTTTTAAAAAACTTTAATAAAAAAAAAAAAAGCCAACCTTTTTTTTTAAACAAAAAATATTGTTTCGTAGTGGAGGGGAATCGATCCCCCAACCTTCTGCTTGTAAGAGGATGCACAACCGCTACACCACATGGCTCTTTTGAAATATGAAGGCACCTCGTGCCTATTGTACCTATCGGCACTGAAGCAAAAAATAAAAATAAAATGCTCTTTATACTGTCATTGCCAAGTTTTGAACCCCGAACCTCCCGCAGCTTGCCAAAATGCTTTGCCACCACACCACGTCATCTGACGTGTTCACTACGGAGGAGCACTACTATTTTAAAGACAGGTTAGCACCATGACAAAACAAAAAAATGATTAATCCCACATGCAGTGGGCAAAGGAAATTTCCTTGTTTAAATATGTGCACGGGCACATATTAAAATGATTACCTTCGGGAAATCTCGTTGGCTAGTGTTTTGCCCCATCAACCAACCATAATTTTCCATATTAATAGGAGCTCGCCACCACATGCCATGTCATTCAACTACCACGTGTTTGCCTTAGAATTCTTGCTCGTGCCATGTTGCCTTCTCGCATTGCCACATCACCGCCTCAGGACTCGTGCCACATCTCCTTCTTGCGTTGCCATATCACCACCTTGGGATTCATGCCCAAGTTGTTAGATCAACTAGTACCTGCCTCAAACTACATGCTACATCAAGATTTGTGCCCAACTGCCACCTCAAAAAATGCCTACCTTGAACTACGTGCCACTACCCAGTCAACATCCACATTAGTTCCTGCTTTAGGATCCGTACCCCCGGCCTCAAATCTCGTTCCTCCGTGCCTGTGCCTAGAAAAGAATGCCCAAATCTAATACCAGTAAGCCAATTCAGGCAATTATATAAAATCAATATTTAATTAAAACTTCAAACTTGCATTACAAACATCACGTAGTTGTTGGTATTTATAGGGAAAAAAGAGTTAGGGAGGAGAAAGGTCGGCAAGGAGGGATAAGGGAGGAGAAAGGATATAAGGGAGGAGGTGTATAAGGGAAGTTAGGAAGGTAGGTGAGGGTATATAGGAGTTAGGCGAGGGAGAATAGGGAATCGAGGAGGGAAGATATTTAGGGAGGATAGAGGAGAATAATAGAAATAGAGGGGAAAATAAAAATAAAAAATTTACCGACTATTTGAGTGGGTGTTCACACTTAGGCTAGAATAACTAGTTTTTTCTAGGCCTTTTGATAGAAACCCCATTCACACTTGCAACATTCTTTTTGAAAAATATTGAAGTTCTTCAATGGGACCTCTATATTGGGTCTTCTCCTTATCAATATTCAATAAGGTTGATTTCTTATTTTTTCAATCTGGAGTCTTCAATATTCTAACCTCTATGAGGACCTCCTTCTTGGTTCTCCTAAATATTCTATGGAGATCTCATTCTTGAGTCTCTTTAATCTTCTATATTTAATAGGACTTCTTTGGCATCTTCCTCTTTTCTTACATTCAATATAAAATCTTTAATCTTCATATTTTGCAATGGTATATTTTCTTTAGGCCTCTAAATTCTCAAATATTCAACTTGTTTCTTCAAGTACTAAATCAATTCCAAAGGAGATACTCTTTCTAGCTATTGCAAGAAGCTTCTCAACTTCTAAAAATTAATTTTTTGCAATAAAAATATTACATAGTAGCAAGTAAATACATGCAAATATCTATATCTCTATAAATTAGTAAGCATCACTAGTTATCCTTCAATCTAGTAGAAACATCAATGCAGAGTCCTAGTCTTCACGAGTTTTCATGCAACCATGTGAAAAGACTCTAGCCAAAAATAAATTTCAAAAATTGTAGAAATAAAACCTTCCTATATCCTCTCAATATTATTTTGGCTCTCCCTATATCCTATCAATATTCCTTATGGATATGACACCATTATTAGATTTTTATAGTGTATATTTAATAAAATAACTACCACAAGATATAAAATAAGCATACAATATTAAATATATGGAAAAGGTAATATACTAAGCATGTAAATATTATATGAAACTTCTGAAACTAATCATAAAAATGCCATCATTTAAAGCTCATGAAAATAGTATAATTCTATAAAATGGAGGTCTCAAACTTGTCATATTCCATACATACTCTATATTGTATCTATCATATCAACTACTACTCTATCTTGTGCACACTAAAATTGTGTATCTCTCTATTACGTATGTCCATAAAAAATAATATATAGTGAGAGGTAATTCTTAACCTTCCATATTCCCATGACCCTTCACCTTCCTATTCTATGGAATCATGTGCACATGGACAACATGCATATTTACATCATCAAGTACTTTGCACATTCTAACACTTGTGCATTTATTACATTACATTAAGTAAATAATCAAACTCTAATATAAGACAAACTCCTAATATAAACATGTACACATGATGGTACATTACCATGTACCAAATAATATAATATATTTCAACAAAATAATAATATGATAATTCAACATCATCCCAACATACGTCCATCCTATTTTGATTCTAATCACCTTTGTTATAGATAACTAAATCCACCTCATATCGAGATAAAGATACCTAAGATAATTATTTCATTTCTTTTATAAGTATCCTTCTACAAAACAAGACACACCTGTAGTGACACTAATGATGAGATAAGGAGAGAAAAAAAAATTGACTCAAAATCACAAATTTCAAAAGGTTATGTTGAAACTGCATAGCCACATCAAGAATATTCAATGTCACAAACGAAGGATTTTGATACATAATATCCTTTGATAGTGAGAGCTACACTTTTTAGAATATTTGGGTCATGTTATAACTAAATTTTTGTATTTCTTATCAATTTTAACATAACTTCCTACATTACCATCCAGATATTGAATAATGAGAAGATCGGTCCTAGTTTGGTCTAACTGCCACATGGGAGGGTAACCATAGTAGCTAATGTATCCTTTATCAAGAGCCTAGTTTGCCATAACATATGCCACTCTATTATATTCTCTAGGCACATTATTGAAAACAACCTCCTAAAAATTGGTTACTACTATCCAAATCTTATCTATGATATTCTAAATTCTCTAGTCCACTTTCTTATACCTCAAAGTTGATTTTAGGAAATTGATCATAATTTGAGAGTTTTATTTTGTTATCACCCTTATCCAACCTACCTTTAGTACCTTTTTCAAACCTCTCAAAATGCCTTACCCTTCTACTAAGTTATTGGAGATAATTCCTAAATTATTTGTAAAAGTGAAAGTCAAAGTACCATCCTCAAATCTACCTCCCTCCTATACTAGCTCTTATAGGATTTCCCCTAGAGACTTCATTTATATTTATTTTTCCAATTTTATTTAGGTGAGGTTGCTATTTATTTGTTATATCCAACCTTTGGCCAATAACCTTCTTCATTCTATGTTGGTCTAATCCATGGCTAGTCTTTAATCAAGCCATAATTTGTTCCTAAGATTTTAATGTAGAATGATGATGAGAATTTATTAAATGGAAAATCTAGAGCATATAGAGTTAGATTTAATGAATTAGTCTAAGGATGGATATTAGAAGATTATGGAGACGATGGTGTAGGAAAAGGTCATGTTAAGGAGCTTGAGGTTTCTAGAGGTGATTTTGAAAGATTTATTGCTATGACTGGTTTGGGTACGAATCTAATGTTCTTGGGTGATTTTCCTCCTTAGTACAATGGAGTACAAAATACTTAAATGGGCTTGTTGATAAAAATTAAGATATTGTAATGGATACCAAAATTAAGTTGATCACCTTGGTCAAGAAGGAAGAATGCATGGTTGTGACTACATGCATGTTGAAAGGATAACACTCAAAATAAATATTTTGGGTTATATTGGGTTGGTCAATATGGCATTTAGTCTGTTTGATTTGGTTAATGGTGTTTAGTTTCTTGCATAAATGTTTTGTTATAGTCTTGGTCTCAATTTTTTAGTGGTATTAGTTTTATATCTACATTTAAATCTATAATAGAAAGTCCTATATAGTTAATAATATATGGGATATTTCGTATAGTTTAATATGCATTGTATTATTAAATATAAGAACATATGTATTATCCCATTTTACATTAAAAATGAGGTATATATGTGTTTTGTGATAATGTAAAAGGTTTGGTAACCTTTAAAATACCCCTTCTTCTAACCCTATAAAAAATAAATAAAAAATACATTATATTTTGCTCAAAAGTATAGGTTTCAATGAGTGTGCAATTATGATACTCAATAGATCCAAGTTTTTCACCAATGAGGTCAATATTAGAGGGAATATAACATTATACAAAGTAGTAGCAACAAAGTACAAACCTCCACATATCTCTAAGTTTAAACCAATAATATGATTCAAGCAAATAAGTTCCTATATTTATTAAGAAAAGAAAATAATAATACCTTACATTTTGCTTAGAAATATAGACTTTAATTCATGTACAACTATGATGTTTAATAAAAAAAAAAATTGTTTTTACTAATGAGGCCAATGTCAAAGGAAAACTAAAATTATCTAAAGTAGTAGTAGCTAAGTACAAACATTTGCATTTATTTGAGTTTTAAAAAATAATGTGATTTAATCAAATATGTTTATATTGAATATTATCTCTTATTGTAGAGAAATGAAAATTAAATCCATTATAATATATTATATAAAACCATAAAAAAATAAGAACAATTTGTTTTTACTCCATAATTACAAGAATTATATATTGGTGTTTTAAGGTATATACAATTATAATTTATATTATAACTTAAATTAAACACACTAAATGATTAAATTATATCAATAAATTAAAAAAATTAAAAGAACTTCTACCTTTAAAGGCTTCCAAATACAAACAATTTAACCATTATCTTTCTTAGTATTCTATACTAATGAGTACATTAGCATCTATCGCATGCTTTTCATATTGACTTAGTTAAGTTTAATAAAGTTAATTTTGAATAGTTAAAATAAATTTATTTAAAGTTGGTGTATCTTTGGACTTTTATTAAAGAGATTCAACTTTGAATCATGGAAAAGTGACTTTATTCTCTCCCCAACTATACTTTACATATTTACATCATACTTCACCCAAAAATAATCAAAATAATTTTTTTCATTAAAATTATAAATTAATTTATTAATATATAAATTTAAAAGTAAAAATCAAATATAAAAATGTTCTTATGGATTTTATGTTACTACATTGAATCTTAAAATTATGTATATTTACATATTAAATATGTATATTTTGGAGTGATCAATATTTTATAAATAAAAATAAAAACTTGTAAGTTTTAATGTGAACACTACATTTATACTTTTATCTAGCCCAACATTCTAGTAAGAGTTTTATTTAACCTTTTTTTTTTCAACTCATACTTATAAACTTGGAAATATTTTTTAGTACAACATTCTTCTTTCAATACTATTATTTAAGTATTTTGGGTTAATATTTAGTGCAAGAACAATATGAAAAATTATAAAACATATGACTCTATATAGAATTAATAACTTATTTTTTATAAATATTATATTTTATATTTTTATATTCTAAATTATTTAATTAAATTATATATAAAATTTAAATATTTATAAAATAAAATAAAAATAAAACTATAATTAGTAGTTGATATTTTATTGGTTATAAGATATGGTTGCATTATAAAGTATTATATGTAACAAAATATTTGTTTATTTTTTTATTATATAGAATTTAAATGGTTCTCATCATTATTATCATTATTACATGGTGATAATGTTGGTATTACAATAACTTGAAATTTTTGTATGTATTATTTAATTGTTAAATACTTTTTATGAAAGTTAAAGAATATAATTGATTGGATTCATATTATTTTATAGTATTATTATTAATTTGAAAACTTTTATGATTTTTTTTTTAAATAAATTCACTAACTTTAATTTTTTATTTTTAAATATAGTATTTTATATTAATAAAATATCAATTTCCAATTCTAATAATTGGTTCAATGGTTAGAATAAGAATAAATGGTAAGGAGGGATGGCAGCAGTTTTTGGAGGAGGTATGAAAAACTGGAGGAATATAGTGATGGCATCAGGTCTGTCACAGAGCATGCATGTTAGTGCTAGTATTTCATTTAAAAATGATTGGAAGGAATAGGATTTACCATTGCATGCCAGGAATCATTTGTTAAAAAACAATGGATGTTTGGAACGATGTGAAGCCATGTTGGTTCTAGTGGTTCAACCAGACTCGATGGCAAAAGATGTGGAGTATTTAACCAAACATGCGCTTATTGGTAAATTTATGGGCATCCGAATTTCTCTTCCCATTGTGGAGGCTTGGGTTAGGAAGACTTGGAACCCTGAAGGTGATGTGGAGGTGATTCTAAGTGCAAATAACTATTTTATGGTGGTTTTTTCTTGTCTTGCGGATCATAACAAAGCATTTGAAGGAGGTCCCTATTTTTGTAACCAAGCGAGACTCTTTCTTAAACCATGGCATGTGGGTTTCAACCCATTAGAGGAGCGACTGCCATGGGTTTTGGTGTGGGTTCGACTTCCGTGGCTCCCATTGGAATTTTGGAGAAATGACATCTTGCATATGATTGCCATTCTACTTGGGAATCCGGTTGGACCATCACAACAAACGCTGGATAAAAAGGTAATCTCCATTGCCCATATCTGTGTTGAAATTGATTTAAACAATCCTATTCTAGACTCTATTGAAATATAGTTTGGATCAACCACATGGGTTCAAAAACTTGACTATGAAGCTCTTCCATTTCGTTGTCGGATTTGCCATGAATATGGCCACTTACAAAGAAATGCCCTAAGTTTGTCCTGCCTGTGGCTTCAAATCCTGGGCCCTCTCGAGCTGTACAAAATATGGATAAAGGAAAATCCCCGATAAAGGAGGGGGATCAAGATAAGGAAGGCTTTGTTATTGTAAAACCTCGAAACAAAGGAAGAAAGGCAAAAATAGACATTAAGGATAACTAGCCAGATGCTCAGCTCAACCATTTTGAAATTCTAGAGAACCTTGATTAGTGCATGGAGATACCTGAAACATCGCTACCTGTTATAGATATAACAGGACCAAATCAGTTGTCTCTTCATGAGGTGGAACCAAGGGAATTAGATATAGGGGGTTTAAATGAAGAACATAGGGTTTTGGTTTTGAGTATAGGTGATATGGTTGGCCCTAGCCCTGGAAGTGAAGTTATCTTAGAAAATGGCACAAATTTAGATATGCCCTCTCCTACCCAGACACTGATGCAGTAATCCATAGACTGTAAAACTCCTATGGTGCTGGGATTGCAGCATAAAATAATTAAAAAAAAATGCTTCAAATAAGAATATGAAGGTGGGTTGGAATAAAGACCAGGATAAAATTAAGTTAATGGGGGAGACTTTGGTAGAGTCAGGTTTGGTGAGAACATTGGACTCCCATTTTTATAACCCCCAAATTTTATTATACTTTCATGGAATGTAAGGGGGTTGAACAACATCCCCAGACAAAAATTTGTTCGTGATTTGATTCGTGTTATTTCTCCGGATGTGGTTTTTATTTAGGAGACTAAATTAGCTATTGATAGTTTGTTCAATATTACTCCCAAGTTATGGAGAAAGGGGCAATGTTAGTGTATTGGAGCATGTGGATATGCTGGTGGCCTTTCTTGTTTATGGGATCTAGTTAAGATCTCTCCTCTTACCTGGATTTCTAGCAGGTGGTCTATTTCGATGATCGGGCATGATAATGAATCTGGTGAGACCATCCTACTTACAAATGTGTATGCTCCTATTGATTACAATGGTAAAGTGAATTTATGGGAGCACATTGGCTTTTTGAGAAGTCTGGCTCCCCTGTACCCATGGATTTTGGTTAGAGACTTCAATTCTATCACTTGTCTGGAGGAAAAACATGGTGGGATTGATCGTCTTGAGTCTTTTTCTTCCATCTTCAATGCTCATATCTAGGCCTTGAACTTGGTTGACATCAAGTCGGATAATGGGATATTTACCTGGCATAATAGAATATGTGGGGAATATTCCATTTCAGAGAGACTGGATAGGTTTCTAATCTCTAGTTTTTGGATTTGCAATAATATAGTTCTATGATTTTGGAGGGTAGAGGATATGATCATTGGCCTATCAAACTCTCTGCTTTGGAGTTAGAGCTAAAAAAGAATCCCTCATTTAAATTTCAACTTATGTGGCTACGAGATCCTAAGCTTCATGATTTCATGCGAGGCTAGTGGACTAATGGTAAACCTCCTCATGGCACCGCTATGTACTCCTTTATGAAGCGGCTACAATTTGTTAAGCATAAATTGAAGAGATGGAATAGACTAAATTTTGGGAACCTTTCCTTGGCTAAGTTGGCAGCTCTTAGGAGGGTGGAAGAAGCTTCAAGGAAGATTAGAGATCAGGGACTCATAGAGGAGCTTCTTTTTGAGGAATCTAAGGCTATAAAAGACCTTGCTGAATGGGAACTGAGGGAAGAAATTTTTTGGAAACAAAAAGCTCGAGTATATTGGCTTCAGGAAGGGGATAGGAACATAGCCTTCTTTTATAACTCTGTTAAGGCTCGCCGTAATGGTAACCTGATTACCTCTCTTGTTAATTCTCAGGGTGTCTTGCTTTCTTCTTTCAGGGATATTTTAGAAGAGACTAAGAGGTATTTTTCCTCTCTCTTCAAGGAGGATGCCCTCTCAGATGATGAGGAAGAAAAACTTATTCTAAACTGTATTCCCTTGATTGTTTCTATAGAGATGAATGAGCACTTGATGGGTCCAATTTCCCTTGAGGAGCTGAAAAGTGTTGTATTCAAGATGAAAAAGGGGAAAGCCCCAGGTTCGGATGGATTCTCGATTGAATTTTATCAATATTTTTGGGAGTTAATCAAATTTGACCTTTTTTTGGTGGTCAGTGAGTCCCAAAAGAACAAACAGATGCTAAGGGCCCTAAATGCTACCTTTGTGGTGCTTATTACCAATAAAGAGGGAGTGAATTCCCTAGATATGTTTAGGCCTATTGCTCTCTGTAATGTTGTATATAAGATCATCACAAAAATTATTGCTAAGAGGCTGAAGATATGATTGAGCAAAATCATCTCTGAGGAGCAAGGTGGGTTTGTTGCTGGCCAACAAATCATGGATGGGGTTGTTATTGCTATAGAAGCTATTCACTCAATGGAAACTTCTAAGGAGAAAACTATGTTCATTAAGTTGGACATGGCAAAAGCCTATGACAGAGTTAGATGGTCCTTTCTTCAAAAAGTTCTTTCTACTTTTGGATTTGAGTAGGAATGGATTAGATGGGTGATGAGCTGTATTTCTTCTTCTTCATTCTCTATTCTTGTTAATAATGAGACATCGGAGTTGTTTGAGGCCTCAAGGGGATTGAGGCAAGGAGATCCTCTATCTCCGTATTTGTTTATCATTATGGTAGAAGGGTTGGGTAGATTACTCAAGTCTCAGGTCAGGCATGGTCTCATTCAAGGGTGGAAGTGGGATAACAGTTTGCCACCTCTTTTCCACCTTCAATTTGTTGATGATACTGCTTTTTTTGGAGTTGCCACTATCAAGGAAGCTAGAAACATTAGACAGTATCTTGACATATATCTTGGTGCTTCTAGACAGGTGATTAATGAGGACAAGTCATTTATTTTCTTCTTCAATATCGCCATCTTATTCAAGCCAGGATTGCTCGCATTCTAATATTCCAGGTCGTGACTCCTCCCTTCATTTATCTTGGGATTTCAATTTCATCTCATCCTCTGCCTAGATATTCTTGGAAGTCTATACTTGATAAGTTTAGAAGGAAGGTAAACCACTGGACTGTCATATGGCTATCCTTTGTAGGTAGAGTATTGCTTTTAAAATATGTTATTCAAGCTTTACCCATTTACAGATGTTTTGTGCAAACAACTCCTCATTTCATCAAGGACATGGATGCTTTATCAAGATAGTTTTTGTGGTCTGGCAAACTTGATCAATATAAATGGAGTTTGGTTAGATGGGATTCCATTTGTAGGCCAGTTCAAGAGGGGGGCCTTGGGTTGTGACAAACAACTCTTTCTGGGTAGGCTTTGGCTGTGAAACTTTATTGGAGATGGTGTACCTCTCAAGATCAAATTTGGGCTAAAATATTATCTTATAAATACTTGAGAGGGATTTCTGAGGTAGATATCCCTAGATCCAGTTTGGTTGGGAAAGGTTCTGTTATCTGGGACACTCTAAAAAGAGGAGCTAATTTAATTAAGCAGGGTTTGTTCTGGATTTGCAATCGGGGATTAGATGTTCTTTTTTGGGAGGATTCTTGGGATGGCCACCCTCCTATATTGACTCAATATCCCAGGTTACATTCCCTAAGAATTTGTTTCTTGGAAGCGGACTGGTCTCATGTGGAGGACTTAAAAAAAATCCAATATTTTGGAAATATGGAGATGTACAGATGGAATGATCCGGAGGAATAGCCCCAATGGGGATTGGCCGAGGATAGAGATGTGCTTGCTCTTATTCTTGCGGGGAGGTACTATTCTTCATTGAGGGATAAAGACATTATAGATTGGAACCCTAATCCCAAGGGAACCTACTCTATAGCCTATGGTTATCAAGTTCTTGATAAGCAAAAGTTTGGGAGTCTCCTTATCACATGGTGGAAAAAGGTGTGGAATAGATTTTCTTGGCTGAAATGTAACTTTTTTCTCTGGTTGGTAGCTCGTAATAAATGCCTCACTTGGGATAACTTGAGGAAGAGGGGATTTCAGGGTCCCTCTTTATGTGTCCTTTGTGGTAAGAATGAGGATGACTCTTCTCATTTATTTTTCCAATGCTCCCTTGCCAAAGAAATTTGGCATCGTTGGTGGAGTGCCTGGAACCATCCTTGTTTTCATGTGCTCTCCCTGGTGGAGTTTTGGAGTAGTCTAGGTAGACCTCCATCCAAGGCCCCCTTCCTCCAAGTGGATTGGAATTTCGGCCCTTCCTGCATCATCTAGAAAATTTGGCTTGAATGAAACCGTCGCATTTTTGAGGGAAGTCATTTGGCTATTCAACAGATCTGGAAAAGGATCCTGTGTATGTTTCAAGAAACTATCCATAGTAAATGTGATGTGGATCCCCATTTGGATTCTAGGGAGGAGAAGGTACGAAAGGCCCTTGGTTTTTTTGGGGTTGGTGTGAATTCTTCTAGCCCTAGTAGGATTCCTTAACTTAGCAAGAAAGTTAGGAGAGAGGGTAGATGGAGACTGCCCCCTAGAGGAGTTTTAAAAATTAATATTGATGGGTCATCCAGGGGCAATCCTGGACATGCTAGAATTGGTGGTGTTGGGAGAGATTCTGCTGGCATGGTCAGTTTTTTCTTTTCCATTTATAAAGGTGTTCACTCCAACAATATTATGGAAGCTCTGGCGATACTTGAGGCCTTGCAAAGGGGGTTTTATCTTGGCTGGCGCAGGATTCTTTGCGAGTCTGACTCTCAAATTTTGGTTAATATTTTAAAAAAAAAAAAGAGTGGAGGACGTTAATTGGCAGTTAGCCTCTGTGACCATTCAGATTCTCAAAATGAGTGAAGAGTTCAAATTTATATCCTTTGTGCACATTCCAAGGGAATGGAATGGGGTTGCTGATTACCTAGTCAATAGGGCTTCTGAGCTATTGGATACTTAGAGTATTGAATAACTGGGAGAGTCTCCCTTCTGGGGATTCTCAACACCTACGGGAGTTGATCCATAAGGATGTTCAGACTTAATGTGGTTTGTTTTTTTTTGTTTTCTTTGGGTGTTGACCTTTTCTGGTGATTTAGCCTGTCTTGTTGCTTATTTGAGTCCTGGTTGGGGGCTCAGCTGTACTTTGTAATCCAGACTTTTTATCAATAAATTTTTACCCCTTTATTTAAAAAAAAAAAATTGGTTCAATGGTTAGAACATATGGATAATATAGTTAGTACCAAGCTTTTAATCTTGGTGGCACCAAGTAGGTTATACAACTCTATGTGACTAAATTGGTGTAAAAAGGAAAAGGACAATAATTTCAAAACCCTATTTTAATTCTCTGCCAAAACATGTCAATGCTATGTCATTGTTGACATTTCATCTAAGTTACTTTAATTAGAATCATGAGGAGGAAGAACCCTTGTTGTTATGTCCCAATGGAATATGATCCCAATTATACCACCCATTGTAAAAATAAAAATAAAAAATAAAAAATAAATTATTTTAAAATATATCAATTACATTTGAAATACAAGATACATCTATTATAAATAAACTTTACTAAAAAATTATCATAATATATTTATATCTAAAAAAATAAATTGTAAACTTATATCTTGTCACTATATGGATGAAGTCAAATTGTTGATGCTATGTGGTTGGTATTTCATCTAAATTACTTTAGTTTCAATCATGATATTTCATCTAAGTTACTTTAGTTTGAATTATGGAGAGGAAGACCCCTTGTTGTTATGCCCCATGAAGTATGGCTCTTAATTATGCCATCCATTGTAAAAAAATAAAAAATAAAATATTTTAAAATATATCGATTACATCTATTATAAATAAACTTTATTGAAAAACTATCATAATATATTAATATTTAAAAAATTAAATTGCAAACTTATTTTTTGTTATTATATCGGATGAAGTTAAATTGTTATCTTCATGGATCAACAATATTTAAAAGGATCTCCAAATCTTTTAAAAAAAGAGCTAATCACCCGTAAAAAGTGAAAACAAACATAAACACCCAAAAAAAACCAACATTTTTTTTTTAAAGATCTCCAAATATTTAAAAAAAAATTAATCTCTAGTAGAAAGTGAAAACAAATATAATCATCCACAAATAAACCAAAAACCAGAAGGAGCCAACCTAGGAATAAAAGAAGCCGTTCTTAAAGGAAAACTACCTTAAAAAAAAAACAAATGCCCATGCAAAGGCAAAGACAAAAAAACACTCTGGCAGGCCAGCAAACCCAAAATAGATGAAGACAAACAAAAACACAGAGGACAAGAAACCAAAACAGATGAATACCAAACAAAAAAACACATGATAAGAAACCCAAAGACAAAGGCACACAAATCAAAATTTACAGTCGCTGGGTTCCGCACCATTCTCTTGCTTATACTCATTCATTTCCAGAGTTTGCCAAACCATGAGGGCCAGAATCTCCTCAACATAACAGATCATAGCCTGCATGGAGTCTATCAAGGATCTTTGGACTTTCCTCATCGTTGCTTTAAGGGATTTCGGATTCGACGTCCAACCTGAATTTGAGGGCCCCAGGCCTTTCTAATACTGCCCACTCCGAGACTAAAATTTGGTTTCTTGGAAGGCGGCAAATACTCCTCATAGTCTGAATCAACAATATTCATTGGAACTTTGCCGCTGTTAACCAACTTAGCAACCAATCTCTGAATCAACAATATTCATTGGAACTTTCCCGCTGTTAGCCAACGTAGCAACCAATCTCTTAGATCTTCACTTTCTTCTTGTCTTCATTTTATGCTATGTATTGCTTAAAAGTTGAGTGTTATAAAGTATTCAAATTTTCATATGATGAACCACTAGCTTTAGTGAACTTTAATTTATGTTTTAATTGTTTTATTTGTTTGTGACTACCAAAACCTACAAAATATAGGATAATTATACAATAAATACTGTTTGGGGACGTCAAGAATTTTGGTTAATTTGATTTTGGTTTTTGTTTGAGAGGTCCAATGTTCAAACAGCAGCACAAGCAAATGTATGAAGGGGTGAGTGTGTGATGGCTATGTATTTGACACTATTAATAAGTTCAACTCTTATCTTTATAAACTATCATGGTAAGAATAAAAATATTAAAAAAATTATACAACAAAAATATCAATGTAACATTTAAATGGTTGAAATTTTATATTTTATTTCTATATGAAACACGAAAGTGTTTTATTTACTAAGAGCACCTAGTAAAAGGTGAAAATTGCACCGTGATGCCCCACCCTAAAAATGTTTAAAAAAATCAAAAATATCAATTTAACATTTAAATGGTTAAAATTTTATACTTTTTATTTTAACATGAACGTGTTTTATTTATTACGAGCGCCTAGCAAAAAGTGCAAATTGCACTGCAGAAAACAATCGACTCGCCAGCTTTGTGGGGTTTCACCTCACACATCGACGTAACATAATCCAACCGTATCTTCTTCTTATAAGAATAATAATCATCATCCGACAGATGACTGTGAGGTCCATATTCTTCTATCGCTCTTGTCTGCAGACCCGGGCATTCTTCCACACTCGGCCGAACCTGCAGAAATACCCTTTCTCCGGAGCACAGTGCCGGTCTACCCTACATTTGCATATCCTGTCCAAGGCGCACACGACCCTCCACACCGTAAGATCTTTCCCTCCGATCCCAAACACACCATCAGTCCAATCGCTGGAAAACAATCCCTCCGGATCAGATCTCCCTTTCACCTCCAATATCTTTTTCATATCCGTCGTCCTCTTCGCCATACCCCTGGAATTGCCCCAGTGCATCGTGTCTTCGTGCTTCTCGATAAACATCTGCACAATCTCGTCGTACAAGACCCCGTTCCTCTTGGGGACCCCCGTTCCCTGGCCCCAAATAGGCTTCCGATCTTTAGATCGACCGGGACCCTAAGGTGTTCTGGTCCAGCTCGCACATGGCTTTGGGATTGAGGTCTCTCAGATTTTTGACGTCATGAACGGCGTCGCTAACTCTCGAGAAGGGCACCCGCAGTTACAGGTTCTAGTAATAGTTGCCGTTGGCGCGCCTGTCCCACGTGCAGACGGCCAAGTTTTGGTCGAGGATTTCGTCCCGGGTGCACAGGGGATTGTTCTCGTATTTGAGGCCGGAGTGGGCTAGGTTGGTGTGTTATAATGTGTAGGTGCTGCATGATTTTCGCTTAATGATGGAACCTTCTAGAAAGTTCATGGAAACCCCTTTTTTTGGAGAATCTTCTGGAAAGTTCATGGAAACCCCTTTTTGTGGAATTTATGCTTTTTAGTATGACCTGGAAGATTCCAGAAGATTAGTAAACCCTAGAAAATTCTAGAAGGTTGTGGGTTCCTCTCATTTTGTGATTATATAAGAGAATTGTATGTATGTAATATGGCATAGCAGAGTTCCTCTGAATAAATATATGTTTCTCTGTATTTATTGTGTCCTCCTTTTATTTGTTGTAGCTTGCAGTTTTTATTCTGTGTTTAATTAGCATATGCTCTATTTTTCTTTTCATGGTATCAGAGCAGTATAGTGGAAGAGAGGCAGTTGTATATGCTTTGGTAGTGAATCGTGCTCTCCCTCTCTACAACATTGGTTGTTGTGTCTTTATTTTGGAGTGCTCCTTAGGGTTTGTGCATTGGTTCACAATTTGAGTGGGAGTAGAGAAAGATTCGCAGAAAATGAGCAGCAAACTGGAGATTGAGAAGTTCAATGGATCGAACTTCACATTGTGGAAGATCAAAATGGAGGACTTACTGGTGGAAAGGGACTTGTGGGTTGCAGTTGATGGAAAGCCCACTGGAATGGCACAAGAGGAGTTTAATAAGTTGGATAGAAAAGCAATGGCCCTTATTAGACTAAGTTTAGCAGACTCTATGATTTTAAATGTGACAGAAGCACAGTCTGCTCAAGATATGTGGAAAAAGCTGGAGAGCATCTACACTTCCAAGTCAATAGTGAACAAGTTAATGTTGCGGAAGAAGCTGGAAAATCTCAAGATGAAGGAGAGTGGTAAGTTCTCAGACCACTTGAATGATTTTAATATGCTAATGAAGCAGTTAAACTCCATTGGTGATAAATGGAGTGATGAAGATCAGTGTCTGGCATTGTTAATCAGCATGCCAGACTCATGGGAGAATCTTATTACTACCATAAGTGTTGCTTCTGATAAGTTGCAGATGGAGTCAGTGGTTAGCCACTTGTTGAATGAGGAGACAAGAAGGATATCTACTGGTGAAGCATCCACTTCAGAGGCCTATTTAGCACGTGGATGCTCAAAGGAAAGAGGAAAAGGTAGATCCAATGGGAGAAGCAAGTCTAGAGGTAGAGGCAGATCATCCAGCATAGGAAAGAAAAATTTTAGCAATGTGGAATGCTACTACTATCACAAAAAGGGGCATATCAAGTTTCATTGTCCCTTGTTGAAGAAGAAAACTGAAAAGGTAGTAGAAGAAGAGACAGTTGAGAAAGTTGCAGATGAAAACTCCATGTTTCTTGCTTCTTCTTGTCTATCAACTGAAGTGTGCCCTGAAGACTGGATTATAGATTCAGGAGCCTCTTTCCACATGACACCACACCGTGAGTGGTTTGTCAACTATAAAGAGGTAAATGGTGTAAAATTTTATATGGGTGATAATGCATTTTGTGATGTAGAAGGAGAAGGTACAGTTCTTGTGAGGGATTCAAGTGGAAAAGTCAAGTATTTACAAAAAGTTAGATATGTCCCTCAGTTGAGAAGAAATCTTCTCTCAGTTGGATAGTTGGCTGAAAAAGGAGCAACTGTTACCTTCTCAGATGAAGGATGCAAGCTCACTAGAGGTGCACTAGTGCTTGCAAAAGGAAAGAAGAAAGGAACTTTGTTCAAATTGGATGTCAACCCTTGTGAGAAAAGCCATTGCAATGCAGCTGAGAAGAATGATGAAGCAGATGTTGGAGATTGTCTTCTTTGGCACAGAAGACTTGGTCATCTGGGAGAAACCAACTTGAAGCAGTTGGTCAACAAAGGTATGGTGTATGGCCTCAAGGATATCAGCTCCAACACTCTCAACTTTTGTGAATCCTGTGTGATGGGCAAACAAAAAAGGGTAAGCTTCTCTCCTCACCCACATAGAGCTAAATCTATTTTGGATCTTGTTCATACAGATATTTGTGGTCCTATGGATACTCCATCTATTGGTGGTGCTCTATATTTTACCACTTTTATTGATGATCATAGCAGAAAAGTATGGACTATATTTTTGAAGAAAAAGAGTGACATACTTGATCATTTTAAAAGGTTTGTTGCTAATGTAGAAAGGCAGACAAGCAGGCAACTTAAGATATTGCGTAGTGACAATGGAGGAGAATATTATTCTACTAAATTTGAAGAGTTTTGTAGGCAAAAAGGCATCTTTAGACAAAATACTACACCTTATTCTCCTCAACAGAATGGAGTAGCAGAGAGAATGAATAGAACATTATTGGAGAAGATGAGGAGCATGTTATCAGATGCAAAGCTCAGTAAAGGGTTTTGGGCTGAAGCAATTTCAACTGCCAGCTATTTGGTTAATTTATCACCATGCACTGCTTTGAGTGACAAGACACCTGAAGAGGCTTGGAGTGGGAGAAAACCATCTATCTCTCACCTGAGGGTTTTTGGTTGTGAAGCCTTTATGCACATTCCTACTGAAAAGAGGAAAAAATTGGATGAAAAATCTAAGAAATGCATTCTTGTTGGTTATGGAGAAGTTGTTGGAACAAAAGGATATAAATTATGGATTTCGGATGAACATAGAAGTGTTTTTAGCAGAGATGTGATTTTTAAGGAAATTAAGATAGTTGGAGATATTCAACAACATGAATCACAACAACAGTTGAAAGAGAAGGTTAGTGTGCATGAATACACTATGTCAGGTCAGCCTTCAAATGAAGCACATGCTCAGCCCCATCAACCTCAAGAAACAATATCTTTTGATATTTCAGATAGAGTTTCCAACCTAGAAGGACCTGGTGAAGATTTGCCTGCTTATATGCCTGAAGAAGTGCATCAAGAGGATCAACAAATAATGCAGTCTGATTATCAACCTTGTAGAGAAGAGGTCCAAGAATCAGTGGAGCAGCCTAGAAGAACTAAAAGAGAGAAACATCTTCCCAACAGGCTTCAAGATTATTTTTGTGGATTTACAATTGTTGGTGATGATCCTCTCACATTTGAAGATGCCATGAATAGTCCGGAGAAAGAGCATTGGAAGAAGGCCATGCAAGAAGAAATGGATTCAATGAAGAAGAACCATGCATGGGATTTAGTTCAACAACCTATTGGGAGAAAGATAGTAGGCAACAAGTGGGTGTTCAGAAAGAAGTTAAGGCCTGATGGGTCTGTGGAAAGATACAAGGCCAGATTGGTTGCAAAAGGGTTCTCTTAGATCCCAGGTATTGATTTTCATCAAACTTATGCTCCCACTGTGAAGTTATCTTCTATTAGACTTTTGCTTGCATATGCTACTGCTTTTGATTTAGAAGTTGAACAAATGGATGTTAAAACTGCATTCCTGCATGGAGATTTGAAGGAGGAAATATACATGCAGCAGCCTAAAGGTTTTGAAGTAGGAGGTGCAGGTGTTGTTTGTAGGTTGAAAAAATATCTCTATGGATTGAAGCAGTCTCCTAGAGAATGGTACCAAAAGTTTGACAATTATGTGTTGCAGATTGGATTTTTTCGTAACCCTACAGATCCATGTGTGTATTACAAAACAGAAAGTAAAAGTTTTGTAATTTTGGTTTTGTATGTGGATGACATCCTCCTGATTGGAAATAATAAGCAATTGATTTCAAAAACTAAGGAGTTATTGTCAAAGAAATTTGATATGAAGGACTTGGGTCAGGCACGCCATTGCTTGGGTATTGATATTGTCAGAGATCGTAAGGGCAGACAATTATGGATTTCCCAAAAGGATTACATTAACCAGATTTTGAAAGAATTTGGAATGCAAGATAGTAAACCTGCCAAAACTCCTTTGCAGCCTGGAGTTAAATTATCTACAAAAATGTGTCCAACTACAACTGAAGAAAAGGAGAGGATGAAGAAAATTCCATATGCAGAGGTTGTGGGCTCACTGATGTATGCAATGGTATGTACCAGGCCTGATATTGCTCATGCAGTTGGTATGGTCAGCAGATATATGTCCAATCCTGGAAAGGAACATTGGACAGTTGTAAAAAGAATTTTTAGATATTTACAGGGTACTAAAGATCATGTTTTGTGTTATCTACCCAAGAAGAATGAAGAGTTTTGTTTGCAGGGACATGTAGATGCAGATTGGGCAGGTGACTTGGACAACCGTAAGTCAACAAGAGGATATGTCTTCACTTTGTATGGTGGTGCAGTGAGTTGGAGGAGTAAAAAGCAAACTGTTGTAGCTTTGTCAAGTGTTGAAGCTGAATATATTGTTGCAACTGATGCTGCAAAAGAAGTTGTTTGGTTGATGAGGTTGTGCAAAGGTTTGCATTTGAACCAAGAATATGTTGGAATAAAATGTGACAGTCAAAGTGCAATAGCACTTGCATATTCTTCATCATTCCATGAAAGGACAAAACATATTGCAGTGAAATATCATTTTGTGCGTGATATGGTGGAGTGTGGAATGATCAACCTGATCAAATGCAAAACTCAAGAGAATGCAACAGATGCACTTACTAAGGTTGTCACAGTTCAAAAGCACCAATTTTGCAACAATGAGATTGGGATAAAAGATTCTAGAAAAATCCTGCATCAAGTGGGAGTTTGTTATAATGTGCAGGTGCTGCATGATTTTCCTGACTAATGATGGAACCTTCTAGAAAGTTCATGGAAACCCCTTTTTGTGGAGAATCTTCTGGAAAGTTCATGGAAACACCTTTTTGTGGAATTTATGCCTTTTAGTATGACCTGGAAGATTCCAGAAGATTAGTAAACCCTAGAAAATTCTAGAAGGTTGTGGGTTCCTCTCATTTTGTGATTATATAAGAGAATTGTATGTATGTAATATGGCATTGCAGAGTTCCTCTGAATAAATATATGTTTCTCTGTATTTATTGTGTCCTCCTTTTATCTGTTGTTCATTTTTTTGCTTGCAGTTTTTATTCTATGTTTAATTAGCATATGCTCTATTTTTCTTTTCATGGTGTGCATGGTGAGCCAAGGCATCATCATCGACACCACCGACTATGACTCTATCGTGGTCATGGACAAGACCGCCATGACCATCACCTAGCGTAATGATGTAAAACATGTTGGACACCATCGTTAAGGAGGGATTGGATCTTAACACCATGATCTACTCGGACGGGGTCTCCTCCACTGGGGTCGTCACCACTGGTGCCCACGGTAGCGACTTGGTTGGTAGTGACAACAACATCTAGGAATACATTATGGCAATGACAATCAGGCTTCCTGCTACACCCAAATATGGGTACACGAAAGTCATCACATTGCCACAAGAAGATCAGGATTTAAAATTCATGGTCCTCTCGCTTGAAACGTTGGGGCCATAATCGATATCACGTTCACTCTGGAGCCCATTTTCAAACATTGAGTAACATACACCTTGCATAATGATGGCAAATTAGGTCAATATCTGGTAGAGACTTTCTTGAGGAAGCGTGAGTTTTGACACAACAAAACTCCTTAACATGAAAATATAATTACCTATTGGTCCAAACATGATTCTTGAGTCAATTCAAAACTCTAGAAAGGGAGATGTGATTGGGTCTAGAATTTGATGGTAAATGACCATATTTTACATTTGCAACCATAAATTACTCTTTTGATTTTATATCGACCATAGATTTTTACTTGGTATTTTTTTTATAAACCGTAAATTTTATAGATAAATATATTTAAAAACCATAAAATTTATTTATGATATACATATATACATTAAATATATCGATATATAAATGTATTACATATATTTTATTTTTATTGTAATTTGCACGTCTCCACTCTCCATTCATAATTGGTTAGGGGTAACTTGTGAGAGATAATAAGTAGTGCTCTCATGAGATGGCATTAAGTACAATACACATTTCAGTGCATGGCCCCATAAAAGGCAACAAATAATAATTTAAATTAATTCCCTCTCGAATAATTGAAGCACACAGTAGTGTGGATTACTTTTGTAACGTATGCATGCTTAAGTGTAAGAACGATGTGTATTTAGTGGGTTTGTTTTGTTTTAGAGACATGCCATGGGTCATTAATGAAAAAGCGAATTGCCAGTGGGAATAAGAGTGGGGTGAGTAAATGTGTCGAGGTATTTATAGGAGAATATCGTCGGATTAAATTTTGTGTTGTTTAAGGGTGTGAAAATCGCCATCTCTTTTACAGCTTGAACAAGTTCACGACCATAAAGGGGAAAAACTAAAATAAAAAATGATTGGGTGAGCGAGATATTGGTGATGGTTGAAATAATAATTGCATCAATTTATTTTATAATGTGTAATTGTAAATATTGGTTCACCATTTATTTATGACACTTCTTACTGTCAATTGTTTTATTTGGTTCATCTAGTTTGATAGGTACAAACAAAGAAAAAATATTAGCTTTAATGTAGCATTCACCTAGTTTGACAGTTACAAATAAAGAAAAATATTAGATTTACTATAGCGCATCTGCCTCTGTATAAAGGTTTCAGTTTTCACACAACTTTAAAGATAATTGTTTTCTTAAATTTATAGCTAATTGATATTTTCTTTGATTTTATTCTATGTTGGTGACGTGTCTATGAATGGAGAAATGTAGTGACTATTTAGTTGTGGTTTTTCTAGATTTTATATTGTGATTCCATGATTGTTACTATGACTGTTAATTTTATGAATAGATAACCCTTTCAAAATAAATTTGATCATCTTCCTTTATAGAAAATATGAAATTGTTGTTATCTTTCAAAAAAAAATTGAAAGGCAAATAAAATTTTTAACCGTAATGAAATTCAATAAAAAATTTAACCATCATAAAAATTCCTATTGATATGTAATTTTTTTTTTTTAAATTCCAGCCCAGGATGTGATATATGTTTTTCTTTTGCCTTTTAAAACAATTAGTTAATAACAAAGAGTAAGACAGGTAAGGACATTTTAGTGGTAATAAGGATTATATCTAAAAACATTTAAGTTCATATAAAATATTTATATGATGAAATAAAGATTCCTCATAAAAGTTTATTTAAATTTAATTTAATTAATTTTTTTGGTCCAAGTTGAATGTTCTAAAAGACTAAGGATTGTTAACTTCCTTTAATTCAATAAACTAAAATTTATAATAACAACATCCTAATATTATTTAAACTAACTTAAAAAACAACTTGAAAATACTAAGACGGATAAATATGTGAAGATCTCATGCTTGATATTTGACGTATAACTTTGTATTTCATACCAATTTACCTTCTTGAATCAAATTAAAAGCTGTCATCCTTCTAAGTCAAAATAAATTTTTAACCTATACGTTACCTTAAGATCAAATTATGTTTCTTGCTTAATCAGTTTTGATTGCCTTTTGGAATCAAATTTGAAGTAGTCTCAATTGTAACTCAATTCAATTTGCCCAACCTACGGCGGCCTTCATGTTATTGCACCAAAGAGCATCTCTTGCTTTAGAATTCTTTACATTTTCGTTCTTCCGTAAATCAACAGTATTAGAAAAAAATAAATGTCACTCGCCTTCCTCGTTGAATCCAGTTCATGAGTAAACGGTTCATTATTTGAAAATTTTAAAATTTTTTACAAGGCAAAGAAAGAAATGAAGCTAATTAGAAACAAGTAATTTATAATTTTAAAATTGTGATAAAAATTTAAAGACGTCAATGTGTTTTAGGTGGTTAACTTAATTAAATTATCATAGCGTTAAAGTTTTTTATAATATCTTCTTTTTCGTTTGATAAATAACTCTTTTTTTCTTAATAAAGGTTTTGCATTGCATGTATTCACCTAATTGATTGACTTCAAAGTAATTGTTTTTTTTGCTTATTGACGAATGGTTATTATAGTAGCTGTTTGTACAGTTGGTTGATAAAATGTTCATAAAAAAATTTAGTAAGACCAATATTCATCAAAGAGCTTTGACAAGGGAAGCTATTAGAATTTTTTGATTTTATTGTTTTTGGTTTTTTATTTTGAGTTGAGGGTACAAAGACTTTGTTGTTTTTTGAGCCATAGACTTTGTTCATTGTTTTTTGAGCTTTTTAGAAGTGTCTGAAATTTTAAGATCAAATTGTCATCCTAATTTTAAATGTAATTTAATAATATTCAATAGTGCCTCAAATTTTAAGATCAAATTGTCATCCTAATTTTAATGTAATTTAATAATATTTAATTATATCAGCATGCTTTTTGTTGTTGTTCTAGATCACCATAATACTTTTTGGACATGTTATCGCTAAAAAAAAATTGGATGGATTAAATCAGCATCTAAAGTTAGATTAAAATCTAAATTGGATAACTATCATCCAATTTATAAAGGTAGTATACAAGACAAGATAATAGAAGTTTAGTGTGATCAAAATTTGGGGGTTAACGTTATAGCTTTGTATGGCATATAAATATCATTTATTCTAAATATTGTATACCTAAACATATATATATATATATGTGTACGAATACCATTTATTCTAAATGTTGTATATATAAAAAAAGTTTAGAGACCAAAAATTTAATAATAAGAAGGTAAAATTTATTCTAAGGATACCATTAAGAATCAAAGAGATAATAGCTTCTATTGCACTACAATTGCATTTGTTGCATATTAGTTCCTCATATCCCCTATTTTGTATCACAAAGACTAACCCGATGAATAAAAGAGAGACATTTCATGTAAACCTTATAGTTTTATGTCATGTTTGAACAAGGTTTAGATCTATATATAACATGTATAGAACTAAATTTTATCGTAGACTCCATTTGACTAATACTCTTGATTAATAAAACTTTTAGGTTCTAGTTTTTTGCTTCTATTCTTTGCAAGTTTTTATCCTTAATTTCTTTGGAATATATAATGTTAAGCTTCACTTGAGACCATAATTTATCTTTATAGTGTATTTAATTATATAGTCCTATGGGCCATTATACACCTTGTACATGTGGATTAATGACAATACTTTTTGGTTACATAGGAGAGTTGGTGACAACCACACTATTTTTAGTAATTTACAAGTGCAGGGTTTAAACCATAGGGACTACTTCAATCAAACCTATTATGGTTAGTTATTATTGACCCAACATGAAGGGTACCACCGATCGCTTAGGATTCATATTGTTTTGTCAGTCTAGCATGCACTCAGAGGATTCAGATCAGACGACTACCTTTGCAAATTGGCTACCCTCGATATTTGAACCTGGATGTCTTCTTGGTAAATGTCTGGCCATACAAGCAGTTATCGATCTGCCTAGCCCTCGGGGGCTCTAAATTTTAGGTTAGTGTGAAAAACCCCTATGACCAATGCATAGGGCTAAGCAGTCTCTTCCCAACCATGATCCCTTGTAAATTTGAAAGCTATGCTTATCAATAGGAAATTTAACACATAACCTTTGTGTACTTCTTTGCATCGTAGAGGTTCAAATCATGGACCTCCTATTTAATAGGGCCAAACTCACCTTGTCCACTTGCGATAAAATATTAAGGTGAGTTATTTAATCTTGACGAAAGGTCACTTGTAATTTGGGTATTTATACCACTTTATCCTAATTATTTTATCATTGGTTGAGAAACTAATATTTTTATTATTGGAATTATTTGATGTCTAAGGATAACCTTCATATTGTGTTGTGTTTATGTGTGATTTACCTTTTTATTAGGTATTCTATTTATTTTATTCATTCCTATCTATCTATCTATATATATATATATAATATTTTACTACACAAAGCAAATAGTTACAAAGCATACAAGGAATGACAAATCAAATCCAAGCTAGTATATATGATTTTATTACCATAATATTTGATTGAGTTCTTGTTACCCTATTAAAATTGTAGGTCTTCTCCATTGCCATTCAAGTTTAATATGGTTTTTCCAAATATACCATGATCTAAGAGTCAAGTTCACTCCAATATTAGCCATCTTATCTGATTTCCTATTATATGTTTTGCACACATAGTGCAATTCTATCTTGGATAATTGTTTCAATAGAATCTTGATAATATTTATCACATACAAGATGTTAATAGACTAAAAATAACCAAATTTTGTGGTATTTATAATGAGTTTCAAATCACCAAAGATCTAAATTGAGTCACATTCGTTTTATTTTGCTAAAACCAATCTCAATTTTAGAGCATTAACCTTAGTAGTGTTGTTTTAAGAGGGGCCTAGTCCAACAAAAAACTTCACACTAATTTTACCATCGAGAAATAATACACCTTTACCTCCAACAACTCTTGGGTTTCCTTTTGGGATCCCATCAAATAAAAGGGAGTAACTAATAGAGATCAAGGTGGCATGATCATAATTTATTATTTTCTTATTGAAATGAATTCTTGGGTTAGTCTCATTTAAAATAGCAATAATATTTGAGAGCATATCCCACGGACGAGAGAATTTGTTCTTGAATATGGCACCATTTCTTGCTTTCCAAACACTTTAAAAGTGATATCTAGGCATCATTTTCTTCACCTGTATGAGTCAAAGAGAAAATATAGTCAAACCTGAAATAAGAGAGTGCCTATTTATAGATTTTTCAAAGGAATTAGATGCAAGAACAACCAAAGAAATATTAGAGAGAATTAATCTCCAGAATTTCTTAACACAGGAACAATGTGCAAGAAGATGATCTCTACTTTCCTCATCTACATGGCATAAAGAACATTGACTTGGACCCTCTAAATTTATTTTTTGAATGTTATCCCAAGTTAATTACTTATTCAAATACAAGAGCCAAAGAAAATTTTATTTTAGGAATAACACCTTTGTGCCAAATGTGTCTCCATTTGGGCATAGAAGGGGAAGAACCTTGAATCAGTTTATAATATTTATTGACAAAATAAATACCCAAACCTTTCATACTCCCCCAAATTAACTTATCTTCATCCAAAGTATGAAGAGGAGTTCTACCCTCCATTGAAGTAATAAAAAAATTCCAGTCCTCAATTAAATTTTGAGGTATTATAATATTATGACAAGACTTAATTCTTGGAGGAACAATAAAATTCATCATCTCAGAAAGAAATTATAAGTTAGAAAAATTTAGTCAATCTTGTAATTTATCTAAAATGGCAGGTCTAAAATTTTCCATGATTTTTAATTCAAGATTTTTTATCTTTTTCCCATTTATAGGTATCCAAGATAAATTCTTATAGATAATTTCCATGGCTCTTTCAATATTTCTCCAAATTAGAGATTTCTTCCTAGTGTAAATGTTGAGAATTTTACCATTTTATATTTTATAATTACATTTATGAATCAAAATTTTGGGCCACCAACAATCTTTGTTAGTAATTATATTCCAAATATGTTTGACTACTAGAGCATTTTTTATGGTAAAAATACATCTAAAACCAATTCGTCCTTCCTTATTACTTTTGATAATACAGTCCCACTTGACTATGTCATACTTTAATTTCCTATCATGTTTTCCCCCCTCCCACATGAATTTATTGAAAAGTTATATTTTTCATGATACCAATAAGACTACATAGAATACTTATTTGGTAAATAGAAAGGATATACACCATATATTTTATAATAATAACCCTTTTTGTAGGGGTTAACAAGCAATTTGACCAATCATTGAGTCTATCTTTTATTTTTTAAATTATTTTTTATATATCATCAAACTAGATTTTGTGAAAGAAATTGGAATGCCTAGATAGGTAAAACTGGATTTCATACTCACTTTAAAGCTAAGAATTCAAGAAATACCAAAAATATTCTTTTTAGAGTGATTGGAGATATAGATAATCAACTTAGAGTTATTAATTTTACTGCTTGTGGCCTCCAAGGAAACCTTGAGATATTTTACAAATATATAAGCAATTTGAGTAGAGGTATGCCCAAGTAACAATGTATCATCACAAATTGAGAATGGTTGAGCTATTTACCACAATTATAAGTGGATATACCTAAAAATGATCTTTTCACTCTTAGCTATTCAATATTCCTACCTAGAAGTTTAGAAGTTAAAATATATAAGAATGGGGAAAGAGGGAAGCCCTACCTATAACCATGAGAAAGCTTGAAGAAAGGTGTGAGGCTTCTATTAAATGGGATGCAATCCATGGGTTACTTATGCATGCTTTGATCCATTCAACCATGTCCTCCTTAAATTTCATTTTACACAGTTTTAAAGATGGACTAGTGATTGAGTGTGTTAAATGTATTTGCCACATCTAGTTGTATGGTCATTATATTTTTATCTCCTTGCTTAAAAGAGTGGATGAATTCTTGTGTGAGGATTATTACTTCATAAATATGATGATGAGGAACAATACTCGTTTGTTCTTATAATATCAAAAGTGGTATAATTTTTCCCATTCTCCTTGCTATTAGCTTTGTAATAATTTTGTAAGAAATATTACAAAGTAAAATTGCTTTAAATATTTTCAATATTTTAGCTTGATTTTCCTTAGGAACTAATTCTAAAAAGGAATAATTGATCACACCATAAAGTTTTTCCTTTTTTTAGGAGTCCACAATCATAAGGAGAAGGTCATCCTTTATTAATTCTTGGAAGTCTTGATAGAAGTTAGCATTGAAACCATCTGGTCCTACAACTTTGTCATGTTTCATACTGAAAACTACTTGTCAAATTTCCTCCATCATAACATCTGAAATACACTTTTCATTTTTCTCTTGAGTTACCAAGGAGGGAATGTATGAAAGAAATTTATGTATCTGGATAGATATGTCTTGAATTTCTTCCTTGAAAATAAGCTAAAAATGATCAAAGATACTAAGTTTTATATCTTGCACATAATCTAAAACCTACCCATTTTAAGAGACTAGTTTGGAAATTAAATAATAAATTATTCTTTGAGATTAATCCTATAGAAGTACTTAGTGTTCCTATCATCCTTTTATAACCAAGTCAATTTAGATTTTAATCTCCAAGAAGCATCTTCAATGCTTAAATAATTTAAAAGAGAAGAGGAACATTTCTATTATTGCTTGATAAGATCCTCTATAGGACCCTCAATCTTAATATTTTCTTGAATTTTCTCTAATTATTGTTTTATAACTTCTAATTTTTAAATTTTGTTATTTTCTTTAATCCAATTTCTAATACCAAAATGAACACTCTATATTTTGTTAACCCATTATTACTCTTGTAAATGAGAGTATACTAAATTAGACCAAGAATTCATAACCATTTGAACAAACCTAGGTTGATTGAGCCAAAGTGAAGAGTATTTGAATGGAATGGTACCCTAATCGGTTCTCTATTTTAAGCAAAAGCTAATGAGATTATGGTAAAAAATGGGGTTAGAGATAATAAATGAAGGATCCAAAGGAAACTCTTCCAAAAATTCACCAAAAATAAAAAATCTATCCAATCTAGCTATAATATTAGCTAAACCAACATGCTTATTTAATAGTAAATTTACCTTTATTGGGATTGAGATCATCTAAGTTTAAAATGTTGATAATATCTTTCATCTTCTCTATCTCTACATTAGATAGATAATCCACCTCTTTTCTCATTTTTATATAGAACTAGATTTAGATCCCTTCAAGAATTCAATTTTTGGGTCTTAAGAAACAAACATTCTCTTTGATAGAGAACCAAAAAAATTTCTTATCCATATGGTGTTTGGGAGAGTAAAAATTGGTAACAAAGACCAAAATATTTGAGGAAAAATAATGTAAGGATATTCTAATCTAGTTATCATGTAGGAAATAATACTCAAGGTGAAAATTAGTAGACCAACAAGTGATGATACCTCCTAAAGCACCCTTAGAATAAGATGCTAGGCATTCATAATTTAGCCAAATTTTATTGAAAATATATTTTGTAGTATTACTATCTAAATTAGTTTCTTGAATAAGTAAAATATCAAGTTTCATAGTTTTCAACAAGTATTTTAAGTAGATTTTTTAATTTGTATCCCCTAGACCTCTTATAATCCAAGATAGAACTTTCATTACTTACATTTTTGAGATTTAGATTTTATGGTTGAATTGAACTTTGCTTACTTGCTAGCTACATCATTTTTTAATTGTTTCCTTGTCTTTATCTTCAATATTTTTTTTTATTGGAAATTTGAGCAATTTTTATTGTCACTGATGTCAAGAGGTTGATGTCCAAGTTTCATCATCATTAATGTCATCAGGTTGTTTTTCCAAAATACAAGGAAGTGATTAAAATAAATAGAATATAATATTTATTTTAAATATTATATGCCTAAAATAGGCCTAAATATTGAAGATCCAAGAAAGGAGGAGTAGGTTTAAAAAGAAATAATAATATTATAATATTTAATATTATAATATTTGAGGAAAAAGGATGAGGTGAAGAAAACAAGGTCCAAGGAATTGTTAAAATAATATTTTCTTGAAAAGACCCATTGAGCACTTTTTAAAGGATTTAATTTAATTTATTTAAATTAAAATATTTTAACCTATGGTTAAAATTTTAATTTAAATAAACCAAAGGGGGCAAAGTTTTCAAAGGTTTTAAAATTTAAATTTAAATTTGAATTTCGAATTTGGTCCGACGAGTTAAGTGAAAATGAAAACGTGCATAAAAAAGGAGAAATGATTTTTAATTTCACCCCTCGGCTATGCTATGCTAATGCTATATGTGATTTTTCATGCATTTCTTTACTAAGTGAGAACAGAGGATTCATGGATTTAAAATTTTTTAAGAGTCAGGTGTTGGTTGAAGTGCAAGTGATGTGGCTAAAGAATTTCTAAGTTGTTCTCACAACAGAGGTCATGGTTTTGAATCCCCATGTGACCCATTTTTATAAAGGAGGAAGATGTATTTCTTGTTCATCGAATTTCTACGGAAGCATAAGAGGGTGTGCATGAACTAAGGTTCATGTATGGGTGTGTAGCCCAATGATATTTTAGCCTTGGGCTAAGGCACTACGATGTTAGTTTATTGCAAGTTTGATTTTTGGTACATACAAGACATGCACAATATTTTTGAGACGTGGGCCAAAGACTAAGGTAAACACTTTTGATTATTATTTAATTTTGCCAAAGTTTGAGAGGTGCTAGTTTTATAAAGGCTATGTGATATCATTTATATATATGATATGATCTATATAGGTATATAGATTTATGTTTAGGGTAAGTGTAGGATAATAGATTACAAAAAAGTGAACCTTAATTAGATGTCAAGACCTAAAAAATAAGGTTATTTAAAACTAAGAAAATGATATGTGATAATTGGAATTTGATTTGAGAGATACTTGTTATTAGAATATAGACTATACATTTAAATCTAGATTTTAGATATGTAACATTTATTTATAGTTTCTCTAGATAATTCAATTATTTTAATTAATTATAAATAGTGACATGTAGAAAATATTTTGGCTATAGCATGAAAATTTGGTATTTCTATCTCTTT
Source organism: Wollemia nobilis (assembly GCA_028583015.1). Lineage (NCBI taxonomy): Eukaryota > Viridiplantae > Streptophyta > Pinopsida > Araucariales > Araucariaceae > Wollemia > Wollemia nobilis. Next base: position 17,537,000 of record JAQPPZ010017235.1, read on the forward strand.
ATTTAGAACATTTATTTCTTATTTTTAAAACCAATATGACTCCTTTTTAATACATTATGATAATAAAAATATTTTTTTTTTCTTGCACATATGAATCCTAGTCCATTCCATTAATTTCTACTACCTCTTGTAAATTTTTAAGCTTAGATTTAATTTCCTCAATTTCTTTAATGATGTGACCAAAATATTTAGCATTCCACATATTTGTTTTCTCTTTTATATATATAATCTTTTGAAAAAACCTATACATACATGATCCTTTAAAATATGCTTCATATAAACATATTATAACCATCTAGAATAAATATGGGTGTTAGAGCCACATATATATTGAAATAAAAATATTTTTGGATGACCACTATTGAGTAAATCACGATAGAATGGGTTTTTGATATGATCCTATTTATAGTATTATATACAATGATATTATATACTCTATTTACAACCATGTATTGTATAGCAAACATTTATCTAATATTTATACTATATGAGTTTGCTCAATGTGTCTATTATTCAATATATATTGAAACCTTTATGGAATATCATACCAAAGGCCATTTAAATTAATAAAGTTTTATAAAATATAGTATTTATCTTGACCATCCAAGGGAACCACCCTTATTTTCTTAAGAATATAGAATTGTGTTGAATTTCATTGAGCAATCCATAGGTCACAATTATGAATCATTATTATATTTTATCAAAAAAATGTTAAGATCCTTCCAAGATCTTGTTAGTAAGCTTGTAGTAAAATAAACACACATTCACATAATAGTGCGATAATAATATAAAATAATATGGAACATAATAATATTGCTACATCAATTATTTTGGAAGCAAATTATATGCTAAAAACAAGAGTATATTACAAAATCACAAACCTCTTCAAGGGGGCAACCTCCTTAGAAATAGAGCTTCAATACAAAAATATGAGATGTCTCTCTTCTTGACCCTTTATATCTTTTAAATACTTCTAACAAATAATTTTTACATCCTTTAATAATATATTTTAATAATACAAAATAATTACACGATATGGGCCTATAAGCCTAGGTGCCCAAAGTATCATATGACTAAAAAATTACTAATAATATTAGAATGGGGACTTAGCATCTTCTTCCCCTTCAAAATGCTTTATCCTTAAAGATAGATATAAGGAAAATGCTATTGAATCTACTAAAAAGAATCCCATTTGGCATCTTCCTATTGTAAACCCTTCCTCTGGACCAAGACTTCAATGATAGTACAATTATAAAGAGTATGGGTTCTCTAATCCAGAATGTTATCAGGCTCCAAGATATCCAAACCTTCATCATCCAACTTGGGTGGTGTCAAGTTGAATTAAATGTGATTATTGAGTACCTCCTTTAGATAAGAGATATGGAATATTAGATGTATTTTGGAATAAGGTGGTAATGCAAGCTAATAGTCCACTTGGTCAATCTGTTACAACACCTAATATGGTCTATAAAATATTTTTGTAATCTTTTTAAGAGCAAAAAGTTGCACTAATTTTTGATTTTATAGCAACAATAAAAGAAAGACCATATCTTCCACATTAAAGTTATGCTCTAAATAATGTTGATCAATTTCTTGTATCATTTGATTCTAAGACAACCAATTTCTCCTTTTAAGTATTTTAAGATTTTGGTACATTATTGAAATGATGAATCTACTACCTAAAATTTAGATTGTATTGGCACATATAAAGAGGCCAATGAATATGGGTACCCATAAACTATCTCAAAATAAAATATTATAGTAGTTGTGTAGAATAAAGTATTGTAGCATCATTCATTCAAGAGAAGACACTTGCCCCACTATTTTCTACATAATGGATTTTGGTATACCATTGAATTTAAAAATTAAGTCCATGAATATTTGACCAATGATGGAGGTATGGTAAGGATGGTCCAAGGAACATAAATGAACATAGTTTGAGAGATATTCCACAACCATAAGAATCATAAATTTTCCCCTGGACTTAGAAATTACTTTGATAAAATCCATAGAGATATAAGTCCATACACTTTCTAAAGTTGATATAGGTTGCAAAGTGTCTAAGTATAAACTATTTCTCATTTCATCCATTGGTATATTTAATACTTTACCATAAATATTTAGATTTTTTCATTCCTTACCAATAGAATATGTTTAATCCATTCATATCTTAAAAAACCTTGAATGGCCTATTGCAAGTAAAGAATGCAACTATCTTATGATATCCTCATAAATAAATAAATATCTAGGAGCCATAGTACAACTTGGTATCTCAATAGCTATCCATCCAATGATTATCTAGTATATGAATTGGAATTTCTTTAGAGTTTCTCCCTCAATGTTTGTAAGGGTGAATATTTGGTTACTTTTTTATTAAGTTGGATAACTCACTAGGAAAGTGGATAAAAGAAGGCACACAATGTTTCATGATCCTCAAACTAATGTGAAAGGGCATCTGTAGCAATATTTTCCTTGCACGCAATATTTTTCTAGGGGAATTGATGGCCATTGACAATCCAACCCTTGCACGCACCAGAATGACGCATGCTAGGATTTGTGTAAATGCAAATCTAGAATCTGAGCTTCCTACTCATGTGGAGTTAGAATATGGAAATAAAACAAGATTACAGGTCATCGAATATGAAAATAGACCGGCATTTTTCTCTAACTGTAATATTCAAGGCCATCTCAAAGGACAATGCTCTTTTTTGAGAAGCCAGCAAACCCTTCCTAGGAATAATGACTCCAAGCGGCAGTCTTTTAGAAATAATGGCAAATACACAGGGATGTACAGGGTTAAAGATCCAAATGTTGAAAATGCAAAGGCCTCTGGTTTGGGGAAAATGGAGAATGAGGCTGAGCTTCACATGGACAATGGTAAGGACAAGAAAATTGCTACATCACAAACTGACCAACAAAAGGTATGCTCTCCTTTCGAAAATCTAAATAAATTTAACATTTTGGCTGAAAATCAAATAATTACAGAGGAAAATCAGAATGAAGGGTCTAATGTTGAGGATATAAATCTTGGTCTCCCTGCTTACCTTGACTCCCCAACCAAATCTGGACCTTCCAATCCTCCTCCTGTTGGCCATAAAGAATGCCCTAATGATGAGTCTTTTTACGCCCCAGAAAGAGAAAAAGTGCTTTCAGAGTTAATCAGCCCTTCCAAGCGACATTTTTCACCTTTGTCTTTGTCCCAATCCAGAGAAGGGGTTTCCAGTACTGTTATCCAACAGGTTACCCAAACCAAATTTAGCCCGAAACAGACTAGAAGCTCAATGAAGTCCCCCATGATTGACTATGGAGGTGAGAAAAAAAAGGGAAGAAAGCAAATGCCCAACAATGGAAAGAAGAGGTCCAAGATGAGATAGCTAATGGAATTCAGACTACTCTGTTTCCATCAACTGGAAATCTTCCCTTTGAAGAAAACAAAATTCTTAAGCCCCCTCAAGTCCAAGGCAGGGGAAGAGGAAAAAACTTTAAAAGTTCCAAATGAATATCATATCCTGGAATGTAAGGGGGCTCAATGGCCTTCCTAAACAGCGGTTAGTCAAATATTTAAGAAGAGATTTTGATCCCACTATTCTTATTTTGCAAGAAACTAAAGTCGATGAAGTTTTGTCTAGAAAAATTGCCCTCAATATCTGGAAAAAGGGAGAAGCAATTTTTTGCAAAGCCAATGGAACCTCAGGTGGTCTTCTTTGTATCTGGAATCCAGGGAAGGTGGAATGCAAGGTTATTCAATTAGGGGAAAGGGTAATGAGCATTATTTTTAAGGATAAGGTTAGTGACCTTTCTTGGATATTAACAAATGTGTATGCCCCTAATTCTATATCTGGGAGAGCTGATCTATGGAATTTACTCAGTCATTTCAAGGAAGCTTTTCAGGATATCCCATGGATAGTGGCGGGGGACTTTAATACCCCTCTTTACCCCTCTTATAAAAAAGGGGGAGTAGGAATTCTAGCAAGAAGTATGGAGGACTTTCAAGATTTCATCAACAACAACAATTTATTGGATGTCAAATTAAAAAATGCTAAATCTATTGTCCTTGCCTCGCATTGGGTCTGACCACAACCCGATTTTACTTGAAATTGAAGACTCCAAAATTCAAAAGGCCTTTTAGGTTTGAATCTATGTCGATGCACCACCCTGATCTCAGAGACATAATTTCTCAGTGGTGGCAGCATTCTTGTCAGGGCAGGCCTTCATTCAGATTAGCACAGAAACTTAAAGTGGTGAAAGAAAATCTAAGGATCTGGAATAAAGAAATTTTTGGAAATATTTTTGAAAAAAAGAAAGTTATCTCTAAAAGGTTATCAATCATTGAGAAAAAACTTGAAGAGGGATTGCCAGACCCTTCCCTACAGGCAAATGAAAATAAATCCCTTGCTGAGTACCATAATGTTTTAGCCTGCGAGGAGACTTTTTGGCGGCAAAAGTCTAGAGCTACCGGCTAAAAGAAGGTGATGCCAACACAAGATTTTTTCATGCATCTACCTTAAGGAACAGAAGCCACAATAGAATTAAAGAACTTGTTAGAGATGATGGGTCATTCCTTTCTAGTCCTAATGAGATCAGAAATGAAGCAGTTTCCTATTTTCAGAATCTTTTAGGAGAAGAACATTTCAGTTCTGCCTTAGCTTCAGAATCAATGCTTTACCATATTCCTCATTTAATTTTTGATGACTTGAATGGGGAGTTAATTAAGCCTTTCACGGATGAATAAATCAAAGAGTCCCTCTTCTCAATGAACCCTGATAAAGCTCCAGGTCCGGATGGGTTTTCACCTCATTTTTTTTAGGCTTTTTGGGATATTGTAGGTTTTTATGTATGTGCTACTATCAAGGAATTTTAGTCCACAAAGCATATTCCGAGAAGTTTTAACTCCACTTTTATTGCTTTAATCCCAAATATTCCTACTCCTAGGTCTATGATGGATTTTAGACCTATTAGCCTTTGTAATGTTGTTTATAAAATTTTGACCAAGGCGATTGCAAATAGAATGAGGAAGATCCTTCCTATGTTTATTGATGTTTGTCAAGGCAGTTCAGTCCCTGGAAGGTCCATCCTTGATGGTGTCATAACAGTTCATGAAGCCCTCCATTCGGTAGTCCAGACTAAAAAACCTGCTTTTGCTCTCAAGTTGGATATGAACAAGGCTTATGACCGCATAAACTGGAGTTTTGTCTCTGCCATTCTTCAAAAATTTGGTTTTCATCATGAATGGATCAAGCTTTTGGAAGGATGTTTTATGAAACCTTGGTTTTTAGTCCTTGTTAATGGTGCTCCTGCTGGATACTTTCAAAGTAAAAGGGGCCTAAGGCAAGGTGACCCTATCTCTACCATGTTGTTTATCATTGTGGCTGAAGCCTTTGGGAGGACAATCAAAGCTGCCTGTAATATTGGTCTTATTTCAGGAATTAAAGCATCATCACAAACACAGGCAGTTACACATGAATAGTTTGTGGATGATACTTTGTTGTTAACTCTTGCATCAGTTTTTGAGGCTAAGGTCATAAAACATATTCTAGAGCTATATGAGGATGTTGCGGGGCAAAAGGTAAATTTTTCAAAGAGTAAAATTTATTTCTTTAACACTCCCATTCAGAGCGATTAATATTGCTAGGATTCTTGGATGCTCAGTGTCTACTCTTCCATCCACATACTTAGGCCTTCCTTTATTTATAGGCAGAGCTACTGATTCTATGTGGACTAATGTAATTGAAAGAATTCAGAGGAACCTGGCTGGATGGAAAGGGAATTTGTTATCTCAAGCTGGCAAGGCAGTTCTCACCGGAGTTTTCCATTCAAAGCATCCCTGTCTACTTTCTCTCTATTTTTAAAGCTCCTACAAGTGTCTACACTAAAATTGAGACAGATCCGGAAGAGGTTCCTATGGATCGGTTCTGAATCTAAGCAGCGCTTTCACTTGGTGTCCTGGGATATGGTTTGCAAACCAAGGGAGTTTGGAGGTATTGGGCTAAGGAGAATACAACATTTAAACATGGCCCTCCTGGCCAAATAAGCATGGCGTCTTTTGACAAATGCAAATGTAGAATGGATTACTATAATCAGAAGAAAGTACTTACAAGAAATTGAATTCTTAAGCTATTCCTTTCCTCCCAGGGGATCAATTTTTTGGAAATCAATCCTTCAAACTAAAAACCTGCTAAGCAAAGGGCTACGTTGGAAACGGGGAAATGGAAGAAACATTGATTTTTGGGACCACAAATGGTTAAATGACTATCCCCTCTCTGCAGACCCCATCCTTTCAACCCTTAGAGCTTGGACAATTGAAGTTTTTGGTACCAAAGTTGCATATTTTATTACTTTGTCAAACAATAGAAGGGTATGGAAGCCAATAATGAACAATGATCTACCGGGGGCATCAATAATACTTGGAGAATGAATTAAGACAGTCTTTACTCCCTTCTGGAATTCTTGAGGACCAGATTATCTGGGAAGCTTCAGACAATGGGGAATTTTCTGTCAAGACTGCTTATCTGATGCTTATTGATAATGATGAACCTACTTTCCCTCACTTGGAAGTTTGGCCCAAAAGCATTGTTCCGAAGGTTGGGTTTTTTGCATGGTTGGCCATCCAAAATAAGATCCTCACCATGGATAACTTAATAAAAAGAGGTGTGATTGTTGTTAATAGGTGTTATCTCTGTATGTCTGAGTGGGAGTCTATTGATCATTTGTTTCTGTATTGTAATTTTTCTGTCTCAATCTTGTTAGGTCTGTTACAAGTGTTTCATATTTATTGTGTCCATCCTCAGTCCATTTTTGACTTATTTGTCTAGTGGCCTTCTCCATTTTTGAATATGTGTCTTAGGTATATGTGTAAGATCTGCCTTCATCACTACTTGTGGCAGATATGGTTGGAAAGGAATCGTCGGGCCTTCTTGGATAAGGTTTCTCAGTCATCCTCTGTCCTGTCAAAAATTTTAGTATATGCTAATGAGAATGCTTGTTTAGTGCTGCAGGCATCTAGACCTCCAAATCCTTTTGAAGCTTCATTAGGCCAGTCATTAAACTTACCTCTCATTGATGGCCTCAATCATCCTCAAGTCTGTCCTAGAACCATGATCACATGGACCCCACCCCCCCTAGGGTGGATTAAGTTAAATTTTGATGGGGCATCTAGGGGCAACCCAGGTGAAGTTGGGGCTGGTGGCTTACTTAGAGATCACAAGGGTGAGGTGCTTGTAGCTTTTGTTGAACATCTTGGAGCTCAAACTAACAATGTGGCTGAAGCGAGGGTAGTTTGGAGGAGCCTCAAGGTGGCAGAGAATTATCCAGGGAAGCTGTTGGTGGAATGTGATTCTCTTATTATTATAAATCTTCTAAAGAACACTAAGAGAGCTCCTTGGAGATTTGATGACTACATCCACGAAGCAAGGGCTCTAATTCATGATCGACCTGAGGCCATAATTTTGCATACCTTTCGGGAAGCAAACATGGCAGCTGATAGGCTAGCAAATGAAGGCATTGTAGCAGCAAATTTGATCACATGGACTAAAAATCTTCCTCATGCAGTCTCAATGGTGATAGATAATGAAAAATTTTAGATTGGAAGGCTCAAAGTGGATCAATGACAGAAAATGGGGGCATTTTTTAAAATATTTTTTGAACCTTATAATGGCTTTTTTCATATTTGTTTTTTTTGTTCATGTGACTAGTGTTTTTTGCAGCTGGTGGGGCACTGATATAGGTTTTTTATCTACAAATTCATGCATGGGAAACATCTGCTTTGGCCTCAAGTATTTCCCAAGGTGTTTTTGGATTCGATGTTGCAAAAGGCCCTAGCAAGAAATAACAAAGTGTTGGATATCCCTGATAATGAGGTACCAGACCCCACCATAATAGTCTTGGAGAAGATGACAATTTCATCAGCCTCCAACAGTATCAATCAGTTGAAGAGTCTGTCTGGCCTCATTGGTGCAGCTGTTGATTTATGTGATTCTCTAAATCTTCTATTTTATAGCCAACAGTTCCAGGGGAACAAGGAGTCGAAGGCAAAATCTAAAGATGATGGCAAGGAGGATGATAAGAAGTTAGATGAAGACTACAAGGAAGACTGCTTGGCCTCTTGGCTGTCCATTCTATGGGATGTTTTTTTTTACCATATTCTATTATTTTATATGGGCACAAGCTACTCTGCATGGTGCTTGCATGATTAGTTTTTGTCTTTGTTAGTTCTATTTTGCGTCTTTCTTTTCTAATGGCCATAATATTAGGCTTCCATAGTTTAGTTTGGCTGTATTCTGATGGAAGAGTAGGTCTTGGCCCTTTTTGTTGTCAGTTTAAACTTTTAGGGCTTGGCCTTTGTCCAGTTGGTCAGTGGACTGTATTTTGTAAAATGGTTTTGGGTCAACCAGTTAAAACCCGATGTTAATTATAATATTCTCTTACTTACCAAAAAAAAAAATATTTTCCTTGATTTTATTGTAAACAATGTCATAATCATATCTCAACAATTATGAAACCTAGTTCTACTATTCTAGAGTCAATACCCTCTATTCCAAAAAATACTATAAACTCTAATGATCGCTTTTAAATAGAAAAATACCTCCCAATAAGATAAGATCACCAATTATTGATATTATAGAGGATAGACATAATTTCATTTTCCTAAGTGAACTTCCATAAATTTTTCCATGACAATGCCTTACTAGTGAAAGCTATGAACTTTTCTTTATTGTATTAATATTGCACTAATTCAATAGCCCAAAGCATCACTTTTAATTTCTAAATTATTTAGAAAAATCAAGGGTGGCTAACATTGGTGTCAAATTCATGGCTTCCTTAAGATCTTCAAAAGCTTTTTTTTATTAGATTTATCTATAGAAATGAATTATTATTTAACATGGTAGTTAATAGAGCTATTATTTTTACATAGCCTTGAACAAATCATCGATAGTACATAATGAGACCCAAAAATCCCTGAAGTATCTTAATAGTTTGTAGGTTAGACCAATTTTGTATAGCTTCAATTTTTATCGGGTCAACTTTAACTCCCTCCTATGAAACAATATGTCCTAAATATTCAACCTCCTATATTCCAAAGGAACATTTAGATTATTTATAAAAAAAAAACTTATGATCTTACAATAGTTACAAACTCTGATCTAGATGTTGCATGTCCTCTACCCAAGTGCAACTATAGATGACAATATCAATAAAGAAGACCAAAATAAAATTGAAAAGAAATGGGTAGAATATATTATTCATGAGGCTCTATAAGGTTTAAGGTGTATTAGTTAGGCCAAAATGCATATCCAAAAATTCATAATAACCCTCACAAGTTCTAAGTATTATTTTTGGAATATCTTATTTTTGATCTATATCCGAAGGTTTCTACAACGTATATCCAACTAGGAGAAAATTTTGATGCCATGTAACTCATCCAACAACTCGTCAATCATAAAAATAGGAAATCTATCCTTAATAGGATTTTTTTGAGTTTACAAAAGTAATAACTCTTAACAATACAAAGGATCTTGTATAGAGAGTAAATATAGAATATGGCACCAATGATTTAACTATTGTTCATGAAGATAGAAGTTGTGTAGAAAGAGATTATATTGGTCATGAAAAAATCTATCCTATTGAAGGATAATATTATTATGATGATGAATTTGGGTGTTTTGAAGACCATACCAAATATTTTTATTTTGAAAGCACTAGGATACTAAAGAAAAAAGGAAAGCGACTATGCAGAATGCAAATGAAGAAACTGAACTTAGTGCTAAATCGTAAAAACTTGAAAATGCATGAAAAGAGGGAAAAACATGATCGAATCGAAATGAAACAAATGAGAATAAATAAGACAACCCTTTTTATTAATGTGTTTCAAAATCAGTTACAATATGCATCCTCCCCTTCCAAGGGCTAGGAGCGTTTAAGCATGAGCTCTAGTTACATCCATGGGCGCCTTTCCTTCTTCTGCGTGCCCACATGTAAAATGGGCAGACAAAAATGTCATCACCACTTGGAATGATGATTCTTGACTCCTCACTGCTCCTCTGATGTCTGAACCCTACGTTCAAAGGAACAATAAATGGTCAGTAGCACCTGCGAATGAAACAAAGCATGCAATCCCCAAGCCTATAATAAGTGAATGAGAAAAATGAATTAAAATGATATCCAAACAAATTAAAATGTTATGAAAATTTGATAGGGGCATCAGGATATCACCAGGAAGGTTCTACAAAAATAACAGTCAAAAAATTCCTCACCAATTTGAATTAGCTCCGAGGCGGGACGAATTCACCTACAACAAAATGCCGAAAAGATATTGTCCCAATGTCCTACCTTTGGAGCTCCAAAAGACCTGCAAACTTGGGATTTACTAACTGGGGGCATTTTTGGAAGACCCAGATGGTCATATTTTCCCAATTTGGCCTCCATCGATAGGAATTTGATAATGCTACCTGTAGGTTAGTAAAAGCAAGCAAAGCTAGAAATATGATCAAAATTGCTCAAAAGGAGACAAAATTCAAATGACAACCTATTTAAACATCATAGAATTGAATGCAAAAATGAAAGAAAGCAAATCTACCACAAAATTCCCATCGCTCCGAAAGGGTGCGATTAGGATTGTGGCAATGTGGTAGGGGGCACCCATGGGGTAGGTCGTCCATTGTTTGAAGCTTGATTTCGACACCAATCCACTTGGGATGGGTTCAAAACCTCTTGTGTGGTATTGTCAAAAAATTTGGTGGGATATTGTGGCCAAATTTTGGGTTTTGGAATCGATATTTGTCCTCCCAATAGTCACCCAATGACCTCCCTTCTAAAGGAGATCAAGGATGTGAAATGTGCAAATCCAAAAGGTATGAGATATGTAAATAAAATGACAGCACTTCGTTGCTCTAAAATTCTACTTCTCTCCATATTTTGGGGTGAGGAAACTCACCAATTTATAGACCTGGAGGTCTCTTGAAATGGGCATGCAGAGGCATCACTTGACAATCATGCCTCCCCAGGGGAAGGAGATTCCTCCCTGAATAGGGACTTCATGACTGACCTTACAGATGCCTCTAATGCTTGAAAACACTCACCCATACTCCCATAGGATGAAGGAAGCGTTGGGTTGTGGACCTGAGCTACCATTTGTCAAGATTTTACTTTTTGCTTGTCAAACCTGCAATTCGCCCCACCTCAGAGCGAATTCAGAATTCGTCCCTGGGTGGGGCAAATCCCATTTTGAATTCATCCTAGGGTGGGACGAATATTGAGAAAAGTGCCTGAATGTGCCAAATTGATCTCTAACCTTTCAAAATTGTTGTGAGATTGGTTAGGATCATTGTTTGACCTCTGGGGGTTGCCCTTGGGGCTGTGTGTGTCAAAGCGATCAGTGTTTGTAGTCACATAATCGGATTGGTGCTTTTTTGGTGTCTACAAATTAAAAATTATTAAGAGAGATAGAATATAGTGGTACAAGTTTTGGAAAAAATAAGCAAAATGTGAAAAAACCCATATTACCAGGTATAAAGCCATATAATGGAGGTCTAGTATATACAAAACATACAAGTCATGCAACTTAGATTAAACTTGTAAAAAGGAAATTTATTAAAAGAGGTAAATATACAAATCAAGCAAAGACTAGTAATACAAAAGTTATAATAGATGGCATTAAATTTTTACTAAAAGAAAGGTGTGATAAGTAATAAAAATATAAAATTTGTGAAAAATATTAGTGCATGAAATTGTTGTAAATATTGTGGAAGAGATGGACATATGTTAGAATAATTTTGGAACCTCCATCCTTGTTTTATTTTTGAAGGAAATAACCATTCACAAATATATTATTAATATAAAGAAAAAAGAAACAATATTGAAAAACATATGAATTATGGATGGATGAATGTGATAGAATAGAATAAAATAAAATAAATATTGTATAGTTTCTACATAGGAAGACCAACTTTTTTGAAAACAATGTAATTTTTTTATGATGAAATGTGTAAAGGAACTTGTGATAAATGATTTTAATATCAGGAATATGACCTCATGGTTGATTTAGTGGCTAGCCCAAAGGTAAAGTATAAGGTGACCTGATATTGATGTAGAATATGCAAGGAAGGTGAAAGACCTCTACCTAAGATTTTATATAAAATATTTTCTTGACCCATCACAAAACCATACAAGCAAAACAAAAAATAATGAAAGTTTTGTTAATTTTAATGAAACAAAGATAAACATAAGCTAGATTATCCCTCATTTTAATGGATAAGTGCCATCAAATTTATTTGTAATAAGAAGCATATCAAAAATATTATATAAGTAAGTGAGAAGACCTCTACATCATAGGAAAAGAAATTTCCTGTTTTTCACACACTTAGAAAATAAGAGTAAGATTAGAAATATTAAAGACTAAAAAAATGTAAATCAGCCAAAATAAATTGAATTGTATATTTTTATTAATATTTTATTATCTATATCCGCACATGTAGAGGAGTTGGAGAGCAAGTGGGTAGTTAAACCTCTCTAGTTGCTGAGAGGCCCAGGTTCAAATCTCTCGCCTCACATGTTGCGGATATGTTATGTAATGGTTCCCTCGTGGTCACAGTCTGTTTACCCCTTGTGGCCACCACCAAAATATATATATATATATATTTTATTATCTATGAAAACTAAAGAAACATATTTCATTTCATTTTGTATCATAAATCCATCAAACTACATCATAGAGAAAGAAATTTCCTCTTTTTCAAACACTTAGAAAAGAAGAGTAAGATTAGAAATATTAAAGTTAAAAAAAATGCAAATGATCCAAAATTAATTGAATTGTATATTTCATCAATATTTTATTATCTAGGAAAACTAAAGAAACATAATTTATTTCATTTTGTATCCTAAATTCATCAAATATTTAACTTTTTCAATATGATTAAATAATGAAATACCTCGATAGGGATTCTCCTATTGATACAAACTTTATGATATTCTATAGTAGTAGTTACCTTGACAATAGATACAAGGTTTTATTGGTTAATTCTTATCTAAAGTTTGTCTTGCACATGTTATAATATGACTATTTCATGAATATTGAACGTTTATTTTTATAAATTGTATAATCAAACTATTTTTTTTTAATGTTGTATAACATAATTAATAGTTATTAATTAAATTAGTAAAATTTATGGAATAAATTTAGTTATGCAATCACAATGTTGTTTTCACAAATGGAAATTTTTGTAGGCTCTATGGATAAAAATAAGGTGTATAAAAGAGTTATTAAAGTCAGCTAATACATGAACTTTATATTAAACAATGGTAATATTTCTCCAATTCATATTGCAACTCAACATGAATACTTCCAAGTTCACTCATTTGCAAGCTTTTAAGTTGACTCATGAGTTGACACATTTGATAAACCTTATTACTGGCATAAAGGTACATGCACTATTAGTAGGTTTTGCCTAACCTCCCTCTGCCTCAAGGTCTCTCTCTTTCAGTGTAGTAGGTCGAAGGGTTTATATTTTCTAATCCCAGGTTGTTCTCTCAATACTCACAACAAGGCTCGGTCTTCTCTAGGAGTAGTTCCCTTTGCCTAGTTATGTTGTTTATTTACTCACAACAAGGCTCGGTCTTATCTAAGAGCTGCTTCCTTTGCCTAGTTATGTTGTTTATTTACCCAGGGCTAGTTTTAATATTCCAACTTCCTTTTTATTTATTGTAACCTCTTATTTTTATTAAATATAATTGTTGATATATATATATATAACCTTTTATTTTATTTTATTATTTTTGTTGTTATTTACTTATTTTTAAACTGGTTTTGTGTGTTTGTTTGCCCCTTGAGTATATCAAAAGTAGTAGTCCAGGTTCGAGTCCTGGGTATTTTTTACGGAATGGATACCCCTGCCTCCTTAAGTCTTACCCGAAAGTGGCATCCCTTTTGGGATATTTTCCACAAATAATATATATATATATATATATATATATATATATATTATAGAGCATTAATAATACATTATTCTGTAAAATAAAGTGAACATTATATTTTTATTTCTTTATTAGCAGGGCCTAGCAAAAGGTGCAAATTACTATGCAAAAAAAACCAACTTGTCACCTTTGTAGGGTTTCACCTCACACATCGAGATAACATAATCTAACTGTATCTTCTTATTATAATAATAGTAACTATCCCAAATATGACTGTGAGGTCCATATTCTTCTACCACTCTTTTATACAAACCTGAATATTCTTCCACACTCGATTAGACCTGTAGAAATACCCGACCAAGAGTACAGTGCTGGTCCTCTGTACATTTGCATATCCTGTCGAAGGCACACCCATCCCTCCACAACGTCAAATATTTCACTTCTCAGATAAATATTAACTCCTCAGATAATATTCGAGGCAGCTATTTAAATATCTACAAGCATAAAAGACTGCTTAACCCAATTAAATGTTCAAAAAATATTATTAAAATTAGGAGTCTAAATCCTTGTGGGGAACCTAGGAGTGAATTTGGTACATTTCTAAATATTTTATATTTGAATGTTTCCACTTTTGGCGCGATGATAGTGAATTTCGACGAGCTTATGTATTAAAGACTACATGGACAGAATGAAAAATGAATATGAGATAGACCTAATTCTTGTGCCCTTCTATAATTAGCCTTCTATATTATGAAATCTTCTTTCTTTATTTTTAATAATGCTTTTCAAAATATTTCCTTAAATTTTCTTTTTAGGAAGCTTTTTAATAGCTTTTTCTGGCCTTTCAATGGAAATGTCTTTCATTGTTTTTTTTTTAAAGGTCGAATGACCTTTTGGTCTTAAACACAAGGATTGAAATATTTGAAACTTAACCTTTTGTACTTATTAAGGGTTTTTTAATTTGAAACAATTGAATGTGTAGTAAAAACTTCTTTCAATGTGAAGTAATTTTACTTTTAATTTTTTTTTATAATAATTTTTTTTTAAAAAGTGTACTTTGGTTTTTTCTGTGTTAAAGTTTAGAAGAGGTTTATAAGAAGAATTATTATTTCTTCCTGATAACACATGTTAGAAATTAAGGTTCGATTATTGTATTATCATAGTGAAGGATATTTAAGTACATAGGATGCCTAATTTAGGCATAACAAACCCTTAAACAAACTTGTAAATATCTTGTTCTATATCACATGCATGCACCTTGTGAGAGGTGGTTATACCACTTGATTTTTCACATGGTCTATAATGTAATAACTCTTGACAATACAAAGGATCTTGTACAATAAATAAATATAACATATGACATCAGTGATTTGATTATCATTCATGAAGATAGAAGTTGTGCATATTAGAATTTCATAATAATAGATATGCAAAGTATTACAGAAAAGATAAAGAGAAGAGTGGAACTCATTGATTTATTTCAAGGATAAGTTCTATATAAATAGTAGAGCTGATCATTGAGATCTATTGGATTACAACAACTCATTAGACTTGATGAAGACACCATTGAGAGTTCATCTGACACATGGAAGAGTGAAAACTCAAGTGTATATCCTTGTGGAACTTAAAAGAATATTCTCTTATTCTAACACCCCCCTTAAGTGATACTAGGGGTGAACGTACAAATGAGTCCTTTAATAAGGTTACTCATGTGCAATAACTTCTTTTGTAGAGATGGTAAAACTCAATGGGAAAAAAACATCAATCAAAAGGAAGTTAGAGGCTTGTCTTTGTATGGTGAAGATTATCCTCCTTATACAATAAATAGTTGGTGAAAAACCCTTATGGGAAAAAACCAACTATGATAAGAAGAGAGGCATGTCTTCATATGGTGAAGATTGTCCTCTTTAAAAAATAAATTAAGATGAATCCCAAAAACATGGCCTAATTAGGTACTCATTTACATATAATAGTTGGTGAAAAAACCTTTGTGGGGAAAAACCAACTATTAGAGGCTTGTATTCATATGGATAAGATTATCATATTTATACAGTAAATAAATATGAGTCTCGATGACTAGGCCTGACTAGGTACTCATTTAAATAATATTGTTGGTGAAAAAACCCTTGTGAGAAAAAAAAATGAGAGGCATGTCTTCGTATGGTGAAGATTATCCTCTTTTAAGAATAAAGAAAGATGAGTCCCGACAACATGGCCTGATTAGGTACTCATTTACATATAATAGTTGGTGAAAAAATCCCTATGGGAAAAAACCAACTATAATATGAAGAGAGGTATGTCTTCGTATGGTGAACATTGTCCTCATAAAACCAATCAATGCAGCTATATGACTCCAAGATTTTCTTGAAACTGAAGGTAACATGGAGAAGAAAATAGCTTGGTGAAGATATCTACAATTTGTGCCTCAATTGGAATATACTCCAAGTGAATATCCCATTTATGAATATGTTACCATATGAAGTGCATGTGTATCTCAATGTGTATGGTGTGTTGATGCTCAACTGGATTTCGTGCAATATGAATTGTGCTTTGATTGTCACACCAAAGAGTTATAGGATTTTCATAGGTGAAACCAAATTATTTCATTATTTGATGAAGCCAAAGAGCTTCCTGACTAGCTAACATTGTTGCCCTGTATTTTTTCTCTATAGAAGATAATGTTGTTGCTTGTTATTTCTTGCATAACCAGGCTATTGGTGAAGAACCAAGGCAAAATACATAGCCTAGGTTTGAACATATCTTCTATTGAACCTGCCCAATCTAAATCTGTGTAGCCAATGATACTTTAACACCCCCCTTAAGTGATAGTAGGGGTAAGTGAAAAAAGTAATAAACATTATGAGGCATACCCACATAAGATGAGTCCCAACACCAAGGCCTGATAAGGTACTCATGTACAAAAGAGATGGTATAGCCAAAAAAATGAGTCTCAATAGCAAGGCCTGATAAGGTACTCATTTACAACATGTGATCAAAAGAATAAATATCACTAAATAAAAAGTCCCCTATGAAAGCACGAGATTTCGGGCGAAGGAAACACTAATTGCGATGCAACCAAAATCAAATGCGCTTAAGTCCTAGAAATGTAAAGTGCATGAAATGAAAAAGACGCATTGCAATGAGACACAAGAAAATGGAGAAAACACAGCCCTTTCATTAAAATCTCTTGATCTCTGTTACAATGACGCCTCCTCCCTTTTCAGGGGCTAGGAGCGTTAAAAGAATTCGATTACAATCACTTAATGTTCCTCTTTCCGCGTGCCCACGATTGCAATGGGCGGGCCAAGATGATGCCGCCGCTGATGTCGATGAGTTCTTCACCTCCGCTGCTTCTCCTGCGAACAAAGAAACAACCAAGATGTCAGTAGCACCTGCTGCAAATGAAAGGTGTTTGTTCTTTAAAATTAACAAAATATGCATGTAAACATCTGCCTGAAACAGTAAGTACAGTGAGTCCAAATGGCTTGAAAACTTGACAGAAGACAGAAAATGTTACCAAAAGGCCATTGCCACTGAGACAGTCGGCCAATCTGCTTTCAACTGGAAATCGTCCCTGGGTGGGACGATTTCTGACTGCTATTCGTCCCTGGGTGGGACGATTCCTTCTGTGTTGGAAAAGTCGAAGTGATCTGCTCCAATGTCGACTCCCGAGACTTCCAAAACACCTGCAGACAGAGGGGTTATGTAATTGGGGCCATTTTGGGACGACCCAGATGGTCGGATTCTCCCAATTTGGCCTCTACCCTCGGGAATTTGATATCGCCTCCTGCAAGTCAGTGAAACAACAAAGCGACACAAAACATACTAGAATCTGACCAAAAGTTACGAAATTGCAGCTATGAGTTAACCAAACATAATAACACAAAATGCAACCTGAAAAAGTAATCTAGAATGCTCTAAAACTTAGAAAGTGCGGGGGTGCCCAAGTGGGCCTCCCACCGTTGGCACTTGATTTCGGCGCCAATCCACTAGGGATGGGCCCAAAACCTCTTAGGATTGGGGGGGTCGGCGAATTGGTTGGTTCAGGTGTCCATGTGTTGGATTTGGGTCAGATTCAAGCTTCCAAAAGCCACCCAACAACCTCCCTTGCAAAAGAGATTGGTGGATGTGGGAAGGTGAACCAAAGGGGATGCAAGTGGGTCTTCAACTCGGCAGCACTTCGTTGCTTGAAATCTCCTTCAACTTGTATATCTTGGGTGAGAAAAGTCTCACCTTTTATAGACCCAAGGGGTCTCTTTTGGGAGGGAAGCACAAATGCCATGTGTTGGTCATAGGCGCCATGTGGCAGTCTTGTCTTCCCATGAGGGAGGGGAGTCCTCCATTGACTTGGGCTTTCATAATCGCCCTTGTGACGAGTCCTCAAACGGCCTATTTGTCCACTCACACACGCGTGCGAGGCAGGAGTCATCAACTGACTGTTCTGGGCTGCCACTTGGCCTCATTTGTCTTTTTGCCCGTTAAACTTGGAAATCATCCTTACTGGAGACGATTTCAGAAATCGTCCCTGGGTGAGACGATTTCAAGTTAGCAATCGTCCCTGGGTGAGACGATTACTAGGCAAAGTGTCTAAGTGTGCCAAATTGCTTCTTGACCTCACAAAATTGCTA
Source organism: Wollemia nobilis (assembly GCA_028583015.1). Taxonomy (NCBI): domain Eukaryota; kingdom Viridiplantae; phylum Streptophyta; class Pinopsida; order Araucariales; family Araucariaceae; genus Wollemia; species Wollemia nobilis. The sequence continues at coordinate 17,555,533 of JAQPPZ010017235.1, forward strand.
TGAAAGTGGTTAAGACCACTTTTTGACCTCTCGAGGGCTGCCACTGGGGGCTGTGTTTGTCAAAGCGATCGGTGTTTGCAGTCACATAATCGGATTGGTGCTGTTTTGGTGTCTACGGATGCCCCTTTTTGGGAAGCGCTGTGGGTGACGCAGTATTGAGCAAAAATAGATAACCAAAGCACTAATGATTAGGGTTTCTTGGTAACCTAACCAACTTTTGATGCCCCAAGTATGGAAAGGGCATGCATTCTTGAATCCTTGCTTTTGACGAGCTAAGGAATTTGATTTCAAGTATTAACCTGTTTTGGTGAGGTGTGACTTGAACTTAGACATTGATCGATCATGAACAGGCAAAGGGCATTTTTATCCTCAGGGGGAACCTTGTGTTCATGATTCACGAAATGCCAAGTGTTTGATTGATTTGATTGTTGCTTGTTTACTGCCCCAAGCGGGAGCGTGATTGTCTTTGTCAATGATTCTTTGAATGCATGTCGTTTTCCTTAATTGGGTGTGTGATTGTTGGTTGGTGACTAAGTGTGACTACCCCCTCAAGCGACGAATCGATGAGGGAATGACCTTCGTGAGAGAAGCGACGAGTCGCTTGACCCAAGATGACTTGTGCAAGGGTGCCTTTAGAGGGTTTACCGTTAAGCGTGTGCAATTTTTCCAACATTTGGACCTATTTTTGGTGGGTGTTAACCCTTTTGGTGATGCCGTAATGAGGTGAAATCATCGAAAATCTAACTTCTCGTGGAGCGGTCCGGCTATTGTAGCCTTCTTGGGGAAGTAGGAGAGCGATAATTTGGACCTCGACATCGATTTTCTTTGCCCGGAGTTTAAGTGGAAGAGCACTTGTGTCCGGCAATGTTTTTTTTGTTGTTTGTTTTTGTTGAATTTTTTTATTGTTTTTGTTGTTTTGTGTGACGCATGTGGGGATAAAATTGTTGTAATCTTCTTCCCGTGGAGCGGTCCGGCTATGGTAGCCTTCTTGGGGAGTGAGATAGCGACAATATATGACCCCAACGTCTATTTTGATTGCCTTGGATTGCGAGTGTAACAACATTCTATTAGGCAACTTTATTTGTTGTTTTTAGTGCATTTTTGTTGATTTTTTGATGTTTTGACTTTTCTGGCTGGAAATCGTCCCTGGGTGGGACGATTTCCAATTGCAGAAATCGTCCCTGGGTGGGACGAGCGCTGACCAGAGCGCTCGTCCCAGCCAAGGACGATTTCCAGTTGGTAGGCTTATTTAAGGCCCAAAACTTGGATTTGGGCTCATTTGTGTCATTTTTTTCTTGCGATTTGGGAGCTCTGGGAGGAGGAGGTAATTCTGCGAAGCGAAGCGCTGTCGGAATTCTCTCTGTCATCATGAGTGCACAAACTGGTTCGAGCGGCGGAGCGGAGGCGAAACCCGTAAGTGCTCCCTAGAGTTTATTCTTGCAATTGATGATGTGATTTGAATTGATTTTGTTTATTTCTTTGTTTGAAATAAAATTTAGACCCTGACACTTAGTTTATAAAAACTAAGATTTATTGTACATTAAACGTAATATAAAACCTATGTAAAAACGTTTATTGTTTGAAGTAAACCTTAGGATAAACTGCACGTAAACCCTAAGTTTTTATGTTTTATATTTTTTTTTTGAATTGTTATGCTGTTTTTGTATTCAATCAGTTAAGGTTAGAAACCCTAGATCTGAAAGTTTTATTTTTGAATTTTTGTGTTGTTTTTTGTAATTACTCAGTTTAGGTTAGGAACCTTAAATCTGAAAATTTGCTTTCTGTAAATTTTTTTTTTTTTTGTTTGTTTTTGTAATTATCAGTTAAGGTTAGGAACCCTAAATCTGAAAAATTAGTTTTGAATTTTTGTGTGTGTTATTGTTTTGCAGGTTAGGAGCCGGTACCGTGTACCTGCCGCATTCGCTGAGGCGCGGTCGGCGCTGAGCGATGTTGACTGGCAGTGGCTTGATGCCCTTGGGCTCAAGCAGGTGGCTCGGACCGGAGCCTGTGGTCCCGGATCAGGCCTATCTGACAGCCCTGATCAAAGTTTGGGATCCGTGGACCAACACTTTCCATCTTTCGATAGGGGAGATGACTGTGACACTGGAGGACGTTTATCGGTTGCTTCGGATTCCGATAGATGGACTGCCCATTAGGACATCGCCGCGTGATCAGCGGACTGCTGTACTGACGAGATGTTTTGGGCATGCGGAGCGGCTGGGTGTAACGAACCCAGTGGAGACAGCCGAGGTGGACTGTCAGGCTAGCGGGATTTTTGTTAGCTGGTGGCAGGAGAGGGGGGTGTTAGGAGTGAGGCACGCATTCTTGATGGGCCTCATTTCTAACATGCTTCTACCTGATTCGTCAGGCGCGAGGTTCCCGTGGAACCTGCTGGAGTTGGTATGGCAGTTGGTAGAGTGCCCGATAGAGGCACCGCTGATTTATGGATGGGGACAGACATTGTTGGCACAGCTCTACGGGGAGCTGTACGGCGTCCGCTGTCGGCAGCGGAAGGGGGTGAGTTGCGATTATCTTCTTCAGTCTTGGGGTTGGCAGCACATAGCAGTGGAGAGGCCGACCGGGTTACCGTGGATGACTCGGGCGATGATGGATGACGAGGAGATTGGCTATGCAGCTTTGTGGCGGCGGTCTGCGGAGCAGGGGCAGAGTCGGCGATGGGCAGGTGTTGTACAGCACTATACTGATGCCTTCTCTCTGCTCACTCCAGGGGAGGTGGTTTGGCATCCTTATCGGGACTGTCCAGTCTGGCCGGAGGCTGGAGAGTGGCTCCGACGGGTATGCAGGGAGCGGTGGTTGACTGGGCGGCACGGGACGGAGCATGAGTTCTTTTCGTACCGTCGGGTTACACGATAGTTTGGGGTGCGCCAGGGGTTGCCTGGTGAGCCCGTGGTCTATCGGCGGCGGGGAGATGAGAGAGGATTAGAGCCATCGGTCATTGCTCCATTGGGCGAGGAGTCCGATGCAGTGATTGAGGTCCCGGATGTGGATGACATCGGGACTACCACTGAGTATGACTCGTGGTGGGTACTGCGGCGCTGGAGAGGAGAGGGGCCACTGGGAGGCACGGAGGCGGCAGTGGAGGATGCTGAGGCAGCAGGGGGTGATTGGGGGGGTCCGTTGGATGATGCGGACATGGTGGATGTGGGAGATGAGGATGTGGACTTGGGTGTTCCGGAGCAGCCGGACATGCAGGATGTGGAGGAGCAGTGGGAGCCTGAGCAGGCTACTGTCCCCGCGAGTCCTATGCGTCCGGCAGATACAGAGGAGGTGGGGTCGGATGTAGGCGTTGAGATTGCGCGACTGACAGAGCTGCTATGGATGCGGGATCTAGAGTTGGGGGATGCGAGGCGGGAGCTGGGGGATGCGAGGCGGGAGCTGGGGGATGCGCGGCAGGAGAGGGATCTTCTGCGGGCTCAGTTGGCAGAGCGGGATAGAGTTTTGGCGCAGCGCGATGATGCATTGTCTATCTATCATCGACGAGAGGCAGAGTGGTGTCTATACCGGATAGACTTGGAGAGGGAGGTCATCCGCCTTGGTGGGCGGCTACCTGAGCCTTCGGTCGGTGGATCTTCGCGGCGGACAAGGGATAGTCTGACTGAGCAGTCAGCATCATCTCGTCGTAGGCGGTTAGATGAGGGGGGTGGTAGCAGGCATGATGCGGGGGCTAGTAGTAGCCGCCCTGCAGGGTCCCGTAGGACCCACACCACGGGGGGTAGTTCCCGTCGCACCGATCCTGCGTGATCATGGTGGTCGACGCCTTAGGTTGGGTTTTTGGATATGATTGCGGGGTCTGAGGACCGGTTTTGTAGCCTACGGGCATCTTTTTGACGATATATATATATATATACCGATTTTATTGTGGTTTTGTACATGTGATGATGTGATTTTTGTTATGCATGTTTATTCATTTTGATGAATGCAGATGTTATGATGAATGCAAATGTTTTAGATGTCTATGTGATATGCGAAGTGAAATGGATGAATGATATTTGTGGTGATTGCACTGTAGGCTATTTAAGAAGCTCTTTATTTACATGGTTTTTCTGTTTTTGTATTTTTTGATGGTATCATAAGGATGATAAGTAGCGCAGATGGTTTTGGAATGAATGTAAGGTTTTCTGAGATTCGATCGGTTTTAACTCACCATCCATGACTGTACTTTATCTTACAAGACTTTTTGACCAAGGTATGAATCGGACTTGTTTTTGACCCAGTTATTTTTCACATCCCTGTGTGTGCAATTGAGTTCATTTAGTGGTATTTGTTAGGATACCGCCAGTGCCAGATGGGCTTTCAACCGAACCTGTATCGAGGATCACCTAATTAGCTCCACGAATTCCTTTGTTGTATGTACTAAGATTAATCTGCGGTGTAATCCAGGATGCCATAAGCTAGCTCATCCACATGCAAACATTGATCTGTACGCAAGTTAATGTGACAGATATATCGTCATGCGGGAGGTTTACTTACATTACCGATAGGCTATCAACCAAATTGGTACTAAAGCTTGCCTTATGACCTATAGAATGTTGAGAGTTCCAGGGATTCAAGGTCAACTCCCTTCTTTTCTTCAATTGTATTGGGATACTTGCTCATTGTAGTGATGAGATCATTGTTTATTTTGATTTGTTTTTCTTTCGAGCAAGGGATTGGGGTCATGGAGTGACGAAAATCACTGTTGTTTGTGCCTTTTGATGTGTGCACTGTAGTTTGTCAAATTTGGAGTTTTGACATTTTGCAACTTTTTTGTGTTTTGCAACTATTGAGAACTTTAGGGATTCTTAGGGAATTGGGTAGGGAGGATGCTTGTCCTTTTGCCAACTCTCAGCATTCTAGGGGTCATTCGCACAGGGGGATGAGCAAGATAACCGTTTCGCTTGTGGTGACCTAGATTATTTTGCAAGTTTCGTCTCGTTCACACAATTTGGGAATTTTTAGTGTTTTGATTTGTGTTGGGATGTTACGTAACATGGTGTATTTCAAGTATGACTCTACCTTCGTAAAATCTGTTCGACTTGATACGCTACATGGCTAAAGAGGAAAATGATGACTGAATCACTGAAACTCTTGGTACATTCCTAGACCACTGACTCGTAGTGTGGTAAAAGTTATGCATGGTGTTTTTGTTGTTTTTGTAACATGAGACAATGCGGAACAAGATGGACTATCAGAGCTATTGCAGCCTATGGTATTTGACCCGTATGACTACAAATATGCAATGTATGGATGCAATGCTTAATGCGGCTATGTATTTTTGTAATTTTGATGGATTGTTTTTGGTGAAGTTGAAGATGAGGTGCGAGAATATGAATTTTATGATGAATTTGAGTATGCCTAGAATTGAGATGCAAATATTTGTTGTTTTTGATGATTTTTGTTGTTTTGTTTTTTTTTTTTTTTTGTTTTTTTTGATTTTTGACCAAGCGATTGCGATAATCGTTGGAGCTTTTTGGGTTTGACCAAGTGATTGCGATAATCCTTGGAGCTTTTGGGGTGACCAAGTGATTGCGATAATCCTTGGAGCTTTTTGGATTGACCAAGAGATTGCGATAATCCTTGGAGCTTTTTGGATTGACCAAGAGATTGCGATAATCCTTGGAGCTTTTTGGATTGACCAAGAGATTGCGATAATCCTTGGAGCTTTTTGGTTGACCAAGAGATTGCGATAATCCTTGGAGATTTTTGGTGACCAAGAGATTACGATAATCCTTGGAGCTTTTTGGTTGACCAAGAGATTACGATAATCCTTGGAGCTTTTTGGTGACCAAGAGATTGCGATAATCCTTGGAGCTTTTTGGTTGACCAAGAGATTGCGATAATCCTTGGAGCTTTTTTGGGTGACCAAGAGATTACGAGAATCCTTGGAGCATTTTTTTTTTTTTTTGGATATGGCTTTCTTAGATATGAAATGGTCGCAAATGACTGATATTCAAGGGTTCTGTTTCCTTGATACCGTCAAGAGAAGCTAGCCGGTACGTCCCGGGTCCTATTTTGCTATCAATGACATAAGGACCTAACCAATTTGCCGTGAATTTGTCCCTCATATGGGATGGCAAATTAGAGTTTTGTTGGTTTTCCTTCAGAACCAAATCACCAACCCGAAAGTCTCTTAGGTGAACTTTCATGTTGTAAGCTTTCTTAAGCCGCTCTTGATAGATACGTAAGTGCTCGAGAGCATTAACGCGTCGTTCGTCAAGCAACGTAAGTTGGTCCAATCGGGCTTGCCGTGCAGTGTTATCATCGATGAACTCCTGCATTGATATGCGTAGGGAAGGAATTTCCAACTCGAGAGGCATTACTGCCTCTGAGCCATACACTAGTGAAAACGGAGTTGCCCCAGTGGGCGTCCGAATGCTAGTGCGATAAGCCCAAAGGGCAAGTGGGATTTGTATGTGCCAATCCTTATGACTATCTGCGACGGTCTTTTTAAGGATGGCGACTAGCATTTTGTTTGACGCCTCTGCTTGCCCATTTGCTTGCGGATAATAGGGTGTTGAAAAGTTGTGCTGAATTTTGTACTTTGTGGTTAAAGCACGCACGTCTTTGTTCTTGAATGATGGCCCATTATCCGAGATTATTTTGGATGGAATACCAAAACGACATATGATGTGATGCAAGATGAACTCCGCAATACGGGGTCCTTTCGTTGAGGTTAACGGAATTGCTTCCACCCATTTGGTAAAATATTCTGTGGCCGTTATGATAAACGTGTGACGGCATGACGATGCAGGGGAGATCTTTCCGATTAGATCGAGGCCCCACTATGAAAATGGCCAAGCGGTCGGACTGTCCGTAGGGCCCGGGAAGGTGCGTGCATTAAATTGGCATGATGTTGACATTTCACGCACCTCTTGACATACGCGCAGCAATCTCGCTCTAAAGATGGCCAATAATAGCCCATGCGAAGAATGCGCTTTGCAATGGCCATACCACTGAAGTGGCCGCCACATGTACCGTCATGCGCTTGGGCGATTGCCCAAGTGGACTCTTGTTGGTCCAAGCAACGAAGAAGAATTCCGTCATAGCTGCGATGATACAAAATGTCTCCTATCAAGACATATTTTGCCGCTTCTGTTTGAATGTTCGTTTTGCGGCGTGCGTCAATCCAAAGGGTAGATTACCTAACTTGAGGTAGTCTCTTATGGGTAAATACCAATCCTGTTGATCGGATACCTCGACAGTTTGAACAGCCAATCCCTTTTGGAGTTCTTCCCTAACAAATGCTGATTGGGATAGAACTTGTAAGAATAGCGTTGTGTTGCTATTAATGGGAGTGGGGGAAAACAAAGACCCCCAGTTGGCCCGTTTCAAACAGTCTCGGATTCGAAAGAACTTATCCGAAGATGGTTCGATCTGGATCATGTGGACTCCTGGCGTGAAGTCTGAGCTTGCGCGCTCCATCACGGGTTGCGATAAGGTTTTGACCTCAATGGTTGTTATATCACCGGAAAGGTCTTGCGGGATTAGTGACCCCAAGGAGGCCATTGTATCCGCAAAACGGTTTGATGATCGAGGGAGTGCCTCGATGTCATACCACTCAAGTTTTGCCAGGAATTTGTCCACAAGGGCTTTATAGGCCTTCAGGATTGGGCATTTGCATTGATATACCCCTTTGACTTGATTGATGATTAACAGCGAATCGCCAAAGATGTTCAATCTTTTGATGTTCATGGCGATTGTTGTCTGAAGACCTAGGAGCAAGGCTTCATATTATGCATTGTTGTTGGTGCACTGGAAGTTTAATTTAAATGACAGGGGCATTGGAGCACCCTGCGGTGTGAAGAATACAATTCCTGCGCCACCCCCTTGCTTGCATTTAGAACCATCAAAAAATAAGGTTATGTCGGCCTGAGACTCAGGCTCATCAGAATCTGGCGATTCTGAGACATGGAAGACCCCATCATCGGGTAGTTCTATGACCAGAGGCTGATCGTCTTCAAGAGGAGCCTCTGCTAGTTGATCGGCTATGACTTGTCCTTTTATAGATTTTTGGCCAATAAACTCAATGTCAAATTCCGTCAACAACATGATCCATTTCGCCGTGCGACTACTATGATAAGTGCGGCTCATCATGTATCGCAATGGATTCTCCTTAGACACAACATACGTAGTGTTGCTCAGCATGTAGTGGCGTAGCCTTTTGGTAGCAAACACCACTGCCAAGCGAGTTTCTCAACGTATGCATAGTTAAGTTCGTAACGGACCAGGGTGCGGCTAAGATAGTAAGTAGCCTATTCTTTGTGAAGTTCATTCTTCCGGGCTAGCATTGCACCCAGTGCCACCTCAATAGCTGAGATGTATAAGTAGAACGGCACACCTGGTCTAGGTGGTGCCAATACTGGCGGCGAAGCCAAGTACTTTTTGATTTCGTCAAAGGTCGATCGGCACTCGTCATCCCAATGAAATGTGACCCCCTTGTGCAATAATTTGTTCATGGGTCGGCATTTGTCAGATAATTGCGCTATGAAGCGTTTAATCGACGCGACCTTTCCTTGCAGACTTTTGAGCTGCTTGATAGTGGTTGGGGGAGCCATTTCAAGGATTGCCTTGACTTTGTTTGGGTCCACTTCGATGCCTCTCTTTGAGACTATAAAACCCAAGAGTTTTCCAGATGTGACGCTGAACACGCACTTCTTGGGATTCAATCTGACCTTATGCTCTATGAGGCGATCGAGAATCTTGCTTAAGTCACCGAGATGATCTGAGCGCAAGAGAGACTTGGCTAACAAATCATCCATGTAATCTTCCAAAGTTTTGTGCATGTAATCGTGGAAGATATAAGTCATAGCACGTTGGTATGTAGCGCCAGCATTTTTAAGGCCAAAAGGCATGACCTTATAGCAAAATGTCCCCCAAGGCGTTGTGAATGCCGTTTTGAGTTGGTCTTCAGGATTGATACGAATTTGATTGTATCCTGAGAAACCGTCCATTAGGGAGAGCATTTCGTGACCTGTTGTAGCGTCTACCAATGCGTCGATGCTTGGCAAGGGAAAATCATCCTTAGGACTCGCTTTGTTTAGGTCTCGAAAGTCGGTGCATATGCGAATCCTCCCGTCGGGCTTCTTGATGGGAACCATGTTGGACAACCATGGCGGATAATCCACGCAGATGACAAATTGTGCATCCAACGACTTTTGCAATTCGTCTTTGACCATCAAGGCCACTTGTTGGGTGCATCTTTCTTAGTTTTTGCTTTACAGGCTTGATTGTCGGATCAAGCGTTAAATTGTGCATGACTAGCTGCGGGTCTAGTCCTGGCATATCCTTGTACGACCATGCAAAAACCTCCTTCTTTTCTTTAAGAAGGGCAATGTAATCGGCTTGCTCTTCGGGGGAAAGGCTTACCCCCAGCTTGAGAATCCGTGGATTCATTGGATCTGTGCCGATGTCTACGTCAGTCGTCTCCTCGACTGACATGTGGGATCCGTCCTCCAACTGATGTGGAGTTGGGATTAAATGGATATCATCAGCTGAGTTAAGATCTACGTTTGGAACCTCGGGTCCCTCTTCAACTTGAAAAATATCCTGAGTTGTCCTTGGGGTAAAATGAAGCATTTCACCGAAAGGCCAGTACTACGATGGTGACAATGGTGAATTGACGCGATCCCAATCGATGGCATCCATGTCTAGATGCAATGACCGTGATGGATCGGTCGGATTGCGGATGGGTGCGGTCAAATCAATGGAGATCATGTGGATGGAATGAATTTGGTCTCCAGAACCGCGGGTGTGATAACTTGTTTCTTCTAGATGCTCCCTATACTCTGGATCTGGCTCTATGGGAACAGGCACGAATGGATCCTCCCTAGGTGCAAATTTTGTGAAAAGGAGGGCGGGGTCTTCCCTCGGCACTGCTGTCATGATGGGATCTCGAGGTGGACGATGTTCATCTTGAATTTGGAACCATGGGTCCAACACTTGGTCCCACCTCGCTGGGTCTACTTGCCATTCATGCCCTAGCGGTATGCCCATCTGTCCCATTAGATCCTCATGCGTTAAAGCGCGGTGATGTCATCGTGCATGTCTAAGATAATCCATCTCAGTCTCATCTTCTGAATCGCTTTCATAGATCCAAAATTGTTCATCCTCTTCAGCATCTGTTGCTTGCGACGTTGAGGACTCTTCTTGTTCCAGTGAATTAATCTGGTCCCATTGCGGTTGTTCCACTCTTGGTGGAGGGACCTGATTCTCTTGAGACTGTGTTGTTTCGTCCGGCACCTCTAAGGGGAACAACTTCAGAAAGATGTCCGACAGTCGTTGATGTTCTCTTTGAGGATTACTATCCGAACTTTCACCTCTCTCTAGCAAAGGAGAGCGATTATTGCTGTTTCTAGGGGTGTTTGTTGACCATGGGAGGTAATCTCCCAATGTGTATTCTGTATTTGGATTGGCATACGGGTCTTGTGCCAATCCCCCCTTGTTGCCTATTTCTAGGCCTTGCATATTTTCAACCAAGATGTCTAATGGCAGGGGATGGTTGAACCCTACCCCTGACTTGTCATATGGCATCTGATATCTTGGTTGGCAAAGGATCCGCATCCCTTGCTCATATCTCGCCTAGCCCGTATCCATGCCAATTGCATTGGCCTAGATATTTTAGGGCAAATTCTGGGTTTGATGAGATAATTGATGTTTTCCACAAAAGGTTCTTCGTCTGTTTCCTTTTGTTGGCATGGTTCAAGACCATGATCAAGGCCCCCATACACAAAATTTGTTTGGTTCGGTGGGTAGCCTAGAGGAACAATTGTCCCTATGGGAAGGCGAGGTCTTCCCATGTCCTGTATTGACTCCAATGTGGGGGTTGCCACAATGTTTTGCACTAAGTACTCCCCCAGGCCCGTACTGGCCATTTCAATAGTGATTGTTGATGATTGGGTGGGAGGAAACGGTAGTCCTTCCTGAGTCCATTCCATGTTTGGTTGTTCAGGAGTCTTGGTTTCTGTTGTGTTGGGTGTTTCCTCTGTTGATATCGTTGAGATTGTGGGCAACCTTTCTTCTAGAGGCTTAACCTCTTCCATGATTTGTTTTCCCTTGTCCTTCGTTGGGCCATGATAGGTGGCGTTGATGATGAAGGAGCAGGTGATGAAGTCTCACCTGGCTGGGATTTTGTCTTGTTGGCCACCAGTGGTGCCTGCGGTATTGGACCCTATTTAGATGGATTTAATTGGAAATCCAAATGCGTTGAAGGGAGGGTCGATTGAGGTATGAATTGTACCGCATTGCAATACTTGAAGGGCTCTAAGTCCATTGGGACTACATGTATTTCCCCTTCATAAGCATACTTTAAGCACTGGTGGGCGATCGAAGGGACACACTTCATGTCCCTGATCCAAGGCCGCCCTAGCAGTATATTATAAGCCATTTCACCTTCCAACACATGGCACAGTGTAGGTATTGACTTTTGTCCTACCTGGACTGGCAGAACGACTATGCCGACTGTCGAGCATATTGCATCATTAAAAGCTCGCAGTGTGTACGTGGAGGCTATGATGTGAGAGGCTGGCAGCTTCAAATGCTTTAAGGCTGCAGTGGTTATGATGTTACTGGACGAGCCAGTATCTATCAGCACTCTCTTGTACGAAATCTCGTTGACCCGCGCGATAACGTGCAGGGGTGGATCTGCCATGTCATTTGATATCGTTTTGACCTCATCTTCTCTGAATGTGATGACCGGCTCCGTACATTGTTTCACATGTCCCACGAAGGCGTTGAAAGAATTTGCCTCGTGGGGTTGTAATTCAATGGCTTTTAAAATGTCCATAAGAGCTTCTCTATGGGGAGCTGATTGTTGAATAAGCTCGTAGATGGACAGCCTAGCCGACGTGGTCCGCAAACTCGACGTGAGTTTGGTTCGTATCGTGACCTCGGGTCTAGGCGGAGGTAACTGCGTTGGGCATTGTTGAGGATGCGATGTTGCCGGAACTTCCCTCGTAGCTACCTCAGGGGCAGTTGCCGGGTACCTTTTGTTCCTTGTTACTATGCTAATCATTCCCACAAATCCCTGTGTGGGAAGATCTTGTCGCACCTCGTTAATCTGGAGTGGTTTTGTCTGTGCCTCGTGGGCTGGCAAGGGGTCCTTGAATACCCCCATTTGTTGGTTGTTTGGTGCGATGGGGTTGTCCACAACCAATGTTCTGTTGTCGATCAAATCCTGGACTAGGTCTTTGAATTTCCAAGCACCCATTCAAGTCATGTCCTCTGCGCCTATGGAATCTACAATACAATTCCTCTCTGTACCCCCTAGGCTTGGGAATGTTAGGGTCTATAATTTGGATTTCCGACAGAGTGACTAAATTTTCCGCTGACAAGCGGTCAAATAAGGAGTCCCTAGACTCCGCATATGGGGTGAAATTTTGCCTAGGGCGACGCGGGTAATTCTGCTCTCGTCTTCTATTATCTCTTTCATAAGCGGGAGGCACTTGCTCGGTAGTTAGCCTTTTGAGGCTGCGTTTCTTGCACAGGGCGTGGGAACATTTATCGCAACTTGGTTGACTGCAGCGTGTTGTGGTTGCGTTGTCCCAGTTTTAGTGGTTTTATTCCACTCTTTCTTCTTAGGCTTGGCAATTGCGCCTTCGCCTATCTTAATCTCTTCTATGACTCTGGCTTGCGCCAAAGCTTCTTCTAAGCTATCGTATTGTCACAGCAACAATAGACCAGAGATTGATTTTAAGCAACTTTTTGCGAACATCTGCGTGAGATCAGACATAGGAGGACGGTAGGGTAACCTAGAAAGCAAAGCTCTCCATCGATTCCCGTACGCTGCCATTGTTTCCTCTTCAAATTGCTTGAGGCTCGCTAAATCACTTAGTGATGCCTTCTTCCTTGTGTTGAAGGCAAAGCGTTCAAGAAACGCATCTACTAATTGATCTAAATTGCTTATGCTGTGTTTGGGCAGTTGTGTGAACCAATCCGAGGCAGGGCCTGCGAATGTGGTTATGAATGTTCTAAGCAACAATGCGTCATTATCTTGGATGCCGAAGCATTGGCTTAGAAATCGTGTAACGTGTTCTTGTGCGTCCTCTTCACCTTTAAAAACTGCCAATTGAGGCAACTTGAAGTGTTCGGGGTAAAGAGGTGTAGGCACCGAGGGATGCACCGGATTACTCGCGGAGTAGACGTAATGTGGGTTTTTGATGCCCAGCAGCTTTTGTCTCCATAGACTCCAAACGCTCCAATAGCGCTTGGTATGCATCGGAAGATTTTATTTCTTCCTCTCTTGTTCGCTCTTGTTGCAAGTTACGGTAACCGGAGGCCTATGGAGGGGTGGCCGAATGGCATCCCTCCTGCCTTGATGGGGAGTTTCAACATATTCCTCTTCTGGTTCATACTCCTCGTAAAATTCTTGAGGAGTCTCTGGGCGAAACCTATGACCCTGATCAAGCTCTTGCTGAAGGTACCCATCATTGTTTCGGGGAGTTGCCTCCCTCTCGAATCTATGAGGTCTTGGAGGCAGAGCTTGACGAGGTCGTGGAGACTTGTCCTGCACCAACGGGTTATGCCTCTCATACTGTTCAGCTCTTTGGATGCGAGGGGTTGGCCCCCTCTCAGGTATTTCATAGCGTAACTCATCCGCTTCGCGTTGCATGCGTTCTCTATCCAAGCGGTGTCGGTACTCTATTTCTTGATAACTTGGTTTAAGCCGCATGGTTTGGGCTTGACGGGTGGTATATCTGGTGACAGCTGGGTCAATTTGGTCTACCCTATTTTTCTCAGGAGGTTCGAATGTTTCTCCTATGTGTTTACCTCGAGTTTGTTGATCTAAGGTTTCAATGGGTCGCTTCCCTCTATCGAGGTAAGCGGTATGTGCTCGAGGTTCTGGCCTCAAGGGGTGATCATGATATCCTATTGGTGCGGAAATGCAAGGTTCCCACGTTGTTTGTTGCCCTCGAGGAATGCGATGGCTTTCCTCGTACTCCCTTTCACGGGTGTGAAGGGGGTGGGCGGAGTTAGGTCACCCTATGTAAGGAGCCCTGCGCTCCGGATTTGGTCTCTCTGTTCTGATGATAGGTAAAGAAGGGACGCCATATCCACGTTGCCCCTCCAAATGGACGGTGTGCCTGTCTAGCGCTTCATCGCGCGGTGGCCACTCATGCCTAACTTCAAGAGGTGATTCTCTATTTATGTCAAGGTCTACATGTAAGGCATCTTCCCGAAAGGGGCTGCTTTGAATAGGCATACCCCATCGAGGATTCTGAATTGGATTCTTTTGTAGGTTAGACCTATAAGGCGGTATGACCAAATCCTCAGGACTGAAGCGAAGGCGACTTGTGCCTGCTTCTTGTGTACCTTCCGGAGCTTCTGCCCTTGATTGGGCTTGACTGCGGGTGTACACCATTGCGGTGCTTCTATGCTATCTAAATAAGTTTTTATCTCGTTTATGAATTTTTTTTTTTGTCTACACTAAGCAGAATTAAGCACACACATTCACAAAACCGTGATTATCTCTTTTAAGGATTATTGGTGTGCCCTAAACTGGTTTAGTGCATTTTGGTGTTTTGTTTTGTTTTTGTAGGTTTTGAAGATCGTTTAAATGCATTATGACGGCTCATATAACTCCCAAAATGGTAGCCCCTTCAATATACCAACCGAGCCAATATACCAACCTCTCTATATACCCGCCCTTACGAGAGGGAGACTATAGGTACGTGAGAGCAGAAGGTACGTGGTACGTAGGCGGTACGGAAGGGGGATTGTCCTGTTAATGGCACCTACCATAGAAAACTTATCCTCGCGTGCATGGGAATCACCCCAGTGACACTCGGTCTGTCTTCGTCAGGATTTATGCCTAACAACAGTTGACAATCGGGAAATGGATGCAAATCAAGCCAAGGTGGTGATGAAATCCACCAATGGTCTTGATAAAGGGCTGGGGTCTTACGACCAGCTCCTTGGTTTAAAATTGTTACGTGGAGTGTGTGAGGTTCATTTTATTTAGCGAAAATGAAACAAGCATGAATGATTTTCCCTAAGTATGCAGGATAAAATGAAAACAGTCAAAGAAACAGAAAATAGAAACAAAAAATTTAACAGAGATGATAAAATCCCTACCTCTTCTCTGCCTGCTCCAGTTGCCTCTGAATTTCTGCTCTGAAAATCTATAGACAGAAAATCGTCCCCTGGTGAGACGATTTACAGAACAGAAATCGTCCCTGGCAGAGACGATTTTAAAATCGTCTCAGGGTGAGACGATTTCCAGTAAAGTAATCGTAACAGTCAGAGACGGTTAACAGTCTACAAAAAAAAATGTACCTGTAAAACACAAAACACAAAAACCCGATTAGTTTTCTGTGATCTTAAAAATAGGGAACAGGTCCCACCGTGATCGCCACTGAAAGCACGAGATTTCGGGCGAAGGAAACACTAATTGCGATGCAACCAAAATCAAATGCGCTTAAGTCCTAGAAATGTAAAGTGCATGAAATGAAAAAGACGCATTGCAATGAGACACAAGAAAATGGAGAAAACATAGCCCTTTCATTAAAATCTCTTGATCTCTGTTACAATGATGCCTCCTCCCTTTTCAGGGGCTAGGAGCGTTAAAAGAATTCGATTACAATCACTTAATGTTCCTCTTTTCGCGTGCCCACGATTGCAATGGGCGGGCCAAGATGATGTCGCCGCTGATGTCGATGAGTTCTTAACCTCTGTTGCTTCTCCTACGAACAAAGAAACAACCAAGATGTCAGTAGCACCTGCTGCAAATGAAAGGTGTTTGTTCTTTAAAATTAACGAAATATGCATGTAAACATCTGCCTGAAACAGTAAGTACAGTGAGTCCAAATGGCTTGAAAACTTGACAGAAGACAGAAAATGTTACCAAAAAGCCCTTGCCACTGAGACAGTCGGCCAATCTACTTTCAACTGGAAATCGTCCCTGGGTGGGACGATTTCTGACTGCTATTCGTCCCTGGGTGGGACGATTCCTTCTGTGTTGGAAAAGTCGAAGTGATCTGCTCCAATGTCGACTCTCGAGACTTCCAAAACACCTACAGACAGAGGGGTTATGTAATTGGGGCCATTTTGGGATGACCCGGATGGTCGGATTCTCCCAATTTGGCCTCTACCCTCGGGAATTTGATATCGCCTCCTGCAAGTCGGTGAAACAACAAAGCGACACAAAACATACTAGAATCTGACCAAAAGTTACGAAATTGCAGCTATGAGTTCACCAAACATAATAACACAAAATGCAACCTGAAAAAGTAATCTAGAATACTCTAAAACTTAGAAAGTGCGGGGGTGCCCAAGTGGGCCTCCCACCGTTGGCACTTGATTCCGGCACCAATCCACTAGGGATGGGCCCAAAACCTCTTAGGATTGGGGGGGTCGGCGAATTGGTTGGTTCAGGTGTCCATGTGTTGGATTTGGGTCAGATTCAAGCTTCCAAAAGCCACCCAACAACCTCCCTTGCAAAAGAGATTGGTGGATGTGGGAAGGTGAACCAAAGGGGATGCAAGTGGGTCTTCAACTCGGCAGCACTTCGTTGCTTGAAATCTCCTTCAACCTGTATATCTTGGGTGAGAAAAGTCTCACCTTTTATAGACCCAAGGGGTCTCTTTTGGGAGGGAAGCACAAATGCCATGTGTTGGTCATAGGCGCCATGTGGCAGTCTTGTCTTCCCATGAGGGAGGGGAGTCCTCCATTGACTTGGGCTTTCATAACTACCCTTGTGACAGTCCTCAAATGGCCTATTTGTCCACTCACACACGCATGTGAGGCAGGAGTCATCAACTGACTATTCTGGGCTGCCACTTGGCCTCATTTGTCTTTTTGCCCGTTAAACTTGGAAATCGTCCTTACTGGAGACGATTTCAGAAATCATCCCTGGGTGAGACGATTTCAAGTTAGCAATCGTCCCTGGGTGAGACGATTACTAGGCAAAGTGTCTAAGTGTGCCAAATTGCTTCTTGACCTCACAAAATTGCTATGAAAGTGGTTAAGACCACTGTTTGACCTCTGAGGGCTGCCCTGGGGGCTGTGTTTGTCAAAGCGATCAGTGTTTGCAGTCACATAATCGGATTGGTGTTGTTTTGGTGTCTACACCCTAAAACCAAAGTGTCTCACAAGGAGTGTGAAGATAGGAGGGAGAAAGAACCACAAAAATTGCAATGGTAGTCCAAAAATGACTCCACAAGCATGAGTATGTGGTTTCCACCTATATGAACACAATGGGATGATAACAAGATCTAAAATTTATGGACAACAAATAAAACAAGGTAAATGGTAGAAAACCTCAAGGTGAAACCACCTACCATATTATAAGAATAAGGAAGATGTGCATGGAGTATTGAGAGGAAGGAAGATGTCCTCTTCAACCCCCCTTAGGACAAATTCCATTAAGAATCCTGCAATGGACCCATCATATGTCTCAAAAAATTAGAGACTTGTTGTAGAAAAGAATTCATACTCCTAGACTGGTGCTTGTGAACCATGAAACCAAAGTGTCTCATAAAAAGGAATGTGAAAATAGGATGGA
This sequence comes from Wollemia nobilis, assembly GCA_028583015.1. NCBI lineage: Eukaryota > Viridiplantae > Streptophyta > Pinopsida > Araucariales > Araucariaceae > Wollemia > Wollemia nobilis. The sequence goes on from JAQPPZ010017235.1 coordinate 17,573,030, forward strand.
TAAAGAACCACAAAAAACTTACAAGGGATATCCAAATTGACTGTGAAAGCATAAGTAGTGGTATCCACATGTATGACACAATGTGGTGAATAACAAGGTCCAAAAAATGGACAACTAGCAAAACAAGGGCACCAATGCTAGGAGTGTCGGGTTCAACCGAGAGTGCACTCCATGATACAATAATTTTCAATCTTAAAAACATCATTGAAAACTATCTTGAAACTGAAAATGGACACCACCATTGTGTCTGTCTCGGAAAAACCTTTTTGATGACTATAAATACCCCTATGATCGAGTGTCAATGAGGCCTCCATTAACTTCAAAAGAGAAATTGAAGTGAAATGAGAGATTTGGTTGACCAAAAATATATTTATTAATCTTCTTTAGGTAATGTTTTTATGTTATAATAATTATTTTCTTTCAAACTAGAGAGTACCTTCTTAAAAGCCAAAAAAATAAAAAGGTGAATTAAGAAGGAGAAAGTAAAAAGCAAGAAGAGGCAAAAAATGATATAGGTATATATTTTGTATACCAATGTAATGGAATTGCCACTAAAGATCCTATAAAATATTTTAAAATAAAATAAAAAATATTTGTTTTGATATAAATGAGGGTGGGCATGAAGTTAGTGAATATCTTCTTATACCATATAGAGATTTTATAAACAATATATACCTCTAAAAAATAAAGGCTACTATAAAGAAATCTAGAAGAATACACCCTCCCTAAAAAAAGGAATTTTATTATTAGGTTACAAATGACGCTTTTCTCTTAGCCCTTTGAAAGAGAAAGAGATTTAAAATTTTGGGTTCCCATGAGTGAAAGTTATGAGGGGTGAGAGGTTCAATTGAATTCATCATTTTAACACGAGAAAAATTGAAGTTTTAATTAACCAATATATCCCCTCTTAGAACTTCAATTAATTGATTAATGCAATTGTTAAGGAAAAAATATGAAGCTTTTCAATATATAAAGCTCAATATACCCGCCCTAATGTGATGGAAACTATAAGTATAATGAGGTTTTAATATTGTTTGCTTTTAGAGATGCCAAATCCTTTTAGTTCCTCACAATACCCGCCCTTACTTGAGGGAACCTGTAAGTATAGAGAAGAATTTGTCAAGGGTATTTACCTTGAAATGTACAAATATCAACCAGATTAAATTGGGTGTTCTCAATACTTACCCTTATGAGAGGGAAACTATCATTGAGAGAGATTCCGAAAATAAAGAGGAAGATTAAAAAATATTTGCCAGGCCTTTATACCAAGTGCATTAAAAAACTTGCCCTTACTTAAGGAAAACTATAAGTTTTTAATGATTTTTGTAGATGGAACTTAGGCAAAATTTTTGAGGAAGATAAGTTAAACCTTAGGTTTATGAATTATTTAAGTGTAAAAAAAACTATAGAGATTCTCAAATAAAAATTAATTTTAATAATAAATATGAAGAGAATAATTATAGCACCCTTAGAGAAAAGAATTTGAAAAATCTCTATCTTAAATAAAAATAACTAAATAAGATTAGAGATTAGTTAAAAAACTAGAACTTCTTGATAAGTTATTATTTAAATAAAATAATTAGAAGAAGATAGTTTTTTTTAATAATTGAGATAAACAAATTAGGTGTCAAATTTTAAATGGAGAGAGTATGCTAAAAAATATATATTAAGTATTACACCTCTATTAACTTGAAAACTTAAAAAAGACTTTGAGGAAAGAAACTATAAGTTATATGGGATTCTCAATAATGGGAAGAGATATTATATTTGTTTGATTTAAAATAATGCCCAAAAAATATTAAGTATTATTAAGCTTTAAGGTGAATAATTTTTTTTATTAAGCTTTAAACTAAGCAATTTGTTCTAAGGTGGAGATTAAAACAATTTTAAATTATATATAGTGAAAAAAAGGAGATCACTAATAATTTGAATAACAATTACAAAAAAAGGTAAAATTCTAATTAGTGAGTACAATTGATTATGAACTTATAACTTAGTTTTAATGAAGAGATTTTAAAACAAAAGTTAAGACAATAAATTGTGAGATCACTATAGAATTTGTAGAAAATAATTTACAATTAAAACAAATATAATTTAAAATTTAAACAAATTGCTATCACATTTAATTTAAAGGAAATTAATTTGAGATATTAATAAAAGTATATATAATTTATTAGATCTCTAACTTAGTGAATTTAAGAAATTCCTTAGATTATAGATTTATTATATAAGCAATATACCTATTTAAGAGGAAAAAATGGAGGCTAAAAGAAATGCAAAGAGACACCCCTACAATGTGATAGGTGCAAGAAAGGCACCTTATCAACCCCCCAATATTTTATTAAAAATTAGAATATTGATTTCGAGGCCTGAGAAGGCCGAAATTAAAGAACGTAGCATTCTTGGAAGGCTACAGAAGATTTAAAAGAAATACAATATTAATAGCCTTAAAAAAATGAGAGAACGGGATCACCCTTTTTAAACCAAAAACCTTGCTCTGTCAATGTCTAAAAAAAGGAGGCGTGGTAGATTTGAAAACAAATGTGGAGCACCTTTATCTGCACTCAAAGGTTAGAATAATAGAAAAAATAATATATTAATACCTATGAGAAAAATCAGATGACCTTCCAAGAGAGCAGCGGTTTGAAAAAAATTGAAGAGGAAGTCGTAAGAAGGGAAGACGATAGATAATGCTGAAGAAGAATGGACCAGAGCTCGAAAGCAGTGTTACTACACAAGTTCATGTGCCCTGGTCATCTTACCAATTCACTACTCTCTTGAAGACTGCAATCTCGAGCAAACTAGATTCAACTTTTGAAGAGATTGTTGTTGAAAGGACCTCTTTCACCCTACCAGTTCATTGTCGAAACAGTAGAATGAAAAAGCCTTGCAGATGATAATGTTAAAAAAAATAATATAACATTCCAACTTTCCTGTACAAAATGTTATGCTTGGAAGCAAAGGAATAAGAGGTAGAAATATTTAAAATAAAGAAAGAAATATCGATAACAGGATAAATAATATATATATAAACTAATTTTAGTTTGGGAGCAGAGGGATGTGCCTAATGGGCGCTATCTCCAGATGAACAGTGAAACCTACACACAACTTTTAAAAGAAAAAATTATTTGATCCTTTGTAATGTGTCGTATGGGCATATGGAAGAGCGTTGCCTCAGACGAACCAATGAAACATGCACAAAATGACTAGGGCACTGTCTCTGGACGAACAGTGAAACCTGCACATAACTTTTAAAAGAAAAAATTATTTGATCCTTGGTAATGTGCCATATGGGCATATGGACGAGCGGTGCCTTAGACGAACCAGTGAAACCTGCATAAAATGACTAAAAAGAGGCACATTTGCATTTTTTTCAGATGAACCAATGAAACCTGCACAAATTGGCTAAAAGGAGAGGGACCTATATAGAATGCTGAAAATGAAAAAAACTTGTGACTCCTGCTATAATGAATAATTATTAGAGGAAAAATATATGATAGCAAATTTTGTTCTAAAACTCTGCAGGGAGATGATATATAATGACCGATGAAGAGAGAGCGTCGGGTAAAATGCAACTCCGATAGGAATAGCGAGAACTATGATAAATTAGAGATTTTGGAATGGTGCCAAGGACCAAGGACTCATGGCCAGAGAGAATGTCGAGTGCACCAATTTTAAACTTGAATGAGGAGATTCGTTGTCCTTTAGGAGTGAATAAAACTCAAATCACTCTAAGAAAACACTTTTAGTTAGAAATAAATGATATTTGCGCTATAAAATAAAACAGAAATCAAACGATATTTCTAGATTGGTGGGCTAAAAAGTGTCTGTTAAAATGAATATTGAATAAAGGAAAAAAAAATATTAAGAGGCTCTTTCTTTGAATATGGTTGATAATAGAGCCTTCACATAGGTTAAACCTTGTGTTTAAAGAAAAGAAATGAGCTATATTTTAAAAAAAAATTCCTCAAGCACGAATTCAACACATATTTGAAAAAAAAATTGCAACATATATTTCAAAAAAAATAAATATGTTGAAAGATAAAACTATGGATAAAAGGAGACTACTGCAAAATTTGAAGATAGCCAAAAAAAAATCCAAAGTAAATGAATGAGATCCTAGAACCTTCAAGAGAGAATACTAGCAAAATCTATCCTACTATGGTACCATGTTAGAATTTCACAATAATAGATATGAAAAGTATTACACAAAATATGAAGAGAAGAGTGGAACTAATTGATTTATTCCAAGAATTAGCTCTGTATAAATAGAAGAGTTGATCATTGAGAGTCGATGGATTATAAAAACTCATAAGACTTGATGAAGACACCACTGAGAGTTCTCTTGAAACATGGAGGAGTGAAAAATAAAGTGTCTATCCTAGTGGAACCTAAGAGAATATTCTCTTATTCTAACAGTGTAGAAAGATATTGTATTTGTCACGCAAAAAACTATCATGTTGAAGTACATTATGAAAAACTATCATGTTGAAGTACATTATGATTGTGATGATGACTTTGTGTGCTTTGAAAAGAATACCAAACATTTTTATTCAAATTGATAAGAAATATGGTATATAGTGGTAAAATTTTAGGGAAAAAAAGGTAAAGTGTGAAATATCCCACAGTACCAAGTATAAGATCATAAAATGAAGGCCTTAGATATACAAGACATAAAATTCAAGTAGATGAGATAAAATTTTAAATTAGAAACTCATTAAAAGATATAAATATATATATCAAGTAGACCCCAATAATACCAAAGTTGTAACAATAGACATTAATTTTTTGGAAAAAAGGGGTGACAGCTAGTAATAAAAAACAAATTGTGAAAAAATTAGTGTAGCACTTTGTTGTAAATATTATGGAAGATATGGATATTTGTAAGAAAAATATTGGAACTTCCATCATTGTTTAATTTGTGGAGTTAATAATCATTCGCAAATATATTTTCAATATAAAGAAAAAAAGAAGCAATATCAAAATACATATGAATTATGGATGGATGAATATGCCAAAATAGAATAAAATAAAACAAATATTATATAGTTTATATAGAAGGAGACCAATTTTGTTGAAAATAATAAAAATTTTCCATGATGAAATGTGTAAAGAAACTTGTGATAAATGATTTTAATATCAAATAATTAACTTGATGGCTAACCCAGAGGTAAAGTATAAAGTGACCTAGAGGCAATAACCTAAAGGTGATCTAGAGGTAATGACCTAGTTAGTGGTAACCTAAAAGGTAAATACCAAGATGTAGAGACCCAAAGGCCACCTAGATATAATGATCCAATGGTAATAACCCAAACAAAGATCTTGAGATAGATAAAAAACATATACTAGATTGAGATTATTGTCTAGCAATACCAAAGATAAATCTAGACTATATTTTAGTGCTTAAACCATATCAAAATTCTATCCTCTATATTAGGAAAGTAGTCATTTATTTATTGTACCAAATAATGTAGTTGGAAGGGATGTTAGCTTACCATTATATTATTACCTTATTTATAGTTGTTCATTTATTATAAAATTTGATTCAAGTTGTTTGAGAACTATATTTTTACCTAACATCTTTGTAATATGTAATAGAATGTACGAGATTCCATTATATTTTGTTCATATTGTGAAAATAATAAGGTAGTTAAAATTACTATCTTGTGTTAAAGCTTTGTCTCCAACACAACCATTAGCACTAGATCAAAATATAAGCCTTTAATATGATACGATAGTGTCTATTATATATTTAATCTAATACTTAAAGGAATTAAATGTAAGATCCTCACAAATAAAATGTTATAATCATAATTTTTTTAGGATGTCTTTGCATATCATTTAATTGAAATAAAATAAAATATTTACTACCCATGCTACCAAATCTACACATGAAGGATTTTATTAATTTATGTCTAATTAGTGATAGAATTATTCAATAATCCCCTATATCATAAAGTATCTTTACCGTACAATGAATAAGTAGGCAAGCATGCCATAATTTATTCCTTTTGAATGTACTTAATTGATATGATTATGGATAACTCATTAGGTGGCCTAATACCATCTTGTTTCCACTATCATAATAAGTACATAGATCTTTTGTAACAATAGTTAGTATGGGAGAATAGACCCTTAGATTCAACCATCCTTGATAGGTCTAGTTGGGAAGTTAATTTTAAGGTCTAAGTGGTTTAGGCACTATATTATTCTATGGAGGTTGAAAATACTACATTGGATAAGGACATATTGGGTAATATTAATATGAAGATATGTATGACAATTACAAAGGAATTTATCACAAGTTTTATGGTGAAAAACTTTAAGGATATGATATGTAGTGTAATATGGTGATAGAAAAGGAGGATTCTATTTTTGAAAAGGATATGGATTAGGACATGCTATTTGATAATTAATAAGGGCTTGCATACTTTTGAAATGGAGGATATTACAAGCCTTCTTAAGGGATACTTTAGTTTTAAAGAGGTAAACATTCCTATAAGTTTTGGTAATGGATGACTAGATGGAGGATCCATTTGGTCTAATGGTTTTCTCTATATTTCTTGCACCTCAATTTAATTGGCTAACACTTGAAAATGCATCACATTGATTCTAGTTGGAGATATATATTTTTCTTAAAGATCTAGTTGGTGTTGATTTTTCTAATGACAAGGTTGTTAGATGTGTTAATTTATTGAATAGACCCAAGGTAACTATCAAAACAAGTTATAGTTTATTAATTATGGTGTTAGACACTAGAGGATAATTCATATTATTCATATGATTCAAGGACACTAGGAATAGATTTTTTGTAGGATTATTCACATATATCAATTAAACTTTATAGAGAGAGAGATTATGAGTTAGGGTGGGTCTCGTATTGACCCAACTTTGAATGCCAAGAGGGGAAGAGTAATGATAAGAAGATTCAAAAGAGATCATTTCTTGGTATATAGAATTATGATATATTTTACTATCCATTGTACTCTTACGTTTTTATGAAATAGGATTATGTATAGGATTTTTCTCAATATCATCATCTTTGCACACCCCTTCAATAATGTACTCCTTTTTCCCTTTTTTGTTCATTCATTTGTATGTGATAAATAGCATTAAAGTAAATATTTTCTTAACCATTGAAATTTTAAACCTACATTTATAAGCCTAAAATTCCTTACATATGTACTTGCACAAGCAAAATTTGGAGATCAATTTTAAAATTTTACAAAATTTTGATCTACAAAGTGAACTGCTAACCAATTAGAGCAAATCACTTGTAGAAATTGATCTTAATTTTTTAAAATTTAATTATTTGGATTAAATAAATTTGGTTTTGGGATGAATAACTTCCCTTGGAGGAGTTAGGAAGTTTTCTTGGCCTTCCAAGAAATCACTCTTTAGAATTTGTGGAAATAGCTCTTTAGATTTTACTTGGAGAAATTCTATTCATATAGAGTGAATCGCTAGCTAGGTTGAACTTTGGGAATTTTTTTTTTCAAGCAATCTGTAATTCATGAGGCTAATGAATCTAATTTTAGAGCAAAATGATTCCTGAGTTAGGACTTGGGAAAAATTATCCAAATTCAATCCAATTGATTTTTACCTATGGCAAATGCAAATTTAGATCTTTCGAATCTATCAAATTATAGGTGATCCATTTATAAATATATTTTATATAATAATAGGATATAAATTCAATAATATGCATAATAAAGGTAAAATAAGTCTTACGAATTAGTATTCTAATAAATTATTATCTGTATATATATTTTAATGTTGTTATTTTGAGAATGTCTAAACAATATATAATAGATTCTGAAATAAATTTTTTTATCTACAAAGAAATCCTTCTGCTATAATCTATAGAACATAATAACATTTCATTTATACATAATTTATATAGTTTGATATGCAAAACTTAAAATATTTATCCAACAATAAAAAGTATGGGAGATGTTGATATAGAATATGAAAGGAAGTTCAAATACCTCCACTTAAGATTTTATCCAAAATATTTTCTTATCCCATCACAAAAACATACAAGAATGGAAAAATATTGAAAGTTTTGTAAGTTGAAGAAAACTAAGATAAACATAAGCTAGGTTATATCCTTTATTTTAACGGAAAATCAACACCAAATTTATTTTTAATAAGAAGCATATAAAAATAATTTATAATTAAATGACAAGACCACTACATCATAGGAAAAAGGAGTAATATTAGAAATAATAAAGACTAAAAAAATACCAATGAGCCAAAATAAATTGAATAGTTTATTTTTCTCAACATTTTACTATCTAGGAAAACTAAAGGAGCATATTTTAATTCATTTTATATCATATACCCATCAAATATTCAAATTTACAATTAGATGAAGAAATAAAATACCTCAATACATATTCTTCTATCAATATAAACTTTATAATATTATATTGTAGTATTTGTTACCATGATAAGGGTTCTTAGTGGAAACAAAATTTGATGTGTTAATTTTTATGGAAATTTTACCATCCATATCTTATAAGATGACTATCACATGAATATTGATCATTTAATTTTATAAATTTTTTATTAGATTGATGAAGGATTTTTGAAAGGACCTCCAAACATTTTAATAGAGCAGAATTAGTCACCAAAAAAGTGATAAAACACCTCAACCATAAAACTAAGCTACCAAAAAAATCTACTGAGCGACACTTACATCAATAGAAAATTTTAAAATTTGAAATTTAATTTCTTCCCAAACAAGATAGAATCAAACACATTACCCAAAACTAGAGCACTAAAACAATTGAAAATTTAAATTTTAAACGAACCAAGAATAGGCAACTAAAATCTAAATAACCACTCACACAATTTGGAGCTAGAAATTTACATGGACTTCCTGTCGAACCAAACAATATCTAGGTACCAAAGAGGAATTTAGGAGTGTTGAAAATTTGAGGTGTTATCATTTTTGTCAACACTTATATTTTGCTCCTATTTGGCATATTTAAACACACTGATTTTGGAGGCTTAGGAGGTATCTTTGGTGATTATTGGATATCCTATTATTCTTCATCTTGGTATATGGCACATATGTTTGTATAAGGTTATATATTGATGTTGTAGACACCAAAACAGCACCAATCCGATTATGTGACTACAAACACTGATCGCTTTGACACACACAGCCCCAAGGGCAGCCCCTAGAGGTCAAACAGTGGTCCTAACCACTCTCACAATAGTTTTGAAAGGTCAGAGATCAATTTGGCACATTCAGGCACTTTGCTCAGTATCCATCCCACCCTGGGACGAATTCAAAATGGGATTCGCCCCACCCAGGGACGAATTCTGAATTCGCTCCGGGGTGGGGCGAATTGCAGGTTTGATGGGCAAAAAGTCAAATCTTGACAAATGGCAGCTCAGGTCCACCACCCAATGCTTCCTTCATCGCATGGGAGTATGGGTGAGCATTTTCAAGCGTTAGAGGCATCTGTAAGGTCAGTCATGAAGTCCCTATTCAGGGAGGAATCTCCTTCCCCCTGGGGAGGCATGATTGCCAAGTGGCGCCTCTGCATGCCCATTTCAAGAGACCTCCAGGTCTATAAATTGGTGAGTTTCCTCACCCCAAAATATGGAGAGAAGTAGCATTTTAGAGCAACGAAGTGCTGTCATTTTATTTACACATCTCATACCTTTTGGATTTGCGCCTTTCACATCCTTGATCTCCTTTAGAAGGGAGGTCATTGGGTGACTATTGGGAGGACAAATCTTGATTCCAAAACCTGACATTTGGCCACAATATCCCACCAAATTTTTCGAAAATACCACACAAGAGGTTTTGAACCCATCCCAAGTGGATTGGTGTCAAAATCAAGCTTCAAACGACGGGCGGCCTGCCCCATGGGTGCCCCCTCCCACATTGCCACAATCCTAATCGCACCCTTTCGGAGTGATGGGAATTCCATGGTAGATTTGCTTTCTTTCATTTTTGCATTCAATTCTATGATGTTTAAATAGGTTGTCATTTGAATTTCGTCTCCTTTTGAGCAATTTTGATCATATTTCTAGCTTTGCTTGCTTTTACTAACCTACAGGTAGCATTATCAAATTCCCATTGATGGAGGCCAAATTGGGAAAATCTGACCATCTGGGTCTTCCCAAAATTCCCCCAATTAGCTAATCCCAAGTTTGTAGGTCTTTTGGAGCTCCATAGGTAGGACATTGGGATAGTATCTTTTCAGCATTTTGTTGTAGGTGAATTCGTCCCGCCCCGAAGCGAATTCAAATTGGTGAGGAATTTTCCGACTATTCTTTTTGCAGAACCTTCCTGGTGATATCCTGATGCCCCTGTCAAATTTTCATAGCATTTGGATCTATTTTGATATCAGTTTAATTCATTTTTCTCATTTACTTATCGTAGGCTTGGGGATTGCATGCTTTGTTTCATCCGTAGGTGCTACTGACCATTTCTTGTTCCTTTGAACGTAGGGTTCAGACATCGGAGGAGCAGCGAGGAGTCAAGACTCATCATTCCAAGTGGTGGCGATGTTTTGGTCCACCCATTTTACATGTGGGCACGCGGAAGAAGGAAAGGCGCCCATGGATGTAACAAGAGCTCATGCTTAAACGCTCCTAGCCCTTGGAAGGGGAGGATGCATATTGTAACCGAGTTTGAAACACATTAATAAAAAGGGCTGTCTTCTTTATTCCCATTTGTTTCATTTTGATTCGATCATGCTTTTCCCTCTTTTCATGCATTTTCAAGTTTTTAGGATTTAGCGCTAAGTTCGGTTTCTTCGTTTGCATTTCGCATATTCGCTTTCCTTTTTGCTTTCGTATCCTCGTGATTTCAGTGGTGATCATGGTGGGACCTTGTCCTCTATTTTTAAGATCAGATATCTGATCCAAACTTGGTTTTTTGCTTGCAGGTACCGCGTTTTCATACGCTGACTGTTGTTCGTTCTAGCAAAGGGCGAATGCAGAGCTGTAATTCGTCTCACCCAGGGACGAATGGGAATTCACCCCACCCTATGATGAATACAGTACTATAATTCATTCCACCCTAGGACGAATTCCAGCCTATAAGTTTTTTGGGTAGAAACTCAGAACCGACAGATGCGGGCAGAGAAGAGGTAAGGATTCTGCATTTTTCTCTATCATTTTCTGTTCAGTGTTTCTGTTTTGAATTACTTGTTTGCTTAGGGAAATTTTTCCTTTTGTTGTTTGCTTGTTTCCTTTTGCAAAATAAAAATAACCCCACACACCACGTGGCAACTTAAAAACCAAGGCGCTGGTCGTAAAACCCTAGCCCTTGATCAAGACCAATGGTGGATTTCATCACCACCTTGGCTTGAATTTTGCATTCATACACCCCGATCGCTACTGTTGCTAGACGTAAATCCTGATGAAAGCTGACCGAGTGTAGCTGGGGTGATTCCCAACACGCGAGGATAAGTCTTCTATGGTAGGTGTCATAAATAGAGTGATTCCCCTTCCGTACCGCCTATGTTCCACGTACCATCTGCTCTCACGTACCTATAGTTTCCCTCACGTAAGGGCGGGTATATAGAGAGGTTGGTATATCGGTCTGGCAATGGTATATCGAAGGGGCGACCAATTTTGGGAGCCATAAGAGCCTTCATTTTGCATTTAAACGTTCTTTACAAAAACCTTCAAAAACAACAACAAAACACACTAAACCAGTTTTAGGACACACTTTCAACCTTTAAACGAGATAATCACCATTTGTGTATGTGTGTGTTCTTTTCTGTTTTGTGTAGCATAAAAATCAAAAAAATCATAAATAGAAGATAAAAATCTACGCATTTTGTAGAGAAGTATCACAATGGTGTTCACCCGTAGCCAAGCCCAATCAAGGGAGGATGCTGTGGGGAATGTACAAGGAGGGGGCACAAGTCACCTCCGCTACAGCCCCAAGGATTTGGCCATACCACCTTGGCGGCCTGACCCACAAGGGAGTCCCCTCCATGCCACGACAAGGAATGAGACTATAGGGGCACCCCTTCTGGGGGCACTCCTGCCAGCACAAAACCCTAGAGACACACTCGTTACAGGAGGGCTACACCCATAGACAGAAAGCTCCCTTAGAAGCTAGATATAAGTGGCCACCGTGTGATGAAGCGCTAGAATGGCAGGGGGTCCATAAGGGGGGCCACATGATTATGCCATCCCTCCTACACCCCGCATCACTGTTAGCAACAACCGATCAAATCCAGAGCACACGACTCTTCAAGCAGGGCGATCCAACTCCGTCCGTACCTTTTTCACTTATGAAAGAGAGCACGAGGAAGACCCCTACCTTCCTCGAGAGCAATATACAACACGGGAGCAATGCGCTTTCGCACCTGCTAGCTATCAGGATCACGTACTGAGGCCAAAGCCTCGAGGAAATGCTGCTCCCCTCAATGAAGGGAGGCGGCCTATAGAGATCTCGGATCGTCACGACCGAGATAGATATGCCAGAGAGGCATCTAGCCCTTCTAGACATGAGATGATGGGACAAACTATCTTAGAATTTTCCAAACATGTCACCCGTCAGGCGCAACTCACGCAACTTGAGCTAGAGTGACTACAGTTAGAGGAACTGTACCATATTAACAAAGAGCGCCTGCAGCGCCTGAAGGATGAGTTGTTCCAACACACTATGCAGGAGAGGACTCCAACCCCTCACACGCATAATACAAAACATTATGAGAGGCACAACCCCTGGGTGCGAGACAAGTCTCCGTGACCTTATCAAGCACCACCCTCGACGCCTCCTAGACATGAGCGGGAGGCCACTCCTATAACCAATGACGGGCACCTTCTTCAGGCACCCACCCAAGTTTATGGGCCACCCTTAGAAATTCCTCAAGAAGCCTCTGAGGAATCAGAGCGAGAAGAAGAGCGGGATGAAATGCCCTACCAAGGCATGGGGGTGCCATCCGGCTACCCCTCCATGGGCCTCAAGTTCCCTACAAACCACAACAGGGACAAACCAACGAGGAGGAGCTCAAATCCCCCGATACATGCAATGCATTGCTAGAGCACTTAGAGTCGGTAGAGACCAAGATTTTGGGGCCCCAAAAGCCCAACTTACATGAGGCTCCTTTCGAAGGGGATCAGCCTCTGATCATAGCGCTACCCAATGACGGAGTCTTCCATGTCTCAGAATCACCAGATTCTGATGAGCTTGACTCACTGGCCGAAGATGAGGATGAAACAGAGATGGCTGACATCAATCACATGCAACAGCATCCACACCCCATGGATACTGATGATGCACTTCAATAGTTAAACATAAGGCTAGGGCATGAGTGGCGCATTAACCCAGTGCAGTGGGACCAAGCGTTACATCCGCCACTTTGGGCATACAGAGATCAACTTCCGCCCAGAGATCCCATAGCAATATCAGTGCCGAAGGTAGACCCTATCCTCCTCTCCGTGCATAGGGCTGATCCATTCATGCCAATACCTCGAGAGCCAGATCCGGAGCACAAAGATCATCAAGCTAGGGGTACCTTTATCCCCTGAAGAGCCATAGTTCAACCCAAAAAGCTCCAAGGATTCTCGTAATCACTTGGTCAATCCCAAAATGCTCCAAGGATTCCTACAATCGCTTGGTCAATCCCAAAATGCTCCAAGGATTCCTACAATCGCTTGGTCAATCCCAAAATGCTCCAAGGATTCCTACAATCGCTTGGTCAATCCCAAAATGCTCCAAGGATTCCTACAATCACTTGGTCAATCCCAAAATGCTCCAAGGATTCCTACAATCGCTTGGTCAATCCCAAAATGCTCCAAGGATTCCTACAATCGCTTGGTCAATCCCAAAATGCTCCAAGGATTCCTACAATCGCTTGGTCAATCCCAAAATGCTCCAAGGATTCCCACAATCGCTTGGTCAAAAATAAGAAAATTCAAAAATAGTAAAATCATCAAAAACAACAAAAAATTGCATCTCATTTCCAGGCATGCTCAAATTCATCAATAGAGAGCTCTTCTCGCATCTCATCTTCATATTCACAAAAATCAATCCATCAAAAATACAAAAATATGTAGCTGCATTAAGCATCGCATCCATACATTGCATATTTGTGGTCTTACAGGTCAAAGGCACCATAGACTATAATTACTCCGCTAGTCCATCTTGTTCCACATTTCTCCATTTTATAAGCAGTCCAAAAATAAATAAAAATTAAAATAATAAAATAAAAATGCCATTCACTGCTTTTTACCACACCAGAGTCAGTGGTCTTCTAATGTATCAAGAGTTTTCATCTTTCAGTCATCATGTAGCTTTCTAGCCACATACTGTACCAAGTCAGATAGATTTTATGAAGGTAGAGTTCTACTTGGATCACACCTTGTTACGTAGCATCCCAACACAAATTAAAACACATAAAAATTCCCAAGTTGTGTGAATGAAAGATGAAACCTGCACAACAATCCAGGTCACCATAAGCGAAACGGTTATCTTGCTCATCCCCCTATGTGAATGACCCCAAGAATGTTGAGAGTTGGCAAAAGGACAAGCATCTTCCCTACCCAATTCCCCAAGAATCCCCAGTTCTCAAAAAGTTGCAAACATCAAAATTTTGCAAAAAGTCAAAACTCCAAAAATTTGACATCACCACCAGAGTGCATACATCAAAAGGCACATACAATAGTGATTCTTATCACTCAAAATCCAAATCCCTTGCTCAAAAGAAAAATATATAAAAATAAACAGTGATTTTTATCACTACAAACGAGCAAGTATCCCAATACAATTGAAGAAAATAAGGGAGTCGAACTTGAATCCCTGGAACTCTCAGCATTCCGACAGGTCATGAGGCAAACCTCAGTACCGGTTTGGTGGATAGCCTATCGGTCACTGGCGGTAAACCTCCCGCATGATGATATATCTATCACATTAACTCGTGTACAGATCAATGTTTGCATGTGGATGAGCTAGCTTATGGTATCCTAGATAGCACCACAGATTAATCTAACTAAATACAACAAAGGAGTTAGTGGAGCTAATTAGGTGATCCTCAATATAGGTTTGGTTGACAGCCTATCTGGCACTGGCGGTATCCTGACAAATACCACATAAATGAACTCAATTGCACACACAGGGATGTGAAATAGCTTGGTCAAAGACAAGTCCGATTCATACCTTGTTCAAAAGTCTTGTAAGATAAAGTACAATCATGGCTAGTGAGTTAAAACCATCTGAGTCTCAGAAAACCTTAGCTACATTTCTAAACCAACTGCGCTACCTTTCATCCTCGCATTACCATCAAAAATACAAAAACCACATGTATACACACCACAATCGCCTAGGACAAAAAGCCACAAAGTTCTAAACAGTCTATGGTGCCCTCGCCAAACAACACAAATTCAATTCATCCATTCCATTTTGCATATCACATATAAATAAAAAACATTTGCATTCATCATAACATATGCATCCATCAAAATAAATTAACATGCATACATCCATACTCATCACTCATCATGCATAAAATCAAATCATCACTCGCATAAACAAAATAAAGTCATCTGTATATATCATCAAAAATGCCCACAGGCTACAATAACCGGTCATCTGACCCCGCAACACAAAATAATCCAAAAGCTCAAAAACCCCCAAGCCTAGGGCATCGGCCACCATGATCACGCAGGATCGGTGCGACGGGAACTACCCCCCGTGGTGTGGGTCCTATGAGACCCCTCAGGGTGGCTGCTGCTAGCCCCCGCATCACGCCTACTCCCCCCCCTCATCCAGTCGCCTGCGCCAAGAGGATGTTGACTGCTCAGTCTCACTCCCTCTCGAGCGGCATGATGATCCACCTACGCTGAATGTAGGGACCCACCCACCAAGGTGGCTAATCTCTACCTCCAGCTCTAACCGCTGTCGCATCGAGTCCATCTCCCATTGGCGATACATCACCAAGTTCTCCTCACACCATGCCAAAGCCCTATCCCTCTCCGCCAGCTGTGTCCATAGGAGATCCCTCTCCTATGCAGCATCAGTATCCCCACCTTGCTAGTGGTAAGCATCCAATGCATTCTCTCGCTCTACTAGCTGCATGCATAGGAGATCCCTCTCCTGTAGCGCATCCCCCAACTCCTCATCGTGCCTCTACAATAGCCCCTCTAATCATGCATTCTCAGTGCGTAACCTAGACTCCATGTCCTTCGCATCCGCCTGAGGCATGGGCATCTCTGGAACAGTAGCCTGCTCTGGCTCCCACTGCTTCGTGATGTCCTGCATCTCCGGCTGATCCAAAACCCCCAAATCCACATCCTCATCCTCCACCTCCACCATGTCTACATCCTCCCGAGGAGCTCCCCAATCATCTCCTGGTGCCTCGGCACCCTCCCCGACCAGTTGCTACCACCTCCATGCCTCCCAGTGGCCCCTCTCCCTACCATCGCCGTAGTACCCACCACTGGTCGTACTCTCACCCCATACACTCCGCATCTGAATCCTCACCTAGTGGTGCGATGATCGATCGGTCCAGAGTTCTCTCGTCCCCCTAGTTCCGATAGACCATGGGCTCACCAGGAAACCCTTGGTGCACCCCAAACTATCGTGTCACTTGGATGTAGGGGAAGAACTCATGCTCGATCCCGTGCCTCCCAATCAGCCATCGCTCCCTACGTACCCATCGGAGCCACTCTCCAGCCTTTGGCCAAGCTGGACAGTCCCGATAAGGGCACCAGAGCACCTCCCCTAGAGTAAGCCAAGAGAGGGCATCGACATAGTGCCCTACGACACCTACCCACCGTCGACTCTATCCCTGCTCCCCAGATCACCGCCACAGAACCGCATAGCCTATCTCCCTATCCTCCATCTCCACCCGAGTCATCCACGGTAACCCGGTTGGCCTCTCCATCGCTATGTGCTACCAAGCCCAGCTCTGCAATAGATAGCTACAGCTAATCCCCTTTCACTTCCGATAGCAGACCTCATACAGCTCCCCATAGAGCTATGCCAGCAGCGTCTATCCCCACCTCATGATTAGCGATGCCTCCGTTGGGCACTCTACCAACCGCCAAACCAAATCCAGTAGGTTCCACGGGAACCTCATGCCTGACGAGTCAGGTAGTAGCATGTTGGAAATGATGCCCATAAGGAATGCATGCCTCACTCCCAACACCCCCCTCTCCAGCCACCATGGGACCAAAATCTCGCCAATCTAGCAGTCGCCCTCTGCCCTCTCCACTGGATCCTCCACACCCAGCTCCTCCCCATGCCCGAAGCATCGCATCAGTACAGTTGTCCGCTGATCACGCGACGACATCTTGATCGATAGTCCATCTATCAGAATCCACAAAAGCCGATAGACATCCTCCAAGGTCATTGTCATCTCCCTTGTTGGGAGATGGAAGGTGTTGGTCCGGGGATCCCATAGATTGATCAGGGCCATCAGATAAGCCCGATCCTCGACCATAGGCTCCAGTCGAGCCACCTGCTTGAGCCCAAGGGCATCAAGCCACTCCCAGTCAGCCACAGTTAGCGCCCCTCGTGCTTCAGCAAAAGCAGTAGGTACACGGTACCGGCTCTTAACAACCTGCAAAAGAAAACAACACAAAAACATTAAAATCATAGAAAAAAAAAAACAAAACAAAAAAAAATCAAAAATTAATTTGTCAGTCCTAGGGTTTCTAATCCTAACTGATAAATTTAAAAACAAAACAAAAAATTCACACAAATCCATTTGTCAGTCCTAGGGTTTCTAATCCTAACTGATAAATTCAAAAACAAAACAAAAACTCAAAAAATTAATTTGTCAGCCCTAGGGTTTTTAAACTCTAAACTGATTAATTAACAAAAACACAAATATTTTGTCAGTCCTATTGTCAGTCATAGGATTTCGGTATTCTAAGTCTAAAAAGTCTACACAAACAAAATAAAATTAAAATAACAGTTTAAACCTAGGGTTGTAACCTACGTTTTAAAACTGACCAGCTCAACCTAAGAACTAGGGTTTTACGTTCCATTTATCCTAGGGTTTTAGTTACAAGAAAAATAACAATTCTTTACCTAGGTTTTCACTATGTTTGTCATTCAGTTGTAAACTAAGTCTTGGTTGTGTTCAACTCAGTTTCAGGGTTTCAATTTTAAATTTTGGAAAACATCATCACAAAGAAAATTAAACAAAACACTTGCAGTTTTAAAACATATAACAAAAGTAATAACACTAGGGAGCACTTACTGGTCTCGCTTCGGCTCCGCCGCTCGATCCAGTTTGTGCACTCATGATGTCAGGAGAAATTTGATAGTGCTTCGCTTCACAGAATTAACCTCCTCCTCCCCAGAGCTCCAAATCGCAAGAAAATTCAAATGCAAATGAGCCCAAACCCTAGTTTTGACCTTTAAATAGGCCTTTTGAGCTTATATTCGTTCCCCCCTGGGACGAGCACTCTGGTTAGCACTCGTCCCACCCTGGGATGAATACTAAGCTGGTATTCGTCCCACCCTGGGATGAATTCAGGGCAAAAATTCCAAAAAACAACAAAAATTGAACAAAAATGCACTAAAACAACTCATAAACTTGCCCGATGAGAGTGTTGTTGCACTTGACATCCCGAGCATGCAAAATAGACGTTGGGGTCACAAATTGTCACTATCCTACTCCCTAAGAAGGCTACCATAGCCGGACCACTCCACGGGAGGACGGATTTTTGCCAATTTCAGCTCCAAAAAGCATCGCAAAAAGGGTTACCACCCACCAAAAATAGGTCTAAATGTCAAAAAACTGCACACGCTTAATGCTACACCATCTAAAGGCACCCTTGCACAAGTCATCTTGGGTCAAGCGACTCGTCGCTTTTCTCATGAAGGTCATTCCCTCATCGATTCGTCGCTTGAGGGGGTAGTCACACTTAGTCACCAATCAGCAAGCACACACCCAATTAAGGAAAATGACATGCATTCAAAGAATCATTGATAAAGACAATTACGCTCCTGCTTGGGGTAGTAAACAAGAAATAATCACAATCTGATCAAATCACTTGGCATTTCATGAATCATGAACTCAAGGTTCTCACAGACAAAAGGTTGTGCCCTTTGCCTATTCATGACCGATCAATGTCCAAGGTCAAGTAACACCTCACCGAAAAATGTTAACACTTGAATTGAGTTCCTTCACTCATCATAAGCAAGGATTCAAGAATGCATGCCCTTTCCATACTTGGGGCATCAAAATTTGGTTAGGTTACTAAGAAACCCTAATCATTAGTGCTTTGGTTATCTATTTTTGCTCGACGCTGCGCCATGCACAACGCATCCCAAAAAGGGGCATCTATAGACACCAAAACAACACCAATCCGATTATGTGACTACAAACACTGATCGCTTTGACACACACAGCCCCAAGGGCAGCCCCTCAAGGTCAAACAGTGGTCCTAACCACTCTCACAATAGTTTTGAAAGGTCAGAGATCAATTTGGCACATTCAGGCACTTTTCTCAGTATCCATCCCACCCTGGGATGAATTCAAAATGGGATTCACCCCACCCAGGGACGAATTCTGAATTCGCTCCGGGGTGGGGCGAATTGCAGGTTTGACGGGCAAAAAGTCAAATCTTGACAAATGGCAGCTCAGGTCCGCCACCCAATGCTTCCTTCATCGCATGGGAGTATGGGTGAGCATTTTCAAGCGTTAGAGGCATCTGTAAGGTCAGTCATGGAGTCCCAATTCAGGGAGGAATCTCCTTCCCCCTGGGAAGGCATGATTGCCAAGTGGCACCTCTGCATGCCCATTTCAAGAGACCTCCAGGTCTATAAATTGGTGAGTTTCCTCACCCCAAAATATGGAGAGAAGTAGCATTTTAGAGCAACGAAGTGCTGTCATTTTATTTACACATCTCATACCTTTTGGATTTGTGCCTTTCACATCCTTGATCTCCTTTAGAAGGGAGGTCATTGGGTGACTATTGGGAGGACAAATCTTGATTCCAAAACCCGACATTTGGCCACAATATCCCACCAAATTTTTCGACAATACCACACAAGAGGTTTTGAACCCATCCCAAGTGGATTGGTGTCGAAATCAAGCTTCAAACGGTGGGCGGCCTGCCCCATGGGCGCCCCCTCCCACATTGCCACAATCCTAATCGCACCCTTTCGGAGCGATGGGAATTCCATGGTAGATTTGCTTTCTTTCATTTTTTCATTCAATTCTATGATGTTTAAATAGGTTGTCATTTGAATTTCGTCTCCTTTTGAGCAATTTTGATCATATTTCTAGCTTTGCTTGCTTTTACTAACCTACAGGTAGCATTATCAAATTCCCATTGATGGAGGCCAAATTGGGAAAATCTGACCATCTGGGTCTTCCCAAAATGCCCCCAATTAGCTAATCCCAAGTTTGTAGGTCTTTTGGAGCTCCAGAGGTAGGACATTGGGATAGTATCTTTTCGGCATTTTGTTGCAGGTGAATTCGTCCCGCCCCAGAGCGAATTCAAATTGGTGAGGAATTTTTTGACTGTTCTTTTTGTAGAACCTTCCTGGTGATATCTTGATGCCCCTATCAAATTTTCATAGCATTTGGATCTATTTTGATATCAGTTTAATTCATTTTTCTCATTCACTTATCGTAGGCTTGGGGATTGCATGCTTTGTTTCATCCGTAGGTGCTACTGACCATTTCTTGTTCCTTTGAACATAGGGTTCGGACATCGGAGGAGCAGCGAGGAGTCAAGACTCATCATTCCAAGTGGCGGCGATGTTTTGGTCCACCCATTTTACATGTGGGCACGCGGAAGAAGGAAAGGCGCCCATGGATGTAACAAGAGCTCATGCTTAAACGCTCCTAGCCCTTGGAAGGGGAGGATGCATATTGTAACCGAGTTTGAAACACATTAATAAAAAGGGTTGTCTTCTTTATTCCCATTTGTTTCATTTCGATTCGATCATGCTTTTCCCTCTTTTCATGCATTTTCAAGTTTTTAGGATTTAGCGCTAAGTTCAGTTTCTTCGTTTGCATTCCGCATATTCGCTTTCCTTTTTGCTTCCGTATCCTCGTGCTTTCAGTGGCGATCATGGTGGGACCTTGTCCTCTATTTTTAAGATCAGATATCTGATCCAAACTTGGTTTTTTGCTTGTAGGTACCGCATTTTCATACGCTGACTGTTGTTCGTTCCAGCAAAGGGCGAATGCAGAGCTGTAATTCGTCTCACCCAGGGATGAATGGGAATTCGCCCCACCCTATGATGAATACAGTACTGTAATTCATTCCACCCCGGGATGAATTCTAGCCTGTGAGGTTTTCGGGCAGAAACTCAGAACCGACAGATGCGGGCAGAGAAGAGGTAAGGATTCTGCATTTTTCTCTGTCATTTTCTGTTTAGTGTTTCTATTTTGGATTACTTGTTTTCTTAGGGAAAGTTTTCCTTTTGTTGTTTGCTTGTTTCCTTTTGCAAAATAAAAAGAACCCCACACACCACGTGGCAACTTAAAAACCAAGGTGCTGGTCGTAAAACCCCAGCCCTTGATCAAGACCAACGGTGGATTTCATCACCACCTTGGCTTGAATTTTGCATTCATACACCCCGATCGCTATTGTTGCTAGACGTAAATCCTGATGAAAGCTGACCGAGTGTAGCTGGGGTGATTCCCAATGCACGAGGATAAGTCTTCTATGGTAGGTGTCATAAACAGGGTGATTCCCCTTTCATACCGCCTATGTTCCACGTACCATCTGCTCTCACGTACCTATAGTTTCCCTCACGTAAGGGCGGGTATATAGAGAGGTTGGTATATCGGTCTGGCAATGGTATATCGAAGGGGCGACCAATTTTGGGAGCCATAAGAGCCTTCATTTTGCATTTAAACGTTCTTTACAAAAAACCTTCAAAAACAACAACAAAACACACTAAACCAGTTTTAGGACACACTTTCAACCTTTAAAAGAGATAATCATCGTTTGTGCATGTGTGTGATCTTTTCTATTTTGTGTAGCATAAAAATCAAAAAAATCATAAACAAAAGATAAAAATTTACGCATTTTGTAGAGAAGTATCACCATGGTGTTCACCCGCAGCCAAGCCCAATCACGGGCAGATGCTATGGGGAATATCCAAGGAGGCACAAGTCGCCTCCGCTACAGCCCCAAGGATTTGGTCATACCACCTTGGTGGCCTGACACACAAGGCAGTCCCCTCCGTGCCCTGACGGAATGAGACTATAGGGGCACCCCTTCTAGGGGCACTCCCTACCAGCACAAAACCTAGCACACACCCGTTCAGGAGGGGTACACCCATAGGAGAGCTCCCTTAGACACCTGCTATAAGTGGCCACCGCGTGATGAAGCGCTAGAATGGCAGGGGGTCCATAAGGGGGGGCCACATGATTATGCCATCCCTCCTACACCCCGCATCACTGTTAGCAACAACCGATCAAATCCAGAGCACACGACTCTTCAGGCAGGGCGATCCAACTCTGTCCGTACCTTTTTCACTTATGAAAGAGAGCACGAGGAAGACCCCTACCTTCCTCGAGAGCAATATATAGCACGGGAGCAATGCGCTTCCGCACCTGCTAGCTATCAGGATCACGTACTGAGGCCAAAGCCTTGAGGAAATGCTGCTCCCCTCAACGAAGGGAGGTGGCCTATAGAGATCTCGGATCATCACGACCGAGATAGATATGCCAGAGAGGCATCTAGCCCTTCTAGACATGAGATGACGGGACAAACTATCTTAGAATTTTCCAAACATGTCACCCGTCGGGCGCAACTCACGCAACTTGAGCTAGAGCGACTACAGTTAGAGGAACTATACCATATTAACAAAGAGTGCCTGCAGCACTTGAAGGATGAGTTGTTCCAACACACTATGCAGGAGAGGACTCCAACCCCTCACATGCATAATACAAAACATTATGAGAGGCACAACCCCTGGGTGCGAGACAAGTCTCCGTGACCTTATCAAGCACCGCCCTCGATGCCTCCTAGACATGAGCGGGAGGCCACTCCTATAACCAATGATGGGCACCTTCTTCAGGAACCCACCCAAGTTTATGGGCCACCCTTAGAAATTCCTCAAGAAGCCTCTGAGGAATCAGAGCGAGAAGAAGAGCGGGATGAAATGCCCTACCAAGGCATGGGGGGTGCCATCCGGCTACCCCTCCATGGGCCTCAAGTTCCCTACAAACCGCAACAGGGACAAACCAACGAGGAGGAGCTCAAATCCCTCGATACATGCAATGCACTGCTAGAGCACTTAGAGTCGATAGAGACCAAGATTTTGGGGCCCCAAAATCCCAACTTACATGAGGCTCCTTTCGAAGGGGATCAACCTCTGATCATAGCGCTACCCAATGACGGAGTCTTCCATGTCTCAGAATCGCCAGATTCTGATGAGCTTGACTCACTGGCCGAAGATGAGGATGAAACAGAGATGGCTGACATCAATCACATGCAACAACATCCACACCCCATGGATACTGATGATGCACTTCAACAGTTAAACATAAGGCTAGGGCATGAGTGGCACATTAACCCAGCGCAGTGGGACCAAGCGTTACATCCACCACTTTGGGCATACAGAGATCAACTTCCGCCTAGAGATCCCATAGCAATATCAGTGCCGAAGGTGGACCCTGTCCTCCTCTCCGTGCATAGGGCCGATCCATTCATGCCAATACCTCAAGAGCTAGATCCGGAGCACAAAGATCATCAAGCTGGGGGTACCTTTATCCCCTGAAGAGCCATAGTTCAACCCAAAATGCTCCAAGGATTCCTACAATCGCTTGGTCAATCCCAAAATGCTCCAAGGATTCCTACAATCGCTTGGTCAATCCCAAAATGCTCCAAGGATTCCTACAATCGCTTGGTCAATCCCAAAATGCTCCAAGGATTCCTACAATCACTTGGTCAATCCCAAAATGCTCCAAGGATTCCTACAATCGCTTGGTCAATCCCAAAATGCTCCAAGGATTCCTACAATCGCTTGGTCAATCCCAAAATGCTCCAAGGATTCCTACAATCGCTTGGTCAATCCCAAAAAGCTCCAAGGATTCCCACAATCGCTTGGTCAAAAATAAGAAAATTCAAAAATAGTAAAATCATCAAAAACAACAAAAATTTGCATCTCATTTCCAGGCATGCTCAAATTCATCAATAGAGAGCTCTTCTCGCATCTCATCTTCATATTCACAAAAATCAATCCATCAAAAATACAAAAATATGTAGCTGCATTAAGCATCGCATCCATACATTGCATATTTGTGGTCTTACAGGTCAAAGGCACCATAGACTGTAATTACTCCGCTAGTCCATCTTGTTCCACATTTCTCCATTTTATAAGCAGTCCAAAAAATAATAAAAATAATAAAAAATAAAAACGCCATTCACTGCTTTTTACCACACCAGAGTCAGTGGTCTTCTAATGTATCAAGAGTTTTCATCTTTCAGTCGTCATGTAGCTTTCTAGCCAC
The DNA here is from genome assembly GCA_028583015.1 of Wollemia nobilis. Lineage (NCBI taxonomy): Eukaryota > Viridiplantae > Streptophyta > Pinopsida > Araucariales > Araucariaceae > Wollemia > Wollemia nobilis. The sequence goes on from JAQPPZ010017235.1 coordinate 17,597,452, forward strand.
ATACTGTACCAAGTCAGACAGATTTTACGAAGGTAGAGTTCTACTTGGATCACACCTTGTTACGTAGCATCCCAACACAAATTAAAACACATAAAAATTCCCAAGTTGTGTGAATGAAAGATGAAACCTGCACAACAATCCAGGTCACCATAAGCGAAATGGTTATCTTGCTCATCCCCCTGTGCGAATGACCCCAAGAATGTTGAGAGTTGGCAAAAGGACAAGCATCTTCCCTACCCAATTCCCCAAGAATCCCCAGTTCTCAAAAAAAGTTGCAAACATCAAAATTTTGCAAAAAGTCAAAACTCCAAAAAATTTGACATCACCACCAGAGTGCATACATCAAAAGGCACATACAATAGTGATTCTTATCACTCAAAATCCAAATCCCTTGCTCAAAAGAAAAATATATAAAAATAAACAGTGATTTTTATCACTACAAACGAGCAAGTATCCCAATACAATTGAAGAAAAGAAGGGAGTCAAACTTGAATCCCTGGAACTCTCAGCATTTCGATAGGTCATGAGGCAAACCTCAGTACCGGTTTGGTGGATAGCCTATCGGTCACTGGCGGTAAACCTCCCGCATGATGATATATCTGTCACATTAACTCGTGTACAGATCAATGTTTGCATGTGGATGAGCTAGCTTATGGTATCCTAGATAGCACCATAGATTAATCGATCTAAATACAACAAAGGAGTTAGTGGAGCTAATTAGGTGATCCTCAATACAGGTTTGGTTGACAACCTATCTGGCACTGGCGGTATCCTGACAAATACCACATAAATGAACTCAATTGCACACACAGGGATGTGAAATAGCTTGGTCAAAGACAAGTCCGATTCATACCTTGTTCAAAAGTCTTGTAAGATAAAGTACAGTCGTGGCTAGTGAGTTAAAACCGTCTGAGTCTCAGAAAACCTTAGCTACATTTCTAAACCAACTGCGCTACTTTTCATCCTCACATTACCATCAGAAAATACAAAAACCACATGTATACATGAAAAGTCATTTACCACAACAATCGCCTAGGAAAAAAAGCCATAAAGTTCTAAACAGTCTATGGTGCCCTCGCCAAACAACACAAATTCAATTCATCCATTCCATTTTGCATATCACATATAAATCAAAAACATTTGCATTCATCATAACATATGCATCCATCAAAATAAATTAACATGCATACATCCATACTCATCACTCATCATGCATAAAATCAAATCATCACTCGCATAAACAAAATAAAGTCATCTGTATATATCATCAAAAATGCCCGTAGGCTACAATAACCGGTCATCTGACCCCGCACAATCCAAAAGCTCAAAAACCCCCAAGCCTAGGGCGTCGGCCACCATGATCACGTAGGATCGGTGCGATGGGAACTACCCCCCGTGGTGTGGGTCCTATGGGACCCCTCAGGGCGGCTACTGCTAGCCCCCGCATCATGCCTACTCGCCCCCCCTCATCTAGTCGCCTACGTCGAGAGGATGCTGACTGCTCAGTCTCACTCCCTCTCGAGCGGCGTGACGATCCACCTACGCTGAATGTAGGGACCCACCCACCAAGGTGGATAATCTCTGCCTCCAGCTCTAACCGCTACCGCACCGAGTCCATCTCCCATTGGCGATACGTCACCAAGTTCTCCTCGCACCGTGCCAAAGCCCTATCCCTCTCCGCCAGCTACGTCCATAGGAGATCCCTCTCCCGTGCAGCATCAGTATCCCCATCCTATCGGTGGTAAGCAGCCAATGCATTCTCTCGCTCTGCCAGCTACATGCGTAGGAGATCCCTCTCCTGCAGTGCATCCCCCAACTCCTCATCGTGCCTCCGCAATAGCCCCTCCAATCGTGCATTCTCAGTGCGTAACCCAGACTCCATGTCCTTCGCATCTGCCTGAGGCATGGGCATCTCTGGAACAGTAGCCTGCTCTGGCTCCCACTACTCCGTGATGTCCTGCATCTCCGGCTGATCCGGAACCCCCAAATCCACATCCTCATCCTCCACCTCCACCATGTCTGCATCCTCCCGAGGAGCTCCCCAATCATCTCCTGGTGCCTCGGCACCCTCCTCGCCCGCTACTGCCACCTCCATGCCTCCCAGTGGCCCCTCTCCTCGCCATCACCGTAGTACCCACCACTGGTCGTACTCTACGGTAGTCCCGACGTCATCCACGTCTGGGACGTCGATCACCACGTCTGAATCCTCGCCTAGTGGTGCGATGACCGGTCGGTCCAGAGTTCTCTCATCCCCCGATGTCGATAGACCACGGGCTCACCAGGAAACCCCTGGTGCACCCCAAACTATCGTGTCACCCGGCTATAGGGGAAGAACTCATGCTCGGTCCCATGCCGCCCAATCAGCCACCGCTCTCTACGTACCCATCGGAGCCACTCTCCAGCCTTCGGCCAGGCTGGACAGTCTCGATAAGGGTGCCAGAGCACCTCCCCTAGAGTAAGCCGAGCGAGGGCATCGGCATAGTGCCCTACGACACCTGCCCACCGTCGACTCTGTCCCTGCTCCCCAGACCGCCACCACAGAACCGCATAGCCTATCTCCCTATCCTCCATCTCCACCCGAGTCATCCACGGTAACCCGGTTGGCCTCTCCACCGCTATGTGCTGCCAAGCCCAGCTCTGCAATAGATAGTTGTAGCTAATCCCATTTCGCTTTCGATAGCGGACCTCGTACAACTCCCCATAGAGCTATGCCAGTAGCGTCTGTCCCCACCTCATGATTAGCGGTGCCTCCGTCGGGCACTCTACCAACCGCCAAACCAAATCCAGCAGGTTCCATGGGAACCTCGCACCTGACGAGTCAGGTAGCAGCATGTTGGAAATGAGGCCCATAAGGAATGCGTGCCTCACTCCCAACACCCCCCTCTCCAGCCACCATCGGACCAAAATCCTGCCAATCTGGCAGTCGCCCTCTGCCCTCTCCACTGGATCCTCCACACCCAGCTCCTCCCCATGCTCGAAGCATCGCATCAGTACAGCTGTCCGCTGATCACGCGATGACGTCCTGATCGGCAGTCCATCTATCAAAATCCATAGAAGCCGATAGACATCCTCCAAGGTCACTGTCATCTCCCCTATTGGGAGATGGAAGGTGTTGGTCCAGGGATCCCATAGATTGATCAGGGCCATCAGATAAGCCCGATCCCCGACCACAGGCTCCAGTCGAGCCACCTGCTTGAGCCCAAGGGCATCAAGCCACTCCCAGTCAGCCACAGTTAGCGCCCCTCGTGCTTCAGCAAAAGCAGTAGGTACACGGTACCGGCTCTTAACAACCTGCAAAAGAAAACAACACAAAAACATTAAAATCATAAAAAAAAAATTGTACAACAATAAAACAAAAAAACTTAATTTGTCATCCTAGGGTTTCTAATCCTAACTGATAAATTTAAAAACAAAACAAAAAATTCACACAAATTAATTTGTCAGTCCTAGGGTTTCTAATCCTAACTGATAAATTCAAAAACAAAACAAAAACTCAAAAAAATTAATTTGTCAGCCCTAGGGTTTTTAAACTCTAAACTGATTAATTAACAAAAACACAAATATTTTGTCAGTCCTATTGTCAGTCATAGGATTTCGGTATTCTAAGTCTAAAAAGTCTGCACAAACAAAATAAAATTAAAATAACAGTTTTAAACCTAGGGTTTTAACCTACGTTTTAAAACTGACCAGCTCAACCTAAGAACTAGGGTTTTACGTTCCGTTTATCCTAGGGTTTTAGTTAAAAGCAAAATAACAATTCTTTACCTAGGTTTTAACTACGTTTGTCATTTAGTTGTAAACTAAGTCTTGGTTGTGTTCAGCTCAGTTTCGGGGTTTCAATTTTAAATTTTGGAAAACATCATCACAAAGAAAATTAAACAAAACACTTGCAGTTTTAAAACATATAACAAAAGCAATAACACTAGGGAGCACTTACTGGTCTCGCTTCGGCTCCGCCGCTCGATCCGGTTTGTGCACTCATGATGTCAGGAGAAATTCGGTAGTGCTTCGCTTCGCAGAATTAACCTCCTCCTCCCCAGAGCTCCAAATCGCAAGAAAATTTAGATGCAAATGAGCCCAAACCCTAGTTTTGACCTTTAAATAGGCCTTTTGAGCTTATATTCGTTCCCCCCTAGGACGAGCACTCTGGTTAGCGCTCGTCCCACCCTGGGATGAATACTAAGCTGGTATTCGTCCCACCCTGGGATGAATTCAGGGCAAAAATTTCAAAAAACAACAAAAATTGAACAAAAATGCACTAAAACAACTAATAAACTTGCCCGATGAGAGTGTTGTTGCACTTGACATCCCGGGCATGCAAAATAGACGTTGGGGTCACAAATTGTCACTATCCTACTCCCTAAGAAGGCTACCATAGCCGGACCGCTCCACGGGAGGATGGATTTTTGCCAATTTTAGCTCCAAAAAGCGTCGCAAAAAGGGTTACCACCCACCAAAAATAGGTCTAAATGTCAGAAAACTGCACACGCTTAACGCTAAACCATCTAAAGGCACCCTTGCACAAGTCATCTTGGGTCAAGCGACTCGTCACTTTTCTCATGAAGGTCATTCCCTCATCGATTCGTCGCTTGAGGGGGTAGTCACACTTAGTCACCAATCAACAAACACACACCCAATTAAGGAAAACGACATGCATTCAAAGAATCATTGATAAAGACAATTACGCTCCTGCTTGGGGCAATAAACAAGCAATAATCACAATCTGATCAAATCACTTGGCATTTCGTGAATCATGAACTCAAGGTTCTCATAGACAAAAGGTTGCGCCCTTTGCCTATTCATGACCGATCAATGTCCAAGATCAAGTAACACCTCACCGAAAAAGGTTAACACTTGAATTGAGTTCCTTCGCTCGTCAGAAGCAAGGATTCAAGAATGCATGCCCTTTCCATACTTGGGGCATCAAAATTTGGTTAGGTTACTAAGAAACCCTAATCATTAATGCTTTGGTTATCTATTTTTGCTCGGCGCTGCGCCATGCACAGCGCATCCCAAAAAGGGGCATCTATAGACACCAAAACAACACCAATCCGATTATGTGACTGCAAACACTGATCGCTTTGACACACACAGCCCCAAGGGCAGCCCCTAGAGGTCAAACAGTGGTCCTAACCACTCTCACAGTAGTTTTGAAAGGTCAGAGATCAATTTGGCACATTCAGGCACTTTGCTCAGTATCCATCCCACCCTGGGACGAATTCAAAATGGGATTCGCCCCACCCAGGGACGAATTCTGAATTCGCTCCGGGGTGGGGCGAATTGCAGGTTTGACGGGCAAAAAGTCAAATCTTGACAAATGGCAGCTCAGGTCCGCCACCCAACGCTTCCTTCATCGCATGGGAGTATGGGTGAGCGTTTTCAAGCGTTAGAGGCATCTGTAAGGTCAGTCATGGAGTCCCTATTCAGGGAGGAATCTCCTTCCCCCTGGGAAGGCATGATTGCCAAGTGGCGCCTCTGCATGCCCATTTCAAGAGACCTCCAGGTCTATAAATTGGTGAGTTTCCTCACCCCAAAATATGGAGAGAAGTAGCATTTTAGAGCAACGAAGTGTTGTCATTTTATTTACACATCTCACACCTTTTGGATTTGCGCCTTTCACATCCTTGATCTCCTTTAGAAGGGAGGTCATTGGGTGACTATTGGGAGGACAAATATTGATTCCAAAACCCGACATTTGGCCACAATATCCCACCAAATTTGTCGACAATACCACACAAGAGGTTTTGAACCCATCCCAAGTGGATTGGTGTCGAAATCAAGCCTCAAACGGTGGGCGGCCTGCCCCATGGGCGCCCCCTCCCACATTGCCACAATCCTAATCGCACCCTTTCGGAGCGATGGGAATTCCATGGTAGATTTGCTTTCTTTCATTTTTGCATTCAATTCTATGATGTTTAAATAGGTTGTCATTTGAATTTCGTCTCCTTTTGAGCAATTTTGATCATATTTCTAGCTTTGCTTGCTTTTACTAACCTACAGGTAGCATTATCAAATTCCCATTGATGGAGGCCAAATTGGGAAAATCTGACCATCTGGGTCTTCCCAAAATGCCCCCAATTAGCTAATCCCAAGTTTGCAGGTCTTTTGGAGCTCCAGAGGTAGGACATTGGGACAGTATCTTTTCGGCATTTTGTTGTAGGTGAATTCGTCCCGCCCCGGAGCGAATTCAAATTGGTGAGGAATTTTTTGACTATTCTTTTTGTAGAACCTTCCTGGTGATATCCTGATGCCCCTATCAAATTTTCATAGCATTTGGATCTATTTTGATATCATTTTAATTCATTTTTCTCATTCACTTATTGTAGGCTTGGGGATTGCATGCTTTGTTTCATCCGCAGGTGCTACTGACCATTTCTTGTTCCTTTGAACATAGGGTTCGGACATCGGAGGAGCAGCGAGGAGTCAAGACTCATCATTCCAAGTGGCGGCGATGTTTTGGTCCGCCCATTTTACATGTGGGCACGCGGAAGAAGGAAAGGCGCCCATGGATGTAACAAGAGCTCATGCTTAAACGCTCCTAGCCCTTGGAAGGGGAGGATGCATATTGTAACCGAGTTTGAAACACATTAATAAAAAGGGCTGTCTTCTTTATTCCCATTTGTTTCATTTCGATTCGATCATGCTTTTCCCTCTTTTCATGCATTTTCAAGTTTTTAGGATTTAGCGCTAAGTTCGGTTTCTTCGTTTGCATTTCGCATATTCGCTTTCCTTTTTGCTTCCGTATCCTCGTGCTTTCAGATGCATTTATATTTTCTATGTGCCTTGGTGTGTGTGTCTAGTTTATATGATGAGAGCATAATTTTGATGTGTTTATTTCAGGTTTTTGATCAGATTTTATAGAGGTTTCATCTTGTACTGGTTTGATACATTGTTTCATTACAACAGGATTGTGGATTTTGAGCTTGCAGGCTAGTTAGAGCTTGCTATCACTGGAGGTATTCTTATACTTCATTTTCATGATCATTTTGATATGTTTGATCAGTTGTAGCTGATATATAGGTGGGTTGCAGCCCTCCTTCTATTGTTGCAGAGAAACATAGTGTACTTAATTTTTGAGGCTTGTTCTATGCAGTAGTCATAGCAAGCAATTCTCTTTGGGAGGTTTTTTACCCTTGTGGTTTTCCTCCATCATATCATGTGTTGTGGGATGCTTATTTTGTGAATTATGATGTTGTCATATATGTCTTTATTTTTTATCTAAATCAGATTTCAAATTGGAGTTTAAAATTAAAAAGTTGCACAGATTCACCCTCCCTCTTTGTGCCATTGTTTGACTAACAATTGGTATCAGATCCAAGTTGTCCTTTTAGTAGCTTAATCAGCTCGGATTGATTCCTGGTTCACAATGGCTAGTAGGGATGTCAAAACTGGTAAGGCACCATACGTTTATGGGAGTGATTATGCATTTTGGAGTTATAGGATGATGGAATTTTTGGGTTCACTTGGCATTGGTGTGCTTCTTTCAGTTAAGAATGGTTATGCTTTTCCCGCTACAATTCCTATAGATCCTGATGCTATCAAAGAGTATGAAAACAATATGAAGGAAAAATATACAATCACAAATGCTCTTGCACCAAGTGAATTAGTGAAGGTTATGGGTTTTCAAACATCAAAAGAAGTATGGGATAAGTTGCAAGCTATTCATGAAGGTAATGACAAAGTTAAGGAAGCTAAACTCCAAATTTTTAGAGCACAGTTTGAGAGTCTCCGAATGGAAGAGAATGAAGACATTTATGCCTACATGCTTCATGTGAGTGAGGTAATTACTTCCATTAGAGGCTTAGGAGAAGCTATAACTGATACTATTGTTGTGAAGAAGGTTCTTCATTCTTTGACCTCTAAATTTGATTCAAAAGTTTCTACAATTGAGGAAGCAAAAGATTTGAACAATCTATCATTATATGAATTACATGGATCTCTTATTGCATATGATATGAGATTTGGGTTTAGCAAGCATACTGAAAATGAGTGTGCTTTAAAAGCATTCAAGAACATGAAATTGAATCCTCAATCCGATGAAGAAATATTTTCTTATGAAGAGCAAGCTAACTTTGTTAGAAAGTTGAAAAGAGGAAAAGGAAAACACAATGGAAAGTTACCACTGAAATGTTTTGAGTGTGGGCACATTGGAAATTTTGCTTCAAAATTTCCTTACAAGGAGCACTTAGAATATGATGGTGAGAGTCACAAGAGCAAAAACAAAGACTTCAAAAAGAAAATATCAATATTTAGCAAAAGGTTCTCAAAGAGGAAGGTCTTGATGTCTCATGAAGATAGTGATTCTTCATATGAGAGCATAGATGATTTAGATGAAGAGGCTACTGAAGTTATCTTTATGGCTATTGAAGACAAATCCAATTTGACTACAAACAAATAGGATGATGAATCTGAAATTGATTCTGATAAAGATCTTGTAATAGCATTGGAACAATATGAAATTGAGAGAAAGAGAAACAAGAGGATGAATGAAAATATCAAGGAGCTAAACAAACTCAATGAAGACTTGATGATGCAACATGAAGAGTCAAAAATATTTGCTGACAAAAACATTTCATATTTAGAGGAGTCCAATAAGGTGGCTGCAAAAATTATACAAGACTTAAAAGTGCAAGTTGAAGAGTTCAATAAAATAATAGATGATCTCAAGAATCGGGTATGTGAGATATCTAATTTATGTTACAAACTAGAAGAGGAGATTGTTACTTTGAGAAAGGAAGTTGAAAAGGCTAATTTGGACTTGAGTACTAATTTTAAATTTCAGAAAAGTTTTAATAAGCTTGATGAGCTTATTGGTAGCCACAGATAAACCAAAATCAATTTTGGTTTGGGGTTTGATGAAGGTGAAAGTTCACATGTTTCCAAATATGCAAAACTGGTTGGTGAAAGCTTGAAGAATGAGAAACCCATTGTAGAGAAACCCCAAGGAGATAAAAAGGAAGAGGAAAATGTGTCAAATCAGAACAAAAACAGCAATAGGCCATACCATACCATGAATACCAACAACGATGAGTTTCAAAAGGCAAAACATCAAAATGGAAGAGCACCTAGAAGGAGTTTCAATTCATGTCATCAAGTTCAAAACAAGTATAATTCTTCCTTTTCTGGTTATTGTTTTAAGTGCATTACCTATGGTCACAAGATGATGGATTGTAGGCTTAATGTTAGTCCTAAGAGCTTTTTTAGTCACAACTCATTTACTCCTCTCATTGATTTTCATGTTGAGTGTTACAAGTGTAATAACTTTGGTCACATTTCTAGAGGTTGCAGAACCATTTTTGTGACTAATCAAATGCAGGATAGAAGTAGCAAAAAGCCTCCAAATGTGCAAAACAAGCAATTCATGATGCATAAGGACTATTTTACCAAGAAGGCCATGAGGTATGAAGAATATAAGAAATCAGAAAACAAGCCCAAGATGACATGGGTTGAGAAGGGAAAGTCAAAATAGGAAGACACTACAAAGCATGATTCATTGATTGTTCAAACCGCTTTTAAGGCACAAAGAAAGGCTACACCTTGGATCATTGATAGTGGGTGCTCTAGTCACATGACTGGAGATAAAAGGCAACTTACAAGCTTGCATGATTATGATGGTGGTTCAGTAATGTTTGGCAACAACAACAATGCAAATATTGTAGGTAAAGGTATAATCAACATCAACAATGGTAAAATCACTTCTCATGATGTTCTTTTTGTTGATGGCCTCAAACATAATATTTTAAGCATTAGCAAAATGTGTGATAGTGGCAAATATGTGATTTTAAAATCATATGGTTGTGATATTAGATGTGCTATGAGTGGTAAAATATTGGCAAAAGCTACAAGAACTACAGGAAACTTGTACAATCTTTGTAGTGCAAGTGAGAAAACATGCTTGATTGGACAGGATGATGATAGTTGGTTATGGCACAAGAGGCTTGGGCATATTAACTTTGATAATATGGTTAATATCAGCTCTAAGAATGTAGTAAGACACCTTCCAAAGTTGACAAAGCCAAACAATAGCATATGTGCACCATGTCAACAGGGTAAGCAAACCAAATCACATTTCAAAACTAAGGAATATTCTACAACAAATCCTTTGGAACTTGTGCATACAGATGTGTGTGGTCCTATGAGGACAAAAGGCACTAATGGTGAGAGGTATTTCATTTTTTTTATTGATGATTATTCTAGACTAACATGGGTTTCATTCATGAAGGAGAAATCAGAGGCTTTTGTATGTTTCAAAGTGTTTAAGGCTATGGTTGAGAATGATTTAGGGAAGATAATAAAATGCTTGAGATCCGATAGAGGTGGTTAGTTCACTTCTAGTGAGTTTTATAAATATTTTCATGAGCATGGTATTAGAAGACAACTTTCAATAGCAAGAACACCTCAACAAAATGGGGTGGTTGAGAGGAAGAATAGAACAGTGCAAGAAATGGCTAGAACAATGCTTAGTGATTCATAGGTTGTAACTAGATTTTGGAAGGAAGCATTGCATGCAACAGTATACATACAAAAGAGGTGCATGCTTAGAGTTCATATCCACATGACACCCTATGAACTATGTGTAGACACCAAAAAAGCACCAATATGATTACGTGACAATAAGTGCTGATCGCATTGACACACACAGCCCCAAGGGTAGCCCCTAGATGTTAAATAGTGGTCCTAACCACTTCCAAAAGCAGTTTTAGATGTCATAGGTCAATTTGGAACCTTTTTGGCACCTTGCTCTCTACTCGCCCCACCCCAGGATGAATACAAACTGGCACTCATCCCACCTAGGGATGAATAGCAGCATTCGCCCCAAGGTGAGGTGAATAGAAAGTTTGACTGGCAAAAAGTCAAACCTCGATAACTCTTCTAGTTAACTGAGGCTTCAGGCCATTCAATTGTGAGGAGTAGCTTTTATTCAAGAAGAGAGACTTCAGTGATGAGTGTATTTATTTTAGAAATCTCATGCAAGAAGCTTTTTTATCAGGGAGTTAGCTTTTCTTTGAAAATATGACAGTTAACTCAAGTGGCATCCTCGCATGCGCAATTCAAACAAGGAGACCCTAAGGTCTATAAATTGGGGATTTTTCCCACCCAAAATATATAGAGAGAAGGATAATTTGAGCAATGAAGTGCTGCCAATTACCTAACTACGATTTGTGCTTTTACATCCTTAATCTCTCATTCGAAAGGGAGGTTATTGGGTGACTATTGGAGGCGCAAATCCATACCCAAAACCCAATTTTTGACCACAACTATCCAAAAAATTTGTCGACAACACCCCATAACCAGTTTTGGACCCATCCCAAGTGGATTGGTGCCAAAATAGTGCCTCAATCAATGGGCATCTTGCCCCTGGGCGCTCCCCAAACTATCACAGTGCTAATCGCCCCACCCCGGGACGATTAGAAATATGTGATAGATTTTTTTTTTTCTTTTGCATCTGATTCTAGATAGGTTAAATAGGTTACAGTTCAAATTTCATGTCATTCTGATCATTTTTTACCAGGTTATTGCTATTTCTCGCTTTCACTAACTTGCAGATACCATCTTCAAAATATGGGTTCTAGATGCAAAATTAGAGAAATATGAGCATCTGGGTCTTCCCAAAATTCCCCCAATTAGCTAAACCCAAGTTTAAAGGTCTTTTGGAGCTTCCTAAGTAGGACATTGAATAGGGTGCTTTCTGGCCAAATCTCATAGTCCTATTCGTCCCACCCTGGAGCGAGTACAGATCTGTGAGGAATTTTCAGATTGTTCTTTTTGCAATGGTCTTCTGATGATATTTTTATTCTTCTATCAAAGTTTCAGGTCAATCAAAGGTCATCTGATAGTCGTTTTATTATTTTTATGCATACACTAACAATAGGCTTTGGGAAATACATGTTTCATTTTGTCTGTAGGTATTACTAATATTTTTTGTTTCTTTGAATGCAGGTTTTTTACAACAGAGGAGAAGGAAATAGCAAATAATCACATACAACAGTGGTGGTGACGTTTTTGTTTGCCCATCTTACACGTGGGCATGCGGAAGAAGGATTGTTAGCCATGGATCTTGTGACAAGAAACACTTTTGACTCTCCTATCCCCTAAAAAGGAAGGAGACGTATTGTAACACAATTTTTAAAGTGTATCAATAAAAGAGATTACCATATTTCGTATTGATTTTATCTTGTGTCGATTTGCATACATTATTTCTTGTTCTTTTCTTGTGGCATATTCCTTTTTGTTTTTGTATCCTCGTGCTTTCAGTGGCGATCACGGTGGGACCTGTGTCCCTTGATTTTTAAAATTAAATTTCTGATTAAAGTTGCTTGTTATTTTTCTTACAGGTACCAAGTTCTCCAACACTTGAATATTTTAGAGAAAAAATTCAGAGATATCCGACTTGGGCAGAGAAAAGGTAGAGGTCTTAAACACCTTTTATCAATTCTTTGCTTTATGTTCTCTATTTATTTGCTTACATAGGAGAGTTTGAATGCTTGCGTGCTTCATTTATGCAACTTAAAAGGAACCCCACACACCACGTGGTAACTAAAACAACAAGGCATTGGTCGTAAAACCCCAGCCCTTGAGCAAGACCAAAGGTGGATTCCATTATCACTTTGGCTTGAGATATTGCATCCATTACCCCGATCGCGACTGTTGCTAGACGTAAATCATGATGAAAGTTGACCAAGTGTAGTGGGGGTGATTCCTAGCACATGAGGATAAGTATTCTATGGTAGGTTTCATAAACAAAGTGATCCCCCTTCAGTACTGCCTATGTTCCACGTACCATCTGCTCTCACATACCAATAGTTTCCCTCTTGTAAGGGCAGGTATATAGAGATTTTGGTATATTGGTCTGGCAATGGTATATAGAAGGGGCAAGCATTTTATGGGAGTCATAAGAGCCCTCATTTTTGCATTTAAACGTTCTTTCACAAAGCTTTCAAAACAACATCATAACACACTAAAACCAAATTTTAGGGCACACTTTTAAATATTTAAACGAGATAACCATTGCATTGATTGTGTGTTTCTTTTCTGTTTAAGTGTAGCATAAAAAATCCTAAAAGAAATAAAAATCTATTCATATTTAGAAGCATATCACTATGGTGTTCACTCGTAGCCAAGCCCGATCAAGGGCAAGTGCTCCAAAAAGTGCACCAAGGGGGACAAGTCGCCTCTGATATTGTCTTGAGGACCTGGTCATCCTGCCTTGGCAGCCTAGACCACAAGAGAGTCCAAATCATGCCATAACAGAACAAGACTATAGAGGCACCTCTTTAAGGGGCACCCCTACTCACCATAGGTCCTTCCAAGAAGAGAACCTATATGTAGCACTTAATGTAGATAGGAGACCTCCCTTGGAAGCCCGTTACGGGTGGCCTAGCGATGAAGTGCTCGAGCAACAGAGGGGCTAGACAGAGGGGCCATAGGATTTCATCCTCCCTTATCTACCTCGCATTGCTATTAGAAACACTAGACAATGTCCAGAGTATCAAACTTTCCAGGTAGGGCAAGACAATTCTGCCTGCACCTTTTATGCATATGAAAGAGAGGACGAGGATGATTACCACATTTCTCAAGAGTAGTACATAGCATGGGAGCAATGTACCTCCGTACCTACCCTATACCAAGATAACCCATTGAGGCTATAGCCTCAAGTTAATGCAGCCAACCTCGACAGAGGGAAGCAGCCCATAGAGGTCTCGAGTCACCATGACCGAGGTAGACATATAGGAGAGGCATCTAGGCTTCCAAAAAAAGAGACGACAGAACAAAGTGACTTGGCATTTTCCAAACAAGCCACCCGCCAAGCGCAAATCATGCAGCTTCAGCAATATTAAGAATAATTAGAGCATCTTTGTCGGCTTAACAAAGAGCACATTCAATGTCAAACAACCAAATTGTTGTAGAACAATGTCCCTACAAAGGTTCCAAACCCTCGCACACACAAAGTAGATGTGTATGAGAGGCATAACCCTTTGATACGAGAGAGGTCCACATGACCTTATCAAATATTGCCTCTGAGACCTTTTAGGATTGAGCGGGAGGCCACTCCTCAAAACAATGATGGGCACCCTCCATAGGCACCTACCCATGTGAATAAGACTCGGCCAACCACTCCTCAGGAAGCTTATGAGGAATATGAACAACAAGAAGAGAGGGCTGAAATGCTCTATCAAGGTAGAGGGGGTGCTACCCAGCTACTTCTCAATAGGCCTCAAGCTCCCCGCAACCCACAACGGGAGCAAACTAAAGAGGACAAAATTAAATCCTCTGATGAATATAAAGCGTTGTTAGAATGCTTAGATTCTATGGAGCTCAAGACTTTTGGGCCCCAAAAACCCACTTTACATCAACTCCATATCCATCTTGTGCATCCGTCGGTGTCGGCACCTCCATACCCAGAACACTTTAAGCTGCCCCAGTTGGCACTCTTTAGAGGGGATGAGGATGCCCAAGAGCATGTGACAAGGTTCTTAAGTCAGTTTTTTGGTATTCAAGACAATGATGCTTTGTTTTTGAGAACATTTATAACCACATTCGTAGGCCCTACCTCGGATTGGTTCACCCAATTACCGAAACATAGCATCACTAATTTGGATTAGCTAGTGGAATCATTCCTCAAACACTTCACCTTTAACACTAAGAAAAATGTGTCATTGAGTGACCTAGCTAGCCTCAAGTAGTATGAGGAAGAGACCATGGTGGCATACGGGAATCGGTGGAGGGCATTGCTTGCGAAGCTGCCTTACCTCCCTCCCATGTCAAATCTTACCCAAATGTTCTCAAAAAGCTGTTTGAGATCAATCTCCATGCTATTGCAGTTGTAGCAATATGCCAGTTTAGAGGAAGCTCTGGTGCAAGCCAGAGTTATTGAGGAGATTAAGATCTAGGATGGCAAAATCACCAAACCTAAGAAAAAAGAATGGACAAAGAATACTAAACTAGGGACCGTGCAACAAAAACCTACTACGGTTAATGAAGTTGCCATCAATGTCCCCAAGCCTGCACAAGCAATGCAGCCTCAAAAGTCTAATTATCAGGCGGTCCCTCCCAACAACTATGAGAGAGAAAATCAAAGGCAAGAGCAAAATCAACAGCGTCACCCTAGGCGATAATTTACTCCTTATATAGAGTCCAGGGACTCTTTGTTTGACCGCTTTTCAGCGATGAATTTGATCAATCTTCCAGAGATTCAAATGATATATCCCAATGCATCGAAGCCTAAAGGGTATAAAGAAGACTTGTACTGTAGGTTCCATAGGCGCAAAGGACATGATCTTAATGCATGCTAGAAGTTTAAGGGTTTGACACAAGATCTGATTGACAATAAGACATTGGCGGTGGACAACCCTGTAGCACCAAATAATCAACACATGGGAGTATTCAGAGACCCCTTTCCTGCCCATGAGGCACAAGCAAAACCCCTTAAGGTTAATGAGGTACAAAAAAATTGCCCTATGCAAGGATATGTGGGAATGATAAGCATAGTGACTAGGACTAAAAAATACCCAGGAGTTGTTCCTGCGGTAGCCACAAGAGAGGTTCCATCCACATCACAAGCTCAACAACACCCTACGCAACTTCCCGCACCTAGACCAGTGGCCACGATTCAAACTACACTTACCCAAAGTCTAAGGACCACATCAGCTAGTCTCTTCATTTATGAGCTAATTCAAAAATCAGCGCCCCATCATGAGGCTCTCATGGATATTTTAAAAGCAATCGAGCTGCCACCCCATGAAGCGAATTCATTCAACAATTTTGTGGGGCATGTAAAACAGTGTACGAAACCAGTCATAACCTTTAGGGAAGATGAATTGAAAACATTGACTAGTGATGTAGCGGATCCACCCCTACACGTTATCGCATGGGTCAACGAGATTTCGTATAAGAGAGTGTTGGTGGACACTGGCTCGTCCAGTAATATCATCACTACAATAGCTCTGAAGCATTTGAATTTGCCAGCATCTCATATCGTGGCTTCCACTTATACACTACGAGCATTCAACGATGCAATCTTTTCGACAGTGGGCACAATTGTCCTACCTATCCAAGTAGGACAAAATACCATTCATACATTGTGCCATATCTTGGAAGGCGAGATGGCTTATAATATCCTGCTAGGCCGGCCTTGGATTCGAGACATGAAGTGTGTCCCTTCAATCGTGCATTAGTGCCTAAAGTACACATTTGAAGGTCAGGTGCATGTAGTCTCGGTAGACTTGGAGCCTTTAAAATACTGTAATACAGTGCAAATCATGCCACAATCAACCATTTTGTCAACACATTTGTATTTTCAATTGAATCCATCTCAACAGGGTTCGATTTTGTGGGCCTCTCCAGTGATTAATCCATCAAGTCCTCAGTTGGGGCCATCTTCTTCCACCAGTACTTCCACAACGACACTACCTATAGTGGCCACATCCAAGGACAAGGGAAAGCAACCCTTAGAAGAACCACCTCTATCTCAACCATCTCGACAAAAGAGATACCTAGTAGAATGGACGTTGAGATGCCTAGTTCACCCCACATGGAGTGGACTCAAGAAGGACTCCCATTCGCTTCCCCTCAACCGCCAACGATCATCGTTGAAATGGCCAACATGGGCCTAGGGGAGTATCTAGTGAGAAACATTGTAGCTACTCCTACACTCGAGGCCATGCAAGATATGGGGAGGCCTCAACTCCCCATCGACTTAGTGGTTCCTTTAGGCTACCCACCCAATTAGACAAACTTTGTTTATGGGGGCCTGGATAATGGCATTGAGATTTGTATGCAAGAAGATGAAGATGAAGAACCCTTTATGGAGGATGTCAACTATCTATCCAACCTTGATTTTGCTTTAAGATATCTAGGTCAATGCAATTGGCATGGATATGGGTTGGGTAGGTATGAGCAATTAGTGCGGTTTCTTTGCCAACCGAGATATCAAATGCTATATGACAAGTCAGGATTAGGGTTCAACCACCCCTTGCCCCTAGACATATTGTTTGAAAACATGCAAGGCCTAGGGATAGGCAACAAGGATGGGTTGGCATCAGATCTATATGCTAATCCAAACACAACTTATACATTGGGGGATTATTTCCCATTACAAAAAAACAACCTTGTTGACCTCAAAAACCCTTTCCCTTCGGTTGCAACGGGAGAAAATTCAGGGACTCACCCACAAGGGGGATATGGATAAGACCAATAAGGGTCTTATGAAGATGAGTCGAAGTATAATCATTCACAAGAATATCCCATGAATGATGATCAGGAAAGCTTCCTAAAAATTTTCCCATTGGCTTCTCTAGTTGAGCACATGCCACTTCAAGACAATCCAGTCCCCCCGAAGAGAGCGGAACAACCTATATGGGACCACATCAATTTGCTCGAACAAGGTGAGCCCCATATGTCACAAGCAACCGTTGGAGTTAATGAAGGCTTTCGGATCTCTGACCATGATTCAAAAGATGAAATTGAGATGGCCTATCTCAACCACATGCAACAAATGCAACAACGATACCCTTTGGACATAGATGACATGTTTGAACACCTGCACATAGGTCCAAGACATAGGTGGCATCTCAACCCGATGTAGTTATAGCAATTACTACACCTGCCACTCCAAGTACATAGAGTGCATCTTCCACCTGGAGACCCTATCACACCCTCAGTGCCTAGGGCAGACCTTGTCTTTGTCTCTGCACATAGGGTTGATACCTTTGTGCCAATGCCCACAGAGCCAGATCCAGAGCACACAGATTATCTAGGATGTTCGAGTTATAACATCCATGGTAATGGAGACCATAATCATTTCATCAACATGATCTCCATTGATCTGACCACACCCATCCATGATCCAGCTGACCCCACATGGTCATTATATCTAGATCTAGATGCTATTGACTGGGATCGCCCTGACATACCACCATCCCCATCAGAGTACTGGCCTTGCAGAGGAATGTTCCATTTCACCCCTGGACAGACTGAGGATGTCTTCCATGCTGAAGAGGAACCTGACGTTATGAACGATGATCTAACTTCAGCAAATGATATCCATTTGATCCCAACTCCACACCAGCTAGAGGACGGATCCCACATGTCGGTCGAGGAGATGACTAATGTAGACATCGGCTCAGATCCAATGAATTTGCAAATCATCAAGCTAGGGGTAATTTTATCCCTTGAAGAGTGAGTCGACTACATTGCCCTTCTCAAAGAGAAGAAGGAGGTTTTTGCATGGTCATACAAGGACATGTCGGGACTAGACCCGCAACTAGTCATGCATAATTTAACGCTTGATCTGACAATCAAGCCAGTAAAGCAAAAACTATGTAAGATGCACCCAACGGTGGCATTAATGGTCAAAGATGAATTACAAAAGCTATTGGATGCACAGTTTGTCAACTGTGTGGATTATCCACCATGGTTGTCTAACATGGTTCCTATCAAGAAGCCCGATAGGAGGATTCGCATTTGCACCGATTTTTGAGATCTAAATAAAGTGAGTCCTAAGGATGATTTTCCCTTGCCAAGCATCGACGTGTTGGTAGATGCTATAGTGGGCCACAAAATTCTTTCCCTCATGGATGGTTTCTCATGATACAATCAAATTTGTATCAATCCTGAAGACCAACTAAAAATGGCATTCACAATGCCTTGGGGGAAATTTTGCTATAAGGTCATGCCTTTTGGCCTTAAAAATGCTAGAGCCACCTACCAACGTGCCATGACGTACATCTTCCATGATTACATGCACAAAACTTTGGAGGATTACATGGATGATTTGTTGGCAAAATATCTTTTGCGCCCAGATCATCTCGATGATTTAAGCAAGATCCTTGATCACCTCATGGAGCATAAGGTCAGAATAAACCCCAAGAAGTGCGTCTTTGGTGTCACATCTGGAAATCTCTTGGGTTACATAGTCTCTAAACATGGAATTGAGGTAGACCCACACAAATTCAAGCCAATCCTTGAAATGCCTCCCCCAACTACCATTAAGTAGCTCAGGAGTCTGCAGGTGTTGAGTGGTATTTTCACCCGATTGTGAAAGCACACTCTCCGGTAGGATCCGAGTCCCAAATCCTCTGCTTGCAAAGAAATTACACAGATAATTTCTCCAAGGTTCCTTTTACATTATCTTTTAGACAAATGATATTTTTTTAATTTAAATGCTGGGAATACCTTAATGCTGCAAGTGAATGTTAACAAGGGGCACTCTGGTCTATTCTATTCTGAAATTACAATGGACTCTAAGTGAATTAATCTACTTTGATCTTTAATTCTGATGGATTTTCAGCTGTTTATTTGAATGCATTAATTAAACTACAGAAAATAAAGCAAGGGTTTGAACAATAAAGAAAAGCAAATAAAAGAAAAGAAACTAAATTACAGTCAGAATGCTGCCATCAATTCGATGAAACCGAAGATAATGAGGTTTTCTGCATGCAACCTAACCTAATGAACCTGCAAATTTGCACAATCCAAATAGGCTAGGTGCGGTTTTCTAGGGTTTCTACTGTAATTCCAAATTTAGGCATTCACATGAAGCAACCAAGTGCACTTGCATTAAACTCCACCTAAAAGCCTAAGAAATATGAAATGGATGATATAACATTAAATCATGCGTGCAAAAAATGACTCCTTTCTCATCAAAAGATGCCAACTCTCTGTGTTTTGTATTAAATGATATGTCAATTACATTCAAAGAATGTTCCAGGCATAAATATTCTAGAACAATGAAGGAAATTGCCCAAGTACAGGCCCAGAATGGCAAAAAGCCTTTGTCTCTGCAACTCTGCAATCAGCAATTTCCAACCCCTCTTCAATCTGCACTTCTGGATTTATCCTGTTTGGCGCGGCTCTTCGATTCTCACTATGTCGCTTTGTTTCACCTTCCAGGCATGTGACTCTTCAACTTCCCTTTCTCTTCGTTGCTTTTGATTCACTTGATGACGAAACATTTGAAATCCTTTGTTGCATGTAACGCTTCTGCAAGTCTGACACCTGTATGCCACGTGTCCTGCATTTTCTGTGCCTTCTGTAATGCTTTCCTATGCAAATCATGACAAAAACTGCATGCAGCCTGTTCACCTTCCTAGCCGCAAAAACATGACATGTCACGATATCGCGACACTCTCCTCGACCGCACGCCTTTGGCAGCTTCTCATCGTGAAATTGCGATCGTTTTTTATTTTGTGCCTTCTTTCCACCAACTGTAGTGAAATCGCTACCGTTTTCTATTTTGAGCCTTCCTTCCACAAACTGTAGCGAAATCGCTACCGTTTTCCATTTTGAGCCTTCCTTCCACAAACTATAGCGAAATCGCTACCATTTTTGATTTTGTGCCTTCTTTCCACCAACTGTAGCGATTTCATGACCATTTTTGCCTTCGGACCTTCTTGCCGCAAACTGTCGCGATATCGCTACCGCTTTTGCCCTCCGAACGCTTCGGCAAAACCTATCGCAAAATCGCTACCACTTCTTCATCCGTACACTTTTGCAGCAACACGTCGCGAAATCGCGACCATTTCTTCGTCCGTACACTTTGCCCAGAACATGTCACGAAATCGCGACCATTTTCTCCTTCGGGCCACTTTGCCGAAACACGTCGCGAAATCGCGACCATTTTCTTCGTCCGTACAGTTTGCCGAAACACGTCACGAAATCGCGACCATTTTCTCCTTCGGGCCACTTTGCTGAAACACATCACGAAATCGTGACCATTTTCTCCGTCCGTATAGTTTTTCGAAACACGTCACGAAATCGTGACCATTTTCTCCTTCGGGCCACTTTGCCGAAACATGTCACGAAATCGCGACCATTTTATCCTTCCGGCCACTTTGCCGAAACACGTCGCGAAATCGTGACCATTTTTGCCGTTCGTACAGTTTTCTAAAACACGTCGCGATTTCGTGACACCTTTTCAATTTTGCCAGCGACACGTCGCGATTTCGCGACACCTTTTCAACTTTGCCAGTGACACGTCACGATTTCGCGATAACTTTCTATTTTTTTGCAGCGATGGCGTGACGAGTCGCGATTTCGCGACACTTCCTACACTTGCACATTTTTTTCTTTTTTCTTCATTTTTAGCATCTTGGCCACTGAGATCTTCCCTGAAAACCTACAAAAATGTGGGTCCCCAATTCTGGGGTGTGTTGTGGATCAACCACAACAAATGGCGACTCTATTGTCAAATGCTCTTGAGCATTTTAATGAGAACCCAATCTGAAACATATCACAAACCTGAAAACATGAGTTAGCACATAAGCAATATAACAAATGCCCAAAGATCAGAAGTACATGAATTATCAGAATCATCAAGTATTAGCTCAGTGTGTGCAATGAATTTCTTTTCCTATCATTTGAAATTGATGCACACTCCATTATCAGTTTTGCATGAATGCATATGTGGGATGGTGAATGATGTGTGTACCCTAATGAATGTGCTAGGATATTTTGCTTTCATAAAAAGGTATGGTCACTCTTCTATTATTATGTACAAGTATTCAAGATTGCCAAACCCTCTTAGGATCCACTAATTCATTACCTTATTGTATCCCAAAGTTGGTTATGAGTCCCTACTATCTTGAACCCATGTGCAAGTGAATGTGAAATCAGAACTTTGGGGAATCATACTCCCAACCAACCAAGATGAGAGTTTAACCCTATCCTTACTATTCTGATTTAGAATTCATTACCTCACTTTGAGCAAAATAATTAAACCAATTATGGAAGAAATGGTCATGCTAGTCTAACCCTCTAGACAATCAGTGGTCTTGTTTCTTAGGCAAGACATGATGCCATGCATGGGCATATCTAACCCCACAATCCAAAACTTATCTTCATTTCTTTGGACCTTGGGGATGACTACCCATCCTTTGCGGAGGACAAGTAGTAAAATCCTTACAATCCAATATAAATATGAGATGGGAAAAATTTGTTTTTTACTTCTTGGACCTTGGGGATGACTACCCATCCAAGCTAGGGACATGTAGTACGATCCTTACAATCCAAAATTTAGATGAAAAACATTAATTTTGTTGCTTAGACCTTGGGGATGACTACCCATCCTTTGCAGAGGACAAATAGTACGATCCTTACAATCCAATATTTATTGTGAAATGAGACATAAGAGCTTTGGGGAAACAGATTCTCAACCTAAGCGAGATGAGAGTTTATGTCCTATCCTTACTACTCCATGTGGGTCAAATCAAAGCTTTGGGGAATTGGATCCTCAACATAAGTTCGATGAGGATTTAACCCTATCCTTACAACTCTGATTTTAGGATTTAAGCTCTATGGAAGTGGTCAAAACCACTGTTTTAAGGATCGTGTTGCATAATAGGATAGACATGAAAAACTTCTTTCGCAAAATAAGATGGGATTCAAATCTTTTTTCCTTCCACATTGGATCAGGTGAGTTCAAAGCTCTTATCAACGCCTCCTTTTGGCCTGGCAATCTAGCTGCATCCAAGAATGAAAGGCTAGATTTGGACTTCTTTAAATCCTCCACTATGTCATAGTTTGGCTTTTTGAATTTTACTGTCTTCTGCATATCATTAGACATTTCTCTTCTGAGTGGAGGGGGAGGATTATTGTTTTCCTTAGTGTCTGGAGGAAGAATAGAATTGTTTGGAGGTGTCGATGAGGTTTTAGGGGCTTTGGACTTACTTCTCAAATGGTATCCATGATTCCCCTTTCTGAAATCTCGAAAATCTTGCACCTCTTGTTCTAGAATTTTGTCTTCTTCTTCCTCACTCTCACCTTCTTGATGATATACAGTTTTCATCACCATAATATTATCATCTTTATGTTGTGATGGATTCTCATTTGATACCAGTTCCAAATCATCAACTTGTGCCTGAAGACAATGGGTGTATCTAGCAATCTTGGGACAATTCCTCTCATTGTGTTCTTTTGTGTTATGCAACCTGCACCCCCTTTCCCATGCCAAATATAAAAGATTCAAAAGAGAATTGGATTGGCTAGGTCCTGTAGAAGCATCTAATTGATTAGCAATGGGAGCGGGAACTCCCCCGTTGTTTGGCTTGGTGTTCCAGTGCCTCCCTCTATTGTTAAAATTTCGATTTGGGTGAGGGGCATGGGACTCATACTTCTGCTGTTGAACTTTGTCATTGCTCAGTTTATGCACTAATTTCTTGAGCTCTTTGACTTCCGAATAAACATCCTTCGGTGGAATCATATTGTTGTTAACCCCCGTTGGATTCACATAATTAATGGGGTCTTGATTCAACACTGGGGTCAGGTTCTGAGGAATTTTATTCCCGTATGGATTGACACTTTGAATCGGGGTTGGATTTGGAAAGGGAACTATGGCCTGAGGATTGGTTTGACTAGTTCCTTGCATAGTTGGTTGACTGTTCTGCAAAAATGCAGGGACAGGTGGAATGGCTATGATTGGTTGGATTGGAATGGGTGCATACACAGGTGCTGGTGGATACGGCTACTGATAAGGGAAGGCATTCATGCTTGGCATTTGTGGTGCCATGAGCTGATTTGCCTAGGGAGCTTGACCATATGGAGCATACTGTCCTATCAAAGGCATCTGGGGAAACCCGTAGCCCTGTGGTGTCATTTGCTACTCAATAGTCATGGCTTCATTATAGGCCAAAGCCAGCATGGTGACCTAAGGATTGTGTCTTGCAAACATGGTTGTCATGGGGTCCAAGGCCCCAAAATATATCTGTAAAGCCACTGTGGGATCAATAGAGAAGTGCCTAATTGCTCTGTTATAGCACTTTTGAAACTTCTGATTAAACATTCTGATTGGTTCCCCTTGGCCTCTTTTGCATGTAATAAACTGATTGTAAATAGTTGCAGGATCTAAGGGGGACCTAAATTGATTGACAAAGGCATTTTCCATTTGTGTCCAAGAAGTGATTGAACCAGTTGGCAAGCATATATACCATTCATATGCTATTGGATCTAAGCTCATGGGGAAAAGTCTGCAGGCCACATCTTCATATTGCACTTGCAGTCTAATTAAAACATCCCTATAGGCTTGGATATGTTCTTCTACTGTTCTTGGGCCATCTATTTTGTACTTAGGCAAAAACCTTTCAATGTTCTTGGGGATTTCATGGATATCCCCAGCAATGTTCAAAGGAGTATTGTTAGCTCCATACCAAGGAGCTGCTGGAGCTTGAGCCATTTGACTCAAAATTGAAGAAGACAAGCCTACAATAGCAATAGAAATATTACTGACTATAGGCACACTAGGGGCAACAGATATCACTGGCATAGGTCCACTCGATGTTCCTGGAGAAAACAGGTCTTTTGCGACTGGTGAACTTATGACTTGCTTGGTTTTATTCTTGGGAGTGCCAGTAAGGTCATGAAAAATGGTTTCTCCGGTTGTTTGGGACCTGGTCGCAATACGACATGGTGGGTCCAGCCTGCCTGATACAATCCTCGGCTATTTCCAAGAAAACCTGCAACAGAGACAAAAACAAATGTTGCAGTTTAGCCGTCTATAAGATTTAATAAATAATCTCAAAATCAAATCAAAAATAGTAGGGAAAGGTCACATCGATCAAGCGCTTCATAGTGCAGTTATCTGACATGAATAAATTATTGTATAAGGGGGTCACATTTCATTGGGATGACGAGTGCCAGTTAGCATTTGATGACATTAAATAGTACTTGGCTTCGTTGCCAGTATTGGCACCACCTAGACCAGGAGTGTCATTCTATTTATACATCTCAGCTACTGAGGTGGCACTGGGTGCCATGCTGTCCTAGAAAAATGAACTTCACAAAGAATAGGCTACATACTATCTTAGCTACACCCTGGTCAGTTATGAACTTAACTATGCATACGTTGAGAAGCTCTACTTGGCAGTGGTGTTTGCTACCAAAAATCTACGCCACTACATGCTCGGTCATACGACGTATGTTGTGTCTAAGGAGAATCCATTGCGATACATGATGAGTCGTACTTATCATAGTAGCCACACGACGAAATGGATCATGTTGTTGATGGAGTTTGACATAGAGTTCATTGGATAGAAATCCATAAAAGGTCAAGTCATCGCCGATCAACTGGCAGAGGCTCCTCTTGAAGACGATCAGCCTCTGATCGTAGAATTACTGGATGATGGGGTTTTTCATGTTTTAGAATCGCCAGATTCTGATGAGCCTGAGTCATAGGCTGACATGACCCTATTCTTCGATGGTTCTAAATGTGAGCAAGGAGGTGGCATGGGAATTGTATTCTTCACTCCACAAGGGGCTCCAATGCCTCTGTCATTTAAATTAGACTTCCCGTGCACCAACAACAATGCAGAATACGAAGCCTTGCTCATAGGTCTTCAGACAACAATCACCATGAACATTAAATGTTTAAACATCTTTGGTGATTCGTTGTTGATTGTCAATCAAGTAAAGGGGATTTTCCAATGTAAATGTCCAGTTCTGTAGGCCTACAAAGCCCTTGTGGACAAATTCCTGGCACAACTTGAATGGTATGACATCGAGGCACTCCCTCGATCATCAAATCATTTTGCGGATACTATGGCCTCCTTGGGGTCACTAATCTCGCAAGACCCTTCTGGTGAAATGACAACCATTCAGGTTAAAACATTATCGCAATCTGTGATGGAGCGTGCAAGCTCTGACTCGACGCCAGGAATCCACCTGATCCAGATTGAACCATCTCTGGATAAGTTCTCTCAAATCCATGATTGTTTGACTCGAGCCAACTAGGGGTCCTTGTTCTCCCCGACCCCTCTTAATAGCAACACAACGCTATTTTTACAAGTTCTTTCCCGCTCAGCTTTTTCTAGGGATGGACTTCAAGAGGGATTGGTCGTTCATACTATCGAGGTTTCTGATCAGCAGGATTGGTACACACCCATTAGGGATTACCTCAAGCTAGGTAACCTCCCACTTGGATTGACACAAGCCATGAAAAGATCATTCAAATAGAAAGCAACAAAGCATGTCTTGTTAGGAGACATTTTGTATCATCGAAACTATGAAGGAATCCTCCTCCGTTGTTTGGACCAACAAGAGTCCGCTTGGGCGATCACCCAAGCTCACGATGGTACATGTGGTGGCCACTTCAGCGGTATGGCCATCGCAAAGCGCATTCTTCGCATGGGTTATTATTGGCCATCTTTAGAGCGAGATTGTTGCGCATATGTGAAGAAGTGCATGAAGTGTCAACACCATGCTAATTTGACACACGTACCTTCTCAGGCCTTGCATCCGATCCAATCGGTTTGGCATTTTTTGTAGTGGGGCTTTGACCTAATCGGAAAGATCTCCCCTGCGTCGTCTGGTCGTCACACGTTCATCCTAACGGCCATAGAGTATTTTACCAAGTGGGTGGAAGCAATTCCGCTAACCTCTACGACTGGATCCCGCATTGCGGAGTTTATTTTGCATAACATCATATGTCATTTTGGTATTCCATCCAAGATCCTGTCAGATAATGGGACACCATTCAAGAACAAAGATGTGCATGCTTTGACCACAAAGTACAAAATTCAGCATAGTTTTTCAACCCCTTATTATCCGTAAGCAAATGGGCAAGCAGAGGCGTCCAACAAAATGGTAGTCACCATTCTCAAAAAAATGATCACAGACAATCATAAGGATTGGCACATTCAGATCCCGCTTGCCCTATGGGCTTATCGCACTAGCATCCGGACGCCCACTGGGGCAACTCCATTTTCGTTGGTGTATGGCTCCGAGGCAGTCATGCCTCTTGAGTTGGAAATCCCTTCATTGCGCATTTCAATGCAAGAGTTCATCGATGATGACACTACGCGGCAGGCCCGGTTAGACCAACTGACGTTGCTCGACGAACGATGCGTTAATGCTCTCGAGCATTTGCGTATCTATCAAGAGCGACTTAAGAGAGCATACAACATGAAAGTCCACCTCAGGGAATTTTAGGTTGGTGACTTGGTCTTAAAAGAGAACCAACAGAATTCTAATTTGTCGTCCCATCTACGGGACAAGTTCATGGCAAACTGGTTAGGTCCTTATGTCATTGACAGTAGAATAGGACCTGGAACATACCGGCTTGCCTCTCTTGAAGGAATCAAGGAAACAGAACCCTTGAACATCAGTCATTTGAGGCCATTCCACATCTAGAGAGCCATAGTCCAACTAAAAGCTCCAAGGATTCTCATAATCGCTTGGTCAAACCCAAAAATGCCCCAAAGGTATCTATAAACCCTTTGGTCAACCCAAAAGCTCCAAGGATTCTCATAATCGCTTGGTCAAACCCCAAAAAGCTCCAAGGATTTCCATAATCTCTTGGTCACACCAAAAGCTCCAAGGATTCTCATAATCGCTTGGTCAACCCAAAAATGCCCCAAAGGTATCCATAAACCCTTTGGTCAACACCAAAAGCTCCAAGCATTACCATAATTGCTTGGTCAAAATAAATATTCAAAAACAAACAAAAACAATAAAATCATCAAAAATAACAAAAAAAATTGCATTTCAATTCCATGCATACTCATAAAAATCAAAAATAACAAAAAATTGCATTTCAATTCCATGCATACTCATAAAAATCAAAAATAACAAAAAATCATTCAATTCCATGCATACTCATAAAAATCAAAATAACAAAAAAATTGCATTTCAATTCCATGCATACTCATAAAAATCAAAATACAAAAATATAGGTTGCATTAGGCATCGCATCCATACATTGCATATTTGCTAGGTCATACAAGTCAAAAGCACCATAGATTGTCATTACTTGGACAATTCCATCATTTTCCACATCAAATCCATTTTCATAAACGCATACATCCAGAATAACACCATCGCCATTTTTTAGCATAGTCAGTTGTCTCCTAATGTATATAGGGTTTTCGTCATTCAACTGTCTTTAAATTTCTAGCCAAAAACTGTACATAGTTAAACAAATTTTACACGGGAAAGTTTTACTTGGATCACGCCTTGTTACGTAGCATCCCAACACAAATTAAAACACATAAAATAATTCCTAAGTTGTGTGAACGCAAGAGAAACCTACAAAGCAGTCTAGGGTACCATAGGTGAAATATTAGCCTGTTCATCCCCCTGTGCGAATGGTTCTAGAATGCTGAGAATTGACAAAAGGACGAGCTCTTCCCTATCCATTCCCCATAATAAATAGTGGTTTTCACCACTCCCACAAATCCCAATCATAGTTGGTCCCCAAAGTTGTAAGGATTCGTACTACACGTCCCTGCCAAGGATGGGTAGTCATCCCCAAGACCTAAAAGGATCAACGCCATTCAAAAACAAAATTCCAACAAACCATCATCACAACCATCTCCACTCACCTTTGGTCTCAAAGTTGTAAGGATTCGTACTACACGCCCCTAACCAGGATGGGTAGTCATCCCCAAGGCCTAAAAGATCAATGCCCTTACTTCATAATCTCCATCATCCCCTTGGTTCCCAAAGTCGTAAGGATTCGTACTACACGTCCCTGAACAGGATGGGTAGTCATCCCCAAGGCCAACAGGATCAAGGCCATTCACAAGCTCAACCTTACAAAGCTCAAAATACAAAATCAAATAACAGTGGTTCTCACCACTATTCAAAATCCTTGCTCAAAAAAAAAAAAAAAAGAAAAATAAACAGTGATTTTCATCACTATATAGACGAGCAAGTATCCCAAACCATTGAGCCAACACATAGCCTGAACTTGAATCCCTGGAATTCTCAGCATTCGAAAAACCATCTAGGTGATCCTCATTACGGGTTTGGTTGATAGCCTACCTGGCAATGGTGGTATCCTAACCGCATGACGATATGTCTGTCACATTAGCTTTGCATGTGCATAGACCAATGTTTGCATGTGGATGAGCTAGCTTATGGTACCTTAGATTGTCCCATGGATTAATCTTGCTAAATACAACAACGGAGTTAGTGGAGCTAATTAGGTGATCCTCAATACAGGTTTGGTTGATAGCCTATTTGGCACTGGCGGTATCCTGACAAATACCACATAAACGAACTCAATTGCACACATAGGGATGTGAAATAACTTGGTTAAATTCAAGTCGGATTTATACCTTGTTCAAAAGTCTTGCGAGATAAATGTACAGTCTTGGCTAGTTAGTTAAAATATCTGAATCTCAGAAAAGCTTAACTACATTTTCAAACAACTGGTACATTTCATTCCGTACATCACCATTCAAAAAATATGCAAAATACAAAAACAAAGTTTTCACATGCACAGTCATTCCACAAAGTCATCCCATTAATATAGCAAGTCAGTCAAATCTTGCATAGTCTATGGTGCATCGACACATCATCAACAACTCATTTCATTCATTCCATATGCATACATCATACAAATTAGAACCATCGCATTCATAATCGCATATGCATACATTAATGTAAAAACATGTACATAAAAACAAATCATGAAAAATGTATAAACACCAAAAAGAGTCATCTGTATATATATATCATAACAAAACTACCCGTAGGCTACAATGAACCGGTCCTCGGACCTCGCTACCAAAACCCAAAAACTCAAAAACCCCAAGCCTAGGGCGTCGGCCACCATGATCACGCAGGATCGGTGCGACGGGAACTACCCCCTGCAGTGTGGGTCCTATGGGACCTCTCAGGGTGATTGCTGCTCGCCCTTGCATCACGCCCACTAGCGCCTCCCTCATCTAGCCGCCTACGATGGGATGATGCTGACTGCTCAGTCCCATTGTCTCTCGTCCGATACGACGAGCCACCTCCAGGAGGCTCAGGTATTCGCCCACCAAGGCGGATAATCTCTCCCTCCATATCCAGCCGATGTCGCCACCAATCTGACTCCCGTCGGCCCCAATCTGCCTCTCGTCGACCCCACTCTGCCTCCCGCCGATGGTAGTAAGCTACTACATCATCGCGCTATGCTAGCTGCACCCGTAGGAGATCCCTCTCCCGTGCAACATCAGTATCCCCCTCCTATCGATGAGACGCAGCCCATGCGCTCT
The DNA here is from genome assembly GCA_028583015.1 of Wollemia nobilis. Classification (NCBI taxonomy): domain Eukaryota; kingdom Viridiplantae; phylum Streptophyta; class Pinopsida; order Araucariales; family Araucariaceae; genus Wollemia; species Wollemia nobilis. The sequence goes on from JAQPPZ010017235.1 coordinate 17,627,421, forward strand.
CCCGCTCTACCAACTGAGTCCGCAAGAGATCTCTCTCCTGCAAAGCCTCTCCTAGCTCCCCATCTCGCATCCGTAGCAGGTCCTCCAATCATGCTATCTCAGCGTTGAGCCTCGCCTCCACCTCCTCCGAACCTGCCTGAGGCATAGGCGAATCCGGGATAGCAGCCTGCTCTGGCTCCCACTGCTCTGGGACGTCCTGCATCTCCGGCTGATCCAATACCCCAAAATCCCCTCCAACATCCTCAACCTCTACCATGTCTGCATCATCACGTGGAGCACCCCAACCCTCATCTGGTACCTCTGTACCCTCATCCCCTACTTCTGCTATTGTTGCACCCCCTAGAGGCCCCTCGCCTCGCCATCATCGTAGAGTCCACCACTGCTCATACTCAGCAGTCGTCCCGACGTCATCCACATCTGGGACGTCAATCACCGTATCTGAATCCTCGCCAAGTGGCGCAACGACTGGTCGGTCCAGCGTCCTCTCATCTCCCCAGATGCCGATAGACCACGGGCTCACCAGGCATCCCCTAGCGCACTCCAAACTATCGGGTCACCCGACCGTATGGGAAGAACTCCTGCTCCATCCCATGCCTCCCAATCAGCCACCACCCCCTCCGTACCCATCGGAGCCACTCTCCAGCCTCAGGCCAAGCTGGACAGTCCCGGTAGGGGTGCCAGAACACCTCTCCAGGAGTAAGCCGAGCAAAGGCATCGGCATAGTGCCCTACGACACCTGCCCATCGCCGACTCTATCCCTGCTCCTCCGACCTCCACCATAGTACCCCATATCCAATCTCTCGGTCTACCATCTCTGCCCGCATCATCCAGGGCAGCCCCATCGGCCTCTCCACTGCTATGTGCTGCCAAGCCCAACACTGCAACAAGTAGCTGCAACCGATCCCCTTTCACTTTCGACAGTGGACCTCGTACAACTCATCATAGAGCTATGCCAGTAGCGTCTATCCCCATCTCATAATCATCGAAGCATCTGTCGGACACTCCACCAACCTGAATACCACCTCTAGCAGGTTCCATGGGAACCTCACGCTAGAAGAGTCAGGGAGCAGCATGTTGGAAATGAGGCTCATGAGTAATGCATGCCTCGTTCCCAACACACCCCTCTCTAGCCACCATCGCACCAGTATGCCACCAATCTGGCAATCGCTCTCCGCCCTCTCCATGGGGCTCTCCACACCCAACTCCTCCCCATGCCCAAAATAGTGTATCAGTACCGCTGTCCTCCGAGCTCGTGGCATCATCTGGATCGGCAATCCGTCTATTGGAATCCGTAGAATCCGATAAACATCCTCCAAGGTCACCATTATCTCCCCTATCGAGAGATGGAAGGTATTAGTCCGGGGATCCCACAGATTGATCAGGGCCATCAGATAGGCCCGATCCCCGACTATCGGCTCCAGGCGAGTCACCTGCTTGAGCCCAAGGGCGTCAAGCCAATCCCAATCAGCCAAGGTCAGCGTCGCACGTGCTTCAGTAAACATAGTAGGCACCCAGTACCGGCTCTTCACAACCTGCAAAAGAAAACAACACAAAAACATTAAAAACAATGAAAAACTGTACAACCCTAACATGTATATACAATAATGCATTAAAATTGTACAGCCAAAAACAAAACAAAAATTCAAAAAAATTAATTTGTCAGACCTAGGGTTTCTAATCCTAACTGATAAATTCAAAAACAATTACAAAATTAAAAAAATTCATTTGTCAGCCCTAGGGTTTCTAATCCTAACTGATTAATTAAACAACAAAAACAATTACAAAATTTAACAAAATTAATTTGTCAGTCCTAGGGTTTCTAATCCTAACTGATAAACTCAAAAACACAACAAAAATTCACAAAAATTAATTTGTCAGACCTAGGGTTTTTAACTTTAACTGATTAATTAAACAAAAAAACACAACAGTCAACTAGGGTTCACGCTACGCTTTCCGCTTAGTTTTACCCTACATTTTTTAACTTACAGTTTAGATTTTGGTTTCATTCAGGTTCAACGCAGTTTGTAAGTTCTGTTCTAAACTAACTTTCTAAGTTCAGTTTTCAACTAAACTTTTGATCTGTGTTTTCACTAGGGTTAAATTCCATTTTCAGTTAAGTGTTCATAGACTAGGGTTTTCATTTTTAAACCATAAACAAAAAAAAAAAACATAAGACATAAGCAAAATGCGATTTTCCAATTGCAACAAAAAGTAATAAAGAGGACAAGTACTCACTGGTATCGCTTCGGCTCCGCCACTCGATCCGGTATGAGAACTCATGGTCGCAAGAAAATTTTGGCAGCGCTTCGCTTCGCAGAATTGACCTCCTCCTCTTCAGAGCTCCAAATCACCCAGAAAAACAATTGCAAATGAGCCCAAAACTCAGTTTTGGCCTTTAAATAGGCTTTTTGAGCCTGTACTCGTTCCACCCTGGGATGAGCGCTCTGGTTAGTGCTCGTCCCACCCTGGGATGAATACTAAACAGGAATTCGTCCCACCCTGGGACGAATACAGAGCAAAAATTTCAAAAACAGCAAAAAAATGCACAAAAATGCACCAAAACAAGCCCTAAAAGTGTCCGATCAGAATGCTTTTGCACTGGACATTTCGGGCATGCAAAACAGATGTCGGGGTCACAAATCCTCACTATCCTACTCCCTAAGAAGGCTACCATAGCCGGACCGCTCCACGGGAAGCCGGATTTTTGAGAATTTCATCCCCAAACGGCGTCACCAAAACGGGTCAAAACCCATCCAAAAATAGCAATAACATTGCCGAACGAAGGCGCTTTTGCGCCTGACATTCTTGGCATCCAAAATAGACATTGGGGTTACAAATTGTCACTATCCTACTCCCTAAGAAGGCTACCATAGCCGGACCGCTCCACGGGAGGACGAATTTTTGTCAATTTCAGCTCCAAAATGCATCACAAAAAGGGTTAAAACCCACCAAAAATAGGTCAGAATGTTCGAAAACTGCTTTCGCATTCAATGGTAAACAACTGAAGGCACCCTTACCTAAGTCATCTTGGGTCAAGCGACTCGTCGCTTTTCTCATGTCGGTCATTCCCTCATCGATTCGTCGCTTGAGGGGGTAGTCACACTTAGTCGCCAATCAACAACAATATACCCAATCATGGAAATGACACGCATTCAAAGGATCATTGACAAAGACAATCGCGCCCTTGCTTGGGGCAGCAAACAAGCAATTATCACAAGTTGATCAAACACTTGGCATTCATGAATCATGAACTCAAGGTTCCCATAGACAAAAGGTTGCGCCCTTTGCCTATTCATGACTGATCAATGTCCAAGCTCAAGTAATACCTCACCGAACCAGGTTAACACTTGACTTTAGTTCCTTAGCTCGTCAGAAGCAAGGATTCAAGAATGCGTGCCCTTTCCATACTTGGGGCATCAAGAGTTGGTTAGGTTACTGAGAAACCCTAATCATTAGTGCTTTGGTTATCTATTTTTGCTCGGCGCTGCGCCTTGCATAGCGCTTCCCAAAAAGGGGCATCTGTAGACACCAAAACAGCACCAATCCGATTACGTGACAACAAGCGCTGATCGCATTGACACAAACAGCCCCAAGGGCAGCCCCCAGAGGTTAAACAATGGTCCTAACCACTTCCAAAAGTAGTTTTAGAGGTCATAGGTCAATTTGGCACCTTTTTGGCACCTTGCTCTCTGCTCGTCCCACCCCGGGACGAATACAAAGCGGCACTCGTCCCACCCGGGGACGAATAGCAGCATTCGCCCCGGGGTGAGGCAAATAGCAAGTTTGATCGGAAAAAGTCAAACCTCGGTAACTCCGCCAGTTAACTGAGGCTTCAGGCCATGCAATTGCGAGGAGTAGATTTTATTCAAGAAGAGAGACTTCGAGTGATGAGTGTCTTTATTTTAGAAATCTCATGCAAGAAGCTTTTTTATCGGGGAGTTAGCTTTTCTCTAAAAATAGGACAGTTAACTCAAGTGGCGCCCTCGCATGCGCAATTCAAACAAGGAGACCCTAAGGTCTATAAATTGGGGAGTTTTCCCACCCAAAAGATATACAGAGAAGGAGCATTTGAGCAACGAAGTGCTGCCAATTTCATACCTAACTACGATTTGTGCTTTTACATCCTTAATCTCTCATTCGAAAGGGAGGTTATTGGGTGACTATTGGAGGCGCAAATCCGTACCCAAAACCCAATTTTTGACCACAACTATCCACCAAATTTGTTGACAACACCCCATAACCAGTTTTGGACCCATCCCAAGTGGATTGGTGCCGAAACAGTGCCTCAATCGGTGGGCGTCCTGCCCCCGGGCGCTCCCCAAACTATCACAGTGCTAATCGCCCCACCCCGGGATGATTAGAAATATGTGATAGATTTCTTGTTTTTTTCTTTTGCATCTGATTCTAGATAGGTTAAATAGGTTACAGTTCAAATTTCATGTCATTCTGAGTCATTTTTGACCAAGTTATTGCTATTTCCCGCTTTCACTAACTTGCAGATGCCATCTTCAAAATCTGGGTTCTAGAGGAAAAATTGGAGAAATATGAGCATCTGGGTCTTCCCAAAATGCCCCCAATTAGCTAACCCCAAGTTTGCAGGTCTTTTGGAGCTTCCTAAGTAGGACATTGAATAGGGTGCTTTTTGGCCAATTCTCATAGTCCTATTCGTCCCACCCTGGAGCGAGTACAGATCTGTGAGGAATTTTTAGACTGTTCTTTTTGCAATGGTCTTCTGATGATATTTTTATGCTTCTATCAAATTTTTAGGTCAATCAGAGGTCATCTGATAGTCGTTTTATTATTTTCATGCATACACTGACAATAGGCTTTGGGAAATACATGTTTCATTTTGTCTGCAGGTATTACTAATATTTTCTGTTTCTTTGAATGCAGGTTTCCGATAGTAGAGGAGCAGGAAAGAGCAAAGAATCACATACAACAGTGGCGGTGACGTTTTGGTCCGCCCATCTTACATGTGGGCACGCGGAAGAAGGATTGTTAGCCATGGATCTTGTGACAAGAAACACATTTGACTCTCCTATCCCCTAAAAAGGAAGGAGACGTATTGTAACACAATTTGTAAAGCGTATCAATAAAAGAGATTACCATATTTCGTATTGCTTTTATCTTGTGTCGATTTGCATACGTTATTTCTTGTTCTTTTCTTGTGGCATATTCCTTTTTGTTTCCGTATCCTCGTGCTTTCACTATGTACAGGAAGGAAACCTTCAGTTAATCATTTTAAAGTATTTGGATCTAAATGCTATATAAGGAGAGATGAGTACAATCTTGGAAAGTTTGATGATAGAGCAGATGAGGGGATTTTCCTTGGCTACTCCACCAAAAGCAAGGCTTATAGATGCTTCAACAAGAAGCTTGGGAAAGTGGTAGAAAGCGCCAATGTGAGGGTTGATGAAAGAAATGTTCCAAGAGTTGATCTTGAGGAGTCTTCACCATCACTATGAGTCACTTGAAGAAGAATAAGTGCAAGATGAAAAAAAGCAAGTTTCATAAAGAGAAGAACAAAGTGAAGCTTCAAAGTCATGTCCAAAATACATCAAGAAGAATCATCCCAAGGAGTAAATCATAGGTGATCCAACACAAGGTGTGCAAACAAGGAGAAAATTGGTAAGACCAAATGAGCAAAGTCATTTTTCATTACTTTCACAAGTTGAGCCTAAATATTTTGTTGAAGCTTCTAAGGATGATAGTTGGATTCATGCTATGGAAGAAGAGTTTAATCAAATAGAAAATAACAACACTTGGGAATTGGTTCCAAGACCATTAGACAAAAATGTAATAGGTGCCAAGTGGGTGTTTAGAAACAAGCACAATGAGGATGGCAAAGTTGTTCGGAATAAGGCAAGGTTAGTTTGCAAGGGGTATGCTCAAGTTGAAGGTATTGATTTTGGTGAGACTTTTGCTCCTATTGCTAGATTAGAATCCATTAGAATTTTTATGTTCATAAGGACTTTAAAGTTTATCAAATGGATGTGAAATCTGCTTTTCTTAATGGTAACTTGGAAGAGGAAGTTTATATGGAGCAACCTGAAGGATTTCAGCTTGATGATGAGAACTATGTCTACAAGTTAAAGAAGGCTTTGTATGGGCTTAAGAAAGCTCCAAGAGCATGGTATGCAAGGTTGGATAAGTATATTTTGCAACAAGGCTTCCAAAATGGTAAGGTTGATAGCAACTTGTACTTCAAAGTTGTTGATTCTCATCTACTAGTGCTTGTTGTTTATGTTGATGATATTATTTTTGGTGGAAGCAAGGATAGTATGTATCATGATTTTGTTGATGCTATGCAAAGTGAGTATGAGATGTATATTATTGGAGAGTTGTCTTACTTTCTTTGTCTTCAAATTGCTCAACTTGATATAGGTATTTTCATTTCACAATCAAAATATGTCAAGGAAATGTTGAAAAAGTTTAATATGGAGGATTGCCAACCTGTGAGTACACCTATGGTAACCGGATGTAAGCTAAGTAAGAATGATAAGTCTCCTCTTGTTGATCAAACACTCTATAGGTCTATTATTGGAAGTTTATTGTATCTAACTGCTTCTAGGCCTGATATTTTGTAAGTTGTTTGTATGGTTGCTACATTTTAGAGTGCACCTATGGAAACACATGTGAATGCTGTTAAAAAGGATTTTCAGATATGGTATCCAAAAGGAAATTATTTCACACTTAGATATTACACAGATGCATATTGGGTAGGATGTGTTGATGATCGAAAAAGTACCAGTGGTGGTGCTTTCTATCTTGGTGCCATGGTTGTTTCTTGGCATAGTAAGAAATAAGACTCAGTATCTCTATCTACTATTGAAGCTGAGTATATTGCTACTACTTCATATTGTACTCAAGTTCTTTGGATGAAACAAATGCTTGTGGACTAGGGTATTCAGATTGGTGAGCCTATCTCTCTTCTTTGTGATAATACTAGTGCTATTAATATTTCCAAGAATCCAATTTTGCATTCAAGAACTAAGCACATTTATATAATATATAATTTCTTGAAGGAGAAGGTTGATAATGGTTAGGTTTCTTTATATTTTGTAACTACAAAGCAACAAGTTGCCGATATATTCACCAAACCATTACCTAAGGAGACATTTGAGCATTTGAGACAACTCTTGGGAGTTGTTTCTTCTCCATCTCACTAAATATTTTTGTTGGTGCACATCCTCAGGGGGATATTCTTATGGACTTATTTTTTTTTCTCCTATTTCTGATATTTCATGTTTATATTTGTTGTCACATACTTGAGGGTGGTGGATGCATAATTGAAAAGTGATTGAATTGTTCGTTTGTTGCCTAGTTGCTTGGCAACATCTTGCAGTTTGGTGAGATTTGTATGGGTATCATTTTGCTGTTGTTGCTACTGTATTTTCATTTTGGATATCATTAATTATCAGATTATATCAGTTGTGTATCACTTATTTTCACAACAGCAAGTTATGGTGGTTTTTGGTGCATTCTATGGTACCCGGTTGTAGTGTTGTGTGGACTAGTGGCACTGTATCTTGTGTAGAACTTCTTTGGGGTGTCTTGTAAACTTTTCCATTGATGTTTCAGTCACCAAATTACTGTTATTTCATGTTCACATCAGTTGCAAGTATCTTGGTGCATTGGTTCAGGGGGAGTTGTATGATTCAGGATGCATTGTTTGCCCTTTGTCATTGGTTGTCAAAGGGGGAGAGAGTTGGATAATCTTCTTCTTATGCTCTTTTATTTCATATCTATATGGTTGGTGTTAGGGGGAGCCATGTGATGTTGTTTCAGGTCTGAGATGTGTTGGAGAATGTTGCACTTCATGGTTAATGCTTTACAGGACATGTGATGTTGTTTCAGGTCTGAGATGTGTTGGAGAATGTTGCACTTCATGGTTAATGGTTGTTGCAGATTATTTGGTGTTGCCAACAATACCAAAGGGGGAGATTGTTGAGAATTTGAGGTGTTGTCATTGTTGTCAACACTTATATTTTTGCTCCTAGTTGGCATATTTAAACACACCTATTTTGGAGGCTCAGGAGGTATCTTTGGTGATTATTGGATATCCTATTATTCTTGGTCTTTGGTATATGGCACATATGTTTGTATAAGGTTCTATATTGATGCATTTATATTTTCTATGTGCCTTGGTGATTTATTGAAATATTCATAATTTATTTATTCCTACTATGTCATCTCCAAGTTCCTTGGAATGTGTTCCGGGACTTAGGAATGGAAGGAAAAAATATTTTAAATTAATTATTTATGCAATATTAGTGTTTTGGAAAATATTCCATGTGAATATTTTTATTTAAAATATTGCATAGGTTTAAAAAAGAAAAATATGGCATGGGACCCAGTTGGCTGTGCAGCGGCAGTGCAACATTGTTTTTTTGGCTAGTGGGTGTTGCTATTTTTTGCTTGGAGTGATTTTTGGTGCCCAATTCGATTTGGATAAAGGAAAATCAGTTATGGAAACTTGGATATGCTCCAAAATTCATGATTTTTGGTTAGAGGAGTTTGTGGCACTCATTTAGGAGTTTTATTGCCTTTTTTCCTTATTTTAAATTGTAGTTTCAAGACTGAAAAAGGAAATTGGCATTTTTTTTTATGGAGTGGCTTTGATTTTTGAGAGGTGGTTTTGCACATGGTTTTTAAAAACCATTTGTGGTTTTATTCCATTTTTTTTGCCTATATATTTAGAGCATGAGTTGGTGGTTGTAGTGAGTTTTTGGTGAGAGTATCCAGATGCTGCCGGAATGCTGTCGGATTTTCTGCAGGTGACACAAGTGTGAAGAATTTTGTATGCAGGTGTGGGTGCCAAGTTTGGATGATGAGAGCATCATTTTGATGTGTTTATTTCAGGTGTTTGATCAGATTTGATAGAGGTTTCATCTTGCAGTGGTTTGATACATTGTTTCATTACAACAGGATTGTGGGTTTTGAGCTTGCAGGCTAGTTAGAGCTTGCTATCACTGGAGGCATTCTTATACTTCATTTTCATGATCATTTTGATATGTTTGATCAGTTGTAGCTGATATATAGGTGGGTTGCAGCCCTCCTTCTGTTGTTGCAGAGAAACATAGTGTACTTAATTTTTGAGGCTTGTTCTATGCAGTAGTCATAGCAAGAATTTCTCTTTGGGAGGTTTTTTACCCTTGTGGTTTTCCTCCGTCATATCATGTGTTGTGAGATGATTATGGGAGTTTAAAATTAAATTTTTTTCATAGATTCACCCCCCCTCTCTGTGCCATTGTTTGACTAACAAAGAGAACCATCACAAAATTCATGACTATTTTCACACCTAGAAAAATCTACCAATCTCCTCGAACTAAAATTTTTAGCCCCTTCCTAAGGAGACACTCTAAACCTCTGCTAGAATATAGAAATCATGAGTCTATAGATATTCACAAATATGGAACTAAAATCAAGATCTTCCATATAAAATGAGGTAAAAGTTTAGATCATACTGGTTTTGCACCCATACTACCAATTTGTATAGAGGTATTTTCTAATCCCTTTCAATTGAGACAATCTAGACCTCTACTGGAAGCTAGAGATCATACAAATATTTCCAACTAAAACCACAACCCCAACTTCACATGTAATTTTTAAACTACAACCAATGATCCTGCACTTTGCCAGTCCATGATAGTATCTTCATTAATGATATTTGATATGGTTTCCCCTATTAGGAGATTGGGGAAGTGGTAAAATAACTTAAGTTTAAGTTGTTTATCTTTTGATTCCTTTTATTTTCAAACATCAATTAGGATGAAAGTCCATTTGTAACCCTTTATTCTACTTCCCAATTCCTAATAGCTTTATTAGAAGGTTTTCCAATATTCATGTTTACCCCCACATAAACCTAGCCTATTTGGATGCTTTTTTTAGGCTGATAAAATATTACCCTTGATGACCCCTCCCTAGGGAGAGGGGACTGAACTTCCTTTTAAGAAGCCACAATATTTAGAGGAGAATCAAACTCTAACAAAACATTCAAATGCAACACAATATTCAAATGGGAATAACTGTTAGAGTTACTATGGTAATTCTATTTATTACCTCATTTGGTTTGTTAGGGTAGTTAGTTATCTACCTAAGGTTCACTTAATCACTTTGTTAAGCGAATATTTCTTGTTGATTGTTAGCACTATTTGGTTAGTGGTTAGCTATTCCTACGAGCTAACTATAGCCTAAGTTGTACTATTTAGTCTATGTTGATTAATGAAATCGTAGTCCCTTTTTCTATCATGGTATCAGAGCAGGACCTGCTCGGGACCTGCTCGAGCATGTTTTTTGAGATATGAGAGGAGATCGGCATAGACACAGGCACATTTATCGAGGCAAGGCTGGACCTACTTGAGCATGCATCCTAAGGCATCGAAACTAGACCTACACTTAGAATGAGGGCAATTGTATTGGCTTGACCAGGCATGGATCTCGAGGTGGATCTGACATGCTGACTATGCATTTGGAACTTGCACAAATCTCAAGGTGGATATGACATGCTAACTATGCATCTAAAACCTGAATGAATCTCGAGATAGATCATGGAGGCTGACTGGATAGACCTGGTGGACTCTTCCCTGGGCATAAATCCTGAGGCAGACCGATGAGGCGACACATGGAGACTGATTGGATAGACTTGGAAAACTCAACCTCGAGCATAGATCCTGAGGTGGATCAACGAGATGACACATGGAGGCAAACTGGACCAGACCTAACTCTACCTCAGGCATAGAACTTGAGGCAGACGAATGAGGTGACACATGGCAAATTGGCCATGCACCACCTAGTCTGACGATGAGGTGACACATGGTGGACTAGCGACGTGCCACTCGAACGTGACACATGGCGGACTGGCCACGCACCACCTGGCCATAGAAAAAAGCCATGGTGGGACATCCGATTTCCCATAGAAAATCGTAACCTAAAGGGCGAGCTTGTTTTTTTTAAACAATTGAAATATCACCCGTAGGGGCGATGTGGGATTAATCCCACACAATTTTTTTTTCCCGCTTCAGTATAGGAATGGGAAGAAAGGGAAGAAGCTTCCCTTCCTTTCTCATCTAGCGGTGTAGCCTGACTAGCAAGATCACCAGTCATTGTGCTAACAACCACGAAGTCTAGAGTTCGAGTCCCGACGGGGAAAATCGCATTTTGCAAGGCACAACAAGCTAAAAAAAAGAAAGGTAAAAGTGTTTTTTTTTGCAAATATTTTTTAGTTTTTTTAATTTATTTTTTAATAATTTAATATTTTTTTTGTTTTTAGAAATCAATTATATTTACTTTTAATTGATTTTCTTTAGCAAAAAAATTATTATATTATTAAAATTATTTAATTGATCAACTTTATATTTGCACATACAACCTTATTCAAAAGCAATTAGCCAGGCAGAATTTCATCGAAACTCAACCTATTTTTTAGGCTTCATAAATAGCAAACATTTTTTTGTTTGAAGTACTTCAGACAGGGGGATTTTTTTTATGACATTTTTTGTGCTAATCTTCCTAAGAGGCAAATATTGTAATATTTTTTACAAACCAGTAAAAAAAAAATACCTTTTGGAGCGCCCATTTACGCCAGGGGCGTTGCCCCTTGGAACCCCATACAGGGGACATATAATTTTTGCAAAATCAAGGGGGGAATACTTATAAGGGTGAATTTTCGACAGTGACTGACACCTTAGTCAAATTATTTTGCAAAATTTTATTGTAAAAGGTGCATTTTCGGCAGAGACCGACACCTTAAGAATGGGTAGATCAAAGAAGAAAACTATCCCAAAACAAAATTATGATGTTGTAAAATCAGTTAAAGGTCCTTAATTTCCACCAGAGATGGAAGGAATGGATTTTTATGAGGATGAAAAATATTCTACACTACGTAGTGGTGTAAAATCCATTCTCAAAGATTCTAAAGATTCTAAATATCTTTAGAAGAATGGTGTTCAAATCCCTATAGGCGTCATAAGGGTAGTCTACATATCATTGCTTTCTATTGATATTGCCCAACATAAAATGTATAGGGAATTTAGTGAGGAAATAGAGGTCAAAATGGTTGATGATTGTAGTGACACAAGTGACCTTCAGCCCATGGTGGTGAATGTTTGTTGTGACACATGTGACCTTGAGCCCATGATGGCCAATGCTTGTTGTGATACAAGCGACCTCATGCCTATGATGGTAGATATTAGTTGTAGCACAGGTGATCTCATCATAGTAGTAGATTTTACTTGTGACACTAGTGACTTAAAAATTGAACCTACTAAAAATGAATTCCATACTCTCATCAATCACAAAAAATGCAATATTGTTAAAAGTATTGATGAAGATGATGAAATTGGGTGTTTTGAAAAACACACCAAAGGATTTGGTTCCAAAATTATGAAGAAAATGGGATTCAATGGTGACATATTAGGTAAATAGTAACAAGGCATTAAATCTCCAATAATAGTAAGTTTCGGGGCAAAGCATGAAGGCCTTGGATATACTAGACATGCAAGTACCAGTAATTCTATGTTTGTAAAACATAAATCTCCTACAACTCCTAAAAAGCATTGTTGTAGTCATTATGGAAAGTCAAGACATGTTGCAGCTAAGTGTTGGAGATTACATCCTTGTGATTCTTGTGGATGTACGAATCACTCTTCTTCAAGTTGTTGGTACAAACTAAAAATGGCCAACAAGGTTCATATTGATTGTGGATGGACAAATCTCACACAATGGACCATGATGAAAGAAATGTTGTATGGATTTTACCAAAAAGGTAAAACCTATGGTAGACCCCGAGGCAAATATAGTGATAGACCAAGTGGCAGTCCCAGAGATAATGACCTAGAGACAGACCTAAATACAGACCTAGAGACAAAGTTCCAAAGGTATATCTACAGGCAGATCTAGAAGCAATGATCCAGAGGTAGTTTCACAGGAAGATCATGAGATAGACCCAGAGGTACAATTTTAGAGGTATGCTTAGAGCCAGAGCCAGAGCCATGAGCTAGAGCTAGAGCCGAAGACAAAGCACGAGCCATCATTCTTTCATTTCTCTTCTTCTTCTTTCACTGTATTGGGGTAGTTATATACTTTACCCAAATATTGTTGTATGGGGGATGATAGTGTAGCTAGTAGTTATATTATTACCCAAATAATGTAATAAGGGGGGATGTTAGAGTTACTATGGTAATTCTATTTATTACCTCATTTGGTTTGTTAGGGTAGTTAGTTATCTACCTAAGGTTCGCTTAATCACTTTGTTAAGCGAATATTTCTTGTTGATTGTTAGCACTATTTGGTTAGTGGTTAGCTATTCCTATGGGCTAACTATAGCCTAAGTTGTACTATTTAGTCTATGTTGATTAATGAAATTGTAGTCCCTTTTTATATCAAGAACCACCCTCAACTACTTGTTGAGGAACACCATGATCCTTCTAATCCACTTCCTGAATATTTAAGCAAAGAAAATAATTTTGAAGGAACTCTTGAGGACTAGTAGTTTCAAAAATAAAATTAGTGTCGTAAAGATGAGGAAGGCCTCTATAGGAAATATCGATATTCTTCAAAAATATCATTCCTGGGTTGCTAATATCAACCACCACCAACTCATAAATGATTTTATCCCCTGCATCATTTAATTTTATTTATTGTATAATTGAAACCATTTGTTTTTAAGATGTATAACACAACTAATAATTATTAATTAAATGAGAAAAATTAATAGAATGAATGTAGTTATGTGATCACAATGTTGTTATCACATGTGGACAATTATTTAAGCTCTATGGATAAGAAAAAGGTATATTAAAGAGTTATTAAATTTAGATAATACATGAAATATTTATTAAACAATGATAATATTGCTCCAGTTCATACTACATCTCAAAATAATTACTTGAAAAATATTCAAGTTATATATTGAGAGAATATCTCATTGTATATATTTGTTAGGAACGATAAAACAAAAATACGTTACATATTGCTTAAAAACATAGGCTTCAATTGGTGTATAAATATGATATTTAATAGATCCAATATTTTTTGACTAATGAGGGTAATATCAGTGGAAATATAACATTATACAAAGTAGTAGGTAACAAAGTACAAAACTCCATATATCTTCAATTTTAAACCAATAATGTGATCAAGAAAATAAGTTTCTATATTTTTTAAGAAAAAAAATCAAGGATACATTACTTTTTACTTTAAAACATATACTTCAATGAGTTTGGAGCTATGATATTTAATACATCAAAGTTTATTTTGACTAATGAGGCCAATGTGAGAGGAAATATAACTTTATACAAAGTAGTACCAACAATGTACAAACCTCCACATATATCTAAGTTTAAATCAATAATGTGATTCGATAAAATAAGTTCCTATATTTTTTAAGAAATAAATTCAAGGATACATTACGTTTTGATTTAAAACATAGGCTTCAATGAGTGTGCAACAATGATATTCAATATATCCAAGTTTCTTTTGACTAATGAGACCAATGTGAGTGGAAGTATGATATTATAAAAACTAGTATCATCAAATTAAACCTCTAAATATTCGAGAGTGCAAAAAATGATACACCTAATAAAGAGAAATGAAATGCATCTATTATTCTAAGCACTAAAAGAAGACATTAATATAAGCATGATGAAAAATAAGTGAAATAAATAGGGGTGCTCTTTATATTAATCCATTTACCAAATACATGGTTACAAAATATCCCCTTGAGGGCTCTTAATTGATATAATTCATTACAGAAGTTCAAAGGATCTAATCCTTTTATAAACTCAAAGTGTGCTTTAGTGTCTTCCTCGTAATCACGAATTGAATAGTGGGTTTTGGTACCACTGCAATGATCTATCCTTATTTAGACTTGTAGCTCCTTCCTTGCACACTGAGATACCAGGATCTACACACAAATAATTCATATTTGTTAATAGCATATGTAGATTGAGATGAAATCAAAGATATGCATGCAATTTGAATATCAAAAGTGAAATAGGTGGTGTAAAACTATTCTAAATTTTATCAAAACTTAGTATAATACATATTATCTACTTTAGATATGATCTATGCTAAGAAAAAAGGTAATTGTATGCAAAATACATGGCCATACCTAGGTGTTCCAATTGGGGCTGTTAGAATGAAAAACCTAATAGAAGGTCCAAAACTACTACAAATTACATAAAATTATAGTATCATGAATATAATATACTCTAGAAATGATCTATAATAAAATTGAAGTGAAATTTTATATATATTCATGGCTAGGGTTATGCATAAGGGGTCAACCCCAAAATGTAGTTATAAAAATTTGGCGAATTAGTTTTAAAATCCAAGTAAATAGTATCAAAATGCATGTACAAGGTTAACTATTATTAGGGGTAATGTTGGAAATTTAAACTTAAAATGGTCAAATTATTATAAAATTAGGGCGAATCAATCCCCCCAAAAATATTGCACTAATTTTTTTTTGGCTAATGGGCCTTGGTCAAGGGTCCCAAATATTAGCCAATTCCAAAGTTTGAAAATCCTAATTTTAGCCAATTTGCTATAAATAGCCACTATGCATAACCCTGTTCATGGCCATCCTTGGGTTTTCCAATTGTGATTTTTAACCATCCCAGGTGGGGATGACCACCAAACCTGGTGGATTTTACCACTAATTCCTTTGGGATCTAGTTCAAACTACTATTAGGGGTGTTGTCATCAAATTTGGTGATATAATTCAAATAAATGGATGGTTTTTGGAATAGATTTGCATATTTTTAGATTACTTGGAAACCTCCTTCGTTTGATGAAGATCCAAGAAAAAACACATGGTGAAAGGGAGAGTGAATCTCAACAACACTTCATTGAAAAATAATGTAAATACCTCTCTCTATAATTTGGTGGAATGACTCCAATTTATAGCCCAAGAGGACCACAAGTTCAAATGTGTAAGTAAGGGCATTCCAGGTAGGAGTCTCCACTTTTCAAAACCATTCCATGCATAGGGTGGGAGAACTATCCAAATTGGACCTCCCATTTGTAGGTTGTGATGGATTGGACAAACCCTCAATTTATCATAAATCATTAGGTGAGATAAATGGAAAAATTTGATTACCATTTGTCTTGCCTAACTTTTTAAAGGGCTTAGACCATGGCCATCCCACCAAGGTATGGTTACTAGTGGCCAATATTGGGTGGGATGGCCATGAACTATGGTCATCCTCGGGTGGTACAACCATGTCTGCAGGGCCCAAAACTTCCCAAAAATGGTTAGGACCACTATTTAACCCCTAAGGGTTTCCCAAGGGGGGCATATGGTGTTGATAAGAGTGCATTATTACATTCTAATTGGATTGACTCTATTTTAGTGTCTATAGATAACCCTTATTTGATATGCATTGTGCAAAACACAATGTAAAGAAAAAATAGATGACTAAACTAACACATGATCCTATCATTTCGTAATATTATGGTGTGCTTTCAATGTTATTCTCACACTCATGATTGAAGAGTGGGATTTAACTACCACTAATTTTAGATATCAATATTAAAATATTTAGCTCCTTTCTCATGCACTATAATACCTATTGTACCTACACACTTGTAGACACCAAAACAACACCAATCCGATTATGTGACTACAAACACTGATCGCTTTGACACACACAGCCCCCAGGGCAGCCCTCAGAGGTCAAACAGTGGTCCTAACCACTTTCATAGCAATTTTGGAAGGTCAGAAGGCAATTTGGCACATTTGGACACTTTGCTCACTATTCGTCTCACCCAGGGACGAATTCTAACTGGAATTCGTCTCACCCAGGGACGAATTCTAAATTCGTCTCACCCAGGGACGAATTCCAAGTTTAACGGGCAAAAGGAAGAATGGTGCCAAGTGGCAGCCCAGGACGATCGATTGATGACTCTCGCCTCGCACGCATGTGTGGGTGGACAGATAGGCCGTTAGAAGATCGTCACAAGGGGGCGATTATGAAAGCCCAAGTCATGGAGGACTCCCCCTCCCTCATGGGAAGACATGACTGCCACATGGCACCTATGACCAACACGTGGCACCTATGCTTCCCTCTCAAAAGAGACCCCATGGGTCTATAAAAGGTGGGACTTTTCTCACCCAAGATATACAGGTTGAAGGAGATTTCAAGCAATGAAGTGTTGCCGAGTTGAAGACCCACTTGCATCCCTTTTGGTTCACCTTCTCGCATCCACCAATCTCTTTTGCAAGGGAGGTTGTTGGGTGGCTTTTGGAAGCTTGAACCTGACCCAAATCCAACACATGGACACCTGAACCAACCAATTCGCCGACCCCCCAATCCTAAGAGGTTTTGGGCCCATCCCTAGTGGATTGGCACCGGAATCAAGTGCCAACGGTGGGAGGCCCACTTGGGCACCCCCGCACTTTCTAAGTTTTAGAGCATTCTAGATTAATTTTTTAGGTTGCATTTTGTGTTATCATGTTTGGTTAACTCATAGCTGCAAGTTCATAAATTTTGATCAGATTCTAGTATGTTTTGTGTCGCTTTGTTGTTTCACTAACTTGCAGGTGGCGAGATCAAATTCTCGAGGGTAGAGGCCAAATTGGGAGAATCCGACCATCTGGGTCATCCCAAAATGGCCCCAATTACATAACCCCCTTGTTTGTAGGCATTTTGCAGGTCTCGGGAATCGACATTGGAGCAGCAGCAGGTCGGCTTCTTCAACACAGAAGAATTCGTCCCACCCAGGGACGAATTGCAGTCAAAATTCGTCCTGCCCAGGGATGAATTCCATTTGAAGGTAGATTGGCCAGCTGTCTTAGTGGCAATGGCCTTCTGGTAACTTTTTCTATCTTCTATCAAGATTTCAAGCCATTTGGACTCACTGTATTTACTGTTTCAGGCAAATGTTTACATGCATATTTCGTTAATTTTAGAGAACGAACACTTTCCATTTGCGGCAGGTTCTACTGACATCTTGGTTGTTTCTTTGTTCGGAGGAGAAGCAGCAGAGGTGAAGAACTCATCGACATCAGCGGCGGCATCATCTTGGCCCATCCATTTCAATCGTGGGCACGTGGAAAGAGGAACATTAAGTGATTGTAATCAAATTCTTTTAGCGCTCCTAGCCCCTGAAAAGGGAGGAGGCGTCATTGTAACAGAGATCAAGAAATTTTAATGAAAGGGCTGTGTTTTCTCAATTTGCTTGTGTCTCTTCCAATGTGTCTCTTTCATTTCATGCAATTTACATTTCTAGGACTTAAGCGTATTTGATTTTGAATGCATCGCAATTAGTGTTTCCTTTGCCCGGAATCTCGTGCTTTCAGTGGCGATCACGGTGGGACCCTGTCCCATATTTTTAAAATCATAGAAAACTGATCAAAGTTTTGTGTTTGTGCTTGACAGGTACATTTTTTTGTTGCGACTGCTATTCGTCTGACCCTGAGATGAATTCAAATTCATCTCTGGGAGGGACGAATTCTATTCTGTAATTCGTCTCCTAGAGGGACGAATTCCTACCTGCGGATTTTCAGAGCATAAATTCAGAAGCAACTGGAGAAGGCAGAGAAGAGGTAGGGATTTTTATAATCTCTATTAAAATTTTTGTTTCTGTTTTTGTTTCTTTGACTGTTTTCATTTTATCCTGCATTACTTAGGGAAAGTCATTTATGCTTGTTTCATTTTCGTTAAATAAAATGAATCCCACACACATCACGAAACAATTTTAAACCAAGGAGCTGGTCGTAAGACCCTAGCCCTTGAGCAAGACCAACGGTGGGTTCATCACCACCTTGGCTTAGCTTTGCATCCATTTCCCGATTGTCAACTGTTGTTAGGCGTAAATCCTGACGAAAGTAGACCGAGTGTCGTTGGGGTGATTCCCATGCGCGCGAGGATAATTTTTCTATGGTAGGTGCCATTAACAGGACAATCCCCCTTCCGTACCACCTACGTACCACGTACCTTCTGCTCTCACGTACCTATAGTCTCCCTCTCGTAAGGGCGGGTATATAGAGAGGTTGGTATATCGGCCTGGTTGGTATATTGAAGGGGCTACCATTTTGGGAGTTATATGAGCCATCATAATGCATTTAAATGTTCTTCAAAACCTACAAAAACAAAACAAAACATCAAAATACACTAAACCAATTTAGGACACACCAATAATCCTTAAAAGAGATAATCACGAATTGTGTATGCGTGTGTTTATTTCTGCTTAGTGTAGACAAAAAGAAAATCATCATAAAAAAAAAAGATAAAAATCTGTTTAGATAGCATAGAAGCACCACAATGGTGTACACCCGTAGCCAAGCCCAATCAAGGGTAGAAGCTCCGAAAGGTACACAAGAAGCAGGCACGAATCACCTTCGCTTCAGTCTCGAGGATTTGGTCATACCGCCTTATCGGTCTAACCTACAAAAGAATCCAATTCAGAATCCTCGGTGGGGTATGCCTATTCAAAGCAGCCCCTTTCGAGAGGATGCCTTACATGTAGACCTTGAGGTAAACAGAGAATCACCCTCTCAGGTTAGACATGAGTGGCCACGGTGCGACGAAGCGCTAGACAGGCACACCATCCATTTGGAGGGACAACGTGGATATGGTATCCCTTCTTTACCTCACATCAGAATAGAGAGACAAAATCTAGAGCGTAGGGTTCTTTACACAAAATGACCTAACTCCGCCTGCCCCCTTCACACCTATGAGAGGGAGCATGAGGAAGATCATCGCATTCCTCAAAGACAGCAACATACAACGCGGGAACCTTGCGCTTCCGCACCAGCTGGACATCATGATCACCCCTTGAGGCCAGAACCTCGAGTACAGGCCGCCTACCTCGACAGAGGGAAGTGACCCCTTGAAGTTGTAGATCATCAAAATCAAGGAAAACACATAGGAGGAACATTCAAACCTCCTGAGCAAAATAGGGTAGACCAAATTGACCCGATAGTCGCCCAACATGCCACCCGTCAAGCCCAAATCATGCGGCTTAAACAAAGTCATCGGGAGATAGAGTATCAACACCACTTGGATAGAGAGCGCATGCAACGCGAAGCGGATGAGCTACGCTATAAACTACCTGAGAGGGAGCCAACCCCTCGCATTCAAAGAGCCGAACAATATGTGAGACATAATCCGTTGGTGCAGGACAGGTCTCCACGACCTCATCAAGCTTTGCCTCCAAGACCTCATGGATTCGAGAGGGAGGCAACTCCCCGAAACAATGATGGGTACCTTCAGCGAGGGCTTGATCAGGGTCATAGGTTTCGCCCAGAGACTCCTCAAGAATTTTACGAGGAGTATGAACCAGAAGAGGAATATGTTGAAACTCCCCATCAAGGCAGGAGGGATGCCATTCGGCCACCCCTCCATAGGCCTCCAGTTTATCATAACTTACAATGAGAGAGAACAAGAGAGGAAGAAATAAAATCTTTCGATGCATACCAAGCGCTATTGGAGCGTTTGGAGTCTATGGAAACAAAAGCTGCTGGGCATCAAAAACCCACATTACGTCAACTCCGCAGTAATCCGGTGCATCCCTCAGTGCCTACACCTCTTTACCCCGAGCACTTCAAGTTGCCTCAATTGGCAATTTTTAAAGGTGAAGAGGACGCACAAGAACACATTACAAGATTTTTAAGCCAATGCTTCGGCATCCAAGATAATGATGCATTGTTTCTTAGAACATTCATAACCACATTCGTAGGCCCTGCCTCGGATTGGTTCACACAACTACCCAAACACAACATAAGCAACTTAGATCAATTAGTAGATGCGTTTCTTGAACGCTTTGCCTTCAACACAAGGAAGAAGGCATCACTGAGTGATCTGGCGAGCCTCAAACAATTTGAGGAGGAAACAATGGTAGCATATGGGAATCGATGGAGGGCTTTGCTTTCTAAGCTACCCTACCGTCCCCCTATGTCTGATCTCACGCATATGTTCGCAAAAAGTTGCTTAAAATAAATCTCTGGTCTATTGTTGTTGTGGCAATACGACAGCTTAGAAGAATCTTTGGCGCAAGCCAGAGTCATAGAAGAGATTAAAATAGGTGAAGGCGCAATCACTAAGCCTAAAAAGAAAGAGTGGAATAAAACCACTAAAATCGGGACAACGCAACCACAACACGCTGCAGTCAACCAAGTTGCGATAAATGTTCCCGTGCCTATGCAAGAAACGCAGCCCCAAAAGGCTAATTACCAGGCAGTGCCTCCTGCTTATGAAAGAGATAATAGAAGACAGGAGCAGAATTACCCGCGTCGCCCTAGATGACATTTCACCCCATATGCGGAGTCTAGGGATTCCTTATTTGACCGCTTGTCAGCGGCAAATTTAGTCACTCTGCCAGAAATTCAAACTATAGACCCTAACATTCCCAAGCCTAGGGGGTACAGAGAAGAATTGTATTGTAGATTCCATAGGCGCAGAGGACATGACTTGAATGGGTGCTTGAAATTCAAAGAACTAGTCCAGGATTTGATCGACAATAGAACATTGGTCGTGGACAACCCCATCGCACCAAACAACCAACAAATGGGGGTATTCAAGGACCCCTTGCCTTCCCACGAGGCACAGACTAAACCACTCCAGATTAACGAGGTGTGACAGGATCTTCCCATGCAGGGATTTGTGGGAATGATTAGCATAGTAACAAGGAATAGAAGGTACCCAGCAGTTGCCCCCGAGGTAGCTACGAGGGAAGTTCCGACAACATCGTAGCCTCAACAACGCCCAACGTAGTTGCCTCCGCCTAGACCCGAGGTCACAATACGAACCAAACTCACGTAGAGTTTGTAGACCACATCGGCTAGGCTGTCCATTTACGAGCTTATTCAACAGTCAGTACCCCATAGGGAAGCTCTTATGGAAATTTTAAAAGCCATTGAATTACAGCCCCACGAAGTAAATTCTTTCAACAACTTCGTAGGACATGTGAAACGATGTACGGAGCCGGTCATCACATTCAAAGAAGATGAGGTCAAAACGATATCGAATGACATGGCAGATCCACCCCTACATGTCATCGCGCGGGTCAATGGGATTCCGTACAAGAGAGTGCTGATAGATACTGGCTCGTCCAGTAACATCATTACCACTGCAGCCTTAAAACATTTGAAGCTGCCAGCCTCTCACATCACAGCCTCCACGTACACACTATGAGATTTTAACGATACAATATGCTCGACAGTCGGCACAGTTGTTCTACCTATCCAGGTAGGACAAAAGTCAATACCTACACTGTGCCATGTGCTGGAAGGCGAAATGGCTTATAATATACTGCTGGGGCGGCCTTGGATCAGGGACATGAAGTGTGTCCCTTCGATCGCCCACCAGTGCTTGAAGTATGCTTATGAAGGAGAGATCCATGTAGTCCCAATGGACTTAGAGCCCTTCAAGTATTGCAATGCAGTACAATTCATGCCTCAATCGACCCTCCCTTCAACACATTTGGATTTCCAGTTAAATCCATCTAAACAAGGTCCAATACCGTAGGCATCACTGGTGACCAACAAGGCAAAATCCCAGCCAGGTGAGACTTCATCACCTGCTCCTTCATCATCAACGCCACCTATCACGGCCCAACAGAAGGACAAGGGAAAATAGATCATGGAAGAGGTTAAGCCTCTAGAAGAGGGGTTGCCCACAGTTTCAACAATATCAATAGAGGAAACACCCAACACAATAGAAACCAAGACTCCTGAACCACCAAAAATGGAATGGACTCAGGAAGGACTATCGTTTCCTCCCACCCAATCATCAACAATCACTGTTGAAATGGCCAGTATGGGCCTGGGGGAGTACTTAGTGCAAAATGTTGTTGCAACCCCTACATTGGAGTCAGTACAAGACATGGGAAGACCTCGCCTTCCCATAGGGACAATTGTTCCTCTAGGCTACCCACCAAACCAGACAAATTTTGTGTATGGGGGCCTTGATCATGGTCTTGAAACATGCCAGCAAAAGGAAGCAGACGAGGAACCTTTTGTTGAAAACATCAACTATCTGTCAAACCCAGATTTTGCCCTAAAATATCTCGGCCAATGCAATTGGCATGGATACGGGCTAGGCAGATATGAGCAAGGGATGCGGGTCCTTTGCCAACCAAGATATCAGATGCCATATGAGGTTCAACCATCCCCTGCCATTAGACATCTTGGTTGAAAATATGCAAGGCCTAGAAATAGGCAACAAGGGGGGATTGGCATTAGACCCTTATGCCAATCCAAATATAGAATACACATTGGGAGACTACCTCCCATGGTCAACAAACACCCCTGGAAACAGCAGTAATCCCTCTCCTTTTCTAGAGAGAGGCGAAAGTTCGGACAGTGGTCCTCAAAGAGAAAACCAACGCCTGCCGGACATCTTTCTAAAGCTGTTCCCCTTAGAGATTCCAGAAGAAACAACACAGCATCAAGAGAATCAGGTCCCTCCACCAAGAGTGGAACAACCACAATGGGACCAGATTAACTTACTGGAACAAGGAGGATCCTCAACGTCGCAATCAACAGTTGCTGGAGAGGATGAACAATTTTGGATCTATGAAAGCGATTCAGAAGATGAGACTGAGATGGACTATCTCAGACATGCGCGAAGACATCACCGCGCTTTAACTCATGAAGATCTAATGGGACAGATGGGCATACTATTGGGGCATGAATGGCAAGTAGACCCAGCAAGGTGGGACCAAGTGTTAGACCCATGGCTCCAAATTCAAGATGAGCATCGTCCACCTCGAGATCCCATCATGACAACAGTGCCGAGGGAAGACCCCGCCCTCCTTTTTGCAAAATTTGCACCTAGGGAAGATCCATTCGTGCCCGTTCCCGTAGAGCCAGATCCAGAGTATAGGGAGAATCTAGAAGAATCAAGTAATCACACCCACGATTCTGGAGACCAAATTCATTCCATCCACATGATCTCCATTGATTTGACCGCACCCATCCGCAATCCGGCCGATCCATCACGGTCATTGCATCTAGACATAGATGCCATCGACTGGGATCGCATCAATTCACCATTATCACCATCAGAGTACTGGCATTTTGATGAAATACTTCATTTTACCCCAAGGACAACTCAGGATGTCTTTCAAGCTGAAGAGGGACCCGAGGTTCCAAACGCAGATCTAAACTCAGCTAATGATATCCATTTGATCCCAACTCCACATCAGTTAGAGGACGGATCCCACATGTCAGTCGAGGAGACGACTGATGTAGATATCGGCATAGATACAAAGAATCCACAAATTATCAAGCTGGGGGTAAGCTTATCCCCTGAAGAGCAAGCCGATTACATTGCCCTTCTCAAAGAGAAGAAGGAAGTTTTTGCATGGTCGTACAAGGATATGCCATGACTAGACCCGCAGCTAGTCATGCATAATTTAACGCTTGATCCGACAATCAAGCCTGTAAAGCAAAAACTACGCAAGATGCACCCAACAGTGGCCTTGATGGTCAAAGATGAATTACAAAAGCTGTTGGACGCACAATTTGTCATCTGCATGGATTATCCGCCATGGTTGTCCAACATGGTTCCCGTCAAGAAGCCCGACGGGAGGATTCGCATATGCACCAATTTTTGATACTTAAACAAAGCGAGTCCTAAGGATGATTTTCCCTTGCCGAGCATCGATGCTATTGGTAGACGCTACAGCAGGTCACGAAATGCTTTCCCTAATGGATGGTTTCTCAGGATACAATCAAATTCGTATCAATCCTGAGGACCAACTAAAAACGGCATTCACAATGCCTTGGGGGACATTTTGTTATAAGGTCATGCCTTTTGGCCTTAAAAATGCTGGCGCTACATACCAACGTGCCATGACGTATATCTTCCACGATTACATGCACAAAACTTTGGAAGATTACATGGATGATTTGTTAGCCAAGTCTCTCTTGGGTTCAAATCACATCAATGACTTAAGCAAGATTCTCGATCGCCTCATAGAGCATAAGGTCATACTGAACCCCAAGAAGTGCGTTTTTGGTGTCACATCTGGAAAACTCTTAGGTTTTATAATCTCAAAGCAAGGCATCGAAGTGGACCCAAACAAAGTCAAGGCAATCCTTGAAATGGCTCCCCCAACCACTATCAAGCAGCTCAGAAGTCTGCAAGGGAAGGTCGCGTCGATTAAACGCTTCATAGCACAATTATCTGACAAATGCCGACCCATGAACAAATTATTGCACAAGGGGGTCACATTTCATTGGGATGACGAGTTCCAGTTAGCCTTTGACGAAATCAAACAATACTTGGCTTCGCCGCCAGTGTTGGCACCACCTAGACCAGGAGTGTCATTCTACTTATACATCTCAGCTACTGAGGTGGCACTGGGCGCCATGCTAGCCCAGAATAATGAACTCCATAAAGAACAGGCTACTTACTATCTTAGCCGCACCCTGGTCAGTTACGAACTTAACTATGCATATGTTGAGAAACTCTGCTTGGCAGTGGTGTTTGCTACCAAAAAGCTACGCCACTACATGCTGAGAAACACTACGTATGTTGTGTCTAAGGATAATCCATTGCGATACATGATGAGTCGTACTTATCATAGTAGTCGCATAGCGAAATGGATCATGTTGTTGATGGAATTTGACATTGAATTCATCGGACAAAAATCTATCAAAGGACAAGTCATAGCCGATCAACTAGCAGAGGCTCCTCTTGAAGACGATCAAACTCTGGTCATAGAACTACCCGATGATGGGGTCTTCCATGTCTCAGAATCGCCAGATTCTGATGAGCCTAAGTCACAGGCCGACATAACCCTGTTCTTCGATGGTTCTAAATGCGAGCAAGGTGGTGGCGCAGGAATTGTATTCTTCACACCGCAGGGCACTCCAATGCCCCTGTCATTTAAATTAAACTTCCAGTGCACCAACAATAATGTAGAATATGAAGCCTTGCTCCTAGGTCTTCAAACAACAATCGCCATGAACATCAAATGATTGAATATCTTTGGTGATTCGCTGTTAATAGTCAATCAAGTCAAAGGGGTATATCAATGCAAATGCCCGTTTCTAAAGGCCTATAAAGCCCTCGTGGACAAATTCCTGGCAAAACTTGAGTGGTATGACATCGAGGCACTCCCTCGATCATCGAATCATTTTGCGGACACAATGGCCTCTTTGGGGTCACTAATCCCGCAAGACCTTTCCAGTGATATGACAACTATTCAAGTCAAAAAATTATCGCAATCCGTGATAGAGTGCGTAAGCTCAGACTTGACGCCAGGAATCCACATGATCTAGATTGAACCATCCTCGAATAAGTTCTTTCAAATTCGAGATCGTCTGAAACATGCCAACTGGGGGTCCTTGTTCTCCCCCACTCCCATTAATAGCAACACAATGCTATTCTTACAAGTTCTATCCCATTCAGCATTTGTTAGGGAAGAACTTCCAAAGGGATTGGTGGTTCATACTGTCGAGGTTTCTGATCAACAGGACTGGTATTTACTCATAAGATATTACCTCAAATTAGGTAATATTCCCTTTGGATTGACGCACACCACAAAACAAACATTCAAGAAGAAAGCGGCTAAGTATGTCTTGATAGGAGACATTTTGTATCGTCGAAGCTATGACGGAATTCTTCTTCATTGTTTGGACCAGCAAGAGTCTACTTGGGCAATCGCCCAAGTGCACGACGATACATGTGGCGACAACTTCAGTGGTATGGCCATTGCAAAGCGCATTCTCTGCATAGGCTATTATTGGCCATCTTTAGAGCGAGATTGTTGCGAGTATTTCAAGAAGTGCGTGAAGTGTCAACATCATGCCAATTTGATGCACGTACCTTCTCAGGCCCTATAGACAGTCCAGTCTGCTAAGCCATTTTTGCAGTGGGGCCTCGATCTAATCGAAAAGATCTCCCCTGCATCGTCAGGCCGTCACACGTTTATCATAATGGCCACAGAATATTTTACCAAATGGGTGGAAGCAATTCCGTTAACCTCAACGAAAGGACCCCGCATTGTGGAGTTCATATTGCATAACATCATATGTCATTTTGGTATTCCATCCAAAATAATCTCAGATAATGGGCCATCATTCAGGAACAAAGACGTGCGTGCTTTGACCACAAAGTACAAAATTTAGCACAACTTTTCAACGCCCTATTATCCACAAGCAAACGGGCAAGCAGAGGCATCAAACAAAACACTAGTCACCATCCTTAAAAGACAGTTGCAGACAGTCATAAGGATTGGCACATACAAATCCCACTTGCCCTTTGGGCTTATCGCACTAGCATTCCGGACGCCCACTGGGGCAACTCCGTTTTTGCTTGTGTATGGCTCAGAGGCAGTAATGCCTCTCAAGTTGGAAATTCCTTCCCTCCGCATATCAATGCAGGAGTTCATCAATGATAACACTGCGTGGCAGGCCCGGTTAGACCAACTTACGTTGCTTGATGAACAACACGTTAATGCTCTCGAGCATTTACGTATCCATCAAGAGTGACTTAAAAGGGCTTACAACATGAAAGTTCACCTAAGGGAATTTCAGGTTGGTGATTTGGTTTTGAAGGAAAACCAACAGAACTCAAATTTTCCGTCCCACATGAGGGACAAATTCACAGCAAATTGGTCAGGTCCATATGTCATTGATAGCATAATAGGACCCGGGACATACCGGCTACCGTCTCTTGATGGTATCAAGGAAACATAACCCTTGAATATCAGTCATTTGCGACCATTCCACATCTAAGAAAGCCATATCCTCAAAAATCTCCAAGGATTATCACAATCACTTGGTCAATCCAAAAGCTCCAAGGATTATCGCAATCACTTGGTCAATCCAAAAGCTCCAAGGATTATCGCAATCACTTGGTCAAAACAAAAATCTCCAAGGATTATCGCAATCACTTGGTCAAAACCCCAAAAGCTCCAAGGATTATCGCAATCACTTGGTCACCCAAAAAGCTCCAAGGATTATCGCAATCACTTGGTCAAACCAAAAATCTCCAAGGATTATCGCAATCACTTGGTCAAAACCCCAAAAATCTCCAAGGATTATCACAATCACTTGGTCAATCCAAAAGCTCCAAGGATTATCGCAATCACTTGGTCAAAACAAAAAGCTCCAAGGATTATCGCAATCACTTGGTCACCACAAAAAGCTCCAAGGATTATCACAATCACTTGGTAAATCCAAAAGATCCAAGGATTATCGCAATCACTTGGTCAAAACAAAAAGCTCCAAGGATTATCGCAATCACTTGGTCAAAACAAAAAGTTCCAAGGATTATCGCAATCACTTGGTCACCACAAAAAGCTCCAAGGATTATCACAATCACTTGGTCAATCCAAAAGCTCCAAGGATTATCGCAATCACTTGGTCAAAACAAAAAGCTCCAAGGATTATCGCAATCACTTGGTCACCACAAAAAGCTCCAAGGATTATCACAATCACTTGGTCAAAACAAAAAGCTCCAAGGATTATTGCAATCACTTGGTCACCACAAAAAGCTCCAAGGATTATCACAATCACTTGGTCAAAACAAAAAGCTCCAAGGATTATCGCAATCACTTGGGCAAAACCCAAAAATCTCCAAGGATTATCGCAATCACTTGGTCACACCAAAAAGCTCCAAGGATTATCGCAATCACTTGGTCAAACCTAAAAAGCTCCAACGATTATCGCAATCGCTTGGTCAAATTCATCAATAGAGAGTTCCTCTAGCATCGCATATTCACATTCACAAAATCAATCCATCAAAAATACAAAAATATGTAGCTGCATTAAGCATTGCATCCATACATTGCATATTTGTGGTCGAACAGGTCAAAGACACCATAGGCTGTAATTGCTCTGCTAGTCCGTCTTATTCCACACTGTTCCATTGTACAAAACAACAAAAACACCATGCATTGCTTTTACCACACTAGAGTTAGTGGTCTGTTAATGTATCAAGAGTTTACGTGATTCAGTCATCATTTTCCTCTTTAACCATGTAATGTATCAAATCAAACAGATTTTATGAAGGTAGAGTCATACTTGAAATACACCTTGTTACGTAACATCCCAACACAAATTAAAACATTAAAAATTCCCAAGTTGTGTGAATGAAAGATGAAACCTGCACAATAATCTAGGTCACGATAAGAGAAACGGTTATCTTGCTCATCCCCCTGTGTGAATGACCCAAAGAATGCTGAGAGTTGGCAAAAGGACAAGCATCCTCCCTACCCAATTCCTTAAGAATCCCTAAATTCTCAATAGTTGCAAAACATCAAAAATTTGCAACATGTCAAAACTCAAATACTTGACATCTTACAATGCACAAATCAAATGGCACAAACGATAGTGATTTTCATCACTCCATATCCCCAATCCCTTGCTCAAAAGAAAAACAAATCAAAATAAACAGTGATCTCATCACTACAAAAAGAGCAAGTATCCCAATATAATTGAAGAAAAGAAGGGAGTTGACCTTGAATCCCTGGAACTCTCAGCATTCTATAGGTCATAAGGCAAGCTTCAGTAAAAATTTGGTTGATAGCCTATCGGTAACAGAAGTAAACCTCCCGCATGATGATATATATGTCACATTAACTTGCGTACAGATCAATGTTTGCATGTGGATGAGCTAGCTTATGGCACCCTGGATTACACCGCATATTAATCTTAGTACATACAACAAAGGAATTCATGGAGCTAATTAGGTGATCCTCAGTACAGGTTCGGATTGAAAGCCCATCTGGCACTGGCGGTATCCTAACAAATACCACTAAATGAACTCAATTGCACACACAGGGATGTAAAATAACTCGGTCAAAAACAAGTCCGATTCATACCTTGACCAAAAGTCTTGTAAGATAAAGTACAGTCATGGATAATGAGTTAAAACTGTCTGAATCTCAGAAAACATTACATACATTCCTAAACCATCTGCGCTACCTATCATCCTTATAATACCATCAGAAAATACAAAAAATAGAAAACCACATATATCCATACAAGAGTCATACACCATAACAATAAAGAGCATCTTAAACAGCCTATGGTGCCATAACCAATCATCACAAAATTCCATTCATTTACTTTGCATATCACATAAAAAATCAAAAACACTTGCACTCATCATAACATCTGAATCCATCAAAATAGACAAACATACATACATCCATAGTCATTAGCAATCACGCATAACAAAAATCAAACATCACATGTACAAAACCAAATAAAATCGATATATATATATATATATATATATATATATATATATATATATATATATATATATATATATATATATATATATATATATATATATATATCGCCAAAAATATGCCAACAGGCTACAAAAATGGTCCTCAGACCCCGCAATCATACCCAAAAACCCAACCTAAGGCGTCCACCAACATGATCACGTAGGATCGGTGCGATGGGAACTACCCCCCGTGGTGTGGGTCCTATGGGACCCTGCAGGGCGGCTACTGCCAACCCCCGCATCATGCCTACTACCACCTCCCTCATCTAACCGCCTGCGACGAGATGATGTTGACTGCTCAGTCAGACTATCCCTCGTCCGCCATGAAGATCCACTGACCGAAGGCTACCATAGCCGGACCGCTCCATGGAAGACGGATTTTTGACAATTGCATCTCCAAACGCGTCACAAAAAACAACAAAAATAGTACAAAATTCAACAAAAACAAAAAGCAATAAACATTGCCAGACACAAGTGCTCTTGCACTTAACCTCTGGGCAAACAAAATCGATGTCGAAGTTCAAATTATCACTCTCCTACTTCCCCAAGAAGGCTATAATAGCCGGACCGCTCCACGGGAAGTTAGATTTTCGATGATTTCACCTCATTACGACATCACAAAAAGGGTTAAAACCCACCAAAAATAGGTCCAAATGTTGGAAAAATTGCACATGCTTAATGGTAAACCCTCTAAACGCACCCTTGCACAAGTCATCTTGGGTCAAGCGACTCGTCGCTTTGCTCACGAAGGTCATTCCATCATCGATTCGTCGCTTGAGGGGGTAGTCACACTTAGTCACCAATCAACAATCACACACCCAATTAAGGAAAACGACATGCATTCAAAGAATCATTGACAAAGACAATCACGCTCCTGCTTGGGGCAGTAAACAAGCAACAATCAAATCAATCAAACACTTGGCATTTTGTGAATCATGAACACAAGGTTCCCCTATGGATAAAACGCCCTTCACCTATTCATGACTGATCAATGTCTAAGTTCAAGTCACACCTCACCAAAATAGGTTAACACTTGAAATCAAACTCCTTAGCTCGTCAGAAGCAAGGATTCAAGAATGCATGCCCTTTCCATGCTTGGGGCATAAAAAGTTGGTTAGGTTACCAAGAAACCCTAATCATTAGTGCTTTGGTTATCTATTTTTGCTCGGCGCTGCGCTATGCACAACGCATCCCAAAAAGGGGCATCTGTAGACACCAAAACAGCACCAATCCGATTATGTGACTACAAACACTGATTGCGTTGACAAACACAGCCCCCAGGGCAGCCCTCAGAGGTCAAACAGTGGTCTTAACCACTTTCATAGAAATTTTGTAATGTCAGGAAGCAATTTGGCACATTTAGACACTTTTCTCACTATTCGTCTCACCCAGGGACGAATACTAACTGGAATTTGTCTCACCCAGGGACGAATTCTAAATTCGTCTCACCCAGGGACGAATTCCAAGTTTAACGGGCAAAAATAAGAATGGTGCCAAGTGGCAGCCCAGGACAGTCAGTTGATGACTCCTGCCTCGCACACATGTGTGGGTGGATAGATAGGCCGTTAGAAGACTGTCACAAGGGCAGTTATGAGAGCCCAAGTCAATGGAGGACTCCCCTCCCTCATGGGAAGACATGACTGCCACATGGCACCTATGACCAACACATGGCATTTGTGCTTCCCTCTCAAAAGAGACCCCAGGGGTCTATAAAAGGTGGGACTTTTCTCACCCAAAGAAAAAGGTTGAAGGAGATTTCAAGCAACGAAGTGCTGCCGAGTTGAAGACCCACTTGCATCATTTTTGGTTCACCTTCTCGCATCCACCAATCTCTTTTGCAAGGGAGGTTGTTGGGTGGCTTTTGGAAGCTTAAACCTGACCCAAATCCAACACATGGACACCTGAACCAACCAATTCGCCGACCCCCCAATCCTAAGAGGTTTTGGGCCCATCCCTAGTGGATTGGCGCCGGAATCAAGTGCCAACGGTGGGAGGCCCACTTGGGCACCCCCGCACTTTCTAAGTTTTAGAGCATTCTAGATTACTTTTTAAGGTTGCATTTTGTGTTATCATGTTTGGTTAACTCATAGCTGCAAGTTCATAACTTTTGATCAGATTCTAGTATGTTTTGTGTCGCTTTGTTGTTTCACTGACTTGCAGGTGGCGAGATCAAATTACCAAGGGTAGAGGCCAAATTGGGAGAATCCGACCATCTGGGTCATCCCAAAATAGCCCCAATTACATAACCCCCTTGTTTGCAGGCGTTTTGCAGGTCTCGAGAATTGACATTGGAGCAGAAGTAGGTCGGCTTCTTCAACACAGAAGAATTCGTCCCACCCAGGGACGAATTGCAGTCAAAATTCGTCCTGCCTAGGGACGAATTCCAGTTGAAGGCAGATTTGCCAGCTGTCTCAGTGGCAATGGCCTTCTGGTAACTTTTTCTGTCTTCTGTCAAGATTTCAAGCCATTTGGACTCACTGTATTTACTGTTTCAGGAAAATGTTTACATGCATATTTCGTTAATTCTAGAGAACGAACACTTTCCATTTGTGGCAGGTGCTACTAACATCTTGGTTGTTTCTTTGTTCGCAGGAGAAGCAGCAGAGGTGAAGAACTCATCGACATTAGCGGCGACATCATCTTGGCCCGTCCATTTCAATCGTGGGCATGCGGAAAGAGGAACATTAAGTGATTGTAATCAAATTCTTTTAGCGCTCCTAGCCCCTGAAAAGGGAGGAGGCGTCATTGTAATAGAGATCAAGAAATTTTAATGAAAGGGTTGTGTTTTCTCCATTTGCTTGTGTCTCGTTTTAATGCGTCTCTTTCATTTCATGCAATTTACATTTCTAGGACTTAAGCGCATTTTATTTTGAATGCAATCGCAATTAGTGTTTCCTTCGCCCGAAATCTCGTGCTTTCACACACAAGAAATTGAAATGGTTTAAAAGCATGTGTGTATTAAGGTAAAATCAATGAAATGCATACAATATTGAATGTAAAAAGTGCAATCGATAGGGCTAAACTACTCCAAATGATACCAAAACTTATAATGATGTATATTAACTACTTTTGTAATGATATGTATATAAATTGAAGTGATATTATGAGCAAAATATTTGGTCATCCCTAGGTGGGTCATTTACGACTGTAATCACAAATACCCCAATTAATGATTCAAAACTACTCCAAACTTCACCAAAATCAATTATTATGCATATATATTATTCTAACATTTATCTATACTAAAATGTATTTAAAATTATGGCCCAATTCATGGTTTTCCTTGGGTGTTCCAATTGGTACTTTTCATCATTCCAGGTGGGGACGACCACAAAATAGGGTAGTTTTTTCCACCAATTCCACTTGGATCTGGTCTAGAATGCTCCTAGGGGGTATTTTCATCAAATTTGTTAATTAAAATCATAGGAATAGATAGGTTACAGAGAGGATATGTGTATTTTGGGATGTCTTGAAAATACCTTCTATTGATAAGGTTTTTAAGGGCAAATACGAGGGAAAAAGGTGAGGGCAAATATCGATAGAACTTCATGGTAAATACTTGCAAAGGCCTCTCTATTAAATTGAGTGGAAATAATCCAATTTATAGCTGAAGAGGGAAAAGGGAAATTTGGGGCATGCAATGCAGGTGTCACCACTTGTCAATGTCTTTGCCATGTATAGGATGGAGGAGACCTCCATTTTGGGCCTCCAATTTGTAGTTCCTAATGGCCTAGACAGTCTCCCAATCTATCATAAGTTATTAGATAAGATAAATGGTAGAATTTTATTGCCATTTGTTCCACCTTTGACTTTTTGGGGGTCCTAGACCATGGTCATCCTACCCAAGGACGATTTCCTGTGGTCATCCCTAGGTGGGACAACCATGGCTACATGGCCTAAAAATTCCCAAAAGTGGGGAAAACCTTCCCAAAAGTGCTTATGATCCCTAATTAACCCATTATGGTTACCCAATGGGTATATATGGTATCTATAAGAGTGGCATCATTGTAATATTATCTGATTTACACGATTTTGGTGTCTACACCAAGAGCTAAATCACCACTTTTACCTACTTATAAAAATAATTATCACCAATGACTACATGCTCACCATGACATTGTCCATTGAAGTTAGTCAAAATATGATAATAATTTATCATATTTTGGATTTACCCTATATCTAAAATCCTTACATCCACTGATGTGGAGGTCTAGTAGGATGAATGAATAATCACATGTACATGTGAATTTTTATGTAGTGAATAGTCCATTGTGTTGCAAAAAATTATAATCTCTTGCATGCAATTCTTACTAGAAATAATACTACTATAACAAAGAACTTAAAAAAAATATGTGATTTGAAGAAAGGGATCAAAATGCTTCTATATGAAAAATTTATGGCCCTCACAAGTTTGGATAAAAACATCTATTATATGGAAAAATTCTATGAGAGGATTTAAAAATGTTATGTTACCTTCAAAAGATTATATTTTTCTATGTATCTTTGAATGATTAAATGAGGAGATACCACTTGTTCACTAAATATATTTCTAATTACATAGGCGACAAGGAAAATGATAAATATTATTGTGTGAATTGATATTTTGGAGTTGGATCCTCTCCCTTGAGATAATAAAGATTTTATTTTATTCATCTAGTCAATTACAAAATCAACCATATAAGCTTCCATAGCCACATAATTTAATACAAATTACAACTCAACCCATAAGGAAGGACAAGGGTTTGAACCCTATAGCTTGTGCATACCGCATATTAATGTATGCCCAACTATCCACATGACTCATAGTCCATAAGAAAATAAAATTATCCTACATTATTATTAGGAAATTAATCACAAATGCCAGGTCCATTGGCCCTTCTTAATTCCCTCCTTAAGGACCAATCAACAATCACACTATACATTGCACATATCAATAGTATATTTTTCATATTCCTACTCAAAAGGGTCATAACAGTTCTAATTCCATACATCCTAAAGGATCTAAGGAGTCAACAAGCACTTTAGTATCCAATGTGTACATAGCATAATTGATCTTAAAAAGAGAGGCACACCTTCTTAACGAAAATGTGTAAGTATAATGGAATGTGGATGCACCTACACTATCCAATTTGGTTCCTTGGTAACCATATTTTATTTTACTTAAAACTCTTTATGTAATGAGACACACAGTGAGTCATCCTCATGATCTCAACTAGCATGTGTCCAATATCTTTGTCATGTGTCATTTGGTTATGACCCACCATGACGATTTAGATCCTCCAAAAAACTATTGTCATATATGTATCGTAGGTGCCAAACCTTATGCATCCAAATGTACCACTATCTTCATGCAATGGACTTTTACCACTAAAATCAAGAATATTGCTTGGAATATCCTAAATTTTAAACTTACAAATTCAAAAACTAGAGGGAAAGATCAAAATTTATGTAATACAAAAAGAATTACCTACTTAGGGAAAACACAAAATGATATAGATTAATTAAATATTAACTAAACTTAGACTTAATTAAATTTAATTAATTAGTTTATAATTAATAAAGGTTTTAATTATTCTCCATAGATTTTATTCCCTACAAATATTTTTAGTGGTTTTTATAACTATAGTTTTTTTATTGTTATAGCTACAACATTTTTGCAACGTTTTGTAAAACCATCCATTATTTTCTATCACGGTTTTAGTTTATTAAATTGTCTTGTAAAGGCTTCTTCAAATAGAAAATCATGATTAGATCAATAAAATTCTTAAGAAAGTATTATTGCAATATTTTCCTCTATGTTCCATATCATTTGGCATTAAAGCAATCAATCTTACTCCTATTATTTTATTGGTTTAGTCCTTGTCATAGCCTATATCATTCCCATCATAATCTACCTCATGATCCAATAAAAATAAAGTTTTTCCATAATCTAACTCTCCTATAGTTTCTCAGTGTGTGCCTTCTTCTCATTTTCAATGGTAGAATTGGCCACTATAATTCCTAATCAGCTCCACTTTTATTTATTCAATGGCATACAAGTCTACTTTCAACTTCATTTAAGTATTGTAGAAGTCTCTAAATTGATGCTCTATATTAGCATACATTTTTATAGACACATGATTATGGAGTTTCTACTATGTAGAAACAAGCTTCTTCCTTAATGCAACTTGATTAGCAACAAGCCTCTGATTAATGCAATAGTACCATGGATGATGTTGTACATCACCAACATCCATTCATATTCCAACTTTTCATCTATGTATCTTCCAATAATCAGATAGGGATACTACATATTGATAGAAATTGGTGATCCCAACCATGGAGGGCCTTGATAATAAATTTTATTTTTGTAAACTAAAATTGAAGAAGTAGGGTATTTTATGATTTGACCTACTCTAGGACATACCTTTACCAATGAAAATTTGGCCCACAATGACTATAACTGTTAGGATCCTATCCTAACATCATTAATTAATAATAATATATTTTCTCCTATGGTTATAATAATAATATAATAATTAATATAATTAATTATTATATTATTATAAGATTAGGGTTAGGAAGCATTGCAACCTTTCACCTATAACCCTAGAGTGGGTATAAAACCTTGTAAGAACTTATCATTCAAATCATCCATGAATATAAAATATAATATAATTTATTGAAGGGACTTCCCGACAATATCAAAAGGCGATTCTTTTAGATTTAGGTTATTTATTATTTATTTATCATTTTATGTGCTAGGAACCCTAGGTTCCTACCATCTGGTATCAGAGCCTTATGGATCCAACCATATTGGTCAAGGAAATTAAAAATGACATTGCAAAAATTAGAAGAATGATTGAACAAAAACAAAAAAAACAAATGGAACGTTCTGATCGTATTATACAATATTTAATGGAAATGCAAGAGGAGACCCTAGCCATGGAATCCCAGGTAGAGGAGGAAGAACCCATAGCCATGGAATCCGAGGTGGTACCCATTGCTCTTCCCAAGAAAGAAAAAAATGCACAACAATTGCCCAAACCAAATTAATTGTTTCTTTGGATGAGCCCATAACCAAAGAACTTTCAGAAATACCTATTGCACTTTTGGAAGAAATTAATCAAAACCCTTATAATGAAAATATATTTTTAATAGAAGTGCACAAGGGAGAAGAAGATATCAAAGATGCAGGTTTCCAAAAGCAATGTTTTATAGATCTGCATAGGGGAAATAAACACAAACATCAAAGTGGAAATCAGCCTAGTAATATTTTCTCCAATAACATCTCCAATATTGCTTACAAGATTTTTTTCAACAATTTATTTAATACCCAAGGAAGAATAAGCGTTTCTGCAGTTTTTAAAAAATATGATCCAACAATGAATCAACTTGGTTATCTGTTGGATGTGCTGCATAGTGTGAACCTTTCATCTTTGAGGCCTCCTCCATGGCCACCTCCTCTTCTCTCTACTGGCATAAAAATGTAGATGGAACCATAGTTGCCCTTGAAAATCCTAGAATTTGGAAGAGCTCAGATGTATGGTTGCAGTTATAAATTAGTTGACAGTATCCTGTTAAAAACTTAACAGTCTAATTCATACTCAATGCTTCCAAGTTGTAAGTAATCCAATCAATCATCAACAACCTTTGGAAAAATAATGAAATCGTGAATATCTATTTGATGCAATGTCCATCACAAGAAAATCTAGAGGGAAAATATTGTCCAGCTCACACTGTCCGTGATTATTTTTGTTTTTGGAACCTTCGATAAGTCATAATTATTGGAAAATTTGTTGGTCTGGCCTATTAAATATTTTTTGAAAAGTTGAACAGCTTACTATGGCAGGTGAAGGCACCATTTATGGAAAATGATAGAAGTTATGGAATGCAAATGGCGGTAATAGACCAATGATCGTATACTCTGAAGCCACTAATGGGCTCACAGTCAGTGGATTATCATTATTGGACAGTTCTCACTTTCACAAAACTATGTTTAATTGTACGAATATCCACTTCTAATCTCTCAAAGTTATAGCACCAGATGATAGCCCTAATACTGACGAAGAGAAAAATATTCTATTGTGGCTTTTCGTAACCGAAGACGACACAACATATGATGTCGCAGTGTTAGAGGATGTTAAAAATAAAAAAATAAAATAAAATTCTCTCCCATATGAACCAATGCCCAAGAATTTGGTACTTAGGGTGCTTGATCTGAACTGCCAGCAGATGGCATGGGAACTCTTCAATAGAGGTGCTGATAATATTGCATCTCATAGTATACTGCTATGTATATATTGTTAAGGAAAACTAATCCTTTGGCAAGGTAGAAATCTTTGCCCCCCGAAGTTAAGTCCAGGAGAACGTCTCGAAATGTTGTATTTGCGACACCATAACACATTGATCCCAAAAGCATTAATTAGTGTTATTTTTTTCAATATATTAGAAGGAAGGCTTCAATTAGGGGATCTCAAGGAATACATTTTAAATCCTTGACAATATGAAGATCACTTCAACTGTTACAACATATTCATAAAATGGCTGGTCAACTTCTGGAAGTCTACCAGGATTACTAACTTTGACCACTACCTGTGTTTGTCAAACAATTAATGAAACTCAGTAGTAAATTGCAACAGACACTAATGCAAAAGGTTATGCCAAGCAATGCATGCTACTGCCAAAGGGAAAACATGGTCCATATGCTATTTTTTTTAAGAGCAGGGTATGAATGAAGAACCAACTTGGGGACCTTTCTGTATACGAGAGGTTGTCTAAGTTGTGTTTATCCTTTATTGTGTATGTTGTGATCACTTGCATAACTTGCTTATTGTAAAATATGAGAAATATCATACTTGTGGATTCTGTGAGCAAATATAAAATATTTGTAAAATATCCCTTAGGCCCCCTTTCATCAGAGCTCATGGAGATAAAATTAAATAACAGCTGAATTAAATATTTGATGTTTTAGCCAACACATCAGTATAAAAATAAGATGTGCAGGTCAACCTTAAGTTCTTCTAAACTTTGCACCTACAATGAATTCAAACAACACTCATTGAGAATGCCAATCAAGACAAGGTATAGAGAGTGAGCATTGTTATCACTTCCATTATCTTCTCTACGGCCCCCAAATGTAGCATCATTGGGAAGAAGTGCACAAATTAGATACAACGTCATTGAAATAAAGCCAACAATGGCAGTTTTCTCTAGGATTTAAAAATGAATCTACCTCGTAAATTTTTAGTCACCAAGGCACGAAAATGAGTGAAAATGGCAAGTCTGCCTATTTGTTTCTATTTCCTATATTGTTATTTAGAAGGTCCACGAACAAATGAATCTACCGGACCCATCTTCCAGAGTGCATCGATAAGCTTGCACAAGCAGGTATCAAGATTTTGGTGCTAAATGGTGATAAAAAGGAGACTGCAATCAACATTAGGTTTGCATGCAGTTTGCTTCGACAAGGCATGAAAAAAAAATTCTCTTTGTTTGGCACCGCATACTGGGATGGATGGCAAATGGAGTATATACATCTCTGGTACCATTCTTTCTGAACATATACATCTACAATGCTCAAGCATTCCGATTTGGAGGTGAGACCTCCGACTCCTCAAACATTGGAGCCAAGAGCATCGTAACTGATTTAAGGGCTTATACAAATTTTGGGGTCCGTGTCTCATAAAATCATGCCACAACTTTCTTAATACGGAGAAGGGGTCTGCTTATGTTTGAAGACCTTGAAATAAAAAAATAAAGGGTCGATTTATATGAGGTTGTTATATGCAACATGACATCACGTAAACTCTTTGATGTGGGTCCCGTCACCCTGAGATTAATCGAGATCTCTACCTACAAATAACGTATCCCAGAGGTGGAGGTCTTTATAATACCCTTTGCACATTGAAGGTTCTTAACCTAAAATATAGACCCTATGAAAGCCAAAACAACTATGTACTATGTGTGAAAGGTGTTCCAATGTGAAGCCAGATTCAAATAGAGAAGAAACCTAAGCTTTGAGGACAAAGCTTTTCAAAGGAGGATGGCATGTTAGGATCCTATCCTAACATCATTAATTAATAATAATATATTTTCTCCTATGGTTATAATAATAATATAATAATTAATATAATTAATTATTATATTATTATAAGATTAGGGTTAGGAAGCATTGCAACCTTTCACCTATAACCCTAGAGTGGGTATAAAACCTTGTAAGAACTTATCATTCAAATCATCCATGAATATGAAATATAATTTATTGAAGGGACTTCCCGACAATATCAAAAGCGATTCTTTTAGATTTAGGTTATTTATTTATTTATTTATCATTT
The DNA here is from genome assembly GCA_028583015.1 of Wollemia nobilis. NCBI lineage: Eukaryota > Viridiplantae > Streptophyta > Pinopsida > Araucariales > Araucariaceae > Wollemia > Wollemia nobilis. The sequence goes on from JAQPPZ010017235.1 coordinate 17,667,937, forward strand.
TATGTGCTAGGAACCCTAGGTTCCTACCAATAACATTGGAATAAAATATCATGGGGTCATAAAATAAATATACATGCAACCCTCTTCTCTCTATGTAGGTGACATGGACCCTTGTGATAATTTCCACAAGGATGAAGTGTCTATTGTACAGGAATATCAAGATGAATGTGGTGGTATTTATGAAGGTATATATTAGGGTCTATATGGGTTCATGAAGGCTATGGAAAATGTTGTTTATGCTATTTTATTTGCTCAAGGAGTTAATTTCTAGTTTTATATCACCCTTTTACATTTGAATAATTGACAAAAATAATGAATTAATAAAACAAAACCACTTGATACCATCTACTACTAGAAGTGGATGTAGTAGATCAATTAGTGATAGTGTTATCGATAAAAAACACCTTTGCTTTACCATAAAATATCTAAGTATTTATAGCATGTTTCTAAGAAGAAAAATAGAAAATTTATCTAAATTTCACAGTGTTATCAAAGGTTTCATAATATTATCAAAGTATTTCATAGTGTAGAGCAAACTTATAGTTATAATTGCCTGATGTGGTCCCTATGATACATCATGAATTACGTGTTTGAATTATTAATAATAGTCTTTGAACTACCTTGGATCAACTCTCCACCACTCTATAAACTCCATGCAATAACCTTTGATATAGACTCTTCACTAATTGCCATGTCATTACCTCCTAAGTACTTGTTTCCTTTCGAACTAGAGTGTCATGTTGGTAGTTCAAACACATTGTGAACCGCTAATCCTAGTTCAAAACACATGGAAATATTTTTTATTTTTAATGTGGAGGAGTTTACATGCATTGTAAGTAATTCTTTCATATTCTGTGTGTGGGTCACTTTGTTTTAGTTTTTATTTTATAAGTTGTCCTCATTATTAAAGTACATATATAAGGTCCAAAAGAAATATTAAAACCTTAGAATATTCTATATGATAATATTCCTTTGTATTCCTTAGTTGAGGATAAATAAGCCCGTTCTTTTCCCTAGAGGGACATTTTTATATCACACTTTTAGGCACCTATCCTTTCTCAAGTATAATCTTATTTATATTTATTGAATTTTTTTTTTGAGACTGGTCTATTAGAAGTATTTTTTAGTTTTGTGACTATTTGATATGTGCAATTATTCCTCTAAGTTTCTCTTCTAAAAATTAATGTATTTTTAGTAGTACCCATCACTCAATAATTTTAATGATCTACTTGCACATTTAGTGAAACTCCCTCGTTGGTATTCACTAGAAGAGTTATGACATATTTCTAGATAGAAAAAATGATAGTGTTAGGTAACATAGTTAGAAATCTAGTAGACAAAGTTAATAACATGTAGGTCCAACCTTTATCACCTAGAATAAACACTTTGGACACATACTCTTATGTAAAACGTATGGTTAAAATCTATGATAGGTATAGAATGTTAAAGTTATCAATAGTTGGATCCTAGATATAGAAACTTGATTTACCTATAGCCTAATCTCTAATGATGATAAGCTCCCCTTTGCTAAGTGGAATATTTCTAGAGTTGATAAAATCCTCATTACTGAGTGATAAAACACACAAAATCACATCACTACTTGGGATCAATTGGTCATAGCCTTGAAGGTTACATTCTATCCATATCTATGATGATGGTTTACTTATTCTATTTTTTCAATTGAGGTAAGGAGACCTCATGTATATCCAAGATTATATCTATCAATTCAACCTCTTGCACATCTTGCTATATGCATAGGATCCCACACCTAAAATTATTGTAAATTTTAAGAGTGGGCTTTAGAAACACTTATTTTGAAAGTTGAAATATATTCCACTTGGCATACTTAATGTAGCATTAAATAAAGTGTATTTTATAGAGGAGAATATTGGTACCCAATCTCATGTTCCTTAGTATTCCTTTTTAGTAGGCACTTCTAGACCTTCGAGTTCTCCAAATTAGTAGCATTTCTCCTATACAAAGATGGGTTTTACTCTCTTTTCTTATTGCTCTCCTTATTTTTCTTATTCTCTATATTTTTTAACATAAATTATCATTATTTTAAAAATAATGGGTATAAGAAATTTGATTGTCCAAAGAAAAAAGAAAATTTTGATTGTATAGTCTCCTTATGAGGAAACTTAGAATTCTCCCATCGAGACTTATGGAGTTAAAATTACCTATGATGAGTTAAAAGGTTGATTCAATAATATCACCTTATTCAATCACTCTCTCCTATAATATAACATGATAATTTGTTTGTTACTCATGCACACCTTACACATAACTTCTCTATAGATTATATAATTGATAATGGATCATAGAAGAACTTGATTGCAAAGTCCATTATTCATACTATAGCTACTTATAACCCTACATCCTCTTCCATACTCACTTGGATGGATGTACAATGATACCGCCTCCATGATCACACATACTTGCACCTTGTCTTTTTATTTCAACCTTATGCTTATGGATATATCACTTTTGATGTCACCCCATGGATTGTTATGGTTTATGGTTAGGTAAACCCTACTACTATAATACTAAGACTCAATATAATGTGTAAAATAACACTTATACTCTCTAGCATATTTATAAACTATTTCTAATCTAATGTACTAATAATACCACACATCTGATCTACATCAATCTCCATCGAACATAAAATATTGTGTTAGTTTTTAGTACACCATAATATGAAGACACATAAGAAAAATTTCTTTGAGCATTTATCATGCTACACCACTATACCAACACATTCATTGAACACCTATTCCTATTCTTGTTGTTCATTTTCATATTGCTTCTACTCCTATTATTGTTACTATTATTCTTGCTCCTCCTCTTACTCCTACTCTAACTCTAGTTCTAAATTTTATTTGTATCTTTCAACATCCTATATTTTCTATCTCATAGGATATTTAGGTTCAATAGGTATATCCTTTAATTTTTAGTAGTTTTCATCCATGCACCAACAACATGTTCAACTTGGGCGTAGCCCTTGAAAATATGTGGATACTTCTCATTATGGAGATTCACCAAGCCCACTTGGGTTATTTCTAGTTTTTGCATTCAACTGATATCCTTCCCTTTTTATATGCATTAGAGTCCAATGCTTTTATGGCTAAGAGGAATGATAGGGAAAAATTAAATGTTAATTAAACTTAGATTAAATTAAATTAAATTATTTATTTTTTTAATTACTCTTGATAGATTTCATTCTCTATAGCCCTTATTAGTATATTTTTAATACAAAACTTTTATTGTAAGAGTCACAACCCTTTTTTAATGTATTATAAAGTCATCCATAGTTTTTTGTCATAATTTTTGTTTCTTTAGTTGTTTTGTGAAGGCTTTCTCACATATAAAAACATGATTTGATCAATAAAATTCTCAAGCAATTATTATGGCAATCTTGTTACCCATGTCTCATATCACAAAAAGTGCTAAACTAGAACTACCCTAAAATTTGGTAAAGATTTAAAAGAGTGAAGATTCATCCATATGGTTTAGGTTGCACAACCATTTTATAGAACATAACCTTTCAATATTAAGCAACACAAAAATTGTTGTACTTGCTTTACAAATTTGTCAAGTGGCTTGAATGTTTTTATCATGTACAAAAGTCTTCTGAATACTTTTTAACATCTAGGGATAATTAAAAATATTTAGCCTCTTCTTCTATACTTCAAAAACCATATATATTACTCTCTCATTTATGTAATACCAGTTCCAAAAAATCTAAAGTAGGAAGGAAAAGTATTTTTTTATAAAAATAATAAAATAAAACCAAGGAACAAACTCAAACATGATCCTTCATTAGTTAGGAAATCAATGGAATAATCTACCATAAATAATTATCCAATAAAAATAGATTGAATATCAAGGAAGAGAATATGATAAACCTATAAGTAAATATTTCCCTTGATTTATCCAAATTTGGGTAGTGTAGTGAGATCCCTATGACCCATGCTCCAACAAGGGTTTTTGATTAAACCCTAAGAAACTTACACAAAATTTCTTTCATGTTTTGCTTTAAAATGTCACACTACTTATAGAATCATTATAGAACAATGTACATTTAAATTTGAGGTTGAGTAATAGAGATTCTAACCTACTCTAATACCATATAATATTTATCAATATATTTAGGAATTAATAGAATAAACACATTATATATTAAAAATAAGGTAAATCACACATAAACACAACAGAATATGAAGGCTTTCCTTCGATAATATATAATTCCACTAATAAAAATATTAGTTTTTCAACCAATGATAAAATAATTGGGATAAGGAGTATAAGTACCCAAATTACAAGTGACGTTTGATCAAAGGTTAAATAATTAATCTTAATATTTATTATTATAATATTGTAATAAAACCACATATACAATGTGTATAATGGTCCATAGGGCTATACAAATGAATACGTTATAAATGTGAATAATGGTTTCATGCAAATATTAACATTATATATTTCAAAGAAATTGAGAATAAAAACATGTAGAGAGTATGTAGTAGCCAAAACTAGAATCTAAGTGAAATATTAAACAAGAGTATTATTCATAAAGAGGTTATAATAAAATTTAATTCTATACATATTATATATATCTAAACCTTGTTCAAACTGAAGATACAACTATAAGGCTCACATAAAATTTCTCTTCTTGACTCATTGGGCTACTCTTTGTGATGCAAAATAGGCGATATGATGAACTAAAATGCAACAATAAAATTACAATATAATAGAAGCTATTATCTCTTTTTTTCTTAATAATGTCCTTGGAATAAACTGTACTTTGTTATATTTAACCTTTTATCCTTTAAAATTTAAAACTACTTTTTAGAAACACAACATTTAGAACAAATGATTTTCATATAAAACTTTTTTAGAAATACAATATTTAGAATAAATGATATTATATGCCATGCAAAGCTATAATTTTATCCCTTAAAATTAGATCCACACTAATGTCAAACTTGTATTATATTGTCATGTGTACTATCCTTATAAATGATATTTACTTAATTAATTAGTCTAACTTTAGATGCTAATTTAACCCATCCAAGCCTTTATTTAGTGATTACATATCCAAAAAGTACTATGGTGATACTATGGTGATCTAGAACAATAAAAAAACATGTTGATATAATTAGATATTACTAAATTACATTTGAAATTAGTATGACAACATTCATCTAAAATTTTGTGGCACTTTCAGAATGAATCATAGAGAGCTCAAAGGCAATGAATAAAGTCTTTATACTTTAACACAACATCACTTAAAATTAAAAACCAAAAAGAATAAATTCAACAAAAGCTATGCTTAAAAGATATGCCTTCTAGATGCTTTTCTTGTAAAGCTTCTTGATGAATATTAATCTTACTTTTTTTCAATGAATATTTCATCAAAAAAAACTCTTCAAAAATCTACTATAATAGCCATTAATTTTATTTATGACATAAAATGAAACTATAAAATAAACAACAATTTTACATAGAAGTTAATCAACTATTTAAATACATACAACAAAAAAAATCAAATGAAAAAGGAGATATTATAAAAAGCTATCATACTTTTAAAAACAATCATAATATAATTAAGATAAGCCTTTATTTTTTTATCACAATTTTAAATTTACAAATTACATATTTTTAATTAACTTCATGAACTGTTTACTCATAAATTCGATTCAACGAGGAAGGCAAGTGAAAAATTTACAAGCTATGCCATTTATTTATTTTCTAATACTATCTATTTACGAAAGAAGGGGAAATGCAAAGAATTCTAAAGCAAGAGATACTCTGTAGTACAAGAACACGAAGATAGCCATAGGTCGGACAATTTGAATTGAGTTACAATTGAGAGTTGAGACTACTTCCAATTTGATTCCAAAAGTCAATCAAAACTGGTTAAGCAAGAAATAAAATTATATCCTAAGATAACGTATAGGTTGGCAATTGAATTTGACTTATTATATGACAGTTTTTAATTTGATTCAGGAAGGGAATTTTTTATGAAAGACAAAGCTATTCGTCAAATATCAAGCATGAAATCTGCACATACACTGAACGTGATCCCTGTTTTAGTCTTTCTTAGATAAAAACAGATATATCTCCCTTTCTAGAGTTTGGAATTGACTCTGTTAAAAAAAATCAGGTTGGACCAGCAGGTAATTACACTTTCACGTTAACTACCTTTGTTATGTGAAATGGCTTAGGTTTCAAGGTTTACTGCTTATTTTGTTTGTCCCTAACCATCCCACGTATCGTCCTGGGTTAAAAGAATTCTAGTACACTACTATATTCCAGAGAATCGAAATGAAATGACCCCATTTATTATTCAATTTATCGATTTGAACCAAAAATAATGTTCCTATAAGCCTCCCCTCTTCAGATAAGACTTGAAGATGAACAACGTTTTCAATTGAAGTTACCCGCAACCTATCCGAGCACCCAGGACTAATATTTAGTATTCCGAACTGCAGCATCCAGAATCTAGCTAAAACCATCGCATGGGCGAGGTCAATATGCACGTACAAATATATAAAAAAAATTAAATTTTCATACTTTTCCACAATCAACAACAAATGGGACAATGACAAGTGGAATAAAGACGTCCGAATCGATTAATACGCTCAAACGCCGTATTTTAGCAGCACAAGAAAGATGTAAAATCTTCCGAGCACAGAAGAACAAGCTTTTTCAAAAAAGTGAGAGAATATATGTACAAGTGCTCAAAATGTAATCTTCAAAGTTGAGGAAGAAGAGACCTCATGGAAAGTTTTGCTCGATCACAAATAGCATACAATTTTTAGAGACTCAAGAGCACATAATTATCCCAATAGAACGGAGAAGGGACTACTACTTTTATAAATGGAATACTTATAGCAAAAAAGGGTAAAAGGTTCATGGTAGTAAATGTATTCAATTATCTTCACAAAATATTGCTTGCTCCTTACATCATTCATGTTTCAAAATTGTAAGTGAAAGCACGAGATTCCGGGCAAAGGAAACACTAATTGCAATATAACCAAAACCAAATGCGCTTAAGTCCTAGAAACGTAAAGTGCATGAAATGGAAAAGAAACGCATTGGAAGAGACACAAGCAAATGGAGAAAACACAGCCCTTTCATTAATATCCCTTGATCTCTCTTACAATGACGTCTCCTCCCTTTTCGGGGGCTAGGAGCGTTAAAAGAATTCGATTACAATCACTCAATGTTCCTCTTTCCGCGTGCCCACGATTGCAATGGGCGGGCCAAGATGATGCCGTCGCCGATGTCGATGAGTTCTTCACCTCCGCTGCTTCTCCTGCGAACAAAGAAACAACCAAGATGTCAGTAGCACCTGCTGCAAGTGAAAAGTGTTCGTTCTTCTAAAATCATCAAAAGATGCATGCAAACATTTATCTAAAACAGTAAACAAAATGATTCTAAACAGCCTGAAAACTTGACAGAAGACAGAAAATGTTACCAAAAGGCCATTGCCACTGAGACAGCTGGCCAATCTGCCTTCAACTAGAATTCGTCCCTGGGTGGGACGATTTCTGACTGCAATTCGTCCCTGGGTGGGACGAATTCTTCTGTGTTGAAGAAGCCGACCCTCGCTGCTCCAATGTCGATTCCCGAGACCTGCAAAACGCCCGCAAACAAGGGGGTTATGTAATTGGGGCCATTTTGGGACGACCCGGATGGTCGGATTCTCCCAATTTGGCCTCTACCCTCGGGAATTTGATCTCGCCACCTGCAAGTCGGTGAAACAACAAAGCGACACAAAACATACTAGAATCGACCAAAAGTTACGAAATTGCAGCTATGAGTTAACCAAACATAATAACACAAAATGCAACCTGAAAAAGTAATCTAGAATGCTCTAAAACCTAGAAAGTGCGGGGGTGCCCAAGTGGGCCTCCCACCGTTGGCACTTGATTCCGGCGCCAATCCACTAGGGATGGGCCCAAAACCTCTTAGGATTGGGGGGTCGGCGAATTGGTTGGTTCAGGTGTCCATGTGTTGGATTTAGGTCAGATTCAAGCTTCCAAAAGCCACCCAACAACCTCCCTTGCAAAAGAGATTGGTGGATGTGGGAAGGTGAACCAAAAGGGATGCAAGTGGGTCTTCAACTCGGCAGCACTTCGTTGCTTGAAAACTCCTTCAACCTCTATATTTTGGGTGAGAAAAGTCCCACCTTTTATAGACCCATGGGGTCTCTTTTGGGAGGGAAGCACAAATGCCATGTGTTGGTCATAGGCGCCATGTGGCAGTCTTGTCTTCCCATGAGGGAGGGAGTCCTCCGTTGACTTGGGCTTTGATAAATGCCTTTTGTGACAGTCTTCTAACGGCCCCTCTGTCCACCTACACACGCGTGCGAGGCAGGAGTCATCAACTGACTGTTCTGGGCTGCCACTTGGCGCCATTTGTCTTTTTGCCCGTTAAGCTTAGAATTCGTCCCACCCAGGGATGGATTCAGAATTCGTCCTGGGGTGGGACGGATTCTATTTTGAATTCGTCCCTGGGTGAGACGAATACTAGGCAAAGTGTCCAAGTGTGCCAAATTGCTTCTTGACCTTACAAAATTGCTATGAAAGTGGTTAAGACCACTGTTTAACCTCTGAGGGCTGCCCTGGGGGCTGTGTTTGTCAAAGCGATCAGTGTTTGCAGTCACATAATCGGATTGGTGTTGTTTTGGTGTCTACAGATGCCCCTTTTTGGGAAGCGCTACGGGTGACGCAGTGCTGAGCAAAAATAGATAACCAAAGCACTAATGATTAGGGTTTCTTGGTAACCTAACCAACTTTTGATGCCCCAAGTATGGAAAGGGCATGCATTCTTGAATCCTTGCTTCTGACGAGCTAAGGAATTTGATTTCAAGTATTAACCTATTTTGTTGAGGTGTGACTTGAACTTAGACATTGATCAGTCATGAACAGGCAAAGGGCATTTTTATCCTCATGGGGAACCTTGTGTTCATGATTCACGAAATGCCAAGTGTTTGATTGATTTGATTGTTGCTTGTTTACTGCCCCAAGCAGGAGCGTGATTGTCTTTGTCAATGATTCTTTGAATGCATGTCATTTTCCTTAATTGGGTGTGTGATTGTTGGTTGGTGACTAAGTGTGACTACCCCCTCAAGCGACGAATCGATGAGGGAATGACCTTCGTGAGAGAAGCGACGAGTCGCTTGACCCAAGATGACTTGTGCAAGGGTGCCTTTAGAGGGTTTACCGTTAAGCGTGTGCAATTTTTCCAACATTTGGACCTATTTTTGGTGGGTGTTAACCCTTTTGGTGATGCCGTAATGAGGTGAAATCATCGAAAACCTAACTTCCCGTGGAGCGGTCCGGCTATGGTAGCCTTCTTGGGGAAGTAGGAGAGCGATAATTTGAACCTCGACATCGATTTTCTTTCCAATTAAAGCTAAGTTAATTAAATTTAGTCCTACAATGCTTATTTTGTTTTTATGTTCATTTTTGTTGTTTTTTTTTTTTTTTTTGACACCATTTGGGGATTAAATTTTCTAAAATCCGTCTTCCGGAGAGTCCGGCTATGGTAGCCTTCTTAGGGAGTAGGATAGTGACTAATTTGTGACCCCGATGTCAATTTTGCTATGCCAAGAGGTTAAGTGCAAGAGCACTTGTGTCTGGCAATGTTTATTACTTTTTTGTTGTTTTGATTTTCTTGTTGTTTTTGAGTGGGCTTTGACCCATTTGTGACGTCATTTGGGGATGAAATTGTCGAAAATCCGTCTTCCCGTGGAGCGGTCCGGCTATGGTAGCCTTCTTAGGGAGTAGGATAGTGACAATGTAGACCCCGACATCAGTTTTTCTATGCCAAGAGGTTAAGTGCAAGAGCACTTGTGTCTAGCAATGTTTATTGCTTTTTGTTTTTGTGTTGCATTTATTTGTTGTTTTTGTTGTTTTGATTTTCTTTGATCTTGTGCATGATGGTTGATGAATATGGATGTATGCATGTTGATTTATTTTGATGGATGCATATGCTATGATGAATGCAAATGTTTTTGATTTATATGTGATATGCAGATATGAAATGGATGAATGGGATTTGTGATGTTTGGCTATGGCACCAAGGACTGTTTAGAACTCTGTTATTTTGTTTTTAGGCGATTGCTGTGATGCATGACTTTGTATGTATACATTGGTTTTTCTTTTTTTGTATTTTTTTGATGGTATTGTAAGGATGAAAAGTAGCGCAGTTGGTTTAGAAATGTAGCTAAGGTTTTCCCGAGACTCAGACGGTTTTAACTCACTAGCCATGATCGTACTTTATCTTACAAGACTTTTGACCAAGGTATGAATCGGACTTGTTTTTGACCAAGCTATTTCACATCCCTGTGTGTGCAATTGAGTTCGTTTAGTGGTATTTGTTAGGATACCGCCAGTGTCAGATGGGCTTTCAACCGAACTCGTACCGAGGATCACCTAATTAGCTCCACGAATTCCTTTGTTGTATGTACTAAGATTAATCTACGGTGTAATCCAGGATGCCATAAGCTAGCTCATCCACATGCAAACATTGATCCGTACGCAAGTTAATGTGATAGATATATCGTCATGCGGGAGGTTTACTTCATTACCGATAGGCTATCAACCAAATTGGTACTGAAGCTTGCCTTATGACCTATAGAATGCTGAGAGTTCCAGGGATTCAAGGTCAACTCCCTTCTTTTCTTCAATTGTATTGGGATACTTGCTCATTGTAGTGATGAGATCACTGTTCATTTTGATTTGTTTTTCTTTCGAGCAAGGGATTGGGGTTATGGAGTGACCAAAATCACTGTTGTTTGTGCCTTTTGATGTGTGCACTGTAGTTTGTCAAATTTTGGAGTTTTGACATTTTGCAAATTTTTTGTGTTTTGCAACTATTGAGAACTTTAGGGATTCTTAGGGAATTGGGTAGGGAGGATGCTTGTCCTTTTGCCAACTCTCAGCATTCTAGGGGTCATTCGCACAGGGGGATGAGCAAGATAACCGTTTCGCTTGTGGTGACCTAGATTATTTTGTAGGTTTCATCTTTCGTTCACACAATTTGGGAATTTTTAGTGTTTTGATTTGTGTTGGGATGTTACGTAACAAGGTGTATTTCAAGTATGACTCTACCTTCGTAAAATCTGTTCGACTTGATACACTACATGGCTAAAGAGGAAAATGATGACTGAATCACTGAAACTCTTGGTACATTCCCAGACCACCGACTGTAGTGTGGTAAAAGTTATGCTTGGTGTTTTTGTTGTTTTTGTAACATGAGACAATGCGGAACAAGATGGACTATCAGAGCTATTGCAGCTTATGGTGCCTTTGACCTGTATGACTACAAATATGCAATGTATGGATGCAATGCTTAATGCAGCTATGTATTTTTGTAATTTTGATGGATTGTTTTTGGTGAAGGTGAAGATGAGGTGCGAGAATATGAATTTTTTGATGAATTTGAGTATGCCTAGAATTGAGATGCAAATCTTTGTTGTTTTTGATGATTTTTGTTGTTTTGTTTTTTTGAATTTCTTGATTTTTTTTTGACCAAGCGATTGCGATAATCGTTGGAGCTTTTTGGGTTTGACCAAGTGATTGCGATAATCCTTGGAGCTTTTGGGTGACCAAGAGATTGCTATAATCCTTGGAGCTTTTTGGATTGACCAAGAGATTGCGATAATCCTTGGAGCTTTTTGGTGACCAAGAGATTGCGATAATCCTTGGAGCTTTTTGGGTGACCAAGAGATTGCGATAATCCTTGGAGCTTTTTGGGTTGACCAAGAGATTGCGATAATCCTTGGAGCTTTTTGTATTGACCAAGAGATTGCGATAATCCTTGGAGCTTTTTGTACCAAAATTCATAATCCTTGGCTTTTGGTGACCAAGAGATTGCGATAATCCTTGGAGCTTTTTGGGTGACCAAGAGATTGCGATAATCCTTGGAGCTTTTTGGGTTGACCAAGAGATTGCGATAATCCTTGGAGCTTTTTGGTGACCAAGAGATTGCGATAATCCTTGGAGCTTTTTGGGTGACCAAGAGATTGCGATAATCCTTGGAGCTTTTTGGGTGACCAAGAGATTGCGATAATCCTTGGAGCTTTTTGGTGACCAAGAGATTGCGATAATCCTTGGAGCTTTTTTTATTTTTTTTTTTTTTTTTGGATATGGCTTTCTTAGATATGAAATGGTCGCAAATGACTGATATTCAAGGGTTCTGTTTCCTTGATACCGTCAAGAGAAGCTAGCCGGTACGTCCCGGGTCCTATTTTACTATCAATGACATAAGGACCTAACCAATTTGCCATGAATTTGTCCCTCATATGGGACGGCAAATTAGAGTTTTGTTGGTTTTCCTTCAGAACCAAATCACCAACCCGAAAGTCTCTTAGGTGAACTTTCATGTTGTAAGCTTTCTTAAGCCGCTCTTGATAGATACGTAAGTGCTCGAGAGCATTAACGCGTCGTTCGTCAAGCAACGTAAGTTGGTCTAATCGGGCCTGCCGCGCAGTGTTATCATCGATGAACTCCTGCATTGATATGCGCAGGGAAGGAATTTCCAACTCGAGAGGCATTACTGCCTCTGAGCCATACACCAGTGAAAACGGAGTTGCCCCAGTGGGCGTCCGAATGCTAGTGCGATAAGCCCAAAGGGCAAGTGGGATTTGTATGTGCCAATCCTTATGACTGTCTGCGACGGTCTTTTTAAGGATGGCGACTAGCATTTTGTTTGACGCCTCGCTTGCCCATTTGCTTGCGGATAATAGGGTGTTGAAAAGTTGTGCTGAATTTTGTACTTTGTGGTTAAAGCACGCACGTCTTTGTTCTTGAATGATGGCCCATTATCCGAGATTATTTTGGATGGAATACCAAAACGACATATGATGTAATGCAAAATGAACTCCGCAATGCGGGGTCCTGTCGTAGAGGTTAACGGAATTGCTTCCACCCATTTGGTAAAATATTCTGTGGCCGTTATGATAAACGTGTGACGGCCTAGCGATGCAGGGGAGATCTTTTTGATTAGATCGAGGCCCCACTAAAAAATGGCCAAGCAGACTGGACTGTCTGTAGGGCCTGGGAAGGTGCGTGCATTAAATTGGCATGATGTTGACATTTCACGCACCTCTTGACATACGCGCAACAATCTCGCTCTAAAGATGGCCAATAATAGCCCATGCGAAGAATGCGCTTTGCAATGGCCATACCACTAAAGTGGCCGCCACATGTACCGTCGTGCGCTTGGGCGATCGCCCAAGTGGACTCTTGCCGGTCCAAACAATCGAAGAAGAATTCCGTCATAGCTGCGACGATACAAAATGTCTCCTATCAAGACATATTTTGCCGCTTTCTGTTTGAATGTTCGTTTTGCGGCGTGCGTCAATCCAAAGGGAAGATTACCTAACTTGAGGTAGTCTCTTATGGGTAAATACCAGTCCTGTTTATCAGAAACCTCGACAGTATGAACAACCAATCCCTTTTGAAGTTCTTCCCTAACAAATGCTGATTGGGATAGAACTTGTAAGAATAGCGTTGTGTTGCTATTAATGGGAGTGGGGGAAAACAAAGACCCCAGTTGGCACGTTTCAAACAGTCTCGAATTCGAAAGAACTTATCCGAAGATGGTTCGATCTCGGATCATGTGGACTCCTGGCGTCAAGTCTGAGCTTGCGCGCTCCATCGCGGGTTGCGATAAGGTTTTGACCTCGAATGGTTGTTATATCACCGGAAAGGTCTTGCGGGATTAGTGACCCCAAGGAGGCCATTGTGTCCGCAAAATGATTCGATGATCGAGGGAGTGCCTCGATGTCATACCACTCAAGTTTTGCCAGGAATTTGTCCACGAGGGCTTTATAGGCCTTTAGAACCGGGCATTTGCATTGATATACCCCTTTGACTTGATTGACGATTAACAGCGAATCGCCAAAGATGTTCAATCTTTTGATGTTCATGGCGATTGTTGTCTCGAAGACCTAGGAGCAAGGCTTCATATTCTACATTGTTTTTGGTGCACTGGAAGTTTAATTTAAATGACAGGGGCATTGGAGCGCCCTGCGGTGTGAAGAATACAATTCCTGCGCCACCCCTTGCTCGCATTTAGAACCATCAAAAAATAAGGTTATGTCGGCCTGAGACTCAGGCTCATCATAATCCGGCGATTCTCGAGACATGGAAGACCCCATCATCGGGTAGTTCTATGACCAGAGGCTGATCGTCTTCAAGAGGAGCCTCTGCTAGTTGATCGGCTATGACTTGTCCTTTTATAGATTTTTGCCCAATAAACTCAATGTCAAATTCCGTCAACAACATGATCCATTTCGCCGTGCGACTACTATGATAAGTACGACTCATCATGTATCGCAATGGATTCTCCTTAGACACAACATACGTAGTGTTGCTCAGCATGTAGTGGCGTAGCTTTTTGGTAGCAAACACCACTGCCAAGCAGAGTTTTTCAACGTATGCATAGTTAAGTTCGTAATTGACCAGGGTGCGGCTAAGATAGTACGTAGCCTGTTCTTTGTGAAGTTCATTCTTCTCGGGCTAGCATTGCTCCCAGTGCCACCTCGTAGCTGAGATGTATAAGTAGAACGGCACACCTGGTCTAGGTGGTGCCAATACCGGCGGCGAAGCCAAGTACTATTTGATTTCGTCAAAGGTCGATCGGCACTCGTCATCCCAATGAAATGTGACCCCCTTGTGCAATAATTTGTTCATGGGTCGGCATTTGTCAGATAATTGCGCTATGAAGCGTTTAATCGACGCGACCTTTCCTTGCAGACTTCTGAGCCGCTTGATAGTGGTTGGGGGAGCCATTTCAAGGATTGCCTTGACTTTGTTTGGGTCCACTTCGATGCCTCTCTTTGAGACTATAAAACCCAAGAGTTTTCCAGATGTGACGCCGAACACGCACTTCTTGGGATTCAGTCCGACCTTATGCTCTATGAGGCGATCGAGAATCTTGCTTAAGTCACCGAGATGATCTGAGCGCAAGAGAGACTTGGCTAACAAATCATCCATGTAATCTTCCAAAGTTTTGTGCATGTAATCGTGGAAGATATACGTCATAGCACGTTGGTATGTAGCGCCAACATTTTTAAGGCCAAAAGGCATGACCTTATAGCAAAATGTCCCCCAAGGCGTTGTGAATGCCGTTTTGAGTTGGTCTTCAGGATTGATACGAATTTGATTGTATCCTGGAGAAACCGTCCATTAGGGAGAGCATTTCGTGACCTGCTGTAGCGTCTACCAATGCGTCGATGCTTGGCAAGGGGAAATCATCCTTAGGACTCGCTTTGTTTAGGTCTCGAAAGTCGGTGCATATGCGAATCCTCCCGTCGGGCTTCTTGACGGGAACCATGTTGGACAACCATGGCGGATAATCCACGCAGATGACAAATTGTGCATCCAACAGCTTTTGCAATTCGTCTTTGACCATCAAGGCCACCGTTGGGTGCATCTTTCTTAGTTTTTGCTTTACGAGCTTGATTTTCGGATCAAGCGTTAAATTGTGCATGACTAGCTACGGGTCTAGCCCTGGCATATCTTTGTAC
The DNA here is from genome assembly GCA_028583015.1 of Wollemia nobilis. Classification (NCBI taxonomy): domain Eukaryota; kingdom Viridiplantae; phylum Streptophyta; class Pinopsida; order Araucariales; family Araucariaceae; genus Wollemia; species Wollemia nobilis. The sequence continues at coordinate 17,683,490 of JAQPPZ010017235.1, forward strand.
GACCATGCAAAAACTTCCTTCTTCTCTTTGAGAAGGGCAATATATTCGGCTTGCTCTTCGGGGGAAAGACTTACCCCCAACCTGATAATCTGTGGATTCTTTGAATCTGTGTCGATGTCTACGTCAGTCGTCTCCTCGACTGACATGTGAGATCCGTCCTCCAACTGATGTGGAGTTGGGATTAAATGGATATCATCACCTGAGTTAAGATCTACGTTTGGAACCTCGGGTTCCTCTTCAGCTTGAAAAATATCCTGAGTTGTCCTTGGGGTAAAATGAAGCATTTCACCGAAAGGCCAGTACTCTGATGGTGACAATGGTGAATTGACGCGATCCCAGTCGATGGCATCCATGTCTAGATGCAATGACCATGATGGATCGGTCGGATTGCGGATGGGTGCGGTCAAATCAATGGAGATCATGTGGATGGAATGAATTTGGTCTCCAGAACCGCGGGTGTGATGACTTGATTCTTTTAGATGTTCCCTATACTCTGGATCTGGCTCTACGAGAACGGGCACGAATGGATCCTCTCTAGGTGCAAATTCATCTCTATGTGTGAAAAGGAAGGCGGGGTCTTCCCTCGGCACTATTGTCATGATGGGATCTCGAGGTGGACGATGCTCATCTTGAATTTGGAGCCATAGGTCTAACACTTGGTCCCACCTCGCTGGGTCTACGTGCCATTCATGTCCTAACAGTATACCCATCTGTCCCATTAGATCTTCATGAGTTAGAGCGCGGTGATTTTGTCGCGCATGTTTGAGATAGATCATCTCAGTCTCATCTTCCGAATCACTTTCATAGATCCAAAATTGTTCATTCTCTTCAGCATCTGTTGCTTGCGACGTTGAGGACTCTTCCTGTTCCAGTGAATTAATCTGGTCCCATTGCGGTTGTTCCACTCTTAGTGGAGGGACCTGATTCTCTTGAGACTGTGTTATTTCATCTGGAACCTCTAAGGGGAACAGTTTCAGAAAGATGTCTGGCAGCCGTTGATGTTCTCTTTGAGGATTAATCTCTGAACTTTCGCCTCTCTCTAGCAAAGAAGAGGGATTACTATTGCTGCTAGGGGTGTTTGTTGACCATGGGAGGTAGTCTCCCAATGTGTATTCTGTATTCGGATTGGCATAAGGACCCAATGCCAATCCCCCCTTGTTGCCTATTTCTAGGCCTTGCATATTTTCAACCAAGATGTCTAATGGCAGGGGATGGTTGAACCCTACCCCTGACTTGTCATATGGCATCTGATATCTTGGTTGGCAAAGGATCCGCATCCCTTGCTCATATCTGCCGAGCCCGTATCCATGCCAATTGCATTGGCCGAGATATTTTAGGGCAAATTCTGGGTTTGACAGATAATTGATGTTTTCAACAAAAGGCTCTTCGTCTGTTTCCTTTTGTTGGCATGGTTCAAGACCATGATCAAAGCCCCCATACACAAAATTTGTCTGGTTCGGTGGGTAGCCTAGAGGGACGATTGTTCCAATGGGAAGGCGAGGTCTTCCCATGTCTTGTACTCGACTCCAAGGTGGGGGTTGCCACAACATTTTGCACTAAGTATTCCCCCAGGCCTGTACTGGCCATTTCAACAGTGATTGTTGATGATTGGGTGGGAGGAAACGGTAGTCCTTCCTGAGTCCATTCCATGTTTGGTGGTTCAGGAATCTTGGTTTCCGTTGCGTTGGGCGCTTCCTCTGTTGTTATTGTTGAAATTGTGGGCAACCTTTCTTCTAAGGGCTTAACCTCTTCCATGATTTGTTTTCCCTTGTCCTTCTGTTGGGCCATGATAGGTGGCGTTGATGATGAAGGAGCCGATGATGAAGTCTCACCCGGTCGGGATTTTGCCTTGTTGGCCACCAGTGGTGCCTCGCGGTATTGGACCTTGTTTAGATGGATTTAATTGGAAATCCAAATGCGTTGAAGGGAGGGTCGATTGAGGTATGAATTGTACCGCATTGCAATACTTGAAGGGCTCTAAGTCCATTGGGACTACATGTATTTCTCCTTCATAAGCATACTTCAAGCACCGGTGGGCGATCGAAGGGACACATTTCATATCCCCGATCCAAGGCCGCCCTAGCAAGATATTATAAGCCATTTCACCTTCCAAGGACATGGCACAGTTGTAGGTATTGACTTTTGTCCTACCCGGATCGGCGTAACGACCGTGCCGACTGTCGAGCATATTGCATCATTAAAAGCTCGGAGTGTGTACGTGGAGGCTGTGATGTGAGAGGCTGGCAGCTTCAAATGCTTCAAGGCTGCAGTGGTTATGATGTTACTGGACGAGCCAGTATCTATCAACACTCTCTTGTACGGAATCCCGTTGACCCACGCGATAACGTGCAGGGGTGGATCTGCCATGTCATTTGATATCGTTTTGACCTCATCTTCTCTGAATGTGATGACCGGCTCCGTACATTGTTTCACATGTCCCACGAAGGCGTTGAAAGAATTTGCCTCGTGGGGTTGTAATTCAATGGCTTTTAAAATGTCCATAAGAGCTTCTCTATGGGGAGCAGATTGTTGAATAAGCTCGTAGATGGACAGCCTAGCCGACGTGGTCCGCAAACTCTGCGTGAGTTTGGTTCGTATCGTGACCTCAGGTCTAGGCGGAGGTAACTGCGTTGGGCGTTGTTGAGGATGCGATGTTGCCGGAACTTCCTTCGTAGCTACCTCGGGGGCAGCTGTCGGGTACCTTCTGTTCCTTGTTACTATGCTAATCATTCCCACAAATCCCTGTGTGGGAAGATCTTGTCGCACCTCGTTAATCTGGAGTGGTTTTGTTTGTGCCTCGTGGGCTGGCAAGGGGTCCTTGAATACCCCCATTTGTTGGTTGTTTGGTGCGATGGGGTTGTCCACAACCAATGTTCTGTTGTCGATCAAATCCTGGACTAGGTCTTTGAATTTCCAGCACCCATTCAAGTCATGTCCTCTCGCGCCTATGGAATCTACAATACAATTCCTCTCTCTACCCCCTAGGCTTGGGAATGTTAGGGTCTATAATTTGAATTTTCGACAGAGTGACTAAATTTGCCGCTGACAAGCGGTCAAATAAGGAGTCCCTAGACTCCGCATATGGGGTGAAATTTTGCCTAGGGCGACGCGGGTAATTTTGCTCCTGTCTTCTATTATCTCTTTCATAAGCAGGAGGCACTGCCTGGTAGTTAGCCTTTTGAGGCTGCGTTTCTTGCACAGGTGCGGGAACATTTATCGCAACTTGGTTGACTGCAGCGTGTTGTGGTTGCGTTGTCCCAGTTTTAGTGGTTTTATTCCACTCTTTCTTCTTAGGCTTGGCAATTGCGCCTTCGCCTATCTTAATCTCTTCTATGACTCTGGCTTGCGCCAAAGCTTCTTCTAAGCTGTCGTATTGTCGCAGTAACAATAGACCAGAGATTGATTTTAAGCAACTTTTTGCGAACATCTGCGTGAGATCAGACATAGGAGGACGGTAGGGTAACCTAGAAAGCAAAGCTCTCCATCGATTCCCGTACGCTGCCATTGTTTCCTCTTCAAATTGCTTGAGGCTCGCTAAATCACTTAGTGATGCCTTCTTCCTTGTGTTGAAGGCAAAGCGTTCAAGAAACGCGTCTACTAATTGATCTAAATTGCTTATGCTGTGTTTGGGCAGTTGTGTGAACCAATCCGAGGCAGGGCCTGCGAATGTGGTTATGAATGTTCTAAGCAACAATGCGTCATTATCTTGGATGCCGAAGCATTGGCTTAGAAATCGTGTAACGTGTTCCTGTGCGTCCTCTTCACCTTTAAAAACTGCCAATTGAGGCAACTTGAAGTGTTCGGGGTAAAGAGGTGTAGGCACTGAGGGATGCACCGGATTACTGCGGAGTAGACGTAATGTGGGTTTTTGATGCCCAACAGCTTTTGTCTCCACAGACTCCAAACGCTCCAATAGCGCTTGGTATGCATCGGAAGATTTTATTTCTTCCTCTCTTGTTCGCTCTTGTTGCAAGTTACGGTAAACTGGAGGCCTATGGAGGGGTGGCCGAATGGCATCCTTCCTGCCTTGATGGGGAGTTTCAACATATTCCTCTTCTCGGTTCATACTCCTCGTAAAATTCTTGAGGAGTCTCTCGGGCGAAACCTATGACCCCGATCAAGCTCTTGCCGAAGGTACCCATCATTGTTTCGGGGAGTTGCCTCCCTCTCGAATCTATGAGGTCTTGGAGGCGGAGCTTGACGAGGTCGTGGAGACCTGTCCTGCACCAACGGATTACGCCTCTCATACTGTTCAGCTCTTTGGATGCGAGGGGTTGGCCCCCTCTCAGGTATTTCATAGCGTAACTCATCCGCTTCGCGTTGCATGCGTTCTCTATCCAAGCGGTGTCGGTACTCTATTTCCTGATAACTTGGTTTAAGCCGCATGGTTTGGGCTTGACGGGTGGTATATCTGGCGACAGCTGGGTCAATTTGGTCTACCCTATTTTGCTCAGGAGGTTCGAATGTTTCTCCTATGTGTTTACCTCGAGTTTGCTGGTCTAAGGTTTCAATGGGTCGCTTCCCTCCGTCGAGGTAAGCGGTATGTGCTCGAGGTTCTGGCCTCAAGGGGTGATCATGATATCCTGCTGGTGCGGAAATGCAAGGTTCCCGCGTTGTTTGTTGCCCTCGAGGAATGCGATGGCTTTCCTCGTACTCCCTTTCACGGGTGTAAAGGGGGTGGGCGGAGTTAGGTCGCCCTATGTAAGGAGCCCCGCGCTCCGGATTTGGTCTCTCTGTTCTGATGATAGGTAAAGAAGGGACGCCATATCCACGTTGCCCCTCCAAATGGACGGTGTGCCTGTCTAGCGCTTCATCGCGCGGTGGCCACTCATGCCTAACTTCAAGAGGTGATTCTCTATTTATGTCAAGGTCTACATGTAAGGCATCTTCCCGAAAGGGGCTGCTTTGAATAGGCATACCCCACCGAGGATTCTGAATTGGATTCTTTTGTAGGTTAGACCTATAAGGCGGTATGACCAAATCCTCAGGACTGAAGTGAAGGCGACTTGTGCCTGCTTTTTGTGTACCTTCCGGAGCTTCTGCCCTTGATTGGGCTTGACTGCGGGTGTACACCATTGCGGTGCTTCTATGCTATCTAAATAAGTTTTTATCTCGTTTATGACTTTGTTTGTCTACACTAAGCAGAATTAAGCACACACATTCACAAAACCGTGATTATCTCTTTTAAGGATTAAATGGTGTGTCCTAAACTGGTTTAGTGCATTTTGATGTTTTGTTTTGTTTTTGTAGGTTTTGAAGATCGTTTAAATGCATTATGACGGCTCATATAACTCCCAAAATGGTCGCCCCTTCAATATACCAACCAGGCCGATATACCAACCTCTCTATATACCCGCCCTTACGAGAGGGAGACTATAGGTACGTGAGAGCAGAAGGTACGTGGTACGTAGGCGGTACGGAAGGGGGATTGTCCTGTTAATGGCACCTACCATAGAAAACTTATCCTCGTGCGCATGGGAATCACCCCAGCGACACTCGGTCCGCTTTCGTCGAGATTTACGCCTAACAACAGTTGACAATCAGGAAATGGATGCAAAGCTAAGCCAAGGTGGTGATGAACCCACAGTTGGTCTTGCTCAAGGGCTGGGGTCTTACGACCAGCTCCTTGGTTTAAAATTGTTGCGTGGAGTGTGTGAGATTCATTTTATTTAGCGAAAATTGAAACAAGCATGAATGATTTTCCCTAAGTAATGCAGGATAAAAATGAAAACAGTCAAAGAAACAGAAACAGAAACAAAAATTTTAACAGAGATTATAAAAATCCCTACCTCTTCTCTGCCTGCTCCAGTTGCTTCTGAATTTCTGCTCTGAAAATTCGCAGGTAGGAATTCGTCCCTCTAGGAGACGAATTGCAAAACAGAATTCGTCCCTCCCAGAGACGAATTTGAATTCGTCTCAGGGTCAGACGAATTGGCGAACATAATTTGTCCCTACCAGAGACGAATAGCAGTCTGCAACAAAAAAAATGTACCGTCAAGCACAAACACAAAAATTTGATCAGTTTCTATGATTTTAAAAATATGGGACAGGTCCCACCGTGATCGCCACTGAAAGCACGAGATTCCGGCAAAGGAAACACTAATTGCAATATAACCAAAACCAAATGCGCTTAAGTCCTAGAAACGTAAAGTGCATGAAATGGAAAAGAAACGCATTGGAAGAGACACAAGCAAATGGAGAAAACATAGCCCTTTCATTAATATCCCTTGATCTCTGTTACAATGACGTCTCCTCCCTTTTGGGGGCTAGGAGCGTTAAAAGAATTCGATTACAATCACTCAATGTTCCTCTTTCCGCGTGCCCACGATTGCAATGGGCGGGCCAAGATGATGCCGCCGCTGATGTCGATGAGTTCTTCACCTCCGCTGCTTCTCCTACGAACAAAGAAACAACCAAGATGTCAGTAGCACTTGCTGCAAGTGAAAAGTGTTCGTTCTTCTAAAATCATCAAAAGATGCATGCAAACATTTATCTAAAACAAGAAACAAAATGATTCTAAACAGCCTGAAAACTTGACAGAAGACAGAAAATGTTACCAGAAGGCCATTGCCACTGAGACAGCTGGCCAATCTACCTTCAACTAGAATTCGTCCCTGGGTGGGACGAATTCTTCTGTGTTGAAGAAGCCGACCTGCTGCTGCTCCAATGTCGATTCCCGAGACCTGCAAAACGCCTGCAAACAAGGGGGTTATGTAATTGGGGCCATTTTGGGACGACCCAGATGGTCGGATTCTCCCAATTTGGCCTCTACCCTCGGGAATTTGATCTCGCCACCTGCAAGTCAGTGAAACAACAAAGCGACACAAAACATACTAGAATCCGACCAAAAGTTACGAAATTGCAGCTATGAGTTAACCAAACATAATAACACAAAATGCAACCTAAAAAAAAGTAATCTAGAATGCTCTAAAACCTAGAAAGTGCGGGGGTGCCCAAGTGGGCCTCCCACCGTTGGCACTTGATTCCGGCGCCAATCCACTAGGGATGGGCCCAAAACCTCTTAGGATTGGGGGTCGGCGAATTGGTTGGTTCAGGTGTCCATGTGTTGGATTTGGGTCCGATTCAAGCTTCCAAAAGCCACCCAACAACCTCCCTTGCAAAAGAGATTGGTGGATGTGGGAAGGTGAACCAAAAGGGATGCAAGTGGGTCTTCAACTCGGAGCACTTCGTTGCTTGAAAACTCCTTCAACCTGTATATTTTGGGTGAGAAAAGTCCCACCTTTTATAGACCCATGGGGTCTCTTTTGGGAGGGAAGCACAAATGCCATGTGTTGGTCATAGGCGCCATGTGGCAGCCTTGTCTTCCCATGAGGGAGGGGAGTCCTCCGTTGACTTGGGCTTTGATAAATGCCTTTTGTGACAGTCTTCTAACGGCCCCTCTGTCCACCTACACACGCGTGCGAGGCAGGAGTCATCAACTGACTGTTCTGGGCTGCCACTTGGCGCCATTTGTCTTTTTGCCCGTTAAGCTTAGAATTCGTCCCACCCAGGGACGGATTCAGAATTCGTCCTGGGGTGGGACGGATTCTATTTTGAATTCGTCCCTGGGTGAGACGAATACTGGGCAAAGTGTCCAAGTGTGCCAAATTGCTTCTTGACCTTACAAAATTGCTATGAAAGTGGTTAAGACCACTGTTTAACCTCTGAGGGCTGCCCTGGGGCTGTGTTTGTCAAAGCGATCAGTGTTTGCAGTCACATAATCGGATTGGTGCTGTTTTGGTGTCTACAAGTAAGCATGCTTATCAAACACCTTGAACTATAATTAAATCAATGTGGAAAAATGTGTAACAAAGAGAGGACAAAGGCACAAAATCTTATGATTAAATACATGACGAAATGTCAATGTCTCATAATGGCACCCACTAAGGTTGATACACTCGAGGCCAAAGTCAAGTACCTATTGAAGGATGAGATGAAGGATGTCATCAAGAATGAATAATGTCTTCTCAAGACACCCATCATGGCTAAAGAACTCAAAGCCAAGGTTGAAGTAATTATTGGAAGTCAAGAAAAATACCAATGCTGAAGGTGAAAGTGACTCACTAGGTGCTCTAGAAAAGGGTATGGATTAGAGTGACGCCTTCAAAAGACACAATAGTGACTTCAACTCCTATTTAAGGAGTATAAAAATACCCAAATGACGTATAAGTGGACTAGAATGATAGATTGGAGTGTCAGGTACCACTGAGTTGTACTCCATTTTACAAATCCATAATGTGTTCAAGAAGGTTTTAAAAATCCAAGTTCAAGGATAAAAAATCCTCAAAGGCTTTGAAATATAAAATAGCCAAGAAGCTAAAATAAAGTTTAATGTGGAATTTTTGCTTTATGTGGTGCTACTCGAAGGCATGTTGTAAGTCATGTTGGTGAAGCTATGATCTAAGCTAAAAATCCACAAAGAGAAAACACAACTCTAATGTGTAAAGTACCCATGTGATATCCATAATCACTTAAAAAGGGCCATGGTATTGTGAAGGACGTGATAATGACAACTCCCAAAATAATATCTAAGGATGAAAGTGGATTTAGGAGTGTCATATTCAACTAAAAATGCACTCCATATTACAACAATTTGATTCCTAGGCCCAAGAAAAACTATATTTTACCTCTACCAGGCAATAGAAGACATTTACAAGGGTAGAGAGGTAAAATTACAAAAGTAACTTGCTACTAAGGCACAAAAATAAAAATAATAATAATTAATTAATTAATAAAAAATAACTAAGCCATGTCAACGATAGTAGATCATCCATTCAATGTCATATGTAGGGAAGTAAACTGACTACAGGAAAATTGATATAGTCAACGCATTGTAGTCAATAGTTGGTGATAGGTATGTGATGTGCAAGGTTGGCTAACCTTAATGGCTAGTTTTTTTTACTAGGTAGCTCACACCTTTTAAACTCCACTGATTCTCCCATATAAATAATTTGGGATATTTGTCTTGCATAAAATAAAAAGAAAACACTAAAAATTAGTGTTATTTTTGTAAATCCATGTGTTAAACAATCTATCATCACACAACCAACCACTTAGGTTGTAATAAATTATGACGGATGATAAACATCACATAGATCAACCAATCCAATGCATTATAATACCAATGACTAACCCACCAATATGGTTATTCTTCTTTTAAATATTTGATGCTTTTGAACACTTACTAGCACCACAACACTCTCTATGTGGGATAATATCCATATTATTTTTAAATACGATATTGTAAGGCCATTGAAAAATAATCAAAAATTTCCTGTATTCATCCAAACAAGTTGGATTCTTATTGAGAACATTGAATTTAACCAACAAATGACCTATTGCTCCTACATAGAATGGGCTTGATGATCATTAGAAGTGTTGGTTTTCATCGAAGAGATGCTAGTAAAATGGAAAAAATGGTTGAAAAATGGTCATTTGTGTAGTCGACACTACTAAAAGTTCTAAGGATGACTAGGAAGCAATCGGATAAGGTGAATTTCACCTATCGAGGGTGGTGAAAGCAATCAAGTGCTTTGTCAATAGGTGGTGAACATGATAGGAATCAACCAAAGGAGGTGATAAGGGATGATCAATTGGTGGCTATAGGTGTCAGGTATGATTGTCTGGTAGCCATTAATGGTCAAGGATGATAGTTATATATCCTATGGTGATCAGAGTGATTACCTAGAAATTGAGTGGATCACACTCGATTTGCTCAAATAGAACAAAAAACCTTAGAATTATAAATGTTAATATTAATATATAATTAATAACCTTAATTTAACATTTTTATTCCTCAAATTGGATAATACTAACCCAAATTGTGCCGAATTTTAGGCATGAAGATAAATTGACTAAAAAATATAGGGTCAATTTAGGACTAAAAATTAGGATTTTATAAGAATTTTATAAGAATTTGAGCATATGTTCCTATGCAAACTAACAACCAATATTCCATTAGCTTGATCTCATGTTCTAATACCACTGATGAGGACAAAATTAGCCAATATTTTACTGCTCAAACTAATGTTTAAATAATCACTTAAATATGACTTTAGTTATGACTGATAACAAAATATGTGTAGATCTTAACAATAGGATAAGCTAATAACTTATGATCTAACAAGCTAATAACTTTATATAGAAAGCTAACAACCTTACCTTCTCGATAACCAATATGAACAGTGTATTCTTACATAGGAGATAGGATAGAATATCAAATAAACTAAAGTTTATAAATAATAAAATAAACCTATTTCTATCCTTATCAATGTGAGAAAACCTAATAAGCACAAAGGCCTAATGGATGGAATTATTTTAGCATCATGATATTTTAGGATATGAGAAACCCATACCTTACTCAAATTATTCAACCCCTTTGAAATATAATATTCCTCATCATGTTAAAATTTAATTAAGAATAAAAATTAGTTGGTCAAGTTTTTATTACCTGGATTGCATTATTAATTGATATATCATGGTAACCGTAGATATTTTTCCCTTGGTGAATATATTTGGTGGTGACATAAATCAACCTGGCAATTAAAAAGGGTGTCAATTGTGTGGGTTTCATATCTATAGGATCTCATACTATTTTAGGTTCTAATAAATAAGAATAGTATGACTTGTATGGGTCTATATTGAAAATTGAGTGTATTCCCAAGTATGAAAGTAGATTGAAAATAAAATCATTCTATCCTACTATGTTCTATATATTATATGATTAATGCTACATAAGTGTGATATTACGATAAATATTGAAGAATAATTCTTTATTTAAGTAAATATAAACTAATATATAACTTAGAAAGTGTGTAAAGTATGGTGTGGATCATTCCACACTTTGTAATTTTTTTGTTGATGCCTAAGTATTTGCTAAACATATTGATGGATGCAATAAATATATTATAAAAAGTATTTGTTTTATTCAACATAATAGTGAGATATTCGTATGTTTTCCAAATGATCTCCTTTTTAATATACCACTAGTCTTATATACCAATTCTTTCTATATACCTACCCTTCCTATATACCCACTAATATGTGGAAGAAGCTAGTCCTCTCTAAGAACTTAAGATACATGAAAGAGAATGATGCATGAGACCAAGGTAATACAAAAAGAGATTATTCCTATCAATACCACCTACTTAAAGAGAAATTCGTGTGTGTGGGTTTAAATTCCCTATATACTTAGATTTTTTAAATTTCAAGAATTACGTCTGATGATTGTGACAAATAGGATACAAAAATGGAGTGAAATAATCACAAAAAAATGGTTTCCATATTTCTCCTTGTTTATAGCTATAGATAGTATTTGAGTGAAATAATTGTACAAGGCTATAGACACACTAGCAAACTATGATAGCTTTACATATAAATGCAAGTTATCAATGCCATTTATGTTGAATATTGTGAGTGTATTAAATAATTTTTTTTATTTGTGTACAATTCCTTTTAACCATACAATAAACTTTTAAAAAACTTTTCTAATAAATTACAAACTATTTGATACCCAAAATACACATACTATCACATAACTCTCACATTTTTAATATTAACCCTTGGCCTTTGACTAATTATAACTATGAATATTTTTACATTTAGACATAATAAACTAAGATATAATAACTTGACATTTACAACATACACTATTCTCACCACATGAGTCTTGACTTGATATTTATGAAAAATCACATATTCCAATAACTAATTGTTAACACTTTACAAATAACTTAGATAAGACACTTTATCTCTTGATGACCCTTAATATAAATACAATACTCTATGTAGGATTTTCTTTAAAAACCATCCTTTTATTTTTATTTTTATTTTTATTTTTTTCATTTTCAGTTAATTTTCATTTTTTTCATTTATATATATATATAATTTAAAAATTGTATTTTCATTCAACTTGCTAATTTATTTTTATATATTTATGCATGAATAAAAATAAATACAACTTATAAATCCCTTTCAAATAATTAAATTTTCTTTAAACATAAAGAAATAAATTATCTTTATAACTAAGAAAAAAAACAATTTTTGAAGGAAAATTAAAAATTAAACGTGTGACCTCTAGGTTCTAAGTCATTTGTAATCACATTGGTTCCAAATAAACTTGTTACCTTTATGTAAATTCACTCTATGCATGTTATTTTTCATTTTTTATATTTGGCTGGTTTTATGTTGCATGCATATCCTCTTTTTATTTTTTAAACCCTATTGATCACTCATAAGTGTTTTTCAACAACCTAAAGTGATGCTTAGCTTCCTTTCCATTATAAATGGTCTATTGTTACTGTCACCCTTAAAATCTAAATTTTAGCCATTATTGGGTGAGATTTTGTGTAGTATATTTGTTATGCTTATGTTGGATCTTCTATCATATTAAAACTAGTCCAATTCAAGTGTTTAGAAGTATTTTTTATTTACTTTATTCAATATATTAATGTCTCTCTACAAAATCTTCTTTCAAGTCCATTAACTAAAAATATCTCTCTAAAAAAATATAACATTCCTAGGAGATTCAAAATGAATGCTTCAACAAGCATTTTAGAAATATGATTCTACACATAAATTTCTAGCCTGTCAACTAATTTGACAAGTCCATTTTTGTTAACAAACATGGAAGTGATATTAACATTCATGGATACTATAATGTTTGTTTTTAATGAACTCCAAAAATTCCTATAGTTAGATTTTAACAAAAAAATTGTGATTTAAAAAAATAGAAATAAAATAGAAGAAGAGAAAGTTGTATATTTTAAAGGTGTAAAAAATTTAAAAATAAAGTATGATGAAAAATAAATTTAGGTCTTTTACAGTAGACATGGGAAGAAGTCAACTTCAAAGAGAGTATAATAATTTGGAAATACAAGGATTTCTTTCTTTCCTTAGGAGAGTGAATTCAAGAAATAAAAAATCAAAGAGATTCCTATTTTTTTGGTCACGTTATGACAATTCCATGCATTTATATACAATTTTAAAAACATGTGAGAAATATATAAACCATATTTGACCAATGGAGGAAAAACATCATATGAAAATTATTATTGAACAAGCAACACAATAATTCATTTTAACTAGCCTTAGGTGGACGCATAACACTAAAATATTTTTTCTCAAGCTTTCAAAATAGATTAGGATGACTTGTCCATCATTGTTGGTAGGTATATCTTCAAAAAACTTATAGAATATACTATTATTCAAGATCAATAATAACCTAAACCTTGCTCTATGCCAATGATAAATTAAAAAAATATTTTCATGCATTACATGAATCTTAGGTATATAGACATAACTACATACAATAGTATGTCTCTTGTATGTCTTAAGAGATTCTTAGTGCTTAACCTTCACCTATTTATTTAGCTTCTTTAAATATCCCATAAGGTATATTTATTTAGCTTCTCTCAACCTCTCGTGAGGTATAATAATATTATCTAATATCCCTTAAGGTGTAATAATTACATAATCTAATAATATAATAAGTACCTCACAAAATTAATTAATGTATATTAAGGATCTATAGTTGATGTCGCCATGTCTATGGTGTCAATGGTTGTTGATACCATCTATGTTAGCTACCAAAGAAATAATATCTTTCTTCTTAGAAGAATAAGAATAGGTATGCTCACTAAGCTTATGCACTTGTTCAATATAATCATAATACTTTAAGGCTATTATATGAAAACCATTACCAATATCCTTAACCACCCATACACCTAGATAAAATTTCATCTTTTTACTAGTACTAGTGATGTGATAAACAAAAAGGATATTAGGACTCACACCTTGTACATGTAGGAGTTTTTTAGATATTGAGGAACCAAGAACAAAATCACCACTTTTTCCTAGTTATAAAAAATAATCATCATCAATAACTACATACTCAACATGATGTTATCCATTATATTTTATCAAAATATGACAATACTTTATCATGTTTTGGGTTTCCCCTATATCTATAATCCATACATCCACTAATATGGAGTTTTAGTAGGATGAATTAACAACCATATGTGTATGTGAACTTTTATGTAGTAAATAGTCTCTTGTGTTGCAAAAAATTATAATCTCTTGCATTTAATTCTTACTAGAAACAATACTACTATAACAAAGAACTTGAAGAAATTATGTAATTTGAATAAAGGGGTCAAAATGCTTCTATATGAAAAAATTATGGCCCTCACAAGTTTGGATAAAAACATATATTATATTGAAAAAACCTATGAGAGGATTTAAAAATATAAATTTACCTCTAAAGTATTATCTTTTGGTATGTATCTTTGATTGGGTAAATGAGGAGATACCACTTGTTTGCTAACTCTATTACTAATTAGATATGAGACAAGGAAAATGATAAATATTATTGTATGAATTGGCATTTTGGGGTTAGATCCTCTCCCTTGAGATAATAAAGAGTTTATTGTATTCCTATAATCAAGTACCACATCAACCATATAAGCTTCCATATTTGACACATCATGTAACATTAATTCCAACTCAACCCATAAAGGAGAGCAAGGTTTTGAACCCTATAGCTTTTACATATCAAGTCTTAATGCATTCCCAACTATCCACATGGACCATAGCCCATAATGAATTAAAATCACCCTACTTTATTATTAATATATAAATCATAAATGTAGGGTCTATTGACCCTTCTTAATACCCTTCATAAGGACCAATAAATAATCACACTATACATGGTACCCATTAATAGTTTATTGGTCACATTCATACTCAAAAGAGAACTCATAAGAGTTTAATCCCATACATCCTCTAGGACCTAAAGAGTCAAGAAGGTCCTTAGTAGCCAATGTATGCATAGCATAATTGAGTCTAGAAGTAGAGGCACACATTATTAAATATAATGTGTAAGTAGAATGAAATGTGCATGAACCTACACTATCTAATTTGGTTTCTTATTAATCATATTTTCTTTTAGTAAATTTTTTTTATGCAATAAGATAAACAATGAGTCATCCTCATGATCTCAACTACAATATGTTTAATATCTTTATCATGTATCATTTGGTTATGTCCCACCATAGGGATCGATATCACCTAAAATATATCTTATCATCTATGTATCCTAGGTACCAAACCTTATGTATCCAAATACATCACTAGCTTCATGCAATAGTTTTTTCCCACTATAAACAATAATATTTCTTGGAATATCCTAAATTTTAAACTTAAAATTTAAAAAACTAGAGGGATTAAATATTAATTACACTTATATTTAATTAAATTTAATTAATTAGTTTATAATTAAATGTAGGTTTAATTATTCTCCATAGATTTTATTCCCTACATCCCTTGTTAGCATCTTTTTAGACTATAGTTTTTTTATTATCATAACTACAACCATTTTGCAACCTTTCATAAATCCATCCATATTTTTTTTGTCATGGTTTTGGTTTCACTTATAAAAATATGATTTCATCAATAAAATTCTCAAGTAAGTATTGTTGTAATCGTATCCCCTATATCCCATATCATATGGTATTAGAGAAATCAATCCTACTCCTATTCCTTTGTTTATTTGGTCCTTGTCCTAGCCTATATCATTCCCATCATAATATACCTCATGATACATTAAATTTTTTTTTTTTTCAAAATCCTAACTCTGCTCTAGTTGCTCAATGTGCACCTTCTTATCATATTCAATGATAGTATTGACCACTATAATTCCTAATTAGATCATATTTCATTCACTCAATGACATGCAATTCTACATTCAGCATGTATGTTTATAGATACATGATTAAGAAGTTCATATTGAGTAGGAACAATATTCTTCTTTAATACAACCTAAGTAGCAACAAGCCTCTAATTAATGTAATAGTACCATGGATGATATTGTACATCATCAATATCTATTCATATTCCAACTTTCCATCTATGTATCTTATACTAATTAGAGAGGGACCCTACATACGAATACACATTAGTGATCCCAACCAAGGAGGGCCTTGAAAATAAATTTTATTTTGTAAACTAATATTGAAGAAGTTGGGTTTTTTATGATTTGGCCTACCCTAGGACCTACCTGTACCAATGAATAGTTTATCCAGAATGATTATAAAATAAGGAAAAACTATCATGGGGGCATAAAATCAATAGAAATATAACCTTCGTTGTATTTTTTTCTCTCTGTGTAGGTGATATGGACCTATGTGATAATATATACAAGAGTGAGGTGTTTATCATACATGCAACTCAAGATGAATGTGGTGGTATTTATGTAGGTATCTTTAAGGTTCTAGGAGGGCTCGTGGAGGCTATGGAAAATGTTGTTTATGTTATTGTATTTGCTTGAGGACTCAATTTCTAGTTCCATGTCACCCTTCTACATTTGGATAACTAACAAGAAAAAGCATTAATAAAATGCAATCATTTGATACCACCTGCTCCTAGAAGTGGAGTAGTACATCAATTATTGATAGTGTTATTGATAAAAGCACCTTTGGTTTAACACATGATATCCAAGTTTTTATAGCATGTATCTAAGAAGTCAAATAGAAAATTTATCTAGGATTCATCGTGTTGTCAAATATTTCATAATATTATCAAAGAATTTTATAGTATAGAGAAATCTCCTAGTCGTAGTTGCTTGATATGGTCCTCGTGAGACATCATGATTCATGTATTTCAAAAATCAATAATATTTTTTATGCTACCTTGGATCAACTCCCCACCACTCTACCAACTCTATGCAATAACCTTTGATATAAACTTTTCACTTAGTACCATGTCATTACCTCATAAATACTTGTTGCCTCTTGAAATAGAGTGTCACATTGGCAGTTGAAACACATTGTGAACCCCTAATCATAGTCCAACACACATGGTACCATTTTATATTTTTAATGTGGAGGAGCTTACATGCATTGTAAGTAATTCTTCCACATCTTGTGTGTGGGTCACTTTATTTTAGTTTTTTTATTTTATAGGTTATCCTCATTAGTAAAGTACATATTGAAAAAAACTTCGATCTAAATCTTGTTCAAAACAGAGAGACAACTATAAGGTTCACATAAAATTTATCTTCTTGATTCATTGGGCTACGTTTTATGATTCAAAATAGGGGATATAAGGAACTAAAGTGCAACAAATACAATTAAAGTGTAATATAAACTATTATCTCTTTATTTATTAATGATGTCCTTTGAATAAAATCTACCTTCTTATAATTAACCTTTTGTCCTTTAAAATGTGAAACTTCTTTTTAGAAATACAACATTTAGAAATAATTATATTCATATAAAACCTTTTTAGAAATACAATACTTAGAATAAATTATATTTATATGCCATATACAACTATATTTTTATCCCCTAAAATTAGATCCATAATAAAGTCAAACTTGTATTATCTTATCATGTCTACTACTCTTACAAGTTGGATGATATTTACCCAATTTAAAATTAGTCTAACTTTAGATGCTAATTTAGTCCATCCAATTCTTTTTTAGCGATAACATGTCCAAAAACTACTATAAATTGGGTATTAGTCCAACAATAAAAAAAACATGTTGATATAATTGGATATTACTAAATTACATTTCAAATGAGTATGAAAACATTGATCTTAAATTTTGAGACACTTTCAAGCATCATAAAGAGTTCAAATAGAGAATAAAGTCTTTAAACCTTACACAATTTAACTCAAAATAAAGAACCAAAAAAAAAAATTCAATAAAAGCTATGCTTATGGAGATATGCCTTCTAGAAGCTATCCTTATGAAGCTCCCTGATGAATATTGGTCTTACTATTTTTTTTCTATGAAAATTTGATCAAACTACTCTCCAAATATCTACTATATTAACCATTAATCTTATTTATGGTATAAAATGGAACTATAATTAAGCAACAATTTTACGTAAAAATTAATCAACTAGTTAAATACATGTAACTTAAAACAATTAGTAAAAAACAAAAAAAAAAAATTCAAATAAAAAGCAAATTATAAAACGCTATCATACTTTTAAAAAAAATATTAATATAACTGAGATAACTACCATAAAAACATTTATTGTTATACATATTAAAATATATAATGCATTTAAATTTTTGTTATATATTATAAAATATATAATGCATTTAAATTTTTTTTCACAACTTTAAACTTACAAATTACATAATTAACTTCATGAACTGTATACTCATAAATTAGATTCAACGAGGAAGGCAAGTGAAATTATTAAAGGGGGAAAATTCAAAGAATTCTAAAGCAAGAAATACTCTGTAGTACAAGAACATGAAGGTCGACATAGGTTGGACAATTTGAATTGAGTTACAATTGAGACTGCTAATTTGATTCCAAAAGTCAATCAAAACTGGTTAAGCAAGAAATAAAATTATATCCTAAGATAACGTATAGGTTGGCAATTGAATCTGACTTATTAGATGACAGTTTTTAATTTGATTCAAGAAGGGAAATTTTTATTTAAGACAAAGCTATACGTCAAATATCAAGAATGAAATCTGCACATACACTGGACGTGATCCCTGTTTTAGTCTTTGTTAGATAAAAACAGACATCACATCTCCCTTTCTAGAGTTTGGAATTGACTCTGTTAATAAAAATCAGGTTGGACCAGTAGGTAATTAGACATTCACGTAATGGCTTAGTTTTTCAAGGTTTACTGCTTATTTTGTTAATCCCTAACCATCCCACGTATTCTAGTTTTTGTTTTCAAGTACACTACTTTCTTCCAAGAGAATCGAAATGAAATGACCTTAATTATTGTCCAAATTATTGATTTGAACCGAAAATGATGTTCCCATAAGCCTTCCCACTCCAGATAAGACTTTAAAATGAAACACGTTTTCAATTAAAGTTACCCGCAACCTATCCGAGCACCCAGGTCTAATATTTAGTTGTCTACGCAATCTGTAAATGTAACCTTGTCATGGAAATCCAAACCACGTTGCTATTCCTCTCGACGCTATCGCCCTCGAATGTCTACCTGCAAGCGGAGACTCACAAGAGTTTGCCCCGTTGTCCGATTCATTCGACACCACGTGAATTTGACAAATTCCGGTAAATGTTTTCTATAAATGGAGCAATGATCCTAAGATTTTAGTGGACAGAAGTATAGTGCAGTTTCAATGGGCAAAATGCAGATGCGTTGTGGGGTACTTTTGGTGGTTTCATTTCTGGTGTTGTTACTGTGTGATGGTATTTTGGCCTGTATACCGCCCCCTGTGGTGGAATGCAAGGGCGCTGCCAATTCCGACTGCAGTGTGTTCAGCTATATGGGGGTGTGGGAGGACCGTAGCACCTGCACCACGGCCATGGCGGCGCTACCCAGGACGGAGGCTGAGCTGGTCCAGGCTGTTGCTCATGCTGTGAAGAACAAGCAGAAGATGAGGGTGGTGAGCAGGCTCTCCCACAGCCTTCCCAAGCTGGTGTGCGTGGCGAGCCAAGGCGTCGTCATCGGCACCACCGACTATGATTCCATCGTGGCCATCAATAAGACCGCCATGACCATAACCGTCCAGGCTGGCGCAATGATGAGAAACGTGCTGGACGCCGCCGCCAAGGAGGGATTGGCTCTCAACGCCATGATCTACTGGGACGGGGTCTCCGCGGCCGGGGTCGTTAGCACCGGCGCCCACGGCAGCGGCCTGCTTGGCAGAGGCAGCGGCGTCTACGAATACGTCGTGGCAATGAGAATCGTGGTGCCTGCTACTCCCCAAGATGGCTACGCCAAAGTCATCACATTGACACAAGAAGACCAGGATTTAAAAGCCGCAGTACTCTCGCTTGGAACGCTCGGGGCCATATCCGAGATTACGTTCGCTCTGGAGCCCATGTACAAGCGCTCAGTAACGTACACCTTGCATAACGACAGCGAGTTAAATGAAGATCTGATAGAGACTTTCTTGAGGAAGCACGAGTTCGGGGACATGTATTGGTACCCTTCACATGGGAAGATTGTCCTCGGAGACATTCGTCGCGTGCCTGTTGATGCAACCGGAAATGGGGTTAACAAAAACGCTAATTTTCGGCCCACAAGCGTGGCCGTCATCGGCAAGAATGCCAGTTCAAGTAAGTCCTGTAATCTAAGTTTGCTTGTGTTGCAGACATTGAACAAAGTTTTTTATTATAATGTAATACAACAAACTCTTTTATTTCTTGTATCGCTTGCTGCTTACTAGTTCGAAGCGAGCTCAATGGCTGGCTGAGTTTTTTTTTCTTTAAATGAATTCGTACCCTCATACAGAATGGCTCTGAACGTCTGTTTGCTCGGTCGAATGTATGGGATTTCGAAAAAGTGATGAATTGCATTGCTCGGGTGTCTGGAGATAGAAATTATAGGAGATTACGATAATTAGGTCTATCTCACGTTTTAAAATATGGGAAATATAGAAGATTTCGAGAATTAGATATATCTGACGTTTTAATAGGGGGATTATCAAAGACTTTAAATAAAGTCACTGGAATGAATGCCAGTGACTTTATTTAAAAGAATTACATTGTTATTTAAATTTATTTATGAACATCTAATGAATCTCTGCGTCCCAACAACAGCCATAAGCATTCAAGAGCACGAGGACACAGACAGCATATGCAAAGTCGGCGCGGAAGCGATATACGCGAAGACCATCGGCGGCAGCGGTTTCCTCAACGACGGGAACACCTTCACGGGATTTCCGGTAACGGGCTTCAATCACCTTATGCAGACATCCGGAGGGTGCCAGGACTACGCCCACAAATACGAGAACAATCCCCTGTGCACCCGGGACGAAATCCTCGACCAAAACTTGGCCGTCTGCACGTGGGACAGGCGCGCCAACGGCACCTATTACTGGGACCTGGAAATGCGGGTGCTCCTCTCCAGAGTTGGCGACGCCATTCGAGACATCAAAAAGCTGAGAGACCTCAATCCCAAAGCCATGTGCGAGCTGGACCAGAACGCCATCGGGTTCCGCTCGATCAAAAAATCGGAAGTCTATTTGGGGCCAGCGGAGGACACGGTGACGATAGAGATTATGTACTACCGCCCCAGGGAACCCGGGGTCCCCAAGTGGAACGGGGACTGGTACGACGAGATTGTGCAGATGTTGATCGAGAAGCACGGAGGCACGCTGCACTGGGGAAAGTCCGGAGGGTACCTCTTCGGGGGGCTGGCGAAGAGGACGACGGATATGGAGAAGTTTTTGGAGGTGAAGGAGAGGTTTGATCCGGAGGGATTGTTTTCCAGCGACTGGACTGATGGCGTGTTTGGGATCGGAGGGAAAGATCTGACGGTGTGGAGAGATGGGTGCGCCTTGGACAGGATATGCAAATGTAAGGAAGACCGGCACTGTGCTCCGGAGAAAGGGTATTTCTGCAGGCCCGGCCGAGTGTGGAAGAATGCCCGGGTCTGCAGACAGGAGCGGTAGAAGAATATGGATCTCACAGTTATCAGTTCAGTTGGATTATTATTATTATTATAAGAATATACTGTTGGATTATGTTACCTCTATGTGTGAGGTGAAACCCTGCAAAAGGTGGCAGGTTGGTTGTTTTCTGCAATGTAATTTGCACCTTTTGCTAGGCCCTCCTAATAAATAAAACACTTCAATGTTCACTTTATTTTACAATATAATAAAGCAATTGTATTATTCATGTTCCATAAGAATTTAACAATAATTTAACATATTTCGTTTTAGGTAAAGTCATGTAAATAATCCATTTAGGTCTTGTAATTGTAAAATTGTTATAAACAATAAAATTGTTTAATAATTTTAAATCAATTAGAAAAGATTGATGGTGGTTGGTATTATCTCATTTTTTAATTAGGTGGAAAAATACTGGATTTTGAAAGGATCTTTAAGCATTTACAATGAGATACATAACATAAACAAGAACAATAAGTGGATCAAAAGGAGAATAACCCTAAAGGATAGCGGATACAACAAGACAAACATAATTAGGTAAAAAAAAAACCTTCAATAAAAAGTAAGAGGGTACATCTTATCAACCAGGAATAAAAATAGATCAGAATTTGAAACTCGAACACACTAAGTAAAAAAGGTAGGGAAATCCTTCATCCAGATTTGAAGGGCATTTTGATTGATGCTGTAGTTGGCCAATAGGTCAAATTCCTTATTTCCTTCACTAAAGGTGTGCCTAAATTCAACACCATCAAAATTCTTAGTGCGACAGTAAATATCTTCTATTAAATCTGCAATGGATCACCGAGGAAAATGTTTTCCTTTAGCAATATTAATGATAGAAAAAGAGTCATCTTTAATCACCAACTTCTTTGCATTCAATTTTTTTGGGAGCATGATCCTTGATAATGTACCTAAGCTTCCATAAAAAATTGGAGTGAACACCTAAGAAGTCAACAAAGGCCAAAAGAATAATCCGTTTGTCATCCTTGATGTTTCCTCCATTCCCTGTAATATCTATGTTGCCATTAGATGCCCCATAAAAGTTAAGTTTTATCGAACCTTGAGGTGAAGGTTATCATTTGATAAGATGTCTAGGATTACAGATGGGCAGACTACAAATAATGTTTAGATTCAAGATACCTAGATGACTTGTAAGCTTAATTTTACCATGGGATCATTTTTAATCTTTGATAGAGATTATGAAAGCATTTTATTTTAAGGAATTAAAATTTTTAGCTTCCACGTATAGGGGATCCTTTTTAAAATTCTTGAAGGCTCTCTTATTTCTTTCATTTCAAATACCCCAAATAAAATAAGGTAGACAAAAATATCAAAAACTTCTAAGTAAAATATTCCATAAGGGAGAAACCCACTGCAAATACAAATAAAAAAATGTTTGAATTTGGTCAGAAGAAGGTAGATAACTTCCAAGGAAAAGGGACATTCAAGAAATAAATGATTAGCATTAGCCTCTTTTGTGAAGGTTTCCAATAGTAAGGATTTTATTTTGGGTGACCAACCAAAAGAAGAAATTAACATTAGGTATGAGGTGTTTGAACCCTATCTTATTGGTTGGAAACGAATCCTCTTCCTTGTCAAACTAAATAAAGTAAACAGATTTAACGGTGGAAAGGCCCTTATTATCTACTTTCCAAAAATAGGAATCAACTAGTGAGTTATAAATTAGGAGATGAATTCTAAGAATATTGGATAAATAACTTAGAGCATGATTTTTCCTAGGAGAGGGCTTAACCAGAGATAAAATCTTCCAATATATTTTTCCATCCCTTACCTCAAGAAAGTCAACAACTCTATATCCACATGATTGTATAGTAAAGGGCTCTAAGCAGTATAGAAGTTGATCTTTAATCAAAGGCTCATTATATATCCAACTATATTTCCAAAGTTTAACTTTCTTACCATCACCGATCTTCCATATCAAGATTTTTTTAATGATAAACTTAGAACAAGAAGGTGTTTCCAAAAATAGAGTTCATTGGATTGGCCTAAATATTAAGGAAATTACCATCTCTGCCAAGATATTTAGGTGTTAAAATCTTTATCCATCTAGATTCATCCATTTTGAAAAACTTCGAACCTTATTTTATAATAAGGGTTAAATTTATTTGTTTTAGTTTCCTAAGGCCTAACCTATGCTTGCTCTTTTTGGAACAAGCTTGCTTCCAATCGATTAGAAAAATCCTATGTTTTCGTTCCATGCATATGGAAAGAAAAACTTTTTGAATACTATCACTCTTTTGATGAATCTTTTATAATATCTTAATCAACAATAAAAAATGATCGAGATACTTTGAAGGGTGGATTTAATAATCTATGTTAAAAATAAGTAAAGGTTTCAAATTATAGAAGGTCACGAGAATTAGGTCTATCTCATATTCAATTTTCATTTTGTCCATGTAGCCTTTAATACACAAGCTCGTCGAAATTCACTATCATCGGGCCAAAAGTGGAAACATTCTAATATAAAAGCTTTAGAAATGCACCCACTTCACTCCTAGGTTCCCCGCGAGGATTTAGACTTTTAATTTTAATAATATTTTTTGAACATTTAATTAGGTTAAGCACTCTTTTATGCTTTTAGATATTAAAATCACAAAGCATATTATTTGAGGAGTTAAACTTTATCTTATAGATTTTGAATCTTTACCAACCTTATAACAGGTTTTGATTTTCAATTTATTATAAAAAAATTAAAACTTCAAAAATTTATTTTTTTTATTATTTTATATTATAATATATATATATTTTTATAAAAAAACCATTATAATATTTTAAATAAAAAGTTTAACACTTAAGTTTTATATTTATTTTGTTTTAAATGATGCAAGATTAAATATAATCAATGGTAAAATTGAGATCATACTTTCTAAAGAAACAATAAGGACATCTCCTTGGCTTTTTTTGGGAGGTTCAAGGTTCAAATCCACATGGGGATGAATGTGTTCTTCAAAGAAAAAATATTCTAATATTTGTTTTAAAAGGGATAGATAGGTTGGTACCATAGTGATTTGTCTTAGCCACCAAGTGGTAGCCATAAAGGCTCCACCGGTGGTGGTAATGGCTTAACCTATTATTGACTATTTAACTAACAAGGGGCCTTTATTTGCTCATGTAGAAGAGTTGGAGAGCAAGTGGGTAGTTAAAACTCTTCAATTGTAATCATGACCACATAATGCTATGTAAAATTTATATCATGACCACATAATAATATTTGTCCGCGAGGGCTAGGTGGTAACCTGATACTAAGGGCATGCCATACTAACGATGATGGTATGAATCCCAAAGCAATAATGATCCCCATATCACGCCGATTAATCTTAACGAGACGAATAGGTTTGGTGGTTAACGATGATGGTATGAATCCCAAAGCAATAATAATCCCCATATCACGCCGATTAATCTTAACGAGACGAATAGGTTTGGTGGTTACAGTCCCTTTGGTTTGAACTTTGTGCTGACCAGTTACTAAATCCCTTCCAAGTTTAATATTAAACAACATTACTACGACATAGACCATAAATCAACAAGATAACTCAAAAGAACGTAACCGGTACAAGTTAAGAAGCAATGAATGCCAATCATTACATTGTTATTTCAATTTATTTATGAACCTCTAATGAATCTATGCCTCCCAAAAATAGCCATAAGCATTCAAGAGCACCAGGACACACAGCATGTGCAAAATCGGCACCGAAGCGATATACGCGAAGGCCATCGGTGGCGGTGACGGTTTCTTCACGGGATTTCAGGTATGGGGCCTCAATCACCTTATGCAGACATCCGGAGGGTGTCAGAACTACGCCCTCAAATACGAGAAAAACCCCCTGTGCACCCGTGGCAAAATCCTCGACCAAAGCTTGGCTGTCTGCACGTGGAACAGGCGCGTGAAAGGCACCTATTATTGGGACCTGGAACTGCGGGTGCCCCTCTCCAAAGTTGGCGACGCCATTCGAGACGTCAAAAAGCTGAGAGATCTCAATCCCAAAGGCATGTGAAAGCTGGACCAGAAGGTCATCGGCTTCCGCTAGATCAAAAAATCGGAAGCCTATTTGGGGTGGCGAAGAGGACGACGATGAAAGGGAGGTTTGATTCGGAGGGATTGTCCAAGGCAAAAAAAAAAAAAAAAAAAAAAAAAAATCAGTCTTTAAGAGGGTGAATAAACAACATAATTAGGCAAAGGAAGCCACTCTTAGAGGAGACCGAGCCCTATTGTGGGTATTGACAGAATAACTTGAGACTAGAAAATGTTACCCCCTCGACCTATTACATCAAAAAAGAGGGATCTTGAGGCAAAGGGAAGTTAGGAGAAACCCTGCTAATAGTGTAGGGAGCTTCTCGTTAGTACTTGATAAGGTTTATCAAATGTCTCAACTCATGAGTCAACTTGCGAATGGATTTGAACAATAACAAATATAAAACATCGTAATCTTTTCATGCATAGAAAATTGACTAGAAATTGAATCTCCAAAATAGACAACAACATTCCTAGCTTTTCAAAGTTGAAACAAAATAATAGCATGAAAGAAATTCCATAGAGTAGCAATATAAGTAGGCCAACAACTATTATCTCCAAAAAAATCATATGTCATCTAAAAATTTAGGATGAAAGGGCTTGAACAATGAGCGAATCCAAGACCATGCAAATTAAGCACGGGGTCAAAACCAAAATAGATATTTAAAAGTCTCAAAAAGACCACAAG
Source organism: Wollemia nobilis (assembly GCA_028583015.1). Classification (NCBI taxonomy): domain Eukaryota; kingdom Viridiplantae; phylum Streptophyta; class Pinopsida; order Araucariales; family Araucariaceae; genus Wollemia; species Wollemia nobilis. Next base: position 17,709,610 of record JAQPPZ010017235.1, read on the forward strand.
CCGAACACTTAGGATTAAGAAGACTAACCCTACTAAGTATTTCTCCCATAACAAACCCTTGATAAATAAGAGACCAAATAAAAAAGGTAATTATGGGTTCAAGGTTAAACTACCAGATATGATTTAGACAAGCAATCTAAGTATAGGAGGTAGATTGAATGTGCCATCTTACATTAAGTTTATCAACAATAAGGGAAATATGACTAATAAGCTAATAAACCAAGGAAGAAGAGTAGTTATTGAATGGAGTATCCACATTCCAATGTCAGTCCCTCCATCAGGAACTCAAGAGTTGAAGGTCAAGCTTATGAAGCATGACATGAAGCATAAGCTCTTGAACCTTAAGAAGAGAAGTAAGATCTCATTCTAAAAATTAAATTCACGTTTGAGATTAGGCCAAGGAATCCAGTCTTGAGAGTGCACTAAATTTTTAATAAAGCATATGCCCTTGTAAAATAGCTTCAAAGCTTTAATCCTTGGCATATCAGCAAGAAGAATTGAAGAGTTAGATAGAATAGGAGACCACCATATATTCTGATAATTAAATGAAATACCATTATGAAAACCATTGCCAATCTAGCAAATATGAGGTTTCATCACCTCAAAATCCATCCAAATACTTTTAACAATAAAGGAACCCTGAATCTTAACTTGAGTAGAAGTAATGATGAGAGTATGAAATCCAATATTAGCCCATGCTTTGCACCCATAAGGTAACCCTCAAGAAATACAATGGTAAATTAAAACCTTCCAGGCTTCAGGGCCTTCAATAGCTTTAACCACCCACTTAGCACACAAAGAAATATTTTACCTGTAAATATCAATGATGTCCATCCCACCCTTATCAGTAGGTGTGCAACAAATATTTCATGCAACTCGATGAAAACCACATGAATTATTCCTCTTGGTCCAAATAAAATCCCTAATAAGTCTAGCCAACTTATTATAAGAATTATTAGAAGGGGCCCAACAGGAAGAGTAATAAACATGGGTGGCAACAAGAATCTTTGTGCAAACCTGAAACTTACTATTAAGAAAAAGGGGATGCAAGACCCAATAGGAAATCTTCTTTTCAATTCTGTCAATGACATACTACCAGAGTTTAGAGGGTGAGATGTCAAAACCAAAGGGTATTCCTAAGAACTTAAGGCACTCACCCCTTTGAAGCCAATGCCATGAAATTATCTAAGCCAAGAATACATAGAAGAAAAAGCAAGGAAAAAACAAACAGACTTAGACCATTGGATGTTGGAATCTGAGACCTTAAGAAAAGTATCTAAAAAAACCAAAGTAGTTGAAACTGAAACCTCATCCTCATTGATAGTGAGATAATAATCATCCGTAAAGTACCTATTAATAAGTTGGATGGACATGTCAGGAAAAATAATGCCTTTTATGAACCTCTTAGACGCTTGCTTGATAAGAAGATAACCAAAATATTTAGTAGCAAGGATGTAAAGTGAGGGGGAAAGGATGGCCCTGACGAATAGGATAGCCCTGATAAAAAAGGGGCCAAAGTTGAGAGCTTGGAGCATGATAAGAATGAAAGGCCACTCAATATGATCATAAGCTTTCTCAAAGTCTAGTTTAAGGAAAATGATAGTTTAGGTAGAGAGACGAGCCCATTCTAAACCTTACCAAATAGTAATAAGATTATCCAAGATGTAACACCCTTTAATGAAACCCATCTACTCCAATCTGATAATCATGGGGAGAATGTTGTGAATATAGAGAGCTAAATATTTAGCTAAAATATTGTAATAGACATTAAGAAGAGTAATGGGTCTTCAATTGGTGATAAGCTCAAGTTTGCCTACTTTAGGAATAAATTTAATGTTTCCAAAATTGATGATCTTACCCAGAGAATTATTGGTAAACATTTCATTGTGGACATTAAGCAGATAAGATTTAGTAAACTTCTAAGTGGCTTTATAAAATTCATAGGGAAATCCATTAAGACCAATGGACTTGTCATCTCACATAGTCATAAGAGCATTATTAAGCTCAACAAGTGAAAGAGGAGCCTCACAAAGAAGTCTATCATAAGAAAACAACTTAGTAGGAACAAAATCAAGACACTCTTAGAGCACTATATGATTTTTTAGAGAATCCTATAGTGCTTGAAAAATAAGCTTATAATGATCCACAAAGGCCCCAATGCAATGAAATATTAGGAATAGAAGTCAAACTATAATGAGTGACTTGAATAGCCTTGGTTTTGATCCTAACATGCCTAGAATGAAGACATTTGAAAAAGGCTTTAGATGGAGGAACAAAATCCCTCGTTCACCAGGCACAAAATCCTTTAGAATAACGGAGGCACGTTGCATTGGGAAATTCTAGGGGGTGCCTATTCGAGGGAATAATGAAGAGGATGATGGATATGAAGAATTTTTTGGAGGTGAAAAGGAGGTTTGATCCAGAGGGATTGTTTTCCAATGACTGGATTGATGGTAAGTTTGGGATTAGAGAAAATGATCTAAAGATGTGGACGAACGAGTTTGCCTTAGACAGGCTATGCAAATGTAAGGAAGACCGATACTGTGCTTCGAAGAAAAGGTATTTCTACAAGCCCAACCAAGTGTGAAAGAATGCCCTTGTCTCCAGACAAAAACGGTAGAAGAATATGGATCTCAGAACCATCGGTGATATGATTATTATTATTATTATAATAAGAATATAAAGTCATTTAATTGTTACCACAATGTGTGAGGTGAAACCTTACAAAGGTGGCAAGTTAGTTGTTTTCTACAGAGTAATTTGCACCTTTTGCTAGGCGCTGCCAATAAACAAAACAAAGTTAAATTTCATTTTATTTAACAATAGTATAAATAATAAAGCAATTAATGTCTGACAATAATTTAATATATTTTATTTTAGATAAATATATATATTTTTAAATATAAATATTTAAATGTGGTTTGAATTTGGTTTTTAAAATAAAAATCAAAAATCATATTATTATAATCATCCACAAAAACATTCCATGCACAACCTCAAATGGAAATAATATGTTTAGGTTTAAAAATAGTTAATATTTATAGTGGTAAAAATATTTTAAACATACATAAATTAAATTATTTAATAATTATAAAATAAAATACAATTACATTTTTAATATTTTTATTTATATGGATTGCAATTGATTGAATTATAAATTTTCCACCAATATTTTTAATAAAAATTTAAAATTTTATTTATTTAAATATAATTTAATATTTATAATATAATTATCACCTTATGTTTTATAAGCTTTTGACATGTAAGAACAATGAAAAACAATTAAAACAAAAAATAAATGTTTATAAAACTAATGGTTAATCAGAAAAATTTAATATTTTATAATGTTTACACATTAATGTGTAATATATACACAAAATTTTGTAATGCTATAATAACATTTAATCCACTCAAATTTTTACATTGGTTTCCAAGACTAATATCGGAGGAGCTTTCCAGATTGTTGTTGCATCTGTAGGCTGGTTGGAGGAGTGTTTGCTAGCAAAGTTCATTTGGCATCTTGGTGGTTGTCGAGGGTACTTTTTTTGGTAACTATGTGGTACAATGGTAAAGGTGGCTATGATTTTTCCTCCATTGAGTCTGATGAGGGACCACCTGTTGGGTCTGGCCCTCTCGACAGTTCAAGTTCGCCCTCTTCCTGGGTCACATGAAAATTAAACAATATGGAGGGGGTTAAGCTTGGGACCAAAATTTCATTTACGAAAGCTATTGTTGGTTGTGGAGCCCGAGACAAATTGAAGCCCTATTCCATGGAGGCAAAGTCCTTTCAAATTTGTATTTTTGATTTCATCATGAATTCTCTTCTAGAGAAGGGATATTTTTACTTGGTGGGATAGTTCTCGGGAGGTATACCAGACCTTGAGATCCTTAAGCATTGGGTGTTGTCACGATGGAAGCCCAATTGTTCCCTTGTCTTGCCTTTCCTTCCTCGTAATTTCTTCTTGATCTGACTCTCCTCTAAATTTGATTCCCAAAATATTCTCGATGGGTTCCTTGGTTCTTTGGAAAGCGTGGCTTGTTCGTGCATCGTTGGGGCTCTGATTTTAACCCCACCTCACAAAGGTCAATATTATTTCCATTTTGATGTGGCTTCCAAAATTTCCAGTATTTCTCTGGCATAAGAATGTGTTCAAAGTGGTGACTTCTGCTTTAGGAGACTTCGTCTGCTTTGACTCTCTCTATCAACGAATAAACATAATTTGTCTATATGTGTATAATGGTGGATTTGGATAAGGATCTCCCTAAGTCGGTTGAATTGTTTTCCCACTTGGATTGCTGGGTTCAACCAGTGGTCTGTGAGAACAAACCTATCCCTTGTGGGAAATGCGGTCAAAGCGATTATTTTCATAAATATTATCATTTCTCTCAATCTTGGAAGCCCTCAGCATTTGATTTTTAATGTCCAGTTTCTCAAGGGCTTGCTTCAAGCCCAAGACCCACTATTGAGAAATGTAAGGTTTGATAGGAGAAGGCTCTAATACCTTCTATTGAGAAACTAGTGATGTATTTGAATGGGTCAAAGCCCATTGGAAGGCACCAAGTTGATTTGGTAAGACCTGCTATTGTCTTCCCCTCATAGAAAGCTTATGTTCTCACTCCTCACCTAGAGATGGTTCTCCAACCTCAGAATATAGTGTCGCATTTACCTCTAGTTAACTCATTAGGTTGTCTCGATATGGAGGCCATAAAGGCTCTGGACATGATGATGGAGAATGTGGTTTCTACTCCTAATGTGGTTTGTGCTTCCTTGAAGGATTCCTTTTTGATGCCTTCGAGTGGTTTGGGTAGCCCAATGGGCTCTCCTAAAGTAATTTTTGAAATGGCTCCCCAGGCCCAAAGATAAGAAGTTAGCATAAGAAAGGTTTGGACCTTGGCCTTTCCAAACATTCGAGTAGGCCCCTAGAAAAGCCAATAGAAAGAAGAAAATGGAGGAGGCTTTGACCAATGGTGGGCAAGCAAGGCTTGTTGTTGGAGAGGAGAACAGAGATAAGCATATAAGGTTTGATAGCTTTAAACCTTCGCTCTCTAGACGATCGAGCAAGAAAATCTCCTTTTTATCTCAATGACGATGTACTCGTGGAACATGAGAGGGCTAAATAGCTCCTCCAAAGAGTGTTTGTTGGATTCACTTAGGAAAGATAAATCCCCTAAATTTTATGCATCCAAGAGTCCAAACTTGATGATGCTTCATGGGATTTTGTTCATAATGTAGTTTGGAAACACTCTAGCTTTGCGGTGAGTGAGGCTTCTAGTTTTGTCAGTGGTATTTTATTTTTTTCAGACCCTTCTAAGTTTGATGATCACGTGGTTTTGTCCTCTTCAAGGGAAATAAATATTCTTTTCTGGTGTAAGACAACCCACAGAAGGTGGGTCATATCTAATATCTATGCATCGATTTCCCTTATTGATAGAAGGAGAATTTGGGATATTCTACTCGAGATGAGAGCCTCATTTCAGTACAAGGTGTGGGTGGTTTTGGGGGATTTCAACACCCCTCTTTTTCCTTCAAAAATATGAGGTGGCAATGAAGTGGATTCCAGAAGCCTAAATGATTTCATAGATTTTGTTAATGCCACATGTTTAAGAGATTTAGACTTAAAGCACTTGAAGTTCACGTGGAGTAATAGGAGGGCATAAGTCAATTTGATTCTCATCATATTAGACAATTTTTTTATGTCCAATTCTTGTCTCCATATATTTTGTGTGGCCATTTTATCCACTCTTCCTTGAATTGGTTTGGACCATAACCCTTTGTGGTTGGAGGTCCCCAACGGTCAACGTTTTTTCCCCATCCATTTCATTTTGAAATGATGTGGTGCTCGCATCCTATTTTTGATGCCTCTTTGCGGGACTGGTGGTCAGAGGAGGTTAACAATGTGGGTATGGAAAGACTTTCCAATAATATTAAAATGCTAAGGTCCAATCTTAAGGTTTGGAATAAGTTTTCATTTGGTAACATTTTTAGAGAGAAAGAAAGGATTCGTGGGCAGTTGTTAGAGACTTATTCCAAATAGGAAATACAGGGAGGTTCAATGGAGCTTCTCTTGGAGGAGCAATCTTTGCTTGTAGAGCTTAATAATATTCAAGCTAGAGAGCAGATCCATTGGAAGTAAATATCTCAAGAAATCTGGCTTAAGTAAGGGGACCGTAATTCTCAAAATTTTCACACCTCCATCCTTCGTCGAAGGAGCCACAATTGCATAAAGGATATTAATATTAGTGATGGCAGGTCGACTTTGGATATCTTCTAAATAAGGGAGGGGGTTGTGGAGTTCTTATCCTCCCTTTTGTGCTTGATCCTCATAAGGTAAATCAATGATAATAATTTCATGCTAGAGGTAATCTCATGCCTAGTAACAAAGGAGATGAATGAGGGGCTAGTTACTCTTTTTTAGACAAAGAAATTTTTAATGCATTAAAGTTGGTGAGCCCTCTTAAGGTGTCTAGTCCTGATCGTTTTCCTTCGGGGTTCTTGCATAAGTATTCACATATCTATGGCTCATACATTTGTGTGGTGTTTCGGGACTCTCAAGCTTTGATGGTCATCCCTAAATATATAAATTTGATGCTATTGGCTCTGGTGCCAAAAAATACAATGTGTCGTCTTTCAATGACTTTCGGCCTATAATTTTGTACAACACTTTTTATAATATTCTTTCTAAAGCCTTATCCAATAGGTTGAATGTTATCCTACCTCTTCTCATGGATAGTACCAAATGTGCCTTTGTCCCTGGTAGACAAATTTTATATGGGGTGATTGTGGTACACAAACTCCTCCACTCAATTAAAAAGAGTGGGCGAGCATCATTTTTATTCCACATCTAGAGAAAATTTGGTTTTAGTGAAAGATGGATGGGGCTCATAGAGGCTTGCATTTATTTTACCTGCTTCTTTGTCCTGGGTAATGGCTCTCAAGTAGGGTTCTTTTAGTTGTGTCATGGTATGTTCTAGGGTGAACCTCTGTCTCCATTCCTTTTCATTATTATGGTGGAGATGCTTGGTCATTCAATTTTATACCAAAACTTTGATTTTGGTTTAAGGTCAACACTTCCCTACCCATTGATCTCTCACCAGTAGTTTGCTGATGATACCATCCTCTCTTGTGAGGCATCAATGTTCCATGGAAGGAATGTGAAGTCCATTTTGGTAAGCTACAAGAAGGTTGTCGAGCAACAGATAAATTTTTAAAAAGGCTTCATTTATTTTGTTAATACTCCGAAGACCTAGTAAAGGAGAATAGCTAACATTTTAAAATTTCGTATTTATTCTCTCTCGACCACTTACTTGGGGATCCCCATTTTTTTTGGTCACATTAAGGATAATTTTTAGACCTCAATTCTTGAAAGAGTCCAACGCAAATTAAAATCTTGGAAAGGGGAATTACTTAGTCAAGCGGGAAATGTGGTGCTGGTCCAAAACACCTTGTAGAGCATCCCCGTCTATTTTTATCTCTCTTTCATTTACCCTCTAAGGTGGCTTCCAAACTGGATATCATCTACAAATAATTCCTATGGGTGGGCTTTGAGTTGAAAGGAAAATTCCACCTTGATTCATAGGAGCAGATTTGTAAGAGGAAGAGGCAAGGGAGTCTCAATCTCAAAAATCTAACTGTGATGAACAAATCTATTGTGGCAAAACTTGGGTGGAAAGTTGTTTTGAATTCTAATATTATTTGGTGTAATATCCTTAAGGCTAAATATCACTATGATTATTTTTTAGTAGATTTCCTTCCTAGTGGAGGGTCGGCCTTCTGGAACAACCTCATGAAATCTTGTAGGTTCCTCAAGTCTTTTTGTAGTTGAATTATTGGAAGGGGTGAGGCGGTTAATTTTTGGGATGACATTTGGGCTAGGAAAATTTTCTTATGGGATGATCCACGATACACCTCCCTTGTTGCTCATTATAGAATCCATGGACTTGAAAATGTGGTAAATTTTATTATTGTCCAAGATGGACATAGATTTTGGTCTCTCTTCCTTCTAGAGCTGGTCGTCGATGTAGATGTAATATTGTGGTGCACTTTATTGGTGGAGTTGAGGCTTATTATGGTATGTAATATTTTAATAGATGATATATTGGTGTGGATGGGGGATCCGAATGGGTCCTATTCTGTTGAATTTACCTACATTTCTCTTAGCTTAGTGGAGGAAGACTTTTTTTCCTACAAATCAAATTTGGTTAAAAAATCTAACACCGAAGATTAAAATTTTCTATTGGTTGGCTGTGCAAAACAAAATCCTCTCAATCAAGAATCTTCTCAAGTGGGGGATGTTCCTGGTCAATAGGTGTTATTTATACAAGAATGATTGGGAATTGATGACTCATATTTTGCTCAGCTATCATAGTGCATAAAATATTATGGCTTTCATTCTCTCTTGGTTGGATGTTGCATGGGTGTTTCTTAATTCCTTAATGGACTATGTCATCCAATGGAAGTCACCCTTTGTTTCTTTCTAGCTTAAATGTTTTTGGAAATTTTTCCTCCCACACTCCTTCTGGATAATGTGGAAGGAAAGGAACTCAAGGGTATTCAAATAAGTGGAAAATAATATTGCCCAAATCAGCCTCAAGATTATGTGAAATATGTTAGAAAATGTTTCTTCGGCTCTTAGTAATTTGAATCCTTCAAAATTAATTTTGATGCTGTCCCCAAGTGAGCGGTTGTTTGAATAATGACTTGGTTTTGTGTTGTTATCCCACTCCCATCATACTCCTAACCCAAGGAGGGAGATTCTTTGGTCTCTGCCACATTTTGGGTGGTATAAACTTAACTTTAATGGTACCTCTAAAGGCAAACCTTGCTTAGCTAGTGCAGTTAGTGCAATAAGGGACAACAAAGGTGATCTTATTCTAGCTTACATGGACTACCTTCGAGTCCAATATTCCATGGTGGTTAAAGCTAGAGTAGCCTTCATTGGGTTTGAGTAGCTTAAGAAATTTGGTATCAAAAACACAATTATTGAATGGGATTCCCTATCCATCATCAGCATGCTTCATGGAGTTTCCCGTTTGGGATGGAAAATAGCTAATTTAATTGATGAAGCAACTTGGCTTGCTCGTTCCTTTTATAGCATGGAGTTATCCCATGTTTTTAGAGAAGGTAATTCAGTGGTTGATCTCTTAGCAAACTTGGGAGTTCATTCTCAAGGCTTATCTATATGGTAGTGGGATTTTCCCAATGATATTGTACTTTACATCAAGGAGGAAGCTCCTTAACTCTTGTTAGATTTTGGTTCCTTTCAAATATCTAGGCTATCTGGTTTGTGCACACATGTTTGAGTTCTTTATGGTGTGTATTAACCTTTATTATGATATCCCCTCAGTACATTTCTACCTTCCTTGATTATCCCTTTTGGCCCCCTTATGACATCATCCCTTCTTATGCCCGAGCTTGTTGAACTTTGTATCCTATTGTAACTTTCAAATTTCAAACAATGCATTTATTCAAATTGGTGGTTTCTAGCCCCCCACATTGTCTTGCTATTATTTAGGATTGAGTTGTTTGGTTTTTGCTCCATGGCTTACCTTCATAGGGGTGGTGTCAAATCCCTTGATTCTCCTTCCTCAGGGGGTGCTTGCCTTAGTTTTTAATACCTTACTATTCTTTTGGGTGGGCCTCCCTTATGGAGGTTATCTTATGCTTTAATTGGCCTTTGGGCTTAATTGTTGTATAATGTTGTGGGGCTCCTTTCAAAACCCTCTTTTAATATTAATACCTAAAAAAATATATCGATAAAATAGATGCAAACAATTTGACTTCATCTAACATAATCACAAAAATAAGTTTACAATTTACTTTCTTATTTATAATATAAATAAATTATCATAATTTTTAATTTTTTTGATAAATTTTATTTATAATAAATATATTTTTGAATTTCAACACATGGGAATTTGTATTTCAATGATTGATATGTATTTTCTTTACATTAAGATATATTTCTCGTTATAAACTTATTTGTTTAAATCATATTATCAGTTCAAACTCAAAGATATGTAGAGGTTTGTACTTTGTTGTTACTATTTTGTATAATGTTATATTCCCTTTAACAGTGGCCTTATTATTCAAAAAAATTGATCTATTGAATATTATGCTTATACATCTATTAAAGCCTATGTTTTTGAGCAAAATATAAGGTATTATTGTTTTTTTTTCTAACAAATATGGGAACTTATTTGCTTGAATCATATTATTGGTTTAAAATTAGATATATGTGGATGTTTGTACTTTACTACTATTAGTTTACATATTATTATATTCCTTGTGATATTTCCATCATTAGTAAAAAATCTTGGACCTATTGACTATCATAGCTACACACTGATTGAAGCATATGTTTTAAAGAAAAATATAATGTATTCTTGATTTTACTTCTTAAAAAATATAGGAAATTTTTTGCTTGGATCACATTATTGATTTTAAATTAAAAATATATAGAGGTTTATACTTTGTTACTATTACTTTGTATAATGTTATATTTCTTTTGATATTGGCCTCTAAAAAAACACTTGGATCTATTGAATACCATAGTTGTACACCTCTTTAAGTATATATTTTAAAGCAAAATGTAAGGTATTCTTATTTTTATTTTTCTAAAAAATATATGCAATGGGATGCTCTGTCAATCTAAAACTTAAATATTTTCAAGTATTCATGTTAAGTTGCAATATGAATTGGAAAAATATTATCATTGGTTAATATGAAGTTCATGCATTAGCTGACTTTAATAACTCCTTTATACACCTTATTTTTATCCATAGAGCCTAGAAACTTTTCCACTTGTGAGAACAACATTGTTATTGCATAATAGAGTTCATTCTATAAATTTTACTAATTTAATTTATAACTATTAATTATGTTATACAATATTAAAATGAATGGTTTTGATTATACAATTTATACAAATAAATATTCAAGATTCATGTAATAGTCATATTAACATGTGCAAGACAAAATTTAGATAAAAATTAACCCATCGAATTTTGTATTTATTATCAAGGTAACTACTACTATAGAATATCATAAAGTCTGTATCAATAGAAGAATCTCTATCTAGGTATTTCATTATTTAATAAAATTGTAAAGTTAAATATTTGATGGAATTATGATACAAAATGAAATGAAATATGTTTCTTTAGTTTTCCTAGATAATAAAATATTGATAAAAATATACAATTCAATCTATTTTGGCTCATTTGCATTTTTTTAGTCTTTAATATTTCTAATCTTACTCTTCTTTTCTAAGTGTTTTAAAAGAGAAAATTTCTTGAAAATAAATTTGGTGGTGCTTATCCATTAAAATGAGGGATAATATAGCTTATGTTTATCTTTATTTCGTTAAACTTACAAAACTTTCATTATTTTTCTTTTTGCTTGTATGGTTTTGTGATGGGACAAGAAAATATTTTAGATAAACTCTTAGGTAGAGGTAATTGACCTTCCTTGCATAATCTACATAAATATTAAGTCACCTTATACTTCACCTTTGGGGTAGCCACTAAATTAACCATCAGATCATATTATTCTGATATTAAAATCATTTATCACAAGTTCCTTTACACATTTAATCATAAAAAACTTACATTATTTTCAACAAAGTTGATCTCCTTATGTAGAAACTATAAAATATTTCATTTTTTTAATTCTATTCTATGACATTCATCCATCCATAATTCATATGTTTTCTAATATTAATTTTTTATATTGACAATATATTTGTGAATGGTTATTTCCTCCAAAAAGCAAACAAGGATGGAGGTTCCAACATTATTCTAACATATATCCATATCTTCCACAATATTTACAATAATTTCATTCCTTAATATTTTTCAAATTTTTTTATGTTTTTACTACTTGTCACACCTTTCTTTTATTAAAAGTTTAATACCACCTATTACAACTTTGATATTACTAGTCTTTGCTTGGTTTATATATTTATTTCTTTTAAGGAATTTTATTTTCACAAGTTTTATCTTAGTTGCATGACTTGTATGTTTTGTATATACAAGACCTCAAATTTATGGCCTTATACCTAATAATATGGGTTTTTTCACATTTTATCCATTTTTTCCTAGACTTGTACCACTGTATTCTATTCTCTTAATAATTTTGAATCAAAACCTTTGATATGGTCTTCAAAGTACCCAAATTCATCATCATAATCAAAATATCCTTAAAGAGGATATATTTTTCATGACCAATATAATCTCTTTCTACAAAAATTCTATCTTCATGAACAATGTTTAAATCATTTGTGTCATATCCTATATTTGCTCTCTACACAAGATCCTTTGTATTTTTAAGAGCTATTACTTTTGTAAACTCAAAAAAATTACTACTAAAGACAAATTTTCTATTTCTATGATTGATGACTTGTTGGATGAGTTACATGGTATCAAAATTTTCTCCTAGTTGGATATCTACTCTAGAAACCATTGGATATGGATCAAAGAAGAAGATATTCCAAAAATAATACTTAGAACTCGTGAGGGTTATTATGAATTTTTGGATATGCCTTTTGGCATAACTAATACACCTGAAACCTTGTAGAGCCTTATGAAAAATATCTTCTACCCATTTCTTTGCAATTTTATTTTGGTCTTCTTTGATAATATTTTCATCTATAGTTGAACTTGAGCACAACACATGCAACATCTAGATCAAATTTTTTAACTATTGTAAGATCATAATTTATTTTCCAAATAATCTAAATGTTCCTTTGAAATGCATGAGGTTGAATATTTAAGACATATTATTTCATAGGAGGGAGTTAAGGTTGACCCGATAAAAATTGTAGTTATACAAAATTGGTCTAAGCTATAAACTCCTAAGATACTTCAAGAATTTTTGAGTCTCATTAGCTACTACCAATATTTGTTCAAGGCTATATAAAAATAATAACTCTATTAACTACCATGTTAAATAATAATTCATTTCTATAGAAAACTCTAACAAAAAAGCTTTTGAAGATCTTAAGGAAGCCATGAATTTGACACCAATGTTAGCCACCCTTGATTTTTCCAAATAATTTATAATTGAAAGTGATGATTTAGGCCATGGAATTTTTGCAATATTAATACAAGAAGGAAATCTCATAGCTTTCACTAGTAAAGCATTGTCAAGAAAAAATCTAAGAAAGTTCACTTATGCAAAATAAATAATGGCTATCCTCCATAATATCAATAATTGGTGATATTATATTATTGAGAGACATTTCTCTGTTAAAATGGATCATTAGAGTTTATAGTATTTTTTAGATAAGAGGGTATTGACTCTAGCACAATAGAACTAGATTTCAAAATTGTTTGAATATGATTATGATATTGTTTACAATAAAATGAAGAAAAATAAAAAGTAACATTGTGTACCATGACATATTAGTTTGATGATCATGACACATTGTGTACCTTCTATTACCCACTTTCATAGTGATTTATCTAACTTTATAAAAAGTAACCAAAGGCCCACCCTTACAAACCTTTAGGGGGAAAATCCAAAGGAACCCCAATTAATATACTAGATAATAATGAGATGGATAGCTATCGAGATACCAAGTTGTATTGTGGTTCTAAAAGATTTATTTATTTATGAGGATATCATGAAGAGATGATGAGGGAGATGCATGCTTCACTCACAATAAGTCATTCAAGTTTTTTTAAGACATGAATGGGTTAAAAATATTCTATTGGAAAGGAATAAAAAAATCTAAATGTTTATGGTAAAGTAAGAGATCTACCAATATATGAAAGGATAAATAGTTTATACTTAGGTCCTCTACAACCTATAAAAATTTTAGAAAGTGTATGGACTGATATATCTATGGATTTTATCAAATGAATTCCTAAATCTAGGGGAAGATTTGTGATTATTGTGGTTGTGGAATGTCTCTCAAACTATGTTTATTAATGTTCCTTGGACCATCCTTACCATACCTCCACCATTGGTCAAATATTCATGGAGTTAATTTTTAAATTTAATGGTATGCCAAAATCTATTATGTTTGACCATGACCTTACTTTCACTAGTAATTTTTTGTAATAATTATTTAGATTGTAGGGAATGCAATTATGAATGAGATCTATCTACCATCCATAAATAGTTGGGTAAACTAAAATTATTGGAAACCTACCTTCATTTTTTTACATATAAGCATCCAACATAGTGGGCCAAGTGGCTTCCCTTGAATGAATGACGGTACAACACTTCATTCCACACAACCACCATAATATTTTCTTTTGAGATAGTTCATGGGTACCCATATCGATTCACATATTTATATGTGCTAAGAAAATCCAAATTTTAGGTAGTAGATTCATCATTTCAATAATGTACCAAAATATTATAATACCTAAAGGAGAATTTGGTTGTATTATAGCCAAATTCTACAAGAAATTGATCAACATTATTTAGAGCATAACTTCAATGTAGGAGATATGGTCTTCCTTTGATTGTTTCTATACAAATAAACATTAGTGCAACTATATGCTCATAAAAATATGACAACAAGATTTTGTGGACCATATTAGGTGTTCTAACAGATTGACCAAGTGGCCTATTAGCTTGCATTACCAGCTTATTTTAAAATCCATCCAATATTCCATATCTCTTATCTAAAAGAGGTACTCGATAATCATATTTAGGTCAAGTTGACACTGCCCAAGTTAGATGATGAAGGTTTGGATATCTTGAATCCTGATAAAATTTTGGATTAGAGAATCCACACTCTTTATAATTGCACCATCATTGAATTCTTGGTCGAGTGGGAGGGTTTAAAATAGGAATATTCCACATGGGATTATTTTTAGTAGCTTCAATAGCATTTTTCTTATCTCTAGCTTTAAGTATATAGCATTGTAAAGGGAAAGAATATTTTAAGACCTCATTCTAATATTATTAGTATTTTTTAGTCATATGATACTTTGGGCACTTAAGATTATAGGCCCATATGATGTAATTATTATGTATTATTAAAATATGTAATAATTTTTATTTAGAAGTATTTAAAAGATATAAAGGGGCAAGAGAAGAGATATCTCATACTTTTTGTATTGAAGCTCTATTTCTGAGGAGGTTTCCCCCTTGAAGAGGCTTGTGATTTTGTAATGTGCTCTTGTTTTCAGCATATAATTTGCTTCAATTCTAATTGATGTAGCAATATTATTAATTTCAAGATTATTTTCTATTATTATTGCAATATTATATTAATGTGATTTTATTTTACTACAAGGTTCCTAACAAGATCTTGGAAGGATATTAACACATTTTTGATTAAATATAATGATGATTCATAATTATGACCTATGGAATGTTGAAGGAAATTCAACACAATTCTTAGAATAAGTGGATATTCTCTTGAGTTTCACTTGGATACACACTTGAGTTTCCACTCCTTCATATGTCAGGAGAACTCTCAGTGGTGTCTTCATCAGGTTTGATGAGTTGTTGTAATCCAATGACTCTCAATGATCAACTCTTCTATTTATACAGAGTTGATCCTAGAGATAAATCAATTAGTTCTACTCTTCTCTTCATATCTTGTAATGCTTTGCATATCTATTATGAAATTCTAACATGGTACCAGAGCAGGATAGATTTTTCTAGCATTCTCTCTTGAGGGTTCTAGGATCTGGTTCATTTACTTTGGATTATTTTTTTTGGCTATCTTCTTGAAATTATTTTAGTAGTCATTTTCTGCTATCCATCGTTTAATTTTTTTTCAACAAATTCTTTATTGTTGAAAATATTTGATGCAATATTTTTTAATATATTTGTTCCGAGTCATCTTTTGAGGGTATTCAAAATATTAAAGCTCTTCATTTGTTTCGAATCAGGTTTACCTTGTGCTATGGGCTATTTTTAGCCCATTTAAAAAGGAAGGATCTTATTTCTTATTTTTTAATACTCCCTCTCTTCGATTCATCTTTTAGCCCTTTTTTAAATAAGTTGGAAAAAACTCCTTTTATCCTAAAATTAAATAAGATCTTTTATTAGGTTCAAATTTTTTTCATCTTTCTTAGGCTACATATTTAATCCACACCTGTTAGAACTTAGTGTGGTGTTTCTTTTAATATTGTGGGAGACTTCGATCTTAAAAGAGAATCGTGTATCCTCGCAACTTGACGCTCAAAGGATTAAAGTATCATTTATTGTCATTGATGTTCTATTTGTGATCCTCTCCCCTAAAAGCACGAGATTCCGGGCAAAGGAAACACTAATTGCGATGCATTCAAAATCAAATACGCTTAAGTCCTAGAAATGTAGAATGCATGAAATGAAAGAGACGCATTGAAATGAGATACAAGAAAATGGAGAAAACACAGCCCTTTCATTAAACTCTCTTGATCTCTGTTACAAATACGCCTCCTCCCTTTTCAGGGGCTAGGAGCGTTAAAAGAATTTGATTACAATCGAGACTTAAGGTTCCTCTTTCCGCGTGCCCACACTTGAAATGGGCGGGCCAAGATGATGCCGCCACTGATGTTGATGAGTCCTTAACCTCTGCTGCTCCTCCTACGAACAAAGAAACAACAAAGATGTCAGTAGCACCTGTTGCAAATAGTAAGTGTTTGTTCTCTAAAATCGCCAAAAGATGCATGTAAACATTTAGCCAAATCGATAGATAAAATGACTCTAAATGACATAAAAACCTGACAGAGGACAGAAGACATCACCAGAGGGCCACTGCCATTGAGACAATCGGCCAATCCGCCTTCAACCGGAATTCGTCCCCGGGCGGGATGAATTCTCATTCGTCCGTGGGTGGGACGAATTCGTGTTGGAAAAGCTGACGTACTTGCTCCAATGTTGAATCTCGAGACCTCCAAAACACCTGCAAACAGAGGGGTTATGTAATTGGGGCCATTTTGGGATGACCCAGATGGTCGGATTCTCCCAATTTGGCCTCTATCCTCGAGAATTCGATGTCGCCACCTGCAAGTTAGTAGGACAACAAAGCGACAAAAGGCATGATAAAATCTGATCAAAATGTTATGAAATTGAAGCTATGAGTTAACCAAACAGAATAACATGAGATGCAACCTAAAACAATAATCTAGAATGCTTTTGGAATAAAACTTAGAAAGTGTGGGGGTGCCCAAGTGGGCCTCCCACCGTTGGCACTTGATCTTGGCGCCAATCCACTAGGGATGGGCCCAAAACCTCTTAGGATTGGGAGGTCGGCAAATTGGTTGATTCAGGTGTCCATATGTTGGATTTGGGTCAGATTCAAGCTTCCAAAAGCCACCCAACAACCTCCCTTGCAAAAGAGATTGGTGGATGTGAGAAGGTGAATCAAAGGGGATGCAAGTGGGTGTTCAACTCGGTAGCACTTCGTTGCTTGAAATCTCCTTCCAATATGTATCCCTTTGGGTGAGAAAAGTCCCACCTTTTATAGACCCATGGGGTCTCTTTTGAGAGGGAAGCATAAGTGCCATGTGTTGGTCATAGGTGCCATGTGGCAGTCAAGTCTTCCCATGAGGGAGGGGAGTCCTCCATGACTTGGGCTTTCATAATCGCCCTTGTGACAGTCCTCTAACGGCCTATCTGTCCACCCACACACGCGTGCGAGGCAGGAGTCATCAACTGACTATCTTGGGCTGCCACTTGGCGCCATTCTTCTTTTTGCCCGTTAAACTTGGAATTCGTCCCTGGGTGAGACGATTTCAGAATTCGTCCCTGGGTGAGACGAATCCCAGTTAGTATTCGTCCCTGGGTGAGACGAATATTGAGCAAAGTGTCTAAATGTACCAAATTGCCTCTTGACCTTACAAAATTGCTATGAAAGTGGTTAGGACCACTGTTTGACCTCTGAGGGCTGCCCTGGGGGCTGTGTTTGTCAAAGCGATCAGTGTTTGCAGTCACATAATCGGATTGGTGCTATTTTGGTGTCTACAGATGCCCCTTTTTGGGATGCGCTGTGCATAGCGCAATGCCGAGCAAAAATAGATAACCAAAGCACTAATGATTAGGGTTTCTTGGTAACCTAACCAACTTTTGATGCCCCAAGCATGGAAAGGGCATGCATTCTTGAATCCTTGCTTCTGACGAGC
Organism: Wollemia nobilis; assembly: GCA_028583015.1. NCBI lineage: Eukaryota > Viridiplantae > Streptophyta > Pinopsida > Araucariales > Araucariaceae > Wollemia > Wollemia nobilis. The sequence continues at coordinate 17,727,679 of JAQPPZ010017235.1, forward strand.
TAGGGAGTTTGATTTCAAGTGTTAACCTATTTTGGTGAGGTGTGACTTGAGCTTGGACATTGATCAGTCATGATTAGGCAAAGGGCGCAACCTTTTATCCTCAGGGGAACCTTGTGTTCATGATTCACGAAATGCCAAGTGTTTGATTGATTTGATTGTTGCTTGTTTACTGCCCCAAGCAGGAGCGTAATTGTCTTTGTCAATGATTCTTTGAATGCATGTCATTTTCCTTAATTGGGTGTGTGATTGTTGATTGGTGACTAAGTGTGACTACCCCCTCAAGCGACGAATCGATGAGGGAATGACCTTCATGAGAAAAGCGACGAGTCGCTTGACCCAAGATGACTTGTGCAAGGGGGCCTTTAGAGGGTTTACCATTTAGCATGTGCAATTTTTCCAACATTTGGACCTATTTTTGGTGGGTGTTAACCCTTTTTGTGATGCCATAATGGGGTGAAATCATCAAAAACCCATCTTCCCGTGGAGCGGTCCGGCTATGGTAGCCTTCTTGGGGAAGTAAGAGAGTGACAATTTGAACCCCGACATCAAATTTATTTGCCTAGAGGTTAAGTGCAAGAGCACTTGTGTCCGACAATGCTTATTGCTTTGTTTTTATGTTGCATTTTGTTGTTTTTGAGTGGGTTTTGACCCTTTTGGTGATGCCATAATGGGGTGAAAGTGTCGAAATTCCGTCTTCCCGTGGAGCGGTCCGGCTATGGTAGCCTTCTTGGGGAAGTAGGAGAGTGACACTTTGAGCCCCGACATCGATTTTTCTATGCCAAGAGGTTAAGTGCAAGAGCACTTGTGTCTGGAAATGTTTATTGCTTTTTGTTTGTGTTGCATTTTTTTGTTGTTTTGTTGTTTTGATTTTCTTTGATCTTATGCATGATGGTTGATGAATATGGATGTATGCATGTTGATTTATTTTGATGGATGCATATGCTATGATGAATGCAAATGTTTTTGATTTATATGTGATATGCACATATGAAATGGATGAATGGAATTTGTGATGTTTGGCTATGGCACCATAGACTGTTTAGAACTCTGTTATTTTGTTTTTAGGTGATTGTTGTGATGCATGACTTTGTATGTGTAGCCTGTGGTTTTTCTTTTTTTGTATTTTTTGATGGTATTGTAAGGATGAAAAGTAGCGCAGTTGGTTTAGAAATGTAGCTAAGGTTTTCTGAGACTCAGACGGTTTTAACTCACTAGCCACGTCTGTACTTTATCTTACAAGACTTTTGAACAAGGTATGAATCGGACTTGTTTTTGACCAAGCTATTTCACATCCCTGTGTGTGCAATTGAGTTCATTTATGTGGTATTTGTCAGGATACCGCCAGTGCCAGATGGGCTTTCAACCGAACCTATACTGAGGATCACCTAATTAGCTCCACTAACTCCTTTGTTGTATTCAGTTAGATTAATCTGCGGTGTTATCCAAGATGCCATAAGCTAGCTCATCCACATGCAAACATTGATCTGTACGCAAGTTAATGTGACAGATATATCATCATGCGAGAAGTTTACCGCCAGTTACCGATAGGCTATCAACCAAACCGATACTGAGGCTTGCCTCATGACCTGTTAGAATGCTGAGAGTTCCAGGGATTCAAGTTCACTCCCTTCTTTTCTTCAATTGTATTGGGATACTTGCTCATTTGTAGTGATAAGATCACTATTTATTTTGATTTGTTTTTCTTTTGAGCAAGGGATTGGGGATATGGAGTGACGAAAATCACTATCGTTTGTGCCGTTTGATGTGTGCACTGTATGATGTCAAATATTTGAGTTTTTGACGTTTTGCAAATTTTTGATGTTTTGCAACTATTGAGAACTAGGGATTCTTAGGGAATTGGGTAGGGAGGATGCTTGTCCTTTTGCCAACTCTCAGCATTCTTGGGGTCATTCGCACAGGGGGATGAGCACGATAACCGTTTCGCTTATGGTGACTTGGATTACCCTACAGGTTTCATCTTTCGTTCACACAACTTAGGAATTGTTTTATGTGTTTTTATTTGTGTTGGGATGTTACGTAACAAGGTGTATTTCAAGTAGAACTCTACCTTCATAAAATATGTCTGACTTGATACATTACATGGCTAAAGAGGAAAATGATGACTGAATCATGAAAACTCTTGATACATTAAAAGACCACTGACTCTAGTGTGGTAAAAAGCAATGCATGGTGTTTTTGTTGTTTTTGTAAAATGGAACAGTGTGGAGCAAGATGGACTTAGTAGGGCAATTATAGCCTATGGTGCCTTTGACCTATACGACCACAAATATGCAATGTATGGATGCAATGCTTAATGCAGCTACATATTTTTGTATTTTTGATGGATTGATTTTTGTGAATATGAAGATGAAGTGCGAGAAGAACTCTCTATTGATGAATTTGAGTATGCCTAGAAATGAGATGCAAGATTTTGTTGTTTTTGATGATTTTTGTTGTTTTTGAATTTTCTTGATTTTTGACCAAGTGATTGTGGAAATCCTTGGAGCATTTTGGGATTGACCAAGTGATTGCAATAATCCTTGGAGCCTTTTGGGGTGACCAAGTGATTGCAATAATCCTTGGAGCATTTTGGGGTGACCAAGTGATTGCGATAATCCTTGGAGCTTTTGGGGTGACCAAGTGATTGCGATAATCCTTGGAGCTTTTTGGGTGACCAAGTGATTGCGATAATCCTTGGAGCTTTTTGGGTGACCAAGTGATTGCGATAATCCTTGGAGCTTTTTGGGGTGACCAAGTGATTGCGATAATCCTTGGAGCTTTTTGGGTGACCAAGAGATTGCGATAATCCTTGGAGCTTTTGGGGTGACCAAGTGATTGCGATAATCCTTGGAGCTTTTGGGGTGACCAAGAGATTGCGATAATCCTTGGAGCTTTTGGGGTGACCAAGGGATTGCAAAACCGGGAAAGAAACCTTGGAGCTTTTTGGGTGACCAAGAGATTGCGATAATCCTTGGAGATTTTTGGGTGACCAAGAGATTGCGATAATCCTTGGAGCTTTTTGGGTGACCAAGTGATTGCGATAATCCTTGGAGCTTTTTGGGTGACCAAGCAATTGCGATAATCCTTGGAGCCTTTGGGGTGACCAAGTGATTGCGATAATCCTTGGAGCATTTTGGGTTTGAATTATGGCTCTTCAGGGGATAGAGGTACCCCCAGCTTGATGGTCTTTGCACTTCGGATCTGGCTCTAGAGGTATGGGCATGAACGGATCGGCCCTATGTGTTGATAGGAAGATGGGGTCTTCCCTTGGTACTGATGTCATGATGGGATCTCTGGGTGGATGGTGCTCATCGTGGATTTGGAGCCATGGGTCCAATACTTGGTCCCACCTTGCAGGGTCTACCCACCATTCATGCCCTAGTAGTATGCCCATCTGTCCCATTAGATCTTCATGAGTTAAAGGGCGGTGATGTCGTCGTGCATGTCTGAGATAGTCCATCTCAGTCTCATCTTTTGAATCACTTTCGGAGACCCAAAAATGTTCATTCTCTTCAGCAACTGTTGCTTGCGACATTGAGGGCTCTCCTTGTTCCAGCAAGTTAATCTGGTCCCATTGTGGTTGTTCCACTCTTGGTGGAGGGACCTGATTCTCTTGACACTGTGTTGGTTCAACTGGAACCTCTAAGGGGAATAGCTTCAAAAAGATGTCCGGAAGTCGTTGATGTTCTCTTTGAGGATTAATCTCCGAACTCTCACCTCTCTCTAGCAAAGGAGAGGGATTACTACTATTGCCAAGGGTGTTTGTTGACCATGGGAGGTAATCTCCCAATGTATATTCTGTATTTGGGTTGGCATAAAGATCTGGTGCCAATCCCCCCTTGTTGCCTATTTCTAGGCCTTGCATATTTTCGACCAAGATGTCTAAGGGTAGGGGGTGGTTGAACCCTACTCCTGACTTATCATATGGCATCTGATATCTTGGTTGGCAAAGGACCCGCATCCCTTGCTCATATCTGCCTAGCCCGTATCCATGCCAATTGCATTGGCCGAGATATTTTAGGGCAAAGTCTGGGTTTGATAGATAGTTGATGTTTTCAACAAAAGGCTCTTCATCTACTTCCTTTTGTTTGCATGGTTCAAGACCATGATCAAGGCCCCCATACACAAAATTTGTTTGGTTTGGTGGGTAGCCTAGAGGAACAACTGTCCCTATGGGAAGGCGAGGTCTCCCCATGTCTTGTACTGACTCCAATGTGGGGGTTGCCACAACATTTTGCACTAAATACTCCCCCAGGCCCGTATTGGCCATTTCGACAGTGATTGTTGATGATTGGGTGGGAGGAAATGGGAGTCCTTCCCGAGTCCATTCCATGTTCGGTATTTTAGGAGTCTCTGCTTCTGTTGTGTGAGGTGTTTCTTCTGTTGATACCGTTGAAATTGTGGGCAACCCTTCTTCTAAGGGTTGAGCCTCTTCCATGATCTGTTTTCCCTTGTCCTTTTGTTTGGCCATGATAGGTGGCTTTGATGATGAAGGAGCAGATGATGAAGGCTCACCTGGCTAGGATTTTGTTGTTTTGGTCACCAGTGGTGCCTGCGGTATTGGACCCTTTTTAGATGGATTTAACTGGAAATCCAAATGCGTTGAAGGGAGGGTCGATTGAGGCATGAATTTTACCGCATTACAATACTTGAAGGGCTCTAAGTCCATTGGGACTACATGTATTTCTCCTTCAAAAGCATACTTTAAGCACTGGTGAGCGATCGAAGGGACACACTTCATGTCCCTGATCCAAGGCCACCCTAGCAGTATATTATAAGCCATCTCACCTTCCAACACATGGCACAATGTAGGTATTGTCTTTTGTCCTACCTGGACAGGCAGAACAACTGTGCCGACTATCGAGCATATTGCATCGTTGAAAGCTCGTAGTGTGTACGTGGAGGCTGTGATGTGAGAGGCTGGCAGCTTCAAATGTTTTAAGGCTACAGTGGTAATGATGTTACTGGACGAGCCAGTATCTACCAACACTCTCTTGTACGGGATCCCGTTGACCCGCGCGATAACGTGCAGGGGTGGATCTGCCATGTCATTCGATATTGTTTTGACTTCATCTTCTCTGAAGGTGATGACCGGCTCCGTACATCGTTTCACATGTCCCACGAAGTTGTTGAAATAATTTGCTTCGTGAGGCTGTAATTCGATGGCTTTTAAAATGTCCATAAGAGCTTCCCTATGGGGTGCTGATTGTTGAATAAGCTCATAAATGGACAGCCTAGCCGATGTGGTCCGCAAACTCTGCGTGAGTTTGGTCCGTATCGTGACCTCGGGTCTAGGCGGAGGCAACTGCGTTGGGCGTTGTTGAGGCTGCGATGTTGTCGGAACTTCCCTCGTAGCTACCTCGGGGGCAACTGCTGGGTACTTTTTGTTCCTTGTCACTATACTAATCATTCCCACAAATCCTTGCATGGGAAGATTCTGTCGCACCTCATTAATCTAGAGTGGTTTTTCCTGTGCCTCGTGGGCAGGCAAAGGGTCCTTGAATACCCCCATTTGTTGATTGTTTGGCGCTATGGGGTTGTCCACGACCAATGTTCTATTGTCAATCAAATCTTGGATTAATTCTTTGAACTTCCAGCATCCATTCAAGTCGTGTCCTCTGCGCCTATGGAATCTACAATACAATTCCTCTCTGTATCCCCTAGGCTTAGGAGCATTAGGGTCTATAATTTGGATTTCTGGCAGAGTGACTAAATTTTCCGCTGACAAGCGATCAAATAGGGAGTCCCTGGACTCCGTGTAAGGGGTGAATTGTCGCCTAGGGCGACGCTGCTGATTCTGCTCTTGTCTTCTATTATCTCTTTCATAAGTAGGAGGCACTGCCTGGTAATTAGCCTTTTGAGGCTGCATTTTTGGCACAGGCATGGGAACATTTATCGCAACTTGGTTGACTACAGCGTGTTGTGGTTGCGTTGTCCCGATTTTAGTGGTTTTATTCCACTCTTTCTTTTTAGGCTTGGCGATTGCGCCTTCGCCTATCTTAATCTCTTCTATAACTCTGGCTTGCGCCAAAGCTTCTTCTAAGTTGTCGTATTGTCGCAGCAACAATAGACCAGAGATTGATTTTAAGCAACTTTTTGCGAACATCTACGTGAGATCAGACATAGGGGGACGGTAGGGTAACTTAGAAAGCAAAGCTCTCCATCGATTCCCATATGCTGCCATTGTTTCTTCCTCAAATTGCCTGAGGCTCGCCAGATCACTCAGTGATGCCTTCTTCCTTGTGTTGAAGGCAAAGCGTTCAAGAAATGCATCTACTAATTGATCTAAGTTGCTTATGCTGTGTTTAGGTAGTTGTGTGAACCAATCCGAGGCAGGGCCTGCGAATGTGGTTATGAACGTTCTAAGCAACAATGCGTCATTATCTTGGATGCCAAAGCATTGGCTTAGAAATATTGTAACATGTTATTGTGCATCCTCTTCACCTTTAAAGATTGCCAATTGAGGCAACTTGAAGTGCTCGGGGTAAAGAGGTGTAGGCACTGAGGGATGCACCGGATTACTACGGAGTTGACGTAATGTGGGTTTTTGATGCCCAGCAAATTTTGTCTCCACAAACTCCAAACACTCTAATAGCGCTTGGTATGCATCGAAAGATTTTATTTCTTCCTCTCTTGTTCGCTCCCGTTGTAAGTTATGGTAAACTGGGGGCCTATGGAGGGGTGGCCGAATGGCAATCCTCCTGCCTTGATGGGGAGTTTCAGCATATTCTATTTTTGGTTCGTACTCCTCATAAAGTTCTTGAGGAGTCTCTGGGCGAGACCCATGACCTTGATCGAGTCCTCGCTGAAGGTACCCATCATTGTTTTGGGGAGTGGCCTCCCTCTCGGGTCTGTAAGATCTCGGAGGCAAAGCTTGACGAGGTCGTGGAGACCTGTCCTACACCAACGAATTATGCCTCTCATATTGTTCGGCCCTTTGGATGCGAGGGGTTGGCTCCCTCTCAGGTATTTCATAGCGTAACTCATCCGCTTTACGTTGCATGCGCTCTCTATCCAAGCGGTGTCGGTACTCTATCTCCTGATGACTTTGTTTAAGCCGTGTGATTTGGGCTTGATGGGTGGCCTGTCTAGCAACTATCGGGTCAATTTTGTCTACCCTATTTTGCTCAGGAGGTTCGAATGTTTCTCCTATGTGTTTGCCTCGAGTTTGCTGATCTAAAGTTTCAATGGGTCGCTTCCCTCTGTCGAGGTGGGCGACATGTACTCGAGGCTCTGGCCTTGATGTATGATCATGATACCTAGCAAGTGTGAAAACGCAAGGTTCCCACGCTGTTTGTTGTCCTTGAGGAATTTGTTGTCCTCGAGGAATGCGATGGCTTTCCTTGTACTCTCTTTCACGGGTTTGGACGGGGCGGGCAGAGTTAGCTCGCCCTGTGTAAGGAGCCCTGTGCTCCGGATTTTTTTTTTCGTCTTGCGAGACAAATTAAGAATTCGTCCCTGGGTGAGATGAATTCCAGTTAGTATTCATCCCTGGGTGAGACGAATAGTGAGCAAAGTGTCTAAATGTACCAAATTGCCTCTTGACCTTACAAAATTGCTATGAAAGTGGTTAGGACCACTGTTTGACCTCTGAGGGCTGCCCTGGGGGCTGTGTTTGTCAAAGCGATCAGTGTTTGCAATCACATAATCGAATTGGTGCTGTTTTGGTGTCTACATCCCCAGCTGTCCCTTGGCATTCAATTTCTTTTGGTGCGCATGACAGCTTGGACGATCATTTTTTTCTAGTTGGCTTTGTGGTGGACTCAAAAAGAATCTTTCTAAGATATATTTCTCTTCTCCAATGCTCTATTATTCGGTCTTTATAACCTACATTGCCTACTGTAAATCTCTAAATCAATCCTGCAATTCAAGTTCTTTCAAAACATTAATATATTATATTTTTTTTATATAATAGTTTTTGCAGGATCACCGTCATTTATAAAGTATATTAGGTTAAATTTTTTGCAGCTCAATCTGGTTGGCACCCTCTGGTTAACGTGTATTTTGTAGATTTCCCTCTAGTTACATCTATGTAATATAAACACTGGTTATTTTTATAAAGTCTTTTTTACAAGGGCATGATAAAGTGTTTTTGCAGGTTAAAGGAGAAAGGGTCAAGTTCACCTCAGCTCAATGCATTTTAATGCTCCTTTTAGGAACATTGTTTATATTTTATATACAGTGCTTTTGCAGGGGTGTCTAACATGTTTTTTGCAGGTTCCCTATTTTGAAAGTTAAATGAGCAGAAGATCGAGTTACTTTTAGCTCGATATAAGTCTTTTGCCCTCGCCAATCCAAAGTAATTTTGGGTAATTGCGTTCCTTTTCTGCCCCTATTCTCAAAACATCTCTTCAGAGCATATATGGTTGACTCACCGAGTTTCTAAACCATATTCTCCTTTCAGTCATTGAATAGTAGCACCTTCATCAGTTTTATAGAAATTATATAATTTGTTTTGCAGATTTTAGACCCGAGTATCTCTGTATTTTCTTTCATTCATTGTCTTCTATCGTCACATTGTATAATTTTTTTAGTTTTCCCTATATTATTATTTTAAAAAATAGGTTATCCATGCTTTGTCTCTGGGCCTTTCATCTATTCTCAACAGGCTCTTATCGTGAGACACAATTGTACTTTTTTTTTAATAAAAGTTTTTTTGGGAAGGGGGTGAGTGCATTTTTTGCACTCAATTGGTCCATAATTTAAGGGGGTGTGATTTCTTTTGTCTATCTTCATCTATGCCTTTTATTTATTTCAAGTAAATTTATGAGGTTATATTTTTTAAATGTTAATTTAAATTTCATAGAGAAAATCACATTAAATTCTTAAAATTGCTTTATACAAAAAAGAGGGGCCTATCTTTAAATTACTGCTATCTTTATATTTTATTTGATTTAATATAAACTTTAAAATTTCTAAGTTTACTATTAAATTCAAAACATTTAAGAGGTCTATCTATTTTATACAAACAATTTTTTCTTTGGCAATTATAAATTATATTTGTTCATTATAACCTTGTTTATTTCATAAATAAGATTATTTTTTAAAAGAAAATTTTGTTTCTCCCATCATTTTATTTTAAGTGTTTTTTAAAAAAATCATTAATTTAAATTTAAAATATTTCAAAATAATTCCTTCTTTTTTCAAATATCTTTTGCCTACGTTCCATGTATCAGTATCTATAAAAACTTATAGTTTCCCTCTCGTAAGGGCAATTTTTTGAGAAGACACCAAATAAACTGATTGTTTCCTTGCATATCAAGCCAACACCCTTCCAAATTATTCGCTCTACTTACAGTCTCTCTCTAGTAAGGGCGGATATTGTGAAGAATAAAAAAAAAATGATTTGGCTCTCTCAAATAAAACAATGTTAAAAACTCATTATACTTATAGTTTCCCTCTTGTTAGGGCGGGTATTTTGAGTAATATATATTGAAAAAGCTTCATATATTTTCTTTCTTCCATTTGAATTAATCAATTAATTGAAGTTCTAAGGGGGGATATATTGGTTAATTATAAAACTTCAATCCTTTTAAAATATATTAATTCAGTTGAACCTCTCACCCCTCATAACTTTCACACTTGGAAACCTAAAATTTTAAATCTTATCTCTCAAAAAGGTCTTCCTCATTTGTTAGAAGAAAAACAACTAGAATTTGATAAAGAATATGAAATATTTGTTCATAAAGGAAAAATGCATGAAACTATGGATATTATTAGCTCTAATGTTCATGAAAGTTTATGGTTTCATATTACAGATTGCAAAACTCCTTATGAAAGTTGGGAGAAATTGAAGACTCTGTTTGGGAAAGTAGATCAGATGAGATCAATGTAATTAGAAGTCAAACTCACATCTCTATATCCTAAAGATATTAGTAGTATTGTTGACTTCCTCTCTAAGTTCGAAGAAGTACTCACTCTATACAAAGGCAGTGGTAATATTAAGATAGAAGAAGAATGCATTTATCTAATCCTTTCTAAGCTAAATGGTGTTTTTCAAAATTTTGCAACCTCCTTCATATCTACTAAATATGCTCTAGGTGTAACCTTTAAAATGCCCTCTTTAGAAGAATTTTGTGATAGATTAACTAGGGAAGAAACCAAAATTGCTAGATATGAAATCTCTTCTTCTTATTCAAAAGCCTTAGTAGCCTCCACCTCCTCTAAAGAAAAATTCAAAAAGAAGGAAAAGACTCCCATTACCTGTACTCACTATAAAAAGAATGGTCACTTTGCTAACAAATGTTGGAAAAGATTACAACAACTAGAGGCAGCTATAAAGGATCAAAAGATAGAAAATAATAAGAAAATAGGAAAATCCCTTAATGTTCAAGGAAAAACCTCCAATGCTTCCTCTAATTACTGGGTCCTAGATTATGGAGCAACTCATCACATGTCTACTTCAGATAAGTATTTCTCTTCTATCTCCTCTAACTCTACTCATAGCATAGAAGTATGGGACTCTTCCTTCATCCTTGTCAAAGGGAAAGGGGATATAACCATTGATGGTGGATCTATAAACAATGTTCTCTATGTTCCATACATTACCACCAATCTCCTATCCATTTATCAAATTTGTACTTTTGGAAATGGGAAAATTGTTCTCTTCTCTCAAATAGGAGTTGAGATAAGAGATTTTCAAATCCCTCAATATCTTGTAGCTAAAGGGAATATTGATCATAAATCTCATCATTTCCACTTCAAAGGATTTCAAAATCCAGAAGGTGCCTCCTGTTTTGTGGCTCATAGTAATCTTGAAAGTCAAATTTGGCATGAAAGGTTTGGTCATCTTAATTATAACTACCTAAACAATTTATGCACCCATAATATGGTTAAAGGATTACCCCAAGTATCTTCTAGTGATGGGGTTTATCTTGTATGTGCTCTTGGAAAGAAGCATCAAGATCCTTTCCACCCAAGTAGTTCTCTAAAAACCTTATCTCCTCTAGATTTAATCCATAGTGACTTAATGACCTTTCCTTAAACATATTTCAAAGGAGCAAAGTATGCTCTTACCTTTATTGATAATTTTTCTAGAATGTCTTGGGTATACTTCCTCAAATATAAAAGTGATGTGTTATCCCACTTTAAAGTATTTAAATCCTTAGTTGAAAATCAGGCTTCTTACAAAATCAAGAAGATTCGTACTGATAATGGGAGGGAATACTGCAGTAATGAGTTCTCCATATTTATTTCTAATCATGGTATAATACATCAACATTTTGTCTCCCATAATACTCAACAAAATGGCATTGCAGAAAGGAAAAACTGGACTTTAAAAGAGATGGCTAATTGTATTCTCCATTCAAGAGATCTTCCAAAATTTCTTTGGGCAGAGGCTATTAAATGTGCAAATTATATTCAAAATCGCACACCTCATAAAGCTCTTGATAAAATAACCCTTGAAGAATCATGGTATGGCTTAAAACTAGATGTTTCTAATTTCAATATTTTTGGATGTACTTCTTGGGCTCACATCCCAAAGATGAAAAGTAAGGCTCTTGATAAGAAAAGTAGAAAGCTCATCTTTGTCAGTTATTGTGAAGAATTGAAAGCATACAGGCTTCTTGATCCCTCAACTCATGAGGTATTATTTCATAGGAATGTCCAATTTGATGAAACATTCCCTCAAAAAGATCCTCGAAAGACCTCTTCCTCCATTGAGCCTTCTCCTATAGTAGAACCTCAATATTATGAAGAGCCAACCCTTGAAGTTAATTTGGTTATTGATAATCAAGATGAAGAACCTGTAAGTCCTTATCAATGTCTTTCAACTCCTTCAACTCCTTCTTCTATGCTAAAATGGGCCCGCACCATTGTTAAAGAAGCTACTACCTACATTCAAAATCTTCCTTCAAACATATCATCAAACCCCATAGGTACTAGTCTTGTATGTCAATCCATTTCCTGTGATCCTTAATCCTTCAAAGAATCCTTAGGTATAAAAGAATGGGAAGATGCCATGGATAAAAAATTTTCTTCCTTGATAAAAAATGATACTTCAGATTTAGTTCCCTTACCTAAGGGAATAAAATTAGTTCGTTGCAAATGGATCTTCAAAACCAAATATGGGCCTAATGGAGAAATAGATAAACACAAGGCTCATCTTGTAGCCAAAGGTTTTTATCAAATAGAGGGTATTGATTATACAAAAATATTTGCTCCTATTGCTAAAATGGATTATGTTAGATTGGTTCTTGCTCTGGCCGCTTCCCATAAATGGCCATTCTATCAAATGGATGTAAAAAGTGCCTTTTTAAATGGAAATTTAAAAGAAAAAATATTCATGGAACAACCCGCTGGTTTTACTCAAGACTCCTCTCTTATTTTTTGGCTTAAAAAATCTCTATATGGCCTCAAACAAGCCCCTAGAGCTTGGTATGAAAATATGGACTCATTCCTTCTTTTACTAGGTTTTTCTCATTGTGAGTCTGACAATACAGTTCACATTTTGAGAAGTAAATGAATTATCACCATTCTTGTTCTTTATGTTGATTATCTTCTTCTCACTGGTAGTAACCTTACTCACATTCTGAATATAAAGGACTCCCTCTCTAAAACACTTGAAATGACTGATCTAGGTCTAGCTCATTTCTTCCTTGGAATTCAAATAAAACAAAATAAAGTAGAAATCACCTTATGTCAACAAAAGTACACTCAAGATCTCCTTAAAAAGTTTAAAATGATAGATTGCAAACCTTATCTTACCCCCTTTCAATCTGGCATTCATCTCAGTACTTCCTGCTCATCCCCTTCTTGTGATGCTACTCTATACCGTCAACTTGTAGGTAGTCTATTATACCTTACTCATACTCACCCTGATATCTCCTATGTTGTTGGGCTCATATTAATGTTCTCTCATAACCCTCATTTCAATCATTGGCAAGCAACTAAAAGAATTCTTTGTTATTTGCAGGGTACTACACACTTTGGGCTCATATATAAGGGAGACTTCATGGATATCATTGGCTATATAGATTCATATTGGGAAGGATCAGTAGATGACAAATGTTCTACCTCTGGATATGTTTTTTGCCTTGGTTCTTCATCAATAGCCTAGTTATACAATAAACAACAAATAATAGCATTATCTTCTATAGATGCAGAATACAGAGCATCAATTTAAGACAGTCAGGAAGCCCTTTGGCTTCATCAAATTCTCAAAGAATTTGTTTTCTTTCATAAGGAGCCTATAACTCTTTGGTTTGACAATCAAAACATAATTCATATTGCATGTAATCTAGTTGAGCATCAATGCACCAAACACATTGAGATCCACACGCACTTCATCAAGAAATATATTAAAAATGAGGATATACACTTGGAATATTTTCTTATAGAGAATAAACTTGCAGAAATCTTTACCAAGTCATTTCCTTCTCCATGTTACCTTCAGTTGCAAGAAAAACTTGGAGTGTTACAACTGCATTGACAAAAAGGTTTTCCACCTCTCACTATATTGTACATGAATACCTCATCAGGCCTTCTTATTGATACTCATATTTTATTTGTTAAAGAGGACAATCTTCACCATCCGAATATAAGCCTCTTTCATACTTCTTTGCTTTTGATTGATGGCTTTTCCCACTGGGTTTTTACCATCATTTCAAAACAAAGGGGTGATAGTTGGTTTTTTCCCATAGGGGTTTTTTCCACCAACTATCTATGTTGTACATGAGTACCTAATCAGGCCTCGTTGCTTGGATTCATTTGTAGAATCTCCCCTAGTATCACTTAAGGGGGGGTGTTAGAATAAGTGAATATTCTCTTAAGTTTCACTAGGGTACACACTTGAGTTTCCCCTCCTCCATATGTTAGGAGAACTCTCAGTGGTATCTTCATAAGGTTTGATGAGTTGTTGTAATCCAATGACTCTCAATGATCAACTTTGCTATTTATATAGAGTTGATCCTAGAGATAAATCAATCAGTTCTACTCTTCTCTTCATCTCTTGTAATGATTTGTATATCTATTATGAAATTTTAACAGATATTAACATATTTTTGATAAAATACAATGACGATTTATAATTATGACCTATGGATTGTTGGAAGAAATTCAACACAGTTCTATATTCTTAAAAAAATAAGGATGGTTCCCTTTGATGGTCAAGATAAATACAATAGTTTATAAAATATTATCAATTTAAATGGTATTTGGTATGATATTGCATCAAGTTTTTAATATATACTGAATAATAGACACATGAGCAAACTCATATAGCATAAATATTAGATAAATAATTGCTATCCAATACATAGTTGTAAATAGAGTATATAATATCCTCATATATTATATTACAAATAAGATTGTATCACAAACTGATTCTATTGTGATCTACTCAATAATGGTCATCCAAAACTATTTTGATTTCAATCTATATGTGGCTCTAAAACCCATATTTATTGTAGATGGTTATACTATGTTTTAGATGAAGCATATTTTAAAGGATCATGTATGTATAGGTTTTTTCAAAATATGATATATCTAAAGAGAAAAATTAATATTTGGAATTCTAAATCTTTTGGTAACATAATTAAAAAAAGGAGAAAATTAAATCTAATCTTAAAAATTTACAAGAGGTAGTAGAAATTAATGGAATGGACTAGGATTCTCATGTGCAAGAAAAAATATATTTTTTACTATCATAATGTATTAAAAATGAGTCATATTGGTTTAAAAAATATAGAAATAAATGTTCTAAGAAAGGAGATAGAAATACCAAATTTTCATACTATAGCCAAAAAAATTTCTACATGTCACTATTTATAATTAGTCAAAAATAACTGAATTATCTAAAAGAAACTATAAATAAATGTTACATATCTAAACTCTAGATTTAAATGTATAATCTATATTCTAATAACAAATATCTATAAAATCAAATTTCATTTGTCATATATTATTTTTTTAATTTTAGATAACCTTATTTTTAAGGATCTTCACATCCATTTAAGGTTCACTTTTGTCATCTATTATCCTACACTTACCCTATACATACATCTATATATCTATATAGAACATATCATATATAAATAAAAAATAAACTTAAAATAATAGATAATAATAATGTTAAAAGAATTTTTATATTTTGAAAATGCTGATAATATATCGTAGTATGTTCTTTAATATTATGGTATGGAATACTTACCATCAATATGCTTTGGATGTCTCTTACCCAAAGGTATAATCATCCATAGCTGTATATTTTACATTTAGGTTGTTGTTGGCAAAAATAGTTAGGCATGAAGCCCCATTGCCTATTCTATATAGTCTTAATCTAAAGGTGTAGAGACATCACATTTCTTATAAAATATGATGCCTATTAACATTGTCTCACTTAAATTGTTGTCTCATCCCAAGTTAAGTCAAAATTTATAAAATACACCTTAAATTAATGAATTAAAATAATTAAAAAAACTATGATAAAGAATCAGTTTGGACCAGTAGGTAATTAGACTTTCACGTTAACGAGTTTTGTTATGTTAAATGGCTTTTTCTTTTGTATTAGGTTGTTAAGGTCTAATGCGTATTTTGTTAATCCCTAACCATCCCACATATCGGCATGGGTTCGATTTTGAAAAGTTTTTATGATTTTTTTTTTAATACGCTACTATCTTCCACGAGAATAGGAATGAAAGTACAATTTGATTTGAAACGAAAAAGATGTTTCTATAAGCCTTGATAAGGTTTAAGGATGAAACAAGTTTTCAATTAAAGTCAACCGCAACCTATCCGAGCACCCAGGTCTAATATTTATTATTCCGAACTGCAGCATCCTGAATTTGGCTAAAACCATCGCATGGGCCAGATTAATATGCACGCACAAATAAATAAATAATTAAATTCTCACAGTTTTTCACAATCAACAGAAAATGAGACGAAATAAAGACGTCTGAATCAATTAATACGTTCCGACGCCGTTGTTTAGCAGCACAAGAAACATGTATAATCCTCAAAGAATTGCGATTGAATGGTGCATTCAATCTCCAAGGACAATTATAAAAACAATATTACAAGCACAGAGGAACAAGAGTAAGTGCGTTGTCAACGCAATTTGTAAATGTAACCATGTTTTGGAAATTCAATCCACGTTTCTATTCCTCTCCACGCCATCGCCCTCGAATATCTAGTTGCAAGCGGAGACTCACAAGAGTTTGCCCAGTTGTCCGATTCTTTCCACACCGTGAATTTGACAAAGTCCGGTAATTTGTTTCTATAAATGGAGCAGTAATCCTAAGATTTTAGTGGAGTGAAGTATAGTGGAATTTCAATGGGCAAAATGCCGATGCATTGTGAGGTACTTTTCGTGGTTTCATTGCTGGTGTTGTCACTGTGTGATGGTATTTTGACCTGTATATCGGCCCCTGTGGTGGAATGCAAGGGCGCTCCCAATTCCGACTGCAGTGTGTTCAGCTATATGGGGATGTGGGAGGACCGTAGCACCTGCAACACGGCAATGGCGGCGCTGCCCAGGACGGAAGCTGAGCTGGTCCAGGCGGTTGCCCATGCTGTCAAGAACAAGCCTGCCCAGGATGGTGAGCAGGTTCTCCCACAGCCTGCCCAAGCTGATATGCGTGGCGAGCCAAGGCGTCGTCATCGGCACCACCGACTACGATTCCATCGTGGCCATCAACAAGACCGCCATGACCATCATCGTCCAGGCTGGCGCAATGATGACAAACATGCCGGACGCCGCCGCGAAGGAGGTATTGGCTCTCAACGCCATGATCTACTGGGACGGGGTCTCCGCTGCCGGGGTCGTCACCACGAGCGCCCACGGCAGCGGCCTGGCTAGCAGAGGCAGTGGCGTCCACGAATACGTCGTGGCAATGAGAATCGTGGTGCCTGCTACACCCCAAGATGGCTACGCCAAAGTCATCACATTGACACAAGTAGACCACGATTTATAAGCAGCGGTGCTATCGCTTGTGAGAATAATGTTTAAATTACTCTATTGATAAATGAATGATCACATGTTTTTTTAATTTTTGGATAGAATTAGAATAGACACAAGTTGTTAAAAAAATATTCTCATTATTAACAAATCAACTAATCCTATGAATTATAGAAGATTAATACAAGCAGCTAAACATGTACTTTGGTTAAACAATAACCAATTGTTCTCCAACAAACTAACTCAATCCTAAACCACTATAATACACTTAACTTGTAACAACAAATCACAAGTAATATGCAAATCAAAATACTAAAACTGAATACTAAAAATTAGGAAAAATATCAAATTCCAACATTCTCCTCCTTATGCTGAAGAAACTCTTCCAAAGTTCAGAAGCATCACAAACTGAAGAAATTGATCATTTTTTGTTTCCTCCAATCTTTCAACAAAATATTAAAAAATGCAAAAAGTTGTCTTGGGCACTCCTTCCACTCTTGATGTGATATCTCCTTCATCTTTGTTTCTACTCCTTCCTAATGTAAATGACTGAGTGCCTCCTTTTGATGATCAACTCCCCTTCATCAAAATATTCTTTCTTTAATTGTGGTTTTCAACAACCACTCTTTCACATTCTTATAATGTTCTTTGAACCATTGTTCCATAATTTCATTATGGTTTTTAAACCATACTATTCTCTCATAAATTTTTACACAAAAAATTAAAACAAACATGGCCATGAAATAACCTATTACATATGCAACCAAATGTTGCTCCTCACACATAATTTCACTCCACACTATGGTTATACATGATTCCTTCTTCCAAAAAATTACATCACACACATTTTGATTTGTACTTGAGTTCAAAAGACCCAAGTTGCCCACTAATATCTTCATTTTAAGAAGATTCTTCTTCAAAGGTGTCTCCATGAGACAAGCTTCAACACTTATTTTGCTTGCAAGAAATGTCTTGGTAAGATATTATCCATATTCTTTATTCATAACAAGAGTATACAAAATTTTCACAACACATCTACTTAAATAATTATTAGTAACAAAGCCAAAAAAACAAAGAATTATCACCTCCAATGGTGATTTGTTCAGTAGGGTCCCAAAAGTCTTCTTGTGTGCTTCTCATGAAACCATGGTACTATTGTATATTTGAATTTCTCCACAATGTTATCTCTTCAAGACAACTCTCATTTTTCCATGTAGCCAAACCAAGTGAGTCATATTCACCAATTGATATTTTTTTTGCCATTACAACAAGAAAATTACAAATTTTTTTATTTTCTATTTCCTTTCCTATCTCATTTGGGAGATAGTTTTCACACAAATCATTTTTCATTCTTGAGTGATCCTCAAACAACAAGCTGATAGCTTTCTTCTCATATTCATTTACAATTTCTTGTGGATCAAAATCCCATGAAATATTTGTTTTCTCAACAAGATAATCATATTTCACTCCATATGTGTGACCTCTCAAATATTTATTCATTTGCTTTTTCACATAAGCATTTTTCCATTCAACATAAGTAAGCCAACCTTTGAGGTGAAGTGTTGGCTCCTTATCTTCAACATTCTCCTCCATGATAAGTGGTGTGGTTTCATAATATGAATCGATTTTTTGATTTAGTGTCTCCTCCATAAGACACTTTTCATCATATGCCTCCTCAATGAGATATTTTTCATCCACCTCACTTTGGTGGTCTTCAAACAAGCAATCTTCCACTTTGGAGTGGTCTTCACAATAAGAGTCATAATTCTCATAGAATTATACTTCATTCATTATCTCTTCAATGAGACATTCTTCAATATGCATGCTTTCTAAACAAGCCACACCCATATATTCTTTTTATTTCTCCTTTTTAATAAAAAATCATTAAAATTACTCTCTTCCATGAGAGTTCCACAAGGCCCTACACAAGTCTCCTTCACATCATCCTCTTCAAAAAGGAATTCTCCATAATATTTCTCTACAAGAAGGAATTCTTCATTTTCATTATATATGCCTTTCTCATAATATATCTCCCAAAATAAGAACTTCACAAGGCTCTTCACATGAGTCTTCGGATCTTCAAAAGAACAAGGCTCCCTCATTGCTCATACAATCTCCAATATTGTCACACATATCTTCATGAGTGTCCTCATTACACCCATAAGCAAATTTCAATACTTTCCATATTTTTGTAGTTGATCTACAACTACCAATCAGAGGAAAACATTTTCTTTCATACCTCTTCTAATGTCCATGATACCCAATGCATTTTGGTACTATTGTTCCTTCTTTATTTTTTTTGCTTCTCCTTCCAACTTGTTCCAATTTGGTTCTTCATAGCCATCAAGAATGGTGTCCCAAAGCGCTTTTGCAATAAAGAATTTTTTCATTTTGATTGCCCAAAAAGCATACTCTTCCCCATCAAATTTTGGTACTTGCAGTTCTACATACATGTCAGCCATTATACCAACAACAAATAATTCCTTTTGCTAAGACTTGATAAATATCAACAAATTCGTAAGCAAGCTCTGAAATAATTTTAGCTCTTCACAAAATAGTAACCTGGTAGATCATAATCCATGTATGCTCGTAACGGACTCCTCCAAATTGATGACAGATATCATAATCCAGGAGCAATTTCATAAAACGTTGACAAGTCATTGATATACATGCAACTCTTAACTCTATAATTTCCACCATAGACAAGCTTGATCTAATGAGTCCCAAGTCCTCCTCGATCAACAAACTATCCTCATCAATTAGATCATCTATATCATCCTATATATTAAGTTGAAACACCATGGGTTCTAATTTTTTCATAACTTGATTTTTCTGTGAGAAGGATGATCCTTTATCCCTTCACGTATGCACAAATCAGGCAGTAGAACCACACGTATTTTTTATGAAGAAGAAGATCATGAAGTCTAAATATGAAAAACCCACAAAATATCATGAAGAGGTCAAAATCACCTCATCTCCCATGCACAAATAATACAATCACAACTCACACTCCACTTCAAACATTTGAATACATGGTAGCAATGTAGTCACCACAAATATCTTTCAAACACATTTTTTCTTCTCCACATTGGAACGCCTCACTTCGCTTCACCTTGCATGCATAGTAGATCTCCACATCACAATCTTTTATTACTTCCACTAGAACATAAAATCCTCTTTGTAAAAAATTGATAAATTTATACAGAGAAACAAAGGCTTTGGGTCTTACACTTGCAAGAATTTAATAAATTCTCACAATGCACCCACAAGCTCTCTCAAACCCAATAAATCACACTTAACTTTGATAAAGAATAATGTTTAAATTACTTTATTAATAAATGAATAATTACATGTGTTTATAGTTTTTAAATAAAACTAGAATAAACAAAAGTTATTGGAAAAATATTTTCATGACTAACAAACCAACTAATCCTACGAATCATAGAAGACTAACAAAACAAGCTAAACATGGACTTTGGTCAAACAATAACCAATTATTCCCCCAACAAACTAACTCAATCCTAAACCACCACAATACAATTAACATGTTGTAACAACAATTCACAAGTAATATGTAAATCAAAATACTAAAACTAAATAAAAAAATATCAAATTCCAACAGCTTGGAACGCTGGCCATCACGTTCGTTCTCGAACCCGTGTTCAAGCGCTCATTAACGTACACCTTGCATAACGACGGCGGGTTAGGTCAAGATCTGGCAGAGGCCTTCTTGAGGAAGCACGAGTTCGGGACACGTACTGGTACCTTTCACATGGGAAGATTATCTTCGGAGACATTCGTCGCGTGCCTGTTGATGCGCCCAGAAGTGGGGTTAAAAAAACGCTGATTTTCGGCCCACAAGCGTGGATGTCATCGGCAAGCATGCCAGTTCAAGTATGTCCTGTAATCTGAGTTTGCTTCTGTTGCAGGCATTGAACAAAGCTTTTTATTATAATGTAACATAACGAACTCTGTTATTTCCTGTATCGAGTTCAATGGATGGCTAATTTTTGTTTTCTTTAAATGAATTCGTACCTTCATAGAGAATGCCTCTGAACATCTGTTTGCTCTGTCGAGTGTTCGGGATTTCGAAAAAGTGATGAATTGCATTGGCTCGGGTGTTTGGAGATATGAATTTGGAAGATTACGATAATTAGGTCTATCTGACGTTGTAAAATATGAGAATTACAGAAGACTACAAGAATTATGTCTTACCTTTTAATAAGGGAATTATCGAAGACTTCAAATAAAGTCACTCGAATGCCAGTGACTTTATTTAAAAGAAATCATTACATTGTTATTTCAATATATTAATGAACATCTAATGAATCTCTACGTCCAAACAAAGCATTCAAGAGCACGAGGACACAGACAACAAGTTCAAGCGGAAGCGATATACGCGAAGGCCATTCGCGGCGGAAGCGATATACGCGAAGGCCATTCGCGGCGGCGGTTTCCTCAACAACGGGAAGATCTTAACGGGATTTCCGGTAACGGGTCTCAATCACCTTATGCAGACACCCGGTGGGTGCCAAAAATACTGTCTCAAATACGAGAACAATCCCCCGTGCACCGGGAACAAAATCCTTGACCAAAACTTGGCCGTCTGCACGTGGGACCTTGAAGTGCGAGTGCCCCTCTCCAAAGTTGGCGACGCCATTCGAGACGTCAAAAGCCTGAGAGACGTCAATCCCAAAGCCATGTGCGAGCTGGACCAGAACGCCATCGGGTTCCCCTCGATCAAAAAATCGGAAGCCTACTTGGGGCCCGCGGAAGACACGATGGAGATTATGTAATACCGCCCCAGGGAACCCGAGGTCCCCAAGTGGAACTGCGACTGCTACGACGAGATTGTGTAGATGTTGATCGAGAAGCACGGAGCCACGCTGGACTCGTGCAAGAACGGGGGATACCTGTTCGGGGGGTGGGGTAGAGGACAGCGGATATGGAGAAGTTTTTGGAGGTGAAAGGGAGGTTTGAACTGGAGGGATTGTTTTCGAGCGACTGGACTGATGGCGTGTTTGGGATCGGAAGATCGGAGGGAAATGTCTGACTGTTGGAGTTTGATTGATTTTTATTATTAGTGTGTTTTGGTATTTTTATGGGCAATATTACTTCTGAATATCTCCACTTGTAATAGGTAATATTTAGGTGGTTTGGTGTGATGTTGAGAACATTTGATTATGGTATATATTTGTTTTCTTTACCCCCAGGAAGATTTGTTTTTGTCTTTTACTAACTTGGAAGATTCGTCAGTTGCATTTCCAAGCTATATATTATAATGGATTATTATGAATTAATCAGTTTAGACTAATTTTGAATTACATGTGGTATCAAATTCAGGTTTGAGAGAAACTTTTGCTAAATTTTTTTTAAGAACTTTTTTTGTGCTGTTTCTGGACGGTAATTGATATTGGGACTGTAAAAATGGAGTGCGACGATGTTTATTTGGGTAGAATGAATTAAATGAGTGAAGATTAACAAAGAGGGAAGGTTTTTGTGCGCAACGCGACTGTCGATATCGATCTTGTGCGATCGTTTTCCGCTTTGAATTTCAATGGGGTCTTCAAATTACGAGGAAGGAGGAGAAATACTGGAGAGACTTGTGGGTCTCGATGAGGCCGTACGAGGATTTTGGCATTTGGATTTAATCCTGCAAATTTGACGACTTCATTTTTCGTTTGAATTTTTTTTTCTTTTTTTTTTTTTCCCGTTGGGACACATTGGAAAAATCATTTTGAGAAAATCATATCACTATTTATCTTCGTAAAAAATAAAAATAAAATAAATAAATAAAAAGAAAGAAAGAAAAATACTGATGTTCTTTTTCACATTAGTTTAAGCATCAAAGTATTGATTTAGTAGATATGGATATTATTTTTTGGAATTTGTAGAATATAGTGGAAGTAATTATTTTGTTTAAAAAAAAATTGAAGTTCACATCAGCACGTGTTTCTGTAATCATTGGAATTCAGTGTTGTCTGCTGCATTTGAAGAACAATCATTGGGATTGAAAGTCCACCAACGAGTAAGGAAGGAGCTGCACCATTGATTTGTAAAAATGGCAAATGACAACATTAATGTCCCATTCCCATAATTTATAGGAGCCAACTATGACTACTGGTCAATCAAGATGAAGCACTTGCTCATTAGCAAAGGTGCTTGAGAGATTGTGGAGGATGGTTACACAGAGCCAACCGATTGGAGTACTATTCCAGTTGTCGATAGACAAGCAACAAGAGAGGCACAAAATAATAATAGTATTGCAATATTCTACTTGCAAACAACCTTGGATGAGAGCATTTTCCCAAGGATTGCAAGTTGTGCATCAACAAAAGATGCATGGAAAGCTCTAAAAGAGAGCTATGAATGCAACACTCAAGTCAAGCAAGTGAGATTGCAAACTCTAAAAATGGAGTTTGAAAATCTCAGGATGAAGGAAAATGAAAAGGTTGGAGACTATTACATGAGATCCAAAGCATGTATTGACAAAATGAAGACTCTTGGTGAAGAAGTGAATAATGAAGTCATTGTAAGGAAAGTGTTGAGGACACTTTTACCCAAATGGAGCCAAGTATCCATTGTAATTGAGGAGAGTAAGGACTTGACTACTCTCACATATGATCAGCTCATGGGTTCCTTAATGTCCCATGAGGAGAGATTTTCTTCAACTCCAAATGTTGGGGGAATGAAAGAAAAATAATTTTCATCCAAAGAAGGTGAATCTAGTTCAAGAGGAAGAGGCCAAGGAAGAGGCCAATGGAGAGGAAGAGGTAGATATTCTTCAAGAGGTAGAGGTATTTTTTCTCCAAGAGGAGGAAGAGGTGGATTCCAAGAAAGAGGAAGAGGTGGCTTCCAAGAAAGAGGAAGAGGTGGCTTTCAATAAAGAGGAAGATTTGGATCTCATGAAAGAGGAAGAAATGGCTATCAAGGAAGAAGTAACAAGCAATGTTACTATTGTAACAAGAATGAGCACTTTGAAAAGTATTATAGATTGAAAGCATCACATGGAGGAAGAAGCAATAATGCACACTATGATGAGGAGGAGGACTCATCAATTTTATTTTTGTCATATGGCAAATCTAATCAAAATATGAATGAGACATGGATTATTGATACCGGATGTTCCAATCACATGATAGGCAAGGAGGAGTTGCTATCTACAATTGACAATTCCTACAAGTCCAATATCAAACTTAGAGATGATAGAGCATTACAAATTGAAGGCAAAGGAACCATGGAGGTACAAACTAATGAAGGTAATAAGAAAGTGACTGATATTTACTACACTCCAAATTTAAAACATAATTTGTTGAGTGTTGGGCAAATCATGGAAAAGAATTTTAAGCATGTGTTTGAAAATAATAAGTGTGAGATTTTTGATAAGAATCATGGGCATAGGCACATCACTACCATTCCCATGACCAATAATATATTGTTTCCTCTAAAATTTTGAGAAGAAAAGAATGATTTTGCATGTGTAGCCATTGATAGCAAAATTTGGCTATGGCACTTAAGATTTGGCCATGTAAATTTTCCTAGTTTAAGGAAAATGGTTTCTCAAGAGATGGTATATGAGCTACCTAAAATTGATGACAAAAAAGGTGTGTATGAAGGTTGTGCTTTGGGAAAGCACTCAAGGATGAATTTTCCAAAAGGCAAAGCATGGAGAGCCACTTATCCCCTTCAATTGGTGCATTTTGATATTTGTGGGCCAATGCAGACTCAAAGTATTTGCAAGAATTCATACTTTCTCACTTTCATAAATGATTTTTCAAGAATGTGTTGGGTTTATCTTTTGAAGACAAAGTATAAGGTATTTGATTGTTTTAAAGATTTTAAAAATCATGTTGAAAATCAAAGTGGGCACTATGTAAAATGTTTAAGGACTGATAGGGGAGGAGAATTTTTTTAAAATGAATTTCTTCAATTTTGTAAATATTGTGGTGTTAGAAGGCAACTCACAACTGCTTATGCACCACAACAAAATGGTGTGGCTGAGAGTAAAAATAGAACAGTGGTAAATATGGCAAGAAGCATGCTACAAACAAAGAGGTTAACCAATATGTATTGGGCTAATGCGGTAAGGAATTCAATTTATATTTTGAATAGGAGTCCTACTTCTAGCTTGGATGGCATCACTCCATATGAGGCATGGTATGGAAGGAAACCAACTGTAAGTCATTTCATAGTTTTTGGTTGCTTGGCTTATGTACATGTTCTTGGTGAAAAAAGGAAGAAGTTAGATCTCAAAAGTGAAGCATGCATATTCCTTGGTGTAGACACCAAAACAGCACCAATCCGATTATGTGACTGCAAACACTGATCACATTGGCACACACAGCCCCAAGGGCAGCCCCCAGAGGTTAAACAGTGGTCCTAACCACTCTCACAATAGTTTTGGAAGGTCAAAAATCATTTTGGCACCTTCAGGCACTTTGCTCAATATCCGTTCCACCCAGGGACGAATTCTAATTGGGATTCGCTCCTCCCAGGGACGAATTCACAATTCGCTCTAGGGTGGGGCGAATTGCAGGTTTGACGGGCAAAAAGTCAAATCTTGGCAAATGGCAGCTCGGATCCGCCACTTAACGCTTCCTTCATTGCATGGGAGTATAGGTGAGCATTTTTGAGCGTTAGAGGCTGTTACAAGGGCAGTCATGGAGTCCCTATTCAGGGAGGAATCTTCCCTCCCCTGGAAGGGCATGGCTGCCAAGTGGCGCCTCTGCATGCTCATCCCAAGAGACCTCCAGGTCTATAAATTGGTGGGTTTTCTCACCCCAAAATATACAGAGTAAGAGCAATTTGGAGCAATGAAGTGCTGCCATTTTATTTCCCCATACATCCTTGTGCGATTTGTGCCTTTCACATCCGTGATCTCTTTTGGAGAAGAGGTCATTGGGTGATCATTGGAAGGTCGAATCTTGAGCCCAAAACCCAACATTTGGCCATAGAATACCACCCCAATTTTTCGACAACACCTTACAAGAGATTTTGGACCCATCCCAAGTGGATTGGCACCGAAATCAGGTCCCAACGGTGGGCGGCCTGCCCGGGCGCCCCCGCACTATCGCGAGTCTAATCGTCCCTTTTAGGAACGATTAGGAATCTGTGGTAGATTGTTCTTTCTATCATTTTTATCTTGCATTTCATCTTATGCTTCTTAGGTAGTTTGCAATTTTGATTTCGTAATGTTTTGAGCAAATCTTATCATGTTCTATCACTTTTTGTCTTTACTAACTTGCAGGTAGCATCATCAAATTCCCATTAATGGAGGCCAAATTGGGAAAATATGACCATCTGGGTCTTCCCAAAATACCCCCAATTAGCTAACCCCAAGTTTGCAGGTCTTTTGGAGCTCTCTAGGTAGGACATTTGGGACAATACCTTTTTGGCATTTTGTTGCAGGTAAATTCGTCCCGCCCCGGAGCGAATTCAAATCGGTGAGGAATTTCCTGACTGTTATTTTTGTAGTGCCCTCCTGGTGATGTCTTGATGCCCCTATCAAATTTTTAGAGCATTTGGATTCATTTTAGTTATAGTTTAATTCATTTTTCTCATTCACTTATCGTAGGCTTGGGGATTGCATGTTTTGTTTCATCCGTAGGTGCTACTAACTATTTCTTGTTCCTTTGAACGTAGGATCAGAACATCGGAGGAGTAGCAAGGAATCAAAATTCGTAGACACAAGCGGTGGCGACATTTTGGTCCGCCCATCTTACATGTGGGCACGCGGAAGAAGGATGGCTATCCATGGATGTGACCAAGAGATGAATTTAACGCTCCTCGCCCTTGAAAAGGGAGGATGCGAATTGTAACCAAATTGTGAAATACATCAATAAAAGAGAAGGGCTATTTTTTTCATTTGGGTTTCAATCAATTCATGTTTTTCTCCATTTCATGCATTTTTAATTCGTAGGGTTTAGCGTTAAGTTTAGTTCCATTTTTGCATCGTGCTTGGAGTTTTTCCTTTTTTGTTTTCGTATCCTCGTGCTTTCAGTGGCGATCACGGTGGGACCTTGTCCTCTATTTTTAAGATCAGAGATCTGATCCAAACTTGGTTGTTTTTTTGCTTGCAGGTGCCGAGTTTCACACGCTGACTGTTGTTCGTTCCATCAGGAGGCGGATACAGAACTGTAATTCGTCTTACCCAGGGACGAATGGGAATTCGCCCCACCCTATGATGAATACAGTCCTGTAATTCATTCCCCCTGGGATGAATTTCTGTCTGTGCAGTCTTCGGGCAGAAACTCAGAACCGACAGATTTGGGCAGAGAAGAGGTAAGGATTCTAAACTTTTCTTGTCTATTTTTGTCTTCAGTTTTTCTATTTTAGGGTACTTGCTTGCTTAGGGAAATTAGTTTTCCTTTACCGCTTGCTTGTTTCCATTTTGCAAAATAAAAATAACCCCACACACCACGTGGCAACTTAAAAACCAAGGCGCTGGTCGTAAAACCCCAGCCCTTGATCAAGACCAACGGTGGATTTCATCACCACCTTGGCTTGAATTTTGCATCCATTACCCCGATCGCAACTGTTGCTAGACGTAAATCCCGATGAAAGCTGACCGAGTGTAGTCGGGGTGATTCCCAATGCACGAGGATAAGTCTTCTATGGTAGGTGTCATAAACAGGGTGATTCCCCTTCCGTACCGCCTACGTTCCACGTACCATCTCGCTCTCACGTACCTATAGTTTCCCTCACGTAAGGGCGGGTATATAGAGAGGTTGGTATATCGGCCCGGCAATGGTATATCGAAGGGGCGACCATTTTTGGGAGCCATAAGAGCCATCATTTTGCATTTAAATGTTCTTTACAAAAACCTTCAAAACCAAAAAAAAACAAAAACAAAAAACAAAAAAAAAACAAAAACACACTAAACCAGGTCTAGGACACACTCTCAATCTTTAAACGAGATAATCACTGCTTTGTGTGTGTGTGTGCTCATTTCTGTTTAGTGTAGCATAAAAATCATAAAAAGAGATAAAAATCTACATAGCTTGTAGGAAAGCACCACCATGGTGTACACACGTAGCCAAGCCCAATCAAGGGCGGAAGCTACGGAAAGTGTACAAGGGGGCACAAGTCGCCTCCGCTATAGCCCTAAGGACTTAGTCATACCGCCTTGGTGGCCTGACCCACAAGAGAGTCCGCATCATTCCATGTCAAGATGGAATTATAGGGACACCCCTTTGAGGGACACGCCCATTCATCATAGCCCCTTTCGGGAAGAGTCCTTACACGTGGCACTCAACATAGATAAAAAGGCTCCCTTAGAAGCTCGATATGAGTGGCCACCATGCAATGAAGCGCTAGAGCGGCATAGTTTCCATGAGGAGAGGCCACATGATGATGGCATCCCTCCTTTGCCCCCCATCACTGTTAGAACCAATAGACAAAATCCAGAGCGCAAGGCCCTTCAAGCAGGGTGAGCTAACTCTGCCCACCCCTTTCACACATATGAAAGGGAGCCCGAGGAAGATGATTACATTCCTCAAGAGCAATATACAATGCAGGGGCCATGCGCTTCCGCACCAGCTAGATACCATGATCACCCACTGAGGCCGGAGCCTCGGGTAAATGCCGCCAACCTCGACAGAGGGAAGCGACCTATTGAGATCTCGGATCATCAAGACCGAGGTAAGTGCATAGGAGAGGCATCCAGGCCTCCTAGGCTCAGGATGGCAGAACAAATTGACCTGGCAGTCGCCAGACATGCCGCCCACCAAGCGTAGATCACGCGGCTTGAGCAAGACCAGCAGCAGCTAGAGCATCTATATCACCTTAGCAAAGAGCGCATTCGGTGCCAAACAGATGAGCTGCTCCATAACCCAGTGCCTGAGAGGGTCCCAACCCCTCGCACCCAAAGAGCGGAACCATATGAGAGGCATAATCCCTTGGTGCGAGATAGGTCTCCATGACCTTACCAAGTGCTGCCTCCGAGACCTCCTAGACCTGAGCGGGAGGCCACTCCCTAGAACAATGATGGGTACCCTCCGCGGGGACCCACCCAGGGTCATAGGTCTCATCCAGAGACTCCTCAGGAAGCTTACGAGGAATATGAGCAAGAAGATGAGCGGGCCGAAATGCCCTACCTAGGCGGAGGAGTTGCCATCCGGCCACCCCTTCAGAGGCCTCAAGTCTCCCACAACCCACAATGGGAGCAAACTAAAGAGGAAGAAATTAAATCCTCAGATGCATATAAAGCACTGCTAGAGCATTTGGAGTCTATGGAGACCAAAACTTTTGGGCCCCAAAAGCCCACTTTATGCCAGCTCCACAGTCATCCTGTGCATCCGTCAGTGCCGACACCTCCTTACCCTGAACACTTTAAGCTGCCTCAGTTGGCAACCTTTAGAGGTGAGGAGGATGCTCAAGAGCATGTGACGAGATTCCTGAGCCAATGCTTCGGTATTCAGGACAATGATGCTTTGTTATTGAGAACATTTATAACCACATTCGTAGGGCCCTGCCTCGGATTGGTTTACTCGATTACCAAAGCACAACATTAACAACTTAGATCAGTTAGTGGATGCGTTCCTCGAACGCTTCGCCTTCAATACCAAGAAGAAGGCGTCACTAAGTGACTTAGCCAGCCTCAGGAAGTATGAGGAGGAGACCATGGTGGCCTATGGGAATCGGTGGAGGACATTGCTTTCGAAGCTGCCCTACCTCCCTCCTATGTCCGACCTCACTCAGATGTTCTCCAAGAGTTGTTTGAGATCGATCTCTGTGCTATTGCAGCTACAACAATATGCCACCTTAGAAGAAGCTCTGGCGCAAGCCAGGATCATTGAAGAGATCAAAATACAGGATGGCGAGATAGCCAAACCTAAGAAAAAAGAGTGGACTAAAAACACTAAAGCTGGGACCACGCAACAAAAACCCGCTGTGGTTAACCAAGTTGCTATCAATGTCCCTAAGCCTACACAAGCAACACAGCCTCAAAAGGCTAACTATCAGGCAGTGCCTCCTAACAACTATGACAGAGAAAATTAGAGGCAAGAACAGAGTCAGCAGCGTCACCCTAGGTGACAATACACACCCTACACAGAGTCCAGGGACTCCTTGTTTGACCGCTTGTTAGCGGCAAACCTGATCAACCTGCCAGAGGTTCAGACTATAGATCCCAACATGCCCAAGCCTAAGGGGTATAGAGAGGACTTGTACTATAGGTTCCATAGGTGGCAGGGACATGACCTAAATGCCTGTTGGAAATTTAAGGGCTTGGTGCAAGACCTGATTGATAACAAGACACTAGCGGTGGATAATCCCGTCGCACCAAGCAATCAACAAATGGAGGTCTTCAAAGACCCCTTGCCTGCTCATGCTCCATAGGAAAAGACCCTACAAGTTAACGAGGTCACACAGAACTGCCCCATGCAGGGATATGTAGGGATGATCAGTATAGTGACTCGAAACAGGAGGTATCCGAGCACGAATGCTCCTACGGCAACAGCAGGAGAGGTGCCAACAACTTCGCAACCACAACAGCACCTTGCACAACCTCCTCCACCTAAGCCGGTGGCCACACTTCGGACCAAACTAACCCAGAGTTTGAGGACCACCTCGGCTAGGCTCTCCATATACGAGCTTATACAACAATCTACGCCCCATCGAGAAGCTCTAATGGAGATTTTGAAAGCCATCGAGTTGCAGCCCCATGAGACAAATTCTTTCAACAACTTCATGGGGCATGTAAAATGATGCACCGAGCCGGTCATCACATTTCGGGAAGACGAATTGAGATCAGTGACTGATGACATGGCAGATCCACCCCTGCACGTTATCGTGCGGGTCAACGGGATCCCATACAAGAGGGTGTTGATAGACACTGGCTCATCCAACAACATCATCACAACTGTGGCTCTCAAACATCTGAAGTTGCCCGCATCTCACATCACAGCTTCCACCTACACTCTACGAGCATTCAATGATGCAATCTGCTCGACAATCGGCACAATAGTCCTACCAATCCAAGTGGGACAAAAGACCATACCCACATTGTGCCACATATTGGAGGGTGAGATGGCCTACAACATCTTGCTGGGTCGGCCGTGGATCAGGGACATGAAGTGTGTCCCTTCGATAGCTCACCAATGTTTAAAGTATACATTTGAAGGGGAGGTGCATGTAGTCCCGATGGACTTGGAACCCTTCAAGTATTGTAATGCGGTGCAGCTGATGCCGCAATCGACCCTGCCATCAACGCATTTGGATTTCCAGTTAAATCCATCTAAACAGGGTCCGATTCCATAGGCATCCCCATTAACAAGTTCTTCAAAATCCCAGCCGGGTTCATCTTCATCGTCTGGTCCTCCACCAACGACACCATCTCTCGGGGGCCAAACAAAAAGACAAAGGGAAGGAACCCCTGGAAGAGGCAAAACCTTTGGAAGAGACACCGCCATCGGTGTCAACTATCTCTACTGAGGAGATGCCTAGCCGAATGGAAGTCGAGGCTCCTAGTCCACCCGACATGGAGTGGACTCAAGGAGAACTTCCATTCCCTCCCCCTCAACCACCAATGATCATCGTTGAAATGGCCAATACGGGCCTGGGGGAGTATCTGGTGTGGAATATTGTAGCAACACCCGCACTAGAATCCATGCAGGACATGGGGAGACCTCGACTCCCCATTGGCACTATTGTTCCCCTAGGCTACCCGTCGAACCAGACAAACTTTGTGTATGGGGGCCTTGATCATGGCGTTGCACCATGCACGCAAGAGGACGAAGACGAAGAGCCTTTTGCTGAAAATGTCAACTATTTGTCTAACCCAGACTTTGCTCTGAGATACCTTGGCCAATGCAATTGGCACGGATATGGGTTAGGCCGATATGAGCAAGGGATACGTGTTCTTTGCCAACCAAGATACCAAATGCCATATGACAAGTCAGGAGTAGGGTTCAACCACCCCCTCCCCTTGGACATCTTGGTGGAGAACATGCAAGGCCTAGGGATAGGCAACAAGGGGGGATTGGCATCAGATCCATATGCCAACCCTAACACCACATATACATTGAGGGATTATCTCCCATTAACGGCAATCAACCTTGTTGGCTCTAGTAATCCCTTCCCTTCGCTCGAGAGAGGAGAAAGCTCGAGAGCTCATTTTCAAGGAGGGTCTAGACAATGTCAAGAAGGGTCCTCGGAGGACGAGTCGGAGTATGAACCAGCGTCGTATGACCCCTTCGAATCAGATAGCGATCACTCACAGGTGATCCCCATGGATGATTATCAAGAAAGCCTCTTGACAATGTTCCCCCTGGATGCTCCCATCGAGCAAGCACCGCTCCAAGGAAATCAAGTCCCCCGTAGAGAGAGGAACAACCTAGGTGGGACCACATTAATTTGCTCGAGCAGGACGAGCCTGTCATACCTCAAATAGTTGTCAGAGCCAACGAGGGCTTTTGGATCTTCGATAGTGATTATGAAGATGAAACTGAGATGGCATATCTTAATCACATGCGACAGATGCAGCATCGGCACCCCTTGGAGATTAACGACATATTCGAACAATTAAACATAGTGCCAGGGCATGAGTGGTACGTAGACCCTAGCATGGTGGGACCAAGTGTTGGATCCGCTACTCTGGGCATACGAAGCATACCTTCCACCCAGAGACCCTATAGTGACATCAGTGCCGAGGGTAGACCCTGTCTTCCTATCCGCACATAGGGCCGATCCATTCGTGCCCGTCCCTCTAGAGCCAGATCCCGAGCATAGAGAGCATCCAGGATGTCCGAGTAACCACACCCATGGTAATGGAGACCAAAATCATTTCATCAACATGATCTCCATTGACTTAACCACCCCCATCCACAATCCGGCCGATCCAACATAGTCATTGTCTCTAGACATAGATGCCATAGACCGGGATCGCGTCGATTCCCCTCCATCCCCATCCGAGTACTGGCCTTTCGGTGAAATGCTCCATTTTACCCCTGGGCCAACTCAGGATATCTGCCATGCTGAAGAGGGACCCGAGGTTCCTAACGATGATCTAAACTCAGCAAATGATATCCACTTGATCCCAACTCCACATCAGTTGGAAGACGGATCCCACATGTCGGTCGAGGAGACGACTGACGTAGACATCGGCTCAGATCCAATGAATCCATAGATCATCAAGCTGGGGGTAAGTTTATCCCCCGAAGAGCAAGCCGACTACATTGCCCTTCTCAAAGAGAAGAAGGAGGTTTTTGCATGGTCATACAAAGACATGCCGGGACTAGACCCGCAGCTAGTCACGCATAATCTAACGCTTGATCCGACAGTCAAGCCAGTTAAGCAAAAACTATGCAAGATGCACCCAACAGTGGCCTTAATGGTCAAAGATGAATTGCAAAAGTTGTTGGATGCATAGTTTGTCATCTGCATGGATTATCCACCATGGCTGTCCAACATGGTGCCCGTCAAGAAGCCTGACGGGAGGATTCGCATATGCACTAATTTTTGAGATCTAAACAAAGCGAGTCCTAAGGATGATTTTCCCTTGTCGAGCATCGACGCCTTGGTAGATGCTACAGTGGGTCATGAAATGCTTTCCCTCATGGATGGTTTCTCGGGATACAATCAAATTTGTATCAGCCCCGAAGACCAGCTAAAAATGGTGTTCACAATGCCTTGGGGGACATTTTGTTATAAGGTCATGCCTTTTGGCCTTAAAAATGCTGGCGCCACCTACCAACGTGCCATGACATACATCTTCCATGATTACATGCACAAGACTTTGGAAGATTACATGGATGATTTGTTGGCCAAATCTCTTTTGCGCCCGGATCATCTCGGTGACTTAAGCAAGATCCTCGATCGCCTCATGGAGCATAGAGTCAGATCGAATCCCAAGAAGTGCATTTTTGGCGTCACATCTGGAAAACTCTTGGGCTTCATAGTCTCAAAATGGGGCATCGAGGTGGACCCAAACAAAGTCAAGGCAATCCTTGAAATGCGTCCCCCAACTACCATCAAGCAGCTCAGAAGCCTACAGGGAAAGGTCGCGTCGATCAAGCGCTTCATAGCATAGCTATCTGACAAGTGCCGACCAATGAACAAGTTGTTGCACAAGGGGGTAGCATTTCACTGGGATGACGAGTGCCAGTCAGCCTTCGACGACATTAAACAATACTTGGCTTCACCGCCAGTATTGGCACCACCTAGACCAGGAGTGCCATTCTACTTATACATCTCAGCTACTGAGGTGGCACTGGGAGCCATGTTAGCCCAGAAGAACGAACTTCATAGGGAATAGGCTACTTACTATCTTAGCCGCACCCTGGTCAGCTATGAACTTAACTATGCATACATTGAGAAACTCTGCTTGGCAGTGGTGTTTGCTACCAAAAAGCTGTGCCATTACATGCTGAGCAACAAGACGTATGTTGTGTCTAAGGAGAATCCATTGCGATACATGATGAGTCATACTTATCATAGTAGTCGCACGATGAAATGGATCATGTTGTTGATGGAATTTGACATAGAGTTTATTGGATAGAAATCCATAAAAGGTCAGGTCATAGCCGATCAACTAGCAGAGGCTCCTCTCGAAGACGACCAACCTCTGACTATAGAACTACCCGATGATGGGGTCTTCCATGTCTCAGAATCACCAGATTCTGACGAGCCTGAGTCACAGGCCGACATAACCCTATTTTTTGATGGTTCTAAATGTGAGCAAGGTGGTGGCACGGGAATAGTATTCTTCACACCGCAGGGCGCTCCTATGCCCCTATCATTTAAATTAAATTTCCCATGCACCAACAACAATGCAGAGTATGAAGCCTTGCTCATAGGTCTTCAGACAACAATCACCATGAACATTAAACGATTGAATATCTTCGGTGATTCGCTGTTAATTGTCAACCAAGTCAAAGGGGTATTCCAATGCAAATGCCCAGTTCTGTAGGCCTACAAAGCCCTTGTGGACAAATTCCTGGCAAATCTTGAATGGTACGACATCGAGGCACTCCCTCGGTCATCGAATCATTTTGTGGACACTATGGCCTCTTTGGGGTCGCTAATCCCGCAAGACATTTCTGGTGATATGACCACCATTCAAGTCAAAACACTATCGCAATCCATGATGGAGCGAGCAAGCTCTGATTTAACGCCAGGAATCCACATGATCCAGATTGAGCCATCCATGGATAGGTTCTCTCGAATCCACGATCATCTGAAACATGCCAACTGGGGGTCCTTGTTCTCCCCTACTCCCCTTAATAGCAACACAACGCTATTCTTACAAGTTCTCTCCCGCTCAACTTTTGCTAGGGATGAACTTCAAGAGGGACTAGCTGTTCATACCATCGAGGCTTCTGATCAGCAGGATTGGTATTCACCCATAAGGGACTACCTCAAGTTAGGTAACCTCCCACTTGGATTGACGCATGCCGCAAAACGTGCATTCAAGCAAAAAGCGGCAAAGCATGTCTTGTTAGGAGACATTTTGTACCATCATAGCTATGAAGGGATCCTCCTTCGATGCTTGGACCAGCAAGAGTCCACTTGGGCGATCGCCCAAGCGCACGATGGTACATGCGGTGGCCACTTCAGCGGTATGGCCATCGCAAAGCGCATTCTTTGCATGGGCTATTATTGGCCATCTTTAGAGCGAGATTGTTGTGCATATGTCAGGAAGTGCGTGAAGTGTCAACACCATGCTAATTTGACACACGTACCTTCCCAGGCCTTGCAGCCGATCCAATCGGCTTGGCCTTTTTTGTAGTGGGGCCTAGATCTAATCGGAAAGATCTCCCCTATGTCGTCAGGTCATCACACATTTATCATCACGGCCACAGAGTACTTCACCAAGTGGGTGGAAGCGGTTCCGCTAACCTCTACGACTGGACCCCGCATTGTGGAGTTCATTTTGCATAACATCATATGTCATTTTGGTATTCCATCCAAGATAATCTCGGATAATGGGACGTCATTCAAGAACAAATATGTGCATGCTTTGACCACAAAGTACAAAATTCAGCACAGTTTTTTGACACCCTATTATCCGTAGGCAAATGGGCAAGCAGAGGCGTCAAACAAAATGCTAGTCGCCATCCTCAAAAAGATAGTCATAGATAATCATAAGGATTGGCACATTCAGATCCCACTTGCCCTATGGGCCTATCGCACTAGCATTCGGACACCCACTGGGGCAACTCCATTTTTGCTCGTGTATGGCTCCGAGGCTGTCATGCCTCTCGAGTTGGAAATTCCTTCCCTACGCATATCAATGCAAGAGTTCATCGATGATGATACTGCATGGCAGGCCCGGTTAGACCAGCTTACGTTGCTTGATGAATGACGCGTTAATGCCCTCGAGCATTTACGTATCTATCAAGAGTGACTTAAGAAAGCATACAACATGAAAGTTCACTTGAGGGACTTTCAGGTCGGTGACTTGGTCTTGAAAGAAAACCAACAGAACTCTAGTCTGCCATCCCATTTAAGGGACAAATTCATGGCAAACTGGTTAGGTCCCTATGTAATTGATAGCAAAATAGGACCTGGAACATACCAGCTAGCCTCTCTTGATGGAATCAAGGAACTAGAACCCTTGAACATCAGTCATTTGCGGCCATTCCATGTTTAGAAGAGCCATAGCCCAAACAAAATGCTCCAAGGATTTCCGTAATCGCTTGGTCAATCCCCAAAATGCTCCAAGGATTTTCGTAATCGCTTGGTCAATCCCCAAAATGCTCCAAGGATTTCCTAATCACTTGGTCAATCCCCAAAATGCTCCAAGGATTTCTGTAATCGCTTGGTCAATCCCCAAAATGCTCCAAGGATTTCCGTAATCGCTTGGTCAATCCCCAAAATGCTCCAAGGATTTCCGTAATCGCTTGGTCAATCCCCAAAATGCTCCAAGGATTCCACCAATCGCTTGGTCAATCCCCAAAATGCTCCAAGGATTCCCGCAATCGCTTGGTCAAAAACAAGAAAATTCAAAAACAATAAAATCATCAAAAATAACAAAATTTGCATCTCATTTCCATACATGCTCAAAATCGTCACAAAAATAAAGAGCTCTATTTTGCATATCATCTTCATATTCACACAAATCAATCCATCAAAAACACAAAAACATATAGCTGCATTACGCATCACACCCACACATTGCATATTTGTGGTCATAAAGGTCAAAGCACCATAGACTGTCATTACTTGGCAAAACCATCATCTTCTACATTTTTCCGCTTTATCAATAGCTCATCGCCTATAACCGCCATTCACGTTATTCTCCCACATCATAGTCAGTTGTTTTCTCATGTATCGAGAGTTTTCATCATTCAGTCGTCATTAGCTGTCTAGCCACATACTGTACCAAGTCAGACAGATTTTACGCAGGTAGAATTCTACTTGGATCACACCTTGTTACGTAGCATCCCGACACAAGTTAAAACACAAAAAACATTCCCAAGTTGTGTGAACGAAAGATGAACCCTGCAAAGCAATCCAGGTCACCATAAGCGAAACGGTTATCTTGCTCATCCCCCTGTGCGAATGACCCCAAGAATGCTGAGAGTTGGCAAAAGGACAAGCATCCTCCCTACCCAATTCCCCAAGAATCCCAAGTTCTCAAAAGTTGCAAAACATCA
Organism: Wollemia nobilis; assembly: GCA_028583015.1. Classification (NCBI taxonomy): domain Eukaryota; kingdom Viridiplantae; phylum Streptophyta; class Pinopsida; order Araucariales; family Araucariaceae; genus Wollemia; species Wollemia nobilis. The sequence continues at coordinate 17,765,173 of JAQPPZ010017235.1, forward strand.
ACAATTTGCAAACGTCAAAAATCCAAATTTTGACATCACAACCAAAGTGCATACATCAAAAAAAGCACATAAAATAGTGATTCTCATCACTCCATATCCTAATCCCTTGCTCAAAAGAAAAATATAATACAAAAATAAACAGTGATTTTTATCACTACAAAAGAGCAAGTATCCCAATACAATTGAAGAAAAGAAGGGAGTCGAACTTGAATCCCTGGAACTCTCAGCATCCAGACGGGTCATGAGGCAAACCTCAGTACCGGTTTGGTTGATAGCCTATCGGTCACTGGTGGTAAACCTCCCGCATGACGATATATCTATCACATTAACTTGTGTGCAGATCAATGTTTGCATGTGGATGAGCTAGCTTATGGTATCCTATGATAGCACCATAGATTAATCTGACTAAATACAACAAAGGAGTTAGTGGAGCTAATCAGGTGATCCTCAGTACAGGTTTGGTTGACAGCCTATCTGGCACTAGCGGTATCCTGACAAACACCACATAAATGAACTCAATTGCACACACAGGGATGTGAAATAACTTGGTCCAAGACAAGTCCGATTCATACCTTGGTCAAAAGTCTTGTATGATACAACTACAGTTTTGGCTAGATAGTTAAAACATCTGAGTCTCAAAAAACCTTAACATACATTCTCAACCAACTTGCTATCTTTCATCCTTGCATCGCCATCAAAAAAAAAAAACATGTATACCTAAAAAGCTATTTACCACAGCCATCGCCTAGGAAAAAAAGCCAAAAAATTCTAAAAAATTTTTGGGGGACCCCCCAAACATCACAAATTCAATTCATCCATTCCATTTGCATATCATATAAATTAAAAACATTTGCACTCCATCAAAACATATGCATCCATCAATATAACTTAACATGCATACATCCATATTCATCAATCATCATACATAAAATCAAATCATCACATGCGCATAAACAAAATAAAGTCATCTATATATATCATCAAAAATGCACCAAAAACAACAATAAAACTGTCCAATGAGAGTGCTTTTGCACTTGACATTTCGGGCATGCAAAATAGATGTCGGGGTCACAAATCCTCACTATCCTACTCCCTAAGAAGGCTACCATAGCCGGACCACTCCACGGGAGGACGGATCTTCGAGAATTTCATCCCCAAATGGCGTCGCCAAAAGGGTCAAAACCCACCCAAAAATAGCAATAGAGTTGCCGAACGAAGGCGCCTTCATGCCTGACATTCTTGGCATCCAAAAAAGATATTGGGGTTATAAATTATCACCATCCTACTCCCTAAGAAGGCCACCATGGCCGGACCGCTCCACGGGAAGATGAATTTTTGACAATTTTAGCTCCAAAAAGGCGTCCCCAAAAGGGTTAACACCCACCAAAAATAGGTCTAAATGTCAGAAAACTGCACACACATTCAAAGATAAATCTCTAAAGGCACCCTTACCTAAGTCATCTTGGGTCAAGCGACTCATCGCTTTTCTCATGTAGGTCATTCCCTCATCGATTCGTCGCTTGAGGGGGTAGTCACACTTAGTCACCAATCAACAAATACACACCCAATCATGGAAATGGCATGCATTCGAAGAATCATTGGCAAAGACAAATCATGCTCCTGCTTGGGGTAGTAAACAAGCAATAATCACAAGCTGATCAATCACTTGGCATTCATGAATCATGAACTCAAGGTTCCCATAGACAAAAGGTTGCACCCTTTGCCTATTCATGACTGATCAATGTCCAAGCTCAAGTAACACCTCACCGAAAAAGGTTAACACTTGAACTGAGTTCCTTCGCTCGTCAGAAGCAAGGATTCAAGAATGCATGCCCTTTTCATACTTGGGGCATCAAAATTTGGTTAGGTTACTAAGAAACCCTAATCATTAGTGCTTTGGTTATCTATTTTTGCTCGACGCTGTGCCTTGCACAATGCATCCCAAAAAGGGGCATCTGTAGACACCAAAACAACACCAATCCGATTATGTGACTGCAAACACTGATCACATTGGCACACACAGCCCCAAGGGCAGCCCCCAGAGGTTAAACAGTGGTCCTAACCACTCTCACAGTAGTTTTGGAAGGTCAAAAATCATTTTGGCACCTTCAGGCACTTTGCTCAATATCCGTTCCACCCAGGGACGAATTCTAATTGGGATTCGCTCCGCCCAGGGACGAATTCACAATTCGCTCCAGGGTGGGGCGAATTGCAGGTTTGATGGGCAAAAAGTCAAATCTTGGCAAATGGCAGCTCGGATCCGCCACTTAACGCTTCCTTCATTGCATGGGAGTATAGGTGAGCATTTTTGAGCGTTAGAGGCTGTTACAAGGGCAGTCATGGAGTCCCTATTCAGGGAGGAATCTTCCCTCCCTGGAAGGGCATGGCTGCCAAGTGGTGCCTCTCGCATGCTCATCCCAAGAGACCTCCAGGTCTATAAATTGGTGGGTTTTCTCACCCCAAAATATACAGAGTAAGAGCAATTTGGAGCAACGAAGTGCTGCCGTTTTATTTCCCCATACATCCTTGTGCGATTTGTGCCTTTCACATCCGTGATCTCTTTTGGAGAAGAGGTCATTGGGTGATCATTGGAAGGTCGAATATTGAGCCCAAAACCTGACATTTGGCCATAGAATACCACCCCAATTTGTCGACAACACCTTACAAGAGATTTTGGACCCATCCCAAGTGGATTGGCGCCGAAATCAGGTCCCAACGGTGGGCGGCCTGCCCGGGCGCCCCCGCACTACCGCGAGTCTAATCGTCCCTTTTAGGAATGATTAGGAATCTGTGGTAGATTTTTCTTTCTATCATTTTTATCTTGCATTTCATCTTATGCTGCTTAGGTAGTTTGCAATTTCGATTTCGTAATGTTTTGAGCAAATCTTATCATGTTCTATCACTTTTTGTCTTTACTAACTTGCAGGTAGCATCATCAAATTCCCATTAATGGAGGCCAAATTGGGAAAATCTGACCATCCGGGTCTTCCCAAAATACCCCCAATTAGCTAACCCCAAGTTTGTAGGTCTTTTGGAGCTCTCTAGGTAGGACATTTGGGACAATACCTTTTCGGCATTTTGTTGCAGGTAAATTCGTCCCGCCCCGGAGCGAATTCAAATCGGTGAGGAATTTCTCGACTGTTATTTTTGCAGTGCCCTCCTGGTGATGTCTTGATGCCCCTATCAAATTTTTAGAGCATTTGGATTCATTTTAGTTATAGTTTAATTCATTTTTCTCATTCACTTATCGTAGGCTTGGGGATTGCATGTTTTGTTTCATCCGCAGGTGCTACTAACTATTTCTTGTTCCTTTGAACGCAGGATCAAAACATCGGAGGAGCAGCAAGGAATCAACATTCGTAGACACAAGCGGCGGTGACATTTTGGTCCGCCCATCTTACATGTGGGCACGCGGAAGAAGGATGGCTATCCATGGATGTGACCAAGAGATGAATTTAACGCTCCTCGCCCCCGAAAAGGGAGGATGCGAATTGTAACCGAATTGTGAAATACATCAATAAAAGAAAAGGGTTGTTATTTCATTTGGGTTTCAATTCATGTTTTTCTCCATTTCATGCATTTTTAATTCGTAGGGTTTAGCGTTAAGTTCAGTTTCGTTTTTGCATCGTGCTTGGAGGTTTTCCTTTTTTGTTTTCGTATCCTCGTGCTTTCACTTGGGTATTGTGAAAATACCAAAGCATATAGGCTTTTTAATCCAAATACACACAAGGTTTTTGTGTCTCGAGATGCGATTTTTGATGAAGTGGGAGTTTATGGTCATCAAAAAGGCCATATTGAGAAGTCAAAATCTATTTTTATTGGTGGTATTATTGATGATGATGAGCAGCCCACTAATGTTTTAGTTCCAAGTGCAACTAATCCACCAAGAAGCCCCTCTTATAGCTCTCCAACAAGCCCTTCATCTATTTCTCCACCAAGCAGCCCCTCATCTAGTTCTTCAGTTTCAAGTGCAAGTTCAAGTCCACCAAGGAAGGTAAGAAGCTTAAGTGACATTTATTGAAGGAGTACTGTTCAAACAAATGAATATTTCACACTATTGAGTGAATATTATCTAAGTAATGTGTTGAAAAGTGAAAATCTCCAACAAAAACATCCATCCTCTCAAATGTTAGATACAAATTTTCAAAGAAGAGTTACAAGAAGTCAAGCACAAGAGGTAGATCAAGTGGTGAAAATACTTGAAAACTTGCATATGTATGGTGATGAAAATTATGGTAAGCCCAAAGGTGATGTTGTGAATTATGCCTTAATGTCTCTTGTTGATTTAGAACCATCTTGTTATGAACAAGCATGTACTAATGATGTATGGATGAAGGAAATGAAAGAAGAAATGAACTCCATCAAGAAGAATGATACTTGGGAGCTAGTTGAGCTTCCAAAAGGCAAGAAATTTGTGGGATCTAAATGGGTCTACAAAACAAAACATAATTTTGAGGGGTTCACACAAAGGGATGGCATTTATTATGAGGAGACTTTTTCTCCAGTTGCAATACAAGAAATAGTGAGGATTGTTCTTTCTATTGCTGCTCATAAAATCTAGAATGTACATCACTTGGATGTAAAAAGTGCTTTTTTGAATGGATTATTGGATGAGGAGGCTTATGGACAACAACCTCAAGAATTTGTAGTTCAATGTAAGGATAATATTGTGTACAGGTTGAATAAGGCCTTGTATGGTCTTAAGAAAGCTCCAAGAGCTTGGTATTCAAGAATTATGGGTACTTTCATCAATATGGTTTTGTGAGAAGCAAGAGTGAGCCACCATTATACTATAAGAAACAAGGGAATGACATTCTCATTGTTTTTTTATATGTGGATGACTTGATTTACTTAGGTATTAATCCTAAGTTGAATGATGACTTCAAGAATGCCATGATGTATGAATTTAAGATGAAATATCTGGGCTTGATGCACTATTTTCTTGGTATGGATGTGTATCAAAGTGATAGTGAAATTTTCAATTGTCAAAATAAATATGCCAATGATATGTTAAAAAAATTAGGATGGAAAATTGTAAACCTATTGCAACACCAATAACTCATGGTGAGTTGTTGAGTAAGGATGATGGAACTAAAAAAGTTGATGTGACCACATATAGAAGTATGGTTGGGAGTTTGATGCTTCTCACCAACACTAGGCCAAAAATTGCATGTGTTGTATCACTTTTATCAAGGTATATGAGTGACCCTTATGAAATACGCATGAAATCTACAAAAATAATATTGAGATATGTAAAAGGTACAATGGATTTTGGCATCCATTATTATAAAAATGAAGATGTAAAATTGTTTGGTTTTAGTGATTCAGATTGGGGGAGTAATATAGATGACAGGAAGTCTACATCAGGTAATTGTTTTAGCCTTGGGTCTGGTTTAATCACTTGGGTCTCAAATAAATAAACTACAATTGCTCTCTCTTCCACAAAAGAAGAATACATTGCAATCACATGTGCTAGTGCTCAACCATTATGATTGAGGAAAGTCCTTGAAGAAATTGGAGAACAAAAATATGGTCCTACTACATTGTATTGTGATAACATGAGTGCTATTCAGCTAGCATATAATCCAGTTCATCATAGTAGGTCAAAACATTTTGATATGAAGTATCACTTCATCCGAGACATGGTCGAGAAGAAGGTGACTGAATTGCATCATTATAGCACTGAAGACAACATTGCAAATTTTTTCACCAAGCGAGTTGTCAAAGCTCAATTTTTGAAGCTGAGGAACTTCCTTGTGAGTCTCCTCAACTTCAAGGGGGAGTATATTGGAGTTTGATTGATTTTTATTATTAGTGTATTTTTCTATTTTCATGGGACAATATTCCTTGTGAATATCTCCAATTGTAATAGGTAATATTTAGGTGGTTTGGTGTGATGTTGATAACATTTGATTCTCATATATTTGTTTTCTTTACCCACTTGGAAGATTTATTTTGTCTTTTACTAACTTGGGATATTTGTCAGTTACATTCCCAAGCTATATATTGTAATGGATTATCATGAATTATTCATTTCAGACTAATTATGACTCACACTGACGATATGGAGGGACAGATGCACCTTGGACATGATATGCAAATGTAAGGAAGACCTACACTGTGATCAGGAGAAGGGGTAGAACAATATGGACCTCGCAGTCATCAGAGCAAGACTTAAATAATAGTATTCATCCATGTAATAACAATAAATAAGTTTACAATTTCCTTTTTTAAAAGTTATAATATTATATGTATCAATATTTTCTCAAGGGTTAGGGGTTGGATGGATTGGTAATTTTCTATTTGGTGAGGCATTTGCTTGGTTGAGGTTTAGGTTTAAACCTTGGGGCATGCCTATTTACAAAGGTAGTAGTCTAATCTGATGGATGACAATGGTATATTAACAAATGACAACCGTATGTATCCTAAACGATCAATGATCCTCCTCACACCGGGTTATAAAATAATGAGGTGGTATAGGCTTGTTGAGGGTAGCCATTTTGATTTAAACTTTACACTTGGAAGTTACTTAAAATAATGTGGATGTAACCAACTCCCTTATATATATATATATATATATATAGTGCCTACGGGCTAGGCGGATTGGTAAGTGTTTGTGTGGTCAAAGAAGATATCCAGGTTCAAACTTTAGGGTAGCCTATTTGAAAAGGTAATAGTTTATTTTGAATCCTTTGAATGCGTGCAAAGGTAGTAGTTTTCGATCAAACTACTACCTTTGCACACATTCAAAGGATTCAAAACAAATTATTACCTTTGCAAATAGGCTACCCTAAAGTTTGAACTTGGATATAATCTTGATAAGTTCTTGACCACACAAACACTTACCAATCCGCCTAGCCCTTATATGTGGTCAATAACTTATCAAAAAGATATCCAGGTTCAAACTTTAGGGTAGCTTTTTTACAAAGATAATAGTTTGTTCTGAATCCTTTGAATGCATGCAAAGGTAGTATTTTGATCTGAATCCTCTGAGTACATATCATATTGATGATGATGGTATGAATCAACCTAAGGGCTAGATGGATTGGTAAGTGTTTGTCTAGGTAAAAACTTATCAAGAAGATACCAACCTTCAAACTTCGGGGTAGTCTATTGGTCAAAAAATTATCAAGAATATTCTTAACTTCAAACTTCAGGGCAACCTATTTGCAAAGGTAGTAGTTTGACCTAAATCCTCTGAGTGCATCTCAGACTGATGATGATACAAATCTCGAGATAGACCAACAATAATGAGGTGAAATAGATTTTGTGAAATCATCCCTTGTGGTTTGAACCTTACCCTTATCAGTTACTGAAAATATTGTGGTTGTGACCAACTCTCCTATGTAAGCAAATATATATACAAATTTTTTAATAATATATATATTTTTAAATAAAATTTATTTATAATAAATATATTTTTGAATTTGGAGACTTGTATTTTAATATATATATTTTTAAATAAAATTTATTTATAATAAATGCATTTTTGAATTTGGGGACTTGTATTTCAATGGAAATTGATATTTTCTTAATATGAAAATATTATATTTAAAAACAAAAACTAAGCATTTTAAATTAAGTATTTTATTTAAATAAAAAAATATTAAATATTTTTATATTAGTAATAATAATATGAAATGATATGAATAAAATAAATTAAATTATTTTATGAAAAAAACAAAAAAAAAATTGTAATTTGAGATATTAAAATTTTAAATTATTAAAATATTATTAGATGATCACAATACAATGTTAATAAGAACCATTTAAATACTATATAATAAATTAATTTAGAAAACAAATAAACATTTACCTCAACACTTATGTTTAAATTAACAATTTATCAAAGCATCAATCACTGCACCATACTTCAATAAGGATATTCGAGATGATATTTACTCAGCATATATAAAAACTATTTGGATAGATCCAAAGGAACCTCTTTCACCAAAACTGCTCCATTAATCTCACTTTTATCTCTAGCTAGAGAATGGATTGATCACTACTCCAAAATATAACTTGATAAATATGTCATAGCCTCAGGTCTCCTCTAGCCCAGCTACGAGTTTGCACCCACCAGCTGTGTATTGAGACAGATCATCACCTCCCCAGAGATCAATGTATTTGCATATTGTGCAGTCTTGATGTGGAATATGAGGAGCATTTCATAAGAAGATGCCACATGAGATTCTTTTTAGCATCTTCAATAGCATTTTCCTTATCTCTAGCTTTAAGGATATAGCATTTTGAAGGGACAAAATATTTTAAGACCCCATTCTAATATTATTAGTAATTTGTTAGTCATATGATACTTTGGGCACCTAGGATTATAGTCCCATATGATGTAATTATTATGTATTAATAAAATATGTAATAATTATTATTTATAAATCTTTAAAATATATAAAGGGGCAAGAGGAGAAATATCTCATACTTTTTGTATTGAAGCTCTATTTCTAAGGAGGTTTCCCCCTCGAAGAGGCTTGTGATTTTGTAATGTGCTCTTGTTTTTACCATATAATTTGCTTCAATTCTAATTGATGTAGCAAATTATTAATTTCAATATTATTTTCCATTATTATTGCAATATTATATGGATGTGCTTTTATTTTACTACAAGGTTCCTAACAAGATCTTGGAAGGATATTAACATATTTTTGATAAAATATAATGACGATTCATAATTGTGACCTATGGATTGTTGGAGGAAATTCAACACAATTCTATATTCTTAAAAAAACAAGGATGGTTCCATTGGATGGTCAAGATCAATACAATATTTTATAAAAATTTATTAATTTAAGTGGTATTTGGTATGATATTCCATCAAGTTTTCAATATATATTGAATAATAGACACATGAGCAAACTCATATAGTATAAATATTAGATAAGTATTTGCTATCCAATACATAGTTGTAAATAGAGTATATAATATCTTCATATATTATATTGTAAATAGGATCGTATCACAAACCGATTCTATTGTGATCTACTCAATAGTTGTCATCCAAAATTATTTTGATTTCAATCTATATGTAGCTCTAAAACCCATATTTATTCTATATGGTTATACTATATTTTGAATGAAGCATATTTTAAAAGATCATGTATGTATAGGTTTTTTCAAAATATGATATATCTAAAGAGAAAAATGAAGATTTGGAATTCAAAATATTTTGGTATCATAATTTAAAAAAGGAGAAAATTAAACCTACTAATGTTTTGTTTTTTAAATAAAATTTTGATCGCTCCCATATGCATATATATACTTTTAAGATGCACTTTAATAAAATAAAAACCACAATTTTTTTAATTTAATTTAATTTAATTTTTAATTTATAAATTATTAAATTAATTAATAATTTTAACTAAAATAAATTTATTTTAATTTTTTTTTTTTGAAGTAAGATGTAAAGTTTAACTAGAGACACAATGGGGTTACCCTTGGACAATTTAAGCTTGGTATCCTTGGTGCAAGTCTAAACATACATGAACGTTGAAACAATTTTTTTTAATTATTCAAAATTAATTCTATAAATTTTTATTTTTTAAAATGAAAAATATTAGGTCTGAGGTGTAGAAAAATTGGTTCATCCAAACCCCATAAGGGGGGCAGAGGTCCAAGGTTCAAATATCGGGCCTCGTCGGACTGAATTCTTGTCCCTTTCTTGGTGCTTTCAGTAGCGTAAAAGGTTTAAAATGATTGTGGCATGGTGGTTATAGGGGCAAACTATGCGAAGATCTATGTGGTGGATTCCAGGGCGGACAATGCAGAATAATGTGACAGCCATAAAAGTTGGACAGCTTGCTCGAATTCGTGTCGGCTACCGATTCCACCATGTAAATACAAAAAAAAAAATGAAAAATATTATCTAACTCAATCAAGTCAAGATGGAAATATAGTATACTAAAAAATAAAATGATTAAGTTATTTGTATTTAAAAGCATTTAAATATAGAAATGCTTTTAATTTTTTAGATTTATCAATATAATTTAGTTTCATTTAGTATTATTAATTTATTTTATAATATAAATTATCATTATATATACTTTAAAAAGACAAGACATAATTCTTGCAACTATGGAGTAAAAAAAAGCTAATCTTACTTCATTTTTTAGGTTTTACATGATATACCATAATGGATTTAATTATCATTTCTCTACACTAAGATATAGTCTTCAATATAAACCTATTTTCTTAAATCACATTATTACTTTAAACTTATAGATATGTGGAGATTTATACTTTGTTGTTACTACTTTGTATAATGTTATGTTCCCTTTAAAATTGGAGTCATTAGTTTAAAAAGTAGATCTATTGAATATCATAGTTTTACACCCATTAAAGCCTATGTTCTAAGTAAAATGTAACATATTATTGTTTTCCTTTTCAAACAAATAGAGGAATTTATTTTCTTGAATCAAATTATTGGTTTAAACTTATGTGAAGGTTTGTACTTTGTTACTACTAATTTATATAATGTTATATTCCCTTTGATATTAGCCTCATTAGTTAAAAAAAAACTGTTGAAAATCATAGTTGCACACTCATTGAAGCCTATTCTTTTAAGCAAAATGTAATGTGTTCTTGATTTTTTTTAAAACAAAAATATAAACTTATTTTATTGAATAACATTATTGGTTTAAACTCAAAAATATATGAAGGTTTGTACTTTGTTTCTAATACTTTGTATAATGTTATATTTCCTTTGGTAAATTCCTCATTAGTATAAAAAAATGGATTTGTTGAATATCATATGGTACGCACACCAAAGCCTATATTTTTAAGCAAAATGTAAGGTATTTTTTTTCTTTCCTAACAAATATATGCAATGAGATGTTCTTTCAATTTAAAACTTGAATATTTTTCAAGTAATTATGTTGAGGTGTAATATGAAATGGAAAAACATTATCATTGTTTAACAAGAAGTTCATGTATTAACTCATTTTAATAACTTCTTTATACACCTTATTCTTATCTAAAGATGCTAGTAAATTCAGTGCATCTGACCACAACATTGTGATTGCATAACTAAATTCATTCTATTAATTTTTCTCATCTAATTAGTAATTATTAGTTGTATTATATGTCATTAAAACAAATGGTTTTTATTATACAGTCTATAAATATAAATGGTCAAGATTCATGCAATGTTCATCTTATAACATGTGGATGACAAAATTTAGTATAACAATTAACCCATGAAAATTTGTATCCATTAAGAATCCCTAACAAGGTATTTTATTTCTTAATACAATTATAATTTTGAAGCTTTGATGGACTTATGGTATGAAATAAATTTAAATACGTTCCCTTAGTTTTCCTAGATAGTAAAATATTGATAAAAAAATATAGTATTCAATTTATTTTAGCTCATTGACATTTGTTTAATATTTATTATTTCTAATCTTACTTTCTTTTTTGAAGTATTTGAAAAAAGGAAATATTTTTCTCTATGATGTAGAGGTCTTGTCATTTACTTTTAAAATATTTTGGAGATGCCTTTTATTACAAATAAAGTTGGAGTTGATTATCCATTAAAATGATAGTTATAACCTAGCTTATGGTTATCTTAGTTTACTTCAAATTACACAAATTTTAAAATTTTCCTTTTGCTTGTATTTTTTTGTGATGGGACAAGAAAATATATTGGATAAAATCTTAGGTGGAAGTCTTTGGACTTCCTTGCATATTCTACATCAACATCTACTATAATTTATATTATTGGCTTAACATTTTAAGTTTTACATATCAAATTATATAAATTATGTATGAATGAAACATTATTACATATTACAACTTAATAGAAAATGTAGACTTTATGCTTTATTGATTACAAAAGAAAAAAAAAAATGTAGATGAAAAATATTATTTTATATACTTTTATATATTGTTTAGAACTTTCCAAAATATTAACATTAAAACCAAAATAAGTTTAAGAATTTATTAGAATACTAATTCGCAAGATTTTTTTTACCTTCATTATACATAATACTGAATTAATATCCTATAATTATGCAAAATATATTTATATATGGATTTACTATAATTTGATAGACTTAGAAGAACTAAATTTGTATATGCCATAGGTAGAAAGCATTTGGACTAAATTTGGAAAAATAAATTCAAAGTCCCTCCTTAGGAAATAATTAAATAAAAAATTAGAATTATTAGCCTTAGGAAGGGCTATTTGCTTGGAAAAATCCAAAATATGCCCAAATTCCAATCTAGCTAGCAATTCGCTTCATAAGAGTAAAATTTCTCCAAATAAAATATAAAGAGCTATTCATCTAGTTTCCAAGAAGTGATTTTTTGGGAAGGTCAATAAAACATCCTAACTCCTCCAAGGGGAGTGATTCATGCTAAAATTAAAGTTATTCAATCCAAATTATTAATTACACAATTTTAAAAAAATATTTTTTGGAAATTATTTGCTCCAATTGGTTAGCAATTCACTTTGTAGATCAAAATGTTGTAAAATTTTAAAATTGATCTCCAAATTTTTCTATGAAAGTATATATGTGATGAATCTTAGGCTTATGAATATAGGATCAATATTGCAATGGTCAATCAAAGAACTTTAATCAAAAAAATTGACCACATACTAATGTAGAAACAAGAAAGGGAAAAAAAGCAAATTATTAAATGGGTGCACCAAGGTAATGAGATTGAGAAAAATCCTACATCTAATCTCATTTAATAAAAAGGTAAAATTCCAATGGTTAATAAAATGAGTGTAAATCCTATACCACAATAAATTGTCTCTTTTGATTCTCCTTGTCATTACTCTTCAAATTTTGCCAATCAAATTTAGGCTAATACAAGAACCACCCTAACTCATGCTACCCCTCTCTATAAAAATTTCATTGATTGATGTTAATAATCCTACAAATATTCTATTCCTAGAATTATTTAATTATATGAATAATGCGAGTCAACCTCTAGTTTCTAACATTGTAATAAATATAGTACAATGTTTTCTTAAAGTTCCCTTGGGTCTTATCAATATTGTCACAACCCTTCTTGGTAGGACTTATCATTGATATTGATTATGTATGGATTTGGGGTTTTTCAATGCTTAATATAATTTATATTTTCATGATAGGTGCTTAATTGTATTTAGTATTTTGTATATATTATTCTAGAATATGGTAATTTTAATTATGTGTATGATTGTAGGAGTACACACTATCATGTTGGATTGAACTGCGACAACCACCAAATTTGAGAGAGCTAAAAAGGGAAATAATCGTAGATGATATATTCATTGATATCTCTTGAGTAACCAAGTACCCCCATCTATTTGTATGTCATAAATGAATATTTGATTTAATTTTACCACCAACAAGGAAGTTGCTATAAGTAATGGAGTCATGTTTGGAAATAATTTGATAACCTAGAAGTTATCGTGAAATATTCTACTTGAGAGTATAGGAAATATGATGAATGTGATTGACAAGTATTTATTTTGGTTTGCCCATGTTTGTTGAATATTTATCTTAGTTCTACATAATTTTAATGCATAAATGTGCAGGGTAAATATTCTTCACTAAAATGGTATTAGTAGTTATGGAGACACTATTAATATGATAAGAATTTAAAAAGTAATATTTATTGCTAGTTAAATCAAATATTATATTATCTTAAGTTTCTATGGAAGAATATGATGAATCTATTTCAAAATAATTTAATATTTTAGATTAAACACAAAACAAATATTGTTTATATATATATATAGTATCTTTGCAAAATATTATTAAAAAAGAGGTAATATTTTTTATTATGGGAGCATATAGGTTAAAATAAAAGATAAACATTTCATGTGTAAAAACATTAGATTAAAATATTAAATAAACCATTATCTTTGGAGTATTAAAAAAGGATGTAATAAGGAAGAAGTCCATGAAAATTTGGGTGGAAGAAAAGAACAACATATGCACCAAGTGATGCAGGAGCATCCAGTGGTGTAAGAGTGATCTTGCATCACCCGAAAAAAATTGTAATTGTTTAATTTTGTAAAACTAGTAAAACTAGTTTAACTTGGAGGAGATTTTTGAAGGTCTTAGAGATCAAATTTGAGGATTTTCGGCCAGATACAAGCCTTGGCACAAAGATCCAAGGCCCACCCCGCTTAGCTCGTTTCATGCCATTTCCAAAAATATGTTGTAATAGTCAATTGGGTCAATGAGCGCGAAGTTACGACCTCAAAAAGTTGCCCCCAAATTTCAAATTTGAAATAGATGGTTTTAGGTGAAAAAAGGGGAAAACAGGGTATTTGAGGGAATTTTCAAAATTGTAAAAGGGATATTTCTTTTGTATCCTCATTTTTGGCATGAAAGTAAGGAAATATTTGATTCTATAATTTATTCAAAGGAAAAACACCTTTGTATCATTTGTTTAGTGTTGCTTGTGTAGCATGATCTTCACCAAGTGGTATCAGAGCGGGAGTTCCTAAGTGTGTAAACAGATCACCGAATGTGAGGTAGTTTACACCAAGATTAGTGGTCAGGGTTTGTGAGAGAAGTGATTAGAATTCCTCCATGAATAAACCATGGTGGTGGAAGAAATATGATGCAAGAAGAAGATTTTAGAGCTTCACAGAGACAAGTTCAGGCTCTACAAGAGGAGCTGTGTAGAGGGTTTGAGCTAAGGAGAGAAGATGGTAGTGAAGATGAAGTCAAAGAAGAAGAGGACCAATTTGAGAAAGAATAAGAGGTATTAGATCCTGCACAATACATATTATACAGAGCCATATATAAGATTGGAAAGATACCAAAGATGGAGGTTTCTACATATTCTGGAAATATTGATCCAAAGGAGTTGATTGACTGGATCAATGACTTAGAAGAATACTTTGAGTATGAGGAGGTTGGATATCTTGATAGGGTCAAGTTTGCTAAGACCAATCTGAAGGGTCATGTCAGCATATGGTGGAAGGAAGTGTAGCTATACAAAAACAAAAGAGAAAAAAAATAACAAAATGGGAGTAGATGTTGGAGAAGTTGAAGAGCCAGTTCATTCTAGCTGACTACGAGTTGGATCTGCTAAATAAAATGCAAGTTTTGAGGTAGTCAAGTAAGTCTATCAAAGAATACATAGAGGAGTTTTATAAAATAAGGAGAAGGTAGCCCGTTATATTAATGGGTTACGAGTAAGTATTCAAGAGGAGTAAAGTCTAGTCAGGATGACCACCATAGAGGATTCTTACCAGTTTGACATGAGGGTTGAAGAGAAGCTAAACAGAAGGTTTGATACCAAGCAAAGAGGAAGAGGTCATGGTGGAAGAACTGTTGGATCAAAAAATGGAGGATGAAACGAAGATCATAAGAAAAATGGAGAATCCAATAGTAGTCAGGACCAAAAGGGAGATAATGCTTACCACCCCCATGATCAGAACCATGGTTACCAAAGAGGAATAGGAAGGTCTGGACGAGGTTTTGGAAGAGGAGGATTTCATGAAACCTGTTTCCACTATGGAGAAGAAGGACATCGAGCATACGAGTGTCCACAACACCAAGAAAGGACAAATAAGATACCCGAAGGTAATGCTCGAGTTGTTGTTGTTGATGAAGATGCTAAATATGAGCACTCTAAAGAAGTAGAAAGAGAAGTGTTGATCACAAGAGAGCCTTGCTGAATGAGGAGAGAGACCCATATTAGAGGAAGAGCTTATTTCGTACAACATGTAAATGTGTAGGTAAGGTCTATAATATTATAATAGACAATGGTAGCATAGATAACATAGTTTCAGAAGGAATGGTTACCAAATTACAATTAGAGAGGAAGATACACCTGCATCCATATCGGATTGCATAGTTACAGAAATACCATAGGGCTTGGGTCAATGAGCAATGCTTGATAAAATTTAATATTGGGAATTACCATGATGATGTCCTATGTGACATCCTACCTATGGATTCTTACCATTTGTTATTGTAAGTCTATGGTAGTTTGATCGGTGTGTAGTGCATGATGGTCATACCAACACTTACTCTCTGACAAAGAATGGAGTGCGCCATAAGCTAAAGCCCCTGAAGGATGTGGACAAAAAGGTATGTAGCAGTACAAAAATTTGTTTAGTTGAAGGTAGAAGGTTTTTGTATTGTTTGAAGTATGAGCATATGTGCTATGCATTAATTCCTAGAGTTAGGGAAGAAGAATGCAAATACACCCTAGTAGAAGTCTCAAGTTTGTTAGAATAATTTTAGATATTATATCAGATAATGTGCCTGAGGGTTTTCCACCAATGAGGAAGATCAGTCACCATATAGATTTGGTACCAGGATCTTGTTTACCCAATAAGTCATCCCATAGAATGACTCTTGTAGAAAGTGAGGAGTTAAATAGGCAAGTCCAAGAGTTGCTAAAAAAATGACTAATTCAGGAGAGTATGAGTCCATGTTCAGTACTTGCAGTACTAGAACCAAAGAAATATGGAGAGTAGAGAATGTGTAAATGCTCCCGAGCTATTAACAAGATCACCAAAAAATATAGATTCCCATTTCCAAGGATGGATGACATTAAGGAATATTTGAGTGGAGCCAAGTACTTCACAATGATTGACCTAAAGAGTGGGTACCATCAGATTCATGTCAGAGGAGATGAGTGGAAGACAACCTTCAAGACCAAAGAGGGTTTGTATGAATGGTTAGTCATGCCATTTGGGCTAACCAATGCACCAAACACATTCATGCGGCTGATGAATGAGGTATTGAAAGAGTTTTTAGGAAAATTTGTCATTGTCTATTTGGATGACATTTTAATATGGAAGAGCACTTGATGCACATCAGAAGGGTTTTTGAGAAGCTGAGGGAGGAGTAGTTGTTGATTAATTTGAAGAAGTGCAATTTTGTGAAGGAGTTAGTGTATCTGTGATTTGTCATCTCAACCGAAGGTCTAAAAATGGACCCAAAAAATGTGAGGGCTATCATTGAATGGCGTACTCCAAGGATCATAACTAAGGTAAGAGCATTTCATGGTCTAGCAAGTTTTTACAAAAAATTCGTTAGAAATTTTAGCAGTATTTGTACACCCCTTACAGAAACAATGAGAGGGGATAAGAAAGAATTTAAGTGGACCTTAGCAGTAGATAAGAGCTTTGATATGTTGAAGAAGAAGGTCACAGAGCAACCTATTTTGGCACTTTCAGATTTTAATAAGGTATTTCAGGTAGATTGTGATGCTAGTGGTAGTGCCAGAGGAGCTATATTGAGTCAAGAAGGTAAACATATTGCTTATTTTAGTGAGAAACTCAATGATGCTAGGAAGAAGTATTTAGTTTATGATCAAGATTTTTATGCTATAGTTTAGGCTTTGAATAAGTTGAGACCAAAAGAGTTTGTTATATATATTGATCATCAAGCCTTACAGTATATTAATAGCCAAGGGAAGCTAAATCAGAGGCACTTGAAGTGGGATGAGTTTCTATAGAGTTATACCTTTGTATTGAAGTACAAGAGTGGAAAATCAAACAGATTTGAAGATGCCTTAAGTAGAAGGTAGTGTTTATTGATAGAAATGAAGGTGGAAGTTGTAGGGTTTGACAAACTTAAGGGTTTGTATCCTGAAGATCCTTATTTTGCAAAGGCTTGGAGAGCTTGCTTAACACATGTTACTTTGGATAGGACTAAGTGGTTGGATTTTCTAATACAATATGGAATGTTGTTTAGAAGAAACCAATTATGCATTCCAAGGAATTCAATAAGGGAGAATCTGATCAAGTAGAAGCACAGTGGATGGTTGGCTGGACATTTTGGTCGAGATAAGACCATTACCATCAATAGTGAAAACTACTATTGGCTAGAGTTGCAGTAAGATGTGAAGATATTTATGCAACGTTGTAAAGTATGCTAGGTGGCCAAGGGTGTGAGATAGAACATTGGATTATATCAACCATTACCTATACCAAAGAGACCATGGGAGGACATCGGCATGGATTTTGTTCTTGGCCTACCAAGGAAACAAAGGGGAAATGACTCCATATTTGTGGTGGTTGACAGGTTTTCAAATATGGCACATTTTATTCCCTACCAAAAAACTAATGTTGCAGATTTATTTTTCAAAGAGGTGGTACGACTTCATGGTCTACCAAAGAGTATAGTTTTCGATAGAGATACCAATTTTATTGGGTATTTTTGGAGAACCTTATGGAAGAAATTGAAGATATATTTGAAATTTAGTTCTACATACCACCCATATACTAATGGAAAAACAAATGTGGTGAATAGAAGTTTGGGTAATCTACTGAGATGCTTGGTAGGAGATAAGCCCAAGGGATGGGATTTGGTTTTGCCATAGGCAAAATTTGCATACAATAATTTTTTCAATAGGAGTACTAACAAATATCCATTCCAGATAATATATGGGAGTAGTCCAAGAAATGCTTCTATGTTAAGGAAGATGGATACAGGGGAAAAGTGCAGTGCTAATACCGAGGAATTTGTAGAGCATCTGAAGAGCTTGCTTGAAGAAGTGAAGAAGCATATTACTAAGATGAATACTCAGTACAAGACAAGGGTAAACCAAAAGCAACGGTTTAAGGAATTTGAAGTGGGATATGAAGTTATGGTCCATCTAATAAAAGAAAGGTTTCCTGCTAAAACCTATAACAAGCTAAAAATGAAGAAGTTTGGACCATGCAAAATCATAGAAAAATATGATTCAGGCAATGCGTATGAAGTGGAATTGCCAAGTGGGCTTAACATGTCACCTGTTTTTAACATTTTAGATTTGGCAGAATACCATGAAGGAGACAATGGTGAGGGACCAATAGCAGAATTATGGAATATTCTAGCATCTACTCCATAGACAAAAGAGATCCTGGATACCCACATCGGAAAAAGTACCAAAAACATGTAGTATGCAGAACATATGGTTAAGTGGAAGGGCAGACCTATTGAAGATTCATCTTGGTTGTCGAAGGTTGAGGTTGAACACCTTGGTTTTCTTCCAACAACAGAGAAGTGAAGGTCACTTCTTAAAATTACCCTGGTGTATGATGTAGAAGCATCCAGTGGTGTAAGAGTGATCTTGCATCACCTAAAAAAAATTGTAATTGTTTAATTTTGTAAAACTAGTAAAACTAGTTTAACTTGCAGGAGATTTTTGAAGGTCTTAGAGATCAAATTTGAGGATTTTTGGCTAGACGTGGGCCTTGATGCAATGAGCCAAGGCCGCCCCGCTTAGCTTATTTCATGTCATTTTTGAAAATATGTTGTAATAGTCAATCAGGTCAATGAGTGCGAAGTTATGACCTCGACAAGTTGCCCCCAAATTGCAAATTTGAAATAGATGGTTTTAGGCAAGAAAAGGGGAAAACAAAGTATTTGAGGGAATTTTCAAAATTGTAAAAGGTCTCTTTCTTTTGTATCCTCATTTTTGTCATGAAAGTGAGGAAATGTTTGATTCTCTGAGTTGTTAAAAGGAAAAACACCTATGTATCATTTATTCAGTGTTGCATGTGTAGCATGATCTTCACCACCAAGTCAAGGAGAGGAGAACAGGAAAAAAAACAACATTAAAAAATAAATCAAAAACTTGAATACCCAATAAAATTAAATAATTTTCTGTTAGAATTATGTAGAGAGGTAATATCATTTTGGTTTACTTTGGTTCATGTATTTACCTATGAAAAATGGAAGACTTATCCTTATTTGCTTTGTCGTATACAAAATTTCCATATGGTTGTGTATTGAAAAGAGCATACTTTTTTATTTAGAAATTAACATATGGTTAATAATGGTTTATCATATTCTACTTGAGAAGTGTTGTTTATTTAGATAATAGAAGTATGACATTGTTTAAAATATGAATAACACTATTACGTTAATAATAGTAAACCAAAGTTATGCAGTAAAAAAAATATTTTATTGTTCTTTGCTTTTAATATAAGGATGATTATTTCATTAAGGTGGCTACACCTTTAGTTAAACTTAGAATTATAGTAAGGTTTTTAAAAATAACTATGTCCATGGCTATTCAATTTGCACCAATGTCACTTATACTATATTCATAAATAAAGAATGGACCTTACCCAAGTTTCTCTCTAGGTTCATTTTGATTTGGAACTTTAACTTTATCGTTGGTTATTCAGGGAAACATGATGGAAAACATAAACATTTTATGAACCTACATGTAGAGTTAAACTATAGGGAAGTACCTATGTTTTCCAGAGATGTATTGTATTTAGGTGGAATTCCTTTGTTTTAAAGTATATCATGTGAAAACTCTGATGTAGGTGGTACCTCCATTGTCACAGTTCTAAAACTGAAACAATATGATTAAAAGTTAAAAGTATTCACTTGAACATCACATATTTCGTATGTTGACTTTGAAATATATTGTTCTATTCGCAAAAGAATTATATTTTTAGAAGAGAATGTATATCTTGTCTTATGAAAAAAGGAGAATTTCAAATTAGATACTTATCCTTATAAATGTAATTGGGGTTATGGGATTTGCTTGACGTAAAAATAAAATAACTTAGATTTTATTTTTAGCATGAATGAAATATGGATTGCTTGATTGTATTGTTAATAAGTAAGTCTTGTGATTTTAGTTAATTGAAATATATATATATATATTGAATTTAATAAATTAAATTATCATGATGTAAAAGAGTTGATGGGGAATCCACTCTTGAGAGAAGTATAAAATATTTAATGATATTGGGCATGGGTGTATTATGGAATTTTTTATAGCATATGTATAGGTTGCATTGTTGAAGATTTATTATGACATGATGTATTTTTAAGTTGCATTTTCCTGAATAATGCATTCATTTTATCTTGTAGAGAATATGTAATCAGATTGGATGTTAAGAGAATTTTATATTTCATATTGATATTTTGG
Source organism: Wollemia nobilis (assembly GCA_028583015.1). Lineage (NCBI taxonomy): Eukaryota > Viridiplantae > Streptophyta > Pinopsida > Araucariales > Araucariaceae > Wollemia > Wollemia nobilis. The sequence continues at coordinate 17,786,029 of JAQPPZ010017235.1, forward strand.
AAAATGTATTGGTTTATTACTATAAAATTACCTTACTTCAACTAATTATAATTATTTTAGGGAATGTAATTATGGGAGGTATTTTATGAATTATGGATATTGGGAAACTCATATTTATTATGAGGGGTTAATTACTTGGATTTTGGATATGATGTAGTAATATTTAAATTATAGTTGTTTCTTTGTATATCCACTAAAATTGTTGTTAAGAAGGAAATGGAAATAAATGTTGGAGGCTTAACATGGAAATATTTGTTATATTATGATGTGTAATTTGAATATGAGATGGAAATATTTGAATTATCACATTTTTAGTAATATATTATAATTTTTAAATTAAGTGTTCCATTTCTTTTATGATAGAGTATTGCATTTATGTTTTTAAAAATAGAACTATGGAGAAAGGACCTCAATTTAGTTAACCATGTTAAATACATTAAACAATATGAAACCCAATGTCCTAAAAAAATTTACAAGAAGGTAACACTCGAGTTACCATGAATGACACCATAAGCGATGAGACTCAGGTATACCCAAAATGGAAAATTTTTTAGGAAATCACAAGCAAGGAAGATTGGACTATGATTCCTACCATAGAGGTAGGAGATCCATTTTAGAGGTAAACCAATGATGGCACCTTAAATAGGATGGATCGGGTGACCACGTGTATTATCATATGGAGTGATAATACCCTTAATTAGCCTACTATGAAAATGTGGTAATTAAGCATAAAGGTACTATTAATCTCATTATGGAGATATAGTAATTAGTTCTTAAGATATTACACAAGAGGAAACCTACATAGATGAACTTATGTATTGTTAGGGAAGTATCATCCTTTGTTTATAAATATTAAAAATGAATAATCCCTATGCTATGATAACTAATGTATCCTTTAAAACCTTAGCATGCGATGACCATTGAGGTATCCTTTCAAACCATGGAGGTTTATAAAGGTTAAGCCTAGAGATATGAGATGTTGGTCTATCCTATCCACTTAAGATTTTTTTGTAGTGATATGATATCAAAAGTAGTTATGCCTTATTAATATTGAAATATTATTGAAACTTCATTATGAACATTACCTAATATATATATTAGGGTTTCATTGAATTGGGTTCTTATAGTTGATATAAAAGTTCTAGGTCATATAACTAAAAGCTTCCATGTAGTGAACCTAGTATTGGACTTGACTTGATGTGTAATATTGGGCAGACTTACCATTCTAAGGACCTTAAAAATATTTAAGATATAATCCCACATCATTGGGATCTATCATACCAAGGAGTAAAAATATTAGAAAATATAGTCTGGATGGTACCTTGCATGGAGAAAGAGTGATCATGAACATTCTTAGGTGAATGATAATTCTCTATGTTCATGGGGATGCTAAAACTAATTAGAAGTTAGAAGTGTTAGAATTTCACAATAATAGATATGCAAAGCATTACACAAAATATGAAGAGAAGAGTGGAACTGATTGATTTATTTCAAGGATCAACTTTGTATAAATAGCAAAGTTGATCATTGAGAGTCGTTGGATTACAACAACTCATCAGACCTGATGAAGACACCACTGAGAGTTCTCCTGACACATGGAGGAGTGGAAACTCAAGTGTGTATCCTAGTGGAACTTAAGAGAATATTCACTTATTCTAACACCCCCCCTTAAGTGATACTAGGGGAGATCGTACAAATGAGTCTCCGATGACAAAATGCTATGAGGTACTCATGTACAATGACTTATTTTTGAAGAGATGGTAAAAACCCAATGGGAAAAACCATCAATCAAAAGGAAGTAAGAGGCTTGTCTTCGTATGGTGAAGATTGTCCTCTTAATACAATAATTAGTTGGTGAAAAAACCCCTATGGGGAAAAACCAACTATGAGAAGAAGAGAGGCTTGTCTTCGTATGGTGAATATTGTCCTCTTTTACAAAAAATAAAGATGAGTCCCGAAAACTTGGCCTGATTAGGTACTCATTTACATTATATAGTTGGTGAAAAAACCCTGTGGAGAAAAACCAACTATGAGAAGAAGAGAGGCTTGTCTTCATATGGCGAAGATTGTCCTCTTTATACAAAAAGAAAGATGAGTCCCGACAACTTGGCCTGATTAGGTACTCATATACAATATATAGTTGGTGAAAAAACCCCTATGGGAAAAACCAACTATTAGAAGAAGAGAGGCTTGTCTTCATATGCAAGATTTTTATTTATTTCTTGTATGGTGAAGATTGTCCTCATAAAACCAATCAATGTAGTTGTATAACTCCAAGCTTATCTCGCAATTGAAGGTAACGTGGAGAAGGAAATGACTTGGTGAAGATATCTGCAATTTGTTTCTTAGTTGGAATATATTCCAAGTATATGTCCCCGCTCTGAATATGTTGCCTTATGAAGTGCATGTGTATTTCAATGTGCTTGGTGCGTTGATGCTCAACTGGATTGCGTGCAATATGAATTGTGCTCTGATTGTCACACCAAAGAGTAATAGGCTTTTCATGGGTGAAACCAAATTCTCTCAGAATTTGATGAAGCCAAAGAGCTTCCTGACTAGCCAAAACTATTGCCCTGTATTCTGCCTCTATAGAAGATAAGGCTACTGCTTGTTGTTTCTTGCATAACCAGGCTATTGGTGAAGAACCAAGGCAAAATACATAGCCTGAGGTTGAACATCTATCTTCTACTGAACCTGCCCAATATGAATCTATGTAGCCAATGATATCCATGGATTTTCCCTTGTAGAAGAGCCCAAAGTGTGTAGTGCCCTGCAAGTAACGGAGGATTCTTTTTGTTGCTTGCCAATGACTGAAGTGAGGTTGATGAGAGAATATGGATATGAGGCCAACAACATATGAGATATCTGGGTGAGTATGAGTAAGGTATAGTAGACTCCCTACAAGCTGATGGTATAGAGTTGCATCACATAGAGGGGATGAGCAAGAAGTACTAAGATTAATTCTAGATTGAAAGGGGGTAGGAGAAGGTTTACAATCTATCATTTTGAATATTTGAAGAAGATCTAGAGTGTACTTTTGTTGACACAAAGAAATACCTGCATCTATTTGACTTATTTGGATCCCAAGGAAGTAATGAGCTTTACCTAGATCAACCATTTCAAATTTTTTAGAGAGGGAGTCTTTTATAGTCTGTATGTGAGTCAAGTTACTACTAGTTAGAAGAAGATCATCAACATATAGAACAAGAATGGTGATATTGCCTTCATTTATCCAAATGTAAACTATGTTATCAGACTCACAATGAGAAAAACCTGCTGAAAGAAGGAAGGAGTCCATATTTTCATACCAAGCTCTAGGGGCTTGTTTGAGGCCATAGAGAGACTTTTTAAGCCTACAAACAAGAGAGGAGTCTTGAGTGAAACCAGTAGGTTGTTCCATGAATATTTCTTCTTTTAAATCTCCATGTAAGAAAGCACTTTTTACATCCATTTGATAGACATGCCACTTATGGGAAGCAGCCAGAGCAAGAACCAATCTAACAGAATCCATCTTAGCAACTGGAGCAAAGGTTTCTGCATAATCAATACCTTCAATTTGAGAAAAACCTTTGGCTACTAGACGAGCTTTGTGTTTGTCTATTTCTCCATTAGGCCCATATTTTATTTTGAAGATCCATTTACAACGAACTAATTTCCTTCCTTTAGGCAAGGGAACTAAATCCCAAGTTTTATTTTTTATTAAGGAAGAAAATTCATTTTCCATGGCATCATCCCATTCTTTAATACCTGAGGCTTCTTTGAAGGATTGAGGATCAGAGGAAATAGACTGACATACAAGACCAATGCCTATGGGGTTGGATGATCTTGTTGAAGGAAGATTTTGGATGTAAGGAGTAGCTTCTTTAACAATGGTGTGGGCCCATTTTGGCATAGAGGAAGGAGTGGAAGGAGTTGAAAGACATTGAGTTGGAGTTACAGGTTCCTCATCTTGATTATCAATGACCAAGTTAACTTCAAGAGTTGGCTCTTCATAATATTGAGGTTCTACTATAGGAGAAGGCTCAATGGAGGAAGAGGGTGTTTGAGGATATTTTTGAGGGAATGTTTCATCAAATTGGACATTCCTATGAAATAAGACCTCATGAGTTGAGGTATCAAGAAGCCTGTAAGCTTTCAATTCTTCATAATAACCGATAAAGATGAGCTTTTTGCTTTTCTTATCAAGAGCCTTCCTTTTCTTCTTTGGGATGTGAGCCCAAGCAGTACACCCAAAAATATTGAAGTAGGAAACATCTAGTTTTGAGCCAGACCATGCTTCTTCAGGAGTTAAATGGTCAAGAGCTTTATGAGGTGTGCGATTTTGAATATAATTGGCATAGTTAATAGCTTCTACCCAAAAAATTTTGGAAGATCTCTTGAATGGAGCATACAATTTGCCATTTCTTTTAATGTCCGGTTTTTCCTTTTTGCAATACCATTTTGTTGAGGATTATGGGAGACAAAATGTTGATGAATGATACCATGACTTGAAAGAAACATGGAGAACTCATTACTACAGTATTCCCCCCCATTATCTGTGTGAATCTTCTTGATTTTGCAAGATGCCTGATTTTCAACTAAGGCTTTAAAAACTTTAAAGTGGGATAGAACATCACTTTTATATTTCAAGAAGTAGACCCAGGATCTTCTAGAAAAATCATCAATAAAGGTTAGAGCATACTTTGCTCCTTTGAAAGAAGGTTCTGGAAAGGTCATTAAGTCACTATGGATTAAATCTAGAGGGGATGAGGCTTTTAGAGAACTACTTGGGTGGAAAGGATCTTGATGTTGCTTTCCAAGAGCACATCCAGGACAAACTCCATCACTAGAAGAGACTTGGGGTAAACCTGTTACCATATCATGGGTGCTCAAATCCTTTAGGTAGTTGTAACTAAGATGACCAAACCTTTCATGCCAAATTTGGCTTTCAAGATCTCCATGAGCCACAAAACAGGAGGCTCCTTCTAGATTTTGGAAACCTTTGAAGTGAAATAGATGAGAGTTATGATCAATATTTCCTTTGGCTATAAGAGAATGGGGATCTTGAAAGTCTCTTATCTCAACTCCTATTGGAGAGAAGAGAACAATTTTCCCCTTTCCAGAAGTACAAATTTGATAGACGGAAAGGAGATTTGTGGCAATGTTTGGAACATAGAGAACATTATTTATAGAGCCACCATCAATGGTTATGTCCCCTTTTCCTTTGATAGGGATAAAGGAAGAGTCACCCACTTCTATGCTACAAGTAGAGCTAGAGGAGATAGAAGAAAAAGACTTATCTAAAGCAGTCATGTGATGAGTAGCTCCAGAATCTAGGACCCAAAAATTAGAGGAAGAATTGGAGGTTTTTCCTTGAACATTAAGGGCTTTTCCTATTTGCTTTTTATTGTCTATATTTTGATCCTTTATAGCTGCCTCTAGTTGTTGTAATCTTTTCCAACATTTGTTTGTAGAGTGACCATTATTTTTGTAGTGAGTATAGGTTATGGGGGTCTTTTCCTTATTTTTGAATTTTTCTTTAGAAGAGGTGGAGGCTACTAAGGCTTTAGAGGAAGAGGAAGAAGAAGAGATTTCATATCTAGCAAGTTTTGTTTCTTCCCTAGTTAATCTATCACAAAAATATTCTAAAGAAGGTATTTTAAAGGTTGCACCAAGAGCATCTTTGGTAGATATAAAGGTGGTAGCAAAAATTTGAAAAACACCATTTAGCTTAGAAAGGATTAGATAAATGTATTCTTCTTCAGTCTTAGTCTTCCCACTACCTTTGTATTGAGTGAGGACTTCTTTGAACTTAGTAAGGAAGTCAACAATACTACTAAAATCTTCAAGAGACAAAGATGTTAGTTCTGCTTCTAGTTGCATTGATCTCATCTGATCTACTTTCCCAAACAAGGTTTTTAGTTTCTCCCAACTTTCATGAGGAGTTTTGCAATTTGTAATGTGAAACCACAAACTTTCATGAACATTAGAGCTAATAATACCCATTGTTTCGTGCATCTTTCCTTTATGAACAAAAATTTCATATTCTTTCTCAAACTCTAGTTGCTTTTCTTCTAGTAAATGAGTAAGACCTTTTTGAGAGATAAGATTTAAAATTTTAGGTTTCCAAGTGTGAAATTTATGAGGGGTGAGAGGTTCAATTGAATTCATCATTTTAACACAAGAGAAAAGTTGAAGTTTTAACCAATATATCCCCCCTTAGAACTTCAATTTTAGGATTAATGAATTGATTTTAGGGAAAAAAATGAAGTTGTTCAATATATAAAACTCAAGATACCCACCCTAACAAGAGGGAAACTATAAGTATTTGAGGTTTGAATATTTTTTGCTTATGAGATGCCAAAACCTCTTAGTTCCTCTCAATACCCACCCTTACTTGAGGGAAACTGTAAGTATAGAGAAGAATTTCAAGGGTTGTAGGCTTGAAATGCAAGGATATCAACCAGATTTTTAATTTGGATATTCTCAATACTTGCCCTTACTAGAGGGAAACTATAAGTGAGAGAGATATCGAATATAAAAATTGGTTGATTGAAAAATATATGCCAGGCCTTTATACCAATTGCCTCTAAAAACCTGCCCTTACGTGAGGGAAACTATAAGTTTTTAGCGGTAATGATACATGGAACGTAGGCAAATATATTTTGAGGAAAAAACTTATTATTATATTTTTTATTTAAAGGTTTTTGCTTCTTTAATATTTATTAAATATTAAGAACAAAAAACACAATTTTAAAAAATATATTTGTTAATATTTAAGAATAAAATTAACAAATATGAATTTGAAGAAGCAAATAATATGGAATCTTCTTTGAAATTTAAAATTTCAACTATAACACTTATAGTTTATATAGCTCTCCTTTAAATTTAATATTTAAAAAATAAACATAAAAGGAGTTTTAAGTTTTTGCAATTAGAGAGTGTATTCCATATGAAATATAGTTACTAATATTTCAACAATAACACCTAGAAAAGCTTCTTAAAAAAGTGATAGAAATAACTATAGAGGAAGATAGACAAAAAATGATGCAACCCCCCTTAAGGAACACAAAATGTGCAAATAAATGCACTAACCCCCCCAAATAATTTTTTTATTAAAAGGTTACAATATTGACTCACTATTCGATGAGAGCCTTGTAAAATAAGGCTTTGTGAAAAGGAGGTAAAACAAATGACCTTCAAAATGGGAGGATCGAAAAAACTAATACAACAAGATTTTTATGGATATAAAAAATTATAAAGTTGTTACGTCCCTGAGAGAGAGGGCATTCTGAAATATGAAGATGCCTGATGAAACAACGATTTCACAGTAGAGGGTGGAGACTATTGAGATGGTTGCTTCAGAGTAAAGGTGAAGCCTGCAACCAAAATTAAAAAATATCCTCCTCCTCGAAGATGCGGTGCTCTATTGATGTCTTCACCAAAGCAGAAATGAGGCTTTTAAGATGACGAGTGTCCAAGTCTTCTTCCTTTTATGATTTGGAGTATGCAATCTGCACAGACAGATTAAAGGAACCAAAAGAAATTTATAAAAGGAAATAACCTAAGTTTACTCAGAAGACTTAAGCCGGAGAGTCGGAGAAGCCTGCAAAAAATGTTAGTTATTTTAAGAAAATAATCTCTGTGAAAAATTTGGAGCCTGAGGTGCCTGCAAAAAAATTTATTAGAATCGGTACGTGCTCTTTGAAGATGAATCACGCCCCTCAATCAATTTCCCTACAAAATAAGGTTAGAGAGCCCAGAATAAAGGGTTGTGAAGTCCTTTGAAGATGCCTCATTCACATTTTAATGGGAGCCTCTGACAAAGCAAGTGTCTATCAAAAAACCTGTATAAAAAATGGAGAGGATAGAGAACAATGCTATTTGAAAAAAATATTGCCTGAGGAAACCACTGTAACATTCGAAAGGAAGAAGCGATGAGAAACAAGCTTGATCGGACGATATTTTAAAGGGACCCAACTATAGCCATTTGTCGAATGCCAAATGGATTAGATATGCTTGGCGTCGTTTAAGGATTTTGACTCCGATAAAATCTGATTCAAAATAGGGGCACCAAAATATAATCAAAATATTCTAAACAGTCCTTATTTAAAGAAATAAAGGCAACTGAAAGAAATCGGATGAAGGGAGACAAAAAAATTTGTTAGCTCCAACGTTCGAAGAGGGAGACCGCCAAAAGAGAGTTTGGCGGAAGAGAGGTGGGCACCGAAAGAAAACGTAATCGGATGAAGGGAGACAAAAAATTTATTAGCCCCAACGTTCGAAGAGGGACTCCGCCAAAAGAGAGAGTGGCGAGAGGTGCCACGTGCTGCCTTATGGCACCCAAATTTGGGTGTCGAGGTAACGAAAGAAGGTGCCTTCTCTGAGAACACTCTTAGACAGCCAGAGAAGAGGCTGAATATTGCCTGCAAAAAAAACTTGAAAAGGAGTTAACCTGTATATCAAGATATATGTGAAAAATAAGTTCTTTTGCTAAGGTAAACAATGGAAAATTAATGTATGAGTATCATAGAATTTCTAAAAAAGACATAGAAAAGGAATTATATCTTATGTATTTTAGAACAGATCTATGAAAAGAGAAAGAGCAATATATCTGAAAAAATTACTCAGAAGACAAAGAGTCTTCCCTTATTTAAATGAGAAGGAGGTAAATAATATCAGAAAAATCCCACATACATATAATTTTGAAAAAAAATATAGCTGAAAAAAACTATATATAATCTTATGAAGGCCTGTAAAAAAAAGGACCAACAAAAAGATAAAAGAACCAGCTCCTAGAACCTCCAAGAGAGAATGCTAGAAAAATCTATCCTGCTCTGGTACCATGTTAGAATTTCACAATAATAGATATGCAAAGCATTACACAAAATATGAAGAGAAGAGTGGAACTGATTGATTTATTTCAAGGATCAACTTTGTATAAATAGCAAAGTTGATCATTGAGAGTCGTTGGATTACAACAACTCATCAGACCTGATGAAGACACCACTGAGAGTTCTCCTGACACATGGAGGAGTGGAAACTCAAGTGTGTATCCTAGTGGAACTTAAGAGAATATTCACTTATTCTAACAAGAAGTGCAATTTGGAGAAAAAAATAAAACCAAACTTCACCCTTTTTTTGTGTGGCCAAGAAGAATGACACCTAAGTTAAGGAGAGGAAGGAGATAATATTCTCAAAACCTAAGGTAAGATAGGTAGGATGATGTTGGATTTATACCTGCAAGGGGAAGTTCTAGGTATTCCAACAGAGAGGTGGAAAACCTCATAACCATAGTTTCATTACCATAGGAATAGATGGAATTATATAGACAATTTATAGAAACTCTAGTTAAGAAACATTTATAGGATATAAATTTTGAGGGTAGACAAGAAGAGGATCCTACTATAGAAAACCAAGAAAGTAGGGCTAGCATTGAGGTTAAGCTAGTCAATGATCTTAAAAATATCATGGTATCTAACTTCACTTGTAAAGGAGGCAATTTGATTGAGTCATGGATGAATGAATTGGAAATACATTTTTCCATGAAGAGTTATTATTCAGTGATCCAAATAGTATGGGCTACCCTCTATTTATAGGACACAACTTTAGAATTATGTAATACCTTCAAGGATGGTAGAAATATCCAAGAAATAAATCTCTAGTAGGGCAATTTTATGTAGAGAAATTTTAGGAATTCTATAAAAAAAACAAAGAACCATGACTATGGAGTTATACTACTAGATATTTGTAAAACTTCTAAAGTATGTACCAACATACGAGGCTAATGAGCATATAAAGGTATATAATTTTATCTTAGGAGTGTATCCTAAGATTAGAACAATAATTAATCTACTCAAACCCAAGATCTTGCAAAAAAACATATGATATGACTCGATAGGAAGAAGACAATATACAAATAAAAAATTCTTACTTCAACTATGGTGGGTTAATAAAATAATATCGACAAGAACTTAGAAAAATAAAGAGTGCTAGGTTCATGAAATGGGAACACGAGAAAAATAAGAAGTATAGAGAGAACCCAAAGTTTGAAAAGAAGAACGATAAGAAAAAGGGATTACAAGAAGAACTTTTAGAAAATGAATAACAATACTAATCCTCAACCTCAAAGGTAGACATAGCTAGCACAAGAAAAGAGAACATGAGAGAAAATAAAAGAAAGAAACCATGAACCCAAGGGAGGTTCCTACAATTATGGGAGTCTATATTATGCAAACATGTGTCCCAAAAAACTAGAATCGAGTAACAGATTCAAGGAACAACCCCATAAAATCTATGTAGTGATTGGGAATCAAAAACGGGATGGTAAATCCACTTCAATTGTATTATATAGTAAGCTATTTAATAAAAATTTTAAATACTAATTGATGGTGGATTTATAGATAGTTTAATTTCCACTAATATAATCAAGGATATGCTAGAAAGACCTAATTTTTAGCACAAGGATAGAAATTTGAGTATGGGTCTAGATAGGCCTACTCAGTTGATCATTGTATGACTACAAATGATACCACCCTACCCAATGACTCTACCATTTGGTATTTATATGTAGCACCATTACATGCTTTTGATATTATCTTAGGAATGGATTGGTTAAAGGCTCATGGAGCCCTAATAAATTTCCAAGATAGATGGATGGACTATATGGATAAGGATAAGAATATATTAAGGATTCATAGTGAGCAAGGATGTTTTTTACCCCAATTTTTTTCAATAATGCAACTTATGAAATCTATCGGGAAAGGTAGAATGTTTTATGTTGTCAAAATAAATGATAAAATAGGTGATGATGGGAAAGAAAAAATATTTTGGAAACATCCAATTTTGCATGAATTTAGGAATGTATTTCTAGAAGATCTCCTTGGAATTCCACCTAAGAATGAATTCATTTTCATCATTGAATTGGTACCTAGAAACAAGCCTATTAATAGAAATCCCTACAGGATGAATCCTATTGAGTTATAGAAGTTAAAGATACAACTTCAAGGGTTGCTAGATAAAGATTTGATTAAATGGTGTGTCACCATAGGGTGCAATAGTTATTTTTATTAAGAAAAAGTATGTTTCTTTAAGGTTATGCATACATTACAAAATTCTAAAAAAAGTAACCATCAAGAATAGGTATCCTTTACCTAGAATTGATGATCTCTTTGATCAATTAAAGGATGCCACAATTTTTTCCAAGATTGATCTAAACTATAGGTATCATAAACTAAAGATTAATTAGGAGGATACTCAAAAGACAACTTATAAAACCATATAAGGGCGCTATTAGTTTATAGTATTGTCATTTGGATTAAAAAATGCACCAACAACAATTATGAATTTGATGAACAACATGTTAAAAAAGTATTTAGATTAGTTTGTATTGATATTTTTAGATGATATCTTCATATACTCCCATAGTAGGGAAGAGCATGATCAACATTTGAGGATGTGCTAGAGATGCTAAGAAGGAATCAAATTTATGGGAACTTGTCCAAATATAAATTGTATGTCCCTCAAGTACAATATTTAGGGCATATCATATATGCAAAGGGGATTGTTGTAGACCCAAAGAAAGTTGAATCCATCTTGAGTTGATCAACACCCACCAATGTGTTTGAAGTAAGTATTTTCATCGGTGTCACTGGTTACTATAAGTATTTTATGAAGGACTATTAAAAAAATTACCCATTCTATCATTAACCTTCAAAATAAGGAAAAGAGTTTAAATGAATAGATAAGTGTGGGATCACTTTTGAAAGTCTAAAGAATAAACTGGATACAACACCAATTATTAAGATACCATATCCTTATAGGAACTTTAAAGTGTGTACCGATGCTTAATTAGAAGGTTTGGGAGGAGTATTATTCTAAGATATTGTTGTCATAGCATTTGAGTCCATAAAACTCAAGAAACATGAGGTAAATTATACTATACACGATATAGAGTTAGCAATAGTTATACACACTATCAAGATTTGGAGATATTATCTATGAGGAAAATATTTTGAGTTAAGGATAGACCATTATAGTTTAATATATATCTTCATGTAACCTATGCTCAATGCAAGGCAAAGTAGATGAGTAGAATTCCTAACAGAATATGATTTTGATATTAAGTATATCAAAGGAAAAGAGAATAATGTTGCAGATGCTTGGAGTAGGAGAAGGAGCATTGACTCAAAGCCATATAGAATTGATGGACAAAGTCAAAAAATGCAGTTATAGGATCAGTATTACATTGAAATTAAGGTTAAAACAAAGAGAAATCCTAAGTAAAATGAGGATTTTAGCATAAAATATGGTCTTCCTGAGTGGCAATTTTTCCCAATTGCAAAATCCCCATCATAGTTAGATTTCAAATGAAAACCCTCTCTTGTAAAGAAATAAACATTTCTTCAAGGTTCCTTTACTTAATGTGTGTTTGTGTATTATGAAAATGTATTAAATAAATGCTTAGAATACCTTAGTGATTTGTAAATAACTATTAACAAGGGGCCTATGTTGGTAATATTTTATTATGCTATGCAAGTGATTGTTCATGAAACTTTAATGAAATGATGAGTGAATTGATTTTATGTTGCTTCAAACATGAAAGAAAACTGATCCAAATAATAAACCTTAAACTTTGAAAACCCTTATAAATTAACGTCTTTTATGAAATTACAATTTTTATAAAGGGAAATTAATCTATAACCTTGAATACAATGACCTTTTTGAATGCCAAATAAATTATTCCTTTAATTAAATTGATTTTCATAAAGATAAGTTAATTTATTGTTTGAAAATGAAATTAAAGCTTTATGAAATTATAAACTTCCTTAAAAATATGAATTTTATAAACAATTTTATAATTTTCAATTAGCTTCAAATTAAAACCGAAATTGCTTTAAAAAGTAATTTAAAGCTTATTCTTTAGACTTGCAATCTCTTTTAGATTTTTTTTTTTTCACATTTTTATTTCATTTGAAAATTAAAAAAAAAAAATGAAAAGAGTAAGTTTAAGAAAAAAAATAAAATGAAACTAAATGAAAAATAATTGTCGCAACCTTAAAATTTTCCATAAACTGACATTAAGAGAATCCATATTCATGCAATCTGATGCGGTGCCATCCTCTAAGAAAATATGCCATATAACACAAATAATAATTAAAACTGCCATCAATAATGCATAAAACTCATCAAATTTCTGATATATCAACAATAAAAAATTTCAATTTAAACATTAATACATGAAAAATATCAATGTTTATAAATGACATTCATGATAAAATCATCCGGTCCAACGTGAAAGGAGAACTCCAAAATAAATCACTTGCTAATCTTCTTTTCAACCTGCCTTTCTCAATCTCTCTGTCTCCGTCCCCGCTTTTGGTTTTCATTCTCTCATTTATAAATAAAAAAATTCGTTGTTACTGTTGTGTAACTTGTTCGTTGATTCAGTTCTGAAAACTAATTTTACCACCTTATTTCAATAAAGATTCGTTTTCGTGTTTGATAAACTATTTGCCTTCTTAAAACTTTGCTTATAAATCTCCTTGTAACCACATCTATCACTTAGCAAGCCCAATGCAACATCGCGCATACATTTAAGTGAATACCATCATCTTATCAATAACCTTCCAACTGCACAACTATGATGATGAGCCCATAATTTCAATAACATATTCATTTTATAACATAACCTTGTAATTATTTATTTTATAACATTACTAATAGAAGACTATGAACGTGCATATTGTTTCCATGTTTATTCAGCTTTCATTTATCACGAGTATTATGACTCCGTGCTTTGATTTTCAACCTGTACATGGCATAAATAATTCCATATTTTAGGGACAACATATTTTGAGATCATCAATTGATTCACTTACCCATATTTCAACATACAATAATTCTTATAAAACCACTTCTTTAATAAACCATAGCCCTGCTAGTCATTGTAGTCATCATTGTGCTGGACGATGAGAAAGCTAAAACTAATATGCCATATCATCGCTCCCTGCATCCTGTGGTTGCACTCTCGTAATTTACCCGACCTGATATACATCTAATAAAACAAGTTTGTGAAAACTAACTATTGGAGAGACTTCACTATTTTGGAACTTCCATCACTGAAAACGTAAATAGCCACCAACTCCCGGACATTCACCGTTGTTACACAGTTCACTATTTATCTACATGTAATTTCATGAATCTTCCTGGTTACACATCATAAAGAAACATTTACAGTTTCATGATCCAGCAACTTTAATGATTCTCGGTGTGTTCAAAATCATGGTATTTGTTATTGAAATAACGGAACACCACCACCACCACTGTGCTTGTTTCATCCGCTGCTATGACATAATGTAACCAATTTAATTATTTATGTTCGCAGTGACTATGATTGGTTGGATTATCTTACATTTTCGAACAATTACCGTCGCTCCTTGCTCATCTCTGCGCAGTGATAATTGATAATTGATGCGCAGTGATAATTACCATCTTCATATTGGATTGAATCATCTGAGTGCCACTATACACATAACCACTCTCTAGTCTGCGCATCATATTCATCGGTTTTTTTCAAATATTCCATTGAACACGAGGCTTAATCATATTCGGGTGACGTCAAATTCTTTTTTCGTCATACAAGTTGGTCACTGTCTAAAACAAAACATATCTGTTCATTTACCAGAGCCCAACATTGTCTCCATGTTTTACTCCCGTAGCTGTGTTTGCTTCCATTTTTTCAATGTTCACAACTGGCTCAGATCATTAAATCTCTTCCTCCTGAATCAACTCCGACGAATATTGGGGCGTTATCTAAAAGAACTTGCAGTGTCAGCTTCCCATCCTTATTGACAGTATGTATAGTAAAATACTTCTCCTTCATTTGGAGCTCCATTATATTTTGTATAATTGCCAATGTCGCTCACTTAAACCAATTCAAAAAAATATTAGCGTGTACCACATTGACTCCTCCACCAGTGAATTACTCTTATCTCCCGTCAAGTACTCTTCAGCAAGTTCAAAATTTCAATAATCAGGTGATAGTAAGACCACATTGTTGCACTGCAATCTCTTACCTGAAAATGAAAATAGATGATGTCTACTCAGTGAATACTATGTCACCATTGACAGTATACTTGATCTCGTGCACCACCAACTGAGTAAAACTACGTCTTCACTAGTATGGTCTTTTTCAAATCTTATGCTTCTGCTTGAATTTGAGAATAGCTACATCATCTGTGCATACAATTTGTGAATCATTTTGACATATTCATCTATCATTTCTAGTAATAAAAAGGTATGAAACCGTACTCAAATTTTCACAAAATTGAAGCTTCACTAATCTTTACTTTCCTCCTTATTATCAATTCTGAAATGTAGCATTTATGGCATACACCAAAGCAGTCACAGATATCACAATG
This sequence comes from Wollemia nobilis, assembly GCA_028583015.1. Classification (NCBI taxonomy): domain Eukaryota; kingdom Viridiplantae; phylum Streptophyta; class Pinopsida; order Araucariales; family Araucariaceae; genus Wollemia; species Wollemia nobilis. The sequence goes on from JAQPPZ010017235.1 coordinate 17,801,430, forward strand.
GTAAGCACTGTCTTCCAAGCAGAAGGGGCAAAAATTGTTATGTGAAATTTGTTCTATAAGTTGAGATGAAGGATGTGTTGTAAGCCATATTCCATCTTCAAATATTGTGTCTGCATTCATAGACTCTTTTCCCTGTTCAGCTTTATTTGTAAGCACTCTTATAATATTACTCTTCAATTCCACACTTACAAATAAGTCTTTGGACTGTTCAACATTAAGTGATAACATCTCCACAAGCTCTTTCTGTCTTGCTGTCAAGATCACATTGCCAGTGTTATCAATTGCCATCATCCACATGTTGTTGTTTCTTTTAGATATGCAATCAAGGGACTAGAGACCTAGCAATAGCCGTTGAAGGTTTTGAAAGGCCTCTCACACTATCAAATATTACCACATTACCGCAGATATAGCTTCCAGCTATACGCACGAAGGAAAATATTGTAGAATAAATGAAACTATTCAGACTACCACAATAGAAGGATGAGCGGCAATTACAATGATAATATTTTAGGTAGAAATATGCAATTCCAAGTTTTAAATAGAATATCAATTTTAAATAATGAATGAATGCAGCATAAAATTTGATTGCAGCATAAAATAAAATAAGTATAAACTTGACATCCTAATATTAATGAATAGTCATGAAAATGAAAACAAAGCAACCAAGTGCTACTCTATGGCCACGGTTCAAGGGGCAGCTGCCTTGATGATAGGCAACACCGGGGTGTCATGAAATATTGATTATACATGCAAATAAAACAACATTAATCGTTATAATTAATTTGCTTCACAAAACATTGCTCCCTTAACTTGATGTAATTAATGTTTTAGCAAAAAAAAACGGTTTTTTTATAAGTGTTCAGACGTTCACTTTAGTTAAAATTGATTTGAAAAAGAACATCACCAGATATGTTGAACGTAGCCAATTAAGGTAGATGAATGATGAAACCATATTACACAACTTGATACAAAATCAAAATGAACGACTATTGATGAAAGGGTGAACAAAGTAAAAAAAATAAAAAATCTTCATCAAAAGAAATTAAATAATGGTCGCTTGTGCACTAATACGTCATATTATATGAAATTTGAATTATGTCTCCACCAACTTAAAGACGTGCTAAAATAAGTGCTTTAGGGAAATTTTAAAATCCAAAACATAAACTAAGAATACCATATCAAATCACCAACACAATGCAAACAAAAAATTTATATGAACATCAAAAATCAAGTGGGTCCCTTTGGTGTCGTTGTGAAATGGTCACATTAAATCTTTTATATTTTAAGGATAGGGTGGTTATACCAAAAATTAGTGATTTAAGAAGACTAAAATGCAAGAGGCACATAGATCTCCTTAGGGAAAAAGACGAGGGAAAACATGAAAAAAACTTTTATTAGTCTAGGATGAAAAATGATATCATTGATTTTATTGGTAGATGCTTAGAATGTTAGAAGGTTAAATTTGAACATAGACATCCAGTAGGAAAACTACACCCATATGATATATTGATGCAAAAATTATAGGTTATATATATGGATTTCATTGTAGGTTTACCTAAGAATAGGTATCAACATGATGCAATTATTAAATTGACTAAGGTTACACATTTTATACCAAGGAACATCAAGAATGATGCACTCATGGTGGAAAATAGGTTAACCAAGAAAATATTTAGGTTACATGGGTTTTTTGAAGTGATCGTTTTAGATAGAGATTCCATATTTACATCTGAATTTTAGTAAGCTCTTCATCGTGTAGTGGGTATAAATTTGAATATTAGTTCTGCATGTCATCCAAAAATAGATGGACAAATAGAGAGGGTAAACCAAATACTTGAGGACATGCTTCATATGTATTGCAAGGACCAAAAGTCTAAGTTGATTTTTTTTTTGTATTTAGTGGAATTTGCATAGAATAATGGATATCATGTATCCTTAGGAATGGCCCTATTTGAAGCCTTATATGGTAGAATATGCAGAACACATTTATCATAGGATAATTCATAATATCTAGTGGTGATTAGACTAGACATTATCATAGAGATGGAGGAGTAGCTCAGAGTGATCTAGTAGAGGCTTAAGAAAGTTGTCGATTACCAAAAGAGCTATATTGATCTAAAAAGATCACCTAGAGAATTCTTTATGGGAGACATATATGCAAAAAATCTACCTCCCATAATAAAAGAAAATGAGAATGTACAAATTGAAAGGATTTGCATAATTTTAATTAATAATAGTGTTTGGATAAATATACAATGCATGGAAATAATAAACTAAATTGAAATGAAATGTAAAGACATGTGGATGAAATGTAATTTGATAAAATTTAAACTAGAAGTTGTTATTGAGAAGTTGTCGGTGGCAGTTATGAATAATAAACTATCTCAAGAACCACTTTGGAATGGAATGAATAGGCATTATAAGTACCCCCATTCTCATTTTGTATGTTGTTCATTCATTGATAGAGGTTCATACATGTGATAAGGTTGTTATTGTTGATAGTTATTTGTAGTTATTCATTGCCCATGGTTCAAAAAGGAATTTGGATCAATGTTAATGTTCATTCATGTTGAATTATATTAATGGAGAATAATAGAAATTCAATTACGGAGTTCATGTGTTTTGTGTGATTGTACCATTATAAAAAATGGCCATTATGGATATTTTGAGTTCCAATTAACTAGATTTGTTTATGCATGCATTGGAAGTTGAATTCATAATTATTGTTGCTGATATTGTTGTAGTTGATTCATGATGTATATGTATTTTTAAAAATCATATAGTTGGATGAAAGATATGGTAAGAACCATATAATAAGCGTATAATAAGTTTGTTGTCCATTATACTCATTGGACATAGTATTTATGCAAGTGATAGGTAATCGATAATTGCAGAATTAAGTCATTATCATATTGAAGGTTTACCAAACTATACAATTAGTTTATCTAATCATACAATTGGTTTATTTTTTTCTATTTTAAGCATGAATTCACTATTGCATATTCTAGAGTAATATTAGTGATTTAATAAGTGAACAATTACCATATTTGACTAATAAGATAATCGAATACTGATTGAAATTTTTTGGTAGACTATATATTTTGGAAAATCATATAGTTCATTATAATTGTATTTTTGTGATTGTATAATCATATAGTGTATATTTTGTAACTGTACAATCAACTATTGAATATTTTTTGGAGTTGTACATTTGTGATTGTACATTTGTACAATTGCACAAAATTTGATATAAATAACTACAAATCATCACAAAATCTACCATCACATATCCCTCATTGAGAATACCATTGCTCATGCTATATATGCTACCATTGTCTAATCAAACTTTGAGGATTTGGACCATTAATTAGAATGAAGAAAAAAAGGGTGGATGACAAATACAAGTATATGAAGATGTGAAAAACGATATCATAAAGAGGAGCAATTCTGACAAGAAGTATATGGATCACTCAAAGGGAGAATACACACAACACAAATTTAGAAATAGATGAACCTATAATTGAACAAGTATGAAATTTATGTGAGCGAGATATTGAATGGTGGAATATATTACTATTAGATATAAAAGGAGTACAAGGACCACCAAATGTTAAGGAATATGTTAACATAAGGGAAGATATAGACATAGAAAGTGTGTGAGAATACACCAAGTGGATGGTGACACCTAAACAAGCAACATGAAGATTACCAAAAAGTGTAGAGGAAGAGAGTCAGACACCAGAGAAACAACACATGAGGTCTTAGGAAGGAAGACCAAGACCATAGTCGATATACCAATAAAGGAGATTATAAAGTGAGGATTCACATGAAATAGGTAGATGACTAGTTGGTGAGTACAAGGTACCATGGTTAGAAACATCCAACAAGGAACAACAAAATGAATCACCCACTATAGGAAGGAATCAAACCAAAATTCTAGGGGAATCTTCATCAAATGATGATGAAGGAGAAACCCCACCAATGATTAATGTAGCCATGAGAGTAGGAAAACAAATATGCCCATCCTTCATAGGGGAAGGAAAGGAAGACCTAGTAAGGCATATTGGCACATGCACTACCATTTGGAAAGCAAATGGTGTAAATCAACTAGATGAGTGGTTATAACCATTTCCTGTTATATGACAGGGACTCGTGATATATTGGTATCTAAAGTAAGATAATACGCTAGCATTTTGAGTATGGTATATGATGAAATAAGAATTCATTAAGGAATTTTATCCCTTGAGATATCATACTAAAATTATAACTATGATATATTACACCAAGAAAGGAAAATACAAGGATTTCAAAGCATATAATCAATTATTAAAGTAATTGATAGATAAAATACAAATTTTTCCAGTAAATGAACTCATATGAAGATGGTCCATTGATGGGTTGCTACTCAAATACAGAAATAAAGTGAAGGTAATTCCATCATCAACATATGAGGAGGTGCTAGAAAAAGCAAAGAACTTTGAAAGTGAGTCAAAATAGATGACAATAGGAATAGTGGGATACTACAAGTATGAGGAATCAAATAGTGATACAGATGGTAAGGTGCATCATGCTATCCAATAATTATGTAAGAAATTTGATAAAATATTGAAGGAGGTTAAAGGAAAAATAAGAAAATATTGAAAGGATGTATGGTGTATTGATTACAAAGCTGAGGGACATATAAACATAAATTATCCTAGGAATGCATATTGTAATATATGCAATGTATTAAAATACAAAGTGGTCAATTTACCATTCAACGTAAAAGGGGTAAGGCATCAGACCTTGATGATCTAAGGGAGTGAGAAAAAACCAAATGCCTAAGGGAGTGGACAAGGTGCAACTAGTGGCGGTTATATGAATAAACATAGAGGAGAAAAGCTATATCAAGTCAATTGATAAGGAGGTTAGATTCATTTGTAGTATGATTTAATAGGTATAAAAATCATACAATGTTGCAATTACCAAGAGTGGGGTAACTTTATGAAGAATTATCCTACTCCTCAAACAAATGATATAGTGCAAAATAGTGTTACACATATGTATCAGTGGTGTGGTCTTGAAAACTACAAGGAAGTTAACCATCCCAATAAGGTGAGTACGCGTAACTCATAGAATTTCAAAATTTCTTGATATTGATGTACATCCCATGAGGGAGGAGGAAAAGAAAAATATATATTGGTCATGACATAAATTCAAGCCAAGAAAGATAATTACCCATAACCTACCAAAGAAAAATAAATATGGTAAGAGGCAAAAGAGGTAATTGAAGAAGAAGCACAAAAGACTAAGTAGATAAGGCTAGTAGAATAAAAATAATTAAATAATCCAAGAAACTTAGAGGATAAAGTTTCAATGCAAATATTGGCAATACAAGTTTTAAATACAATAGTGGAAGTTAAAGTGTCTAGTTTGCTAGAAGCCATACTAACCTTGCATAAGGAAATAGGGTAAGAATTACAAGCCCAAAAGGTAATGAAAGCATATATCCATTCATTGAAGGAAATAAATAAGAAGAATTATTTTATGGATCTAATGATATTAAAGCTCAATTTTGGAAATAAACCAGCATTGGTTTATATGGAGATATTGGAGCAGAAGCTAACACAATTTATTGTGGATGGAGGATTCAATGTTAACATACTACTCAAGAAAATATGGAAGGATTGTAGACAATAAATTTTGACTCGTGTTATAATTACCCACCCCCCCTAATGCACGTAATCTCACCCCTCATCAACCCACATTTTTCTTTGCACCACCAAAACTATTTTCTTACCACCATATGATTTTTTCTCTATTTTTAGTGAATTTGTGGGTGCCAAAATTGACCCATGAATTTTTTGAAATAGTAAAACTACCAATAGCCCATATGTCATTGTGATTTTGTCTAAAATTAGTTGGATATCTCATATTTCATGAATTCACAACATTGAATCCTACTTGTGAATTTTTCGAGATTGGGAATTTTCCTAATTTTCCCAATAAACCTAAATTTTCCCTCGAAATATCACATCTCCTGGTTATCTATAATCGATAAAAAACTTTAAAATAATTAGTATACGTCCCAATTGAGGTTAATGGTCATTTGAGTAAATTAATGTTAAATTGGAGAACTTGGTAAAATAAATGAGTTATAATGAGAAATTTGGAGACAGACCACTTTGTTGCAGGTTGAGTGACAAAATAAGGTTTTTTTTTTATTGGAAATGATGTTGGATCCCACTTTCTTGCAACATGGATATACCTTACCACCATTGCTATTTTCGACCATCAATGATCAAATCAACAATACCTCCACTATGAGCAAGTCATTTTGTAATTATCTTGACTTCATCATTTAAATTTTTGTACTTGTATTTTGTATTTAATACAATTTTATGAATTTTTGGATAGCACAAATTTGACTTGCCAACTTAAAATTTTCTTTCCAACCATGAATTTGCTCTATTAGAGGCCTGGGGAAAAATATTTGCTTCTAGATCCATTATTTCATTTGCACATCATATCTTAATCATCTTGTATTTCATACCACTTCAATTTCTACATCATTTCACTATTTCATTTTAGTTTTTCATCTATTTACAAGTAGATTTACAATTTCCATATTTTTATGCATGGTTTATTAAAGAGACCAAGGGAATTTGACTACCACATCGCTAAGATCCATCACATAATGGCTTAAGAAGATCCTTGGATGTTGATTGTAATTTCTAATATTACTGTGTGATTGATTGTAGGATTTTTGTGAATTCACACCATAAATCGTGAATTCGCTCATAGTTGTGAATTCGTAGGACCAGTTGCAAATGCACTATGCTTAGCCATCTAGTTCAAGTAGGTGTTCAATCAGATCTATTTCAATTCCATATGTTTATTTTATATTTTTTCCATTCCTATTTATTCGTAGATCATATTGAAAATAGAATAAAATACCAAAAAATGAAATTGTAATGCATTTATATTAGAATAATGGCTTATTGTGTTTTGTTTCAAGGAAATATAAAGTGCAAATAGCTTAGATATAGTTGCATTTGACCTAAATCTAGGTGTTTTTTAAACTGAAGGAATACATCAAATATACACCTTGGATAGAATTAGAAGTGGTCTTAAAATACTTCTTGGTGAACCCCCAATCTGTTAATCATCACCAAAGGAGGTACACCACTAGGTACCCCTCACATAGAGGTGTAGGATTCTAACATCCCATCCCCTTTCTAGGCATAGATCCATTAACCTGAGGGAAAGAGGTTCAAAATTTTTAGCCTACATTCTTTGGTGAACCTGACATGAATTTCATGCTTAAGGGTTTAAAATATTATATCATTATTTTCACACTTCTCTTATTCTCACTTTCTTCCTTTTTGGTTTTCCTTTTGTGGTATGTACTAACCTCATCCTTGAAGAACACAAACTTATACTGAGAGGGGGGTGAACAGTATAAGATCACTTTTTACTTTTCTTTCCCAAATAGTATTATCCAATATAATCAATGGCAATATCAATAGCAATTATCAAAGAAATGCACAAATCATCACACACAATTAAGACACAATTTTTATGTGGTTCACCCAATGTGGGCTACTCCATGGAGAAAATATTTCACTAAAATTTTCTCAATCAATCTCTTGGGAATCCTTTCCTTATTACAATTTTTATGTACCTTTGTCCAAAGGAGACACCAATCCCCTAATCAATTTAATGGATATCTATCCATAGGAGAACTTTATCCTTAGCTTTGACTGGTGATCTTCTAGAAGAACTATTACCCCCATTACTCTAGCTAATGGATATCTATCTACTGAAGACTCTTGTCCTCACTACCCTGGCTAATGGAGCTCTATCCATTGGATATTGTCACCTTAAAATATTTGTCTCAAATGTGCACTAAACACAGTCCTTCAATCTAGCACAAATATTCTCAATATCTGTCTCTGGTCTAGCACAAATATGTCCTCAAATCTGCACCAAAATTTATCCTCGAATCTATACTAAACATAGTCCTTCGATCTAGCACAAATATATCCTCAATATTTGTCCTCTAATCTGCACTAAACACAGTCCTTTGGTCTAGCACAAATATGTCCTCAATATATATCCTCAAGCTTTACACAAAGCTTAACTCAATCACAAATCAACTCCGCTATATTTGCTCCAAACCTTAACTCAAGGTTTAAACAAACCAATAAACTCTACTCACAAGTCTTCTCAAATACTTGTCTCAAATATACCTTGTAAGCATCCACAAAAGCTCACACTAATCTATCCACAAGTCCTCTATAGAACTTGTTCAAATCTACTCTCAATCTGTATTGTAAGATTCCATAAAAGCTCACACAAATATGTGCACAAGTCTTCTCAAATACTTACCTTGAATATGCTCAATAAGTCCACACTAGAACTTATACAATCTCATATAAACATAAAGAGAGTTATTAGAGACTCAATATGCTTCACTTTCATCACAATGCTAAATTACTTTCAATAACTCTTTTAGAAACATGCAAATAATTGTTAGAGACTCAATATGCTTCACATTCATCACAATGCTAAATTACTTTCAATCACTCTCTTATAAACATACATAGAATTGTTAGAGACTCAATATACTTTACATTCAAAACTCTCAATCACTTTCAATCTCTATTTTATCATAGAAACATATAGATAATTTCTAAATACTCAATATGTTTCACACTCATCAAAACTCAACCTCTTTCTCAAATCAATTCAAAATATATAACAATTTGTTTCATAGAACTTGAACTACCACTACACACATCCACTTGACTAGGCTCAACCAACTCTACTCAATGAATCATTCAATGAAATAATCCTTGCTCACAAACCCTAGTCCAAGTATATGAATCCTCACTCAAAATATTTTCAACAATGCTTATAAACCAATCTCACATAACAATGATACTTATGTTCTTTACAAACCATAGTCAAGTTCTTCATAACTTAATTGCCTCAACAATAATTCTTATAAAACAATCTTCATAATAGTTCAACAACTCAATAAGGAAACCTAATCAAGTCCTTTTCACTCCAAAGTTGTCTTTTAGAAAACCAACCAATCAACTCAATCAAGAGATAATATGCCCATACCTTTTTTCTTGATGATAAGTAGACCACATAAATCTACCATAATCACAAACACTTCTTTTCCAAACTCAAGGAGGTTAGATGTCAAAATATTACTCCAATACTCTCTCAAAAATATTCCTTGGACATAAAAATAATCAAAGCTCGAATATACTTTATTTCTTCCTTCTAAAATTAACACTCCTCAAACCACACATAAAAATAATTATTTGGATATACCTTATCAACTCCAACTTAAAATAATATCCAACACCACAAAAATCACAACCAATATTTCTAAAACACCTTTATTTCTTTTTTAAACCCTAAAACAAATAATATCAAAAAATTATTTTACAATATCCTTATAACTCCCTAAAGTCTTATATACCACATGAAATATGCAAAAAATAATTTTTAATACCTCAACAACCTTCTCCAATAAATCTGGTGCTCAAACTTTAATGCATACCTTATTATCTCTCAAAAAGGGTTTTCGCATGATTTGATTTGTCGTCTCCCGAATTGCCAAGTGACTTAGTGCTTTGGAGCCCACCGTGTGGGATAGAGGCACCTACATGAAGGAATTCAACCTTCCTTCCCTTTCTACCTTATCCGTTGTGCTTTCTAGAAAAACCAAAATGATTCTTCGTCGGGATTCGAACCTGCACCTATTGTTGCCCTAATGACTTACCACTATCGCAGTTTCCAACTGTGTTACCAATATTTGGTGACTAGGGCTCCCTCCTTGGTTGATGATATGTTCTTGCCTTCCCTTAGCACTTTAAAAAATATTAAAAACCTTTGATGCACATTCAATTTGCATATAGTTCACATAGCATGGGATATCATTCGAAAAACATTGGAGATTATGGTAAGGTGGGTAATCCACCTTTTATAGACATGATAAATGTCCTTCCCACATCGGCACTTAGAAATTTGATTTCAAATTTAAAATTAATTTTAATAAAACTCCTTAGGGTTAGTTAAAAATTAATATAAATTAATCTTATAATTAATATCAAAATTAATTAATAATTAATTTAAATAATTTTAAGTTAAGTAAATTAAATTATAAATTAATTTATAATAAAAATTATATTAATTAATTTAAAACTTCCCTTTGTAATATTATAAAAAATATTATAATATTATTCACTTGGGCATTTTGCACTTTAGACCATATATGACGTCCTGAAACCGAGTCTTGATCAACTGAAACTGGAGAACCTAAAAATGATGTTGCCCACTGAAACTGCCATTGACTGGTGCATAATTCTTGATATCAATGACCACTCACTCTTGACATAAATGACAACTTATAAACTCAAAATGTCCAACAATATCCCCTTTGTCATTGATGGAAACCCAATTTTTTTTTACCAAAACTTGACCTTTTTCCTATTCTACTCCCCTTGAGATACTGCTCCCCCTAACTCAATGCTCTCTACTTAAACCAAATATCTCACCCTTAATCAAATCTCTCACCCTTTGACATTAATGGAAAATGGTCACCTTTGGGACTCAGGGCTAATAATGAGTCTCTTAGCTTAGTCCCTCCCCCACCTCCTCTTGAGGTGGTTAATTTTGGGGTAGGAGTATTTCTACTCCCAACATGCATTGGTATTTACATATATCCTATTTCGTTCTCATCTCATCCTTTTGATTTCTTTGAATTTTCCTGTTCTTGTTCCTATCCATGTCCACATTCTTATTACTATTTATATCCATATTCCTATTCCTATCTTGTTCCTATTCCTATCCATGTCTATATTCTTGTACATATTCCTATTCTTGTTCATGCTTGATTCTAGAATGTTTGGTCTAAACCATTTTGTTGTATGTCCATAATTATTGCACTTATAAAACTTAATGTTATTATTCCTTGGAGGTTTAAATGTCTTAGAATTTCTCCTGGTGAAGTCATATTCTTTTCTATCATGAACCCTAAAATTCATTGCCTTGTGACCAAACTGATTATATGAGTAGCAATACCCATGGAAAAGTTGTTTATTCCTGAAATTCCCATATTCCTGTCTTTCATGTGTCCTGCACTGTGAAGCCATGTGCCCAAATTTATGACATGAGAAACATCTTCCATTGAATTTTCCTTGTCTTTACCTAATTGGTATCTTAGTCTCTTTTAACCTATTCTGATTGTTATTCCATCTATTTCTCCTTTGTGCATTGTTTCTTTCCTTGTTGATTTTTTTGTTTTCCAGCTCATCCTCAAAAGTCTCACTTTCTCTTATAATGTCTTCTTTTGAAGTTACCTCTTCTAAATTTTCTTCTTCTTCAAAACTTGAGGTTGACTCTTCATGTTTCTTTTGATATTGTTCAAAACTAAGACATGTTTTGTTTGTTGACCTTCTTTGTACCTTGATCATCTTATCCACAATTTTTGAACTCTTTTCAAACTTGTGTAGCTTATCCTTGGATTTTTCTAAATATTTCCTTAGTAGAGTTACTTCTTGTTCTAACCTTTCACATTCTAATACCTTTACTTCTAACTTATCCTTGAACTTATTTTTCTTATCCATTGACTTGTTTAGATCCTCTATAATATTTCCTCTTTCTTCATCATATTCTTGAAACTAAAATTCAAGTTTAGAGTTTTTCATTCTTACCTTATTTAATGTGTCAATAGCATAAATAAGTTTTTCCTTAATATCAAAACCTTATTTTTTTAATTCTTTCCCCATTTGTTTACCTTTTTTTACATCTTCATTTTCTTTTGACTTGTCTTCTATAGGATCATATTCTTCTTCTTCTAGTTCCATTAGAATATTTTCTTCTGGTCCTTCAAGTACATCCTCATATTCATCATCACTAAAAATAGAACCATTCCTTGTACAACTATATTGAAGATGTACAAAGTTACCACATCTAAAATGCTTGAGAATTATTGGTGACCTTTCTTAACTTCTTCTTTTTCTTCAATATAAATAGGACTGCATATTTATCATTATCTGAAAAGCTATTATCACTATCACTTGAGTACTTACTTGCCTTGTCTGCATAGTAGCTCCTATTTTATCTTTGAAATAACTTCTTCCCTTGTCTTATTTTTCCATTCTTGCCTTTCTTTTGGTACCTATATTGTTTTGATTCCTTGTTCATGTAATCCTGTTTTTCTTCATCATTGTTAATTTGAGCTTCTCAAAAACCAGTTGCATAATGAACATACTTTCCACAGTTGAAGCATCTAACAGATTTTGCATCTTTAAATATTCTTGAATCCTTATTCCTTCTATCATAATTAGCTTCTTCATCACTGGATGACTCATTGCTCGATTATGACTTCTTATCCTTTGTTTCCTTAATTGCTTTAAAGGTTGCTTCCTTCTAAATATTATGTTCCTCTTTTGTTCCTAACTCAAGTTGTAATAATACCAAGTAATATATCTCTTGTTAAAGAATCACCATATTATGATTCTTCTATAGCATAATTATTTTCACTAAATCTCTTTGGAAGAAATCTTAAGATCTTATCACAAATATCAAATTCTTCAGTCTGATATCCAAGTTCTTCCAAGGCATTAACAACCTCATCCACACAAAGTAGATAAGCACTAATGTTTTTCTCATCATTCATTCTTAACTCTTCAAATTGTCCTTTGATATTTCATATCTTTGCTTTATTGACACCTTTATCTCCTTCATATATGCTTTGCAACTTATCCCAAATTCCTTTTACATATTTATAATGCATAACATTTATTGTATGTGTTCTATGCAAACCTCTCAAAAGTGCATTCATTGCTTTTGAATTGTAATGTTGTAGAAGCTTAGCTTCCTTATCTGTAGGTGGATCAACTGGTGGTATATATCCATTTTCAACTGCTTCCAAAATTTCATTACCGAGTGCCATTAGGTGAATCTTTATTCTCATACTCCAATATATATAATCACTTCCATAAAATATTGGTGTTGAATAATCTGAGGACACATTTTTAAAATACATTTTTTTCTTGAAAGCTTTTATTTCAAGATGTTAAAATCTTTTAAAGGAACCCAGTTTGATACCAATTGAATAACATAAGCTTATACTGAGAGGGGGTGACCAATATAAGACCACTTTTTACTTTTATTTCCCAAATAGTATTATATAATATAATCAATGATAATATCAATAGCAATAACCAAAGCAATGCATAAATCATCACACAATAGAGACACCAATTTAACGTGGTTCACCCAATGTGGGCTACTCCATAGAGAAAATATTTCACTAAAATTTTCTCAATCAATATCTTGGGAATCCTTTCCATATTACAATATTTATGGACCTTTTTCCAAATGAGACACCAACCCCATAATTAAGCTTATGGATCTCTATCCATAGGAGAACTCCTTTCTCCTTAGCTCTAACTAGAGATATTCTAGAAGAACTGTTGCCTCTACTACTCTGGCTAATAGATATCTATCCATTGAAATCTCTTGTCCTCACTACCCTATCTAATAGATCTCTATCCACTAGATATTGTCATCCTATATACTTTTTCATATTCAAAGCTCTATCTCAAATTTACACTAAACATAGTCCTTCGGTCTAGCAAAAATATGCTCAATCTCTGTATTTGGTCTGGCATAAACCTATCCTTAAATCTACACCAAACTCTATCCTTAAATCTGTACTAAACATAGTACTTTGGTCTAGCACAAATCTATCCTCAATATTTGTCCTATGATCTACACTAAACACTGTCCTTTGATCTAGCACAAATCTATTTTCAATATTTGTCCTCAAGCTTTACACAAAGCTTGACTCAATCACAAATCAACTCTGCTATATATACTCCAAACCTTAACTCAAGGTTTAAAAAAATCAATCAACTCTACTCACAAGTCTTCTCAAAGACTCGTCTCAAATCTATCTTGTAAGCTTCCACAAAACCTCACACTAATCTATCCATAAGTCCTCTCTAGAACTTGTCCAAATATGCTCATCAAGTCCTCACTAGAACTTGTCCAAATATGCTCTCAATCTATATTGTAATCTTCCACAAAATATCACACAAAATTTTCCACAAATCTTCTCAAATACTTACCATAAATATGCTCAATAAGTCCACAGTAGAACTTATCCAATATCATAGAAACATAAAGAGAATTTTTAGAGACTCAATATGCTTCACATTCATCATAATGCTAAATTACTTTCAATCACTCTCTTAGAAAGAGAATTTTTAGAGACTCAATATTCTTCACATTGATCACAATGATAAATTACTTTTAATCACTCATTTAGAAATATACAAATAATTTATATAGACTCAATATGCTTCACACTCACAAACTCTCAATTACTTTCAATCTCTCTTTTATCACAAAAACATATAGAGAATTGTTAGAGACTCAATATGTTTCACACTCATCAACACTCAACCTATTTCTCAAATCAATTTAGAATATAGAACAATTTGTTTCATAGAACTTGAACTACCACTACACATATCCACTTGACTAGGCTCAACCAACTCTACTCAACTAATCACTCAATGAAATAAACATTGCTCACAAACCCTAGTCCAAGTATATAAATCCTCGCTCAAAATATTTCCAACAATGCTTATCAGCTTATCTCACATAAAAATGATACTTATGTTCTTTCCAAACCCTAGTTCAAGTTCTTCATAAATTAACCACCTCAACAACAATGCTTGTAAAACAATTTTCACAATAGCTCAACAACTCAATACAAAAACTTAGTCAAGTCCTTTTCACTCCAAAGTTGTTTTTCATAAAACCAACCAGTCAAATCAATTAAGGAAGAATGTACCCATACATTTTTTCTTGATGAGAAGTAGACCACACAAATCTACCACAATTATAAACACTTCTTTGCCAAACTCAAGGAGGTTAGATGTCAAAATATTAATCCATTACTCTCTCAAAAATATTCCTTGGACACAAAAATAATCAAAGCTCAAATATACTTTATTTCTTCCTTTTAAAATTAACACTCCTCAAACCTTACATAAAAATAATTACTTGGATATACCTTATCAAATCCAACTTAAAATAATATCCAACACCACAAAAATCACAACTAATATATCTAAAACACCTTTATTTATTTTTAAAACCCTAAAACAAATAATATCAAAATTTTATTTTGCAATATCCTTATAACTCCCTAAAACATCATATACCACATGAAATATGCAAAAATTAATTTTTTAATACCTCAACAACCTTCTCCGACAAATCCAATGCTCAAAATTCAATGCATACCTTATTATCCATCAAAAAGGGTTTCAACATGATTTGATATGTCGTCTCCCCAAGCACCAAGTACCCTAGCTCTTTGTAGCTCACCGCATGGGCTAGAGGCACCCATGTGAAGGAAGTCAACCTTCCTTCCCTTTCTACCTTATCCATCGTGCTTTCCAGCAAAACCAAAATGATCCTTCGTGGGGATTCGAACCTGCACCTATCGTTGCCCTAATGACTTACCATTTCCATGGTTGCCAACTGTGCTACCAATAGTTGGTGACCAAGGCTCACTCCTTGGTTGATGATATGTTCTCACATTCCCTTAGCACTTTAAAAAACATTAAAAACCTTTTCTGCACACTCAATTCACATATAGTTCGCATATCACGAGATATCATTCAAAAAACATTGGGGGTTATGGAAAGGTGGGTAATCCCCCTTTTATACACATGATAAATGTTCTTCCCACGTCGATGCTTATAAATTTGATTTCAAATTTCAAATTAATTTTAATAACCCTCCTTAGGGTTAGTTAAAAATTAATATAAATTAATCTTATAATTAATATCAAAATTAATTAATAATTAATTTAAATAAATTTAAGTTAAATAAATTAAATTATAAACTAATTTATAATAACAATTATATTAATTAATTTAAAACTTCCCTTTGTAATATTATAAAAAAAAATTATAATATTACTCACTTGGGCTTTTTACACTTTAGACCATATATGACATCCTGAAACTGGGTCTTGATCAAATGAAACTAGAGAACCTCAAAATGATGCTACCCATTGAAAATACCACTGAATGGTGCAGAAATCTTGACATAAATGACCATTCACTCTTGAGATCAATGACAACATATCCACTCAAAATGTCCAACAATATTGCCCTTTGTCATTGATGGCAACCCAATTTATTTTTACCAATACTTGACCTTTTTCCTGCTCTGCTCCCTTTTTCCTGCTCTGCTCCCCTTGGGAAACTGCTCTCCCTGACTCAATGCTCTCTCCTTAAATGAAATATCTTCCCTTACTCAAATATCTCCTCATTTGACATCAATGGAAAAGGGTCACCTTTGGATCTCAGGGTTAAGAATGAGTCTCTTAGCTTAGCCCCTCCCCCACCTCCTCTTGAGGTGGTTAATTTTGGGGTGGTAGTATTTCTAATCCCAGCAAGCACTGGTCTTTAACTTTATCCTCTTTCCTTCTCATATGATACTTTTTATTTATTTGAGTGTTCCTGTTCCTATTCTTGTCCATGTCCACATTCCTATTCATGTTCTTGTTCCTTTTCATGTTTCTATTCATGCTTGATTCTAGAATGTCTGCTCCACATCATTTTGTTGTATTTTTATCATTATTGTACTTATAACACTTAATGTTATTATTCCTTGGAGTTGCAAATGTCTTGGAATTTCTCCTAGTGAAGTCATATTTTTTTCTGTCATGACCTTGCAATTCCTTGCCTTGATACCAAACTGATTACATGAGTAGTAATACCCATGGAAAAGTTGTCTATTCCTAAAATCCCACATTCTTGTATTTCATGTGTCCTGCACTATGAAGCCATGTGCCCAAATTCGTGACATAAGAAACATATTCCATTGAAGTTTCCTTGTCTTGACCTAATTGGTATCTTAGTCTCTCTTAACCTATTCTGATTGCTATTACATTGATTTCTTCTTTGTGCATTGTTCATTTCCTTGTTGAACTTTTTGTTGTCCAACTCATCCTCAGAAGTCTCACTTTCTCTTACATTGTCTTCTTCTGAAGTTACCTCTTTTGAAGTTTCTTCTTCTTAAAAACTTGATGTTGACTCTTCTTCATGTTTCTTTTAAGCTTGTTCAGAAACAAGACATGTTTTATTTGTTGACCTTCTTTATACCTTGATCATCTTATCCACAATTTGTGAACTCTTTTCAAACTTGTGTAGATTATCCTTGGATTTTTCTAAATATTCCTTTAATAGAGCTACTTCTTGTTCTAACCTTTCACATTCTAAGACCTTTACTTCTAACTTATACTTGAACTTATTTGTCTTATCCATTGAATTGTTTAGATCCTCTATAAGATTTCCTCTTTCTTCATTACATTCTTGAAACTAAAATTCAAGTTCAGAGTTTTTCTTTCTTACCTTATTTATTGTATCAAGAGCATAAATAACTTCTTCCTTAAGATCAAAACCTTTTTTTTATGATTTCTCATCTATTTTTTTGCCTTTGTCTACATCTTCATTTTATTTTGACTTGTCTTCTATAGGATCTTCTTCTTCTTCTTCTAGTGCCATTAGAAGATTTTCTTTTGTCCTTCAAGTGCATCCTCATATTCATCATCATTGAAACTAAAACCATTCCTTGTACAAATATCTTCAGGATGTCCAAATTTACCACATATAAAGCACTTAAGAATTATTGGTGACCTTTTCTTGACTTATTTTTATTCAATCATAAATAGGACTTCATTTTTATCATTATCTGAAAAGCTATTATCACTATCACTTGAGAACTTACTTGCCTTGTTTGCATAGTAGCTCCTCTTTTGTCTTTGAAATAACTTCTCCCATTATCTGTTTTGTCCATCCTTACCTCTCTTTTGGTGCCTATATTTTTTTGATTCCTTGTTCCTATAATCCTATTTTTTCTTATCATTGTTATTTTTAGCTTCTCGACAATTAGTTGCATAATGACCATACTTTCCACAGTTGAAGCATCTAACAAATTTTGCATATTTAAATCTTCTTGAATCCTTATTCCTTCTACCATAATTAGTTTCTTCATCACTAGATGACTTATTGCTCGATTTTGACTTCTTACCCTTTGTTTCCTTAATTGCTTTAAAGGATACTTCCTTCTGAACATTAGGTTCCTCTTTTGTTCTTAACTCAAAAGCTGTAAGAATACTAAGTAACATATATCTTGTTAAAGACTCACCATATTTTGATTCTTCTATAGCAGAAATATTTTCACTAAATATTTTTGGAAGAGATCTTAAGATCTTATCACAAATATCATATTCTTCAGTCTGATATCCAAGTCCTTCCAAGGCATTAACAACCTCATCCACACAAAGTAGATAAGCACTAATGTTTTCCTCATCCTTCATTATTAACACTTCAAATTGTCCTTTGAGATATTGTATATTTTCTTTCTTGACACCTTTATCTCCTTCATATATGCTTTGCAACTTATCCTAAATTCCTTTTACATATTTACAATACATAAATTTTATTGTTTATGTTATATGCAAACCTCTCAAAAGTGTATTCATTGCTTTTGATTTGTAATGTTGTAGAATCTTACCTTACTTATATGTAGGTGGATTAGCTGGTGGTATGTATCCATTTTCAACCACTTCCCAAATTTCATTACCGAGTGCCATCGGGTGAATCTTCATTCTCATACTCTAATATATAATCACTTTCATAAAATATTGGTGTTGAATTATCTGATGATACATTCTTGGAATCCATTGTGTTCTTTAAATATTTTCCTTCAATATATTAAACTCTTTCAAATGAACCCACTCTGATACCAATTGAAGAACACAAGATTATACTGAAATGGGGGGTTAACAGTATAAGACTAGTTTTTACTTTTCTTTCCCAAATAGTATTATCCAATATAATCAATGGCAATATCAATAGCAATAACTAAATCAATGCATAAATAATCACACACAATAGAGACACCAATTTAATGTGGTTCACCCAATGTGGGCTACTCCATGGAGAAAATATTTCACTAAAATTTTCTTAATCAATCTCTTTGGAATCCTTTCCCTATTACAATGTTTGATGAGCTTTTGAGGTCGAACCCTCCATTTTTTTAAGTAGGGTATTAAGTGGTGTACACCTCTTACTCCTGCGATAACAGGTGATTAAGATTAGACCACTCTAGATTAACTTTGGGAGAGGATTATGGTTAGAAGGTATATCTTTCTTTTTGTCACCTATCTTTCTTTTTCACTAAATCAAGACCACATTAAAGAAGAAACTAGTCAGTGAAATAAATATTTTTTTATGTGTGTTATTTTCTTTGAGTGGTTCTTTTCTTTATTTTTAAAAATATGACTGTCACTCTTAGGAATGGTAAGAAATTTATGGATCCTATTAATATACCAATCCAATAAGAACCTATGTATGTTAGTTCCGTAATTTATAATGTCAGGGGAGTTTTATAAATGATATCGGTTTATTGTATTCCATTACCACCATAATTTCATTCATATTCAACATCTTTTTCATCACAATATCTTCTTCCTTCATCTTCTCCTTCTTAATCGATTCCACTACAAATATTATTTCCATATTCTCTTTTATTATCATGGCCATCACAACCATTTCCATATTCTTCTTTCCATATGACATATCCATTTTAGTAGATTAATCCTTCTTTTTCTCATAAATTTCATAATAGTGCTACAATTACCATCATGCATCTATATCATATCGTACAACCTAACTACTACACATCTTTCGAGAATGTAGTAGCAGCAACTACCAATAATAGGCCAAGTAATCAGTAGCTCATTCTAAAGGTAAAATTGCATACTATTGCTAGTGAAATGTGTCATCCTACTCAAAGAGGGTATAATCCTCACCTACTGCTATAGTTGGGCATGCATCTATGATAATTGGGTCTCAAGTAATTGAATGTGTTTTACTTGAGTCACAATATATGTACTCTTCATTGCTAGTTATGCCCTCAAGGTAGTTACCATTACCTTTAACTCTGTAACTCACCGGTAATCCCCTCCATATCCCTATCCTCCAACATTGCTCATATCTATCTCATATATCTCTACCTCACTCAGTGGCTACTGAGGCACATCCTCGTACATTAGTACATCCTCCTATACTGATACAATCACCTCCTCCTATCAATAATAAGCTATGTCTCTCTAGCTAGATCTACGGGTATCCTTGCCCTCTCTAGATCTTAGTTTATCCCCTCTATATCTAGATCTAGTACCCTTTGTTATCTCATCCTAGGTGCCTCTTATTTCTAAGTGATGAGTTTTAAAATTAACTATGAAATGCGGTTTTATTCCTAAGTCTAAGTTATAAATATGATGATTATGAATAACTTTTGCTACTTATTATGCATAATTTAATAATTTTTGATGGATTTAATTTATAAAAATTTATGTGCTAAATGTTGATAATCTTAAATAAAGTACATGATATTATTGTGTTTTTAGCATGTGTATGTTGTAAGTAACTTATAGGGGAATGCTATAGCTAAACACCATTAGAGTGATCAATGGGAAATCACATTGAAGAATGGGTTACGAAAGAATCTATGGGAAGTTTGACCATGTAAAACATGTTTGATGTATGGAGTTCCACATGTGATGACAATATCATAACACCATGTGGGTTACCTAGTCAACATGATTATTTGACATGGTGGCATTATTATTTGGTATATTATTTTAATATTTATTATATAATTTGTAATTTTTCATTAAATTTATATTTTGTTAAGTTGTTAAGTTTTTGAGATTTAAACGTAAACTTTATTTGTCCTTTCCCTTGAGAATAGGACAAATAATTTAATACTTTGTCAGCAACTTTATTTAAATTTAGGATTTTTTATTATGTTAGTTTGGAAATTGCCACTTGGACAATTTCAATTGTACCAAGTCAAAGGTTAGTTGTTAGTGTATTTTATTTTTAGATTACTTTTGTTATGTAAGTTAGCAACCAAATATTTGAATATTTGAGATGATAGAAAGGTATACATAGAAGACTTTTATTTATAAATATCTAAATGACATTATAAATACAATCGAATATTTGGAATTCATTGTATCTATCATTTGAGCATTTTATGCATGAGGATTTGATTATGTTAATAAAACATAAACATTTTCTCTCCATGATTTTGGTAATTGTATCCTTGTAATTTTGTTATGTTGCATTCACTTTTGTAAATCTCCATTTTATTTCTTACATCAATGAAATAAATGATGTTAGAATATTTTTTTATGAAAATTACTTAGTAAAAGTAAATTAGATTAGGGGAGAATGGAATTACATTGTCCTCTAGGAGGTAGGGCCCATATTGATAGCCAATCCCTACTCCCTCACTCCTAAAATTAATCTAATATTATAGGATAAATTAATCTGAGATTGTAAGATAAATTAAATTGCATCATTTTAAATTATAAAGTAAATCAGATAGTTAGTCATAAATGCATTATTAGAATTGCACGTGGATCCACAACACATAAAACACAACACATAAAATTAGTTCAAATTATAATTGCATTATTTTATTTTAATTATTTTATGTAACTTTCATTTACTGCAACGAAAACTAAGAAACATAATCAAGTCAACATATTAATATTATGGAATAATCTATACTAGATTTACTATTATTTAAATCATTTTACCTAGATTGATAAATTTAATGCAAGCTATTTCAGCTTGACATTTTGGCACCGTTGTCAGGGATAACAGTGCCATAATTTAAATCTAAATACTGTTGGACTACGTGAGAAGGAGGCTTACTTGTATGTGGAGAGTGGTACAAGTAGTTCCAATGTGTGTGCAAGATAGAGTGATAGAGGTCCAACAAGCATCTCCACCTTAACATGGACCAGGTTCCATTTTCTTAGTCTTAATTTTTACTACTTTCCTAGATTAGCATTTGATTTTTGCAAGTTATTTTAATTTATGGTTGTTACATACTTTGGTTCATGTTCCTTGACTTGTGAAAACAAGGAGTAGGTGCGATAGTGAGAGCATTACCAAATAGTTCCTAAGCTACCAAGTAGTAACAACTATTTACATTTCAAGCAATTTTACTTTTAGCAAATTTACTTTTCAACAATACATTACTTTCTCTTGCTATGTTAAGATTGGCTGGAAATTTAGACCTGGTCTTAATAATAGTAAGAATTATTTTTTTGAAATTAATTTTCTAAAAACTTTATTCTGAAAAATTTAGTACTATTTTTGTTTGAAATTTATTTTGTTAAAAAATTTATTCTGGAAACAAATAAAACAAAATAAAATTTGAAAAAAAATTGTTCTATTGAAATTTATTTTCTGAAAAATTTATTCTGAAAACAAAAATAAAACAAAACAAAAAAGAGAGAGAAGTGAAATGTTTCCAAATGATAGAAAACTACATCAAATAGTCTATAATTATCAACCTTAGAAAATTATTGACAGAATAAGACGTTAATCTACTTTTTGAACAAAGACATAACACATTTGGGAAAGAGTGGGAATATCTATGTGAGCATCTTAATATCATTTAGGAAATATCAAAAGAATTGGATAAAATCAAAAGGGTCAACATAGCTAAAATTCTAGGGTAAATTATCACTCATCCTACCTTGACCTTGTAAGGAATTGTAAATGGTGGCTTGGGGATCGGAGAGGAATAGTGAATCCAATCACATATCCTTGGGATAAGTATTTTGAGTATTCCCTTACCATTCACTCCTAGAAGATATAGAAAATATGGAGGTAAGACTAGAATATAATAAGAGATATCATAGGGCACATAGAGTTGTACACTTTAGAGAGTTGTATCAAGACCTACGTTACAAATTATAGTCTGAAAGTCCTAACCCAATTCCAAAATAGGATTTTATTGATCAACTGATTCTTCTTGTGATAAAATAATTTGAATTTGAGGAGAAGCATTATATGACTCATGTCCAATTAATGATATTCATAAGTTCTTCAAGGAATATTAGAAAGGTAAAAATTTATTCCAAGAATCAAAAGAACTTAGAAATTTCATGAACAAATCAAGAGATTCAAAGGGAATATTTATCAAGATCAGTGAACTAGAAGTAAATTCCAAATAAACCATAGTAAGAAGCCTAAAACTTTTTAATTAAAAGAAACTAAAACTACAATCCAAACATCTAAGTATTTTAGAACAACAACAAAATAAATTGAATTCCTAGAGCAAGATCCCAAGACATATCTATTATCCAAACTAAAATTTGACAACCATATAGATCCTTCTTCTATATTTTTTGAACCTATACCTGGTCTATTTATTGTAATATTATATTCAATCATGGTTGACCAAGCTAGTGAACATGGGGAAGTAGATAGAAATCCAAGGATGGAAAGGCAAAAAAATAATGATAATGGAGAAATAGAAAATCAAATAAGTAATAGGCAAATAAAAAAAATTTCCTTCCCAATTTCTTCTTCAAAATATAGGCTAACAAGAGAGCCAAAACTAGTCTTTGTTGTTGTTTTTCCTATCTTCCATGGAACCCCACATGAATATCCTGATGCATTTCTCTTTGAGTTTGAAGTGGTATGCCAAGCCTATTTTTACACCACTAATGCAAAAAATTTAAGAATAATTTATCCTACACTTAAGGATGTAGCCTTAATATGGTTTATGGGTCTAGGAGAAAGTGTTTGTAATCAATGGGATGAAGAACATGGATTAAAAGATATATTCCTTGAAATATATTAGAATTATTGTAGATTTAGGGATAAGAAAGTTGAGTTGTTTTGCATGAATAAAAAATATGATGAATCCCTTGAATATTATCTTGAGAGATTTTAGTTTGTAGGATCAAGAGTAAATATTGAATTGGATGAAGAGATTCAAAAAGAAATTTTTATCAAAGGACTAAAGGAATATGTCCTTGACATTCTAAACCTTATGGCTAAGGGGGATATTCATCATATGGAGCTAGAAGAAATTATAAATCTTTGCAAGAACTATTCAATAAACAAGTAATTAAGAAACAATAGGTACCCATCATCAGGAGGGAGAGTAAAAAGAGCTAAAATTGGCAATATGATAGAAAGCCTCAAGACTGATTTTTGGAGTACTTTAAAAACATCTCTCGACCTCATGGACAAGAAACCAAAAGAACCAGATATTTAAGAAATATATTTTCATAGATGTAGAAAGAAACACAACTTGAGGGAATGTCCTCCCAATATTACAAGAATTTCCAATATTTTTGCTTGTTGTAAAATTTATGACAAGAACCATAGTATTGAATATTGTAAATATATTTGGGCTATCAAAACTACTATAAAAGAACCTGAGGTTGAAGAAGCAAAAGATGCTTATTTTATAGCTCAAAGGAGAAATGGTCCATTTAATGGTGCACCTAATTGGTCAAATCCTAATGATTCCAACCAAAAGAGACCTAATTATTATTCAAATACTCCAAATTGGATGAATTGGAGTTAATCTAATCAAGATTAGAATATGCTTCCCTAGGCTCAATTCATGTCCAATCAATACGAAAATTCACCTCCATTGATGGCAAGAAAAATCAAAATGCACCTAATTAGAATATGGTTAACTAACATAATCATGTAGGACCTAGTTGGTCTCAAGGTCATACCCAACATCAAACTTTTAAAAATCAATTTAGGAGGAAAACACCTCAAAATCAGCCTCAAAACTGATTTCTTCCACCTTCCAATAATGTGAACCTTCCTAAACAACTACATTTACTAGCTCAACCAGTACCTGATACTAATAATAACAACAATATTATGTATATGGTAGTGGTGTAGTATTCTTGATGAGGAGGTAGTTGAGATGCTATGGAAATTATCCACAATATCTCAAACCCCAACTTGCACAAGTCATACAGCCTATACGGTATTCATCATACACAAGTTCAACTTACCAAAATAGCTTGTACAGTCACCCAATCATACATTTGTATGATACAAATCATATGACACTATACCTAGTATTATTTGGTACTCATCCAACTAACTATAACAAGTTTTTACACGTTGCGATATCGCGACAGGTCCCGCTTTCCAGGTTCGAATGGTGTTTTTACCGCGCTCTCATTCCCTTCTTGAGGTTGAATAGAAATGTTAATATTTCGTCGTGTTTTCACGACAAGTTTGAGTTTTGGAAGCTGCATGGTTCTTCTGTCACGATTTCGCGACACTTTTGGCAATTAGGCGACTGGTTGGTTAACTGTCGCGATATCGCGACCTGTAGTGATGATGCAACTTCGAGCTGGTTTTTGTCGCGATTTCACGACAGGTTGTGCCCTCCTGGTCTCTGGCATTTTTCTTGCGCGATTTCGCGGCATGTTGGGCTCCTTTGTGACTGGGTGGTTTTTCGTCGCGATATCGCGACCTTCATGAGGCTTGATTGTTGCTTTCTGTTTCTGTCGCGCTGTCGCGACGCTTTCTGCGGGTGGCTGTCGAGGGCCATTCCTGTCGCGATTCCGCGACATGTCACGATTTCACGACATGTCGCGTTATCGCGCCTGTTGGTGCCAAAGTGGCCATGACAGGTTTTCCTGTCACGATTTCGTGACCTGTTGCTATTTCGTGCCTTCCGTTCTCTGTGCCTTACGGTACCTAGCTTTGCCTTGGTGCGCCTTCCTTGCTGTTTTGCTTGTGGCTCTGGCTCGGGATGTGTTCTCTCTCACTGTATCTGGTTCTTGTTTTAATACAAGTTTTCATTTTTTCAAAAAAAAAACTATAACAAGTTTTTAATAGATTTCCTCAAAATGACAATAATTCCTTATTTGGCAGAATTGGGTTGCAAATTTTATTACCAAATAGAGTAATCATAGTTTATACAATTTGGAACTATGCTTGTACAGTTTGTATGAACCCTTGTTGTAACTAAGATTCATATCTATGGCCTTGCATCATCAATCATTCCAATATAGATTTTGAGAAGTTTCTATGTCTCAATTACTCCAATTCTCCATAACATGCAAACCCTAATTCACTAGCAATAAATTATATTTACCATGGATAATTCCAAAAAACATACAACTAATATAAAATATAAAAATATGGCTATAACTCATCTTATATTCCATTATATGCTCCACACCAAGTCTATAGGTTAACCAAGTTCATTCATAATGCAATTCCATCCATATACATGCCAAGTTATATGTCAAACAATAACTACACAACCTACAACAACCATAACATATGGTGAAATTCACAAGGATAAGGAACTGATAAAAATAACTATCATATTCATGTTATCAATATTATTCCATCATTCATTACCATCTCAACAATGAACAACAATTCTACTCCACAATCCATACTCCATGAATTCTATATTAATACTTCAATAGTAAAAAATTAATAAACATGAATGAACAACCAAAAAATGAATAAGGGGGGCTATATAATGCATTCCCAGACTGTTCTAAAGTAGTTTATAAAGTATCGCATAATTTAAAATATCCATCCCCAAAATATTTCTAAAACAAATATTTTTACAAGGTTTATTAAGATCTAATTGAATTTTTATCAAATTAACCCCAAATGCACATTCCAACTTAATTTCATTTCATTTCACATCATACATGTGCAGCCTTGTAAGTTTTTCTCTCTACTTGTACGTTTTGACAATTATATATTTTAATAAAAACTGAGCAAAATTTAATGAAACTTTCCAAAAGGGTACCACCTTTGACAAAAGGATACAAATTTCTAAACCTAAATATTGATTTGATGTAATGAGGGTGAGGTAAAGGGCACCACCTTTGATAAAAGGGCATAAAATTTTAAACCTGGTGATTGATTTGATTTGATGAGGATAATACAAAGGACACAACATTTGATAAAAGGATGCAACCTTTTGAACCTAGTGATTGATTATGATGTAATGAGAGTGAGGTAAAGGGCACAACCTTTGAAAAAAAGGTGCAACTTTTTGAACCTAGTGATTGATTATGATGGCAAAATTCCATGAGGTTTACGATAAAACATATTATTGTTGAATTCTTTGTTGACACATGGCAGATGGTGCAACCTTTACTAAAATGATTCATATTTTTATGATCTAGTAATATTATGTGATTGATGGTGATTTATTTGTGAGTGCAATGTTAAGTGGCATCATCATGAATAGATGAGAGCTGGTGAAGTGTGAATGTGCAAGGAGGATTAATTATGTGAAAGGAAACTATGGTTGCAAAGAGGAAAATCCTCTCCCAATCATATAAATGATCTGAAAAGGAAATGTAATCCCTAAATTGCAATATCATTTAGAAGGAGGAGGAGAAAATTCCCCTAGTCATAAAGATTTTATGGAAATAATATGAATTGTGTTAGTTGTGAATGATGAAGTGAAAGGAGGTAAAACCCCAATTGTGAATGATGACTTGGAAGAAGATGAAATTGCCCCCAGTGTTTGAATTATGGATTGGGAGAAAATGAAATTACCCCAAATTTGAATGATGGATTGGAGAGAGGGTGAAGTTACCCCCGTTTTGAAGGAAGGATGGGGAGAAGATGAAGTTACCCCTATTTTTGAATGATATATTGGGAGAGGGTGATATTGCCTCTATTTTGAATTATGTATTGGGGAGAGGATGAAGTTGCCCCCAATATTGAATGATGGATTGGTGGAAGATGAATTTACCCCCAGTTTTGGAATTATGGATGGGGAGAAGATGAAATTGCCCTCATTTTGAAACTATCAATCAATAGACATAAGGGGCTAGAACTGATCAAAATATGACCATTTGATCAAACAACTAACAAATATCTAAATTGTTCAGAAGTACTACTTTTATTCATCAAGAGTGCTTATAGGTTATAAAACAAGTATCCTTATTTTCTTCACAAATATGAAGCATTCTAATGGTGTTCTTTAGAGCTCCTCACTAAAGGTGGGATTATATGCACATGTGCCATCGGTAGTTTGTTGCTGTGTGTTCCTTTGTACCTATTTAGGGTCTAAAAAATATTGTTAGTGCATTTGGAGGCTTGCCTTGGTCAAGCCCCATGATTATAAAGACAAATCGACATGAAAACTATATTGAAAAGTGCTAAAAATTAAGGGAAATATTGTAAAAATACTAAATAGCTTATACATGCTTGAGTTGATGATGTATACCTACTGCATAGTCAATTCGTAGGGAATCCTATGCAATAGATCACAAATATGTAGGTTGATGGGATAATTGGTTTGTATCTAACTTGTCATGGAGATTCTCTATCCATATGGGCTCTAGAAGTGATTTCATACTGTTTGTACAGTGCAAAGTTGTTGAAGAAGATTCTAGAATAATTTTTGTAGAGTTTGGTTAGGTTGACTAAAAGTGTGAGAGAGTTCAAATTATAGAAAATAACCTCTATTTATAGGAAAATCTAAGTTTAGGGGGGGTTTTTAGGTATACCAAACCCTAGAGTCAATTCCTAGAAAGGTTAGATTAGGGTTTATGAAGTATCAAGCTTACATTCCCTAAGAGAAATATCCTATCCTCATAGATGTGTGAGCAAGAATTAGGTTTAGCTAGGGTTAGCTAATTCCTAGGTTTGATTGATTTTTAGTTAGGGTTTTATAGTAAATATTCTAACTAACTTAGGGTGCACACATGTGTGAAGACATGATTAGGACTAACTAGATCATTAATCATAATTAAAACCAATTAATTATAAAGTGCATGTCTAGTGAAAGTCACTTGTAAATTATAATTCTAATTATCCTAATTAGGGTTTTTAGTAGGGAATGGTCTCATGGGGTGCTAATTAGATGTATGAAATATCTTAGGAGGTATTAGGGAGCTAGTATATGGTCTATGCAAACCTACAAGTATCTATGCATATATACAATTATATAAGAATGAGCATGTGCTACTTTTGGGTGTCTACATTTACCCCCTTTTATACTATGTTGTGTGGAATATAGTTTAGCGCATAAATAATATGATGGGAGAAGACAACGAGATGTTCATGATATGGGGGAGAAATAGAAAGAGAGGAATGGGATCAAATCAAAGGTATGTAGTCGCTTGAAGCATTACCATACAACATTGATTCATAGCCAAATGAAGAAGGGAGAAGATGAAAAAGAGAAGAGTGGATTCTAAACAAAGGTATTTATCTGCTCGAAGCATGACCATACACCATTGATTTATAGTCCAAACGAGGAATAAGATCCTAATAAAAGGTATGTAGTCACTTGAAGCATGACCATACAACATTGATCAAGAACCACAAGAGGATGGAGATAATAAGGAGAATATGAGAATATAATCTAATCAAAGGTATGTAGCCACTTAAAGTGTGACTATACAACATTGATATAAATTCCAAAAAAGGCATAGGATCTAATCAAAGGTATGTAGCTACTCAAGTAATTAACATACAACATTGATTGATAGAAAAATGAAGAAGAAATAAAGTGAAGAAGAAGAGAAGAGTAGGTGAATGTGAATGATGAAATGTGGATGGATGGCTACGGATGGATTATGATGGTGAAACTGATAATTTTTCTAATTTAGCACAATATTTGCAATATTGTACTTGGAAATCTATGGGGGTAATTTACGACTACTTTGTTTTTTATGACCAATGTGAGATGGTCCAAATACGAATAGAAAAAATACCTATTCAAACTTTTACTTCTGATTGATTGATGAGTGCATGGTGACACCTGTTAAACCATTTGAGTTGGGTGGCATAAGTGAATCAAGTGTAACATTCAATATGTGGTCACCAATGATATACATGAATGGAAGCAAGACATCTCTGATATTGTGCATGGATCTCATGATTTAACAAATGTTTGATTTGTATTAGGTTTATCTTGAGATAATCTTGAAAAACAAATTGTAGACATATGTGATATACATGATTTGGATGTTTGATTTTTTGGTTGTATGCAAAGTAAAATTGTATATGAATACCCCTAAAATGAGGAATTATAAATGTTACAAATGAAATGTGATGATGTTTTTATGAGTCTATTGATAGAAATAATTGATGGTAATAGGTAGGAAAATATTGGTTAGAAAGGGTGGGAAGGGAAGAAGAAACTATGGGGGTGAATAAAAATTGAAAAATGGTGTCATAAGGTTTGTTTCGTAGGGCATCCTGTGAACTGGACTGGAGTTTGTAGGGTGGCCTATGAACTAGACATTTTTATCTCTACATAGTGTTTTTGCAATTTAGAGAACTAAATGATGTCAGAATTGGACAAAAATTATACTATTAGAAATCTCTTTCTGAGCCCGATCCAATGGTGAAATTTTTAGGAAATTTAGAAATGATTTGATAGGTAAAAAATTAGTCCAAATATGACCCTACTTTTAGAAGTGATGAGTGTACAATTTCAAGTCTTGTGAAGGGTGTGCATGGTGATTTTGTTTTGTGCCATCATACTATGTGTGTGATTTTATGTGTATGTAATGTATACATGTAGCAAAATGTGTTTGATATGAATGATGTGTGCTAGGTAATATGAACCTAAATGAACATGAGTGTGTATGAATGATGATGTGTAGAGGTTATATGTAATGACCTGTGTACATGCGGGATATAAGAATGTATAAAAATTGAGGGTATTGCACCTTGCGTGGATACCATCATACTTATCATGGTTAATCATAAATAAATGAAGTACATTGACCAATGACCAAAACATAAAATAAGAAAACATGATATGCACAAACTGACTGAGGTGTGAAATATGCACATGAAAGAGATGTAACAAATCATGAGCTAATGTGATGAATGAGAAATGCAAGTGTGATTAAGAAGACGTATGTGACAAACATAGTTATCTATGATGTTGCACGACCCGAATTCTCAAGCATAATGAATGTTTGAAAGAAATTCTAGGAGCTCAAACAACATAGAATGAAGAATCAAACTGATCTAGTGGCCAATCAATATCATGAAGATATATTAACTATCATAACTAAGGTTGAATCATTCTTGGACCTATGTGTGCACATGATGTTCATTTATGCAATTTGAGGGAGGTTGGACTAACCTGTTGCAAACTCAACCAAAGTAGCTAGCTCATACACAAGTGTGCAGTGATCTATACAAAATAAGGTCACTAATGTGATAGATGTGTCACCACTTGGAAGACTATTCCACTGGAAAGAAGGCAAATGGAGTCTATTACTGTAAATAAAACTCATCCCATAATGTTATGTTAAACTAAAGGATCAAAGGGAGTCAAGCATAGTGGTAGTACTCATGGAAGTTTTTACTGTTGTTTTCTGCTCCTCTTCCTTTTGATTCTATTTTTCTGGTGCTCTTTTTTGTTGTTTTTTGTGTGTGACTGTTGGATTTTTTTTCTATCCATTTTATGTATTTTCTTATGCTTATCCCTTTGTTTATTCCTAGGTCAAATTTTGATCACGCAAATGATAGGATGAGCAAGGGAAATCATTCACTACATGGTGAGGCTTACGCATGGTTCTGTCCTCCCTAGAATCAAAATTTATTTAATATGTAGTGTGAGTGGTCCATGAATGAAATCGATTCAGCTAGATAAATTCTTGAAATTCTGTATATTTTGATGACATTCGATACAGGTTGATTAAACTAACCATAAATGGTTAATAAAAAAAAATACTTCTCATAAATATATAACTAAGAATAGAAATGTTGTCTTGATGTATACTAGCAATGGAACGCTTATGTACGAGGAAGAAAAATAACATGACTAGGGGTGATGTTAACATAATGTGACAAAATACCTAAAAATGTATAGGAGGATGTGACTAATATGTTTATTGACAATGCGAAGCAAGTGAAAAAAATAGATGCAAGAATGTGTACCCAAAATGCGGGTTTTCATTTACAAAACCAAATCCAAAAGGTGTGGATGGATGCATGAAATAATCAAACTGAATGTTAATATTTTATGGTCATCAATGTGATTGATGGATGTAGATGATCATGATGGAAAATTTGGGGAAATGAGCCTATAAAATGGAGAAGAAATGGGGAGCGATAATAGGATCAAATCAAAGGTATGTAGCCACTTGAAGTGTGACCATACAACATTTATTAAGAACCAAAAGAGGTAGAGAGAAGAAGGGGAAGATGAAAATATGATCCAATCAAAGATATGTAGCCTCTCAAAGTGTGACCATACAACATTGATCAATAACCAAAAGAGGTAGAGAGAAGGAGAATATGAAAATATGATCAAATCAAAGGTATGTAGCCGCTCGAGGTGTGACCATACAACAATGATATTAATGTTGGATATTTTGAGGAATATTAGTTGTCATCAGGGTTATGCATAAACATGAAATATCACAAATTGGCTCTATTTAGGATTTTTAAAATTTTGAAAAGGCTAATTTTGGATCATTTCACTAGGGCCCATTTGCCCTAAAATTACGAGGTTAATTTTTTTTTTGGGGTAAATTCTCCTGCCGTTGAAAATAATTAAAATATTTTTATTTTAATTCATCGACCTCAAACTATAAATGATTTTGATTTTCCCGCCCAATTCACCTTCAAATTATAAATTATTTTATTTTTCCTACCCAAATCGCCTCATATACTACTTGTATATATACTGTAGTGGGTACCGATAAACATACATCACTCTGAAACAATGAAAAACTTACCAAGGTTGAAGAGGAGTGTCTATCGACATAAGATGATCAGTTGTAGAGGAGTGTCTATTGGAAAAAGATGATCAGCATAAGTTGATCAATTGTAGAGACTTCGATCAGTTGTAGAGGTGTCGATCAGTTATAGAGGTGTCGATCAATTACAGTGGTGTCGATTAGTTGCAGAGTCGTGTCTGTTGACATTAGACGATTGGTTGTAGAGCTATGTTTGTCGACATAAGTTGATCGGTTGTAGAGCCATGTCTATCGGCATAAACTGATTGGTTGTAGAGCTATGTCTATCAACATAAGTCAATAGATTGCAAAGTCATGTCTATTAGCATGATCCAATCAATTACAGAGCCATGTTTTAGGGTCGTGTCAATCAATCGACATTTGTATATCAGTTTTAGGGTCGTGTCAATCAATATTAGTCTATCGATTGTAGGGATGTGCTAATAAGCATCAATCTATCGATTGTAGAGGTGTCAGTCGGCATGTATGCAACTGATCGACATGTATGCAACCGATCGGTATGTATGCAACCGATTGGCATGTATGCAATCGATCGAGGTACATGTAACTGATCAACATGTATCCAACCAATCAAGGTACATGTAACTGATCGACATATCTGCAACTGGTCAACATGATTACAACTGATCGGTATTACTACAACCAATCGGTATGTTTACAGTCGATCGGTATAGCTACAATCGATCGACATGGCTACAATCGATTGACATGGCTGCAACCGATTGACATGTTTACAACCAATTGATATGGTTGCAATTGATCGACATATTTGCAGCTGATCGACATGGATGCAATTGATAAAAATGGCTACAACCAATCGACATGCCTACAATCGATTGACATGTATGCAACCGATCGCCATGGCTACAACTGATCTACATGTCTGCAGTCGATCAACATGCCTGCAACCAATCAAATTTTATGTCTCAAAACAGTCATCATAAATCATAAAGGCTAAAAACATTTCTTGTCGGCCTAAACCCTTTAATTTTGTCGTACATTTTTAGAGTTTGCAAACCAATATTCATGACCCCAAACATAGAAAAAATCACCACGGTTTGAAATTTTTTGGAGAAAATTAATTGGAATTCGCCATGTATACTTCTCCATATTTATCCAGGAATACAAGATAATTCACCTTCAATTTATAAATATATTTTGGGGTCGATCCCTTATGCATAACCCTAGTTTTCATTGATGTCAAAAGGTTCTAATAAGAATTGTATCTTGATTGGTTCCAAAAGAGCTTTATGTGAAGCATGATTTAAATGGTTTTTCTCAAAACCATTTATGGCAAAATAAAAGGTGTTTCTTAAAACCTATGGAGAGGCCTAAGGAATTAAATTAGTTATAATAATTTAATTATATATTACTTTGTAATTTAATTTAATAATCCTTTTGTTTATTAAATTAATTATAACTTAATTATATTAATTCGTATTATTATAAATTAATTTGTAATTTAAAAAAATTACCTTATGGTAAGGTTGGCAAAGTTTAAATTTAATTTCAATTGTCTTTTCCCCATTGACATCATCAAATTTTTTGGAGCACCAACGTCTAAGTCAAATGATGGATTTCACGTATAAATTCCATGCCAAGGGGCATTCAAACCTTACCTTCATCGATTGATTTTTAGCAACCAAGTAAATTTTATTTCATGCAAATCATTGAGGAAGAAGAAAAAAAATAGTTGTCTTTTAACGCTAGAAAGAAGACTAGTGGGGAGGTCTTAAGACCTCATTCCCATTGGATAGTGTGGTCCATTGAAAATGCACATTTCATGAGAGTGTTTTTGAATGGGAGTGACCACGATCGACTCGTGTGGAGGTTGTTGGATTGTTTTTCTTGAGCGTCGAGGTGGAAATCTATTTGGCATGCACTTTTAAGTGCCAAGCTTGGAAAGAAAGAGCACATGGTGCTCTTAGCCTTCCAATCGTATTCCTAGCACACATGGTGGTCAAGCTCACAACTGGGGCGCACGAGGAGGTGGTGTTTGTGGGTTCAAATCCCACAAGTGGCAAATTTACTTTTAATTAAATATTTTTATTTGCCTAATATTTTTCCTAACATGAAAAAGGAAGTTATAAAGATAAATGAAAGGTTACTTTCTTGGTAATTAATTTATGTTATTGGAGTTATAAGGAAAGTGGATTTGACTTTTGCCAAAGTTCTTTTTGCCATTAAATTTAATTAAGGAGGTTTTTGAGTTAATTTTTGTGAATGTTAAATTTATTTTAATTGCTAGATTATAAGGTGTTATTAGAAAAATATTTTATGTATGTTGATGGTTATTTTTAAATATGGAGTGATAAGGTGTAATTGAGTTTTTACATTACATTGTGAGAGATATTTATCTTCTAACCTCTTTGAGTTTGGCATACAAGTGTTTGTGGTTGTGGAATATATTTGAGGTTCCTTCATCATCGAAATGTATGAGCACAATATTCCATATTTGAGTTGATTGATTGTTTTCTGTAAAATAAGTTTGGAGTGAAAAGGATTTGATTAGGGCTTCCTTATTGAGTGTGTTGAGTTAATGCTTCAAGGTTTTTTGGAATAAAGAGTTGTTATTAAAACCTTGTTTTATAAGCATTATTGTTGAAGCCATTTGTTGTGTGAAGAACTTGAATTAGGGTCTAAAAATAACATGAGTATCATTGTTATGTGAGAGTTATTTTATAAGCATTGTTGTTGAAGTGAGTTGTTGAGAAAAGAACTTGAACTAGGGTTTGAAAATAACATGAGTATCATTGTTATGTGAGATTTTTTGTTAAGCATTATTGGAAATATTTTGAGTGATCATATGCTTTGACTAGGGTTTGTGAGCAAGGAATATTTCATTGAGTGAGTGGTTGAATAGAGTTGGTTGAGCCTAGTCAAGTGGATATGTGAAGTGATTGTTCAAGTTCCAAAAAAAAACTATTCTATATTCTGAATTGAATTGATAAAGTGATTGAGTTGAAGCATATTGAGTCTCTAATAATTATTTGTATGTTTTTGAAAGAGTGATTGAAAGAGATTGATAATTGTGATGAGTATAGAGCACATCGAGTCTCTAACAATTCTCTTTATGTTTCTATGAGGACAAGTTCTAGTGTGGACTTATTGAGTAGATTTGAGGCAAGTATTTGAGAAGACTTGTGGACAGATTTGAGTAAGATTTTGTGGAAGCTTACAATACAAATTGATAACATATTTGGATAAGTTCTTGAGAGGAATTATTGAGCAGATTTGGATAAGTTCTTGAGAGAACTTATTGAGCATATTTGGATAAGTTCTTGAGAGGACTTATTGAGCAGATTTGGTTAAGTTCTTGAGAGGAATTATTGAGCAAGATTTGGTTAAGTTCTTGAGAGAAATTATTGAGCAGATTTGGTTAAGTTCTTGAGAGAACTTATTGAGCATATTTGGTTAAGTTCTTGAGAGGACTTATTGAGAAGATTTGGTTAAGTTCTTGAGAGGACTTATTGAGAAGGTTTGGTTAAGTTCTTGAGAGAACTTATTGAGCTGAATTAGACAAATTCCTATAGAGGACTTCAGGACATATTGGTGTGATATTTTATAAAAGCTTACAAGGCAAATTTGAGACAAGTCTTTGAAAATGCTTGAGAGTAGATTTGATTGAATTATTTTTTCAAACCTTGAGTTAAAGTTTGAGGTAGATATAGCAAAGTTTATTTGATATTGATTCAATATTTGAGTTAAGACTTGAGGACATAGATTGAGGTTAAATTTGTGCTAGACTGAAGGACTGTGTTTAGTACATAATTCAAGGATAAGGTTTGGTGCATATTTGAGGACAGGTTTGTGCTAGAATAGAGACAAATATTGAGGACATATTTATGCTAGACCGAAGGGGTGTGTTTAGTACATATTCGAGGATACATTTTGGTGCAGATTTTAGGATAAATTTATGCCAGACTAGAGACAGAGATTGAGAATAGATTTATGCTATACCGATGGACTGTGTTTAGTATAGATTTTAGATAGAGCTTTGGATGTGATAGAGTTGAAGATAGATATCTCCAGCTAGAGTAGGAAATACAGGTATCTTTTATGGATAGAGTTATATTTTCTAGGAGTAGTGGAGATAGAGGTCTTCTAGAGGATCACCAACCAGAGCAAAGACTAGGAGATTAGTGTCTCCTGTGTATAGATATCCATGAACTTGATTTAGGGGATTGGTATCTCCTTTGTACAGATATCCATAAACATTGTAATAGAGAAAGGATTCCCAAGATATTGATTGAGAAAATTTTAGTGAAATATTTTCTTCGTGGAGTAGCCCACATTAGATGAACCACATAAATTGTGGTGTCTCTATTGTGTGTGGTTATTTGTACATTTCTTTGATTATTTCTATTGATATTGTTATCTTTACATTGCATAATATTGATTGGGAAAGAAAAGTAAAAAGTGGTCTTATACTATTCACCCCCCCTCTCAGTCTAAATTTATTTTCTTTAATTGGTATCGGAGTGGGTTCCTTTGAATGAGTTTAATAGCTTGAAGGAAAAGCTAACAAGAACACAATGGATTATAAGAATGGACCTTAAGATAATTCAATACCAGTATTTGATGTAAGTGATTATGTATATTGGATTTTAATAATGAATATCTACCTAAAGGCACTTGACAATAAATTTTGAGAAGAATTTGAAAATGGATACGACCCCTCAGTTGATCCACATATATATGAGAAAGGTAAGATTCTACAAGATTACAATTCAAAATCAATGAATGCGCTTTTGAGAGTTTTGCGTAGAACATATTCCATAAAAGTTATGCATTGTCAAGATGCAAAAGGAATGTGGGATAAGTTATAAAATATATATGAAGTAGATAAAGGTGTCAAGAAAGCAAATATACGAAATCTCAATTGACAATTTGAAGAGTTAAGAATGAAGGATGAGGAAAACATTAGTACTTATCTACTTTGAATCATTGAGTTTGTTAATGCTATGCAAGGACTTGGAATGAAGGTTGATTAATTAGATATTTGTGATAAGGTCTTAATATCTCTACAAAAAAGATTTAGTAAAAATAGTTTTGCTATAGAAGAGTCAAAGGATGGTGATTCTTTAACAAGAGATATGTTGCTTGGTATTCTTATAGATTTTGAGTTGATAACAAAAAAACCTATTCCCTAGAAGGAAGCAACATTCAAAGCAATCAAGAAGACAAAGGGTAAGAAATCATAATCAAGCAATGAGTCATCCAGTGATGAAGAAGCTAATTATTGTAGAAGGGATAAGGATTCTAGAAGATCTAGAGATCTAAAATCTGTTAAATATTTTAATTTTGAAAAGTATGGTCATTATACAATAGATTTTCAAGAAGCTAAGAATAACAATGGTGAAGAAAAATAGGATCATAGAATTAGGGAATCAAAAATATACAGGTACCAAAAGAGTAAGGATGGACAAAGCAGACAAGGAAAGAAGTTCTTTCAAAGACAAAATAGGAGCTACTATGTAGATAAGGTAAGTAAGTACTCAAGTGACAGTGATGGTAGTTTTTAAGACAATGATAGATATGAAGTCCTATTTGTAATTGAATAAAAATAACAAGTTAAGATAAGGACTCCAAAAGTTCTCAAATATTTTAGATGTGGTAACTTTGGACATCTTGAAGATAGTTGTCCAAGAAATGGTTTCAATTTTAGTGATGATGAATATGAAGGTACAGTTGAAGGACCAGAAGAGAATATTATAATGGCACTAGAAGAAGGAGAAGATAATCCTATAGAAGACAAGTCAAAATAAAATTAAGATGTGGAAAAAGGTAAAAATATTTAGGAATATTCAGATAAATATGAATATGATCTCAAGGGAGAACTTATCTATTCCCTTGACACAATGAAGAATGTAAGAAAGCAAAACTCTAAAATTGAAATTCAGTTTCAAGAATGTGATGAAGAGAGAAGAATGCTTATAAAGTATTTAGAAAAATCAAAGGCTAAGATAAATAATTTCAAGGATAAGTTAGAAGTAAATATCTTATAATGTGAAAAGTTAGCACAAGAAGTGGCACTACTAAGGGAATATTTAGAAGACTCCAAAGTCTAGCTAAAAGGGGTCAAAAATAGATCAAATAACTTGGATAAGTTCATCAATATACAAAAGCCTAAATCAAGCAAAATAGGTCTTGGATTTGAACAAGGATAGAAGAAATGTGAAGGAAAGTCAACCTCAAGTTCTAGAGAAGAAGAAAATTTAGATGAAGACACTTTAGAAGAAGATAATATAAAATAAAATGAGACATATGAGGATGATTTGGACAACCAAAATTTCAACAAGAATAGGAACAATGCATAAAGAAGATATAGATGGAACATCAATCAAAATAGGTCAAGAGAGACTAAGAGACCAACAAGGTCAAGACAAGGAAACTTCAATGGAAGATGTTTTTCATATCATATATTTGCGTACATGGCTTCATAATGCAGGACACATGAAGGACATGAATATGGGAACAAATAACTTTTCAATGGGTATTTCTAATCATGTAATCAGTTTGGTCACAAGGCAATGAATTGTAGGGTTCATGACAAAAGAGGATATGGCTTCACTAGGAGAAATACTAAGACATTTACACTTCCAAGGAATAATAACATTAAGTGTTATAAGTACAATAATTATGGTCACACAACAAAGTGGTATAGACCAGACATTTCAGAATCAAGTATGAAAAGGAACAAGAACATGAAGATGGATATGAACAGGAATAAGAACATGGATATGAACAAGAAAAAAAATATGAACAAGAAAATAGACATGGATAGGAACATGGACATGGAAAGAAATAGTCAGAGGAATCAGAAGGATCAGATAAGAAGAAAAGAGGATAAAGGTAAAGAGCAGTGCTTTCTGGGAGTAGAAATACTCTCAGCCTAGAATTAACCACCTCAAGAGGAGGTGGGGGAGGGGATAAGCTAAGAGGC
This sequence comes from Wollemia nobilis, assembly GCA_028583015.1. Classification (NCBI taxonomy): domain Eukaryota; kingdom Viridiplantae; phylum Streptophyta; class Pinopsida; order Araucariales; family Araucariaceae; genus Wollemia; species Wollemia nobilis. Next base: position 17,841,053 of record JAQPPZ010017235.1, read on the forward strand.
TCATTATTAGCCCCGAGCCTCAAAGGTGACCCTTTGCCATTGATGTAAAATGATGAGAGATTTTAGTAATGGGGAGAGATTTAGTATTTGAGAAACGAGGAGAGATTTGAGCCAGGGGGAGCAATGTCCCAGGGGAGCAGAACCTAGAAAAGGTTAAGTTTCTGGTAAAAAGAGTTTAGGTTGCCATAAATGACAATTGGGGAGATTGTTGGAAATTTTGAGGAATATTAGTTGTCATTGATGTCAAAATGTTCTAATAAGAATTGCATTTTGATTGGTTCCAAAAGAGCTTTATGTGAAGCATGATTTAAATGGTTTTTCTCAAAACCATTGATGGCAAAATAAAAGGTTTTTCTTAAAACCTATGGAGAGGCCTAAGGAATTAAATTAATTATAATTAATTATAATAATTTAATTATATATATTAATTTGTAATTTAATTTAATAATCCTTTTGGTTATTAAATTAATTATAACTTAATTATATTAATTAGTATTATTATTAATTAATTTATAATTTAATTAAATTACCTTATGGTAAGGTTGGAAAAGTTTGAATTTAATTTCAATTATCTTTTCCCTATTGATGTCATAAAATTTTGTGGAGCACCAACATCTAAGTCAAATGATGGATTTCGTGTATAAATGCCATGCAAAGCGGCATTCAAAACTTACCTTCATCGATTGATTTTTAGCGACCCAGCTGAGTTTATTTCATGCAAATCATTGAGGAAGAAGACAAAAAATTAGGGTTATGCATAAGAGGTTGGACTCAAAATGTACTTGTAAAAAAATGGTGAATCCTAATCGAAATCAAGGCGAATCATGGTGAATCCTAAGCAAATCAAATCAATCATCTTCATACCAAAATTTGGGGTATTTTAAGCCCTAAAAATTAAGGTCATATTTGGGATAAATTTTAACCAATTAAATCACCTTATAACTTCATAAAAACATCACCATTAGATTAGGCTCAAAAATATCTTTCCAAAAATTACAAATATGCCTATGTTTGGATATATATTATGGTGAATTGACCCTAAAAACAAACTGGTCCCAAAAATTTTAGGCGAATGGGCCGACATTAAGGGTCCTCATATTCACCAATTTCCAATTTTGGAAATCCTAATATTAACCCAATTTGCGAATATTCACCACTATGCATAACCCTGCAAAAAAATATTTTATCTTTTAGCATCAGGAAGAAGACTAGTGGGGAGGTCTTAAGGCCTCACTCCCATTGGTCAGTGTGGTCCATTGGCAGTGCACGTTCTACGAGAGAATTTTAGAGTGGGAGTGACCATGATCAACTCACATGGAGGTTGTTGACATGTTTGTCTTAAGTGCAAAGGTGGAAATCTATTTGGCACACACTTTTTAAGTTCTAGTCTTGGGAAGAAAGAGCATGTGGTGCTCTTAGCCTCCCAAGCGTGTGCCTAGCACATGCAGTGGTCAAGACCATAGCCAGGGTGCATGAGGAGGTGGTGTTTATGGGTTCGAATCCCACAAGTGGAAAAGGTACCTTTAGTTAAATATTTTTATTTTTCTAATATTTTTCCTAAGGTGAAAAAGGGAGTTTTAAGGGTAAATGAAAGGTTACTTTCTTGGTAATTAATTTATTTTATTGGAGTTATAAGGAAAATGGATTTGATTTTTGCCAAAGTTCTTTTTACCATTAAATTTAATTAAGGGGTTTTTTGAGTTAATTTTGGTGGATTTAAATTTATTTTAATTGGGAGATTATAAGGTGTTATGAGAAAATATTTTATGTATGTTGATGGTTGTTTTTAAATATGGAGTGATAAGGTGTAATTGAGTTTTTGCATTACATTGTGAGAGAGATTTATCTTCTAACCTCTTCGATTTTGGCATACAATTGTTTGTGGTTGTGGTAGATATTTGAGGTTCCTTCATCATCAAAAGGTATGAGAACATTCTTCCATATTTGATTTGATTGGTTATTTTCTAGAAAATAATTTTGGAGTGAAAAAGTATTTGATTAGGGCTTCCTTATTGAGCGTGTTGAGTTAATGCTTCAAGGTTTTCTGGAATAAAGAGTTTTTATTAAAACCTAGTTTTATAAGCATTGTTGTTGAAGCCATTGGTTGTGTGAAGAACTTGAATTAAGGTCTGAAAATAACATGAGTATCATTTTTATGTGAGAGTTGTTTTATAAGCATTGTTGTTGAAGTGATTTGTTGAGCAAAGAACTTGAACTAGGGTTTGAAAAGAATATGAGTATCATTGTTATGTGAGATTTGGTGTTAAGCATTGTTGGAATCCTTTTGAGTGAGTGATCATATGCTTGGAATAGGTTTTGTGAGTAAGGATTATTTGATTGAGTGAGTGGTTGAGTAGAGTTGGTTGAGACTAGTCAAGTGGATGTGTGAAGTGATTGTTGAAGCATATTGAGTCTCTAACAATTCTTTGTATGTTTTTGAATGAGTGATTGAAAGTGATTGGGCATTATGATGAGTATAGATCATATTGAGTCTCTTAAAATTCTATTTATGTTTCTATGAGATTGGACAAGTTCTAGTGTGTACTTATTGTGTATATTTGAGGTAAGTCTTTGAGAAGACTTATGGACAGATTTGAGTAAGCTTTTGTGGAAGCTCACAATATGGATTGAGAACATATTTGGATAATTTCTTGAGAGGACTTATTGAGCATATTTGGATAAGTTCTTGAGAGGACTTATTGAGTAGATTTGTATAAGTTCTTGAGAGGACTTATTGAGAAAATTTGGTTAAGTTCTTGAGAGGACTTATTGAGAAAGATTTGGTTAAGTTATTGAGAGGACTTATTGAGAATATTTGGTTAAGTTCTTGAGAGGACTTATTGAGCAAATTTGGTTAAGTTATTGAGAGGATGTATTGAGAAGGTTTGGATAAGTTCTTGAGAGGACTTATTGAGTTGAATTGAAAAAATTTCTGGAGAGGACTTGAGAACATATTGATGTGAGCTTTTTTGAAAGCTTGCAAGGCCAATTTGAGACAAGTCTTTGAAAAGGCTTGAGAGCAGAGTTGATTGATTTATTTTTTCAAACTTTGAGTTAAGGTTTGGGGCAGATCCAACAGAGTTGATTTGAGATTGAGTCAAGCTTTGAGTTAAGGCTTGAGGATAGAGATTGAGGATAGATTTGTGCTAGACCGAAGGAATATATTTAGTACAGATTCGAGGATAGATTTTGGTGTTGATTTGAGGAAAAATTTGTTCCAAAATAGAGACAAATATTAATTAAATATTTGTGCTAGACCAAAGGACTATGTTTAGTATAGATTCGAGGACAAATTTTGGTGCATATTTGAGGATAGATTTGTTCCAGACAAGAGACAAATATTGAGAACAAATTTGTTCTAGACCAACGAACTATGTTTAGTATATATTTTAGAAAAAACTTTGGAGGAGATAGATTTGAAGACATAGATCTCTAGACAGAGCAAGGAATACGTTTCTTCTATGGATAGAGTTCTATTTGCTAAGGTTAGTGGAGGTAAAAGTATTCTAGAGGATCACAAACCAAAGCAAAGACTAGGATATTGGTGTCTCTTATGGATAGAGTTCCACGAACTTGATTTAGGGGATTGGTATCTCCTTTGGACAATGGTCCATAAACACTGTAATAAAGAAAGGATTCCCAAGATATTGATTGAGAAAATTTTAGTGAAATATTTTCTCCGTGGAGTAGCCCACATTTGGTGAACCACGTAAATTCTGGTGTTTCTATTGTGTGTGGTGATTTGTACGTTGCTTTAATTATTGCTATTGATATTTCTATATTTACATTACATAATATTGATTGAGAAAGAAAAGTAAAAAGTGGTCTTATATTGTTCACCCCCCTCTCAGTATAAGCTTGTGTTCTTCAATTAATTTAAGTGATATAGAAGAATGGTGGAAAGGCAAAAAATAACATGCAAGATACATTGCCAATGGATGGTTTTGATTTGATTGCATTTTTGTTCTCATTCTTTTTATTTTGGTTTTGTTTGATATCAAATGTATAATAATTTACAAGCAAATAAAGTTACCCCAAGAAGCAAAGTCTTTGTGAGGACCAAGAAATGAAAAATTGCTAGTCTAGACTACACTAGACTATGTGTATACTACGCCTATGCTAGGATATGAGTATGTTAGGCTAGGCTATGCTAGGATATGTTGATGCTATGCCTATGCTAGGATATAAGTATACTATGCTAGGCTATGTTGATGCTAGGCTATGCTAATGCTACACCTATGCTAGGCTATGAGTATGCTATGCTAGGCTATGTTGATGCTACACCTATGTCTATGGCTAGGCTATGTCTATGGAAAAACCTAGTTCTAAATATTTGCTGAGGTTTTTTTAAAAACCTATCCAAATTATTGCTACTGTTTTTGGAAAACCCTATCCAAATTTTTGTTGAGATTTTTGGAAAACCCTATCCAAATTTTTTTACTATCAATCAAGTCATGGTAGAATCTCCATCCTCTTCATCAATCTCAAAACCTCCTCCTCCTCCACAAAAATAGTTATATTATACTAATGTGCCTCCTACATCAAATCCATGATGAGGTCACGGTACATGTTCTTCGTGCCTACATCACAATTGGACTCCACTTTTTGAGCCTCTACCTACTTTATTCCAGAGGTTGTTTGATGTTGGTCATGGTATGTTACTGGACATTCAAATAGTCCTTTTGTATTTACCATCACTATCATGGTCATGATGTTCATTCCTATCACATATTTCATCACTTTTTTTAGTATATTATTGATCATGGTACTATTCAATCTTCAAATCACCTTACACCACACAATAAAAATCAAGGTATTTATTAGAATCCATTACTTGAAAATAGGGGGACTAATCCTCATGGAACTCCACCCACTCAATAGGTCCAGTCAAGGCAATTCAATCATGTCCATTGTGATCCTCCCTCATGTGGAGTGTTTGGCATGATTAACATCACTACTCATCATCAGCACTATCCACTACATCGAGATGTATCCGTTCCTCCACTTCCACCATCATCCAATTCCACTTTTCACATTACTCCTACATACCATTCCTTTTTGTTGTGTTGCATTCATAATTATTCCTTTTCCTAAATATTCTCCTTCTTCCTCACTTCTTCAATTTATTTTTTTCTTCTCCACCATCATCCATTGACCTTTTCACTAATTAGGTCAATTTTCCCTTTCAAAAGGCTTGAAATTATGCATTCATCACTTCTAAAATAAGGGTAATATTTGATCAAATGTTTTCCCATTAAATCATCTCCTAATTTCCCAACACTTTCACCATTGCATTGGTCTCAAAAATATATTTCTGACGGTATAATTTTTGTCCAATTTTGACATCATTTGCTCCCCCAAACTACCAAAACACTAAGCAAGGTTCAAGCAGTGCATGTTCGCAGGCCACCCTATGAACTCCAGTCCATTTCGTAGGCCACCCTACAAACTCAAATCCAGTTCATAGAACACCCTACGAACCCCAAATTTTATGTTCCATTTTTCATCTTATGCATAGCTATGGCCCTTTTACAACACCCATTTGCATTTTCTACCATTCATCACATCTCATTGTTCATAATTTTTCAATCACATATTCATCATTCCACCATTCATTTTATTAACCGTCTACAATGGTTTTGTCCATTTGTTCTACATATTCCACAACTAGGGAATTTTATCATCTCCTTCCAATCCATTATTCATGATTTTGAGGATTTTATCTCTTTTCACCACACTCTCCACATCTAGCATATTTTCACTTCCTTGCATCCCATCATTCAAAACTAGGGTAACTTCATCTTCTCCCCAGTCCATCATTCAAAACTAAGGTAACTTCATCTTCTCCCAGTCCATCCTTCAGAACTAGGGCAGCTTCATCTTATCCCTAAAAGCATGAGGATATGAAAGCAATTGTGTACCGGGTGCGATGCAAACAAAAGCATATGAAACACTAACTCCTACGAATGAAGAAAACGGACTAAAGTGCATGAAAAGGGAAAACAAACAAACTGAAACGAGATATAAAGAAAATGTAAAGTGCAGCCATTTATTTTATTAATTTTGGTTTGGTATCATGTTACAATATGTCTCCTTCCTTTTTAGGGGCTAGGAGCGTTAGATATAGTTTTTGTTACACCACGGATGGTACGCTCCCCTTCAGGATCTTTCGTGTGCCCACATTTGAAATGGGTGGACCAAACATCACCACCACTTGTGTAAATGTGTCTGTAGTTTCTTAATATCACTCTAGTGTCGAGATACTATGTTTAGAGAAACAATAAATGATTAATAGCACCTACGGATGGAGGGAAACATGCAATCCCCAAGGCCTCCGGTTAATGCATGCATAAAATAATTAAAACGGTAATCAAAACATATCATAATAAGATGAAATTTGGATAGAAGCATGAAATAACCATCATGAACACATTGCAAAAGGAATAGTTGAGAAATTTTTTGTAGATTTTTAATCGCTTCGGGGTGGGACGATTAGGACTGTCATAAAATGTCAGAAAGAAACCTCCTAAATGTCCCATACATAGGTCTCCAAAACACCTAAAAATTTGGGGTTAGGCAAAATAGGGAATTTTGAGATGACCCAGAAGGTTGGATTTTGCAGATTTGGCCCCGATCACCATGTATCCGAAGATGCTCTCTGTATGTTAGCGAAAGCGAAAAACAATGAAAACATAGTCAAAACTCATCAGAATAGCATGAATTTGAATGGCAGCATACATGAATGACACAAAATAAGATGCAAAATAAACGGTGAATAAATCTACTATAGATTTCTAATCACTTCGGGGTGGGGCGATTAGGACTGCAGCAGTGCGAGGGGCGCCCGGGGGCAGGACACCCATTGTTTGGGGCTTGGTTTCAACACCAATCCACTTGGGATGGGTCTAAAACCTCATAGGGGGTTGTATCGACAAATTGGGTGGGGTATTGTGACCAAATGTTTATGTTTTGGGTCTGGATTGCCCTTCCAATGTTCACCCAATAAACTCCCTTCCAAAAGAGAGATCAAGGATGTAAGAAGCAAAAGTGAGGGGTGAGGATGTAATTCGATAGCATTCCATTGCTCCAAAATGATCCTGCTCTCTCCTATCTTGGGGTGAGAAGACTCACCATTTTATAGACCATAGGGTCTCTTGTGAATGAGCATGCAGAGGCACCACTTAGCCATCATGCCTTGCCAAGGGAGAGAAGGTCCCTCCTTGATTAAGCGCTCCATGACTGCCTCTATGACTGCCTCTTTGAGCTCAAAAATGCTTACTCACACTCCCATGCACTGAAGGTGGAGTTGAGTGGCAGATATGAGCTACCATTTGTTAAGGTTTAACTTTTTTCTTGTCAAACCTACTATACGCCCCACCCTGGAGCGAATGCTACTAATCATACCGAGGTGGGACAAATACCAATTTGTAATCGTCCCAAGGTGGAACGAATAGGGAGCAGAGTGCCTAAAAGGTGCCAAATTGACCCCTGACCTTACAAAACTACTTTGGGAGTTGTTAGGACCATTGTTTAACCTCTAAGGGCTGACCTAGGAGTTGTGTATGTCAATTCAATTAGTGCTTATCATCACATAATTATATTGGTGCCGTTTTGGTGTCTACAGATGCCCCTTTTTGGGATGCACTATGCATGGCATAGTGCTGAGAAAAAATAGATAACCAAAGCACTAATGATTAGGGTTTATCAGTAACCTAACCAACTTTTGATGCCCCAAGTATGGAAATGGCATGTGAATCCTTGCTTCTGACGAGCTAAGGAGCTTAATTCAAGTGTTAACCTTTTTCGATGAGGTGTGACTTGATCTTGGACATTTTTCAGTCATGAATAGGCAAAGGGCGCAACCTTTTTGTCTATGGGAACCTTGAGTTCATGATTCATGAATTCCAAGTGTTTTATCAGCTTGTGATTATTGATTATTTTCTAACCCAAGCAGGAGCGTGATTGTCTTTGTCAATGATTCTTTGAATGCATGACATTTCCTTGATTGGGTGTGTGTTTGTTGATTGGTGACTAAGTGTGACTACCCCCTCAAGTGACGAATCGATGAGGGAATGACCGACATGAGAAAAGCGATGAGTCACTTGACCCAATATGAATTTTTTAAGGGTGCCTTCAATTGTTTTTCGTTGATCGCTTATGCAGTTTCCCAACAATATGACCTATTTTTGGTGGGTTTTAACCCTTTTTGTGACGCATTTTGGAGCTAAAATTGTCAAAAATCCATCCTCTCGTGGAGTGGTCCGGATATGGTAGCCTTCTTAGGGAGTGGTATATTGATAATTTGTGGTTGTGACATCAGTTTTTTATGCCAAGAATGTCAGGCACAAAGGTGCCTTTGTTCGATAATGTTATTGCTATTTTTGGGTGGGTTTGGACCCTTTTGTGACGCCTTTTGGGGATGAAATTCTTGAAAATTCGTCCTCCCTTGGAGTGGTCGGGCTATGGTATCTTTCTTAGGGAGTAGGATAGTGAGGATTTGTGACCCCAACATTGGTTTTGGATGCCTTGAAGCGCAAGCACAAAGGTGCCTTTGTTCAGCAATTTTATTGCTTTATTTTGTGCATTTTGGATGCATTTTTTGCTATTTTTGATTTTCTTGCTTTGTAATCATCCCAGGGTGGGACGAATACCAATTTTGTAATCCTCCCAGGGTGGGATGAGCACTAACTAGAGCACTCATCCTAGGGTGGAATGATTACAGGCCTAAGAGCCTATATAAGGGCCAAAACTAGGTTTTGGGCTCATTTGCATTTGTTTTTTTTTGGCGATTTGGAGCTATGAGGAGGAGTTTGAGTCTGCATAGCAGAGCGCTATCAAGATTTCATGGAGACCATGAGTGCACGTACCGGATCATCAAGTGGTAGAACCAAGGCAAGACCGGTAGGTGCTCCTTCTCTTTATTTTGTTTGTTTTTATTTTACAATGCAAAACCATAATTAATTTATTTTGTATTTCGTTTTTCTGTTTAAAATAATATCAAAACCCTAGTTTAATTATTTTGTATTTGTATTTTGTGTGGCATTTATTTAAATTAAGACCAAAACCCTAGTTTAAATATTTTGTTGTTTATTATTTTTTTAGTTTTAAACTAAGGTTGAAAACCCTAGGTTAAAAAAAATTTTTTTTTTTTTTTGTTTAAACTAGAGTTAAAAACCCTAGGTTAAAGATTTTGTTGTTGTTTTTTTTTTTTTTAAACTAGAGTTAAAAACCCTAGGTTTAAAATTTTGTTGTGATTTTGTTTTTTGTTTAAACTAGAGTTAAAAACCCTAGGTTACAGATTTTGTTGTTATTTTATTTTTTGTTTAAACTAGAGTTAAAAACCCTAGGTTACAGATTTTGTTGTTATTTTGTTTTTTGTTTAAACTAGAGTTAAAAACCCTAGGTTAAAATTTTGTTTATTATTTTGTTTTTTGTTTAAACTAGAGTTAAAAACCCTAGGTTAAGTGTTTTGTATTTTTTTTAGACGAAGGTTAAAAACCGTAGTCAATTTTTTTGTTTTTTGTTAGTTTAAACTAAGGTTAGAAACCCTAGGTTAAAATGTTGTTTTTATTTTGCGTTTGTTTTTTATTGATTTTATTTTTTTGAATGTTTACACTGTCCATTTGGTTAATGTTGTTGTACAATTTATTAAACATTTTTGTTTGTACAGTTTGTATCTTTTACTGTATATTTTTTTTAGTGTTGTACAATTTTATTTGATGATCTGTACTTTTACTGTACAGTTTCTCTGTACTTTGTTTTTTTGTATTTTTTTTTTGTGTCTGTATAGTTTTATTTGAATTTTAGAATGTGTTTGTTGTACAGTTTGTTAATTGTTTTGGCAGTACAGTTTTTTTGTTTTTGTTGTCATGTTTTAATGTTTTTTTGTTGTTTTGTTTTGCAGGTGGTGAAGAGTCGGTACCGTCAGCCGAAGATATTCTCTGACGCGTGAGATGCGCTGACTATGGTGGACTGGGATTGGCTTGATGTCCTTGGGCTCAATCAGGTGACTCAGTTAGAGCTTATGGTGGGGAATCGAGAATATCTAACTGCCCTGATCAACTTATGGAATCCCCGCACCAACATATTTCATCTCCCAATAGAGGAGATGACAGTGACTCTGGAGGACGTTTATCAGATTCTATGAATTCTGATAGACGGGCTTCCCATTCGGATGACTCCTCGTGATTAGTGGATGATGGTGCTGATACGATGCTTTGGGCATGCGACAGATATGGGGGTGGATGAGGTGGTGGAGAGGGCAGAGGGGGACTTATTGATTAGCAAGATTTTGGTGCGGTGGTGGCTGGAGAAGGGCATATTGGGGGTGATGCATGCACTACTCATGACTCTTATCTCTAACATGCTGCTTCTTAACTCCTCAGGTGTGAGGTTCCCTTGGAACCTACTTGAGGTGGTGTTTAGACTTGTGGAGTATCCGACCTCAATGCCATTGATTATGAGGTTGGGTCAGACATTACTGGCATAGCTTTATGATGATTTGTACGAGGTCTGCTATCAGAGGTGGAAGGGGATTGGATGCATCTACCTATTACAGTGTTGGGGGTGGCAGCACATAGATGTGAAGCAACCACAGGGTTTTTCTTGGACCACTCAGGCAGAGATGGTGGATAGGGAGATTGGTTATGCAGCTCTGTGGCATAGGTCGAAGGAGCATGGGCAGAGTCAGTGGTGGGCAGGTGACGGTTAGTCACTACACTGATGCCTTCTCGTGTCTTGCTCCTGGGGAGGTTTGCTGGCAGCCATACTAAGACTGTCCAGCTTGGACTGAGGTTGGAGAGTGGCTCTAGTGGATGCACATGGGGAGATGGTTGATCGGGTGGCATGGGACCGAGCAAGAGTACTTCCCATACATTTGGGTGACTTGACAATTTGGGGTGCACCATGGATTTCTTGGTGAGCCCTTGATCTATCGGCATCAGGGAGATGATAGGACTCTGGCCTGTCTGATCATTGAGCCACTGGGTGAGGAGTTAGATACAATGGTTGATGTCCCTGATGTGGACAACATTGAGGTGACGACTGAGTACAACCAGTGGTGGATGATGTTGTGATGGCGGGAGGAGGGGCCTCTAGGAGGTCTGAATGTGGCAGTAGTAGGTAGTAAGGATGCAGAGGCACTGGGGGATGGTTGGGGGGCTCCTCTCAATGATGCAGATATGGTGGAGGTTGATGACTTTGTGATTCAAAAGTTCTAGAGTAGCCGGATACATAGGACATCCTAGAGAAATGGCTGTCAGAGCAGCATGCCATTCGAGATAGGCCTATGCCTTGGGCAGTCCCAGAGGGTATGGAGGTGAGGTTTCACACTGAGATAGCACAGGTATGTTCTATCGGAGAGGGATCTCTTACAAAATTAGTTGGCGAAGCGAGAGAATGCATTGGCTGCGTACCATCGACGGGATGGGGAAATAGATGCTTCATAAGAGAGGGATCTCCTACGGACTTAGTTGGCATAGCACGATGATGCATTGGTTGCGTACCATCGACAGGAGGTGGATTGGGTCCGATATTGGTTGGATTTGGAGGCATAGATTATCTGCCTTTGTGGGTAGTTACCTAAGCTCACTAGAGGTGGATCATGAGAGATAGTGAGATTGAGTAGTCTACTTCCTCTCATCGTAGGCAGGTGGGTGAGGGTAGCGCTAGTGGGCATGATGCGGGGGCTAGAGGTCTCATAGGACCCACACCACTAGGGGTAGTTCCAGTCACATCGATCCTACGTGATCATGGTGGCCGACTCCCTAGGCTTGGGGTTTTTGAATTTTTTTATTTTTTTGTGAGGTTCGATGATCGTTTTATTGTAGCCTATGGGCATTTTGGCGATATATATAAATGAATTTCATTTTGTTTATACACTTGTCATGATTTATTGTTACTTTTATGCACATTTATTTAGTTGATGTATGCATATGTTATTATGAATGTGACTATTTCTAATTATATGATGTATGCATATGGAATGGATGAAATGATTTGGTGATAACTTGGTGGTGGCATCATAGACTGTACATGATTTTTTGGCTTTCTATACTATGTGATGATTTTATGGAATGACTTTGCATGTGTAATTTTTTTGTTTTGTATTTTCTAATGGTGATGTAATAATGGAATGTGCTACAGTTGTGCTAAAAATGTAGTTAAAGTTTTTCTAAGATTCAGATGTTTTAACTAACCAGCCAAGACTATACATTTATATTACAAGACTTTTGAATAAGGTACAAATCAGATTTGAGTTTGACCAAGTTATTTCACATCCCTATGTGTGCGATTGAATTCGTTAATGTGGTATTTTTTAGGATACTGCTAGTGCCAGATAGGCTGTCAACCAAACCTGTACTGAGGATCACCTAATTAGCTCCACTAACTCCTTTGTTGTATTTAGTAGGATTAATTTGCGGTGCAATCTAGGATACCATAAGCTAGCTCATCCACATGCAAACATTGATCTGTACATAGTTTTAATGTGACAGATATATCATCATGTAGGAGGTTTTCCGCCAGTGACCAACAGGCTATCCACCAAACCGGTACTGAGGATCACCTCATGACCTTTCGAATGTTGAGAGTTCCAAGGATTCAATTTCGACTCCCTTATTTTCTTTATTTTTATTGGGATACTTGCTCGCGTGTGTAGTGATAAAAATCACTGTTTATTTTTTATTTTTTGAGCAAGGGATTTGAATATTGAGTGATGAGAATCACTATTGTTTATGTTTTTTGATGTATGTACTTTGTGGTTTTGGATATCAAGCTTTGGAGTTTGTATTTTAACTTTTACAATTTTTTATGTTTGCAACCCTTTGAGGATTTTGGGATTCTTGGGGAATTGGGTAGGGAAGATGCTTGTACTTTTGTCAACTCTCAGCATTCTTGGGATCATTCGCACATGGGGATGAGCAAGATAACCGTTTCACGTATGGTAACCTAGCCTGCTATGCAGGTTTCATCTTTCGTTCACACAACTTGGGAATTTTTATGTGTTTTAACTTGTGTTGGGATGCTACATAACAAGGTGTGATCCAAGTAAAACTCTACCTTTGTAAAATCTGTCTGACTTTGTACAATTTTTGGCTAGAAATATAATGACATCTGAATGACGAAAGCCCTGAATACATTAGAAGAAAACTAATTATGATATGGTGAAAAATGTGGATGGCGTTTATTTTTGCTGGACCATTTACAAAGTGGATAAATGTGGAAAATGATGGAATTGCCAAGTAATTACAGTCTATGGTGCATTTGACCTGTATGACCAACAAATATGCAATGTACATTTGCAATGCCTAATGCAACTTATTTTTTTTGTGTTTTGATTTTTAAGAGTATGCAAGGAAGTGAGATCCAATTTTTTTTTTGTTATTTTTGATTATTTATTGTTTTTGAAAATTCTTTATGGTTGTTTTATCCCGAGTGGGTTCAGTCCAAGTGATTCTTTTCAATCCTTAGAGGTTTTGACCAAAGGGATTATAGATACATTTGGGGCATTTTGGGGGTGACCAAGCGGTTGTGGGAACCCTTGGGGCTTTTGGTTTGACCAAAGGGATGATAGATACCTTTGGGGCATTTTGGGTGACCAAGCGGTTGTGGGAACCCTTGGGGATTTTGGTTTGACCAAAGGGATCATAGATACATTTGGGGCATTTTGGGTGACCAAGAGGTTGTGGGAACCCTTGGGGCTTTTTGTTTGACCAAAGGGATTATAGATACCTTTGGGGCATTTTGGGGTTGACCAAGCAATTGTGGGAATCCTTGGAGCTTTTGGGGTGACCAAAGGGTTTATAGATACCTTTGGGGCATTTTTGGGTTGACCAAGTGATTGTGGGAATCCTTGGAGCTTTTTGGTTTGACCAAAGCGATGTTAGGCACCTTTGGGGAATTTTGACCAAGCGATTGCGAGAACCCTTGGAGATTTTGGTTTGAACAATGAGATTATGGGCACCTTTGGGACGTTTTGGGGTTGACCAAGCGATTGTGGGAATATTTGGAGATTTTTGGATGGGCCATGGCTCTTTTAAATGTGGAATGGCCTCAAATGACTGATGTTCAAGGGTTCTAGTTCATTGATTCCTTTAAGAGATGCGAGCCGGTATGTTCCAGGTCCTATTTTACTGTCAATGACATAAGGACCTAACCAATTTACCGCAAACTTATCCCTTAAATGAGGGGGCAAGTTAGAATTTTGTTGGTTCTCTTTTAAGACCAAGTCACCAACCTAAAAATCCCTCAGGTGAACTTTCATGTTGTATGCTTTCTTAAGTTGCTCTTGATAGATACATAAATGCTCAAGAGCATTGATGTGTCGTTCGTCGAGCAACGTAAGCTGGTCTAACTGGGACTGCCACACAGTGTCATCATAAATGAACTCTTGCATTGATATGTGTAGGGAAGGTATTTCCAACTTGAGAGGCATGACTGCCTTAGAGCCATATACCAGTGAAAATGGAGTTGCCCCAGTGGGCGTTCGAATGCTAGTGTGATAAGCCCAAAGAGCAAGTGGGATTTGAATGTACCAATCCTTGTGACTATCTGCGACTATATTTTTAAGGATGGCAATTAGTGTTTTTTTTTAGGCCTCTGCTTGCCCATTTGCCTGTGGATAATAAGGTGTTGAAAAATTGTGCTGAATTTTGTACTTTGTTATAAAAGAATGCACATATTTGTTCTTAAATGATGTCCCATTATTCGAGATGATCTTGGATGGAATACCAAAATGACATATTATGTTATGTAAAATGAACTCCGTAATGCGGGTCCTAGTCGTAGAGGTAAGCGGGATTGCTTCCACCCACTTGGTGAAGTACTCTGTGGCCGTTATGATAAACATGTGATGACTTGACGATGCAGGGGAGATATTTTCGATTAGATCTAAGCCCCATTATGAAAATATCCAAGCCGATTGGATCGATTGCAAGGCCTGAGAAGGTACATGTGTCAAATTAGCATGGTGTTGACATTTCATGCACTTCCTTACATATGCACAACAATATTGCTCTAAAGATGGACAATAATAGCCCATGTGGAGAATGTGCTTTGTGATGGCCATGCTATTGAAGTGGCCACTGCATGTACCATATTGCACTTGGGTGATCACCCAAGTGGACTCCTACTGGTCCAGGCAATGAAGGAGAATCCCTTCATAGCTCCAACGGTACAAAATTTCTCCTAGTAAGACATGTTTTACCACTTTTTGTTTCAATTATCTTTTCGTGGCATGCATCAATCCAAGTGGGAGGTTACCTAGCTTGAGGTAGTCTCTTATGGGTGTGTACCAATCTTGCTGATCAGAAACATTGATGGTATGAACTGCTAATCCCTCTTGACATTCGTCCCTAGCAAAATATGAGTGGGAAAAAACTTGTAAAACTAGCATTGTGTTGCTATCAAGGAGAATAGGGGAGAACAAGGACCCCCAGTTGGCATGATTTAGACTATCATGGATTCGAGAGAACTTATCCTGAGATGGTTCAATCTGGATCAGGTTGATTCCTGGCATTAGGTCAGAGCTTGCACACTCCATCACGGATTGTGATAATGTTTTGACTTGAATGGTTGTCATCTCACCAGAAGGGTCTTGTGGGATTAGTGACCCCAAGGAGGCCATAGTGTTCACAAAATGATTCGATGATCGATGGAGTGCCTCGATGTCATGCCATTTAAGTTTTGCCAAAAAATTATCCATAAGGGCTTTGTATGCCTGCAAAACTGGGAATTTGCATTGGAATACCCCTTTCACTTGGTTGACAATTAACAGTGAATCACCAAAGATGTTCAAGCATGTGATATTCATGGTGATGGCTGTCTGAAGACCTATGAGAAAGGCTTCATATTCAACATTTTTATTGGTGCATGAGAAATAAATTTTAAATGATAAAGGCATTGGAGCCCCTTATGGTGTGAAAAATATGATTCCCATGTCACCCCCTTGCTCACATTTAAAACCATAAAATAATAAGGTTATGTCAACCTGTGACTCAGGCTCATCAGAATTTGGCAATTTTGAGACATGGAAGATCCCATCATCGGGTAGTTCTATGGTTAGAGGTTGATTGTCTTCGAGAGGAGCTTCTGCTAGTTGATCGACGATGACTTGACCTTTGATGGACTTTTGTCCAATGAATTCAATGTCAAAATCTATCAACAACATAATCCATTTCATCGTGTGGCTACTATGATAAGTGTGACTCATCATGTACCGTAATGGATTCTCCTTAGACACAACATACGTCATATTGCTCAGCATGTAGTAGCATAGCTTTTTGGTGGCAAATACCACTACTAAGCATAGCTTCTCGACGTATGCATAGTTAAGTTCATAACTGACCAGGGTGCGGCTAAGATAGTAAGTAGCCTATTATTTATGTAGTTCATTTTTTTGGGCTAGCATGGTGCCCAATGCCACCTCAATAGCTGAGATGTATAAATAAAATGACACTCCTAGTCTAGGTGGTGCCAATACTGGTGGCGAAGCCAAGTATTGTTTAATGTCGTCGAATGCTGACTGGCACTCGTCATCCCACTGAAATGCTACCCCCTTGTGTAATAATTTATTCATGGGTCAAAACTTGTCAGATAACTACGCTATGAAGTGCTTGATTGATGTGACCTTTCCTTACAAGCTTCTAAGCTGCTTGATGGTGGTTATAGGAAGCATTTCAAGGATTGCCTTGAATTTATTTGGGTCTACCTCGATGCCTCATTTTGATACTATGAAACCCAATAGTTTTCCAGATGTGAAACCAAATACGCACTTCTTGGGGTTTAGTCTAAATTTGTGTTCAATGAGGTGATCGAGGATCTTGCTTAAGTCATCGATATGATCTTGGCACAAAAGAGATTTTCCCAACAAATCATCCATATAGTCTTCCAAAATTTTATGCATGTGATCATGGAAGATCTATGTCATAGCACGTTGGTAGGTGGCACCAGCATTTTTAAGGCCAAAGAGCATGACCTTATAACAAAATGTCCCCCAAGGCGTTGTGAATGCTGTTTTTAGTTGGTGATCAGGATTTATACGAATCTGATTGTATCCTAAGAAATCATCCTTGAGGGAAAGCATTTTGTGGCCTGTTGTAGCATCTACCAATGCATCAATGCTAGGCAATGGGAAATCATCCTTGGGACTCACTTTGTTTAGATCTCAAAAATTAGTGCATATGCAAATCCTCTCATCCGACTTCTTGATGGGTACTATGTTGGACAACCATGGTGGGTAACCCATGCAGATGACAAAATGTGCATCCAAAAGATTTTGTAGCTCATCTTTGACCATTAAGGCTATTGTTCAGTGCATCTTATGTAGTTTTTTCTTGACTGGCTTGACTGTTAGATCAAGCATTAGATTATGTGTGACTAGATGTGGGTCTAGCCCTGGCATATGTTTGTAGGACCATGCAAAAACCTCTTTCTTCTCTTTGATAAAGGTAATGTAATAGGCTTGCTCTTTGGGGGATAAACTTACCCCCAAATTGATTATTTGTGGATTCATTGGATCAGAGCCAATGTCTACATCAGTCGTCTCTTCGATCGACATGTGGTACTCGTCCTCCAACTAGTGTGGAGTTGGGATCAGGTGGATATCATTTGCTAAATTTAGATCTATGTTTGGAACATCGGGTCCCTCTTCAGCATGGAAGATATCCTGAGTTGGTCTTGGGGTGAAATGAAGCATCTCATCGCAAGGCCAGTACTCTGATGGAGATGGTGGCAAGTTAGCATGATCCCAGTCTATAGCATCTAGGTTTAGATACAATAGTCATGATGGGTCGGTTGGATTTTGGATGGGGGTAGTTAAGTCAATGGAGATCATGTTGATGAAGTGGATTTGGTCTCCATTACCATGCGGGTGGTAACTCAGACATCCTTGGTGATATTTGTGCTCCAGATCTAGATCTATGAGTATTGGCACAAATGGATCGACCCTATGTGTAGGTAATAGGACGGGGTCTGCCCTTGGCACTGATGGCTCTATAGGGTCTCTAGGTGGAAGGTGCTCTTTGTATGCCTGGAGTGGCAGATGCAGCACTTGGTTCAACTGTGCTTGGTTTAGGTGCCACCTATGCCTTGGCCCCATGTTCAGCTGTTCAAACATGTCATCAATGTCCATGGGGTATTGTTGCTATCTCATATGGTTGAGATAGGCCATCTCAATCTCATCTTCATAATCATTGTTAGAGATCCATAGGCCTTCATTGTCTTCGATAACTATTTGCGGCATGTGGGGCTCACTCTACTTGAGCAAGTTAATTTGGTCCCATCAAATTTTTTTTGCTCTCTATGGGGGGACCTAATTCTATTGAGGTGGCATTTGCTCGATTGGAGTATTAAAAGGGAACATTGTCATGAAGTTCTCCTGATAGTCATCTATGGGCATCACTTGTGAGTGATTGTATCATAATCGAAAGGGTCCCAAGGTGCTACCTCATACTCTAACTCATCTTATGAAGATCCTTCTTGACCTTGCATATATCCATTTTGGAGGCAAGTTCTTCAACTTTCCCCTTTCTCTATCAAAAGGGAGGAATTATTAAGGCCCACAAGGTTGGTTGTTAACAATGGGAGATAATCCCCCAAGGTGTATGTTGTGTTAGGATTGGCATATGGACTTTGTGCCAACCCATCCTTGTTGCCTAGCCCTAGGCCTTGCATGTTCTCTACCAATATTTCAAGGGGTAGAGGGTGGTTGAACCCTACTCCTAATTTGTCGTATGACATCTGATATCTTGGTTGACAAAGAACCCGCACCCCTTTTTCATATCTGCCTAACCCATGTCCATGCCAATTACATTGGTGAAGGTATTTCAAAGCAAAGTATGAGTTGGACAGATAGTTGACATTCTCAGCAAAGGGCTCTTCATCTTCTTCCTCTTGCAGGTAAGGTTCAATGTCATTGTTGAGGCCCCCATATACAAAATTTATCTAATTTGGTGGGTATCCCAAAGGGACAATAGTGTCAATGGGGAGGCAAGGTCTCCCCATGTCCTGCATGGACTCAAGCATGGGTGTTGCTATGATTTTTTGCACTAGATACTCCTCCAGGTCCGTATTGGCAATCTCAATGGTGATCGTTGGTGGTTGAGGGGGAGGGAATGGGAGTTCTTCCTGAGTCCACTCCATGTTGGGTGAACTAGGCATCTCGACTTCCATTCGGCTAGGCACCTCTTTGATAGAGATGGTTGAGACTGATGGCAATGCCTCTTATAGGGGTTTCTTCCCATTGTCCTTTGGTGCAGCCATCGTAGGTGGCATCATTGGTGAAGGACTAGACAATGAATATGGACCCGGCTGGGGATTTGAGGGACTTGATAGTGGAGATGTATGCAGAATCATACCATGTTTGGATGGATTCAACTGAAAGTCCAAATGTGTTGATGAAAGGGTCTATTATGGCATCAACTACACTATATTGCAATACTTGAAGAGCTCTAAGTCTACTGATACTACATGCACTTGCCCTCTGTTTGTGTACTTTAGGCATTGATGGGCTATCGAAGGGACACACTTCATGTCCCTGATCCAAGGCCATCCTAGCAAGATATTATAGGCCATATCACCTTACAAGATGTGGCACAACATAGGAATGGTATTTTGTACCACTTGGATGGGTAGGACAATTATGCCAACCGTCGAGCATATCGCATCATTGAATGCCCGAAGAATATAGGTGGGGGCCACAATGTGAGATGTTTGCAACTTGAGGTGTTTCAATGCCGCTATTATGATTATATTACTAGACAAGTGAGTGTCCACTAACACCCTCTTTAATAGAGTCCCATTGACCCATGCAATGATGTGCAGGGTTGGATCCATCATATCACCAGTCATCGATTTCAGCTCATCTTATCTAAAGGTAATGACTGGTTTCGTGCATCATTTTACATGTCCCACAAAGTTGTTGAAAGAATTTTCTTTGTGGGTCTGTAGCTCGTTGGCCTTAAGTATCTCCATTAGAGCCTCCCAATGGGGCGGTGATTGTTGTATGATCTCATATATGGAGAGCCTAGCCGACGTGGTCCTTAAACTTTGGGTAAGTTTAGTCCGAATCGTGGCCACTGGTCTAGGTAGAGGAGGTTGTGTAGGGTGTTTTTGAGGTTGTGATGTTGATGGAACCTCTCTTGTAGCTATCGTTGGGGCAGCTATGCTTGGATACCTCTTGTTTCATGTCACTATGCTTATCATCACTACATACCCCTACATGGAGCAGTTTTGTGTCACCTCATTAACCTATAGAGTTTTCGCCTACGCATCATGGGCAGGTAGGGGGTCTTTGAAAACCTCCATCTATTGGTTGTTTGGTACTACGAGGTTATCCATTGCTAGCGTCTTGTTGTCTATTAGGTCTTACACTAAGCTTTTGAACTTCCAACACGCATAAAGGTCATGTCCTTTCTATCGGTGAAATCTACAGTACAAGTCTTACCTATAGCCCTTGGGTTTTGGCATGTTGGGGTCTATGGGTCGACTTTCTGGCAGGTTTATCAAGTTTGTCATGGACAAGTGGTCAAACAAAGAGTCTTTAGACTCTGTGAAGGGTGTGAATTGTCACCTAGGGTGACGTTGTTGATTTTGCTCTTGCCTATGATTTTCATTTTCATAGGTTTCAATAGGAATTGCCTAATAATTAGCCTTTGGGGGTTGTGTTTCTTATGCAGGTTTGGGTATGTTTATAGCAACCTAATTGACCACGATGGGTTTCAGTTGCATTGACCCAATTTTGGCATTTTTGGGCCACTCTTTCTTGCGTGGCTTGGCAATATTGCCATCCTATATATTGATCTCATCAATGATTCTAGCTTATGCCAGAGCTTCCTCGAGAGTGGTGTATTGTTGCAGCTACAATAGCATGGAGATCAATCTCAAACAACTCTTCGAGAAAATTTGGGTCAGGTCGGCCATGGGAGGGAGGTAAGGTAACTTTGAAAGCAACATCCTCCATCAATTTCCATAAGCCACCATGCTTCTTCATACTGCCTGAGGCTATATAGGTCACTTAAGGATGCCTTCTTCTTGGTATTGAAGGTGAAACATTCTAGGAATGCATCCACTAGCTAGTCCAGGTTACTGATGCTATGCTTCGGCAATTGGGTAAACCAATATGAGGTAAGGACTACAAACATGGTTATAAATGTTCTTAGAAGCAAAGCATCATTGTCCTGAATGCCAAATCATTGGCTCAAGAATCTTGTCACATGCTCTTGGGCATCCTCATCCCCTCTAAAGATTGCCAATTGAGGCATTTTAAAGTTTTTAGGGTATGGGGGTGCAAGCACTGAAGGATGCACAGGGTGACTACGGAGCTGGTGTAAAGTGGGATTTTGGGGCCCAGAAGTATGGGTCTCCACAGACTCTAAGTGCTCTAGCAATGCTTTGTATGCATTGAAATATTTGATCTCTTCCTCCTTGGTTTTTTCTCATTGTGAATTGTGGGGATCTTGAGGCCTATGGAGGGGTAGCCAGATAGCACCCCCTGCCTTGGTAGGGCTTTTTAGCCCGCTCTTCTTCTTGGTCAAATTCCTCATAGGCTTCTTGAGTAGTTCCTGGGCATGACCTATAAACATGGGTGGGTGCCCATAGAGGGTGCCCATCATTGGCTCTAGGGGTGGTCTCCCGCTCAGGTCTAGAAGGTCTTGGAGGCAACACTTGATAAGGTCATGGAGACCTGTCTCGCATCAAGGGGTTGCGCCTCTAATACAACTCTGTCCTATGCATGCAAGAGGTTGGGACCCTCTTTGGCATAGTGTTCTGGAGCAACTTTTCTATCTGACATCGAATTCGCTCTTTGCTAAGGTGATAAAAGTTCTCTAACTATTGCTGGTCTTGCTCAAGTTGGATGATTTGCGCTTGGTGGATGACATGTTTGGAAAATTCCAAGTCAATTTATTTCACCGTTTTAAGTCTAGGAGGTCTAGATGCCTCCCCTACACATCTATCTTGGTCGTGGTGATCTGAGATTTCTATAGGTCGTTTCCCTCTATCGAGGTTAGCGGTATTCACCCAAGGCTATGATCTCAGTAGGTGATCCTGATAAATAGCAGGTGCAGAAGTGCATTGTTCCTACACTGTGTATTGCTCTTAAGGAATGCAGTGGTTTTCCTTGTGCTCCCTTTTGTATATGTGAAAGGGGCAGGCAGAGTTGGCTTACCCTGTCTGAAGAGCCTTGTGCTATGGATTTGGTCTATTGTTTCTAACGGTAATAAGGGGTAGAGGAGGGATGAGGTATTCATGTGGCCCCTCCTTATGGACCCTATGTTGTTCTAGTACTTCATCGCATGGTGGCCACTCATAACGAGTATCTAAGGGAGCCCTCCCATCTATGTTGAGTTCCACGTGTATGGACTCCTCCTGAAGGGGTCTATGTTGAATGGGCGTGCCCCTAGAAGGGGTGCTTCTATAGTCTCGTTCCATCATGGTATGGTGTGGACTATTTTGTGGGTTAGGCCACCAAGGTTGTATGACCAAGTCTTTGGGACTATAGCGGAGGCAACTTGTGCCCCCTTGTACACTTTTCATAGCTTCTGCCCATGATTGGGCTTGGCTACGAGTGTACACCATGGTGGTGTTTCTCTATAAGATGTGTACTTTTTTATCTTCTAAACTATTTTTTATGCTACACTAAACAAATAGGAACCAAACAAACAAAGAAGTGATTATCTCATTCATGGATTAAAAGTGTGCCCTAAATCTGGTTCAGTGTATTTTGATTTTTGTTTGAAACCCTTGTAAAGAAAATTTTGTTGTACATGAAATATGAGGGCTCTTATATCTCCCAAAATGGTCACCCCTTCAATATACCACTACTAGGCCATTATACCGAACCTCTTAATATACTCGCCCTTACATGAGGGAAACTATTGGTACATGAGAGCAGAACAGTATGTGGAACATAGGCGGTACGAAAGGGAAATCGCTCTATTTTTGACACCTACCATAGAAGACTTATCCTCATGTGCTGGGAATCACCCTAGCTACACTTGGTCATCTTTCATCAGGATTTACGTCTAGCAACAATAGCGATCGGGGTTATGTATGCAAAACTCAAGCCAAGGTGGTGATGAAATCCACCGTTGGTCTTGATCAAGTGTTGGGGTTTTACAACCAACTCCTTGATGTTTATATTATCACGTGGTGTGTGTGGTTCTTTTTACTTGCAAAAATAAAGAAAATATGTAGTAAAATCTTCCATGCAAGTGAATAAAATAGAAAAATTATAGGAATAGAGACAAAAAATTATAGAGGATGTTCAGAAAACCTACCTCTTCTCTGCCCACACCAGATGCCCCTGAGTTTCTACTCAAAAATTGCATAGAGAGCTAATCATCCCGAGGTGAGATGAATAACAGATCTGCATTTGTCATAGGGTGGTATGAATGCCTTATTCATCCTGGGGTGGCACGAATTCCAGTCTGTATTCTTCATAGGGTGGCATGAGTAGCAGTCCAGCGCTTGAAAGATTAACACCTGCAAGCAAAAACACAAAATTTTGATTAGAACTTTGATCCCAAAATTAGGGGACAGGGTCCCACCATGATCACCACTTAAATAATGAGGATACAGAAGCAATAGTGTACCGAGTGCGATGCAAACAAAAGCATACGAAACGCTAAGTCCTATGAATGAAGAAAATGGACTAAAGTGCATGAAAAGGGAAAAAAAACAAACTGAAATGATATATAAAGCAAATGTAAAGTGCAGCCCTTTATTTTATTAATTTTTCTTTGGGATAAGGTTACAATACATCTCCTTCATTTTTAGGGGCTAGGAGCATTAGATATAGTTTTGTTACACCACGGATGGTACGCTCCCCTTCGGGATCTTCCGCATGCCCACATTTGAAATGGGTGGACCAAACATCATTGCCACTTGCATAAATGCATCTGTTGTTCCTTGATACCCATCTGGTGTCGATATACTACATTCAGAGAAATAGCAAATGATTAATAGCACCTACGGATGGAGGGAAACATGCAATCCCTAAGGCCTTTGGTTAACACATGCATGAAATAATTAAAATGGTAATCAAAACATGTTAGAATAAGATTAAATTTGGAAAAAATCATGCAAGAACCATAATGAACACACTACAAAAGGAATAGTCAAGAAATATGTTGTAGATTTCTAATCGCTCCGGGGTGGGATGATTAGGACTGTCATAAAATGTCAGAAAGCAACCTCCTAAATATCCCATCTAGAGGTCTCCAAAACACCTGCAAAGTTGTTTTTAGGAAAAATAGGACATTTTGAGATAGCCCAGAAGGTTAGATTTTGCAGATTCAGCCCTGATCACCCTATATCCGAATATGCTCCCTGTATGTTAACGAAAGCGAAAAACAATGAAAACATAGTAAAAACTCATTAGAATAGCATGAAATTTGAATTGCAGCATACATGAAAGACACAAAATAATATGTAAAAAAATTAGTTAAGAAATCTACTACAAATTTCTAATCGCTCCGAGGTGGGACGATTAGGACTACAGCAGTGCGGGGGGTGCCCAGGGGCAGTATGCCCATCGTTTTGGGCTTGGTTTTGACACCAATCCACTTTGGATGGGTCCAAAACCTCCTAGGGGGTTGTTTTGGAAAATTGGGTGGGGTATTGTGGCCAAATGTTCAGGTTTTGGGTCCGGATTGCGCTTCCAATGTTCACCCAATAACCTCCCTTCCAAAAGAGAGATCAAGGATGTAAGAAGCACAAGTGAGGGGTGAGGATGTAATTCGGTAGCACTCCATTGCTAAAAAATGCTCCTGTTCTCTCCTCTATTGGGGTGAGAAGACTCACCATTTTATAGACCTGAGGATCTCTTGTGAATGAGCATGCAGAGGCACCACTTGGCCATCATGCCTTTCCAGGGGAGAGAAGATCCCTCCTTTATTAAGGGCTCCATGAATGCCTCTATGACTACCTATTTGAGCTCAAAAATGCTTACTCACACTCCCATGCATTGAAGTTGGAGTTGAGTTGTGGATCTAAGCTACCATTTGTCAAGGTTTGACTTTTTTCTTGTCAAACCTGCTATTCACCCCACCCTAGAGTGAATGCTGCTAATCGTCTCGGGGTGGGATGAATACCAGTTTGTAATCATCCCAGGGTGGAACGAATAGGGAGCAGAGTGCCTGAAAGGTGCCAAATTGACCGCTGACCTTCCAAAACTACTTTAGGAGTGGTTAGGACCACTGTTTAACCTCTTGGGGCTGCCCTAGGGGCTATGTATGTCGATTCGATCAGTGCTTATTGTCACATAATCGTATTGGTGCCATTTTAGTATCTACACTCCCCATCCATCCTTCAAAATAGGGGTAACTTCACCCTATCCCCAATTTATCATTCAAAATTGAGGTAATTTCATCTTCCCCCAATCTATTATTTAATATTAGGGGCAACTCCATCCTCTCCCAAATCCATAATTCAAAATGGGGGTAATTTCATCTTATCTCCATCAATAATTCCAAAACTAGGGGTAATTTCATCTTCTCCTAAACCATCATTCAATATTGGGGGCAACTGCATCCTCTCCCCATTCCATTATTTAAATAGGGACAATGTCACCCTCTCCTAATCCATCATTCAAAACTAGGGGTAACTTCATTTTCTTGCCATACATCCTTCAAAATGGTGGTAGCTTCACCCTCTTTCCAATCCATCATTCAAAACTAGAGGTAATTTCATCTTCTCCCAATCCATCATTCAAACACTAAAGGCAATTTCATCTTCTTCTAGGTCATCATTCACAATTAGGGTTTTACCTCCTTTCACTTCATCATTCACAACTGACACAATTCATCTCATTTCCACAAAACCTTTATGAATAGAAATTCAAGGATTGCACACTTTTTTCAAAGGTGGTGCCCTTTACCTCACCCTCATTACATAATAATCAATCACCAGGTTCAAAAGGTTGCATCCTTTTGTCAAAGGTTGCATCCTTTGCCTTACCCTCATCAAATCAAATCAATCACCAATTTTAAAAGGTTGTATTCTTTTATCAAATATGAATCCATTTACCTTACCCTCATCAAATCATATAAATCACTAGGTTCAAAAGGTTGCACCCTTTTGCCTTACCTTCATCACAATGGTTTTTTTCAAAAACCCAGGTTTCTCCAAAATTCTTAGAAAATTTTTGGAACATTATTTTAGAATCCCTTAGCAATCAGGTTTCTCCAAAATTCTCAATAAAATTTTGGAACATTATTTTTATAATCTCATAGCAAACCAAGTTTCTTCAAAATCCTTAGTAAAATTTTGGAACATTCTTTTTAGAATCCCTTAGAAAACCAAGTTTCTCCAAAATCCTTAGTAAAATTTTAGAACATTATTTTTAGAATCTCTTATCAAACTAGGTTTCTCCAAAATCCTCAATAAAATTTTGGAATATTATTTTTAGAATCCCTTAGCAACCCATGTTTCTCCAAAATACTCAAAATTTTTTTGGAATATTCTTTTTAAAATATCTTAGCAAAATAGGTTTCTCCAAAATCCTCAAAAATAATTTGGATAGGTTTTTCCAAAAACCTCAACAAAAAAATCAACACGGGTTTGTCCAAAAACCTCAGCAAAAAAATCAACACATAGGTTTGTCCAAAAACCTCAACAAAAAATGAACAAATAGGTTTTTTTTCAAAAACTTCAACAAATAGGTTTGTTCAAAAACCTCAGCAAAAATATTCAACACTTAGGTTTGTCCAAAATCCTCAACAAAAAAATCAACATATAGGTTTTTCCAAAAAATAAAAACCTCAAAAAAAATTTGGATAGGGTTTTGCAAAAACATCAACAAAAATTTGGATAGGTTTTCTCCAAAAACCTCAACAAAAACTTGGATCTAAATTTCTCCGTAGTCATAGCCTAGCATAGCACACTCATAGGCTAGTCATAGTCTAACATAGCATAGCCTAGCCTAGTCATAGCCTGGCATAGAATACTCATAGCCTAGCATAGGCATAACATCAATATAGCCTAACCATATACATAGTCTAGCATAACATAGCCTAGCCTATTCATAGTCTAGCATAGAATAGCCTAGCCTAGAACAGGTGTAGCATCAACATAGCCTAGTCATAGACATAGCCTAGCATAGCATAGCATAGCATAGCAAATTTTAACTTCTTGTAGACTTTTAGCTCTTAGCATAAAGTTTACTCCAAGGGGTAAATTTCCTTGTTTGCACATTATTATACATTCAACATTGAATACAACCAACATTCAAAAAATGAAAAACAAAAATGCACACAAATAAAAACCAGCCATTGGTGACATATCTTGCATTTTATTTTCCTCTTCTCCATAAATATTCAACTTCATCTTCTCCTACATCCTCCTTATCAAGATCTATATCAATGTTGTATGATCACGCTTCGAGCAACTACATACCTTTGATTTGATATTATTTCCATCTTCCCCTTCTTCTCTCTACCTCTTTTTAGTTCTTGATCAATGTTGTATGGCCACACTTCAAGTGGCTACATACCTTTGATTTGATCATATTATTCTCTTCCCATTTCTCCTCCACTTTCCCACCTATTCCATCATAATAATCTAAATCCATAAATATAAATCCATCAATCACATTGATGACCACAAAATATTGGCATCAAGTTTGACTATTTCATTCATCCATCCATACCTTTTGGGTTTGGTTTTGTACATTAAAATCCACATTTTGGGTACACCTTATTGCATCTATTTGTCTCACTTTATTTACGTCATCAAGAAACGTGTTAGTCGTATCATCCTATATATTTTTTAGTATTTTATTGCATCATGTAGACATCACCTCTACTCATGTTCTTTTTCTTCCTTGTACATAAGCATTCCATTACTCGTATACATCACGACATCAGTACTATTTTTAGTTGCATGTTAATAAGAAGTATTTCTATTTCTCAACCATTCATTGTTATTTTAATCAACCTGTATCAAATATCACCAAAATCTACAAGGTTTCAAGACTTTATCTAGTAAAATCAATTTCGTTCATGGACCACTCACATTACATAAGCAATTTTTGAGTGTAGGGAGTACAATAACTTACGTAAGCCTCACCAAGTAGAGAATGGTTTTCCTTTCTCATCCTATCATTTTTATAATTAAAATATGACCTGGGCATAAAAAATGTGACAAGCATAAGCAAAAATAGAAAATGGGCAAAAAACAAAATCCAATGCCCACAAAAAAAATAGAACAACAGAAAAGAGCATCACAAAAAAAAAAAAAAATCAAAGGGAAGAGGTGTAGAAAACAAAAACAAATACCTCCAAGAGTACTAGAACTATGCTTGAATCCATTTGGTCCTTCATTTTAACATAACATCATGGGATGATTTCCATAACTAGTAGTAGGCTCCAAGAGCCTGCCTACCAGTGGAATAGTCTTACAAGTAGAAATATATCTATCACATTAGCAACATTTTATTGTATACATCATTGCATACTTATGGATGAACTAGCTACTTTGGCTAAGTTTACAATGGGTTAGTCCAACCTCCCTCAAAATGGATAAATGAACATCATGTGCACACATAGGTCCATGAGCAATTCAACCTTAGTTATGGTAGTTAAGATATCTTCATGGTATTGCTTTGCCATTAGATCAGTTTGATTTATTATACTATGTCAT
Organism: Wollemia nobilis; assembly: GCA_028583015.1. NCBI lineage: Eukaryota > Viridiplantae > Streptophyta > Pinopsida > Araucariales > Araucariaceae > Wollemia > Wollemia nobilis. The sequence continues at coordinate 17,869,691 of JAQPPZ010017235.1, forward strand.
TTGAGATCCTAGAAACTCTTTTTAAACATTTGTTATGCTTGAGAATTATGGTCATGCAACATCATCGTTGACTCTGTTTTTCACATACATATTAACAATAACACTTGCATTTCTCATTCACCACATCAACTCATGATTTGTTACATCTATTTCATATGTATTTTGTACACCTCAATTAGTTTGTATACCCTATATTTTCTTGTTTCATATTCTAGTAATTGGTCAGTGTACTTCATTTATTTCTAATTAACCATGATAAGTAATATAGTATCCACACAAGGTGGAGTGCCCTCTATTTTTCTACATTTTTACATCCCACATGTATACGAAGTTATCACATATAACCTCTACACATCATCATTCATACATACTCATGTTCAGTTAGGTTCATCATACCTAACACACATCATTCATATCAAATACATTTCACTACATTTACACATTACATAAACATAAAATCATACACATTGTATGTAGGCACAATACACAATCTTCATGTGCACCCTTCAAAAGGCTTCAAATTGTGCACTCATCACTTCTAAAGGTAGTATTTTATTTGGCCTAGATTTTAACCTATAAAATAATATCTAAATTTTCCAAACCATTCACTAGTGGATCGGGATCAGAAAGAGATTTCCAATGATATAAGTTTTGTCTAATTATGACATCATTTGGTCCTCCAAACTGCCAAAAAACTATGAAGGGATGAAATAGTCCAGTTCGTAGGCTTCCCTATGAACTCCAGTCCAATTCACTGGTCGCCTTGTGAACCAAACCTTATAACACCATTTCCATGACTTTTTCACTCCTTAATCTTCTTCTTTCCTCTTCCTGTCTACCCAACTTTTCCTACCTATTTTCATCAATTTCCTCTATCAATCGACTCATATCCACATCACCATATTTCATTTGCATAAATTCCTCATTTTAGGGGGTATTCATATATAAATCCATGTTGCATGCAACCAAACAACCAAACATCCAAATAACGAATATCTCATCTATCTACAATTTTTTTTTTCTAAAGATTATCTAAAGATAAACCTCATCCCAAATCAGACATTTGTTAAGTCATAAGAGCCATGCACAATATTAAGTATGTCTTGCTTTCATTCATGTATATAAGTGGTAATCACATACTAAATGTTACACTTGATCCATCCATGCCACTCAACTCAAATGGGTTGACATGTGTCATCATGCACTCATAAATTAATCAGAAGAAAAAATTTGAATAGGCATTTTTTTTATTTATATTTGTACCATATTGCATTAGTCGTAAAAGCAAAGTAGTTAGAATTTTCCCTCACAAACAACCATGTACGATATTACAAATGATATTACAAATATTGTACTAAATTGACAAAATCATCAGTTGACCATCATGTTTCACCTACAACCATCCATACATCATCATTCATTCACATTCATCCCTCTCCTCTTCATATTATCCTATTCTTCTTTTTGGCTATCAATCAATGTTGTATGGTCACACTTAGAGTGGCTATATACCTTTTATTGAATCCTATTCTTATTTTATCTATCGATCAATGTTATATGGTCAAGCTTTTAGTGGCTACATACCTTTGATTGGATCCTATTCTTCTTTTGGCTATCGATCAATGTTGTATGGTCATGCTTCGAGTGGCTACATACCTTTCATTGGATTATATTATTATTTTGGATATCAATAAGTATTGTATGGTCATGCTTCGAGCAGCTACACACCTTTCATTGGATCATATTCTTCTTTTGGCTATCGATCAATGTTGTATGGTCACACTTCAAGCAACTACATATCTTTTATTGTATCATATTCTTCTTTGTCCATCAATCAATGTTGTATGGTCACACTTTGAGTGGCTACATACATTTCATTTAATCCCATTCCTCCCTTTCCATTTTATCCTCTAGTTCACAAATATTTCACCACCTTCTGACATCATATTTTTGCACTAAATTGTGTTCCACACAACATAGTATAAAAAGGGGTAAATGTAGACTCTCAAAAGTCATACATGCTCATTCCTATATACTTGTAGATCTACATAGACACTTGTATATTTCCATGGGCTATCTACTATCTCCCTAAGGTCACCTAAGCCCTTTCCTACACCTAATTAGGACCCCATGGGACCATTCCTTATTAAAAATCCTAATTAGGCTAATTAGGGTTCCAATTTGCAAGTGAATTTCACTAAACATGCACTTTATCATAAATAGAGTTTAACTAGGATTAATGATCTAATTATTCCTAAGCATGTCCTCACACATGTGTGCACCCTAAGTTATAATATATCCTAGAAATCCTAACTAATCCTTAATCTAACCTAGGAATTAGCTAACCCTAGCTAACCCCAATCCATGCTCACACGTGTGAGGATGAGATATTCCTTTAGGGCATTGGGGAGGATGACTAATATTTCCACCTCCCAAACCCTAAGCTAATATTTCTAGGAATTAACTCTAGGGTTCTAACCACCCCCCCTAACCTTGGATTTTCCTATAAATAGAGGGCTCTTCCCCTCATTTTACCTATCTCTCACACTTTTAGTCAAATTTTCTAGATTTTACAAAACATATTCTAGAATATCCTTCGATATTTTTGCATCATACAAAAAATATCAAATCACTTCTCGAGCCCATCCATATAAAGTATCTCCATCATAATTAATTTACAAACCAATTCGTCCAACCTATGAATTCATGATCCATTTGACAGGCCACCCTACGAATTGACCATACAATATGTCTACAACATCAAATCAAGCATGTTTTAGCTATTTAGTGTTTTACAGTATTTCCCTCAATTTTTAGCATTTTTTAGTATATTTTTAATGTTGATTTTTCTTTATAATCATGGGGCTTGAACAAGACAGGCCCCCAAATACACTAACAATCTTTTGTAGGCACTAAACAGGTACAAAGGAACACACATCAACAAACTACCAATGGCACACATGCATAGAAGCCCACCTTTACTGAGGAGCTCTAAAGGACATCATAAAAATAATTCATATTTATGAAGAAAATATAAAAACTTGTTTTGTAACCTAAAAATACTATTGATGAATAAAATTAACATTTCTAAATAATTTACATTTTTGTTATTTGTTTGATAAAATGATCATATTTCGGTATCTTCACATGGATCACTTTCTCTTCATCTGGGAGGTGGATATGCTGCCTACATGTTCAAAAAGTCTACGAGATGAATGAAACATGTTTGATATTTGTGGTACCTTACCATCAGATTCAACTAAGATCTAGAAAAGTATTGGACAGTGATAGAATCACTCTCACAAAAATTGAGGAACCCACTCAAAACTTGTTTGAAAAAGTAGACAAAGATGAGAGGCCCAAATAAGGGGAAGAAACTTTACTAGAAAACAATCTAGCAAAACAAAAGGAGGTCCAAAACTCTCAAAGAAAAAAATGGAAGTACCATTTCCTGAAATACTAGCAATACCAAAGGAACCTCCCAAACCAACCTTCAATTTCCTTCAAGAGTTAGAAAATGTTACCATTAATATTCCTCTCTTACAAGCTATCAAGGATATTCCTATTTATTCCAAATTAATCAAGAGCATGTGCACAAATTCAGGAAGGAAAAATAAGAATGAAGCTCAAACCATTCAAGTTATTGGATAATTGTCTGAGATAATGACTAGAGGTGGGTTATTACCAAAATATACAGATCCTAGAATACCTATACTCACAGTTCACATTGGTAAAATAGCCTTGCATAATTTTTTAGTGGATTTAGGAGCTACCATTAATGTCATGACTAAGGAAATAGTAGAATCTTAGAGAGTACACAAACTACAACCAAATTTGAGAGTACATAAACTACAACCAACTTCTATAGTAATCCAACTTGCGAATAGGTCTACTATCAAGCTAGAAGGAAAATTGGAAGATGTTATAGTCTTTGTAAGTTTATGGGAATACCCTATAGACTTTGTAGTCTTACAAACCAAGAAGTTAGGGGAACATCCCTTAATTCTAGGATGCCCATGGCTTGCAATAGCTGATGCCTACATTAGTTGTAGATCTAGAAACATGACTATTTTTTATGGCAAAAACACTAAAGACCTTAGCCTATTTTTTGAATCAACATTAGATGAAGATTTTCTAAAACAACTATGGTATGATTTCCCTCATGATTTGGATGAAATCCAAAACTTATCAATTAATGTCCTAAGTAAACACCTACAACAAGAAATTGAGGGACCATTATCATTACTACTAGGTGATCAAGAGAAATATCAAGATAATAGTTGTTTATCTAAATCTACTATGATCAATAATGAAGCAAGTACAAGTTAATCTCAAAATTTGGTACCTTATGACTATCACTTAAATGTTCTTGAATAGGAAACAATGGGAATAGATGCAAATACTAAAAATTACAAGCAAATAGACATCACATCTGGAAAAAATCTAAATATTAATAATGAGCTTACAAACATACAAGAATCACAACTGATAGATGTACTTAAGAAACATCAAACAACATTTGCATGGAACTATGAGGACATGAAAGGAATACACCCAAATATTTGTACCCATCACATATTTATTCAAGAAGGTTACCACCCAGTAAGAAAACCCCAAAGAAGATTGAATCTAGCCATGAAGGACATAGTTCAAGAAGAAATCATTAAGCTTTTAAATGCAAGATTTATATATCCTATTTTTGATAGCCAATGGGTATCACCATTAGTGATAGTTCCAAAAATAATGGTAAATGGAGAATTTGTGTGGATTATAGAGAACTAAATAAAGTAACAAAGAAAGACTATTTTCCTTTACCCTTCATTGATCAAGTTCTTGATACTTTGGCTGGTAAGAAATATTTTTGCTTTTTGGATGGTTTTAGTGGGTATAATCAAGTCTCAATAGCTGAAGAAGATTAGGAAAATATAACTTTCACATGTCCTGTAGGTACCTATGCTTATAAAGTCTTACCTTTTGGATTATGCAATGCACCTGCTACTTTTCAAAGGGCTATTTTAGCTATTTTTTCTGATTTTATTAATGAATGTGTAGAAGTCTATATGGATGACTTCACAGTCTATGGTAACACCTTTGAAGAAACTCTATCAAGTTTACAATTATTTTTGGTTAGATACCAAGAATAAAACCTCTCTTTGAGTCATGAAAAATACTTCATGATGATGAGAGGAGGTATTGTTTTAGGACATTACATATATGAGGAAGGTGTTAAAGTAGATCCTATAAAAATCCAAGTTATCCAATCCCTCCAACCTCCAAAAATACAAACAGAGGTAAGGAGATTTTTAGGACATGCAGGATACTATCGTAGATTCATTAAATATTTTAGCAAAGTTGCCTCTCCTATGCTTAAGATCTTAACCAAAGAAAGTGAATTTAATTGGACTGAAGCATGTCAAGAAGCTTTTGAAGTTATAAAGAAAAAATTGACTATTGCTCCAATTCTGAGGGGATCAAATTGGGAATTGCTCTTTCATATACATTGTGATGCTTCAGGATATGCAATAGGGGTAGTACTACAATAGATAGAGAACAAAATACCTTATGCTATCTATTATGTGAGTAAAAATTTGCATGGGGCTAAACTTAATTACATAGTTACTGAAAAGGAATTCTTAGTTGTAGTTCATGCCATTAATAAGTTCAAACATTACATAATAGGGTATGAAGTATTTGTTCACATTGATCACTCTACCATTAAATACTTGATGAACAAAGCTATAGTAGGAGGTAGAGTGGTTAGGTGGCTTCTCTTATTACAAGAATTTAATGTCACAATTATAGATAAAGTAGGTAAAGATAATGTCATTGTATATCATTTATCTTGTATGCAAATATTTGATGATGATGAGTTAATTCCTGATAATTTTTTGATGAACATCTATTTGCTCTTTCTATTTTTACTCCATGGTATGTTGATATTGTAAATTATTTGGTAACAGGAAAAATACCTCAAAAATTTACACCACATGAGCATAGAAAATTAGTACATCAGAGTGTCCCTTATATGTGGATTAATGGGATTCTATTTAAATCTTGCCCTAACCATGTAATTAGGAGATGTGTCCAAGAAGAGGATGTATATGACATCATTAGGGCAGCACATGAAGAACCTTGTGGAGGTCATTATGCAGCCCAAATAATAGTTAGTAAAATATTTCAAATAGGTTACTTTTGGCCTACTATAAATAAGGATGCCCATAAATTTATTGATAGATGTGATGCTTGCCAAAGGGCTAGTAAACCTACACCTACAATGGATATGCCTTTGGTACCACAAATAATATTTGAACCATTCGAGAAATGGGGAATTGATTTTTTTGGGCCAATAGATCCTCCAAGTGTAGGCAATAAACACATACTTGTGTGCATGGATTACGTCACCAAGTGGGCTGAAGTAAAAGCCTTACCATGAGCACAAGTTGAACCAGTTGCTGATTTTATTTATTCACATATCATGCAACGCTTTGGAGCACCTAGAGAACTAGTTTCAGACCATGGGTCTCAATTTCTCTCCAAATTAATTGAACACTTTGTCAAAATATATCAAATAAAACACATAAAAACTTCACCATATCACCCTCAAGATAATGGAAAAGTAGAAGTTACAAATAGAGAACTTGAAAAGATCATTACAAAAACCATAGCTGTTAATAGGGTTGATTGGGTAGAAATATTAAAAGAAGTTGTTTGGGTATATAATACAACTTGGAAAACTGCCACAGGATTATCACCTTATGAAATGGTCTATGGCAATCAAACTACTATACCTATTGAATTTGAAATAGAAAATCTTTGCACAGTGGTTCAACTTGACATGAACTTGGATCGATCACAAAAAGCCAGATTGGAATCTAGATGAAAGAAGGTTAGAGGTATTACACAAGATTAGAATTAACTCAACAACAAAGAAATAAATGGCATGATAAACATATTGTACCATGAACATTTCAACCAAGATATTGGGCCTTGTTATTTGACTCTCGCTACCAAGATTTTCAAGGTAAGTTAAGGACAAGATGGCTAGGACCCTATGAGATTGAAGAAATATTTGGGAATGGTATAGTTAAACTTAAGCCTATAGATGATTCAACAAGAATATTACTAGTTAATGGGCATAGGCTTAAGCTCTATAGGAAGCCATTATCTAAAGAAGAGTTTATAAACCATCTTAAAAAACAGGTTGATTTGCAATACATTTCTGAACTACAATCAACCATTATTAAATAAAAAACTTCTCTCTCCTATCCTAAGAAATATATATATATATATATATCTACTAAATAAAATTGTTGTTATATATTTAGTAAATAAGTACAGTCATTAAAAGGAATGTAGTATAATTAGTCCTCTTGTTTGGAAAAGCAAGGCACCAGTAAATAATATGGATGGCAAAAATATTTACACCACTTGGCAAATGAAAGAAGATTATCATGGAACAGGTAATATTTCTTGAAAATAAACTAGAAGATCACTCTATGTTCTTTAAATGTGCTTCCTTTGTTTCATGATGGAGTTCTAATATCTATAATGTTTTCATCTTATTATTCATCACTCTTCAGTCTCAATATCATTTCAAAAAGCTCCAAAGGAGACACCCCTTTTGTCAATTCAATACAAAAGTATTACAACCACTGACTATTTTATGTACACCTTTTAATTATCAAAAGCTTGTAGGGAAAATACTACCATGTATAGGTGTTTTCAATCACTCAGCCACCCCTAGTGTTTTAAGCAACCTCCATTGAAAATCGAACAATCCTTAGGTGCCATAGGTTGTTCCTGGTCAATCAAGTTTCCTCTTGGACCACACACATTATAACAAATAAAAATATTGTGAAGTCTGGGAAGGAATAACTCATGAGTTACTATTGCCATAAAGTGAATGGTTTCCCCTATTCATCCAATTATGTGCATGGTCTAGAAAGCTAAAGAATTGACAAAAGGACAAGCTCCCCCTTCACCCTTAAAAAACCAAAAAAAAGGAAAAAAAATCCCCTTGCTCCTCCTCAAAATGAGCAAGTATCCCAAAAGGAATAAAAATCCCCTTGCTCTTCTCCAAAAATGAGCAAGCCCCAAAAGCAATAAAAATCCCCTTTGCTCCAATACAAAATGAGCATAGTCCCAAATAAAATCTAAAAATCCAATAAAATAAGGGAAAGGAGCTTGAATCCCTGGAATTCTTAGTGTTTCGAAAATCATGGGGTGATCCTCATTACAACAATGGGTTGAATGAAACCCACCTAGCAATGGGGTAGCCTTACCCATGGTGACAAGTTTGTCACATTAGCGACCTTATTTTGTACAAACCTATGGACACTCATAGATGAGCTAGCTTGTTGGCATAAGTTACAAGTGATTAGTTTACCCTTACTCATAATGGGAAATGAATATGCATGGCACACACAAATGGTCCTAGAGAAATTTGAAACCACTAGGACAACCTAGGTATCCTATGAATTTGCAAGATGAATAGATGAGTTTGTTTGAGAACACTAGGATGTTTGAGTCTTTGTAAAACATCCCTAGAACATTTATACCTAAGGCAAACAAAGTCATAAGCAAGCTTCCATTCCATACCACCATCGCATTGCCACACATATATCATAGTCCATTTCATCCTACAAAATGTGGCTCGAATCTCCAAAGCCTTAATATTCACTTGTAGGGATAAAGCAATAAGGATAGGGTTACAATTCCCATCAGGACTTTGATAGAGTGTTTGGGAATCCGATTTTCCAAATATTTTTACCCCTATAAGGTCAAAAAATAAATGCACATTTCTATAAAAAGGGCCATCAAGATGATACCAGAATGACTATCTTATTTCTCCCCTTCCAAAATAGGTTTTGAGTGTGTCCAAACCTTAGATGAAGACCTATTTTGCAAACCAAAGTATTGATGATTGATATCAAGTTTAAATTCATTATTTTTCTCTCACATGGAACTCCTTAATGAAGCTAAAGGAAGTAGAACAAGAAAATGACCTTTCTAGGGCATTGGAAGGATTTGTTAGTAGACCATGGAATATTTTATTCAGAGGCCAAGGAGGTAGTAATGTTTTGCATAATATCTTTGCTATTGGTAACAAGCAATTCCGTTCTAAGAAGATTTATTATCCTACAAACTTATTTGATGACTTAGCCTGAATAAATAATTCATATATAAGTAAGCACCCCCATATTATTAAATAAATAAATAAAATAATATATATATATATATATATATATATATATATATATATATATTAAGATTTTCCATAATATAAGCCTTTATAAATAAAAATCTCTCTCCTATCTTGTTTTGGCTATATAGCCAAAAATACAGTTTTGGGGGAGAAGTAAAAGATTAATGCAATAAATTATATGATACAGTTTGGGGGTAAAAAAAATTGGTTTGACATACATCACAAGAAAGTCAGGGCTCTTAGAAAACTGCCCACTTACAATTATGATTAAATCCAAAAGCTTTTGCCTTGAGGAATATTTCAATTGGTTGCAGCTGAGTGTTTTCCAGTGGGCAACCTAGGTTTGATTCCCTTGGGGGCCAGTGGTCCACCTCACACTACATTATTTTTTGAGAGTGGGGAGGGTTATGGTGGTAGCATTATGGAATTAAACCCCTGGTTGGCAATAGATGATGATGGGTTGTTACCATTTCCCCTCTCTATGTAAAAGAGATATCCAAAAGCTTCTTCAAAGGAAATTCTATAGCCATTTTATGCTTCACTACTTGTGTCTCTAGTTCACCTCCTTGATTAATTCATCCAAAAGAAGAACACGTGTCATTTGGAGCCCCAAGAATAATTTAATGGCTTAAACATGCTCTCAACACTGGGGCTATTGCTTCTTGACTTGCAACAACCCTTTGAAATAGAAATATATGCCCCCTAATTTACCATAGGTTTGATACTTATGCAAGGTGGAAAATCAAAATGCTTATCACTTGAAAACTTTATCATGTATACCAAACTGAACAATATTAGTAATGACTAGGAATCGTACTCGCCTTTAGTGGAGCAATTGAAGAGTGGCCCCGGCTTGCCATTAATGGTGTAAGCGTTTGAAGTGTTTGGTGGCACTCCTACTTTTAAAGCTTGATTAATGACGGCCTCAGTGTCTACAATACCTATTATATAGAATGAGATAATATGAATCTACATCCAAACAATGATGATTACAAAGTATAATAGAATTCATGGCTAAAATAAAAAATAAGAAGCATCAAGTACCAAATGTAGAAAAATAATTAAAGGGCTGCTAACTTGTATTCCAAACATACCATTAGGTTAATCAATACCAAATCACTAAATAATGTCTGAATAGTTGTCTCCAAAGAATTGATTATGCAAATAAACTAAGATATTACACTGAACTGTCTGAAAAAAATTAGGAACTAATTGATAATAACATAAGTTGCACCTTGTTTCTTAGGAAATGTAATATAGTTACACACCATATAATCCAAGAAATCAATATTCCAAAAGAAAGATTCAAAAAGTTTGAAAAGATAAAAAGCATTTGGAATATTACCTTCAAGTAAAAGGTAATACCAAAAAGGAAAAGACATACAACCATTCCTCTAGAAAATATCTATCAATATTAAAACAAATACACATTAATTATTTTCAACGAGTTTAAACATTATTTTACAACTTTTCTAACATAGCTATAGCAAAGTTAGGTCCTAAAATTACCATGAGGAGGAGGTGTCTTCCAGCTTTATCCATTATCCATGCATTTATTGAAGTCATGATAACCTATTCAACTCATTAGGCAGATCATTTATTTATTTAAATTACAACATTAAACATTACAATAGTTCCTTCCAATGTTTTGTTCAAAAAAAATATTATGAAATATTATTAGGACCAAGGAAATACCTGAATAACACCTATCCCAAGGGATGCAGTGTTACTCGATGAAATTCCTATCATTTTACAATAAAACCTGAAATTAGCTCTGTTTGAAGAATTCAGTCGCATCGCCCTATTTTCCCCCTCTTTTTTCCCCCACTTTTTATAAAAAAACAATTATAAAAAAAAAAAATTTTTTTTTAAACAACACCAAAAAAAAAAAAAAAAAAAAAAAATAATTTTTTTTTAAAAAAAAAAAAAAAAAAAAAAAAAAGCACCACCCCCACAAAAAAAAAAAAAAAAAAAGGTAAAAAAAAATATCCCACCTAAATGCTACAATAAAAGCAATCCAATTCCAATATTATAGATCATAAAATGATAAAAAATAAGGATGAGAAGTCCTGGCCATGAAAGATGCAAGATATCAGACTATCAAAATAATCTCATTGGTAGGTGAATATATAGTCTTGCTTTAGTATTTCCAAAATGGGGTGAAGGTGAAACTTACAAATAGAGGCAGTGCATATCTTTGTTCACATAATTTAGACAACTTGATGCTAGTTTGTTGATTGTTGATCTCTACGACACTAACATATTTCAAAAATAAGTTTTAATTTCCATAGTAACTTCCTAAAGGGATAAAATTAATGATAATATAATTCCAACCTGCATTATTCATTAAAACAAAAAAATGCTAGAACCAGAAGAATAAGTTAGCACCTTGATTTCAATTTCTTCCAATGAAATATCAACATTAGAACCACGAAGGGTTTGCAAAGAACCTTCAAATTATGTACTTCTAATATTGGCCTGCATAATAGTTAGGTAAAATTTCACTAATGAGTATTCATGAAAACTATTGCATGTTACAGAAAACTGAAGAATTTTTTTACAAAAATATGCATACTTTATCTTAAAACTCACCAGCCACCTAAGAGATTATGGAATAAAAAACCCAAGAATCAACAGTGCACATGGCAGTATACCTATAGAATCCATAGATCAAAATACCTATTCAACTTAGTGAATGTACTGAAGCAAATAAACCAAGTTGAACCAAATGATCACCAAGTTGAATTTTATGCCAAGTAAGACAAGGGCTAGAGATATTGCTCTAAATGCCATCCAATCACCCTTACTTGATATTGGCATTGAGCGAGCAATAGGTATCATGTGGAATATCATAGGAGGAAGTGATCTAACATTGTTGGAGGTGTGTTCCTACTTTTACTAATAACTATTTGCTATCATTTCATCTGCATGTGATGGTTATAATTTTATTTAGAAACGGTCATGATTATGCATAACTAGCTCAATGTATGTTGAAAACATTACTTTTCAAAAACATGAAAACTTAAAATCTGAAAAATATTAGAACATGTAAAATTTTAAATTACAAGATGACAAACTACATATTGTCTTTGTTGTCTGCATTTCATTACTATTAAGTACCGATATCAAGATGTGTTTTGTTCTGCATTAGGTCAATTTGACATATTTGTTGGTGACATTGATCAACTGTTCTTGTATAGTGACTTTATATGGACCGAAACAACAGTCAAGAGACTTATTTTGGGGAAAACACATTAATCTTGTGATGATTATCTAGTCAAGAAATGATCACTTAAGCATTGATTCATATTGGTAGAATGCTTCTACATATTTTTATGTGCAATTTTTTACATATATATCTAGTGGTATTTGAACAGTTATTTTGTAGTTGGAAATTGACATTAGCCTTTTGGATGATTTTTATCTTTATAGTATGGGTAATGTAAAACTAATTCACATGGAAAATTAATTTAGATAAGATACAAGAATCCAATCCTTAATAATAAAATGAACGAGATGCATGCATATTTGAGGGTTTTTAATAATCAATTAAGATCGATGATACTATTCCATCAACATTGATTTTATGGATGTTACTTTGAATAATCAATCAATATTTTCCAAACATATATTTGCATCTTACAATCGTGACAAAAAATAGTTCTAATTTCCAAACAATCAACAATATTTTGTTTCGAACATAATGCATTTTAGTAGAAGAATGAAAATCATAGATGAAGAAAATTTGGAATTGAAATTGAGTTTCTTTGGTTCTCCTGGAAAATGCCATTTTGGTTTTGGACACTAGAAATGTAGTTGACATCCACCAGAGGAGGAGAAGGGTATGATGGATTCTTTTCTTACTACACTTGGGTTTAGCATTCCTATTGACTGGTAACACATCATATATGCATGCCAATGTAATGTTTTTTTTTCCTTTCTGCAAATGCAGTTGTCTTTACCATAATATTGACATAATTACACAAAGAACTAGGGATATTATGATTATGGTCTTATTTTCCTTATCAATGGCTACATTAGTTAATTCAATAGACATGTGTATCTCTTAGAATGATATTGCAAATGGGGTAAATAGATCCTAGTTTGCACATGCAAAATTGTTGTCCAGTTGGTCCATGTTTAGTCAATTATATTTGTTATTATGATTGGAATTGGGTCAAAGATAAAGTTTGTTTATCTAATTGGGTCTGAAGACTATCCATTGTTTTAGTTATTATCCCATCAATCTTTGTTATTATAAATAACATAGCATTACAGATATTACAATGTTGTTATCCATAATCCTATTGTTGTATCATCCACCCAGGATTTAGGCTTACAATTAACCCCACCTACTACTATGTTGAGAATGCAACAGGAATTTTTGCAAGAAGATACATCATCATTTGTGTCCTAAAAATCAATATCCACACCTAAGGTAATTTCTCCAAAGGGTTTACCTTCAATTTATGAAGCTGCAGATGGTCAAGATAGATCAACTAACAAACATCTACCAACAGTACAAGATTCCCAATTGACAACTCATGTTGAAACTATAGTACTTAGCCATGAGGAAGAAGATGGTAACAGTAATTTAAAAAATGAATTTAAGGAAGAAAATTTGCAAAGGTTTATTATGGTGAAATATTTTAATAATGAAAATTATTGCAACAAAGGAAGGGAAGGTGTGATTCAGTCTTTTGAGATGCATTTTCACAAAGAGAAAAATAAATCAAATACACTGCATATGGTAGATATCTATTTGAATTACAAGGAAAACTCTGTAAGTATGGAATCAAAAGCACCAAAATATTTGACAACGGACAAAGGCCAGATCAAGCAGCATGAGGCGGTAAAAGGAAGCATTTCCTATAGTTTACCAAACTCCAATGGAAATAGAAATATGCATGTCTTACCAATGAAACTACGTTCCCATCTTGAAGCTCCCATCAAGCAAGAACAAGAGTCACAAAGCTCATCATCAACTAAAGCTTTAGTTTGTTAGAGAGATTCCTTAAAGACTACTTTATAGAGAGGACGACTTCATATGGAATGCATCCTAACTGTCAAAAGCCCTATCATATTGTAGCTTCTTATGTCATTGGGATGAGTGAAAACAGAGGAACAGTTCCTAGAGTAGCTCACTTGAATAATCAAAGCAAGATTTAGAATATCTAAATACAACATATTTACATAAATGTGGTTGTAATGCTGGTGCACTTCATGCTTGTGCTAATTATGATGTTCTTCTTCTGGATGTTGGGATTATCCAACCTTGCAAACCGTGGTATGCCAGCCAGACTATATTTTTGAGGGGATTTAAAAGTTGTGTATCTTTCTACAGTGTTTTGGACTCAGCAAATATGTGCACTTACATTTTAGAAATTCTTCACAAAAACTTTTGGCCTCCTCAAAATGATTGCATAATTTTCATCGGATATCAGGTCCGAGGATGGAATCTGAACACAAATAGGTTCACAAAGCTGAGATTCATTCCAACATTCATCGTAAACATATCATATAGTGGAGGGAAACAATAATGGCTTCGATTGAAAATCCATGGCGTGTTGATGCAGGTCCCAAATATTTCGAGCACAATATTTTGAGTCACCCAATATTATAAGTCAACTTAATATTATAAGTATTAACTTATAATAATATAACAACAATATTATTAGCTAATTCATGATATTATTATATTAATCATAATATATTAATAATAATTAAATATAATATATTAGGGTTGATAAATATAATATAATATAACCACCTAATAGTATTGAAAATATTATCATATTATTAGGCTAAAAAATTTATAAACAATATTATATGATCATTATATTATTATTAATATTGTTACATTATAATATTAATATTATTTTCAGTGGTTTATAATATTATTAAGGTGGTATTTATATTCTTATATCACATTTTACTTACTAAAATTAATATGATACTATAATAGTAATAGTTTCATTAGAAGTGATTATCTTTGTGTTCCATGTAGTGAACCCAATAGAGAAAGATTGATTATAATGCTAGAATAATAAAAAGGAATCGCTTTTATTAAGGAATAATTGTTGTATTGTATGGGGAACCCAACAATTAATTAATAATTATATTCTTCGATGCCTCAACTATACCAATTGAAAGGCCTATTTCTACGAGTGTGAAGGTGTGATCAAAGGTCACAACCTTTGTGAAAGAGAGAGTGATTAAATAATTAACTAATAATGTGATTAGTATGGTGGTTAGGAGTAGAATTCTAACATGGCACCTTCCTTAAAAAGAGCTTTGTCCTCAAAGCTCAAAGTAAGGAGCTTCGTTGCTTGTTTTCCCAGTTGAATTTGTGCAAGTTCTTGTACTATTTTAATGTCACTTTTTTGAAGGCAAGGATATATTGAAGGTCAAAATAGTAGTGGGGGGTTGCTAGAAAGAATAGTAGAATCTTCCTTAGGAGAATTGTGATGATGGTAGGCTTTCGCTTTAGCCGATTCTTCCTGTGTAGAATGAAGGGAAAATAAAGGTGCACTCACTCTTTTGTCTCCTTTCTGAATCAGGCTGCCTATATGATGAGAGCTCACTATTGGTGATGAACTTGTGTGTAGTTCTTTGAGAGTGTATGTCTTGCATTCATTTTTTACTGCATGGATGTCTACCTCATCTTTTCTTGGTGCATCGAGCACTTCTTGCACATCGACCTCATTTCCTTCATTGTTATGATCAGGTGCTTTGGTCATGTCATGCATATCCCCCTCACCTTCGTCCTCTATGAAGTGATAGGGATCAACTATATTAAATAAATATAATGTTTGTGTAGCACAACAATGAAGGGGTCCAAATTACTCATCACAAGTATAGTAGAGGTCTGTCGCTCGTCGTTCCTCCATTTCTTGTAGTCTAAGGTACTTAACTAGCAAGGGTTTATGTTTTGGAATAGTGTGCGTGAATGTCAATTTATCAATAGGTTGCTCCCCATGTTTACGTTGAACATTGTGTAGACACCAAAATAGCACCAATCCGATTAAGTGACTACAAACACTGATCGCATTGACATACACAGCTTTCAGGGCAGCCCTCAGAGGTCAAACAGTGGTCCTAGCCACTTACACAGTAGTTTGGAAGGTCGAAAAGTGAACAAAGCAAAGCTGGTCATTTTAACAAGCCTTAATCAAAAGCAGGCCTTAAGCAAAAGAAAGCCTTAGGCAAAAATTGCTTTTAAAAGCCTTAGGCAAAAATTGCTCTTAAAATCCTTAGGCAAAAATTGTTTTTAAATGCTTTGCTGCCTGTCGCGATATCACGACGGTTGCAATATCGTGACAGTCGTGACATCGCACTGTCAGGATATCACGATATCATGATAGTCACAATGTCACACTGTCGTGATATCGTGATAGTCACAATATCACAACAGTCGTGACATCATGCCATCGCGATGTCGCGCTGTCGCAATATCGTGATAGTCATGATATCGCGACAGTCACGACATCATGCTATCACGATAGTCACGATATCACGACTGTTGCGATGTCACACTGTCACGATATCATGACTGTCATGATATCACAACAGCTACTGCCATTGCGCCCTGCTCTTTCTTCGTGTCATGATATCGTGACGTTGTGATATCACGACATCGTGATATCATGACAAACTCCACCTTCGCGCCAAAGCAGACATTAAAAAATATAAAAGCAGACATTTAAAACATATAAAAGCAAAAATTTAAACATTTAAAAGCAGACATTTAATCAATAAAAGGCAAATCTAATCAATCAAAGGCAAAAGTCAAGCATTCAAAAGTGACATTAAAACCATCAGAGCAGACGTTAGACAAGTGGCAGCCGAGAACAGTCAGTTATTGCCGCCTGCTGTGCATGCGTGCGTAGGTGGGAAGATTGGCAGTTAGCGGACTATCACAAGGGCAGTCAGGTAAGCCCTAGTCAAGGTGGAGTCTCGTCCCTTTTGAGAAGGCATGGTCGCCACATGGCATCCCTGCGTGCCTCCTCCAAAGAGACCCCATGGGTCTATAAAATGGTGGACTTTCCCATCCAAAAAAAAAAGGTTGACAAGCATTTTTTAACGCAACGAAGTGCTGCTAAACCAGAGACCCGATTGCATCAGTTTCGATTCACCTTTTTCACATCCAGAATCTCTTTTGCAAGAGAGGTTGTTGGGTGGTTTTCGAAAGCGTGAATCCGAACCTTCAGACCCGATATTGGACACAGTAAACCACCAATTTGCCGACACCACAGTATCTTAGATTTTGAGCCCATCCCTAGTGGATTGGCGTCGAAATTAAGTTTTAACGGGGGCGGCCCGCTTGGGCACCCTACGCACATTCTTATTCTTAATCTAATTTATGCTATTTTCAAATATATCCTGCAGTTAACAGTGTTTAAATAGAATATGCTTTCTGTTCACATTATCATGCTATCACGACTTTAGACGTTCATCAAGTATTATCGTGCTTCTATCGTTTTTTGCTCCCCCACTAACCTGCAGGTAACAACATTGATTCGACAGTGGATTGGCCGACTGTTTTAGTGGCAGTGGCCACCTGGTGACATTTTCTGATTTCTATCCGAATTGCAGGTTGCATAGATTTGTTTTGGTTGCACGCATTTAGTCAATCTTTCACACATATTTCTTATCGATTTCTAAAGTTAAACGCTCTACATTTTAACACAGGTGCTACTAAAAAATTTACTATTTCTTTGAATGCAGGAAGAACAGCAAGGAGCAAGGATTCATTAGACACAAGCAACGATAACACTTTGGCCCGCCCGTTTCAAATTTGGGCATGCGAAAAAGAAGATCACTATTCATTTGTTGCAATGGAAACATGCTAACTCTCCCAGCCCTTGAAAAGGGAGGAGACGTATTGTAACCGAGTTGGAACCACATGAATAAAAAGGGTTGTGCTCCTACTTTTGATGTATCAAGCTAGTTATTTTACATTGCATCTTAGTGTTTCTTTTATTTCTGGAATATCATGCTTTCAGTGGCGATCACGGTGGGACCCTGTCCCCTTTTTTTTTTTTAGATTCAAAAACTGATTGAAATTTATGTTTTTTTTGCTTAAAGGTACCGAGCCGAATCAGAAACATCCGATTTGGGTGGAAAAGACAGTCGATTTGAGCAGAAAAAAAAGGGTTAAGGTTCCAAAGCTATACCTGCATTTTTTTTTATTATTATCATTTTCTATTTCTACTTTTTTGTCAACTTTTACTTTCTTAGGGAAAGTTTTTTATGCTTGTTTCATTTTTATTAAATAAAATGAACCCCACACACATCACGTGGTAAATTAAACCAAGGAGCTGGTCGTAAAACCCCAGCCCTTGAGTAAGACCAACTATGGGTTCATCACCACCTTGGCTTAGCTTTGCATCCATTTCCCTGATTGTCACTGTTGTTAGGTGTAAATCCTGACGAAAGCTAACCGAGTGTTGCTGGGGTGATTCCCATGCATGCAAGGATAATTCTTCTATGGTAGGTGTCATTAACAGGACAATCCCCCCTTTCGTAACGCCTATGTTCCATGTACCATCTGCTCTCACGTACCTATAGTTTCCCTCTCGTAAGGGTGGGTATATAGAGAGGCTGGTATATCGGTCAGGAAATGGTATATTGAAGGGGTGACCATTTATGGGAGTCATATGAGCCAACATTATGCATTTAAACATTCTTCAAAACTTGCAAAAACAAAACAAAACATCAAAATGCACTAAACCAGTTTAGGACACACTATTAATCCTTAAAAGAGATAATCACCGTTTGTGTATGTGTGTGTTCATTTCTGCTTAGTGTAAAAAAAAAAAAAAAATCATCATAAACGAGATAAAAATCTGCTTAGCTAGTAGAAGAGCACCACAATGGTGCTCACCCGCAGCCAATCCTAATCAAGGGCGAATGCTATGGGGAACATCCAAGGAGGCACAAGTCACCTCTGATATAGCCCCAAGGATTTGGTCATACCACCTTGGCAGCCTGACACACAAGGCAGTCCCCTCTGTGCCCCAACAGAATGGGACTATAGGGGCACCTCTTTGAGGAGCACTCCTGTTCAGCATAACACTCAGCACACACCCTTCCATGAGGGGTATAGTCATAGGGGAGCTCCCTTAGATGCTCGCTATGAGCGGTCACCGCGCGATGAAGCGCTAGGTCAACATAGGGTTCAACGGGAGGAACCACATCATTACACTATCCCTCCTTCACCCCCTCTAGTTGTCAAGACTACAAGGACAAATCTAGAGAGCAAGGTTCCTCCAAAGCACAAGGCTCTTTAGGTAGGGTAGGCCAACGCCACTCGTCCCTCTTTCACTTATGAAATGGGGTACGAGGAAGACCCCTACCTTCCTCGAGAGCAAGATTCCTCTGCACCTGCTATCTATCAGGACCACTCATTGAGGCCAGAGCCTCGGGGGAATGTCGCTACCACCAATAGAGGAAGGTTTCCTATAGAGATCTTGGATCACTAAAACTGAGATAGATATCTAGGAGAGGCATCTAGGCCTTCTAGGCATGAGGCAGGGAGACCAACTATCTTAGAATCTATCAAGCATTTCGCACATCAGATGCAACTCACACAACTTGAGCTAGAATGACAATAGTTAGAGCAATGGTATCTTCTAAATAAAGAGAACCTTCAGGACTAGAAGTATGAGTTGTTCCAACACACTATGTAGGAGAGGACACCAACCCCTCACACACATAAGACAAAACATTGTGAGGGGCACAACCCATGGGGGCGATACAGGTCATCGCAACCTCATCAAACGCTACCCCCAACACCTCCTAGACATGATCAGGAGGCTACTCTCCTAATTCTTGAAGCACCACCCCCGATGCCTCCTAGAAATTAGCAGGATGCCGCTCCTATAACCAATGATGGGTGCCTTCCTCAGACATCCACCCAGGTTTATGAGCCACCCTTAGAAATTCATCAAGAAGCCTCTAAGGAATCAGAGCGAGAAGAAGAGTGGGATGAACTGCCCTACCAAGGCATGGGGGGTGCTATCTAGCCACCCCTCCATAGGCCCCAAGTTCCTCAACAAGAACCAACCAAAGAGGAGGAGCTCAAATCTCCCGATACATGCAAAGTGATAGAGTACTTAGAGTCGATAGAGACCAAGATTTTGGAGCTCCCAAGGCCCAACTTACATGAGGTTCCTTTCGAAGAGGATCAAACTTTAACCATAAGGCTACCTGATGATACAGTCCTCCATGTCTCATAATCTCTAGATTCTGATGAGCTGTACTCACTGGTCGAAGGTGAGGATAAAACAGAGATAGCCCACAACAATCACATGCGACAACATCGACATCCTATAAATATCGATGAAGCATGTCAATAGATAAACATAATACTAGGGCATGAGTGGCACGTTAACCCACCATAGTGGGACCAAGCGTTACATCTTCCACTTTGGGCACACAAAGATCAACTTTCGCCCAGAGACCTCATAGCAACATCAGTGCCGAGGGAAGACCTTGTCCTCCTATTCGTGCGTAGGGCAGATCCATTCGTGCCAATCCCTCTAGAGCCAGATCCGGAGCACAAAGACCATCAAGCTGGGGGTACCTCTATCCCCTGAAGAGCCATAGTCCAAACCTAAAAAGCTCCAAGGATTCTCGCAATCGCTTGGTCACCCCAAAATCTCCAAGGATTATCGCAATCACTTGGTCACCCCAAAAGCTCCAAGGATTATCGCAATCACTTGGTCACCCCAAAAGCTCCAAAGATTATCGCAATCACTTGGTCACCCCAAAAATGCTCCAAGGATCCCTAAAATCGCTTGGTCAATCCCAAAAATGCTCCAAGGATTGTCAAAATCGCTTGGTCAAATCCCAAAAATGCTCCAAGGATTGTCAAAATCGCTTGGCCAAATCCCAAAAATGCTCCAAGGATCCCTAAAATCGCTTGGTCAATCCCAAAATGCTCCAAGGATTCCTAAAATCGCTTGGTCAATCCCAAAATGCTCCGAGGATTTCCACAATCGCTTGGTCAAAAAAAAAAAAAAAAAACACAAAATCATCAAAAACAACAAAAATTTTCACATCTCATTTCTAGGCATACTCAAATTCATCAATAGAGAGCTCTTCTCGCACCTCATCTTCATATTCACAAAAATCAATCCATCAAGAATACAAAAATACATAGCTGCATCAAAGCATTGCATCCATACATTGCATATTTGTGGTCGTACGGGTCAAAGGCACCATAGGCTGTAATTGCTTTGCTAGTCCATCTTGTTCCCCACTGTTCCATTTTACAAAAACAAAAAAAACACCATGCATTGATTTTTACCACACTAGAGTCAGTGGTCTTTTAATGTATCAAGATTTTTCGTGATTTAGTCATCATTTTTCTCTTTAGCCATGTAATGTATCAAGTCAGACGGATTTTATGAAGGTAGAGTTACACTTGAAATACACCTTGTTACGTAACATCCCAACACAAATTAAAACACATAAAAAAAAAAAAATATGAAAATTCCCAAGTTGTGTGAACGAAAGATGAAACCTGTGTAGTAATCCAGGTCACCATAAGTGAAACGGTTATCTTGCTCATCACCCCGTGCGAATGGTTCCAGAATGCTAAGAATTCACAAAAGGACAAGCTCTTTCCCATTCATTCACCTCCATATACAATGATTTTCACCACTACCAAATCCCAATCATATTTGGTTCCCAAAGTTGTAAGGATTTGTACTACACGTCCCTGCAAAGGATGGGTAGTCATCCCCAAGACCCAAAAGGGATCAACGCCATTCACAAAAAAAATTCCAACAAATCATCATCCTAACACTTTCCATTCACCTTTGGTCTCCAAGTTGTAAGGATTCGTACTATCTGCCCCTAACCAGGATGGGTAGTCATCCCCAAGGCCTAAAAGATCAATACACTTACTCCATAATCTCCATCACCCCCTTGGTTCCCAATGTCATAAGGATTCGTACTACACGTCCCTGCAAAGGATGTGTAGTTGTCCCCAAGGCCACAAGGATCAAGGCCACTCACAAGCCCAAACTCACCATAGTCAAAATACAAAATCAAATAACAATGGTTATCACCACTATTCAAAATCCTTGCTCAAAAAGAATTAATAGAAAATAAACAGTGATTTTCATCACTATATAGACGAGCAACTTTCTAAATCATTCAGCCAACAAATATCCTGAACTTGAATCCCTAGAATTCTTAGCATTCGAAAACCATCTAGGTGATCCTCATTACAGGTGTGGTTGATAGCCTATCTGGCAATGGTGGTATCCTACCCGCATGACGATATGTCTGTCACATTCACTTTGCATTTGTACAGACCAATGTTTGCATAAGGATGAGCTAGCTTATGGTATCCTGGATAACACCGTAGATTAATCTAACTAAATACAACAAAGGAGTTAGTGGAGCTAATTAGGTGATCCTAAGTACAGGTTCGGTTGAAATCCCATCTGGCACTGGTGGTATCCTGACAAATACCACATAAATGAACTCAATTGCACACACAGGGATGTGAAATATCTTGGTCAAAAACAAGTCCGATTCATACCTTGTTCAAAAGTCTTGTAAGATAAAGTACAATCATGGCTAGTGAGTTAAAACTGTCTAAGTCTCAGAAAACCTTAGCTACATTTCTAAACCAACTGTGCTACTTTTCATCCTTACAATACCATCAGAAAATACAAAAAAAAAAACATGTATACATCCAAAGTCATGCATCACAACAATCGCCTAAAAGACAAAATAATAGAGTTCTAAACAGTCTATGGTGCCATAACCAAACATCACAAATTCTATCCATCCATTTCATTTTTGCATATCACATATAAATCAAAAACATTTGCATTCATCATAACATATGCATCCATCATAAATCAACATACAACAATCACATTTATCATACCATATGCATACATCAATATAAAGTAACATGCATCCATCAACATCAATCATTGTGCATAACATAAAATCATGACATATACACAAAGAAAGAAAATCAAAACAACAAAAACATCCCAAAAAATGCAACACAAAAACATAGCAATAAGCATTGCCGGACACAAGTGCTCTTGCACTTAACCTCTTGGCATATAAAAATCGATGTCGGGGTTCAAATTGTCATTCTCCTACTTCCCCAAGAAGGCTACCATAGCTGGACTGCTCCATGAGAAGACGGGTTTTTGATGATTTCACCCCATTATGGCATCAACAAAAGGGTTTTTACCCACCAAAAATAGGTCCAAATGTCAGGAAATTACACATGCTTAACAGTAAAACATCTAAAGGCACCCTTGCACAAGTCATCTTGGGTCAAGCGACTCATCGCTTTTCTCATGAAGGTCATTTCCTCATTGATTCGTCGCTTGAGGGGGTAGTCACACTTAGTCACCAATCAACAAACACACACCCAATCAAGGCAATGGCATGCATTCAAAGAATCATTGACAAAGACAAGCACGCTCCTGCTTGGGGCATTAAACAAGCAATCATCAAATTGATCAAACACTTGGCATTCCTGAAGCATGAACACAAGGTTCCCCCGTGGACAAAAGGTTACGCCCTTTGCCTAATCATGACTGATCAATGTCCAAGCTCAAGTCACACCTCACCAAAATAGGTTAACACTTGAAATCAAATTCATTAGCTCGTCAGAAGAAAGGATTCAAGAATGCATGCCCTTTCCATACTTGGGGCATCAAAATTTGGTTAGGTTACCAAGAAACCCTAATAATTAATGCTTTGGTTATCTATTTTTTTGCTCAGCACCACGTCACCCACAATGCTTCCCAAAAAGGGGCATCTGTAGACACCAAAATAGCACCAATCCGATTAAGTGACTACAAACACTGATCGCATTGACATACACAGCTTTCAGGGCAGCCCTCAGAGGTCAAACAGTGGTCCTAGCCACTTACACAGCAGTTTGGAAGGTCGAAAAGTGAACAAAGCAAAGCTGGTCATTTTAACAAGCCTTAATCAAAAGCAGGCCTTAAGCAAAAGAAAGCCTTAGGCAAAAATTGCTTTTAAAAGCCTTAGGCAAAAATTGCTCTTAAAATCCTTAGGCAAAAATTGTTTTAAAATGCTTTGTTGCCTATCGCGATATCGTGACGGTCCTGATATCACGACAGTCACGATGTTGTGTTGTCACGATTTCGTGACAGTCGCGATGTCGCACTGTCGTGATATCACTATAGTCGTGATGTCGCGCTGTCACGATATCATGATAGTCGCGATATCGCAACAGTCGCGACGTCACGCTATCGTGATGTCACACTGTTACAATATCATGACAGTCACGATATCATGACTGTCGTGATGTCGTGCTGTCGTGATATCGTGATAGTTGCGATATCGTGACTGTCGCGACGTCGCACTATTGTGATATCATGATAGTCGCAATATCATGATTGGCGCGATGTCGTGCTGTCGTGATATCGTGACAGTCGCGATATCGTGACTATCACAATATCACGGTAGCTACTGCCATTGCGCCCTGCTCTTTCTTGGTGTCACGATATCATGACATCGTGATATCGCGACAAACTCCGCCTTCACACCAATGCAGACATTAAAACATATAAAAGCAGACATTTAAAACATATAAAAGTAGACATTTAAACATTTAAAAGCAGACATTTAATCAATCAAAGGTGAATCTAATCAATCAAAGGCAGAATTCAAGCATTCAAAAGTGACATTAAAACCATCAGAGTAGACGTTAGA
Source organism: Wollemia nobilis (assembly GCA_028583015.1). Taxonomy (NCBI): domain Eukaryota; kingdom Viridiplantae; phylum Streptophyta; class Pinopsida; order Araucariales; family Araucariaceae; genus Wollemia; species Wollemia nobilis. Next base: position 17,894,628 of record JAQPPZ010017235.1, read on the forward strand.
CAAGTGGCAGCCGAGAACAGTCAGTTATTGCCACCTGCTGTGCGTGCGCGCGTAGGTGGGCAGATTGGAAGTTAGCGGACTGTCACAAGGGCAGTCAGGTAAGCCCTAGTCAAGGCGGAGTCTCGTCCATTTTGCGAAGGCATGGCTGCCATGTGGCATCCCTGCGTGCCTCCTCCAAAGAGACCCCATGGGTCTATAAAACAGTGGAATTTCCCGTCCAAAAAAAAAAAGGTTGACAAGCATTTTTTAACGCAACGAAGTGCTGCTAAACCAGAGACCCGATTGCATCAGTTTTGATTCACCTTTTTCACATCCAGAATCTCTTTCGCAAGAGAGGTTGTTGGGTGGTTTTCGAAAGCGTGAATCCGAACCTTCAGACCCGACATTGGACACAGTAAACCATCAATTTGACGACAACTCTTTCTCTGAGATTTTGGGCCCATCCCTAGTGGATTGGTGCCGAAGTCAAGTTTTAACGGGGGCAGCCCGCTTGGGCACCCCACACACGTTCTTAGTTTCAGTTTAATTTATGTTGTTTAAATAGTTTACGTTTTCTGTTAAAATATATCCTGCATTACGTTTCACGTCTAATCTGGATTTTGAAAGATTTTATTGAATATATCATGCTTTTGCGGCTTCTGCTATCCCATTAACGTGCAGGTAACAGCGATCGGAGTTACCGACTATTTTGCTGGCGGCAACGTTCTGGTGAAGTTTTCGGTTTTCTGTCAAATATGCAGATCGTTTAAAATCATTCTGCTCACCGATTTAGCTAACATTTTACGTGCATATTTTATCGTTTTTCTTAGAAAACAAGTTTTTCTTCCTTGCAACAGGTGCTACTAACCATGTCACTGTGTCTCTGAATGCAGGATAAACAGCGAGAAGCAAGGATTTATCGACATAAGCGACAACAACACTTGGGCCCGCCCGTTTCAAATGTGGGCATGTGGATAGAAGAAGTATTAATCATGATTGTAACCAAGACAGGCTAACACTCCTAGCCCCTAAAAAGGAAGGAGATGTATTGTAACCGAATGGAATTAATATAAAAGGGCTATGCTCCTGCTTTCTCCTTTATGTTTGGTTGATTCGATTACATGCGTTCTATTTCATGCATATTCATTTAGCAGCAAGTTAGTTCTGTTTTCATGCATTTTAGTAGAAGAATGAAAATCATAGATGAAGAAAATTTGGAATTGAAATTGAGTTTCTTTGGTTCTCCTGGAAAATGCCATTTTGGTTTTGGACCCTAGAAATGTAGTTGACATCCACCAGAGAAGGAAAAGAGTATGATGGATTCTTTTCTTACTACACCTGGGATTAGCATTCCTATTGACTGGTAACACATCATATATGCATGCCAATGTAATATTCTTTTTTTCTTTTTGCAAATGCAGTTGTCTTTACCATAATATTGACATAATTGCACAAATAACTAGGGATATTATTATTATGGTCTTATTTTCCTAATCAATGGCTACATTAGTTAATTCAATAGACATGTGTATCTCTTAGAATGATATTGCAAATGGGGTAAACAGATCCTAGTTTGCACATGCAAAATTGTTGTCCAGTTGGTCCATGTTTAGTCAATTATATTTGTTATTATGATTGGAATTGGGTCAAAGATAAAGTTTGTTTATCTAATTGGTTCTGAAGACTATCCATTGTTTCAGTTATTATCCCATCAATCTTTGTTATTATAAATAACATAGCATTGCAGATATTATAATGTTGTTATCCATAATCCTATTGTTGTATCATCCACCTAGGATTTAGGCTTACAATAACCTCACCTACTACTATGTTGAGAATGCAATAGGAATTTTTACAAGAAGATACATCATCATTTGTGCTAAGGTAATTTCTTTGAAGGGTTTACCTTCAATTTATGAAGCTGCAAATGGTCAAAATAGATCAACTATCAAACATCTACCAATAGTACAAGATTCCCAATTGACAACTCATGTTGAAACTATAATACTTAGCCATGAGGAAGAAGATGGTAACAATAATTTAAAAAATGAATTTAAGGAATAAAATTTGCAAAGGTTTATCATGGTGAAATATTTTAATAATGAAAATTATTGCAAAACAAATTTTGGAAGGTGTGATTCAGTATTTTCAGAAGCATTTTCACAAAGAGAAAAATAAATCCAAGAAACTGCATATGACAGATATCTATTTGAATTATAGAGAATACTCTATAAGTATGGAATCAAAAGCACCAAAATATTTGACAACGGACAAAGGCCAGATCAAGCAGAATGAGGTGGTAAAAGGGAGAATTTCCTATAGTTTACCATACTCCAATGGAAATAGAAATATGCATGTCTTACCAATGAAACTACGTTCCCATATTGAAGCTCCCATCAGGCAAGAACAAGAGTCACAAAGCTCATCATCAACTAAAGCTTTAGTTTGTTAGAGAGATTCATTAAAGACTACTTTATAGAGAGGATGACTTCATATGGAATGCATCCTAACTGTCAAAAGCCCTATCATATTGTAGCTTCTTATGTCATTGGGATGAGTGAAAACAGAGGACCAGTTCCTAGAGCAGCTCACTTGGATAATCAAAGCAAGATTTAGAATATCTAAATACAACATATTTACATAAATGTGGTTGTAATGCTGGTGCACTTCATGCTTGTGCTAATTATGATGTTCTTATTCTGGATGTTGGGATTATCCAACCTTGCAAACCGTGGTATGCCAGCCAGACTATATTTTTGAGGGGATTTAAAAGTTGTGTATCCTTCTACAGTGTTTTGGACTCAGCAAATATGTGCACTTACATTTTAGAAATTCTTCACAAACACTTTTGGCCTCCTCAAAATGATTGCATAATTTTCATCGGATATCAGGTCCGAGGATGGAATCTGAACACAAATAGGTTCACAAAGCTGAGATTCATTCCAACGTTCGTCGTAAACATATCATATAGTGGAGGGAAACAATAATGGCTTCGATTGAAAATCCATGGCGTGTTGATGTAGGTCCCAAATATTTCGAGCACAATATTTTGAGTCACCCAATATTATAAGTCAACTTAATATTATAATTATTAACTTATAATAATATTACAACAATATTATTAGCTAATTCATGATATTATTATATTAATCATAATATATTAATAATAATTAAATATAATATATTAGGGATGATAAATATAATAGAATATAACTACCTAATAGTATTGAAAATATTATCATATTATTAGGCTAAAAATTTATAAACAATATTATATGATCATTATATTATTATTAATATTGTTACATTATAATATTAATATTATTTTCAGTGGTTTATAATATTATTAAGGTGGTATTTATATTCTTATATCACGTTTTACTTACTAAAATTTATATGATACTATAATAGTAATAGTTTCATTAGAAGTGATTATCTTTGTGTTCCATGTAGTGAACCCAATAGAGAAAGATTGATTATAATGCTAGAATAATAAAAAGGAATCTCTTTTATTAAGGAATCACTATTGTATTGTATGGTGAACCCAACAATTAATTAATAATTATATTCTTCGATGCCTCAACTATACCAATTGAAAGGCCTATTTCTACGAGTGTGAAGGTGTGATCAAAGGTCACAACCTTTGTGAAAGAGAGAGTGATTAAATAATTAACTAATAATGTGATTAGTATGGTGGTTAGGAGTAGAATACTAACATGCCACCTTCCTTAAAAAGAGCTTTGTCCTCAAAGCTCAAAGTAAGGAGCTTCGTTGCTTGTTTTCCCAGTTGAATTTGTGCAAGTTCTTGTACTATTTTAATGTCACTTTTTTGAAGGCAAGGATATATTGAAGGTCGAAACATTAGTGGGGGTTGTTAGAAAGAATAGTAGAATCTTCCTTAGGAGAATTGTGATGATGGTAGGATTTCTCTTTAGCCGATTCTTCCTGTGTAGAATGAAGGGAAAATAAAGGTGCACTCACTCTTTTGTCTCCTTTCTGAATCAGGTTGCCTATATGATGAGAGCTCACTATTGGTGATGAAATTGTGTGTAGTTCTTTGAGAGTGTATGTCTTGCCTTCATTTTTTACTACATGGATGTCTACCTCATCTTTTCTTGGTGCATCGAGCACTTCTTGCACATCGATCTCATTTCCTTCATTGTTATGATCAGGTGCTTTGGTCATGTTGTGCATATCCCCCTCACCTTCGTCCTCTATGAAGTGATAGGGATCAACTATATTCAATAAATACAATGTTTGTGTATCACAACAATGAAGGGGTCCAAATTACTCATCACAAGTATAGTAGAGGTCTGTCGCTCATCGTTCCTCCATTTCTTGTAGGCTAAGGTACTTAACTAACAAGGGTTTATGTTTTGGAATAGTGTGCGTGAATGTCGATTTATCAATAGGTTGCTCCCCATGTTGACGTTGAACATTGAATGTATCGTCGACTAACAAGGCTAATCCAATGGCTTCTTGTAGGGTGTGAGGAGTGTACATCATGATATTCACTCTAATTTCTTCTTTCAATCCATTGATGAACCCACTTATGAGGACTAATTCATCCAACCCTGTGATGCGATTGGCGATATCCTAGAACTGAATTTTATATACACTCACTAATGTGATTTGATGTAGGTGGGCAAGATTAAGTAGCAAAAGTAGGTTGGGATCGTGAGATATTCTTCCATCGGCCATTTGCATAGTCATTTGGCTAAAAGGTGTCACAAAAAGTGTTGAAAGTCGTCACAAACATTTCTTGAAAATTATCGTTAAAAATTGCATAAAAGTCATCCTTCGGCCATTGCGGTTAGGTTTTGGAGATTTTATAAATTTTGTAAGTGGCAAAATTAGCAAGAATTTTCAATGCCTTGACAACTTTTAGCAAGAATTTGCAATAGTAACAAGTCTTATAGGGTTGTGATACAATGGATCGCGTGAGTGTGGAACGTCTGGCAAGATGTAGGCTTGGTTTGATGTTTTAATTGGTTGTTCGCATATGGCTATGAACAAAAATGGTTGAATTTTTGTTGTTCAATCAGTTTTTTTCCTTCGGTCTATGAAATTCATGGTGGGTTTTAGTTTACCTAACTGCCCTATTTTTTCTCCCATGCTCGTTGGTGGTTCTCTGTTTATTGTAGGGGCTCACTGTTTGCTATAGGTGAGGTCCTAGTTAATACATGGACATCGAATAAACGTAGTGTTGGTGTTTAGGATACTGAGTTTTGTCGATGACTAAGTCTTGGTATTCTAGAGTAGGGAAAGGAGACGAAGACATTGTGATGCCGTATTTTGCTTGAAAAAATCGATATTAATTTTTGATGCCCTTTTTTAAACTTCCTTCTCTTCGTTGTCTACGATGTCGATAAACCTTTCTCGGCGATCAAAAATTTAGATAACCTTAGTCAGAAATTTGATAAAATAAAAAAAAATTCACCAGTTTCTTAGGCTCCGTCAGAAAACGATGCTCACGCAGAAAAACTTCTAAACGATGATGACAAAAGATTTAACAGTGATTAGAAATGAATTTATGATGCTAGAATTATTTAAAACTTAGGTTATTTAATTTTTCCTTTCATCGGTTTTTCGAATGCGCTTGCCAGAAATGCAGGGTGAGCGACTGGTTGGAATTTTTTTTTTTCAGTGAACAGTGACGTTTTGTGAATCCGATTAACCGTATAGTAGTTCTTTTTTATTTGTGGCAGGTATTTTAGATGTTTTTAGTAAAAAAAGGATGCCTAAAAACCGTTGGTTTCTTCTGCTCACCGGGTTGTCATGTATGCAGGGGATTCATGACGCTATGAATTGTATATTTGTGCCAAAAAATTGCAATCAGCACCACACGATAAAATAAAGAAGGGAAAAAAAATTGTTTGATTATTTCTTCCCCTTTGACAAGGCTCTGATACCAGATGTAGTGAACCCAATAGAGAAAGATTGATTATAATGCTATAATAATAAAAATGAATCACTTTTATTAAGGAATCACTATTGTATTGTATGGGGAACCCAACAATTAATTAATAATTATATTCTTCGATGCCTCAACTATACCAATTGAAAGGCCTATTTCTATGAGTGTGAAGGTGTGATCAAAGGTCACAAAATTTGTGAAAGAGAGAGTGATTAAATAATTAACTAATAATGTGATCAGTATGGTGGTTAGGAGTAGAATCCTAACATTCCATGTTTTTATATATTATTAATAATACTCGTGACTATTATACTACTAATTCATTTTATTATTAGTCTACTATTATTATAATAATATTCATAATAATAATATTAGTCTAATATTATTCATAATATTTTTATTATAATATTTATAATAATAGTTATGTTTATCTTATTTATGTATGATTTGTCTTTCCAATTTTTGGTAGTGCTATTTTTGTGTGCATGAGGACATGCACTTACTTTAGTAGGATTGATGAGTGTTTAAATTGACTATAAAATGTAGTTTTATTCCTAATTCTAAGTTATAAATATGATGATTATGAATGACTTTTGCCAATTATTATGCGTAATTTATATGATTTTTGATGAATTTAATTTATAAAACTTTATGTGCTAAATATTGGTAATATTACATAAAGTGCATAAGATTGTTGTGCTTTTAGTAGGTAGATGTTGCAGGTAACTCGTAGGAGAATGCTACAGCCAAAAACAGTTGGAGTCATCACTGGGAAATTGCGTTGAAGAACAGGTTACGAAAGGATCTACTAGAAATTTGACCATGTAAAACCCGTCTGATGTGTGGAGTTCCACGTGTGATGACAATATCATAACACCACATGGGTTACCTAGTCAACATGATTATTTGATGTGGTGGCATTATTATTTGACATATTATTTTAATCTTTATTGTATGATTTGTAATATGTCATTAAATTTATATTTTGCTAAGTTATTAATATTTTAAGATTTAAATGCAAACTTTATTTATCCTTTCTCTTGAGAATAGTACAAACACTTTAATACGTTATCAACAACTTTATTTAAAATTAGGATTTTTTATTATGTTAGTTTAGAAATTTCCACTTGGACAATTTCAATTGTACCAAGTCAAAGGTTAGTTGTTAGCGTGTTTTAATTTTAGATTACTTTTGTTATGTAAGTTAGCAACCAAATATTCAAATATTCAAGATGACAAAAAGACATACATAGAAGACTTTTATTTGTAAATGTCTAAGTGATATTATAAATACAATATCAAGACCTTTGAAAAGGTCTGCTAGTTATTGTCTACTATTGAATATCTGGAATTCATTGTATCTATCATATGAGCATTGTATGCATGAGGATTTGAATCTATCAATAAAGCATCAACATTTTCTCTCCATGAGTTTGGTAATTGTATCCTTGTAATTTTGTTATGTTGCATTCACTTTTGTAAATCTCTATTTTATTTCCTGCATCAATGAAATAAATGGTGTTAGAATAGTCTTTATGAAAATTACTTACTAAAAGTAAATTAGATTAGGGGAGAAGATAATTACACTATCCTCTAGGAGGTAGGGTCCACTCCAATAGCCAGTCCCTACTCTCTCGCTCTTGAAATATATTGGGATTAGTTAGTGCATAGAATTAATCTAAGGTTATAATATAAATCAAATTACATCATTTTAAATTATAAAGTAAATCAGCTAGTTAAAGTCATAAATGCATTATTAGAATTGCATGTGGATCCACAACACATAAAATTAGTTTAAATCATAATTGCATTATTTTAATTAAATTTATTTTCTATAATTTTCATTTCCTACAACTAAAACTAAGAAACAAAATCAAGTCAGCAGATTAATATTATGGAATAATCTATATTGGTGTAGACACCAAAATATAGCACCCTTTAGTTCACATTCACCACCTCACCATCAAATCCTACATAATAAAGATATATGCCTAAGTTCTAACTTAGGGATATAAAATCCTGCACATCATTATATTTTCCTAATTTATTTAATTCGAAAATCACCCTAGGATACCTTGTCCACCTATTGGACATGTGTCCTGGACACTTCATCCAACATTCATGCCACATCTTACCCATTCCTGTTCCCTTTTCCCTTGCACATGAGAAAAATTCCCAATACCCATGCCAAAACTCCTTTGTTGTTGTCCCCTTGTCCCTTCACATAAAACAACATCCCAATCCCACTCCACTTGGAGCCACCTCACCCCAGTTAAGTGAACCACACTGAATGACTCACTGTAATTACCCCTTCCATCTGGTAGTCCATATTTACCACTTGGCAAGTCAGGCTTGCCACCTCACATTCTCCTCCAAAGCCCCAGGCAGCCTATAAAGGCACCATCAATCCACCAAACAAAGGGAGCTGAATTTGCATACCGACAAGCTACCAAAATACATCTTGACCCAATGAGAAACTGAGAGCACGAGCTCGAATCCGATCATTGGCATGCATCCCGAGACAACCTATCATCTCAGCCAAAATTGCCCGCTCGTAGTTTTATAGTCAAAAATGCACATCCACGGTTTGACAACTGCAGGTCTATGGTTTCCAACCCGTAACCGCGTTCTCGTAGTTCCATAGTCCTGAACAGGTTTTATTAGTAGAGATTAGTAAATCATCAACTTGTTAGCAAGGCATTTTTAGTTAGTGTTTCTATGTTTCCTACAAGCATTCCTTTCGAGGGTTTTTTATTTGCATTCTTTAAATTCATTCATACAGGTGCTATTAACCCTTGTTTGGTTTCCATGTGTGCATGAGATAGGTATTTGAAGAGCTATTGAATATAGGAGTGGCCCCTACCTTGGATACCAAAGCCCACTCACCCATTGAAGCTGTAATAGAGGAACGAAGAACACCACATTTTGCAAAAAATCCAAAATATTTCCTCTCTTCTATAAAAATATTGTATCTCCAAGAGAGAAGGAAGCATTGTAACTTTACCCCCAACACATTTGGGGAAAAATCCAAAATCATTGTAACCTTGTATCAAATCTAATACAAAAGGGATTATTTTTGGCAATTCTTATTTCTTTCCTGTATTCATTTTATTTTGTGTTTAGTTCTTTGGTTACAATTGGATTTATTATTCTTTAAATAATTTTACCTAGATTGATAAATTTAATGCAAGCTATTTCAGATTGACACTAAGATCTCATCACCTCTCTTTGTCAAGCTACCACCTAGGTTGCTAGTTGTATTTGATAGCATATCTCTAGTTGTGGTGGTCAATATTGGTGAGGATTAATTCTCTAAGGTCTAAGATATCAATATTTTTTTTGGTATCCAAACTCCACCCCTACATCATCCTCTCCAAGGGTCACCAATAGGGGGTCATCCTCATTAGGCTCTCTAAATTATACAATATTAGGATCCCACTTATAGTTGGTTAATCTCTCATCACTCATTAAAACAAGATGTTGCCTAACTCTGGTACATCCTCCACTAGTCCAAAATTATGTTGCACCTAATAAAAATGATATAGTTCCACCTCTTCCTTCTTTGACCATAGCTATCAAATCTATCACACCCAAGCTAGCTCTACACTATCCTTATCCTAATATGGTTACATCCTCCAGGGTCTCCATGTGATCCACTAAGGATGCATGCCATTTATCACCTACCTAGTTGTGGCTAACTCATCACCTAACCCTCTCCTTCTCCTTGAGGGTGCCCATTGATATGTATTTGGACATAATTTATTTACATATCACTATGGAAATCCGTTAGACCTCCTCACTGATATATATTACCAACTTCATACCTGAAGCAGAGTAGTGAGGATAATGCAACTATGTTACTTGTACATGATATTGTATAATATATTGTACAAGTGGTATAATACAAATATATCCCATACAAACCATATACCAGTCTCCCTCATATCAACCACAACCTCAGCAAGATCCCACAATATATATCGCCTGCTCATATGATATGCTAGTATCCTAGTAACAATACCACTTAGGACCATAGTCAATGTAGAGATACCATCTATCTCTACCATGTACTCCATACTGATGCCACTCAATTCAATTGGAAATGCAATATATTCTATCAATCGCTCTAATTACTACACCTATATGAGAGATTGATACACTATCTGCCCTCTAATGGAAATTTAAAGGATTCACCATACACCCTCTAAGGTCATGATCATCTCTCCCATAGACAACCAAAATATGGATGATTTTGGATACCATATTTCTACAAGTTCTATAAATAGAGCCATGTTTGTATCCACTATAGGCATATCCATCACATCTATAACCTAACCCGTTGCATCAAGTCTCTCTCTACACCATTGATAGCCTTCACATAATCAATAAAATATCTATATTACCACTCCTAATTCTCGAGAGGACCATACTACAATTAAAAACATCAATATTACACACCATCAGTCCATGATAGTTATAAAAGAATCAAATCATCAAAAAAGTTAGGATCAAATTGCAAAATAAAAACAAAAAGATTAAATTTATATATTTTTTGTGAATTTGTACCATCAACCATCAATATACTATGTTGAATTCACCTCACAAATTTACCAAGGTTTCAAAAAATTGCAAAACCTTAGCAAGGAGAATTCGTGGGTCATGAATTCATCGTGTAGCCATGAATTTACCTTGATGGCTATAGGAAAAAAAATCACTAGATTATTTTATGAATCCAATAAAAGGTACAAATAAATGATAAAAATCAATTAAAAAGATAAGTTGTTGCTTACTTGAATCCTTAGTTTGACTCCATAATTACCCATTCACACATAATCTACCTTGTGATTTGGAAGCCTCATTTTCTCTAGAGCCCTAAATAAGAAAATTGCATAGTAAAAATGAATTAGGGTTTTACCCCATTCTTCATTTTAACCTCCCTTTTTTCCTACATTTTCATAGTATGTATTTTTTACCACATAATTTTGATTTTCACGAGGAATGTTGTATTCCTCCTAAAACTTGAGGGGAGGCCCTAACTAGAAAAATTTAATATGAATTGATTTACATGCCAAAAAAATGGTATTTTCACACTAACCTTTTGTCCAAAACCATCCATCCTTTTTTGCCCATGTCAGCTTGTCATCAATTTCACTCAAGCATCTACATTTTTCTTTGATGCATTTATTGCTCATAATTATTCCAAAGAGGAGGATAATGTAGACAAAGAATTTTGACTCATGTCATAATTCCCTTTCCCCCAATGCATGTAAGCTCAAACCTCATAAGCCCACCTTTTTCCTCGTACCACCAAAACAATTTGCTAACCACCATATGTTTTTTCTCCATTTTTAGTGAATTCACAGGTACTAAAATTGATGCGTGAATTCACTAAAATAGTAAACCCACCAACTGCCAATATGTCCTTGCAATTCGGTCTAAAATCAATCGAATATCACACCTTTCATGAATTCACGGTATCAATTCCTACCTGTAAATTTACCCAAATTGGGAATTTTCTTGATTTTCCCAACAAATCCAAATTTCCCCCACAAATAGTTTCTCTTGGTTATATCTCATTGATCAAAGCCTTTAAAATCAATAGTCTACCTCCCAATTGAGGCTAATGGTCATTTGAGTAAATTAATATTGAATTGGAGAACTTGGAAAAACTTAGGAATTATTGTGAGAACTTTGAAGACTAACCACTTTGCTACATGTTGAGTGATAAAAGCAGGTATTTTGCTAATTGGAGAATGATATTGGAGCCTGCTTCACTGTATATTGGATCTACCTTGATACCATTGCTACTTTTGACCATCAACAACTAAATCAACAATACCTCCATTGTGAGTAAGTCATTTTAAAATTATCTTAACTTTATTATTTAATTTTTTGTACCTATATTTTACATTTAAGATAGCATGAATTTAACTTGCCAACTACAAATATACTTTCCAACCATGAATTCACACTATTATAGGCCTGGTGAGAAATATTTGCTTTCATATCCATTATTTCATTTGCACATCACATCTTGATCATCTTGCATTTTACAACATTCTAATTTTTGCTTTATTTTATTGTTTCATTTCAGTTTTTCATCTATTTACATGTATATTTACAATTTCCATTTTTTATGCATGGTTTATTATAGATACCAAGGATATTCTACTACCGCACTACTAAGATAAATCATAATGGCTTAATAATATCCTCAAATAATGATTGCAAGATTTTCATGAATTCATGCCATCAATCGTGAATTCTCTCACAACCATAAATTTGTAAGACCAACCATAAATTCACTCTACTCAATTATTTGGTTTAAGTAGGTACTCAATTATATCCATTTCAATTCCATACATTTATTTTTATCTGTTCCATACCTATTTATCCGTAGATAATTTTGAAAATATAATAAAATACCAAAAAAATGAAATGGCAATGCAATTAGCTTAGAAGAATTACTTCTTGTGTGTTGTCTTCAAGGAAAGATAAAGTGCATATAGCTTATATCTAGTTGCATTTGACCTAAACCTAGGTGTTTTGTAAATTGAAAGAACACATCAAACATACACCTTGGCTAGACTTAGAAGTGGTCTTAAAACACTTATTGGTGAACCCCTAATTTGTTAACCATCACCAAAGAAGGTACGATACCAAGCACCCATCGCATTGAGGTGTATGATTCTAATGTCCGATCCCTCTTATAGGTATAAATCCATTAGCTTGAGATAAACAGGTGCAAAAAATTTAACCTACAAGGAGATCAGGGCTCCATTTTATGGGCACCCAATTTCAAGTTGTAAGGTAATGACCAGTATGGTATTGAAACTAAGTAGGTGTGGATATTATAGAAAGTAATAATAGCTTACCAGGAGTTGATCTTGGATTTTATTGTGATTACAATATAGAAGTTAGAATATGATGTATTTATAGGAATGGGTTGGCTAAGAGTAGTCAAAGTTAATCATAATTGGGAAAAATATCAAATTACATTCAAGAAAGAACATCACAAATATATTATTAGCATAAAACATTAAATAATTAGTGAAGATGTTGCCATAATAGATGAATCAAGGAGTCCTTCAAAGGAGAAATACCAATATGACCTCATTGAAGAAAGAATGGTGTGCCTTGAGGAATGTAGTGAGGATGAAGATCAATAATATAGTGGACTTATACACTGGTATATGGAGGAGTATGAGGTGTTGTATCTCATACACATCTATATTAATATATAGGAAACTAAAAAAGTACAAGATAAGGAGAATGTTAGTAAAAAATCAAAGGAATATGAACAAGAGAAATGGAAATTTCCTAAAATCTTCATAGAGTATATGATTGGTGATACAAAAATAGACACAAAACCAATGCATCTAATAAATATGGCAAAGCCTAAGATAGAGCTAGAAATTATTAACTATGAAGGATCTCGAATAGTGAAAGTAAATTTGGGGACTAATAATGAACCAAGATTGATCCTTTACAAAGATGATTGGGATCCTATATTTAAAGTATAAGCTTTCAAAATATGCTCTGAATATAAGGATGTTTTTGCATGGACATGTAAGGACTTCAAAGAGATACCACTGGTGGTATGTGTGCATAATATTTCATTAATTTTGGGAGAACAAATAGTTAGAAGGAGACCTTATAGAATGAACCCAAATAATTCAGCATTGGTAAATATAGAAATAGAGAAGATGTTGGATGCTAGGATTATTTTTAAAGTTACCACAAGCGAATGGGTTTCACCTATTGTGGTCACCTTGAATAAGGAAGAGGAAAAAATTAATATATACATGGAATTTCATAGTCTGAATGAAGTTAAAATCAAGTATTCCTTCCCATTCATTTTATAAATTCTATCTTGGAGGAAGTCACAAGACATGAAATTTACTCATTTTTGGATGGATTTTCTGGCTATAAATAAATGAGAAAAATCAATTAAAAAGATAAGTTGTTGCCTACTTGAATACTTAGTTGGACTCCATAATTACCCATTCACACATAATCTACCTTGTGAGTTGGAAGCATCATTTTCCCCAGATCCCTAAATCAGCAAATTGCATAGTAAAAACGAATTAGGGTTTTACCCCATTCTTCACTTTAACCACCATTTTTTCCTCTATTTTTCATAGTATGTATTTTCTACCACATATTTTGAGTTTCACGAGGAATATTGTATTCCTCCTAAAACTTGAGGGGGGACCCTAACCAGAAAAATTTAATATGAATTGACTTACATGCCAAAAAAATGGTATTTTCACACTAACCTTTTGTCCAAAACCATCCATCCTTTTTTGCCCATGTCAACTTGTCATCAATTTCACTCAAGCATCTACATTTTTCTTTGATGCATTTATTGCTCATAATTTTTCCAAATAGGGGGATAATGTAGACAAGGAATTTTGACTCATGTCATAATTCCATTTGCCCCAATCCATGTAAGCTCAACCCTCATAAGCCCACCTTTTTCCTTGTACCACCAAAACAATTTGCTAACCATCATATATTTTTTCTCCATTTTTAGTGAATTCATAGGTACCAAAATTGATGCATGAATTCACTAAAATAGTAAACCCACCAAATGCCAATATGTCCTTCCAATTTAGTCTAAAATCAATCGAATATCACACCTTTCATGAATTCACGGTATCGATTCCTACCTATAAATTTTTCCAAATTGGGAATTTTCTTGATTTGCCCAAAAAATCCAAATTGCCCCCCCAAATAGTTTCTCTTGGTTATCTCTCATTGATCAAAGCCTTTAAAATCAATAGTCTACCTCCCAATTGAGGCTAATGGTAATTTGAGTAAATTAATATTGAATTGGAGAACTTGGAAAAACTTAGGAATTATTGTGAGAACTTTGAAGACTAACCACTTTGCTACATGTTGAGTGATAAAAGCAGGTATTTTGCTAATTGGAGAATGATTTTGGAGCCTGATTCACTGTATCTTGGATCTACCTTGATACCATCGCTACTTTTAACCATCAACGATCAAATCAACAATACCTCCATTGTGAGTAAGTCATTTTACAATTATCTTAACTTTATTATTTCATTTTTGTACCTATATTTTACATTTAAGATAGCACGAATTTAACTTGCCAACTAAAAATATACTTTCCAACCATGAATTCACACTATTATAGGCCTGGTGATAAATCTTTGCTTTCAGATCCATTATTTCATTTGCACATCACATCTTGATCATCTTGCATTTTACAACATTCTAATTTTTGCATTATTTTATTATTTCATTTCAGTTTTTTTCCATTTTTTATGCATGGTTTATTACAGATACCAGGAGAATCGACTACTGCACTACTAACATCCATCACAGTGGCTTAAGCAGATCCTCAAATAATTATTACAGGATTTTCATGAATTCATGCCATCAATCGTGAATTCTCTCACAACCACAAATTTGTAAGACCAACCATAAATTCACTCTACTCAATTACCTGGTTCAAGTAGGTACTCAATTATATCCATTTCAATTCCATACATTTATTTTTATCTATTCCATACCTATTTAATCATAGATAATTTTGAAAATATAATAAAATACCAAAATAATGAAATGGCAATGCAATTAGCTTAGAAGAATTACTTCTTGTGTGTTGTTTTCAAGGAAAGATAAAGTGCATATAGCTTATATCTAGTTGCATTTGACCTAAACCTAGGTGTTTGTAAATTGAAAGAACACATCAAACATACACCTTGGCTAGACTTAGAAGTGGTCTTAAAACACTTCTTGGTGAACCCCCAATCTATTAACCATCACCAAAGGAGGTACGACACCAGGTACCCCTCACATTGAGGTGTAGGATTCTAATGTCCCATCCCCCTTCTAGGTACAAATCTATTAGCTTGAGATAAATAGGTGCAAAAAATTTAACCTACAAGGAGATCAGGGCTCCATTTTATGGGCACCCAATTTTAAGTTTTAAGGTAATGACCAGTATGGTATTGAAACTAAGGAGGTGTTGATATTATAGAAAGTAATAATATCTTACCAGGATTTGATCTTGGATTTTATTGTGATTACAATATAGAAGTTAGAATATGATGTATTTCTAGGAAGAGGTTGGCTAAGAGTAGTCAAAGTTATTCACAATTGGAAAAAGGATCAAATTAAATTCAAGAAA
Source organism: Wollemia nobilis (assembly GCA_028583015.1). NCBI lineage: Eukaryota > Viridiplantae > Streptophyta > Pinopsida > Araucariales > Araucariaceae > Wollemia > Wollemia nobilis. The sequence continues at coordinate 17,910,686 of JAQPPZ010017235.1, forward strand.
GGACATCACAAATATATGATTAGCCTAAAACATTAAATAATTAGTGAAGATTTTTCTATAATAGATGAATCAAGGAGTTATTCTAAGGAGAAATACCAATATGACCCCATTGAAGAAAGAATGGTGTACCTTGAGGAATGTAGTGAGGATGAATATCAATCAGATAGTGGACTTATACACTAGTAGATGGAGGAGTATGAGGTGTTGTAGCTCAACCACATATATATTAATATATAGGAAACTACAAAAGTATAAGATAAGGAGAAGGTTAGTAAAAAAACAAAGAAATATGAACAAGAAAAATGGACATTTCCCAAAATCTTCATAGAGTATATGATTGGTGATACAAAAATAGATACAAAACCAATGCATCCAATAAATATGGCAAAGCCTAAGATAGAGGTAGAAAGTATTAGCTGTGAAGGATCTCGAATAGTGAAAGTAAATTTGGGGACTAATAATGAACCAAGATTGATCATTTACAAAGATGATTGGGATCCTATATTTAAAGTATAAGCTTTCAAAATATCATCGAAATATCAGGATGTTTTTCCATGGACATGTAAGGACTTCAAAGGGATACCACTGGTGGTATTTGTGCATAATATTTCATTAATTTTGGGAGCACAAATAGTTAGAAGGAGACCTTATAGAATGAACCCAAAATATGCAGCATTGGTAAATATAGAAATAGAGAAGATGTTGGATGCTAGGATTATTTTTAAAGTTACCACAAGCAAATGGGTTTCACCTATTGTGGTCACCTTGAATAAGGAAGTGGAAAAAATTAATATATACATGGAATTTCATAGTCTGAATGAAGTTAAAATCAAGTATTCCTTCCCATTCCTTCTATAAATTCTATCTTGGAGGAAGTCACAAGACATGAAATTTACTCATTTTTGGATGGATTTTCTGGCTATAATCACATTAGCATAGAAAAATAAGATAATTTTAGGACCATATTTATAGTTGAAAATGGTATTTTTACTTATAATAGAATACCATTTTGGTTATGCAATGCACCTTCCATATTTTAGCAAATTATTTTGTACATATTTGATCAATTGGAAATAGGAAAATTCAAGGTGTTCATAGATGATTGATCTATATATGGTAAAATTAAGGATCATCTATCGACTCGAAGTGAATGTATGAGTCATTATAAAAACCTATAAATATCCTTGAATTTTTGGAAATATTTCATGATGGTACCATATGGAATGTTGTTGGGACACATAGTGTGTAGAGAAGGGTTGAAGCTAGATCCTGACAAGATTTACATCATTCTGAATATGGAAGAGTCATATGACATGATATCATTAAAAATATTATTGAGATACGCAAGGTATTATCAAAGGTTTATAAGGACTTATGCGCACATGTCCTATCCATTGAATTCATTGACAAAAATATATTCCCTTTAGTTAGATAGAGCATCAAAGAGCTTTTGAGGAGTTGAAAGTAAAGCTCATGTGTAGTACTATTTTGGTATTTCCATACTAGGATAAGGAGTTCCATGTTCATATTGATGTATTGAATTTTGTAATAGGATACACATTAACTCAAGAAGGACAATTTAATCTAGATCAACTTATTTAATTTGCAAGTCATCTACTATCAAGGGTGGAAAGGAACTATAGTACAACAAAATAAGAGGCTTTGGGAATTGTATATACATTACAAAAGTTTAGGTACTATCTATTGATAAACTCATTTATCTCTTATGTGGATCATCAAGCTCTATAATACCAAATAGAAAACCATTAATACAAGGATGAGTTAGCAGGTGACTCATTACCTTAAAAGAATTTATATTTTGAGTGGTGGTTAGACCTGGTAAAAAACATGTAATAGCGTATCATTTATCAAGAATTAATTCAAGAGAACTTACAATTATAGGATTGTTGGATGAGTTCATCTATGGTTAAATATTTTTAATTAATATTGTACCACCATGGTACAAGTTAATTGGTGAATATCTATCCATAGAGGAATTACCCCCAAAGTTAAAAACAAAAAAGAGGTAAGTAATATTGAAGTCTACACCTTTCTAGTTGATAGCTAGATTATTGTATAAAATGGGTGTAGATGGGATTTTTAGAAGATGCATAATGAAGAAGGAAGTTAAAAAACATTAAAATAATCTCATGAAGGTTTGGTAGGACATATGGGGCTAGATGCTACTACACAAAAAATACATTTATCAGGACTATGGTGGCTTAAATTGAACCACAATGCAAAGGAATGTGTGAAGGCATGTGATACCTATAAAAGAGTATAGAAACCATTGCATCACAAATTTATGCCCTTACATCCATATCAACCTCAACAACTATTCAAAATATGGGGTTTATATTTTTTTGGTCCAGTTAAAAAAAAACAAAGGAAAAAATATCAATATATCATGGTAGCAATAGAATACCTAACCAAATGGGTGGAATCAAGGGAACTACTAAATAATATGATAAAAAGTATAGCCCATTTCTTGTATGAGTAGGTAATCAAAATAATCAAAATTTTGCTACAAATAACAAGTGATAGAGATGGTAACTTTGTTAATGAGGCTATCAAGAAGATGAGAGCTTATTTTAATATTTTACATTCATTTTCAAGTCCATGTTACCTAAGAGAAAATGGTTAGGTGGAGGCAACTAAAAAAATCCTAATATTTATACTATACAAAACTTATGGAATAGAATAAGTATATTGGTAGGAGAGGTTTCCATCTATTCTATGTACATATAGAACAACCTTTAAATATACAATAGACCATACACCATTTTAGATAATGTATGATCAAGAGGTAGTTGTGCTAGTAGAGTTCTTGGTACCTAGCCTGTGGGTAGTTTTGGAGCATCGTTTAGGTGACCAAGAAATTTTAGAGAAAATATTGGCAACATTAATAAAGTTGGACAAAAGACGAGTCATGGCACATTGGTAAATTGAAGTATCCCATAAGAAAAGGAAGTTGTAGCATAATAAGTATATTTAGAATTTAGAACTTAATCAAAATGATTTAGTTCTAAAGTATATGGTAAACAAGAAATAAAGCTAGGAAAGTTTAAAAAATTATGTCTTGGTCCATTCAGAGTAGTAGAGGTGATGAAAAATAGTGTAGTTAAATTGTAGAAGTTGGATGGAACAATGGTATTGAATATGGCGAATGTTTTAAATTTGAAACCATATAAATAAAAATGCATGATCATCGCTTTTAATTAAAATATAATTGAGACAACAACGAGAAGCAATATCTCACAAACAAGCACAAACAACCTAGAATAAGAAAAATACTCTAAAAGGGGAAGATGATATTGGAATTACATGTTTATTTGTTGAAGGGTAGGGGTCATAGCCAATTATGGAACAACAACAATTGGAGCCTCTCTCTGGGAAAGGAAGAAGAATGAGAGTGTTAGAACAAGTCATTATTATCTTAAGTTCTACTATGATAGACATAATTTATTTTCCACTCCTCCATGATTCAAGTGAACTCTTAGTATAGTCTAGATCATATTTGATGAGTTTTTGTAATCCAAAGGCTCTCAATGATTAACTTTGCTATTTATACAAAGTTGATCCATGAAATAAATCAATCAGTTCTATTTTGTTCCTTCCAATCTTGTAATGCTTTTTAGTTCTTCTCTTGGAAATTCCTAACATGGTACCAGAGTAGGATAGATTATGCTAGGCATTCTCTCTTGAATACATTTTCACGAACTGGTTCATTATCTCTTAGATTTTGTTTTTTAAAAAAAGGAAAATAGGTTTTTATATCTATTATAGATTGTTCATTTTATATTTGCAATTTTTTTAAAGAAATTTGTTTATGGTAATATCTAAATAGTTTGTCTAGAACCATATTATGCAAATATTCTCCTCATTTTTTTTTTTCAAAAAATATTAAAATTGCTACTCTTATGCTGCAAAATTTATAGATTTTGAAATTTATAATTGCCTTCCATATTTTATTGTTCTTCTCGTATGCCTATTTGTTCTACTCTCTTCTAAAGAACACTTGCTTTCTTGGTTCCTTATAGCCATTGCTTGCAATGTTAATCCATGAATGCATGCTTTATTTGGATCCTTTTTAGCCATCACTACGTTTCATTCTATAGTGGAGACAATTTTTGAAAGGCATATCATATTTGGTGATCAATTAAATTGTTGATTTTTTATGTTGGAAAATATTTTAACTTATTGAAATATTTAACAAATAAATGCAACATTTCTTGTGTCCAAATTAAGTGGACATTTGGTTATTTAAAAAAAAACACCAAATTCCATTAACTGTTTATAAGATGTGGCATCTTTTCCAACAGTTTTATATGGCATGCAACGTATGAGACTTTCATATTATCAAAGGATATTTCCTAGTTAAATCTCAATGATCGAAAGATTAGATTTTCCATCTCAATTTATCTTGAAGCTTCTCATATTTTTTGTCCCTCTATGCTTCAGAGAAGATTTCCAATTGTTTTTATATATATTCATAAAGTCAATGCTTAAAATATTATTCTCCTCTATGAATACTCAAAATACATTTGTTTACCTATGTTTGCATATTGGTTCTTCAATATAGAGTATTAATATTGATAGTATATGGTGTGGTGCCTTCACTAAGGTCTTCCGCAACCTTCACTATGCTTTCAAATTTGGTGGTTCATTCACTGACATCTTTTCATAAGCCTCTCTGCATAGTGCCATCCCTAACATCTTTCGTGTGCGCCAACTAGTATTCTGGTGAACCTCCCTATCATATTCGGTAGCAGCTAGGATTGTGGTGCACCTCCCTATCGTCTTTCTTATGCACCAAACCCATATCGATTCAAAGCCTTTTAAGGATTTCAAATCTTCCTTGCTACCCCTAGACGTCTCTTCTGAAGTCTCTCATTAAACTAGGTATACATTTTAATATACTTTTTGGTTTTGAGCTAATCATTCCTTGGTACAATGAAGTTCGTAGCCTTTGAAGGCTTTAAAATATTACCTCTCTGCCTCTTCTCTCATGATGTCTCTTTTCTAAAATCCTTGGTAAATAATGTTATATTTACTTTAAGTTTCAAATCTTAGGGTTTCAAATTTTTTTCTTAAGTGAGAATAATACTTCTGCTCATTGTATAAATGTGTAACACTCTAAAAATTCTTATATGCTTTTCTTTTTGTGCCTTTCCTTGGCCACTATAAGAAATCAAAAGGATAAAATTGTAATCTCAATAATTTTTTTTCAAGGGGGGTTTTAGGTGCAATCTTTAGCACCTATTCTAAAAGCTTCATAGGGGTTTTTTTGTTTTTTTTTGGTCATTGCCTCTATAATTTTTATTTTGATATTATTCCTATTACTATTTTCTTTAATAGGATTAATATTAAAATCTAATTACTTTTGTTTTGATATAATTACTAGTTAAGTTAAAGATTGAAGAGCAACTTCAAAGGATCCTTTTATTAATAAAATATTCCTTTTTTAATTAATAGGATATTTCTTTTAAGTTAATTTTTTTTAATAATTTTTTTTTTAATCCTTCAATATTGTTACTTACTAAAATTTTTAATAACCCTAACAATATCATTAAAAATTTATTAATCACCTATCTTCCTAGTATTGGACTTCTAATAACTTACAGTTTCCCTTATGTAAAGGTGGGTTATTATGAATTAGATATTAATATTTGGATGATTAAAAGCCTATGTTCCAAGTATCAATTCACCTCTTTAATTATAATTTCCCTCATGTAAGGGTGAGTAATTGAGAAGAAAAGATATATAAGCCTAGAATTATACAATTGGCCTATTTAGCTTTATCAAAATTTCTCATTTACTTATAGTTTCCCTCTCGTTAGGATGGGTAATTTTATGATATTGGTGTTTATTAAAGGCTTTTGTTTCCTTATTTATAAAATCCATTGCATTCTCTAAATACAATAATTGAAGTTAAATGGAGGAATTATTGGTTCACTTCAATTTTCTTTGGAAAAATGAATACAATGAATATAATTTATCCACTCACCCCTCACAACTATCATACATGGAAATCTAAAATATTAAATCTTATTTCTCAAAAAATGATCACACACCTGCTAGAAGAGAAGCAACTTGAATTTGAAAAATAATATGAATTTTTTGTTCATAAAGGGAAGATGTATAAAACAATGGGTATTATAAGCACCAATATAAATGAAAGCTTATGGTTTCACATTAAGGATTGTAAAAATATATATGAAAGTTGGAAAAAACTAAAGAACCTATTTGAAAAAGTAGATCAAATAAGTTCAATGCAGCTAGAGGCAGAATTAACAATATTATCTCCTGAACATTTCAACAATATTGTTGACTTTCTCACCAAATTTAAAGAAGTCCTCACTGAATACAAAGGTAGTGGCAAGAAAGAAATAGAAGAAGAATGCATCTATCTAATTATTTCTAAATTAAATAGTGTATTTCAAATTTTTTCAACCACTTTTTTATCTACAAAAGATGCTCTTGGTATAAGTTTTAATGTGCCCTCCTTAGAGGAATTTTTTGATAGGCTAACTAGAGAATAAATCAAACTTGTAAAGTATGAGATCTCTTACTCTTCCTAAAAAACCTTAGTAGCATCCACTAAAGAAAAATTCAAAAAGAAATAAAGAAATCCCATAACTTGTACTCACTACAAAAATAATGGTCATTCTGTAAATAAATGTTGGAAAATATTACAATAACTAGAGGTAGCAATGAAGGATCAAAAGATAGACACTAAGAAGTATATATGAAACTCCCTAAATTTTTAAGGAAAGACCACAAACACTTCATCAAAATATTGGGTTCTTGATTCTAGATCAGCTCATCACATGACTGCCTCAGATGAGTCATTCACTTCAATCTCCTCAAGTTCAACATGTAGCATAGAATTTGGTGACTCGTCCTTTATCCCAGTCAAATGAAAATGTGACATATCCATTTATGGTGGTTCTATGAATAATGTTCTCTATGTTCTAAAAATTGCAACAAATATCCTCTCCTTATATCATATTTGTACTTATGTAAAGGGGAAATTAGTTCTCTTCTCATCAATAGAAGTTGAGATAAGAGACTTTCAAGACCCCAAATATCTCATAGCCAAAGGAGATATTGATCAAAACACTCACCTATTTCACTTAAAAGGATTCAAAAATATGGAAGGAGCCTCCTTTTTTGTTGCACATGAAGATCTTGAAAGTAAAATTTGGCATGAAAGGTTTGGTTACATCAGTTATAAATACCTAAAGTAATTGAACACCCATGAAATGGTAATAGGATTACCTCAAATCTCTTCTATTTATGAAGTATGTCCTGGATGTGTTATTGGAAAACAACATCAAGATCATTTCCACCCAAGTGGTTCTCTAAAATCCTCATCCCCTATAGATTTAATATATAGTGATTTTATGGTCTTCCCAGAGCCTTATTTCAAAGGATAAAAATATTCTCTAACCTTCATTGATGATTTTTCCAGAAGAACTCGGGTCTACTTCCTACAATACAAAAGTGATGTTCTATCCCACTTCAAAATATTCAAATCCTTAGTTGAAAATTAGGCCTCTTGAAAAATAAAGCAAATTCGTACAGATAATTGGGGGGAATACTTTAGTAATGAGTTCTCATTTTTCCTATCAATTCATGGAATAATTCATCAACATTCTGGCTCCCATAATCCGTAGATAATGGCACTACAAAGATGGCAAACTGTATGCTCCACTCAAGAGATCTTCCAAATTGTTTTTGGGAAGAAGCAATTAACTGTGCAAACTATATTCAAAACTACACATCTCATAAATATCTTTGCCATTTGACTCTTGAGGATGCATGGAATAGCTAAAAAAATTATGTCTCTTTCTTCAATATTTTTGGATGTACTGCTTGGGATCATATCCCAAAGAAGAAAAGGAAGACTCTAGATAAGAAAAGAAGAAATATCATCTTTGTTGGTTATTGTGAGGAAATGAAAGCATACAGGCTCCTTGATCCCACAACTCACAAGGTATTTTTCATAGGAATGTCCAATCTAATGAAACATTCCCTCATAAAGATCCTCAACCATCCTCTTCCAGCATTTATTCTCTTGAGCCTTCTCCAATTTTAGAGCCTCAATATAATGAATAACTAGCTTTAGAGATTAATTTAGATATTAATGATAAATATGAGGAACCTATAACTCCAAATAAAAATACTACCACTCCTACTACTCCTTCCACTATGCCAAAATGGACCCGCACCATTGTTAAAGAAACTACTCCTTAGTTCTAAAATATTCCAGCATCTAGATTAGGCAACTCCATAGTCACTAGTCTTGTCTATCATCCCATTTCCACAGATCCTCAATCCTTCAAAGAAGCAACTAGTATTAAAGAATGGGATGATGCCATGGATAATGAATTCTATTCCTTAATAAAAAAAAAACTTGGGATTTAGTTCCCCTACCTAAATGAAGGAAATTAGTTTGTTGTAAATGGATTTACAGAATGAAATATGAACCTAATAGAGAAATTGATAAATATAAAGCCCACCTAGTAGCCAAAGGTTTCTCTCAAATTGAAGGGATTGACTATTTTGAAACTTTTGCACCAGTTTCCAAAATAGATTCTATTAGACTGATTCTTGCTCTAGTTTCTTTCCAAAAGTGGCATGTCTTTCAAATGGATGTAAAAAATGCTTTCTTACGTGGGGACTTAAAGGAAGAGATATTCATGGAATAACCTACTGGTTTCACTCAAGACTCCTCCCTTGTTTGTAGGCTAAGGAATTCTCTCTATGGCCTCAAACAAGCTCCTAGAGCTTGCTATAAAAAAATGGACTCCTTCCTTATTTCCTTAGGTTTTTCTCATTGTGAGTCTAATGCCACAATCTTCATTTGGAGAGATGAAGAAAAAATCACCATACTTATTCTCTATGTTGATGATATACTACTCACTAGTAGTGACATTGCTCACATTCAGACTATCAAGGACACCCTTTCTAAAAAAATTGAAATGGCTGATCTAGGTTTAGCTCATTACTTCCTTGGAATCCAAATAAATCAAACAGATGCAAAATTTTCATTGTGTTAATAAAAATACACTCTAGACCTTATTCAAAGGTTTAAGATGACAGATGGCAAACCTTATCCTACACATTTTTAGTCTGGAGTCACTCTAAGTACTTCTTGCACATCCCCTCTACGTGATGCAACTCTATACCAATAGCTTGTAGGGAGTCTATTATACCTTACTCATACTCAACCAGATATCGTGTATGCTATTGGCTTAGTATCCATATTCTTACATAAATCTCATTTCAGTCATTGGTGAGTAGCAAAAAGAATCCTTTGCTACTTGCATGGAACTCCTCACTTTGGGCTCTTATATAAAGGAAAATCCATGGATCATTGGTTACATGGATTCTGATTTGGCAGCTTCAGTAGAATATAGATGTTCAACTTCTTGCTATGTCTTTTATCTTGGTTCTTCACCAATTCCTTGGTTATGTAAAAAATAATAGGTAGTAGTCGTATCACCTACATAGGCAGAATACAGGGCAACATTTTTGGCAAGTCAAAAAGATCTTTGGCAACATTAGATACTAAGAGAAGTTGATTTTTTACATGACAAACCTATTACTATTTTGTGTGACAATCAAAGCACAATTTATATTTCACGTAATCCAGTTGAGCATCAGTGCACCAAGAACATTGATATTCACATGCACTTCATTCGGTAGCATATTTGGAGAAGGAAAATATAATTGGACTATATTCCCACTAAAAATAAAATAGCAGACATCTTCACCAAGTCATTTCCTTATCTACGTTATATTTAATTGCGAGAGAAACTTGGAGTAAAACAATTGCATTAAAACAAGAGAGGTCTTTCAGCTCTCCTTTCTTCTTATTGTTGTATTCTTTGGAGGATGGTTTTTTCCCATGTGGTTTTTTTATCATCTCTCCTAAAATATAAATTGTTCATGAGTACCTCATCAGGACAAGTTGTCGGGACTCATTATTATTTTTTCATGAGGACAATCTTTGCCATCCGAAGACATGCCTCTATCTTTATTTTATTGATAGATGGTTTTCCAAAGATGTTTTTTCATCATCTATATATCAGAAATGAGTACCTCATCAGGTCTTTTTTTCGGTACTCATTTGTATTATACACCCCTAATATCACTTAGGGGGGATGTTAGAATATTTTTTCTTGAGGACAATCTTTGCCATTCGAAAATATGCCTCTATCTTTATTTTACTAACATATGGATTTTACCAAGAGGTTTTTTCACCATCTACATATTGTTAATGAGTACCTCATCAGGACCTATTATCGAGACTCATTTGTATCATACACCCCTAGTATCACTTAATTGGGGTGTTAAAATAAGTAACTATTCTCTTAAGTTCTACTAGGATAGACATACTTGAGTTTCCACTCCTCCATGAGTCATGTGAACTCTCAGTATAGTCTATATCAGATTTGATGAGTTGTTGTAATCCAACGACTTTCAATGATCAACTTTTCTATTTATACAAAGTTGATCCATAGAATAAATCAATCAGTTCTATTTTGTTTCTTCAAATCTTGTAATACTTTGTAGTTCTACTCTTGGTAAATCCTAACAAAGAGTACATGTGAGGTTCACAAACAAAACATAAAAAATTGAGGAAGAAGAGGAGGAATGAATATCTCCAAGTGAAAAAAGAATCAAGAAGTAGTACCATTAGCTACAAATATAAAACTACAAGAATAAAACTCCTAGCCATTAGAAGTAGTAGTGTATCCCTAGTTTTAGGAATGAGAGTTGTCTCACAAAACAAAATATTGATAAAGAATATGACTAACAGTCTAGTATCTAGATAGGACAAAATTTTTCACAAGGAAATATTGAATTCAGATGAAGGAGGTATTGTAGATAAATAATTAGTAGGACTTACCTCATTAGCCAAAATTGGTATGATACAGTAATAGATACACCATAAAGCACAATAATTGTAAGAGGGGTATGAAGCATTACAAGCCCATAATGCATGGCTTTGAGGATAGAACATTCAAGAGTTGGATGATACAATGTAATGAATTGATGAATAGTAGACTACAAGGCAAAGGGAGGTTGAATTTTAAAATAATAAAAATGAAAAAGTACCTCAAGTACATCAAGGATAATAAGAAGGATCAAGGTAAAGTTCTAGTTCGGATGAAATATCACAAGTAGAACCAAGGGACATGATGCAAAATCTTCCAATTATGAATGAGGTAGCAATAATATTATGGCAAGATATTGAAGATAACTTCACATCACTTGAGCAATAAGGGAATTGAAAAGAATATTCTATCAATTCTAGTGATGATGGAATTCTCTTACTGACAAGAAATAGTAGTCAAGATGGTAGTAGCAATAAAATTTTGTCAAGAATACAAGAACGTCATACTTATCCTAAATTTCCTATATTACAACATATAAACAATTAAGAAGGCAAAGGAGAAAAGTAAAGAGAATCCAAAGAATAATGGATATGCCACTAGAATGATCTTCACGATGAGATGATATTTGTAATGATTCAAACACTAAATTTTATCTTTTAGATAATTATTTTAGAGAATATTACATTATTTGGTACTTTCTAATGTACCACCTTGGTACATTATTAGATCAAGTGTGTGTCTTAGATTAAAGTGTGAGTTAATATATTATGTAATATAATATGCAGGAAATGGATAAGTATCACGTAATTATGAGTTCAAGTATTATGTATATAAATATGCACAAGTGTCCAATATGTAAGTGTGCACATGTATCCTTAGATTATAAAAAGTTATGTGAAGAGTCAAGTACAAGTGTATGTTCAAGATAGAGTCATGTGTATGCAAGTGGAAAGTATAAGGAAGAGTCATGGTAACCAAGAATTATTCTAGAATGGCTATATATTACTCCATAGAGGATGTGGTCTATGAAGTTGTTGATATTGTCATTATCTACATGGTCTAAAAGGTCTATAGAAGCTACATTGTATGAGAGTTTTGTAACACAAAGAGGAGTAATACAAGTTTACATACATTTGAGAAATTGGTATTATATGTGATCTTATTGTGCATATTTTACTCATTATTTATTGAATGTTATTACATATTAGTTATTTCATATATCCATATTATATTATCTTAATGGATTATTATATTGCCACTTTATTATATTTGATACTATGATTATATTCTTATGAGTTTTATATTTTTTGTAAGGCTTCAAAATCCATCAGTGGTATCATAGCCACAACAAGATTGCTTACACAAGATTTGAAAGTTGTAAAAGGTTAGAATATTTCCACAACTGCAAGAACTAGTAAAAAGTAGGACTCAAGAACAAAATTTGTAGAAGGCTGGAGTCTTTCCACAAGGTTAAAAATAACCCGTGAATACTAGGACTCAGCAAGGATATTTCCACAAGGTTGAAGGATAACTTATGAAGACTAGGATTCCCATTTAAGCAAATCAACTTGAAGATAGTTGATTATTTAGGGCATATCCAACCTTGATATTAATAAAAAGTTTCAAGGATAAAAATCCCTTGATATTAATATTGGATCCTTAAGTAATGCTAATAAAAGCTTAAAATTTTATTGTAGTGAAAATTGTTCTTCAAAAATTGAGAGGTCTTCTACAATAGATTGAGAAGATTTTCATCTTCGATTGTATGGAGGCCAAGATCTTTTATCATGTATGAATTAATTTGAAGTTACAATAAAAGAATATACATTGAATATAGAAGGAGATCTATGAAAAGATGTCCCATAGAAGATCGAATAAATAAAGAGGAGACACGAGAGAAGAGGTCCCAAAATTCATAGAGATATGAGACCTAGAAAAGAGGTCCCATACAAGCATAAGAAGTCATAGATAAAAGGAGTTTCAAGAAATAAATTTTTTTTGATCGTTGAAGATTTAAGAGTGATCATTAATCAAGTTTTGAAGATGATAGAAGACAGAGAAATAATATATCTATAAAAATGTATTTACATCAAGTTTGGGATAATCGTCATCATTCGTCAATAAGACCATAAGGTATAGAAGAAGTTTCATTGAAAAAAAGTAAATTTTCTTTAAGAGAAGTTTAAGATAGGAGACTCTAGATAAGAGATACATCATAGTGTATTATCAATAAATAAATGAAGCAAATATTCAAGCTTCTTATTAAAATATAAAAGGAGATTATTTTATAAAAGTTTTTTAAATTAAAAAAAAAAGGTTTGAGTGAATCAGGTATAAAAAAAAATTCAGAGTTGCTATACAATAAAAATAATTGAAAAGCATGTAGAAAACTATCTATTCATCCAATGAAGAGTTAAGATATTAGCTTCAATATGAGCATCATAAAAAACAAGTATAGATGCACCTAAGGAAGTTATATAATAGATAGGTAAAGCACTTGAAAAATAAGCAAAAGTGAAGGATCTAATAGTGTCCATAAAAGCAATATTGAAAGCAAGCAAGAATACTTGACAAAGATTGAATAAAAATAAATATAGAGATAGAATATATCTATATATTTAGACTAGGAAAGAATCTAAATAAAGGTCTAAAAATATTAATTTTTAAGCATTATTTGGTTGCCAGCAAGGTTAAGTTTGCATAAGTTTTCTCGACATCAAATATTGGAGCATGGCATAGTGATAGAAGCTTACCTAAACCTAATCCAAATCACAACAAAGGGATATTAGGTATAAATACAAATATAGAACAAAAGAGTGCAATATTTGGACACCAAGCATAGAATGAAAGTCTAGCATAGAACAAGGACAAAAAGTGATATAAATAGAAGGTTTATAATGAAGGCTTCAAGGTAAAAAAGTGAGCAATAAAATAGTCCCATCTAAAAAATGAAGGTGAGTGCTAAGATAACAATGAAAGAGTGCCATCCAATAAATAAATCTAAGCACCAAGACAGCAACAAAAGAGTGTCACCCAAGAAGGAACCAAAGTGTCAAACAGAGCATGGTAGAGCACCACTCAAGAGGGAAACTAAGAACAAAGTTAGCATTGAGTCATCACCAACTGAGAGGAGGAAACTCAAACATCAAAAAATGGTGTACCAAGGAAAGTGAAAAGAGAAGTGAGAGCATCAACTGAAAGGAAGCACTAGCAAGCAATATATTAGGAAAAGTGATGAGTCAAAATGCCATTTGAAAGAAAGCTATACAAGTGCCATATTTTGGAGAAAACCTATTTTTTTGAACCCATTAGTTTAAGTAGAAATCAAAGAACCAACCACCAATCTATAATATTGAAGAATATAATCAACATCTCTAGAGTGAAATTAGAAGTGAAGGATTACCTATTTGACTGCATAATAAAACCATTGTGTTGGGGTATTGTAAATGATTCACTTGGTTGTGAAACATCCTTTAAAATAAGGAGTTATTGCATACAATTAGAATACACATGCTCTAAGATAGTAAAATATTCAATAAGTATGATAGTACGTAGAATAGAACACATTATATGGAGAGTGAATATGCTAGTGAAGGAAGGTTTAGTGAAGGAAGGTTGAGCACATCATAGAAGTAAAAATATACCATAAGAAGATCAACATGCTAGAGAAGAATTAGATGCATCGAAGCTAAGGTGAAGGAAGGTTGAATCCATTAGAGAGGAGATATGAATATTCTAGAAGAATATCAATGCACAAAGTTATATGAGTGTTACTATGAAAACCACTAAATTCTTTCTTTCAAAATCTCAACTTATAAAAGATCCTAATTATGCTTCATGGAACAACAAAGTAAAATCAATTTTAATAGTAGAAAATATTTGGGACATTGTTAGAGGAACAAAAACTAAACCTACTAAATGTGATAGAGAAATACAAAAATATGAAGAAGAAGAAGAAGAATAATCCAAATCTCTCATGATAATAACATTTTCAATTATAAATGAGATACAACCCTACATAAGTTCAACAATAATCTCTATATAAGCTTGGAATACTTTAGCCAAAATATTTGAAGAAAAGAACAAAGCTACTATTTTGAATCTTCAAACTCAATTGCATTCTTTAAAAGTTAATAGTGGTGAAAGTATTGAGTTATTCTTAAGAAGAGTGGTAGATATAAAATCTAAACTATTAACCTTAGGTAAAAATATAGAAGACAAATTTCTTGTTCAAGTGATCTTAAGAGCTCTTCCAGAAAACTACAAGCACCTAGTTATATCTTTACAAATTCTAAGCAAAGATATTTCACTTGATGAGTTAGTCAATGTTATTCAAGAATACATGGTAGAGAATTTAGTCAAATATTAAATTACTAATAATACCTTAGTATCAAAAAATAACTCACAAGGAACTATTGCTTCATCATCAAAAGACATATTAAAGTGGAATAATAGATATTGTCAAGTATGTAGAAAAAAGAGACATAGTACATTTTTTCGTAGATACAATCCAAGGAATCAATATCAAGGAAATCAAATAAATCAAAGTGGTCAAACAACACAACCAAGATAGTATCAAAATCAATATCGTCCACATCAACAACAATTTCAAATTCAGTATCCTTCTCAATATCACTATAATCAATTTTAGCTGCAATATAGAGTAGAGAATTAAAAGGATCATCTAACACGAGAAATACAAAATATTCAAGGACTAGAAGAAATTATAGAAGACAATGGAGATAAATATATTTTAGAAAAATTAGTAATATATGAAGATACTAATTATTCACTTGTTCATAATACAAAAGACTACAAATTGAAGAAAATAATAAATAGGGAAAACACAAGTTTCAAGAATACATGGAGGATGAAGATTGTATTAAAGACTAAAGTTTTTAATAACATAATAATGTAATACAACAGGTGTTGGATAATATTACATTATTTGGTACTTTCCAATGTACCATCTAGATACATTATTAGATTATTTTTGTGTCTTATATTAGAGTGTGAGTTAATATTTTATGTAATGTAATAATGTGCAAGAAATACACAAGTATCATGTAATTATGAGTGCAAGTGCTATGTATGTAAATGTGCACGTGTTCTTAGATTAGTAAATGTTATGTGAAGATTCAAATACAAGTTTGTGTTCAAGATAGAGTCATGTGTATGCAAGTGATAAGTATAAGAAAGAGTCATGGTAACCAAGAGTCATTCTAGAATGGCTATATATTACTCCATAGAGGATGTGGTCTATGAATTTTTTTATGTTGTTGTTGTTATTGTTGTTATTATATACATGTTATACAAGGTCTATAGAAGCTACATTGTATGATAATATGTTAACATAAATAGGAGTAATACAAGTTTGCATACATTTGAGAAATTGGTACTATATGTGATCCTATTGTGCATATTTTACTCATTTTTTGAATATTAATACATATTAGTTGTTTCATATATCATTTTTATATTATCTTATTGGATTATTATTGCAAATTTATTAGATTTTATTTTATGATTATATTCTTGTGAGTTTTGTATTTGTTGTAGGTTTTCAAAAGCCATCAGACTATAGAGAATATTGGTATGTTTTCCTCCACAACATCATTTTGAAGAAATAAGATGCATAAGTTAACTAATATGTTTGAATCATAGACTAAGGATCACATAATTATTATCACTAGGAGCTCAACACAATGAAGGATACTTTGCCAATATAGAGTTTGTGGAAATGACTCCTAGCACTTGGGAAAGAGGGGAGCCAAGTTGACAACAAGATCGCCAACAAGAAATTCCAAGTACTATAGGACAACAACTAGGTCATAGAGGATGATTACAAGTGAATGAGGGTAGAAAACATTTAAATACTTTACCTAGAGGAATGAGAGGAAGGAAAATACCTCCTACTCCAATATGGCCTAGGAAACACAATGAGACACAACATGCATCCTTAAATTTGATAGGGAATACATAATGAGGATGTAATTTTTTGGGATTGATCCTTGCCAAATATTAGGGGATTGCATCATAACATAGGGAATTTAGGATGACCACTAGTGCATAAACAAGGGACAAGAATAATAGAAGTAGGAAGAGGATTGTTTCAAAGAGATAAAATCTCATTCAATAGTCAATGAGGTTCTATAGAAAGAGGACAGGGCCATGAAAGACATACAGAATGAGGAGAGCCTATTGATATGGAAGGGGTGCAAGTGCAAGGTAGGGCTATGCATAAGGGGTTGGCCCCAAAATGTATTTATAAAAAATTGGTGAATCAGTTTTGAAATCCAGGTGAATAGTATCCAAACGCATGTAGAAGGTTCACTATTATTAGGGGTAATTTTGGAAATTTAAACTTAAAATGGTCAAATTATTATAAAATTGGGGTGAATCGACCCTAAAATAATTAACACCCATAAATTTTTTGGCTAATGGGCTCTAGTAAAGGGTCCCAAATATTAGCCGATTCCAAAATCCTAATTTTAGCTAATTTGGTGATAAATAACCATTATGCATAACCCTGGCTCAAGGAGAAAGTATCCAAAGTAGGAAAATAAATCATTTTCTAAGTTTATATGTAGACTTAGTGTGAGGATATAGGAGTAGAAGTCATCTAAATGAGAATTAGATAAATAGGAAGCCTTCACCAAATAATCATTCAATAGTACAAAGGGAAATTCTGGAATGAGGTAGTGATCAACAAAGAAGGGATATACATTGTAAAATTTTAGGAAGAGAGAATTGTACAATTACAAATCCTATAATTGGTAATTTTATAGTTCTAAATTATACAATTGACAATCGTACAATTATAAATCATACAATTAACAATTGTAAAGTTACAAATCATACAATTGAGACTCAATAAGCAACAACTCATATAGTTGACCAATATAAATCAAATAGTATGATTGGTCAACCTACTATTGCAATGGATAATCTGGTAGAACTACAATTTGATACATTATTAGAAGAAATTATACAAGTTAAAATCAATGTACGATTTCCACGTCGGTAAGTGAAAAAGCATAAAGAAAAAGACAACAAAAAAGAAAATACAAGAAAAAGATAAAAATAAAAATGTGTATGCAAAAATCATATGTGGAATTCATCCATACAAAGTAAGAAAAGCACATGCAAAAATCTGAGGTGGCAATAATTCATGCATTTGGTAGTTAAATTTATAAAAATGAGGTGCCAAGAAGAAACTTAAAATAGTTGGAAGCATAAAGGTGCCATAGTTGAAGGTATTCAAGGATGTGAACACTTGTGCAATATAAAATTAACCAAATACCATATGGGAAATCAAATACACAAAGCCATGGGAGATATATTTTCAAAAATTACCTATTAAAAATTACATAGATTGGTACTTTATTTTCTCAAAGTATAGGAAAAAGGCTAGCATTTGGTGATTTTTCTAGAAAAAGCAGATGGAAAAACTAAAGTGAAACTAGGGATAAAACTAAAATCCTAGGCATACATGCTAACAAGATTACCATTATTAAGATATTCTCAATAGTTAAAAATTGAAGATTAGAAAACAAAAACCACACAAAGGCAAATTGCATAAATTACACAAGAGAATAAATTGTACAAATTGAAAAATTGAACAATTGGAAGTAAATAATTAACACAGTTGATGGAAGAATTGAATAATTAAGGGAAAAAATTGAACATTTTTAAAGACACCATAAGAAAAAATGTACAAAATTAATGAAATTATACAATTTTAGGGTCAAGTGTATGAATTGACAATAATTATATGATTTTAGATATTGATTGTATGATTTGGAGGCCAATTGTATGAATTGGGAGCAATCTGTATGAATTGGAGGTAATTTGTCTGATTTAGGAGCAATTTGTATGATTTGGAGGCAATTTGTATGATTTGAAGGTGATATGTATGAAATGGAGGTGAATTGTATGATTTTAGGATAAATTTTATGATTTTTAGAACAATTATATGAAATTGGGTGCAATTGTAAGGAATATATTATAATTGTATGGATCTGGATGCACTTGTACAAAGTTGTGATGAATTTATATGATTTTGATGCATTTTTATGGATTGTTGGTGGAAACATGAAAAGTTTTGAAGAATGAGTGATGTACGAAAATGTTGAACTCATATACAAATAATTGTGACAACAAGGATAGAACACTCATGAGTTCCACTACACTAGAGGAATCCAAGGCTTAGACAAGAAAGAGGATCTCCATTATGATAGGAGGTAACCTACCCATCACAAGGATAAGGACGAGGTTTTTATCTAAGAATAGTATGCAACTATCATCCTTGGAGAAAAATATGTTATAGGGCATGGAGGAGATATGATAATTAGCATGATGGTAGAAGATAAGAGTTACTACAATTCATAAGGGAACCCCAAGTGGAACCCCCATGAGCACATTAGAGGGAAATTCAATGTGAAGTTCATAGAGAAGATACACAAACATCAAACTAGGAGAATGAGTTTCTAGAAGCCTTAGTTAAAGCTAAAGAGAAGGCCAACAAATTTGGATTGAAGGCCATAGAACTCAGTAATTATGTTTCCAAGTTATAGGATGAACAAGTCATTCTTAAAGTACAAATTCAATATCTCCAAAAGTAGGACCATCTAGCTAAGGGCAAGACTAACAAGTTGGTAGGAACATTGATTGATTTAAATGGGAGGGTAGATATAGATAGTAAATCCACCTCCCATAAGAAAAAACAATGAGAATATATAATTCAAAGGATTTGTAAAATTTTGAGTAAATATACAATGTAGGGTTTGGATAAATATACAATTCAAGAAAATAATAAAGTAAATTGAAATTAAATGTAAATATAGATGGATAAAATTTAATTTGATAAAAATAAAATTATAACCTTAGTAAAGCATTAATAAAGCTATTATTGAGAAGTCGTGTGTGGTAGTTGTGGATGATATGCTATCTTAAGAACCACTTTGGAATGAATTGGGTAGGCATTATAAATATCCTATGCTCATTTTGTAGGTTGTGCGTTCATTGATAGAGGTTCAAACATGTGATAAGGTTATTTTTGTTGATAGTTGTTCATGATTGTTTGTTGTTAATGGTTCAAAAAGGAAGTTGGATAAATGCTAATTCAATGATGGAATTCATGTATTTTGTGTGATTTTACCATTATAAAAAATAGCCATTATTGATTTTCTAAGTTCCAATTAACCATATTTGTTTATACATGCATTGGAAGTTGAATTCATAATTACTATTGATGATATTGTTGTAGTTGATTCATTATGTATATGCATATCCATAAATAGTATAGTTGGATGAAAATGTTGTAAGAACCATACAGTAAGGGTATAATAAGGTTGTTATCCATTATAGTCATTGGCCATAGTATTTATGCAAGTGGTAGGTAATCAAAAATTCCATAATTAAGTCATTACCAATTGAAGGTTTAATAAACCATACAGTTAGTCTATCTAATTGTATAATTAATTAGTTTTTCCTTATTTTAAGCATGAATTAACTATTACATTTTCAAAGTAAGATCAAAGATTTACTAAGTGAACAATTTCTATATTTGACTAATAAGATAATAAATTGCTAATTGAATGTTTCTCGTAGATTGTATGTTTTAGAAAATTGTACAACTCATTGTCATTATACATTTGTGAATGCCCAATCGTACAGTGTATATTTTATAACCATACAATCAGTTGTTGAATATTTTATGTTGTACATTTGTGATTGTATAATTTTATGATTACACATAATTTGATACAAATCACTAGAAATCATCCTAAGATCTATCATCACATCCCCCTTATCAATAATACCACTACTCATGTTATAAGATAGAGTTTTCTTAATATTTTGATCCATGAAAAGTACCATCAAGTAAACTAAGTTAGATTCCCATTTTATTGGATCTTTTGAGATCATTGATAGGATAAGTCTAGTAGCCTATAAAATTTTCTTGCCAAATATGCTGTTGATCCTTCTCATGTTTGGGATATTTCCAAATTATATATGGTAGATCCATCAATCATTAAGGTGAGACAAGTGAATATTCTAGGGCTTCATTCTAAATTTATGAGAAAATTAACCCTCAACCAATGTAAGGTCCAATGGGACCACTATTCTAAAAATTGTGCTACTTGGAAAAATGTTGAGGATATGAGAAAGCAATTCCCATATTTATTTGAATGAAATGTATCTTTATGATGCTGGAGAACATAGATGTTTGTGTTTAGTCTAATGGGGGAGTATGTCATAGCCCTCCTTGGTAGGACTTATCATTGATATTTATTATGTATTGATGTGTGGTTTTTTAATGATTAATCTAATTTATATTTTTATGATAAGTAGTTAATTGTATTTTATATTTTATTTACATATTATGCTAGAGCATGGTATTGTTGATGATGTGTATGATTGTAAAACTAGGTACTCTTGTGATGGATTGAACTGGGACAACCACAAAATTTAATAGATCTAAAAGGAGAAATAAGGGTAGATGATATATTCATTGACAAATCCAAGGTAACTAAGTACCCTCATGTAGTTGCATGTCATAAATGAATGTTTGATATAATTTTATCATCGACAAGGAAGTTGCTATAAGAAATGGAGTCATATTTAGAAAGAAGTTGATAACCTAGAAGTTATCATAAAATATTTTACTTGAGAACATAGACAATACGATGCATGTGGTTAACAAGTATTTCTTCTCGTTTTTCTATGGTTTCTGAAAATTTATCCTATTTGTGCATATTTTATATTATTTATTTAATTTCAATCTTCACTTATTTAAATTTTAATCTTTCAAATTTCAATTCAATCTTTCTTTCTTTCTTTCTTCAAATCATCATATTTTTAATTTTAATCTTTCATTCAATATTCCCTCCAATAATACTTTCTTCTTATAACACCCAAATTAACTTCCTTCAATAGTTACACTTCTTTTCATTCAATTAATTCTTCTTCTTCTTCAATTCAATAAATCTTCAAGTTTTCAATTCGATCAATCTAGTTCTTTTCTTTAATTAATTTTAAATTTTAATTCTTTCTTCTTATACCTCATTTTTTAATTCAATCAAACAATATTGCAATTCTTCAATTATTCATCAAATCAATTTCTTTAATTATCAATTTAATTCTAAGTACATCCCATTCTATTCAATTTATTAATATTTCAAATTTCAAAATCTTCTTATATCCCTCAATTTCAATCAATCATCAGTTTAATTTTTCCCTTCTAATTATCATTTCAATGTCAATTACCTTAATTATTAATTTGTTCCATCATTTTCTTTCTTAATTTATTTCCATCATTCATCAAATTACTATTTTCAATAATTAATTTAATTCTCCAATCAAATAATTTCTCTACCCTTCTACTTATAACTCTCATTCAATTATTTCAAAACTCAATTTATATTTTATCTTCTTATAACTCCACTCTAAATCAAATCAAATTCAATTAATTCTTTAAAATGTGTGCCAAAATATTAAATAATCTAAATGTTAAATTTACCTTATATGTGGTGTCATTATTTTTGTTAGAATTTCACAATAATAGATATACAAAGAATTACATAAAATATGAAGAGAAGAGTGGAACTAATTGATTTATTCCAAGGATAAACTCTGCATAAATAGCAGAGTTGATCATTGAGAGTCGTTGGATTACAACAACTCATCAAACTTGATGAAGACACCACTAAGAGTTCTCCTGACACATGGAGAAGTGGAAACTCAAGTGTCTATCCTAGTGGAACTTAAGAGAATATTCACTTATTATAACACCTCCTTAAGTGATACTAGGAAATATTTTTATAAATGAGTCCCGACAACATGGCCTAATTAGGTACTCATTTATAATATAGATAGTTGGTGGAAAAAACCCCTGTGGGGAAAAACTAACTATCACCTCTTTATTTTGAAGTGATGGTAAAAACCCAGTGGGAAAATCCATCAATCAAAAACAAAGAAGTATGAAAGAGGCTTGTCTTCGGATGGCGAAGATTGTCCTATTATACAAAATAATAACGAGTCCCGACAACAAGGCCTGATGAGGTACTCTTTTACAATATAATGAGATGTGGAAGACATATGTGTCAATGTAGATGTAATACTCCAATTTTTTCTTGCAATTTAAGGTAACACAAATAAGGAAATGATAATTTATTCTTGCAATTGAAGGTAACACAAATAAGGAAATGACTTGGTGAAGATATCTGCAATTTTATTCTCAGTCAAAATATATTCCAAGTGTATATCCCCATTCTGAATATGTTGCCTGATGAAGTGCATGTGTATCTCAATGTATTTGGTGTGCTGATGCTCAACTGGATTACGTGCAATATGAATTGTGCTCTGATTGTCACACCAAAGTGTTATAGACTCTTTATGGAAGAAACCAAATTCTTTTAGAATTTGATGAAGCCAAAGAGCTTCTTGACTTGCTGAAACTGCTACTCTATTTGTAGAAGATAGTGCTATTGCTTGGAAAATGACTGAAATGAGGGTTATGAGAGAATCTGTATATGAGCCCAACAACATATGAGATATTTGGGCGAGTATGAGTAAGGTATAACAGACTTCCTATAATCTGAAGGTATAGAGTTGCATCACATAGAGGGGATGAGCAGGAAGTACTGAGATGCATGCAAAATTGAAAAGGGGTAGAAGAAGGTTTATAATATGTCATTTTAAACTTTTGAAGGAGATCTAGGGTGTACTTTTATTGACACAAGATAATTCCTATATTTTTTTGACTTATTTGAATCCCAAGGAAGTAATGAACTAGACCTAGGTCAGCCATTTCATTTTTTCTTAGGGAGGGAGTCTTTTATAGTCTGAATGTGAGTGAAGTTATTACCAGTGAGAAGAAGATCATCAACATAAAAAACAAGAATGGTGATATTGCCTTTATTTATCCAAATGTAAACTGTGTTATTAGACTCACAATGAGAAAATCCTGCTGAAAGGAGTCCATATTTTCATACCAAGCTTTAGGGGCTTGTTTGAGGCCATAGAGAGATTTTTTAAGCCTACAAACAAGAGAGGAGTCTTGAGTGAAACCAACGGGTTGTTCCATGAATATTTCTTCCTTTAAATCTCCATGTAGGAAAGCACTTTTTACATCCATTTGATATACTTTCCACTTATGGGAAGTAGCCAGAGCAAGAACCAATCTAACATAATCCATTTTAGCAACTGGAGCAAAAATTTCTGCATAATCAATACCCTCTATTTAATAAAAATATTTGGCTACAATACGAGCCTTATGTTTATCTATTTCTCCATTAGGCCCATATTTGGTTTTGAAGATCCATTTACAACAAACTAATTTACTTCCTTTAGGTAAGGGAACTAAATCCCAAGTATCATTTTTTATCAAGGAAGAAAATTTGTTTTCCATGGCATAATCCCATTCTTTTATACTCGAGGTTTATTTGAAGGATTGAATCAAAGGAAATAGACTGACATAAAAGAATAGTATCTTTGGGGTTGGATGATCTGGTTGAAGGAATATTTTGAATGTAAGGAGTAGCTTCGTTAACAATGGTACGGGCCCATTTTTGCATAGAGGAAGGAGTTGAAGGAGTTGAAAGACATTGAGATGGATTTTCATGTTCCTCATCTTGATTATCAATAACCAATTTAACTTCAAGAGTTGGCTCTTCATAATATTGAGGTTCTACTATAGGAGAAGGCTCAATGGAGGAAGAGTACTTTTGAGGATCTTTTTGAGGGAATGTTTCATCAAATTGGACATTCCTATGAAAGAATACATCATGAGATGAGGGATAAAGAAGCTTGTATGCTTTTAATTCTTCACAATAACCAACAAAGATGAGTTTTCTGCTTTTCTTATCAAGAGCCTTCTTTTTCTTCTTTGGGATGTGAGCCCAAGCAGTACACCCAAAAACTTTGAAGTAGGAAACATATGGTTTTAAGTCAGTAAATGCTTTTTCAAGAGTTAAATGGTCAAGAGCTTTATGAGATGTGCGATTTTAAATATAATTTACACAGTTAATAGCTTCTGCCCAAAACAATTTTAGAATATCTCTTAAATGGAGCATACAATTAGCCATCTCTTTTAATGTTTAGTTTTTCCTTTCTGCAATACCATTTTGTTGAGGATTGTGAGAGACAGAATGCTGATGAATGATGCCATGATTGGATAAAAAAATGGAGAACTCATTATTGCAGTATTCCCCCTCATTATCAATGTGAATCTTCTTGATTTTGTAAGATGCCTAATTTTCAACTAAGGCTTTAAAAACTATAAAGTGGGATAGAACATCACTCTTATAATCTATGAAGTAGGCCCAAGATCTTCTAGATAAATCATCAATAAATGTTAGAGCATTCTTTGCTCCTTTGAAAGATGGTTCACGAAAGGTCATTAATTCACTATGGATTAAATCTATAGGGGAAGAGGTATTTTGAGAATTACTTGGGTGGAAAGAATCTTGATGTTGCTTTCCAAGAGCACATCCAGGACAAACTCCATCACTAGAAAAGACTTGGGGTAATCTTGTAACCATATCATGGGTGCTCAAATCCTTTAGGTAGTTGTCACTAATATGACCAAACCTTTCATGCCATATTTTACTTTCAATATCACTATGAGCCACAAAACAGGAGGCTCCTTTTGGATTTTGAAAATCTTTGAAGTTAAAAAGACAAGAGTTGTGAACAATATTCCCTTTGGCTATAAGAGATTTGAGATCTTGAAAATCTCTTATCTCAACTCCTGTTGGGGAGAAGAGGACATGTTTCCCATTTCCAGAGGTACAAATTTGGTAGACAGAGAGGAGATTAGTGGCAATGTTTGGAACATAGAGAACATTGTTAATAGAGCCACCATAAATGGTTATATCCCATTTTCCTTTGACAGGAACAAAGGGAGAGTCACCTACTTCTATGCTACAAGTAGAACTAGAGGAGATAGAAGAAAAAGACTTATCTAAAGTAGTCATGTGATGAGTAGCTCCAAAATCTAGGACCCAAAAATTAGAGGAAGAATTAGAGGTTTTTCCTTGAACATTAAGGGCTTTTCTTATTTGATTTTTATTTTCTATCTTTTGATATTTTATAGCTGCCTATAGTTGTTGTAATATTTTCCAGCATTTGTTAGTAGAGTGATCATTCTTTTTGCAGTGAGTACAGGTTATGGGGGTGTTTTCCTTTTTCCTAAATTTTTCTTTACAAGAAGTGGAGGATAGTAAGGATTTAGAAGAAGAATAAGAAGAAGAGATTTCATATCTAACAAGATTAGTTTATTTCATAGTTAATCTATCAAAAAATTCTTCTAAAGAAGGCATTTTAAAAATTTCCCCAAGAGCATATTTGGTAGATATAAAGGTGGTAGCAAATATCTGAAAAACACCATTTAGCTTAGAAAGGATTAGATAAATGCATCCTTCTTCAGTCTTAGTCTTCCCACTACCTTTGTATTGAGTGAGGACTTATTTGAACTTAGTGAGGAAGTCAACAATACTACTAAAATATTTAGAAGACAGAGATGTGAGTTCGGATTCTAATTGCATTGATATCATCTGATCTACTTTCCCATATAGAGTCTTTAATTTCTTCCAACTTTCATAAGGATTTTTGCAATCTGTAATATGAAACCACAAACTTTCATGAATATTAGAGCTTATAATACCCATAGTTTCGTTCATTTTTCCTTTATGAACAAATATTTCATATTCTTTATCAAATTCTTGTTGTTTTTCTTCTAGCAAATGAGTAAGACCTTTTTGAGAGATAAGATTTAAAATTTTAGGTTTCCAAGTGTGAAAGTTATGAGGGGTGAGAGGTTCAATTGAATTCATCATTTTAACACAAGAAAAATTTGAAGTTTTAATTTACCAAAATATCCCCCCTTAGAACTTCAAATTTATGCAATTTAGAGGGAAAGAATGAAGTTGTTCAATATAAAAAACTCACTACACCCACCCTAACTAGAGGGCAACTATAAGTATAATGAGATATTAATATTGTTTGCTTAAAGAAATGCCAAGTTCTTTTAGTTCCTCTCAATACCTGCCCTAACTTGAGGGAAACTATAAGTATGGAGAAGAAGTTTAAAGGAAGTTAGGCTTGAAATGCAAAGATATCAACCAGACTTAAATATGGATAACTCAATACTCACCCTTACTAGAGAGAAACTATAAGTAAGAGAGATATTTAGTATGTATTAAGGTTGATACAGAAAAATACATGCCAGGCCTTTATACCAATAGTCTAAAAAAACTCGCCCTTACTTGAGGGAAACTGTAAGTTTTAGAGACAGTGATACATGGAACATAGGGAAATATATTTTGACGGAAAATTTTATTAGAATTTAGAAAAAAATAGAGATTTATTTTAACAGAGGTTTTCAATTATAGAAGTTTATAATTTGTAAAAAAAATACCAACAATGTGACATACATAAAGATTAATGAAAAAATATTAATTAAAAAAATGAAGAGGTGTAGAGTTATCTTCTTAATGAAATATAAAGAAATATATTATAAACAAATACCTTTAAATATAATAATTTAAATGAATTATTTTAAATAAGAAGATTCAACCCCCCTTAAAATATTATAATTGTAATTTTTAAGAAAAAATATATGTATATGGGTGATGCTTTTTTTGTAAGTAACTTTTCTATGAAAATTTAAAGGAAATATCAACAATTATATCCTTATAATTATGACTTACTTTAAAGTAAGTAAAAACTATAGAAGAAGATAGGCAAAAATAAGAAATGCAACGCCCCTTTGAAACACAGATGTGCAATTACTTGTACGCAACCCCCTGAAAAGAATTATTTTATTATAATGGTTACAATAGGGTCTCACATTTGAAGAGAGCCATAAAATAAATAATAGCTTCTGAAAAAGGAGATAAAGGTGTTTCTTTGAAACACAAGGATTCAAAAGAAACCTAATAACTTAAATAAAAGATATGAGGAGGAATATAAGAAAAAAATTACAAACTCTCGGTCTCATAAAAGAATAGGCGAAGAGCCCTTTTAAATTTCCCTACACTTTTAAATTGGAAGACGCAGCTTCGATCTTTGTAGGTGACAACATAGTAGAGAAGAGGTTCAAACGAAGGGTATGACACATTCGGAATGATATTTTCTATTACCTGCACAATTTGGGATCGACTATAGCAGAGGACGTCTCCGAGAGGACATAATGATCTTACCCTACAGAAGAGATTGTTAAATAAAAAATATATTATAACATGCCAACGAACCTTGCACAAAATGTTAATGCCTCTACAGAAATCATTAATTAAAAGGAATCAGTGCCTCTTGATAATAGGATGATAAATATATAAAATATATATATTTCATTTTGGAGCAGAGGATTTCATCGAGAGAAGAGGATGCGTATGGGCATATGGAAGAGCACCTTGGTCCATGATGCTTGACTATGCACCTTCCTGCAAAAATTTTAAGAATAAAAATATATTTTCCTCAAACGAACCAGCAAAACCTGCACAAAACATTACTTAAAAGACATCGACCTCTGTAGAAAACATAAATGGGAAAATGAACCAGTGACCCCTACGAAAACTATCAAAAATATATGAAAAAACAAATATTTAGCATGAGCAATATGATATTGAGTTTTTTTTTTTTTAAATTGAATGGCAAGTCTTGGCACTTTAAAACTTTGCAGGGAGAGGATATTTAAAGACCGAAGAAGAGAGCATTGGGGGGATTGAAAAAAATATTTGAATAATATTCTAAACTCTGAGACATGAATAGTAAAAATAACGATAATGGAGAGACGTTGCGAATGGCGCCAAGGACCAAGAATTCATATCATAAAGTGGCTAGAGAGAACGTCATGAGCACCGAGTTGAAATGGGAATGAGGAGACCCGTTGTCCTGAGGATCGAATAAAATCTCAAAGAATTTAAAAACCACTACTTACCAATATATTGAAAAATATAGTGGTTAGAAATATAATGATATTTGCGCTAAAAAATTAAGCAAAAATGTAAATGATATTTCTAGTTTTGGTGGACCAAAAAGAGACTGTTTAAATGAATATCGAAGATAGGCAAAAAGTATTTAAAAAATTTAAGAGGCTCTTATTTTTTAACATGGTCTAGAATAGTGCCATGCACATAGGGTAAACCTTGTGTTTAAAGAAAAATAAGAGCTATATATTTAAAAAAAAAATTCCCTCAAGCACGAATTCAACACAGATTTGATTAAAAAAAATATTGCAACATATATTTCAAAAAAAATAAATATGTTGAAAGAGTAAACTATGGATAAAAGGTGACTACTGTAAACTTTAAAGTAATTTAGCCAAAGAAAATTATCCAAAGTAAATGAATCAGATCCTAGAACCTTCAAGAGAGAATACTAGCAAAATCTATCCTGCTCTGGTACCATGTTAGAATTTCACAATAATAGATATGCAAAGCATTACACAAAATATGAAGAGAAGAGTGGAACTGATTGATTTATTCCAAGGATCAACTCTGTATAAATAACATAGTTGATCATTAAGAGTCGGATTACAACAACTCACAAACCAAAACCACTGAGAGTTCTCCTGGTACATGGAGAAGTGGAAACTCAAGTGTCTATCCTAGTGGAACTTAAGAGAATATTCACTTATTCTAACACTTTTCAATGTTTCATCCATTATTTATCTATATAATAATATTTTCCAAAATAACTTTTGCTACGGTATTACTCAAACTGTGATACCAAATCACCTTCCAATTTTATATTTATGTGTTAAATATTTTTACGTTTTGTTCTATAGTAGGCTCCAATGCAACACAATATAACATAAATCTCTCTTTCTTCCCAGCTCCTAATGTCCATAGGTCTCAAGTGTCAATACTTCCTCTAATATCTCAAGCTTTAATGCTTCCTTTAACATCTCAAATGTCTGCACTTATCTTTGGTGTAGCATCCAAAACTTCAAGATGCCCAATGATCCTTAATAATTTATGCTTATATTTGGTTCCAAATTCTCCCTTATGTTCGTAGAGTTCATTTTTAGTATTTACAACTTCTAAGCATTCAATGCTTCTCACAACATTTATAGCTTCAAACATCCACTCTATTCTTTTAAATATTATCCTCTCCAATCTTAACCTCTTTCAATTCTTATTCTTCCTCTAATCATATTATTGAATCACATTTTATCTACAATATTCTCTTTCTAAGCTTTTCATTATTATTTCTGATTGACTTTTATCTAGCTTCTAGCCTTGACATCAACCTTCATATTCTTCCTACTTATATCTTCTTCAATATTCATTCTTTCTCTAAACTTGGAATTCTTCCTCTAGCAATCAATAATATCTCCCCAAATCTTCTTCCTCTGTCGCCTTCAACAATCCCTTTCATGTTCTTCCCTATGGCTATCTTACTCAACATAGCTTAATCCAAGTTCACTCATGATGGCTTTGGTACCACTCTTAGTAAAATAATGTTATTCTCATAGGTTAAATAATTCCAGGATCATAACTTAAATCAATAATTAATCTATATCAAATGAACAGTTACCTCACATAAAATACACTAATTTTTTATTGAAAAAATCAAGCAATACATATAGAAAAGCTTCTTCGAGTTATATTTTACATGACTTGGTCTTCAATATAAATATACATTCGACTCTTCACAATACATAAATCTTGACTTTTAATCTCCTAAAAAACCATGGGAGAACTTAAGTCTTCATATTCCACTCTTAATAAATCTCGCATATCACATAGTCTCTCATGATTGCACAAAATTTCCTACTTCTAAACTTGACATATCACACTCATAACTCTAACTTGCTAACTAAATAGTTTACACACTTAATTACACGACACATGCTCACACTTACTAGCTTGACACATATTGTATACACATATATCAAACTGACACCCTAATCTAAATATTTACAATAGGATCAAATAATGTAATATCTCCAATACTAGGTACTATAGAAAGTTTACAATACACAATGAAAACAACTTCATTAAATTCAAATTCAGTATCACCAAAAAGATAAATAAAAACCTTTCTAAGGTTAGCATTCTAGAAGCCTTGTCCTATTTGGAATAGAGAGCCTTCAAGAAGCTCTCAAAGAGCAAGAAAGAATCTAGACCAAAATGGGGTAACCTAAGCCTGTTCAACTCATTCTAGTTGAATAATTCTAGTTGAATAATGTAATATAATGGTGGAGGATCTTTCTAATTCCTTCTAATATTTAGGTGAATACAATAGATATCTTGAACGATCATAATCCTAATACCCCAACTCTAACAATTGATTATCTACTAAGGAGTTACATACTAAATTCAAGGGTAGTTGTAATAGTGATTCCTAAGGTCGTTTACAAAGAAATAGGACTAAATTATATAATAACTATTAGGATCCTAATCCAACTAGATGGTGCTTGGGTGAATGTAGTGGGAGTACTAAAATAATTAATCATTAAATATCCAAAGTTGATGGTAGTCTAAGAAGTTATAATGGTTGACCTTTCCCATATTTTGGTATGTTGCTATCTAGAGAATGGAAGCTATTTCGAAATGTATACTAGCAATGGACTACAACCACGTAAAGGTGCTTAAGACAAAAAATAATTTAAGTAAAATATAAGCCTTCATGTAACTACTTGTCTAAGTTTATAAATAATAAGGTATAGGAAGTTGATCAAATGTTCAAGATAGACATGATTGTTGACATACTCCAAGAAGATGAAGGATTGAAGATAAATTTTAAGAAAACTAAGCAGTGGAGTGAAGTATAGTGAAGTTTTATTGGAAAAAGTAATTTTTAATGTGAAAAATATATATACAAAGAGATTGGGAAGATTTAAAAAGCAATTCTGGATAGAGAAAGAAAAATAGAAGAGGATAAAAAATAGAGAAGTTATTATTAGTCGTTCTATATAAAAAAAAGAATAGATAAAAATTAAAATTAAAATTGAAGAAGTTATTATTTGCATTGTAATAGTTCTATATATTGTATTGGTGTATTTCTCTAGTAGATCAGCCATCTTTCATTGGGTGGATCAGTCAACCTATACATAATTGAATGTCAATAATAAAGTTTTGAGGGTGATGTAGCAACATCAAGAAACAAGGTTAAGAACATTACTCTATATTAGAGCAACAATTTGTGTCTTTTGCGAGAAAAAATTTTATCTTATTTTTTCTGTGGTGTGTTTATTCTCCGTAATTTTCCATTCTCTGTAAACCAAAAGTTTCAATGGGCAAAATGCAGATGCCTTGTAGGGTACTTTTGGTGGTTTCATTGCTGGTGTTGTTATTGTGTGATGGTATTTTGGCCTGTCTACCGGTCCCTGTGGTGGAATGCAAGGGCGGTGCCAATTCCGACTATAGCGTGTTCAACTATATGGGGTGGTGGGAGGACCGTAGCACCTGCACCACCGGTGATGGCGGCGCTGCCCAGGACGGAAGCTGAGCTGTTCCAGGCCGTCAAGAACAAGCAGAAGATGAGGGCGGTGATGGCGGCGCTCCCACAGCCTGTTCCAAGCTGGTGTGCGTTGCAAGCCAAGGCGTCGTCATCGGCACCACCGATTATGACTCGATCGTTGCCATCAACAAGATCACCATGGGCATCACCGTCCAGGTGGGCGCAATGATGAGAAACATGCTGATGCTGCTGCCAAGGAGGGATCGGCTTTCAACGCCATGATCTACTGGGACAGGGTCTCCACCGCCGGGGTCATCACCACGGGCGCCCACAGCAGCGGCAGCGGCGTCTATGAATACGTCGTGGCAATGAGAATCGGTGCCTGCTACACCCCTAGATGGCTACGCCAAAGTCATCACATTGACACAAGAAGACCACAAAGCCGCGGTGCTCTCGGTTGGAATGCTGGGGGCCATATCCGAGATCACGTTCGCTCTGCAGCCCATATTCAAGCGCTCAGTTACGTACACCTTGCATAACGACGGCGGGTTAGGTCAAGATCTGGTAGATACTTTCTTGACAAAGCACGAGTTCGGGGACATGTATTGGTACCCTTCACATGGGAAGATTATCCTCGGAGACACTTGTCGCGTGCCTGTTGATTTGCCCAAAAGTGGGGTTACCAAAAACGCTAATTTTCGGCCGACAAGCGTGGCCGTGATCGGCAAGCATGCCGGTCCATGTTAGTCATGTAATCTGAGTTTGCTTCTGCTTTAGACATTGAACTAAGAAAAAGCTAGATTATATATATATTAATTATAATTAATTTATTAAGTGAAACATTATAATAATATGGTGTCAAACACTATCTATCTGCTAAAAAATAAAATGAGGTAGATAAGGAGTAAAACACCCACAACTGAATTAACATAAAAATAAAATGTAATAGCAACAAAGAGACTATAGCTATATGTTGTTGCAATACATAGCACTCATATGTGAAAGAACTTGTTATATGAGAAAAGTTTGGGTATGTCTGTCATGATATCTTATGAAGTCTTCAAATAAGAAATAAAAGTAATCAAATCGTGAACTTGCTCATCATTGTTAACAGCCTTCTTTTTAGTTTCGTGTTGGACCTTTTGAAGATCCTGAACCATATGATAAAGTTGATAAAGTCTGTCAATAATATCTCATGGTGTGCTAGAAGTTCCATACACTTGGAAATGAATGCGTCCCACATGTAACAAAGTGAAAGCACGAGGATACGGAAGCAAAAAGGAAACTCCAAGTGCGATGCAAACCGAACTAAACTTAACGCTAAATCCTATGAATTGAAAGTGCATGAAAAGAGGGAAAGCATGAACGAATCGAATCGAAACAAAAAGCCAATAAGGAAGACAACCCTTTTTATTGATATGTTTCAGAACTCGGTTACAATGCGCCTCCTCCCCTTCTAAGGGCTAGGAGCGTTAAATATGCGTTCTTGTTACACCCATGGATGCCATTCCTTCTTCCGCGTGCCCACATGTAAAATGGGCGGACCAAACGTCATCACCGCTTGCATTGATGAGTCTTGACTCCTTGCTGCTCCTCTAATGTCCAGATCCTACGTTCAAAGAAACAAGAAATAGTCAATAGCACCTACGGATGAAATAAAACATGCAATCCCCATGCCTTCGATTAGTGCATGCAAGATATAAATAAAATGATAACTAAAATGGATCCAAATGATCTAAAAATTTGACAGGGACATCAAGACCTCACAAAGAAAACACTGCAAATGGAACAGTCGGAAAATCCATCATAGATTTGTATTCGCTCCGGGGCGGGACGAATAGACCTGCAACAAAATGCCAAAAAGGTATTGTCCCAAATGTCACATCCGGGAAGCCCCAAATCACCTGCAAAGTTGGGATTAGCTAATTGGGGGTGTTTTGGGAAGACCCAGATGGTCATATTTCCCCAATTTGGCCTCCATCAATGGGAATTTGATGGTGCTACCTGCATGTTAGTAAAAGCGGAGAAATGATAGAAACATGATCAAAATTGCTCAGAACGACGTGAAATTTGAATGGCAACCTATCTAAGCAGCATAGAATTAAATGCAAGAATAAAAGAAAAGAGATCTGCCACAGATTTCCAATCGCTCCGAGGTGGGGCGATTAGGACTATAGTAGGGTGGGGGGCGCCCGAGGGCAGGCCGCCCACCGTTTGGGGCCTGATTTCGGCACCAATCCACTTGGGATGGGTCCAAAACCTCTTGTGGGGTATTGTCAGAAAATTTGGTGGGATATTGTGGCCAAATGTCAGGTTTTGGTTCCGGATTTGTGCTTCCAATAACCACCCTATGACCTCCTTTCCAAAAGAGATCAAGGATGTGAAAGGCACAACTCAAGAGGGTGTGGGTGTGAAAGTAAAATGACAGCACTTCGTTGCTCCAAAATGCTCCTTCTCTCTATATTTTGGGGTGAGGAAACTCACCAATTTATAGACCTGGAGGTCTCTTGAATTGGAGCATGCAGAGGCACCACTTGGCAATCATGCCTTCCCAGGGGGAAGGAGATTCCTCCCCGATTAGGGACTTCATGACTGCCCCATGTATTGCCTCTAACGCTCGAAAATGCTCACCCACACTCCCATGCAATGAAGGAAGAATTAAGTGGTGGATCTGAGCTGCCATTTGTCAAGATTTGACTTTTTTCCCGTCAAACCTGCTATTCGCCCCACCCTGGAGCGAATACTGCTATTCGTCCCTGGGTGGGGCGAATACCAGTTTGAAATCATCCCTGGGTGGAACGAGTATTGAGCAAAGTGCTTGAAGGTGCCAAATTGATCTCTGACCTTCCAAAACTATTGTGAGAGTGGTTAGGACCACTTTTTAACCTCTGGGGGCTGCCCTTGGGGCTGTGTGTGTCAATGCGATCAGTGTTTGCAGTCACATAATCGGATTGGTGTTATTTTGGTGTCTACAGATGCCCCTTTTTGGGAAGCATTGTGCGTGGCACAGTGCTGAGCAAAAATAGATAACCAAAGCACTAATGATTAGGGTTTCTTAGTAACCTAACCAACTTTTGATGCCCCAAGTATGGAAAGGGGCATGCATTCTTGAATCCTTGCTTTTGACGAGCGAAGGAACTCAATTCAAGTGTTAACCTTTTTCGGTGAGGTGTTACTTGATCTTGGACATTGATCAGTCATGAATAGGCAAAGGGCGCAACCTTTTGTCTGTGGGAACCTTGAGTTCATGATTCATGAATGCCAAGTGTTTGATCAGCTTGTGATTATTGCTTGTTTGCTGCCCCAAGCAGGAGCGTGATTGTCTTTGTCAATGATTCTTTGAATGCATGCCATTTCCATGATTGGGTGTGTATTTGTTGATTGGTGACTAAGTGTGACTACCCCCTCAAGCGACGAATCGATGAGGGAATGACCTACATGAGAAAAGCGATGAGTCGCTTGACCCAAGATGACTTGTGTAAGGGTGCCTTCAGATGTTTATCGTTGAATGTGTGTGCAGTTTTCCGACATTTAGACCTATTTTTGGTGGGTGTTAACCCTTTTTGGTGACGCCATTTGGGGATGAAATTCTCGACAATCCATCCTCCCGTGGAGCGGTCCGGCTATGGTAGCCTTCTTAGGGAATAGGATAGTGAGGATTTGTGACCCCGACGTCTATTTTGCATGCCCGGAATGTCGAGTGCAAAAGCACTCTCATCGGGCAAGTTTATTGTTTGTTTTTGGGTCATTTTGTTCATTTTTTGATGTTTTTGAAATTTTTGCCCTGTATTCATTCTTGGGTGGGACGAATACCAGTTTAGTATTCGTCCCAGGGTGGGACGAGCGCTAACCAGAGCGCTCATCCCAGGGAAGAACGATTACAAGCTCAAAAACCCTATTTAAAGGCCAAAACTGAGTTTTGGGCTCATTTGCCTTCGTTTTTCCTGGCGAATTGGAGCTCTGAGGAGGAGGAGGTTAATTCTACGAAGCGAAGTGCTACCGAATTTCTCTCGACATCATGAGTGCATGAACCGGATCGAGCGGCGGAGCCGAAGCGAGACCAGTAAGTGATCCTCCTCGTTATTGCTTGTGTTGTGACAGTTTTTAATACCGCAATTTATTTATGGTTGCTTTTGTAGTTTGTTGTTCAATTGTAAAAATGAAAACCCTAATTAATGGTATGTCGTTATGCATGACTTGTTGTCTTATGACTTCATGAAAACTTAGGTAAAACCCTAGGTAGACAAAAAATTGAGTTCAAAACTTAGTTTAAAAATTTGTTTTTCTTTTTAGTTGGCTTCGTAAAAATGAAACCCTAGTTTACATGTATGTTGAAAAGACGTGATAAAAGTCTAAAATTTGTTTCCTTTTTACAATAAGGTAAACCTTAAGTAAAAGAAAAATTTTGTATTTTGTGATGTTTTTGTTACATGAAAACCTTAGGATAAACTGACCGCGAAACCCTAGTTTTTTAGGTTGAATTTGTCAGTTTTTAAAACTTGATTGAAAACCCTAGGTAAAAAACTGTCATGTTAATTTTGTTTTGTTTGTTTTTCTTTGTCTATCAGTTTTAAACTTAGAGTACAGAAACCCTAAGACTGACAAACTATATTTGAAAATTGTTTTTTGTTTTTTTTTATATTGTCTATCAATTTTAAACTTAGAGTACAGAAACCCTAAGACTGACAAACTATGAATGTTTTGAATTTTTGTGAATTTTGTTGTTTTTAGCTGTACATTGTTTTATGCATTGTTGTATATTCATGTTACTATTATACAGTTTTTCATGATTTTAATGTTTTTGTGTTGTTTTCTTTTGTAGGTTGTGAAGAGCCGGTACCGTGTGCCTACTATTTTCACTGAAGCACGAGAGGCGCTGACTTTGGCTACTAGGAGTGGCTTGATGCCCTTGGGCTCAAGCAGGTGACTCGACTGGAGCCTATGGTCGGGGATCGGGCCTATCTGACGGCCCTGATCAACTTGTGGGATCCCCGGACCAACACCTTCCATCTCCCAACAGGGGAGATGACAATGACCTTGGAAGATGTCTATCGGATTCTATGGATTTCGATAGATGGATTGCCTATCAGGATGATATCGCATGATCAGTGGACAATAGTGCTGACACGCTGCTTCGGGCACGGGGAGGAGGTGGGTGTGGATAGCCCAGTGGAGAGGGCAGAGGGTGACTACCATATTGGCGAGATTCTAGTTCGATGGTGGCTAGAGAAGGGGGTGTTGGGAGGAGGTGGATAGATTTTGGTTTGATCAGCAAGAAGCAAGATGTCAGGAAGTGGGAGAGAATACTATTCCAAAATGCCAACCGAGCGTTTTGAAGGACATGGAGCCAAGGTTACATGGAGAATGCACGATTGGAGGGGTGGGAGGCACGATGAGGAGTAGGGGATGCACATGGGAGAGAGATCTCCTGCATGAGTGGAAGAGTGGAGAATGCATGGGCTACACTACCCAGCGATAGGATGGGGATACCGATGCTGCACGGGAGAGGGATCTCCTACGGATGCAATTGGCAGAGAGGGAGAGGGCCTTGGCGCAACGTGATGAGAACTTGGCTATGTATCACCAGCGAGAGATGGACTTGGTGCGACATCAGTTGGAGCTGGAGGTAGAGATTAGCCACCTCGATGGGTGGGTCCCTATGTTCAATGGAGGTGGATCATCATGTCGCTCGAGAGGGAGCGATACTAAGCAATCAACATCCTCTCATAGGCAACTGGATGAGGGGGTCGAGTAGGCATGATGCGAGGGCTAGCAGTAGCCACCCTGAGGGGTCTCATAGGACCCACACCATGGGGGGTAGTTCCCATCGCACCGATCCTGCGTGATCATGGTGGCCGATGCCCTAGGCTTGGGGTTTTTGAGCTTTTGGATTTTTGCGGGGTCAGATGACCGGTTATTGTAGCCTACGGGCATTTTTGATGATATATATACAGATGACTTTATTTTATTTATACACATGTCATGATTTGATGTTATGCATAGTGATTGATGAATGTGTATGTATGTATGTTAATTTACATTGATGGATGCATATGTTATGATGAATGCAAATGTTTCTAATTTTTAGGATATGCAAATGGAATGGATGAATAAAATTTGTGATTTTTGGTGGTGGCACCATAGACTGTTTAGAACTTATGGCTTTTTGTCTTAGGTGATTGTTGTGGTAAATGACTTTTGTTGTATACATGCTATTTTTGTATTTTCTGATGACAATGCGAGGATGAGGGATAGCGCAGTTGGTTTGGAATGTAGTTAAGGTTTTTTGAGACTCAGATGTTTTAACTAACTAGCCATGACTATACTTTATCTTACAAGACTTTTGAACAAGGTATGAATCGGACTTGTCTTTGACCAAGTTATTTCACATCCCTGTGTGTGCAATTGAGTTCGTTTATGTGGTATTTGTCAGGATACCGCCAGTGCCAGATAGGCTGTCAACCAAACCTGTATTGAGGATCACCTAATTAGCTCCACTAACTTCCTTTGTTGTATTTAGTCAGATTAATCTGCGGTGCTATCTAGGATACCATAAGCTAGCTCATCCACATGCAAACATTGATCTGTACATGAGTTAATGTGACAGATATATCATCATGCGGGAGGTTCACCACCAGTGACCGATAGGTTATCCACCAAACCGGTACTGAGGTTTACTTCATGACCTTCTGAATGCTGAGAGTTCCAGGGATTCAAGTTCGACTCCCTTCTTTTCTTCAATTATATTGGGATACTTGCTCTTATATAGTGATAAAAATCACTATTTATTTTTATTATATATATATATATATATTATATATATTGAGCAAGGGATTTGAATTCCGAGTGATGAGAATCACTATTGTATGTGCCTTTTGATGTATGCACTTTGGTGGTGATGTCAAATTTTTTGGAGTTTTGACTTTTGCAAAATTTTATGACGTTTGAAAATTTTTTAGAACTTGGGATTCTTGGGGAATTGGGTAGGGAAGATGCTTGTCCTTTTGCCAACTCTCAGCATTCTTGGGGTCATTCGCATAGGGGGATGAGCAAGATAACCATTTCGCTTATGGTGACCTGGATTGCTTTGCAGGTTTCATCTTTCGTTCACACAACTTGGGAATTTTTATGTGTTTTAATTTGTGTTGGGATGCTACGTAACAAGGTGTGATCCAAGTAGAACTCTACCTTTGTAAAATATGTTTGACTTTGTACAGTATTTGGCTAGAAAGCTAATGACGACTGAATGATGAAAACTCTTGATACATTTAGAAGACCACTGACTATGATATGGTAAAAAGAAGTGAATGGCATTTATTTTTGATGGACTGCTTATAGAATGGAGAAATGTGGAACAAGATGGATTTGCCAAGTAATTACAGTCTATGGTGCCTTGACCTGTATGACCACAAATATGCAATGTATGGATGTTATGCTTAATGCAGCTATTATTTTTGCATTTTTGATAGATTGATTTTTGTGAGTATGAAGATGAGATGCAAAAGAGCTCTTTATTGTTGTGATGAGTTTGAGCATGCATGGAGATGAGATGCAAATTTTTGTTATTTTTGATGATTTTACTGTTTTTGAATTTTCTTATTTTTGACCAAGCGATTGTGGGAATCCTTGGAGCTTTTTGGTTTGACCAAAGGGGTAATGGGCACCTTTGGGGCATTTTTGGGATTGACCAAGCGATTGTGGGAATCCTTGGAGCTTTTTGGGTTGACCAAGTGATTTTGGGAATCCTTGGAGCATTTTGGGATTGACCAAGCGACTGGTTAGTGGGAATCCTTGGGGCATTTTGGGGATGACCAAGCGATTGTGGGAATCCTTGGAGCTTTTTGTTTGGGCTATGGCTCTTTTAGATATGGAATGGCCACAAATGACTGATGTTCAAGGGTTCTAGTTCCTTGATTCCATCAAGAGAGGCTAGCCGGTATGTTCCAGGTCCTATTTTACTATCAATTACATAGGGACCTAACCAGTTTGCCATGAACTTGTCCCTTAGATGGGGCGGCAAGCTAGAGTTCTGTTGGTTCTCTTTTAAGACCAAGTCACCAACCTGAAAGTCCCTCGGGTGAACTTTCATGTTGTATGCTTTCTTCAGTCGCTCTTGATAGATACGTAAATGCTCGAGAGCATTAACGCGTCATTCATCGAGCAACGTAAGCTGGTCTAACCGGGCCTGCCGCGTAGTGTCATCATCGATGAACTCTTGCATTGATATGCGCAGGGAAGGAATTTCCAACTCGAGAGGCATGACTAGCCTCGGAGCCATACACCAGTGAAAATGGAGTGGCCCCAGTGGGTGTCCGAATGCTAGTGCGATAAGCCCACAGGGCAAGTGGGATTTGAATGTGCCAATCCTTATGACTATCTGTGACTATCTTTTTGAGGATGGCAACTAGCATTTTGTTTGATGCCTCTGCTTGCCCATTTGCCTGCGGATAATAGGGTGTCAAAAAACTATGCTGAATTTTGTACTTTGTGGTCAAAGCATGCACGTATTTGTTCTTGAATGACGTCCCATTATCCAAAATTATCTTGGATGGAATACCAAAATGACATATGATGTTATG
Organism: Wollemia nobilis; assembly: GCA_028583015.1. NCBI lineage: Eukaryota > Viridiplantae > Streptophyta > Pinopsida > Araucariales > Araucariaceae > Wollemia > Wollemia nobilis. The sequence continues at coordinate 17,951,589 of JAQPPZ010017235.1, forward strand.
TAAAATGAACTCCACAATGCGGGGTCCTATCGTAGAGGTAAGCGGAACTGCTTCCACCCATTTGGTGAAGTACTCTATGGCCGTTATGATAAACGTGTGATGACCTGACGACGTAGGGGAGATCTTTTCGATTAGATCTAAGCCCCACTATGAAAATGGCCAAGCCGATTGGATCGGCTGCAAGGCCTGGGAAGGTACGTGTGTCAAATTAGCATGGTGTTGACATTTCATGCACTTCCTTACATATGCGCAACAATCTCGCTCTAAAGATGGCCAATAATAGCCCATGCGGAGAATGCACTTTGCGATGGCCATACCACTGAAGTGGCCACCGCACGTACCATCGTGCGCTTGGGCGATCACCCAAGTGGACTCCTGTTGGTCCAAGCAACGAAGGAGGATTCCTTCATAGCTATGATGGTACAAAATGTCTCCTAACAAGACATACTTTGCCACTTTCTACTTGAATGCTCATTTTGCGGCATGCATCAATCCAAGTGGGAGGTTACCTAACTTGAGGTAGTCCCTTATGGGTGAATACCAATCCTGCTGATCGAAGCCTCGATGGTATGAACAGCCAATCCCTCTTGAAGTTCATCCCTAGCAAAAGTTGAGCAGGAAAGAACTTGTAAGAATAGCATTGTGTTGCTATTAAGGGGAGTAGGGGAGAACAAGGACCCCTAGTTGGCATGATTCAGATGATCATGGATTCGAGAGAACGTATTCGAGGATGGTTCAATCTGGATCAAGTGGATTCCTAGCATTAAGTCAGAGCTTGCACGCTCCATCATGGATTGCGATAGCATTTTGACTTGAATGGTTGTCATATCACCAGAAATGTCTTACGGGATTAGTGACCCCAAGGAGGCCATAGTGTCCGCAAAATGATTCGATGATCGAGGGAGTGCCTCGATGTCATACCATTCAAGATTTGCCAAGAATTTGTCCACAAGGGCTTTGTAGGCCTACAGAACTAGGCATTTACATTGGAATACCCCTTTGACTTGGTTGACAATTAACAGCGAATCACCAAAGATGTTCAATCATTTGATGTTCATGGTGATTGTTGTCTGAAGACCTATGAGCAAGGCTTCATATTCGACATTATTGTTGGTGCACGAGAAGTCTAATTTAAATGACAGAGGCATTGGAGCCCCTTGTGGTGTGAAGAATACAATTCCCATACCACCACCTTGCTCACATTTAGAACCATCAAAAAATAGGGTTATGTCGGCTTGTGACTCAGGCTCATCAAAATCTAGCGATTCTGAGACATGGAAGACCCCATCATCGGGTAGTTCTATGACCAGAGGCTGATCATCTTCGAGAGGAGCCTCTGCTAGTTGATCGGCTATGACTTGTCCTTTGATGGATTTATATCCAATAAACTCTATGTCAAATTCCATCAACAACATGATCCATTTCACCGTGCGGCTACTATGATAAGTATGACTCATCATGTACCGCAATGGATTCTCCTTAGACACAACATACGTAGTGTTGCTCAACATGTAGTGGCATAGCTTTTTGGTAGCAAACACCACTGCCAAGCAGAGTTTCTCAACGTATGCATAGTTAAGTTCATAACTGACCAGGGTGCGGCTAAGATAGTAAGTAGCCTGTTCTTTGTGAAGTTCATTTTTCTAGGCTAGCATGGCGCCCAGTGCCACCTCAATAGCTGAGATGTATAAGTAGAATGACACTCCTGGTCTAGGTGGTGCCAATACTAGTGGCGAAGCCAAGTATTGCTTAATGTCATCAAAGGCTGACTGGCACTCGTCATCCCAGTGAAATGCTACCCCTTTATGCAATAATTTGTTCATGGGTCGACACTTGTCAGATAGCTACGCTATGAAGCGCTTGATTGATGTGACCTTTCCCTGTAGGCTTCTAAGCTACTTGATGGTAGTTGGGGGAAGCATTTCAAGGATTGCCTTGACTTTGTTTGGGTCCACCTCGATGCCTCGCTTTGAGACTATGAAACCCAAGAGTTTTCTAGATGTGATGCCAAATACGCACTTCTTGGGATTCAGTCTGACTTTATGTTCCATGAGGCGATCGAGGATCTTGCTTAAGTCATCGAGATGATCCAGGCACAAAAGAGATTTGGCCAACAAATCATCCATGTAATCTTCCAAAGTTTTATGCATGTAATCATGGAAGATGTACGTCATGGCACGTTGGTAGGTGGCACCAACATTTTTAAGGCCAAAAGGCATGACCTTATAACAAAATGTCCCCCAAGGCATTGTGAACGCCATTTTTAGTTGGTCCTCGGGATTGATACGAATCTGATTGTATCCTGAGAAACCATCCATGAGGGAAAGCATTTCATGGCCCATTATAGCATCTACCAATGCGTCGATGCTCGACAAGGGGAAATCATCCTTAGGACTCGCTTTGTTTAGATCTCAAAAATTAGTGCATATGCGAATCCTCCCATCAAGCTTCTTGATGGGCACCATGTTGGACAACCATGGTGGGTAATCCATGCAGATGACAAACTATGCATCCAACAACTTTTGCAATTCATCTTTGACCATCAAGGCCACTTATTGGGTGCATCTTACATAGTTTTTGCTTAACTGGCTTGATTATCGGATCAAGCGTTAGATTATGCGTGACTAGCTATGGATCTAGCCCTGACATGTCTCTATAGGACCATGCAAAAACCTCCTTCTTCTCTTTGAGAAGGGTAATGTAGTCGACTTGCTCTTCGGGGGATAAGCTTACCCCCAACTTGATAATCTATGGATTCATTGGATCGAGGTCGATGTCTACGTCAGTCATCTCCTCGATCGACATGTGGGATCCATCCTCCAACTGGTGTGGAGTTGGGATCAAATGGATATCATTTGCTGAGTTTAAATCTGCGTTGGGAACCTCGGGTTCCTCTTCAACATGGAAGATATCCTGAGTTGGCCCTAGGGTAAAATGAAGCATTTTATCGAAAGGCCAGTACTCTGATGGGGATGGAGGTGAATTGACATGATCCCAGTCTATGGCATCTATGTCTAGATACAATGACTATGTTGGATCGGTCGAGTTATGGATGGGGGTGGTTAAGTCAATGGAGATCATGTTGATGAAATGATTTTGGTCTCCATTACCATGGGTGTGGTGACTCGAACATTCTAGATGTTCTCTATGCTCCGGGTCTGGCTCTGGAGGTATTGGCATGAATGGATCGGCCCTATGTGTGGATAGGAAGATAGGGTCTGCCCTTGGCACTGATATCGCTATAGGGTCTCTGGGCGGAAGGTATTCTTCGTATGCCCAAAGTGGTGGATTCAACACTTGTTCCCATCGTGTTGGGTCTACGTACCACTCATGCCCTGGCACTATGTTTAGTTGTTCAAATATGTCATTAATCTCTAAGGGGTATTGTTGCTGTCGCATATGATTGAGATAGGCCATCTCAGTTTCATCTTCATAATCATTGTCGGAGATCCAAAGGCCTTCATTGGCTCCAACAACTATTTGTGACATTAGAGGCTCGTCTTGCTCGAGCAAATTGATCTGGCCCCATTGGAGTTGGTCCGCTCTTTGCGGTGGGGCCTGATTGCCTTGTGGTGGCACTTGCTCGATGGGAGCCACCAAAGGGAACATTGCCAAGAGGCTTTCTTGATAATCATCCATGGGGACCACTTGTGAGTGATTGCTATCTGATTCGAAGGGATCCCATGGTGCTACCTCATATTCTGACTCGTCCTCTGAAGATCCTTCCTGCTCTTGTCTATACCCCTCTTGTAGGTGAGTCCTCGAACTTTCTCCTCTCTCGAGCGAAGGGAAAGGGTTGTTGAGGTCAACAAGGTTGGTTGTCAACAATGGGAGATAATCTCCCAGTGTATATGTCATGTTAGGGTTGGCATATGGATCTAATGCCAATCCCCCCTTGTTGCCTATCCCTAGGCCTTGCATGTTCTCTACCAAGATGTCCAAGGGGAGGGGGTGGTTGAACCCTACTCCTGACTTGTCATATGGCATTTGGTATCTTGGTTGGCAAAGAACACGCACTCCTTGCTCATATCTGCCTAACCCATATCCATGCCAATTGCATTGGCCAAGGTATCTCAAAGCGAAGTCTGGGTTAGACAAATAGTTGACATCTTCTGCAAAGGGCTCTTCATCTTCGTCCTCTTGCATGTATGGTTCAGTACCATGATCAAGGCCCCCATACACAAAGTTTGTCTGATTCGACGGGTAGCCTAGAGGAACAATGGTACCGATGGGGAGGCGAGGTCTCCCCATGTCCTGCATGGACTCTAGTGCGGGTGTTGCTACAATATTCCACACCAGATACTCCCCCAAGCCCGTATTGGCCATTTCAACGGTGATTGTTGGCGATTGAGGGGGAGGGAATGGAAGTTCTTCCGGAATCCACTCCATGTCGGGTGGACTAGGAGCCTCGACTTCCATTCTGCTAGGCATCTCCTCAGTAGAGATAGTTGATACTGATGGCGGTGCCTCTTCCAGGGGTTTCTTCCCTTTGTCCTTCTATGTGGCCATCGTAGGTGGCATTGTTGGTGAAGGACCAGCCGATGAAGATGGACCCGACTATGGTTTTGATGGACTTGTCAGTGGGGATGCCTACGGAATCGGACCCTGTCTAGATGGATTCAACTAAAAATCCAAATGCATTGATGGAAGGGTCGATTGCGGCATTAGTTGCACCGCATTGCAATACTTGAAGGGTTCTAAGTCCGTCGGGACTACATGCACCTCCCCTTCAAATGTATACTTCAAACACTGATGAGCTATCGAAGGGACACACTTCATGTCCCTGATCCATGGCCGACCCAGCAAGATGTTATAGGCCATCTCACCTTCCAAAATATGGCACAATGTAGGTATAGTCTTTTGTCCCACCTGGATGGGTAGGACAATTGTGCCAACTGTCGAGCATATCGCATCATTGAATGCTCGCAGAGTGTAGGTGGAAGCCGTGATGTGAGATGCTGGCAACTTTAGATGTTTCAATGCCACTATTGTGATGATATTGCTGGATGAGCCAGTGTCTACCAACACCCTCTTATACGGAATCCCGTTGACCCACGCGATAACGTGCAGGGGTGGATCCGCCATATCATCAGCCACTGATTTCACTTCGTCTTCTCGAAAAGTGATGACTGGCTTAGTGCATCATTTGACATGTCCCACAAAGTTGTTGAAAGAATTTGCTTCATGGGGCTGCAACTCGATGGCTTTCAATATCTCCATTAGAGCCTCCCGATGGGGCGTTGATTGTTGTATGAGCTCGTATATGGAGAGCCTAGCCGACGTGGTCCTCAAGCTCTGAGTGAGTTTGGTCCGAATTGTGGCCATGGGTCTAGGCGGAGGAGGTTGTGTAAGGTGCTGTTGCGGTTGTGTCATTGTTGGCACCTCACCTGTAGTTGCCACGGGGGCAGCTACACTCGGATACCTCCTGTTTCGAGTCACTATACTGATCATCCCTACATACCCCTGCATGGGGCAGTTCTGTGTGACCTCATTGACTTGTAGGGTCTTTGCCTGTGCATCATGGGTAGGCAAGGGGTCCTTAAAGACCTCCATTTGTTGGTTGCTTGGTGCCACGGGATTATCCACCGCTAATGTCTTGTTATCAATTAGGTCTTGCACCAAGCCCTTAAACTTCCAACAGGCATTAAGGTCATGTCCCTTCCGCCTATGGAACCTACAGTACAAATCCTCCCTGTAGCCCTTAGGTTTTGGTGCATTGGGATCTATGGGCTGAATCTCGGGCAGGTTGATCAAGTTTGCCGCTGACAAGCGGTCAAACAGGGAGTCTCTGGACTCTGTGTAAGGTGTGAATTGTCGCCTAGGGTGACGCGGCTGATTTTGTTCTTGCCTCTAATTTTCTCGGTCATAACTGTTAAGAGGCACCACCTGATAGTTAGCCTTTTGGGGTTGTGTTGCTTGTGCAGGCTTAGGGACGTTGATAGCAACTTGATTGACCGCAGCGGGTTTCTATTGCATGGTCCCTATTTTGGTGTTCTTAGACCATTCTTTCTTCTTCGGCTTGGCTATCTCGCCATCCTGAATCTTGATCTCTTCAATGATTTTGGCTTGTGCCAGAGCTTCTTCTAAGGTGGCATATTGCTACAGCTGCAATAGCACAGAGATCGATCTCAAACAACTTTTTGAGAACATTTGTGTGAGGTCGGACATAGGAGGGAGGTAGGGTAGCTTAGAAAGTAGAGTCCTCCACCGATTCCCATAGGCCGCCATGGTTTCTTCCTCATACTACCTGAGGCTAGCTAAGTCACTTAGTGATGCCTTCTTCTTGGTGTTGAAGGTGAAGCATTCGAGGAATGCATCCACTAGCTGATCCAAGTTGCTAATGCTATGCTTTGGTAATTGAGTAAACCAATCCGAGGTAGGGCCTACGAACGTGGTGATGAATGTTCTTAATAACAAAGCATCATTATCCTGAATGCCAAAGCATTGGCTCAGGAATCTAGTCACATGCTCTTGGGCATCCTCCTCACCTCTAAAGATTGCCAACTGAGGCAGCTTAAAGTGTTCAGGGTAAGGGGGTGTTGGCACTGATGGATGCACAGGATGACTATGGAGTTGGCGTAACATGGGCTTTTGGGGCCCAGAAGTCTTGGTTTCCATAGACTCCAAATGCTCTAGCAGTGCTTTATATGCATCGAAAGATTTAATCTCTTCCTCTTTAGTTTGCTCCCATTGTGGGTTGTGGGAAACTTGAGGCCTATGGAGGGGTGGCCGGATAGCAGCCCCTCCGCCTTGGTAGGGCATTTCAGCCCGCTCTTCTTCTTGTTCATACTCCTCATAGGCTTCTTGAGGAGTCTCTGGATGAGACCTATGACCATGGGTGGGTCCCCGCGGAGGGAGCCCATCATTGTTCCTGGGAGTGGTCTCCCGCTCAAGTCTAGGAGGTCTCGGAGGTAGCACTTGGTAAGGTCATGGGGACCTATCTCGCACCAAGGGGTTGTGCCTCTCATATGGTTCTGCTCTTTGGGTGCGAGGGGTTGGAACCCTCTCAGGCACCATGTTATGGAGCAGCTCATCTGTTTGGCACCGAATGCGCTCTTTGCTAAGGCGATATAGATGCTCTAGCTACTGCTGGTCTTGCTCAAGCTGCGTGATCTACGCTTGGTGGGCGGCATGTCTGGCGACTGCCAGGTCGATTTGTTCCACCATATTGAGTCTGGGAGGCCTAGATGCCTCTCCTACACATTTATCTCGGTCACGATGATCCGAGATCTCTATAGGTCGCTTCCCTCTATCGAGGTTGGCGGCATTCACTCGAGGCTCTGGCCTCGATAGGTGACTCTGGTAAATAGCAGGTGCGGAGGTGCATTGCTCTCATGCTGTGTATTGCTCTTGAGGAATATGATGGTCTTCCTCATGCTCCCTTTCGTATATGTGAAAGGGGCGGGCAGAGTTGGCTCGCCCTGCTTGAAGAGCCTTGTGCTCTAGGTTTGGATTTTTATTCCTAACAGTGATGGGGGGTAAAGGAGGGATGACATAATCATGTGGCCTCTCCTCATGGACCCTATGCTGCTCTAGCACTTCATCGCACGGTGGCCACTCATATCGAGCTTCTAAGGGAGCCTTCTTGTTTATGTTGAGTGCCACATGTAAGGACTCCTCCTGAAAGGGGCTATGATGGATGGGCGTGTCCCTCAAAGGGGTGCCTCTATAGTCCCATTCTGAAATGGAACGATGTGGACTCTCTTGTGGGCCAGGCCACCAAGGCGGTATGACCAAGTCCTCGGGGCTATAGCGGAGGCGACTTGTGCCCCCTTGTACACTCTTCGTAGCTCCTGCCCATGATTGGGCTTGGCTACGGGTGTACACCATGGTGGTGCTTTCCTACAAGATGCATAGATTTTTACTTCTTTTTATGATTTTTATGCTACACTAAATAGAAAGGATCACACACGCAAAGCAATGATTATCTCGTTTAAATATTAAAGGTGTGCCCTAAACCTGGTTTAGTGTGTTTTTGATTTTGTTTTGAAATATTTTGTAAAGGATGTTTAAATGCAATATGATGGCTCTTATGACTCCCAAAAATGGTCGCCCCTTCGATATACCATTGCCAAGCCGATATACCAACCTCTCTATATACCCGCCCTTACGTGAGGGAAACTGTTGGTACGTGAGAGCAGATGGTACGTGGAACGTAGGTGGTACGAAAGGGGGATCACCCTATTTTTGACACCTACCATAGAAGACTTATCCTCATGCACTGGGAATCACCCCAACTACACTCGGTCAGCTTTCATCAGGATTTACGTCTAGCAACAGTAGCGATCGGGGTTTATGAATGCAAAATTCAAGCCAAGGTGGTGATGAAATCCACCGTTGGTCTTGATCAAGGGCTGGGGTTTTACGACCAGCTCCTTGGTGTTTATGTTGCCACGTGATGTGTGGGGTTCTTTTTACTTTGCATGAAAGGAAATAAACATGCAGTACAACTTTTCCTAAGCAAGCAAAGAACCAAAAAAATAGGAAGCAAAAAATAGAAAATGACAGAAAGAGTTCAGGACCCTTACCTCTTCTCTGCCCAAATCTGTTGGTTCTGAGTTTCTACCCTGAAACTGCATAGACAGATATTCATCCCGGGGAGGAATGAATTACAGGACTGTATTCATCACAGGGTGGGGCAAATTCCCATTCGTCCCTGGGTAAGACGAATTCCAGCTCTGTATCCGCCTCAGGCTGGAACGAACAACAGTCCAACGTTTGAAAACTCGGTACCTGCAAGCAAAAACAACCAATTTTTGATCAGATTTCTGATCTTAAAAATAGAGGACAAGGGTCCCACCATGATCGCCACTGAAAGCATGAGGATACGGAAGCAAAAAGGAAACTCCAAGTGCGATGCAAACTGAACTAAACTTAACGCTAAATCCTATGAATTGAAAGTGCATGAAAAGAGGGAAAGCATGAACGAATCAAAATCGAAACAAAAAGCCAATAAGGAAGACAACCCTTTTTATTGATATGTTTCAGAACCTGGTTACAATGCGCCTCCTCCCCTTCTAAGGGCTAGGAGCGTTAAATATGCGTTCTTGTTACACCCATGGATGCCATTCCTTCTTCCGCGTGCCCACATGTAAAATGGGTGGACCAAACGTCGCCGCCACTTGCATTGATGAGTCTTGACTCCTTGCTGCTCCTCTAATGTCTAGATCCTACATTCAAAGAAACAAGAAATAGTCAGTAGCACCTGTGGATGAAATAAAACATGCAATCCCCACGCCTTCGATTAGTGCATGCAAGATATAAATAAAATGATAACTAAAATGGATCCAAATGAACTAAAAATTTGATAGGGGCATCAAAACATCACAAAGAAAACACAACAAATGGAACAGTCAGAAAATCCACCATAGATTTGTATTCGCTCCGGGCGGGACGAATAGACCTGCAACAAAATGCCAAAAAGGTACTGTCCCAAATGTCACATTCGGGAAGCCCCAAATCACCTACAAAGTTGGGGGTTAGCTAATTGGGGGTATTTTGGGAAGACCCAGATGGTCATATTTTCCCAATTTGGCCTCCATCAATGGGAATTTGATGATGCTACCTGCATGTTAGCAAAAGCGAGAAATAATAGAAACATGATCAAAATTGCTCGAAACGACGTGAAATTTGAATGACGACCTATCTAAGAAGCATAGAATTAAATGCAAGAATAAAAGAAAAGAAATCTACCATAGATTTCCAATCGCTCCGAGGCGGGGCGATTAGGACTGTAGTAGGGTGGGGGGCGCCCGGGGGCAGGCCGCCCATCGTTTGGGGCCTGATTTTGGCACCAATCCACTTGGGATGGGTCCAAAACCTCTTGTGGGGTATTTTCAGAAAATTTGGTGGGATATTGTGGCCAAATGTCGGGTTTTGGTTCCGGATTTGTGCTTCCAATAACCACCCTATGACCTCCTTTCCAAAGGAGATCAAGGATGTGAAAGGCACAACTCAAGAGGGTGTGGGTGTGAAAGTAAAATGACAGCACTTCGTTGCTCCAAAATGCTCCTTCTCTGTATATTTTGGGGTGAGGAGACTCACCAATTTATAGACCTGGAGGTCTCTTGAATTGGACATGCAGAGGCGCCACTTGGCAATCATGCCTTCCCAGGGGGAAGGAGATTCCTCCCTGATTAGGGACTTCATGACTGCCCCTGTAACTGCCTCTAATGCTCGAAAATGCTCACTCACACTCCCATGCAATGAAGGAAGAATTAAGTGGCGGATCTGAGCTGCCATTTGTCAAGATTTGACTTTTTGCCCGTCAAACCTGCTATTCGCCCCACCCTGGAGCGAATACTGCTATTCGTCCCTGGGTGGGGCGAATACCAGTTTGAAATCATCCCTGGGTGGAACGAGTATTGAGCAAAGTGCCTGAAGGTGCCAAATTGATCTCTGACCTTCCAAAACTACTGTGAGAGTGGTTAGGACCACTGTTTAACCTCTGGGGGCTGCCCTTGGGGTTGTGTGTGTCAATGCGATCAGTGTTTGCAGTCACATAATCGGATTGGTGTTGTTTTGGTGTCTACACAAAGGATCAAAGATCAAGTCTGTTAAAATTATATCCCATGGAGGAGTAGAACCAGTAAACCTTTTTGCATCTATAATTCCAAATGTGCTTGAGAAGGATGAGTCTACAAACATCCCAAAATTTGGGATATTGATTCAGTTAAGAAAAACCAAGTAGAGAAAGCTTCCAAGATCTAGTGAAAGAAAGATAAAAAAAGTGTAAAAGAAATCCCAAAACTGTTTAGCCATGTCATAAAACCAAAACAAGTGAATAAGAGTTTCTAAAGCATTACAAAAATTGCATTGAAGGAAAATGTGGAAAATCAAAACCTCACTTTCAGAAGTTAGAAATTTTTGATGATAAACCATCAACCAAGCAGTTGAGTTTTGGATTCAACATGAAATTTCCAAATTTGAGCAGTAAGAGACTACCATTAGGCATTGGAAAAAATCACTTGTCACTTGACATTAATCTTAGAGTCTAGAGAAGGAGGACACAAAATATTTTTGTATATCCAACTAGAAGTAATGGAAGAGATTCTTTGACCATTAAGCCATCTTCAGTCATTCCATATATTATGGGTAGTTTTCCTCAACTTTATAAGGACCTTACAAGGGGGAATCCATGTCTAAGTCATAATATTGTTTGAACCTAGGGGGAAGGGAGCAATAATTGCATATCTAGTTCCACGTAAGAATTGAGTCACTACCTGAATCCCAAATATCTCTAATTCTATTAATACATTTCTTCATAAATGCTAGACCTTGAATAACGTTGCATAAAGCTAAATATTTAAACTTATGGAGGATAATTTTTTTCCACCAAAGACTATTTATATCGATGCTTAGACCATGTCTCAAGGAGTCAGAATTCCAAGCCAATAAAAGAGAAACTCATTGCCAAGCTTTCCAGTTTTGGATAATGGGAATAGATCCTTTAACAAAAAAGTAAGGTGTATTAATTACCTTATCCTCCCATGGGGTTTCCTTCCATTTACCTTTGTGAGTAGCTAAAGATACTTTTTAATGAAATAGGTGTTTCCAATTTTCATCACCATTTATGGCTCTAGCAACCCATTTTGTAGCTAAAAGTTTACTCTAGATAAGAGGATCAATGATGCCTAAACCTCCTAAAGCCTTAGGTTGAGTACACAGTTTCCACAAGATGGCTATTATTCCCACCTCGCCATCCCATTTGGTTCATAAAAATTTACGAATGGCCTGAGTTAATTTTTTATAGGCTACCTTGCAGGCCATCTAGCAAGAGGAATAATAAACATGAGAAGTTGCCATAATTTTATTTGAAACTTGAATTCATCCTGCAAAGGAAAGAAAATGAGTTGGCCAAGCATTAAGTTTTTTGAAGTCTTTCCATAACCCAATTCCACATATCTTTAGGAGAAATATTAATTCCAAAGGGGATTTTCAAGTATCGCATAATCATACCATGAGGGATGATCTTCCACTCAATTGAGGAGTTGCATCCATTAGGTGAGGAAGAAGTATAGAAGACTTTAATTTTAGAGTGGTTGATATGAGAGCTAGAGATATCACACACTGATTGAGTAATTTATTTAACTATTTCTACCTCTTTTGGGTATTTTGAAGAAAAATAAGGGAATCATCAATAAAATGTGAGTTAAGAGCACGTTAATCCCCATGAAGCTTAATAACCTGAATGAGACCATTAGCACGAGCCTTATGAAGATAACCAAGAGCATCGACAACCAAAACATACCAAAAAAGGAGCAAAGAGGCAACCGTGTTTGATAAACCCTTGAAGAGGGAAGGAGGGGGAAAGAGCTCCATTAAGTTGAATACAAGCTGAAGCATCACCAAAGAGCATATCAATTTGATTATAGAATTTTTGACTAAAACCAAGATAAGAAAGAATACTAAGAATAAATTCCCATCTGATCCTATTATAAGCTTTGTCAAAATCTAACTTAACTAAGAGAGCATCTTGATTGGAGTGGATAGCCCATTGCAAAGTTTCCCACACCACTATAAGATTACCTAAAATATAACGATCTTTAAGAAAAGCAAATTGTTCTAAGCGAACAATCACTTAGCAACAATTTTGATTTTTAAAACTATACCTTTAGCTATGATCTTATAAGAAACATTAAGAAGGATAATAGGTCTCCAATTGGAGATTTGGGTATGAGTTGTACCTTTAAAATCAGCTTGATTAACCCTACATTGATATAAGGTCCAAAAAAAACTGTTATGGAGAGCTTCCACATAAACCTGATCAAGATCAAAGAAAGAATATACCAATTATTTTCTAAAACTCCACTAGAAGACTATCCAGACAAGGAGCTTTGTCATTCTTCATGGAAAGAGGAACAGTTTACAAACATTGCGGAGCCAACCTCCAATGGAAGAAAGCTTTTATTGTAGTGTAATACACTGAACTCTTAATGGAAGAAAGCTTTTATTGTAGTGTAATACACTGAACTCTATTCTTGTATCGCTTATTACGTACTAGTTCGAAGCGAGCTCAATAGCTAGCTGAGTTTTTCTTTTCTTTAAATGAATTTGTACCTTCATACAGAATGGCTCTGAACGTCGGTTTGCTCTGTCAAATGTTTGGGATTTCGAAAAACTGATGAATTGCATTGGCTCGGGTGTTTGGAGATAGAAATTATAGAAGATAACGATAATTAGGTCTATCTTACGTTGTAAGATGTGGGAATTATAGAAGACTACGAGAATTAGGCGTGTGGGGGAATTACAGTAATGAATGCCACTGACTTTATCTACAAGAAATAATTACAGTGTTGTTTGAATCTCTACGTCCAAACAACAGCCATAAGCATTGAAGAGCACGAGGACACAGACAGCATGTGCAAAATCGGCGCCGAAGCGATATACGCGAAGGCCATTGGCGGTCCTTCAACGACGGCAGACACCCGGAGGGTGCCAGGACTACGGCCTCAAATACGAAAACAATCCCCCATGCACCCGGAACAAAATACTCGACCAAAACATGGCCGTCTGCACCATCGGCACCTATTACTACAGGTGCCCCTCTACAGAATTGGCAACGCCATTCGAGACATGAAAAAGCTGAGAGACCTCAATCCCAAAGCCATGTGCGAGCTGGACCAGAACACCATCGGGTTCCGCTCGATCAAAAAATCGGAAGCCTATTTGGGGCCAGCGGAGGACACGGTGACGATGGAGATTTTGTACTACCGCCCCAGGGAACCCGGGGTCCCAAAGTGGAACGGGGACTGATACGACGAGATTGTGCAGATGTTGAGCGGTAGAAGAATATGGACCTCACAGTCATCAGTTAGTTGATTATTATTATTATTATAAGAAGATACGGTTGGATTATGTTACTTCGATGTGTGAAGTGAAACCCTACAAAAGGTGCACCTTTTGCTAGGCGCTCCTAATAAATAAAATAAGTCAATGTTCACTTTATTTTACTATATTATAAAAAAGATGTACAATCAATATCAAATTCTTTAAATTTTATTAAAGTATCGAAGATTAAATTTTTATTGGAATCAATAATTATATTCAATAAAAATAGGAGAGGTTGAAATAAAAAGGGACTTGAAAAAGTCACACCTTGGGATGCAAGGCCACCCAAACGTTCAATATTATAAAGACAAGGCCTAAGGCCAAAAACAAAACCAATCTTTAAAAGGGTGAATAAACAACATATCTAGGCAAAGGGTCGAGTCTTGTTGTGGGCACTGACAAAACAACCTAAGGTTGGAAAACATCACCCCCTCAACCTACTATGTCAAAATAGAGGGACCTTGAGGTAGAGGGAGGTTAGGCAAAACCCTGCTAATAGTGCACGAAGATTTATGTTAGTATTTGATAAGATTTATCAAATGCGTCAACTCATGAGTCAACTTGGAAGCTTGTGAATGGATCTGAATAGTAATAGCAAAAAAACACCCCAATCTTTTTGAGCATATAAAACTGACTAGAAATTGAATCAATAAAATAGACAACAACATTCCTACCTTTCCAAAGTTAAACAAAACAATAGCATGAAAGAAATTCCATAGAGAAACAATATAAGCAGGCCAACAACTATTATCTTCAAAAATGATCATCTACAATCTAAGGAATTTAGGTTGAAAGAGCTTGAACAATGAGTGAATCCAAGACTAGGCAGATTGAGCACCAAAGCAAAACTAGAACAGATGTTTAAAAATCTTAAAATGACCACAATACAGACACGTAGGATTAGGAAGACCAACCCTACTAAGTCCCTCTCCCATAGAATGCCCTTGATAAATAGGATACCAGAAAAAAAAAGTAATCTTAGGTTCAAGGTTAAATTGCTAGATACGGTTTAGATGAGCAATCCAAGTATAGGAGGTAGAATGAGTCTACCATCTCTCATTAAGTTTTTCAACACTAGGGGAAATGGGACTAAGAAGTTGATAAAGCAAGGAAGAAGAGTAATTCTTGAAAGGAGTATCTACATTCCAATGCCAATCCTTGAGCCAAGCACTCAAGGGTTGAAGGCATAAGCTCTTGAAGCTTAAGAATAGAAGGAAGATCTAAATTTTGAAGATTAAATTTCTATTTGAGATTAGGTTAAAAAATCAAGTCTCTATAATGCACTAAATCTTTCATAAAGCAAATGCCCTTACAAAACAACCTCAAGGATTTAATCCCTAGCATATCAATAAGAAGAACTGAAGAGTTAAACAGAATAGGAGACCACCAAATATTCTAAGAACTAAACAAAAGACCATTATGAAAACCATCATGAATCCAGAAAATATGAGGTTTCACCGTCTCAAAAGTCTACTAAATACTTTTCGCAAAAAAGGAACCCTAAATATTAACTAGAGTGAAAGTAATAATGAGAGTATGAAGGCCAATATTAGCCCAAGCTTTGCACCCATTGTTACTTCTTCTGCTCCTACTCAATCTTCAAATTCTCTAGTTTTGCATATCAATGGGCAGTCTTCTTCAAGCTTCATGGAACCTAAATGGTCTTCTATCAAAGGCCAAAGATCTCGTAGCCCACCACGGGGAGACTCCCTGGTTCACCAGGACAAAAGACGTCAAACAAAGTTTTGGAAAGAAGGTCAAGAGTATTTTCTTAGTAATATTTATGATTCTCTTTCAAACCTCAGAGAAATTGAAGATGTAGCCAGACATATGAGTCTTTATCGATCTCCATATTTTTTATCATGGAATGTCATAGGGTTGACGGACCCAGTCTGTAAATAGTTGGTCCAAGATGAGATTGCTTTATACTCCAGGTTTTATGGTAATCTTGAATTTCTCTATTTTCAAGAGATTAATATTTCTAAATTAATTTTGTAATGTACTTGCCATTTTCTTTAGCTAGGTTGCTTTTATATGCCACCAATCATTCCCCTGGAAGAGAGGGAGCTGTCATTTTTTTAGTAGCTAGGTGGAAAGATAGTTTGGTCTCGTGGGGTGTGGACCCCTTCAATCACGCAGTTTAGGTTTTACTTGAGTTTGGTGGGCTATATTTTGGTATTATTAATTTCTATACCTCTAATGATGCTTAGGAGCACTGTAGCCTCTAGTGGTGGTGTGCTTTTTATTTACCACCTACTGTTGGGTTATGTGCAAATATTGTAATATGACTAAAAATCCTACACATAAGATATGACAACTTCCCATGCGTTGGGCTACTGAGAAAAGAGAGGATTGGTACTTCATGAAAAGCAATATGAGTTTGTCAAACCCCAAATCTTGTTTTTCTCCCCAGGATTTTCCTAAAATTTTGTGGTATACGTGGTCCAATTTCTAGGTTGGCCATGCAAGAATTATAAGAAGGTTGGAAAGAGCCATGTTTTCAGATCATGTGTAGTTTTTCTTTCATAGGAGAAATGCTTTAGCTCCGTTTGTGGAAACCTTTCCTAGTACCACTACTTTTTACCATGCATCCATCAAGTTTAATGTGTTGATTAAATCCCTACCTCAAAGACACTACAAGTCACAAATTTTTTTAATACTTCCTTTCTTCAGCAACCTTCCATGGTCTATCATATCCGTAGAGTCTGAAATCTAGTTCCTAGACCTACTAGAGAGTTGGGTTGGATATAATGGTGGAATGATGTCATTTTTTGTACAACTATATTACTTTGTACTCTGGGGAAAAATGTGGTATCATTCATAAGACATTCCAATGCTATCCTTCATGATGAGTTTGCCAAAGCTTATCTCAGGCTTGAGACCTATCCATTTAATTATGAACTTTAGTCTCATGTTTCCTAGTTGAGGCATGAAATTAAGCTTGCTAAACTTTATGAGGCTCAGGGAGCTCGAATTAAAGCCAGACTTCATTAGCTTAAATTTGGTGAGGGTCACCAAAGAATTTTTTCAAAGGCTTGGCGCTCCCAAGAAAGTTACTCAATTCAATGTCATTCAAGATAATGGAATAAGGCTTACCTCTCTTATTGATATGATTTATACTTTTTTCAAGCACTATACTAATGTTTTTTTTGTTAGGTAATGAATCTAAATTGATAAGAAAGGAATTAATTACCATTAAATATTGTTTGCGGGGTTCCAAGGCCATTAAATATTGTTGTCGGGGTTCCAAGGCCATTAAATATTGTTGATGGGTAACGATCAACAATAGGAACGTGAATGATCAACAATAGGTTGAAAATTTAACTGTATTTATGGGTGAAAAATACTTATAAAAAGAACGTGATAACCGTATGGGTGGTTTCAACCCATGGTTTTGGCCCATTGTATTTTGACACCACTATGTGGTTTAGGGTAGTGGAAAAGTCATGAATCTCTATATATTTTGTACTATAAAGGTCGTCTTATATGTGAATGCTCTTTTCTAGTTTGGAGGAAGAGAGGGGAGGAGACATTGTACAAGTGGAGAAGATTGTTGTATTGTTTCTAATACAAAGGACTGATTGTTTCTCAGTGGATGTAGGGTACACTGCCCGAACCACTTATATATTGTGTCTCTTATATTTGTGTGATTTATTGTTGTTTGTTGCAGTATTTCCTATTTTTCTTATGGGGGCTTAATTAGGGTTTGAACTATTTCTCCATTTTTGCTATTATTATTTGTTTTTTTTTCATAGGTTGTGTATTGTTTGTACATGGTAAATTCCTAACATTTTCTGCTCAAGATTATTCTCCTGAGCGGGACCAAGCACTGGTAACTTGTATGGCAGTTGTACTAGTTAAGGTTTTGGAGTCTCAAATAGTAGGGTGTGATAAACTACTATCCCTTACAAATCTAGAGGATGCATTATCTCAAATGGAAAATGATAAAGTGCTAGTTCTATATGGATTTCACTATGAATTCTACAAGGGTACTTAGGACTTAGTTGGTCCTTATTTACGTAAATTTTATTTGGAGGCTCTTTGAGTGGGATATTTGGGAGCAATTATTAACAAGGGAAATATCAAATTCATACCCAATAAAGGGGACCCAAAGTTGATCACTAATTGGAGGCCTATTACTTTTTTGAATTTTAGTTACAAGATCATTACCAAATATTTGGATCTTTGCCTTAGGACTCTTCTTCATTTGATAGTCAAATCAGAGTAAACTAACTTTATTCAAGGAAGGTACATCCTCGATAATGTTTTGGTTGTCTGGGAGGGCATGGAATGGGCCCACATGTCAAACCAAAACATGTTTTTTATTAATATTGATTTTTAGAAAGCGTATGACTGCATTGAATGGAGATTCATTCTTGCTATACTCAAAGCTTTAGGATTCGGACTAATTTTCATTCAAACTATTGCTATGCTATTCAGATATGCTTCGACTATTATCAATCTAAACAATTCGTAGTATAAAGTAGTGGGTCTTTTTAGGTTTGTTTGGCAAGGGTGTCCTATTTCTCCCTATTTATATGTGCTTGCTACTGAAGCCTTTGGCTATATTTTAGCTGCTCAAGCTTCTACAGGTATTAAAGAAATTACTATTCCAAATTATCAAGGACAAATTATTAATGGTCACTTTGTTGATGAATCCTTTCTTACTATAAGGGAAGAGGAGCAATCTATTTCTAATGCTCTATTTTGTCTAAAAATCTTTTGTACAACCTCTAGTTCTAGCATACAATGGAGGAATACCTCCTACTTTAGACTATCTCCCTTGCCTATGTTGCCTTGGCTTCAAGGGTATCATTGGAATTGGATCCCTCCTAGAGAAGTTTTTAAGTTTCTTGGTATTCCTTTTGCCTTTCAAGGCTCTCCTACTTAGCTTTGGAATTATGTGCTTCAAAGAATTGAAAAGAAACTTGATATCTATCTTACTAAGAGGTTGTTATTAGCAGGTAAATTTTATATTTGCTCTAAATTTTTAGCTGCAACTCATGTATACTATTCCTCTTGTTGGGTTCCTTCATAGGCTTGATATAGGAAGATTGAGAAACTCATTCGAGATTTTCTTTGGAATAATTCTTCTAAAACAAAGAGATTTCATAGAGTTGAATGGAATATTTGTTATCTTCCCAGAGAATCTGGTGGAATGAATTTGTTGCACTGTAGACAGTAAGGTATTGCTTTGTGTGCTAAGTGGGTGGTTAGGGCTCTAAGGAGAGCTAAATATTGGAAATATTTAGTTCAACATTTAATTTTATTTTGTCTTCCCTTAAATCATAAAGCATGGAGAGGGTTGGATTTTCCCTCTCTCATTGGTGCTTCAATTTTGGTTAAGATCTATGGCTCCATTGTTATTAAAAGTATATGGAAAGTCTAGAATAAGGTCACTTCTTAGATCTATTGGAGATAATATGGCTTCTGTAAAGGCTTATCCATCAATTATATGAATATTTGGTGGTCCCTTGTGTTTCTTCATCATGGTTCTCCCTTAGCTCAGGTACAATGGATTCATTTTCAGCAATTTTTTAAAAATGGTATTGTTACAATAGCTTATTTATTTTCTTGCCAGACCAGGGATTGAATCCCATGGAAATAGGTCAAATGCACCTTCAAGCTGAATGGTGCAGATAAATATACTTATGATGTTGTTATTGCTCTCACCCATTTTTCTATGTTACACAATATTAGTGTGTGCTCGTAGCATCCTTTGTGGTTAGACTGGAGATGGCATGTTGACACTCCTTTGCTTAATTATAAGCCTCGTTTAGGGTATAAGTGGTTATCTTCCTATATTCATTTGGTGACTAAGGTCAATCAGCATTGGGAATTATTTTCTACAAGGACTAGATGGAATTCTAGATTTTAGAATTTTTGGCCTACTTATGTTGAGCCCAAGCAATATTTTTCTACATAGAGCTTGCTATGTCAATGTCTTCCCTTGGAGGAATGTTTAAAGCAACTTGGAATTCCTGATCCTAAATATCCTTTTTTTGGTATACTTGAGTCTTGTGTTAACCTCTTTTGGAATTACAAAAGATCTAGGTAAGTTTAGGAATGGGTTCTTTCTTTTTTATCCTCATTTAAAACTTCAAGAGTTTCTTGGTCCCAAGCTCTTCTTTGGGACTCTTTTACTTTGTCTCTCCCAATTTTTGAAGTGTGGCAGGTTTTTACGATTAGCCTACTCTTTCATATTTGGAAGACCCATAACATAATTATTTTTGAATAATATACACCTTTTGTAACATTTACTCATACTAAAAAATTAGAAGTTTTTAATGACATGTAGTTTCAGATATGTACTCAAGCCAACCAATTTTCTATGGAGTTGGATCACCTATAATTTCTTCTAGCACACTAGGCCAATGATCCGTGTACAGTCAATAGGATCCCCTAGAGCACTCTTCTCATGAGCTTTTTTGACCCCATTCTCATCACCAACCTCTATCATATGCAAGAAGTGCTCCCTCAAATAGGCACTGGCCCCAGCCTTCGCCAATCATGAAGTGGCCTAATTTTGACATTGCTTGTTCATCCTTCTAGGTTCGAAGGTGGGATTATCAACCAGTTTTACCTAGGCCAATTGTTGGTTGGAGTGATACGGGTACTGAAGGCCTTAATTGTGATGTAGAGGTATGGTTTCCCATCCCATAATCACTAGCAGTTTATGCAAGACAAAATGCCAAGGCACATTACTCTATATGATATGATTTCTTTGATGTAATGATCATCATTGATCATGATTGGTAAACTTATGTTTTGTTGGCATATTTTTTCCTAACCCTTTTCAATGAGGGTTAGTTTGATTTTCCATGGGGTGTGTTAACCCACCCATTTTTTAATTGTAAAGGATTTTATATTAGTTTAATGTAAATTTGCTTTCTTCATAAAAGAAACACATAAAACTCAAAATAAATTTATTAAATTATTCAAAATTAACTTTATTCATATTTTTTTCAAATAAAAATTATTATTAAACTCAATCAAGTCAAAATAGAAAGCATTTGGATAGTTCTAAAATTTCACAGTAATAGATATGCAAAGCATTACACAAGAGATGAAGAGAAGAGAGAACTGATTAATTTATTCCAAGAATCAACTTTGTATAAATAGCAAAGTTGATCATTGAGAGCCGTTGGATTACAACAACTCATCATACCTGATGAAGACACCACTGAGAGTTCTCCTGACACATGGAGGAGTGGAAACTCAAGTGTTTATCCTAGTATAACTTAAGAGAATATTTTATTATTCTAACACCCCCCCTTAAGTGATACTATGGGAGATTTTTACAAATGAGTCCCGACAACAAGGTCTGATTAGGTACTCATATACAATATAGATAGTTGGTGGAAAAAAACCTTGTGGGAAAAAACCAACTATTACCTCTTCATTTTGAAGTGATGGTAAAAACCTAATGGGAAAAGAAATATGAAAGAGGCTTGTCTTCGGATGGTGAAGATTGTCCTATTATAAAAAATAAATATGAGTTTTAGAAACAATGCCTGATTAGGTACTCATATAAAATATAGATAGTTGGTGGAAAAAACCCCTATGGGGAAAAACCAACTATCACCTCTTCATTTTGAAGTGATGGTAAAAATCTAGTGGGAAAAGCCATAAATCAAAAGAAAGAAGTATGAAAGAGGCTTGTCTTCGGATGGCGAAGATTGTCCTCTTATACAAAATAATGATGAGTCCTGGAAACAAGGCCTGATGAGGTACTCATGTACAATACAATGAGATGGAAGACCTTTGTATCAATGCAGTTGTAATACTCCAAGTTTTTCTCGCAACTAAAGGTAACGCGATTAAGGAAATGACTTGGTGAAGATATCTGCAATTTGTGCCTCAGTTGGAATTTATTTCAAGTGTATATCTCCACTTTGAATATGCTGCCTTATGAAGTGCATGTGTATCTCAATGTGCTTGGTTCGTTGATGTTCAACTATATTCTGTGCAATATGAATTGTGATATGATTGTCACACCAAAGAGTTATAGGTTGTTCATGGGCGAAACCAAATTATCTAAAAATTTGATAAAGCTAAAGAGCTTCCTGACTAGCCAAAACTATTATCCTATATTCTTCCTCTATAAAAGATAGAGCTATTGCTTTTTATTTCTTGCATAACTACGATATTGGTGAGGAACCAAGGCAAAATGCATAGCCTTAGGTGGAACATCTATCTTCTACTGAACTTTCCCAATCTGAATCTGTTTAGCCAATGATATCCATGGATTTTTCCTTGTAGAAGAACCCAAAGTGAGTAGTGCCCTACAAGTAACAAAGGATTCTTTTTGCTGCTTGCCAATGATTGAAGTGAGGCTGATGAGAGAATCTGGATATGAGGACAACAACATATGAGATATCTGGATGAGTATGAGTAACGTATAGCAAACTTCCTACAAGCTGACGATATAGATTGGCATTACAAAGAGGGGATGAGCATGAAGTACTAAGATTAATGCTAGATTGAAAGGGGGTAGGAGAAGGTTTGCAATCATTTTGAATATTTGTAGAATATCTAGAGTGTACTTTTGTTGGCACAAATAAATACCTTCATATGTTTGACTTATTTGGATTCCAAGGAAGTAATGAGCTTTACCTAGATCAACCATTTAAAATTTTTTAGATAGGGAGTCTTTTATATTCTGAATGTGAGTCAAGTTACTGTAGACACCAAAACAACACCAATCCGATTATGTGACTGCAAACACTAATCGCATTGACACACACAGCCCCAAGGGCAGCCCCTAGAGGTTAAACAGTGGTCCTAACCACTCTCACAACAGTTTTGGAAGGTCAGGAATCAATTTGGCACCTTCAGGCACTTTGCTCAATATTCGCCCTACCTAGGGACGAATTCAAACTAGGATCCGCCCCACCTAGGGACGAATATCAGGATTCGCTCCAGGGTGGGGCGAATTGTAGGTTTGATGGGCAAAAAGTCAAATCTTGACAAATGGCAGCTCAGATCCACCACTTAACGCTTCCTTCATCGCATGGGAGTGTGGGTGAGCATTTTCGAGCATTAGAGGCAGTTGCAAGGGCAGTCATGAGGTCCCTAATCAGGGAGGAATCTCCTTCCCCCTGGGAAGGCATGATTGCCAAGTGGCGCCTCTGCATGCCCAATTCAAGAGACCTCCAGGTCTATAAATTGGTGAGCTTCCTCACCCCAAAAAAGAGAAGAGATAGAGCATTTTAAGCAATGAAGTGCTCCCATTTTATTTCCCCATACACCCTTGGTTGATTTGTGCCTTTCACATCCGTGATCTCTTTTAGAGAGGAGGTCATTGGGTGATCATTGGAAGGTCGAATATTGAGCCCAAAACCCGACATTTGGCCATAGAATACCACCCAATTTTCCGACAACACTTTACAAGAGATTTTGGACCCATCCCAAGTGGATTGGTGCCGAAATCAGGTCCCAACGGTGGGCGGCCTGCCCGGCGCCCCGCACTGCTGCAAGTCTAATCGTCCCTTTTAGGAACGATTAGGAATCTATGGCAGATTGTTCTTTCTATCATTTTTATCTTGCATTTCATCTTATGCTGCTTAGATAGTTTGCAATTTTGATTTCGTAATGTTTTGAGCAAATCTTATCATGTTTTATCATTTTTCGTCTTCACTAACTTGCAGAGAGCATCATCAAAATCCGGGCGTTAGAGGCCAAATCGGGGAAATATGACCATCTGGGTCATCCCAAAATGCCCCCAATTAGCTAACCCCCACTTTTTTAGGAGATTTGGAGCTGTCCAGATGTGACATTTTGAGCGGTGCTATCTGGCATTTTGTTGTAGGTAAATTCGTCCCGCCCTAGAGCGAATTCAAATCGGTGAGGAATTTCCTGACTATTCTTTTTGCAATGCCTTCCTGGTGATGTTTCTATGCCCCTGTCAAATTTTTAGATCATTTGGATACATTTTAGTCATCGTTTTATCTATTTCTTGCATGCACTAATCGTAGGCTTGGGGATTGCATGTTTCATCTCATCCGCAGGTGCTACTGACTATTTCTTATTTCTTTGAATGTAGGATCTGGACATCAGAGGAGTAGCAGTGAGTCAACATTCATACACATAAGTGGCGGTGATGTTTGGTCCACCCACTTTACATGTGGGCACGCGGAAGAAGGAATGGCATCCGTGGATGTAACAAAGAAACGAATTTAACGCTCCTCGCCCCTAAAAGGGGAGGAAGCGAATTGTAACCGAGTTCCGAAAGATATCAATAAAATAAAGGGCTGTCTTCCTTATTTGCTTTGTTTGGTTTTGATTTGTTCATGCTTTCTCCTATTTCATGCGTTTTCGATTCGTAGGATTTAGCGTTAAGTTTAGTTTCATTTTTGCATCGTACTTGGAGCCCTGTTTCCTTTTTGTTTTCGTATCCTCATGCTTTCAGTGGTGATCACGGTGGGACCCTGTCCTCTATCTTTTTTAGATCAGAAATCTGATCAAAACTTGCTTTTGCTTGCAGGTATCATTTTTTGAACGCGGGACTGTTGTTCGTTCCAGTCTGTGGCGAATACAGAGCTGGAATTCGTCCTACCCAGGGACGAATTTGAATGCGCCCCACCCTATGATGAATTCAGTGCTATTATTCATCCCATCCAGGGATGAATAGCTCTCTACTTAGTTTCAGGGCAGAAACTCAGAGCCGACAGATCTGGGCAGAGAAGAGGTAAGGATTTTGAACTTTTCCTGTCAATTTTTGTTTTTAGTTTGCTATTTTGGGGTTACTTGCTTGCATAGGGAAAGTTTTCTTTTATTGCTTGCTTGTTTCCTTTTTGCAAAATAAAAAGAACCCCACACATCACGTGGCAAATTAAACACCAAGGAGCTGGTCGTAAAACCCCAGCCCTTGATCAAGACCAACGGTGGATTTCATCACCACCTTGGCTTGAATTTTTGCATCCATTACCCCGATCGCTACTATTGCTAGACGTAAATCCTGATGAAAGCTGACCGAGTGTAGCTGGGGTGATTCCAAGCACATGAGGATAAGTCTTCTATGGTAGGTGTCATAAACAGGGTGATTCCCCTTCCGTACCGCCTACGTTCCACGTACCATCTGCTCTCACGTACCTATAGTTTCCCTCACGTAAGGGCGGGTATATAGAGAGGTTGGTATATCGTCCTGGCAATGGTATATCGAAGGGGCGACCATTTTTGGGAGTCATAAGAGCCGTCATATTGCATTTAAACGTTCTTTACAAAAACCTTCAAAAAAAAAAAAAAAAACAAAACAAAAACCAAAATGCACTAAACCAGGTTTAGGACACACTTTTAATCTTTAAACGAGATAATCATTGCTTTGTGTGTGTGTGCTCCTTTCTATTTAGTGTAGCATAAAAAAAAATCATAAAAAAAGATAAAAACCTACATAGCTTGTAGAAAAACACCACCATGGTGTACACCCGTAGCCAAGCCCAATCAAGGGCAGAAGCTACGAAGAGTGTACAAGGGGGCACAAGTCGCCTCCGCTATAGCACCAAGGACTTGGTCATACCGCCTTGGTGGCCTGACCCATGAGAGAGTCCGCATCATTCCATTTCAGAATGGGACTATAGAGGCACCCCTTTGAGGGACACGCCCATTCATCATAGCCCCTTTCAGGAGGATTCCTTACACGTGGCACTCAACATAGATAAGAAGGCTCCCTTAGAAGCTCGATATGAGTGGCCACCATGCGATGAAGTGCTAGAGTGGCATAGTGTCCATGAGGAGAGGCCACATGATTATGGCATCCCTCCTTTGCCCCCCATCACTGTTAGAACCAATAGACAAAATCCAGAGTGCAAGGCTCTTCAAGCAGGGCGAGCCAACTCTGCCCACCCCTTTCACACATACGAAAGGGAGCATGAGGAAGACCATTACATTCCTCAAGAGCAATATACAACATGGGAGCCATGCGCTTCCGCACCTGCTATATACCATGATCACCTACTGAGGCCAGAGCCTCGGGTAAATGCCACCAACCTCGACAGAGGGAAGTGACCTATTGAGATCTCGGATCATCACGACCGAGGTAAGTGCATAGGAGAGGCATCTAGGCCTCCTAGGCTCAATATGGTGGAACAAATCGACCTGGAAGTCACTAGACATGCCACCCGCCAAGCGTAGATCACGCGGCTTGAGCAAGATCAACAATAGCTAGAGCATCTATATCGCCTTAGCAAAGAGCGCATTCGATGCCAAACAGATGAGCTGCTCCATAACCCGGTGCCTGAGAGGGTTCCAACCCCTCGCACCCAAAGAGCGGAACCATATGAGAGGCGCAACCCCTTGGTGCGAGATAGGTCTCCGTGACCTTACCAAGTGCTGCCTCCGAGACCTCCTAGACCTGAGCGGGAGGCCACTCCCTAGAACAACGATGGGTACCCTCCATGGGGACCCACTCAGGGTCATAGGTCTCATCCAGAGACTCCTCAAGAAGCTTACGAGGAGTATGAGCAAGAAGCAGAGCAGGCCAAAATGCCCTACCAAGGTGGAGGGGTTGCTATCCGGCCACCCCTCCATAGGCCTCAAGTCTCCCACAACCCACAACGGGAGCAAACTAAAGAAGAAGAGATTAAATCTTTAGATGCATATAAAGCGCTGCTAGAGCATCTAGAGTCTATGGAAACCAAAACTTTTAGGCCCCAAAAGCCCACTTTACGCTAGCTCCATAGTCATCCTGTGCATCCGTCAGTGCCAACACCCCCTTACCCTGAACACTTTAAGCTGCCTCAGTTGGCAGTCTTTAGAGGTGAGGAGGATGCCCAAGAGCATGTGACGAGATTCCTGAGCCAATGCTTCGGCATTCAGGACAATGATGCTTTGTTATTAAGAACATTTATAACCACATTCGTAGGCCCTGCCTCGGATTGGTTTACTCAATTACCAAAGCATAGCATTAACAACTTAGATCAGTTAGTGGATGCGTTCCTCGAACGCTTCACCTTCAACACCAAGAAGAAGGCGTCACTAAGTGACTTAGCCAGCCTCAGGCAGTATGAGGAAGAAACCATGGCGGCCTATGGGAATCGATGGAGGGCTTTGCTCTCAAAGCTGCCCTACCTCCCTCCTATGTCCGACCTCACTCAAATGTTCTCCAAGAGCTGTTTGAGATCGATCTCTGTGCTATTGCAGCTGCAGCAATATGCCACCTTAGAAGAAGCTCTGGTGCAAGCCAGGATCATTGAAGAGATCAAGATACAGGATGGTGAGATAGCCAAACCTAAGAAAAAAGAGTGGACTAAGAACACTAAAATAGGGACCACGCAACAGAAACCCGCTGTGGTCAACCAAGTTGCTATCAATGTCCCTAAGCCTGCACAAGTAACATAGACCTCAAAAGGCTAACTATCGAGCAGTGCCTCCTAACAACTATGATAGAGAAAATTAGAGGCAAGAACAGAGTCAGCAGCGTCGCCCTAGGTGACAATTCACACCCTACACAGAGTCCAGGGACTCCCTGTTTGACCGCTTGTTAGCGGAAAATTTGATCAACCTGCCAGAGATTCAAACCATAGACCCCAATGCTCCCAAGCCTAAGGGGTACAGGGAGGACTTGTACTGTAGGTTCCATAGATGGTAGGGACATGACCTAAATGCCTGCTAGAAGTTCAAAGGCTTGGTGCAAGACCTAATTGATAACAAGACACTAGCGGTAGATAATCCCGTGGCACCAAGCAATCAACAAATGGAGGTCTTTAAAGACCCCTTGCCTGCTCATGCTCCGTAGGCAAAGACCCTACAAGTTAATGAGGTCAAACAGAACTGCCCCATGCAGGGGTATGTAGGGATGATCAATATAGTGACTCAGAACAGGAGGTACCCGAGCACAAATGCTCCTACGATAGCTGCAGGAGAGGTGCCAACAACGTCGCAACCACAACAACACCTTGCACAACCTCCTCCGCCTAAGCCGGTGGCCACACTTCGGACCAAACTAACTCAGAGTTTGAGGACCACCTCGGCTAGGCTCTCCATATACGAGCTCATACAACAATCAACGCCCCATCGAGAGGCTCTAATGGAGATATTGAAAGCCATCGAGTTGCAGCCCCATGAAACAAATTCTTTCAACAACTTCGTGGGACATGTCAAACGATGCACTGAGCCAGTCATCACATTTTGGGAAGACGAATTGAGATCAGTACTGATGACATGGCGGATCCACCCCTGCACGTTATCGCGTGGGTCAACGGGATCCCATATAAGAGGGTGTTGATAGACACTGGCTCATCCAGTAATATCATCACAACCATGGCCCTAAAACATCTAAAATTGCCCGCATCTCACATCACAGCTTCCACCTACACTCTACGAGCATTCAATGATGCAATATGCTCGACAGTTGGCACAATCGTCCTACCTATCCAAGTGGGACAAAAGACTATACCTACATTGTGCCACATCTTGGAAGGTGAGATGGCCTACAACATCTTGTTGAGGTCGGCCATGGATCAGGGACATGAAGTGTGTCCCTTCGATAGCTCACCAGTGCTTAAAGTATACATTTGAAGGGGAGGTGCATGTAGTCCCGGCGGACTTAGAACCCTTCAAGTATTGTAATGCGGTGCAGCTGATGCCACAATCGACCCTTCCATCAACGCATTTGGATTTTCAATTGAATCCATCTAAACAGGGTCCGATTTCATAGGCATCCCCGTTAGCAAGTTCTTCAAAACCCCAGCCGGGTCCATCTTCATCATCTGGTCCTCCACCAACAATGCCACCGATGGGGGCCAAACAGAAGGACAAAGGGAAGAAACCTCTGGAAGAGGTGCCACCTCTGGAAGAGACACTGCCTTCAGTATCAACTATCTCTACTGAGGATATGCCTAGCCGAATGGAAGTCGAGGCTCCTAGTTCACCCGACATGGAGTGGACTCAGGGAGAACTTCCATTCCCTCCCCCCCAACCGCCAACAATCACCATTGAAATGGCCAATACGGGCCTAGGGGAGTATTTGGTGTGGAATATTGTAGCAACACCCGCACTGGAGTCCATGCAGGACATGGGGAGACCTCGCCTCCCCATCGGCACTATTGTTCCCCTAGGCTACCCGCCGAACCAGACAAACTTTGTGTATGGGGGCCTTGATCATGGTACTGAACCATACATGCAAGAGGATGAAGATGAAGAGCCTTTTGCAGAAGATGTCAACTATTTGTCTAACCCAGACTTTGCTTTGAGATACCTTGGCCAATGCAATTGGCATGGATATGGGTTAGGCAGATATGAGCAAGGAGTGCGTGTTCTTTGCCAACCAAGATACCAAATGTCGTACGACAAGTCAGGAGTAGGGTTCAACCACCCCCTGCCCTTGGACATCTTGGTAGAGAACATGCAAGGCCTAGGGATAGGCAACAAGGGTGGATTGGCATTAAATCCTTATGCCAATCCTAATACAACATATACATTGGAAGATTATCTCCCATGGTCGACCACCAACCTTGTTAGCCTCAACAACCCTTTCCCTTCGCTCGAGAGAGGAGAAAGTTCGAGAGCTCACCTACAAAGGGGATATAGACAAGATCAAGAAGGGTCCTCAGAAGATGAGTCAGAGTATGAACCAGCATCATATGACCCCTTCGAATCAAATAGCGATCACTCACAAGTGATCCCCATGGATGATTATCAAGAAAGCCTCTTGACAATGTTCCCTTTGGATGCTCCAATCGAGCAAGTGCCACTCCAAGGTAATCAGGCCCCACCGTAGAGAGCGGAACAACCCCAATGGAGCCAGATCAATTTGCTCAAGCAAGATGAGCCTTTAATGCCACAAGCAGTTGTCGGAACCGACGAAGGCCTTTGGATCTCCGATAGTGATTATGAAGATGAAACCGAGATGGCATATCTTAATCACATGCGGCAAATGCAGCGACCATATCCCTTGGAGATTAATGACATATTTGAACAATTGAACATAGTGCCAGGGCATGAGTGGTACGTAGACCCAGCAGGGTGGGAACAAGTGTTGAATCCACCACTTTGGGCATACGAAGAGTACCTTCCACCCAGAGACCCTATAGCAACATCAGTGCCGAGGGCAGATCCTATCTTCTTATCCACACATAGGGCCGATCCATTCATGCCAATACCTCTAGAGCCAGATCCAGAGCACAGAGAACATCCAGAATGTCCGAGTCACCACACCCATGGTAATGGAGACCAAAATCATTTCATCAACATGATCTCCATTGACTTAACCGCCCCCATCCACAATCCGACCGATCCAACACAGTCATTGTATCTAGACATAGATGCCATAGACTGGGATCACGTCAATTCACCTCCATCCCCATCAGAGTACTGGCATTTTGGTGAAATGCTTCATTTCACCCCAGGGCCAACTCAGGATATCTTCCATGCTGAAGAGGAGCCCGAGGTTCCTAACGATGATCTTAACTCAGCAAATGATATCCACTTGATTCCAACTCCACACCAGTTGGAGGATGGATCCCACATGTCGGTCGAGGAGACGACTGACGTAGACATCGGCTCAGATCCAATGAATCCATAGATCATCAAGCTAGGGGTAAGTCTATCCCTCGAAGAGCAAGCCGACTACATTGCCCTTCTCAAAGAGAAGAAGGAGGTTTTTGCATGGTCATACAAAGACATGTCGAGGCTAGATCCGTAGCTAGTCATGCATAACCTAACGCTTGATCCGACAGTCAAGCCAGTTAAGCAAAAACTACGTAAGATGCACCCAACAATGGCCTTGATGGTCAAATATGAATTGCAAAAGCTGTTGGATGCACAGTTTGTCATCTACATGGATTATCCGCCATGGTTGTCCAACATGGTGCCCATCAAAAATCCGATGGGAGGATTCGCATATGCACTAATTTTTGAGATCTAAACAAAGCGAGCCCTAAGGATGATTTCCCATTGCCAAGCATCGACGCATTGGTAGACGCTACAATGGGTCATGAAATGCTTTCCCTCATGGATGGTTTCTCGGGATACAATCAGATTTGTATCAATCCCGAGGATCAGCTAAAAATGGCGTTCACAACGCCTTGGGGGACATTTTGTTATAAGGTCATGCCTTTTGGCCTTAAAAATGCTGGCGCCACCTACCAACGTGCCATGACATACATCTTCCATGATTACATGCACAAAACTTTGGAAGATTACATGGATGATTTGTTGGCCAAATCTCTTTGTGCCCGGATCATCTCGGTGACTTAAGCAAGATCCTCGATCGCCTCATGGAACATAAAGTCGAGACTGAATCCCAAGAAGTGCGTATTTGGCGTCACATCTAGAAAACTCTTGGGTTTCATAGTCTCAAAGTGAGGCATCGAGGTGGACCCAAACAAAGTCAAGGCAATCCTTGAAATGCTTCCCCCAACAACCATCAAGCAGCTCAGAAGCCTACAGGGAAAGGTCGCGTCAATCAAGCGCTTCATAGCGCAGCTATCTGACAAGTGCCGACCCATGAATAAATTATTGCACAAGGGGGTAGCATTTCACTGGGATGACGAGTGCCGATCCACCTTTGATGACATTAAACAATACTTGGCTTCACCGCCAGTATTGGCACCACCTAGACCAGGAGTGTCATTCTATTTATACATCTCAGCTATTGAGGTGGCATTGGGTGCCATGTTAGCCCAGAAGAATGAACTCCACAAAGAACAGGCTACTTACTACCTTAGCCGCACCCTGGTCAGCTATGAACTTAACTATGCATACGTCGAAAAGCTCTGCTTGGCAGTGGTGTTTGCTACCAAAAAGCTATGCCATTACATGCTGAGCAACAAGACGTATGTTGTGTCTAAGGAGAATCCATTGTGGTACATGATGAGTCGTACTTATCATAGTAGCCGCACGGCGAAATGGATCATGTTGTTGATGGAATTTGACATAGAGTTTATTGGACAAAAATCCATCAAAGGTCAGGTCATAGCCGATCAACTAGTAGAGGCTCCTCTCGAAGACGATCAGCCTCTGGTCATAGAACTACCCGATGAGGGGGTCTTCCATGTCTCAGAATCACCAGATTCTGATGAGCCTGAGTCCCAGGCCGACATAACCCTATTTTTTGATGGTTCTAAATGTGAGCAAGGTGGTGGCATGGGAATAGTATTCTTCACACCGCAGGGCGCTCCAATGCCTCTGTCATTTAAATTAAACTTCCCGTGCACCAACAACAATGCAGAGTACGAAGCCTTGCTCATAGGTCTTCAGACAACAATCACCATGAACATCAAACGGTTGAATATCTTTGGTGATTCGTTGTTAATTGTCAACCAAGTCAAAGGGGTATTCCAATGTAAATGCCCAGTTCTATAGGCCTACAAAGCCCTTGTGGACAAATTCTTGGCAAATCTTGAATGGTACGACATCGAGGCACTCCCTCGGTCATCGAATCATTTTGAGGACACTATGGCCTCTTTGGGGTCATTAATCCCGTAAGACATTTCTGGTGATATGACCACCATTC
This sequence comes from Wollemia nobilis, assembly GCA_028583015.1. Lineage (NCBI taxonomy): Eukaryota > Viridiplantae > Streptophyta > Pinopsida > Araucariales > Araucariaceae > Wollemia > Wollemia nobilis. The sequence goes on from JAQPPZ010017235.1 coordinate 17,983,873, forward strand.
AAGTCAGAACACTATCGCAATCCATGATGGAGGCGTGCAAGCTCTGACTCAATGCCAGGAATCCACTTGATCCAGATTGAACCGTCCATGGATAAGTTCTCTCGAATCCATGATTGTCTGAATCACGCTAACTGGGGGTCCTTGTTCTCCCCCATTCCCATTAATAGCAACACAACGCTATTCTTGCAAGTTCTTTCCCGCTCAGCTTTTGCTAGGGATGAACTTCAAGAGGGATTGGTTGTTCATACCATCGAGGCTTTCGATCAGCAGGATTGGTATTTACCCATAAGGGACTACCTCAAGTTAGGTAACCTCCCGCTTGGATTGACGCATGCCACGAAATGAGCATTCAAGCAGAAAGTGGCAAAGTATGTCTTATTAGGAGACATTTTGTACCATCGTAGCTATGAAGGAATCCTCCTTCGTTGCTTGGACCAGCAAGAGTCCACTTGGGCAATCACCCAAGCGCACGATGGTACGTGTGGTGGCCACTTCAGTGGTATGGCCATCGCAAAGTGCATTCTTTGCATGGGCTATTATTGGCCATCTTTAGAGCGAGATTGTTGTGCATATGTCAGGAAGTGCGTGAAGTGTCAACATCATGCAAATTTGACACACGTACCTTCTCAGGCCTTGCAGCCGATCCAATCGGCTTGGCCATTTTCATAGTGGGGCCTAGATCTAATCGGTAAGATCTCCCCTATGTCGTCAGGTCATCACACGTTTATCATAACGGCCATAGAGTACTTCACCAAGTGGGTGGAAGCGGTTTCGCTAACCTCTACGACTGGACCCCGCATTGTGGAGTTCATTTTACATAATATCATATGTCATTTTGGTATTCCATCCAAGATAATCTCGGATAATGGGACGTCATTCAAGAACAAAGACGTGCGTGCTTTGACCACAAAGTACAAAATTCAGCATAGTTTTTTGACACCCTATTATCCATAGGCAAATGGGCAAGCAGAGGCGTCAAACAAAATGCTAGTTGCCATCCTCAAAAATACAGTCATAGATAGTCATAAGGATTGGCACATTCAAATCCCACTTGCCCTGTGGGCTTATCGCACTAGCATTCGGACACCCACTGGGGCAACTCCATTTTCGTTGGTGTATGGCTCCGAGGCAGTCATGCCTCTCGAGTTGGAAATTCCTTCCCTATGCATATCAATACAAGAGTTCATCGATGATGACGCTGCATGACAGGCCCGGTTAGACCAGCTTACGTTGCTTGATGAATGATGCGTTAATGCTCTCGAGCATTTACGTATCTATCAAGAGCGACTTAAGAAAGCATACAACATGAAAGTTCACCTGAGGGACTTTCAGGTTGGTGACTTGGTCTTGAAAGAGAACCAACAGAACTCTAGTTTGTCGTCCCATCTAAGGGACAAGTTCGCAGCAAACTGGTTAGGTCCCTATGTGATTGACAGTAAAATAGGACCTAGAACATACCGGCTAGCCTCCCTTGATGGAATCAAAGAACTAGACCCCTTGAACATCAGTCATTTGAGGCCATTCCATATCTAGAAGAGCCATAGTCTAAACAAAAAGCTCCAAGGATTCCCACAATCGCTTGGTCAACCCAAAAAGCTCCAAGGATTCCCATAATCGCTTGGTCAACCCAAAAAGCTCCAAGGATTCCCATAATCACTTGGTCAACCCAAAAAGCTCCAAGGATTCCCATAATCGCTTGGTCAACCCAAAAAACTCCAAGGGTTTCCACAATCACTTGGTCAAAAATAAGAAAATTCAAAAACAATAAAATCATCAAAAATAACAAAATTTGCATCTCATTTCCATGCATGCTCAAAATCATCACAACAATAAACGAGCTCTTTTTGCATCTCATCTTCATACTCACAAAAATCAATCCATCAAAAACACAAAAATATATAGCTGCATTAGGCATCACATCCATACATTACATATTTGTGGTCATAAAGGTCAAGGCACCATAGACTGTAATTACTTGGCAAAACCCTCATTTTCCACATTTTTCCATTCTATAAACCGTCCATCAAAAATAAAATGCCATTAACATCTTTGTCACCACATCATAGTCGGTTGTCTTCTAATGTATCAAGAGTTTTCGTCCTTCAGTCATCCTTAGCTTTTCTAGCCATGTACTGTAACAAGTCAGACAGATTTTACACAGGTAGAGTTTTACTTGGATCATACCTTGTTACATAGCATCCCAACACAAGTTAAAACACATAAAAATAATTCCCAAGTTGTGTGAACGAAAGATGAAACCTGCAAAGCAATCCAGGTCACCATAAGCGAAACGGTTATCTTGCTCATCCCCCTGTGCGAATGACCCCAAGAATGCTGAGAGTTGGCAAAAGGACAAGCATCTTCCCTACCCAATTCCCCAAGAATCCCAAGTTTTCCAAAAGTTGCAAAACATCAAAAATTTGCAAAAGTCAAAACTCCAAAAAATTTGACATCACCACCAAAGTGCATACATCAAACGACACATACAATAGTGATTCTCATCACTCGAAATTCAAATCCCTTGCTCAAAAAAAAAAAAGATACAAAAATAAACAGTGGTCCTTATCACTACACAAGAGCAAGTATCCCAATACAATTGAAGAAAAGAAGGGAGTCGAACTTGAATCCCTGGAACTCTCAGCATTTCGACAGGTCATGAGGCAAACTTCAGTACTGGTTTGGTGGATAGCCTATCGATCACTGGTGGTAAACCTCCCGCATGACGATATATCTATCACATTAACTTGTGTACAGATCAATGTTTGCATGTGGATGAGCTAGCTTATGGTATCCTAGATAGCACCGTAGATTAATCTGACTAAATACAACAAAGGAGTTAGTGGGGCTAATTAGGTGATCCTCAGTACAGGTTTGGTTGATAGCCTATCTGGCACTGGCGGTATCCTGACGAACACCACATAAATGAACTCAATTGCACACACAAGGATGTGAAATAACTTGGTCAAAGACAAGTCTGATTCATACCTTGTTCAAAAGTCTCGTAAGATGAAAGTACAGTCATGGCTAGATAGTTAAAACATCTGAGTCTCAGAAAACCTTAACTACATTCGAAACCAACTTGCTATATTTCATTCTCACATTGCCATAAAAAAAAAAAAATGGCCCACATACATGAAGAAAGTCAGGTCACACAACAATCACCCAGCACAAAAAGCCATAAACTCTAAACAGTCTATGGTGCGACCGCCAAAAATCACAAATTCAATTCATTCATTCCATTTGCATATCACATAATTTAAAAACATTTGCATCCCATCAAAACATATACATCCATCAATATAAATTAACATGCATACATCCATATTCATCAATCATCATACATAACATCAAATCATGACATGTGCATAAATAAAATAAAGTCATCTGTATATATCATCAAAAATGCCCGTAGGCTACAATGAACCGGTCCTGTGACCCCGCAACAAAATCCAAAAAACTCAAAAACCCCCAAGCCTAAGGCGTCGGCCACCATGATCATGCAGGATCGGTGCGACGGGAACTACCCCCCATGGTGTGGGTCCTATGGGACCCCTCAGGGCGGCTGCTGCTAGCCCCCGCATCATGCCTGCTACCCCCTCCCTCATCCAGTCGCCTGCGACGAGATGATGCTGACTGCTCAGTATCACTGCCCCTCGTCCGACGCGACGATCCACCTCCCGGGGCTCAGGTAACCGCCCACCGAGGTGGATAATCTCTCCCTCCATATCCATCCGATGTCGAGACCAATCTATCTCCCATCGAGACCAATCTATCTCCCATCGCAACCACTCTACCTCCCATCGACGGTAATAAGCTACTGCATCATCATGTTGCGCCAATGTCTTTGCCTTCTCTGCCAGCTGAGTCCGTAGGAGATCCCTCTCCTACAAAGCCTCCCCCAGCTCCTCATCTCGCCTCCATAGTAGCTCTGCCAATCATGCATTCTCAGCGTGCACCCTTGCCTCCATGTCCTCCACCATGACCTGATGCATGGGCGACTCTAGAATAGCAACCTGCTCTGGCTCCCACTGCTCTGGGACGTCCTGCATCTCCGGCTGATCTAGAGCCCCAAAATCCATGCCCAAGTCATCCACCTCCACCATGTCCGCATCCTCTAGCGGAGCTCCCCAACCCTCACCTGGTGCCTCCGCACCCCCTCCCCACCTGCTACTGCCTCCATGCCTCCTAGTGGTCCCTCTCCCCACCATCGCCATAGAGTCCACCACTGGTCATACTCTGCAGTAGTCCCGATGTCATCCACGTCCGGGACATCGATCACTGCATCTGAATCCTCGCCTAGTGGCGCGATGATCGGCCGGTCCAGAGCCCTCTCGTCCCCCTGACGTCGATAGACCACGGGCTCACCAGGAAACCCTTGGCGCACCCCAAACTATCGTGTCACCCGACTATAAGGGAAGAACTCATGCTCGGTCCCATGCCGCCCAATCAGCCACCGCTCCCTACGTACCCGTCGGAGCCACTCTTCGACCTTAGGCTAGGCTGGACAGTCCCGATAGGGGCGCCAGAACACCTCCCCTGGAGCAAGCCGAGCAAAGGCATCGGCATAGTGCCCCACGACACCTGCCCACCGTCGACTCTGTCCCTGCTCCTCAGACCGCCGCCATAGAGCCACGTAACCTATATCCTCATCCACCATCTCCGCTCGAGTCATCCATGGTAACCCCATGGCCTCTCCACCGCTATGTGCTGCCAAGCCCAGCTCTACAATAGATAGCTGCAGCTAATCCCCTTTCACCTTCGTAGTGGACCTCGTACAGCTCCCCATAGAGCTGTGCCAACAGCGTCTATCCCCACCTCATGATCAAAGGCTCATGTGTCGAACACTCCACCAGCCGACAGACCACATCCAGTAGGTTCCACGAGAACCTCGTTCCTGACGAGTCAGGTAGCACATGTTGGAAATGAGGCCCATGAGTACTGCGTGCCTCACTCCCAACACCCCCTTCTCCAGCCACCATCGAACCAGAATCCCGCCAATCTAGCAGTCCGCCTCTGCCCTCTCCACTGGACCATCCACCCCCAACTCCTCCCCATGCCCGAAGCAGCATGTCAGCACCATTGTCCGTTGATCCCGACGTCGTCCTGATCGGCAGTCCATCTATTGGAATCCTAAGAATCTGATAGACATCCTCCAAAGTGACTATCATCTCCCCTATTGGGAGATGGAAAGTATTAGTCCGAGGATCCCACAAGTTGATCAGGGCCGTAGGTAGGCCCGATCCCCAATCACTGGCTCCAACCGAGTCACCTGCTTGAGCCCTAGGGCGTCAAGCCACTCCCAGTCAGCCACAACTAGCGCCTCCCATGCTTCAGCAAACACAGTAGGCACACGATACCGGCTCTTCACAACCTGCAAAAGAAAACAACACAAAAATAGTAAAACTCATGAAAAACTGCATAAACAACAACATGAATATACAACACTACATCAAACAATGTACAACCCAAAAAAATCAAAATTCAAAAAAAAAATTAATTTATCAACCTAGGGTTTTTAACTCTTAACTGATAAATTAAACCCAAAAACAATAAAATTCGACTAGGGTTAGCCTACGTTTTCAGCTGAGTTTCGATTTTGTTTTGTTAGCCTAGGGTTTCTTTGGTTTACAAAAAATGGACACAAACACACATGGTTTCCACTAGGATTTCAACCTAAGTTTTAATGAAGCCATACAAAAACAAATAAATGCATCTATTTCACTAAGGTTTTTTATTTTTACATTTGAAACAAAATACAAAAAAAGAGAAGTAAAAACAAATAAATTTGCGGCTTTAAAATTGTAATACAACAAAATGCAAGCAATAAACGGGGAGGATCACTTACTGGTCTCGCTTTGGCTCTGCCGCTCGATCTGGTTCATGCACTCATGATGTCGGGAGAAATTTGGCAGCGCTTCGCTTCGCAGAATTAATCTCCTCCTCCCCAGAGCTCCAAATCGCCAGAAAAAACAAGTGCAAATGAGCCCAAAACCTAGTTTTGGCCTTTAAATAGGCTTTTTGAGCCTGTAATCGTTCCTCCCTGGGATGAGCACTCTGGTTAGCACTCGTCCCACCCTAGAATGAATACTAAATAGTAATTCATCCCACCCTGGAATGAATTCAAGGCACAAATTTCAAAAACAACAAAAAATTGCACAAAAATGCACCAAAAACAGCAATAAAACTGTCCGATGCAAGTGCTTTTGCACCTGACATTCCAGGCATGCGAAACCGATGTCGGGGTCACAAATCCTCACTATCCTACTCCCTAAGAAGGCTACCATAGCCGGACCGCTCCACGGGAGGACGGATTTTCGAGAATTTCATCCCCACGCGGCATCGCAAAAAGGGTCAAAACCCAACCAAAAATAGCAATAACATTGCCGAACGAAGGCGCCTTTGCGCCTGACATTCTTGGCATCCAGAATAGACGTTGGGGTTACAAATTGTCACTATCCTACTCCCTAAGAAGGCCACCATGGCCGGACCGCCCCACGGGACGATGGATTTTTACCAATTTCAGCCCCGAAAAGCGTCACCAAAAGGGTTAACACCCACCAAAAATAGGTCTAAATGTCGAAAAACTGCACACACATTCAAAGATAAATCTCTGAAGGCACCCTTACCTAAGTCATCTTGGGTCAAGTGACTCATCGCTTTTCTCATGCAGGTCATTCCCTCATCGATTCGTCGCTTGAGGGGGTAGTCACACTTAGTCACCAATCAACAAATACACACCCAATCATGGAAACAACATGCATTCAAAGAATCATTGGCAAAGACAAATTGCGCCCCTGCTTGGGGCAGCAAACAAGCAATAATCACAAGCTGATCAAACACTTGGCATTCGTGAATCATGAACTCAAGGTTCCCATGGACAAAAGGTTGCGCCCTTTGCCTATTCATGACTGATCAATGTCCAAGCTCAAGTAACACCTCACCGAAAAAGGTTAACACTTGAATTGAGTTCCTTCGCTCGTCAGAAGCAAGGATTCAAGAATGCATGCCCTTTCCATACTTGGGGCATCAAAATTTGGTTAGGTCACTAAGAAACCCTAATCATTAGTGCTTTGGTTATCTATTTTTGCTCGACGCTGCGCTTTGCACAGCGCATCCCAAAAAGGGGCATCTGTAGACACCAAAACAGCACCAATCCGATTATGTGACTGCAAACACTGATCGCATTGACACACACAGCCCCAAGGGCAGCCCCCAGAGGTTAAACAGTGGTCCTAACCACTCTCACAATAGTTTTGGAAGGTCAAGAATCAATTTGGCACCTTCAGGCACTTTGCTCAATATTCGCCCTACCCAGGGACGAATTCAAACTGGGATCCGCCCCACCCAGGGACGAATATCAGGATTCGCTCCAGGGTGGGGCGAATTTCAGGTTTGATGGGAAAAAAGTCAAATCTTGACAAATGGCAGCTCAGATCCACCACTTAACGCTTCCTTCATCGCATGGGAGTGTGGGTGAGCATTTTTGAGCGTTAGAGGCAGTTGCAAGGGCAGTCATGAGGTCCCTAATCAGGGAGGAATCTCCTTCCCCCTGGGAAGGCATGATTGCCAAGTGGCGCCTCTGCATGCCCAATTCAAGAGACCTCCAGGTCTATAAATTGGTGAGCTTCCTCACCCCAAAAAAGAGAAGAGATAGAGCATTTTAAGCAACGAAGTGCTGCCATTTTATTTCCCCATACACCCTTGGTTGATTTGTGCCTTTCACATCCGTGATCTCTTTTAGAGAGGAGGTCATTGGGTGATCATTGGAAGGTCGAATATTGAGCCCAAAACCTGACATTTGGCCATAGAATACCACCCAATTTTTTGACAACACTTTACAGGAGATTTTGGACCCATCCCAAGTGGATTGGTGCCGAAATCAGGTCCCAACGGGGGCGGCCTGCCCGGGCGCCCCCGCATCGTCGCAAGTCTAATCGTCCCTTTTAGGAATGATTAGGAATCTATGGCAGATTGTTCTTTCTATCATTTTTATCTTGCATTTCATCTTATGCTGCTTAGATAGTTTGCAATTTCGATTTCGTAATGTTTTGAGCAAATCTTATCATGTTTTATCATTTTTCGTCTTCACTAACTTGCAGAGAGCATCATCAAAATCCGGGTGTTAGAGGCCAAATCGGGGAAATATGACCATCTGGGTCATCCCAAAATGCCCCCAATTAGCTAACCCCCACTTTTGCAGGAGATTTGGAGCTGTCCAGATGTGACATTTTGGGCGGTGCTATCTGGCATTTTGTTGCAGGTAAATTCGTCCCGCCCCGGAGCGAATTCAAATCGGTGAGGGATTTCCTGACTGTTCTTTTTGCAATGCCTTCCTGGTGATTTTTCTATGCCCCTATCAAATTTTTAGATCATTTGGATACATTTTAGTCATCGTTTTATCTATTTCTTGCATGCACTAATCGTAGGCTTGGGGATTGCATGTTTCATCTCATCCGCAGGTGCTACTGATTGTTTCTTGTTTCTTTGAATGTAGGATCTGGACATCAGAGGAGTAGCAGTGAGTCAACATTCATACACATAAGCGGCGGTGATGTTTGGTCCACCCACTTTACATGTGGGCACGCGGAAGAAGGAATGGCATCCGTGGATGTAACAAAGAAACGAATTTAACGCTCCTCGCCCCTAAAAGGGGAGGAAGCGAATTGTAACCGAGTTCCAAAAGATATCAATAAAATAAAGGGTTGTCTTCCTTATTTGCTTTGTTCGGTTTTGATTTGTTCATGCTTTCTCCTATTTCATGCATTTTCGATTCGTAGGATTTAGCGTTAAGTTTAGTTTCATTTTTTGCATCGTACTTGGAGCCCTGTTTCCTTTTTGTTTTCGTATCCTCGTGCTTTCAGTTACTACCAGTGAGAATAAGATCATCAAAATATAGAACAAGAATGGTGATGTTGCCTTAATTTCTCCAAATATAAACTGTGTTATCAGACTCACAATGAGAAAAACCTGCTAAAATAAGGAAGGAGTCCATATTCTCATACCAAGCTCTAGGGGCTTGTTTGAGGCCATAGAGAGACTTTTTGAGCCTACAAACAAGAGAGGAGTCTTGAGTGAAACCAGAAGGTTATTCCATGAATATTTCTTCCTTTAAGTCTCCAAGTAAGAAAGCACATTTTACATCCATTTGATAGACAAGATACTTATGGAAAGCATCTAGAGAAATAACCAATCTTACAGAATCCATTTTAGCAACTAGAGCAAAGGTTTCTACATAATATATGCCTTCAATTTGAGAGAAAACTTTGGCCACTAGATGAGCCTTGTGTTTGTCTATATTTCCATTAGGCCCATATTTTATTTTGAAGATCCATTTACAATGAACTAATTTCCTTCCTTTACATAAGGGAACTAAATACCAAGTCTTGTTTTTTATCAAAGAAGAAAATTCATTTTCCATGGCATCATCCCATTCCTTAATACCTGAGGCTTATTTTAAGGATTGAGGATCAGAGGAAATATATCGACATACAAGACCAATTCCTATGGGGTTGGATGATCTAGTTGAAGGAATATTTTGGATGTAAGGAGTAGCTTCTTTAACAATGTTGTGGGCCCATTTTTGCATAGAAAAAGGAGTTTAAGGAGTTTAAAGACATTGATATGGAGTTACAGGTTCTTCTTCTTGATTATCAATGACCAAGTTAACTTCAATAGTTGTTTCTTCATAATATTGAGGTTCTACTATAGGAGAAGGCTCAATGGAGGAAGAGGGATTTTGAGGATCTTTTTGAGGGAATGTTTTATCAAATTGGAAATCCCTATGAAATAAAACCTCATGAGTTGAGGTATCAAGAAGCTTGTATGCTTTCAATTCTTTACAATAACCGACAAAGATGAGATTTTACTTTTCTTATCAAGATCCTTCCTTTTCTTCTTTGGGATGTGAGCCCAAGTAGTACACCCAAAAATCATGAAGTTGGAAACATATATTTTAAAGATAGACCAAGCTTCTTAAGGAGTTAAATGGTCAATAGCTTTATGAGGTGTGCAATTTTTAATATAAGTTGCACAGTTAATAGCTTATGCCCAAAAAATATTTGGAAGATCTCTTGAATGAAGCATACAATTAGCCATCTCTTTTAATGTTCTATTTTTCCTTTCTGCAATACCATTTTGTTGAGGATTATGGGAGACAAAATATTGATGAATGATGCCATGACTGAATAAAAATATGGAAAACTCGTTACTACAGTATTACCCCCATTATCTATGCGAATCTTCTTGATTTTGCAAGATTCCTGATTTTAAACCAAGGCTTTAAAAACCTTAAAGTGGGATAGAACATCACTCTTATATTTTAGGAAGTAGACCCAAGAACTTCTAGAAAAATCATCAATAAAGGTTAGAGCATACTTTTCTCCTTTGAAATATGGTTTAGGAAAGGTCATTAAGTCACTATGGATTAAATCTAGAGGGGATGAGGTTTTTGGAGAACTACTTGGGTGGAAAGGATCTTGATGTTGCTTTCCAAGAGCACATCCAAGACAAAATCCATCACTAGAAGAGACTTGGGGTAATCCTGTAACCATATCATGGGTGCTCAAATCCTTTAGGTAGTTGTAACTAAGATGACCAAACCTTTCATGCCATATTTGACTTTCAAGATCACCATGAGCCACAAAAAGGAGGTCCTTTGGATTTTGAAAACCTTTGAAGTGAAAAAGATGAGAGTTATGATCAATATTCCCTTTGGCTATAAGAGAATGGGGATCTTGAAAATCTCTTATCTCAACTCCTGTTGGAGAGAAGAGAACAATTTTCCCATTTCTAGAAGTACAAATCTGATAGACGGATAGGAGATTGGTGGCAATGTCTGGAACATAGAGAACATTGTTTATGGAGCCACCATCAATGGTTATATCCCATTTTCCTTTGACAGGGATGAAGGAAGAGTCACCCACTTCTATGCTACAAGTAGAGCTAGAGGAGATAGAAGAGAAAGACTTATCTAAAGCAGTCATGTGATGAGTAGCTCCAGAATCTAGGACCCAATAATTAGAGGAAGAATTGGAGGTTTTTCCTTGAACATTAAGGGCTTTTCCTATTTGCTTTTTATTTTCTATATTTTGATCCTTCATAGCTGCCTCTAGTTGTTGTAATCTTTTCCAACATTTGTTAGTAGAGTGACCATTCTTTTTATAGTGAGTACAAGTTATGGGAGTCTTTTCCTTCTTTTTGAATTTTTCTTTAGAAGAGGTGGAGGCTACTAAGGATTTTGAAGAAGAGGAAGAAGAAGAGATTTCATATCTAGCAAGTTTGGTTTCTTCCCTAGTTAATCTATCACAAAATTCTTCTAAAGAGGGCATTTTAAAGGTTGCACCAAGAGCATATTTGGTAGATATGAAGGTGGTAGCAAAAATTTGAAAAACACCATTTAGCTTAGAAAGGATTAGATAAATACATTCTTCTTCAGTCTTAGTCTTCCCACTACCTTTGTATTGAGTGAGGACTTCTTTGAACTTAGTGAGGAAGTCAACAATACTACTAAAATATTCAAGGGACAAAGAAGTTAGTTCGGCTTCTAGTTGCATTGATCTCATCTGATCTACTTTCCCAAACAAGGTCTTTAGTTTCTCCCAACTTTCATGAGGAGTTTTACAATCTGTAATATGAAACCACAAACTTTCATGAACATTAGAGCTAATAATACCCATAGTTTCATGCATTTTTCCTTTATGAACAAAGATTTCATATTCTTTATCAAATTCTGGTTGCTTTTCTTCTAATAAATGAGTAAGACCTTTTTGAGAGATAAGATTTAAAATTTTAGGTTTCCAAGTGTGAAAGTTATGAGGGGTGAGAGGTTCAATTGAATTCATCATTTTAACACAAGAGAAAATTTGAAGTTTTAATTTACCAATATCCCCCCCTTAGAACTTCAATTAATTGATTAATGCAATTGTTATAAGGAAAATATATGAAGCTTTTCAATATTAGAAAACTCAATATACCCGCCCTAACGAGAGGGAAACTATAAGTATAATGAGGTCTTAATATTGTTTGCTTTAGATTGCCAAATCCTTTTTATTCTTCACAATACCCGCCCTTACTTGAGGGAAACTATAAGTAGAGAGAAGAATTTGGAAGGGTTTTGGTTTGAAATGCAGGGAATCAACCAGTTTAATTGGTGTTTCTCAATACTCGCCCTTACGAGAGGGAAACTATAAGTTAGAGAGATACCCAAAGAAACGGATGAATGAAAAATACCTGCTAGGCCTTTATACCAAGTGCCTCCAAAAACTCGCCCTTACGTGAGGGAAACTATAAGTTTTTAGTGGTAATGATACATGGAACGTAGGCAAAAGATATTTTGAGGAAATATTTTTAAGGTAGATTATTTTATTTAGAAAAAGTAAGAAGGAAATTTTTCTAAATAATGTAAACCAAATAAAATTTTACATATAGGATTTAAAACACCTTTTTAGAATAAAAATTAAAAAAAGGAGAATATTACACTTCCCCCCTTTTAAATATTTTAAAATAAAAAAGGCTTTTATGAAATGTGAATAACTTATCTATGAAATAAACAAGGTTATTTTGAACAATTATAACTTTATTTTGAATAGCATAGATGAAGATAGACAAAAAGGAGAAAATGCAATTTATTTTAAATATGGGCCTTTTAAAATTTTGAATTTAATATTAAATGTTTTGAATATCTATCTAAGAAATATTAAAGTGATATTTAAAGAAATATAAATTTATAGCATAGATTAAGATAGAAAAAAAAAGGAAAGCAAACTTTTAAAGATAGGCCCCTAAAAAAAAAATGCAATTATAAAGATTTGATGAATTTTGAGTTACTCCTCTATGAAATATTAAAGTTATATTTAAATAATTATAACCTTATAAATTTACTTGAAAGAAAGTAAAAGCATAGATGAATATAGACAAAAGAATGCAAACCCCCCTTAAAGTGATGGACCAGAAATGTGCAAAAATTGCACGCACCCCCCCCAAAAAAAAAACTTTTATTAGAAAAGGTTACAATTTTGTCTCACAAAAGTGAGAGCCTTTTGAGAACAGATTAAAGGCTCGGAGACAAAGGAGCTTTTTCGTAATGAAGGAAATAAAATATAACCTAAAGAAAATAATTTTCTAGGGGATATTAAAGAAATTATACAATATGCGGCTAAAAATAATGACTATCATAAACACAGAGACACCCCTTTAGAAAGCCTGCAAAACAATTATTATAATTTTGAAATATCAAAAATGAAATATGATGAAGGTGTTGCACTTTCGATGACCGGAAGGAGAGGCGCTTCTTGACGATCGAATGTGATTTGGAGTTGTGATGCTCTCGACCTCTTTTTGTGCTCTCGTTGAAACTTTTTTGAGTTTCAGGGGCAGAGAAAACGCTATTACCCGAGCTGAGGAAATCGAGGTAACCTACAAAAGAGTTAGTAATCCCTGTAGAAGAAAGGAAGAACCTGCAAATGCATTAAAAAGAGAAGGGTGATCCTGCAAAAAATATTAACCTACAAACATGATTATTAAGAGAATGTTGATCCTACAAACACGTTATTAAAAATATCTATAATAGAAGCAAGCTTTGTATTGAAAATAAACTTGAATAGCAGGAGATCACTTTAAAAAAAATATAGGTAAAGGAGATTATAAGGACCGACTTGAGAGAGCACCAGAGAAAAAAAAAATCTTGGAGAGATTCGATTTGGAGATAGGGAGAGTAAACCTCGACAACCGTGAGAGGTTCATCCCGAGCACCAAGGGCCAACTAGATGAAGAGGATCATCTACGAGCTGCCAGAATATCGCGAGCACCAAGGGCCAGCTAGATAGAGAGGATCATCTACGAATTTGCAAGCGCCAAGGGCCAGCTAGACAGAGATGCCAAAATGGCAATTATAATGGGAATGAAAATATGATCCACGTTATGCGAGCACCAAGCTAAGAGGATACCCGAATCCCTTTGAATATCGGAAGACTCCCACAATATTAAAAAACACCACTTTCTTTAAGCTCTAACGGGTGTTGAGTATTTACGCAACCCGAAGAAGATGAAAAATCCCATACATAATAAAAGAACCAATTACTTTTATGATAAATAAAAGGAGATTTTTCAATTTAAAAAAGAGCTGAAAGATGAATTCGAAGAGAGGGAAAAACTAAAATAAAATATAAAAAACCTTCCTTTTAAAATGGGCTAAAATAGCGCCATAGCATAGGGTAAACCTATTTTGAAGCAAAGGAAGAATTTTTTAATATTTTGAATACCCTCAAGGATGAATCAACACAAATATTTTTAAAAAAATATTGCATCAAATATTTTTCAACAATAAAGATTTTGCTAAAAAAAAATTAAACTATGGATAAAAGAAAATGACTACTGAAATAATTTCAAGAAGATAGCCAAAAAAAATTATCCAAAGTAAATGAACCAGATCCTAGAACCTTCAAGAGAGAATGCTAGCAAAATCTATCCTGCTCTGGTACCATGTTAGAATTTCACAATAATAGATATGCAAAGCATTACACAAGAGATGAAGAGAAGAGTAGAACTAATTAATTTATTCCAAGGATCAACTTTGTATAAATAGCAGAGTTGATCATTGAGAGTCGTTGGATTACAACAACTCATCAAACCTAATGAAGACACCACTGAGAGTTCTCTTGACACATGGAGGAGTGGAAACTCAAGTGTCTATCCTAGTGGAACTTAAGAGAATATTCTCTTATTCTAACAAATAGCTTCTAATGTACTCATTGGTATAGTATACAAAAAATAAAATATAATTAAGTTTTTTATATTTAGACAACGTTATGCATAGCGTCAAAACTTCGCCATTGGGGCAAAAAAACCCATTTTTGAAAATTCAAATTTGCAAAATTTTTGAGACCCGAACATCGGCCATGTAGCCGGAATTTTTGGAAAAAAATAAATTTTTGATGTCAGTTAGTCGTCATTTGATGAGAGTACACGAATATTTTAAAAAATTTACAAGTAATCCTACCTAAATAAAGTACCCTTTTAGCCCTAAAATTTTAGAATTTCTAAATTATCCTGCCAAACTCGCCAAGTATAGCTCTATATATAATTAAAACCCTAGGGAAAATACCTACACAATTCCTCACAACATCGAAACCTTTTCTGCCATCGACTGCAACAAATTGAGCAATCAAACGAAATAGTGTCTTTTTCTGCTGTCAGGCGGAACTAATTCTACAACCAATCAAAATAGTGTCCTGCTTTGTAGCTAGATGGAACTAATCCTAAAATTGGCCAAAACTATGTCCTGCTCTGTAGTAAGATGAAACTAATTCTGCAATCGACCGGAACAGTGTCCTACTCTACAGCCAGATGGGACTAATTCCGTGCAATCGGATGAAACCTATTGTACAGCCAGATGGAACCTATTGTGGAACTAACCAGATGAAATCTTTTGTGTAGCCATACGAAACCTTCTGTGCAGCCAGACAGAACCTTCTGTGCAGCCAAACGAAACCTGTTGTGCACTTGATTGGACACTTTTGTATCTGTAACCTGTAATCGGATGAAACCATTTATGAGTCTAAACACTTTCATGCAATTAAAGGGACCTATATTTTCTAGGATTATTTTCTGCCTCTATCTGGAAACAGTATCTCTGCATACGGAAATACTATATTTTAGCACCAGGTTCTTTGTCACTTCTCTACTTTTCTTTATATTGCCATGTTCTGCTTGTTATTTTTCCAGGTTTTGAATGTCATTGCTCTATTGAGTGTGTTCTCTTTTTTTCTCTGTTTTGTCATTGCTTTTTTGAGTCTATTCCCTTGTTTTCTTAGTTTTTCTTTGATTCTTAGTTTTAATTAAGATATTTTTTATTGCTAAGATTATACATAAGTAAATGCTTTGGTTATCTATTGACATATTGATGCTCTTTTTATTTGTTGGAGTGCTTTCACCAGAATAATAACTAGTGGCATAAACTGATAAATTCACAATAAAGAATGGCTGGAAAAAAGTATGTATAATTTACTACCCAACAAGTGTTTATTCTAAGGTCCGAGGTGTAGACCAATTGGTTCATCCAAACCCCATAAGGGGGGCGGAGGTCCAAGGTTCAAATCTCGAGCCTCATCGGACTGAATTCTTGTCCCTTTCCTGGTGCTTTCAGTGGCATAAAAGGTTTAAAATTATTATGGCATGGTGGTTATATGATGGGGGGCTAGAAATTGCATCTAACAAATCACAAATTTTCATTTACCAATTTCAAGTAAAATTACATAAACAGCCCCAGGCTTAGTTTTCATTCAACATGCAATCTCCAGCTCTCCATTCCTCTCAATCTACCCAAATTTCAATCTGGTAGTAATGCAATGGATCTCGACCTTCAATCTACAGCTCTTAGGCTTTCATAGCTTTCTCACTCCATGGACCCTGGTGCAACTGCCTCATGTTTGGTGAATCTGCTACACGCCTACGGATCCAAGCTTACTCTGTTCCTGGTGCAAACTGCCTCACGTTCGGCGAATCTGTCTGCACTACCCAGGAACTCAAGATTTTTTGGAAGGAAGAACAATGCAGCAGGGCTAGAACGGCCCTCTGGTTATCACATCTGTAACCCTACCTCTTGTCGTTCCCCAACCCTCTACACGCCTTCTGTCTGCCTATTTATAGCTTTCTGATGTTCATATTATGGCGTTCCATGTAACCACCACTCTATGATCTCCTCTAAAATGGTTCTTGTAACCGTTGGAACGGCCCCTTGTAATCACTATAATGGACCTTGAACTGTCGCACCGACTTCCATTAACTGTCATGCTATAACGGTCTCTAAAATTATCGGATCGACTTCTGTTTACTATCGCATTACTCTGCATGACTCTTCGTCTTCACTTGCTTTCACTGCACCTTGGTGCCATGTGTTGTCCAGTGCTGCCATGTGTCGTTCAATGAACTCATTCTGCAACGGCTTCCCAAAAATGCTGCATGTCGCGATATCGTGACATCTTCTCCCTCAGGTTCATCCTCTTCTTTGTCGGTCGCGATATCGCGACATGTCGTGATATCGTGACATTTTGGCTTCCTTGCTCTCTCCTTTCTCTTTGGGTCATGAAATCATGATGTGTCGTGATATCATGACACTTTTCTCTTCATCCACTTTCTCTTCTCTTCTAGCCGCAAAAATGCGACATGTCACGAAATCACGACATCTTTTCCTCTCTGCTTCCTCTCGCTTCTTCGGGTCACAAAAATGTGACATGTCACGAAATCGTGACATCTTCTCCTCTCGACTCCTTTGCTCGCCTCTTGGTCGCGAAAATGTGACATGTCACGAAATCGTGACATTTTCCTCCTTTGGCTCCTCCTTCGCTTTCTGGTCATGAAAATGCGACATGTCACGAAATCGTGACATCTTCCTCCCTTGGCTTCTTCTTCGCCTTCTGGTCACGAAAATGTGACATGTCATGAAATCATGACATTTCTTCCTTCTGGATTTCTCTCTCCTTGGCGGGTCGCAAAACTATGACATGTCATGAAATCGTGACATTCTTCCTCTGTGCCTTCTCTCTCCTCTGTGAATCGCAAAACTACAACATGTCATGAAATCATGACATATTTTTTTCTACACCTTCTCTCTCCTCTGCGGGTCACAAAACTATGACATGTCATGAAATCGTGACATCTTCTCCTTTGTGCCTTCTCTCTCCTCTATGGGTTGCAAAACTATGACATGTCATGAAATCATGACATCTTCTCATCTGTGCCTTCTCTCTCCTCTACGGGTCACGAAACTGTGACATGTCACAAAATCATGACATCTTCTCATCTGTGCCTTCTCTCTCCTTTTAGTGTTGCGATATCGTGACACTTTTTTTGTGTCACGATATCACGATAGTTTTCATTCTCGTCGTCTCTTTCATCTACGGGTCGTAATAACACAACATGTCACGATATCGCGACATATTCCATCCGTTGCTTCTCTCTATACTTTGTGTTGCGATATCGTGACACTTTTTCTATCATGATATCGCGATAGTTTTCCTCCTCATCTCTCTCCTCTTTTGGTCACAATTTTGTGACATGTCACAAAATCGTGACAGCTTCCTTCCTTAGCCAATTTTTGAAAATGGCTCTGCTTCCACTAGATGCTTCTGCATCAGATGTCACTGGATGCTCCTGCATCAAACACCCAGGGTTGATGGAGAAGTGACCTTCACTTCTACACTGTTTTGTTGCCTTATTCTGCACAGGGACTCAAACTCTCTCAAATCAACCCTTCTGTCTTCTCACCACTCTTCCATAGATCCTGGTGCAAGCTGCCTCATGTTCGACGCTCTGCTTACATGCTCAGAATCTTCTAGCTCTGATACCACTTGATGGGGGGCCAGAAATTGCATCTAACAAATCATAAATTTTCATTCAACAATTTCAAGTAAAATTACATAAACAGCCCGTAGGCTTAGTTTTCATTCAACATGCAATCTCTAGCTCTCCATCCCTCTCAATCTGCATAGATTTCAAACTGGTAGTCATGCAATGGCTCTCGGCCTTCAATCTGTAGCTCTTCGGCTTTCACAGCTTTCTCACTCCATGGACCCTGGTGCAACTGCCTCACGTTCGGCAAATCTGCTACACACCTACGGATCCAAGCTTACTTTGTTCCTGGTGCAAACTGCCTCATGTTCGATGAATCTGTCTGCACTACCTAGGAACTCAAGATTTTCTCGAAGGAAGAACAATGTAGTAGGGCCAGAATGACCCTCTAGTTATCACATCTGTAACCCTACCTCTCGTCGTTCCCCAACCCTTTGCATGCCTTCTGTCTACCTTTTTATAGCTTTTTGATATTCATCTTATGGCGTTCCATGTAACCACCACTCCATGATCTCCTCTAAAATAGTTCTTGTAACCGCTGGAACAGCCCCCTGTAATTGCTATAATGAACCTTGAACTGCCACATTGACTTTCGTTAACTGTCACGCTATAACAGTCTCTGAAACTATTGGATTGACTTCTGTTTACTGTCGCATTACTCCGCATGACTCTTTGTCTTCACCTACTTTCACTGCACCTTGGTACCACATGTTTTACAGTGCTGCCATGTGTCGTTCAATGAACTTATTCTGCAACGGCTTCCCAAAAATGTTGCATGTCACGATATCGTGACATATTCTCCCTTAGGTTCATCCTCTTCTCTACCAATCACGATATCATGACATGTCACGATATCGCGACATTTCGGCTTCCTTGCTCTCTCCTTTCTCTTCGGGTCACGAAATCGCAACGTGTCGCGATATCGCGACACTTTTCTCTTCATCCACTTTCTCTTCTCTTCTAGCCGCGAAAATGCGACATGTCACAAAATTACGACATATTTTCCTCTCTGCTTCCTCTCGCTTCTTCGGGTCACGAAAATGCGACATGTCATGAAATCGTGACATCTTCTCCTCCGGCTCCTTCGCTTGCCTCTTGGTCGTGAAAATGCGACATGTCATGAAATCACAATATTTTCCTCCTCTGGCTCCTCCTTCGCTTTCTGGTCGTGAAAATGTGACATGTCGTGAAATCGTGACATCTTCCTCCCTTGGCTTCTTCTTCGCCTTCTGGTCGCGAAAATGTGACATGTCACGAAATCACGACATTTCTTCCTTCTGGATTTCTCTCTCCTTGGCGGGTCATAAAACTGTGACATGTCATGAAATCGTGACATTCTTCCTCTATGCCTTCTCTCTCCTCTACGAGTCGCAAAACTATAACATCTTCTTTTCTACACCTTCTCTCTCCTCTGTGAGTCACGAAACTGTGACATGTCATGAAATCGTGACATCTTCTCCTCTACGTCTTCTCTCTCCTCTACGGGTCACGAAACTGTGACATGTCACAAAATTGTGACATCTTCTCATTTGCACCTTCTCTCTCCTCTACGGGTCGTGAAACTGTGACATGTCATGAAATCGTGACATCTTCTCATCTATGCCTTCTCTCTCCTTTCGGTGTCACGATATCGTGACACTTTTTCTGTCGCGATATCATGACAGTTTTCATTCTCGTCGTCTCTTTCATCTATGGGTCACGATAACGCAACATGTGATATCGCAACATCTTCCATCTGCTTCTTCTCTCTCTACTTTGTGTCGCGATATCGTGAAACTTTTTTCTGTCACGATATCGCGATAGTTTTCCTCCTCATCTCTCTCCTCTTTTGGTCACGATTTTACGACATGTCACAAAATCACGACAGCTTCCTTAGCCAATTTTCAAAAATGGCTTTGCTTCCACTGGATGCTACTACATCAGATGTCACTAGATGCTCCTGCATCATTATAGGGGTGTATTGCGTGAAGATCTGTGTGGCGGCTTCTAGGGCGGATAGCGCAGAATACTGTGGCGGCCATAAAAGCTAGAAAGCCTACCTAGATTCGTGGTGGCTACCGATTCCACCATGTAAATTCAAAAAAAAAAGTGTTGATTCTATTTACAATAATATCTAAAGGCCTCTAGAAAATACACCCTCTTTAACTTTATTTTATCACTAGTAAATTTTCACCCAGTGATGGAAAGAAGGGCACCAAATCGTGTGCTGAAAAGAGTATCCTCAAATATTTTAGCCAAACTTCAAAATGTGACAAGCCAATGACATCTATATAAATTCAAGGTACAAATGATTTTTTATTTCCCAATATGTGCTTTATTTACGATTTGTATATTTTTTTGTAATTTTTTTCATCCAATAGTGATAAAAAATATTATGGTATCCTACTATGCAGAACACCCTATCAATCTTCATATGCCTCCACTTGAAGATATTCCCCAAGAAGAGATGAATTTCATTGAAAATCCCCTTATAAATGATATCCAACAAACACCTGATGACAACATGTAAAATGACATCATAATTGAAAATGAAAATTATAAATCAAAATCATTACAAGCATCAATTGAATCTTCAACCAAAAATTCTAAAAAAATAAAAGCATCTCTTTGGATACTTGGAAGGGGATTTAGGAAAGAATGGGAAGAAAAATTTCCCTAGCTTGAGCCTGTCATGACTGAGGATAACCAAATTGATGAAAAATAATGTAGATGCAAAATTTGTAGTTGGATACTTGGTAAGGATCATAGGCTTCAAAACAAGATTGATACAATTGAAAAACATGCTGGCAAATTTTATGTTAAAGTTACAAAAATTAATGGTGAAGTTAGTAAAGAAGTTAAGTGGAAGGATGCATCAAAATGTATGCATTTAAGATATGCTACATAATATGACAATCACTTAAATTAACAACAATCTCTTGTTGAGAAAGGTGGAACAATTGGAGCCCAATTTGACAAATTACAGAAGACTATTTTTGCTTCAAAAAGTAAACAATTTGCCATTGTTTACAGTATTCTAAATAAAGGTAGATCAATGTCTTATTTTATTGATTATAAGCAGCTATTATGCCTTTTTAATGTGTAAAACCTTCCTAGTTCTTATTGGTCAGACCGAAGTGGTTGGGAAATGGTAAAATTTTTATCTTTGGTTGAGAAAGAAGACCTAAGGCAGCAAGTAAAACTTGTCAAATTAATTTTACTTTCTATTGATGAGGTAACAGTTGTGGATAACACTTCTTAGATTTGCATGCATGTGTACACATTTCAAAATTATGTTAGAAGGCATACTTTGTTGGGAATACATAAGATGTTGGAAAGTTAAAATGCAAAAAAATATTTATAATGTTGTTAAAATTTTAAAGAATATTGCGGGAATGAATGATATAGACATTGCAACAAAGTTAATTTGTGTTGGAGCTGATGGAGATGATATTATGCAAGGTCATAGGTCTGGTCTGTGTGTTCGAATCCAAATCACAGTTGCACCATATATGATTCCCATTCACTGTATGGCTCATATCTTACATATAAAATTGTGAGCACATTTTCAAATGTTTCTAAAGTTGAAAACCTTATTCGTGATATTCATTATTATTTCTCATTAAGTCTGAAAATATTTGCAGAGTTTCAGCAATTTGCACTACGAGTTATAGAAGGGAAAAAATTGTTAAAATATGTGGATACAAGATGGATTTCACTATTTCAACCTACTCAAAGAGTTTTGGCATAATATCAATCACTGACAGGGTTTATGCATGCAAATCACATAATAGTTGATAAGGTAAAAGATATGTTGTTTTGTTTGACTGACTTGGAAACACTTTTGACATTATGTGGTATTCTTCCAATGTTAAAAGAAATAAAGAGATTAATTAATCTTGCACAAGATATATCTATATATATCATTGATTTTATGAGGATGAGAAAACAAATATGAATGCTTCTTGATCCATTATATGTGCGTAATGCAGATTTTATAGAACCTATATTTGATAGTTGGAATACATTGATAAACGTGAAAAATCCAAAAAGTTTTTTGAAGTTTGACATCAATGATCATCTTTGTATTAATGTTTATGAAAAGATGATACATGTTTATTGTTTTGAAAGGCAATCAAGTATTGTTGTGGAATATTTTTAAGAAGTTCCTGTAACACATAATAGATTTCATGTTGTAATACAGAATACAAAGAGTAATTTTTCAAATATAGAAAAAACTTTGACAGGTGAGATAAAAGAACGATTTCAGAGAGATAAGTTGCTTGAGTCCATGGGTGTGGTTAACCCCATGTTTTGGGGGCCTTGTACTGAATACATTTATGCAAATAAGTTGTTTATTAAATATATGGGTAATCTCACTAACCATTTCAGTAAGAGTGTGGAAGTCAATGGTGTAGAAATTAATGGTCTACTCAACAGTGAACTTTTGAAAGAACAATCATCGAATTTTGGAAGAACAATAGTTTTGCAAACATCACTTATGATAGATATCCATGAGATTGGTTCCACTACATATTTGTGGTAAAAATTGTATCCAAGCACAATCTTAAAAGATACTATAAGTGAATACTTTCATTTATATGAATTATGTGAAATAATGATTGTGGGGTCAGTCGAATATGAAAGATTTTTTAGTGCACTTGCTTATGTTAAATCTAAAATCCGCAATAGACTTGACAAGAATTTAGAAAATTGTTTAATAATTTATGTGTCCAAATATCAGTTGGATACATTTCCGTATGAAAGGGCGTTGGAATACTGGAGTTCCTTGGTAGACAGAAGACGAATGTTGAATACGATTTATAACGATGATGATGATTCTTTCAGTGATTAGATGGTGGAGACACATATTTCTAAACAAGCTAAAATGTTTCAGCTTTCATAGTGATAATTTTCCATGATTTCATTGACAATAATAAACACAAAGTGATTTAATAACAATTTTCTCAATATTGTTAGAAGGCAACATGTAAAACTTGCCAAATTCATTTTAATTTCTACTTACGAGGTAGAAGTTGTGGATAACACTTTTGAGATTTGCATGCATGTGTACACATTTCAAAATTATGTTAGAAGGCCTATTTTGTTGGGAATACCTAAGATGTTGGAAAGTTCAAATGCAAAAAATATTTATAATGTTTTTAAAATTTTAGAGAATATTGTGAGAATGAATGATATAGACATTGCAACAAAGTTAATTTGTGTTGGAGCTGATGGAGATGCTATTATGCAAGGTCATAGTTCCGGTCTGTGTGTTCGACTCCAAACCACAGTTACACCATATATGATTCTCATTCAATGTATGGCTCATAGAGTAAATCTCACATATAAAATTGTGAGCACATTTTCAAATGTTGCTAAAGTTGAAAACCTTATTCATGATATTCATTATTATTTCTCATTAAGTCTGAAAATATTTGCAGAGTTTCAACAATTTGCACTAAGAGTTACAGAAGGGAAAAAATTGTTAAAATATGTGGATATAAGATGGATTTCATTGTTTCAACCTGCTCAAAGAGTTTTGGCAGAATATCAATCACTGATAGGGTTTATGCATGCAAATCACATAATAGTTGATAAGGCAAAAGATATGTTGTTCCGTTTGACTAACTTGGAAACACTTTTGACATTATGTGGTATTCTTCCAATGTTAAAATAAATGAACAGATTAATTAATCTTGCACAAGAGAGATCTATCTATATCATTGATTTTATGAGGATGAGAAAACAAATATGAATGCTTCTTGATTCATTATATGTGTCTAATGCAGATTTTATAGAACCTGTATTTGATAGTTGGAATACATTGATAAACGTGAACAATCCAAAAAGGTTTTTGAAGTTTGACATCAATGATCATCTCTGTATTAATGTTCATGAAAAGATGATACATGTTTATTGTTTTGAAAGGCAATCAAGTATTGTTGTGGAATATTTTGAATAAGTTCCTGTAACACATAATAGATTTCATGTTGTAATATAGAAAACAAAGAGTAATTTGTCAAATATAGCAAAAACTTTGACAGGTGAGATAAGAGAACGGTTTCAGAGAGATGAGTTGCTTGAGTCCATGGGTGTGGTTAACCCCATGTTTTGGGGGCCTTGTACTGAATACAGTTATGCAAATAAGTTGTTTATTAAATATATGGGTAATCTCATTGACCATTTCAGTAAGAGTGTGGAAGTCAATGGTGTAGCAATTAATGGTCTACTCAACAATGAACTTTTGAAAGAACAGTCATCGCATTTTGGAAGAACAATGGTTTTGCAAACATCACTTATGACAGATATCCATGAGATTGGTTCCACTACACGTTTATGGTAAAAATTGTATCCAAGCACAGTCTTAAAAGATACTATAAGTGAATACTTTCGTTTATATGAATTATGTGAAACAATGATTTTGGGGTCAGTCAAAGATGAAAGAGTTTTTAGTGCACTTGCTTTTGTTAAATCTAAAATCCACAACAGACTTGACAAGAATTTAGAAAATTGTTTAAGAATTTATGTGTCCTCATATCAGTTGGATACATTTCCGTATGATAGGGCGTTGGAATACTGGAGTTCCTTGGTAGACAGAAGAGGAACGTTGAATACGATTGATAATGATGATGATGATGCTTTCAGTGATCAGATGGTGGAGACACAGATTTCTGGACAAGCTGATATGTTTCAGCTTCCATAGTGATAATTTTCCATGATTTCATTGACAATAATAAACACGAAGTGATTTGATAGCAAATTTCTCAATATTGTTCCAGATTTATATGATTTCAATGAATTGTTGTTTTAAATCATATTATTGTTTTAAAATTACATGGCTAAAATCATTTTTTGTAGATTGTAAAATTTTATGTTTGGGTCTTAGTGTCTCAACTCTCATTTCATGGAATATGATAATAACGAATTGATTTGATAGCAGATTTCAGAATATTATTCCAGATTTATATTATTTCAATGAATTGTTTTTTTAAATCACGTTATTGCTTTAAAATTACATGGCTTAAATCATTTTTGTAGATTGTAAAATTTTATGTTTGGGTCTTAGTTTCTAAACTCTCATTTCATTGACAATGATAAACACAAATTGGTTTGATAGCAGGTTTCTGTATATTGTTCCAGATTTATATTATTTAAATGAATTATTTTTTTCATAACTTTCATGTGCATCATAACTTTTTCAAACCAAAATAAGTTATTGTAGTCCTTTTAAAATGTTTTCAAACAAAACTAGATATTGCATCATAACTACAAATTAGATATTAGATATTGTAGTCTTTTTCAAACCCAAATTATGTGCATCATATCTTTTTCAAACCGACATTAGATATTGCAGTATTTTTAAAACATTTTCAAACAAAAAATTTCAAATTAACTAGTTCAAAAAGATTTATATTACATCGTTCAAAATTAGATATTACAATATTTTTAAATCAAACATAAATTACATGACATTTTCAAACAGAATGTTTCATATCAACTAGTACAAAAAGAAACATAACATTTTCAAACAAAAATTAATATATTGCAATATTTTTTTAAACATTTTCCAACTCATATCTCAAATTTTACATACCAATTACAAACATAAATTCCCAAATATTAGATAACATTTTCAAACTCAAATATTACATAACATTTTCAAACCCAAATTTTGTGCATCATAACTACAAATTAACTATTTCAAAAAGACATATATCACATCTTTCAAACACTTTAAACCCAAATATTACATACCATTTTCTAACTCTACTACATAACATTTTCAAACCGAAAATAAATATTCCAGTCTTTTTAATACATTATCAAACATAAATTACATGACATTTTCAAACAGAATGTTTCATATCAACTAGTTCAAAAAGAAACATATTACATCATTCAAACATTTGTAAACATAAATATAACATAACATTTTCAAACAAAAATTAATATATTGCAATATTTTTTTAAACATTTTCCAACTCATATCTCAAATTTTACATACCAATTTCAAACAAAAATTCCCAAATATTAGATAACATTTTCAAACTCAAATATTACATAACATTTTTAAACCCAAATTTTGTGCATCATAACTACAAATTAACTATTTCAAAAAGACATATATCACATCTTTCAAACACTTTAAACCCAAATATTACATACCATTTTCTAACTCTACTACATAACATTTTCAAACAAAAAATAAATATTCCAGTCTTTTTAAAACATTATCAAATAGAAATTACATCGTTCAAACATTTGTAAACTCAAATATAACATAAAATTTTCAAAGAGAAATTAATATATTGCAGTATTTTGAAAACATTTTCAAACTCAAGTCTCAAATATCACATACCAAATTCAAATAGAAATAACATATTTCAGTCTTTTAAAAACATTGTCAACATTTTCAAATTTCAATTTTTTGATTGGTGCATGGATGCTTCACTAGTGTTTGGAGTTGTCGTTTCTTTTCCTTTATCAGCTTCTATTTCTTCTAGCAGTGCTCCAACTCTAACAAGGTTGTCACGTACTTTCACAATACTTGACACACATGCAACTTCTTCTTTGTTTGGATCTTCAAGTATTGTTGGAAGTGTTTCTTTCATTTTATCAAGCACCATTTTCGGATCTTCATGTAGCTTCTCTCTGATGAATTTTTTTAACTTATTGTTTTCTGCAATCTTTGACTGCATTTTCTTTTTCATTTCCATTGATTTCATCAAACATGATTTTGTTGTAAGAATATTGACATCCATGCTCTTAACCTGTGTTTTCAAGTTTTCAAAGTTTAACTGCAAAACAAATTGAAAACTTTATTCAAAAGGGATACATTGAAATTATTACAAATTTTCAAGAAATATAAAAATGTAAATGCAATAGAAAATTGGAATATATATAACTTTTTTACCTCAGCCAATTCTTTTGCAGCCTCAGCAACTGCAACCCTTTCCTTATCAGAAGCCCATAAGTTGTAAAATGCTTGGGCTTCAACATTAACATTCTCCAATCTACCAACAACAACATTTAAGACATCATCCTCATAAATAAAATCAGATTTAACTATTCCTGAAGTAGCCTGTTTTAGCAAGCCATCAAGTTTTTCAGGTTCATATTTGACTAAAGAATAAATAGAATCTATTTTTTCATAATTTTTATATCGGGCATTAATTTCCTTAATAAGGACATTTTCCCGATATTCCCATTCTTTCAACTCTTGCAAATATTTCAAAACAAACTCCTGAATTGTTGACTCGGTATTGGTTGCCAATGAAATATTTTCATTAAAATTGACAACATCATCCTCAGTTTGAGGACCTTGAGGATGACGGTTGTCTCCTTGGATGGGTGGTTCTGATGTCTGCTGAGCTGTAGGGACTTCTTCTCGTGCTCTATATTTAAGCACATCTATTTCCCTGAAGCCTTCAATCGGGTCCTGCATCATGTAATCATCATCAAGAGGAATATTGTCCAATCCCTGTCCAGAACATTCAGGTGCCTATGAATTTGAATAAAATGTAAACTGAGAGAATCCAATTCCCACCAAACTTGGTGTTGGTCTTTGTGATGTCTGTGGTTGTGAAATCCCATGCCCAGAATTTTGTGAAGTGGCTTGTGAAAATAAACGTTTTCCAACACCGACTTGCCCTCGCATAGGCTGAGGCTGTGACTGTCCCTATTGTTGATTGCGTGTAAAGGGTGACTATCCCTATTGCTGATTGCGTGTAACCGATGAGTGTGATGCTTGTGGAGGAGGTGGTGGTGGCATATGCCCTCTAACTTGTGATGTTACTACTTGATCACGAGAATCAACTAAAAATAGTCAAAAAAAAATTGTTATAATTTTGCTTAAAATAAAAAGAAATCTAAATTTTAATTAACTACACATAGAATCATAGATTTACTAGATGAAATGTGATGCAATTGTTCTACATTGGGGGAGGGGTTGGCCACACTAGATTTGGCTTGCACATTTTGTGCAAACCTAGGTGTACGAGACACCCCATGAGTAGCTGCTTACCTGGCACGTTTGTGTGACCTCTACATAGTAACAGGTGTTGCTTCAGAGCTCGTATCTTCAGAATCACCTGTTTGCTCTGGTATGTGACCCCTATTGGCAGCAATTTGTTTAGTCCTTGAAATTTCTGCCTTCGCCTACATATAGATGAAAAAAAATTAAAAAAGAAATATTGTAAACTATAAAATAGTATGTCAAAGACAATGATGTAGTTATTACCCTCAATTCCTCTGGTGTCATGGCAATAGACAATAGTTTTGAATGCATAACAGTTGGTATAGGAGTAGTTGACAAATTATGAAAAGACTCAAAATATAAAGCTAAAATATAATTTACACTACCCATAATGGGTTGAGTCTTGGGGGGCTGAGTCTTGGCGGTTGCAAGTTTGACCGCGTGCAACTCAATCCTGACTCAATCAGAAATATATGTACACCAATCAAACTTTTCATTTTTTTCAGACTGAACAATATAATACAGTGCCCAAAATAGAATTTTTGGTCTTCCCAATAGAATAAGCCTGGCCTAGAAAAACTCTATAATGGCCTTCAGAGTTTGATGGTTAACATCGTTAATCGCTAAACCTCTTTTTGTTTTGGCGTTAGAAGCTACATAAAAAAATTCGATGTCAATTTAGAAATTTAAAACATTGAAAATTAATAAAATACATTTAACAAGATTTATACCTACCAAATCTTCTGATGAAAGACCGTAATTGTTATCGAGGTGTTCTTTGTCATCTGGAGAAAGTTGTGACCTCGACGACACTTGATTAAAACCAATAAATGGAAGACCTATCAATCTATGAATATCTCCAGGGGTGATGCTGAAAACAATATTTTTAGATCATAGATTAATGCTTACAGTACCCTTGTCATGGTCATAACCAGAGATAATATGTTGTAGGAGCACTTTGTCTATTTTGAAATGTGGTATGGAAACGAGGGTTGATAAACCTACGTTATACAACCACTCAAAGTTCATCCCTGACATTGTCATGAGATCTGAAATCAAAGTGCACGCAAAATTCTTGAATTTTGGTTGGATTGTGGAAGGGGTATCCATTGGAAGTAGTTGGAAGTGGAAGAAAAAGGATTGGGAATGGAAACTGAAAGGTCGATCAGAAAGGTTAGCTCTGGTTGTAGCTATCATAGAAAATAAATGGGAAAATGACTTGTTGATGCCCTTTTATAGACTTGAAACATATTTGACACGTGGCAACATCGTATTAGACATGCAAGACGGGACATGCAATATTAGACACATGGTAGTATGGTGGCGATCGAACTAAACTATGCTATCGGTTCATAATATGCATCCGGTTTAATGATGGAGCATAGTATGCATCTGGGGCACCGGGCAATTGCATATTATGCAACCGGTTTAATGTCGGAGCATGGTTTGCATCCGCTCGACACCCGAACGCATAAAATGCACCCGTCCGACACCCGGATGCATAATATGCTCCGATTTTAAATCGGTTGCATAATTTGCAACCGTTCGGTACCCGGATGCATAAATGCATCTCGTTCGGTGTTTAGATGCATTTATGCATCTTCCTGGTGCCTTGATGCATTTATGCACCCGATCGATGCCAGGATGCATTTATGCATCCGCTCGATCTCATCAAATTCATCTCCTTTTGAATGCATTTTGCATCCCCCGAATGCATAAATGCATCTGCCTAGTGCTCAGATGCATAAATGCATCCACCCGATGCTCGGATGCATAAATGCACTCACCCGATGTCTAGGACCATTGTACCATCGTGACATTAAATGCATTCATCCATTGCATCCGGTCTATGGTCATAAAAGGCCAAGATCCAGGACAAGACACGTTGGTCTTCTTCCTGATGGGTGTAGTTGATTTCTTGCCTACTACACCCATCAGAAAGAGGCCACCCTTCTTGTCTTGAATCTTTGCCTACTTTACTATGAAGGAAGTTTCTTATTTAAGCTTTGAAATTAGAGTACACTAAATCATGTGGGATAAATAGTTATGTGGGATAGATAGTTATGTGGGATCAACTTTGCCAATATTGCATGTGTTTTCCCCCTAACAATGTCAATAGCGATAAGCTGCATCATGCTACAATCCTTATGTTTACTAGACGCCATATCATATCTCTTACTCGAATATCCGGTACTTATTATGCACCCGACTCGAGACCGTTTCATGTTTTGCAACCCATTCGAAATCGGATCATATTATGCATCCGTTCCATGACCGGACCACAATTCACGTCCAAGATTTTGCCAATATTTTAAACGTAGCCGGTATATTTTTGGCCTGGTCCGAAAAAACTTTAAAATTCACCCTTTTTTGCCAATTTTTTGAGAAAAATTAAAATCATTCGCCATGCCAGCATACATGCACTTCGATAGATTTCACCGTTGTTTCTAAATAGTTTTACCATTTTTTTATAAGTACCTTTCGGGTCCTACCTCTTATGCATAACCCTATATTTAGAAGCTTTTAATTCTAAAAATGCTTTAAATTTTTAAATTATCAATATAATTTAATATAATTTAATATCATTTAGTATTATTAATTTATTTTATAATATAAATTATATTTTAGTATATGCATTATAAAATTCAACATATATTTCTTCTAACTATGGAGTAAAAAAAATGATTTTGTTTTTTTTTTTTTTAAGGTTTTACATGATATACTATAATGAATTTAATTTTCATTTGTTTACACCAAGAGATAGTCTTCAATATGAACCTAAATCACATTATTAGTTTAAAATTAGAAATATGTGGAGGTTTATACTTTGCTACTACTAAATATAATGTTATATTTCCTTTGACATTCACCTCATTAGTAAAAAAATGGATATGTTGAATATCATAGTTGTACACCCACTGAAGCCTATGTTTTTGAGCAAAATGTAAGGTATTATTATATTTTCCTATCAAATATAGGAACTTATTTGCTTTAATCACATTATTGTTTTAAACTTAGATATATGTCAAGATTTATATTTTGTTTCTACTAATTTTTGTAATGTTATATTTTATTTCACATTGGCCTCATTAGTCAAACAAAATTTGGATATATAGAATAGCATAGTTGCACACTCATTGAAGCCTAAGTTTTAAAGAAAATCATAATGTATTCTTGATTTTTTCTTAACAAATATATGAAATTATTTGCTTGGATCACATCATTAGTTTAAACTTGAAGATATATGGAGGTTTGTACTTTGTTGCAACTATTTTTTTACAATGTTAAATTTCCTTTGATATTGGCGTCATTAGTGTAAAAAACTTGGACCTATTGAATATCATACTTGTACACCAATTAAAGACTATGTTTTTAAAAAAAAATTATGGTATTCTTGTTTTTCCTTTCCTAACAAATATATACAATGAGTTGTTCTCACAATCTAAAACTTGAATATTTTTCAAGTAATCATTTATAGTTGCAGTATGAACCTAAGCAATATTATCTTCTTTCTTATAAGCAAAAAATCCCTTGCGGGGTTGTCTTGATCTGAGAGACCACGACCAGGGGGTTCTACATCGTCAAAGTAACCCGGGAGTCATTCCCGGACCTACCGCACCAACATTATCAATTGGATATTAGGTACCCAATTCAACGTTTTTGTAGGGTGGATATTCAAACCTGGGACCTCCCTTGGAGGATTAACCTCTCCTCTCCAACTCACCTACAACACTTGGGTAAGCAATATTATAATTTTTTAATAAGAAGTTCATGTCTAACCTAAATGTAATAACTTCTTAATACACCTTATTCTTATCCATAGATCCTAGATAATTTCCCACATGTGACAACAACATTGTGATTGCATAACTAAATTTATTCTATTAATTTTCCTCATTTAAGTAATAGTTATTACTTTTGTTATATGTCATTAAAAAAAATGGTTTCAATTATACAATTTATAAAAGTAAATGGTCAATGTTCATGCAATAGTCGTCTCATAATATATGGAAGACAAAATTTGCATAAAAATTTACCCATCAAACTTTTTATCCATGAACCCTTATCAAGGTAACTACTACTAATATAGAATATTATAAAGTTTGTATCGATAGAAGAATATCTATTGAGTTATTTTTTTTATTAATCCAATTGTAAATTTGAATATTTGATGGGTTTATGATATGAAATGGATTGAAATATGCTCCTTTAGTTTTCTTGAATAATAAAATATGGAGAAAAAATATACTATTCAATTTATTTTGGCTCTTTATCCACACTATCATATAAATCTCACCTTTTAATATAAACTCTTGATATTTTATTAATTATAACTATGACGCTTTTCACATTTAGACACAATATACTATAACATAATAACTTAAAATTTACAACCAGCTCATTGGACAACATGCACTATTCTCATCACATGAGCCTTGACTTATCGTTTATGAAAAATTATATATTTCAATAATTTATTAGTAACACATTACAATTAACTTAGACAAGATACTTTGAATCTTGATAACACTTACACTAAATATAAATACTTTATATAGGCTTTTTTAATTTTTAAAACCCATCTTTTTGTCTTATTTTTACTTCTTTTTTCATTTATTTTTAATTTGTAATTTTTTTTAGTTTAAAATTTTTATTTTTATTCAACTTGCCAATTCCTTTCTTAGCTCTTGATGGATAAAGAGGAAAATAAATACAACTGATAAATCCCATAAAAATATTGTATTTTACTTTATTCATAAGTAAATGCTCCTTATAACTCCAAAAAAAAATGTGATTTTTGAAGGAATGCAAAAAATTAAATATGTGACTTCCAAGTTATAAGTCCTTTGTAATTGATTTTATGTAAAATAAACTAGTCACCATTATGTAAATGCACTTTTACCATGCTATTTTTTATTTATGTCTTCCATCGGTACAATGAATAATGGCTTCATGTTGCATGTATGTCCTCTTATTTTTTAAATTGTATTGATCACTCATTATAGTTTTTCAATAGCCTAAAGTGACGCTTAACATCCTTTCCATTCTAAGTGGGATATTGTTACTATCTCCTTTGAATCCTAAATAATTTTAGACATCCTTGGGTGATTTTTTCAACTTTTTTTAGATCTTCTATCACATGAAAACCAATCCAATTCAAGTGTTTAGAAGTTTTTTTATTTACTTTCTTCCATGTGTCAATGTATATCTACAAACTCTTCTTTAAATTTTATTCACTAACAATATTTCTATAAAAATAGATAGCATTCTTAGGAGATTCAAAATGAGTTCTTCAACATGGATTCTAGAAATCGTATTCTACACATAAATTTCCACCCTATCAACTAATTCAACTAGTTTGTTTCTGTTAAAAAATATAGAAGTCATATTGAATTTCACAAAGACCATAATTTTAATTGTTAATGAACTCTAAAATATTCTACAATTGGATTTTGACAAAAATTTGATGAGTTTAAAAAAATAGAAGAAGAAGAAGTTATTGCAAGTGTTAAAGGTATATAGAATTCAAAAATAAAGTACAAATAAAAATAAATTTAGGTCCTCTGAGGTAAAGGTGGACATAATTTGACTTCAAAGAGAGTATAAAAACTTGTAAAGATAAGGATTGCTTTCTTTCCTTAGGAGAGTGGATTCAAGAAATAAAAAATATGAGAGATTCCCATTTTGTTTGATCATGTTATGACAATTCTCTACATTCAGATACAATTATAGAAACATGTGATAAAGAGACAAATCATATTTGACCAGTGGAAAGAAAAACATAAACATTCAAGTTAGTTGACCTTAGAGGGATGCATCACACTAAAATAGAAAATTTTCAATCTTATAGAATAGACTAGGATGACTTGTCCACCATCGTTGATAAGAAAGTATTCAAAATACTTATGTTAGATACTATTATCTAGAGTCAAGCATAATCCAGACCTTACTCTAATGCTAATGATATATTTAAACACAAAATATTTGTTTGCATTACATGAATCTTAGATCTATACACATATAAGTACATACAATAGTATGTCTCTTGGATGCCTTAAGAGAATCTTGGTGCTTCACCTTCATATAACTATTTAGATTATCTCAACCTCCCATGAGGTATAATTTTTCAACCTCTCTCAACCTCTCCTGAATTATAATACTATTATCTAATATCCCTTAAGGTGTAATAATTGAAGAACACAAGCTTATACTGAGAGGGGGGTGAACAGTATAAGACCACTTTTTACTTTTCTTTTCAAATCAATATTATGCAGTGTATAGATAGCAGTATCAATAGCAGTAATCAAAGCAATGCACAAAACACCATACACAATAGAGACACATATTTAACGTGGTTCACCCAATGTGGGCTACCTCCACAGAGAAAATATTTCTTCTAAATATTTCTCAAATAATATTTTGGGAATCCTTCCCAATTACAATGTTTATGGACCTCTGTCCAAAGGAGATGTTGATCCCCTAAATCTGGTTTGTGGATCTCTATCCATAGGAGAACTCCTTCTCCTCTAGCTCTGGCTGGTGATCCTCTAGAAGACACTGCCTCCACTACACTGACTATGGATCTCTCTCCACTTGAAGACTCTTGTCCTCACTTAGAAGACCTATCCTCAATGTCTTGGCTGATGGATCTCTATCCACTGGAGACTTTGTCCTCTCTACTATGTCACCTCCAAAGCTCTGCTCAATAGGTTCACTCAGAACCTTCTCAAATCTGCTCAACAGGTCCACTCATAACCTGCTCAAATCTGCTCAACAGGTCCACTCAACCTGCTCAAATCTGCTCAATAGGTCCACTCAGAACCTGCTCAAATATGCTCAACAGGTTCACTCAAAACTTCTCCAAATATGCTCAACAAGCTCACTCAAAACTTGTCCAAATCTGCTCAACAAGCTCACTCAAAACTTGTCCAAATCTGCTCAACAAACTCACTCAGAACTTGTCTAAATCTGCTCAACAAGCTCACTCAGAACTTGTCCAAATATGCTCAACAAGCTCACTCATAACTTATCCAAATCTGCTCAATAAGTCCTCTCTAGGACTTGCTCAAATCTGCATTGCAAGCTTCCACAAAATCTCACACAAAATCAGTCCACAAGCCTTCTCAAAGACTTGCCTCAAATCAGCTTAACAAGTCCACACATAACTTGTCCAATCTCATAGAAGCATAAAGAGAATTGTTAGAGACTCAATATGTTCTATACTCAATGCTCAATCACTTTCTCAACTCAATATCATAGAAGCATAAAGAGAATTGTTAGAGACTCAATATGTTCTATACTCAAAACTCAATCTCAACTCAAATCAATCTCATAGAAGCATAAAGAGAATTGTTAGAGACTCAATATGTTCTATTCTCAAAGCTCAATCTCAACTCAAATCAATCTCATAGAAGCATAAAGAGAATTTTAGAGACTCAATATGTTCTATACTCAAAACTCAATCTCAACTCAAATCAATCTCATAGAAGCATAAAGAGAATTGTTAGAGACTCAATATGTTCTATTCTCAAAACTCAATCTCAACTCAAATCAGAATATTGAATAGTTTGTTTCATGGAACTTGAACAACCACTTCACACAATCACTTGACTAGGCTCAATCAACTCTACTCAACCAATCACTTCAAGGAACAACCCTTTCTCACAAACCCTAGTCCAAGCATGTATCATCCAACTCAAAATGTTTCCAACAATGCCCAACACAAATCTCACATAACAATGATACTCATGTTCTTTTCTAACTCAAGTTCAAGTTCTTTGCATAACCAATTGGCTTCAACAACAATGCTAATAAAACATTCTTCATCTAACAATGATACTCATGTTTTTCTCAAACCCTAACTCAGGTTTTTCATACAACCAATGGTTTCAACAACAATGCTTATAAAACAAGGTTTTAATCACAACTCTCAAATCAGAAAACCTTGAAGCATTAAACCAACCACTTTCAAAAAGGAAACCCTAATCAATTCCTTTTCACTCCAAACTTAATTTTCAATCAAGCCAATCACCTAACTCAACAAAGAAGAATTTTGCCCATACCTTTTCTTGAAGAGTAGTTGTCTTTGCAAATCTGCCACACTCACAATTACTTCTTTGACAAACTCAATAAGGGTTAGAGGATATTTATTTTCTCAATAAATCACAACACAAAAATAATATCAACCAAAATACACCTTATCACTCCATCTATAAAACAATGCTCAATATCTTTCAAAAATAATCTCCTTGGAAAATATCTCTTTCACAATAAAATCAACTCTATTAAAGTCTTACTTCTCAAATATCCAAAATTTATTATTTAAGACTTTAATTAAAACAATACCTAAACTCCTTATGCCTCCTAACTTTATTTCCAATCAATAATTCTCAGCTAGCAATTTTCCAAATAATAAAAACCTTTTAACTCCCACTTTGCTAAAAGTAATTAATCATCAACATAGGCAATATTATTAAATGCTCAACAAAAATATTACCTCTACCTTGGAGGGGATTCGAACCCCTAACTCTGCCCATGACCTACGCCTTAGCCGTGGCTCTATTGCCACGTGAGCTAAGCGCTCGCTTGGAGCATTGAGAGCACCACGTGCTCTAAGTTCCTTATGTTGTCGGTGAAAACAAAAATGTGCGCAGTGCTTTGGTGTTCCCAACACCAACCAAATTGTGTCTTGCCAGGATTCGAACGCAGCTCAACGTTGCCACAAAAACTTAACCAATGTCTCCTTGCCACTATGCCACGCTTCCTAGCTGGCTTGAGGATTTCAATGCACTTTCCTTTATTTCGATCGTCGTCCTTCAAATTTATTCGTTGTTTCTCATGAGCTCAACCACCAATTCGTATGCCTTTTCTTATTTCGAGCAAGGATAAATTAATCAATGTCTTTTAGGCATTATATATAGTGCCCTTTGTCTTCCATGCAATCACGTCGGTGCATCGATTTAATTCGACGTCGGCTTGGTTGATTAGGTTATAAGGTATTTAAATTTAATTAAAATTAAATTTAAATATTATAAATTAAATCAAACCAACCTTAGGCTTTAACTTAATTAAACCTTGGAGCCTTGTCTTATTGCACAACCTTGTAACGAATATTTATTTATAAAATTTAAATTCCTTGTGAATTTAAATAATTTATAAAATAAATATTGGACCTCCTTTTTAACCTTTGCAATAACCCTTCTTGGGTTTTTATGAACCAATCACTTAACTCGTGCTCCCAATAATATTAAAATATTATGGAGCCTTTTTACCTTTAACTTTTGCACTGTTGAAGCTTTTTCCTGGATGATAGTGACAACCTTTGACGACTTTATTTCTTGTCGAATTCCTTGATATGAGTGATAACTCTATCAGGTGACATCAATGACAACTTTGACTTAGAGGACTCAAAATGTCCAACAATCTCCCCCTTTGTCATTGATGGCAACCCAAATCCTTTTTTACTGAAAACTTGACCTTTCTGTAATTTTGCTCCCCCTGGGACATTGCTCCCCCTAGCTCAATGCTTTCTCAAATATCAAATCTCTCCCCAATACACAAATCTCTCCCCCTTTGACATCAATGGCAAAGGGTCACCTTTGGGGCTCGGGGCTAAGAATGAGCCTCTTAGCTTAGCCCCTCCCCCACCTCCACATGAGGTGGTTAATTCTGGG
This sequence comes from Wollemia nobilis, assembly GCA_028583015.1. Classification (NCBI taxonomy): domain Eukaryota; kingdom Viridiplantae; phylum Streptophyta; class Pinopsida; order Araucariales; family Araucariaceae; genus Wollemia; species Wollemia nobilis. The sequence goes on from JAQPPZ010017235.1 coordinate 18,021,850, forward strand.
GTGGGAGTATTTCTACTCCCCGAAAGCACTGTTCTTTACCTTTATCTTTTTCTCTTCTTTTCTGAGTTTTCTGAATCCTCTTTCCCAAGTCATCATCCATGTTCCTGTCATCACTTTTGTTCCTGTTCTTGTTCTCATCCATGTTCCTTCTGTTCATGTTCCTGTTCTTGTTCATATTTTTGTTTTTGTTCATGTTCCTATTCCTGTTCATGCCTATTTTTGGAATATTTTCTCTACACCATCTTGTTGTGTGACCATCATTATTGCACTTATAACACTTAATGTTATTATTCCTTGGAGGTGCAACTATCTTAGGATTTCTCCTAGTGAAGCCATATCCTCTTCTATCATGAATCTTGCAATTCATTGCCTTGTGACCAAACTCATTACATGAGTAGCAATACCCTTGGAAAAGTTGTCCTTTTCCATATTCATATCTTTCATGTGTCCTACACTGTGAAGCCATGTGCCCAAACCTGTGACATGAAAAACATCTTCCATTGAAGCTTCCTTGTCTTGACCTCATTGGTCTCCTATTATGATTGTTGTTCCATCTGTATCTTCTCTGTGCATTGTTCCTATATTTTTTTAACTCTTTGTTGTCCAACTCATCCTCTGATGTCTCACTCCCACTTACATTATCTTCTTCTGATGTATCTTCTTCTGAAGTTTCTTCTTCTTCAAGACTTGAAGTAGACTCTTCTTCCCTTTTCTTTTGAACCTGTTTAGAACCAAGACCTGTCTTGTTTGTTGCTCTTCTTTGTATCTTGACTATTTTATCCACACTCTTTGCACTTGTTTACATACTTGTATAACTTATTCTTGGAATCCTCTAAATATTCCTTTAGTAGGGCCACTTCTTGTGTTAACTTTTCACATTCCAAAATCTTTGCTTCTAACTTATCTTTGAACTTGCTTGCCTTAGCCTTTGACTTTTCTAAATCCTCTATGAGCAATAATATTTCTTCATCACATTCTTGAAACTGATTTTCAAGCTTAGAGTGTTGCTTTCTTACCTTCTTTACTATGTCAAGGGCATAGATAAGTTCTCCCTTGAGATCATAACCATTCTCTACTGAATAATCCTCTATTTTTTTACCTTTGTCCATATCATTTCTTTCTTTTGGCTTATCTTCTATAGGATCACTCACTTCTTCTTCTAATGCCATTAGAATATTTTCATCTGGTCTTTCAAGTGCATCTTCAAAATCATCATCACTGAAACTATAACCATCCCTTGTGCAATCATCTTCAAGATGTCCAAATTTACCACATCTAAAACACTTGAGAATAACTGGAGTCTTTTTCTTAACTGGATCTTTCTCTTCAACCATAAATAGGACTTCATCTCTATCATTGTCTGAAAAACTAGCATCACTATCATTTGAGTACTTACTTGCATTATCCGCATAGTAGCTTCTCTTTTGCCTTTGGAAGAACTTCTTTCCTTGTCTGCTTTGTCCATCCTTGCTTTTCTTTTGGTGCTTGTATCTTTCTGATTCCCTGTACCTGTGGTCCTATTTTTCTTCATCATTGTTGCTCTTTGGCTCTTTGCACTCTGTTGCATAATGTCCATACTTTCCACAATTAAAACACTTAACAGATCTTAGATCTATGGGTCTTCTAGAACCTTTATCTCTTCTACCATAATTTTCTTCTTCATCACTAGATGACTCACTGCTTGATTCTGTCTTCTTACCCTTTTTATTTTTGTCCACTTTGAATGCAACTTATTTCGGAGGAATAGGATCTTTTGTTCTTATCTCAAAAGTAGTAAGCATGCCAAGCAAAGAATTCCTTGTCAGAGAATCACTATCAATTGATGTTTCTATAGCAGAAACCTTTTCACTGTACCTTTTTGGAAGAGTTCTCAAGATCTTATCACAAGCATCAGATTCATCAACCTTCATTCCAAGACCTTTCATCTCATGTATAAGTTCATCAACCTTGTTGAGATAGTCATGAATGTTTTCATCATCCCGCATTCTTAGGTTCTCAAATTCTCCTTTGAGATTTTTGATCTTAGCTTTCCTGACACTTTTATCTCCTTCATATATGGTATGCAATAGTTCCCACATATCTTTTGTCATTGTACACTCCATAACCTTCATAGATTTTGATCTACGCAACCCTTTTATAATTGCATTCATAGCTCTTGAATTTGCATGCATTAGAAGCTTACCTTCCTTATATGTAGGAGGATTGGTTGTTGAATCATATCCAAGTTCCACTGCATCCCAAACTTCATTGCCAAGTGCCATCAGGTGAAATCTCATCAGCACACACCAATACAAGAAGTCACTTCCATCAAATACTAGTACTGCATTATTGATGGACCCATCCCTTTGATCCTTTTGATCCATTGTGTTCTTAGACCACTTTTCCTTCAAGTTGTCAAACTCTTTTGAAGGAACCCACTCTGATACCAATTGAAGAACACAAGCTTATACTGAGAGGGGGTGAATAGTATAAGACCACTTTTTACTTTTCTTTTCAAATCAATATTATGTAGTGTATAGATAGCAGTATCAATAGCAGTAATCAAATCAATGCACAAAATACCATACACAATAGAGACACAAATTTAACATGGTTCACCCAATGTGGGCTACCTCCACAGAGAAAATATTTCTTCTAAATATTTCTCAAATAATATTTTGGGAATCCTTCCCAATTACAATATTTATGGACCTCTATCCAAAGGAGATGTTGATCCCCTAAATCTGGTTTATGGATCTCTATCCATAGGAGAACTCCTTCTCCTCTGCTCTGGCTGGTGATCCTCTAGAAGACACTGCCTCCACTGCACTAACTATGGATCTCTCTCCACTTGAAGACTCTTGTCCTCACTCAGAAGACCTATCCTCAATGTCCTAGCTGATGGATCTCTATCCACTAGAGACTCTATCCTCTCTACTCTATCACCTCCAAAGCTCTACTCAATAGGTTCACTCAGAACCTTCTCAAATATGCTCAATAGGTCCACTCAAAACCTGCTCAAATATACTCAATAGGTCCACTCAAAACCTGCTCAAATATACTCAACAGGTCCACTCAGAACCTGCTCAAATATGCTCAACAAGCTCACTCAGAACTTGTCCAAATCTGCTCAACAAGCTCACTCAAAACTTGTCCAAATCTTCTCAACAAGCTCACTCAGAACTTGTCCAAATATTCTCAACAAGCTCACACAGAACTTGTCCAAATATGCTCAATAAGTCCTCTCTAGGACTTACTCAAATATGCATTGCAAGCTTCCACAAAATCTCACACAAAATCAGTCCACAAGCCTTCTCAAAGACTTACCTCAAATCAGCTTAACAAGTTCACACAAAACTTGTCCAATCTCATAGAATCATAAAGAGAATTGTTAGAGACTCAATATGTTCTATACTCAATGCTCAATCACTTTCTCAACTCAATCTCATAGAAGCATAAAGAGAATTGTTAGAGACTCAATATGTTCTATACTCAAAACTCAATCTCAACTCAAATCAATCTCATAGAAGCATAAAGAGAATTGTTAGAGACTCAATATGTTATATTCTCAAACTCATCTCAACTCAAATCAATCTCATAAAAAAAAAAAAATAGAGACTCAATATTTTCTATACTCAAAACTCAATCTCAACTCAAATCAATCTCATAGAAGCATAAAGAGAATTGTTAGAGACTCAATATGTTCTATTCTCAAAACTCAATCTCAACTCAAATCAGAATATTGAATAGTTTGTTTCATGGAACTTGAACAACCACTTCACACAATCACTTGACTAGGCTCAATCAACTCTACTCAACCAATCACTTCAAGGAACAACCCTTTCTCACAAACCCTAGTCCAAGCATGTATCATCCAACTCAAAATATTTCCAACAATGCCCAACACAAATCTCACATAACAATGATACTCATGTTCTTTTCTAACTCAAGTTCAAGTTCTTTGCATAACCAATTGGCTTCAACAACAATGCTAATAAAACATTCTTCATCTAACAATGATACTCATGTTTTTCTCAAACCCTAACTCAGGTTTTTCATGCAACCAATGGTTTCAACAACAATGCTTATAAAACAAGGTTTTAATCACAACTCTCAAATCAGAAAACCTTGAAGCATTAAACCAACCACTTTTAAAAAGGAAACCCTAATCAATTCCTTTTCACTCCAAACTTAATTTTCAATCAAGCCAATCACCTAACTCAACAAAGAAGAATTTTGCCCATACCTTTTCTTGAAGAGTAGTTGTCTTTGCAAATCTGCCACACTCACAATTACTTCTTTGACAAACTCAATAAGGGTTAGAGGATATTTATTTTCTCAATAAATCACAACACAAAAATAATATCAACCAAAATACACCTTATCACTCCATCTATAAAACAATGCTCAATATCTTTCAAAAATAATCTCCTTGGCAAATATCTCTTTCACAATAAAATCAACTCTATTAAAGTCTTACTTCTCAAATATCCAAAATTTATTATTTAAGACTTTAATTAAAACAATACCTAAACTCCTTATGCCTCCTAACTTTATTTCCAATCAATAATTCTCAACTAGCAATTTTCCAAATAATAAAAACCTTTTAACTCCCACTTTGCTAAAAGTAATTAATCATCAACATAGGCAATATTATTAAATGCTCAACAAAAATATTACCTCTGCCTTGGAGGGGATTCGAACCCCTAACTCTACCCATGACCTGCACCTTAGTCGTGGCTCTATTGCCACGTGAGCTAAGCGCTCGCTTGGAGCATTGAGAGCACCACGTGCTCTAAGTTCCTTATGCTATCGGTGAAAACAAAAATGTGTGCAGCACTTTGGTGTTCCCAACACCAACCAAATTGCATCTTGCTAGGATTCGAACGCAGCTCAACATTACCACAAAAACTTAACCAATGTCTCCTTGCCACTATGCCATGCTTCCCAGCTAGCTTGAGGATTTCAATGCGCTTTCCTTTATTTTGATTGTCGTCCTTCAAATATTTTCGTTGTTTCTCATGAGCTCAACCACCAATTCGTATGCCTTTTCTTATTTTGAGCAAGGATAAATTAATCAATGTCTTTTAGGCATTATATATAGTGCCCTTTGTCTTCCATGCAATCACATCGGTGCATCGATTTAATTTGACGTCGGATTGGTTGATTAGGTTATAAGGTATTTAAATTTAATTAAAATTAAATTTAAATATTATAAATTAAATCAAACCAACCTTAGGCTTTAACTTAATTAAACCTTGGAGCCTTGTCTTATTGCACAACCTTGTAACGAATATTTATTTATAAAATTTAAATTCCTTGTGAATTTAAATAATTTATAAAATAAATATTGGACCTCCTTTTTAACCTTTGCAATAACCCTTCTTGGGTTTTTATGAACCAATCACTTAACCTGTGCTCCCAATAATATTAAAATATTATGGAGCCTTTTTGCCTTTAACTTTTGCACTGTTGAAGCTTTTTCCTGGATGATAGTGACAACCTTTGATGACTTTATTTCTTGTCGAATTCCTTGATATGAGTGATAAATCTATCAGGTGACATCAATGACAACTTTGACTTAGAGGACTCAAAATGTCCAACAATAATTACATTATCAAATAATATAATAAGTATATGATAAAATCAACTCATATTCCATAAGCCTCTATAGTTTATGTTGTTAAGGCTATGGTGTTGGTGATTGTTGATATAATCTACCTTAGCCACCAAATTAATAATGCATTTCTTCTTAGAGGAAGAAGGAGGAGTATGCTCACCAAGCTTATACACTTATTCAGTCTCATCATAATACCTTGGGGATATTATATGAAAACCATTATTAGTGTCCTTAATCACCCATCTACATAGCTAAAATTCCACCTTTTTATTACTACTAGTGATGTGATAAACATAAACGATATTAGGACCTACACCTTGTACATGTAGGACTTTTTCAAATAATGAGGAACTAAGAGTCAAATCACCACTTTTGGCTACCTATAAATAATAATCATTAGCAATGGCTACATACTCACCATGATGATGTCCATTGTATTTAGTCAAAAAATAACAATACTTTATCATGTGTTGGGTTTCCTTTAAATATACAATCCATCCATCCAATTATGTGGATGTCTAATGGGATGAATGAACCACCACATGTGCATATATATTTTTATGTAGTAAATAGTCCATCATGTTGTCAAAATTTATAATTACCTACATGTAATTCATACTAGAAATAATAATACTACCATAATAAACTTGAAAATATTGTGTGATTTTAAGAAAGGGATCAAAATGCTTCTATATGCAAGACTTATGGCCTTCAAACATTTTGATAAAAACATATATTATATAGGCAAAACCTGTGAGAGGATTTAAAAAATTTATGTTACCCCCAAAGGACTATCTTTCATCATGTATCTTTGATTGGGTAAATAAGGAGATTCCACTTATTTGCTAACTCTATTGCTAATCAGTTAGGAGATTAACAATATTATGGATATTGTTGTTTGAGTTGGTATTTTTGGGTTGGATTGTCTTCCTTAAGACAATAAATATTTGATTTTATTCCTCTAATCAGGTGTCACATAAACCACATAATCTTCTATATTTGCCACACCATCTAACGCAAATTCCAAATCAACCCATAAGAGAGGACAAGGGTTTGAACCCTAGAGTTTTTACATGCGAAGTATTAATGCATTACCAACCATCCATATGGCCCATAGCCTATATAAAAAATTGACCCTACATAATTATTAAGACATCAATCACAAACATAAGGGCCATTGGTCCTTCTTAATACGCTTCCTAAGGATCAATGGACAAATACACAATGTATAACACCTATCAATGTTTTAGGTCACATTCATACTCAAAAGAGAACTCATATGGGTTTTAAACCCACACATCCTATAGGACCCAAGGAGTTGACAAGAACCTTAGTAGTCAATGTGTAAATAATATAATTGAGCATTAAAAGAGAGGTACACCTTCTTAAATATAATGTATAATTAGAATAGAATGTGCATGTGCCTACACTATCCAAATTGGTTCCTTAGTAACCACATTTTGTTTTACTAAAAACTCTTTATGCAATGACAAATATTGTGAGTAATCCTCACGATCTCAACTAACATATGTTCAACATCTTTTCAATGTATCATTTTATTGTGACCCATCATGGGGACTAATATCCCCTAAAAAACACGTGTTATCTTTACATCATAGGTGACAAAATGTATGCACCCATATGTGCCACTACCTTCATGCAATAATTTTTTCCCATGACAAACACCAATATTTCTTTGATTATCCTAAATTTTAAACTAAAAAATAAAACTAGATGGAAAGATCATATTTTCTTTTATATGAAAAGAAGTACCTAATGAGAAAAAGTATAAAAAGTGCTAAATTAGGACTAATCTAAAATTTTAAAAAGAATTAATAATGTTGAAGATTCATCCATATGTTTTATGGTTTCAATTGCATAAATGTTTTATAGAATATAATCATTCAATATTAAGAAACATATAATCTATTAGACTTGCTTTACAACTTTGTTAAGTGGCTTAGAGGTTTTTTCCATGTAGTAAATTCTTCTCAATACTTTTTTAACAATTAGGGATAATTAAAAAATATTCAACCTCTTCTTATTTACTTCAAAAATCACATAGAATACACTCTCATTTATGCAATATCAGTTCAAAAAAATCCAAAGTAGGAAATAAAAGTAATTTTTGATAAAAATCAATAAAATAAAACCAAAGAACAAACTACAAAATTTAACATGATCCTTCATCAGTTTAGGCATTAGTGGAATAATCCATCACATATAATTAGCCAATAAAATATGGATTAAATATAAATATATGGAATAGGATGAACCTATTAATAAATATTTCCATTGATCCATTCAACATAGGATGGTGTAGTGAGATATCTATTACCCATGCTCCAACAAGGGTTTTTGATGAAACATTTCTAAACACATAAGTTCTTTCATGTTTTACTTCAAAAAAATCATACTACTTATAGAATAATTATAGAAGAATACACATTAAAATTTGATATTAAGTAGTAAATATTCATACCTACTCTAATAGAGCTCTAACAGTGATAGATTTGGTGAGCTTTGGTAGTGGTAGATCTCATGAGCTTTAGCAGTGATAGATCTGGTGAACTTCAACAATGATAAATCGAGTGAGCTTTGATAGTGGTAGGTTTGGAAAAAGAGTAAGGGTTTTAGTAGTGATAGTTTTTTATAGCTATGGTTTTGTATTGGCATGTCAATGGACATCCCTTGAATATTTGAGGATGTGGTTTCTTGTAACCCATTTGATGCTTCAAAAAATGCTATGTTGAATCAAATAGTTTTGGAGGCTAGGGATTCTTGAAAACTAATTAAAGAGGATAGATATAAATATAGTTCAGTATTTCGAGGAGGTACCTATGGTGGAAATCCCACTATAGCACATAGCTGATCATTTTATCAGTATTACAAAATTATCTTTGGTTGGAAATTTTACTAGGGCATGGTCATCTTCCAAGTGAATAGAGAAATGGGTATACAAATAATGACAACCAAAAATTATAGGTGATGTGGAAATAGTAATATGTGCAAGAGGTTTCTTTATGGTAATATTTACAAAGAAAAGAGATAAAGACACGATATTTAGAAGTGGACCTTGGTTCTTGGGATCCTATGGGCTTTACCCTTAGAAGAATCCCCTTCTAAGGTTCCTATTTAGGTCTAGTTGTCCTTCGTTCTTTTGCATCTCTAGCAAGAAGAGGCTCTTAAAGCCATTGAAAATACTATTGGTAATTTTAAAATATGGACTAAACCTTATAAGAAAAATTATTTAGTTGCTCGAAGCTATGTGGAGGTGGATCTAGTAAAAAGACTCCTAGAATTTATAAACCTAAAATAAATGATCTAAAGTTTACATAAAAATTGGATTATGAAAAATTTTCATTCAAATGTAGTTTATGCCATGAGCATGGTCCCTTCTAGAGATATTAACCCAAAATACCAAAGGAAACAAAGAAAGTAAAATACAATAATGAAGGCTTCTAATAAGTGAAATGAAGAAATCAAAAGTTTATGGTAAGAACAAGTCCATCTAATAAAGATCCATCATATTCCAATCCTTTTAAGGCTTTGGATATTGAAGAAAATGAGAACATAGACAAACCAAATATTATAGTAGAGGAGGAAGAAATGTAGGAATAGGATAAAGGGACTGGGTTCATAGATAAACCAAATATTGTAGTAGAGGAGGAAGCAATGCAGGAACAGGAAAAAGGGACTAGGCTTCCTCCATATTCTCAACCTATAGGGATCATTATCCACTTTAAAAATAAGAAAAGGAATTGGAATATGGTATGAAACTAAATGGTGCAGGAAGCATGATCGTTTTTATACTGAATCGCTTTTTGATTGTAAGGTAGAAAAACCCACAATAGACTTAATTTATATATTTGTTCGATGATGCCTTATTATCATATGTGGATTGCATTTAAATACCTAGTCTAATAGTTGTAAGAGTGAAGGGTTGTGACACTAGAATATAATGAATAAATAATATAAGTAATGAGGACATGTTAGGAGGGTCCTAACATGCCACCCCCCTTAAAGGAGCTTTGTCCTTAAAGCTAGAAATTTGGAAATTGCTGCTGGATATCTTGAAAATTTTCCCACGTTGCGTCTTCTAAAGGTAGACCTTTCCAATGGATTAAAACTTCCATGATATCGCGAGTACGAAGGTGACGAGAGTGGCGATCCAAGATAGCTTCTGGCTCGACTAGAAGTACTCCATCATCGAAGAATTCAGGGAGAGTGGGTTGTGTCGTGATATGGGCTCCCACTGCGAGCTTAAGGCAAGATACATGAAATACGAGGTGAAGTTTGGAAGAGGGAGGAAGCTCTAGTTTGTAAGCAACGGTCCCAATACATTGGAGAACTTTATATAGCTCATAAAATTTGGGTGCTAACTTCTGAGAACCTTTTTGTTTAAGAGAGGATTGACGGTAAGGTTGGAGACGTAATAAAACCATATCACCCTCGTGGAAAATACGTTCGCTTCTATGTTGATCGGCTTGCTGCTTCATGCGATGTTGGGTGGTGTGTAGGTTCTATTTTAGGATCCGTAGTATGTCATCTCTATTAGCAAGTTCCATTTCCACTGCATGGACTTTTGTAGTCGCTGGAATATAGGAAGTGAGGGATGGTGGTGTTTGATCATATAGTGCTTCATAAGGAGTCATTTTGATGGACGTATGGTATGAATTGTTATACCACCATTCTGATAGTGAAAGCCACTTTACCCAATGGAGTGGTTGAGTAGAAAAAAAACATTGAAGGTATGTGTCCAAGCATTTATTTACAACTTCTGTTTGGCCATCGGTTTGAGGATGGTAAGCGGAGCTCATACGAAGTTGAGTACCTTGTAATTTGAACAATTCCTTCCAAAAGGTGCTAGTGAAAGTTGGGTCGCGGTCACTAACAATTATGGAGGGCATACCATGTAATTTAAATATGTTATCTAGGAAGAGGTGGGCTATAGTGCTAGCGGTATAAGGATGAGCCACGAAACAAAAATGGGCATATTTAGATAAATGATCAATGACTATGAAAATGGTTGTTTTTCCTCCTGATTTTGGTAATCCTTCAATAAATTCCATAGAAATATCTGCCCATGTTTTAGTGGGTATAGGAAGAGGTTGAAGTAATCCTGTAATAGTGAGGGTCTCCCCCTTTTGTCTTTGGAAAACTTCACATTCTTTTACAAAGTTTTTGATGTAATTTTTCATTCCTACCCAATAGAAGGAGGTAGTGGCACTTTTATAGGTTTTTAAGAACCCTGAGTGCCCTACAGTGGGTGAGGTATGTAACTCATGAAGAAGTTTTTCACGATAAGTTGAATTGGGGGTGAGGACCATCCTCCCTTTGTATCTTAATATATTGTCCTTCCAAGTGTATGGATTTTTGCTACTAGGATTATGTTGAAGTTGTTGAATTAAGGCATGGATAGTAGGATCATTTATCCATTCTTCATGCACCTCATCTACCCATTTAGGAATAAGGAAGGAAAGAGCATGGACTTGAGGCATATCTTCAAATTTTCTAGAAAGTGCATCGGCTGCCATGTTGTCCTTTCTCTTTTTATATGCAATTTCATAATCATAGCCAAGAATTTTAGTAACCCATTTTTGTTGTTCCGGGGTATTAGTCCTTTGTTCCAAAAAATACTTCAAGCTATGATGGTCAGTGCGTATAATGAAATGTTGGCAAATAAGGTAAGGCCTCCAATGTTGAATAGCATGGACAATCGCCAACATCTCTTTTTCATACGTAGAGCAAGCTAAATTCTTAGGAGAAAATGCTTTGCTTATAAAAGCTAGAGGCCTTTCATCTTGCATGAGTATGGCTTCCATTCCTATTCTTGAAGCGTCACTTTCAATGATGAACAGTTTAGAAATGTTGGGCATGGCTAGAACAGGGGTGGTACACATTACAGTTTTCAAGGTGATAAAGGCCTCATCTGCTTTAGACAACCATTTGAAAGCATTTTTATTAAGTAATGTTGTTAGAGGAGCAGCGATTTTACCATAATTTTGGACAAATTTTTTATAATATATCGTTAGTCCAAGAAACCCACGTAGAGCTTTTAAGGTTTTTGGAATAGGCCAATTTTTCACCTCCTCGATTTTGGAAGGATCTACCATAACTCCTTCCTTTGAGACAATATGCCCTAAGTATTCAATTTCTTGTTTTCCAAAGGAACACTTTGATCTTTTTGCATAAAGTTGATTTTCCTCCAAGATTTGGAACGCTTGTCTAACATGGTCCAAATGTTCTTCCCATGTTTTGCTATAAATCAAAATGTCATCAAATAAGACTAATATAAATTTACAAAGAAAAGGGTGAAATACCTTATTCATTATACTTTGAAAGGTAGAAGGAGCGTTGGTCAAGCCAAATGGCATCACCAAGAATTCATAGTCCCCTTCATGAGTGCGAAATGCTGTCTTAGGAATATCCTTTTCATTGACTCGTATTTGGTGGTAGCATGACCGTAAGTCTAACTTGGAAAAATAAGCTGCCCCGTGGAGTTCATCTAATAGCTCGTCTATGACCAAAATAGGAAATTTATCTTTGATGGTCATTTTATTAAGCGCTCGAAAATCGACACATAAACACCACAAGCCATCCTTTTTTCGAACTAAAATAATTGGAGAGGAGTAAGGTCTTTTGCTAGGTCTAATGACTCCTGCCTTAAGAAGCTCTTGTACTAATTTCTCTATTTTGGTCTTTTGGAGGTATGGATAATGATAAGGTCTAATATTAGGAGGGTGATACCCTAGAAATAGTGGAATAGTGTGATCGTGACTTCGTTGTGGAGGTAGTCCTTTTGGGTCATTGAATACCGCCTTATGGTGGTCTAAAATATTTTGTAACTCTAGTGTCTCATCTTCTTTGTGACTAGGTTGAATTGAAAATAATTGGGCGACCATTCCTTTTTTTCCTCTTCAGATAATTTTCTCCATTCTATGTGAGCTGACGATTTGGGAAGGTCCTGATTTCAGGCCTTGGATAATATAGGTTTGGTTCTTTGCTATGAATTTCATCCATAGTTCATCAAATTCCCATTGGACTATGCCCAAGGTTCGTAACCATTGTACACCTAGTACAATGTCGCACCCACCTAGGGGTAGGACGTACATGTCGCCTTTCATGTTATAAACCCCCATAGTTTTATATTTCTGCATTTTCCATTGCATGCAATTTTTCCATCGTTTCCAATCATCACTTCGAATTTATTACAAGGGTATATAAAACAATTTGCTTGTTTAGCCACCTTTGGATCGATAAAATTGTACATGCTACCAGAATCTAGGAGCACGGTAAGGTTTTATTTATTAAAATACCCTTTAACTCGCATTGTTTGAGGGGCAAAAAATCTGGCAAGGGCGTTGAAGGAAACCTTTGGTGCATTTTCTTCATCACTTTCAAGTGTGTTGGATAATACCTCTACTTCGAGTTTAGGTTCCTCTTTAGTAGAATTCCCTTCCTCTGTGGCATCTAGAATATATAATTTCCGTGAGGCACATTTATGATTTTTGTCAAATTTCTCATCACAATGGTAGCAAAGACCCTTAGCTTGTCTTTCCTTCATTTCCTCAAAACTCAGATGCTTAATTGGTAGAGCGGGGTTAATTTTGGGGGTTGTGTAGGAGTTTTGGGTTCATCCATTTTGCATTGGTTTGGGGTTGGTATAAGTGTTTTATGGTTTCCCCCAAGTTGGTTTTGTGAACCGATTTCATGCCTTGATTTTTTCCTCTGCTAATTTCACCAAGCCGATGGTCTCTAACATGTTTGTAGGGTTATACATTTGCACCTCTATTCGAATTTCTTATTTTAATCCGTTGACAAAACATTCTTGAAAGAAGGCAGCATCTAATCTGGATGTTCGATTAGCTAGCCTTTCAAATTCTACTTGGTATTCACTTACCGAAGTGGTTTGGCATAATTTAGTGAGGGCCCCTATAAAGCTTTGAAACTTGCTAGGGCCAAATCGCACTAATAGATTCTATGTAAAGGTTGACCACGTCAGAGTGCCGTTAGTTTTCTCGAACCATTGGTACCATTGGAAGGGGTCGTTTTCCAAGTGGAAGGAGGCGATATGCACTTTTTGCATTTTCGAAATTTGATTTAGTGAGAAATATTGCTCTGATCGGTAGATCCAGTTTGTAGGGTCTCCTCCTTCAAATTTTGGGAAGTCTAATTTGGTTGTCCATGGTAAAATGGAAGTTTGTGGACCTCCTAACATTGCTCAATTTGATGACCCGTGGTTGGGTGAATTTGCATGTGTTGTTGCCTGATTTTGACTGATGGCATCGATTTTAACATCCATTGCAAATATTTTCTCGAAGAGTTCTCTTGTGGTATGGGTATTCTCCTCTCTTTCATGTTAAACTTCTTCAGCAAGCCTTTCGTATTTCTCATGAATGGAATCCAGTGATCGTCGTCCTTCAGCCATTGTAGTTGGTGTAGGTAATGATCAATATGACTTGGTACAGGTGAGCAAAAAAAATAAAAAAATAAAAAAATAATTTTAATTTTTTCCTTTGCATTTCAGACGTCAAAAACCTTGATGATGCGTTGAATATTTTAGCTTTTTCAAAATAGCCACCGGTCACCACGTGAAAGGTCAAGAAATTTGGGTGTAAGACAACTTAATTCGTACCTTAGGAGAAGGTTTAATTTTCTGCGAGGATTTTGACACGGATCCGTGAAGCGTGAATGTTGTTTGCATCCTCGCGAATGTGGACTGGCTGAAATGTGCGGTGGAAAAAATTTTAATGGTGAATTTGCTCCTTGATCTAGCTCTGATCTAGATGGTATGAAACTAAATGGTGCGGGAAGCAGGATCATTTTTATATTGAATCACTTTTTTATTGTAAGGTAGAAAACCCACAATAGACTTAATTTATATATTTGTTCGATGATGCCTTATTATCATATGTGGATTGCATTTAAATACCTAGTCTAATAGTTGTAAGAGTGAAGGGTTGTGACCCTAGAATATAATGAATAAATAATATAAGTAATTAGGACATGTTAGGAGGGTCCTAATAGAATAAGAGGACATACATCCTTTTCATAGTCAAAAAACTCAAACAGGAACTGGCAAAAAGAAAAATATCAAGGTTAAAGCCAAGGAAATAATTAAAAATACTATAGCTATCAAGCAAGAAAAGTTTACTTTGACCATAAAATCTAAACCCAAAAAGGTAAGTAATGAAATTTTTATCTTGGAATATAAGAGGTCTAGGGGATAAAAATAAAAAAATCTACTTAAAATACTTGTTGAAGATTGAGAAACTTGATATTTTGCTTATTCAAGAAACTAAGTTAGATAGTAATACTGCTAAATCTATTTTCAATAAAATTTGGCCAAATTGTGAATGCCTGGCATATTCTTTTATAGGTGGTTTAGGAGGTACCATCACTTTTTGGTCTACTAATTTTCACCTTAAGGATTATTTCCTACATGATAACTAGATTAGAATATTCTTATGTTATTTACCCTCCAATATTTTGGTCTTTGTTACCAATGATTACTCTCCCAACCACCATATGGATAAGAAAAATTGTTGGAGCTCTATCAAAGAGAACGTTTGTTTCTCAAGGACCAAAATTTGAATTCTTAGGGTATCTAAATTTGGTTCTAAATCAAAATGAGAAAATATGTGGGTTGTCTATCTAACATAGATATAGAGAAGATGTGAAATAGATTATCAATATTTTTAACTTAGATGATCTCAATCCCAATAAAGGTAAATTTACTTGGATAAATAAGTGTGTTGGTTTAGCTAATATTATAGCTAGATTGGATAGGTTTTTAATTTTTGATGAATTATTGGAAGAGTTTCCTTTGTCTCCCTCAGGAATTCTCTCTAACCTCATTTTTTAACATAAGCTCATTAGCCTTTGCTTAAAATAGAAAACCAATTAGGGTTCCATTCCATTCAAATATTCTTAAATTTGGCTCAATCAACCTAGGTTTGTTCAAGTGGTTAAGATTTCTTGGTATAATTTAGTATACTCTCATTTCCAAGGGTAAAAATGGGTTGATAAAATATAGAGTGTTCATTCTGGTATTAGAAATTGGATTAAATAAAATAAACAAATTTAAAAATCAGCAGTTATAAAAAAAATAGAGGAAATTCAAGAAAATATTTAGATTGAGGGTCGTATAGAGGATCTTATCAAGAAAAAATAGAAATGTTCCTCTTCTATTTTAAATTATTTAAACATTGAAGAGGCTTCGTGGATATTAAAATCTAAATTGACTTGGTTCTTAGAGGATGATAGGAATATCAAGTACTTCTATATTAAGACTCTCCAATAAGAATTTATAATTCAATTTCTGAACTAGTGTCTTCAAATGGGTAGGTTTTAGATTATGTGCAAGATATAAAACTCATTTTCTTTGATCATTTTTAACTTCTTTTCAAGAAATAAATTTAGGATAGATCTATCCAGATACACAAATTTATTTCAAATATTCCCTCCATGGTAACTCAAGAGCAAAATTAAAAGTGTATTTCAGATGTTATGATGGAGGAACTTTGACAAGTGATTTTCAGTATGAAACGTGACAAAGTTGTAGGACCAGATGGTTTCAATGTTAACTTCTATCAAGACTTCTAGGAATTAATAAAGTATGGTCTTCTCCTTATGATTGAATACTCCTATAAAAAGCAAAAACTTCATGGTGGTATCAATTCTTCCTTCTTGGATTTAGTTCCTAAGGAAACTCAAGCTGAAATATTGAAAATATTTAGACCAATTTTACTTTGTAATATTTCATACAAAATTATTACAAATCTAATAGCAAAAAGAATGGGAAAACTATCTCACTATTGATCTAAGAAAAACAAACGGGAATTATTCCTCATCATAATATTTATAAAGTAATAATCCTCACACAAAAATTCATCCACTCTTGTAAGCAAGGTGATATAAATATAATGGTCATAAAACTAGATGTGGCAAATACATTTATCATACATAGTCACTAGTCTATCTTTGAAACTGTACAAACTGAGATTCAATAAGGACATGATTGAATGGATCAAAGCTTGCATAAGTAACCCATGGATTGCATCCCTTTTTAATGGAATCCCCACATATTTCTTCAAGATTTCTCATGGCTTGAGGTAGGGCTTACCTCTTTTCCCATTCTTATATATTCTAACTCCTGAACTTCTAGGTAGGAATCTTGAACAACTAAGAGTGCAAAGATTATTTTTAGGTATCACCATTTATAATTGTGGTAAAGATCTCAATCATTCTCAATTTGTATATGATACATTGTTACTTGGGCATGCCTCTCCTCAAATTGCTCATATATTTGTAAAATATCTCAAGGCTTTCTTGGAGGCCATAGGAAGCAAAATTAATAACTCTAAATTAGACCTGCCATTTTAGAAAAAATATGAGATTGACTAAATTCTTCTAACTTATAATTTCTTTTTGAGGTGATGAAACTTGTTGCTCCTCCAAGAATCAAGTCTTACCATGATCTTATAATACATCAAAATTTAATTTAGTATTAGAATTGTTTTATTACTTCAATGGAGGGTAGAACTCCTCTTGATACTTTGGATGAATATAAGTTAATTTGGGGGAGTATGAAAGTTTTAGGTATTTATTTTGTAAATAAAGGTTATAAACTGATTCAAGGTTCTTCCCCTTCTATACCCAAATGGATACATGTTTGACACAAAGGTGCTATTCCTAAAATCAAATTTTTATTTGACTCTTATCTTTGAATAAGTAGTTAGCTTGGGACAAAATTCAAAAAATAAATTTGGAGGATCCAATTCAAAGTTCTTTATACCATGTAGATAAATAAAGCAGAGATCATATTCTTGTGCATTGTTCCTAAGTCAAGGAATTATGGATATTAATTCTCTCTAGTATTACTTTGGTTGCTCTTGCATCTAATTCCTTTGAAAAAACTATGAATAGGTACTCTCTTATTTTAGGTTTAACTAGTTTTTCTCTTTGGCTCATACATGTGAAGCAAGTGATGCCTAGATATATTTTTTAGAGTGTTTGGAAAGCAAGAAATGGTGTCATATTCAAGAAAAAAAATTCTCCTACATGGGCCATGATCTCAAAGATTGTTGCTCTTTTAAATGAGACTACCCCAAGAATTCATATCAAGAATAAAACAATAAATTATGATCCTACCTCGTTGATCTCTATTAGTTACTCCCTTTTCTTCTATGGGGTCCCAAAAGGATACCCAATATTTGTTTGAGGTAAAAGTATCTTATCTCTCAATGGTAAAATTAGTGTAAAGTTTATTTTTGGAGTATGCCTCTATTAAAATAACACTACTAAGATTAATGCTCTAAAATTGAGATTGATTTTAGCAAAAGAAAATGGATGTGAATCAATTTAGATCTTTGGTGATTTGAAACTCATTATAAATACCATCAAATTTGGTCATTGTAAATCCATCAACATCTTGTATGTGACAAATATTATCAAGATTCTATTGAAACAATTCTCCAAGATAGAATTACATCATGTGTGTAGAAAATATAATAGGGAAGCAGATAATATGGCTAATGTTGGAGTGAACTTGACTCTTGGAACATGGCATATTTGGAAAAACTATATTGAAATTGAATGACAATGGAGAAGACCTACAATTTTAATAGGGTGACAAGAACTCAATCAAATATTATGGCAATAAAATCATATCTACTAGCTAAGATTTGATTTTTCCATTCCTTATATGCTTTGTAATTATTCACTTTATGTAATAAAATCTTATATATATATATAGGAATGAATAAAATAAATACAATACCTAATAAATAAAAGGTAAATAACACATACACAACACAATATGAAGGTTGTCCTTAGACATCAAATAATCTCAGTAATAAAAATATTAATTTCTCAACCAATGATAAAACAATTAGGATCAAGTGGTATAAATACTCAAATTACAAGTGACCTTTGATAAATATTAAATAACTCACCTTAATATTGTAGCGTAAGTGGATAAGGTGAGCCTGGCCCTGTTGACCAGGAGGTCCATGGTTTGAACATCTATGATGCAAAGGGGTACACAAAGGTTGCATGTTAAATTCCCTATTGATAAGCATAGCTCTCATCTTTATGATGGGTCATGGTTGGTAGGAGATTTATTAGCCCTATGCGTTGGTTGTAGGGGTTTCTCACACTAACCTAAATTTAGATCCCCCAAGGACTAGGTGGATTGGTAAGTGCTTGTATGGCCAGGCATTTACCAAGAAGACACTTAGGTTTAAACCTCAAGGGTAGCTTATTTGTAAAGTTAGTAGTCTGATCTAAATCCTCTGAGTGCACACCAAATTGACGATGACAGTACGAATCCCAAGCGACCATTGGTCCCATTTTGTTGGGTCAAAATTTACAAAGAGGAATAGGTTTGGTGGAATCAACCCCTGTGGTTTGAACCCTGCACTTGTCAATTACTAAAAATAGTGTGGTTGTGACCAACTCTCCTATGTAATTGAAAAAAATATTACCATTAATCCACATGTACAAGGTGTATAATGGCCCATTGGACTATATAACTGAATACACTATAAAGATCAATTATAATCTCAAGTGAAGATTAACATTATATATTCCAAGGAAATTAAGGATAAAAACTTGCAAAGAATAGGAGTCAAAAACTAGAACCTAAAAGTTTTGTTAATCAAGAGTATTAGTCAAATGGAGTTTACAATAAAATCTAGTTCTATACATGTTATATATAGATATAAACCTTGTTCAAACATGACATAAAACTATAAGGTTTACATGAAATCTTTCTCCTTGATTCATCACGCTAGTCTTTGTGATGCAAAATAAGGGGATATGAGGAACTAAAGTGCAACAAATACAATTACATTGTGATAGAAGCTATTATCTCTTTCATTCTTAATGATATCCTCAAAAAAAAATCTACCTTCTTATTATTAACTTTTTGGTCTCTAAAATGCGAAACTTTTTTTTAGATATACAACATTTAGAATAAATGGTATTCATACATATATAATTTTAGATATACTATATTTAGAATAAATGATATTTATATGCTATACAAAGCTATAATGTTAACCCCCAAATTTTGATCCACACTAAACTTGTATTATCTTGTCTTGTGTACTACCTTTATAAATTGAATGATAGTTATCCAATTTAAAATTAATCTAACTTTAGATGCTAATTTAATCCATCCAAATATTTTTTTAATGAAAACATGTCCAAAAGTACTATGGTGATCTAGAACAACAAAAAAAGCATGTTGATATAATTGAATATTATTAAATTACATTTGAAATTAGGATAACAAGTTGATCTTAAAATTTGAGGTACTTTTATAGATCTCAAAAGACAATGAACAAAGTCTTTGTACCTTGACATAACTTGACTCAAAATAAAGAACAAAAAAATATAAAGTCAAAAAGAACTATGCATTCTAAAAGCTTCTCTTTTCAAAGCTCTTTGATGAATATTGGTCTTACAAAAAAATTTTATGAACATTTTATCAACCAACTCTACAAACATCTACTATAATAACCATTTGTCTTATTTATAAGTTATAAAGAAACTATAGAATAAGCAAAACATTTACTTTGAAGTCAATCAATTAGTTGAATACATGCAATGCAAAACCTTTATTAAAAAACAAGAAAGTTATTTTTCAAACAAAAAATAAGATATTTTAAAAAACTTTAACGCTATGATAATTTAGTTAAGATAACCACCTAAAAAACATTGACTATTATATATTTTAAAATATATAACGCCTTTAAATTTTTATCACAATTTTAAACTTATAAATTACTTGTTTCTAATTAACTTCATTTCTTTTTCTTTTCTTTTTTAAAAGAGGGTAAAAAAATTATTAACTTAGAAAAACATTCAAGATACAAAGAAAAAGAGGAAGCTATTCAAACATATCAACTCTCAATAAATAAGAGAGAGATTGAGATCAATCAAAATAAAGTTGAGACCAATTCGAAACATCCCAACCATCCTGAAACTCAAAAGCCCATTTAGCTAACAAATCCGCTACCCCATTCCACTCCTGGGGAATATGCACAAAAGAAATGAACTCCAAGTGAGTAGAGATATTGAGAATTTTTCGAGCAATCCAACTCAACCGCCAACTACCATGAAGACTATCCCCATAATTCAAAAAATTTATAATAACCTGAGAATCAGATTCACAAACAATCTTACGCCAACCCAAAGCATACCCTTGCTCCAAAGCATATAAAATCGCAAGGGCTTCCATCAAGTTATTAGAATAATATCCGTTAAAGCAATTTAAAAAAAATCAGACAGTACCACTACTGTCTGCCCCACACCACCAATACCATCATTACCCGGATTACCTCGAGAAGATCTATCCATATTAATCTTCAGCACTCCCGGAGGAGGCAGTTTCCATTTACCAGCCCTCCTTACCCGATTACTCTGACCCATCTATCTACAAGAGACATTAGGACCAGGACCATTAACCAACAAACCTAATCTTTCAATGATCTGTCATTCAGTTTGGTCCACGGGAGAAATAATTTGACATTTTGCAGACACAGTTTCCTAGATCATTCGCAAAATCCTCTACTAGACCTGAGAAGCAGTTAACTCTATCCCTTGAAAAATCCGGCGGTTCCGTTCAAGCCAAATATGTCAAATAATGCACGAAGGACCAATGCTCCAACCAACTTGTAAAAAGAAAGCCGCTACAGGAGACCGCCCCATACTCTTCTAAAAATCAACTACAAATAAAACATGCAAACAAGGTTGATTCCACACTACCTCTAAAGAATTTTAAATTTTTCAATTATATTTGAGAATGAGCCGTTTACTCATTAATTGAATTCAACGAGGAAGGCAAGTGCCATTTATTTTTTTCTAATACTGTTGATTTACGAAAGCACGAAAATGTAAAGAATTCTAAAGCAAGAGATACTCTTTGGTGCAATAACATGAAGGCCGCCGTAGGTTGGACAATTTGAATTGAGTTACAATTGAGACTACTTCAAATTTGATTCCAAAACGCAATCAAAACTAATTAAGCAAAAAAGATAATTTGATCCTAAGATAAGGTATAGGTTGACAATATATTTTGACTTAGAAGTATGACAGTTTTTAATTTGATTCAAGAAGGTAAATACGTACTAAGACAAAGTTATACGTCAAATATCAAGCATGTGATCTCCACATACTTATCCCTGTTTTAGTTTTTTTTTATTCAAGAATGTAAATTCGTATGAAAGACAAAGCTATACGTCAAATATCAAGTATGTGATCTCCACATACTTATCCCTGTTTTAGTTTTTTTTTAATCCAAGAAGGTAAATTCGTATGAAAGACAAAGTTATACGTCAAATATCAAGCATGAGATCTCACATACTTATCCTTTAGTTTTTTTTTATTTACATATAGATATTTACCTCTTGTTATTATAAATTTTAAGTAGACGAAGTCATTTTAAACTTTAACCTTAGACGAAGTTAAAAATTCCTTACATCCAACTGAAGAAAAAAAAAAAAAGAAAGATCGGAAGCCTATTTGGGGCCGGGGAGGACACGTTGACGATGGAGATTATGTACTACAGCCCCAGGGAATCGGGGTCCCCAAGAGGAACGGGGACTTGTACGACGAGATTATGCAGATGTTGATCGAGAAGCACGGAGACACGCTGCACTGGGGCAAGTCCAGGGTTATGGCGAAGAGGACGACGGATATTGAAAAGATATTGTAGGTGAAAGGGAGGTCTGATCCAGCGATTGGACTGATGGCGTGTTTGGGATCGGAGGGAAAGATCTGACGGTGTGGAGGGTCGGGTGCACCTTAGACAGGATATGCAAATGTAGGGTAGACCGGCACTGTGCTCCGGAGAAAGGGTATTTCTGCAGGCTGGGCCGAGTGTGGAAGAATGCTCGGGTCTGCAGACAAGAGCGATAGGAAAATATGGACCTGACAGTCATCTGTTGGATGATTATTATTTGGTGTGAAGGGATCATCTGTTGCTAACTTTATAATTGGTCTGATACTCACTAAAAAGATTAAGATGAAACTATTATTTATAATTGGTCTGATACTCACTAAAAAGATTAAGATGAAACTATTATTTTTACAAACAAACTGTCCTGAAAGTTTGAAAACTTATTATTATAAAAAAAAAGTTACGTGGATGTGTGAGGTGAAACCCTACAAAGCTGGCGAGTCGGTTGTTTTCTGCAGTGCAATTTGCACCTTTTGCTAGGCGCTCCTAATAAATAAAACACGTTCACGTTGGATATAGAAATTTATTTGATTAGTGTAAAAAAAAAATTCTTATGTTTAAATAGAAGGTTTAGTAAAGAATTTAATACACAGTTATCATATATTTATCTTCTCACATATTTGCCATCAAATCATTATTTGAACCTTAAACGCTCTCCAAAAAAAATTAAAACCCAATTCCATGGACATAAAATATAAAACTTTAACCATTTAAACCTTCTATTGATATTTTTGTTATATAATATTTAAATCTGAGTTAGTGTAAAAAAATTTTGTTGTGATTGATAGTTAAAAATATAAATTAAAGTTTTTTTTTTTTTAATATTAAAAAAAAAGTTTTAAAGGGTCCCACAAACTAAAACAACAACTTTCAAAGGAGCACAACTCAAGAGAAACAAGTTGGAAAACAATCACGTCCAAAGAGACACAACACCGAATAAACCACCCGCAGAAAACCACTCCAAGAGGAGCAAACACCCTGCAGGCAGAGGATCAAAGGAACCCACGAGCTAGCGAAACCAGCAGCAAAGGAACCAGTAAGATTAGAAATTTAGAACGCTCTCGTTGGAAAAAAAACCCACGTGCCGAACAGAGAGTGCAGGGACCACGTGGCAACCACGAGCCGAACAAAGAGTGCAGAAATCAGGTGGCAAATACTAGTCGTAGAAACCATCTGTCGAGAAACCAACCGGTAAAGGTTTAAAATTTAAAAAATGCCCGCTTGACCACGAGCTGTAGAATTCAAAAGTCGATAAAACCAACTGCTGAAGAGCAAAGCGGTAAAGATTAGAAAATAAAAAACTCCCACTTGAGCTGGCCAGAGAAAATGAGGTCTCTCGGGAAGAGAGAAAAACTAGAGTATCAATCCAGTTTGGCCACCATAAAATAAAACTAGAAACTGGGCATACCATAGCCATAAAAACCATCCTGAACAAACTGCTTGGAAAACAACACTGAAACCATCCTTGCGCACCATGGACTTATCTCCAAAATCACCAAACCATTAAAGCTCGAGAACATGGCAATCTTACAAAACAAAAAACAATGGCCCTGAAACCGAGCACAAACCATAGTCCCAACACCTTGATAAGAGATCCTCATCCAAAGCAGCAGAGCAGGGCAAGGGCACCTAACACCGAAGTCACACCAGACAAGCCTCCATAGAGAAGAACATGGAGGTCACAAAAATAGGGTTATAAAGGGAACCCAGAACCCAGATGCTTGTGGGAAGAAACCCCCATAGGCAACTAGATACTAAGAGCCCCCAACACCCAGGTTCAAGTCCCTTGGGCAAGCAGAAGAACAGAGCATGTACCGAGGACAAAAACCAATAGCACAACCAGCCAATGCCAACTGAAGAAATCAGGCCATTCAACCCCATCTCAATATCAAAATGTAAAAAGTAGAATTAGGAGACTCCTCTAAACCCAGCACAAGGATATTCATAACAGCTCCATCATCCACAAAAGAAGACCCACCAAACCCTAAAACAGGGCAAGCACGAATAGACGCACCAACACTCATAAAGCACGAGAAAAAAACACCGCAAGCAAGCACATCTGACATCACCTGAGAAACGAATACAAAGGTAGCCAGGTAATCTCATTCTCAATGAAAAGGCACCGCAAGCAAGCACATCCGACATCACCTGAGAAACGGATACAAAGGCTGCCCAAAACCAGGTAAACTCATTCTCGTGACCACAAGAAACACCGGACAAAGAAACAAAGAACCATTCACTTCATTATATTAATATAAAAAATTGAATACTTTATAAAATACATAGAATTAAATGAAGACAACAATTTAACTTTTATCCCATATAGTTAGAAGAAATAATTTTACAATTTAGTTTTTTAAGTATAAATATATTATGATAATTGTTTTAAAAAGTTTATTTATAATAGATGTATTTTGTATTTTAAATGTAATTGATATATATTTTTAAAATAGTTTTTTTAAAGTATAATAGGTGGTACAATTGGAGGTTATATTTTTTTTTGAGGATATAATAAGTGATCTCTTTTTCCATGATTCGAATTAAGGTAACCTAGATGAAATGCCAACAATGACATAGCATTGACATGTTTTGGCAGGACTTAAAATAGGGTTTTAAAATTGTTGTCCTTTTTTCTTTTACATCAATTTAATCACATTAAATTATATAGCCTACTTGCTGCCACCTATATTTGAACCTTGGTATAGACTATATTATCCATTTGTCCTAACCATTGAACCAATTATTACAAATTGGAGTTGATATTTTATTAATATAAAAATATTATATTTAAAAATAATAATAAAGTTAGTGTATTTATTTAAAAGTTTTTTCAGAAGAGTTTCCACATTAATATTGATATAAATTTTATCAATTAAATTTTTTAACATTCATAAAAAGTATTTAACATCATGCAAAAATGTCAAGTTATTGTAATATAAATATATGATCACGATGTAATAAATATGAGAACCATTTGAATCCTATATAATAAGCAAATCACATTGCAGTTAGCCAATGTTTATGTTTAAATTAACAAAGGTTGTTGTTAGATATAATGCTTTATAATGCAGCAATATAATGTAACTAGTAGAATATCAACTACTAAGTTATAGTTTTATTTTTATTTTATTTTTAAAAAATTATATTTTATATATAATTTAATTAAAGGATTTAGAATATAAAAATATAAAATTTAATTTTTAGAAAAAATAAGTTATTAATTCTATATAGATTCATATGTTTCATAATTTTTCATATTGTTTTTAAACTAAATATTAATCCAAAAGATTTAAGTAATAGTATTGAAAGGAATATTTTTATTGAACCAACAATTATATTTAATAAAAAATAAGAGAGGTTACAATAAAAAGGGAGTTGGAAAAATCACAACAAGGCCACCCAAACAATCAACATCGTAAAGACCTGAGGACAAAAACAAAATCAGCCCTTAAAAGGGTGAATAAACAGAATAACAAAATAAAGAGAGCCACTCCAAGAGAATATCGAGCCCTAATGTGGGCATTGGTAGAACAACTTGATGCTAGAAAATATCACCCCCTCAACCTGCTACGTTGAGGCCTCAAAGAAACAAAGGGACCTTAGGGCGAAGGGAGGTTAGGAGAAGCCATGTTGATAGTGCTCAGAACCTTGCACCAGAACTTGACAAGATTTATCAAATATGCCAACTCATGAGTCAACTTGGAAGTCTACAAATGGACCTAAATAGTAACAATTAAAAAATATTGTAATATTTTATACAAGGAAAACTGACCAAAAATAGAATCTTCATATATACAGTAGCATTCCTAACTTTCCAAAGTTGAAACAAAATAATAGCACGAAAAAAAACCGAGAGAACAACAATATAGGCAAGCCAATAACTTTTATCTCCAAAAATAATTTTAAATAAAATTCTTACTAAAATGTTGGGCCACATGAAACTATAACAATAGTATTCACATTAACACTAGTTTTTATTTTTCTTTTTATCTATTTATTTTAATTTATAAAACTTTGATCACTCCAAACTATACATATACATATAAGGTTTTAAGATGTAAATATACATAATTTTTTGTAAAATAAAATTCATAGGATTATTTTTATATTTATATTTTTTAATTTATATATTAATAAATTCATTTATAATTTTAATGAAAATAAATTTATTTTAATTATTTTTGGTTGAAGTAGATGCAAAGTACATTTGGGAACACAATGGGGTCACCTTCCCCATGATTCAAAGTTGATTCTCCTTGATTAAAGTTCAAAGACACACCACCTCTAGACAATGTTTTTTTATTATTCAAAATTAATTTTATAAAAAAATATTATTAAAACAAATTTATTATTAAACTTAATTAAGTCAAAATAGAAAGCATATGCATAGTTTTTAATGTACTCATTAGTATAGTATATAAAAATATAATGATTAAGTTGATTGTATTTGGAAGCCTTTAAAGCTAGAAGTGCTTTTATTTTTTCTAAATTATAAATATAATTTAATCATTTAGTATTGTTTATTTATTTTATAATATAAATTATAATTATATATACCTTAAAATACCAACATATAATTTTTGTAACTATGGAGACAAAATAAATCGTTCTTAATTTTCTTTTAAGGTTTTAAATAATATACTAGAATGGGTTTAATTTTCATTTCTCTACACTAAGAGATAGTCTTCAATTTGAACCTATTTTCTTAAATAACATTATTTGTTTAAAATCAAAGAAATGCAAAGGTTTGTACTTAGCTTCTACTAATTTATAAAATGTTGGTTTTCCTTTGACATTGAAAAAAAAATGATTTATTAAATATTATAGTTGTACATCCATTGAAGCTTATATTTTTGAGCAAAATGTAAGGTATTATTGTTTTCTTTTCCTAAAAAATATAGGAAATTATTTGCTTGAATAACATTATTGGTTTAAACTTAGATATATGTGGAGGTTTGTACTTTGTTTCTACTACTTTGTATCATGCTATATTCCCTATAATATTGGCCTCATTAGTGAAAAAAACTTGGATCTATTGAGTATCATAATTGCACACTCATTGAATTCTATGTTTTTTTAGCTTTTGGAGCCTTAAACATAAAGAAAATGCATTCACAAGTACAGAAATAAACATGCACTAATACAACTATGATAATAGTAAAAAACCATGCATGAAATTATGATAGAAGACTTGATACAATGCTCTACAAATGCTCATATAGAAAACTCACAAAAATTACAACGCTCCTCTCATGGAGTTTGCAACTCTTCCATGATAGAAAAATGGAGCTACATTGTTCCTACTACTACTCACACCTTTGCACTACTTCCACTCTCTCACAATCACTCACAATGAAGCCTTTATATTAAAATATAGGCTACTTGCCTCTCCCTCAACCCTAAGACTCATGTACATGTGGACTATATGCACATTTACATCATTGCACATTCTAACACTTATGTATTTATTCTACTACACTAATAAAGTAATAACTCCTAATATAATCCTAAACTAAATATGCACCCATGAGGGTGCATTAGGAAATAACCAAAGGATGTAATAGCCATATTTCCAACACTCCCTGTATTACATTATTTGGTTTTGAAGACATTAGTCTTCAATATGGACCTTTAACTCTTGAGTAGTCTTCATCTTGATGGAATTCTTTTCCATATGCTACTTCTATCTTTATGTTGCTCTCCAATATTCTCTTTGATCCTGAATTCTTGATGAAATTATTGAGATATTTTGGATATCCTTGATAAACTAAGGACCTGATAATATCACTAATCATGAGAGAATCATGATTGTTTCATTTTCTTTCCTATGGTTTTCTATGTGGCATGTATCTTTGATATTCAAAAATATTAAGTTTGAATTTGTGGTCAGTAGATATTTTTGAAATAAGAATTTGAAGAAAGCAATGTAATTTTGATGGCAAGGTCGAGATTCAAACAACCAATTTCTCATAAAATTGCAGTAAATTTCATTAATACAGTCCTCTGTTACAATTTTCCCAGCATACTTCTTCTTCCACAATCCCGAACTCACCATCCCCTTCTCTTACAATTTCCCCATTTTTATCGAAACCCTCGATCCTCCCGAGCAATCAATGCTTCCACCTAACCAATTTCCCATTCGAATTTCCCTCCGTCGAGTTTTTCAAATTTTTGTCATTAATGGCAATCTCCCGATCTACCGAGGAACTTGCATTAATGGCTTCACTGACCTGCACCCGTCGCTTCGGTCAGACTGTCCTTCTGAGCCTCTGTCCCGCCCATGCTGTCCATGCTCTATAACTGCCGTGATGGCTATCTCCATATTTTAATACACGCGGCCACCAATTCAAACTTTAATTTACGTGGTAGCCCGCGCATTCAATTCTGGCTTTGTCTTCAACTGGCCGTGTCACCTTAACACACGTGGAGGCCACGTGTCACTATGGCTTGTCTTCTTACCCGTCCACGTGTTCACAAAAGCTTGCTTTCTTATCTGTCGCGATATCGTGACCCATTGTCCCCCTGCTCTCACTTTGGCAAATAATGTCGCGATATCGTGACCCAATGGTCAACTCTTCTCATTTTGCAATTAACGTCGCGATATCGCGACATCGCGATATCGCGACCAAACTACCCCCCTTCTTAGTCTGCACCGTGCCTTTGTTTTCATTTGATATCACGTCGCGATATCGCGACGAACCCCTCTATCTAAGCTGCCAACTGAAGTTGCGATATCGCGACGGAGACTTCACGCTGCTGAAGCTTTTAACTATTGTCGCGATATCGCGACGTCGCGATATCGCGACCCAAACTGGCCTTCACCTTTGCCGAAGCTTTGAGGTCACGATTTCGTGACCCCAACCCAACTTCTGCCCTTGCTTTATAAACTTCCCCGAAACCTTCCCTTATTTTTACAAAACTTCCCCCTTGGGAAAGGATTGGAACCAAACTAAATACAAAGTACTTAGAAAATAAAATAAAATAAAATAAATAAAAAAAATTTGGAGGATGCAAGATTGCTCTTCTCTCGTCGGATGCTCCTGCATCAGACACCCGGGGTAGATTAAAAGTGACCCTCACTTCTGCTTTGTTGGGGGAAGACCCAGGCGGTCAACCTCCATTTTCGACAACCAAGTCGCATCTTCAACAGGCCTGCCCTTCCACTTTACCAAGTACTCAGAATATTGTCTATTTCGGGTGCTTCTGCCTTCACGGGTGTCTAATATCTCCTCAATCTTGTTGGTGGTTGGAGTAGATGCTGGAATTTGCCACAATTCTGCACTTGGTACCTCTGTACTTTCCCCTTCATGATATTCCACTAAATATGAAATATTAAAAATAGGTGAAATGTCAAGCCAATTTGGTAATTCTACTTTATATGCATTTCCTGACTCCCGTTTCTCTAGTATTCTGCATGGCCCAAATTTCTTCATCTTCAACTTATTATACGTCTTGGCAGGAAATCTCTCCTTCCTGAGATGCACCATGACCTCATCTCCCACTTTGAACTCCTTGAACCGTCGTTTCTGGTCTGCCCTTGTCTTATATTGAGTATTCATTTTTATAATTTGTTTCCTTACTTCCTCATGCAGACTTTTCATATGCTCCGCAAATTCTTCTGCCTCGGCACTACACTTTTCTCCCTTGTCCAACTTTCTCAGTTCAGACACATTTCTCGGGTTGTTCCCATATACTATCTGGAATGGAGACTTATTGGTGCTCTTATTGACTGAACTGTTATACGCAAATTCTGCCTACGGTAAAACCAAATCCCATCCCTTG
Organism: Wollemia nobilis; assembly: GCA_028583015.1. NCBI lineage: Eukaryota > Viridiplantae > Streptophyta > Pinopsida > Araucariales > Araucariaceae > Wollemia > Wollemia nobilis. The sequence continues at coordinate 18,051,981 of JAQPPZ010017235.1, forward strand.
GGTTGATCCGCTATCAAGCATCTCAGTAAATTACCCAGGCTTCTATTCACCACCTCCGTCTGTCCATCAGTCTGTGGGTGGTATGCTGAACTGAATTTCAGGTCTGTCTTCAACTTCTTCCACAGAGTTCTCCAGAAATACCCAACAAACTTTGTATCTCTGTCAGAAACTATGCTTCTGGGTAGACCGTGAAGTCGTACCACTTCCTTGAAGAATAACCCTGCAATATGAACTGCATCACTCGTCTTCTGGCAGGGAATAAAATGTGCCATTTTGGAGAATCGGTCAACCACCACAAATACAGAGTCATTTCCCCTCTGTGTTCTCGGCAATCCGAGAATAAAATCCATGCTTATGTCCTCCCATGGCCTCTCAGGTACAGGTAGTGGCTGGTACAGTCCTGTGTTTTGCTTTACACCTTTTGCCATCTGGCATATTCTGCAACCTTGCACAAACTTCCACACATCTTGCTGAAGTTGTGGCCAGTAGTAATTTTCCTCCACCAGGGCAATGGTCTTATCCCGACCAAAATGCCCAGCCAGTCCTCCGTTGTGCTTTTCTTTGATTAAGTTTTCCCGCATGGAACTTCTGGGAATGCATAATTTACTTCCTTTGAACAGCATTCCGTCTTGGATTAAGAAATCCAACCATTTTGTCCTGTCCACAGTAACAGGTATCGAGCAAGCCGTCCAGGCTTCTGCAAAATCTGGATCTTCAGGGTACAAACCCTTCAGTTCTTCAAACCCCACTACTTCCACTGTTAATCTAATCAGTAAAGTCTGCCTTCTGCTCAAGGCATCTGCAACTCTATTTGACTTCCCACTTCTGTGCTTCAGCACAAAGGTATAACTTTGGAGGAACTCCACCCATTTCATGTGCCTTTGATTTAGTTTTGTCTGACTGTTAATGTACTGTAAAGCCTGATGGTCAGTAAATAGAACAAACTCCTTTGGCAATAAGTAGTGTCTCCACTTTTTTAGAGCCTGAACTATAGCATAAAATTCCTGGTCATAAACTGAATATTTTTTTCGAGCATCATTTAGCTTCTCACTGAAATAAGCAACAGGTCTGCCTCCTTGACTCAGTACAGCCCCTATTGCACTGCCACTGGCATCACAGTCCACCTGAAATACCTTGTCAAAGTCTGGGAGTGCTAAAACAGGTTGTTCTGTGACCTTTCTCTTTAATGCATTAAAGCTCCTTTCAGCCCCTAATGTCCACTTGAACTCTTTTTTATCCCCCCTCATTGTCTCTGTGAGAGGTGCACAAATGTTGCTGAAGTTCTTTATGAACTTCCTGTAAAAGCTGGCCAGACCATGAAATGATCTTACTTCCGTTGTGCTTCTTGGGGTAGGCCATTCGATGATGGCTCTCACCTTCTCTGGGTCCATTTTCAGACCTTCTGCTGAGATTACAAATCCCAGGTATACTAACTCCTTCTTGACAAAATTACACTTTTTCAGATTTATTAATAATTGCTCCTCCCATAGCTTTTCAAAAACCCTCCTAATATGTATTAGGTGTTCCTCCAGGTTTCTGCTGAAAATTAATGTCATCTAAATACACAATGACAAACTTTCCCAGAAATTCCTTCGGCACTTCATTCATCAGCCGCATGAAGGTACTTGGTGCATTGGACAGCCCAAATGGCATGACCAACCACTCATACAAGCCCTCTCTTGTCTTGAAGGCTGTCTTCCACTCATCTCCCTCCCGGATACGGATCTGATGATAGCCACTTTTTAAGTCGATCTTTGTGAAGTATTCAGCTCCACTTAAACAGTCCATGATATCATCCATCCTTGGCAACGGGAATCTGTATTTAATAGTGATTTTGTTGATGGCCCGTGAATCTGTACACATCCTCCATTCTCCATCCTTCTTTGGTGCCAGCACTACGGGTACTGCGCATGGGCTCAAACTTTCCCGAATCAATCCCTTCTCTAACAATTCCTGGACCTATCTATTTAACTCCTCAGTTTCTACAGGTGTCATTCTATGTGCAGCTTTATTTGGCAAGCTTGATCCCGGTACCAAATCTATATGGTGGCTAATTTTCCTTACTGGGGGTAAACCCTCAGGCACATTGTCAGACACAATATCTGGAAATTCCTCCAGCAGATCCAGGACTTCTGCTGGGGTATCCTGGCATTCCTTCTCCCTTGCTCTAGGGATTATTGCATAACATAAATGTTCATGCTTCAACCCGTCCAGGAACTTTCTCCCCTCAACTAAACAGATTCTGGAATTGTTACATACCTTTTCATCCGCATCCTTCAAGGGCTTTAGTTTATGGCGTACACCATTCTTTGTCAATGAGTAGGTGTTGGCATGGCCATCATGCATTGCACTCCGGTCGAACTGCCAGGGTCTCCCCAGCAACATATGGCAAGCATCCATAGGCAGGATGTCGCACGGGACCTCATCACAATAATTTCCAATATTAAATTTAACGAGCCTTGTTCATTGACCAAAGCTTTGTGGTCCTTACGTAACCATGCGACCCGGTATGGATGCGGGTGCTTCTTCCTTTCCAACTGTAGCTTTGTAACCATTTCTTCTGAAACCAGGTTATCCGTGCTACCATTATCAATAATAATATTGCAAACTTTGCCCGCACACTTACATCTTGTGCGGAATAAACTTCTTCTTTGATCTGTGTCCTTCTCCTCATTCAACAGGACTCTTCTTACAATCATTGCTTCCCCTCTCTCTGCTTCTTCGAAATGCTCAGACTCAGCATCTTCCTCTGCCATAGCAGCCCTGGCTGGACCCTCAGGCCTCTTGTTCGTCCTTTCTCGGTGTTGTGGACACTCAAATGCCCGGTGTCCTTCTTCACCACAGTGGAAACATGTTCCACGAAATACTCCTCTTCCAAATCCTCGTCCGGGATCCACCCCGTCCTCTTGGGTAGCTATTTTGATCTTGGGGTTGATAAACATCTTCTTCCTTTTGGTCCTGGTTACTACTGGCTTCACCGGTCTTCTTTGGGTCCTTGTACTTTTCTCCACTGGTTCTCCCACCAGTTCTTCCACCACGGCCCCTTCCTCTTTGCTTGCCTTCAAACCGCCTATTCAGCTTTTCTTCCACCTTTAAGGCAAATTGGTAAGCATCCTCAATGGTGCTTACCCGAACCAAGCTCGGCTCTTCCTGGATACCAAGTCTCAACCCATTGATATAATGGGCTACCTTTTCTTTGTTTGCCTCTAAATGCCTAGTTCTAATGGAGATCTTGTAAAACTCCTCGGTGTACTCTTGGACAGTTTTGTTTGTCTGCCTCAAACTCTGCATTTTTCTTAGCAGATCCAACTCGTAATCTATCGGGATGAACTGTCTTTTCAGCTTCTCCACCATTCTGTCCCATCTTGTTATTCTCTCCTTTCCTCTTCTGTTCCTCTCCAACTGTATTCCCCTCCACCAAATGCTGGCATGACCCTTCAACTTGGTCTTAGCAAATCTGACCCGATTAGGGTCTTCAACCTCCTCGTACTCGAAATACTCCTCTAAATCATTTATCCAGTCAATCACTTCTTCTGGATTTAAGTTTCCCGAGTATGTGGAAACCTCCATTTTTGGTTGCTTTCCAATCTGAGAGATGGCCTTGTACAACCGGGCTTGTGCGAGATCCATAGCCTCTTCCTCTTCCTCAGATTGGTCTTCTTCTTCAACTTCGTCCTCACTTTCCTCATCCCTTTTGGGCTCGTGCCTTCTGCGTAACTCTGCTTGCAGGGCTTGAACTTGTCTCTACAAGGCTCGGAAGTCTTCGGTCGGCACCACATTTCCTACTCCGCCACGGTTTCTTCGTGGAGGCATTATATATATTTTTTTTAAAATCCTTCCATAGATCCTGGTGTAACTGCCTCTCTCCGGCGATCTGTTACACGCTCAGGAGCTCCCGCTCTGATACCACTTGATGGCAAGGTCGAGATTCAAACAACAAACTTCTCATTAATTTGCAGTAAAATTGCTTAATACAGTCTTCTGTTACAATTTCCAGGCATACTTCTTCTCCCACAATCCCGAACTCACCATCCCCTTCTCTTACAATTTCCCCATTTTTATCGAAACCCTCGATCCTCCCGGCAATCAATGCTTCCACCTAACCAATTTCCCATTCGAATTTCCCTCCGTCGAGTTTTTCAAATTTTTGTCATTAATGGCAATCTCCCGATCTACCGAGGAACTTGCATTAATGGCTTCACTGACCTGCACCCGCCGCTTCGGTCAGACTGTCCTTCTGAGCCTCTGTCCTGCCCATGCTGTCCATGCTCTGTCGCTGCCATGATGGCTATCTCCATATTTTAATACACGTGGCCACCAATTAAAACTTTAATTTACGTGGTAGCCCGCGCGTTCAATTCTGGCTTTGTCTTCAACTAGCCGTGTCACCTTAACACATGTGGAGGCCACGTGTCACTATGGCTTGTCTTCTTACCCGTCCACGTGTTCACAAAAGCTTGCTTTCTTATCCGTCGCGATATCGTGACATGTCGCGATATCGCGACCCACTGTCCCCCTGCTCTCACTTTGGCAAATAATGCCACGATATCGCGACATGTCGCGATATCGCGACCCAATGGTCAACTCTTCTCATTTTGCAATTAACGTCGCGATATCGCGACGTCGCGATATCACGACCAAATTACCCCCCCTTCTTAGTCTGCACCGTGCCTTTGTTTTCATTTGATATCACGTCGCGATATCGCGACGTCGCGATATCGCGACGGAGCTCCCCTCTGTCTAAGCTGCCAACTGAAGTCACGATATCGCGATGGAGACTTCACGCTGCTGAAGCTTTTAACTGTTGTCGCGATATCGCGACGTCGCGATATCGTGACCCAAACTGGCCTTTGCCTTTGCCGAAGCTTTGAGGTCACGATTTCGTGACATGTCGCGATTTCGCGACCCCAACCCAACTTCTGCCCTTGCTTTATAAACTTCCCCGAAACCTTCCCTTATTTTTACAAAACTTCCCCCTTGGGAAAGGATTGGAACCAAACTAAATACAAAGTACTTAGAAAATAAAAGAAAATAAATAAAAAAATTTGGAGGATGCAAGATTGCTCTTCTCTCGCCGGATGCTCCTGCATCAAATTTGAATATTAAATTTTCTTTAAATTTTTTATATTATTTGTCCTTGTAGTAACAAAAGTAGGTTGAATGAGATTTTTCTTCATAATATCTACATGGGTGCATACTCCAGCAATCTCCCTTCTCATGACCTAGTTTTTTACAATGAGTATAAAGTAGATGTATCTCCATTTTCTTAGTTTTAGGATTATCATGTTTGTTAATTTCTCTGATGATCTGATTAAACCATTTGTGAAAAATTGTAGTTATCCCTTCTTTTTCTTTATCAAAAATCTGTATGAGTTCCTTTGTTTCAAAATTTTTGATATTGATTACTGTCTCATTGAATAATGTTTCTGAAGGATAGACTTCAGTCAAACATTCAGATCTACATTCAATTTGATCTTCTTTGTTAATTTCATCTTTTTTTGACTTGTTAATTATGCTTTCTATTGAGACCAGTTTATTTTTTAAACCACATTGGGATTTTCTTTATAAAAGCATTTTTTAATATATCCTTTTGAGTAGACATCCTTGTGTCTCCCGAATAGAGGTTCCTTTTATGTAGGATCAACCTTGAAAGGACTTCTAATATTTGAGATAATAGTTTACCAAATAATATTCAAATATAACTACTTTCTTTTTTTTAGAAAACTTTTAAAAAGCAATTTCAAATATTGGAGCTCAATATCTTTAGTTATATCTTCTATATCCTTTTCAATCAATCTTCAACTAAAAATTTTTATCCACTCGATAATTTAATAACTATGATTTGATGCAATAATTGGTTTCTAAACTTCTTAAAATTTTATTTGAAGTAGGATTCCTTATATCTCTCTAATTAGAAGTTTTAGAAATATAAAATTGTTTGCAAACTAAATTTTGTTTACTACTTATATCTTTTTATGTTAAAATTTTGCAACTATTCTTTAGAAGAAATGGAAATGATATAAATTCTTCTAGTTTTACTCTACGTCTTATATAGCCAATATTTTATTCTAGATATTTTTTTAACACCTTATTGCTCCTATTAATTTCTCTAGAATGTTTAATAAAACTTGATATCAAACTTGCAATATAATGATGAATGTTTCTCACCTTCTTACTTCTGATTTGCAAGTTGTTTGTATATGGTTTGCAAGGGTTGATTTCCTTGTTTCTCTTCACCTTACTTGTTAATGTTTTTCTCCTTGTAAAAGGATTGTTTTACTTTTCTCTCTTCAATAGAATGTTGGTTGGATACATGCTCTACTCTTCACACTTAAACTTGGCTGATATGTACACTATTTTGGGTTTGAACTTTCTCTTTAAAAATGATCTTCTGCTAGTATGTAGTCATCTATCACTTGTTGGTTTCTACATATCCTTAAAATAATAGCCTTTCACCTCTTCAATATCTTTGATACAACCTTGGTCTCTCCTCCTTTTTTTATGTATGTAGGAGCCTTCTTTACTTGGTTTAATATGAGATAGGATTTCCAAATGGTATTTATCCTCTTCACCTTCTTGAAAATATTTATGCATGCACCTCCTTGTAGCACTTATGACATATTGTGCTTATATTCTAAAAATATGTGTTCAGCTCCTCCTTTAAATGCATGTGACAATTGGTACTCATATTTTTACTCCTTGGTGGTTGATGGTTGTTATAGATGCTCTTACCTTCTACTTTCACGTTGGATGTTCCTTTGTCTTATCTTGGCTTGGAGGAGCATTACTTTATGATTTTTGGTTCTCCTTTGTATTATCCTTTCTTGGAATATTTTAAACTATAATGTTGGGTTCTCTAGAATCCTTTTTCAATGTGGCACTATTATCCTTGAGTTCTTAGAACAACTCTTTTACATGGCCAATGATTCCTATCTCCCTTTGAATTTTCTACCACTCTCCAACACTATATTTCTACAAATTCTCTTACTGTAAATATTTTCTCTTTTACAGAATGTTTGTTCTATCTTCAACAGTGCTCTTGGATGTGGAAAACCTATTATTTTTAGCATGCTTCAATGATGATGGTGCCTCCTTTGTTGATGATAATTTATTTGCAATATGACTTTAGCTTCACCTTTGTATTTTCTACTTGTCTTATCTCTTTTTACATGTCTTTTTTTGTGATTTATATGAGTGGCAATTTTAATGGCTATGACAGTTCTTTGGGAGTCTTTTGACACCTTAGATAATATAGAATTTTAACCTCTTGAATGCACCTTCTATTACTTTTCAAAGGCTATTTTCATAAGGTTTTGTAGAGTGCCCTTTTTGAGGAGTTCTTAACACTTCATTTTCCTTTGTAAAACCTACCATTTTTCTACACTCGTGGAGTCCTTTGGATGAATCACAAACGTATACTATGACTATCCCCTTGTGCTTGAAAATTTGTCCTTTACCTTGCTTAGAATGTGAGATTTAATCTGCTGATGTGGATATTCGAACATATGGTCGCTAAGACTATTTTAACCTTCTCCAAGATTGTTGTGTAAATTTTTTTGGAGATGTGCACTTAAAATTTGAATTTCTTCTTCCTTTTAAGCTCTTTTTCTAACTACAATTTGTTGGCTTCTCTTCTCCATATTTTGGAGGTATTGTTATCCTTTTTTGTGGCTATTCCTTACCACAATAATTTGTCATTTAATTCTATAAAAGAGTTCATAAAAATCTACATTTGATGGCTAGTTTGGCTGAACTAGACTATTATCTTTAACTCTTGATAATATTTTTCCTTCTTGGTTATTCTTTAACTTATTAACCCAAGCTACTCAGTGTAATATTTTGCATTCTTTTTTATGCAAATATAGTCTTTCTAACTTCTATATTTTTAATGTGTAGGTTTGCACCTTGTAAACTTTAACTTTTGTACTATTTTGAAGACTTGGAATGAAACTATTCTATGCAATATTTGATCCTTTTAAAAATGGTGTTTAATGAACCTTGATATAAAACCAAATATTTAAGCTCAACTCATGAAATTTTTTCTCCTTAATTTTAAATATATTTTTCTCTCATAGATTATGGAGATAGTGGTGATCCAAGTCACCTCAATGACTGTCTTTTGTGGATGATTTTATAGCTCTTTTATGCTATCCAAAAATAGATATTTGCTCATCTTTCTACAGATGCAATACCTTATCAACTTTATGTTCTAAACTTTGATTTTGTGTTTTAAAAACCTCTTTAGAATGTGCTTCTAGAATCTAATTTTTAGTAGTCACTAATGCTACCAATAATTTTTAAAAAAATTAGCACTAAGCAATCTTCACTATTGCTTTTAATTTCTTTGATTTGTTACATTTTTCACTGTCCATGAACTCTATATTTTTTAGCTATGAGTATTGTTAATATGCTTCCTTTTTCTTTGTCTTAAAATCTAAAAATTTTCTAGATTGTAAACCAGTCAATACCATCACTGAAATGATATCCTTGAATCTCAAAAATTTGGTAGGATTCTTTCCAAATCATAACTGAGATGTTGTTCAACAACCTCATTCAATGATGGCGTCCAAATATTGTAAATTTTGTGGTTCTTCTATCAATTTTCACTTACAAAATTTTGACTTCAAAGTATACCTCCTCCTCAAGCAATATATCAATCTTAAGATCCATTCAATACTACATGTTTTATTTGATAATATTCTTGCCAAAATTTCTCCTTTGGGCTTGTCATCAAATGGAAAAAATTGTCCTAATTCCTTAGTTTCTTCTTTGGTAGTAATTTCTTCAATGATTCCTTCTATGAAATCCTTAACTGTGTCTCACCAAGCCTTATTCTTGATACCTATCCAAGGTTCTCAATTTTGCAGCTTCTAAATATTCAATGAGACCTTCCTTGGCCTCTTCAATATTCAACTATGGAAATGATATCTTCTTCTAGGATCTCCTAAATCTGCTACTATTGAAATATCTTCTTCAATAGGGCCTTCAATTGACCTCTTATTCAATACCATCTTCAATGGATATCTTCTTCAATAAGGCCTTCAATGGATCTCTTCTTCAATAGGACCTTGAATGGACCTCTTCTTCAATAGGGCCTTCAATGGACCTCTTCTTCAATCAAAATTTTTCAATCTTCAATGGAGATCACCAATCTCCAATATTTAGCCAGGACTCTTCTCCTTGAGTCTCTTTGATATTCAATAGGATATTCTTTCTAGGACCTCCTTCCTAGATTTACAATCTTTAATGTGGATTCCATGGCCACTAAATATCTCCTTGATCTATCAACTAGGAGTATTCAATCTATAAATATTTCAATGAGATATTTCTCCTTAGGCCTCCAAATATTCAATCCTCATTTTTATGCAACAAAGAATCAATCCCTACATGAGGAAAGTAACTTCGACTTTCAGGCAATGAATATGAAGTTCTTCTCTATCTGTTGTAGTAATCTTCCCATATTTTTAGAGTTAATTTTTTGCAACATGAAAAACTTAGATGATAGTAACCAAATGGTTCTCTTGAATTTTTTTTTTCTCTCTTGTAATAAAATATTAGAGATAATAAAAATTTCTACGACTCTATGAAAAATAAACTTCACTAGTTGGATTTCCAATCTTTTGGAAAAATGCTAAGTTCTAGTATTCACAAGCATTACAAATCTTGTGGAAAAACTCTAGCTAAATGTATCATGTGGCTTTCTCTATTTTCTATTCTTCTACCTAGAGCTAATTCTATCAAAAAATCTATTGTGATGGTATTTGCATGTAGTGGTGAACTATGGCTTATCTAGTTTACAAATACTCAACAATAGTGCTTGTGGATTTTCTTTGATCCACCATGGATACGATACCACTGTTAGCTTTTGGAGCCTTAAACATAAAGGAAATGCATTCACAAGTATAGAAATAAACATTCAATTATAAAACTATGATAATAGTAAAAAACTATGCATGAAAATATGATATAATACTTGATACAATGCTCTAGAAATGTTCATATAAAAAGCTCAAGAAAATTATAATGCTCATATCATGGAGTTTGCAACTCCTCCATGATATCAAAATGCATCTAAATTGTGCCTACTACTACTCACACCTTTGCACTACTTCCACTCTCTCACAATCACTCACAATGAGACCTTTATATAGAAATATAGGGTTACTTGCCTATCAATCAACCCTAAGACTCATGTACATATGGACTACATGCACATTTACATCATTGCACATTATAACAATTGTACATTTATTCTACTACACTAATAAATCAATAAATCCTAAAACAATCCTAAACTAAATATGCACCCATGAGGGTGCATTAGAAAATAACCAAATGATATAATAACCATATTTTCCAATAGTTTTTGAGCAAAATGTAATATATTTTTTTATATTTTTTATAAGGTTGGAAGAAGGGGTTTTTGAAAGGTCCTCAACCCTTTTACATTGTCACACAACACATATATACCTCATTTTTAATGCAAAATGAGATAATACATAGGTCCTCCTATTTAAGGATACAACCCATATATCATTAACTATATAAGAATATCTATTATAGACTTAGACATAAATATAAAACCAATGCTATTGTAGACACTAAAATCATGTAAATCAGATAATATTGCCATGATGCCACTCTGACATATTGCCCCATTGGGCAATCCCTAGGGGTTAATTAGGGGTCCTAACCACTTTTTGGAAGGTTTATCCCACTTTTGGAAGGTTTTGGGTCATGTAGCCGTGGTCATCCCACCCGAGGACAACCATAGATTATGGCCATCCCACCCAGGTATGGCCACAAGAAACCATTCCTTGGTGGGACGACCATGGTCTAGACCCCCCAAAAATTTAAGATCAATATAAATGGCAATACATTTCTACCATTATACCACCCAATGACTTATGACAGATTGGGATACTGTCTAGGCCATTAGGAACTGCAAATTGGAGGCCCAAATTGGAGGTCTCTTCCTCCCAATGCATGGCAAGGGTTTTGTGGTGGCACATGCCTTGCATGCCCCAACTTTCCCCTTTGTCCCTTTTGCCCTCTTGGGATATAAATTGGAGTGATTCCACTCAATTTCAGATAGATCTCTTTGTAAGTATTTTCCATGAAGTGCTTCTGAGATTACCTCTCACCTTTTACCCTCATATTTGCCCTTGGAAACTTCATCAATCAAAGGTGTTTTCAAGGCATCCCTAAATATGCACATACCATCCAAAATCCATCAATTCCTATGAGTTAATTCATAAAATTTGATGACAACATCCCTAGAAGTGTTCTAGACCAGATCCAAGTGGAATTGGTGGCAAAAACCACCCTATTTTGTGGTTTTTCCTACCTGGGATAGTTAACAGTCCCAATTGGAACACCCAAGGATGACCATGAATTGGCCCACAATTTTGAATCAATTTTAGTGTAGATCATTTCTATAGCAATATATTAGCATCATATTTGATTTTGGTGAATTTTGGAGTAGTTTTGAATTATTAATTAGGGTTTTTGTGATTATAGTTCTAATTGGCCCACCCAAGGACGACCACATATTCTGCTCATAATTTCACTTCAAATTCTATACATATCATTATAAAAGTAGATAATATGCATCATGTTAAGTTTTGAAAACATTTGGAGTAGTTTAACTATGTTGATTACATTTTTTACATTTAGTATTGCATGCATTCCTTTGATATTATCATAATCCACACATGTTATTAACCCCTTTCAATTTTTTTATGTAGGTACAGGTATTCCAACACATAAGGAATGAGCTAAAGAGTTTAATAAGAATAGCTAATTTAGCCATAACAAAAACTCACGCTCCAATTGTGAGTGCGAGAAGAACATTGAAAGCACACCATAATTTTATGAAAGGATTGGATCCTTCATTGTAATTCCAATTATATTAAATTGAGAGCCCTCAAGGGGACATATTGTAACATTCTATTTGAAAAATTAAATAATACAAAGATAACCCCCATTTTATTTCACTATTTATCATCTTTGTGTTTACTTTATTGTTGCTTTCGAATGCTTGATTAGAAAAATATATGCAGTTCAATTTCCATTGTTAGGTGCACCATTTTTTCTGCTCTATAGTGGTGATCATGGTGGGACCCTTGTCCCTTTTCATTTCTACCATTTTGATCTTGTTTTTGCACTTTGGATGTTGCAGGTTCTAGCCATTATGGACCAAACGGACCCTGAATTTCTAATTGGAACACCTAGGGATGGCCACAGCAACCATTTTACTGAAGGATGGTCCCCAAATTTGTAGTTGTACCACCCTAGGACGACCACAAAATAAGGGGTTTTCAGCCCAAATTTATAGAAACAACTTCACAGATAGTCAAGGTATGTTCCTAAACCTTCAATTTGTATTAATATTGTTCAAAAAAGGGCAAATGCAGTTATTTATGTCTTATCTTTGTTGATTGAAAGGTTAATTTTTGCTTTTCATAAAAATCTAAATAGCAAATAGAAGAAAAAATAGGAAAAATAATAGTCTTAGTCATGCATTTGAATGGTTTACTTGTGTGTGACCTACCCAATGGTTATATTTTCATATAGGATAAGCACTTTTGTAGGTTCTTCATTCATGCATATTTTTCAGAAAGTAAAAATTTCTTTGTGCATTTAGTGAACTATCATTGAGTGCTCTCTTTTTTTGCTTTCTTAAAGGATAAAATGAACCACACACACTACGTCACATTTGAACATTGGTGAGTTGGAATTTCATCCCAACCACTAATAGAGATCAACGATGGTGGGTTTCATCTCCACCCGTTGTCTCAAATTCTACGAACCCTATTTTTGGCCATATCTAGCTTCAAGAACTATCTTAGCCATGGAAATAGCATGCACTCCTCTTCAAAGGATGTATCATTGCTAACGATAAATATGGGTGAGGACCGGTAGGACCTGTGCTCCCTGATTGGGTATGAGCTTCATATTCATACTTTGGTTGGTTCATGTGACCAAAATTTCATTATCGATCTATGAGTATACAGGTGAAATCCTTTAAAAATTTGAGAATTACATCAATAACATTCAAACACGTGAAAAGAGATTCCTTTGCAACACAAAAAATCTAAACACACTAAATAGTTTAGGAACACGTAAATTTTTAAAAGAGATAAACACTTGTATGATTGTGTGTTTCTATTTTTTTGTGTTGAATCATTAAAATTTATAAAGGATATAATCACGTAGGTTTTAGAAAGAAGTAGTTATTGTTTACACCCATAGCCAAGCCCACTTAAGGGCTGACACTGTGGGGAGTAGGCAAGGAGATGTAGATCATCTCTAATTTGACCCTAAGGATTTGGTTATACCTCCTTTGTGGCCTCCTACTCACCCAAGTCCTAGATTGTCAAATAGGGAACCATGTAGGACACCTCTATAGGTTGTGGTCCTAGTCAAGGAAATTATTTTCCAAGTATAGACACTTCATATACCTTATTTCAAGAATGGTAGTAGTGCATTGAGGTGCCTACACATAGAGAAATACCATCCATTCATGTGCCTAATTGATCTACCTTGCACCACTACATGTAGGATCAAGTCTATGCACCATGGACAGGTATAAATGATCACAATACACCCTCAGACCACCCTAATAGGTCTCCACAGTATAGATATCAATATGAGTATTATTCTATTTGCCCTAGATAGGTTAATTTAGCTCTTCCCTTCCTCATTTGTGAAGTAAGACCCAAGGAAAATCTTGATTATCCTTGATCACATCATTCGATGCAAGCACGATGTGCTTTTGTGCCATCTAAGTGTAAAGAGTATTTGTTTAGGAGTGAGCCTCAAGTAAACACAACCTATATCAATCGAGGGAAGCTCTTAGTAGATCTATTAGATCATTCGTAATGGGATAGGTATCAAGGCAATGATGATAAGGCTTATAGGCCCTACATAGCTGAGTAGATAAATCAAGTTGTTAAAATATATTTTGATCATCAAGCCCAATTTAATCAGCTTTAGATAGATAAAGAATTCTTGGATCTCTTATATCATTAGCATTAGCTAGACAAACAAAGGATTGAATAGTAGATTCAAGAGACCTTGCGCAATGGAGTTCCTATCCCAAGTACACAAAAATAAGGGGTTCATCAGAGGTAACCCACTGTTAATCAAAATAGACTTCCTAGGCCTAATAAAATGGTGCCTCCTTGATCTCCTAGGCCTAATCAAGACTTGATCCCTAGGCCAAACATAGATTACCTTTAGTAGGCATTAGTTCCTCCTTGTAAGCACATTCAAGAAACACATTACAAGGCCTATGATGATTTATAAATAGAATAGGAATACATAGAAGTACCTTACGGAGGTATAGTTGATGATAATAAACCATCGTACCACATGCTTAACATTCCTCACCCCCCACCATGGGGCCAAAATAAAGAAGAGGATATTAAATCCTCATATGTGTATAGAGCATTGCTCGAGTGCATGGAAACCATAGAGAGCAATACAGATGAGTCAGGGTAATAGAATACCACTTTGTGCTAGTTGCACAATTAACCACTACATCCATCTATTCATTCCCCTTTATATTTGGATCATTTCAAAATGGCCAAATTAGATATATTTAAAGGATAGGAATATGCACAAGAGCACGTCACTAGGTTCATGAACCAATGTTTTAATATTCAAGATGATGATGTATTACTCTTGAGAATATTTTTAATCACCCTCTCTGGCCCAATAATAGAGTGGTATAATCAACTTCCAAGGCATAGCATCCATACTTTTGAAACATTTGCAGATGCATTCTTTGAACGTTTTACCTTCAATACTAAGAGAAAGGTGACCTTAATAGAACTCACAGGGTTAAAGCAATATGAGGATGATTCAATAATAGACTATAGTAACAGGTGGTGAACACTTATTTCTAAGCTACCTTACCTATTTCCAATGTCTAATCTGACTAGGATGTTTTAAAAGAGTTGTTTAAAGTCGATATCACTATTTCTACAATTCCAACAGTATCAAACTCTTGAATATGCTCTAACATAGGCTAGAACCCTTAAATAAATTAAAATTAAAGAGGGAGAAATCACAAATCCCTTCAATAAGGAGTGGAATAAGAACCCAAAGGGAAATCTGGTACAATCAAAGCCGACGATGGTGAACCAATTTGTCGTCAATGTCCTAGGGCCTGTGCAACCAACACCACTTTAGAAGGCAAATTACCAGGCCCAACCTCCTACAAGTTATAATAAAAAAACTCAAGTGAACGTGGGTAAAACTCAGCAACGTCACCTTAGGCAACAATATATGCCCTTCATTGAGTCAATGAATCCCTATTTGATCATCTATGTGCGGCCAAGGTGATTACTCAATATCTAGCCTATAGACCCGACTACAGGTAAAAAAAAGCCTATGGGATGTCGAGAAGACCTATATTACATATATCATAGGCATATTGGGCATGACTTACCCATGTGCTATGGTTTCAAAAACCTAGTACAAGATATGATCGAGAGGAATGACCTTCAAGTGGACAATAAATGATTGTTTTTAAATACCCACTATCCACTCATGAGGTACAATAATTTACTTTCAAACACTTAAATGAGGTCCATACATCACCCCATAAATAAGGGTAAGTCAGGATGGTTAGCATTGTGACAAGGAACAAATGCTATCCAAGTTAAGTTGCACCACCTGTAGCTTCAAGCAATATTCCTTAAATGTCATAGCCACCACCACATCTAGTGAAAATCCTTCCACCTCATCTAGTGGGTACAATAAAAATTAAGCTAGCTCAAATCTTATGAATAACATTGGCTAGACTTTCCATATATGAGCTTATTCAATAATCGCTACCTCATAGATAAGCTCTTATGGACATTCTTAAGTTGATTGACCTGCAACCCCAAGAGTCTAAATCTTTTATCAATTTTATGGGGTATGTCTAGAAGTGTAAAGAACCAGTCATAACATTTCACTAACATGAACTCAAATCTATTGCAAGTGATGTGGTTGATCCTCCTCTACACATCATTGCATGTGTAAATGGAAATCCCTATAAGAGAGTTCTAATTGACACTCGTTTATCAAGTAACATCATCACCACTAATACTCTCAAACATTTAGGACTTTCAATATCACATATTTTTGTGTATACCTACACCCTCTGAGCATTCAATGATATGATATGCTCAATAGTCAGTACTATAGTCCTACCTATTTAGGTGAGATGTAAAACTATACCGATATTGTATCATTTTTTGGAGGACACAATGGACTACAAAATATTTTTGGGTAGATATCGGATTAGGGATATGAAGTGTGTTCTCTCCATTTCTAACCAATATCTAAATTATACTTATGAAGTGCAATTACACATGGTTTCTGTAGACCTTAACCCCTTCAAATACTGCAACTTGGTGCAGCATATCCCTGAGTCAACCTTACCATCGACTCATGTGGACTTCCAATTGAATATATCTATTCAGGGTCCAATACCCTCATCATCACCTTCCATTACTCCATTACCATATTCTTCCATACCATCATCATCATTGGCACCTTTAGAAGCACCTTCGTCATCTTCCAATCCTCCATAGAGGAATATGTCGAAGAGGCCAATAGGTGAGATCCCTCCCATATTTTCCACCATTTATATGGAAGAGATTCCTAGTCTAGTAGATGAGGAACCATCTCATAAGGCAAGCATTAAGTCATCACAAACCTTGTTTCTATCTCTTCCACCTTCACTAGCCCAAGTCATAGTCTATTTGGCTAGCACAGGTTTAGGAGAGTATCTAGTAAATAATATCACAACCATTCCAACCATTAATATAGTGTAATATACCTCGTCTTCCCATAGGTACCATTTTACCTCTAGGCATATCTCCCAATCAAACAAATTTTATATACAAAGGTATTCAATATGGAACAGAGCCATATCCTCAGCCAGAAGAAGATGAGGAACCTTTCTCTCAGGATATAAATTACATGTCCAATCTCGACTACACCTTGCAATATCTCCATCCTTGCCATTGGCATGGCTATGATCTGGGTTATATGAACAAGGCACTCGTGTTCCTTTCCAATCACAATATCAAATACCATATGATAAATTTGGCCTAGGATAAAACAATCTCGTACCTCTTGATGTCCTCATAGAGATTTTAGAATGCCTAGGTCTGAACTATAGGGGTGAGATTGCACATGATCCCTATGCTAATCTGAATCATGTCCACTCTTTGGAAATTATTTTTCCACAAACATGATAGATCAAGGGATATATCACGATTTCACCCAATTTTTTGAAAAAAGTGAAGGTTCGCATACACTTCCATATGACAATGAGGAAGAAGATCAAGGTCACCCTGAGGAATGGATGACAAATGATGAATTAGATTATGTTGTAGTACCCATCAACTACCCAATTTTAGATGAGTAATATGAGCAGGTCATCACTTTGGATGACGAAGAAGAATTCTACATGCGTATGTTCCCAGTGCAACATCTCATTTGGTGATAACTTTTACCACTTGAAGAGCAAGCTTGTCACCTTTCACATAGACCATTGTCGATCATTTCACCTCCACTACAACCATCCCCATGAGTCTTGCAACAACATATTGTCCCTATACCTAATCTCCCATCCAATGAAAGTCATCCATCCATCAATATGATTTCCATAGATCTTATTGCACCATTGCATGATTCGAATAACCCATAAAAACCATTACACCTCGACCTTGAGGTAATTGACTTTGATCGAGGATATTCTCCTCCATATCCATCATAATATTAGCCTTACGATGAAATATTACAACTATTTCATTTTTGTCCAAGGACTACTCAAAATATCTTTCATGCTGAGGTTAAGCATGAGTTTCCAATTGATGATGTAAATCCAACTGACGACATTTATTTAATCCCTACTCTAGATAATTTGGAAGAGGGATCTCATATATCAATTGAGCCAATAATTGATAGGGATATCAACACAAATCTTGATAATCCCCAAATCATAAAGCTAGGGGAAGGTCTATCCCCTACTGAGCAAGCTAATTATATAGATCTTTTAAAATAGAATAAGATAGTTTTTGTGTGGTCCTATAGAGATATTTTAGGACTAGATCCCAGTTTAGTCATGCATAATCTCATGATTAACCCAATTGCAAAACCAGTTAATAAAAAGCTATGCAAGATGCATCCAATAGTAGCCTTAATGGTGAAAGATGAATTACAAAAGTTGTTATATGCCGAATTCATAATATCAATTGATTATCCACCATGGGTTTCCAATATGGTACCTGTTAAGAAACTTGATGGAAGAATTCACATTTCCACTAATTTTTGAGATCTAAATAAAACGAGTTCTAAGGATGAATTTCCTTTTCTAAATATTGATGCACTAGTGGATGCTATAGCAAATCATGAGATGTTATCCCTAATGGATGGTTTCTCTAGATATAATAAAATTCACATTAATCCAGAAGACCAGCTCAAAACGGCATTCATAATGCCTTGGGGGACATTTTGTTATAAGGTCATGCCTTTTGGCCTCAAAAATCTTGGTGTTATGTACCAATGATCTATGAATTATATCTTCCATGACTACATAAATAAATTTTTGGAATTTTACATAGATTACTTGTTGACTAATTCTTTACTTCGCTATGAGCAAATTAATGTATTGCACAAAGTTTTAGATCACCTCATTGAAAACAATTTTAGACAATATCCCAAGAAGTGCATATTCAGCATCATATATGGAAAAAAATTGGATTCATAGTCTCTAAATGAGGCATATAATTTAACCCAAATAAATTCAAGGTAATCCTATAAATGCCTCCTCCCACTACTATCAAGTAGCTACATAGTCTACAAGGAAAGGTCACATCCATAAAACGCTTCATAGCATAATTATCGGATAAGTGTCGATCTATGAATAAGTTGTTACACAAGGGGGTCGCATTTAAGTGGGATGACGAGTGTGAAGCCATATTTGATGAGATTAAATAATATCTAGCTTCATAACTAGTATTGGCTCCTCCTCAACTAGGAGCTTCATTCTATATATACATATCAGCTATTGAGCTTGCATTGAGCACCATGTTGGCCCAAAAGAATGAGTTGCACAAATAACAGGCTACATATTATATTATTCACAACCTAGTTAGTTATAAATTAAATTATGCATACGTTGATAACCTATGCTTAGCATTGGTTTTGACCACTAAAAATCTACTCCATTACATGCTCAATCATACCACATATGTAGTATATAAAGAAAATCCATTGTGATATATGATGATTCAAACTTATCATAACAGTCACATAGTGATTTGGATTTTGTTGTTGAAGGAATTTGACCTTGAATTCATCAAAAAAAAAATAATTAAATATCAGGTCATAGCCAATAAACTCATAGAGGCTCCCTTCCAGGATGACCAGCCTCTTAGCATAGAGCTTCCCAATGATGGAGTTTTTTATGTTTCAGAATCACCTGATATTGAAGAGCCTAAAGCAAAGACTGGCATAAATATATTTTTTGATGGCTCTAAATACAAGCAAGTGGATGGTGTGGGAATTGTATTTTTCACACCGCAAGAGGCTCCAATACCTATATCATTTAATCTTGATTTTCCATGCACCAACAATAATATTGAGTATGAAGCTCTCCTCATAGGCCTTCAAATGGTAATCGCCATGAAAATAACCAAGCTCAATATTTTAGGTGATTCCTTACTCATAGTGAATTAATTCAAGGGAATATTCCAATGTAGATGCCTAATATTGCAAACCTACAAAGCCCTAGTGGATAAAATATTGGTAAAATTTGAATCGTATGATATTGACGCACTCCCTCATTCATCTAACCATTTTATGGATACAATGGCCTCCTGAGGGTCTTTAATCCCGTAGAACCATTTTGATGATATCACAACCATTCAAGTCAAAATGCTATCACATTCTATGACTAAGTGTGAGGAGATCAACTTCATGCCAGAAGTCCACATGATTCAAATTGAACCTTCTCATGAATGGTTCTCTCAACTTCACAATTACTTAAATAATACCACTTGGGGGACTTTTTTCCCTCAAACTCCTTTTGATAGCATTTGTGAGAGATGAACTTCAAAAGGATCGAGTAATTAATGCAATTGAGGCTTCTTTAAAACAATATTGGTCCATCAAGCTAAAATATTTCTTAAATCTTGGTTATATCCCTTCTGGATTATTGCATGCCGCCAAGCATGCATTCAAGAAAAAAGCAGCAAAATATGTCTTACTTGGAGATATATTGTATTTTTGAAGGTACAAGGGTATCCTCTTTCATTGCTTACAACATCAAGAGTTAGTTTGGACTATCACCCAAGTGCACGATGGTACATGTGGTGGCCATTTCAACAACATGGCCATCGGCAAGTGCATTCTCCACATGGTCTATTATTGGCCAATGTTAGAGTAATATTGTTGCACTTATGTTAAGAAGTGTGTCAAGTGTCAATACCATGCTAATTTGACACACGTACCTTCTCAAACCTTACAACCAATTCAATCGGTTTGGTCATTTTCAAAATGGGGGTTTGATTTAATCTATAAAATCTCACCCTTTTCTTTAGGCTGTCATATGTTCATCATTACGACCATTGAGTACTTCACAAAATGGATGGAAGAAATTCCTCTTACCACTACAACTGGACCTCACATTATGGAGTTCATGTTGCATAATATCATTTGTCATTTTGGTATCCCATCCAAGATAATTTTAGATAATGGGCTACCTTTTAAGAATAAGGATGTACAGGCTTTAACAACTAAATAATACATCCAACATAGTTTCTCTATGCCCTATTATCCACAAGCAAATGGGCAAGCTGAAGCATCAAATAAAATAGTAATTGCAATATTAAAGAAAACCATTAAGGATAATCATAAATATTGGCATGATCAATTGCCTCTAGCCCTTTGGGCTTATCTCACTAGTATTCAAAAACCCACTAGGGAAACCCTATTTTCACTAGTGTATGGTGTTGAGGTTGTCATACCCCTAGAGTTAGAAATTACATCATTGTGCATATCTATGCAAGAATTTATCAATGATGACACTACATGATAGGCTCACCTAGACCAATTAACTTTGCTTGATGAACGATGTGTGAATGTTCTTAAGCACCTACATGTTTATCAAGAGGGGCTTAAAAGAGTCTATAACATGAAACCCCATCCTAGAGACTTTTAGGTTGGTGATCTTGTTCTAAAAGAGAACCAACAAAACTTTAACTTACAGCCCCATTTATAGGACAAATTTGTGGCAAACTAGTTAGGTCCTTACATTATCACTAGTCATATTGGACCTGGAACTTATCACCTAGCTTCCATTAAAGGATGTGAAGATCCTGAGCGCTTGAATATCCTTCACCTATGGCCTTTCATTCTTAAAGCACCATGCCCTAAAATACTCCAAAGGTGTCTACAAACCCTTTGGTCACCCTAAATGCTCCAAAGGTATCTATTAACCCACCCTAAAATAATCCAAAGGTATCTACGAACCATTTGATCACCCTAAAATGCTCCAAACGTGTCTACAAACCCTTTTTTCACTCTAAAACACTCCAAAGGTATCTATAAACTCTTTGGTCACCCTAAAATGCTCCAAATTTGTCTACGAACCCTTTAGTCACCCTAAAATGCTCTAAAGGTGTCTACAAACCCTTTGGTCACCCTAGAATTATCCAAAGGTATCTATAAACCCTTTGGTCACCCTAAAATGCTCCAAAGGTGTCTACGAACCCTTTGATCACCCTAAAATGCTCCAAAGGTGTCTACAAACCCTTTGGTCACTCTAAAATACTCCAAAGGCATCTATGAACCCTCTGGTCACCCTAAAATGCTCCAAAAGCATCTATAAGCCCTTTGGTCACCCTAAAACATTCCAAAGGTATCTATAAGCCCTTTGGTCACCCTAAAAGCCCCAAAGGTACCCATAAACCCTTTAGTACAAAAATTCCCAATGGCATCCATTAAGCCCATTGGTCAAACATATATATTTATAAAAATCCAAAAACATTATTAAAATATCAAAAACACAAAAATATTCCATTGCATTATATTTCATATTGTTGTATTATAAAATTGCTTGCATTAAGCATACCCATCATTGCATTGCGTAATTTTAGAGTTGCTCATACATGTCTAGCACCAGGTCTATCCACTAGCCATCATTCAAAATCAACATTGTCAAGAGTCATTATTAACACTCATCTACATTTCAATTATCATTTACATTTTCCACCTTTCATATGTTTATCTATTTCATTTCACCTATTCCATTGGTTATATGGCAATTTTAGGTTTTTTGATCACTCAATCATCTCTAGTTTTCTTTTATGATTTTGTAGAAAGCTATCCTAGTTTTTAGATGGTAGAGTCTTACTTTTTTTTTTTTTATTAGAGAAAAACCCCTTGTGGGGACACCTTGGTATAAGAGACCATGAATAGGGGGTTCTACACCGTCAAAGTCACCCAAGAGTCGCACCCGACCCTACCCACACCAACATTATCAATTGGATTTTGAATACCCAATTCAGCTTTTTTGTAGGGTGGAGATTTGAACCTGGTACATCCCTTGGAGGATTGTCCTCTCCTCTCCAACTCACCTACAACACCTGGTTTGGTAGAGTCTTGGTTTTATTTTACCTTGTATACATCAAAATCCCAACACATTTTCATAATAATAAATCCAAGTGTTGCACAAGGAAAGATGAAACCTACAAAGTGGTTCGTGTTACCTTAAGAAAATTTTTACCTCGCTCATCCCCCTGTGTGAATGGTTTAAATATATTGATAATTGACAAAAGGACAAGTTCCTCCTTACCCAAAATAACCAAAATCTCTTGCTTCATGCCAAATTAGGGCAAGTATCTAAAGAGGAAAATAAAAAAGGGTTAAAAGATACAATGGTTTTCACCATTGGCAAAAGCAAAAGGTAAAATAAATGGTGGTTCTCACCACTACCAAACTCCCTTTCTCGCCAAAACAAAAATGATAAAATCCCTAGAGCAATTCAAATATAAAAGAAAAGAAGAAAGTACTGAACTTGAATCCCTAGAATTATTAGCATTTGACAAGCATAAGATGATCCTCATTACATGTTGGATGGCATCAAGCCTACTTGGTAATGGTGGTATCCTTACACATGATGATATGTCTATTACATTAGAAACCTACTTTAGTACAGACCAATGTTTACATGCATATAAGCTAGCTTTTGGTAGCCTGTATTACCTACTGGTCTAATCCAACTATGTACATAACTCAAGATAATTATACTCGTAGGGTTATATTCAGTACAGATGGCCTGCATCAATCTTGTTTTGCACTGGGATAACTTTATGTGATATCATAGAAATGAACTCACATGCACACACAGGGATATTGAATATCTTGGTCATCCTAGCTGATTATACCTTGCCAAAAAGTCTTGCATAGCTACTATACAAATTTTGACTAGATCACTAGAGTGTTTGAGTCTTAGAAAAATATCAAATACATTATATAACATCATATTATTCATTCCATTACATATCATCTTATCATAGGTTTATCAATTTACATTTTCACAATCCATTATATAATATCATGACAAAAGTGAAAAGGAATAGATGAATTTTGTACAGCCTACGGTGTTAGCATTTAGTGTATCAAATAGTAGTTATAATTCAGTAGTACAGATTAAAAAATCATCCATTGCATTTTGCATATTCTCATACATATATCATCAAATCACATCATATTACAATACATGCATCCATGATAAAAGCATCAATAAAGCATACATAAGCATTGCATACATCTAATAAAGTAGTAAAGAAATACATGATGATAACATAAAAACTCATCTATATATATATATATATGTGTGTGTGTGTGTGTGTGTGTGTGTGTGTGTGTGTGTGTGTGTGTGTGTGTATGTATGTATGTATGTATGGGATAAAAATATACATTATCATCCAGAAGCTACCCATAGGATACAATAAAGTGGGTCCTCAGACTTCACACTACCGAAAAACCAAAAATAACCATAGAGTCTCAAAAGCCATGGTCACGCAGTATCGGCACTATGACTTTCACCCCCACCCTCAGTCGTTGTGCATCGAGAGCTCACAGATCTACTCTCCCTGGACCTATCTACTCTCCTCATAGAGCTTGGCACCCCCATATTGGATGATGACTATCTTGTACCACTCCTCCTACTATTGGAAAAATAAAATACTTAATGTTATTGAATTGAAAGGACCTTGCTTAAATATCAAGTGCTTACAATCTGATCCATTGGATCATAAAAAGCTGAGCTAATCTCAGCCATACAGATTATCCTAGTAACAAATTAGGATATAATATATATTCTAACACCCTCCCTTAAGTGGTACTAGGATATACTAACACCCCCTTAAGTGGTACTAGGAGGTAGTGAAAAACAAAGAATCAAACTAGTGGCATATCCACAGAAATGAGTCCTAACAACAAGGCCTGATAAGGTACTCATGTACAATATATGCATAAGGAAAATTTGCTAGAGAGATGAAGAAAAAACCACCACCAAAAAATAAAGAAGAAGAATAAAGAATATGTGCAAGGAGGATGGAGAGGAATATGTCCTCTTCAACCCCCCCTAGGACAACTTCCATCAAGAAGGGCTTGCAAAGGATCCATGAGATGCCTCAAAAAAGTAGATAAGCCTCATCACCAAACTGAAAGAAATATCACTCCCAAACTGGTGCTTGTGACAAAAATCAAGGTTGTTAACCGTGAAAAATATCACTAAAGAAAACCCCATGAAACCAAAGTGTCTCACAAAAAGAAGAGTGTGAAGGTAGTGTGAAAAGAACCACAAAAATCACAAGGGTAGTCCAAAATGACTCCATAAGCATGAGTATGTGGTTACTACCTATATGAAAATAATGGGCTAATAATAAGGTCCCAAATTGTAGGATAAGCAACAAAACAAAGGGATCATAATATGAAAGGGCACAAATATAGCTCTTTAATGTGTCCTTATGGTGACCTCCTCATCCTACCGGAATGCATGGGTAACCAGCCACTGCATCCGCTATGTACTATAGAGAAGATGACCAGATACTAGGATCACTTATAAAACTTGGGAGTGTTGGGTTCAACCAAGAATGCACTCCATGATACAATATTTTGAGGTAAAAAAATAGGTTAAATTGCCTGAAAATAGAAATTTGACACCACCAATGTGTCTGTCTCGGAAAAATATTTCCAACAACTATTAAAAATCCTATAAATGGGTATCAAATTTACCTTCATTTGCAGGAAAAATAACAAGAGTCTTCTTCCCATTGTGTCCACCACATAAAGTCCTTAAATTTTTTTTATTAAAGCCCAAAAAATAAATCGGGCCCCTCACTTTTTGTTTTAAAAAACTTTTTAAATAAAATGCTTAAAAAGTGCTAAAAACAAAATTGCCCAAGAGGGGCGGCTGGTACACATGGACGCTCCTCAGAAATGGAACCAATCCATTAGACTCCTCCATGCTCCTCCCAAAAAACTTCAAAAATAATCTACAGAAGCGCCACCATACTTTTCGACGTCGTATCACAAACGTATCACGAGCCACACTCTGCAAATTTCTTTAAACTGCAATCAGCAGCCAGGTACGATTAAATGGTCATTTACACATAAAAAAAATATGAAGGATTTGCTTTCATCGATTTTAAACTTACCGCCATTGGACGAACCATGAGGAGGAACTCCAACTTAAACACATAGTCAAAGAGGCTCAAATCTGTGGCAAGAGTGACAAACGAGATTTTGACATTTGAGAGTATTTTGAAGCACCCTGAAATGGCGATAGGTTTGCTATTTTTTTTTAATAAAAAATAATGAAGATGGCCACGGTGACGTTGATATAAAACTTGGTTCGTCCATACAGCTCCATCAAGTGAAATAATAAGGGTTACAACAATGATGACCCATTATAAAAAATTAATTGAACTTCTTGAAAACAATCGTGGCACTAGATCAGTTCAGTCTGCAACTACACCCAAATAGAACTTCTCGCTGGCCTTCTCTTTGAAGAACTTGATATCTTTGACCTTCCCATACTTGGATAGCTCACCCATCACGACTGTCACCACCACCATGCTTTGCATCACATGTAGCATGGCTAAAATACATGGGGTAATTTCTGGTGGCTATAAAGTAGCTCAATAGGGAAGCAGAGTTTGCAAGCCTACTGAAAAATGCTTCGGCTCTAGAATGAACAGCATAAAAAAACACTGCATCACTAGGAAAAATAAAACCGAGCTAGTTGAAACCTGATAAAATCCCTTCCAGGTAAAATTTGTCATGTGGCCCTCCATTTCTCATTAGGCCCATACAATTTTAATAAAATACCCTTTTTCCACCTCCACGTGAAAATAAATTTTAGAACCGATTTAAAATAAAATAACTGACCCAGTATCATGAAGGTTAAATGTTTTGATAAAAAAATATTTTAAAATAAAGTAATACCAAAATAAAATACTTGATTAAATCCTACTCTATTAAAGAGTATATTCTCACTTTCCGCCATTCATCGACAGCAAACAGTCAACAGACGGAGCACCTCATAGTTAACTATGTACTCATCTGCAAGAGTGTAGAATCTGTGGCTCCGAGCTTGATGGCCTCCATGCTTACACAAACCGTCCATGCTGGCATATCCATTTACCTCCATTTCACTATAGTTTGCAAATGATTTTTATAACATAGGTAAATCCCTACTTTTCCTCCATTTCCACTATTTCTTCTAGCTTGGACTCCCACTTAAACTTCTGCACTCATCGCCAGGATAATTGCCCATCTTGCCTACTGGAATGTGGAACCCACCAAGGGTGCAGTCGTTCGTGACGGTACACGAAATAACAAATTTTTTCGGTGGGTGGCATCTTAGGGTTTCTTACACCAGATTGGCCAGGAGCCACTATAGGGATGTGGTCACCGTGTCTGTGTCGGTGTGTTGATGAATTTTGAGCACAACATCACCAGGTTCCTCCATAAAAACTCCCACCAACAACGGTCATAGAAATCAAGGAAAATGTTCTGCTCCTGATTGTTTGAGAAATGACATTGTCGTGAAAGCCTTACAAAAAAAATGATCATAAACGAAGAGTTGACCAGCCGTGCCTTCCACTGAGCCACCACTATTTGCTACAACAGCTTTTCCCATTCCAAAATGAAAATGCAGTAGAATCGTCCACTTAAGCTACACCAAGAAACTGGAGGATTTTGAAGGAATTAAAATGCACATATGAGCTGATTGCTGCAAGAATCTCGAACGCACGGCCATTGTGATATCTGCAGGAAGGATAAAAATAGACACCCTCTCCGCTTGCACTACCATGAAAAATTCGGACTAAACCAAAAAATTTATCTGAAGCGCCTCCATTTTCCACCATATTTAGCCAAAGGAGAAGAAACCCCGCTGAAAAGGAGAATCTACAGCCGTGTTGAGCAAAATAAAAATAGGTGTAAATTTTTGACAGAGGTGGCCATCAGCATGCATTATTAAAAATTGATATATGGCATGCTTGTATTTGATGCAGAAGGTTTCAAAAAGAGAACAACCATAATGATATCATGATAACACCTCCGCTACGAAAACTCTAATGCCACTCACAGCCTAAACAATGAATTACCAAATCTCCTCCATCATCGGGGCTAATGATAACACCTCCATTTACATCAAGATCTGCACACACCGAAAACTGGTGAGCTACCAAGGCAGTAATAGTGTTGAATTGGTCTCAGGTCTCTTGGATTACTCACACTAATATTATTCTACTAATAGGTTACATAGAGCCATATTACAGTCGAAGAACATTTTGGCATCATAGTTTAGCTTGCCCAACATTTTTTTTATCGATCGCAGTAGAGTGTACATCAGTGCAACCACCAGTAGCTCTTCATGCACTTTTATCACTTTCTCCACACCGGTGAGATCCAAGTGGGCCATTCATATATGGCATATCTTCAGAGATGACATTCTCTGCATAACTAAAAAAATATGATGTTGTTGTGGTAGTGGTTTAGTAATTCCTCTAATTAACAGACCAAAAAACAAATATGATCCTAGCACATCTCTTCGTCGCGCTGTTTCCAAAACACGTTTCTTTTTGTAGAAAGGTGGCAGTTACAAGAGATCCTTCATACCAAATGGTATTGACGAACATTGATCCATGTAGATGGAACATCCAGTCTTTGTGATATGATAGTGTCTCATCTCTAACCACTAATAAATACCATCACTCTTGTCAAACCTATGGGATGCTCTAAAAAAACTGGCTAAACATAGGATAAAAAAAAAATCAGGTAGTTCACTTCCTTCTGTAGTTGAGTCAATTCGGTCGAAGCAGCCATAGTTGAAGTACGAGTAGATCAAAAAAAATTGTGAGGGTTTCATGCAGGTCATGGAGGCAGAGATTTTGCTGGACTCTGCAGCGGCTCCAGAAAAACTTCAAAATGTGATAAGATATAAAAAATGATGATTCAATGAAACATGTGCTTTCAAAAATTTTAGTAGCAAGTCTCATCTGCTTCTCTAAATTTGAAAGAGCATCAATGGCTGCATCCAACTTGCCTTCCTCAAGGATTATTTTTCTTATAGCGGTAATCTTTTGATGAAGGGCATCACTATAAGCTTCGGCTCCAGTGGAAATGTATTTAATAGCTGGAAACCCAAGGCTAATAAAATGTCATTACATGGACAGAAATGCAAATCCAAAACAAATATCTGAAAAATATAGACTTAGCAATGCAACCAAGATGGCTGGCACAAAAAGTAGACCAGCCCACCAATAAAATCACCATGGATTACTGCAGTTGATTCTTTATCTATGAGATCGAAGAGCGGCTTCCTCGGCTCCTTTAAAAACAATTTATGCCCGCTCATAGTAGCAACTCCATGGTCATCTAAACCCTCAAATGCAGAATAAATTAAGTCAAAAAAAACCATCGGGCCTTTTAACCCTCAGATCTGCAAGCACTTCCATAATATAGACGAGGAAAAAACATCGACCTTCACCAAGCCAAAGAAGTTGTAGATCTCTTCACTCTTTCAACCTCGATAGTAGAAGGCCAGGAAGAATCAACCATGTTTAAGAGCTCCACCCGCACAACACCACCTCAGGAGTACAAATTGACACGATGGATATTTTTATATTGCGGGAAAAAATGGTGTTTTGAATTATTATCTTCGCCATCAAAACATGGTTGTTTCTTTCAAAAAACACCTCCAAACAACTCGCGGTGTCCCATGGGCTCAGTTTCACCAGTAGAAAAGATCCTCCATCTCAAATGCCGATAGTGCTGGAAATCCATTTGCAGTCCATCAAGACCCATAATGCACTCATTCTAGCACCATGGATTGAAACAAAATATGCCACTGTGGCAACAAATCTATAGTATACTATAGAAAATGGTGCAGAGGACCTCAACTAGAATTGAAACCAAACCTTCCCGTGGATATGGAACAAAAATCTTAAAAAACTAAGATTTTAAAAAAATGAGCTCACAAAAGAACATTAAAACAAGAATAGGAGGAAATATATATATGTATATATATATTAAAAATCTGGTTTCTGATCCATCAATAGATGGAGAGCGTACTCCCTTAGTTTTCAAAAAAATGGGAAAAAATGAGAGGAAAAAAAGGAGGGGGGATTTCTGTGAGGGAAATCACCCCATGAGGAAAATCTCCTCAAGCTCATAGGGCAGGGAAAGCCTGCTATGATACCATGTTGGAAAAATGAAATACTTGATGTTATTGAATTGAAAGTACCTTGCTTAAATAACAAGTGCTTACAATCTAATTCATTGGATCATAACTAACTGAGCTAATCTCAGCCGCACTATTTATCCTATTAACAACTTAGGATATAATATTCTAACACCCCCTCTTAAGTGGTACTAGGATATACTAACACCTACTCTGTTGGGACCCACTAACAGTAGAGCGAGTGGGTAGGTGCCCTCTAAGGTGCGCTATCTAATCCTCAAAATCTTGTGTCTAGATGGTATCCTCTTAGCAACACACCTAGTACTCACTCAATAAGGTCTGGATCTGTGTCACCTCATCCCATAGCCTAGCCATATCACCACTACTAGATCCCCCATGGCTAGGGCTGCCTACCATAATCTATGATAAAAGAGTAGCTAACTTTGTTACATGCCTATCAATATTAGCTTGTGCACTCTATACCTATGGTTGTAGGAGAGCCCTCTCCTCTACATGCTCCCATATACCTCTAATCAACTCACTCTATAGATCAGTAATAATAGTATCACGTGCTACCAACTATGCCTACACTTCCTCCTCATCAAATTCATCCTCACCATATTCATCCTTTGGATCCCTACATCAATAATATATATCCACTCATATTCTACCTAGTGATACACATGTCACTCACCTACGTCTAGCTTCTCCTCATATTGAGCCTCATCATGTCCCTCATTTGGAGCATCCCCGTGAGCCTCCCCTATCACCATAGCTATATCACCTTATAGAGACCCCTCCCCTTACCACTGGCATGTCACCCACTAGGAGTCATACTTTACTATAGTTCCTATGTCATCTAGCTCAAAAACATACATTGCAATATCTACCTCCTCTCCAATTGCCTCAACTATAGGCCAAGTGAGTGTCTTATCATATCCATAGAATCAATAGATCACTATATTGCTAGGAAACCCCTGGCATAGCCCAAACTACTACAACACTTGAGCATATGGAAATTACTCTTACTCGATCCTATGTCGATCAACGAACCATCTCCCTCACCTCATCCGATGAAGCTACGCCTCAGCCTCAGGCCATGCTAGACAATCCCTGTAGGATCTCCAAGTCACCTCTTCTATTCTGAGTCATACAAATGATTATGCATAATTATCAATTATACCTACATAGGGATAGCTCTGACCCCTCTCCTGGTCTAACTATAATAGGATCCCATAGCCTATATCTCTATCTGCAAGCTATGCTCGTGTCATCCAAGGTAGTCCCATTGGTTGATCCACAATAATGTGTTGCCATACTCACACCTATAGTAGAAAGTTGCATCTCAATCATTTTTTCCCATGGGAGTGGATCTCATACAACTCGTCATAAAGCTATTCCAGTAAAGTAGTTCTCCAAGCCATCACTAACGGTCGCTCTATGATGCACTCCACAAATGAAAATTCCAACTCCAAAAGGTTCCAGGGGAACCTACTGCCTGACGAGTCTAGTAGCAAAATTTTAAAGATTAGCATCATCAGTAAGGCATGTCTTAGAGTCAGTACCTTTACCTCATACCATAACTCCACTAGGATGCCCCTACTAGGCAAGTCTCCCAATACCTCTGACCTATCCGATTTGAAGTATCTTTGCAAAATCACATTTTTAAGATCATGATGAGTAGATACAATTGGATGCCTCTCTATCAAAATTTGCAAAATTTGGTAGATGTCTTCTAACATCACTATCATCTCCCTAGTAGGTAAGTGAAAGGTGTTGGTGCAAGGGTCCCATAGATCTATCAATGTTGTCAGCTAGGCTCTGTTTCCCACAACTGGCTCTAGTCATGTCACTTGCTTAATACCAATGACATCAATCCATCTCAAATCCTCCTCTATCAATAAGTTCCTGGTAGTCTTAAAAATCATAAAAAAATTTATATCAACTCTTCACCACCTGACAGAAGCAAGCAAGTTTAACAAAAATACACCAAAAATACAATAAAATTGCCCAAAATGGCAAAAATAGCTCAAAAGAGGGGCCTTTTACCCAAAATTGGTGGCCATCCAACCCAGTGACAGCCCCCAAATTGTCATCCATCCCACATAGGTATGGCTACCAATGGCTGTCCCACCTAGGGATGAACCCCAAAAATGCTAAATAAAGGGCCATTTTGGCCCCGAAAAGAGTCATAAAACAACATAAAAACATGTAAAAAATGGAATAAAATGGTATACAAACCATAAATAAAGCATAAATTCCTAAAATATAGAACTCATGTGGTTTTTTTACCAATATTTACTGTATGTGGTTGGAAAATACAAAAATAATTAAATATTTAACAATTCAATAAAGCATAGGGGCAAATGCAACATTTTCCCATCTTGCACGGGCTCCTTCGCTTGTTGAGTCATGTGGATGGTTCATGGTGACTTTGGAATGGTTTTATTAGTGCTTCATTTTTTCCAATAAAATCTCCTGCTCATCACCTCTCAATTTTCCAAGTTAGAAGTGTGAAAATGAGCTCATTTGCCCAATTTTGGGCTTAAAAAGCACTAGGATGAGCATGGTCATCCTAGGGTGGGATGGCCAGCCATTTGTCCAATTGTCTCACCCCAATATTTCCATAAAATATGCATCCATACCACACTAGGATGACCACCAAAAAATCCCATAAAAATAGCTAAAAAAGATCAAGAAAATGGCCTAAAAACCACCAAAAATAGGTCAAAATTGATGAAATTCACAAAGGATCAAGATTGCATTCAAAGTGTTCATGGATGAATTGAAAAGTCTCTACTTAAATACCTAATAATTACATTATGTCTGGACCACTCCATGGGAATGAGGTATTCAGTTCTTTTCAGCCATGAAATATCAACAAAACTATCAAAATCCTCGCAAAATTGATAAATATTACAATGGATAAAACTGAAGGTAATCCCAATAAAATAATATGGTTCAAGTGACTCATCACTTTCATCACTTTTCATGCCATCATAAACTCATATCTCGATGGGGTAGTCATAATAAAAACTTCATAATCAAAATCAACACTTAAACACTCAAAAGTGCAAC
Organism: Wollemia nobilis; assembly: GCA_028583015.1. Taxonomy (NCBI): domain Eukaryota; kingdom Viridiplantae; phylum Streptophyta; class Pinopsida; order Araucariales; family Araucariaceae; genus Wollemia; species Wollemia nobilis. The sequence goes on from JAQPPZ010017235.1 coordinate 18,084,829, forward strand.
TTGCATACATTCAAAAGAATCATTGTCAATGATAAATTTCAAGCCTATGCTGGGGAAAATAATTCAGCACAAATGCAAAACAAAGTCTTGGTATACTTTAAGCCTTGGGACATGTATCCTAATATAGGTAAAATAAGGAACCAATACCAAGTATACCCTAGAGCCCCTAAAACTATCATTACAGTGCGACAGAAAGGTTTACCAAAATTAATCCTTCAACTATGTCAAAAACAAGGATTCCATGAATGTACACTCTTTACACTATGGAGGCATATAAATTTGGTTAGTTTACTAAATAACCTTAATATTTTTATGATTTAGTAATCTATTTTTACTCAACACTTTATTGCACACAACGCACCTCAAAAAGGGGGCATCTATAGACACTATAATTATGTAAATCGAATACGATTGCCATGATGCTGCTCTTATCAGAACCATATGGCCCCATTGGGCAACCCTCATGGGTTAATTATGGGTACTAACCACTTTTGGAAAGGTTTACCCCACTTTTTAGAGGTTTTGGTCCATGTAGCCATGGTCATCCCACCCTAAGATGACCACAGTTCATGGTCGTCCCACCTAGGGATGGCCACAAGCAACCATCCTTGGGTGGGATGGCCATGGTCTATACCCCAAAAAAAATCAAGAGTGGGATAAATGGAAATAAATTTCTACCATTTATCCCACCCAATAACTTATGACATATTGGGAGACTATCTAGGCCATTAGGAACTGCAAATTGGAGGTCCAAATTGGAGGCCTCTCCCTCCCAATGCATGGCAAGGGCTTTGACAAGTGGTGATAGCTACTTTTCATGCCCCAACTTGCCCCTTTTCCAATTTTTCCATCTTGTGCTATAAATTGGAGTGATTGCACTCAGTTTTAGAGAGAGATCTTTGCAAGTATTCGCCACGAAGTGCTGCCAAGATTACCTCTCACATTTTGCCCTTGTATTTTCCCTTGTAAACTTCATCAATCGAAGGTGTTTTAAAGGCATCCCCAAATATGCACATCCCATACAAAACCCATTCATTTTTGTGATTTAATTCATCAAATTTGATGACAACATCCCTAGGAGTGTTCTAGACTAGATCCAAGTGGAATTGGTGGCAATAACCACCCTATTTTTTGGTCATCCTCACCTAGTACGGTTAATAGTCCCAATTGGAACACCCAAAAATGGCCATTAATTGGTCCACAATGTTAAATTAAATTTATCATAGATCATTTCTATAGCAATATATTAACATCATATTTATTTTTTGTGAAGTTTGGAGTAGTTTTGAATCATTAATTAGGGTTTTTGTGATTATAGTCCTAATTGGACCACCTACGGATGGCCATAGATTCTGCTCACAATTTAACTTTAATTTCTATATATATCATTACAAAAGTAGATAATATGCATCATGTTAAGTTTTGGAAGAATTTGGAGTAGTTTAGCTATGTCGATTGCACTTTTTACATTTAATATTGCATGAATTCCTTTGATATTATCATAATCCGCACATGCTATTAATCCCTTTCAATTTCTTGTGTGTAGGTACACATATTTAAATGCAATAGGAAGGATCTAAAGAGTTGAATAAGTATAGCTCATTCAGTAGTAACAAATACCCACGCTCCAATCGTGAGTGCAAGAAGAACATTGAAAGTGTGCCATAAGTTTGTGAAAGGATTGGATCCTTCAACATTGTAATTTGAATTGTATCAAATTGAGAGCCCTTAAGGGGACATATTGTAACCTTATATTTGAAAAATTAAATAATACAAAGATAACCCCCCATTTCTTTCAATATTTGTCATCTTTATGTTTACTTTATTGTCACTTTCAAATGGTTGATTAGAACAATAGATGCAGTTTAATTTCCATTGCTAGGTGTGTCATTTTTCTGCTCTACAACCACTAAAAAATAGAGACCAAGATTATATAAAAAAAATTATTCAATAAACTAAACACCGTTAACCAAATCAAACATACTAAACATCATATTTACCAACCCAATATGACATAGAATATTAATTTTGAGCGTTGTGCTTTTAGCATGCATGCAGTCACAACCATGTGTTCTTCCTTCTTGGCCAAGGTGATCAACTTGATTTTGGTATCCATTACAAACTCTTGAATTTGATCAACAAGCCCATTAAATTATTTTTTACTGCATTGTCTTGAGGAGTCAAATCACCCAAAACATCAAATTGGTACCCAAACTAGTCATAACAATAATTTTTTTAGTATCACATTTAGAAACCTTAAACTCCTTTACATGACCTCTTCTTGCACCATGGCCTTCACAATCTTCTAATCTCCATCCTTATACTGATTCATAAAATCTAACTTCACATTCTCTAGATTATCCATTTAATAATTTTTGTCACCATTCTACAATAAAATCTTAGGAACAAATGATGGCTTGATTAAATACTAGCCATGTATTAGCCCAACATAGAAGTAAGAAGGTGACTAGCCAAAGGATGGATATAACAAAGCAATGGTAGCCTCCCCTAAATAAATTTGGGAAAATCGATATGAATGGAGACTCCAGGGAAAATCCTATAAGAGTTAGTATAGGAGGGATAGATATATTTGAGGATGGTACTTTAACTTTCACTTTCACAAATAATTTAGGAATTCTCTCCAATAACTTTGCAGAAGGGTGGGGTATTTTAAGAGGTTTTCAAGAGGAACTAAATATAAATTGGAGAAGGGTGATAGCAAAATCAAACTCTTAAATTTTAATCAATTACCTAAAATCAACTTTGAGTCCTAAGAAGGTGGACTGGAAAATTCATAGGATCATAAATAATATTGGGATAGTAGCAACCAATTTTTAGGAGGTTTTTTTCAATCGTGTGCATAGAGAACATAACAAAGTGGTAGATGCTATTGAAAACCAAGCTCTTGATAAAGGATATATTATCTACTATGGTTACCCTCCTAGGTGGTGGTCAAAGCAAACTAGGATCGATCTTCTCATTGTTCAATATTTTGATGGTGATATAGGAATCTATGTTTAAATTGATAAGCAATAAAAAAAATATAGTCATGACATGATCCCAGTCATCCAAAAATAGGAGCTCTCACTATTAGAAGACCTTATGCATAAAAATACCTATTTTTATGACATTAAATATCCTCATTGTGGTTGTGCAAATTTAGTAGAACCTATTGAAAGTTATGATTTTGAGTCAATTTTAGTTTTCTCTCCTTATCTTGTGGTTAGTTTCACTACAAGTTTGTTTTGTTTTATAGAAGGAACCCTAGAAAAAAAATCAACTAAGGATCTTGGATCTATTTGGCTTGAGCCAAGGCAGATTTAGTTATCTATAACTATGGTGATTAGAATCAAAAAAGAATGGACCTATGTTGGTATGATGTTGGGTTACTATATTATATTTTTCACCATTTATCCCTCTACTTTTGAAATATTGGATCAATAGAGTACTTGGCATATTATCTGGTAGTTAATGGGGGTCCTAGTGTAGACTGATCTACTCTTTTATATGATGGTTCTTCAATACTAACCATGATAGAGGGTGTTAGAGGTTCTCATATCAATAGTATTCATTGAATGCACTAGGATTTGTCTATGGAGGATAAGTATTTTTAAATGGGATGTCCCTCCCTATTTTATCTCTCAATTATTATAGTATATTTTCAAGTTTTGCACATTGGTGAGTATGGGTCTTAGCATTTAGTAATCCCATGTTCAGCATCCCTGTCTCATTGTCCTTGGTCCGTAAGATGCCTAACGAGATTGGAAGTGCACACAATGAATCTATTGATTATACTTTAGATGAAAATGCTCCAATGGTAGGATGGATGGTTTGTTGGGTAAGTAGAAGAATTCAAAGTTGTAGTTATAGTTGGATTGCAATTTGGCTAGCAACCTAATGGCAGGACCCTGATAGATTCGTACTATAATTCTAAGCTTATCTTAATATAATCCCCATTTTATAGGAAAAAAATCTTAGGAAATGTAATAATCTGCAAGATACACCAAATGATGCTTTGAAGGGGTATTGATAACCCTTACATTCCAAGAAATGACCTTTATTTCTTAGATATAGTAAGTTTTTTCTTCCTGTTTAGATTAAGAATCATTTTGATTCCATTAGCCACATCCATAATTATTTATCTCTATAAAACCTCCTTATTTGAAGGTTTTCTAGGTGGTTTAGATTCTCTCCCTACATCAATTCTAGTCTTCTTACTATTCCTTGTTATTTTGGATGTAGTTAGACTTTTATTCCCCTTTAGTGATAATATTTTTTTGGCCATATCCATGGGGCATCATATTTTATTTTTCTCCCTTATTAATATTAGGTGAAAAAATCTCTTTTCCTAGAATTTCATTAGTCTTTTCATCCTTAGTTTCAAAATCTTTATCCATTTTTTATTTACAGTTTTATCCTTTTCATCATCTAGGTTTTCTAATGAATCAAATGGATATTTAGTAAGAATTTTAGTTATATAAAGACTTGGAATAGAAACAAAAGGGAATACCTTAATATGATCTCCCAAAATGTCACCCTCTTCAAACAATAAAATAACTAATCCACAATTTTCCTTGTTGAAGTTCATTTAGTTTCTATCATCCTATCCTTGCTTCCTAATATCATCTTTCATAATTTCACCTGCATTTTTCTTTTTCTATATCTACTTATGCTATGTCTTCCTAGGATTATTAGAGCAAAAACTTCCAACATGACCAAATTTAAAACACAATTACACTTGATATGTAAATTTTCAAATTCAATAACTTGCAACCACTTACCAAATTTAGAGATAATTTCAATAGTATTTGATAGATCTTTCTCTAAATTATTATTAACAAAAAAACCTTACATAGATCAGCCTAGATCTTGCAGTGTTGGATGAATCATTCTAATCATGAAACTCTAGCACTTACAACATTGTTGTAATTTGATGTTCTTCTGAGGTGACGATGATGGTGGATCAAATGTATGCTACTGAGGTGATAATTATAGTGAATCAACCACATGTTTCTAATGTAATGGTGGTGACAAATGAAGTACAAACTATTGAGGTAATTATGATGATTGATCAAGCATAAATTGCTATGGTAGTGGTAATATTGGATAAACCATAGGTTTTTGATATGGTAGATCAACCATAGGAAAATAAGACCAATGGTGTTACAAAAGCATGATGATATCTAAGAGTTTTCCACCATATAGCCATGCTTAATGTAAGGAGGCTATCTAGTAAATCATGAAATTGACTCATGTATTTTTTATTTTCTTCCTTAATAAATATAGGAAATTGTTTGCTTGGATCACATTATTGGTTTAAACTTGAATATATATGGAGGTTTGTAGTTTGTTGTTACTACTTTGTATAATTTTATATTGCCTTTGTTACTACTTTGTATAATTTTATATATCCTTTATATTTTCTTTCTTAACAAATATAGGAAATTAAATCCAAAATTTCAAGTGGATCCCCAAATTAGGGTGATTTGTGCAATAGAAACAACAAGATGTTACCCTTTAATGTTTATCATTCAAACATTTTGCAATATACTTACCTTTTATATGATTTCTATTTGTTCCTCGATATTCATTGGAACCTACTTCAATGGACTTGCCATTGAATGGTGATGATTGTCCCAAACTTAGTGTAAGCACATTTTTCTAAAGCTCTTCTTTCTCTGTTTACTTTCCACTTCAAAAAATTGATTAATAGCCACTCTTCAATATTTAATCGTCAATAGATGCTCTATGCTCAAGTCTCTTCTTCTAACTTCTATAGCTTATATGGGACCTCTTTCTTGGGTCTCCTATCTCTACCAATTCTAGGACCTCTTCTCTCAAGTCTCCTCTTTATCTATGACTTATATGGGACCACTTTTTCTTAGGTCTCCTATCTCTATTGTCTATGGGACCTCATTTTCTTGGGTCTCTTATCTCTTTTATCTATGGGATATTGTGTTATCTCCTATGGTTTGGTGGATTAAACCTCATTTTTGTTTAAAAGAATAAACATATGTATTTTAATTAATTAAAGGGGCATTTCTATTTGAAAGAATAAACATGCATTTTGAAACAAAAGAAAAAAAATATTTTTAAATTATAAAAAGGGATATTTTTAAAAATAATCATATTAAAACAAATATCTTTCCCTTATGTATATGGGATTTTATTTTAGAGGTTGGAGATTTGTATTTTAGATATGAGGGCATGACTTCTTGGGGATTAAAAAAATACTCAAGTGAGGATTTTTGGAAGAGGAAGAAGCCATTAAAATGGGGATGTCTCTATTCTTATAATAGGTCATTCTAGAAGAGGCAAAACCTTGGAAGTTAGAGGAGGAAAATTGAGAGAAATCAAAGGAATAGGAAAGCTTCGCTTCAAGGCTTTTAGAGGCTATGCATTTTGGAGAACTAGGCTAGGTCTCTCCTAATTACATAGCCTTATTTAAAATATATTTGAATATATATATATATAGTGTTTTTCTTTAGAATTATTGGGAGAAGCTTTCTTAGCCTAAGCTTGGATCCCTTTAAAGAACCTTGATGGTAATTTAAAATATTTTGATTTGTTCTTAATTGGAATCCCAATATGGCTATTGGTGTATGCTCAAAATATTTTTATTTTTTTTTTATTTGAATCCCAATATGGTTGTTAGTGTATGCTGAAAATATTTTTATATTTCCTTAAATTGGAAGCCCAATATGGCTATTGGTGTATGCTGAAAATGTTTTTATTTTCTTTTAATTGGAAGCCCAATATGGTTATTGGTGTATGCTGAAAATATTTTAATTGAAAACCCAATATGGTAGTTGGTGTATGCTCAATCTAGTTATATTTTCCTTTAATTGGAAGCCTAATATGGTTGTTGGTGTATGCTGAAAATGTTTTAATTGGAAGAACAAGATGGAAACTCATTTAATCCAAAATAAATACATTATTCACTTATATTTTTCTATCATGGGCTTCCAATTAAAGGAAATATAAAAACCTATTGATAATTGGTTAAATAAAATGGTATTGATAAGTATTTGATTGAGTAGTAGTATGGACTCTTAATTGGTTAAAAAAATTGGTTTGGTAAGTATTTGGTTGATTAGGATTATGGGCTCTTAATTGGTTAAAGGAAGTGGTTTTGATAAGTATTGATTGATTTTGAGTATGGACTCTTAATGTGTTAAAGAAAGTGGTTTGATAAGTATTTAATTGATTAGTAGTATGGTCTCTTAATTGGTTAAAATAAGTGGTTTTGATAAGTATTTATTGATTTGGAGTATGGACTCTTAATTTGTTAAAGAAAGTGGTTTTAATAAGTATTTGATTGGTTAGAAGTATGGGCTTTTAACCAATTGAATGAAATGGTTTTCATGTATTTATTTTGGTACTGATGATATGGAGACATTAGACCTTTAGAAAGATGTTATTTCTCTAAATTATTTAAAGGAAGAAATCATATTTAGGAGAATGAATGTGGAATTCATTCAAAGGAATTATGGGGTCTCCTCATTGATTTTATAATAAGCATTAAAAGAACAATTCCTGGTTTGGGAAGTTAATAACTATAGGGTTCTTATGCATTTATATTGGCATATGTTTTGGAAAAAGAAATTATGGGATTCCTTTGTATTAGAGACAACCAAACTTATGCAATAAAAGATATTTTTGAAGTGATTTTCCTAGGATATATGATGTGTTATGTGTATTACATCTTTTGATCTTGCATTTGATAAATCTTAGATGAATAAAAAATATTTTTACTTTGTTGATAAATATTTATGATGTTATGATTTTGTAAATTATCATGTTAGGATAATGGAACTAAATAGGATTTCATATTTTATGTGATTTCTTATTAATGAGGTTGTATATGTTATTTTATGCTTAATTAAATAGATAGACTTATTTGCATCCCTATTTAAGAAAGAAATATTGAGTGGTCTTTATGAATGATCTAATGAATTATAGAGGATTATAAATGACATCTATCAAATGTATGCTTATGGATTATAATTACTCTACTAGGATGTGAAAGGATTTTGCATGCTAGTGATACTTGGAATCTTATTCTAGTTAGCAAGAAGGAATTTTATTCATTATAAGTTAGAAAGAGTTAAAAATAAGGGATTATGGTATCCCATGAGAAGTAAAATTTGGGTAAATATAGTTTCACAACTCCACCTTAATGACCTAATCTTAGATAGTTGTGGAGAAGCAACAACTAGATTATTGTGTCAATGAATGAACTATTATGTAAAATAATATATGTTTGGTTTGGATCATCATTTAGATGAGATGGACAGCTGAAACTTACCTACATATATGTAATTATGTATGGTAAAGGAATAAAGGAAATATTATGTGGTCATTATTAGTACACCTACATAGAAAGATATATTTAAGGTGTAGGGATGGGTGTAACCTTTGATAGATAAAAAGGGTAAGTTAGTACATCATTAAGATGAGATAGATAAATTAAGTTAGCTCATCATTGAGTTGATATAGATATCTTAAGTTATCTCATAATTTATATGATATGGATAGCTTAAATTAGCTCATTGATTTAATATAGGTAGCTTAATTTAGCTTATCATTGAGGTAAGATAGATAGCTTAAGTTAGCTCATCATTGATATGAGATGGATATCTTAATTTATCTCATAATTGAATGAGATGGATAACTTAATCATAATGCTTTCTAGTATTAGGTACCTTCATAGAATAACTTATGTAATATGGGGTGATATGGATCCCTAACGAGTGTTAAAAGAAAAAAAAAAAGTATATCTCTTGAGTTGGTTGGATTTTCAATCTGTAACATTTGGTATTAGAGTTGTAGGTACGAGGGATTAGATGATTCCATGAATGAACTCTAGGTATGATGGACTAGATTTTTTTGTGAAGGAACTCTATGTATGATGGACTAGATTTTTTTGTAAAGGAACTCTATGTATGATGGACTAGAAGCTTCCTTGGGTAATCTAAATATTGCTTAAGAATTGATCCTAGGAAAGATAGTTTTACTTCTATTTGGTATCTTGCATAGATCAAGTATGACCATCATCATTATCATGTGATTAATAATGTTTAAGCACAACTAGGAATATTTACTTGCATAGAGTAATAATAACCATATCCATTAGTAAATGAAATGTGGTAAAATAGGTTAATTTGTAAGGATAAAAGAACTAAACTTAAATCCTTTGTGGTTAAGGAGAATGGCACCTTGTGGCAATATAAGTGTAACCCATATTATTACTAGGAAGGTAATAATGGTCAAAACCATGTTGGCACCTTGTGGGAATACAAGTGTGATGGTGACCATTAATGATCTAAGTTAGTTATGGGAATATAAAACTAACCTTCAAAAGTACAATTGAAATAATCGTAATGTATCTAACTCCTTTGGGTGGAAAATATAAACAAACCCTAAAACAATAAGGAGAAGAAAAGGATATTCTCAAAATGATTCAATGCTAGCTGAAAAGGATGATTCTTAAGCTAAATCTTGAAATGAAATTTTGGATGAAAATTTCAATATAGAGGTAGGAAAACCTCATCATTGTGGTTTAGTTACTACAAGAGCAATTTAAATAATAGAGGTAATATATGAACCAATGAAAGCAATGATTGGAAGTTATTAATCAAGTTCCCATAATGAAAATTTTAAAAGGTAGACAGGAGGGGGATCCTTCTACAAAATATCTTGAAGGTGAAAGCTTGTTTAGAGGTAAAGCTCACCAAGAACCTAAAGGATATCAGGGTATCCAAATTTATTAGTAATATTAGCTGAGATATGGCTATATGAATTGGAAATGTATCTTTACCTTGATTAATTATTCATTAGTAACCCAAATAGTAGGGTTACCCTTCATATGCATGATACAAATTTTGAATTATGGAATGACCCCAAATCTAGCAATGAAACTTTAGAGAAATGATTTTATTCAAACCTTAAACAACAACCAAGATGGAATTCTATATTTTTATGTAAAATTTTATTGTCACAAGTAGAATTCATTCTTGAGAATTATAAATTGATAAGATATTTTATTGTTCATTTCAACCACATTGAAGGATGGTCCTCAAAGTAGATATGTTTTGGTAATATTCTAGGTGGTTTAGCATGGACTATGATAGATACATCTAATGATGTTTTGAATATAAAATTGTGCTCTTTAATTATTAACCATAGATCCTTGTGAACCTAGACTATGAATATAACTTATAGCAGAAACTTTAAAGCTTGGACATACCTATTAGGAATAAAGTATTATCTGGAAAAGAATAGGTGAGGAGTCTATTCTTGAGAGGATTATGGGATCATATCAAAGATAAACTATTCTTGGTTAAGTTGATCATACTTAATGAGAAGGAATAGATGGATAAACTATTCTTGGTTAAGTTGATCATACTTAATGAGAAGGAATAGATGGAGAATCTATTCTTGGTTAAGTTTATCATACTTAATGAGAAGGAATAGATAGAGAAACTATTACTGGTTGAGTTGATCATACTTAATTAGAAGGAATATATGGATAATCTATTCTTGGTTAAGAATTTTTTTATTTAATGGATGAAGGAGTTTTTAAAGGGCCTCCAAACTATTTTACAAAAAATGACTAGTCACCAATGCCCAATAGAATTTAGGAAGATGACAACAAACATAAACTCTGAATAAACATACTACCCATTAAATTGAACAACCCTAAATCCTAACAATCCAAAAAATATAGAATGAAACACCCAGAGCACATAGAGAACCCAAAACCCACACAGGACCTGAGGAGGATAACAAAAGGGTGCAAAGCACAATAAACCTAAATAAAAATAAGGCCAAAGAAGAAACTAAAAAGAATAGACCGATCAACATGGCATGGAGAAGCTAGATCCCCATCCAAGCTGGTCAATTCTTGGTTTTTTTGGGACCCATAGTATTATCATAGTTGTCTTCATTCATCTACCAAGCTTGCCAACCTATCTACATAGGAAATTGAGGCTTCTATTGAATCGATTAAGGATCTCTAAAACTTTAGTACAGTTCATTTCAGAGAGTTTAGGATCAAACACCCTTTATGATTACAAGGAATCTATATCTTTCTACTACTTCTTGCTTTGAACATACTTTTTGAAATCTTGCAAGGTGGCATATACTCATGAAGTCAAAATCATCAATGTTCTTTGAAGCATTCCAAATATTTTCCACTTTAGCGACTAAGTGCTTAGACCTCCTCGTTCCTTCTTCACTACCTCCAAATACTTTCAAAGGAGATTCCATCACCCTAAATATAGCCCTCACTTTAGGAGTAATGTCTATAGTGTCTTAACTCTGAATTAGGATCTCCAAAAATAGAGGAGTCAGGATAATCCATAATGGGATGAGGTGCCCTATTAAGGGAATTCAAAATGTTTTCCCCTTCCAATCCCCTAGACTTGACTATGAATTCAAAGAGCATTTTTTCTAGGCCTTGATGAATTGGATCTATGGTAGCATCTCTCTTCACCCTACTAATAGACTTGGCAAAATATTGGAATAAGAAGGATGGGATATTCATCAACCTCTTATGATAGAGGTTATTTAGAAACATAAAATGATAGCTCTACATAAATTCTTGGTTCTCATCAAGGGTAAAGTTCTACATGATGATCAGGACCACATGATACCATGGTGCCTTTAGAGAATTGTACTTGTATCCATTCTAAATTTTCATCAATTATTATTCTTATCCCAAAAATATATGAGCTTTCTTTTCCAAAGAGTATTTTTATGGTTGTGCACAAATTCATCTACTGCCAGTCTAGTCACCTCAGTAAAGAGAGGAATATTAATTTCAAATTCAATCTCACAAATCCTAACCACTCCATTCCTCCAATAGTATGCCAGGTGTTTGACCGTCTCCTTGTGATGGCCAACAAATTTTAGGAGGCATTGGAGAATGTTCCCTTTATTTAATATCTTTCTCATATCCTCATCAACGATCAGCGAATCCAACTCCAATATTATAGTTGCCATTCTAACAAACACACTCTTAACACTCATAAATATGAACTTAGCTTTAACTCATTCTCTATCACTTGAAGAGTCACCATGAACTAAAAGTATGCTTGGACTAATTAAAATCTCCCAACAAGAATTGAAGGAATAGTCCAATCTATCAAATGCCCATATTGGAGACTTGTGAATCACCATGACCAAGAGGGGAGGAGAGTTTTCCAAAGAAAACATCTAGAGAAAAATGAAGGTTCTTGAGAAGTCACGAAGGATCATAATCCTTGTGCCACCTACGTACCAACTCATTGAGTGGGATTTGCACCATAGAAAATCTACCCTACTTGTTTTATTGATATGCTTCAAGAAGTTGCTAAGTTGAAAAATGATGATTGTGGAACAAGAGTGCTTTGAAATAGGTTGAAGTGTGATTATTATCATGACATGCCATCATAGCCCATTGCATGTGTTAGTTGATTTCCTTTATAGAAGGATTAAAGTTTTCACTACACACCTCCAACTCAACTGAACTAGCCAAAATATCAGGCCAAAAAAAATGTACCATGAAGGTTCCACCTACCCTTCCACCTTGATGATTCCATTCCATAGGGAACATTGATCCAAAATATTTCCAATAATTTCACCCAATGCCTTTTCGGGACTTATTTTGCATGAGAACTATTATTGTGAGTGCAATCTTCCCACCATGATCCAATTGATCTTGTGATATATTTCCATCTCAGATCATTATTACTATCAATTAATAAGTAGGAAGTATCATCATATAATGGATTATTATCAATGTTCTTGATACTAGATGTAGTAATATGCCACCTTAGCTCCAAAACATACTTTTTGAACACCTAGGTACACCACCTAGGATGATGAACATTCCTTTGTCACCTATGGATTTTTCCTTTACTATAACAAAGCCCAATTTGGATGGTGCTAGGAAAGAGGTCATTTGAAGTTAGATTTTGGTGGTTTTCCAATTTTTATGAGCAAAACCCTTCTCAGTTAGCACTATATGAGGGGCCATTTGAATTTAAAAAAATGTGGTTTCGTGAATTCAAATTTTTGGTGATTGGTTCCCGCTTAGAAGGGACCTTGTGACTTAGCTCACTAGACTTGGCTTCGTAGAACATCATTATAAAGGGAGTTTAAAAAAAGTGGGAAATTTCCCCACCAAATAAATAAATCCTCCTACAAAATACCTTGATTTTCCATGAAATCAGATGCCCTATTACCTTCTATGAACTGATGTTTGAATTGGATGGCTTCCAACATTTGGGTCATTCTTTGGACTTCTGATAGAAGATTTGATATGGTCCAAGTGGGATTTTGGGATCCTTTTTCCATTTTTAAAACATTGAGCCTGTCCCCCTCTATTATTAACTTCCTACACTCCAACAACTCTAGTTGGGAGAATCCTTAAAACATAGCCCTAGCTTCCATAAAATGGTTGGTCTAGCAGACCAAATTTTTAGCATAGGCCAAAATAATTGTTGCAAAACTATATTCTCGTAAACATAAATCATTCACCGATATGCCAAAATATCAAATCATTCATCCACAAATAATTATCCATAATAAAAATCCACAAATGAGAGAGAGATAGATAATACCCTTAAGGTAAGGAAACACCAATAATAATTCTTAAGGAAGGAATAACTCCACAAGATCTCCCAAGATGAGAGAGCCACTCAAGGAGGTAAAATTCCTATAAGCCACTTCGTGGCATAGACGATTACATAAGATTATTCTTCATGATAATTACAATGAAAAATATCTCTTCTTTATATATCCATATTCTTATTCTACTTTGGGGAGCCTACTACTAATATTATATTATATTATAATATAATACAATATTATAATACAATCAACCTTGGGTTATGTGTGGCCCATGCCAACCCTTATACAATATAATAATATATCCCCAAATATCTATTCCTAGGTACCCTACCATGCCACCCTCCTTACAAATGTTTCATCCTCGAAACATGTGAATAAATATGATAATATGATTTGGTAAGAAATTTTAGCAACTGGTACCAATATCGATCATCCATCCATCCAAGTGAAACACGTTGATGTTGGTATGCCATTTTTTACTTGAGTATACAAATTTGCTTCGTGGGCTCCATGATTCTACTACTATATTTTGAAAACTTGAACGATGGGTCCACTTGTTCCTTGATGTTGATGAATCGCTCTAAAAACTAGGATCACTATGCTTTCTCTGCAAAACTATGCCATAGTTGGTGCCCTTATGATTCCATGTGGAACCATAATATTGTTGACTTGAGCCATACCTCCAAGAATGTTTCCACTCATGATGGTGTGGATGGCGATATGGTACAACCTTAACTTGATGTTCTACCTTATTTGACTTCCCAACATTTGGCTTCATTGTTCTAAATTCTTCTACACATTATTATTTCATGTTCTCTTTGTTTGGTGTGTCCTTGTGCTCTTCTATCAAATATTCCTTGGAATTTGTTACTGTTATTTCCATGGACTCTATTGTTGCTACTTCTTCCATGGAATCTATTGTTGCTACTACCTTCTTGGATTCTATTTTTAGTTCTTCAATTTATTTCTCTACAACCACTTCTTGATTTTCCTTGGATCCTTGCTCCTTAAGATGAGAAGTATCCTACAATGTTATCTTATTTTTTCTATACCATAAATTCAAAAACTTATTTTGCACATTAATGTTAACAGTATCCAAATAATCTAACCAAGGATAACCAAGAACAATATCTTCATCATCTATCTGAATAGCATGAAAATATGAATGTAAAACAAATTTATCCATGGTGATCTTCAAATATTCAAAAATTTGATCATTCTCAGCCTCAAGATGTGTGTCCTTAATTTTTTTTTCTTGAGCCTACAACCTCTTAGCCAAAGAAATATTAATAAAATTATACCTTATGCTAGGGTCAATGGGAATAATAACCTGTTCCTTTTGAATGCTTTCATGAACCTGCAAAATAAAAAATTTAGATTCAAATAAATCCCTTTGTCCATTTTTTATTTTATCTTCTACCAAAGTTATGGTTTCCTCTATTTGCATACTAACATCTTTTTTATCTTCTACCACTTATTTCAAATTTGCTAGATCTCTTTTATTTCCTTTTATTATTTTCGAATCATATTTATTTCTTCTTCATAACCCTTGATGGTGACCTTCAAACTAGCTATATTTTTATATGGGTCTCATTTACTAAAGAATGCATGCTCCATTATTTCCCAAGTTAGTTCATCATATTCATAGATGCATGGAATATGAGTCAAATTTTCCACCTAAGAAATACCAAGAAAAGCAAATAATTTCCATAATAAATGGCCATCTACCCTTTCAAAAAAATCGTAAACCCTTGGACCAAAAAACATATTAGTAATTGGTTTCACCAGATTTAGATTAGGGAAGGATTCCAATGGAGACTTAGTAGCCCACGAGTCCCTCTAGAAGTCTATGGATTGAATGTCACCTAGTTTCCATATTCCTCCCATGTTAATATTTGCATGATATTTCAGTATACTAGACTAGAAGGAAGAACCCTAGGGGGAATTATATCATTGAGAAATTGGCCATTGTTCCTTAAATATTTATCTTTTAAGATATTTACCTAGCTGATGTTGTTATCTTGGACTAACCTCCATCCTTGCTTGGAGATAAAAGCTCTATTCATAACCTTTAATCATCTAAGACCCAATCCACCCTCCTCTTTATTTCTATAGTCTTGATCCCATGCCACTAAATGAAATTTCTTTGTGTCATTGGATCTAGACCATAGGAAGGAGTATTGAATCTACTTGATTTTTCTAATATATTTCTTAGGATACTGAAAATAGACACTAAATATACTAGGATAATCTAAAGAGTAGCTTTGACTAGCATAACTTTCCCAACTTGGCTCAAAAGAGCCCCTTTCCAACTTGTCAGCTTCCTTTGGATTCTTTCAACCATCGAATCCCACGGAGAGGTTCTATAGGCTCCCTTAAACATTGGCAATCTAAAATACACTGAAGGAAGAGAATCAATATTACAACCCATAATATTTGCAATCTACCTCTGCCTGGTGATGGGGGTATTAAAGAAAAAAATATTTTTTTTTTAAGTTCACTCTCTACCTACTACTTTCTCAAAGGCCACCAAAATATTTTTCATTGCCTTAGCTTGCGATATTGATGCCAAGAAGGAAATTAGGGTATCATCAATAAATTTATGGTGGGATATTGGGTCAAAAACATGGGTTGATTTTAACCATTTAATGGTAGGATCTACCTTGATATATCTCCCAAGAGATTCAACCAATAAAATGAATAAATATGAGGATAAAGGGTCCCCATGATGAATTCCCTTACAAGTCCATAAATACCTAACCATGGATCTATTAATAATAACTGAAAACATTGTAGAGGAGATGTAGGCTTTTATCAGCTTTATCCAACTTTGTTTAAAACCAAATTTATCTATGACTCTAAATAGGAAGTCCTAGGAGACTTTTTCATACACTTTGTTCATATCAAGCTTAATAAGCATCTTTGTTCTACAAATTTTAGTAGTTGAGTGAATAATCTCATGAACTATAATAATCCCATGTAAAATTTATCTTATAGCTACAAATCCACTCTATGGATGATCGATGATACTTAGGAGGAGAGGTTTCAGCATGTTAGCCATCATATTTGTGAATATTTTAAATAGGGTTTTGTATAGGTTGATAGGTCAAAGATATTTTAACTCTTTAGCACCTTCCGATTTGGGAATAAGCATAAAAAATATTGAGTTCATGTTTTATGGGATAAAATTCGAACTTTGAATATTTCTAAGAGCCCTAAAAATATCAATGCCTATGATGTGCTATAATTTAAAAAAAAAATAGAGGTAAATCATCTGGACTTGAAGCTTTTAAACCTCCCATAATGAAAACCACTTCTCTAATTTCATCATCTCTAAATGAGTTATATAGAGCTTTATTCATTTCATTAGAGACCAAGGAAATAATATTGACAAGCATCATATTTTCAACTTGCAGATCCCTGTTAACATTAGAGTAAAGGAGATATTTAAAATAGTCAATTACTTCCCCTCTGATTTCCTCAATGTCCTCTGTTAAATTTTCATCAAACTTTTGAATTTATTTAGTTTTGTTAGGACTCGTGTGTATCAAGGTAGAAGAGTGGAAAATTTTTGTATTGTGATCACCCTATTTGAGCTATAAAGTTATGGCCTTCTGGAACCACATGATCTCATATTTCACTAGCATGTTATGAATGTTTGAAAGCATAATTATTTCTCTATGAATCCAATCCTAAATTAGACTATATTATTCAATAGTAGATTCTAGCTCCTTGGGTTATGCGTAGAGATATTTTTCCTTAAAGACATGTTCCCAAAAATAATTATTCCAATCCTTCATGTTAGGCTTGATGTATCTCAACTTGGAGGTCACCTAAGCAAGTGGAGAGCTTGAAAATATTTGTTACCACCACTCTTTGACCTTGGGTTCTAATTTTGGATGATGCAACCACATAGCTTCAAATCTAAAGGGCCTAGAAAAGAAGGCCAAGTTTTGTACTTTCTCTCATACGAGTGGGTTATTATTAGAAGCTAATATGGGGAGAGAGTAGAGGGAAGCATCTCCAAAAATAGGGATCCCTTCCTTAGACATGAGGACTCTATCGAGCCTAATCTAGATATTTTGGCTATCAAGATATCTATTACTCCAAGTGAATCTAGATCCTTTCAGGTCAATATCCATCAGTTTATAAGAATTAACAAATAAAGAAAACTCCTCCATACTAGTAGAAACTGAAGATCCACCCCTTTTATCAAAAGGATACAAAGAAGTACTAAAATATCTAGCTAATAACTAGGATTCCCCTTTGAAAATTTCTCTCATGGAGCTTAGACAATCCTAGAGAATTAATCTATTGAAGCCAAATTTATGAGCATAAATATTAGAAGTAATCCATTTAAAGCTTGAATATTTGGAATAAAATATGATGTTTATAACTCTATAAAAAATATAGAGGGTTGACCCATCCATTATCTTAGGATAACACATGCATATAAGTCCTCCCAAGGCACCATTGGCCAAATTCACCACAAATCTATCTTCTTTCCAAATAGAGCTTTTAACCACATTTGCACTACTGCTATCCATTTTGGTTTACTATAAAATAATAATATCCAACTTATAATCTTTCCTAATAGAGGCTATAACATGCTCCTTGGAGGTCCCAATAAGGTCTCTTATATTCCAAGGAAGTAGCTTCATTTACCATATTTGATGCAATTTATCCCATCTAGAGATTGGGATGAGTGACAAAATGAATCTAGTTTAAGTTGTTTACCTTTAGGATCATTTTCCCTTGCAAACTTCAATTGATTTTAGATTTTATCTATGATATCTAAATCTACCTCTCTCAACCTTGCATCTTTGTTGGAGGGCTTTCCAACCTTATGGTTCACCCCAACATTTATGTGGCCTTTTCAAAGACTTTTTTTTTTAGGTCGATAAGGCATCGCACTTGATTATCCCTCACTAGGGAGATGGGACTTCATTTCAATATTCCCTACATTAGGCTTGAGCAACGAGCTCAAATAAACCATAGTCCTCTTAAGGGATCTTAAAACTTCCAAAGCTAGATTCTAAGGAACCTCAGGCTCATCCTAATTCATATTTTAGGAATTCAAACAAATAAAAAAATTTTGGAGAAACTCCTAGGGGATGTTGATCTCCATAACTAAATCTTTGTGTTGAAGCTGAGGAAGACTTCTATAGAAACTATTTAGGGATTGCACAACTACCATGCTAGGGTTATTAATATCAACCACCCCCAATTCATCAATAATTATTTCACCTATTCATGGGACTCTAGGTTTGAATGCAAAGCTTCTAAGGGAGCCATATTAGACCCCACAAACTATCCTTGTCCCTAACCCTTCAAGAATTGTTTTTTAGCCCAATTGTTTCTAGGTGAAACCTTTCTAACTAAGGTGCTACTTGGGCATGAACTAGAGGAATGCCCAAACTTATTTTAAGTAGAGCAATGGATGGGTATATTCTCATAGAATGCAGGTTGAATCCAAGGTCCCTATTTGGAAATGAGTTCAATATACCTCAACAAATTAGCCTCAGGATCTGCCATTACACATATTTTGGTTAACATCATCTTGGACTTGGATCTAGTTGTAGATTCAATCAAGACCATATCATTGATAGATTTGGCTATGCCCCTCAGAATGTCTTCATGCCATAGGTGAAAAGGTAGATCTAGGAGTCTAACCCAAATGGGATCCAAGTTAACTTTTTGAGTCCTAGGGTTAAAATCTAGTTCCCATTTGCATAGGAAGAGACCTCTTTTTCTAGAGAACTAAGGACCCCCACCAAGGATACACTTCGAGTCCTTTTAATAGTTGAGCTTAATAAGGAATAACACATTAAAAATTGTAACTATATCAAGGGATCGCAGAGGCTTCCATTTATTTAGGTTCCATATCCAAATGGATTCTATGTCTAGCCTACCCTACTAGAATTTTCCAACCAATTTCCATGACCCTTACTCCATCGTAACAACCAAAATCTCATCTAGAATGACTAGTTTGTTATAGGAGGAAGAAAGGTCAAAAAGAACAGTTGAGTCATATGAAATGCAATCCTTAGTGGTAACTGCAATGAAATAAAATACACATGGGTTAAAGGAGCAACCAAAACTTGAGGATCCATCCACAAACTCACCAATTAGACATTCAGGAGCACTGATATGGGGTGACTCTTCCATATTAACCACAACCTCAAGGGTTGAGCCCTCAAGATTAGGATTATCATAGGAACTGACTAGAATCCCAATATCCTAAGAACTAGCCACATGATCTACCACCAACAATTTGCCATTATCAACACCTACACAAACCTCTCCACCCAAAATTTGCACCCTCCCTATCATGCCTCAATTCAAATTCTTTGACTCTCATTCTACTTCAAATTAAGAAATTATTCCTATTCTTGGTTAAGTTGATTATACTTAATGAGAAGGAATATATAGAGAAAATATTCTTGGCTCTATTGATCATAGTTAATAGGAAGGAACAAATGTGGAGTTCTATTCCTAGAATTTAAACATACCTAGTGGAAATAGTAGATAAAAAATATATTCTTGAGAAGAGTATAGGATCCTCTCTCTAAGTTATTAAAAAATCTACCAAATTTTGAGATTAAATATTTTGAAAGTATATAAATCCATTTTAGAAACAAATACTAAGGTTAATAATAGGGTAAACCTATTCAAACTCAAGACCTTGAAGAATGCATATAGTTATTTATCCCAAAATCACATGGATTTAATGGTTCAAGTCGAGGAAATGTGATCTCAAGATAAATATTGTAGAGAAATTTTGAGCCACAGTAGAAGGAAATCCTAAAGAAAATAATATTTTAGTATTGGAAATGAACTCTTATGCTTTAGGATTGGGTAGTTATACCTAGAATTGGAAATGAACTCTTATTTTATATAGATTTATATGTTTCATAATTTTTCATATTGTCTTTATACTAAATATTAATTTAAAATATTTAAGTAGTAGTATTGAAAGAATAATATTTTTATTGGAACCAACAATTATAATTAGTAAAAAATAAGAGAGGTTACAATAAAAAGGGAGTAATCATAGCAAGGCCACCCAAACAATCAACATCATAAAGACCTGAGGTAAAAAACAAAATCAGTCGTTAAAAGGGTGAATAAACAGAATAACAAAATAAAGAGAGTCACTCCAAGAGAATATCTAGCCCTACTGTGGGCACTGGTAGAACAATTGGTAGAACACAATGATGCTATAAAATATCACCCCCTCAACCTGCTATGTTGAGGCCTCAAATAAACAAAGGGACCTTAAGGCAAAGGGACGTTACGCGAAGCCATGTTGATAGCGCTCAGAACCTTGCACCATGACAAGATTTATCAAATATGCCAACTCATGATTCAACTTCGAAGTCTACAAATGGACCTAAATAGTAACAATTAAAAAATATTGTAATATTTTATACAATGAAAACTGAATTTTCAGATATACAGTAGCATTCCTAACTTTCCAAAGTTGAAACAAAATAATAACACGAAAAAAAACCAGAAAACAACTATAAGCAAGCCAATAACTGTTATCTCCAAAAATAATTTTAAATAAAATTCTTACTAAAATTTTGGGCCACATGAAAGTATAACAATAGTATTCACATTAAAACTAGTTTTTATTTTTCTTTTTATCTATTTATTTTAATTTATAAACTTTGATCACTCCAAACTATACATATAAGGTTTTAAGATGTAAATATACATAATTTTAATATGCACTTTTGTAAAATAAAATTCTTAAGATTATTTTTTATATTTTTATTTTTTAATTTAATTAATAAATTAATTTATAATTTTAATGAAAATAAATTTATTTTAATTATTTTTGGTTGAAGTAGATGCAAAGTATATTTGGGAACACAGGGTCACCTTCCCCATGATTCCTTGATTAAATTTCAAAGACACACCAACTCTAGACAATGTTTTTTTATTATTCAAAATTAACTTTATAAAAAAATATTATTAAAATAAAATTATTATTAAACTTATTTAAGTCAAAATGGAAAGCATATGCATATAGTTTTTAATGTACTCATTAGTATAGTATACTAAAAACATAATGATTAAGTTGTTTGTATTTGGAAGTCTTTAAAGCTAGAAGTGCTTTTATTTTTTCTAAATTATAAATATAATTTAATCATTTAGTATTATTTATTTATTTTATAATATAAATTATAATTGTATATACCTTAAAATACCAACATATAATTTTTGTAACTATGAAGGCAATAATTTATTTTATAATATAATTTATAATTGTATATACCTTAAAATACCAACATATAATTTTTGTAACTCTGAAGGCAAGATAAATTGTTCTTACTTTTCTTTTAAGGTTCTAAATAATATACTAGAATAGGTTTAATTTTCATTTCTCTACACTAAGATATAGTCATCAATTTGAACCTATTTGCTTAAATCACATTATTTTTTAAAACTCAAAGAAATGCAAAGGTTTGTACTTAGCTTCTACTAATTTATAAAATGATATTTTTCCTCTGACATTGAAAAAAAAAAGATTTATTAAATATCATAGTTGTACATCCATTGAAGCTTATATTTTTGAGCAAAATGTAAGGTATTATTGTTTTCTTTTCCTAAAAAATATAGGAACTTATTTTCTTGAATAACATTATTGGTTTAAACTTAGAGATATGTGGAGGTTTGTACTTTGTTGCTACTACTTTGTATAATGTTATATTCCCTCTAATATTGGCCTCATTAGTGAAAAAAACTTGGATCTATTGAGTATCATAATTGCATACTCATTGATGAGGCCAATATTTTTTTAGCTTTTGGAGCCTTAAACATAAAGAAAATGCATTCACAAGTATAGAAATAAACATGCACTAATACAACTATGATAATAGTATAAAACCATGCATGAAATTATGATAGAAGATTTGATACAATGCTCTAAAAATGCTCATATAGAAAGCTCACGAAAATTACAATGCTCCTCTCATGGAGTTTGCAACTCCTCCATGATAGAAAAATGGAGCTACATTGTTCCTACTACTACTCACACCTTTGCACTACTTCCACTCTCTCACAATCACTCACAATGAGGCATTTATATATAAATATAGGTTACTTGCCTCTCACTCAACCCTAAGACTCGTGTACATATGGACTATATGCACATTTACATCATTGCACATTCTAACACTTGTGCATTTATTCTACTACACTAATAAAGTAATAAATCCTAATATAATCCTAAACTATATATGCACCCATGAGGGTACATTAGGAAATAACCAAATGATGTAATAGCCATATTTTCCAACACCCCTCTATATTACATTATTTGGTTTTGAAGACATTAGTCTTCAATGTGGACCTTTGACTCTTGAGTAGTCTTCATCTTGATGGAATTATTTTCCATATGCTACTTCTATCTTTATGTGGTTCTCCAATATTCCCTTTGATCCTGAATGCTTGATGAACTTCTTGAGATCTTTTGGATATCCTTGATGAACTAAGGACCTGATAATATTGCTAGTCATGAGAGAATCATGATTGTTTTCTTTTCTTTCCTCTGGTTTTCTATGTGACTCGTATCTTTGATCTTCAAAAATATCAAGCTTGAATTTGTGGTCAGTAGATATTTTTGAAATAAGAATTTGAAGAAAGCAATGTAATATGAATATTAAATTTTCTTCAAATTTTTTATAGTATTTGTCCTTGTAGTAACAAAAATAGGATGAATGAGATTTTCCTTCACAATATCTACATGGGTGTAGACTCCAACAATCTTCCTTCTCATGACCTAGTTTGTTACAATGAGTACAAAGTAGATGTATCTCCATTTTCTTAGTTTTAGGAATATCATGTTTGTTAATTTCTTTGATGATCTGATTAAACCATTTGTGAACAATTGTAGCTATCCCTTCTTTTCCTTTTTCAAAAATTTGCATGAGTTCCTTTGTTTTAAAATTTTTTATATTGATTACTGTCTCATTGGATAATGTTTTTGAAGGATAGAATTCAGTCAAACATTCAGATCTACATTCAATTTGATCTTCTTTGTTAATTTCATATTTTTATGACTTGCTAATTATACTTTCCATTGAGACCAGTTTATATTTAAACCACAGTGGGATTTTCTTTGTAAAATAATTTTTTAATATATCATTTTCAATAGACATCCTTGTGTCTCCTGAATAGAGGTTCCTTTTATGTAATATCAAAGGACTTCTCCTAATATTTTATCTTTAAACCACATTGGGATTTTCTTTCTAAATGCATTTTTTAATATATCCTTTTCAGTAGACATCCTTGTGTCTCCCGAATAGAGGTTCCTTTTATGTAGGATCAACCTTGAAATGACTTCTCCTAATATAATTGTTAGCTTTCTAAATAGGTTAACTCGCTATAACTACTTTCTTTTTTCTAGAAAATTTTTAAAAAGTAATTTCAAATATTGGAGCTCAATATATTTAGTTATATCCTCTATGTCCTTTTGAATTAATCTTCCAACTAAAAATTTTGATGCACTCAATATTTTAATAACTATGATTTGGTGCAATAATTGGTTTCTAAACTTCTTAAAATTTCATTTGAAGTAGGATTCCTTATATCTCCCTAATTAGAAGTTTTAGAAATATAAAATTGTTTGCAAACTAATTTTTGTTTACTACTCCTTATATCTCCCTATGTTAAGAGTTTGCAACTATTCTTTAGAAGCAATGGAAATGATATAAATGCTTCTAGTTTTACTCTACGTCTTATATAACCAATATTTTGTTCTAGAGATCTTTTTAACACCTTATTGCTCCTATTAATTTCTCTAGAATGTTTAATAAAACTTGATATCAAACTTGCAATATAATGATGAATGTTTCTCACCTTCTTACTTTTGATTTGCAAGTTGTTTGTATGCGGTTTGCAAGGGCTGATTTCCTTGTTTCTCTTCACCTTGCTTGTCAACGTTTTCCTCCTTGTAGAAGGATTGTTTTCCTTTTCTCTCTTCAATCGAATGCTGGTTGGATACATGCTCTACTCTTCACACTTCAACTTGGTTGATATGTGCACTATTTTGGGCTTGAAATCTCTCTTTAAAAATGATCTTCTACTGGTACGTAGTCTTCTATCACTTGTTGGTTTCTACATATCCTTAAAATAGTAGCCTTTCACCTCTTCAATATCTTTGATACAACCTTGGGCTCTCCTCATTTTTTTACGTATGTAGGAGCCTTCTTTACTTGGTGTAATATGATATGGGAGTTCCAAATGGCACTTATCCTCTTCACCTTCTTGAAAATGTTTATACTTGCACCTCCTTGTAGCACTTATGACATGTGGTGCTTGTCCTTTGAAAATATTTGTTCAACTCCTCCTTTCAATGCCTGTGACAAGTGGTACTCATCTTCTTACTCCTTAGTGGTTGATGGTTGTTATAGATGCTCTTACCTTCTACTTCCATGTTGGGTGCTCCTTTGTCTTATCTTGGCTTGGAGGAGTGTTACTTTATGATGTTGGGTGCTCCTTTGTATTATCCTTGCTTGGAAGATGTTAAACTATAATTTTGGGTGCTCCAAACTCCTTTTGCAATGTGGCACTCTTCTCCTTGAGTGCTTAGAACAACTCCTCTATGTGGCCAATGATTCCTATCTTCCTTTGAATTTTCTAGCACTCTCCAACGCTCTATTCCTACAAATTTTCTTGCTGTAAATATTTTCTCTTTGGAGAAAATTTTTGTGCTATCTTCAATGGTGCTCTTGGATGTGGAAAACCTATTATTTTTAGCTTGCTTCAATGATGATGGTGCCTCCTTTGTTGGTGATAATTTATTTGCAATATGACTTTAGCTTCACCTTTGTATTTTCCACTTGTCTTATCTCTTTTTGCAGGTCCATTTTTGTGCTTTATATGGGTGGAAATTTTGATGGCTATGACACTTCTTTGGGAGTCTTTTGACACCTTAGATAATCTAGAATTTCAACCTCTTGAATGCACCTTCTATTGCTTTTCGAAGGCTCTTTTCATAAGGTTTTGTAGAGTGCCCTTTTTGAGGAGTTCTTAACACTTCCTTTTCCTTTGTAAAACCTACCCTTTTTCTACACTCGTGGAGTCCTTTGGATGACTCACAAACATATACTATGACTACCCCCTTGTGCTTGAAAATATATCCTTTACCTTGCTCAAAATGTGGGCTTTAATCTACTGATGTGGCTATTCAAACGTATGCTCCCTAAGACTATTTTAACCTTCTCCAAGACTGTCCTGTAAATCTGTTTGGAGATGTGCACTTAAACTTTGAATTTCTTCTTCCTTTTAAGCTCTTTTTCTAACTACAATTTGCTGGCTTCTCTTCTCCATATTTTGGAGGTATTGTTATCCTTTTTGGTGGCTATTCCTTGCCACAATAATCTGCCATTTACTTCTACAAAAGAGCTCTCAAAAATCTACCTTTGATGACTAGTTTGGCTGAACTAGAATATTACCTTTAACTCTTGACAATATTTTTCTTGCTTGGCTATTCTTTAACTTATTAACCCAAGCTACTCAATGTAATATTTTGCATTCTTTTTTATGCAAATATAGTCTTCCTAACTTCTATTTTTTTCATGTGCAGGTTTGCTCCTTGTAAACTATAACTTCTGCACTATTTTGAAGACTTGGAATGAAAACTATTCTATGCAACTTTTGATCCTTTGAAAAAATGGTGCTTAATAAACCTTAATATAAAACCAAATATGAAAGCTCAACTCATGAAATTTTTGCACCTTATTGTTGCATACCTTTTTCTCTCATAGATGATGGAGATAGTGGTGATTCAAGTCACCTCAATGGCTGCCTTTTGTGGATGATTTTGCAGCTCTTCTATGCTGTCCAAAAATAGCTCTTTGCTCACCTTTCTACAACTTCAATACCTTATCAACTTGCTGCTCTAAACTCTGATTTGGTGGCTTCAAAACTTCTTCAGAATGTGCTTCTAGAATCTAATTTTTAGTAGTCACTAATGCTACCCATAATTTCTAAAATTTTCAGCACTAAGCAATCTTCACTATTGCTTTTAATTTCTTTGATTTGCTACCTTTTTCACTATCCATGAACTCTATATTTTGTAGCTCTGAGTGTTGTTAATATGCTACCATTTTCTTTGTCTTCAAATCTAAAAATTTTCCAGATTGTAAGGCAGTCAATACCATCACTGAAATGCTATCCTTGAATCCCAAAAAATTGGTAGGATTCTCCCCAAATCATAGCTGAGATGTTGCTCAAGAACCTCCTTCAATGATGGCCCCCAAATCTTGCAGATTTGGTGGTTCTTCTATCTCTTTTCACTTACCAAATTTTAACTTCAAAGTAGATCTCCTCCTCAAACAATCTATCAATCTTGAGATCTATTCAATACTACCTTTTTGATTTGACAATCTTCTTGCCAAACTTTCTCCTTTGGGCTTGTCGTCGAATGGCGATGATTGTCCCAATTCCTTAGTTTCTTCTTTGGTAGTAATTTCTTCAATGAGTCCTTCTATGAACTCCTTCAATGAGGCTCACCAAGCCTTCTTCTTGAGACCTCTCCAAGGTTCTCAATCTTGTAGCTTCTAAATCTTCAATGAGACCTTCCTTGGCCTCTTCAATATTCAACTATGGAAATGAGATCTTCTTCTAGGATCTCTTAAATCTGCTACTATTGAAATATCTTCTTCAATAGGGCCTTCAATGGACCTCTTATTCAATATTCAATCTTCAATGGATATCTTCTTCAATAGAGTCTTCAATGGATCTCTTCTTCAATAGGTCCTTCAATGGACCTCTTCTTCAATAGGGCCTTCAATGGACCTCTTCTTCAATCAAAAGTTTTCAATCTTCAATGGAGATCACCAATCTCCAATATTTAGCTAGGACTCTTCTCCTTGAGTCTCTTTGATCTTCAATGGGGTCTTCTTTCTAGGACCTCCTTCCTAGATTTACAATCTTCAATGTGGCTTCCATGGCCACTAAATATCTCCTCGATCTATCAACTAGGAGTCTTCAATCTGTAAATATTTCAATGGGACCTTTCTCCTTAGGCCTCCAAATCTTCAATCCTCATTTTTCTGCAACAAAGAATCAATCCCTGCATGAGGAAAGTAACTTTGAATTTCAGGCAATGAAGATGAAGTTCTTCTCTATCTGTTGTAGGAAGCTTCCCACCTTTTGAGAGTTAATTTTTTGCAACAAGAAAAACTTAGATGATAGTAACCAAATGGTTCTCCTGAAAACTTATTTTCTCTCTTGCAATAAAATATTAGAGATAATAAAAATTTCTATGACTCTATGAAAAATAAACTTCACTAGTTGGATTGCCAATCTAGTGGAACAATGCTGAGTTCTAGTCTTCACAAGCATTACAACTCTTGTGGAAAAACTCTAGCTAAATCTATCATGTGGCTTTATCTATTTTCTATTCTTCTACCTAGAGCTACTTCTATAAAAAAATCTATTGTGATGGTATTTGCATGCAGCGGTGCACTATGGCTGATCCAGTTTGCAAATACTCAACAATAGTACTTGTGGATTTCCTTTGATCCACCATGGCTCTGATACCACTATTAGATTTTGGAGCCTTAAACATAAAGGAAATGCATTCACAAGTATAGAAATAAACATGCAATGATACAACTATGATAATAGCAAAAAACCATGCATGAAAATATGATAGAAAACTTGATACAATGCTCTAGAAATGCTCATATAGAAAGCTCACAAAAATTATAATGCTCCTCTCATGGAGTTTGCAACTCCTCCATGATAGCAAAATGGAGCTACATTGTGCCTACTACTACTCACACCTTTGCACTACTTCAACTCTCTCACAATCACTCACAATGAGGCCTTTATATAGAAATATAGGTTACTTGCCTCTCACTCAACCCTAAGACTCATGTACATGTGGACTACATGCACATTTACATCATTGCACATTCTAACACTTGTGCATTTATTCTATTACACTAATAAAGCAATAACTCCTAATATAATCCTAAACTAAATATGCACCCATGAGGGTACATTAGAAAATAACCAAATGATGTAATAGCCATATTTTCCAATAGTTTTTGAGCAAAATGTAATATATTTTTTATTTATTTTTTATAAGGGTGGAATAAGGGGTTTTTGAAAGGTCCTCAACTTTTTTACATTGTCACACAACACATATATATACCTCATTTTTAATGCAAAATGGGATAATACATAGGTCCTCCTATTTAAGGATACAACCCATATACCCATAACTATATAATAATATCTATTATAGACTTAGAAATAAATATAAAACCAATGCTATTGTAGACACTAAAATCATGTAAATCGGATAATATTGCCATGATGCCACTCTTATCGACACCATATGGCCCCATTGGGAAACCCTCAAGGGTTAATTAGGGGTCCTAACCACTTTTGGGAAGGTTTACCCCACTTTTGGGAGGTTTTGGGCCATGTAGCCATGGTCATCCCACCCCAGGATGACCATAGTTCATGGCCATCCCACCTAGGGATGGCCACAAGCAACCATCCCTGGGTGGGACGGCCATGGTCTAGACCCCTCAAAAATTCAAGGGTGGGATAAATGGCAATCAATTTCTACCATTTATCCCACCCAATGACTTATGATAGATTGGGAGACTGTCTAGGCCATTAGGAACTGCAAATTGGAGGCCCAAATTGGAGGCCTCTTCCTCCCAATGCATGGCAAGGGTGTTGACAAGTGGTGGCACCTGCCTTGCATGCCCCAACTTGCCCCTTTTTCCATTTTTCCCTCTTGGGCTATAAATTGGAGTGTTTCCACTCAATTTCAGAGAGAGCTCTTTGCAAGTATTTTCCATGAAGTGCTACCAAGATTACCTCTCACCTTTTGCCCTCATATTTGCCCTTGGAAACTTCATCAATCGAAGGTGTTTTCAAGGCATCCCCAAATACGCACATCCCATCCAAAACCCATCCATTCCTATGAGTGAATTTACCAAATTTGATGACAACATCCCTAGGAGGGTTCTAGACTAGATCCAAATGGAATTGGTGGCAAAAACCACCATATTTGGTGGTCGTCCCACCCTAGGATGGCCCCCATTTTGTGGCAGTCCCAATTGGAACACCCAAGGATGGCCATGAATTGGGCCATAATTTTGAATCAATTTTAGTGTAGATAATTTCTAGAGCAATATATTAGCATCATACTTGAATTTGGTGAATTTTGGAGTAGTTTTGAATTATTAATTAGGGTTTTTGTGATTACAATCCTAATTGGCCCACCTAGGGATGGCCACATATTCTGCTCATAATTTCACTTCAATTTCTACATAGATCATTACAAAAGTAGTTAATATACATCATGTTAAGTTTTGGAAGCATTTGGAGTAGTTTAGATATGTTGATTGCACTTTTTACATTCAATATTGCATGCATTCCTTTGATATTATCATAATCTACACATGCTATTAACCCATTTTAATTTCTTGTGTGTAGGTACAGGTATTCCAATGCATGAGGAAGGAGCTAAAGATTTGAAGAAGGATAGCTCATTCAGTGGTAACAAAAACCCATGCTCCAATCGTGAGTGCGAGAAGAACATTGAAAGCGCGCCATAAGTTTATGAAAGGATTGGATCCTTCAACATTGTAATTTGAATTGTATCAAATTGAGAGCCCTCAAGGGGACATATTGTAACCTTCTATTTGAAAAATTAAATAATACAAAGAGAACCCCCCATTTATTTCAAATATTTATCATCTTTATGTTTACTTTATTGTCGCTTTTGAATGCTTGATTAGAACAATAGATGCATTTCAATTTCCATTGCTAGGTGCACCATTTTTTTTGCTCTATAGTGGTGATCATGGTGGGACCCTTGTCCCTTTTCATTTCTACCATTTTTAACCTTGTTTTTGCACTTTGGATGTTGCAGGTTCTAGCCATTCTGGACTGAAACGACCCCTAAATTCCTAATTGGAACACCTAGGGATGGCCACAACAACCATCCCACCCAGGGATGGCCCCCAAATTTGTAGCCATCCCACCCTAGGATGGCCACAAAATAGGGGGTTTTCAGCCCAAATTTCCAGAAATAGTAACTTCACAGATAGTCAAGGTAAGTGCCTAAACCTTCAATTTGCATTAAGGTTGTTCAGAAAAGGGTAAATTCAGTTGTTTATGTCTTCTCTTTGTTGATTGAAAGGTTAATTTTTGCTTTTCATAAAAATCTAAGTAGAAAATAGAAGAAAAATAGGAAAAAGAATAGTCTTAATCATGCATTTGAATGGTTTACCTGTGTGTGACCTACCTAATGGTTAGGTCTTCATATAGGATAAGCACTTTTGTAGGTTCTTTATTCATGCATATTTTTCTGAAAGTAAAACGTTCTTTGTGCATTTAGTGAACTAGCATTGAATGCTCTCTTGTTTTACTTTCTTAAAGGATAAAAATAACCACACACACCACATCACATTTGAACATTAGTGAGTTGGATTTCATCCCCAACCACTAATAGAGACCAACGATGGTGGGTTTCATCTCCACCCATTGGCTCAAATCCTACGAACCCTATTTTTGGCCAAAACCAGCTCCAAGAACCATCATAGCCTATGGGATAGAGCATATATTTCTCTTCGAAGAGGTATATCACTCACGATCAATATGGGTGAGGACTGGTAGGACCTGTGCTCCCTGAATAGGTATGGGCTTCATCTCCATACTTTGGTGGGTTCACGTGACCAAAATTTTATTGTCAATTTTTGAGCTACGAGTATACAGGTGAAATCCTTTAAACAATTGAGAATTACATCAACAACATTCAAACACGTGAAAAGATATTCCTTTGCAAAACAAAAAATCTAAACACACTAAATAGTTTAGGAACACATATAAATTTTTAAAAGAGATAAACACTTGTATGATTGTGTGTTTCTATTTTTGTGTGTTGAATCATTAAAATTTGTAAAGGAGATAATCACATAGGTTTTAGAAAGAAGTAGTTATGGTTTGCACCCATAGCCAAGCCCACTTAAGGGCTGACACTACGGGGAGTAGGCAAGGAGATGTAGATCATCTCTGATTTGACCCTAAGGACTTGGTTATACCTCCTTGGTGGCCTCCTACTCGCCCAAGTCCTAGATTATCAAATAGGGAACCTAGCCTCCAAGGGACCCCCATGTGGGACACCCCTACAGGTTGTGGTCCTAGTCAGGGAAATTATTTCCCAAGTATAGACACTTCACATACCTTCTTTCAAGAATGGCAGCAGTGCATTGAGGTGCCTACACATAGAGAAATACCATGCATTCATGTGCCTACTTGGTCTACCTCACACACCTACATGCAGGATCAAGACTATGCACCATGGGTAGGGCTAAATGATCACAATACACCCTTAGATCACCCTGATAGGTCTCCACAGTATAGATATCAAGATGAGTATGATTCTCATCACCCTAGATGGGTAAATTTAGCTCTTCCCTTCCTCATTTATGAAGGAAGACCCGAGGAAAATCTTGATTATCCTCGATCGCATCATTCGATGCAAGAACGATGTGCTTCTATGCCAGCTGAGTGCAAAGAGCATCTATTTAGGAGTGAGCCTCAAGTAAACATGACCTCTCTCAATCGAGGGAAGCTCATAGTAGATCTATCAGATCATCCTGAATAAGATAGGTATCAAGGCAATGATGCTAGGGCTTATAGGCCCCACATAGCTGAGCAGATAAATCAAGTTGTCAAAAGGTATGTTGATCACCAAGCCCAATTTAATTAGCTTTAGCTAGATAAATAATGCTTGGATCTCTTAGATCATCAGCATCATCTAGAAAAACAAAGGATTGAATAGTAGATTCAAGAGACCTTGTGCAATGGGGTTCCTACCCCAAGTACACATAGATAGGGGGTTCATCAGAGGCAACCCACTTTTAACCAAAATAGGCCTCCTAGGCCTAATCAAATGGTGCCTCCTCGACCTCCTAGGCCTAATCAAGACTTTCCCCCTAGGCCAAACATAGATCACCTTTAGCAGGCATTAGTTCCTCCTTGTAGGCCCATTCAAGAAACACCTTACGGGGCCTATGATGATTTGGAACTAGAAGAGGAATACCTAGAAGCACCTTATGGAGGTATGGTTGATGATAATAAACCACCATGCCACATGCTTAACATTCCTCACCCTCCACCATGGGGCCAAAATAAATAAGAGGAGATTAAATCCTCGGATACGTATAGAGCATTGCTTGAGTGCATGGAAACCATAGAGAGCAAGAAAGTTAGGTCTAGGTAATAGAAGCCCACTTTGTACCAGTTGCATAGTTAACCATTGCATCCATCTATTCCTTCCCCTCCATATCCAAAGCATTTCAAAATACCCAAATTAGATATATTTAAAGGAGAGGAAGATGCACAAGAGCATGTCACTAGGTTCATGAACCAGTGTTTCAATATTCAAGATGATGATGCATTACTCTTGAGAATATTTTTAATCACCCTCTCTGGCCCAACAGTAGAGTGGTATAATCAACTTCCAAGGCATAGCATCCATACTTTTAAAAAATTTTTAGATGCATTCTTGGAATATTTCACCTTCAATACTAAGAGAAAGGTGACCTTAACAGACCTCATGGGGTTAAAGCAATATGAAGATGAGTCAATAACAGACTATGGTAATAGGTGGTGAACACTTCTTGCTAAGCTACCTTACCTATTTCCAATGTCTGAGCTAACTAGGATGTTTTCAAAGAGTTATTTAAAGTTGATATCACTATTGCTACAACTCCAATAGTATCAAACTCTTGAATATGCTCTAGCATAGGCTAGAACCATAGAAGAAATTAAAATTCAAGAGGGGGAAATCGTAAAGCCTCGCAAGAAGGAGTGGACTAAGAACCCAAAGGGAAATCTAGCACAATCAAAATTCAACAGTAGTGAACCAAGTTGCCATCAATGTCCTAGGGCTTGTGCAACCAACATCACCTCAAAAGGTAAATTATCAGGCCCAACCTCCTACAAGTTATAACAACAACACTCAAGTGAACCAGGGTAAAATTCAGCAACGTCACCCTAGGCGACAATTTATGCCCTTCGTTGAGTCAATGGACTCCCTATTCGATCATCTATGTGTGGCCAAGGTGATTACTCTACCCGAGATCTAGCCTATAGACCCGAGTACAGGAAAACAAAAGCCTATGGGATGTCGAGAAGACCTATATTATAGATATCATAGGTAGATTGGGCATGACTTGCCCACGTGCTATAGTTTCAAAAACCTAGTACAAGATATGATTGAGAGGAATGACCTTCAAGTGGACAATCCTCTCATGACTAACAATCAATAAATGGGTATTTTTAAAGACCCACTACCCACTCATGAGGTACAAGAAGTTCCTACCAAACAAGTAAATGAGGTCCATACATCACCCCCTAAACAAGGGTACATCGGGATGGTTAGCATTGTGACAAGGAACATATGCTATCCAAGTCAAGTTGCACCGCCTATAGCTTCAAGCAATATTCCTTCAACATCATAGCCACCACCACCTCTAGTGCAAAGCCTTCCACCTCATCTAGTGGTTACAATAAAAAGTAAGCTAGCTCAAATATTATGAACAACATCGGCTAGACTTTCCATATATGAGCTTATTCAACAATCACCACCTCATAGAGAAGCTCTTATGGATATTCTTAAGTCGATTGACCTGCAGCCCCAAGAGTCTAACTATTTTATCAATTTTATGGGGCACGTCCAGTAGTGTAAAGAACCAGTGATCATATTTCATGAACACGAACTCAAATCGATTGCAAGTGATGTGGTTGATCCTCCTCTACACATCATTGCATGTGTAAATGGAACACCCTATAAGAGAGTTCTAATTGACACTAGTTCATCAAGTAACATCATCACCACTAATGCTCTCAAACATCTAGGACTTCTAGCATCCCATATTGTTGCATCTACCTACACCCTCCGAGCATTCAATGATATGATATGCTCAATAGTTAGCACTATAGTCCTACCTATTCAGGTGGGATGTAAAACTATACCGATATTGTGTCATGTTTTGGAGGGCATAATGGCCTACAATATATTGTTGGGAAGACCTTGGATTAGGGACATGAAGTGTGTTCCCTCCATCACTCACCAATGTCTAAAGTATACTTATGAAGGGCAAGTGCACATGGTTTCTGTAGACCTCGAGCCCTTCAAATACTGCAACTTGGTGCAACATATCCCTGAGTCGACCTTGCCATCGACTCATGTGGACTTCCAACCGAATACATCTATTCAGGGTCCAATTCCCTCACCATAACCTTCCATTACTCCATTACCATATTCTTCCATACCATCATCATCATTGGCACCTTCAGAAACACCTTCATCATCATCCAATCCTCCATAGAGGAATATGTCGAAGAGGCCAATTGATGAGATCCCTCCCATCATTTCCACCATTTCTATAGAAAGAT
Source organism: Wollemia nobilis (assembly GCA_028583015.1). NCBI lineage: Eukaryota > Viridiplantae > Streptophyta > Pinopsida > Araucariales > Araucariaceae > Wollemia > Wollemia nobilis. The sequence goes on from JAQPPZ010017235.1 coordinate 18,119,899, forward strand.
ATTCCTAGTCTAGCAGATGAGGAACCATCTCATGAGGTAAGCATTGAGTCATCTCAAGCCTCATTTCTATCTCCTCCACCTTCACCATCCCAGGTCACAGTCCATTTGGCTAGCACAGGTTTAGGAGAGTATCTAGTGAAGAACATCACAACTATTCCAGTCATTGAGATAGTGCAAGATATGGGATGACCTCATCTTCCCATAGGTACCATTGTACCTCTAGGCATACCTCCCAATCAAATAAATTTCATATATAGGGGTATTGAATATGGAATAGAGCCATCTCCTCAGCTAGAAGAAGATGAGGAACCTTTCTCTGAGGATATAAATTACATGTCCAATCTCGACTACGCCTTGCAATATCTCCATCATTGCCATTGGCATGGCTATGATCTAGGGTTGTATGAACAAGGCACTCATGTTCCTTGCTAGCCACAATATCAAATACCATATGATAAATTTGGCCTAGGACACAACAAGCTTGTACCCCTTGATGTCCTCATAGAGAGTTTAGAATACCTAGGTCTGAACTATAGGGATGAGCTTGCACGTGATCCCTATGCTAATCCAAATCATGTCCACTCTTTGGGGATTATTTTTCCACAAACATGATAGATCAAGGGATATATCATGATTTCACCCAATCTTTTAAAAAAGGTGAAGGTTCGCATACACTTCCATATGATAATGAGGAAGAAGATCAAGGTCCCCCTGAGGAATGGATGATAGATGATGAATTATATTATGGTGTAGCACCCATCAACTACCCTATTTCAGATGAGGAATATGAGTAGGTCATCCCATTGGATGACGAAGAAGAATTCTACCTGTGTATGTTCCTAGTGCAACATCCCATTTGGTGATAACTTTTGCCACTTGAAGAGCAAGCTCATCACCTTCCACATAGACCACCGTCGGTCATTCCACCTCCACCGCAACCACCCCCATGAGTCTTGCGACAACCTATTGTCCCTAGACCTAATCACCCATCCAATGGAAGTCATCCATCCATCAATATGATTTCCATAGATCTTACTGCACCATTGCATGATTTGAATAACCCATCAAAGCCATTGCACCTCGACCTTGAGGCAATTGACTTTGATCGGGGAGATTCTCCCCCATATCCATCAGAGTATTGGCCTTGCGATGAAATGTTACAACCATTTCATTTTTTTCCAAGGACTACTCAAAATGTCTTTCAGGCTGAGGTTGAGCATGAGTTTCCAATTGATGATGTAAATCCAGCTGATGACATTCATTTGATCCCTACTCCACACCAATTGGAAGAGGGATCTCATATGTCAATTGAGCCAACAATTGACAGGGATATCAACACAGATCCTGATAATCCCCAATTCATCAAGCTAGGGAAGGTTTATCCCCTACTAAGCAAGCTAATTATATAGAGCTTTTAAAAGAGAAGAAGATAGCTTTTGTGTGGTCCTATAGAGATATGCCAGGACTAGATCCCAATTTAGTCATGCATAATCTCATGATTGACCCAAATGCAAAACCAGTTAAGAAAAATCTGTGCAAGATGCATCCAACAATAGCCTTAATGGTGAAATATGAATTGCAAAAGTTGTTAGATGTCAACTTCATAATATCAATTGATTATCCACCATGGGTTTCCAATATGGTACCTATCAAGAAACCCAATGGAAGGATTCACATTTGCACTAATTTTTGAGATCTAAATAAAGTGAGTCCTAAGGATGAATTCCCTTTTCCAAACATTGATGCACTGGTGGATGCCATAGCAGGTCATGAGATGTTATCCCTAATGGATGGTTTCTCTGGATATAATCAAATTCACATTAATCCAGAAGACCAGCTCAAAATGGCATTCACAATGCCTTGGGGGATATTTTGTTATAAGGTCATGCCTTTTGGCCTCAAAAATGTTGGTGCTACCTACCAGTGAGCTATGACTTATATCTTCCATGACTACATGCATAAAATTTTGGAATATTACATAGATGACTTATTGGCTAAGTCTTTACTTCACCATGAGCACATTGATGTATTGCACAAAGTTCTAGATCACCTCATTGAACACAATGTTAGACTAAATCCCAAGAAGTGCGTCTTCGACATCACATCTGGAAAACTCTTGGGATTCATAGTCTCTAAACGAGGCATAGAAGTTGACCCAAATAAAGTCAAGGTAATCCTAGAAATGCCTCCCCCCACTACTATCAAGCAGCTACATAGTCTGCAAGGAAAGGTCACATCCATCAAACGCTTCATAGCGTAATTGTCGGATAAGTGTCGACCTATGAACAAGTTGTTACACAAGGGGGTCACATTTAAGTGGGATGACGAGTGTCAAGCCATCTTTGACGAGATTAAACAATATCTGGCTTCACCACTAGTATTGGCTCCTCCTCGACCAGGAGTGTCGTTCTATCTATACATCTCATCTACTGAGCTTGCATTGGGCACCATGTTGGCCCAAAAGAACGAATTGCACAAAGAACAGGCTACATACTATATTAGCCACACCCTGGTCAGTTATGAAATAAATTATGCATACATTGAGAAGCTATGCTTAGCAGTGGTTTTTGCCACTAAAAATCTATGCCATTACATGCTCAATCATACCACGTATGTAGTATCTAAAGAGAATCCATTGTGATATATGATGATTCAAACTTACCATAATAGTCGCATAGTGAAATGGATTATGTTGTTGATGGAATTTGACCTTGAATTCATCAGACAAAAATCAATTAAAGGTCAGGTCATAGCCAATCAACTCGTAGAGGCTCCCCTCTAGGATGACCAGCCTCTTAGCATAGAGCTTCCCAATGATGGAGTTTTTTAGGTGTCAGAATCACCTGATCCTGAAGAGCCTAAAGCAAAGGCTGACATAACTCTATTTTTTGATGGCTCTAAATGCGAGCAAGGGGGTGGTGCAGGAATTGTATTTTTCACACCACAAGGGGCTCCAATACCCCTATCATTTAAACTTGATTTCCTATGCACCAACAATAATATCGAGTATGAAGCTCTCCTCATAGGCCTTCAAATGACAATCACCATGAAAATAACCAAGCTCAATATTTTTGGTGATTCCTTGCTCATAGTGAATCAGGTCAAGGGAATATTCCAATGTAGATGCCCAATCTTGCAAGCCTACAAAGCCCTAGTGGATAAAATTTTGGCAAAATTTGAATGGTATGATATTGAGGCACTCCCTCGTTCATCTAACCATTTTGTGGATACAATGGCCTCCTTAGGGTCTTTAATCCCGTAGAACCCTTCTGATGATATCACAACCATTCAATTCAAAATGCTATCACATTCTATGACTAAGCGTGAGGAGCTCAACTCCATGCCAGAAGTCCACATGATTCAAATTGAACCTTCTCATGAATGGTTCTCTCAACTTCATAATTGCTTAAATAATACCGCTTGGGGGACTTTGTTCCCTCAAACTCCTTTTGATAGCAGCACAACGCTATATTTACAAGTTCTCTCCCAATCAGCATTTGTGAGAGATGAACTTCAAAAGGATCAAGAAATTAATGCAATTGAGGCTTCTTCAAAATAATATTGGTCCATCCAACTAAAATATTACCTAAAGCTTGGTAATATCCCTTCTAGATTATTGCATGCCACCAAGCGTGCATTCAAGAAAAAAGTAGCAAAATATGTCTTACTTGGAGATATATTGTATCGTCGAAGCTACGAGGGTATCCTCCTTCATTGCTTAGAGCATCAAGAGTCAGTTTGGATAATCACCCAAGTGCATGATGGTACATGTGGTGGCCATTTCAGTGGCATGGCCATCACCAAGTGCATTCTTCGCATGGGCTATTATTGGCCAATGTTAGAGCAATATTTTTGTACTTATGTTAAGAAGTGCATCAAGTGTCAACACCATGCTAATTTGACACACGTACCTTCTCAGGCCTTACAACCGATTCAATCGGTTTGGCCATTTTCACAATGGGGGTTTGATTTAATTAGGAAAATCTCACCCTCTTCTTCAGGTCATCATATGTTCATCATTATGACCATTGAGTACTTCACAAAATGGGTGGAAGAAATTCCCCTTACCACTATGACTGGACCTCGCATTATGGAGTTCATGTTGCATAATATCATTTGTCATTTTGGTATCCCATCCAAGATAATTTTAGATAATGGGCCACATTTTAAGAATAAGGATGTGCATGCTTTAACAACTAAATATAACATCCAACATAGTTTTTCTATGCCCTATTATCCACAAGAAAATGGGCAAGCTGAGGCATCAAATAAAATAGTAATTGTAATCTTAAAGAAAACCATTAAGGATAATCACAAAGATTGGCATGATCAATTGCCTCTAGCCCTTTGGGCTTACCGCACTAGTATTCAAACACCCACTAGGGCAACCCTATTTTCACTAGTGTATGGTGTTGAGGTTGTCATGCCCCTAGAGTTGGAAATCCCATCATTGTGCATATCCATGCAAGAGTTCATCGATGATGACACCGCACGATAGGCTCACCTAGACCAATTAAATTTGCTTGATGAACGATGTGTTAATGCTCTTGAGCACCTACATGTTTATCAAGAGAGGCTTAAGAGAGCCTATAACATGAAAGTCCATCCTAGAGACTTTCAGGTTGGTGATCTTGTTCTAAAATAGAACCAACAAAACTCTAACTTGCCACCCCATTTATGGGACAAATTTATGGTAAACTAGTTAGGTCCTTACATTATCACTAGTCATATTGGACCTAGAACTTATCACCTAGCTTCCATTGAAGGATGTGAGGATCCTGAGCCCTTGAATATCCTTCACCTACGGCCTTTTCATGCTTAAAGCACCACACCCTAAAATGCTCCAAAGGTGTCTATGAACCCTTTGGTCACCCTAAAATGCTCCAAAGGTGTCTATGAACCCTTTGGTCACCCTAAAATGCTCCAAAGGTGTCTACAAACCCTTTGGTCACCCTAAAATTCTCCAAAGGTGTCTACAAACCCTTTGGTCACCCTAAAACACTCCAAAGGTATCTACAAACCCTTTGGTCACCCTAAAATGCTCCAAAGGTATCTACGAACCCTTTGGTCACCCTAAAATTCTCCAAAGGTGTCTACAAACCCTTTGGTCACCCTAAAATTCTCCAAAGGTATCTACAACCCTTTGGTCACCCTAAAATGCTCCAAAGGTGTCTACGAACCCTTTGGTCACCCTAAAATGCTCCAAAGGTGTCTACAAACCCTTTGGTCACCCTAAAATACTCCAAATGCATCTATGAACCCTTTGGTCACCCTAAAATGCTCCAAAGGTATCTATAAACCCTTTGGTCACCCTAAAACACTCCAAAGGTATCTATAAGCCCTTTGGTCACCCTAAAACATTCCAAAGGTATCTATAAACCCTTTGGTCACCCTAAAATGCTCTAAAGGTATCTATAAACCCTTTGGTCACCCAAAAATCTCCAATGGCATCCATTAAGCCCATTGGTCAAACATATATATATTTATCAAAATCCAAAAACATTATTAAAATATCAAAAACACAAAAATATTGCATTGCATTATATTTCATATTGCTGAATTAAACAATCACTTGCATTAGGCATACCTATCATTGCATTTTGCATTCTAGAGTTGATCATACATGTCTAGCACCAGGTCTATCCACTAGCCATCATTCAAAATCAACTTTATCAAGAGTCATTATTAATACTCATCTACATTTCAATTATCATTTACATTTTCCACCTTTCATATGTGTGTCTATTTCCCTTCACCTAGGCCATTTTTTATAAGGCAATTTTAGGTTTTTTGGTCACTCAATCATCTCTAGTTTTCTTTTTATATTTTGTAGAAAGCTATCCTAATTTTTAGAAGGTAGATTCTTGCTTTGATTGTACCTTGTATACATCAAAATCCCAACATATTTTCATACTAATAAATCCAAGTGTTGCACAAGGAAAGATGAAACCTACAAAGTGGTCCATGTTACCATAAGCAAAAATTTTACCTCTCTCATCCCCCTGTGCGAATGGTTCAAAGATGTTGATAATTGACAAAAGGACAAGCTCCTCCTTACCCAAATAACCAAAATCTCTTGCTTCACGCCAAATTAGGTTTTTTGATCACTCAATCATCTCTAGTTTTCTTTTATGATTTTGTACAAAACTATCCTAGTTTTTAGAAGGTAGAGTCTTGCTTTGATTTTTCACTGTATACATCAAAATCCCAACACATTTTCATACTAATAAATACAAGTGTTGCACAAAGAAATATGAAACCTACAAAGTGGTTCGTATTACCATAAGAAAAATTTTACCTCTCTCATCCCCCTATGCAAATGGTTTAAATATGTTGATGATTGACAAAAGGACAAGTTCCTCTTTACCCAAATAACAAAAATCTCTTGCTTCATGCCAAATTAGGGTAAGAATCTAAAGAGGAAAATAAAAAAGGGTTAAAAGAAACAATGGTTTTCACCATTAGAAAAAGCAAAAGGTAAAATAAATAGTGGTTATCACCACTACCAAAATCCCTTTCTCACCAAAAAAAATGAGAAAATCCCTAGAGAAATTCAAATATAAAATAAAATAAGGGAGTACTAAACTTGAATCCCTAGAATTCTTAGCATTTGACAACCATAAGATGATCCTCATTACATGTTGGATGACATCAAGCCTACTTGGTAATGGTGGTATCCTTACACATGATGATATGTCTATTACATTAGCTACCTACTTTGGTACATACCAATGTTTGCATGCAAATGAGCTAGCTTTTGGTAGCCTGTATTATCTAGTGGTCTAATCCAACTATGTACATAACTCAAGATAATGATACTCGTAGGGTTATCTTCAATACAAATGGCCTGCATCAATCTCATTTCACATTGGGATAACTTTATGTGATTTCATAGAAATCAACTCACATGCACACACAGGGATATTGAATATCTTGGTCATCCTAGCTGATTTATACCTTGACAAAAAGTCTTGCATAGCTACTATACAACTTTTGACTAGATCACTAGAGTGTTTGAGTCTTAGAAAAATATAAAAGATATTATATAACATCATTTTATTCATTCCATTACATATCATCTTATCATAGGTTTATCAATTTACATTTTCATAATCCATTATATAATATCATGACAAAAGTGAAAAGAAATAGATGAATTTTGTACAGTCTACGGTGCTAGCATCTAGTATATCAAATAGTAGTCATAACTCATTAGTACAGATTAACAAAACATCGATTGCATTTTGCATATTCTCATACATATATCATCAAATCACATCATATTACAATACATGCATCCATGATAAAAGCATCAATAAGGCATACATAAGCATTGCATACATCTAATAAAGTAGTAAATAAATACATGATGATAACATAAAAACTCATATATATATATATATATATATATATATATATATGTGTGTGTGTGTGTGTGTGTGTGTGTGTGTGTGTATGTATGTATGTATGTATGTATGGGACAAAAATATACATCATCATCGAAAAGCTACTCGTAGGATACAATAAAGTGGGTCCTCGGACTTCACATTACTGAAAAACCAAAAAGAACCATAGAGTCTCAAAAGCCATGGTCACGCAGGATTGACACTATGACTCTCACCCCCACCCTCAGTCGGTGTGCATCGAGAGCTCACATATCTTCTCTCCCTGGCCCTATTTACTCTCCTCATAGAGCTAGGTGCCCCCATCTTGGACGATGACTATCCTGTACCACTTCTCCTACTATTATAAAAATTAAATACATAATGTTATTGAATTGAAAGGACCTTGCTTAAATATCAAGTGCTTACAATCTGATCCATTGGATCATAAACAGCTGAGCTAATCTCAGCCACCCAAATTATCCTAGTAACAAATTAGGATATAATATGTATTCTAACACCCTCCCTTAAGTGGTACTAGGATATACTAACACCCCCTCTTAAGTGGTACTAGGAGGTAGTGAAAAACAAACAACCAAACTAGTGGCATATCCACATAAATGAGTCCCGATAACAAGGCCTGATAAGGTACTCATGTACAATATATGCATAAGGAAAAAAATTTGGAGAGATGAAGAAAAAACCACCACTAAAAAAGAAAGAATAATAAAAAATAATATGTGAAAGGAGGATGGAGAGGAATATGTCCTCTTCAACCCCCCCCCCCTAGGACAACTTCCATCAAGAAGGGCTTGCAAAGGATCCATGAGATGCCTCAAAAAAGTAGAGAAGCCTCATCACCGAACTGAAATAAATATCACTCCCAAACTGGTGCTTATGACAAAGATCAAGGTTGTGAACCATGAAAAAATATCACTAAATAAAACCCCTTGAAACCAAAGTGTCTCACAAAAAGAAGAGTGTGAAGATAGTGTGGAAAGAACCACAAAAATCACAAGGGTAGTCCAAAATGACTCCACAAGCATGAGTATGTGGTTACCACCTATATGAACACAATGGGCTGATAACAAGGTCCCAAAATGTAGGATAGGCAGCAAAACAAAGGGATCATAATATGAAAGGGCACCAATGTAGCTCTTGAATGTGTCCTTATGGTGACCTCCTCATCCTACCGGAATGCATGGGTAACCAGCCACTGCATCCATTAGATACTTTAGAGAAGATGACTAGATACTAGGATCACTTATAAATCTTGGGAGTGTTTGGGTACAACCAAGAATTCACTCCATGATACAATATTTTGAGGTAAAAAAATAGGTTAAACTGCCTCAAAATGGAAATTTGACACCACCAATGTGTCTGTATCGAAAAAATATTTCCAATGACTATAAAAACTCCTATGAATGGGTATCAAATTTACCTTCATTTGCAAGAAAAATAACAAGAGTCTTCTTCCCATTGTGTCCACCACTTAAAGTCCTTAAGAAAACTTTATTAAAGCCCAATAAATAAATCGGGTCCCTCACTTTTTGTTTTAAAAAACGTTTTAAATAAAATTCTTAAAAAGTGCTAAAAACAAAATTGCCTAGGAGGGCCGGCTGGTACACATGGATGCTCCTTAGAAATGGAACCAATCCGTTAGACTCCTCCATGCTCCTCCCAAAAACTTCCAAAATAATCTGCAGAAGTGCCGCCATACCGTCCGACGTCGCATCACAAACGTATCATGAGCCACACTGTGCAAATTTCTTTAAACTACAATCAGCAGCCGGGTAGGATTAAACAGTCATTGACACATAAAAAAAATATGAAGGATTTGCTTTCATCGATTCTAAACTTGCCACCATTGGATGAAGCATGAGGAGGAACTCCAACTTAAACACATAGTCAAATAGGCTCAAATCGGTGGCAAGAGTGATGAACGAGATTTTGACATTTGAGAGTATTTTGAAGCACCCTGAAATGGCGATAGGTCTGCTATTTTTTTTTAATAAAAAATAATGAAGGTGACCATGGTGACATTGATAGAAAACTTTTTTTGTCCATACAGCTCCATAAAGTGAAAGAATAAGGGTTACAACAATGATGACCCATTATAAAAATTAATTGAACTTCTTGACAACCCTCGTGGCATTAGATCAGTTCAGTCTGCAACTGCACCCAAACGGGACTTCTCGCTAGCCTTCTCTTTGAATAAATTGATATCCTTGACCTTCCCATACTTGGATAGCTCACCCATCATGAATGTCATCACCACCATGCTCTGCATCACCTGTGGCATGGCTAAAAGACATGGGGTAATTTATGGTGGCTATAAAGTAGCTCAACAAGGAAGCAAAGTTTGCAAGCCTACTAAAAAATGCTTCGACTCTAGAATGAACAGCATAAAAAAATACTGCATCACTAGGAAAAATAAAACCGAGCTAGTTGAAACCTGATAAAATCCCTTCCAGGTAAAATTTTCCATGTGGCCCTCCATTTCTCATTAGGCCCAATACAATTTTAATAAAATGCCCTTTTTCCACCTCCACGTGGAAAGAAAATTTAGAGCCTTCAATGATTTAAAATAAAAAATGACCCAGTATCATGAAGGTAAAATGTTTTGATAAAAAATACATTTTAAAATAAAGTAATACCAAAATAAAAAACTTTATTAAATCCTACTCTATTAAAGAGTATATTCTCACTTTTTGCCATTCGTCGACAACAAATAGTCAACAGACGGAGCACCTCGTAGTTAACTATGTACTCATATGCAAGAGAGCAGAATCTGTGGCTCCGAGCTTGATGGCCTCCATGCTTCCACAAACTGTCCACGCTGGCATATCCATTTACCTCCATTTCACTATAGTTTGCAAATGATTTTTATAACATAGGTGAATCACTAATTTTCCTCCAGTTCCACTATTTCTTCTAGCTTGGACTCCCACTTAAAATTCTGCACTAATCGCCAGGATAATTGCCCATCTTGCCTACTAGAATGTGGAACCCACCAAGGGTCCACTTGTTCGTGACGGTGTGCGGAATAACAAATTTTGTCGATGGGTGGCATCTTAGGGTTTCTTTCACCAGATTGGCCAGGAGCCACTCTAGGGATGTGGTCGCTGTGTCTATACTGGTGTTGATGAATTTTGAGCACAACATCACCAGGTTCCTCCATAAAAACTCTCCCACCAACAATGGTTAGATAAATAAAGGAAAATTTTTTGCTCCTGATTATTTTAGAAATGACATTGTTGTGAAAGCCTTACAAAAAAATGATCATAAACGAAGAGTTGACCAGCCATGCCTTCCACTGAGCCACCACTATTTGCTACAGTATATTTTCCCATTCCAAAATGAAAATGCAGTAGAATCGTCCACTTAAGCTACACCAAGAAACTAGAGGATTTTGAAGGATTTAAAATGCACATATAAGCAAATTTCTGCAATAATCTCGAACGCATGGCCATTGGGATGTCTGCAGGAAGGATAAAAATAGACACCCTCTCCACTTGCAGTACCATGAAAAATTCAGACTAAACCAATAAATTTATCTGAAGCACCTCCATTTTCCACCATATTTAGCCAAAGAAGAAGAAACCTCGTTGAAAAGGAGAATCTACAGCCATGTTGAGAAAAATAAAAATAGGTGTAAATTTGTGACAGAGGTGGCCATCGGCATGCATTATTAAAAACTGATATATGACATGCTTGTATTTGATGCAGAAGGTTTCAAAAAGAGAACAACAATAATGATATCATGATAACACCTTCGCTACAAAAACCCTAATGCCACTCACATCCTGAACAATGAATCACCAAATATCCTCCATCACCGTGGCTAATGATAACACATCCATTTACATCAAGATCTACAAACATCGAATACTGGTGAGCTACCAAGGCAGTAATAGTGTTGAATCGACCTCAGGTCCCTTAGATTATGCACACTGATATTATTCTACTGATAGGTTACGTAGAGCCATATTGTAGTCTAAGAACATTTTGGCATCATAGTTTAGCCTGCACAGCATTATTTGTATCGATCCCAGTAGAGTGTACATCAGTGCAACCACTAGTAGTGCTTCATGCACTTTGATCACTTTCTCCACACCGGTGAGATCCAAGTGGGCCATTCATAGATGGTCTATCTTCATAGATGACATTTTCTGCATAACCAAAAAATATGATGTTTTAGTGGTAGTGCTTTACTCGTTCGTCTAATGAACAGACCAAAAAACAAATATGATCCTAGCACATCTCTTCGTCGCGCTTTTGCCAAAACACAATTCTTTCTGTAGAAAGGTGGCAGTTACAAGATATCCTTTATACCAAGTGGCATTGACGAATGTTGATCCATATAGATGGAACATCCAGTCTTTGTGATATGAGAGTGTCTCATCTCTAACCACTGATAAATACCATCACTCTTGTCAAACCTATGGGCTGCTCTAAAAAAACTGGCTAAACACAGGATCAAAAAAAAATCGGGTAGTTCACTTCCTTCTATAGTTGAGTAAATTTGGGTGAAGCAGCCATAGTTGAAGTACAAGTAGATCAAAAAAAATTGTGAGGGTTTCATGCAGGTCACGGAGGTAGAGAGATTTCTGGACTCTGCAGTGGCTCCAAAAAAACTTCAAAATGTGATCAGATATAAAAAAATGACGATTCAATGAAACATGTGCTTTTGAAAACATCAGTAGTGGGTCTCATCTTCTTATCTAAATTTGAAAGAGAATCAATGGCTGCATCCAACTTGCCTTCCTCAAGGGTTATTTTTCTCATAGCGGTAATTTGTTGATGAAGGGCATCACTATCAGCTTTGGCTCTAGTGGAAATGTATTTAATAGCTGGAAACCCAAGGCTAATAAAAGGTCATTACATGGACAGAAATGCAAATCCAAAACATAGATCTAAAAAATATAGACTTAGCAATGCAGCCAAGATGGCTGGCACAAAAAGTAGACTAGCCCACCAATAAAATCACCATGGATTACTGCAGTTGATTCTTTATCTGTGATATCGAAGAGTGGCTTCCTCAGATCGTTTAACAACAATTTATGCTTGCTCATAGCAGCAACTCCATGGTCATCTAAACCCTCAAATCCAGAATAAAAGAAGGCAAAAAAAAACCATCGGGCCTTTTAACCCTCATATCTGCAAGCACTTCCAGAATATAGACAAGGAAAAAAATCTACCTTCACCAAGCCAAAGAAGTTGTAGATCTCTTCACTTTTTCAACCTCGGTAGTAGAAGGCCAAAAATATTCAGCCATGTTTAAGAGCTCCACCTGCACAACACCACCTCAGGAGTCCAAATTGAAACGATGGATATTTTTATATTATGGGAAAAAATGGTGTTTTGAATTATGATCTCCACCATCAAAACATGGCTGGTTCATTCTAAAAACACCTCCAAACACCTCGTGGTGTCCCATGGGCTCAGTTTCACCAATAGCAAAAATCCTCCATCTCAAATGTCGATAGTGTTGGAACTCCATTTGCAGTCCATCAAGACCCATAATGCACTCATTCTAGCACCATGGATTGAAACAAAATATGCCACTATGGCAACAAATCTATAGTATACTATATAAAATGGTGTAGAGGACCTCAACTAGAACTAAAACCAAACCTTCCCATGGATCTGGAACAAAAATCTTAAAAAACTAAGATTTTAAAAAAATGAGCTCACAAAAGAACATTAAAACAAGAATAGGAGGTATATATATATATATATATATATATATATATATATATATATATATATATATATAGATATTAAACATCTGGTTTTTGATCCATCAATATATGGAGAGCATACTCCCTTAGTTTTCAAAAAAAATGGAAAAAATGAGAGGAAAAAAGGAGGGGGATTTCCATGAGGGAAATCCCCCCATGAGGAAAAGCTCCTCAAGCTCATAGGGCAGGGAAAGCCTGCTCTAATACCATGTTGGAAAAATGAAATACTTGATGTTATTGAATTGAAAATACCTTTCTTAAATAGCAAGTGCTTACAATCTGATCCATTGGATCATAACTAACTGAGCTAATCTTAGCCACATAGATTATCCTAGTAACAACTTAGGATATAATATATATTCTAACACCCCATATTAAGTGGTACTAAGATATACTAACACCTACTCTGTTGGGACCCACTAGCAGTAGAGCGAGTGGGTAGGTTCCCTCTAAGGTGCGCTATCTAATCCTCAAAATATTATGTGTAGATGGTATCCTCTTAGCAACACACCTAGTACTCACTCAATAAGGTCTGGAGTTGTGTCACCTCCTCCCATAGCTTGGTCATATCACCACTACTAGATCCCCCATGGCTAGGGCTACCTACCCTAATATATGATCAAAGAGTAGCTAACTTTATTACATGCCAATCAATATTAGCCTGTGCACTCTATGCCTATGGTTGTAGGAGAGCCCTTTCCTCTACGTGCTCCCATCTACCTCTGATCAGCTCACCCTATAGATCAAAAATAATAGTATCATGTGGTACCAACTGTGCCTACACTTCCTCCTCATCAAAGTCATCCTCACCATATTCATCCTTTGGATCCCTACATCAATAATATCTATCCACTCATCTTCTACCTAGTGATGCACATGTCACTCACCTACATTTGGCTCCTCCTCATCTGGAGCCTCATCATGTCCCTCGTTTGGAGCATCCCCATAAGCCTACCCTATCACCATAGCTATATCACCTTATAGAGACCCCTCCCCTCACCACTGGCATTTCATCCACTAGGAGTCATACTCTACTATAGTTCTGATGTCATCTATATTAGAAACATTCATTGCAAGATCTACCTCCTCTCCAATTGCCTCAACTATAGGCCAAGTGATTTTCCTATCATCTCCATAGAATTAGTAGATCACTAGATTGCTAGGAAACCCCTACCATAGCCCAAACTACTGCAACACTTGAGAATATGGTAATTACTCTCACTCAGTCATATGTTGATCAACTAACCGTCTCCCTCCCCTCATCCAATGAAGCTATGTCTCAGCCTCAGGCCATGCTAGAAAATCCCTGTAGGATCTCCAAGTCACCTCTTCTATCCTGAGTCATACAAATTATTATGCATAATTATCAATTATATCTGCATAGGGATAGCTCTAACCCCTTTCTGGTCTCACTATAATAGGATCCCATATCCTATCTCTCTATCTGCAAGCTATGCTCGTGTCATCCAAGGTAGTCCCATTGCTTGATCCACAACAATGTGTTGCCATACTCACACCTATAGTAGAAAGTTACATCTCAATCATTTTTTCCCATGGGAGTGGATCTCATATATCTCATCATAAAGCTATTCCAGTAAAGTAGTTCTCCAAGCCATCACTAACGATCGCTCTATGATGCCCTCAACATGTGAAAATTCCAACTCCAAAAGGTTCTAGGGGAACCTAGTGCCTAACGAGTCTAGTAGAAACATGTTGGATATCAACATCATCAGTAAGGCATGTCTCATAGTCAGTACCTTTACCTCATACCATAACTCCACTAGGATGCCCCTGCTAGGCAAGTCTCGCAGTACCTTTGACCTATCCACTTTGAAGTATCTTGTCAAAATCACATTTTGAAGATCGTGATGAGTAGATACAATTGGATGCCCCTCTATAAAAATTTGCAAAATTTGGTAGATATCTTCTAACATCACTATCATCTCCCTAGTAGGTAAGTGAAAGGTGTTGGTGTGAGGGTCCCACAGATCTATCAATGTTGTCAGATAGGCTCTATTGCCCACCACTGGCTCTAGTCATGTCACTTGCTTAATACCAATGGCATCAATCCATATCCAATCCTCATCTATCAATAAGTTCCTGGAAGTCTTAAAAATCATTAAAAAACTTATATCAACTCTTGACCACCTGACAGAGGCAAGCAAGTTTAACAAAAATACACCAAAAATGTAATAAAATTGCCCCAAATGAAAAAAATAGCTCAAAATAGGGGTCTTTTACCCAAAATTGGTTGCCATACAACCCAAGGACAGCCCCCAAATTGGCATCCATACCACATAGGTATGGCCACCAATGGTCGTCCCACCTAGGTACGACCCCCAAAAATGCTAAATAAAGGGTCATTTTGGCCTTGAAAAGAGTCATAAAACAACACAAAAACATTTAAAAAATGGAATAAAATGGCATACAAACCATAAATAAAGAATAAATTCCTAAAATATAGAATTCATGTGGTTTTTTACCAATATTTATTGTATGTGGTTGGAAAATACAAAATAATTAAATCTTGAACAATTCAATAAAGCATAGGGGCAAATGCAACATTTACCCATCTTGCACGGGCTCCTTCGCTTGTTGAGTCCTATGGATGGTTCATGGTGAATTTGGAATGGTTTTATTAGTGCTCCATTTTTTCCAATAAAATCTTTTGCTCATCACCTCTCAATTTTCCAAGTTAGAAGTGTGAAAATGAGCTCATTTGCCCAATTTTGGGCTTAAAAAGCACTAGGATGAGCATGGTCATCCTAGGGTGGGATGGCCAGCCATTTTTCCAATTGTATCACCCTAGGATTTCCATAAAATATGAATCCATCCCACATTAGGATGACCACCAAAAAATCCCATAAAAATAGCTTAAAAAGATCAAGAAAATGGCCTAAAAACCACCAAAAATAGGTCAAAATTGATGAAATTCACAAAGGATCAAGATTACATTCAAAGTGTTCATGGATGAATTGAAAATTCTATACTTAAATACCTAATAAGCCCATTGTTTCTGGACCACTCCATGGGAATGAGGTATTCAATTCTTTTCTGCCATGAAATATCAACAAAACTATCAAAATCCTCGCAAAATTGATAAATCTTATAATGGATAAAACTGAAGGTAATCCCAATAAAATAATATGGTTCAAGTGACTCATCACTTTCATCACTTTTCATGCCATCATAAACTCATATCTCGATGGGGTAGTCATAATAAAAACTTCATAATCAAAATCAACACTTAAACACTCAAAAGTGCAACTTGCATACATTCAAAAGAATCATTATCAATGAAAAATTTCAAGCCTATCCTGGGGCAAATAATTTAGTACAAATGCAAAACAAAGTCTTGGTATACTTGAAGCTTTGGGACATGTATCCTAATATAGGTAAAATAAGTAACCAATACCAATTATACCCTAGAGCCCCTAAAACTATCGTTATAGTGCGACAGAAAGGTTTACCAAAATCAATCCTTCAACTATGTCAAAAACAAGGATTCCAAGAATGTACGCTCTTTAAACTATGGACGCATCTAAATTTGGTTATTGTAGTGAATAACCTTAATATTTTGATGATTTAGTAATCTATTTTTACTCAACGCTTTATTGCACACAATGCACCTCAAAAATGGGGCATCTGTAGACACTAGAATTATGTAAATCAGATACGATTGCCATGATGCCACTCTTATCCGCACCATATGGCCCCATTGGGAAACCCTCATGGGTTAATTAGGGGTCCTAACCACTTTTGGAAAGTTTTACCCCAATTTTTAGAGGTTTTGGGCCATGTAGCCATGGTCGTCCCACCCTAAAACGACCACAGTTCATGGTCATCCCACCTAGGGATGGCCACAAGCAACCATCCCTAGATGGTATGGCCATGGTCTATACCCAAAAAAAATTCAATATTGGGATAAATAGAAATAAATTTCTACCATTTATCCCACCCAATAACTTATGATATATTAGGAGACTATCTAGGCCATTAGGAACTGCAAATTGGAGGTCCAAATTGGAGGCCTCTCCCTCCCAATGAATGGCAAGGGTTTTGACAAGTGGTGGAAGCTATCTTGCATGCACCAACTTGTCCCTTTTCCCATTTTTCCATATTGGGCTATAAATTTGAGTGATTGCATTCAGTTTTAGAGATAGCTCTTTGCAAGTATTCACCATGAAGTGCTACCAAGATTACCTCTCACCTTTTGCCCTCGTATTTGCCCTTGGAAACTTCATCAATCGAAGGTGTTTTAAAGGCATCCCCAAATATGCACATCCCATACAAAACCCATTCATTTTTGTGAGTTAATTCATCAAATTTGATGAGAACATCCCTAGGAGTGTTCTAGACTAGATCCAAGTGGAATTTGTGGCAATAACCACCCTATTTTTTGGTCATCCTCACCTAGTACGGTTAATAGTCCCAATTGGAACACCCAAAATGGCCATGAATTTGCCCACAATTTTAAATTAATTTTAGTGTAGATCATTTCTATAGCAATATATTAGCATCATATTTGATTTTGGTGAAGTTTGGAGCATTTTTGAATCATTAATTAGGGTTTTTGTGATTATAGTCCTAATTGGCCCACCTAAGGATGGCCATATACTCTTCTCACAATTTAACTTTAATTTCTATATAGATCATTACAAAAGTAGATAATATGCATCATGTTAAGTTTTGGAAGCATTTGGAGTAGTTTAACTATGCCGATTGCACATTTTACATTTAGTATTGCATGAATTCCTTTGATATTATCATAATCCACACATGCTATTAATCCCTTTCAATTTCTTGTGTGTAGGTACAGGTATTTCAATGCATGAGTAAAGAGCTAAAGAGTTGAAGAAGTATAGCTCATTCAGCAGTAACAAATACCCACGCTCCAATCATGAGTGCAAGAAAAACATTGAAAGCGTGCCATAAGTTTGTGAAAGGATTGGATCCTTCAACATTGTAATTTGAATTGTATCAAATTGAGAGCCTTTAAGGGGACATATTGTAACCTTCTATTTGAAAAATTAAATAATAAAAATATAACCCCCCATTTCTTTCAATATTTGTCATCATTATGTTGACTTTATTGTCACTTTCAAATGCTTGATTAGAACAATAGTTGCAGTCTAATTTCCATTGCTAGGTGCGTCATTTTTCTGCTCTACAACCACTAAAAAATAGAGACCAAGATTATAGAAAAACATCGATTCAATAAAATAAAAACCATTAACCAAATCAAACATACTAAACACCATATTTACCAACCCAATATGACATAGAATATTCATTTTGAGTGTTGTCCTTTTAGCATGCATGTAGTCACAACCATGTGTTCTTCCTTCTTGGCCAAGGTGATCAACTTGATTTTGGTATCCATTACAAACTCTTGAATTTTATCAACAAGCCCATTAAATTATTTTGTACTGCATTGTCTTGATGATTCAAATCACCCAAAACATCAAATTGGTACCCAAACTAGTCATAACAATAATTTTTTTAGTATCACCTTTAGAAACCTTAAGCTTCTTAGCATGACCTCTTCTTGCACCATGGCCTTCACAATATTCTAATCTCCATCCTTATACTTATTCATAAAATCTAACTTCACATGCTCTAGATTATCCATTTAATAATTTTCATCACCATTCTACAATAAAAGCTTAGGAACAAATGATGGCTTGATTAAAGACTAGCCATGTATTAGCCCAACATGGAAGTAAGAAGGAGACTAGCGAAAGGATGGATATAACAAAGCAATGGTAGCCTCCCCTAAAGAAATTTGGAAAAATCAATATGATTGGAAACTCTAGGGGAAATCCTATAAGAGCTAGTATAGGAGGGATAGGTAGATTTGAGGATGGTACTCTAACTTTCACTTTTATAAATAATTTAGGAATTCTCTCCAATAACTTTATATAAGGGAGGGTATTTTAAGATATTTTCAAGAGGAACTAAATATAAATTGGAGAAGGGTGATAACAAAATCAAACTCTGAAATTTTAATCAATTACCTAAAATCAACTTTGAGGCCTAAGAAGGTGGACTGGAGAATTTATAGGATCATAGATAATATTGGGATAGTAGCAACCAATTTTTAGGAGGTTTTTTTCAATCATGTGCATAGAGAACATAAAAAAGTGGTAGATGCTATTGAATATCAAGCTCTTGATAAAGTGGATATTAGCTACTATGGTTACCCTCCTAGGTGGTGGTCAAAGAAAACTAGGATCGATCTTCTCATTGTTCAATCTTTTGATGGTGATGTAGGAAGCTATGTTTAAATTGATAAGCAATAAAAATATATAGTCATGACATGATCCCAGTTATCCAAAAAGAGTAACTCTCACTAATAGAAGACCTTATGCATAAAAATCCCTCTTTTTGTGACATTAAATTTCCTCATTGTGGTTGTGCAATTTTAGTAGAACCTATTGAAAGTTATAATTTTGAGTCAATTTTTGTTTTCTCTCCTTATCTTGTGGTTAGTTTCACTACAAGTGTGTCTTGTTTTATAGAAGGAGCCTGTTGTGGCTGCTCCACAACGTACCCCAAAATTGGGGACCCACCTTTTTGCATATTTTCCAAGAAGATCGAAGTGGCCCATATGCTAAATATCAAAGAAAAAGCAAAACACCGCAAGGAGGAAAAAGTGTCGTGATATCGCGACATGTTGCATTGTCATGGCCAAAAGAGAAAAAGTATCGCGATATCACGACATGTTGCATTTTCACGGCCAAAATAGAAAAAGTGTCACGATATCGCGACATGTTGCACTGTCGCGGACAAAAGAGAAAAAGTGTCACGATATCGTGACATGTCGCATTATCGCAGCCAAAAGAGAAAAAGTGTCGTGATATCGCGACATGTTGCATTTTCGTGGCCAAAAGAGAAGAAAGAAGAACAAGAAAGAAAAAGTGTCACGATATCGCGACATGTTACATTTTCATAGCTAAAAGCAAAAAAAGAGAGCAAGGAGGTAAAAGTGTCGCGATATTGCGACATGTTGCATTTTCGCCAAGGGAACAGAGTAGTTGACAGTGTGTCTGATATTAGTGATGAACACCAGGACAGTGAAACTGAAGACTGCATAGTGACGTGGACATAAGGAAAAAATCCAATGAATAAGACAAAATGTTACATAAGGAATATTTAATGATTTGAAATCATTTAAGATGGTCGTTACACACGGAAGGAAATGGATGCAATCCCATGTGGAGAAAATGAAACGAAGGGCCACAAAATAGAAATGAAAAGTTTTTTTGGAAACCAAAACACATGCATGCACAAGGGAAGGTGAAACGAATAGCCATTGGAAAATGAAACGAAAAGCTTCTTGAAAATTTTAAATACGCTAGGCAAGGATGTTTTGGTGGGTTGGAAACTGCTACAAGTAGAGTTGTAGGTTTGAAGGCAAGAGGGCCATTCTGGACCTGTTTGGGCTGTTTTTCTTCCATGGACTGGTTTGGGAAAACCATAAATTTTTGTTATTGTAAAATGACAAATTTTTAATACAAAAAATTTTAGAAAGTTGCATCTTATGGACAAGAAAGGAGGAGTCAATTTTCTGCTTGCAAGATTAAATGTTTATCTTTTCCCCTTTTCAGATTTTAGTCTTGTAAATGGAGTTTATGCAAGTTTCGTAGTTGCTTCATGCGAATGTTAAATCTAAAAACCTCATTTAAAACCCTAGGAGCCAACACTTAGCTTATCCGGATTGTGCTTGTTTTGCAAGTCCAATAGGTTAGGTTGCATGCATGAAAACCTCACATCTTCGGTTTTGTCGGAATAGGATAGCATCAAACTGAATGTATCTTGTATTTCATTTTTTGCATTTCATTTTCATTTTTCTGCATTTTATTTTTCCATAAATTTTAATTTATTTTATTTTTCCAGCATTAAAATAAACATTTAAAAAAAATTCAAAATCCAAAAAGAATTTCACCATTGCGTAGGTTATACTTCAGAATTCCAATATGCTCTTTGAAATTTCATTTTCGGAGTTGTTTAGTATTTTTAAAAATTCACCAAAGTTGTTGTTTTATTACAGATTTTAAAAAATCCGAAAATATAAAATTTCCATTTTAAGGTCAATTTTTTTTTTTTTTTTAGTTCTGTTTTGCACTCATGAGCCTATGATGACATTCCCTTCATGAAAATTCCAATTTCATCGAAGGAGTTATGTTTTATGGCATTTCATAAATTTCCATTTTTGGAGCCTAAAATTAACCCCTCTTCATAAAAATTCTGATTTTACGAAAGAGGGGTAATTTGAGCATCACATTGAAGGTCATATGAAGGCCAACTCACATTTGCTTTATTTTGGTTCAATGAACAATCACTAAAGTTTCATGGTAAAATAAACCAACATTGCCCCTTGTTTACAGTTACTTGCAATCACTAAGGTGTTCCAAGCATTTAAATTGAATATCTTTATTTGAGATTACTAATACACATATGAAATGCTAACATAGCGGAGACCTTGGAGAAGTTGTTTGTTTAACTTCTTTGCAAGAGGGGATTTGGGACCCCAAATCCTAAGAGAGAGTGTACTTTCACAATTGGGTGAAAATACCACTCAACATTTTGGCGCTAGAAGGAGGGCCTGAATTGGTTTATTTCAGTGTGATTTAAATGCTATAGGGATTTAAATTTTGAATATTTCATGCCCTATTGATTATTATCTTTAGCTCTCTTTTAACAATACAACCTTGTAGTTTTAAAATGAGGACATAAATTCCTATGCATTGTTCTAACGCTTTTGATTGTTCATACAGGAATAATGTGTTTTGATTTGATTTTGATAAATTTTGGTGTTGACTAACGAGGTTGTCTCCATGCAATTACTTTCATTTGATTTTAATGGATACATCTCTTGGTTGATGCTAACATGATTATTCATACGTTACATGTTTGATATTTGCCAGTCATTTCATGCTTATTTGTAAGGAATTATTTTGTCTAAAATGTAGTTGTTGTCGGTATTATGCTCTTCACTTGCGTGTAATGTGATCTTGTGAATCAAAAATCCTACAACACTAGGAGTATGCTCTTCACTTGCGCATATGCGATCTGGTGAATCAGAAACTAATTTATATTTTTAGGATATTGCTTTGTCATGGTTCCTCCTTTTATTCATGACTAACAAATTGGTTTTGAAGTTATTCTTTGAGTTTCATTAATGGCTACAACTGCAAGAACGTGGTATGGGATACATGTTAATCCTTTGAACATTAGTGGAGATTCTCATGATTTACCCAAGAACATAGAAAAACGTTTGCCCAAATTTAAACACAATGGTCCAACATTAGCCAAGGAACATATTCAAGCCTATGTGGATATCCTAGTTGGATGGAATTTTGAACATGAGGATGTGGCATGTAGAATGTTTCCTGGAACACTAGATGAGGTGGCATATGATTGGTACATCAATTTACCCACTGGTTCTATTACATCTTGGACTCAATTGAAAGATGAGTTTATCAATAAATTTAGGTTGCTCATTGATCCTCTCACGATATATCAACAATTTACTTCTTACAAAAGAGAACCTAATGAGCCAGTGAGAAGTTTCAACATGAGGTTTTGAAAGCTTTATGCGAGATTAATTTCTCCCTATACTATTGAGGAAAGTGGTGCTCTTCAAATATACTTTCAAGCATTGGATCCATTGTTTGCCATATTTGTTAGGATGAATCCCTTGGTTACTGATATTGCATCGACCTACATAGAAGCTATAATTGTATATCAAAAATTGAGGCCACAAGGTTATGGAATAGAGCAATCAACTATGGTAGGACAACTAGGGGCTTGCAATCAAACCTCAATGGTAAATCAAGCATGGGCACAACAAAATTTGATATCAAATGTTTTTCCCTACAATCAACTTTATCCTACCATACCAACTTATGCTCCCACATGTGCTTATACAAGTACTTACATCCATCCAACTATGCCTCAATTAGAGAATCATGTGGTCACTCATGGAACCATTGCAACAAATGTTCAAGATTTGTCCATGGATATCAATCCAACTAATCCTACTACTTCTACCACTCAACCCAAAGAGTTCGTATTGGAAGTAAAATAGCAAAAGAAAGTGGTTAATAAGGTATGTAGGCATGTTCCACCACAAAAATGAGCACATCAATGTATGCATCCAAATCATCCTAGGAAGAAAATTCATAATGCCGATCTTAATGATGTTTCATGTTATGCTTCTTCAAGCGATACAAGAGATTTTGAGGTGACTCACATTGAAGTAAATACCTATTCAAAAAGTCTTGAAGAGCATGAAGTTTTTGGAGAATAAATTCTATGGATGGGTAACAAGAAGTTGGAATCGAATGATCACCATCTTGTTTTGGAAAAGAAATATCTAGAATCATTACCCAAAAAGGAGGATTTAGATGAATGAAATTTTGTGGATATGATTTGGTCAGATGTACTTGCAAAGGATTGGAGCAACTATATGACACGGAATTCAAAAATTGATCCTATTATAGAAGCTCCTAAGCCATCACAAGTGGCTAAAAATGAATTTGAAAGAAAATCAACAAATGAAGTTGAAGATATAATCAGATTTCACCACTTTTTCTCGAAGGACACTTTGGACGATGTTCTTGAAAGTGATGACCAAGAGGATCCACACCTTCCAAATTGTGATAAAATTGAATCATGGGTTAAAATTTTGGATTATGATAGCTTTACCAATTTGAATTCAAGAGATAACCCACTTTTGGAAATAACTAAACCATCTAAGGAAGGTGAAGATGAATTGGATGAGAAACATGATGATGAATCAGAAGATGAAGAAGAAGTACTTGAGCGTCACAGCTTGAAATTGGAAGATGATTACTATGACTCATGGAAGAAATGTGAAGAATATTATCAATCTAAATCTTCTAATAAACTTGTTGTGTCAATTAATATGCAGGATAACTCAATTGCTTCCTCACATGAGGATACTATAAATCCTGTACAATTTGAGAAAGTTTTGGAAGAGGAATTCGAATCTCATCAAATTTTAGAACATGATAAGGATTCTACAACCATGAATCAAGAAAGAGAGTCACTTGCTTTAGATTCCTTTGAAGGAATGAAATTGAAAATCTTGATCCACTTACTTGTGCTACAATGATTATGCCATTTCAAAATGAGAAAATTACAAAACCTAAATCATTTGGATTTGATATCATTGATTATCCAATTGAAAATATCACGTTACCCAAAACAACCCAAGTGATTGATCATGGAAATGTGTTACCACCCCTAGATAGACAAGACTTATGGTTTGAAAGGGATGGACATGTGTTCAATTGGGTACCTATGTTTGGTGCCTTTGATAAACAAATCATGGAGAAAGAACAAGTGCTACATGATGATGAATGTCATGAGAGAAAAGAGAAATTTTTAAATCCTCTTCAAGTAAGGTCAAATGAAAACATGCCAAAGGTAAAATCTCACCTTTTTGGTTTCACCATGCAAAATTTGAATGAAGGTTTTCCTAATGAATGGTTTGATTCAAATATTATTAATGTTATGGCTTTATTGAATGAAAATGAAATCTTATTTCTACACCATGAATCAAAGTGTGGAATGGACATCTTAAAGAATAGACATAAAGGAATTGAATATCAATCATTTTCTAATCAATTTAAAAACTTGAAACTCCACCATAGGATTATTAATGAAACTAAATCAAATTGGTATGGTGAGAGGGGCAAGTGGAAGTTTGTTTCTTTGTTTGGTTTGATCTTGTTTTTGTTGACCTACAAAACTTGGTATGCGTATCACGTCATATGTCTTTTAAAGAATTCTAATCAAGTTTGGGATCTGGGAAAATGATAATCCAAACTTTTGCACCATCTTGTATTATATTGTACATTTGTATATACTTTTGGTTTTCATGTTTTGGTTTTGGATTGGATCTCATTTTGGTTTTAAGTTTTGTGTGTTGGTCCTTTGGACACTTTTGGTTTGTCTTGAAAAAAAAAAATGAGATGTCAACTTATGTCCTTATGAATGTTGACTAATACTAAGAGAATATGAAACATCGAAATTGTATTGCAGAAAGCTCCACGAGTATTACAAACACATTAAAGAATATTGTTTGGAACTTGTGATGCATGAAGTTGTCAGTTTTACAAATTATGGCAAAATAGGTGGTATACTCCATCAGTATTTCAAAAAGAGCAATGCATTCATCCATGTCTCATGTTACATTTCACATTGCATATACATTTCATCTCAGTTGCATCTACATTTCAAATACAATCATGTAAAATGTGTCGAATCCTCTTAGGGTTATTATATAACGTATATTAAAAATATCCTAAGGTTGGGAACTGATGCCCGAACTATCTTGAACCAAGCACATTCTACACATATTAAAGAGGATCTTGAGAAAAATGGTCAAAACCATACTTGGAAGAAAAGGTGAGGCAAAAGGAGTATTTCATGTTTGTCCTATCATGCAACATAATCCTTAAACAGTGGTTTTTACCACTCCCATAGAGCTTAAAGCCTAAAATCAGAGTAGTAAGGATAGGGTTAAATCCCCATCGAACTTAGGTTGAGGATCCAACTCCCCAAAGCTCTTATTTTACCTTCATGGAGTAGTAAGGATAGGATCTAATTCTCATCTCGCTTAGGTTGAGAATCCGATTCCCCAAAGCTTCTATTTCGCCCACTCAATAACTTGAAGTTCCAAAGAAAATATTTTTCATTCTACTTTTATTGCATCATTGATATTGGATTGGAAGGATCATACTACATATCCCTTGCAAGGATAGGTAGTCATCCCTAAAGTTCAAGAAATCAAAAGTAAAGTCAAATATTGGATTATGGGGTTGATCTCGATCGGGGCTATAGATGCATGACTGGCAGTGGAATATGCTCATGCATGGCAACATGTCTTGTCTAAAAGCAAGACCACTGACTGCTCAAACGGATAGGCTAGCCTGACAGTTTCATCCATAACAGGTTAAATAATTTTGTTCAAGATGAGGTAATGAAATCCAGATCAGAGTAGTAAGGATAGGGTTAAATTCCCATCTCACTTAGGTTGGGAATCTTATTCCCCAAAGCTCTGATTTCACTTACACTTGCACATGGGTTCAATATGGTAGTGACACATAACCAACTTTGGGATCTAGTAAATTAATTTAGTATGCACATATTTGGTCCTAAGAGGATTTGACAGTTTTAATATGGTTGTTCATGAAACTAGAAAGTTGGAGCCTTTGCAAAGTAGGTTGTTATATCTCTAGCACCTTCACCATACATTAAATCCTACAGGAATCATCCATAACTTCTCATATGCATGGATTATAAGTGAAACAGATGATGGAACGTTGATCAATTTCAAACGATAGGGAATGAAGCACATTGCACACATCGAGATGATGCTTAATAATTCTAATGCTTCATGTATCTCTCATCTAGTTTCATTCTTGGGATATTTTTTGACGCTTGTGTTTGAGTTTTGAAGGTGTTCAAGTTGGGTTCTCACCAAAATGCTTAAGAGCATTTCCCAGTAGAGTCACCATTTGTTGTGGCTGCTCCACAACGTACCTCAAAATTGGGGACCCACATTTTTGCATATTTTCCAAGAAGACCGAAGTGGCCCATATGCTAAAGATCAAAGAAAAATCAAAACACCACAAGGAGTAAAAAGTGTCGCGATATCGCGACATGTTGCATTGTCATGGCCAAAATAGAAAAAGTGTCGCAATATCGTGACATGTTGCATTGTCATGGCCAAAAGATAAAAAGTGTCGCAATATCGGGAATGTTGCATTTTTGCGGCCAAAATAGAAGAAAAAGTGTCACGATATCGTGACATGTTGCATTGTCATGGCCAAAAGAGAAAAAGTGTCATGATATCACGACATGTTGCATTGTCGTGGCCAAAAGAGAAAAAGTGTCGTGATATTGTGACATGTTGCATTGTCGCGGACAAAAGAGAAAAAGTGTCACGATATCGTGACATGTTGCATTTTTGTGGCCAGAAGAAAGAAAAGTGTCGTGATATCATGACATGTTGCATTGTCATGGCCAAAAGAGAAAAAGTGTCGCGATATCGCAACATGTTGCATTTTCGTGGCCAAAAGAGAAGAAAGAAGAACAAGAAAGAAAAAGTGTCATGATATTGCGACATGTTACATTTTCATGGCTAAAAGCAACAAAAGAGAGCAAGGAGGCAAAAGTGTCATGATATCATGACATGTTGCATTTTTGCCAAGGGGATAGAGTAGTTGATAGTGCGTCTGATATTAGTGATGAACACCAGGACAGTGAAACTGAATACTGCATAGTGACATGGACATAAGGACAAAATCCAATGAATAAGACAAAATGTTACATAAGGAATCTTTAATGATTTGAAATCATTTAAGATGGTCGTTACACACAAAAGGAAACAGACGCAAGCCCATGTGGAGAAAATGAAACGAAGGGCCACAAAATAGAAATGAAAAGTTTTTTTGGAAACCAAAACACATGCATGCACAAGGGAAGGTGAAACGAACAACCATTGGAAAATGAAACGAAAATCTTCTTGAAAATTTTAAATACGCCAAGCAAGGATGTTTTGATGGGTTGGAAACTACTGCAAGCAGAGTTGCAGGTTTGAAGGCAAGAGGGCCATTCTGGACCTGTTTGGGCTGTTTTTCTTCCATGGAATGGTATGGGAAAACCAAAAAAAATTGTTATTGTAAAATGACAAATTTTTAATACAGAAAATTTCAAAAAGTTGCATCTTATGGACAAGATAGGAGGAGTCATTTTCTGCATGCAATATTAAATGTTTATCTTTTCCCCTTTTCAGATTTTAGGCTTGCAAATGGAGTTTATGTAAGTTTCTCGGTTGCTTCATGTGAATGTTTAAATCTGAAAACCTCATTTAAAACCCTAGGAGCTAGCACTTAGCTTATCCGGATTGTGCTTTTTTTGCAAGTCCAATAGGTTAGGTTGCATGCATGAAAACCTCACATCTTCGGTTTTGTCGGAAGAGGATAGCATCAAACTGAATGTATCTTGTATTTCATTTGAAGAACATGAACTTATACTGAGAGGGGGGGTGAACAGTATAAGACTTAACCATTTAATAATTTTAATTTCAAATAGCAATGGCATTAACACAATATTAAACAAGACAGAAAGCATCACACATAGAAGACCCATTTTTAACGTGGTTCACCCAGAATGGCTGGGCTACATCCACAAAACTTTTCTCTAAAATTTTATCTCAAATTCTTTGGGAAACCTTCCCAATTACAATGTTTATGAGCCTCTGCTCAAAGGAGATACCTTCCCCTAACTCTGCTCTGGTTGGTGATCCTCTAGAAGACCTCTGCCTCTGCTGCCCTTAGCAAATGGAACTCAATCCACAGAAGACACCTATCTTCCTTACTCTGGATGGAGACCTCTATCCTCAACTCTATCACCTCAAAGCTGGTCCTTGAATTTGCACTAAACACAGTCCTTCGGTCTAGCACAAATGTCCTCTTCTTCTTTCTCTAGTCTGCACCAACACTGTCCTCAATAGGTCTCTTTGCTTTGTCACAACCGCACTTGATCGATACCAACTTGCACATAGTCTACGCAAACACAGTAGCATTCAACACTCTATGATCGAATTCCTCACTCTATGCATCAACTCGCCACTTCTACGCTATCTACGCTATTATGGCTGCATTCTGCACACTTCGCTCGAATTGACTCGATTTTGTCTTTGTGCATCGTGGACTTCACTTGCACAAGTTTGATTCTTACATTACCTTCCTTCAATCTCAAAATAGCCCTCCTTTTATAGAATAATTTTCATGATCAAAACTCTCAAACTTAGTCGGTTGTAACCCTCAAACTACGTCGGTTGCAAAACCCTACGCTGCGTCGGCCCAGATTTAACTTTGTTGGCTCAAGGTTAACTCTGTCCTTCAACCGCCTCTGGTTCTGTAGCTTTTCTTGTGAAACTACAACATGTCACGATATCGTGACACCTTTGCCTGCCGTACACCTTCTTTTGCCTACTGTCACGAAATCATGACACTTTTTGCCTTTGTCTGCCTTGACTATGTCCTTGTCGTAAAATCGTGACACTTCTATCTTTTGCTGATGTCATATTCACTCCTATCATGAAATCATGACACTTTAGTCTTCATTGCCTTCTCCTCTGCTTTTGTCATGAAATCGTGACACATTTGCTTCTACTGACGTCATCTCCAACTTTGTCGTGAAATCATGACCCTTTTGACTTCATGGCCTTCTCTCTGCTTGCACTAGCAAAAACGAAACATGTCACGAAATCGCAAAACTTTCACTGTCTTGAGCTTCTCTCTGCCTTACACCCATGAAACTGGAACATGTCACGAAATTGTGACGCTTTCACCTTCGAGCTCTTCCTTTTTGAATTCATCATGAAATCGTGATGCTTCTTCTGATGAAGAATTGCTAACTATTTCTATCATGAAATCGTGACACTTTCTCCAACTAAAAGCTGCCTCCTCAACCTGTCACGAAATCGTGACACTTTTTGCATCCGTACGACTTTCTTTCATCCTGTCACGAAATCATGATGCCTTCAACTTTTGAAAGCTTTCCTTGCAACCTGTCATGAAATCGCTACGCTTTCAGATTTCGTAAGCTACCTTTGCTACCTGTCGCAAAATCGCGATGCTTCTCATTTCGAGCTTCTGTAGCATGTCACGAAATCACGATGGTCCTCACTTCGACCTCTACAGCATGTCACAAAAATGTGATAGCCCTCACTTGGAACTTTGCATCATGTCACGAAATCATGATAGTTCCTGAATCACTTTCTCTCTCTTCAATCTTGTCACAAAATCGTGACAGTTCACACTGCGGACTCTCTCTTCTGCAACATGTCACGAAATCGTGACACTTTCTCGTCCATACAGCCTTCTTTGCAGAATGTCACGAAATCGTGACACTTTTCCTTCTCTGCCTTCCTGCACTTTTTGAGTCACGAAAATGCGACATGTCATGAAATCATGACACTTTCCATCTTGCTCTCCTTCTCTACCAACATGTCATGAAATCGTGACATTTTTGCCAGTTTCGTCTTTGTCTTCCTGCATGTCGCAAAATCGTGACAGTTTTGCCAAAACTTTCTCTCTCCTCAAACATGTCGTGAAATTGTGAAAGTTTTCCCATCACTTTCTCTTTCCTCAAACATGTCGCGAAATCATGACAGTTTTGCCTGAACTTTCTCTCTCCTCAAACATGTCATGAAATCGCGACAGTTTTTCCAACTGCCTGCATATTTTTTCTTACTTGTCTTTTTCTTGATCTTTTGCAACTGGGCTACTCTGATCTTCTTGGAAACTCACTGTCCATGCTGAAACCTTCATCAACACAAATTCCTTGACATCAAATCAAATTGCTTCAAGGAGCTTCTTGACATCAATGACAACATCTACACTTGAGCAAAGGCAATGTACCCAAGGTACCCAAAATTGCCAACAATCTCCCCCTTTGTCATTGATGGCAACCCTTAACTGAAAACATATCTCAAGAGCCAAAACTGAAACCAACTGATCCAACAACTGAGAATCTACCTTTGAAGTTTTTGCTCCCCCTGACTTGAAGCTTTCTTCTTTACTTGAAGCTCTCCCCCTTACTCATATCTCTCCCCCTTACTCATATCTCTCCCCCTTTTTCATCAATGGCAAAGGGCCACCTTTGGGACTCGGGACTAAGAAAGAGCCTCTTGGCTTGGTCCCTCCCCCACCTCCCGATGAGGTGATTAATTCTGAGGTGAGAGTACAACTCCCAATTTCTCCCTTAGATACTCAAACGTATCTCTTGGAAGAGGTTTGGTGAAGATATCTGCAATCTGCTCTTTAGTGGGCACATACTCTAGCTTGACCTGCTTCTCTTGCACTTTCTCCCTTAGAAAATGATATTTTATGGAAATTTGCTTCGTCCTTGAGTGCATAACCAGATTTTTAGATATACTTATGGCACTTGAATTATCACAAGAATGGGGATAGGTTGTTCATGCTTGACTTTGAAATCCTCCAAGGTGGTTTTCATCCATAAAACCTATGTGCATCCAGCCACTACTGCTATGTATTCAACTTCTGCTGTAGATAAAGAAACTGAAGGTTGTTTCTTACTTAGCCAAGAAACCAAACTCTTTCCCAGAAAGAATGCTCCACCACTAGTGATTTTCCTATCATCAATACTGCCTTCCCAATCTGCATCTGTATAAGTTGTGAGAGTGAAATCATCACCTTTGGGATACCAAAGCCCAAAGTCCATAGTGCCCTTCAAATATCTAAAAATTATTTTAACTGCTGTAACATGAGATTCTTTTGGAGCTGCCTAAAATCTTGCTACTAACCCAATGGCCTGCATGATATCTGGTCTGGTAGCTGTACTGTATAGTAAACTGCCAATCATAGATCTGTACAACCTCTGATCTGCTGCTGGAGATTCATCATATTTACTCAGATTGCACCCTGTAATCATTGGAGTACACACGGGTTTGTTGTCCATCATTCCAAATTTCTTCAACATTTCTTTGATATACTTTCCCTGAGAGAGAAATATACCATATTTTGATTGTGCAATCTGAAGACCTAAAAAGAAAGATAGCTCTCCAATCATAGACATCTCGAATTCCTTCTGCATGGTGTTGGCAAAAACTTTGCACATCTGAGTATTATTTCCCCCAAAAATAATATCATCAACATAGACAACTATGATCAACATATCATCACCTTCATTCTTAATATATAAGTTGCTATCTGCCACGCCTTTTTTGAAACCTTGTTCATGAAGATACCCATCAAGTCTTGAGTACCAAGCCCTGGGTGCTTGCTTTAACCTGTACAAGGCCTTTTTCAGTTTACATACATAGTCTGGTTGTTCTGAGAGAGACACTCCTTCTGGCTGTTCTATGTAGACTTCTTCATCCAACACCCCATTTAGAAAGGCTGACTTTACATCCATTTGAAATACCTTGAAATATTTGAAACTAGAAAGGGCCAAAAACATTCTGATAGCTTCAATACGAGCAACAAGCACAAACGTCTCCTCGAAATCAACACCTTCTACTTGAGAATAACCTTTACAAACTAACCTAGCTTTGTTTCTGACAATATTTCCATCCTCATTGAGTTTATTTCTGAATATCCATTTTGTGCCAATGACATTCTTGTCCTTAGGTCTAGGAACCAAATCCCAAGTTTCACTTTTCTCTATTTGATTTAGCTCTTCATCCATCGCTTTTATCCAAAATTTATCTGCACATGCTTCACTGAAATATTTTGGCTCAATCTGAGAAAATAATGCAACATTCGTAGAATCGTGTGAAGGAATGACTCTTCTTCTTGTTTGCCTGCTATTTGGATCACCAATGATCAAGTCTTTGGGATGATGTTTCTAAACATACCGTGAAGGAGTTTTGGGAAGTAGTTGTTGTCTTTCCTCTTCTTCATCTGAAGCCTCTCTAAATTCTTCTTGATAGATTTCATCACCCAGTTCCTTGACTGGTTCTCTTATCCCTATATTTTCATCTACTGTTACATTTATGCTCTCTACAATAGTATGAGTTCTTTTTTTGAAACATCTATAGGCCTTGCTTCTGTTGGAATATCCCAAAAAAATTCCCTCATCACACCTAGGATCAAATTTTCCCAAATTCTGATCTTCCCTTCTGATGAAGCACTTACTCCCGAACACTTTGAAGTGTTTTACTATAGCTGGTCTTCCTTTCCACAACTCATAGGGAGTTTTATGATGATTGACTCTGAGTTGAGCCCTGGTGATGATGTAAACTGCTATACTGACTGCTTCTCTCCAAAAACCATCTGAAAGATTTGACTCATTTAACATTGCTCTAGCCATATTTTCAATAGTTCTATTTTTCCTTTCAACTACTCCATTTTGTTGAGGAGTTCTTGCTGCTGAATATTCTCTTTTGATTCCATGTTGCTCACAGTATTCCACAAATTCATTTGAAGTGAACTCTCCTCCTCTATCTGATCTTAAGCATTTGATTCTCTTGTCAGTATCATTTTCAATCATTTCTTTAAAAGCTTTAAATTTTTCAAAAGCTTCATATTTTTCTTTGAGAAAAGTGACCCAAGTCATTCTAGAATAATCATCTATAAACAACATGAAGTAGCTATCTCCCTAAATGCTCTGAGTTCTGGTGGGGCCACACAAATTAGTATGAATAAGATCCAATGGTTTGGAATATGTATACCCTTTTGATTTGAAATTGGTTCTGGTCTATTTACCATGTTGACAAGGACCGCAAATGATGTTATGGGGCCTTTTTATTTTGGGCAAGTCTCTAACTGCTTCCTTGTTACTAATACTGACAAGATTATCAAAACTCAAATGTCCCAATATTTTATGCCATAACCAACTCTCATCTTCTTGAGTTATAAAACACTTTTCCCTTTTTATCTCACTTAGCATGTAAAGATTGTTTGGAGTCCTTGTAGCACTAGCAATGAGTTTTCCATTTTTTTCTTTACTTATCTCACATCTATCTGAAAAGAAAGATACTATGTGCCCTTGATCACAAAGTTGACTCACACTAAGAAGATTATGTCTTAGGCCTTCTACATAGAGCACATTCTTTGTTTTGGATTTCCCATCCAAACTAAGAGTCCCTTTACCATAGATTTTTGCGGACCTGTTATCTCCAAAACTGATTGTTCCTTTGTTTGTTTCTTTTAAAACCAAAAACTTTTCCTTTTCACCAGTCATATGTTTTGAACAACCACTATCAAGATACCATTTTTCTACTTTGTCTTGAGCATGAAAAGTAGTTTGAACTATCATTGATTTGGATTTGATCTCATTCCTCTTTTTAGTGAACTCAAGGCTAAATCTATCCAAACTGCACATCCTTGCTATATGCCCAAAATTCTTGCACTTGTAACACATGATATTTTTATTCATAAGAGGTGCAAATGAGTTAACATTTTCTTTACTATGGCTATTCAGAGTTTTATTGCAATGCATAGCTATGTGACCAAATTTCTTACAGGAAAAACAATAGCCATGGAAGGTATTATGTAACCTATTTTGATGCCTTGGATGATTGTTCTTCTTGCGATCAACTGGAATCCACTGCTCTTCAGGATGAAGATTGATCTTGCTCGAAGACCCTATTTCATGAATGGTGATACCATCCTTCTTTTCACATAGAGTATTTTTTCTGAGAGTCAATTGTTCCAACTTCACTCTGAGAGACATAATCTCTTCTTCTAGTTTCTCACAATCAGCTTCCTTTCCTTTTAGAGCCTCTGTTAGAACCTGTTCAACCTTCTTCCCTTCTTCGACTAGAATTTTGAAATCTATAACACTTTGAGACAATTCTGATCTTGCTATCTCTTCTTCCTGACATTGATGCTTGAGAACAGAATTCTCTTCCCTGAGTTTCTCGAGCTTTCTCAAGGCCAAGAAGAATTCACTTTTGAGATCGAACTCAACCTCTTCATTTCTTTCTGAATTTATATGTTCCTCTGATAGATCCTTCTCCAAGCTGTTAGGCTCTTTCTGGAGTGACCTGCTCTGATACCAATTGAAGAACATGAACTTATACTGAGAGGGGGGGTGAACAGTATAAGACTTAACCATTTAATAATTTTAATTTCAGATAGCAATGGCATCAACACAATATTAAACAAGACAAAAAGCATCACACATAGAGTACCATTTTTAACGTGGTTCACCCAGAATGGTTGGGCTACATCCACAAAACTTTTCTCTAAAATTTTATCTCAAATTCTTTGGGAAACCTTCCCAATTACAATTTTTATGAGCCTTTGCTCAAAGGAGATACCTTCCCCTAACTCTACTCTGGCTGGTGATCCTCTAGAAGACCTCTGCCTCTGCTGCCCTTAGCAAATGGAACTCAATCCATAGAAGACACTTGTCTTCCCTGCTCTGGCTGGAGACCTCTGTCCTCAACTCTATCACCTCAAAGCTGGTCCTCGAATTTGCACTAAACACAGTCCTTCGGTCTAGCACAAATGTCCTCTTCTTCTTTCTCTGGTCTGCACCAACACTGTCCTCAATAGGTCTCTTTGCTTTGTCACAGCCGCACTTGATCGATACCAACTTGCACACAGTCTACGCAAACATAGCAGCATTCAACACTCTACGATCGATCTCCTTACTCTACGCATCAACTCGCCACTTCTACGCTATCTATGTTGTTCTGTCTGCATTCTGCACACTTCGCTCGAATCGACTCGACTCTGTCTTTGCGCATCGTGGACTTCACTTGTGCAAGTTCGATACTTACATTACCTTCCTTCAATCTCGAAATAGCCCTCCTTTTATAGAATAAATTTCATGATCAAAACTCTCAAACTTAATCAGCTATAACCCTCAAACTATGTCGGTTGCAAAACCCTACGCTGCGTCGGCCTAGATTTAACTCTATCGGCTCAAGGTTAACTCTATCCTTCAACCGCCTTTGGTTCTGTAGCTTTTCCTATGAAACTATAGCATGTCGCGATATCACGACACCTTTGCCTGCCGTACACCTTCTTTTTCCTGTTGTCACAAAATCGTGACACTTTTTGCCTTTGTCTACCTTGACTATGTCCTTGTCACAAAATCATGACACTTCTGTCTTTTGTTGACGTCATCTTCACTCCTATCGCGAAATCGTGACACTTTAGTCTTCATTGCCTTCTCCTCTGCTTTTGTCACGAAATCGTGACATATTTGCTTCTACTGACGTCATCTCCAACTTTGTCGCGAAATCGTGACCCTTTTGACTTCATGGCCTTCTTCTCTGCTTGCACTAGCAAAAATAGAACATGTCACAAAATTGCGACACTTTTGCTGTCTTGAGCTTCTCTCTGCCTTACACCCGTGAAACTAGAACATGTCGCAAAATCGCAATGCTTTCGCCTTCGAGCTCTTCCTTTTTTAATTCATTACGAAATCACGACGCTTCTTCTGATGAAGACTTGCTACCTATTTTTGTCATGAAATCATGACACTTTCTCCAACTGAAAGCTGCCTCCTCAACCTATCATGAAATCATGACACCTTTTGCATCCGTACGACTTTCTTTCATCCTATCACAAAATCACGACACTTTCAACTTTCAAAATCTTTCCTTGCAACCTGTCACGAAATCGCTACACTTTCAGCTTTCGTAAGCTACCTTTGCTGCCTGTCGTGAAATCATGATGCTTCTCATTTCGAGCTTCTGCAGCATGTCACAAAATCATGATGGTCCTCACTTCGACATCTACAGCATATCATGAAAACGTGACAACCCTCACTTGGAACTTTGCATCATGTCACGAAATCGTGACAGTTCCTGAATCATTTTCTCTTTCTTAAATCTTGTCACGAAATCATGACAGTTCACACTGCGGACTCTCTCTTCTGCAACATGTCACAAAATCATGACACTTTCTCGTCCGTACAGCCTTCTTTGCAGAATGTCACGAAATCGTGACACTTTTCCTTCTCTGCCTTCCTGCACTTTCCTAGTCGCGAAAATGCGACATGTTGCAAAATCGTGACGCTTTCCATCATGCTTTCCTTCTCTGCCAACATGTCACGAAATCATGACATTTTTTCCAGCTTCGTCTCTGTCTTCTTGCATGTCACAAAATCATGACAGTTTTGCTAGAACTTTCTCTCTCCTCAAACATGTCGCAAAATCGTGATAGTTTTCCCAGCACTTTCTCTCTCCTCAAACATGTCGCGAAATCGTGACAGTTTTGCCGAAATTTCTCTCTCCTAAAACATGTCGCGAAATCGTGACAGTTTTCCAACCGCTTGCATACTTTTTCTTACTTGTCTTTTTATTGAACTTTTCTTTTGCAACTGGGCTACTCCGATCTTCTTGGAAACTCACTCGTCCATCG
Source organism: Wollemia nobilis (assembly GCA_028583015.1). NCBI lineage: Eukaryota > Viridiplantae > Streptophyta > Pinopsida > Araucariales > Araucariaceae > Wollemia > Wollemia nobilis. Next base: position 18,156,916 of record JAQPPZ010017235.1, read on the forward strand.
TTGAAACCTTCATCAACACAAATTCTTTGACATAAAAACAAATTGCTTCAAGGAGCTTCTTGACATCAATGACAACATCTACACTTGAGCAAAGGCAATGTACCCAAGGTACCCAAAATTGCCAACATCATTTTCATTTTTCTGCATTTTATTTTCCTAGAAATTTTAATTTATTTTAATTTTCAGGCATTAAAATAAACATTTTAAAAAAATGTCAAAATCCAAAAGTAATTTCACCATTGCGTAGGTTATACTTCAAAATTCTAATATGCACTTTGAAATTTCATTTTTGGAGTTGTTTAGTATTTTTAAAAATTCACCGAAGTTGTTTTATTACAGATTTTAAAAAATTCGAAAATAGAAAATTTCCATTTTAAGGTCAAATTTCTTTTTTTTTTTTAGTTTTGTTTTGCACTCATGAGCCTATGATGACATTCCCTTCATGAAAATTCCAATTTCATCGAAGGAGTTATGTTTTATGGCATTTCACAAATTTCCATTTTTGGAGCCTAAAATTGCCCTCTCTTCATAAAAATTCTGATTTTACAAAAGAGGGGTAATTTAAGCATCACATTGAAGGTCATATGAAGGCCAACTCACATTTGCTTTATTTTGGTTCAATGAACAATCACTAAAGTTTCATGGTAAAATAAATCAACATTGCCCCTTGTTTACAATTACTTGCAATCACTAAGGTGTTCCAAGCATTTAAATTGAATATCTTTATTTGAGATTACTAATACACATATACAAATGCTAACATAGCGGAGACCTTGGAGAAGTTTTTTGTTTAACTTCTTTGCAAGAGGGGATTTGGGACCCCAAATCCTAAGAGAGAGTGTACTTTCACAATTGGGTGAAAATACCACTCAACAGAGCCCTAGAAAATAAATCAACTAAGGCTCTTGGATCTATTTAGCTTGAGCTAAGGCAGTTTTAGTTATATATAACTATGGTGATTAGAATAAAAATAGGATGGAACTATGTTGGTATGATGTTGGGTTACTACATTATATTTTTCACCATTTATCTCTCTACTTTTAAAATACTAGATAAATAGAGTACTTGACATATTATCTGGTAGTTAATGGGGGTCCTAGTGTAGACTGCTCTACTCTTTTATATGATGGTTCTTCAATACTAACCATTATAGAGGGTTTTAGAGGTTCTCATATCAATAGTATTCATTGAATGCACTAGGATTTGTCTATGGAGGATAAGTATTTTTACACGGGAGGTCCCTCCCTATTTTATCTCTCAATTATTATAGCATATTTTCAATTTTTGCACATTGGTGAGTATGGGTCTCAGCATTTAGTAATCCCATGTTTAGCCTCCCTGTCTCATTGTCCTTGGTCCATAATATGCCTAACGAGATTGGAAGTGCACACAATGAATCTATTTATTATACTTTAGATGAAAAATCTCCAATGATAGGATAGATGACTTGTTAGGTAAGTAGAAGAATTCAAATTTGTAGTCATAGTTGGATTACAATTTGGCTAACAACCTAATGGCAGGACCTTGATAGATTTGTACTATAATTCTAAGTTCATCTTAATATAATCCCCATTTTCTAGCAAAATAAATCCTAGTAAATGCAATAATCTGCAAGAGACACCAAATGATGCTTTGAAGGGGTATTGAGAACCCTTACATTCCAAGAAATGACCTTCATTTCTTAGATATAGTAAGTTTTTTCTTCTTGTTTAGATTAAGAATCATTTTGATTCCATTAGCCACATCCATAATTATTTATCTCTATAAAACCTCCTTATTTGAAGGTTTTCTAGGTGGTTTAGATTCTCTCCCTACATCAATTCTAGTCTTCTTACTATTCCTTGTTATTTTGGATGTAGTTAGACTTTTATTCCCCTTTAGTGATAATATTTTTTTGGCCATATCCATGGGGTATCATATTTTATTTTTCTCCCTTGTTAATCTTAGGTGTTATAAGCTCTTTTACTAGAAGTTCATTAGTCTTTTCATACTTAGTTTCAAAAGCTTTAACCATTTTTTATTTACAGTTTTATCCTTTTCATCATCTAGGTTTCTAATGAATCAAATGGATATTTAGTAAGAATTTTAGTTATAGAAATACTTGGAATAGAAACAAAAGGGAATACCTTAATATGATCTCCCAAAATATCACCCTCTTCAAACAAGAAAATAACTAATCCACAATTTTCCTTGTTGAATTTCATTTAGTTTCTATCATCATATCCTTGCTTCCTAAGATCATCTTTCATCATTTCACCTACATTTTTATTTTTCTATATCTTCTTATGCTATGTCTTCCTAGGATGATTAGAGCAAAAACTTCCAACATGACCAAATTTAAAACACAATTACACTTGATATGTAAATTTTCAAATTCAATAACTTGCAACCACTTGCCAAATTTAGAGATAATTTCAATAGTATTTGATAGATATTTCTCTAAATTATTATTAACAAAAAAATCTTACATAGATCAGCCTAGATATTGCAGTATTGGATGAATCATTCTAATCATGAAACTCTAGCACTTACAAAATTGTTGTAATTTGATGTGCTTCTGAGGTGATGATGATGGTGGATCAAATGTAGGCTACTAAGGTGATGATGATAGTGAATCAACCCCATGTTTCTAAGGTAATGGTGATGACAAATGAAGTACATACTATTGAGGTAATTATGATGATTGATCAAGCATAAATTGCTATGGTAGTGGTAATATTGGATCAACCATAGGTTTTTGACATGGTAGATCAACCATAGGAAAATAAGACCAATGGTGTTCCAAAAGCATGATGATATCTAAGAGTTTTCCACCATATAGCCATGCTTAATGTAAGGAGGCTATCTGATAAATCATGAAATTGACTCATGTATTTTTTATTTTCTTCCTTAATAAATATAGGAAATTATTTGCTTGGATCACATTATTGGTTTAAACTTGAATATATATGGAGGTTTGTAGTTTGTTGTTACTACTTTGTATAATGTTATATTTCCTTTGTTACTACTTTGTATAATGTTATATATCCTTTATATTTTCTTTCTTAACAAATATAGGAAATTAAATCCAAAATTTCAAGTGGATCCCAAAATTGGGGTGAGTTGTGCAATAGAAACAACAAGATGTTGCCCTTTAATGTTTATCATTCAAACATTTTGCAATATACTTACCTTTTATATGCTTTCTATTTGTTCCTCAATCTTCATTGGAATATACTTCAATGGTCTTGCCATTGAATGGTGATGATTGTCCCAAAATTGGTGTAAGCACATTTTTCTAAAGCTCTTCTTTCTCTGTTTACTTTCCACTTCAAAAAATTGATTAATAGCCACTCTTCAATATTTAATCATCAATAGAACCTCTATGGTCAAGTCTCTTCTTCTAACTTCTATAGCTTATATGGGACCACTTTCTTGGGTCTCCTATCTCTGCCAATTCTAGAACCTCTTCTCTCAAGTCTCCTCTTTATCTCTGACTTATATGGGACCACTTTTTCTTGGGTCTCCTATCTCTATTGTCTATGGGACCTCTTTTTCTTGGGTCTCTTATCTCTTTTGTCTATGGGATACTGTGTTATGACCTATGGTTTGGTGGATTAAACCCCATTTTTGTTTAAAAGAATAAACATATGTATTTTAATTAATTAAAGGGACCTTTTTATTTGAAAGAATAAACATGCATTTTGAAACAAAAGAAAATAATATTTTTAAATTATAAAAAGGGATATTTTGAAAAAGAATCATATTAAAACAAATATCTTGCCCTTGCCTAGATGGGATTTTACTTTGGAGGTTGGGCATTTATATTTTAGATATGAGTGCATGAGTTATTGGGGATTAAAAAAATACTCACTTGAGGATTTTTGGAGGAGGAAGAAGCCATTAAAATGGGTATGGCTCTATTATTGGAAGAGGTCACTCTAGAAGAGGCAAAACCTTGGGAGTTAGAGGAGGAAATTTGAGAGAAATAAAAGGAATGGGAAAGCTTCACTTCAAGGCTTTTAGAGGCTATGCATTTTGGAGAACTAGGCTGGGTCTCTCCTAATTACATAGCCTTATTTAAAATAAATTTGAATATAATATATATATATATATATATATATATATATATATATATAGTGTTTTGCTTTAGAGTTGTTATGAGAAGCTTTCTTAGCCTGAGCTTGGATCCCTTTAAAGAACCTTGATGGTAATTTAAAATATTTTTATTTTTTCTTAATTGGAATCCCAATATGGCTATTGGTGTATGCTCAAAATATTTTTATTTTTCTTTGATTGGAAGCCCAATATGGTTGTTGGTGTATGCTGAAAATATTTTTATATTTCCTTTAATTGGAAGCCCAATATGGCTATTGGTGTATGCTGAAAATGTTTTTATTTTCTTTTAATTGGAAGCCCAATATGGTTGTTGGTGTATGCTGAAAATATTTTAATTGGAAGCCCAATATGGTGGTTGGTGTATGCTCAATATAGTTTTGTTTTCCTTTAATTGGAAGCCCAATATGGTTGTTGGTGTATGCTGAAAACGTTTTTATTGGAAGAACAATATGGAAACTCATTTAATCCAAAATAAATACATTATTCACTTATATTTTTCTATCATGGGCTTCCAATTAAAGGAAATATAAAAACATATTGATAATTGGTTAAATAAAATGGTATTGATAAGTATTTGATTTATTAGGAGTATGGACTCTTAATTGGTTAAAAAAATTGGTTTCATAAGTATTTGGTTGATTAGGATTATGGGCTCTTAATTGGTTAAAGGAAGTGGTTTTGATAAGTATTGATTGATTTGGAGTATGGACTCTTAATGGGTTAAAGAAAGTGGTTTGATAAGTATTTAATTGATTAGTAGTATGGGCTCTTAATTGGTTAAAATAAGTGGTTTTGATAAGTATTTATTGATTTGGAGTATGGACTCTTAATTTGTTAAAGAAAGTGGTTTTGATAAGTATTTGATTGGTTAGAAGTATGGGATTTTAACCAATTGAATGAAATGGTTTTTATGTATGGTACTAATGATATGGAGACATTAGACCTTTAGAAATATGTTATTTCTCTAAATGATTTAAAGGAAGAAATCATCTTTAGGAGAATGCCTATGGAATTCATTCGAAGGAATTATGGGGTCTCCTCATTGATTTTATAATAAGCATTAAAATAACAATTCTTGGTTTAGGAAATTAAGAACTATAGGGTTCTTAGGGGTCGATCAAAATTTTGTGCATGGATCCTGAGGTTGATTTGGACTACTGGGAAATCGAGGAACTTGGGCACATTTCTCGAGGTTGATCTAAACTGTGTGACCAACATGGATTGATAGATCTGGACTGGCATGCTTCTTGAGCACGCTTGTTGGACTGACATGATTCTCGAGCATGCTAATTGGACTAGATGCTGGACTGATGGATCTGACTAACATGTGGACGTAGACCTGACTGACACGTGGACACAAACCTGACCGACATGTGGACCCGCTGGATTGGACACTGGACTGATGAACCTGGCTGACACGATCAACTGACGTGGCCGCCACATGACCCGACGTAGACCTGACCCCTATCACGTGGCACGACAAAAAGGGTGAGGTGATTGCCTAAAGGCAATCACATATATAGGGGGGAATTGTTCCTTTTATTCCCCCCTCATGCACCCCGCGGGAGCAATGTGGGACTAAAGTCCCATGTTTTTTTTGCTCCCCACGAGGGTTGCAAGGGAAGAAAGGGACAATTGTCCCTTTCCTTCCCATCGGGCGTGCTAACCCAGCCGGTAGGAGCGCCAAGCTAGTGCCCGTGAGGTTGGGGGTTCAAACCCCTTCGACAGACCCCTTGAAGGTAACTATTTTTTTTTTTTTAAATTGTTATTTTTCTTTATGTTTTTAGTATTTTTTAATTAATATACTAATATTTTTTGTTTTAAAAAAAAAAATCATTTTTTTTTAATTAATCATATTTTTAAATTATGATTTTTTTTCAAAACAAAAGTATTTTAATTATTAATTAAATTATTACTAAAATTATTTAGAAATTTACATTAAAATTAAAATATTTGCCATAGTAAAGGGGGATGTTTTCTTCAAAACCTGAAGAAAAAGGGGGGGATGATGAGTAATTTTTTAAGGAAAATTGGCTTATTGTAAAGGTGCATTTTCGACAGTGCCCAACACCTAGTGGTTTATTTTTGTGGGCACTTTTATGTTGTATGTTGCATTTTTTTTTACTTTGCACTACATCATTAAAATTTAAAATCAAATTCACTCCCTAAGTCACCAGAATAATTAAAACCCATCAATGCAATTTATTGCACTGCAGTGTTTAGTATTTGTGATACCTCTGGCCAGAACTTACAGGTAAATCTATCGTGATTGAGCTACTGTATCCGCCACTTAATATAGCTGCCAAAACGATGTCTGAGCTTGTTCTCTATAAATCATCGGGGAGAGATAAATTTACCATTTTGCTATTTTTTTTACTCCATCCACTACCCTAATCGTTCTTGTGTTTAGGCATAAATCCTAATGAGAGTTTTGAAATCCACAGTGCTTAGGGGAATTTATGCCCCACACATGAATATTGATGGCTTTCTATGGTAGGTGCCATCAACAAGTTGATTCCCTTTTAGTACCGCCTAAGTACCATGTATCATATAATCTTTAAAAATTACCTATAGTCTCCCTCACGTAAGGGCGGGTAATTTTTTCTATTTTTTTCAAAATACCTATAGTCTCCCTCACATAAGGGTAGGTATTTTGTATGGTATAATGGCTTGGAATTAAGGTATATATAAATGGTGACCAATTGGTGATATAAGGAACCTTCACTATGGCTTCTACTGCAAAGTTAATGACTGATGCTCATCATTTATTGAAAAGTCCTAATTATACACCAAGTAAAAGCAAAATGAAGGCAGTCCTCATCATGGAATATTTATGGGATGTTGTTTCTGGAGCAACAACGAGACCTTCATTGGCAACTAGATCCACAGCTCTCACTACTGATCAGATCGCCTTTGATAAGAAATATAGTCGAGCAAAAGTGCTCATTGTGTTTACTATTTCAGATGAAGTTCAACCTCATATAGCTGACAAAGAAAGTGGTAAAGAGGCATGGGATGCCCTTCAAACCATTTATGAGGAAAAGAATGACTCCACCATTCTTCATCTTCAAAAACAACTTTTCAATCTGAGTTTGAGACAGGGTGAGATAGTTGAACTCTTTCTTTGCAGTGTTTGAATTGAAAGGCAAATTAAATTCTTTGGGAGATACAGTGGATGACAAACTTCTCGCTTCAATAGTGATGAGAGCTTTGCCTGATTCCTTTGATACGTTGATCACCTCCATTCAGGTGTCATAACGACAAATTACCTTTATTGAGTTGGTCAATTTGCTTCAACAACAGGAAGCACGCCAACTTCATAGGGATGATTCTTCTAATACAACCCTATACTCCAACCAACAGGGTTCTAAGAAGAAAGGTAATTTTTAGAAAGGAGGCAATTCTCAATAGGATTCAAAAGGAAAAGGGAAACAACCTCAATAGAAGAAGAGTTATTGCAAAATTTGTGATAAAGACAACCATGACACCAATAGGTGTTGGCATAAGAATAAGAAAAAATGCCAAAACAAACCACAAAACAAGAACAAGCAACCCAGGGTGAATGTTGTTGTTGAAGAATCTGACTCAGATTTTGAATGGGCCCACAAGGTGCTCATGACTACCACAGCCTCCAAGGAGAAGGATCTTGTATGGTATGTCGATTCTGGTGCTAGTAAGCATATGACTGGTGATAGATCATGGTTTGAATCATTTATGGTCAAAGAGGGCAGACCTGTCACTATTGTTGATGACAAAACCTACAAGTTTCAGGGAGAGGATACAGTTTTAGTCACTCTTCTTAATGGCAAGTGTCAGATTGACAAAGTCCTCTATGTTCCAAGACTGGAAAACAATTTGTTGTCAGTCACACAAATCCTGGATAAAGATGTGGTTTTCAACTTTCATGTTGAGAATGGCAAGAAGTGTTGTTCTATTACCAGGAAGGGTAAGCAGATTGCAACAGCTTCATATAAGCATTGCTTATTTGCCCTAGATTCTATCTCTACTCCCCATGTTGCCATGACAGTCTCTACCAAGGAGGCCACTTCCCTCTGGCACAAGAGATATGGGCATCTTAGTTTTGGCTACTTACTTGAGTGTAGTAAGTATGATATGGTAAAGGGTATTCCTTCCCTTTCTTCCACATTGCCAGTGTGCTCTGACTACTTGGTAGGAAACCAACATAGAGTACCTTTTGAGAAGAGCTCAACACGAGCACAAAAACCTTTGGAGTTAATTCACATCAATCTATGTGGTCCTTTCACATCCAACAATTATGGAGGGAAGAGGTATTTTTAGTTATTTGTAGATGACTACTCCCGCAAGATGTGGGTTTTCTTTCTCCGACTGAAATCTGAGGCTTTCAATTTCTTCCAACAATTCAAGAAATCTCTTGAGAAGGAGTCAGGGGCTTCTATCAAAACCCTCCACTCAGATCGAGGGGGGAGTTTACCTCTAAAGAATTTTCAGCATTCTTAATTGAGCATGGAATCATGAGACAGTTAACAACTGCCTATACTCCTCAGCAAAATGGAGTTGTTGAGAGAAGGAATTGTTCTATTATGGAAATGGTTCATTGTATTCTCACATGAGCTACTCTTGGGCAACAATATTGGGCAGAAGTTGTCACCATTTTAGTATATATTTTGAATAGGGCACCCACAAATGCCCTAAAAGGAATGACTCCATAGGAAGCATGGAGTGGTCGAAAACCTTCCATATCTCATCTTCGTATTTTTGGATGTCAAGCTTTCATGCACATACCAAAAGAGAAAATGAAGAATCTAGATGAGAAGACATTGAGATGCATTTTTCTTAGCTATGATGAGCACTCTAAAGGTTATCGTTTAATAGATCCTTTGACCAAGAAAATTCATATCAGTAGAGATGTTTTTTTTTTTTGAAGCTTTCACATCACAAAACACATCTAAGGTATACCTAGATCTTATGGAATCTAAGAGAAGTTCCCTTTGTCAACATAGATAGGAGATCCTTCCACATTTTCTTCAACACCAAAAACTAAGAATCCTAAATGGTATACAAGAACAATCAGGGATGCCAAGTTATACACTCCACCAGATTTGACTTTGGATAGACCTCGTACTAGCAGTATGGCTCAAAGGGAAAAAGCAGACATAGAGACTAGTGAGGTTGATGATCTTTGTCAATATTTTGAGGAACTTTCTATAACTCCACATAAGAAAATAGAGGATATGAATATAGATGATGATAGGGTGTTTTTTGCCTCTGTATAAGATGCTCTTAGCAAGCCACAATGGAAGGATGTTATGGATGTTGAGTACAATTCTCTAAAAAAGAACAAAACTTGGGAACTTGTCGATCTGCCACAAGGAAAGAAGCCCATTGGCTGCAAATGGGTGTACAAATTCAAGTACAAGGTATATGGGACAATTGATAAGCATAAGGCCCATATTTTTGCAAAGGGCTATGCTCAAAAGGAAGGCATTGACTATGAGGAAAATTTTGCACCTACTGCTCGGATGACCACTATTCGAGTTCTTTGTGCTATGGCAGCACAATATGGGTGGAAATTTCACCAAATGGATGTAAAGAGTGCTTTTCTAAATGGTGATATCCAAGAGGAATTCTACATGACTCAACCTGAAGGATTTGAAGTGGTAGGCCAAGAGCAGAAAATTTGCAAGTTGGTCAAATCCTTGTATGGTTTGAAACAAGTTGAAAGCATGAGATTCCGGAAGGAAGCAATATTCAGATGTAATAAGAACAGAATTAACTCTATGTATGAAACGAGAGCACGTAATCAAATTGAGACAAAATATACAGAGAAAGTAGGAGCACAGCCCTTTATATATTAATTACAACTTGGTTACAATACATCTTTTCGGTTATACATTCTCAGTTACAATCATGAGTAATGGTCTTCTTCCGCATGCCCACATGCAAAGTGGGCGGGCCAACGTATTGCCGCCGCTGATGTTAACGAGCTTTCGCTCGCTGCTGTTTATCCTGCGTTCAGAGACATGAAAAGGGCGTTAGTAGCACCTGCAACAAGAGGACAGAACATAATGCAGGACAACATGCAAAAGAAAACGTAGTGCAGTTGTGAGACGTTCAAAGCACGATGCAAGATAGATCCGTTAACTATTAATGCATTGCAAGAGGTATTTATAACGACTAATCTCAACGTGAAAAGATATATCTATATATGATGACAAAATATATATATTCGAACTCTGCTGATGAAAAGATATATATCCGACCGTGAAAACATAAGCTACTATTTTAAAGCATTTGAAAATAGCATATATTCGAACATATATCACGTATACTGTTGTTTCAATATATTCTAAAACAACATATATTCGAACATATAACAAATATATTCTAAAATAGCATGTATTCGAACATATAATAAATATATTCTAAAACAACATGTATTATACTAACGAAGAACGCGCGTGGGGTGCCCAAACGGACCGCCCCGTGAAAATTCGACCTTGACGCCAATCCACTGGGAATTGGCTCAAGACCAAGAAATAATGTGTTGTCGGCAAATTTGGTAGTTCACTGTGGTCGAATGTCGGGTATGAAGATCAGATTTATGCTTCTGGAAAGCCACCGATAACCTCCCTCGTGAAGGAAATTACAGGTGCAGAAGATTGAAATCCAAGGGAATATGATCGGGTCTCTGGATGAGCAGCACTTCGTTGTGTTTACAAAATGCTTCGTGGTCTTTTTTTTAAAATGCTTTGAGCTAGTTTTTATAGAGGAATTTTGCCTCTGAACATTAATGTCAAACCCTAAGTCCGCCGCTGAGATTTGACCCTTGTCAGATGATTATGAGTCATGGCTCGTACTGAGATTGTCGTCGGGAACTTACATCAGTAGTTATGAGGCATGGCCTCGGACTGGATTTGTTGTTGAACCTGTTCGTCTCATTATTGCAGTTGGTGAAGTCCGCCGCTTGTTTCTTTCGTTAAATGTCTGGTGACGTGTCACCTTGGTCGAATATGCCTTCTACAGACCCACGGGGTCTCTTTGAAAAGGGGCACGTAGGGGTGCCACGTGGCGGTCATTCCTTGGATGTGGCGGCCACGTCAAAGTCCGCCTTTGATTGGAGAAGTGTTCGCTACCGAAGTGTCACGATATCGTGACGTCGCGATATCGCGACACTTCGGCCGAGGTTCCCCTCGGGGCCAAAGGTGTCGCGATATCGCGACGCGCGATATCACGACACCTTTGGCCGAGGCTCCCCTCGGGGCCAAAGGTGTCGCGATATCGCGACGCGCGATATCGCGACACCTTTGGCCGAGGCTCCCCTCGGGGCCAAAGGTGTCGCGATATCGCGACACGCGATATCGCGACACCTTTGGCCGAGGTTCCCTCGGGGCCAAAGGTGTCGCGATATCGCGATGCGCGATATCGCGACACCTTTGGCCGAGGTTCCCCTCGGGGCCAAAGGTGTCGCGATATCGCGACGCGCGATATCGCGACACCTTTGGCCGAGGCTCCCCTCGGGGCCAAAGGTGTCGCGATATCGCGACACCTTTGGCCGAGGTTCCCCTCGGGGCCAAAGGTGTCGCGATATCGCGACGCGCGATATCGCGACACCTTTGGCCGAGGCCCTCTCGGGCCAAAGGTGTCGCGATTTTGCGACGAAATCCGACGCGTTTCATGTCATGATTTCGTGACATCGCGAAATCGCGACGTCGCGATTTCGCGACGTCTAAGGCCAAGGTTCCCCTTTTTGCTAGGTTTGCCTTAAATTTTTGCAGTTTGCTTAGGACTTGAAGTTTGAAGGTTGCAGTTTGCGACCAACTTTGCTCTGCTCATTTTTCGACCTTCTAAACTGCTGTGTGAGTGGTTAGGACCACTGTTTGACCTCTGAGGGCTGCCCTGAAAGCTGTGTATGTCAATGCGATCAGTGTTTGTAGTCACTTAATCGGATTGGTGTTGTTTTGGTGTCTACAGATGCCCCTTTTTGGGAAGCGCTACGGGTGACGCAGTGCTGAGCAAAAATAGAAAACCAAAGCACTAATGATTAGGGTTTCTTGGTAACCTAACCAAATTTTGATGCCCCAAGTATGGAAAGGGCATGCATTCTTGAATCCTTGCTTCTGACGAGCTAAGGAATTTGATTTCAAGTGTTAACCTATTTTGGTGAGGTGTGACTTGAGCTTGGACATTGATCAGTCATGATTAGGCAAAGGGCGTAACCTTTTGTCCACAGGGGAAACCTTGTGTTCATGCTTCGGGAATGCCAAGTATTTGATCAACTTAATGATTGCTTGTTTACTGCCCCAAGCAGGAGCGTGATTGTCTTTGTCAATGATTCTTTGAATGCATGTCATTGCCTTGATTGGGTGTGTGCTTGTTGATTGGTGACTAAGTGTGACTACCCCCTCAAGCGACGAATCGATGAGGGAATGACCTTCGTGAGAAAAGCGACGAGTCGCTTGACCCAAGATGACTTAGGTTAGGGTGCCTTTAGATGTTTTACCATTTAAGCACGTGCATTTTTCCGACATTTGGACCTATTTTTGGTGGGTGTTAACCCTTTTGGTGATGCCATAATGGGGTGAAATCATCAAGAACCCATCTTCCCGTGGAGCGGTCCAGCTATGGTAGCCTTCTTGGGGAAGTAGGAGAGTGACAATTTGAACCCCGACATCGATTTTCTATGCCAAGAGGTTAAGTGCAAGAGCACTTGTGTCCAGCAATGCTTATTGCTATGGTTTTTGTGGTGCAATTTTGTGATGTTTTTGTTGTTTTGATTTTCTTGCTTTGTGTATATGTCATGATTTTATGCACAATGATTGATGTTGATGGATGCATGCTACTTTATATTGATGGATGCATATGTTGTAATGAATGCAAATGTATGTGATATGCAGAGATGAAATGGATGGATGGACTTTGTGATGTTTGGCTATGGCACCATAGACTGTTGAAGATTCTATTATGTTTTGAGGCGATTGCTGTGATACATGACTTTGTATGTATACATGTGGTTTTTCTGGTGTTTTTGTATTTTTTGATGGTTTTGTAAGGATGAAAAAGTGGCGCAGTTGGTTTAGAAATGTAGCCAAGGTTTTCTGAGACTCAGACGGTTTTAACTTACTAGCCATGACTGTACTTTATCCTACAAGACTTTTGAACAAGGTATGAATCGGACTTGTTTTTGACCAAGCTATTTCACATCCCTGTGTGTGCAATTGAGTTCATTTATGTGGTATTTGTCAGGATACCGCCAGTGCCAGATGGGCTTTCAACCGAACTTGTACTGAGGATCACCTAACTAGCTCCACTAACTCCTTTGTTGTATTTAGTTAGATTAATCTACGGTGTTATCCAGGATACCATAAGCTAGCTCATCCACATGCAAATATTGATCTGTACACAAGTTAATGTGATAGATATATCGTCATGCGAGAAGTTTACCGCCAATGACCGATAGGCTATCAACCAAACCGATACTGAGGCTTGCCTCATGACCCGTTAGAATGCTGAGAGTTCCAGGGATTCAAGTTCAACTCCCTTCTTTTCTTCAATTGTATTGGGATACTTGCTCCTTATAGTGATAATAATCACTGTTTATTTTGATTTGTTTTTCTTCTGAGCAAGGGATTGGGGATATGGAGTGACGATAATCATTATTGTTTGTGCCTTTTGATGTGTGCACTGTAGTATGTCAAATTTTTGGAGTTTTGACGCTTGCAAATTTTTGATGTTTTGCAACTATTGAGAACTTTGGGATTCTTAGGGAATTGGGTAGGGAGGATGCTTGTCCTTTTGCCAACTCTCAGCATTCTAAGGGTCATTCGCACAGGGGGATGAGCAAGATAACCGTTTCGCTTATGGTGACCTGGATTACCGTGCAGGTTTCATCTTTCGTTCACACAACTTGGGAATTTTTATGTGTTTTAATTTGTGTTGGGATGTTACGTAACAAGGTGTATTTCAAGTATAACTCTACCTTCGTAAAATCATGTCCGACTTGATACATTACATGGCTAAAGAGCAAAATGATGACTGAATCACGAAAAACCTTGATACATTAAAAGACCATTGACTCTAGTGTGGTAAAAGCAATGCATGGTGTTTTTGTTGTTTTTGTAAAATGGAACAGTGTGGAACAAGATGGACTAGCGGATTTATTACAGCCTATGGTGCCCTTGACCTGTACGACCACAAATATGCAATGTATGGATGCAATGGTTTAATGCAACTATGTATTTTTGTATTTTTGATGGATTGATTTTTGTGAATATGAAGATGAAGTGCGAGAAGAACTCTCTTATTGATGAATTTGAGTATGCCTAGAAATGAGATGCAAATTTTTGTTGTTTTTGATGATTTTTGTTGTTTTTGAATTTTCTTGATTTTTGACCAAGCGATTGTGGAAATCCTTGGAGCATTTTGGGATTGACCAAGCGATTGTAAGAATCCTTGGAGCCTTTTGGGATTGACCAAGCGATTGCAAGAATCCTTGGAGCATTTTGGGATTGACCAAGCGATTGCAAGAATCCTTGGAGCATTTTTGGGTTTTGACCAAGCGATTGCAAGAATCCTTGGAGCATTTTGGGATTGACCAAGCGATTGCAAGAATCCTTGGAGCATTTTTGGGTTTTGACCAAGCGATTGCAAGAATCCTTGGAGCATTTTTGGGATTTGGCTCTCTTAGATATGAAATGGTCGCAAATGACTGATATTCAAGGGTTCTGTTTCCTTGATACCATCAAGAGAAGCTAGCCGGTACGTCCCGGGTCCTATTTTGCTATCAATGACATATGGACCTAACCAATTTGCCACAAACTTGTCCCTTAGGTGGGATGGCAAACTAGAATTTTGTTGGTTTTCCTTCAAAACCAAATCACCAACCCGAAAGTCCCTTAGGTGAACTTTCATGTTGTAAGCTTTCTTAAGTCGCTCTTGATAAATACGTAAATGCTCGAGAGCATTAACGCGTCGTTCGTCAAGCAACGTAAGCTGGTCTAACCGGGCCTACCGTGCAGAATCATCATCGATGAACTCCTGCATTGATATGCGTAGGGAAGGAATCTCCAACTCGAGAGGCATGACTGCCTCGGAGCCATACACAAGCGAAAATGGAGTGGCCCTAGTGGGTGTCCGAATGCTAGTGCGATAGGCCCATAGGGCAAGTGGGATTTGAATGTGCCAATCCTTATGACTGTCTATGATGGTATTTTTAAGGATGGCAACTAGCATTTTGTTTGACGCCTCTGCTTGCCCATTTGCCTACGGATAATAGGGTGTCGAAAAGTTGTGCTGAATCTTGTACTTTGTGGTCAAAGCACGCACGTCTTTGTTCTTGAAAGGCGTTCCATTATCCGAGACTATTTTGGATGGAATACCAAAATGACATATGATGTTATGCAAAATGAACTCCACAATGCGGGGTCCTGTCGTAGAGGTAAGCGGAATTGCTTCCACCCACTTGGTAAAATACTCTGTGGCCGTTATGATAAACGTGTGACGGCCTGACGATGCAGGGGAGATCTTTCCAATTAGATCGAAGCCCCACTGCGAGAACGGCCAATCAGACTGGACTGTCTGCAAGGCCTGAGAAGGTACGTGCATCAAATTGGCATGATGTTGACACTTCATGCACTTCTTGACATAGGTGCAACAATCTCGCTCTAAAGATGGCCAATAATAGCCCATGCGAAGAATGCGCTTTGCGATAGCCATACCACTGAAGTGGCCACCACATGTACCATCGTGCGCTTGGGCAACTTCCCAAGTGGACTCTTGTTGGTCCAAGCAACGAAGGAGGATTCCTTCATAGCTGCGACGATACAAAATGTCTCCTATCAAGACATACTTAGCCGCTTTCTGCTTGAGTGCTCATTTTGCGGCATGAGTCAATCCAAGGGGGAGATTACCTAACTTGAGGTAGTCTCTGATGGGTAAATACCAGTCCTGTTGATCAGAAACCTCGACAGTATGAACAGCCAATCTCTCTTGAAGTTCCTCCCTAGCAAACGCTGAATGGGATAGAACCTGCAAGAATAGCGTTGTGTTGCTATTAATGGGAGTAGGGGAGAACAAGGACCCCCAGTTGGCACGTTTTAGATGATCTCGGATTCGAGAGAACTTATCCGAGGATGGTTCAATCTGGATCATGTGGATTCCTGGCGTCAAGTCTGAGCTTGCACGCTCCATCGCGGATTGCGATAAGGTTTTGACTTGAATGGTTGTCATATCACCGGAAAGGTCCTACGGAATTAGTGACCCCAAGGAGGCCATTGTGTTCGCAAAATGATTCGATGATCGAGGGAGGGCCTCGATGTCATACCACTCAAGTTTTGCCAGGAATTTGTCCACAAGGGCTTTATAAGCCTTCAGAACTGGGCATTTGCATTGATATACCCCTTTGACTTGATTGACTATTAACAGTGAATCACCAAAGATATTCAGTCGTTTGATGTTCATGGTGATTGTTGTCTGAAGACCTAGGAGCAAGGCTTCATACTCTGCGTTATTGTTGGTGCATGGGAAGTTTAATTTAAATGACAGGGGCATTGGGGCACCCTGCGGTGTGAAGAATACAATTCCCGCGCCACCACCTTGCTCACATTTAGAACCATCGAAGAATAGGGTTATGTCGGCTTGTGACTCAGGCTCATCAGAATCTGGCGATTCTGAGACATGGAAGACCCCATCATCGGGTAGTTCTATGACCAGAGGCTGATCGTCTTCAAGAGGAGCCTCTGCTAGTTGATCGGCTATGACTTGTCCTTTGATAGATTTTTGTCCAATAAACTCTATGTCAAATTCCGTCAACAACATGATCCATTTCGCCGTGCGACTACTATGATAAGTACGACTCATCATGTATCGCAATGGATTCTCCTTAGACACAACATACGTAGTGTTGCTCGAGCATGTAGTGGCGTAGCTTTTTGGTAGCAAACACCACCGCTAGCAGAGTTTCTCAACGTATGCATAGTTAAGTTCATAACTGACCAGGGTGCGGCTAAGATAGTATGTAGCCTGTTCTTTGTGAAGTTCATTCTTCTGGGCTAGCATGGCGCCCAGTGCCACCTCAGTAGCTGAGATGTATAAGTAGAACGGCACTCCTGGTCTAGGTGGTGCCAATACTGGCGGTGAAGCCAGGTATTGTTTGATCTCGTCAAAGGCTGACTGGCACTCGTCATCCCAATGAAATGTAACTCCCTTGTGCAATAATTTGTTCATGGGTCGGCACTTGTCAGATAATTGCGCTATGAAGCGTTTAATCGATGCGACCTTGCCCTGCAGACTTTTGAGCTGCTTGATTGTAGTTGGAGGAACCATTTCAAGGATTGCCTTGACTTTCTTTGGGTCCACCTCGATTCCTCGCTTTGAGACTATGAAACCCAAGAGTTTTCCGGATGTGACGCCAAAGATGCACTTCTTGGGGTTTAGTCTAACTTTATGCTCCATGAGGCGATCGAGGATCTGGCTTAAGTCAACGATATGATTTGAGCGCAAAAGAGATTTGGCTAACAAATCATCCATGTAATCTTCCAAAGTTTTGTGCATGTAATCGTGGAAGATATATGTCATGGCACGTTGGTAGGTGGCACCAGCATTTTTAAGGCCAAAAGGCATGACCTTATAACAAAATGTCCCCCAAGGCATTGTGAATGCCGTTTTTAGTTGGTCTTCAGGATTGATACGAATCTGATTGTATCCTGAGAAACCATCCATGAGGGAGAGCATTTCGTGACCTGCTGTAGCGTCTACCAACGCATCGATGCTCGGTAAGGGGAAATCATCCTTAGGACTCGCTTTGTTTAGATCTCAAAAATCGATGCATATGCGAATCCTCCCGTCGGGCTTCTTGATGGGAACCATGTTGGACAACCATGGCGGATAATCCACGTAGATGACAAACTGTGCATCCAACAGATTTTGCAATTCATCTTTGACCATCAAGGCCACTGTTGGGTGCATCTTACGTAGTTTTTGCTTTACAAGCTTGATTGTCGGATCAAGCGTTAAATTATGCGTGACTAGCTGCGGGTCTAGTCCTGGCATATCCTTGTACGACCATGCAAAAACCTCCTTCTTCTCTTTGAGAAGGGCAATGTAGTCGGCTTGCTCTTCGGGGGAAAGACTTACCCCCAGCTTAAGAATCTATGGATTCATTGGATCTGTGCCGATATCTACATCAGTCGTTTCCTCGACTGACATGTGGGATCCGTCCTCCAATTGATGTGGAGTCGGGATCAAATGGATGTCATCAGCTGAGTTTAGATCTGCGTTGGGAACCTCGGGTTCCTCTTCAGCCTGAAAAATATCCTGAGTTGTCCTTGGGGTAAAATGAGGTATTTCACCGAAAGGCCAGTACTCTGATGGTGACAAAGGTGAATTGACGCGACCCCAGTCGATGGCATCTATGTCGAGATGCAATGACCGTGCTGGATCGGCCGGATTGCGGATGGGTGCGGTCAAATCAATGGAGATCATGTAGATGGAATGAATTGGGTCTCCATTACCACGGGTATGATAACTTGAATCTTCTGGATGCTCCCTATACTCTGGATCTGGTTCTAGGGGAACGGGCACGAATGGATCGGCCCTATGTGCTGATAGGAGGACAGGGTCTTCCCTTGGCACTGTTGTCATGATAGGGTCTCGGGGTGGACGGTGCTCATCGTGAATTTGGAGCCATGGATCCAAGATCAGGTCCCACCCTGCTGGGTCTACCCACCATTCATGTCCTAATATTATGCCCATCTGTCCCATTAGATCTTCATGAGTTAAAGGGCGATAATTCCATCGCGCATGTCTGAGATAGATCATCTCAGTCTCATCTTCTGAATCACTTTCGGAGATCCAAAAATGTTCATTCTCTTCAACAATTGTTACTTGCGACGTTGAGGGTTCTCCTTGTTCCAGTAAGTTAATCTGGTCCCATTGCGGTTGTTCCACTTTTGGTGGAGGGACCTGATTCTCTTGACACTGTATTGATTCAACTGGAACCTCTAAGGGGAACAACTTTAAAAAGATGTCCGGACATCGTTGATGTTCTCTTTGAGGATTAATGTCCGAACTTTCACCTCTCTCTAGCAAAGGAGAGGGATTACTGTTGTTGCCAAGGGTGTGTGTTGACCATGGGAGGTAATCTCCCAATGTAAAGTCTGTATTTGGGTTGGCATAGAGATCTGGTGCCAATCCCCCCTTGTTGCCTATTTCTAGGCCTTGCATATTTTCTACCAAGATGTCTAAGGGCAGGGGGTGGTGGAACCCTACTCCTGACTTATCATATGGCATCCGATATCTTGGTTGGCAAAGGACCCGCATCCCTTGCTCATATCTGCCTAGATTGTATCCATGCCAATTGCATTGGCCGAGATATTTTAGGGCAAAGTCCGGGTTTGACAGATAGTTGATGTTTTCAACAAAAGGCTCGTCGTCTGCTTCCTTTTGCTTGCATGGTTCAAGACCATGATCAAGGCCCCCATACACAAAATTTGTCTGGTTGGGTGGGTGACCTAGAGGAACAAGCTGTTCCTATGGGAAGGCGAGGTCTCCCCATATCCTGTACTGATTCTACCGTAGGCATTGCCACAACATTCTGCACTAAGTACTCCCCCAGGCCTGTACTTGCCATTTCAATAGTGATTGTTGATTCTTGGGAGGGAGGGAACGGCAGTCCTTCCTGAGTCCATTCCATGTTTGGTGGTTTAGGAATCTCAACTTCCGTAGTGCTAGGTGTTTCCTCTGTTGATACCGTTGATATTGTGGGCAAACCCTCTTCTAGGGGCTGAGCCTCTTCCATGATCTATTTTCCCTTGTCCTTCTGTTTAGCCATGACAGGTGGCATTGGTAATGAAGGAGCAGATGATGAGGATTCACCTGGCTGGGATTTTGGTGATTTGGTCACCAGTGGTGCCTGCGGTATTGGACCCTGTTTAGATGGATTTAACTGGAAATCCAAATGCGTTGAAGGGAGGGTCGATTGAGGCATTAGTTGTACCGCGTTGCAATACTTGAAGGGTTCCAAGTCCATCGGGACTACATGTATTTCTCCTTCAAAAGCATACTTTAAGCACTGGTGAGCGATGGAAGGGACACACTTCATGTCCCTGATCCAAGGCCGCCCTAGCAGTATATTGTAAGCCATCTCGCCTTCCAACACATGGCACAATGTTGGTATTGTCTTTTGTCCTACCTGGATAGGTAGAACAACTGTGCCGACTGTCGAGCATATTGCATCATTGAAAGCTCGTAGTGTGTACGTGGAGGCTGTGATATGAGAGGCTGGCAGCTTTAAATGTTTTAGCACTGCAGTGGTGATGATGTTACTGGACGAGCCAGTATCTACCAGCACTCTCTTGTATGGGATCCCGTTGACCCGCGCGATGACGTGCAGGGGTGGATCTGTCGTGTCATTCGATATTGCTTTGACTTCATCCTCTCTGAAGGTGATGACCGGCTTCGTACATTGTTTCACATGTCCCACGAAGTTGTTGAAAGAATTTGTTTCGTGAGGCTGTAAGTCGATGGTTTTTAAAATGTCCATAAGAGCTTCCCTATGAGGTGTTGACTGTTGAATAAGCTCGTAAATGGACAGCCTAGCCGATGTGGTCCGCAAACTCTGCGTGAGTTTGGTCCGTATCGTGACCTCGGGTCTAGGCGGAGGTACTTGCATAGGGCATTGCTGAGGCTGCGACGTCGTTGGAACTTCCCTCGTAGCTACCGCGGGGGCAGCTGCTGGGTACTTTTTGTTCCTTGTCACTATGCTGATCATTCCCACAAATCCTTGCATGGGAAGATTCTCTCGCACCTCATTAATCTGGAGAGGTTTTGTCTGTGCCTCGTGGGCAGGCAAAGGGTCTTTGAATACCCCCATTTGTTGGTTATTTGGCGCTATGGGGTTGTCCACGGCCAATGTTTTATTGTCGATTAAATCTTGGATTAAGCCTTTGAATTTCCAGCATCCATTTAAATCATGTCCCCTGCGCCTATGGAATCTACAATACAATTCCTCTCTGTATCCCTTAGGCTTGGGGGCGTTAGGGTCTATAGTTTGGATTTCTGGCAAGGTGACTAAATTTGCCGTTGACAAGCGGTCAAATAGGGAGTCCCTGGACTCCGTGTAAGGGGTGAATTGTCGCCTAGGGCGACGCTGCTGATTCTGCTCCTGTTTCTTATTGTCTTTTTCATAACTAGGAGGCACTGCCTGGTAATTAGCCTTTTGGGGCTGTATTTCTTGCACAGGCTTGGGAGCATTTATCGCAACTTGGTTAACCGCAGCGGGTTGTGATTGCGTATTCCCAGTCTTAGTGGTTTTATTCCACTCTTTCTTTTTAGGCTTGGCAATTGCGCCTTCGCCTATCTTAATCTCTTCTATAACTCTGGCTTGCGCCAAAGCTTCTTCTAAGCTGTCATATTGCTATAGCAGCAATAGACCAGAGATTGATTTTAAGCAACTCCATGCAAACATCTACGTAAGATCAGACATAGGGGGACGGTAGGGTAACCTAGAAAGCAAAGCCCTCCAACGATTCCCGTATGCTGTCATTGTTTCTTCCTCATATTGCCTGAGGCTGGCCAGATCACTCAGTGATGCCTTCTTCTTTGTGTTGAAAGCAAAGCGTTCAAGAAACGCATCTACTAATTGATCGAGATTGTTTATGCTTTGTTTGGGTAATTGTGTGAACCAATCCGAGGCAGGGCCTGCGAATGTGGTTATGAAAGTTCGAAGCAACAATGCATCATTATCTTGGATGTCGAAGCATTGACTTAGGAACCTTGTGACATGTTCTTGTGCGTCCTCTTCACCTTTAAAAACTGCCAATTGAGGCAACTTGAAGTGTTCGGGGTAAAGAGGTGTAGGCACTGAGGGATGCACTGGATGACTACGGAGTTGACGTAATGTGGGCTTTTGATGCCCAGAAGCTTTTGTCTCCATAGACTCCAAACGCTCTAATAGCGCTTTGTATGCATCGGAAGATTTTATTTCTTCCTCTTTTGTTTGCTCCCGTGGTGAGTTATGGGAGACTGGAGGCCTATGGGGGGGTGGCCGAGTGGCAGCCCTCCCGCCTTGATGGGGCATTTCGGCCCGTTCTATTTCTGGTTCGTACTCCTCATAAACTTCTTGAGGAGTCTCTGGGCGAGACCTATGACCTTGATTGAGTCCCCGCCGAGGGTACCCATCATTGTTTCGGGGAGTGGCCTCCCTCTCGGGTCTATAAGGTCTCGGAGGCAAAACTTGACGAGGTCGCGGAGACCTGTCTTGCACCCAAGGATTGTGCCTCTCATATTGTTCTTCTCTGTGGGTGCGAGGGGTTGGCACCCTCTCAGGTAGCTTATAGCGCAACTCATCCGCTTCGCACTGCATGCGCTCTTTATTCAAGCGGTATAAGTACTCTAACTCCTGATGACCCTGCTCAAGCTGCGTGATTCGAGCTTGGCGAGCGGCATGTCTGGCGACTG
Source organism: Wollemia nobilis (assembly GCA_028583015.1). Lineage (NCBI taxonomy): Eukaryota > Viridiplantae > Streptophyta > Pinopsida > Araucariales > Araucariaceae > Wollemia > Wollemia nobilis. The sequence goes on from JAQPPZ010017235.1 coordinate 18,179,449, forward strand.
CCGGGTCAACTGGGTCTGCCCTCTTTTGTTGAGGAGGCTTGAATGTTTTGCCTATGTGTTTGCCTCGATCTTGATGGTCTAAAATTTCAATGGGTTGCTTCCCTTTGTCGGGGTAGGCGACATTTGCTTGAGGCTCTAGCCTTGATGTGTGATCATGATATCTGGCAGGCGCAGAAACACAAGGTTCCCACGCTGTATGTTGTTCCCGAGGAATGCGATGATCTTCCTCGTACTCCCTTTCATGGGTGTGAAAGGGGCGGGCGGAGTTAGCTTGCCCTGTGTAAAGAGCCCTGCGCTCTGGATGTTGTCTTTTTGTTCTGATGGGAGGTAAAGAAGAGACGCCATATCCACGTTGTCCCTCCAAATGGACAATATGCCTCTCTAGCGCTTCATCACGTTGTGGCCATTCAAATATAGCCTCAAGAGGCGGTTGTCTACCTACATTGGGATCTACGTGTAAAGCGTCTTCCCGAAAGGGGCTGTGTTGGATGGGCATACCCCAATGAGGAGGCTCCCAATAATTTCTTTTTGATGGGGTCTGATATGGACTCTCTTGTAGGCTAGACCGCCAAGGCGGTATGGCCAAATCCTCAGGGCTAAAGCGAAGGCGACTAGCGCCCTCTCTTTGTGCACCTTTCGTAGCGTTTGCCCTTGATTGGGCTTGGCTACGGGTGTACACCATTGTAGTGCTTCTCTAAACAGATTTTATCTTGTTTTATGATGATTTGTCTTTTGGTCTACACTAAGCAGAAATGAACACACTCATACACAAAATCGTGATTATCTCTTTTAAGGATTTGATAGTGTGTCCTAAACTGGTTTAGTGCATTTTGATGTTTTGTTATGTTTTTGCAAATTTTGGAAGAACGTTTAAATGCATAATGTTGGCTCATATGACTCCCATAAATGGTCGCCCCTTCAATATACCATTGTCGGACCGATATACCAACCTCTCTATATACCCGCCCTTACGAGAGGGAAACTATAGGTACGTGAGAGCGAGATGGTACGTGGAACATAGGCGGTACGGAAGGGGGATTGTCCTGTTAATGACACCTACCATAGAAGACTTATCCTCGCGTGCATGGGAATCACCCCAACAACACTCGGTCGGCTTTCGTCGGGATTTACGTCTAACAACAAGTGACAATCGGGGAAATGGATGCAAAGCTAAGCCAAGGTGGTGATGAACCCACCGTTGGTCTTGCTCAAGGGCTGGGGTCTTACGACCAGCTCCTTGGTTTAATTTATCACGTGAAGTGTGTGTGGTTCATTTTATGTAATAAAAATGAAACATGCAGCAAAAGAAAGAGACTTTCCCTATGCAAAACAAACACTACAAACCGGAAAACAGCAATTAAAAATTTAAATTTTTTTTTTTTTTAAATTAATTATTAAATAAATAATTACATAAATAAATAAATAATTAAATAAAGTAAGAAAAATTTATGAAAAATTCCTCTACTTTTCTTTAATAATTAAAAAAAAGTGAAAATAAAAAATTAAACCGTTACAGAAAATGACATAGACAGTTATAAACCGTTACCTCTTTCTGACCGGATTTGCTGTTTCTGACCTTCGGCTTTTAAAAAAAAGTACCTGTTAAAACACAGCAAATCTGATTAGTTTCTGTGATTTAAAAATTTTGGGAACGGTCCCACCGTGATCGCCACTGAAAGCATGAGATTTCGGAAGGAAGCAATATTCAGATGTAATAAGAACAGAATTAACTCTATGTATGAAACGAGAGCACGTAATCAAATTGAGACAAAATATACAGAGAAAGTAGGAGCACAACCCTTTATATATTAATTACAACTTGGTTACAATACATCTTTCCGGTTATACATTCTCAGTTACAATCATGAGTAATGGTCTTCTTCCGCATGCCCACATGCAAAGTGGGCGGGCCAACGTATTGCCGTCGCTGATGTTAACGAGCTTTCGCTCACTGCTGTTTATCCTGCGTTCAGAGACATGAAAAGGGCGTTAGTAGCACCTGCAACAAGAGGACAGAACATAATGCAGGACAACATGCAAAAGAAAACATAGTGCAGTTGTGAGACGTTCAAAGCACGATGCAAGATAGATCCGTTAACTATTAATGCAATGCAAGAGGTATTTATAACGACTAATCTCAACGTGAAAAGATATATCTATATATGATGACAAAATATATATATTCGAACTCTGTTGATGAAAAGATATATATCCGACCGTGAAAACATAAGCTACTATTTTAAAGCATTTGAAAATAGCATATATTCGAACATATATCACGTATACTGTTGTTTCAATATATTCTAAAACAGCATGTATTCGAACATATAACAAATATATTCTAAAACAACATGTATTCGAACATATAACAAATATATTCTAAAACAACATGTATTATACTAACGAAGAACGTGCGTGGGGTGCCCAAGCGGACTGCCCCGTGAAAATTCGACCTTGACGCCAATCCACTGGGAATTGGCTCAAGATCCAAAAATAATGTGTTGTCGGCAAATTGGTAGTTCACTGTGGTCGAATGTCGGGTATGAAGATCAGATTTATGCTTCTGGAAAGCCATCGATAACCTCCCTCGTGAAGGAAATTACAGGTGCAGAAGATTGAAATCCAAGGGAATATGATCGGGTCTCTGGATGAGCAGCACTTCGTTGTGTTTACAAAATGCTTCGTGTTCTGGTTTTTTTAAAATGCTTTGAGCTAGTTTTTATAGAGGAATTTTGCCTCTAAACATTAATGTCAAACCCTAAGTCCGCCGCTGAGATTTGACCCTTGTCAGATGATTATGAGTCATGGCTCGTACTGAGATTGTCGTCGGGAACTTACATCAGCAGTTATGAGGCATGGCCTCGGACTGGATTTGTTGTTGAACCTGTTCGTCTCATTATTGTAGTTGGTGAAGTCCGTCGCTTAGTTAAAATCTGCTTTAAATTGCTTTGACTGATTAAATGTCTTGAATGCTGACGTGTCGCCTCTGATTGGTCGAATCCGCCGTTCTACAGACCCACGGGGTCTCTTTGAAAAGGGGCACGTAGGGGTGCCACGTGGCGGTCATTCCTTGGATGTGGCGGCCACGTCAAAGTCCGCCTTTGATTGGAGAAGTGTTCGCTGCCGAAGTGTCGCGATATCATGACGTCGCGATATCGCGACACTTCGGCCGAGGCTCCCCTTCTGGGCCAAAGGTGTCGCGATATCGCGACGCGTGATATCGTGACGCACGATATCGCAACACCTTTGGCCGAGGCTCCCCTCGGGGCCAAAGGTGTCGCGATATCACGCATCGCGATATCGTGACACCTTTGGCCGAGGCTCCCCTCGGGGCCAAAGGTGTCGCGATATCACGACGCGTGATATCGTGACACCTTTGGCCGAGGCTCCCCTCGGGGCCAAAGGTGTCGCGATATCGCGACGCACGATATCGTGACACCTTTGGCCGAGGCTCCCCTCTGGGCCAAAGGTGTCGCGATATCACGACACCTTTGGCCGAGGTTCCCCTCGCACGATATCGCGACACCTTTGGCCCCGAGGATCCCCTCTGGGCCAAAGGTGTCGCGATATCACGACACCTTTGGCCGAGGTTCCCCTCGGGGCCAAAGGTGTCGCGATATCGCGACGCGCGATATCGTGACACCTTTGGCCGAGGCTCCCCTCTGGGCCAAAGGTGTCGCGATATCACGACGCGCAAAATTGTGACGTCGTGATTTCGTGACGTCGTGAAATCGCGACGTCGCGATTTCACGACGTCTAAGGCCAAGGTTCCCCTTTTTGCTAGGTTTGCCTTAAAGTTTTGCAGTTTGCTTAGGACTTGAAGTTTGAAGGTTGCAGTTTGCGACCAACTTTGCTCTGCTCATTTTTCGACCTTCTAAACTGCTGTGTGAGTGGTTAGGACCACTGTTTGACCTTTGAGGGCTGCCCTGAAAGCTGTGTATGTCAATGCGATCAGTGTTTGTAGTCACTTAATCGGATTGGTGCTGTTTTGGTGTCTACACAAGCTCCTAGAGATTGGTATATAAAAATGGATAATCACCTCCTACAGCATGGATTTAAGATATGTTCGTCATATGCAAACCTCTATTTCAAGAAACAAGGTTCTGAGATAGTGTTGCTTGTAATTTATGTTGATGATCTACTCATTACATGGAGTTCAAAACCTATGATCTTTGTTGTCAAAAGTGACTTGTGTAAATATTTTGAGATGATATATCTTGGACTTATCCATTATTGTCTTGGTCTGGAAGTAATCCAGAAGAAGCACTACATTAAGGTGTCTCAGAAAAAATATTCCAAGACACTGTTAGAAAAATATCGCATGACTGATTGTAATCCAATGGCAACTCCAATGGAATCAGGTCTTCAGTTATCATGATATGATGATTCACCTCAGGTATATGGTACTCTCTATCAACATTTGATTGGGAGTCTCATATATCTGACCAATACTAGGCCAGACATCGTATTTTCTGTCAACTATCTTTTGAGGTTCATGCAGGAACCTAAGACTACTCACTGGAAAGCAGCAAAACGTGTTATTCACTATGTCCATGGTACTATGGAATATGGCCTAGAATAAAAGTGGAATGGTAAATTATTCTTGCAAGGATACACGGACTTCGACTATGCCGGGTCATTTGATGATCGCAAGTCAACTTCAAGATATATTTTTCATCTTGGATCCGATCCTATCTCTTGGCATAGCAAGAAGCAATAGGTGGTTTCTATCTCATCTACAGAGGTAGAATATCGTGCCGCACGTGAAGCTATGTGCGAAGTGATATGGTTACATCGCATCCTGACAAGTATGGTCCTTCCATCCAAATCTCCAATCCACTTGTTCTACGACAACCAGGGTGTTTTGAATCTTGTTAAGAATCTAGTGCATCATGAGAAAACCAAGCACATTGATACACAATGCCAATTCATTCGAGATAAAGTTCTAAGGCATCGAATTCAGCTTCAGTACATTCCCACCGATGCTCAAGTTGCAGACATTTTCACTAAGGTACTTGCACGTGTCAAATTTGAATTGTTTTGCAGCTCTCTTTGTATTGCAAAATGATGTAATCAGGGGGATGTTAGTATAGCTAGTAGTTATCCTATTACCCAAATAATGTAATAATGGGGGATGTTAGCGTAGCTATGTTAGTTATTCCATTATAGGTTAATGTTGTTAATTTGTTACAACCTATTCTATTTGACGCCTAGGTGGTTCCTAACCTATGGGCTAATCTAAGGCTGCCTATGTATTATTTATGCAGTTCAATACAATGGCTCAGTTGTTCGCATTCCTACAAACCAAACTTATGCAATAAAAGAGATTTTTTGAAGTGATTTTCCTAGGATATATGATGTGTTATGTGTATTAGATATTTTGTTATTGCATTTGATAAATATTATATGAATAAAAAATACTTTTACTTTGTTGATAAATATCTATGATGTTATTATTTGGTGAATTATCATGTTAGGATAATGGAACTAAATAGAATTTCATATTTTATGTGATTTCTTATTAATGAGGTTGTAGATGTTATTTGATGCTTAATTAAATAGATAGACTTATTTGCATCCCTATTTAAGAAAGAAATATCGGGTGGTCTTTATGAATGATCTAATGAATTATAGATGATTAGAAATGACATCTATCAAATGTATGCTTATGGATTAGAAGTACCCTACTAAGATGTGAAAGGTTTTTACATGCTAGTGATACTTGGAATCTTCTTCTAGTTAGCAAGGACTTTTATTCATTAGAAGTTAGAGAGAGTTAAAAATAAGGGATTATGGTATCCCTTGAGAAGGAAAATTTGGGTAAACCTAGTTTCACAACTCCACCTTAATGACCTAATCTTAGATAGTTGTGGAGAAGCAACAACTAGATTATTGTGTCAATGAATGAACTATCATGTAAAATGATATATGCTTGGTTTGGATTATCATTTAGATGATATGGACAGCTGAAAATTACCTGCATATATGGAATTATGTATGGTAAAGGAAGAAAGAAAATATTATGTGGTCATTCTTAGTACACCTACATAAACAGGCATATGTAAGGTGTAGGGATGGGTGTACCCCTTGATAGATAAACGGGTAAGTTAGGTCATCATTAAGATGAGATAGATAAATTAAGTTAGCTCATCATTGAGTTGATATAGAAAGCTTAAGTTAGCTCATCATTGATATGAGATGGATATCTTAAGTTAGCTCATTGATTTAATATAGGTAGCTTAAGTTAGCTCATAATTGAGATAAGATAGATAGCTTAAGTTAGCTCATCATTGATATGAGATGGATATATTAATTTATCTCATAATTGAGTGAGATGGATAACTTAATCATAAGGCTTTCTAGTATTAGGCACCTTCATAGAATAACTTATCTAATATGGGGTGATATGGATCCCTAATGAGTGTAAAAAGAAAAAAAATTATATCTCTTGAGTTGGTTGGATTTTCAATTTGTAACATTTGGTATTAGAGTTGTAGGTACGAGGGATTAGATGCTTCCATGAATTAACTCTAGGTATTATGGACTAGATTTTTTTGTGAAGGAACTCTATGTATGATGGACTAGAATATTCCTTGGGTAATCTAAATATTGCTTAAGAATTGATCCTAGGAAAGATATTTTTACTTCTATTTGGTATCTTGCGTAGATCATGTATGACCATCATAATTATCAAGTGATTAATAATGTTTAAGCACAACTAGGAATATTTCCTTGCATAGAGCAATAATAACCATATCCACTAGTAAATTAAATATGGTAAAATAGGTTAATTTGTAAGGATAAAAGAACTAAACTTAAATCCTTTGTGGTTAAGGAGAATGGCACCTTGTGGCAATATAAGTGTAACCCATATTATTACTAGGAAGGTAATAATGGTCAAAACCATGATGGCACCTTGTGGGAATACAAGTGGGATGGTGACCATTAATGAACTAAGTTATTTATGGGAATATAAAACTAACCTTCAAAAGTACAATTAAAATAATTTTAACGTATCTAACTCCTTTGGGTGGAAAATATAAGAAAACCCTAAAACAAGGAGAAGAAAAGGATATTCTCAAAATGATTCAAGGCTAGCTGAAAAGGATGATTTTGAAACTAAATCTTGAAAGGAATTTTTGGATGAAAAATTCAATATAGAGGTAGGAAAACCTCATCATTGTAGTTTAGTTACTACAAGAGCAATTTAAATAATAGAGGGAATAGATGAACCAATGAAAACAATGATTGGAAGTTATTAATCAAGTTCCCATAATGAAAATTCTAAAAGGTAGACAGGAGGGGGATCCTACTACAAAATATATTGAAGGTGAAAGCTTGTTTAGAGGTAAAGCTCACCAAGAACCTGAAGGATATCAGAGTATCCAAATTGATTGGTAAAATTAGCTGAGATATGGCTATATGAATTGGAAATGTATCTTTACCTTGATTAATTATTCATTAGTAACCCAAATAGTAGGGTTACCCTTCATATGCATGATACAACTTTTGAATGATGGAATGAATCCAAAGCTAGCAATGAAACTTTAGAGAAATGATTTTATTCAAACCTTAAACAACAACCAAGATGGAATTCTATATTGTTATGTAAACTTTTACTGTCACAAGTAGAATTCATTCTTGAGAATTATAAATTGATAAGAGATTTTAATGTTCATTTCAACCACAATGAAGGATGGTCCTAAAAGTAGGTAGGATTTGGTAATATTCTAGGTGGTGTAGCGTGGACTATGATAGATACATCTAATTATTTTTTGAATATAAAATTGTGCTCTTTACTTATTAACCATAGATCCTTGTGAACCTAGACTATGAATATAACTTATAGTAGAAAATTTAAGCTTGGAAATAACTATTAGGAATAAAGGATTATCTAGAAAATTATAGGTGAGGAGTCTATTCTTGAGAGGATTATGGGATCCTCTAAAAAAAAACTATTATTGGTTAAGTTGATCATACTTAATGAGAAGGAATATATGGATAATCTATTCTTGGTTAAGTTGATCGTACTTAATGAGAATGAATATATGGAGAATCTATTCTTGGTTAAGTTGATCATAACTAATGAGAAGGAATATATAGAGAAACTATTATTGGTTGAGTTGATCATACTTAATTAGAAGGAATAGATGGATAATCTATTATTGGTTAAGTTTTTTAATTTATTTTATGGATGAAGGAGTTTTTAAAGGGCATCCAAACTATTTTACAAAAAATGACTAGTCACCAATGCCCAATAGAATTTAGGAAGGTGACAACAAACATAAACTCTGAATAAACCTACTACCCATGAAATTGAACAACCCTAAATCCAAAAAATCCAAAAAATATAGAATGAAACACACCTAGAGCACACAGAGAACCCAAAACCCACACAACACCTAAGGAGGATAACAAAATGATGCAAAGCACAATAAACCTAAATAAAAATGAGGCCAAATAAGAAACTAAAAAATAATAGACCGATAAACCTGGCAAGCCAGATCCCCATCCAGGCTAGTCAATTCTTTGTTTTTTTGGGACCCATAGTATTCTCATATTTGTCTTCATTCATATACCAATATTTCCAACCCATCTACATAGGAAATTGAGGCTTGTATTGAATCAATTAAGGATCTCTAAAACTTTAGTATAGTTTGTTTCAGATAGTTTAGGATCAAACACCCTTTCTTATTACAAGGAATATATATATTTCTACTACTTCCTGCTTTGAACATACTTTTTTAAATCTTGCAAGGTGGCATATACTCATGAAGTCAAAATCGTCAATGTTCTTTGGAGTATTCAAATATTTTCCACTTTAGCGACTAAGTGCTTAGACCTCTTCGTTCCTTATTCACGACCTCCGAATAATTTCAAAGGAGATTCCACCACCCTAAATATAGCCCTCACTTTAGGAATAATGTCTATAGTGTCCTAAATTTGAATTAGGATCTCCAAAAATAGAGGAATCAGGATAATCCATAATGGGATGAGGGCCCCTATTAAGGGAATTCAAAATGTTTTTCCCTTCCAGGCCCCTATACTTTACTATGAATTCAAAGAGCATTTTTTCTAGACCTTGATGAATTGGGTCTATGGTATCATATCTCTTATCCCTACTAATCGACTTGGCCAAATATTGGAACAAGACGGATGGGATATTCATCAACCTCTTATGATAGAGGTTATTTAGAAACATAAAATGATGGCTCTACATAATTTCTTGGTTCTCATCAAGAGTAAAGTTATACATGATGATCATGACCACATGATCCCATGGTGAATTTAGAGATTGTACTTGTATCCATTCTAAATTTTCATCAATTCTTATTCTTCTCCTAAAAAGATATGAGCTTCTTTTTCCAAAGAGTATTTTTCATAGTTGTGCACAAAGTTGTTTGTTTCCAGTCTAGTCATCTTAGTAATGAGAGTAATATTAATTTCAAATTCAACCTCACAAATCCTAACCACTCCATTACTCCAAGAGTATGCTAGGTGTTTGACCATCTCCTTATGATGGCCAACAAATTTTAGGAGGCATTGGAGAATGTTCCATTTATTTAATATCTTTATCATATCCTCATCAACGATCAGCAAATCCAACTCCAAGATTAGAGTGGTCATTTTGATAAACACACTCTTAGCACTCATAAATACCAACTTAGCTTTAATTCATCCTCTATCACTTTAAGAGTCACCATGAACTAAAAGTATGCTTGGACTAGTTAAAATATCCCAACAAGAATCGAAGGAATAGTCCAATCTATCAAACGCCCATATTGGAGACTTGTGAATCACCATGATTAAAAGGGGAGGATAGTTTTCCAAAGAAAACATCTAGAGAAAAATGAAGGTTCTTGAGAAGTCACGAAGGATCATAATCCTTGTGCCACCTACATACCAGCTCATTGAGTGGGAGTTGCACCATAGAAAAGCTACCCTACTTGTTTTATTGATATGCTTCGAGAAGTTGCTAAGTTGAAAAATTATGATTATGGAACAATAGTGCTTTGAAATAGGTTGGAGGGTGATTATTCTCATGACATGCCATCATAGCCCATTGCACGTGTTAGTTGATCTCCTTTATAGAAGGATTAAAGTTTCCACTACACACCTCCAACTCAACTAAACTAGCCAAAATATTAGACCAACAAAAATGTACCATGAAGGTTCCACCTACCCTTACACCTTGATGATTCCATTCCATAAGGAACATTGATCTAAAATATTTCCAATAATTTTACACAATGCCTTGTTGGGACTTGGTTTGTATTAGAACTATTATCGTGAGTGCAATCTTCCCACCATGATCCAATTGATCTTGTGATAGATTTTCATCTTAGATCATTATGACTATCAATTAATAAGTAGTAAGTATCATCAATTAATGGATTATTATCAATGTGCTTGATACTAGATGTGGTAATATGCCACCTTAGCTCCAAAACATACTTTTTGAACACCTAGGTACACCACCTAGGATGATGTACATTCCTTTGTCACCTATGGATTTTTCCTTTACTATAACAAATCCCAATTTGGATGGTACTAGGAAAGAGGCCATTTGAAGTTATATTTGTGTGGTTTACCAATTTTGATGAGAAAAACCCTTCTCGGTTAGCACTATATGAGGGGCCATTTGAATTTTTAAAAAAAGGTGGTTTAGTGAATTCAAATTTTTGGTGATTGGTTCTCGCTTAGAAGGGACCTTGTGACTTAGCTCACTAGACTTGGCTTTGTAGAACATCATTATCAAGGGATTTTAAACCAAGTGGGAAATTTTCCCACAAAATAAATAAATCCTCCTACAAAAGACCTTTATTTTCAATGAAATTAGATGCCCTATTACCTTCTATGAACTGATGCTTGAATTGGATGGCTTCCAACATTTGGGTCATTCTTTGGACTTTTGGTAGAAAATTTGAGATGGTCCAAGTGCGAGTTTGGGATCCTTTTTCCATGTTTAAAACATTGAGTGATTCCCCCTCTATGATTAACTTCCTACACTCCAACAACTCTAGTTGGTAGAATACTTAAATCATAGCCATAGCTTCCATAAAATGGTTGGTCTAGCAGCCCAAATTTTTAGCATAGGCTAAAATAATTATTGCAAAACTATATTCTCGTAAACATAAATCATTCACAAATATGCAAAAATATCAAATCATTCATCCACAAATAATTATCCATAATAACAATCCACAAATGAGAGAGAGATAGATAATACCCTTAAGGTAAGAAAACACCAATTATAATTATTAAGGAATAACTCCACAAGGTCTCCCAAGATGAGAGAGCCACTCAAGGAGGGCAAAGTCCTATAAGCCACTTTGTGGGCATAGACGATTACATAAGATTATTCTCCATGATGATTACAATAACAAATATCTCTTTTTTATATATCCATATTCTTATTCTACTTTGGGGAGCCTACTACTAATATTATATTATATTATAATATAATATAATATAATAATACAATCAACCTTGGGTTATGTGTGGCCCATGCCAACCCTTATACAATATAATAATATATTCCCAAATATCTATTCCTAGGTACCCTACCATGCCACCCTCCTTAAAAATATTTCATCCTCGAAACATGTGAAGAAATATGATAATATGATTTGGTAAGCAATGTTAGAAACTGGTACCAATATCGATAATCCATCCATCCAAGTGAAACACGTTGATTCTGGTATGCCATTTTTTTAGTTGAGTATACAAATTTTCTTTGTGGGCTCCATGCTTCTACTACTGTATTTTGAAAACTTGAATTATGGGTCCACTTGTTCCTTGATGCTAATGAATCACTCTAAAAACTAGGATCACTATGCTTTCTCTGCAAAACTATGCCATAGTTGGTGCCCTTATGATTCCATGTGGAACCATAATATTGTTGAATTGAGCCATACCTCCAAGAATTTTTTCACTCATGATGGTGTGGATGGTGATATGGTGCAACCTTAACTTGATGTTCTACCTTCTTTGACTTCTCAACATTTGGCTTCATTGTTCTAAATTATTCTACACATTATTATTTCATGTTCTCTTTGTTTGGTGTGTCCTTGTGCTCTTCTATCAAAGCTTCCTTGGAATCTGTTACTATTATTTCCATGGATTCTATTGTTTCTACTTCTTCCATGAAATCTATTGCTGCTACTACCTTCTTGGATTCTATTTTTAGTTCTTCAATTTGTTTCTCTACAACCACTTCTTGATTTTCCTTGGATCCTTACTCCTAAAGCTAAGAAGTATCCTACAATGTTATCTTATTTTTTCTATACCATAAATTCAAAAAATTCTTTTGCATATTAATGTTAATAGTATCCAAATAATCTAACCAAGGATAACCAAGAACAATATCCTCATCATCTATATGAATAACATGAAAATATGAATTTAAAACATATATATCCATGGTAATTTTCAAATATTCAAAAATTTAAACATTCTCATCCTCAAGATGTGTGTCCTTATTTTTTGTTGCTTGAACCTGCAACATCTTAGACAAAGCAATATTAATAAAATTATACCTGATGCTAGGGTTAATGGAAATAATAACCTGTTCCTTTTGAATGCTTTCATGAACCTGCAAAATAAAATTTTTAGATTCAAATAAATCCCTTTGTCCATTTTTTATTTTATATTCTACCAAAGTTATGGTTTCCTCTATTTGCATACTAACATCTTTTTTATCTTCTACCCCTTCTTTGAAATTTTCTAGCTCTCTTTTTATTTCCTTTTATTATTTTTGAATCATATTTATTTCTTCTTCATAACCCTTGATGGTGACCTTCAAACTAGCTATCTTTTTATATGGGTCCCATTTACTCAAGAATGCATGCTCCATTATTTCCCAATTTAGTTCATCATATTCATAGATGCGTGGAATATGAGTCAAATTTTCCACCTAAGAAAGACCAAGAAAAGCAAATAATTTCCATAAGAAATGGCCATCTACCCTTTCAAAAAAATCGTAAACCCTTGGACCAAAAAAATTATTAGTAATTGGTTTCACTAGATTTAGGTTAGGTAAGGATTCCAATGGAGACTTAGTAGCCCACGAGTCCCTCTAGAAGTCTATGGATTGAATGTCACCTAGTTTCCATATTCCTCCCATCTTAAGATCTGCATGATATTTTAGTAGACTAGACCAAAAGGAAGAACCCTAGGGGGAATTATATCATTGAAAAATTGGCCATTGTTCCTTAAATATTTATCTTTTAAGATCTTTACCTAGCTGATGTTGTCATCTTGAACTAACCTCCATCCTTGCTTGGATAACAAAGCTCTATTCATAACCTTTAATCATCTAAGACCCAATTCACCCTCCTCTTTATTTCTATAGACTTGATCCCATGCCACTAAATGAAATTACTTTGTGTCATTGGCTCTAGACAATAGGAAGGAGCATTGAATCTACTAGAATTTTCTAAAATATTTCTTAGGATAATGAAAAGAGACACTAAACATACTAGGATACTCTAAAGAGTAGCTTTGACTAGCATAACTTTCCCAACTTGTCTCAAAAGAGCCCTTTTCTAACTTGTCAACTTATTTTGGATTCTTTCAACCATCGAATCCCACAGAGAGGTTCTACAGGCTCCCTTAAACATTGACATTCCAAAATACACTGAAGGAAGAGAATCAATATTACAACCCATAATATTTGCAATATACCTCTACCTAGTGAGAGGGGTATTAAAGAAAAAAAATTACTTTTTTTGAAGTTCACTTTCTACCCTACTACTTTCTCAAAGGCCACCAAAATATTTTTCATTTCCTTAGCTTGCGATATCGATGCCAAGAAGGAAATTAGGGTATCATCAATAAATTAATGGTGGGATATTGGGTCAAGAACATGGGTTTATTTTAACCCTTTAATGGTAGGATCTACCTTGATAGATATACTAAGAGACTCAACCAGTAAAATGAATAAATATGGGGATAAAGGGTCCCCATGATGAATTCCTTTACAACTCCATAAATACCTAACCATGGATCTATTAATAATAATTGAAAATATTGTAGAGGAGATGTAGATTTTTATCATATTTATCCAACTTTGTTTAAAACCAAATTTATCTAAGACTCTAAATAGGAAGTCCTAGGAGACTCTGTCAAACACTTTGTTCATATCAAGCTTAAGAAGCATCTTTGTTCTACAACTTTTAGTAGTTGAGTGAATAATATCATGAACTATAATAATCCCATCTAAATTTTATCTTACAGCTACAAAGCCACTCTATGGATGATCGATGATACTTAGGAGGAGAGGTTTCAACATGTTAGCCATCATATTTGTGAAGATTTTAAATAGGGTTTTGTATAGGTTGATAGGTCAAAGATATTTGAACTCTTTAGCACCTGTCGATTTGGGAATAAGCATGAAAAATATGGAGTTCATGTTTGATGGGATAAAATTTGAACATTGAATATTTATAAGATCCCTAAAAATATCAATGCCTATGATGTGCTAGAATTTGAAAAAAATAGAGGTAAATCATTTGGACTTGAAGCTTTTAAAAATCCCATAATGAAAACCACTTCTCTAATTTCATCATCCCTAAATGGGTTATATAGAGCTTTATTCATTTCATCAGATACTAAGGAGAGAATATTGAAAAGCATCCTATTTTCAATTTGCAGATCCTTGTTGAAATTAGAGTAAATGAGATATTTAAAATAGTCAATTTATTCCCCTATGATTTCCTCAATGTCCTCTATTAAAGTTTCATCAAACTTTTGAATTTATTTAGTTTTTTTAGGACTCTTGTGTCTCAAGGTAGAAGAGTGGAAAATTTTTGTATTGTGATCACCCTATTTGAGCTATAAAGTTCTAGCCTTCTGGAACCACATGATCTCCTCTTTCACTAGCACTTTATGAAGGTTTGAAAGCATAATTATTTCTCTATGATTCCAATCCTCAATTAGACTAGATTATTCAATAATAGATTCTAGCTCCTTGGGTTTTGCACAAAGATCTTTTTCCTTAAAGACATGTTCCCAAAAACAATTTTTCCAATCCTTCATGTTAGGCTTGATTTATCTCAAATTGGAGGCCACCTAGGCAAGTGGATAGCCTTAAAATATTTGTGACCACCACTCCTTAACCCTGGGTTCTAATTTTTGATGATGAAACCACATAGCTTCGAATCTAAAGGACCTAGAAAATAGGGCCAATTTTTGTACTTTCTCCCATAAGAGTGGGTTATGATCAGAAGCTAATATTGGGAGAGAGTAGAGGGAAGCATATCCAAAAATAGGGATCCCTTCCTTAGACATGAGAACTCTATCAAGCCTAATCTAGGTCTTTTGGCTATCAAGATATCTATTGCTCCAAGTGAATCTAGATCCTTTCAGGTCAATATCCATTAGTTTACAAGAATTAACAAATGAAGCAAACTCCTCCATACTACTAGAAAATAGAGACCCATCCATTTTATCAGAAGGATACAAAGGAGTATTAAAATCTCTTGCTAATAACCAGGATTTTCCTTTGAAAATTTCTCTCATGGAGCTTAGGGAATCCTAGAGAATTAATTTATTTGGGTCATAGTTAGGAGCATAAATATTAGAAGTAATCCATTTAAAGCCTGAATATTTGGAATAAAATATGATATTTATAACTCTATAAAAAATATAGAGGGTTGAACCATCTATTATCTTAGTATAACACATGCATATAAGTCCTGCTGAGGCACCATTGGCCAAATTCACCACAAATCTGTCTTCTTTCCAAATAGACCTTTTAACCACCTTTGCACTACTACTATCCATTTTGGTTTACTATAAAAGAATAATATCCAACTTATAATTTTTCCTAATAGAGGCTAGAGCATGCTCCTTTGAGGTCCCATTAAGTCATCTTATATTCCAAGGAAGTAGCTTCATTTATGATATTTGATGCAATTTATCCCATCTAGATATTGGGATGAGTGAAAAAATGAATCTAGTTTAAGTTGTTTACCTTTAGGATCATTTTTCTTTGGAAACTTAAATTGAGTTTGGATTTTATCCATGATATCTAAATCTATCTCTCTCAACCTTGCATATTTTTTGGAGGGCTTTCCAACCTTATGGTTCACCCCAACATCTATGTGGCCTTTTCAAAGAATTCTTTTTTTAGGTCGATAAGGCATCACACTTGATTATCCCTCACTAGGGAGAGGGGACTTCATTTTAATTTTCCCTACATTAGGCTTGAGCAACGAGCTCAACTCAACCATAGTCCTCTTAGGGGATATTAAAACTTCCAAATCTAGATTCTAAGGAACCTCAGGCTTATCCTAATTCATATCTTGGGAATTCAAACAAATAAATAATTTTTGGAGAAACTCCTAGGGGATGCTAGTCTCCATAACTAAATCTTTGTGTTGAAGCTGAGGAAGATTTCTATAAACACTATTTAGGGATTACACAACTACCATGCTAGGGTTATTCATATCAACCACCACCAATTCATCGATAATTATTTCACATCATTCATGGGACTCTAGGTTTGAATGCAAATCTTCTAAGGGAGCCATATTAGACCCCACAGACTATCCTTATCCCTAACCCTTCAAGGATTGTTTTTTAGCCCAATTGTTTCTAAGTGAAACCTTTCTAACTAAGGTGCTACTTGGGCATGAACTAGGGGAATGCCCAAACTTATTGTAAGTATAGCAACAGATGGGTATATTCTCATAGAATATGGGTTGAATCCAAGGTCCCTATTTTGAAATGAGTTCAATATACCTCAACAAATCAGCCTTAGGATCTGCCATTACACATATTTTGGTGAACATCATCTTGGACTTGGATCTAGTTGTAGATTCGATCAAGACCAGATCATTAATAGCTTTGTCTATGCCCCTCAAAATGTCTTCATGCCATAGGTGAAAAGGTATATCTAGGAGTCTAACCCAAATGGGAGCCAAGTTAACTTTCTAAGTCCTAGGGTTAAAATCTAGTTCCCATTTGCATAGGAAGAGACCTATTTTTCTATAGAACTAGGGACCCCCACCAAGGATACACTTCAAGTCCTTTTAACAGTTGAGATTAATGAGGAAGAACACATTAAAAATTGCAACTATATCAAGGGATCACAGAGGCTTCAATTTGTTTAGGTTCCATCTCCAAATGGAGTCTATGTCTAGCCTACCTTGCTATAATTTTCCATTCAAGTTCCATGACCCTTCCTCCATCGTAACAACCAAAATATCATCTAGAATGACTATTTTGTTATAGGAGGAAGAAAGATAAAAAATAATAGTTGAGTCATGTGAAATGTAATCCTTAGTGGTAACTGCAATGAAATAAAATACACATGGGTTAAATGAGAAACCAAAACTTGAGAATCCATCCACAAACTCACCAATTAGACCTTCAAGAGAACTGATATGGGGTGACTCTTCCCTATTAACCACAACCTCAAGGGTTGAGCCCTCAAGATTAGGATTATCCTAGGAACTGACACGAATCCCAACATCCTAAGAACTAGCCACATGATCTACCACCAACAATTTGCCATTATCAACACCTACACAAACCTCTCCACCCAAAATTTGCACCCTCCCTATCATGCATCAATTCAAATTCTTTGACTTTCATTCTACTTCAAATTAATAAATTATTCATATTCTTGGTTAAGTTGATCATACTTAATGATAAGGAATAGATAGAGAAACTATTCTTGGTTATGTTGATCATACTTAATGGTAAGGAAAAAATGTGGAGTTCTATTCCTAGAATTTAAACATACCTAGTGCAAAGAGTAGATAAAAAATTTATTCTTGAGAAGAGTATAGGATCCTTTCTCTAATTTATTAAAGAATGTAACAAATTTTGAGGTTAGTAAGACTTTGAAAGTATATAAATCCATTTTAGAAACAAATACTAAGGTTAATAATAGGGTAAACCTATTCAAACTCAAGACCTTGAAGAATGCATATAGTTATTTATCCCAAAATCACATGGATTTAATGGTTCAAGTCGAGGAAATGTGATCTCAAGATAAATCTTGCAGAGAAATTTTGAGCCACAGTAAAAGGAAATCCTAAAGAAAATAATAATTTAGTATTGGGAATGAACTCTTATGCTTTAAGGATTGGGTAGTTATACCTAGAATTGGTAATTTAATGAGATTCATTATGCGGGTAGTGCATATTTTTCCTTATTTCTCTCACCTTGGAGGAACTAGGATGAGGAAAAATAGGAAAAGGATCTTCTTCTTGGAAGGTATGAAGAAGGATATTGTTGTTTTATTGCTCAATATGCAGAATTTCATCTCATGTGGAGTGAGTGTGGTATTGATATTATCAAGAAATGATAATATTTTGTTTAAACTAAGGAAATAAAATAAACATTATCCTTGTTCATTTGAAAATGTATTGTAATAACATTTTTGTTGCAGTAAAACACATAGGACTATGTTTAGTCCAAGGGAGGTAGTATGTTATGACCCACAATTTGGTGGATTAAACCCCCTTTTTGTTTAACATTATATATATATATATATATATATATATATATATATATATATATATATACTAAAAGGACCTTTTGTTTGAAAGAATAAACATGCATTTTAAAACAAAATAAAAGAATCTTTTTAAATTATAAAAGGGATATTTTAAAAAATAATCATATTAAAACAAATATCTTTCCCTTGCATAGATGGTCTTTTACTTTAGATTTTGGGAATTTATATTTTATATATGAGTGCATGAGTTCTTGGGGATTAAAAAGGACTCATGCAAGGACTTTTGGAGGAGGAAGAATCCATTAAAAGGAGGATGGATCGATTAATGGAAGAGGCCATTCTGGAAGAGTCAAAACCTTGGGAGCTAGAGGAAAATCGAGAGAAACCAAAGGAATGGGAAAGCTTTGCTTGAAGGATTTCAAAGGCTATGCATTCTAGAGAACCAGGTTGGGTCTCTCCTAATTACACAACCTTGTTTAAAATAGATTTGACTATATATATTGTGTTTTGCTTTAGAGTTGTTGTGAGAAGATTTCTTAGCCTAAGCTTGGATCCCTTTAAAGAACCTTGATGGTAATTTAAAACACTTTTATTTTTCTTTAATTGGAATCCCAATGCTAAAAATATTTATTTTCCTTTAATTGAAATTCGAATATGGTTGTTGGTGTATGTTAAAAATATTTTTATATTTAATTTAATTGGAATCCCAATATGGCTATTGGTGTATGCTAAAAATGTTTTTATTTTATTTTAATTGGAAGCCCAATATGGTTATTGGTGTATGCTAAAAATGTTTTTATTTTCTTTTAATTGGAATACCAATATGGTTGTTGGTGTATGCTGACAATATTTTAATTGGAAGCCCAAGATGGTTGTTGTTGTATGCTAAATATATTTTATTTTCCTTTAATTTGAATCCCAATATGGTTGTTGGTGTATGCAAAGAACAATATTATATTTTATTTAATTGGGAGCCCAATATGGCTATTGGTGTGTGCTAAATGTTTTTATTGGAAGCCCAATATGTTTTTTCTATAGGTAAAAATGATTAAGTGTGGGTTTTAAATGGGTCCCAAACCCAAGTACATAAACTGGTAGCTAAACTAATAACATAAGATAATATAGGTATACATATTGGCCAGTAAAAATACAAAAAAAAATATCCAAACAATAGCAAAGAAGGTTGGATGGAATGCTAACATCAGATAAACAAAAATACAATTTGAGCAATATCCACACAGGGGTTGCTTAAGAGAAGTAACTACCTAAAAAACCTATAAAGGATCTATGAAAAAAACCTACACAAGGGAAGCTCACAAAATATCCATAAAAATTATAATTGACACCTTTACAAAAATAAACACAGTGTTCAAAAAGACCCACATAAGGGCACTATAGACTATAATTAAAATCCCATGCAGGAGATCACAAGACCAAAAATAGAGAGACCCAACATGAGAACAAATAGAGTACTCAATAGATCCAAACCTATAACTTTATAACATCTTCATTTGTAGGAGCATCTCTAGGATGGTTCAGGAGTAACACCTTAAGAGTCTTGCTGAACTTATCCATGGTGTTGATAATGCTACTGATGATGGTAACATGGATTGTGTTGTGAGTAGTAATGCAAGGATCATCACTATCTTCATTAAAAATATGGTAAGAGGAGATCTTACTGATATTAAACCTTTATTTCTTAAGATGGGATGACCTCCTAAATTGAGGTGGATGAAAGCTTCAGTGATATCTTACTCAGTTCCTTTGAATTTTATTAGAAATAGAATGAGACCATGAGCTTCCAAAAAGGTGTGAGATAAGGGATCAACCTGAATGTTAGATGGCTCAATCAAGGCCATGTTGGCAAGACTGAAGAGAAAGGAAGACCACATAAGCTTCTTACTACCTAGGACACACAACGATAAACAAAACTAGACGGTGATGGATTGACACAGACCAAGGATGTAAATATAATTTTTTTTGGCACCATAGATGCCCTTTCCAAAAGATGTGTTGGTGTGACTGGTATATCACATAATAATTTCCTTAGGGAATCGATACTAGAAAAAATAGACATGGCACAAGATAAAATTCACACATGATAGGGCTAGGAAAGGATTGGTAGTTCCAAATGACTGAAAAAATGAATCTCAAAATTTACAAGACATAAAATTAATCATCTCGAGACTTGACACATATTGAAATTGTTAGATAATGTCCAATTGCATTACCTACACCTACTTAGGGACTTGACATGCTTGGAAAAAATAACCATGTAGAAAACCCACTAACAAAGCATATATTGGGATAGAAATGGGAGAACCAAAAGCTAGCACTAATAGAAAGATAGAGAGTCATGCTAATAAAAAAAATATTACCATAAGAACTGGAGCCAAAGAAACACATCATTTTGAAAAGGGTAGAGTCAAAATTGGAGAAGATATCCACATGTTGTAGGTGATTTGTATAAGGTAGGGCAATCCTCCAAGGGAGGTTCTTGGTTCAAATCTCTATCCTACCAAACACACATTGGGTACCCAAAATCCATTTTATTATGCTTGTGAATTCAAGGTTGGGCATGACTCATGGGTTATTTTGATGGTGTAGAACCCCCTGGTCATGGTTTCTCAAACCAAGGCATCCTCGCAAGGGTTTTTTCAATAAATTAAAAAAAAAATTGGAGAAGCTGACCTGCCAAAACTGATGACCACATATTTCAAACCAAATCATTATTAGTAGCATTTAAAACTTCTTGAGAAAAAATTTCTTTCCAAATGGATAGATATTTATGGATAATTCCCCAATTAGAAAGAATATCTACAGGTTTTTTAGCTTCATGGTACACATGGTTAATAGAGATATCATTGAAATTTTGGGACAACTTCTTAGCTTCCTAAATAATAGTTCTAACATTTCAAGAGGACACCCTATTGATTTTAAGAGCATTTATAATGTTCAAATAATCCCCCTCAATAAAAATGTTGCCTTTATAATCCTTGAGAATATCTATCCCTCTCCACAGTGCATGACCTTCAATAAAATGATAAATTTGGCACCCTAGATGCTCAACATAATCCATAATAACTTGTCCACTACTATCTCTAACTAGGCCACCTACACTAGCATCCCTTGGGTTTCCTTTGGAGGCACCATCAAAGTTAAGTTTTAGCCACTCACTTGGGGGAGGAATCCAATGGGCACCCACTCTAGTATGGGAGGTTGGTAAAATAGAACTAGAGTTGTAGGGAATATTTAAAGAAGAGAATAGAATAGACTCCAATATAGAATTAGGTGGTTTGGGACAAGGGAAGAGCTAGGAATTGTTGACAACAAAGGTAATAGCTTTGTTGGCAACAGAGATGGGATATGTAGAGGAGGAATAAAAAACCTATTGTTTCTTTCAAGCCACAATTTCCAATATATGATGAAGACTCACTTTCCATAAAGAAGATAATATGATATTTTTGAATGTAGCAAGCCATTGGGTGAAAATTTGACTCAATGAATTAGGAGGAATCCAAGAGATATGAAAAGTGTAAATAAGGTGATTCAAAGCTATCTTATAGAAATGGTACTCTATAAGGAGGTTATTGGAATATTCCTAGATATTCATGCACAAATAGAATCTATTGTGGATAGACATACCCCTTTTCATAATGTTAGCAACCATTAGAATCTTGTTTTGAATGGTCAACCAATTGAAATGATAAAATTTTGGTATGAGGTATTTAATCCACACTTGATCATAAGGGATATGGACCACTTGATAATCAATAGTCAGATAATGAGCAAATTTACTAGTGAACAACCAAAAATTATTTTATTTCCAAAAAGGAGAGTCAGGGGAATTACCAGTGGGGATGATTGTTGCATTTAGGATGGTTTTGAGAACTTTTGAGGTAGCAAATATTTGACCATTAGCACATGGAATATGAAAATATTTCTAACACTTATAATCTGATGAAATATCAATGAAATATTCAACCTTGTTGCCCATTAATGTGTCTATAAAAGTCTATAAGATAGCAATTTCATTGTTCTCTAAAAGCAATTTATTAGAAATCCACCTATTAGTACAAAAATTAATTTTTCTCCCTGTATCTAGTTGTCACCGTATCCCCTTTTGAATTAGAGATCTGGTTTGGGAAATTGATTTCTAGAAAGTGGACCCATCTCTGGGAATATCATAATTCTATAAATAATAGTTTTGAAGATATTTTTTATTGAAAATTGAGATCCATTCAAGGTTACTATTAGTGAAAACCTTCTATACTTGTTTGGCTAACTAGGTTGTGTTCATATTATAAAATCTTCAGAGCCCCAGTACCCCATGAATTTTTGAGGAGCACACCTTGTCCCAACTGACTAGATGAAATATTTTTCTATCCTCGACACATAGCCATAAAAATATTTTTTGGATTTTCTCATTTTTCATGCAGATAGCAACAAGAACTTTGAATATGGACATGAAATAAACAGGAACACTTTGGCGACAATCCATTGTTAGGGTGGCTTTGGTTTCTTAAGAGAGGAGGGTACCATTCCAACCTACAATTTTTTTGTTAATCCTCTCAATAAAATTACTCCACATGGATTCCTTTAGAGCATTGGTGAAAAGAGGGAGGACCAAATATTTAGTAGGTAACTGAGATATAACACATTGAAAAATCCATGCAATCTTTGCTTGTCTCTCTTGGAGAGTGTTAATGAAATATATTTTACTTTTAATATAATTTATTTTTTGACCTGCAACCTCTTCATATGTATCAAGAATACTCTTAATGGTTTTTTCTTCCCACACAAAAGCATGAGTAGCAATTATGGTATCATCAACGAACTTCTGGTGAGATAGGACTCTTAAATTGGATGCAGCCTTAATGCCTAAAATTATGTCATTGGAGTAGGTATTTTTGAGTGCCCTAGCCAAGGATTCAGTAAGAATAATAAAAAGGATAGGGGAGAGAGGATCTACCTATCTGAGGCCCCTATTACTAGGGAAAAACCTTGCTACATAACCATTTACTAGGACTGAAAACCAAGGATTAGAGATGCAATTGTGAACAAGATCAACCCATTCCCTATGATATCAAAATTTTGAGGATAGTAATAAAAAAATCTCTTTTAACTCTATCAAATACCTTATTCATATCAATTTTGAAAAATATGGCATTTTTTTTGTTAATGCTGGAAGAATGAAGGACTTCACATAACGTGATAACACCATCAGTAATATTTCTTCCTTTGATAGAGCTACCTTGATAATGGTCTATGATCTGAGGAATGATCTCCTTAAGTCTTGTAGCCATGGAATTAGTGAGATTTTTGTAAATAACATTGCAGAGACTAATGGGACTAAAATCTGACATAGATTTGAAAATAGTCCCTTTGGGAACCAAGGCAATGAAAGTGGAGTTGATACTTCTAGGTATAGATTTAGTTTGCTGAATTGCAACGATGGCATTACATATTTTAGGCCCAATAATATCCCAAACAGTCTGGTAGAACCGAGGGGAAAACCCATTAGGGCTTAGGTTTTTAGCAAGGTGCATAGAAAATAAGGTCTCTTTTGTTTAATTAGGGGTGAGGGGTTTGATAAGAGATAAATTTATATCTAAAGTAACCATTATGTGAATATGGTGGAGCAATTATCTACCATCCTGGGTAATATTTTGAGGTTTTGCTCCCAAAAGGTCCTCAAAGAAAGATGAAGCTTCATTTTGGATCTCAAAAATATCCTTGGTGACCGTGCAATCACTTTTGGTTAATTCTTTAATTTTATTTGAACTTTGGTGCTTCAGAGTAGTGGCATGAAAAATAATTGTGTTAGAGTCCCTCTCTTTGAGCCAAAGGGACCTTTGTTCCTCCAAAAAATCTCCTCTTTAGCTAGTACATTGTGATAGTCTACAAGAACCTATCTCTCTTCATGTCTGAGTTGTTCATTGAGCTATCCATTCTG
This sequence comes from Wollemia nobilis, assembly GCA_028583015.1. NCBI lineage: Eukaryota > Viridiplantae > Streptophyta > Pinopsida > Araucariales > Araucariaceae > Wollemia > Wollemia nobilis. The sequence continues at coordinate 18,203,877 of JAQPPZ010017235.1, forward strand.
AATTTGGATTTCAATACTTTTAAGATTTTTCAAAATATTTTCCTTATTTTCAAATATGTTACCAAAAAATTCTTTGTTCCAAACTCAAATATTTTCTTTGATACACTTATGTTTTTGAGAAACCTTGAAATTAAAGGATCCATGACACTCAAATTACCACTAGTTGATAATTTGCATCCACAAATATGGGTGCTAAGTCCACATAGCTTCAAATCTAAAGGGGATTTTGAAACAAGGACTTTTATCAGCTTCAAATAGTAAAGAACAATGATCATATCCAACTCTAGGAATATAGATAAGAGTGCCACCACCCATCACTAGTATAGCTTCTTGAGATAAAAAAACCCTATCAAGTTTTACTTGAATGTGCTGATCCCTAATTCTCCTATTTCTCTAGGTGTATTTTACCATTTTAGTATGAACATCCATCAGCTCACAATCAGTGACAAAGTTATGAAAATCCTCAATGATCTTGGAGGGCATCAGGTTCCCTCCCTACTTGTCAAAAGGAAAATGGGAGAATTGAAATCTCCAATGATAATCCATAGAATGTTTTAGAAAGCACTTCTCATTTTATTCAAAGTATCCCATAGGCCCCTAAAACTGATAGGATTGTTAGGGACATAGACATTGGATAAAACCCAAGAGAAATTACTACTTTTATAGAAAAACATCATATTTAGGACCCTATCAGAAGAGGATAAATATTTTGCCTTCTAACTTGTTTGAATCCCAAATATAGAGAAGTCTCCCAGACATACCTTGAGTGGGGCAAAAAGAAAACTCACCATTTTACAAATATAATTTGTGATTACCTAGATTTTATTTTGGTCAATCTTCATTTCTTGCAGACTTATGATAGTGGATCTATGTTTTTTGGTGTATGCTAAAAGTGTTTTTATATTCCATTTAATTATGGTTGTTGGTGCATGCTGAAAATGTTATTATTTTCCTTTAATTTCAATCCTAATATGGTTGTAGGTGTATGCTAAAAATATTTTTATTTTCCTTTTATTGGAAGCCCAATATGGCTATTGGTGTACATTGAAATTGATTTTATTTTACTTTAATTGGAAGCTTATTGGTCAAAATGACCACATCTAGGGGAGTAAGGAGTGGTCTTCTTAAAATTTTAGTAAGTGTAGAAAACAGTCACAACAGTGCAGCATATTGACCCTACAGGCAAAGCCAAAGAAGAACGATCATGACAGTGTGACATTTTGAGGCTGAAAAGTGTTAGCGTACTATAACCACTTTGTCTCTATTGCATTGTTAAGCGTACTGTTACGCTTACTGTTACACTGTTGTAACAGTGCTGTTTCAGTCGTGACTATTTCCGACAAGTGTTGTGTTATTTAAACTCGACTGATTAATACAATTCTAGTTCGCACATTTACATGGCATCAGAGCCAGGGGCGAGGTGAGGAGCAGAGCGCGATTTTTTTTTATTCGGACGCGTTTTTTTTTTTTTTTTTTTCTCGCAGTCCGTGCGTTAAAAAAAAAAAAAAAAAAAAAAAAAAGGGACGTGCAGGACCTCGCGCAGAGCGGGGAGGAGCCGAACGCGCGTCCAGTTCGCGACGATCGAGCACTGGACGCACGACAGAGGAGCCGAGCGCGGCAGTCGAGGAAGGGAGAACCCCCCCGCGCAGCGCAAACGTTGCGCGTTGGAGGGAGGTCGCGTCACGCGTCAACAGACGCGCGCGCTCCCCGAGGTGGCCCCGCCCCCCCCTCACCCCCTCCCCACCCTCGCGCGATGCGCGATCTACGCGCGCCCGCCCCCCCCCTCCCCACCCTCGCGCGACGCGCGATCTACGCGCGCCCGCCCCCCCCTCCCCACCCACGCGCGACGCGCAATCTGCGCACGCGCGCTCCCCGAGGAGCCCCCCCCGCCCGCGGATCGGGAATTCAAATTCCCGCCCGCGCGGGAAATCGGAGGGGGTATAAACCCCCCCCCCTCCCGCGGGACTGCGTCCGTGAGACGCGGTGTTTGCGCCCCCACGGGACTCGCGTCCGTGAGACGCGATGTTTGCGCGCAACCTCCCCCCCCGCGGGACTGCGTCCGTGAGACGCAGTGTTTGCGCAGCCCCCCCCCCCGCGGGACTGCGTCCGTGAGACGCAGTGATTGCGCAGCTGCGCGCGGGGCTGGCCCTGGATTTTTATAAAAAAAAAAAAAAAAAAAAAATTTCTCGCTGCGACTTGCAGAGAGGAAGCCGAGCCGGAGGCTGCTGCAGAGGGTGTTGAAAAGGGAGGTGACTTGCTGATCTTTTCGGATCAGCCCGCTGGCTCACGTGGTCGTGAGCCGTGCGGTAAGGCTCAGGGAGCCTACAGGTCGGGGGTTCGAATCCCGCCGACTCCTCCAAGGTATAATTTTTTTTTTGTCAAAGTTATTTTTTTATTATTATTATTTTTAATTAAAATTTTTAATTTTAATTTTTTTTTAATATAGTTTTGAAACTTTAATAAATTAAATTTAATTTTAATTTATTTTTTCTAAAGTTTAAAACTATAGAAATTAAAATTATTTATTTTAATTTTAAAATTGATAATAATTATAAAAATGCTTTGTTAAAGAAAGCCTTTTAAGGGGGGATTTTTTTTCAAAAAAATCAAAGGGGGATTGAGAGTAATTTTTATGAAAAATAGCAATTTGGCATTGTAAAAGGTGCATTTTCGGCTGTGACCGACACCTAGTGGGTTATTCTAGTGGGCATTTTTTTTGTTGTATGTTGCATATTTCATTTTTTGCACTATAACATTAAAAATTAAAATCAAACACTCCCTAAAGTCCCCGGAATATAAAACCCATCTGTGCAATTTATTTGCACTGCAGCGTTCGGTATTTGCGATACCTCTGGCCAGCACTTACAGGTAAAGCTGTCATGATTTGGCTACTGTATCCGCCGCCTAATATAGCTGCTATAATGACGTCTGAGCTTGTTCTCTATAAATCGTCGGGGAGGAATAAGTACGCCATTTTTGCATTTTTTACTCCATCCACTACCCTTTATCGCACTTGTGTTTAGGCATAAATCCTGACGAAGTATTCTTCATAGTGTTTAGGGGAAGTTACGCCCCACGCATGAGAAGAATCTTCTATGGTAGGTGCCATCAACAAGGCGATTCCCTTTCAGTACCGCTTATGTTCCACGTATCGTATGATCTCTAAAATTCACCTATAGTCTCCCTCACGTAAGGGCGGGTGATTTTTGTTGATCTTTCTAAATACCTATAGTTTCCCTCACGTAAGGGCGGGTATTTTGTACGGTATATTGGCCTAGCAAAAGGTATATCGAAAGGGGGACCAATTTGGTGATATAAGGAACCTTCACTATGGCCACTGTTGCAAAATTGATGACTGATCCGCATCAGTTATTGAAAGGTCCAAATTATACACCATGGAAACATAAGATGAAGGCTATTCTCCAAATGGAATATTTGTGGGATATTGTTACTGGAGTAGCAACAAGGCCTTCACCAACAGCAGGATCCACAGGTCCTTCAGCAGATCAGATTGCTTTTGACAAGAAAGACAGTAGAGCAAAGGTGCTCATTTTGTTTGCTGTTTTCGATGAAGTGCAACCTCATATAGCTGATAAAGCAAGTGGTAAAGAGGCATGGGATGCCCTTAGAACCATCTATGAGGGGAAGAATGAATCCACCATTCTTCATCTTCAACAAAAAATTCATAACCTGAGTTTGAGACAGGGTGAAACAATTGAACTCTTTCTGTGCAGAGTGTCTGAGTTGAAAGAGAAATTGAGTTCTCTAGGAGATACTGTGGATGAAAAGCTTCTCATTTCACTTGTGATGAGAGCTTTACCTTCTTCATTTGACATGTTGATAACCTCCATCCAGGTGTCCCAACGACAAATTACCTACATCGAGTTGGTCAATCCGCTTCAACAACGGGAGGCACACCAACTTCACAAGGATGATTCTTCCAATACAGCCCTATACACCAACGAGCGGGGTTCTAGGAAGAAAGGTAATGGGCAAAAAGGAGGCAACTTTCGGAAAGGAGGAAATTCTCAACAGGATACGAAAGGAAAATGCAAGCAACCTCAACGAGAAGAAGAGGTGGTGCAAGATCCGTGAGAAAGACAACCATGACACCAACGAGTGTTGGCATAAGAACAAGCAAAAAGGCCAAAACAAACCACAAAATAAAAACAAGCAACCCCCGGCGAATGTTGCTGTTGAAGAATCTGACTCAGATTCTGAATGGGCACACAAGGTGCTCATGACTACCACAGATTCCACTCAGAGGGATCCTATTTGGTATGTCGATTCCGGAGCTAGTAAACATATGATCGGCGACGGATCGTGGTTTGAATCATTTGTGGCCAAGGAGGGCAAAACCTGTCACCATTGTTGATGATAAAACCTACAGGGTTCAGGGAGAGGGTACAGTTTCAGTCACTCTTCCTGATGGCAAGTGTCAGATTGACAAGGTCCTCTATGTTCCGGGATTGGCCAACAATTTGTTGTCAGTGACACAAATCCTGGACAAAAATATGGTTGTCAACTTTCGTGTTGAGAATGGAAAGAAGTGTTGTACAATTACCAGGAAGGGTAAGCAGATTGCACATGACTTCATATAAGCATGGCTTATTTGCACTAGATGCTATCTCTATTCCACATGTTGCCATGACTGTCTCTACCAAGGAGGCAACTTCCCTATGGCACAAGAGATATGGGCATCTTAGTTATGGCTACTTACTTGAGCTCAGCAAGTATGAGATGGTAAAGGGTCTTCCTTCCCTTTCGCCACATTGCCGGTGTGCTCCGATCGCTTGGCAGGAAAGCGAGATAGAGTACCATTTGAGAAGAGCTCTACAAGAGCACGAAAACCTCCGGAGCTAATTCACACCGATCTATGCGGTCCTTTCACACCCAACGGTGTTGGAGGGAAGAGGTACTTTCGTTATTCGTAGATGACTACTCACGAAAGATGTGGGTTTTCTTTCTCAAACTGAAATCTGAAGCTTTCGCATTCTTCCAACAGTTCAAGAAATCCGTTGAGAAGGAGTCAGGGGCTTCTATTAAAACCCTCCGCTCAGATCGAGGGGGAGAGTTTACCTCTACTGAATTTTCTGCATTCCTAGATAAACATGGGATCAAGAGACAGTTAACAACTGCCTATACTCCTCAGCAGAATGGAGTTGCTGAGAGAAGGAACCGTTCTATCATGGAAATGGTTCGTTGTATGCTCACAGGTGCAACTCTTGGGCAACAATATTGGGCAGAAGCTGTCACCACTGCAGTGTATCTTTTGAATAGGGCACCCACAAAGGCCCTAAAAGGAATGACTCCACAGGAAGCATGGAGTGGTCGAAAACCCTCCATATCTCATCTACGTATTTTCGGGTGTCAAGCTTTCATGCACATACCGAAAGAAAAAAGGAAGAAGCTAGATGAGAAAACACTGAGATGTATTTTTCTTGGATATTCTGAGCACTCTAAAGGATATCGGTTGATAGATCCTTTGACCAAGAAAATTCATATCAGCGGAGATGTTGTCTTTGATGAAGCTTTCACATCACAGAGCACATCTACAATACACCAAGATATTGTGGAACCAAAGGAAGAGGAGATTCCTTCGTCAACACAGACAAGAGGTCCTTCTACATCTTCTTCACCACCACCGAAGCAGAATCCTAAATGGTGTACAAATACAATCAGAGATGCAAATTTATCCACTCCTCCCAATTTGAATTTGGATAGACCTCGTACACGCAGTATGGCTCAACAGGAAATAGAAGCCGAGAACTGGTGAGGTTGATGATCTTTGTCAATCTTTTGAGGAACTTTCGTGACTCCAAGTAGAGAAGTTGAGGATATGGATATTGATGATGACAGGGCATTCATGTCTACCATAGATAGTCTTGGACCTGCATCGATGCAAGATGCTCTTAGTGAGACTCAGTGGAAGGCCGCTATGGATACAGAGTATGAGTCTCTGATGAAGAATAAAACTTGGAAGCTTGTTGATCTGCCACATGGAAAGAAACCTATTGGCTGCAAATGGGTATACAAAGTCAAGTACAAGGCAGATGGAACAATTGATAAGCATAAGGCCCGTCTTGTTGCAAAGGGCTATGCTCAAAAGGAAGGCATCGACTATGAAGAAACTTTTGCACCTACTGGCTCGGATGACCACAATTCGGGTTATGTGTGCTATGGCAGCACAATATGGGTGGAAAGTTCACCAAATGGATGTCAAAAGTGCCTTTCTTAATGGTGATCTCCAAGAAGAAGTCTATATGACTCAGCCTGAAGGATTTGAAGTGGAAGGCCAACAACAGAAAGTTTGCAAATTGGTTAAATCCTTGTATGGTCTGAAACAAGCTCCTCGAGCTTGGTATATAAAAATGGACAATCACCTAATGCAGCATGGATTTAAGAGATGTCCGTCAGATGCAAACCTCTATTTCAAGAAACAGGGTTCTGAGATAGTGTTGCTTGTACTCTATGTGGATGATCTGCTCATTACAGGGAGTTCAGAAGATTTGATCTCTACTGTCAAAAGAAACTTGTGCAAATCTTTTGAGATGACAGATCTTGGACTTCTCCATTACTGTCTTGGTCTGGAATTCAGCCAGAAGGAGCACACCATCAAAGTGTCTCAGAAAAAGTATGCCAAGACATTGCTCGATAAATATTGCATGACTGACTGCAAGCCAATGGCAACTCCTATGGAGAATGGACTTCAGTTATCGCGATATGATGACTCACCCAGGTAGATGGCACTCTCTATCGACAGTTGATTGGGAGTCTCATATATCTGACCAATACTAGGCCAGATCTTGTATTTCTCTGTAAACTATCTTTCGAGGTTCATGCAGGAGCCTAAGATTACTCATTGGAAAGCAGCAAAACGTGTTCTTCACTATGTCCGTGGTACTATAGAATATGGCCTAGAATACAAGAGGAACAACAAATTCTTCTTGCAAGGATACACGGACTCCGACTATGCCGGATCATTTGATGATCGCAAGTCAACTTCCGGATACATTTTTCATCTGGGATCCGGTCCTGTCTCTTGGCACAGCAAGAAGCAACAGGTGGTTGCTATTTCTTCAACAGAGGCAACAGTCAGAGCAACGTGATATTTTGAATGCCAAGGCAGAAATGGAGATCAAAAGTCATGATGGTGCGATATTTTGAGTAAAATATAGTTGTACCACTATGATTTTAAAGATATCAAATAAGATAATTGCAATAAGAAGATATTAACCATTTACAATTGAATACTCCATGCTCTCCTAAATACCTCTTTACCAGAATGAGCCTACAATCATAATGTTGTAACAACTTTTGGTTTTTATGTTATATAAAACTATTATATATAGGATGAGCAACCCAAAACAAATGGTCTTCTCTTAGGTGTTTACAAGGTGATGTATATATACTTCTAAAAGCTAATAAAATATTATTCATTCTATTTTTTGGCTCATTGGTATTCTTGATAAAGTATGTATGGATTATTAATTACTATATAAGGTTAGGTTGAATGTAACTTGCTTTAATTCTTACTCTGAATTTTTGCAACAAAGTTTTGCTAACTCTTAAATTAACTTTACCAATAAGCTTGCATATTGAATAGGTTTACACCAGAATCTTAGTTTCTCTATTTTTATGGTTCTAATAGATGCTTCTCTACAAAAGGATATCTAAATTTTTTTGCTATTATCTAATCTATACCACTTAACACTTCTAGCAATAGCTATATTTCCCTCTATTTATGTATTTCTCTCTCTCTCTCCCTTTTCTTAAAGAAGCAAGGAACCAGCCTCCTCTGGAGATTGAACTAGGTAAACTTTGTTTTAACCTGATATTTCAATGTTGGCAAAGTCTTGGGCACAAATGTAATCAAAGGCATATTTTACACCAACAGTTTTTGGCATGCCCAATGGGACACAATCCCACATAGTATATAGATCAAAGTTCCATTGATTACATTTTCCCTATTTATTTTTTATATCACCTAGTGAATCCACCCAAGAAAGGAACCCTATGAAAGCCTTTACCTATTTTTAGTTAAATATTGTCTTTTATGATAACCAGATCTAAAGCAAAAAAATAGAAGAACCCATCAAGTTCTTTGAAAACACCTTGGTAGCCTCAGAGATAATCTTGATTTAGTTGCTAGAACAACTTCATATACTGTTAATACAAGATACACAAATCCTTCCCCTGTAGGTTTCCCTAATACTACTGCTAGAAAAAATTTAACTCTAGCTACCCATATACCCATAACATTCGGCAGAACCATAATTACAATGGTTGCAAATCAGCCAATTCTATCCTACCCTTTATGGAACCACAAGCCCCCATAAACCTAGAAACTCAGTACCAAATTCCAAAAATAACCTTGAAAGCATTACCCCAATATGGTAGTACTGGTAAGACAACCTATGAACACTCCCAAGATATGGTAGCACTCACCCCAATACATAACATCACTGAAGAATATGTTATGATCAAATTACTAGTTATTTCCTTGAAAGGAAAAGTGCTCTATTGGTATAGAGTCCTCGACATCCAAAGTATATCTACTTGGGCCCAACTTGTTGGTAAACTAGTAGTAGAGTTTAATGAACATGTATATACATTCTTCCTACTAATTCAGTTTAATGTTATCCAAAAGCATCCTCAGGAAGAGATAGTTGACTTTAACATCAAATTCAATCAAACTTGGTAGAGTACCTGATAGACTGACCCAACAGATGAGCAATCAATATATTACTATCTGAGAGCTTTCAACTTAGACATAAGTATGGCCATAAGGAAGTCACATGTATTTACCTTCTCTAAGATTTACCAAGAAGCATAGAAAGTAGAAAAATATCTGATCGGTATTGGAAGGTTCTCGATAAAAATGATAATGCCTATTTTTTCATATCTATCGTAAGCATAAAATACTTCTTTCTGAACTCCTACTCCCAATTTTAATGCAAATCTCCCTAAATGTACTAGGAATCCCAATATCCCAATGATACAAACACCTTTTGCTCCTCCAATGCTTCCTACTATTCCCACACTTCCAATAGCAATAGTTCCATCGAATTCAGATCTTCCACTTATGGCTCTTTAATATTTGCAAGCATCCATGAAAAATCTAAAAAATAATATGACTTCCATGGAAATAAGAGAAGCAGAAAGGAATTTCCAACCAATGAGGTTTCCATAAGTAAAAAATATCAAGCCTCCATGAGAGGTAGAAACTATTATAAGTCTAGTGTGGTCTACACCAATGAATATAGTGAACCCTCTAACACCTCAACAAAGTCAAACTTCTAGTGTTCCATGTGTAATAATCCACACAATGAAACTTCTTGTATGATTCATCAAAACCATGTTCAAAAGGTAGCTATCAAAAAGGTCAAGAGAAGCCTCAAGGGTTAGGTTAATATGATAAGAGAACAGAATCAAAATTTTATGATGTCTTCTATCGAATAAGTACCTATTCTAACCACATCAAGGAATAAACCCTTGAATCTTGATCCCCAATAGGTTAATCCCTTGAAAGTGCCTTCACCTACAAGAGAACCTATTGATAAAAGAGCCTCCTACAAGAAATATCACCAGAATTCAAGTTAGAAAGAAGCATAAATTTGTAAAGAAGCACCTCAATAGAAGGAAGCAAAGATACAGGAACAAGCTAGAGATAAACTGAGATACCCCTCATTGACTAAGCATAAAATAATAGATTCTAATCAAGGTTATATGAACAAGTATTACACAAGTGTAAAATAGAAAAGTGTTGACCCTCTCCCATTCAACATATTTGAGGAAATAAAGAAAACCCTCTCCAAAGTAGCTATGTACAAAGCTTTGTAGATTCTAGGGTAGATAGACTTGTAGGAATCCTTGAGATCTATGAAGAATAAAAATAAGACTTCAACTTAGTTATATTCTGTACAAGCTAGTCTGAAATCCACTTTGGGAAAAAATAGACCTCCTCCATTCTATTTGTCTCTTCAGATGGAAGGATGGGTAGTTCACAACTATATGATATATTCTGGAGCTGCAACCACTATGATGCCCAAGGTAGTATGTGACATCATGGGAATGGAATATAAAAATATGAGTCTTGATGTATTGCAGTTAGATTAAACCCCTATCAAAACTATGGGGGTAATTAAATATATATCGATACTTCTTCACAAGCTACCCCAGCTCATAGTTATACAAGAGGTGGTAGTAGTGGATTCGGAGCCCTATATTGGTATGTATCTCTCTAGGGAGTTCACTACCAAAATAGGAGGATATCTATCATTATATTTCTCACACCTAGAAATCCCATTCAAAGGCAAAAGGGTGAAAATATTTAATGAAAAACCTTTGACCTTCCACATTGAAAAACTTGGAGAAGAAGGTAAATCAACAACTATAGTAAATATGATGACAAAGGAACTAGGATATTTGAACTTAATGGAAGAATCTCTAAATGTGTTGTAGGAGGAAGATCAGTTCTCTCTCCAGGATTTCAATGCCATGATCAAAACTAACATGGGGAACTACACAATAGTAAAGCCAAGAAAAGTAACCCTACTCCTCTCCCTCAGGTAGACCAACCTACTAATCAGCTATGGAAACTCTTTTTTTATGGTGCTAGGTGTAAAAATGGAGCAAGAGTAGGTATTGTTCTAATATCTCCAATGGGAAAAGAGAATTTTGTTCTTATCAATTGACCTAGAGTTGCATCAATAATGTAGCAAAGTATGAAGCACTCTACTTATGCCTCAGGAAGTGTAAAAAGATGGGTATCAAGCAACTACAAATTTTTGGGGACTCTAAATTGATAGTGAATTAGGTTACTAAGAAATGTGTAAGAAAGCAGCATTACCTTAAAGCTTATAGGAATAAGGTTTGGGATTTTCTAGAATATTTTGAATCTCTGAATCTTAAAGCAATCCCAAGGGAAAAGAAAACTCATGCAGATTTTCTGGCTTCGGTAGAGGTAAAATTTTACCCTATTAGCAATGTCATTCAAAATTCCAAAATAGTTAGGCTAATTTACAAGCCTTCTGTGCTAGACAAAGACACTTTCTAGTAGGCATTCGAGAATGAAAAACATATAGTGGACTTCCTCATTCACGAGATGAGCTTCTCTAGTAATAGAATGGTCGAAGATGAAGAATATGCAGGCATGATCCAGTTAAAGAACAATCACATCCCAAAAGGGTTTATCACCCTTGAAATATTATTTTATAACAATGATAGGTCAATTGGCCATAAAATGAAAGTTGACAATCACAAATATAGAGAAGCTCAAATGGGACCTGATAAATCAATCAGTGTGGGAGTAAACACCACAAAAGAAAAACTAGACCAAATTAAGGAATTATGCAAAGAATTCCTAGACATCATAGCCTAGACTTACGTTAATCTCAAAGTCTACTCCAAAGAAAAAATCTAGCATAAGATCAAACTTGAAGAAGACGTGAAGCCAGTCCAACAAAAGCAATGATCGGTGAACTCGAAGATCGAAGCCTTGATGAAGCAAGGGCTGCTAAAATTACTTGAAGCTAAGATTGTTTACCCAATCAAGCATTCAACTTGGGTAGCCAAACTAGTACTGGTTAGAAAAAAATGGATATATTTGGTTGTGCATCGACTTTTGCAACTTGAATAAGGCTTTTTTGAAATACCATTACCCTCTCCCATAGATATACCAGATCCTACACATAGGAGTAAGAGCAGAAAGGTTCTCACTCCTGGATGACTTATCTGGGTATAATCAGGTGTGGGTTAAATATGAAGATCAATTTAAGACTACATTCACAACCAAGTGGAGAATGTTTACCTATCAATGGATGCCCTTCGGATTATCCAACATTGGAGCGACTTTTCAAAGAGTGATGGACATAGATTTCAAAGAATTGGTCAACAAGATAATAGTGATATATATGGATGATATGGCAGTATTCTCCCATTGAAAAGAAGATCACATCAGATATCTTAGGAGCATGTTTGAAAATATAGGGAGTTTGGAATCTCTCCAAACAAAGAAAACCATATTTGTTGTAGAAAGAATCTTATTAGGCCATGTCATTTCTAAGACCGATCTAGCTATATATCCCAATAGGGTGAAAGCACTTTTAGAACTCCCCCTACCCCCTAAAAAATAAGGTTTACAGTTCTTATTCGACCAAATCAAATTCATGCACAAATTCATAGCATAGTTTGCAGAGATTGTCAAACCTATGACCAAATTCTTGAAGAAAGATACTGAGTTCAAGTGGAAAGACTCAAGGAAACATGATTTTAAATAGATCAAGGAGCAAATATCTCAAGCCCTCATCTTGGTAAACCTATACTACTCTAGGGGTTTCATCTTATACGTTGTACACGAACAAGAGAGCTATGCCACAGTGCTCACACAGAAAGGGCATGACAATGAAGAAAGGCCCATAGATTTTCTGAGTCAGACTATGCAAGAATATGAAGAGAAGTATAACTTCATTAACAAATAGATCTATGCAATAATGAAGTCTTTGAAAAATTTTAGGCATTTCCTTTCACAGAGTAGGACTATAGTTCATGTAGTTCACCTTGACGTGAGGAAATTCATCATACAAGGGGAAATCAGTGGTAAAAGAGCTGGTTGGGTGTCAAAAATACAAGAATACAATGTGGAAATACATCCAACAAAGTTGGTAAGAGACAAAGCACTTTTCCAATAGCTCACCAAGCTAGCTTCACCAGAATACATAGCTTGCCAAACTCAAGAAATAGCCTCAGATGAAGATCAACTTTTAGAGCAGCTTGACTGGGATGATGAATTAATTAGGTACTTATATACTGGAAAGTGCCATGTATATTTTAACACTTCATAAAAAAGAAGGTATAGGATCTAGGTTTTTAATTACACTCTGCTACTTGAGGGATTGTACAAAAAAAATGGATAGAGTGTTACTTCGGTGCATAAAAGAAGATCATAAATAGAATATCTTGGAGGAATTCCATGCAGGCTCATCAAGAGGACACTACTTAGGATGGACCACTACCTTAAATATCATCAGAACTGGATGTTACTGGCCAACTATCTTCACAAACAAATTTAGAGTAACAAGAAATTACGAGGAATGCCATAGATACATTAGGATAAACATAAATGCTTCAATACCTCTAAAATCCATTTAGGTTGAAGAAATTTTTCAACAATGGGGATTCAATTTTATTGGAATAATAGAGCCCCAATAACTCATTGGGTATAAATAAATCCTAATAGCTACTGACAATTTTACTAAGTGGGTAGAAGCAATACCCACTAAAAAGGTGGACCATGAAGTTATGATGGAATTCATGGAAAATTTAATCATGATATTTGGAATTCCAGATGTATTAGTCATGGAAAACAAATCATCTTTCATAGGCACCAAGATGATTGAATTTGAATGTAAATATAGGATTTACTTGAAAACATCCTCAAACTATTATCCACAGGGAAATGGATTAGCTAAATTAATGAACAAAAACTTGCTCAATATCTTGAAGTGGGATCTGAAGGACAATAAGAGAAGTTGGCACTCTCTAATAAACCAAGCACTATGGGTCGATATAATAGCCATAAATAAGTATATCAACACATCTTCCTACTATCTGGTCTATGGTAAATAAGTAGTTCTTCCAATACACATAGAGATGCCAACTTTAAAACTGCTCAATCAAACTGGCACAAAGAAGGTAGAACCAATGGAGAATAGGTTGGTCCAACTCTTGTAGTTATAAGAACAAAATGAGCAAGCCTACGACTACTATAAAAAATATATGGTTACCACAAACAAATGGTTTGAAAAAAGGGCCACTCTAATAAATTTCAAGGTGGAAGACCTAGTCGTAAGATGGAATGAAAATAATGCAAAACCTAAAAATCATGATAAATTCAATGCATTATGGGAAGACCCCTTTGAATTAATAGAAGAAAAAAAGCAAAACTCTTTCCAACTAAGAAATTAATATCATAAGGTTCAACCCATTCTCATCAATGGCTTTTGTTTGAAGTTGTACTATAAGTAAAAGGTTTCCCCCTACCTTGTATGTATTCTATGTAAATATGTCTTCTTTCAAAGGCTCCAAGGAATTTTGTCATGATGGTGTGATATCTCGGTTCTAAAAGGCCTCCTCAATACAAACTATCATGATTTCATAATATTTTGGTGATCAATGTCCACCTCAATGAATTTTGTCATGATAACATGACATTTCAGTGCTTGAAGACCTCCTAAATGCAAACTATCGTGATTTCATGATATTTCAATTATTGATGGCCATCTCAATAAATTTTGTCATGATGGCATGATATTTCGACAATCGATGGCCACATCAATAAAATTTATCACGATGGCACAAATATTGATGCCCAAAGGTCTCCTTAGAGTGACCATGCATTTTGGAAGGAAAGACAAGATAGTTTTCTCAAAATTTTAAAATCCCACTTTTAAGGTACCATCGTACCTACTTATTGGCCCATCGTAGAGGTGACACCAATTTATTGACCCAGGATAATAGTGAAGCAACACTATTGGTCCTAGCAAAATGGTAATGCATGGCAGTTGGTTTCTTGAAGGTGGCACACAAACCAAAGCATCTACAAACATTCAAAATTAGGAGTGGGGTGTGTGCCACAAATAGTAGTTATTTCATTTCACCTTGGCACACGCATGCACATACACTTATTTCACAAAATAATTTTTCTTTAAATGCTTCTTCATCCTCTACATTATTTTCCTTTCATTCCTGCACTCCCTTATTTCTCACAAAATCTTGCAAAAGCTCTGCTAAAACTCATCCTAGTTTTATTTTATTTCAAAGTCACAGTAGAAAACCATGACAACTTCTCTACCAATAACAAAATGGAAATGCAAGTCCTCTAAGAATGAGAATGATTTCTTGGATCCAGATATCCACATCATTGATACCATAATCACATGGAAATACCCAGAGCATATTCAAAAGTATGTGGAGACTAGGATCACCAAGAAGGTCATGCCATCATGCCCAAGCATGTTTTCTTACCATGCCCTACTCTCTTGGTACGTCTACACCCAAGTCCAACCCTATCCCAAATTTATTAGGGCTATGGTTGAATTCTATGACATAAAACATAGAATCATAAGGAATTCTAGAGGAGAGGTCATATTCACTCTCGATGTAAACATAGTTAGGGCCACCTCGAGCTACAACATAAAACCTATTGTGAGCCCTATTTCTTTCAACCCCATCAATTCAGTGAAATATTATACCCCTGCCAAAGGCATCAAACTATTTCTATAGGAACATTTTTTTGAGCCTCCCCCTGAAGGAACCTTCCCAAAATCTCCAATTCCTCTATCCAAATTAAAAAACAAGGAGCTCTTTTCCATGCTTGCTATGGTAGCAGGGTTGGAAACATATACGTAGGTCTACGGTTGGCAAGTGGTAGTGGCTCAATGTATGTCAAATCCAAAATTTTATGATGTGTCATGCGTAGACCAAAAACAGTGCCACTCTACTTCGACTGACCAATGTACTTGGCCTAGTAGTTGCATGTGGGCATGTTCAAGCTCCATAGAGACCTCCTTGATGCCTTTAGGTTTTCTTCCTACCTGGTATGGATTTTCTTCTTTTTTCAAGCAAAGAATTTAAGTTTCATCCCTACTACAAATAAGGACCAAATCGAAAATTACCTGCCTATGTATGATTGGACACCACACCTTTCAAAGGTGGAATCATATTACTATTTTAATATGGAATTCTTGGGTCCTGCATTAAATATCATGTATGGATCCATGCCAAGAATTCCCTAAAATATGTAGGATAATCTACAGCACATCCATGCAAAAGAAGGAGATTGGTTTATCTTGATCTAAGGAGTGGTCATCAGGGTCTATGGCTTCATAGGGAAGCCCTTTTTGCTACCATATTACGTCATTGAGTGATTTTTCACTATGGAATATGTAAGCCAAACTGAGTATATCAATTATATATTTGGCATAGGAGCTAGTAAGACAGGTACATTCCTCATGCTCTTCCAGTTTGAGAGTGTATCAATGTCAAAGAAAGGGTACCATGAGTGAATCGCTCGAACCCTGAGAAATGTGAAATCAAGTGAGTTGCCACAAAAATTGAAATAAAACCATATAGATAAATTTTCTCAAAATAAAGCCACCGTCAAACAAGTCCCATTTAAAAAAAGTCATGCATCAGAAAGGCAAATTTATAGATAGTGCAGAAACAATGATGATGATCAACCATTAGAGTGGCACATTGAAAATATGTAGCCACTACCTCCATGGCATGATTTATATGAACACTTGGTATATTGGAGCCCTGATGTAAACCCAACCCACAAGCTGAATAATAAGGTCATCAAAAAAATGAAAAAAAAAAATGAAATATTGAGATCACACTAAAATATTGATATGGTGGCAAATGATATGCCACATACAAACATTTTCCAGGTATGGGACAAAGATTGACAAAGAGTTTTCTGAAAGATATGATGAGCACCATGACACATGGTCTGAAACTATTGTAGATAAATTTCTTTTGGGCATAAATGTCATCCCCATAAAACTCATTAAAGGTAAAGCAGATACCAACAAAGGCAAAGGAAAATAGATTTCCACTGAGCAAATAGAAGTCCCTAAAAAAAATCTCGAAGCTTTATTCCCCCGTATGGATTAGACATGGAGTTTGATGATGATACTCTCCTCGTCCATAGGAAACAAAAAGCAAAATCAAGAAAGTGGAAGGCTAAATCGATCAAGAAAAATGGATGAAAGAGAAGAAAACAAGCAGAGTCACACTCTGAAGAAAAATAAGACTCTGAAGAGACATAGGAATAGGAGGAAACAGGGGATCAACAAGAAGTATAGGAACACAAATACATGGGGGAAGCCTTTGAGCAGAATTTTGAACACCAGGAAATAGATAACCAATAATTGGTCGATACGGCCAAAAAGACCACCCCTACAGAAGAAACCCTTGGAAAAATAGAGGCTTTAGAAAAATATGCAATTGATACTGGTGACTCAAGCTTGAATCATATTGTAAAAATTTATATATATCTCTTGAGAATACACTAGAAATAGAAATACAACCCATTGAAAAGACTAGATATGTCTCCTATCAATATTGATACTCCTTCTTCTCCTCACTCCAAAAGGAATTCCCCCTCCCTTTCTATAGGTCAAGGCAATACCTCTCCACCTTCCACTCACCAACCTTAGGGTTGAGCAAGAAAAAAAGCATTTAGAAGAGGCCTTAAACTAGCAAAAGAAAATAAAGAGGGCTTTGAAGAATGAAGTGAAAAAGTGGGAGCTAATGTTCAATGAAGTAGCCCCCTATAAGGAGAAATATGAGAATGCTGAAGAACAAATACAACTATTAAACCAATAAACTGAAAACCTCAAGAAGAAAAATTTAGATTGCGTTGACAAGACCAGTGGGCTATCTAAATAAAAGGCCAAAGCAGTCAAGAAATAAATTATTGGAGGTATCCTAAAAGGGAGAATGAAGGTAAGGCCCACCTTGTTGTACTTGGTTAGGATTAAAGAAATGATGGTTAGGGTGGAAGATGAATTTTATAAATCTATCAATATCCTAAAAACTAGGTTATCTGTAATGAAAAAGATTCAAGTCTTGGCAAAAAGTACACAAACAATACTTGGATACATAACACGGGATGAAAAATGGTCCCAAGCCAATATTAATTCTAGGAAATTTTTCAAGAGGTACAACTTGGTAGAAAAAGCTACCAAGCTAATGCAAGAAATCAAGGTAGAATCTAAGGAAATTTTGAAACATGTGAGCATAGTAGAAAAATACGAAATACCTAGATTTTAGGACAAAGATTCTAACTTCCTAATAGAAGATCAGTTGAATACTTCTTGGGAAAATTTTATAGAAGATGATTCGAAGATTGAAAACTAGTAAGAGCCAGTTCAAGAGGAACATATATTCAATATGGCTCAAGACATCACACAAATGAAATCTTGCTTGCATGAATTATATATGAAGTCAAAATTCCTATCATATGACAAGGTTGAGGAATTGTAATATTTGTACCTAACCTTTAAGGACACTTTATATATAGATGAAGAGACTTGGAGAAGAGCTTGTGCCACATACAATGAAGTCACCCAAGAAAAGGATAAGTAGAAAAGGACTAAAAAAGCCTTGTTGGAACCGATTCTTGCATCCGTAGGATTTCGATTGTCACGCTACAAGAATCCATTTGAAACCAATGAGCTATTACAGGCTCTGGTCGACCTGCCTCATGTTCTGCTAAACACGAATATTGCTAAAGAAGACTACAGAATGGGTAAGGAAACCCCAGTGGTAATTCTTTGATTAAACTTCTAATTACATGCTCTAGATTTATATTAAGCTATAAGTATTCTTTTTAAAATGACCAAGCATGAAAACAACCAACTGTTATGCCTTATGTAGACCGGTGCCTAGATTCATTGGGTTGTTATAGCAATTTAACAACAATTTTTAATTATGAACAGAGAGAAAGGGGAAAAGAAAATTGGCGTTCAAAGCTTCATTCGAATATCGTAATAAAACTAGGAGTTAACCAATGAGAGAAACGTATATAATGCATTCAAATAATGTAACCCATTATACAATGACACACAATACTAAGACAAAGATATAATAAAAATGAAACTCAGAATTGTATTGATTTCAAGAATTTTTACATGCAGAGTGGGCGGGATGCCTTTTAACTCTGTTTTCAAGAAAAATATATCAATACAATGAAAATATCTCGTTCAAATAATGTAACAGGTCTCTCCTACTCTACTTGTTCCAATATGGTAATAGTAGAATCTCTGAATCTCAGGCTCAATAGGACAGGAAATAATCTCAGCTTCTTGAGCACTTTCCTATTACAATCCTGCATAGCAAAGGGAAGAATAAGAATGAGAAGGAAAATAGACACAGAATGGGATACAACAACACAACTAACAGGGCACTCAAGTATACCTCTTAGCAAAAATGCTATTCTCTAATTGCTTGATGCAGAATCTGTCCACAACTGCCTCTTCTTATAGCCTCTGGTTCTTGATTCTGTTATTTTTGGTTGATTTTTGGCCCTCCATTTGTCAGCATCTGGTTGAGCTTCAAAAATTGGTACAACTGGCTTCTATTGTCTTTTCCATTTTGACTGTGTTCTCTTCTTTGACTCTTTCAAACATAACTTTATCAACCGGTGATTAAGGTATGAGGGAAACCTTTATCTTCTTTTGTTACTTCCTTGTGCGTTTAGCTGTTGTCTTTCGGACTGGCCTCTTTTGGGTTGTCCCCCTTTGATTACTTGGCTCTCTAACTGTGCCAAAAATATTCCCTGTTGTTGCTGTTGTCTATTGTGTTGAACTTACTTTCTACTGCTGACTGTGGGTATTAACCTTTTTCCCTTTTTTACTTTGTTGCAGTTGTTTTATATGTTCATCAATCAATTTCCAAACTCTTGTATCAAATGTGGTTGCAATCCTTAGCATGTTCATTTCTTGCAAGATTTTTGTTTTTATGTACAGCAATAACAGGCATGCTCCTGTCATATTGGAACAGTAACATTTCCACAGCATTTACCATAAGTGTGGTTTGCCTAATCATCTCTTCCTCATCACCTGGTTCATAGTCAAATATTTCAAGGATTTCTTTAAATACCTCTTCTATATCTGAGGCTTCTAAGCATTGGTCTAGGGATAGGCCAATATCTGCCAGTTTCACTGTAGCATCTTTTATTAGGTCATTCATTTTAGTTACAGAATTTATCCATCTCTCTTGGTTTGCTCCAAACAAGGCTGCTTTGAAGAACTCAAAATTGATCTGGATCTTATTGTCGTTAGGTGTCATTATTTCTTGTCCTTGTAACTCTTCAAAATGATCTCCTACAAAGTCTAGGGTAGGGTGGATGATTCCAAAATCCTCTTCTCTTTCCTACATCAAGGTCATAATTTCTTGAGCAGTTATTTGGATTACCCTTATTTGTCTGAACATTTCGGAAAAACCTTTGGCATGAGCTCTTATTCTCCTTAACATGCTCTTTTTCATTACATCCAGATAGTATACATGATCTTGAACCTTTGTCACTGATGGGGGTTGTGTACTTGGAGTGTCTCTTCGAGTCAATTCTTCCTGTTGCTTACTTATTACTGCTTTTAACTCTGCCTTTTCCTCCTCCTCTTTGCTCAGTTGTTTTCTTAGTTTATCAATTGTTTCAACAAATTGGTCTATGACTTGGACCTGCACTACTTTAGCAACTTCTGCCATCTCTCCCTCTTTTCCTAGCACTGATGAACCCCCTGTTTCCTCATTAACTCTGAAGACTAGTGGATTTTGCAGAGGAGGAAGATT
Organism: Wollemia nobilis; assembly: GCA_028583015.1. NCBI lineage: Eukaryota > Viridiplantae > Streptophyta > Pinopsida > Araucariales > Araucariaceae > Wollemia > Wollemia nobilis. The sequence continues at coordinate 18,224,235 of JAQPPZ010017235.1, forward strand.
GATTTCTACCAAATCTGATATAGGTGCCTCTGATTTACCTTCTTCAGTGAGTTGTTCTCCTATATTCCCCATCCCTGCTACTAACTGCAATTCTTGTTCATTTGCGGTAGTGAAGGTGGTATGCTCATCTGTTCTTTCCAAAACAACTTGGGTAGTAGGCAAAGACAATATGGGTCTCTTCATTTCCACAGGAGTTACCTCTTTTTGATTCTTCACTAGGTGGCTTTGGAAAAGGCCACCTAATCCACCAGTTCTCCTAGGATTCATTTGTATCACTGATGGAATTTTAATCTCCTGTCCCTTTATGTTTATAGAGGTAGGGACGACCATGGGTGCCAATTTCTTCACACTAGTTACAACTAATACATTATCAGAAATGGGAACTACAACTTGCTCTGTGGGTGACGCTTCTTGAGTGGATGCAGTTACCATTTCCTTTCCTTTATCTGCACTGGTTTATTGAGAAGCTTCTTGAGGAATGTTTGGTGTTGCTTCTATTCTGAGTTGAGCATTCTCAGGGGGCTTGACCTATTGTTCTATTACATCAACAGCTTTAATAGTGACCTCCATTAGATCGATACCCTATTCTTCTATTAATTCTAATAAGGGGTCTTCCTTGATTGTTGGGCCTGTCCTTGGTATAATAGGTGCTACAACATCCACTAAATTTTCTCGAAGCCTTCTTAGTTCTGTAGGGTAATCATAGGCTTCATAAACCTATGTGCTACCTCTTTTTTTGGAGGGAATTTATTCCACACTACCTGCAAATCTAATCCTTTCTCCATGGCTTCTACCAAGATTTCTTCGAAAGCATCTTCCCGATGTCTTATTCGAGCATATTCTCTCTTTTCCATCATTCTGTTGTATGTTCCCTTTGGGTCATAGAATCTCCAAGATATTTCATCTAATCCCATGTTGTCCAATTCAAACATTCCTTTGAGAAGGGAAGGATATCCAAAAAATACAAAATCTCCAAAACGACAGGGAACATCGAGCCAGGGGACCTTACCATGTTTCTTTACCAGTCTCATCTTAGCCTCTTCTACCACTTGTCTGCATAATTCCAAGGCTGCTATGGACAACGGGCAGTACTATGGTAGCATCTTAGGAGGGATTTTAGCTCCATATAATCTGATGTAAGTAAAACCCTCCGTGAAGAAGAAGTCCCCAATTTATTTCTCTTTGATAAAGGTTTTTACCCCTGGCCCTAATCTCTCAGGAACTAGCCCAGTTAATGCCCAATGAATTTCTACTAAGAAATGGTCACAAAACCAGCTTATGTGAGTTCATCCTTCGTGTAATCTCCAGAAGCTATTTTGAACATAGGGGTTGTCAATGGCTCTTACTCTTCTACGGGCTTCTTCACCCAGTTGACCCGCTATCAGATGGATAAAAAATGAGTATTGTGAAAAATGGGGCATTTCTTGCCTCTGTTCGAAAACTGCTTTTCTCAACTCTATCATTTCTCTATGTATCTGGGTACTTAATTCTATTTCCCAGGCGTAAATTGGAGTGTTATACGCCCTATTGCATTGAGCAGCTAAGTATAAAACTCTTTTAGTTATCCTACTAAGATCCTATACTCCCAGAATTATGTTTATCATATCACATAAATCCTGAACCCATGGCTTAAAAGCACTTTTATTAATTGGGAATTATTTTACTATTTTTCCTTGCGTATCGAACAAGGTTTTAAAAACTTCCATATCTGTAAACATACGAGATTGGTGTTCGATTACCTGGTCTCCTAGGAAGGTGGTATGTTTCTCCAAGTTGAAAACTTCCCGGATATGCTCAACTTTGATGCTGAATACCGGTCAATTTTTGTTGTCTCGGAAGGTCTTCATTCTCTCATCATATGCCACCGCCATCCATGCCATCAAATATGAGGAGAAGTGTACCTTTAGACATATCAGCTTCCCAATGTTACTATTCCATCTATTATTCTTGGGGAAACCCTTGTACTGTAACCTATGGGCTTTGTGAAACAAATCGGCCATTATCCATGGGGTCCTGTTATCATTTTCCATCACCTAGGCGAAGCTCTTGATGCAAGCATTATCTATCTCGTATTGTTGAGCTGGATTAGGTCTTTTGTCTGCTCCACATCTCTGAGCAAACTCGTACATGGTGCTATCGAGGATAGGCGGTCCAAGAATTGTAGAGTAGGGTGACCTATCTGTGATGAATTTCATAGCTTCCCTAGTGTCTTCAGGTATGAAAACGTCTCCCCATGATGCCATTGATCTCTTGATAATAGGCCGAGTCTTTCTATGGCTGTGAAGCTTGAAAATCCTCCTTTCTCTGTACTTATGATGTATCAACTTCTGTTCTTTAGCTTACCAGGGTAGTGGCCTTGACTGGTTTCATGAGTTCATATACAGGGTGGTGGAATGGGTTCGATAAATTCGCATGTTTTGTCATCAAACCGATGCCACCTACTATTGTTTAAAATTGGCCAAAGAAAATTTGCCACCGCATATTTTTCCTAGAGTTGAGCGTTTATGAAAGGTAATGTCTTTTATCTTACGTGCCCCGGGCCCTTTTGATTTGTGTGCCTATAATAATTTATGAACTTCCGCTATTGGTCACTGGGAACCTTTTTATCAGACATGGAACTGATATGTGCCACTAGGATGACTTTATTTTTTAATCTTGTGCCACCTCAGGTTCGAATGGTAACTAAATCCTTGGGATCGATTATATTTCATTTAGGCAATGATCTCCCTCGAGATTTCTACAAGATCTGGTTCTTGGTGTGAGTGACAACTTTTATTGCCTCGAAGGTCTCCCTTTTTCCTTAAGTCAAACGTGATCAAGCGCAGCCGTTGGATGTGCTTCTTTCCTATCGCCACCATGGATCTTTTCAAACCTGCAGGTCAGTTATTCAAAAGAAAACATGCTCCGATCCTCTTTAATTTTGACCAATAAGGATGGGGATTAATAAAGGGTTTACAACCTTGTTAAATGTGTTTAAAAATTTTAATTAGTAAAGCACCAATTTAACTTACCTTCAGTTTACCTTTGGATCACGCGCTACCATTGGATCTGAGTGGAGGTCAAGCACACCCATTAGATCCATCGAAGATGCCCATCGTTTAACCCTTTTGCATTCTTCATTTTGACTCTGACTCTTTCATGACCATTGGATCTCTTTTATCTCGATGAAGCGCTACCATTAGATTATTGCTAGTTGATTCATCGCTTAATTCTTTGGTTCATGTGCTACCATCAATTTTCCTGAGTAGAGTCAGTGCAACCATCTATATCATGGGACCTGCATGATCGATAGTATTTATATTAAACCTTGATCACTTTTATCGATGCACCACCATTATATTAGTACAGGGATGGGCATAGTCATCAGCTCTCCAATTGATTGTATACTTTTATTTTGCTTGTGATATTTTTATTGCCACCATAGACCATCGCCTCCATTGATCTTGGAGCTCATTCGAGCATTGTCACTGATTTCTTGTAAGGTGCACACTAAAATATCAAAAGGGCGCATCTTTTGAGTTGATTAATCTCGATTAAGACGAAGGGGGTAAATTAGCTAATGTATTAGACCCTCGCTAATACATGATTAACTTTACCTAGGTCTCTTACTCCAACATCTTACCACTTCTTTGTTTTTGGCGTGGCCATTGGATCTTGATCAATGTTCGGTGCGACCACTGATCTCCTTCAACCTACAAGTTAATTACCAAAGGACATGCATTTTAAACCTTGATTAAGCCAAAAGGGGGATGATTAGCCAATGTGTTTAGACCCTTATTAATTATGCTTAATGTTTTAATTAATCTTATGGGGACTTTTACCTTTTAAAAGCATCTTTTATGGGAGCGCCATCATCGGATTGAATCTCGATCGAGCGCTATCATCCGATCCGTCGAAGTTGCTCACTTTTTAATTGGTAGTTTTGACCTATTACGACTTCTTTTTAAAGTTTTGACTCTTTGGAAATTGTGCAACCATTGGATTTGGCTTGGATTGAGTGCATCCATCCAGATCGGCCAAGTCGCATGGTTTTTAATCATTTTTGACCTTAGGTTGTAACTTTATAGATATTTTGACTTATATGATGGCGGGTTGCTTAAAGCGCTACCATTCGATTTGGAGCGGTAAAAGCACGACCTTTGATTTTAATAATGTTGCTCATTTTTTAGCAAAGGGGGCGCATACCCTTAGTTTCAATTAAACTTTGATTTTAACCTTAGGCTAGCACTTTTGAATTTTGGTTTTTAGACCACGATGATTTATTTGACCCTATTTTTAAAGTATAAAGCTATTTGGACCTTAGGGTATAATGATTTATTTAATCCTTAGTGATATACTTTCAAATTTTAGGTCTTTATGTTTTAACATTGGATTTAGACCTTAGGGAGGCTTTACTTATGAAGGTCAATTATTAATAAAACTTGCCATAACCCTTATTAAGACAATTAAGCAATTATTAAAAGGGTGTCTACCTAATCAATGACCAAGATTTAGACTCATCAAACCAATTCAATGAAAAACTTAGATACTCACACTAATTTGAAGAAGTGACCAGCATTATGGATACTTTGATTGAAACCAAAAATTTAAATTTGGGGGTTTCAAAGTTGAGTCAAATTTGGCTCCAACATAGGCTCTAACTGGGACAAGGTGTTGAAAACTTGAGGCTCTTGAGAATTCCAGAATCTCTCGGTTTTATTTGCAAAAGAAAATAAACAAGAATTAAACTTTGAACTGCTAAGTAAAGCTTGAAATGTATAAAAGAAAACTTTTCTTCTTTTCTTTTTTTTTTTATATACTGAAAAACTGTATGAACAACATGATATCAAAGCAAATAGAGTATGGAAAACTGTAGATCCCTTTTCATTCAATTTGGAAACAAAGGTTAGAAATTTTAGAAATCAATGAGTTTTATTTTGAAATATTGTAATGCTTGTTTTAGCTAAGTCATAAGATATGATTACACAGGTTTTATCACAATCGTTTGTTTCATCATATTTTTGCCCATGTGTGTGTTTGTGCATTCTTTTTTGGATTTCTAAATCTTTCAGAACTTTACCATATCTGAGCAAAATAGTCAAGCCTAATATGTGATTTCACTCTTTAAAAATTTTCACCATTCTGCAGGGCTCCACTGCCAGTCAGGCGTCTATAGCCTCGGTGGAGTTGCTTCTAATCCCATCTTGGTTTTACCCTACTGCTAGTCAAGCGTCTATAGCTCCGGTAGAGGTTTTCCAAGATATCTTAGATAGTGACTTAGTTTTACTTTATTTTTTATTTTTCTTTCTCGTGAGAGAAGTATTTGGATATATAAGCAAATTGTGCAATAAGTATGCCTGAGTTGAGGATTAGTTTCTAGCTATAAAATATGAGTGTAATGATTTTTGGCTCAACTACCCTCTCAAAGATAACTCAGTTCTTCGGACCTTTGAAGTCACCTTAAGTATCATTTGTAATGTGAGGCTTGACATGATGTTTCAATCAACTTTGTTTTCTTTCTGTTTTATCTCATATCAAACAACTATTGCATAAACACTCATATTTGAAAGAATTGTAAACCTCATCAGAATCTAAAATAAATCCCCTTTTTTCTTATTGTCTTTGGTGGAATAAACAGTTAGATATACTCATCAAACTAAGATATCATGTGTACAATAAACTCAAAATTATTCAAGAACAAAAGGGAAGCTTAACTAATAAACAAAATACACCACTCTGTTTTTGGATTTTTGTTTTTCTATTTTTTTTGTATTGATTTTTTTTTGTAAAGTACACCTTCAACAGGGATTGTACATTTTGAGGTGTTGGCCATTAATAGGGATAGCCATTATTTCTCCCTGCAAAGTCTGTAGCTTGTAAGTATTCTGACTGATAACATGGGCAATTTGATATGGGCCAATCCATTTAGGTTCAAATTTACCTTTTTCACCATGCTTATCATTTTTAGGATCCCAATAGATGACTATATCTCCTTGAGAAAAAGGAGTACCCTTAGCTTTCTTATTAAACAATTCCATGGTTTTCTTGGTTTGTTCCATCATTCTATTAAGGGTCTCTCTTCTTTGTTCTTCTAACAAGACAATTTGATCAAGCCTTCTATGTATGGGATTGGGGTCTTCATGGTCTTGCAATAGGAGGGAAAGTGCCAATTTTTCTATTCTTGGGGGTAATAGGGCTTTCTCTCCATATACCATCTCATAAGGGGTTCTCCATGTATTTCTTTTGACAGACAACCTATCAGCCCATAAAGCAAATTTAAGTTCATTATCCCATCCCATTTTATTTTTGCCTAATGACCTTTTTATTCTTGTTATTACATTTTTATTTGATGACTCGGCTAAACCATTTCCTTGGGGGTAATAATTGGTAGAATGAGATAATTCAATTCCATATTCAGCACAAAATTCTACCATTTCATATGACACAAAATATTGAGCATTATCAGTTACAAGATTTTTAGGAACTCCATACCTGGTCAAGATGTTTTCTTCTATGAATCAGATGACTGCAGCAGTTGTAGATGTTCTCAAAGGTGCAACTTCCACCCACTTTGTGAAGTAATCTGTTGCAGTTATGATCCACTTATGTTGGCCAAATGAATTAGGCTTGATCTCTCCAATAAGGTCAATACCCCATTGAGCAAAAGGTGCTTCAATAATTACTGGCTTGAGGGGCATGGTTGGTAGATGCTTTTTCCCTACAAAAACTTGGCAGTTATGACAATTCCTAACATATTTATATACATCCTTAAAAAGGGATGGCCAATAATATCTCTGCTCTCATGATTTTATTAGTTGTAGCTCTTGGAGCAAAGTGTCCTCCATAGAAACCATTATGAAATTCATTAATTATTTCTGGGACTTCTCTTTCATATAAGCCAACTAATAATACTCCATCAGGATGTTTCCAATATAATACTCCATTTTGTATATAATACTTCGAGCTTGAAGTTTGACTGACCTCATTCTATTTATTGACATATCTCTAGGAAAAGACAGCGTTTGTAAGTATGACAAAATTTCTTCATACCATTTACATTCTTCATTTTTTATTCTTCTATCATCATATGTCTGATCTATGGTGAGAATATTTTCAGATCCTGCTTCTTCTTTGTTAGCCAATAGTTTAGCTAAACCTTGCCCTTTGACTGTTTTAACTATTTTGAATTCAACATCGTATTGCAAAAGTTTTACCATCCATCTTGTTGGTCTTCCTAATGGCTCTGATTGAGAAAAGATATCTTTTATTGCTATAAAGGGAATACAAAAGTAAACTTTGTTTGAGCCAAATATACCTTTGAAGTGTTCTAAAGATTGGATGACTGCATAGGCATGTTTTTCTAGCAAGGTGTATTTAAGATGTGCTCCTTTTAGTCCTGAGCTCATAAAGGCTATTGGCCTTTCATTATTTTCATTATCTTTCTATGAAAGAACTGCAACAATAGAGTGTTCAGATGCATATGAATAGATATTAAAATCTTTTGCATAATCAGGGCAACTTAAAGCTGGAGTGGTTGATATGGCTTCTTTGATCTTGTTAAATGCTTCCATATTTTCTATTGTCCATTTTATTTCTCTAGTTTTCTTCACCATATCATTTATGGGTTTGGTCATTTCTGCAAAATTTGGGACAAATATTCTGATAAAATTTATTTTGCCAAAGAATGACCTTACTCCTTTTAGGTTCTTGGGTGGGGGAATTTTAGAAATGGCTTCTATCCTTTCTGGATCAATGCTTATCCCCTTTTCTGAAACTATATGACCTAGCAATTTTCCTTGTGTAGTTCCGAATATGCATTTTTTTGGATTTAGAGAGATTCCAAATTCCTTGCATCGAGAAAAAACTGTAGTCAAATGTTCTAGATGATCTTCTAGATTTTTAGAAAATACTGTGATATCATCTAAGTACACTACTACAATTTTGAACATTAATCCTTTGAAAGCAAAGTCCATCGCTCTCTGGAAAGTAGCACCTGCATTCATCAATCCAAAAGGTATTCTTAAATATTCAAATGTGCCCCAGGGTGTGGTGAATGTTGCCTTGTGTCTATCTTCTGGATTTATCAGAATTTGATTGTACCCTGAAAATCCATCTAACAGGGACAATCTAGTTGAACCTACTACTACTTGCAATAGTTGTTCCATGTTAGGCAATGGGTAATTGTCTTTTAGTGAGCTCTTGTTTAAATTTCTAAAATCTACGTAGAGTCTAATGTCCCCATTCTTTTTCCTAACTGGTACTAAGTTGGATATCCAGGAGGAAAATCTTACTTTTCTTATTATCTTGGAGTCCAACAATTTTTGTACCTCTTTTTGCATTACTGGGTGCAGAGTTGGATTGTATTTCCTTTGTTTCTATCTGAATGGCTTGGAATCTTCCTTCAAAGGTATTATGTGAGTCATTACATCTATCTTGAAGGTTTTGAGGTCTTCATAAGTCCAAGAAAAATGTTCTTTGTTCTTTTTCAAGAAACTGATATATCCAGCCTTTTCTTTAGCAGGTAAAGCCATGTCTACTTTCACTATTCTGGGTTCTTTCATTGAGCCAATATTAATATCCTCAGATATCACTTCTCTTTGTAAAGGTTTATAGGCTTTGTCAAAATCATCGAATAGGCTCTCTAGAGAAACTAATCCTTTGGGTATTCTATTAGTTTTCAACTGGATTACTTCTACTGGCTCTCCTATTTGATTTTTTAATTTTTCTTCATCCTTTTCATCATAGATTACATCTGCATACTGATTTTGTAAAGTCATAAAATCCTTAATATCTATATCATCTTGAAAGACCTGTAGATATACTATGTTATCTGGCACAGAAGGTTTATAGACTAAAATAGTTGGGAATCTATCCATATATTCTGTAGTTATCTCTGGGTGATCTAGACCTGAGGCATTTATAGCTAAAATATCTGCAACATGATTTTGTTCTCTAGGAATATATGAAATATTGAAAGCCAAAAATTTATCAATTTCTTCCAATACTACATTTCTATATTGCTTAAGTCTAGGATGCTTGGTCTGATATTTACCTTTGATTTGTAGTATAATAAGTTATGCATCCCCTGTTACAGTTAAGTAGTTAATACCTAGCTCTTTTGCTTTCCTTAGCCCTAATAGTAAAGCTTCGTACTCAACTACATTGTTTGTGCAAGGAAATTGTAATCTATAAGGGATACTAAGGTAGTTTCCTTTAATATCAATCAAATTTACACCTGCACCTACTCCAGATTGGGATTTAGCCCCATCAAATGACATGGTCCACATTTCTTGGGTTAATACTCGGTCTGATTCAGCATCAATTATTCTCATATCTTCTGGATCCATGTTCTTTGCATCTGGTACTTCCACCAGGAATGGGTTGTGCCATATTGAATAGACTCCCATCCCTTTTTCTTCCATAGAGTTAACTAAGTTAATCATGGTTTCATCTATTTGAATTAACTCTACGAAATGTTTGTTGAATGGTTCCCTTCTCAAAATTATATTCTCCTTATCTGATATGGGGATGGTAGCATAAGACCAGTCTAGTTGTATTGATCCCCCTAGTTGTTCTGCCCAATGCCTACTGAGTAAAAGTGAGAAGAATGGGTCAACATCAACTATTGCTACGTCCATGACAATGCCCTTTTTGGGGTGTTGGTCTAGGTAAACTAATAATCCAGTTATCACCCCTACACAGGGAATTTGTCTACTATCCATTACAGAAATAGGAGCAGAATCTCTAGTATAGATTAATCCCATTTGGTCAGCTATTAGCTTAGGCATGATATTATGTGAAGCTCCACTATCGAGCATGCAATTGTGAATCACATATCTTTCCCCTTCATCTGAATTATATCTTAACGACACATAGAAGGGTCTGACAGAAGATGGTGATCTTGTATCATGTTGATTTTGTCTAGAAGCATGACAAGTAGGGTCTTCTTTCTACTCTACTAATCCAAAAGCTCTGCATACTTGTTCTCTGTATGTTTGAACTTTCATAAGTTCACCAAATGTGATATTAACATTTTGCTTACTGAGTTCTGACCCAACATCAAATTCTATCTTCTTTATATCCAATGGTTTATTACTTTCTTCTTTGGGAATCTCTTCCATTGATTCTATTACCTCAAGAGTAATCTTGTTAGGGTTCCTATCAGTTTTCTCTTTACTGATATTTTTATTGGTGAAAGTTTATTTTCTTGTTTCATTTGTAGATAATTTCTCTGTTCTTTCAGGGACTGTTCTATTCCTTAAATTTAAAACATGGGTTGCCTCTAATTCTTCAACCTCTTGAGCAGTGGGGATCAATTTCCCTTGCTTCATCTTATCATATCTTGACTCATGTGATTTCTGCAAGATTTTAGTTCCTTCAATTACTAAGATCTGAGGATGATGATTTGAAGCATATTTATCCATGTCTTCTTCAAACAACCTTTCTCCTGGATTCATCTTCAATGGACCAACATGCATTGATTCTTATATCCTCTTCTGATTCTGCATGCATATCTACATTACGCTGATCACTTAGGTGTATTCCACATGCATCAGGGTTATGGGGTGCATCACAAGTAGAGCAAAAATAAGGAAAACCTTCAACTACATTGGCAGATGGCATTGGGTTAGGGACATTGTTCTGATCCCTATCAGAATCTCTATTTTTCTAGTTATTATTCCCATTACCCCTATTCCTATTCCCTTCTTCAAAACCATTGTTGTTTCCCCAATTCTTATTGTAATTTTTCTTAAAGGGGGGACGGTTGTCAATATGTGGTCACTCTGTCTATGAAGATTCACCATTATTTCCATTTATTTCAATTCTTGCTAACTTGTTACTCATGTTGTTGAACATTTATGTCATCTGACTAGTCAACTTCTCCACAGGATCAATTTTAGTTCTTCTTTGTATATCAAAAGCCACTCTCTTAGGTTTTCTCTCAGGCATGTTAACCTCTAAAGAATAAGGCTTCATATTACCACTATCAAGCATATTTCTTTCTATATCCATTACTTTTTCCATACAACCATCAATGGTAGTGGCTTGTTCTTGCCTTAATTCATAGTTAAACTCTCCTTGAAAAGCATTCTTATAAAAACAAATAGACTGAATATCACTAGGCCTGAGGTTGGCAGGGATTTTGTTTCTTGTTTTTGAAAATCTTCTATTAAAATCACTAACAACCTCATTTTCTTTCTTCTTCATAGTGGCTAGCTCAGTTAACAATGATTGTTCATTTTTCCTTTCACCATACTTCTTTAGGAACACCTCTTCCATTTTGGTGAAGTCTGGGATATCATTGTTAGGAAGGGAATTAAACCATTCTCTGGCATATTTTTCTAAAGTTTGTAGAAACAGTCTTAATACTACATCTTCATGTTCAACTTCCAGACTATCCATTGCATATAAGAAACTTTTGATATGATCCTCTCCAATTACTGCACTATTTCCTAAAAACTTAGGGAGGTATTTGTGAGCTTTATTGGGTAAGGCATTTAAATTTATTGGTAATGCAAAAGGCCTATATCTGTTAGTTCTCCATAAATGAACATTAACCTGAGCCATTGCTACTGTAGAATTTAATTTCACAGTTGTAGTACCTACGGTGGTATGGGTCTGGGCAGCTTGAACGTAAACTGATGGATTATCTACCTTTGAATATATATGAGAATAATCACATATATCTTCTACTACTGATTTTAAATGTTCATCTACAATAATATCAGTAGTAATAGTATTCTAAATTTTCTTCACGTACCTTTTACCGCTAGAATTTAATCTACTATTATAAACAGTATTCTTAAAAAGTGGAGTTTTTTAGGTATGTATAAATACCTCTAGATTCTCGAGTTCTAGAAATAGCTCCTTACCACTTCTCTTGGTGTTAGCCAACACGTTCTATTCTCTCCTTTTTTATATTTTTCTTCTGGGTTCGTCTAGCAGAGTCGCCAACATCGGGGTGCAGAAAGAACAATGTGCACTTTTACCAAGAATGCTTGATATTACCACTCATCCTCATAGAAGTTGGTTCTTGGGAAAATTCAAGAACATCAAGAAAAAGAATTTTCAAGAAAATCAAGAAGTGAAAATTCAAGAAAATACAAGGACACAAAAAACTTGTGATTAAAAACCACGGGTAAAAGTAAAATAAAGAACATTAGAAGTCATGGAAATTAAAATGCAAGTTCTTTATTTTAATTTGGTTACTTGTTGATTGATATATGTCATGAACTCCAAGTTTAGAACGTAAGAGTTATCTCCAGCAAAAATGCCAAAAAACTATTGGAACCGATTCTTGCATCCGTAGGATTTTGATTGTCATGCTACAAGAATCCGTTTGAAACCAATGAGCTATTACAGGCTCTGGTCGACCTACCTCATGTTCTGCTAAACATAAATATTTCTAAAGAAGACTACAGAATGGGTAAGGAAACCCTAATGGTAATTCTTTGATTAAACTTCTAATTACATGCTCCAGATTTATATTAAGCTATAAGTATTCTTTTTAAAATGACCAAGCATGAAAACAACCAACTGTTATGCCTTATGTAGACCGGTGCCTAGATTCATTGGGTTGTTATAGCAATTTAACAACAATTTTTAATTATGAATAGAGAGAATGGGGAAAATAAAATTGGTATTCAAAGCTTCATTCGAATATCATAATAAAACTAGGAGTTAACCAACGAGAGAAACGTATATAATGCATTCAAATAATGTAACCCATTATACAGTGACACACGGTCTTGAGACAAAGATATAATAAAAATGAAACTCAAAATTGTATTGATTTCAAGAATTTTTACATGCAGAGTGGGCGGGATGCCTTTTAACTCTATTTTCAAGAAAAAGATATCAATACAATGAAAATATCTCATTCAAATAATGTAACAGGTCTCTCCTACTCTACTTGTTCCAATATGGTAACAATAGAATCTCTGAATCTCAGGCTCAATAGGACAGGAAATAATCTCAGCTTCTTGAGCACTTTCCTATTACAATCCTGCACAACAAAGGGAAGAATAAGAATGAGAAGGAAAATAGACATAGAAGGGGATACAACAACACAACTAACAGGGCACTCAAGTATACCTCTTAGCAAAAATGCTATTCTCTAATTGCTTGATGTAGAATATGTCCACAACTACCTCTTCTTATAGCCTCTGGTTCTTGATTCTGTTATTTTTGGTTGATTTCTGGCCCTCCATTTGTCAGCATCTGGTTGAGCTTCAAAAATTGGTACAGTTGGCTTCTATTGTCTTTTCCATTTTGATTGTGTTCTCTTCTTTGACTCTTTCAAACATAACTTTATCAACCGATGATTAAGGTATGAGGGAAACCTTTATCTTCTTTTGCTACTTCCTTGTGCGTTTAGTTGTTGTCTTTCGGACTGGCCTCTTTTGGGTTGTCCCCCTTTGATTACTTGGCTCTCTAACTATGCCAGAAATATTCTCTATTGTTGTTGTTGTCTGTTGTGTTGAACTTACTTTCTGCTGCTGACTGTGGGTATTAACCTTTTTCCCTTTTTTACTTTGTTGCAGCTATTTTATATGTTCATCAATCAATTTCCAAACTCTTGTATCAAATGTGGCTGCAATCCTTAGCATGTTCATTTCCTGCAAGATTTTTTTTTTTTGTACAACAATAATAGGCATGCTCCTGTCATATTGGAATAGTAACATTTCCACAACATTTACCATAAGTGTGGTTTGCCTAATCATCTCTTCCTCATCACCTGGTTCACAGTCGAATCTTTCAAGGATTTCTTTAAATACCTCTTCTATATCTGAGGCTTCTAAGCATTGGTCTAGGGATAGGCCAATATCTGCCAGTTTCACTGTAGCATCTTTTATTAGGTCATTCATTTTAGTTATAGAATTTATCCATCTCTCTTGGTTTGCTCCAAACAGGGCTGCTTTGAAGAACTCAAAATTGATCTGGATCTTATTGTCGTCAGGTGTCATTATTTCTTGTCCTTGTAACTCTTCAAAATGATCTCCTACAAAGTCTAGGGTAGGGTGGATGATTCCAAAATCCTCTTCTCTTTCCTGCATCAAGGTCATAATTTCTTGAGCAGTTATTTGGATTACCCTTATTTGTCTGAACATTTCAGAAAAACCTTTGGCATGAGCTCTTATTCTCCTTAACATGTCCTTTTTCATTACATTCAGATAGTATACATGATCTTGAACCTTTGTCACTGATGGGGGTTGTGCACTTGGAGTGTCTCTTCGAGTCAATTCTTCCTGTTGCTTACTTATTACTGCTTTTAACTTTGCCTTTTCCTCCTCCTCTTTGCTCAATTGTTTTCTTAGTTTATCAATTGTTTCAACAAATTGGTCTATGACTTGGACCTGCACTGCTTTAGCAACTTCTGCCATCTCTCCCTCTTTTCCTAGCACTGATGAACCCCCTGTTTCCTCATTAACTCTGAAGACTAGTGGATTTTGCAGAGGAGGAAGATTGATTTCTACCAAATCTGATATAGGTGCCTCTGATTTACCTTCTTCAGTGAGTTGTTCTCCTATATTCCCCATCCCTGCTACTAACTGCAATTCTTGTTCATTTGTGGTAGTGAAGGTGGTCTGCTCATCTGTTCTTTCCAAAACAACTTGGGTAGTAGGCAAAGACAATCTGGGTCTCTTCATTTCCATAGGAGTTACCTCTTTTTGATTCTTCACTAGGTGGCTTCAAAAAAGGCCACCTAATCCACCAGTTCTCCTAGGATTCATTTGTATCACTAATGGAATTTTAATCTCCTATCCCTTTATGTTTATAGAGGTAGGGATGGCCATGGGTGCCAATTTCTTCACACTAGTTACAACTAATACATTATCAGAAATGGGAACTACAACTTGCTCTGTGGGTGATGCTTCTTGAGTGGATGCAATTACCATTTCCTTTCCTTTAGCTACACTGGTTTGTTGAGAAGCTTCTTGAGGAATGTTTGGTGCTACTTCTATTCTGAGTTGAGCATTCTCAAGGGGCCTGACCTATTGTTCTATTACATCAGCAACTTTAACAATGACCTCCATTAGATCGATACCCTGTTCTTCTATTAATTCTAATAAGGGGTCTTCCTTGATTGTTGGGCCTATCCTTGGCATAACAGGTGCTACAACATCCACTGAATTTTCTCGAAGCCTTCTTAGTTCTGTAGGGTAATCATAGGCTTCATAAACCTATGTGCTACCTCTTTTTTCTAGAGGGAATTTATTCCATACTACCTACAAATCTAATCCTTTCTCCATGGCTTCTACCAAGATTTCTTTGAAAGCATCTTCCCGATGTCTTATTCGAGCATATTCTCTCTTTTCCATCATTTTGTTGTAAGTTCCCTTTGGGTCATAGAATCTCCAAGATATTTCATCTAATCCCATGTTGTCCAATTCAAACATTCCTTTGAGTAGGGAAGGATATCCAAAAAATACAAAATCTCCAAAATGATAGGGAACATCGAGCCAGGGGACCTTACCATGTTTCTTTACTAGTCTCATCTTAGCCTCTTCTACCACTTGTCTACATAATTCCAAGGCTGCTATGGACAGCGGGCAGTACTGTGGTAGCATCTTAGGAGGGATTTTAGCTCCATATAATCTGATGTAAGTAAAACCCTCCATGAAGAAGAAGTCCCCAATTTCTTTCTCTTTGATAAAGGTTTTTACCCCTGGCCCTAATCTCTCAGGAACTAGCCCAGTTAATGCCCAATGAATTTCTACTAAGAAATGGTCACAGAACCAGCTTATGTGAGTTCGTCCTTCATGTAATCTCCAGAAGCTATTCTGAACATAGGGGCTGTCAATGGCTCTTACTCTTCTATGGGCTTCTTCACCCAGTTGACCCGCTATCAGATGGATAAAAAATGAGTATTGTGAAAAATGGGGCATTTCTTGCCTCTGTTCGAAAATTGTTTTTCTCAACTCTATCATTTCTCTATGTATCTGGGTACTTAATTCTAATTCCCAGGCATAAATTGGAGTGTTATACGCCCTATTGCATTGAGCAGCTAAGTATAAAACTCTTTTAGTTATCCTACTAAGATCCTGTACTCCCAGAATTATGTTTATCATATCACAAAAATCCTGAACCCATGGCTTAAAAGCACTTTTATTAATTGGGAATTCTTTTTCTATTTTTCCTTGCGTATCGAACAAGGTTTTAAAAACTTCCATATCTGTAAACATACGAGATTGGTGTTCGATTACCTGGTCTCCTAGGAAGGTGGTATGTTTTGCCAAGTTGAAAACTTCTCGGATATGCTCAACTTTGATGCTGAATACCGGCCAATTTTTGTTGTCTCGAAAGGTCTTCATTCTCTTGTCATACACCACTGCCATCCATACCATCAAATCTAAGGAGAAGTGTACCTTTGGATATATTAGCTTCCAAATGTTACTATTCCATTTATTATTCTTGGGAAAACCCTTGTACTGTAACCTATGGGCTTTGTGAAACAAATCGGCCATTATCCATGGGGTCCTGTTATCATTTTCCATCACCTGGGTGAAGCTCTTGATGCAAGCATTATCTATCTCGTATTGTTGAGCTGGATTAGGTCTTTTGTCTGCTCCACATCTCTGAGAAAACTCGTACATGGTGCTATCGGGGACAGGCGGTCCAAGAATTGTAGAGTAGGGTGACCTATCTGTGATGAATTTCATAGCTTCCCTAGTGTCTTTAGGTACGAAAATGTCTCCCCATGATGCCATTGATCTCTTGATAATAGGTCAAGTCTTTCTATGGTTGTGAAGCTCAAAAATCCTCCTTTCTCTGTACTTTTGATGTATCAACTTCTGCTCTTTAGCTTACCAGGGTAGTGGCCTTGACTGGTTTCATGAGTTCATATACAGGGTGGTGGAATGGGTTCGATAAATTTGCACGTTTTGTCATCAAACCGATGCCACCTACTATTGTTTAAAATTGGCCAAAGAAAATTTGCCACCGCATATTTTTCCTGGAGTTGAGCATTTATGAAAGGTAATGTCTTTTATCTTACGTGCCCGGGCCCTTTTGATTTGTGTGCCTGTAATCATTTATGAACTTTCGCTATTGGTCGTTGGGAACCTTTTTATCAGACGTGGAACTGATATGTGCCACTGGGATGACTTTATTTTTGAATCTTGTGCCACCTCAGGTTCGAATGGTAACTAAATCCTTGGGATCGATTATATTTCATTTAGGCAGTGATATAATTATTTATTTAATACGTAGTGATATACTTTCGTATTTTAGGTATTTATGTTTTAACATTGGATTTAGACCTTAGGAGGCTTTACTTATGAAGGTCAATTATTAATAAAACTTGCCATAACCCTTATTAAGATAATTAAGCAATTATTAAAATGGTGTCTACCTAATCAATGACTAATATTGAGACTCATCAAACCAATTCAATGAAAAACTTAGATACACTAATTTGAAGGAGCGACCAACATTATGGATACTTTGATTGAAACCAAAAATTTAAATTTGGGGCTTTCAAAGTTGAGTCAAATTTGGATCTAACAAGCCTTATAAAGAAGTACAGTAGCACCTGGACAAGATGAAATAGATAAATCTACGAAAGAAGACACTCCATTTGAATGATTGCATAGAACAAAATATATATTTTTTTCTTGGTATCATTCCCCTTTCTCCTCTTCTTTTCTTAGTTGTCCTTTCACTTTGTTCCCCAATGAATAAAGGCTCTATATTCTAACATTCTACTGATATAATTACCTTAGGAGGCACTAATAATGTTGGTAAAAATGACCACATTAAGGGGAGTAAGGAGTAGTCTTCTTAAAATTTCACTAAGTGTAGAAAGCAGTCATGATAGTGTAGTATATTGACCCTATAGGTAGATCTAAAGAAGAACAATCTCGACAACATGATATTTTAAGGCTGAAAATCTAAGTGAAGAAGAATGATCATTATGGTGTGACATTTTTGTGCCAAGGGGCCAAGTGAAGACCAAAAGGCACGACGATACAATATTTTGAAGGCCAAGGGTAGAGCTAAGGAGAATGGTTGTGGTAGCATGACATTTTTAAGGCGAAGGGTAGAGATAAGGTGAATGGTTGTGACAACATGATATTTTAAAGGCCAAAGGTAGAGCTAAGGCAAATGGTCATGACAACGCAATATTTTTAAGGCCAAGGGTCAAGCCATGATCAAAACTCATGACAAAACAATATTTTGAATATAAATGCAGAGCTGAGGCAAATGGTCATGACAACATGAAATTTTGAAGACCAAGGGTTAAGCCATGATAAAAAGTCATGATGGTGCAACATTTTGAAGATAAAGGTGGAGCTAAGGGCCAAAAGTCATGACAACATGACATTTTTAAGAGCAAGGGTCAATCCATGACCAAAACTTGTGATGACATGACATTTTGAATATGAAGGTGGAGCTAAGGTAAATGGTCATGATAGCATGACATTTTGAAGATCAAGGTTAAGCCATGACCAATATTTGTGACAATGCAACATTTTTAAGGCCAATGGTGGAGCTAAGATGAATGGTTGCAATAACACGACATTTTTAAGTCCAAGGGCAAAACTAAGGTGAATGGTCGTGACATCACAATATTTTGAAGACCAAGGGCAGAGCTAAGGTGAATGGTCATGGTAGCATGACATTTTGAAGATAAAGACAAAGCTAAGGCAAATGGTCATGATAGTGACATTTTAAAGACCAAGAGTCAAGCCATGACCAAAATTTGTGACAAAATGATATTTTGAAGGCTAAGACAAAAATAAAGACCAAAAGTTGTGATGGCGTGACATTTTGAGTAAAAGACACCTAGACCAGGATGCTTTTAAAGAAATCAGGGAATATCATTGCAATAAGAAGATATTAACCATTTCCAGTTGAAGACTCCATGCTCTCCTAACTACATCTTTACCAGAATGAGCCTATGGGCATAATGTTGTAACAAATTTCAATTTTTTATATATATAAAATTGTTATATATAGGATGAGCAACCCAAAACAAAATTTCAACTCTTAGGTGTTTACAAGGTGATGTATACAGACTTCTGAAAGCTAATAAAAGATTATTCATTCTAGTTTCTAGTTCATTTGTGTTCTTGATCAAGTATGTATGGATTGTTAATTGCTATATAAGGTTAGGTTGAATGTAACTTGATTTAATTCTTACTTTGAATTTTTGCAACAAAGTTCTACTAATTCTGAAATTAACTTTACCAATAAGCTTACGTATTGAATATGTTTACACCAGAAGCTTAGTTTCTCTATTTTTATGGTTCTAATAGATGCTTCTCTGCAAAAAGTTGTCTAAATTGTTTTGTTGTTATCTAGTATGTACCGCTTAACACTTCTAGCAATAGCTATATTTCCCTCTCTTTATGCATTTCTCTCTCTCTCTCCATTTTCCTAAATAAGCAAGGAACTAGCCTCCTATGGAGATTGAACCAGGTAAACTCTATTTTAACCTAATATTTCAATGTTGGCAAAGTCTTGGGTGCAAACGTAACCAAAGGTAGATGTATGCTAAAAATATTTTTATATTCCTTTTAATTGGAAGCCCAATATGGTTATTGGTGTATGCTGAAAATGTTATTATTTTCCTTTAATTGCAAGCCCAATATTGTTGTTGGTGTATGCTAATTTTTTTTTTTTCTTTAATTGGAATACCAATATGGCTATTGGTGTATGCTGAAAATGTTTTTATATTTCCTTTAATTGGAAGCCCAATATGGTTGTTGGTGTATGCTGAAAATGTTTTTATATTTCCTTTAATTGGAAGCCCAATATGGCTGTTGGTGTATGTTGAAAACATTTTTATATTTCCTTTAATTGGAAGCCCAATATGGCTATTGGTGTATGCTAAAAATGTTTTTATGTTTCCTTTAATTGGAAGCCCAGTATGGTTGTTGGGGTATGTTGAAAGTGTTTTTATTGGAAGCCCAATATGGCTTTGTATACTGAAAATATTTTTATATTTCCTTTAATTGGAAGCCAAATATGGTTGTAGGTGTTTTCTGAAAATGACTTTTAATTTCCATTGTTAGATTAATTAAAAGATTGGATTTTTAATTAATGTTAAGAAAATGAATATTATAGATATTTGTTTAACTGAAAGATTATATTTATTAAAGTTTTAAAGAATAAACTTTATATTTGAAAGATTAGATTTATTAAAGTTTTAAAGAATAAACTTTATATTTGAAATATTAGATTTATTAAGTTTTAAAGAATAAACTTTATATCTAAAATATTAGATTTATTAAGTTTTAAAGAATAAACTTTATATCTAAAAGATTATATTTATTAAGTTTTAAAGAATAAACTTTATATCTAAAAGATTGGATTTATTAAGTTTTAAGGAATATAAAAAATTGAAATATGTGATGAATAGTGTGTTTTATTTTAGATAGAATGAACTTGAAATATATGATGGATAGTATGTTTCATTTTAGATAGAATGAACTTGAAATATATGATGGATAGTATATTTTATTTTAGATAGGATGAACTTGGAATATATGATAGACAATATGTTCCATTGTGGATAGAATGGACTTTGAACTTATGATAGACAACATATTTCATTTTAGATGGAATGGAGATAGAAATATGTTAATGGATAATGTACTTCATTTAGATTAAATGTAATAGAAATATATTAGTGGATAATGTATTTCTTTTGGATTAAATATGACAAGAATAATGTATTTCTTTTGTATTAAATGAGTTAGAGATATATTATTGGATAATATATTTTATTGGATAAGTATTTGATTGATTTGGAGTATGGAATCTTAATTGGTTAAAGAAAGTGGTTTGATAAGTATTTGATTGATTAGGAGTATGGGCTCTAAATTGGTTTAAGGAAGTGGTTTTGGTAAGAATTGATTGATTTGGAGTATGGACTCTTAATTGGTTAAAAAAGTGGTTTGATAAGTATTTGATTGACTAGGAGTATGGAATCTTAATTGGTTAAAATACATTGTTTGATAAGTATTTGATTGATTGGGAGTATGGACTCTTAATTGGTTAAAGAAAGTAGTTTGATAAGTATTTGATTGATTAGTAGTATGGGCTCTTAAATGGTTAAAGTAAGTGGTTTTGATAATTATTGATTGATTTGGAGAATGGACTCTTAATTGGTTAAATAAAATGTTTTAATAAGTATTTTATTGGTTAGGAGTATGTACTTTTAATTGGTTAAAGAAAGTGGCTTGATAAGTATTTGATTGATTAAGAGTATGGACTCCTAATTGGTTAAAGAAATTGGTTTGATAAGTATTTTATTTATTAGGATTATGGGCTCTTAATTGGTTAAAGAAAGTGGTTTTCATAAGTATTTGTTTATTTGGAGTATGAACTCTTAATGTTTTAAAGAAATTTTTTTAATAAGTATTTGATTGATTTGGAGAATGGGCTCTTAATTGGTTAAAGGAAGTGGTTTTTATAAGTATTGATTGATTTGGATTATGGACTCTTAATTGTTTTTAAAAAGTGGTTTTGATAAGTATTTGATTGGTTAGAAGTATGGGCTTTTAAGTAATTAAATGAAATGGTTCTTATGTATTTATTTTGGTACTAATGATATGGAGTCATTAGACCTTTATAAATATGGTATTTCTTTAAATTATTAGAAGGAAGAAATCATTTTTAGGAGAATGAATGTGGAATTCATTAAATAGAATTGTGGGGTTCCCTCATTGATTTTGTAATGAGAATTAAAAGAACAATTCCTGGTTTGATAACTTAAGAACTATAGGGTTCTTATGCATTTATATTGGCATATGTTTTAGAAAATGGAATTATGGAATTCCTTTGTAAGATAACCAAAATTATGCAATAAAAAGGATGTTTTGAAGCTAGGTTTTCTTGTAAGGGTTTTTCCTAGGATATATGATGTGTTATGTGTGTTACATATTTTGATATTGCATTTGATAAATCTTAGATGAATAGAAAATATCTTTTACTTTGTTGATATATATTTATGATATGATTTGGTAACTTATCATATTAGCATAATGGAACTAAATAGGATTTCATATTTTATGTGATTTCTTATTAATGAGGTTGTAGATGTTATTTGATGCTTAATTAAATAGATAGAATTATTTGTATTCCTATTTAAGAAAGAAATATTGGGTGGTATTTGTTAGAATTAAAGTGCACTATGCCTCTGTTTTGACACTTGTCAATTTATATTGACACTTGTCAGTTTATGATATAGGCCTTCTGCCTATATATGTAACTCATTTGTATCAATAAAATAATCTCATCTTGTTCATTTCATATAAGGCCTGACATTTGGTATCAGAGCAGGCTTTCCCTGCCCTGTGAAACCCCTTGAGGGGGGATTTCCCTCATGGAAATCCTCCCTCCCCCCTGATTTTTTTTCCTATTTTTTTTAAATTTTTTACCGAGGGAGTATGCTCTCCATAATTTGATGGATTAGAAACCAGATGGTAAGAATTTAAAAAAAAATAGTTTGGGAGGTTATTTATTTAAGTTTTTTTTTAGGGTTTGCAGAACTGTGCCATCATCCAGCAATTGATTCCCTCCCTTGAGTTATTCCCTCCCTTGATCTCCTGCATTTTCAAGTGCCATAGCAGCTCATCACTACATTGAAGCCTAAGCAAATATGTTTGCACTATGGAGACGTCCCCCTTCCATTGGGAGCATCTATTTTTTTATCAAAGAGGTCTTCATTTGGCCAGATGCGGGTTCTACAATTTTCCTCCCTGTCTGCGGAGACGACAGGGATCTTGACGATGCATCATCGCCAATGAGTCTGGGGACAATGACCCCATGTGGATTTGCGAGCGTTCGAACCTACTTTTGACAAACGACAAGCTCTCCACCATCATCTCCAAGCCCAACGGTGTCAACGACATCGATGGTCTTGTTAGAATCTGTGTTTCTGTCTCCTGATGAGAACATTTTTGCTGTGAGATGGTTTTTTGCATTTTTGAGCATGTTGTCGATCCACTAAGCGATGTCGGAGGGATTGTAGTGGATGGCCTCTAAAGATGTCGAAATTTTCTGATCCACTTCGTACGAAGGCCTATCATACTTGTTCTTGAAAGCTGCGGAGACGATAATGGCGATGGCGCCGCCGACGAGAATTCCAAAACCTTGCATGGCGAACACCGTCGTGATGAAAGCCCCCCATGTTTTCTTATCTCCCCTGAATCATGTTGTTTGAATGAACCTGTTTGGTGGTGCTTATGTTTTTATTTTGGTGTCGTTTGGTGATCCGTGTGGTGTAGTGAGGCAAGGTTGTGTTGGAGGCAAGCTGCAATGGAGTGATATTATTTTTAAACATAAGATTCTGCTTTAATTTTCTGTCAGTGAACAGTGAGTTCATGGAAGAGATTGTGATGAAGAGATTGCCTAGAATGACATGCACAGATGCGGCGGTATGCATGAGGACAACTGTTTAACACGAGAGGATGTGGTGGTGGTTAAAGATAACTGAAGCAACTCTCAGTTTATGTGGAGAAGCAGCAGATAATTCAGGCGACCAGATGCAGCATCAGTGACCGTTTGAAGATTTGCATGATCGTGGCCGAATACAGCGCACATAATTAATTAACATCATGACATGGTGGCTGGGGAGGCGGTGGTCATTGTGAGGGTGCAGCGATCGATGACCAGGGCATCTGTGGGTCATCATTCTGCTATTTTTGGATCGATATTGTCATTACTACTATTTTTGGATCGAGATTGTCATTCCAATTCCAAAGGGGCCCATTTTCTATTTTTTTCCCATGGCAAGACAGTGCTCATCACATATGTTTTTATGGTGTATTGTTGGCTTTGGCATCTGCAGTTTTGGAGAAGTTGAGATTCCTGATGTCACATTGAGGAGGACCAGCTCACGTTGAAGGGCCAGATATCCCAGCAGCTCCCCTGTAGCAGTGATGTTGGTTGCGCAGAGCATCATTGGACATTTTTTTAAAATTGAATGTATGGAGTTGCGGGTTGCTTGTTGTGTCCATATTTAACGGTAGAGAGGGCACAAACATAGGTGGTCATAGCCCCCGTAGAGAAAAAATGTCACGACAGGATGGTCGTTCACCTGGGAAGCTTGGTTGTTGAACCACCCCCATCACCAGAATATTGTACACATTTTTGAGATGAAGTGATGGAGCCTCAAAAATTATGGTGAATCCTGATACCTTGGTGAAATCACGCACCTGTCCCTCTTTTTTTTTAATTTATTTTGCAGGTATCTCAAGATGGCTTAAGAGGATCTGGAAGTCGTATTAGGTATATATTACCGAGAGCATGAGCATATGTCCCCATGATGGCCATTCATCCACTTATTTCCCTAGTGAAGATCATGATATTTTTAGGTGGATCCACGGCTATTTTCAAGTTGGAGCAGTCGATGGCTGGTAATATGACCTCCATAAGGAAATTTAATTAAGATGATGAGTGGGTGTTGTTAACACTTTATGGGCCATATAAATTTTTTGGTCATTAGTCCCCGCAGTGGGTGGGACCCACGTGCATGCGTCAAATGGAGAGGGGCCCTTTATATTTTTTTTATTGTAAGGGTATGGTCGATGACAGTATTTTTAAAGTGAGGGGCAATTTTTTATTAAAGTGGAGGGGCCACTTTTCAAATTTGTATGGGGACTTGGATGCTCGTGCATGAAACTATTTTTTTTTTAATTTTGCAAGTGCGATACCACCACAGTGCGATGCCAGGAATATGATATTCCTGAGGTTTATTTTGCTGCTTTAGATAGGCATGATGTTTTTTTTTTCACATGATGAAGGCCCCTTTCATGGTGGAATATAGGGGTATTTATAGTCATTGGAAACATTTTTCTATGACGGACACAATGGTTGTGTCATATTGTAATTTTGAGGCTATTTCAATTGAGTTTTTTAGCCTCAAAGTTTTTCTACCTTGGAGTGCACTTTCGGTTGTACCCGACACTCCCAAGGTACTTGTAAGTGAACCTAGTATCTAGTATTCACCTCTTTCTACTTGGTGGATGCAGTGGCTGGTTACCCATGCATTCCGATAAGATGAGGTGACTACCATAAGGACACTTAATCTAGGGACTATAGAAATAGACACCCTAGACTCTATCCGAGGTTTTTTTGGATCTACTTCTGAAGACTACAGATGAAGACACTTCAGAATATTCTCTTCTATTCTTCTTTCTTCTCCTCCTCCATATTTGGATTCTATGGCTCATTTTATTGTATTGAGTGCATTTTCGATAGAGATCGACACTCTTATATGGATTTTTTTTCATTTGTATTAAGGTGCATTTTTGGCAGTGGATGCAGTGGTTGGTTATCCATGCATTCCGGTAAGATGAGGTGACTACCATAAGGACACTTAATCTAGGGACTACAGACATAGACACCCTAGAATCTATCCAAGGTTTTTCCAAATCTACTTCTGAAGACTACAGGCGAAGACACTTTAGAAGATTCTCTTCTATTATTCTTTCTTCTCCTCCATATTTGGATTCTATGGCTCATTTTATTGTATTGAGTGCATTTTCGGCAGAGACCGACACTCTTATATGGCTCGTTTTTCATTTGTATTAAGGTGCATTTTTGGCAGAGACCAACACCTTCTAGATTGAGTTCACCATGATGAGGAACTTGATATTCATGGTGGATCTAGTTAGTGACCTATGAGAGGCAACATCCTCTGAGGATGACCTACAGAGGCAACAGACCCAGAAGTGGTTGACCTTGAGGCACTTAGACAGCTGACCCAGTGGCAACAGACCCATGGAAGTGGTTGACCCTGAGGCAACAGACCGAGATGTATACACAGTGAATCTAGCATTATTCATAGTTGGAGAGCCAAACACAAAGAGCATGAGCCTAGACCAAATAAAAAATAGAAGAGGATGATAGGTTGTTTTTTAGCAAAGTCAACATTAAGGGGGAATGTTACCTAATGTTGAATTATTTTTTTATTTAGTTAGGATAGTGCACTTTAAGGGGGAATGTTAGAATTAAAGTGCACTATGCCTCTGTTTTGACACTTTTCAGTTTATATTGACACTTGTCAGTTTATGATATAGGCCTTCTGCCTATATGTAACTCATTTGTATCAATAAAATAATCTCATCTTGTTCATTTCATATAAGGCCTGCTAGTATTTATGAATGATCTAATTAATTATAGATGATTGGAAATGAAATCTATCTAATGTATGCTTATGGATTAGAAGTACCCTACTAAGATGTGAAATGTTTTTACATGCTAGTGATACTTTGAATATTCTCCTAGTTATCAAGGAATTATATTCATTAGAAGTTAGAGAGAGTTTAAAATAAGGGATTATGGGATCCTTTGAGAAGGAAACTTTGGGTAAACCTAGTTTCACAACTCCACATTAATGACATAACCTTAGACAATTATGAATAAGCAACAACTAGGTTGTTGTGTAAATGAATGAACCATCATGTGAAACGATGGATGCTTAGGTTGGATCATAATTTAGATGATATAGACAACTAAAACTTACCTACATATATGGAATTATTTATGGTAAAGGAAGTGAGGAAATATTATGTGGTCACACGTAGTACACCTACATAGATAAACATATTTAAGGTGTAGGGATGGGTGTACTTTTTGATAGATAAAAGGGGTAAGTTAACTCATCATTGAGATGAGACAAATAGCTTAAGCTATCTCATAATTGATTTGAGATATATAGCTTAAGTTAGATCATCACTAAGATGAGACAAATAACTTATCTCATTATTGAGTTGAAATGGATATCTTAAGTTATATCATAATTGAGGTGAGACAAATAGCTTAAGTTAGGTCATCATTTAGATGAGACCAATAGCTTAAGTTAGCTCATAATTGAGTGATATGGATAGATTAATCATAATATTTCTTGTTATTATATACCTTCATAGAATAACTTATTTAAGGTGGGATGATATAGATCTCTAATGAGTGTAAAATAAATTCTCTCTCTCAAGGACGATCTTTATGAATGATCCAATGGATTATAGATGATTGAAAATGACATCTATCAAATGTATGCTTATGTATTATAAGTAACCTACTAAGATGTAAATGTTTTTTACATTCTAGTGATACTTGGAATATTCTCCTAGTTAGGAAGGACTTTTATTAATTCAAAGTTATAAAGAGTTAAAAATAAGGGATTATGGGATCCCTTGAGAATTAAACTTTGGGTAAACCTAGTTTTATAACTCCAACTTAATAACCTAACCTTAGATAGTTGTGGAGAAGCAACAACTAGGTTATTGTGTCAATGAATGAACTATCACATGAAATGATATATACTTGGGTTGGCTTATTGTTTAGATGATATGGACAACTGAAAATTACCTACATATATGGAATTATGTATGGTAAAGGAAGCAAAGAAATATTATGTGGTCATGCTTAGTACATCTACATAGATGAACATATGTAAGGTGTAGGGATGCACATACCCTTTGATAGAAAAAAAGGGTTAAGTTAGCTCATCATTGATATGAGATAGATAACTTAGTTTAGCTCATCATTGAGTTGATATATATAGCTTAAGTTATCTCACCACTGAGATGATATGGATAGCTTAAGTTAGCTCATCATTAAGTTGAGACATATAGCTTAAGTTAGATCATTATTGAGGTGAGGCAAATATCTTAAGTTAGCTCATCATTGAGTGGGATGAATAACTTAATCATAAAGCTTCTCATTATTAGACACCTTCATAGAATGACTTAGTGATATAGATCCCTAATGAGTACACCTACATAGACAGATATGTAAGGTGTAGGGATGGCTATAGCCTTTGACAGAAAAAAAAGGTAAGTTAGATCATTATTAAGATGAGATAGATAGCTTAAGTTAGCTCATCATTAAGGTCAAACAGATAGCTTAATTTAGCTCATCATTGATATAATATGGACATGTTAATTTACCTCATAATTGAGTGACACATATAACTTTATTATAAATCTTCCTATTATTAGACATATAATAGTATGAATAGATGACTTAGTGATATAGACCTCTAATGAGTGTAAAGAAATTCTCTCTCAAGTTGTTTGGGTTTTTAAGTAGTTATACCTCATTTTTTTGGATATCCTATCTCTTTTAGCTATGGAAACTTTTTTTTCTTGGGTCTCCACTTTCTTTCTTCAATATTATATGAGACCTCTTTTTGTGGGTCTTATTTTACCTTTAATGTATCTTCTTTTACTACAACTTCAAATGAATTCTTGAATGAATAAATCTATTTATATTCACACAATCAGAGATGAAAGTCTTATCTATCCATTGTAGGAAGCTTCAAAACTTCTAAAAATCAATTTTATTTGCAATAAAATTTTATGCAACTTTTTAGTATTACTTAAGAATCCAATATTTATATCAAAGAATTTATATCCTTGAAACTTTATATTAATTTTAGGGTTGGCTATGCCCAAATAATCAACTGTCTTCATGTTGATTCACCCAAATAGGAATTCTAGTCTTCACAGGTCATCCTTCAACATTGTGAAAAGATCCTTGTTAAGTCCTAGTCTTCACGGGTTATTTTTAACCTTATGGAAAGACTCTAACCTTCTACAAATTCTATTGCTAAGTCCTAGTATTCAATAGCTATCCTTGTAGCTATGGAAATACTCTAGCATTTTTCAACTTTTAAATCCTATGCAAGCAATCTTGTTGTGGCTCTAATACCACTAATGAATTTTTAAGCCTTACAATGAATATAAAACTCATAGGAATATAATCACAAGATCTAATATAATAAAGTTATAGTGTAATAATATAATAAGATAATATAACAAAGATATATGAAACAACTAATATGTAATAACATTCAACAAATAAGGAGTAAAATATGCACAATAAGATCACATATAATACCAATTTCTCAAATGTATGTAAACTTGTATTACTCCTCTTTGTGTTACAAGACTCTCATACAATGTAGGTTGTGTAAGCTCTATAGACTCTGTAGACCTTGTAGACAATGTAGACCATATAGAACATATTTCTCATCCTCTATGGAGTAATATATATTCATTATAGAATGAATCTTGGTTTTCATGAATCTTCCTTATACTTACCACTTGAATACACATGACTCTATCTTGAACACACACTTGTACTTGATTATTCACATACATTTTCCTAATGTAAGGACACATGTCCACACTTACATATTGTATACTTGTGCACATTTATATACATAACACTTGCACTCATAATTACATGATAATTGTGCATCTCCTACACATTATTACAATACATAAAATATTAACTCACACTCTAATCTAAGACACACACCTAATCTAATAATGTACCAAGATGGTATATTGGCATGTACTAAATAATGTAATATTATCTAACATGCATTACATAATTAACTTGTGCATGGTGCATAATATTAGGTATTAAATTGTGTCTCTTAGATTTATAGAAAAATATCTCAAAGGGAAGTCATGGGAATGGTACATAATCCTTTCCTTAAATTCAATAAAAAAATAGAACCAACTTGGAGACTTGTTGATTGATAGATTGAAGGAAGAAGAAGATGGTGTGTCGTTCCTAGAGAAATTAACCATTGCTTAGAGAGCACCCATAAAAACCATGGATGAATTCAACACTCAATTCCATAATACCTAGTATATAATCCCAAATGATATCCACCGTCTTCTAGGTATGACATATATTTACTATTTGAAAGGTATGAATTTAGAAATTTCCATGATGATTCATTCTAGAGGAGGTAACTCTTTGCCAAAATCTTATGGGATAGCTATCCAAGTTGAAAATGACATGATTCAAATATAAAGGATATCTCCTAGACTCCCTCTACCTTTCCTTCCAAACATCCAACCACCTCACCAACCACCTCTAATTATCTAGCCTACAACTTTCCAAATTGCTTCTACAATAAACTCTATAAAGGCTTCTACTTTCCTCCCTACTTTGGATTATATATTTATAAATCCTTAATCCTCTAATAATCTTGATGAGATGAATAACTTGCTTAGAATTATTTTTAATGAGGTCATAGCCCTTAGAAAATAATAAAATATATATAGGTTTCCATATCAAAAAAATCAGAGACATCCATTCTAGCAAAATAGTCATGGTTATAGACCCCTTAAAAATGGATAGGTATATTAGGTTTCTCATTTCTAGCCCAAAAAGAATGCAAATTGACACAAAAATGCTTAGAAATAATGCCTATGCAATTATCTTTACAACAAATTATCCCAAATATGTTAGGGATATAATCCCCATGCAAAACAATTATATGGAAGATCCTAATTCGTAGTACTACCCCTACCTAGATAGCCATCCTCCTAGTACTTATCCTAAAGGTGATCCCTAGTAGACAATAGTAGTACAAAATGGAGATATACATGCTCAACCACATAATAGTTATCTAAATATGGATTCACAAATACAAAGCTAATCCCTTCATGTTCGATCTCAAAAATCTCTCTCAATAATAGCTTCCACTAATCCCAAGTAGAATTCGATAACTTAGGATGAGAAATAAGTATATGTTATGTCATATAGAGTATGTAATTTAGAACCTACAAGGCCACAAGTATAATTCAATTACATGACAAGGGATAAAAGGAAAGCAATAGAGGAGTAAATAAAAACTAATCATTTGGGTTTTAACACCTAAAATAAGCTAATTAATCCTAGATAAGGTGTTTCTCCTATGACAAAAAATGATCAAGATGTGTAAAATATCCTTGTGGTCATCAAGAGAGATGGCTAAGACCTCTAAGCAACAAGAACTAATCTCTAAATAATATAGAGTTTCCCATCCTATAATAGAGAGTCATAGACCTTGATGGGTACTGAGCACTACTACAAGAATCCAATCTATTGGATTATTTAACGTAGTGGACCATCTAAAG
Source organism: Wollemia nobilis (assembly GCA_028583015.1). Classification (NCBI taxonomy): domain Eukaryota; kingdom Viridiplantae; phylum Streptophyta; class Pinopsida; order Araucariales; family Araucariaceae; genus Wollemia; species Wollemia nobilis. Next base: position 18,255,095 of record JAQPPZ010017235.1, read on the forward strand.
AAGTTGATTATACCCAAACCTCTATGGTATGACTTATCTATGCTCGAATAAATGAAGTACTTAGAGGAAGATCTATAAATATTGAAGGCATTAGGTAATTAGAAGTCACTTATAGCCCTTTAGGTATCTATACCTAATATAAGCCAAGCCAAAACTATACCATTTTATTTGAATCTAGTATATGGTGATAAATTTATTTATAATTGTATGGTAGATTCTAGGTCAAGTACTTTAGTTATGCCTAGAAGGGTGGTAGTTGCATTAGGGATGGTATATGAACCTATTGATTAAGGGGTAGTTCATATGGATGGAATTCTTATTTAGATATTTGGAATGATAAAGAATCTCCCTCTTGTATTGCATGCTTGCCCAAACCTCATAGTTTCCTAGGATATAACAGTGATTAAATTCCCAACTTCCTTTGGTATATATTTGTCAAGAGACTTCACTGCTAAAATAGAAGGCTATTTATCTCTAGATTGGGCACATATGTTACTAAGAACCTAGTATAGAACTAAAATGAATATCCCATCAGAACCTCTTCATATCCATCATGTTTAACATGTGCCTTCAATAAATCTAGACACTAATCAAGCCATTGTAATAGAAGGGTAGTCTGGATTAGACATATTTGTTGATGAAGTCCATTATTCTATTCCCAATGATTATATGGGCTAGTGTGCCACTAAAATTTGTGATTTTAATTCCTATGAAATATTTGATCAAAAAAGTGTGGGTACTTACTTGATTAAAGAGAAAAAAAAAATTATCCTTAAGATCATGAAAGTAGAGGAAGTTCTAACTTTAATGTGGAGACTATACTTTAATGGTGCCAAGAGAAAAAGAGGATCCAATAATAGTGTCTATCTAATTTTACAAAGAGAGGGAAATATACCACAATCCATCAGATTATAATTCAATTGCTAAAAAAATGTTGTTCAATATGAGGCCTTGGTGCATGGCCTCCAACTTGTGAGAAAGAAATACATCAAGCTATTAAATTGTTTTGATGACATCACACTACTGACTAAATAGGTGAGATCTCAATATGGTCAAGAATAAATAAATAAGTTATTATAAGCATAGAGTATGGTATTTGATTTAATTTTTCGATGCAATAAATTTTAAAGTCATAATAACAGCCCAAGACATGGATGTTTACTAAATGGAAATCATAGGATTATGGTTTAATTCTATGAATTATCTAATGCAAAATTTATAATACATCAGATTAGTGTTAAGGTCATCAATTCCAGATAATGAGGTACATTGATAGGTATTTGATAGTGATAAACCCATCGATAGGGATTAAATATTAATTAAATATTATGTTTAACTAAGTAGGTTTCAATTTAATATTTAGCAAGTTTTTAAAAGCATCTAACAAATATCTATTAGGCCCATATGGCCTTATCCTGATAGGCCCAATCCATATCCCATCCTCTTGTAAGGGTATCTAACATGGTTTTGGGTTATCATCATGGTTTTGTATCATTGAATTGGTATTGTTTATGCCTATAAATACATATGAATATCAATAAAATGATAGACAAGTTTTGAGACAAAGATTTATCCTCATTACATATTATTTGTTTCATACAATAGGTAGCTAACTTTGTAGAAGAACTGAGCACCAAGGTCAAAGAAGAATATGAGGATCAGATCATACAGTTGAAGTCTAACAAACTTCCCAAAAGGTTAGGTATATTAGAATCATTGTTTAGTCTAAATGATCAATTAAAAGGAAATAGAAGGATGACTTCTATCGAAGAATATTATAAAGAGGTAGAAATCATCTCATGGTGAAATTTGAAGCTATTTAAAGTATCTACTCAAGAGGAGAAGAAATTTTTGATATACCTTTATCAAAAGTATGATAAATTGATAGCATGGAATTATGAAAACTTGAAACGATACAATAATCATCCAACATACAATAGAGCTAGCTCTTGAGGCTAAACCCATGAGGCAAAAGTAGAGGTCTATTAATCCTAAAATTGAGCCTCTTATGAGAAGAGAACTATCCAAAATAATTCAATAAAGTATTATATATATACTCGAGCATACCACATGGGTCTCCAATTTGGTACCTCTAAGGAAAATTATGGATAGATCAGGTTATGTGTTGATTTTAGGAATTTGAACAAAGCTTCATTGATGGATAACTGTTGCTTGCCCTTAATGGAACAAATAATCTAGATTATCATTTTTTTAAATTTTCTTCCTATTATATGTATTATCTAACTATAATAAAGTATGGGTGAATAATGAATATCAACACAAGATAATATTTACAACTAAATGGGGTACCTTTACAAATACCTTTTGGCCTATGCAATGTTAGGGCTACATTTTAGAGAGCCATGGACATCACTTTCAAATACTTGACAAATTAAATAAGATATATCTATTTATATTAATTAACCATACTCTCAAAGAAAAATGAGAATCAATTTATAAAAATGGAGAAAGTTTTCGAACACTATCAAGAGTTTGGTGTTTTTCTCAATCCTAATAAATGCATCTTTTGTGTTCATTAGGGTAAACTATTTGGCCATATTGTATCAAAATGTTTTGCCATTGACCGTGATAGGGTTGGAACCATTTTCAAAATCTCATCACCCCAAAATAATAAATCTCTCCAATATTTCTTTGGTTAAATAAACTTTATCAGAAGGTAAATATCATATTTTGTAGGTATTGCTAGAACCATGACTATTATGTTGAAAAAAGACTAAGCATTAAGTGGACTAGAGAAGGGAAGAAAACCTTTAAAGGAATAAATAAATATATAGTAGATGCTTTAATGATAGTAAACCTATAATTCCATAAATATTTCATCCTATATGCATATGAGGGTGAGTTCAATGTTACAACATTGCTTTCCCAAAAGGATTATAACCAAAATGAATTCCCGATTACCTTTTTTAGGTAAAATTTAAAGGGCTATGAGGAGAGATATAATTTTATTAAGAAACAAGTATACTCCTTGATCAAATGTTTGAATAAGTTCAAAGACCTGATCTCTAATAGCAATATCACTACTTATGTCATCCACTCAAGCATAAAGGAATACATAATAGATAAATTAGTGAGAAAAGAGTAGGATGGATCACCAAGATCCTAGAGTGTGATATAGAGATCAAAACATTGAAGCTAATCAGGGGTAGATCCTTATATTAAGGACTAGATAAATGCATTGTCAATAGAGGATCTAACAATAACTCATGCTTAATTAATATAGATGGAAAGGTATAGAACTTGGTTGATGAGAGAATTAGGTACATGTGGATATGTCAATAGCCCTTGGACTTGAATAGGTATCAAAGAAGGGAATTCGAACTACAAAATAATGATTATATTCTCATAAAATATATTTTATTCTAAAGGAACTTTGATGATATCCTCTCGAGATGTGTTAGAATGGATCAAATTCACTCATTGCTTCAAGAATTCCATCAAGGGTTCTTAGATGGCTATTTTTCGATCAAAATATCACTACAAAAATTATGAGAGGTAGGTATTGTTGACCTAGTACATTTCTAAATGTTCACCAATGGATAAGGAAATGTGGAAAATGCAAGCTCACTAGGAAGATGAGGAATTACCCCATACCTTTGAATCTCATAGCAATATATGAGTCATTCTTCTAATGGGGATTTGATTTCAATGGCATGGTTAACCTACCATCAAGTGTGGGTCACATATGGAATCTCTCTACCATTGATTATTTTACCAAATGTACATAAGCACTCCCATTAAATAGATCCACTAAGAAGGTTATTATTGATTTCATGGAGGATATTATAACCGAATTTTCTATCCCAAACACTATCATCATAGATACTGGAAAGGAATTCACTAGGGTCAAAATTACCCACTTCACCTTCTAGTATGACATATATGTAAAGGCATTCTCAAAATACTATTTTTAGGGGAATGGTCTAGAAAAACCCATTAATAAAAACCTGATTAGGATTTTGAAGATGATTGATTTAGATAATAAAAAATAATTACACCTTCATCTTAGAAAAGCCTTATAAATAGATAGAATTACTTTGAATAAAGCTATAGGATGTTTACCTTACACCTTAGTCTATGAAGAGGAGGCAATATTTCCCATATCCATAGATTTTCTAGCACTATAATTACCTTATCAACTAAAAATATAAGAAAATGAAACCATGACCATAATAATGAGTGATCTATTTAGACTCAAAGAATAGAGAAAAGTGACTAAAGAATAGTTGTTGAAGCATCAATGGATATTTAAAAAATGGTTTGATAAAAAGACAATTCCTTTGAACTTCAATATTGGAATTTGGGTGCTCAAAAGAGATGAGGATAGGAGAAAACCACAATGCCACACTAAATTTTATTCCTTCTAGAGTGGCCTTTACATCATCATCTCTTGTAAGATGGATGATTTATTTGAACTCTCAATGCTTGATGATTATGCATTATCGATACTAGTCAATGAGTTCTAATTAAAGAACTATCTTTGATTACATTAAAAATAAACCCATATATATATATGTATCATATTTGGAATGATATGTTGGTTACTTTTGTAAAAGATTTTATTTTTTGTTGGGATGCTTGTTCTGCACCATTGATCTAGAAAATTCCTTCATTCACAAGATTACAGAGATTTACACGTCCATAAGAGATTCAAATCTCTACAAATATAATATATGCCATTTAAAACCATAATTTTATCAACATAAATGGATTTCATGATTCTAAGGATTCTAACTAGAAACTTGTATTCCTAAATAAAGGCAGCCATAAGATCATCAAGGAGAGAATATACATGAGTCATTTGATCCATGGGGCTATCTCTTATAGATATGTATCATATTGATCACAATTTTGTTCTCTATATTGTGAAATAAATTTTTGGGATAGCTATCCCATATTGTTGGTGATGAAATGTGAAAGGTACATGCTCAATTAAGAGTTATCAAAGAAATTCTTGAGCTGGGGGTAGCATGAGCCATTCAATTAAATCACCAATGGGAAATGTTATTTGTTAAAATAATGAACACAAGTGGATCCTTGAGATAATGACAAACATTCAATCATTCAAAGGAAAGGTACTCATATTGTTTGATCAATAAATACTTAGAAAAAATGGTAGTTTCTTCATACCAAATATATAGAGAGAAAGAGTTAATTCATGTAACATGAATTCAATTTTGGTAGGTGCTCTAATCTTCAAGGAAAATGTTTTTTTCAAAGCATATTTCCTTTATATTTTTCTTAGAAATCCTTAAGTATTCAAGTTAATGATATCCCTTTGAAAATATAAATAAGGGTTACAAAATCCAATCCATAAGAAAAAAATATTTTCAAGCATTGAAATTTTTGAAGGAACCAATTATGGCCATGGAGATGAGAAAGAAGATTATTACCCCTCGTAAACTAGAAATTATAGTAGATCCTTCCAATGGTTCTTATTTAGGGGTAGATTTAGCATCTCTCTCCACATCAAGTAACTAAACATAAGATAAAACCCTCCAATTTATATTCCCTAAGTTATTTATAGATCAAGTTGATAAGGTAGTGGACCCTAAATTTTCTAAAACTACCAAGAGCCTAAGGGAGGGATATTTTTGAGATTATTATTATGAATCTTGAATCCTTTGAGACAAGGGTATGGATTAGATTTTTCCAATAGATGGTGTTCCATGTTCATAACTTCTATGAATTAGTAGTTGCATGTGCTAAATTCTATGATGCCTAGGCACAAGAAATTAGAGCAATCAATGGAAGTTTTAGATTTTCACTATGTATGTAATATGTAAGATTATTTTAGTACAATTTAGTGACCCTAGGATAAGTTTAGAGAGTTTGAAAAGACACTACAAAACTATCTAGGATAAGTTAGGGTTATTTAATAATGATTTCTAAAATAAATACACCTCATTGCCAAAGTTTCTCCTCAGTATTAGAGCTTTCAATGATAGTGCAAGGGATGGTTTGAGCATGCTAGCATTCATTTTTTGTTTAGAAAATGATAAGGTTATTATATTGGCTCAACTAATAATTATATATATGATGATATACACACCTAATAATAAAAGGGTAATTTTTTATTTTAGTGATTTAATTATTGATTAAATTCATGAAGGGGTATAAAAATTCAAGGATACCTAGGCCTTCCAGTTTTTAACATTTTTAGCCATTTAGTTTTATATCAAAATACCATACTTTTTTAAAAGTTAAATCTAAAGCTAATGGACAACTTTTGTCATATGTGTTTTTTGTACAAAGGTCCTTAGAAATACCTCTCAAATTATAGTTTTGTTGAACAATTTTTTTCATCAACACTTTGAGCTATGAAGACACAAAAATTGAAGCATATTCTGGTGGCTAACCTCCAAATTTTGTAGTCTAGGTTTATACAGGATTGGTACTTTTTGGAGGACTCTATCATGTTTAGGTTTTATGGATTCAAAAAATTAGTCTATAAATTACCTAAATATGTGTCAAAAAATATTTTTTCCTTGGAGTTAATGAGACCACATGGATATAATTGACATGTAATTTGGGAATGGGAAAAGCAAGTATAGCTCTTATATGCCTTGTTTTAGCCTTGACAATATGACACTAGTGAAGAGGAAATCTACCCTCATCCTAGAAAATAAGTTGAAGGATATAGGGTTAGAAATGATTATATATGAGAGGAACTATGACCCTGGGGTGAGTTCATTACTTGGTTGAAAAGTTTCAAACACTCAAAAATGGTTCATGAGCCTAAGTTAGATATTTAAGCCCATAGGAACCCATGGAGGGTATAGGTGCACAACCAAAGAATATGATCATAAAGCCACCAAAAAGATCAAGGTATTATGAATCATTTTACAAGAATAGGTATAGGCAAACCCCAAAACTTGTAATAGATCCAAAAATTAATAAAATATTAAGGGAGGAGCATTGGAGCAAGGGAAATATTAATTCATGGTGGAAGTTAAGATAGGATATTAGGGATATTGTGACATATTATGGTGATATGCAAAAACATAAAAACTTAGTGAGTTGTACAACTAATACTACTTAGATACCAAGAGCACTCCCATGAACAAAAATAGTGAATAAGAAGCAAGCACTAAGTTGGGCTACACAATAGAAATGGTGGAGTCATCAACCAAGAAAATCTATGATGTAGAAGACACTACACCAAGATCCAAAGAATCCCTAGTCATCGCCACTTTACATGAATATTTTACCTTAGCAACATCATTACAATAAGCACCTCAATAGTTGAGATATATAAAAGAAAAATAAATTGAAGTTGGGTTGGGCACAACTGCTCAAGGAAAAAATGGTATGGAATGAAGATTCTATGGAGAAGGGGAAAATAAAGTCTAAGGAAAAAACCTTCAATTGTGAAGAATAATGAGGAGGATACCTCAAAGTCACAACCACACGATGCTTCCCTTCATTCCCTAATAAAATTTCCAATTACTTCTACCCCAAATGTTACCACTTTAGCACCTATCACTACGGTAATATTTATTGATATCCCTTAATTTATTTTAGCTACTACATCCATTATGGTACTTCCTCATTCCATTTCCCAAGTTATTTTCACTATCATTTCATCCATTCTTTCCAAATCTTACCACTATTACTAGTTCTCAATCTATTTATTTGATGAGCTCATTACCCTCTCCAACAACTACTCCATTCACCCTACTTCTACCCCCAATTTTGTTCTCCTCCCTCCCTCCATCCTCCAACTACATTCACCCTACTTCTACCCCCAATTTAGTTATCTACCCCCAATTTTTTTCTCCTCCCTCCCTCCTCCAACTACATTTTTCCCATGGTCCAATAGGTCATGCTTCCATTATTTATACCTCATATGGTATGTTTCTCAGTTGTGATTGGTCAAGATCATTGAGTTACTATATGTAACTAATTTTTTATATATGTGGTTTGCATGGTGTGGTATATTCAATTAGATTTGGATAGAAAGAGAGCCAAGGCTAAAGGAGATCATCAATGAGTACACCAATATGAACAAGATTCTATACACTAAATTAGAATTATAAGTCTACACTATATTGGTAGAACCCTAAATTAAAGATAATAATCTAGTAGTATACACCACATAGAGTAAAAAAATAATAATTGAAGACTAATTATGGACCCTCAAGTTTGATGGGTCGAAGTATAAGCATGGTAGTGGTGTTGAAATTTAATTATTTAACCTATGATGCAAATCCTATCTTGTTATTTAAAGGTTATAATTCCATTGTACCTTTAATATTTCTAAGTATGCAACCTTTATCCATGGATTTTATTTCTCTATCAATAAGGGAGACAAGTATGTACATGTCCTAGGATATTATAAACAACACTTATTTTCTAAACAATGCTTTCAATTTCATTATATATATATAATTAAAAAAATTCCCCAATATTTTCCTTAATATTTGAAGAATAGCCAACCAAATGCCAAACTTATAAATACATAATTTCACAATCATATCCCTCCCATATTATTTCCTCTAAAATTTTTATCCCACTTGTAAAGAGGTATCCTAAAATTCTCTTGACATCTTTTCCAATAAAAATGTATTTGAATTTTGTCACATTTAAAAGCTATACCTATTAGTAATATCAAATATGGCATTGTATATATTGGGATATATTATAATATAACCTTTATTCTTGAAATTATTCTATCCAATCAAGAAATTAACTATCCAATCAATTAAACAAGATTTCATTCTATCTAGAATTGAGTCCTAAAACTCATTTTCTATAAAAAAAGATACCTAGATATGTTAATGATATTTTGCCCTCTAAATACTTAAAATATCCATAATTATATATTGTAAATCAAGGGAAATATTGATAAAAAATACTATATTTTATCATAGTTAATAACTCTCTTATTGCTTCCTCACATCATGACAGGGTTGATATAAAATCCATGGCCTCGTTGACCAAAGAATTATCCAAAGAAGAGTTATATCAATAAATTACATGTGATATCTAAAGGAATTGTTTATGAAAACTTGAATATATTTTATTTTACCTTCCTACTTTAACTTCAATATTTCTCTATTAATGCCTCAACAAGAATGATAAGGAGAAGTATGTCGATAGTAGTTCATTGTGGTAAAGTCCATATGATTGTTCAAAGTATCCACTAGGGATCCATTAATAAAAGTTAGAGTATATTAATAATGTCAAATCCATCGGAGGGAACTGTAGGAGAATTCCCTAGGAAGTCCTGCTCCACTTCCCTACTTCCTCCCTGATCTATCCCAGTTCCTTGGCACTTCCTTGGCCCTTCCTTCTTGGTTGGATGGTGTTGCAGATGACCTCCTTGGGGTGGGAGGTCATTGTTCCTCTTGTATACCCTATTCCATACTTTTTTGAAGGGTTATTTAGTGTCTTTTTGGTCTAGTATATCCCTGGGATCTTTTGTGGGACCTTACCTAGGATTTTTGGTTACTTCAGGGATTCTTTTCCTTGGAGTTCTCAGCTCTATCCTAGGTTTTTTGTATGGTTCTATTTGAAGTTGTGGTTCTGAAGGTTCATAGGTGTGGTGCTTGCAGATTGGGTGTTTGGCTTCTTGAGCAGCTCTTCATAGTATCTTAATGGTTTGGGATTGGCCACATGTTTATTATTATGGTGTTGCTCTCTGTATTTCCAATTGTGAGTTTCATGGTGGGTTTGTAGTTTCCTTCATGGCCTAGGATGGGCCTCTGTTCTTCTTGCTATTGTAATCCTACTGCACTTCCTTTTTGGTTCCCTAAAGTTGGTTCTCGATGGTGTTGGTATTTGGGGGTTTTTGTTGTCTCATTTTAGCTTCATGAGCAGTTATTCATAGTATTTTAATGGCTTTGGGATTGCCACATGTTTATTCCTATGGTGTTGTTATTTGGGCTTCCAGATGTGGGCTTCATGGTGGGTTTTCAGCATTTTTCATGGCTTAAGGAGGGCCTTTATTTTTCATGTTGTTGTGATCCCACTAGATTTTCTTTTTGGTTCCTTGAAGCTATTCATTGGTAGTTTTGGGGTTACCTTGGATTTTTTGCTTTTTCTTTTGTTCTGGTGAGGGACCTACTTAATACCTACAACTCGGTATCTTGTGGCTTCTTCTGCTTGGGCTCCCTGGGACCTTTCTGCCTCTTTCCCATGGCTTGTAGTATTGCACTGTTGTTTCCTTTGCTATTACTAACTTTTGGATAGTTTCTTCCTAAATTTTTTGTGGTTTTCATATCCCTTCCTATTTTTTAGGGGGGTTTTAATTTTTTTCTAGTTTCTCAATTTTTTCTACCTAAATTTAGATTTTTTCGTGTATGGGATCTAGCATTTTCCTGGATGTTGGTATTTCCCTACATGGGATGTTGCTCTTTCTCAAATTTTAGTTTTTCCTGCATGGGATATTGCATTTTCCTGCATATTAGGTTGTTTAAAATTATATCTAGGTAGGATTGTTCCTTCGTTGAATTTTTCTGCCTTTTATCTTTCCCGCTAGGTGGGCTTTTCAATTTTTGGTATTTATGCTTTTTTCTAGTTCTAACCGTGATTTCTTCGTATCCTTCCTAAATGTGGTCCTTAAGCCTATCCTGACGACTTTCCTTCAACCTATCATGAAGGATTTCCTCATGCCTTTTCTAAATTCCATCCTTGGGCTTTCTTGTGGCCTTTCTTATGGCTTTTTTTAAAATGTTTAGTGACTTGTTGTAATCAAGTTTTGGGTCCTCAATAAAAATTCACTTTAATTTAAATTTAACAAATAAAAAAATAATAATGTCAAATCCATTCATCATTACTAATTTTAAGAATGTGGTACAAAATACTTTTACAATTGTATCATATATTCTTTGTTCATGACCAATTTTATGAGCATACTATATTTTATTATGAACTAAAATGAATGTATAATCTCCTAGACAATTATAATACCATAAAATATTTTTTTTCCATGAAGAAAATCAGTTTATTTTTCAATGAAAATAATATCTAGAATGTCTTACAATCTATTTGCTATGATTCTTGATATTATCTTATAACTTCCTTGCAAATTTTTTACTATCTTATATAGAAACTAAATTGATAAAGTGACATTAATCTTATTTATTATAGTCTTATTTTTTATCCTTTTTATCATAGCCAATGTATCACTCTTTACAATATCCCTAATTTTTTGAAAGAAATAGCAAGAAAACCATTAGAACTTGACACCTTATTATGATGAAAAGATAAAATTGCCTCTATAACTCCTCTAAAATATTCCTCATTGAAATTTTATTTTATCTCCATATGATAATAATGGAAGGTTGTACAAATATAATGTTGATCCTCCTTAAGTATATTTCATACTATAATAGAATATCTTTGAATAATTAAGTCTCCTAAATGATATTATCTTCTTCCTTAGTATTCCTTTCATATGGAGTTTAAAGATTTTTTATATGATTGGAGGACAAATTTGCATTATCAATAGACTGAAAAACTTTGTATTTCTATCACTTTTCTTAGCTATTAAATTTAAATAAATCTTGGCCCAACATGACTTTTCCTTTTCTAATATATTATGAAAATAAACGAATATTCTTCTTATATACAAGTATACTAGTCCATTCCATTGATTTCAACTACATATTTTAAATCCTTGAACTTCAATTCAATTTTATTTTATTATATATATTGGTAAATGAAATTATATTTTAGATATTCATATTCCACTTTAAACATATTTTTTGAATTTACATGGTGGAATCGGTAGCCACCACGAATCCGGGTAGGCTATCCGGCTTTTATGGTCACCATAGTATTCTGCGTTGTCCACCACTGAAAGCTGCCACACAGGTTTTTGCACATTATGCCCCTATAACCACCATGACACAATCATTTTAAATATTTTACACCACTAAAAGCACCAAGAAAGGGATAACCATTCATCCCGACGACCCTTTTAAACATTTTAAATTTAAAATAAACTTGCATTTAACTTTAAACATTGATTTATACTACCACAATATAATTATTTGAAAGTAATCAAGATCTTTAATCCACATGGATTAAAAATAAAATGGACTTAAACATCAATTATTTAAAATATTTGAAATTAAATACTCGATTTGTAATTTTATATTGATTGAAATAATTTGTAAAGTTTGTAACTAACCACTTATTAAATAAGAAAAAATTGTTTAATCTTAATGGGACCTAAAAGTGACCCATTTTTATGAATGAGTAACACATTTTTGTCTCTCTTGATATGGCTATAACAAATATTTGGCAATTGACTAATATGTAAGTTGTGTTAATATTTTAATTAAACTTAGTAATTAATGAAATCCATTATTTAATTTTTTGGAATGGTTTTATGTGTTCTTAAGGATCTAATTACATGTTAATGCCACTCAGGAAATTGTTAGACAATTTATGACTTGTATGTTTTTCAATACTAAGAAAATTTGGCATGGAACATAGTACCCTAGAGTTGAAAGGAGCACTTGTCAAGGGCATGCATTGGAAAAAATTTCTATGTATGCATGCACCAAAAAAAACCCTAGAATACCTATGTGCTAGAAATATCTACTAAACATGTGCATGTCAAAACTATCTCTAGAATATCTATGCACCAAAAATACATGTTATGCACATGCATGATTAAAATGTAACTGAGCACATGTGTGTAAGAATTATCTACTATGTACATGTGATAGAAATAGATATTGTGTGCTAGAAATCATGGAGTAAAGAGCATAAGAAGCTTCAATAGTAGTTATGTTAGGTTGGATAGTTTGCATGGTTGAATATTTTCGCTTTCTGTTGGCTAGGGCATACACCTATTTTTATTATCTAATGGTTTTTTAGTTTATAAATTTTCATACTCTATAGAAAAGTTAACACCAATCTAAGTTTGTTTTGATTTATCCAATTAATATTAAGACATAATTAGCCTAGCATGTATAAATCCACCGATCATTTTGGACTCTTAAGTGGAACATTTTTAGTTAGGGATTATTTATATATCAATGTAAGCCCTTGCAAAAGAAGGTTGGAAAATATATAATTAGATTTTTTATAATAATTTTTAGATATTTGATAATAAAAAAGTAGACCTTTATCTTTTCTTTAATTATGTAATCATTTAGGACTATCTTCCTTTAGGTTTTCTCCTCCTTCTGCTAGACTCTGGAGCAAGGGCCCACTCTACTAGGATAATGGAAGGGATTATTTTAAGCATTATTATAGGTATGGATTAGAATGAATGTTTTGTTATTATAAATGTATGTCAATACAAAATAGTGATAGTTATTTTATTATTATGCAACTATTTTACTAGAATTAATTTATAGATGCATTTATATTTATCTGATATTTTTTATTTGTGACACATTTTCATTTACAATTTATTTCCCATTTAAACAAAGTATGTTAATTTTACAAGTTTGCTTTAGTTTATTTAAGTGTTTTTTATTTTTCTTTATGAAAGAATTTTTTTTTAGTAAACCTTAGAAGACCTTATACTAAACACTAGTTTATTTCCTCTATTGCATAAAACCATTGAACACCACCCTAGATTGATAAAAACTATAGTGAGAGCATAAATGATACTTATCATGTTTTGGCATCATTGCTAAGGAACACAAGGTATTTTTAGAGAAACTTTAGTCATTCTACATTATTGTATTTTTATGAGACATCACCTTAATCAAACAATAGAAGCATGTGCACTTTAACAACATAAATAAAAGGATAGATAAAATATTACAATAGGGATAATATTGTTGTTAAAGAAATAGCTAAGGTGTCAGTTTAAAATACAAAAGTAAAGTCAAACATTAGGTCCTTTAAGGATTAAAAGCATTTTGCTTTTAATTATTTACAAGTAGTTTTTATTTATTTTAAATATAATACATGAATACAACTAAGGATAAAAGGGGGTTATTTAAGAGTCAAAACCCCTAATGAGCCACTAGAATTAGGAATCCACATCATGAGGTTGCACCAATACCAATCACTAAATTACTAGTAGTAGGGATACTTGAAGAAGCAGAAGGTTCTAAGAAAGACAATAATCATCATCTTCTAGATCCTTGGTATTTTTAAAACTTTAGGGGATTGCATTAGAAGATCTAGATCAATTAATTTTTTAGTTTAAAGTCCTTTTACAAACATATGACTATGGAAACAACAATAAAATAACTTAAGCTATTCCCATATATGCTTATATATTCAACACTATGTTGGTTTATGGGGTTAGAAACCAATTCATTACACACATGAGATAGAGCATAAATGACATTCATCACTTATTGGCCCCATTGCCAAGGAACTCAAGGAATTTTTGGAGAAAATTTAGTCATTTGATATTATTATCATTTTGTGAAACATCACCATAGTCAAATAATAGAAGCAAATGTACTTTAACAACATAAATAAAAGGCTAGGAAAAATCTTATAATAGGGATAGTAGTATTATCCAAGAAGGACAACACAACAGTTACGAATTTAGCCTCTATTTGGGAAGGTCCATGGTTCAAACCAGAACATACCCAAAAAAGGATAGGCTAGATGGTTCATTGGAGTGTTACACCAATTCAATCCCTTAGAGGGTCAAGGATCCTATTAAATTTTTCTAAGCGAGTGGGCTAGGGTTGATAGTGGCAACATTCAATGATGTTATCAATTACCTTATGCATATAAAAAATACACACATGGGAATAAATGGAAAGAGTGTTTTTGACTAAATACCAATAATATTATAGGGTGTAGGATCCAAGAGAGGAACTCTTAAGAATAAAATAATTAGATGATGAGAATTTGGAAGATTATCTAGATAGATTTTTATTTTTCCATAGGTGTGGAATAGATAAAAATTTAGCAAGATGATATTCCTTAAAGGTCTATAAGAAGAATCATGAGAACCCTTAAACCTTATGTGGAAAAGAGATGTAAAAAAATAGATTTCTTACATATCATAAAAATTTTTAGGAATTGCTCACATATAAGGGTAAGAAGTAGAACATATAAAACACGTAAAAATAACAATGATGTAAAAGAACTTATAGAGAAATTTACAAATCTTAAAATAGACACCCTAATACACCTCAATACAATGGATGAAATGCAAGAAAAGAGCAAATCTAGTGAACCTCTAGCTATGTATTACCTTATATGTAGAATGAAGAATGCACTCAAATATTACCCCTAAGAAAGACCACCGTCTACATAATTTGTGAGAAGGATATTTCTACAATTCATTGTGACCATTTTCAAAATAACAAGAACACCATGGGAAAGAACATCCAATTGACTAAGGAGATTAACTTTATAGGGTAGAGATAAGGTAATAAATTTTATAAAAAAATCCAATGAGATCTAATGAATTGGTATCCTAACCCCTAGTCCATACCATGGTCTATTCCACCACCTACACAATAATGGGGGAAATACCTTTGGACTTCACACCAAGTATGATCCACTCTAGGTTTTTCAAACCAATAATGGGTACCATAATTGATATTAAACCAACTATGGATGCAACAACCCATACAAACCCAACTATAGGTATCATAGCCCTAATATAATCATCAATACCAAGCACAACAATAATTTCAAAACCAACAACAAGAATTTTTTCCTAGTCCCTCCAATACCCTAAAGTAAACTTAGCCATAACAAGCTAATAAAACTCAACTTCATGTGTAACCTATGTCAAATCCACATAAAAAAAAAAACAAGCAACACTTATCTATGTTGCTAAAATATAAGAAACAATTAGACTCAATGTGATAGACTATGATAATATTCAACTCCATTTAGGAAAAATAGTTCTTGATCCAGCCCCATCAATTATAAAAGATCTTTGAGAGAACAAGGTTTAATTTCAAATGACTTCTTATATTGAGCCTCCTCAATAAGAGGATGAAAATACTTGAGAAAATAATCATCCAAGTTCTCATCCAATACCATATCCTAACTGCCTAAAATCTAAAGAAGAACATTCTAAAGAACCTAATCCTAAAAAATTTAAAAATTACAACTCCTTTATTACAAGCCATTCAAGATGTGCCTATTATTAATAACATTATTCAATAATTACGCATTAAGAAAATTGGGAGAAAAAGAAAATAATACCCTAAAACCATACAAGTGGATGATAAATTAGCATATTTACTTGTCAGTAAACTATTCCTACCTAAGTATGTTGATCTAGGAAGCCTAATAGTAATGATCTTTATAGGAACTATTAAAATCCCAAATGTATTGATTGATATTAGACTTATAATTAATTTTATGACTAGAGATACATGGGATAAATTATATATATTAGATGTACATCCAAGATATATAATTTTATAAATGGTAAATCAATTGATAGTAGAGGATGTTCATGTAACCATTGATTCATGAGAATACCTTATTGATTTCATGATTCTATTGTCTATAATTGAGGTGAATTATTAATCAATAATCCTTGGTATGTCATGGCTCACCATAGCCACTGCATTCATTAACTATAAATCAAGAGATACAACCATATAAAATAGAGTAGATTAAAACATAATCTCATTATATCCTCCAACTAAGTCATCAATGTATTTTTTTTGGATAACTATGAATTGATGAAAAATATGAAGATAAAATATTATCCTTATCCACAAGCATTATAAAATGACATATTGAGGAACTAGACCCGTTAGAAGGAAATTTTTTGATAAATAATTCATTTGAATATAGCTTTGATGATGATAAAATTATTGTTTATTGACTCCTTTAGAAGTACAAATGAGAATAATATAAATATTTGTTGCTCATGCCTTTACAAGATAGTCCATTTAATCTGGAACATGGATGAAAAAATATTCTCTTTCTTCTCTTAAATGACATTTATGGAATATCATTACTTTTAGATTCAATTTTGAAGAAAATACTAGAATATTTCATTCTTTATTACCTGACCATTGTCCTCTAAATTTATTAGTAATTAAATATAAAGAAATAGTTATAATGCATTTTAGCACCAAAAAAATATAAATTTATCTAGGAAAATCCTTGAATATTAATAGTTGGCTATATGATAAATTATAAGCTAAATTATTTGATTTCTTGAGTAAGCATTCTAATGCTTTTGTATGAGAATATATGTTATAACCCTATCCTAACATCATTAGTAATTACATAGTTATGTGGCACTTTGGGTTATGTGGCACATAGTAATTACATAGTAATTACATCATAATTACATATGATATAACCATTATTTATTATAAAGAAACATTATATAAATATGTAATGATTTTTATTTAGGAGTTTCTAGCTTGGGCGCCAACCCTTAGGCATTAGGGTTAGGGTTAACAAGAGTCTTTAAAATAACCAAAGAGGTAAGAGGATAGATCACCTCATAGTTTCATATTGTAATGAATATTTGATTTCAAGGAGGTTGCCCCCTTGAAGCAGCTTATGATTTTGTAATATGCTTTTGTTTCTACAATATAATCTACTATATTTCTATTTTTTTTTGTAGTATTGTTAATTATTTAGTTTAATTTTTATTTATTATTGCAATATTACATGGATGTGCTTCAATTTACTACAAGGTTCATAACAAGTGGTATCATAGTGCATTCTAGGAATACATCCTACTACAACTGCAATAGTTCATGTCCTACCGTTCCATCTTATTATTAATTTTTTTTATTTTGTTTTACTTTCTAAATATCCTATGAAGAAAACCAATTCATTTTTTTTTTAGTTTAATATGTTAAAATCCATATGTCGAGGGTTCTATTTATCATAGAGGATATGTCATTACTAGCTAAGCTAAATTACCCATAAAGCATCTAGGGAAGTGTGGGGTGATCAAAATCCAATACCCGGGTCTTAGAAAACACCCACATATAAGGATACCCCTAGGTTAGGGGAGACCTTTAGCCCTACAAATATTTTAACCATGTATCTATCCACAGTATACTAAGCATAGCACTAAAAATATTACCCTTCCATATTGACTAGAGAGTTGGGTAATGTACTAAAGGGTATGTGTGGAATCCTCCTTGAATAATGGCCTAAAATATTGATCCAAGCATTATCAATCATTTTTGTAGTATAATAGAGGGTTATGGGAAGCACATACAACTTGGCCTAGATTCACCTTTTTTTTGTCCATCAACCCCTAAACTAGTTTGTTAAAACTAAAAAATATTACATATTCTTGAACATACAATGGATATTACACTCACTATATAATTGGTTATACAATAATCATTCTTGGCCATTAGGAACACAATGGTGTCAGTAATAGTGAAGTATAATGACAATTGTGAATACAATTAGGATTAGTAATAGATAGAATCTTGATAGTCAATATAGTTTTTAGAATATACATTAGTCAATAAGAAATCCATAAATATAGAAGGAACTTGATGTTATAGTTAGTTAGTATAGTAAGAACTTGGTAACAATTAGTCAATGTTAAAAAAATGAGAAAAAATGTTATTTTAAGACCTAGTTCATTATGATCATCTTGTGGTATTGATCACTTTGGTATGTCAATTGTGAGATTTTTTGGAGTCCTAATTTTTTTATTTTGGATTATAGTCCATTTCAATCATCGTTTTGAGTTTATTTTTTGGTATATAGCACCCAAACACTCATTGGGGACCCTTATTAAATATAGTAACTACTAAAACAATAATTTTATTTTTAGTAAGGTAGTTTAGCGAGGTCCTAATCATAAATCCATATATGGAGGAACTAGAGAAGCAATGAAAAATATGGATCAAAACAAGTTATTTGAATAAATAGGGCTATTGAGTCAAAGTCTTGCTCAACTACTAAACTAATTTGGACATGAAAGTAAACACTTGAAATACTCTATGAATCTTTTAAATAGAGAGTAAATCAAAGAAAAAATAGATATCAAGAAAAAATTCTATGAGGTTGAAGGGTGCTTAAAATGAGCCACTCATGCACACCATCATATTAATAGTGGTGAAGTTGAGAGAAAGGCTATAAATTCTAGAAATATAGAAGAGGAGACACACAATGCTCTTTTTATAATAATAAAAAAGCTATATTTTCCAAAGTTTAATGAAAAGGATCTTGATGGTTGGTTGTGTTAGGTGGATCAGTATTTCAAGCTCCACAATATCTCTTGATATTTATAGATCACCATGGAATCCTTTAAATTTTATTATAAGTCCCTTTAATGATATTAATAGGTGCAACATACGAATCCTAATAGGAGGAATTTGAACTACTCACTCATTTTGACTCTAGTGAATATGAAGACTATATAAGAGCTCAAATAAAATTAAATAAAACATCCATTGTTTAGAAATATCAAAATAATTTTGAGAATTTGGTTAACCAGACAAGGGGTTTGGGTGAATGATTCTTTTAGATTTGTTTTATAAATGGGTTGAAGGATGATATCAAGGTTGAAGTGATTAAACCATAATCCATGATGCAAGCAATAGGGTTGGATAGGTTAGTAGAAAAAAAATTACTACTTAGACATTCATATAAATTTCTATAGGCAAAACCCCTAATACCGTCAAGATAATATCAAATCCAAGGAATAAATATCCAATTATTAAGTTATTGACAAGGGAGGAAATGGAAGCCTATAGAGCACAAGGGTTATGCTACAATTATGATGAGAAATATTCTTTTGGGTATAAATGTGTATAATAGAAATTATATTTGTTGGACATAAATTATTCCACAAAAAATGAAATCCTTGAAGAAGGAGAGGAACAATAGGAAGAAGAGCACCAAGATGAGGATGAAGCATAAGAAGAACCTCAACCAGAAAATTTAGTTCATACACTAGCAGGAATATTGACCCCTCAAACTATGAAGGTAGTAAGATATTTCAAAGGGCAAATAATCATAATACTTATTAATTCTAGTAATACACACAACTTTACTCATATTTAAGTAGCTAAGCAAGCAAGTCTCTTACTAAAAATAGTAACTTTAATAACAAATTTTCTATTTTTAGGAAGACTTTTTTTGAAGGCCCAAAATTCTAGTTTATGGCTATAGGTACTAGAGGTCAACAAATGGAACAACAAATAGATTAAAACATAGCCAAAAAGTGACTCAATTGGGTGACCAACTAGCCAATTTACTTGTCCAACAAATCACTGATCAAATAAACCAATTGCGAAGGGAGATTAGTTAGTTTTAGACCAAAATGGAATTTGAGAACTAGACATTACATGAATCTATAAAGGTTTTGATATGGGAGTATAAAGAGATGAAATATGTATTAAATAAAATATTGATACAATGGAGAATTATCTAAAGGATGGCACTTAGGTATACAATAAGTATGATTATAGAGAATTCAAATGTATGCAGGAGGGCTTGAGTAACCTAGAAAGAGGGACACATAACAACCACTACAATAACAATACATACAAATTTCCCAAGTTAGATTTTCCAAATTTTGATAGAAAAGATATTGATGATTGGTTATGTCATGCATAGTAGCATTTCCATGTTCATAAATTTCCACAATATTTATAGCTCTGTTGGCATTTTTTCCACACTAAAATAAATTTTAAAATTTTTTCTAAGTATACAATAAGTTTTGCTCATCGAAATCCAATTTTGGGTAACGTTTTGAGTGAAATACAGTTTTCAGGTAGGAGATAGTTCATTTCATTCATTTCACCCAGTTTCCAACAAAATTACCCTTTTTGTCCCATTTTATGGAAAAATCATCTTTGCCAGCAAAATTCCCATTTCGTCAGTGACGTTCTACTTTGTCCCTCATCTTGGTGCATTTTGGGACAAAATTTATTTATACCATGGCAAAATCACCATATCGCATGCTACCATGGTGCAATTATCTTTCCCCTCGTTACCTTGGTGAAATCATTTTTTCTAGCATAACACTTGAGCATAGTTCTTGAGCAAAATTCCTTTTCGTGCTTCACAGTGGCAAAAATCCTATTCATGCAAAGATCGAGTGGAACTCCTTTTTGCACACGACTTGGTAAAAGTAACAACAAAACTTGACACATTTTCTAATGAATACCTCTTCATGCTAGAGACTGGTGAAAGCATCTATTTACTCTATAGCCTAGCGAAATCAACTTCTTTGTGTGCTATGCCTTGGAGAAAGCCCTTTTCAGGTTTTTCCTTGGTGAAATCAATTTACTCCATTTTATTCAGGTGAAAATCATGGTCAAAGGTGCTCTAGGCAAAGATCAGTATGGAGAGAATTTCAAGGCTAACAAATTCAATTTTTGGTGTAAAAAAGGTTAAATTTTTTGGAATTATTGCTAATAAAGAATAGGTTCGACTACAAAATATTGTCCAAATTAAATATTGTTCACTCTTGACACTCTTGAATTTGGTGTGATCCTACTTATTTCGAGGTACTGCCATGGAGAAGAATTTTGTTGATAATTCTATCTAGGACTCGATATGCAATATTTTTAAATCGCTCGTTACTTCCCAAAGTACTATCATATTGGTTCATTGCCGCTATTAAGGAGAAATTTGTGACCAAAAAATCTTGGATTTCCCATAATTTTATTTAATGAGAATTTAATTTTGGAGAAAAAATCCTTTATAAAAAATAATAAATTTGATGTATGAGAGGAGATGGATGTTCTGCTAAAAAGCTCTGAGTAAAATGTTTTGCCTCAATTGAAATACTTTTGACTCTGGTTCCTATATCAGTTGTGTATGTGATTGTTTTTTGTCTGTCATTTCTATTATATTCATGCCTTTGTTAGATAAATTGAATTTTGTATTTGACTTTAATTTTTTATGAAGTCAATGTTGAAATGTTAAATGGAAGCCATATTTACGATCTGTGATTGGTTCCTATGTTGTTATTTCTGTTAAATGCTAGTTAGAATGTGACTTAGTAATTTAGCTATTAGTTCAATCCCTACTCTATTTTTATAGCTTACAACCATATTTACCATCTCTTTTTGTTAATTTCCCTCCCTAATATTTATACCAATTTTTAGATTAGTAAGGGAACCAACCCTCTTTGGATATTGGCCCAAAGGACATATCTTTTCTTAGGCCTTTCAATGTTGGCTGGGTCTAGGGTGCATATTTTTATACAAGCAGATTCATGACCAATAGTTTTTGGCATGCCCGATGGGACATGAAAGTTCCACCTTAAGCAGTATTAATATTTGATGTTCATATTTTACTATTTAATTAGAACATATGGCAACTACCAGAAGCCTCCAAACTTGAATTTTGCAAAAGCTTTACTTCATGATCACAAGATCAAGGCCAAAAATTTAGAAAATCCTATTGAGTTCTTTGATCTTGAAATCCAAGCCTTCAGATAGCATCCTAGATTAGTCACTCTAACTATCCCATCAATTATAACATCTTCATAGGTAGCTAGTGTATTTTCCATTCCTTCAAGTCCCTCTAGCACTACCACTAGCTCTCCTCCTTGAGCAAATTCTCTAGTCCAAATGGCTTAAAATACTCCATGATAGTTTCCAGCATGGAGTCATTTTGGAGCTTTGAATCCTGTCATAAGCATAAATGCTTTGCCTATGTACGACGGTAAAATAAAAACAACTTATGAGCATGTTCAAGATGTGGCTTCTTTGGAAACTATTCATAACATCACAAATAAATATTTCATGGCCATATTATTTGTGCTCTCTCTCAGAGGAAAGCTACTTTATTGGTACTGGTATTTACCACCTACCACTATTGCCACATGGGACCAGTTGGCTAAGTTAATGATTAAAGGATTCAATGAAAAAGCAAGTCCTTTTTCCCTTTTGCATCAATTTACTAATATTTAGAGACATCTACAGGAGGAAATAATTGACTTCAATGTTAGGTTTACTCAAACTTGGCAGCGATTCCCTAATGGTCTTTGGTCGACTCTCAAAATAGCTGCATTTTATTATCTCTGAGTCTTCAATTTTGAAATTAGCATGGTTATCCATCAATACAATGTCCCAAGTGCAAAATGTTGAAGCTGATTTAATTGTTATTGGTAAGCTCCCATCGAATATTACGATACCTATATTTCCTGATATTCCACAAAATTTATATTCCAATGCATATTCTCTATGTTTTTACCAATGTATTCCATATATCTAGTTCCTTCATGGAATCCTAGTTCATCTCAAATCCTAATAGTTTCTATATTGTAACTGCCTACTCCTCCCATTCCATAGCTATACGCTCCAATTCCATTTCCAGAATTGCCATCTTCTCTGGTACCACTACCATTACCAGCTTCTCTAGCACCCTCAAATCCTAATCCTCAAGTGAAGTTGATACAAGAGATGCAATCAATGAAATCGGCAATGAGAGCAATAAAAAATGAGATCACAACCATTAAGAAAAGGTAAGCTGAAAGAGATTTCTAGTCTAGGAGATTTCAACCTCCACCAATCACTAGAGAACAAGTAGCTTCGACTAGCAAGATGCCTAAAAGGAATCCAACTGTATTGACAAATAAAGAAGCTATCCCATTAGACAAAACATATTGGTGTTCTACCTATAATTATTTGCATGGCAAAGAAACTTGCATGGTTCATCTAAACTATGTGTAGACATTGGAAGACAACTCCTCCAATGGTTAGATCAATATTATTAGATAAGCCAGTAATAATTTTATGGTCCATTCCATAGAACATATTTTAGTTCTCATGATAGCTGGAAAAAAGTCAATCACAATGGACCCAACTAATATGGATTCACTAAAGGTACCTGTTGATACGAAGGTGCAAAATGAAAAAATACAAGCATAGGTGAAGGCACCTTGCTTAGAATCTAAGTCAAAAGAACCTGTTCTTTTAAAATATATTTTGCTCGCACAAGCAAAAGAAAAAATTTCTCAAGCAAAGGCATCAAATTCACAAATGCAAGCTAAGACAAAGGAACAGGTAAAATAATGCCTTAAATATCCATATTTGACCAAGCGTTAGAGGGTGGAAGCCATGTAGTAATATCAGAGTAAGTATGAGGCTACTGATGAAGGAAGGGAGTCTAGTTCATCCACGTACAACATTTTTGAAGAACTAAAGAAAATTCTTGCCAAGGTTAATCTCTATGATGCATTGCAATTTCCTAGACAGGTTGATTTGTTGCAAGAATATTTAAAGTTTTTTAAATATTAAAAGAAAAATTCCACTTAGAATATGTTAGCTCAGAAACTTACAAATTTAGTTACTGGAAAGAATAGACCACCACTATTGTATTTATCTTTTAGGATGGAGGGTTCAATTGTACATAACTGCATGATTGACTCTAGTGCTACAATAACTGTCATGTCGAAAGTAGTTTGTGAGATCATGAGCATGGAATATACTAGGAGTAGCCTAGGATTTTTACATCTAGATGGAACCCCTATGAAAATAGTGGGTGTTATTAAGGATATCCCAATTATGCTGCATAAAATATCTCAAATCACTGTGATCCAAGAGGTGGTCGTGGTTTATTTGGATCCATACTTTAGTATGTGCATGTTGAGAGAATTTACTTCCAAGTTGGGAGACCATATTTTTCTAGATTATTCCCATCTCGAAGTTCTATTCAAAGGAAAAATAGTTTGGATCTACAATGAAAAAATTTCCACATTTCATATAGAAAAGATCAAGGATGAAGAAAATCCCATGGATTCTGTCATGGATAGTACCCCCCAAACATTTTCAAGAGGATCTTAATTGATCATAAGATCAATTAATGCTCAACAAGAGGAGTCATAGACCCTAAGAAATTCTACAAAATTCCAACTTAGGGATTTTGAAGGGTTTTTGAGGAAAAGTAATTATTATGAAAATTTAATTAATCAGGTTTAACTAGGTTAATTGCATTTAGTTTTGAATGCAATTAAATGTCTAATTCTTATTGGACCAAATTAGGCACTAGCATTATTTAATGTTTAAGGATTATTTTATTCCTTTCATGGCCTAATGTGGTTGGTGGAGAGAAAAGAGAGATTATCTCCTCTATTTTTAATTAGGAATGATTTAGTGGGATGTGGACCATAAGGAGCACAAAATAAAATAAGGCCACCTACCTTATCCCTAGTAGGACCCTCTCCTACTTTTTGAATTATCCTTCACATGGCATGATATGTCTTATTTGGTACAAGACATATTTTAATGTTAAAATAATAAAACCACTATTTGACTCATGGGAGAAGGAGTTTCCCTATAAATAGAGGACACCTTGGAATAAAGGAGCTAGGACGTTTGGGAAGCTCATGGAGTATGCTATACACCTTTGTTGGCAATTTTGGGTACTTTGGGTACATTGCCTTTGCTCAAGTGTATAATTTGTCATTGATGTCAAGAAGCTCTTGAAAGAATTTGATTTGATGTCAAATAATTTGTTTTGATGAAGGTTACGACATGATAGTTTCAAAGGTCTTTTGTAAACCCCCAGTTGGCAGGTTTAAATATTACAGGTGGATGCATTAGTTTAATGCATTTGGGTCCAGGAGGAAGTATTTATTTAAATAATTAAAAACCTTGTTAAGGTTCCCTTTAATTATTTTTAAATAAATATTAAATTATTGTTTGCAATGGGTTCTCCTAACCCATGGCACAAATGTCTTAACTATGTGGGCGCTAGCCAAGACCTCCACCGATGTGTTAAACTCCTCACCGATGTCAAGAGCTTATGGTAAAAATGCATATAAATCTCCCTCGATGAAAATCAAGAATGATCCCATCCGCATTTTGAAAAGAGTTGCTTGCTATGAATTCGTGATCTGCTGTTCGATTTCTTCCTTGCTATGATTTCGTGATCCGCTATTCGGATTTCTTGTTCGACTGTGTATTCACCATTTTCGTGAATCCGCTGTTCAATTTTTTTACTCATCGTTTGTCGTAAATCCGTCGTAAGGTTTTTGTCTTCGTGTTCGTGTTAGAAGAAAGGGAGGCACTGTTGTTTTATTTAATCCCTGGCACAGAAGGAACAAGGCTAACAGCATGAGGTTTAAACCTCACCAGGCGCCTTTGGCACACCTGCAGTAGCTAGGCTGTTGGTGCGTTACCCGAACGGGAGGTTCCGCGTTCGAATAACGTGAAAGGTTTTTTCATCGTGAAGTGGATGCAGTGGGTGGTGTTAGAATTCGTGCGCAATTTCTCCATAGCACGATTTTTGATGTTGGCCAAGGTATTTTTGAAATTAATTTTTG
Organism: Wollemia nobilis; assembly: GCA_028583015.1. Lineage (NCBI taxonomy): Eukaryota > Viridiplantae > Streptophyta > Pinopsida > Araucariales > Araucariaceae > Wollemia > Wollemia nobilis. Next base: position 18,281,247 of record JAQPPZ010017235.1, read on the forward strand.
CTAAGTGTATTTTGTGGATGGAGGAAGTTTATTAGAGGGCAAAACAACTTAGGAGTTATAAGGAGTTTAAAGCTTGTTTTATTTTTGATAAAAGATTCTTTTGAAGGTGTTGTTTGAAATATCTTATTGCATTCTTATGAGAGATAAATTTTATTTTTGATAAGACTATAAGGGAGAAATAAGGTGTATAAGGGATAAATTTTTCTTGTAATGTTGAGAGTGCTTTTGGTTTATTATGGAAATGAAAGCATGATGTTTTAAGGTTAAAATTGCTTCTTGTGTGAATTTGTGAAACCTTAAGTGGGCAGCTTTGAGATTGACATTTGCTTTCATTAAATTGGTAATAATCAAGCTATTCTTTACTTGGTTAAAGTTTTGGGCTTACTCCTTTGTTGATGATTTGAAAAGTTGGTTTGTTCTATTGTGATTTGAGTTGGTGGATGCTTTTTGTTCAAACAATATTGGAGAGAAAAGGATTTCTACTTGTTTCCTTTTCTAATGTTGATTGTGAAATGCTTCAAGGTTGTGTTTTGAGTTGAATGGTGTTGATTGAACGTTGTTTGATGAGCATTGTTGTTGAAGCCCTAATTGATGGTGAAAATAACATGAGTATCATTGTTATGTGGTTCTTTGCATAGTTGGCAAATTGTTGGGGTTTCATGTTCTTGAAAGAAAGCATTCTATCCTATCCATTTCAGATATTGAGTTGAGTTTTCAGATTTGAGATTGAGTTTGAGCTGAATTGATTTGAGTTGAGTTTTGAGATTGGGAGTTGAGTATAGAACATATTGAGTCTCTAACAATTCTCTTTATGCTTCTATGAGTTTGAAAAATCACATTGGGTCTCTAAAAATTCACCTTATGATTTCCTACTAAGAAAGTTTTTTTTTCTTGGTGAGCTTGTTGAGTTTTGGACGAGTTCGGTGGGGACTTGTGAGCAAGTCTTGGACAGGTTTCGATGGGGACTTGTGAGCAGTTTTGGACAGGTTTCGATGGGGACTTGTGAATAGATTTGGATAGGTCCTAGCAGAGGACTTGTGAGCTAAGTTTGATAGTTCTATCAGAGAACTTGAGGACAGAGGTGCACTGGTTCTCTGAGAAGAACCTGAGGACATATTTGGCAAGTCTTTGAGAAGGCTTGTGTGCAGAGGATTGATTTGTTCAAGCTTAAGCATTGGACAGATCTGACAGATAGAGGAAGACTTGTACTAGGCCAATTGACTGTGTTTGGTATAGGTTGCTGAGCTACTATGGACATGATCATAGAAGGCAGAGTTCTCTTAGGCTAAGCATTGAGGACAGGAGGTCTTCGATGGAAAGGAGTTCCATGTGCTGGCAAGAGGTAGAGGCATTTGATCTTCTGAGGGATCATTTCCAGAGTAGAGGGGAAGGTATCTCCTTTGAGCGAGAGGCTCATAAATTCTGATTAGGGGAAGGTATCTCCTTTGGGTCGAGGCTCATAAATATTGTAATTGGGAAGGATTCCCAAAGAACTTTGAGGAATTTTTTAGAGAAAAGTTTTGTGGACGTAGCCCAGCCATTTTGGGTGAACCATGTTAAAAATGGGTCTTCAATGTGTCATGCTTTCTATATTGATTAATGTTGTTTTGATGCCACTGCTATCTAAAGTTAAAATTATTAATTGGTTAAGTCTTATACTGTTCACCCCCCCCTCTCAGTATAAGTCCATGTTCTTCAATTTGTATCAGAGCGGGTCTCTCCAGAAAGAGCCTAATAGCTTGGAGAAGGATCTATCAGAGGAACATACAAATTCAAAAAGATATGAAGAGGTTGAGTTTGATCTCAAAGGTGAATTCTTCTTGGATTTAATAAAGCTTGATAAATTCAGGGAAGAGAATTATGTTCTCAAGCATCAATGTCAGGAAGAAGAGATAGCAAGATTAGAATTGTATTAAAGTGTTATAGACTTCAAAATTCTAGCTGAAGAAGGGAAGAAGGTTGAACAGGTTATGACAGAGGTTCTCAAACGAAAGGAATCTGATTACGAGAAACTAGAAGAAGATTTTATGTCTCTTAGAGTGAAGTTGGAACAGTTGGCTCTCAGACAGAATACTCCGTGTGAAAAGCAAAAGAATGATGGTATCACCATTCAAGAAATAGGGGCTTCGAGCAAGATCAATCTTCATCCTGAAGAGCGGTGGATTCTATTTGGTCACAAGAAGAACAATCATCCAAGGCATCAAAACAGGTTACATAATACTTTCCATGGCTATTGTTTTTCTTGCAAGAAATTTGGTCACAAAGCTATGCATTGCAATAAGTCTATGACTAGCCATAGTAAGGAAAATGTTAACTCTTTTGCATCTCTTATGAATAAATATGTCATGTGTTACAAGTGCAATAATTTTGGGCATATAGCAAGGATGTGCAGTTTGGATAGATCTAGCCTTGAGTTCACTAAAAAGAGAAATGAGATCAAATCTAAATCAATGATAGTTCAAACTGCTTTTCATGATCAAGACAAAGTAGAGAAATGGTATCTTGATAGTGTTTGTTCAAAACATATGACTGGTGAAAATGAAAAGTTTTTGGTCTTAAAAGAAACAAACAGAGGAACAGTCGGTTTTGAAGATAATAGGTCAGCTAAAATTTGTGGTAAAGGGACTCTTAGTTTGGATGGGAAATCTAAAACAAAAAATGTTTTTTATGTAGAAGGCCTAAGACATAATCTTCTAAGTGTGAGTCAACTTTGTGATCAAGGGCGCATAGTATCTTTCTTTTCAGATAGATGTGAGATAAGTAAAAAAAATGGAAAAATCATTACTAGTGCTACAAGGACTCCAAACAATCTTTACATGCTAAGTGACATAAAAAAAGGAAAAGTGTTTTCTAACTCAAGAAGATGAGAGTTGGTTATGGCATAAAAGATTGGGGCATTTGAGCTTTGATAATCTTGTCAATATTAGTAACAAGGAGGCAGTTAGAGACTTGCCCAAAATAAAAAGGCCCCATAACATAGTTTGCGGTCCTTATCAACATGGAAAATAGACTAGAACCAGTTTCAAATCAAAAGGGTATACTTCTTCAAAACCATTGGATCTTATTCATATTGATTTATGTGGCCCTACCAAAACTCAGAGCATTCAGGTAGAAAGCTACTTCATGCTGTTTATAGATGATTATTCTAGAATGACTTGGGTTACTTTTCTCAAAGAAAAATCTGAAGCTTTTGAAAAATTTAAAGCTTTCAAATAAATGATTGAAAATGATACTGACAAGAGAATCAAATGCTTAAGATCAAATAGAGGAGGAGAGTTCACTTCAAATGAATTTGTGGAATACTATGAGCAACAAGGAATCAAAAGAGAATATTCAATAGCAAGAACTCCTCAACAAAATGGAGTAGTTGAAAGGAAAAATAGAACTATTGAAAATATGGCTAGAGCTATGTTAAATGAGTCAAAAATTTCATATGGCTTTTGGAAAGAGGCAGTCAGTACAGAAGTCTACATTATCACCAGGGCCAAAATTAGAGTCAATCATCATAAAACTCCTTATGAGTTGTGGAAAGGAAGACCAACTACAATAAAATACTTCAAAGTGTTTGGGAGTAAGTGCTTCATCAAAAGGGAAGATTAGAATTTGGGTAATTTTGATCCTAGATGTGATGAGGGAATCTTTCTTGGGTATTCGAGCAGAAGCAAGGCCTATAAATGCTTCAACAAAAGAAATCATATAGTTGTAGAGAGCATAAATATAATAGTTGATGAAAATACAGGGATAATAGAACCAGTCCAGGAACTCAGTGATGAAATTTGTCAAGAAGAATTCATAGAGGTTTCAGATGAAGAAGAGGAAAGACAACAACTGCTTCCAAAAACTCCTTCAAGATATGTTCAGAAACATCATCCCAAATATTTGATCATTGGTTATCCAAATAGTAGGCAAACAAGAAGAAGAGTCATTCCCTGACATGGTTCTACAAATGTTTCATTATTATCTTAGATTGAGCCAAAAGATTTCAGTGAAGCATGTGCAGATAAGTTTTGGGTAAAAGCAATGGATGAAGAGCTAAATCAAATAGAGAAAAGTGAAACTTGGGAATTGGTTCCAAGACCTAAGGACAAGAATTTCATTGGCACAAAATGGATATTCAGAAATATACTCATTGAGGATGGAAATATTGTCAGAAACAAAGCAAGGTTAGTCTACAAAGGTTATGCTCAAGTAGAAGGTGTTGATTTCGAAGAGACGTTTGCTCCTGTTTCTTGTCTTGAAGCTATCAGAATGTTTTTGGCCCTTTCAAGATTCAAATCATTCAAGGTATATCAAATGGATGTAAAGTCAGCTTTTCTAAATGGGGTGTTGGTAGAAGAAGTCTACATAGAACAGCCAGAAGGAGTGTCTCTCTCAGAACAGTCAGACTATGTGTGTAAACTGAAAAATGCCTTGTATGGGTTAAAGCAAGCACCTAGTGCTTGGTACTCAAGACTTGACAGGTATCTTCATGAGCAAGGCTTTAGGAAAGGTGTGGCAGATAGCAATTTGTATATTAAGAATGAAGGTGATGATATGTTGATTATGGTTGTCTATGTTGATGATATTATTTTTGGGGGAAATAATACTCAGATGTGCAAAGATTTTGCTAACACCATGCAGAAGGAATTTGAGATGTCTATGATTGGAGAGCTGTCATTATTTTTAGGTCTTTAGATTGATCAATCAAAATATGGTATATTTCTCTCTCAAGGAAAGTATATCAAAGAAATGTTGAAGAAATTTGGTATGATGGATAGCAAACCAGTGTGTACTCCAATGATTACAGGGTGCAAGATGAGTAAATATGATGAATCTCTAGTAGAATATCAGATGTTGTACAGATCAATGATTGGCATTTTATTATATGTTACAGCTACCAGACCAGATATCATGCAGGAAGTTGGGTTAGTAGCAAGATTTTAGGTAGCTCCTAAATATTCTCATGTTATGGCAGTTAAGAGGATATTCAGATATCTGAAGGGCACTATGGACTTTGGGATTTGGTATCCCAAAGGTGATGATTTCACTCTCATAGCTTATACAGATGCATATTGGGCAGGCAATATTGATGATAGGAAAAGCACTAGTGGTGGAGCATTCTTTTTGGGAAAGAGTTTGGTTTCTTGGCTAAGTAAGAAACAACCTTCAGTTTCCTTATCTATAGCAGAGGCTGAATACATAGCAACAGTGGTTGGGTGTACACAGGTTTTATGGATGAAAACCACCTTGAAGTATTTCAAAGTCAAGCATGAACAACCCATCTCCATACTTTGTGATAATACAAGTGCCATAAGTATTTCCAAAAATCCAGTAATGCACTCAAGGACAAAGCATATTTCCATCAAGTATCACTTTCTAAGGGAGAAAGTGCAAGACAAACAAGTCAAGGTAGAGTATGTGTCTACTAAAGAGCAGATTGCAGATATCTTCACCAAACCTCTTCCAAGAGATATGTTTGAGTATCTAAGGGAGAAATTGGGAGTTGTACTCCCACCCCAGAATTAATCACCTTATCAGGAGGTGGGGGAGGGACTAAGCTAAGAGGCTCATTCTTAGTCTTGAGCCCCAAAGGTGACCCTTTTCCATTGATGACAAAGGGGGAGAGATATGAGTAAGGGGGAGAGCTTCAAAATGTAGAGGAGAGCTTCAAGTCAGGGGGAGCAAAACTTCAAAGGAAGATTTTCAGTTGTGGGCACAGTTGGTCGGTTGTTAGCACATTTGGTTTTAGTTTTGGCTCTTGAGAAATGTTTTTAGTAAAGGTTTGCCATCAATGACAAAGGGGGAGATTGTTGGCAATTTTGGGTACTTTGGGTACATTGCTTTTGCTCAAGTGTATAAGTTGTCATTGATGTCAAGAAGCTCTTGAAGGAATTTGATTTGATGTCAAATAATTTGTTTTGATGAAGGTTACGGCATGACAGTTTCAAAGGTCTTTTGTAAACCCCAAGTTGGCAGGTTTAAAGATTACAAGTGGATGCATTAGTTTAATGCATTTGGGTCCAGGAGGAAGTATTTATTTAAATAATTAAAAACCTTGTTAAGGTTCCCTTTAATTATTTTTAAATAAATATTAAATTATTGTTTGCAATGGGTTCTCCTAACCCATGGTGCAAATGTCTTAACTATGTGGGCGCTATGTTTTAAGATTGTGGGTGCTAGCAAAGACCTCCGTAGACATGTTAAAATCCTTGCCGACATCAAGAGATTATGGTAAAAATGCATATAAATCTCCCTCAATGAAAATCAAGAATGATCAGATCCGCATTTTGAAAATAGTTGCTCGCTGTGAATTCGTGATCTGCTATTTGATTTCTTCCTCGCTGTGATTTCGTGATCCAGATTTCTTGTTCGACTATGTATTTACAATTTTCGTGAATCCGCTATTCATTTTTTTAACTCATCGTTTGTCGTAAATCCATCGTAAGGTTTTTGTCTTTGTGTTCGCGTCAGAAGAAAGGGAGGCACTGTTGTTTTATTTAATCCCTGGCATAGAAGGAACAAGGCTAACAGCATGAGGTTTAAACCTCACCGAGTGCCTTTAGCACACCGATAGCGACTAGGCTGTTGGCGCGTTACCCAAACGGGAGGTTCCACATTCGAATAACGTGAAAGGGTTTTTCATCGTGAAGTGGACGTAGTGGGTGGTGTTAGAATTCATGCACAATTTCTCCATAGCGCGATTTTTGATGTTGGCCAAGGTATTTTCGAAATTAATTTTTGCTAAGTGTATTTTGTGGATGGAGGAAGTTTATTAGAGGGCAAAACAACTTAGGAGTTATAAGGAGTTTAAAGCTTCTTTTATTTTTGATAAAAGATTCTTTTGAAGGTGTTGTTTGAAATATCTTATTGCATTCTTATGAGAGATAAATTTTATTTTTGATAAGACTATAAGGGAGAAATAAGGTGTATAAGGGATAATTTTTTCTTGTAATGTTGAGAGTGCTTTTGGTTGATTATGGAAATGAAAGCATGATGTTTTAAGGTTAAAATTGCTTCTTGTGTGAAGTTGTGAAACCTTAAGTGGGCAGCTTTGAGATTGACATTTTCTTTCATTAAATTGGTAATAATCAAGCTATTCTTTACTTGGTTAAAGTGTTGGGCTTACTCCTTTGTTGATGATTTGAAAAGTTGGTTTGTGCTATTGTGATTTGAGTTGGTGGATGCTTTTTGTTCAAACAATATTGGAGAGAAAAGGAGTTCTACTTGTTTCCTTTTCTAATGTTGATTGTGAAATGCTTCAAGGTTGTGTTTTGAGTTGAATGGTGTTGATTGAACCTTGTTTGATGAGCATTGATGTTGAATCCCTAATTGATGGTGAAAATAACATGAGTATCATTGTTATGTGATTCTTTGCATAGTTGGAAAATTGTTGGGGTTTCATGTTCTTGAAATAAAGCATTCTATCCTATCCATTTCAGATATTGAGTCGAGTTTTCAGATTTGAGATTGAGTTTGAACTGAGTTGATTTGAGTTGATTTTTGAGATTGGGAGTTGAGTATAGAACATATTGAGTCTCTAACAATTCTCTTTATGCTTCTATGAGTTTGACAAATCACATTGGGTCTCTTACAATTCACATTGTGATTTCCTACTAAGAAAGTATTTTTTTTTCTTAGTGAGCTTGTTGAGTTTTGGACAGGTTCCGGTGGGGACTTGTGAGTAGTCTTGGATAGGTTCCGGTGGGGACTTGTGAGTAGTTTTGGACAGGTTCCAGTGGGGACTTGTGAGCAGATTTGGATAGGTCCTAGTAGAGGACTTGTGAGCTGAGTTTGATAGTTCTATCAGAGAACTTGAGGACAGAGGTGCACTGGTTCTTTGAGAAGAACCTGAGGACATATTTGGAAAGTGTTTGAGAAGGCTTGTGTGTAGAGGATTGATTTGTTCAAGCTTAAGCATTGGATAGATCTGACAGACAAAGGAAGACTTGTACTAGACCGATTGACTGTGTTTGGTACAGGTTGCTGAGTTTTTGTGGACATGATCATAGAAGGCAGAGGTCTCTTAGGCTAAGCATTGAGGACAGGAGGTCTTCAATGTAAATGAGTTCCATGTGTTGGCAAGAGGTAGAGGCAGTTGATCTTTTGAGGGATCATTTCCAGAGCAGAGGGGAAGGTATCTCCTTTGAGCAGAGGCTCATAAATTCTGATTAGGGGAAGGTATCTCCTTTGATACAAGGCTCATAAATATTTTAATTGGAAAGGATTCCCAAAGAACTTTGAGGAAATTTTTAGAGAAAAGTTTTGTGGATGTAGCCCAGCCATTTTGGGTGAACCACGTTAAAAATGGGTCTTCAATGTGTGATGCTTTCTGTCTTGATTAATGTTGTGTTGATGCCACTGCTGTCTAAAGTTAAAATTATTAATTGGTTAAGTCTTATACTATTCACCCCCCTCTCTCAGTATAAGTCCATGTTCTTCAACCTTGGTTGATCAGAAACCAGAAGTCTTGATAGATTTCCTAGTTAAAGAGAGAGGTACTCTTGGACAGATAGAAGGAGGCTCGAAAGGCTTAAAAAAGAAGATATATTCAAAGGATGAAAGAAGTCCTATTTAGCTAGAGCAAGAGGTAAGAGAATTTTTTCTTGTTAAATATAATTTGAGGACTCTAAATGCTTGTCTAAAAATAGAATTATGCCAATATGGTTGCAATAATTCAACACACGGGTAGAGATTAAAAATTTAATAGCATAGACTCTATTGTACCACTGAATTTAGCAACTAGAAAAAAATAGTGTGAAACTAAGGGGTATTCAATCATTATTATAAAAATTGGTTGTGTTAAGACATTAAGGGAGATTCCCTATTTGAAGAAGTAACAATCTAAAATTTATAAAACATGTAGATTTATTATCCATTTATCTCTAACCAAGTGAAGGCGTTAAAAAAAATATGTATCTATATTAATCGATAATCATACGAACAAGAGCATTTTATCTACATTCGCTATCTACGTATCAAACCCACTCATAAGCATTGTGACTAAACCAAAGTTGCATATGATCTCATTAATTGGGTAATGTGTTAGGGAATCCTTTCTACTTGCGATTTTGTATGTGTTTCAAGCAATGTTTAGTGGTTTAATCACCCAAATTTGGTCTTTACTGAGTAAATGGAAGTTTTATGCATCATGGTAGAGACCCTTTGGTAACTTCATTGCACTGTATTACCCAGGCATGTTAGACTCATGTAAGAGCAAATGGTAAATAGGATATTTTGGTGTATGAGATAACATGGAGGAGACTATTCACCCTATGTGACCCCTCACGGCCAGATACAGATAGATGTAGTTACGTACGATTACATGTTTCAAAAGAAACCCATTTGGGACTATGAAGCCATAACATAGAACTACAGTCACTCTAGAAGCTTGAGAAAATACAACCTCTTGCAGCTGAACATAACCAAAAATAGTCACATGTGCTCTAATATAGCTTCATCCCTAGGGGAAATATACTCCATTAAATTTATCAATTCACTATGCAAAGTGGGTTATGATGATAGAATACTTTAGGGGAAACTAGAATCTCTTTGTGATGACCCGATCTACTCTAGAGACCATATGATTGAAATAAAACACCTTGGTTATATGTTTTCTCACTGTGTATTTATTTTTTCTTCTTGAAAACCTATGAAGACACATGATTCGAATCTGCTATCTTATCTAGGATGATTCAAACTCAAATAGAGGTTTTAGAAATACTCGTGGATGATGTTTGCTATCTTATGCTCACCTGGTGATGGCATAATTTAAAGTACCTATGTAAACCCATGTGATGTTGATATTTACTAACAACGATCCCTCCTCTAAAAATTTAACACCAAAAAACTTGTTAACATGAACCTTTTTACATCTAGTGAAATACATGTGATATTCTATGGTTGACACAAGGATAGCTGGCACTCGGTTGGTTGACACATGAATAGTTGGCACTTGGTTGGTTGATACAAGACAAGAGGTTATCCTGATCCACCTTCGTTAAGTTGAACATTCATTTTTTTGTGAAATGATAATAATGAACCATCACACACCTAATGTCTAGTGATATTCATATGGTTAAGAAATGAGAAGCACCTCCTTAGATAGAATTCATCATGTCATAGTTTGGTCGAACCCAACGAAGGTAAAATTTGAAATGAGGCTATTGAGGGGTGTGAGGTGAATCACTCGCCACCTAAACATTGTGCCATGCGTAGGTAACTAGGTGGAGGAATTTTATTAAGTGACTAGTAATGAAATTGTCATTTAAATTTCGTGTTCAGTGGATTAGTGGCCTAGTCACTTATAGTATCAAAGAAATATAAAAACATAAGTAGGTTTATTATAAAGTACCATAAAATCATTCTTTAAAGGCCAATTATCTCTGGTCTACCAAATCAAGGTGAATAGAGACACTCTCTTCTATCCAAAAGAGTGATTAGTAGATAATTTGACTAATGAATAGATGAAATATTCAATTTTGAATGTATTTAAGGGTACATCTTCATAACTTAGTATAGTTTTAATATGAATGTTAATATCCCTTAGAATTTCTACTTAATTAAAGGAGTGGATGATAAAAATTTGGACTAATGTAGGGAAATTACATTATGTAATTTATAAAATATGCTATAATACTTTTGTAAGGAAGAACTACTATTTAATAAAATATAATTATGCTATAAGTAGATAATACAAGTAGCTATAGACTATTTAAATAAGGGAAGAATATTTTTTTCATGAGTTAAAGGTATGGGTTTAATTCACCGAGTTGAAGTAGTGAACATGAGATCTTACATTATCAAGTTTGGTGATTAAATATACATGGTGCATAGTTCGGTGAAGTTCAGTGAAGTTTGGTGAACCACTTCAACCACTAAATAACCACCCTATCACCTACCTTGGAGAGCGCATCATGAAATAGCACTAAGGTTTAAATAATGTAATAAACTAATATAATTGCTAACATCCCCCCTTATTACATTATTGGCAAATACAAAGAGCATTGCAAAACAATTCAAATTTGACACGTGCAAGTGCCTTGGTGAAAATATCTGCAACTTGCTCATCAGTGGGAATGTACTGGAGCTGTATGTGGTGCTTTGGAACTTCATCTCGAATGAAATGACATCGAGTGTCAATGTGTTTGGTACGCTCATGAAATATTGGATTCTTGACAAGATTCAAAACACCTTGATTGTCATAAAACAAATGAAGTGGAAGATTCTTTGGAAGACCCATGTTTGTAAGAATGTGACTTAACCACATTATCTCGTAGACTGCTCCACTTGCTGCATGATATTCTACCTCTGTAGAAGATAAAGCAACCACCTGCTGCTTCTTACTGTGCCAAGAGATAGGTCCAGATCCAAGATGGAAAATGTATCCAGAAGTCGACTTGCGATCATCAATGGATCCGGCATAGTCTGAGTCCGTGTATCCTTGTAAGAAGAACTTGTCATTCTTCTTGTACTCCAAGCCATAGTCTGTACTACCATGGACATAATGAAGAACTCTCTTTGCTGCTTTCCAATGACTCACCTTAGGTTCCTGCATGAACCTTGAAAGATAACCCACAACAAAACTGAGATCTGGCCTGGTATTTGTCAGATATATGAGACTCCCAATCAGTTGGTGATAGAGAGTACCATCTACCTATGGTGATTTATCATATCATGATAACTTAAGTCCTGGCTCCATTGGAGTTGCTTTAGACTTGCAGTCAGTCATGCGATATTTGTCGACCAATGTCTTGGCATACTTCTTTTGTGTTACTCTGATATGATTCTTTTTTTGAGTCACTTCCAAACCAAGACAATAGTGAAGAAGTCCTAGATCTATCATTTCAAAAGATTGTTTCAAATCATCTTTCACTGCATCAATCATGTTCTCTGAACTGCCTGTTATGATCAGATCATCCACATATAGTACCAAAATCACTATGTCAGAACCATTGTTCTTGATATAGATATTTGCATCTGAAGGACTTCTTTTGAATCCATGCTGCACTAGGTGACTGTCTATTTTGATGTACCAAGCTCGTGGAGCTTGTTTTAGCCCATACAAGGATTTGATCAACTTGCAAACTTTTTGTTCTTGCCCTTCAACCACAAATCCTTTTGGTTGGGTCATGTACACTTCTTCTTGTAGGTCACCATTCAAGAAAGCACTTTTTACATCCATCTGATGTAACTTCCACCCAAACTGAGCTGCCATGGCACAAAGTACTCGAATGGTAGTCATTTTTGTAGTAGGGGCAAAAGTCTCTTCATAATCTATGCCTTCTTTCTGAGCATAGCCCTTTGCAACAAGATGGGCCTTATGCTTATCAATAGTACCATCTACCTTATACTTCACTTTGAACACCCATTTGCAGCCAATGGGCTTCTTTCCTGAAGGTAGATTAACTAGCTTCCATGTATGATTTTTCATGAGAGATGTATGTTCTGCTTCCATAGCAGCCTTCCACTGAGGCTCACTAAGTGCATCTTGAACTGTTGTGGGTTCATTTTCATCCAATGCTGACATATAAACCCTCTCATCATCCATATATATTTCTTTATCTTCCTCTGCATCTACAGATAGTTCATCAAATTATTGGTAAAGCTCATCAACCTCTGAAGTTGATGCCTCTGCTCTCATCTGTTGAGTCATACTATGAGTACAAGGTCGATCTAGAGTTAGATCTAGAAGTGAAGTCAACTTTGAATCTCTCAATGTGCTAGTATACCATTTTGGAACCTTGTTCTATGGGGGTGGAACCTCTTTCTTAGGCTCCTCTTCCTCTAGGTATACAGTTGTAGAGGTGTTATCTGATGTGAAAGCTTCATCAAATACCACATCTCTACTTATGTGTGTTTTCTTGGTCATAGGATCTATCAACCGATATCCCTTTGAATGCTCATCATAACCAAGAAAAATACATTGTAAGGTTTTCTCATCTAACTTCTTCCTCTTCTATTTTGGTATGTGCATGAATGCCTTACATCCAAAAACTCTTAGATGAGAAATGGAGGGTTTCTTACCACTCCATGCTTCTTGTGGAGTCTTGCCCTGTAGAGCTCTTGTGGGTGCTCTATTCAAGAGGTATGATGTTGTACTCACTACTTCTACCCAATACTCATGCTCAAGATGTGCCCCCTTAAGCATACATCGAACCATTTCCATAATGGAATGATTCCTCCTTTCAGCAACTCCATTTTGCTGTGGAGTATAGGTAGTTGTCAGTTGTCTCTTAATCCCATGTTCATTCAAAAATGATGAAAATTCCTTGGAGGTATATTCCCCCCTCGATCTGAGTGGAGGGTTTTGATGGAACATCCTGACTCCTTCTCAACAAGCTTCTTGAACTGCTGAAAGTACAGAAATACCTCTGACTTCAATTGAAGAAAGAAAACCCACATCTTCCATGAGTAATCATCAACAAACAATTGAAAATACCTCTTTCCACCATAGTTGTTTGGCATAGGACCGCACAGATCGGTGTGTACCAACTCCAAAGGTTTCTTAGCTCTTGAAGAGCTAACCTCAAATGGTACCTAGTGTTGCTTCCCTGCTAAGCAATCCGAGCATACTGGAAATGTGGATGAAAGGTTGGGAAGGCCTTTCACCATCTCATATTTTCTCAACTCGAGCAAATATCCTGAACTCAGATGCCCATATCTCTTGTGCCAAAGAGAAGTAGCCTCCTTTGTTGTCACTGCCATGGCAACATGAGGCATGGAAATGACATCTAAGATGAACAAGCCATGCTTGTATGATCCTATTGCTACATGCTTTCCCTTGTTGGTGATGAAACATCTCTTTCTACCCTCCTCAACATGAAAAACAACATTCATGTCTCTATCCAAGATCTGAGGGATGGACAACAAATTGTTGGCCAATCCAGGAACATAGAGTACCTTCTCAATCTGACATTTGCCATCTGGAAGAGTGATGGAAACATCTCCTTCACCCTGGACTTGGTAGGTTTGATTGTCAGCAATTATCACTGGCTTACCTTCCTTTTCCTCAAATATCTCAAACCATGATCTATCTCCAGTCATGTGTTTACTAGCACCTAAATCAATATACCACACTACATATTTCTACTTAGATGAAGTGTGAGTCATGAGCACCTTGTGTGCTCGCTCAAAATCTGAGTTCGAGTCTGATTCAGCATAAGCAACATTCCCCTTGGGTTGCTTATTCTTCTTCTATGGTTTGTATTTCCCTTTGCCCTTCTTCTTGTGATCTTGGTCATTCTGTTGTTTATTCTTAAACCAACACCTGTTGGTGTCATGGTTATTCATATCACAAATTTTGCAATATTTTTTATCTTTCTATTGATGTTGTTTCCATTTTCCTTTTGATGAAGATCCTCCCTTCTAAAAATTACCTTGTTTCTTACCCCCTTGTTTGGTGTAGAGGGCATTATCTAGCACTTCATATTTCTAAAACTGATTTGCCTCCTCAGTTTGAAGCAAATTCACCAATTCCACAAAGGAAACTTGTCTACCAGACACATTAAGAGAGGTAATCAACACCTTGTAGGATTCTAGAAAAGCTCTCAAGATGACTGAGGTCAAGAGAGTATCTACCACTATCTCTCCCATAGCATTCAATTTGGCTTTCAATTCTACCACTCTGCATAGGAATAGGTCAACTGTCTCACCAGATTTCATATTGAGTGTATGTAGTTGAGTTTGAAGGTTTAGAATAGTGGATTGATTCTTCCCTTCATAAATGGTAATCAAAGCATCCCAAGCTTCCTTACCAGATTTGGCATCACAGATATGAGGTTGGACCTCATCTATAGTAGCAAGCAGAATAAACATGAGATATCTTCTATCCTTCTTATCAAAGGCCTCTTGATCTGCCCCTGCTATTGTAGGACGTTTTGTAGTGCCAGTCACTACATCCCACAAATCTTCAACCTGAAGGATAGCTCTCATCTTTGTCTTCCATGGTGCAAAGTTAGAACCTTTTAGCAACTATGAATCTGATAGATATTTGTGAATAGTGGCCATTGTGAAGGTTCCTTATAACACCAAATGGTCCCCCTTTATTTATACTTGCAAGAGTACGTGAAAGGGAATTCAATAAAATTGATGGCACCTACCTCAAAACCCTTCGAAAGAAGGTTGATGAGTTGGAGGAGTTTAAGCCAAACAATCAGAAAGAATTAGGGTATTAAATGGAGTGAATATCAAAACTGGTTTGCCTTATTTCTCCCGATGATTGATAGAGAACAATAGCTCAGACATCATTGTTGCAGCTATATTAGGTGTTAGATATAGTAGTCCAAGCATGACAACATCACCTGTAAGTGTGGACCAGAGGTATCGTATATACTGAACGTTGTTGTGCAATAAATTGCACAAATAGGTGTAAAATTTGGGGTCTTTTCTTTGCTTTGTATATTTTACTTTATGATTGAAATGCAAGAAAATAAGAAATTTAAATGCAAAATACAATCACAAGTGCCCACAAATTTAAACACTTTAGGTGTCGGTTTCCACCGAAAATGCACCTATTACAATGCCAATTTTGTTACAATGAAGATATTCACTTCCAAAAGTTCTTTTCAAATCAACAATTTTTCTTCCCCCCTTTGTCTTAGAATTTTGCAAAAAAAAATGCTTTTGATCCCCCCTTTTTGTTGCAAAATAAACAAGGATGAAAAAATTGTGCTATACCCTTTCAAGTGCCAAAAAAAAACTTATCCCTCCAAAAAATTGCTTGAAAGGAATAAACAAAGTATTTTTTTAAAAAATACCTCTTAAATAGCTCCTCCGCTTGCTTTGGCAAAAAAAAAATGTGTTGCTTTGCCCTCCTTTGTCAAAAAATGCCCCTTCTTTGTCAAAAAAATGACCCTTCTTTGGCAAAAAATTGTTGACAAAAAGTTGTCAAAAAATCTTGCTGAAAAAAAATATTGTCAAAAACTTGTTGACAAAAAAAATGTTGTCAACAAAATATGCTATGCCAAAAAAAATTGCACGAAGTGGGGGGGCATAAAAAAAAAATTGTTTCTATTGGCAAGGGAAGGATTTGATCCCGTGACCTCTGCATCGCCAATGACTTAGCATAGGCCCAACAAGCCATTCGGGCTAGTGCGCTCAATGGAAAGGGAAATAAACCACATGTTTCTTATTCCCGTCAACACCGAGAAGAAGAAGAAAAAACTTTCAGACTTTAGTCCCACATGCATCAAGAGGATGCAAATGATGCGCTTAAAAAACACTTGCTCTCACCTTTTAGTTTGATTGCCTATGGGTAATCAAGAATGAAGAACGTCCTTTTGTTGCCCACATGAACCAAAAAGAAAGCACCATGTTAACACTGGTGGACCATGTAACCTTGAAAATAACACCTTCCACATCAGCAAAACTACCAACATTGCCATGTCAGCCACCTCCAATTAACCTCTACCATGTCTGCCCATCAGCTACTACCACGTGTTTTCTAGTCAGCCTCTGCCATGTATCTGCACAAATTAGGAGTCCCGCTCCTTGGGATTTGTGCCCTATCGCATCATGTCAGGTTTTGTGTGTGATCTCATTCCATGTGCTCTAGCTTCATTTTGCATGTAGTGTGTCAGTTCTAGGTGTGTTTTGCATGTAGTGTGTTAGGTCTAGGCATGCAAGGATCCTCTGTAAAATTTACCCCAAACATAATCCTCAAGAAACGTGCTCAATGAAAGCTTTGTTCTTCTCCCTCCTTGCATGATTTGGTACCAAGTTGAAGCAGTGAACATTAGATATTATATTATAAATTTTGGTGATTAAATATACATGGTGCAAATTTTGGTGAAGTTTGGTGAACCACTTAACCACCAAATAACCACCCTATCACCTACCTTGGAGAGCGCATCATGAAACATAGCTCTAAGGTTTATATTATGTAGTATAAAACTAACATAATTGCTAATAGAGTGAAGGATTTATTGTGTATCAATTTTGGAGAATGGATATGGAAATCATTCTTGAGGGGAGTATGGGATCCCCACTTTGCTATTATACTCCTTAATATGCGTTCGATGATCATTCATAAACATGTGTGACTATAAGAATTTGTAAAATTCTATGTACTATACAGATGTCTTAGAGAAAGGAAATTGGGGTTTCCTTATTTGCATCTTGGTTTGACAAGAGATGAATTGATCTCTTATAATTGTATAAATGATTTTAAAAAGGATCCATGAGATGCCTTTCTATGTTGTAATTATTACATTTTTAGTTTATGAATGAGAGGGGAAAGAAATATTTTGGAGGTTGGGTTTATTCCCCATGAGGATTCCCGAGATAAATATTGTGTCATTATCATTTGTGGGTTGCTTTATTACTCATTTGAATGTTGCATATACTTATTTTAACATGTTGTAGATAAAATGGTTTATAAGTGTGGTAATTAGAATATTTGAGATGGTATATAAGATGTTATGAGCACGCAAATATAGATAAAATAGACTCTAGATGGATGTGATAATGATTACTAAATGTTTTTACTTTCCAAAATGATGCTAATGTATTGTAAAATGCTATGTAATTATATGCTTTGATTTAATAGATGTTAGTGGTTCTATGCTTTACTTTACAGGTTGTATATGGAAATGCACTAGAGGATAAAGTGAATGGGTTGGAGTGATGATAAGAACTATACAAACATGTGTGGATATTAAAATATGTGAAGACTAAGGTTTTTATATGTAATGGATAACTAATATGATTTAAACCAAATTGGAGTTCAGAGTGGGTTGGAGCCCACAAATGGCAATTTGGGCTTGAGTTGTAGTTCAAGCAAGACCTTACATTCTAAGTTGGTGCTCGAATGTACATGTGGAGTAGGTGCTCCCATAATGGTGAAAATAATACCTTTTGGTAATTAAATTAAATTATTAAGATATATAACAATGAGGATGTATTAAATGAAAAAAAATTCAAATAAATCTAAAGAGGATTAAGTGAAAATAATTGTGCTTAAGATGTTTATTCCAAGGATTGTGTAAGTTAATCACATTTAATGATATATATTTCTTAGTTACCTCATCGTTGATATGAGGGATTGTAACTAAGATGATGGTTGAACATTGGTGTGGTTCTCCATCTTCAAGGCATTTGCCTACATACTAGTCTTGGTGGATAGTATTGTGAAGAGTGATTCTCTTTGGTGATGGATAAAAACCTAACGCTCTGGTGAGAGTTATTATACCCGAGTGGTATGAGGGCTTTGTAAAATTTGGTCACTTATACTCAAGAGTGACTCTAACCAAGTCTTAATATCTCTTGATAAATATTGGTTCAAATGTATTGGCTGCTCACTTGAGATATGATTATAAAATGTATGTTAATAACATGTTAATTGTCAAATTTCTAGGTTAAATGGCTATATTCACACCTAGACATTACATGATAGTTATCAAAAAAAGAATTTTTTATTTATTTACAATTTTAGACAATGTTACAATACACTCTGGGTATGGAAGCTGTCACAATATTAGAACGTTGAAACTTCATAATTTTCTTTACATGAAATTTTGGTGCAAACCATATCAGAACTCTACCAAATAGCCCTGATATCCCAAGTGTCCCAATTCTACAAAGTAATAATCCACCTGACAATTGGTTATAATTGAATGTAATAAATTATGCTACACCATTTAAATCAAAAACTAATCATCATACCATGTATGTGGTATTATTATTAGTACAATAAAATTGGCGTATAAACCCAAAATAAATGGCATCACCATGACCTCAACTAAAATCTCAGTCATCGAAATATCCAACTAGAGAAAATTCATGCTCTGAATAGATAAATGGAGGTGAAATATTGTAGAAAATTTTAATGTATTTATAAAATACATAATATGGCTAGGGATTGCCATGATATCCATATATGAGGAGATCCATTTCCGTAAAACACCGAGTCTAAGAAAATTTATTATGAATTTCCCATGATAAGTGAGTCTGCACATATCTATTATAAAGAAGACTCTGATAAAGCTCACTGTTAAAAGATGCTTTCCCAGTGGGAAAATATTTCTTGACAAAATCCAGATAACACTAAGGAAAAAATTCAAATGAAATATTTAAAGGATCGCTTGTAGGAGATATTCAATAATCTCCAAATCAGACATGAAAGGTCTAGTTTGGCCAACTGAAGAATATATCAAACCATTCAAAACAAATTAAAGCATATTCAATAGCAAAATAATTATGTGAATTATTTCTTAGCCAAACATTATAGGGAGAATCCCGAATAGAAGTCTCATAGTAGATCTGATCCATGGATATGAGAGCATTGTGAGATTCAATAGCCTGATCTTGAAGGAAATTTCACAACTCTTCTTTTTGTCGAAGAAAATTTTGAGGAATCCAGATAAAAGAATCATAAAACTCATGTTGATGCTCTTCATAGCAAAACATGTTGGCTACTCTCTAAATTGGCTATCTTCCAAAAGAAGTTATGAGAATATTTTATTTCTTTTTGCTAACATGTTTAGTGTCAATAACTACTTATGGCTAAATTTTGAAATAGTACTTGAGGATAAGATATCAAAATAAGTGCGTATAAAACCGTTCATTGGATCATCGAAGGGTAGATGATGGAACATCATGCAAAGTTAGAAAAATGGTAATGGAGGGACACGTGTACCATGATATTGAATTATAAGACACATTGAAAAATAATACCTCCTCGAGAATTGGAAAAAATCAAACAACCTGAGATGATTGATTCATGATCTACGAAAGTTATTGGACCTCGAAATGATAATAAATAAACAAAACCAAGGTAATAACTCTAACCTCACGATATCGATAAAAAGATATAAAATCGTAACTAGGAAATATTATCTAAATTTTAGTAGAAGAAATTAACTTGACAATTTCACATGGTAGTAATTACAATTATGCTCTTATTAGGGTTCACCCTATTAGTATTGGTGATAGTGGGAAAAAACACCATAGTGTGTCTTCTAATACTCTTACTTCTGGTAGCCAATATATTGGTACATACGCTCTAAGAAATGGCTTATGATAGTGTAAAAACTAACAGTGGTGGTAATGCAAAGCCAGAAGATACCAGAACATTAAATATTATTTGAGCACAACCACCATTGAAGGTAATCTTTAAGAATGCCAAAAATAGACTAGATTTAGATGACTAGAAATGGGTGAGAAATATTGGTTTTGAAGGAGCGGTGTGTCTAGAACCAATACGTGTGGATAGGTGTTATCTATCTACCTTAGTTGAAATATGGGATTCTAGTAGAGGGATATTTTAGTTATCCACTAGAGAAATAACCATCACTTTGGATGATATGTATCAAATTTATCGAATACCGGTAGAAGGATACACTGTGATTGTTACTAATGAAGCAAAAATGGGACACCTTTTGGAAAGAGTGTTCGGGGCCAAATGGAGAAGCCTAAACATCAATAAGGATAGTATAGAATTTGAACTACACTATGTGAAGGTAAAATTGACACAAACATGTTGTATTAATGGAACTCATATCAAGTGTCATTTTACCTGCATCAAGGAGTGCATGATTTCCCTAGAATTTTTTGGGATAGTACAGGATCTAATAGAAATGTCCATTGTATATGCATGGTCTCCAGAATTGTTAGCCCAAACCTATAGAAATTTGTTTGAAATAATATAAATGAAGAAAACTAGATTGAACTATAGTTTCTTATTACAAATTTGGGCTTGGGAACACATAGCGGTAGCAAGATCGCAAGGGCTACTCTATGATGCACATACAATTGTGGGGCCAAAGATGCCCTATATATTAATATAGTAGTGGGTAAAAGAGTGGACCAGTAACATGCCACTTGAAGATGAAAGAGAACAGTTTCACTCTATTTGGGACAATATGCAGTCCCAAGATGTAATCTAGAGTCCATGGCGAAAGGGCCTAACTTGGGTAGAATATGAAGCACAACTCGCTCGTGTGCGATGTTCAAGATGGTTTATTTGGAATATGAGTATGCAATATGAGTATTTTCAATATAATCGAGTATTGCCATAGTTTTATATTATGCAAAAAATAACATATCTACCAAGGATTTATACAAGGAAGGGGTAAAAATTAGTGATACCTCCACTGATGGAACCATTAGCCTTAGAACACAATGAGGCTATATGGACACTAGAGGAGTATGACATGAGCATAATACCTAACTATGATAGTTGGTGGACCACACAATGATGATAACAAGGGGAATATTTAGAAAATGATGCAGAAGACAATAAGGAAATGGTCGAGGCTATTGGTATGGAGGATGAACATTCATATGAGAAAGGAGAATATCCCAAAATAAATGTACACATTGAATAGAGTCAAAATTAAGTCCATAAAACATCATAGAAGATGAATCCTTGAGAAAATCACAACATAAAGTGGAAGCACTTAAAGAACAAGTCCAACTATTAGAGACCCAATAGTTGACCCTAGTAGATAAGTGGGCACAAGAAAATTTTAGGTTGGAAACTGAGAAAGAAACTACCATTATAGAGCAAGTGAGACTCAAAAAATAATTAGCACAAATGTATTACTGGAGGGATACAACAGTAGTAGCCCTGCATGTAGAAAATGCATAGTTACATCGAGCAAAGGAGGACTACCAAACTACATTCTTGGCTTCTTGTTTTGATGCACTAGTGAGTCATGGTTTTCTTATTCCATCATAGCCAACTGTTAGTGTACAACATGGATGTGATAGAACACCTAGAGCAACTCGAGAAACAAATCGAAGTGGAACTCAAATCATTTCTCGAGCAGTTTCTCCAATAATCTCTCAAACAGGTGGTGTTGATACAACATCATGAAGAAAGGACCAAGGAACAACAACCTTGAGATCCTTTCATTAGGAATAAAGCCATAATTTTATAGACTATAGGGTTGTATCTTAGGTACGCCAATAACTTTGGCAAAATGTAGATTAATAAATAAGTAAATTATATACTTTTGTTTACATACTTCTAAGATTGAGTAGAAATAGATAATCAAATATTATGTGTTCATGGTAAAAATGATAAACTAATTAATTTAAGGTATGTAGTAATCCAAAAAATTTCTAATTTAACCAATAAACATATAGAATTTTGTTTGCATGATCATAAAATAAACAAATTTAATCAAGTAAATAAAACTCAATGAATTTGGGGGATGGATCGATGTCCATTCTTGGATAAGGTATGGGATTTATCAATGATTTTATGATGATATAAGTTTACCAAAATGAATCTTAGGATATGAAAAAATCCTAAAATGAGATATATGAAATTATGTTTTTGTCTTTCATATCACCTATATCTAACTGGTTAACTCATGGTAGGAGTTAACAAGCCATATTGAGATACTCTTTGGTGAGAGTTTTGATAAAATTAATAAGACTCATTGTGTATAACATATTGTAGACACATAATTTCATGACATCTCTATGAAACCATTTTGCAAATTCTATTATTGCAATGTAGCTGGTTTTGCAGTAATAGATCATTTAAAGTTGTAATTTTGTGTATTGATGATATTTTCAATACTTATTGCTATGCATTATGAATGTTTTATTATTTCAAGAACATGGCACTGCTAATATTTTATATTTTTGTAGGTCCAAGTACTCTCATGGATGGAATATGTTTCTTTCCATCGAGAACGAGATGTTGGAAATCCAAGGAAGTTGATGAATCAACTTGGGCTAAAATGGATAAATATTAGTTTAGGAAGTTTATGCATTCACTAAGATAGGAACAATACAAAACACATACAACTATGTCTAATCTAAGAGGGGGTGTATATCATGAACCATCCCCCTCAAACCTTATCAAGAGGATCTTAATTGGTCATGGGATCAATTAATGCTCAACAAGAGGAGTCATACACCCTAAGAAATTCTACAAAATTCCAATTTAGGGATTTTGAAGGTTTTTGAGGAAAAGTAATTATTATGAAAATTTAATTAATCAGGTTTAACTAGGTTAATTACATTTAATTTTGAATGCAATTAAATGTCCAATTATTATTGGACCAAATTAGGCACTAGCATTATTTAATGTTTAAGGATTATCTTATTCCTTTCATAGCCTAATGTGGTTGGTGGAGAGAAAAGAGAGATTCTCTCCTCTATTTTTTTTGGTAAGTTAATGTTTTTATTAAAAGGGGGTATTTTAAAGGTGCAATGCCTTTTACAATAGCAGAAAAAAAAGGAAAACCCTCAGAGGAAATAAAATAAGGAACAAAAACTAAGAGGCATTCAATCAACAAAACTGAAAAGGACTAAATCCTTGTACAAGAAGGAACAAAAAGTGACAAGCAAACCACCAACAGAACCAAAGAGGACAAAATAATCCAAGAGGAAGGAAAAACAAATGAGGAAGAAAGCTCAAAAGGGTACGTCAGTCTGCATTGGTGATGCAACAGGAGCCTCTAGCATGGCATTCTTCACATCATCCTTTGGTGCATCCTTTGGGGCTTCGATGTAGGTTTCCTTCACGATTTCCACAACATCCTCATTCTTAGAATAAACCTTAACATTAGAAGGTACCTCTACAACATAAATTACTAGAATATCCTCAAAAGAATCATAGAAAAATAGAAGGTTGAGCACTTGACGTTGTTCCTTGAGCTTCAAAATTGCCTTCCCAATAGCCATATGGGCAGTCTCCAAATGGTCAATGGTAACATAAATGGCATGGATAGCAATCTTATGGAGGTATTTTTCAATAATATTAGGGGAGTTGGAAAGATCCTTCAAGGATTTCTTAGAAGTGGAAGGGGGATTTCAACAAATTCCTTGAATTTGAGTCTTTGGGAACAATGAACAAGTGTTTTTTTTATCTTAGACTTTTTCTTGACATTGGATCCAGAATGAGGTCTATCACTCTTGTAATTTATATTTGGTCTAGAGGCTTTAGGACTAGGCATCGAAGAAGAGTTTTCTTCATATAAATCTGGGGTAGGGATATTTCCTTTGGGAAACTTCAGGAGAAGGAACCTATAAATGATTCTATAAAGTCCCTGGTGACAGGGCAAACCCTCTTCCTTTTTGGTATGGGTGGAGATAATTGCATAATCCATGGACCAATAAAGTGCGGCTGGGATGTTCATCATTTTATCTTCATGGAAATGGTTAATGAATGTTAAATTGAAGCAAACAATCTGATACTCAGGATTATCAACGGTTAAATGTTGCATAATGGGTTTGAGTATTTCCTTCCAAGGTGTAGATAGGTGGTGGCGATACAAACCTTTCTTGTGCAGATTGTGAATCATTGAGTTCTTCTCAAAGTGAGTTAACTTTGCATCCCAATTATTCTTGTTCCTCATAATTACCTTACTGTCAATATTTTGTCCTGTCAATTCGGCCAACAACTCCATAGTGATCTAAAACTCCATGCCATGAATGGTAACAATGACATTGTCCCAGGAGGTAGCAAAATATTTGGTCACCTCCCTGTCGATGCCATAAACTATCTTAAAAAATTTAGTGAGCCCACATTTGTCCTTAAATATGTCATTAGCAATAGCTTCTAATTCAAACATCTCAGGCTTGATAAACATAGGTTTTCCCTCCTTCATGATTAAAAATAGAGAACAGTGGAGCAGAGGAAAAAGAGGAATGCCACAAAGCTGCTTGGAGAAAGGATGATGAGTACACGGAGCATGCATAGGGAGGTATAAATGGAAAGTAGTGGTGCAGCTCTAGAGCCAGCAAGGAAACTAGTAAGGACACCTCAAAAAGAGAAAAATCTTCCTAAAAGAAGGGGATTGGCTATAGCTATTAACAAGGAGGATTTTCAAACATAGAAAATTGCAACAGGTAATTGGGATATTCAAAATACACTGAGAAGTTTGACTCTTGGGGATGCACAAAAAATGGAGCCAACAAGGGGAGCTGGCACAAGAAATGTAAAGGATTGGAAAGTTCACCAAAATAAATATTGGAACAATGTAGAATGAAAAACGGTAACAAATGATTCTAGAAAAATCTAGATGGTGAAAATCAAAAGCCACGATGAAGATATGATGAAATATCATTTTGGGATTCAAAAAATAATTTGTTATCAAAAAATAAGTGCGGGCTAAAAAAATAGGTGGTGGATAACATAAAATTATATCAAAAAGGGTCATGTGAA
Source organism: Wollemia nobilis (assembly GCA_028583015.1). Taxonomy (NCBI): domain Eukaryota; kingdom Viridiplantae; phylum Streptophyta; class Pinopsida; order Araucariales; family Araucariaceae; genus Wollemia; species Wollemia nobilis. The sequence goes on from JAQPPZ010017235.1 coordinate 18,306,349, forward strand.
CATGATCCAAGGTAAGACAATGCAAGTGGTGTGAAAATATCATCCATCTAGAATTAAGATCTTTTTTAATTATTTGAAAATAAACCCAAGGCTTCACATGCACAAGGAAGCATTGGACAATACATTGAACAAGGTGCTCAAGATTCATCATGATTACCAATATTTTGATCATGCCTGATGAGCTCAGCAACTTTAGGAGGAAGATTATTGGTCCATGTCATCAAACCATGGGCATTCACTCTGATGTTAGACAATTTTTCAGCAACCAAATTGGCTTCCCTAAAGACATGTTGGACAATGGTGTCATTTTGTTGAAATAGGATTTGTTTGATTTCTTTCATTATGGTTATGACCCTCCAACTGCAGGGTTTGGAGGTTTTTATATAATTGATTATGTTTAGAGAATATCCTTCCACAATGATATTCCCTAGAATATTTTTAATGAATTGGAGGCCTCTCCATAAAGCCTTGGATTTAGCTAAACGATTGGAAATAACACCCAAAGGTTCGGAGTAAGCAAAAATGAAATTGCCAAGATGATCACGAAGAATTCCTCCAGTTTTAGCATTTCCAGGAATACCTTTAGCAACTCCATCAAAATTAAGCTTAACCCACCCTACCAGATGAGGATGCCACTTGATGTTGGTTCTAGAAGATGAAGGATTGATCGGTCTTGAAGTATCTAAGTTGACATGATAGGAATTAAGGATAGCTTTCTCAAAAGGTGGACAAGGAAAATGATCAAAAGGGGCAATGAGGACATTTTATTTGGAATAGGATGATCCTATGAGCAATGATGTCAACATCCAAGGCTTTTTTATATAATACTCTTCTATTACATTCAAGCCAAATTTGCCAAAGGTAATGTTGTAAACAAAATTTCCATAATCCTACGAGCACAGTATTCTTGAAAGGATTTGGCCATTGGAGGAATAGTTTGACAATGGAAGGAGGATAGGCCCAGACTAAATGAAATTTAAGGAAAAGATAGCTAATCACCATTCTCAAAAAGGAACAAAATAGAAATAGGTGAGAAGTGGAATCCCAATTAGAAATACAAAGGTAACATCTGTTAGGAAGAAGAATGCCCCTTTTTATTAGGTTTTTCGTTGTAAGGATATGATCTTGAATGCAAATACAAGAGAAAGAGGTGATTTTGGTAGTCATATACTTGGTCCAAACCAACTTAAAAGGAACAAAAAATTCAAGAGTATTGATAGATAAACTGATTTGACTGAGAATTCTCTAGAATCAGTAGGTTCCCAAATTGGACGATCTAAATAATCTCCTACTAGAATTCTGATAGAAGATAACTGAGCTTGCAAACATAAAATATATGCCTCATAATCAAGAAAATCTATTATTTTCTAGCTCAAGGTTCTGTTAGTTGAATAAATGTAATCAGTCACTAATGGTCCAACCATATGTTTAGTATTTTTGATTATCCTTTGAAGCATAAGAATCTGGATGAGAGGACGATCACCAAGCCACTTGTCTTCCCAAAATAAAATGGACTTACCATTCCCAAATTTCTATATTAATATTTTTTTTTAAATGGGAAGAGCAATACAAATGGATTTCCAAAATGCGGACCCAATAGAAGGAACCTCACCAAAAAGGAATTCAGAATTCTGAAGATATTTCCTTCTTATAATCTTAACCCAATCAACATTGTCATTGGAAATGAGTCACCAGGCTTGTTTAGCAATAAGAGAAAGGTTGAGAATATGGATCCTTATAAGCCCTAAACCTCCATGTTCTTTGAGTTTACAAACTTTATCCCAAGAAACTAAATAAAATCTATGTCTATTTTCCAATCCTATCCAAAGAAAATGCTTTTGGATTTTTTCTATTTTTTGGTAAACATTTACAAGAGCTTTGAACAAAGAGAGGAAATAAACTGGAATGCTTTGGAGATAAGCCATGGTGAGAGTAATTTTACCTACTTGAGACAAAATATTACCTCTCTAGGTGGATATATTTTTTTTTATTATTTCAATGACATTATCCCATATGATTTCTTTGGCATTTCCAATAAAAAGAGGTAAGCCCAGATAGGATGAGGGAATATGGGCTATGGAACATTCAAGGATATTGGTAATGATATTATGTCTTCTTATAGGAGTATGAAGAAAATATAATTTAATTTTTTGAAAATTTATCCTTTGGCCAGCAACTTCTTCATACAAGAGGAGAATACACTTGATGATTTTGGCCTCATTGATAGAGGTAAAGGTAGACAATAGGGTATCATCAACAAATTTTTGGTAAATGATGGGATTACATTGAGAGGTAACCTAAATTCTAGAAATTAGACCTACAATTTTTGCTTCCAAGATTGATCTACCTAAAGCCTCAACAACAATAATCAAAAGAAGAGGAGATAGAGGATATCCCTGTCTTAAACCCCTACTGATCTGAAAGTATCCTAAAGGAGAGCCATTAATGAGGACAAAAAACCAGGTTGAATAAATACATCATTTGATTAAGTAAATTCAATCATAATGAAATCCAAACTTGTTCAGGATGGCTAGAAGGAAATCCCAATTGAGTTTGTCATAAGCTTTGTTCATGTCAAGTTTAAGAAGGAAGGCAACTCTTTTATTGGAGGATATAGAATGAATTGCTTCATGAACTGAAATGATGCCATCCAATATGGATATTCCTCTGATAGAAATTCCTTCAAACTGATTAATTATTAAAGGCATCACCTCTCTCAAGTGGGTAGTAATAGCTTTTGTTAAAATTTTGTATATAACATTGCAAAGGCTGATAGACTTGAATTCATTAAAATTGCTTGCATTCAGATTTTTTGGTATGAGCACAATAAAGGTGGAATTGAAGCCTCTAGGAATAACTTTAGAGATTTGGATTTCTCTTATGGCATCACAAACATCCTTACCAACTAAATCCCAAAAGGCTTGAAAAAATCTTGGAGGGAAGCCATCAGGACCAGGGGCTTTGTTAGGTTTCATTGAGAATAGAGCCACTCTAATTTCCTCATCAAAAAGAACAACAATAAGTATACTATTAATATCATTAGAAATAATATGAGGAATAAAATGAAGGAAGAAATCCATGGTAGCATGAGAGTTAGGTCTGCAATCCTCCTAGAGAATTTCATGAAGTGAGCTATCCCTTCAGATCTGATTTCCTTGATACCATTAATGATCCTTCCATCTTGGCTATGAATTTCTTTGATCCTATTGTTGCTTCGATGTCTTATAGTAGAAAAATGAAAGAAATTTGTATTGTAATATCCTTTTTTGAGCCAAATATCACGAGACTTCTGTCTCCAAAAATTTTCCTCACGTTGAAGGATGTTGTGATATTGAGATAATAAATTTCTCTCTTCACTTCTCACCTCAGCAAAATAATCTCCTCTTTCCTGGATCTCTTTTTCAATTATAGATCGTTTGTTATTGATATCATGTTTGTTTTGGAAGAGATTTCCAAAGATATCTCTATTCCATATTTTTATGTTTTCTTTGATGGTCTTGATTTTTTGGGCTAAAATAAAATAAGGAGTTCCTTGAACATCAGATTGCCATCATTGATTCATCCTCTCTTTAAAATCAAGATGTAACATCCACATGGCTTCAAACCTGAAAGGAGTTTTGAAATTTTTGGGGCTTTTGGTATCTAAAAGGATAGGACTATGGTCAAAACCAATTTTAAGAAGATATTGAAGATTTGCATCACCCTAAATGGTAAGAGCTTCTTGAGAAAATAAAACCCTGTCAAGTTTAACTTTAATTAGGTGAGACCCACACCTTTGATTTTACCAGGTAAACTGATTGCCTTTCAAATTTACATCCATCAGATTGTGATCATTGATAAACTCCTTAAAATCCTCCATACTTTTGGAAAAAGAAGCAACTCATCCATTATTTTCAAAAGGAAACAAAGGGGTATTGAAGTCTCCCATGAGGATCCATGGAAAATTTTGAAAGGCAATTCTGATAGAAGATAAGATATTCCACATGTGAGCCCTCCTAGAAATGGAATTGGGTGCATAGATATTAGTGAGCACCCAAGGTGAGTTATTGTCTTTGTCAAAAAAGAGGATGCTCATCATATCATAATTGGAATGGATAAGTTTTCCTTCTATAATATTTGGGTTCCATAAGCACAGCAGACCTCCTGATGCACCTTTGGCATTGCAAGCAGTAAATTCATAATTCTTCCAAATATGACTGCAGATCTTTTTATCCTGAGGCTCTCTGACCTTGGTTTCTTGGAGCACAAAAATGGTGTCTGATTTCCTTCCTTAATGATTTAGCTAACATATGTTTAGCTAGACCATTAAGGCCTCTCACATTCCATGAGAGAATCTTCATTTTGAATATTTAGAGGTTTGTTTACCTCCCTTTCCGTGCGGTTGGGGAGGTTTGGTGTACTTTAATTTTTCCTTGGAATGGTTAATACTAGTATAAAACAAAGTCTTTTGTACTCCATTAGAAATATCTTCATTTACACCCTACTTCCATTGATCAGAATTAGAAGTCCTTCCTCGCTTTTTTTCAACTCCACAATCAATGGGATATTTCTTCTAGCTTCTGGTCATTTTTGGGCTGAAATTGTTAGCAAAAAGTTTTTGAACCATAGGACTAGATGGTTAAAAGAAGGAGGAAAGGATGGAAACCTGATCAACTAGAGGATGGTTTTCATTGAAAACAATTGGGTATGAGGGATTATCATTCAAAGGTTCATAGAATGGTTCTTTTTGGACTTCCATAGGATCCAAAGAGGGATTTGCCTCTGGATCAGGATTATTGATTTTGTCAACAACAAAAGGAGCATAAGGAGCACAAAATAGAATAAGTCCACCTACATTATACCTAGTAAGACCCTCTCCTAATTTTTGAATTATCCTTCACATGGCATGATATGTCTTATTTGGTCCAAGGAATATTTTAATGTTAAAATAATAAAGCCACTATTTGACTCATGGGAGAAAGAGTTTCCCTATAAATAGAAGGAACCTTGGAAGAAAAGAGTTGGGAAGTCTGGGAAGCTCAAGGAGTATGCTCTCCACCTTGGTGGATTAGAAAACATAAGGCTTTAGAGATTTTATAGTTAAATAGAGAGACATTCTTGGATGGATAGGAGGAGGTTCAGAAGGATTAAAGAAGGAGATATCTTCAAAGTATGAAAGGATTCCTATTTAGCTGGAGCAAGAGGTAAGAGAAGTTTTTCTTGTTAAGTCTAATTTGAGAACTCTAAATGCTTACCTAAAAATAGAATTATGCCAATATGGTTGTAATAATTCAAAAAATGAGTAGATATTAAAAAATTAATAGCATAGATTCTATTGTGCCACTGAATTTAGCAACTGGAAAAAATTAGTGTGGTACTAAGGGGTATTGAATCATTATTAAAAAAATTAGTTATATTAAGACATTAAGGGAGATACCCTGTTTGACTAAGTAATGATCTAAAATTTATAAAATATGTAGCTTCATTATCCATTTATCTCTAACTAATCGAAGGTCTTAAAAAAAATACATATCCGACTTGACCGATAATCATATGAACAAGATCATTCTGTCCACATCCCCTGTCTAGGTATTAAAACCACCCATAATCATTGAATTCATCCCTAACCTTTATGACTAAACTGAAGTTACATATGATCTCGTTCATTGGGTAATGTGTCGAGGAATCCTTTCTACTTGTGATTTTGTATGTGTTTCAAGCAAGGTTTAGTGGTTTAATCACCCAAATTCAGTTTTTACTGAGTAAATGGAAGTTTTATGCATCGTGGTAGAGACCCTTTGGTAATTTTATTACATTGTATTACCCAGGCATGTTAGACTCATGTAAGACCAGATGGTAAATAGGCTATTTTGGTGTAGATGAGATAATAAGAAGGAGGAGACTACTCACCCTCGGTAACCCCTCATGGCCAGATACAGATAGATGCAGTTGCATGTGATTACATGGCAAATATTCAAAAGAAACACATTTGGGAATATGAAGCCATGATGTAGAACTATAATCACTCTGGAATCTTAAGAAAATATAACCTCCTACAGTTGAACATAGATAAAAATAGTCACATATGCTCTAATATAGCTGCATGCCTAGGGGAAATATACTCCATTAAATTTATCAATTCACTATGTGAAGTAGGGTTATGATGATAGAATGATTTAGGGAAAACTAGACTTTCTCTGTGATGACCCGATCTACTCTAGAGACCATATGATTGAATTAAAACACCTTGGTTATATGTTTCCTCACTATGTATCTATTCTGCCTTCTCGAAAACCTACAAAGATGCATGATTCGAATATGCTATCTATTGTGGGATACCTCAAACGTAAATAAAGGTTTTAGAAATACTCTTGGATAATTTTTGCTATATGATGCTCACCTAGTGATGGCATAATTTAAAGTACCTATGTAAACCCCTGCAATTTTGATATTTACTAATAGCGACCCCTCATCTAAAAATTTAACACCAAGGAATCTTTTAATGCAAAAAAATTTTACGGCCAATGAAATACGTGTGATATTCTATGGTTGACATGCAAATAGTTGGTTCTCGATTGGTTGACACATGGATAGTTGACAATAAAATATAACTATTATGCTAAAAAAAATTTAAGAACTATTATTTAATAAAATATAATTATGCTATAAGTAGATAATATAAGTAGCTGTAGACTATTTAAATAAGGGAAACATATTTTTTTCATGAGTTAAAGGTATGGGACTTTAGTCCATCGAACGAAGGATTTATCGTGTATCAATTATGGAGAATGGATATGAAAGTCATTATCGAGGGTAGTATAGGATCCCCTATTTACTATTATACTCCTTAATATGCATATGATGATCATTCATAAATACGTGTGACTATAAGAATTTGTGAAATTCTATGTATTATACAAATGTCTTAGAGAATGAAAATTGGGGTTTCCTTATTTGCATATTGGTTTGACAAGAGATGAATTTATCTCTTATAATTATATAAATTATTTAGAAAAGGATCCATGAGATGCCTTTCTATGTTGTAATTATTACATTTTTAATTTATGAATGAGAGGAGAAAGACATATTTTGGAGGTTGGGTTTATTCCCCATGTGGGTTCCGAGGATAAATATTGTGTCATTATCATTTGTGGGTTGCTTTATTACTCATTTGAATGTTGCATATACTTCTTTTAACATGTTTTAGATAAAATGGTTTATAAGTGTGGTAATTATAAAATTTGAGATAGTATATAAGATGTCATGAGCATGCAAATATAGATAAAATATACTCTATATGGATGTAATAATAATTACTAAAAGTTGTTTACTTTCTAATCCGAAGTTAATGTATTGTAAATTGCTATGTAATTATATGCTTTGCTTTAATATATGTTAATGGTTCTATGCTTTAATTTAAAGGTTGTATATGGAAATGTACTAGAGGATAAAGTGAATGGGTTGGAGTGATGATAAGAAATACACAAACATGTGTGGATATTAAAATATATGAAGACTAATTTTTTGATATCTAATGGATAACTAATATGATTTAAAATGAATTGGTGTTCGAAGTGGGTTGGAGTCCACAAATAGCAATTTGGGCTTGAGTTTTAGCTCAATCAAGACCTTACATTCTAAGTTGGTGCTCCCATAATGGTGAAAATAATACCTTTTGATAATTAATTTAAATGATTTAGATATATAATAAATGGGATGTCTTAAATGAAAAAGTGTTCAAATAAATCTGAAGAGGATTAAGGGAAGATAATCATGCTTAAGATGTCTATTCCAAGGATTGTGTAAGTTAATCACATTTAGTGATATATATATATATATATATATATATCTTAGTGGCCCCATCATTGAGATGAGGTATTGTAACTAAGATGATGGTTAACCATTGGTGTGGTTCTCCATATTCAAGGCATTCACCTACATACTAGTCTTGGTGGATAGTATGGTGAAGGGTGATTCCCTTTGGTGAGGGATAAAAACCTAATGCTTTGGTGAGCGTTCTCATACCCGAGTGGTATGAGGATTTTGTAGAAGTTTATCACTTCTAATCAAGAGTGACTCTAAGAAATTCATAATATATCTCTATCTAATATCATAATTATGTCATTTTCTCTATGGATTAAAAATAAATAAATAAATAAAATTGTAGTGGATGAGTAGTGATAATTGGGGTTGTTACAGATTTGACTAATTTGATAATCGAAGAGGTGGAAGAGTCAGATTTGATGGAAGAAGATTTGGGTGAACTTCACATAGAATATGAATTCTCCATGAACAAATTCAATGCAATGATTGAAACTAAGATTGGTTGCTATACCATTACCAAACCTAAAAAGGTGGAAGTGAAAGTATCCAATGACAATGATCTTGTCTCACATCAACTGTGAAAATTATTTTTTGATAGTGCAAGATGCAAAAATGGTGCCAGAGTAGGGATTATCCTCATCTCCCATTTTGGAATATAGAATACATATTCATATCGACTGACATGGAGCTATAAAATAATACTGCTAAGTATGAAGTATTGTGCTTAGATTTGAAGAAAGCAGAGAAACTCAGGATCGAACAACTCCAGATTTTTAGAGATTTTGAGTTGATTGTAAATCAAGTAACTAGTAAGTGTGTCTCCAAGTAGCACTATCTAAAGGTATATTACAACAATATTTGGGATCTATTTAAGTCCTTCACGACATTAAATGTTTAAGCAATTTAATGGGAATAAAATAAACACAGATATTTTGGCATCCCTTGGCACCAACTTTTCTCCAGTTGAGCACATGGTGAAGAAACCAAATACTATAAGGTTGGTTTATAGGCCTTCAATTCCTAATAAGAATATTTATTGGTAAGTGTTTGAAAGTGATGATCATATCATGAACTTCTTGATAAAATAAGCTAGTAGTATGGAAGGAAGAACACTTGATGAAGAAGAACCTAAGGGACAAATCTAGTTAAGGAATAATCATATCTCGAAAGGATTTATTTCACTTGAAAGTCTCTTTGGTTAGAATTATAGAGCTGAAAAATATAAAATCAAAGTATACGAGAAGGAGTACACCAAGCTGTAGTTGAAACCTAAAAAGTTAATCAAGGTTGAAACTTATTACACTCCAGAATAACTTTAGCAAATCAAGGAGCTACGCCATGAATTTCGAGACATTGTTGCCTAGAGTTACCATGATTTAAAAGGTTACAACAAGAATGTGATCCAAAATATTATTTAACTACAAGAAGGAGTGAAACCCTTTAGGTAGAAACAAAGACCAGTCAATCCCAAAATTGAATTTTTGATGAAAGTTGAACTGTTGAAAATACTGGAAGCTAAATTATTTATCCAATCAAGTATTCTACATTGGTAGCTAATTTGGTCCATGTACAAAAAAATAACAGAGTTATTCACCTTTGTGTTGATTTTTGAAATTTAAATTAGGCTTCTATGAAGGATCATTATCCTTTTCCATAGATTGATTAGATTCTTCACATAGTTATAGGAGCTCAAATATTTTCTCTGTTAGATGGATTCTTTGGCTACAATCAGATATGGGTTAAATATGAATATTAATACAAAATGGCATTCACCACTAAATGGGGTACATTTGCTTATCAACGAATACCTTTTGGTCTAAATGCTAGAGAAACCTTTTAGAGAGTGATGGATGTGGATTTTGATGAGTTATTAAACCAAGTAATTTTTATTTATTTGGATGATATGACTATCTTCTCTCATAACAAGGAGGAGTACAACTTGCATTTAAGACAAGTGTTCAAAAAATACCAAGAGTTTAGGATATCCATTAACCTAAAGAATTCTATCTTTGCGGTGAAGGAGTAAAAGATCCTGGGCCATATAATCTCATAAAATGGTTTAGTTATTGATCCAGCTAGAGTTGAGGCTCTTTTGAAGCTTCCACTTCCAGCCAATAAGAAGGATTTGTAGTCATTTTTTGTTCAGATTAACTTCGTTCGGGAGTTTATTGTAGAATTTTCCTAGGTTGTGAAACCAATGATTGAAATATTGAAGAAATATGATGAGTTCAAATGGACTGAGCAAAGGAAGCAAGCATTTAGGGAAATCAAGGAAAGAATTACTCAAGCCCCTATTTTGATAAACCCTGACTATTCAAAGGATTTTATCTTTTGTGCTATTGATCAACAATAGAATTACGCAGATGTGCTCACACAAAAGGAAGAAAATGGTGATGAGCAACCATTTGTATTTTTAAGCCAAGTCATCCAACCACATAAAGAAAAGTACAATCTTATAGAGAAGAAAGTGTATGCAGTAATGAAGACCCTAAAGAATTTTTGGCATTTTATTTTGCAAAGTAAAACAACTATTTATGTTGTCCATACATACGTCTGGAGTTTTATTATCCAAGGTGATATTGGAGATAAGACAGTTGGTTGGGTTTCTAAAATCCAATAATATGATATTGAAATTTGGCCAACCAAGCTGGTTCATGGCTGAGCACTATGTGAAGAGCTTATGAATAACACTGCTCCTAAATCAATAATTTTTGAGTATGACGATTCAACAATTGAAAGTAATATTGCTAATAATTCCTCATTTGACCATGATTGGATAGAGGACATTATTGAATACTTAAATTTAGGAAAGTTTCCTTCACATCTCAATGCTTTACAAAGAATAATATTTAGACTACAGGCCCTTAGGTATGTTATGTTACCAAGTGGATTTTTTCTTAATAACATTGATAGAGTGCTTCTCAGGTGTTTTAGAGAATCAATAAAGCAAAAAATCTTGGAAGAGTTTCATTCTGGATTGTTAGGAGGCCACTATACAGGAAGACCCATGACATTAAAAATTATCAAAGTAGGTTATTTTTGGCCCACACTTTTTTCAGATGCATTTAAGGTCAATCAAAGTTGTGATAAATGCCAAAGGTATATTGACAAGAGAAAAAATGCACCTTTACCTCTTCACCCGATCCAAGTAGAAGCACCATTTCAAAAATAGGGTTTATATTTTATTGGGATCATAAATCATAATTCATCTGTCGAACATAAATACATTCTGACTGCAACTGATTATTTCACCCTATGGATCGAAGAAGTCCCAACTAAGAAGGTAGACCAATATTTAGTCATCACTTTCCTTGAAGGATTGATCACTCACTTTGGCATACCAAATATGAATATAATAGACAACGAAACTCCATTCATCGGTACCAAAATTAGTGAGTTTGCGGGTAAGTATGGTATTTATTTAAAAACTTCATCAAATTACTATCCATAAGGAAATGGTTTAGTCAAATCTATGAACAAGAATCTACTTAGGATTTTTAAGAGGAATCTTGGTGATAACAAGCGAAGTTGGCATTCATTCTTAAACCAAGCTTTATGGGTTGATTGCATCTCAATAAAAAAGTCTATCAGGACTTCCTCCTTTTCTTTGGTGTATGGTAAGGAAGCAGTCTTACCCATTCACATTGAGTTGTCAGCTCTTCAATATTTGCAATTGCTTGATGCTAAAGATGATGAATTTGATCCCATGATTGCAAGGTTAGCTCATTTATTATGGTTGGAAGAATAAAGGAAGAAAGCATATAATGCTTTCATGAAGCATGCTCATGTAACTAAAAATTGGTTCAATAATAAGACTTTGGACAAAGATTTTAGTGTTGGTAATATTGTGTTGAAATAGAATTAAAATAAGGTAAATCTGGGAAATCATCATAAGTTTGAGGTAATTTGGAAAGGCCCATTTTAAATTTTTAGCAATATTCAAGTCATTTCATACTACCTACAAGATATGGAAGGTCATGTTCTACCAATTCTAGTTAATGGATTTCATTTAAAGGCCTATTATCACTAAGGAAATGTGAGAATATATGTAATTATGTACATAGTTTTTCAACTTGATTTTTATGAAAAAAAAAGGGGAGCGAAAGTCATTTTCACTGAAGCAAAGTATTTTCACTGGAAAAAAAAATTTTCGCTTCTCCCTTGATGGCTAAAAAAATAAGCAAAAGTCATTTTCGCTAGTCGAGGGTATTTTCGCTAGTGAAAATCATTTTCGCTAGCAAAAATCCTCTTCACTACTTTTTTTGTGGCCAAGTTGGAAATTTCTCTTGAAAGTTTTCTATTGCCTAGGAATTTTCATGCGAAATTTGAATTTTTTTTGCACATCTTCTTGAACCCATAACTTTTGACTCGTTGACCCAATTGACTATTGTAATATATCATTGGAAAGCTTGGAAAGATGTCTAAAATACCTTAATGACCTAAAGGTCATTGAGGTAAATTTTCATCATTCTTCAGGGCCTCTAAGATATTCATATTGTATTTTTAAGTTGTTTTTAGAAATTTCTTGGGACAAAAACTTTAATATCTCTCAAACCATTCAAGGTATTGGGGTGATTCTTTCACCATAAGTCTAATTTTTCAATTCCCCTCCTTTGGGTAAATTTTCAAGTCCATAGGTGTCCATTTAGGCTGATTTCCTAAAAATGGTCGCTTCCTAGTTTTTACCTTTTTTGACTTCTGACTAACTTACACCTCTTAAGTGTCATCATGGATTGTAATGCAACTAAAGAAACCTACAACTAAAAGTTAAAATGCAAATTCTATTTTTTGGTACTATAGGATTTAAAAGTTTTACTTTTTCGATGCATGGAGTTAATTCGTGCCTATTTTTAATAGTTGAACCACTGAAAAGCAATGTTGGTGCTCAAGTTAGCAAAAACATTTGGCTAAAAAAAAGAGAAAGGTGATTTCACTCAAAATAAGATTTTCGCTCATGTAGATATTTCATTTTTGGAGTGAAACGCAAGTTGGCAGCAAGAAAATTTCACTCACATGCTTTTTTGGGTGGAAAAAATGGCAAAAGCTATTTTCAAAGTGAAAGTGGATGAAATTGCTTTTCACCTTGCTTTTCCCATGAACTTCCAGAATATAGGGCTTTTTCACCAGCGAAAGCAGAAAAACACTTTCTCAACACTCCACTTCAGTGAAACAGGCACCTATGACGCAGTTCAAGATGAAAAAACAACAAATCATGTTTTCCCAAATTAACCATTAACGACAAGTTGCACCCCCCAAAAAGGAAAAAAACAAATTAACCAATCATGATGCTCTAAAAATATATGGGAAAAACTGTTGAATCATTAGAAAGCGTGACATGCCTCCAAATTTAGTAGGTGCATCGTAGGCATTAAATTTGATAGGTGTGGTTGGAAGACTATAAAATAGTGAATACTTTAGCTAAAAATCAAGAAAATTGTAGAGCTCCTATTTGTGAAGGTGTTGCGAATTGCTTTTTCTCCAAGGTGTAAAATATTTTGCTATCTGTTCAAGGAGAGCTGAAGATGAGAAAGAAGACCATAGAAGCCAAGAAAGAGAAGGCTTCAAAGAAATTTGACCAAGAGAAGAGGTAGCAAAAATCTAAAGAGGAGGATGAAGAAGAAGAACTGGCACCTTACTATGACTACCTAGCACAAATCAATGATTGTATCATCACAAACAAAGGCATGGAGAAATTGTGACAAGATATTGAATTCACTCTTCAAAAGGTATCTACCGATATTTTATACACCACAATGTCTTACACCCATATTTTCTAGTATCTTTGTATGTCAGTGTATTCATATCCTAAGTTGCTATGGACGATTGCACAGTTTTATGATTACTCTATGAGAGATGTTCGAAATGCCAATGGAGATAGGTTGTTCAACATTTCAGCCAACTCAGTCAAATAAGATTTTTCTTGTGGTGCAAGACCTTATTCTGACATAATTTTTAAGAGGCTCAATCTTGTAGAGCAGGAGGAGAGATACCAGTCTACAGTGCATATGTAATAGTTCATGGAAAAATAATTGCTAAAGACACCACAATTTGGGAAATTACCAGATTTATTGATGCCACTAAAATTTTTTAAGAGGCCATACCTGTATTCGATGTTGGCATGGATTTTTAGGCTACCCTCAGATTCCACAATGCATAAATGGTAGGTGTCTCTTGTGTAGTGTATTTTACAAGTTGAGTTTTATGCTCCAAATACCATGAAGGCAACCACAAATCCAATTTTCTTTGATTGGGTAGATTTTTTTTAGCTTGAAGGATGCACACTCAGCTATAGAAGGTGCAAAGTGGAGATTTCATATTTAAGTATTTTTATTTTTTGATCTGGTATTTATTTTATTTTATTCATTCTCATTTTGCCTTTGTAGCAATGAAGAAAATAGATGAAGCAGGTGAAACATTGTCAATTTATTCATAGATCCAAAATTTGTTGAAGGAGTCATTAATGTTTTTAGGACTTGTCCTCAAACTCATTTACGGTATGTGTAATAGAGTGCCAAAAATGATGAATGAGGAAATTATTGCACAAGATAAAGGTGGTGTATTTTTACTAATGCAAGGATTTGTCGTTAGAATTTTTGGTTTCACTGGTAAGCCTTTTCTCTTGTCATAATTTACCACAGAGTATATTTTTGCATTGGAAGTAGCCCAGAAGAATGATTTCACCAATGACACATATGGGTTAGGAAAGGGAAAGCAAGCCACATGCACCATGCCTTTTCAGTTTAGCAACATTAAATTAACTCAATGCAAGTAGAATGAGTTGATTTTTGAAATATTGTATGACCATGGATTGATTGAGCTTCCTCAGTAATGGTGATACAACTCTTTGGGTATTTTTGAGAGTTTTATCAAGGTGAAGAATTTGCATTGCTACCCCAGGGAATATATCTTACAACAAAGGAACAATCCCAAGAGGTGTGACCTTGAGTGGCATGTTGAAAAGATGATGTCACTCCATCCTTGGAATATTTTTTATGAAATGGAGGTCGATTATGATCCCGTAAATCATCTGAAGCAGGTTTAGACTCATGATTTGTTTAATAAAATGAAAGTAAAATTACCTCAATGGTCTGATGAAAAAATTACCAACTAGTGGATCATGAGGGTTCGTCGAGGGAATTCTAAATCATCTTATCCATTGGTTATGGATGAAGTGTTTTCACAAGTTTATTATGATTATTGTGATAAGTACCAACCCATATATTTCCCTAACTCGGTGCCCCGAAGTATCTAAAGTCCTAACAAAGAAGAATATGTGGTAATAGAAAAGAAGGTATTGGTCGAAGAGAGGGTAGTTATCAAAGAAGAAGAGGAACACCTATCACCCAAAGAATAGCTTTCACTTAGAAAAAGGAGTGTGGGTACAAAACTACCTTTCCCTAAAGTTGCAAAGAGATCCAAAAGTTGTGTACTTTTTTTTCCTAACACAAATCCTCTTTCTTGACTTGCATTTGAAAAAACTTTTTTTAGGGAGGCATCCTATTTGGCTCAACAAGGAAAACCAAGGAATATGGTGAAGTTGATAGATCTTGAGGTAGAGGTGGTGTAAGACCAAGAAGATGAAAATCCAATAGTGCATAAGCCTTCGACATTGGCTCAAATTGTCTTAGAGCTCGTAGGTACGAATTTACTTTCTTATTATCTCAATAACAAGCATTTGGTGACCACTATTTCTATTCCTACAGTCCCTACTTCCACTTCACTTCTAAATGTTGTACCTACCTCTACTGCTTCTTAGTTTTACAGTCATAGGTCACCAATGCTCCCCCATTTCTTCCATTCCTTCCATATATCTATCTTTTAGTTCATTTGCCTCTGCTCCTAATACATTTTCCCTTTCATCATACTCCATTTAATATTTCATCCCTGTCAACCCATTTTCACTATAAGTATGCAAGCTCCTCCTAAGATAAGTGTAATTATAGCACCTTCCACTTTTGCTCCCTTTGTTGATCTAAAATCTTAGTAGTCCATATTTCTATTTTACCTAATTTTTGTAGTACAGGAGCCAATGGCTTTAGAAGTGAAACTTCTACTAGAGCACCCTATAGTAGAGAAGATCATTCGAGCACGATAGAGTTCCTTACGATGGTTAAATATCTACAAGTGAAAGGACACGTAAGCCTCGACTAAGATAGTGAAGAAGGTGACTTTTGATCTAGAGTCTATGGAGGTACACACTATGAAGATGGTCCCTCAGGTCCAAAAACCCCAAGGAGAGATGATGCCAAATGATTATTCATATTAGGTCATCATCGATGACGTCATAAAAATTGATACAGCTAAGAAAATGGGTAACATATAGGTGGAAATTATTTTTATCTACTTGCATGGTGAGCATTTCAAGGATTGTTTCTTCCAAGATGAAGTGAAGATAGTGAAATTAGAAGATGCTTTGACTAAACAAAAGGTCCAGTTGGACACTACACAATCTAAATCTTAGTGATGGCAACATAAAGTGATGAGCATGGAGGGAAAAATTGAAGGATATAAGCAGGTTGTTGAAAAGTATCAAACAGTAGGATAGGAAGTGCAGCAATAAATCCAAGCCTTGAAGGACCAAATCCAGAGTTTGTAGAATTATTTGGCAGATAAGGTAATGCAATCGATAGCTCTCACAAAGGAAAAATTTAAGGAGGCTTGTAGTCATATGCTTATTGATTGTCTAAAAATTATGATAAAAGCAATGTTGGTTCTCATGTTCCTTCATGAGATATGGTAAGTTGTTCGTATGACTTACATGTAGTGGAGTATTCAGAAGAGAACCTCGAACTAAAATTGGAGATGGTAATGAAGATTTAGGCAATGGCTAAAATGGATCAGGATCTCAATTTTAGCCTAATGAGTGACATGGCTCGAGCTTGGGAGAATGCCAAGATAACACTACACATTTATTTTTCCAGGTTGGATCCGATTAAAGAAGCTCAAAAGCTACTAGATAAATTTGGGCAAGAGGTGCATTTCACTCGTCTATTTTGAGATTGTAGCGACCAATGGTTTCCCTAGTTTCATTGATGATCAGGAGAATATTCTGGTGAAGAAATACCTGGATGCAGTATGGGCTATTTTTCATAGATGATACTTTAGAGATTGATGACTAGGAAGAGCCCCTCATCGAAGAACATGCGCTACCATTGATGAGGAAGCTTACTCACATCAAGTTTGGCTTGTTGGATCTTATCCAAAGGGCTAACTATATCGACTTGGATTAGGTTCATACTTTTTGATATATTATTGATATGATCTAGACTTGTGAGGTGATTAGTATTGATGCTTGGGCCAAAGTCATTGCGGTATATGAAACTACAACCTCACATCTCAAAGGGCAAGATAAGACTGGTGCAAGCAGCAAGAAATCAGATGCATTCGATGGTGGAAACTTTGAGCCCAATGGATAAAGGCCCTAGGGTCGATTGCATTCAGGCGAGATGAATACCCCATGAGCCACCAAAAGTGTTGGTATTTTTACCACACTAAAATAAATTTTAAAAATTTGTCTAAGTATGCAATAATTTTTGCTCAACAAAATCCAATTTTGGGTAACATTTCAAGTGAAATACATTTTTTGGGTAGGAGACAGTCCATTTTGCCCATTTCACCCATTTTCTAGTGAAATCACACTTTTCACCCCATTTTTTGTTGAAATCATCTTTTCCAGTGAAATTCCCATTTCGTAAGCGATGTTCTATTTTGCCCTTCGTTTTGGCACATTTTTGGGTAAACTTATTTATACCATGGCAAAATCACCATATCACGCACTACCTTGGTGTAATCATATTTCTCCATGTTACCTTGGTAAAATCACAGTTTTTGGTATAACACTTGAGCACAATTCCTAGGAAAAATTCCTTTTTGTGCTTCATAGTGGTGAAACTCTTATTCATGCGAAGACCAAGCGAAACTCCTTTTCACACATGACTTGGTGAAAGCAACAACACTTGATGCATTTTCTAACAAAGGCCTCTTCATGCTAAAGCCTAGAAAAAATATCTATTTGCACTATAGCTTGGCGAAATCAACTTCTTTGCACGCTACGCTTTGGCAAAAGCCCTTTTCAGGTTTTGCCTAGGTGAAATAAATTTTCTCTATTTTATTCAAGTAAAAATCATGATCAAGGTGCTCTGGGAAAAGATCAGTATGGAGAGAATTTCAAGGCTAACGAATTTAATTTTTGGGGTGAAAAATGTTAAAGTTTCCAGAATTATTGCTAATAAAGAATAGGTTTGAATTATAATTGAAAGATTGTTTAAATTAAATACTGTCCACTCTTGAATCTGTTGTGATCCTACTGTTTTCAAGGCACCACCATGGAGATGAATTTTATTGATGATTCTAGCTAGAACCTGATATGCAATCTTTTGAAATCGCTTGTTGCTTCCCAAAGTACTATAATATTGGTTCATTGTTGTTGTTGAGGATAAAATTTTAACCGATAAATATTGGATTTCTCATCATTCTGTTTAATGAGCATTTAATTTTGGAGGAAAAATCCTCTATAAAAACTAAGAAACTTTACGTAAGAGAGGAGATGGAAATTCTGTTGAAAAACTCTGAGTTTAAACTTCTACCTCAATTGAAAGACTTTTGACTCTGGTTCCTATATCAATTGTGTATGTGATTGCTTTCTACCTGTCATTTATGTTATATTCATGTTTTTTTAGATAAATTGAATTCTACATTTGAATTAAATTTTTTATGAAGAAATGAATGTTAAAATGTTAAATGGAAGTCATATTTATGATATGTGATTGGTTCCTATGTTGTTATTTCTATTAAATTCCAGTTAGAACTTGACTTAGTTATTTAGTTGTTAGTTCATCCCCTACTCTATTTTTCTAGATTACAACCATATTTCCCATATCCTTTTGTTAATTTCTCTCCCTAAGATTTATACCGATTTTTAGATTAGTAAAGGAACTAGCCCTCTCTAAATATTGGCCCGAAGGATATATCTTTCCTTCGGAATTTCAATTTTATCTAGGTCTAGGGTGCATATTTTTACACTTAAGCAGATTCACGACCAACAGGATCATAATTACATATTTCATATTTGAATATGATGTCTTGTAGTAGTATCAATGGGTGAGAAAAATGGATCCCAATCTTGCCTAGGGAGAATTTAAGAAATAATTATTCATTTCCTTTAGTCCTTGTGAATATGAGGACTTCATACAAGCCCTCACTAGACTAAAATATAACTCATCTATTCAAGAATATCAATATTAGTTTTTAAAATTGGTAAAATGTACTAATGGGTTGATTGAATATTTTTTCCAAAGTTATTTTATTAGTGAATTGAAAAATGATATCAAGGTTGCGGTTAAAATGTTCAAACCATAAAGCTTAGTGCAGATAATAAGATTGGTTAGGTTGGCAGAAGATAAATTCATGGCTCAAATATGCACCTCTATGTTTCCACAAGAAAAACCTCCATTTTATCTAATAAAATATTAAATTTGGCTAATAAATCACCCACTATCAAACTATTGACTCAAGAAGATGGAATTTCATAGAGCTCAAGGGCTATATTATAATTTTTATGAGAAGTATTCATCTAGGCACAAATGTGTGAAACAAAAATTGTATTTGATTGATGTGGATGAGTCAAAAACCATAGAACCTCAATAGGTGGAAGAGGAGCATAAAGAAGATGAACATATAGAGTAGCTTAAAGCCTAATAAGAATTCTAGGTAAAAATTTTAGTCCATGCCTTAGCAAAGATAGATATTCCCTAAACTATGAAGGTGATAGGAAATTTCAAGGGATGACGAATAATAATTCACATTGACTCTAGTAGCACACACAACTTTATTGACCCTACAGTGGCAAAGCAAACAAATTTTTATAAAAATACCTAGAATTTCTTTGAAGTCATGATTGCCAATGGAGGAAATTTACCTTGTAAGCGTAAGTGTCAAACTATTAAAGTAAATAGGGGAATATAATCTTAAGTCTGATATATTTTCCCTTCCCTTGGGAGGGTGTGATGTTGTGTTGGAAACATAGTGGCTTAAAATGTTGTAACCCATAATATAAGATTTCTTTGAGCTTTGAATGAATTTCAGCTAGAAAGAAATGGAATATACTATATGGGAATGATGATTGTTAATACTCAAATCATATCATTTCAAAATATGGATAATCTATTAAAAAAGTTCTCATCAAGTCATGGCATGATTATTTTTTATACAAGCTCCAATTGACAATGAAAAGGAACTACAAAAGGAATTACAACTTCTTTGGAAAACATGCTATATTTTTAAGGAAACTAAGGGACTACCCCTTTGCATACTCATAATCATGTAATTAAACTTCTTCTAGGTAGTCTTCCTCAAAATGTCCACCCTTATAGGCATCCATATATCCAAAAAATAGAGATCAAGAGAATGGTATACAAAATGCTTGTAGTAGAAGTTATTCAACCTAGTGTTAGTCCCTATTCCTCTCTTATATTGTTGGTATAGAAAAAAGATGGTTCATGATGCTTTTGTGTGTATTTTTGGTAACTCAATAAAATAATCATCAAGGAAAAATTTTCTATTCCTAAATTGATGAGTCGCATGGTGCTCCATTTTTCTCAAAATTGGATTTGTAGCCTAGCTACCATTACATTAGAATCAAGGAATAAGACATTCCTAAAACTAGCTTTAGAAGTCATGGAGGATATTACAAATTTTTGATCATACCCTTTGGTCTGACCAAAGCACCTTCCAATTTTTGAAGTCTAATTAATGCAATATTTTAGCATTTTCTATGCATATTTATTTATTATAGTTGATGATATTTTGATTTATAGTTGTACTTGGGAGGAGCATCTCAAATATTTGGATCAGGCCTTGTAACTTTTTTATAAGAATTAACTTTATGCAAAGTGGTCAAAGTGTTCTTTTGGCATGCAAGAAGTAGAGTACTTAGGTCACATTGTCTCATTCGGTATAATAAAAAAAAATAGAGCTTTGGGAAGATAGCAGTACCACTAATAGCCATGTCGAGGAAGAACTCAATCATGTGGTTAGAACCAATAGAACAAGCTTTCATGGACCTAAAAAAGCTAGGATATTAATTTTGGTGTTAGAAATATCTAATTTTCTTAATACCTTTGTAATCAAAAGTGATGCTTCATGTACTAGAATTGTAGTAGTTTTGATGCAAGAAGAAAAACCATTGGCTTTCACTATCAAAGCACTACCAGGAGGAAATTTGGGAAAATCAACATATGAAAAGGAGATATTTTTTAATTTTCATGTTTTCAATCATTGGTGGCCATACCTCCTTGGGCATCATTTTTTAATCAAAACAAACCACCAAAGTCTTAAGTATTTCTTGGGATAATCGGTAGCCACACCAGAACAACAATAGTGGATTCCTAAATTGTTAGGATATGATTATAAAATCACTTAAAAATAAAAGGATAATATAGTTTTTGATGCACTCTCATGATATTATGAATATCAAGGTATACTATGTATTATATTCACATCACTTCCTCAATGGTCTAATCAGCTATAAGAAAATATGACTAAGGATTCAATTTTGTAATCCTTAATTTAAAATTTCCATGAAAACCCAAACTCTTACCCTAGATATGTATGGGATGGACAACACTTGAGATATCATGATTTTTTTATCATCCCTAAAAATTTACAAATACAAGAATTTATCCTATAATAAATGCATGTGTCACCTATGGTAGTACATTCAGTGTTTCTTAAAACTTATGAAAGGGCCAAGAACACTTTTTTGGGAGAAAATAAAAAGGAATAATTTTTTGATATATTGTGACCAGGAACCATTTAAGTTGTAGGGTACTCACCTAAATATTATTTTAGCTTATCTCCATCCAAATTGATGGTCAAATAGAGATTGTTAACAAATGCTTAGAAACATTTCCATATTGTTTTATAATAGAACATCCTACAAAATGGGTTAGATGGCTTCTTCTAGCTAAATGATGCTATAATACTTCATATTAGATATCCACCAAGGTCACACCATTTGAATTAATATATGGTCATTCTCAATCAACACCATCCTTGTACATTCCAAGAAGCTCCAAGGTTTAGACAATAAATATTACTCTTTGTCAACATGCAACATTGCTCCACAACTTAAGGAGAATCTAGAATTATCTCAAAACTATATGCATCACCAAGTTGATTAACATCATTCTAAACGTAACTTTGATGTAGGGTATACGGTCTTCCTCCATATAAAACCCTACAAATAATTATCACTATAGCTTCATGGGCACAAAAATCTTACAGTAAAATTCTATGGTCCCTGCCAATACTAGGTGTTATAATGGATTGGTTTAATTGGCTACAAATTGGGTCTTCCATCCACTTCCAAGATCCACCTATTTTTTATGTATCTTCATTGAAGAAGGTTATCAATAACAAAGTATAGGTTCAATCAATATTACTTTAATTAGATGAAGAAGGATCCATCATTCTAAATCTTGAATAAATTTTAGACTAGATATCATGCATCCTTCGCAATCGCATCATCATAGATGTTCTTGTGCAATGGTATGGACTACAAATTGAGGATGCCACATGAGAGTCACCCCATTAGCTACAACAATAGTTTCCTCATCTTCAAATTTTAGAAAAAAGCTTTTTGAAGGGGAAGGGCATGTTAGGACCCCATCCTAACATTATTATGTGATGACCCCATTTCTAATGTTAGGACCCCATCCTAATGTTATTATGTAATTTATTGTAACATGCATGTGGCACTTGAGGTGCCTAGACAAATGGGGCTATTTAATGTAACTATTATTAAGAATGTAACTATTTCTTTAGTAGAAGATTCTAGCTCGGGTCCTCACTTGCATGTGAATTCGATCCTTGAGCATTAGGGTTAGGGTTGACAAGAGTCTTTAAAATTCAAAGAGCATTGATGGATGTAAGTTCTACTTCTAAGGAGGTTGCCCCCTTGAAGAGGCTAGTGATTCTACATTGTGATTCTATTTTTTTATCAATAAAGTTAGTGCATTTCAATTTTGTATTGCAATATTTCTATTTTCATTTCAATTAGTGTTGTTAATTATTGAAATATTTTTGTGGATGTGCTTATCGTAATTGGAAGGTTCCTAAAACATTGGGCTTGTAAAGAATGGATGATAAATCATGCTACTCCAGGAAAATTTTCATGGCAAAATTTGTAGATTAATTAAATTGTTCATATTTTCACTTTTTTATGAAGTTCACCTAATGTCCCATCAATATTAATTTCTATGTTTTTATTATCCTTCAAAGACATCATGGATTATATGAAAGTTTTTGTATTATCTTATTCAAATATACACACATGAAAGCAATATCATGTAATTGAGCCTTATTATTTGAGACTCACTTTTCTGCTCGGTGGTAGACTAACGGTTCCTATTCCTAATGGAATCTCACCACATTGATAAATAGCATATATAAAAGTTTGAATTAGGGTTGCAACTTCTATCTTATGCATATTTTGAGACTGTCATGATAATTATGAAGGTTTTTCCTAGTTAGATGTTGGAACCTAATGAGATATACATGGCATGTGCATGGATTACACTCTCTTGAATAATGTCTAATTACTTGGGTATTTAGGATGATGATGTTTGGCCTATGGGTATTATATTTTTCCTAGTAATTCTTTTGTAAGGATTTACAGTTAAAAACCAAAATTAAACTTTTTATGTTGCTAGTATTTTCTTGTGGCATATACTACCATGATTCTTTCTATGAATTGTTGATTTTTTCATACATGTGTTCTCAACATACCTGACCTTTTATGCTTAAGGAAAGGCCTTTTAAAGTATAGAACATCACAATTTGTTAAAATAATAATCTAGGTTCAAACCATCCACAACCATCAAATTCTTTATAAGAAAAGTTACATAGATTTATAACATAAGCAGATTGTTTAGCAATGGATCAAAAACTATATAATATAAATTGCTGAAAAGCATGGAGATCCATCATTATTGTGTTTTATTTTAAAATGCATCCTAAAAGTACCAGTTAAGTTCCAAATCTCTTCAACATCATCCATGAAAGTGCAAACTATAAGCACAAGGCATAGAGATATTGATCACAACAAACACATGACATAAGAGCTTGCAATCCTCTATATACCCATTGCATTAAACTGAATACTAACTCGGAAAACAAATTGAAGTCCTTTCAGATAATGATATCAAATAATTTCAAATATTTCCTAATGATGCATAATACCACCCCTCCTCTTATCTTCCCACTCCCAAAAGATCTGGCTACGACAAATTCACTCAACTTTTAGTCTTTTTTTATTCATAAACACAACTTCAAAAGCTATTAAGGCATACTTCCAGAAGAAAAAAGCTTTCACACACTCTGCAGTTAGAAGGCTTTAAAAATGAGAGATTTTCAACCTTAAACAAGGTGCTCTTCAAAAATTAAAAGGCTAGTTTAACATTGGAACATTCATGATCTCAAAAAAATTCTAGATTCACAAGTACATTTTCAATAACTGTAATACATTCATTAAAAAAATTGCACAAGTTCTGCTTCTAGAAGAAAACAGAGAGATCACCAGACTCAAAGTGGAATTTCTCAGAATGTAAATGGTTGGTTCAAAATTTTATGCACATGATCAAGAATCTCTGTAACATTCTATTGCTGGATGTATTGACAAATTAGTCTTTGGGATCTTGTATATTTGCTGCAGGAGACTCCTTTTGCATAACACGCAACTTGTCTAATTTCTTGCATTCCAGCCACTGCACCTGAAATAAGGATTCCTCACAAACAATATGAATATTAACAAACAGTGAGTGTAACTGATTAACAATATGAAGATTAACATACCCGTTCTTAGTAATGAAATCCGAAACAAAAATTCTTACAAATGAAAAGCAAGCATATACAGTGAAGCTTTAAGAAAAGAAGCAATGTAGTTTATTGAATCTAATAAGTCAAATGCAGAAATATATATATATATATATATATATATATATATATATATACTTCTTTTGATAAATAACTAAAAAATGTATTCAACTCATGGTAGATATTGACATAATATTCTCATACTACCAACATAATTTCAAAATACTTCCTAAACTATAGTTCAGAAATATATGAATGCTTTTGATTTTTTATTTAAACGCAAAAAAAAATTCAACTCATAGTAGAAATTGACTTAATACTCTTATAATACCAATATAATTGCCAACTAATTTAACTACTAAACTATAGATCAGGGTGCATACACAGACACCTATGCTTATTCCAAATATCTAATTCGTTAAGCCCTCGGCACAGGTCGATCAATTGTTTTTTTTTTTCTTTTAACAGGAAAGGAATATAATAACCAAACAAATCTGTACAACTTTTTTTTCTTGCTTTCTTTCATCTCACATAAATTTAGAAACCAACTTACCTAATTTGTATGATATTTCCTTTCTTGTCTTTCTTTATGTAGAACTTGCAGTCATCTGCATGGAGGGAATAAATTGTAAAACACATGAACATGAAACTCCAAATACATGAACAGTCACCAAAAATCTAAGGACTTAAAAAAATAAATAAATAACTTACACCATATGCTATATTTAGAAAAGACAAAATTTCCATGTGAATTTTCAAATAAAAGAAATTACAATCACCTGAAAAGTGGAATCAATGGCATTTCTTTCTTCCTCCTCTTCTCTACCCAATAAGAATGTATTGGAGCCAAAACTTCCATTGATTCAGAACCAGAATAAAGTTTAACAGCGTCATCCAGAGTTAAAGAGTCGGACTGTAACATGAAAGCCCCCAATTCTAACATGTGTATATTTTCCTCAAATCTTTCTTGAGATACTTTATGAAAATGATCACCACCAGCAAGAGCAGCACTGTTATTGAATTTGCAAAGCCACTTTTCATCATCTGAATCCATATCATACATAATATACCTACTAGACACTGCCCTGGTAATCTCATCTTCTGGTACTTTAATGTATTGGGAAGGGCGCTCAAAAGTATTGTCAGCGACACTGGATTTATGATCATCTACCAGGGTTACTTCAGGGGTTTGAATGTCCTCATTTGATGCAGTTGTGAGATTCAATTTATAACACTCTTCATGCAACTGCATAAACAGAAGCCATTGCTTTTGATCAAGAAACTCCAAACCCCAACCTTCTTCACCTATCCAAATCAAATTGGAGCATCTGGACTTCTTATCTGTTCTTTCAGGTGCTATATGAAGCCTTTTCCTATGTTCCCTGGTATCTATCATGTTTGCCTTGAAACTATACTTTATGGACCCATGAAGCTTCACATTAAGC
The DNA here is from genome assembly GCA_028583015.1 of Wollemia nobilis. Taxonomy (NCBI): domain Eukaryota; kingdom Viridiplantae; phylum Streptophyta; class Pinopsida; order Araucariales; family Araucariaceae; genus Wollemia; species Wollemia nobilis. The sequence continues at coordinate 18,332,469 of JAQPPZ010017235.1, forward strand.
ACCCATTCATTATAATTATGGTCTGCAGTTTCCATTGTGACTTCAGCACCAGTCTTCCTCTGCCATATGCTATTGCTCAGAATTAGTAAATTTGCAGCACAAGATTTAACTTCAGGTTCTGCCATTCCTGTTTCATTCACTTCCACTTCCTTTTTCTGATTAGGTGAAAGAGTCTTGTACTTGTCACCTTCATTCAATTCCTGTTGCCTGTGATTCTTAGGTGGTCTGCCGCGCCTGCTAGATGTCGCAACCTTGACCATAGATTCCTGAGATTCATTCCTCAATTTTATTCGTCTAATTTGCATTGGTGGTCTGCCCCTTCTTCCAAATGTTGCAGGTCTGATCACAGGATTATCTCCCTCGGATAGCTGCTCCTTGATCTCTTTGGGCAGTCTTCTACACGGTCTTGATGGTTTAGATTCCATCTTATAATCTTCACCATCATCTTCCAATTTCTCTTCACTAGGAGGCATTCCACATGCTGTTGATTTCGATTCTACAACATTACCATTGACTCTCTGCCCCAGATTTTGCTTAGGCGGTCTGCCACGTCTCTTTGATGTCGCAGAATTCTGTATGCCATCATTCAATCTCCTTATTTTTCCTTGTCCTGCTGGTTCGTCAAATCCTCCATAATTGTGAGTACCATCATGATCGTCTTTACTTATACTCTGCTTCCCCCTCGGTTTTGGTGGCCTACCTCGCTTTCTCGGCATTGCAACATCAAGAAGAGGGGAAGCACCAGGCATGTTGTCCTCCCGCAATAGGAGAGGCTCTGAATTGCTCAATGGAATGTTGATATAAAGCCCTAGCACACCCTCTGGAAGGTTTATATCAAACCCTGAAACACTGTCTGGAAGGTTCACATCAGAATTTGAACAACCCTCCTGAATGTTCACATCAGACTCTACAAAATTCTCAAATACTGTATCACCTTCCTGAATTCTGGAATCAAACCCTGAAGACGGTTTTGGCCCTAGTCCAATCCCGGCACCTGCAAAGTCAAAGACATGGTCCCGGTATATTGAATGCTTTCCAAACAAAGGAGAAATCATATTGATATCTACCTGTGATTCTAAGAGATCAATAAAATAAAACTGTAGAAGTGCAGCTAACTCATAATACTACTACAAGTACAGAAAACCTTAAACAGTGCAATCAAAGTCCTCAGGCCGCTGCTTCAATCAATAAGAAATCTGCATGGGCATGTTTATTTTATATTGTAGTACTTGAACTCAATAGATATCAAAAACTTTTTACAGTTCCAATCAGTAAGCATATTTTCCGTGGAGTTTTTTCAACTGATTTTGTCTCAAAATTTTCTTTAACATTTCCACAAGAAGTTTTTTTTTTTTTCATATTAAATTTACTATTTACAGTTTAATGAGTAATTATTAAGTAGAATAACTTATAGATTGCCTGCCTGTCCAAAAATAGAAAATCATGCATTTATAAATTGTCTCAAAGATTGTTTTTAACAATTTCCGCAGGTAGTAGTTTATTTTTCATATAAAATTTATGTTTATAGTTTAATGAGTAATTACTAAGTAGAATAATTTATCAATACTCCTGAAATATAATCTTAATAAAAAAAACCTATCCAAAAATAGAAAAGCATGCACATGTACTTGACACAGTAAGAGAAGGCTAGGCTTGAGCTTCCATGAGAGTACCTAACTGATCAGGAACAACGCTGATACTGTTTTCTTCTTTCTTTCCCCTACATGAAACATCAACAACATTGCCGAACTTGTTGATTTCTTCCTTGTTGGGTGTTGTATTATATTGTTCCTGGGAGGAACCCACCAATGTGAGTATGGCAAGATCATCACCGCCATCATGGTCTTCCTTCTGCAAATTATCCGCAGCAGCAGCACAATCTTTAACTCATTTTCAGATCTACAAACTCAAAAAAGCCTTTTGCAGAAGCCTATACACTTCATTTCTTGTAGTAATAGCCAAAGGGACAGAAGCCATTTCTTCTGAAATAGAATACATTTTGCGATACATACCTCTTGCACTGTAATATGATCAAACTGGTGGCCTGTGTGGGGAGTTTTCTGTGAAGCACCCGGAAGGTCTACTGTGGGCGATGCATCACATGGGCCGCTACAATCTCCGTTGGATTTCTGTTCTTTGTTGTATGAAGCCATAATTGCATCAAGAGACAATTTTGTTAAGGCTTGGAACAACCGATCGGACATGGTCGGTCCTGACATTCTGCGGATGAAAACCAACGGCTAGTAACTTTTTTTCTGAAAACGGCTATATCTCTATCTGTCTTCTCTTCTCTATATCGACGCTCATAGAAAATTTCTCTATTCTATATTGTCATCCTCGGAATATTTATGTTCTTGCTTTCCTATATAATTTTTCTCTATTATATTAGTTTTTGGCGGCAAGGGATTTACATGGCTTTTCTTAAATATAGAGATTTCTTAAATATAGGGATTTATATCATATACCAGCAATGGAAGAGAAAAAAACAATGAATTATGGGATGATATTTCACCAATAGCTAAGGGAGGGCTCTTCCATTGTTTAAAACTTCTGTTATAATATTTGCATGCCAACATGTTTGGCATCGAATCTAATTTAATCTAATTTAATCTAATTTAGTTTGTGTGAGGATTATTAGTGGGAGAAATTATTATTTACATGGCAGCCGGGAAGATCAGCCACGACGTAAACAATATTAATATTTTATTAAAAAAAGTTGACATTAAGAAAATTATCTGCCGACATTAAGGGTTAGTGGTCTTAAAATATTTAAAAAATATTTAAACTATTTAAACTAAAATAATATCCGATAACACCTCACAATTGATAACTCTAGATATATATTTTATATATCTAAACTAGTTTTAATGTTTCTTGTATATATTTTCATGGTCAATTAACTATAATTGTTTTATCTATTTTCAACAAATATGTGATGAATACTATGAGGTGGACTACTAAGAGAATCAAATTAAAGTTGGCACACACTTTGTAATAATGGTCACAATCAATCCTGATTTTAAACAATATGAGTTGTACAACATACACTATATAAAAAACAGTTAGTTACAATCAATTAATGCATTAATTATATATATAAATTAATTATGTATATAAAACTTTCATAATTTTCAAAATCAATCCCACTTTTCAACGATGCAAGGTGGACTACCTATTCTTAAAAAATAGAATAAGGTTATCCATTGAAAATCACTTAGCTACAATCAATGCACATATTTTTAGATAAAAGATTGTTTTGGGTATAAGTAAAATATTGATGAAGATGTGGTTTTGCGTTCTGAGTTGTAATTTTTTCACTTCTTTTTATTGTAATTTTTGTTGTTTTTTACTAAATATAATTGTTGGTTCCAATAAAAATATTGATGAAGATTGTTATTGATTTTTTATCTCTTCAAACATAAAATAAAATATTGATAAATAATTTTATTAACAACATTTTAATTTTATTTTTATTTATTATTATTTTTATTATTATTATTATTATTATTATTATTATTATTATTTTTATTTTTATTTTTATTTTTATTTGATGAGGAATCTTTTATATACAACATATGCGCAACATGTGAGGGGAAAGATTTGGACCTGAGCCTCTCGAGAGTTTTAACTACCCACTTGCTCTCCTTTTATTATTTTTGAAATAGATAACTTAATATTTTATTATTACTTTATAATGGGTTTAAACTTTGCTCCTTGCTGCCATTATAACTTTTAATTGTGTTGGATAATTTTTTTAACATGGCGGATGATGCCCTCTGGAACCAGAGGCTCAATTATTTAAAAGAGGATCTCCACACTTCCATGAGAGTGCTTTGACCAACTAACTTGGTCCTAGCACTTAATTTTATTAACATTAGTTTTCAAGAAAAATATTAATTACTCATATTTTTTATATGGCAAAATTGATAGCTACCACGATGATCCTGACTTGAATATAATGTCCATATTTATAGTCACCACAGTATTCTATGTTGTTCACCCTAAATATCACATAGTACTCATGCAATCTATCCCTATAACCACCATGCCACATTTATTTTAAATATTTTATACCACTAAAAATACTAAATACCAAGAAAGATATAGTTTTTCAATCGACAGGCCCAATATCTAAACTCTCGATTTTTCTAAATTATTAATATTTAAAGATTTTAATAAATTATGATGTTTTCTACGCTTGGTATGATATCTTATTTTTAATAAATAAGATGAGAAAATTTTGTATTTTTAATATATAAGATAAAGAGAAAAAGTTGTAGATGATTAAGTTAATCTCTTAAATAAATTCTCTTTTATTCTCCTTTTTAATTATATCTTTTCAATTATAAAGTAATCCTATCTTATTATTGACGGTATGCTATTTTATTTTTATTTTTATTTTTTTTAAATTACCAGAAGGTAGATGATAAAGTTGATCTCTTAAATACATTCTCTTTTATTCTCCTTTTTATATTATATTTTTCATTTATAAATTAATCCTATCTTATTATTGAATTGATTTTACATTTTTTAATACATTAACATTTATGCTATCAAGTTAACTACTTTTTAGGAGGTGAGAGCTTATCAAAGATTTCAATTTTGGCTAAGGTTGTTATATGGATATCTGCATTATAATTTCATAATATTTTATACAATTTTATTTTATAATTGTACTTTTGTTAAGATTTTTTTTATTTTCATGATTATTATAAAAACTTCATAAGCATTCATATATTTAGTTCATTGTTAGAATTACAATTTTTTGTTGAGATAAAAAAGAGCATATCATTCATTCATTTTATGAGAGATAAATACATTTATTTGGTTATAGTTGTTATAAATAAATATAAATTTGGAGTATTAGTTCAAACTAAAGCTTATCCTTCTAATTAGCATAACTCTTATAACTTTATAGTTAGTAAGTTGATGCTATTCTTCATAGACCTAGGTTCAAACCCTAGGGGCATGTCTGTTTGTGCAAAGATAGTAGTTTGACCTACATCCCTCAAGTGTGTGCCAGCCTGAAGTTTATCCTCCTAATTAGCATATCTCCTATAACTTTATAGTTAATAATTTGATGATATTCTTCATAGACCTAGGTTTAAACCTTAGGGGTATGTTTATTTGTGAAAATTTAGTAGTTTGTGTCAGCTTGAAAATGATAGTACTAGTACGAATATCAAGCTCTAAGTGCTCCTCTTTATGTCAAGTTAAATAATAATGAGGTGGAATAGGTTTTGTTGGGGACAACCCCAAGATTTGAATCCTGCTTGGTAGTAGAAAATGATTGTGGATGTAACTAACTCCCTTATGGATAATAAATAAATAAATCACATAAAATCGATATCAATATCAATTCATATATGAAATCATCTTCAATCTCACATAAATTACACTAAAAATTTATTGATATTAAAACTCAAGAAATCAATAAAGCAAAGCTTATTCAAGTTACATTGTGTAACTTACTACAATGGTAAGGTCTTTGGCCTCTCTTTGAAATATCCAAGGTTCAAACCCCACTAAGTATGAGGGGACTAGAAACCCTCATAAAAACCCTATGTAAAATCATTTTAAGAAAAGTTAAATTTTGCATAGCTTTATCTCGGATATAAAGATACATGAGATTTTTCATGTTATATGAACCTTGGCTTTTCTCTCCTCAAACTCACTAGAGAAATTGAATATTCATATTTTTTATTCCATAATAAGCCCCACATACTATATAAAAATAAAGTATCCCATGATTGCATATAACTTCCACTTCTAAACTAGATACATCACACTCACAACTCTTCACTTTCTAAGATACCTCACACACTTATTACATGGTGCATGCATACTCCTACTAAACACATACTATATACATAAAATCAAACTCATACTCTAATATAAATATTTACAATGGGACCAAATAATGTAATACCTCCAAGAACTCCCACATTACATTATCTGGTGTGAAGGTTCTTTGCCTTCAATCTCTCAGTCTCTTTATCCTCTAGTTCTAGATTTACTTGTAATGTTGGCTCTACTCCTTTGGTCTATTATATTATTTTTCCATAAAATTTTTATGTACAATATAATTTTTCTTCTAATGTTGCTCTTCTAGTAAAAGATGATTTAAATATTTTTATAATATTCATATGACATCCAATGCAAATATCACACTCTTGTGAGATCACATGACTTTAATTTTATTTTATTTCTTAATGAGGCATTTGTTATCACCATTAATAATTTTGAACTATACAATTCTTCATTTATTAAGTAACTAAGATATGAGATGCTATTATTTGCTATGCTAGGAACATACAATACATATTCTAATGTGTATTTAGAACATGGTAGGGTGAGAGTGACATTTCCTAAACCTTTTACATGATAAATCTTATCATCTTCTTGGTATGCTTATTTTAACTTGAACTGATTCAAACCAACAAATATTTCTAGTCATGTGATGTCTTGCCCTTGAATCAATGTACCATGAATCATCTCCATATTCTATATTTGATTTTGATTGTATTATCATGGCTTATTATATCTTGCTACATGTCTATGGTAATATCTTTATCTTTGAAATTTTCTTTTCATGAAGTCCATTCCTTTAAATCTATATGATATTGATGTACTCATTTTTAAACAAATTTATTTTCTTCAATGTGAGATTCCTTATTGCTCCTATATTAAAATTTTCTTTGTTAATTTAATCTTACTTCAATTATATTTTTAGATTTAAATCAATGTTTCACAATATTCATCCTCCTTAAATCAATTTCATTCTTCAATTCAAATTCTTCAAATTTTATTCATTCAATTTCATAATTTTCGTAATATTTTTCTTCTTAATAATGAATTTCATTCACTTCTTATGACTCCCTTTAATTAAATTTCTCAATCATCAATTAATTTCTCCAATTAATCAAATTGTTTTGTCTTGTATCTTCCAATTAATCAATAATTTAATTCTTCAATTCTTTAATGAAATCAATTTTATCAAATCAAATTAATTTTATCAATCCTTCTTATATATCCTAGTTTCAATAAATCATGATATAATTTATTTCTTTCAATTATCAATTAATTATAAATTCAATCATAAATCATGAATTTAATTTTAATTCCTCTAATCAATTAATTTTGTTAAGTGATTAATTCATTATTCCAATCATAAAAATTTTAATGTATTCTTCTTATCACTTCACATTAACTAATTAGTCCACTTATTATAACTCCAAAAAATTAAATAATTAAATTAATCTTATACTCCTAAAGTCAAATGAACTCAAATTCAATTGGCACTTAATTTATCAAATAGCATAAAGATGTGATAAACATTGTTAGAGTAAGGTGTGATATGGACAAGAGTAAGGTGTTTTTTATAAATACTATAGAGAATAAACAAAGAATAATAACAACAGAGCTTAGGTGTAGTGTTTTAACTATCTCTTATGTTTACTTGGGAATGACAATGTTCATAGAGATATACAAGGATAATATGTGGAATGTGTTGATTGAAAAGGTTTAGAGTAAATTAGTTGGTTAAAACAAAAATTTTATAAGTCAAGCAATTAAGTTAAAAATTCTTAAGAGTACTCTCCAAGCAATCCTTGTGTATTTATTATCAATGTTTAAGATCCCACTTAAAGTAACTAATATAATAGAACATATTTAGAGAAATTGTCTATGATAAAGACTAGAGGAGAACAAAAAAAAATAACTTATAGCTTGGGAGAGAGTATGCAATGGTAAATCAAGTGGAGGACTTAGGATTAGAAGAATAAGGGTTATGAACAAGGACTTGGTAACAAAGGTAGGATGGAGACTAGTGAAGGAGGCTCATGTCTTATGGGTAAGAATTTTAAGAGAAAAATACCTTGACAACCAAGAGGATAGTATATTTTTGACCACACTAGAGCCTTATCGGGGATCTTCATTATGGAACCATATATTAAAGGGCAGAGAGATATTATGGAAAAGCACCCAATAGAAGCTAGGGAATATTAAGTTTGTCTACTTCTAGGAAGTTGTGTGGCTAGATAAGTACCCATTAGTGAAGGATGGGGAGTTAGAAAGTATAAAAATAGATTTAAAATAAAATTATAGGAATATGTTGAGTTATTATTTGACTATATAAGGAGGAAAGGTAAAATGGAAGAAGTTTAGAATCCACAACCAATATGAGAAAGAGCTACAAAATATAACTACTAAACTAAGAGTATATTATGTAAGCCCCAATTGGTTGAGGATACAATACTATGGAGAGCTATTTAGAAAAGTTCACTCACTATTAAATAAGTCTATGATCTTTCAGTTACAGTTGCTAAGGGGGTATTTCAATGGGATTAATTATGGGAAAGGAAAACAATTTTGAAGTTAACAATTTTCTTTTGATTGGAAGTCCAAAATAAGACTTTTAATAGTAGATAACTTGCATAAGAGGGTTTTTCAATTCCCTAATATATGTAACCTTTATGAAGATCATGAGAAATCAGTGAATCACATATTACTCAAATGTAATTACTCCGTAAAACTAGTGTATGATATAATAAATAAAATGGGGATATTGTGGGTGTTACCTAATAACATTGAAGGATGGATAGAATAGTGGAATAATCCATTTAAAATCCTAAAACAAAATTAAATTTTGAATATTATTTCCTTTCATTATGCATTGGAATTTTGGTTGGAAAGAAATAGAAGGATTTTTAAAAGGGAGAAGATATCTACAACCAATAATAGAGAACACATCATAGTAGCCATAGTGGAGAATGTTAAAACTATGAAAGTACATGCAAATTTAGTTTCTTTGGAGGATGCTAAATTAAGTGAACATTTAAATCTAGGTCTAGTTGGGATAAATGACAATCCTTGAGGATGCATGAGGAGCATGACCAAGTGGAAACCACCCAAACAAGGATGGATAAAACTAAATTTTTATGGGGATTATAAAGGAGATACAAGGACTACTGGAGGAGGAGTAGTGCTAAGAAAAAGTAAAGAAATAGTGATTAGAGTGATGAGTGAGTACTTGAGCATTATGACTAGTAATAAAGCTAAAACCAAAGTAGTCTTGATAGGAGTAAATATGGTGGTTTAGTTGAAGGTTAAGATATTAATAGTTGAGGAATAATCCCCAAATATTGTAAATTACCTCAATAAAATTTTAGTAGCAAGATAGAGAGTAATAGACATAGTAAAAAATACACTAAGACCCCTGGAATCACTAGAATAATTTCAAGTGATATATGTGTTTATTGAAGTAAATGGAATGGCTGATTGGATAGCCAATTAGGGAGTTCTTAGAGAGGAAGATAAAATATGGCTACCACTATATGGGATGCATCTGAACATACTCTAATTAGTAGTAAAGGAGAGATGATCAATAGTACTTTCCTCCTAGATCTTCCTCTAATTGTAGCGTATTGTTAGCTTGGACCATTAGTCATTTCTTGTTTCTATGTGGCTCTAATATGATTATTATCAATTTGATGTTATTATTCATAGGTTAGTTAATTCTAAGATTAATAAATAAATAACATAAGATCAATATCAATATCAAATCATCATCAACCTCACATAAATTACACTAAAAATTTTATTGATAATAAAACTTAACCAATGCATAAATCAAATCTTATTTGAATTACATTTTGCATAACTTTATCTCTAAAATAAAGATACATGATACTTTTCACATTGCATAGCTTTATTATGTAATACATGATACTTTTCACATTACATGATACAAGAAAGCTTGACTCTTCATATTCTTTTCTTACATAATAAGTCTCATGTATTACATAAAGACAAAGTATCTCATAATTGCATATAACTCCCTACTTCTAAACTTGACACATCACACACATAACACTTCACTTCCTAACTAGAAGCCTAACACACTTGAACACATGACACATGCACACTCCTACTAACTTGACACATACTTTATACATAAAATCAAATTTACACTCTAACCTAAAAAGTTACAATGGGGCCAAATATTGTGATACCTCCAACAAGAACAATATAATATTATCCAAAAAAACATGTCTCTAATAAATAAAATGATGTAATAATAGGATAACACCCTCATATTAAATTATTTGATATGGCAAATATTATATCTCCATTTAATGTAGAGGAATGAACAATAAATTTTGGTTAGGCTCTAGATTTAGCTTTGGCTCTAGCCCTAGATTTGGCTCTAGGTCTACCTCTAGGTCTAAGTCTACCTTTGGGTTTGCTTCTTGATCATAGATCAAAGAATTCCAAGATTAAATTAGACCATGATAAATATGTGATTTCTCTCAATCACTAGATTTTGTCTTACCCTCTTTTGAGAGCAAAACCTTCTTCTATAGAAGTCATTCAATAGTTCTTTTATTTTATCCATGTGTGTGATATTTTTCCATCCACAATCAACATGTACCTTTTTGGTCATTTTATCTTTATACCAACAATTATATAAGAGTGATCATGACCTCCAAAAATCTCACAAGGATGCAAATTCCAATACCTAGTTATTACATGTCTAGATCTACCACAATAATTGCAAAAATTTATTCTAGTGGTTGTATTTTTTATATAGGTTTTTCCTTTTACAAACTTGGTATCACTGCTTTGTGTTTGACCATCATAACCAAGGCCTTAATTATTTTAATTTATATTTGGAGTTATGGTATCTATGTTGCTTTACTGATATTTTTCCAAGCTTGTGCCATTTTAACCCATTTTTCATTAGCTTTGAGTCAATTCCTTTTATGTGATTTTTAAATCACCCAAGTTCTTATTCCTCAACATGGCTTTTAACACCATTATTATTATGGTCTTTTTCATGGCCAATATAATAAACACAACTATAATTAAAAACATTCAAGTCATTAGCATCACAAGTAATATTTATCCTTTTGATAAGGCCACTTGTGTCACAACAAGCATGTGTCATCACAGGATTGAGGTTGATTGTGTCACATCAAGCATTTGTTATCATGAACTTGACCTTCAACTTCTCATTTTATTCCCTTTGTTTTTTACATTTAAATATATCAAGTATGATTAATGCCATGTATACTATTCTTAAAAAATATATATGGATTATAACACCCATTTAAAGAGGATCATCACAAACATCAACATATTTTAGAATTCTTTGTAAATAGCTCCATGGTGTGATGATTTTTCCATCTTCATAAATATCTTTACCTTCTAGAAAATAATGAACTTTAACTAATGGTGCACTCTCATGAACTTCTATCTTATTCTTGGGCTTGATTTTTTTCCTTTCTCATTTGAATATTAAGGTGTTAGTATCTAGAGTCCACCAAAAATGCACCTTTTACAATTGTGTAATTTAGGTTTCAAACTCTGCTAAAATTGCACCTTTTACAATCTATGTAATTTTATGAAATATAGTTTTGAATTTAGTGAATTTGTGAAGGTGTGAGTGTTCGTTGATAATGCACCTTATATAATTACAATCTCTATTTAAATTTGTGAAATATACACCCTTATATCTCCTAAGTGTATTTTTAAATAAAGTGCATGCCCTATTTTAATGGTCTATAGTTAAAAATAACTATAGAACTATATGATTTTTTAAATAATTGCTTTTTAAAAAACTCATTTTTAAATAAATAGTTTGCTTTTGCACTTAAAAGAACCTTCTAAATAAAGTGGTACTAGTTCAACCGGTTATATTTTTCAATGTTTAAGGAGGAGATCCAAGTCCAAATATTTCTAAATGATACATGGATAATATCTAAGATTTATTGCAATACCATTATGTGATGATGATGTAATAGGTGGAGGCCATTTCAATCTCACATAACTAATTAGAAAAAAATCTTCTAAATTTATATATTTTAAGTTTCCTTACAAATCTTATAACTCTGAAATGCACCTTTTATTTTTTTAATTTAATCATAAATTTGGACTCTCATTATAGTTTTTTTTTAAATATAAATAGATAAGCATTTGCTTTAAAAAAAATAAGGGGATTTAAACCTGGGTCACTTCACTAGAAAGACTTAACATTTGAATTTACTTCAAAAAATTTAGTTGGTATGATCATGGACAAAGGTGGTTGAATTATAACATCTTGATTCACTATGAGATTTATTTATTTATTTGGTAAACGAAGGGGTTTTGGGGTCCCCAAACCTATTACAATAGGCTAAGATAGGGCATGAGAATGCACTAAACTAAAGCACTAAATTAAAACCATCTAAGGGGCAATAATAAGAGGCCACCCTCAACAAGACAAAATAGAGAGGATCCCATACAAAAAACATACCATAAAATCTAGGTAACAATAGCTAAAGGAACTAGGCCTCTCTCAGTAAAACAAAACATAGAGGGCCCCATACAACCAACATAAAATATAACCTAATATCAACTGCTAAAAGAACATCATAGAATAGCTAGTTCAGGGTTGCCATATCCATCTGCTTGTTAACCACATCTAAAATCTTATTGACAAAGGATACCACAACCTACAATGTACCCAAAATAGCGGAGTGCTTTTCCTCCAGTACATATAAACACATCACCACAAGAGCAGAAAACCTCACCATATCACCATAAGGGCATACAATGAGAACACCATTGGGACCAAAGCCAAGAAAATTATGACCAACATCCACACAAATATGCCCAACTAATGATAGTCAGTTAAAAAAAGTTAGAGGGTTTGTGAAGATCACCAATTAAGATGGCCCACCCAATCAAGCATAAAACAAAACATTTAGAAAAGAGTCCATAGAGTTAACTCCCATACCAAGACTCATGTACAACCAATGGCTAACCGTGATCATTGAAAAAAAGAGATTCAAGGTCATCTAATCAGGCCCTCAGGTCTTGTTGAGAAAGATCCAAGTTGGCCATATAATCCACCACCTTATTACCTTCTCGATAAATATGATAAACTTTGAACTTCTCTCTTGATTTCAAAATTCTAAACACCTCTTCTAGAATATTTGAAGTACTCCAGTGAGGCTTGCTAATAGAATTGGCAATATTTACTAGATTTAAAGAGTCCCCTTCTACAATTATTTTCTAATATTTAAGTGTTTCTACCAATAGTAGCCCTTGAAGGAGACCCTTGGCTTTAGCAAAATGAGAGGTTTGGATAGAAATATTCTCTATGTATGCACCAATGAGCTCACCCTTAGAATTTCTAATTACCCCACCAACAATCGCAGGGCCCAGATTTCCTTTCAAGGCACCATAAAAATTCAATTTGACCCATCCCTCAAGAGGAGGGCACCATGAGGTGGTTGAGCATGCCGAGGTAGTAGGTGGTTTAGACAACTTGCAAGAAGTTGGAAAGCTAATTTTAGCCTCCACAAGGGTTTCATCCAAATAATCTACTTTGATATCCGAGAAACAATGAGACACATTCTCCATAGCAGCTCCAAGAGCTCTAGAAGAAACTCGATCTGGATCATACCTTGAATTCCTGAAAGCTCTCTAATTGTGTTCCCACTAGATGCTCCAAAAAAATGTGGGAGTAAGAAAGACCAATTTTTTTCCAACCGAGGGGACTTGAAAGGAGAATTCCACCGCAAGCACATATCAAAAATAGTGTTTGGCAAAACCCAAATAACATCTAGAGTGGACAACATTTGAGAAACTACTAAAATTGAGAAGGGGCACTAGAAAAAAATATGCTGACAAGTTTCCTCTGAAGCTTCACACAGGTAAAATCTATTGATCATAGCCATACCCCTCTTATGAATATTTTCTATTGTTAAACATTTATTTTGAATAGCCTACCAATAAAAAATATTTACTTTTGGAGTCAAATTTTAAGCTAAAATTTTTTGGGTAAAAACTAGCATTGAGGATCTACACCAAAAATACGGTAGGTTGATCTAACAGAGTAACAACCTTCACTTTCTGCTTTCCAAATGAGAGATTCCTCCATATCCTAGCTCGAAATACTATAGAGTCTAAGATTATTATAAATGGTCTCCCAATATAATGCTTCCTCCCTATTTTCAAATACTCTTTGAGAAATTTGTTTCCAGCAACTCTTGTTCCCTTCCCACTCAATAAAATCTTCAACTTTATACCAACCCAGTATATAGGTAAGAGCAACAGTAGGGGCTAGATCTATACTGAGGATAAGTGGGCTATTAAGAAGCCAGGTGTCCTCCCAAAAAGTAATGACAAATCCATTTCCCACCACCCACCTTGCACCCAAGAGTAGCTTCATTTTGAGTTTTCTCAAGCTCTTCCAGAATATAGAACCTTCTTGGGTAATATTCTCAACCAAAAAATTTCCATTATGTGGAATATACTTCTATTTTATGATCTTGATCCAATCATACCCCTGATTCCTAAGCACCTTCCAGCCCTATTTGAGAATCAACACTTCATTCATTAACTTGATATTTTGTAGCCCAAGACCTCCATTGTATTTCCTCGCACAAGATCTATCCCAAGAAGCTAAATGGAAATTTTGTGGTCTTGAGGGCCTGTCCATAAGAAAGTTTTTTGAATTTTTTCCAATTTAGACATGACTTTTATGGGCAGTTTGAACAGAGACATAAAGTAAACTAGAATACTTTGCAACACCGTCTTCACCAGCAGAATTTTCCTAGCCTGACTTAAGAGAGTGCCTTTCCATCTGGTCAAGCAATGTTGTAATATTTCTACCATTGGGTCCCAAATATTATTTTTCATACAACCAATGAACAAAGGCAGACCCAAGTAGGAGTTCTAATGTTAAAAATATAATATCATAATAGCTAAACTTGGATCATCAGCTTTGACTACTATTATTAGATGTGATAGCATGTCGATCACTCTTCTAGTTGAAGTAGTAGTGTCACTTGCAAGATCCTCCCTATCAATTTCATCCATAGTATTGGATCTATATTCAAATTCACCTACCATGAAAATAATTGGATTTCACAATGATTTTGTTGGAAGCTTTATAGGTAACTTTTGTAGTCTAGTGCTTATTCCCAACAAGCAAGAACCTCAATACTTATGCACTACTTTGATACCTCTATTGGAATAAAAAATAGGATATCATTCTATAAGATATAAATATAGTTATTTGGTTATAGTTTTTATAACCATCCATATATATATGGAGTGTTAATTCAAACTAAATATTATCCTCCTAACTATCATATCTCATGTATCTTTATAGTTAGAATAATATAATATTTTTTTTTTTTTGATTGGTGGAAAGGGTTTTGAAAGGTCCCTGAACCTTGTACAAGAGAGATTACAATAAAACCAAATCGACCGAGGTGGTCCAAGAAGAAAGGAAAAGAAAGTTGGTCAACCTCCACACTAGGGAGGGTGTCGCGAAATCGCGACCAAAATGGTGATGTCGCGAAATCGCGACAGGAAGCGCCGTAGAAGCCAAAGAAAGAAAAGAAGTCACGAAATCGTGACAAGAAATGCCATCGGAGCTGAAGAAGGGAAGAAGTCGCGATATCGTGACATGTTGCAAAGTGTCGCGATATCGCGACAAGTTGCAGAGTTGGAGCCGATCGAGAAAAAGAGTCACGAAATCGCTACAAGAAGTGAGAACGCTGCCGAAGAGAAAAGGTGTCACGAAATCGTGACAAGAATGAAGACCGCAGTCGAAGAAGAAAAAGAGCCCCGAAATCATGACTAAAGTGGAAGCCTGCTGCCAAGAAGAAAAAGCGTCGCGATATCGCGACAAAAATGAAGACCGCCTTTGGAGAGAAAAAATGTCGCGATATCACGACAAGTTTGCGCAAAGGCACCCGGAGAGAAAAAGTGTCGCGATATCGCGACAAAAATGAAGACCGCCTTTGGGGTGAAAAAAGGTCGCGATATCGCGACAAGTCTGTGCAAAGGCACCCGGAGAGAAAAAGTGTCGCGATATCGCGACAGAATGGAAGACCGCCGTTGGAGAGAAAAGGCGTCGCGATATCGCGACCGAATGGAAGACCGCCATTGGAGAGAGAAAAAGCGTCGCGATATCGCGACCAAAATGAAGACCGCCGTTGGAGAGAGAAAAGGCGTCGCGATATCGCGACAAAAATGAAGACCGCCTTTGGAGAGAAAAATAGTCGCGATATCGCGACAAGTTTGCGCAAAGGCACCCAGAGAGAAAAAGTGTCACGATATCGCGACATAAAGGAAGACCGCCGTTGGAGAGAAAACTTGTCATGAAATCATGACCGAAAGGAAGACCGCCATTGGAGAGAGAAAAGGTGTCACGAAATCGCGACAAAAAGCAAGACTGCGCCTGAAGGCCAAAAGTGTCGCGATATCGCGACAAGTTTGCGAAAGAGCACCCGAAGGGAAAAAGTGTCGCGATATCGCGACAAGTATGCAGAAAAGCACCCAGAGAGAAAAGGTGTCACGATATCGCGACAAGTTGGAAGACCATACCAGAGGAAGAGAAAGGTGTCGCGATATCGCGACAAAAAGCACCCTCGCGGCCTGAGCAAAAAAGAAGTTTGTGATAGCGCTGCAAGCTGAGATTTTGCAACCAACTTAGAAAAATGACACGAAAACGCTCCAAGGTGCCAAAACGCAGCCGAAGAACCCGAAGATCAGTAACCCACTCACATTGTGCAAACATTGGAACTTGAAGAAACGTCCCTTAGGCCGATTGGGAAGGAGTCTCTCCAGACCTGAATGTCAGTTGCGTCAACTCCCTTATTAGCAAGCCAGTCCGCAGCTTTGTTTCCTTCCCGGTATTGATGTTGAATGATTAATTCTGGATAAACACCAATAAGAGTCTTGCATTCATCGAAGATGGAAGCCAGGGCCCAGGGAGGCACGGAGGTTCCTTTGAGCCAGTTAATGCACTGCAATGAGTCTCCTTCTATGATGAGTTTATTGATAGTCAAGCCTTCCAAGAGAATCAAACTTTGGAACAAGGCCCGAGCCTCGGCCATATTGTTAGACTGAATTCCTAGGTTCTGAGCGAAGGCTAAAATTATTTCTCCTCTATGATTTTTGAGAATCCCACCTCCGCCAGCAGCGCCAGGGTTGCCTTTGGCTGCGCCATCGAAGTTAAGCTTGTGCCACCCAGAAGGAGGTAAGACCCACTTGATAACAGACCTGTCAACCGAAGTGTGGGGTGTAGCAAAAAAATTAAGAAGATTGAAATGATTTGCTAGATCCAATTCAAGTCCAGGAGGGGGGGTTTGGTCGATGAGACGAGAGAGGCATTCTCCGTAGCAAGGGTCAAGATTTTGGCAACGACAATCTTCTTATCCTTGACTATGTTTTGAAAAATTCTGGCATTTCTCTCCAGCCAAATCTGCCATAGGAAGATGTGGAGGCAAGCTTGCCACATGAATTTGAGTTGACTGCTTTTGAAAGGCCGGGGCCACTATTGAAAAAGGAGGGGAATGGAATGGGGGAGGGCTACGAAGATGGCAAAAGTGTTGAAAACCTAGTTGAGGACTGCAAGGGAGAAGGGACAATCCAAAAAAACATGCTCAGTAGACTCACAGGCGTTTTTGCATAGGATGCACCAATTGGGGATGAGAAGCCCTCTGTTAATCAGATTTTCAGTGGTGAGGATTCTATTTTGGATGGCCAACCAGCAGAAGAATTTGACCTTGGGAATGATCTTGGGAACCCAGACCAGATTAGAGGAGTCACGACCATCACTAGGAGCTTCTTGGCTGTAGTAGGCAGATTTAACAGTGAACTTTCCCGAATCTTCAAGGTTCCAGACCATGGAGTCTTCTTTGTGAGAGCTGGGAATTATGCAGCTCCTCAGTAAGTTTTGAAGCCGCCTAAGTGCCTCGGTGATATGTCGAGGCCCATTCAGTTCCAGTTGCTTCCATTCGGGTCTTGTGATCCCTGGGTTGATGAAATGACACACCTTATCTCCAATGGTAGCTTCGGTCACCGGCTTGAGCATAGCAAGATGAGGATCTTGACTGAGAGGTTTGTCACGGATCCAAGGGTCATCCTAGAAATGAATGTTCAATCCATTTCCAAGACACCACCTTAAACCTTCCATGATGATCTTCCTTGTTTTAGTGACCCCATTCCAGAAATGAGATCCGCTAGGAAGGTTGTGCTCTCCCAGAAAAGGAACCTGATGAAGGTACTTAGCTTTGATGATGTCAATCCAGGTGGCTTTTTCGTTGATGGTAAGTCTCCAAGACTGCTTGGCAATGAGAGCCATGTTCATCCGCTTGATTTCCCTGAAGCCAAGACCTCCATCCTTTTTCTTAGAACAGACCTTGTCCCAGGCAACAAGGGGAATTTTGTTCTTGTTTTCGTTTCCCACCCACAGGAATCTACGTTGAATTTGCTCAATTCTTTGGCAGATGGAAGCTGGAGCTTTGAAGATAGACAAGAAAAAAATAGGAATACTTTGCAGGCAAGCCTGGACCAGAGTGGCTTTGGCTACCTGACTGAGCATTGAACTTTTCCAGCCTGCAAGTTTCTTGTTGAGACGATCTAGAATAGGGTTCCACAGAGCCGAGACCGATTTGCCATAGAAAAGCGGTAATCCGAGGTAGGTAGTTGGAAGGCTCCCAATGATACACCCAAGGATCTCAGCTATCCTGGTTTGCCTATGAATGGGAGTATTGAGGAAGTAAAGCTTGCTTTTGCGATAATTGACTTTCTGGCCAGCCGCCTCTTCATAAGAGTCAAGAATGCTCTTAATGATTTTTGCTTCGGGGACAGAAGCCTGAGAGGAAAGAATAGTATCATCCACAAACTGTTGATGGGAAATGGCCATGGTAGTTGAGGCAGGTTTGATCCCAGAAATGAGACCACTGTTACAGGCAGTAGTAAGGGTTCTTCCAAGAGTTTTGGCCAAAATGATGAAGAGGAAGGGTGACAAGGGGTCCCCTTGGCGAATGCCTTTAAAACTTGGAAAGAAGCCAGCAGGTGAACCATTGATAAGCACAGAGAACCATGCGGTAGATATACATTCACGGACCATCTTAACCCATTCTTTGTGAAACCCAAACTTCTCAAGGACCTCGAACAGGAATTTCCATGAAACCCGATCAAAAGCCTTGTTCATGTCAAGCTTAAGGAACATACTGGGTTTTTTGTTTTTATAAGCCGAATGGGCCAACTCGTGAACTGTTATCACCCCATCAGCAATGAACCTACCTTTGACCGAGCTGCCTTGGCACTGGTCGATGATGGAGGGAAGGATGTCTTTCAGCCTGTTTGCCATAACTTTGGTGATGAGTTTGTAGATGACATTACAGAGACTTATAGGTCTGAAGTCGGAGAGGGAAGCACGCTCATTAGACTTGGGAATTAAAACAATGAAGGTGGAATTGGCTTCTCTCGGCATCTTCTTGGCCCTCTGGAAGAATTTAACCGTAGCGACAACATCAAGGCCCACGATATCCCAAAAATGTTGAAAAAACTGGGGTGGAAAGCCATCAGGACCAGGAGCCTTGTCAGGTTCCATTGCAAACAGAGCATCTTTGATCTCCTCTTCAGTGTAGGATTGGAGGAGTTTCTCATTATCATCGTTAGACACCAACGTTGGAATGTTCTGAAGCAGAGAACTTGCTGTGCGAGGGTGGCAGTCAACACTTGGACCTAGGATTTCTTGGAAGTGGTGCACAGCTTCCTATATGATGGCAAGAATATCAGAGACAATGGTACCATCAGCCTTGGTCAACTCTGAGA
The DNA here is from genome assembly GCA_028583015.1 of Wollemia nobilis. Taxonomy (NCBI): domain Eukaryota; kingdom Viridiplantae; phylum Streptophyta; class Pinopsida; order Araucariales; family Araucariaceae; genus Wollemia; species Wollemia nobilis. The sequence goes on from JAQPPZ010017235.1 coordinate 18,352,098, forward strand.
TTTTATTAGAACCTCTGTGGCGCAAGGTGGAAGCATGAAAAAACTTTGTGTTGGTGTCTCCTTCTTTGAGCCAGAGGCATCTAGATTTTTGTCTCCAGAAGGACTCTTCCTTAGCCAAAACATTATGAAAGTTTGAAAGGAGGCATTTTTCTTCCATGAGCATTTCTACCCTCTGATCCCCTTCCTGAATCAGATTTTCCACCCTTTTGAGCTCATCCAGTAGAAGGTTTTTTTCACTAAAAAGGTTGCCGAAAACCTCCCTGTTCTAGCATTTTAGCTTGAGTTTGACTGCTTTGAGTTTGAGGAACAGATTCAAGAGAGGGTTTGGACAAAGGTTTTGCTGCCACCATTGTCAAATACACCGACCTAAATCTGGATGAGTGAGCCACATATTTTCAAACCTGAAAGGGGTTTTAAAGGTTTTCTGGGGTCGGGAACAATCCAAAATTATAGGGTTGTGATCAGATCCAATTTTTGGGTGGCCATGCAGCCTGGCATCGCCAAAAATAGGAATGAGTTCTTTGGATAAGAGAAATCTGTCAAGCCGAATTTGGATGTGATGAATTTATGCCCGTCTGTTGCTCCATGTATAGTTGGATCCTTGGAGCGGTAAGTCCATAAGCTCATTGAGGTTGACAAAATCGTTGAAATCTTCAATGCAGCGGCTAGTGATCGGATTGCCTCCTTGCTTGTCAAACAGGTGAAGGGGAGTATTGAAGTCACCACAGAGCATCCAAGGAAAGTCAGGAAAGTTGTTGCGCATTGCGGTAATGTTATCCCATAGCAATCTTCTGTTGACAAGGTTGTTTGGCCCATAGACATTGGTGGCAATCCATTGAAGGTTGGTGGCTTTATTAGTGAACAAAATGTTGATGGTTCTGTCAGAAACTGAAAGGACTCTCCCCTCAATAGTTGATGGATCCCACAAACAAAGGAGACCCCCGGAGGCCCCTGAGGAGGGGCAAGAGGCAAAATTGCAATTTTCCCAGATTAGCTTGCAAACTTGATTGCTGCTGATCTCATCCAGTTTGGATTCTTGAAGAAACATGATATTTGGTTTTAAGTTTTTTCTCACCGACTTGACAGTCCTCTATTTGGTAGTTCCATTGAGGCCTCTGACATTCCAGGAGACAAACTTCATCGATTTGACTTGGGGTTTGCTTTGCGGCCTCTGCCTCTCCCTTGAGATGGATTAAGTTTAGGTCTAACCTCATCCAAATCTTGATGAATGGGTTGTTCGAAAGTAGGGCCCAAGGAGGTAGGCACAGATCCATCAGCCTACTGAGCTGATGGATCTTGAAGCGGTAGAATAATATAATATTATCTTAACAATCATGTCACTAATAAATTAAATGATGTAATAATAGGCTAACCATTTTAATGGGATGGGTTCTTTGTAAACGTGTAGAATGCTTATCTTTTCTATATGAGATTACTTTCTTGAAATATAGGTTTTGCATGATGGGTAAGTATATCTATGATAATTCAACAAGCATGAGGGGATCTAATTTGTATTTATAAAAATAAGATCACCATCATCCTCTATATAAGGATAAATATATTTCTAAAGAGTTCCAACCTAAGAAATTATCATAGAATTATAGTGCATCTTATCCCAAAATGAATATTAAGTCAAGTAAACAAATATTATCAACATTACAATCTTTGATGTCCCATCTACAATGTTGACAATGTCATTCATACCGTGACATGATATTATTTTGAATTTCACATATACATTAAATACATAGGTTTTTATGAGGGGTCCTAGTCCCCTCATACTGATTAGGATTTGAACCTTGGACCTCTTAAAGAGAGTCCAAACCCCTTACCACTACAGTAAGCTTACAGCTAAAAAATATCTTAATTTGTTTTTATCGGTTAAAATATTTGGATTAAAAATGGGTTTTAATAGGATCCCAAAACCTGATTACAAAATGGCTTTGTTAGCCCAAGAACCCAAAATTTTTGAAGCAAGCCTTAAGAGGCTATCCTTAATACAAAACATAAAGGAGGAAATCCTTAGGATAAAATTGATCAACAAAGCAAGCCTCAAGAGGCTATCCTTAATACAAAACATAAAGGAGGATATCCTTAGCCAATGCCAAGACAGAGCAACAAGCAAGAACAACTGGAAAATATGAAACCATGACCCAAAAATGACAAGCTAGAAGCAACTAAGCTTCCTCCTTGAGCACAACACCAACATCTTGATTTTTTGCATTGGAAGTGTCTGCCACGATGTCAATAGCAGTACCAGGGTCATCCTATGGAACACCAAGATCAATAGAAACATTGATGTTTGTAGTAGGAACACTACAATTACCATCAACGAAGGACTTCCTAAAAAAATGTAGGTGGAGGGCATTGTGAAGGTCAACAAGCTGAGTGATACAGTTTGAGATGGAGTTAATGATAAACAATTGCATGCACTTATCAAGGGAGTCCTTCTCATCATCCTCAGATTCAATAACCAAAGACTCCTTCTGTTGTGCCAATTTATTAAGGTGACATGAGGAACACATAGGTTTTTGCATAGATTCAAATTTAGGTCTAGGAGATGCACTTTGGGTTCTCTTTCTCAAGATACTAACATTATCAATTATTTTCTGTTTCTTAGTAGACAACCTAGGGTTATCATAATACTGAGGAGTCATTTGATACAAGCTAGGTTTGATAGGTCTTGGCCTAGGTTTAGGAGGTGGAGTCACAAAGATGCCCTTAGGGCAATGCACCAGCCAATGTTTATACAACACATAAAAATCCCATGATGAGTTGGCAACTTAGACCCTTTTTTGTCCCTACAATGCTCAATTGTGTAATTCATGGAGTTAAACAAGAATTATGGAATATTGACCTGATTGACATCCCAAAAATGGTTATAGAAGGTAAAATGAAAGCTACAGAGGGGCTTGTATGGGTCATCAATAGTAATAAATTCCATAATTGGCTTCATGACACTTCCCCATGAAAATGATAGCTCATCACGATGCATCCCTAGGTGGGATTTCCTGTGAATTTCTTTGTCCTTCACATCCTTTAATTTTGCATCCCAATGGTGCTTCTCTCTCTTGATGGACCTTCCCTCAGGAGGCTACCCCATCAACTCGACCAAGAGTTTGATATCCACAATATAGGTCTTCCCATGAATGGTAACACAACCATTATCAAATCAATGAGGAGTTTGATATATAAATTTTAAAACTAAACAATTAGTGATTAAATGACATTATCTTAACTAGTCAGACTCCTCAACATTAAAGGAGGAGACCTAAGCTTAAATATTTCCAAGTGATACATCGATAATATCCAAGCTTTTTTGTAATAAAATTATGTGGTGATATTGTAATATGGGTGAAGCCTATCTCAATCCCATATAAACAATTAAAAAAATAAGCAATTAATTTTTTTGAAGTGAATGTGAATTACAATAGGTAGCACAACTAGAGGTATCTCTAAGGGCATAACAATAGGGGTAATTCCTCTTTATGATTCAAAATAAGGTAAACTAGATGATATGTCAATCATTGGGGTGTCTTGACAAAGACAACAATTTGAAATTAGATTTAAGCTAAAGGATATAAGATAGAAAAAAATTAATAACAAAAAAAAAAAAAATTAAAAAGAGGTTAAAATGAGATGAAAGTAGAAATTGACTCTTTTCACTTAAGCAATTTTTTTTAAGCCAATTCTTGGGGGTTGTGGAAATAAAAGAAAGCAAAAAATTGAGTAAAAATATTTAGGTTTTGAATCTTAAAGGGAAATGGAGGTAAACTATTATGTGTTAATATTTTATTAGTAGTTAGACACACTAGTTAATGATCACTATTATTAAGATGTCAAATATGGTTTTTAAATTTGGAATTTCATACGAGTACTTAGTATGATAGTTTAAGAATATTTATAACATGCTAAATACTTTTATTGAGTTTGTTTTTACTATTTTTCTATATTATTTTTGGTTGTATGATTTTTTGTTGTTAAATTAATAAAATTTTATTAATGTTGGAAAAAGTTTTAAATACATTTTGTAGATCTATCATTTTAGGAATTCAAAGCCTCTACCTAGGTCTTAGACCTTAAATAGACCTCTAAAATAATTGGACTTGATATTTAAATTTTTTTATCATAATTTACTATATAAAAAGGGTTCAAATTCAATGGAGAATGTGAAATTATATATTGATTTGTACTCTCCCTACAGAATCTTCTAATTTAGGTGGAAATTTATATTATAGATTTAGTTATAAGGCTTTAGGCTATAACTAATGTTATTTTTATGCTTTCATATGAGAAGGTGATGCTCCAACTCTAAGATAATATTGTTGGGGTTGTCAATCTATACAAGTTGATAATTCATCTATAATTGATGTCATGATTTTTATATATGTGAAAGAGATGATATTATATCCTTGCAAGAAGAATCTTATAGTTTTTTCAATGAGTTTACATGGGTTTTTATGAGGTATCCCAGTCCCCTCATACTAAATGGGTTTTGAACCTTGACTCTCAAAGAGAGGCCAAAGCCCTTACCACTATAGAGGAATCTTATAGTTGATGATCAATCCTCTTATAAAATATGATTGGGTTGATATGTAAGAAGCTATATTAGTGCAATAATGATTTATGGGGATATTCATATACCTACTTGTCCATCCCAATGTGATCTAGGCATGTGACCTTTTTATAACATGGTTTTCTACTAAAAATGAAAAAAAAACTATTGTGTTGAGGACTTTGTTTTGATCCATTAAAGAAGCATTAAAAGTAATAGAGAGAACAAAAATTTCCATAGGCAACTCTATCTATGATAGAGTTTCTAACATGTTTGTTAAAAAAATGGTCTAGAGACCCTCAAAATACTTGCTAAAAATAAAAAAAATTATTTTTAGATTTCCATAGCTAAAATGCATCTCCAGCTATGTTGGCACATCAATAGTAGATAAAACACAAAAGGACAAGCTTTTTGTATATGATTTTTACTTAAATTGCACTTTGTAAGTTATGGAGGTGAATCACCATAATTCCATATGGGTGACCTTCTAGCTCATGGAAGGTGAACAACCACATTTCCACATGGTGACCTTCCATATTCAATATGATGGATTTCTAACATACTTATTATTTTATAAAGAGATATGCACCCTTGACTATAAAAAGTATGAGTAATGGATGCAATGTCATAGCATCATGTCTATTCTTAGACATTGCTTACATTGTATTCTATTTTTTTAGCTATAAAACTATTCTATTATTTTACTTATAAATATTTGTGTTTTGATTTATTATAATCTATTATTTTTAATTTCATTGTGTCATGGTCTTACTTAATTTGAAACTCTAAGTTTTAGATTAGTTGAAGTTTTGAGTTTCAAACTAGTGGTATTAGAGCAATCTATATTTTGAGTGTAACATGAGATTAGGATATCAAAAAATTTGGATATAAAAAATAATATCCCTTTGATTATCTTCCTTATCATTATAAATGACCTCATGTGATAATTAGAATGAACAACATCAAGATAATTGATCCTTTCAAGGAGATGTTGAATGAAGCACGGATGAAATAGAGGAATGAGATGGTAAACCAATTTGTTCAAATTCTTCAATGGATCCCTATTGCAAGTTCAGCAACCTCCTATTCATAGCCTCTAACTACTCTATTTCCATTCAATGCTCCCACACTTTTAAGGTGCAAGTGAATTTTGATTGCATACTCTTCAAGGAAAAAATAATACTAATACCCTATAAAACTAGTTAGATTAGTTATCTTCATTATTATTTGTATATAAATATACCAATAGTGATAAAAACACTTTTGCACTCCTGAAAGCTTCACTACCTATTCAAAATTGGTGGGAAGCATATTTTAATAGGGTTACATAAGAGAATGAATATGAAGTACTATTCACATGGGATAATTTTATAGAGGCTATTAGAGAATAATATTATCTTTTGGAAACCTATAAAGACCAATACATGTGATGGCAACAATTGCATCAAGGTAAATACCAATCTATTCAATATTATACAGATGATTTCCACTCCATGGTAGCAAAGCTAGGCATTCAAGATACCAAAAGGTATTTAATCCTAAAGTATAATGGGATGCAATTGTACATTCAAGAGGACATGGACCTCTTCAACTTCAAGATATTGGGATAGGCATACAAATTTGATATCAAATTGGATTAGAAGCATAAGAACAAAAATAGAAACAAGGAGAAAATAACAAAAAGTAGAACACTAAGTACTAGCCAAAGAAAGGCAAGAGTGATTCTCCAAATAATCGTGATAAATGGGATTAACCCCAAAATTAGAATTTCAAGGAAAAAATGACTCCTAAGAAAATAATTCCTCAAAGGTCAAGACTGGAAATGTTTTTTATTATCATAATAGTAATTGGCATTCAAGCAAGGAGTATCAAGAAATTTGGTATTTATTTGTTGAGTCAAAGCCCTCTACACCCACTACACCACTACATCCACATCCATAGGCTAAGGATAGAGGAAATTAAATCATAGAATTTATTACAAGCATGACCATTTCCACCACACATGCTACACTAAAGGTGTCACAAGAGGAGGAAAGCCACATATTCCAATTTAGTGGTGCCAAGTGGTAAATTTTTATTCAACAAAAAAAAATAAGGCTTGTAAATTGATTTTTATTTTTTTCTATTTGAGTGCTATATACCAAATATTTTTTTTATCAAGTGCCATTTGCTCAACAAGTTAGATTCCTCAAAATTTCAAGGAGGAGATCCAGGTTCAAATCTTGCCAAATGATATACGGATAATATTTCAGCTTTATTTTAATACCACTATGTGTGATGATGTATATGGGTAGGTACCATTTCAATCCCATATAACCCATTAGAAAATACCAAATTTTTTTGAGGCCATAACTTTTGCACACAAAATCATTTGTAGCCCATTTTTTCTAGATTGCATAATTTTTTTAGTTCTACACAATGTTGACATTAGCTTATAGACATATTATAGCTTTACTTGGGATTTTCATACAAAATATATTCCTTGGCGTATGTTACTCATCTCAATCAACAAAATTATAGCACTTGATCAATTCAAATGGAAGGATTAATCAAGAGAAGAAATCTATTATTCACCTTTAATAATGAAATATAAGGTATCAATAATCATGAACTTAGTAAGAGAAAGGAAGAAGCTCTTAGACCCTTATTCATGTTAGTGGAGCCATATGTACTTTTACTTATCAAGGATAAATTGATCCTATTGAGGTATGGACTACTTTGAAATATCTCTATGGAAAATTAAGTGCTAGTGAAGTTAACATGATAGAGATAGAGCTCTCCAATCTCAAAATTCATATTTCAATAAAATCGAAGATAATATATCTCACTTCAAAGCTCTAAATGCTAATCTAGCTATGTTAGGAAGTAATATAAAGAGTGATGAAGAGTGTGTCAAATATATTACTTCAAATATTTCTTCTCCTTTTTGTATATTTGGCTTAGTTTTTTATGTGAATTCTATAACTTAACTATCAAACAATCACAAACCTACTCTCTTAAAGGAATTTGCAAGCTTATAATCCATTATGAAGTAAGAATGAATAATTATGCAACTCTTTCTCATACACAAGATCATATAAAAAACTTCAAGTTAATGAAATCTAAGGCACAAGTGCCTAAGGGTAAGTCTAATATTTCAAAGAAATCAAATATTTGTGAGTATTATAAAATGGTAGGATACTCCATCATGAAATGCACTATTAGGTTAAAGAATATTGAAATAGAATTATTGAGGGCTACACACAAGCTTTCTAATAATGAAGATGAGGTAAAAGGAGGAAAGTGGAGGTCTAGTAGAGAATCCATTATGGGAGAAGGTGTTACCTATAATACCTTCTCTCCTTGGATCTCTTATCTTAGATTATGAGGGGGTGGTGAAATATATATAATATCATCTTGTTTGGGACAAGGCCAAAAGTGTAAATAAGTTTTAATAATCATAATTTATATAACCTACAAGCATGTAATTATGTAAACCTATGGGCATGTTCATGTAAGCCTATGGGCCCTTTCATATTTTATCATTAGTAGTATTAGCAATCCACCTTTATGAATAATCTTACCTAAAAGGGTAATTTATTATTATTATATTGTAATGTTAACCTCAAGACAAAGTTTATTTCATCATATGGTTAACCTATCATTGAGGATTTGGTATCACTATAAATACCCCTCAATGAGGATCCATTTAAGTCATAAATTTGATTAAAATATGGCATATTGGGGTGCCCATGAACACCCGCCTTCTACTTATTCTCGTTGTCTATATTTCTTCGTTTATTATTGCTATCTTAAATTTGATATTTAATCCTTTCTAGACTTAATGGTGGTGAATGTTTGTTTTAATACATTTTCAAAAAATATTACAAATTCAAATAGAATAAAATGCTTTGAAGGCCCTCAAAATTTTAAAATAAAAGACTTACTAAAGATAATAATTTTCTATTTGTAGATTTTTATAGATAAAATGCATCTCTATCTATGTTGACACATCAGTAGAAGATTAAAAAAAAAAGGATAATTCACATGTATGCAATTTTTATTTAATATGCACTTTGCAACTCATGGAAGGTGAATCACCACATTTCCATATGGGTGACCTTCTAACTCACAGAAGGTGAACCACCACATTTTTATATGAGTGAACTTCCATATTCAATATGGTAGACTTGAAACATACTAATTTTTGTATAAAGAGATATGGACCCTTGACTATAAAATGTATGAGTAATGGATGCAATGTTATAGCCCCACATATATTTTTTGAGAATTGTATTTTTTAAATTAGTTATATGGGATTGAAATGGGCCTCACATGTATTGCATCATCATCACATAGTGGTATTACAATAGAGTTTGGATATTATCAATGCATCACATGGAAATATTTAAACTTGGGTCTCCTCGAATGTTGAGGAATCTAATCGATTGAGCTAATGTTATTTGATTTAGAGATTGCATATATTATAGTATTTTTTTAGAAATAAATTTATTTTTTTATTTTTATTATACATATGTATATTATGATTTGTTATTATCTATTATTTTTTAATTGCACTATTTCACGATCCTCCTTAATTTGAAATTCTAAGTTTTGGATCAATAAAAATTTTGAGTTTTGGACTAGTTGTACTAAAGTAATCTATATTTTGAGTGTATATCCATGAACATGATATCAAGATATTAAATTTGGGTACCATACATAAGATTATTTTTATTAACTCCCTTGTCATTCCAAATAAACACAAGCGATATGTAGAATAGACAACATTAAGACAATTAATTTATTTCACGTGATATTGAGAAAAACCCTTATAAAACAAAGAAATGTAATGATGGACAAATTTGCTCAAATTCTTCAAAAACTTCCTACTATAAGTTTTGCAACCTCATATTCATATCTTCTCACTATTGTAGCACCATTTAGTGCTCCCACACCATTTTAGATGTGGGTGAATTTTGATATTCATACTTTTGAAGGAAAAATTAATATTAATGCCCTAGAAAATTGGTTGAATCAGTTATCTTTATACTTATCTATAAATAAATTTATTGATAATGAGAAAATCAATGTTATACTCTTGAAAGCTTCACTACTTATTTAAAAATTGTGGTAAGCATGTTGTAATAGGGTTATAAAAGAAAATTAAGATGAAGTAGCATTCAGATGGGATAATTATATGGAGTTCATAAAGTAAGTATATTATCCTATGGGATCCTATAAATACCAATAAATATTATGGAAATAATTATATAAAGGTAAATAACAATTTATTCAATATTATTTTATGCTTTCCACTCAATGGAAGCAAATCTAGGTATTTAAGATACCAAAAATCATCGAATATTCATGTACCATAATGGGCTACAATGATACATTCAATATATTAGGAGAGGCATACAAAATTACTATCAAATTGGAGCCAAAGCACAAAAAAAAAAAGAGAAAATGAGAAGAAAATAACAAAAACCAAAATACTAAGTACTAGCTAAAGAAAGACAAGGTTGACTCTCCAAAGAATTATGATAAAGAGGGTCAACCACAAAATCAAAGTTAGAACCAAAAAATATTACCAAGAAAAGAATCCCTCAAAGGCCAAAAATGGAAAATTGTGCTACTATCATAAGAGAAACGGACATTCAAGGGAGGAATAGCAAACAATTAATTCATTATTTGATAATTCATAACCATCTACATCCATTGCATCACTACCTCCACATCTATAAGTTGAGGATATAGGAAAGCAAATCATGGAAGCCAAACCAAATATGACCATTGCCACCACACATGTTACACTAAAGGATTCATAAGAGAAGGAATACATATTTCATTCATAAATATGGATAAATGGTAAGCCATTATATTTCATCATAGATAGTGTAGTCAAAAGAATTTTTTTCTCAAATGGTAAATAATTTGAATATACCTATTACACCACACCCACAACTATAAAATTTTGGATAATTACAATAGGAGAGAGATATTCATGTCACTCAACAATGTCTCCTAGTTTATCCTATCAAGCCCTTCAAAGATGAAATTTTATGTGATGATGTGACTTTGGATGTTTATGATGTGATTTTGGGCTAAACATTTATGTGGAAGAAGCATGGTGTATATGATTCTAGGCCCCAAAGTTTCATCATCACTATCAAATATTAGTACTTTAGGATCCTAGAGATATCTCCTTCTTCATTATTTCCTTAATTAGTGCTAAATAAATCATAAATATGATATCAAAAATAAGAAAATTTATTTTGTTGATGACCAATCCACAATGTAGTACCATTGTTACATCAATTGTAGGCCCTGTATAGTAAAGCAGATGAACAAAATTATAGCAAAATATGATGAAATTTTTGAGTCACCAATGAGGGTTGCACTTAATTATGAGGTTAAGCATTATATTTTTTTAATTCTAAGTTCTCCTTTGTCCAATGCACCTATTTATTACATATCAATCCTTGAAAATGATGAAATTAGGAGGCAGATCCAAGAATTGATTCAAAAGGGGTACATCACACCAAGTGCTTTACCATGTGCTAGTCCAATGGTCTTGGATCCAAAAAAATATGGAAAATTAAGACTCTAAATTGACTATCTACCTTTGGAAAAAATCATTGTGAAGAACTATTATCCACTTCCTTGGATAGATGACTTACTAGACCAGATCTATGGTACAAAGTGTAGACACCCAATTTTGACACACGTAGCCAACACCATCCTCAATAAAAGCATAAAATAACACCTCATAAAGGCACCCTAAAATTGTCAAATTAGGCATCACATTTGACATATTTTATCAATTTCCAGTCCTATCAAAACTCATCAATTGCCTTACCTTCACAAGCCTTTTGATCAAGAAAATAAAATCAATCATCTTCATACCCAAATTTGGGGTTTTTATAACCCTAAAAAGTAAGGTCATATTTAGGATAATATTTGACCCATCAAATCATCTCAAAATTTTACAAAACCACCACCATTATATTATACTCAAAAAGAGATTTCCAACAAGTATAAATATATCTATATTTGGCACATATCAATGCCTAAAACTACAAAACAAAAATTACTCTCCATAACCAAATTCACCAGTCCTATCAAATTTGCCAATGGAAAATTTGGTAAGCCTAGTGGCAAATTTTGCAAACATCCAAATTTCAAAATTTGAAAAGTCAGATTTTGCCTCTTTATCAAATTTACCACTACAAAATTTTCCAGTGATAAATTTGGTCGACAGTGGTGAATTTAAAAAAAAAATGTTGAGAATATTCCACATGAACTATATAGGCATGGATTGAGCTCCCTTTTCACCTCTATGATTGATTATGCATTCTTTAACAAGGATTTAGTTAAATTTGTCTTATCCAATTTTCCCCCCAATTCCCCTTTCAAATCCTATTTAAGGAGGCCATGGGGCAAGCATTCATCATCAATTTCTACTATAGCAAAGCCCTGCCAAAGTTTTAAAGTATTCTCTTCTTTCATTGCATTCTCCATTCCTAAGTTTTCTCCAAGCATTCCAAGCATTTAGATCATTTTGCAAGTATTTTTGGAGGGCAACTAGGCAAGGCAAGGGATATTTATGGTAAGGAGACCTTAATGCAAGGGAGGGGCCATAGCTAGGTGAAATAAATGATAGCTTTCTCCTTCATTTTCTTTCTGCATTTTTATTTTATTTTCCTATATTTAGCTTTGCAAGTTGACTAACTCCATTTACTTGCTAATTGCTTCATTTTATTTTACATACTTGTCATTGTGTTGAGCTTACCCCTTGTTTTGTAGGCTTTAAAATTCTTATTTTCAGGTCTGATTTCAAGGATTTTTAGCTTCTTGTATGCTTCTAACATCTCTCTTGCAAGGTTGGAAGACATACCTCCTTGGCCATTTTAATCTTGTTACTAACCCTCTTCATCTTGTAGGGTTATTTCAAGTACTTTTCATCATAGCATTTAGATAGTTATTTTCATATATTTGCAACCTTCATTTCATTTATTTACATGCATACTAACTATTTATTTTCACCTCCATGCTATTTTATTTTCATATATTGAGTAATTTAGCATTCTACTTCCTCTTTTCAAGCATTTTAATCTCTTTAAACTTTGTTTTATAATGGCACCTCAAAGCTTTCTAGACTCTTCATTTACTGTTTAGATCTTACTTAGTGCTAGATGTAAGGTCTTTAATACCTTGTTATCCCACTAATTACTTCCTTTCATCTCTCACATACATGCACTTCTTTATGTAATTAGTTTGAATATTAAATTTCATAACATTTCCTTGCACTTTCCAAGCATTTTGCACTAATTTCTTCATAAAATTCACAAGCATTGTAAGGAGTAGAGCATAGATAAACTAATCTTGTTATATTCCTATAATTATCATATATAATTTCAGCCCCCTATATTGCCCCTCGGACTGTAATTTCAATTATATTTTGCTACTATAGATTTCATACAATACTTAGGTAGAATTCACATAATTCATTAATTTCATTGATCTAACTCTGTTAAATGCCAGTTTGCTCTCATAAAAGATTAAATTAACATCCATATAGTGTTACCAATTCAATATATTGCATATCTTATCTTACCATAGCTTAGATTGACCAAATTCACAATCCTTTTGGGCAATTCACTTCTTTCTTTTTCATTTCCAAATCAGTCCATAAATTCTCTGTTTTAAGGGCTCTAATATCTATTTTTATTAGTCATATATATTGCAAATCATGTTAAGAATATTCTCCTTTAGTTTTAGTTAAAATACAGTCAAAATATATCCAAATCAACCTCTAAAACCTACAAAAACTCATCCTAGGACAAAATTTACCACTCTACACAGTTAGTGGCAATTTTGGCAACTAGAAAATACTCATAACCAAATTAGCCACTCATATCAAATTTACCAGTGGTGAATTTGGCACCAGTGGAAAATATGGTGAAGTCTCAAATTATTAATTTTATCAATCCTTGACCTAGAAAATATTTTTAGGATCATCCCCCTTGAATCTTAGCCCTTGAAACCTTCAAAATCTTATGTTTTGACCAAATTCGTCACCCTACAAACACTAATGGTGAATTTGGAAAAAGCCTCAAATTGCTGATTTTATCATTCATAGACCTAGAAAATATTGTTAGGATCATCCCCCTTCAATCTCAACCCTTGAAACCTTCAAAATATTGTGTTTTGACCAAATTTTCCACCCTACAAAAACCAGTGGTGAATTTGGCAAAAGGCCAAAATCCACTCCAAGGAAGGCACACATAATCTTGTTTTAATAGGGGGTCTGATTAGTTGGGAAGATAGCTTATCATCTCATTGCACTCAAACAAACCCCCCAAATCAGATACACCTATTTATTTTTCAATTTTTGCAGGTTGCCAAACTCTCCATCAAATTCTAGCAACACTTCAACTTCTACTCAAGCTTTGGGAGAGGTAATTCGGCCACTTGGCCCTTCCCTAGCCTTGCAATTTCCATTTCTCTATGTTTTATTTTTGTTTGTTGATTTTTTTGTAGCTAAAATAACATTTATTTTGGGAAATTAAGGAATCCTAACTAGAAAACCTAATCGTTTATAAAATCTTACAATTTATTTCCAATGCATCTTAATTTCTTTACAAAAAATCTCTAAAATAGTCAATAAAGGAACCCTAGGTTCAATTTTAGAATTTTCTTCATTTCCAAATACTTAGGCAAGGAATCACAAATTATCTAGTTGCATCTAGGCTAGATTATTTACTTGCATTTTATCTTTTTTTCCCTAAAATCAAAATCTCCTTAGCTTAGCTCATTCAAATATGAAAAGCATATAGGTTAGATCTTATTTGTATGCATTTGTGTGATTTAAAATTAAGCATTGCATTTAGATTATTCTTGATGATTTAGGTTTAAATAATTGTTAAGGCTCAATAAAGAGTCATATATATAGAGATCCAAAAACCTTCAGTATTTTCTTTGAATAAACCCAATAAAACACTGACAATACAAGCATTATATAAACTTACACACAACAATAGGAAAAATTATTGAGTAGGAGTCTAGTTCTATTGAGGATATTTGTATCCTCAAGGTCTTCTTTTAAAAGAGACTCTCAAGTGGGTAAGCAGAGATTATAACAAATATCCCCCATGCACACTCGACATTAAATTAGACTTAAATAGAAAATAACATGAGGTATTCCCACCATCTACATATTTTTTGAACTTGATGTGAACACTCCTTTTTCCTCAACAAATATAAAAGTTTTTTAAACTTAAACAAGATCATCTAATTTGATTGCTTATCTTACATCACATTAAATTAAGATAACAAGAACATAACCAATTGTTAATCCTATTGGGGGAAGGATAATGACCCCTTGAGTAAACCAAAGTATGAACCTTAGGAAAGCAATATTATTTGGCTAGTATATCACAATGGATTAGTAGGATTCATAAGGAGGGATGCTTTTCATGGTGACATAAGGATTTTAAACATCTTCTCTTCTTTTCTATAAGTACTATAAAATAAAAACTTTAATAAATCAATCAACCATATCTTTCCAAACCTTACTCAATGGCAATTTTATTAGACATTACAAGTTTATTAAAAAGGATTATCTTCCTTTTTCAATTTTTTCTAAAAAACAAAGCATAATATACAACTTGTAAAGTAGCTACCCATCCAAAAATTTGATGGAATATTATGAAGAATCTAACTTCCACAAAAGTCTAAATTCTAACAAAGGAGATAAATATGGCATTCCTCTTAACTCTCTAATCTCCTTTCATGATGACCTTAATAATATGATAACTTCTTTGTGCTATCATATAGATGTTATCAATGAATTTATAATAATGATTAAAAGAAAAGAACCTATACAACACTTAATAATACAATATATTTTTCACAAGAAAATGAAACTATCATCCAAGAATTCCTTGATGATGAGATTCATCACAATTATGAAAAGATAAATTTTATTTCCATTAATCATATAGCAACCCTTTTACAAGAGCATGAATAAATTATCAATGAATTTCTTGAGAACATTAGCAATTGACAAGACACTCTCTTAAAGTAAAATTCACTTAAGTATTGCCCCTTAAAGGAATATTCCATTAAGGATGACATTAGAAATGAACAAGACACTCCCTTTAAAAAAAATTCCATTAAATATTGTCCCTTAAAGGAATATTCCATTAAGGAGAACATTAGCAATGAACAAGACATTCCCTTGACGGAATATTACATTAAGGATTACCCTTTTAAGGAAGATTCCATTAAGGAGAACATTAACAATGAACAAGACACTCCCTTAATGGTATATTCCATTAAGGATTACACTTTAGCATCTAATATTGATAAATGCCCTCTCATTATACTCTAATTAACATATAAAATAATATAAATAAATAAAGCACTCCCTTGAGGAAGGACTTCCCTAGCAATTTCTCCTTTTCTTCTAATTTCATTTACACAAAAGATACTCCAAACCTCAATGCTTTACAAAATAATTCTATTGATTAAAATATTAGAACCCAAGGGGATCTACCTTTAATACATAATCACTCCATATCTCAATATTAACTCTTAAGATATAACATGATTTGCCCCTTATATCAACAAGCCAATACAGGAGACACCCCTAATTTAGGGATGCCACCTAGTGGTTAAAACCCTCATCATTTCACCAACACATCTCCTAGATCCACTAGTGCAAATGTGAGTCTTGCTAAAACTTCTATCTCTTCTACCACTTGTCCTAAATTTTGCAACATTTTCCATCTTTGTTAACATTTTCCATGAAATATTTTTAGCTCCTTGTCGAAAAAATAGGTGCATTAAGGTCCTTTTGGATAGGATAAGGATATCATAGCATAGGGTCCATCCTAAGTGGTAGTATGCTTTAGCCACACCATATCTACAAACAAGATTGAAATAGATAAGGATACTTTGCTAAGTCATAGCATCCTTTCAATCCACGTATCTTCTTAACTACCTACTCATATGACTATTTACATTGGTTCCTCATACATGTGGTTTCCTTTCATAATTATCTGGTCGCACATGCTTAGTCATAAACTCAATCCCCATAATCATTCACTTAGCCACATTTTTTCCAACCTAAACATAAATCATCAATCTCTATCACATATCTATCAAACTATTACACTCTTGAAAACCATGAAACTCTCCTTATCATAAGAAGAGAACATTCACATAAATTCCACTATAAAAATATCAATCATCCTCCTTTATCCATAAGTACATAAATCAAAATATATTACTATTATTCTTAACACTAAATATTAATCAAAAAAGCATCCTTTATTGGATATGTCAAATACATATATCTCACACCTATTCCTTTAACACATTATATCTGTTTGCCCTCACCTAAAGGTAAATAAATACCTTGAAATATTGCTTGGAACTTTGACCAAGGATGGATCATCCTTGAAATTTTTTTATCATAACTTACAACACCTTTTTCGCTTAAAGGGATAAAACATTTAAAGTCCCTCTTGGGACATAATCATCTAAAATCCCTTTTGGGATAATAATTTTAAGTCCCCATTAGGACATAAACATTTAAAATTCTTCGTTGGGAAAATCACTTAAAGTCCCTCTTGGGACAATCATTGAAATTCCACCTTGGGGCAATTATTTAAAGTCCTTCTTGGGACAATCTATAGACATGAAAAATTGACCCACTCAAGTGAGCAATTTTCCCTAAGTCCTTTAGAGAGACCCCTTAGTCTTGCCTAGGGTAAGGGCTAGGCCTCTCCTACCTTACTTTTTTTTTATCCCTCTTGATGGGGCACTATTTTGCATAGTGTGAAATCATGTTCACCCTTGAAGGGGTGCAATTTCGCATAGTGTAAAATCACGATCGACCCTCATAGGGTGCAATTTCATATTTTAGGGTTTTCTCCCAAAGAAACCCTAGTTTTGGAAGTTTGTGTGTTTGGTATTGGCTCTCCTTGGTTTTTCCCACCCATTCCTCTTTTAAATCCACTATATAAGGAGGTTTTGAAATCATCTTGAGAGCAATAAGATAAGTGATAAAGAATTCAAGTGATTCTTACATGCGATCTAAGCTCTCTTCTTCTTGTGCACCTCTTCTCCAAGTGAATGGTTCTCTTCTTCAAGTAAGCTAACTCATAATTTTTAAGTGATCTATTTTTGCTGCATTGGATTATTGGTTCCTATTGTTGACTTTAGTGGACAAGTGTTGAAGCCTTAATGAGAGATCGACTATTCAAAGGTCTCAACCCTTATATCTACTTCTATGCTATCTACCAGGTATTTTCATGTCTTTTCATGCATACATTGATTTTTTGTATGATGTAATTGAGTTCTCACATCATTATTTTATTTTTTTCATAGCTTCTATGAAATCACACCCGATCTCTATGGGGTGTGATTTTTTTAGTCTACAAAATCACGATCACCTATTATGGGACATGATTTTATCCACACCATTTCTAGGGATAATTTTCTATTCACAAACCCTAGATCTACATTATGGGTTGCATATAGGATATACTACTATATCAAAGGTCAACTTCTACTTCTATTTTCAAAGGTTATCTATGTGAAAGGTGAGTGTGGAGATAAAATTGGTAAATTGCATTAACAATAAACATTAGGTTACAAAGATTAAATAAACAATAAATAACCTATTTGAGAGAAAAATGGGGGAAAGGAGAAATTGGGGGAAAAGAAAGTGAACTTGAATTCTCTTGTCGCCCAAATGCTGTCGTCCACTGCCGTCCAGGTAAGGTAAAAGGTAAGTTACCTTTACCCAAGGTAAAATCAATTTTTTACCCTTTTTACTAATGGTAATTTTCCAACATTCCCCCCCTTAAAGTTGAGAGGACTGACTATATAGTCTCTCAACTTTATAAATTGAGCTTTAGCCATGCCTTTGGTGAAGATGTCTACTAGATTATCCAAAGTGCTACAATATTGAAGCTCAACTGTCTGTTGTTCCACCATATCTCTTATGAAGTGATACTTCATATCAAAATGTTTTGACCTTTTGTGGTGGATTGGATTATATGCCAACTGTATGGCACTGATATTATCACAATTCAGTTTGGTTGGACCAATTTGTTTTTCGCCAATCTCTTCAAGGATTTTCCTCAACCAGAGGATTTGAGTACTAGCATGAGTAATTGCTATATACTCATCTTCTATAGATGATAATGCTACAACAGATTGCTTCTTGGAACTCCAAGTTATTAGTCCTGAACCTAGACTAAAACAGTTTCCTCGATGTAGATTTTATGTCATCTATATTACTGCCCCAATCGTTGTCACTATAACCAATTAACTTCACAGAGTTAGACTTGTGGTAATGGATTCCAAAATCCAATGTACCTTTTACATATCGTAAAATTTGTTTGGTTGCTTGAAGATGCAACTCGGATGGGCATGCCATAAACCATGATACAAGAGAAACAACATATTGTATATCTGGCCTAGTGTTGGTGAGAAACATTAAACTCCAAACCATGCTTCTGAAATTGGTCAAGTCAACTTTTGGTGCTCCATCTTCTTTGCTTAGCTAGATTCCATGTCCGGTTGGTGTTGCAGCTGATTTGCACTGTTGCATAGCAAATTTCTTGATCATGTCATGAGCATATTTCTATTGAAATATGAAGATCCCATTCTTTGATTGATGTACTTCCATTCCTAGGAAGTATCTCATTAATCCGAGATCCTTCATCTCAAACTGATTCATCATGGAGTTTTTGAACTCCATATTCATTTTATTATTACTACCCATGAATATTAGATCATCCACATATAAACAAACTATGAGGATATCTACTCCATTCTTCAGGTAGTATAGTGTTGGTTCACTCTTGCTTTTTGTGAAACCATATTTGCTGAAATAGCCATCAATTCGTGAGTACCATGCTCGTGGTGCTTGCTTGAGGCCATAAAGTGCTTTTTTCAATTTATAAACAAGGTTCTCTTTTCCTGTTTCTTGGAAACCTTGAGGTTGTTGAACATACACCTCTTCTGTCAGGTATCCATTTAAAAATGCACTTTTCACATCCATGTGTTGAATGTTCCATCCTTTATGGGCTGCCAAGGAAAGAACAGTTTTGATTGTTTCTTGTCGAGCAACTGGAGCAAAGGTTTCCTCATAATCTATTCCATATTTTTGAGTAAAACCCTTAGCTACTAATCTTGCCTTGTGCCTTTCAATGCTTCCATCAGCATTGAATTTGGTCTTATAGACCCATTTACATCCAACACATTTTTTTCCCTTGGGAAGCTTCACAAGCTCCCAAGTATCATTCTTTTTAATTGAGGATATTTCCTCTTCCATGGCATCTTGCCATATACTTTCAATACATGCTTTTTCATAGCTAGATGGTTCTAGTTGTGCAGTAGCCAACAATGCATAATTGACTACATCACCCCTTGGTTCATGAGACTCATCATCCCCTGACATTTGAAGATTTTCAAGTCTTGACAAAATGTCATCCATCTCACTAGCTTGACTCCTAGTGTATCTTTGTTGGAAATTCCTATCCAACATTTGAGAAGATGGATGACTCTGTAGTATGCGCTTTCCTCTATTTGTCTCTTTCCTTTGAGAAACTGGATCAATATCCATCGGACTTGGAGCACTTACAGATCTCTGAAATCGTTTTGGAGAATTTGGGGGTGCCAACAAAGAAGTCCCTCTTGGACTTGGTGTACCACTTGATGTACTTGATGAAGTTTCCTGATGTGGAAAATGTGGAGGAGGACTTTTTCCACTGCTTTTCTTAGGTTGTACCAATGTGGGAGGTACTAATGTGGAACTGTCCGAATTAGAGTCAAAATCAACAAATTTTTTATGACCCCATTCTCCCCCTTCATCAAAAATTACATCCTTGGAGATAATGATTTTATGTGTCTTGGGATTGTACAATCTATACCCTTTGGTTGAATCACAATACCCTACAAAAACACATGCTTGAATCTTTGGATCAAGCTTCTTTCTCTTCTCCTTAGGAATGTGTGCATAAGCTAAAGAACCAAATACTTTGAAATGTTTGACATTTGGTTTCTTACCGTACCATCCTTCATAAGGAGTGATACCATCTAAACTAGAAGTCGGACTTCGATTTAGAATATATGCACTAGTTCTCACTGCATCTACCCAATAGCTGTTTGTGAGATGCTTTGCCTAAAGTATTGTTCGTGCCATTTCAACAAGGGTGCGGTTCTTTCTCTCGGCCACACCATTCTACTGTGGGGTATAGGCAGTGGTGAACTGCCTTTTTATCCCATTTTTCTTACAATAATGTAAAAATTCATTTGAGGAGTACTCTCCTCCTTTATCAGTGCGAAGACATTTGACATAGTAGTCACTTTGCTTTTCTACATTATTTTTGAAGTCTATGAAGCAATCAAATGCTTCATCTTTGTGTTTCATAAAATAGAGCCAACACATTCTAGAATAATCATCTATGAATGTTAGAAAATAAGAATTGTTTCCAAGGCTTTTTGTTTGCATTGGACCACAGATGTCCGAATGTACTAGCTGAAGAGGATAGCTTGCTCTCCATGCTCGGCCTCTTGGAAACTTCATTCTGGAGTGCTTTCCCAAAGCACATGCTTCGCATACCTTCTTATGTTCTGGAATTTTTGGTAGTCCTGTCACCATAGCTTGTGATGTTAACATTTTCAAGCTAGCGGAATTGAGGTGACCATATCTCAAGTGCCACAATTCACTTGGATTTGTAATAGCAATGTTTGCAAGTTGAGCTCCCCCTGGCTCACCAAATTTTAGAGGGAACAACCTATTCTTTTTCATAGGTACTTCGTGATGACACGATTACAATTGTTTTTATCAAAGATTGTACATTTTCTTTCATCAAAAACTAATTTGTAATGCTTCTCCATCATTTGGCCAACACTCAACAAATTGTGTTGTAGCTGTGGAGTATAGTATATGTCATTCACATTTTTAAGGCCTTCTTTTGTTGGAACTTCCATAGCTCCTATGCCTTCAACTTGCAAAGATTTATTATCCCCTAACTTAACATGAGATTTGTAAGTTGAATCTAATGTAGCAAAGAGATTTTCTTTTCCACTCATGTGGTTGGAGCAACCAGTATCTAAAATCCATGTATCTTTAAGATTTTGATCTGGTTGTCCATAAGAGAGAAAAAGATTTGATGGACCTTCTTCTTCTCCGTAGAATGAGCCATATTGACTACTTTGATCTTTTGAAGACTTTGACCAGCAGTCACGAGCGAAGTGGCCTTGTTTCCCACAATTGAAACAAGTTGTTTTAGTTTTGTTACTTCCTCGTCCTTGATTTCCACGACCTGCATTGCCGCTTTGGTTCTGATTGGCTCCTCTATTTTGATTTCCACCTCTGTTTTGATTTCCTCCTCTGTAGGAGTTGCTTTGGCCTTTGCCTCTTTTTTTTTGTCCTCTACCTCGGCCTCTTCCTTGTCCTCGTCTTGTAGTTTCATTTGAAGTGAAGGCTTTTTCATCACCTCCATAGCTTGTTGAAGGTGCTCCTTGAAGTCTCTCTTCATGTGATGTTAATGATCCAATCAAACTATCAAATTTAAGAGTAGAAATGTCTTTGGATTCTTCAATTATGATTGCAATGTGATTCCACTTAGGAAGAAGTGTTCGCAACACTTTCTTCACAATTGTTTCATTTTTTGTGTCTTCACCTAAATTTTGCATCATATCAACTATTGCTTTAACTTGAACACAGTAGTCTCCGACTCTTTCATTTTCCTTCATTCTAAGATTTTCAAAATCTCTTTTCAAGGTCTTAAGCCTGACTTGCTTTACTTTATCACTTCCTTGGAATCCTTCTTTCAAGGCATTCCATGCATCTATAGCAGTTAAGTAAGATGCAATTCTAGGAAAGATACTTGGATCTAATGTTGATTGAAGATGGTATAAGGCAAAAGAATTGTTTTTTGTGCTTCTTTGTAGATCTTCTTATCATTTGCACTTAAAGTAGTCCAATCTATTGGAGCAATGTATCCATATTCAATAATATCCCATAGTCCTTTTCCTATGAGTAATGTCCTCATCTTGATGGACCAGTACTCATAATTATCCCCACTGAATTCGGGAATTGGTAGATTATTATGTGATCCCATTATTATCTACTAAAACAAGAAACCTCTATTTTATAGTCTTATTGCAAAAAATACTTTACAAACTATCAAGCCCTACTTGATTTAAAATCATAAACAACTCACTCTTGTTGTTCAGCAATTACAAAATTGTCAGCGACTTGTTCATCATCGTCACTGATCAATATTATTTCAGGAGAAGGAGTTTGTAGGATTTCAACTGAATTACTATAATGAGTATATTCTGATCCTTGTGGAGCAATTGCCACTATGTCGGATTGTTCAAACCTACTGCCAAAGGATTTATCTTCTAAATCTGCTTCGTATCCTAGATCAGGATTTCTCTAGTGTGCAATAACCGCATTTTGCAACTGTGAAAAAATTGTATTAAGTCCTAGTTTTCAAATCTATGCTTCGTATCAAAGTTTTCAGTGTTTGTTCTCAGTAACAACTTGCAGAGGGCATGATAACATCCTTTCGATCTTATCATTTAAGAAAATTTCCCAGAAATTTTCTTTTACAAGGATTTCCTCTTAGGAAATTAAAAAAGAATTTCAACTTTCAAAGTTTTTTTTTTTTTTTTTTAACTTTACAATTATTTCCTCTTAGGAAATGTCTTTGATCAACTTTTAAATTATAAATAAAACTTTGCTAAAAAAAAATTAAAATTGTACAATTATTTCCTCTCAAGAAATTACAATAAATAAAAAACAATTTTAAAAATTTTCTTATAGTTTTTTCTTAAAAAAAAATTGACCCCGCGGAGGATCCATCGTGCGACCTCACGGGCGTCAAGGCAAAGGGTAGCCGCTGTGCTACCGGGAAGATCCGGGAGCTATGCGGGCTCCCTGGCCTATAGCCTTCGCTGGATCACGCGAAGCTTTTTTTTTTTTAAAATACCCCATCGAAGATCGAATGTTCGACCTCGCGGGAGTCAAGGCTAAGGGTAGCCGCTATGCTATCGGGCTGATCCGGGAGCTAGGCGGGCGGCTCCCTGCCTTATAGCTTCCGCATCGAGCACGAAGCTATTATTGGCTTCATGCTTCGACGTGAAGCTTTGATTTTGTTCTGGGACTTTAGTCCCACATCGCCCGTGAGGCGATGTTCTAGCTCTTTAAAAAGAGCAAAGCACTTATAGTGCTTTGATTGCCTACGGGCAATCGCTTGCAACCGCAACGCCACGTCACCAGCGCCTCGAGATACTTCATGTCAATGCCACGTCACCAAAACTTTGGAATGCACCACGTCAATAGTGCCTCAGGCTATGCCACGTCCACCATGCCACATCAATAGCACCTTGGGTTGCATGCATGTCGCCAGCCATGTCAACAGCGCCTTGGGAATCATGTCAGTCTGCTGCTCTTGTGGGCCGCCTTGTCCAGCTCCACCAGTGCCTCAGGAATCACACCGATCTACACCTACAGGCCGCCTCGAGATCTGTGTCACCTCGGCTCCTACGGGCTACCTCGGGATCCATGCCATCACCTCGAACTGTGAGCCCCACCGCCTCGATATTTGGGCCGGTCTCGGCTCTCCGCTCTGATACCAAATGTGAAAGGTGAGTGTGGAGATAAAATTGGTAAATTGCATTAACAATAAAACTTAGGTTACATAGATTAAATAAACAATAAATAACCTATTTGAGAGAAAAATGGGGGAAAGGAGAAATTGGGGGAAAAGAAAGTGAACATGAATTCTCTTGCCGCCCAAATGTTGCCGTCCACTGCCGTCCAGGTAAGGTAAAAGGTAAGTTACCTTTACCCAAGGTAAAATCAATTTTTTACCCTTTTTACTAATGGTAATATTCCAACAATCTAAAAGGACCTAAGGGGCTTGATTGTTGCACCTCCAAGAAATATTGTACAATGGCCTAAGTAGTCCCTCTAATTTTAATTATATTTTTCAAGTGTTTGCTAAATTATCTTGCAAGAACAAGGATTATTGGACATTGTTGGATAAAGGATAAAAACAAGGATCAACCATCGAATAAGATAAGTGCCCTAATTAGTATTTTGTATGTTTTTTGGATGTTTTTTATTCCTGTTTGAATCATATATCTTGTATAGAAAGAAGTATTTTATTATATTTCTAGGCATTGAAATGAAAATAGCATATAGTGTGCACTTAGTGTTTAGAACTATTTGTGCATCTTCTCTTGAGCCCTCGCTTAAAGGTTTTCTATCTTGAACCCTATGTTTAGAAAGCATTAAAAGAAATAATCATTCTAGGGTTAAATCTTCTCTTCTTGCATACTGTATTTCTACATTGTACTTTATCTTTCATAGCATAGATCTAGAAAGTCCAAACATAGGTGATTTTCTTGAAATGAATACATCAAACCTTCTTGAAAACTAGAGGACTTGGAGCAAGTTCTTAAACCATTCTTGGTAAATCCTTCCCCCCATATTTTACACCAAGTGTATAGAACAACATACTCCCATGGTCACCTTGGATTTCTCTTGTGGATATAGCTAAGAATCGTACGTGGTAGGGTAGTTTTCCTCTTCTACATCTTTGATGAACCTGACATGAACACCTCTTTTTATTTTAAAACTATAAAAAATATCATTAATTTTTTTGTTTGATTTTATAAAATTAATAGCATCTTTAAACATCCCTCTTTGTGTGCTTGTTGTTAATATTTTCTTCTATCCTTTCACTTCTCCTAATGACTCCTTTCCTTAGAAGTCAGTGAATATTTCTTGAATCTGATTATGTTCCCTCATAAGATGATAAAATAAATAGAGAGGATCTTAAAATAGATCCAAAATAAAAAGATAATGTTGAAATTAGGATGAGTTTTGATCCCTATGAAGGATCCAATCATGGTTTCATCTTTCCATAATTTGAGCATATTTTAGGTTTTATGAAAGCTAATAGAGATTTAATATTGTAGGGTGTGGAATGGGAGGCTCATCTTGAAAGAGGTGACACCTCTCTATTTCCTCCTCCGGTAAGTTATTCTAGGCTTGAACAAAATAACCCCTTATCCAAATCCTTACATCTTGATAATTTGGGAAAACAAGAAAATTATGCTACTACTGTAACCACCAACGTTGGAAGGAATATATAAGTCCCTCCAATTAGTAGTGTCACTTAAAATTATTTTCAATTTCCTCCTCAATCATCTAATGTCAATAATTTTGCTTATATTCTACCAAATATTGGTTATCCTTATTCACAAGGTAACACATATAATAACAATGACCATGCATCCAATCTAAAACAAGCACTTGCTCCACAAAACACCTATATCCCTCCCTTAGGGAATCTAGGGATATTGCATAAAATTGATCCAAAAGTTTATAATTTGATAAATATGGTAAAGCAATTGGTTTCAAAAGTGGATATGATTCAGCCTTCAAATTTCACTTATAGTCATAAAGAAATGTGTAATCAACCATTGGATCCTATTGTTGCTGCAATATCTTCTCCTAATAATTTTCCTATGCAAATTTTACCTAAATATAAAAGGGAACAGAATATCCAATAGAGCATGTAACAAGATTTAGGATAGCATTCCATGATCTCATATATGATGACTTGTTGTTTTTAAAAATATTCCCTAAGAGTCTTGGTGGTATGGCATTAGAGTGGTACTATCGGTTACCTAATTATTCATTGAGAAATTTTGAAGAAACAACAAAATATTTTTTCAATAGTTTGGTGCCTATATTGAGAAAGAGGTAACCATGAAAGATGTCTATAGTTTGAAACAAGGTAAAGAAGAAATTTTCTCAAATTTCTTGGCTCATTGAAGAATTCTAGTTGGACACTTAAGATATACTTTACCTCCCAAGGATACGCTTGAGATATTTATTGGAAATTTGTAAGAGCAGTTATCTTATACACTAGAAACTACTACTATCACATCCTTTAATCAAGTAATTGAGTTAGAAAGAAAATTGGAATTGGCTCTTATCAGAAGAGGCCAACTCAAAGTTAAAGAAGATAAACCTACTAAGTCTCAACATAAGAGTAAGCATACAGGAGGTGATGGTGCAGTGGATAGTAGTCTTGTTAATAACATTTTTAATAACCTACAAAATATAATACTTTAGAAACCTCCACAAAGGAATTTCACAAAGTTTAATATGTCTATGAAAGCAATTTTGAAATAAATTTTAGAAGCCAACGAAATTGAGTTGCCTTCTATAAGAAAATTGGATACTAAAACTAATTGGTACAAGGTAGATCAACATTGTGCATATCACAGAGTAGAAGGACATTGGACAAATTCTTGTAAGAAGTTGAAATATGTGGTTCAATATTTGATTGATACAAAATATATTGATACATAAATCTCTCAATCATCAAATAATCAGCCTCCTACTTAGCAATATTCAACAACAAAAGAATATATAGGAATATTTAAGGATCCATTACTAAAACATAATCAGTAGCCAACTAATCATGTGGCTTATCAGAATGAGCCTCCTCCTTATGGTAATATGGTTGGTATGGTTGGGGTAACTACAAGAATACAAGCTCATACTTAGCCTACTCAATATTCTCAACAAGAATAGAATTATACATTGTAATCCACTTTGGTTTTGAGGAATAATAAAAAAAATTTCATAGATAGGGACCTCACCTTTAGTATTAAAACCCCAAACTCAAGTTTCATTTGATCTCCAAAAATAATTGGCCAATACTTCAGCTAAAATTTCCATTTTAGAACTTTTGCAAACTTCCCCCAACCATAAATATGCTTTGATGGAATTTATAAGACAACAAAATATTCCTCCAGATATTTCCCTAGTGCCATAGTTTATGTCGTAGGATCTTTTGGGATACATCATATCTCATTCTCGGATGATGAAAAATCATCCTCAAACTTACAATAAGATTCTTCACTTTACATCACAACACTTGTTTGGGATACCTTTATCAAGTGAATCTTTATTGATAATGTTTCTTCCCTTAATTTGTGTACTTATCAATTCTCTCAAAATTTTGGGTTAAAAGAGGAAGATTTAAGTGAATCTAATATTATCATTAAATATTTTAACAATGAGTGCCAAGAGGCTTGTGACACCATATCTCTTCCCCTTAATTTTGGACCTAAGATTCTAGATACTTCTTTTTATGTGGTACCTTGTCCTACATTTTTTAATCTACTTCTTGGATGTCCATGGATCCATGTGTAGAGGGGGAAAACTGCCCTACCACGTACGATTCCCTGAACAAAGAGGAGACCTGGATCCGTTGGGAAGGAGTCCTTTTGTAGGGGTGAACCATGGGGGTATGTTGTACTCTACACTCGGTTAGCTAAACAAGTATTTGGGGGGTTCACCAGGAACGGTTTTAGGACTCGCTCCAAGTCCTTTTCGGGATACAAGAGAAGGAGACTCCTCAGGATATACAAGAAAAGTTTTAATGTGTTCACTTTAAACAAACAACCTAGGTTTGGCCTCACTAATTTTAAACTAAGAAGACAAATAATAGTATTAACAAAAATTAAATGGAAATATAAACAAAGCGGAAATTAACTAACAATACAAAATAAAATGGAATGCAAATATAGACAAATATAGAATACAAGAAATGCAAAATACAAGAGTTAACCTAATATGATTCTTTTCTTTGAATGAGGCTAACCTAGGGTTTTGTTTCAAGCAGTTTTTAAAACAAAATTAACAAATTAATTAAAACATAATTAATTAATTAAAACAGAATTAACTAATTAAAACAGAATTAACTAATTAATTAAAACAAAATTAATTAAAGATAAATATGCAAGAATTAACCTAAATACAAACTATATGCTTTTTAATATTCAGATGCCTAAGAATGTAGATCAGAAAAACCAGTAATAAGAACAAAATCACTTAACTCAAACCGATGGCTGATCCAAGCTTTAATTCTCCTTGCCCTAGTGAAGTCAAAATAAACCTGTTCCTGTAAAGACAAATAATGGACTAGAAAAATGTTTGATTAGCATTAGGGGGCCTGCTTAGGCCATTGTAAGAGAGTCCTTGGAGGCGCAACAGTCAAGCCCCCTAGGTCCAATTAGATGACCTTTGCAAATAAAATCGAAAATTGACCTTTGGAGTTTAAACATAAAATAGATGTACAAAAATAGTAAAAATAGAAATAGAATATGTTGCTATGTTAAAAATATGTAAATGGAAGTAACGGAATTGATAGATCAAAAAAATTACCCCCAGGTGAAGCCCAGGATGCGAAATAACATGCAGAGAATATGATGAGCGACGTTTTACAGTAATCTACAGATGCAATGCATAGAAATAACAAAGAGATCCTAATTACTAAATGCTTTTAATGATGATGCAAAGACGAAAATAAAAATATAAGAAAAACAATATAGTGCTTGATGGATGTTGAGGGAACAATGAGAAGAAGATGAGAGCCTCCACAAAAGGCACTTCATCTTTTCACCAAGCTCACACCAACGGATCCACCAAGCCGAAAACAAATCACGCAATGTAGATCAAATCCAGAAGTTGCACTTCGAGGGTTAGTAGCGAAACACACAATGAAGAAGAAGCAGCGAGAAAGTAGCAGAGAACAATCAGATCGTAAGCAAGAGCGTGTCATTCATGAGTTCGTGTTTGTAGCAGTGTTCATGTTCATGTTTAAAAATTGATTTTGATCTTCCTTTTATAGGCAAAGAAATAGGTCAAATAAACTCACAACCGACGCCAATAAACCCTAGGGTGGGTTTAACAAGTGGTCCAAGTGGGCCAAAAATAATAAAATAAATAAATAAAATAAAATAAATTAGAAACAACAAAAACGTGCCCCATAAAAGTGGGACGCGACGTCACACCTGTTGGACCCCCATGCGGTTTTAATGCATTTAAAAGGGTCAAACAAAGTCAAAATAGGTCATATCATATACCGTTGGAAAGCTCTTTTCGAGCTTGATCTAACGGTATAGGATTTAGAAGAAATGGAGAAGATTTAGTAGGGTAAAAATTGGCTCAAATATGACCCTACGTTTTTAAGGAGAAAACAAGAAATCTAAGGAAAATTATTCACCTTAGTGGGTCAATTTTCCGTGTCTACATTTTGCCCCCTCTTTGATGTATTTAAGGCCAAGTAAATACATCAAAGAAATATGTAGACTCCTATGGGCAAGAAAACAACAAACATAGAGAAGGGGTGGCCAGGTTTGGACAAAGGGGTGGTGCAAAAAGGGGTATCACGAAGGACACTCTAGACTCTTGCACATAGGGTGAGACATTACTACCACTAATGCCTCTATGGCTAGGGTGCCCCCTCGAGTTTCTAAAGGAAAAATACTTCCTTAAGAAACTAAAAAAAAGCAGAGAAAAAAAGAAGCAAAACACAAAAACATGAAGAACAAAGCAGATAAAGAGCAAAACACAAGAAAAGAACAAAGCAAAGAAAGAGCAAAACATAGGAACATGAAGAATAAAGCAAGCAAGCAACAAAGCAAAGATCACTGGGTACAATATGAACCTAATGCAACTAGCATGAAATGCATGGATGAATAGAAGAAGGGGAAAGAAAGAAGAAGGGGAGAGAAAAGAAGAATAAGAAGAAAAAGAAAGATCCAAAGGTCAACCATTAGAATAGGAGAAAAATGAGTGGTCTAAGTCATAGAACTAGCGTAGGTTGCAAGGAACCAGTGTAGTCAAATGCTATAGACCGTAACAGAATTTAGACCCATTATGGGTGTAGCACTTGCAAAAAATGTAAGAGAGTATGATCCACTATGGATGGTTGCTCCCTTATTGACTGCTATGAGGTGATTACCCACTAGGATGTATGTCGAGGCCTACTGTCAATGGCCAAGGAGCTTATCCTATAATGGGGTGTTGAGCCTACTGAGTCAAAAGAGAGTATGATCCAATAGAAGATAAGAATGTAGTACCCGCTAGGATGTATGAGAATCCTATGTGGGGTGTATAATATAATATAATATTGCAAGTGTTAACCCATAATGAAGAGGGGTTGTAAGAAGAATAGTAGATGAGATAGAAGGAGTAATGTAGAAGAAAGTGAAATAAAAATCCCTAGGGGGGTCTTACTAGGCATCAGAGTCCTAGTGGGAAATGCAATGCATGTGAGCTATGACCTAACTAGGTGTCATCACATGCCATTGTCGTAAAACCCCCAAAAGAAGCTATATGAACAAGCAACCATGGACAATCAGTCATGCAAATATGACAAGCAATCATGCAAGGTTGTTTTTAGATGTCAAGCAAACATGCAAGGATGACAGACAACAAATGCAATATGAGCAAGCAAGACAAGATGCAGAAGAAGCATGGATGCAACTACATGATGCTTTTATTATTATTTTTATATGTTTGTGTATTTATGTTATGTTAAAGTTCTTTGATTAAGGAGATTTAAAATCTAAACAAAGCCTATATGCATTATGTCCTTTATCAAAGCAAAGAAGCAAGCTATGGAGTGTTGGGTTGAACATGTCCTTAAACTCACAAAGGAATGTTTTTAAGGATTTTTGATCAACATCCATAGCTTGATAATCAACACATTTTCTAAGAGTACCATGCTTTTTGACATAAGAGATATCATAAACAAAATCACTAAGTTTATGTTTAGGAATAAGATTTGAACAAATAGAATCAATCATATTACAATGCATTATATTTGAAGGAAATAAATCATTACTAGTACATTCATCCATTGACATCTTTTGATATTCCATATATTCAGCATAAGTCATAAGATGATCATCATCCTCAAAAAGCAAAGGTTGATTTTTATTAGGTATAAACCCTATACCACATCTTCCTGGCCAAATCTCAACATCCAAGGGTTCTTGAATACCCTTCTGTTGTGGTCCCAATCCTTTACCAACATAACCCATTCTAGACAGGATCTGTTTAGGAAGGGGATAATTATTTGTGAGATAACATTGAGCAAAAGAGCCTTTGTCGGAATATGGGTTACTACCATGAATATTTTCTTTGAAAGCAGTTCCACCGAAGACAAAAGTACACGTGCCAATGTGTATAACATCACCCTTTTTATGAGGTAAGCCCATAGTCCGGGGTGAAGGTGGTAGTTTAGCTAGATCCATAAGAGGTTCTTGAAAAAAATGATTATCATGATTAGAGAAAGAATGATGAGTCTCATGTTCCTCACTTATTTTTAAATTTTGAAGATGTTCGGAGATTTGAGATGAGGAACATGAGGGAGTTGTTGAAGAAATAGAAGGACAAGAATAAGAATCTAATTGGGCTAACTCAATATTTGAACAAAATTCAAATGGTCGAGGGTCACCCGGGATAGTCACAACCTGATCCTTAAATTCATATTTAAGACATTGATGAAAAGTAGAAGGGACAACCTTCATTGCATGAATCCAAGGTCATCCAAGAAGAAGATTAAAAGATGCAGGACAATGTACCACATAAAACAAAGTATCCAATATTTTTGGTCCAACTTTCAAAGGAAGAGAGATGACACCACAAGCCTCTTGGGACTCATTGTTGAAAGCTTTGATAATGATATCAGACTTTGTTAAATCTTCCTCTTTTAATCCAAATTTTTGAAAGAATCGATATGTACACAAATTGAGGGAGGAACCATTATCAATCAAGACTCTTTTGATAAGGGTGTCCCCAATAAGTGCGGTGATGTAAAGTGATGAATCTCCATTAAATTTTGAGGAAGGTTTATCATCATCTGAGAATGAAACATGATGTATCCCAAAAGAACTTATGGTGTTAGTGATAGCATGGGGAGGAATGTCTGGGGAAATAGACTGTTGTTTTAAAAATTCCATTAAAGCATTTCTATGATCTGGAGAAGTCTGAAGAAGTTCAAGCACTGATATCTTTGTTGGAGTATTAGCTAACTGTTGTTGAAGATCAAATGAAACCTTTGGTTGTGGTTTCAACACTATAGGTGGAATCCTTGTAGCTGAATATTTTTCTGACTTTCTGTTGGAACTGAACTAGGTTGAGATGTAGAACTCTGACCTTGCTGATTATAAACTTGTTTTCTTGTGGTTACCCCAACCATTCCAACTACATTATTATGACATGAAGAGTCACCTTGGTGAGCTACTTGGTTGGTTGTTTGTTGATCATGTTTTGGTAGGGGATCCTTGAATATCCCCATGTCTTGATTTGTAGTTGGAGTCTGATTACTTGTGGCTTGCAAATTTCCTAAGTCAATACGCCCAACATCAATCAAATCCTGAACCACATGTTTTAACTTCTTGCAAGTATTTGTCCAGTGACCTTCTACTCTGTGATAAGCACAATGTTGACCTGACTTGTACCAAGGAGCTGAAGTATCTGGTTATCTAACAGGAGGTAACTCAATTGCCTTAACATCCAATAATTGTTTTAAGACTACTTCCATAGGTATACTAAGTCTTGTGAAATTCCTTTGAGGAGGTTTTTGAAGCACTATATTTTGTAGGTTGTTGTTGACATTGTTAACAGGCCTACTATCATTATCACCTCCTGTATGTCTACTCTTATGTTGAGACTTAGTAAAATTTTCTTCTCTATACTTAAGCTGACCTCTTTTAATAAGTGCTTGTTCCACTTTTCTGGCTAAGTCAATAGCTTGATCTAAAGATGTAACAATAGTAGTCTCTAATGCATATGATAGTTGTTCTTGCAAATTACCAATAAATATATCAATCATATCTCTTTGTGACACATGTTGTCTTAACTTTCCAACTAAACTTCTCCATCGAGCTAAAAAGTCTGTAAAGCTTTCTTCCTTGTTTTGTTTTAAGTCATACAAATCTCTCATAGTCACTTCCTTTTCAATGTAAGCACTAAACTGATGAACAAACATTTCTGCTGTCTTTTCAAAACTTGTCAAAGAATACTTGGGTAACCGATAATACCACTCTAATGCAACTCCACCAAGACTCTTTGGAAATATTTTCAATAGAAGCATATCATCATAAACAATATCATGGCAAGCTATCCTGAAATGTCTGAGATGCTCTATTGGATCCTCTATCCCATTATAGATTGGCAACACTGGCATAGGAAAATGCTTTGGATAAGGTCTTGCAGCAACAATAGGATCCAAAGGTTGACTACACATGTCCTTATAGCTATATGTAAACCCTGAAGGTTGCATCATATCCATCCTTGAAACTAACTGATTCACCACATTTGCTAAACTCTGCACATCTGAATTACCACTGTGTATGTTCCCCAGACTTCCTAAAGGAGGGGTGTAAGTTTGAAGTCCTGATGTTTGGTTTATGTTAGACAGATTTTGATTATATGTGGTACAGAATGGATAGCTAACATTTGGTGGAATAGAAGCAATAGTGTTGATATAAGAGGATGGAGAAGGAAATTGAAAACAATTGGTCATACCATTACTAGTTAAAGGGACTTGTGGATTCCTTTCAACATTAGTGGTATTAGTAGTGGTATGAGTTACTTGATTCCTTAGATTATTATGATGCATAGATTGAGATGTAGAAATATTATGTTCAGCCATAGGAGAATTATTAGGAGGAGGAGTAGCATTTCTCTCAAGATGGGCTTCCCTCTCAATATACTCCATTAATTTATCCTTATGAGCTTTCATAAATTCCCAAATATGATCAAATGATGAAAAGACATAACTACCATTAGGACCATTAAAAGGATCAGGATTGATTTCAGTTTCTACCTCTTCTTGTTCTTCTGGATCTATGTTAGGATCTTCCCTATCAATCTGGTCATCTTCCAAAGGAACATAATCAGACTCTAATTGTCTTCTCTGACTTCTAAGGAAAGGAGCCATTAGAAGTAGTGAAAAACAAATAGGGGAAAATACTAACCAAAAATAGAATTTTAGTTTATTTAAGTTCTTTCAAACAAAATTAATGATCTTGTTTAAAGTTTTCAAAAGAAAAGGAGGTGTTCACGTCGGGTTCACCAAATATGTAGAGGGGGAAAACTGCCCTACCACGTACGATTCCCTGAACAAAGAGGAGACCTGGATCCGCTGGGAAGGAGTCCTTTTGCAGGGGTGAACCGTGGGGGTATGTTGTACTCTACACTCGGTTAGCTAAACAAGTATTGGGGGGTTCACCAGGAACGGTTTTAGGACTCGCTCCAAGTCCTTTTCGAGATACAAGAGAAGGAGACTCCTCAGGATATACAAGAAAAGTTTTAATGTGTTCACTTTAAACAAATAGCTTAGGTTTGGCCTCACTAATTTTAAACTAAGAAGACAAATAATAATATTAACAAAAATTAAATGGAAATATAAACAAAGCGGAAATTAACTAACAGTACAAAATAAAATGGAATGCAAATATAGAAAAATATAGAATACAAGAAATGCAAAATACAAGAGTTAACCTAATATGATTCTTTTCTTTGAATGAGGCTAACCTAGGGTTTTGTTTCAAGCAGTTTTTAAAATAGAATTAACAAATTAATTAAAACATAATTAATTAATTAAAACATAATTAACTAATTAAAACAGAATTAACTAATTAATTAAAACATAATTAATTAAAGATAAATATGTAGGAATTAACCTAAATGTAAACTATATGCTTTTTAATATTCAGATGCCTAAGAATGTAGATCAAAAAAACCAGTAATAAGAACAAAATCACTTAACTCAAACCGATGGCTGATCCAAGCTTTAATTCTCCTTGCCCTAGTGAAGTCAAAATAAACATGTTCCTGTAAAGACAAATAATGGACTAGAAAAATGTTTGATTAGCGTTAGGGGGCCTGCTTAGGCCATTGTAAGAGAGTCCTTGGAGGCATAGCAATCAAGCCCCCTAGGTCCAATTAGATGACCTTTGCAAATAAAATCAAAAATTGACCTTTGGAGTTTAAACATAAAATAGATGTACAAAAATAGTAAAAATAGAAATAGAATATGTTGCTATATTAAAAATACGTAAATGGAAGTAACGGAATTGACAGATCAGAAAACTTGCCCCCAAGCGAAGCCCAGGATGCGAAATAACATGTAGAGAATATGATGAGTGACGTTTTATAGTAATCTACATATGCAATGCATAGAAATAACAAAGAGATCCTAATTACTAAATGCTTTTAATGATGATGCAAAGACGAAAATAAAAATATAAGAAAAACAATACAGTGCTTGACGGATGTTGAGGGAACAACGAGAAGAAGATGAGAGCCTCCACAAAAGGCACTTCGTCTTTTCACCAAGCTCACACCAACGGATCCACCAAGCCGAAAACAAATCACGCAATGTAGATCAAATCCAGAAGTTGCACTTTGGGGGTTAGTAGCGAAACACACAATGAAGAAGAAGCAACGAGAAAGCAGTAGAGAACAATCAGATCGTAAGCAAGAGCGTGTCGTTCGTGAGTTCGTGTTTGTAGCAGTGTTCATGTTGTAGTTTTTAAAAATTGACTTTGATCTTCCCTTTTATAGGCAAAGAAATAGGTCAAATAAACTCACAGCCGACGCCAATAAACCCTAGGGTGGGTTTAACAAGTGGTCCAAGTGGGCCAAAAATAATAAAATAAATAAATAAAATAAAATAAATTAGAAACAACAAAAATGTGCCCCATAAAAGTGGGACGCGACGTCACACCTGTTGGACCCCCATGCGGTTTTAATGCATTTAAAAGGGTCAAACGAAGTCAAAATAGGTCATATCATATACCGTTGGAAAGCTCTTTTTGAGCCCGATCTAACGGTATAGGATTTAGAAGAAATGGAGAAGATTTAGTAGGGTAAAAATTGGCTCAAATATGACCCTATATTTTTAAGGAGAAAACAAGAAATCTAAGGAAAATTATTCACCTTAGTGGGTCAATTTTCCGTGTCTACACCATGCAATGAAGGTTGTCCCTTCTACTCTTCATTAATGTTTAAAATTTGAATTTAAAGAGCAAGTTATCACCATTTCATGCGACCCTTGACCATTTGAGTTTTGCTCAAATGTAGAGTGATCTCAATATAATTTTACCCTTTATCCTTCTACTTCATGGTTTCTCCACGTTCTTCATCTCAAATATCAGAGTAATTTCAAAATTTAAACATGAGTGAGGAACATCTCATAAATTTCTAATCTCAAGATCATGATAATCAGTTTATTCAAGAGCCTCTTTTGGATCTTGCCAAGTTACCACCTTCACCTAGAACCATGAGTTTACCTCATAAGAAAGGAGATGTTGTACACATTGGCACATGTACCTTTATCTTCGTAGGAACTACCTTTGAATAAAAGATATGTGGTAGCAAGCCCTATCTCATTGAGTGTTATTTTTCTTGTTGTTACCTTTCCAATGAGTATCCACTTCCTAAAAATATCCTACCTAGTATGGGATATATTGGTAAATGTTTGGGACCACAATAGAAAGGAATTCAAGAGCCTTGAATGTTGAGATCTAACCTGGGAGATGTGGTATATTTTTTATACCTAGCAAAGATCAACCTATACCATTTTATGATCATCATCATCTTATGGCTTATGCTAAGTATTTGGATTATCAAAAATTAAGAGTGGGTAATGAGGATGATGGTCCCCCTTATTATTTTGAGATCTTGTTTTGTAATATGATTGATTCTGTGTGTTCCAAATATAAAATTTATATTTTAGAAAAGGATCCTACTTTGCTATGCTATAGGAATCTTGCAAAGGTACAAATTGCTCCTCCTTACATTATAAATAATGGTTGTGTTTGAGAATGCATTGATTATCATACTATGGCTACCAAAGAAAAGGCTACAAAATAGCCTCTTCATGATTCTAATCATCAAGATGGCTTACCTTATAGAGATTTATTTGATGAAACAACTCATGGTACACCCATTATATTTGTCAATATAGGAGGCACATTCAAAATATGTGTCAATTATCATCTTGCTTGCTTAAATTGAAAATAATAATAATAATAAATAAATAAAATAAAAATAAAAATATAATAAGAAAATCAAATCAATCATCATCATTTATTAGGTATGCATTTATATTTTTGGTGCATCCATCTGCTTATTCATATTGCATAGTTGCCTAT
The DNA here is from genome assembly GCA_028583015.1 of Wollemia nobilis. Lineage (NCBI taxonomy): Eukaryota > Viridiplantae > Streptophyta > Pinopsida > Araucariales > Araucariaceae > Wollemia > Wollemia nobilis. Next base: position 18,389,719 of record JAQPPZ010017235.1, read on the forward strand.
CATTTTCTACATGATTTTCTAGATATTTAAAACAATGTGCATGTTTGTGTGTCATCTTTTGAATTATTTCCTATTCATGACTACCTGATTAGATAGATTTTTTGGGATCTTGCAATAATGGCATGTGGTAATACCTAATCATGTCATAGCTCACATGCATTGCACTTTCACTAGGATTGTGATGCCTAGAAAAATCCCCACCTAAGGATTCTTCTCCAGCTTCTTTCTTACTTCTTCTTCTTTCTTCCTTTGCTCTTTTATCCTTACTTAACCTTGAAAGTATTTTTTATGTTCATCATTTTCTCAGGTCAAGGATGATAGTTTGAAAATATGTCCTTGTCACCTTTTTCATATTTTTTGAGGTTTTTCTATCTTTTGGCTTAGACAAGGATATATATTTCTATTTCTCTTTATCAAATATTGTTCTCTTCTTCTGATCATTTTGCACACACTCATGAAATTGTATCTCTCACACCCCTATCGAGGGTATCATTCACCTACTAATTATCATCTACATATATTGCACCCCACATGGGATAAGATCCATCCTAAAAAGTATATTTTATACATTTGGACATGTTCCCCTATCGGTTTATACTCCTTTTTACTTAGCAGGCTCAACACCCCATTATAGGCTAAACTCCTTAGTCATTTTAGTAGGCCTCGACATATATCCTAGTGGGTAATTGCCCCATAGTAGTCAATTATAAAGTAACCATTCATAGCATGGCAGGCTCTAACACTTCATCACTCATAAGAGAGTGCTACACCCATTGCAGGTTCAAATATTTTTTTATGATTTAATTCATAGTGTTTGATCACACTAATAAGCCATGATCTACGCTGATTCAAATACTATGTTTTGACCACTCTTCTCTATTTTTTGATAGTTGACCTTTGTTCTTCTTCTTCTCTTCTTACTTGTGTTTCTTCTTCTTCCATTTCACATCCATATCATTCATGCATTTCATATAGTTATTGCATTAGTTAGTTTTCATAAACCATAAATAAATCAAGAAACATAAAATACTTAATAAATATACATCACATGCACACATATTAACACATAAAAAAGTATCTTAGTATTACTCATTAAAATAGAGATACATAAGTGTCTATTTGGTGTACCATAATCTAGTCCTAGTACACTTAACCAATCCCTAGGGATTCATACCACACTCAAAATTGGAATGTCATCCCGATCCCTAGCCCTAGCTCTAAGATCCTGTCTCCTCTACTCTGCCTGGTGGAGGTGGTCCAAGAAGCCTCATACCCATAAATGGTGAGGCTAACATTGTTCATGATCAATATCATGACCTACTAACTAACTATAGGGATGGAGGGAGTATCACCTACTATCCTTCTTGTACCACTTGGAAATACATGGCCTTGTAAAAGGCATCCCACTAAATGGCCATCTCTAACTTCTCCCTTGTCCTCCATAGTTTTTTCTATAAAAGGTAGATCATATCATTAGCCTAGTTGCTCTCGATGATAACCATCCCCTTTTCCTAAGACTCCCAATGCTCTATATCTAAATGGATCACCTTCCCTTAGAGACAATCAACCTCTGCTCGATCTACATACCTTTCCACCTCTATGATGATCAAAGTACTTCATAGTCCCTCAATCCTTTTTGACCTATCCTCTTAGAGTAGGTCCACCTACCTCTGTAGATTCACCACTTATGCTCATAGTACCTCTACCTCCTACCTCTTATCCCCTCGACCTGAGGCCTCACCTTAACTGGTTGCTACTGATGTATAGGCCTCTCCTAATATTCTACTTGATTGTACCCCAACCTCTATGGAGGCAACTCTAGATACCCCTACCTACTTGGTCCCTATAGTACTAGTGGCCTCTATCACTAGCTCAATGCAAACCCATGCCTATCTCTATATTAAGGCCACCTAGTCCTACTACTCCCTCTCTATGGCCCTATAAGCCACATCTTAGAATGCTCACTACATGCTCAGGTCCATCACCTAGGACCTCTATATCAGTACTAGAGGGGATACCCTCTGGGGCATGACTCCTCTATACCACCTTTGATATCCAAAGGCCAATCCTAAACCATCCACCCTCATATCAATGTATGGAGGATAATCCAATTCCTCCTCTACCCACCTTGATAAGTCTAGATATTCTCTAATCCTTGTTGTGTTTTGGTATACCCTTTAGTACTAGTAGTCTTTCAACTTTGATATCCCCTACAAAATCCCAAACTACCTCAAGAATCTATCAAATCGAAAGACCTATGGATCCCCTCTCTTTGTGGTCATCCATCTGATCCTTCTCACCCTAGCCATATTCTCCCTATCATCATCCCATCCTATGTGTAGATGCCAGGGTCACCATATATTATAGGCCTCCCTCAACTCATCTACTACTCACCTCACTAGTGGTAGGTTCCCAGCATATGTTCTCACAACTCGCTTAAAGGATCTAGACCATCTATATGTAGTTGGTCACTTTTGTCTATGCAATGTTCCTATAAATTCATCCGATCTTTGCACCACTATGTAATCTTAGCTCCATACATAGAGCAATGTCATACACACAATCTCAGTATACCACTTGTACACAACATTGTATAACATCCTATACAAATGGACTAGCACATATAGACCCCATGCGAACCGTAATATCTGGTCTTGCATGTTTTCTACTACACCCACCATCATCCATGGCAGATTTTTCTTGCCAGTATGGCATATCAGAATGCCCACCACCACCCCATAGAGCATGGTGATCAATGGGTTTACCCCATATCACCCCACCAAGTCATCTAAAACTATCGTGCTCTCTCACACTTTGTGGGTCCAACCTCCTGATAATTGCTCCAAGGTCATTGGCCACCCTCACACTTTATAAACTACCCTCTTTGATGGGGATGTGCAATATGCACCACACATCCTCCAATATTATGGTCATCTCCCCCATGGGTAGCCAAAAGGTTGATGACTCTGAGTACCACCTTTTTGTTAGTTCTTTCAGTAGTGCCCTATCTACCTCCACCCAAGACATCCTCTCTAGGTATTCTAGTCCCACCACTCCTATTTTTTATCTCTCTACTTGCCCGAGTTCATGTAGCTCTAACTATAAGGACATTGCTCGCCACTCGCAACTCTTGAGTACCAGGAGCTGCATTCACAAATATAAAAAAATATCTCATCAATTTGACTAATCAATAATTTAAATTAATTGCTAAATAAAATTCACATTTTGAGTAATAACTTTCTTGCTCTCTCTTTTTTCTCTTTCTTCTTTGTTGTCTTTTTATTCTCTCTTTGGTGAAATCGCATCTGTTTTTTCAGTACCATGATTTTTCCTTTATGAAATCACATCCCATATTTGTGAGGTGTAATTTTGTGAGATTGTGCTCAATTTTTTTACTGAGCATGATTTCACCCACTGCTACAAACTACTATGAAATCATGGTCCGGTCACAAAATCACACCCGAGTTGTATGCGGCAAATCCATCAGATTTGACAAAAATCATCCAAAATTTGGAAAATTTTAAAAAATTTAAATTTTTTGGAAGGGTTGTTTTATCTTATCTTTGCCTGCTCCACCTTCATGATGGCCTCACCCCTCATAATCATTGATCAGTACACTAGTAATGCCATATCCTATTTTATCTAGATCTCTTTCTCATCTTTTTGCATGGTAAAAATGAATTAGGGTTTTACCCATTTTTCCTTTTTATCTTCATTTTTGTTGTTGTCTTTCTTCTATTTTCACTTCTTCTTTTCATATTTTCTTCTTTAGAGTCTGTCATTTCGATTTTCATTAGGTATGGGTCCTCCCTTCTAAAAATCAAGGGGGTACCCTAGCCTAAGAGGTATTAATACTCCTAATATCTTGTGTGCAAAATAAGGAAGTGTTTTGAATAAAATCATTTTAACACCACTCATTTCTTCTAACCTATCCACCCCTTTTTTGCTCACTATATTTTGCTTGTAAGTGTTTATATCTTTCTTTGACACATTTACTAGGCCATAAATGCATCAAAGAGGGGGTAAAATGTAGATACAAAAAATTGACCCAATCAAGTGAGCAATTTTTCTTGAGTCCTTCAGATAGACCCCTTAGACTTGACTAGGGTAAGGGCTAGGTATCTCCTCCCTTCGTTTTGGTTTTTATCCCACTTCTATGAAATCATGGTCTCCCTTGATGGAGCATAATTTTGCATAGTGCAAAATCACGGTCAGCCCTGATGGGGTGCAAGTTTACATTTTAGGGTTTTCTCCAAAATAAACCCTAATTTGTGAAGTTGGCATGTTTGTCATCAACTCTCCTTGGTTTTTCCTGCCCATTTTGCTTTTAAATCCACTATATAAGGAGGTTTTAAAATTATCTTGAGATAAATAAGACAAGTGATCAAGGATTCAAGTGATTCTTACACGTGATCTAAGCTCTCTTCTTTTGCACCTCTTTGACAAGTGAATGGTTATCTTCTGCAAGTAATATAACTCACAATTATGAAGTGTGATATATTTTTGCTGCATTATATTATTGGTTGCTATTATTGAATTTGGTAGACAAGTGTTGAATCCCTAAGAAAATATTTATTATTTGAAGGTCTCAACCCTTCTGTCTACTTTTATGCTATCTACCATGTGTTTTCATGTCTTTGCATGCATATATTTATTTTTTGTATGACATAATTGATTTCTCGCATCATTACATTATTTTTCTCATAGCTTCTATGAAATTGCACTTGGTATCTATAGGGAACGATTTCATTGATCTACGAAATTGCAGTCACCTGTTACACGGTGCAATTTTATCCATACTATATCTAGGGGTAAGTTTTTGTGCCCAAACTCTGGACCTGCATTCTAGGCTACATATAGGATATACTACTACATTTTATGCTATATTTTATCATTCTATTCTATTGTATTCTGTTATTATTGCTTATATTCCAAAGGTTAACTTTTGCTTCTATTTTCAAAGGTCATCTAAAAGGACCTAAGGGGCTTGACTACTGTGCCTCCAAGCAATTTGTACAGTGGCCTAAGAAAGCCCCTTAATGCTATCATTGGATATGATAAGTGACCTAATTAGTATTTTGGTTGTTTTTTGGATGTTTGTTATTCCTGTTTGAATCATAGATATTGTATGGAAAGAAATATTTAACTGATTTCTAGGCATTGAAAGGAAAATGGCATATAGTGTGCACTTAGGATTTAGAATTGTTTGTGCATATTCTCTTGAGACCTTGCTTAAATTTCTTTTGTCTTGAACCCTAGGGTTAGAAAGAATTCAAAGAAAGAATCATTCTAGGGTTATATCTTGTCTTATTGCATGTTGTATTTCTACATTGTCCTTTATCTTTCATAGCATAGATCTAGAAAGACCAAACATAGGTAATTATCTTGAAATGAATACATCAAACATTCTTGAAAACCATAGGACTTGGAGTGAGTCCTTAAATCATTCCTGTTGAATCCTTCTCCTCCTATTTTACACTCATTTTAGAGAACAACATACCCCCATGGTCATCTTGGCTTTCTCTTGTGGATCTATCCAAGAATCATATGTGGTAGGGCAATTTTCCCCCTCTACACAATCATTTAAAATTCCCTTTGTGGCAATAATTTAAAAATTCCTCCTTATGTCACAATAATTTAAAGTCCTTGGGGCACACACATCTAGAGTCCCCTTTAGGGTAATAATTTAAAGTCCCTTTTAGGGTGCACACATCTAAATTCCCCTCTAGTACAATAATTTGAAGTCCCCCTTTTGGGAAAATAATTTAAAGTCCTTCTTGGGAATAATAATGTGAAATCCCCCTATGGAAGCAAGATATTTCACAGTCCTCCTTGGGTATATTCATGTGAAAATCACCCCTTTATGACATTCAAAAAGAGGAACCCTATTTAGGTTATCATCGCATGATGTATATACATATCTTATATCACAAAAAAATATCATAACAAATACTCCTTATGCACTTGCATAAGGATTAATCATTATACATATTTCACATCAAAAACATGGCCCAAGCATTTTTGTACATATTTTTTTGCTTGGTACATATCATATCACCAAACTAAGTCCTCCGAGAATTCTACCTAAGTCCTCTAAGAAATTCTAACTAAGTCCTCTGGGTAATCCAACTAAGTCCTTTGAGCACATGCGAACTAAGTTCTTCTAGTAATTCTAACTAAGCCCTCTAGACAATGCAAGCTAAGTCCTCAGGGCAATGCTAACTAAGTCCTTTGGGAAATCCAACTAAGTCCTTTGGATAATACTAACAAAGTCCTTCGAGCAACTCTCAACACTGTCCAAGTGATAGTTGTATATATTTTCTCACTTGGATGCACCATATTTTGAAACACCTCTTAAGTGTGTATCCAAAGCCACCACTTAGGGGTGAATCAATATCAATCCTTGTATATACTCATGAATATGTTCCCCCACTGATAGGTACATCAACTCTAAAACCATAAATAGGTTCATACAATCATAAACTCTTTTTTTAATCAATCATCATCCTAAACGACTCACCCATTTTTAGCTCATTCTAATCATACCCATGTAAATTGAATTCCTTAATTCAATTTTGACCTCTCTTCTAAATCCCAAGGGGTCACACATGGTTCATGGTTGAATTTAATGTTTTACTTTAATATGTTTACTCCAATACTCCTTGCTAGTCTATAAATAGGCTAGGGAGGCATCTATCAATAATATTCTCTTCCTTGTGATGATAACAAGATTTTGTCTATCATCATATTTTCTTAGAATCTTGTGGAACATAACATCCAAGGTATATCATCACTTTAAAATCAATGCATCTATAAAATTATATTTACACATACTTGGGGGTATCTCATTCTCCCAAGTTTCTATCTTATCATTCAAACCTTAGAATACATATCCATCCATATCTTCTCCCCATTTGGGGGTAAGTATGCAATAACAACAAAACTCAAAAGACTACCTATTGATATGGTTAGATATTCTCTATTTATTCATAGTCAATAGATAGAGAACTTCCTCCATCTTGATATGCAATAAACTATCATTTCTACTTTCCTCCAAAAATCACTACATCTAACAAAACAAAAATATCCTAGCTAATTTGTAGGCCCTTACATTGGGGTTTGGTGATCAACACTTTGTGTATCCATAATCATTTATGATTACACCAAGCAATCGATTACTAAACTCCTATGCTTCTTGATGGCCTATAAGCCAACACATATGTTACCTATTTCTCATACAACAAGATCCTTCATACTAAGGGCAATACTATCACATGGACCTCCTAGAAAAGGGGATTTCTTTTTCCCATATTTTGTGCATATATAATTATTTGTACACATGTTGAGAAAGAGATAAGGGTTTCTTCTTCTCTTGGATTTTCCATATGGGAGTGTTACCCTCAGTCTAAAATATTTTTTTACCCTACAAACTCTCAAATATTTCAACACATCAAATGTGCTCCAAGTACTAGCTCTATACCTCACATGCATGTAAATATTTACATGTGTTAGATAAGGGACCTATGTTCCTAAGATTTTATCTTATGCATTCAAAAAATAGATATTCCACACCATCAAGATGTTGCCTCTCAAAGGTAACCTTATTTATCATGTTTGTAATGATCTTATTGCACAACCATTGATAGCAAATAAAATTAATGATGTTTAACTCATCCTTCTCTTTGAAATGTGGTATTGCAAATGGTCTTATGTGTGCAAGATTAGGAACATTCTATTGACAAACAAGTAAAGTCATTGGAAAAGGTAAAATTGGGGAAATGATGATTTGGCTAGTGAACACATGGAAGTTCACAATAAAATATTTCATGTAGGTGCATAAGAAAAGAACTATGTCTTACCCTAATGTTACATATTGTTTGTATAAATTTGGTTTATCATTATATGTTGTTGTATTTTTATGTGTGGCAATGAAGATGCTATGTCATGGGAGCCACCTTTTTATAAGTTGTGATGGACTAAAAATATTATGTGTAAATTGCTTTGGAAAGTGATGATTATTAAGTTAGAACAGTATGATATAAAAATATTAATTAATTAAAAAAATGAAATGCTTATGGATTGGGCATATAGCATATATTTTATATTATATGATTGGTGATGGTTGTTTTGTGGTATAAAAGTACATGGGAACAAAGTTAAGAATAGGCCAAAGATTTCACTTCACAATGCCCTATCATGATGATGGTGATCATGTGGTTATGGGTATCAATAATACCTTTCCAAATGGGAGCTATGCATGTCCTTCATTTTGGATAAGAGGCCTAGATTTTAGGGAGTTGTGGAAAGGATATAGGGACTGAGTATTGAAATAAAAAAAAAATTAATTAATTTTTAAGAGATTTTTTGCTGGTAACAATCATGTGGAAAAAGTGGAAGGGGAATTTCTTGCATTGGATGTTGATAGGAGAAGCTAGTTTAATTCACAATTGTATTACAAAGTGGTTAGAATACCGCATGCCAATTTATATGTTGGGTTGGTTTTCTCTTCTTCTCGTGTGTTGAAATGCTTGTAAAGGATATGGCAATGTTTTTCTAATTGATATCTTCCACTAGTTTCTATAAACAACATTCATTATCTGAAAGTGAATTTGCCATGTTTGTTTTGTTGTATTTGTTTCCAAAAATTGTTATTTACTTGGGAAAGTGAAAAGTTTAATTAGTATTGTGTGTTATATTTCTCATCTTGAGCTTTTTCTGTGTAAAAGGTGTTAAATTGGGTGTCGTATCCTTAATTTGGATAATGAAATAGGAAGTACAAAACACTACATGGAAACTCCAAACAACTAAATGAAAAATAGTTGTATGCATATGAATTTATCAATTAGGTTGATTTGGTAATATGTCTTACAAATCTTATTGAAGAAAAATATAGGGTAAATGTATTAGTAGTATCCATGCAAAATATAGCCAATCCTGATCCCTAATCATGGCAATATGGATGAAGATAAGGTTTGTTAAAACTTATTGAAGCTAGGGGTATGATATTCGAGTGTAAGTGATAAATTATGAATAATAATGATAGTGGAAATACCTTCATAGAATATATCCCTTTCAAAAATGGATGAGATTATGGCTAAGGTTCATTGCTATAGATGCTACATCTAGTCTTACTCAAGGAGAGTTGTATGATGATTGCCCAAGTCCAACCTATAACTATTGAGGAGGTTGATAGGTTGGGAACAATAAAATATGGATGTCATAAAGACATGAGAGAAGCATATTTGTAAGACCAGTTAGATAAAAAATCAAGAAATCTGATTCAAACAGTCTACGTAAATAGACATCTTACTTGTAAAATAAAGTAGCTATATATGCAATGGAGAACGTATGCTTTGTTAATAGAGTGCATCCAATTTGTAAAGAATATGTTCTTGTGGATATGGCTTTTGACTGCTGAATATATCTTGTACAAACATTAAAAATAAGCCTAGTGTTATTTTAAATATCTAAATATGTGGCTTTTGTTTGAGATTCTATAATTAGTTAAATGAATTTCAGGAAGGGAAAGCTTATTCAATTTTCCTAGTGTAAAATAAATTTGAATACTCAACCTGATAGACAAGGAGTAAATAAAGAATGTATAATACCTTTGGAATAAAAATTAATTCCCATACTCAAGCACTTGTGTTGGTTAGATGCTCGCTTGATGTTAAAGAGGGTGGAATAGACTTATATGTTCTCTCCATCCAACCATGTATGGGCATAAATTTTACCATAAAACCATTCACAACCCCAAATTGAGTAAACACAATTTAGGGGAAGGAGTAATTCATCACTTACCTTGTTAAGTGCAAACCTTTATCATTAGATTTTATTGTAGTGAAAGGTCATAAGATATTATATTGTTAAAGCATTCACAGTTTATCGATTTGTCTAAATGAGTTTCATAGGTATTGTTAAATGAGTAGTAAAGCTTATGGTTGCTTTATGTGAAATATTCAAGTTAAATCCAAAGCAAGAAATATCTTGGTAGCATAGCAAAAAAAAAGAAGAATCTTGTTGGCTGCTAATGGAAACTTTGGAATAACCTAGAGAATTGTGGGTGTAATTTTGCACCCCACCCTTTTTGTAAAGATGATTGTTCTCTTCAAGGAGTTCGCCAAGATTTAAATATATTCATGGAGGGGTGAAAGATACCATAGTAGCAGTAGCTACCATGGGTAAACTAAATAGACAGGTGGATAGTGGATTGAAGCAAGATAGGTGACAAGAGTGGGTGGACACCCACCCTTTAATTTGGATGTAACTTCCCAAAAGACCTACAAAAATTGTTGGGTTAACATTTCAAAGGGTTAGCATGAGTGGATAAATTGTACAACCCTAAGCTTTGGAATGAGATAAACTCCTGCCCATAAAGGGTATGAGATACATGTGCAAACGGGGTAAAACCTTAGAAAATGCCCGCCCTTTCTCCCTAATACCTCTATAGGTAGAAGGGAAATCAAACAAAGTGCTCACCTGATATGCAAGGCTCCCTCCATCACCAAAAATTCAAATTAGAAGACTTATTCGTTGGTCCTACAGTTTGGGTACCTGACAACGTAAGTGGATGTGATATATTTTCGATGCATTGCTCCCAAGGTGCTTCTATACTTGTTAGTCGTCGTCTAACTAGAGGATCACCAATTGATAAAAAGGATAAGGCATCTAAGAATTAATGAACTAGGTAGAAATAACAAAGGATCAAAGGACCTGCATCTAACAAGTTGTATTAGCTACCTTCTAGAAGATCGATGCCATCTAGTGGAACAGTGTACTAGTGTGGTGCTTGTTTGCTACAAGGATTGTCTTCCCACCTAGCACCATTAATTTTTTATTTTGTAATTAATGTAATTATACCTATAATTAGTGGAATGTTGGCTATTCCTAGGTGGCTCTTTAGCTATTACAATTCATATGTAAGGTTTACCTCTATGTAAATATAAATTTTGCACTATTTGATCTCTAAGTTTACCTCTCTATTCTCAATTAATTGTATGAATATTTATTTTTGCCTAGTCATTTAAGTTATCCCATGTTATTATTATATTATCTGGATTCTATGGGGTTTACTTGAGGGGCTCAAGAGTGAGCGTTTGTATATATGGTTTATGAGTTTATGTTTACTAATGCCAATCCAACAGGATTGCTCTAATTATGCATCCTAGATCTCATGCACATGTTCAGTGGTTCTAGAATTCACCTCCTACCTTCCATTGATAGGAGCTTAAAAAAAGGTGTATTTGGATGGTCTATTAGGTTTTGGGTCTATGTTTCATATGTGGTATGTCACCTTCATATGTCTTGATGTAGCTATATCTATTATTGTGAGTTCTAGCTACAACCATTTTATTTCTTTCCCCCCTTTTCTCTTTTTTTTTGTGGTGTAAGTATTTGGAACCACCCCTACAGGAACCGACCTTCTCCAAATATTATACACCCTATTCTGACGTGATGGCTATTCTATGCTTGGTGTTGATTTGCCTCCCTACCCTGGTGCATGGTGCTAGATTGGTGGCCAATAATTTTTGGTGACTTTGTTGGGTAACTCATTGAGTCCCTATGTTTTATAAAATTAGAGTTTGGTGACTCTTTGATTTTCCCATATCTTCTCAAAGTCACCTAGTGACTTTGATTGTGTGACACGTTCATATCATGATACTAGTCATCCACCCATGTTGAAGATCTAAACATCCTGGAGGTCTCAAGTTATGATGAACAGCCTTGACCTTGCTAGCAGAGATAGCATGCTCATCTAGAAACTTTGAATCTAACTCCTACATCATGATAGAGAACCTTGAATATGGGTGCCTTAATGGCTCAGCCATTGTTCCCTCAGTGGAATGACCTCGGTCCACTAAACCTCCACTACTTACATGAAATTCCCAAGGGTTCCTTGAAGGCCCTGACCAAATTTAATGGCACCTTGGGAATGGCTTGAGAGCATCTTGAATATGTTACTACAGTAGTGCTCCTCCATGGAATCACCCATAAAAATTTCATGATCAGGCTTCTAGTTATGTCACTAGAGGGAAGGGCGCTACTATGGTACCAAACCCTTGGGCATAGAACCATATTCTCATGGGTGAACTTAGAGGGAGCTATCATAGACACATTTGATGGTTCTTTAGATCCCTTCCAACTATTGATGCATCTCTCATAAATTAATAGGGCACCTCTCAAATCTCTAATTGACTTCAACATTTGATTTGAGAGGAGTTGGAATAGGATTCCTCTTGAGTACCAATTTTCACCCACCTAGGCTCATCTATACTATGTTTGGGCTCTAAGCTAAAATATAGGTCTCCTCTTACTATAATATGGAGAAAGGATACTACCTCAAGTATTCTAGGAGGTTTTTTAGGTAGATTGACTTCCACTTCAAGCAATATTGACATATTTAGAAGACTCTACCCTCTCATCCCCATTTTCATCTGCCACTACTCCTAATCTTAATGCACATTATCCACCATGGATGCCATATCAAGTTGTGCAGGAGCTAAGGGTGTAGTATAATGGAACAAAAATGGTAGATATAATCTCAAGATCATATGGAAGAGATGCAAGCACTAGCCTCAAAAGTAAATACTCTATTGCATGCACCTTTTCCCAAGGAGCAGAGGAACTAGACCTGGGTAGAAATACTATGCACAAAGAGGGAATATTTTTACACCCTTCTTGTATTTTATATTACAACAAGTAGAGACCAAGTCATATCCATGATGGATTACCTTATCATTACCCAACTCTCGAGTAGGTCCCACCAATAATAGGTTTAATTAGTGAAGTCTACAAGAATAAGAATACAAGGATGGCAGAGGCGTGTGAAGCAGGGATTTCACAACAAGTGAATCCCTAGGTTTGGAAGTATAAAAGCCTATTTCTAGATGAGCTAGTACAAAAGGAAGGCTCCCAAATGGAAAAATTCATTGCCACCTTGATCATATATTGCATAAGTACTGGTATGTAGGATGATCTGCTAAGTTGTGGGTTCTTCATAGCTTGGAAAAGCTGGAAATTTCATTTGAACTATAGAAGATGCTTTAAGTACAATGCAATATAGTCTAGTCATTGTAGATTCACTGGATAATATGCAAATTGAATCAATGGTTGTTGTGTACCACCATAATTTTATGTACATAGATCAACTAATAAATAAAATCACTCAAGGTGCGTGTTGGAGTAACATCATCTGACCCTTGGATACTGGAAGAGGACCATCAGAATTCTTCATATTAAAATTCACTCATGTTTTCTCCTCTATTTTTGTGACCCCATGCCCAATGGATCTTAGGCTCGATATTTAGGCATCTCTATGGATAATCTTGTAAGACATATCATGCTTCTCATAATTAGTGTCCACTCCTCAAACAATGATGAACACACTCTATAAGACCCCTAAGGGTAGAAGCATCATCAACTAAAGAACATGAAGCTAAGAATAAATCTATCACTAAATATTCTCAATAAAGGTGCAAATGGGCGAATAAGTTTTTTTCAAGATTGCATAAAAAATATATGTTATGAAAAAACTAGCAAATGGTCCCAAAATTTTGTCTCTTCTTGAATCTGCCATAATATGCAATGGGGTATGTTGATAGGAGTGCAATATATGGTGGTGTATCATGGATTGCCTTCTCCTTTTTCTCTTTTACTTTTATATTTCTTCTCTTTATTTCTCTTTCCTCGGTTCTCTCTTCTCACTAGCCCCATTGGATAGTGAGTCCCTTATTCCTATCTCTGAATCTTCCTGTGTTCTCCTTCACCCTCATTTTTTCTCTTGTTCTCTTTTCTTGCTTTTGTTTTTTTTCCCTTTTATTCTATTTTCATTCACCCCCTTCCCCATTTTATTCCTTCCACTTTGGGCCTTCTTTGACTTGTGACCTTCTTGTGCTACTTTTATTTATACTCTCACTATCCCCTTTTCTCTTTCCTTTGGTGTGTTTTAGAATGTAGTGTTTTGGGTCCTCCTTTCCTGCAAGATAAAAGTCCCTGTGAGTCACTAAGAGTGTGGGTGCAATTTTGCACCCCACCATTTTTACAAATATGATGGTTCTCTTCAAGGAGTTCTCCAAGTTTTTAATACATTGGTGGTGGGGCAAAAGATACCAGAGTAGCAGTAGCTACCATGAGCAAACTAAAAATACGGGTATATGGTGGATTGAAACAAGGTAGGTGACAAGAGCAGGTGGATACTTACCCTAAAATTTTGGTGGAACTTTCCAAAAGACCCACCCAACTTTTTGGGTAGATATTTCAAAGGGCTAGCATGGGAAAACAAATTGTACAATCCTATCCTTGGGGAGGAGATAAACTCCCACCCATATTGGGTGGGAGATACAAGTGCAAATGGGGTGGAACCTCAAAAAAATGCCCACCCTTGCTCCCCAGTACCTTCGTGGGTGGAAGGGACAACAAACAAAGTGCTCACCCAACATGCAAGTCTTCCACCATTGCTCAAAATTCAAATGAGAAGAATTTTCCACAGGTCCCATAGTTCGAGTACCTAATAATGTAAGATAGATTTATAATACATTGCTCCCAAGGCACTCAATACCTATCACTTATTACCTAACCAAAGAATCACAATTCAAGGAGAAGGATATTGCAGTTGAGAATTAATGAATCATTTAAAAATGATAGAGGATCCAAGGGCCTGCATCCAACCAGTTGTATCAGTTGCCTTCTAGAATACCAATGCCATCCAATGGAATAGTGTTCCAGTGCGATGCTTGTCTACTACAAGGATTTTCTTCCCATCTAGCACTGTTAATGTTTGATTTTGTAATTAATGTAATTATACCTATAAGTAGTGGAATGTTGGCCATTCGTAGGTGTCTCTTTAGCCATTACAATTTGTATTTAAGGGTTACCTATATATAATATAAATTATGCACTATTTTGTCTCTAATTTCTCCTCTCTATTATCCATTAATTGTATTAATATTCATTTTTGCCTAGTCATTTAAGTTATCATATTATGTTGTCTAGATTCTATGGGGTTTACTTGAGTGGCGTAGGAGTGTGGATTTGTAGATATGGATTGTGGGTTTATTTCTACTAAATCCAGTCCAACAGGAGCACTCTGATTATACATCATGGATATCATGCACCTATTTAGTGGTCTTGGAATTTGCCTCTCACCCACCATTGATAGGAGGTAGAACAAAGATATATTTGGGTGATCTGTTAGGTGGTGGATCTATGTTTCATATGTTGTATGTCACCTACATATATCTTGATGCAACTATACCTGTCCTTGTGAGTTCTGGCTATGTCCATTTTATTTTTTTCTCTCTCCATTTCCCTTTTCCTATTTTGTAACGTAAGTAGTTGGAACCACCCTTAAGGAACAAAACTTCTTCGAATATCATCCACCCTATCTCGACATGCCATCCATTCTATGCTTGGTGTTGATCCACCTCCCCACCCTGGCGTGTAATGCTGGATTGGAAACCAACAAGAACTCAACTTATTTATAGAGAGAAAATATATATTCATTAGGTCAAAAAAAGGAAATTAGAGGTTCTCTAAATATTACAAGGGGTTATTTAACTATAAGATACTCTTGTAAATATGAGTAGTTTGAGTATGAATAAACATATTTATATGGGCCTTGGTTTCCTAAATGATTTTAGATGTATAAAAAGAATGCATATCAATACATATATAAATAGGTAGTTCCAATAATAAATTTAAATCTTCTATTGAGAATTGAATTCTCTATTTCAAAATTTAGAAAAGAAAACCTTTTTTGATCTTAAACCATTATCTTTGATTCTTGAAGGAAAAATAGAAACTTTGTAAAAGTATCTAAGAAGGGACGACTAAATGAGATCACCCAAGGTTGTCGTAGTATGAGCATGTACTCAACAAGTTTTGAGAGAAATTGTGGACTAATGTAATGGATCTGAATATGTGACAAGGTTAGATCTATTAATGAGAGGTGGTAAGGGACACCTTCTCTAGGTTGTTTCTCAAGAAAAATTGTGATAATTCCATTGCTCATTTGAATATGCAGGACATGCCATGTCGTTTGGTATGGGATAAACATGTATGAGTCACAATGAACATGAGTGACCAAGACCAATGCCAGGGTATTTACATGAAGTTAATTAAATCTAATAATGGGTTAATAAATTAGACAGTGGGTATATGTATGTTGTTACCTTTCATAAAGATTTAGACAAGTCAACTTACAATGAAATATTCAGTATGATAAGGTATGGGAAAAGCATCCACCCTTTAGGTGTTATGGGCCCTAAAGGATAACCCATCATGATTCAACCCTCATGCCAAAAATAGTTGAAGCAAATGAGGACAATCAAAATCACATAAAGGCACCTCCATGGGATTTTTCCAATCTCGTCCACTTGGGTGGTTGTCTATAGTAGTACTAAACCCAAAAGTGGTATGATATACCCATACTAATTTAAATAAATGATATTAATTCTTGGGTGGATCTATTTTTTTATTGATCATGTAAGCATAAATAAAACTATCACATTAAACTTTTGGTGAAAAAAATCCTTGTGAAAAATCTTGGTCTTGTTTTGAGTTTTGCAATCTGGTGAGTAGATTAGGGTTGTTACATATGGTATCAAAGTAGAATAAATCTAAGATGTGTAAATTTTATTACTTAATTAATTAATATTGGCTAGATCAATGAAATCTTATAAAACTAAAGTTCTTCTTTCACTAATAGTTCAAATGGTACGAATGATGTGAGGAGGCTATTTGGTAAATCCTGCAAGAGGTAGGGAGAAAAAATTCATCAAAATACCTGGTAGGGGACCAAGGATAGACATAATATGGGAGGATCCTCAATGTAAGAGAATAATAAAATAAATGAATGAACCTCCTCCAATGAACCTATTAAAGAGGAGGGAAATTTGTCAAAAGTAGTAAATTTATTGCAAACACATATGGAACAACAAAGGGAAGGGATGGCCCAGTAGAAAACCCATATGGCCTAACAATAAAAATTGATTGATCAAAAATTGAGGGTCATAGAAGATCTAGATAGTGGAGGAGAAATTGGAAATGGTAGGACAAAGGAGGTACCTAGAGGACCTATAGGATCCAATACTAGTAGGGCTAGGGTGAGCAAGAAATTAGATGGGAATCTAAAGAAGATTGTGATATCCAAATTTAATGGAAAGGGTGACAGAGATACTGTAGAAAATTGGCTAGATGAATTAGAGTCATATTTCTCTTTAGTGTTTTTACCACCTAAATCTAAAACTAATTTGGAAATTATGAATATGACTGAAATAGCTCTAGATTGGTGGAAGTATTATAATAAAGGACATAATATTGAAGTTGTGGACTTTGGGTGGGAGGAGTTTGCCAAGGAATTAAGAGATATATTTTTTATCAAACAATATTATGTGGAGAAGTTTTGAGAATTTTCTAATTTACAACAATAAAATATCTTAGTCCGTGATTATCACCAAAAGTTTGTGCAACCATTAAAATATGCATCTCAATATGAAATTAATAAAGAAATGAAGACTCAAAAATTCTTACTAGGATTACATCCTAGAATCATGATGGTGGTAAACATGCACAACCCTGTTAATATAACTACAGTCTTTGATTTGGCAAGAAAAGAGGAAGTCAATCAAGAAACTAGAAAGACATTTTAAATATCAAAAGTTATCATAAAAGGATAAGGATGAACATAGGAAGTGAAAAAATGCTGGGTTTATGATATGGGAGAAATATCAAAATATGAAACTTAAAGGAGGAGATCAAAATAGGCAAGAAATCAAAAATCGAGGTAACTTTCAAAACAACAAGTTCAGAAAGGATGGTAGAGAATTTTCTAAAATATAAGATTAGAGACCTATAAATCAAGAAAATACCAAGGAGACTATACCTCATAATAGAAATGAGAATAAAAACAAAGGAAATAAAGCTCCACAAAATGGATGTTATATATGTTAGGGGGCTCACTTTACCAATAAATGTCCTTTCAGAGCTAATCAATGACAAATTGATACAGAAGAAACTACCCACAGGATCTTTGTGGCCACAGGTTATTCTAAACTTGATGGTCAAATTACTCTTTTTTATCAAATAGAATTTGTTTTTATAAAAATGTGCATATTTTGATAGATAGTGGATCAACTCATAGTTTATTTCCACTAGATTAATGAGGGAATTACCTATTAGACCAGGGTTTTTGGCCAAAGTTTAGAAGATAGGGTATGGGTCAAGTCAAACCTACAAAGTTAGACAATGCTTGTTTGACCCTCACATCACCTTGCCATAGGGAAAAACTAATTGGTATTTGTATGTGGCACATTTTCATAATAAAACGCATCTTGACGTCAGGTACACAAATGGTGAACACACGGGGTGATTGAAAAAGGTCTAGGACCGATGCCCATGATCAACCTCCAACTGGGTCACAACAGCATGTGTCGATTCCTCATACACATGAGCGAACCGAATGACATTTGACAAGCATTAGAGGTGACAACTCGACACAGGGAGATCCCATTGAGTGGACCATCGATAGAGGAGCTTTAGTACACTCCTTTAGTCACAGTACTGAGTGTGGAGCTTCTCAGTACAAGGATAATCTACCCCAAAGCCATTATCAATACTGCACTGCACACATGTCCATGGGATTTTCCGAGTAATATGTGGTGTAGGGTAACAAGTTGGTTCCCATGCGTACTAGGTCCACAGGAGGTTATAACCCTCCACCGTCATAGTATATATGAGTCAGAGATCCACCCATTCAGGGGAAAGAGGATAGGCTCACTTTTGAGAATAGGTCCACCCATACTCCCATGCGTGGCTCACCATGCAAGATCACCATTGATATATCAAAGGTGGGAGCTAAAGGAACACCATCGCATGAGTGGTGGAGGTCTAGACAACTAGATGGTCTAGGTAGTGTTCTTGAGTAGCTAGGTTGCAAGCATTTAGCTCCACCCACTTGATGCTCCTAGTGAGTGTAGCGATAGTTGTACCAAGATCACTAGAGAGCATGGAGAGGCTTCTAAGCACCCTCATGTCACACATCCACTATCCACACATATTTCTTATGGGTACAAAACCCATAAGGTAGCTCACACAGAGCACACACACCAGAGGTCTCCTACGGCCGACCAGATCGATAGATCACATAGAATGGTATTCGATCAAAGACATCAGCTCCTCCAAGATCAATTGGATGATGCTTGCCTAGAGAGGCAACATATTGAAGATGAAAATATTCAAGCACAAAGGCTCCTACAATAGAGATTATATGAGCAGTGCATGTGCAAGGAGAATATTCTAGCTCAGAAGGAGCATATAGAGTAGGAGGATTAGCTAGCCAGGGTTGGCCTATACCCTCTTGAGGAGCATAGAGAGAATGTGCATAGAAGGGTTGTGTCCCTAGCTGATATGCACAAGGATCGAAGAGATGCTCGTACTCATGTCAATGCCCAAAAGAGGGAGCGACTATCGTCACTCAATGATCTTAGATAGAGGCAACATGAGCACGTAGATGTAGATAGATATGATCATGGATACCCTAAGAGTTATTGAGTTGAGGAGGAGGAAGAGCCATGTCCTCCACCTCCCCCAAAGAAGATATTACCTCCTAGACCACCTCCACGGTAGCTTAGGGAGGAGGACTTTTTGTATTCTAAGGTGTACAAGGTTTTGGCCAATAAGGTCAAAGAAATAGAGAGGCAGGGCATGGCTATGCAAAAGACAACACTAAGGAAGATACACAATGAACCTCTAGACCCCTCGATGCCTACGCCTCCATATCTCGAGCATTTTGATATGCCCCGATTGGAAAAATTCAAGGGTGATGAGGATGCACAAGAACATGTTACGAGTTTTTTGGATGCTTGTTTCCAGATAGAGAGTTAGGATGCTTTGTTGTTGCGCACTTTCATTACGACACTTTTTGGCCCAGCCCAAGAGTGGTTCAACCAACTGAAGAAACACAATATTACTGGTTTTGAGTAGTTGGCCGATGCATTTCTTGAATGCTATTCATTTGGCATCAAGAAATAGGCCAACCTTTCTAATTTAGCTGTGCTAGCTCAGCACGATGATGAGCCCATCAAGCAATACGGAAAGAGGTGGCATAGAATAATGGTAAATCTGCCATTCCTTATTCCTATAGCCGAACTGACCTGAATGTTTACAAAGAGTTGTGCTAAGCACATCTCGCTACTATTGTAGCTACAATAGTACCCTACATTCAAGGAAGTTGTGGTGCAAGCTAGGGTGATCGAGGACATCAAGTTACAAGAAGGTAGCTTGAAGCTCAAGACCAGGAAAGAGGGGTTTAAAAAGAGTACTACAAAACAACAGCGTAAGTAGGCCTACATGCATCAAGTAGTACTAAATCTCGGAGGAGAAGACAAGGGATAGCAAAAGCCTAATTATCAGGCTCAACCTCCTCCTACGCATTTTATGAGACACGCAAAAACAACTATAAGGGCAAAAACAAAGAAGAGCGCCCACCTCACCAGTTCACACCCTTGATGGAATCGATGACTTCAATTTTTCATCAACTATGCGAGGCCAAGGCCATACGATTGCTTGAGGTCAAATTAGTAGATCCAAATGTGCCAAAGTCAAAGTGGCATCAAGACGATCTATTCTGCATATTCCACAGAGTGAAAGGCCACGACATCGATACATGTTGGTCCTTCAAACACATCATGTAGAACATGATAGAAAAAGGAGAGCTGGTAATACCAGGCAACCCACAGGCACCCGACAATAGAAACATGGGGATTTTCAAAAATCCACTACCTAATCACGAGGTGCCTCATAACAATGCCAACCAGGTCAATCAAGTGAGAATCGAACCACCTACCCAGGGGTTCGTAGGCATGGTCAATGTTGTTACGAGACATGGGAGGTACGATCAACCGAATCGACCTCATGCTCCCATTAGAATACAAGCTATGCTAGATCAATGGCCAACTCAAAACATTCCAGGCCCACTAACTAGACCGGTGGTGACCATAAGGAGCAGGTTAGTTCAAAACCTGCAGATAGCTCCTATGAAGTTGTCAATATATGAGCTTATTCAGCAGTCCCCTAGACATAGGGAGACTCTTATGGACATTTTGAGGTCCATTGAGGTACAATCCCAAGATGCCCATGCATTTACAAATTTTGTGGGACATGTACAATAGTGTCAAGAACCCATGATACAATTTTATGATCATGAAGTGAAGATGGTTCCTACTATTACGGCTGACCCATCATTGCATATTATCGCATGTGTTAACCACATGCCTTTCAAAATGGTCTTGATCGACACTGGGTCCTCGATCAATATAATCATGACCAAGGCACTGAGCCACCTCAAGTTACCCAAGTCACACATTGTGCCTACCACCTTTACATTGAGAGCATTTAACGATGCGCTATGCTCGATGGTTGGCACAATTGTTCTACCTATTTAGGTGGGACTCAAGACCATCTCTATGATGTGTCACGTGATAGAGGGCACCATGCAGTACAACATTCTACTTGGGAGGCCTTGGATTCATGAAATGCATTGCATCCCCTCTATCTTGCATCAATGTGTGAAATACATTCATGAGGGACAAGTTCACGTAGTGTCCTCGAATGAAGAACCATTCAAGTTCGTGAACCTAGCAGATTTGCCTGGGGGTTTTGTACTCCCATCGACGCATTTGGATATTCGACCTATCTCATCGATTAAGATTCCAATAGGCAAACCAGCAGCCCATGCTCAACCATCGACATCTGTGTCACACAGATCTGAGCATACGACTACAACTTCTCTAAAGTCGACTACATCGACAATGCACCGATAAGTCAAGAAGCTAAAGGTGAAATTGGGTGAGAAAGTGGAAAATCATGTGCCCATATCAGTTGCCAATGAGACTCCCACTCCCATGGATGTGGAAGAACCTCAAGACAAAGTCGAGGAGGCACCTCAACCTACTTTATCTGCATCTTTAGCAGGGTCATCTGCACCGTAGGTGACCATTCATCTGGCCAACACAGGGTTGGGTGAGTATCTTGTGCAAAATGTTACTTTCGGACCTATCCTAAAAATTGCACAAGAGATGGGCCGACCGCATGCCCATCGATTTTTGATTGGATCCGTAGTGCCATTGGGTGAGCCACCCAACCAAACAAACTTCGTCTACATAGGGCTGGATCAAGCACCCACCAGAATGTCCATAGATGAGGACGATGATGAGCCATTCACTGTGAATGTGTGCTATCTATCCAACCCGAAATACGCCATGCGCATTTTTGAGTCGTATCATTGGCATGGGTGCGGCCTTGGTATTTTTGAACAAGGACGTAGAACTCCACTCGAACCTCATTATCAATTAGCTACTGATAGGTTCGGGTTAGGGTTACAAGTACAAGGTCATGATGATTTGCTTGTTGCATCCATAGATCACATGTACTTGAGTCTGGAGGATGATGTGGATTTTACTCCATATCACCCCGATCCTTCTAGTTGTTGGAGGACTCACCAGACGGTATCATTTGTTACCATAGGGCCACCTGATTCATACCATGATGGGCCCTTAGAGGACAACCCCAGAGACAACCTGGGTAACCAAATCCATGGTGCTACCAATGACACTGGTATGCAGGGGCATGACCCCCATGCTGTAGGTGATCTCAAGTCAGGAGATCTCTGCGATGATGATGGGGAGGAGTCCACCTCCGAAATGAGTGGACCTAGTTATGATGCGGATGATGAGTCCTCAAACGATGATCAATCTGAGGAGGAAATCAAGCCGACCTTTCCAGGTCCGGTGTTTATATGCCATCTGCTGCCTATGGAACAAGTGGAAGAGATGAACGAGTGCTTCATAGTCGATAGTGATTATAAATATGAAATAGAGGAGGCTTACTTAAAGCCTCACCCAACTGATCTCCCACTGTGCATAGACACAATAGAGTGGCCCATCCATGGTAGTGACCATAGTGATGTAGATGAGAGGATCGATTCTAGGCTCGTGTATCCACAATATCTATTGCCTAGGGAATCAAAGCATGTTATGGAGGAATTCCCTCCCAACACTGAGTGCTCTAAGGAAGGAGTAGCACCAGTTTACATGGTAGTATCATATATACGATCGTTCTATCGGATTTATCCGGATAGTGATGATAGCAACCGTAGAATCAGATACATGGGACCACATCTACCTAATCACTCCTTAGAAGAGGGGGGAAGTGACGGATTGTATTTGTACAGCGATGATGAGGACTCGATGGAGATGGCCTATTTGGGACCTCACCACTTACGTAATAGGCCTCCACCTAGAGGTCCCCCACCTATTACAGCTATAGGTTTGCATCGGGAGATTAATCTCCATCGTAGCCTGAGGGAAAGAAGAGAGCTTGAAGAGAGGTATCAAGAACTCTTTCTCGATCCACCTACGTACATGGAGCTCCTTGAGCCGAGAGATCCCATTTTGTAGCCAGTGCACCAGGAGGATCCAGTTATATGGACATCCCATAGAGAGGATCCGTTTGTGCCCATACCATCCGAACCAGATCTTGAGTACGAAAGCTACGCTTCAGGGATAGAGTTTTGTCCATGTGGTTCTGGAGATCAATTCCATTCCATCAATATGGTCTCTGTTGATTTGACCACTCCACTCCGCAATCCAATAGATCCATCCAAACCGCTGCATCTGAACATGGATGCTATCGATTGGGATCGCGCTGACTCACCAGTCCGGCCTGAATATTTCTTCCCAAATGAAGAAATGCTACAACCATTTCATTTCGCACCAAGCTGTGCTCAAGATGTTTGTCATGCCGAGAATGCTTCCCAAGAGGAACATGTGAACCCGGCTAATGACATCCATTTGATTCCTACGCCTCACCAGACTTGAGGAGGGATCACATATGTCAATAGAGAAAACCTTCGATGTGGATATCAGTAAAGATCCCACCAATCCAAAGAAGGTTAGATTTGGAGAGAGTCTCACTCCGGATGAGCGTGATAGCATCATCCCTCTACTGAAAGAGAGACCTGATCTCTTTGCTTGGACTTACAAAGACATGTCGGGTCTAGATCCAAAATTGGTTACTCATAACCTTTCGCTAGATCTAGTCGAAGAAGCCAGTCAAGCAAAAACTCAGAAAGATGCATCCAACAGTAGCCTTAATGGTAAAATACGAGTTGCAAAAACTATTGGACGTAGAGTTCATCATCTCCATCGACTATCCAGAGTGGGTCTCCAATATGGTGCCCATAGGAAAGCCAGATGGAAGGGTCCGTATTTGTATGGATTTTAGAGATCTCAACAAGGCAACACCCAAAGATTCATTTTCGTTGCCAAATATCGATGCTCCGGTAGATGCCACTACAGGTCATGAAATGCTCTCCCTTATGGATGGTTTTTTTGGATATAACCAGATTCGGATTAAACCCGAAGATCAGCATAAAACCACGTTCATAACGCCATGGGGGACATTTTGCTACAAAGTTATGCCATTCGATCTTAAAAATGTTGGTGCCACATATCAGCGGGCTATGACATATATCTTTCATGACTACATGCATAAAATCTTAGAAGATTATATCGATGACTTACTAGCTAAGTCGTTGCTACGAGCAGAGCATGCGGAGGTCTTAAGGAAGGTCTTCGATCGCCTGATAGAGCACAATGTCAGGTTGAATCCTAAGAAGTGCGTATTTGGCGTAACTTCAGGAAAACTCTTGGGATTCATCATTTCTAAATGAGGCATCAAAGTAGACCCAGCAAAGGTCACGACTATTCTAGAGATGCGTCCTCCCACTAATATCAAAGAACTAAGAAGCCTTCAGGGCAAAGTAGCATCCATAAAGTGATTCATCGCTCAATTATCGGATAAGTGTCGACCCATGAATCGATTGCTACACAAGGGGGTCCCATTTGATTGGGACAAGGACTGCCAAGCAGCCTTTGCTGAGATTAAGCAATACCTAGCAACGCCACCAGTACTAGCTCCACCAAGGCCAGATGAGCCTTTTTTGCTATATATATCGGCAATAAAACTTTGCATTAGGGACCATGTTAGCCCAAAATAATGTGCAAGGCAAAGAGCAAGCCGTATATTACATCAGTCGCACCTTGGTGAGTTATGAGTCAGGATATGCATATGTTGAAAAACTTTGTTTAGCAGTAGTGTTCGCTACCAAGAAATTGTGGCATTACATGCTAAGTCATACCACATATGTTATATCAAAATAGAATCCTTTGTAGTACATGATGAGCAAGACATATCATAACACACGTACTGCAAAGTGGATCATGCTATTGACAGAATTTGATTTGCAATTCATCAGCCAAAAGTCCATCAAGGGACAAGTCATAGCTGATCAACTGGCTGAGGCACCACTGTCCAATAGTAGGCCTCTAACCATTGAGCTTCCAGATGATGCGGTCTTCATAATATCTAAAGCTCCCGAACCCGAGGAACCAGAAAATAATGTTGATATGACATTGTTCTTCGATGGTTCAAAGTGTGAGCAAGGGGGTGGTGCAGGAATAGTGTTTTTCATGCCACAAGGAGCTCCAATGCCCTTGTCATTCAAGTTAGACTTTTCGTGCACCAACAATAATGTTGAGTATGAAGCCCTACTTTTGGGCCTCCACACAACCATCGCCATGGGTATTAAAATATTGAACATTTTTGGTGATTCTCTACTCATAGTTAACCAGGTTAAGGGGCTCTTCCAGTGTCGATGTCCCATACTGAAAGCCTACAAAGATCTTGTTGCCACTTATCTAGCTAAACTTGAATGGTATGACATCGAGGCAATCCCTCGTTCATCAAATAGGTTTGCAGACACCATGGCATATTTGGGGTCCTTGATCCCTCAGAATCTATCTGCCGATTTTACTACCATCCATGTTAGAATGCTCTCGCACCCAGCAGTGGAGCGTGCAGCCTTTGATAACAAAGAATCAGTCAACATGATTGTCATGGAACCAATAGCTGATTGGTTTCGTAGAGCGAAAGACTTTCTTAAGCAGGCACCCTGGGAGTCATTGACTTCTCAGAGTCCTACGGGGAGTGGTACTACCATTCACCACAAGGTTGTTTCCTAGTCTGCATTTGCAAAGCTAAATACGTAGGGGGAGCAGGTCATCTTAGCAGTCGAAGCTGAGGCTTGTCAAGGCTGGATGTTGCAAATCCAAGACTTCCTAAAACTTGGTATGATCCTAGAGGGATTGTCGCATGCCGCAAGATGCACATTTAAATAGAAAGTGACTAAGTATGTCTTGATAGGAGACATTTTGTACCGACGTAGCTACGAAGGAGTCCTCCTTCGATGTCTTGAGCCCCAAGAGTCATCTTGGGCAATCTTAGAAGCTCACGACGGTACGTGCGGTGGCCATTTCAGTGGCATGGCTATCATCAAACGCATCCTTCGCATGGGTTATTATTGGCCCACTATGGAGAAGGATTGCAATGTGTATGTCAAGAAATGCGTTAAATGTCAGCATCATGCTAATCTTACGCACTTGCCATCATAGGCCTTACAGCCCATTCAGGCGGCTTGGCCATTTGCTCAGTGGGGATTAGATCTGATTGGCAAGATTTCCCCTCCATCATCAGGCTGACATACATTCATTATCATGGCTACTGAGTATTTTACAAAGTGGGTGGAAGCCATTCCCCTTACAACGACCACTGGAGCTCGCATCATAGAATTTATTCTCGAGCATATCATATGTCATTTTGGGATACCATCCAAGATAATTTTGGATAATGGAACTTCTTTTAAGAACAAAACTATGCGGGCTTTAACGTCTAAATACCGCATTAAACACAGTTTTGCAACTCCATATTATCCACAAGCAAACGGGCAAGCTGAGGCCTCAAACAAGACTATGGTAGCCATCTTGAAAAAGATAGTGCAAGAACACCACAAGGATTGGCATATACAACTGCCCCTTGCACTATGGGCTTACAGGACTAGCATTCGGATGCCCATTGGGGCAATGCCATTTTCACTAGTATATGGCACTGAGGCCATTATGCCCTTAGAGTTGGAAATTCCAATGCTGCGCGTCGCATTGAAAGAGTTCATCGATGATGACACCGCATGGCAAGCTCGCATCGATCAATTGACGTTGCTTGATGAACATCGCGTGAATGCCCTCGAGCATCTCCGTGTTTATCAAGAGCGATTAAAATGAGCTTACAATATCAAAGTCCACCAGAGAGACTTTGAAGTTGGGGATCTTGTGCTGAAAGAGAACCAACAGAACTCGAATTTGCCGCCTGACATGCGAGACAAATTCATGGCTAACTAGCTAGGGCCTTACATCATATCTAAAAATATTGGTTCAAGAACCTATCGCCTAACATCGCTAGAGGGTGTGGAAGAGCTTGAGCCTCTCAATATCATCCATATTAAGGCGTTCTATGCTTGAGAGTGTAGTAAAGGCACCAAAGGCATCTGTAAGCCTTTGGTCAACCCAAAAGCCCCGAGGGTTTTGTCTAAACCGCTCGGTCACCCCAAAAGGCCCCAAGCTCTCTGATTAAGAAGCTTGGTCAAGAAAAGGCACCAAGGATTTCCAAAAATCGCTTGGTCAACCCAAAGGCTTCGAGAGTTCCTATAACTTCTTGGTCATCCCAAAAGGCTCCACGCCCTCTTGTTGAGAGTTTGGTCAACTAAAAGGTTCCAAAGGCGGCTGTAAAACCTTTGGTCAATTCAAAAGGCTCCAAGGATTTCTAAAAATTGCTTGGTCAACCCTAAAAATCTCCAAGGACATGTACTCATCGTTTGGTCAAATATGAAAGCTCAAAAACCTATAAAAATCAAGAAAAATATATAAAAGTCCAAAAAAAATGGATAAAGCCTAAAATCCAAAAACATTTGCATTTGCATTTTGCATTTTCATCTGCATTCACACATGCATTCACATCATCATATTGCATTTAGGCATTTGTCATCCGTTGCATTCCACAGTAGAGTGTAGTGCGTTTATCAAAGTTTTACCAACAATCACACGTTTGTATGACAATCATGCACCCTTGCATTTATCATAATTCATTGCATTCATACACGATACATGTTGTGGAGACTTATGTATGTATATTAAGTTTTCCTATCACTCAGCCATACCTAGTGGGTTATTCAGATATTGTAGAAAGCTTGCTTTGCTATTATAGACAAGGTCATTAGTTGGGATAGTGCTTCAACATATCAGAATCCCATCACTAAGAAAAATAATATAAAATCCTGCTAAGACGAGAGAGGATGAAAGCCATGAAAGCAGTCTTAGGTATCTAGAGAGATGGGTTTCATGACCCGCTTATCTTGCAAATAGTCGGTTTATAAAGGTGTACTTTGGCAAAAGGACAAGAATTTCCCCTATAAATCCCAAAGTCACAAAAGTTAAATCCCAAGTTACAAAGTGCAAAAAAATATACAAATTTCAAGTTCAAAATATAAAGTGACATAGTGAATCAAAAGCACTATAAAAATCCCTTGCTCAAAGAAAACGGTAACGCATGGACTAACAATGATTTTTATCACTACATCTGAGCAAGTAAGAAGGGTGAGAACTTGAATCCCTGGATTGTACACCTTTTGAAAGCCATAGAGTGATCCCCGATCGCAGCAATGGGTTGGAAGAGTCCCACCTACAATCGGAGGGGTAGTTCTATTGGGTGATCCCCAAACGTAGCAATGGGTTGAAAGAGTCCCGCCTACATTTGGAGGGGTAGCCCTGATCAATTTGCAAGATGAGCTAGCTCTAGGTACCTAGGATTGTCTAGTTGTATAAGTCTAATCAAAGCTGAAACAAGGATGATACGATCGTATGAGGAACCTTATCTCACATATGGGTTGAAAGAGTCCCGACTGACATACAGGGTATGCTTACGATCTATCTAAAAATACTCACATGCACACACAGGGATTATGAATAGTTGGGTCTATCACGACAAAAGCCTTGTCCAATATAAGCCTAGTATAGTTAGTATGTGATTTTTGGAGAGGTTTACTAGGGTGTTTGAGTCTCAAGGAAAACCCCAAAAAGTGCTCCAATAGCAACAAGATACCACATATCTTTAGACTGCAGAAATACGAGTCATTCATTCATCAAAATGCATTTTACAAAGTACAATCAAATATATAAGATAGATACCGCATGAAGATCAGAAATGATGTTTAGACGACCACTGATTATATAGTACAAAATGACATAATCATTCATTAGCATTTCACCAATCCATTTCACTGCATTTCATAAATGGGTGATTAATTGATTAAGTTCTTGTAATAAGAATTATCGATTATTTTGCATGATTGTTATACATTCTGTGGTGTCATATTTTAAAAATTGATATACACAGTTTACATTCATTCCTTATGTTTTAAGTGATTAAAGCATACAGGTTCATCTCCATTAGATTATGATTCTGTACATAATGCATTACCATACATTGCATAGCATATCATAAACTGCATAAAATATATGCATGCCCACAAAGAAAAAATAAATATGCATTAAAAATAAACATCGCATCCATCTACATACATCATATGTCGCACATCTAATCATCTAGATCACTGCACATCATCATCATAAAGTAGAATAGCTATCTAATGCATGACATCCATACATCGCATCATATAAACATAGCATTTAAATACGCATTGCATCCATGTGCATCAAATAAACATAAAATCAAAAACAATAAATACACATGTACACATAATGAGCCATGAAATATCATATCATATATATGTGTGTCCAAATGAGTACATAGGGAGTACAAAATGCCCATAGGCTACAACTATGTAGGTCCTCGACCTTACACACAAAATGATACATCAAAACTATAGTCGACAACTGCTATAAATCGGATCTAGGCTGCTCCCCCTATACTGGAGCTCTCACCGCCTCCCTCTGCACTGTGCTCTGGAGCCTGCTCTCCTGGCTGACCTGGCACCTATGGTGGATCCTACTATGGATCCTGCCTGCCTCCAAAGCCTAACGCACCCAACACATGGGAAACTGGTAACTATAGTAGGCTAGTCCTCTAGCTGGAGGCCCCTGATGTCTACCCTAGATCTCTAGCCCTGGCCTACGATCTCACTATGTGCATGCTAGAGGACCTATGCATCCTCTCAGTCCTATGAGTCCTATGACTCGAGCTCACTATGGACTGCCCTGAGGTCCTAGACCTGGTACGCTATGACTCTACTGCAAAAGGATCCTCAGGAACCGGTAGCCCATGCATCTCTATGTAGCCGACTAGCTGATCAATGCGAGCAAGCTAGGCTACGTGCATCTCATTGGTCCTCATGACCATACCGCAGTCACGTCACCTCAGTAGTCGGATCTTGTATAGCTATTGTACCTACTACTGGTACCATAGGAGGCCCCATGATAGCCTGAGGAGGCCCCATAATAGCTCCCCTCACTGCTCGTGTGAGATCTCACTCTACCTCTACTATAGTCCATTGCACCTATGCTAACTCTAGGGTAGTCTGTAGTCTCTACACCTAGGCCTCTACATCGGTAGCTCGAGTCATGAGCTCCTATACCTGGCCCTGTGCCTCAGTTAGGTGCCACTCCCTGTCAGCCACCTTCACCTCTAGAGTGGTGATGGTGGTATCTCTCTCATGCTGCTGCATGTGAAAGCACCCAATATGACTCTACAAGTCAACAACCTATGCCAGCAGTTATCCCTCTACACTATCAGGAGGGACCTCACCCTCCTCTAGAGCATCCTCCTTAGGGTCGATCTCTGGTAGGTCCTCAACGATGGCCTCTATGCCCCAACCACCCTTAGTACGTTGGCGCACCCTACACCCATCAGGATCTGCCTCTACCTTTGCCTCTACTAGCTCTCGACCCAGAGGCCCGGTCCCATGCCATCTAAATAGAGACCACCACCCATCATAGTCGGGCGTGGTCCCAGCTGTCTCAACCCCCAACTCTTGGAAGTCATCAAGTGCATCTCCTAGCAGTGGAGGAACTATCAGTGGGAGATCCCTCTCTAGAGCTAAGCGTCTGTACCTCAGGGGCATATCTGGTAGGTCCTACACCATGCCGAACTATCATAGGACACGAGAGAAAAATTGATACTCTCAAACCTCTAGCTTACGCCAGATAAGCCATCTATCTTGATGGGCCCATCGTAGCCACTCGTCCACCTCTAGCCATACAGGACAATCCATGTAGGGGTGCCAGATGATGTCCCCCAACCCAAGTGCTACAAATCTGATAATGTAATGTTGCGTATCCCTAGCATGAGCCCTACTATGGACACCCTCCTCAGCATGAGGCCAGTAGGTGGCGTAACACTGATGATCATCATCTAGGGTAGTGATGCATAGAGGTAGATCAATAGGATGCTCGATCTAGATGTGCTACCACCCCTAGATCTATAGCAATAGGCTATAGCTGATGCCCTTATGACTCCGCTCTATAATCTGGTACAACTCCTTATAGAGCTGGCATAGTAAAGTGCTCCCCTAGGCCAGTAGTAGTGGCTCCTCCATCGAGCTCTGAAGCACCCTCCAAGCAGGGGCTAGCATGTTCTAGGGAATCCTCATGCTCGAGGAGTCTGGAAGGACAATCTAAATGATGAGGTGCATAAAAAGGGCCTCTCGAATAGAGAAGATGTCATCCCGATACCAGTCCTCGATGTGCACCCCTCCATGGTCTGCATCATCCTGTGCATCGATGCTCTGATCACCGAAGATGGTAGCAAAAATGGCATCCTTTGTCATGTAGGCAGAGGAAATGATAGCCTCACCATCGATAGGGATCCTAAAGATCCTATAGACATCCTCTAGTGTGATGGTCATCTCACCAGGAGGAAGGTGAAATGTGTTGGTCCGTGCATTCCAACGTCGGGCCAACATAGTAATATAGGCCTGATCTACCCTAATGGTGGGTAGATCCATGACATAACCAAACCCGATGGCTCGAAACCATGCTCGGTCATCATCCGACAAGGCCTCGCGGAGAGTCCTCATCAAGTCAGGCTCCCGCGCTCTAGAAGTTAACTTTTAAAAAGCAACAAAAAACAAAGAAACATCATGTAAGCTAAATCTAGCTAAGTAGAGCTAAAGAAAACTAAAAATTTCAAAAAAAAACAAGCAATTGCAGCCTGCAACTGCAACTTGCGGTCCCCAATTTGCAAATTGGGAACCGTAGCTACAAATTGCGGTCCCCAATTTGTAAATTGGGAACCGCAGCTGCAACTTGCGGTCCCCAATTTGCAAAATTGGGGGCCATAGCTGAAACCTGTGGTTCCCATTTTGCCACCTGGGAACCGCAGCTACCAGCTATGGTTTAGGAGTGGCACCCATAGCGGGTACCCTCCTAGACCACTAATGCATAAACATTAAATCCTAGTCTAACCTAAACTAGTGGGGTTCATTATCGATAGTTTAATGAGGTTCAATTTTCGCATTTATTAAGTGTGGTTCATTTTACTAATATGGAGTGCGAGGTCTCGGTTTCGAGTTACCTTGCCCGCACCCTACCCTCGGCTAGTCGATGGCTGATCAGGATCCGCCATCAGGGAAGACGAGTGTAAATATGGTCGAGTTTGATAGCGTTTCGTATCAGGGAATGACTTCTCTCTCTCAGAGCTCTCAATTTGCTAAAGGTTGCAAGAAAATAATGAAAAATTGTAAATGGGATTTCAATTTATAGGTCCTCCTAGTCTCTGCGGACCGCAGCTGACACCCGCGGTTCCAAAACTAGGGTTTTCCGCCTGTAGGTCTGACCTACGGTCCCCAAAATTTGGTAGTGCAAACCGTAGACCATACCCACGGTCCGCAACTAGCAATAAATGCACTAAAAACCCACCGTGGGAAGGTCTGAAAAGATAAATTAATGACTCCCAATGGATAAAAATCAAAATAAATGATCAAAATTGCAAATTTGGTGACATTAAAAGCACCAGGATCAATCCAATAAATGCAAAATTAAACAAAAAAAATCAAACAATGAAAAACCAAATGCGCCTCGTATTCAGTGATTTATCCTATAAAATTGGTGGTTGCAGCGACTTGCGATCCATGCAATCCGACAAGATGAGTAGATCACAATAAGGACATTTGGGGTAAAATTGTCATTTCTTTTATGACATCTTTCAGCAAATCATCGACAATATGATTCAACACAAGTCTTCTTGAATTTGTATTATCTTGACTCTCTAAGATGGCTATCATAGCCTGACTGCTCCATGGGAGAAAGATGTGCAAATACTACTAAGCGTTGCAATCATAAGCTGAACTAGGCCTAGCCAAGGCATTAAACATCTCAAATCTAAAAGTTGTTCAGGATCATTCATTATGGTCAAGCGATTTCGTCGCTTCAGACATTGTCATTACCCTCATCGACTCGTCGCTTGAGGGGGTAGTCATAATTTCATGTCATAATCAAAATCAATAGAAGATCCCGGAGATCGTAGATCCCTTGATCTTGTCAAAATTGTGTTCGTCCTTGCGAATCATTGCTAACAGCTATCATAAGCTTCCCCCTCTGCTTGGGGCAAATAGCAAATATGAAATTTCATTTGTAGCTCTCATCCTTCGGTTATATAGGCCTAACTCCTATTGTAGCACCAAAGCTACCCGAATGTCTGATGATGAGTGCAGACTTTTCAAATGTAAGCCTTCCCACATTGGAAGCAATGATTCCAGGATGCGCGTCCTTTTGTTGGACCTGGGGCATCTAATGTTGATCAGACTAATGATCATCATAGAACCTGCGACATCATTTTAGGAGGTCTATTTTTCTCAACATTGTTCGATCTCACAATGCATCTCAAAAGGGGCATCTGTAGACACCTAAAATGCGTCATGTCGAGGGTGACTACTCATATGGACATGCTACAAAACCATATGAAGGATCTTGGATAGACTCCAAGATAGAGCAGTGGTTCTAACCACTCAATTTAGGCATTCTAGCCTAAGCAGTCTGAACCGTAGCCCAGACCTATGGTCTCCAGTCTGAACCATGGTTGACACCTATGGTCTATAGTCTGGACCGTAGCTGTGACCTGCGGTCTGAAATGGAGTTCAGTTAGGCCTTCCATCCGAGCCAAATCGGTTGGAATGACCAAGAGATCTAGAAGGAGGTAGTTGGAGGATGAAATATTCCAAAGGCTTCCATCCCAACTATCCTAACCAACCTTCTTGGTCTTGGCTTCTCCATGAAGCCACCCCTAGCCCTAGGGGCATGCTACAAATACCCCCTCCAAGCGAGGATGATAAGAAGAGAGATAATTTGTATAGCGAAGTGCTGGCAAATTATCGAGTGAGCTAATTGATCAAGAGAGTAGTGAAGCCCTATCAAATTGCATAATGACCTTGTGCATTTGAGAGCCCCCTTTGCTATCCATCCAAAGACCAATTAGCCATGGATGCCCTAGGTGCCTAGGAGGATCAAGAAATGCAAATCCGGGTGAACGAAGGCCCTTCATAGTGATTTGACCACCAAATCTATCAGAGGATGACAAAGGTGACCCTTGAACATCAATTCGGACAAGGAGGTCAAGCCCACTGCCCCTAATTCTGAGGGTAAACACATCAGAGGTCAAACCGTGGCTGTCAACCATGGTTCACAGTGCAGACCACCCCTCACAGCTATGGTTTGCAATAGGTTAAAGATCACCTTACTCATTTTGCTTTTTATCGCATAGATTAGTCATGTTAGTCTTTTCATAGGTTTAATTGCATTTTAGAGAAACTCTGACCGTAGGAATTAGGCATTTTATGCGTTGCATTGGGTAGGAGTATATTGGATCTTTTAGATGTTTTATTGCTTCTAATTCGATATTTGTTCAATGCATCATTTGCTTATTCATGTCTTGTATGTTGTAGTATAATTCTTGATGTGATTAGAATAGCTTAAAGCCTTTCTTTATGCTTTCTTGTTTTACTAGTTTAATGGTATTTACATGTATGTTTCTTTAAAGGGCCTCATCACGAGAGGCTATCAAACTTTGTAATCGTGCGTTGTTGTTTCTTGTTCGTAGGGAGACAGGTGCAAAAGGGAGCCTATATCATAATCCTTCCACATCGCGGAGAAGGGGGTTAGCTCTACCCCAAGGCAGTTTGTGAGTAATCACCGGAGCAACAAATAAGCGTGCCTACCCTGTTGAGGGCATTGGCAATTGTAACATCTGTATCATCTTTGGAGTGACCCTGAGAGGGCATTTTTGTAACCCGAGATCCTTTCGAATATTAATATAAGAAACTTTGCATTAGTTGGCTTCTTTGTTCAATTTGTGCATTTGTGTGGATCTTTGTGTTTTTACGATGGTATAGATCAATACACTAGCTAGGCATGTGCTCCGTGGTTACGTCACTTATAAATAAATTGATGGTGTGAATAATATTATTATTTGTTGCTATGTAAGAATTTTTGGGGCTTTTCGAAGATTCAAACACTCTAGTTACTCTATCAACAGTTGTCTACTTACCATTTTGACTTTTTAAAAGTAAGGCTTTTACCATGGACCTGGTTTTTCATGATCTCTGTGTGTGCAAGTTATTTTATATTTTGAGATAGAATTCAAGCATTTCCTTTGATATCAGGTGGGATTATTTCAGCCCATTGCTAAGATCAGGAATCCTCAAGTGTTCATCTCATCCTTATTTTGGACTTAGTTAGACTATACCACTAGGCAATATTGGGTTACCTAAGCTAGCTCATCCACATTCAAACATTGGTCTACACAAATGCATGAAGCAATTGTAATAGACATATCATCATGCGTAAGAATTTCTCCTTCCATTTTTGTACAATGCTGAGAATTCCAAGGATTCAAGATTTATTTCCTTTTGGCTTCTTTTTGGATTTGGATATTTTCTCATATGTAGTGATGAAAATAACTGTTTATTTTTTATTGATTTTTTTTTTCAGCTATGTTTCTCTGAATTTATGATTTGTGTATTGGATTATTGCTTTGAAATTTGTACTGTATGCTTGGCCTTTTGAATATGTACTTTGCTTTGGGATTTTGCTTATTTTTATTTAATCAAGGGATTTGGATAGCGTAAAGCTTGTCCTTTTTTCAATTCTCATCACATTTAAATCAATTGCACAAGGGGATAAGCAAGAAAAATCCTTTTTGCTTAAGGTAACCTAGATCGCTTTTGTAGCTTTCATCTTTTCCTTGTACCAACTAGGATTTTAGTGTTTCAATTAGTGACAGAATCTTGAATATCCAAGGCATTATCACAGTTAGACCTTATCTTCTACTAATCAAAGTTGTTTTCCTCAAAAGTTGATAAGATCACTAGGTGTTGTTGATTAACCAAAAAACCTTTGTATATTATGTATAGCAACAAATAATGGTTGTGTTGAAAAACACAATTACACACATGTATTAATGGAGGCACGGATTTGAATGATTTGTGCGACAAATTGTGGTATCACTTTTTGAGGCTCTCATGCCATATGCAGTTGTAGTGGATATGAAAATGCAATGCAATGATGTGGATGCAAAATGTGAAATGCAATTATTTTTGTATTTTTGATTTTTATGTTGTTTTTGTAGTTTTGATATTTATGTTGTTTTTGTATTTTTGCTTAATTTGACCAAAGGGCTTATTATGCCTTTGGGGATTTTGGTTTTTGACCAAGTAGCATGAAGTACCCTTGGAGCATTTTTATTAAAGTTCACCAAGAAATTTGTATACCCTTGGAGAATTTTGAATTGATTTTGACCAAGCGGCTTGAATGCCCTTAGAGCCTTTTTAAATTGATTTTGACCAAGTGGTTTGAATTACCCTTGGAGACTTTTGAATTGATTGAATTTTACCAAGCGGTTTGAATACCTTTGGAGCATTTTGAATTGCTTTTCACCAAGCGGGATGAATTATCCTTGGAGCTTTTTTTAATTGATGTTTGACCAAGCGGTTTGAATTACCCTTGGAGAATTTTGAATTGATTGGATTTGACCAAGCGGTTTGAATACCCTTGGAGCATTTTGAATTGCTTTGACCAAGCGAGATGAATTACCCTTAGAGCCTTTGATTGTATTTTGAAATTTTATGTTTTTATGATTTGTTTTGTGTTTTTGACATATTTGAATGTTTTTTAATTTTTGACATATTTGAATGTTTTTGAATTTTATGAAATATTTGAATGTTTTTGAATTTTTGACATATTTGAATGTTTTTGAATTTTATGAAATATTTGAATGTTTTTGAATTTTTGACATATTTGAATTTTTTTGAACTTTATGAAATATTTGAATGTTTTTGAATTTTTGACATATTTGAATGTTTTTGAATTTTTGACATATTTGAATGTTTTTGAATTTATGAAATATTTGAATGTTTTTGAATTTTGACATATTTGAATGTTTTTTAATTTTATGAAATATTTGAATGTTTTTTGTGTTTTATGTGTGAAATGCCTTTAGGTGAATGATATTGAGAGGTTTAGGCTCTTCAACACCATCTAATGATATAAGGTGATATGATCCTAGCCCAACTCTTTGTGAAATCATGTAAGGGCCTATCCAATTTACCGAAACTTATATCACAGATGCGGCGGCATATTCGAATTTTGTTGGTTTTCTTTGAGAACTAGATCTCCAACCTTGAATTCCCTTAGGTGGAATTTAATATTGTAAGCTCATGCAAGGCGATCTTGGTAAATGTGAACATGCTCTAAAGCATTGACTCGGCATTCATCAAGAAGCATCAACTGATCAAGGTAGCCTTGTCATGTGGCATCATCATCTATGAAGTCCTTTAATGTTATGCGTAGAGTCAAAATTTCCAACTCTAGTGGCATGATGGCCTCAGTACCATATACTAGTGAAAACGGTGTTGCCCCAGTGGGTGTCCGTATACTAGTCCTGTATGCCCATAGTGCAAGAAGCAACTGCATGTGCCAATCCTTGTGATTATCTTGCATCGTCTTCCTCAAAATGGAGACTATTGTTTCGTTTGAGGCTTCTACTTGCCCATTTTCTTGCAGATAATGAGGCATTGAAATTTTTTGCTAAATATGGTATTTGTTCATTAAAGCATACATATTTTTGTTCTTGAAATATGGCCCATAATCCGATATATCTTCAACGAGACCCCAAAATGACATGATATTATGGAGTATAAAATCTGCAATCCTCAGTACAGTTGTCGATGTTAAGGGAATTGCTTCAACCCATTTAGTGAAATACTCTATGGTTGTTATGATGACTGTGTGTCAACCTAAGGATGGGGGTGAGATCTTCCCAATCAAGTCTAGTCCCCACTACAATAAGGGCCATACTGTTTGGATGGGTTGCAAGGCTTGCAATGGTAAGTGTGTTAGATTTGCATGATGCTGGAACTTACTACATTTCTTGACATACTCACAGCAGTCCCTTTCCATGGTGGGCCAATAGTAACCCATTCTCAAGATGTGCTTAACGATGGCCATGCCACTGAAATGCCCTCCACATGTTCTATCGTGAGCTTACAAAATTGCCTAGGATGCTTCTTGGGGCTCAAGACAATAGAGTAATACTCCATCATATCCTCATCTATAGAGGATTTCTCCTAGCAAGATATATCTTTTTTCTTTATATTTGAACGTTTGCCTTTTAGTATGCAACAAATCTTGAGGTACTATTCCAAGTTTAAGGAAGTCCCACATTTGGGAAATCCAATCCTGATAAGCCATGGCTTCTATAGAAAATATGGCTTGCATTTCCTATATTTTTGAGCTAGTGAACACGCATTGAACAACTCTATGGTGTATGGTTACACCACACTCCACAGGTCCTTAGGAAATCAAATATCCCAAGGGTGTCATTTGTAAAATATATTTTGCTGTGAAGGATCAATCATTATTTGGCTTGATTTTGATCATGTTGACTGATTCTTGATTGTCAAAAGCTTCACGACGTATTGCTGACTGTGAAATAACTTTCACATGAATGGTTGTAAAATAAGTAGACAAATTCTGAGTTATTAAGGATCCCAAAGAGGCCATAGTGTCTGTAAATCTATTCGATGTATGAGGGATTGCCTCGATGTCATACCATTCCAGTCGGGCTAGGTAAGTGTTAACAATTTCCTTGTAAGTTTTCAGGAGTGGGCATCTGCATTGGAATAGTCCTTTTACCTAGTTTACTATGAGCAAGGAGTCACCAAAGATATTCAATCTTTTAATTCCCATTACTATGGTTTTTTGGAGTCCTAGGATTAATTCTTCATATTCTGTATTGTTGTTTGTGCACGGGAAGTCTAGTTTTAATGATAAGGGTAATGGAGTGCCCTATGGTGTGATAAATACAATCCCTGCTCTGCCCCCTTGTTCACACTTCAAATCATCGAAGAATAATGACATCTCTTTCTTTCTTAGGTTCTTTGAGTTCTAGTGGATCTGATAATGCAAAGACCACATCATCAGGTAATTCTATGGTGAGAGGCTTGTTATCCTGAAGAGGCACCTCTGCTAATTTATCTGCTATGACTTATCCCTTGATGGAATTTTGGCTTACGAACTCTAGATAAAATTCTATTAATAACATGATCCACTTTGTGGTACGTGTATTGTGATATGTCTTGCTCATCATGTACTACAAAGGATTTTTTTATATGACGTAGGTTGTATGGCTCAACATGTAGTGTCATAACTTTTGAGTTGCAAAGACCACTGCTAAGCACAATTTCTCAACATACGCATATCCTAGTTCATATCTCACCAAGGTGTGACTAATGTAATATATGGCTTGCTCTTTGTCTTGTGCATTACTTTGGGCTAACATGGTGCCCAATGCGAAATCAGTAGCTAATATATACTAAAAATGGTATATCTGGCCTTGGTGGAGCCAATACTGGCGATGTTGCTAAATAAGTTTTGATCTCTACAAAGGCTTGATGGCATTCTTTGTCCCAATTAAAGGGAACTTCCTTGCGTAGCAACCGATTATTAGGTCAAAATTTGTCTGATAATTGCATGATGAATCTTTTGATGGATGCCTCTCTTGGATAGCCTTTACCTTTGTAGGATCGACTTCGATGCCTCTCTTGGATATGATGAATCCCAAAAGCTTGCCAGAAGTTACACCAAATATGCACTTCTTAGGATTCAATTAGAAATTGTGTTCTATGATGTGATCAAAGACTTGTCTAAGGATTTCGGTGTGCTCTTGCCTCAATAGGGACTTGTCCAATAAGTCATCCATGTAATCCTCTAAGATATTATATATAGTCATGGAATATGTATGTCATGGCCTACTGATATGTGGCACCAGTATTTTTGAGACCGAATGGCATCACTTTGTAATAGAATGTTCCCCACGGAGTAATGAAAGTAGTTTTATGTTGATCTTAGGGCTTAATCCAGATCTGGTTGTATCCATAAAAACCATCCATTAGGGAGAGCATCTCATGACCTATGATTGTATCTACAAGAGCATCTATGTTTGGAAATGGGAATGAATCCTTTGGTTTTGCCCTATTTAAATCTCTGAAATCCATGCAGATATAGACTCTTTCATCGGGTTTCCCCATGGGTACCATGTTTGACACCCACTCAGGGTAGTCAATAGGAACTATGAATACTGCATCCAGTAGTTTTTGCAATTCATTCTTCACCATCAAAGCGATGTTTGGATGCATTTTCCTCAGCTTTTACTTGATTGGCTTCTTCATGGGATCCAATGAAAGGTTGTGAATGACTAACTTTGGATCTATCTCTAGCATGTCTTTGTAAGTCCAAGCAAAAATATTTGGCCTCTCTTTGAGGAGAGGAATTAGGATGGCTTGTTCCTCTGGAGATAGACTTTCTCCGAACTTGAATTTTCTTGGTTGGGTAGGATCATCGTTGATGTCCACCTCGAAAGTTGCTTCTATAGCCATATGTGACCCATCCTCTAGCTGATGAGGCATGGGTATCAAATGAATGTCATCGACGGGATTTATAGGACCTACTGACTCAGGTTCCAAACCAACATGGAAGATGTCATATGCACAACCTGATGCAAAATGGAATGATTGTAACATCTCTTCATTGGGGAAGAGGTCTTTAGGCTCTATGGGTGAATTAGCACGATCCCAATCAATAGCCTCTACATCAAGATGCAATGATTTGGTAGGATCTATTGGATTATGAAGTGGAGTGATCAAATCAATGGAGATCATGTTGATGGATGGAATGAAGTCTCCAGGACCACATGGGTGCAATCTTGTCTCAAGGGTTTTCCCTTCCATACTCACAATGAGGTTTTGGAGGAATGGGAATTTTTGGATCTGGCCCATGAGCAGGGTGGACAATAGGATCATTGGGCTCTAATCACTCTCTGAATGTAGGTGGAGGGGGATTGACCATCCAATGAATGGCAGCTAGGTCAATAGGTCTCCCTAAAAATTATAGATGAGGGTCTATGGCATGGAGTGCCGCCTCTCTCTCTACTAGCTTGTTTACTTACCGCAAGTGGTGAGGTCCAAGATAAGCCATCTCGGTCTCATCCTCAAAGTCATCATAACTTATGAAGAATCCATTAGCATTGGTATGTGGCCCTAAGACAAGGGGCTCATGTCTTGGCCCTAAGTAGGCCATCTCTATTTCATCTTCATATTCTTCATCACTTATGAAGAATCCATTTGCATTTGTCTCTTGCCCCAAAGTCAGGGGTTGATGGCTTAGGCCTAAGTAGGCTCTTTCTATTGAGTCTTCTGATTCATAGTCACTTTCATCTGATGTATATCCACTCTCATCGTGGATGGACCATGTGAATCTTTGTAAATAGCGAGGCCCCTGATAGGCTAAGCCAAGTTGTGCCTCATCATCACTTGCTTCATATCCATTCTCCTCATCCCATGAGTTGTACCCTATTGGGGTGGAATCAATTGAGATGTTTGGATGATAAATTTTTGGTGGTGGTATGTTTACCGTGGCCACTTGTTTGTTGCTCAAATTTCCTATTCTTAGGGGATGATAAGGAATGAAATCAATGTCTTCTCCTAACCCTAAGCTTAATCTATCCAATGCTACTACAAGAGAGTCATCTCGACCTCCGATATAATAGCCTAAGCCAAATCTATCGAGAGGAAGCTGATATTGTGGCTCGTATGGCCGCCTGCACCCCTACTCATATATGCCAAGGCCATAGCCATGCCAATGGCAATGCTCAAAGTATCTTAGAGCAAACTCGAGGTTAGAGAGGTAATGAACATTGACCATGAATAATTCATCACTATCCTCTTCTATATCTAAAGACTTATGGGTGCAATCCAGGCCGACATAGACAAAATTGGTTTGGTTGGGAGGGATTCCAAGTGGAACCACTATTCCCACTAGCGGCCTCAAGTCCTTAGGCCTTCCCATGTCTTGTGTAGACTCAATGATAGGCATAAAGGTAATGTTCTACACAAGGTACTCCCCTATGCCTATGCTTGCCAAGTGTATTGATGCATGCGATGTGGATGACCCTACGGATGACACTAGCGAAGCAGGGTGATAATCACTATCTTCATCTTGATCTTGAAGATCTTCCTCTTCCATAGGACTTGGCATTTTAGCAATGGCTATAGTTGGCACTTCCTTGGGCCTTTCCTCCTTGACTAGGGGTGCCTTTAGCTTTTGATTATCTTTTGGTTTTGATGTTGATGGTACTTTAGAAGCATTGACTACTTTGAGTGCACCAGGAGGTGTTGAAGTGCATGGGTCTTTTCTTACCCCTTTGTCTTCATTATCCACTTGTGTGGTTGGGGATGAAGGTGCTATGTACAGGTGGGTAGAAGGGATTACAAATTCTCCTAGAATGTCCACCTGATTGATGTATTTAAAAGGCTCTTCATCGGCTAGAACCACATAGACTTTGTTCTCGTGCACATACTTGACACACTGGTGCAAGATCGAAGGCACACACTTCATGGCCCTTATCCAAGGGCACCCTAAGAGGATGTTGTATTGCATAGCTCCTTCCAAGACATGACACATCACGGGGATGGTCTTGTGCCCCACCTTGATGGGTAGGACTATCATTCCCATAGTATTGCATAAAGCATCATTAAAAGCTCTCAATGTGTAAGCTCCTGGAATGATATTGGACTTGGGGATCTTGAGGTGCTCTATTGCAGTTGTTGTGATAATGTTTATTGATGAACCTATATCGATCAAGACCCTCTTGAAAGGTAAGTTGTTGATCATCGCTACAATGTTTAGTAGAGGGTCTGGTAAGGCAACAGGAATTGTCTTAATCTCATGGTCATAGAATCGAATTACAGGTTCCTAGTATTCTTGTACTTGTCCCACAAAGTGAGTGAATGCATTCATGTCTTGCGGTTGGAGCTCAATTGTCCTTAAAATCTCCATTAGAGTCTCCCTATGCTTTGGGGACTGTTGTATGAGCTCATAAATGGATAACTTAGCTGGATTCGTCTGTAGGTTTTGCTCCAATCTACTTCGAATAGTCACCACAGGTCATGTTGGTGGACCTGGAAGGTTGTCTTGCCTTTGCCTAGGAGTGGTTGGGATGTTCATGGGAGCTGTAGGAGGTTGCGGTTGACCATATCGCCTAGTCCTTGTTGCTATGTTAACAATCTCAACCATCCCAATGCATCCATGGGTAGGTATGTCAGCTCAAACCTGATTGACTTGGGCCCCTTGCTCTCAAGGGGCCTCATGATTGGGCAATGGGTTTTTGTATATGCCCATGTCTCTATTATCGGGAGCCAGTGGGTTGTCAACTTTGAGTTCTCCTACCTCAATCATGTTTTGCACTTGATGCTTAAACCCAATGCAAGCCTCAATGTCATGCCCCGGTATCCTATGATAAGGGTAAAATTGATCTTCCCTATATCCTTTTGGCTTAGGATGGTTGGGATCTATAAGAGGTATATCAAGAAATATTATCCTCCTGGCCTCGCTCAACTGATTAAATATTGATTGCATTGATTCTGTCAGAGGCGTGAAATAACGAGGCGGCTTGTGTTCTCGGTTTCTTCCCTAATTGTTCTTTTGGTCGTAATTAGCTGGTGGGGGATGTGCTTGATAGTTTTGGGGTTGTTGTGCACCCCCATCCTTGGGTGTAGCCAATACGACTTGATTTACTGGAGCAAGGTTGCCCTGCTTCTGTTTATACTTGTCATTCTTACCATTCTTGTTCCACTCCTTTTTGTTTTGGAGTTTAATGGTTCCCTCATCTACTTTTATTTCTTCGATGAGCTTGGCTTGTGCCAAAGCTTCCTCAAATGAAGGATACTGCTGAAGTTGTAGCAAGAGGGAGATGTTTTTAGAGCAAATTTTGGTGAACATGCGAATGATCTCTTCTGTGGGAACGGAGAATGATAATTTTGCCATGACTTTTCTCCATCTATTCCCATAATCCATTACTGGCTCATCATCATACTATTTCAAGTTAGCCAGGTCTAAAAGGTTCACCTTCTTCTTAGCACCAAAGGAGAAACACTTTAGGAATGTGTTTACTAGTTGTTCAAAGTTGGTTATGCTATGCTTAGGTAGTTGGTTGAACCATTGAGTGGCAGCACCTAAAAATGTCATTATGAATATTCTTAGCATGAGAGCGTCATTGTCTTCAAGATGAAAATAGGCATTGATAAAATTGGTGACATGCTCTTGTGCATCCTCTTCACCCTTAAAATTTTCTAACCTAGGCATCTCAAAGTGCTTAGGATATGGAGGGCTAGGGATTG
This sequence comes from Wollemia nobilis, assembly GCA_028583015.1. Lineage (NCBI taxonomy): Eukaryota > Viridiplantae > Streptophyta > Pinopsida > Araucariales > Araucariaceae > Wollemia > Wollemia nobilis. The sequence goes on from JAQPPZ010017235.1 coordinate 18,434,345, forward strand.
ATGGGCACAATGGTTGGTTGTGTATTTTGCTCAATGTTGGTGAGTTCCCAGCTGCCTCTTGTTTCTCAAAGGTTTTCATATTTTTAGCAAGCTCTTGAAATACCTTTGATGCACGGATTTCCTCCTCTTGTAAGCCTATTCACAGTGGCAATGGAGGTAACTCTCTATCCATTTTATTTGTTCCATTTTCCTCCCTCCTACGAGGGGACTCAAGATTGTGATCCTGGTTTGTTGTGTTTGCCCTTCCCCCACTAGTTGGATTTTGTTCATGGTTTGGTGGGGGATTTCATTGTGGGCTATCTTGTCTAGTGTGCCTCTCCTTAGGTGAGTTGGTGCGTCTAGTTCTTTGGTGGTCACCACCATTTATCTATAAATTGTTAAGAGCTAGCCGCTCGGCCTGCTCTCTTAAATGCTGCTCATGTTGGTGCAAGAGTCTTTCTCTTTGTTTATCTTGTTCGAGAGCTTCCACTAGCTCTCGCTCCTTACGTAATGCATTTTCTAACCACCTCATTCGGTTAGTTTGTGCTATTACAGAAGACTCATGTTTATCTGACTCTATTCTTGTTGTCTTGACTCGCAGATTCCTCGAGGAGGTTTCTACTGTACCTATACTCTTGCTAGCTAATGTGACTTGTTCAGTGTACTATTGAGTATCCCTACGATCAGACTCTATGTGCATCTACTATGGGGTCACTCTGAGGTACCCCCAGACTAAGAGATGTGTTTAGAAGTCACAGTTCATGAGCTTCTAGATGTAGAGTTCTTAGTAGCTATAGTTCTTTGAGTTGGTCATGTAGGAAACCGATCCAACCCATCTAGTTGTCTTGTTTTCCATGGTTGGTCCCGTGGGGTGCCATTCACTCCTATGAGGTCATAGTCTATGGGAATATTTCCTTTTGCATGAAGGGTTTCTTCTATTTGATTCCCATGGCTAGATGTAGCTCTAGTTTCCTGCCCTTTAGTAGGTAGACCTATTTCATATGTTTCTTGTGAGTCTTGAGGTGTTGCAATTCTTGTTTGCCTTCTTGATGAAGAGGGCTTTGTGGTAACATGTTTTCTCCATGTGGATGGATATGTAGTAGTCTCGTCATCCCTATGTGAAGAATGAGTCTTATAACCTTCTTTATGTCCATGTGAGGAGGAAGCCCTTGAAGCTTCCTCATGTCTTTGAGATGTTTTTGTGTGTTTAGAGGAGGCCCTTGAGGTCTCCTCATGTCTCCTTGATGAGGATGGTTGTGAAGCCTCTTTTTGTTTATGTGACTTTGTTCCATGATGTGGTTCCTTACTTGGGGTTTCTTGAGGAGATCCCCCAAGGGTTGAGTTATCACCCCTTAGGCTCATGGAGCTATGTCTCACGGTCTTACGGGTGGGTCATTCAATGTTACTACGACTCCGCCTATGGGTATGAGTTGCTTTAGTCTCTCCCTCGGTATCAGACCGAGGGTGTTTACTTCTTGTTTTGACCATGTTGTCTATGAATTGATCTTTTGAGTTGCAATTTAGGAATAACCACACAATACCAAGCAAATGTTTATCTTGATTATTGATTTAAGTGTGCCCTAAACTATTTGGTGTGTTTTGATGTGTTGTTCTTTTGATTTATTTGCTCTTGTTCTTGGATTAAGAATGAGAAGACTCATCCATAGTGACAATCAAGTACACCCATGCCAAACATGATTTTCTCAAAAGAAGCTAGGGTACACCACTGAAGACCCAGTGGGGGGTTCGCCTAGCTCTTCCACTCTGAACCAATGATTGTTCCAACAGTGGGAGACAGTTTGAGCACAAGTAACTTAGTGTCACTATAAGTAAGTTTCTCAATCCATTTCTAGGAAGCTCTAGGGGGAAAACCAGTGGAAGGAGATGAATTCCAATGTCACTGGACTGAATTGAGGGTTGGTGATGAAATCCAACTCCCCAATGTTTAAATGAGATGTGCGTGTGTGGTGTTCATTTTAAGCTTGCGTAACATAAAGTGCATCATATAGTAGCAATGAATATTTCCTATATGCCTAAGTGCAAAAATATGTTTCAATATTCAGAAAGATGCATGAACTACTATGATTTGTATGAGCGCACTTTATTTTGTGCAACTATGGCCTCTAGAAGGGCCTCAGAGCAAGCAAACAACATACAATGTCTAGCACATTGGATTCTAGGGTGAAATTTTTAGGCATAAGCCATTGTTCCTAGCAACGCCTAGTGGAAAATTTAAAAGAAGATCTAAGATATGCGAAATGCTTAATTATTTCTTCTTTTATTCTTTCAATTTCCAAACATAAATGTGCATTAAGTTCTCTATTTTAGACACACAGAAGCAGACAAAAAGCTTAAAAATATCAGATAAGCTATACCAACCTTTGATCCAGCTCAGAGAGTCAATGTTTTGACCTCTATTGCACTCTAGTTCTGGCCACTGTCGACCAGAGTGGTTGGTTCGTGGTCGCTGTAGCTCAGAGTGGCTAAAGCTCTATTGGTCGCTGTAGCTTAGAGTGGCTAATTTTTGGCCACTGTAGCTTAGAGCGGCTAGACCTACACATAAAATTAAGTTAGTATTCCAATAGCAAATGAAAAATTAGTGGTGGTCCCACCATGATCACCATCTGTAGCGACCCCGAGATGCACGCACCGCTCTTTTACTCTACTTGCAATGTTATTAAAAACCCAAGATGAAATGGAAGACAATGAAAAAGCATATAACATGGAAATAACAAATATGGATCTCTTTATTTGTATTGAAACTCGGTTACATGTCGGTCCCTCTTAGGGATACCCATTTTGATACAATAAGGTTACAAATAGGCAAAGAGTGCCCCTTTCATGAAGAGGTGGTGCACTTATAAAGGCTTCCTAGTTTCGCACATGGAAATGTATGAGGGCTTACAGATGCCTCCTTCTCTAGGTCTATTTCCTAGAGGGATCCCTTTTGCTCTTGTATGTTGCAGATTTCGTTCGATGAACCTGTGGCCCTGTAAGCAATGAAACAACAACACACGCTTAGATGTCCAAGATTGCCTCCCCGGATGAGGTTGTTAGTAATAAAATAACTTAATGGAAATATGATGAAACTATGCTATGAAATCATGTAAATCTATGCTAATGATATGAAAACATGAAGAAACAGAATAAAAGAAGCTATGTCTAAAACCTAAGCTAAGCCTGCGGGCCACTATCCAAGACAGTGGCCGCTAAGGTAAACCTTACTCTCTTTGCCCCAAAGCTATGGGTCAAAGCCTGTATCTGATGTTGAAATAATAGGTGTTATGCTCTTCAATCCGTCAGGGCTTCATCGTACACGTGATCTCCAAGGGAACTCTCCAAGTCTCGAAAGCTCTCCTCAATGACCAAGATTGATGGATAAAAGATCGATTCTCTCTATAAAAGATGTCTCTATCTCTATCTCTGCTTGTAAAAAGATATCCCTTGGTGCTCTTAGGCTTGCACCTTTTATAGTGTGAAACCCTAGGTCTATGTCCAAGCCCTAGGAATGAATTTCTCATGCGTAGTGTAAGTTAGCATGAGAAGCTTCTTGTCTTTTCTATGTTTGGAAGCCAGTTATCTGAAATATAACTGCCCACTTGAGTCTCCTATGCAAACTGGTTGTTAGCATGAGAAGCTTTTATCCTTTGTTTATGCTTGGAGGTTAGTTAACTAAATTTTAAATGCAAACTCAAGTCTCCTATGTGAATTGGTCATGAAAAGGAATGCAAAGTTACTCCCGCTCACCTTTATTGCATGCAGACTGCCACTTCCACCCGTGATCAGGCCTATTTATTAGCAAAATTGCTTCTTATGGCTTAGCCACTATCGTCTACAGTGGCTAAGATCTGGCCACTATCATCTATAGCGGCTAAGGTCTGGCCACTCTAGGCTTGAGTGGCTAGGATCTGGCCACTCTTGGCTTGAGCGGCTAGGCTTGGATGGCTTGAAAAGGCCCCAAATGAGTGGTGAGAACCATTGTTGATGCTTGGAAAGTCCAATATTATGTCTTATGATCTTATGAATGTGTCTATGTGAGCATATCCCCTAAGCATGACATGATTTAGGTGTCTATATTTAGCACCATCGATCTACCAGCAAAATGCCCTCCTGAAACTCTTCCAATATTTTAGCTTTTTTGGACTCTTTAATACACCTTAAAAGGATTCCATCAATATTCTGATAAAAAATCCCATTGGGCATCAGGACATACCTTTTATCTTGTAGGTGAAATATTCTTCTTTGTGAAGCGTTGAACCATGAGGATCATCAGCCTGTATTGAAATATCTAATTAGGTCTTTTGTCCAATCTGAATCGCTAGTGGATGGGATAGCCAAGTTGCTATCGAAATTTAGGCTATCTAAGTCTAGAATCATAACATCGACAGTAGCATTTTTGGATAACTCTTGATAGAGTGCTCTACCTCTAACTAACTTGGTAGGGTGTATCTTAATATCAAACTCTTGAATTTTAGTAACTCATCCTGCCCTTCTATTCCCCAACTCACCTTGGATGATAAAGCTTCAGATGTCGGGGTTTATGACATACATGATTGTTTTGCTTTGAGACATGAAGTGCCTAAACTTTTGGAGAGACCTCATCACTGCATGTACCTATAGTTCAATGAAATTGAACTTCTCTTCATGAGGCTGAATTATCTGGCTAAGAAACATGATTGGGTGCTCATCTCCATATTCACCAATATGAGTTAAGACAGTGGCATAACTCTCAGGTCCTCCGATCACGTATAACATGAAATCTCATGAGTATTCAGGGTTGATAAGGATAGGATCTTGAGAAATCCATTCTTTAATCTCCTGAAAATCTTACCTCCTTTCGTCGGTCCACTTGAATTCAGTGCACTTTTTCAAGAGTTGGGCCATTGGTTTTATTACTTGGGAAAAATCGATGATGAACTTTTTGATGAAGTTTATCTATCTAAAAAAGGACTGTAAGGCCTTCTTATTTTTGGGGGTGAGAGTCAAAGAAGTGCTTCTACTCAAGCTGGATCAATTGTTAATCCCTTTTCAAATATAATATACCCTAGTAGCTTTCCTTCTTTTATCGCAAATATTGAATTTTTGGGGTTGATAGAGACCCCAAACTCTCGGTATTTTTCAAAAACTTACCATAAATGTAGACCGTGTTCTTCCCACTTGTGAGAAAATATAGTCATGTCATCCAAGTATATTATTATGACATGATTGAGTAGTTCACCGAAAGTGAGGTCTATCACCCTTTGGAAAGTAGCCCTAACATTTGAAAGTTCGAAGGGCATCCGTTGATAGGCAAAAGTGCCCCACTTGGTTGTGAATGCGGTCTTGTGCTGATCTTCATCTTTAATTCATTTTTTATTATAGCTTGAGAACCCATCTAATAGGTAGAACCTTTGTGCTCCTACCACCACATGAAGGATTTGATCAATCTAAGGTAGTGGATAGTGATCTTTGAGCAACACTTGATTCAAATTTTGGAAATCTATACACAATAAGATATCGCCATTCTTCTTCCACACTAGAACCAGGTTATCTACCCAAGAAGAATACTTAATTGGATATATGATCTTAGCTTTGAGCATTTTCAACAACTTGGCACTCATTAGAGTTTCAAATTTTGGATTTATGGGCCACTGCTTCTGTTTGAAGGGTCTAAAACCCTCTTCTAACTCGATGGTATGTTGGATGATATTCTTGTCATACCCCTTTAGGTCTTGATAACACCAAGAAATGATATCGGGATATTCTTTACACAAAACTCATATCTGTTGAAGCTCTTCGGCTATGCAATTGGTCCCTACCATGATGACCTTCCTTGATTCTAACTCCAAGTTGATGGAATCCTTTTGGTCCACCTTGATCTTATGGTTGATAGGCCTATCATTTATATTAAAGAGGCTTTCTAGCATGATCAGGAATTTTGAGATATGATTGTTTTTAAATTGAATCAAACCTTCATGGTCTTCTTAATTTAGAGCCCGCTCTTCGATGGTTGATGCTTCATTGACCAAGAAGTTAACAAGTTGTTCGTCATTGTCAAACACCTTATTGGAAATAAAAGGTCGATAAATTAATCTTACCAATTGGTTTGTATATCATGTCATCAGTTGGTGAAAATCGAGCATCGATGGAAGCCAAAACATTAGCCATATTGTTCTTCTTCCTTGAAATGGATTTGACATTTAGTGCATTGAAGGAATAAAAAAATCCCATACCTTGTTGTGATACACCTTTAGGTAGTGTTGTTTGTTGACACACTTGCTGGTAATTTAATTACAGATCAGCTCAGAGTCCCTAAAAATCTATAGTTGTTTGATGCCTAGCTTCTCAGCTTTCTTGAGTCCAAGGCATAGAGCCTCATATTTACTTGCATTGTTCGTACATCTCCAAGATAGTCTATACGAGTAAGTCTTTTGTTCCCCAGTTGGGTAGATGAGAAAAATTTCCACACTTACACCATTTTTACATCGAGCACCATCAAAGTATAGCTTCCAAAGCTGGTCTGAGGCTGGGAGCACTTCTAGGTATGCTTTCATTTCTTTCTCAAGCTTAGTGAGCATGTAGCATCCTAATTCTGTACCATTAACTGCATTAAAATCTGTTAAGGAGAAGTCATCCTCCAGTTGGAGTTTGTCAAGAGCTTCTTCCATCAAGTTGACAGAGACTGAGCTTTTTTCTTCATCCTCAAGCTTCTCCATGTGAAAAACAGTAGGTTTCTCATTGAAGAGCTTGAATATTTTTCCTTTTAAGGGGATCTCCAAGTGTGTGTAGTCGAGGGATAGGTAGCCTCCCATATTTGCTATGAATTCTCGTGAAAGACACATACTAAAATATGGCTCTAATTCAACCACCATGATCTCCTGTATAACGGTGACTTGCGGAATTTTATGGATTTGTATGGGAATATCCTTGATCACTCCTAATATCTTTATTGGAGTTTCATCTAACTACAACACCCCAAGGCTTTTGTGGGTGTACTCCATACCCATGATATCACAAAAATCTTTGGGCATGATGGTTGTAGCGGTGCCTGAGTTGATCATGCAGTTATGTACAACCCATACCCCCATTCGAAGAGAAAGGTAAAATGGTGGGGGCCTATTTTTACCTATGATCAAAGCAATTAATGGTTGAGAATACACAGTTTGATTTGGCCTGCTTTCCTTGTCTTAAGCAGACTTGAGAGATTCATGTAATAGGTCAACTTGACCTAGGAGTTGAATTGCATCATATAGGGTTACCTTAGTGGGAGCCTTTTTCATTTCTTTGACTATACTGAATGTTGAAGTGGTGGACTATCCTTCTCCTCTTGTAGGTTCACAGATCTTTTGATATTGTTGCATCGTGTCTACCCACTGGCATTTAGTCAGTGAGGGATATCAGAGATTCTCCCCTGACTAGTCTCATGTTTTGGCTAGTAGCTGATAAGTTATAGCTTTCGGCTAAAGGACCCTTTCTCTAATACGAGGTGGTAGGTGGTCCTTCGATAGGTTAGACTAATGAACGATTTCCATTGGATTGAGAGTTTTTTCCTGGGGCTGAGCTTAAGTAGATGATTTAGTTGCGATCTTGGGTACCAGGGGTGCTTTCAATGGATCCATATGAACTGGATCTACCTTGATAGGTCTTTTTTTGGCCCTGGTGAGAATGAAAACTTGCTCATCAAATGATTTCATGAGATTTGACCAGCTTCCTTGATCATATTTACTTGTTCATATGGATCGCTAGCCAGTGTTGCACATAATGTAGATGCACCATGTAGTCTTATTTATTGTGTGGATCATTGCATGTGGTGCACCAATATAAATAATCAAAGGTGGTGGCCTCTTCACTATTCATTACTATTAAATTTCACTTATATTGTCTATGAGGACCAGCAGATGCTTGATATTTAGTGATCGATGGAGGAGGGAACCTTCTCTGATGAAAGCCTTGATCATCGTATCTTTTCCTTATGCCACTCATCTAGTTTGCCAGTGTCTTCATGTAAGCATTAACTTTTGATAGCTCTTTAGCTTGAGCTTTGATCATAGTCACTTGGTTAGTAGCTACCTAATTTATAGGTAGTTGATCTAGTGTTTGCGGTGTTGATAAAGCTAGATATTGCATTGGAGTGGGTAACTGGGGAATAGTCGATGCTTGGTATTGAGGCACAAGCAAAGGTTAGAGCTGTTGGAGTAGATTCCAAGATTTTTTAGACTAAGCATGAGAATTGAGTAGATCATATGCACTCTGATACTGGATATAGGGTACATTTGGATAAATTGAGGTCATAGGTTTTGGAGGTAACTGCCCGATAGACACCAAATCAGTTTCTGCTTGGAGCGCCTGATCATATAGCTGTGGGAATGTGTTAACATTCACCTATTGAATGTTCATGCTAATACTAGGGTGAAAATCTCTTAAGTAATAAAACACGGTCTGTTGTGGTGTAGGCCACAAGCATTTAGTAACCCTTTGCCAAGTTCTTTCAAACTGAACATTAAAGTCAGTAATTTCTTCTTGAGGGTGGCACTGAATAGTTGTGAATTGGCTTAAGAGGGAGAATGGGTCACCTCATTCATTGAATCCCTTTACCATCTCGACTCCTAATTTATCTCATGAAGTAATAGTATCGGGTGGAAGCGATCGGTACCAGTATAGAAGCTTACCTCTCAGTGAGAGGATGAGAAACTTTATCATGACATCCTCATTATTGATTTTATGGATGGTTGCCAATCCTATGACATCTTGGATATGCTCTTGCATCATCTTTCCCATATCATCGTAAGTAGGTAGACCATTCAAAGTTTTAGGAGGTACCATGTGTTGGCCTGCAAGGGCAAGTGCTATGGGATGGTTCAAGGTAGTGAACTTCCTGGATGGTGATGGCTGCACCATATGAGCATGTAGAGTCTGATGAGCAAGGTGCAACCAAAGTATTGTCATTGTTGTCAACACATTCAGGTTAATCAGTTGATGAAATGGATAGGAGTTCATTGATGAGCAAGGTGCAGCCAAAGTGCAATGGGCAGGAGTTCATTTATGAGCAAGGTGCAGCTAAAGTATTGTCATTGTTGTCAACATAGATAGATAGATCAATTGATGATGCAGTGGACAAGAGTTCAGAGGTCAGTCAGAGCATGTACAGTGAATTTCCAAGAATATAGAAGTGGCCCAAATTCAAAGGATCAAAGAAAAAGACAAGTAAGAAAACTGTCACGATATCATGACATGTTTTCTGTTGCGATTTCACGACATATCGAAGGAGAGAGAAAATGTTGGCAAAAATGTCATGATATCATGACATATCGGAGGAGAGAGAAAATGCTAGCAAAATTTTCATGATTTCGTGACATGTTTGAAGAAGAAGGGCATGTAAGAAAAACTGTCACGATTTTGTGACATGTTGGAGGCAAAGAAGCCAAGTAGAAAAACTGTCGCGATTTCACGACATGTTGGAGGCAAAGAAGCCAAGTGGAAAAACTATCATGATTTCATGACATGTTGGTAGAGAAAAATCCAAGTGGAAAAATTGTCACGATATCGTGACATGTTGGAGGCAAAGAAGCCAAGTAGAAAAACTATCACGATTTCGCGACATGTTGGAAGCAAAGAAGGCAAGTAAGAAAACTATCATGATTTCATGACATGTTCGAAGAAGAAGCGCATGCAAGGAAAACTGTCATGATTTCGCGACATGTTCGAAGAAAATATGTAAGCAAAGAAAACTGTCACGATTTCGTGACATATTTGGAGAGAAGGCATAGGCAAAGAAAACTGTCACAATTTCACGACATGTTTGGAGAGAAGGCGCAAGCAAAGAAAACTATCATGATTTTGTGACATGTTTGGGGAGAAGGAGCTTGCAAAGAAAAGTGTCATGATTTCATGACAATCTGCAAGAGAGGCAGTACGAACAAAAATGTGTTGTGATTTCATGATAGGTTCGAGAGAAAGAGCTCACAAGGAAAAGTGTCATGATTTCATGACAATTTGCAAGAGGAAGCACTAAGGAGAAAAAGTGTCGTGATTTCACGACATGTCGGGTTTTTGCAATCCGATGAGAAGAAAAGCACTAAGGAGAAAAAGTTTTGCGATATCGCGACATAATGCAGGAGAGAGAGTCCAAAAGAAAAAGGTGTCGCGATTTCATGACATGTTTCATTTTCACAGTTCAAAGCGAAGAGAAAGAGGAGAGAGAAAAAGGTGTCGTGATTTCACGACATGTTCTGTTTTCGTTGATGCTTGCAAAGAAGAGTGTATGGAAGCGAAAGATGTCGCGATTTCGTGACATGTCAAGTTTTCGCTAGTGCTTGCAGAGAAGAGTGTACGGAAGCGAAAGGTGTCACGATTTTGTGACATGTCATGTTTTCGCTAGTGCAAGTAGAGAAGAGCTCAAGGCAGCGAAAGTGTCACGATTTTGCAACATGTTTTGTTTTCTTTGATGCTTACAGAGAAGAGTGTACAGAAGGGAAAGATGTCATGATTTTGTGACATGTCATGTTTTCACTAGTGCTTGCAGAGAAGAGTGTAAGGAAGCAAAAGGTGTCGTGATTTCGTGACATGTCATGTTTTTGCTAGTGCTTGCAGAGAAGAGTGTACGGAAGCAAAAGATGTCACGATTTTGTGACATGTCATGTTTTTTCTAGTGCAAGAAGAGAAGAGTGCAAGGAAGCGAAAGTGTTGTGATTTCACATGTTCCATTTTCGTGGGCAAGATACAAAGAAGAGCTCAAGGCAGCAAAAGTGTCACAATTTTGCGACATGTTATGTTTTCACTAGTGTAAGCCAAGAAGAGTGTACGAAGGCAAAAAGTGTCATGATATCGTGACATGTGTTTTTGTGGATGCAAGCTAAATTATGAAACAAGGAGGCGAAAGTGTCGTGATTTCATGACATGTTATGTTATCGCGACATGTCATAGTTTCGTGGGTAAAAGATGAGAAGCATACACAGGGACAGTTGTAGAATAAGTTCATGCAACAAAATAAGAACTGTTACAGGTGGAGTTACAGTGAGATCATGTAAGCTATAATAAGAAATGTAATAGTGAACTACAGTCGTACGATAGTAACAGAGGTAGTTACAAAAAGAATTCATGCAGCCAGAATAAGAAGAGTTAACTAGAGTCAGAACTATAGTTGCAGAGGAAAAATTAGGCAGATAAAATAAGAAGAGTTAACTAGAGTCGAAACTAGTTACAGGGGGCAGTTACAGAATAAAGTTATGCAGCTAAAATTAGAACAATGCATTAATGATAGAATGGCTATTACAGGGCCGTGAAACTGTGAAACTGTTAGAGCGGTGGCCATACTGAGAATCCCAATTAAAGAGACAAATCTATTAATAGGTTGCATATAAGAATATTGTGTCAAAAAGGAGTTACTTACAGGAGTAGCTATTAATAGGCTACATGCGATATTATGGCAGTTATAGAAGACTTAGGGTTTCAAGATGAAAATATTGTTATAAAAAGGTAGTTGCGTGCAGAAGAAAAAGTGCCACTCAGAATTGAAAAATGTGTAGCCATAAAGAGGGAAGGTGTTGTTGATAAAATAATATATGTACAAAGAAAAGTTTGTTGAAGAGAGCCATAAAAATGTGCATATAAGTTAAGAATTAGGGTTGAGCTCTGAACTGTGTAAGAGAGCAGATAAGAATTACAGAGCACCGAAATACATAGAGAAGGCTGTCAGAGCATAGAGAAGACTGTCAGAGCACAGAGAAGGCTAGCAGAGTGTAGAAAAGGCTGTCAGAGCGCAGTAAGCAGAGTGGTAAGAGTGAACCGATAGGTTGAGCTCTGTGTGGGTAGATATATATGAGAAGAAGCCGAAGAGACAAATTAAGCTGAGGGAGAGCAACTGAGAAAGAGCGACTAAGAGAGTGCAGCAGCAAGTGCACAGAAGGAATATGTGTTTCTTGAATTGAAAGAGAGGTTGGATGAGCAATAGACCAGTAAGGGTCTTGTATAATTGAAGGCATATTTATGTCAATCTAAGATTCAAAATAGAAATCCAATTTGGTGCTTGGAATCAGGGTTTGGTGCTCCTTCTATTTGGTGCTGGTAAATCAGGGTTAGTGCTCCTTTATGTTGGTGTAGATAAATCAAGGGTTGGTGCGCCTTCTAGTTGGTGCTGGTAAATCAGGTGTTGGTGCTCCTTTCTGTTGGTGTAGATAAATTAGGGGTTGGTGCTCCTTTTATTTTGTGCTGGTAAATGAGGGGTTGGTGCTCCTTTCTATTGGTGCAGATAAATTAGGGGTTTGTGCTCCTTCTAGTTGGTGCTTGTAAATCAGGGTTTGGTGCTCCTTTCTATTGGTGCAAATAAATTAGGGGTTGGTGCTCCTTCTAGTGGGTGTTGGTAAATTATTTGTAAATTTGGTGCTTTGCAAAGGCTGGATTTGGATGGGTGTCCAAGCAATCTATTTTTTAGGAGTAGCCAAAACTGGTGAACCTCGTTACATCTTGTGTTATGTGATGCTCTCATGTGATATTTGTTGTTTCTAGTTTTAAGCTTTCATTTTTAGATTTAAGAGTTGTAGATTTGAAATTAAATAGCTACACTGATTCACCCCCCCTCTCAGTGCCATTGTAAGACTAACAATTGGTATCAGAGCCAAGTTCCTGAATAGGCTAAATCAACTAAGGTTGATCTTGGATTAGTACGCAATGGGTAAGAAGAATAGATCCTCCTCCAAAAAGGCATCTCAGCCAGTTTTAGTTCTTATGGAAGATAAAATTGAACTAGAGAAGGTAGAAGAAGTGGATTCTGAAGTATGCAATGAAAACCTAGAGATTGAAGTAGATCTAGAAGGTGAATTGATAGTCGTACTTGAACAGTTAAGTAAACAAAAGAAAAAGAACAACATACTATCCAAAAACTTGGAAGACTACGGGGATGAGATTGAAGATCTCTTCCTACAAGTTCAAAAGGCCAAGAAATCAGAAGAAGACTTAAAGATACACCTGGATGATGTATGCAACACAAGTGAAGAGGAATCTAACAAAGTTATTGTTGATCTAAAGCTACAAGTAGAATAGTACAAAAGGATTGAAGATATTCTTAGGTCTCAAATCAATGAGAAAGAGACTGTTTGCTGCCAACAAGAAGAAGATATTGTTTCATTGAAGAAACAACTAGAAGAGGCCAATACAAATCGCAAACTTGAGAAAAGCACAGAGTTGCTAGATAAAATGATAAGCCAACAAAGAAGCTCCACGGATAAGCATGGTCTTGGATATGAAGCTGAACAACATTCATATTCCAACTCTGTAGAGAAGAAGAAGTTCACTGTTGAAGGATCGAAGAAAGAAAAGGTTGAAGCAGAATCTTCAACAGGAATAAAATATCAAAGAAGATCTACAGCAAAGTAACCACAACAAAAGAGGTTCTCTCACTCTCACTCTTTTCATAATAATGCTTTTAACGGCTATTGTTTTAGATGCAACCATTATGGTCACAAGGCAATTTATTGTGGTCTGAACAATAGATCAAAAATTTATGTTGTTAAAAACACATCTGCATTCCTGAGTGAACACCCTGTGCAATGTTTTAAATGTAATGGTCAAGGGCACATAGCAAGGTTCTGTCCAAGCACTTCTGTATCTAATCTAAGGCAAAACCCTAGATTTCATCAGACACAAAAATGGCAACACAGACAGGGAATAAATAATGTGCTTAAAGGAAAATAAAATAATCATCCATCAAGGATGCACAAGAAACAACCGCACAAGAGAAATGTATCTTCACCTTCGATGGGTTATGCAGTAGTATGTTATAACTATCATAATTTTGGGCACATTGCTCGAAACTATCGAAGTACATTTGCAAAAAATAAATATCAGGGAAGAAAATATCAACCAAATGGTTTGAGACAAAACAAAAAATTTCTTGAAAGACAGGCACAAGCTACCGAAAAAGAAAAATCAAAACACATGACCAAGACTGCTATCAAACCAAAATGGAAAGCAAAAGAGTGGCCCAAGTTCAAGGAAGTCTGGAGAAATACAGAAGAAAAGGGATCGTGTCTCCTTGGACTGAAGGAGATTACTCCTCTATTGTATTAAGCAACTCTATGTAGCACATCCTCAAGGGGAGCAATCTTAAAATTTTATTTTAATGCTCCTATGTATTTGGCCGGTTATCTAAGGATGAAAGGCAAGTAGTCAAGAAATTGTCGTATAGTTGTTAAAGTGTGTTTTCAGTTCTTGTAGTTGTTTGTGGAGGTGCCATGAAGGGTAGTGATTGAATTGAGAGTCGTCACCATTGGTAGTATTGCTTATGTCATTGTTGTTCTGTTGATGGTTCTTACTACCACTGTTCATAGCTATGGATTATAACAGTTCAGATAAGTTGGTTGAGTGGAAAGAATGTTTGCCCTAGCTGCATATATGTGTTTCGATAAAAGCAACATGTATTTGTTCTACACTTTGATGTGAAGATTGTTAGATCTTTCATGATGCCTTGGTGAATATATTTAATTCACAAATAGTTTCATTTCAACTGTTGATAAAATGCCAATCCAAGGTTAAGAAGTATGAGGCTGAGTAAGGTGCACTATGGTTGGCCATAAAGTGTTTGACAAAATGTCTTCTCCTGATTTGCACAATTGAAAGTAAGGTGTGATCTGTAGTAACTATAGAAAACTCAGATCAGGTTGTAAATTTAAAAAGGAATTTGGTTGTGTTGTGGTACAGTGTTTGATGCTTACACAGAGTTGGTTGATACATGCTTCGACTAAGGTCTATGATAAAGGGATGTTCATTGAGGTGGTTGGTTGAGTTGAGTTGAGATTGAGATTTGAGTATAGAACATATTGAGTCTCTAACAATTCTCTTTATGATTCTATAAGATTGGGAGTTAAGTATAGAACATACTGAGTCTCTAACAATTCTCTTTATGCTTCTATGAGGTTGATGAATCACATTGGGTCTCTAACAATTCTCTTTGTGGGTTCATGCTAAGCAAGTTTTTCTTGATGAACTTGTGAGCTGATTTGAGGACAATGCTGGGACAGATTTCCAGATGCAGATTTGGGCAGGATGTGTAGATGATAGAAAGAGTACCAGTGGAGGTGCATTCTATCGTGGAGATAGTTTGGTCGCATGGAACAGTAAGAAACAAGAGTCAATTTTCTTATCCACAGCAGAAGCAGAATATATTGCAGCGACAGTGTGTTGTACGCAGAGGGAGAATTTATATATTTAATTATCTTTGTGCTCATATTTGTAATTTTTGCTAACTGTCATAACGTGTGCCTAAGAATGATGTGCATGGACTCAGGGGGAGTTTTGCAGTTGCCCTTTGGTATTATTGTCAAAGGGGGAGAAGAATTACAAGTAATTGCGTGCAATTACATGTGTTTTCAACAATTCCAAAGGGGGAGATTGATGAGCAAGGTGCAACCAAAGTATTGTCATTGTTGTCAACACAGTTAGGTTGATCAGTTGATGAAATGGACAGGAGTTCATTGATGAGCAAGGTGCAGCCAAAGTGTAATGGATAGGAGTTCATTGATGAGCAAGGTGCAGCTAAAGTATTGTCATTGTTGTCAACATAGACAGATAGATCAATTGATGATGCAGTGGAGAGGAGTTGAGAGGTCAGTTAGAGCATGTATAGTGAATTTCCAAGAAGACAAAAGTGGCCCAGATTCAAAGGATCAAAGAAAAAGACAAGTAAGAAAACTGTCACGATATCGCGACATGTTTTCTGTCGTGATTTCGTGACATATCGAAGGAGAGAGAAAATGTTGGCAAAAATGTCACGATATTGCGACATATCGGAGGAGAGAGAAAATGCTAGCAAAATTGTCATGATTTTGTGACATGTTTGAAGAAGAAGCACATGCAAGAAAAACTGTCACGATTTCGTGACATGTTGGAGGCAAAGAAGCCAAGTAGAAAAACTATCATGATTTCGTGACATGTTGGAGGCAAAGAAACCAAGTGGAAAAACTGTCGCGATTTCGCAACATGTTGGTAGAGAAAAAGCCAAGTGGAAAAACTGTCGCGATATCGTGACATGTTGGAGGCAAAGAAACCAAGTAGAAAAATTGTCACGATTTTGCGACATGTTGGAAGAAAAGAAGGCAAGTAAGAAAACTATCACGATTTCATGACATGTTCGAAGAAGAAGCGCATGCAGGGAAAACTGTCACGATTTCACGACATGTTTGAAGAAAAGATGCAAGCAAAGAAAATTGTCATAATTTCACGACATGTTTGGAGAGAAGGCACAGGCAAAGAAAATTGTCATGATTTTATGACATGTTTGGAGAGAAGGCACAAGCAAAGAAAATTGTCATGATTTCACGACATGTTCAAGGAGAAGGAGCTTGCAAAGAAAAGTGTCATGATTTCATGAAAATCTACAAGAGAGGTAGTACAGATGAAAATGTGTCACGATTTCATGACAGGTTTGAGAGAAAGAGCTCGCAAGGAAAAGTGTCATGATTTCGCAACAATTTGCAAGAGGAAGCGCTAAGGAGAAAAAGTGTCACGATTTCACATGTTGGGTTTTCATGATTCGATGAGAAGAAAAGCGCTAAGGAGAAAAAGTGTCATGATATCACGACATAATGCAGGAGAGAGAGTTCGAAAGAAAAAGGTGTCACGATTTCGTGACATGTTTCATTTTCACGGTTCAAAGCGAAGAGAAAGAGGAGAGAGAAAAAGGTGTCATGATTTCGCGACATGTTCTGTTTTCGCTGATGCTTGCAGAGAAGAGTGTACGAAAGTGAAAGATGTCACGATTTCATGACATGTCAAGTTTTCGCTAGTGCTTGCAGAGAAGAGTGTACGGAAGCGAAAGGTGTTGTGATTTTGTGACATGTCATATTTTCGCTAGTGCAAGCAGAGAAGAGCTCAAGGCAGCGAAAGTGTCATGATTTCGTGACATGTTTTGTTTTCGCTGATGCTTGCAGAGAAGAGTGTACAGAAGGGAAAGATGTCATGATTTCACGACATGTCATGTTTTCACTAGTGCTTGCAGAGAAGAGTGTACAGAAGCGAAAGGTGTCACGATTTCATGACATGTCATGTTTTCTCTAGTGCTTGCATAGAAGAGTGTACGAAAGCGAAAGATGTCACAATTTTGCAACATGTCATGTTTTTGCTAGTGCAAGCAGAGAAGAGTGCAAGGAATTGAAAGTGTCATGATTTTGTGACATGTTTCGTTTTTGTGAGCAAGAGACATAGAAGAGCTCAAGGCAGCGAAAGTGTCGTGATTTCGTGACATGTTATGTTTTTGCTGGTGCAAGCCAAGAAGAGTGTATGGAGGCAAAAAGTGTCATGATATCGTGACATGTTGTGTTTTCGCGGATGCAAGCTGAACTATGAAACAAGGAGGCAAAAGTGTCACGATTTTGTGACATGTTATGTTATCGTGACATGTCATAGTTTTGTGGGTAAAATCTGAGAAGCATACAAAGGGACAGTTGCAGAATAAGCTCATGCAGCAAAATAAGAACTGTTATAGGTGGAGTTATAGTGAGATCATGTAAGCTATAATAATAAATGTAACAGTGAACTGTAGTCGTACGATAGTAACAGAGGCAATTACAGAAAGAATTCATGCAGCCAGAATAAGAAGAGTTAACTAGAGACAGAATTGTAGTTGTAGAGGAAAAATCAGGCAGATAAAATAAAGAAGAGTTAACTAGAGTCAGAACTACAGTTACAAGGGGCAGTTATAGAATAAAGTTATGCAGCTAAAATTAGAACAGTGCATTAATGACAGAACGACTGTTACAGGGCCGTGATGCTATGAAACTGTCAGAGCGATGGCCATACTGAGAATCCCAATTAAAGAGACAAATCTATTAATAGGTTTCATGTAAGAATATTGTGTCAGAAAGGAGTTACTTATAGGAGTAGCTATTAATAGGCTACATGCGGGATTATGGCAGTTACAGAAGACTTAGGGTTTCAAGATGAAAATATTGTTATAAAAGGGCAGTTGCGTGCAAAAGAAAAAGTGCCACTCAGAATTGAAAAATGTGTAGCCATAAAGAGGGAAGGTGCCACTGATAAAATAATATATGTACAGAGAAAATGTTGTTGAAGAGAGCCATCAAAATGTGCATATAAGTTAAGAATTAGGGTTGAGCTCTGAACTATGTAAGAGAGCAGATAAGAATGATAGAGCATCGAAATGTGCAGAGAAGGCTTTCAAAGCACAGAGAAGGCTGTCAGAGCGTAGAGAAGGCTAACAGAGCGCAGAGAAGGCTATCAAAGCACAGTAAGCAGAGTGGTAAGAGTTAATCGATAGGTTGAGCTCTGTGTGGGTAGATATATATGAGAAGAAGCCAAAGAGACAAATTAAGCTAAGGGAGAGTAGCTGAGAAAGAGTGACTGAGAGAGTGCAGCAGCAAGTGCGTAGAAGGAATATGTGTTTCCTAAATTGAAAGAGAGGTTGGATGAGCAATAGACCAGTAAGGGTCTTGTAGAAGTGAAGGCATATTTATGTCAATCTAAGATTCAAAATAGAAATCCAATTTTGTGCTTGGAATCAGGGGTTAGTGCTCCTTCCAGTTGGTGCTGGTAAATTAGGGGTTGGTGCTCCTTTATGTTGGTGCAGATAAATCATGGGTTGGTGCTCCTTCTAGTTGGTGTTGGTAAATCAGGGGTTGGTGCTCCTTTCTATGGGTGTAGATAAATTAGGGGTTGGTGTTCCTTCTAGTTGGTGCTGGTAAATCAAGGGTTGGTGCTCCTTTCTATTGGTGCAGATAAATTAGGGGTTTGTGCTCCTTCTAGTTGGTGCTAGTATGGTGCTCCTTTCTATTGGTGCAGATAAATTAGGGGTTGGTGCTCCTTCTAATGGGTGCTAGTAAATTGTTTGTAAAGTTGGTGCTTTGCAAAATCTGAATTGGGATGGGTGTCCAAGTAGTCTATTTTTGAGGAGTAGCCAAAAATTGTGAACCTCGTTACATCTTGTGTTATGTGATGCTCTCATGTGATATTTGTTGTTTCTGGTTTTAAGCTTTCATTTTCAGATTTAAGAGTTGTAGATTTGAAATTAAATAGCTACACTTATTCACCCCCCCCTCTCAGTTCCATTGTAAGACTAACAGAGTCATGTGAATTGGAGCAATCAGGACACTCAGAATGCTTGAATAAACATTTTATGAAATCGATATGTTTTGGTGATCTAGTGTGGATTCGGAGGTAAGATTTTTGCTATGTTGTCAGGAGTGAGAGTAGGAGACTCTAAGACCACTTCTTGTGATGATTTCCTATCAAGTGGAATATTAGGCCTGACCACCCTAGGATGCTCTCCTAAAGTGTCGATATCAAGTTTGAAGAACTCTACTTCTTCTTTAGTTTGTTTAACTCACCATTTCATGTGCATGATGGCAGGATTTTAGATTGGTCTATGAGATTTGGAGGTGTACTGAGTTCAGCTAAGTCACCAAATATTCATATTTAATAGTAGTAAGATGAACATCACTTCTTAAAACTAGTTTAACATGGAACGTGTGGGTTCCACTGGGCGTGCCGAAAACTGTTGGCAATCAAAATGGCCTAGATACAGGTTTTCTAAGTCTACAATGCCCTAGGCTACTGCAAAGCATTTAATGCCTGAAGGAAAGGAATGTCCTCCATGGCAATCTCCAGTAGGGTTGGTTTCAAAAATAAAAATGGGTTTTTGAGGATAAGGGATAGAAAGATACTAAAATATATGGGAAATTATGAAAAGGAATGGGAAATGGCCAAAGGCCAGAGATTTGGGGTGATGGACTGGAATAACAATAGACATCTTATCTATTTTAACCAACAACAATCAAAACAATGACTTGTAATAGAAAATAGTATAAAATCCTCAGAACTTATGTAAACTCTAGCAAGAATTCTAGATACCGGTATTCTATCAACAAAAAAATCCAGAGAACATAATTAAACTAAAAAATAGAGACAATAGTTTAATAGAAATCATAGAGTAGAAGACATACACAGATATTGAGAACTCAAACCGTAGCCAAAAGCATTTATTTGGGAGCATATTTCAAGTACACACCTACTTTTCTATTAGAAGTTATCCATATCATGTTACAGAGAAGGAGCGGTTTATATAGGATAAAGCTGCCACTTGAAACATTAATGCTCAACCACTTTCATGATGGGCTGATCCAATTTTGATGATAGCTAGAAATAATCTATCTTATCCAACAGGTAACTTGATATTGAAGTTAGAAGTTTTTGATGATGATCATCGATCAGACGGTCTCAATGATAGCTTCAGGGCGATGAAATAGAGGATGCACTATGGACCTCTCCTTTATTTCGTTAGCTCCTTCTAACAAAATAAATGGTAATTATCAGTTCATAGTGGCACATGGACCTCTCTTTTAAACAAAGTGCTCCCTTGTGGAACGCTTTTTAGCAAAGCACTCCTGAGAGCGCTTTCTAAACAAAGTGAATATTTAGCACTTTGAAGACCTATAGGAGAAGTACTTCTAGCAAAGTGTAGATTTCATTTAGACTTTGCCTTTAATCAATCTCTATCACTTAGCCTTTTATCAAAGTGCATATTTCACTAAGACAGCCATTTTAGGGATTCTACCCATGTAGTACTCT
Source organism: Wollemia nobilis (assembly GCA_028583015.1). Lineage (NCBI taxonomy): Eukaryota > Viridiplantae > Streptophyta > Pinopsida > Araucariales > Araucariaceae > Wollemia > Wollemia nobilis. Next base: position 18,454,877 of record JAQPPZ010017235.1, read on the forward strand.
AGCTACCTTCTGATAAAGCTCTTTGGAGGGGACTTTTCATCAAAGCACTCCAAGTGGAGTGCTTTTCAGTAAAGCACTCCCAAGTGGAGTGCTTTTGAGCAAAGCACTCCCAAGTGGAGTGCTTTTGAGCAAAGTGCTCCCAAGTGGAGAGCTTTTGAGCAAAGTGTTCCCTTGTGGAGCACTTTTTAAGAAAGCACTCCTTTGTGGAACATTTTCTGCTTTAAGCAAAGGACTTGGAATTTTTGGAGGTGTCCCTTTTGGATAAGCTTAGATTTTATCTTTACTTAGTAACTTCATCCATTTCACCACCTTAGCCTCTCAACTATCTTGCAAATAATCCTCTAGCTAAGAAAGGAAAATAATCCTAAATAGAAGAGCTGGAAGTGAGAACTTAACATTTGATTGCCCATGCTAAAACATATACAATTTTGCATGCAACATACCAAGTTAAAAAACTTTAGAAGTACAAAAAAACTAAAATGTAAGAAAATAAAAGTACATAAAAGCTTAGAAAAACTAGAGCTTTTATGAGGAAAATCTTTAGAACCACAACACCTTAACCATTTTTTATGGAAAAAAAGGAGTTTTACAATGAGCACTTTCAAAATTGTATCTACTATGCATTTTTACAAGGTGTGTCAAAACTAACAACAAGCCCTTGACACCTTAGCAGGTAAGAAGTACTTTTCTTTCTTGGATGGGTTCAGTGGATACGATCAGATCCAAACAGGGGAGGAAGATCAAGATAAAACCACCTTCACTTGTCCAGGGGGGACATTTGCTTACCTTTTTTTACCATTTGGCCTATGCAATGCACCTACCACATTTCAGGGGATAGTTCTTAGCATTTTTTAGATATGATTAGAGAAATTGTGGAGGTATACATGGATGATTTCATTGTATATGGTGAAACTTTTGAAACTACCATAGAAAATCTGGAAAAGACACTTAAATATTGTGAGGAAACTAACCTATCCTTAAGCAATGAGAAATGTTATATGCTGATGCAGGAAGGGATAGTTTTAGGACATCACCTCTCTATAGATAGGATCAAAGTAGAAAAAAATAAAATAGAAGTCATCCAAACCCTGCCTACTCCCAAAACACAAAAGGATATCCGCAGTTTCCTAGGATCAATAGTTACTATAGGAGGTTTATATCGAACTATAAAAAAAATTCTAAACCTCTTACCACATTTTTAAATAAAGATGCAGAGTTTGTCTAGACTAAAGAATGTGAACAAGCATTCAACACTTTAAAGGAAAAACTAATTGTTGCTCTAGTTTTGAGAGGTCCAAATTGGACCATACATTTTCACATATATGTTGATGCATCTAACAATGCAATAGGTTCAGTACTAGGATAGAAATATGGTGATGATTTTTATGCCATCTATTATGTTATTAAAAACCTCATAAGTTTTGAAATCAATTATACTACCATAGAGAAGGAGTTTCTTGTAGTAATACATGCTCTTAACAAATTTTGTCATTATATTATAGTTTACTAGGTATTTTTACACACTGACCACTCAGCAATTAGATACTTGACAAAAAAACCTAATATTAGTGGTAAAATTATCAGATGGTTGTTGTTCTTGTAGGAATTTGATGTGATAATAGTGGACAAGCCAGGAAAGGACAATGTGGTAGCTGATTTCTTATTCGTGTTGACACCTCTAGACTATGCAGCTATGGAAGATCAATTTCCATGTGAGCATTTTTTTTCTCTAAATGATCAAATACATTGGTATGTAGATATGGCTAATTATTTAGCCATTTGTAAAGTATCCCCTACACTTTTACCTCATAAAAAAAACTTTAATTGAGAAAATTACAAATTTCTCATGGATTGATGGGTGCCTATTCAAAACAGGACCTGATCAAATCATGAGAAAATGTGTTGCTGGGAATGAAATAATTGAAATACTGAAGGCTTGCCATGATGAGCCTTATGATGGATATTTTTTAGGAAGGACTACATATAAAGTTTTTCAGGTGTGGTAAAATTATTGGTTAGTTTTTCTATGGTTAAATTAATTGCCTCCATTTAATTGTCAACCTAGGGTAGCTCATAGTCTTGTGAGCAACCATACAAAATCTATGCTTGTAATTTCTCCTTCAGAGATGAGTCCCTTGGATTATGGTTTAGATGGTGTTTTTTGTTCATTGAATTTTATGTTTAAACCAATAATCTCATGCTAAGTCTAAGAAACATGACTGAAAATATTCAAAATCTAAGTAACTACTTTATTGGAAATTACAAAAAATAGGGAAAATAACTAAAAATAAATTAATCTATTAAAAAAATCACAAAAAACAAGGGAAATAGGGAAAAACTCTATTGTAAGTGGCCCCACGCTTCCAGCAGGTTCTGTCTATGGTAGAATAATCATCGAACACTTAGAACATGTTTTTACAAGAACAATGCAGAGATTTATTAATAGTTTACAACAAAAGAAATTTACATAAAAATTTTAGGGGTCTTCTTCAGGGGTGGCTTGCATATTTATAAGATATGCGACCAGCCCTATTACAAATGTTTGCTTAATTAGAGGAGTTAGGAAAAATATCATGATATTTTAGCATATTCTATTTCCAAAATATGTTGATATTTGATTTGCTTGACTTACATAATTAATTTATGTATCAGCTAAAAAATAGGTGACGAGTCACCTTTGACATTGTCCCATGTTCTATTATGATGCTCGAAATTCCTTCATGTTGGTTTCCAAAGTGTTCACTCTATTCTACCAACCATAGAGCCATGTTGAAGTTTCGTGTAAATGGAAATCATATGTCGTGGTTGAAGAAGTTGGGAAGTAAGCACCTTCCATCGCATAACGGGAAGCAGGAACCTTTTATCGTACGACGGGAAGTAGGTGCATTCCACTGTATAATGAGAAGGAGGCACCTTCTATTGTACAATGGGAAGTAGGCACCTAAAAGTTAGGTGTCGAACGAAAGTCAAGTGATTCAAAAAACTTGGGCACCTAACTTTGTACCTCTTTATCGATATTCCATAGATGTTTTTCTTCATTAATTTGTAAGTTCCAAGTTCGATTTGGACCTCGATAAAAACATGTCAAAATGCAACAATTTCCACTAAATCTACACAAATTATACTTAAAGACAAATATTAAAGAACATGCAAAATAAAACTATTAATTATATATAATTTCCATAAAATATTTATATATACAAGAATATATGCCATACATTATGGGGAAAAGAGTACAAAAAATGATCAATTATGTGGCTCATCATCCCCCCATGCTTAAGGGGTGGCACGTCCATGTGCCACTTTGAACTGATAATTGGTCTATGTCCTCTTTATTTTAGTGGCCTTGGCTTTCTCTTTGTCCTAGGGCTTTCACCCCTTTGATGTTGTGGGAGCTGCTATCTCCTATCCATGTTGCTTATGGTGTTTGTTGCATTGAAGTAGTTCACTTGGCCCTGCCCTCTTCTTGGGTGGTTCTCTGGTCCAAGACACCTTGTCCTTATCAACATTCAAATAAAAACTAGATAATCTGGTGGAATCATTTTGGAATGTAGGCTCAGCCATTTTCCAATACTCGTGGTGAAGTGACAACTTCTCACCCATAGGCACTGATTCCTTATCTCCAAATGGGATGCTATATTCCTTAGCAACCCTGGATGTGGGTAAATCTACACCTATTGGGTCAATCTCAGGTTCAACCTAGACCTCTATTTTTGATACATAGGGAGTTCTACTTCTTGATGCCAAATATTCCTTTTACACAGGGCCTATAAATCCCATCTACCTAAAATATGCATGCATCCTTCAAGGTTTTCCATCCTCTTACCTATACAAATACTAAAACTACTTAGGTTGAGCAACTAGAATCTTCCTGCAAGGTCTACCAGATTATTTTTTGGCTTCCTTTTTTGCTTCCTTGAGGGATTTCTTGGAGGCCTTCTTCCAGTTCTTCTTATATACTTTAATTTCCTCCTTAAGCTCCTCAAATTTCTATTTTTGGGTAGCAAATAGATTCTTTTCTGCCTCTCATTCCTCATCATATTCCAGCTCTAATTCCTTATTATATTCAATACCCAAAGCCTTCAACTCTGCAACTCTTACTCTAGTTTTGGATTATCGTTGATATGTCCTTATAGCTTTTTATTTATATCTTATCTTGATACTCTGTACCCTAGGGTATTTTGGTGCAACTGTTGTTTCCTGGTGTACATGTGATACAAGCTATTGAGCCTCTTGGTCCTCTATAGCTACTTGTTGCACATCAAGGACCACTTATTTTCCCTCTGTAGCTTCTTGTTGTAGATCAGGGGCTACTGCTTCTTCTTGAATCTGATCAGTCCTTGTATTAATTGGATAGTGCTCTACCTCTCCCTCTCTACCTATAATTTGAGGCTCTTCAGCATTCATATCATTTTTTCCATCTTCTCCCCCCTTTGTAGGTTGCTCTACATTTTGAGTTTCTTCAATTTCAACCTCATCCTCCTGAATTACCTTCTCTACAGAGGGGGATGTAGAGTAGGGTTTCTCTACTTCCATTGTAGCAGCATATCCCCATTCTATTTTCTTATCATCAAGGGGCACTTTTGTTGCCCCATCGGCCTACACTACTGCATCAACTTTGGTTAGCTACTCGGCTCCTCCTGGTTCACCCTGCAACTACAATTATCTTTGTAGTTGCCAAAATGTTTGATACAATTCATGTATTTTTAAGGTGGCCTCCTTTTTGGACTCTTCAAATAGAGCTTTTTCATCTTTAAATTTTGCTTCCCAAGTGGAGGCCTACTCTTTCACAACCTACAATTGTTGCTACAAATCCTTCGCTTGGCCTTCTAGTGGTACATCTACCATGGATGCCTCCTATTGAGGAGTTGCCTATGAAATGTGGGTTAAATACTCCTCCTTATTGAGCTCATCGATAGGTTTCTCCTCATTGGATGAGCTTGAAACCACCCTTAATGCCCTGATTCTTCTGCTTCGTGTCCTAGTGGAGATAGGCATGAACTCCTACACTAGCTCATCATCAAATTAGGGTGCATAAGGGGACATATCCTGCCCTACTTCCTCCCCAAATTAGGGTGAAAATGGTATGGAGCTTACCCTACTTTCCATATATTTTTTGTAGTCTAGGACGTAGGCATTGTCATTTCTCGTTTTTTTGCCTCCTAGGTTGACTGTTCATTTTGAATGGGCACCTCCTCCTCTACTTTTTCCCCTTCCACTGCACTAGTGCCCACAGATTTCTTAATTAACACATTTCTATGTGACTCTACATATCTCACTAAGGTAAAAATCAGGCCATGGTGAGCCATGGTAGAGGTGGTGCCTTCCTGGTATTCAGGTGGGAGTAACTACTGAAGCATGTGAAGAAATAGGTGATCTATTTGAAAATGACCCTCTAGAGCTCAGTAATGTACCATTTTAGCAATCCAACGCTCATCAGGTACTCAGTTGGTGCTCCAAAAAATCTTTGCACACAAAGGGTAAGATTATCCTCCTTGTACATGTGTTTCCTTGTAAGAAGGATGCTCGTAACTCTAGCAATGTAGTCTTTAGTGACTGGTATCTCAAACCCCCACATGCACATGATCCCATCGCTCATCGATGTCACAAATTAATTTGCTACTACTGCATCCTAGCCTTGAATGACCAGTCAATAGTAGTCCATCCATTCTATAGCATCCAACTATGTTTGGATGTCTGCAAAAATACCTGAGCAATCGATCGACTCACTCTTCTTAAGGTAATGATTTTTTTATTTTCCCCCCATGCTTTGCCTCTAGTTCACAATTCACTCAACAATGTTATTGCCTCCCCTTCAAATTACCACTGTGCTTCACTGCTCTATATTTTTCATGCTAAATTTGGCTATACAGTAGCTAGTAAACAACATTTTAAAACAATTGTGTTCATGCACACAGGTGGTTAATTATGGTAATCAACAATGATTATGATTATTCGTAGTAAATTTCCTTCGAGCATGTGTCTGATTGTGCGAAAGTGATAACCATAAACTGTCAACCAATCATAGGTATGCCATGCAACATCATGACAAGTGGATTTGTTCAAGTGGTTAAGGTGATAATGGAGGTTGTGTCGACACATTTCCATAGACACGCATATTCATGAAAATAATATAGACAAGAAACATAAAATTTAAACATGCACCTAAATTTTTTTTGTGGGTGCATATGTGTAAATATCCATGGTGCATCACTATTGGCTGGCATTTGATGATGAGGTAAACCACAATGGACAATGATGGCCATGGTTCCCATGCAATTAATTTATTTGAATGTGATTGGTTCTTGGTAGCTGCAATGTGGGTTATTCAAGAAATCTTGCAAAAATTAAAATAAAAAATTAGAAAAAAGTATCGCCTTGGGATGATAAATGTCCTCTCCTTGAAAATTGGTTGACGTCAACTTTTGCGATGGATTTGTCTTTGCACATATATGGGGTGTTGACATGGCTCGGGCCACATCCCAAGGCTAATGTGTTATTCTGCCAAGGTAGAAAATGACCACAGTAGATGGAAATTAGGTGCCTTTTCATATAGAAATTAGGCACCTAGTTTTTTAATTATGGTGCGTAGGTGCCTTGGAAATTGGAAACAGGCATCGTAAGAATCAGACTCTTTTTTTACATGGTAAGCAAGTGCCTTAGCAGTTAGGAACTCTACTTAACATGGGAATTAGGTACCTTAGCAATCAGGCACTTATGCCTAACATGGGAAGTAGACACATTTTTTCTAACTATCGAGTGTCGTACTTATAAAATAAACTTTATACAAAAATATGTTTATATATATATGCTAAGAATATTTGGTGTTAGTTTTCTAAAAATTGGCAATTGGTTGTTCTCCTAAAAAATTGAGATTCAAATATTGAGCTGCCAAAAGATAGGATGTAGATGACATCTTTGTAACATACTGGGAGTCAGGCACCATGAAGTGTACAATAGGAAATAGGCACCTTCCACCGTACAATGGGAAGTAGGCACCTTCTATCGTACAACAAGAAGCAGGCGTCTCTCAATAAAATACAAAAACATGACACTTTTATTTTATTCAACCGGTGTTGACTTGTCCTTGTATATGTGTTATCAGGTTGATCAGGCCTTTTAGTGCTTTTGATTGAAAAAGAGGTACAAAATCAACATCTACTCCTAAACCAGTATCTAAACACTCTTGTGTAGGTTCAGGTTTAGTATTCCCCTATATGAATGGGGACTAGCTACTCCTACTGCAAGCAAATTATCCTAGAAATATTGGAAATCGTAGGTCCATGGATCCTGTGCTTGATAGGCCTCAGTCTCCCAGGCTGCCTAACAGCTACACAAAGGGCATTTTTCCTACAAAACAAAAACATAACTAAAAAAAAAAATTTGAAAGAATAATTGTCTTTGGGACTATATGGACTAGGTCCACATCTCACTGACTCAAGATAAAATTAGAATCAACTGGGGTCTCTCCCATGCCTAATATAGACTTAATCATATAAGCTTCAGACACATAGTATGGATGTAGGAAGTGGCCATTGACTGTTAATACAATGTTGCTACCATCTATTGTTCTAACTCTTACAATCCCATTATTGATTATTTTAGTTACTTTATATGGCCCCATCCAACATTGCATGAGCTTACCCTTTCTTTCCTGGAATCGAGAATCATAGAGTAATACCCATTCTCCCACTTTAAGCTGCTTTGGCCTAGTGTGGCGATCATACCACTTGGCCCTTTGTTTCTGAATGATCTCTATTTTTTTCAAAGCCTCTAGGTGGTATTCATCCAGCTGATTAAGCTACTGAATTCTATCTTTTTGTGCATCATCTAGATTGATATTCAAATCTACAGTAGTCCTAAGTATTTTAACTTCAAACTCTATAGGAATCATGGTTGTTTTCCCATAGACTAACTAAAATGGTGTGAAACCAGTAGTAGTCTTCTAGGTGCTCTTGTAGGTCCACACTGCTTTCGGTAATCTGGTAGCCCAGTCCTTCTTGTGTTTTTGCATTGTATTTTTCAAGATATTCTCCAATTCTCTGTTGGCCACCTTAACTTGCCCATTTTCTTGTAGATGGTAGGGAGTTATTTTGTTATGCCTGATTTTGTATTGTTGCATGAGTTCTTGTATCATCCTTAAAGTAAACTGAGGTCCTTGATCTATTGTGATCTCCCTTGGGACTCCAAATCTTATAAAAATAATTGAATACAAGAAGTTTGCTATAGTTATCTTCTTTGAATCATGCAAATTTTGTACTTCAACCCACTTTTTCACATAGTCAGTACAAACTAGGATATACCTCTTACCTCCTGACTGTGAATTAATATATCCTATGAAGTCCAACCCCCATTTATCAAATGGTTTAATGTGAACATGTGGTTGGAGTGGCATCTCATCTCTGAGAGTAGGTTTTCCCATCCTCTGACATTGATTACACTGGCTCACATGCTTGGTTTCATATTTAAATAGTGAAGGTTAGTAATAACCAGCCTGCAACACTTTATATGCATTATTTTTTCCTACAAAATGGCCACCATAAGGTTCATCATGGCAAGCATTTAGTATTTCAATTATTTATTCTCTAGAAACATATCTCCTCATGATTTTATCAGGTCCTATTTTTAATAGGCATCCATCAATCCATGAGAAATATGCACTTTCCTTAATTAAATTATATTTTTCATGAGGTAAAAGTGTAGGGGATACTCTACCAATGGCTAAATAATTAGTCATATTTGCGTACCAAGGTATCTGATCATTTAGAGCAAATAAATGCTCATCTGGAAATTGGTATTCTATAGTTGCATAGTCTAGAGGTGTCAATCTAGATAGGAAATCAGCTACCACATTGTCCTTTCCTGGCTTATCCACTATTGTCACATCAAATTCTTGCAAGAGCAACAACCATCTAATAATTTTACCACTAATCCCAGGTTTTTTTGTCAAGTATCTAATTTTTGAGTGGTTAGTGTGTACAAATACCTAATAACCTATAATATAATGATAAAATTTATTAATAGCATGTATTACTACAAGAAAATATTTCTATGTGATAGTATAATTTAGTTAAGCACTTATAATATTTTTACTAACATAATAGATGGCATAAAAATCATCACCATATTTTTGTCCCAGTATTGATCCTATTGCTTTGTTAGATGCATCAGCATATATGTGAAAAGGTATGGTCCAATTTGGACCTCTCAACACTGGAGCAATAGTTAGTTTTTTCTTCAGGGTGTTATGTTCACATTCTTTAGTCCAGACAAACTTTGTATATTTTGTTGACAATGTGGTAAGAGGTTTAGCAATTTTTCTAAATTTTGATATAAACCTCCTATAATAACCAGCTGATCCTAGGAAAATATGAATGTCCTTTTGTGTTTTGGGAGTAGGTAGGGTTTGGATGACTTCAATTTTATTTTTGTCTACTTTGATCCCTTTTGCAGAAAGGTGACGTCCAAAAACTATCCCTTCCTACATCAACATATAACATTTCTCATTGCTTAAGTACAGGTTTGGTTTCATCACAATGTTTAAGTGTCTTTTCCAATTTTTTTGTGGCAGTTTCAAAATTCTCACCATATACAGTGAAATTATCCATGTATACTTCCACTGTATCTCCAATCATATCTACAAAAATACTAAGAACTACTCTCTAAATGGTGGCAGGTGCATTGCATAGGCCAAATGGTAAAACTTTGTAAGCAAATATCCCCCATGGACAAGTGAAGGTGGTTTTACCTTGGTCTTCCTCCCCTATTTGGATCTGATTGTATCCATTGAACCCATACAAGAAATAAAAGTACTTATTGCCTGCTAAGGTGTCAAGAACCTAATCTATAAATAGTAACAGAAAGTGGTCCTTTTTAGTTGCTTTATTCAGCAACCTATAATCAACATAAATTATCCTTTCCATTCTTCTTGGGCACCACTACTAATGATGATACCCACTCACTGTCTGAAATGGGGTAGATGAATCCAACTATGAGGAGTTTTTGTAACTCTATTTTGACAAATTCTTTTATAGTTAGGTTCATTCTCCTCTGTGATTATCTTACTAGTCTGACCTAGTCTTCTAGTTATATTCTATGTGTATAGGTCTTAGAAGCTATTCCTCTCATGTCATAATACTCCCAAGAAAAGGCATATTGATGTTTTTTCAATTTATGTTTTAGTTTGGTTTGTTGTTTAGTTGTCAAGTTGTTATCTACATTCAGCATTCTATCGGGCGCAACTTCTATTTGTTGAATATAATGGTCTATTCTTCTTACAAATGGCAACTCAAAATGAGGAAAGGAATTTTCTCCCTAAAAAAATAGGGAGATCATATTATCCTCATCACTTCCATCTTCTAACTCCTTGAGTGTTATCAGAGGTTGGATATTTGATAGACCATCAATATTTTTATTTTCATCCTCAGGTTCTCCCAACAAATCTATAGATTGTGCAGGTGGATGTATGTTTAATTTATTTATATATTGACCATCTAAAATGGTCATTTTCCCATATCTATAGCTTATATAGGCATTAGTTGTTGCCAGCCAATGTCTACCTAAGATGAAGAACATAGACTTATACTGAGAGGGGGGTGAACAGTATAAGATGCAACCATTTAAAAAATTTACTTTAGATAGCAGTGGCATCACCATAACATTAACCATCACAGAAAGCAACACACAAAGAAGAGCCATTTTAACGTGGTTCACCCAAGATGGGCTACATCCACAGAAATATTTTCACTAAAAGCTTTCTCAATCAAGTTCTTTGGGAAATCCTTTCCCTATTACAAATTTTATGAACTTCCTATCCAAAGGAGAATCCTTCCCCTCAACAAGTATTTATGAGCCTCCTGCCCAAAGGAGATGTCCTATCCCCTCAACAAGTATTTATGAGCCTCCTGCCCAAAGGAGATGTCCTATCCCCCAAAGCTCTAGAAATGATACTTCAGAAGATCACTACCTCTTCTACCGCTAGCAGGTGGAACTCCTTTCCATAGAAGACGTCCTATCCTCCTTGCTCTAGCTCTAGAGACTTATGTCCTCACTGATCACCTCCACAACTGCTCATCAAAACCTATACTAAACACAGTTAGTCGGTCCAGCACAAGTCCTCTCAAACTCTATCACAAATCTGCACCAAACTTAGTCCTCTAGTCCAACACAAATCTGCTCTCAAATCTCTATCAGATCTATCCCAAGCTTAAGCCAAAATCTTGAACAAATCAATCACAACTGCTCACAAGTCTTCACCAAGACTTCATCAAATCTATCCACAAGTTCTTCAACAAGAACCTATCCAAATCAGTCCTAGCAAGCTCACCAAGAACTTGCCCAAATCAGCTCAAGCAAGTTTACCAAGAAACTTGCCCAATGTGAACACACAAAGAGAATTGTTAGAGACCCAATGTGTTTCATCCAATCATATCAAATCAATCTCATAGAAGCATAAAGAGAATTTTTAGAGACTCAATATGTTCTATCCTTCAACTTTCAATCTCAACTCAAATCAATCTCATAGAAGCATAAAGAGAATTGTTAGAGACTCAATATGTTCTATCCTTCAACTCTCAACAACCAAACAACTCAATTAGGGTTTCAACAACTTATAGCAATGGCATAAGCTTCTCACTCAAAAACCCTAAAGCAAACTTCAAATGCTTCCACTCTCATAAACCAGAATTATGCAATAACTCATAAACTCATCATGATCTCATAATGCATAATCAATACTTCCACTTTCAGAAAATAAGATCCACTCCAAATAAGGAAACTTAATTTAATCCTTTTCACTCCAAACTTATTTTTAGAAAACCATCAATCAATAATAACCATGGAAGAATGTGCCCATACCTTTACTTTGATGAAGAAGGAGAACTCAAAATCTGTCACAACACTAACTCTCAATTTGCCACAAATTAGAGTTAGCAACAATGGAATAATGCACAATGATAAGAGTCCTAATAACACCTTATCACTCCAACTCATCAATAATCAAAACTCACAAATATACATATCAACAATATTCCTTTACACCTTATAACTCCTACTTAATATATCACAAAATAACTTCAACCTCAAAAATAATTACAAGAGAATATCCACTCAATAACTCCAAAGGCTTTCTAACCCCAATATGACATTAAGCACAATTATTCCTTAAACCCTTATAACTCCTAAAATACATTTACTTCTAAATGCATTTACCACATAAACATTAAGCATCAATAATAACAATGTCAAAGCAATATTTCTATTTAACCTTATACCTCCATCCAATTACCAACAATAATTTGCCAAGTCAAATCAAATATTCCACATTATCAACAAAAGATCTACCTTGGCCAAAAATCAATTCTCCAACCTTAGGAGAAGTGTGGAGACACCAACATAAGCGCCAAAGTGCTTCCTCCTCCAAACTCGTGGCCCAAGGCAACTGTTGTACCACGTGCACAATAATCCATGACCAAAAATGAAACACGCCCGACGCGAATCGATCTCGACACCTCTGCCTAGCGAGCGCCTTCGCTCCACTACCTCCACCATTGGAGCACAAGTGCCCAACGAAACTCTCAAGTGCCACTCATCATTTTACCTTCCCTTTGCTCACAGAAATTAAAGACAAACAGATTTGTCTTCCTCACAGGCATACGAAATTGAAACTTAAACATAGAGCAATACGAAACTCAAAAATCATAGAGCAATCCAAAATCGAAGGTCATAGAGCAATACAAAATCAAAGGTCACAGAGCAATACAAATTCAAAGGTAATCACACAAATCGGAGGTGTATTGAACCTTAGGAATTAATGCCCTTTAATAGTCTTTTGCATCCCATGCAAGTTGACATCAATGCTCCTTCCAAACAAACGACGTCGGTGAGGTAAGTCTTCTACATTAGCGTCGCTAAGGGTTTAGAAACCCTTTCAATAATAATTATTAAATTAATAATTATTATTTTATTAATAATAAACTTAACTTAAAACCTTTTCAAAGGTTTGAGTTAATTTATTTATTAATAATCAAAATGGACTTTTAAGGTTTTTTCAAGGAGCAAAAACCTTTTCATTAAGCCAAGATGGTTTTAATAAAAACCCTTAATGAGTCCAGATGGTTTTAAGAAAAACCTTTAACCTTGTCACCATGGTTTTAATTAAAAACCCTTAAACAAACATCATGGAACTTTCAAGATCTTTTTGGCACCAAACTCTTTTTGACATCAACACAAATTCCTTTTGATATCAACACAAACTCCTTTTGACATCAATGACAACTCACAACCATGAAGCTAGGCAACATACCCAAAATTGCCAACAATCTCCCCCTTTGTCATTGATGGCAAACCACTACTGAAACCACTGCCAACTGTCAAAACTGAAACCAACTGAAAACCATCCTCTGAAGCTTTGCTCCCCTGACTCAAGGCTCTCCCCCTTACTCAAATCTCTCCCCTTTGTCATCAATGGCAAAGGGTCACCTTTGGGGCTCAGGGCTAAGAATGAGCCTCTTAGCTTAGCCCCTCCCCCACCTCCTGTTGAGGTGATTAATTTTGGGGTGGGAGTAAAACTACTCCCAACTTCTTCCTTAAATACTCAAAAGTCTCTCTTGGAAGAGGTTTGGTGAAAATGTCAGCAATATGTTCCTTAGTAGGCACATATTCCAGCTTAACCTGCTTGTCCTGAACCTGCTCTCTCAGAAAGTGATATTTGATGGGAATATGCTTTGTTCTTGAGTGCATTACTGGATTCTTGGAGATACTTATGGCACTTGTATTATCACACAATATGGAAATGGGTTGATCATGCTTTATTTTGAAATCCTCCAAGGTAGTCTTCATCCATAAAACTTGTGTACAACAAGCTACTACTGCTATGTATTCTGCCTCTGCTGTAGACAAGGAAACTGAAGGTTGTTTCTTGCTTAACCAAGCAACTAAACAATTCCCCAAAAAGAAAGCTCCACCACTGGTGCTTTTTTTGTCATCAATATTGTCGACCCAATATGCATCTATAAAAGTTGTGAGAGTGAACTTATCGCTCTTGGGATACCAAAGCCCAAGATCCATAGTGCCTTTCAGATATCTGAGAATCCTTTTTACTGCCATAACATGAGTTTCTTTTGGTGCAGCCTAAAACCTTGCAACTAGTCCCACTACCTGCATGATGTCTGGTCTGGTAGCTGTAACATAAAGCAAACTGCCAATCATGGATCTGTACAACCTTTGATCTACCTCTGGAGATTCATCATCCTTGCTCAACTTACACCCTATAATCATTGGAGTACTAACAGGTTTGCTATCCTCCATACCAAACTTTTTAGCATCTCTCTTATGTACTTGCCTTGTGAGAGAAATATTCCTTCTTTTGATTGGGCAATCTGAAGTCCTAAGAAGAAGGACAATTCCCCAATCATGGACATCTCAAATTCACTCTGCATATTGTTAGAAAAATATTTACACATTTTGGTGTTATTACCTCCAAAAATGATATCATCAACATAAACAACCACAATTAAGATATTATTTCCATCATTTTTTGATATACAAATTGCTATCTGCCATACCTTTTCTGAAACCTTGTTTCTGAAGATACCTGTCAAGCCTCGAATACCAAGCCCTAGGAGCTTGTTTCAAACCATACAATACCTTTTTCAATCTACACACAAAATCTGAATTTTTTGAAAGTAAGAACCCTTCTGGTTGTTCAATGTAGACTTCTTCTTCTAACACACCATTTAGAAAAGCTGATTTGACATCCATCTGATAGACCTTGAAGTTTTTAAAACTTGAAAAAGCCAAAAACATTATGATAGCCTCAAGACGAGCAACTGGAGCAAAATTTTCTTCAAAATCAATTCCTTCTACTTGAGCATAACCTTTGCAAACTAACCTTGCTTTATTTATGACTACCTGACCATCTTCATTTAGCTTGTTTTTGAAGACCCACTTAGTGCCAATGACATTTTTATCTTTAGGTCTTGGAACAAGTTCCCAAGTCTCACTCTTCTCTATCTGTTCCAATTCTTCATTCATAGCATTTATCCAAAACTTATCTGCATAGGCTTCACTGAGATCTTTTGGCTCAATCTGAGATAACAATGAAACATCTGTATGGGAATTTGAAGATATGATTCTTCTCCTTGTCTGTCTGACTTCTGGATTACCAATGATTTGATCCTTTGGATGGTGTTTCTGAACATATCTGGATGGAGTTTTAGGAAGGAGTTGTTGTCTTTCCTCTTCTTCTTTATCTGAATCCTCCCTGAATTCTTCTTGGCAATCTTCATCATCAATTTCCTGAACTGGTTCTCTTATCCCTATTTTCTCATCCACTATAACATTTATGCTTTCCACAATAGTACAAGTTCTTTTGTTGTAGCATCTATAGGCTTTGCTCTTGCTGGAGTACCCAAGAAAAATGCCCTCATCACATCTAGGATCAAACTTCCCTAAATTCTGATCTTCCCTTCTGATGTAACATTTACTACCAAAAACTCTGAAATGTTTTACTGTGGTTGGTCTTCCTTTCCATAGCTCATAGGGAGTTTTGTGATGATTGACTCTTAACTGAGCTCTGGTGATAATATACACTGTTGTACTAACTGCCTCTTTCCAAAAACCATCAGGAAGCTTTGACTCATTCAACATAGCTCTAGCCATATTTTCAATAGTTCTATTTTTTCTTTCAACTACTCCATTTTGTTGAGGAGTTCTTGCTCGCTGAAAATTCCCTCTTAATCCCTTGTTGCTCACAATAATCCACAAATTCATTTGAAGTGAATTCTCCTCCTCTATCTGATCTTAAGCATTTTATTCTTTTGTCTATTTCATTCTCTATCATTTCTTTGAAGGCTTTAAACTTGTCAAGGGCTTCAGATTTTTCTTTCAGAAAGGTAACCCAAGTCATTCTAGAGAAATCATCTATGAAAAGCATGAAGTAACTCTCTCCCTGTATACTCTGAGTTCTGGTGGGACCACACAAATTAGTATGAATAAGATCTAAAGGTTTGGATGACATGTACCCTTTAGCCTTAAAGTTGGTTCTAGTTTGCTTTCCATGTTGACAAGGACCACAAATAGTATTTTGGGGTCTTTTCAATTTAGGTAAGTCTCTGACTGCTTTCTTATGGCTAATGTTGATAAGATTATCAAAGCTCAAATGTCCCATTATTTTATGCCATAGCCAACTTTCATCCTCTTGAGACAAAAAACACTTTTCCCTTTTTATCTCACTTAGCATGTAGAGGTTGTTAGGAGTTCGTCTTGCATTAGCAATGATTTTTCCATTCTCTACTTTCCTTATCTCACATCTATTAGAATAGAAAGTCACCATATGACCCTGATCACAAAGTTGGCTAACACTCAAAATATTATGTCTCAATCCTTCTACATAAAGCACATTTTTAGTTCTGGTTTTTCCATCTAAACTTAGAGAACCCTTTCCACAAATTTTAGCTGATCTGTTATCTCCAAAGCTAACTGACCCTCTACTAGTTTCTTTGAGAACTATAAACTTTTATTTTTCTCCAATCATGTGCCTAGAACATCCACTATCAAGGTACCATTTTTCTTCCTTATCTTGAGCATGAAGAGCAGTTTGAACTATCATAGATCTAGTTTTATTTCCATTTGTTTTCCTAACATTCACTTCACTAGATCTTTCCAATTTACACATTCTAGCTATATGCCCAAAATTATTGCATTTGTAACACATAATACTATCATCCATGAGTGGTGCAAAAGAATTAACATTTTTCTTAACATTGTCATTCACAATCCTAGTACAATGGATAGCTCTATGACCATATTTATTGCAAGAAAAACAATAGCCATGGAAAGTATTATGTAACCTGTTTGGAAGCCTTTGATGAGTGTTCCTTCTTTTGTGATCAACTCTTGTCCATTGCTCTCCTTTGTTTTCTTCTTTTCTGGTATCCTTTGGTTTTTGAAAGTTGACTTTATTTCTGTTGGATGTTCCTGCTTCTTGGATATGGAGATCTTCTTCCCTTTGCTTTCCAAGAAAAATATTTTGTTTAAGACTCATCTGTTCAAGTCTAACTCTTAGAGAAACCACCTCTTCTTCAAGTCTCTCACATTCAGCTTCCTTCCCTTTCAAAACCTCTATCAAAACCTGCTCAACTTTCTTTCCTTCTTCAGCTAGGATCTTGAAGTCTGTGAGATTTTGAGATAGTTCTATTTTGGCCATCTCTTCTTCTTGATTTTGTTGTTTTAAAACAAAATTCTCTTCCCTAACTTTTTCCAGATTTCTTAGGGCCAAAAATAATTCCCCTTTCAAATCAAATTCAATCTCTTCATCACTTTTCATGCTCATATGATCTTCCGAGGGATCCTTCTCCAAGCTATTAGGCTCTTCCTGGAGAGACCCGCTCTGATACCAATTGAAGAACATAGACTTATACTGAGAGGGGGGTGAACAGTATAAGATGCAACCATTTAAAAAACTTTACTTTAGATAGCAGTGGCATCACCATAACATTAACCATCACAGAAAGCAACACACAAAGAAGAGCCATTTTAACGTGGTTCACCCAAGATGGGCTACATCCACAGAAATATTTTCACTAAAATCTTTCTCAATCAAGTTCTTTGGGAAATCCTTTCCCTATTACAAATTTTATGAACTTCCTATCCAAAGGAGAATCCTTCCCCTCAACAAGTATTTATGAGCCTCCTACCCAAAGGAGATGTCCTATCCCCTCAACAAGTATTTATGAGCCTCCTACCCAAAGGAGATGTCCTATCCCCCAAAGCTCTAGAAATGATACTTCAGAAGATCACTACCTCTTCTACCGCTAGCAGGTGGAACTCCTTTCCATAGAAGACGTCCTGTCCTCCTTGCTCTAGCTCTAGAGACTTCTATCCTCACTGATCACCTCCACAGCTGCTCATCAAAACCTGTACTAAACATAGTCAATCGGTCCAACACAAGTCCTCTCAAACTCTATCACAAATCTGCACCAAACTCAGTCCTCTAGTCCAACACAAATCTGCTCTCAAATATCTATCAGATCTATCCCAAGCTTAAGCCAAAAGCTTGAACAAATCAATCACAACTGCTCACAAGTCTTCACCAAGACTTCATCAAATCTATCCACAAGTTCTTCAACAAGAACCTATCCAAATCAGTCCTAGCAAGCTCACCAAGAACTTGCCCAAATCAGCTCAAGCAAGTTTACCAAGAAACTTGCCCAATGTGAACACACAAAGAGAATTGTTAGAGACCCAATGTGTTTCATCCAATCATATCAAATCAATCTCATAGAAGCATAAAGAGAATTGTTAGAGACTCAATATGTTCTATCCTTCAACTTTCAATCTCAACTCAAATCAATCTCATAGAAGCATAAAGAGAATTGTTAGAGACTCAATATGTTCTATCCTTCAACTCTCAACAACCAAACAACTCAATTAGGGTTTCAACAACTTATAGCAATGGCATAAGCTTCTCACTCAAAAACCCTAAAGCAAACTTCAAATGCTTCCACTCTCATAAACCAGAATTATGCAATAACTCATAAACTCATCATGATCTCATAATGCATAATCAATACTTCCACTTTCAGAAAATAAGATCCACTCCAAATAAGGAAACTTAATTTAATCCTTTTCACTCCAAACTTATTTTCAGAAAACCATCAATCAATAATAACCATGGAAGAATGTGCCCATACCTTTACTTTGATGAAGAAGGAGAACTCAAAATCTGTCACAACACTAACTCTCAATTTGCCACAAATTAGAGTTAGCAACAATGGAATAATGCACAATGATAAGAGTCCTAATAACACCTTATCACTCCAACTCATCAATAATCAAAACTCACAAATATACATATCAACAATATTCCTTTACACCTTATAACTCCTACTTAATATATCACAAAATAACTTCAACCTCAAAAATAATTACAAGAGAATATCCACTCAATAACTCCAAAGGCTTTCTAACCCCAATATGACATTAAGCACAATTATTCCTTAAACCCTTATAACTCCTAAAATACATTTACTTCTAAATGCATTTACCACATAAACATTAAGCATCAATAATAACAATGTCAAAGCAATATTTCTATTTAACCTTATACCTCCATCCAATTACCAACAATAATTTGCCAAGTCAAATCAAATATTCCACATTATCAACAAAAGATCTACCTTGGCCAAAAATCAATTCTCCAACCTTAGGAGAAGTGTGGAGACACCAACATAAGCGCCAAAGTGCTTCCTCCTCCAAACTCATGGCCCAAGGCAACTGTTGTACCACGTGCACAATAATCCATGACCAAAAATGAAACATGCCCGAGCCGAATCGATCTCGACACCTCTGCCTAGCGAGCGCCTTCGCTCCACTACCTCCACCATTGGAGCACAAGTGCCCAATGAAACTCTCAAGCGCCACTCATCGTTTTACCTTCCCTTTGCTCACAGAAATTAAAGACAAACAGATTTGTCTTCCTCACAGGCATACGAAATCGAAACTTAAACATAGAGCAATACGAAACTCAAAAATCATAGAGCAATCCAAAATCGAAGGTCACAGAGCAATACAAATCGAAGGTCACAGAGCAATACGAATTCGAAGGTAATCATGCAAATCGGAGGTGTATTGAACCTTAGGAATTAATGCCCTTTAATAGTCTTTTGCATCCCATGCAAGTTGACGTCGGTGCTCCTTCCAAACAAATGACGTCGACGAGGTAAGTCTTCTACATTGGCATCGCTAAGGGTTTAGAAACCCTTTCAATAATAATTATTAAATTAATAATTATTATTTTATTAATAATAAACTTAACTTAAAACCTTTTCAAAGGTTTGAGTTAATTTATTTATTAATAATCAAAATGGACTTTTAAGGTTTTTTCAAGGAGCAAAAACCTTTTCATTAAGCCAAGATGGTTTTAATAAAAACCCTTAATGAGTCCAGATGGTTTTAAGAAAAACCTTTAACCTTGTCACCATGGTTTTAATTAAAAACCCTTAAACAAACATCATGGAACTTTCAAGATCTTTTTGGCACCAAACTCTTTTTGACATCAGCACAAATTCCTTTTGATATCAACACAAACTCCTTTTGACATCAATGACAACTCACAACCATGAAGCTAGGCAACATACCCAAAATTGCCAACATAAGATTAATGGGTATCCACCTAGTCTGTATTTAGATTACAACACTAAGAAATCTACTAGATACTCCCATGCATCTACTGTAAATTTGATATCTTCTAGTATTCCATAAAGAAGTACTTTAGACCTATCTTCCAACTGTAGCATAG
This sequence comes from Wollemia nobilis, assembly GCA_028583015.1. NCBI lineage: Eukaryota > Viridiplantae > Streptophyta > Pinopsida > Araucariales > Araucariaceae > Wollemia > Wollemia nobilis. The sequence continues at coordinate 18,475,176 of JAQPPZ010017235.1, forward strand.
TTTTAGTGGGCTTTAGGTTGGTCAATTTCAATTTTTGCATTGTTTCCTAGGGTATGACATTGATGGCAGCCCCAAAATCTACTAGTGTGTTGGGTAAAATGCAGCCCTCTATTTTTACAGTCAGCACATGGCTTCCTAGATCTGAATACTTTTGGCTGTAGATATTTCCTAATATAAGATCAGCTAACTGACCTATGAAATTGATTGATTTAGTTGGTTTCCTCCCTAGTTTCTTGAGGCACAATCCTCTTAAGGCCTTTACATAAATAGGTATGTCTCTAATGGCCAGAAAGAGAGGAATTGTGATTGTTAAGTTATTTAAACTAGAGAGGATATCAAACTTTATTTGTATTGGTTTCTTGGGTTCTTGCAACATTTGTAGAAAAGGTGGAACCTTCTCTTTGTTATTTATAGGTGTTGATTCTTCTTCTACCTCTTCTATAAGGGGTGATTCCCCTTTCTCTACTTCTATTGGTTCCTCTTCTTCTACAAGAGGAGTGACTTCTACACCTACTTGTTTTCATGACCTTAATTGGATAGGATCGTAATCTACCTTAATATTATAGAAAAGGTACATCTTGTTTTCCATATGATAGGCTAGTTGCTTGTTGTTTGGGTTTTTTGTTTGGTGTGCTAGTAACTGAGGAGTCCTTAGATCAGGTAAATTTGGTAGGCTTGGTTGTGGTGGAGCTGGAGCAGTGTGCTATTGATACTGATTCCAAGCATTTTGATTTTTCCATTACTGCCCAAGCTGTTGATATTGGTTCCAAGAATAAGGGTTGTAAGGATTTGCTCCTTGAGGAAATAGATTCCAAGGTTGTTGACCATACCAACCCATGTTGGGTGGATGGTTTTGACCTTGATTCTGGTAATTGCTGCTCCCATAGGATGACATTCTTGATTGCATATTATTATCCATAGGAGATTGTTGTCAGTTCCTCCTATTAACCATGAAGTATGCCTCTGCTACTTCAGGTTCCTCTTTAGATTTTATTAATTGTGGATACAACTTCATTTTATGATCCTTCTTACAAACAACACATACACGAACTTTATTTTTTGGGCACTCATCTTTGGGTTGTTTGCCTCTACATTTGGGATAGAAGTAGGCCAATGTTGCCTCATTATACTACTTCTTTCTTTGAAGTAAAATAGTATCCATTTAAAGAGCCAGAGATGATAACATCTCACTCTTAAGATATTCTAGCATGTTGCCTATTTCTATTTTAGTGATAGTGGCTGACTACTTAACATTTCTAGAGGTTAATTTACCCTTTCTTCTTGATAAATTTTAATACAACCGTCGAATATCATCCATTTGGTGTTGATAAATGTCTCCCATAGAGATCATATTTATAGCTTCTAAGGATTCATTTGTTAGTCCTTTTATAAAAATGCTTCTTAGGGACCTATCTCCTAGTTTTGAATGGGGTGATCTTTGCAAATTGAAGTTGAACCTATCCCAGTATTCTTTGACAGATTCCCTTTTATTTTGGATTATATCTAGAACTTCCTCTCTTGCATCTCTTGCTCTACCAAAATCTTAATACTGATTGAGGAAAAGTTTCTTCAATTATTCCCAAGTAGTTATTTGTTTATCCCCCAAGCTGATGAACCAGCACAAAGCTGAATCATCAAGGGTGGAAGAGAATAATTTCAGTTTCTGAGGATCTATGGTGTAATCCATAGATATACATAAAACATCAAATTTGAATAGATATCTAGGATCTATTGGTAGGCATCTAAAGGTTGAAATGTGGGTAGGAGAGATGTGTTTCATCTTGTGATCTCCTCCTACCTCTCCTATTGGAAAACTGAAACTAGTGTATTTTTTCTCTATATTTTATGTCATTCTTCCTACTATTGGTGTTTCCACTCTTGCTTCGTTCAAAGCAACTTTTAATACTTCTAATTAATTTCTTTTATCCTAAAAAAGGATGGATAAGTTAGAATTTGAGATAGTTTCATCTAACACTACTTACCAATGTTCAGCATTTAGTAGATCCTCCTCATATTGAACTCTACTTATCTTTGATCCTTCTCTAATAAATTGTTGGATTGTTTTAGAAGGATCTTGTGCAAATATTAGGTGTGCCCACCAATGCAAAGGTGGAGATTGAGGTGGTGAGAGTTTAGTCTCAGGTTGAGGTTCTACTAAAGCAGAAGTATTTTGAGAAACAACTTCTTTGTTTTTTGAAAAAATGACCGTCTAGTCCATTGTTCTTAGGTGGACTCATACAAAATTTTAGATGAAAGTTTTTGAAGAAAATACTCTAAACTAATGTAACTATTTTTTCTTCAAAATAGGAAATTACAATGGCTATTCCTCAGCAACGACACCAAAATGTTGAGAAAAACATTGGTTAGTTTTTCTACAGTTCAATTAATTACCTTCATTTAATTTTCAACCTGGGGTAGCTCGTAGTCTTGTGAGTAGTCGTGCAAAATCTATGCTTGTAATTTCTCCTTTAGAGATGATTCCCTTGGATTATGGTTTGGTGGTGTTTTTTGTTCATTGAAGTTTATGTTTAAACCAATAATCTCATGCTAAGTCTAAGAAACAGGAATGAAAATATTCAAAATATAAGTAACTACTTTGTTGGAAATTATAGAAAATAGGGAAAATAATTGGAAATAAATTTATCTATTAAGGTCCAAGGTGTAGACCAATTGTTTCATCCAAACCCCATAATGGGGGCAGAGGTCCAAGGTTCAAATCTCGAGCCTCGCCGGACTGAATGCTTGTCCCTTTCTTGGTGCTTTTAGCGGCGTAAAATGTTTAAAATGATTGTGGCATGGTAGTTATAGGGGCGGACTGCGTGAAGATCTGTGTGGCGGCTTCTAGGGCGAACAACGTAGAATACTATGGCAGCCATAAAAATTGGACAGCCTACTCGGATTCGTGGTGGCTACCGATTCCACCATGTAAATTCAAAAAAAAAAATTATCTATTAAAACAATCACAAAAAATAGGGGAAATAGGAGAGAACTATGTTGTAAGTGGGCCCACACTTCCAGAAGGTTTTTCCTGTGGTAGAATAATCACCAGATGCTTAAAAGATATTATTACAAGAACAATGCAAAGATTTATTAACAGTTTACAGCAAAAGAAATTTACATAAAAATTTTGGGTATCTTCTTCAGGGGTGGCCTACATAGTTATAAGATATGCGGCCAGCCCTGTTACAACCGTTTGCTTAATTAGAGGAGTCAGATAAAATATCGTGATATTTTAGTGTATTCTATTTTTAGAATATTCTAATATTTGATTTACTTGAATTACAAAATTAATTTACATATCAACTAAAAAATAGGTGACGAGTCACCTTTGACATTGTCTGATGTTTGATTGTGATGCTATAAATCCCTTCATGCTAGTTGTCGAAGTGTTTGCTCTAATCTATCAACCACAGAGTCATGTTGAAGTTTGGCATAAAAAAAAATCAGGCACCATGATTGAAAAATTTAGTAGTCAGGCACCTTCCATCGCATAACGGGAAGCAGGAACCTTCTGTCACATAACAAGAAGCAGGAACATTCCACTGTACAACGAGAATCAAGTGCCTTCCACCATACAACAGGAAGCAGGTGCCTTCCACCATACAATAGGAAGCAGGCGCCTAAAAATTAGGTGCTAAAATGGAGTCAAGCGCTTCAAAGGACTTGGGTGCCTGACTTCATGCCTCTTTACCGATATTCCATAGATATTTTTCCTTCATTAATTTGTAAGTTCTAGGTCTGAGTTGGACCTCGATAAAAACATGCCAAAATGTAATAATTTCCACTAAATATACACAAATTACACTTAAAAATAAATATTAGAGAACACTATCAATTATATATAATTTCCATAAAATATTTATATCTACAAGAATATATGCCACACATTATGGGGAAAAGAGTACAAAAAATGAACAATTTAGTGGCTCATCATCAGGCTTACTAGCCTTCACTATTCAAGGATGTAGCCAAGCATGTGAGCTACTGTGATCAATGTCATAGGATGGGCAAACCTACTCTCAAAGATGAGATTCCACTCCAACCACATGTTCACATTGAACAATTTGACAAATTGAGGATGGACTTCGTAGGACCTATTAATCCACGATTAGGAGGTAAGAGGTATATCCTAGTTTGTACTGACTATGTGATAAAGTGGGTTGAAGTGCAAGATTTGCATGATTCAAAGGAGAAAATTGTAGCAGCTTTATTGTATTCATCAATTTTTACAAGATTTAGGGTCCCAATGGAGATCACAATATATCAAGGACCTTAGTTTACTTCAAGGATGATCCAAGAACTCATGCAACAATACCAAATAAGGCATAATAAAACCACTTCCTACCTTCCACAGGTGAATGGGCAAGTTAAAGTGACCAATAGAGAGTTGTAAAATATCCTAACAAATACATTACAACAACATAGGAAGGATTGGGCTACTAGATTACCAGAAGCAGTGTGGACCTACAAGACTACCTGGAAGACTACTACTGGTTTACACCATTTCAGTTAGTCTATGGGATAAGTACCATGATGCCTATAGAGTTTGAAGTCAAAACACTTAGGATTATTGTAGAATTGAATATAGATCTGGATGATGCACAAAAATAAATAATTTAGCAGTTAATCAGTTGTATGAATATCGCCTTGAGGCTCTACAAAAAATAGAGATCATTCAAAAACAAAGGGCCAAGTGGCATGACCGCAACACCAGGCCAAAGTAACTTAAAGTCATAGAATGTTTAGTACTCTATGATTTATGGTTCTAGGAAAGGAAGTGCAAGCTCATGCAGTGTTGTATGGGGACATATGAAGTGACTAAAGTCATAAACAATGGGGTTGTAAGAGTCAGAATAATAGACGGTAGTAACATTACTTTAACAGTCAATGGCCACCACCTATGTCCATACCATGTGTCTGAAGTATACATTATTGAGTCTAGATTAGGCATGGGGGAAACCCCAGTTGATTCTAATTTTATCTTAAGTCAGTAACATGTGGACCTAGTCCACATAATCCCAAAGACAATTATTCTTTCAAAGTTTTTCTTTTTTTTTTAGTTGTGTTTTTGTTTTGCAAGAACAATGTCCTTTGTGAAATCCTTAGGCATCTTGGGAAACCTAGGCCTAATAGGCATAGGATACATGAACCTACACATTTCCAAATTTCTAAGAGTAGGAGTAGCTCATACCTCAAAAGAGTAATACTAAACCTGAACTTACACAAAATAGTTTGGATTGGTCTCTTTGGACAATAAAATACTCAATTGTTGGTTCAAGGGTGGATGCTAAATTTGTTCCTATTTTTCAATCAGAAGCATTGAATGTCCTAATCAACATGATAGCGCATATATAAGGACAAGTTAGCACCCATTGAATAAAAAAACACCATTTTTTTTTATTTTATGGGAAGGCATATGCTTCCCGTTATGAGAGAAGGCACTGCTTCCCGTTGTACGATGGAAGACACCTACTTCTCATTGTATGGTGGAAGGTGTCTACTTCCCATTATACCATGTAAGGTGCCTTCTTTCCATTTTTTAGTAGAAGACACCTTCTTCCCATTATACGCTTTATGGCACCTAACTCCTAGTATGTTACAAAGATGGTGCCTGCATCTCATTTTCTGGCAGATCAATGCCCGACTCCTAATTTTTTAGGAGAACTACTAAATTCCAATTTTTGGGAAACTGACACCAAATATTCTTAGCATATGTAAAATTAATAATAATAAAAAATAAAAAAAAAGGTTAAGTTTGTATAAATTTTATTTTATAAGTACGACACCCGACAGTTAGCAAAAATGTGTCTACTTCCCATGTCAGGCATAAGAACCTAATTTCTAAGGCACCTACTTCCCATGTTAAGTAGAGTTCCTAATTGCTAAAGGCACCTAATTCCCATGTTAAGTAGAGTTCCTAATTGCTAAAGGCACCTACTTCCCATGTTAAGCAAAGCACCTGATTCGTAAGGTGTCTATTTTCAATTTCCAAGGCACCTGAGCGCCATAATTAGAAAAGAAGATGTCTAATATCCATACAAAAAAGGTGTCTAATATCTATCTACTATGACCATTTTATTTCTTGATAGAATAACATATCAGCATTGGTATGTGGCTTGAGCCACGTCAGTACCCCATGCATATGCAAAGTCAAGTATACCATGGATAAAATTAAAATTTGACATCAATTAACTTTTAAGAAGGGGATGTTTGTTGTCCCAAGGAGATACGTTTTTTCTAATTTTTATTTTGAATGTTGTAGGATTTCTCAAATAAATCACATTACAGATATCAAGAACCAACCATGTCAAAGAAAATTCATTGCATGGGAACCATGGCCATAATTTTCCATTGCATTTTTTCCAATCATCAAACACCAACCAATAGCGATGCACCACAAATATTTGTGCATATGCACCCACGAAACGAATTTAGGTGCATGTTTAAATTTTCTATTTTTTGTCTATATTGTTTTCATGAACATGTGTGTCTATGGAAATGTGTCGATACAACCCCCATTATTACCTTAACCACTTAAACATATCCACTTGGCATGGTGTTGTGTGGCATACCTCTGATTGGTCAACAATTTATGGTTATCATCTCCACACAATCAGGCACATGCTCAAATTAAATTTATTATGAATAACCATAATCACTATTGATTATGGTAATCAACCACCTATGTGCATGAACATAGTTGTTTTAAAAATTTGTTTTTCAGCTACTATGAAGGAACCTTCAGAGAGGAAATAAAAATAGAGAGGTGTAGCACAGTAGAAATTTGAAGAGGAAATGGAAGTATCCTTAAGTGAATTGTGAACTAAAGGTAAATCATGGGGGGGGAAATCAAAAAATCATGATCTCAAGAAGAGTGACCTGACTGACTTCTCAGGCATTTATGTAGACATCCAAACACAGTTGGATGATGCAAAATGGATGGACTACTATTGAATGGTTAGTTAGGCCAAAATGCAGTGGTGGCAAATGAATTTGTGGTGTCAATGAGAGAAGGGGTTGTACACATGTGGGGGCTAGATATTCCAGTCATAGAGACCTATAACACTAGAGTTATAGGCCTCCCTCTTATAGGGGAGTGTACGTACAAGAAATATAACCTTACCCTCTATGCACAAAGATTTTTTGGAGTACCAACCAAGCAACTGATGCACGGCAGCTTACCAAAAAACCATATTCCCAAGCTCTTGAGGGAAATTTTTGAGTAGATTGCTCTCTTCTTTACATGCTCTAGTAGTTACTCTCATATAAATTCCAACAACTTTTGTTTTCTCAATCACATCCTACATGGGGATAAAATCAATGTTCCCTATTACCTTGTATGCACCCTAAAATATAAGGCCAAGCAATACCAGGAAGGCACCACCTCTGCCCTGGCTCACCATGGCCTGATTTTGGCCTTGGTGTGATATGTAGAGTCACATAGAAATGTGACAATTGAGGAAACTATGGGCACTAGTGCAGTAGTAGGGGCACAATTAGAGGAGGAGGTGCCAATTCAAAATGAACAGTCATCCCAATGGGTAAAAAAACATGCAAAAACACTGCCTGCATCCCAACCTACAAGAAATACAGGGGAAGTAGGACAGGCCTCGTCCCCTGATTTTCCCTAATTTAAGGAGGAAGCAGGATAGGGTCTATCTCCTTATGCACCTCAATTCAAAGATGAGGCAGAGTAGGACTTCATACCCATTTCCACTAGGATGTGAAGCAGAAGAACAAAAGCATAAAGGGTGGTTTCAAGCTCATCTAACGAAGAGACACCAATTGATGAGATCAACGGGGAGGAGTATATGGTCTAGATTTTACAAGATATATCTAGTGGGCCAACTCCTCAATAGGATATGGCCATGGAAGATGTACCACTAGAAGGCTAGGTGGAGGATTTGCAATAATAATTGCAGGTTTTAAAATAATAGGCTTCCACTTGGAAAGCTAAATTTAAAGAAGAACATGCTCTATTTGAGGAGTCTTGTAAGGAGGCTACATTAAATATGCATGAATTGTATCAAACAATTTGGCAATTGCATATACAATTGCAGTTGCATGGCAGACCAGTAGGAGTCGAGCAGCTGGCTAGAGTTGATGCAGTAGTGTAGACTAATGGGGCAACAGAATTTCCCCCTATTGATACAAAAATAGAATAGGGAGATGATTTTGCAATGGAAGTAGATCAGACCTATTCTATGTCTCCATATGAAGAGCATATAATCCAAGAGGATGAATTTGAGGTTGATAAACCTCAAAATATATAACAGCCTACAAATGAAGGAGATGATGGAGAAAAGGATATGGAGGTCGACGAGTCTCAAATGTTAGGCAAGGAGGGAGAGGTAGAGCACTCTACAATTGATGCAGGGGCTGGAAAACCTTAGGAGGAAGAAGCAATCCCTATTGTGTAGCAATTTACTACCTAAATCCCTTGTACACCAAGGAACAACAGTTGCACCAACACACCCTAGGTTACAACAAATCAAGCTGAGATCAAAATAAAAAGCCACAAGGCCATCTCAATGATGACCTAGAACTAGAGTGAGAGTTTCCGAGTTGAAGGCATTGGACATTGAATCTGATAAGGAATTAGAGCTAGATTCTAATGAGGAATGGGAGGTAGCAAAGAATCTGTTTGCTACCCAAAAATAAAAATTTGAGGAGCTTAAGAATAAAATTAAGCCAGATAAGAAAATTTGGAAGAAGGCCTCCAAGAAATCCCTCAAGGAATCATAAAAGGAGGCCATGGAGTAATTTGATAGGCCTCATAGAAAAATTATAGTTGCCCAACCTGAGCAGTTCTGGTACTTGTATGGATCGGAGGATGGAAAACCTTCAAGGATGCAGGCATATTTTAAAAGGATGGTATTTATAGGCCTTGTGCAACAGGAAGATCTGGTATCAAGCAACAAAACTCCCCATATGGAAAATAAAGAGGTCCAATATAAACCTAAGCTTTATCCAATAGGGGTATATTTAACCACAGCCAGGGTTGCTAAAGAATCAAGCATCCCATTTGGTGATAAATAATTAGTGCTTGTGGGTGAAAATTTGTCACTTCACCATGAGTACTGTAAAATGGTTAAGTCTGCATTCAAGAAGGATACCACTAGTTTCTATGGTTATTATCTAAATTTTTATAAATGCAAGGTGGCCTAGACCATAGAATCACCCAAGAAGAGAGCAGGGCCAAGTGAACCATTTTAGCGTAGCAAACACCAAAAGCAACAAGGTCAGGAGACAACTACTCCCAAGGCACCAAAGGGGTGAAAGCCCTAGGACAAATAAAAAGCCAAGGCCACTAACAAGAAGAGGACATATACCAATAGGGCTTATTAGGATGAAGTGAATAGAACTGGTAATTACCAATTCAAAGTGGCACAAGGATGTGCCACCCCTTAAGCATGGGGGGGTGATGAGCCAAAGAATTGCTCATTTTTTTTTACTCTTTTCTCCATAATGTGTGGCATATATTCTTGTAGATATAAATTTTTTATGGAAATTATATATATAATTAACATTTTATTTTACATGTTTTCTAATATTTGTCTTTAAGTGTAATTTGTGTAGATTTAGTTGAAATTGTTGCATTTTGGAATGTTTTTGTCGAGGTTCCACTCTAACCTGGAACTTGCAATTTAATGACGAAAAAACATATGGGGAATATTGGTGAAGAGGTATAAATTCAGGCACTCAAAATCCTTTAAAGAACCTAAATTTTGTTCAGCACTTAACCATTAGGTGCCTACTTCACGTTAGGCACTTGCTTCCCATTGTACGATGAAAGTTTCCTACTTCTCATTGTACGGTGGAAGGCACATGCTTCCTATTGTATAGTGAAAGGCACCTACTTCTCGTTATACCATAGAAGGTGCTTTCTTCTTGACTTCTACATATAAGGTGCCTGCTTTTTGACTTCTTCAAACACGATGCATGATTTCCACTAATGCCAAACTTCAACACGACTCTGTGGTTGGCAGAACAGAGTGAAACTTCAACAACCAGCATAAAAGGAATTTCAGCATTGAAATTGAATATGGGATAATGTCAAAGGTGACTCATCACCCATATTCCAGTTGATACATAAATAATTTATGTAAATTTGGCAAATAAATATCATGCATATTTTGGAAACATAATATGTTGAAATATCACAATATTATGTTTGATTCCTTCAATTAAGCAAATAGTTGTAACAATGAATCATTTTTTGATTCATCCTAAAAATTGTAATAGGGTTGACCGCATACCTTATAAATATGCAGGCCACCCTTAAGAAGACCCCTTAAAATTTCTTGTAATTTTCTTCTACTGCAACTGTTAATAAATTCTTTGAGCATTTTCTTGTAAAACTCTTCTAAAGAATTTGATGATAATTTTACTCTGGCCAGAACCTTTTGGAAGTGTGGACCCACTTACGACAGACTTCTTCCCTATTTTCTATATTTATTTTAAAAGATTAATTTATTTCTATGTTATTTTCCTTGTTTTCTATGATTTCCATCAAGGTAGTAATTTAGATTTTAAACATTTTTAGTCCTGCTTTCTTAGACTTAGTATGTGATTATTGGTTTAAATCGAAACTTCAACGAATATCAAATACCCCCCAAACCATAATCCAAGGGACTCATATTTGAAGAAGAAATTACAAGCATAAATTTTGCATGGCTGCTCACAAGACTACGAGCTACCCCGAATTGACAATTAAATGGAGGCAATTAATTGAACCATAGAAAAACTAACCAATGTTTTGCCCAACACAAGATACCATTCTTGATCCCTACTTATGAATAAGGTTGCTAGTAGTCTTAGATCTATGTTTTGCTCCATTATGTTATGTATCATGCACCAGCTCACCATGTGGTTCAAATGCTCGATTAGAGTAGTTAAGTCCTCCCCATTGAAGTATGAGAGAGATTTGAGAGCAGATATTTGTATCTCCTCCCTTAATTCATGTTGAGTAGTAAGTGCTAAGGGACCTTTATTATTATAGTCACATAATGTTTTGGGTGTTTTGAAGCAGCCATATTTTGGCTTCTAGCTCTTCTTATTTATGGAATGGTGTCAAGTGGAGGGAGCAACTCTTATAGATTTTTAGCAACAAAGGACCTAGTAGTAGGTCTCTCATTCATACACTTTTTTTTCCTTTGATTGGAATGTATTTCCTAGGTGAATACAACATGTGATCTCAGACGAAATAGATTTAGGCCTTCACCAAAATCTTAGTTTAATGTCCTTCAATGTGGCTTCCTCTAGATGTTCATTCTAAGAGAAGATTCATTTCATGGCTTTGTCTTGATACTCAATGTGGTGTCACTACCCCTTTAACTCCTTGTGATGAATATAACTACTTAAGACATCAATTATGCAATAGATTTGATGTGTCACCACAAAACTATTAGCCTTGTATCTAGTGTGGAAAAGTCCACTAGCACTATTGTAAATTAGTTTGAGATTTTTTTGTAAGCTAAAATTCTAGATAAAACATAAGGTACCAATGGACTCTCAACTAGATATAGCTTCATCATAAGTGATGTCATTGTCTTCCTTGTGCAAATCCTTAATGTCACAAAATTCATTGCTAGATTTGACATAATTGTGTCTACCAATATCTTGGTTTAGTCTCAAGCCATCTATAAGTGGTGGATTTATGATCCCCATAACTATTCTTAGATTATTTTCTATATCCATGGATAGGTGTTGTATTGGGTGTAGTAAAAGTCATATGGAATGCAATAATATCCATATCATTGAAGATAATCAGTTGTATTGAAGTCATAATATAATATGGGTAAGGTCATAACATTCAACAACTTGTTTGCCTCTTCTATAAATTTACACTCTAATATAACATTATAATAATAATCATTACTACAATTATAGATGTTTTCCATCATGGGTCAAGTCATGAATATTTGATCATAAATAATGGCATCCATGGAATCTCCTTGTGGACAATGATTCACTAGGGATATGATCTATGTCCATACATGGTCATCCTCCTTCTCCTTGATAGAGCAAGAGGTTGATTTTTCACCATGGAGCACAGTAGGAGGATGTCTTCACCATTCCTTCAATGTATTATCATGCTCTAATAACATTGATGTTTTCGATGCTTAGATGCTTTGATGATATTGCACTATGGTTGAAAGATATTTAAATACAATGCTTTGCTCAAATATGACATAATAAACCATAACCAACCTATAACTATCCTTAACTAATGTAATCACATAGATCTTGTTATGGATGGTATACCACTCTTATTTGTTAGCTTTTGATGTTAAATATTTAATAAAAAATAAATGCAAGATCTAAAAACAAGTGTTATATCAAATATAAAATAATGGCAATATTCTAAACATGTAAAACTCATGAATAACTTCTGCAACTACCATTAAAAAAGCTCATAAAAATAGTATTTGATATAGAATGGAGATCTCAAATACTCCATACTTCATACACTCTTGCTCTACATTGTGACTTGTGTCACTCTACATTGTTGTGGATTACTCTCACTCATATTATTATTATATATATATATATTATATATATATATATATAAATAATAAAATTTGACTCTTTATATGGAGAAATCTTGGCCTTCACTATTATTGAGACTCTTCACTTTCCTATTTTATGGACTCATGTGCACATAGACTATTATACACATTTACATTATTGAATACTTTGCACACTCTAATAATACTTATGTATTTATTACATTGCATAAAGTAAATACTCACACTCTAATCTAAGACACACTCCTAATCTAAATATGTACTCAAGGTGGTACATTAGCATGTACCAAATAATTATATATTCTAACACCCCCTTGTATTACATTATTTGGCTATTGTCTTCATATTTAGTCTCGAACTTGTGCTCTCCTTCTTTGCTTTCTTCATTATGTTCCTTGTCTATATCCTGATCAAGTAAATGATTAGTATCTTCATAAAATACTATCTTTGTTGAAAGAGCTTTAACTTCATGTTCTTTTGTAGGTTCTTCCAGTTCTTAAATTTCTTGAATCTCTTGAGCTAAGTGCCCCTTTTGTTTTCCTTCTCTATATTGTAACTGAGGTTGATTGTATTGATTTTGAGAAGTATACTAATGTTGAAATTATTGTTGATGTGGACTATATTGATTTAGATATTATCTTGGTTGGAATGGCCTATTTTATTGGCTTTCAAAATTTGTTTGATTCCCTTAATACTGATTTCTTGGATTAAATCTACAATAATTTGTACTATGTCCCTTCTTTCTGCATACTTGACAATATCTATTATTCCATCTTGATCTACCTCTTGAGAATGAAGTAATATTTCCTTGTGGATTATCTTTTGAGACTAAGTCATTATTAGTCATTTCATATTTCACTGAATTTTCTACCTCATATTCTTGTAGTATATTGACTAACTCATCAAACGATGTATCTTTACTTAGAATTTGTAAAGATGTGACAAGATGCTTGTAGATTTTTAGAAGTTCTCTTAGGATTACTTGAACAAGAAACTTGTCTTCTACCTTCTCTCCTAAGGTTAATAATTTTCCTTTTATATCAGCTACTTTTCTTAGAAAAAATTCTATACTTTCACCACTATTAATTTTTAGAGAATGCAATTGGGTTTGAAGATTCAAGATAGTGGATTTATTCTTTTATTCAAATATCTTGGCTAAAGTATTCCAAGCTTCTATAGAAGTTGTTGTTGAACTAATGTATGGTTGTATATCATCAGTAATTGCAAATGTTATTATCATGAGTGCTTTTGCTTCATCTTCTTCATACTTTTGAATTTCCCTAGCATCTTTAGTAGGTTTAGTTTTTGCTCCTTTAACAATATCCCAAAGTTTTTCCACTATCAATATTGACCTCACTTTGTTTTTCCATGAAGTGTAATTAGGACCTTTAAGAAGTTGAGATTTTGAAAGAAAGAATTTATTTGTTGTCATGATGACACTTGTAGACTACCTTATATCTCCCTAATATTTTAATGAAATACTAATGTCAATTTCAATGTAGCCTTCAACTTCTACTTCTTTAGAATGAATACCTTATATGTTTCCCTAGGTATAAATGATCAACCAATAATTTTGATAAAAGTTTTCAATTCTTCAAAACTCTAGGTTGAATTCCTTTTATCTCCCAAATTTCATTAGTATGGTTTCTAAATTTCAAAAACCTAATTTGATGTTGAAGTCCTTATAACTCCCAAATAAGAAATTTAGAAAACAAAGATATTTGCAAATTTTAATATTCCTAATTTATGTAGAAATCCTTATTCCTCCAAGTTAAACTATTTGCAAATATTTCAATGTGGCTTGAATTTCAAATAGAATGAAATAATTCTAAAAACTTTAAATTATTATTTCCAAAATACTCAAAATACTTCAAAACTATTTAATATAGTTTCTAAGGTTCTAAGTATTCAATTAGCTACCTTATCCCTCCATTAATTCAATTAATCTATGATGTACTAGATTAATTAATCTCAACCTTAGAATAATTAAAAGTAATATCCCTTATGGCTCCTTAACCTTTGCAAAAATTGAATTAAATCAAATGTTATGTACCTCCTTGCAAATGGTGCATGCTAATTTCATTTTTCAATGCTTTGACCTTCCTCTGCTTGCTTGTAGGCTTATCTATCAACCAAATTAATTCCTCTAAACTAGCACACTATAATGTAGGTTGGCTTCTATGTAAACCTACATTCTCCATGAAATCTTCACTCTTCATGAAGTTCTTGACTCCTTCGTTCTTCCACAAGATTACCTCCAAGTGTGGGCTTTGATGCTTTTGATTTCCTCCATGTATGGGCTCTGAATAGCTTCTTTAGACTTAGTAATAACTTCACCTTCCTCTCTCTTCAATTATGAGCTTCTCCATGCTCCAAATAACACTCTCCTTTAGGCACTCTTCAACTACAAGCTCGAGCCTCAATATTTTTAGGCTTGTTCTTCCTTTCTCTCTACCCTCTATAGTGTAACCTCCTTCAATGTATTTAATGTAGTTTGTAAGGTATTATTTCTTCTACCAATGACCCTTGGCATTCCTCCTTTGATGTGCCAAGTGGTAAGAATATTTTCAATGACCTTTTCAAATGGCTCTTTACCTCCTTTGCAATGCTCATTCTTTGGTAACACTCAGATTGCACTCGAAATCCTACGTACCCTTTCAAAAACAATACTCACCTGACTATGTGATTCCTTCTACCTTATCATCCACCAAATATCATGTGGTCTTCAGCTTGTTGATGGTTATGGAAGCCAATATTTTCTTCCTTCTAACTATTACAACTTTGGTTGTCTCTTCTACATTCTTTCGATGTCTAATCAAAGTTTATTTGATTGCTCACTCTCCTATGTACGTTGGTGATGCTTCTTCTTCCAAGACTTGCAATTTTTTGTTACTCCAAACCTTAGGTTGATTCTAGTGCTTCCACTTTGTATTTTCTCTCTTCTCACAGTTGTAGGTGGTTGAAGCATTTGGCCTCCTCTTTGTCTTTGCACTTACATTCTCCTTCAACCATTTCTTCAATGGAGTGGATGACTGTTTGAGTTCCTTCTAATGGCGGTTGGATTTCTTCCAAGAGCTCACTCCAAGTGGCACATGTTTTGATGCTCTTCATGAACTCTTTGTAATAGCCCTTATTCTCAGCTTTGGTGGCTCCTTTCCTCCTACATATGGTGGCTCAACATCTCCAACTTGATGGTAGTTTCCAATGCTCTACATTGGCTGAATGATGAAAATGGCTATCTCCTTCAATATGGTGGTTTTACCACTTTTTTGGTGGCTATTCTACACCAAAAAACTCTACAAATTTTAGTGCCTTTCTTGGTGTCTTTAGACACCTTAAGTTTTTAATATTTGAGGAGCACTTTATTCGGCCTTATTTTCCTTAATAGAACTAACAAAAAAATTTGCACTTTCTTTGATTATAAAATAGCATTCATTACTAGTATTCTCTTCTCCTTATTTCTCCTTTTCAAGCAAGCTTTAACTCTACTCTTTGTAATGATAACAATTTCTCCTTATTTATCTTGGAGATACTCTACTTCAACTTCCTTTTGATGGATTTAAAACTTGAATATGTAGCTATTAAAATACTTTCTTTTATGCTTTAAGAGAACACTTTTATAGTTACCTTTTTGCTTGCCAAGTTTGTTGCTCAATATGTTGCCTTCAACTTCTAAAATTTGCAGCACCTTTCTATGACCAAATGTTGTCCAATGCTTCTCCTAAATCTGCCTTAAAATTATCCAAAATACAGCTCTCTAATATCTTCTTAATGTTGCCCAAATTTACAGCTAAAAAATCTTCAATTCGTTGCTCCAAAAAACTAATTTCTTCTCCTTTATCTCACTGTCCAAAAATAACATTCAATTCCTTCAAATTGCTGCCTTCTTTTGCTATCAATCCCTCCTTTAATTTTTTGTCCAAGGGCACTTCAAAAACTACCCAAATCTTCTTCAATTTGCAGCTCTATGTCACCTTCAATTTGTTGTCCTGTGACTCTTCAAATTCTACTGCAAAAATCAGGAAATCTCCTCTGCAAATCAGCCTTCAAGATCTTAATGGTTGTCCTCAAACTTCTCAAATATGTGGCCTCTTCAATTCTTCTTTCTCCTCCTATCTCTCACTAAAATCTGATTTCAAATCTGGCCTCTTTTTTTGGCCTCTTCTTCAAGAATCTAAATGTCTTGAAGTCTTCAAAAATACTTTCTCAAATTTGGCAAACTTCTTGCCAAAATATTTCTTCCTTTTGGGCTTGTTGTTGGATGGTAACAATTGTCCCAAATTCCTCTTTCTAGGAGCTTCTCCTACTTGCAATATTCTTCCTCAAACTTTCTTCAAATCTTCTCCAATGGCCACTTCTTCAAA
Organism: Wollemia nobilis; assembly: GCA_028583015.1. Classification (NCBI taxonomy): domain Eukaryota; kingdom Viridiplantae; phylum Streptophyta; class Pinopsida; order Araucariales; family Araucariaceae; genus Wollemia; species Wollemia nobilis. The sequence continues at coordinate 18,492,070 of JAQPPZ010017235.1, forward strand.
TTTCTCAATAGGGCTTCTCTAGCCTTCTTCTTTCTCCTTTCAAATTTTCTTGAGACCTCTTATCTTGGGTCTTCAAATTTTGCAACTCTTCAATTGGATATTTTCTTAGTCCTTATATATCTTCTTTCTCAAATATCCTATCTCCTTTCTCAAATATGCAATGGGAACCTCTTCTTTAGGGTCTCCTCCTTCAATTTTTAGTCTTCTATGGGGTCTCCTCAATCTTCAATCTCCAATGGAGCCTTTATCTTAGACCTCCTTAATCTTCAATGTTTGATATTTTGCTACAACCAAAAACTAATCACTATATGAGGAAAGCACATAGAATTTTAGACAAATGGAGATGAAATTATTCTCTATCTATTGTAGGAAGCTTCTCAACTTCTGAGAACTACTTTTCTACAACAAAATATTAGACAATGGCAATCAAATCTCTAGAATTCTAATTTATTAAACTTCACTAGTTATCCTTCAATCTAGTGGAAAGATATCTATACTAAGTCCTAGTCTTCATGATTTCTCCTACAACCCTATGGAAATACTCTAGCCAAAATGCCACTTTAAAAATTCTAAAAATAAAATCTTTCTATCTCCTCTCAATCTCTCTTGTGGCTCTCCTTATCTCCTATCGATATCCCTTGTGGATATGATACCACTATTAGCTTTTGATGCTAAATACTTAATGAAAAATAAATGCAAGATCTAAAAACAAGAGTGCTATATCAAATATAAAATAATGGCAACATTCTAAACATGTAAAACTCATGAATAACTTTTGCAACTACTCATAAAACTGCCATTAACAAAATCTCATGAAAATAGTATTTGATATAGAATGGAGATCTCAAATACTCCATACTTCATACACTCTTGCTCTACATTGTGACTTGTGTCACTCTACATTGTGTCTTGTGACACTCTACATTGTTGTGTATTACTCTCACTCATAGACACATATATAATAGAATGTGACTCTTCATATGGAGAACTCTTGGCCTTCACTCTTCTTGAGACTCTTCACTTTCCTATTCTATGGACTCATGTGCACATGGACTATTATGCACATTTACATTATTGAATACTTTGCACACTCTAATAATACTTGTGCATTTATTACATTGCATAAAGTAAATACTCACTCTAATATGACACACTCCTAATCTAAATATGTACCCAAGGTGGTACATTAGCATGTACTAAATAATGTAATATATTCTAACATTATTATCATGTGGACTATGATGGTTATAATTCTTAACAAAAAAAACCTCAAATCCATTTCCACTTTGAAATAACTTATTCATAAAAAGTATCATTTGTTATAGCCTTAATCCATAAAGCATTTTACCTCTCATAAAATTATCTAGGTATACCTCTTTGCAAGTGATATCACCTCTTAATCTAAACTTTCTATGAATTTACACATTTTTATCTCCTTATTATATGAGTAATGCCTCCAAATATGAAAAAGACCTAGAAATATTATCATTCCCTCTACAGAACCAAAGAACCTAAAGGTACCTCTAACATAAGCTATCCTAGAGAATCCACAAACCTATAATCATGATGAATTACTATTGACCATCCATTTATATTATATTGTGTTGTCACCTTATTATCCTCCAACCTATTTTCCCATGTGTCCTCCTCATTATCATTCAAGAGGTAACCTTTCTGATGAGCACCAAAAATGCTCATTTTATATACATTCTTAAGGGGAATTATTACTGGTTAATTAGTATGTGAGATATATTTTTATTTAACTTATGCATATAATTAATAGAAAATCTAGTATTATGCTTAACGGGTGTTTTTAGTGGAAACTGTGTATAAGTGTAGGGTTTATTGCTAATCTAGCATTTTCCAGTCTACACCCCACTTGGACCTAGCAGTGTGCAAGAAAGAGCCCTACTCAAGCAACACCTTACTCAAGTGGCACCTTACTCAAGTAGGCACCTTATTAGTGCCTTACTCCCACACATTGGAAGTGCTTGCATTGGAGACTAAGTCAACATTGACCAGGTTGACCAAGAGGCTAAGGAGGAGGTTGCACATGAAGACAAAGGAGAACTATTTTAATCATGCATTTATTAAATAGAATAAAGTATTTTTTATTATTATCAACCGATTGGCCGATTGACTTTGTAAAGCTCTTAAAGCATATTATTTTTAGGATGCATTAATTTAAGGATGTGTTTGTTACGTACACCTAAGGATTTTTATATTTATCCTTTTGGTGAACGAACATGCTTTAAATTAGTAGAATAAAATCTATGTAGAACCAATTGTAACTAATCACGTCATGTGATTAAATTAGATTGATTTGTTATTGTAACAATATATGGTTGCACTTTATATAAAGATGCAGGCCAGATGAACGGGGGATCAATGATTAATTTTATGAAGAAATTATTTTTGTCTAAATTATTTGAGAGTGCAATTCCTCTTAATTAATTAAACCAACCTCTACGTAGCTAGCCAGGAGGACTATTTGCGGGAGCTTGGGCCCACTCCCTACAGTAGTCCTCCCCTGCTTATTTCTGTATTTGTTTTCTGTAGATTAGTTTATTGCTTTATTTACAAAGTCGTGTGTGTTTATTTTTCTTGTACATTTATTTTCCTGCACTTTATTTCCAGCATTGTAATTTATTTATTTAATTTTTCTGCACTTAGTTTATTTAGTTTGGTTGACTTTCAAATGCACAAACATCCCCCACCAAACTAAATAAGGTATATACGGATTCATTCCCCAACACTGCAGGCATATACTATGCGTGACACTTGTAAGTTTACGGACTTACCGGATTGATAATTTATGGAAGAGAAATGATTGTTTTTCGAGACATAATTTCTGCTCACCACTTTCACATCAATCAATGGAGATCTATTGCATTTTCCATTAATAGAGCCAAACATTAAAAAAGGAGGTCAATTTTATGCATCATTAAGGATACTAATGGCAATTTTCTATTTTTTTATTACCATAATTACCCCTTTTTAATCCTAAATTATTATAATTTATCATTTTTTACTCTTACATCCTTTAGAATTTGTCACATATCTCCCTTATATTTTCAATAGTAATTTTTTATTTTTAATATGACCTATTATTTGGTATGGCACCCTCTTCATGAGGGTGGTTGAGTTTATAAGTATTTAATGGTTGGAGTTTTGGCATTAGCTAAGTATTTAGTCATCTAAAAGTAGGTAGTGTTTTCAAGCCATTTTCCTTTCTTGCATTAATTTTGTTCCAATCCCATGGAAATTGTGTTCTACTCTATGGGTCTAAGTTTATAATGTATATCATCAACCAATTTTTATAATTTCTTTCTCTCTCTATTAATTTTCAATGCATACCATAGAAGGGTAAGGACTTAGCCATAACTTTAATGTTTTAATTCCTTGGTAGCTTAGATTTATTTTTCTAATTATTGCTAAAGATGTGTGGTTGGAACCATTAAATTATTTTCTACATAGAACTCATGTCTCATATCCTAAGTTCTACAAGTTGTGAGTCTACTCTGTGATGTTTTAAAATTAATTTTTCTATGTCATCCTAGTAAAGAATGTTAAGTTTTGTACCATTTTAAATTTAACTAATGTGGATAATCTCCTTTGTGTCTATGATCCAATATGTTAAATTTGATTCTTGACGTGAATTTTTAGTTTTCATGCACCTTAGAAATATAATACCTAAGTGTTTCCATGTATAAAATCATACATCTTGTAGTAGCCATGGTAGAGGTAAAAGTCGAGCAGAGTACTTCTATGTTTGTAATTTGCATAATCACCTTTGAATTTTTGACTAAATTTGCCTAAGTATTGCTTGCTCTATGGATGTAAATAAATTTAAGTTGTCCATTGTTGGTTAAATGGTTTGTAGGTATTCCATAGTATATAGACATCTAAAATGTATCTAATTACTCTCATTATAGATTTAGAACTCTAGTTCTTGTTCTTAATCTTTATGTTTGTGTAGTTATATCTTGAATTTTCTACACCCTGTAATTTTACCTCCTAAAATGACTAAAATTTATCTTTCTATGAGTGTGATACCCCTTCTATATCGGTTAATATGTCATATTTGTCCTCCCACTCTAGAAGTCATGAATTGGTTAAGTGTGATCCCTTTGTAGACATCAAAACATTCAAGTTTCTTTACAACTTTTCAAAATGGGTTTCTACAACCCGTAATAATTTAATATTTACCTAAGTGTTGTCCTTAGGGGTGTGGATGTAGGGATATTTTAGGATTATTTTAGGTAGGAAATTATCTCACCACAACATCCATATAATTTTATCTTATAGGATATAACATAGTCATTTTCAATCAAAATCTAAGTCTGCTTAGAAGGGATATGGTCTTATGAATTATTTTTGCTAACCATGAATTTTCTTGATTTAGAATACCTAAGGAATCCACCACATCAATCACCCCTTCATGTATTCAAATTATAACAAGAATGGAAGAATCTCTAAGGGTCCCCATGTTCATATGGATAAGAACACCAATATTTAGAGTAAATATCTCGTATGAAGTAGAAAAAAGGAGATGCAATAAAAGGACACACCACAAAAGTAAACCATGAATCTCATAGATTTTTCAAAGGAATCTTAAAATATAATCTATTTTATTTTATCTTTTATTCATTTTCTCTAAGTGAAAGTTATAATTTTTACTGAGGCCATATAAAGGCATAGGTGATGACCCAATTTTATAATAACTTATTAAATATCCATCACATTAGTTAGAATGGAGTGGATTAAAATATTAGTGATATGTTTATTAATTTGAATGTATATGCAACCGCCACATCAATATTTTCTATAAATTAATATGAACAATGAAACATGGTAACTCAATTTGGTATTGTAAGGTGAATATGTTGTTGAAGAAACATCGTAGAATTAAACTATAAAAATTGATACTATTTTCAATACAAAGTGGTAGAGAATTTTGAAATTCTTGCTATTATTATTTGTTTAAATTTAGTAAAATTGTCATTCATGAACAATATTTTCTTTTATTATTCTCTTTTCAATTTATTTTCTACTTTAATCTCAAAGATACATGGTGGAAAAAATCCATTGGAGTTTCATCAATGGTATCTTATGAGTTGTGTTATTTATTTTATTATTTCTTACGCATGAATGTACATTTATATTATAAGGAAAATTTTGTAAAAATGTTTGTAAGTAGAATGTAAGTTGGTGAGTGCCAGAATATTTATTTTTATATGTATCTTTACTTATTGGTACCTTTTTACTGAGATCAAAATGTGTGCCATCATATTTGCATAAGTTATCCTTATACAATGTTGAAAATTTGTAGAGAGAATCTATAAATATTATAAATATATTTTGTTTCTCCCTTTTTGCATGTCAAAATTTGGTTGTTTTTAGACCCTAGAATCCTTTATTTAATGTATTTTTGTGCTTATATTGGGATTTAGGTTGAACTCCCTCAAATATACAGTGTCTAGAACAATAAAAGGATAAGGTAATCACCCTACTTTCAATAAAATAAAGGAAATTAACTTGAGTTTCCATGACTATTCCCTCAAAGATATTTTGTGGACCAACAATTCCTTGCATCCACTATAGGGAATGACTATTATAAATTACATATAAGTACCTCCTAATGTAATCTAGCCCACTATTCCCTAGCAAAATACTAAGTAAGATATTGCATTTGGCCTTAGAAACACCTTATGGAATAACCAAGCTAGGATTCCTCATTTTTTTATAAACTTGATGTTATATTATATCATGAGGAGCAGCAAGCAATAGAAATATTTGGATTTTATCATCTAGAAAGTTTTAAAAAATGCTAACTAAGGGTTTATCTAGTTTTTTATTATAAATTCTCTTAAGCTGGATTCACAATCAACTTTTACCCATATTCAACCAACTCAAGGTTAAGTTAATCCTATATTCATACAGGCTTCCCTTAAGAACTTCCATCCCAATCCAGAAGAGATTCAAGACTACCTTAGTTACTTCACCCCTATTGATTCCAAAGAGGTTATATTTTCAAAGAGAATTCATCATTGAATTGCAAAGCACTCCCTTATTTGCTAGCTAAACTTCAAGATATTATACTAAAAAGCTTTCTCATGATTCTCTTGCACTCAATATTTCCTTTATAGAAATTTCATCCCTATGAAATTAGAATAACCTAAATTATGACTAACCTAAATTAGAGGGTACCCCATTTTTGCCTTAGGGATATCAAATTGGTACTTTACAAATAGCACAAGCTCATCCTATATCCCATGGTTATAGGAAGTACTTGCTTAAGTTCTTGGGAGATGAGGCCATTATCTCAAAAGACCACCTCAGAGCATTTGTCACCATATGCAATACTTTGACGATGGAACATAGAGATATGGCCACCAAGAAATTTTTAGAAATGCTAATTTATGTTACATCAACATGGTTCTAAGATATCCTGTGGAGTTCCTTCACTAGTTGGTTGCAGTTGGATGGAAGTTTCTTAGAAATATTCCCCTCCCTCCTTTATAAGAAATATATAATATACTAATTCTCCAAAATGAATAAAGAAGATAAAAAATTCATGAGAGAATATATATAATGGTTCTCTAAAGCATGGCATTATATTCCATAGAGGGTCATACCTAATGAAGACATTATTTTATGCTTCTTTTTTAATTCACTAGATTTTGAAATAGTCTATTTTTGTGGCAAAGGCACAACTAATCATGATAGAATATCATTTATGCTAGTCACAAAGGTAGAAGAAGAATAAAGAGAAATCTAGAAAGAAAGAGACACAAGATAATTACAAGAAAGAGGACTCCTCTATTCAATCTACTATAGAACCTAAGTAATGAAGTAACAATACTTAAAATACACTAGACTAATCAACCTATCATTATGAATTAATTAGGTCTGAGATGTAGACCAATTGGTTTGACCAAACCCCGTAAGGGGGCGAAGGTCCAAGGTTCAAATCTCGGGCCTCACCGGACTGAACGCTTGTCCCTTTCCTGGTGCTTTCAATGGCGTAAAAGGTTTAAAATTATTATGGCATGGTGGTTATAGGGGCGGATAGTTCAAAGATCTATGTGGCAACTTCTGGGGTAGATAGCGCAGAATATTGTGGTGAACATAAAAATTCGAACTGCCTGCCCGAATTTGTGGCGACTACCGATTCCACCATGAAAAAAAAAACATTATGAATTAATCGATATTAATTACACCATATATGCTAAGAATTCAAAATCAGCAAAGGTAAAGTGCCCAGGCTACCACTATCAATTATGTTAGATAATAAAATGGAGGTTGAGCAATGGTGTGATTTTAATTAGAGTTATGACCATGACTAGGTGAATTTTCTTTTCAAAAGAGCTAGGAAATTAGTCTAGTCACTAATAGAATGGAGGATGATCATAATGAGCCAATTATTTCAAATGTTGAGATAAAGAATGTGTTCAACCTTATCAATTAAGTCAAAATTGGTCTAATATTTTTTTAGGACAACAAAGAAGTGAAGTGGAAAAAATCTAGTCATTCAAACCATGGAAGAGGAAAATCTCCACGCAAGGATGGTCAAGTAGCAAAAAATAGTCCAGATATTAACAAGGGAAAGTAGAAGGTAAATGAATATGAGCCAATAGAACAACCAACTCTTAAAAATAATGTTGTTCATGACCTCATGAAAATTTATTCTTATAGTTATCTCTTAGAAGTAATGAGTCAATGCCTTGAGTAGAAGTAGAATGCACTTGTGTACTTCAAGGATAAGGAACCAAAAGAGGCGGTTGTGTTGAATCTTTTGATAGCATGGTTATGTGTAATCCTATTGTTTATATAGGAGATAAACCTTTACCCTTCTATATTGATTTGATAGCAAATTATATGTTAAATACTTGTATTTTTTATAGTGGAGACACCAAAAATGTCATGTCTAATAAGGTGGAAAATATGGTAGAGCTCATCTTTTATAAGACCAAATAGTAATATTTTTGGTTGGACTCACAACTTGTCAATATAGTAGAAACCTATAAAATGTGGTAATCTAGTTAGCCAAAATTCTTTCTAAGAAAATATTAATAAATTTTGTGGTTGTCAAAGTCCATGATATCTATGAAATATTTATTAGTCAAAAGTTCTTCAAATACATGAATAACCACATTAATCTAGATTGGTCTTATGTCATGATACTTTCCATATTGTCTTGTACATGATACTAGTGCAAGACAAAATGGAAACGTTAGAGCTTGAGATAAAATGGAGAGACCATGTGGTAGAAAGGTCCAACACAAATAATCAAATCCTCTATGGAGGCACTCATGTAGGAAACTACATTTCCACTACCTATGTTAAGGAAAAGTGTGGAAGCAAGTTATTATAACTAAGAATAATATCTAGGAGTCATACTTTGATGGTATCATGAGCAACATCAAAAATGGAGCAAGGGTTGCTTTGAAATCACATACTGTCATATTACTTACTTATACATTTAGGTTATAATTTGATTTCTTGAGAAAAACTATAAAGTATGAGGATCTCTACATGGATTATAGATTACGTGGATTTTGGGAATCAAATATTTGGAAACCTTCAAGGATGTTGAATTAATCATTAAAAAAGTGAAGAGTGTCTTCCAAAAAAAGAATACTAGGCTTAAGTGCTATAGGAATAAGGTTTGGGATAAGCTAGATATATTTGAAGCATTTAATATCCAAGCTATTTTAAGTTTAATGGATGAAATTTTTAATGCACTAGTTGTTTCCACATCTAACTTCATGCCCAATGCTTTCTTGCTAATAATGAAATGTTCAATGGAGATATATATATTAGCCTATGGTTCCCAACAATTTGAACTATTGGTAGGTGTTTGAATATGATAATCATATAAAGAGGTTATAATAACTTGAGGTGTATTACAATACATATATTTCAAAGGGAACACACCTTCTCAATTTGATATTGACCTAGCACAAGGTGAGATGTCTAAATAAAATGTCTTGTAGCTAAATATAAGTATAATTCCTAAAGGGTTCATTTCACTAGAAGACCTTTTTAATAGTATCAAAAGGATGATAAATATTGTGAGGAAGTCAATATTGGGACTAAATAAAACCTATGACTAATCTAGATATATACATTACACAAAAAAGAAGAAGATTGAACTATTTCACTTATTCAAAAAAAATCAAGATGTGTTGCTTGGTCATATGATGATCTGAAATGCTACAAACTAGAGGACCTTAGGCACACAATCCTCTCAAGGAAGGAGTCAAACCTTTTTAGTAAAAACAAATACTCTTCAATCTAATAATTAAGGACACCATCCATAATGACATCAAGAAGTTTTTGGGTGCTTGAATCACTTTTCTATCATACTTTCAACTTGGATCACTAACATAGTGTTAAAGAGAAAGAAGATGGGGAGATCTAGTTATGTATAGACTTCAAGAATCTAAATTGGGCATCCATAAGAAAATTACTATTTAATATTTATGATGGGGAAGCTATTGAAAGTTATAAGTGGGTTATAACTGATGTCAATGTTGGATGATTTTTATGATACAATTAGATCAAGATTGCTAATGAGGACCAACATAATACAATGTTCATCACTCCATGGTAAAATTTTGCATATAGTCAAATACCTTTTGGTTTGATGAATGTTGGTACCACCTTTTAGAGAGTGATGGACTATATATAAAAAAATATCAAAGGTAAATACATCATTGTTTATCTTAATAATATTATAATCTTTTCATATAGGATATAAAGTAACATCCTTCATCTTGAAAAGGTTTTTAATATGCTAAAGGAAGTATGACATTTCTTAGAATTCTATCTCCATTAGAATTAGAGTAAATCTCTTAGGCCATGTAGTCTTTGAGCATGATACCAAGTTAAAACCAGATAGATTCAAAGTTATCCTAAAATTGTCACTTTGTGTTAGAAATAAGGATGTCTAATCCTTTTTTAACAAAGCCAATATCCTCAAAAGCTTTGTTCTTGAATTTGAAAAACCTCTAACCACCTTGCTGGCTTCTCCCCTTTGACCCCTTCAAAAATAGAGAGGCGGGGAGAGGAACCTCTAGCTCTGGAAATATACGGGGTAAGGGTCATTATTAATGCCTGGGTGATATCTTCCTAATATCTATCGGTGCATTTACAGATTTGAGGTCTATTTCAATAATTGTATATGTCGTTTGAAGTTGGGGCCTGATGAGCCCAAAAAATGCTCATTTTTGTACAAAATTTCCATATATATTACGATATATATTTTAATAGAAATATATGTTTTATACAAATTTTATAAGTATTTAACATTAGATTACGTATGTTGTCTAATATTTTTTTTGAGTGAATTATGTGTAGATTCAGTGGATTTTACAGTATTTTAGCATGACTATGTTGAGGTCCCATTCAGACCTAGCACTTTTCATTTTATGATGGTAAAAATATCTTCAACAAAATAGTGATGAAGTGCTAATTCAAGTGCCTAACTCCCATTTAGGCACCTGATTCCCATTTGGTGTTTTATTATCGGGTATCTGATTCCTGTTTGGTGCTTGAATTTTGAGCGCCTGATTCCCATTAGGTACTCGACTCCCTTTTGGTGCTTGATTTCCATATTCTACATATAAGGTACATGATTCCCATTGATGCAGAATTACAACACAACCCCTATTATCGGTAGAATATAGCGGTGATTTCTGCGATGGATGTGGATGTGATTTCAATGATGGATGTGGACCAAGGACAACATCAACAACCATATGTCATCTACTTTTCAGCAATCATGTAAAAATCAATGGAATCGGGTAGAGCAAAATATCATATGTATTATGTTCTAATATAGAATACGATGAACATATTTTGAGTTTAATGTTTTGTTTTATCTCCTTTATTCCTACGTGTTATTATAACAACAAAATAAAAAATTGATTTGCTTTTAGAATGTAACAGGGCATGGCCACATATCTTATAAATATGCAGGCCACCCCTAAAAAATAGATCCTGAATTTTCTCTGTATTTTTCTACTGCAATTTTCAATATAATACATTTGAGTCTTTTAATCAAACTCAACTAGCATTCGATGGATGTCTTAATGGAAGTGAAATTTTTTGGAAGCTTGGGCCCACTCTCAACAGTATTCATCCCTTATTTTACCTATTTTCTGTTATTTTAATTCATTTTCTTGTTTTTTGTAATTTAGTTTAATACTACAATTTCCCCTATTTTTTGTAAATTTCTCGTAAGTGTGTAGTTTAGATTTCAAAGAATTTTAGTCATTTCTTTGATAATGCAAATTAGATTAATGGTTTGGAAGATAAATGAGAACTCCAATGAAACAACAACACCCCCAAACCATAGAATCTAAGGGACACATCTAATTGAATGGAGATTACAAGCATATACGGTGTAGGGTTACAAGTTTAGGAGCTATCCCAGGTTGATAATTAAATGGAGGCAATGATTTATACCATAGAAAACTAACCAATGTTTTGCCCAATATTTTGGCACCGTTGTATGGGAGTAGCCAACTGTAATTTTTTGTTCTGAAGAAAGTATGTTAGAAGTAGTTTAGGTTACTTTGTATAGAACCTCCATTTGAAATTTTGTATAAGTTTACCTAGAATTAGAGGATCGGGTGGTTTTTTTATCAAGAACACAAACGTTGTTTCTTAAAAAACCCCTATTTTAGTTGTGCCAAATATTGACATTGAAACCTCTCCACCACTTTCTCCACCTATGCATTGGAGTCAACATCCATTGTTTGCACAGGATCCTTCTAAAACAAACTAGAAAAAACCTTAGGAAAGGATTTGAGATAGGAAGAGTTCAATATGAGGAATATTTACTGAAGCTTCAACATTGGCAAGCAGTTGAGGAAGGGACTATTTCAAACATGGATTTATTAATCCTTCTAGAGGATAAAATAAATGAGATAGAAGCCTTGAAATTTGCCCTAAATGCAGCAGAGGTAGAAACCTTGATAGCAAACAAGATGGTTGAAACAGTAGAAGAAGCATCCAATAGTTTTAACTTCCCCATATAAGAGGTAAGAGGAGACCACAAGATGAAACATATATCTCTTTTCCACCTTCTAACTTTTATAGGATTTCAATCATAATATCCTAACTTGTTTCTCTTCAAATTTGATGTTCTATGCAAGTTGGTAGACTATAAAATTGATGCTCAAAAATTAAATTTGTTTTCCTCAACTCTTGATGATACAACCCTGCATTGGTTCATCAATTTAGGACAAAAATAGGTAACTACCTAGGAAGATATTAAAAACTCTTCCTATATCAGTATCAAGAATTTTGCAGAGCACAAGATTCTAGAGAAGAAGTCCTATATATGACACAAAAGGAAGGAGAATCATTATAGGAGTATTGGGATAGTTTTAGCTTTAATTTACAAAGATATTCCCATGCAAAACTAGGAGACATGTCCTTAAGAAGTATATTCTTAAAGGGGCTTAAAAATGAATCTCTTGAAGCCTTAAACATGATTTCTGGAGGGGACATTTATCAACACCAAATTTCTGATATCCAATAGTTGTGTTGAAACTTTTAAATAAGGAAGGATAAGTTAACCCCTAGGAACATCAAACAATCAGCCACTATCACTAAAATAGAAATAGAGAATATACTTTATGACCTCAAGAGTGAGATGTTGTCATATCATGCACTCCAAATGGGCACTCTTCTACTTCATAAAAAGAAGCAGGATAATGAGGCAACACTAGCCTATTTTTTTCCTAAATGTAGGGGCAAGCACCCTAAAAATGAATATCCTGAGAACAAAGTTAGAGTGTGCATTGTGTGTCAAAAATATCATAAAACTAAGTTGTGTTCATAGTTATAAAAATATAGAGAGGAACCTAAAGTAATGGAAGCATACTTCATGGGTAATAGGAGAAATTGGCAACAATCTCCTATGGGAAACAACATGCTAGCAGGAATGCCATCCTATGGGGGCAACAAATACCATAACTAAGATCAAGTTCAGCCACCCAACATGGGCTGGTGGGGATAACTACCTTGGACTCAATTTTTCCAAGGAGAAAATCCTTACAATCCCTATCCATGGATGCCATACCATCAGCCTAGACAGCAGTGGAGAAATCAAAATGCTTGGAGCCAAACTCTACAACATGTTACACCAATCCCACTACAACAAATTTTGCCAGCTCCCCATGCTTTAAGACCTACTCAACTACTAGTACAACCTACTTCTAATCCAAACAACAAACAACAACTAGTATACCAAATGGAGAATGAGATATACTCCATGTATAATATCAAAGTAGATTGTAGTCCCATATAATTAAGTCCAGGTAAACATGTAGGTGTATAAGTAGCTCCTATGGTAGAAGAGGAGGAAAGCATAAAGTTAGAAAAAAGAGGAATCACCTCTTATAGAAGAAGTAGAAGAATAATAAACAACTATAAATAACAAATAAGAGGTTCCACCTTTTCCAAAAATGTTGTAGGAACCCAAGAAGCCAATAAAACTAAAATTTGATATTCTTTCCAATTTGAAGAACCTGACAGTCATAATTCCTCTCTTTTAGGCCATAAAGGACATTCTTCTCTATATAAAGACCATAATAGAGTTGTGTCTAAGAAAACCAAGAATAAAACCATCACAGACAATCAATTTGGTAGGAAAACTAGCTGATCTTATGCTAGGAAATACCTACAGCCAAAAATATTCAAACCTAGGAAGCCCTATTTTAATTGTGAAAATTGGGAATTATGTTTTACCTAATACATTAGTAGATCTGTGGGCTACCATTAATGTCATGCCTAAATAAACCATGTAAAAACTCAATTTAACCAATCTAAAGCCAACCAGAATTGTCCTTCAGTTGGCAGATAGGTCAACAGTGCTCCCTGAAGGAATATTGGAAGACATAACTATCACAGTGGATGCATGGGAGTACCCAACAGATTTCTTAGTGTTACAATCCAAGTTTGGGTTGGGTGGTTATCCTATCATATTAGGTAGGCCTTGGCTGGTAACAACAGATGTCTACATAAGTTGTAGAAATGGGTAAATGACCATTTCTAATGGTCAGGATGTAAAAAATCTGATCATCCATCCACCTGCACAGTCTGTAGATTTATTGGGAGAACCAAAATATGAGAACCATAATATGAGTGGTTTATCTATGATTAAATCCATCATGGTACTTGATGAGTTCAAGGATGAGAGTGATGATGATAGGGTGATATCAAAAAAAATTCGAGAACCCTCCTATCCTCCTCTAGAGTTGCCATTAGTAGGGGGTAAAGATCACCATATTCAACAAATGGAAGTTGCACCTGGGAGAGTATTAAACATGAATGATGGATTGACATTCGAATAACAAATAAAACTGAGAAACATTAGTCAAACATCAAGGTGCCTTTTCTTGGGAGTATTCAAACATGAGAGGAATAGCTCCTGAAACCTGTACTCATCGAATATATCTGGCAGATAAAATAAAATTGGTAAGACAACCACAACATAGGATAAATATAGCTATGAAAGAGATTGTTACAACAAAATTGCAGAAACTCCTGACAGTTGGTTTTATCTACCCTATCTTAGATAGTTAATGGGTATCACCTTTGGTGGTGGTGTCCAAGAAAAATAGAAAGTGGAGAATCTGTATTGATTACAAGTCACTGAATAAAGCAACCAAGAAAGACCACTTCCTCTTACCTTTCATAGATTAATTCCTTGACACCTTAGTAGGAAAGAAATAATTTTCTTTCCTAGAAGGGTTCATTGGATATAATTAGATTCAGATTGGGAAAGAGGACCAAGATAAGACCACATTCACTTGTCCATGGGGAACCTTTGCTTACCAAGTTTTGCCCTTTGGTTTGTGCAATGCACCTGCCACATTTAAAAGGGTAGTTTTAAGCGTCTTCTCTTATATGATTAGAGAAATTTTGGAGGTATAAATGGATGATTTCACTGTATATGGTGAAACCTTTGAAGAAGCCACAAAAAAATTGGAAAGAACACTTTAGCGATGTGAGGAAATCAATCTGTCCCTAAGCAATGAGAAATGTTATATGTTAATGCAGGAGGGGATAGTATTAGGACATCACATTTTTGCATATGGGATCAAGGTAGATAGAAAGAAGATAGAGGTAATCCAAAACCTGCATACTCCCAAAACTCAAAAGATATCCAAAGCTTCCTTGAATCAGCTAGTTATTATAGGAGGTTTATAGCAGACTTTAGCAAAACTACTAAACCCCTAAGCACATTGTTATAAAAAGACATATATTTTATCTGGACAAATTATTGTGAATAAGCATTTAATATTTTGAAAGAAAATTTGACTTTTGCTCTAGTCCTAAGGGGTCCAAACTAGACCATCCCCTTTCACATATTTGCATATGCATCCAATAATGTGATAGGGTCAGTTCTGGGATAGAAATATGGTGATGATTTTTATGCCATATATTATGTCATTAAACATATTACAGGTGTTGAGTTCAATTATACTATCACAAAAAAGGAATTTCTTGCAATCATACATGCTCTTAAAAAATTCCTCCACTATATTACAAGTTATCAGGTTTTTGTGCACACTGATCATTCAACTATCAGATACCTGACAAACAAACCTAGCATTAGTGGTATAATTATCATATGGTTGTTACTTTTGCAAGAATTTGATGTGACAATTATGGATAAATCAGGCAAGGACAATGTGGTGGCAGATTTCCTTTATAGATTAACACCTCCTGATCATTCAGCCATAAAAAATTAGTTTCCATATGAACATTTGTTTGCTCTTAATGAATAGATACCATGGTACGCAGATATGGCTAATTATTTAGCCACTGGTAAAGTATCCCCTACACTTTCACCATGTGAGAAATAAACTTTATGATAAAAGTGCAGACTTCTCATGGATTTATGGGTGTCTATTTAAAAAGGTCCTGATCAAGTCATGAGAATATGTGTTACTGATAATGATATTGTATACATACTGAAAGCTTACCATAATGAACCTTGTAGTGGTCATTTTGTAGGAAAAAATACTGCATTCAAAGTATTGCAGGTTGGTTATTACTAGCCTTCACTATTCAAATATGCAACCAAACACGTGAACCAATGTGACCAATGTTAGAGGATGGGTAGACCTACTCTCAGATATGAAATGTCACTCCAACCACATGTACACATAGAGCCATTTGATAAATGGGGGATGGACTTCATAGGACCCATTAATCCATAGTCAGCAGGTAAGAGGTTGTAGGTCTAAAATTCACACACTCCTTTCCTTTAGGTTAATGGATTCTTGCCTCAAAGGGAAATGTGGGAATTATAGGTCTACACCTTTAAAGAGAGGTACTTGATCATACCTTCTTATGGTGATTTTTTTGACAAATTGTTTAGGGTTCACCAGGAAACATTTTATGGCAGTTTCCATGCCTAGGTTTTTGGAGTTTGTTTTTATGTGTTCCTTTTAAATTCTTGCAATCACCTAGTTTTGGTCAATATGCAACTACACTAAGCTATATGCAATTTTAATTTATATGTAGATAGCAAACAGTAGAAAATAGAATCCAAATGGATAATGCAGTGCTTAAAAAGTGATTTAAAACTCTTACCTGTATCCGGAAGTCTGAAGAAGATTCATATTCTTGATTGCAGTCCAGATCATATGTAGTAGAGCAAAATCGTATGCATAGAGCAAGATCATACGAATACGATTCAAAATCATACCATCCGATCAAAGATCAAATAATACGATCTTAATAGAAACCTGCAAATTCATGGATAGAGTGTAGAAAATAGAAAATAGGAGATGCTACTGATGTTTCTAAACATGGATTAACTTATATGTTCGTTATTGAATATCACAATAAAAGGAATTAACATATACATGCATAAAACTATGTAAGATATGTAATTATATGAATATTTGGTGAACTCCAAGGATACAAATAATTAAATTTTATACCTATGCAATAAAAATGACAAATATTAAGCTAGATATGCAAAATAGAACTTAGGAAATATAAACCAGCATTTTGAATTACCCCCAAGTGATATCTAAGCAAGATCGTATGGTCTGAGCAAGATCGTACACCTTCGATGCAAGATCATATCGATCTGATATCGACTGTATCCTTTGATCCTACAGTAAATTGCAAAGCTAATAGATCTAATGCAAAATTTACAATGATTTAAATGTAGAAATAAGTCATGGAATTAGGAGCACTAGGAGGATTCAGAGGGGAAGGGTTCCTGACTAAATAGGTAAGGTAAGTTGGCTAAAATGAGCTGCAAAATATTTGGTTGCAACTTCTTCCAAAATTGGGACTAAATCGGGTGAATCTAATCCCTAACCATCGGATGGTTGTGCACGTAAGGAGAAAGGGCATTTCAACTGGCTTTGTCATTTTTTGGATTAAGATTTTTTGTTTTTGATCAAGATCGTACGCATACGATCAGGGATCATATCGTACGATCCAAAATCGTATCGTATGATCTCATCCAGATTACTCGATCTCGCCAAGAGAGCATGAAAATCGAGGCAACTGGCTAGAGGCTCAATTTTACAAGTTTTTTGTCCTTAGTGCAAATTATAATGATTCATTTTTAGGGTGTTACATTTTACCCCCTGTTTAGCACAATTTTGAAGGAAATTGCGTTAAATAAAATTATGACACGCTTTACGATAAAATAAAAATTTATTGCAAATTTCGTTGATGATTTCAAGTTTTTATGTAAGTTGTTTTAAGATATGCTGCTAATGATACCCCCTTCGAGTTTTTATGCCAATTTTGACATCTGGGTAAAAACTCAAAAATTATGGGTAAATGAATAAATAGTAAAAATAAAAATACAAAATTAATTCATTTGCATTGTTACTATTTATATGTTTAGAGCTCTAGAGAAAACATGGTGGATGCTCCACATCATGCTGATTTGGTCCAAGCCGACGACATATCACTTTGGGTATGAATTTATCACTTATTTAGCTTAAATTTTTCTTGTTTTTCATTCAATTTAATTTTAAATTAGAATTTTTAGGGTACCACTATCATGTGTAGCCCTAAATGCGAAATCATAACGATTTTGCAAAATTGTATCATTTTCATGATATTGTATGGTACGATATCGACCGAAATCGATACGATCGACCGATATCGTATCAATATGATATCATAAAAATTGCTACGATTTTGAAAAATTATTACGATTTTGCACTTATTATCTGATTTTGACTGTTTTGATATGATTTTCTGACAAAAAATTATTACTTTGTTTTTATTGACAAATGGTAGAATTAAAGAACCGGGAGTGGAGACATCCTATACTCAGGACAAATTTGGGTTCTCTCATAGAGATTGAGAGAACTCATTTAGAGAATATGGGATTGCAGCATGTGGCGGAGATGCCACATATTCCAATAGATATGAGGGTACTGATGTCTCTAGTGGAGAGATGGTATCTAGAGTCGTCTTGCTTTAGACTGCCCACAGCAAAGATGGCTCCCACTTTAGAGGATGTCTGGAGGATCCTTAGTCTACCACTGAGGGGAACCCATATTGTTACATCTAACAACCAAGGCCAGGTATTGAGGAGACTAACTAGAGACCCTAGCTTCTTGTTGAAGAAGGGTGGGGTTGTTATTGACAAACTGGGGGAGGTAGAGGGTATCTCCTGACTAAAATTCTACTGAGTGGTGTTGTGGGTGGCCTATTAGTGAGCCATCTTAGTGGATAGCATCTTCCCTAGAATTTGGTATAAGTGGTGTGTAATATGCGTGACCAGGAGGTGCGCTTTACTTGGGGATCTTTATTTCTTTGTATATTATACTAATTCCTGTAGTGGGTAGTCTACAAGGGCTGAAAGGGATTGATTTTGAATTCCTTCCTACAGGTGTGGTGTTGGGATCACATTTCTATCCAATGACTAATAGGACTTCCTCTAATTCAAACTATAGATGGTCAGTCCAGTGTAGAGGATGATAGACTCAGGATGTTCTATTGGCCACTACTAAGAGGGCATAGGGGACGATTTGGCCTTGATATGGTGAGGCGACTCATAGATGAGCTACGGCCATAGGATATCACATGGAGACCCTCGAGGGGTCTACCAGGGTGGGGTGAGGATGCTTTCAAGTTGGCCACATTGGGTGGACCATTTGGGTATGGATGGACTAGGGGGAGGTGGAGTTGCACCACTTTTATCGGGTGTAATGACAGTTTTGGTTACAGCAAGATCTCCCTGAGTGGGGAGATATTACCTACCCTCAGGTGACTAAGGATCACATGACCATAAGTGGTGCACTGAGTATATCTATATTTTTGTATCTAGTACCAGATTATGCACTAGTGTAGGTAGTGGATGGGTATGATGCTGGTATGATAGCCAGGTACTAGTAGCGGTATGTTAGGATCTGCCCAGCTAGACTAACTCAACCACGAAGTGCTATAGAGCAAGCAGTACATTTGGTTATTCAGTAGTGGTAGAGGATATAGGTACCCCTAGAGGAGAGGGACCTCATACTAGGTATGGCCACATGCCTTAGAGGAGACAAGACCGACCAGGGAGGAGACATAGGGAGTAGAGGAGAGAGTCACCCCAGTAGGAGGGGGGAACATATCCTCATCAGGAGGAGAGACCTGACTCACCTGGGAAGAGCAAGAGGATTATAAAAGTAGGGGAGAGTAGCGGGATATGAGACCTCAAGGTATAGGTCACTAGGTTGAGGGCAGAAATTGCCACTTAAAAGACTAGTATTGAGATATTAGAGTCATATGATGCGGACTTGAGATCTAGGATTCAGGCTCTAGAGGCGAAGTTGGCAGAGCCTAGGGGTCAGGCAGGACAGAGAGATGCAGCTCCAACACCTACGCCTTCTCAGATATACAATCTAGGAGTGGCATAGGGGATGATTTGGTGAGTTATATACAATAGACCATATTTTACCAGACTTTATACTTCTTAGCAGTCCCTCCAAAGAAAATACAGGCTATGCCTTATGATATTGTGGGTCCTATTCACATAGGATCTTCATATCACTCTACTACTAGGGTGACTTCGTCTAGGACAGCAATAGTATGAGGATAGTTCTAACCACCACCACCACCCTCTGGCAGAGAGGATGATGCGGTGAGCTCTAGAGGCTTGAGAGGAGTCTAGGGTGGACCCATATAGACACGTTTTTGTATTATATCTTTATTGATGGAGTATACCAATTTTTGAGGATTGTGGTATACCAGTATATCTCTATTTTGTACATGTATTTTTGAGATATACATATATTAACCTTCTTTTCTTATGTGATTTTGTATGACTTGATTGTATTTGATTGGAATTGTTTAAATTTTTCATAATCATGTTTTTAATTTAAGTGTTTTGATCATGCTTAAAATGAAATTGACTTGAGTTTTTGTAAATGTGTTGTTTGAAATATGTTTTTGAAAAAGATATTGTGAACATATATTTTTGTAAAATAATGAAATAAATAGATTAGCAATATTTCTCGGAGGATGTTGTGTTGTTATATGACCATTTTTGGAGATCGGTGCTCGCTAGATCATGAAGCAAATCCTGTTGTGAGGAAGGTTTGTATTGCTAATAAGAGAAAAGTTTTTGTGGTGCTCAAGTATAATCTTGAGGCTTATGGTGATATTTGATTTTTTGGTTTTGAGACAATTTGATTTTTAAGAAATATTTTGATAAGTTTATTGGTTGCAATTTAAGCATGAAAATTTGAGGAGGATGACTTGCGCTAGGCATGAACTTCCTAGTGTGAATTTTGAGAAGGATAATTTCTAGGAATTATACCATCATCATGAATTCCAAATGCAATGCATGATAATGAAAAAATATTTATTTTGAAGACATAAATTGATATAAAACAAATCATTTGTATCACATATTTAAGAATATTAATAAATATGGGATGGTTTAGACTTAAAAATTTGAGAAAATAACTTGTGCTAGGCATAAAATTCCTAGTGTAAAAATTTTGAGAGGAATAATTCCTAGGAATTATACCATCATATCGAAGTCAGATATATAACAAATTATTTGTGCTATATAAAATTATTAAAACTTAAAAATTGAAAAAGATGACTTGCGCTAGGCATAGAATTCCTAATGTGAAATTTGAGAAAATAGTTACTAGGATTTATACCATCATCGCAAAGTCAAAATGCAATGTATAATAAATAATTTTGTTTTACAAGTTCTTTTGGAATGATCTATGAAGAAATGGATGATGATAAAATGTTGTCTAATAAATTTTAAAGAAATATTTTAACTTATTTCGAAGAAAAATTCAAATGTTTCAAGAACCAGTGTGTGATAAGTGAATTCATTATCCATATTGATTTGACACAATGATACAAAATATCTCAAGGATCAAATGTGTGTGCTTGTGAAATTAATTTACCATTTTTGTGTAAGGTAGTGATACAAGCAAACTTGAATGAACCAATGTGTGTGTGAGTGAAAGGTTCATTAACCATAATTTTGTGCATGCCAGTGTACTAAACTACTATGTAAGTCAAGTTACCAAAAGCTAGCTAATCCACAAGCAGATATTATTCTATACAAAAGAAGGTCTCTAATGTGATAGACATTTCACCACGCAAAAGGGATTACCTAAGGTCAAGCAAGTTGGGCACAAACCACCTGTTATGGGGCTTACCTCATGGTTTTCAAATAACTGAGAAATTCTAGGGATTCAAGCACACTACCTCCTTCTTTTCTTCAAATTTTGGAATAGGGATTTCTTGCTCATTTCT
The DNA here is from genome assembly GCA_028583015.1 of Wollemia nobilis. Taxonomy (NCBI): domain Eukaryota; kingdom Viridiplantae; phylum Streptophyta; class Pinopsida; order Araucariales; family Araucariaceae; genus Wollemia; species Wollemia nobilis. The sequence goes on from JAQPPZ010017235.1 coordinate 18,513,853, forward strand.
AAACAAGGATATTTTATTACTTTTTATTTTTCTTTCTTTTCTTTTCTTTTAATTTTCTTTTTTTTTTTCTTTTTTTTTTTTCTCTTATTTTTCTCTCTCTTCTTTTTTTTCTCAGGATACTTGCCTAGATTAGACAACTTTCAGATCTGGAAGTTTACCAAGAGGTTATTTCTGTTCCCTAGAACTCTCTTTTTTCTAGCTTGGAGTCCATTGTTAAAAATGCACAAAGAAGTCTTCTCCTCGATCAAAAAATAGTGGATTATCTTCTACAAAAGAACCCCATCATTGCTCGAGTCTATACTTTCTACCTCATTCCAAAGGTTCACAAACAACCTATGAAGGGTAGACCCATCTGCTCCTACTGCGGTTATATGTTGGAGCCTGTTTCCAAATGGCTTCACCACCAGCTTCTCCCCATTCTCCTGGAGCAGCCAAATCATCTACAAGACTCTCTGAGCCTAATGAAAATCCTTCATGAAAGAGATTTTCCTCCAAGCTGTGTTCTGTTCACCTTTGATGTTGAGAGCCTGTACCCAAGCATTCCTACAATAGCAGGATTGGCCGCTCTTCAACACTTCATCTTAGGGAGGTTCAAGCCAGGTTTGGTCCAATTGATCCTCGAACTTGCAGAACTGGTCCTAAACAGACATTATCTAGAATTTTATGGTAAGATCTATAGGCAAAAAAGAGGTACAACAATGGGGAGCAATTTTGTAGTTGTCTATGCCTGTCTATTTCTTTGTTACTTGGAATTGCAAGTTTTTGGTCTTTTTCCATCTATTTCAGAAAATCTTTGCTTGTATAAATGATATATTGATGATGCTTTTGGAGTTTGGAATGGTACTAATGAGAGTCTTCAAGCTCTCCTTGATGCTTATGGTTCTGTTTATCCCAACATCAACATCACTACTGCCATTTCCACTTCTGAAGTTAACATCCTAGATATTCTGGTGGTCAAACCACCCTCCATGACTATTCTAGGTCATCTGGGTACTAAACTGTACCAGAAACCAATGAATGTGTATCAATATATCCCTTTCTATTCATTCCATCCACCCCACCAGAAAAAAGCCTTCATAGTCAGTGAACTCAATAGGTTTCTGGTCAGAGAGGTGGATGATGAAGGATTCAGAAAGATGAAGCATCAATTTTTTCATAGGTTGAGAGCCCGGGGCTACCCATCCCATTTCTTATTTCCACTCTTTGCCTAGGTAGAGTTTTGACACCGGCCTGCACTGCTCCAAAAAATATTCCAGAAGATCTCTTTAAGACAGCCAAGTCTAAAGAAATCTCCCCCAGTTCTGATGAAGTTGTACAACTGCCAGTTTGCCCGTGATCTTCGTCTAAACAAAAACGTGCTTGGACCTCTCTACGAAAAATGGAGCAAAGACCCTCAGCTCTCCCATATCGGTCGTGGCATCATCTATTGGAGAAACAACAAAAATATGAAGAAATTTCTATGTCGCAGTCGGGTCATGAGAACCCAACCCAACTTCAATCGGCCATAACTTTTGCTACAGGGCTCCGATTCTCGAACCGTTTGAAGCGTTGGAAAGCTTATAAAATTTTCTATGATAAAAAATAAAACCCTATTGGGTTTCAGGAATAGGCCATTTTAGAGCCTCTAGACCCCTCAAAAATGAGTTTTAAAGTTTAGAATTTTTTGTAACGTCTCTTTTCGGTAATCAATGCCCCGTATTCATGGGTGCACATCTCGAGGAGCATTTTTTAATGTTTTAAGGCACTTTCAACCGTTATCCTTGGCAATCACTACCTTTTTTGGCATATCCCAAGGTAACGGTCCATTTTTCTTGATTCTCGCCATGTGGCATGTCGGCTAGGGCACCCATTGGCTTGAGAAATCTATATAAACAAGATGGATTGTAATGTTTGGTCATCAACCGAACTGATGAGCACTTAAGGTGCGAAATGCATTTTTAGAGTTTTCCCTTTCATTTTAGTCTCTCTTGTTCTTATGTCGTGAAGTGCCCTTTTTGCATTGATCGCTTGTGCTTCTACTTCCTCTTCGTTATTTGATTTTTATTGCGCTAAGGTACTACTACGAAGTATTTCTTTCTTTTTGAATATAAAAGTTATCTTTTCAATATGATGTCGCACGCTGCCCTAGTTATCCAAAATCTAGAAGAGGATCCCTATTTCTTTCATGAAGGCTCTCCTATTCTGGAATCCACTAGATCCGCTCAAAAGAGACCCAGGATGATACTTTCAGAGATTGAAGCTTCCCCTTCGTGCATAGAATGCACTCAAACATAGTCCTGCTCTTCTTATCCTGAAGTGACGCAACCCTCAATGCGTATTCCAGAACTACCATAGAATCTTAAAGATCTCAGCTCAAAATTTTGGGAAACCTTTAGATCTGCGTTCATCAAGGTCCACAAAACTGAGACCTTCATCATGAAAATCCAGAAAGGCATCGACGAGGGCACCATGCCAAATAGTTTATGCATGAAACCTCCAAGCCTTCGGATTCTAGATCCTACTCTTCAGGAAGAGATGGACAAGAAATTTGTTGAGCTCACCTTGAATTTCCAGAAAGCATGTTCGGAAGTATATCTTTCGACAGAAAAGAAATTACTTGAGAGCTTGAAGGTTCAGAAGGATGTCGTTGTCACACAGTTCGATGCACAAATGGAGCAAATATTTAGTAAAATGACTTTCATTTTAGATTTTGAGATTGCATCCTATTGGAAATCGTAAATCAAGCAAGACTTCATTGTGAAGGCCAATGCTCTCGAAATGGAACTGTGTGTGGATCATCAGGTCCAACAAGGTGCAACCGACACTCAAAAAGCTACTGAGAAACAACAACAAGATACTATCATGGATGAAGCCAACACCTCGGTGGCCTCCCTCATCAAAAAGGAGTGCGCTCCACTCTTTTCTGAGATCCAAGAGCTCAGAAAACTTGTCATAGATCTTGTCATTTCCTCTCGACCCAACTCCCGCAATCCCTCACCCCAAAATCAAAGGAGAAGGAATAGGAGTCGGAGTCATTCCCATAGCAGACAATAGCAACAACAACAACCTCAATAGTCAGGACAACAACAACAACAATGAAATCATCCTGACAGATAGAACCAGCAGAGTTCACTGGCAACAACCAGAGAAAGAATTCATACCTCCTATGTAGCAGCAGTCATGATGGGGCTCTAGCGAAACTTTCCAAGGATCTGGTTCCCGAATGAATCAGAACTCTATGAGATTTATTCCCAAGAAGTCAGGTCCAAGATTGCAGCAGACCCAAGGTCATCCTCGCGATGGTGGCATAAACCGCTACTGAATCGTTGGAGTGCCATCTTTAGCCCTATCGATAGATGCCTGCTCTTCTTCAGCAAGAGTAAGGTAGGTGTTGTTGATGGCATGATCACAAATGTCGTTGTTCATAATTTCTCTGATAGACCTCTCATAGCGGCAGAAAAAGAGCTTCTTGGGCTAGGATTGAAATATATCCCTGTCCCACCTCCCATGGTCCATGATGATGTTCGTGCGGAGTATGTTCTATTTTCTAGGCTTCTCAAGCTCTGGTGGTTTTTTGGTCCAAAAGGAAGGAACATCGCCAACTGGGAAGAACCTGCCTACTCTCCCTTTCATATTTCAAATTCTGCATGGGAACCTGATGTGAAATACCAGCCCCTGCTGGATCTTCTTAATGATGGAAAGCATCGAGTTGAACAACAACTTGCTTCCACGGAGAGTATCTTCCAGCCTCCCTTGCCCAGGCATCTGGCAAGAGCCTTGCACTCTCTCAGATCTGATGATTCCATTGTCATCAGACCTGTTGACAAAAATCTTGGCCTCACTATTCTCAGCAAGGCATGGTACCTGGAAGAAGGGATCAGACAACTTTTAGATCTGGAAGTTTACCAAGAGGTTATTTATGTTCCTTGGAACTCTCTTTTTTCTAGCTTGGAGTCCATTGTTAAAAATGCACAAAGAAGTCTTCTCCTCGATCAAAAAATAGTGGATTATCTTCTACAAAAGAACCCCATCATTGCTCGAGTCTGTACTTTCTACCTCATTCCAAAGGTTCACAAACAACCTATGAAGGGTAGACCCATCTGCTCCTATTATGGTTATATGTTGGAGCTTGTTTCCAAATGGCTTCACCACCAACTTCTCCCCATTCTCCTGGAGCAGCCAAATCATCTACAAGACTCTCTAAGCCTAATGAAAATCCTTCATGAAAGAGATTTTCCTCCAAGCTATGTTCTATTCACCTTTGATGTTGAGAGCCTGTACCCAAGCATTCCTACAGTAGCAGGATTGGCCGCTCTTCAACACTTCATCTCGGGGAGGTTCAAGCCAGGTTTGGTCCAGTTGATCCTCGAACTTGCAGAACTGGTCCTGAATAGACATTATCTAGAATTTGATGGTAAGATCTACAGGCAAAAAAGAGGTACAACAATGGGGAGCAATTTTGTAGTTGTCTATGCCTATTTGTTTCTTTGTTACTTGGAATTGCAAGTTTTCGATCTTTTTCCATCTATTTCAAAAAATATTTGCTTGTATAAATGATATATTGATGATGCTTTTGGAGTTTGGAATGGTACTAATGAGAGTCTTCAAGCTCTCCTTGATGCTTATGGTTCTGTTTATCCCAGCATCAACATCACTACTACCATTTCCACTTCTGAAGTTAACATCCTAGATATTCTAGTGGTCAAACCACCCTCCATGACTATTCCAGGTCATCTGGGTACTAAACTATACCAGAAACCAATGAATGTGTATCAATATATCCCTTTCTATTCATTCCATCCACCCCACCAGAAAAAAGCCTTCATAGTCAGTGAACTCAATAGGTTTTTGGTCAGAGAGGCGGATGATGAAGGATTCAAAAAGATGAAGCATCAATTTTTTCATAGGTTGAGAGCCCGGGGCTACCCATCCCATTTCTTATTTCCACTCTTTGCCCAGGTAGAGTTTTGACACCGGCCTGCACTGCTCCAAAAAATATTCTAGAAGATCTCTTTAAGACAACCAGGTCTAAAGAAATCTCCCCCAGTTCTGATGAAGTTGTACAACTGCCAGTTTGCCCATGATCTTCGTCTAAACAAAAACGTGCTTGGACCTCTCTACGAAAAATGGAGCAAAGACCCTCAACTCTCCCATATCGGTCATGGCATCATCTATTGGAGAAACAACAAAAATATGAAGAAATTTCTATGTCGCAACTGGGTCGTGAGAACCCAACCCAACTTCAATCGGCCATAACTTTTGCTACAGGGCTCCGATTCTCGAACCATTTGAAGCGTTGGAAAGCTTATAAAATTTTCTATGAAAAAAAAACCCTTGTTTTAAACAGCCCTTTTGAAGCCTCTAGACCCCTCAAAAATGAGTTTTAAAGTTTAGAATTTTTGTAACATCTCTTTTTGGAAATCAATGCCCCGTATTCATGGGTGCACATCTCGAGGAGCATTTTTTAATGTTTTAAGGCACTTTCGACCATTATCCTTGGCAATCACTACCTTTTTGGCATATCCCAAGGTAACGGTCCATTTTTCTTGATTCTCGCCATGTGGCATGTCGGCTAGGGCACCCACTGGCTTGAGAAATCTATATAAACAAGATGGATTGTAATGTTTGGTCATCAACCGAACTGATGAGCACTTAAGGTGCGAAACATATTTTCAGAGTTTTCCCTTTCATTTCAGTCTCTCTTGTTCTTATGTCGTGAAGTGCCCTTTTTGCATTGATCGCTTGTGCTTCTACTTCCTCTTCGTTATTTGATTTCTGTTGCGCTAAGGTACTACTGCGAAGTTTTTCTTTCTTTTTGAATATAAAAGTTATCTTTTCAATCTGATGTCGCACGCTGCCCTAGTTATCCAAAATCTGGAAGAGGATCCCCATTTCTTTCATGAAGGCTCTCCTATTCTAGAATCCACCAGATCCACTCAAAAGAGACCCAGGATGCTACTTCCAGAGATTGAAGCTTCCACTTCGCATGTAGAATGCACTCAAACAAAGTCCTGCTCTTCTTATCCTGAAGCGTCGCAACCCTCGAGGCGTATTCCAGAACTACCATAGAATCTTAAAGATCTCAGCTCGAAATTCTAGGAAACCTTTAGATCTATGTTCATCAAGGTCCACAAAACTGAGACCTTCATCATGAAAATCCAGAAAGGCATCGACGAGGGCACCATGCCAAATAGTTTGTGCATGAAACCTCCAAGCCTTCGGATTCTAGATCCTACTCTTCAGGAAGAGATGGACAAGAAATTTTCGAGCTCACCTTGAATTTCTAGAAAGCATGTTCGGAAGTATATCTTTCGACAGAAAAGAAATTACTTGAGAGCTTGAAGGTTCAAAAGGATGTCGTTGTCACATAGCTCGATGCACAAGTGGAGCAAATATTTAGCAAAATGACTTTCATTTTAGATTTTGAGATTGCATCCTATTGGAAATCGTAAATCAAGGAAGACTTCACTGTGAAGGCCAATGCTCTCGAAATGGAACTATGTGTGGATCATCAGGTCCAACAAGGTGCAACCGACACTCGAAAAGCTACTGAGAAACAACAACAAGATACTATCATGGATGAAGCCAACACCTCGGTGGCATCCCTCATCAAAAAGGAGTGCGCTCCACTCTTTTTTGAGATCCAAGAGCTCAGAAAACTTGTCATAGATCTTGTCATTTCCTCTCGACCCAACTCCCACAATCCCTCACCCCAAAATCAAAGGAGAAGGAATAGGAGTCGGAGTCATTCCCATAGCGGACAACAACAACAACAACAACCTCAATAGTAACAACAACAATAGCGAAATCATCCCGATAGATAGAACCAATGATCTCAATCAAAAATGGGTCATGAGACCGATCCTAGAGCAGAGTTCACTGGCAACAACCAGAGAAATAATTCATACCTCCTAAAAAATAGCAGTCATGATGGGGCTCTAGGAGAAATTTCCAAGGATATGGTTCTTGAACGAATCAGAACTCTACGAGATTTTTTCCTAGGAATCAGGTCCGAGATTGTAGTAGACCCAAGGTCATCCTCATGGCGGTGGCATAAACCGCTACTGAATCATTGGAGTGCCATATTCAGCCCTATCGATAGATGCCTGCTCTTCTTCAGCAAGAGCAAGGTAGGTGTTATTGATGGCATGATCACAAATGTCATTATTCATAATTTCTATAATAGACCTCTCACAAGATAGAAAAAGAGCTTCTTGGGCTAGGATTGAAATATATCCCTATCCCACCTCCCATGGCCCATGATGATGTTCATGTAGAGTATGTTCTATTTTCTAGGCTTCTCAAGATCCGATGGTTTTTCGGTCCAAAAGGAAGGAACATCGCCAACTGGGAAGAACTTGCCTACTCTCCCTTTCATATTTCAAATTTTGCATGGGAACCTGATGTGAAATACCAACCCCTACTGGATCTTCTTAATGATGGAAAGCATCGAGTTGAACAACAACTTGCTTCCATGGAGAGTATCTTCTAGCCTCCCTTGCCCAGGCATCTGGCAAGAGCCTTGCACTCTCTCAGATCTGATGATTCCATTGTCATCAGACCTGCTGACAAAAATCTTGGCCTCACTATTCTCAGCAAGGCATGGTACCTGGAAGAAGGGATCAGACAACTTTCAGATCTGGAAGTTTACCAAGAGGTTATTTTTGTTCCCTGGAACTCTCTTTTTTCTAGCTTGGAGTCCATTGTTAAAAATGCACAAAGAAGTCTTCTCCTCGATCAAAAAATAGTGGATTATCTTCTGCAAAATAACCCCATCATTGCTCGAGTCTATACTTTCTACCTCATTCCAAAGGTTCACAAACAACCTATGAAGGGTAGACCCATCTGCTCCTATTACGGTTATATGTTGGAGCCTATTTCCAAATGGCTTCACCACCAGCTTCTCCCCATTCTCCTGGAGCAGCCAAATCATCTACAAGACTCTCTGAGCCTAATGAAAATCCTTCATGAAAGAGATTTTCCTCCAAGCTATGTTCTATTCACCTTTGATGTTGAGAGCCTGTACCCAAGCATTCCTACAACAGTAGGATTGGCCGCTCTTCAACACTTCATCTCGAGGAGGTTCAAGCTAGGTTTGGTCCAGTTGATCCTCAAACTTGTAGAACTGGTCCTGAACAGACATTATCTAGAATTTTATGGTAAGATCTACAGGCAGAAAAGAGGTACAACAATGGGGAGCAATTTTGTAGTTGTCTATGCCTGTCTATTTCTTTGTTACTTGGAATTGCAAGTTTTCGATCTTTTTCCATCTATTTCAAAAAATATTTGCTTGTATAAATGATATATTGATGATGCTTTTGGAGTTTGGAATGGTACTAATGAGAGTCTTCAAGCTCTCCTTGATGCTTATGGTTCTGTTTATCCCAACATCAACATCACTACTGCCATTTCCACTTCTGAAGTTAACATCCTAGATATTCTGGTGGTCAAACCACCCTCCATGACTGTTCCAGGTCATCTGGGTACTAAACTATACCAGAAACCAATGAATGTGTATCAATATATCCCTTTCTATTCATTCCATCCACCCCACCAGAAAAAAGCCTTCATAGTCAGCGAACTCAATAGGTTTCTGGTCAGAGAGGCGGATGATGAAGGATTCAAAAAGATGAAGCATCAATTTTTTCATAGGTTGAGAGCCCGGGGCTACCCGTCCCATTTCTTATTTCCACTCTTTGCCCAGGTAGAGTTTCGACACCGGCCTGCACTACTCCAGAAAATATTCTAGAAGATCTCTTTAAGACAGCCAGGTCTAAAGAAATCTCCCCCAGTTTTGATGAAGTTGTACAACTGCCAGTTTGCCCGTGATCTTCATCTAAACAAAAATGTGCTTGGACCTCTCTACGAAAAATGGAGCAAAGACCCTCAGCTCTCCCATATCGGTCATGGCATCATCTATTGGAGAAACAACAAAAATATGAAGAAATTTCTATGTCGCAGTCGGGTCGTGAGAACCCAACCCAACTTCAATCAGCCATAACTTTTGCTACAGGGCTCCGATTCTCGAACCGTTTGAAGCGTTGGAAAGCTTATAAAATTTTCTATCGAAAATAAAACCCTTGGTTTCAAAGCAATAGGCCCTTTTTAGGGCCTCTAGACCCCTCAAAAATGAGTTTTAAAGTTTAGAATTTTTTGTAACATCTCTTTTCGGCAATCAATGCCCCGTATTCATGGGTGCACATCTCGAGGAGCATTTTTTAATGTTTTAAGGCACTTTCGACCATTATCCTTGGCAATCACTACCTTTTTTGGCATATCCCAAGGTAACGGTCCATTTTTCTTGATTCTCGCCATGTGGCATGTCGGCTAGGGCACCCACTAGCTTGAGAAATCTATATAAACAAGATGGATTGTAATGTTTGGTCATCAACCGAACTGATGAGCACTTAAGGTGCGAAACATATTTTTGAAGTTTTCCCTTTCATTTTAGTCTCTCTTGTTCTTATGTCGTGAAGTGCCCTTTTTGCATTGATCGCTTGTGCTTCTACTTCCTCTTCATTATTTGATTTCTATTGCGCTAAGGTACTACTACGAAGTATTTATTTCTTTTTGAATATAAAAGTTATCTTTTCAATCTGATGTCGCACGCTGCCCTAGTTATCCAAAATCTAGAAGAGGATCCCTATTTCTTTTGTGAAGGCTCTCCTATTATAGAATCCACCAGATCCACTCAAAAGAGGCCCAGGATGATGCTTCCAGAGATTGAAGCTTCCCCTTCATGCATAGAATGCACTCAAACAAAGTCCTGCTCTTCTTATCCTAAAGCGTCGCAACCCTCGAGGCGTATTCTAGAACTACCATAGAATCTTAAAGATCTCAGCTCGAAATTTTAGGAAACCTTTAGATCTACATTCATCAAGGTCCACAAAACTGAGACCTTCATCATGAAAATCTAGAAAGGCATCGACGAGGGCACCATGCCAAATAATTTACGCATGAAGCCTCCAAGCCTTCAGATTCCAGATCCTACTCTTCAGGAAGAGATGGACAAGAAATTTTCGAGCTCACCTTGAATTTCCAGAAAGCATGTTCGAAAGTATATATTTCGATAGAAAATAAATTACTTGAGAGCTTGAAGGTTCAAAAGGATGTCGTTGTCACACAGCTCGATGCACAAGTAGAGCAAATATTTAGAAAAATGACTTTCATTTTAGATTTTGAGATTGCATCCTATTGGAAATCGTAAATCAAGCAAGACTTCACTATGAAGGCCAACGCTCTCGAAATGGAACTATGTGTGGATCATCAAGTCCAACAAGGTGCAACCGACACTCAAAAGTTATTGAGAAACAACAAGATACTATCATGGATGAAGCCAACACCTCGGTGGCATCCCTCATAAAAAAGGAGTGTGCTCCACTCTTTTCTGAGATCCAAGAGCTCAGAAAACTTGTCACAGATCTTGTCATTTCCTCTCGACCCAACTCCCACAATCCCTCACCCCAAAATCAAAGGAGAAGGAATAGAAGTTAGAGCCATTCCCATAGTGGACAGCAACAACAACAACAACCTCAATAGTTGAGCCAACAACAACAACAGTGAAATCATCCCAATAGATAGAACCAATGATCTCAGTCAAAAAATGGGTCGTGAGATCGATCCCAAAGTAGAGTTCACTGGCAACAACCAGAGAAAGAATTCATACCTCCTGCATAGCAGTAGTCATGATGGGGCTCTGGAAGAACTTTCCAAGGATCTAGTTCTCGAATGAATCAGAACTCTACGAGATTTGTTCCCAGGCAGTCAGGTCCGAGATTGCAGTAGACCCAAGGCCATCCTCACGATGGTGGCATAAACCGCTACTGAATCATTGGAGTGCCATATTCAGCCCTATCGATAGATGCCTGCTCTTCTTCAGCAAGAGTAAGGTAGGTGTTGTTGATGGCATGATCACAAATGTCATTGTTCATAATTTCTCTGATAGACCTCTCACAATAGTAGAAAAAGAGCTTCTTGGGCTAGGATTGAAATATATCCTTGTCCCACCTCCCATGGCCCATGATGATGTCCATGTGGAGTATGTTCTATTTTCTAGGCTTCTCAAGCTCCGATGGTTTTTCAATCCAAAAGGAAGGAACATCACCAACTGGGAAGAACTTGCCTACTCTCCCTTTCATATTTCAAATTCTACATGGGAACCTGATGTGAAATACCAACCCCTATTGGATCTTCTTAATGATGGAAAGCATCGAGTTGAACAACAACTTGCTTCCATGGAGAGTATCTTCCAGCCTCCCCTTCCCAGGCATCTGGCAAGAGCCTTGCACTCTCTCAGATCTGATGATTCCATTGTCATCAGACCCACTGACAAAAATCTTGACCTCACTATTCTCAGCAAGGCATGGTACCTGGAAGAAGGGATCAGACAACTTTCAGATCTGGAAGTTTACCAAGAGGTTATTTCTATTCCTTGGAACTCTCTTTTTTCTAGCTTGGAGTCCATTGTTAAAAATGCACAAAGAAGTCTTCTCCTCGATCAAAAAATAGTGGATTATCTTCTACAAAATAACCCCATCATTGCTCGAGTCTATACTTTCTACCTCATTCCAAAGGTTCACAAACAACCTATGAAGGGTAGACCCATCTGCTCCTATTGTGGTTATATGTTGGAGCCTATTTCCAAATGGCTTCACCACCAGCTTCTCCCCATTCTCCTGGAGCAGCCAAATCATCTACAAGACTCTCTGAGCCTAATGAAAATCCTTCATGAAAGAGATTTTCCTCCAAGCTGCATTTTGTTCACCTTTGATGTTGAGAGCTTGTACCCAAGCATTCCTACAGCAGTAGGATTGGTCGCTCTTCAACACTTCATCTTGGGGAGGTTCAAGCCAGGTTTGGTCCAGTTGATCCTCGAACTTGCAGAACTGGTCCTGAACAGACATTATCTAGAATTTTATGGTAAGATCTACAGGTAGAAAAGAGGTACAACAATGGGGAGCAATTTTGTAGTTGTCTATGCTTATTTGTTTCTTTGTTACTTGGAATTGCAAGTTTTTGGTCTTTTTCCATCTATTTCAGAAAATATTTGCTTGTATAAATGATATATTGATGATGCTTTTGGAGTTTGGAATGGTACTAATGAGAGTCTTCAAGCTCTCCTTGATGCTTATGGTTCTGTTTATCCCAACATCAACATCACTACTACCATTTCCACTTCTGAAGTTAACATCCTGGATATTCTGGTGGTCAAACCACCCTCCATGACTATTCTAGGTCATCTGGGTACTAAACTATACCAAAAACCAATGAATGTGTATCAATATATCCCTTTCTATTCATTCCATCCACCCCACAAAAAAAAAGCCTTCATAGTCAGCGAACTCAACAGGTTTCTGGTCAGAGAGGTGGATGATGAAGGATTCAAAAAGATGAAGCATCAATTTTTTCATAGGTTGAGAGCCCGGGGCTACCCGTCCCATTTCTTATTTCCACTCTTTGCCCAGGTAGAGTTTCGACACCGGCCTACACTACTCCAGAAAATATTCCAGAAGATCTCTTTAAGACAACCAGGTCTAAAGAAATCTCCCCTAGTTCTGATGAAGTTGTACAACTACCAGTTTGCCCGTGATCTTCATCTAAACAAAAACATGCTTGGACCTCTCTACGAAAAATGGAGCAAAGACCCTCAGCTCTCCCATATCGATCATGGCATCATCTATTGGAGAAACAACAAAAATATGAAGAAATTTCTATGTCGCAGTCGGGTCGTGAGAACCCAACCCAACTTCAATCGACCATAACTTTTGCTACAGGGCTCCGATTCTCGAACCGTCTAAAGCGTTGGAAAGCTTATAAAATTTTCTATGATAAAAATAAAACCCATTGGTTTCAAAAACAACCCTTTTAAGCCTCTAGACCCCTCAAAAATGAGTTTTAAAGTTTAGAATTTTTGTAACATCTCTTTTCGGCAATCAATACCCCATATTCATGGGTGCACATCTCGAGGAGCATTTTTTAATGTTTTAAGGCACTTTCAACCATTATCCTTGGCAATCACTACCTTTTTTGGCATATCCCAAGGTAACGATCCATTTTTCTTGATTCTCGCCACATGGCATGTCGGCTAGGGCACCCACTAGCTTGAGAAATCTATATAAACAAGATGGATTGTAATGTTTGGTCATCAACCAAACTGATGAGCACTTAAGGTGCGAAACACATTTTCAGAGTTTTCCCTTTCATTTCAGTCTCTCTTGTTCTTATGTCATGAAGTGCCCTTTTTGCATTGATCGCTTGTGCTTCTACTTCCTCTTCATTATTTGATTTCTATTGCGCTAAGGTACTACTACGAAGTATTTATTTCTTTTTGAATATAAAAGTTATCTTTTCAATCTGATGTCGCACGCTGCCCTAGTTATCCAAAATCTAGAAGAGGATCCCTATTTCTTTCATGAAGGCTCTCCTATTCTAGAATCCACCAGATCCACTCAAAAGAGACCCAGGATGATACTTTCAGAGATTGAAGCTTCCCCTTCACACGTAGAATGCACTCAAACAAAGTCCTGCTCTTCTTATCCTGAAGCGTCACAACCCTCGATGCGTATTCTAGAACTACCATAGAATCTTAAAGATCTCAGCTCAAAATTCTGGGAAACCTTTAGATCTGCGTTCATCAAGGTCCACAAAACTGAGACCTTCATCATGAAAATCTAGAAAGGCATCGATGAGGGCACCATGCCAAACAGTTTGCGCATGAAGCCTCCAAGCCTTCAGATTCTAGATCCTACTCTTCAGGAAGAGATGGACAAGAAATTTGTCAAGCTCACCTTGAATTTCCAGAAAGCATGTTCGAAAGTATATCTTTCGATAGAAAAGAAATTACTTGAGAGCTTGAAGGTTCAAAAGGATGTCGTTGTCACATAGCTCGATGCACAAGTAGAGCAAATATTTAGCAAAATGACTTTCATTTTAGATTTTGAGATTGCATCCTATTGGAAATCACAAATCAAGCAAGACTTCACTATGAAGGCCAATGCTCTCAAAATGGAACTATGTGTGGATCATCAAGTCCAACAAGGTGCAACCGACACCTAAAAAGCTATTGAGAAACAACAACAAGATACTGTCATGGATGAAGCCAACACCTCGATGGCATCCCTCATCAAAAAGGAGTGCGCTCCACTCTTTTTTGAGATCCAAGAGCTCAGAAAACTTGTCACAGATCTTGTCATTTCCTCTCGACCCAACTCTCACAATCCCTCACCCCAAAATCGAAGGAGAAGGAATAGGAGTCGAAGTCATTCCCGTAGCAGACAATAACAACAATAACAACCTCAATAGTCAGGCCGACAACAACAGCAATGAAATCACCCCGACAGATAGAACCAATGATCTCAATCAAAAAATGGGTCACAAGATCGATCCCAAAGTAGAGTTCACTGGCAACAACCAGAGAAAGAATTCATACCTCCTACATAGCAATAGTCATGATAGGGCTCTAGTAGAACTTTCCAAGGATCTAGTTCTCGAATGAATCAGAACTCTACGAGATCTATTCCTAGGTAGTCAGGTCTAGGATTGTAGCAGACCCAAGGTCATCCTCATGATGGTGGCGTAAACCACTACTGAATCATTGGAGTGCCATATTTAGCCCTATCGATAGATGCCTACTCTTCTTCAGCAAGAGTAAGGTAGGTGTTGTTGATGGCATGATCACAAATGTCATTATTCATAATTTCTCTGATAGACCTCTCACAATGGCAGAAAAAGAGCTTCTTGGGCTAGGATTGAAATATATCCCTGTCCCACCTCCCATGGTCCATGATGATGTTCATGCGGAGTATGTTCTATTTTCTAGGCTTCTCAAGATTCGATGGTTTTTTGGTCCAAAAGGAAGGAACATCGCCAACTGGGAAGAACCTGCCTACTCTCCCTTTTGTATTTCAAATTCTGCATGGGAACCTGATGTGAAATACCAACCCCTACTGGATCTTCTTAATGATGGAAAGCATCGAGTTGAACAACAACTTGCTTCCACAGAGAGTATCTTCTAGCCTCCCTTGCCCAGGCATCTGGCAAGAGCCTTGCACTCTCTCAGATCTGATGATTCCATTGTCATCAGACCCACTGACAAAAATCTTGACCTCACTATTCTCAACAAGGCATGGTACCTAGAAGAAGGGATCAGACAACTTTCAGATCTGGAAGTTTACCAAGAGGTTATTTTTGTTCCCTGGAACTCTCTTTTTCTAGCTTGGAGTCCATTGTTAAAAATGCACAAAGAAGTCTTCTCCTCGATCAAAAAATAGTGGATTATCTTTTGCAAAAGAACCCCATCATTGCTCGAGTTTGTACTTTCTACCTCATTCCAAAGGTTCACAAACAACCTATGAAGGGTAGACCCATCTGCTCCTATTACGGTTATATGTTGGAGCCTGTTTCCAAATGGCTTCACCACCAACTTCTCCCCATTCTCCTGGAGCAGCCAAATCATCTACAAGACTCTCTGAGCCTAATGAAAATCCTTCATGAAAGAGATTTTCCTCCAAGTTGTGTTCTGTTCACCTTTGATGTTGAGAGCTTGTACCCAAGCATTCCTATAGTAGTAGGATTGGCCGCTCTTCAACACTTCATCTCGGGGAGGTTCAAGCCAGGTTTGGTCCAGTTGATCCTCGAACTTGTAGAACTGGTCTTGAATAGACATTATCTAGAATTTGATGGTAAGATCTACAAGCAGAAAAGAGGTACAACAATGGGGAGCAATTTTGTAGTTGTCTATGCCTATTTGTTTCTTTGTTACTTGGAATTGCAAGTTTTCGGTCTTTTTCCATCTATTTTAGAAAATATTTGCTTGTATAAATGATATATTGATGATGCTTTTGGAGTTTGGAATGGTACTAATGAGAGTCTTCAAGCTCTCCTTGATGCTTATGGTTCTGTTTATCCCAACATCAACATCACTACTACCATTTCCACTTTTGAAGTTAACATCCTAGATATTCTGGTGGTCAAACCACCCTCCATGACTGTTCTAGGTCATCTGGGTACTAAAATATACTAGAAACCAATGAATGTGTATCAATATATCCCTTTCTATTCATTCCATCCACCCCACCAGAAAAAAGCCTTCATAGTCAGTGAACTCAACAGGTTTTGGTCAGAGAGGTGGATGATGAAGGATTCAGAAAGATGAAGCATCAATTTTTTCATAGGTTGAGAGCCTAGGGCTACCCATCCCGTTTCTTATTTCCACTCTTTGCCTAGGTAGAGTTTTGACACCGGCCTGCACTGCTCCAGAAAATATTCTAGAAGATCTCTTTAAGACAACCAGGTCTAAAGAAATCTCCCCCAGTTCTGATGAAGTTGTACAACTGCCAGTTTGCCCGTGATCTTCGTCTAAACAAAAACATGCTTGGACCTCTCTACAAAAAATGGAGCAAAGACCCTCAACTCTCCCATATCGGTCATGGCATCATCTATTGGAGAAACAAAAAAAATATGAAGAAATTTATGTTGCAGTCAGGTCATGAGAACCCAACCCAACTTCAATCGGCCATAACTTTTGCTACAAGGCTCCGATTCTCAAACCATCTGAAGCATTGGAAAGCTTATAAAATTTTCTAATAAACAGGCCCTTTTAGAGCCTCTAGACCCCTCAAAAATGAGTTTTAAAGTTTAGAATTGTTTGTAACATCTCTTTTCAACAATCAATGCCCCGTATTCATGGGTGCACATCTCGAGGAGCATTTTTTAATGTTTTAAGGCACTTTCGACCATTATCCTTGGCAATCACTACCTTTTTTGGCATATCCCAAGGTAACGGTCCATTTTTCTTGATTCTCACCATGTGGCATGTCGGCTAGGGCACCCACTAGCTTGAGAAATCTATATAAACAAGATGGATTGTAATGTTTGGTTATAAATTCTTCCTCTTCATTATTTGATTTCTATTGTGCTAAGGTACTACTATGAAGTATTTATTTATTTTTGAATATAAAAGTTATCTTTTCAATCTGATATCGCACGCTGCCCTAGCTATCCAAAATATAGAAGAGGATCCCCATTTCTTTCATGAAGGCTCTCCTATTTTGGAATCCACTAGATCCGCTCAAAAGAGGCCCAGGATGATACTTTCGGAGATTGAAGCTTCCCCTTCACATGTAGAATGCACTCAAACAAAGTCCTACTCTTCTTATCCTGAAGCGTCGCAACCCTCGAGGTGTATTCTAGAACTGCCATAGAATCTTAAAGATCTCAACTCAAAATTCTAGGAAACCTTTAGATCTACGTTCATCAAGGTCCACAAAACTGAGACCTTCATCATGAAAATATAGAAAGGCATCAACGAGGGCACCATGCCAAACAATTTGTGCATGAAACCTCCAAGCCTTCAGATTCCAGATCCTACTCTTCAGGAAGAGATGGACAAGAAATTTGTTGAGCTCACCTTGAATTTCCAGAAAGCATGTTCGAAAGTATATCTTTCGATAGAAAAGAAATTACTTGAGAGCTTGAAGGTTCAAAAGGATGTCGTTGTCACACAGCTCGATGCACAAGTGGAGCAAATATTTAGCAAAATGACTTTCATTTTAGATTTTGAGATTGCATCCTATTGGAAATCGTAAATCAAGCAAGACTTCACTATGAAGGCCAACGCTCTCGAAATGGAACTATGTGTGGATCGTCAGGTCCAACAAGGTGCAATCGACACTCGAAAAGCTATTGAGAAACAACAACAAGATACTATCATGGATGAAGCCAACACCTCGGTGGCCTCCCTCATCAAAAAGGAGTGTGCTCCACTCTTTTCTGAGATCCAAGAGCTCAGAAAACTTGTCACAGATCTTGTCATTTCCTCTCGACCCAACTCCCATAATCCCTCACCCCAAAATCGAAGGAGAAGGAATAGGAGTCAGAGCCATTCCCATAGCGGACAATAGCAACAACAACAACCTCAATAGTCAGGCCAACAACAATAGCAATAAAATCATCCTAACAGATAGAACCAATGATCTCAATCAAAAAATGGGTCGTGAGACCGATCCCAAAGCAGAGTTCACTGGCAACAACCAGAGAAAGAATTCATACCTCCTACGTAGCAGTAGTCATGATGGGGCTCTAGCAGAACTTTCCAAGGATCTGGTTCCTAAATGAATCGAACTCTACAAGATCTATTCCTAGGCAGTCAGGTCTAGGATTGCAGTAGACCCAAGGCCATCCTCACAATGGCAGCGTAAACTGCTACTGAATCATTGGAGTGCCATCTTCAGCCCTATCGATAGATGTCTGCTCTTCTTCAGCAAGAGTAACGTAGGTGTTGTTGATGGCATGATCACAAATGTCATTATTCATAATTTCTCTGATAGACCTCTCACAATGGAGAAAAAGAGCTTCTTGGGCTAGGATTGAAATATATCCCTATCCCACCTCCCATGGCCCATGATGATGTTCGTATGGAGTATGTTCTATTTTCTAGGCTTCTCAAGATCTGATGGTTTTTCGATCCAAAAGGAAGGAACATTGCCAACTGGGAAGAACCTGCCTACTCTCCCTTTCATATTTCAAATTCTGCATGGGAACCTGATGTGAAATACCAGCCCCTGTTAGATCTTCTTAATGATGAAAAGCATCGAGTTGAACAACAACTTGCTTCCATGGAGAGTATCTTCCAGCCTCCCTTACCCAAGCATCTGGCAAGAGCCTTGCACTCTCTTAGATCTGATGATTCCATTGTCATCAGACCTATTGACAAAAATCTTGGCCTCACTATTCTCAACAAGGCATGGTACCTGGAAGAAGGGATCAGACAACTTTTAGATCTGGAAGTTTACCAAGAGGTTATTTCTGTTCCCTGGAACTCTATTTTTTCTAGCTTGGAGTCCATTGTTAAAAATGCACAAAGAAGTCTTCTCCTCGATCAAAAAATAGTGGATTATCTTCTACAAAAGAACCCCATCATTGCTCGAGTCTGTACTTTCTACCTCATTCCAAAGGTTCACAAACAACCTATGAAGGGTAGACCCATCTGCTCCTATTACGGTTATATGTTGGAGCCTGTTTCCAAATGGCTTCACCACCAACTTCTCCCCATTCTCCTGGAGCAGCCAAATCATCTACAAGACTCTCTGAGCCTAATGAAAATCCTTCATGAAAGAGATTTTCCTCCAAGCTATGTTCTGTTCACCTTTGATGTTGAGAGCTTGTACCCAAGCATTCCTACAATAGCAGGATTGGCCGCTCTTCAACACTTCATCTCGGGGAGGTTCAAGCCAGGTTTGGTCCAGTTGATCCTCGAACTTGTAGAACTGGTCCTGAATAGACATTATCTAGAATTTGATGGTAAGATCTACAGGCAGAAAAGAGGTACAACAATGGGGAGCAATTTTGTAGTTGTCTATGCCTGTCTGTTTCTTTGTTACTTGGAATTGCAAGTTTTCGGTCTTTTTCCATCTATTTCAAAAAATATTTGCTTGTATAAATGATATATTGATGATGCTTTTGGAGTTTGGAATGGTACTAATGAGAGTCTTCAAGCTCTCCTTGATGCTTATGGTTCTGTTTATCCCAGCATCAACATCACTACTGCCATTTCCACTTCTGAAGTTAACATCCTAGATATTCTGGTGGTCAAACCACCCTCCATGACTATTCTAGGTCATCTGGGTACTAAACTATACCAAAAACCAATGAATGTGTATCAATATATCCCTTTCTATTCATTCCATCCACCCCACAAGAAAAAAGCCTTCATAGTCAGTGAACTCAATAGGTTTCTAGTCAGAGAGGCGGATGATGAAGGATTCAGAAAGATGAAGCATCAATTTTTTCATAGGTTGAGAGCCCGGGGCTACCCGTCCCATTTCTTATTTCCACTCTTTGCCCAAGTAGAGTTTCGACACCGGCCTGCACTGCTCCAGAAAATATTCTAGAAGATCTCTTTAAGACAACCAGGTCTAAAGAAATCTCCCCGATTTTGATGAAGTTGTACAACTGCCAGTTTGCCCATGATCTTCATCTAAACAAAAATGTGCTTGGACCTCTCTACGAAAAATGGAGCAAAGACCCTCAACTCTCCCATATCGGTCATGGCATCATCTGTTGGAGAAACAACAAAAATATGAAGAAATTTCTATGTCACAACCGGGTCGTGAGAACCCATCCCAACTTCAATCGGCCATAACTTTTTCTACAGGGCTCCGATTCTCGAACCGTTTGAAGCGTTGGAAAGCTTATAAAATTTTCTATGACGAGAGACAAAACCCATTGGGTTTTGAAGCAACAGGCCCTTTTGGGGCCTCTAGACCCCTCAAAAATGAGTTTTAAAGTTTAGAATTTTTTGTAACATCTCTTTTCGGCAATCAATGCCTCGTATTCATGGGTGCACATCTCGAGGAGCATTTTTTAATGTTTTAAGGCACTTTCAACCATTATCCTTGGCAATCACTACCTTTTTTGGCATATCCCAAGGTAACGGTTGACAATTTTGTCACATTTCACAATGGGGTAGAAAAATTAAATTTTTTGTAAAGTATTTCTTTTAATTTCATGAATTTGTCCACTTGTTTTTTTAGAAACAACATTTTCAAGCATTGTAGCAATTTTGGCTTTCCATGCCACCCCCTTGTACATAAAATGAAGAAGAAAGAGCTTCACTACCTCACAAGCTAAGGAAGATAGCTTCGCCAAAATAAATTGCTAAGGATGAAAACTACTTCAGGCCCGAAGTCCCTCAAACAACTACTTCGGGTGAAAACCTTGTGAAGTGGCGTTGTCAAAGAAGGAATTCAAAGAAGGCATAAAAAAAAGCTTCGCGCCCGAAGCATTTCTAGCAGCTACTTTAGGAAAAATTTTTGTGAAGTGAAATTTCAAAAGAACATCTTCGTCGAAGGAAAATCGTGGTCTGAATTGGCTAAGGCAAAAAAAAAAACTACTTCAGGCCCGAAGTCCCTCAAACAGTTACTTCGGGCAAAAATTTTGTGAAGCGGTGTTGCCGAAGCAAAATACAAAGGAAGAAGAATGAAAACTACTTCGAGCCCGAAGCACTTCAAAAGGCTACTTCGAGCAAGAAACTTGCGAAGCAGGATTTGAAGGAGCGCAATGTTGAAAACACTTCACCGAAAAACCGTCGAAGCACCCACTTCGGGCCTCCTAGCCAGCGAACCATTTCTACTTCGTTGAAAGTTGTTGTGAAGCATCTGCTTCGGCAAACCTTCGTACAAAGTACTTTCCCTGAAGTGGAAGCAGTCGAAGCATTTTTGAAGGTAAGAATGATCTTCAGCCAAAATCCTCCCGAACCATAATTTTGAAGGAAGATCACGACGAAGCATTTTAATAGTTCATCGGCAAAGTAGTTTTGGCACATCTTCCAGCAAAGTAGTAATGAAGAGCCCATCTTGCAAAGGAGATCTGCTTCGGACCTCATCACCCCCAAAGCTATTTTGTGAAGCTCCACCATGCGAAGTGCAAATCAAGGAGAATCTACTTTAGCACAAGTCCATTACGAAGTGAAGTTGCGAATGAAGGACTAGCGAAGCACTTCAAGGGCATGTGCTCCAATCCGGGTATTTTCCCAATGCGATCAAGTGCCTCATAAATGCATTTTTATGTGCCCAAAAAACTAGCTGTGCATTTTTGGCAATTGGAAATGAAGTATCAGTCTCTAAAGAAGATCCCGACAAGCATGGCGGCCACTCGAGTATTGCACCCAAAATCCAAGGATGCTCAGATGGCTCAATAATGCAAGTTTCCACGGTTGATGTGGTCGTAGTTTCCAATTTTGGTAATAGATTTGAGAGCTCAGTTATGAGGGCCTCGAGGAGCTGACTTCTTAGGTTTCGAGGGTGTACTCCTCCATTTTGTGCAATTATGGCTCAGAGGGTCGGGTCCTCTATAAAAACCTAGGCATTGTAATGTAAAATGGGGGGAGAACTTTCTGCTAGAAAGCTGTTGTAACTTGCATTCCTGCGATTAATACTAAAGAGATTTGGACTCTATTTCTCTCTTGTATGTTGCCTTATGCATTTATTTCTTTCATCTTTATTCATTTGTATACTGTAATTCTGAATCCTAGATTTAGGTATGCGATTGGGGACTAAACCCTGAAATTTTCTCGAAGGATACATAGGGGAGGAAAACATTGTAGAGGCTTTCTTTTATGCTACCTGTGGATAGTGTTTCTATTATATTCACTTCTCCTAATCGTCGTTACTCTAAACTCTAAATTTCAGTGAAAGGGGAAGGAGAATCCTAGAACTTGTCCGGAGGATACATAGGTGGGCTAATACTGTGTTCATTTCATATTTTCTTGGTTTTCTTTGCTGCTATTTCAAGTTATTGGTTTGTAATCATGCTTCTAGTTTTTTCCCATCATTAAACTACTGAAATATCTTCTCTTACTCTTTTATTTCTTTCCTGCACCCTCACTCTATTTATCTCTTTCCTACACCCTTGTCTTAAACATCAAAGTAGTTTAGTATAGGATCTAGAATTTATTTGGATATTGGTACGAGGGGCATCTCTTCCCTTCGGCCTTTCAATGTTGGTCTAGTTCTAGGGTGCATACACTTACCCAAATCCTTTCCTAAGCAGATTTGATGACCAATAGTTTTTGGCATGCCCGATGGGACCCGGTCAGTCTCACCTTGTGAGTAGTAGTGAGAACCGATGCTCTCACTACCAAAATACTCTTAGCATCTGGTGACTCTGTCTAACTGAGAATATTTTAGTCGTAAATACCGGTACCGAAGTCTATGCCTTCATGCAAACAATATGGAGAGTTAGGAATAGAGAAGAGGAAAATGATTTCTTTGAGCTAGATATTGATGCCTTTGGGGAATGATCTAGGTTGGTCACCCCTGAGTCTTTGTTATCTGGAGCTTCGAGGATTCCTGTCTCTCAAATTCTAGTCATAAATATGGAATAGCAGCAACACCAACAACAACAAAAATAACAATAAATGCAGCAGCAACAACAATCGTTATCACCCAGACTATTTCCAGCATGGAACTCTTCGGGACCGCTAAATCTAGCGGGACAAGGGCAAGTGTTGCCTGCTGCTATAAATAAGATCCCAACGTTCGATGGAATGGGGAAGACTACTCTGGAGCACATCCAGGACATAGTTTCTCTGGTAGCGATCCATGATATCACAGAAGAGCGTGTTATGGTAAAGCTTTTGGTTTTGTCTCTTAGAGGAAAACTCCTCTACTAGTATATATCTTTACCACCCGATACTATTACGGTATGGGACCAGTTAGTTGGGTAGTTGATGCAAAGTTTCAATGAGTTTGTCGATCCAACCTCTCTCCTACACTAGTTCACAATGATCCAGAGACATCCACAAGAAGAGATCATTGACTTTAATGTTAGGTTTGCTTGAACCTGGCAAAGAATACCAGTTGGACTTCAACCAACTAACGAAGCTACAGCATACTATTTCCTCTTGGATTTCAATCCTGATATCAATGTCATGGTGAGGTATTCGAATATCAATACTTTCCTAGAGTTATATGAGTTAGCCCAGAAAGCATAAATGGATCTGATAGCTATGGGTAAGCTTCCCCAAAGGATGCCAATGCCTATACTTCCTAATTTTTATTAATCCCAGTATGTAAGCACAGCCGCTTCATAGATCTCTGCAACCCCTGCACTCTCGATCTCATCCTAGAATCTGAATCCCATTATATCTCAAATTACTGCTCCACAAATTCATTTTCCTAATTTTTTGACTCCGCATCCCACGGTCACTTTGGCATTCCCTGCACTACTAGCACCATTTCAACACCCTGCCTTACCTCCAATACAACAATGGCTCCATTGCCACCTATTCCCAAAATCGATGACATGCAAGCCAAAATACTACAAGAAGTTCAGACCCTAAACTCCATAGTGTAGACCCTATCTAATGACATGACTATTATGAAGAAGAAGCAAGCGCAACAAGAGTTTCTACCGAATAGATCTTATCCTACACATGCACTTACTAAAGATCAAGTGGCCCAGCAAGGAAGAGCTTCGGCAAGAAATGTTGCGATAGACGAAGCCCCGAGCACTTTCGATTATATACATTGGTGTTCCACATGTAATGACCCTCACAAAGAGAATACCTGCATGTTGCACCAACACTATGTACAAATCTTTGGCGAGTAGTAGTCATGGCATTCAAGTCAACATCATCAGGAAATTGAATTAGATCTGGTAATTGGTGAAGAATAGCCAGTTGCAGTCCTTACCAGAGGAGGAAAGAGGTTGATAGAGGTGGATGCTACTCAGATGGCTCCCTTAAATGTACATTCTCATCATGAGAAGAGACAACAATCTCCTCCAACCCTGAACGAAGCTTGACATCCTGCACCAATCAAATAGAAGGCCCAACAGGCCCCTACAAATCCACCATAGGTGGAAACTAAAGAACATTCTAGAGAGAAGCTCAAGCTTCCTTCGCTGACCAACCGACAAAGGGTTGAAGCTACGAAATAGTATCACACCAGATATGAGCCGAGAAAGGAACCTGAGGTACCCAATTCCCTGGCATACAACATTGTAGATGAGCTGAAGAGGATTCCAACCAAAATTAGTCTATACGATGCATTGCAACTACTTGGACAAGTGGACCTGTTGCAAGAACCGTTGAAGATAACCAAAGCAATAAACATCACTTTCCCTAGTGCAGACCCTGTCCACATCCTTTACAGGTAATAATAGGCCACCATCTCTCTATATGTCTCTACATATGGAAGGGTACGTTGTACATAACTGTATGATTAACTCTGAGGCCACGACAATAGTCATGCTGAAGGCAGTGTGCGAAGACATAGGAATGTAATATACGTGAAGCAGTCATGGCATGATCCAGTTGGATGGTACTCCTATGAATACTATAGGGGTGGTCAAGGACATCCCTATTCGACTATACAAAATGCCTCAGATCACTATTATACAAGAGGTGGTAGTCGTTGACCTTGAGCCCTACTTCAGCATGTTCTTGTTGAGATAATTTATGACGAAGCTGGGCGAATATCTATCTATGGATTACTCACACTTGGAGATTCCATTCAAAGGGAAGAAGATTAAAATTTACAATTAGAAGCCTTCTACCTTCCTCGTAGAGAAGATGTCCAAAGGAGAAAGCAGCAATCTTGTGCATGTGATAGTGGAAGGAATAGAGCAGGTGGATCTGTTCGAGGAGTCTCTCGCACAGTTAAGTTGTGAAGATGAGTTTTCATTGGCAGACTTTAATGCCATGATAGAAATTGAGATGGGATGTTATGCCATTGCCAAGCCTAAGAAACACATCAAGACAAAAGATAAGGTCTTCATCCAAGGATTATGGAAATTATTCTTAGATGGAACCTAATGCAAAAATAGCACCAGGGTAGGGATTCTTTTAGTATCACCTTCTGGAGAGCAAAAGGAGTATTGTTACCGGTTGGTGTGGAGTTGCACCAAAAATGCAGCATAATATGAAGCCTTATGCCTAGGACTCAAGAAAGCAAAAAAATTAGGCATAAAGCATCTCCAAATATTTGGAGATTTTGAATTGGTATGTAATCAAGTCACAAAAAAGTGCACTTCAAAGAAGCACTATCTCAAGTCATATCGAAATAGGATATGGTTCCAAGAGAAAAGAACCAACATGCCGATGTTCTATAATCCATCGCAGCCAATTATTCTCAAGCAAAAGACATGGTGCATAAACCTAAGGCTGTGAGGATGATTTATAGGCCCTCTGTCCTAGACAAAGATCTATATTGGCAAGTTTTTGACAGTGATGAGCAGATTGTGAATTTCATGATTCAAGAAGCAGCCACGATTGAGAGCAAAAGCCCTGATGAAGAAGAATATGAAGGGCTAGTTCAATTAAAGAATAATCATGTGCCTAAGGGATTAATTACTCTTGAAAGCCTCTTTGATCAGAATGATCGAGCAGTTTCTCACAGGATCAAAGTTAATGCAAAGCAATATCAAGATTTAGAACTTGAACCTGAGAAAGCAATAAAAGTTGGAATAGATTGCACTTCAGAAGAACTAGAGCAGATCTGATCCTTGTGCAAAAAGTATCCCGACACAGTGGCTTGGTCTTATCAAGATTTAAAGGGATATGATCGGCAACTGATCCAGCATACAATTGATTTGCAAGAAGGGATCAAACCTTTTCGATAGAACAAAGGCATGTTAATCCGAAGATTGAAGTCTTGATGAATGCCGAACTCCTAAAAATGCTCGAGGTGAAGATAATTTATCCCATCAAACATTCTTCTTGGGTCGTGAATCTAGTCCCAGTCAGAAAGAAGAATGGAGATATACGATTATGCGTGGACTTTCATAACTTGAACTAGGCTTCTCTCAAAGATCACTATCCTCTCCTGTAGATCAATTAGATCTTACATTCGGTGGCTGGGGCTCAACGCTTCTCCCTACTCAATGGTTTCTCTGGATACAATAAAATTTGGGTCAGGGATGAAGACCAGCATAAAACCGCATTCATGACCAAGTGGGGCACATTTTCTTACCAACGAATGCCATTCGGCCTTTCGAATGCGGGAGCCACTTTTTAGAGGGCAATGGATTTACCTTTTTGTGAGCTCTTGAATAAGGTTATTTTTATCTATCTAGATGACATGATCATCTTCTCTCGAATAAGGGAGGATCACCCCTTACACTTACAATAGATTTTCAAAAAATGTCAAGAATTTGGCATTTCAATCAATCCGAAGAAGTCCATATTTGCAATCAGCAAAGGGAAGTTGTTGGGACATGCAATATCAAAAAAAGGTCTTATTGTAGATCTTGACAGAGCTGAGGCTTTAATGAAGCTCCCACTCCCAGTAGACAAGAAAGGTCTTCAATATTTATTTGGCCAGATCAACTTTGTGAGGAAGTTCATTCCATATTTTGCCCAGGTCATCAAGTCGATGTCTAAACTTTTGAAGAAACATATAGAATTCATCTGGATGAAGGAGAGAAAAGAAGCATTCAAAGAAATAAAAGCTTGAATTGCTCAAGCTTCAGTCCTGACCAACCCTGACTATAATAGAGACTTCCTCCTATATGCTATAGGAGAACTTGAGAGCTATGCTGCAGTCCTAACACAAAATAGGGAATATGGCAAAGAGCGCCCCATCGCGTTTCTAAGCCAAGTGATAAACCCTCATGAAGAAAAATATAATTTCATAGAAAGGCAGGTGCATGCAGTAACGAAGTCTCTTAGGAAATTCAAGCAGTTCATCTCCCAAATTTGAGTTACAGTCTTTGTCATTCACCTTGATGTGTGCAATTTCATCGTCCAAGGATAATTGGGTAGTAAACGAGATGGTTGGGTCAACAAGATTCAAGAATTCAACATCGAGATCAAACCTACAAAACTGGTTCACGATCGCACATTGTGTCAAGAACTGGCGAAGAGCGTAGCAGTCGAAGCTACAGAATCTCAGTGGGATGACTCACCAGTAGAAGAATGCTTCATAAATCAAGAAGAAGACAAGAAATACTGGGTTAGTGAAATAGTCAAATGCTTCAACACTAGCATATGTCCTTCACATCTAAATGTTTCACAGTGAAGGCATTTCAGGATGCGGTCCTCCCGATATACCTTGCGCCCCGAAGGCCTATTTTTTGGAAACATTGATGGCATCCTTCTCAGGTGTATAAAATATGATGATAAAAGGAGAATCCTGGGAGAATTCCATTCAGGATTATCTGGAGGTCACTTCGTAGGGAGAACAACGACATTAAAAATCAAGGTGGGTTATTATTGGCCCACACTCTTCGCTGATGCCTTTGCAGTCTGTCACAAATGCGAGCAGTGTCAGAAGTTTGTCGGTCGAAGAAAAAATGCTTCGATGCCTCTCCGATCGATACAAGTAGAAACTCCCTTTCAACAATGGGGGTTGGATTTAATAGGGGTCATATCGTCGAACTCCTTCACTGGGCATAAGTTCATCTTGACCGCGACTGATTACTTTACCAGATGGGCTGAAGTAGTTCCCATAAAGAATGTAGATTAGGAGACCGTCATCACTTTCCTAAAGGTATTGATTACACGGTTTAGTATTCTAGAAGCAATCATCACAGACAATGGTCCTAGATTCACAGGTGCCAAAATCAATGAGTTCTTCTACCGATATGGGATATATCATAAAGTATCCTCCAATTACTATCCACAGGGCAACGGATTGGTGGAATCCACCAACAAGACCTTGTTGAAGGTGTTAAGAAAGCTCATTGAGACGAACAAAAGAACTTGGCATCTTCTTCTAGATCAGGCCTTGTGGGCCGATCAGATTTCTATCAAGAAGTTGATCAAGACTTCACCTTATGCCCTGGTCTACGGTAAGGAGGCCATCTTACCTACCCATGTAGATATCCCTGCATTGCAGTTGTTAGAAGAAGGAGTTAATTCAATGGAAAATTGGTTGACTCAGCTGCTACAGTTGGAAGAAGACCGTGAAAAGGTTTACCAAAGCTTCGCTAAACATGCTCAAGTCACCCGAGATTGGTTCAAGAAAAAATCATCCGACCATACATTCAAACTTGGAGATATGGTATGGAAGTGGGACTCCTGGAAGGCCAAGCCTAGAAATCATGACAAATTGGATACATTCTGGGATGGACCATTCGAAATCATGAAGGTGAATTCGGCCAACTCTTTCATCCTCAAAGATGCATATGGCCAGGTATTACCAATTTCTATTAATGGTCTTCATCTAAAGACTTTTCATCGCTAAGGTGAAACACAAAAAAAAAATGTATGTACTTTTGTATATAATTTTTCATTTGTGTATATACATCCTGTTTCGAGATTGCAAAAGCTAAGTGTTATACTCCATAATATCCTTCGAGGAATTTTGATGTGAAGTAGCGGTTGCAAGGAGGTTCGCAACGAAGCACTTTACCCTCAAAAGGTTAAACAAAAATTGAAACTAAGGCATGAAAAATGCTTCGCAAAAGGAGTATGAGCAAAGCAGTTTTCAAAGAAAATCCAGCGAATCATTTTCCAAGAGAAACAAACTTTGGTAAATTTTCGTGCGAAGCAACTGACACAAGATGTTCGTAGCGAAGCACTTTGGCTTTCAAAAGGTCCTTGGAAGACCGAATGTGTTACCAAAGGGAAAGGTAGGAATGAAAAGAGCTTCACACCCGAAGCATTTCAAGCAGCTACTTTAGGCAAAAATTTTGCGAAGTATTTTCCAAGAATACAAGCTTCGAGGGGTTCAGTATTCCATGAAGCAAAATGGTGGCACGGCGAGGAAGGACTAATTCGGGCCCGAAGCGTTGAAAAATAGCCCACACTAAAATTTCACCTCAAAGCATTTTCAATGTTGATTTCAACTTTGCCGAAGTGGAAGCATTTAAAACATGTCTCGAAGAACGTGCTGACAGCAACCTTGAAAAGAGTTCAAAGCAGATGAATTTAAGGTACAGGTGGTGGAACACATCCCAAGGCAATTTGGTTAAGATAAAATCTCACACGTAGGTATGAGGTGGTAGCAGGTTGCATCTCCAATGCAAGGCATAATCATCAAAACATGTGGTCTCACGTACTACACTGCTACAGAATCAATCAAAAGGCACGGCAACTTCCTCCATCCGAGGTGTAAATTTAATTTTGGTAGGTGCCATAAATTTAGGTGGTTGCCTTTTAAGGCTATAAAATGTGAGGCCCTAGTAGAGAGAAGGTTATTCATCCATCAGTTCATGCAAGACTAAGAGCCTTCGATTACTCTACAATTCTCCTGCCCTTTGCATCAAAGACCTTTGCATCGAAGCCCTCTGTATCAAGGACTCTGCTACCACCATTTTCACAATGGGAAAGAAAAACTCTAAGGAGAAAGGAAAGGAACCATAAGTAGTAGGCCTTGAAAAAAAAATAAGGGCAAGGAAGAGAAAAAGCATACACCTAAGAAGATCAATCTCACCCATCGCCCAGAAAAGCAGTCGATGGAAGAAGGAGACGACTCTGAAGAGGAATAGCTTGAAGAACCACCAATTGATGGGTGGGAGAAAATTAGAGACACAGAGCTCTCTAAGGGTGTGTCCGACCTCCAACGCACTATTGAGTTTATGATGAGCAGACTCACTCCAGAGAATAAGAGAGCTGCTGCATATTATTCTTAGATTTATTGGTATTTGACCCCGCCTACTCACCACTGTCTAGAGTTAATCTATGCTATCACGCACCAACCCGCATCCAAGCAAGTGTTGGACACTTCGGGTAATAAGTTGTTTTCAATTCTAAAAGAATATGTACAAGCAGCCTTCACGCCACAGCAAGGTCTGCCCAAGGGCTATTCCGTTCACTGAAGAACACAAGCTTATACTAAGAGGGGGGGTGAATAGTATAAGACCTCTTTTTACTTTTTCCTTTATACCTCAAAACAATAAAGCAATATACCCAAAGCAATATCAAAGCAATGCACAATATCATCCACAAAGTGACACCAATTTTAACGTGGTTCACCCAAAATGGCTAGGCTACGTCCACAAAAATTTTCTCTAAAATTTATCTCAAAGTTCTTTGGGAATCCTTCCCAATTACAATATTTATGAGCCTCGGCCCAAAGGAGATACCTTCCCCTAATCAGAATTTATGAGCCTCTACTCAAAGGAGATACCTTCCCCTCTGCTCTAGAAATGATCCCTCAGAAGATCAACTGCCTCTACCTCTTGCCAGCACGTGGAACTCCTTTCCATCGAAGACCTCTTGTCCTCAATGCTTAGCCTAAGAGACCTATTCCTTCTATGATCACGTCCACAGCAGCTCAACAACCTGTACCAAACATAGTCAGTCGGTCTAGTACAAGTCTTCCTCTGTCTGTCAGATCTGTCCAACGCTTGAACAAATCAATCCTCTACACACAAGCCTTCTCAAAGACTTGCCAAATCTGTCCTCAGGTTCTTCTCAAAGAACCAATGCACCTCTATCCTCAAGTTCTTTGATAGAACTATCAAACTCAGCTCACAAGTCCTCTGCTAGGACCTTTCCAAATCTACTCACAAGTCCCCACCGAAACCTGTCCAAAACTGCTCACAAGTCCCCACCGGAACCTGTCCAAGACTGCTCACAAGTCCCCACCGGAACCTATCCAAAAACTCAGCAAGCTCACCAAGAAAAAAAAAACTTTCTTAGTAGGAAATCACAAGGTGAATTGTTAGAGACCCAATGTGATTTTTCAAACTCATAGAAGCATAAAGAGAATTTTTAGAGACTCAATATGTTCTATACTCAACTCCCAATCTCAAAACTCAACTCAAATCAACTCAGCTCAAACTCAATCTCAAATCTGAAAACTCAACTCAATATCTGAAATGGATAGGATAGAATGCTTTCTTTCAAGAACATGAAACCCCAACAATTGCCAACTATGCAAAGAATCACATAACAATGATACTCATGTTCTTTTCACCATCAATTAGGGCTTCAACAATAATGCTCATCAAACAAGGTTCAATCAACACCATTCAACTCAAAACACAACCTTGAAGCATTTCACAATCAACATCAGAAAAGGAAACAAGTAGAACTCCTTTTCTCTCCAATATTGTTTGAACAAAAAGCATCCACCAACTCAAATCGACAATAGCACAAAACAACTTTTCAAATCATCAACAAAGGAGTAAGCCCAACACTTTAACCAAGTAAAGAATAGCTTGATTATTACCAATTTAATGAAAGAAAATGTCAATCTCAAAGCTGCCCACTTAAGGTTTCACAACTTCACACAAGAAGCAATTTTAACCTTAAAACATCATGCTTTCATTTCCATAATCAACCAAAAGCACTCTCAACATTACAAGAAAAATTTATCCCTTATACACCTTATTTCTCCCTTATAGTCTTATCAAAAATAAAATTTATTTCTCATAAGAATGCAATAAGATATTTCAAACAACACCTTCAAAAGAATATTTTATCAAAATAAAACAAGCTTTAAACTCCTTATAACTCCTAATCTATTTTGCCCTCTAATAAACTTCATCTGCAAAATACACTTAGCAAAAATTAATTTCGAAAATACCTTGGCCAACATCAAAAATCGTGCTATGGAGAAATTGCGCACGAATTCTAACACCACCCACTGCATCCACTTCACGATGTAAAACCCTTTCGCGTTATTCAAATGCGAAACCTCCCATTTGGGTAGCGTGCCAACAGCCTAGCCGCTACCGATGCACCAAAGGCACCCAATGAGGTTTAAACCTCATGCTATTAGCCTTGTTCCTTCTGTGCCAGGGATTAAATAAAACAATAGTGCCTCCCTTTCTTCTGATGTGAACACAAAGACGAAAACCTTACGATGGATTTATGACAAATAGCAAGTACAAAAAATGAATAGCGAATTCACAAAAACGATGAAGACACAGTCGACCAGCAGGTTTACGAAAATGGTGAAGACACAGTCGAACGACGGGTTTACAAAAATGGCGAAGACACAATCGGAGAAGAAATCCGAACAGCGGATCACGAAATCACAGTGAGGAAGAAATCGAATAGCAGATCATGAATTCACAACGAGCAACTCTTTTCAAAATGCGGATGGGATAATTCTTGATTTTCATCGAGGGAGATTTATATGCATTTTTACCATAAGCTCTTGACGTCGGTGAGGAGTTTAACACGTCGACGGAGGTCTTGGCTAGTGCCCACAATCTTAAAACATATGCATTTGCGTCATGGGTTAGGAGAACCCATTGCAAACAATAATTTAATATTTATTTAAAAATAATTAAAGGGAACCTTAACAAGGTTTTTAATTATTTAAATAAATACTTCCTCCTGGACCCAAATGCATTAAACTAATGCATCCACCTGTAATCTTTAAACCTGCCAACTTGGGGTTTACAAAAGACCTTTGAAACTGTCATGTCCGTAACCTTCATCAAAACAAATTATTTGACATCAAATCAAATTCCTTCAAGAGCTTCTTGACATCAATGACAACTTATACACTTGAGCAAAGGCAATGTACCCAAAGCACCCAAAATTGCCAACAATCTCCCCCTTTGTCATTGATGGCAAACCTTTACTAAAAACACTTCTCAAGAGCCAAAACTGAAACCAATTGTGCTAACAACTGACCAACTGTGCCCACAACTGAGAATCTTCCTTTGAAGTTTTGCTCCCCTTGACTTGAAGCTCTCCTCTTCACTTTGAAGCTCTCCCCCTTACTCATATCTCTCCCCCTTTGTCATCAATGGCAAAGGGTCACCTTTGGGGCTCGGGACTAAGAATGAGCCTCTTAGCTTAGTCCCTCCCCCACCTCCCGATGAGGTGATTAATTTTGGGGTGGGAGTAAAACTCCCATTAGGAACTGATCATCATCAGCGTCTATAACTTCCTTGTCGGGCCTTCTCTTGAACTCTTTGTCCATATTCCTGTTCTTGTCATTGTTCTTGTTCTTGTTCTCATCCCTATTCTTGTCCATGCCTTGATCCTTGGACCTGATCATGCCATTGTTCCTATTCTTGTATTCTGGAATTTTAGCTCTACACTGTCTTATTATGTGACCTTCATTGTTGCACTTGAAACACTTGACGATGTTGTTTCTCTGAGGTAAACCTGATCTTTGAATCCACTAGTTCTGACCAAACCTCATTCTGACCAAACCTGTTCCTGACCAAACTTGTTCACCAAGCCAAACATGTTGACCGAACCTATTCACAAACTTCACCAAACCTATTTTGACCAAACCTGTTCTGATACAAATTGAAGAACACAAGCTTATACTGAGAGGGGGGTGAACAGTATAAGACCTCTTTTTACATTTTCCTTTATACCTCAAAATAGTAAATCAATATACCCAAAGCAATATCAAATCAAAGCACAATATCATCCACAAAGTGACACCAATTTTAACGTGGTTCACCCAAAATGGTTGGGCTACGTCCACAAAACTTTTCTCTAAAAGTTATCTCAAAGTTCTTTGGGAATCCTTCCCAATTACAATATTTATGAGCCTCGGCCCAAAGGAGATACCTTCCCCTAATAAAAATTTATGAGCCTCTACTCAAAGGAGATACCTTCCCCTCTGCTCTGGAAATGATCCCTCAGAAGATCAATTGCCTCTACCTCTTGCCAGCACGTGGAACTCCTTTCCATCGAAGACCTCCTATCCTCAATGCTTAGCCTAAGAGACCTCTGCCTTCTATGATCACGTCCACAGCAGCTCAACAACCTGTACCAAACACAGTCAGTCGGTCTAGTACAAGTCTTCCTCTATCTGTCAGATCTGTCCAACGCTTGAACAAATCAATCCTCTACACACAAGCCTTCTCAAAGACTTGCCAAATCTATCCTCAGGTTCTTCTCAAAGAACCAGTGCACCTCTATCCTCAAGTTCTCTGATAGAACTATCAAACTCAGCTCACAAGTCCTCTGCTAGGACCTGTCCAAATCTGCTCACAAGTCCCCACCGGAACCTGTCCAAAACTGCTCACAAGTCCCCACCGAAACCTGTCCAAGACCTGCTCACAAGTCCCCACCGAAACCTGTCCAAAAACTTAGCAAGCTCACCAAGAAAAAAAAAACTTTCTTAGTAGGAAATCACAAGGTGAATTTTTAGAGACCCAATGTGATTTGTCAAACTCATAGAAGCATAAAGAGAATTGTTAGAGACTCAATATGTTCTATACTCAACTCCCAATCTCAAAACTCAACTCAGCTCAAACTCAATCTCAAATCTGAAAACTCAACTCAATATCTGAAATGGATAGGATAGAATGCTTTCTTTCAAGAACATGAAACCCCAACAATTGCCAACTATGCAAAGAATCACATAACAATGATACTCATGTTCTTTTCACCATCAATTAGGGCTTCAACAACAATGCTCATCAAACAAGGTTCAATCAACACCATTCAACTCAAAACACAACCTTGAAGCATTTCACAATCAACATCAGAAAAGGAAACAAGTAGAACTCCTTTTCTCTCCAATATTGTTTGAACAAAAAGCATCCACCAACTCAAATCAACAATAGCACAAAACAACTTTTCAAATCATCAACAAAGGAGTAAGCCCAACACTTTAACCAAGTAAAGAATAGCTTGATTATTACCAATTTAATGAAAGCAAATGTCAATCTCAAAGCTGCCCACTTAAGGTTTCACAACTTCACACAAGAAGCAATTTTAACCTTAAAACATCATGCTTTCATTTCCATAATCAACCAAAAGCACTCTCAACATTACAAGAAAAATTTATCCCTTATACACCTTATTTCTCCCTTATAGTCTTATCAAAAATAAAATTTATTTCTCATAAGAATGCAATAAGATATTTCAAACAACACCTTCAAAAGAATCTTTTATCAAAATAAAACAAGCTTTAAACTCCTTATAACTCCTAAGTCTGTTTTGCCCTCTAATAAACTTCCTCCATCCGCAAAATACACTTAGCAAAAATTAATTTCAAAAATACCTTGGCCAACATCAAAAATCATGCTATGGAGAAATTGTGCACGAATTCTAACACCACCCATTGTGTCCACTTCACGATGAAAAACCCTTTCACGTTATTCAAATGTGGAACCTCCCGTTCGGGTAGCGCGCCAACAACCTAGCCGCTACCGGTGTGCCAAAGGCACCCGATGAGGTTTAAACCTCACGCTGTTAGCCTTGTTCCTTCTATGCCAAGGATTAAATAAAACAATAGTGCCTCCCTTTCTTACGACGGATTTACGACAAATCTTACGAAGACGAAAATCTTACGACGGATTTACGACAAACGAGTACAAAAAATGAATAGCGGATTCACGAAAATGGCGAAGACACAGTCGAACGATGGGTTTACGAAAATGGCGAAGACACAATCGGAGAAGAAATCCAAAGCCGGGGGAAACGAACAACGAGATCACGAATTCACAATGAGCAACTCTTTTCAAAATGCGGATGGGATAATTCTTGATTTTCATCGAGGGAGATTTATATGCATTTTTACCATAAGCTCTTGACGTCGACGAGGAGTTTAACATGTCGGCAGAGGTCTTGGCTAGCGCCCACAATCTTAAAACATAGCGCCATGGTTTAGGAGAACCCATTGCAAACAATAATTTAATATTTATTTAAAAATAATTAAAGGGAACCTTAACAAGGTTTTTAATTATTTAAATAAATACTTCCTCCTGGACCCAAATGCATTAAACTAATGCATCCACCGTAATATTTAAACCTCGCCAACTTGGGGTTTACAAAAGACCTTTGAAACTGTCATGCTGTAACCTTCATCAAAACAAATTATTTGACATCAAATCAAATTCCTTCAAGAGCTTCTTGACATCAATGACAACTTATACACTTGAGCAAAGGCAATGTACCCAAAGTACCCAAAATTGCCAAAATTCACAACGTCATTCTGAGTAAACAGATGGAGAGGTTCACCTCCAACAACTTCATATTGAATTTTTTGCGTGAGAACCTCAAAAGCAGGCTCCCTTCAGGCAAGCTGCCCCAAATGCCCTTACCCTTGGCGGCCTTCAAGAACATGGATATTTTTTCTATCATTGTATGGGTGGCGGGCCTATCGACAGATGCTTCGATGCAACCCTGGCAGGTGTCTTTAGCAGAATGTATTTTGAGAGGGGAATTCTATGCCCCTGATGCTTCAATACCAAATACCAACCCAGTTTCCTTCGATTGGGCAGAATGGGTGGCTCAAACCTTGCATACGTAGCTCACCAGCATGAAGAATTCGATGATGGGCCAGTACTTCACACCCTGTTCTTTCCTTGTTTGGTTATTTTTCCACCACGTACATAAGCAATTTCCCCACATTGTCATTTCTTCGAGTGGAAAGGATGGAAATCCTTTGCCTGTGTACCAGTGGACTCCCCTCCTATTGAGGACAAAATCTTATTATTCTTTCAATCAATAATTTTTGGGACCCGCCATGCATTTGTTGAAATGTTCTTGCCCTCGAGTGCCCCTCAGTTTGAGGTATAGAGTGGTAATGGAGAAGAAGGGAGATGTTTTTCATTTAACACAGGGACTGGTGATTCGCCTATTCGGCTTTATAGGAAAGTCCTTCCTGCTCCTTATTTTCCCCTTTGAGTACCAATTTGCATTGGAGTTCGCTCGGCAGAGAGATATAACAAATCCCATCTACGGCCATGGTTAGAAATGGGCACATACCTGTGACTTCCCCTTCAAGATGGGGGTAATTGAAGTATTTGCCTTAAAGCAGAACGCATTCTTGGAGGAAAAACTTGCCAATTTTGGCTTGCTTCAGATTCCTCAACAATGGCTCTATGATCCCTTGGGAGTGATGAGGGATCACTTAAAATTCAATAACTTTCATGTTTGCCCCCACCCTAAAATTATGGAGCAAAGAAACTATATCACTCCAAATTTTTCACATCCTTACCTTTAGGCTATAGGATCCGCACCCGAAAGGGGGATGCGAGAAGGATGGGACAATACCTCAAACTGAGAGGCCCTTTGAAGGTTGCACCTCTCGGGGGGGATATAAGGGTGAATTTTCAATGGATGGTGGGTTCACCAGGAAAATTTTGAGTGGCAGTTTCCATGCCTAGGTTGAGAGTAGGTTTGATGTATTCATTTTGTGCTTTAATCATCCAATTCCTAGGTTTGGCCAAGATGAATCTAAGCTATTCTATATGCCAATGCTGATTTATATGAATACAGAAAACATGAATAAGTGTCAAACATAGAAAGTATGCTAATAAGATAGAATATACCTAATTTCAAATGTTTGATGAAGATTTTGAGGTTTGTAGAAGTCCAAATTGTCTCAAATCATATGTAATCATCTAAAATTGCATAGAATCATCTCAGATCTTAG
The DNA here is from genome assembly GCA_028583015.1 of Wollemia nobilis. Classification (NCBI taxonomy): domain Eukaryota; kingdom Viridiplantae; phylum Streptophyta; class Pinopsida; order Araucariales; family Araucariaceae; genus Wollemia; species Wollemia nobilis. The sequence continues at coordinate 18,551,589 of JAQPPZ010017235.1, forward strand.
TTGGTCATCTAAGATCAGATGAGATCGTCGTCTATTTGATGAATTTGTCAGATGAATTTGTCAAAAACCTATAATCACAAAAACATATACCAAAAACCAAAAATGCAACTGCAAAAACAAGGGGAAATGATAGAAATAATAGTAAATTGGCCTAAATGATAGATCTAGATAGCAATTAAAAGGAAATGCATCAATTTAATAATTTATTTTAACTTTATCATGCATCTATGCTAAATGAGGTGAACTCCAGGATGCAGAAATAAAATAAACCAAGTTAATGCATAAGAAAATGAAGAGAAAAGATAAGAAAATGCAAACTTCGGGCTCTGATTGCCCCCAATCTAGACTGTAGTCGAGATCGCCTCAAATCGTACGAGATCTTCGCCGATCTGCGACAGGATCGTCTAAAATCATCTATAATCGTCTGCGATGATCCGAGCTTCCTTCGGCTAAAAAATAGTAAAATTCCTACAAGAAAACTTGAAATATGCAATGCAAACGAAAGTATGAAGGTGTTCTAATGCACAAAAAATTAAAGTTGCAGGGAAATCAGTTAGCCAAGGGGTTCAGGGGGATAAACTGAGAAAATCCTAGTTTATATAGGATTAGGGAGAGGTTAGGAGGTTGGAGATCATCCCAATTTGGGAGATCTCCAACGGGGGAGACTCTAACTACGCAGACACGCTTTCTGCCCAAGTTAGAGAAGCTAGTGAAATAGAAGCTAATTATGAAAATTCGATTTTGGGACGAAATCGTCTGGATGTTCTATTCCAGATGAATTCGTCAGATCTGGGACAATTTCTTCTGATCGGTGACGATATCGTCCAATGGTCAAAACAAATCCTAAAAATGGTGCAAAAAACGAGGGGAGCGGGTAATGGGCGGTTTTGGGTTAAAATTCAAATTTTTATCTTTTACTAAGGGTTTAACTATGCCAATTTTAGGGTGCTACATTTTGCCCCCTCTTTAGCGAATTTTTTGAAGAAAATGCATTAAAGACGAGTTCTTCCCGTTTTACGAGAAAGCAAAATTTTACTCAATTTCTAGAAGATAATTCTTGGTTGAATCGTACGACTGTTTACTATGGTGCCCCCTCCGTGTTTTTAGCCAAATCGAACGTTTGAGGTAAAAGCGCGAAAAAGCAAAATTAAAAATGTTGTTTTTAAATAAAATTAAGAAAAATAGGGTAAAACCCTAATTCATTTTTGTTGTTCATTTTTACTGTTTTGAGAGCTCTGCAGACAAAAATGGTTGAGACAGTGCACCGATCGATAGAGGTCCGACGTAGGCTATGGGTAAGGATCTAATCCTAGTGAATTATGTTTTAATTTGATTTGTGCAATTTTTTGTTTTAAATTTTGACTATTTTGGGGCATCACGACCGTTTTTATGCCGTCGATGACATCGGGACGAAATCATCCTCATTTCGTTGAAAACGTCCCTAGATCGTTGATTTCGTCTAAGTGCGAAATCGATGAACTAGAGGCGATCCCATCCAACAGGGGGCGATCCCCAAGTTGCGAAATAGAAGATGATTTCATCCTATCAAGGATTATTTTACCCAATTTAGGACGATATCATCCAATGGTGGACGATATCATCATTTTTATGAAATTAAGCTTGTTTGAATTGTATTAATTTGATTTTAATAATTGGTTTATTAATGAATTTTATTGTTTTATTGTTTATTTTGCAGAGAGGATTACTAAAGAGTCGGGAGTGGAAATACAGGGGGCTGAGAGATGATGTGGTCATGCTCGACCAGGCAGAGCGAGACCGACTAGCACAGGTCAGACTACAGCATGTGGCAGAGATGCCACAAATACCGATAGACATGGGGCTACTGATAGCCCTAGCAGAGATATGGTATCCGGGGTCGTCCTACTTTTGGTTATCGATAGGGGAGATGGCTCCCACACTAGAAAATGTATGAAGGATCTTGAGGATACCCATACAGGGACGGTTGATGATGCCTACGACCAATAAGGGCCAGGTTATGATGATAATGAGCAAATACCCGAGCTTTGCCCTGGAGAAGGGCAGAGTGAACATCGAGTCTCTGAGGCAGATTCCTAGGGCATCTAGGTTGACTCAGGTTTTGGTTGGGATAGTGGGTGGCTTGTTGCTATGCCACTAGAGCAGGTGCAGATTACCCTGGCTCCTATCAGACGTGGTCTGCAACATGAGAGGCCATGGATATAGGTTTGCATGGGGCAACTTTATACTGTGTCATTTGTATAGGATCTTGCATGGGATCGTATACAAGGGAGGCCGATGTCTAGTTTTGACATTGCTACTACAGGTTTGGTGCTGGGAGCACATCACGATGCGGTGGCCGGTAGGGCTCCCATTGATAGGGGTTGATCGAGAGAGGCCTCGGGTTTTCTATTGGTGGCTCCAGAGAGGGTCATAGTGGCGATGGATAGATCTTTCGATGTCACAGAGGTTGCTAGATGACCTCATCCCAAACCAGATCACCTAGAGGCCATGGAGAGAGCATCTAGGGTGGGCAGAGGATGGACAGGAGTTGGCTCACATCAGGCAAGTTTTTGGCTAAGGATGGAGCAGGGAGAGGTAGAGCTCCATCGCTACGACCAAGTTTTACGATAGTTCGGTCTTCAGCAGGGGATCCCTTCTCTCAGGGATTATGAGTACTCCTAGACTATCCGAGATAGCACTACACTGAGTGGGGCTCTAGATATGCAACGATTCTGGAGTCAGGACATGTATGATGCCCCCATCCAGCCAATGGATGGGGATGATGCTAGGGTTGCGGATGGATATGATGCCTAGTACATAGGCATCCGCCCTCCTTGAATGATGATGGCACAGGGTCCGATGCATGCAATTGTGCGAGGGATGGGGAGGCGGTGCTAGGTTGCTATTAAGGTAGCACGGGGTCACGGGGGGAGAGAGCAGCGATGGTCTCCGTAGGAGAGACGCCAAAGGATGCCACAGGCTCCATAGAGACCGCAGCGGATAGGGAGGAGGGAGGAGGGATTCCCTTCTCAATAGGGGGAGAGGCCACCATCGCTCGATAAGGGCAAGGGTGTCGAGGTGGGGGAGAGCAGCGAGACAATGGCTCTCTAGGCTGAGGTTGCCCACCTCCGGGCTGCAGACTATGGATACATGGCCAAGGCCCAGAGCGAGGGGGCAAGAACTAAGGACCCGGCTTGGCTATTGCTCCCGCCCCCTCCCCCCAGCTTTATTTTCTATCCATAGGGGAGAGGATGCGTTGGTCCGGCTTTCATGCACACCCCGGGAAAAAGGGATGAAGGCAAGGAAAGCTCCGGAGACACCCACGGGACTCGATCCCACTCATCTTTAGGATCTAGTCAGGTTATCCAAGGTGCGAGTTACGGAGTTGGGTCGAATGGCAATTCACTCTTTTTCGCTTCTGGAATAGATTTCGATATGGACTGCTCTGTTACCTTACAGGGGGTTCCTGAACTTGTTCAGTAGTTGCAAAAGTTGTTGACAATCAGATTTAACTTGAATTCTTTGATCTAGCTCTCATGGGTCAGCAGATTTAAATAAAATGCAAATAAAGAAAATAAAAATGGATCATTCACGGAAAGCAAAGAGAGGGTAGGGTAAGGCAGAAAAGAGAAGTTTATCAGACTTTAAACTGTAAAACTCTAAACTATCAATCTTATCTATGCTATCAGCTTCACAAGCAACAAATCCCGTAAGAAAGTGTCCAATCACCTAAGATCACTTTCAACTAAGAGCACAAGGCAGAGTGAAACGGATCTAGCAGTAAATTATAAATCCAAGGGGCAACTGGTTAAAATCGGTATCTTTCACCGGCAGCCTAGCTCGCACAAAGGAAGACAGAGCAATTAGAACAAACTTACACCCGAAATCAGTAATTTCCCCTAGCAGACAATAGAACAACCGAAGCCTAACAAAGATATTTAATCTTGACAATGGCAGATTTACAAAGATATATCTAACAAACTTTAAATGGAACGGATAACAAAAGAAAATACACTTATCACACTCGCAAAAGATTAGGCTCCCCGGCCATGCTATCACGTAAAAGCTAAAGCACATCAACTCCAAGTCCGAAAACAAAGGATTTCACAAAATTTGCAAGAAATTGCTTATAAGCCTTTATTTCTAAGTCTCCGCCTCCTCGCGATTACATTTAGAATTTGTATTTATAGACTCGTGACAGACCCTGATCTTTTCCAAAATATCTTGCTCAAACCCTAAATCTTATCGCACTTAAACCCTAGGACCCGGGTTTTACAATAAAAATCCATTTAAAAATCAAAGTCCGGATAGAACTTAACCCTTCGGCAAAACTGTGCAGTTAGCTGCCATAAATGGAGAAGATAAATCAAATGCAATTTTCATTCATCCGCAGCTGCAAATAAATGCTTTCATTAATTTTGCTGGTGAGCCGGATGAGTCACCACTTCTCCATCAATTCGATCTCTGCAATTCCATCCCGAATTGAAATGGTCTTCATGCTATCAAGTCTGCAATAAATTTGTCGTTGAATGCTCTCACCGGCAGCCTTCTCTCCTAGCATGGCGGTCCTTGACTAAATCCGCACTTCATCTTCGCCTTTATGGTCTTTCCCGGTTGTCCCGTAAGTGCCTGTGGAATCCCGCATGAAAGACAAAAAGATGCATTAGATTAGCACTTTAATTAAATCAGAAGCTTAAAACATTAAAAACAGATTAAATCCGCAAAATAAGCTTGCATGTCGGCTTCTGTTTGTCCCATTCACGCTTTGACACGTGTCGCTACCCCAGGAAGCCTTCTGTTTCCCGCCGGAATGCACTTTCAGGTCAACTATGACTTTCTCTCTCCTGCCGCGATTCTCGCGACATGTCGCGATTTCGCGACATGTCGCGAAATCGCGACCCTGCCAGCTCATCAGCAAATTCCTCCCTCGTCGGCCGCGAAAACACGACATGTCGCGATTTCGCGACATGTCGCGAAATCGCGACCCTTCCTGGCCTCCGTACGCTTCTTGATTTTCAGCCGCGATTTTAGAACACGTCGCGATATCGCGACAGTCCTCTACCCGCATGCGTTGACCGCGTTGACCGCGATTTTGGAACATGTTTCGGACTTAACCGATTTTTCATCCTGCAGCCCATTTTCTCTCTCCCGCCGCGAAAATGCGACATGTCGCGATTTCGCGACATGTCGCAAAATCGCGCCCTCCGTACAGCCTCGCGTCTCTCTCCCAAAAACCGTCGCGATTTCGCGACATGTCGCGAAATCGCGACCTTCTCGCCACTTAGCCGCATTTTGACTTACCCGTCGCGATATCGCGACATTTCCGAAAATGGAAGTGTCGCGATATCGCGACACTACCAAAAATGGAAAGTTTGATTTTTCAGTGAATTTATGCAACTGTTTTCTGGATTTTTCTCGGTAATGGTGCAAGATTTTCTTGTGCATGAATGATTCTAGCATGTAAAAAGTGAATTCTTGGATAACACAGCTAGAATGCAAGAAAAAGCACAACTTTAAAAAGGAGGCAAGCAAAATATGGATTTAAAACTGAAAATGACCAAGAGGGTCCCTGCTGCAAAAATGGAAGTTCATAATTTTCTAAGGATGGAATCTCATTTTTCAGTGGGGGTGTGTTGCTTATCAACAAATGGCGATATCTGAGGGTAAAATAGTAGCACTATTTTAGAACCCAAGACTCGGGTTTCAAAACAAAAAGACCATGCATCATGCCTTGCCACATGCATTCTTCACAATAAATTGATCGCCAACCGCCAACCGTTAAAATTTCCCAAGGACATACCGGGCTGGATTACTTCAAGGAAGATTTCTGATGTGCAATTACAAAGGTATAGAACTTTCTTCAAGGATGACCGAATTGAATGATAAACTTGGATTAATCAACTTTTCTAGATTGTAAAAGGGGAAACCGAGTAGAGCTCTGTTTACTAGTTTAGCTTTTTACAGCCTAGACAGAGTTACCCTTTAGATTTACACGACCCAATTTACAACTGTAGGGCAGAATCTAATATTGGCTGCCTCTTTTGATCATATAACTCTTTTTTTTTTCTTTTTTTCTTTTTTTCTTATCTCTCTCTTTTTTTTTATCTCTTCTTTTTGAAATATATCACTATCTGGAAGACCTTAGAGAAATTACAATTTTCTTTTAATATTTGATCAATCTGGAACCTGCTTCAGCCTAGGCATTGATAGCCTCCGGTGACACCCAAATAATTGCATGAACCATAGTCCCCTCTTATAACCAAACTTTTCTTGGATTCCCCGGAGTTCCTCCAACAAAACAAAGATAGCAGCTTTTTCTATCATTAAAACAACCGTGGCAAGTAAGACACAAGATCCAATCATCTCTCTACCTTCATCCTGGATAACAAAATAGTTCCACAGTTTAGTGCAAGCAGACTATCTCAATTAGAATAATGAGCAGAATGGGGAGGCACTGGATTGAGGATTTATCAGCTAGGAATAAAACAATTTTCAGCAGGCTGACTTTTCATTGATTGCTCGAGCAGAGGCAAAGGACATAAAATTTCGTAAGCCAAAGGACTTTGCACAAAGCTCCAAGGACAGCACAAAGCCTCAAGCAAAAACAAAATAAAACTGTACAGACTAAAGCACAGAACTGTACAGGCAAGGGAAAAAACAAATAAACTGAAAGAACTAAAGCAAATAAAAAACTGCACTGAAATAAATAAATCGGAATCGTAATCGTACAGACAAAGAAAGAAAAAGAAATGCAATAAAGAAAAGACTGTACATACTAAAATAAAAGCAAGCTAAAATAAAAAGACAAGGAAAGGAAATAAACCGCACTGACAAAGAAATAAACTGCACAAGCTAAAACTGAAAAATAACTAAAGAAAACTGAAAAACTAAAATGCAACTGCACAGACATATTAAAAAAATAAAAAAATAAAATAAAAATAAAAAATAAAACTGCACTGAGAACAAGGATTAATCTAACAAACAAACCTGTACAGACAGCACCCAATTAAAACTAAAAAGAAGCAACTAAAGCAACTGTACAGAGCTATTAAAAGAACTAAACTAGAACAAAACAAAACTTACGGAGCTATTTACAATATGTACACATGTTACAACCTTTTTTTATAGCTTACTCAAATGATACATTGGATGGAACAGCAGAAAAAAAATGCTTCAAGTATTGGCCATTAACAGGGAGGTCCAGAAAATTACCATCCAGGTCTTGCAAGCGGAAAGCATTGTTACCCAATATTTCAGCAATTTGGTAGGGGCCTATCCACAAGTGGTCGCAACTTTGTGTGCTTACCCTTCTTCTCATGGGCCTTGTCCCACGTAAGCACTAAGTCTCGCCACTCGAAAGCCTTCACCTTGGCTCTCTTGTCAAACCACCGCTTGACGCTTTCTTGGTGTCTCGTCGAAGTGCTCCAGGGCTTGGAGTCTTTCATCCCGCAAGTTAGTGAGGTCTAAAACACGGGCTTCAACATCATCATGACCTTCAAAATAATCTAAGGCAAACTGATAGGTAGGCAATTTCAAGGAGATGGGGACAATTGGCCGAGTACCATACAACAAAACAAAGGGAGAGGTCTTAAGAGCCACTTTGTGTGTTATCCGGTCAGCCCACAGTGCATATTTCAACAATGTATGCCATTGCCTGGGTTTGTCTCGTCGCAGACTTTTTGATGGCATTCATTAAGTTCTTGTTTGTTGACTCACCTACCCATTGCCTTGGGGATAATAGTTGGATGAGAATCTGATAACTATCCCCATCTGGTATGCCCAATCTGCAAACTCCAATGATTGGAAGGCGGGCCCATTATCACAGACCAAATTCAGGGGAACCCCAAATCTAGTTATGACATTTGATTCAAGAAAATCAATAACTTCCTGGGCTGTACTTCTTGTAGTGGCTGCTGCTTCAACCCACCTTGTGCAATAGTCGTAGTCGCCAAGACATATTTATGCCCCGCCGAGGAATTCGGGTTAATGACTCCCACAAAATCAAGTCCCCACCGCATGAAAGGTTTGTTTATCACAACCGGTTGCAATGGCAGAGCTCGATTTGCCTCTTTGGCCGCAAATGTCCGGCACCGATGGCGTGTTCCGACATGTTGATGTGCATCCTTAAAAAGTGTAGGCCAAGAATAGCCTCGCTCTTAATATTTTATGTGTCGTAGCAGCATCCCGATGAATGCCCCCGCCCCTAGTTTTTCATGAAAACTAGCCATGACTTCACCGACTTCACCGGGAGAAATGCACCTTAGGAAGATGCCAAAGATAATTCTCCCCGTACGTAGTACCCGCCTTGAGGAGATAGTGAGAAGCTTTTAACTTTAATGCTCTCCTTTGAGTTCTCGTTCAAATGGGATGGGCAAACCCCAAACCGTAGCGTATGAATGATATCCCCATACCAATCATCGATTCGTAGTTTAATTGATTAACTTCCCGCCGTGGAGGCACTTCAAAGAATGTGTCTAGACAAGCCAAGTCCTCTCGATCGCTTAGCAGTGCCTAATCTCCAAGTCATATTCTTGCAACTCGGTGACCCAATTGCCCCTCGCTCACCCAACTCATTCTCGACTTAGAAGGTACTTCACACGGGTCTGGCACTATGGCATGAATTTTGCTTCTGAGTATATAATGTCTGAACTGCTTCACTGCCCTTACCAAAGCATAAGCCTGTTTGTCTAATCTGGAATATTTCAGTTCAGCTCCCTTCAAATTAGTGCTCTTAAAAGCAATTGGATGTTCTCCCGTATCTCTCCGTTGAGTCAAGACTCGCAGCAAGTGTATGTTCGTAAGAGAAAGTGTACGGATAGAAATCTGCACCGAAATCTGGGCTTACTAAGACCGGTGCTTGTTTAATGGTCGTCTTGATTTCTTGAAAAGCGGTCTTAGCTTCAGTGGTCCAGGCAATCTGGGCAGCTTTGCTTTAACATATCATTCATTGGTTTAACTATCTCTCGCAAAGCCCGAGATAAACTTTCCGACAAAGTTAATCTTTCCAAAGAATGATCTCAACTCTTTCTTGGAGTTGGGAAATGGTATGCCGGATATGGCCTCAACTCTGCCTGGATCCATGGAAATGCCATCCTTTGTGACCAAATGCCCAAGCAATTTGCCTTCTCGTTACACCAAATATGCATTTCTTTGGATTCAAAGAGATGCCAAACTCTCTCGCACTTGTTAAATACAGACTCTAAATGCTTGACATGGTCAAACTGGATTTGGAAAAGACTCGTTAGATCATCCATGTAAACTACAATACATTTGCCCATAAGCCCCTTGAAGGCATGGTCCATTGCTCTCTCGAAATGTTGCTCCTGCATTTATTAAACCAAATGGCATCCTCTTGTAAGCAAAAGTACCCCACTTAGTTGTAAAAGCCGTCTTCATTCTATCCTCCTTCTCAACTAGAATCTGATTATAGCCTGAGAAACCATCCAGAAAAGACATCATCTCTGAGCCATTAACAATCTGTAGTACTTCATCCATAGAAGGCAGGGGATAGTTGTCCTTTTCAGATGCTTTGTTCATATTCCTAAAATCCACACAAAGGCGGATCTCCCCATTTTTCTTCCTTACTGGCACCAGATTTGCCACCCAAGTAGAATGCCTGATAGGAAAAATAATTGCCGCACTCAAGAGCTTCTCCACTTCTTTCTTAATAAGGGGTTCTAACAGAGCATTAACATGCCTCTCGTTTTTGTCCGAAAGGCTTGCAAGATTCTTTCAAAGGTATGATGTGGGTGTAAACTTTTGGATCAAATACCTTTAAATCCTTGTATGACCAGGCCATTACATCCTTAGACCCGTGCAGAAATCAATCATATTTCTCTTTATCTCTCGGATCACGATCCTTTGCCAACTTGATGTTCCTTGGATCCTCTTCAGCTCCTACATTCAAATTTTCAAGATCATTGTCTCGTGGTGCCCACATAATCCTTAGAATTCACCCTTTGCCTCGATCTTGTCAATATCGAATAGCCTCTCCAGCTCTACCATTCCCTTTGGGATTCTCTTGTCCTTCAATCTCATGATTCCCCCGTCATCATCTAGTCGCTCCATCAAGGTGTCCCTTTGGCCCTCATCAATTATAGCATTCTCAAAGGTATTGGTACTCGCAGAAAGTTCACAATTTGTTGATCATCTGAGAAAACTTGAAAGCTGTCAATATTGTTTGGAACTGAAGGACAGGGAACTAGCTCAATTGAAAACTTATCCCACTTAAAATCTTCCAATGGCCTTAAACTTGCAACTGAAGATGCCAAGACATCTGCATGTGAATTTTGTTCCCTGGGTATATGTGTTAAGTTAAATGCATCAAAGCCTTCCACAAGATCCCAAGCTCTGTGCTTGTATCCCTTCGTATAAGAGGCTTTACACCGAAACTTACCCCCGACCCGGCTTGCCACTAATTCCGAATCGCTGAAAACTTGAATGTTCTTCACATTTTTATCCAATGCAAATTTTAAACCTAAAATCGTAGCTTCATACTCGCTAAATTATTAGTACATGGGAACCGCAGCGGTAAGACATAAAAAATGTCCGACTTTGAGGCCCTTTGAGGACCCGCCCTGCTCCTAACCCCGTTACATCTGGCTCCATCCACATGAAGTGTCCAAACTTCATTAGTATGTACAGGATGAGCTTTGTTAAATTTATCATTGTGCCTAGTTGTTAAATTGTAGACACCAATGTCTACCTCTGCAATATTGACAGTCTCATTTGCAAAATTGTACTCTTAATGGTGTGTTTGTACCGGGTTCTCTCGTCAACCCGCAATTGATTAGCCACACCCTTCCATGGCAACCACATGTGTGAAAAGTCTCGCTGCCGATATCCATTCGGAGACTTAGACCAATCCCTACTTAACAAAGATTCCATACCCCACCGGGATATCCACAACTTGGATTTCGATCTTATGTTGAGCCCTTGGCTCGGATGCCAATTGAATGTGAATGTTTTGCAGCCTCTCCCACAACCTTAACTTCTGACTTGTCCAATTGGACAACTCTCCTCTCGTATTTCATTGGGGTCAGCCCCAACTGCTGACAAATTGCCAATGGCATGACATTAGCAGATGCACCTGAATCCACCAAACAATTATGTAAGTTCTTCCCAAAAATTCTCGACAACAAGAAAATGGGGGAACTTCAGCTCTTTTCCTTGTACATGGCCGATTGGCATTGGCTATTTTCTTCCCTTTATCCACAAGGTTTAGCAAACAGGCCGTAGTATGTCTTTATCGGATTGTCTCTCTCGCTCCGAAATCTGTGCCACCATGCAGAGTAATGTTAGCCTTAATCTTTTTCATATCCTCCACTATGTTATATCCTTTGTTAAGTGGAGGAATAGCAACATCCGGTACTCTTTGAGCTCCTCCCTTTGGTGGGGGTGGATTATTGCTTGGAGAGGGGTCAGGAGGAATATTGTGAGAATTATCGGGAGGAGTTGATGTGGTATTTGGCTCGAGATTCCTGTTCCTCAGGTTGTAGCTATCTCTTCTGTACTGCTGGAAAGCTTGTACTTCATCCATGGGCATTTCAACTACATTCTCGGATTCATCCGGGAAAGAAAAAGAATCCAAGACCATAGCCGCACCGTGTCCGGATGAACTTGGGCCCTCGGCAGCTTCTTTGATTTTCAGGGGAGATCAAATCTCCTGACAAAGCTTCAAATGCATTGCAAAATTCCACACAATCTAATTCCCCATGTTGAGAAGTGGCATGAATTCTCGCACCGGCTGGGCGGAGCCAAATCACGGATGTTCACATCATGAGCTTTACCCTTGTAATCTTTATTAGGCTCATATGGGGGCCTATTAAATCTGTTTGGTTGGTATGAATATCTGTTGGGATTGTCTCCAGTAGAAGTTTGCCTTTTAAAACTCAAAAAATCATTGGCCAGCTTCTGAACAATCTTTGAAACTTCTTCAATCCTAGCATTGTCACCTCTTTTACGGGGTTCTGTACATTCTCAACAGGTGCTGCAGCTAATGGTGCTGCTGATGGTAAAGTCTGACAAACTGGCAGCATCATCTGATGTGGGATAGGATTGAGTATAGGAGCAGGCTGAGTGATCAGAGGAGTTTGTTGAATATTTAAAGGCTGGGGTCCCAACTGTCTTTCCAGGATTAAAGCTTCTTTATAAGCTTCTGTCAAGTTGGTAACAGTGGCATCCCTCTTCAAGAAGACAGAGGTCATTGGGTCCAGAGAGTTCCTAAAAATCTCTAATGCCAGGTCAGGATTCGGTACATAATAGCCAATGAGTCTACCATAAGCTTTCTCGGAATCGACATTATAGGATCTAATAGACTCATTCAGTTCTCTTTTGATGCTAGAAAACCGCTGATATAAAATACTGGGGTCTATCACTTCCCCGAACTGTGACACAAAGACTTTTTCTAAGTCACTCCAACTGGTGATGGAATCATTGGTAAGATTTAGAAACCAATCATAGGCTCCCTCCTGGAGAGTGAACGGGAAGAGTCTCGCAGGCAACATCCTCATGTCGGACATTTAATAACTTCAGTGCATTCTTGAATGCAATTAAGTGTTCCTCTCAGCTTCTTGTCCCATCATGTTTATACCTAGGGAGGTATCTTTCTCGGATTTCGGGCAAGTCATGGGCTATACCCAGAATGTTCAAAGTTGTGGAGCCCAACCAATTTGCCATAGCTAATGGATTAACAGGGATATTCTGAGCTCTGGTTGGAGTAACAATCAATGGTGATAAAACTGTCTGTGATAGAGATGTGGCTCTTCTGTGGCTACTTCTTCTCGGAGTTTCTAATTCAGTGACAAGGAGCTCTCCAGCTCTGGGGTGGGACCTTGTTACCCTGTATGTAGAATCCAGTTTCCACATGCACCGACAAACTCTCAGCTTCCGAATATGTTCCGTATTTTAGCAAGTTGAAACACCTGTACCGACAACCGCACCGACAACACCCATCGACAATTTAAAAACACCAAATTAAAAAAATAAAAACACATGACAATTTAAAAACTGTCCGGAGTTCACTGTGGGTCCTTCAAATGTTGCTGTTATGCCCTTACAATACTTGAACTGAGTTCAGGCCCTCCTTCTAGCGCCAATTAGGTGTTGGTCCGGCTTTCAGGCACACCCCGGGAAAAAAGGGATGAAGGCAAGGAAAGCTCCGGAGACACCCACGGGACTGATCCCACTCATCTTTAGGATCTAGCCGGTTATCCAAGGTGCGAGTTACGGAGTTGGGTCGAATGGCAATTCACTCTTTTCCACTTCGGAATAGATTTCGATATGGATCGCTCTCGTTACCTTACAGGGGGTTCCCGAACTTGTTCAGCAGTTGCAAAAGTTGTTGACAATCGGATTTAACTTGAATTCTTGATCTAGCTCTCATGGGTCAACAGATTTAAATAAAATGCAAATAAAGAAAATAAAAATGGATCATTCACTGAAAGCAAAGAGAGGGTAGGGTAAGGCAGAAAAGAGAAGTTTATCAGACTTTAAACTGTAAAACTCTAAACTATCAATCTTATCTATGCTATCGCCTTCACAACAACAAATCCCTTAAGAAAGTGTCCACTACCTAAGATCACTTTCAACTAAGAGCACAAGGCAGAGTGAAACGGATCTAGCGGAAAATTATAAATCCAAGGGGCAACTGTTAAAATCGGTATCTTTCACCGGCAGCCTAGCTCGCACAATGAAGACAAAGCAATTAGAACAAACTTACACCCGAAATCAGTAATTTCCCCTAGCAGCACAATAGAACAACCGAAGCCTAACAAAGATATTTAATCTTGACAATGGCAGATTTACAAAGATATATCTAACAAACTTTAAATGGAACGGATAACAAAAGAAAATACACTTATCACACTCGCAAAAGATTAGGCTCCCCGGCCATGCTATCACGTAAAAGCTAAAGCACATCAACTCCAAGTCCGAAAACAAAGGATTTCACAAAATTTGCAAGAAATTGCTTATAAGCCTTTATTTCTAAGTCTCCGCCTCCTCGCGATTACATTTAGAATTTGTATTTATAGACTCGTGACAGACCCCGATCTTTTCCAAAATATCTTGCTCAAAACCTAAATCTTATCGCACATAAACCCAAGGACCCGGTTTTACAATAAAAATCCATTTAAAAATCAAAGTCCGGATAGAACTTAACCCTTCTGCAAAACCGTGCAGCTAGCCGCCATAAATGGAGAAGATAAATCAAATGCAATTTTCATTCATCCGCACTGCAAATAAATGCTTTCATTAATTTTGTCGGTGAGCCGGATGAGTCACCACTTCTCCATCAATTCGATCTCCGCAATTCCATCCCGAAGTTGAAATGGTCTTCATGCTATCAAGTCTCGCAATAAATTTGTCGTTGAATGCTCTCACCGGCAGCCTTCTCTCCTAGCATGGCGGTCCTTGACTAAATCCGCACTTCATCTTCGCCTTTATGGTCTTTCCCGGTTGTCCCGTAAGTGCCGGTGGAATCCTCGCATGAAAGACAAAAAGATGCATTAGATTAGCACTTTAATTAAATCAGAAGCTTAAAACATTAAAAACAGATTAAATCCGCAAAATAAGCTTGCATGTCGGCTTCTGTTTGTCCCATTCACGCTTTGACACGTGTCGCTACCCCAGGAAGCCTTCTGTTTCCCGCCGGAATGCACTTTCAGGTCAACTATGACTTTCTCTCTCCTGCCGCGATTCTGCGACATGTCGCGATTTCGCGACATGTCGCGAAATCGCGACCCTGCCAGCTCATCAGCAAATTCCTCCCTCGTCGGCCGCGAAAACACGACATGTCGCGATTTCGCGACATGTCGCGAAATCGCGACCCTTCCTGGCCTCCGTACGCTTCTTGATTTTCAGCCGCGATTTTAGAACACGTCGCGATATCGCGACAGCTCCTCTACCTGCATGCGTTGACCGCGTTGACCGCGATTTTGGAACATGTTTCTGACTTAACCGATTTTTCATCCCGCAGCCCATTTTCTCTCTCCTGCCGCGAAAATGCGACATGTCGCGATTTCGCGACATGTCGCAAAATCGCGCCCTCCGTACAGCCTCGCGTCTCTCTCCCAAAACTGTCGCGATTTCGCGACATGTTGCGAAATCGCGACCTTCTCGCCACTTAGCCGCATTTTGACTTACCTGTCGCGATATCGCGACATTTCCGAAAATGGAAGTGTCGCGATATCGCGACACTACCAAAAATGGAAAGTTTGATTTTTCAAGGGAATTTATGCAACTCGTTTTCCGGATTTTTCTCGGTAATGGTGCAAGATTTTCTTGTGCATGAATGATTCTAGCATGTAAAAAGTGAATTCTTGGATAACACAGCTAGAATGCAAGAAAAAGCACAACTTTAAAAAGGAGGCAAGCAAAATATGGATTTAAAACTGAAAATGACCAAGAGGGTCCCTGCTGCAAAAATGGAAGTTCATAATTTTCTAAGGATGGAATCTCATTTTTCAGTGGGGGTGTGTTGCTTATCAACAGATACCACTGCCAGCTAGCATTGCGAAGCCGATCATGATGGGATCGTCGAGGACGTCCTCACGATCGACGGTGAGGACCCGAGACATAGCCTGGACCTCTATGGGACCACCTCCTCCACCTCAGGGTGGGAGAGGAGATGAGGCTGAGAGCTTGAGGGCTTCTCGAGGCTAGCTACTATAGACTGTATATTGTATATATTATTATTACTTTTTGAGGGGATTGAGTATGCCAGGGTATTGATTGTGGCATACCAATCCAGATGATGTACATAATTTATTGATATATATAGATCATATTTTTGATGATATGACTTGTGTATATGTTGTATGATGCTTTAATTTTGGATTTGTTGATTGGTTTATTCATGTAATTATGTCGTTTTGAAAAGAAATTATAATTTTTATGCCATGCCATAAAATTGAAATGGAATAATCTGATGTAAACAAATTGGTTTTTTTGTGGTGTGATGTGATGCAAAAAAATAAAAGGGACTTCTAACAATAATTTCAAAGGACATTGTCACTGCTATAGACCATTTCATGGAGTCGCTGCTCGCTAGGTCGTCAAGCTAATCCCAGTATAGAAATATTGCTAAAAGTAAAAGGGTGCTTAAGAGACTGTCTTAAGACTTTGTGTTGTGATGATGAAAAAGGATGATGGTGATGATTTGTTTTCAGATTTTCATAAAAATATTATGCATGAGATATGAAAAGAAATATGATTTTTGCTAGGCATAAATTCCTAAGTGTGATAAAATTTTGATCAATGCCTTAGAAATTATACCATGGTTGCAAAATGGAATATTTGACATAATGAAATGAAATAGAAAAATTTGTGTTCCTTTTAAAGCACAATTGTGTAACATAATGATGTAAGCCATAAGTTTTTATGAATTTTAAAATGGATGGGAAAATAAAATTAGAACAATGGTTTGCGCTAGGCATAGAATTATAGGTATAGACTTATACCATCATCACGAAATCCAAAGAAGGAAATTGATATTTTAGTGTTATTGCATGATTGATTTTTTATTTTTGAGATAAACAGAAAAGAATAATATATAAACATGACTTTATTTACTAGGTTTTTGAAGATGTTTGTGAAAGAAAATTTTTGGATTTGTGGAAAGAAATATATTTAACTGTTTTGATGCTAAGCAAATGTTCTTAAATAAGAAGATGAAATGGTTCTAAAAGAATTGCAGAGATATTTTAAATTATCTTAAAGACAAAATGTAGATTTATAAGGAACCCTCATGTGCAAATGTGAGTTCATTCCTGATCTTGATTTATCATAATGATACAAAATCTCTCAAATACAAATGTGTGTGCAATTGTATTGTTCATTCACCAATTTTGAGCAAGATAATTTGATACAAGTAATTTGAATTAACCAAATAAGTGTTCGTTGACCATGATTTATATGCATGTAACCGTACCAGTACTCATATGTAAGTCGGGTCATCAAGAGCTAGCTGATCCATAAGTCGACATAGGTCTGTACAAAATAAGGTCGCTAATGTGACAGACATATCACCACGCTAGGGATTACCCAAGGCCAAGCGGGTTGGGCACAAACCGCCTGTTATGGGGCTTACCTCACAGTTTTTGAATAATTGAGAATTCCAGGGATTCAAGCTCATTCACCCTTCTTTTCTTTTTTTTCAAGGGGTAGGGAAAGGGATTTTATTGCTTTTTGCTTTTGCTTTTTCTTTTTCTCTTCTTTTTTTTTTTGTATTTTTGCTTGGAACTGAGATAATGCTGAAATATTGCTGCGATGGTACAAAATGATATTTTTCTTTTTCTCATTTTCTTTGACTTTTATTTTTCTTCCTATGCTAGGGATACTTGCTCGGATTGGTTGTAGAGCAAGGGATTTTTATTCTGGGCAGGGGTGAGCTTGTCCTTTTGTCAATTCTCAAAGATTCTAGACCATGTGCATGATAGGATAGCAGGGGAAACTTTTCGCTCAAGAAACCATTTCTACTATGTAGCATCATATCGAATTTGCAATGAAATCATTTTAATGTGAAAAGATATGCTTGGTTCAAGTAAATAACAAGATCAGTTCTCTATGCTCAAAACTTTATTTAATTCAAATGTGGGCTTTGATATAAGAGAGATTAATAATCATACCAAATAAAATCAAGATATTTATTCATGTGAGTGTGAAAGTGTGGGATTCCAAATAAATGCTAATTTATCCAAAATAACTGGAAATATAACTGCAATACTTCAAGAATTGACGAGTACGAAAATAAAAGATGTTTTTGAAGATTTTGATGATTTTGAAGTGTTTATAGTTTGATTTTAATTTATGAATTGAAAGAATAAATACTATTGTTGTGTGTAAAATTTTTATATGGATGACAAAAATGAAACAATATGCAAAATAACAATATATACAATGATTAAATGCCTAGATTTTATGCATAATAGCGCTTAAGATGCATAATGTTCATAGGTTCTTTAAGATCTTTACCATCTAAGGTAGCTAATCGGTATGCTCCCGATCCAAATTTAGCAGTGATGATATACGGTCCAAGCCAGTTGGGCTCGAATTTACCTTTAAGATCTTTAGTTGCATTAGTATTTTTTTATTTTCTTTCAAGACAAGGTCGCCGATCTCAAAGGATCGATGATGAACTTTCTTGAGGTATGCTCGTTTAAGCTTGTTTTGGTAGGCTCGAAGATGTTCCAAAGCATTGATGCGCTTCTCATCTAGGAGTTCCAGCTGACTAAATCTGCCAGCACGATATTCATCTCCTACTTTAGTATCTTGAAGTAGTAGAGCCAAAGAAGGAACTTCTAATTCAAAGGGAAAAACTGCTTCAGTGCCATAAACCAAAACAAAAGGTGAAGCACCCGTGGGAGTACGAACACTAGTTCGATAAGCCCACAAAGCAGGATATAATTGGATGTGCCAATCTCGACCAGATTTATTGACCAATATTTTGAGGATTTTGATTAATGTTTTATTAGATGCTTCTGCTTGGCCATTACCCTGAGGATAATAGGGAGTGGACCAACGATGTTGAATTTTATATTTTTGACATAATTTCTTGACATATTTATTTTTGAAACAAGTTCCATTATCTGAGATGAGATTTGCAGGAATTTCGAACCTACAAATAATTTGATTAAAAATAAATTTGGAGACTTGTGTTCCAGTGCAAGAAGCTAAGGGCATAGCTTCAACCCACTTCATGAAATACTCAGTAGCAGTTATGATAAATTTGTGTCCATCAGATGACACAGGGTTGATTTTTCCAATGATGTCTAAGCCCCATTTTGAAAAGGGCCAAGGAGATGAAATAGCCTGCAGTTCTTGTGCAGGCGCATGGACAAGGTCAGCATGTTTCTGGCACTTGTCGCAATGGCGCACGTAAGCATGTGCATCATTCTCCATGGTAGGCCAAAAATATCCTATCCTAAGGAGCTTCTTGGCAATGGCACTACCACTGAAATGTCCCCCACAAGATCCATCATGGGCTTCACTCAAAGCTGATCTAGATTCTTCTAGATTCAAACATCTCAATAGGATGCCTTCAAAAGATCTCCTATACAAGGTATTACCAATAATTACGAAGCGACTTGCTCGTCTACGTAATAACCGGCGCTGGTTGCTATTACAACCTTCAGGGAAGGTCCCATTTTGAAGAAAATTAAATATATCAGTGTACCAAGGTTCAGGAGTAGTTTCGTTGATTAGAAACACATCCAAAGGTTCTAAGCATGATTTATTTGAAGCGGGTTCCTGGAGTCGACGAATAATGATGGTAGCAGATTCGTCATCTAACTCCAAGGGCAAAAGAGATGCAGCTGCATCCATAGCGTCAGCCGCACGATTGCTAGTTCGAGGAATAGCTTCCAAGGTAACTTGATCAAATAAGGATAATAATTGTAGGACATATGCTTTATATGGGCATAATTTATCATCTCTGGTCTGATAAACATCATTGATTTGATTTATGACAAGTTGAGAATCACCAAAAACTAATAAATTTTTAATTTTCAGTGCCAAGGCAGCCCGTAATCCAAGGATTAGAGCCTCATATTCAGCAGTGTTATTAGTGCAAGCAAACGTTAATTTGAAGGACAGAGGTATAAGATGTTTCTACGGAGATATTAAAATAATACCTGCACCAGCCCCACTCATGCATCGGGCTCCATCAAAGTATAGGGACCATTGCTCTGGATGGTCTGCCTCTAATTTAAGGCATTCATCGAGAAACTCAATGATGAGGGGATGGGTAGACTCTAAGGGTGCAGCAACCAATTGATCTGCTATGATTTGACCCTTAACAGACTTTTGTCCTATAAACGTGAGTTCAAACTCGCTTAGCGCAAGAACCCACTTTGTGGTGCGACCAGATAAGTACGATCGACTCATGAGATACCGCAAAGGATCGAATTTAGCAATAACATACGTTTTTTGACTGAGCATATAATGGCGTAGTTTTTATGTAGAAAATATGACTGCTAGACATAACTTCTCTAATGTTGTATAGCGAGTTTCATAACTGATTAAGGTTCTACTGATATAATAATTAGCACGCTCTTTCTTCTCATCATCAAGTTGAGCTAACATAGCTCCTAAGGCAAAATCTGAAGCAAAAATATACAAGATAAATGGGCGATCAGATCTAGGTGGTGAAAGCACAGGTGGGTTAAGGAGATATTGTTTGAGGAGTTCAAATGCTTCCTGACATTCATCGTCCCAATGAAAAGAGACATCTTTCTTAAGAAGCTTAAGAAAGGGTCCTGTTTTGTCCGCCAACTTATCGATGAAGCGACGAATAGCTTGAAGCTTACCTTGTAGACTCCGTAATTCAGATATATTTGTGGGTGCGGGCATATCAGTGATAGCCGCAATCTTGAGAGGGTCAATTTCAATGCCACGTAAAGAAACTATAACCCCCAATAATTTACCGGACTTAACTCCGAATATACATTTAGCTGGATTTAGTCGGATAAGATATTCCCTTAACCGATCAAAGACTTTTCTCAAGTCAGCTAAATGATCATCTTCTTTGATGGAACGAGCTATAATATCATCTACATAATCATGTAGAATATCATGCATCATATCATGAAAGATATAAGTCATGGCTCGTTGATAAGTTGCACCTGCATTCTTCAAACCGAATGGCATCACTTTCCAACAAAAGGTCCCCCAAGGGGTAATAAAGGTTGTTTTAGCCTGATCTTCAGGAGCTATCCTGATCTGATTATAACCAGAAAATCCATCCATTAAGGATATCATTCCACTCCCAATAGTAAAATCAATGATCTGATCCATGTTGGGAAGAGGAAAATCATCCTTAGGGCATGCAACATTGATATCTCTAAAGTCTATGCAAACCCTAACTTTGGTAGCTTCTTTCTTAGTTACTGGAACTACATTCGAAATCCATTCAGCATAATCAATGGCTTGTATAAAAATAACCTTCAAGAGTTTTTCTAATTCCCCTTTGACTAGTAAGGCCACTTTAGGATGCATTTTTCTAAGTTTCTGTTTAACAGGTTTAGCATCCGGATGGACTACTAGGTGATGCATAACTACGGAAGGGTCTAATCCTGGCATATCCTCATATGTCCAAGCAAAGACGTCTTCATATTGTTTAAGAAATGCAATGTATTTATCTTGTTTTTCTTGACTCAATTCTGATCCAATGTTGATTATGTGAGGGTTATTGTTGGTTCCAATGTTAATTTTTATGACGTTTTCTACTTCCATGTGTAGATCTCTCTCAAAATTAGGTGGGGTGGGTGAAACGCCCAATTCTTGTAATTCTTCCAAGGTTAGCTTGGATAATTCCTCTTGAGGAGTCGTGGCCTCAAGCTGGGCTATACTAGGTATAGAGCCATCGAAATAAAATCCGTTATGTAATAATTCCTCAATGGAGACATCATGGAAGATGTCTCCCTCCAACTCATCATCGGATTCGGCGATCATCTGAGGGTAAGCTATGGATAGCATATTACATGTAAATGGCTTATTCATTAAATGCAAGGCATCATGTTTATCCAAATAATCTTGGTAAGATATGAGATGGTCATCATCCTCAAATGGGAAGGGCTGACCCTTACTAGGAAATAGGCCCACACCACATCGGGCGGGCCATGGTTCTACCTCAAAAGGTTCTTTCATACCATTTTGGAAAGGTCCCAAACCTTTCCCTTTATATCCCAATTTAAGCATTATAGGCTTAGCTTTAATATACTCATTAGTAAAATAACATCGAGCATATCCATCATAATGTGTCTGGATGTTTCTAGGTATTTTTCCCCAGTCATATCCCTTATAAATAAAAGTGCAACTCCCAACTTGGTAAATACTTCCCATAGGCTATGGGAGGCCCAAGGTACGAGGAGAGGGTGGAAAATTATTTAAGATAAGGGAATCTTGCATAGCAGCGTTTGTTTTTTTTGATGTAAGAATTTTAGATAAATCGGGTAAAAGCTCGTCAGTAAGAGCATAAGAGGTAGAAGGAACATTTCCTACATCGTCGGATGCGGAAAGTATGCCTTTAGTGGATGTAGATGGTGTAGAAATGTCAATGGATGATTCTATAGGTATGGAAGTTATAGGAGTAAAACAAGAAGCATTGGTTGTGGGTTTAGGATCTTTTGGAAGTCCTAATGTGGTTTGTCCGGTAGATGGTTGAACTATATGTAGAGGTAGAGTTGATGGAGAAAAAGTAGATGATGTTATGGGTGTGTGTTTCACATGTTTAGATGGATGATTAGAATTAGGATGTGTGGATGACAGAGTAGGGCAAAATTGAACTCCAACAGGTTCTGCCAAAGCACACATATCAAAGGGTCTGGGATCACCATGAATGGTAACCAACTGATTTTTAAATTCGAATTTAACACACTGATGTAAAGTTGAGGGAACAGCTCGCATCGCGTTGATCCAAGGGTGACCCAAGAGTATATTGTACGATGCAGGGCAATGTACAATAAACACGGTCATGTCTAAGGTTCTTGGACCAACTTGCAATGGCATAGTAATAACTCCACACGTTTCTTGTGTTTCGTCATTGAAGGCTTTTATGATCATATCAGTTCTTTTCATCTCATCACTTCTAAACCCAAATCTTTGGTAGAAGTCAAAAGTGCAAATGTTTAAAGAGGAACCATTATCAATTAAGACTCGTTTAATTGCTACATCTCCAATTAGGGCAGTAATATATAAGGGGTTATCCTTATGTAAACTATGTTGCGGTATATCTCTATCCCGAAAGTCAATACAATCGACTTCTCGAGTTATGATAGTATTGGCCATGGCTTCAGGTTGAATATTTTGTGGTACCATCATTTGGCTTAATGTGAGCATTAATTCATCCCTATGTGTAGGAGAAGATCTTAAAAGGTCCAAAAGGGAAATTCTAGCTGTAGTATTTGATAATTGTTCATTAATATTATAAGGAGGTTTAGGTTGAACATTAGGTGCCTGATTTCCTTTATTAGGAACTTTCAAAACAAATGGAGCTAATCCATCATTCTGAGTTTGATCTTGTTGAGAATTTTGAGCCTGTTGTCTAGTAACAGCTTCGATGGTACCGACAATATTATTTTGCGGATGATGAATGGGTCTTGGTCTAGCATTTATGGCTTGTTCATTAGAAAGTAATTGGTGAGACGATGGTCGAGTAGTGACTCTTCTTGGAAATGGTTCTTCTGGAACCATAGAACTTGTGATAGGTTGAATAGGATCTGATTCATCTTCAGAGCTATTCGATTGATTTGAAGTGATTTCCATGTCACTTTCAGTCTCATATTCTGTATCACTAAGATCAGGTGTCTGAATGTTATATAGAGGTCTGGTCGTAACCATGGATAAAGTTGTGTCAAATATTTCCAAATCATGAGTAGGTAAATGCCCACTAATAGTCCCTACATATCGGGTAGGAGGGGGAACATTATGATGTTCAATTTTATTAGCCACTTCTTTACCATGCTTTGGTAAAGGATGTTGAAATATGTCCAATGATTGATTGGCATTTTGATTCTGATTTTGGGGGATGTTCTTTTGAGCATTATTGGGAGGATTTTGTTTAGGTTGAAAGGCTTGCACCTCCATCTCATTGTTATCAATTAAGTCTTGTATTTTATGTTTTAATATTTTACAAGAGTTGGTAGCGTGTCCAGGTCCTCTATGGAAATCACAAGTGTAAATCAGCTCTGTATCCGGGTATAGTTGGATCAGGTTCCCGGATATTTGGTAATTGGATCAAACCTCATGCTAATAATTGTGGGAGAATGGTTGATAGAGGTTGATTTAACCTAGTAAATTCTCGAGGTGGTTTATCAGGAGGTTTCAATATGAACTTCTTCGTTGTTTTCATAGTATTAACATTGGCGATGTTTCTGCTATCAGTGACTCCATCACCCACAACTTGTTTATTTTTATATTGATTTTTGGATGTTTTCTCATCATCTTTCTTTTTAAGCTGACCTCTCCTAATGAGAGCATCTTCCACTCTTCGAGCTAAGTCTATAGCTTGATCGAAGGTGGTCAAGGTAGCAGTTGATAACTCATAGGATAGTTGTTCTTGTAAATTATTGATAAAGATATCCAACATTTCCCGATAAGGTAACACAAAGTGTAATTTTCCTATCAACTATCTCCACCGAGCTAGGAAATCAGCAAAACATTCATCTTTGTCTTGTTTTAAGTTGTACAAATATTTAATGGTCACATGCCTTTCGATGTAGGCACTAAATTGATGAACAAAAGACTCGGTTGTTTCTTCGAAATTCCTCAAAGAATGAGTGGGTAGTTGATAATACCACTCTAATGCCATTCCTCCTAAAATTTTTGGGAACATCTTTAGTAATAACAAGTCATCATGTGATATATCATGACATGCTATCCTAAACATACGAAGATGCTCTATGGGATCTTCGGTTCCTTTGTATATAGGTAGGACAGGCATAGGAAAGTGTTTAGGATATGGTTGTGCTACAACTATAGGATCTAGAGGCCGACTACACATCTCTCGATAATTGTACGAGGGACGGTAGGGATCTATCTGGTCCATGCGGGAGACTAACTGTTTCACCATGGCTTCCAGATTACTAGTTTGTCCACCATATTGGTTTGGTGGTATTTGAGCGTATGATGGCGTGACGTAAGGATTAGATGCTATATTGCTATTATGCAAATGGTTGGTAGGAAGAGTATTATGAAGAAGATTTGTAGTAGCATTATGTTGTATCCCAGATTGTTGGAAATTGGTGTTTGGTTTTATTTTGGGCTTTTGTTGATTTGAGGTATGTTGATCAATAACTTGGCGGAATAGAGCAGTGAATGAAGGTTTCTTTTGTGTGGGAATAACTCTAGGCTTGGTAACGGGCACTCTAGGTGGTTGGGTAACCTGTTGTTGTTGCATGTTCTGGATTATAGCGGCCATATCCAAATTGGATGGTCCAGCTTGATCACTTTCTTGATCAACGAAGGACAAGGGATTAGTGCGTGTGTGATATATTTCTTCTAGGGTTGCTTGGGTGTCACTAATTTGATCCTTGTCCATATGGACTGCTCTATTAAGGGCACCAATATTAGTATTGAGGAACTTCCAAAAATGTTCCATGTTCTCAAAAGTAACAGCTCCTTTCGGAGACATTTTAGGGGATGAGGATCCTTCCTCTCTAACAGTTTCTCTTTGTTCATTTGCTTCAGCAAACTCTTCTTCTTGTTGGTCTAGTGTTCCTTCTTCCTGAATTGGGTCTTCAGGAAGGACATCTGGTTTATTTACTGGTTTTCCTAACCAATCTTCTTCTACTTCAGTCTGTTTTCCATTCCTAAGTCTAGTCATTATGCTTAAACTTAGATTTTAGCAAATATATATATATATATATATATATATATATTTGCAACAAGTTTGGGAGGTATATATTTTAATTATATACCTACTATAATACTTAAAAGAAAACGTTTTGACTTTTGTTATATTTTTGTTTTGTTTTTTGTTTTTTTATGTTTTTATGATAATATTATAAAGACAACAAACAGTATACTAAATGCAAGAAATAATAATAAAAGAATGACTTAGTTTTCTATAAATAGTTTATGGATATCATTAATAGGATCAAGTTCATCAGGAGTCATGAAATGCTCCTCTTCAAATTGGAAATTGTGTTTCAAGAATTTGACAAAGTGTGCTATGGTGATATTATCTGCTTCATACTCGAATTTGTAAAAATAGATTTCATGGCAATACTCTCGATATAACACAACTCTAGGGACTCTATTCCATATTTTTCTATCCGTAAGAATGACCTCTTGATCCTCTATACGAGATAGAAATTTATGTACTACAACTGCATTCTCAAGGTATTCCTCAAAGGTGTACAACTCGGAAGACACAAGTGCTCTTTTATCTGCTAACCACCTATGGCAAGCTCTCTGAAGTTCATGGTACAAAGTCACCTGATCAGGATCCAGGATTCTATCTAGGACAAATCTCTTAATTTGCCTAAGTTCGGTTGATCTAGATCCAATGATACCCAATCTCCTATCAAGTTCGTCCCACAAAGGTTGAACCCTATTTGTTTGAGGTACTCTAAGTACAGAAGTAATCTCTATAGTTGTTAATTGATTTTCAACATTAATGGTGACAACTCATCTTTTATTATAATCTACCATCTAAATATGATATGCAATCTTTAATTGTTTATCTGATGATTCTAAGTGCATTTATTTACTTTTATTATTATTTTTTTGGATTGTTTTCAAAAGGTTTTAGGTTTTCACGTCGGGTTCACCAAAATGTATCGCTCCAAATTTTTTGCATCCTTACCTTCAGGCTATAGGATCCACGCCCAGAAGGGGGATGCGAGAAGGATGGGACAATACCTCGGACTGAGAGGCCCTTTGAAGGTCGCGCCTCTCGGGGGGGTATAAGGGTGAATTTTCGACGGATGGTGGGTTCACCAGGAAACTTTTGAGTGGCAGTTTCCATGCCTAGGTTGAGAGTAGGTTTGATGTATTCATTTTGTGCTTTAATCATCCAATTCCTAGGTTTGGCCAAGATGAATCTAAGCTATTCTATATGCCAATGCTGATTTATATGAATACAAAAAACATGAATAAGTGCTAAACACAGAAAGTATGCTAATAAGACAGAATATACCTGATTCCGGATGTCTGATGAAGATTCTGAGGTTTGTAGAAGTCCAAATCATCTCAAATCATACGTAATCATCTGAAATTGCATAGAATCATCTCAGATCTCAGTCGGTCATCTGAGATCAGACGAGATCATCGTCGATCTGATGAATTCATCAGATGAATTCGTCAGAAACCTGCAATCATAGAAATAGATACCAAAAACCAAAAATGCAACTGCAAAAGCAAGGGGAAATGATAGAAATAATAGTAAATTTGCCTAAATGATAGATCCAGATAGCAATTAAAAGGAAATGCATCAATTTAATAATTTATTTTAACTTTATCATGCATCTATGCTAAATGAGGTGAACTCCAGGATGCAAAAATAAAATAAACCAAGTTAATGCATAAGAAAATGAAGAGAAAAGATAAGAAAATGCAAACTTCGGGCTCTGATTGCCCCCAATCTGGACTGCAGTCGAGATCACCTCAAATCATACGAGATCATCGCCGATCTGTGATAGGATCATCCGAAATCGTCTGGAATCGTCTGCGATGATCTGAGCTTGCTTCGACTGAAAAATAGTAAAATTCCTACAAGAAAACTTGAAATACGCAATGCAAACGAAAGTATGAAGGTGTTCTAATGCACGAAAAGTTAAAGTTGTAGGGAAATCAGTCAGCCAGGGGGTTCAGGGGGATAAACTGAGAAAATCCCAGTTTATATAGGATTAGGGAGAGGTTAGGAGGTTGGAGATCATCCCAATTTGGGAGATCTCCAATGGGGGAGACTCTAACTACGCAGACACGCTTTCTGCCCAAGTTAGAGAAGTTGTTGAAACAGAAGCTAATTATGAAAATTTGGTTTTGGGACGAAATCGTCTGGACGTTCTGTTCCAGATGAATTCGTCAGATCTGGGATGATTTCGTCTGATCGGCGACGATATCGTCCAACGGTCAAAACAAATCCTAAAAATGGCATGAAAAACAAGGGGAGCGGGTAACGGGCGGTTTTGGGTTAAAATTCAAATTTTTATCTTTTTACTAAGGTTTAACCGTGCCAATTTTAGGGTGCTACAAAAACAATCCCAATGGGAAGGATATAGAGTGGCACATAGAAAGGATGAGGACATTGCCTCCCTAGCACGAATTTTACCCCATGGAGATTGAGTTTGACCCGGACCAGCATCCCTTCCCAACTCCAGACTCCACGTTTTGGATAAATGCGAAGGATGATTTGAAAGAAGAATTGAAGAATTGGGGGCGAAGAAAAACTTTGGGAGTGGTGGATAATGAGAGTCCATCACCAAAAGATGAATTCCTACAAAATCTTGACAACGGATAAAGACTTCACAATTCTTTATGAAGCCAATGTTGAAACTTGGAAGTCCATATCCTTCGCTGACTTTGTTCCTCCAGCTATCCCAAGATCGGGCGAAAGCCCAAGAAGAGCTAATGATTCTTCAGAGCAAGAAGAATATGTTAGTCTTACAATGGCACTGAGAGGGGGGGTGAATCAGTGTAGCTATTTAAAACTTAAAAACTTAACTCTTAAAGCTGAAGCAAGGAGAACTTAAAACAGATAAAGCAGATATAACAAGAGAGCATTCCATAACACAAGATGTAACGAGGTTCACCAGTTTTGGCTACTCCTCAAAAATAGACTGCTTGGACACCCATCCAAATCCAGCCTTTGCAAAGCACCAACTTTACAAACAATTTACCAACACCCACTAGAAGGAGCACCAACCCCTAATTTATCTGCACCAACAGAAAGGAGCACCAACCCCTGATTTACCAGC
Source organism: Wollemia nobilis (assembly GCA_028583015.1). Lineage (NCBI taxonomy): Eukaryota > Viridiplantae > Streptophyta > Pinopsida > Araucariales > Araucariaceae > Wollemia > Wollemia nobilis. The sequence goes on from JAQPPZ010017235.1 coordinate 18,579,986, forward strand.
ACCAACTGGAAGGAGCACCAACCCCTAATTTACCAACACCAACTGGAAGGAGCACCAACCCCTAATTTATCTACACCAACAGAAAGGAGCACCAACCCCTGATTTACCAGCACCAAACTGGAAGGAGCACCAACCCCTGATTCCAAGCACCAACTTGGATTTCTATTTTGAATCTTAGATTGACATAAATATGCCTTCACTTCTACAAGACCCTTATTGGTCTATTGCTCATCCAACCTCTCTTTCAATTCAAGAAACACATATTCCTTCTACGCACTTACTGCTGCACTCTCTCAGTCGCTCTTTCTCAGCTGCTCTCCCTCAGCTTCATTTCTCTCTTCGACTTTTCTCATATATATCTACCCACATAGAGCTCAACCTAACGGATCACTCTTACCGCTCTACTTACTGCGCTCTGACAGCCTTCTCTGCGCTCTGACAGCCTTCTCTGTGCATTTCGGTGCTCTATCATTCTTATCTTCTCACTTTTCAATTTTGAGCTACCTTTTCACTTCTACACGCAACTGCCCTCATGGCACATTTACTCTTTTGATGGCACTCTTTTCAATTCCGAGCCAACATTTTTCTTCTGCATGCAACTGCCCTTTTATAACAATATTTTCATCTTGAAACCCTAAGTCTTCTATAACTGCCATTAACCCGCATGTAGCCTATTCATAGCTACTCCTGTGAGTAACTCCTTTCTGACACACTATTCTTATACACAACCTATTAATGGATTTGTCTCTTGTTTTGGACTAACAGTATAACCGTTGCTCGATGGTTTCACTATGACACATGCCCTATAACTAGCATTCTTCCTTTAATGCTTTGTTCTTATTTTAGCTTGCATGATTTCTATCTGTCACTACACCTGTAACTGTCGCACTAACTCCAGTTAACTCTTCTTATTTTAGCTACATGATTTTCCTACAAAACTTGTTCTACTCTCAGTTAACTCTTCTTATTTGTTACTATCTTAATTCTTTCACATTTCTTATTATAGCTTACATGATCTTACTGTAACTCCACCTAAACATTCTTATTTTATTGCATGACACTTATTCTCCTATGTATGCTTCTCAGCTTTTACCTACGAAACTATGACATGTCGCGATATCATGACATTTTTGCCCCTTTGACTTTTTCTTGGCAGTTGACCACGAAAACATAACATGTCATGAAATCGTGACACTTTCGCCTCCTTGTTTCATAGTTCAGCTTGCATCCACAAAAACACAACATGTCGTGATATCGTGACACTTTTTCCTCCGTACACTCTTCTTGGCTTGCACTAGCGAAAACAAGACATGTCGTGAAATCGTGACACTTTTGCTTTCTTAACCTCTTCTCTTGCACCTATGAAAATAGAACATGTCACGAAATCGTGACACCTTTCACTTCCTTGCACTCTTCTCTGCAAGCACTAGCGAAAACATGACATGTCACGAAATCGTGACACCTTTCGCTTCCGTACACTCTTCTCTGCAAGCACTAGCGAAAGACATGACATGTCACGAAATTTGACACCTTTCGCTACATGACATGTCATGAAATCGTGACATCTTTCGCTTCCGTACACTCTTCTTTGCAAGCACTAGCGAAAACATGACATGTCACAAAATCGTGACACCTTTCGCTTTCGTACACTCTTCTCTGCAAGTACTAACGAAAACATGACATGTCGCGAAATCGTGACACCTTTTTCTCTCTCCTCTTTCTCTTCGCTTTAGAACCAAAAATGAAACATGTCACGAAATCTGACACCTTTCTCTCTCTTAAAATGTGACACCTTTTTCTTTTGACTTCTCTCTCCTACAATATGTCGTGATATCGCATGACACTTTTTCTCCTTAGCGCTTTCTCTTCTCATCGGATCGCAAACCCGACATGTCGCGAAATCGTGACACTTTTTCTCCTTGGCGCTTTCTCTTTGAACATGTCGCGAAATCGTGACACTTTTTCATCCATACCATCCTTCTTGCAAATTGTCGCAAAATCGTGACACTTTTCCTTGCAAGCTCTTTCTCTCAAACATGTCACGAAATCGTGACACATTTTTGTCCGTACTGCCTCTCTTGCAGATTGTCATGAAATCATGACACTTTTCTTTGCAAGCTCCTTCTCCTCGAACATGTCGCGAAATCGTGACAGTTTTCTTTGCTTGCGCTTTCTCTCCAAACATGTCACGAAATCGTGATAGTTTTCTTACTTGCCTTCTTTGCTTCCAACATGTCGCGAAATCATGACAGTTTTTCTTGTGCTTTCTCTCTCTTCCAACATGTCATGAAATCGTGACAGTTTTTCTTGCGCTTTCTCTCTCTTCCAACATGTCACGAAATCATGACAGTTTTTCTACTTGGCTTCTTTGCCTCCAACATGTCGTGAAATCACGACAGTTTTTCCACTTGGCTTTTTCTCTCCAACATGTCACGAAATCGTGACAGTTTTTCTACTTGGCTTCTTTGCCTCCAACATGTCATGAAATCGTGACAGTTTTTCTTGCACTTTCTCTCTTCAAACATGTCACGAAATCGCAACAATTTTTCTAGCATTTTCTCTCTCCTCCGATATGTCGTGATATCGTGACACTTTTCCAGCATTTTCTCTCTCCTCCGATATGTCAAGAAATCGCGATAGAAAACATGTCGCGATATCGCGACAGTTTTCTTACTTGTCTTTTTCTTTGATCCTTTGAATCTGGGCCACTTTTATCTTCTTGGAAATTCACTGTACATGCTCTGACTGCTCTGAAATCTTGTTCACTTCATCAACCGATCTATCTAATGACCTCTACACTCCTATCCATTGCATCAACTGATCCTCTGTCTATGTTGACAACAATGACAATACTTTGGCTGCACCTTGCTCATCAATGAACTCCTATCCATTATACTTTGGCTGCACCTTGCTCATCAATGAACTCCTATCCATTGCATCAACTGATCAACTTGACTATGTTGACAACAATGACAATACTTTGGTTGCACCTTGCTCATCAATCTCCCCCTTTGGAATTGTTGGCAACACACGTAATTGCGTGCAATTACCTGTAATTCTTCTCCCCCTTTGACAATAATACCAAAGGGTGGCTGCAAAACTCCCCCTGAGTCCATGCACATCATTCTTAGGCACACGTTATGATAGTTAGCAAAAATTACAAATATGAGCACAAAGATAATTAAATATATAAATTCTCCCTCTACGTACAACACATTGTCGCTGCAATATATTCTACTTCTACTGTGGATAAGAAAACTGACTCTTGTTTCTTACTGTTCCACGCGACCAAACTATCTCCACGATAGAATGCACCTCCACTGGTACTCTTTCTGTCATCTACACATCCTACCCAAATCTGCATCTGGAAATCTGTCCCAGCATTGTCCTCAAATCAGCTCACAAGTTCATCAAGAAAAACTTGCTTAGCATGAACCCACAAAGAGAATTTTTAGAGACCCAATGTGATTCATCAACCTCATAGAAGCATAAAGAGAATTGTTAGAGACTCAATATGTTCTATACTTAACTCCCAATCCTCATCTCAATCTCAATCTCAAAAGAATAAGATAGATGTAGTATGCTTTTCTCAAGAACATGAAACACAACCCAACAATTGCCAACCATGCAATAACTCATATAACAATGATACTCATGTTCTTTCCACAACCTATATCTTTTCTCAACCAATTAGGGCTTTAACAACAATGCTTATAGACAAGGTTTAACCAACATCATTCAACTCAAGATTAACCTTGAAGCATTCAACCGATCACTACATGAAAAGGAAACTAGTAGACATCCTTTTCCTTCCAAAGGTATTTGAACAAAACAGCCACCAACATAAATCACCAATGCAAAGAATAACTTGCTCAAATCAACCTCAATGGAGTAAGCCCAAATCATGTATCAAGTAAAGCATTAACTTGATCAAAACAACCTCTATGAAAGCAACTCAACCATTCATCACCAGGCTGGAAATCATCTGGCTGCTCATTATAAACCTCTTCTTCAATCTTCCCATTCAACACGCTGATTTCACATCTGTCAACAAAATTGACAAGTGACTCACACTTGTACCAACTTTTGTCCAACACTGTACCAACACTACAATTTTACTGCCAACTCTGTGCAAGCATCAAACACAGTACCACAAAACCAACCAAATCATCTGAACTGTTATAATCCTTAACTTTTGACAGTGGCAGTGAGAACCATCAACAGTACAACAATGACATATAGCAATATTACCAATAAAGACAACTCTCAATTTAATCACCACCCTTCACGGCACTACCACAAACAACTGTATGAACAGAAAACACACTTTGACAGATATACAACAACTCCCCGACTACTTTCCTTTCATCCTCAGATAACCACACAAATACATAGGAGCATTAAAATAAAACTTTAACATTGCTCCCCCGAGGATGTGCTACTGGAGTGGCTTAGTGCAATAGAGGAGTAGTCTCCTTCAGTCCAAGGAGACACGATTCCCTTTCTTCTTTCTTTCTCCAGACTTTCTTGAACTTGGGCTTGAGTTTTTCAACTACATCCCTATTTTGCACCTTTTCGTGAACTTGAACATTTCTCTTGCGGGGTTGTCTCTTGTGCATCCTTGATGGATGATTATTTTCCTTTCTTTTATGCACATGATTTGTTCCCTGTCTGTGTTGCACTCTTTGTGTCTGATGAAATCTACGGTCTTGCCTTAGATTAGATACAAAAGTGCTTGGACAAAACCTTGCTATGTGCCCATGGCCATTACAATTAAAACATTGCACATGGTGTTCACTCAGAGAAGCAGATGTATTTCTATCAGCATAACTCTTTGATCTATTATTCAATCCACAATAAATTGCCTTGTGACCGTAATGATTGCATCTAAAACAATAGTCGTTAAAAGCATTATTATGAATAGAGTGGGAGTGAGAGAACCTCTTTTGTTGTGGTTGCTTTGCTGTAGATCTCCTTTGATATTTTCTTTCTTTTGAGGATTCAACTTCAAACTTTTCTTGCTTTGATTTTTCAATAGTGAGCTTCTTCTTTTTTGCACATTTGGAAGATGAAGGTTGTTCTGCTTCCACCTTTTCTTGCTTCGATCCTTTAACTGTGAACTTCTTCTTCTCTGCATATTTGGAGGATGAAGGTTGTTCAACTTCATATCCAAGACCACGCTTATCCGTGGAACTTCTTTGTTGGCTTATCATTTTTTCTAGCAACTCTGTGCTATTCTCAAATTTGAGATTTGTATTGGATTTTTCTAGTTGTTTCTTCAATACAACAATCTCTTCTTCTTGTTTGCAGCAAACAGTCTCTTTCTCATTGATCTGAGACCTGAGGATTTCTTCAACCCTTTTGGACTCTTCTACTTGTAGCTTCAGATTACTAACAGCTTTGTTAGATTCTTCTTCACGTTTGTTGTATGCATCGACCTTATCATCCAGTTGTGTCTTCAAGGCTTCTTCTATTTTCTTGGCCTTTTGAAATTGTAAGAAGAGATTTTCAATCTCATCCCCATATTCTTCCAAATTTTTGGACAGTCTGTTGTTCTTTTTCTTTTGTATACTTAACTCTTCAAGTGCGGCTATCAACTCACCTTCTAGATCTACTTCAATCTCAAGGTTTTCATCACATACTTCAGAAACCACTTCTTCTCCCTTCTCTAGTTCAGTTTTCTCTTCCACAAGAACTGAAACTGGCTGAGATGCCTTTTTGGAGGAGGATCTATTCTTCTTACCCATTGTGTACTAATCCAAGATCAACCCTAACTGATTTAGCCTGAACTAGGAACTTGGCTCTGATACCAATTGTTAGTCTTACAATGGCACTGAGAGGGGGGTGAATCAGTGTAGCTATTTAAAACTTCAAATCTACAACTCTTAAAGCTGAAGCAAGGAGAACTTAAAACTAGATAAAGCAAATATCACAAGAGAGCATCACATAACACAAGATGTAACGAGGTTCACCAGTTTTGGCTACTCCTCAAAAATAGACTGCTTGGACACCCATCCAAATCCAACCTTTGCAAAGCACCAACTTTACAAACAATTTACCAGAACCCACTGGAAGGAGCACCAACCCCTAATTTATCTCGCACCAACCATTACCACCAACGAAGGAGCACCAACCCCTAATTTACCAGCACCAACAGAAAGGAGCACCAACCCCTAATTTACCAACACCAACTAGAAGGAGCACCAACCCCTAATTTATCAACACCAACTGGAAGGAGCACCAACCCCTGATTCCAAGCACCAACTTGGATTTCTATTTTGAATCTTAGATTGACATAAATATGCCTTCACTTCTACAAGACCCTTACTGGTCTATTGCTCATCCAACCTCTCTTTCAATTCAAGAAACACATATTCCTTCTACGCACTTACTACTGCACTCTCTCAATCGCTCTTTCTCAACTGCTCTCCCTCAGCTTCATTTCTCTCTTCGGATTTTCTCATATATATCTACCCACACAGAGCTCAACCTAATGGATCACTCTTACCACTCTGCTTACTGCGCTCTAACAGCCTTCTCTGCGCTTTGACAGCCTTCTCTACGCATTTTGACGCTCTGTCATTCTTATCTTCTCACTTTTTAATTCTGAGCTACCTTTTCACTTCTGCACGTAACTGCCCTCGTGGCACATTTACTCTTTTCGATGGCACTCTTTTCAATTCTGAGCCAAACTTTTTCTTCTGCATGCAACTGCCCTTTTATAACAATATTTTCATCTTGAAACCCTAAGTCTTCTGTAACTGCCATTAACCCGCATGCAGCCTATTCATAGCTACTCCTATGAGTAACTCCTTTCTGACACACTATTCTTATACGCAACCTATTAATAGATTTGTCTCTTTATTTGGGATCGACAATATAACCATTGCTCGATGGTTTCACTAACGACACAGTGCCCTTAACACGTTCTTTAATACATTGTTCTTATTTTAGCTTGCATAACTTTCTATATCTATCAATCGCCCTCAATCGTAGTCACTCCAGTTAACTCTTCTTATTCTTGGCTGCATGATTTTCTCTACTTCGTTACCCATGAAACTATGACATGTCGTGATATTCGTGACATTTCTCACCTTTGTACTTTTTCTTGGCAATTGACCAGAAAACATAACATGTCACGAAATCGTGACACTTTCCCTCCTTGCTTTCAATATTCAGCTTGCTCCATGAAAACAAACATGTCACAATATCATGACACTTTTTCCCGACTCTTCTTTCTTGCAAAAACATGACATGTCACGAAATCGTGACACTTTTCACTTTCTTAACCTCTTCTCGGCTTGCACCTGCGAAAATGGAACATGTCATGAAATCGTGACACTTTCTCTTCCTTGCACTCTTCTCTGCTTGCACTAGCGAAAACAAGACATGTCACGAAATCGTGACACCTTTCGCTTTCATACACTCTTCTCTGCAAGCACTAGCGAAAACATGACATGTCGCAAAATCATGACATCTTTCGCTTTCGTACACTCTTCTCTGCAAGCACTAGCGAAAACATGACATGTCGCGAAATCATGACACCTTTCGCTTTCGTACACTCTTCTCTACAAGCACTAGCAAAAACATGACATGTCACAAAATCGTGACACCTTTCACTTTCGTACACTCTTATCTGCAAGTACTAGCAAAAACATGACATGTTGCAAAATCGTGACACCTTTTTCTCTCTCCTCTTTCTCTTTGCTTTGAACCGCAAAAATGAAACATGTCGCGAAATCGTGACACCTTTTCTCTCTCTCCTCTTTCTCTTCTTGATCACAAAATGAAACATGTCGCGAAATCGTGACACCTTTTTCTTTCGAACTCTCTCTCCTGCAATATGTCGCAAAATCGTGACACTTTTTCTCCTTAGCGCTTCTCTCTCAATAAATACTGACACTTTTTCTCCTTAGCGCTTTTCTTCCATCGAAAACGACATGTCACGAAATCGTGACACTTTTTCTCCTTAGCGCATCCTTCTTGCAAATTGTCATGAAATCGTGACACTTTTCCTTGCAAGCTCTTTCTCTCAAACATGTCACGAAATCGTGACACATTTTCGTCCGTACTGCCTCTCTTGCAGATTATCGCGAAATCGTGACACTTTTCTTTGCAAGCTCCTTCTCCCCAAACATGTCATGAAATCGTGACAGTTTTCTTTGCTTGCGCCTTTTCTCCAAACATGTCACGAAATCGTGACAGTTTTCTTTTCCTGCACCTTCTCTCCAAACATGTCACGAAATCATGACAGTTTTCTTACTTGCCTTCTTTCTTCGAACATGTCACGAAATCATGATAGTTTTTCTTGTGCTTTCTCTCTCTTCCAACATGTCACGAAATCGTGACAGTTTTTCTTGTGCTTTCTCTCTCTTCCAACATGTCACGAAATCGTGACAGTTTTTCTACTTGGCTTCTTTGCCTCCAACATGTCGCGATATCCAGTTTTTCCACTTGGCTTTTTCTCTCCAACATGTCACGAAATCATGACAGTTTTTCCACTTGGCTTCTTTGCCTCCAACATGTCGTGAAATCGCGACAGTTTTTCTTGCATGCGCTTTCTCTTCAAACATGTCACGAAATCATGACATTTTTCCATATTTTCTCTCTCCTTCGATATGTCGCGATATCGCGACAACTTTTCCAGCTTTTTCTCTCTCCTTCGATATGTCACGAAATCGCGATAGAAAACATGTCGCGATATCGCGACAGTTTTCTTACTTGTCTTTTTCTTTGATCCTTTGAATCTGGGCCACTTTTGTCTTCTTGGAAATTCACTGTACATGCTTTGACTGCTCTGAACTCTTGTTCACTTCATCAACCGATCTATCTAATGACCTTTGCACTCCTGTCCATTGCATCAACCGATCCTCTGTTTGTGTTGACAACAATGACAATACTTTGGTTGCACCTTGCTCATCAATGAACTCCTATCCATTATACTTTGGCTGCACCTTGCTCATCAATGAACTCCTATCCATTGCATCAACTGATCAACCTGACTGTGTTGACAACAATGACAATACTTTGGTTGCACCTTGCTCATCAAAAGATGAAGAAGTCAAAGCTACACCAGAGGCACTACCACAGGGACCGTCAAAAATCCACGACACAAGTGCCAAAGAGTTGGAGCAACCATTGTAGAGGAAGAAAAGAAAGATGCAAGAGAAAATTCAAGTGCCTCCAAGCCACCCAAAGAGACCTTGCATGAATCTCTCAAGTGCTCATGTTGGACAACCTACATCAGGCCCGACCGAAGTAAATTTTGAAGATGCGATGCCACCAAGTGCAGAGACAATCCCAGATATAGACGTCATTGATGTGTAGGAACTCCTCCAACAAGAGGGAGACCCCAAAGTAGAAGTCATGGAAGTTAGGAGTGCCAAAGCCCAAAAGGAGAAGGAGCCTATCACACAAGAAGTCACCATGGCCGCTCTGCCAAAAGGACACATAGGTACGCACTCTCCACCCTTTGCCTTGGTCTCTCACATGTCCACTGTGGTCCTAGCCAAATATTCTCATCATTCTCTCCCTCCCTCCCAAATTCAGTCGCCTCCTCACTCGTTGCCTCTTGCCACCGATCCTGTTAGCTCCACTCCACTCGAGTCATCATGCCGAGACAATTTTGTTGCTACCACTTCACCTTCCCACATCGCCGATCCTTTGGACCTTATCCAGGGTGAATGCAGTGCCCCAACACCAAACCCCGTTCTTCATTCCCCTACCTCACATGGCATTGTTACACTCGTTGGGACTCCTAGTACACCTATTGTTGAACCTTCTAGTGAGGCATCCCCCATTCATTCTTTGTATATTTTCACCCCTTTGGCTAGAGATCCAGCTTCATTTGAATCAGATATATCCTTAATTAAGGAACGCCCTCTAGTCGAGAAGCTACTCCTAGCTCGGTAAAATACAAAAAAAATGTTGGAGGCGAGGAAGAAGAGAGGACACTCCGTGGCCCAGGTGGAAAAGTGTGTTGTCTTTGATTTGAAGGCCGAAAAGTTACATAAAGTAAAAAATATCCCCAAGGTCCAGAAGCCCCTGGATGAAATGACTCCAACGGACTATGACTACCAAGACAAATCCAAGGACCTGGAGCATTTGAATATGGATAATGAATCTGCATCCATGCACGTCAGGATTGAAAATTTTCGTGTGCATGCAAACATCTCTAATTAGTGCATATTTGAAGCAAAAAATGCCAACATCAAGTTGGAATAAGAGCTAGCTAGAATTCTCTCCAAGCTGGAGGATTCAGAGAAGCAGTGTAAGCTGATAAAAAAGGAAACACATGCCCTGAAATAGCAAATACTACAACTACAGTGTACAGATCAGAACCAAGCTCAGAGACAGGCCAAGAATGATCTGAAGGCCAAGGAGGTTGAAAGCAAGATCTTGCAATTGCAGCAGTAGTTGCACGAAAAAGAAATCTTGGAGTTGTTTTATAGAGGCGGGATCAAAGAAATCCACTCACACTTGCTCAAAAATTTTAGATCTCGGGCCTCTAGTGCCCTATCAATTTTGACCTATATTACTGAATCACAGCATGCTACTACCAAAGGATGGCCAATTGTAGATGAGGTCACTCAAAAAGCTAGAGGCTGACTCAAATTAGCCTTTGATGTCCAAAGCATGAAATATCAGGACTTGTAGGTTGTTGCAATGAGTCGGATGGCTAGGGATTGTTCCATGGCCCAAGCCATAGTTCGTGCCTTCTTTTCTAAGGTGAGGAAGGCACAAAAGGTGAAAGACCTCCTGGACATGTTTGAGAATGAGCAACGTGCATTGCTAGGTTATTTCCAAGATCTCTCTTCCTTAGGTTTCTCGAGCTTCACGAATGATGACGGGAACCTTTTGACTAAGGAAGAGCTTAAGCTAGCATGGCTTCAGTTTGAAGGTAATGTCTCAAATATAGACGAATGGGCAGAGCCTATAACAGAGGGGCAGGTCATGAATTTCATTTTGAGACACTACAAGATTGCAGCCTGCCTGAACAATCTATACACCAGAGCCAAACATGCTGATATCGACCAGATTGATCGGTTATACATTTTGATGAAATCATTGCAAGATCAAGACTCTCTCTTGAAGGGTGCCTAGGCTCATTTCCACCGAACCATGAAGCGCATCCACGACTACCTTGCCCCATCGCCACAGTCAAAAGTCACACCAGAGGAAGCAGAAGAAGAAGAACAAGCCGTGGAAGCGCCCCAAGAGATTGAAAAAGGAGAAGGGTCTGGAGGTAACTCTGGCCCAATTGATCAAGGTTGAGGGTTCTCCCATCGAGACAAGCTCGTTGCCCCATGAGCCGCCAAGAATGTTGATAATTTTGTCACATTGCACAATGGGATAGAAAAATTGAATTTTTTGTAAAGTATTTCTTTTAATTTCATGAATTTGTCCCCTTGTTTTTTTAGAAACAACATTTTCAAGCATTGTAGCAATTTTGGCTTTCCCTGCCACCCCCTTGTACATAAAATGAAGAAGAAAGAGCTTCACTGCCACACAAGCTAAGGAAGATAGCTTCACCGAAAGAAATCGCTAAGGATGAAAACTACTTCAGGCCTAAAGTCCCTCAAACAACTACTTCGGGCGAAAACCTTGCGAAGCGGCGTTGCCGAAGAAGGAATTCAAAGAAGGCGTAAAAAGAGCTTCGCACCCGAAGCATTTCTAGCAGCTACTTTGGGAAAAAGTTTTGAAAAGCGACATTCAAGCGGCATTTCAAAAGAACATCTTCACCAAAGGAAAATCATGATCCGAATTGGCTAAGGCAAAAAATAAAACTACTTCGGGCCCGAAGTCCCTCAAACAGTTACTTCGAGCAAAGGTTTTGCGAAGCGGTGTTTCCGAAGCAAAATGCAAAGGAAGAAGAATGAAAACTACTTCAGGCCTGAAGCACTTCAAAAGGCTACTTTAGGCAAGAAACTTGCGAAGAAGGATTTGAAGGAGCACAACGTTGAAAACACTTCGTCGAAAAACTACCGAAGCACCCACTTCGGGCCTCCCAGCCAGCGAACCATTTCTACTTCGTTGAAAGTCATTGCAAAGCATCTGCTTTGGCAAACCTTTGTGTGAAGTACTTTCCTCGAAGTGGAAGCAATCGAAGAATTTTTGAAGGTAAGAATGCGCTTCAAAAAAAATCCTCCCAAACCACAATTTTGAAGGAAGATTGTGGCAAAGCATTTTAAAAGTTCATCGGTGAAGTAGTTTTGGCACATCTTCCAATGAAGCAGTAATGAAGAGCCCATCTTGCGAAGGAGATCTGCTTCAGCCCTCATCACCCCTGAAGCTATTTTGCAAAGCTCCACCATGCGAAGTGCAAATCAAGGAGAATCTGCTTCAGCACAAGTCCATTGCAAAGCGAAGTTGCAAACGAAGAACTAGCGAAGCACTTCAAGGGCATGCGCTCCAAGTTGGGTATTTTACCAAGGCGATCAAGTGCCTCATAAATGCATTTTTACGTGCCTAGAAAACTAGCTACACATTTTTGGTAATTGGAAACGAAGTATCAGTCTCTGAAGAAGAGTCTAGCAAGCATGGCGGCCACTCGAGTATTGCACCCAAAAGACAAGGATGCTCAAATGGCTCATTAATGCAAGTTTCCACGGCTGACCCGATCGTAGTTTCTAGTTTTGGTAATATATTTGAGAGCTCAGTTATGAGGGCCTCGAGGAGCCGACTTCTCAGGTTTCGAGGGTGTACTCCATTTTGTACAATTATGGCTCAGAGGGTTAGGTCCTCTATAAAAACCTAGGCATTGTAATGTAAAATGGGGGGGGAACTTTCTACTAGAAAGTTGTAACTTGCATTCCTATGATTAATACTAAAGAGCTTTGGACTCTATTTCTCTCTTGTATGTTGCCTTCTGCATTTATTTCTTTCATCTTTCTTCATTTGTATACTATAATTCTGAATCCTAGATTTAGGTATGCGATTGGCGACTGAACCCTAAAATTTTCCTGAAGGATACATAAGGGAGAAAAATGTTGTAGAGGCTTTATTTTATGCTACCTGTGGATAGTGTTTCTGTTATATTCACTTTTCCTAATCGTCGTTACTTTGAACTCTGAATTTCAATGAAAGGGGAAGGGGAATCCTGGAACTCATCCAAAGGATACATAGGTGGGCTAATACTGTGTTCATTTCATATTTTCTTGGTGTTATTTACTGCTATTTCAAGTTATTGGTTTTTAATCGTGCTTCTGGTTCTTTCCCACCATTAAACTACTGAAATCTCTTCCCTTACTCTTTTATTTCTTTCCTGCACCCTCACTCTGTTTATCTCTTTCCTGCACCCTTATCTTAAACATCAAAGTAGTTTAGTATAGGAGCCGGCCTTTCTCCAGAGATTGGCATGAGGGGCATCTCTTCCCTTCGGCCTTTCAATGTTGGTCCAGGTCTAGGGCGCATACACTTACCCAAATCCTTTCCTGGGAAGATTTGATGACCAACAGTAACGTTCCATTTTTCTTGATTCTTGCCATGTGGCATGTCAGCTAGGGCACCCATTGGCTTGAGAAATCTATATAAACAAGATGGATAGTAATATTTGGTCATCAGCCAAACTGATGAGCACTTAAGGTGTGAAATGCATATTCAAAGTTTTTCCTTTCATTTCAGTCTCTCTTGTTCTTATATCGTGAAGTGCCCTTTTTGCATTGATCGCTTGTGCTTTTACTTCCTCTTTGTTATTTTATTTCTATTGCGTTAAGGTATTGCTACGAAGTTTTTATTTCTTTTTTAATATAAATTTTATCCTTTCAATCTGATGTTGCACGCTGCCCTAGTTATCCAAAATTTGGAAGAGGATCCCCATTTCTTTCACGAAGGCTCTCCTATTCTGGAATCCACCAGATTCACTCAAAAGAGGCCCAGGATATTGCTTTCAGAGATTGAAGCTTTCACTTTGCATGTAGAATGCCCTCAAACAAAGTCCCACTCTTCTTATCCTGAAGCTTTGTAACCCTCGAGGCGTATTCCAGAACTGCCATAGAATATTAAATATCTCAGCTTGAAATTTTGGGAAACCTTTAGATCTGCATTCATAAAGGTCCACAAAATTGAGACCTTCATCATGAAAATCTAGAAAGGCATAAATGATGGCACCATGCCAAAAAGTTTGTGCATGAAGCCTCCAAGCCTTCGAATTCTAGATCCTACTCTTTAGGAAGATATGGACAAGAAATTTGTCGATCTCACCTTGAATTTCCAGAAAGAATGTTCGAAAGTATATATTTCGACAGAAAATAAATTACTTGAGAGCTTAAAGGTTCAAAAGGATGTCATTGTCACACAGCTCGATGCATAAGTGGAGCAAATATTTAGCAAAATGACTTTCATTTTGGATTTTGATATTGCATCCTATTGGAAATTACAAATCATGGAAGATTTTATTGTGAAGGCCAACGCTCTCAAAATGGAACTGTGTGTGGATCATCAGGTCCAACAAGGTGCAATCGACACTCAAAAAGTTGCTGAGAAACAACAAGATACTATCATGGATGAAGCCAACACCTTGGTGGTATCCCTCATCAAAAAGGAGTGCGCTCCACTCTTTTTTGAGATCCAAGAGCTTAGAAAACTTGTCATAGATCTTGTCATTTCCTCTTGACCCAACTCCCGTAATCCCTCGCCCTAAAATCAAAGGAGAAGGAATAGGAGTTAGACCTATTCCCATAGCGTATAGTAGCAACAACAACAACCTCAATAGCTAGGCTAATAGCAATAGCATCGAAATCATCCCAAAAAACAGAACCAGTGATCTCAATCAAAAAATGGGTCACGAGATCGATCCCAAAGCAAAGTTCGCTGGTAAAAACCAAAGAAAGAATTCATACCTCCTACACAGTAGCAGTCATGATAGGGCTCTAGTGGAACTTTCCAAGGATCTGGTTCCCAAACGAATCAGAACTCTGTGAGATTTTCTCCTAGGTAGTCAGGTCCAATATTGTAGCAAACCAAATGCCATCCTCGCGATGGCAACATAAACCGCTACTAAATCATTGGAGTACCATATTCAGCCCTATCAATAGATGCTTGCTCTTCTTCAACAAGATTAATGTAGGTGTTGTTGATGGTATGATCACAAATGTCATTGTTCATATTTTCTCTGGTAGACCTCTCATAGTGGTAGAAAAAGAGCTTCTTGGGCTAGGATTTAAATATATCTTGGTCCATGATGATGTTCGTGCGGAGTATGTTCTATTTTCTAGGCTTCTCAATCTCCAGTGGTTTTTTGGTCCAAAAGGAAGGAACATCACCAACTGGGAATAACCTACCTACTTTCCCTTTTGTATTTCAAATTTTGCATGGGAACCTGATTTGAAATACCAGCCCCTACTGGATCTTCTTAATGATGAAAAACATCGAGTTGAAAAACAACTTGCTACCATTGAGAGTATCTTCTAGCCTCCCCTGCCTAGGAATCTAACAAGAGCCTTGCACTCTCTTAGATCTGATGATTCCATTGTCATCAATCCTACTGAAAAAAATCTTGGCCTCACTGTTCTCAGCAAAGCATGGTACCTAGAAGAAGGGATCAGACAAATTTAATATCTGGAAGTTTACCAAGAGGTTATTTCTATTCCCTGGAACCCTCTTTTTTCTAGATTGGAATCCATTGTTAAAAATGCACAAATAAGTCTTCTCCTCAATCAAAAAATAGTGGATTATCTTCTGCAAAAGAACCCCATCATTGCTTGAGTCTGTACTTTCTATCTCATTCCAAAGGTTCACAAACAACCTATGAAGGGTAGACCAATATGCTCCTATTGCGGTTATATGTTGGAGCCTATTTCCAAATGGATTCACCACCAACTTATCCCCATTCTCTTGGAGCAACCAAATCATCTACAAGACTCTCTAAACCTAATGAAAATCCTTCATGAAAGAGATTTTCCTCCAAGTTGCGTTCTATTCACCTTTGATGTTGATAGCCTGTACCCAAGCATTCCTACAGTAGCAGGATTGGCCGCTCTTCAATACTTCATCTTAGGGAGGTTCAAGCCAGGTTTAGTCCAGTTGATCCTCAAACTTGCAGAACTGATCCTGAATAGACATTATCTAAAATTTGATGGTAATATCTACAGGCAGAAAAGAGGTACAGCAATGGGGAGCAATTTTGTAGTTGTCTATGCCTGTTTGTTTCTTTGTTACTAGGAATTTTAAGTTTTTGGTCTTTTTCCATCTATTTCAAAAATATTTTCTTGTATAATTTTGGATTTTGGAATGGTACTAATGAGATTCTTCAAGCTCTCCTTGATGCTTATGGTTCTATTTATCCCAGCATCAACATCACTACTGCCATTTCCACTTTTGAAGTTAACATCCTGGATATTCTTATGGTCAAACCACCCTCCATGACTGTTCCAGGTTGTCTGGGTACTAAAATATACTAGAAACCAATGAATTTGTATCAATATATCCCTTTCTATTCATTCCATCCACCCCACCAGAAAAAAGCCTTCATAGTGAGTGAACTCAACAGGTTTCTGGTTAGAGAGGCAGATGATGAAGGATTCAGAAAGATGAAGCATTAGTTTTTTTACAGGTTGAGATCCCAGGGCTACCCATCCCATTTCTTATTTCCACTCTTTGCCCAGGTAGATTTCTGACACCAGCCTGCACTTCTCCAAAAAATATTCTAGAAAATCTCTTTAAGACAGCCAGGTCAAAAGAAATCTCCCCCAGTTTTTATGAAGTTCTACAACTGCCATTTTGCCCGTGATCTTCGTCTAAACAAAAATGTGCTTAGACCTATCTAAAAAAAATGGATCAAAGACCCTCAGCTCTCCCATATCTGTTGTGGCATCATATGTTGGAGAAAAAACAAAAATATGAAGAAATTTATGTCGCAACCGGGTCGTGAGAACCTAGCCCAACTTCAATCAGCCATAATTTTTGCTATAGGGCTCCGATTCTCGAACCTTTTGAAGCATTGGAAATCTTATAAAATTTTCTACGATGATGGATGAAACCCTTTTTGAGGCCTTTAGACCCCTCAAAGATGATTTTTAAAGTTTAGAATTATTTGTAACATCTCTTTTCGAAAATCAATGTCCCGTATTCACATGTGCACATCCCGAGGAGCATTTTTTAATGTTTTAAGGCACTTTCGACCGTTATCCTTGGCAATCACTGCCTTTTTTGGCATATCCCAAGGTAACAGTCCATTTTTCTTGATTCTCACCACATGGCATTTCGGCTAGGGCACCCACTGGCTTGAGAAATATATATAAACAAGATGGATTGTAATGTTTGGTCATCAGCCGAACTGATAAGCACTTAAGGTGCGAAATGCATTTTCAAAGTTTTCCCTTTTATTTCAGTCTCTCTTGTTCTTATGTTGTGAAGTGCCCTTTTTACATTGATCGCTTGTGCTTCTACTTCCTCTTCTTTATTTTATTTTTGTTGCATTAAGGTACTACTATGAAGTTTTTATTTATTTTTTAATATAAATCGTATCAATACGATATTATAAAAATTGCTATGATTTTGAAAAATTATTATGATTTTGCACTTATTTTCTGATTTTGACTATTTTGATATGATTTTCTGACAAAAAATTATTACTTTGTTTTTATTTACATATGGTAGAATTAAAGAACCAAGAATGGAGGCATTCTATACTTAGGACAGATTTGGGTTCTCTCACGGAGATTGAGAGGACTCGTTTAGAGATTGTGGGATTGCAGCATGTGGCGAAGATGCCACATATTCTAGTAGATATGATGGTACTGGCGACTCTAGTGGAGAGATGGTATCCAGATTCGTCTTGCTTTAGACTACCCATAGGGGATATGGCTCCCACTTTAGAGGATGTCTGGAGGATCCTTAGTCTACCACTGAGGGGAGCCCATATTGTTACATCTAGCAACCAAGGCTAGGCATTGAGGATACTGACTAGAGACCCTAGCTTCTTTTTGAAGAAGGGTGGGGTTGTTATTGATAGACTGGGGGAGGTAGAGGCTATCTCCTGACTGAAATTTATACTGAGTGGTGTTGTGGGTGGCCTATTAGTGAGCCATCTCAGTGGATAGCATCAGCCCTAGACTTTGGCATAGGTGGTGTGTAATATGCATGACTAGGAGGTGCGATTTACTTGGGGACCTTTCTTTCTTTGTAGCTTATATCGATTCCTATAATGGGTAGTCTACAAGGGCCGAAAGGGATTGATTTTGACTTCCTTCCTACAGGTGTGGTGTTGGGATCACATTGTTATCCAATGATCGATAGGACTTCCTCTAATTCGAGCTATAGATGGTCAGTCCAGGGTAGAGGATGATAGTCTCAGGATATTCTATTGGCCACTACTAAGAGGGCATAGGGGATGATTTGGCCTTGATATGGCGAGGTGACTCATAGATGAGCTACGGCCATAGGATATCACATGGAGACCCTAGAGGGGTCTACCAGGGTGGGGTGAGGATGCTTTCAAGTTGGCCCACATTAGGTGGACCATTTGGGTATGGATGGACCAGGGGGAGGTGGATTTGCACCACTTTTATCAGGTGCAATGATAGTTTGGGTTACAGCAAGATCTCCCTAAGTGGGGAGATATTACCTACCCTCGGGTGACTCGGGACCACATGACCATCAGTAGTACACCGAGTATATCTATATTTTTGTATTCAGCACCAGATGATGCATCGGTGTAGGCAATGGATGGGGATGATGTTGGTATGATAGCTAGGTACTAGCAGTGGTATGTTGGGATCTTCCCAGCTAGACTAACTCAACCACAGAGTGCTATATAGCAAGCGGTCCATCTAGTTAGTCAGTAGTGGTAGAGGATACAGGTACCCCCTAGATGAGAGGGACATCGCACTAGGGGTGGCCACATGTCTTAGAGGAGACAAGACCGACCAGGGAGGAGACATAGGGAGGAGAGGAGAGAGTCACCATAGCAGGAGGGGGGAACATCTCCTTATCAGGAGGAGAGACCTGACTCACCTAGGAAGGGCAAGAGGATTCTAGAGGTAGGGGAGAGTAGTGAGACAGGAGACCTCAAGGTAGAGGTCACTAGGTTAAGGGTAGAAACTACCACCTAGAAGACTAGTATTGAGATATTAGAGTCATAGGATGTGGATTTGATATCTAGGATTTGGGCTCTAGAGGTAGAGTTGGCAGAGGCTAGGGGTCAGGCAGGACAGAGAGATGCAGCTCCAGCACCTACGCCTTCTTAGACTATGCAATCTAGGAGGAGTGGCATGGGGGATGAGCTGGTGAGGTCTATACAATAGACCATATTTTACCATACTGTATACTTCTTAGCAGTTCCTCCAAAGTAAAGACAGGCTATACCTTCTGATATTATTGGTCCTATTTGCATAGGATCTTCATCTCGCTCTACTACTAGGGTGACTTTTTCTAGGATAGCAAAATTAGGAGGATAGTTTCGACCACCACCACCACCCTCTAGCAGAGAGGATGATGCAGTGAGCTCTAGAGGCTCGAGAGGAGTCTAGGATGGACTCATATAGACACATTTTTGTATTATATCTTCATTGACGGAGTATACCTATTTTTGAGGATTGTGGCATACCAGTCTATCTCTATTTTGTACATGGATTTTTGAGATATATATATATATATTAACCTTCTTGTCTTATGTGATTTTATATGACTTGATTGTATGTGATTGGAATTGTTTAAATTTCTCATAATCATGTTTTTAATTTAAGTGTTTTGATCATGCTTAAAATGAAAATTGACTTCAGTTTTTGTAAATGTGTTGTTTGAAAGATGTTTTTGAAAAATATATTGTGAACATATATTTTTGTAAAATAATGAAATAAATAGATTAGCAATGTTCCTCAGAGGATGTTGTGTTGTTATATGACCATTGGTGGAGATCGATGCTCGCTAGGTCATGAAGCAAATCTTGTTGTAAGGAAGGTTCGTATTGCTAATAAGAGTTAAGTTTTTGTGGTGCTCAAGTATTATCTTGAGGCTTATGGTGATATTTGATTTTTTGGTTTTGATACAATTTGATTTTTAAGAAATATTTTGATAAGTTTATTGGTTGCAATTTAAGCATGAAAATTTGAGGAGGATGACTTGCGCTAGGCATGAACTTCCTAGTGTGAATTTTGAAAAGGATAATTTCTAGGAATTATACCATCATCGTGAAGTCAAAATGCAATGCATGATAATGAAAAATTATCTATTTTGAAGACATAAATTGATATAAAACAAATCATTTGTATCACATATTTAAGGATATTAATAAATATGGGATGGTTTAGACTTAAAAATTTGAGAAAATAACTTGTGCTAGGCATAAAATTCTTAGTCTGAAAATTTTGAGAGGAATAATTCCTAGGAATTATACCATCATCGCGAAGTCAGAGTGCAATATATGACGAATTATTTGTGCTATATAAAATTATTAAAACTTAAAAATTGAAAAAGATGACTTGCGCTAGGCATAGAATTCCTAGTGTGAAATTTGAGAAAATAGTTACTAGGAATTATACCATCATTGCAAAGTCAAAATGCAATGTATAATAAATAATTTGGTTTTACAAGTTCTTTTGGAATGATCTATGAAGAAATGGATGATGATAAAATGTTGTCTAACAAATTTTAAAGAAATATTTTAACTTATTTCAAAGACAAATTCAAATGTGTCAAGAACCAGTGTGTGATAAGTGAATTCATTATCCATCTTGATTTGACACAATGTTACAAAATATCTCAAGGATCAAATGTGTGTGCTTGTGAAATTAATCTACCATTTTTGTGCAAGGTAGTGATACGAGCAAACTTAAATGAACCAATGTGTGTGCAAGTGAAAGGTTCATTAACCATGATTTTGTGCATGTCAGTGTACTGAACTACTATGTAATTCAAGTTACCAAAAGCTAGATAATCCACAAGTGGATATTGGTCTATACAAAAGAAGGTCTCTAATGTGATAGACATGTCACCACGCAAAAGGGATTACCCAAGGTCAAGCGGGTTGGGCACAAACCACCTGTTATGGGGCTTACCTCATGGTTTTTAAATAACTAAGGAATTCTAGGGATTCAAGCACACTACCCCCTTATTTTCTTCAAATTTTGGAATAGGGATTTCTTGCTCATTTCTGAACAAGGGGATTTTATTACTTTTTATTTTTCTTTCTTTTCTTTTCTTTTTATTTTCTTTTCTTTTTCTTTTTCTCTTATTTTTCTTTCTCTTCTTTTTTTTTCTTGGGATACTTGCCCATATTAGACGTGGGGCAAGGGATTTTATTCGGGTAGGGGGGAGCTTGTCCTTTTGCCAATTCCTAGTATTCTAGACCATGCACATAATAGGATAGCAAGGGAAACTTTTTGCTTATGGAACTAAGACTACTATGTAGTATCATTTTCAAATTTTGCAACAAATCATATTTAAGATGTGAGAATGTGTTCTTTGTTCAAGAAGTAGCAAGATCGTTTCCCAAAACTCAAAATTTATTTAATGAAGTAATAGTGCTTTGTGGTACAAGAGAGATTTATAATCAAAGCAACAAAATCAAAATTATTAAAGATGTAAATTAAATGCATGGTTCAAGACAACTTTTGAATTTATCCAAAATACAATAAAATATAACTTGGATTTTTGGAAGATAACTCACACTGATGCAAAATGAATGACTTAACAAATTTGAAATAATTTTTTTGGAAATTTTCCTATTTTTTTTATTTTTTGTTATTTTGATAATATAAGGGGTTGCAAATGATGAAGAAATTTATTTACAATTATGTACAGATATGTAATTTTTTGATTTTATACATAATTCCTCTTCAAATTCATGATATTCATGGGTTCCTTGAGATCTTTCCCATCCAAGTAAGCCAATCTATATACACCTGATCCAAACTTGGCAGTGATGACATATGGCCCAAGCCAATTAGGTTGAAATTTTCTTTTTATATCTTTTCTTGCATTTGTATTTGTTTATTTTCTTTTAAGACTAAATCTCCAACTTCAAAGGATCGATTATGAACTTTCTTTGCATATGATCTTTTAATTTTGTCTTGGTAGGCATGAATATGCTCTAAAGCATGAATGCGCTTTTCGTCTAGAAGTTCCAACTTACTAAATCTACCAGCATGATATTCATCTCCTACTTCAGCATATTTAAGAAAAAGAGTTAAAGAAGGAACTTCTAATTCAAATGGAAAAACTGTTTCAGCACCATAAACCAAGACAAAAAGTGAAGTGCCAGTAGGATTATGAACACTAGTTCGATAAGCCCACAAGGCAGGATATAATTGTATATGCCAATCACAACCAGATTTATTAACTAATCTTTTTAGGATATTTATTAAGGTTTTATTAGATGCTTCAGCTTGGCCATTACCTTGTGGATAATAAGAAGTGGACCATCTATGTTGGATTTTATATTTTTGACATAATTTCATAACATATTTGTTCTTAAAACATGTTCTATTATCAGAGATGAGATTAGATGGAATTCCAAATCTATAGATGATTTGATTGAAAATGAATTTAGAAACTTGAATTCATGTACAAGAAGATAAAGGTATAGCTTCAACCCATTTTTTAAAATATTATGTTGCTATTATTATGAATTTATGACCATCATATGAAATAGGATTGATTTTACCAATAATTTCTAAACCCCATTTAGAGAAGGGCCAAGGTGATGATATAGGTTGAAGTTCCTGAGCAGGAGCATGGATAAGGTCATCATGCTTTTGATACTTATCACAATGACGCATATAATTGTTAGCATATTTTTCCATGGAAGGCCAAAAATATCCCATTCTAAGTAGCTTTTTTGCAATGGCACTTCCACTAAAGTGTCCTCCATAGGATCCATCATGGGCTTCGCTAGAGGCTTTCTTAGACTCTTCTAGGTTGAGCTATCTTAATAGAATACCTTCAAAAGCTCTTCTATATAAGGTATTACCAATAATTAGGAAGCGAACGGATCGTCTACACAAAAACCTATGTTGGTTTCTATCTAATCCTTCTGGGAAGGTTCCTTTGGAGAAAAATAAAGATATCTATATACCAAGGTTCTGGGGTAATTGCATCAATAAAAAACACATCTAATGGTTCTAAACATGACTTGGAAGTGTCAGGTTCTTGAATTTGGTGAATAATTATGGTAGCATACTCATCATCCAACTCCAAATGCAATAAAGAAGCAACTACAGCCATAGCATCGACAACACGATTGCTAGTTCTAGGAATAGCTTCTAAAGTTACTTTTTCAAACAATGATATAAGATTAAGAACATATTATTTATAAGGACAAATTTTTTCATCTTGTGTTTGATAAACTTCATTGATTTGATTTATCACAAGCTGAGAATCTCCAAAAACTAACAAAATTTTAATTTTTAAAGCTAAAGCAACTCGTAACCCAAGGATTAGAGCCTCATACTCTGTAGTATTATTAGTACAAGCAAATTGTAATTTAAAATATAAATGAATAAGGTGATTTTGGGGAGATTTCAATATGATACCGACACCTGCACCACTCATACATCTAGCCCCATCAAAATACAAAGACCATATCTCAGAATGATCTTCTCCCATATTAAGGCACTCATCAGGAAATTCAATATTCATAGGATGAGTAGATTCTAAAGGTGCAAAAGCTAATTGATTAGATATAACTTGGCCTTAATAGATTTTTGGTCGATGAGTATGAGTTCAAATTCACTAAGAACAAGAACCCACTTGGCTATGCATCATGATAAGTAAGGTCTACTCATCAAGTACCTTAATGGATCAGACTTAGCAATAACATATGTTTTCTGACTAAGCATGTAATGACGCAAATTTTGCATAGAAAACACAACTGCTAAACAAAGTTTTTCTAATGGAGTATATAGATTTTCATAACTTATTAAAGTTCTACTTATGTAGTATGTGGCGCGCTCTTTATTTTCATCATCAATTTGAGCCAACATAGCTCCTAGTGCAAGTTCTGAAGCAAAAATAAATAAGATAAATGGATGATCTGATCTAGGAGGAACAAGCACTGGAGGAGGGAGAAGATGCTATTTAATATTCTCAAAATATTTTTGGTATTATTTATCCCAATTGAATGGAGTATTCTTCTTAAATAATTTAATAAAATATCATGTTTTATCCACAAATTTATCAATGAAGTGATAGGTAGATTGAAGTTTTCCTTGTAAACTTCTTAACTCTGATATGTTCTTATAAGGTGACATATCAAGGATAGCTTTAATTTTTAGAGGATCTACTTCTACACCACACATAGAAACAATAACCCCCAATAATTTTCCTGATTTAACTCCAAACACACATTTGTCTGGATTTAAACGTGTGAGATATTCTCTTAGTCTATCAAACACTTTTCTTAAATCATAAACGTGATCATCTTATTTTCTTGAACAAGCTATAATATCATCCATATAATCATGTAAAATATCATACATCATATCATGAAATATGTATGTCATAGCTATTTGATATGTTGCTCCTATATTTTTTATCTCAAAGGGCATTACCTTCCAATAAAATATCCCCCAAGGGGTAATAAAGGTTGGTTTAGATTGATCTTCAAGAGCTATTTTGATTTGGTTGTATCCTGAAAAACCATCCATGAGAGATAACATCCTACTCCCTACTATGAAATCTATGATCTGATCCATATTAGGGAGGAGAAAATTATCCTTAGGGCATGCAACATTTATATCTCTAAAATCAGTGCAAACCCTAATCTTAGTAGCTTCTTTCTTAGTCATTGGAACAACATTTGATATCCACTCGGCATAGTCAATAGCTTGTATAAAAGTTACATCCATAAGCTTTTCTAATTCACTTTTTACTAGTAGTGCTACGTTAGGATGCATTTTTCTAAGTTTTTGCTTTACAGGTTTAGCATCATGGCGCACTACTAGATGGTGCATAACTACAGAAGAATCTAGGCCTGGCATATCTGTGTATGTCCAAGCAAAAATATCAGCATATTCTATAAGAAATTCAATATATAGCTTTTGTTTTTCTTTACTTAACTTTGATCCAATTTTGACTAGATGAGGGTTCTCTTCTATTCCATATTAACTTTTAAAGTATCTCCAACAACAATATTTAAATCTCTTTCAAAGTTGGGTGGTGTGGGTGATACACCCATTTCTTGTAATTCTTCTAATGTGCAGTTAGCTAGTTCTTCTTGGAGAGAAGTTGCTTCAACATGAGCTATACATGGCACAGATCCATTAAAGAATAATTTATTCCTCAAAACTTCATCAAGAGATATATCATGAAAGATATCGCCTTCTAAACATTCATCCGAAGAAGAAATCATTTTTGAATAAGCTATAGTTAACATATTGCAAGTGTATATCTTTTTAAAGAGCTCTTTTTGTCCCATATATTCTTGATATGTTATAAGGTGATCATCATCTTCATATGGGAATGGTTCTATTTTTGTGGAAATATAGCGAAGACCACATCGAGCAGGCCAATCTACAACTTCTAAAGGTTCTTTCATACCATTTTCATGAGGTCCTAAACCTTTACCTCTATAACCCATATTACACATCATTGGTTTTGATTTTATATATCGATCAAAAAAATAACACCTAGCAAACCCATCTTGATCAATTGTAACTTTTACAACTAAAATTTTTCCCCAATCATACCCCACATACACAAATGCACAACTCCCAATATGGCAAATGCTTCCCTTCTTTGGTAAGCCCAAATTTTAGAGGGTGGAGGTAACTTAGATAACACCAAGGAATCTTGGGTAGCAAAATTAACTTCTTATGTATTTTCAAGCACTAAAGATAATTCCAATAATACTTAATTTGAAAGAGCATATGAAGTAGATGGAATATCTTCCTTAACTGGTTCTTTAGATGCTATGAATTTAAACACTGTAGACTCATGAGGTGGGTCTGATACTGTGGATTTAGAAGAAAAAAAAATTGATATGGGTTCTAAAGATGATGATGATAATGACTTAGCATTTTTTGATGATTTAGGTCGTACTTTTGATGATATGGGTTTAGAAGGTGATGATGATTTAGATTTAGAAGGTCTTGATGATGAAGGTGGACTAGGATGAGCAGAAGATATAGCAAGATAGAACGGAACCCCTATAGGCTCCACTATAGCACACATATCAAATGGTCTGGGATAACCATGGATAGTGACTAATTGATTTTTGAACTCAAATTTTACACATTGATGTAATGTGGAAGGTACTTCTCTCATTACGTTAATCCAAGGTTGACCTAGAATAATGTCGTACGATGCAAAACAAGGTACAACAAACATGGTCATATCCAAAATTCTTGGGCCAAATTACAATGGAACTGTCATTACTCCACATGTTTGTTGAGTTTCATCATTAAATGCTTTAATAATTATTTTAGTACTTTTCATATCTTCTTTTTTAAATCTAAATCTTTGAAATAAATCATATGTGCATATATTTAAATATGATCCATTATCAATTAGAACTCTTTTGACTCCTACATCTCTGATCAATATTGTAATGTATAAAGGATTATCTCTATACATGCTTTGAGGAGGGATATCTTTGCCATGAAAATCTATGAATTTTGCTTCATCCAAAGTCACGGCATTCACCACAGCATTAGGTTCAATATCTTTAGGTACCATCATCTTGCTTAAATTTCTCATTAATTATTTCCTATGTATGGAGGAAGTTCTTAAAAGATCCAAAAGAGAAATTCTCGTTGTGATGGTAGCTAATTGTTCATTAATATCGTATGGAGATCTTTGTTGTGAACCTAATACATTATTTCCCTTAGTGGAATTTCTCAATACAAAAGGAGTTGATTTTTCATTTTGACTTTGTTTTTGAGAATTTTGAACTTGTGCTTGTTATCTTGTGACAACCCCAATGGTACCCACAATGTTGCCATGTCGAGAATTAAAGGAGGATCTAACATTTTCTGTGTTGGCAATTTTGGGTACCTTGGGTACATTGCCTTTGCTCTAAGTGTAGATGTTGTCATTGATGTCAAGAAGGTCTTGAAGCAATTTGGTTTGATGTCAAAGAATGTGTCTTGATGAAGGTTTCAGCATGGACAAGTGAGTTTCCAAGAAGATCAGGGTAGCCCAGTTGCAAAAGATCAAGAAAAAGACAAGTAAGAAAAAGTATGCAGGCGGTTGGAAAAACTGTCGCGATTTCGCGACATGTTTTAGGAGAGAGAAAGCGCTGGCAAAACTGTCATGATTTCGCGACATGTTTGAGGAGAGAGAAAGTGCTGGCAAAACTATCGTGATTTCGTGACATGTTTGAGGAGAGAGAAAGTTCGGGCAAAACTGTCACGATTTCGCGACATGCTGGAAGGCAGAGACGAAGCAGGCAAAACTGTCACGATTTCGCGACATGTTGGCAGAGAAGGAGAGCAAGATGGAATGTGTCGCGATTTCGCGACATGTCGCATTTTTGCATCTCAAAAAGTGCAGGAAGGCAGAGAAGGAAAAGTGTCATGATTTCATGACATTCTGCAAAGTAAGTTGTACGGACGAAAAAGTGTCATGATTTCGTGACATGATGCTGAAGAGAGAGTCCGCAAAAAGAACTGTCATGATTTCGTGACAAGTTCGAAGAGAGAGAAAGTTACATGTAAAATGTCATGATTTCGTGACATGCTGCAGAGGTCAAGTTGAGGACTGTCATGATTTCATGGCATACTGAAAAGCTCAAAGTGAGAACTGTCATGATTTCATGACATGCAACAAAAGGGAAGAGTCTGAAAGGAGAAGCGTTGCGATTTTGCGATAGGTTGCAAGGAAAGCTTTCGGAAGCTGAAAGCGTCATGATTTCATGACAGGCTACAAAGAAGTTGTACGGATGCAAAAAGTGTCATGATTTCATGACAGGTTGAGATGGCAGCTTGCAGTTGGAGAAGGTGTCACGATTTCATGACAAAAATAGTTAGCAAGTCTTAAACAGAAGAAGCGTCACGATTTCATGATGAATTGAAGAAGGAAGAGCTCGAAGGCGAAAGCGTCACGATTTCATGACATGTTCCAGTTTCACGGGCATATGGCAGAAAAGAGCTTAAGGCAGCGAAAGCATCGTGATTTCATGACAGAGTTGCAGATGATGTCAACAGAAGCAGATGTGTCATGATTTCATGACAAAAGTAGAGAAGAAGGCTATGAAGTCAAAAGTGTCACGATTTCACGACAAAGTGAAGATGACGTCAAAAATCATAAGTGTCATGATTTCACGACAAAAGCTGAGAGGAAGGCCATGAAGACTAAAGTGTCATGATTTCATGACAGAAGTGAGATGACGTCAGCAAGAGGCAAAGGTGTCACGATTTCATGATAGAAGCACAAAGGAAGTCGACAAAGGCCAAGGTGTCATGATTTTGTGACAGCAGGCTATAGAAGGTGTATGGCTGTAAAAGTGTCATGATATCATGACATGTTGTAGTTTCATGAGAAAAGCTACAGAACAACAGAGGCGGTTGAAGCCGACAGAGTTAACCTTGAGCCGACGAAGTGTAGGGTTGTGCAACCGACGTTGTTTTAGGGATATACAACCGACTAAGATCAAGAATCTAATCTTGAGATTGTCAGTATAAAAGGAGGGCTGTTCGAAGAGTTTGATCATTGAATGTGGGTGTCGAATTTGCACAAGTGAATTCTGTTATGCGCAAGAGAGCGAGTCGAGTCGAATCGATCAAGTGTGCGTTCGAAGTGCGATTTGCATAGATAGAGTGCGAGGAGAAGCTCGATCGTAGAGGTGCATAAGTGGAAGTCTGATCGACTTTGTGTTTGCATAGAGTGCAAAGACTGTGCTATTGTGTTTGTGTTGAATGTGCGAAGACTACGCTACTATGTTTTGGCAGAAGTGCATAAGTTGATCGAGTGCTGTTGTGTTTGCGTAGATAGTGAAAAGTTGGTTTTGACCAAGTGCGACTGTAACAGAAAAGAATAGAGGAAGAGGACAGATTTGTGCTAGACCGAAGGACTGTGTTTGGTGTGAATTTGAGGAACGGCTTTGCAGTGATAGAGTTGAGGACAGAGATCTCCAGCCAGAGCAGGGAAGACAGGTGTCTTCTATGGATAGAGTTCCACTTGCTAAGGGCAGAGGAGGTAGAGGTCTTCTAGAGGATCACCACTAAGAGCAGAGCTAGGGGAAGGTGTCTCCTTTGGGTTGGTGCCCATAAACTTTGTAATTGGGAAGGTTTCCCAAAGAACTGTGATATAACTTTTAGAGAAAAGTTTTATCCGTGGAGTAGCCCACATTGGGTGAACCACGTAAATTGTTGTGTCACTTTGTGGATGGTGTGTTGTGCTTTGCTTTGATTATTGTTGTTATTACTGCTGTCTATTCATTGCATTATACTATTTTGAAAGTTGATTTTAAAGCAAATTAAAAAGTGGTCTTATACTGTTCACCCCCCCCTCTAGTATAAGCTTGTGTTCTTCAATTGGTATCAGAGCGGGTTCCTTCGAAAAGGTTTAACAGTCGAAAGGAAGAACTGGTTAAGAACACAATGGATTTTTTAGGTGGCAATGCAACACCTATTCTTGATGGATCAGATTTTGGTCTGTGGAGTGCAAGAATGAGAGTTTATCTAATGGCACTTGGTAATGAGGTATGGGAAGTGATTGAAGATGAATACACTATTCCTGAACATGGTCCTTATACCAAAGAAGACAGGCTCATGCTTCACAACAATTCAAAAGCCATGAATGCAATCCTGAGAGGCTTACGGAAAGCAGATCTCACCAAAGTTATTCACTACAAGACAGCTAGTGAAATGTGGAAACAATTGCAAGTGGTTCATACAGGTGATGCAAATGTCCGAAAGGCCAAATTGAGACATTTTAAAGGTATGTTTGAACAACTCAAAATGAATGATGATGAAAATATTAGTGACTACATGCTTCGTATGGATGAGGTTGTTAACTCCATGAAAGACCTAGGTCTTGAGGTTGCTGAAAATGATGTGTGTGATAAGATTTTAAGATCTCTTCCTAATAGATTTAGTGAAAATATTTCTGCTATTGAGGAAGCTAAAGATTTAGATAAATTGAAAAAGGATGAGCTCCATAGTATTCTTGCAGCATTTGAGCTGAGAACTCAAGTGAAAGTTGATGTCAAGAAAGAGGCAGCTTTCAAAGCTACCAAGAAATCAAAGGGCAAACAGATTCAAGAGAGTGATGAGTCTTCTAGTGATGAAGAGGCATATTACAGCAAGAAAGGCAAGTTCTCTAGAAAACACAAAAGCAAGAAAAACATAAGATGTTTCAACTGTGGAAAGTTTGGTCATTATGCTACCGATCGTACTGTTTCCAAGAATGAAAGTGATGAAGATATACAGGATGTTAAGAGCAAGGATTCTGAAAAGCACAGGTATTACGGAAAGAACAAAGATGAGCACAACAATCAAGGAAAGAGGCATTCACACAAGAATAAGAAGAGCTTCTACCTAGACAAAGCAAGTAAGTGTTCTAGCAGTGATAGTGAAAGTTCTTCTAGTGATGATGAAAATGAGATGCTGTTCATTTCAGAAAAAGAGGAAGAACCGAAACATAAATTCATTGTCATGAAATGTTTTAGATGTGGAAATTTTGGGCACCTTGAGGATGATTGCACAAATAATGAATTGGTTGCTAGTATGTATGAGGATGCTTCAGAAAATGATAAGGAAGATGCTTGTATGGTTTTTGAAAAGGGTAGCACCTCTAGTGATAAGAAATCTGAAAAAGGCCTTGATGATTCAAAATGCAATAAAATAGAGGATCTTGAATGTGAACTTACTAATGCTCTTAGTGTTTTGAAAAAGGAAAGAAAGAAGAATGCTAGACTCAAGGATAAATTAGATGAATGTTGTATGGAGAGAGATGAACTCATAGAAAGTCTTGACATCTCTATGGCTAAGACACAAGAACTCAAGAATGAGTTAGAATCTAAGATGCTTGAGTATAGTGAATTAGAACAGAAAATGGCTGCCTTGAAAGAGGAAAATAAAGAATACAAGGATAAACCGTACGGGTTTCAAGAAAGCTCCAAAAAGGTTAAATCTCTTATCAAAGGACAAAGAAAGACAACAGATAAAACAGGTCTTGGTTTTGTTAAACCACACAAGGAACAGGTTGGGGAATCTAGTAAAATATTTCAAAAAGAAGAGAGTTCTGATGAAGAGAGTATCTCAGAGAAAGAGTCCATGAGTGATAAATGCGTAGAAATAGAAAACAAAATTCTGAATGCGAAGAAGAAGTTTTCGGGACCCAAAAGGTCGATTAAAAGAATATTTTATGACAGATGTTTTTCGTGTCACAGGTTTGGTCACACGGCTTCACAGTGCATAGATCAAATAAAAAGGGTAAACAACAATTTCAGAAGTTTTAGTTTCTTTCAAGGGTATTGCTACTCTTGTCAATAGTTCGGGCACAAGGCAATTTTTTGCAAGGCAAATAATAGGAACTGGGTTAGTCAGAACAGGCGGATTCAAAGAACAGCTATGCCCGAAAGAAATAATATTGTTACTTGCTATAAGTGCAACAATGCAGGTCACACAGCCAGACAGTGCAGAGCTGATCTTCCAAGGTACAGGAATAGGAACAGTGGTATAAATAAGTCCAAGGATCAAGGTATGGACAAGAAAAGAGATGAGAACAAGAACAAGAAAAGTGACAAGAACAGAAACACTGACAAAGAGTTCAAGAGAAGGCCCGACAAAGAAATTGTAGACACCGATGATGATGAGTGCCTAATGGGAGTTTCACTCCCACCCTTGTTTTAAATCACCTCATCAGGAGGTGGGGGAGGGACTAAGCTAAGAAGCTCATTCTTAGTCCCAAGCCCCAAAGGTGACCCTTTGCCATTGATGACAAAGGGGGAGAGATATGAGTAAGGGGGAGAGCTTCAAGTGAAGAAGAAAGCTTCAAGTCAGGGGGAGCAAAAACTTCAATTGCAGATTCTCAGTTGTTGGATCAGTAGGGTTCAGTTTTGGCTCTTGAGTTATGTTTTCAATTAAGGGTTGCCATCAATGACAAAGGGGGAGATTGTTGGCAATTTTGGGTACCTTGGGTACATTGCCTTTGCTCTAAGTGTAGATGTTGTCATTGATGTCAAGAAGGTCTTGAAGCAATTTGGTTTGATGTCAAAGAATGTGTCTTGATGAAGGTTTCAGCATGGACAGTGAGTTTCCAAGAAGATCAGGGTAGCCCAGTTGCAAAAGATCAAGAAAAAGACAAGTAAGAAAAAGTATGCAGGCGGCTAGAAAAACTGTCGTGATTTCGTGACATGTTTTAGGAGAGAGAAAGCACTGGCAAAACTGTCACGATTTCGTGACATGTTTGAGGAGAGAGAAAGTGCTGGCAAAACTGTCATGATTTCGTGACATGTTTGAGGAGAGAGAAAGTTTGGGCAAAACTGTCATGATTTCGTGACATGCTGGAAGGCAGAGACGAAGCAGGAAAAACTATCACGATTTCATGACATGTTGGCAGAGAAGGAGAGCAAGATGGAATGTGTCACGATTTCGTGACATGTCGCATTTTCGCGACTCGAAAAGTGCAGGAAGGCAGAGAAGGAAAAGTGTCACGATTTCACGACATTCTGCAAAGTAAGTTGTACGGACGAAAAAGTGTCACGATTTCACGACATGATGCTGAAGAGAGAGTCCGCAAAAAGAACTGTCATGATTTCATGACAAGTTCAAAGAGAGAGAAAGTTACATGTAAAATGTCATGATTTCGTGACATGCTGTAGAGGTCAAGTTGAGGACTGTCATGATTTCGTGGCATACTAAAAAGCTCGAAGTGAGAACTGTCATGATTTCATGACATGCAGCAAAAGGGAAGAGTCTGAAAGGAGAAGTGTCGTGATTTCATGACAGGTTGCAAGGAAAGCTTTTGGAAGCTGAAAGCGTCACGATTTCATGACAGGCTACAAAGAAGTTGTACGGATGCAGAAAGTGTCATGATTTCGTGACAGGTTGAGATGGCAGCTTGCAGTTGGAGAAGGTGTCATGATTTCATGATAGAAATAGTTAGCAAGTCTTAAATAGAAGAAGCGTCATGATTTCGTGATGAATTGAAGAAGGAAGAGCTCGAAGGTGAAAGCGTCATGATTTTGTGACATGTTCCAATTTTATGGGCATATGGCAGAAAAGAGCTTAAGGCAGCGAAAGCATCATGATTTCATGACAGAGTTGTAGATGACATTAGCAGAAGTAGATGTGTCATGATTTCATGACAAAAGCAGAGAAGAAGGCCATGAAGTCATAAGGGTCACGATTTCACGACAGAGTGAAGATGACGTCAGCAAAAGCATAAGTGTCATGATTTCATGACAAAAGCTGAGAGGAA
The DNA here is from genome assembly GCA_028583015.1 of Wollemia nobilis. Taxonomy (NCBI): domain Eukaryota; kingdom Viridiplantae; phylum Streptophyta; class Pinopsida; order Araucariales; family Araucariaceae; genus Wollemia; species Wollemia nobilis. The sequence goes on from JAQPPZ010017235.1 coordinate 18,613,289, forward strand.
GGCCATGAAGACTAAAGTGTCATGATTTCATGACAGAAGTGAGATGACATCAGCAAGAGGCAAAGGTGTCATGATTTCATGATAGAAGCACAAAGGAAGTCGACAAAGGCCAAGGTGTCGCGATTTCGTGACAACAGGCTATAGAAGGTGTACGGTTGTAAAAGTGTCATGATATCGTGACATGTTGTAGTTTCACGAGAAAAGCTACAGAACAGCAGAGGCGGTTGAAGCCGACAGAGTTAACCTTGAGCCGACGAAGTGTAGGGTTGTGTAGCCGACGTTGTTTTAGGGATATATAGCTGACTAAGATCAAGAATCTAATCTTGAGATTGTCAGTATAAAAGGAGGGTTGTTCGGAGAGTTTGATCATTGAATGTGGGTGTCGAATTTGCATAAGTGAATTCTGTTGTGCGCAAGAGAGCGAGTCGAGTCGAATCGATCAAGTGTGCATTTGAAGTGCGATTTGCGCAGATAGAGTGCAGGGAGAAGCTCGATCGTAGAGGTGCATAAGTGGAAGTCTGATCGACTGTTGTGTTTGTGCAGAGTGTGAAGACTATGCTGCTGTGTTTGCACTAAATGTGCGAAGACTGTGCTACTATGTTTGCACTAAATGTGCGAAGACTACGCTACTGTGTTTTGGTAGAAGTGCATAAGTTGATCGAGTGCTGCTGTGTTTGCGCAGACAGTGAAAAGTTGGTTTTGACCAAGTGCGACTGTAACAGAAAAGAACAGAGGAAGAGGACAGATTTGTGCTAGACCGAAGGACTGTGTTTGGTGCGAATTTGAGGAACGGCTTTGCAGTGATAGAGTTGAGGACAGAGATCTCCAGCTAGAGCAGGGAAGACAGGTGTCTTCTATGGATAGAGTTCCACTTGCTAAGGGCAGAGGAGGTAGAGGTCTTCTAGAGGATCACCACTAAGAGCAGAGCTAGGGGAAGGTGTCTCCTTTGGGTTGGTGCCCATAAACTTTGTAATTGGGAAGGTTTCCCAAAGAACCGTGATATAACTTTTAGAGAAAAGTTTTATCCGTGGAGTAGCCCACATTGGGTGAACCACGTAAATTGTTGTGTCACTTTGTGGATGGTGTGTTGTGCTTTGCTTTGATTACTGTTGTTATTACTGCTATCTATTCACTGCATTATACTATTTTGAAAGTTGATTTTAAAGCAAATTAAAAAGTGGTCTTATACTGTTCACCCCCTCTCTTAGTATAAGCTTGTGTTCTTCATTCTGCTTGTTCATTTGAAAGCCATTGTTGAGATGATGGTCTATTAGTTACTCTTATTATAAATGGTTCTTCTGGAACTGATAAATCTGTAATAGGAGTAACTTGATCCAATTCATACTCAAAACTATTTGAGGCAATCTCTAGTTCACTCCCAGTTTCACTTTCTATGTCACTTTCTACATCACTTTTAATATCTTCTGAAGATGATTGAAAATATTGTATTGGTCTAGTTGTGACCACAGATAAAGATGTTTGCAAATCTTGCTGTGGTAAGAAGCTACTGATGGTTCCCACATACTGAGTTGGATGAGGAACATTGTGATGATCTACTTGGTTTAATGCTTCTTTACTATTCTTAGGTAAGGGATGTTGAAAGATATCTAGGTTTTGATTTGCATTTTGATCTGTTGGTTTTTGAGTATTATTGTTTGCAAGAAATTGTTGAACTTCCATTTTTTCTTTATCAATCAAGTCTTGTGTCACATGCTTTAACCTTTTACAAGAATTTATAGAATTTCCATCTATTTTATGAAAATTACAATGTAAGTTAGCCCTATATCCAGCTATAGTAGTGTGTGGTTGTCTTATTTCAGGCAACCATACCAAGCCTTGTTCCAATAATTGAGGTAAATTCATTGTCAAGGGTTGATTTAATTTGTGAATTCTCTTGGTGGCTTATCAGGAACTTTCAGCAAAATTTCTTAAATACTTATGTAGCATTAACAATTGGAGTATTCTTGCTATCAGTAACTTCGTCACCCACTACTTGTTTATTTTTGCATGGATTTTTAGAAGCTTTATCTTCATATTTCTTCTTAAATTAACCTCTTTTAATAAGGGCTTCTTATACCCTTCTTGATAAATCAATACCTTGATCAAAGGTGGTTATTGTAGTAGTAGAGAGTTCATAAGATAGTTATTCTTACAAATTACTAATAAATATATCCAACATTTAACAATGAGGTAAAGCAAAATGTAATTTGCCTAATATTTGTCTCCACTTAGTCAAGAATTTAGCAAAACTCTCATTATTTTCTTGCTTCAAATTATACAAATATTTAATAGTCACATGTCTCTCTATGTAAGCACTGAATTGGTGGATGAACATCTCTATTGTTTCTTCAAAATTTCTTAAATAGTTTGTAGGTAATTGATAATACCACTCTAAAGCCATGCCTCCAAGACTTTTAGGGAACATCTTTAACAACAACAAGTCATCATGAGAAATATCATGACATGTTGTCCTAAACATGCAAATATGATCAATAGGATCTTCGGTTCCCTTATATATTGGTAGGACAGGCATAGGAAAATGCTTAGGGTATGGTTGAGCAACCACAATAGGATCCAAGGATTGGCTACACATCTCCCTATTACTGTAAGAGGGATGGTAGGGATCCATTTGATCTAGTCTTGAGGATAACTATTTAACCATGACTTCAAGTCCTTGTTGTTGTCCACCAAATTGGTTGTGTTGCATCATAGTGTTATGTATTTGATAATAAGTTGGTGTTGTATAATGATTCCCGACTGAAACACTATTATGTAAAGTGTTACTAGGAGGAGTATTATGAAGTTGATGAGGAATTTTATTTTGTTGAACCTTTTTCTCATTTTGACTAATTTTGTGCATCTTCTTAATTCTTTATGCTACCTTTTGTGAGGTAGAAGCTAGTTGTTTCTATTGGAAATTTGAAGCTATTGGCAATTGTCGTATATTTTGATTCAAATTCTAGTTTACATTTTGAGATGTGCCAGTTTGATTTTTATTTTTGTTCATGTATGTTAATGGATTTTCATTCAATCAAAGAGCAGCCTCTATGGAAGCCTCTATTGAATAATATCCCATAGGGAGTTGAGCTTTTGTTTGTATGACATGGTTAATTACATCTATATTATATTTTAGAAACTCAGTGAAATGTTGTGTGGAAATAAATTTATGAGTACCTTCTTCATCTACTTGAGGCCTATATAGAAGACTTCTTCTTTATCATGGTTTTCCTCATTTGATTCTGATGATACAAAATCTTCAATTCGAACTTCATCTTCAGGATTATCTTGATCTTGTTCTCCTATATGTTCATGTTCTACTTGTTTTCCACTTCTTAATTTAGGCATTTTACTTAAAATATTTTATCTTGCAGATATATATAATTATATATATGTGCTTAATGCTTGGGGTATATATGTTATATATATACCTAACTAATATATTATATTATGTTTTTGGATTTTTGTAGTTTTTGGATTGCAAACAATACAACAAAAAAAAAAACAAAATTATAATATTATAGATATTATACTTTAATTTTCTTAGAAAATCCTATAGATATCATTAACAGGTTCCAATTCCTCAGGGGTCATATAGTGTTCTTCTTCAAACTAAAAGTTAGATTTTAAGAAATTTTTGAAATGAGCTATAGTGATGCAATCGACTTCGCAGTTTGATATGCAAAAGTACAATTCATGGCAATATTCCAGATAAATCACAGCCCTATGAACTTTATTATATCTTCTCTTATCATCTAAGACAACTTCTTGGTTTTCCATGTGTGATAAAAACTTATGTGCCGTTATTGCATTCTCAAGATAATCTTCAAAGGAGTAAAGACTTGGGGAAATTATAGCTCTCTTATCTGCTAGCCACCTATCACATGCTCTTTGAAGGTCAAAATAGAAAGGTGCACTATTGAGATCCAAGATTCTATACAAGTTAAACCTTATTATTTTCTTAAGTTCAGGTTCTTTAATCCTTATAATTTCTAATCTTCTCCAAATCTTAGGGTATGGCACACTAAATGAAGAAAATTCTTGGGTTGATAATATTTTTCTTACATCAATTTGGATAGCTCTCCTTATGTTGTAATCTACCATCTATGAAATTCACTAAAATGTGCAAATATAACTTAATGATTTTGTTAATTTTTTGGTTTTTTGTTATATTTTATAAATCAAAAAGATGCCTAATGTTTTCACATCGGGTTCACCAAAGAATGTAGGTCTAAAATTTTCACACCCCTTTCCTTCATGCTAATGGATCCGTTCCTCAAAGGAGAATGTGGGAATGACAGTTCTACACCTAGAAATAGAGGTACTTGATCATACCTTCTTATGATGATTTTTTGATAAATTGTTTAGGGTTCACTAGGAAACATTTTTGTTGGCAATTTTGGGTACCTTGAGTACATTGCCTTTGCTCAAGTATAGTTGTTGTCATTGATGTCAAGGAGTTCTTGGAGCAATTTGTTTTTATGTCTAAGTATGTGTTTTGATGAAGGTTTCAGCTGGTCAGTAAGTCTCCAAGAAAATCAGAGTAGCCCAGTTGCAAAAGATCCAAAAAAAGATAAGTTAGAAAAAGTTTGCAGGCGGTTGGAAAAACTGTCGCGATTTCGCGACATGTTTTAGGAGAGAGAAAGCGCTGGCAAAACTGTCGCGATTTCGTGACATGTTTGAGGAGAGAGAAAGTTCTGGCAAAACTGTCATGATTTCGTGACATGTTGGAAGGCAGAGACGAAGCAGGCAAAACTGTCGCGATTTCGCGACATGTCGCATTTTCGCGACTCGGGAAGCGCAGGAAGGCAGAGAAAGAAAAGTGTCACGATTTCGTGACACATTGCCAGGAAAGTTGTTCGGACGAGCAAGTGTCACGATTTCATGACATGTTGCAGGAGAGAGAGTCCGAAAGGAAAAGTGTCATGATTTCGTGACATGTTGAAGAAGAGGAAGTCTACAGTGTTAACTGTCATGATTTCATGACAAGTTTGAAGAGAGAGAAAGTGATTCAAGAACTGTCATGATTTCGTGACATGCTGCAAAAGACAAAGTGAGGACTATTGCGATTTCGTGACATGATGCAAAGTTCCAGTTGAGGACTATCACGATTTCATGACATGCTGAAAAGCTCGAAGTGAGAACTGTCACGATTTCGTGACTTGCAGCAAAGAGAAGAGCCTGAAAGGAGAAGCATCACGATTTCATGACAGATAGTGGAGAAAGCGTACGAAAGCCAGAAGTGTCACGATTTCATGATAGGCAATGGAGAAAGCGTTCGAAAACCAGAAGCGTCATGATTTTGTGATAGGCTACAAAGAAGTTGTACGGATGCAGAAAGTGTCACGATTTCACGACAGGTTGAGTTGGCAGCTTGCAGTTGTAGAAAGTGTCACGATTTCATGACAGGTTGAGTTGGCAACTTGTAGTTGTAGAAAGTGTCACAATTTCATGACAAGTTGAGTTGGCAGCTTGCAGTTGCAAAAAGTGTCACAATTTCATGACATAGTTGCAGATGACGTCAGCAAAAGCTGATGTGTCACGATTTCATGACAAAAGCTGAGAGGAAGGCCATGAAGACGAAAGTGTCACGATTTCATGACAGAAGTGAAGATGACGTCAACAAAAATCAAAAGTGTCACGATTTCATGATAGAAGCTGAGAGGAAGGGCATGAAGACAGAAGGGTCACGATTTCATGATAGAAGAGAAGATGACGTCAGCAAAGACAGGAAGTGTCATGATTTCATGACATAAGCGGTAAGGAGGTCGACAAAGGTAGTAGTGTCATGATTTCATGACAGCAAGCATAGAAGGTGTATGGTAGGCAAAGATGTCACGATATCATGACATGTTGTAGTTTCGTGCTAGAAGCTACAGGGAGGCAGTGAAGTCGACAGAGTTAAATCTGGGCCGACGCAGCGCAGGGTTTTGCAGCCGACGTGATCAAAGGGTAAAACAGTCGACTAAGATCAAGGTTCTAATCTTGAGATTATGTGTATAAAAGGAGGGTTGTTTGAAGAGTTTCATCAATCATCCAAGTGTGCGTTCGAAGAGTGGCGTTCATAGATTTAGTGCGACAAGTAAGGTTCGATCATCAAAAAAGTAGAGTGCGAAGATCGATTGCAGTATAAGAGTGCATTTCATCGAATCGTCTAAGTGTAGGAGACTGTAAGGACACAGAGTGCACGAAGTCGATACTGCTATGTTTGCATAGTTTATGCGAAGACTGTGCTGCTGTATGTGTGAAGACTATGCTGTTGTGTTTTTGTAGAAGAGTATAAGTTGATCGAGTGCTGCTGTGTTTGCGTAGACTGTGAAAAGTTGGTTTCGACCAAGTGCAACTGTAATAGAAAAGAAAAGAGGAAGAGGACAGATTTGTGCTAGACCGAAGGACTATGTTTTGGTGCAGATAAGAGGACCAACTTTGCGGTGATAGAGTTGAGGACAGAGATCTCCAGCTAGAGCAGGGAAGACAGGTGTCTTCTGTGGATAGAGTTCCACTTGCTAAGGGCAGAGGAGGTAGAGGTCTTCTAGAGGATCACCAACCAAAGCAGAATTAGGGGAAGGTGTCTCCTTTGAGCTGAGGCTCATAAACATTGTAATCGGGAAGGATTCCCAGAGGACTTTGATATTACTTTTAGAAGAAAAGTTTTATCCGTGGAGTAGCCCACCTTGGGTGAACCACGTAAATTGTTGTGTCACTTTGTGGATTATATTTTGTGCATTGTTTTGATTACTGTTGTTATTACTGCTATCTTTATTCTGCATGTTATTGATTTGAAAGTTGCTTTGAAAGAAAAAGTTAAAAGTGGTCTTATACTGTTCACCCCCCCTCTCAGTATAAGCTTGTGTTCTTCAATTGGTATCAGAGCTGGTTCCTTCGAAAAGGTTTAACAGACTTGAAGGAAAAGCTTGCAAAAGAACACAATGGATTATTCAAGTGGCAATGCAAAGCACCTATTCTTGATGGATCAGATTTCGGTCTGTGGAGTGCAAGAATGAAAGTCTATCTTATGGCACTTGGTAATGAGGTATGGGAAGTTATTGAAGATGGGTACACCATTCCTGCAAATGGTCCTTATACTAAAGAAGACAGGCTCCTACATCACAACAACTCAAAAGCCATGAATGCAATCCTGAAGGGTTTACAGAAGGCTGATCTTACCAAAGTTATTCACTGCAAGACAACTAGTGAAATGTGGAAACAATTGCAGGTTGTTCATACAGGTGATGCAAATGTCCGAAAGGCCAAGTTGAGACACTTCAAAGGTATGTTTGAACAGCTCAAGATGAATGATGATGAAAATATTAGTGACTATATGCTCCGTATGGATGAAGTTGTTAATTCTATGAAAGACTTAGGTCTTGAACTTGCTGAAAATGATGTGTGTGATAAGATTTTAAGATCTCTTCCTAATAGATTTAGTGAAAATATTTTTGCTATTGAGGAAGCTAAAGATTTAGATAAGTTGAAAAAGGATGAGCTCCATAGTATTCTTGCAGCATTTGAGCCGAGAACTCAAGTGAAAGTTGATGTAAAGAAAGAGGCAGCTTTCAAAGCTACCAAGAAATCAAAAGGCAAACAGATTCAAGAGAGTGATGAGTCTTCTAGTGAGGAAGAGGCATATTACAGCAAGAAAGGCAAGTTCTCTAGAAAGCACAAAAGCAAGAAAAATATAAGATGTTTCAACTGTGGAAAATTTGGTCATTATGCTACTGACTGTACTGTTTCCAAGAATGAAAGTGATGAAGATATACAGGATGTTAAGAGCAAGGATTCTGAAAAGCACAGGTATTACAGAAAGAACAAAGATGAGCACAACAATCAAGGAAAGAGATATTCACACAAGAACAAGAAGAGCTTCTATCTGGACAAAGCAAGTAAGTGTTCTAGCAATGATAGTGAAAGTTCTTCTAGTGATGATGAAAATGAGATGTTGTTCATTTCAGAAAAAGAGGAAGAACCGAAACATAAATTTATTGTCATGAAATGTTTTAGATGTGGAAATTTTGGGCACCTTGAGGATGATTGCACAAATAATGAATTGGTTGCTAGTATGTATGAGGATGCTTCAGAAAATGATAAGGAAGATGCTTGTATGGTTTTTGAAAAGGGTAGCACCTCTAGTGATAAGAAATCTGAAAAAGGCCTTGATATTTCAAAGTGCAATCAAATAGAGGATCTTGAATGTGAACTCAATAATGCTCTTAGTGTTTTGAAAAAGGAAAGGAAGAAGAATGCTAGACTCAAGGATAAGTTAGATGAATGTTGTATGGAGAGAGATGAACTCATAGAAAGTCTTGACTTCTCTATAGCTAAAACACAAGAACTCAAGGATGAGTTAGAGTCTAAGATTCTTGAGTATAATGAGTTAGAGCAGAAAATGGCTTCTTTGAAAGAAGAAAATAAATATTACAAGGATAAGCTCTACATATTTCAGGATAGCTCCAAGAAGGTTAAGTCTCTCATCAAAAATCAAAGAAATCCAACAGATAAAACAGGTCTCGGTTTTGTTGAGCCGCACAAGAAACAGGTTGGGGAATCTAGCAAGAGATTTCAAAAGGAAGAAAGTTCTGATGAAGAAAGTACTTCAGATCATGAGTCCGTGAGTGATGAATGCACAGAAATAGAAAATAGATTTTTGAATGTGAAGCAAAAGTTCTCGGGACCCAAGAGATCGATTAAAAGAATATTTCACGGTAGATGTTTTGCGTGTTACAGGTTTGGACACATGGCTGCACATTGCATGTCTCAAATGAAGAAGGTTAACAATAATTTTAGAAGTCGTAATTTATTTCAAGGGTATTGCTACTCTTGTAATCAGTTCGGGCACAAGGCAATTTTTTGCAATGCAAATAACAGGAACCGGGTTAGTCAGAACAGGCGGATTCAAAGAACAGCTATGCCTGAAAGAAATAATGTTGTTTGTTACAAGTGCAACAATACAGGTCACACAGCCAGACAGTGCAGAGCTGATCTTCCAAGGTACAGGAATAGGAACAATGGTATAAACAGGTCCAAGGATCAAGGTGTGGACAAGAAAAGAGATGAGAACAAGAACAAGAAAAGTGCCAAGAACAGAAACATTAACAAAGAGCTCAAGAAAAGGCCCGACAAAGAAATTGTAGACACCGATGATGATGAGTGTCTAATGGGAGTTTCACTCCCAACCCTATTTTAAATCACCTCAATAGGGAGGTGGGGGAGGGACTAAGCTAAGAGACTCATTCTTAGTCCCAAGCCCCAAAGGTGACCCTTTGCCATTGATGACAAAGGGGGAGAGATTTGAGTAAGGGGGAGAGATATGAGTAAGGGGGAGAGCTTCAAGTGAAGAGGAAAGCTTCAAGTCAGGGGGAGCAAAACTTCAAAGAAATATTCTTAGTAGATTAATTTCAGTTTTGGCTCTTGAAGATGTGTTTTTAGTAAAGGTTTGCCATCAATGACAAAGGGGGAGATTGTTGGCAATTTTGGGTACCTTGAGTACATTGCCTTTGCTCAAGTATAGTTGTTGTCATTGATGTCAAGGAGCTCTTGGAGTTGTTGTCTTTGATGTTAAGGAGTTCTTGGAGCAATTTGTTTTTATGTCTAAGTATGTGTTTTGATGAAGGTTTCAGCTGGTCAGTAAGTCTCCAAGAAAATTAGAGTAGCCCAGTTGCAAAAGATCCAGAAAAAGATAAGTTAGAAAAAGTTTGCAGGCGGCTGGAAAAACTGTCGCGATTTCGTGACATGTTTTAGGAGAGAGAAAGCACTGGCAAAACTATCATGATTTCACGACATGTTTGAGGAGAGAGAAAGTTTTGGCAAAACTGTCATGATTTCATGACATGCTGGAAGGCAGAGACGAAGCAGGCAAAACTGTCACGATTTCATGACATGTCGCATTTTCGCGACTCGGGAAGCGCAGGAAGGCAGAGAAAGAAAAGTGTCACGATTTCGTGACACATTGCCAGGAAAGTTGTTCGGACGAGCAAGTGTCACGATTTCGTGACATGTTGTAGGAGAGAGAGTCCGAAAGGAAAAGTGTCACGATTTCGTGACATGTTGCAGAAGAGGAAGTCTACAGTGTTAACTGTCATGATTTCATGACAAGTTTGAAGAGAGAGAAAGTGATTCAGGAACTGTCATGATTTCGTGACATGCTGCAAAAGACAAAGTGAGGACTGTTGCGATTTTGTGACATGATGCAAAGTTCCAGTTGAGGACTGTCACGATTTTGTGACATGCTGAAAAGCTCAAAGTGAGAACTATCACGATTTCGTGACTTGCAGCAAAGAGAAGAGCCTGAAAGGAGAAGCATCACGATTTTGTGAAGGGAGAAAGCGTAAAAGTGTCACGATTTCATGACAAGCAATGGAGAAAGCGTTCGAAAGCCAGAAGCGTCATGATTTCATGACAAGCTACAAAGAAGTTGTACGGATGCAGAAAGTGTCACAATTTCATGATAGGTTGAGTTGGCAGCTTACGGTTGCAGAAAGTGTCACGATTTCACGATAGGTTGAGTTGGCGACTTGCAGTTGCAGAAAGTGTCACGATTTCGTGACAGGTTGAGTTGGCAGCTTGCAGTTGTAGAAAGTGTCATGATTTTGTGACATAGTTGCAGATGACGTCAGCAGAAGCCGATGTGTCATGATTTCATGACAGAAGCTGAGAGGAAGGCCATGAAGACGAAAGTGTCATGATTTCGTGACAGAGTGAAGATGACGTCAGCAAAAATCAAAAGTGTCACGATTTCATGACAGAAGCTGAGAGGAAGGGCATGAAGACAGAAGGGTCATGATTTCATGACAGAAGAGAAGATGACGTCAGCAAAGACAGGAAGTGTCACGATTTCATGACATAAGCGGTAAGGAGGTCGACAAAGGCAGTAGTGTCACGATTTCATGACAACAAGCATAGAAGGTGTACGGTAGGCAAAGATGTCGTGATATCGTGACATGTTGTAGTTTCATGCCAGAAGCTACAGGGAGGCAGTGAAGTCGACAGAGTTAAATCTGGGCCGACGCAGCACAGGGTTTTGCAGCCGACATGATCAAAGGGTAAAACAGCCGACTAAGATCAAGGTTCTAATCTTGAGATTATGTGTATAAAAGGAGGGTTGTTTGAAGAGTTTCATCGATCATCCAAGTGTGCGTTCGAAGAGTGGCGTTCATAGATTTAGTGCGACAGTAAGGTTCGATCATCGAAAAAATCAGAGTGCGAAGATCGATTGCAGTATAAGAGTGCATTTCATCGAATCGTCTAAGTGTAGGAGACTGTAAGGACACAGAGTGCGTGAAGTCGATACTACTGTGTTTGCATGGTTTATGCGAAGACTATGTTGTTGTATGTGTGAAGACTATGTTGCTATGTTTTCGTAGAAGAGTATAAGTTGATCGAGTGCTGCTGTGTTTGCGTAGACTATGAAAAGTTGGTTTCGACCAAGTGCAACTGTAACAAAAAAGAAAAGAGGAAGAGGACAGATTTGTGCCAGACCGAAGGACTGTGTTTTGGTGTAGATAAGAGGACCAGCTTTGCGGTGACAGAGTTGAGGACAGAGATCTCCAACCAGAGCAGGGAAGACAGGTGTCTTCTGTGGATAGAGTTCCACTTGCTAAGGGCAGAGGAGGTAGAGGTCTTCTAGAGGATCACCAACCAAAGCAGAATTAGGGGAAGGTGTCTCCTTTGAGCCGAGGCTCATAAACATTGTAATCGGGAAGGATTCCCAGAGGACTTTGATATAACTTTTAGAAGAAAAGTTTTATCCGTGGAGTAGCCCACCTTGGGTGAACCACGTAAATTGTTGTGTCACTTTGTGGATTATATTTTGTGCATTGTTTTTACTGCTGTTATTACTGCTATCTTTATTCTGCATGTTATTGATTTGAAAGCTGCTTTGAAAGAAAAAGTTAAAAGTAGTCTTATACTGTTCACCCCCCCTCTCAGTATAAGCTTGTGTTCTTCAATTTTATGGTAGTTTCCACACCTAGGTTTTTGGAGTTTGTTTTGATGTGTTCCTTTTAAATTCTTGCAATCACCTAGTTTTGGCCAATATGCAACTACACTAAGCTATATGTAATTTTAATTTATATGTAGACAGCAAACAACAGAAAATAGAATCTGAATGGATAATGCAGTGCTTAAAAAATGATTTAAAACTCTTACCTGTATCTGGAAGTCTGAAGAGGATTCAAATTCTTGATTGTAGTCCATATCGTACGTAGCAGAGAAAAATTGTATGGACAAAGCAAGATCGTACGAATATGATTCAAAATCATACTATCCGATCAAATATTGAACAATACGATCTTGATAAAAATATGCAAATTTATGGATAGAGTGCAGAAAATAGAAAATAGGAGATGCTAATGATGTTTCTAAGCATGGATTAAATTATATTCTGGTTATTGAATATCACAATAAAAGGAATTAACATATACATGCATCAAACTATGTAAGATATGTAATTATATGCAGATTTGGTGAACTCCAAGGATACAAATAATTAAATTTGATACCCTATGCAATGAAAATGATAAATATTAAGCTACATATGCAAAATAGAACTTAGGAAATGCAAACCAGCATTTGGAAGTGCCCCCAAGCGATCTCTAAGCAAGATCATACAGTTTGATCAAGATCGTACACCTTTGGCACAATATCGTGTCGATCTGATATCAACTATATCCTCTGATCCTGTAGAAAATTGCAAAGCTAATAGATCTAATACAAAATTTATAGTGATTTGAATATAGAAATAATTTAGGGAATCAGGACTGCGAGGAGGATTCAGAGGGGAAGGGTGCTTGACTAAATAGGTAAGGTAAGTTGGCTAAAATAGGCTGCAACAAATTTGGTTGCAACTTATTCCAAAATTGGGATCAAATCGAGGGAATTCGATCTATAACCATCTCACGGTTGCGTAGGTAAGGACAAAAGGTGTTTCAAATGGCTTTGTCATTTTTTTGGATAAATATTTTTTATTTTTGAGCAATATCTTATGCATATGATCAGGGATCGTATCATACGATCCAAAATCGTATCATATGATCTGAGATCGTATTGTACGACCTTGTCCATATTACTCGATCTCACCAGGAGAGCACAAAAATTGAGGCAACCGACTAGAGGCTCATTTTTACAAGTTGTTTTTCCTTAGTGCAAATTATAATGAGTCATTTTCAGGGTGTTACAGAGGTATATCTTAGTTTGCACTGACTATGTGACCAAGTGGGTTGAAGTGCAGGTATTACGTGATTCTAAAGAGAATATTGTAGCAGAATTCTTGTATTCATCTATTTTCACCATATTTGGGGTTCCAAGGGAGATCACAACTGATCAAGGGCCTCAATTTACTTCAAATTTGATTCAAGAACTCATGCAACAATATAAAATTAGGCATAACAAAACCACTCCTTACCATCCATAAGCAAATGGGTAAGTAGAGGTCACCAATCGTGAACTAGAGAACATTCTCATAAAGATGGCACAATAGCATAGGAAGGACTAGACAATAAGATTACCATAATCAGTGTGGGCTTACAAAACCACCTAGAAAACTACTACTGGTTTTACACCATTCCAACTATTATATGGGAAGAATGCTATGATTCCCATAGAATTTGAGATTAAAACTCTGAGAATTGCAATAGATTTAAATTTAAATCTGGATGAAGCACAAAAGGAGAGGATTCAATAGCTTAACCAGCTGGATGAATACCAAAGAGATGCTCTACATCAAACAAAGGTCATCCAAAAATAGAGGGCCAAGTGGCATGATCGTCACACCAAGCCAAAGTAGTTAAAAGTGGGAGAGTGGGTATTATTGTATAACTCATGGTTCTAGGAAAGGAAAGGTAAACTTATGCAGCACTGGGTAGGGCCATATGAAGTGATTGAAATCATCAACAATGGAGTTGTTAAAATCAAAACAATTTATGGTAGCAACATTAAATTAACAGTCAATGGTCACCGACTGCGTCCATATCATGTTTTTGAGACTTATATGATGAAGGTTTAGATTAGGCATGGGGGAGACCCCAGTTGATTCTAGTTTTAAAATGAGTCAATAATATGTGGATGTTATCCACATGGTCCAAAAACAATTATTGTTTTAAATTTCTACAATTTTTCTTTCTTTAGTTGTATTTCTATTTTGTAGGAACGATGCCCTAGTGCAATTGGTAGGCAGCCTGGGAAACCTAGGCCTAACAAGCATAGGATCCATGAACCTGTGCAATCCCAGATTTCTAGGAGATTAAATTCCAGTAGAAGTAGCTCGTCCCCACTTGGAGAGGGAAACCATATCTGAACAAGTGTTTGAGTGTTTTTTTTTGTCTTCATGAAGAAAAATACCCGAATGTTGGTTTAGGTAGCGGATGTTGATTATGTCCCTATTCTTCAAACAATAACATTGAAGTCCTGATCAACTATAAGTGTACACTAGTGGATACATCAGCAGACATTAAAATAAAGGAGGAGAGCTTACTTTTCATTTTCTGAAGAGGAAGACTCTTGATTCTTGTTTTCTGGAGAAGGTGCCTGACTCCCATTTTTACGACAGACGATGCTCAATTCCTATATTTCAAAGAAACATCACTCAATTTTTGTTTGTAAGGTAGAAGGCACCCAACTCCCCGTACATCAAGGAAAAGGTACCTGAGTCCCATTTTTTGGAATAACCGATGCCTAATTCCTATTTTTCCTAAGGAAATGGTGCTTGACTTCTATTTTTTGAGAAAGCAACACCTAATTTCTTAGACACGAAAAAATAGTTCTTTTTATTTTTAAGTATGGCATCTGATTTCCAATCAAAAAAGATGCCTACTTTCAATTTTTTGCTTTAAGTACGATGATTTATTTCCAACAAAATGTGTCTGCTTTTCATATTAAGCATGACACTCGATTTCTAACAAAAGGTGCCTACTTTCTATTTACCAAGCGCATGTGTGCCTTGATTCAAAATAAGGCACCCAATTTCCATGTAAGGAGGTGTCTGCTTTCTATTTTCATAGGCATTTATGCCTCGTATGAACAATCTTTAGCATTGGAAAGTGGCCCTAGCCATGTCAGCATTTCACCCATGTGTATAACTCAAACTTCACAAATGAAATTATTTTAATTTTTCTATAAGATATTTATGCATGTTCCAAGGTCATCAGCAAACAATTTCCAAGGGAGAGATGCTTGTCATCCCGTGAAGACGTGTTTTTCTAATATTTTCTTGAAAATGTGTAGGAATTCTCAAATATATCAAATTACAGCAATCGAAAACCAATTAGAATGGATATAAATTTACCGCATGGGAAAATATGCCTATTACTCTTTGTTCTGATACATCTATTCACCATAAAGCAGTCAATGCTAATGCACCATGAGCATCTACGCATTATACATGCATGAAACATAATATGGGTATGTGCTTAATTTTTTGTTTTATATATATATATATTGTTTTCATAGGCGTATGTTTCTATAAAATAGTGCTAGCATAATCCCCACTGAATTACCAGTCACCCACTTCTCTTCACTTGGCATTTTTTCACGTGTCACTACTTTGATTGGGGAAACACTCATGGTCATCATCTACACAAAATTTGGCACACATTTTAACGAGATTTTTCACAGATAACCATAATTATTTCTAATTATGGCAATAAGGCACCTGCATTCACGGACGTACGTGGTATCTTCATGATATCTATCGGCACATTTACAGATTTGAGGTTTATTTCAATCATTGTATATATCATTTGAAGTTGGGGCCTAATGAGCCTAAAAAATACTCATTTTTCTACAAACTTTCTATATATATTACGATATCTATTTTAATAGAAATATATGTTTTATGCAAATTTTATATGTATTTAACATTAGATTACGTATGTTTAATATTTGTTTTTTGTGAATTATGTATAGATTCAATGGATTTTACAACATTTTAGCATGACTACATCGAGGTCCCATTCGGACCTGTCACTTTTCATTTCGTGATGGTAAAAATATCTTTAATAAAATAGTGATGAAGCGCTAATTCAAGTGCCCAACTCCCGTTTAGGTGCTTGATTTCCATTTAGTGCTTGACTGTTGGGCACCCGATTCTTGTTTGGTGCTTGACTGTTAGGTGCCTAATTCATGTTAGGTGCTTGACTCCCATTTGGTGCCTGATTCCCATCTTCTACAGATAAGGTTCCTTATTCCCATTGAAATAGAATTATAGCACAACCCCTATTGTCGGTAGAACAAAATGATGATTTCAGCAATGGATGTAGACATGATTTCAATGATGGATGCAGACCAAGGACAACATCAATGACCATATGTCATCTATTTTTTAGCAATCACATAAAAATCAATGTAATTAGGTAGAGCAAAATATCATACGTATTCTATTTTGATACAAAATACGCTGAATATATTTTGAGTTTAATGTTTTGCTTTATCTCCTTTATTCCTACGTATTGTTGTAACAAAAAAATAGAAAATCAATTTGCTTTTAGAATGTAATAGGGCATGGCCACATATCTTATAAATATGCAGGCCATCATTGAAAAATAGATCCTGAATTTTCTCTATATTTTTTTGCTACAAATTTCAATACAATACATTTGAGTCTTTTAATCAAACTCAACTAGCATCCGATGAATGTCTTAATGTGGGTAAAATCTATTGGAAGCTTGGGCCCACTCTCAACAATATTCCTTCCTTATTTTACCTATTTTCTATCATTTTAATTCATTTTCCTATTTTCTATAATTTAGTTTAATACTGTAATTTCCCCTATTTTCTATAAATTTCTAGCAAGTGTGCAGTTTTAATTTCAAAGCATTTTAGTCATTTCTTTGATAATGCAAATTAGATTAGTGGTTTGGAAGATAAACGAGAACTCCAATGAAACAACACCCCCCAAACCATAGAATCTAATGGAATCATCTGATTGAAGAGATATTACAAGCATATACTATGCAGGGTTACAAGTTTACGAGTTATCTCGAGTTAACAATTAAATAAATGGTAATTATTTATACCATAGAAAAATAACTAATTTTTTGCTCAACAAGGCCGCTATCTCTCCCTTAATAAAAAAGGATATCATCTTTAATTGAAGTCCAAAAATAGAAATCACATTTGAGGAAATCAAACAAGCCATTTCTATTGCACTCCTTTTAGTATGTCATAAGTATGATAGAGAATTCATCATTTTTCTTTTATGCTTTAAAGCATATTGTTTTTAATATTTTATTGTAGAAAAATGATTGAGGGTAGACCATCCCATGACCTTTGTGAGTCACACTCTTAATGATCATTAGCTCAACTATAATCCATTAAAAAATAGGCATTTGTTATATTAGAATTAGTCAAGCCCTTATATTATTATATATCAAACTCTAGGATTGTTGTTTTTGTATTATACCCTATTGTCAAAACCATTTCTCATGTAGAAAAAAATGGGTGCAAATATAGGATCAAAGGTAGCATAGATACATGAATTTGAGTTAAATATAAAGCCCACCAAGTTGGTTAGAGGGAAGGCCTTATGCCTATTCATGACCTTAGATTATGAGCACACTAAATAATAAGCACCATATCATGTAGTCCTTTTCACTCAATCATTGGATAGTGAATGGAAAATTTAGTATCATGTTTGACTTATGAGGTCCCATCACCTCACTTACACTTCAAGGAAAGGATAAATGTGTAGAGATATGCCTCTAAATATTAGTTGTTGGGTAAATAACTATACCAAAAAGAGATTAAATAAGGCTTTCTTAGTGTGCTTATCTTTAGAGTAGGTCTCTAAGGTGTTGGAAGAGTATCATACAATGATGTGTGGAGGTCATTTTTCTCCATAACAAAATGCTCATAGAATATTGAGAGTAGGGTATTATTAGCCTTCTAATTTCAATGATTTTTTAATAAATCCAAGTCCTATTTAGCTTGCTAGAAGTTTATAGGGAGAGAATATCAGGCTAAGTTGCCTTTAAAATTAGTGATCATAGAGGTTCCTTTTCAACAATGGATTTTGGATTTTGTAGGCCCCATTAATCCAAAGTCTATCCAAAACCATGCCTATATCATTATAGTTAAAATAATACTTGAGTAGAGGGATTGAGGTTGCTCCACAAAGAAATCATATTATGAAATTGTCATAAGTTTCATGGAATCCCATATCCTATTAAGGTTTGTAGTTCCCCTTAAATTATTATAGATAATGCTTCTTACTTCTACTTTTCCAAGTATATTTATTTTTATAGAGAGTATGATATTACAATGGGAAACACCTATGATTATTATCCATAATGAAATGGTCTAACAGAGTCCTATAATAAGAGCATGGTCATGATGTTGAAGAGGACTATTTATGAAAATCAAAGGAAATGGTATATAAAGCTCTTATTTGCTTTGTTAGTTGATAAACTAAGCATCAAAGATGCATTGGGAACTTTTCCTTGCTCCTTAGCCTAGGAAAACAAGTTGTATTGCCCATTAATATTGAACTTCCTCCTTTGGAAATATAGAGGGACTATGAATTAATGGATGAAATTAGACCACTCTAGATGAGTATGAATAATTTATTTAAATTGGAATAGGAAAGGAACTGATCACCAATACTTTATTGAACATCAATATTAGGTAAAAAGAATATTTGATTCTAATTTAAAGTGAAAGAAAAATAAAATTGGAGATTTGGTGTTGTGTTGTAGTATATATGAGAAGTTAGGAGAGCACACTAAGTTCCATTCACTATGGTTGGGATATTTTAAGGTCACAAAGTTGGTTAACAATGACTCTTATTCCTTGAAAAGGAAGATAATTTAATATTACCCTTGTCCTACAATGGGTAACATCTCAAACTATATATTTTTTGCTAGAGAACAATGGGTTGTACTCGGGTCCCCCACCCTTGAAAAACCATAACTCTATCCTTTAGAGATTGAGATTTTACAAATATATTCACTACAATTGAGATGTTATAGCTAGAAACCTACATCATTTTACATGAAATATTTTTTGTTCTTGATTTTCATTTTTTGGATTTTTTTCAATTTTATATGTGTATACAAATATTTTAGAATTCAGTATCCTTCTTGAAATTTTCCTATAGCGACCTTCACAATACCAAAAATTCACCTTTACTATCTATGCATTGCATCTTAGTAGAGTAATATTTCTAAAACATCACACTATCATAGTTTGTTTTATCAAATCTGGATTGCTAGTTTCCTTATTGAAGCACAAGTGTAACCACAAAAATTATAATAGATAGTTTATGTGAAAATACATTAATGTTATAAAATAAATTAGATATTATCAATGGAAAATATTAAAGGAAATCTTAATCATTATTTAATTTAGACAGTAAATATTTTCTTGTTAGCTTTGGCTAAACTTACTACTTCTAACCATGGAAAATAGAATTTAACTTCACGATCCTCAATTAAAGCCCCTCTATTGGCTAGCCTATCTGCACATTTGTTTCCTTCCTTTAATTTATGTGTAAAAATGATTTCTTCAAACTCTTTAGCAAGATATTGAATTTATATAATTATCTCTTGTATGTTCCATGGAGCCTTTTCTTTCCTTAAAATTACATTTATTACTATGAGTGAGCCACCTTATATCCATACTTTATTTCATTTTATTTATTTGCATATTTTTAACCCTTCTAAATTTGCCCAAGCTTCAACTTTAATATTTGTCTTAAATCACTATTGAAAGTGTAATGAGACAAAAACCCTCCTCTATTATTTCTAATTATTCTTCCTCCTCTTGTTGGTCCTAGATTTCCTTTAGATTCTCTATTAAGATTCAATTTGATCAACTCCACATCTGGTGGTTTCCACTTTATATTCTTTGTCTTATTTTTTCTCCTATACCCAACATCATAATTCCATATGATGACTTGAATCCATCTATCAAGGCTCTATGCTTCAATATTAGGGATTGGGTGAGTTTAGAGGGTTGTATTAGACTCTTTTATGGCTAGAAATATCTTCCTTTTCATTACTTCTAAATTGCTTTCCTTTTCTTTAAATATTCTGCTATTCCTTTCTAGCCATATAGTCCAAAGTATTATATCTTTTGATATAATCCTAAATTGTTTGTAAAGAATAATTGCTTTAACCATTCTTCAATTTTTCCATTCATCACCATGCATTTACCAAACATATTAAGAATCTATTGCCATAGTTTCCATACTATTGAGCAATGTCTCAAGAGATGGTCTATACTCTCCTCCTCATTTTTACAAAGAACACATTGTGAGGGGCCATGAAAAACCCTTTTCATATGGTTATCCCTGGATAAAATTCTTCTATGACCTACTAGTCAAATAAATATTTTAAATTTAGGAATGCTTGGGATATCCCAAATATCTCTCCATATTCTTGTGATATTCCTATTTTTTTGGTGCTTTACATTATATCCACTTCTTGTTGTGTATTCTCTTGAGCTATTCAACTCTCAAATCAATTTATCCTTAGCTTCCCTTGGAATAATCACTATTGTTATCTTTTTGCTCAACTAAATTCTAGCATCAATGTCTTGTATACTTGTAAAAACTTCTTCTTTCCATTTGTATCTTCATTCATGATCCTTGTACAAAATGTTTGAAAACCTATCACCATATTTATCTTGAAGTAATCTCATCCAAGGTTTCAAAATTGGATCTAGATTGAGTGGTTTTTTATCACACCAAGTATCCATCCAAATAGAAATTTTTTCTCTAGTTCCCACCACCCATATTAAACCTTTAATCACTAGATCAATAGATTTTTTTAAACCATTCCAAATTGTAGAACTATTTGATAGAGATAATGTAGTAACTATTAATCTTGGGTCATTGGGCTCAACATACTTAGAAGAATTCTTGCCCATTATCTTTGACTCTCTTTGTACAATCTCCATATTAATTTTTCCCTAAGAGGTAAGTTTGCATCTTGAAGAACTCTTAAACTGATACCTCCCCTAGTTTTATCATCACACACCTTGCTCCATTTCACCAAAGAGAAATTTTCTTTAATCATGTAATCTTGACCATAAAAAGGATCACATAATATAGAATAAATTTTTTTCTATTAATTTTGGCATAGTATACAATGACATAATATCTTGGAATGGCCTATAAGATTAACTTTATTAGTTGCACTCTTCCTGCTAACGATAACCATCTACCTTTTTATGTCAGTAATTTATTCTAAATTTTACTTATAATTGAATTCCATAATTCTATCCCCATTCTCCCCTCAAATAAGGGCATCCCTAGATAAGTTGGTAAATTTATCTCCATTTGAACCTGCAAATCCTTGCTTTGATTTTAGCTGGAGTGTTTAGGAAGTAAATTTTGCATTTTGTCCTATTAAAATTTTTCCCTAATGCTCTTTCATATTCCTTTAATAAGTTATTCAAATCTCTAGCCTTCTTTATCCTTGCCCTCCAAAAAAGGGTTTTATCATCTGCAAATTGTTGATGGGTGATGTTTTTGATGTTATTACTAGCCTTAAGTCCACTTGTAAGCCATTTTTTTTAGCCTTCTTCAAGTTCCTACCCAAAAACTTTGTCATAATAATGAACATATATGATGATATAGGATCTCCCTATCTAACACCTCCCTTAGCTTTAAATGATTATGTTACTAACCCTTTGATCAACATTGAATATGAAACTATAGAGACACAAGCTTTAATCCATCTAACTCATTTCTTCCTAAATATAAAATTTTCTAATACTATAAAAAGAAAATCCATTTTAACCCTATCATAGGCTTTACTCATATCAAGTTTTAAGATCATTACTTTCTCTTTTCTTGAAGTTGTTGAATGTATAACTTCATGAGCTACTATGATCCCATCTAGAATATGTTTCCCTTTAACAAATCCTCCTTGCTCTTCTATAATAAATTTGTCTAACAATGGCCTTAATTAGTTTACCATCACTTTGGAGATAATATTATATGTCATATTATATAGGCTTATGGGTCTAAATGAATCAAACAATTCAGCATCCTTCTTTTTTACAATCAGGGTAAGATATGTTGCATTTATTTTATAAGGTATGTATTGTTATACCCTAGATTGTTCCACTACCATAACATCTCAAGCTATATATTTCTTGATAACTTATTTTTTGTACATAGTTTCTTTTTATTTATTTATATTCTCTTTTGTAGATAACAAAGCCCATTGAGTTAATTTTCATTTGCTATGTGAGGATATGCAAGCTTAGGGATAAATTTAGTAGTAACAAAAACCTTTGAGTTCATTTTCCTACACAAGGTGGAAATTGATGAACTTAGGATTAATATTCAAGTGTGATGATATAAATAATATCCTTGAGTTCATTTTCTACATTAGGTGGGGATTGGTGAACTTGAGGTCAATTTTTGAAACCATAAAAAATTATTTAATAAAAAATTATTTCCTTGCATTAGGTAGGGATTGGAAAACTTGGGATTATTTTTTGCATCTATTTTTAATAAAAGGGATGAAATTTTAAAGGACCCAATTGATAAGGGACCTATCTAACTCTAGGATTTTTTGCTCATCATAGGGATGAGCATCCCCAACTAGAGTCACAACCTATATTACTCTAGAATTTTTTTCTCATCATAGGGATGAGCATTTCCAATTAGAGTCACAATGATGGTTGAATTTTTTGACTTGTTTATTATTACCACTTAATTTTTGAAATTTTGGTAAGTTGGAAAGTTATTTTGCTATAACATTATTATTATTGATCATGTTAGTCCTTCATTTCATTGTTTTTGACACAAATGAATATTTTAGTTTTGCTTTGAAGTTATCCAAAGGGAGAATTTTTTAACTGAGTACCTACCTTTTGTGGGGGTGAAAGAACCTTAAGTCTATTTTCAATTTGAAATAACTTAGTCACCAAAAGTGACTTCTAAACTAGCTTGAATCTATATATAGCTTTTTTTCTTATTAAATTATCTAAGGATACCTCTCTATGGGAAAAAGTTTCCCTCAAGTCAAAATTACCTTATCTTCATACATTTTGGTCTCATTGTTCCATAGAAAACACCCTTCCCATATAAAAAGGCCTAAAAAAATATCATCATTTATTTTCCAAAACCAAATAACCCAAAGGGACCTTTGTCTATATATATCTTGGAGAACCCAAAAACTCATAGTCGCATTGATGTTGACCATTCGTTTAGAGTCTATCATGCTATCATATAGTTAACCCCCTTTAAAATTCTAATTTGCTGTAAATTACCATTTTCACTCTTGCATCCTCCAGAATTCATCTTTGTAATTGATTTTGTATTTGCATCTCTGACTTTGAGCTATTTTTCAATGTGACACCCTCTTCAAAGTGATGGTCTTTTTGAGTTTTCAACAGTTGGAATTTCAACATTGGCTAATTTATCAATCATCTAAAAATAGGTAGGGATTTCAAGCCATTTTTCTTTATTATGGTAATTTCCCTCCAATCCCATGAAAATTCTCTTTTTTTATGGGTCTAAGGTTGAAATGTATGGCATCGACCACTTTTGAACATTTATTTTACTCTAAAAATAGTTGATGATGCCACAAAAGGGTAAGGACTTAGTTGCAACTTTAATTTTTTAATCATTTGGAAGCTTAAATTTCTTTTACTAACAATCTTGGAAGATGTGGTTGGAAACAAGGATTATATGTTAAATAGGGATGGTGTCTCATATCCCATGATTTATAAGATTTGAGTTTGCTCTACAATGTTGCTTTGAAATTTAGCTTTATGTGTTTCCAATAAAGGATATTGAGTTGTCTCTATTGTTTTTAGTTTTGTTGACATGGACAACCTCCTTTGTGTTTCTAAGACATGTCAAATTATATATAGTTGGCAAAAATTTACCAAAAAAATAGTCTATAGTTGGCAACAGTTTGCCAAAAAAATAGACTATAGCTGGCAGTAATTTACGTAAAAATAGTCTATAGAGTAGTAGCCTATATTTTAGTAGCAATGTTGAAATACTCAATCTATAGCTGGTAGTACCCAGTCCATAAAAAAGTCCGCAGAGTAGCAATCATATTTTGGTAGCAATGTCAAAATATCAAGTCTATAGTTTATAGTACAGAGTCTATAAAAAATATTATGTAGAGTAGTAGTTGCAGTTTAGTAGCAATGTCAAAATACCCATTCTATAGTTCGTAGTACCTAGTTTCTAAAAAAAAAGTTCTCATTTTGGTAGAAGTCCAAAGAGTAGCAATATGTAGTTGATAGCAATCCAAAAAAATGGTTTATAGTTTGGTAGAAATCCTTTTTTTTAATTTTAAAATTTGGTGGTAATCCAAAAAAATAAGTCCATAGAGTAGTCCATTATTAGTTGTTGATAATACACAATCTACAAGTCGTTAACAACTATTAAGTTGAGTGCAAAAAAGGGAGAAAAAGTCCGCACAATTCATCATTAGTTGTTGGAAATATATAGTTTGGAGGTCATTACCAATGTTAGTTTGAGTATAGATTTAGTTACTTATTGAAAGGAATAAAGGATACTTGAGGAATATTGTATAAAAAAATCTTGAGATTTTGGGAATTGAGGACATGGAGTTGCTAATATTCACTGGAGAGGATGATAATGATGCTTAAGAATGGTGGAAAATTTTTAAACCTTCAAATTTTTTTAATGTGTCATGAAGACAAGATTTTTTATTCTTTGAAAGGGGAAGCTTTAACTTGGTATTGGAGCTTTATATGTACCCATGATATTTTTTATACAAAGGAATAATTTTAAGTTTTATTTTTAAACCAATGTAATTTGGTAAGAAATGAAAAGATAGATAGGTTCTACAATGAACAAAAGGAATTAAAAAGAGTGTTGGGAAAATTAAATAAATTAGCAAAAAAAAAGAAGGGGAATAATAAGCAAGTAGAAGGAAGCACATATTTGATGTCAGATAAGTCACACAGTGATCTGAAAGAATTGGTTGAATTTCAAAATTTAATTCTACAGATTTGTGGTTGCATCCATAAGAAAAATGTTATTATATTTATAAATCGTAGCAGTAGATATTGTTGGATTTTGAAGCCTTAATATTAATATGAAACTCACAGGATCAAATATACGATAGCCGCAATATAATAAGATCAAAAATAATGATATAACCAAAATAATAGGAGCTAACTAATATGCAAAATCAAGGCTTATAATATATCAGCTAACATTCATTAAAAAATAGCAATATGAGCCTAAATCATACATGTACAAAACATGTAGCACAACTTACAATATTAGTTGCTCAAATGTATGCAAACTTTATTACTCCTCTTTCTCTTACAAATGTATCATAAGACTCATATAATGACAATATTTTCTATGCTCACTATGTAGACAATGTAGGTGATATAGACGTTGTCCTCTATGGAGTAATATATAGCCATTGCAGGATGACTCTTTGTATGCTTGACTCTTTCTTTTCATGTGCCAAGTCTCATGACTCTTGGCTTCTCCATTTGAAACTTCAAGACACATGACTCTATCTTGTATGAACACCTTGACATGACTCTTCACTTAGCACTACCTAATCTAAATAAACTTGTGCACACTTACATATGAGACACTTGTGCACACATGATACTAGTGCATTTTTTGCACATTATTACATTACATAAAATATTTACTCACACTCTAATCTAATACTTGACCCTAGTCTAATATTTACAAGGTGTACCATTAATGTACCATGGGGATATATTAGCATGTAGCAAATAATGTAATATTCTCCAACATCCCCCAATATTATATTATTTGGTTATTGAAGACTTTAGTCTTCAATCATGGTCTTTGTTCTTCAATTTACAAGTAGCCTTGTATTACATGTGATCTAATTATCTCATAAGACAGAGTTGGATTATGTTTGATCCATTTTTTTTTTCCTTGTTCTCTAGATGGTTTCTCTTTTTGTACTTTAGAAAATCCACACTTGAATCCATTGTTAGTAGATGCTTTAGAAATGAGTATTATAAAAATACAATCTAATTTGAATATTAATGCTCTTTCAAATATTCTACAATACTTCTCTTTGTAGTAGCAGGAAGTAGATGAATGATATTTTCTTCCATAATATTTACATGGATGAAGACTCCAACAATTTACTTTTTCATGACCAATTCTATTGCAATAAACACATCTTGAAGATATTTTTACTACTTTATTCATCCTTCTTAGAATTTCAAGTTCATATGTTTTCTTGATAAAATAGCATAACCACTTATGTATAACCAAAGCTATTCTATTAACCCATTAAAAAAAACCAAAGTTATTCTATTTTTATTTTCCATGTAGATAAATTGTAGATGAAGATCTTCAACATTTTTAGTAGATTTTATTTTTGAGATTGATGAACTACTAGAATAAGATTTTGTAGTAACAAGATCCAATGGTGTATCCTCTTGACTATTTTGTAATCTTGTTGATTTCTCCTCATTATCAAAATCATCTATCATTCTTTGAAATATTTTAATTTTGTTTACTATATCTTCATTATTGAATGCATCCTTAATAGTTTCTTCCATGATATTCCAAATTTTTCCTTTGATGTAGTCTACCTTATGTCTCCTTAAATTTAGATAAAATACAGTTTCTAAATTAGAAAATCCTATGAAGTAGAAATCCTTCTCCCAAATATTTAGAAGCTAAGGAAATATGAATTTTGCAAAAATAAATTTCTTAGGTTTGAAGTTGAATTCCTTTTGACTCCATAATTATTAATTTGCAAAACTTCAATAATCAAATATTTTAAAATTTGATAAAACAGGCCAATTTCAAATTTAAATGATTATTAAGGAACTATTAAAAACCTTATACCTCCAATAAAGTGGCATTAGCTCAACTAGTTAAATTTCTCAATATTTCAAGGAGATCTAGGTTCAAATCTTGCCAAATGATACATGGATAATATCTAAACTTTGTTGTAATACCACTATGTTGTGATGATGTAATATGGATGGGGCCCATTTCAATCCCATATAACCCATTGATAAAAAACAAAATCCTTATACCTCCATTCTTTAAAGTAACATTCACTTATCCCTCCATATAACTTAATAACTAATGATAAAAAATGCTATCACTAATCATAACCTCAAATAAATAAATTAACCTTAATAATTCAAACTTCCAAAGCTTAAAATCAAAATTTACCTAATTCTTCATGTTCATATTCTTTCGTTGTGCTATATTGTTTTTGGACACTCTTCAAACTTGTGCAAATTGGCCTTTGATTCATTTGACCACTCTTCAAGCTCATGTGAACTGCATTTTTTATTCGCTTTCTATTATTGAAGATTCCTTTAGTCACCATGCTATAGTTTGACATTCCATTTCATGAGGTAAAGCATTAGGGTTTGCATTCTTAAGATTCTAACACTTGGAAAATGTTTTCTTCAAATAAACGTAGGTAATGAGTGTTTTCAATATAAATGGACAGTGAACATTCCATGCCAATGATTAGTTCTACTTATACCTCTTCCTTTATCAGTAGACATTACACCTTTATTAATAATGCTTATTTACCAACATTGACCAACGATTTCCATGTTGTGGAAATATAATTGCTCAAATTCTTCTTGCATTGGCCTTTTAAAAAAAACACAAGTTATTTTGCTTCCTCTTCTACTGACGATGATTGATATTATTTTCCTGATTTTTTTCTTGGACTATGTCTATTATGCTTCTGCTTTTGGTGATGCTTGTTATTGTGTCTACTTTGAACATTGTCTTTTATATTTTTGTTGTAGGTGATGGTTGCTACACTTACCTAATTGTTGTATAGTTCAATGTCTGGTTGTTGCATAGCT
Organism: Wollemia nobilis; assembly: GCA_028583015.1. Taxonomy (NCBI): domain Eukaryota; kingdom Viridiplantae; phylum Streptophyta; class Pinopsida; order Araucariales; family Araucariaceae; genus Wollemia; species Wollemia nobilis. The sequence goes on from JAQPPZ010017235.1 coordinate 18,641,069, forward strand.
TGTTGCCTAGTTTTTGTATAGCTAGTTGCATAGTTTTACTTGGTTGTTCACTGTATAGCATTGTTGTTAGTGTTCTTATCCTTTAGTTATTCACTCTAGATATAACACCTTTCCTCTTGATGATAGCACACTAGTTTGAATATCTACCTTATTATGCTCTAAAATATTTTCTATCTTGCCTGAGGAAGAACACAATTTTAGCACTAGAATTCCTTTCATTGAAGATAATATTTTTGTTGTTTGGATGACACCTTCCTTGTGCTATATTTCATAGCATTCATGCTATGTTTTTAGAGTGCAATATTTGTATTCTTCCAATGTGCTATCTCTGTATTCCAATGTGTCGTCTCTATATACTATTGCATTGATGTCTTTAATGATGAACATTCATCTTGAATAGTTTATAGTACCTTCTCCTTCTATAGAATTCTTTGTTTCTATTAGTTTGAAAATTTGATGCTACTTTTAGTGCTATAACTTTCTCAAATACTACTCACTCGACTTTCTCTAATGTTGACTTATTAAATTTGTAGAGCTAACTAGTACTTAATCTTTAATCTTCTATCATTGTAGAACTTTAGGTCATATCATAGACCTTTCTTCAATGGTCTTTATTCTCTTAATATTTTGTTGTCCTCTATAACTCGACCTCTTTCTTTGTTTCTCTGTAATCTACATATCTTATATATATTCAAGCCTCTCTTTTTTAATAAAGGGCTTGTATATGGTCTCTTCTCTTTTCACTAATAAGGGCCACAAATCCTCCCTATAAACCTCTTTCTTTGAAGGGTCTCTATCCTCTTTGACCTTTTGGATCTATATCTTCTATATTGGTTTCTTGAACCAATGTCAAGGTCAATATGACCTGAATCTTCAATATCTCTGAAAACTTACTAAAACTTTTATATGGTTGCCAATGTCAAGCCATTTGTCAAGGTCTATCTTCAAGACCTGAATCCTTTTCTCTATCAAGGTTTGCCTTCAAGACCTAAATACTCTTATATCAAGGTCAATTTCTCTATGACCTAAAAATATCTTTGTCAAGGTTTACCTTCAAGACCTAAATCTTCTATATAAAAATCAATTAATCTATGACCTTAAACTTTAATAACCTACAACTTCAATCAATCTCTACTTAATGAAAATTTTATGCTTTCTCTTGTACTTGAAGATGAAATTATTCTCTATCTGTTGTAGGAAGCTTCTCAAAATTTTGATGACTAATATTTGCTACAGCAATGTCTTAGGTCACACCTAAGAACTCAATCCTTCAATGTCAAGGTGACACAAATTTTCTTGATGCTCCAATCAAGATAGCTTGATTGTACCAAATCCTTCAACTTTCTTCTAAGTGTTGATAGAAATCAATTGTCAAGAATTTATCTATATCCTTGAAAAATCCTCTAATATCAAGGGTTGACTATTTCTCTAAATAATCAATTATCTTCAAGTTGATTTGCCCAAATATGAATCATTTGTCTTCACTGGTTATCCTTCAACCTAGTGGAATGACCCTAGCTGATTCATAGTCTTCACTAGTTGTTCTACAACTATGGAAAACCCCTATATTTTCTCTTCATTCTTCTCTACTTCAATCTTATTTCTTCTTCTTCAATTTCTTCTACAATTTTCTAGTGATCTTTTCAACTAGTTATTTTCAACTTTGGGTGATTTCTTTAGCCCTAAACTTTTGCTAATCCTCGGGTGCACTTATCAACCCGGTTTCTCTCAATCTCAAATGGCCATATTCTAGCTCTGATACCAGTATTGGATTTTGAAACCTTAATATTAATATGAAACTCACTGGATAAATCTCATAAGATCAAATATATAATAGCCATAATATAATAAGATAAAAAAATAATGATATAACCATAATAATATAAGCCAACTAATATGTAAAATCAAGGCTTATAATATATCAACTAATATTTATTAATAAACAACAATATGAATGTAATAGCCTGAATCATACATGTATAAAACATGTAGCACAACTTACAATATTATTTTCTCAAATGTATGTAAACTTTATTACTCCTCTTTCTCTTACAAATGTATCATAAAACTCTCATACAATGACAATGCTTTCTATGCTCACTATGTAGACAATGTAGGTGATATATATGATGTCCTCTATGGAGTAATATATAGCCATTGTAGGATGACTCTTTGTATGCTTGACTCTTCCTTTCCATATGCCAAGTCTCATGACTCTTGGCTTCTCTATTTGACACTTGCATACACATGACTCTATCTTGTATGCACACCTAGACATGACTCTTCACTTAGAACTCCCTAATCTAAAGACACTTGTGCACACTTACATATGAGACACTTATGCATATATACTCACATTACACTTGCACACATGACACTTGTGTATTTCCTGCATATTATTACATTAAATAAAATATTTACTCACTCTAACCTAAGACTCAATTCTAGTCTAATATTTACAAGGTGTACCATGAAGGTACCATGGGGGTACATTAGCATGTACCAAATAATGTAATATTTTCTAATAGATATGATGTCACAAATGTTTTTTACCAAGAGGTTGTAGGTTTAAACAAAGAAAATCAAAGACACAACTTAAGGGTATGAATGCTCAAGTTTTTGAAGATTTGAAGATCACCATGGACAAATATATTTTATATTCATATTTTTATGTTATTAATATGGATTATGTAGACATTATTCTTGGTTATCCTTGGTTATATTTTTTAGGTACTATTAATATTAATGTACAAAATAATTTCATGAAGTTTTGGTGTAGGAAAAAAGAAAATAATTGTACATGATATTTTCCACTATAAGAGGCAAGGATCTAAGAAAAAATAGGAATCTATTTTTATTATGGAAACTAGGAAATTATTGTGGGGCAAAAAATTGAGGAAAAAGCATCAGAACCTAAAACAAAATCTAAGACAAAAATTAGCAACAATAGAATCCATAAAAGAAACAATAACAATAAATTCCATGGGAAAAACAATAGCAAAGTACAATAATGACATAAAATAACACAAGGATACATCAAAAAAATTGTACACAAGAGAATATCATGTAGAAGAAATTAAATTAGAGGAGCAAAATATGGAGGAGACAAAAAATATAGAACATTAGGGTAACATTGCAATATATTATCATCTACACCACTAGGAGCAGCAACAATCTCATAGATATAGCTTAAGGCAACAATATTCTATATGGAATCAAAAGGGCACGACCTATGGCAAAGTTTGGAAAAGAAAGCATAGTGACTCTCATTTTTAGAATGGTATAGCAACATCAAGGAACAAATGGACCCATAATTCGAATTACAAACTAAGAGTAACAAAATATTGGACCCAAAAAAACAATCTTGGATAATCAAGTGGAAAAAACAAGAACGTATGGATGAAAAAGAGTGATATTTATTTCTCACAAAAAGATACCTTCAACACATGGAACCAAGGGATTACTTCCAAAAATTCAAATGGAAAAATGGCATATCAACATCAATGAAGACCATCACCACTCATATTTTCACTAGGATGGATGGATGATCCAAATCAATACCAGTACATAGCAAGGCTTAGAAGATCATATTATTTAGTCTCTTCTTATATTTTGAGGATGAAAAATTTTGTAAGGGGGATGGAATGTTAGGTACCCAAGATATAAATTTAATATTATAATATTGTACTTAATATTATAACAAATGTTATCCCATATCACTCCCACATGTATGGATAAGTGGTAGTGGTGTGTAGTTGAGCATTATATAATGTAGGCAAGAGGATCATATGGAAAAGAAGAATATTGTATTGTTGGGATCTCATATTGAGATATATTAAGGTGTGACTTCCTTTCAATGAGGAGCATTGTATGGTTTTGCCCTACCTCAAGGATCTAATTATAAATTAAATTTATATCGGTATTTATATTTGAGTTTTATTTTTTTATTAGGGTGAAAAGAAGGGCTTTTTGAAAGGGCCCCACCCATTTTTACAATACCACTCCTCTACATTAAATAAAAATGAATAATTATATAAGTGTAGCAGCAGAACAATAAAAGAAGTCACATAGACCCCTCATAGGAAAAACCCTAAAATTCTTCACTTACTATAACTACAAGAGGTGAATAAAGCTTGCTACCTCTGATTAATAATTTAACCATAATTTTATCTATCATAATCTTACAACTCCCTCTTAATTATACACCTAAAGTCACTAGGGAAATCATCCCTCCATAGAATTGGTTCAAGATTATCTACACCTTTATTGGCCAACCAATTCATTGCTTGGTTGTTCTCTCGATAGATGTGCACTTTATTAACCTCCTCCAAGGCTACAATAATTGTAGCTTCTACACCGCTTAATAATAACCTACCACAAAACAGTAACCCTATCATAGAATAATATCCTACCATCACACTGCTCAACAAGAACCCTACCACAAAAAAATAACCCTGCCATAGAAAAATATCCCATCATTGAGACTACAGTCATCGCACCACTCAACAATGAATATTTTAATGCTATGTAGAAGAGACAAGGGAACCTCTACTAGATTTACACAAAATATTATGATATTGAATACAAAATAATATGGTTGGAATTTTTGAATTATTGTAGCAATAACATGGACTAAAAAATCAACAATCAATGGTTGAATCCATAATATGATCAGACCTACAAAGTACAAAGATAATAAACCACAAATGGTAGAGAAATATTGTACATCCAATGGTTGAATCAAAAATTGCAATTGTAATGTAAAAACTACAATTGTAGAAGAGCTCCAACACACCAACTATATGGGAAATATGGCAAAATATGACAATATTTTTGCTCTCAAAATGTATTCTTAAATGTCTTTGTCCAATACCTTGGTAAAAATATCTACAAGTTGATCTTCTAATTTGCAAAACTCAAAAGCAATGAACCCATATTGGACCAAGTCATGAATGAAGTGATGTTGAATATCAATGTGCTTACTCTTGTTGTGAAACACTGGATTCTTTGTCATGGATATGGTGGAGGTATTGTCATAATAAATCTTTATGGAGGAAGCAATTTCCATTCCAAAGTCTTCAAAGAGTATAGCCATCCAAATAGCTTGAGTGCTAGTGGAAGAGGCAACCATATACTCTACTTCAGTAGTAGATAAAGCAACTATTTATTGTTTTTTGTTGCTCTAGGATACCAATTTACCTCCAAATAATAAGGTATATACTGAAGTACTTCTTCTATCATCAAGACAGCATGCCCAATATGCATTTGTATAGGCCACTAGATCACAAGAGTTAGTATCAAAATAATATAAACCAAAATATTTAGTACCACTCACATACCTAAGGATTCTCTTGGTTGCCTTCTCTTGGTTGCCTTGAAATGAGACTCATGAGGAGAGTGCATATATCTTGCTACCAAGCTAACTGAAAACATAATATCTATTCTAGTAGTGGTAAGATATGTCAAACTACCAACTAGTGATCTATATAGTGTTGCATCCATAAGAGGAGTAGAATCCTCTTTCATCAAATTGCATCCCACAACTACTAGAGTGCTAATTGGGCTTACAATAATTCATAGAAAATATTACCAAAATATCATCAACATATTTAGATTGAGTAATGAAAATACCTTCAATTGATTACATGATTTGCATATCAAGAAAGTAATGTATAGTGCCCATATCACTCGTCTCAAATTCATTCATCATGACCCCTTTAAATTATTTCAATAAATTGGTGGAGCTACCCAAGAATATTATGTCATCAACTCCTCTAGTTCTTCCTCTACATGAACCTTTGTCCTATTGTCTCCTTCCACAGTCTCATTATCAAAATCTAGCTCTACAAAATTTGTAGGATATCTTTCCCTCATACGGGCCATCATTCTAGTTAACTAAGCAACTTGTACCTGCAGGTCCTACATAGGCCTTTTAAACATGGGCATTGTGCGACCCCAAGAAGCACACATCGCACCTGACTCAACTTGCAATGTATTTATTATTATATCAAATTGAAATGAATAAACATGCAAATGACACGCAAATAAGAAAAACAAATCAATATGTTTTTTATTGATATTCCAATCCATGGTTACATATTCGTCCCTCTGAGGGATACCCAGTGTGTGATATAATCAGTTACAAACAGGGCACAAATAGTGGTGGAAAAAATCCCCTCACAAAGGGGAGGTGCACTTTCACAGGCTTCCCGATCCTGCACATGAAATTGTACGAGGACTTACAAATGCCTCCTTTTTTAGATCTGCTCTTAGAGGGATCCTTGTGCTCCTGATGCTTTGATCTGATCCTGTAGACCTATACCTGTGTTCATGGAAACAACATAGCATGATAAGTAGAGTGGGAAGCCTCCCCAAATGTGGCCTTTTGTTAGCACATATGATAATCTAGATAAATAAGCATGATATACATTAAAATAAAGCAAGAGTAAGTAATGTGTATAAGGAAACCAGGAATACTAATCTAGATACGATAAAATATTCAGATCTATGCTAAATTCATGTAAATGAAATAATGATAAATAAATGTCTACTACTTAGAACAAAGGAATCAACCATTTTAAAACCTGGATATGACTATGGGCCATTGTCAAAGATAGTGGTCTTTGACTTAAAGGTTACCTCGGGTCTTATGGGATGTGGCAGTCAATACCTTACTCCAATTTATGTTCAAGGGTCACCAGGTGTGTCTCCTACACTAATTGATGATTGGGAATAGTGTATTTGAATACTAATGTGTGGACGTGGCTCGGTAGAACGACGCTCTAATGCTCCTCAAAGGGATGTAGATTGGCTCTCCATTTTGATAGGGCTTCGTTGCACACAATTTGAACTCTTTGTCTTTTTTTTTAACTTCTTGGAAGTTTGTATATATAAAATTCTAGGTTTCAAGTTTAGATCTAGGGCTTGACTTCCTGGGGAAGCCAAGCTCTAGATCTGCATGCCAACTAATTTTCCCAGAGGGAAGGTTCAGTCTTGACTTGGTATGGAAGGGACAGTCAGGAGGAACTCTAGGAGTTCCTTATTGAGATCCCTTCGAAATGCATGTAAACTGGAGTTACCGCCCGTAATTTGGATAATCCCTCATGGAAATTCACATTTCAAGGCTAGCCATTGTCATCAATAGTGGCTATTTGTAGCCGCTCTAGCCTATAGCAGCAAAGATTTTTGGCCACTCTAGTCTACAGTTGTTTGCTGGTCGCTCTAGTCTACAGTTGTCAATTGGCCGCTCTAGTCTACAGTTGTCAGTTGGCCACTCTAGTCTACAGTTGTCGGCTGGCCACTCTAGTCTACAATTATCGGTTGGCCGCTTTAGTCTACAGTTTTCGATGGCCACTCTAGTCTACAGTTATCAGTGGTCGCTCTAGTCTATAGTAGCCAAGCCTAAATGGGCTAGAACTACCATTTTGAGTGGTTATAACCATTGCTTGCTCTTGGAAGGGTACAATATTGGTCATATGGTCTGCAAATGTGCCCATATGAGTAGTCTCCTAAACATGAAATATTTTAGGTGTCTACAGATGCCCCTTTTTGGGATGCACTATGATCAAAACACAACACGGAGTAAAAAAGTAGACCACCTAGGGTCATATTGTAGGGTGTGTGATGATCATTGATATGATCAACATTGGATGCCCCAAGTCATGGGCTTGAGATGCCTTTGGGACATTTTGTGAGTTGACCATAGGGCTTATGCTACCTTTGGGTTTTTTTTTTTTTGACCAAAGGATTTGTGATGCCTTTGGGGCATTTTGTGAGTTGACCAAAGGGCTTATGCTACCTTTGGGGCTTTTTGTGAGTTGATAAAAGGGCTTATGTTGCCTTTGGGTCTTTTTGTGAGGTGACGAAAGGGCTTGTGATGCCTTTGGAGCATTTTGTTTTTGACCAAAGGGCTTATGATGCCTTTGGGACATTTTGTGAGGTGACCAAAGGGCTTATGCTACCTTTGGAGCTTTTTGTTTTTGACCAAAGATTTTGTGATACCTTTGGGGCATTTTGTGAGTTGACCAAAGGGATTATGCTACCTTTGGGACTTTTTGTAAGTTGACCAAAGGGCTTATGCTACCTTTGGGACTTTTTGTGAGGTGACCAAAGGGCTTGTGATGCCTTTGGGGCATTTTGTTTTTTACCAAAGGGCTTGTGATGCCTTTGGGTCATTTTGTGAGGTGACCAAAGGGCTTGTGCTACCTTTGGGGCTTTTTGTTTTTGACCAAAGGACTTATGCCACCTTTGGGGCTTTTTGTTTTTGACCAAAGGACTTATGATGCCTTTGGGGCCTTTTGTGAGTTGACCAAAGGGCTTATGATGCCTTTGGGGCCTTTTGTGAGTTGACCAAAGGGCTTATGCTACCTTTGGGGCTTTTTTTTTTTACCAAAGGTCTTGTGATGCCTTTGGGACATTTTGTGAGTTGACCAAAGGGCTTATGCTACCTTTGGGGCTTTTTTTTTACCAAATGACTTATGATACCTTTGGGGCCTTTTGTTTTTGACCAAAGGTCTTGTGATGCCTTTGGGACATTTTGTGTTGTGACCAAAGGGCTTGTGATGCCTTTGAGGTATTTTGTGAGGTGCCCAAAGGGCTTATGATATTTGGGGCTTTTTGTGAATTGACCAAAGGGCTTATGCTACCTTTGGAGCCTTTTGTGAGTTGACCAAAGGGGTTATACTACCTATGGAGCTTTTTTTTTTACCAAGGGGCTTGTGATACCTTTGGGGTATTTTGTGAGTTGACCAAAGGGCCTAGGCTACCTTTGGAGCTTTTTTTTTTTACCAAAGGGCTTATGCTACCTTTGGGGCTTTTTGTTTTTGACCAAAGGGCTTGTGATGCCTTTGGGACATTTTGTGCGGTGACCAAAGGGCTTGTGATGCATTTGGGGCATTTTGTGAGGTGACCAAAGGGCTTGTGCTCTTTGGGCCTTTTTGTGAATTAACCAAAGGGCTTATGCTACCTTTATGATCTTTTGTGAGTTGACCAAAGGACTTATGCTACCTTTGGGGCTTTTTGTTTTTCACTAAATGGCTTGTGATGCCTTTGGGGTATTTTGTGAGTTGACCAAATGGCTTATGCTACCTTTGGGGCTTTTTATTTTTGACCAAATGGCTTATGCTACCTTTGGGGCTTTTTTTTTCACCAAAGGCCATGTGATGCCTTTGGGACATTTTGTGAGGTGACCAAAGGGCTTGTGATGCCTTTGGGGCATTTTGTGAGGTGACCAAAGGGCTTGTGATGCCTTTGGGGCATTTTGTGAGGTGACCAAAGGGCTTATGATGCCTTTGGGGCTTTTTGGGTTGACCAAAGGGCTTATGCTACCTTTGGGGCCTTTTGTGAATTGACCAAAGGGATTATGCTACCTTTGGAGCCTTTTGTGAGTTGACCAAAGGGCTTATGCTACCTTTGGGGCTTTTTGTTTTTGACCAAAGGGCTTGTGGTGCCTTTGGGGCATTTTATGATTTGACCAAAGGGCTTATGCTACCTTTGGGACTTTTTATTTTTTACCAAAGGATTTATGATGCCTTTGGAGCCTTTTGTTTTTGACCAAAGGGTTTGTGATGCCTTTGGGGTGTTTTGTGCAGTGACCAAAGGGCTTGTGATGCCTTTGGGGCATTTTGTGAGGTGACCAAAGGGCTTGTGCTCTTTGGGTATTTTTGTGAATTGATCAAATAGCTTATGCTACCTTTGGGGCCTTTTATGAGTTGACCAAAGGGCTTATGCTACCTTTGGGGCTTTTTGTTTTTGACCAAAGGGCTTGTGATGCCATTGGGGAATTTTGTGAGTTGACCAAAGGGTTTATGCCCTTTGGGACCTTTTGTGAGTTGACCAAAGGGCGTGTGATGCCTTTGGGGATTTTTTTGAGTTGACCAAAGGGCTTATGCTACCTTTGGGGCCTTTTGGGTTGGTTTCTTAACTGTTTGATTGTTGATTAGGGGAGGTATAATACCAATAATGCCCCAGTCGATGATTGAAAATATTTTTGTTTTGATTTTATGTTATGGATGCAATGATTAATGCAATGCTTAGGTAATTATGTGATAATGTTGCATGTATGCAATGTACTGATGGCATGTGCTATATAGATGATGAATGTATGCTTAGGTGTTTTTGGTCATCAAATCTGCCCAGGAAAGGATTTGGGTAAGTGTATGCACCCTAGACCTAGACCAACATTGAAAGGCCGAAGGGAAGAGATGCCCCTCATGCCAATCTTCGAAGAAAGGCCGGCTCCTATACTAAACTACTTTGGTGTTTTAATATAAGGATGCAGGAAAGAGATAAACAGAGTAAAGGTGTAAGAAAGAAATAAAAGAGTAAGGGAAGAAATTTTAGTAGTTTAATGGTGGGAAAGAACCAGAAGCATGATTGCTAGCCAATAGCTTGAAACAGTAGCAAAGAACACCAAGAATAAATGAAATGAACACAATATTAATCCTCCTATGTATCCTCTAGACAAGTTCCAGGATTACCCTTCCCTCTCATCAAAATTTAGAGTTCAGAGTTACGACGACGAAGAAGGAATGAATATGACAGAAACAATATCCACAGGAAGCATAAAAGAAAACTAATACAACGTTTTCCTCCCCTATGTATCCTTCGAGAAAATCTCAGGGTTCCACTCCAATCACACACTTAAATCCAGATTTTAGAATTACAGTATGCAAATGAAGAAAATATAAAAGAAATAATCATAGAAGGCAGCATAAAAGAGAGAAACAAAGATCTTTAGTATTAATCGCAGGAATCTAAGTTACAGCAGCTTTCTAGCAGAAAGTTCCCCCCCTTTTACATTACAATGCCTAGGTTTTTATAGAGGACCCGACCCTCTGATCCATTAATGCACAAAATGGAGGAGTACACCCTCGAAACCTGAGAAGTCGGCTCCTCGTGGCTCTCATGACTGAGCTCTCAAATCTATTACCAAAACTGGCAACTACGACCGGGTCAGCCGTGGAAACATGCATTAATGAGTCATCTGAGCATCCTTGGCTTCTGGGTGTAGTGCTCGAGTGGCCGCCATGCTCGTTGGGCTCTTCTTCAAGGACTGATACTTCATTTCCAATTGCTAAAAATGAGTAGCGAGCTTACTAAGCACGTAAAAATGCATTTATGAGGCACTTGATCACCTCGAGAAAATACCCAGCTTGGAGCGCGTGCCCCTGAAGCGCTTCGCTGGATCTTTATTCGCAACTTTGCTTCACAATGGATTTGAGCCAAAGCAGATCCTCCTTCTTGATTTGTACTTCGCATGGTGGAGCTTCGCAAAACTACTTCGGGGGAGTTGAGTGCCGAAGCATATTTCCTCCTCAAAATGGGGCTCTTCATTCCTTGTCGCTTCATTGTCAAAATTGCTTTGCTGATGCATTGTAGAAATGGTTCACCATGATATTCCTTCTAAAACTGTAGTTCGGGAGGGTTTCGACTGAAGCACATACTTGCCTTCAAAAATAATTCGTTCTTCACGACCTCCGCTACTTGGGTGAAAGTACTTCACACGAAAGCTAGCCGAAGCAGATGCTTCGCAACAAATTTCGATGAAGTAGAAATGGTTCATTGGTGGAGAGTCCCGAAGTGGATGCTTCGACAATTTTTTGGTGAAGTACTTCTCGGTGTTGTGCTTCTTCAAATCCCGCTTCACAAGTTTCTTGCCCGAAGTAGTTATTTGAAGTGCTTCGGGCCCGAAGTAGTTTTCTTACGCCTTCCTTGTATTCTTTCTTCGGCAACACCGCTTCACAAAATTCTCGCTCGAAGTAGCTACTGGGAATGCTTTGGGTGCGAAGCAAACTTTCCTTCTTCGGCGAAGCTGTCCTTTTGAAATGTCGCTTCACAAAACTTTCGCCCGAAGTAGCTGCTGGAAATGCTTCGGGTGCAAAGCTCTTTTCATACTCTTCTTCTTTCTTTCAACGAAGCTATCTTCCTTAGCTTGTTTGGCAGCGAAGTTCTTTCATCTTCATTTTATGTACAAGGGGGTGGCAAGGAAAGCCAAAATTGCTGCAAATTACAAATATTCTCAAAAACAACAAAAGAAATACTTTACAAAAAGAAACATTGTATAAAATTTTGATTTTTCTACCCCATTGTGCAATGTGACAAAATTGTCAACATTCTTGGCGGCTCGTGGGGCAACGAGCTCATCTCGATGGGAGAACCCTCAGCCTTGATCCGTTGGGCCAGAGTTACCTCCAGACCCTTCTCCTTTTTCTATCTTTGGGGGTGCTTCCATAGCTTGTTCTTCTTCTTCTTCTTCTTCCTCAGGCGCGGCTTCCTGCTGCGACGATGGGGCGAGGCGATCGCGGATGCATTTCATGGTTCGATAGACATGAACCCTTTGAGAAAGGTTCTTGATATTGCAATGCCTTGGAACCGATCAATCTGCCTGATATCAGCATGTTTGGCTCTGGTGTATAGATCATTCAGGCAGGATGCAATCTTGTAGTGTCTCAGAATGAAATCTGTGACTTGCCTTTCTATTATCAGCTCCACCCACTCATCTACCTCCAAGATGTCACTCTCAAAATGAAGCCATGTCAACTTAAGCTCTTCCTTGGTCAAAAGGTTCCCATCATCATCCGTGAAGCTTGGGAAACCCAAGGAAGAGAGATCTTGGAAATAGCCTAGCGATGCGCACTACTCATTCTCAAACACATCTAGGAGGTCTTTCACCTTCTGTGCTTTCCTCACCTTGGAGAAGAAGGCAAAAATTGTGGCTTGGGCTATAGACCAATCCCTAGCCATCTGAATCATCGCAGTGACCTACAAGTCTTGATATTTAGTGTTTTGGACATCAAAGGCTAATTTGAGTCAGCCTCTAGCTTTCTGGGTGACCTCATCTATGATTGGCCCTTCTTCGGCAGCGGCACGCTGTGCTTCGATGATGTAAGTTAAAATTGATAGGGCACTGGAGGCCCGGGATCTAAAATTCTTTAGCAAATGTGAGCGAATCTCTTTGATTCTACCTTTGTCAAACAGCTCCAGGTTCTCCTTCTCATACAACTACTGTTGCATCTGCAAGATCCTGCTTTCAAGCTCTTTGGCCCTTAGATCATCTTCGGCCTGTATTTGGCTTTGACTTTTGGTTGCATTCTGTAGTTGTCTTATTTGCCATTTCAGAGCGTCTACTTCTTTCTTTATCTGCTCACATTGCTTTTTCGAGTCTTCCAGCTTGGAACGAACCCTGGCTAGCTCTTCTTCCAACTTGATTTTGACGTTCTCAGCCTCAAACCTGCGCTGATTGGCGATGTTTGCATGTGCTCAAAAAGTTTTGATCCTGATGTGCATGGATGCAGATTCATTATCTACATTTAAATGCTCCAGGTCCTTGGATTTATCTTGGTAATCGTAGTCCGCTGGATTCATTTCATCCAAGGGCTTCTAGACCTTGGGGATCTTTTTCACCTTAGGCAACTTCCCGGCCTTCAAATCGAAGACAACGCATTTTTCAACCTGGGCCAGAGAGCGCCCTCTCTTCTTCCTTGCCTCCTTCAGCATTTTTTTTGTGTTTTGTCGGGCTTGGAGTAGCTTTTCAGCTAGAGGGCATTCCTTTATCATGGACAGTTCTGATTCAAATAAGGCTGGATCTCCAATCGAAGGGGTAAACAAATATAAAGAATTAATGGGGGATGCCTCACCAGAAGGTTCGACGACGGGTGTGATGGGAGCTTCGGCAAGTGGGACAACATCGTGTATGATGGGGGAATGGGATACGGGGTTCGACGTTGGAGTACTATCTTTGCCCTAACTAAGGACCAAAGGAATGGTGGCATGGGCAGGCAAAGTAGTATCAACAGACTTGTCCCGGCAATACAACTCAAGTGGAGTGGGGCTAGCGGGTTATGAGGCAGAGTTGGAATAGCAACGGGTAACACACAAGGAGGTGATTGACTTTGCATGGGAGGGAGATACTGATGAGAACCTTTGGCTGAGACCACAATGGATGTGTGAGAGACCAAGGCAAAATGTGGAGAGTGCATACCTGCATGCCCTCCAGGCAGAGCGACCATGGTGACTTCTTGTGTAATCGACTCCTGCTCTTTTTTGGCTTCGGCACTCTTGACTTCCACGACTTCTACTTCGGGGCCTCCCTCTTGTTGGAGGAGTTCCTCCATATCAATGATGTCTATATCTAGGGCTACCTCGGTACTTTGTGCCGCCGCACCCTCAACATTTGCTTCGATTGGGCCTGATGCAGGTTGTCCGGCAGGAGCACTTGAAAGCTTCGTGCGGGGTCACTTTGGGTGGCTCGAAGGCACTTGAACTTGCTCTTGCCTCTTCCTTTTCTTCTCTTCTTGTTGTTCCGACCCCTCAACACTTACGTCATGGCCTTCTGACGGTCCCTATGGTAGTGCCTCTGGTGTGACTTCGGCTTCTTCCTCCTCTTCCTGCTCCAAGGCATCGTCAGCTCTTCTTGGGCTTTTGCCCGATCCTGGGGTAGCTGGAGGAACAAATTCGACGAAGGATATGGGCTTCCAAGTCCCAACATTGGCTTCATAAAAAATTGTGAAGTCCTTATCCATTGCCAAGAGTCCATAGGAATTCATCTTTTGGTGATGGACTCTCATTATCCACCACTCCCTTAGTTGTTCCTTGCCCCAATTCTTCAATTCCTCCTTCAAATCATCTTTCGCCTTTCTCCAAAATATAGAGTCTGGAGTCGGGAAGGGATGCTAGTCAAGGTCAAACTCGACCTCCATAGGGTAAAATTCATGCCAGGGAGGCAATGTCCTCATCCTTTCTAAATGCCACTCCAAATCCTTCCCATTGGGATTGTTCCTCTAATCCACTATTTCTGGATGAGGGCAGACATGAAAGTTCTTGAACCGGAGGTGGTCCCTCATCACTCCCAAAGAATCATAGCACCATTGTTGAGGAATTTGGAGCAAACCAAAATTGTCAAGCTTCTCCTCCAAGAAAACATTTTGCTTCAGGGCAAACACTTCAATTACCCCCATTTTGAAGGGGAAGTCGCAAGTGTGTGCCCATTTTCGACCATGGTCGTACACGGTGTTTGTTACGTCGCTCTGTCGAGTGACCTCCAATGAGAACTGGTACTTGAAGGGGTAGATTGGTAGTACGAAGGGCTTCCCTATGAAGTCGAATAGGCGAATCACAAGCCCCTACATCAGTTGAAACACATCTCCCTTCTTCTCCTGCACCACTCTGTCTCTCAAATTAAGGGTTACCCGAGGGCATGACCCCGTTAACAAATGCATAACGGGTCCCAAGAATTGTTGATTAAAGGAATAATAAGACTCTTTCCTCAATAGGAGGGGAGTCCACTGGTACACAGGTAGAGGATTTCCATCCTTGTCGCTTGATGAAATGGCGATATGGGGGAAACTTTTATGTACATGATAGAAAAATAACCAAACAAGGAAAGAGTAGGGTCCGAAGTATTGGCCCGTTCTAGAGTTCTTCATGCTGGTAAGCCACGTGTGCAAGGTTTGAGCCACCCATTCTGCCCAATCAAAGAATACTGGGTTGGTGTTCGGCCTCGAAGCATCAGGGGCATAGAACTCCCCTCTGGAAATACACTCGACCAAATACAACTGCCAAGGGTGCACCGAAGCATCGATTGACAGGCCCGCCACCCATGCAATGATGGAGAAAATATCAGTGTTCTTGAAGGTTGTCAAAGGTAGGGGCATTTGAGGTAGCTTTCCTGAAGGGAGCCCACTCTTGAGGTTCTCATTCAAAAACTTTACAATGTAGTTGGAGGAGGTGAACCTCTCCATTTGCTCGCTCAAGATGACATTACGAATTAAGTATCCCTTAGGTGGCCCCTGATGTGGCATGAAGGCTGCTTGCACATCCTCTTTCAAGATTGAAAATAGTTTATGCCCAGTGGTGTCTAACACTTTTCTAGAGGAGGGCTGGTAGATCTGCATAATGGCAGATATTAGCTCGAGACAATGATGTGTGGGCAGGGTCAGATACCAGTATATCTGAGAATAGTATGCGATGGCCCTTTTATTTTCCATCGAGAGCCTACTCCTCATGAACTCGATAGTGTATCTAAGTTCTGCCACGCTCGTGGAGAGTTCTGTGTCCCTAATCTTATCCCACCCATCAATTGGTGGTTCTGCAGGTTCATCTTCGGAATCTTCTTTCTCCTCCACAACTTGCTTTTTATGGGTGGAGTTTCAGGTCAACCGTCTTGGGTCTCTGTTTCTTCTCCTCTTGACCCTTCTCTGTTTTTTTAGGGGCCGTGACTTCTGGTTCCTTCTTCTTTTCCTTGGATTTTTTCTTCCCCATGGTGAATATTTACAGAAGCAAACTTACAACACAGAGGATTTTGATGCAAGGATTTTGATGTGAAGGTGGGAGAATTACAGGCTAAGCATCGGAGCTCCTAATCTTGCATGCACCAGTGGGCAAATAGCCTTCTTGCTGCCAAGGATTGTGTTTTATAGCCTTAGAAGGCAACTACCTATATTTATGGCTCCTACCATAATTGAATTTACATTTTTGACCTAGGAGATCACTGCAGCATTTGATTGGCTATCCGAAGGCGTAGTACACGGGGCCACACGCTTCGATGATTATGCCTTGCATTGGAAACACAACCTACTGCCACCTCGTACCTAGGTGCGAGCTTTTCTCCTAACCAAATCCTCTCGGGATGTGTTCCGCCACCTTTGCATTAAACTCGCTTGCTTCGAATGCTTTCCAAGGTGGCTATCAGCACATTCCTCTAGGCACATTTTAAATGCCTCCGCCTCACGCGCTTTTGGATTGGCAAAGTCAAAATCAGGGCTAAAAATGCTTCGCAGTGAACCTTTGGTGGAAGACTATTTTTTGCGCTTCGAGTTCGAAGTAATTTTTCCTCGCTGCGTCACTTTTTTGCTTCACAGAATGCTGGCCCCCCCGAAGCTCGTCTTCTTTGGAAAATGCTTCGCTAGGCTCCTTTTGAAAATTGCTTTGCAAAACTTATGCCCAAAGTAGCTGCTTGAAATGCTTTGGGTGCGAAGCTCTTTTCATCCCCTACTTCTCTCTTTGATGACTCCCTCGGTCTTCCGAGGACCTTTTGGAAGCCAAAGTGCTTCGCTGCGAAGCATCTCGTGTTAGTTGCTTCGCACTAAAATTTCCTAAAGGAGATTTTCACCGTGTTCAGCGAAGCTGGGGCTAACGAAGCTAGAGTTTTTCTCTGTAACACTTAGCCTCTCGAAGATTTCGAAGCAAAGAATATATACAGGAATGAAAAACTATGTACAAAGTAACATTTTTTTTTTTTTTGCTACATCTTCAGTGATGAAAAGTCTTCAAGTGAAGACCATTGACAGAAATTGGCAATACCTGGCCATCTACATCCTTGAGGATGAAAGAGTTGGCCGATTTCACCTTCACAACTTTGAACGGTCCACCCCAGAAAGCATCCAGTTTGTCGTGATTCCCAGGCTTGGCCTTCCAGGAGTCCCACTTCCATACCAGATCTCCCACTTTGAATGTGCGATCGGATGATTTTTTCTTGAACCAATCTCGGGTGACCTCAGAATGCTTAGCGAAGCTCTGGTAGGCTTTCTCATGATCTTCTTCTAGCTGTAGTAGCTGAGCCAGTCTATTTTCCATAGGATTGACTCCATTTTCTTTGTCTAACAACTGCAATGCAAGGATCTCTACGTGGTTAGGTAAGATGGTCTCCTTGCCATAGACCAGGGCATAATGTGAAGTCTTAATTGAATTCTTGACAAAAATTCAATCGGCCCACAAGGCATGATCTAGAAGGAGATGCCAAGTCCTTTTTTTCATCTCTATGAGCTTTCTTAGCACCCTTAACAAGGTCTTGTTGGTGGATTCTTCCAATTCGTTGCCCTATGGATAGTAGTTGGAGGAGACTTTATGATATATCCCATATTTGTAAAGGAATCCATTGATGTTGGTGCGACCATTGTCCATGATGATTGCTTCTGGAATGCCAAACCGGATGATCAATCCTTCTAGGAAAGTGATGACAGTCTCCTAATCAACATGTTTCGTGGGAATTGCTTCGACCCATCTGGTGAAGTAGTCGATCGCGATCAGGATGAATTTATGCCCGATGAAGGAGTTTGACAATATGACCCCTATGAAATCCAACCCCCATTGTTGAAAGGGCATTTCTATTTGTATAGGTTGGAGAGGCATTGAAGCATTTTTTCTTTGGTCGACGAACTTCTGACACTGCTCGCATTTGCAACAAACTGTGAAGGCATTGATGAAGAGTGTGGGCCAATAATAACCCGCCATGATGATTTTTAATGTCATCGTTCTTCCCACGAAATGACCTCCAGATAATCTTGAATGGAATTCTCCCAGGACTCTCCTTTTATCATCATATTTTATGCACCTAAGAAGGACACCATCAATGTTTCTAAAAAATAGGCCTTCGGGGCACAAAGTATATCGGGAGGACCACATCCTGAAATGCCTTTGCTATGAAGCATTTAGATGTGAAGGACATCTTTCGGTGTTGAAGTATTCAACTATTTCACTGACCCAATATTTCTTGTCCTCTTCTTGGTTTGTGAAGTATCCTACCGCTGCTGAGTCATCCCACTGAGATTCTGTAGCTTTGGCCGCTATGCTCTTCACCAATTCTTGACATAACACGCGATCGCGAACCAGTTTTGTGGGTCTAATCTCAATGTTGAACTCTTGTATCTTGCTGACCCAACTGGCTCTTTTGCTTCCCAATTCTCCTTGGATGATGAAATTTTGCACATCGGGGTGAATGACAAAGACCATAACCCGGCTTTGGGAAATGAATTGCTTGAATTTCCTAAGAGATTTCATTACTGCATGCACCTGTCTTTCTATGAAATTATATTTTTCTTCATGGGGGTTTATCACTTGACTTAGAAATGTAATGGGGTGCTCTTCGCCATCTTCCCCCTTTTGTGTCAAGACCGTAGCATAGCTCTCAGGTTCTCCTATAGCATATAGGATGAAGTCCCGATTGTAGTCAGGGTTGGTCAAGATCGGTGCTTGAGCAATTCGGGCCTTGATCTCTTCAAATGCTTCTTTTCTCTCCTTCGTCCAGATGAATTCTATGCCTTTCTTCAAAAGTTCTGCCATCGGCTTGATGACCTGGGTGAAATCTGGGACAAACTTCCTCACAGAGTTTATATGTCTGAAGAAATACTAAAGTCCTTTCTTGTCCACTAGGAGTGGGAGTTTCATCAGAGCCTTAGCTCTATCAGGATCTACAACGAGACCCTTCTTTGATATCGCATGTTCCAACAACTTCCCTTTGTTGACTACGAATATGGATTTCTTCGGATTGATTGAAATGCCAAACTCTCGGTATTTTTTGAATACCTATTGTAGATGAAAATAATGATCCTCCCTTCTTCAGGATAAGACGGTCATGTCATTCAAATATATAATGATAACCTTATTCAAGAGCTCTCCAAAAGCTAGATCCATGGCCATCTAAAAAGTGGCCCCCGCATTCGAAAGGTCGAATGGCATTCGTTGGTAAGCAAATGTTCCCCACTTGGTGGTGAATGTGATTTTATGCTGATCTTCATCCCTAACCTAGATCTGATTATATCCGGAGAAACCATCTAGTAGGAAGAATCGTTGAGCCCCAGCCATTGAGTGCAAGATCTAATCGATCTACGGGAGAGGGTAGTGATCTTTGAGCAAAGCCTGGTTCAGGTTGCGAAAGTCCATGCATAGTCATATATCTCCATTCTTCTTTCTCATTGGGACTAGATTCACTACCCAAGAGGAATGCTTTATGGGATAAATTATCTTTGCCTCGAGCATCTTCAGGAGTTTGACCTTCATCAGGACCTCGATCTTCAAATTAACAGGCCTTTGCTTCTATCGAAAAGGTTTGATCCCCTCCTGCAACTCAATTATATGTTGGATCAGTTGTCTGTCGTATCCCTTCAGGTCTTGATAAGACCAAGCCACTGTGTCAGGATACCTTCTACATAGAGATCAGATTTGCTCTAGCTCTTTCGAAGTGCAATCTGTTCCAACTTTTACTGTCTTTCCAGGTTCAAGCTTCAAATCCTGATACTGCTTTGCATTGACTTTGATCCTATGAGAAAATGCTCGATAATTTTGATCAAAGAGGCTTTCAAGAGTAATTAATCCCTTGGGAACATGGTTATTCTTCAATTGAACTAGCCCTTCATATTCCTCATCGTCAAGGCTTCTCTTCCCAACTGTGGTTGCTTCTTGAATTCTAAAATTCACAATCTGCTCATTGTTGTCAAAAACTTGCCAATGCAGATCTTTGTCTTGGATGGAGGGCCTATAAATCATCCTCATAGCTTTAGGCTTATGTACCATGTCTTATGCTGGAGAATACTTGACTGCAATGGATGCTAGAATATCGGCATGTCGGTTCTTTTCTCTTGGAATAGACTATAGATTGAGAGATTTGAATTGGTCGAACAAGTCTCATACCCTATTTTGGTATGACTTGAGATAGTGCTTTTTTGAAGTGCACTTGTTGGTGACTTAATTGCATACCAATTTTGAGTCTCCAAATATTTGGATATGCTTTATGCCTAACTTTTTTGCTTTTTTGAGTCCTAGGCATAATGCTTCATATTATGCCGCATTGTTGATGCAACTCCACACCAACCAGTAACAATATTCCTTCTGCTCTCCAAAATGTGATACTAAAATAATGCCCACCCTGGTGCTGTTTTTGCATCAGGTACCATCAAAGAATAATTTCCATAATTTGCCTTGGGCAGAGACCTTATCTTCTGTCTTGATGTGTTTCTCAGGCTTGGCGATAGCATAACATCCCATCTCGGTTTCTATCATGGCATTAAAGTCTGCCAATGAAAACTCATCTTCACAATGTAAATGTGTGAGGGACTCCTCAACCAGGTCCACCTGCTCTATCCCTTCCACTATCGCATGCACAGGATCGCTGCTCTCTCCTTCGAACATCTTCTCTACGAGGAAGGTGGAAGGCTTCTCGTTGTAAATTTTTATCTTCTTCCCTTTGAATGGAATCTCCAAGTGCGAGTAATCCATAGATAGATATCCTCCCAGCTTCACCATAAACTCTCTTGATAAGCACATACTGAAATAGGGTTCGATATCGACAACCACCACCTCTTGTATAACTGTGATTTGAGGCATCTTGTGTAGTCGGATAGGCATATCTTTGATCACTCCTACAGTCTTCATAGGAGTACCATCCAACTGGAGCACATTGTGACTGCTTCACGTATATTCCATCCCTATCTCTTCACACACTGCCTTGGGCATGACTGTTGTCGCGGCCCTAAAGTCGATCATACAGTTGTGTACAACATACCCTTCCATCTGTAGAGATAGGTAGAACGGAGGTGGTCGATTCTTCCCCGTAATGGATGTGGATAGGGTTTGCACTAGGGCAAGTGGTGCTGCTTTTCTTGATTTAGTTGTCTTCAATGATTCTTGTAGCAAGTCCACTTGATCGGGTAGTTGTAGTGCGTCATACAGATTGATCTTGGTTGGAATCTTCTTCAGCTCGTCTACTATATTGTAAGCTAGGGAGTTGTGAACCTCAAGTTCTCTTTTCGCTTCGTACTGAAGAACACAAGCTTATACTAAGAGGTGGGGGTGAACAATATAAGACTTAAGCAATTAATAATTTTAACTTTAGATAGCAGAGGCATCAACACAACATTAATCAAGATAGAAAGCATCACACATTGAAGACCCATTTTAACGTGGTTCACCCAAAAATGTTGGGCTACATCCACGGATAAAATCTTTCACTAAATTTTATCGATCCAAATTCTAGGAATACCTTTCTCGATTACAATTTTTATGGGCACCAACCCAAAGGAGACACCAATCCCCTAATCTCGAGTTCGTGGGCACCAACCCACAGGAGACACCAATCCCCTAGCTCTGCTTTGGCTGGTGATCCTCTAGAAAACCTCAGCCTCCGCTGCCCTTAGCAAATGGAACTCTATCCACAGAAGACACCTATCCTCCCTACTCTGGCTGGAGACCTCTGTCCTCAACTCTATCACCTCCAAAGCTGGTCCTCGAATTTGCACTAAACATAGTCCTTCGATCTAGCACAAATGTCCTTGTTCATCTTTGCTTGTTGCGCTCACTCTGCATGCTTCGACATCATCTCCCCACTTCTACACTCTCTGTGCTCTTTCTTCTGCATCTCGCACACTTCGACACACATTCCACAATTACTCAATTCACCAAACAACCCTCCTTTTATACTAACACTTTCAAGATCAAAACCTTGATCTTAGTTGGCTACACAACCCTAAACTACGTTGGTGGCAAACCCTAATCTTCATCGGCCCAAATTTAACTTTGTTGGCCTCACTGCCTCTACAACTCTTCTGTAGCTTCTACCATGAAACTACAACATGTCATGATATCATGACACCTTTGCAACCGTACACTTTCTTTTGCCTTTTGTCGTGATATCGTGACACTTCAGCCTTTGTCGACTTCAACCACATTCTTGTCGCGATATCGCAACACTTCTAACTTAGTCAGCATCAACTTTGCTTTTGTCATGATATCGCGACACTTCTCCCTTCGTCGACCTCCTTTCTGCTTTTGTCATGAAATCGCGACACTTCTGCCTCTATAGACTTCGTCTTCACTTCTATCACGAAATCGTGACACTTTTGTCTTCATAGCCTTCCTCTCTGCTTTTGTCGCAAAATCATGACACTTCACCTATGGAAGACATGCTTTCAGTTTCTGTTGTGAAATCATGACACTTTCTCCATCCGTACGCTGCCATCTCAAACTGTCGCAAAATCGTAACACTTTCTCTTCCTTGCACTCTTGTCTGCTTGCACTAGCAAAAACGAAACATGTCACGAAATCACGACACTTTTGCTGCCTTATGTTTTTCTCTGCCTTACGCCCGCGAAAATAGAACATGTCACAAAATCATGACGCTTTCACCTTTGAGCTCTTCCTCCTTGAATTTGTCACGAAATCACGACACTTCTAGCTTTTGTACGTTTTCTTTGTAGCCTGTCACGAAATCACGACGCTTTTAGCTTCCATACGACTTCTCTGCAACTTGTCGCAAAATCGTGACGCTTCTCATTTTAGACTCTTCTATTTGTTGCATGTCGTGAAATCACAACAGTTCTTACTTGGAACATTTTCATCTGCAGCATGTCGCGAAATCGCGACACTTTATCTTGCTTCCACTTTGTCTTCTGACTTGTCATGAAATCACGACACTTTTTCTCCTTAGCGCTTTTCTTTTCTTCGGGTCGCGAAAACCCGACATGTCGCAATATCGTGACACTTTTTCTCCTAGACTCTCTCTCCAGCATTATGTCATGAAATCATGACATTTTTTCGTCCGTTCAACCTTCCTTGCAATATGTCGCGAAATCATGACATTCCTGACTCCGAACATTCTCTCTCCTCTTTGAGTCGCGAAACTGTGACATGTCGCGATATCGCGACACTTTTCTAAAAAACTTTCTCTTGCTTGCATAAGTCATGAAAATGCGACATGTCGCGATATCGCGACACTTTTCTAGAAAGCTTTCTCTCTCCTACTTAAGTCGCGAAAATGCGACATGTCGCGATATCGCGACATTTTTCAAACTTACTTTCTTTCGAACCTGTCATGCCGAACCTTCATCAAAACAAATTAATTTACATCAAATCAAATTCCTTCAACAGCTTCTTGACATCAATGACAACTTATTCACTTGAGCAAAAGCATTGTACCCAAGGTACCCAAAATTGCCAACACGTACCTGGTGCGATACTGCTTCGTAGCTTCGATCCTTTGTCACTTGGTCAACAAGGGAAGCTTGAGCTTCTCTCTAGCTTGTTCTTTGGTTTCCACTTGAGGTGGATTTGCAGGGGCCTATTGGGCCTTCTCTTTGACTGGTGCAGGTTGAGGAGCTTCGCTCGGGCCTTGATAAGGTTTTTGTCCCTTCTCATGATGAGCATGCACCTTTAAGGGAGCCATTTGAGAAGCATCCACCTCTATCGACCTTTTGCCTCCTCTGGTAAGGACTGTAACTGGCTCTTCTTCATCAATTACTAGGTTCTGATCCAATTGCCTCATGACATTGACTTGACCGCCATGACTACTGCTCGCCAATGTTTGTACATAGTGTTGGTGCAACATGCAGGTATTCTCTTCATGAGGGTCATTACACGTGGAGCACCAATGTATATAATCGAAAGTGCTCGAGGCTTCGTCTATTGTAGCATTTCTTGTCGAAGCTCTTCCTTGCTGGACCGCTTGATCTTTAGTAAGCACAAGTGTAGGATAAGATCTTCTCGATAGAAACTCTTGTTGCGCTTGCTTCTTCTTCATAATGGTCATGTCATTAGACAGGTTCTACACTATGGAGTTCAGGGACTGAACTCCTTGCAATATTTTGGCTTGCATGTCATCGATTTTAGGAATAGGTGGCAATGGGACCATTGTTGGTATTAGGGGTAGTGCGGGGTGTTGAAGTGGTGCTGGCAGTACAAGGAATGCCAAAGAGATAGTGGGTTGTGGTATAGATAATGTGGGGAAATGGATTTGTGAAGTAGCAATCTGAGATACAATAGGGTTCAGGTTCCAATATGAGACCAGGTATGCAGGGGTTGCAGAGATCTGTGAAGCGATTACGCTTTCATACTGGGATTGAGGGAAATCAGGAAGTATGGGCATCAACATCCTTTGGGGAAGCTTACCCATAGCTATTAGATCCATCTCCACTTTTTGGGCTAACTCGTATAACTCGGGGAAGGTATTAATGTTTTAATACCTTACCATTATACTGATATCGGGGTTGAAAGCTCGAAGGAAATAGTATGCTGCAGCTTCATCAAATGGTCGAAGTCCAACTGGTATTCTTTGCCATGTTCGACCGAACCTAACATTGAATTCAGTGTTCTCCTCTTGTAGATGTCTCTAAATTGTTGTGAACTGATGCAGGAGAGAGGTCGGATCGGTGGACTCATTGAAGCTTCGCATCAACTATCTGGCTAACTGGTTCAATCCCGTAATGGTACCGAGTGGTAAAGATCTATACCAATAGAGGAGTTTTCCTTTAAGATACTGAACTAGAAGCTTTACCATAACGCGCTCTTTAGTAATGTCATGGATCGTCGCCAGAGAAACTATGTCCTAGATGTGCTCCAGAGCAACCTTCCCAGTTCCATCGAATGTTGGGATCTTCTTTATAGCAGCAGGCGGTACTTGCCCTTGTCTCGCTAGATTTAGCGGTCTTGAAGAATTCCATGCTGGTAATAATTTGGGCGGCGGTTGTTGTTGCATTTGTTGTTGTTGTTGTGCCATATTTACTCTTGGATTTTCAAAAATAGGAATTCTTGAAGCTCCTTGATTGCTAACAGGACAACCAATAGGAATGGAGGCACTAGGATGCTTCGGTGAGTTGGGAGGATTAGGAGGAAAGCTAGCCATTGTGCTATTAGAAGTTAGGCCTTGTTCATCAACAGTAGCCTCTTGTGAGGATGTTCCACGTAACAGAGACTCGGGGGTGACTAACCTAGATCGTTCCCCAAAGGCATCAATATCAATCTCAAAGAACTCAGTTTCCTCTCCTCTATTCCTAACTCTCCATGCATGAAGGCACACATTTAAGTACTAGTCTCTACGACTTAAATATTCTTGATTAAACAAAGTCTCCAGATGCTAACAGTCTTTCGGTAATGAGAGCATCATTTCTCACTACCACTCACAAGGTGAGACTGACCGGGTCCCACCGGGCGTGCCAAAAATTGTTGGTCATCAAATCTGCCCAGGAAAGGATTTGGGTAAGTGTATGCGCCCTAGAACTAGACCAACATTGAAAGGTCGAAGGGAAGAGATGCCCCTCATGCCAATCTCTAGAGAAATGCCAAACCCTATACTAAAATGCTTTGGTGTTTTAAGATAAGGATGCAAGAAAGAGATAAACAAAGTAAAGGTGCAGGAAAGAAATAAAAGAGTAAGGGAAGAAATTCTAGTAGTTTAAGGGTTGGAAAGAACCAAAAGCACAATTGCTAGCCAATAGCTTGAAACAGCAGCAAAGAACACCAAGAATAAATGAAATGAACGCAATATTAATCCTCCTATGTATCCTCTGGACAAGTTCTAGGATTACCCTTCCCTCTCGTTGAAATTCAAAGTTCAAAGTTACGAAGACGAAAAAGGAATGAATATGACAGAAACAATATCCACAGGCAGCATAAAAGAAAACGGATACAGCATTTTCCTCCCCTATGTATCCTTCAGGAAAATCTCAGGGTTCCACTCCAATCACACACCTAAATCTAGAGTTCAAACTTATAGTATGCAAATGAAGAAAAGATAAAATAAGGCAGCATAAAAGAGAGAAATAGAGTCCAATGCTCGTTAGTATTAATTGTAGTAATCTAAGTTACAGCAGCTTTCTAGCAAAAATTTCCCCCCCTTTTACATTACAATGTCTGGGTTTTTATAGAGGACTCGACCCTCTGAGCCATTAATGCACAAAATCGAGGAGTACACCCTCAAAACCTGAGAAGTTGGCTCCTCGCGGCTCTCATGACTGAGCTATCAAATCTGTTACCAAAACTGGCAACTACGATCGGGTCAACCATGGAAACATGCATTAATGAGCCGTCTAAGCATCCTTGGCTTCTGGGTTTAGTGCTCGAGTGGCCGCCATGCTCATCGGGCTCTTCTTCAGGGACTAATACTTCATTTCCAATTGCTAAAAATGAGCAACGAGCTTATCGGGCACGTAAAAATTCATTTATGAGGCACTTGATCACCTTGGGAAAATACCTAGCTTGGAGTGCGTGCCCCTAAAGCGCTTTGCTGGATATTTATTTGCAACTTTGCTTCACAATGGATTTGAGCTGAAGCAGATCCTCCTTGATTTGTACTTTGCATGGTGGAGCTTCGCAAAACTGCTTAGGGGAAGTAGAGTGCCAAAGCATATTTCCTCCTCAAAATGGGGCTCTTCATTCCTCGCCTCTTCGTTGTCAAAATTGCTTCGCTAATGCATTGTAGAAATGGTTCACCATGATATTCTTCTAAAACTGCGGTTCGAGAGGGTTTCGGCCGAAGCACATACTTGCCTTCAAAAATAATTCGTTCTTCACGACCTCCACTACTTCGGGTGAAAGTACTTCGCACGAAAGCTAGCTAAAGCAGATGCTTCGCAACAACTTTTGACGAAGTAGAAATGGTTCACTGGTGGAGAGTCCCGAAGTGGATGCTTCGACGATTTTTTGGCAAAGTACTTCTTGGTGTTGTGCTTCTTCAAATCCCACTTCGAAATTTTCTTGCCCGAAGTAGCTATTTGAAGTGCTTCGGGCCCGAAGTAGTTTTCTTACGCCTTCCTTGTATTCTTTCTTTGGCAACATCGCTTCACAAAATTCTCGCCCGAAGTAGCTATTGGGAATGCTTCGGGTGCGAAGCAGACTTTCCTTCTTCAGTGAAGCTGTCCTTTTGAAATGCCGCTTCGCAAAACTTTCGCCCAAAGTAGCTGCTAGAAATGCTTCAGGTGCGAAGCTCTTTTCATACTCTTCTTCTTTCTTTCAACGAAGCTATCTTCCTTAGCTTTTTTGGTAGCGAAGTTCTTTCATCTTCATTTTATGTACAAGGGGGTGGCAAGGAAAGCCAAAATTTGCTGCAACTTACAAATATTCTCAAAAACAACAAAAGAAATACTTTACAAAAAGAAACATTGTATAAAATTTTGATTTTTCTACCCCATTGTGCAATGTGACAAAATTGTCAACAGGTGCTATGACTTAGATGTAGATGGACTACTTATGATGTATGCATTTATGGATGCAATGCTTATTGTTAAATGCATGTTTAATTTTGATTTAATTGTGTGCATCTAACTTATGTTATGATATGGTAAATGATATGTAATGCATTAATCACATAAGGATGATCTAATGCAAATGAACCTATATACTTTAATCACTTTTCAAACATAAGGAATGAATGTAATATGAGTTTAACAATCTAATGGGCGACACCACAGAATGTATAACAATCATGAATGTAAATAATAACTCTTAGTATAAGAATTAATCATTTAAGCATTCAAATGTGAGATGCGATGATATGATATGTATGCAGTGATTTATGAGATGGAATGATTTGTTGTTGTTAGGGAATTTTTGAGGTTTTCCATGAGACTCAAACACCCTAGTTGCTCGATCAAAAGTTGTATACTGACCATATAGAGCTTCTGAAGGATAAAGTTTTGTCATGAAAACCTAGATACTCATTATCCCTGTGTATGCAAATGAATATATTAGATAAAACATAAGCATACCCCAGTGCCAGGCAAGATTCATTCAGCCCATTGTTGTATTGGGGATCCTCAAATGTTTATCCTAATCCTAAGTTGGACTCAGTTGGATTAAACCACTAGGCGGTACAAGACACCTAAAGCTAGCTCTTCCACATGCAAACATTGGTCTATACAAAAGCGAGATGCTAATGTGACAGACATATCATCATGCATAAGGATACCTTACGACTCGTTCATGCTGAGAATTCTAGGGATTCAAGTTCATACTCCCTAATTTTCTTCATATTTATTTGGGATACTTGCTCATTATTTAGTGATGAAAATCATAGTTTATTTTAAATTTTTGTTTTCCTTTTGAGCAAGGGATTTATGTAGTGATGATAATCACTATTTACTTTGTTTTTGAATTTTTGCTTTGTTCGAGATTTTTGTAGTGATGATAATCACTTGTTTACTTTATTTTTGAATTTTGATTTGTTTAGGATTTTGCTTGTTTTGATTAAAGCAAGGGATTTATTTGGGTAGGGCTGAACTTGTCCTTTTGCCAATTCTCAGCATTTTCAAACCGGTCGCATAGGGGGATGAGCAAGATAAACCTTTTTCACCTTAGGATACCTAATACCACTTCGTAGCATTCATCTTTTCCTCATTTCAACTAGGATTTTAGTGTTTTGATTAGTGGTAGGATTCTAAAATATACCAAGTGCTTTCAAAACCAAGCCTCATCTATTAAAATCAAAGACAAATTTCTACAAAGTTTGATAAAACCACTAGGTATGGTTGAGTGACCGAAAAACCCTAGTATATTCCTTATAGCAATAGGAGGGGATTGTGTTGAAAAATACAGTTACACACATGGGTTGTGGATGATGATGGATTTTGAAGATGCATGATTGAGGTACAAACGTGGTGTCATTTGTAAGGTTGCAAAAATAAATGTATCTAATACAAATGTAATGGGTTCAAATGCCTAATGCAATGCAACTATATGGATGCAAGTGTGAAAGCATAATGCAAATATTTTTGTATTTTTTATGCTTTCAATTGTTTTTGAATTTTGATTATTCTGAACGTTCTTGAAATTTTTGATTTTAAATTGTTTTGACCAAAGGGCTTTAAGATGTCTTTGGAGCCTTTTATGATTTGACCAAAGGGCTTTAAATTGCCTCTAGAGCCTTTTGTGAGTTAACCAAAGGGCGTTAAGATGCCTTTGGAACTTTTTGCAATTTGACCAAAGGGCTTTAAAATGCCTCTAGAGCCTTTTGTGAGTTGACCAAAGGGCGTTATGATGCCTTTGGAGCTTTTTATGATTTGACCAAAGGGCTTTAAGATGCCTTTGGAGCTTTTTGTGATTTGACCAAAGGGCTTTGAGATGCCTTTGGAGACTTTTGGTGAGTTGACCAAGTGGCTTGGAGATGCCCTTGGAGCCTTTTGAATTTTATTTATTGTTTTACAATATTTTTGAAATTTTTTGATTTGATTTGACCAAAGGGTTTGAGTACCTTTGGAGCCTTTCGTGAATTGACCAAATGGCTTGGAGATGCCTTTGGAGCCTTTTGTTTTTTTTATTTTAATATTTTATGATTTGTTTGGATTTTTTGATGTTTTATACTATTTTTGTAATTTTGAATGTTTTGAATGTTTTTGATATTTTGAATTTTATTGTTTTGATAGGGGGAAGGTATGATACCTTAGGTATCCCCCGTGTGTGTGCTACTCAATGAAAGTGAGGAAGGTGTGATACCTTTAGAAGTCTCACTTTGCTTCATTGAACTTGATGTGGATGGTGGGGAAGGTATGCTACCTTTAGGACCCCCATTGTGTATGTTTTCCACCGCAATGTAATCATATTGCTTAGGAAGAGTGACAAAAATCAGCTCTCTCAATTGGGGCACAAAATTCTATGGGGTACCCCTATCTTGATGAGATGAAATGAGTGAACCATCTGTGTGGAGCTCATTTCATTCTAATAGACCTTGGACCACCTTTCGAAATGAATGGTAGCTGTGGATGTCATACCCTTGTATATGATGATACATACAATAGAGGCTTTCATTAGTGGACCCATGCTTGGGTGCTCTTTGCTTGACCTCGGGAAATACAAATGCATTTTCCTTGTGCAACTTTTGAAATAAATTCGTAGTAGTCATCTCAAATGTTACCTCTTACTGAGGTGGCTTGTTAGACCTACGAGGCTGCACATGACCTTGGGGTCTCATCTGGGATGATGTAGCCTCTATTTTGATAGGTTGAGGTATTATGGATGGACCATATATGGGAAAAGTCCCACTATCTATGAGATCTTGAACCACACTCCTGAATCCATGGCAATTGTGAATGCCATGGCCCTCTATTCGATGATAGAGATAATAATGGTCCTCCCTATAACCCTTAGGTTTAGCTCTATTTGGGTCTAAAGGTTTGATGTTTGGTAAGGTGATGACCTTAGCTTCCTACAAATTTTGAAAAATGTCCAACATAGACTCGTTTAAAGGAGTCCAAATACGTTGCTGTTGTTTTGAGTGTTTAGCACGCTCTGGTCTAGCTTGGTAACCAGATTGAGCCATAGGTATTTCAATTGTTGGCTTAGGGGCTCCTCTTCTTTTTTGATGCAAGGGATGGATTGCTAACTATGATTATTTATTGGTTGACAACTCGAAGCTGCTTTTTTTCAAGCATGTTATATACTATGGCTCTGAAACCTTGACATGATTGAATATCATGACCATTTTGCCTATGATATAGACAATGCTCATCCTCCTCATACCCTCGAGGTTTTGGATGATTTGGATCTAAAGGTTGCACCTCAGGTAGGGTGATGGCATTTGCAACAATCAACCTATTGAAAATTGATATAATGTAGGCTCAGGCAATGGGGGATGCTTGCTAGGTTGTCGAGGCGGCCGAGTTGGTGCTTGTTCTGGTTGAGGCTTTTTCTGTGGCTGCATAGGAGACAATTTGAACTTAGATGAAGGTTGCTTCTGTAATTCTAGGCTCTCAAGTTGTTTCATGATAAAGTGCAATGCCTCATTTTGTTGCTCCATTTGTGTCTCTATATTATAGAGGTGATTTTGAATGGATCTCCAATACCGATAAGGATGTCATGTGTATTTCTAATTATTTGTTCAAAATACCATTATCTATTGAAGGAGGTGATAAAGTAGGTGCTAAAGATCCACCAGGTAATTGTAACTCACCCATTTCCTTTATTTGAGTCAATGTGGCCACTTCATGATGATCCACTTCATTAGTGGTATCCACATGCTCATGTTTATGACTCAATTCATGTTTTTGTTTCATCTTGTGGTGTTGCACTATGCTAGCTTTGGTATCCCCAATATGATGTGGGGGGAACACTTGTTTTTGCTCTTGAGGAGGCAACATGAGAAGTGAGTCAGGGGTGACTAATGCCAATGGTTTTGACCCCTTCAATGGGGAAGCAACATCTGATTGCACCACATCTTATTTTATCTACTTTAGAGTCACTTGGTCCTCTTTCTTGTTGTTGACCATTGCCACAAACTCTTGAGAAGGCACATTTTATTGTGTCTCATCGACCTTCTTGTAATACTTGAATGGCTCAAGATCATGGGGGATCACATACACTTGTCCTTGGTGTATGAATTTTAGGTTTTGGTGTACTATGGAAGGCACACATTCCATATCCCTCATCCATGGTCTTCCTAGCAACATGTTATACTACTTCTCACCCCCCAAGATATGGCACAATGTAGGTATCATCTTTATCCCAACCTGTATAGGTAGGATTATTGTGCCAATTATTGGGGAAGTAGCATCATTGAAGGCCCTCAATGTGAATGTTGAGTCCGTAATGCGTGAAGGTGGTAAATTTAAATGCTTCAAAGTTGTAGTCGTGATGATGTTGATAGATGACCCAGTGTCAATCAAGACTCTCTTGTATGGAATCTGATTGATGCTTGCTATGATGTGTAGTAGAGGATCGGATTCATACTAAGAGATTGGCTTAATCTCCTGTCTATGAAAGGTAATCATAGGGTCCTTTTGTAAGTGAATTGAACTCATTGTTGGTGTGGACCATGATAGATTATCAACTTTAGTTGATCTCTTCGGTATGTTGGGCTGATCAAGGCATATTTTGCTTCCTGTTGTAGTATTGATCATACCGATAAAACCCTCATAAGGTGGGGCTATATGCACCTCGTTGATGTGCTCAACTTGATTGTTGTTGGCCCCATGATTGGGAGGAGAATTTTTGAATATGTCGATGTTTTGTAATTCATTCTTATCCAACATATTCTGCACTACATTCTTGAACGCAACACAATCCTGGATATCATGGCCATTTTTTCGATGATAAACACAATAGAGATCTTCCCTATACCCCTTAGGTTTGGGGTAATTAGGATCCAGGATGCGCTCCTTAGGCAAGTTTAAAACCTTGGCCTCGAGAAGGCAATTGAAAATTGATGCCAAGGATTCAGGCAATGGTGTATAGTTGCGAGGGGGTTGTTTCTATTTGCCCCTACTTTGATTCCTGTTGTGTTGGTTGTAATGCATAGTAGGAGGTTGAGCCTGATAGTTTTCTTTTTTTTGGCTTTGTGCTACTTTTGGAATGCTTAACATGATCTGGTTGACATGCGTAGGCTGGGCCTATTGTGATTGATGTCGCGTGCTCTTATTCCATTCTTCCTTGCTATGGAGCTTTAGGTCTCCTTCTTCCACCTTAATGTCTTCAATGAGCTTGGCTTGAGCCAAGGCTTCTTCGAATGATTCATATTGCTACAGCTGCAATAACAGGGAGATGTGCTTTACATAGCTCTTGGTGAACATCCAGATAAGTTCCTCTATGGGGATGGAGAATGATAATTTTGCCATGATTTTTCTCCACCTGTCCCCATAGTCCATCACTGGCTCATCATCATATTGTTTCAAGTTGGCCAGATCATACAGGTTCACCTTCTTCTTTGCTCCGAAGGAAAATCGTTCAAGGAACGCATTCACCAGTTGCTCAAAACCGGTGATGCTATGCTTGGGCAACTGGTTGAACCATTGTGTTATCGTACCCAAGAATGTTGTGATAAATATCCTCAGCATCAGGGCATCATTCTTCTCAAGGTGGAAGCACACGTTCATGAAGTTGATCACGTGTTCTTGTGCATCTTCCTCTCCCTTGAATTTTTCTAACCTAGGCATCTCAAAGTGCCTAGGATAAGCAAGACTCGGTATCGAGGGGTACAAAGGTTGATTATGTATCTTACTCAAGGTTGGCTTTTGCCCCACTATGTCCTGCTTCTCGAGATGCTTGACTCTCTCAGCTAGCACTTTGTATGCTTGAGAAGAAATGATCTCTTCCTCCCGAAGGGGTCTCTAGGGTGCAAGCGAAGGTAAGTTTCTTTGAGTACGGGGTGGTCGATTGTATTCATCGACCACGTTTACAGAAGATGGTTCAGGATATTGCTGATCTTGGTCATCCAACTTTGATCTCTCATAATACCTATGCTCGGGCTTGTTTGGCACTAAATGCTCATGTGGCCGAGAAGCATGTTGAGAGGTATGGTGAATATAATCATCTACTCACCTATTATGCAACTCAAGGTGCGAAGTAGCATGTCTCTCATTGTGTTGTCACCTATACTCACTATGGGGAGGTAATTTTGATTGAGCCAATCTATTTGATCGCTCTTCATGCTCCTTTAGATCAAGGAGATGCTGCTCTTCTAGGTGGTGTTCATATAATTATTGTTGGTGCAACCATTGTTGTTTTGCGCTTTCTCATTCTATGTTTTCTAAATGCTCAGGCTCAATGCGTAAATCTCCTAAATGATCTTGGAGTATTTGTTCTCTCTAAATTGCATTTGACCTATGTGACCGATTTTATCAGTTTGCTATGATGGGTCTATGACTCTGCAACTCCATGCGAGGGTTCTTGCTTTATTTGAATTGTGCAACAAGGTTGGCAACTCTCTTCCCTCGATGAGTCGAGATTGCATTGATATTATGCTCTTTCCTAGGGGTGCAATCTTCATGCAAGGATGTTGTGGGGGTGTCGCATGTTCATTGGGAACACTCACCATGGGTACGGATAGGATGCAACTGAGTTATAGTTCCTTCATCCATGATGTATTCTTTAGCAGATCCAGTATATCCATGAGGGGTATGATCACGATATATGCTACCATGCTCAACTGTCCCATGTTGGGATCTTCTAGCACCTTGATCTAGGAAGTCAAGGTGATGGGTCTTCCAAGGTTGAGCAAGAGGAGTTCCTTCCTCACCAATACTATGGTCAGACAACTGACATCCCCCATGTTCGAAAGGATTTGGCATTATAATGGGCATGCGAATGGTTGCCTTCCCTCTATCTTGCCCCTCATTAGGCTATTTTTAACTCTCAGTGTAATGAGATGTGGTGGGTCTGGAAGTATTCTCATTTAGGTCATGAGAAGATCTAGAGATAGTTCTCCTAAGCGGGGTTTCTTGGTGAGATCCATTATGAGTGGTGTTGTCTCCCCTGAGACTACCTAAAGTTTGTTTAGACATGTTCTGGGTAGGTGTGTTGCCTCTAGGGCAGTCTGGGCCCTCTGGTGCATTGGGTGCAACCTCAGTCTTGGACCGGGGATTGCCCCATGTATTGACCATAACCTTGTGAAATTTGACTTCTAAAAAATGTTGTGGGTGTTATAAATTTCTTTGAAAAATTAGGGTTAGGTTGATTACCCCAACAATAAAGAAACACACAAAGCAGACAATATGATTATCTCTTTTAAGGATTAAATGTGTATCCTAAGAACTTGTTTTCAGTGTGTTTCAGATGTGTTGTTGCTTTTGCTTTCTTGTTCATGTTTTGGACTTAGAATGAGGGAACTCAATCAAAGTGGTGACTAGGAACACTAGTGCCAAACATGATTTCTCAAAAGAGTCTAGGGTACACCGCTTAAATCCTAGTGGGGGGTTCGCCTAGCTCTTCCACTCTTAATCAATAATTGCTCCAATAGTGGGAGGCAGTTTGAACACAAGTGACCTGCACCAACTTAAAGGAGTTCCCTATTCTATCTAAGGACATCTAGGGGGCAAGCCGATGGAAGGAGGTGAATTCCAACATCACCGGTCTAAATTGGGGGTTGGTGATGAAATCCAACCTCACCAATGTTATTGTAGTACGTGCAAGTGTGTGGGGTTCTTTTTAGAATTTTGAAATAAAAAGTGATGCATCAATCAGCAGTCATGACTACTTTTCTACATGCCTAAAAAGAACGTTTGTCTTCAGAAAGATGCATATCTAATTTAATCTAGATGATATTCATGCAATGCACTTCCTACTTTGTGAATGGGCGGCCACTAGTTGGGCCACATGCAAGCAAACTTACACGCATAAGCCTAGCACACTGGAGACTAGGGCAGACCTTACAAGCAGAGGCCCACTATTCCTAGCAACACCTAGAGGAAACTAAAGACATATAAGAAACTTAAAATACAAATTTATTTTTATCTTCTTCATTTTTCCCTAATTAGACTATGTTTTTGTTTGTTGTTTCTGGAAAATAAATATAGACAAAAAATCATAGAGAAAACAGAGGATGAAACCAACCTCAAATCCTGCTCTAATGATGGAAATTCTGCCTTCTGCTGCACTTGGTTGTTGGCCGATGTTGACCAGAGTAGCTGCTGTTGGTCCTTGACAGCTATAGTAGCTAAGATCTATTGGCCGCTAACAACTATAGTAGCTAAGTAGTCGTTGATAGCTACAATTGTTGGCTACTAACATCTACAATAGCTATAGCTACTAAGTTGGTCGTTGATAGCTACAACTGCTAAGATGGCACACATAGCGCTAAGTTGGCCACTAACAACTACAATTGCTAAGATCCGTACTGGCCGTTGTCGAATAGAGCAACCAAACCTACACACAAAAAGATGCCCGAAACATCAGTAAAATGGCCAAAAAAAAAACTTGGTGGGCGTCCCACCGTGATCACCATCTGTGCGACCCTGGGAAGCATGCACCGCACTTGACCCGACTTGCAATGTATTTATTATTATATCAAATTGAAAGGAATGAACATGCAAATGACATGTAAATAAGAAAAACAAATAAATATGCTTTTCATTGATATTTCCAATCCACGGTTACATATTCATCCCTCTGAGGGATACCCAGTGTGTGATACAATAAGTTACAAGCGAGGCATAAATGGTGGTGGAATAAATCCCCTCGCAAAGGGGAGGTGCGCTTTCACAGGCTTCCCGATCCCGCACATGAAACTGTATGAGGGCTTACAGATGCCTCCTTCTCCAGATCTGCTCCTGGAGGGATCCTTGTGCTCCTGATGCTTTGATTCGATCTTGTAGACCTGTACCTACGTTCATGGAAATAACAAAGCACGATAAGTAGAACATGCAGCCTCCCTATATGAGGCCTTTTGTTAGCACATATGATAATCTAGATAAATAAGCATGAAATGCATTAAAAAAAGCAGATGTAAGTAATGTGCATAAGGAAACCAGGAATACTAATCTAAATACAATAAAATATTCAGATCTATGCTAAAGACATGTAAATGAAATAATAATAAATGCATATCTATTACTAAGAACAAAGGAATCAACCATTTTAAAACCTGGCTATGACTATGGGCCATTGTCAAAGACAACGACCTTTGACTTAAAGGTTACCTCAGGTCTTATGGGTTGTGGCAATCGATCCCTTGCTCGAATTGATGTTCAAGGGTCACCGGATGTGTCTCCTACACTGATTGGCGGTTAAGAATGATGGATCTGAATGCACGTGTGTGGACGTAGCTCAACCGGATGGTGCTCCAATGCTCCTCAAAGGGGTGTGGATTGGCTCTCCATTTTGATAGGGCTCCGTTGCACATAATTTGAACTCTCTGTATTCCTTTTTGCCTTACTAGAAATCTGCATATATAGAATTCTAGGTTTTAGGTTTAGATCTAGGGCTTGGCTTCCTGGGGAAGCCAAGCTCCAAATCTGCATGCCAACTAACTATTCCAGAGGGAAGGTTTAGTCTTGACTTGGCATGGAAGGGGCAATCAGGAGGAACTCTGGGAGTTCCTTGCCGAGATCCCTTTGAAATACATGCAAACTGGAGTTATCGCCCATGATTTGGGTAATCCCCTCATAATAGTTTTAGGGCTAGCCACTATCATCAATAGTGGCTAGTTGTGGCCGCTCTAGCCTATAGCAACCAAGATTACTGGTCGCTCTAGTCTACAACTATCGACTGGCCGCTCTAGTCTACAACTGTCGATTGGCTGCTCTAGTCTACAACTGTTGGTTGGCCGCTCTAGTCTACAACTATCGATAGCCGCTCTAGTCTACAGCTATCGATGGCCGCTCTAGTCTATAGCATCCAAGCCTAAATGGGCTAGAACTACCATTTTGAGTGGTTAGGACCACTGCTTGCTCTTGGAAAGGTCCAAGATTGGTCATATGGTCTGTGGATGTGCCCATATGAGTAGTCTCCTAAACATGACACGTTTTAGGTGTCTACATGCATAAACTCCTCTTCCTCTCTTCATGCTAATTTTTTTTGTGTTATTTCCAATAAAAAAATAAGAATAGAAGAATAAATGTAATTGACAAGATTACCTTCTCTCCCCAGCAATATCCAACTTGTTGTGATACCAAATGATGTAAATCTAGCTACAAGAGGTCAAAATAAGAACCTCCAATCACATAGAAATTGTGACAAATAGGAATAAATCAGTAAATCCCTCAATCACATAAGAGCTACAATGGAAATAAATAAAAACATGCTTCATTTTCTCATTTCTAGATTTCACCCCCCTTTTACAATGTGATACCAAGGGAATATATCCCAAAAGAAGCCCTAAATCTTAAAACCCTAAAGATAAGAAATTAAAACCCTAAATCTTAAAAAATCTTGGATAGCCCTCTAAATTAATATACATAATCATATCACCCATATTAAGCCTCCTAAAAAATCTCAACACCTACCCAAGTCTAAGAAGTTGTTAAATTCCAAATATTTTTTCTTCCATTTTTTTTGAGTTTACATGGTGGAATCTGTAGTTGCCATGATTATTTGGGTATGTTGTTCATATTTTATGGTCACTACAGTATTTTTTGTTGTCTGCCTTGAAAGCCGCCATATAATACTCATGCAGTTCATCCCTATAACCACCATGTCGCAATCATTTTAAACCTTTTACGTTGTTGAAAGCACCAAGAAAGGGATAAGCTTTTTGTCCAATGAGGCTTGAGATTTGAACCTTGGACCTCCACCCCATTATGAGGTTTGGAAGAACCAATTGGTCTACACATCAGGCCTTTTTCTTTCAATTTTCTAAAAAACACTAACTTCCATTCTTGGGGCATTAGAGGGCCTGATACCATACTAAAATCTATTGTAGTCAACAAAGTCAACTAGTCATGCCATTGTCCTCCTTAATATCTAGCTCCCTATAAAATTTCAAGTCAATACAATGATCAAATCAAAAGTTACACCCTCTGAAATATAGGCTCTTACATCATTCTCTGGTTGAAAAGAACTCTGTTGCTGCAAGTTCCTCTAATCAAACTCCTACAACTCCACTTTATAGGCATTATTATTCATCTTCTTCAAAATTCTACATGGTCCAATTTTGTTATATGTGCCCTTCAGAAACCTCTCCTTCCTAAGGTGAACCATCACCATGTCTCCCACCTCAAATACTTTTGTTCTCTTGCTTGCATCTACTGTTGCTTTGTACTTTGCATTACTATCTTACAACTTCTTTCTGACTCCTTCCTACAATTCTTGTATGTGCTATGAAAATTTGCTACAACCCTAACATAGTCGACTATGTTAGGTTCCAATTGAATTAATTATTTTCACTATTTATACTAGGGTTGATTTATTTGATTAATCATCTATATTTTCGTTTCAATATCATATGCGCTATTCGCACATTTGCCTTTACAGTGAGGGAGTGCCCACCTCAAGTGGCTATCCGTTCTTATCACTAAAATATTATTTTAATTTTGATTTATTCGTGTCATATCTGAGTGCAATTTTATATTATTGTGTGATTTTAAGATATAAAGGTAGTGCACTCCATGTGGTATCAGTAAACAGGTTCAGAGAGGTTGATTCTACAGCCTTCACTTGACCTTCCGTAGTGGTGCTAATAGATTTTTGAAGAAAAAACGAAGCAACTGGTTCATCGCGAGTATCCACACTACTCAGTTCATAGTGTCATCCAAGCGTGTCTCCAGTTCATCGTATGCTATTGGACATCCGACATAAGGGTGGATTCAAATGCCTAGGCATACATAATAGTATCGCCTCGTGTCCAAGAAAATTATGTGCTGGTTATACTTGAATTTGTTGCCGCACTATTTATATTGGAAGTCATCGTAGGGGAGAGATTAAACATCCAGTAAAATAGCATCACCTCGTGTCACAAACATAACGCCTAAAATAAATTGCACAATCCTGACCCAAAGGATAAATCGTAGGCTACGTCGCAGGAGATCTGACGTAAAACAATCATAGATTACACAAACATTTTGGACCAATCATAGAACGTGTATAAAAATATTAATCACCCTAACCTAAGGTACCCCTCTTTTATTTAATCATTGACGTCATGTATTCGTGCACAAAATTTGTGTTCTTCATTTAATAATCCCACACGGATTGTGGGGGGGAAGTAGAGGGTTTATTAGTTGGAAGGCTTACCAAATCCAATGTTACTTCGGTCACATAGCCCTCCTATCCCGTACGTACAAAACCATTCCTTATCCTACTTACGTGTTGTTCTTCGTCTTGTCTTAGCATGTCATATCAGTCTGTGTCTTATGTCATATTCGCGTCGTGTCTTGTCCACAGTTGTAGTCCAATAGTCGTCTGTCATCTTCGTGTTGCATCTGGTCCAGCTATCATATATCATATTTACGTCGTGTCTTACCCATAGTTGCAATCTATCTATCTTCTATTATCTTTGCATCATGTCTTTCCAATTGTCATTTATCGTCTTCGCATCGCGTCTACTCCATAGTTGCAGTCTAGCTGTCGTCTATCATCTTTGCATCGTGTTTGGTCCAGCTATCGTCTATCAAAATAGCTTGTCGTATTCGAGGTTAAGTGTCAAGGAAAGTTGTCAAAGAAATTGAAAAGTTGTCAAATAAATATGAAATTTGTCAAGGAAATTGTCAAAATTTATCAAGGAAATTGTCAAAAGTTGTCAAAGGAGGTGAGCTAAACTTCAAAAATCCACGTCACAATTGGAGTGACAATTCAGTGAAATATAAACCATATTTTTGGACAATTTAACAATTAAAAAAAAAAAAATTTGAAGCTTAAAGGCCCCTAAGCAAGGGACTTTGAAAAGTGCATGAGTAAAAGTTGGATCAAAGGATCTGACGGACGATTAACAAGCTCAAAAACTCCCAATAATAATGCCCGAAGAGCTCCTCGAAGCCTAGGTACAAAAAATTATCCTTCTTCGTCCAGAATTGGTAGTTTTAATCCGATTCATCTAGTGGTCAACCCAATGGCGTCCAATTCTTCTCTAGATTCAGCATAATAAAATGTCATCCAATTAGACAGTAATCGTCCAGTGCTCAATGATCAATTGTTAAAATATTTAATAGTAAATCTTCAGATGATGACTATAATTTTCAATGCATCTCAGCAACCGCCCTAACCAAATACTTCTAGCTCCAATCACTAGAGTACGAATGTCTACAATGACTACGACACACACCATAGAGGTCAAACTAGTCAGTCCCTGACTCACAATGGTCACCAAAATATTGAGGATAGGGGTAATGAAGAAAATATGGAGCAACAAAGAGGGTTTAACAGACCCTATCAAAATAACAACCAGAGACAGATAAGTAATGAAGAACAAGATAGAAATAATTTCCACTCCCAACCAAGACGTCCAATGGGAGTCAATCATCCACGCATTGATATGCCTACCTTTCAAGGCTAGGATCCACGAGGATGGATTGCAAAATGGATGGCATCTTAGAATTTTACAAATTTCTAGACAAGGACAAGGTCCCTTTTACAACAACCAAATTTGGCATCGAAGCTTATCAATGGTTTACATGGTATAAACGTGAGGAGCCCTAAGATGCATTATATTGGAATACTTTCAAAAGAGCCTTTCTTCACATATTCGACAAAGGTCCCACGGGTTCATACACAGTACGATTGTTGTCACTCAGGCAAATAGGATCAGTAGGGTCCTATATTTTTGAATTCACCAGTATGCTTTTCTATGCAGAAGATCTACCATAGGACGTGGTAGTAGCAGCTTTTTAAAATGTATTAAAAGCACATATTAAATTTGAGGTAGACCTACAAAATCCATCCAAGTTGGATGAGTGTATAAGGATTGTTGACTTGGCAAAAACAAAGGCACACATAGGTTCATTCACATGACGTGATTCATATGGTCGACCTCCATTCCGCAACAAATCTTTCCATAGGAATGATCAACCATCATGATACTTCTGCTACAAATCTTGCACTCATCATCAAAAAGATCAAGCATGCACACCACAACAAAAATTTCAGATTGAATATGCCAATGCGAAAGAAGACGAAATAGAGGAGTACGATGCTACTGAAGATCCCCTAGTTGAGGATCATAATGAACACAACGAAGTTGTCACTGAGGAAGATACCATGACTATTTCAATACATGCTCTTATGGGGTTATCTTCTCACCATACAATCAAGGTGGTAGGTTTCATTCAAAAACATAGGGTGATAGTACTAATTGATTTCGGAAGTACTCACAACTTCATTGATGCAAGACTTGCAAGGACACTGGGTCTGCACGTCTACTCTTTCAGTCAATATCGGTTTCAAGTCATAACAACAAGCAGGATAGTTTCTCAATGTCTTGGTAAGACATCTTCCATTTCACTACAAATGGGTACGTATACTTGGCAAGGTCCTCTTTTTGTTATGAAATTAGGAAATTCAGAGGTTATTTTAGGTGTTGCATGGATGGAACAATTGGAAACCACAATGGGTTTTAATCACAAACATCACTTTGTGGAATGGCAAGCCAATGGGAGAACCATCCGTCTTCAAGGACTACCCACACCTCCATCAAAAGTTGTAAGTTCACATAGCATGGAAAAGTTGTTAAGAAAATATGATGGGGGATTCATATCCCGAATAAATTGCAATGAAAAATTAGAACAAGCTATGCCAAAAATCAAAGAGGAAGATCTCCAAAAAATATTTTCTAACTATGAGGAGGTTTTTCAAGAACCCACAAGCCTACCCCCCAAAAGATCTCATGATCATGCTATCCATCTTATGCCAGGAAGTCTGCCACCCAATGGTCATCCTTATCGATTTCCCCAACCCCAGAAAACCAAAATTGAGAATATTGTCCAAGAACTATTAGACCAAGGTGTCATCCATCATAGTACTAGTCCTTATTCCTCACCTGTTGTCTTAGCTCGTCGAAAAGACAATTCTTGGCATATGTGTCTAGATTTTCATCCTCTTAATAAAATCATAATAAAAAATAAGTTTCCTATTCCTATAATTGATGATTTACTAGATGAGCTACATGGTGCCAAATTCTTCACCAAATCAGACTTACATTTAGGGTTCCACCAATTTCGAGTTAGGGACAAGGATATTCCCAAAATAGCCTTTTGAACTCATGAAGGTCATTATGAATTTTTTGTAATGCCTTTTGGTCTCACTAATGCACCATCTACATTCCAAAGTCTCATGAACCAAGTGTTTCGTTGGTTCGTCTTTCATACACACCCCATGAAGAATGAGCATAAAATACCAATAACACTTATACGAGATAAATCCCACTCACTTTAGGATCTTGTTGGTTATCCAAGGTGTGAGTTACAGAGTTGGGTCGAATGGCTATTCACTCTTTTCTACTTCTGGAATAGTTTCAAGTGGACTATTTGTTACCTTACAATGGGTTTGACCTTCGTTCAATAATGTTTAGCGGTTGTTATCTTTGTTGACAATCGGATTTACAATGAGTTCTTTGATATAGCTCTTTATGCTTTAGCAGATTAAATAAAATACAAATTTGAAAGAAAATAAAAATGAATCATTTAACGGTGGAACAGAGAGAGTAGGGTAGGGCAGAAAAGAGAAGCTTATCTAACTTAGATGCAAATCAAAACTACCAATTTTAGTTACACTATTTAGCTTCACAATAAAACCAATCAAAGAGGAAGGTGTCCAGACTTTCTAAGATCACCTTCTACTAAGAGCATAAGACGGAGATGACATAGATCTGAAAGAAAACCATAAATAGAAGGGAAGTCGATGTCAACTGGTATCTCTCACCAACATCCTAGCTCGTGCAGGGAGGATAGAGCAATTAGAACAGACCCGAACCTTAAATATCTAATTTTCCCTAGCATACAACAAATGGAATGAAGCCTAGTAGCATATTCAATCTTGATAACATAGATTTACAACTAAAATAAATAAACCTTAGCGAGACGAAAACAAAAGAAGATGCACTTATCACAATCCGAAAGAGATTAGGCTCCTAGCCACGCTATCATAGAAAAACGATGTCACACCAACCCTAGGTACAGAACAAAGCATTCAAACAAGATTTGCAAGAAATTGCTAAAATGTCTTTTATTCTAAGTTTTCGCCTCCGAATTTACATTCAAAAGAAGTATATATAGACTCAGGACAGACCCTGATCTTTTCAAAATATCTTCTTCCAAATATCTAAATCTTATCATAAAAATCCCACCGTCGAGGCTTTACAATATAAGGCATTTTTATATAGTTTTGATAAACCCTAATCACTTTGAAAATCTTCGTGTGGATC
The DNA here is from genome assembly GCA_028583015.1 of Wollemia nobilis. Lineage (NCBI taxonomy): Eukaryota > Viridiplantae > Streptophyta > Pinopsida > Araucariales > Araucariaceae > Wollemia > Wollemia nobilis. The sequence goes on from JAQPPZ010017235.1 coordinate 18,685,101, forward strand.
TTGCCATAAATGGAGAAGATAAGACTTGGTTTCATCCTCATCAAATGGACACCACGTGTAAATGTATCTTTATCTTTCGGTAAGCCGTCAGAGCATCTCATTAATTCCTCTGCAAAAATCTGGATGAGTCACTGACTTCTCGGGCCTTCTATCCTCGCACAACCGCCTTTGTCTGGTTCGAGTTGAAATTCTCTGCACACCATTACTTTCGCCATAAATGGAGAAGATAAGACTTGGTTTCATCCTCATCAAATGGACCGCGTGTAAATGTATCTTCATCTCTCGATAAGCCATCAGAGCATCTCATTAATCCCTCTATGAAATTTATATGAGTCACTGACTTCCTAGGCCTTCTATCCTCGCACAACCGCCTTTGTCTGGTTCGAGTTGAAATTCTCTGCCCACCATTACTTTTGCCATAAATTTTCCCGACAAATGCATCCACCGACAAATTCCTTAAAGTTTTTTATTTGCGGCCAGATCTGCAAAATCTGGATGGATCAGAAATTCCCGGCATCTCCTATTTCCATCTGACGGTCCTCGCTTGATTTGTGCCGAAATTTAGGTTTGTCTGTCTTTCTCGCCATTACTTCTGCCATGAATGTAACTGTCGGATCACTTTCTGCAAAAGAAAAGCAAAGATTAGAACTTTTTAATTAATTAATTTTTCTAAGGTTTTTTAATGTTTTTCATTTTAATTAATTAATTAATTTTTTTATTTAAATATTTCTAGGGTTTGGACTGTGTTGAAAAGCTTCCACTTCCAGTCTTTGCATGGGTGATGAAAACATTTAAAGATATCGCCACATTTTCCTCCCCCCCCGCGGCCCCACTAAAATGGAACATAAATCGCGAAATGCCATATCAAGCAATTAGCCTTCGTAATAATTAAAAACTTTAATGGACTTCAAAATATTTTAGGGTACAATTAAATTTGAGCGAAATTCCGACATGTCCGAAAATGGAACATGTCGCGATATCGCGACATTTCCCTCAATTTATTTCTCCCAAGCTTGTGCCCTCGTGAAAATGGAACATGTCGCGATATCGCGACATTTCCCTCAATTCATTTCTTCCAAGCTTGTGCCCTCACGAAAATGGAACATGTCGCGATATCGCGACATTTCCCTCACTTCATTTCTTCCAAGCTTGTGCCCTCGCGAAAATGGGACAAGTCCGAAAATGGAACATGTCGCGATATCGCGACATTTCCCTCTCTTACTTCTTCCATGCTTGTGCCCTCGCAAAAATGAGACAAGTCCTAAAATGGAACATGTCACGATATCGCGACATTTCCCTCAAGCTTTTCTTCCAAGCTTTGCCCTCGTGAAAATGAGACAAGTCCGAAAATGGAACATGTCGCGATATCGTGACATTTCCCTCAAGCTCATTTCTTCCAAGCTTTTGCCCTCGCGAAAATGATACATGTCCGAAAATGGAACATGTCGCGATATCGTGACATTTCCCTCACTTCATTTCTTCCAAGCTTTTGCCCTCGCAAAAATGAGACATGTCCGAAAATGGAACATGTCGCGATATCGCGACATTTCCCTCAAGCTTTTCTTCCAAGCTTGTGCCCTTGCGAAAATGAGACAAGTCCGAAAATGGAACATGTCGTGATATCGCGACATTTCCCTCAAGATTTTCTTCCAAGGTTTTGCCCTCGTGAAAATGAGACATGTCCGAAAATGGAACATGTCGCGATATCGCGACATTTCCCTCAAGCTTTTCTTCCAGTTTGCAAATTCTCCAAAAATTGTAGGTTGACTCCAATGACTTTGTCCATCTCAATTTTGCATTTTTACATATTGGTGAAGGATCTTCCTTACTCAGAAATTATTTTAACATTTGAAAAATGAATTTTAAATTGCTCGAGAATGGTCAGCTTCACATGGCGTAGAAAAATGACGAAAATTCAAAGTGCCCAAAATTTGATGAAACTTTACAAACATCTAAATGAGCCCAATGGGTATCCCAATCTGCAAACGGAACTTAAAAATTCATCACGGATTAAGAGAAAATGCATTTAGAAGTCTACTGCCGGAAATAGAAAAACTATTGAAAATTAAAATTTCTAAATGATTATATGAGTAATACATTTAACATGCAAAATTTCAGAAATTTTAAATTGAAATCAATGCCATATGCAAGCCTACTTGGACACTTTGATGTAGGCGAAATTTGAAAATGGATGCAAGCAAAATTTGGAATTAAAACCCGAAAAACTCAAGAGGGTCCCTCAGGAAAAAATGAAAATTAAATATTTTCAAAAGATGGAATTTCATTTTTTTAGTGGGGGTGTGTTGCTTCTCAACAAATGGTGATATCTCAGGGGAAAATAGTAGCACTATTTAGAATCCGGAACTCTAGTTTCAAAACAATTTAGACTATGTACCATGCTTTGCCACAAATATTTTCTAAAATGATTTAACTACTATCTGCTAGTTGTTAAAGTTTCCCAAGGACATACTAGGTTGAACCACTTAAGGAAGATTCTGATGTGCGATTATAAGCATATAAACCTTCCTTCAAGGATGACCGGGGCTTTGAATGCTCACTATGGATTGATCAGCTATTTAGATTGTGCAGGGGAAACCGAGTAGAGCTTTGTTTACTAGTTTAGCCTTTTACAACCCCGACAGAGTTACTCTTTAGATTTTCAAGACCCTGATCACAACTATGAGGTGGCATCTATAGCTTGGTGAACACGTTTGAGATGTATCCTTCGGGAGCCTTGGCTATGCGCAGAAAAGAGTGCCAGTTTTATGTTGGCTTGCCCAACTTTCACCTTCTCTCTTTTTTTCTTTTGAAAGATACCGATAGCTGGAAAGCCTTGCTAGAATTTTTTTTTATATTTCATTGATCGAGCAATTGATCGGGTATCAATAGCCTCCTTGGACACTTAAAATAATTTTATGAATCGGAGTCCCCTCTCATGACCAACTTTTCTTGGATTCCCTGGGAGTTCTTCAGCCAAGCAATATAGTAGTTTCTTTATAATCAAAATAATTGTGGCAAGCAAGATACAAAATCCAATTATCTTTCTACTGTTGTTCTAAATAATAAGTAGTTCCACTTTTTAGCTCTAGCAGACTATCTCTTAACAAAAATAAAACAAAATGAAAACACACTACTTCAACCTTTAAACACACTAGCGCCAATTTTAAATGTTGATTTGTGTTTTGTTGTTTAGGCAAAAACTCAAACAAACAGGATTTAAAAGCTAAAGAGGAGGGAAAAAGGCCACCAGTTAAAGATAAATTTGCATAGACCTCAAAAGATAAAACACATTACTTCAAACATTTTAAATAAAAATAAATAAAAACACACTACTTCAAACTTTATTTACAATATATACATATGCACAAAGTCTTTGTGATTACTCAAATGATGTAGTGGATGGAAGAACTAAGAAATAATGCTTCAGATATTGACCATTGACAGGAAGGTTCAAAAAATTACCTTCCAGGTCTTGTAGATGAAATGCATTATTACCTAGGATTTCGACAATCTGGTATGGCCCTATCCATAGAGGTTGCAACTTGGTGTGTTTACCTTTCTTTTCATGGGCTTTGTCCCATAGAAGCACCAGGTCTACAAGTCTGAAGGCCTTCACTCTGGCTCTTTTGTCAAACCAGTGCTTGACTGTCTCTTGGTGTCGACTAAAATGCTCCAAGGCTTGAAGTCATTCATCCTACAAATTAATTAAGTCCAACACACGAGCTTCCGCATCTGCATGATCATCAAAGTAATCTAAAGCAAATTGATAAGTGGGCAATTTTAAAGAGATAGGAACGATGGGTTGGGTACCATACAACAAAGCAAATGGGGAAGTCTTAAGAGCTTCTTTATGTCTTATCCTGTCAGCCCAAAGTGCATACTTCAATAGTGTGTGCCATTGTCTAGGTTTGTCTCTAGCAGACTTCTTGATGAGGGGCTCCAACAAAGCATTGACATGCCTCTGTTTCTGTCGAAAGGGTTTGCAGAACTCCTTTAAGGGTTTTATATGGGTGTAAACTTTTGGATCAAAAACCTTTAGGTCTTTATAAGACCGGGCCATAACATCCTTGGACCTGTGACAGAATTCAATCATATTCTTTTTAATTTTAGGGTCACAAGCTTTAGCTAACTTAAGGTGTCTGGGATCCTCTTCAGTCCCGACATTCAAGTTTCTCCTTTTGTGTAGTTGTCAAATTATAAACCCCGATATCTACATCAACAAGATTGACAATCTCATTCTTGGCATTATACTCAGTGATCATGTGTTTATATCTAGGTTCTCTTTCGATTCTTAACTGATTTGCAACACCTTTCCAGGGCAACCACATATGTGAAAAATCAGTCGCCAAGTACCCATTCAAAGACTTTGACCAATCTCTACTCAGAAGCATTCTGTATCCCACAGGAATATCTACCACCTGAATGTCAATTTTGTGTTGTGCTCTAGGCTCAGATGCTAGCTGGATGTGTATACTTTGAAGTTCACCTACCACCTTAACCTCAGTTTTATCCAATTGGATGACTCTTCTCTCGGACTTCATAGGGGTTAAACCCAACTGTTGACAGATGGCTAGAGGCATGACATTGGCTAAAGCACCAGAATCCACCAGACAGTTGTGTAAATTCTTTCCAAATATATAGACAGTTAGCAAGAAAGGCAAAACTTCAGTCCTTTCTTTATACATGGCCATATTTGCATTTGCTATCTTCTTCCCCTTTTCTAGAGGTTTGGCAGTAGGCTCAGAGTAAGTCTTAATCAAATTATCCCTTTGTTCAGTAATTTGAGCCAACTCATGAAGAGTGATATTAGCCTTAATCTTCTTCATATCCTCCACTATATTGTATCCCTTATTGAGTGGAGCAACAAATCCATATGGTACTCTTGGATCTCCTCCCTTGGGTGGAGGTGGGTTATTATTTGGAGATGGATCTGGAGGAACATTATGGGAGTTTTCTGGAGGTGTAGATGTAGTATTAGGCTCCGGATTTTTGTTCCTGAGATTGTAGTTGTCCCTTCTATACTGTTGAAAAGCTTGCACTTCATCCATAGGCATCTCCACAACATTCTCTGACTCATCTAGAAAAGTGAATGAATCTAACACCATAGCTGCACTATGTTTGGATGAACTTGGACCATCAACATTTCTTTGATTTTCAGGAAAAACCAACTCACCAGATAGAGCTTCAAAGGCATTGCAGAACTCCAAACAATCCAATTCCCCGTGCTGAGATGTTCCATGTATCCTGCACCAGTTGGGCAAAGCCAAGTCACAAATATTCACTTCATGCCCCTTACCTTTATAATCCTTGTTGGGTTCATATGGTGGTCTAGTGAATCTATTATGTTGATAAGAAAATCTATTTGAGTTTTCCCCGGTGGACACTTGCCTTTTGAAACTCAAAAAGTCATTTGCCAACTTTTGGACCATCTTTGAGACTTCCTCAACTCTTGTTTTATCAGATTCTTTCTCTGTATTCTGTACATGTTCAGCATGTGTTACAGCCAATGGATTTCCTATCGGTGGAGTTTGGCATGCTGGAAACATCATTTGATGTGGGATGGGATTCAAAATAGGGGTATTTTGTGTAACAAAGGGAATTTGAGGAGCATTCAAAGGTTGAGGTCCCAATTGTCTTTCAAGAACCAAAGCTTCTTTATAAGCCTCTGTTAGATTAGTAATATTAGCATCTCTCTTCAGGAAAACAGAGGTCACTGGATCTAGGGAATTCTTGAAAATTTCCAATGCTAGATCTGCAGTTGGCACATAATGACCCGTCAATCTACCATAAGCCTTTTGAAACCTGACGTTGAAAGATCTGACAGTCTCATTGATTCCTCTCTTAATGCTGGAAAACTGTTGATATAACACACTGGGGTCAATCACTTCACCAAATTGTGATACAAAAACTTTCTCTAGGTCATTCCAACTAGTAATAGAGTCATTAGTAAGATTCAAAAACTAGTCGTATGCTCCCTCCCGGAGAGTGAATGGGAATAACCTACAAGCCACATCTTCATGCTGCACATTCAACAACTTTAGAGCATTTTTAAATGCCACTAGGTGTTCTTCTGCTATTCTGATTCCATCATGCTTGTAGGTAGGAAGATACTTCTCAGGATTTTTGGGTAAATCATGCGCTGCACCAGGGATATTCAAAGCAGTGGAACCCAACCAGTTTGCCATCACTACCTGATTAACGATAATATTTTGAGTTGCAGTTGGAGGAACTACAAGTGGTGATAAAACTATGTTGGACAAAGACTTGGCCCTTTTGAGGCTACTTCTCCTTGGGGTTTCCAACTCAGGCACAAGGAGCTCTCCAGCTCTGGAGTGGGACCTGGTTACTCTGTAGGTAGAATCCAGCTTTACACAAGCAACTTACAATCCTTAACAAATACTGAACGGAGTTCGGTCGACCCTCCTTCTAGCGCCAATTTTAAATGTTGGTTCATCTTTCATACACACCCCGTGAAGAATGAGCATAAAATACCAATAACACTTATACGGGATAAATCCCACTCACTTTAGGATCTTGTTGGTTATCCAAGGTGTGAGTTACAGAGTTGGGTCGAATGGCTATTCACTCTTTTTTGCTTCTGGAATAGTTTCAAGTGGACTATCTGTTACCTTACAACGGGTTCGACCTTCGTTCAATAATGTTTAGCGGTTGTTATCTTTGTTGACAATCGGATTTACAATGAGTTCTTTGATATAGCTCTTTATGCTTTAGCAGATTAAATAAAAGACAAATTTGAAAGAAAATAAAAATGGATCATTTAATGGTGGAACAGAGAGAGTAGGGTAGGGCAAAAAAGAGAAGCTTATCTAACTTAGATGCAAATCAAAACTACCAATTTTAGTTACACTATTTAGCTTCACAATAAAACCAATCAAAGAGGAAGGTGTCCAACTTTCTAAGATCACCTTCTACTAAGAGCATAAGACGGAGATGACACAGATCTGAAAGAAAATCATAAATAGAAGGGAAGTCGGTGTCAACTGGTATCTCTCACCAGCAGCCTAGCTCACGTAGTGAGGATAGAGCAATTAGAACAGACCTGAACCTTAAATCTCTAATTTTCCCTAGCATACAACAAATGGAATGAAGCCTAGTAGCATATTCAATCTTGATAACACAGATTTACAACTAAAATAAATAAACCTTAGCGAGACGAAAACAAAAGAAGATGCACTTATCGCAATCCGAAAGAGATTAGGCTCCTGGCCACGCTATCACAGAAAAATGATGTCACACCAACCCCAGGTACAAAACAAAGCATTCAAACAAGATTTGCAGGAAATTGCTAAAATGTCTTTTATTCTAAGTTTTCGCCTCCGGACTTTACATTCAAAAGAAGTATATATAGACTCAGGACAGACCCCGATCTTTTCAAAAATATCTTCTTCCAAATATCTAAATCTTATCATAAAAATCCCACCATCGAGGCTTTACAATATAAGGTATTTTTATATAGAGTTTTGATAAACCCTAATCACTCTGAAAATCTTCGTGTGGATCTTGCCATAAATGGAGAAGATAAGACTTGGTTTCATCCTCATCAAATGGACACCGCGTGTAAATGTATCTTCATCTTTCGGTAAGCCATCAGAGCATCTCATTAATTCCTCTGCAAAAATCTGGATGAGTCACTGACTTCCCGGGCCTTCTATCCTCGCACAACCGCCTTTGTTTGGTTTGAGTTGAAATTCTCTCCCACCATATAACTTTCCCCACAACAAACTCACCTCACCAACCCTCGATGAGCCACCCCCCCCCCCCCACCGGTTCGAGTTGAAATTCTCTGCCCACCATTACTTTTGCCATAAATTTTCTCGACAAATGCATCCACCGACAAATTCCTTAAAGTTTTTTATTTGCGGCCAGATCTGCAAAATCTGGATGGATCAGAAATTCCTGGCATCTCCTATTTCCATCTGACGGTCCTCGCTTGATTTGTGCCAAAATTTAGGTTTGTCCGTCTTTCTCGCCATTACTTCTGCCATGAATGTAACTGTCGGATCACTTTCTGCAAAGAAAAGCAAAGATTAGAACTTTTTAATTAATTAATTTTTCTAAGGTTTTTTAATGTTTTTCATTTTAATTAATTAATTAATTTAATTAATTAATTTTTTTATTTAAATATTTCTAGGGTTTGGACTGTGTTGAAAAGCTTCCACTTCCAATTTAGATGTCTGATGAAAATTTTAAATGATATGGCCAAATTTTGCAAAATGAATATAAATCCAAAATGCCATATCAAGCAATTAGCCTTCGTAATAATTAAAAACTTTAATGGACTTCAAAAGATTTTAGGGCACAATTAAATTTGAGCGAAAGTCCGACAAGTCCGAAAATGGAACATGTCGCGATATCGCGACATTTCCCTCAATTTATTTCTCCCAAGCTTATGCCCTCGCGAAAATGGAACATGTCGCGATATCGCGACATTTCCCTCACTTCATTTCTTCCAAGCTTGTGCCCTCGCGAAAATGGAACATGTCGCGATATCACGACATTTCCCTCACTTCATTTCTTCCAAGCTTTGCCCTCGCAAAAATGAGACAAGTCCGAAAATGGAACATGTCGCGATATCGCGACATTTCCCTCACTTCATTTCTTCCATGCTTTTGCCCTCGTGAAAATGGAACATGTCGCGATATCGCGACATTTCCCTCACTTCATTTCTTCCAAGATTTGCCCTCGCGAAAATGAGACAAGTCCGAAAATGGAACATGTCGCGATATCGCGACATTTCCCTCACTTCATTTCTTCCCAAGCTTTTGCCCTCACGAAAATGGAACATGTCCAAAAATGGAACATGTCGCGATATCACGACATTTCCCTCAACTTCATTTCTTCCAAGCTTTTGCCCTCGCAAAAATGAGATGTCCGAAAATGGAACATGTCGCGATATCGCGACATTTCCCTCAAGCTTTTCTTCCAAGCTTGTGCCCTCACAAAAATGAGACAAGTCCGAAAATGGAACATGTCGCGATATCGCGACATTTCCCTCAAGCTTTTCTTCCAAGGTTTTGCCCTCGCAAAAATGAGACATGTCCGAAAATGGAACATGTCGCGATATCGCGACATTTCCCTCAAGCTTTTCTTCCACTTTGCAAATTCTCCAAAAATTGTAGGTTGACTCCAATGACTTTGTCCATCCGTGTTTTGCATTTTTACATATTGGTGAAGGATCTTCCTTACTCATAAATGATTTTAACATTTGAAAAATGAATTTTAAATTGCTCGAGAATGGTCAGCTTCACATGGCGTAGAAAAATGACAAAAATTCAAAGTGCCCAGAATTTGATGAAACTTTACAAGCATCTAAATGAGCCCAATGGGTATCCCAATATGCAAACGGAACTTAAAAATTCATCACGGATTAAGAGAAAATGCATTTAGAAGTTTGTCGGCCAGAAATAGAAAAACTATTGATAAATTTTGAAAGATTAATATGAATTAATACATTTAACATGCAAAATTTCAGAAATTTTAAATTGAAATCAATGCCATATGCAAGCCTACTTGGACACTTTGATGTAGGCGAAATTTGAAAAAGGATGCAAGCAAAATTTGGAATTAAAACCCGAAAAACTCAAGAGGGTCCCTACGGAAAAAATGAAAATTAAATATTTTCAAAAGATGGAATTTCATTTTTTTTAGTGGGGGTGTGTTGCTTCTCAACAGCTTTCGTCCATTCCTATGCAAATTTGTTCTAGTATTCTTTGATGACATACTCATCTATAGCAAATAATGGAAAGATCATTTAGTACACGTGGACAAAGTTCTCCATATCCTACGCAAAGAAAAGTTGTTTGTCAAAATATCTAAATGCTCCTTTGGTATTCAAGAAGTGGAGTACCTCGGTCATATAGTATCTCATGAAGGTGTTAAGGTAGATCCCAATAAGATTAAGGCAACACAAGATTGACCCTTGCCTAAAACCATCAAAAAACTTCATGGTTTTTTGGGTCTCACGGGCTATTACTACAAATTTGTGCATTACTATGGTAAAATTATGGGTCCTCTCACGGCTCTCACCAAGAAGGATGCTTTTCAATGGTCAGTAGTAGCTACTAAATCTTTCGTGACCCTTGCCTAAAACCATAAAAAAACTTCGTGGATTTTTGGGTCTCACGGGCTATTACCGCAAATTTGTGCGTTACTATGGTAAAATTGTAGGTCCTCTCACGGCTCTCACCAAGAAGGATGCTTTTCAATGGTCAGTAGTAGCTACTAAAGCTTTCGAGGCTCTCAAGGAGGCCATGTGTATGACTCCAGTTTTGGCCACTCCAGATTTTCAAAAACCATTTGTCATTGAATGTGATGCTTCAGGAATAGGTATTGGTGTAGTACTAATGTAGGAGGGTCATCCCTTGGCATTCAAAAGTAAACAACTTTCAAGGAAAAATATTTGTAAATCAACCTATGCAAAAGAAATGTTGGCTATTTTACATGCAATGGAAAAATGGAGGCATTACTTAATCAATAGTCGATTTATTATTAAAACTGATCACAACAGTCTCAAGCATTTTTTAGAACAAAGGTTTTCTTATCCCAAAAAAAATAAGTGGTTGACTAAATTATTGGGATATGATTTTGTGATTGAATATAAGAAAGGTAAAGAAAATGTGGTTGTGGATGCATTATCTAGAAAATACGAAGAAGTAGTTATCAATGTCATTTCAGGGCCATGTTCGCAGTGGGTGTCTAAGTTACAAGAATAATGGTTGTCCAATAGTGAAACAACTCAAATAATTCAAGAGTTATCTATGGGTTCCTCTAACTAACCTCTTTTCGCATATGATGGCCAAATATTACGTAAGAAGAATCGTATTTACATCCCTCATAATTCACCAATCAAGGTACAGATTCTAGAAGAGTCACATGCTTCTCCTTCAATAGGACATTCAGGGTTTTTGAAAACCTACATGCGGGTTAAACAATCCTTTTTTTGGAAAGGATTAAAGGCAAAGGTTAAGCAATGGGTAGTTGAATGTGAAGTGTGCCAATGCAATAAGGGGGAAACAGTCAAATCACCAAGATTACTTCAACTGTTACCTATTCCGAATCGCCAGTGGGAACATATTTCCATGGATTTTATTGAAGGTCTTTCTAAGTCAGAAGGAAAAATGGTAATTTTCATGGTAGTTGATCGCCTTTCCAAATATGCTCATTTTCAGGCTTTACAACATCCATTTTCAGCAAGCAAAGTGGCCAAGGTATTTATGGATTCAATTTTTAGATTACATGGAATGCCCAAAAATATTGTAAGTGATCGTGATCCCATATTTACCAGTAATTTTTGGAGAGAATTATTTCGACTTAGGGGTACCAAACTAAATATGTCTTCTGCATACCATCCACAAACAGATGGTCAAACATAGGTAGTTAACAAATGTTTGGGTACCTACCTAAGATGTTTTGTTCAAGATAAACAATATCAATGGAGTCAATGGTTGTCATTGGAATGGTGGTACAATACTTCTTATCATTCTTCCACTAAGATATCTTCTTTTGAAGAATTATATGGAACAAAGCCACCAACAATTGACGATTATGTACCAGGATCTTCCAAAGTGGCTCAAGTCGACGATTGGTTATAGAAGCAACAAGCAACGCTCACTATCTTGAAAGATAATTTGGTCCAAGCACAAAATCGAATGAAGCAGCAACAGGACAAGCAGTGTTCAGAATGAACATTCAATATTGGTGATATGGTATTCCTACATCTTCAGCACTACAAGCAGCTATCATTGAAGCTCAAATCCAGTCAGAAGTTGTCACCATGATTCTATGGTCCTTATAAAATTATGTGTCACATTGGTGAGGTAGCATATCAATTAGAGTTACCCCAATCCTCTCGCATACACCTAGTATTTCATGTCTCCTATCTCAAAAAGGTGATTGGCCAGAAGGTACACTCTCAGTCAAAATTACCAGTGTTAGATGAAGAAGGGTGTATCCATCTACAACCAAAAGAAGTGCTACAAACCAGATCACGCAGACTCAGATCTCATCACATCCAATAATTTCTCATCAAGTGGTAGGATTTACCTAAAGAAGATGCAACCTGGGAATCTGAAAGTATTTTCCAGTCATTTCCAACTTTGAGGACAAAGATTTCGAGGAGGGAAGTCATGCTACAACCCTAACATAGCCAACTATGTTAGGTTCCAATTAAATTAATTATTTTCACTATTTAGACTAGGGTTGATTTATTTGATTAATCATCTATCTTTTCGTTTCAATATCATCTACGCTATTCGCACATTTGCCTTTATGACGAGGGAGTGCCCACCTCAAGTGGCTATCAGTTCTTATCATTGAAATATTATTTTAAGTTTGATTCGTGTAATATTTGAGTGCAAGTTTATATCAGAATTGAACAATTGATTGTGTGATTTTAAGATATCAAGGTAGTGCACTCTAAAATCCCTCTCCATCATAACTAATTTTACCTTGAATCGATAGATTAATCAAATCTAGCACACCCTTGGGATTCTTACCATAAACAATCTAAAAAGGAGATTTTCCTTTTGACCTATTGATTGAACTATTATATGCAAACTTATCTTGTGGTAAGGCTAAGTCCCACTGTTTCTATCTTTCTTTTTTCTAACCATTCAAATCCTGTATCAGGTCAATATGATGTTTAATATCCCTTTTCAAGGATAGTCCATCTAGTAACTCTTCTTGTAAGACATACACATACTCTTTCAGCAACTTTGTTGTTGTAGGTGGTATAGCAACATCCTTGGTATCCACCTTTCGTGTTGTTAACACATAACAAAAACCAACTTCATTCATCCCTATGACAAATTCCTTAGTTTTCAATAGGTTTTTACTTTACCCTTCTTCCTTATGCGATAATAAGACCAATTTTACTCCATCCTTCCATAATGTGTAAGTATTCCTTCCCCCATCATGGGTATTCTTCCTTTCATATTGCCAAGACCTCCCCAATAATAAGTGACATGCATCCATTGGAACTACATCACACCATACTTCATCCTTTTAGATATTCCCAACTGAAAACTTAACCAAACACCACTTATCTATAGTCATCTTGTTCCCTTTCTTGAACCATGATATGCAGTAGGGATATGGGTTCTTCTCACACTTCAAGTTAATTTTCTCAACCATTTCATTTGAAATCATATTTTCACTATTACCACTATCAATAATCATCTTACATACCTTTCCTCCAGATGTGCACCTAGTTCAAAATATACTCATACGCAGCCAAGAATCACCACCATATCTATCTTGTGCTTTCTTCTTCCTTGGAATGATCATCATCCTCTTTATCATGAGAAATTCCCCCATGTTCGTAGCAACTTCTATCTCAGTTTGCTCTTCTGCCCCAACCAGATTAAATCTAGCTTGTTCTCCTTATTTTCTTTCTTATGTTGGATAGTGCGTGCACTCAAAAGCTTTATGTCCTTCCTCACCACATTCATAAAAGATATATGGTCTTTTTGGGTCATCCCAATTTCATCCTTCACCATAACCCCTTCCTCTTTGTAATCCTTCACCTCTCTCATTATTACTATGACCTTGCCTAGACTCTTCTTGTTTTCCTGTATTAGTATATTCTCCCTTTGAGGGATTAAATCCACCACACCCATTGGTTTGAGGTGACGATGGTCCTTTCCTCACTCCTCTCCTCTTATGTTTCTCTTCCACTTTTAATGCAAACTTATATGCATCCTCTACACTATGGATCCGAAGCATACTCAACTCATCTTGTATGGCATAACTTAATCCATTTGCATACCTTGCAACCTTTTGTCCCGATTCTTAAAGCCCAACTCGAATTGATAACTTATAGAATTCATTGGTGTAGTCATCGATGTTTTGATACTTTTGTTTGAGGTTCTGAAGTCTACAAAACAATGTTTGGGCATAATATTTGGGCAAGAATTTCTCCTTCAGTTTTTTTTTTTTTTTACACCAGACCCTAATATTTTCCTTTCCTTTTCTTTACCTATTCTTCTATATATGATATCACTAAATCAATGCATGCCCTTTCAACTGCATGCATGCAAGCTTCAATTTATTTTCCTCTAAAAGGTCTTTCCACTCAAAGAACTTCTCCATGTTATTCAACTAGTCTATCAACTCCTCTGGTTTCAACCCTCCTACATACTCAAGGACATTAATATTGATCCCACCTCTATTTAATTCCAAGGCCCTAATTAGCATATCCTAAAAATGATGCTCCTTTGGCTTCTCCTTAATTTCTTCCTCTACATGAATCTTTGTCCCATTGTCCCCTTTCACAGCCTCATTATCAAAATCCAGATCTGCAAAATTTGCAGGATATCTTTCCCTCATACAGGCCATCTTTCCAATCAACTGGGCAAATTATACCTACAACTCTTGCATACGCCTGTTAACCTGGATATAACCTTATCTTCCTCTCTTCATGTTAATTTTTTATGTGTTATTCCAAAAATAAAAATAAGAATAGCAGAATAAATATAATTGACAAGATTACCTTCTCTCCTCAGCAAGATCCAACTTGCTCTGATACCAAATGATGTAAATCCAGCTACAAGAGGTTAGAACAAGAACCTCCAATCACATAAGAGTTGCAATGGAAATAAATTGAAACATGCTTCATTTTCTCATTTTTGGATTTCACCCCCCCTTTTACAATGTGATACTAAGGGAATATATATCCCAAAAGAAATCCTAAAACAAAACCCTAAAGATAAAAATTAAAACCCTAAATCTTAAAAAAGCTCAAATAGCCCTCTAAATTAATGCACATCATCATATCACCCATATTAAGCCTCCTAGAAAATCTCAACACCTACCCAGATCTAAGAAGTTATTAAATTCCAAATATCTTTTCTTCTAGTTTTCTAAAAAAATACTAAATTCCATTTTTTGGGGCACTAGAGGGCCCAATACCATATTGAAAAATCTTCTAGGTGATGGATTCACTTAGTTTTGCCATTATCCTCCTTATTATCTAGCTTCCCATAAAACTTAAAGTTGATTAAACAATTTGATCAAAAGTTATGCCCTTCGAAATATAGGCTCCTACATCATTCTCCTCTGGTTGAAAAGAACTCTGCTCCTACGAGTTCCTCTGATCAAACTCCTGCAACTCCACTTTATAGGTATTATTATTCATCTTTTTAAAAATTCTACATTGTTCAATTTGTTATATATGCCCTTCAAAAACCTCTCCTTGATGGGGTTAACCATTACCATGTCTCCCACCTCAAATACTTTTGTTCTCTTGCTTGCATCTATTGCTACTTTGTACTTTGCATTACTATATTGCAATTTCTTTTTGACTCCTTACAATTCTTGTATGTGTTCTGCAAATGCCTCTTCATCATCACTAATTTTATCCTGAATCGATACATCAATAAAATATAGCACAACCTTGGGATTCTTACCATAAACAATATGAAAAGAAGATTTTCCTTTTGATCTGTTGACTGAACTATTATATGTAAACTTATCTTGTGGTAAGGTTAAGTTCCATTATTTCTATATTTCTTTTTCCCAACTATTCAAATCCTAGATTAGGTCAATATGATGTTGAATATTTCTTTTTAGGGATAGTCCATCTAGTAACTCCTCTGGTATGACATCTGCATACTCTTTTAGCAACTCTGCTATTACGGGTGGTATAGCAACATCCTCAGTATCCACCTTTTGTGTTGTCAACACATAACAAAAACTAACTTCATTCATCCCTATGATAAATTCCTTAGTTATCAATATATTTTTACTCTTCCCTTCTTCCTTATGATGTAACAAGACCATTTTACCTCCATCCTTCTAGAGTGTGTAAGTATTCATTCTTCCATCATGGGTAGCCTTCCTGTCATATTGCCAAGGCCTCCCCAACAACAAGTGGTATGCATCCATTGGAACAACATCACACCATATTTCATCCTTGTAGGTATTACTAATTGAAAACTTAACCAGATAACTCTTATCTATAGTCACCTTATTCCCTTTCTTGAACCACGATATGCGGTAGGGATACGGGTTTTTCTCGCACTTCAAGTTAATTTTCTCAACCATTTCATTTGAAATCATATTTTCATAATTACCACTATCAATAATCATCTTACATACCTTTCCTCTAGATGTGCACCTAGTTTGAAAGATACCCGTACGCAGCCAAGAATCACCACTCAAAAGCTCTGTTCCCTTCCTCACCACATCCATAACAGGTATATGGCCTTTGTGGGTCATCCGAATTTTGTCCTCCACCATAGCCCTTTCCTATTTGAAATCCTCCACCTCTCTCAAGATTACTATGACCTTGCCCAAACTCTTCTTATTTTTTTGTATTAGTAGATTCTTCCTTTGAGGGATTAAATCCACCATGCCTACTAACTAAAGGTGACGATGGTCCTTTCCTCACTCCTCTCCTCTTATGTTTCTCTTTCACTTTTAATGCAAACTGATATGCATCTTCTACACTATGGATCTGAAGCATACTCAAATCATCTTATATAGTATAACTTAATCCATTCACATACTTTACAACCTTTTATCCTTCTGATTCTTCAAGTGCCACTCAAATTGATAACTTGTAGAATTCATTGGTGTAGTCCTCGATGTTTTTATCCTTTTGTTTGAGGTTTTGAAGTCCAAGAAACAACATTTGGGCATAATATTTGGGTAAGAATTTCTCCTTCAGCTTTTTTTCCATTTTACACCAAACCCTAATATTTTTATTTCATTTTCTTAGTCTCTCCTTCTATAGATGATCCCACTAAATCAACGCATGTCCTTTCAACTTCATACATGGAATCTTCACTTTCTTTTCCTCTAAAAATATTTTCACTCAAAGAACTTCTCTATGCTATTCATCCAGTCTATCAACTCCTCTGGTTTCAACCTTCCTGCATACTTAGGGACATCAATCTTGATCCCATCTCTATTTCCTTCCAAGATCCTAATCAACCTATCCTAAAAATTATGCTCCTTTGGCTTCTCCTATAGTTCTTCCTCTACATGAAACTTTGTCCTGTTGTCTCCTTCCACAATCTCATTATCAAAATCTATATTTGCAAAATCTGTGGGATATATTTCCTACAGGCCATAATTCTAATCAACTGAGCAACTTGTGCCTACAGTTCCTACATACGCCTATTAACCTGGGCATAACCTCTTCTTCCTCTCTTTATGCTAATTTATTATGTGTTATTTCAAAAAAAAAAATAAGAATAACATAATAAATGTAATCGACAATATTACCTTCTCTCCCCAGCAAGATCCAACTTGCTCTAATACAAAATAATGTAAATCTAGTTGTAAGAGGTTTGAACAAGAACCTCCAATCATATAAAAATTGTGACAAATAAGAATAAAATGGTAAATCCTCCAATAACATAAGAGCTATAATAGAAATAAACCCAAACATACTTTATTTTCTCATTCCTAGATTTCATCCCCCCTTTTACAATGTGATACCAAGGGAATATATATCTCAAAAGAAACCCTAAAGATAAGAAATTAAAACCCTAAATCTTAAAAAAATTTGGATAACCCTATAAATTAATACACGTCATCGTATCACCCGTATTAAGCCTCTTAGAAAATCTCAACACCTACCCAGGTCTAATAAGTTATTAAATTCCAAATATCTTTTCTTTCAGTTTTCTACAAAAACACTAAATTTCATTTTTTGGGGTACTAGAGGGCCCGATACCATATTGAAAAATATTCTAGATGATGGAGTCACCTAGCCATGCCATTTTTCTCCTTTTTTTTATTATACTAGAGGAATCGGTAACTCGTTACAATTTTCTACGCCTCTTCATGGGTTCGAATCTCGCTTCTTGTCACCACTATAACCTCTAGTTGCATCAGGTAAACTTTTTACGTAGCCGACTAATATGACATGAAACACCCATCAGTACTACGGGGCTCAAGGTATTGGAACCCTCATCTCTGTGCTCCTACATAACACACCATTTTTCTCCTTATTATCTAGCTCCCTATAAAATTTCAAGTCGATCCAACGGTCGAATCAAAAGTTATGCCCTCTGGAAGATAGGATCCTGCATCATGGTTTTTTCTTCATTTTTATGAAGCAAGGCTTCATTATGAATAGGAGGAGATGACTCATCAATATGAGGGAAAACACCTTCATATTTGTATGTCTCATATCCATCCTCTTCATTAAAAACCACATCTCTACCAACATGCATGGTGTTAGTAATAGGATCAAAACATCTAAAAGCTTTAGATTCAATAGAATAGCCCACAAAAATGCATATGATGGATTTTTCATCAAACTTCCTTATCTTTTGTCCAGGAATGTGCACATAACATGTAGAACCAAAAATTCTCAAATGACCAATGTTTGGCTTTACCATGCCAAAGCTCATAGGGAGTATAATCTTGTACCAACTTTATAGGACATCTATTGAGAATGTAAATAGATGTATGGACAACTTTAACCCAAAATTTGTTTGGTAACTATTCTTTCAACATGCAACATGTCATCTCCAAAATGGTCCTATTTTTCTGTTCTACCACTCCATTTTGTTGAGTGTAAACAATAGTCAACTCCCTCTTGATTCCAAGGCTTTTGCAATACTCTAGGAACTCATTTGAGGTGAATTCACCTCCATGGTCTATTCTTAAGGTTTTAATACAAGAACCTAACTGCTTCTCAAAAAGAGCCTTAAAATTCTTAAAATAGTCAAAATCTTGTGATTTCTCATGCAAGAAATAAATCTAATACATTCTTGTATGATCATCAAAAAACAAGATATAATACATGATTTTATGTAAACTCAAGGTTTTCATAGGTCCACATAGATTAGCATGCACTAACTCCAATGGTTTTTGAACTTTGAACTTATGATGAGGAAACTTCTCTCAATGTTGCTTTTCAAAAAACATCCTTCACATATTGTGTTGAGAGGTTTTGTGAAAGTGGGTAGTCCTCTAACAAGACTCTTCTTTTGGATTCCATCTGAGGAGCCAAAATTGAGGTGTCCATACCTCTTGTGTCGTAGCCATGCTATATTAATTGTGTTCTTCAATCATCCACATGTTGGTTGTATTTTCAATCCAAACATCCTATTTTCTACCATCAAAACTTTAGTTATAATTTTATTGTTAGACACATTATGGATTCTACAAACATTATTTTCAAAAATTGCTATATAATTCTTTAAGCATAATTGTCCAATGTTCAAAATATTATGTTTTAGCCCAAGCACTTAAAGTGTATCATGCATGTAAAAGATCTTACCATTCTTTGTTCTAATGGCAAGAGTACCTTTTCCTACTATATCAACTTGATTGTTATGATTAAATGTGACTTATTTTGTAAAATTGTTATCAAGTTCAACAAAGAGATTTTTATTTGTTGTCATGTGATTTGAACATCCAATATCAAGATATCATGAATGATTCTTAATAGACCCAAAATTTTTCAAAGTGAGAAAGAGATGTTCTCCTTTTTCTTCACTAAAATTTGATTTCTTTTCATGCTTTTTCTTTTTAAAATATTGCTCTTCAGTGTGATTATCCTTACCATAATAATTGCAATGTTTATGGTCTGAATCATGAATTTTATCATTACCTCTTCCATGTCCTCTACCATGGCCTCTACCATGACCTCTTCCATGGCCTCTTGAAGAAGATGATCCTAAAGTGGTAGATGAGGAATTTTTTGTATAGGCTTGTTGTTCATTCAATTTTAACTTGCCTTGAAATGCTTGATTAATGACTTCTTCTCTAAACCAATAGAAATATTGACTTTGAAACCAAATGAAAATTTTAATGCTATGTGAAAAGCCAGTAGAGGATCCTTTGTCTCTTCTACATAGCATTAAAATCTTCAAACAATAATCCTACCATAGAACAATAACCTTACCACAAAATAAGAACCCTACCACATAACAATATCTCATGAAATGCCACATAGACCATGCTAACACAACACCCTATCGTGACTTCCACTAAGACTATAGTTGTTGCACTACTCAATAGGATCCCTACCATTAAAAATTAAACCTACCACAAAATAGTATCCCACCGTCACACTGCTCAACAAAAACTCTACCACAAAACAATATCTTGTCGTTGAGACCATAGTCGTCGCATTGCTCAACACAAACCCTACACATATTCACAAGTAACAATCTCATTATATTTCTTTGATGATGAACAACCAACCTCTATTTTGAAGGGACATGAATACCCCTTATAATCCAAGAGATGATTTTCCTTTTTATTCCTTATTAAAGTCTTCCTTCCACTTAAATTCAAAATTGTTTGTGTTTCGATTACTATTTCTCTCATTGTTTCTTTGTTTTTGAGCTCATTATTAGTTGGTCTACTTGGTTTGGCTTCAACCCCTACATTTTTTGTTTTTATAGTATTCCTAATGAGTCTCATTGAAATGTCATCTTGTTTAGAGGTCAAGGGTTTGTTTTGAGTAGACTTTTTTGACTCATATAGAAAGCAAAGAACATAATTAACATTTCAATACCTTGGTTGGAGCATTCTATGGTTGAGATTCTACTTTAGACTCTTGTGGCTTTGTTCCCCTATAAATTAGGGTTTTCAAATTTTTCGTCACCTCCTCCTTCATTACTTTTGGTTGCTTCTCCACATTGTCTTCTTGTTCTTTTATTTTTTTCTTCTTCCCCTAGGGATTCCTTCTGACCCCTACCTCTCTTGATCCTCTGCAAATTATCCCTCCTTGGGGGTATCAACAAGAATACTAAACTTATTTGCATCTAAGGGAACTTAGGAGGCTCCTCTTCCATTGTATCCTTTTCTTTTGGTTGCTCTTTCCTCCTCCATACCTTATTAACCAGTTCTTTAGATGGATATTTTTTTGGAAAATATCTTATTCTTTTACAAACTTTGTAAAGCTTAAGAGAATTTTCACATTCAATTGGTTGTTCCCAAACCCAATACTCAGAAACTAGACAAATAGAGGTTGGGAGCTCATTCCTCAAATCAGTAGTAATACAAAATCAAGCAAATATAAATCTAGTTTTTACCTTCATTGTTGAATCAAAAGTTATTAATTGTCCCATTGCTTTAGTTATACCTATTAGAATATGTTCATTCCAGAACTCCAATAGAAGCCCTGGTAGGCAGACCCAAACCAGGGCAAAAGTTATATTTTAAGAATTTGGGTTAAAACCCAGTCTCCAATTCCTTAAAAAAAGGCCCCTCTTCCCATAAAACCAAGGCCCTTTTGTTAGGACATGGCCTAAGTATTCATAGTTTACAAATGAAAAAATCATAAAACCCTTTAGGAGAGTTGCAATATCGATATGCCCCCTTGGCTTTCATTTATCAATAGCCCATTTCCTTACCATATCTAAATTCGACTAGGCCCCAATAAATTTTCCAACAAGGCTATTCTATTTCTGGTTCACTAGTCTATCTACTAGCTTTTTGGGATTTTTAAGTAGATTTTCTCATGTATATCCTCTGGAGAAATATCAAAATTCTCCTCCTATTGAAGATCACCACCCAATAGTTTATCTCTCCAAGACATCTCTCCCCTCCACCAAGAGAAATTGGAACATGAAATGCCTCATGGGCCATGCAAACACTGCATCCCCACTGCAACCACTACCAAGACCGTAGTCATCGCATCACTCAAGAGGAACCCTACCACATTTCTTCCAGGGTTTCCTACTCAACAGGAACCCTATCTTATATCTATGTTTTATTGTTAAATTTTTATTGTTCTTAATATTTGTTGAATGTTGTTAATTTAGTAAATGTGACTGATTTTTTTTGTAACAAGTAAAGAGATTCATAGCAGTGTTGAAGTTTTCACACCTCGTAGTTTTGCCTCCTAAAATGACTAAGTATTCTACAAGTCAAGGACCCCTTTTGTATTGGTTAACATCTCATATCAATTCATGCACATTTCCTTCCCCACACTTTGCAAGTACTAAAGTGGTTAAGTTTTAGCCCTCTATGTGTATTGAAGCATCCAAGTTTCTTTACACCTTTTCAAAAGGGGTTATGTATTGTCTCGTATTTACAATTTATAATGAGTCAAAACTTGTCTAAGTATTTTCTTTATGGTGCAAGCATAGACAATTTTGAAACCATTTTAGCTACAAGATTTGTCTTATCTCAGCATTCATATACTTTAATATTGTAGGCTATGGTACTTATTTTTCAACCAAAATCTAAGTTTGTCTAGAAGGAATGTGGTATTGAAAATCCTATTCAATAGATTTTACTAACCATGATATTTTTTGATATAGAATTCCTAAGGAATCCACCACACCAAGCACCCCTTCATCAAACCATAAGACAAAAAGCATAAAGGAACAACTGAGGGTCCCTAAGGTCATAGGGAGAAGGACACCATTATGGAAAGTAAAGATCTAGTCTAAAGCATGAGAAGAGGAGATGTAGCAAAGTGACAACACAAAAGCAGACCAATAATCTCACACATTCCTTTGAGAAATATTAAAAGACATTTTATTTTACATTACCTTTTATTCATTTTATTTTGTGAAAGTTGTAATTATTAGTAAGGCATAACAAAAGCATATGTGATGACCCAATTTTGTAATAACTTATCAAAGGACCATCACTTTAGTTAGAATGAGATGACTTAAAATAATATACATAAATGTATTACTTTGCATGCATATGAAATTACCACCTTAGTATTTTTATAAATTAAGAGCAAATGATGAAACATGATCACTCATTTTGGTATTATAAGGTGTATATGTTGTTGAAGTAGCACTATCAAACTGAACATTAAAGTTGATGGTTTTTCAATATAAAGTAGTAGAAAAATCCAAGACTTTTGTTGTTATTTTGTGTTTAAATTTGTTGAAGTTGTCACACATGAATAATACTTTCTTTTATTATTCTCTTTTTAGTTCATTTTCTGCTTTAAAGATAACTAGTAGAAAAGATCTTGTGGATTTTTATCAATGGTATCTTGTGAGTTGTGTTATTTCTTCTATTACTTCTTACATGTGAATTTACATTTACATTTAGAGAAAAATCTATAAAACTCTTTGCAAGTAGAGAGTAAGTTGGTGAGTGGGAAAATATTTACTTTTATCTTTATCTATACTTGTTGGTACCTTTTTGTTGAAATCAAATCTATGCCCTCATATTTGCATAGATCCTCCTTATACAATGATGAATACTAATAGAGATATAGTTTGTAGACATTGTAAATATATTTTCCTTTTTCCTTTTTGCATGTCACCTTCTTGTTACAGGTGTTAGGTACTAAAATCCTTAATTCATCATACTTTGATGTTGTCTTGGGATTTAGGTTGAACCCTAAGTATAGAGTGTCTAGAAAAACAAAACGATAAGGAACCACTCCTCTTTCGAGAAAATGAAGGAAATTCACCTTGGATTTACTTGATTGCACCATTAAAACCATTTTGTTGGCTAATATATTTGCATCACAAGTTTTTTTTTAAATCCCGAATGTTTGATGGATTTTGGGTTGCTTTCCTTATCCTCCTAGTTCATGTTCTTTTTATTTCTTTCTTGACCTCCTTGATGTCCATCAGTTTCTCTTGTAACTTTATTGTATTCTAATTAGAGTTATTTTGAATTCTTATATTTTCCTTTGTTTTTTTTTGTTTGCTTTGATAATTAATCTTCTATTAAGTTGTTTATGTCCTTTGTTGAATCATGTCCTATTTTAGTTGCTTTAAAATTTTGTTCTCCTTTCACCTCAAGTCCCTTATGATATGGCTTCATCTTTTTGCATTATTTCCTTCCATTCTATATTTAATACTAAATTCTCTCATTTTTTCAAATTCTTTTGTATAGATTTTTTCTTTGTAATATGCTTTATTTTTGTTTTTGAAAGCACTCCTCATCTTCCCTTTTACTGCCTTTTGGTTTACCTTGTGCTCTTTCCTTATTGTTGCTATGCAATCCCTAAATAAGTGCTTGTACTAATGGTATGCTAGACATGTAAAATAATTACATTCACAAGTGATATCTTGATTTCACTCAAACCCTTCTATTTCTGGCAACGTGTTTTTGGCATCCATCTATCCAAATTTAGAATCATAAAGTGCTAGTATAAATAGCCAACTTGCCTTCTAAGGTTACCCTTGGCATGCATAGGTGTAACCCTAAAAAAACTATATTTTCAATAAAATATATGTTTTAGAAGTCACGAGACAAAGCAAATAACCTTATCCATACTTAGATCTTTCCATTGCATTTCCTCATATGACTTAAAATCTATATGCCACTATTTCATGAATAATTTCAAACTTCTACAAAGCCAAAACCCTCCTTAGAAAATTTTATCTCTGTCCAAGTGGTAAAGCGCAATGGTTTGGGGTTTGGCTCTTCTTTGAGAGGTCCAAGGTTCAAACCGCAATGTTTGGTTGTGTTAATTCTCTATTGATAAGTGTAGCTCTTGGCTTTACGAGAGGTCGTGGTGGGAGGAGACTACTCAGGCCTATACGTTGGTAGTAGGGGTTTATCACACTACCGAAATAAATTTAAAAGCCCTTAAGGGCTAGGTGGATTGATAATTGTCTTTCTAGCTAGACACTTACCAAGAAGAGACCCAGGTTCAAACTTCAAGGGCATACCTATTGCAAAGGTAGTAGTCTGATTTGAATCCTCTAAGTGCGTGCCAGACTGATGATGATGGTACAAATCCCGAGCAATTGGTGGTCCCCTTCATGCTGGGTCAACAATAACAAAGTGGTATAGGCTTGTTAGAAGCAACCCATGTGGTTTGAACCCTACACTTTACAGTTACTAAAAATGGCATAAATGTAACCAACTCTCCTACGTATATAGAAAAAAAAATGTCTCAATCCTCTTTACTCATAAAAACAACTACAAAATAATTTGCTTAAACAAAATCATATTTATACTCATCTCAAATTCAACAATTCAAATAGTTCTTCCAAATTTAATAATACCCAAAAACAACAAATTACATCTCTAACCAAATTATCATTCAATTTGTTCTACTACCATCTCAATGTTAATGTTTTCTCTAAAGCTTCTATACATAACCTTAATCATATTACTCTTTATCTTTGATTTTTCCAATGGTCTTGTCAAAATAATACGTCTTAATAGCTAAGCACCCCTACCTCTAGGCATCTTTGCTACTCTAAGATTTCTTCAACGCTATTATTTCATTGATAGAGATTGATCCACAAACAAAAATATAATACCTTTTTAAAAATCTTTCCGGATAGAGATTATCTCCGCACCTTTGAATAAGATAAATTATCATTTAACCTCGTATATAAAATCTTAAAACATAAAATCTTCCTAAGAGGCGGACTTCAACAAATCGTTATAATAGTGCATTAAAAAATTATTATAAAAAAAAACTATATACATATTTATATATTTATGTTATATGCGTATATAAAATATTTTATACTTATATCTTACATTATTTTATTTATTAAATTAAAATGAATTTCATTTGTATTATATCATGCCCATGTAATGGTATCACAACAACACCTTTCTACTTATACATGTATTTTTTTTTTTTTTTAGAAATACTTTTTATACACATCCGCCATGGGGATTGAACCCGGGTCACATCACCAATAATGCAAGTGATGTCCTTGCCGTAGACCACACCACACGAATTATATACATGTATTTTTGATAAGACTCAAACTTAAATCTCTTTTATAAATTAAGAACTTTTGTGTAGTTTGGTAGGCTCTTAGTCTTGATCTTATTTCAAGTACTCTGACTTCGGGCTATTTGTATTACTCTTTTATTTTAACATTATAGTTGCTGATTTTCAATTCAAAAAAATCTCCTATATTAATTAATTTTTTTTTAACCAATTAAACCTATACCATTTAATAATATATTTTTTATATACAATGAGTTATACAGGACTGAAATAAACCATATCAATATTAAATCATGATTTATGTAAGATTGAACAGTCCCACTTATATTACATCATGACCACATTACATTATTTAGTTATTTATTTTTGCTTGATAGGAGAGTTGGTTGCAACCACACTATTTTTAGTAGCTGACAAGTCCAAGTTTCAAACAAGAGGGATTACATCCACCAAACCTATTCCACCTCATTGTTTTAGAGTTCAGGTTTCAAACCACATGGGTTGCATCCACCAAACATATTCCACCTCATTGTTTTAAAGCCTAGCGTGAAATGGACCACCAAGTGCTCGGAATTCGTAGAGTCCTCATCAATGCACTCAAAAGATTCTGATCAGACTAATACCTTTGCAACAAGCTTCTCCCAAAGTGACCACATCACATTATGACCATATAATATTTTATATATTTTTTCAAATAGATTATATAAGATTTTAACGACCTCACCTATATTACATTGTAACTGCATGATAATATTACAATATCTAGGTAATCAAACATATATCGGTTGATAAGATTCAAACCTCTACCCTCTTAAAAATTAAAGAGAATAACTAATTAAACTAACCCATCATATATCTTGTATTCATTACTTCTCCAATTTTAATTATTCTTTAATTGTTGATTTTTTTTTAAGATTTAAAAAAAAAGTTGATTTTTTTTTAAACTTTCAACCAATTTTAAATTCCACGTATTCTCTCCTTCTCCTCAGTGGACCGACCTTAAATTACCATTTAATCCAGTAAACATTATCCATATTTTTAAAATTAAAATATTAAAAATATATTTTAATCATATAAATAAATATATATCTATATACGTTTTTTTAAATTTTTGTTCAAATAAAAATTTGATGCTATCACTGAGCTTTAGTAGAGCAAGGAGTCAAAGAAAGAAAGAAAAGACAAATAAACAAGCCCTGAAAATGGAAAAGCTGCAGGGAAGAAATTCCCAAGCTCTCGTCAGGAACATGCGTCCTTGTAAAATGTAGCTGATTTCAAGGTAATGTTCATTTTTTAAAAAATGGAATCAAATTATACTTGCACTGCAATTTTCATGACTTTAAGAATGTAATGTAGGGGAAAAATTATTACAACTGTATGCCTTGGAAGGATTTGCATTGAGAGGAACTCTTTGTGTTATTTGGTATATTGTCTGATTTTGTTTGGTTGAGTACATTGGTAACATGTTTCTGTTTGGTTGAGTACACTGATATTATTATTTTTAATTCCCATACCTTACATGCGATGGATTGAATATGGGAATAAGACATCGAGTTTGAAATATTTTATGCTTAAATACTACTTGCAAGGGTTTCTATTTCACCAAAAAATTGTAATTTGCAAGGGTTTCTATTTCACCAAAAAATTGTAATTTGCCTTCATTCAATATATTTGATGTTGTGTTCTTCATTAAAATGGATCATACATGTTTTGTTTTTGAAACATTCATCAAGTTAAGCTTTAAAAGCTTTATGTGTTTTTTATTTAAGTGGTTAGACTTTTCTGCAGTTCACGTTAATACCATTTAATACTTGAAATGATGATTGTCTCGAATAGTCGTCGTTTTTTCTAGCATCTTTTGACCTTTTTGCAGTAAACTGTGAGAAACTTGCACCCAGTTTTGGTCAGTTGACATTGTCTTGCATTAATCACACTATCCGAATCCAAAAAAAAAAAACACATTGTCTGGTGTTCAGGAAATTGTAATAAAATTGGTGTAGTTTTTAGTTACCATGTTCCACTGGTTTTTGTAATTGTCAGTGAAGTTTCATTGATGGTTGTGTGGATTACATACTTTTTCCTATCCAAGCAATGTATGGAAGATGGGCTCTTTTGCAGAATTGGAGATCTAAGAAACACAATAGGGTTATGTACCTATTTTAGACGTTCTGCACAAGTTACTTCCAAATGATATTGCTCGACTGAGTTGGTTGTTGGCATACTTCAAAGCCCTGTACCTCCACCGAGGACTTAGAGGAATGGTGAGACTCAAGTTGACATGATGTAATAAAAAGGTCAAAACTCAAAGAGGTACTCAATTGTATATATAAGTAAAACAGTTCCCTTGCTTAACAAAATGGATATCATATGCTCAGGAGGGATGTTAGCCTTGTTTTGACCTAGAAAATCATTTTTAGATATTATTTTTTGATGATTCATAAGGAGGCATTTATAGAGGCCTTGGTCGTTCACTCTTTTTATAAGAGATAATTGCCAAGAGTTGGGCAGTGACTTGATAAAGACCATAGTTGAAATGATAAAGACCATAGTTGGATAACTCACAATTCACAATAAAATCGGCAGTCTAATTTTGGAGATTTTATCAGCAACTAGGCAAAAATTACACTGAACAAATTTTCAATAAAAGAAAAAAATAATTTTAAACAACAATTGGAGAGCCAAAAAGTTGATTTTATATTAGATATTCATAAAAAAAGAGTACAATTACAGTCCTTGAATCAACAAATCCAATCAAATACATTATAGAAATGCAACATTTCAAAATATGAAGCAATTTTTAAACTGCTTTTTGTTTTCCCTTCCTTCCCCTTGCACTAGATGGTTGGCCTTGGCTTTGAACTAGTGGATGAATTGGAGGCTTCTCAAGTATGGTATCATCATGGTATATCTCCTCCAATCCTCTTAAATGTTTTGCTTCCTTCTCAAGTGCCTCAATGTCCTTTGTAGTAAAGTCGGTATCCAGTATCCACAGGAGTCTTGACAATCCAATCACATAGTGGATCGTCCAATTCAATTGACTCATAGGATTCACTAGCTTCCACTTGTCTTATGCAAAGCCTAAGATTGTATTGCACAAACATAAGGTCATTTAGGCGCTCTTGTCAATCTAATAGAGGCCAATTTTGCTCACATCCAAAAGCACTACAAGGCTGACTCAAGATGCGGACAACCATCCCCTGCAGAGTAGGTGGCTTGGAACCATAGTCTTCCCACCATAAATCTACAAAAAAAAAAAGAATTGAAAATATTAATTTACATTCGTAAACTACATGAGTGTAAACTACATAAAAGATTTAATAAAATTTTAAACTTTAAAATTTTAAATGCTTTACCTGGTCGTAAGTTTGACCTTGCTTCTTTAGCGAAGGAGGACGCAAACAAGCTCCCTCCTACGGCCTTATACAGTTGCAACTTAGTAGGGATAAGGCGATGTTTGGCAGGGTTATCTATCATCCTCTCTACACAAGTATAGAACCTTGCTTGGACCTCTTCATCACCGCTAAGACTACTAGTGTAAAAGAATTTGGGGTTCAAGAAGCACCCCACGACATGAATAGGTTGATGTAGTTGCCTTGACCATCTCCTATCAACAAGCCAAATTGGTTCAAACTTGCATTGTTGCCACTGTAATAATGTTCAATGGCCTTTTTGACTCTATCCATTACCTCATACGGATAGCCCATAGCCAATTTTTTACCATCTACAAGGGGAAGAACCCTTACCAAGGGTTCTTGTCACTTGCCATTAAATAGTAAATACTGAAAATTTAGAAAAAGTAATAGTAAAGTAAAAAGTTAAATTTGAACTCAACAAGCAAATTGCAATTACCTTAAGAATTTCTTGAACACTCACCCAAAATGAATCATTAAACACTTGCCTCCATATCCGCTGCCCCTCCTCTTTTGCATGAAATGGTGAAATGTACCATTCCTTGCTCACAAACATCCACTTCAAAGCAGGTGATGCTGTTAGAAGGCTCTACAAGGTGATGAAATTGGAGGCAAATCGAGTGATCCCTTGTTAGGAACCTTGCAGTAAATTAAAGCACATCCATACAATATTGCAATAATAAATGGAAATTAATGCAAATAATTAACAATATTGCAACATGAAATGGAAATGCAGCAGATTATATTGCAGAAACAAAAGCACATTACAAAATCGCAAGCCACTTCGAGGGGGCAACCTCCTTGGAAGCAAAGCTTCGTTACAATATGAAAATATGAGATGATCCATCCTCTTGCCCCCTTGGTTCTTTTAAAGACTCTAGCTAACCCTAACCCTAACGCTCAAGGGTTCCCATCCACGTGCAAGTGGGGGCCCAAGCTAGTAACTCCTAAATAACAACCGTTACATCTTTATATAATGTCTCTTTATAATAAATAATGGTTACATCATATGGGCCCATAAGCCTAGGCGCCCAATGTACCACATGACTATGCAATTATTAATGATGTTAGGATAGGGTCCTAACATGCCCTTCCCCTTCAAAAAAGCTTTGTCCTCAAAGCTTGAGATGAGGAAACTGTTGTTGGAGCTGCTGAAGAGATTCCCATGTGGCATCGTCTTGTTGTAAGCCCCGCCACTAGACTAAGACTTTAGTGATGGTGCGGTTGCAGAGAGTGCGGGTTCTTCGGTCCAAAATGTTGTCAGGCTCCAAGATGACCGAACCTTCATCATCCAACTCGAGAAGTGTCGACTGGACCTGAATGCGGTTGCCAAGTACCTTCTTCAGACAAGAGACATGGAAGACTAGATGGATCTTGGAAGAAGGTGGTAAAGCGAGCTTATAGGCCACTTGTCCAATTCGTTGCAACACCTGATAGGGTCCATAGAATCTTGCTGCAAGCTTTTGGTGAGCACGGAGTTGCACTGATGTTTGCTTGTATGGCTGTAGTCGAAGGAAGACCATGTCCCCTACATTGAAACTACGCTCTAAACAATGTTGATCTGTTTGTTGTCGCATCCGGTTCTGAGCCATAGCCAAATTTTCCTTCAGTTGCTATAGTAGTTTGGTATGGTCTTGAAGTGTCGAATCCACCACTTGGACATTGGATTTGCCTGGAACATATGAAGAAGGTGATGGGGGTGGGTACCCATAAACTGCCTCAAAAGGAGTCAATCTGGTGGCTGTGTGGAACGAAGTGTTGTACCACCACTCTGCCAAGGGAAGCCACTTGGCCCATTGGGTTGGATGCTTGGAGGTAAAACAACGGAGGTAAGTTTCCAAGCATTTATTGACAATTTTTGTTTGCCCATCTGTCTGGGGATGGTAGGCTGAGCTCATTCTCAGTTGTGTACCCTGTAGTTTAAACAGTTCCTACCAAAAACGACTGGTGAAAGTAGGGTCGTGGTCGGACACAATGGATTTTGGCATACCATGGAGGCAAAAAATGGAGTCCATGAATATTTGGGCAATGGTGGAGGCATGGTAGGGGTGGGCCAGGGAACAAAAATGAGCATACTTCGAGAGATGGTCCACCACCACAAGAATGATAGTTTTTCCTCCTGATTTTGGAAGCCCTTCAATAAAATCCATGGAAATGTCAGTCCATACATTTTTTGGAATTGGTAAAGGTTGTAGAGTGCCTGGAGTACAAACCATTTCTCCTTTCATCCATTGGCAGATCTCACACTCAACCACAAAAATTTGAATGTCCTTTTTCATTCCTGCCCAATAGAATGAGCATTTAGCCCGCTCATAGGTTTTCAAAAAACCCAAATGGCCTACCGTGGGTGAAGCATGCATCTCCTTCATTATGTCCTCACGAATTGACGAATTTTTAGGAACCACAATGCGAGCTTGATATCTCAACAACTATCCATCCCACGAGTATCTAGTGTTTGAATTGGGGTCCCTTTGGAGCTGTTCCCTCAAAGTTTGCAAGGTCGGTTCTTTGGCTACCTCTTCTCGAAGTTGGATGACCCATTGGGGAAGTGGGGAAGAGATGGCACACAACGTGCCTTGATCCTCAAACTGACGAGAAAGGGCATCTACCACAATATTTTCCTTCCCCTTTTTGTACACAATTTCATAATCATACCCCAACAATTTTGAAACCCATTTCTGTTGTGTTGGAGTCGATACCCTCTGTTCTAGAAAATATTTCAAACTCTGATGATCCGTTTTAATGGAGAAATGCCGCCCAATGAGGTAAGGTCACCAATGATTGACGACATGGAGAATAGCCATCATTTCTTTTTCATAAGTGGACTTCCCTAGATTTTTCCTAGACAAGGCCTTACTAGTGAAAGCTAGGGGTCGCCCTTCTTGCATTAATACTGCACCAATGCCATGGCCCGAAGCATCGCTCTCGATTATAAATGGTTTGGAAAAATTGGGAGTAGCTAACACTAGAGTAGAAGTCATGGCTTCCTTGAGATCCTGAAAGGTGTTTTCAGTTGGCGTCGTCCATATGAATGAATTCTTCTTTAACATGGCAGTTAGTGGGGCTGCTATTTTTCCATAACCTTGGACGAATTGTCGATAGTAGCTAATGAGACCCAAAAATCCCCAAAGCGCCTTGAGAGTTTGAGGCTTAGGCCAATTTTGTATGGCCATAATTTTCTTTGGGTCGACCTTAACTCCCTCCTGTGAGACGATATGACCCAAATATTCGACCTCTTGCATTCCAAAGGAACATTTAGATCGTTTGGCAAACAATTGATGCTCTTTCAAGAGTTGCAAAGTCAGATCTAGATGATGCAAGTGCTCTCCCCAAGTGTGACTGTAAACTAGAATATCATCAAAGAAGACCAAAATGAACTTGCATAGGTAGGGGTAGAAGATATTGTTCATGAGACTCTGAAAAGTTGAAGGTGCATTAGTTAGGCCAAAAGGCATGACCAAAAATTCATAATGACCTTCATGGGTCCTGAATGTTGTTTTCGGGATGTCTTCTTCTTTGATCCGTATCTGATGGTATCCAGATCGAAGATCCAACTTGGAGAAAAATTTAGCCCCATGTAACTCATCTAGTAACTCATCAATCACTGGAATAGGAAATTTATCCTTGATGGTGATTTTATTGAGTTTGCGAAAGTCTATACATAGCTGCCATGACCCATCCTTTTTCCGTACTAATAGCACTAGTGAAGAGTAGGGACTGACACTGGGTCGAATTACCCTTGTTTTTAATAACTCCTGGACCAATTTCTCAATTTTTTATTTTTGCACATATGGATATCTATAGGGTCGAATGTTAGGTGGCAAGCTCCCTGGTACAAGTTGTATTGCATGATCATGGGATCGTCGTGGAGGTAGCCCCTTGGGTTTCGAAAAGACGGAATCATGTTTATTCAGAAGTATTTGCAAGTCCCCTTGCTGTTTAGGATCTTTCATATTCTGTGCCTGGATTGCAAACAACTATGCCACTACCCCATGTGAGGATTTTTTTAAGAGTTTCTCCATTCTGTTTGAGCTAATGATCTAAGTGGATCCCGCAGGTGAGCCGCAGAGAGTGTACTACTTCCCATTCTGAGTGAATTGCATCCATAGTTCAACAAAATTCCATGCTACTGTTCCCAAAGTGCGAAGCCATTGTGCCCCTAAAACAACATCGCATCCCCCTAAAGGAAGAACCAACATATCTATTTTGAGTTCATATTCCCCTATCTTGAGCTTACATTCTGACATTTTCCTTTACAAGGTAATGTTCCTCCATTGGCCACCATAACTTCAAAAGAATTGTAGGAATGTATGTAACAATTGGCTTGCTTGGCTATTATTGCCACATTTTGCTAGTTTGTTCACTTGCAGTTCTAGAGCCTTGTCCAGATTTGGATGCATCATTTGAATGCAGTGTTCGAATGAAAAAAATTGTAAAATTTTGCTAAGTATTTGTCTCTTCCCGAGATCGCCGTCGCTACCGTGCAATTTCTGGCAAAAGCATGATTGTTTGAGCGACTAAAGGCAGCACATAAAAAATTGTAAAATTTGCCTAAGTCTAGGGGAGCTAGCGATCGCCGTCATGCACTTCAAACGCCCGTCGCTATGGCTCTTTTTTGGCGACAGAGAGCAGCAAGGAGAAGAGGACAAGCTCGCGATCGCTGTCGCAAATGGAAAAACTCCTCAGCGCGCAAGGTTTCCAGCGATCCAAAGAAAATGATGAAAAGGTGCTAAGTGTTGCGCGGGGATCGCCGCCCCGCCCCCTGGCGAAAACAAAGGCGAGCGACGCAGACACCATGAGGATAGAAGAGGGCGCGAGCCCCGGACCGTTTCAGCGACGAAGGGGAAGGGGAACCAAAACGCAAAATATGCTTAAGTGTCTCGCCGTCGCCGCCCCTTCGTCCTCATCAGTGCTGCGGGTTTCTACGATTCGTAGCACAAATCTAACCCTCAATCGCAGTCGCTCACCATGTTTTCTCAAAGTCGCTCCAGTTTTGAGCACTCTGTAGCAGGGGTCGGAGTTCCCTCCATTTCTCGAGGCTGTTAGGCAGGTATCACCTCCCCGGGTAAAACACGCAAGATTTCAGGAATTGAGCACTCTTCACGGAGGGTGAAAATACACTTCAAGGGCAGAGTAGGTGAACATTGAATGACAAATTGCGCTGCACCTACCACATTAATTGATAATCCCCTTCCCAACTACCGGATTTGTCAGAGGTTGTACGAGCCGCACGCCCGGAAAGCAACTTTGCGCTTCTTGGCAGGTTTGGGTATCTATGCTCAGATTGTAATCGGGGGGAAAATTTCTGCTATAAATAGCAGCTCATTTCATTGTAATAGGGGGGGGGGGCATATTGCTAGAGGACTTTGTTGTGGCGGACCACCTTTTACTTAATTCAAAGCATCCTTGCTCTCCTCTTTCTCCCCCCTTTTGCCCCCCCCCCATTTCCACGTCCATTTATATTGTGTTTGTTTGAATTCCGAATCCGAATTTGAGCATTGGTGATTATTTAGATCCGGAATACAAAAGAAGGATACATAGGGTAGAAAACACGTTCATGCTTTGTTTTAATTGTTGTTGGTTCGGATGCAAATTTGCGATCGTGTTGCTTGTTCTCCCCCACCCAAAGCATGATATTTCATCTCTTTCTCTCCTTATCTTTTTAATCTCTTTCCGGTCCTTTACCTTTTATCCCTTTCTTGCCTCTTATCTAACCCCCAAGTAGGTTAGGAAAGGAGCCGACCTTCTCCGGAGATCGGTCCGGGAGGCATCCCTTCCTCCCGGCCTTTCAATGTTGGTCTGCGGGTCTAGGGCGCATTGATATACCAAGTCCTTCCCAGGTGGCGGATCCGTGGCCAACAACTACTCGTGGATTGATGAAGTTATGTGTACTACTATAATCAATAAGGATTATGATTTGCTGCCCCTTAAAATATCCTACCACCTCCATAGTTTGAGGAGTTGAGACTCCTGCAAGGTCATGGACTAAAATTTTTGGATGGGGTTTGTCTTGGACTTCAAGCTGCTTTGTTTGTTCCTCTTCTTGATGATCCTCTGCCACCTCTTGAGATTCCATGGTAGCAGACTCATCCATATCAAGCAAATACAATTTTTGTTGCACACATTTGTGTCCAGGTGAATACTTCTCATCATAATTATAACATAGCCCTTGAGCTCTATGAGCTTCCATCTCTTCTCGACTCAATCATTTGATGGTGGGTGACTTGTTAGTTGGATTGGTGGTTGGTTTATTTGGGAATGGGGGTCATGTTTGTGGAAATTTGGAGGTGTGTCTCTATGCAGCGAATTTATCTTCTACCAGCCTAGCCAACCCTATTGCCTGTTGCAAGGTTTGCGGATTAAACATTTTAACCTCAGCTTTGATATCATCCTTCAACCCACTAACAAAACAACTTTGAAAGAAGTCTTCATTCAAGCCAGTAGTATGGTTTGCCAATTTTTCAAATTGAGCCTGATAGTCTCTAACAGATGAGGTTTGTTTTAGTTTAGTGAGGGCTCTTGTGAAGTCCTCATACTCACTAGGGCCAAATCGAGTGAGTAATTGTTTCTCAAATTCATCCCAATTAAGATGGGGATACACTTTTTTGACCCATTGATACCATTGCAAAGCATTAGATTCAAAATTAAAAGATGCAATTGTGAGCCGTAAATGCTGTGGAACATTATGAAGGCTGAAATACTGCTCTGCTCGACACAACCATCCATCAAGATCCTTCCCATCAAATTTTGGAAAGTCTAACTTTGGTAGTTGGTATGTATTATTATTGGGATAGGTGTTGTGTGTTTCCCTTTTGGGATTACTCAACCCTTCGCCTTTGCGGTCAAAAGGACCATATCGACCATATGTTTGGGTGCTACTAGTTATGCGACTTTCTAGTTCTACAAATTTTTCATTCACTCCCTCCTTAATCTCTTTTTGTTCCCCTATCACATATGCTACAGATTCATTCAATGTCTTGATCTCACTCCGCAACTGGTTTAATCCATTAGTGATTTGTTTTCCAAGGGTCACAGTGAGGTGCTCACCCCATTGAGTCACTTGTTGGTTGATTTTTTGATCCATTTGTTGACCTCTAGTGCCTATAGCCATATACTAGGAGTTTGGGCCTTCCAAAGATGCTTACTAAAAATAGAAGTGTTGTTTTAGCAGTTACTATTTTTATTAAGGGTCTGGAAAAGTGTTTGGGTGCTATATATCAAAACGACCAGCTTGACGAGATGATCACAATGGACTAGGTCTCAAAATGACATTATTTGGCATCCCAAAGTTTTTTCTAGACAACTGTCGACTATTTTTCTCCTAAGTCTTTTCTTCAATAAGAAATGTTTTATTCTTTGTTCCCTGACAACTACCCTGTTTGATACTGTTCCCGACTATTATTGATAATTGCCCTGTCAGATATTGTTCCCGACTATTACTAACAACTGCCTTGTCTGACACTGGTCTTGACTGTTATTAACAACCTTCTATTTTGACAACTATCCCTTCCATTACTGGCCCCAATAGTTAGTTTTGTCTATCAAGAATTGTTACAGTATCATCAATTACGCGATAGGTGTAGTCTCCTCAGTATGCTCAAATCTGTGATTAGGTTTTTTAGGTTTGACAGTTTGTGTTTAGGGTTTGACATACAACATAAAACAAGATAATTCTAAACCAAGGTGTGTGCACTGCCCATTGCCCTTTAATATAATATAGCAGCAATCAATAATGCTCAGACCGATATTTTAGGCCACTACTCAAGGAGGATTCCACACATACCGTTGAGCACACTACCCACCTCTCTAACAATATTGAAGGGTAATCTTCCCGAGTGTTGTGCTCGATGCGTTATGGATAGATATACAATCGAAGGCTTCCTAGGGCTAAAGGTTTCTCCTAAGCCTAGGGGGGTTTTCGTTTATACCTGAGGGTACGTGGGTCCTCAAGTCCATATATGAATGTTGTTTGAGGCCTAGGTATTGGAGTATGATCACCCCTCACTTCACTAGATGCTTTACGGGCAATCTAACTTAGCCAATAACGACAACTCGTCCATGATATTTTAAAACCCCCGTCATAGGGTTTCTAACATATTAAACTAAAACAACATAAACAAATTGACTCAGATTTTCGTAGGATAAAATGTAGAAAGCACAAAAAGAAGGAAATCTATACCTAACATGCATGGAAGGGCAGGACAGGAACTATTGCAGCTACAGCAGGATGCGACCTTGTAAAGTGCTCTGATACCACTTGTTAGGAACCTTGTAGTAAATTAAAGCACATCCATACAATATTGCAATAATAAACATAAATTAATGCAAATAATTAATAGTATTGCAACATGAAATGGAAATGCAACAAATTATATTGCAGAAACAAAAACACATTACAAAATCGCAAGCCACTTCAAGGGGGCAATCGCCTTGGAAGCAAAGCTTCGTTAGAATATGAATATATGAGATGATCCCATCTCTTGCCCCCTTGGTTATTTTAAAGACTCTAGCTAACCCTAACCCTAACGCTTAAAGGTTCCCATCCACGTGCAAGTGGGGACTTGAGCTAGTAACTCCTAAATAACAATCGTTACATCTATATAGAACGTCTCTTTATAATAAATAACGGTTACATCATATGGGCCTGTAAGCCTAGGTGCCCAATGTACCACATGAATGTGCAATTATTTAGGATGTTAGGATAGGGTCCTACCATCCTTGGGCGAAGAATGTCCCTCTCGTCATTGTGCTCCCTCATCAAGCTGACACCCATGTGTGGTTATAGGTAAATTGTGTAATGTTCTTCGCCTCTTCTACCACGGTCTTCACCCATGTCATTTTGCCAATGTCCTTAAGCATGAGGTCAATGCTATGGGTAGTAGCACATGGGCTCCAGAAAATAGAGGGGTACTCCTCGAGAAGTCTACCCACAAATACATATGCTAGTGCATTGTCCGTCACTACTTGGACAACATTCTCCACTCCTATTTCTAGCATGGTCTCCTCCAAAAAATTGAATAACAATTGTGCATTCTTTGCCTCTTGTGAGACATCAACTAGCTTTAGGAAGACCATGGATCCATCCGAAGCCACCATGAAGTTCAGGAGCATGCGGTTTCTCACATCCGTTCATCCATCTGAAAGAATGCTGCAACCTTTTTTCCTCCATGTATTCCTTTGCTCTTCTACAAGAGCACGTGTTTTGATGACACACTGCAACAATGGTCCACTTAAATCTTTTACTGAAGGTGTCTAAGCTCCTTTATTGGACACTCAATGCCCTCACTAGGGCATCCCAATAGCGATTGTTCACGCAATTGAAGGGAATGTTGTAGTAATACCAAAAATTGGCTGTAGTTGTCCTTACATCCTTCACCTTGTCCCTCCCCCATGCGGTATTATGAATTGTGGTTTGTCTTGTGCTAGAGCCTTATCCAACACTTCTCCCACTCCCACTAGCACTACCTTGCCGAATGCGAGGGCTAAAAATAGATTCTTCGGCCTCGGCATCGACATCCTCCAATTCGGCCTCATCCCCATAAAAAGAGCCCCAAGGCCCCACTCCATGTCCCACTGCAACTCTTGTCCTTTTGTGCTCGATTTTTTTGGCCTCTTTGGTGCACAACCAAGCCTTCACCTCATTTCTAATCATATCATTTGCTCTAGGGTAGGGGTCCACATCATGCCCCGGTTGCCCAAGCAGATGGAATTTGAGGCGATGGATGCCCTAGTTTCCCTTAACCCTAGGCTTCCACATTGGGTCTCTTCCTAGGCTTGGACTTGGGGCTGCAAATGAAGGAGTCTGTTGGGTTCCACTTGAAGGAGGATCATTGTTGCCCATGGCGGTTCTAGGGACCTCACCTGAAGAATCCATCTCTATTTCCTAATAGGAGGGAAAAATAAAAAATAATTAATTAATCAGATGCCCTAGCCTACATGCTTGAAAAGAAAATTTGAAGATAAACCTAACAAAACCCTAGTTTTTTTTTTCATGGGCAGGGGGGGAAGGAACTGTTGCCACATTTTGCACAGGGGTGCCATGTTTGTGGTTTCTGCAAGTGAGCTGCTCTTTCCTTCCCTCCTCATTTTCCCTTTCTTCCTCTCCCTCACAGCTTCATTCCCTCTTCTTCTTTTCCCCCTTTCTTCCCCCAGTAAAACTTCAGCATCTAAGTGTTGGGGCGACACCCGACTTCGCAGCGAAGTCGGAGTGCGCCCCTCAGTTGGAGCGCAGTAGGTAACCCGTGCGCAACAGGACAGGAAGTGACCGAAAATTTGACTAAGTGTCAAAGGGCGACACCCGACTTCGCAGCGAAGTTGGAGTGCGCCCTCCTTCCTGGGCGCACTAGGGGAATGGCCTATCAGGAAAATGGCTAAGTGCTGGGCGACACCCGACTTCGCAGCGAAGTCGGAGTGCGCCCCTCCTCCAGTGCGCAGTCCGTACAGCAGGAGAGCCAGCACCGGTGCGACACCCGACTTTGCAGCGAAGTCGGAGTGCGCCCTTTGACCAGTGCGCAGTTTGATGAAGTCAACTCAGAAAACGCCAAGGCGAGAAGGCCTTCCAACTGCGCTGTTTTGCTCCTGCGCAGCCCGATAGCGCCCGAACCCCCGGCAAAGTTGGATAAACTGCCTTTCAAGGCAGACACATGTCAAACTTAAGCATCTGACAAGTGTCCACCTTCGGGATTCGAGCCAAGACTTGACCGCGGAAGGACAAAGCATGGGCTACACTGCCGGCCCCAGTTGTCAACATTAAAGCCGATGTGAAGTACCACCTGCCGCACCTACCCGCATTCCTGTTGGTCGAAGACTTGTTCCAACGCGGCTGCGACGTAGTTGTACCGCCTTCGGGGACACCATGTTGTAAGTACCGTCCGGCCCGACAGAAGTCAACATCAGCAACTCCTCAGCCGCTCGTGTCAGCTATTGTCTTTTCTGGGACTATGTGCCTATGAATGTAATCAGGGGGAGTTTTGGGCTATAAATCCCCACCACATTTTCAATGTAGGTGGTGGAAGGGGAATATATTGCTAGGGGACAATTGTTGCTGTGCGTTTGCCTCAAATACAGACATATACTTGGCTCTGCTTACTGTATTTTATCTTGCATGCTGCCTCTCCTTGTCATTTCTGCCTCATGTTTCTTGTGTCATTGCTTGTTGTTGTACTGAACTCTGGACTCCAGCATTTGATGGCCAGGTATTCCTGGAATGCATAGATAGAGGATACATGGGATCGCTGATAGCTGTAGTTTCAATGTGTGTTTGTAGATGAATGCTGTTAGTAGTGGTGATTGATTCGTCGCCGTGCTGCTTATTCCCCCCACCCAACTCCAATCACATTTGGAATTTCTTTCTGCACTTTTATCTCTTTTTGTACCTTTTATCTCTTTCCTGCACTCTTATCTTAACTCAACCCTCCATAGGAGCCGGCCTTCTCCGGAGATTGGCACGGAAGGCATTCCTTCCTCCCGGCCTTTCAATCTGGTGGGCGAATCTGGGCGCAATAACAACAAACCCTTTCTTCATGGCAGATTCGTAACCAACAAGAACAAACAAAAAAAATAGGGCCTAGCCTACATGCTTGAAAAGAACAAAAAAAAATCAAAAGAAACTCTAGCAAAACCCTAGTTTTTTTTTTTTTTTTTTTGTGGGGGGGGGGGGGGGGAAATACCTCATAGAAACAATCTCAAATCTCCTTGAACCGATGTCCAATATTTGATGCAATCTGGAAAAGTGGTTTAAGATTATTGTTTTCACCTCTTAGAAGAATTTCCACACAACTGGAGAGAAGAAAAAATGAGCAAATGAGAAGAAATGGGTTTTTAAAACAAATTTCTGCATTTCTCCTCTTCTTTTGCACTTGCGATCAATTTTATCATGAGAAATCGACAAATTTTTGGCATAAATATTGCCGCGAGTTTCTTTACGTCAAGAAATTAAAAAGAAAAAATCATGGGCTGCAATTTCTCACGAGTTTTTCAAGAAATCACAAGTTCTTGACGATTTTTCTAACTATCATAAAGACCACGTACCTATCTCAAATTTTTTTTTTTTTGAAAAAGTATATGAGAAACACCATTAGTTCATATACCCAATGGATCATTTCTTCTTAATCATAGGTTGAGAAAAGATTAGGACAAA
Source organism: Wollemia nobilis (assembly GCA_028583015.1). NCBI lineage: Eukaryota > Viridiplantae > Streptophyta > Pinopsida > Araucariales > Araucariaceae > Wollemia > Wollemia nobilis. The sequence goes on from JAQPPZ010017235.1 coordinate 18,726,268, forward strand.
CTATAAATATGTACCAGTCAATAACATATAAACTGTAATTAAAATTTTGCTTGAGAAATTAAGGCAGGACAATGAGAGAACTGAATTAGCAAAGACCAACTGCTGCCTACATTGAAATCATTTGGAATAGTAAACTACAACATACAACTGAAAAGTCAAATCGGTACTGGATCTGTGTTGAAACGTGAAACACAATGGTAATGGCAATGCGACGAGAAACAAATGATAGCAAAGGTTGCGTATAAGAAATGGATTTGCATAGAGGCAATTTACATTCTTTCTAGCACAAAACCCCATATTTATCCATTACAACTCTTTTTGAAAGAAAGTGCATAGAGATTATATGCACAATAGAGGCCTCAAACAGTTGATTGTATGAAAAATACAACAAAAAGATTATGTTATTAACCATTTCGAAGGTCAAGATATACAATCAAACATAGATGTTGAAGAATCCATTTGCAATGCATGTTTCGGTTGCGTATCGATTCTCACATAGAATATGTGAAACAGGACTCTTCTGTCGTGTTTCTGGTAACATAGTACTAGATATATGTCGTTTTACTATTACCTTGGTTGTCTGCTTCAGATTATTGACTCTAAATTATTTTTGAGTAACTTTTCCTTGGTGAAAATTGAAGAATAATAAGGGCCATATGCCCATGAAATGTTGTCAGAAGTGATAAGGATCATTTGTGCATATTCAAAATGCAATTCGACAGGGAGATGGTTTCCAGGAACAGTTTGCTAATGTTTGAACTGATATGTGAAGGGTTTTAACCAATTCAATGGCTATTTGCTGCACATTACTAAAATGTACTCTAGTAAAGCTTTCATCTACCGCACACTGTTATTGTGTTATAATGCAAGTTGTCGCATGTCTGTAAAATTTCCTAAGTTGTTCTTATGCCTTTAATGATTGATTTGAAGGGTTGTATGCATAAGTTGTTCTAAAACATATAAGGATAAAATATTGGTTTTGTTTTTATTTCCATATCTTAATGTCCAGTGATGGTTGCTGATCTAGAATGTTGACCAAGGGACTGTTGCTTCAATACTGCTATCATTTAGCGTTTACCAGCTGTTTTATATCATTTTGTGACTCTCAAATTGGCTAAAAGGGGTCTGTGTAACAAGTTGTCTTGTTCTAGCTGCAAGCTTACTGCAGTGGTAAGGGCTTTGGCCTCTCTTTGAGAGGTCCAAGGTTTAAACCCCACTCAGTATGAAGGGACCATGACCCCTCATAAAAACATGTGTAAACTCGCTGAAAAAACAAGTTGTCTTGTGGCCTACAGTAATTTATTTGAAGTTGTTGTGGATGTAAAGGGCAACTTAGGCTGTGATCGTGTGGGCACATTGGTGACATCGCTTGACGATGGAGTAGGAAGCTTAACTTGCGTATGGTTGGATGGTATAAGAGAGCAACTTTTAGTTACAAATCATATATGGGGATACTCGTAAGTCAGAGGCCTTATCATACCTCTCAATTTATGTACATATCTTGGATGCTTCAGGAAAGTTTTATGGAATTCTGACGTGGTTTTTGTATGTACTTTTGGAAACTCTTGAGACAAATCTATACCTGAGTAGCAATCAACCTTAGTTTCATTGTACACTGAATAAAATAGCAAAATAAGGATGTACGGGAAACTTGATTATAATTAAATATTTCCTTCATGCTTGGACATGTATATGTTGTATAAATTGCAATATTTAACACAACCACTTTTATGCTGCAAACTGATGGCTATGTTTTCTTTTAATTGGTAAAAATACCAAGGTTCACCCATGGGATTGTTACCTTGGTTTATGATGTGAAACTTCTTGTTTCCAACCACTTGTGTCAAACCCCTTTGGCAAACTGGTGACTATGTTAATGTGATTAGAGTTTTCTTATGATCTTAGAATGGTATGATCTACATAACATGAATTAACTGGAGAATGTATCTCACCTTCGGAAGTGTATAATCCATATGGGTTAAGTAGTAATGTTTGAACTTGCAATTCTGATCCTTTGGTTATGCTTTGCATGAATTAAATTACAGCCAAGCACCAGGTCTCAATTCTATCTATAAAAGATAACTGTGGAGAAAAGGTTTTGCTTCTCTTAAACTTAAAAAGAGTTGTAAACATGTGCCTTCATATTTTGAAAAGCTTACAATTGAAGACTAATTCAATTTTACTATTAAACCTTGTAAGGCAAGCCACAAACAGGACTGTAATGGAAAAGCCTCTAGCTAAAACCTGATAAGTTTTTGACCCAGCTAACTGTTGCCATTTTCAAGGGGTACATCATTTTTATTTCTTTTCTGAAAGAGCAGTTCTCCCGGGTTCAGCCCTAAACCGCAGCAGAAGAGCAGCACACCAATGTAAATTTTTTGGTTTAGGGCACCTCAGAGTGAATCCGGGAGGTTTTAAAAAATTGTTATTTGTGGTGAATTCGTCTAAGTGTTTTTCGCCCCAAAGCGCTGCAGTTCGGAGCGCTTTGGGGCATTTTCGCCGGCCTTGAGCGCTTTAGGGCGTTTTCTGAAGGTGGGGAGAAAGGAGGAAATGAGCTTTTAATTCAAAATTTTGGCTAAGTATTTTTCGCCCAGAGCGCTGCCAGTTTGGAGCGCTCCAGGGCAAATCCCCCCCTCTCGAGCGCTTTGGAGAATTTCCTCGCCTGTTAGTAGTTGTTGTGCAAAGTTGCTTGTTTTTGGCTAAGTGTTGTTTTGTGCCCCAAAGCGCTCCAGTTTCGAGCGCTCCAGGGCACTTTTTCCCTTTTGCCGCGCTTTGGAGCATTTTTGAGGCGGCCCACGTGAAAGCAAGAGGCCCTAAGATTTTCTAAGTGTAAAAAGTGCCCCAAAGCGCTCCAGGGCAAAATCCCCAAAGTCGAGCGCTTTGGGGGTTATTTCCGGCACTTAGCGAGAAGGCGAAGAAATCCAGTTTGGCTATGAACTCAACATGCGCCCTAAAGCGCTATCATTTGGCAGCGCTAGAGGGCAGATCTCTCCTTCAGGAGCGCTCTAGGGCAGTTTTGCCTTGCTCATTTTGGGTAGCCAGCCAGTTCTCAGCTTTTGCGGCAGTGCGTTGTTTGAAGTAGTGTCGGCGCGTTTCCCGCCCAAATTTTGCCGGTCAAGCAGCAGGTGTCCCCGGAGTTAAAAGTCAAGTTTTTCGGGACAAGGGCTCATCCAGGTACAGCCAGGGCCATACTTCAGCAGCAGAGTGGGTGACCATTAAAGACGAACAGTAACAGACATTTGATTCAAAATGCAAAAGCACCCACCGCATTGATGAGCCGTTCCCTCCCAGCTACCAAATCTGTCAGAGACCATGCCATCATAAAGGAAAAGAGTTGCAGATTCAGATACGGCCGACAAGGATAATATCTGGCCGCTTTTTGCAGCTTTTACAGGTTTGGGTATTTGTGCCCATATTGTAATCTGGGGAGGGTTCTCTGCTATAAATAACACCATTTTATATTGTAATAGGGGGGGAACATTTTGCTAAGGGAAGCTGCTGTAATTAAGACTGTTTGCTTCAGATATAATACATACTTTGGCTCCAATTGTGTCTCTTCCTTTTATGCTGCCTTATCCGTGTCATTTCTGCATTTACTCATTTATTTTTCTGATTGCTGTCATTCTGAAATCTGGATCGCGGCATTGGCAATTATCTGAGCCTGGAATGCATGTTTAAGGATACATAGGGAGGAATTTTATAGTTGGTTTCTGTTACATGTATTGCTTTGATTGTTGTTGGTTTAGTTGCTAGTTAGTTACTGTGCTGCGTGTTCTTCCCCAACGTTGAAATCACTGTTTCTATCCCTTACCTCTTTTATTTCTTTCCAGTTCCCTTATCTTTAAAACCAAAAGTCACATAGGAAGTCGGCCTTCTCCGGAGATTGGCACGGAAGGCATCCCTTCCTCCCGGCCTTTCAAGCTGTTGGGCGAATCGAGGGCGCAGCAAACACCAAATCCTTTCCTCATGGCAGATTTGTAACCAACAACATCTTTTCTGGCACGCCCGGTGGGACCCGTCCCACCGCATAAGCAGCATTGAAGGTGTCGATGTTCACTTCATTGCTGACAGTTTTTGAACATCTGGCGACTCTGACTTTGTCGAACTCAGACACCCTCCAAGTCTCGCAGGCCCGTCCAAGCATATCCTGTCTTCATGCGAACGAGATGGAGAGTGAGAAATTCTGAAGAAGAGCCCGAGTTTTACGAGCTCGACATTAACGCTTTTGGAGAGCGTCCCCGGCTAGTAAGAACACACGTTTCTCGGGACGAATCATCATCAAGGGAAGCCGAAGTTGCCGAACAAGGTCCAACTCCAGATAGCACCGCAACTGGCTACCCTCCAGCTCCACCCAACTCTCCAAATCATCCGGTTGCTCCTCAGCAATTCGAGAGGCAGCAACAAGTGCCGGAAGAACCTGTTCAACCGGGCCCGCTGCAGCCTCTGTTATTACCACCAAGTCAAAACACCAATATGGCGGCTCAAAATCAGAATCAGCAGAACGACCTGTTTCCTGCTTGGGATTCTGCTTCTCCACTGAACCTAGTGGGAAATGACCCAATTCCGCAAGCGGCCATGAAGGCCTTACCCACGTTCGATGGAAACGGAAAGACGGCCTATGAACACATGCAAGACATCGTAGCTTTGGCCGCGTTTCATCGCATCACAGACGAGAGCGTCATGGTTCGATTGTTGGCTCTCTCACTGAGAGGGAAGCTCCTGTATTGGTACCGGTCCTTGCAGCCCGGGTCCATCACCGAATGGGCTGAGTTGGCCGAACTTTTGGCCAGAAGTTTTAATGAAGCTGCTGATCCATCCTCCCTCCTGCACCAATTTCAGTCAATTCAAAGACATCCGCAAGAAGACATAGCGGACTTCAATGTGAGGTTCGCTAGATCATGGAAAAGGGTGCCCAAGGAGCTGCGGCCAAGTGATGGCCAGGCCGCGCATTACTATCTTAGATCTTTTAACGCCGATATGGCCATGCAGATCAAGGCCGCCCGCGTTAATACCTTCCTGTCGTTGTATGAGCTAGCTCAGTTAGCGGAACAGGACTTAATCTCAGTTGGCAAGCTTCCACATAGGATGCCGACGCCGATTTATCCTGACTTCCAGCAATCCACTCAGTATCCTAGTGCGTCCGCTCAGCCATATTCATCATCTGCTTCCTCTTCGCAGTCCGTTGCACCATGGAATCCTGCACCCGCGATTACCCACTATCCCCCTCAAATACATCAGTCTACTCCGCTTCCACTACCGCCCACAACAACCTCATCATACCCCTCACTGCCTCCTCCTCCTCCCGCTGCTCCACTATACCCTCCCTTGCCTCCGGCTCCACCATTGGCTCCATTACCACCACCCGCAGCGGCAGCTCCTCTAGTTGTTGATATCCAAGCCAAGTTGTTGCAAGGGATAGAGAATCTCAATTCTGTCTACCGGACGCTCTCTAACGACATGGCGGTCATCAAGAAGAAGCAAGCTCAGATGGAGTATGCTCCCAGAAGGTCTTACCCTCCCCCGGCGCTGACAAAGGATCAAGCGGCAGCCCAAGATAACAGACCTCCTGCAAGAAATGCGGCCATTCATGAAGGACCGAGCACTTCAGACCCTGTGCACTGGTGTTCTACCTGCAACGATCCTCACGGTGAAAGCACCTGCATGTTCCACCAGCATTATGTGCAGACCATGGCGGGTACTCGACCAAGCAGTGATCCGGAGGACCAGGTGAATATGCTTCGAGAAGAGGATCATAATTTAGTGGTTCCCGAGGAAGAAAAGGTGTCCATTCTGACCAAAGATGGCAAAAGGCCAATTGAAGCAGATGCGGCTCAAATGCAACCATTGAAGGTGTATACGAGGAGGAACAAGGAGCAGCCCACGGCTAAAGCTCCCGACAAGGATCCTGTACTGCCGTCGGCGAAAGAAAAGACCGTCGCTTAGAAAGCTTCAGCCCCCGTGGCTCCTCCTCAAACCGAAACAAAGGAACAAGCGAGGGAGAAACTCAAATATCCTTCGCTGAATAAACGACAGAGGGTTGAAGCAACGCAGCGATACCGTAGCAAGTACGAAGCTGCAAAAGAGATAGAAGGGTCTACTGCTTCGGCCTACAACATCGTCGAGGAACTCAAGAAGACCCCGGCCAAAATTAGTATGTACGATGCCCTTCAACTCCCCGGCCAGGTCGATTTGTTGCAAGAATCTTTGAAGTCTGTAAAAGGAGGTAAAGCGCAACAACCGGTACTGGCCCAGCCATTAACCAGTTCAATCACTGGAAAGAATAGACCACCGCCGTTTTATCTGTCCTTGCGGATGGAAGGATGCGTGGTGCACAATTGTATAGTTGATTCCGGCGCCTCAACCACAGTCATGCCTAGGGCGGTTTGCGAAGAAATCGGCATGGAATACACACGGAGCAGCCAAGGCGTACTCCAGCTAGATGGCACTCCTGTGAAGACTGTTGGTATCATAAAGGACATCCCCATCCAGCTACATAAAGCTCCACAAATTACAGTAATCCAAGAGGTCATAGTGGTGGACCTAGAGCCCTATTTTGGCATGTGCCTCTCAAGGGAGTTCACCGCTAAGTTAGGCGGATATTTGTCTTTGGACTACTCTCACATGGAGGTCCCTTTCAGAGGAAGGCGAGTGAAGATTTACAATGACAAGCCTTCCACCTTCTTGGTTGAGAAATTACCCGAGGAAGGACAGCAAGATGAGGCAGTTCACCTAGTGGCAGAGGAAGTTGAGGAAGTGGACATAGTGAGCGAAACTATAAAAGAGCTACAAGCGGAGGACGAATTCTCCCTACTAGACTTCAACGCCATGATTGAGTCTGAGATCGGCTGCTATTCCATAAGTCAGCCCGAAAAACCGAAAGAGACGGTAAAGGAAGGTATAGACCCTGCTCCCAATGAGCTGTGGAAGTTGTACTTTGATGGTGCCCGATGCAAAAACGGCGCCGGGGCGGGGGTTTTACTTATCTCACCTACAGAAGAAGAGAAAGCCTACTGCTACCGGTTGGCTTGGAGTTGCACCAATAATGGCGCAGAATATGAAGCTTTGTGCTTAGGACTGAAGAAAGCAGAGAGGTTGGGGATCAAACAGCTGCAAATTTTCGGAGATTCAGAGCTAGTTTGCAATCAGATTACCAACAGGTGTGCCTCCAAGAAGCATTATCTTAAGGCATATCGTAATCGGGTCTGGGACCTGATGGAGTCGTTTGAAGCCCTCAATGTCCGAGCTATTCCCCGAGAGAAGAACAGGCACGTAGACGTCTTAGCGTCTATCGGAGCCAGATACTCCCCGGCTGATGATTTAATGCAGAAGCCCAAGGCGGTAAGAACCATCTACAGGCCTTCCGTGCCTGATAAAGACACCCACTGGCAGGTGTTCGATTCTGATGAGCAAATCATCAATTTTCTAGTTCATGAAGCCAACACAATCGAAGGTAGAGACCCTGATGACGAAGAGTACGAGGGGTTGATACAGTTAAAAAACAACCATGTCCCCAAAGGACTAATTACCCTAGAAAGTCTCTTTGATCAGAATGATAGAGCAATATCGCATAGGATCAAGGTGGACTCCAAGCAGTACAAAGACCTGGAGCTTGAGCCGGCGCAAGAAGGGATTAAAAGTAGGGATCACCGCACTCCGGAGGAGCTAGATCAGATCCGGGCTCTCTGCAGAAGATATCCAGATATTGTCGCCTGGAGTTATCAAGACTTAAAAGGGTACGACCGAGAAGTCATCCAGCATACGATTGAACTCGAAGAAGGGGTTAAACCCTGTAGGCAAAAGCAGAGGCCGGTGAACCCAAAGATTGAGGTCTTGATGAAGGCCGAACTCTTGAAGATGCTCGAAGCAAAAATAATATATCCCATCAAGCATTCTTCTTGGGTCGCAAATCTGGTCCCAGTCAGAAAAAAGAACGGAGATATCCGCCTTTGCGTGGACTTCCGCAACCTGAACCAGGCCTCCCTCAAGGACCACTACCCGCTCCCTCAGATCGACCAAATTCTCCATGTTGTCGCAGGAGCACGACGGTTCTCCCTCCTAGACGGCTTCTCGGGCTACAACCAAATTTGGGTGAAGGACGAAGACCAACACAAGACGGCGTTCACCACCAAATGGGGAACGTTCGCCTATCAGCGGATGCCCTTTGGCCTATCCAATGCAGGGGCTACGTTCCAGAGGGCTATGGATATTGCATTCTGGGAGCTGCTGAATAAAATAATTGTAATTTATTTAGATGACATGACAGTGTTCTCTCACAAGAGGGAAGAGCACGGCTCTCACCTGGAACAAGTATTTGAAAGGTGTCGGGAGTTCGGCATATCTATTAATCCGAAGAAATCAGTCTTCGCGGTGAGAGAAGGAAAGTTGCTAGGCCATGTCATCTCCGAAAAAGGGTTAGCAGTTGATCCCGACAGGGCAGAGGCTCTGATGAAGCTCTCCATCCCGATGAACAAGAAGGGTCTTCAATCCTTCTTTGGCCGGATCAACTTCGTGAGGAAGTTTGTGCCAGACTTCGCCCAAGTGATAAAGCCAATGTCCGAGCTACTGAAAAAGGATGCCGAATTCATATGGACTGAGGAGAGGAAAAAGGCTTTTGAAGAGATAAAAGCCAGGATAGCTCAAGCCCCTGTCCTGGTTAACCTAGACTATTCCAAGGGTTTCATTTTATACGCGGTCGGAGAGCCGGAAAGCTATGCCGCAGTTCTAACCCAAAAGGGAGATGACAGCGAAGAACGTCCTATTGCCTTCCTAAGCCAAGTAATTCAACCACATGAAGAGCGGTATAATTTTATCGAGCGGCAAGTGCATGCAATCATGAGGTCTCTGAAGAAATTCAAACACTTTGTCTCACAGAGCCGGGTCACCGTGTTTGTCATCCACCCGGACGTCAAAAATTTCATTATTCAAGGGGAACCAGGTCATAAGAGAGTTGGCTGGATCGCCAAGATTCAAGAGTTCGACATAGAAGTTCGGCCCACCAAGCTTGTCAGGGGGCGAGCCCTTTGTCAGGAATTAGCCAGAAGTGTCGCCGCAGAAGTGACCGCTTGTCAGTGGGAAGACCCTATGACGGAGGCCGACTTTGCCAATTCTTCAGAGGAATCCAGAGACTGGACCGATGACCTAGTGTGGTATTTCAATACTGGGCAATACCCTGATAACCTTGATGCCTCGCAGAGGAGAAGGTTCAGGCTCAAGGCCCTAAAATTTGTACTACTGCGCCCCGAAGGGCTCTTTTACGCAAACGTCGACGGTGTTCTCTTGCGATGCATCAAGGGAACAAAAAAGGAAAAGGTCCTCACGGAATTCCACTCCGGGATGTCGGGAGGACACCTTTCAGGAAGGCCGACGGCCTTGAAAATCATCAAAGCAGGCTATTACTGGCCCACCCTTTTCACCGATACACACGCAATCTCTCAGAAATGCGAGAAGTGCCAGAGGTTTGTTGGCCGCAGCAGGAATGCTCCAATGCCTCTTCAGCCGATTCGGGTTGAAGCACCCTTTCAGCAATGGGGCTTGGATTTCATTGGAACCATAACCCCGAATTCTTCGGCCGGCCATAAGTTCATTCTAACAGCCACAGACTATTTCACCAGATGGGCTGAAGCGATACCCACTAAGCATGCCGACCAGGAAACGGTTGTCAGTTTCCTAGAAGGTCTAATCACCCGATTCGGGGTCCCTGAAGCTATAGTGACAGACAACGGCCCAGGTTTCACAGGCACCGTACTCACCGAGTTCACTTGCAGGTACGGGATTTATCATAAGATGTCTTCTAATTACTATCCGCAGGGGAACGGTCTGGCCGAGTCCACCAACAAGAACCTCATGAAGATCATAAAGAAGATGGTGGAAAGAAACAAGAGAACCTGGCACCTGCTACTAGATCGAGCGCTATGGGCAGACCGGATATCAGTCAAAAAATCTATCGGGACATCTCCATACGCCCTCGTATACGGAAAAGACGTTGTCTTGCCTACTCATATCGAGATGCCCGCACTATGGATGCTAGACGATGATAGGGGCAATTTAGACCCCCTGAATGCCAGGCTCGCTCAATTGATACAACTTGAAGAAGAAAGAGAGAAAGCCTATGAGGCTTTTATGAAGCACACAGGCTCTACCAGAAAATGGTTCTCGAAAGGGGCCACAACAAAGGTTTTCAAAGTCGGAGACCTGGTGCTCAAGTGGGACGTCTGGAAGACCAAGCCCGACAACCACGACAAATTCGATTCTTTTTGGGGAGGCCCCTTCGAGATTGCCCAGGTAAATCAGTTCAATGCCTTCGTGCTGAAGGACATGGAAGGTCGCATCCTCCCAATCCCGGTTAACGACTTTCATCTGAAAGCCTACCATCACTGAGAAAGAGGTACCGAGAAGTTCCATCTGTATATATTTTGTCTTTTTTATTATTTCAATTCATCTATTTCCTGCATGTAAATGTCTCTTTTGTAAAGTCCCTTAGATTCTAGGCTGATGAGCCAAGAAGGTTCTGTCTCCTCCCCGGGTGAGAAAAGGTTTGAGCAAAGGAGAGGTTTCCAAGTGCTGTAAATTTCCCTCCATCGCTCGCCCTCAAGGTAAAACCCGAAAGTCGCCAGCAGTTTGGAGTGATTTCGGGCAAAAAATATAAGGGCGGATGCTCTGTCAAGGCGAAAATTCCTAAGTATTGAGTTCTTGCCCCCCGTCGCTCCAGATTGCGAAAAAATGCATCAAAATGCCACAGGGTGGAGCGCTTGGCGGCGAAAAAAGAAGGCAAAACAAGGCGTCCGTTTGAAAAGGAAAGAGAGTGGCAAAGTTTCCTTCAAAAATCCTTCTAAGTATTCTCGGCTCCGTAGCGCCCGCCAAAGACTTTTTTCGCCCCAAGGCGCAACACTTTGCGGCGATGTAGGGTGCGGAGACCGGTTCCACCAAACGAGAGCGAGGGAGAAAAATGTTAAAAATCAAACAAGTGTTGGATTTTCCCTCCGGCGCTCGTCCGCGAGCAAAAAGACCTTGCAGCGCTCTTCTTTTGAGCGATCCAGGGTAAAATCGGCAAACCAAGGCCTAGTGCTAGATAGTGGAAAATCTTCTAAGTCCACTAATTCGCCCTCTAGCGCTCGCTCAAAGCAAATTTGCCTCAAAGCGCTCTCCTTTTAGAGCGATCCAGGGCAGAATTTAGCTAGCCAAAACTTAGCGCCAAAGGGATAAAATTTCTCAAGTTCAAAAGTTTCCCTGAAGCGCTCGACCGAAGCAAAAGTTTCCCTGAAGCGCCCTTCTCTTCGGCGATCTGGGTAAGATTTGGAGGGACGAAGCTTGGCGCCAATTCGACAAAATTTTTCTAAGTGTCAATTTGCCCTCTAGCGCTCGTCCGAAGTAAAAGACACCTTAAAGCGCTCCAAGCGTGAGCGACCCAGGGTAGCATCCAAAGGGGAAAGTTCTTTTAAATTTTTAAAGCTTCCAAAGGGCCCGCGAAACTAGCGCCCTATGTGCCCCATATCGCTCTCCAACGGCAAAAGGAACCCGGAAGCGCTCGTTTGTCGAGCGCTCTAGGGTCAAAATCATGTTCCTTGACAAAAAAGGGAAGAGTGGAGGCGCCCACCTTCTAGCTGGCTGACCTCGAAAATCGCGCGGGGCACACTTGCCAAGAAACGTGCAATAAATGAATGCGGCTGCACGAGGTTTAAGAGAGATTGAGGTTTAAAAAGGTATAAAGTACACTCTGCAAAGATTCGAAAAGTCCCATCTCATAGATTTTATGCATGGCCACCCTGAGGAAATAGAGCGACGTCCACCAACTTTGTGCGGACAATTAAAGCCAGATACTTGCCATTAATTTGCGCCCAATTCCAACACTTCACTATAAAATCAATTGCTGCAAAAATTTTACCAGGCTAAATTCAAACTGTTTCGAGCTCGGGTGAAAAGTGAATTTAAATTTGACACCTGTTGGTCACGAATCTGCCATGAGGAAAGGATTTGTCGTTATTGCGCCCTTAGGACCCGCAAACCAACATTGAAAGGCCGGAAGGAAGGAATGCCTTCCGTGCCAATCTCCGGAGAAGGCCGGCTTCCTGTGGGGTTTTATGGTTTAAGATGAGAGTGCAGGAAAGAGATAAAAATGCGGAAAGAATTTACAGAAGTGATTGGAGTTGGGTGGGGGGAACTAACAGTACGGCAACGCATCAATCACCACTACTTACTGCCACATAAATACAAAGCATAACCAGAAACCGCCAAATCTAAGTATACGTTCTATATAAAGAAGTGTACGCACAGCTACAATGGTCCCCTAGCAGACATTCTCCCTACAAGGAGAACTAACAGCACGGCAATGCATCAATCACCACTACGGACAGCAACATAAATACAAAAGGTAACCAGGAAATGTCAGATCCGAGTATATGTGTTATGCAGAGAAGTGTACGCACAGCTACAATGGTCCCCTAGCAAACATTCTCCCTACAAGGAGAACTAACAGCACGGCAATGCATCAATCACCACTACGGACAGCAACATAAACATAACACACGACTGAAGGAACTGCTACCTAATTTATTCTATGTATCCTCTGATCTATGAAGTACAGGAGTACTTGGCCATCAAATGCTGGAGTTCAGAGTTCAGCACAACAGCGAGCAATGACACAAGAAATATGACAAAAGAGAGGCAGCATAAAAAATAAAAGTAGTAGAACAGAGCCAGGTATATACTTTATATTAAGAAGCAGAAGCACAGCTACAATGGTTCCCTAACAGACATTCCCCTTCCACCACCTTACAATGAAAATGTGGTGGGTATTTATAGCATGAGAACCCCCCCGATTACATTAATGGGCACAAAGTCCCGATCAAACATTAGCTGACAAAAACAGCCGCGAAACTGCTGATGCTGACCTTTGTCTGGCAGGACTGTACTTGCAGCATGGTCTCCCTGAAGGCTGTACAGATACGTGGCAGCGCGTTAGGTAGAACTTCTCATCGGCGGGAATGCGGGTAGCTGAAGCGGGTAGAACCTCCAATCAGCTTTAAAGGCGGCGACTGGCATAAGTAGTGCATCCCATGCTTGTCCTTGTGCTCGGCACGTCTCGGCTCGGATCCCAAAGTTGGACACTTGTCGGATGATGCTGCTTGACACGTGTCTGCCTTGAAAGGCAGTTTATCCAACTTCGCCCAGGATCAGAGCGCCGTCGGGTTGCGCAGGCAGAAAACAGCGCAGTTGGGGAGGCCTTTCATGCCTTAGTCAAATTCTGAGTTTGTCTCCCTACTGCGCACCGGTCAAAGGGCGCACTCCGACTTCGCTGCGAAGTCGGGTTGCGCACCGGTGAAAGCTGATTTACACTGCCGTACGGACTTCGCCCTGGAAAGGGGGCGCACTCCGACTTCGCTGCGAAGTCGGGTTGCGCCCCAACACTTAGTCATTTTTCCTGCCAGCCTGTTACCTAGTGCGCCCAGAAAGAAGGGCGCAGTCCGACTTCGCTGCGAAGTCGGATTGCGCCCTGAACACTTAGAATTTTTGGCTGATTTTGTCACACTGCGCAGTTTGCATTCCTGCTGCGCTCCAACTGGAGGGCGCACTCCGACTTCGCTGCGAAGTCGGATTGCGCCCTGATACTTAGCCATTTTTCAGGGCAACTGTTGTCATTTTGAGATTTTGGTCGAGGGGCTCAAGAGAAAGAGGGAAGAATGAGAATGTAGGGAAGAGAGAGAAAGGGAGAGAAGAGAAAGGGGAAAGAGAGGAAGAGGGAAAGGGAAGAGCAGCACTACTTACAAAAATTGAAAACATTGCACCCCGTGCAAAATGTGACAACATTCTTGGCGGCTCGCGGGGTGTCGAGCTCGCCTCGGCGCAAAGAATCCATGCCTTCATCCATTGGGTGCAGAGGAACTTACCTCCCCTGCCTTCGCTTGCTCTGGCCGTTCTCCTCGCGGCAACTGTTCTTCAGATCCACTTCCGGCAGTGCCTCCTCGGATTCGCCTTCCGAATGCTCTCCAGCGCTGGCTTCTGCCTCGCAGATGCGCTTGTATGCGGCCTGGGCTTGGCCCCAGGCTTCTGCTTCGAAGGGTCGGCGGTCGGCAACTTCTTCTAATGCTGCGTGGAATGCAGCGACCGCGTGTAAGTCGATGGTGAGGTATCTCTTTCCCAGCTCCTGGAAGTAGGAGCTGATCTTGCAGCACTTGGACACCATCTGGGTGACCTGACTTTCTTGAATTGGCTCGGTCCAGCTATCGATTTCAGCTGTATCTGCCTCAAAGGACCGCCAATTCTTTTTCACCTGCTCGTGGGTGAGAAACTCACCATTCTCAACAAAGCCCGGGCACCCTAGTTCAGAGAGAGCGTGAAAGGGAGCCATACAAATGTCTCTTTCATGTTCGAATGCATCCAGCATTCGTCTGGCAACCCTCACCTCTTCTGCTTTCTTAAAATATTTATGCAAGGTTACCCTTGCATCTGCCCATTCTGCAGCGAATGAGGACATGGGGGAGAATTGGAGGCCAACGCGCTCGTGTTCTTGAAGATTTATCGCCAGGTCCAGCCATTGCTTCGCCTGGCGTTCGGCCTCCTCTACCACAGGCTTTCCCTGGGCAGAAACTTCTTGGATCCTGGATGCGAAATCCAGGACCGACATGGCTTTATTCATGTGGGGCTTGCATCCCCGCAGCAGATCAGCCCGCATCTCCTTAACTTTGCTCTTTGAAAAGACCGTCGCTTGAGATGCTTTCTCTGCAGATTGCGACTGCGCCTGTTTCAAAGACTCCTGGAGCTGAGAAATCTGCTCCAGGGCTGCCTGCTTTTCCGTTGCGGCTTCTTGTTGAGAAGCGGCCAGCTGGGCTTTTAATTCATCTATTTCTCGTTGCGCCGATTCCAGCTGCTCAGTGGACCTAGATAGGTCCTCTTCAAGCTGTCTTGTTTTGTCCTGCAACCGGAAAAGCTCTTCCTGTTCCTCCAGATTTTTGACAAGGAGATTATCCGCTTTACGAAGAATTCCATGAATCTCGTATTGCGGGTGTATATCGTCAAAGCTCTTCTCCTTTCTCTGAAGCTCGTAGTCCGCCCTGGTCATTTCCCGGAGAGGCTTCTTCACTTTTGGAGTTATCTTTTCTGTCGTGAGCACTCTCCTCTCGAAATCAAACTTGGTGCGCTTTATCGGGGCGGCTATCTCCTCAGGTCTCCTCCGCTTCAAATTTTGGAGGAAAGAGATAGGATAGTCTACGGCTCTTGTTGCCAGAGGCAAATCGTCCGTGTTCTGGAGATCATCCATGAAGTCCGGTTCCCCCACCCTAGGGTTCTGCTGTGACAGCTCTCCTGCGAACAGGGAAGTAGGGGCAACCGGAAGGACTTTGGAAGGAACGGCCGCTTTTGAGGGCGACCGGGGAGCGGAGAGCGGAGCGGTTGATGCTGGAAGGGTTTCAAGCGGCTGAGGCAATGGATGTAACGGTGAACGCGCGGCTTCAGCACTAACCACGGGTGAAGGGTTTGGGGTTTGACTCAGGGATAGGGAAGCGTTGGGGTCCTGAGCAAACTGGTCGAAAGAATGGTGGCCGCTAGAAGGCTGTGGAGATGGGGAAGAAGATGCGGCCACGGCTTGCTCGGATTGAGCGGGAGATGGAGTCGGAGTAGGGCCAGATGGGATCTGAGGGAGCGGGGCAGCGGACGTACCTGCGGGCTCCGCCTGAGCCGATGTTGGATGGATGTCTGCGGTTCTGGTTCCGGCGGCTGGCTCAGGACTATCCAGAGAAACAACCTCTGGAGCGGCTGGACGCGACTGCGGCTCTGCGACTGACTGTTGCACCGTCAGGCTAGGTCGCTTGACCCTATCAACTCTCTTCCTCTTCTTCTCTTCTGGAGCAATGGCTGGTTTGGAAGAAGGAGATGAAGTAGGTGCAGCGGGCACTGATGTTCCCACGGTAAACTTGTACCGGGGTTTGACTTGCAGAAGGTCTGCCGCGGCCGGTCCGGTCGCTGGCGGTGCTGGCGTCTTTTGTGCCTGAGGAGTCACCTCGGGCGCTGACTTGGCTAACTTTCGCGCCTTTTCGGGCACCACCTTGGAAGCAACAGGCTGCATTGGGTCCACTTGGATATCTGCTGGGCCCGCGCTGGCAGTTGTAAAAGTGTACAACTGTTGGGAGGAAGACCCTCCTTTATAACCCTCGAAGGGACCTCGGGGAACGTAATCTCGGAATGCGAAAGGCCGCCAGCTGCCAATGTGCTGGTCATATAGAGCTGAAAAATCATCATCAACGGCCAGATTCCTCTTGATGGATTTATCGTGCTGCGTGCGGCACCTCATCTTCCAGCATTCAACAACTTTTTCTTTTGGCCAATTAAGGCCTGCCAGCTTGGTGATGAGTTTCTTAAATCCCGGAGAAGTGAACTTGTGGTCCGGGTTTCGCTCGGGGTCATATGCTACCTCCTCGCGATAAAACTCCTGCCAAGGAGGCCATGCTTCCATCGAGTCAATCTCCCAGTCGAGGTCAACATGGACCACATCGCATCTGTCTTCGATTATATCCGCCCGGGGGCAGATATGTGCAAACCTTCCCCTTATCCCGTGTGGGTCGTACTTCCAGCGCTGCGGCAGCAGAATCAGGCCAATGTCAAAGAGCTCCCGCTCGAGATAGACATGCTGTCCTATCTCTGATATTTCAACGTTCGCCCAGGAAAGAGGATATTGAAAGATATGGCCCTTTTTCTTTCCCTGGCCGAACTCCTCTTCAACATAGTCCATCTGCCGCGCAACCTCCATCCCAAACTGATGATCCGTGCACCAGTAGGGCAGCAGATGAGGCTTGCCCTTGAATCCGTAGATTCTAACCACGATCCCCTGCGTCAGTCTAAAAACGTCCCCGAGCTTGTGATTCAGCAAATAGTTTGTCATTTCCTGCGGGGGGCGAGGGATCTCACCATCGTTGAAGACTGACATGACCAAGCCCAGAAAGTTGAAGTTGAACTTGTAATAAGACCCTTTCCGGTATAGGTCATCCGTCCATTCATAGACGGGCCGTGGCTCTCCCTTCTCATTTTCCTTCTTCAGGTTAGGGATCGGCATACGGGAGTGCAAGTGATACAAACATAGCCAAGCCAAGAAGGAACTGAACCGAAATTCAGTTGACTGCTTTTTCTATAGCTTCACCAAGCTGGAGTGAATGGCGTATGCAAGCCAGTCCGCCTGATCGAAGAAGATTGGGCGCTTCCCACTTTCTGCGGCTGTCTGGTTCATAAGATTCTCCGCATAGGAGACATTCACGAGCGCTAGGCTGGTACGGCCGTACCCGGCTCGTCGAAGTCGCAACCGAGGACCCACGCCGGGATGGTGTATATGTATTTGCTTTGAAACCTCTCCAGGGGTATGGGGCCGGTTGGCCATTGTCCAGCTGCGAGCGGGGCGTTCAGCTCTGAGTTGAGGAAATCCCTCATCTTTTTTGTATGCGTAAAGCGCCCCGCTTGCTCGCCAAGATTTATCCTTTTAACAATCGCGCTGGGGTCATATTGCAACCCCGGGGCGAAGGCCGGCTGGACGGTCTCTCTGCGGAGTGCGAACAAGGGTTTTCCGCTGCAGTTGCAAATTTGCCGGGTAGCTGGCCTGTAATGTCTGACAATGATGTCGACCAGCTCCGGGCATTGGTGGACAGGAGGGCACAAGAACCGATGAAGGTTCGACTTGTACGCAGCCCCGAAATGGTGAGAGGGCGAAACTTTATCCGCCCAACTTTCCACATTTATCCGCAGCTTAGTCAGGCTCATGGAAAATGAGCCGTCCTTGTACCCGGACAGGTAATTAACCGGTGGTGGTGGGGCTTGCCCACGCTGTACTTTCTTTGTCCGGGATTTTGACTTTTGATCCCGCGGCGTCTCACCCCTGAAAGCATCTGACTGCGGGAAATCCCCACTTTCGCGCTCCTCGCTGGACTGAGCTTGCACTGGCAACTTTCCTTTGTCCATTCCTTCGAAAAAGCAATAATTATGATTTCTGGACGTCTGCAGAAGATTTCGCAGTCACAGGAATATTTTGCACGATTTGGCATGTCTGGGCGCACCAGACCCCCTTTTAATGATAATGACAGCGTCATTAATGGTGCGCAAGAGGGGGTAGGTCGGCTGGCTTGTGGCAGCGTTATGTTTTTCGGCGGCCGTGCAAGGAATGTCCTTTGAAAAACGCACCCTGGCCGCCGCGCCTTGCTTTCTTAATTGCGTTTTCCTTGAAGGTTGCGCAATCATTAAATTTGACTTTGAACGCTGCGCCATGGCTGACGTCACCGCCACAATCTGGGCACACTGCTCAAGACAAAAGCCTCTTGGTTCGGAAACCCATCTTTCCACTTCGGCCGTTGGCGCCACGGGCCCACACTTGGAGTATTAATTTTTTATTTATTTTCATAAACCTATCCAAGTTGCGCCCAGGACGCAAGGCGCAATCGGACTTCGCCCCAAGATCGGGCGCAGTCCGAATTCGCCCGCGCAGTCGGACTTCGCCCCAAAATTGGGCGCAGTCCGAACCGACACTTGCTTCTTTTCTTTGCTTCTTTCACCTTCCAGCTGCGCCCCTTGGAGTGGGCGCAGCTCGAACTTCGCCAGCAAACCGGGCGCAGTCCCGACTTTACCTAGTCCCTTCTGCCTTTGCTTTTTTTCTTTGGTGAGCCACCCGAGCTGCGCCCGGAAAACGGGGCGCATCTCACACTTCGCGCGAAACTTGGGCTCGCCCAAACTGCGCGCGAAGTCAGACTTCGCCATGAAAGATAGCGCAGTCCGACCAGTTAACTCCCTCTTGGTGCTCTTTCTCCAGCTGCGCCCTTTGGGTGGTGCGCGGCCCGACTTCGCTGCGAAGTCGGGTTGCGCACCCAGACTTGGCCAATTTTTTACTGCTTTCTTGGGCAGTCTCCTTTTTCGAACTTCGCTCCTTTTCAGGGGCGACACCAAACTTCGGCGCGAAACTTGAGCTTTCTCCCTTTTGTCCGACTTGGGCTCTTAACAAATGGAAAAAAACTGAAAGCTGGAAAACTGTACATGCTGAAAAGTAAAATGCATAAGGGAAATTTTTACAAGGAAGGGCCCATTGGGCACCTTCAACAGCGGTAAATTTTTAAGTGGAACCCGTTAACGGGAATAGGTAGGAGCTGACCCTCCATATCCCGAAGTATGTAAGCGTTGAGCTGGTTCACCCGGGCAATCTGATAAGGGCCCTCCCAGAGGGCATCGAATTTTCCGTGGTTGCCCGGCTTCGCCTTTAATGAGTCCCACTTTAGCACCAGGTCCCCGATTTCAAAAACTCGGGCAGTGGTGCCTTTCGCAAACCAGCCTTGAGTGGATTCAACATGCTTGGTGAAGGCCTGGTATGCTTTTTCTCTGTCTTCCTCCAACTGCAGGAGTTGGCACAGTCTGTCATCCACCGGATCTCCGCTGCTTCTCTCTTCGTCCAACATCCAGAGAGCGGGGATTTCAATGTGAGATGGCATGACAGCCTCTTTGCCATAGACGAGCGCATAGGGGGACGTTTTGATGGATTTCTTGAATGAAACTCTGTCCGCCCACAGCGCCCGGTTCAGGAGTAAATGCCAAGTCCGCTTGTTCTTTTCGATGGTCCTTCTGATGATCTTCAGGAGGTTCTTGTTAGTAGACTCAGCAAGGCCATTCCCCTGCGGGTAGTAATTAGAAGACATTTTGTGATAAATGCCAAGTTTGCCAGTGTACTCCGTGAGTACAGCGCCTGCGAACCCCGGACCATTGTCCGTTACAATTGACTCTGGAACCCCGAAGCGGGTAATCAGGCTTTCAAGGAACCCGATGACCGTTTCTTGGTCCGCGTTTTTGGTTGGGATCGCCTCTGCCCACCGTGTGAAGTAATCGGTGGCTGTAAGAATAAACTTGTGTCCGGCGAGAGGAATTAGGCGAAATCACCCCAATGAAGTCTAGACCCCATTACTGGAACGGAGTCTCGGCCTGAATCGGTTGAAGGGGCAGGGGTGCTTTTCGGTTTCTACCAGCAAACCTCTGGCATTGATCACACTTGGAACAGACCGCATAAGCGTTTGTAAATAGAGTGGGCCAATAGTACCCGGCTCTAATTATTTTTAAGGCCGTAGGCCTTGCAGAATGATGACCTCCAGGCATCCCGGAATGAAAATCTCCGAGGACCCTGGGCTGGTCTGATTTCATGACCTCACCGCAACAGGATGCCGTCAATATTTTTGAAGTAAAGCCCCTCGGGGCGAAGAGTGTACTTGAGTGCACCTAGCCGAAATCTCCTTCGTTGTGAGGCGTTCAGGTGATCCGGACATCTTCCGGTGCAGAAATATCTCACCAGTTCATCTGTCCAATCACTCTCCTCCGATAAGGAGTTGGCCAGAGTAGATGCTTGTTGCTGTGTCCTCCCACTTACAGGCGGAGATGCCGGCTACAGCGCTTCGGGCCAGCTCCTGACACAAGGCTCGGCCTCTGATAAGCTTGGTGGGCCGCACTTCGATGTCGAACTCCTGGATTTTTGCAATCCATCCTGCTCTCTTGTGACCCGGCTCTCCTTGTATGATGAAGCTTCGAACGTCGGGTGAATCACAAAGACGGTTGTTTTGCTCACGGGAGACAAAGTGCCTGAACTTTCGGAGGGATTTCATGACAGCGTGAACTTGCCGCTCTATAAAGTTGTACTTTTCTTCATGCGGCTGAATCACTTGGCTCAGGAACGCTATGGGGCGCTCCTCGCCATCGTCTCCCTTTTGAGTCAGGACTGCGGCGTAACTTTCCGGTTCTCCCACCGCGTACAGGATGAAGTCCTTGGAGTAGTCCGGGTTTATCAACACCGGAGCTTGCGCAATTCGAGCCTTGATTTCCTCGAAGGCTTGCTCTCTCTCATCAGTCCATTCGTAAATTGTATCCTTTTTCAGCAGTTCGGCCATAGGCTTGATCACCTGTGCGAAGTCCGGGATGAACTTCCGCACGAAGTTAATCTGACCGAAGAAGGACTGCAGCCCTTTTTTATCAATTGGGGCTGGCAAGCGAAGGAGGGCTTCCGCTCTGTCAGGGTCAATGGCGAGGCCTTTCTCGGAGATGACATGTCCCAGCGACTTACCTTCTTTTACCGCGAAGACAGACTTCTTCGGGTTTATAGAAATGCCGAATTCTCGACACCTCTCAAATATTTGCCGCAGGTGGGAAACATGATCCCCTCTTTGGTGAGAGAAAACAGTCATGTCATCAAGGTAGATGACAATGATCTTATTGAGCGGCTCTCGGAAGGCCGAGGTCCATGGCCCTTTGGAATGTGGCACCGGCATTGGATAAGCCGAAAGGCATGCGCTGATACGCGAACGTCCCCCATTTGGTGGTGAACGCCGTTTTATGCTGGTCCTCATCCCTGACCCAAATCTGGTTGTAGCCGGAAAATCCATCTAGGAGTGAGAATCTCTGGGCTCCAGCAACGATGTGTAGAATTTGATCAATTTGGGGAAGCGGATAATGGTCCTTGAGGGAAGCCTGATTCAGGTTTCTGAAATCGACACAGAGACGGATGTCGCCATTCTTTTTCCTCACGGGCACCAAATTCGCAACCCAGGATGAATGCTTGATGGGGTAGATGATTTTGGCCTCCAGCATCTTCAGGAGCTCGGCTTTCATCATGGCCTCAATTTTCGGATTTACGGCCCTGCTTCTGCCGGAACGGCTTGGCGCCATCCTCTAGCTCAATGGTATGCTGGATTACATCTCTGTCATACCCCTTCAAGTCCTCGTAGCACCAGGCCACGATGTCGGGGAACTCTCGGCACAGTGATCTGATCTGCTCAAGTTCCTCCGAAGTGCAGTCTGTCCCGACCTTGATGGTTTTACCAGGTTCGAGTTCCAGGTCGGCATACTTGCTCGGGTCTACTTTGATCCTATGAGATATAGCTCTGTCATTCTGATCAAATAGACTCTCCAATGTAATCAGTCCTTTTGGGACATGATTATTCTTCAACTGTATCAACCCCTCATATTGCTCGTCATCAGGGTCTCTACTCTCGATTGAACATGCTTCGTTAACCAAAAATGTGACGATCTCCTCGTCACAATCGAACACCTGCCAGTGGGTGTCCTTATCAGGCACGAAGGCACTGTAAATAGTGCGAACCGGCTTCGGTTTATGGACAACGTCGTCAGCCGGAACGTACCTGGCTCCAACAGACGCCAGAATGTCAGCGTGTTTGTTTTTCTCACGTGATATCGCCTTGACATTCAACGAGTCAAACGACTCCATCGGGTCCCACACCCGGTTGCGGTACGCCTTGAGATAGTGTTGTTTGGAGGCGCACTTGTTCGTAACCTGGTGACACACCAGCTATGAATCTCCAAAGATCTGCAGGTGTTTAATCCCCGACCTCTCCGCTTTTCGCAAACCCAAGCACAGGGCTTCGTACTCCGCCGAGTTGTTAGTGCAACTCCAGGCCAACCTGTAGGTATAGTCCTTCTGGATCCCGGTCGGAGAAACCAGAAGCACCCCTGCACCGGCGCCATTCTTGCATCGCGCGCCGTCAAAGAAAAGCTTCCACAGCTTCTCAGGTGCAGGTCCCACTTCCTTTTCAGCTGACTTGTCAAGCCTCTCGGGCTGTACAACAGTGTAACAGCCCTGCTCTGTCTCAATTACGGCATTGAAATCCCGCAAAGAGAACTCATCTTCGAGTTGTAGCACTTCGAGGGCTTGCTCTGTCAGCTCCACCGTCACCAGTTCTTCCTCAGACAGTTGGACCATGCAGTCCAACTCTTCTCCGGGTATCTTCTCTACTAGGAAGGTGGAAGGCTTCTCATTAAAGATTCTCACTCTTCTTCCTTTGAAGGGCACTTCCATGTGTGAGTAGTCTAGAGACAGGTACCCGCCCAGCTTCGCCGTGAACTCCCGGGAGAGACACATGCCGAAGTAGGGAGCCAAGTCAACAACCACGACCTCTTGGATGACCACGATGTCGAGAGCCTTATGCAGCCGAATAGGGATGTCCTTTATGACACCAACTGTCTTGACAGGGGTGCCGTCTAGTTGCAGCACGCCTTGGCTGCTCCTTGTGTACTCCATCCCGATCTCTTCACAGACGGCTTTCGGCATAACAGTCGTGGAAGCGCCAGAGTCCACCATGCAGTTGTGAACTATGTGCCCTTGCATCCGTAAAGACAGATAGAAGGGAGGCGGTCTGTTCTTCCCAGTGGCTGAGACTGTCAGAGGTTGAACCAGGACAGCGGGCTGCATCTGCTTGCCGTTCTTCATGTTTTTCAGAGATTCCTGCAACAGATCCACCTGGCCTGGGAGCAGAAGAGCATCGTACATGCTGATTCTAGCGGGTGTTCTTTTTAACTCGTCTACTATCTTTGTAGCCCGAGGTGCTAGCTCCTTCTGCTTCTTTTGCCGGCTCATACTTCGTCCGGTACTGCTGGGTGGCTTCAACTCTCTGTCTCTTGGTCAGAGACGGGTACTTCAGCTTCTCCTGGGCTTGTTCTTTGGTTTCAGCTGGAGGCTGAGGTACGGGAGCTTTAGCCGGAACTGGAACTTTTGCTATAGGGGGCTTGGCTGGAATAGGGGCTGCCTTTACCGGAGGAGGCTTGGCTGGAGCTTTGTCTTTGGATGCCTTCTCCTGGGCTGTGTAGGGCCACAACCGCTTGTACGGTGGCAGACCGCCAGGCTGCGGTTTTTCTCTTCTGGTGTATACCTTCAGAGGCTTTTCCGCAGCATCTGCAGTTTTCTTTTCTTCCTTGGCGGGCGGCACTAGATTTTCCTCTGGGAGGGCAAAGTTGGCTTCACCGTCCAGGATCATGTAGAGTTCATCGTCCTCTATGGCGCTGCCAGACAAAGTCTGGATGTAGTGCTGGTGCAGTGTGCAGTCTTCCTCCGAATGCGGGTCGTTGCACGTAGTGCACCAGTTAACCTGATCGGAAGGACCAGGTTGGTCTTCTATAGCGGCATTTCTTGGAGGCGGACGCCTCTGCAGTTGTTGTTCTGGAGGCCTGTCTTTTGTTAGCGCCGGGGCGGATATGGCCTCCTAGGAGCGAGGTCCATCTGGGCCTGCTTCTTCTTCAGAGCGGTCATGTCATTGGACATGGCATGATAACCTGAGGCCAAAGCCCGTACCTCCTGGAGGATTGTATTCTGAATGTTATTGTCAGGAGGCGGCAACTGTGCCGGTGGAGGCAATGCGGCTAATGGAGGAGGATTGGAATAAGGTGCGTACTGCGGGGGAGCAGGGAGTGCTGGAAAATGCGGAGCGGGAGGAGGCGGGTGAGGATAATGCATTTGCGGCGGGCCGTAAGGAGTTACGACCGGCGCCGGATTCCATTGCTGCTGGGGTTGCTGCCCTGATGTGGACGGCGCATCACCAGAAGCTGATGGATATTGGGATCTGGGAAAGTCGGGACGAATGGGTTCCTGCACTCTGGACGGGAGTCTGCCGATGGAAATGATATCCGCTTCAGCTTGCTGGGCAGCCTCGTACAGAGCAGGAAACGAGTCTATCCTGGCAATCTTCAGCAACAGGCATATGTCTGAGTTGAAGGATCTCAGATAGTAGTGAGCAGCCATGCCAGCTGAAGGCCGAAGTTCGCGAGGTACCCGTTTCCAGGATCTCGCAAACCTGATGTTAAAGTCAGACACCTCCTCTTGGGGGTGTCTCTGGATACTTTGGAACTGATGCAGCAAAGAAGTGGGGTCAGCAGACTCGTTGCATCCTTTCACGAGCCTTCTGGCGAGCTGGGGCCACCCTGTGATAGATCCCTCTGCAGCGATCTCCACTAGTAGAGAAGCTTTCCCCTTAGGGAAAGGGCCGGCGGACGGGTCTTCACACTTTCGTCGATAATGGAGTGCAATGCAGCCAGGGCAAGGATGTCCTGGATGTGCTCGTACGCCGTCTTGCCGTAGCCGTCGTATGTAGGGATGGATTTTAAAGCGGCAGGGGGCACAGCTTGCTGTCCGACCGGGGCCAAGGGCCCCGTAGAGTCCACCGCCGGGAAGAGATCATCATCATTCTGCTGCTGGGCAGCCATTTCTTCTTCTTCTCCTCCGTCGGTTGTGTACTCAGTGTCGGTACCTTCCGAGGATGTAGATTCCTCTTCTTCCTCGGCCTCTTCTATTTCGTTCTCAGCTCCTTCGACCTCGGCTTCGGCTTCTTCTTGGATTTCAGCCTCGGCTTCGTCGACACGAGCTTGTGGATCAGCCAGCCTGGCAATTTCGCCTCGAGCGTTGATGTCTAGTTCGTAAAAGGCAGGCGGGTTTCTCGGATCTCTTGCTCGCCACCTTCGTGTTTGCATGAAGGTGCTTGGACCGGTCTCTCGGACTCAGAGGATATGTTCGTGCAGAGTCGCCAGGTGTTCTGATTTTGAACAGCAATGAAGCGAACACCGGTGCTTCGATTCTGTTTGGGGGTGGGAAACTTCCTTGTCCCACCGGGCGTGCTAGAAGCTGTTGGTCACGAATCTGCCATGAGGAAAGGATTTGTCGTTATTGCGCCCTTAGGACCCGCAAACCAACATTGAAAGGCCGGAAGGAAGGAATGCCTTCCGTGCCAATCTCCGGAGAAGGCCGGCTTCCTGTGGGGTTTTATGGTTTAAGATGAGAGTGCAGGAAAGAGATAAAAATGCGGAAAGAATTTACAGATGTGATTGGAGTTGGGTGGGGGGAACTAACAGTACGGCAACGCATCAATCACCACTACTTACTGCCACATAAATACAAAGCATAACCAGAAACCGCCAAATCTAAGTATACTTTCTATATAAAGAAGTGTACGCACAGCTACAATGGTCCCCTAGCAGACATTCTCCCTACAAGGAGAACTAACAGCACGGCAATGCATCAATCACCACTACGGACAGCAACATAAATACAAAAGGTAACCAGGAAATGTCAGATCCGAGTATATGTGTTATGCAGAGAAGTGTACGCACAGCTACAATGGTCCCCTAGCAAACATTCTCCCTACAAGGAGAACTAACAACACGGCAATGCATCAATCACCACTACGGACAGCAACATAAACATAACACACGGCTGAAGGAAGCTGCTACCTAATTTATTCTATGTATCCTCCGATCTATGAAGTACAGGAGTACTTGGCCATCAAATGCTGGAGTTCAGAGTTCAGCACAACAGCGAGCAATGACACAAGAAATATGACAAAAGAGAGGCAGCATAAAAAATAAAAGTAGTAGAACAGAGCCAGGTATATACTTTATATTAAGAAGCAGAAGCACAGCTACAATGGTTCCCTAACAGACATTCCCCTTCCACCACCTTACAATGAAAATGTGGTGGGTATTTATAGCATGAGAACCCCCCGATTACATTAATGGGCACAAAGTCCCAGTCAAACATTAGCTGACAAAAACAGCCGCGAAACTGCTGATGCTGACCTTTGTCCAGCGGGAGCTGTACTTGCGGCATGGTCTCCACTGAAGGCTGTACGGATACGTGGCAGCGCGTTAGGTAGAACTTCTCATCGGCGGGAATGCGGGTAGGCTGAAGCGGGTAGAACCTCCAATCAGCTTTAAAGGCGGCGACTGGCATAAGTAGTGCATCCCATGCTTGTCCTTGTGCTCGGCACGTCTCGGCTCGGATCCCAAAGTTGGACACTTGTCGGATGATGCTGCTTGACACGTGTCTGCCTTGAAAGGCAGTTTATCCAACTTCGCCCAGGATCAGAGCGCTGTCGGGTTGCGCAGGCAGAAAACAGCGCAATTGGGGAGGCCTTTCATGCCTTAGTCAAATTCTGAGTTTGTCTCCCTACTGCGCACCGGTCAAAGGGCGCACTCCGACTTCGCTGCGAAGTCGGGTTGCGCACCGGTGGAAGCTGATTTACACTGCCGTACGGACTTCGCCCTGGAAAGGGGGCGCACTCCGACTTCGCTGCGAAGTCGGGTTGCGCCCCAACACTTAGTCATTTTTCCTGCCAGCCTGTTACCTAGTGCGCCCAGAAAGCAGGGCGCAGTCCGACTTCGCTGCGAAGTCGGATTGCGCCCTGAACACTTAGAATTTTCTGGCTGATTTTGTCGCACTGCGCAGTTTGCATTCCTGCTGCGCTCCAACTGGAGGGCGCACTCCGACTTCGCTGCGAAGTCGGATTGCGCCCTGATACTTAGCCATTTTTCAGGGCAACTGCTGTCATTTTGAGATTTTGACTGAGGGGCTCAAGAGAAAGAGGGAAGAATGAGAATGTAGGGAAGAGAGAGAAAGGGAGAGAAGAGAAAGGGGAAAGAGAGGAAGAGGGAAAGGGAAGAGCAGCACTACTTACAAAAATTGAAAACATTGCACCCCGTGCAAAATGTGACAACAACGCCTACAAGACAGCAACTAATTGTGAATTGCGCCATGGGGAAGAAGGGAGCTGGTGGGCAAAGTACTGCAGCCAGGCAAACAACTTCAGAAGCACCTGAGGACACCCAGGGCATGCAAAAAAAGGAAAAGGGTAAAGCGCAGTCATCTGAGGCGAAACCTAGGAAGAGAGCTCAGCCAGAGCAACCAACGCAACCTCCCCCACCACCCCGTAACAATTGGAGTAGGCTCAGGGACGGGCCTTATTCCCAGAACATGAACAACTTGCAGAACACCATTAGAGCATGTAAGGACAGAGTTCCCAATCCGCTCCCGCTCGCTGCTGCCTACCGGTCGCGCCTGTATTGGTTTCTATGTAGCCAGGTGCATCATTGCCCTGAATTGGTAGCAGTGATGGCGGAATATTATAATCCAGACACCAGGAAGATCTGTGATTACACTGGTGCACCCCTGTTTCATATTGATCTGGAGACCATGGAGGCAGCCTTTGCACCGGGTCGTCTGATAGACGGAAAGAGTGTGGCCAAGAAGGTTAACCTCAAACAACAAGCAAGCAGGTTTACAGACACTCAGCTGATGCGGCAATTTCTGGAAGCCGAGATGTACAGGCCACCTCCGCCCCGACAATGGTCCCAGAACCCCCTGCCCTTAACAACATTTAAAAGCCCCCATGTTTACACCATGCTAGCCTGGGTCCTGGGTTGTGGGTCGGACGCATTCGTCCAGCCACACCAAATTGCTATGGCCGAGTCTCTGTAGGACGGGGAGTTTTTCGACTGGGCTGACTATAAAACCAGAGCAATCCATCTCACTCTATGCGATTTAAAGGAGAAGAAGACAGGCACCTTCCGGTTTTGTTCATTCTTGGCCTGGCTCTTTTTGTTCCACTTCCACGGCAAGATGAAGTCAATCCCAGTGCAGCACGGGGATGAGCATGGTGCGCCTCGCCCGGTGTATGAATGGACCTGGGTGTTGTACAAAGAAGAATCTTATTACAGGTTCAACAAGTATTTTCTGAGCCACGCCCTCAGCGTCGTCCAAGGTGGCTGCGCATGTGTCCCACGCGCAATGAGCAAGCACTTTATAAGCGGGGAGATACCCTTCGGGGATACTTTCCGACTGACGCAGGGCTTGGTGCTTAGAGTTCACTGGTTCACAGGCAAACCCTTCCTACTACCTTATTATGCCTCGGAGTACCAATTTGCACTCGAGGCATCACGTCATATGGACTACACTGATGAGAAATACGGCCAAGGTAAGAAGAAAGGCCACATATTCAATTACCCAATCAAATGGGGAGAAGTGGAGATTGGTCTCAACAACATCATTTTTTCATTGCCATACTCTCAAGTTTTGGACTGATCCAGCTTCTGCAAAGGTGGAAATATGATCCTCTAGATATAATCAAAAAATTTAAAAATGTCCAGGAGTTTCATGTGTGCCCGAGAGAGGACCTAGTAGCCGGGCGCAGTAACCCTGAAGGGCGAGACCTAGAATGGAATATAGAGGAGATGCAATCATTGCCGCCATGGCATGACTTCTATGAGATAGAGGCGGAATATGATCCTGTCAAAAATGAGGACTATAGGGCAGAGGCTCCTAATTTCAAAAAATAGCAAAAGAGGCTAAAAAAGAAAAATGGATGGACAGCTGGCAAGATAACAGAATGGTGGATAATGCGCTGTCAGACAAGGAAGGAGAAGTCAGGCATAGACCTCGAAAACGACGGAACAATTCTCCACACGTTACGATACACATTATGCCACGTGGCGGCCTATCATTTTTCGGGACATCGTGCCCAAAAGTGCTCCACAACTATATAAAGGCCAATACCCACCTCAATGACCACTTGTATTAGGGGAAGGTTCAAGGAGTGGTGTGGAGAAAAGTCAAGAAAAGGAAAAGGGTCAACCAGTGCCAATGGTACGACCAACTCCCGAAAAGCGGCCTACCGAAAGGACCCCACCCCAAAAAGTTCCATCAAAAGGTGCGGCCACTGCCGCTGTCATGCAAGCTGCTTTTGAAGAGCCCACAAAGAAAAAACCAAAAATATCTATTGTCCACAAGGGGGTCCCTTCGAGCGTTGTTCCAGAAGAAGAAGTGCCTCTGCAAAGGAAGAAGAGAGCCGAAAAGCCCAAGGAGGTAAGAGCTACATCGACGAAGGAGCCTGCACCGCAGAGGGCTATACCCTCTGAAATAATCACCCTGAAGGACGACACTCCTTTGCACGGCGAGGACGCAGACCAGTGGGTGTCCCAGATCTTTTCCTCTCCGGCCTCCACAGGGCTCGCAGGTACGCACTCTTCTATCTTTGAAACTGCCAAGTCCAAGCTTGTGGCTCCCTCATCTTCTGCTGCTACCCGTACCCCCGCAGTCACTTCTTCAGCCGGCAGAATAGCAGTCGCCCACTCCAGTTCTGCTGCAAATCCCCACATAGAGCTCCAGGCCTCCGCTGATATCCTGTCCCATCACCTCGCCTATGTTCATTCTTCAAAAACCTTGACTCAAGACCAGTCAGTCCTTCCCCCTCAAGGACCCTTGCAATCTCCGCAACCCTCTCCCGTAGCCGATCACCCGGTCGAAACCCTAGTCCAAACCCCAGAGCGCCCGTCCTTAGAAGGACACGCGCCCCAAAAATCCGCCTCTCTTGGCCCATTTACCGAAGAGCATACACCCTAGGGCTATAGCAGCATGGACCTCGTCAGAATCATGGATGCGCAACCTCTGATGGCTCAGGGCGGATCTCAGCTGCACCAGATGGATGAGGACCCTGAGGAAGAGGAAAGGTGAGGAGTTCGCGCAGGTCCAAAAGCGCTTCAGGATTGACCCGGATAAAATGGTTACCTATAAGGAAAAACGGGTCCCAAAGGCACAGAAGCAAAAGAAGGATATGACGGATGACAACTATGAGTACATTCCAAAGGAGAAGGATATCAACAACCTCAACTGGGAGAACACGGCAGTTGGAATCCAGGAGAAAACTAAATCCATGCTTGCAAATCATTTCCAATTGCAAGGCCTGTACTATGAGCTTGAAAATGAAAAGTCCGAGTTGGAGGGAGAAGTGGCGAAGTTGAAGGCCAAGGTGAACGAAGCTCATTCCCAGAACCAACAACTACAACAGAAGTTGGAGGCAGTGGAGAAAGAAAAGGAGGAAATATAGGCCCAAAACGCCGAACTTCAGGGCCTGTTACAACAAACGCAGCAGCAGTTGGAGGAACAGGCCTCCAAGGTTAAAACGTTTACCAAGGAAGGGATAAAAGAAATGTGACTCCGTCTCCTAAGGAACTTCAAGCCCCGGGCTTCTAGGTCGCTATTCGTCCTTGCGTTTGTGAAAAAGATCCAAGAGGTATGTGCCCTGGAAAAGCGAGCAGTAGAGGAGGCTGAACGCCAGATAGGGCTGGCTCAGTTTAGTGCTTAAGGCTGGGAACCTTGAGCGTCGCGGCCTCCAAATTGTCCCAACTGACTCCCTTGCTCATAATTGGGCAGCTGCAAGGGCAAACCTTGCATTTTTACTTTGAAAAATTAAAAAGATTCGTAAGGCCAGGTCCACCCTGGATATGTTGGAAAAGGACTTTTGCCTGGCTTCCTTCAAAACACTTCACTCACATGGGTTCCCTAGCTTCTTTGATGCTAACGGGAACATCCTTGCCAAGGAGAAGCTTCAGCTGAAGTGGGATGCTTTTGAGGCCAATACAGTGGATATTGATGCATGGGCCGACCTGATCCAGGAGGCCCAGGTGATGCAGCTTTCAGCCAGGTTCAGCCAGATTCGCTCCTGCCTC
Source organism: Wollemia nobilis (assembly GCA_028583015.1). Lineage (NCBI taxonomy): Eukaryota > Viridiplantae > Streptophyta > Pinopsida > Araucariales > Araucariaceae > Wollemia > Wollemia nobilis. The sequence continues at coordinate 18,757,318 of JAQPPZ010017235.1, forward strand.
ACCGCTTTGGACTTGAAGGTTGAGAATATTGATACCCTCCAAGTTGAGATGTTCAGGTGCCTAGTGGAGGACATTAGCACCTTCAAGCCGATTCCTGAGGAGGCCTGGACCCAGGTCCAGTCTGCGGTTGATGAGATTCAAGAGCGCCTCGCCGCGGCCGATCAGGAGCAGGATGGAGAAGAAGATACACAGGGAGACCATTCTGAAGGAGAGGAGGAAGGTTTGGAAGAGGAATGCGCCGAGGAGAGCGCAGAAGAATGTTAAGATCCTGCTATAAAATAAACTCAAATAACACACTCTCACACGATTGCTTGGAAATAAACTCACATAAACATCATATTAATATAACAGAAATTTGCATAAAGGAACAATCTCACAATAAGACAGAATCGCAGGCCTCTTCGAGGGGGCAACCTCCTTCAATACTTCATTAATTTGCAAAAAGATGGTTACATTGGTGCCTTTTCGGGTATTTAAGGAGTTTCCTTCCAAGGTTGGCTTACATGCATAATGCCACCTGGATTACATGCATAATGCCACCCGAATTACATGCACAATGCCACTCGAATTACATGCATAATGCCACACGAATTACATGCACAATGCCACCTTACCTAATCTATCTACCATGTGTTACATAAAAAGGGTGCCATTTGTCATAGGCACTACCTAAGCTAAAACTTAGAACATTACAAAATATTAATCATGGGTACTACCCACGTTCACTAGGAATTATTACATCAGGGAAGTTATTACATTAAGGGTTAGGATGAGATCCTAACATGCCTTTCTCCTTGAAGAAGCTTTGTCCTCAAAGCTGAAAATGAGGAAACTGTTGCTGGAGTTGATGGAGAGACTCCCATGTAGCATCCTCAGGTTGAAGTCCACGCCACTGAACCGGGACCTCTGTAATGGTACGGTTGCGCAGAGTGCGAGTTCGACGATCCAGCGACTGTTCCGGTGCAAGTAAGATGGAGCCTTCTTCATCCAATTCGGGGAGTGTTGATTGAACTCGTACCTTTGTGCCCACAACTTTCTTGAGAAGGGAAACATGAAAATCAGGGTGGATCTTGGAAGTGGGAGGAAGACCCAATTTGTAAGCTCGTTGGACCAATCCGTTGTAGAACCCGATAAGGACCATAGAATTTTGGAGCGAGCTTCGACACCTGCGGAGTTGTAGGGATGATTGTTTGTATGGGTGTAAGCGAAGGAAGACCATATCACCCACATCAAAACTGCGCTCAGAGCGATGCTGATCAGCTTGTTGGCGCATCCGATTCTGGGCTATGTTCAAATTTTGCTTGAGTTGGCGGAGGACCTCGATGTGTTGACTCAGAGCATTGTCGACGGCCTGGACCTTGGAGCTGCCCGGAATGTAGGAGGAAGGCGTGAGTGGAGGGTGCCCGTAAACTGCCTCAAACGGTGTGAGTTTGGTGGCGGTATGATAGGAAGTGTTGTACCACCATTCGGCCAAGGAAAGCCATTTTGCCCAATGAGTAGGATGATCGGAGGCAAAGCAGCGAAGGTAGGTTTCCAAGCATTTATTAACAACCTCCGTTTGACCATCTGTTTGCGGATGGTAGGCTGAACTCATTTTGAGTCGAGTCCCCTGCAACTTAAACAACTCTTGCCAAAAATTGCTAGTAAAGGTGGGATCACGATCAGATACAATGGAGGTGGGCATGCCATGAAGGCGAAATATGGAGTCAAGAAAAATTTGGGCAATAGTGGATGCTAAGGATGGGTTAGGGCACAAAAGTGAGCATACTTTGAAAGGCGGTCCACTACCACGAAAATAATAGACTTGCCTCCAGATTTAGGTAGCCCTTCTATGAAGTCCATGGAGATGTCAGTCCACACCTGATCTGGTATCGGCAATGGTTGAAGAGTGCCCGGAGAGCGCACTGTTTCTCCTTTCATCCTTTGACAAGTGTCGCAATATGCTACAAAAGAGCGAATGTCTTGTTTCATACCTTTCCAAAAGAAGGTGCGCTTGAGTCGCTCATAAGTTTTTAGGAACCCTGAATGGCCAGCAGATGGAGTAGCATATGATTCCTTCATGAGGAGCTCTCGAAGTGGGGACTTAGGAGGAAGAACCAGGCGTTGATGGTAACGCAGATCCTGGCCATCCCAACTATATCCTGGTGTAGACTCTAGATCATCCCTAAGTGAAGCAACCAGGTCTTTCAAATCTGCATCCTGAAGTATGTCCTAACGTAAGGGCTCAATCCATTGGGGCAATGGTGCAGAAATGGCACACAACATACTAAGGGTCTCAAATTGGCGAGAGAGAGCATCTTCCACAAGATTTTCCTTCCCTTTTTTGTACGTGATGTCATAATCATAGCCCATGAGTTTTGATACCCACTTTTGTTGCTCGGGGGTGGCAACCCGTTGTTCTAGAAAGTATTTCAAACTCTGGTGGTCCGTTTTTATGGAGAAATGGCGCCCAATGAGGTAAGGTCGCCAATGCAGGACTGCATGCAATATTGCCAACATTTCCTTGGCATATGTGGATTTCCCCAAATTGTGATCAGATAGGGCTTTGCTGGTAAAAGCCAAAGGGCGTCCTTCTTGCATCAATACCGCCCCAATACCACGACCAGAAGCGTCACTTTCAATGACAAATTTTTTAGAGAAGTCTAGCATGGCTAAAACTGGAGTGGTGGTCATGGCATGCTTGAGGTCCAAGAATGCTTGCTCAGCTGGCCCTGTCCAAGTAAAAGAATCCTTCTTCAACATGGAGGTGAGGGGGGCGGCTATCTTTCCATAATTGCAGAAAAATTTATCGTAATATCCTCGTAAGCCCTAAAAATCCTCGAAGCCCCTTGAGTGTGCGAGGTTTTGGCCATTCTTGGACTGCTTGGATCTTCTTAGGGTCAACCTTGACACCATCCTTTGAGACAATGTGTCCTAGATATTCTACTTCAGTCAAACCAAAGGAGCACTTGGACCTTTTTGCAAAAAGTTTATGGTCGGCCAGTAGTTGGAGGGTTTGATCTACATGCTTGAGATGCTCTTCCCATGTGTGACTGTAAATCAAGATGTCATCGAAGAACACAAGGATGAACTTCCGCAAAAAAGGGCGAAAGATGTTGTTCATCAGGCTTTGGGATGTGGAAGGAGCATTTGTGAGACCAAATGGCATTACCAAGAATTCATAATGACCTTCATGAGTGCGAAAAGCAGTTTTAGGAATATCTTCATCCCTGAGTCGGATCTGATGGTACCCAGAGCGGAGGTCTAGCTTGGTGAAGTACATGGTCCCATGTAATTCATCGAGTAATTCATCAACCACAGGGATAGGAAATTTATCCTTGACGAGTTATCTTGTTGAGTTCTCGGTAGTCAATACACAATCGCCAAGAGCCATCCTTCTTAAGGACCGAGTGAGTCGGGTGCGAGTAGGGACTAGTACTAGGCCGAATGACACCCGCCTTGAGTAATTCCTGTATCATCTTCTCAATCTCTGACTTCATGGCATGGGGGTACCTGTATGGTCTGATATTGGGAGGTGTACTATCCGACAATAATGGAATGGCATGGTCGTGAGAGCGATGCGGTGGTAGTGTGGTTGGTTCTAAAAAGATGGCCTCATGTTTGTGGAGAATCTGTTGCATGTCTGGTGGGATTTCACCCATTGGAGATGTGGATGGTTGGATGGAGAATAGTTGTGCAATGACCCCACGTGATGATTTCTTTAGCAATTTCTCCATGCCGTTTGAACTGATAATTTGAGGTGTTCTACTGGGGAGCCCTTGATGATGTGTGTTTGTCTGTTCAGAGAGAACTACATCCAAAGTTCAGCAAAGTTCCAACTGATAGTGCCCAACGTACTCAACCATTGAGATCCCAAAACAATATCACATCCACCCAAGCTGGAGTGCAAACATGTCCGGCTTGAGTTCATAGTCCCCTATCTTGATTTTAACATTGCGACACTTTCCTTTACAAGGTAAGGTTCCCCCATTGGCTACCATGACCTCAAAGGAATTACAAGTGTGGATATAGCAATTTGCCCGCTGAGCAACTCTAGGGTCAATGAAGTTGTGCGTGCTTCCCGAATCTAGAAGGATGGAAAGACGTTGGCCCTTGAAAAATCCTGTAACCTTCATGGTTTGAGGAGTAGTAATGCCTGCAAGGGCATGGACTGTAATTGCTGTCTCAGGTTCCTGTTTCACTTCTTGTGGAGGAGGTGTTTTTGGAGGGTCCTCATCCTCATCACTCTCGTCAGAGGTATCAGGTTCTTCAACATCTATCAGGAACAATTTTTTGTGTGCACACTTATGCCCTTTGAAAAACTTTTCATCACAATTGTAGCATAATCCTTGGGCACGACGTGCATCCATCTCTTCGGTGGTGAGGCGCTTGGGTGCGGCAGGTTTATTATCAGCTGGGTGTTGGGCCCTAGGAGGAAATGAAGGTCTATTTTGCGGAAACTTGGATGGGCGTCTTTGGGCAGAGAGTTTAGATTCGGCCAAACGGGCCAAACTGATAGCTCCATCATAGTTCGTGGTTTCAACATTTTTACTTCCGCTTGGAGTTCCACCTTCAACCCACTGATATAACAACTCCGGAAGAACCCTTCACTCAATCCTCTTGTCTTATTGGCCAATTTTTCAAATTGAGATTGGTACTCTCGGACTGACCCTGTTTGTTGTAGTTTGGTCAAGGCTCCTGTAAAGTCCTCATACTCACTAGGACCAAATCGAGTGAGTAGTTGGGATTCAAAATCCTCCCAAGAGAGATTTGGGTAGGCAATACGCAACCATTGAAACCAGTGTAGAGCCTCAGATTCCAAGTTAAAGGAAGCCATCTGGACTCGATGAAATATGGGTACATTATGAAGTCGAAAGAATTGGTCAACTCGACATAGCCACCCATCAACATCCTTCCCACTAAATTTGGGAAAGTCCAATTTGGGCATTCTAAAGGGTGGATCATGGTCACGATTCCTTGTAGAACTCTCAGCTTGGTATTCTGATTTGGGTGGTTCTCTTCTCAGTTGCTTGTCTACTTCTGTCAGTGCTTCTTCTAGGCGGTTGCTAGTGGCCTCATGCTCTAGGCGAAGACCTTGGATTTCTTCCCTTATGGAGTGAAAAGCCGAGTTCAAGTTCTCAATGGCTTTTGTTAGGGATTCCAAGTGTTCTAGTTCTTTTTGGTGTCCACGGGTACCCTGGGCCATTTTTTAGACCTTTTGTGACCAGTTACTAAAAATAGATTTGAATTTTTAGGACTTACTATTTTTAGTAAGTGCCCAAAAAAGTGCTTGGGTGCTATATATCAAAACGATCAGCTCGAAGGGGTGGTCACAATGAGCTATATCTCTCAACACTACTTTTTGGCACCCCAGACTTTTTTTTTTTTTTTTTTAAATCTCCTGTTTTGCTGAGTCTAACGGTGTTTACAGTTTCTAATTCTGAGCTACTGAGCAAAAGTTGGGTACTGGAGCACTATCTATAACTGGCCTCGTTTCACACAAGATTCTCTGTATTTTGCTGGTGACTGATATGACAGTTCTGTTCTAACCCTGAAGACTGTGAATTCTACCACGATCGTGTCTTGACCTCTCCGACTCTGATCGACTTGATTGTGGCTCGCCTTGTAAATTTGATTGTTATTCTCCAGGTCGTCAACTTAAGTGTCACCCTCATGGCTTATCCCGAATGCATGTCCCTTTTGTTATTTTTTTAGTAGAGGACTCCTTTCTCATATGCTCACTTTTGAAATGCAGGTTTACGAACAGGGATGTTTGGATTATTTTTTTTTTTGAGTTTTTTACAGGTTGAAGTTTTAACAGAACCAGGGAATGCTAAGTATAGGAGTATGTACCACCCATAGGCCCTCTAATATACCGACAGTGACGAACAATAGTGCTCGGACCAATATTTCAGGCCACTACTCAAGGAGGATTCCACAAATACCCTTGAGCACACTACCTGCCTCTCTGACAATACGGGAGGGTAATCGTCCAGGATGCTGTGTCCCGTAGACTATGAGTAATACAAGGCCGAAGAGCTTCCTAATGGCTAAAAGTTTGTTTAATCCTAGATGGTCTCCCGATATACCCGAAGATACGTGGGAGCTCAAGTCCGTGCGCGAGTTCCATCTGAGGCTTGGGTATTGGAACCTGATCGCCTCACTTCACTAGACGCTTTATGGGCTATCTAGCTTAGCCAATAACGACAGATCCTTCGCGATATTTTAAAACCCCCGGTACAAGGTTTCTACCTATTCAACTAAAACTATTTTTTTTTTTGTTTTTGGTCTGGAAAAAAAAATGCACTGTATTTTTTTGGATTTTTTTTAATAAGGAAAAACAGAAATGGGAAAAATACACAGAATTTATACCTAACAGGCGGATTGGATGGCAAGAATCGTTGCAGTTGCAGCAGAACTTGGCCCTGGAAAGCGCTCTGATACCACTTGTTAAGATCCTGCTATAAAATAAACTCAAATAACACACTCTCACACGATTGCTTGGAAATAAACTCACATAAACATCATATTAATATAACAGAAATTTGCATAAAGGAACAATCTCACAATAAGACAGAATCGCAGGCCTCTTCGAGGGGGCAACCTCCTTCAATACTTCATTAATTTGCAAAAAGATGGTTACATTGGTGCCTTTTCGGGTATTTAAGGAGTTTCCGGCTTACATGCAAAATGCCACCTGGATTACATGCATAATGCCACCCAAATTACATGCATAGTGCCACTTTGAATTACATGCACAATGCCACTCGAATTACATGCATAATGCCACACGAATTACATGCACAATGCCACCTTACCTAATCTATCTACCATGTGTTACATAAAAAGGGTGCCATTTGTCATAGGCACTACCTAAGCTAAAACTTAGAACATTACAAAATATTAATCATGGGTACTACCCACGTTCACTAGGAATTATTACATCAGGGAAGTTATTACATTAAGGGTAAGGATGAGATCCTAACAAAGAAGAAGTCCTGCCAGGGCAAGGCCAGCAACAAGATCAGGCAGGGGTTGGGGGTGACTCCGTGGCCCAATGAATGAAGGCCTGGGTCCTGGCACCGAGGCGAGCTCGATACCCTGCGAGCTGCCAAGAATGTTGCCATTTTCAGGGGGTACACCATTTTTATTTCTTTTCTGAAAGAGTAGTTCTCCCGGGTTCAGCCCTAAACCGCAGCAGAAGAGCAACACAACAATGTAAATTTTTTGGTTTAGGGCACCTCAGAGTGAATCCGGGAGGTTTTAAAAAAAATTGTTATTTGTGGTGAATTCGTCCAAGTGTTTTTCGCCCCAAAGCGCTGCAGTTCGGAGTGCTTTGGGGCATTTTCATCGACCTTGAGCGCTTTAGGGCATTTTCTGAAGGTGGGGAGAAAGGAGGAGATGAGCTTTTAATTCAAAATTTTGGCTAAGTATTTTTCGCCCCAGAGCGCTGCCAATTTGGAGCGCTCTAGGGCAAATCCCCCCCTCTCGAGCGCTTTGGAGCATTTCCTCGCCGGTTGGTAGATGTTGGTGCAAAGTTGCTTGTTTTTGGCTAAGTGTCGTTTTGTGCCCCAAAGCGCTCCAGTTTCGAGCGCTCCAGGGCACTTTTTCCCTTTTGCCGTGCTTTGGAGCATTTTTGAGGCGGCCCATGTGAAAGCAAGAGGCCCTAAGATTTTCTAAGTGTAAAAAGTGCCCCAAAGCGCTCCAGTTTGGAGCGCTCCAGGGCAAAATCCCCAAAGTCGAGCACTTTGGGGGTTATTTCCGGCACTTAGCGAGAAGGTGAAGAAACCCAGTTTGGCTATGAACTCAACATGTGCCCTAAAGCGCTATCATTTGGAAGCGCTAGAGGGCAGGTCTCTCCTTCAGGAGCGCTTTAGGGCAATTTTGCCTTGCTCATTTTGGGTAGCTAGCCAGTTCTCAGCTTTTGCGGCAGTGCGTTGTTTGAAGTAGTGTCGGCGTGTTTCCCGCCCAAATTTTGCTGGTCAAGTAGCAGGTGTCCCCAGAGTTAGAAGTCAAGTTTTTTGGGTCAAGGGCTTGTTGGTTACGAATCTGCCATGAGGAAAGGATTTGGTATAATGCGCCCCAGATTCGCCCACCAGAATGAAAAGCCGGAAGGAAGGAATGCCTTCCGTGCCAATCTCCGGAGAAGGCTGGCTTCCTGTGGGTTTTTAGTGTTTAAGCTAAGAGTGCGGGAAAGAGATAAATTGCGGAAAGAGAATCCAAATGTGATTGGAGTTGGGTGGGGGGAATAAGCAGCACGGCAACGATCAATCACCACTACTAACAGCAGTCCTATACAGAACACATAATGAAACTACAACTATCATGCATCCTATGTATCCTCTATCTATGCATTCTAGGAATACTTAATCATCAAATACCGGAGTCCAGAGTTCAGTACAACAGTAAGCAATGAAATAAGAAACATGAGGCAGAAATGACAAGGAGAGGCAGCATACAAAATGATGACAGTAAGCAGAGCCAAGTATATGTCTTGTATTCAGAAGCAAACGTATAGCTACAATGGCTCCCTAGCAGTATATTCCCCTTCCACCCTTTTACAATGAAATGATGTGGCTATTTATAGCCCAAGTTCCCCCCGATTACAATTATGGGCACAAAGTCCCAAACCAGACAATAGCTAACAAAAGCGGTAAAGAGCTGCTGATGCTGACTTCTGTCGGCGAGGACTGTACTTGCAGCAAGGTCTCCCTGAAAGCTGTACAACTACGTGGCAGCGTGCCGGGTGAAACTTCTAATCAGCAGGAATGTGGGTAGCTGTGGTAGATGGAACTTTACATCAGCCTAAATGGAGGCAGCTGGCGTAGGTAATGCTGTCCATGCTTGTCCTTTATCCCGTCACATCTCGGCTCGGATCCCGAGGCTGGACACTTGTCGAATTCTGATGAGTGACACATGTCTGCCTTGAAAGGCAGTTTATCCAACTTCGTCCGGAATCAGTGCGCTATCGGGTAGCGCAGGTGGGAAACAACGCAGTTGGGGAGGGCCTCCGTGCCTTGGCCAATTTTTGGGTCTTGGTGAGTCTTGCCCAACTGCGCACCGGTCAAAGGGCGCAGCCCAACTTCGCAGCGAAGTCGGGTTGCGCACCGGTACTTAAGCTGATTTGGACCGCTGTTCGGACTGCACACAAAAAGGGGAGCGCAACCCGACTTCGCTGCGAAGTCGGGTTGCGCTCCAGACTTAGCTGATTTTCCGAACACTGCTTTCCCAAGTGTGCACAGGAAGAAGAGCGCACCCCGACTTCGCTGCGAAGTCGGGTTGCGCTCCGACACTTAGCCAAATTCTGATCATCTCCTGTCTGCTTTCGCACTTCGCATTCCCTACTACGCTCCGACTTGAGGGCGCACCCCGACTTCGCTGCGAAGTCGGGTTGCGCCCTGACACTTAGAATTTTTCAGGGAACACTTGCTCAGTTTTGCTGCGAAGTCGGGGTGCGCCCTGCGAAGTCGGGGTGCAACCTGACACTTAGAATTTTTCAGGGAACACTTGCTTAGTTTTGCTGCGAAGTCGGGGTGCGCCCTGACACTTAGAATTTTTTAGGGAACACTTGCTCAGTTTTGGGAACTTGACTGGGGGAAGTACAAGGGAAAAAGGGAGGAATAAAACTGCAGGAAAGGGAGAAAGGGAACAATGGAGAAAGGGAAAAGGAGGAGGAGGGAAGGAAGAGCAGCACACTTACAAATTTTGAAAACATGGCACCCTATGCAAAATGTGGCAACATTCCTGGCGGCTCGCGGGGTGTCGAGCTCGCCTCGACGCAAAGAACCACGCCCAACCAGGCCTTCATCCTTTGGGCGAAGAGGAACTTCCTTCCCCTGCTTTTCGCTGCTCTGACGGCTTCCTTCCGGGAAACTGTTCTTCTTCAGGTTCACTTTCGGCAGTTGCCTCTTCTGTTTCTCCTCCTGAACCTGAACGTTCTTCGTTGTCAGCCTCCCGCTCGCGGATGCGTTCATATGCGGCCTTGGCTTGGTCCCAGACTGCTGCTTGGAAGGGCCCTAGGTCGTTGACCTTTCTTAGTTGTCTTGCGCTATTCTGCAGCTGAAACGGCGCCTCCTGGGTCTCAAGCCGCTTGACAAGGAGATTATGGGTTCTACGACGAATACCATTGATCTCGTATTCCTCGTTGATGTCATCAAAGCTCTTCTCCTTTGTTTGGTGCTCATAGTCCTCCTCGGTCATTTCCCGGAGAGGCTTCTTCACTTTTGGGATCAATTTCTTAGTTGTAAGCACTCTCCTGTCCAGGTCGTACTTGGTGCGCTTTATCGGGGCAGCTATCTCCTCGGCTCTACTCCGTTTGACGCCCTGGAGGAAGGAGGCGGAACATCCTGCGGCCCTTGCTGCCAAAGGTTGGTCGTCTGCGCTCTGCAGCTGTTCGCCCATGAAGTCCAGGTCCTCCAGCATTGGATCTTGCTGCGGCATCTTCCCTGCAAACAGCGAAGCGGGAGGTATTCCAGAAGGAGTGGCCGCTTTTAAGGGCGATCGGGTCCTAGGGGAAGTGAGCGGCTGAGTGGATGGCGTTGGTGGGGTTTTGAACGGATGAGGTGAGTGGCGCGGCGATGTATGTGCAACTTCGACATTGGCCGCGGGTGAGGGTTCCAGGGTTTGGCTCAGGGACTGGAAGGCGTTAGGGTCCTGGGCGAACTGGTCGAAAGAATGGGGGCTGTTGGATGGTTGGACAGTCTGGGAAGAAGAAGACGCAGCTACGGCTTGCCCTGATGAAATGGGGGACGGCGTTATGGCAGGGTCGACTGGGACTTGGGGGAGCGGGGAAGTGGATGTACCTGCAGGCTTCGCTTGAGCCGCTGTTCGAGGGACGCTTGCAGCCCAAGTTTCTGCTTCTGCTTCAAGGTTGTCCAGCGAGACAATTTCTGGCGCAGCTGTCCCTGTCTGCGCCCCGGCTGGCTGCTGCACAGATTCTTTAGGGCGCTTGGCCTTCTCACTCCTCTTCCTCTTCTTTTCTTCTGGCGCTGTGGCTGGTTCGAAGGAAGGAGATGAGGTTGGGGCGGCAGGCAATGATGTCCCCACGGTAAACTTGTACCTGGGTCTAGCTGGGAGGATGCCTGCCGCGGCTGGTCTGCTAGTTGGTAGAGTTGGCGCTTTTTCTGCTTGGGGGGCCACCTCAGGAGTTGACCTCTCTGACCCTTGCGCCCTTTCGGGTACTGCTTCAGGAGCTACAGGCACCATCGGGCCCACTTGAATGCTTGTCGGAGTTGCGCTGGAAGTCGCGGAAGTAGGCAATTGCTGGGAGGGGGACCTCCTTGTATATCTTTTTCTTGCGCCTCGGGGAACGCAATTTCAAAATTTGAAAGGCCGCCATGTGTCAGCGTATTGATCATATAGGGCCGAAAACTCATCATCAACGGCCAGCGTTTTCTGGTTGGATTTGTCGTGCTACGTGCGGCATCTCATCTTCCAGCATTCGACGACTTTGTCCTTTTGCCAGTTGAGGGGCGCCACCTTGGCGAGGAATTTTTTGAAGCCCGCAGATTCCAACCGGTGATCCGGGTTCCGCTCTGGGTCATACGCCACCTCCTCGCAGTAAAAATCATGCCATGGAGGCCATGATTGCATCTGCTCGATGTGCCATTCCAGGTCCGCTCCTGTTCTGTTGCCTCTTTCCTGCATAATCTCTGCTTGGGGGCAGATGTGCGTGAATTTACCCCTGACCCCAATTGGGTCGTACTTCCAGCGCTGCGGCAGCATTATCGATGAGTTCCCGTTCGAGGTAGACGTGCTGTCCGATCTCGTACACTTGGGTATTCGCCCAGGTGATGGGATACTGAAAGATATGGCCTCTCTTTTTGCCCTGGCCGAACTCTTCTTCGATATAGTCCATCTGTCGCGCAATCTCCATCCCAAACTGGTGGTTAGTGCAGAAATAGGGCAGCAGGAACGACTTCCCCTTGAATCCGTAAATTTTGACAACAATGCCCTGCGTCAGCCGGAAGGTATCCCCATACTCGTGCTTCCCCAGATATCTTGTCATGAGCTCTGGCGGGCGGGATGCCTTACCATTGAACAGCCCCAGGACCATGCACAGAAATTTAAAATTAAACTCATAGAATGACCCTTTTCTGTACAAGATCTCGGTCCACTCGTACACGGGCAGTGGGTCTCCTTTTTCGTTTATCTTCTTCAAGTCAAGAACTTTCATCCGGTAGTGCATGTGGTACAGGCACAGCCATGTGAGGAAGGAGCAAAACCGGAAATCCGTTGTCTGCTTCTGCTGCAGCTTGACTAAGTTTGAATGAATGGCGTACGCCAGCCAGTCTGCCCAGTCGAAGAAAAAAGGGCGCTTCCCACTCTTTTGCGTTGTGGAGTCGTAAAAATCCCCATGCAGGATACATTTTGCTAGCGCCAGCTAGTACGGGCGTACCACTTTGTCAGAATCGCAGCCGAGGACCCACGCCAGGATGATGTATATGTATTTGTTCTCGAACCTGTCCAGGGGTATGGGGCCTGTCGGCCACTGTCCGGCTGCCAGCGGAGTCTTCAGCTCTGAGTTGAGGAATTCTCTCATCCGCTTGGTCTGCGAGAATCTGCCCGTTTGTTCATCCAGATTAACCCTTCTGACAATCGCGCCTGGTTCGTACTGAAGCCCTGGGGCGAACGCTGGCTGGACGCTCTCCCTGAAGAGTGTGAACAACACTCTTCCCTTGTTGTCACAGACTTGCCGGGCAGCTGGCTTGTAATATTCTACAATTGCTTCAATCAGCTCCGGGCACTGGTGAGTAGGAGGGCACAAGAACCAATACAGGTTCGATTTATACGCAGCCCCGACATGGTGTGAGGGCGAAACCTTGTCTGCCCACTTTGCAATATTCGGCCGCAGTTTGGTGAGGTTGATGGAGAAAGAGCCGTCTTTGTACCCGGCCAGGTGATTGACGGGCGGCGGCGGAATTTGCCCTCGACTTCTCTTCGTCCGGGTTCTCCTTTTCTGCTCCTGCGGTACTTCGCTCTCATGAGCGCTTGATTCAGTCTGTTCCTCAGCTTCGTGCCCTTCGTCACTGGATTGCGCCTGTACGGGCGCTTTCCCCTTGTCCATTTTCTCCGTTAGAATTGGCAGTGACAGAGAATTACGGCTTCTGATTTCTCAGTTCTGCACTTTGCAGTCTCGGAGTCAGCTTCGACAATCTGAATTTTCCGAGTATGCCAGGGCCCTTTTTCTAGGCAAGGATTTCAGCATTAATGGTGCAAGGGAGGGAGTTAAGGTGGTTAACTCGAAGTTGGTGGAAGCGTTATAATATTTTGGCAGCCGCGCATGGGTTTAATTTTGAAAAGCGCACCCAAGTTGCAATTGGTCCAAATGCGCCTTGCTTTCTTAATGATGTCGCTCTTGAAAGTCGTGCAATCATTAAACAATCTTCGGACTTCGTGCTTTTGATGACGTCATAGTCGCCGCCTGGGCACACCTTTCAAGGAAGAATTTCTGGCCCATGATTTTAAACCGGGACGTGACCCAACTTCACACTGTGTCGTACTACGCTCTGGGCCCACACTTAGAATTTTTCATGTTTTCCGTGATGGGTTATTTACGGTGCGCCCAAAATCAAGGGCGCACTCGGACTTCGCCCAGAAAATGAACGCACTTCGACTTCGCCCAGGTTGGACTGCGCAGTCAGACTTCGCTCCAAAAAGTTGCGTAGTCTGGTTTGACACTTAGCTATTTTCTTGCTTCCTGTTCCCCGAATGCGCTCCCAAGACGGTGCGTAGCCCGACTTCGCTGCGAAGTCGGGTTGCGCACCCAGACTTAGCCAAATTCTTGGCCCTTTGTCAGCTGCTTTCTCTCGAACTTCGCACAATCCAAGGAGCGATGCGAAGTCGGGCTACGCACCCAGACTTAGCCAAATTCTTGCCCCTTTGTCAGCTGCTTTCTCTCGAACTTCGCACAATCCAAGGAGCGATACCCGACTTCGCTGCGAAGTCGGGGTTTGCTTTAAGTTCTACTTGGGCTCTTGAAAACTAAAAAACTGAATGCTGAATATGTACATTCCGAAAACTAAAAATACAGAAAGGAAAACTGTACAAGGAAGGACCCATTGGGCGCCTTCAGTGGTGATAAACATTGAGGTGGAACCCGTTGACGAGAATGGGGAGAGCTGTCCCTCAATATCCCGGAGCACGAATGCGTTGAACTGATTTTCCCGAGCAATCTGATAGGGACCCTCCCAGAGGGCGTCAAATTTGCCGTGATTGCCCGGCTTTGCCTTCAGTGAGTCCCACTTCAGCACCAGGTCCCCGATTTTGAAAACTCGGGCGGTGGTGCCTTTTGCAAACCAGCCTTGGGTCGCTTCAGCGTGTTTAGTGAAGGCCTGGTATGCTTTCTCTCTGTCTTCCTCTAACTGCAGCAGCTGGCACAGTCTGGCGTCCACTGGATCCCCGCTACCTCTCTCTTCATCCAACATCCAGAGGGCGGGAATTTCTGTGGGTTGGCAGGACTGCCTCCTTGCCATACACGAGCGCATAGGGGGATGTCTTGATAGACTTCTTGAAGGATATTCTATCCGCCCACAGTGCCCGATTCAGGAGTAGGTGCCAAGTCCTCTTGTTCTTCTCTACTGTCTTTCTGATGATTTTTAGTAGATTCTTGTTGGTGGACTCGGCCAGGCCGTTCCCCTGCGGGTAGTAGTTAGAAGACATCTTGTGATAGATGCCATACTTGTTGGTGTACTCCGTGAGTACAGCGCCTGCGAACCTCGGACCATTGTCCGTCACTACCGACTCAAGGACCCCGAAACGGGTAATGAGGCTCTCGAGCAACTCGATGACCGTTTCCTGGTCTGCATTCTTGGTGGGGATCGCCTCTGCCCACCGCGTAAAGTAGTTGGTGGCGGTAAGAATGAACGTGTGCCCTGCTGCAGAGTTCGGCGTAATGACCCCGATGAAGTCCAAACCCCATTGCTAAAACGGAGTCTCGACTTGGATTGGTTGGAGGGGCAGGGGTGCTTTTTTGTTTCTGCCAGCAAATCTCTGGCATTTATCACATTTTACACAGACCGCATGTGCGTCTGTGAAGAGAGTGGGCCAATAGTACCCATCTCTGATGATTTTCAAGGCCGTAGGCTTTGCAGAATGGTGTCCCCTAGGCATCTCGAAGTGAAATTCTCCGAGGACCCTGGGTTGGTCAGTTTTCTTGATGCACCGCAACAGGATGCCATCAATGTTCTTGAAGTAAAGCCCCTCGGGGCGAAGAGTGTATTTCAAGGCATTTAGCCGAAATCTCCTTTGTGAGGCATTTAGGTGGTCTGGACATCTCCCGGTGTAGAAATACCTCACCAGGTCATCTGTCCAGTCACTCTCCTCTGGTAAGGAGTTGGCTAGGTTGGTGGTTGTTGTCGGATCTTCCCACTTACAGGCAGATATCTTGGCTGCAGCACTTCGGGCCAGCTCCTAGCACAAGGCTCGGCCTCTGATCAGCTTTGTTGGCCGTACCTCGATGTCGAACTCCTGGATCTTGGCAATCCATCCTGCTCTCTTGTGACCCGGTTCCCCTTGTATGATGAAGTTCCGGACGTCCGGGTGAATCACGAAGACAGTTGTCCGGCTCTGGGAGACGAAGTGCCTGAACTTTCGAAGAGACTTCATGACTGCGTGAACCTGCCGCTCAATAAAATTGTATTTTTCCTCGTATGGCTGAATCACCTGGCTTAAGAACGGTATGGGGCGCTCTTCGCCATCATCTCCCTTCTGAGTCAGGACTGCGGCGTAACTCTCGGGTTCTCCCACCGCATACAGGATGAAGTCCTTGGAATAATCCGGGTTTATCAACACCGGAGCTTGTGCAATTCTGGCCTTGACCTCCTCGAAGGCCTGCCTCCTCTCGTCAGTCCATAAGAATTCAGCATTCTTTTTCAACAGCTCGGCCATGGGTTTGATCACTTGTGCGAAGTCCGGTATGAACTTCCTTACGAAGTTGATCTGGCCGAAGAAGGACTGTAGCCCCTTCTTGTCAACTAGGGCGGGCAAGCGGAGGAGGGCTTCTGCTCTATCAAGGTCCACTACAAGGCCTTTCTCGGAGATGACATGTCCCAGCAGCTTACCTTCTCTTACCGCAAAGACTGATTTCTTCGGGTTTATGGAAATGCCGAATTCACGACATCTCTCAAATATCTGCCGCAGGTGGGAAGCATGGTCCTCTCTTCTGTGAGAGAATACAGTCATGTCATCCAAGTAGATGACAATGATCTTGTTAAGCAACTCTCGGAAGGCCAGGTCCATGGCTCTCTGGAATGTGGCGCCAACATTGGATAAGCCGAAGGGCATGCGCTGATAGGCGAACGTTCCCCATTTGGTGGTGAACGTTGTCTTATGTTGGTCCTCATCTTTGACCCAGATCTGGTTGTACCCAGAAAAGCCATCTAGGAGGGAGAATCTTTGCGCTTCAGCAACTATATGGAGGATTTGATCAATCTGGGGAAGCGGATAATGGTCTTTCAGTGAGGCTTGGTTAAGATTTCTGAAATCTACACAAAGACGAATGTCTCCGTTCTTCTTCCTCACGAGGACCAAGTTCGCAACCCAGGATGAATGCTTGATGGGGTAGACGATCTTGGATTCTAGCATCTTCAGGAGCTCGGCTTTCATCATGGCTTCGATCTTTGGATTTACAGCCCCCTACTTCTGCCTGAATGGTTTTGCACAATCTTCTAGCTCGATAGTATGCTGGATTATCTGTCTGTCATACCCCTTCAAGTCCTGGTAGCACCAGGCTACTATGTCGGGGAACTCTCGGCATAATGATCTGATTTGCTCGAGTTCCTCTTTGGTGCAGTCCGTTCCGACCTTAATTGTCTTTCCAGGTTCAAGCTCCAGGTCGACGTACTGCTTGGGGTCTACTTTGATCCTGTGTGATATCGCTTTGTCATTCTGATCAAAGAGAATTTCTAGTGTAATCAGTCCTTTTGGGACATGATTATTTTTTAACTGTATCAACCCCTCATATTGCTCGTCATCAGGGTCTCTACCTTCGATTGAACACGCTTCGGTAACCAAAAATGTGACGATCTCCTCGTCACAGTCAAACACCTGCCAGTGGGTGTCTTTATCAGGCATAGAAGGCTTGTAGATGGTACGAACCGACTTCGGCTTCTGGACAGTGTCATCAGCCGGAACGTACCTGGCTCCAACAGACGCCAGAATGTCAGCGTGCTTGTTTTTCCCACGTGATATGGCTTTGACATTCAATGAGTCGAATGACTCCATCAGGTCCCAAACCCGATTACGGTACGCCTTGAGATAGTGCTTCTTGGAGGCGCACTTGTTCGTAATCTGGTTGCACACCAGCTCTGAGTCGCCAAAGATCTGCAGATGCTTTATCCCCAGTCTCTCCGCTTTTCTCAAACCCAAGCACAAGGCTTCGTACTCCGCCGCGTTGTTGGTACAGCTCCAAGCCAGCTTGTAGGTGTAGTCCTTCTGGATCCCGGTCGGGGAAACCAAGAGTACGCCTGCACCGGCGCCATTTTTGCATCGGGCGCCATCAAAGAAAAGCTGCCATAGCTTTTCTGGTGCAGGTCCTACTTCTTTCTTGGCTGACTGGTCAAGCCTCTCAGGCTGGATGACGGTGTAGCAGCCTTGCTCAGTCTCGATCATGGCGTTGAAATCGAGCAAGGAGAACTCATCCTCCGTTTGCAACAGCTCACGAGCTTGCTCCGTCATGTCTACCACCACCAGTTCTTCCTCCGTCAGCTGAACCATGCAGTCCTGCAACTCTTCTCCGAGTATCTTCTCCACCAGAAATGTGGAAGGCTTCTCGTTGTAGATCTTTAGTCTCCTTCCTTTGAAGGGCACTTCCATATGCGAGTAATCCAGAGACAGATACCCTCCTAGCTTCGCAGTGAACTCCCTGGAGAGACACATGCCGAAGTAGGGTTCCAAGTCGACAACCACGACTTCTTGAATGACCACTATGTCGAGAGCTTTGTGCAGTCGGATCGGGATGTCTTTGATGACACCGATTGTCTTGACAGGGGTGTCGTCTAGTTGCAGCACACCTTGGCTGCTCCTTGTATACTCCATCCCGATTTCGTCGCAGACGGCTCTTGGCATAACGGTCGTGGAGGCACCAGAATCCACCATACAGTTGTGTACGATATACCCTTGCATCCATAATGACAGATAGAAGGGAGGTGGTCCTGTTCTTCCCGGTGGCGGAGACCGTCGGGGGGTTGAACCGGAACAGCAGGTTGTATCTGCTTGCCATATTTCATGCTCTTCAGAGATTCCTGCAGCAAATCAACTTGCCCTGGGAGCAGAAGAGCGTCATACATGCTTATCCTTGCAGGGGTCCTTTTCAGCTCATCCACTATGTTGTAGCCTGAAGTTCTAGCTCCTTCCGTTTCTTTCGCAGGCTCATACTTGGTGCGGTATTGCTGCGTGGCTTCGACTCTCTGTCTCTTTGTCAGAGATGGGTATCTCAGCTTCTCCTGAGCTTGTTCTTTGGTTTCAGCTGGAGGCTGAGCTGCGGGAGCTTTCGCCGCGGGAGCTTTCGTTGCGGGAGGCTTGACTGCAGGCAATTTCTCTTTGGCCGTGTGAGGCCACAGCCTCTTGTCAGGTGGTAGCCCAGCAGGTTGTGCCTTGTCTCTTCTGGCGTATACCTTTAATGGCTTTGCAGCAGCTTCAGCAGACTTTCTGTCTTCCTTGGCAGGGGGCAACACCAGATCTTCTGGAACGACAAAGTTGCCTTCATCGTCCAAGATCATGTAAAGTTCTTCGTCCTCTATGGCGTTGCCCGCCAGAGTCTGGAGGTAATGCTGGTGCAGTGTGCAATCTTCCTCTGAATGCGGGTCGTTGCACGTGGTGCACCAGTTAACCTGGTCAGAAGTGCCAGGTTGGTCCTCGATGGCAGCATTTCTTGTAGGAGAGCGCCTCTGATCTCGCCGTTCTGCGGCTTGATCTTTTGTCAGTGTCGGAGGAGGATATGGCCTCCTTGGAACAAGGTCCATCTGGGCCTGTTTCTTCTTCAATATAGTCATGTCGTTGGACATGGTGTGATATCCAAAGGCCAAAGCCCGTACCTCCTGGAGGATTTTGTTCTGAATATCATTGTCCGGAGGCGGCAGCTGAGCTGGCGGAGGTAATGCAGCCAATGGAGGAGGTGTAGAATTTTGCGCATACTGCGGGCGAGCTGGGAGTGCTGGATAATGCGGAGGAGGAGGCAGATTAGGATAATGAATTTGTGGCGGGCCGTAAGGGTTTACGACCGACGCCGGATTCCATTGCTGCTGGGGTTGCTGTCCTGAAGTGGACGACATCATACCGGAAGCTGATGGGTACTGGGACTGAGGAAAGTCAGGGTAAATGGGTGGCTGTACCCTATGAGGGAGCCTGCCTATGGAGATGATATCCATTTCAGCTTGTTGGGCAGCCTCGTAGAGGGCAGGGAATGAGTCTATTCGGGCTATCTTCAGCAGTAGGTAGATGTCTGAGTTGAAAGACCTCAGGTAGTAGTGCGCAACCTGACCTGCTAAAGGTCGAAGTTCGCGAGGTACTCGTTTCCAAGACCTCGCAAACCTGATGTTGAAGTCCGACACCTCCTCCTGGGGGTGTCACTGGATGCTTTGGAATTGATGTAACAAAGAAGAGGGATCAGCAGACTCGTTGCATCCTTTCACGAGCCTGCCGGCCAGCTGGCCCCACCCCGTGATAGATCCCTCTGGCAGTGATCTCCACCAGTAGAGAAGCTTTCCCCTTAGGGAAAGGGCCAGCAGACGGGTCTTCACACCCTCGTCAGTGATGGAATGTAGCGCAGCCAGGGCCAGAATGTCCTGGATGTGTTCGTACGTCGTCTTGCCGTAGCCATCGTATGTAGGGATGGACTTTAAGGCAGCGGGGGGCACAGCTTGTTGTCCGACTAGGGCCAAGGGCCCCGTAGAGTCTACCGCCGGGAAGAGATCATCATCGTTCTGCTGGGCAGCCATGTCTTCTTCTCCTCCGGTAGTGTACTCGGTATCGGTACCGTCCGAGGATGTAGATTGCTCTTCACCCTCAGCCTCTTCGATTTCGGTTTCAAGCTCCTCTATGCGAGCTTGGTGATCAGCCAGCCTGACGCGCTCGCCTGGAGCGGCAATGTCGATTTCGTAAAGGTCAAGTTGGTTTCCTGGATTCCTTGCTCGCCACCTTCTCGTTTGCATGAAGGCGTTCGGACCGGTCTTCACGGACTCAGAGAGTATTCGGGTACTTGCAGAGTCGCCAGGTGCTAGGGGATGACAAGTATAATAGTATTAAATTTTTTAGAAATTTAGAATAATTTACATATCAAAAATGAATAATACTAATAGTATACAACAAAAATATTTAGAACTTAGAAACCATTAGAATAATTTAAATTTTGCAACAAATTTCAAAAATAAAAAATACTAAGTCTTTTAGAACAAAGAGTTTACATTGTACAACAAAAATAGTCTCAATATGTAGGAACTTCTGTTGGGCTATCACTATCAGAATCTGTATTTGATGAGTTGCCCTCATCATCTGAGTGAAGAGCCTTCAATGGAACTCCAACCAAACTCTCCAGATCCTCATCCTGATCCTCATCAATTTGTCTTGCATCCTCTGGATCAACATCCCATCGTGTAGCTGGAGATTGCTTGTACTCTGGCTTAACTCTCTCACAAAGGCGAAGAGAGCTTTGCACTGCAACTAGCTTGTCCGCTTTGTGAAAGGTATGTTTATTCCTCCTCACATTGTGGATAAAGTTGTATGTGGACCAATTCCTCTCAGTAGCAGAGGAACTAGCAACCTGTGAAAGAAGCCTAATTGCAAAATGTTGCAAGTTAGGTGTATCATCCCAATATAGCTTCCACCATCGAATGGGATCTTTTTGGGCAATGGTAGCCCTATCCTCTCTACACTCTGGTTGGCTGAAGTAAGGGCCCCAAAGATTTACAAATTGGATCCACTCATCTCTAAGTTTTGAGCCCTCCTCCTTCGTATATATCACCTCTGGATCTTTAAAGGGAGCCACTCTCCCAGGCCTAGGCTCCTATCACTTTGGGTTTACTCATATGCTGCCATATGAATGGGGGTGTTTATCCTATCCCACCTCCTTTGTATATTAGGTCCAAGATTGGCCTCATAGAATAATAATGATGGATCTCTAGCACCAATGATTCTTTTCATCTCCCTTAGCATATTGTCAAAAGTCTCATAGATCTCTCCTGGATTAGGAGCATCTATATCAGCATATTTGATGACTGCAACAATTGGGGCAACAAAAGACACAATGTACCTACAAGAAATTAAAAAAAAAATTAAAAGACTTAGACTATATGAGCAAATCCAATTTGAAACTAAAAATGAAAAATCATAAAATCATAAATGATAAATCAATGAATCATAAACCGAAAAAAATAAACATGAACCAAATCTTAACTTCAACATTTCTTACTTGGCTTGAGTCCACCAACTCTAATCCAATACTTGTAGACCGACAAATCGATATGTCTGCACTTAGTGAATCAATTTTGGTATTATATGTTATTTTGTAATTGTATGCAAAGTGTTTGACGGAATGTGCATACATATATTTAACAATGTTATAAAGTGGTAATATAATATTGTATGTAATAATAAAGTGATGTCAAGTCATTTATGTTAGTAAAGTCATAAGTCATAAGCTAGTTTGTCCTGTAGTGGTAAATGTCATGTAAATGCAAAGATTAAATGCATATGAAATGTAATGTAAGAAATGATGAGGTGTCAGGTAGTTGAAGGTAACTACTTTTTGGGTGTATAAATAAGCCCCTTCCCTCATTCATTCAAGGAGTCATGCAGGTTGATGGATTGATAGAAGAGCATTGGTACGTGAGAATGCTGGTAACATATGTATGTAGAGCATGATGTAGTCCAGTCTTGTATGCAGCCATGAAGGGTATTCTGCATAGGGTTGCAGACTGCAAATTGTAATGTTGTACTATATATGCCATTGTTTTTTTTGAATTTACATGGTGGAATCGGTAGCCGCCACGAATCCGGGCAGGCTGTCCAGCCTTTTATGGCCGCCACAGTATTCTGCGCTGTTCGCCCCGGAAGCCGCCACACAGATCTTCGCGCAGTCCGCCCCTATAACCACCATGCCACAATCATTTAAAACCTTTTACGCCGCTGAAAGCACCGGGAAAGGGACAAGCGTTCAGTCCGGCGAGGCCCGAGATTTGAACATTGGACCTCCGCCCCCTTATGGGGTTTGGATGAACCAATTGGTCTACACCTCGGACCTTGTATATGCCATTGTTAATATAAAACTGCTTGTATTTATTTGTCATCTGCCATTGCTGCTGCTGTTGCTATTGTTGTTATTGTAGCAGGTTTTGTGCATTGTTATTGCTCATGACTGCAGATTTGTAGAATTATTTAAGTAGAAATGGAATTGTGTCAGCATGTTAAATTTCATTTCTACAATACTTGTCTCTGATTTTCTTTCCCTCCTCCGTCCTTGATTCTAGCCACCTCTTCCACTCCATGCATACTACCATGGACTGTAAAGCATCCTGCACCTCGATCATCCTCTCCAATTGAAGTAGGTGGCGTATCTAGTATTTGCTAGTTTGATGAACTCCTTTGAGGAGGACCAAAAGAGGGCTAAGGAAGTGTGATGGTTGAACATTTGCAAGTCTCTAGCTTCTGCAACCATAGCCCTCACCCAATCTATCTTCCCAATGTCCTTCAATGCATTGTTCAATGCATGAACACAACATGGGGTCCAAAAAATATGTCTATATGACTGCTCTATCATTTGCCCCGCACGTTGACAAACAAGGGCTGCATCTGTAATTACCTGTAGTGTACAAAAAAAATATTTAGATTCTAGAATAATTTACATAACAAAAATAGTCTCATTTACACAACCATGTAGATTTTCACAAGAAAAACGAAAATTGATTACCTATACAACATTGGAGGGTCCAACCATGACCCCTCATAAAAACATGTGTAAACTCATTGAAAAAAACATTGGAGGGTCCAACCTCCTCAATAGCCTCCTTCAACAGGAGGTATTGGTGCTCAACATCCTTTCTTTTCCCCGTGCAATCAATGGCTCGAAGAAAATAGGGACCTGTTGAACATGTGACAATAATATCAAAGAATGGACGTTGACGAATGTCAGTCCACCCATCCATGATGATAGAACATCGACTTGTCAACCATGTCCCTCATCTGCTTCATAACCAAATTGCATCTGGAATATTGTTTGTCCAAGAGAGAGGTATGAAGCTTAGTTTCTTCAAGCGTTACATATGAAGGCCTTGCCTTGGCTGTTTTTTTTTATGCTTCCCTGAAATAGGGGGAACATGCAATATGGAAAAGAAGCCCATGTGCAAAAAATAATTATGCTATAGCATCATGTGCTTCCTCTCTTGCTTGCACATTAAGCATCTCATCTATAGTTCATTTTTTCTTCGAGGGCAATAGTGGCATACTAGAGGTTTGGGTTGATTCTTGTGGCTATCTTGAGGAGGCTCCAAAGTCACTTTTAGATGATTGGCCAGGTTTAGGGAAAGGCGTGCCTAAACCTCTAAGTTTGACCTCTTGCACAAGCGTATTGGCTTCAGCCATTTGTATCCGGTTCATTCTTTTGCAAGCCCTAACCCCTGTTCCTGCTTTATTAGTAAGATGAGATTCAACCCTAGTATAGCTGCCCTTAAATTCGGTTTGTCAAAAAATGCACAACCATATTCTTGGGCCCCTAGAATTTTTTTCCCTTGGCCATGGTAGATTTTTTAAATTGCAGCAGAGGTTTTTTTAATATTAAATGGACCTTTGGCATATTCTTTTAACAGTGGTGATGGACAATCAAAATGAAAACTGGAAATAGTTCTGTCCCCTTTGGAAGTTTGAGGTTGGATAGTAGAGGCAAAATCCTTAGCAATATGAATTTTTTCATTTTCATTTTGGTTTTAGCAATAAGAATTTTTTTCATTTTCATTTTGGTTTCCCCCCTCCATTTGAAATGGGTCTGATTCATAACCCTCACTGCTGCTCATGTTGAAACTTGAAAGAAAAATATGAAAATAGACTTGGATGAGGTAATGAAAATTTCAAAATAGGAAAACAAACTTGGATCTCTTGTTGCCCCTTTGCTGCTATCCTGCTGTTGTCTTCACTGCTGTTGCTGCTGCTCCTCTTCTTCACTGCTGTTTTTTTCTTCACTGCTTATTTTTTCTTTTTTGCTGCTCTTTCTCATCACCGTTGCTCTTCTTCACTGCTGCCTTTTTCTTCCCTGCTGCTCTTCTTCACTGCTGCCTTTTTCTTCCCTGCTGCTCTTTCTCTTCATTGTTGCTTTTGAATGAATGACAAATGTGTTTTAAGTTTTAAGTTTTTCTTTTCAGGTTATAGTCTCTTTTAAATTTTTAGGGTTTGGGGGCGGGGGTGGAGACTTTCATGGGTCCCTGTTGACAATTTTGTCACATTGCTTGGAGGGGTAATGGAAATCAAAATTTTGTAAAGTATTTTTTAAGTTTTCATGAATTTGTTCCCTTGCTTTTGAACATTTTTAAGTATTGCAGCAATTTTGGCTTTCATTTTTATCCCCTTGTACATAAAACTGTATGTGTAAGAGCTTCGCCACAAAGCAAACCAGGTTTAGGAGCTTCGCAGGAAAAAGAAGGATAGCTTCGCCAAGAAAAGAAAACAAGAGAGTTCAGATCGTAGCCCAAGATTTGCTAAGGCATGGAAAAAGCTTCGCTAGCGAAGCAGCCTAAACAGTCGCTTCGGGTGAAAACCTTGCGAAGCGGAAAATGCAGAAATTCCTAAGTGTTGAGAGAGTGCTTCGCTAAGATTTAAGCGAAGCATCCGCTTCGGACCCCTCTCCTGGCGAACCATTTCTCCAAGCATAATCTACTTCGCCTTAGGCCGCTGCGAAGCATCCACTTCGGCCAACTTTTGTGCGAAGCTCCCTCATCCGAAGCATTAGTTGCCCTTGAAAAGTCAAAGCAATATTCTAAGGCAAGAATGCGCTTCGGCCAAAAACCTCCCGAACAACTGTCTTGAAGGAGGTTCGCAGCGAAGCATTTTGTGGCCCATTGGCGATTATCTGCCGCTTCGGACAAAACCCCCTGCGAAGCGGCATCCAACTTGTTTTTCTGGCGAAGTAATAAACAGTTGGGAGCCACGTTTTGAAAGGCGATCATTCCCGCTTCGGCCCACGTCCGTTGCGAAGCGAAGCTCCGAATGTGAGTTTGGCGAAGCTCATTCGAGGGCGCTTTTCTCAAAGGCACACACTCCTAGGCCGGGCATTTTTCCGAGGCAATCGAGTATTTCATAAATACGCCTTTACTAGCCCGAAAGACCCGGTACCCATTTGTAGCAACTGGAAAAGAAATATCAGTCACGGAGGAGAGCCAGAGGGACTCGAAGACCCACTCGAGCCCCACACCCGGGAAAATCCAGGACAAGTCAAACGGCCCATAAATGCAGGTTTCCCCGGCTAATGCGGCCGTAATGGGTAAATGTGGAAAAGGATGTGAAAACTCAGTTGCAGGAGGAGCAGAAGCAGATTTTCCAGGTTCCCGAGAGCGTACCTCCAGATTAAGTGCATTAATAGCTCAGAGGGTCGGGTCCTCTATAAAAACCCACGAATTGTAATGAAAAAGGGGGGAGAACTTTTGCTAGAAAGCTGCTGTAATTTGATTTTCTGCAATAGATATTAAAGACTTTGGAGCTCCATTTCTCTTTTGTATGCTGCCTTCTGTGATAATTTCTGTCATCCTATTTCTTCATTTGCATACAACAATTCTATATCCTGAGTTTAGGTGTGCGATTGGGGATTGGGTCTTGGAATTCTCCTGAAGGATACATAGGGGAGAAAATACCGCGCGATATTCTTTTTATGCTGCCTGTGGTTAATGGTTTCTATATTGTTCATCTATTTTCTTAAGTGTTGTAATTCTGCAATCTGGATTTAGGCATAGGAAGATAATTGGGTCCTGGAACTTTTCCAGAGGATACATAAGGAAGTTGGCGCGGCGTTCATTTAAGTTTTGTTCTTTATATTTATTGCTGCTGTTTCAGGGTATTAGGTAGTAATCGTGCTAATTGGTTCTTTCCCACTGAATCACTTACATTTCTTCCCTTACCCCCTTTTATTTCTTTCCTGCACTCTTAGCTTAAAACCCTAGTAGTTTAGTAAAGGAGCCGGCCTTCTCCGGAGATTGGCACGGAGGGCATCTCTTCCCCCCGGCCTTTCAATGTTGGCCCAGGTCTAGGGTGCGTATACATTGCAAAATCCTTTCCTGTGGCGGATTTGTGGCCAACAGTTTCTGGCACGCCCGGTGGGACACGGTCAGTCTCACCTTGTGAGTGGTAGTGAGAACCGATGCTTATCTCATTGCCAAAAGACTCTAGCATCTGGCGACTCTGTTCAACCTGGGAATCTCAAAGTCGTAGAGACCGGTACTAAAGTATCCGTGCCTTCATGCAAACGAGATGGAGAGTTAGGAATAGTGGAGAAGAAACCGAGTTCTTTGAACTCGATATTGACGCCTTCGGGGAACGCTCCAGATTGGTCACCCCTGAATCACTTTTACGTGGAACGTCCTCGCAAGAGGCTGCCTTTGACGGACAAGGTCCAACTTCAGATAGCACAACGGCTAGTCTTCCTCCTAACCCTCCTAACTCACCAGATCATCCAAGTGCCTCTGTTCCAGTTAGTAATCCAGCTAGCAATCAACAAGGAACTTCGGGAATTCCTGTTTTTCCGAATCTAGGCGCAAGCATGGCACACCAGCAACATCAACAACAAATGCAGCAGCAGCAGCAGCAACAACCGCCGCCCAGATTGTTCCCGGCATGGAATTCTTTCGGACCATTAAATCTAGCGGGACAAGGGCAGGTTCCGCCTGCTGCTATGAAGAAAATCCCCACATTCGATGGAACAGGGAAGACAGCTCTGGAACATATCCAAGACATTGTTTCTCTGGCAGCAATTCATGACATTACAGAAGAAAGAGTTATGGTAAAGCTTCTGGTTCTGTCTCTCAGAGGAAAGCTCCTCTACTGGTATAGATCCCTACCACCTGGCACTATAACGGGATGGGACCAGTTAGCCGGACAATTAATGAGGGGTTTCAATGAATCTGCCGATCCATCCTCTCTCTTGCACCAGTTTACGACGATTCAGAGACACCCGCAGGAGGAGATTGCTGATTTCAACGTAAGGTTCGCTCGAACTTGGCAAAGGGTACCAGCTGGACTCCGACCAACCAGCGAAGCTGCAGCGTATTATTACCTTAGGGCCTTTAACCCTGACATCAGCGTGATGGTAAGATATTCGAATATTAATACCTTCCCTGAACTGTATGAATTGGCCCAGAAAGCGGAAATGGATTTGATAGCCGTGGGTAAACTTCCTCAAAGGATGTCGATGCCCATACTTCTAGAATTCCCTCAGTCACAGTATACAAGTGCGGCTACTTCGCAAATCTCCGCAACCCCTGCGTATCCAATCTCATCATGGAACCCGAACCCCATTGTGTCCCAGGTCACTACTCCACAAATACATTTTCCTACATTTTCGGCACCACCGCCCACTGTCCCTTCGGCATTTCCCGTGTTACCAGCACCACCCCAATACCCTGCCCTACCCCCAATACCAACGATGGCCCCATTGCCACCTGCCCCCAAAGCTGAAGATATGCAGGCTAAAATACTGCAGGAGGTTCAATCCCTAAACTCCACGGTACAGACCTTGTCTAATGACATGACCATCATGAAAAAGAAGCAGGCACAACAAGAGTTTCTGCCAAGAAGGTCTTATCCCCCACCAGCGCTCACTAAAGACCAAGTGGTACAGCAGGGAGGATCTTCGGCAAGGAATGCCGTGATTGACGAAGTGCCAAGCACTTCTGACTACGTACATTGGTGCTCCACGTGTAACGACCCACATGAAGAAAATACCTGCATGCTGCATCAACATTACGTGCAAACGCTGTCGGGTAGTAGCCCTGGTGGTCAAGTCAATATAATCAGGCAAACAGATCAAAACCTAGTAATTGATGAAGAAGAGCAAGTTTCAGTTCTTACTAGGGAAGGAAAAAGACCAATGGAGGTAGATGCGGCTCAAATGGCCCCCTTAAAGGTGTATACTCGCCACGAGAAGGGGCAACAACCTTCCAAGGCCCCAGACGAAGTTTCTCATCCTGCGCCAGCAAAAGAGAAGACCCAACAGGCCTCCGCAACCCCGCTTCAGGCTGAAACCAAAGAACAGGCTAGGGAAAAACTTAAATTCCCTTCGCTGACCAAACGACAAAGAGTCGAAGCCACGGAGCAGTATCGCACGAAGTATGAGGCTAAAAAAGAACCCGAAATACACAACTCCCTAATATACAACATCGTGGACGAGCTAAAGAAAACACCTGCCAAGATTAGTCTGTACGACGCATTACAGCTACCTGGACAAGTGGACTTGTTGCAGGAATCCTTGAAGACAGCAAAGGCAAGAAAGTTAGCACCACTTGCCCTAGTGCAAACCTTATCCACGTCCATTACAAGAAAAAACAGGCCTCCTCCGTTCTACCTGTCCTTACAAATGGAAGGGTATATCGTCCACAATTGTATGATTGATTCCGGGGCCGCAACGACAGTCATGCCTAAGGCGGTCTGCGAGGAAATAGGAATGGAGTACATGCGAAGCAGCCACGACGTACTCCAGCTGGATGGTACTCCTGTAAAGACAGTCGACGTAATTAAAGATATACCTATTCGACTGCACAAGGTGCCCCAAATTGTGGTAATACAGGAGGTGGTAGTCGTTGACCTGGAGCCATATTTTAGTATGTGCCTTTCAAGGGAATTCACAACAAAGTTAGGAGGATACCTGTCCATGGACTACTCACATTTAGAAGTTCCATTCAAGGGAAAGAAGGTTAAAATCTACAATGAGAAACCTTCTACATTCCTCGTACAGAAGATGTCCGAGGAGGAAAGTGGTGATCCCATACATGCAATAGCGGAGGGGATAGAGCAGGTGGACCTAGTTGAAGAATCTCTTGCGCAGTTGAATTCTGAAGACGAGTTTTCACTGACAGATTTCAATGCCATGATAGAGACAGAAATAGGATGCTATACTATCACCGAACCAGAGAAGCACACTAAGCTGGAGAATAAGATGTCTGCCCAAGGAGAATTATGGAGATTGTTCTTTGACGGCGCCCGATGCAAAAATGGCGTCGGGGCAGGAATACTTTTAGTATCACCGTCTGGCGAGCAAAGAGAATATTGCTACCGGTTGGTTTGGAGTTGCACCAACAACGCAGCGGAGTATGAAGCCCTATGCCTAGGACTAAAGAAAGCAGAAAAGTTGGGCGTAAAGCATCTCCAAATTTTCGGAGATTCTGAATTGGTATGTAATCAGGTCACCAACAAGTGCATCTCCAAAAAGCATTATCTTAAAGCATACCGCAACAGAGTGTGGGACCTGTTCGAACAGTTTGAATCACTTAATCTGCAGTCTATCCCACGAGAAAAAAATAGACATGCTGATGTCCTGGCCTCCATCGCAGCTAGATATTCTCCAACCGACGACATGGTACACAAGCCCAAAGCTGTGAGAATGATTTATAGGCCTTCCGTACCAGATAGAGACATGCACTGGCAAGTCTTCGACAATGATAAACAGATCATCAATTTCTTAATCCAAGAAGCAGCTACTGTTGAAGGAAGAAGCCCAAAAGATGAAGAATATGAAGGGCTGGTCTAGTTAAAAAACAACCATGTTCCAAAAGGGTTGATTACTCTAGAAAGCCTTTTTGATCAAAATGATCGAGCGGTTTCCCACAGAATCAAAGTCGACGCTAAGCAATATCAGGATCTAGAGCTCGAATCCGGGAAAGTGATAAAAGTCGGGACAGATTGCACCTCGACAGAGCTAGAACAGATCCGATCTTTGTGCAGGAGGTATCCTGACATAGTGGCATGGTCTTATCAAGACCTGAAGGGCTATGATCGACAATTGGTTCAACATACAATTGAGTTGCAGGAAGGGGTCAAACCTTTCCGACAGAGGCAAAGGCCTGTTAACCCGAAGATCGAAGTCATGATGAAGGCCGAACTTCTGAAAATGCTTGAAGCTAAGATTATTTACCCCATAAAGCATTCCTCTTGGGTAGCGAATCTAGTTCCCGTCAGGAAGAAAAATGGGGACATTCGACTATGTGTAGACTTTCGCAATCTAAATCAGGCTTCGCTAAAAGACCATTACCCTCTCCCGCAGATTGATCAAATCTTGCACTCAGTAGCTGGAGCCCAGCGTTTCTCCCTACTTGATGGTTTTTCAGGATATAACCAGATTTGGGTTAGAGATGAGGACCAACACAAAATGACATTCACTACTAAATGGGGAACATTCGCTTATCAGCGAATGCCATTCGGCCTTTCAAACGCAGGAGCCACTTTCCAGAGGGCTATGGATTTAGCATTCGGCGAACTATTGAATAAGGTCATTGTCATCTATTTGGATGACATGACCGTCTTCTCCCGGAAAAGGGAAGACCATCCTTCGCACTTGCAGCAAATATTTGAAAAATGCAGAGAATTTGGCATCTCAATTAACCCGAAGAAGTCCATATTCGCAGTAAATGAAGGAAAATTACTGGGACATGTTATATCAGAGAAGGGCCTCGTCGTAGACCCTGACAGAGCTGAGGCTCTCTTAAAGCTCCCACTCCCGGCGAATAAGAAAGGGCTGCAGTCGTTTTTCGGCCAAATTAATTTCGTAAGGAAGTTTGTTCCAGACTTCGCTCAAGTCATTAAGCCGATGTCCGAGCTCTTGAAGAAGGATGCTGAATTCACCTGGACAGATGAAAGAAGGGAGGCATTTGAAGAAATCAAGGCCCGAATCGCTCAGGCACCCGTCCTGACTAACCCTGACTACAGTAGGGATTTCATCCTATATGTTGTAGGAGAACCCGAGAGTTATGCCGCAGTCCTGACGCAAAAGGGAGAAGATGGCGAAGAGCGCCCCATTGCGTTTCTAAGCCAGGTAATACACCCCCACGAGGAGAAGTACAACTTCATAGAAAGACAGGTGCATGCTGTTATGAAATCCCTAAGGAAATTCAAACATTTCGTCTCCCAAAGTCGGGTTACAGTGTTCGTCATTCATCCTGATGTACGCAACTTCATTATCCAAGGAGAGTTGGGCAGCAAAAGGGCTGGTTGGGTCAACAAAATACAGGAATTTGACATTGAAATTAGACCTACAAAGTTGGTTCGCGGTCGCGCGCTATGCCAGGAACTTGCGAAGAGCGTAGCAGCCGAAGTAACAGCTTGTCAATGGGATGACTTGGCGGCAGAAGAGTGCTTCGCGAATCAAGAAGAAGATGAAAAAGACTGGGTCAGTGAAATAGTTGAATATTTCAACACTGGGAGATGTCCTCCACATTTGAATGCTTCGCAGCGAAGACACTTCAGGATGCGGTCCCTCCGATACATATTACGTCCCGAAGGCCTATTCTTCAGAAATATTGATGGTGTTCTTCTAAGATGCATAAAAGAAGATGATAAGAAAAGGGTCCTAGGTGAATTCCACTCAGGGTTCTCAGGGGGCCACTTCGCAGGAAGAACAACAGCTTTAAAAATAATTAAGGCGGGCTACTATTGGCCTACGCTCTTCGCCGACGCCTTTGCAGTCTACCGAAAATGCGAACAATGTCAGAAGTTCGCTGGCCGAGGCAAAAATGCTCCCATGCCCCTCCAACCAATACAGGTAGAAGCACCCTTCCAACAGTGGGGATTAGATTTCGTAGGAGTTATCTCGCCGAACTCCTCTACAGGACATAAGTTCATCTTGACTGCAACTGACTATTTCACTAGATGGGCCGAAGCGGTGCCCACAAAACACGCCGACCAGGAAACAGTCATTACATTCCTAGAGGGCTTGATTACCCGGTTCGGCATCCCGGAAGCAATAGTAACGGATAATGGTCCTGGGTTCACAGGTGCCAAGATCAACGAATTCACCTACAAATATGGGATGTACCGCAAGGTCACCTCCAATTACTATCCACAAGGTAATGGATTGGCAGAATCAACAAATAAGACCCCGTTAAGGATGCCGAGAAAGCTCATAGAGAAGAACAGAAGGACTTGGCACCTTCTCCTGGATCGAGCCCATGATCGAGCCCTATGGGCTGATCGGATATCCATCAAGAAGTCGATCAAAACTTCGCCTTACGCCCTGGTATACGACAAGGAGGCTATCTTACCAACCCATATAGAAATTCCTGCGTTACGGTTGTTGAACGACGAAGAAGAAGAATTCAGTCCCATGGAGGATAGACTAGCTCAATTGCTACAATTGGAGGAAGATCGTGATAAGGCCTACCAGAACTTCGCAAAACATGCTCAAATCACCCGAAGTTGGTTCAAGAAAAAGTCCTCTGCCCGAACATTCAGAGTAGGAGACTTGGTATGGAAGTGGGACTCTTGGAAGGCCAAGCCTAGCAATCATGATAAACTAGACGCTTTCTGGGATGGGCCATTCGAGATTGCAAAGGTAAATTCAGCTAACTCCTTTATCCTCAAGGACACAACTGGCCAGACTTTGCCAATTTCTGTAAATGGTCTTCATTTGAAGACCTTCCATCGTTAAAAAAAAAAAAAAACTTATTAAAAAATTCCTTAAATTTTTTACCTTTGTATATAATATCTTGTTGTTTGCACTTGTATATACTTTGTTTTAAGACTTTCAAAAAGTTAAATAGACAGCTAGAAGAGGATCGCAGCTTCATACCGCCATAGCGATGGGCTCCGACTTTACCAAGTCTAGTAGAACCTCCTTCGGGAATTTTTCGCGCGAAGTAGCTGATGCAAGTTGGTTCGCTGCGAAGCACCTTGGCGTTGAAACGTGAAAAGGCTCCTCGAAGGCCAAAACAACATCAAAATGAAGATTGAGACCAGAATACGGCGTGTCGCCGACAACCAATACCAAGGGATGGCTCATAATGCTCAAATCCCAAAGGAGAAAGCAAATATAAACAGCTTCGCTCAGCAGCAAGCTTTGCTGGAGAAGCAAATGCAAATAACCCTCTCCGAAGCCTCCAATTGCCTAAGGCATGAAAAATGCTTCGCGAAAAGGGGACCGAGCGAAGTGACTTTCAAAAGAAATTCAGCGAACCATTTCCCTGTCTATAAACGCGATAGAGACAAAGAGACGCGTTAGATAAACGCTTCGCTCAAAAGGCAACTCAATCCCCACTTTGGGGTTGATCTTCCGCGAAGCAGGCAATGAGGCAGTAAGGTAGCCCGAATCCCGTGAGTAAAACAACTTCGGGCCCGAAGTATGAAAACTGGTGGATCGCTGGAGGTTTGCCACGAAGTGTCCCTTGTTAAGATCAGCTTCGCCAAATCATAAGGCGCAAAACGAGAAGCATTTAAAACGTGCTTCGAGAGGTGTGCCAACGGCAACCTAGGAAAACGTTCAGGGCATGCGAGATTAATGCAAAGGTGGCGGAGCGTATCCCAAGAGAATTTAGTTATGATTAAAAGTCGTGCCCAAGTACGAGGTGGCAGGAAGTTAGATTTTCGAAGCCGGGCCAGGTCCTCGAAGCACATAGACCCGCGTGCAACCCCGCCGCAAAGCCAATGAAAAAGCAAAGCGATCTCTTCGGCCCGATTTATGAATTTAATTTTGGCAAGCGCCATAAATGGTGGTAGTTACCACCTACAGCTATAAAACCCAAGTCGTAGTAGTGAAAAACTGTTCACCTGCTGATAAGCGCGAGTATAAGGGCCCTGGCCAGAAGTCTGCAGTACTCTCGTTCTCTGCGTCGAAGATTCTGCTGCCACTAAAATTCAAAATGGGAAAGAGAAATTCCAAGGAGAAAAGGAAGGAACCTGAAGTAGCCGGCCCGGAAAAGGTTAAAAAGGTTAAGGAAGAGAGAAGGCATAGACCCAAGAGGGTTGACCTCAACCTCCGCCCTGAAAAACAGGCTATGGAAGAAAGGGAAGATTCAGAGGAGGAGCAACCCGCAGAACCACCTATTGACGGGTGGGAAAAGATAAGGGACATCGAACTTTCGAAGAGCATTGCCGAACTCCGGTATACCATCGATTTCATGAAAAGCCGACTTTCTGCAGAGAACAAAAGAGTCGTCGCTTATTATTCACAGATATACTAGTACCGACTCCCACCCTCCCAAGTGTCTATCGCGCAAAACTATCAACCATCCACCAGGTTCGGATGTGAGTAACAAATTGTTCACAATTTTAAAGGAAGATGTACAAGAAGTCTGTTGCCACATTTTGCACGGGGTGCCATGTTTTCAAAATTTGTAAGTATGCTGCTCTTCCTTCCCTCCTCCTTCTTCCCTTTCTCCATTTTTCCCTTTCTCCCTTTCCCTGCAGTTTTCATTCCTCCCTTTTTCCCTTGTACTTCCCCCACCAAGTTCCCAAAACCGAGCAAGTATTCCCCTGAAAAATTCTAAGTGTCAGGCGCAACCCGACTTCAGCACGAAGTCGGGGTGCGCCTCAAGTTGGAGCGCACTAGGGAATGCGAAGTGCGAAAGCAGACAGAAAAGGAGCAGAATTTGGCTAAGTGTCAGAGCGCAACCCGACTTCGCAACAAGTCGGGGTGCGCTCTTCTTCCCGTGCGCACTTGGGAAGCAAGGTTCAGAAAATCAGCTAAGTGTCGGAGCGCAACCCGACTTCGCAGCGAAGTCGGGGTGCGCTCCCTTTTGTGCGCAGTCCGAACAGCGGCCAAACAGCCAGTCCGTGCGCAACCCGACTTCGCAGCAGTCGGGCTGCGCCCTCTGACCGGTGCGCAGTTGGGCAAGATCCATACAAGCCCAGAAATTGGCTAAGGCACGGAGGCCTCCCCAACTGCGCTGTTTCCCACCCGCGCTACCCGACAGCGCTCTGATCCCGGCGAAGTTGGACAAACTGCCTTTCAAGGCAGACATGTGTCACTCATCAGAATTCGACAAGTGTCCAGCTTCGGGATTCGAGCCGAGATGTGACGGGATAAAGGACAAGCATGGACCGCATTACCTACGCCAGCTGCCTCCATTTAAGCTGATGTAAAGTTCCATCTACCACAGCTACCCGCATTCCTGCTGACTAGAAGTTTCACCCGACGCGCTGCCACGTAGCTGTACAGCTTTCAGGGAGACCTTGCTGCAAGTACAGTCCTCGCCGACAGGAGTCAGCATCGCAGCTCTTCTGCCGCTTTTGTCGCCTATTGTCCGGTCCGGGGACTTTGTGCCCGTAATTGTAATCGGGGGAACTTGGGCTATAAATAGCCACACCATTTCATTGTAAAAGGGTGGAAGGGGAATATACTGCTAGGGAACCATTGTAGCTATACGTTTGCTTCTGAATGCAAGACACATACTTGGCTCTGCTTACTGTCATCATCTTGTATGCTGCCTCTCCTTGTCATTTCTGCCTCATGTTTCTTATTTCATTGCTTACTGTTGTACTGAACTCTGGACTCCAGTATTTGATGATTAAGTATTCCTGGAATGCATAGATAGAGGATACATAGGATGCATGATAGCTGTAGTTTCTATGGTGTGTGTTGTATTTAATTGTTGTTAGTAGTGGTGATTGATCGTTGTCGTGCTGCTTATTCCCCCCACCCAACTCCAATCACATTTGGATCTCTTTCCGCACTTTATCTCTTTCCCTGCACTCTTAGCTAAAACACTAAAAACCCACAGGAAGCCGGCCTTCTCCGGAGATTGGCACGGAAGGCATTCCTTCCTTCCGGCCTTTCAATCTGGTGGGCGAATCTGGGGCGCATTATACCAAATCCTTTCCTCATGGCAGATTCGTAACCAACAGTTTCTCTGGCACGCCCGGTGGGACATGGAAGTTTCCCACCCCAAAACAGAATCGAAGCACTGGTGTTCGCTTCATTGCTGTTAAAATCAGAACACCTGGCGACTCTGCAAGTACCCGAATACTCTCTGAGTCCGTGAAGACCGGTCCGAACGCCTTCATGCAAACGAGAAGGTGGCGAGCAAGGAATCCGGGAAACCAACCTGACCTTTACGAAATCGACATTGCCGCTCCAGGAGAGCGCGTCAGGCTGGCTGATCACCAAGCTCGCATAGAAGAGCCTGAAACCGAAATCGAAGAGGCCGAGGCTGAAGAGCAATCTACATCCTCGGACGGTACCGATACCGAGTACACTACCGGAGGAGAAGAAGACATGGCTGCCCAGCAGAATGATGATGATCTCTTCCCGACGGTAGACTCCACGGGGCCCTTGGCCCTAGTCGGACAGCAAGCTGTGCCCCCCGCTGCCTTAAAGTCCATCCCTACATACGATGGCTACGGCAAGACGGCGTACGAACACATCCAGGACATTCTGGCCCTGGCTGCGCTACATTCCATTACAGACGAGAGTGTGAAGACCCGTTTGCCGGCCCTTTCCCTAAGGGGAAAGCTTCTCTACTGGTGGAGATCACCGCCAGAGGGATCTATCACGGGGTGGCGCCAGCTGGCTGGCAGACTCGTGAAAGGATGCAACGAGTCTGCCGATCCCTCTTCTTTGTTGCATCGGTTCCAAAGCATCCAACGACACCCCCAAGAGGAGGTGTCGGACTTCAACATCAGGTTTGCGAGGTCTTGGAAACGAGTACCTCGCGAACTTCGACCTTCAGCAGGTCAAGCCGCGCACTACTACCTGAGGTCTTTCAATTCGTACATCTGCCTGCTGCTGAAGATAGCCCGAGTCGACTCATTCCCTGCCCTCTACGAGGCTGCCCAACAAGCTGAAATGGACATCATCTCCATAGGCAGACTCCCGCATAGGGTACAGCCACCCATTTACCCTGACTTTCCTCAATCCCAGTACCCATCGGCTTCTGGTGTGATGCCGTCGACTTCAGGGCAGCACCCCCAGCAGCAATGGAATCCGGCGCCGGTCGTAAATCCCTACGGCCCGCCACAAATACATTATCCTAACCCGCCTCCTCCTCCGCATTATCCAATCACTCCCAGCTCCACCTCAGTATGCGCAGTATTCCGCACCTCCGCCATTGGCTGCATTACCTCCGCCACTCGCCTGCCGCCTCCGGACAATGATATTCGTAACAAAATCCTCCAAGAGGTACGGGCTCTGGCCTCTGGATATCACACCATGTCCAACGACATGACTATACTGAAGAAGAAGCAGGCCCAGATGGACCTTGTTCCAAGGAGGCCATACCCTCCTCCGACACTGACAAAAGATCAAGCCGCAGAACGGCGAGATCAGAGGCGCCCTCCTGCAAGAAATGCCGCCATCGAGGACCAACTTGGCACTTCTGACCAGGTTAACTGGTGCACCACGTGCAACGACCCGCATTCAGAAGAAGATTGCACACTGCACCAGCATTACCTCCAAACTCTAGCGGGCAGCGCCATAGAAGATGAAGAACTTTACATGATCCTGGACGATGAAGGCAACTTTGCCGTCCCAGAGGAAGATCTGGTGTTGCCCCCGCCAAAGAAGACAGAAAGTCTGTTGAAGCTGCAGCAAAGCCATTGAAGGTATACGCCAGGAGAGAAAAGGCGCAACCCGCTGGGCTGCCACCTGACAAGAGGCTGTGGCCTCACACGGCCAAGGAAAAATTGCTTGCAACCAAGCCTCCCGCACCCCCCAAAGCTCCCGCGACTCAGCCTCCAACTGAAACCAAAGAACAAGCTCAGGAGAAGCTGAGATACCCGTCTCTGACAAAGAGACAGAGAGTCGAAGCCACGCAGCAATACCGGACCAAGTATGAGCCGGCAAAAGAAACGGAGGGAGCTAGCACTTCAGGCTACAGCATAGTGGATGAGCTAAAGAGGACCCCCGCAAGGATAAGCATGTATGATGCTCTTCTGCTCCCAGGGCAAGTTGATCTGCTGCAGGAATCTCTGAAGAGCATGAAATATGGCAAGCAAATACAACCTGTTGTTTTGGTTCAACCCTTGACAGTCTCCGCCACTGGGAAGAACAGACCACCTCCCTTCTATCTGTCATTATGGATGCAAGGGTATATCGTACACAACCGTATGGTGGATTCTCGGTGCCTCCACGACCGTTATGCCGAGAGCCGTCTCGCGACGAAATCGGGATGGAATATACAAGGAGCAGCCAAGGTGTGCCGCAGCTAGACGGCACCCCTGTCAAGACAGTCGGTGTCATTAAAGATATCCCGATCCGGCCGCACAAAGCTCTTGACATAGTGGTCATTCAAGAAGTCGTGGTTGTCGACTTGGAACCCTACTTCGGCATGTGTCTCTCCAGGGAGTTCACCGCGAAGCTGGGTGGGTATCTCGTCTCTGGATTACTCGCATATGGAAGTGCCCTTCAAAGGAAGGAGACTGAAGATCTACAACGAGAAGCCTTCCACATTTCTAGTGGAGAAGATACCCGGAGAAGAGTCGCAGGACTGCATGGTTCAGCTGACAGAGGAAGAACTGGTGGTGGTAGACATGACAGAGCAAGCTCGTGAGCTGTTGCAAATGGAGGATGAGTTCTCCTTGCTCGATTTCAACGCCATGATCGAGACTGAGCAAGGCTGCTACACCGTCATTCAGCCTGAGAGGCTTGACCAGTCAGCCAAGAAAGAAGTAGGACCTGCACCAGAAAAGCTATGGCAGCTCTTCTTTGATGGCGCCCGATGCAAAAATGGCGCCGGTGCAAGCGTACTCTTGGTTTCCCCGACCGGGATCCAGAAGGACTACACCTACAAGTTGGCTTGGAGTTGTACCAACAACGCGGCAGAGTACGAAGCCCTGTGCTTGGGTTTGAGAAAAGCGGAGAGACTGGGGATAAAGCATCCGCAGATCTTTGGCGACTCGTAGCTGGTGTGCAACCAGATTACGAACAAGTGCGCCTCCAAGAAGCATTATCTCAAGGCGTACCGTAATCGGGTCTGGGACCTGATGGAGTCATTCGACTCATTGAATGTCAAAGCCATATCACGTGAGAAAAACAAGCACGCTGACATTCTCCGCGTCTGTTGGAGCCAGTGCACGTTCCGGCCGATGACACCGTCCGTAAGCCGAGCCGGTTCGTACCATCTACAGCCTTCGTGCTCGATAAAGACACCCACTGGCAAGTGTTTGATCGTGACGAGGAGATCGTCACATTTTTGGTTACCGAAGCATGTACAATCGAAGGTAGAGACCCTGATGACGAGCAATATGAGGGGTTGATACAGTTAAAGAATAATCATGTCCCGAAAGGACTGATTACACTAGAAAGTCTCTTTGATCGTAATGACAGAGCGATATCACACAGATCAAAGTAGACCCCAAGCAGTACGTCGACCTGGAGCTTGAACCTAGAAAGACAATCAAGGTCGGAACGGATCGCACCGAAGAGGAACTCGAGCAGATCAGATCATTGTGCGGAGAGTTCCCCGATATAGTAGCCTGGTGCTACCAGGACTTGAAGGGGTATGACAGACAGATAATCCAGCATACCATTGAGCTAGAAGATGGTGCAAAACCATTCCGGCAGAAGCGTAGGGTCAGAAACCCGAAGATTGAAGCCATGATGAAAGCCGAGCTCCTGAAAATGCTGGAAGCCAAGATAATCTACCCCATCAAGCATTCATCCTGGGTTGCGAACTTGGTCCCCGTGAGGAAGAAGAACGGAGACATTCGTCTCTGTGTGGATTTCAGAAATCTAAATCAGGCCTCACTGAAGGACCATTACCCGCTTCCCCAAATCGATCAGATCCTCCACATAGTTGCTGGAGCGCAGAGATTCTCCCTCTTAGACGGATTTTCTGGGTACAACCAGATCTGGGTCAAAGATGAGGACCAGCATAAGACAACGTTCACCACCAAATGGGGAACGTTCGCCTATCAGCGCATGCCCTTCGGCTTGTCCAATGCTGGCGCCACATTCCGGAGAGCCATGGACCCGGCCTTCCGAGAGCTGCTTAACAAGATCATTGTCATCTACTTGGATGACATGACTGTATTCTCTCACGTAAGAGAGGACCATGCTTCCCACCTGCGGCAGATATTTGAGAGATGTCGTGAATTCGGCATTTCCATTAACCCGAAGAAATCAGTCTTCGCGGTAAGAGAAGGTAAGCTGCTGGGACATGTCATCTCCGAGAAAGGCCTTGCAGTGGATCCTGACAGAGCCGAAGCCCTCCTCCGCTTGCCCGCCCCAGTCGACAAGAAGGGGCTACAGTCCTTCGGCCAGATCAACTTCGTAAGGAAGTTCATACCGGACTTCGCACAAGTGATCAAACCCATGGCCGAACTGCTGAAAAAGAATGCCGAATTCCTGTGGACTGACGAGAGGAGGCAGGCCTTCGAGGAGATCAAGGCCAGAATTGCACAAGCTCCGGTGTTGATAAACCCGGATTATTCCAAGGACTTCATCCTGTACGCGGTGGGAGAACCCGAGAGTTACGCCGCAGTCCTGACTCAGAAGGGAGACGATGGCGAAGAGCGCCCCATAGCGTTCTTAAGCCAGGTGATTCAGCCGCACGAGGAAAAGTACAATTTTATTGAGCGGCAGGTTCACGCAATCATGAAGTCTCTCCGAAAGTTCAGGCACTTCGTCTCCCAGAGCCGGACAACTGTCTTCGTGATACACCCGGACGTCCGGAACTTCATCATACAAGGGGAGCCGGGTCACAAGAGAGCAGGATGGATTGCCAAGATCCAGGAGTTCGACATCGAGGTACGGCCAACAAAGCTGATCAGAGGCCGAGCCTTGTGCCAGGAGCTGGCCCGAAGCGCTGCAGCCGAGATATCCGCCTGTAAGTGGGAAGATCCGACAACAACCACCAACCTAGCCAACTCCTTATCAGAGGAAAGTGACTGGACAGATGACCTGGTGAGGTATTTCAGCACCGGGAGATGTCCAGATCACCTCAATGCCTCACAAAGAAGGAGGTTTCGGCTAAATGCCTTGAGATACACTCTTCGCCCCGAGGGGCTTTACTTCAAGAACATTGACGGCATCCTGTTGCGGTGCGTCAAGAAAACCGACCAACCCAGGGTCCTTGGAGAATTTCACTCCGGGATGCCTGGAGGACACCATTCTGGAAGGCCTACGGCCTTGAAAATCATCAGAGCTGGGTACTATTGGCCCACTCTCTTCACAGACGCACATGCGGTCTGTGTAAAATGTGATAAATGCCAGAGATTTGCTGGCGTAAACGTAAAAGCACCCCCGCCCCTCCAACCAATCCAAGCCGAGACTCCGTTTCAAGCAATGGGGTCTGGACTTCATCGGGGTCATTACGCCTAACTCTGCAGCGGGGCACAAGTTTATTCTTACCGCCACCGATTACTTCACTAGGTGGGCAGAGGCGATCCCCACGAAGAATGCGGACCAGGAGACGGTCATTGGGTTCCTCGAGAGCCTCATCACCCGTTTCGGGGTCCCAGAGTCAATAGTGACGGACAACGGTCCAGGGTTCGCAGGCGCTGT
Source organism: Wollemia nobilis (assembly GCA_028583015.1). Taxonomy (NCBI): domain Eukaryota; kingdom Viridiplantae; phylum Streptophyta; class Pinopsida; order Araucariales; family Araucariaceae; genus Wollemia; species Wollemia nobilis. Next base: position 18,798,689 of record JAQPPZ010017235.1, read on the forward strand.
ACTCACGGAGTACACCAGCAAGTACGACATCTATCACAAGATGTCTTCTAACTACTACCCGCAGGGGAACGGCCTGGCCGAGTCCACCAACAAGAATCTACTGAAAATCGTCAGAAGGACAAGAGAGAAGAACAAGAGGACTTGGCACCTACTCCTGAATCGGGCGCTGTGGGCGGATAGAATATCCTTCAAGAAGTCTATCAAGACATCCCCCTACGCGCTCGTGTACGGCAAGGAGGCAGTCCTGCCAACCCACATAGAAATTCCCGCACTCTGGATGTTGGATGAAGAGAGAGGCAACGGGGATCCAGTGGACGCCGACTGTGCCAGCTGCTGCAGCTAGAGGAAGACAGAGAAAAAGCATACCAGGCCTTCACTAAACACGCTGAAGCGACCCAAGGCTGGTTTGCAAAAGGCACCACCGCCCGAGTTTTCAAAATCGGGGACCTGGTGCTGAAGTGGGACTCACTGAAGGCAAAGCCGGGCAATCACGGCAAATTTGACGCCCTCTGGGAGGGTCCCTATCAGATTGCCCAGGTGAACCAATTCAACGCATTCATGCTCCGGGACATGGAGGGACAACTTCTCCCCATTCCCGTCAACGGGTTCCACCTCAAAATTTATCACCACTGAAGGCACCCAATGGGTCCTTCCTTGTACAGTTTTCCTTTCTGCATTTTAGTTTTTCAGAATGTATATATTTGTTTCAGCATTTCAGTTGTTAGTTTTCAAGAGCCCAAGTAAAACTTAAAGCAAACCCCGACTTCGCAGCGAAGTCGGGTATCGCTCCTTGGATCGTGCGAAGTTTGAGAGAAAGCAGCCGACAAAAGGGGCAAGAATTTGACTAAGTGCTGGGTGCGCAACCCGACTTCGCAGCGAAGTCGGGCTGCGCACCGTCTTGGGAGCGCAGTCGGGAGCATAAAGCAAAAATGGCTAAGTGTCAAATTAGACTGCGCAACTTTTTGGAGCGAAGTCTGACTGCGCAGTCAAACTTGGGCGAAGTCGGAGTGCGCTCATTTTCCGGGCGAAGTCCGAGTGCGCCCTCAATTTTGGGCGCACCCTGAATGACCTATCACGGGAAACATGAAAAATTCTAAGTGTGGGCCCAGAGCGCAGTACGGCACAGTGCGAAGTTGGGCCCTGGGCCAAAAATTCTCCCTCAAAAGGTGTGCCCAGGCGGCGGCTATGACGTCATCAAAAGCACGAAGTCCAAAGAAGTTTTAATGATTGCGCAACTTTCAAAAACGATGTCATTAAGAAAGCAAGGCGCGTTTGGACCAACTGCAACTAGGGTGCGCTTTTCAAGATTAAACCCATGCACAGCCGCCAAAGTATTATAACGCTTCCACCAACTTCAAGTTAACCACCTTAACTCCCTCCCTCGCGCCATTAATGCTGCAATCCTTGCCTAGAAAAAGGGCCCTGGCATACTCAGAAAATTCAGATTGTCGAGCTGACTCCGAGACTGCAAAGCGCAGAACTGAGAAATCAGAAGCCGTAATTCTCTGTCGCTGCCAATTCTAACAGAGAAAATGGACAAGGGGAAAGCGCCAATGCCGGCGCAATCCAGTGACGCGAAGCGCGAAGCTGAGGAGCAAACTGAATCAAGCGCTCATGAGAGCGAAGTGCCGCAGGAGCAGAAAAAGAAAACCCGGACGAAGAGAAGTCGAGGGCAAATTCCACCGCCGCCCGTCAATCACCTGGCCGGGTACAAAGACGACTCGTTTTCCATCAGCCTCACCAAGCTGCGGCCGAATATAGCAAAGTGGGCAGACAAGGTTTCGCCCTCACACCATGTCGGGGCTGCGTATAAATCGAACCTATACTGGTTCTTGTGCCCTCCTACTCACCAGTGCCCGGAGCTGATTGAATCAATCGTAGAATATTACAAGCCAGCTGCCCGGCAAGTCTGCGACAACAAGGGAAGAGTGCTGTTCACACTCTTCAGGGAGAGCGTCCACCAGCGTTCGCCCCAGGGCTTCAGTACGAACCCGACGCGATTGTCAGAAGGATTAATCTGGATGAACAGACGGGCAGATTCACGCAGACCAAGCGGATGAGAGAATTCCTCAACTCAGAGCTGAAGACTCCGCTGGCAGCCGGACAGTGGCCGACAGGCCCCATACCCCTGGACAGGTTCGAGAACAAATACATATACATCATCCTGGCGTGGGTACTCGGCTGTGATTCTGACAAAGTGGTACGCCCGTACTCACCGGCGCTCGGCAGAATGTATCCCGCATGGGGAGTTTTACCACTCCACGGCGCAAAAGAGTGGGAAGCGCCCTATTTTCTTCGATCAGGTGGATCGGTCTGGCGTACGCCATTCATTCAAACCTAGTCAGGCTGCAGCAGAAGCAGACAACGGATTTCCGGTTTTGCTCCTTCCTCACATGGCTGTGCCTGTACCACATGCACTACCGGATGAGAGTTCCTGACTTGAAGAAGGTAAACGAAAAAGGAGAGTCGCTGCCCGTGTACGAATGGACCGAGATCCTGTACAGAAAAGGGTCATTCTATGAGTTTAATTTTAAATTTCTGTGCATGGTCCTGGGGCTGTTCAATCGTAAGGCATCCCGCCCGCCAGAGGTCATGACAAGCTATCTGAGGAAGCACAAGTACGGGGACACCTTCCGGCTGACGCAGGGCATCGTGGTCGAATCTACGGATTCAAGGGGAAGCCGTTCCTGCTGCCCTACTTCTGCACTGACCACCAGTTCGGGATGGAGATTGCGCGACAGATGGACTATGTCGAAGAAGAGTTCGGCCAGGGCAAAAAGAAAGGCCATATTTTTCAGTATCCTATTACCTGGGCGAATACCCGAGTGCACGAGATCGGACAGCACGTCTACCTCGAACGAGAACTCATCGACATGGGTCTGATAATGCTTCCTCAGCGCTGGAAATACGACCCAATTGGGGTCAGAGGCAAATTCGCGCATATCTGCCCCCGAGCAGAGATTATGCAGGAAAGGGGCAACAGAACAGGCGCAGACCTGGAATGGCACATCGAGCAGATGCAATCATGGCCTCCATGGCATGATTTTTACTGCGAAGAGGTGACGTATGACCCAGAGCGAAACCCGGATCACCGGTTAGATTCTGCGGGCTTCAAAAAATTCCTCGCCAAGGTGGCGCCCCTCAACTGGCAAAAGGACAAAATCGTCGAATGCTGGAAGATGAGATGCCGCACGCAGCACGACAAATCCAACCGGAAAACGCTGGCCGTTGATGATGAGTTTTCGGCCCTATATGATCAATACGCTGACACGTGGCGGCCTTTCGAATTTCGAGATTGCGTTCCCCGAGGCGCCAGGAAAAGGTATACAAGGAGGTCCCCGTCCCAACAGTTGCCTACTTCCGGAACTTCCAGCGCAACGCCGACGAGCAGTCAAGTGGGCCCAATGCAGCCTCCAGCTCCTGAAGCAGCACCCGAAAGGGCGCAAGGGTCAGAGAGGTCAACTCCTGAGGTGGCCCCCAGGGCAGAAAAAGCGCCAGCACAGCCAGCTAGCAGACCGGCCACGCGTGCATCCTCCCGCCTAGACCCTGTACAAGTTTACCGTGGGGACATCCTCGTCGCCGCCCCAACATCATCTCCTTCCTTCGAACCAGCCACAACGCCGAAGAAAAGAAGAAGAAGAGAGGTGAAAAGGCCAAACGGCCTAAAGAACCTGTACAGCAACCAGCCGCAGCACAGACGGAGACAGCTGCACCATAAATCGTCTCACTAGACAGCCCGAAAGCGGAAGACACTTGGGCTGCAGGCGTCCTCCAAACAACGGCTCAGGCGGAGCCCGCAGGTACGTCCACTTCTCCGCTCCCCAAAGTCCCAGTCGGCCCTGCCATAACGCCGTCCCCCATCGCATCAGGGCAAGCCGTAGTTGCATCTTCATCTTCCCAGACTGTCCAAACATCCCACAGCCCCCATTCCTTCGACCAGTTCGCCCAGGACCCTAACGCCTTCCAGTCCTCAGCCAAACCCCGGAACCCTCGCCCGCGGCCGCGTCGAAGCCGCACATACATCGCCGCGCCCTCACCTCATCCGTTCAAAACCCCGCCAACGCCGTCCACTCAACCGCTCGCTTCCCCTAGGACCCGGTCGCCCTTAAAAGCGGCCACTCCTTCTGGAATACCTCCCGCTTCGCTGTTTGTAGGGAAGATGCCGCAGCAAGACCAACCCTTGGCAGCAAAGGCCGCAGGATGTTCCGCCTCCTTCCTCCAGGGCGTCAAACGGAGGAGAGCCGAGGAAATAGCTGCCCCAGTGAAGCGCACCAAGTACGACTTGGACAGGAGAGTGCTTACAACTGAGAAGTTGATCCCAAAAGTGAAGAAGCCTCTCCGGGAGATGACCGAGGAGGACTATGAGCACCAAGTCAAGGAGAAGAGCTTTGATGACATCAACGAGGAATACGAAATCAATGGTATTCGTCGTAGAACCCATAATCTCCTTGTCAAGCGGCTTGAGACCCAGGAGGCGCTTGTTTCAGCTGCAAATACTTCAAGGCAGCTAGAGGAAGATCTGGCCAGGGCCACCGCGCAACTGGGGTCTGCACAGCAGGAGATAGATGAACTGAAAGCCCAGCTGGCCGCCTCTCAGCAGGAGGCCGCAGCGCAAAAACAGACAGCCGAGCAGCTGTCAGAGGAGAAAAGGGCAGCACTGGAGCAGGTCTCTCAGCTCCAGGATTCATTGAAACAAGCTGAGCCTTTTCAAAGAATAAGGTTAAGGAGATGCGGGCTGGTCTGCTGCAGGGATGCAAGCCCAACGTTGTCAGATCTATATCGGTCCTGGATTTCGCATCCAAGATCGAAGAAGTATCTGCCCAGGGAAAGCCTGTGGTAGAGGAGGCCGAACACCAAGCGAGGCAATGGCTAGACTTGGCTATGAAACTTGAGGAGTATGAGCGCAAAGGCCTCCGATTTCCCCCGATGTCCCGACTTGCCTCAGAGTGGGCAGATGCAAGGGTAACCTTGCACATTTATTTTGATAAAACAGAGAAGATAAGGGCCGCCAGGAAGATGCTGGACGCATTAGACCATGAAATGAGCATTTGCCTGGCCCCCTTCAACACTCTGTCTGAACACGGTGCCCGAGCTTCGTCGAGAATGGCGAGTTTCTGACCCTTGAGCAGGTGAAACAGAATTGGCTGTCGTTCGAGGCAGACACAACAGAAATCGATAGCTGGGCAGAGCCAATCCAGGAAGCTCAGGTCACCCAGATGGTGTCAAGATACTGCAAAATCAACGCCTCCCTCAAAGAGTTGGGAGAAAGATACGACACCATCGACCTGCATGCGGTTGCTGCATTCCACGCAGCACTAAAAGAGGTCAGCGACCTAGGGCCCTTCCAAGCAGCAGTCTGGGACCAAGCCAAGGCTGCATACGATCGCATCCGCGAGCGGGAGGCCGACAGTGAAGAACATTCAGGTTCAGGAGGAGAAACAGAAGAGGCAACTGCCGAAAGTGAACCTGAAGAAGAACAGTTGCCCGGGAAGAAGCCGTCAGAGCAGCGGAAAGCAGGGGAAGGAAGTTCCTCTGCGCCCAAAGGATGAAGGCCTGGTTCTTTGCGTCGAGGCGAGCTCGACACCCCGCGAGCCGCCAGGAATGTTGCCACATTTTGCACGGGGTGCCATGTTTTCAAATTTGTAAGTATGTCGCTCTTCCTTCCCTCCTCCTTCTTCCCTTTCTCCATTTTTCCCTTTCTCCCTTTCCTTCGCTTTCATTCCTCCCTTTTTCCCTTGTACTTCCCCCCTCAATTCCCAAACAGAGCAAGTATTCCCCGAAAATTCTAAGTGTCGGCGCAACCCGACTTCAGCAAGTCGGGGTGCGCCTCAAGTTGGAGCGCACTAGGGGATGCGAAGTGCGAAAGACAGAGAGACAGAATTTGGCTAAGTGTGGAGCGCAACCCGACTTCGCAGCAAGTCGGGGTGCGCTCTTCTTCCCGTGCGCACTTGGGAAGCAGATTGCAAAATCAGCTAGTGTCGGAGCGCAACCCGACTTCGCAGCAAGTCGGGGTGCGCTCCCCTTTTGTGCGCAGTCCGAACAACGGCCAAACAGCAAGTAGGTGCGCAACCCGACTTCGCAAAGAAGTCGGGCTGCGCCCTTGACCGGTGCAGCTGGGCAAGATTCACCAAGCGCCAAAAATTGGCTAAGGCACGGAGGCCTCCCCAACCGCACAGTTTCCCACCTGTGCTACCCAATGGCGCTCCGATCCCGGCGAAGTTGGATAAACCGCCTTTCAAGGCGGACGTGTCACTCATCGAATCCGACAAGTGTCCAGCCTCGGGATTCGAGCCGAGATGTGACGGGATAAAGGACAAGCATGGACCGCATTACCTACGCCACCGCCTCCATTTAAGCTGATGTAAAGTTCCATCTACCACAGCTACCCGCATTCCCGCTGACTAGAAGTTTCACCCGACGCGCTGCCACGTAGCTGTACAGCTTTCAGGGAGACCTTGCTGCAAGTACAATCCTCGCCGACAGGAGTCAGCATCAGCAGCTCTTCTGCCGCTTTTGTCAGCTATTGTCTGGTCTGGGACTTTGTGCCCGTAATTGTAATCGGGGGAACTTGGGCTATAAATAGCCACACCATTTCATTGTAAAAGGGTGGAAGGGGAATATACTGCTAGGGAACCATTGTAGCTATACGTTTGCTTCTGAATGCAAGACACATACTTGGCTCTGCTTACTGTCATCATCTTGTATGCTGCCTCTCCTTGTCATTTCTGCCTCATGTTTCTTATTTCATTGCTTATTGTTATATTGAACTCTGGATTCCAGTATTTGATGGTTAAGTATTCCTGGAATGCATAGATAGAGGATACATAGGATGCATGATAGCTGTAGTTTCTATGGTGTGTGTTGTATTTAATTGCTGTTAGTAGTGGTGATTGATCGTTGTCGTGCTGCTTATTCCCCCCACCCAACTCCAATCACATTTGGATCTCTTTCCGCACTTTATCTCTTTCCCTGCACTCTTAGCTAAAACACTAAAAACCCACAGGAAGCCGGCCTTCTCCGGAGATTGGCACGGAAGGCATTCCTTCCTTCCGGCCTTTCAATCTGGTGGGCGAATCTGGGCGCATTATACCAAATCCTTTCCTCATGGCAGATTCGTAACCAACAGAAGCTTTCGCCCCGCAGCAAGGGCCGCCCAGAGGATATTCTGTTCGTTATGTTATTCTGAGCGAACAAATGGAGAGGTTTACCACTTCCAGCTACATCATAAAATTTTTAAGTGAAAACCTCAAGGACGGGCTTCCTTCAGGCAAGCTGCCTCAAATGCCTCGCCCTCTAAAAGATTTTAAGAGCACGGATATTTTCTCCATCATTGTGTGGGTCGCAGGCCTGTCTACCGATGCTTTTGTACACCCCTGGCAAGTGTCGCTGGTCGAGTGTATTTCACGAGGGGAGTTTTATGCTCCAGACTCATCAAGGCCAAACACTAACCCGGTCTTCTTCGACTGGGCGGAATGGGTAGCCCGGACCTTACATACGCGGTTGGTTAGCATGAAAAATTCTGGAACGGGCCAGTATTTTGGGCCTTGCTCTTTCTTGGTTTGGCTCTTTTTCTATCATACTCAGAAGCATTTTCCCCACATTGCTATTACTCCGAGCGGCAAAGACGGAACCCCTCTGCCAGTATATCAGTGGACTCCCCTCCTGGCGAGGACGGAGTCATATTATGCATTCAATCAACAGTTTTTCGGACCTGCTATTCAGCTAATGCAAGGTTCTTGCCCTCGGGTGCCCATGAGCCTTAGAGATAAGGTAGTTAAAGAGAAAAAAGGGGATGTTTTTCAATTGACACAGGGGCTTGTGGTTTGCCTGTTCGGATTTACAGGGAAACCCTTCCTGCTGCCTATGCACCCTTCCGAGTACCAATTCGCACTGGAGGTTGCTCGCCAGAGCGACGCAACAAATGTTATTTATGGCCACGGCCGGAAATGGGCACCCACATGTGATTTCCCCTTCAAAATGGGAGTCATTGAGGTTTTTGCCCTTAAACATGTTTACTTAGAGGATAAACTTGCCGACTTCGGTTTGCTGCAGATCCCTCAGCGGTGGTGCTACGACCCCTTGGGGGTAATGAGGGACCATCTCCGATTTAAAAACTTCCATGTTTGCCCCCACCCGGAGATAGTGGAGTAGCGGAACAACCCCACCGGGAGAGATTTGGAGTGGCACCTGGAGAAAATGAAGACGTTACCCCCGTGGCATGAGTTTTACACCATGGAGGTTGAATATGACCCGATTCGGCACCCCTTTCCAGGCCTAGACTCCACATTCTGGAGAAAAATGAATGATGATTTAAGGGGAGAGTTAAAGGGTTGGAGTGAAGAACAACTGAAGGAATGGTGGGTGATGAGAATCCTCTAGCAGAGAAGTCAATCCGAGCCCGGCAGAATACCGACAAGATGCTCAAGGAGGTAAGGAGAAAGAGGGGGCGTTCTCTGGCGAAGGAAGAAAAGTGCGCTGTATTTGACCTGAAAAGCGGAAAATTACACAAAGTGAAGAAGATACCCAAGGTCCAAAAGCCCCCGGACGAGATGAGCCCTGCTGACTATGACTATCAAGAGAAGGTCAAGGACCTGGAGCACTTGGATGTAGATAATGAGTCCGAGTCTATGCATGTGAGGATAGAGACATTCCGCACACATGCGAAGATTGTCAATCAGCGCTGGTACGAAGCAGAGAGCGCCAACATTAAGTCAGAGGAAGATCTAGCCAGAACACGCTCAAAATTGGAAGATATAGAAAAGCAGTGCGAGCAAATGAAGAAGGAAGTAGATGCCTTTAAGCAAAAGGTAAACCAACTGCAGAGCGCAACGGAAAATCAAAGCAAGATACAGGCTGAATCCAAAGTGATGGCCGAGGAGTTCGAAAGTAGAATCTTGCAGATGCAGCAATAGTTGTATGAGAAGGAGAGTTTAGAGTTGTTTGATAGAGGCGGAATTAAAGAAATCTGCTCGCATTTGCTTAAAAACTTCAGATCTCGGGCCTCCAGTGCCCTGTCAATTTTATCCTATATCACTAAAGCCCAGTATGCTGTTGCACAGAAAGGGCCAATAGTGGACGAAGTCATACAAGAAATAAGAAGCCGACTCAATTTGGCCTTTGAAGTACAAAGCATCAAATATCAGGACTTGCAGGTCGCTGCCATGAGTCGGACAGCAAGGGATTGGTCCATCGTCCAAGCTACAGTCCACACCTTCTTCTCCAAAGTGAGGAAAGCTCAGAAGGCCAAGAACCTCATGGACATGTTTGAACAGGAGCAGCGTACATCGCTGGGATATTTTCAAGACCTTTCAGCATTAGGTTTCCCGAGTTTCACCGATGATGACGGGAACCTTTTAAAAAAAGAACTTAAACCGGCTTGGCTCAGCTTTGAAAGTGATGTTTCAGAAATAGATGAATGGGAGGAGCCAGTCACAGAGGGGCAGGTCACGGACTTCATCCTTAGATATTGCAAAATCGCGGCTTGTTTAAATGATTTGAGCACGAGAGCCAAATATATCGACATAGGGCAGATTGATCGGTTCCATGTTCTAATTAAAGCGCTACAAGATCGGGAACCTTTTCAGAAGGGTGCCTGGGCCCACGTTCTCCGAACCATGGAACGCATCCGTGATTGCCTTCCCCCGCCGCCGCAACTCGAAACAGCGCAAGAAGAAGAAGAGGAAGAAGATAGTTGCAGAGGCACCCTCAGAGGGAGAAAAGCAGAAAGGAGAAGGATTTGGAGGCAACTCTGGCCCAATGGATCAAGGCTGAGGGTCCTTGCACTGAGGTGAGCTCGTTGCCCCGCGAGCCGCTAGGAATGTTGACAATTTTGTCACATTGCTTGGAGGGGTGATGGAAATCAAAATTTTGTAAAGTATTTTTTAAGATTTCATGAATTTGTTCCCTTGCTTTTGAACATTTTTAAGTATTGCAACAATTTTGGCTTTCATTTTTATCGCCTTGTACATAAAACTATATGTGTAAGAGCTTCCACAAAGCAAGCCAGGTTTAGGAGCTTCGTAAGAAAAAGAAGGAAAGCTTCGCCAAGAAAAGAAAACAAGAGAGTTCAGATCGTAGGCCAAGATTTGCTAAGGCATGGAAAAAGCTTCGCTAGCGAAGCAGCCTAAACGGTCGCTTCGGGTGAAAACCTTGCGAAGCGGAAAATGTAGAAACTCCTAAGTGTTGAGAAAGTGCTTCGCTAAGATTTAAGCAAAGCATCCGCTTCGGACCTGTTGGCAATTTTGCCACATTAAATTTTTTGATAAACTTTGGCCTAAGTATGGAGCTTTAAAGCGGCAAAGAGCATGCGGAGGTGTTCGGGTTTTCGCGGGCCATAAACGGGGGCGATAAAATGGATGAAATAAGCTTTGGATATTTTATCATTGCAGATCTTTTCGCTAGCTTTCCGACGATATATTATAATAGGCGATCGGGTCAGCGGATCAAAAGTTATGGCCCCGGGAAGCAGGACCAGGAAGCTCAATTTCGGGCCAGAAAATTGACTAAGTGTCGGGCCCCGCCCGACTGCGCTCATCCTCCCGACTGCGCTCATCCGCCCGATCGCGCTCATACAAAGGCCCAAAATTTTCTAAGTGTTAGTGTTGCCGCAACCCGACTTCGCAGCGAAGTCGGGCTGCGCCCTTAATTTTGTGCGCACTTGGGGAGCTGACGTGCAGAGAGCTGAGCCCAAAATTTGACTAAGTATTGAGCGAACCCCGACTTCGCAGCGAAGTCGGGTTGCGCTCTCGGTTTGTGCGCACTTGGGCATTGTCAGTGAAGGACATCCCAAAAAAGTCTAAGTGTTGGGTGCGCAACCCGACTTCGCAGCGAAGTCGGGCTGCGCCCTCAAATTCGTGCACAGTTGGGCGACTCACTTGAAGAAACGGCTAAGTGCTGGGATTGCTCGACTTCGCAGCGAAGTCGGGCTTCGCCCTGGAAGAAGAGCGCAGTTGAGCAGCCCATCATGGTACCTCCAGTAAAGACTAAGTGTTGAGCAACCCGACTTCGCAGCGAAGTCGGGGTTCGCTCACTTACCTGCGCGCACTCGGGCAAAGAATGTCGAAGCCTGCCCAGAAATTTTCTAAGGCACGGAGGCCTCCCCAACTGCGCCACTTCCCCTTTGCGCTGCCTGGTTGCGCTCCGATTTTGGGCGAAGTCGGGCAAGAAAGAAAATATGAGCTCCTAAGGCAGATTTTTCCCCTTATCAGATTCCGACAGGTGTCCAGCCTCGAGATTCGAGTCAGAGATGTGACGGGAGGTGTGCGAGCGTGAACTGACTTATTGTACCTCAGCTGCCCTCAGTCAAGCTGACTCAAGCATCATCCACACACCGGATTTCCACGGAGCTGCCGATATTTCGAGAGGACCTTGCTGCAAGTACATTCTTTACCCGCAGAGGTCAACATCGACCACGCCGCTTTTGTCAGCTTTGTCGACTTTTTCGTATTGCGTCTGGGATTCTGTGCCCAAAATGTAATCGGGGGGAAAATTGCGCTATAAATAGCAGCCTCATTTCATTGTACAAGGGTGGAGGGGGGACATATTGCTAGAGGACTCTACTGTGACGGATCACCTTCTAATTAATTCAAAGCATCCTTGGCTCTGCTTCTTGTCTCTGTCTTTTTATGCTGCCTTCTGCTAGTATTTCTGCTTCATGTCCATTTATATTTTTGTCTGTTTGAATTCTGAATCCTGGATTTGAGCATTGGTGATTATTTGGATCTGGAATACAAAACAGAAGGATACATAGGGTAGAATAACAGTTGCAATTTCTGTTACATGCTTTGTTTTAATTGTTGTTGGTTCGGATGCAAATTTGCGATCGTGCTGCTTGTTCTCCCCCCACCCGAAATGCATGATATTTACATCTCTTTCCTGTTCCCTTATCTTTTTCAATCTCTTTCCAGTTCCCTTTACCCCCTTTTTTAATCTCTTTCCTGCACTCTTATCTAAAAACCCCCAAGTAGGTTAGGAAAGGAGCCGGCCTTCTCCGGAGATCGGCACGGGGGGCATCCCTTCCTCCCGGCCTTTCAATGTTGGTCTGCGGGTCTAGGGCGCATTGACACACCAAGTCCTTCCCAGGTGGCGGATCCGTGGCCAACAGTTTCTGGCACGCCCGGTGGGACGAACAGTCTCCATATTTTCAGGAAGCCCGAGTTTGGTGAATCTCTGGCTTGCCTTCATCTGGCAAAATCACCTGGCGACTCGACTGAGTTGAAGATCCAGATTTCTTGATCGCAGGCGCCTTTTTTTAAGCTAATAGAAGACACCCCGGAGGAATCAAGGTTTGGTGAGCAGCCTTGACCTCACAAGCGGAGAAATGAATGTTCACCTACAGTCTCCATATTTTCAGGAAGCCCGAGTTTGGTGAATCTCTGGCTTGCCTTCATCTGGCAAAATCACCTGGCGACTCTGACTGAGCTAAAATATGGAAGCCCGAGTTGGTGAATCTCTGGCTTGCCTTCATCTGGCAAAATCACCAAGGCAAATCCCTCATACTATGCAAAGCCCTAGAATGCAGTTGTGTGGAGCTCGAGAGGAAGATCTCGTCCAAAGTCAATAGTGGGAATATGCAAACACCGCCCAAATGATGAATAATATGGTTGCTTGCAGTTTCCATCGGGAGACGGGCCAAGAGGAGGAACAAAATCCAGTGGCAAATTCTGAACACAAAGAGGGCACATTTTTGCACCCTTTTTGTGTCCCAGGGCATAGCACGCAAGCATTCAGCCAAAGCCCAATAGGCATGCCTCACCAGGAGGTTGATCCTGAGGAGACCCCGACAAAAGGCCTATCGTCGGAAAGCTCCTTGCTATCGCATCAAGGAGTTGGAGGAACTCGTGCTCGAGAGCCCACAAGTGGTGGACTCTCTAGAGTGGTGGTATTGGCTCCAACCATCACCGCAACCGGTACCCGAAGAGGGCTCCTGTATGGCAAATCTCCTTGCCACATTGTTCATCAATTGTATGGGTACCGACATGAATGATAACCTGCCACGTTGCACCATGTTCGCGACCTGGCAAACTTTGGGAGGCCAACCGGACTTCAAAGATCAACTGAAGTACAATCAGATCCTGGTCCGGACACTGCAGGTTCACCGGATAGGCAACCAAAGCTAGATTTGTGTTGGCGGCATGCCAATCATGCCGCAAAATTTTGTGTAAATAATATAAATAAGCCGGCTAGTATGCAAAGTTTTAGTTGTTTTCTTAGTTTAGTTTGTGCAGTGTTTTTTTTTTTAAAGTGTTCCAAGAGGGCCATGGGTGCCAAGGGTTTGAGAAAGAGGTTGTTGTCGGCAGTGAGTATCAAGAGGACGGCGAGGGTGACTCCGTTGCCCAATGGATAAAGGCCTGGGTCCTCACATTGAGGCGAGCTCAATGCCCCGCGAGCCGCCAGGAATGTTGGCAATTTTGCCACATTAAATTTTTTGATAAACTTTGGCCTAAGTATGGAGCTTTAAAGCGGCAAAGAGCATGCGGAGGTGTTCGGGTTTTCGTGGGCCATAAATGGGGGCGATAAAATGGATGAAATAAGCTTTGGATATTTTATCATTGCAGATCTTTTCGCTAGCTTTTCGACGATATATTATAATAGGCGATCGGGTCAGCGGATCAAAAGTTATGGCCCCGGGAAGCAGGACCAGGAAGCTCAATTTCGGGCCAGAAAATTGACTAAGTGTCGGGCCCCGCCCGATTGCGCTCATCCTCCCGACTGCGCTCATCCGCCCGACTGCGCTCATACAAAGGCCCAAAATTTTCTAAGTGTTAGTGTTGCCGCAACCCGACTTCGCAGCGAAGTCGGGCTGCGCCCTTAATTTTGTGCGCACTTGGGGAGCTGACGTGCAGAGAGCTGAGCCCAAAATTTGACTAAGTATTGAGCGAACCCCGACTTCGCAGCGAAGTCGGGTTGCGCTCTCAGTTTTGTGCGCACCTGGGCATTGTCAGTGAAGGACATCCCAAAAAAGTCTAAGTGTTGGGTGCGCAACCCGACTTCGCAGCGAAGTCGGGCTGCGCCCTCAAATTCGTGCGCAGTTGGGCGACTCACTTGAAGAAACGGCTAAGTGCTGGGATTGCCCGACTTCGCAGCGAAGTCGGGCTTCGCCCTGGAAGAAGAGCGCAGTTGAGCAGCCCATCATGGTACCTCCAGTAAAGACTAAGTGTTGAGCAACCCGACTTCGCAGCGAAGTCGGGGTTCGCTCACTTACCTGCGCGCACTCGGGCAAAGAATGTCGAAGCCTGCCCAAAAATTTTCTAAGGCACGGAGGCCTCCCCAACTGCGCCACTTCCCCTTTGCGCTGCCTGGTTGCGCTCCGATTTTGGGCGAAGTCGGGCAAGAAAGAAAATATGAGCTCCTAAGGCAGATTTTTCCCCTTATCAGATTCCGACAGGTGTCCAGCCTCGAGATTCGAGTCAAAGATGTGACAGAAGGTGTGCCGCCAGGGTATCGGACAGATGAGCGTGAACTGACAGATTGTACCGCATCTGCCCCCATTCAAACTGACTCAACTTCCCACCTACCGGATTTCCACGGAGCTGCCACGTTTTCAGGAGGACCTTGCTGCAAGTACATTCTTTACCCGCAGAGGTCAACATCAGCCGCTTTTGTCAGGTCTGGGATTCTGTGCCCAAAATGTAATCGGGGGAAAATTGCGCTATAAATAGCAGCCTCATTTCATTGTACAAGGGTGGAGGGGGGACATATTGCTAGAGGACTCTGCTGTGACGGATCACCTTCTAATTAATTCAAAGCATCCTTGGCTCTGCTTCTTGTCTCTGTCTTTTTATGCTGCCTTCTGCTAGTATTTCTGCTTCATGTCCATTTATATTTCTGTCTGTTTGAATTCTGAATCCTGGATTTGAGCATTGGTGATTATTTGGATCTGGAATACAAAACAGAAGGATACATAGGATAGAATAACAGCTGCAATTTCTGTTACATGCTTTGTTTTAATTGTTGTTGGTTCGGATGCAAATTTGCGATCGTGCTGCTTGTTCTCCCCCCACCCGAAACGCATGATATTTACATCTCTTTCCTGTTCCCTTATCTTTTTCAATCTCTTTCCAGTTCCCTTTACCCCCTTTTTTAATCTCTTTCCTGCACTCTTATCTAAAAACCCCCAAGTAGGTTAGGAAAGGAGCCGGCCTTCTCCGGAGATCGGCACGGGGGCATCCCTTCCTCCCGGCCTTTCAATGTTGGTCTGCGGGTCTAGGGCGTATTGAAATTAGGAGCTTAGGGTTAGAAACCAAAGGAGTCGGAAATAATATTCATTAATCATTAACATAAAACAATAGGTTACAAGGTTTAAATAAAGATAAAATAAACCATAAGCCTAACTTAGGGGAAGAGAATAGGGAGAAAGAAAATAGGGAGGAAAAGAGGAAAGGAAATTGACATTGAACTCTCTCTGCCGCCCATGCCGTCCAAACTCCGCCGTCCACGAGGTAAAAAGGTAAGGTCCAAAACTTACCGTGGTAAAACACTTTTTACCACCCGTAATTTCCAACATTCTCCCCCTTAAAGTTGAGAGGACTGACTATACAGTCTCTCAGCTTTATAAATTGAGCTTTATCCATTGCTTTGGTGAATATGTCAGCAATGTTATCCAAAGTGTTACAATATTTAAGCTCAACAATCTTTTGTTCCACCATATCTCGTATGAAGTGATACTTCATATCAAAATGTTTTGATCTTTTGTGGTGGATAGGATTATATGCCAGTTGAATGGCACTAATATTATCACAATTCAGTTTTGTTGGACCACTTTGAATTTCGCCAATCTCTTCAAGGATTTTCCTCAACCAGAGGACTTGAGTACTAGCATGTGTAATGGCGATATACTCTGCTTCAGTAGATGATAATGCTACAACAGATTGTTTCTTGGAACTCCAAGTTATTAGTCCTGAACCTAGACTAAAACAGTTCCCTGATGTAGATTTTCTGTCATCTATATTGCTGCCCCAATCACTGTCACTAAAACCAACTAACTTCACTGAGTTACATTTGTGGTAATGGATTCCAAAATCCAATGTACCTTTTACATATCGTAAAATTCTTTTAGTTGCTTGAAGGTGCAGCTCAGATGGACTTGCCATAAACCTTGAAACTAGAGAAACAACATATTGTATATCAAGCCTTGTGTTGGTAAGAAACATCAGACTCCCAACCATGCTCCTGAAAGTGGTCATGTCAACCTTTGGTGCTCCATCATCTTTGCTCAGCTGGATTCCATGTCCTGTTGGAGTTGCAAGTGATTTGCACTGCTCCATGGCAAATTTCTTTATCATGTCTCGAGCATACTTATGTTGACATATGAAGATCCCTTTCTCTCGATTGGTGTACTTCCATGCCTAGGAAGTATCGCATTAACCCGAGATCTTTCATCTCAAACTGATTCATCATGGAGTTTTTGAACTCCATATTCATTTTATTATTACTACCCATAAATATGAGATCATCCACATATAAACAAACTATGAGGATGTCTGTTCCATTCTTGAGGTAGTACAAAGTTGGTTCACTTTTGCTTTTAGTGAATCCAAACTCATTAAAATAGCCATCAATGCGTGAGTACCAAGCTCTTGGTGCTTGCTTGAGGCCATAAAGTGCTTTTTTCAATTTATAAACAAGGTTCTCTTTTCCTTGTTCTTGGAAACCTTGAGGTTGCTGAACATACACCTCTTCTGTTAAGTATCCATTTAAAAATGCACTTTTAACATCCATGTGTTGTATTGCCCATCCTTTGTGAGCAGCTAAGGAAAGAACTGTTCTAATTGTCTCCTGTCTTGCTACAGGAGCAAAGGTTTCCTCATAGTCAATACCATATTTTTGAGTAAAACCTTTTGCAACTAGTCTTGCCTTATGTCTCTCAATGCTTCCATCAGCATTGAACTTGGTCTTGTAGACCCATTTACAACCAACACATTTTTTACCTTTGGGAAGCTTCACAAGCTCCCAAGTATCATTCTTGTTTATAGAGGATATCTCCTCTTTCATGGCATCTTGCCATACATTTTCTGTACATGCCTTTTCATAGCTAGATGGTTCTAGCTGTGCAGTAGCCAATAAAGCATAATTGACTACATCTCCTCTTGGTTCGTGAGATTCATCATCTCCGGACATGTGTAGATTTTCAAGTCTGGATAATATGTCATCCATCTCACTAGCTTGACTTCTAGTGTATCTTCGTTGGAAATTCCTATCCAACATTTGAGAAGATGGATGACTTTGTAGTGTTCTCTTTCCTTTATTGGTCTCTTTCCTTTGAGAAGATGGATCAATATCCATAGGACTTGGAGCACTAACAGATCTCTGAAATCTTTTCGGAGAATTTGGGGGTGCCTTCAAAGGAGTTCTGCTTGGACTTGGAGTACCACTGGATGTACTCGAAGAAGATTCCTTATGAGGACTTTGTGGTGGGGTACCACTGCTATTCTTTGGCTGTAATTGTGAGGAACTTTCAGAATTAGATCCTACATCAACAAATTTTTGGTGACCCCATTCTCCCCCTTCATCAAAAATTACATCCCTTGAGATTATTATTTTATGGGTCTTGGGATTGTAAAGTCTGTATCCTTTTGTGGATTCACAGTACCCTACAAATATACAGGCTTGACTCTTGGGATCAAGCTTCTTTCTTTTCTCTTCTGGAATATGTGCATAGGCTAAAGAACCAAAGACTCTGAAATGCTTTACATTTGGCTTCTTGCCGTACCATCCTTCATAAGGAGTGATACCATCTAAACTAGAAGTTGGACTTCTATTTATAATATATGCACTTGTTCGAACTGCATCTTCCCAATATGTGTTTGTAAGATGCTTAGTTTGAAGCATTGTTCTTGCCATCTCAACAAGGGTGCGGTTTTTTCTCTCTGCCACACCGTTCTGTTGTGGAGTATAGGCAGTGGTGAACTGCCTTTTAATCCCATTTTCTTTACAATAGTGCAAGAATTCATTGGAGGAGTACTCACCTCCTCTATCTGTCCGAAGACATTTTACATAGTAGTCACTTTGTTTTTCTACATTATTTCTGAAATCTATGAAGCAATCAAATGCTTCATCTTTATGTTTCAAAAAATAAATCCAACACATTCTGGAAAAATCATCAATAAAAGTAAGAAAATATGAATTGTTTCCTAGACTTTTAGTTTGCATAGGACCACAGATGTCCGAATGCACTAGCTAAAGAGGATAACTGGCTCTCCAGGCTTGTCCTTTTGGAAACTTTGATCTTGAGTGCTTTCCCAAAGCACATCCTTCGCACACTTTCTTATGATCTTGAATTTTTGGAAGTCCTGTCACCATAGCTTGAGAAGTTAACAATTTCAAGCTAGCGGAATTAAGGTGACCATATCGCAAGTGCCACAATACACTTGGATTTGAAATAGCAACATTCGCAAGTTGTGCTCCCCCCGGCTCACCAAATTTCAGAGGGAATAACCTATTTTTGGTCATAGGTACTTGTGTAATGACTCTATTACAATTGTTTTTATCAAGTATTGTACATCTGCCTTCATCAAAAACAAGTTTGTAATTCTTCTCCATCATTTGCCCAACACTTAGCAGATTGTGTTGGAGCTTTGGAGTGAAATAAATGTCATTCACTTTTTTAAGGCCTTCTTTTGTTGGAACCTCCATGGCTCCAATGCCTTCTACTTGCAATGTTTTATCATCCCCTAACTTAATATGGGATTTATAATTTGAATCTAAAGTAGCAAAGAGTTCTTCTTTACCACTCATATGATTGGAGCAACCAGTATCCAAAATCCATGTATCATCTAGATTTTGATCTGATTGTCCATAAGAAAGAAAAATATTAGATGGGTCTTCTTCTTCTCCATAGAAGGAACCATACTGACTGCTTTGTCCTTGTGAAGTTTTCGACCAGCAGTCGCGAGCGAAGTGTCCTGGTTTGCCACAATTGAAGCAAGCTGTTTTGGACTTGGTACTTCCTCGTCCTTGATTTCCACCACGGCCTGAATTGCCGCCTTGATTCTGGTTGCCTCCTCTGTTTTGATTACCTCCTCTGTTCTGATTACCTCCTCTGTAGGAGTTAGCTCCTCTTGAGTTGCCTCGGCCTCTGCCTCTTTGTTGTTGTCCTCTGCCTCTGCCTCTTCCTTGTCCTCGCCCTGCGGCTTCGTTAGAAGTGAAGGCATTGTCTTCACCTCCATAGCTTGTTGAAGGTGCCCCTTGTAACCTCTCCTCATGAGAAGTTAATGATCCTATTAAGTTATCAAATGTGAGAGTAGCAAGGTCTTTTGATTCTTCGATTATGATTGCTATGTGATTCCACTTAGGAAGAAGTGTTCTCAACACTTTCTTCACCACTGTTTCAGGTTTTGTGTCATCACCCAAGGTTTGCATCATATCGACTACGGCTTTGACTCGCACGCAGTAATCTCCGACTCTTTCATTTTCTCTCATTCTGAGATTTTCAAAATCTCTCTTCGGTGTTTGAAGCCCGAATTGCTTCACTTTATCATTTCCTTGAAAACCTTCTTGCAAGGCCTTCCATGCATCTTTAGCAGTTGTGCTAGATGCAATCCTAGGAAAGATACTTTTAACTAATGCCGCTTGAAGTAGGGATAGGGCAGAAGAATTATTCTTTTGGGCTTCTTTTAGGGTTTTCTTGTCAGCTGCACTCAAAGTAGTCCAATCCGTTGGAGCTGTGTAGCCTTCTTCTACTATGTCCCATAAGCCTTTTCCAATGAGTAATGTCCTCATTTTTATGGACCAGTACTCATAATCATCCCCATCAAATTCGGGGATAGGTAGATTGTAGTTTGATGCCATTACAATCAAGAACAAAAAACTACTTTTATTGTGCAATTACAAGAAAATAAAGGAAATTACAAAGATCAAGCCTTGCTTGATTTACCCGTTCACAAATAGCTTATTCTTCTCGATGAGACTGCTATTTCTGGATTCACAAAATTGTCAGCAACTTCTTCCTCATCGTCACTGATCAAGATGATTTCTGGTGATGCGGGTTCAAGGATTTCTACGGAATTACTATAATGAGTATATTCCGATTCTTCTGGAGCAATTGGGATTGATTCAGATTGTTCAAATCTGCTTCCAAAAGAATTATCTTCTGAGTCTGCTTCGTAGCCTAAATCAGGATTCCTCTGATGTGATATTACTGCATTTTGTAACTGAGAAAATACAATATTTAGGCCAAGCGTACGCACATGTTCATCAAAGTTTTCGGCGTTCGTTCTTAGTAACAAATTACAGAGAAGTTTTTTAAAGATATTTCGCCACGTGTCCTACGTCTTCCGTCCGCCTTTCACCACGTGTCCTGCGTCGTCCATCCGCCACGTGTCCAGTCCTCCTCGAGATTCGTGCCTGCCTCGGTTCGCTTGTTGCGGGCTGACCTCCTCGAGATCCGTGCCTCGCCTGTGCAACGCCTTCCATCCTCGCTTCCAGCCTGCTCTGATACCAGATATTGAAATTAGGAGCTTAGGGTTAGAAACCAAAGGAGTCGGAAATAATATTCATTAATCATTAACATAAAACAATAGGTTACAAGGTTTAAATAAAGATAAAATAAACCATAAGCCTAACTTAGGGGAAGAGAATAGGGAGAAAGAAAATAGGGAGGAAAAGAGGAAAGGAAATTGACATTGAACTCTCTCTACCGCCCATGCCGTCCAAACTCCGCCTTCCACGAGGTAAAAAGGTAAGGTCCAAAACTTACCGTGGTAAAACACTTTTTACCACCCGTAATTTCCAACAGGACGCATTGACACACCAAGTCCTTCCCAGGTGGCGGATCCGGCATCCCTTCCTCCCGGCCTTTCAATGTTGGTCTGCGGGTCTAGGGCGCATTGACACACCAAGTCCTTCCCAGGTGGCGGATCTATGGCCAACAGGACCCCTCTCCTGGCGAACCATTTCTCCAAGCATAATCTACTTCGCCTTAGGCCGCTGCGAAGCATCCACTTCGGCCAACTTTTGTGCGAAGCTCCCTCATCCGAAGCATTAGTTGCCCTTGAAAAGTCAAAGCAATATTCTAAGGCAAGAATGTGCTTCGGCCAAAAACCTCTCGAACAACTGTCTTGAAGGAGGTTCGCAGCGAAGCATTTTGTGGCCCATCGGCGATTATCTGCCGCTTCGGACAAAACCCCATGCGAAGCGGCATCGAACTTGTTTTTCTAGCGAAGTAATAAACAGTTGGGAGCCACGTTTTGAAAGGCGATCATTTCCGCTTCGGCCCACGTCCGTTGCGAAGCGAAGCTCCGAATGTGAGTTTGGCGAAGCTCATTCGAGGGCGCTTTTCTCAAAGGCACACACTCCTAGGCCGGGCATTTTTCCGAGGCAATCGAGTATTTCATAAATACGCCTTTACTAGCCCGAAAGACCCGGTACCCATTTGTAGCAATTGGAAAAGAAATATTAGTCACGGAGGAGAGCCAGAGGGACTTGAAGACCCACTCGAGCCCCACACCCGGGAAAATCCAGGACAGGTCAAACAGCCCATAAATGCAGGTTTCCCCAGCTAATGCGGCCGTAATGGGTAAATGTGGAAAAGGATGTGAAAACTCAATTGCAGGAGGAGCAGAAGCAGATTTTCCAAGTTCCTGAGAGTGTACTTCCAGATTAAGTGCATTAATAGCTCAAAGGGTCGGTTCCTCTATAAAAACCCACGAATTGTAATGAAAAGGGGGGGAGAACTTTTGCTAGAAAGCTGCTGTATTTTGATTTTTTGCAATAGATATTAAAGACTTTGGAGCTCCATTTCTCTTTTGTATGCTGCCTTCTGTGATAATTTCTGTCATCCTATTTCTTCATTTGCATACGGTAATTCTGTATCCTGAGTTTAGGTGTGCGATTGGGGATTGGGTCTTGGAATTCTCCTGAAGGATACATAGGGGATAAAATACCGCGCGATATTCTTTTTATGCTGCCTGTGGTTAATGGTTTCTATATTGTTCATCTATTTTCTTAAGTGTTGTAATTCTGCAATCTGGATTTAGGCATAGGAAGATAACTGGGTCCTAGAACTTTTCCAGAGGATACATAAGGAAGTTGGCGCGACGTTCATTTAAGTTTTGTTCTTTATATTTATTGCTGCTATTTCAGGGTATTAGGTAGTAATCGTGCTAATTGGTTCTTTCCCACTGAATCACTTACATTTCTTCCCTTACCCCCTTTTATTTCTTTCCTGCACTCTTAGCTTAAAACTCTAGTAGTTTAGTAAAGGAGTCGGCCTTCTCCGGAGATTGGCACGGAGGGCATCTCTTCCCCCCGGCCTTTCAATGTTGGCCCGGGTCTAGGGCGCGTATACATTGCAAAATCGTTTCCTGTGGCAGATTTGTGGCCAACAGTCCCACCCCCATTCTTTTTTTTTTTTAATTTAAAACAACTTTTTTTTTTTGGAAGTGTGACACACCCAGCCGTGGGGGATGGCTAGGCATCTCTAGGGACGGTTGGGGAACGCCTAAGGACGATCGGGAGACGTCCCTAGGAGTCCCTGAGGACGGCTGGGTTTCCCTCGATCGTCCCTAGGCATCCCTTGACCATCCCTGGGGACGTCCCCTCATAGGAGACATCCCAAGACCGGCCCCCTACGGGCCCTTGGAATCCCGGGGCCGGCCCCCCCACATTTGCCCAAAAGGGAACGGTGGGGAAACATTCCCAATGCCTTTCCCCCATTTCGGGGATGGCGGGGATAGGGGACGTGTCCCCCAAGGTGGGGGACGCATATCCATGGAACACTACTTTTTACCTTTTCCTCTATGTGTGTGGCTACGGCCGATTTTTCTTGTTGGGAATTGTGATGTTTTGAAAAAATTGGCAATTCCCGATTTTTTCGAAAATTTGGAAAGTTGCCAAAAAATGACAATTCTTGATTCCATGTTGAGTTGACTTGGAAATTTGACAAAACTACTTAAAAATCAGGAATCACCGATTTAATCGCCAGTTCAAGATGGAACTTTATTTCGTCTTGAGGCGAGTACCATTGCATGCAATAGTTCGGAGGTTGTTGTTGATGAGAACCTGAAACTTCCAGTTGAAAAGACTATTTGTGGCATGTGCGAATGGGCCCCATTGGTGAGAAAGGCCTTAGTATGGCTTGGGAACTTGTGTCCGCATGTTGGTTTGAGTTAAGGAGCAGTGAAAATTAACTGTGACAGTAAGAAGGCCATCTACTTGGCAAAGAACCCTGCATTTCACGCGCAACAAAGCACATTGATGTGCAGTATCATTTTGTTCGTGACATGGTGGAGGATGGGAAGGTTATACTTGAGAAGGTGGATACTTTGGTGAATGTTGCAGAAGCTTTAATGAAGCTTCTGAGCACTGAGAAGTTCAGATGGTGCAATAAGGCTATGGGCATTTCTGCCCTTAGCAATTAGTTCACTCTTTTGTTGATGATTCCCTTTTGCTCTTGCAAGGTATATGACAAGTGGGAGAATGTTGGGATTAGGTGTCATACACCTTGCAAATCCTAACACTGAAGTTTAATTAATTATTTTGTATTAATTATGGGTACACATGCATCCCACTTGATGTGGCAATTTTTTGTCACATGTATTATGTACTAAGAGCATGTATAGAGGGAGAAAAAATAGTGAATTAGAAAAAAAAAAGCCTAATTGAAGTGCCTATACTAATGGATACCTACTGCTAATTCACCATGCATTCAGGGTGGTTAGTGTTGGTTACGAATCTACCATGAGGAAAGGATTTTTGGGTTAACGCGCCTAGATTTGCCCACCAGCATGAAAGGCCGGAAGGAAGGAATGCCTTCCGTGCCAATCTCCGGAGAAGGCCGGCTTCCTGTGGGGTTTTATGGTTTGAGATAAGGGTGCAGGAAAGAGATAAAAATGCGGAAAGGATTTACAAATGTGAGTGGAGTTGGGTGGGGGGAACTAACAGTACGGCAACACATCAATCACCACTACTTACTGCATCATAAATACAAAGCACAACCAGGAACTGCAAAACCTAAGTATACCTTTTATATAAAGACCTGTATGCACAGCTAC
This sequence comes from Wollemia nobilis, assembly GCA_028583015.1. Taxonomy (NCBI): domain Eukaryota; kingdom Viridiplantae; phylum Streptophyta; class Pinopsida; order Araucariales; family Araucariaceae; genus Wollemia; species Wollemia nobilis. The sequence goes on from JAQPPZ010017235.1 coordinate 18,822,679, forward strand.
AATGGTCCCCTAGCAAACATTCTCCCAACAAGGAGAACTAACAGCACGACAATGCATCAATCACCACTACGTACAGCAACATAAATATAAAAAGTAACCGAGAGATGTCAGATCCAAGTATGCGTGTTATGCAGAGAATTTGTACGCACAGCTACAATGGTCCCCTAGCAAACATTCTCCCAACAAGGAGAACTAACAGCACGGCAATGCATCAATCACCACTACGTACAGCAACTAAACAGAACACACAAACTGAAGGAACTGCTACCAAAAGTATTCTATGTTAATTAATTAAGTCTAAGAATGCTTGGCCACCAAATGCTGAAACGAATCAACAAGCCATGACACAAGAAACACGACAAAAGAGAGGCAGCATAAAGAATGAGTAGAACAGATCCAGGCATATACTTTATATTGATAAGCAGAAGCACAGCTACAATGGTTCCCTAACAGACATTCCCCTTCCACCACTTTACAATGACAATGTGGTGGCTATTTATAGCATGAGAACCCCCCGATTACATTAATGGGCACAAAGTCCCAGTCAAACATTGGCTGACAAAAAGCAGCTATGGAGTTGCTGATGCTGACCTTTGTCGGACAGAACTGTACCTGCAGCATGGTCTCCCTGAAGGCTGTACAGATTTGTGGCAGCGCGTTAGGTAGAACTTCTCATCGGCAGGAATGCGGGTAGCTGGAGCAGGTAGAACCTCTAATCAGCCTTAAAGGCGGCAGCTGGCTTAAGTAGTGCGTCCCATGCTTGTCCTTGAGTTCGGCACGTTTTGGCTCGGATCCCGGAGTTGGACACTTGTCGGATGATACTGCTTGACACGTGTCTGCCTTGAAAGGCAGTTTATCCAACTTCGCCCAGAACCCGAGCGCTGTCGGATTGCGCAGGCAGAAAACAGCGCAGTTGGGGATGCCTTAGTCAAATTTCAAGTTTGTTTCCCTACTGCGCACCTGTCAAAGGGCGCACTCCGACTTCGCTGCGAAGTCGGGTTGCGCACAGGTGGAAGCTGCTTCCTGTCGCCGTACGGACTTCGCCCTGAAAAGGGGGCGCAGTCCGACTTTGCTGCGAAGTCGGACTTCGCCCCAACACTTAGTCATATTTCCTGCCAGCCTGTTACCAACTTCGCCCAGAAAGCAGGGCGCAGTCGACGAATCGTCTGACTGCGACAGTCGGATTCTTCGCGCTCCAAGCGGAGGCGCGAGTCGACTTCGGCTGCAGTCGGACTTCGCTGGTCTGTCACACTGCGCAGTTTGCATTCCTACTGCGCTCCAACTGGAGGGCGCAGTCCGACTTCGCTGCGAAGTCGGATTGCGCCCTGGTACTTAGCCATTTTTTCGGGGCAAGCTGCTGTCATTTTGAGATCTGACTGAGGGGCTCAAAAGAAAGGGGGAAGAATGAGAATGTAGGGAAGAGAGAGAAAAGGAGAGAAGAGAAAGGGGAAAGAGAGGAAGAGGGAAAGGGAAGAGCAACACTGTTACAAAAATTGAAGACATTGCACCTCGTGCAAAATGTGACAACATTTCTGGCGGCTCGCGGGGTGTCGAGCTCGCCTCGGCGCAAAGAATCCATGCCTTCATCCATTGGGTGCAGAGGAACTTACCTCCCCTGCCTTTTGCTGCTCTGGCCATCCTCCTCGCGGTAGCTGTTCTTCATATTCACTTCCGGCAGCTGCCTCCTCGGGTTCGCCTTCCGAATGCTCTCCAGAGCTGGCTTCTGCATCGCAGATGCGCTTGTATGAGGCCTGGGCTTGGCCCCAGGCTTCTGCTTCGAACGGTCGGCTGTCAGCTACTTCTTCTAATGCTGCGTGAAATGTAGCGACCGCATGCAGGTCGATGGTGAGGTATCTTTTTCCCAACTCCTGGAAGTAGGAGCTGATCTTGCAGCACTTAGACACCATCTGGGTGACCTGACTTTCTTGAATTGGCTCGGTCCAGCTATCGATTTCAGCTGTATCTGCCACAAAGGACAGCCAATTCGCTTTCACCTGCTCATGGGTGAGAAACTGACCATTCTCAACATAGCCTGGGCACCCTAGCTCAGAGAGAGCGTGAAAAGGAGCCATACAAATGTCTTTTTCGTGTTCAAATGCATCTAGCATTCGTCTGGCAACTCTCACCTCTTCTGCTTTCTTAAAATATTTATGCAAGGTTACCCTTGCATCTGCCCATTCTGCATCGAATGAGGACATGGGGGAGAATTGGAGGCCATTGCGATCGCGCTCTTGAAGATTTATCGCCAGGTCCAGCCATTGCTTCGCCTGGCGCTCGGCCTCCTCTACCACAGGCTTTCCCTGGGCAGAAACTTCTTGGATCCTGGATGCGAAATCCAGGACCGCCATAGCTTTATATGTGTGGGGCTTGCATCCCCGCAGCAGATCAGCCCGCATTTCCTTAACTTTGTTCTTTGAGAAGACCGTCGCTTGAGATGCTCTCTCTGCAGATTGCGACTGCGCCTGCTTCAAAGACTCCTGGAGCTGAGAAATCTGCTCCAGGGCTGCCTGCTTTTCCGTTGCGGCTTCTTGCTGAGAAGCGGCCAGCTGGGCTTTTAGTTCATTTATCTCTTGCTGCGCTGATTCCAGCTGCTCAGTGGACCTAGATAGGTCCTCTTCAAGCTGCCTTGTTTTATCCTGCAACTGGAAAAGCTCTTCCTGTTCCTCCAGACTTTTCACAAGGAGATTATCCGCCTTACGAATGATTCCCTGAATCTCGTATTGCTTGTGGATGTCGTCAAAGCTCTTCTCCTTTCTCTGCAGCTCGTAGTCCGCCCTGGTCATTTCCTCGAGAGGCTTCTTCACTTTTGGAATTATCTTTTCTGTCGTGAGCACTCTCCTCCCGAAATCAAACTTGGTGCGCTTTACCGGGACGGCAATCTCTTCAGGCCTCCTCCGCTTCAAGTTTTGGAGGAAAGAGATTGGGTATTCTACGGCTCTAGCTGCCAGGGGCAAATCGTCCATGTTCTGGAGGTCGTCCATGAAGTCCGGTCCCCCCTGCCTAGGGTTTTGCTATGACATCTCTCCTGCGAACAGGGAGGTAGGAACAACCGGGAGGACTTTGGAAGGAACGGCCGCTTTTGCGGGCGACCGAGGAGCGGAGAACGGAGCGGTTGATGCTAGTAGGGTTTCAAGCGGCTGAGGCGGTGGATGCAACGGTGAACGCGCGGCCTCAGCACTAACCACAGGTGAAGGGTTTGGGGTTTGACTCAGGGATAGAGATTCGTTGGGGTCCTGAGCAAACTGGTTGAAAGAATGATGGCCGCTAGAAGGCTGTGGAGATGGAGAGGAAGACACGGCCACAACTTGCTCGGATTGAGCGGGAGATGGAGTGGGAGTAGGGCCAAATGGGATCTGAGGGAGCGGGGCAGCGGACGTACCTGCGGGCTTCGCCTGAGCCGATGTTGGATGAATGTCTGCGGTTCTGGTTCCGGCGGTCGTGTCATGACCCTTTTTGAAGAAATAGGGTCATGTAAATATTTTTGGTAAATATTATTATATCATGTGTGGTGTGAGAGAAATAATTATTTTTATTATTATTATTATGTGTGGTGTGAGAGAAAATAATAATAATTATTATTATTAAAATACATTTTATATATGCAACTTAAATGTGGGCCCAACTCAACGAAGGATTATAACATGAGGCTTATATATATACATGAGTGCTCATATTTCTCATTATGTTTTGATGTTTTATGAAAATTGAGTGAGGGCAAAACCCTTCTCTTCTTCTGTGGCTTTCGAGAGGTGCTCAAAGTTTGCAGGGGATTCCAATCTAGTAGTTGGGAGGTGCTCAACTATTGTGGTTGAGGAGTAAATCCATCCAGGGTTTACCTTTTGTGCTTCAGAGGGCTTCCAGTATTATTCAGATCTAATTCTCTATCTAGGAGGAGTTCCCTCTTCCTGAGGGTTTGGTGATACCGTGGAAGTTTTAGGAGAATCTATTCAGCATTGTAAGCAGTTATATTGCATTTTTTGTGGGTTATTCAGTGTTTGTAAGTCTTGTGATTGCAACATCCAACATTGGGGCAGATTTTATACATATTGAGTGGCAGATTTCAAGGTTGAATTGCAGAATTTCAGTCTAGAAAAGGAGACGTCCCATATTGGAGGTTATTTATCAGCATTTTGAGCGTTATTTGGGCAGAGTAAATCATCAGTAGCCACACGTCCCATCTGGAAGCATTCTTAGCATATATTTTGTGTTGAAAAAGGGTTTCTAAGACCCCAGTTTGGCAGCATCCCATTGTGCATGCATCTTCAACAGATGTTGGATGTTAATTTGAAGCAATTCAGTGTGCCGGGTTCCAACGTCCCATATTTGGCTTGTTTGATTGTAATTTTGTGAGGAATAATAATCAGAATTGTGGTTGTGAGTCTATTACAAATTTTATAAGTATTTGCATGGTGGATCTAGTCATTATTATTGTAATTCCAGTTTTGGGTCTTTGAAGAAAAATAATTAAAATTCACAAAAATATTTCATTTGCTCAAATATTGTAAGAATCGTGTTGTGTGTTTCTATTTTTCTATTTCGGCTCATTACAGTGGTATCAGAGCCATGATCTTGCCAGCCTGTGGATTGATTCAGTAATTTTCAGAGATTCGGAAGTTAGGGTTTTGTTGTCGTTTTCAGATCTATGGTTTTTAAGGGGAATGATAAATTATAAATTTCTTGACATGATATCTCAAGTCGATAAAGAGAAAATGGATATACTATTGGATAAGTTGTCTCAATTACTGTTAAATTTGGATCAAGGTAGGAGTTCTCCACCAGTTCAGAGTGAAAATTCAGAAATGGATGCCCTAGTTTCAGAAAAAGAGGAATTGTGTGAAGAGAATTCAGAAGATTATTTTTCAATTGCAAAAATAGTTGTTGATGATGATATGCATCCATTGGATGATTTATGGTTTGAGCTTGAATCTGCCCTATCTTCAATCTACGGGATAGAAGAGTGCAATGTTGTTGATTTTGAACATTATGCCAAGAAAAATAAAACAAAATTACTACTGCATGGAGCTGATTTGGATCAGAATTATTCCTGCAGTGAATATGGGACAAGTCCTGAAGAGAAAGTTTCATCAGTTCCAAATTTGAAAGAAGATGCCTTGTCTCAAGAGCAATGCAAAGAACATGTCATGGAAGTAACTGATTTAGATCGTGGAGAAAAACCAGAAATTTTTGGCCGAGAATTTCCCTTGCCACATGAGGTATGTATGGAAAATATTTTTCATAAAATTGATGACAATGATAGAATTGTTACCAATGATAGTTTTGATGGATGTTGGATAAATTTGCTAGCTATGCCTATGAATGTTCACAACAGTTTCAGTTTATTTGATCTGGAAAGTGAGCATGAGTCTCACAGTGAGCAAACTCTTTCAAAAGAAAGATTTTAGTCTTTGAATGCATGGGATCCAGGCATCACTAGAAAGAATGAAGGGTATTGCATTCATGATATTTGTGATGAAGTAAACTCTGAAGGTGATTATCTTCATGTGTTTTATCCCCAGTCTTTAGAAACCAGAGCTGAGATTTCATAACTATTGAGTGATGATCAACAATTGTTTAGATCTCATGGTGAAGAAGCAAATTTTGCTCTAATAATTGACACTTATCTTGCTTCACAGCTTCTATATTGCACCTGCCTTCTAAATAAAACTACTATGTATCAATTGCCTAAGTGGGTCTCAACAATATTACCTAAATCAGCACTATTTAGATTTTATGATGAAGGAATGATTAAGGAAGAGGTTGATAATGCATAGTTGGAGACATCTTGGATAGCAGTTGAAGATAGTATTGAAGGTAAAATATTGAAAACTTGGTTAGCAACAAATGGGACATTATTTCAGATGTTCCTTGAACCCATTCTTCAATGTAAAACAAGAGCAGTCCTTACAATAAAAAAAAGACTGTTGTTGTGGTGCATAAAATTGTTTTTGGATCTCTAGAGGCTGTGATTCACATCGAATCTGAATTTATATTGTTTACTGCTATTTTTCCACTTGTAGTTGTTCATGCATGGTTAATTTTCTTGAATTTTCTAGGCATGTTGGATAGATGAGGTGCATTATATTTGTTGAGAGGGTGATAAATGCTATGTTTTCAGGACATATGGATTGCTTCTCATATTTGCACTTTAATTATTTGGCTGCATCTGCCTCAGGGAAAAATAGTCAAACACGTCATCAATAGGACCAAATCATTCATCAATTTCGTGAAGGAATGGTAACAGGAATTGTTGCTACTAATGTTCTAGAAGAAGGTTTAGATGTCCCTGGATGCTATTTAATTATTTGTTTTGATATGCCAGTAACACTGCGGAATTATATACAATCTTGTGGGTGTGGGCAAATGCAAGGTTCTGACTATCTTATACTCACAAGAAGAGGAGATGAGTTGGAAAAAATACGACTTGAGAAGGTCATTGATGGGGGAGAAATAATAAGATAGTGTGCCTTGAACAAAGATCTTATTTCTTCAAATTCTTACAGAGAAGACCTACAACAAGAAGATATGTATTGTGTGGAATCTATAGGAGCGATTGTCACATTAAATTCTTCTTTGCCATTAATCTACTATTATTGCTCTCAACCGCCAAAGGATAGGTATTACAAACCAAGGTCTTATTTCCGTATAAAAAATGAAGATGGCATCTGCATCCTAGAGCTCCTGATGAAATCTCTTGTCTTACATGTGAAGGCTCATGGAAATGTTTCTTTATTGAGGAATTTAGTCTGTCTTAAAGCTTGCAAGGAACCTCATGCAGCTGGAGCTTTGATAGATAATCTTTTGTCTGTTGAAGAAGAGGAACAAGTATATGAAGAATATCAACATGAAATTGAAGAAAGCAATTTTGGATTGTATCCAAAACCTAGAAATGTGGTACCCCTTGTTTGTCATGCTATTCCTCCAAGTGTGGTTAACATGAGACAGTGTTTGGAAATGGATACTGGTGCTGTTACAGTCCAAATTAGAGCAGATGGCATTTACAAATTGGATAACAATCAGGTTGAGATTGCAAGGAAATTTCAAGAAATTATATTTAGTATTTTGAGAGAGAATTTTGGATAGTATAGTCAATTTACTTGATTTAGATCACCCAGATTCAATATCAAATTCACATATCATGTACCTGTTATTGCCAATGAAAACCACTGGTATACCTGAAGCATTAGAGTCAACCATGATAAATTGGACATGCATCACTACGGTTGTATTTCAAATTTTCTCACCATCTGAAAGGGGTATTCAAAGAACACCTAGTGGACATTTTACTCTAGGCTTGTTACAAAATTCAATTGTAATAACCATACAAAACAGACAAGTTCATTGTATGTCACATGTCTCAAAGGATTCAAACTCAAGAAGTTCTTTTTCCGCAAATGGAGGTAGAGAAAAAGAACTTTTTACATACGCGGATTACTTCAAAAGCAAGTATGGTACCATGATAGAAGCTACCCAAAAATCAGCAAATGGAGGTGTCTTTCCAAAGCCAAAGATTAAGATCAGGCCAACACTTTACTCCCCACTTGTTGACAGTTTTTGGTGGAACAGCAGCAAAGTATTTTTAGCAAATCATTGGGGAGCTATGAAAGCAACCATAACAACCCTTGCAATTAGCACATCATTGGATGTTGTTCACACTATGGGGATTGCTTCTTTTACCATTTGTTGGGCTGCATATGCTGATATATTGACTGTTGTGGGTGAAAGGACTATTATAGTCTTTCCTAGTGATGTTTTGAAAGTTGTTTCTACCTTGTCATGGATTGTAATGGATGGTGAGTGGACTGTCATTCAGTATGAGGAAGAAATGGACATTGCTTGGATTGTTGTTGGTTCTTTTGAGACTATTTTCATGGTTGTTAATGACACTTTAGAGACCCTTGGGAATATTTGGACAACAATTATGATTGGTTTTGAACAACCAACCAGCCCTTCCTCCATGAGAAGTTCAGATCTAATCCTGATTGGTATTTGCTTTGACCTTCCATGGGTTAAAACATTAGCTACTTTGATCATCCTAAACATTAATGGGAAGAAAGTATAGTTTGGGCATGGTAGGTTTTTCATCAAAATTGCTTGGAGACTGATTTGGGACCTTGAAATTACAGTTGGTTATGATTTGGATCAGTTTGGAAATGTTGAGGTTATGCTCATATTGCTTGAGGAAAAGCAATGTGAGAGGGGGAGATTTGTCATGACCCTTTTTGGAGAAATAGGGTCATGTAAATATTTTTGCTAAATATTATTATATCATGTGTGGTGTGAGAGAAATAATTATTTTTATTATTATTATTATGTGTGGTGTGAGAGAAAATAATAATAATTATTATTAAAATATATTTTATATATGCAACTTAAATGTGGGCCCAACTCAACGAAGGATTATAACATGAGGCTTATATATACATGAGTGCTCATATTTCTCATTATGTTTTGATGTTTTATGAAATTTGAGTGAGGGCAAAACCCTTCTCTTCTTCTGTGGCTTTTGAGAGGTGCTCAAAGTTTGCAGGGGATTCCAATCCAGTAGTTGGGAGGTGCTCAACTATTGTGGTTGAGGAGTAAATCCATCCAGGGTTTACCTTTTGTGCTTCAGAGGGCTTCTAGTATTATTCAGATCTAATTCTATATCTAGGAGGAGTTCCCTCTTCCTGAGGGTTTGGTGATACCGTGGAAGTTTTAGGAGAATCTATTCAGCATTGTAAGCAGTTATATTGCATTGTTTGTGGGTTATTCAGTGTTTGTAAGTCTTGTGATTGCAACATCCAGCATTGGGGCAGATTTTATATATATTCACTGGCAGATTTCAAGGTTGAATTGCAAAATTTTAGCCTAGAAAAGGAAATGTCCCATATTGGAGGTTATTTATCATCATTCTGAGCGTTATTTGGGTAGAGTAAATCATCGATAGCCACACGTCCCATCTGGCAACATTCTCAGCATATATTTTGTGTTGAAAAAGGGTTTCTAAGACCCCAATTTGGCAGCATCCCATTGTGCATGCATCTTCAGCAGATTTTGGATGTTAATTTGAAGCAATTCAGTGTGCCAGGTTCCAACGTCCCATATTTGGCTTGTTTGATTGTAATTTTGTGAGGAATAATAATCAGAATTGTGGTTGTGAGTCTATTACAAATTTTATAAGTATTTGCATGGTGGATCTAGTCATTATTATTGTAATTCCAGTTTTGGTTCTTTGAAGAAAAATAATAAAAATTCACAAAAATATTTCATTTGCTCAAATATTGCAAGAATCGTGTTGTGTGTTTCTATTTTTCTATTTCGGCTCATTACAGGCTGGCTCAGGATCATCCAGAGAAACAACCTCTGGGGCGGCTGGACGCGGCTGCGGCTCTGCGAGTGATTGCTGCACCGTCAGGCTAGGTCGCCTGATTCTATCAACCCTCTTCCTCTTCTTCTCTTTTGGAACAATGGCCGGATCGGGAGGAGAGGAAGTAGGTGCAGCGGGCGCTGATGTTCCCACGGTAAACTTGTACCGGGGTTTGACTTGCAGAAGGTCTGCCGCGGGCGGTCCGGTCGCTGGTGGTGCTGGCGCCTTTTGTGCCTGAAGGGTCACCTCGGGCGTTGACTTGACTGGTTTCTGCGCCTTTTCAGGCACCACCTTGGAAGCAACAGGCTGCATTGGGTCCACTTGGATATCTGCTGGGCCCGCACTGGCAGTTGTAAAAGTGTACAACTGTTGGGAGGAAGACCCCCCTTTATAACCCTCAAAGGGACCTCGGGGAACGTAATCTCGAAATGCGAAAGGCCGCCAACTTTCAATGTGCTGGTCATATAGAGTTGAAAAGTCATCATCAACGGCCAGATTTCTCCTGATGGATTTATCGTGCTGCGTGCGGCACCTCATCTTCCAGCATTCAACAATTTTTTCTCTTGGCCAGTTAAGGCCTGCCAGCTTGGTGATGAGTTTTTTGAAACCTGGAGAAGAGAACTTGTGGTCCGGGTTTCGCTCGGGGTCGTATGCTACCTCCTCGCAATAAAATTCCTGCCACGGAGGCCATGCTTCCATCAAGTCGATCTCCCAGTCGAGGTCAACATGGACCACATCGCATCTGTCTTCGATTATATCCGCCCGGGGGCAGATATGTGTAAACTTTCCCCTTATCCCGTATGGGTCATATTTCCAGCGCTGCGGCAGCAGAATCAGACCAATGTCGTAGAGCTCCCGCTCGAGATAGACATGTTGTCCTATCTCTGATACTTCAACGTTCGCCCAGGAAAGAGGATATTGAAAGATATGGCCCCTTTTCTTTCCCTGGCCGAACTCTTCTTCTATGTAATCCATCTGCCGCGCAACCTCCATCCCAAACTGATGATCCGTGCACCAGTAGGGCAGCAGATGAGGTTTGCCCTTGAATCCGTAGATTCTGACCACAATCCCCTGCGTCAGTCTAAAAACGTCCCCGAGTTTGTGGTTCAGCAAGTGGTTTGTCATTTCTTGCGGGGGGCGAGGGATCTCACCATCGTTGAAGACTGACATGACCAGGCCCAGAAAGTTGAAGTTGAACTTGTAGTAAGACCCTTTCCGGTATAGGTCATCCGTCCAGAGATAGACGGGCTGTGGCTCTCCCTTCTCATTTTCCTTCTTCAGGTTCGGGATAGGCATCCGGGAGTGCAAGTGATACAAACAAAGCCAAGCCAAAAAGGAACTGAATCGGAACTCAGTTGACTGCTTTTTCTGGAGTTTCACCAGGCTGGAGTGAATGGCGTATGCAAGCCAGTCCGCCCAGTCAAAGAAGATAGGGCGCTTCCCACTTCTCTGCGCCGTTGGTTCATAGGATTCTCCGCATAGGAGACATTGCCAGCGCTAGCTGGTACGGCTGTACCAGTTCGTCAGAGTCGCGGCCGAGGACCCACGCCAGGATGGTGTATAGGTATTTGCTACGAAACCTTTCCAGGGGTACGGGGCCGGTTGGCCTTGTCCAGTTGTGAGCGGGGCGTTCAGCTCTGAGTTGAGGAAATCCCTCATCTTTTTTGTGTGCGTAAAGTGCCCTGCTTGCTCAGCAAGATTTATCCTTTTAACAATCGCGTTGGAATCATACTGCAACCCCGAGGCGAAGGCTGGCTGGACAGTCTCTCTGCGGAGTGCGAACAAGGGTTTACCGTTGGAGCTGCAAATTTGCCGGGTAGCTGGTCTGTAATGTCTGACAATGATGTCGACCGGCTCCGGGCATTGATGGACGGGAGGGCACAAGAACCGGAAAAGGTTCGATCCGTATGCCGCCCAGAAATGGTGAGAGGGCGAAACCTTGTCGGCCCAACTTTCCACATTTGTCCGCAGTTTAGTCAGGCTCATAGAAAACGAGCCGTCCTTGTACCCAGATAGGTAATTAACCGGTGGTGGTGGGGCTTGCCCACGCTGTACTTTCTTTGCCCGGGACTTTGACTTTCGCTCCTGCGGCGTCTCACTCTTGAAAACACCCGTTTGCGGGAAATCTCCACTTTCGCGCCCTTCGCTAGACTGAGCTTGCATTGGCAACTTTCCTTTGTCCATCCTGTTGAAGCAGCAATAATTACGATCTCTGGATGTCTGCAGGAAAATTCGCAGTCACAGGAATAATCCGCACGATTTGGCATGTTTGGATGCATCAGACCCCCTTTTCTAGATAATGACAGCGTCATTAATGGTGCGCAGGAGGGGGTAGGTCGGCTGGCAAGTGAAGGCGTTATGATTTTTGGTGGCTGCACAGGAGAATGTTTTGAAAAACGCACCCTGGTTGCCGCGCCATGCTTCTTTGATTGCACTTTCCTTGAAGATTGCGCAATCATTAAATTTAACTTTGGACGCTGCGCCATGGCTGACGTCACTGCCACAATCTGGGCACACTGCTCAAGAAAAACCCCTTGGGTGCGGAAACCCACCTTTAACTGTCGCAATGCGCCTTGGGCCCAGGCTTGGAACTTTGGAATATTTTATTTATTATTTTTTTTAAACCGTCCGAGCTGGCCCAGAAGGCAAGGCGCAATCGGACTTCGCCCAAAGTTGGGCGCGATCCGACTTCGCCGGCGCAGTCGGACTTCGCCCCAAAATCGGGCGCGATCCGAGCTATTGCATTAGGACTTGCTTTCTTTTCAAACTGTCGAGGATCGGGCGCAGTCCGACCTTTGCAACCTTTGGTTGATGCCTTGAACATTTGTCGCCTTTCGATGGAGTGTGCTCGGACTTCGCCCGAAGTTCGGGCGAAGTTCGCACTTCGCGCGAAGTTTGCGCGAAGTTCGTACTTCGCGCGCAAGCGGAGTGTAAACGGACTTCGCGCGCGAGGTCGGACTTCGCTCAAAATCGAGCGCAGTCCGAACAGACCCCTTTGCAGCATCTCTCTTTTCAAGTTGCGCTCTTTGGCCGGCGCGCAGCCCGACTTCGCTGCGAAGTCGGGCAACGCACCGCCACTTAGCCATTTTCCCTGCTTTCTTCAAGCAGCTCCCTTTACGGACTTCGCCCCTTCTGAGGGGCGACAACAGACTTCGCTGCGAAGTCTGTGCTTTCTCCCTTTGTCCCGTTTTGGCTCAAACAAATGGAAAAGCGAAAGCTGGAAAAGCTGTACATGCTGAAAATAAAAATGCATAAGGGAAATTTTTACAAAGAAGGGCCCCTTGGGCACCTTCAACAGCGGTAGATTTTTAAGTGGAACCCGTTAACGGGGATAGGTAGGAGCTGACCCTCCATATCCCGAAGTATGTAAGCATTGAACTGGTTCACCCGGGCAATCTGATAAGGGCCCTCCCAGAGGGCATCAAACTTCCCGTGGTTACCCGGCTTCGCCTTATAGGAGTCCCACTTCAGCACCAGGTCCCCGATTTTAAAAACCCGGGCAGTGGTGCCTTTTGCAAACCAGCCTTGAGTGGCTGCAATATGATTGGTGAAGGCCTGGTATGCTTTTTCTCTGTCTTCTTCCAACTGCAGAAGTTGGCACAATCTGTCATCCACCGGGTCTCCACTGCTCCTGTCTTCGTCCAACATCCATAGGGCAGGGATTTCGATGTGAGCTGGCATGACAGCCTCTTTACCGTAGACGAGCGCATAAGGGGACGTTCTGATGGATTTTTTGAATGAAACTCTGTCCGCCCATAGCGCCCGGTTCAGGAGTAAATGCCAAGTCCGCTTGTTTCTGTCAATGGTCCTTCTGATGATCTTCAGGAGGTTCTTGTTAGTAGACTCGGCAAGGCCATTCCCCTGCGGGTAGTAATTAGAAGACATTTTGTGATAAATGCCAAGTTTGCCAGTGTACTCCGTGAGTACAGCGCCTGCAAATCCCGGACCATTGTCCGTCACAATTGACTCTGGAACCCCGAAGCGGGTAATCAGGCTCTCAAGGAACCTGATGACCGTTTCTTGGTCTGCATTTTTGGTCGGGATCGCCTCTGCCCACCGTGTGAAGTAATCGGTGGCTGTAAGAATAAACTTGTGTCCGGCGAGAGGAACTAGGCAAAATCACCCCAATGAAGTCTAGACCCCATTCTTTGGAACGGAGCCTCGGCTTGAATCGGTTGAAGGGGCGGGGGTGCTTTTACGTTTACGCCGACAAACCTGTGGCATTGATCACACTTAGAACAGACCGCATAAGCGTCTGTAAATAGAGTGGGCCAATAGTACCCGGCTCTAATTATTTTTAAGGCCGTAGGCCTTGCAGAATGATGACCTCCAGGCATCCCGGAATGAAAATCTCCGAGGACCCTGGGCTGGTCGGATTTCATGACGCATCGCAACAGGATGCCGTCAATATTTTTGAAGTAAAGCCCCTCGGGGCGAAGAGTGTACTTAAGTGCACCTAGCCGAAATCTCCTTCGTTGTGAGGCGTTCAGGTGATCGGGACATCTTCCGGTGCAGAAATATCTCACCAGTTCATCTGTCCAATCACTCTCCTCCGATAAGGAGTTGGCTAGGTAGATGCTTGTCGCTGTGTCCTCCCACTTACAGGCGGAGATGCCGGCTACAGCGCTTCGGGCCAGCTCCTGACACAAGGCTCGGCCTCTGATAAGCTTTGTGGGCCGCACTTCGATGTCGAACTCCTGGATTTTTGCAATCCATCCTGCTCTCTTGTGACCCGGCTCTCCTTGTATGATGAAGCTTCGAACGTCGGGTGAATCACAAAGACAGTCGTTTTGCTCTGGGAGACAAAATGCCTGAACTTTCGGAGGGATTTCATGACAGCGTGAACCTGCCGCTCTATAAAGTTGTACTTTTCCTCATGCGGCTGAATCACTTGGCTCAAGAACGCTATGGGGCGCTCCTCGCCATCGTCTCCCTTCTGAGTCAGGACTGCGGCGTAACTTTCCGGTTCTCCCACCGCATAAAGGATGAAGTCCTTGGAGTAGTCCGGGTTTATCAACACCGGAGCTTGCGCAATTCGAGCCTTGATCTCCTCGAAGGCTTGCTCTCTCTCATCAGTCCATTCGTAAGTTGTATCTTTTTTCAGCAGTTCGGCCATAGGCTTGATCACCTGTGCGAAGTCCGGGATGAACTTCCGCACGAAGTTAATCTGACCGAAGAAGGACTGCAGCCCTTTTTTATCGATTGGGGCTGGCAAGCGCGTGAGGGCTTCTGCTCTGTCAGGGTCAATGGCGAGGCCTTTCTCGGAGATGACATGTCCCAGCAGCTTACCTTCTTTTACCGCGAAGACAGACTTCTTCGGGTTTATAGAAATGCCGAATTCTCGACACCTCTCAAATATTTGCCGCAGGTGGGAAACATGATCCCCTCTTTGGTGAGAGAAAACAGTCATGTCATCAAGATAGATGACAATGATCTTATTGAGCAGCTCTCGGAAGGCCAGGTCCATGGCCCTTTGGAATGTGGCACCGACATTGGATAAGCCGAAAGGCATGCGGTGATAGGCGAACGTTCCCCATTTGGTGGTGAACGCCGTCTTATGCTGGTCCTCATCCACGACCCAAATCTGGTTGTAGCCGGAAAATCCATCTAGGAGTGAGAATCTCTGGGCTCCAGCAACGATATGTAGAATCTGGTCGATTTGGGGAAGCGGATAGTGGTCCTTGAGGGAGGCTCGATTCAGGTTTCGAAGTCGACACAGAGACGAATGTCGCCATTCTTTTTCCTCACAGGCACCAAATTCGCGACCCAGGATGAATGTTTGATGGGGTAGATGATTTTGGCCTCCAACATCTTCAAGAGCTCGGCTTTCATCATGGCCTCAATTTTCGGATTTACGGCCCTCTGCTTCTGTCGGAACGGCTTGGCGCCATCCTCTAGCTCAATGGTATGCTGGATTACATCTCTGTCATACCCCTTCAAATCCTCGTAGCACCAGGCCACGATGTCGGGGAACTCTCGGCACAGTGATCTGATCTGCTCAAGTTCCTCCAACGTGCAGTCTGTTCCGACCTTGATAGTTTTACCAGGTTCAAGTTCCAGATCGGCATACTGCTTCGGGTCTACTTTGATCCTATGAGATATAGCTCTGTCATTCTGATCAAATAGACTCTCTAATGTAATCAGTCCTTTTGGGACATGATTATTCTTTAACTGTATCAACCCCTCATATTGCTCGTCATCAGGGTCTCTACCTTCGATTGAACCAACTTCGTTAACCAAAAATGTGACGATCTCCTCGTCACAGTTGAACACCTGCCAGTGGGTGTCCTTATCAGGCACGAAGGCACTGTAAATAGTGCGAACCGGCTTCGGTTTATGGACAACGTCATCAGCCGGAACGTACCTGGCTCCAACAGACGCCAGAATGTCAGCGTGTTTGTTTTTCTCACGTGATATCGCCTTGACATTCAACGAGTCAAACGACTCCATCAGGTCCCACACCCGGTTGCGGTACGCCCTAAGATAGTGCTTGTTTGGAGGCGCACTTGTTCGTAACCTGGTGACACACCAGCTACGAATCTCCAAAGATCTGCGGGTGTTTAATCCCCGACCTCTCCGCCTTTCGCAAACCCAAGCACAGGGCTTCGTACTCCGCCGAGTTATTAGTGCAGCTCCAGGCCAACCTGTAGGTATAGTCCTTCTGGATCCCGGTCGGAGAAACCAGAAGTACCCCTGCACCGGCGCCATTTTTGCATCGCGCGCCATCAAAGAAAAGCTTCCATAGCTTCTCAGGTGCAGGTCCCACTTCTTTTGTAGCTGACTTGTCAAGCCTCTCGGGCTGTACAACGGTGTAACAACCCTGCTCTGTCTCAATTACGGCATTGAAATCCCGCAAAGAGAACTCATCTTCAAGCTGTAGCACTTCGAGGGCTTGCTCCGTCAGCTCCACTGTCACCAGTTCTTCTTCAGACAGCTGGACCATGCAGTCCAACTCTTCTCCGGGTATCTTCTCTACTAGGAAGGTGGAAGGCTTCTCGTTAAAGATTCTTACTCTTCTGTCTTTGAAAGGCACTTCCATGTGTGAGTAGTCTAGAGACAGGTACCCGCCCAACTTTGCGGTGAACTCCCGGGAGAGACACATGCCGAAGTAGGGAGCCAGGTCAACAATTACGACCTCCTAGATGACAACTATGTCGAGAGCCTTATGCGGCCGAATCGGGATGTCCTTTATGACACCAAGCTGTCTTGACGGGGGTGCCGTCTAATTGCAGCACGCCTTGGCTGCTCCTTGTGTATTCCATCCCGATCTCGTCACAGACGGCTTTCGGCATAACAGTCGTGGAAGCGCCAGAGTCCACCATGCAGTTGTGAACTATGTGCCCTTGCATCCGTAAAGATAGATAGAAGGGAGGTGGTATGTTCTTCCCGGTGGCTGAGACTGTCAGAGGCTGAACCAGGACAGCAGGCTGTGTCTGCTTGCCGTTCTTCATGTTTTTCAGGGATTCTTGCAGCAGATCCACCTGGCCTGGGAGCAGAAGAGCATCGTACATGCTGATTCTAGCGGGTGTTCTTTTCAACTCGTCTACTATGTTGTAGCCCGAGGTGCTAGCTCCTTCTGCTTCTTTTGCCGGCTCATACTTCGTCCGATACTGCTGGGTGGCCTCAACTCTCTGTCTCTTGGTCAGAGACGGGTACTTCAGCTTCTCCTGGGCTTGTTCTTTGGTTTCAGCTGGAGGCTGAGGTACACGAGCTTTAGCCGGAACTGGGGCTCTTGCTATAGGGGGCTTGGCTGGAACAGGGACTGACTTTACCGGAGGAGGCTTGGCTAGAGCTTTGTCTTTGGATGCCTTCTCCTGGGCTGTGTAGGGCCACAGCCGCTTGTACGGTGGCAGACCGCCGGGCTGCGGTTTTTCTCTTCTGGCATACACCTTCAGAGGCTTTTCCACAGCATCTGCAGTTTTCTTTTCTTCCTTGGCGGGCGGCACTAGATTTTCCTCTGGGAGGGCGAAGTTGGCTTCACCGTCCAGGATCATGTAGAGTTCATCGTCCTCTTCTATGGCGCTGCCGCCAAAGTTTGGATGTAGTGCTGGTGCAGTGTGCAATCTTCCTCCGAATGCGGGTCATTGCACGTAGTGCACCAGTTAACTTGGTCGGAAGGACCAGGTTTGTCTTCGATAGCAGCATTCCTCGGAGGCGGACGCCTCTGCAACTGTTGTTCTGGGGGCCTGTCTTTTGTCAGCGCCGGGGGCGGATATGGCCTCCTAGGAGCGAGGTCCATCTGGGCCTGCTTCTTCTTCAAAGCGGTCATGTCATTGGACATGGCATGATAACCTGAGGCCAAAGCCCGCACCTCCTGGAGAATTGTATTCTGAATGTTATTGTCAGGAGGCGGCAACTGTGCCGGTGGAGGCAATGCGGCTAATGGAGGAGGATTGGAATAAGGTGCGTACTGCGGAGGAGCAGGGAGTGCTGGAAAATGCGGAGCAGGAGGCGGGTGAGGATAATGCAATTGTGGCGGGCCGTAAGGGGTTACGACCGGCGCTGGATTCCATTGCTGCTGGGGCTGCTGTCCTGATGTGGACGGCGCATCACCAGAAGCTGATGGATACTGGGATCTGGGAAAGTCGGGACGGATGGGTTCCTGCACTCTGGACGGGAGTCTGCCGATGGAAATGATATCAGCTTCAGCTTGCTGGGCAGCCTCATACAGAGCAGGAAACTCATCTATTCTGGCAATCTTCAGCAGCAGGCATATGTCTGAGTTGAAGGATCTCAGGTAGTAGTGAGCAGCCATGCCGGCTGAAGGCCTAAGTTCGCGAGGTACCCGTTTCCAGGATCTCGCAAACCTGATGTTAAAATCAGACACCTCCTCTTGGGGGTGTCTCTGGATACTTTGGAACTGATGCAGCAAAGAAGTAGGGTCAGCAGACTCGTTGCATCCTTTCACGAGTCTTCTGGCAAGCTGGGGCCATCCTGTGATAGATCCCTCTGGCAGCGATCTCCACCAGTAGAGAAGCTTTCCCCTCAGGGAAAGGGCCAGCAGACGGGTCTTCACACTCTCGTCAGTAATGGAGTGCAGTGCAGCCGGGGCAAGGATGTCCTGGATGTGCTCGTACGCCGTCTTGCCGTAACCGTCATATGTAGGGATGGACTTTAAGGCAGCAGGGGGCACAGCTTGCTGTCCGACCAGGGCCAAGGGCCCCGTAGAGTCCACCGCCGGGAAGAGATCGTCATCATTCTGCTGCTGGGCAGCCATTGGTTCTTCTTCTTCTCCTCCGTCGGTAGTATACTCAGTGTCGGTACTTTCCGAGGATGCAGATTCCTCTTCTTCCTCGGCCTCTTCTATTTCGTTCTCAGCTCCTCCGACTTCGGCTTCGGCTTCTTCTCGAATTTCAGCCTCGGCTTCGTCGACACGAGCCTGTTGATCAGCCAGCCTGACAACTTCGCCTCGAGCGTTGATGTCTAGTTCGTAAAAGTCAGGCGGGTTTCTCGGATCTCTTGCTCGCCACCTTCTTGTTTGCATGAAGGTGCTAGGACCGGTCTTTCGGACTCAGAAGATATGTTCGTGCAGAGTCGCCAGGTGCTCAGATTTTGAACAGCAATGAAGCGAACACCGGTGCTTCGATTCTGTTGGGGGTGAGAAACTTCCTTGTCTCACCAAGTGCTCAGAAACCACTGTCAGCGCCAGGTGGAGACTGATCAGAAAATCTCTCTTCAAATGTGGGACCCTGGTCCCACCGGGCGTGCCAGAGAAACTGTTGGTTACGAATCTGCCATGAGGAAAGGATTTTGGGTTAACGCGCCCAGATTCGCCCACCAGCATGAAAGGCCGGAAGGAAGGAATGCCTTCCGTGCCAATCTCCGGAGAAGGCCGGCTTCCTGTGGGGTTTTATGGTTTGAGATAAGGGTGCAGGAAAGAGATAAAAATGCGGAAAGGATTTACAAATGTGAGTGGAGTTGGGTGGGGGGAACTAACAGTACGGCAACACATCAATCACCACTACTTACTTGCATCATAAATACAAAGCACAACCAGGAACTGCAAAACCTAAGTATACCTTTTATATAAAGACCTGTACGCACAGCTACAATGGTCCCCTAGCAAACATTCTCCCAACAAGGAGAACTAACAGCACGGCAATGCATCAATCACCACTACGTACAGCAACATAAATATAAAAAGTAACCGAGAGATGTCAGATCCAAGTATGCGTGTTATGCAGAGAATTTGTACGCACAGCTACAATGGTCCCCTAGCAAACATTCTCCCAACAAGGAGAACTAACAGCACGGCAATGCATCAATCACCACTACGTACAGCAACTAAACAGAACACACAAACTGAAGGAACTGCTACCAAAAGTATTCTATGTATCCTCTAATTAATTAAGTCTAAGAATACTTGGCCACCAAATGCTGAAACGAATCAACAAGCCATGACACAAGAAACACGACAAAAGAGAGGCAGCATAAAGAATGAGTAGAACAGAGCCAGGCATATACTTTATATTGATAAGCAGAAGCACAGCTACAATGGTTCCCTAACAGACATTCCCCTTCCACCACTTTACAATGACAATGTGGTGGCTATTTATAGCATGAGAACCCCCGATTACATTAATGGGCACAAAGTCCCGATCAAACATTGGTTGACAAAAAGCGGCTATGGAGTTACTGATGCTGACCTTTGTCGGACGGGAGCTGCACTGCGGCATGGTCTCCCTGAAGGCTGTACGGATTTGTGGCGGCGCGTTAGGTAGAACTTCTCATCGGCGGGAATGCGGGTAGCTGGAGCAGGTAGAACCTCTAATCAGCCTTAAAGGCGGCAGCTGGCTTAAGTAGTGCGTCCCATGCTTGTCCTTGAGTTCGGCACGTTTTGGCTCGGATCCCGGAGTTGGACACTTGTCGGATGCTCTTGCTTGACACGTGTCTGCCTTGAAAGGCAGTTTATCCAACTTCGCCCAGAACCCGAGCGCTGTCGGATTGCGCAGGCAGAAAACAGCGCAGTTGGGGATGCCTTAGTCAAATTTCAAGTTTGTTTCCCTACTGCACTTTGTCAAAGGGCGCACTCCGACTTCGCTGCGAAGTCGGGTTGCGCACAGGTGGAAGCTGCTTCCTGCCGCCGTACGGACTTCGCCCTGGAAGGGGGCGCAGTCCGACTTCGCTGCGAAGTCGGACTTCGCCCCAACACTTAGTCATATTTCCTGCCAGCCTGCTACCAACTTCGCCCAGAAAGCAGGGCGCAGTCCGACTTCGCTGCGAAGTCGGACTTCGCCCTGAACACTTAGAAATTCTGGCTGGTCCTGTCACACTGCGCAGTTTGCATTCCTGCTGCGCTCCAACTGGAGGGCGCAGTCCGACTTCGCTGCGAAGTCGGATTGCGCCCTGGTACTTAGCCATTTTTTCGGGGCAACTGCTGTCATTTTGAGATCTGACTGAGGGGCTCAAAAGAAAGGGGGAAGAATGAGAATGTAGGGAAGAGAGAGAAAAGGAGAGAAGAGAAAGGGGAAAGAGAGGAAGAGGGAAAGGGAAGAGCAGCACTATTACAAAAATTGAAGACATTGCACCCCGTGCAAAATGTGACAACAGTTAGATAAGACTATCTAGGACTGCCCAGATTTGGTGATAAGTGTTGTTAATCATCATGCAGTTAAGGCGCTGGAGAAGTCTAAATTTGGACTGCCAAATCAGTGGATAAGTGTTGTTAATTTGAACATGCAAATTGGGTGGCTGAGAAGTCTAAATTTAGATGGCCTTTTTTACATGATAAGTGTTGTTAATCCACCTTGCATTCTAAGTGCTGGAATTTTTTTTAAATAAGACGTTGGGGGTGGAGATCTGACACACTATGTTCTTGATATTTGCAAGAGGATTAGCAGCATGTGTAATTCCAGCTGTGTTACAGTATTCTTAGCTTTGCTGATTATTGGTACTGAAGGAGTGGATTCTCGGTCATTGTATTGTAAATGCAGATTGTTGATTATGGAATAATACATTGATTTCCCCTTGATTGCTGGTTTTTTTTCCCTAGAAGGTTTTCCCAGTATATATGTTGCGTCCTCTGTGAGTTATATGCGATTTTCTAAGTACTGTGTGTTGTTGTAGTAAGTTTATATGTTTAATTTCTTTGCTGAAATTGAAAGGTCTAGGCCTGTTTTGCACTGCTTTCCTCTAAAGATTAAGTAGGAAGTTCTTCCACATTTATCTAGTTTCCTTTCATGTGTGATGGCCAAAAGTGGAGCGCAATCTGTCATTACCTTTGCCACTATGCTCTTCTCCATTATCGTCATGATTTGCGCTTGCAACTACACCATGGCCATGGCCCATTAGTTGATGGAAATATCAAATACCTTGTGATGTTTGTCCTTCGCCCCAGATGAGATTTCAGTTTTAGTGAGATACAGAATGTGGGTGCTACTATTGTCAGATCTTGATTATTACATTTTATTTTAAGTTTTATTTGAAAGTCCCTTTTTTTGCCCCTCTTATATTCCTGTTTGTCCCTTATTTGTAGGGACATTAATAAAAAAGGAGATAGCATCTATATGCTCAAAATTTTTTTGGATGCTAACTTATGGGGGATAACTTGAATGAGTGAAACGTTGTGTTTTAAAGAGTTCTCTGGTTTTATCTAAATTTTATTCTTAAATTAAAAATTTGTCTATATAAAATATTATTATAAGTATTAATTTGGTAAAGGTAATTGTTGACAATTTTGTCACATTGCTTGGAGGTGTATAGAAATTTAAAGTATAAGCTGGTTTTGTAATGAACCCGCACCCGCACCCGCATCGGGTTCTTGGGTTCACGATCGGGTACAGCTGGGCCGAACCCTATCAGTCAAGGTTCAGCTTTGACCGAACCCTGTTAGTCAAGGTTCAGCGAAGCCGAACCCTATGGTCAGTCAGGGTTCACCCAGCCGAACCCAACCCAATTTGGGCATTAACATAGGAAAAAAACATTTTTTTTCTTTTTATTATTATTTTTAAGGTGGGCCCGACCACACCCAGCCCATACGGGCTAAAAAAAATTATTAAAAAAAATTATAAAACATGTTAATTTTTTAAAAAGTTTATCCCAGGTTTTGCCTACTTAGGAGAATGGTAAGCTTCCTTTGTCTTAGAAGTTATGTAGAAATAATGATGATTCATGCTTAGTATTTAACTAATGATGATATAAATGACAATATTTTTTATTACTTTGCCCTTCTTCCTTATGCAGTAACAAGACCACTTTTACTCCATTTTTCAATGTGTAAGTATTCCTTCCCCCATCATGGGTAGCCTTCCTGTCATATTGCCAAGGCCTCCCTAATAATAAGTGATATGCATCCATTGGAACTACATCACACCATGCTTCATCCTTGTAGGTATTCCCAATTGAAAACTTTACTAGACACCTCTTATCTACAGTCACCTTGTTCCCTTTCTTGAACCATGATATGTGGTATGTGTTGGTCACGAATCCGCCACGAGGAAAGGATTTTGTCGCTATTGCGCCCTGGACCCGCGAACCAACATTGAAAGGCCGGAAGGAAGAGATGCCTTCCGAGCCAATCTCCGGAGAAGGCCGGCTCCTTTTGGGGGGGTCTGATTTGAGCTAAGGGTACAGGAAAGAGATGAATGTACAGAAAGAAACAAATGTACAGAAAGGGATTACAAATATATTCGAGAGGTTGGTGGGGGGGAACTAACGATGCGGGAACACACCAATCACCGCTACTTACTGCATACAAACACAAAAGTATGACAAAGAACAGCAAAATCTACGCGTACTTCCGATACATAAGCAGTGTATGCACCATTCAATGATCCCCTAGCAAACATTCCCTACAAGGAACTAACAGCACGGCAATGCATCGATTAACGGATACGTACACTGACATAGGTAGAAAGCAAGCCTAGAGATATCAGGGCCAGGTATATGTGTTTATGTAGAGAATTTAACCGCACTGTTCAATGGCTCCCAGCAAACATTCCCTACAAGGAACTAACAGCACGGGATCGCATCAATCACCGGATACGGACCAGCAACAAAACACATAACTGATGGAACTGCTACCATATCTATTCTATAAATGCTTTAAATTAATGAAGTACAAAAGTGCTTAAACAAGCAATACTAGAGGAACCTGATCGCCAAACGCCGAAGTGAATCAACGAGCTGCGACACAGGTGGGCCTAAAGCATATAATGAAAGACGGCATAAAAGAATAAAGACAGCGAACAGAACCAGGCATACGATTGTATTCATTAGCAGAAGCACGGTTACAATGGGTACGGTGATTCCCTAACAAACATTCCCCTTCCACCACCTTACAATGAAAACGTGGTGGCTATTTATAGCCCAAAGTTCCCCCGATTACATTAATGGGCACAACGTCCCAGTCAAACATTAGCTGACAAAAGCAGCCGCGGAAGCTAGCGATCCTGACCTCTGTCAGGCTGGACTGTACCCTCGGCATGGTCTCCCTGAAGGTTGAACGACCACGTGGCGGCGCGTTGGGTAGAACTTTATATTGACGGGAATGCGGGTAGGCGAGGCGGTGGAAACTCACGTCGGTCTTAAATGAGGCGGTGGCATAAGTAGTGCGGCCCATGCTTGTCCTTTTGCTCGGCATGTCTTGGCTCGGATCCCAAAGTTGGACACTTGTCGGATGATAATGCTTGACACGTGTACGCCTTGCAAGGCGATCTATCCAACTTCGCCGGGATTAGAGCACAATCGGGTAGCACGGGTGAAAAACAGCGCAGTCGGGTAGCACTATTTCCCTACTGCGCACCGGTCAAAGGGCGCAATCCGACTTCGCTGCGAAGTCGGGTTGCGCACCGGCACTTGCTGATTCTCACCGCCGTTCGGACTTCGCACGGACACTTAGTCATTTTTCTGCCAGCCTGACCAGTTACAAGGTGCGCCCAGAAAGAGGGGCGAAGTCGGACTTCGCACCAAAACTGGGCGAAGTGCGCACTTCGCACCAAAGCGGGCGAAGTGCGCACTTCGCACAAAAAGCTGGGTTTCCTGGTTCGAGCTTCCGGGGCCATAACTTTTGATCCGGCGACCCGATCGCCTATTATAATATATCGTTGGAAAGCTTGCGAGAAGATCTGCAATAATAAAATATCCGGGGCTCATTTTGTCCATTTTATCGCCCCTGTTTATGGCCCGCAAAATCCCGAACACCTCGGCATGCCACGACACTTAGCCATTTTTCGGGGCAAGTCTTTGTCAATTTTGAGAAGAATGAGAATGTAGGGAAGAGAGAGAAAAGGGGGAGAAGGAAGAGCAGCTCTCTTACAAAAATTGAAAACATTGCACCCCGTGCAAAATGTGACAACATTTTTGGCGGCTCGCGGGGTGTCGAGCTCGCCTCGGCGCAAAGAATCCATGCCTTCATCCATTGGGCAACAGAGTCACCCTCGCTGCAACTGCTCTTCAGATCCACCTCCGGCAGCTGCCTCCTCGGAACACTTAAAAAGAAAACACTGCACAGACTGAAATAAGGAAACAACTAAAACTTTGAATAATAGCCGGATTATTTACACAAAATTTTGCGGCATTATTGGCATGCCGCTGACACAAATCTAGCTTTGGTTGCCTATCCGGTAAACCTGCAGTGCCCGAACCAGATCAGGTTGTACTTCAGATGATCTTTGAAGTCCGGCTGGCCTCCCAAAGCTTGCCAGGTCGCGAACATGGTGCAACGTGGCAGATTGTCATTCATGCCGGTACCCGTACAATTGATGAACGATGTGGCAAGGAGATTTTTCAGACGGGAGCCCTCTTCGGGTACCGGTTGCGGTGATGGTTGGAGCCAATACCACCACGGTGGAGACTGTAGGTGAACATTCATTTCTCCGCTTGTGAGGTCAAGGCTGCTCACCAAACCTTGATTCCTCAGGGTGTCTTCTATCAGCTTAAAAAAGGGGCGCCTGCGATCAAGAAATCTGGATCTTCGGCTCAGTCGGAGTCGCCAGGTGATTTTGCCAGATGAAGGCAAGCCAAAGATTCACCAACTCGGGCTTCCTTAAAATATGGAGACTGATCGTCTCACCTCACGGATTCGTCTATGCGAGCTTGGTAATCAGCCGGCCTGACGCGCTCGCCTGGAGCGTTGGTATTAATTTCGTAAAGTCAGGCTGGTTTCCCGGGTTCCTCGCTCGCCACCTTCTTGCTTGAATGAAGGCGTTAGGACCGGTCTTTCGGACTCAGAGAATATGAACGTGCAGAGTCGCCAGGTGCTCTGATTTTGAACAGCAATGAAGCGAGCACCAGTGCTTCAATTCTGTTTGGGGGTGAGAAACCTCCTTGTCCCACCGAGCATTCGGAAAGAAACTGTCGGCCGAACGAGGACGAGCTTGAGATCTTCCAAATGCGAGACAAAGAGTCCCACCGGACGTGCCAAAAACTGTTGGTCACGAATCCGCCACGAGGAAAGGATTTTGTCGTTATTGCGCCCTGGACCCGCGAACCAACATTGAAAGGCCGGAAGGAAGAGATGCCTTCCGAGCCAATCTCCGGAGAAGGCCGGCTCCTTTTGGGGGGTTCTGATTTGAGCTAAGGGTACAGGAAAGAAATGAATGTACAGAAAGAAACAAATGTACAGAAAGGGATTACAAATATATTTAGAGGTTGGTGGGGGGGAACTAACAGTACGGGAACACACCAATCAACGGTACTTGCTGCATCATAAATACAAAAGTATGACAAATAACTGCAAAACCTACGCGTACTTCCGATACATAAGCAGTGTATGCACCATTCAATGATCCCCTAGCAAACATTCCCTACAAGGAACTAACGACACGGCAATGCATCGATTAACGGATACGTACAACGACATAGGTAGAAAGCAAGCCTAGAGATATCGGGGCCGGGTATATGTGTTTATGTAGAGAATTTAACCGCCTTGTTCAATGGCTCCCGACAAACATTCCCTACAAGGAACTAACAGCACGGGATCGCATCAATCACCGGATACGGACCGGCAACAAAACACATAACTGATGGAACTGCTACCATATCTATTCTATAAATGCTTTAAATTAATGAAGTACAAAAGTGCTTAAACAAGCAATACTAGAGGAACCTGATCGCCAAAAGCTAAAGTGAATCAACGAGCCGCGACACAGGTGGGCCTAAAGCATATAATGAAAGACGACATAAAAGAATAAAGACAGCAGAACAGAACCAGGCATACAGATTGTATTCATTAGCAGAAGCACGGTTACAATGGGTACGGTGATTCCCTAACAAACATTCCCCTTCCACCACCTTACAATGAAAACGTGGTGGCTATTTATAGCCCAAAGTTCCCCCGTTACATTAATGGGCACAAAGTCCCAGTCAAACATTAGCTGACAAAAGCAGCCGCGGAGCTGCGATGCTGACCTCGTCGAGCTGGGCTGTACTCTCGGCATGGTCTCCCTGAAGGTTGAACAGCCACGTGGCAGCGCGTTGGGAAGAACTTTAAATTGACGGGAATGCGGGTAGGCGAGGCGGTGGAAACTCACGTCGGTCTTAAATGAGGCGGTGGCATAAGTAGTGCGGCCCATGCTTGTCCTTTTGCTCGGCATGTCTTGGCTCGGATCCCAAAGTTGGACACTTGTCGTATGATAATGCTTGACACGTGTACGCCTTGCAAGGCGATCTATCCAACTTCGCCGGGATTAGAGCACAATCGGGTAGCACGGGTGAAAAACAGCGCGATCGGGTAGCACTATTTCCCTACTGCGCACCGGTCAAAGGGCGCAGTCCGACTTCGCTGCGAAGTCGGGTTGCGCACCGGCACTTGCTGATTCTCACCGCCGTTCGGACTTCGCACGGACACTTAGTCATTTTTCTGCCAGCCTACCAGTTACAAGGTGCGCCCAGAAAGAGGGGCGAAGTCGGACTTCGCACCAAAACTGGGCGAAGTGCGCACTTCGCACCAAAACTGGGCGAAGTGCGCACTTCGCACAAAAAACTGGGTTTCCTGGTTCGGCTTCCCGGGGCCATAACTTTTGATCCGCTGACCCGATCGCCTATTATAATATATCGTTGGAAAGCTTGCGAGAAGATCTGCAATAATAAAATATCCAGGGCTCATTTTGTCCATTTTATCGCCCCTGTTTATGGCCCGCAAAATCCCGAACACCTCAGCATGCCACGACACTTAGCCATTTTTCAGGGCAAGTGCTGTCAATTTTGAGAAGAATGAGAATGTAGGGAAGAGAGAGAAAGGGGGGAGAAGGAAGAGCAGCTCTCTTACAAAAATTGAAAACATTGCACCCCGTGCAAAATGTGACAACAAGAAGGATACGGATTCTTCTCATACTTCAAGTTAAGTTTCTCAACCATTTCATTTGAAATTATATTTTCACAATTATCACTGTCAATAATCATCTTACATACCTTTCCTCCAGATGTGCACCTTTTTCGAAAGATACTCATATGTAGCTAGGAATCACTATCTTGTGCTTTCTCCTTCCTTGAAATGATCATCATCCTCTTTATCATGATATTTTACCCCATGTTCGTAGCAAATTCTATATCAGTTTGCTCTTCTGCCTCAACCAAATTGACTCTAGCTTGTTCTCTTAGTTTTCTTTCTTGTGTAGGATAGTATGGACACTCAAATGCTTAGTGCCCTTCCTCACCACATCCATAATAGGTTTATGGTCGTTGTGGGCCATCCCAATTTCATCCTCCACCATAGTCCCTTTCTCTTTGAAAATCTCCACCTCTCTCATGATTACTATGACCTTGCCCAGAATCTTCCTGTTTTCCTGTATTATTAGATTCTCCCTTTGAGGGATTAAATCCACCATGCCCACTGGTTGGAGGTGACGATGGTCCTTTCCTCACTCCTCTCTTCTTATGTTTCTTTTCCATTTTTAATGAAAACTTATATGAATCTTCTACACTATGGATCTGAAGTATACTCAACTCATCTTATATGGCATAACTTAATCCATTCGCATACCTTGCAACCTTTTGTTCTTTTGATTATTCAAGCCCCACTCAAATTGATAACTTGTAGAATTCATTGGTGTAGTCTCAATATTTTGATCCTTTTCTCAAGATTCTAAAGTCTATAAAACAACATTTGGACATAATCTTTGGGTAAAAATTTCTCCTTCAACTTTTTTTCCATTTTACACTAGACCCTAATCTTTTCCTTTTCTTTTCTTTGCCTCTCCTTTTGTAGATGATCCCACCAAATCAATGCATGCCCTTTCAACTTCGTGCATGCAAGCTTTACTTTATTTTTCTCTAAAAGGTCTTTCCGCTCAAAGGACTTCTCCATGCTATTCAACCAGTCTATTAACTCCTCTGGTTTCAACCCTTCTACACACTCAGGGACATCAATCTTGATTCCATATCTATTTCCTTCCAAGGTCCTAATCGGCCTATCCTCAAAATGATGCTCCTTTGGATTCTCCTCTAGTTCTTCCTCTACATGAACCTTTGTCCTATTGTCTCCTTCCACAGTCTCATTATCAAAATCCAGCTCTGCAAAATTTGTGGGATATCTTTCCCTCATACGGGCCATCATTCTAGTTAACTAAGCAACTTGTACCTGCAGGTCCTACATAGGCCTTTTAAACATGGGCATTGTGCGACCCCGAGAAGCACACACCGCACCTGACTCGACTTGCAATGTATTTATTATTATATCAAATTGAAAGGAATGAACATGCAAATGACACGTAAATAAGAAAAACAAATAAATATGCTTTTTATTGATATTCCAATCCACGGTTACATATTCGTCCCTTTGAGGGATACCCAGTGTGTGATACAATCAATTACAAGCAAGGCACAAACGGTGGTGGAATAAATCCCCTCACAAAGGGGAGGTGCACTTTCACAGGCTTCTCGATCATGCACATGAAACTGTACGAGGACTTACAAATGCCTCCTTCTTTAGATCTGCTCTTAGAGGGATCCTTGTGCTCCTGATGCTTTGATCTGATCCTGTAGACCTATACCTGTGTTCATGGAAACAACATAGCACGATAAGTAGAGTGGGTAGCCTTCCCAGATGAGGCCTTTTGTTAGCACATATGATAATCTAGATAAATAAGCATGAAATACATTAAAATAAAGCAAGAGTAAGTAATGTGTATAAGGAAACCAGGAATACGAATCTAGATACGATAAAATATTCAGATCTATGCTAAAGCCATGTAAATGAAATAATGATAAATAAATATCTATTACTTAGAACAAAGGAATCGACCATTTTAAAACCTGGATATGACTATGGGCCATTGTCAAAGATAGTGGTCTTTGACTTAAAGGTTACCTCAGGTCTTATGGGATGTGGCAGTCTATCCCTTACTCAAATTTATGTTCAAGGGTCACCAAGTGTGTCTCCTACACTGATTGACTATTGGGAATAGTGTATTTGAATACTGATGCGTGGACGTGGCTCGGTCGAACGACGCTCCAATGCTCCTCAAAGGGATGTAGATTGGCTCTCCATTTTGATAAGGCTCCATTGCACAACATTTGAAATCTTTGTCTTTTTTTTTAACTTCTTGGAAGTCTGTATATATAGAATTCTAGGTTTCAGGTTTAGATCTAGGGCTTGGCTTCTTGGGGAAGCCAAGCTCTAGATCTGCATGCCAACTGATTGTCCCAGAGGGAAGGTTTAGTCTTGACCAGGAAGCCAAGCCCTAGA
The DNA here is from genome assembly GCA_028583015.1 of Wollemia nobilis. Taxonomy (NCBI): domain Eukaryota; kingdom Viridiplantae; phylum Streptophyta; class Pinopsida; order Araucariales; family Araucariaceae; genus Wollemia; species Wollemia nobilis. The sequence continues at coordinate 18,852,651 of JAQPPZ010017235.1, forward strand.
TCTGCATGCCAACTGATTGTCCCAGAGGGAAGGTTCAGTCTTGACTTGGTATGGAAGGGACATTCAGGAGGAACTCTGGGAGTTCCTTATCGAGATCCCTTCGAAATGCATGTAAACTGGAGTTACTGCCCGTAATTTGGATAATCCCTCATGGCAATTCACGTTTCAGGGCTAGCCATTGTCATCAATAGCGGCTAGTTGTGGCCGCTCTAGCCTATAGCAGCCAAGATTGCTGGCCACTCTAGTCTACAGTTGTCTACTGGTCGCTCTAGTCTATAGTTGCCAGCTGGCCACTCTAGTCTACAGTTGTCGGTTGGCTACTCTAGTCTACAGTTGTCGGCTGGCCGCTCTAGTCTACAATTGTCGGTTGGCCGCTCTAGTCTATAGCTGTCGATGGCTGCTCTAGTCTACAGTTGTTGGTGGTCGCTCTAGTCTATAGTAGCCAAGCCTAAATGGGCTAGAACTACCATTTTGAGTGGTTAGAACCATTGCTTGCTCTTAGAAAGGTACAATATTGGTCATATGGTCTGCAAATGTGCCCATATGAGTAGTCTCCTAAACATGAAGTATTTTAGGTGTCTACAAATGCCCCTTTTTGGGATGCACTATGATCAAAACACAACACGGAGTAAAAAAGTAGACCACCTAGAGTCATATTGTAGGGTGTGTGATGATAATTGATATGATCAACATTGGATGCCCCAGGTCATGGGCTTGAGATGCCTTTGGGACATTTTGTGAGTTGACCAAAGGGCTTATGCTACCCTTGGGTTTTTTTGTTTTTGACCAAAGGATTTGTGATGCCTTTGGGGCATTTTGTGAGTTGACCAAAGGGCTTATGCTACCTTAGGGGCTTTTTGTGAGTTGATAAAAGGGCTTATGCTGCCTTTGGGTCTTTTTGTGAGGTGACGAAAGGGCTTGTGATGCCTTTGGGGCATTTTGTTTTTGACCAAAGGGCTTGTGATGCCTTTGGGACATTTTGTGAGGTGACCAAAGGGCTTATGCTACCTTTGGGGCTTTTTGTTTTTGACCAAAGGGCTTGTGATACCTTTGGGGCATTTTGTGAGTTGACCAAAGGGCTTATGCTACCTTTGGGGCTTTTTGTAAGTTGACCAAAGGGCTTATGCTACCTTTGGGGATTTTTGTGAGGTGACCAAAGGGCTTGTGATGCCTTTGGGGCATTTTATTTTTGACCAAAGGGCTTGTGATGCCTTTGGGTCATTTTATGAGGTGACCAAAGGGCTTGTGCTACCTTTGGGGCTTTTTGTTTTTTACCAAAGGACTTATGCCACCTTTGGGGCTTTTTGTTTTTGACCAAAGGATTTATGATGCCTTTGGGGCCTTTTGTGAGTTGACCAAAGGGCTTATGCTACCTTTGGGGCTTTTTTTTTTTTACCAAAGGGCTTGTGATGCCTTTGGGACATTTTGTGAGTTGACCAAAGGGCTTATGCTACCTTTGGGGCTTTTTTTTTTTACCAAAGGGCTTATGATACCTTTGGGGCCTTTTGTTTTTGACCAAAGGGCTTGTGATGCCTTTGGGGCGTTTTGTCCAGTGACCAAAGGGCTTGTGATGCCTTTGGGGTATTTTGTGAGGTGACCAAAGGGCTTGTGCTCTTTGGGGATTTTTGTGAATTGACCAAAGGGCTTATGCTACCTTTGGGGCCTTTTGTGAGTTGACCAAAGGGCTTATGCTACCTTTGGGGCTTTTTTTTTTACCAAAGGGCTTGTGATATCTTTGGGGTATTTTGTGAGTTGACCAAAGGGCTTATGCTACCTTTGGAGCTTTTTGTTTTTGACCAAAGGGCTTATGCTACCTGTTGAGTGGTATTTTCACCCGATTGTGAAAACACACTCTCCGATAGGATTTGGGTTCAAAATCCTCTCTTGCAAAGAAATCAAACAAATGACTTCTCCAAGGTCTCCGCTATATTAGCATTTTACATCTTGTATATTAGTAATCTCAAATAAAGATATTCAATTAAAATGCTTGGAACACCTTAGTTGTTGCAAGTAATTGAAAACAAGGGGCAATGCTGGTTTATTTTACTGTGAAACTTTAATGATTGTTCGTTGAACCCGAATAAAGCAAATATGATTTAGTCCCTATATGACCATGTTGTACCTTCAAAGTGGAAATTGACAAAATGCCATAAATGGTGGAACTATTTTTGGATTTTGAAGTTTTTTAATTTTTATTTTATTTTAATGCCTGAGAATTAAAATAAAGTTAGAACTTCTGAAAAATAAAGTGCAGAAAAAAGAAATAAAATGCAAAAGGAAAACTGAAAATGAAATTGCATTCAGTTTGATGCTATCCTGTTTCAACAAAACCGAAGATGTGAGTTTCCATGCATGCAAAATCTAAAAGAAAGTGAAAGAATAAACATTAAATCCATAGCATGCACAGAAGATCTCCTTCTTTCTTGCCCACAAGATGCAATTTTTTAAATACTTCTGCATTAAAAAATATGTCATTTTACAATAGCAGAATGTCTGGTTTTTCCAAACCAGTCTGTGGAAGAGAAACAGCTCAAATAGCAGGACCAGAATAGCCTATCAACTTCAGCTCTGCAACCCTGTTCGCAGCGGTTTCCGACCAGTCCATGTGGAAGGAAAATATCCAGGAAAAACCCAGTGTTAAGGCCTTGCCTTCATTCCTGCAATATTCTCTGAACAGTTTTCGACCCCCGTATCTGTCCTCGGCTTTTGCTTTTAAACCCTCTGGCAATGCTCTCTATTTCGCCTTGTGACGCTTCGCTTCATCTCCCAGATCGCTTCGTTTCACCTTCCCGCATTTTCGTTGCTTTTGACTTTATGCTCGACATTGAGACGCTTGATCTTCTCTATGAACTATAACGCTTCTGCAGCCCTTACACCTGTACGCCACGTGTTCCGCGTTTCTCTGCATGTTCCATAACGGCCCCCTGTAAATCGCAACCAAAAATAGCATGTCGCGATATCGCGACGTTTTTATGTCAGCAGCTTAACTTTTCTTCTTTCATCGCGAAAATGAGACATGTCGCGATATCGCGACATTTTCTTGTCAACAGCCTTGTCTGCCTTCATGCGCCACGAAAATGAGACATGTCGCGATATCGCGACATTTTCCTGTCAATAGCCTCGTTCATCCTCATGCATCGCGAAAATGATACATGTCGCGATATCGTGACATTTTTCTACTTTGGGCCGCGTGGATGCAACCTTGTCGCGAAATCGCGACGTTTTCCTGCTTCGGGCTATCTCGCTACAACTTGTCGCGAAATTGCGACGTTTTCTCTTTCGTTGTGTTTTGCTGTATCTGTCGCGAAACCGCGACACTTTTTCGTTCGGCATCATCTCACTGCTTTCTGTCGCGAAATCGCGACACCTTTTCATTCCGTACACTTTCGCTGCTTTCTGTCGCGAAATCGCGACGCTTTTCATCTTCGCCCTTCATCTCGTCTTCAGGTCGCGAAATGGCGACATGTCGCGAAATCGCGACAATTTTTCGTTCCGTACCACTTGGCTGTTTTCTGTCGCGAAATCGCGACGCTTTTCTCTTTTGCACCATCTTGCTGCTTTCTGTTGCGAAATCGCGACGCTTTTCATCTTCGCCCTTCATCTCGTCTTTAGGTCGCAAAATGGCGACATGTCGTGATATCGCGACAACTTTTCATTTTCGGTCGCGAAGGAGCAACATGTCGCGATATCGCGACAACTTTTCATTTTTGGTCGCGACGGAGCAACATGTCGCGATATCGCGACAACTTTTCATTTCTGGTCGCGACGGAGCAACATGTCGCGATATCGCAACAATTTTTCATTTCTTTTTCTTGCTGTATTTTGCTCTTCCTTTGATTTTTTAGCATCTGGGCCACTGTGGTCTTCTTTGAAAGCATGTAAAAAAGGTGGGTCCCCAATTTTGGGGTGTGTTGTGGATCAGCCACAACACTACCTTTGGGGCTTTTTGTTTTCGACCAAAGGGCTTGTGATGCGTTTGGGGCATTTTGTGCGGTGACCAAAGGGCTTGTGATGCCTTTGGGGCATTTTGTGAGGTGACCAAAGGGCTTGTGCTCTTTGGGCCTTTTTGTGAATTAACCAAAGGGCTTATGCTACCTTTGGGATCTTTTGTGAGTTGACCAAAGGACTTATGCTACCTTTGGGGCTTTTTGTTTTTGACCAAAGGGCTTGTGATGCCTTTGGGGCATTTTGTGAGTTGACCAAAGGGCTTATGCTACCTTTGGGGCTTTTTGTTTTTTACCAAAGGGCTTATGCTACCTTTGGGGCTTTTTTTTTTTACCAAAGGGCTTGTGATGCCTTTGGGACGTTTTGTGCGGTGACCAAAGAGCTTGTGATGCCTTGGGGGCATTTTGTGTGGTGACCAAAGGGCTTGTGATGCCTTTGGGGCATTTTGTGAGGTGACTGTTGTCACATTTTTGCACGAGGTGCAATGTCTTCAATGTTGTTTTGTAACAGTGCTGCTCTTCTTTTCCTCCTTCCGTTTTTCTCACTTCTCTCCCTTTCCTTTTCTTTCCCATTCTCTTTCTCCCCCCCCTTTTTCCATGGAGTTCCCCAGTTGATTTTCCAGCTTTCCAGCAGGTCTATCTGAAATTGGCTAAGTTTTGGTGCGAAGTTCGCACTTCGCCCAGTTTTGGTGCGAAGTGCGCACTTCGCCCAGTTTTGGTGCGAAGTTCGCACTTCGCCCAGTTTTGGTGCGAAGTTCGTACTTCGCCCCACCTCCTGGGCGCACCTTGCACTGGCGGATCGACGAGTCAATGCAGAAAAAAGGTAAAATGCCGGAGTAGGTCCATATGGCGGCGGACACCGGTGTTCGCACGTGCGCAGCTTCGACTTCTCAACGGAGCGGGAATGCGCCCTTGACGAGTGTACAGTAGGGGAACAAACCCGGAATTTGACCAAGGCTTGAAGGCCTTCCCCGATTGCACTGATTTTTGCACGCATCCCAAGGAGCCCCGATCCCAAGCAAAGATGGATAGACTGCCCTCTAAGGCAGGCATGTGTCACACGGCATAACCCATCATCAGACAAGTGTCCAGATTCGGGATTTGAACCAAGACTGCCGACCAAAAGGGATAAGCATGGGCTGCCTGCACCGCCTGCGTTAATAGCCTCATTCAAAGCTGATCTGAGGTTTCACCTGCTCCAACTACTAGCAAGCCTGCCGACTTGAAGAATTACCCAGCACTCCGCCACGTAGCCGTCCAGCTTCCATGAAGACCATGCTGCGGGTACAGCCCAGTCCAACAAAAGGTCAGCATTTGCGGCCTCTTTCGCCGCTACGTCGACTCATGTTTGATCGGGACTCGTGCCCATTAATGTAACGGGTGGGACTCGGGCTATAAAAGCCCATCTGAAATTCATTGTAAGTGGTGGAAGGGGAATGTTTTTTAGGGAACTAATGTGCTTACTGTAACCGTGCTTCTGCTTATGAATACAATCTGTATGCCTGGTTCTGTTCTACTATCTTTATCTTTTTATGCTGTCTTTCATTATATGCCTTAGGCCCACCTGTGTCGCTGCTCGTTAATTCACTTTGGCATTTGGCGATCAGGTTCCTCTAGCATTGCTTGCTTAAAGCACCTTATGTACTTCATTATTTAAAGCATTCATTATAAATTTGGTAGCAGTTCCATCAGTTGTGTGTGACGTTGCTGGCCCGTATCTGGTGATTGATGCGATCCCCTGCTGTTAGTTCCTTGTAGGGAATGTTTGCTAGGGAGCCATTGAAGCTGTGCGGTTAAACTCTCTACCTAACACATATACCTGGCTCTGACATCTCTAGGTTTACTTTCTACCCCTGTCAGTGTACGTATCTGGTGATTGATACGATCCCCTGCTGTTAGTTCCTTGTAGGGAATGTTTGCTAGGGAGCTATTGAAGCTGTGCATACGCTGTTGGTGTATCGGAAGTACGCCTAGGTTTTGCAGTTCCTTGTCATGCTCTGTGTTTGTATGCAGTAAGTAGCGGTGATTGGTGTGTTCCCGTACTGTTAGTTCCCCCCCACCAACCTTTGGACATATTTGTATCTCTTTCTGTACATTTGTCTCTTTCCGTTCCTTTATTTCTTTCCTGTTCCCTTTAGCTTAAATCAAGCCCCCCAAAAGGAGCCGGCCTTCTCCGGAGATTGGCTCGGAAGGCATCTCTTCCTTCCGGCCTTTCATGTCGAGTGGGCGAATCGGGCGCATTAACCAAAAATCCTTTCCTCATGGCAGATTCGTAACCAACGGTTTCTCACAGCACGCCGGTGGGACGCTTGTCCCACGATTTAAAGAAAGAGTACCCATCCAGTTTCCACCTAGCGCAACGGTTTCTCGGCACGCTCGGCGGAACACGAGTCCCACATCTGACGAGAGATTTTCTGATCAGTCTCCACCTGGCGCTGACAGTTCCTGAGCTCTTGGTGAGACAAGGAAGTTTCTCACCCCCGACAGAATCGAAGCACCGGTGTTCGCTTCATTGCTGTTCCAAATCCGAACACCCGGCGACTCGCACGAACAAATCCTCTGAGTCTAGAAGACCGGTCCGGTCACCTTCATGCACACGAGAAGGTGGCGAACAAGAAATCCGAGAAGCCCGCCTGAGTTCTACGAACTAGACATCCACGCTCGAGGCGAGATACCCAGGCTGGCTGATCCGCGAGCTCATTTCGACGAAGCCGAGGCTGAGATCCAAGAAGAGGCCGAGGCTGAGGTCGGAAGAGCCGAGTACGAAGTAGAAGAGGCCGAGGAAGAGGAAAATCTTGTATCCTCGGAAAGTACCGATACCGAGTACACAACCGACGGCGGAGAAGAAGAAGAAATGGCTGATCAACAGCCGAATGACGATGATCTCTTCCCGGCGGTGGACTCCTACGAGGGCCTTTGGCCCCGATCGGTCAGCAAGCTGTGCCCCCTGCTGCTTTAAAGTCTATTCCCACATACGACGGCTACGGTAAGACGGCGTACGAGCACATCCAAGACATCCTTGCCCTGGCCACACTGCATACCATCACCGATGAAAGTGTGAAGACCCGTCTCGCGGCCCTTTCCCCGAGGGGAAAGCTTCTCTACCGGTGGAGATCGTTGCCGGAGGGATCCATCACAGAGTGGCCCCAGCTTGCCAGGAGGCTCGTAAAAGGATGCAACGAGTCTGCTGATCCTACCTCTCTACTGCATCAGTTCCAAGCAATCCAGAGGCATCCTCAAGAGGTGTCTGATTTTAACATTAGGTTTGCGAGATCCTGGAAACGGGTACCTCGCGAACTTCGGCCTTCAACCGGCATGGCTGCTCACTACTATCCGAGGTCTTTCAGCTCGGACATATGCCTCGTCGTCGAAGATCGCCCGAATTGACGAGTTCCCCGCACCGTACGAAGCCGCCTGACAAGTCGAAGGCGACATTATCTCCATCGGCGAGGCTTTCGTCCGCAGTGCAGGAGCCGATTCATCCCGACTTTCCAAGATCGCAGTATCCTTCTGCTTCTGGTGGTGTGCCGTCTACTTCGGGGCAGCAGCCCCGCCCGCGAGTGGAATTCGGCGCCGGTCGTAACTCAATACGGCCCCCTCGGTTGCATTACCCTCATCCGCCTCCTCCCGCTCCGCATTTTCCGGCGCTTCCTGCTCCCACGCGATGATGCGTCTTATTCTAACCCTCCTCCATTGGCCGCTTTGCCTCCACCGCACGATTGCCGCCTCCCGACAACGAAAGATCCGAACACGATTCTACAAGAAGTGCGGGCTTTGGCCTCCGGATATCATGCCATGTCCAATGACATGACAGCTATGAAAAAGAAGCGAGCCCAAATGGACTTTGCTCCTAGAAGGCCGTATGCGCCACCGGCGCTGACAAAAGATAAAGCCCCAGAAAACCAACCGCAGAGGCGTCCGCCTCCGAGAAATGCTGCTATAGATGACCCACCTGGTCCTCCTGACCAGGTCAACTGGTGCACTACGTGCAATGACCCGCATTCGGAGGAAGACTGCACTTTGCACCAGCACTACATCCAAACCTTGGCCGGCAGCACTATAGAAGATGATGAGCTGTACATGATCTTGGACGGCGAGGCCAATTTTGCCCTGCCAGAAGAGAACCCGGTGGACGCTCGCCAAGGAAGAAAAGAAAGCCGCGGACACGGCTAAACCTTTGCGAGTATACACGAGAAGAGAAAGACCGCAGCCCAATGGGCCGCCACCGTACAAGCGGTCGTGGCCTTACACGGCCCAGAGAAGGCATCCAAAGATAAAGCTCCCGCTAAACCTTCTCCAAGCAAAGACCACTTCTTGTTCCGGCTAAGCCTCCAGCAAAGGCCCCAACTCCCACTAAGCTTCCTGTACTTCAGCCCCCAACCGAAACCAAAGAACAAGCCCAGGAAAAGCTGAAGTACCCGTCTCTGACCAAGAGACAGCGAGTTGAGGCCACCCAACAGTACCGGACCAAGTATGAACCGGCTAAACCAGCAGAAGGAGCTAGTACCTCGGGCTACGGCATTGTAGACGAGTTAAAGAAGACTCCTGCCAGAATCAGCATGTACGATGCCCTTCTCGCTTCCAGGCCAGGTAGATCTCGTCGCAAGAATCACTAAAAAATATGAAGAACGGCAGCGGATGCGACCCGCTGTCCTGGTTCAACCTTTGACAGTCTCCACCACTGGGAAGAACAGACCGCCACCCTTTTATCTGTCTTTACGGATGCAAGGGCACATAGTTCACAACTGCATGGTGGATTCTGGTGCTTCCTCGACTGTGATGCCGAAGGCCGTCTGTGATGAGATCGGGATGGAATACACGCGAAGCAGCCAAGGCGTGCTTGCAATTAGACGGCACCCTCGTCAAGACAAGTTGGTGTCATAAAGGACATCCCTATCCGGTCGCACAAAGCTCTCGACATTGTGGTCATCCAAGAGGTCGTGATTGTTGACTCGGAGCCTTACTTCGGCATGTGTCTCTCTCGGGAGTTCAACTGCGAAGTTGGGCGGGTACTGTCTCTAGACTACTCGCACATGGAAGTGCCCTTCAAAGGAAGGAGACCGAAAATTTTCAATGAGAAGCCTTCCCCTTTTCTAGTAGACAAGATACCCGGCGGAGAGATGGACTGCATGGTCCAGTTGTCAGAAGAAGAACTGGTGACAGTAGAACTGACCGAGCAAGCTCTCGAAGTGCTACAGCTAGAAGACGAGTTCTCGTTGCGGGATTTTAATGCCGTAATCGGAGACAGAGCAGGTCGTTATTCCATTAAGCGGCCCGAGGAGCTTGACGTGTCCGTTGCGAAGGAGGTAGGACCTGCACCCGAAGAGCCGTGGAAGCTTTTCTTTGACGGCGCCCGTTGCAAGAATGGCGCCGGTGCGGGGGTCCTCCTGGTTTCTCCAACCGGAGTCCGGAGGGACTATGCCTACAGGCGGCTCGGAGCTGTACCTAACAATTCGGCGGAATACGAAGCCCTGTGCTTGGGTCGGCGAAAGGCGGAAAGGCTCGGAATCAAGCATCTCCAAATTTTCGGAGATTCGGAGTTAGTGTGTCATCAAGTTACGAATAAATGCGCGTCTAAGCATCACTATCTTAGAGCGTACCGCAATCGGGTCTGGGACCTGATGGAATCGTTTGACTCATTGAACGTTAAGGCAATATCGCGTGAGAGAAACAAGCACGCGGATATTCACGCGTCCGTTGGAGCCAGTACGTTCCGATCGAAGACGTCGTCCGTAAACCGAAGCCGGTCCGCACCATTTACGGGCCTTCAGTGCTCGATAGGGATACCTTCTGGCAGGTATTCAGCTATGACGAGGAGATCGTCACATTCTTGGTTAACGAAGTGTGTGTAATCGAAGGTAGAGACCCTGATGACGAGCAATATGAGGGGTTGATACAGTTACGGAATAATCACGTCCCAAAAGGACTGATTACATTAGAAAGTCTCTTTGATCGGAATGACAGAGCAATATCCCACAGGATCAAAGTAGACCCGAGGCAGTATGCTGACCTGGAGCTCGAACCTGATAAAACCATCAAGGTCGGAACAGACTGCACGTCGGAGGAGCCGGTGCAGATTAGATCATTGTGCCAGGAGTTCCCCGACATCGTGGCCTGGTGCTACGAAGATTTGAGGGGGTATGACAGATCTGTCATCCAACATACCATCGAGCTAGAGGATGGCGCCAAGCCGTTCCGACAAAAGCAAAGGGCCGTAAATCCAAAGGTTGAGGCCATGATGAAGACCGAGCTCTTGAAGATGCTGGAGGCCAAGATCATCTACCCCATCAAACATTCATCCTGGGTCGTGAATCTGGTGCCCGTGAGGAAAAAGAATGGCGACATACGTCTCTGTGTCGACTTCAGAAACCTAAATCAGGCTTCCCTCCGGGACCACTATCCGCTTCCCCAAATCGACCAAATTTTGCATATCGTTGCTGGAGCCCAGAGATTTTCACTTTTAGATGGATTTTCCGGCTACAACCAGATTTGGGTTAAAGACGAAGACCAGCATAAGACGGCGTTTACCACGAAGTGGGGGACGTTCGCCTATCAGCGCATGCCGTTTGGCTTATCCAATGCTGGTGCCACGTTCCAAAGGGCCATGGACCTGGCCTTCCGAGAGCTGCTCAACAAGATTATTGTCATCTATCTTGATGACATGACTGTTTTCTCTCACCGACGAGAAGATCATGTTTCGCACCTGCGGCAGATATTTGAGAGTTGTCGAGAATTCGGCATCTCTATAAACCCGAAGAAGTCTGTCTTCGCGGTGAAGGAAGGAAAGCTGCTGGGACATGTCATCTCCGAGGAAGGCCTCGCCATTGACCCTGACAGAGCAGAAGCCCTCGTTCGCTTGCCAGCCCCCATCGATAAAAAAGGGCTGCAGTCCTTCTTCGGTCAGATTAACTTCGTGCGGAAGTTCATCCCCGACTTCGCACAGGTGATCAAGCCCATGGCCGAACTGTTGAAGAAAGATACACCTTACGAATGGACTGATGAGAGAGAGCAAGCCTTCGAGGAAATCAAGGCTCGGATTGCGCAAGCTCCGGTGTTGACAAACCCGGACTACTCCAAGGACTTCATCCTGTATGCAGTGGGAGAACCCGAAAGTTACGCTGCAGTTCTGACTCAGAAGGGAGACGACGGTGAGGAGCGCCCCATTGCGTTCCTAAGCCAAGTGATTTTTCCGCACGAAGAGAAGTACAATTTTATAGAGCGGCAGGTCCATGCGGTCATGAAGTCCCTTCGAAAGCTCAGGCACTTTGTCTCCCAGAGCAAGACCACTGTCTTTGTGATTCACCCCGATGTTCGTAGTTTCATCTTGCAAGGGGAACCGGGTCACAAGAGAGCGGGATGGATTGCCAAGATCCAGGAGTTTGACATCGAAGTACGGCCCACCAAGCTTATCAGAGGCCGAGCCTTGTGTCAGGAATTGGCCCGAAGCGCTGTAGCCGGCATCTCCGCCTTGTAAGTGGGAGGACACAGCGACACGCGTCTACCTAGCCAACTCCTTATCCGAAGGGAGTGATTGGACAAATGAACCGGTGAGATACTTCTGCACCGGAAGATGTCCCGATCACCTGAACGCCTCACAACGAAGGAGATTTCGGTTAGGTGCATTAAGGTACACTCTTCGCCCCGAGGGGCTTTACTTCAAAAACATTGACGGCATCCTGTTGCGGTGCGTCATAAAATCTGACCAGCCTAGGATCCTCGGAGATTTTCATTCCGGGATGCCTCGGGGGTCACCATTCTTCAAGGCCAACGGCCTTAAAAATAATAAGGGCTGGATACTATTGGCCCACTACGTTCGCAGACGCGTATGCGGTCTGTGCCAAGTGTGATCAATGCCAGAGGTATGCTGAAAAGCACCCCTACCCCTTCAATCGATCCAAGCCGAAGCTCCGTTCCAGCAATGGGGTCTGGACTTCATTGGGGTGATTTCTCCTAACTCCTCCGCCGGCCACAAGTTTATTCTCACGACTCATCGACTATTTCACACGGTGGACGGAGGCGATCCCGACCAAGAACGCCGACCAAGAAACGGTCATCGAGGTTCATTGAGAGCCCGATTACCCGCTCGGGGTTCCGGAGTCGATTGTGACGGACAACGGTCCGGGATTTGTAGGCGCCGTACTCACGGAGTACACCAGCGGCCTTGGCATCTATCACAAGATGTCTTCTAATTACTACCCGCAGGGGAATGGCCTTGCCGAGTCTACTAACAAGAACCTCCTGAAAATTCTTCGGAGGACCATTGAAAAAAATAAGCGGACTTGGCACTTGCTCCTGAACCGGGCGCTATGGGCGGACAGAGTTGCGTTCAAGAAATCCCTCAAGACGTCCCCCTATGCGCTCGTCTATGGCAAGCAAGCTGTTATGCCATCACACATTGAAATCCCCGCCCTGTGGATGATTGACGAAGACAGGAGCAGCGGAGACCCGGTAGACGACCAGGTTGTGCCAACTCCTGCAGCTTGGAAGAAGACAGAGAAAGTGCATACCGGGCCTTCGCCGATCACATTGCAGCCACTAAAGGCTGGTTTGCCAAAGGCACCACCGCCCGAGTTTTCAAGTCGGGGACCCAGTGTCGAAGTGGGACTCATACAAGGCAAAACCGGGTAATCACGGAAAATTTGATGCTCTCGGGAGGGCCCTTATCGGATTGCCGGGTGAATCGGTTCAATGCCTACATACTTTCGGATATGGAGGGTCGGCTCCTCCCCATCCCCGTCAACGGGTTCCACTTGAAGCTTTATCGCTGTTGAAGGCGCCCGAGTGGCCCTTGTAAAAATTTTGCCTTGTGTTTTTATTTTTCCTTCTTTGAGCTTAAATGCGGCATGGGAGAGAAAGACAGACTTCGCAACGAAGTCTGTCGTTGCCCCGCAGGAGGGGCGAAGTTCGGCTATGCAGAAAAAGAAAGGAGAAAAAAGAGCAGAAATCGACTAAGTGTTGACCGAAGTCCGACTTCGCAGCGAAGCCTGACTTCGGCCCAGCCGAATTGCGAAGTTTGTCCGAGAAAAGCTGAAGCAGACTAAAGTCCGCACTGCGCAACCCTTCGTGCGAAGTACGCACTACGCGCAAAGTTTGTGCGAAGTACGAACTTCGCACCGAAGTCCGACTTCGGCCAGCGCCCGTGCGAAGTGCGCGCTGCGCTCAACGCTTGGGCGAAGTGCGAACTTCGCGCGAAGTTCGCACTTCGCATCAAGCTTCGGCCGAAGTCCGAACAAAGCGGCCAGCGCCCGTGCGAAGTTCATCTAAAAATGAAAGGCGGCAAAAACCCAGATCGCGCCCAAACCTTGGGCGCAGCTAAAAACAGAGGTAGAACAGTTCAAGCACGCGCTTCGCGCGAAGTTCGTACTTCGCCCAGTTTTGGTGCGAAGTTCGTACTTCGCCCGAAATTCGGGCGAAGTCCGACTTCGCCGGCGAGGTCGGGCCGTGCCCAACTTCGGGCGAAGTCCGGCTGCGCCTAGTTTTCCGGGCCAGTATTGGGACGCGGTTTAAAGAATAATAAAAAAATTCAAAAACCCCAAGCTGGGCCCAAGGCGCGTTTGCACTTGTTTTAATGTGGGTTTCCGCACCGAAGGTTTTGTCTTGATCAGCGTGCCCAAGTGGTGGCAGCAACGTCAGCCATGGTGCAGTCCCCAACGCTGAGTTAATGATTGCGCGTTTTTCAAGCGAAAACGCAACTAAAAAAGCAAGGCACGGCTGCCGGGGCGCGTCTTTTCCTAAACGTTCTCCTGCGCGGCCACCAAGGGTTTTAACTCAGCCGACCTACCCCTCCTGCGTTGCATTAATGGCGCTGTTTTTATCTAGAAAAGGGGGTCAGAATCACACCAACATTCCAGATTGCAGAGATTATTCCTCGGACAAGTGCTAATTATTCCTCCGATAGCGAAATTTGTTGCAGACGACTCGAACTGTCATTATTGTCGACTCGGAGAGATGGACAAGGGAAAAATGCCGTGTCGGCGCGATCCAATGAAGCAGATGAACCGGGCGATTTGCCGCGGCCAGGAGTTTTCAAAGGCGATCCTCCGCCGAGAGAAAAGTCAAAGGCCCGGACGAAGAAGGTACAGCGTGGGCAATCCCCACCACCTCCGGTGAATTACCGCGGGATATGTGGACGGCTCGTTTTCCATGAGCCTAACTCAGCCGAGAGCGAATGTGGAGAGCCGGGTCGACAAGGTTTCGCCCTCCCATCATTTTGGAGCGGCGTACAAATCAAACCTCTTCGTATTCATGTGCCCTCCTGTCCACCAATGCCCGGAGTCGATAGACTTAATTGTCGGACACTATAAACCGACTTCCTGGCAAATCTGCAGCTCAGCGGCAAACCCTTGTTCGCACTGCGCAGGAGATCGTGCGACCGGCTTTCGCCCCGTGGCTGGAGTACGACTCCGGCACCATCCTCGAAAAAAATCAATTTGGGCGAACAAGCGGGACGTTTCACGCACACCAAGCGAATGAGGGATTTCCTCAATTCGAGCTGAGCGCCCCGCTTCGGCCGGACAATGGCCGACCGGCCCCATGCCTTTGGTAAAATTTCGGAGCAAGTATCTATATACCATCTTGGCATGGATCCTCAGGCTGCGACTCCGATGAGCTGGTACACCCGTACCAGCTGGCGCTGGCGTAATGCCTCTCGTGTGGAGAATCTTACGAGCCAGCGGCGCAGCGGAGCGGAAAACGCCCCATCTCTTTCGACTGGGCAGACTGGCTGGCTTACGCCATTCATTCCGATCTGTTGAAGATCCAGAAGCGCCAGTCAACCAATTTTCGTTTCAGTTCCGTTCTGGTCTGGCTTTGTTTGTACCATCTGCACCCCCAAATGCCGATCCTGAACCTGAAGAAGGTTAACGAGAAGGGAGAACCCCAGCCCGTCTATAACTGGACGGATGACTTATACCGGAAAGGGTCCTACTACAAGTTCAACTTCAACTTTCTGGGATTCGTCATGTCAGTCTTCACCGAAAGTGAAATCCCCGTCCCCCGAGAGAAATGACGAGTGCTTTGATAAATCAGAAGCTCGGGGACGTTTTGAGACTGACGCAGGGGATTGTGATCAGAATCTACGGATTCAAGGGCAAACCCTATTTGCTGCCCTATTGGTGCTCAGAGCATCTGTTCGGGATGGAAGTTGCCCGACAGATGGACTATGTGGAAGAAGAGTTTGGCCTAGGGAAGAAAAGAGGACAGATTTTCCAATATCCTCTTTCCTGGGCCAATGTTGAGATTATCGAGGTAGGACAACATGTCTACCTAGAGCAAGCGCTGTCCCGGATTGGCTCTGGTTTCTGTGCCGCAGTGACTGGAAGTATGACCCTCATGGGATAAGGGGAAAGTTTGCACATCCGTGCCCCCGGGACATAACCGAAGATAGATGCGACGTGGTCCATGTGGACCTTGATTGGGAGATTGAATTAATGGAAGCTTCTCCCCCTTGGCGGATTTCTCACTGCGAGGAGGTGACATATGACCCCAAGCGAAACCGGGACCATCACTTCTCATCTCCAGGGTTCAAAAAATTTCTGTCCAAAATTGCGAGGCCTTAACCGGTCTAAAGAAAAGATTATTGAATGTCGGAAAATGAGATGTCGCACGCAAGCACGATAAATCCACAAGGAGAAACCCGGCCGTAGATGACGACTTCTCGGTTCTCTATGACCAAGCATCATGACAACTGGCGGCCGTTCGCATATCAAGGTTACGTTCCCCGAGGCCCCTTTGAGGATTATAAAAGTGGGTCTCCTCCCAAACGAGTTGTACACTTCAGACATCGCCGGCGCCGCCTAGACAAGTACCCGAGCCGATCCAATGCAGTCCGTGGCTCCTAAGGCGGCGCCTGAAAAGGCGAAAAAGTTAGCCAAGGCAGCGCCCGAGGCACTTCCTCAGGCAAGAAAAGCGCCAGCGCCGCCAGAAAGCAGACCGGTCGCGGCAGACCTTCTGCAAGTCAAACCCCGGTACAAGTTTACCATGGGAGCATTAGTGCCTGCTGCACCTGCTTCGTCTCCTTCCCCTGATCCGACAGTTGTTCCAGAAGAGAAGAAGCGGAGGAGAGTTGAGAAAATCAGGCGACCTAGCCTGATAGTGCAGCAGTCAGTCGCAGAGCCGCAGCCGCGTCCTGCCACCGCAGAGGCAATTCCTTTGGGCAGCCCCAAGCCAGCCGCCGAGACAAGAAGCGAAGACATTCACCCGGCATCGGCTCGGGCGGAGCCCGCGAGTACGTTTGCTGTCCCCGTCTCTCGTAGTCTCACCCGTTCTACTTCCACTCGGTCCCCGCTCAACTGCGGGCGAGCCATGACCACATCCTCCTCCCCGTCTCTGCGTCCTTCTAGCGGTCCCCATTCTTTCGACCAGTTTGCTCAGAACCCTAACGTCTCTCTTTCTCTGAGCACAACTCCAAACCCTTCGCCCGAGGTTAGTGCTGAGGCTGTCCATTCACCATCACATCCTCCGCCTCAGCCGCTTCAAACCCTCACAGTGTCAGCCTCTCCCATTTCCGTTTCCCGGTCGCCCCCACAAGCGACCGATTCTTCCAAGGTCTGTCCGGTTCCTCCTGATCCCATCCCCGCAGGAGAGACGTCTCAGCAGATCCCTAGGCTGGGGGAACCAGATTTTATGGACGACCTCCAGAACTCAGATGACTTGCCCCTGGCAACGAGAGCCGTAGAGTATTCAGTCTCTTTCCGCCAAGACCTGAAGCGGAGGAGACATGAAGAGATAGCCGCCCCGGCAAAACGCGCAAAGTATGATTTCGGAAGGAGAGTGATTACAACGGAGAAAATAATCCCAATAGTGAAGAAGCCTCTCCGAGAAATGACTAAGGCGGACTACGTGCTCCAGACAAAGGAGAAAAGCTTTGACTACATTGATAAACAGTATGAGATTCAGACGATCATGCG
The DNA here is from genome assembly GCA_028583015.1 of Wollemia nobilis. NCBI lineage: Eukaryota > Viridiplantae > Streptophyta > Pinopsida > Araucariales > Araucariaceae > Wollemia > Wollemia nobilis. Next base: position 18,869,503 of record JAQPPZ010017235.1, read on the forward strand.
CAAAGCTGACAATCTCTTTGTCAAGAGTCTGGAGGAGCAGGAAGAACTTTTTGCGTTGCAAGACAAAGTAAGGCAACTTGAAGAGGACCTATCTAGGTCCACTGAGCAGCTGGAAGCGGCGCGGCGAGAAACAGATGAATTCAAAGCCCAGCTAGCCGCTTCTCAAAGAACAAAGCCGCAACCGAAAAGAAAGCAACCTCGGAGCAGATTTCTCAGCTCCGGGAGTCTTTGAAGCGAGCACGATCGCAGCTTGCAGAAAAAACATCTCAAGCGGTTGTCTTTTCAAAGACAAAAGTTAAGGAAATGAGGGCTGGTTTGCTGAGGGAATGCAAGCCCCATACCTTTAAGGCAATGGCGGTCCTGGACTTCGCATCCAGGATTCAAGAAGTTTCTGCCCAGGGAAAGCCTGTGGTAGAGGAGGCCGAGCGCCAGGCAAAGCAATGGCTGGACTTGGCGATAAACCTTCAGGAGCGCGAGCGCGACGGCGTCCTTTTTTCCCCCGTGTCCTCATTCGTTGCAGAGATGGGCAGGTGCAAGGGTGACCTTGCACAAATACTTTAGAAAAGTTGAAGAGGTGAGAGTGGCCGGACGAATGCTTGATGCATTCGGGCATGAAAAAGATATCTGTCCGGCCCCCTTTCACGCTCTTTCGGAACTTGGGTGTCCAGGTTTTGTTGAGAATGGCGAGCTCCTTACCCTAGATCGGGTAAAGAAGAATTGGCAGTCCTTTGAAGCAGATACGACTGAAATTGATAGCCGGACAGAGCCAATTCAAGACAAGTCGAGTCACTCAGATGGTGTCCAGATATTCCAGGATCCGCTCCTATTTTCAGGAGTTAGAGAAAAGATACCTCACCATCGACCTGCACGCGGTCGCCGCTTTTCACGGAGCATTAGAAGACATAGCTGACCGCAAGCCATTCGAAGCGGAAGCCTGGCGCTCAGCCCAAGAGGCGTACACTCGCATGTGCGAGGCAGAAGCAGGAAATGGAGACCTTTCAGAAGGAGATACTGATGAGGCGACTGACAAAGATGAATCTGAAGAACAGTTGCCGCAAGGAGAACAGTTAGAGCAGAAAAAGGCGGGGAGGCAAGTTCCTCTCGCACCCAAAGGATGAAGGCATGGATTCTTTGCGCCGAGGCGAGCTCGACACCCCGCGAGCCGCCAGAAATGTTGTCACATTTTTGCACAGGGTGCAATGTCTTCAATGTTGTTTTGTAACAGTGCTGCTCTTCTTTTCCTCCTTCCGTTTTTCTCACTTCTCTCCCTTTCCTTTTCTTTCCCATTCTCTTTCTCTCCCCCCTTTTTCCATGGAGTTCCCCAGTTGATTTTCCAGCTTTCCAGCAGGTCTATCTGAAATTGGCTAAGTCTGGGTGCGAGTTCGCACTTCGCCCAGTTTTGGTGCGAAGTGCGCACTTCGCCCAGTTTTGGTGCGAGTGCGACTTCGCCCAGTTTTGGTGCGAAGTTCGTACTTCGCCCCACCTCCTGGGCGCACCTTGCACTGGCAGACTGACAAGTCAATGCAGAAAAAAGGTAAAATGCCGGAGCAGGTCCATATGGCGGCAGACACCAGTGTTCGCTTGTGCGCAGTTCGACTTCTCAACGGAGCGGGAATGCGCCCTTGACAGGTGTACAGTAGGGGAACAAACCCGGAATTTGACCAAGGCTTGAAGGCCTTCCCCGACTGCACTGATTTCTGCACGCATCCCAAGGAGCCCCGATCCCAAGCAAAGATGGATAGACTGGCCCTCTAAGGCAGGCATGTGTCACACAGCATAACCCATCATCAGACAAGTGTCCAGCCTCGGGATTTGAACCAAGGCTGCCGACCAAAAGGGATAAGCATGGGCTGCCCGCACCGCCTGCGCTAATAGCCTCATTCAAAGCTGATCCGAGGTTTCACCGCTCCAACTACTAGCAAGCCTCGCCGACTTGAAGAATTACCCAAGACTCCGCCACGTAGCCGTCCGGCTTCCATGAAGACCATGTCGCGGGTACAGCTCCGATCCGACAAAAGGTCAGCATTTGCAGCTCTTTCGCCGCTTCTGTCAGCTCATGTTTGAGCGGGACTCGTGCCCATTAATGTAACGGGTGGGACTCGGGCTATAAAAGCCCATCTGAAATTCATTGTAAGTGGTGGAAGGGGAATGTTTGTTAGGGAACTACTGTGCTTACTGTAACCGTGCTTCTGCTTATGAATACAATTTGTATGTCTGGTTCTGTTCTACTATCTTTATCCTTTTATGCTATCTTTCATTATATGCCTTAGGCCCACCTGTGTCGCTGCTCGTTAATTCACTTTGGCATTTGGCGATCAGGTTCCTCTAGCATTGCTTGCTTAAAGCACCTTCTCGTACTTCATTATTTAAAGCATTCATTATAAATTTGTTAGCAGTTCCATCGGCTTGTGTGTGACGTTGCTGGCCCGTATCTGGTGATTGATGCGATCCCATGCTGTTAGTTCCTTGTAGGGAATGTTTGCTAGGGAGCCATTGAAGTTGTGCGGTTAAACTCTCTACCTAACACATATACCTGGCTCTGACATCTCTAGGTTTACTTTCTACCCCTGTCGCTGTACGTATCCGGTGATTGATACGATCCCTCGCCGTTAGTTCCTTGTAGGGAATGTTTGCTAGGGAGCTATTGAAGCCGTGCATACGCTGCTGGTGTATCGGAAGTACGCCTAGGTTTTGCGCTTCCTTGTCATGCTCTCGTGTTTGTATGCGATAAGTAGCGGTGATTGGTGTGTTCCCGCATCGTTAGTTCCCCCCCACCAACCTTTGGACATATTTGTATCTCTTTTTGTACATTTGTCTCTTTCCGTTCCTTTATTTCTTTCCTGTTCCCTTTTAGCTTAAATCAAGCCCCCCAAAAGGAGCCGGCCTTCTCCGGAGATTGGCTCGGAAGGCATCTCTTCCTTCCGGCCTTTCATGCTGGTGGGCGAATCTGGGCGCATTAACCAAAAATCCTTTCCTCATGGCAGATTCGTAACCAACGGTGACCAAAGGGCTTATGATGCCTTTGGGGCTTTTTGGGTTGACCAAAGGGCTTATGCTACCTTTGGGGCCTTTTGTGAATTGACCAAAGGGATTATGCTACCTTTGGAGCCTTTTGTGAGTTGACCAAAGGGCTTATGCTACCTTTGGGGCTTTTTGTTTTTGACCAAAGGGCTTGTGGTGCCTTTGGGGCTTTTTGTTTTTTACCAAAGGACTTATGATGCCTTTGGAGCCTTTTGTTGACCAAAGGGCTTGTGATGCCTTTGGGATGTTTTGTGCGGTGACCAAAGGGCTTGTGATGCCTTTGGGGCATTTTGTGAGGTGACCAAAGGGCTTGTGCTCTTTGGGGATTTTTGTGAATTGACCAAAGGGCTTATGCTACCTTTGGGGCCTTTTATGAGTTGACCAAAGGGCTTATGCTACCTTTGGGGCTTTTTGTTTTTGACCAAAGGGCTTGTGATGCCTTTGGGGCATTTTGTGAGTTGACCAAAGGGTTTATGCCCTTTGGGACCTTTTGTGAGTTGACCAAAGGGCGTGTGATGCCTTTGGGGCTTTTTTTGAGTTGACCAAAGGGCTTATGCTACCTTTGGGGCCTTTTGGGTTGGTTGCTTAACTGTTTGATTGTTGATTAGGGGAGGTATAATACCAATAATGCCCCAGTCGATGCTTGAAAATATTTTTGTTTTGATTTTATGTTATGGATGCAATGATGAATGCAATGCTTAGGTAATGATGTGATAATGTTGTATGTATGCAATGTACTGATGACATGTGCTAGATAGATGATGAATGTACGCTTAGGTGCTATGACTTAGATGTAGATGGACTACTTATGATGTATGCATTTATGGGTGTAGTGCTTATTGTTAAATGCATGTTTAATTTTGATTTAATTGTATGCATTCAATTTATGTGATATGATATGATGTATGATGTGGAAGGTAATGCATTAATTATATGAGGATGGTCTAATGCATATGACCCTATATGCTTTAATCACTTAAAACATAAGGTATGATGTAATATGAGCTTAACAATCTAATGGGCGACACCACAGAATGTATAACAATCATGAATGTAAATAATAACTCTTAGCATAAGAATTAATCATTTAAGCGTTCAAATGTAAGATGCAATGATATGATATGTATGTAGTGCTTTATGAGATGGAATGATTTGTTGTTGTTAGGGAATTTTTGAGGTTTTCCATGAGACTCAAACACCCTAGTTGCTCGATCAAAATTTGTATACTGATCATATAGAGCTTCTGAAGGACAAAGTTTTGTCTTGAAGACCTATATACTCATTATCCCTGTATGTGCAAGTGAATATATTAGATAAAACATAGGCATACCCCAGTTCCAGGCAGAATTCATTTAGCCCATTGCTGTATTGGGCATCCTCAAATGTTTATCCTGATCCTAAGCTAGACTCAGTTGGATTAAACCACTAGGCGGTACAGGACACCTAAAGCTAGCTCTTCCACATGTAAACATTGGTCTGTTAAAAAGCAAGATGCTAATGTGACAGATATATCATCGTGCGTAAGGATACCTTACGGCTCGTTCATGCTGAGAATTCTAGGGATTCAAGTTCATACGCCCTTCTTTTCTTCATATTTATTCGGGATACTTGCTCATGATTTAGTGATGAAAATCACTGTTTATTTTGAATTTTGTTTTCCTTTTGAGCAAGGGATTTATGTAGTGATGATAATCACTATTTCTTTATTTTTGAATTTTGCTTTGTTTGGGATTTTGGTAGTGATGATAATCACTTGTTTACTTTGCTTATGACTTTTGCTTTGTCCAAGATTTTGCTTGTTTTGATTAAAGCAAGGGATTTCTTTGGGTAGGGCTGAACTTGTCCTTTTGCCAATTCTCAACATTTTCAAGTCGATCGCACAAGGGGATAAGCAAGATAAACCTTTTCACCTTAGGATACCTAATACCACTTTGTAGCATTCATCTTTCCCTTGTTTCAACTAGGATTTTAGTGTTTTGATTAGTGATGGGATTCTGAAATATACCAGGTGCTATCAAAACTAAACCTTACCTATAAAAAGCTAAGATTACTTTCTACAAAGTTTGATAAAACCACTAGGTATGGTTGAGTGATCGGAAAACCCTAGTATATTCCTTATAGCAACCGAAGGGGTTGTGTTGAAAAATACAGTTACACTCATGGGTGATGTATGATGATTGATTTTGAAGATGCACAATTGATGTACAAGTGTGGTGTTACTTGTAATATTGCAAACACAAATGTATCTAATGTAAATATAATGGATGGTCATGCCTATATGCAATGCAACTAAGTGAATGCAAAATGCGGACTACTAATGCAAATGTTTTTATGTTTTTGATGATTTCAATTGTTTTTGTGTTTTTCTTATTATGAATGCTTTGCTAATTTTTTGACCAAAGGGCTTTAAGATGCCTTTGGAGCCTTTTGTGATGTGACCAAAGGGCTTTAAAATACCTTTAGATATTTTTGTGAGGTGACCAAAGGGCTTTTAATATGCTTTGGAGATTTTTGTGATATGACCAAAGGGCTTTAAGATGCCTTTGGAGCTTTTTGTGATGTGACCAAAGGGCTTTAAGATGCCTTTGGAGCTTTTTGTGATTTGACCAAAGGGCTTTAAGAAGCCTTTGGAGCTTTTTGTGATTTGACCAAAGGGCTTTAAGATGCCTTTGGAGCTTTTGGTGAGTTGACCAAGTGGCTTGGAGATGCCCTTGGAGCCTTTTGAATTTTTTTAAATTTTAATATGTTCTATTGTTTTTGTGTTTTGATTATTATGAATGTTTTTGCACTTCTTGATTTTAAGTTGTTTTTGTGTTTTACAATATTTTTGAATTTTTTTGTATTTTGTATTTGACCAAAGGGTTTGAGTACCTTTGGGGCCTTTTTATGAATTGACCAAAGGGCTTATGATGCCTTTGGATCCTTTTGTTTTGATTTTAATTTTTTATGATTTGTTTGAATTTTTTGATGTTTTATACTGTTTTTGTAATTTTGAATGTTTTGAATGTTTTTGATATCTTGAATTTTATTGTTTTGATAGGGGGAAGGTATGATACCTTAGGTATCCCCCATGTGTGTGCTACTCAATGAAAGTGAAGAAGGTTCGATACCTTTATAAGTCTCACTTTGCTTCATTGAACTTGATGTGGATGGTGGGGAAAGTATGCTACCTTTAGGACCCCCATTGCGTATGCTTTCCACCGTAATATTATCATCTTGCTGAGGAAGAGTGACAGAATTCAGCTCTCTCAATTGGAGCACAGACTTCTGTGGGGTACCCCTATCTTTGTGGGATGAAATGAGTGAACCATCTGCGTGGAGCTCATTTCATTCTATTAGACCTTGGACAACCTTTTGAAATGAATGGTAGCTATGGATATCATGCCCCTGTATACGATGATACATACAATAGAGGCTTTCATCAGTGAACCCATGCTTGGGTGCTCTTTGCTTGACCTCGGGCAATTCAAATGCATTTTCCTTGTGCAACTTTTGAAATAAATTTGTTGTAGTCATCTCAAATGTTGCCTCTTACTAAGGTGGCTTGTTAGACCTACGAGGCTACAAATGACCTTGGGATCTCTATTGGGATGATGTAGCCTCTATTTTGGAAGGTTGAGGCATTATGGATGAACCATTTATGGTAAAATCCCCACTATTTATGAGATCCTGAACCACACTCCTAAATCCATAGTGTCGTCCAAGCGTGTCTCCAGTTCATCGTATGCTATTGGACATCCGACAGTCGTCTGTCATCTTCGTGTCGCGTCCGGTCCAGCTGTCGTCTGTCATCTTCGCGTCGCGTCTTGTCCATAGTTGCAGTCTAGCTATCTTCTCTCATCTTTGCATCGCGTCTTTCCAGCTGTCGTTTGTCGTCTTCACGTCGCGTCTAGTCCACAGTTGCAGTCCAGCTGTCGTCTGTCGTCTTTGCATCGTGTTTGGTCCAGCTATCGTCTGTCAAAATAGCCTGTCGTATTCGAGGTTAAGTGTCAAGGAAAGTTGTCAAAGAAATTGAAAAGTTGTCAAAGAAATAGGAAAGTTGTCAAGGAAATTGTCAAAATTTATCAAGGAATTTGTCAAAAGTTGTCAAAGGAGGTGAGCTAAACTTCAAAAATCCGCGTCACAGTTGGAGTGACAATTCGGCAAAATATAAACCACATTTTTGGACAATTTAACAATTTAAAAAAAAAAAAAAATTGAAGCTTAAAGGCCCCTAAGCAATGGACTTTGAAAAGTGCATGAGCAGAAGTTGGATCAAAGGATCTGATGGACGATTAACCAGTCGGAGCACCAATTGAGAGTCCAAAGGAATTACGAGAACCAGTGATCAGCATCGTAGCACATCAAAAATTCAAGAGGAGCAATTATACCTTGTAGTCTCAAATCTTAAAAGTGAGGGTGCCAACTGTTGGTCACGAATCCGCCACGAGGAAAGGATTTGGTCGTTATTGCGCCCTGGACCCGCGAACCAACATTGAAAGGCCGGAAGGAAGAGATGCCTTCCGAGCCAATCTCCGGAGAAGGCCGGCTCCTTTTGGGGGGGGGCTGATTTAAGCTAAGGATACAGGAAAGAGAAGAATGTACAGAAAGAAATAAATGTACAGAAAGGGATTACAAATATATTCAGAGGTTGGTGGGGGGGAACTAACAGTACGGGAACACACCAATCAACGCTACTTGCTGCATCATAAATACAAAAGTATGACAAAGAACTGCAAAACCTACGCGTACTTCCGATACATAAGCAGTGTATGCACCATTCAATGATCCCCTAGCAAACATTCCCTACAAGGAACTAACAGCACGGCAATGCATCGATTAATGGATACGTACACTGACATAGGTAGAAAGCAAGCCTAGAGATATCGGAGCCGTGTATATGTGTTTATGTAGAGAATTTAACCGCACCGTTCAATGGCTCCCCAAGCAAACATTCCCTACAAGGAACTAACAAAGACGGGATCGCATCAATCACCGGATACGGACCAAGCAACAAAACACATAACTGATGGAACCGCCACCATATCTATTCTATAAATGCTTTAAATTAATGAAGTACAAAAGTGCTTAAACAAGCAATACTAGAGGAACCTGATCGCCAAACGCCGAAGTGAATCAACGAGCTGCGACATAGGTGGGCCTAAAGCATATAATGAAAGACAGCATAAAAGAATAAAGACAAGCAGTAACGTAACCGTGCATACAGATTGTATTCATTAGCAGAAGCACGGTTACAATGGGTACGGTGATTCCCTAACAAACATTCCCCTTCCACCACTTTACAATGAAAACGTGGTGGGTATTTATAGCCCAAAGTTCCCCCGTTACATTAATGGGCACAAAGTCCCGATCAAACATTAGCTGACAAAAGCAGCCGCGGAACTGCTGATGCTGACATCTGTCGGCTGGATCGTACTCTCGGCATGGTCTCCCTGAAGGTTGAACAACCACGTGACAACGCGTTGGGAAGAACTTTAAATTGACAGGAATGCGGGTAGCTGAGGCGGTGGAAACTCACGTCGCCTTAAATGAGGCAACTGGCATAAGTAGTGCGGCCCATGCTTGTCCTTTTGCTCGGCATGTCTTGGCTCGGATCCCAAAGTTGGACACTTGTCGGATGATAATGCTTGACACGTGTCTGCCTTGCAAGGCGGTCTATCCAACTTCGCCCGGGATTAGAGCACAATCGGGTAGCACAGGTGAAAAACAACGCAGCCGGGTAGCACTATTTCCCTATCGCGCACCGGTCAAAGGGCGCAGTCCGACTTCGCTGCGAAGTCGGGTTGCGCACCGGCACTTGCTGATTCTCACCGCCGTTCGGACTTCGCACAGACACTTAGTCATTTTTCTCGCCAGCCTGCCAACCTTCTACAAGGTGCGCCCAGAAAGAGGGGCGAAGTCGGACTTCGCACCAAAACTGGGCGAAGTGCGCACTTCGCACAAAAAACTGGGTTTCCTGGTTCGGCTTCCCGGGGCCATAACTTTTGATCCGCTGACCCGATCGCCTATTATAATATATCGTTGGAAAGCTTGCGAGAAGATCTCGCAATAATAAAATATCCAGGGCTCATTTTGTCCATTTTATCGCCCCTGTTTATGGCCCGCAAAATCCCGAACACCTCAGCATGCCCTGACACTTAGCCATTTTTCAGGGCAACTGCTGTCAATTTTGAGAAGAATGAGAATGTAGGGAAGAGAGAGAAAGGGGGGAGAAGGAAGAGCAGCTCTCTTACAAAAATTGAAAACATTGCACCCCGTGCAAAATGTGACAACATTTCTGGCGGCTCGCGGGGTGTCGAGCTCGCCTCGGCGCAAAGAATCCATGCCTTCATCCATTGGGCAACAGAGTCACCCACGCTGCAACTGCTCTTCAGATCCACCTCCGGCAACTGCCTCCTTGGAACACTTAAAAAGAAAACACTGCACAGACTGAAATAAGAAAAACAACTAAAACTTTGAATAATAGCCGGATTATTTACAAAATTTTGCGGCATTATTGGCATGCCGCTGACACAAATCTAGCTTCGGTTGCCTATCCGGTAAACCTGCAGTGCCCGGACCAGATCTGGTTGTACTTCAGATGATCTTTGAAGTCCGGCTGGCCTCCCAAAGCTTGCCAGGTCGCAAACATGGTGCAACGTGGCAGATTGTGATTCATGCCGGTACCCATACAATTGATGGACGATGTGGCAAGGAGATTTTTCAGACGGGAGCCCTCTTCGGGTACCGGTTGCGGTGATGGTTGGAGCCAACACCACCACGGTGGAGACTGTAGGTGAACATTCATTTCTCCGCTTGTGAGGTCAAGGCTGCTCACCAAACCTTGATTCCTCCGGGGTGTCTTCTATTAGCTTAAAAAAAGGGCGCTTGCGATCAAGAAATCTGGATCTTCGACTCAGTCGGAGTCGCCAGGTGATTTTGCCAGATGAAGGCAAGCCAGAGATTCACCAACTCGGGCCTCCTTAAAACATGGAGACTGTTCGTCTCACCTCACGGATTCGTCTATGCGAGCTTGGTAATCAGCCAGCCTGACGCGCTCGCCTGGAGCGTTGGTATCAATTTCGCAAAGTCAGGCTGGTTTCCCGGGTTCCTCGCTCGCCACCTTCTTGCTTGAACGAAGGCGTTAGGACCGGTCTTTCGGACTCAGAGAATATGAACGTGCAGAGTCGCCAGGTGCTCTGATTTTGAACAGCAATGAAGCGAGCACCAGTGCTTCAATTCTGTTTGGGGGTGAGAAACCTCCTTGTCCCACCGGGCGTGCCAAAAACTGTTGGTCACGAATCCGCCACGAGGAAAGGATTTGGTCGCTATTGCGCCCTGGACCCGCGAACCAACATTGAAAGGCCGGAAGGAAGAGATGCCTTCCGAGCCAATCTCCGGAGAAGGCCGGCTCCTTTTGGGGGGGGGGCTGATTTAAGCTAAGGATACAGGAAAGAGAAGAATGTACAGAAAGAAATAAATGTACAGAAAGGGATTACAAATATATTCAGAGGTTGGTGGGGGGGAACTAACAGTACGGGAACACACCAATCAACGCTACTTGCTGCATCATAAATACAAAAGTATGACAAAGAACTGCAAAATCTACGCGTACTTCCGATACATAAGCAGTATATGCACCATTCAATGATCCCCTAGCAAACATTCCCTACAAGGAACTAACAAAGACGGCAATGCATCGATTAACGGATACGTACACTGACATAGGTAGAAAGCAAGCCTAGAGATATCGTGAGCCGTGTATAGGTGTTTATGTAGAGAATTTAACCGCACTGTTCAATGGCTCCCAGCAAACATTCCCTACAAGGAACTAACAGCACGGGATCGCATCAATCACCGGATACGGACCAGCAACAAAACACATAACTGATGGAACTGCCACCATATCTATTCTATAAATGCTTTAAATTAATGAAGTACAAAAGTGCTTAAACAAGCAATACTAGAGGAACCTGATCGCCAAACGCCGAAGTGAATCAACGAGCTGCGACACAGGTGGGCCTAAAGCATATAATGAAAGACAGAGATAAAAGAATAAAGACAAGCAGTAATGCAACCGTGCATACAGATTGTATTTATAAGCAGAAGCACGGTTACAATGGGTACGGTGATTCCCTAACAAACATTCCCCTTCCACCACTTTACAATGAAAACGTGGTGGGTATTTATAGCCCAAAGTTCCCCCGTTACATTAATGGGCACAAAGTCCCGATCAAACATTAGCTGACAAAAGCAGCCGCGGAACTGCTGATGCTGACATCTGTCAGTCGGATCGTACTCTCGGCATGGTCTCCCCGAAGGTTGAACGACCACGTGACGACGCGTTGGGAAGAACTTTAAATTGACAGAATGCGGGTAGCCGAGGCAGGTGGAAACTCACGTCGGCCTTAAATGAGGCAACTGGCATAAGTAGTGCGGCCCATGCTTGTCCTTTTTCTCGGCATGTCTTGGCTCGGATCCCAAAGTTGGACACTTGTCGGATGATAATGCTTGACACGTGTCTGCCTTGCAAGGCAGTCTATCCAACTTCGCCCGGGATTAGAGCACAATCGGGTAGCACAGGTGAAAAACAACGCAGTCGGGTAGCACTATTTCCCTACTGCGCATCGGTCAAACGGCGCAGCCCGACTTCGCTGCGAAGTCGGGTTGCGCACCGGCACTTGCCGATTCTCACCGCCGTTCGGACTTCGCCCCAGCACTTAGTCATTTTTCTGCCAGCCTTCTACAAGGTGCGCCCAGAAAGAGGGGCGAAGTCGGACTTCGCACCAAAACTGGGCGGAGTGCGCACTTCGCACCAAAACTGGGCGGAGTGCGCACTTCGCACAAAAAACTGGGTTTCCTGGTTCGGCTTCCCGGGGCCATAACTTTTGATCCGCTGACCCGATCGCCGATTATAATATATCGTTGGAAAGCTTGCGAGAAGATCTGCAATAATAAAATAGCCAGGGCTCATTTTGTCCATTTTATCGCCCCCGTTTATGGCCCGCAAAAACCCGAACACCTCAACATGCCCTGACACTTAGCCATTTTTCAGGGCAACTGCTGTCAATTTTGAGAAGAATGAGAATGTAGGGAAGAGAGAGAAAGGGGGGAGAAGGAAGAGCAGCTCTCTTACAAAAATTGAAAACATTGCACCCCGTGCAAAATGTGACAACACCAACAAGATTTCGTCTATCCACAGTCAGTGTATGCAACCAAGAACGAGCTTGGAATACACCATCTAATAGACATTGCAAACCAAGTTTAGGGTCTACATGGAGGAAAGATTGCGAAACTATTGGGCGCTGGTTGAGTGCAGTTAAAGTGACAGCCACGCATACAAAAGGAAAGAGCAAGAACCGTTACAATCTTGCCTTAGAGCTGTTACAAAACCATCAAGTCATTCATGACCATTACACTTGCAACCGTTACAAGTTTGATAGTCGTTACACGAGGCAAGCACTTGGAGGAACAAGATCAGGGCACGCGTCAAAAATGTCTTAACCGTTGTTGTGCACCAGAGTAGTCAAACAATGCTGAAGGAAACGCCAACAAGGAGAAAGTAAAGAGCAGGTTAATGTTGCCATTCTGAGAAGCATAATGCTAGTGTTTGAATCTTTCGAAAGTGGAGGAATATTACCGTTACTGACAAAATACCGGTGATATATAACTGAGGCCGCCAGCAAACCAGAGCCCGAGGAGGTTTCTTTGGCTACGCCGCGTCTGCAAGCGAAGCAGAGCGATTTTGAAAGTGATGCACTCACCTATTTCCTGTGCCAGATCCACATTTCCTCAACGCGACGAACCTCCTGCATTTTGTTCATAAACCCATCGTCAATTGAGGTAAAGTTTCAATTATTTTATCCTCTAAAGTTTATTTGGAGATATAAGGGTTATTTGAATTTGAATTAAGTATACATTGGAGAAATAAGGGTAGATTTTAATTATTCTAAGGTAGATAACTGGAAAATTAAAACCTTAGAAGCATTTTTTAACAAAGTGCAAATATTTTGAAATATTTAATTTGAAAGTTTTTTGAATTATTTTTGGATTTGAAGTTATATAGAAATATTTGCAAACAATTTAATTTGGAGAAATAAGAATTTCTACCTTAAAATTTGAAGCATTATTTTGCAAATATTATCATTTTCTAAATTTCTAATTAGGGAGATATAAGGAATACTACACCAAAATTTAGATCGATGAAATTTTGAAAACTAAACCATTGAGAACTTCATAGTCATGAATCATTGGTATATAGATTCAGGAGCAAGTAAACATATGACTGGAAACGTACATTGGTTAAATTCTCTACAAAAGATAGATGAGAAATTTGTTACTATAGCAGATAACAAAACATATGAAGTAAAAGGAATTGGAAACATTTTGATCAATTTAAAGGATGGAAAAAGGATAATTAAAGACGTTTTGTATGTCCCTAGTATTACCACCAATCTTCTCTCAGTTTCACAACTTATGGATCAAAACTTGACAGTAGAATTCAAAGTGGTTAATGGTAGAAAACAATGCCATATTATCAAACAAGGAAAAAAGGTTGCCACAGGGTCTTATAAAACTGGTCTATTTGTCTTGGATACTACAACACATTCAACACTCTCAGTCCAAATTTCAGATATATGGCACAAATGGTTGGGTCATACTGGTATATCATCCATAAATGAAATGAGCAAATATAAAATGGTAGATGGAATGCCAAACCTATCCTTGGAGTCTACTATTTGTCCAGAATGCATAGCAGGAAAACAACATAGAAAACCCTTTGAACTTCGTCAGCAAAGAACTCAACAACCACTAGAATTAATTTATACAGATCTATGTGGCCCAATGAATGTTGATAGTATTGGAGGACACAAGTATTTTCAATTATTCGTTGATGATCACACCAAGAAAATGTGGGTATACTTCATGAAATACAAATCAGAGGCATTTAGTCACTTTAAACAGTTTAAACTCCAAGTAGAAAAAGAATCAGGAAGGACTATCAAAAACCTTCGTTCAGATAGAGGAGGAGAATTTGTATCAAAAGAATTCAATCTATTTCTAGAAGAAAATGGAATCAAAAGACAACTCACTACAACATACTCACCTCAACAAAATGGAATTGCAAAAAGAAGGAATAGATCTATAATGGAAATGGTAAGATGCATGTTAAAAGAAGCAAATCTTGATCGTCAATATTGGGCAGAAGCAGTCAAAACAATAGTATATATACAAAATAGACTACCTACTAGAATACTCAAACATATTACACTAGAAGAAGCATGGTCAGGATGAAAACCAAACATTGGAAATTTAAATATTTTTGGATGCAAAGCCTATATGCATATCCCAAAACAAAAAAGGACATAGCTAGATGACAAAACCATGGTTGGAATATTCGTTGGGTATGATGATGAATCCACAGGATATAGAATAATGAATCCAAGCACAAAGAAGGTTCATATAAGCAGAGATGTGATTTTTGATGAACAACTTAAAGTCAATGATAAAGAACAAAGTAAGGATACAAAAATCACACTACCCTTTCAAGAAGAAGAATCAGAAAATATAGATACAGAATCAGAATACAATAATGAAGAAAGTGAACAGATAGAACCAACCACCATTGCTCAAAAGAAAGATCCCATATGGTATAGAGATACAATAAGAGCAGCTAACTTAGAACAAATGCCAGATCTCACTACCACAAGACCTCAAACTCGAAGTCAAACTAGAATGAATAGAGGATTACTAAGTACATCAGAAGAGCCAACAACAACAACTCAAGCTCTAAGTCAATCTCACTGGAAGGCAGCCATGGAATCAGAATATTCAGCTCTACAAAAGAACAACACATGGAAGTTAGTAGAATTACCACCAGGTAAGAAAGTTGTAGGTTGCAAATGGATATACAAAACCAAATACAAAGCAGATGGGACACTTGACAAGTACAAAGCCAGATTAGTAGCAAAAGGGTATACTCAGACAAAAGGAATTGACTACGAAGAGACATTTGCACCAACAGCCAGAATGACTACTATTAGGACAGTATGTGCATTAGCAGCTCATCAGGGATGGAAACTACATCAAATGGATGTAAAAAGTGCATTTCTTAATGGAGACCTAGAAGAGGAAGTTTACATGTCACAACCAGAAGGATTTGTTGTTAAAGGACAAGAACTCAAAGTTTGCAAATTGAACAAATCCTTGTATGGCCTAAAACAAGCCCCTAGAGCATGGAATATAAAAATTAATAATCACCTATTACAACATAACTTCAAAAGAAGTACTTCAGATCCTAGTCTATATACAAAGAAAATTGGAAGTGACATATTAATTCTTATAGTATATGTTGATGATATTGTAATTACTGGCAGCTCAGAGAATCTAATCAGTAAGATTAAAAAGGATCTAGAAAAAGCATTTGAGATGACAGATTTAGGATTGATGAATTATTGTCTAGGTCTAGAGATTCATTAAGAAGAAGACAACCTCACTATCAAAGGATAAAACCCATGGAACAAGGGATTCAATTATCTAGAAATGATGGAACACCTTTAGTTTCAGCTACTCAGTACAGACAATTGATTGGAAGTCTTCTATACTTAACCAATACTCGACCTGACATAGTCTTTGCAGTAAACTATCTTGCAAGATTCATGCAAGAACCAAGGGAAAGTCATTGGAAGGCTACAAAAAGAATATTACAATATGTTAAGAAAACTACAGATTATGGACTAACATATTTGAAGAATGTAAAAGATTTTTGTTTACAGGGTTATTCATATTCTGATTATGTCGGTTCTATCATTGATAGAAAATCCACTTCCAAATACATCTTCTATCTTGGATCAGGTCCTATATCTTGGCACAATAAGAAACAACATACAATTGCTTAATCATATACTGAAGCAGAATATTGTGTAGCTAGAGATTTAACATGTGAAGCATTGTGGTTACAATACATATTATCTGACATGGGAATCAATCGAGCACCAACTCTAATACATTGTGACAATCAAGGAGTTCTCAACCTAATCAAAAATCCAATTGTACACGAAAGGACCAAACATATTGAAGCGCAATGTCATTTTATTCGAGATGTAATGTCCCCTTTCTCAGTTGTCAATCAGGTTTTGTGGTTCAGCCTATTCCTGGGTTCCCGTAGGCTAAGCAGTGATGGTTAGGGAGCTCAAGAGTCCTGAGTGACTCGAATTCTGTAGTTTCAGGGTGTTTCTTGGCAGTTTACTATTTTTAGTAAGTTGCTATTTCTGGCCTTCCTATTTTTGGCAGTGGCAGTGGCATCTCTCAGTGACTGGATTCGGGTCTCTTTTATCATTTCAGGTGAAAGAGAACATTTTTCAGTACATAAAGGAAATATTTTCATATTTATAATGTTAAGTTATTTTATAATTTTAAAGTGACTTTATGTTGTTATGTTAAGTTGTTGAACCCCAAAAAAGCACGCCTAGGGAGAGAAAAGGGGACGTGCGACTCATGAAGGCAAACATGTTTTAAGTTTAATCCCACATTGGGTGCTCAGAAGGAGAAATCTCAACATGGGGTCTATTTATACAACTACTTGCTCTCATTTTCACCATCAAAGCTTGACAACATAACTGAATGCTGCCAAATTTCTTCCAGGAGATTTGAACAGGGCTTGTTGAGGACAAAAACCCTTTGCAGGATTGACTAGTTTCGATGGTGAGAGATCCACCCTAGCTAGTTGTGGAGTTTTCATCTCAGGAAACTCATTTGGGCTTCAATTTTCAGGATGTTAGGGATTGAAGATTTGGAAGTTTTTGGTGTGCAGAAAATAATCATCTGGGTTGTCTTATTTTTGGCTTGAATCAAGTGGGTAGGTGTTAGATTTTTAGTTTTTGGTGTGAAGTGTGCATTTCCAGATCTTGTCGTACCATTCTAGGCATAACTGGAGAACCTTATATTGGCTCATTACTCTTAATCCTGTTCAAAATTCATTATAGGCATTTTGGCATCTGATTTGGACTAACTGGGCAACCCTTTTAAAGGTATTTTGCAGATTTTTAGGTGATTGTGTAAATTTCAAGGAAGGTCGTACAGTTCAGGGAGGTCGTACCTTTGCTTGGAAAATCGTGCCATTCAAAAGGATGCAGATCTGAAGTTGAATAAGGTCTGAAAATTGAGGCGCTAGGTCTGTTTGTCTACAACAACACTGAACGGGGAATCTAGAGGCCCATATCTCATTGTATGGTCATTTCATGCCTTCAGACATTGACTGATCAGTGCTCAGTTTAAATTCCAGGTCTGAGATATATGTTATTTTTGTTGAATATCATTGTATTTGATGTCAATTGAATGTTGATAAAGAGTTTAATATATTTGCAATTTTATTGTAATCTGAATGGGCTTGGTAGAAGTCGCCCAATCTGAAGCTATGTTATTATTTGAATGAAAAATTAGTTTTCCAATTTAAAAAAAAATAGTGCCAAACTAGGGTTATTACAGTGGTATCAGAGCACAAATCATCCTGCCATCCTGTTAGGGTAGTGAAGCATGGCTTTAGATAGTGATGGAATAGAGTTGGCCAGTAAACTTTATGATGCAGGTAAGAAACTTAATCAAATATCTCAGACGAGTGATGTTGTTCTGGACATTCTGAAAGAGATAGAAAAATGTTTGTCCGTGGTGGAACAACAACCTTCTGAGGAGTGGCGGATTGCATTAACTCCTGCATTGGTTTCCTTGGGACAGGATAGATGGTTAAAAAACTCAGGTGGAAAGGTAAGACTTGTTGTTGCTTGTTGTTATAGTGAACTTATTCAAATTACAGCTCCAGAGATTCCATATGATGAAAACAAAATGAAGGAGATTCTACATCTGATCATTGATAACTTTCAAGGTATGGATGATAACAGGAGCCTTTTTTTTGGTAAGAGGGTTAAGATTTTGGAGTTGATGGCAGGAGTCCATACAAGTGTTTTGTTGATTGATTTTGGATGTGATGATTATATTTTTCAAATGTTCTATCATCTCATAACTTCTATTAATGAGGATCATGAAGAATCAATTTTTGATTGCATGGAAAACATTATGTCCTTGATTATTAATGAATATGATACCATCCCTCAGCCACTCTTAACCTTTTTATTGGTTGTTTGGAGACAAAATCTGCTTTTTTCTACTGCAGCCCTTGATTTGGTTAACAGTATTGTGAAAAGGTGTGAGAAGAAGCTGAGACCTTTCTTGGACAACGAGGAGGTTGAGAAAGAAGAAGAGTTCATAACAGAAAATTCATGTGAAGACAATGACACATCTCATGAGGTATGTGTAACAGAATACCAAAATAACTTCATAGACATGCATGCAGCTTTGTTTGATGAAACTGTGCATGAGGGAAAAAACAAAACAACAGATTTGTTTTCAGATGTAGACCTATCGAATGGAATTTCTAAGTCTGCCAGTTGCTTTGATGATATTAATGGAAATGATGCAAGTGATAACAAAACTGTTGAGTTCACTAACACCATTGTAGAAAAAGAGCATGATGAGTTTGTTGCAAATTTCAAAGCAGCCCCTATCGATGAATTCACCAATGTTTTTTCAGATGTTAAGCATGTTGAAAATGATGCAGATTTGCAATCAGCATGTAGTGATATTTTCTTATCAGAGTCTAGCGATGATAGCACAGAGGGTTTTGGGTTTGGTTTCCAAACTGAACCTATGGAGGTGTGTGTTTCGGATAATTTCACTTCCTTTGGGCTGCAGAATGATTTATGTACAGAGACAGTCACACATGATGAGCATAATGCACATGATGGGCCAAGATTAAGCGATCAGCTCATAATTCCTTGGGATCCGGGAGTTTTGGTGCCTAATGATGATCAAGAAACCATATGGGATGATTTTCCTCCTGATGAGATTGCTGCTCCAACTACATACAGAGAGTTATACACAAAAGATGGCATTGAGGGAGCTGATTTCGAGAGATTAAATCTTGAAAGCAAATTAGAAAATTTATTGCATATGGTTGATTATGATTATGGGCCTAGTAAGCTTCATGATTTGAAGAATCAGATAAGAGTCAATGAAGACAGGGTTGTGGCAGCCCTAACGCACCTTGATAGCACTCACAGTTTCATTGATGAACTCTATTGGAAGGCTCAAAAGGAAGAGAGACAACAGGGTTTTCGGGAAGGAGTCACTCTTTCTAATTTGCACGCTATCAAAGAGGCAATGGAATCAATGAAATCTGAATATTTGCTTTTGCTTGTTGATCGGGATCTTGCTATTAAAATTGCAGAAGAGACCTTGGATGCATACCATGAGAAGGAGAATGAGGTTGATAAGCTTTGCTTGGATCTAGATTTGGTCATTACTCTTTGTATCAAACTGAAGGTCAGTCATCAGATGCAGCCAAGAACAAGGAGCAAGAAGCAGATGCGAGATTTTTGGAGATCAAGCAATTGGTTGAGGGCGTTGAAGAGCTCCATAAAGATTCTCATTTGGAGCCTAGTTGTACATGCTTTCATAAGCCTGAGTATGGATGTGTTGGCAGTGATCTACATAGTATGGATATAGAGCTTTCATATCCTAACCTTCCATTTGAGATGCATGATGACAACCCGTGTGATGATTTATTCTCTATGTCAGATCATGATGATTTCGAGCATTATGGCATGGGGATTGGCATTATGGGCACACCACAAGGAGAGGAGTTCTTTGATACTCTTGGCATTGTTGAGATGGTACAGCCTAGTGCGGAGCTTTCAGACATCACTAAATCTTCTAATGGTGATGATCATTTGATGACCAGTACAGAGATTCTACAGCATGGCATAGCCACTTGGGAGTCGAGTTGCTACACCCAGGATCAGAGATATATGTTGCTAGATGATGAGAGAGGCGTTCCTTGGGAGATGGCAAACCTAGGGAGTGAAAGAAGTGTTGTTGTTCCTCTATTGAACAACCATGTTATGAATACAAGTAGATTGGAGGGAGATTTTGAACAAGTACTGGAAACTTGTTGAGTTGGTGACCTTTTGGGAGGTCATCTCAGTCGATGTTATGGTCAGATTTTGCATTCATGTGGACAGATTTCTAACTTGCAGTAGTGGTGTTTCATGTGGAACTCTGTTATTTCAAAAATCAGACCTTGTGATAATTTTTTCAGACTTGGACAGCTTTAGTTATGAACATTTTCGGGCCATACAGCCATCGGGAAAGGTTAGTTATTGGTTCTACATGCATAAAATTAATATTGCAGCTAACCAAGGTTAGTGTTGGATTGATTTTTGGGCATCGAATCAGAATTTTAAAAGTCAATTCATGCTGTTAGATTACCTATTGTTTTATTTTGCTTTGAGATTCACTGTTGTTCGGGTGTGTTGGTATTTTTGGGATGATTATATGGACACTTGGAGATTAAGTGTCAACAGGGTATTTTCAGATTTTGACAGCGGAAGCATTCCCAGGATGATAGATTTTAGAGTTGATATTGTTGTCCTCTTCTATATCATCCACTTGTTGGAGATTGATCAACACCTTTATTGGATCACCGTGGTGAGATTTGCTGAGTATTATGTGACCTTGTTGAGCAGATTGAATTCTCGGGTGCACCGGATCATGTTGGACAGTGGGAGTGCGGGAGTAGTCCATGCTGAGTTGATTATGCATGAGTTGTTTCATGACACAAAGCTTAGACCTTACAGGTATCTCAATCCTGATTTTGAGGATGGTTATATTTTTGGGCCACAAGTGAGGATAGTGCAGTATGGGCACAGTGGATTTTCAGTTTGATCAGAGTGGTCCAGCATCAGCATGGTGGCCCCTTCTTGAGATTGCTATGGGACCTTAGGATCTCAGAGGGTTGCTTACAGGATCAGGTAGCTGATTGGAGGATGTACTGGCATTGCATGAGGACAAGCAATCTTTGGGAAGGGCGGACTGTAATGTCCCCTTTCTAAGCTGTCAGTCAGGTGTTGTGGTTTAGCCTATTCCTGGGTTCCCGTAGGCTAAGCAGTGATGGTTAGGGAGCTCAGGAGTCCTGAGTGACTCGAATTCTGCAGTTTCAGGGTGTTTCTTGGCGGTTTACTATTTTTAGTAAGTTGTTATTTCTGGCAGTGGCAGTGGCATCTCTCAGTGACTGGATTCGGGTCCTTTTTGCCATTTCAGGTGAAAGAGAGCATTTTTCAGTACATTTGTTGTTAAGTTGTTGACCCCCAAAAACGCACGCCTAGGGAGAGAAAAGGGGACGTGGGACTCATGAAGGCAAACATGTTTTAAGTTTAATCCCACATTGGGCGCCCAGAAGGAGAAATCTCAACATGGGGTCTATTTATACAGCTACTTGCTCTCATTTTCACCATCAAATCTTGACAACATAACTGAATGTTGCCGAATTTCCTCCAAGAGATTTGAACAGGGCTTGTTGAGGACGAAAACCCTCTACAAGATTGACTAGTTTCAATGGTGAGAGATCCACCCTAGCTAGTTGTAAAGTTTTCATCTCAGGAAACTCATTTGGGCTTCAATTTTCAGGATGTTAGGGATTGAAGATTTGGAAGTTTTTGGTGTGCAGAAAATAATCATCTGGGTTGTCTTATTTTTGGCTTGAATCAAGTGGGTAGGAGTTAGATTTTTAGTTTTTGGTGTGAAGTGTGCATTTCCAGATCTGGCCGTACCATTCTGGGCAAACTGGAGAACCTTATATTGGCTCATTACTCTTAATCCTGTTCAAAATTCATTATGGGCATTTTGGCATCTGATTTGGACTAGTCAGGCGACCCTTTTAAGGTATTTTGCAGATTTTTAGGTGATTGTGTAAATTTCAAGGAGGGTCGTACAGTTTAGGGAGGTCGTACCTCTGCTTGGAAAATCGTGCCATTCAAAAGGATGCAGATCTGAAGTTGAATAAGGTCTGAAAATTGAGGCGCTAGGTCTGCTTTTCTACAGCAGCACTGAACGGGGAATCTGGAGGCTTATATCTCATTGTATGGTCATTTCATGTCTTCAAACATTGACTGATCAGCGCTCAGTTTAAATTCCAGGTCTAAGATATATGTAATTCCTGTTGAATATCATTGTATTTGATGTCAATTGAATGTTGATAAAGAGTTTAATATATATTTGCAATTTTATTTTAATCTGGATGGGCTTGGTAGAAGCCGCCCAATCTGAAGCTATGTTATTATTTGAATCAAAAATTAGTTTTCCGATTTAAAAAAAAAAAAAAAGTGTCAAACTGGGGTTATTACACGAAATCATTTTCAGAATCATCATATCAAATTGAAATATGTACCTACAAAGGAACAACTGGCAGATATATTCACAAAGGCATTGGGCACAAACAAATTCCAGGTCTTCAGAGAGCATCTATGCAGATCAAGAGAAAGGTAAACCAAATAATGTAATACAGGGGGGTGTTAGAAAATATATATTACATTACTTGGTTCACCTTAGTTACATCATTAGAATAGGAGTTTATCTTAGATTAAGTAGTTACTTGGGGAAGAAGCAATAAATGCACAAGTGTTAGAATGTGCAATAATGTAAATGTGCATGTAGTCCACATGTACATGAGTCTTTAGAATAGAAGTTACAAGTGTCTATCATGTAGTATGTATATGTGTCTTTAGAGTAGGATATTGAAGAGTCACATACTAGTATATATATGTGACCAAGCATTGTAATAAGGGAACAAGCATGCTTTAGAGCATGTACTAGTAGAATGCTATTCATATTGTATCAAGTTCTTCAAATTTTTGTGAGCCTCCATTAATGGATATTACATGAGTTGTTTCTCAAGTTTCTCATGCTATTTACATGCTTATTAGTTAGCCATTATCATAGATATAACATTGTTTGCTTATTTCAATACTTGTGAGGTCATTTCATTCAAGTTTATAGCCTTCAAAGCTAACAAAGGTAATCTTCCAAAAATTGGATGGCTCTATTAACACTTGACAGTGGCTTGATTTGAGGTCAATCTTAAGTACTTGGCACCCTTAAGCTGGTCAACAAGTCATCAACTTGAGGAGTTGGGTATTTATTTTTCACAACACTTGTTCAATACTCTATAGTCAATGCAAAGTCAAAACATGTTCTTCGCTCATGCCAACACAATTAGGCTCCTACAAGGTGATGCACTTGGACACATATCACCCTTTCTCAGTTCTTGAATTTGATGTTTGATCCCATCATTCTCTAGGATATAGTGTCAAAGCACCAGCCCATTTGGCAAAGGTTCTCTTCGGATCACATCACTTGAATGCTCCACCTAACAATGTAGTGGCACCCTCATTGAAAATGTAAATGCATCCTTTTATCACAACATTGTTTGATCCATCTATCTTTGTTGTGTTGTTCGATTAGTTGTAGTAGTTTGAAGGGTTGCAACAATCTTCCTACCTCAATGAGGTTTGACCAATAAGAGCATGGATTTGCTAGTTTGGTCGATCACTTTTCAGCATTGCTTTGCATTGGTCAAGCAAACTTTGGTAGGATGAGCTACCTTTGGCATCCTACAATGTTGTTGTTTATGAGCGATAATCATGATTCATGGCATTGATTCACACACCCCATTGTGCTTCGACATGTACAATTGCTTAAGAAGAACGTGATACATCCAATGGAACCACATAATAAATTACTTTCTCTGAAGGGCTTGATGTCGATGGAGACAACTCTATTCAATGACATGTATGCATTGGCTTAATACAACCAAATAATATTATAGAACTATAGACAAGGCATGGTTGGCTGTTTCATCCTTTTAAAAATATTCGTAGAGAAAAAATTTTGGTGTTGAAATGATTGAATGACTCAACACTCGTGACTGTAAAATTGATTCATAAGATGGACACCACTTGCTTGTCAGGTTCTTTTGTAGTCCTTGGCCGATTTATTTTAAACTCTTATTATGTTGGATTTCCTTTTTGGTTTTGTTGGTGTTGACTCTTATTTTGACTTCTTGTTGTAACTTGGAACCACTGTAGTCCTTTTGAGTTGTAACCTACTGAGTTTTGGGCACTTTTCCTTTTATCACCTTTATGCTCGAACTTTTCTTCAATCTTGGTCACATACTCAATGTTGTGATACCTAGAAGTTCATTTCAATGTGATTGTGTTGATGCAAACCACTATGGTACTTGAGGATTGTGACTCCTTTTTTATCCTCTTTGCTTATGTTTACTAACAATTTGTGAAATGCATTTGCAATCCTTCATTAACTGGCATCCCCCCTAATGTAAGTGTTGTTCATCATAGTTTCCCATAGGATAGTCCTTGACCAAATCTACTCAGTTGAGTTCTAAAATGACCATGTTTGCTTTTGCACTCTCTTTCTTGGCTTACGTGAAGTATGCTTCTCATCAATTTTTGACAGGCACAACAGCTTTTAAGAGTGCAATTGGTCCAACCAGTTTTCTGTTACATCTACATAAATACGTTGAGTTAATGTCCAAATTCACTAGTACCTTGGATAGTGATGAGCTTGCAAAGAAAACTTCCCATTGAAGGGTCAGGACTTGTTGAAGAATTTGTCTGCACTGATTGAGCATCAATTTTCTGTGTCTTGCATGCCTAATCTTGGATCATGTTAAAAGGATTTGACCTTTGCATTTGAGATTGTCTTAAATGCCAAGTAATCTGAAGGGTCATGTGCATTGAGACCATACTTCCTGTAGACAAGGCTTTTTCAAGTAGACATACAATACATATGATGATATTGATAGTACGAATTTTGATTGTTGGTGAAACCCAGTACCAACACATCAAAAATTGCAGACTATAACAGCTTGTGGGAAAGAGAAATAACAAAACAGAAATAAAAAACCATCCATACATGAAGAGAACAAATCAATTAAAGTTGAAATAGAAATTTAATTCATATGAAGACATTGTACAATGAATCTCTAAGAAGACGTGTCGATTCAATGCAGACTACTTTTCAACATTAGAACACTAGTTTTATACAACTATGTACAATAAGAATATGAACAGACAGCATTTGGAGACGAATTGGTTCATCTCTCAACAGATACTAAATGTTTGTCACCGTCCCCAACCATTTGTGTTCAATCAGCACTGACATGAAGGTTTTACTGATATAAAGGAATTTACATACATTGAAGCTTAGAAGCCACTATGAAATAATATATGCATATGCTTTCTTATAAGCTAATATGTAGGTTACAGATGTATAGATAGATATAGATTGAGAGATAAATAGATGGATATCAAAATGAAGTATTTTATAATAAAATGTCTCCCAAATACATTATAGGATCTCCCAATTGCACTGCCTGAAAAACAATATGAAATGTTAAAAATGAAACACTGAAGAAGGAGAATGGAAGTATGATCCGGTTGGGTTACATGGCTGCAAATAGGACATTCTTAAGTACCTCCAAATCATTATGAGCATTAATGCACTTGATTTAGGGAGTGCATTATTAATCGATGTTGCTGTAAGATGCTCCTCATTTCACATTGATTCATAACCACTCCATTATTCTAGCTTTATTTTAGCCTTCGAACTCACAAGCCAACATTCAGTGCCCAAGCACCAACCGAAAAAAGATTTCAAAGCAAGGACCTATCTGTGCACCCACTGCTACTGTTTGTGCATATTCGCTCAGATAATGTAGCTGACTTTTGGTTTTTGTTGTGTAGCATGCTCCTTTGTAAATTGTGAGTACTCTGGGAGGAGAAAATTATGATTGCATGGACCTTCAGTAACCATCGGAAACAACAGCATCACTTCAAGAGTTGGGTTCATCCAACCATTAGCCTGAAAAGACTGGTTTGCATTTATAAAGTTCTGGTTACCTCATGCCTAATTACTGTCAATGACAAGCCCAGAGAAGTGAGCTGTTAACAATGCATTTCCTTTTCAATGTCCATTATTATCAGTTTTATCAAGCTAATGTAAATGACTCGTTAGTTTTCAGCTGGCCGTACAGCAGTTCTGAATACCCTGAAGCAGTAGTAGGAATTTCAAGCAGCCTCTTTAGAGACCATTTTCTATGGCCACATACAAACTTGATTTTAAATCTCTCACTGAACCACCTACAAGCTCAGCAAGGTTATCTGATAAATGTCTATTGATGGCATGCCTTAGTGATCCTCACACTGGCTTCAGTTTTAATATGATCATGGAGAAAGTAATCAAAGTGACTCTCTTGTATGAGAACTTACAATAATCTTACAAGATGAATAGCAGAAATTTGTTAATTCTCCAACAATATCAAGCAGAGGTCTGCTAGTGCATGCTTCTGCTGGTGCATATGCATCAAAAGTGTGGAAAAACATGTCCCATGTATAACTGCATAAGTGTGGAAAAACATGTCCATGTATAACTGCATATCATATACACTACCACTAACTGAAAGTGGTAGCGCACAAATAATTCTAAAGATAAAAGGCACAAGATTTTCAGCTAACCTGATCAGGATGTTTGTTGGAATGTGATCCCTTCACAAGGTAACTTTTAAATTATGTCATGAGCAATTTAAATTCTGTACCTCTTTGGGTCAACCCTTTGACCAAGCTCATGGTAATGGAACCTTGCCAAATACATCTAGGCCTAAGGGACATAAGAACTTTCTGTAGTGGAAAAAATGTTATAGAGTAAGCATGATAGACTGCTAATTATATAGTTGTGGAAAGAGGCACTTGTTGCCACATTTTGCACGGGGTGCTAAGTTTTGAAAAAACTGTAAGGTTGCTGCTTTGCCTCCCTCCTTTCTTCTCTCCCGTTCTTCTTCTTTCCATTTCTGCTCCTTGTTCTTCCATTTTATCTCTTTCATCTTTAAATTCATGTTTGTAAGCATCTCTGTCAAGTGGGCAAAAAACGCCCAAGAAAAATTCTAAGTGTTGGTTCCCGCTCGACTGCGCTGCACAGTCGGGCTGCGCACGCTTCATCTTGCGCACCTGGGCAGAAGAGCAGGGACCGCCCAAGAAAAGTTTCTAAGTATGAGTCGCCCGACTTCGCGCGAAGTCGGACGGCGCACAAGTTCTAGTGCGCAATCTGGCGGCATTGAGAAGAGCAAGCCCAGAAATTTTCTAAGTATCGGTGCCGCTCGAGTTCGCGCGAAGTCGGATGACGCCCAAGAGAGGAATGCGCACTCGGACGTCATTAGTAAAGGAGCATCTAAAACCCACCAAGTGTTGAGGCCACCCGACTTCGCTGCGAAGTCGGGCGGCGCCGACCCAGTAGTGCGCAATTGAGAGGCAAAAGGAGAATTGTGCTGAAAAATGACTAAGGCATGGACCCGCCCAAGTGCGTCGTGTCGTCCGACTGCGCGCTCACCTTTATGCGCCCTCGGACGGGGTATGATAGAGAGAAGCCAAGAAGTGGCTAAGGCAGGGACCACCCGACTGCGCCGTCTGACTGCGCTTCATTTTTGCGTGCTGCCGAGCAAAATCAGATTTAAAGGAAAACGACTAAGTGTCTTCCCCACCCCATCTTCCACCAGCAGACATCTAATGCTGACAGGTGTCCTGTCTCGGGATTCGGATCAGGGTGTGACAGAAGTTGTGCTACTCGAGTGATATTTGGATGGGTATGAACTGACGAATTCTATTTCATCTACTCCCATTCAAGCCAGATTTGGCTTCCCACCCACCGTATCATCGCAGAGCTGACACGTTTCCAAGTGGACCTTACTGCCATTACTTTCTTACCTGCAGGGGTCAAGCATCAACCGCTTTTTGCCGCTTTTGTCAGCTTTTGTATGCTTTGTCAGGTCTGGGACACTGGGACCATAATGTAATCAGGGGGGGATTTTACACTATATATAGCAGTCTCTTTTCATTGTATAAAGGTGGAAGGAAGGTATACTGCTAAGAAACTTCTGTAGCTATGCATTTGCTTCCAAAATATAAAGTATACTTGACTCTATTGGTTGTCTTTGTCTTGTATGCTGCCTTTTCTAAGTGTTTATGCTTTGTCGTTTATATTTCTGATTATTGTTATTCTGCATCTGGATATCAATATTGGCAATTAAGTAACTCTGGAGCACTAAATTAAAGGATACATAAGATAGAATAGCACCATTAGTTTTTGCTTTACTTATTGTTTTGGATTGTTGTTAGTAGTGGTGATTGGTTCGTTACTGTGCTGCTTATCTTCCCCACCCGAAACAAGCCATTTATGTCTCTTTTCGTATTTGCTAAATCCCTTTCCTGAACTCTAAGCTAAACCACCCAAATTGAGAAACCAAAGGTGTCGGCCTCCTCCGGAGATTGGTACGGAAGGCATTCCTTCCTCCCGGCCTTTCAATCTGTTGAGCGAATCTAGGGCGCAATTAGATTAAAATCCTATGCTAGTGGCAGATTCGTAACCAACAGTTTCTCTGGCACGCCTGGTGGGACACGGAGGTTTCCCACCCCAAAACAGAATCAAAGCATCGATGTTCACTTCATTGCTGTCAAATCAGAACACCTGGCGACTCTGCTGAACCTGAATATTTTCTAGGTCCGTGATACTGATCCAATATCAAAAGCGCCTCCATGCATACAAGAAGATGGAGAGCAAGGAACCTAGGACAGCAGCCTGATCTCTACGAAATCGACATCAACGCTCCGGGAGAGCGAGTAAGGTTGGTTGACTACCAAGCTCACCAAGACGAACCCGAAGCTGAAATAGAAGAAGTTGAGGTCGAAGACGCTGAAGAAGTTGGAGAGGCCGAAATTGAAGAACAACCTACAACTTCGGACAGCATTGATACTGATTATACCACTGATAAGCTTGAAGAAGAGGAAGAAGACATGGCTACCCAACAAAATGATGATGACCTCTTCCCAGCAGTTGACTCCACAGGGCCCTTGGCTCTAGTGGGACAAGAAGTTGTTCCTCCTGTTGCCTTGAAATCCATTCCCACGTATGATGGCTCCGGGAAAACAGCATACAAGCACATCCAAGACATCCTGGCCTTGGCTGCACTACACTATCACTAGTGAGAGTGTTAAGACCCGGATGCTAGCTCTCTCTTTGAGAGGGAAGCTCCTCTATTGGTGGATATCCTTACCATAAGGAGTTATCA
This sequence comes from Wollemia nobilis, assembly GCA_028583015.1. Lineage (NCBI taxonomy): Eukaryota > Viridiplantae > Streptophyta > Pinopsida > Araucariales > Araucariaceae > Wollemia > Wollemia nobilis. The sequence continues at coordinate 18,898,529 of JAQPPZ010017235.1, forward strand.
CAGAATGGCCTCATCTAGCCGGCAGACTAGTGAAAGGATGCAATGATTTCGCTGATCTCTCCTCACTATTGCACCAGTTTCAAAGCATCTTGTGCCATCCGCAAGAGGAGATATCGGACTTCAACGTGAGGTTTGCGAGGTCCTGGAAAAGAGTACCTCCTAAGCTGTGTCCTCCTGCGGGACAAGCTGCTCACTATTACTTGAGATCTTTTAATTCAGACATTTGTCTACTTCTCAAGATAGCCCGGGTCGACACTTTTCCCGTCTTATATAAGGCTGCCCAGCAAGCACAATTAGACATAATTTCTATAGGCAGAATTCCTCATAGAATGCAGCCTCCCATTTATCCCGACTTCCCTCAGTCACAGTATCCGCCCACGTTTGATGGGACGTCATCATCATCTAATCAGTACCCCCAGCAGTCATGGAACCCGGCGTCGGCCATAAACCCGTACGATTAGCCTCAGATCCATTATCCTAATCCGCCACCTCCACAATATCCAACACTCCTAGCTCCACCTTAGTACGCAGCGTTGTGTGCTCCTCCGTCATTAGCCATACTTCCTCCGCCAACCCAGTCTGTGCAGGCGGATAATGATATCCAAAATAAAATCCTTCAAGAAGTACGGGCCCTTGTGTCCGGTTATCATACAATTTCCAATGACATGACAATCATGAAAAAGAAGCAAGCTTAGATGGAGTTTCTTCCTAGGAGACCATATCCTCCTCCTGCGCTGACAAAAGATCAAGCTGCTCAAGCACTAAGGCCTCCGACAAGGAATGCGGCCAACAATGCTCAATCGAGCACTTCTGACCATGTTAACTGGTGCTCCACTTGCAACGATCCACATGGAGAGGAGGGTTGCTCGTTGCATCGGCATTATATTCAGACCCTTGCAGGCAACGTCGTGGAAGATGAAGCATACATGATCCTTGAACATGAAGGTAACCTTGCAGTCCCAGAAGAAGATCCCGTGTCTCTCTTGACCAAGGAAGGAAAAAGGCCGATTGAGGCCACCCCGGCCTAGATAAAGCCACTGAAGGTATATGCAAGAAGGGAGAGGACGCAGCCTGCTACGCCAGCTCCTGATAAGCCGCCTTTACGTCCTACAGCCAAAGAAAAGTTCCCAACGCTCAAGGCTCCTGTGGTAAAGACTCCGACGGTCCAACCTCTAGCTGAGACAAAAGAACAAGCTCAAGAAAAGCTAAGGTACCCGTCCCTGACGAAAAGACAGAGGGTTGAAGCCACACAACAGTACCGAACCAGGTATGAACCAACGAAGGAAGCAGAAGGGGCCGACACCTCGACTTACAATATAGTCGATGAGCTCAAGAAGACTCCGACGAAAATAAGCATGTATGACGCTCTTATGCTCCTAGGACAAGTAGACCTATTGCAAGAATCATTGAAGAGTGTGAAAATGGAAAGCCAACACAGCCCGCTGTGTTAGCTCAACCCTTGACAATTTCTGCTACCGGAAAAAACAGGCCGCCACCTTTCTATCTGTCTTTGCGCATGAAGGGTCATATAGTACATAATTGCATGGTTGACTCTGGTGCCTCCACTACTGTCATGCCAAGGGCTGTCTACGAAGAGATTGGCATGGAATACACAAGAAGCAGCCAAGGTGTGCTACAGTTGGATGGCACTCCTGTCAAGACAGTTGGTGTCGTCAAGGACATCCCAATCCGACTGCATAAAGCGCTTGACATAGTGGTCATCCAAGAGGTCGTGGTGGTTGACTTGGAACCTTACTTCGGCATGTGTCTCTCTAGGGAGTTCACTGCGAAGCTGGGCGGATATCTGTCGTTGGATTACTCGCATATGGAGGTGCCCTTCAAGGGAAGGAGATTGAAAATATATAATGAGAAACATTCCACTTTCCTGGTTGAAAAGATACCAGGGGAAGAGCAAAATGACATGGTCCAACTGATGACTGAAGAACTAATAGAGGTGGATTTAGCAGAGGAAACCTTGGAGCAGTTGCGGATGGACGACGAGTTCTCCTTACTGGATTTCAACGCCATGGTTGAAATAGAACTCGGTTGCTACACTGTCACTCGGCCAGAAAGACACGACTAGACTACTAAAAGGGACACAAGACCTACCCCTGATAAACTCTGGAAGCTCTATTTTGATGAAGCCCGATGCAAGAACGACGCCAGGGTAGGTGTCCTGGTCTTGCCATCTGGCATTCAGAAGGACTACTGTTATAGGTTGGCCTGGAGTTGCACCAATAATGCGGCGGAGTACGAAGCCCTATGCTTAGGTTTGAAGAAGGCAAAAAGGCTCGGGATCAAGCATTTACAAATTTTTGGCGACTCAGAGTTGGTGTGCCACCAGATTACCAACAAGTGCGCCTCCAAGAAGCACTATCTCAAGGCATATCGCAACCGTGTCTGGGATTTAATGGAGTCATTCAACTCCTTGAATGTCAAACCTATCTCTCGTGAGAAAAATAAGCACGCTGACATTCTGGCGTCCGTTGGAGCCAGGTACGTCCCGGCTGATGACACTATGCAAAAGCCGAAGCCGGTTCGTACTATCTACAGGCCTTTTGTGCCTGATAAGGACACCCATTGGCAGGTGTTCGATTGTGACGAGGATATCGTCACCTTTATGATACATGAAGCTAGTTCAATCGAAAGTAGAGACCCTGATGACGAGCGGTAGGCGGGGTTGATACAGTTGAAGAATAATCACATCCCGAAAGGATTGATTACCTTGGAAAGTCTCTTTGATCAAAATGACATAGCCATATCCCACAGGATCAAAGTAGACCCTAAGCAGTACACTGACCTAGAGTTAGAACCTGGAAAGGTGATCAAGGTCGGGAGAGACTGCACCGATGAAGAGTTAAGACAGATACGAGCTTTGTGTGAAGAGTACCCAGATATTGTAGCCTGGTGCTACCAAGACTTGAAGGGGTATGACAGGGAGATGATTCAGCACACCATAGAGCTAGAAGATAACGCTAAGCCCTTCAGGCAGAAGCAGAGGGTCGTAAATCCTAATATTGAAGCCATGATGAAGACAGAGCTCTTGAAAATGCTAGAGGCAAAGATCATCTACCCCATCAAGCATTCTTCTTGGGTCGCAAATCTGGTCCCCGTGAGAAAAAATAATGGAGACATCTGTCTCTGCATAGATTTCAGAAACCTTAACTAGGCCTCATTAAAGGATCATTACCCACTCCCTCAAATTGATCAGATCCTGCACGTGGTTGTAGGAGCTCAAAGATTTTCTCTGTTAGATGGGTTTTCCGGCCACAACCAGATTTGGGTAAAGAATGAAGACCAGCACAAGACGGCGTTCACTACCAAACGGGGGACGTTCACCTACCAACGCATGCCCTTCGGTATTTCAAATGTCGGGGCTACATTCCAGAGAGCCATGGACTTGGCGTTCTGTGAATTGCTGAATAAGATCATTGTCATTTATCTGGATGACATGAATGTGTTTTCATACAGAAGAGAAGACCACGCCTCCCATTTGAGGCAAATATTTGAGAGATGTTATCGAGTTCGGCATATCCATCAACCCAAAGAAATCGGTCTTTGCGGTGAAAGAGGGCAAACCGCTTGGCCATGTTATTTCCGAAAAAGGTCTTGCAGTTGATCCAAATAGAGCAGAAGCTCTCCTTTTACCCATCCCAGTCAACAAGAAAGGGTTGCAGTCATTTTTCAGCCAGATTAACTTCGTGAGGAAGTTTGTACCTGACTTTGCCCAAGTAATCAAGCCTATGGCCGAACTCCTAAAGAAAGATGCAGAATTCGTTTGGACCGATGAAAGGAAGAAAGCCTTCGAAGATATCAAGGCCAGAATTGCTCAGGTGTCGGTATTGATAATTCCAGACTACTCAAAAGACTTCATACTTTATGCGGTAGGAGAGCCCGAAAGCTACGCTGCAATCCTGACCCAGAAGGGAGATGATGGAGAAGAGCGCCCGATAGCATTTCTAAGTCAGGTAATCCAACCGCATGAAGAGAGGTATAATTTCATTGAGAGACAAGTCCATGCGGTTATGAGGTCCCTTCAAAAATTCAAGCATTTCGTCTCTCAGAGCCGGACCATTGTCTTCGTGATACACCTGGATGTCAGAAATTTCATGATCCAGGGTGAGCCCGGTCACAGGAGAGCAGGATGGATTGCCAAGAACCAGGAATTTGACATAGAAGTTCGACCCACGAAGTTGGTTCGAGGCCGGGCTCTATGCCAAGAATTGGCCCGAAGCGCTGTAGCCGAAGTCTCTGCTTGTCAGTGGGAGAATCCAGAGACAAAAATTAACCTTGCTAACTCCTTATCCGAGGAGAATGATTGGACAAATGATCTAGTATGGTATTTCAACACAGGGAGATGTCCAGATCATCTCAATGCCTCACAAAGAAGGAGGTTCAGGCTTAACGCCTTGAGGTACGTTCTACGCCCCGAGGGGCTATATTTCAGAAATATTGACGGCATCCTGTTGCGGTGCGTTAGAGAATCAGACCAGCCGAAGGTCCTCGGCGAATTCCATTCAGGGATGCGAGGAGGACATCATTCGGGAAGGTCGACGACCTTGAAAATTATTAAAGCGGGCTACTATTGGCCCACCCTCTTTGCAGATGCCCACGCAGTCTGCCAGAAGTGTGATAAATGTCAAAAGTTCGCTGGCAAAAATCGTAAGGCTCCCATGCCCCTCCATTTGATTCAAGCTGAGACTCCATTTCAACAGTGGGGCCTTGACTTTGTCGGGGTAATCACACCCAACTCTTCGGCAGGGCATAAGTTTATCCTGACGACCACAGACTATTTCACCCGATGGGCCGAGGCAGTACCTACAAAGCATGCAGACCAGGAAACAGTCATTAGATTTCTAAAAGGCCTTATTACCCGTTTCGGGATACTAGAGGCAATCGTCACAGACAATGGCCTAGGGTTTGCAGGTGTCGTGCTCACAGAATTCAATAGTATGGCATTTATCACAAGATGTCTTCAAACTACTATCCACAGGGAAACGACCTAGCTGAGTCTACTAACAAGAATCTGTTGAAGATTATAAAAAAGACTGTGGAAAGGAATAAAAGGACATGGCATCTATTGTTGGACCGTGTGCTTTGGGTAGACCGTATTTCTTTCAAGAAGTCTATCAAAACGTCCCCATATGCGCTTGTATACGACAAGGAGGTTGTCCTGCCCACACACAGAGATACCTGCACTCTGGCTGTTAGAGGATGAGAAAGGTCCTGGAGACCCCATTGATACCCGATTGTCTCAGCTACTACAACTAGAGGAGGAAAGAGAGAAGGCGTATCAGGCCTTCACCAAGCATGCCGAGACAACGCAGAACTGGTTTTCAAAAGGAACCATCGCCCGAGTTTTCAAGATCGGGGATTTAGTGTTGAAATGGGACTCCCACAAAGCGAAACCAGGCAATCATGACAAACTAGATGCCTTCTGGGATGGTCCCTTCCAAATTGTTCGGGTGAATTAATTCAATGCGTTTGTACTGAAGGACACGGAGGGCCAAGTCCTCCCAATTCCCGTCAATGGCTTTCACCTAAAAGCATACTACAGCTGAAGATACCCAAGGTTTTCCCCTTGTACATATATTTGTTTTCTGTAGTCAGTTTTATTTCTGCATGTAAATATTGTTTTCAGTCCATAGTTTCCTGCTTTAAATTAAAAAAAAAGAAGGGAGAGCCAACGTTTTGAAAAAAGAAAATGCATTGATAGCCCCAAAGTTCTGACCAAGGCACAAAGTCTCCTCCCAAGGGCGCAAAAAATAGTCCCAAAGTCGGGCTTCACCCGTTGGTTTTAGTGCTTCCGGGAGGAATGAGCCGTGGCGAGCAAAAGGAAAATCTCCAAAAAATTTGTCTGTGTTGGTGCGCCGCCCGACTTCGCTGCAAAGTCGGACTGCGCACCCTCTTTTGCGCGCCACCGAGCAGGACAAAGCAAGAAGTTTGAAAATCGGCCAAGTGCTCCGCTCGACTACGCAAATTTCTCGTGCGTCGTCCGACGACACACCGAATCTAGCGCACTCGGACGGCCACGTCCTGAAGGCGATGCCATGACGGATATTTTCAAGTTTAAGACCGCCCGTCTGCACGGATTTCATGGCCCGAGGCCCAACGACGCTTGCTTTTTGAGCGCACTTGGTCGAAAGGAAGAAGAAACGACAAGGTCTTGCCAAGGGTTGAGGAACTTTGAAATGTGTGCCCAATTGACGTCCATGGCGTCATTAATGGCACAAGCTTATAAAAATCCTTGAGGATGATTACGCAATCTTCTAAGCGGATTTCATAAATGAAAAGTGCACTTGGGGTCCAATCAAGTGCGATGCACGACTTTCAAGGAAATATCCCATGCACGGCTGCCAAGAAATAACGGCGCTAGACACCCACTCCGAGAAATAAAAGTTTAACTCCTCAAGATGCCATTAATGTTGTCCACTCCCGCACTAGAAAAAGGAGGTTTCATCACTCCAAATTATCAGCATTGTTAAGGAAAATCAAATTTCGCTGTGAAAAGGAGAAAGGAGCGAATTCTTACTAAGTTACAGCTGCATATTCTAGCAAAATTCTACGCCATGAGTGAAAGGTCGGGCGCTATGAAAGGAAAGGCGCCTATGCAGGCAGAATCCAGCGCCTCAGAGCAAGAATCCGAAGGGCAGATTGTCTCTGCTGCTTAGGGCAGTGAAGCGTCGAAGGAAAAAACAGAAAAACCCAGGGCGCGACGCAAAAGACAGGGTCCTCTTCCGCCGCCGGTAAACCTCCTGACCGAATACAGGGACGATGACTACTCCCTCAGCATCACCAAGCTACGTCCTAATATTTTGCAATGGGGAGTAAAATCCCGTCTACACATCATGTTGCGGTCGCTTACACCTCGAACCTTCACTGGTTCTTGTGCCCTCCCGTTCACCAGTGCCCCGAGCTCATTCAGTCAATTATGACATTCTACAAACCGGCCACCCGACAGGTTTGTGACTGGCAGGGCAGGCGACTATTCTCTCTTCCGAGAAGTGGTGCATCCTGCGTTCGCACTAGGGGTCAAGCCAGACAAGGACACTATCATCAGAAAGGTTATTTTAAATGAGCAGGCGGGTAGGTTTGATGAGTCTCAAAAAAATAGGGATTCTCTCAATTCAGAGCTGAAGCATCCAATTCTAGCTTCAAGATGGCCATCGGGCCCTATTCCCTTAAAACAATTTAAGAACATGCACCTTTACACGATACTCGCATGGGTACTGGGTTGCAGCATCGACGAGATGGTCCACCATTACCAGTTGGCGCTTGCCGAATGCATTATGTATGGAGGAACCTACCAAAGTGGGAAGGACCAGATTTACTTTGACTGGGCCGACTATGTGGCATACGCCATTCACTCTGCCCTTGTCAAGTTGCAGCAGAGGCAGTCGACAGTGTTCAGGCACTGCTCTTTTCTGGCGTGGTTATGCCTATACTGCTTGCAATTTCGAATGTCGCGCATTGAAGTCAAGAAGGTGGATGAGAAGGGTGCGCCACTACCAGTGTATAAGTGGACCGAATTGCTGTATAGAAGGGTCTTTCTACGATTTTAATCTAAAATTTCAAGGCTTGGTCTTGGCTATCATTAATGGCCCAGCAATTCGCCCTCCCCTTGCCATGACGAAGCACTTGGTGAGAAATAAAATTGGCGATACTTTTCGGTTAACTCAGGGCGTTGTCATCAGAGTCTACGGATTCAAAGGGAAGCCCTTCTTGCTGCCATACTTTTGTACAGAAAACCATTTTGGCCTTGAAGTGACACGACAAATGGACGTCGAGGAGGAATATGGCTAAGGAAAAAAGAAAATCCCCATCTTCACATATCCTTTTAACTGGGGAAACATCATGATCAATGAAGTCGGGCAACATATATATTTAGAGCAAGCCCTCCTCAATCTTGGCCTAATATAGCTGCCGCAGCGTTGGAAATATGATCCACTTGGAGAAATGAGAAAATTCGTGCACAGTTGCCCGCGGGAGCATATCATGGAGGAAAGGTGCAACAAAACAGGAAAGGATTTGGAATGGCATATTGAATGGATGCAGTCATGCCGTCGTGGCACGACTTTTACTGTGTAGAAGCAGAATACGATCCTGAGCGCAATAAGGATCATAGATTGGACGCGCCTGGATTCAGGAGAGTGCTTGCAAAGGGGAAGCTACTTCGCTGGACAGAAGACAAAATCCTAGAATGTTGGAAGATGAGGTGTCGCACAAAACACGAGAAATCAGAAAAAAAAGAACCTGTCAGTTGATGATGACTTTTTTGTCCTATATGACCGCTACTTCGGCAAATGGGAGCCTTTCGCATTTCGAGATGTCGTTCCCCGAGGCGCCCCAAAGAGGTATAAGAGGAAGCCTCCACCCCAACATTTGATTGTACGAAGAGCACCCAGCGGCCAAACATCGAAGAGCACAAGAGAGGACCCAATGTTGTCCACGACGTCTGAGAAGTCGCCCTAGGTGGAAAAAGAACCTGACAAAATGGCCAGTGGGACAGAGACAGAAAGCGTGGGCCCCACGAGCCAACAAGGAGAGGTTGTTATAAGCACCCCAGCGGCAAGAGAAGGAGGCTAAGCGACAGGTGGCGGTGGCCTCACAGATTGGTGTGGCTACAGACAACGTGATTTCTATTGTGGATAGCCCTCAAAAGGACGCGGAGGTCTGGGTAAACAAAGTACTTCAAACACTGGCTCAGGCGGAGCATGCAAGTATGTCCTCTTCCCCCCCCCACAACAAACCCTAGAAAACCTTGTTGTTATGCCCTCTTCCTCTGCATCCGGGCAAGTTCTGGCCACCTCATCACCTTTACCATTTACACAGCCCCAAAACAACCCACAATCCTTTAGCCACTTCGCACAGAAACCCGATACTTTTTGGACCCTAGGCCAAACCCTAGGTCTATCCCCCTCCTCTAGCTCCGAAGAAGCTCCTCTATCCCCACGCCGCTCGCCCGCCGTCGTTACAAACTTCCATACCCCATCTTCACCTCCTAAACAACCACCCGCTTCTCCTAGGCCCCGATCATTTTCAAAGGCGGTCACATTTTCTGGCCCATCGCCTGATTCACTATTTTCTGAGAAAATGTCGCAAAAGGATTTGTCCTCTACGCACCCCTTCCTGGCGGAATTGGACCTGGTTGGAAAGGAACTGCAAGTTTCAAAAGATCAGCCCTTGGCTGCAAGGGCTGCAAAAAACTCCATCGCATTATTTTGAAAAGTCGAAGAAAGTCAGGGTGGCCAGGAAAAGGTTAGATGTATTGCTACATGAAAAGAACATCTACCTGGCCCCATTCCATTCCCTTTCTGCGCTCGGATCCCCGAGCTTTGTAAAAAATGAAGGATTCCCACCTCTGGAGCAGATCAAGCAGGATTGGCAGACGTACGAGGCTGATACCTCGGAGATTAACGGTTGGGTCGAGCCCATCCAAGAAGAACAGGTGACCCAGTTAATGTCTAGGCTCGGCAAGATCAGTGTCAGTTTCCTGGAAATCGGAGAGAGGTGCAATACCATTGACGAGCACATGGTTGCGGCATTCCGGAAAGTGTTGAAGGATATTAGCGACTTAGAGCCCTTCCAAGAGGCAGCGTGGGCCAAGGCAAAAACCGTTTATGAGCACGTCCGCGAACGGGTCGAACCTGCCAGGCAGGAAGAAGATAAGGAAGCTGAGCTATCAAGCTCACAATCTGGAGAGGACACTACTGAGAGTGAAGAAGAAGAGCAGCTTCCCAAACAAGTGCGGCAGCAGTAGCAACAGCAGTAGACAAGTACAATGTCTAGGAGTGACTCTGTGCCCAAGGGATAAAGGCCAAGGGTTCGTTGCGCCAAGGCGAGCTCGACACCCCGCGAGCCGCCAGGAATGTTGCCACATTTTGCACGGGGTGCTAAGTTTTGAAAAAACTGTAAGGTTGTTGCTTTGCCTCCCTCCTTTCTTCTCTTCCGTTCTTCTTTCCATTTCTGCTCCTTGTTCTTCCATTTTATCTCTTTCATCTTTAAATTCATGTTTGTAAGCATCTCTATCAAGTGGGCAAAAAACGCCCAAGAAAAATTCTAAGTGTTGGTCCTCGCCCGACTGCGTTACGCAGTCGGGCTGCGCACGCTTCATCTTGCGCACCTGGGCAGAAGAGCAGGGACTGCCCAAGAAAAGTTTCTAAGTATGAGCCGCCCGACTTCGCGCGAAGTCGGACAACGCACAAGTTCTAGTGTGCAATCGGGCGGCATTGAGAAGAGCAAGCCCAAAAATTTTCTAAGTATCGGTGTCGCCCGAGTTCGCGTGAAGTCGGACGGCGCCCAAGAGAGGAATGCGCACTCGAACGTCATTAGTAAAGGAGCATCTAAAACCCACCAAGTGTTGAGGCCACCCGACTTCGCTGCGAAGTCGGGCGACGCCGACCCAATAGTGCGCAATCGGGAGGCGAAAGGAGAATTGTGCTGAAAAATGACTAAGGCATGGACCCGCCCAAGTGCGCCGCGCCGTCCGACTGCGTGCTCACCTTTATGCGCCCTCGAACGGGGTATGACAGAGAGAAGCCAAGAAGTGGTTAAGGCAGGAACCGCCCGACTGCGCCATTTCCAGGCTGCGCCGTCTGACTGCGCTTCATTTTTGCGCGCTGCCGGGCAAAATCAGATTTAAGGAAAACGACTAAGTGTCTTCCCCACCCCATCTTCCACCAGCAGACATCTAATGTTGATAGGTGTCCTGTCTCGGGATTCGGATCAGGGTGTGACAGAAGTTGTGCTACTCGAGTGATATTTGGATGGGTATGAACTAACGAATTCTATTTTATCTACTCCCATTCAAGCCAGATTTGGCTTCCCACCCATCGTATCATCGCAGAGCTGACACGTTTCCAAGTGGACCTTACTGCCATTACTTTCTTACCTACAGGGGTCAAGCATCAGCCGCTTTTTGCTGCTTTTGTCAGCTTTTGTATGCTTTGTCAGGTCTGGGACACTGGGACCATAATGTAATCAAGGGGGGGTTTTACACTATATATAGCAGTCTCTTTTCATTGTATAAAGGTGAAAGGAAGGTATACTGCTAAGAAACTTCTGTAGTTATGCATTTGCTTCCAAAATATAAAGTATACTTGGCTCTATTGGTTGTCTTTCTCTTGTATGTTGCCTTTGCTAAGTGTTTATGCTTTGTCGCTTATATTTCTGATTATTGCTATTCTGAATCTGGATATCAATATTGGCAATTAAGTAAATCTGGAACACTAAATTAAAGGATACATAAGATAGAATAGCACCATTAGTTTCTGCTTTACGCATTGTTTTGGATTGCTGCTAGTAGTAGTGATTGGTTTGTTACTGTGTTGCTTATCTTCCCCACCCGAAACAAGCACATTTATGATTTGTCTCTTTTCGTATTTGCTAAATCCCTTTCCTGCACTCTAAGCTAAACCACCCAAGTTGATAAACCAAAGGTGTCGGCCTCCTCCGGAGATTGGTACGGAAGGCATTCCTTCCTCCCGGCCTTCCAATCTGCTGGGCGAATCTAGGGCGCAATTAGATTAAAATCCTATCCTAGTGGCAGATTCGTAACCAACAGACACGTGCCAAAGCTTTCTAGCAGAAATTGGAGCTTTGGAAGCAGAGGCCGATGTAAAAATTGAGAGTTCCCTGTCAATTAGGAAAGGAATATAACAGACCGAAATGTTGACCAAGATATGGACAAGGTTGTTCAATTAGCCTTGTACAAGTTTAAAATCTGGCAATGATTTGCGTGCTAGAATGAGAATGTATGTCGTTCTTCTCAAGGAGCATGATGCTTGACAACAAAGTATTATGAGTTTTCATCGAAGCAACTCATAGTAGTGTTTGTGTATTAAGATCTCATATTGATATTAGGTAAGAGTGGTTGTCAGTACTCTCAAATAGATAGTATCTTTTGCATTAGGTTTCAAAAAATACATTGATAAATTAATTTTGCATTCTTCAAGCATTCATTAAAAAAAATCTCTAGGCATTTAACTACCACAATTATGTAAGACTGACAATTCTGTGTGGAAACCACATAACCCTTTAAAGTTGTTTTTGCTTTTAAACTCTTTTTCTTTGCAACTTAACTCATTGACTTAAAATTCCTTTTATGTTGGGTAAGAAGCATTGTTAGAAGTGGTGGTTTCTGTTGCTAGAAATTCTAATCTATAATGGCCATCCAATACCACAATTTTTATCTTCAATTTTGGGAATATGATGGAGCATGTTGGTGATAAGTCTACACATAGTAAAAAAAATCCAGGGTCACATATTTTACTTTGATAGGTGAACTATAGACCAATTTTAAACAATTATCAGATTTATTTTGGTCCTTCACATGCCTTGTAAATCCTTAATTAAAATCCCACAGAAGGCTTACCATAAAGAAAATATATTATTAAAAACTATGGACCAATTATTAAGTCTAGTGGATTGCAATGCAGATATTTGTAGAATCCAATAGGTACTCATTTGTCAGTAACAAGGATGTAACAATAGTTTCTGATCATCGAAGTCAGCCATTTAGCCCTCTGAAACTACATAGCACTATCAAGATGGCACTGTGTTGTCAGTTGTGCCATCTCCAAAACAAACTAATCCTCAAATAAACTTGTCGATTTGTTAATGTATAGTCAAACATATAGCACATAATAACGGCTGAAATAACATAACCTTTTGTTGTGCAATGTATTTAAACATTCAATCTAGGCCGTTTGATATGCTATGCATTGTCAAATTATATTTTAGCATATAAAACCTACATTTTGCCTATGTTTTTGGTTCCTTTACAATTTACACCGTCACTCCCACATATCATAAGCTTCATTTATAAAACCATGAATTATTAGAAGTTCCTGACAGGACAGTACTGAAATAATGTAATCATGATCATAAGGAACTTGGAAGAAGGTAAGGCACTGCCTCAATCTGGAATGAAGGTCCAGGATGAAATGAAGAATCACTCTGTTGCATACAAAGACTGCCTTATAAACAAGTTTCTAAATGCAGGCATATTTTTCAATTTAAAACACTAATACAAAGGATTCCATTAAAAAGACACAGAACTTGGAAATTGCATGCACTAATTAATGTGGCCCATTCATTGTCATTTTGTCTTGAAATCAACCAAAAATCACAAGAAGCCTATATATGAGTGTTCTTTCTTTGTATAAAGATAACAAAATACCTCCATTCAATCTAAAGTTGAATTTTTCAGATTAGTTCATTGGCTATCCCAAGCATGTCAAAAGCCTTCAATATCTATTTAAAAAAGTGGTGACTTCTGTACTCAGACAACTGAAAATTATGCCACCCAAAAAAAATAGCCAGATATTATAAAACCTGAGTACCAAAAATCATAACAATCAGCTTTTACTAAACCTGAGTACCAATAAGTGTATTGGGTGCATTTCAGAAATCTCTATAATTCAATAGATACTAAGGAATTGTTTTAGCAAAAAAATAGCTATTTAGGCATAGCTAGTTTGCCCAAAAAGAACAATCAACTTTGCCATTGACAAGAAAATAACAATACCCAACACCAAAGTTCATTTATCTAAAAAACAGACCAGACCTGCCACCTAGGAGTTAAATGACAGAAATATACAAGAAGGCACTATTCTGTAAGCCATTTCTCCAAACTTAGTCTTTTAAAAAAACTTGGTCTATATGTTAATATATACATTGTCAAAAATAATCACAACATCCAAACAAAGGCCATTTGATATGCTAATAGGCATTGCAAAAACCATCCCAAGCAAGCATATGAAAACTTGCTCACACTCTCTCTCTGAGTTCATTTACACCATAGTTCCTAGATATTAAATTACTAATTACAAGAAATATGGATGATTGGAATCAAGATTAAAAATAAAAAATAGACCAGCTTTATAGAACTCATCCATACAAAAGAAAAACAAAGAAACTGGCAGAATGGTAAAGAGCTGCCAGCTAGAAAGCTCTTGCAGATCACACTTAACAAAATATTTTGAGGTCTCAACTGAGGAAGAGCTTGTAATATACTTTACCCACCAAAAATTAACAAAGTGATGATAATAATTGAAAAGTTGTGTTTTGCTGCAAGGGAGTAATTTCTGGAGACAAACCAGGATTTGGAACATAATAAACTCCAAAAACTTGCATGTGTTATTTACTATCTTAACGCAACAGAAACAATTTTAGAAATGAAACATGACCAGCTCCAACAGAATGCAATGTTATAGGTAGTATTAAGTCATTAGGTATATTGGGTGTATGTGCTTGAGCCATTGATTTTACATATACCCTATTTGAATCCATGCATGGCAAGGGCCAATAACAATATCTTAGTTGCTAAAACCAGCAGTATCATAACCTTCAGTATTTAGAAGATTAAGACTCTAACAGACTTGCAATGACAATATTTTGATGCATAAAAGTTGCCTCAACCTTATTAGAATCCATGCATGATAGGAGCCAATAACAATATCTTAGTTGCTACAAACCAATAGTATCTTAACCTTAAGTGTTGAGAGGATTGAGACTTAACAGACTTGCAATGACAAAATTTTGAAGAATGGCTTAGCTTCATTTATGAAAGTTGAAATATAACAGAGTCACAATGATCAATGTAACAAAGGCTTCACAGCTTGCCACCTGCCTGTACAAGTAAGAAATTAGAATCAACAAAACCCATTGTGTATTTTTTGAAAAATCAAATACCCTACAAGAATCCATGCAGCTTGGCACCAATAACAATAACCTCTAGTTGCTAAAACCAATAGTACCTGAGCCTGCTGAGGATTATTAATCAACAGAGTTTCCATAAGTATATTTTAAAAAATAACTAGTGATGAAAGAGGCTGCACAGCTTCACTAAGATGGATGTCTTAGCCTTCAGTGCTGAAGTTTCATAAGGTTGCAATGAGAAATCGGCATGCATGTGTTGGTCTACCAGCAAGGACGCCACTTGCATTATTGGTGATGAGACCCGGGTTCAACCCCCACGGCGGATGTGTATAAGAAGTATTGATCAAAAATAAATAAAAAAGATTGCAATGAGAATATTTTGAAGAATCATTAGTGATGAATAAGGCTGGATAGCTCACTTCCATGTTTTTGGTGTGTAGTGTGTACATCACATTACAAAGGCTTGCAATTGTGGTTATCTTCTTTCATTTACACACTAGGTATCAAATTTCATTGACATTGTTGAAATCCAAGATAATGTCATGCTTACAAAAGCTTGCAATATGCACATCAATTAGAGGACGCATGCTGAGGTTTAAAAAAAAAACATTCTGAAGTATTATACCTATTTACTGGTAGGTGTCACAATTTCAATATCAGATTAAAAATCCCTATTTCTATTAAAATTCTAAGGTGGAGATCACAAAGCATAGAAACCGCTAAAATTTGTCTTTGACCTTAAAAGAAAAACATTGTAAAATATCACCTTTTCTCCTGACTTTAGAGAATATGATTATAAAGAGAAATTTTACACATTGTAGTAATAGGGTAAACAATGCATGGTAGGAGCCAATAAAACTCTGTTCAGAATTTAAAATTTCAACTGCCATTCTTATGTACATGATCCTGGATTCATACTAATTATACAAGCCTCCTTGCTGGAGAAGGAGCTAGAAATAACGTACAAGATGATCAAGGCTAGGCATTATCACAGATGTATGCACTAAATTTTTGTGCAAAAAACTGAATTGGTCTCAAAACTGGCAGGGAGTCTACTTTTTCTTTGTATCATCCCAAATGTTAGACTGATATAAGCGTATTAATATTTCTCCAATGGCCACCCAGAATCAAGCGCCAAATCACTAATGTCAATTTGAACTGAAGTCAGTCCTGGCACTCTAATAATCTCAAAATTTTCAAATACTTCAGGCCACATGTAGCTTACTACTGGCCAAGACCAAAGAAACACATTTCTATAATTATTTACTGTGATATTTGCACCCCACAAAAAATGACACTAGCCCATCGTCAATGCCCATATGTTGTCAATGCCCAGAGGGGGCTGCCCATGGAACCTTCTCTTGCATTTTCGTTTGCCCCACTATCAGTAGAAAGGTTTGGAGAAAAGGTGCCATCTGGAAAATTTGAGAATCTTGCTTCGTCAATTGCTCGTTTTGTCTCTGCAATTCTCAGAGCTTTCACTGCTTTTCTTGTTGCCAAATCTACATTCAGCAATAACCTCTCAGCTTTTAAACGCTTGTCTTCAGCAACCTTCTTTGCGTAGAATGCAGCTCTCTTTGCTGCTTCAGCATTAACTTGTTCATCCGAAACGCGGACTGCACATATATCATAATGGAGATTTAAGTGTTATAGCATGCAATGCAATTCTATAGTTCACAGATAATAAATCTTACTGTTATGCAGAAATCCATCTCATTGCAGTTGGGAAATCAAAAAATGAATATGCATAATACATGTGCAGCTTTAGTTTCTGCTTACATTTGTTTTCACTAGAAAGATCTTTTTCAAAAAAATTCATTTGATATAGCCAAAAATGTACGACATAATTTACATCATACCTAATGCCTTAGACAAACACTGCTTGCCAAACAGTATTCCATTGTCTCCTAAAGCATGAGATGAACACTGATAGCCAAATGGTATTCCATTATCCTGCTGCTGCTGCACTTCTACCAAACATCAACAAACAAAGAGAATAAGCAAACAAACCTCCATAGGTTTTTCCCCTTTTAAAAATCAAAACGTTATTTTGAATGCTGGTAGAAGAAACATCAACAAACGAAGAGAAGAAGCAAACAAACCTCCATAGGTTTTTCCCCTTTTAAAAATCAAAACGTTATTTTGAATGGTGGTAGAAGACAGTAAACAATTTGGAATTAGATTTTGTCCTATTTTTATTTCCTTAGTTATAAGCCAACATACCATGCTGCATCACATTCTTCTGATTTCTCACTTGGTGTTGCCCTGTGGACCTAACAGCATCTCGCCAGCTTGCAAACTTCCCTGGTTCATCATCTTCCTTAAGCTTCCTTTTTTCTTTAAAAGATTTTCCTTTATGCTTACGTGGTATATCCTGGGGCTTTTCTGCCTGAATGGAGAAAACGAGAAAAAATCATAAAAATGGAACTTCAGCTGCCTGTATGGAGAGAACGAAAAAAAAAAAAAAAATCATAAAAATGGAACTTCAGCTATGTGTGATTAAACGCTACTAAACACATTAAATGCTGCTTATGAAATTTTCAATATAAAGAAATCGTAAACATGAAATTATAAATACCTGAAAATATCGGATCAATGCTGCATTTTTCTTCTTCCTCCTTTCTATCCAGTGTGAGTATATGGCTATAAACACTTCCTCTGGTGCCAAATTAGAACATATTCTAACAGCATCATCAATAGTCAGGTCTAATCCCCCGTTACGGAAAGCAGCCCTCTCCAAAGTGTCTATAACTCTCTCAAAAGTCTCATCAGACACTTTATCAAACCTGCTACCACCACCCTGAGCAGCATTGCTATTAAATTCGAAAAGCCATACTTCATCATCAGAATCCATCTCATAAACAACACGGTTACAGGATAAAACCTTATCAACATCATCCCAGAGTTCCTGCTTGATGTAATTGAGGGGGCGTACAAAAGGACCATCAACAAAATTTGAATTATCATCATTCAGCAGGCGTACCCCCGGTATTGGAATGTTCTTAACCGTTGCAGCCCGACAATTTCGATCATAACACTCCTCGAACATCTTCTTGAACAAAAGCCATTGGTTCCTATCAGAAAACTCCAAACTCCAATCTTTTGTGCCTGCCCAAATCATTGTATAGCAATTAGATTTGCCATGTACTTGTTCCGGTGCTTTAGAAAGTGTCTTGCGAATTTTTGGCTCCTGGGGCTTGTAAGTGAATCTTGTTGAGCCATGGTGCTTGACATCAAGAACCCATTCCTTTGGAGTTGGCGATTTCAATGCGACTTCAGCACCAGACTCTCTCCAGCCTTTGTGCCCTTCAGTAACCAAGATGTTCATGCTACATGATAAAGATTCTAAATCTGATCCTGGTTGTGAAAAATCCACTCCTGTTTCCTTCAACTTCTCTTGCCGGCTTTGCCGAGAGGGTCGGCCACGTCTCCCAGATCTTGGAGTCTTTAGTCCAGCATCATCACCAGTGCCTACACTTTGACTAGATTCCATGAGACAATTGGTGCCATCAGCTCTGCGAATCATGTTATCCTGAAATGTCCATGTCTCACCTCGACCTCGATAAGGTAATCGGCCTGGTGTCGAATCCACTTCACAACGCCATTTATCTCTAGCACTTGAGTTTCTTCGGAGTTTCAGAATAGGAAGTGCAGGAAGCATGTTTTTGTTATTCAATTGTATATTTGCATGAGCCCCTCCAACACTAGCATCGATCCTTGAAGATGGTACAAATGATTTTACTGACCAATTATCTTCTGCTGGAGACATATTATCCTCCACTTTTACAGGCTTTGAAAGTGACAGATCGGAGTTGTTTGAAGTTATCCGAATTGGCCTCTTCCATGGTCCGGAAAGCATTACTTCTTCATTTGCAGATGGATTATCATTTGGAGATGGATTATCATTTGCAGATGGCAGAAATTGAAGAGGATTGACTTGATTACATTCAGCCATGCCTGCCTGTGCACGGTTTACATCTAGACTCTTGCTCAAAACGGACAGCTCTAGTCCATGAAGTTGAGAGAAATTTAAACAAACATGCTTTTCAAGTAGCATTCCCCTATTCAGGGAGGAAAAAAAGCTGGGCGCAGAGGTAAAACTCATTCTAAATGATCGAATAGTTTTAGAAGAACCAAATGCATTTTTACTATTTGGCAGAAAGACCTTGGCACTGTGCTGTTTATAGGATGATAATTGAGATACTGATTTTTCAATGCTCTTTTGCAAACCCTGGATACAAAAACCAAACTAATTATAATTTATAAAAAGCAAATAGCTTGAAAAATATATCATTCCTGATTGATGGTTCAATGCACATCAATAATTAAAAGCTTTTGCAATGATTCTGACTAGATTGACTAATCTATGTTAAAAACAAAATGGTGATTTTTTAACTAATACTTTTTTTTTTTTTTTCAGTAATACTTACATTCATCATATCGGCATTCTGATCATTTTTGAAAACAGCTTCATCGAGAACTGAAAGAGTGCCACCATGATTAGCCAAACTTGCCCAACTGGATTCTCCTCCGATTAGCTTCTTTGAGAGGAAGGGTTGGTCTTTTGAACTTAACAATAATTCAATCTGCTTTGCAATTGGTTCCCAATGAATGTTCTCCAAATTGCAAGCTAGTAGTTTACTGTTGAGACCACCAGATGAAAACCAAACAAAAATAGATTTAACTGCTGCCTCCAAGATTGCTGACCTAGCTCCACTGTCCTTGACAAGAACTTCATGTCCTGCAGAAGTAGGCAACGAAGCCAGAGACAGAGCAAAACTCCTCCAAATCTTCGAGAAAGGCCCGTGAAAGTGAAAGTGTCTTACATTTGACATGTCGTCAACAACAAGAACCCCCATCTGGACATATGGCAACATGGTTATTAGATTTAGGCATTCCCACAAAGGCAAATTCCTGGATCTCAAAGAATGCAGATTCCCAGCTCCAAGCTGCTGGAACGCAGAACCAGAACTTGATTCTTGAACACCATTAGAAGAATGCTGCAGCATGGGTCCAAGCAGAAGCATAAGATCCTCCAAGCTCTCCGATCTCACCAATTCAAAATTTTGGACAGTTCCCATGTTGCATAACTGCAATCCAGGTGCAACACATGGCCAATAAGAGGGTTGCCTTAAATCCTGGGGAGATAGATGTATCTTAAGAGCATCAGTTACAATCAAAATCTTTGAAAAAACACCTAAGGGCTGCTCTAAATTCTGGATTATCTTCCGTGCAGCCTTTCTAGGTGACATGGTATCGGCACCGTCCAATGGATTTCTTTTGCGCTTTCGAACATAGGCATTGACAGGCCGTTCCTGCACGGACATATCATTGCCCGGCGCTGCATCATCACCAATGTTGTCTGTCCCACTTTTTGTTTTGGCACATGAAGCACCAATATCATCTGTATCACCATCTGTTTTATAGCTGATAAAACTCATTACACCACTTAGGGGTTTGTTACCCATAAAGCCATCATTTTCACTCCTGCTAGCATTCACTTGAATGGGATTTCGTTTTCGCTTGCGATAATAAGTAATTATGGGTTTCACTTTGCCGGGCACAGGAGTAGACTCCATTTCCACATTGTGCTTGGTAACACTCCGCTCTTGATCAATTAGACTAGAAGACTGCTCCTGAACTGACTCAGGCAATGTGACGGGAGAATTAATATTAACACCACCATCATGGTCCTTCTGTGTGTCTCTAGCACCTGCATTATCTTGCTGCTCAGAACCAATTCCGACACCACCATCGTTGACGCCTTCATTTTCAACCCGCTCTGAACCAACTCCATCAATACCATTTCGATCCTTCTGAAAATCGCCACTGTATGCATTTCCAACCTGCTTTGAACGAACTCCAAAATCACCATCTTCATTCTTGCGCAAACCTTTATTACCTAAACTTTCAACCTGTTTTGAATCCTTAATTCGCTTGCTTCCTGTATTTCCCTCCTGCAAAACACCAACAACAGCTTTCTGTACAACATTATCAAGACCAACAACGACACCAACCTTCTGTACATTATGTGATCCAGCACCAATATCACATTCCTGTACATTGCTCTGTTTATCAGCTCTATCATGTTCATTTTCAGACAAATTACTCTTCGCATTCTTACTGGGAACCTCCGAAACTTCCGCTGCAATTGCCTTTGCAGAATGACCACCGTCATAATGCGTAATTCCTGCCTTAGCATGTTTAGAGACATTAACCGACCTCCTTATTTTATAACTAGCCTTCTGCAACCCAACATCAGTGCCACTTTGAACGCCACCTCTCTGTACAACATTAGCCCCAATATCAATACCACTCTTCTGTACAATACTAGTACTCTCATACTTACAAAGTCCAATAGACCGATCCCCTGCAATTGCGCATGCATTTCTCTTGTTACTGCTTCTGGGTGCTCTTGAAAATTCTACTGAATCTTCCAGAAGCCTCACTTTCTCCCTCTGCAGCGACACCCATTCCTCATCCCCATCGTCATAAGCAACATGGTGCAATTTATTATAGGCATCATAGCGCTTAATCAGCCCACTATACCACACCCCATCCAGAGGCCATAACACCTCAATTTTTCTGTTCACTACCTTAAAAAAGTCACTCTCTGCAATACCAACCTCTCGGGAAACATTCGTTGCCGGCACATGGTGACATGGGTTCTCTAATGCTAGCCCATGGGCACTTGGGCCCCGCACCTTCCCCTCGGGCTTCAGCTGCTTCTCCCTAGGCGCTGGAAGCGCTTGCTCGGCTTTCCTCTTCTTGGATACATTCTGCTCGATTTCATCTCTCTTTGGCGTCCGCAGCTCATATCTGGATGAACCACTCCGGAGGCTTTTCAAGACCGGATCGGCTTGCTGATCCTGATGTACCTCTTCACCGGGGCGAAGCTCCCCGGCCTTCAGGTTCTGGGTCGCCGACGGATTCGAACTCATGACGTCCTGCTCCGATGATCTTGTGCACCAAAACACAGAGCCATGAATCAGCGAGACTCGAACCCGAAACCAACTACCTTTCAACAATCTTGCATGCACATATTAAACGCAAAAAAGACACGTTTAAAACCCAGAAACCTTTAATATGAAAACGAAAATCATCTAAAACAATTTTCCCGCTGCAGATCTGAAGTATCTCCCCTGCTGCTTCCGTTTAGAGCTTTTTCCCCTTTTTGTATGTTTTGAGTTCTTTTATTTACTTATTTTTGGATTTTGACGGGACAATATTCGATCTCTGGATCCAGGGGTGGAGGCCCCGAGCTTGCGGTCTGCCGTTTTTGTTTGCTATAGCGCTTTTGAAATGACCTGGAAGATTTAAGAGAAAAAAGGCTAGGGTTTCATAAGGTTTTGATCTGCGCCGGACGCCGACTTACGGTAGCGCCGATTGATGGCGCCCCTTCGACGGCGGAGATTTCTCTGCTATTATTAAGATCGTTTGTCGTTTGCCGGCGACGGTCTTTTGTGACCTAGGGGAAAGCGCGCGTAACCCATAATCAATGCCGCCTAGGGGTCGATGATCGGTTACGGCGGGGCCTCCGGTGAAAATCGAGGGTCCACTTTCATGACACGTGTCTTTAATCTGGGACCGTGGACTCTTTGCTAAATGGAGGCAGGTTGATATTGCTGAGCGTCCTCGACACCCACAGCCGTTTCATTGGCGGCTGGTTTCGAAATTGCTATTGAAGTAAAACAATTATAATTATTCTCAAGAGAAGAAACATTATGATCTAAAAAGTACAGGCTTGTAAATATTTATTCAGGTTGGCATTGAAAAATGGAGCACAAAGATTCTGCAACATAGGTACTGCTGACGACGGCGGAAAAGTTCTGTAGTGGGTATTAAACCAATATAATAAAATCATTCA
Organism: Wollemia nobilis; assembly: GCA_028583015.1. Taxonomy (NCBI): domain Eukaryota; kingdom Viridiplantae; phylum Streptophyta; class Pinopsida; order Araucariales; family Araucariaceae; genus Wollemia; species Wollemia nobilis. The sequence goes on from JAQPPZ010017235.1 coordinate 18,921,057, forward strand.
TACTATCTCGTGATAAAAATCCAAACATATTATAGATGAATTTAAGATTCTCAATCCAAAACCTGTATACTTTCTACCAAGTTCTATGTTGGTTAACACATTGGCATTAACAAAATATAGGATAGATCAGTTAAACTCTTGAGAATTAGGGTTTATAAGGTTTTTAAAAATATAAATTTTAAATTTGAGGTGGCATTTGTGATATCTGGGTACAATGGGCGTTGATAAGTGTTAAGTGATCTGACACCATATCTAAAGTCCGTTAAAAACATTATGATATTCTTCAAATATAATACTCTTGGATATTAGACTAAAATAAAAACAACTTCAAATTAAAAAATTTAAAGAAAAAGATGCAAAGTTAGCTAAAGTTAGCATTGTTCTACTCCTGATAGGACGCATATACACAGGCTTTACATTAAGTTCAATTTCATACATGTTTGACGTCCGCTTCACATGTTTGGGCCAAGTCTAGAAGACAGCCAGAGCGTGGCAGCCACAGGCAGTCGTTAAGTCGGTAATATTTTCTAAGGGCGGGTGGTTTCGAACCCGGGACAATCTATTCAAATTTTACATTTTTTTCATTTTTCTTTTTTTTTTACAGAAAACAGCGGATCCGGGAGTTAAATTTCGAAGATAGACTTTCTTGCGCCACAATTAAAAATCAAACACAAAAGACATGCAGATCCAAATGATGTTTTTCCTAAGAGGTGCTGAATTTTTCTTACCAGAGTTGATTCCTTGTGACTCGGCGAGAATTGGAACCCCGATCATGTGAATCAACGCCCCGGCCTTACGCTTTGCTGTGATTATTTTCTGTATTGTCAAAAGATCTGGGAGAGTTTAAAGTTCCGTTTTGGGGGAAGGCGCAGGATTACCCTAGCCGGCGGAAAAGGGTGGGCGATGGAATATCTGAATGACTTTGCACCTACAGCTTTTCCTACAGTCTCTGATTTGGAGCGAAGATATCTTAAATAAATGGGAATGAGTGGCGGTTGTTTTAAAAATATAATAAAACAAATAGTTAAGTTATAGTTTTTAAATAAATTATTATGCGAGCTAAGAAGTATTCTTCGTGTTCCATTAACCCCAAGGTAACACTCACTAACCTTAAAACTAGCTATATGTGTGTTGAAACATAAGGGGTGGGCATTAAAATTTTATGGAAAGTATTTGTTTGTTATCTGTTTATCTATTATATAATTATGCTTTATTTATTATATAATTTAAGATAAAGTATGGTTTTTAAAAGATTTTGATTTTTGAGATAAAAATTTAAAATCATATCACAATTTAAAATCATGCCATTAAATTGTATTAAGATGTTTAAACACAATTTGAAGATAAACCAAAAGTTATTTATCACTATTTAAAACCATACCACTAAATTGTATTAAGATGTTTAAACACAATTTGAAGATAAATCAAAAGTTATTTGAAAGAATAACACAATTTGAAGATAAAACAAAAGTTATTTGAAAGAATATTATAATGTTGGTCCATGGGTCTAGGTGGATTGGTAAGTTGGGGCGCTTACCGAGAGGAGACCTAGGTTCTAATCCCACGGGCTTGCCCATGCACAGACAGTAGCCCAGATCCGATTCCTCTGAGTGGTGCGCCAGATTGATGACGACGGTGCAACCCCTGTGCGTCCGGCGGTCCCCATCTCACGTCGGGTTACCATGTACCGAGACGGTGGAAGTCCTGGGAGCCTTCGTAGATAGTTTGAACCCTACCATTTGTGCTTTGGTAGTTACTAAAAATCGTGATTGTAACCATTGCTTCTATATATCAAAAAAAAAAATATATAAAAAAATATATATATATATATATATATATATATATATATATATATATATATATATATATATATATATTATAATGTTTAAGAGATGTTTTTTTTTTTTTACATGGTGGAATAGGTAGTCGCCATGGCCGCCACAGTATTTTATGTTGTCCACTCCAAAAGCTCCTAATTTTATGTTGTCCACTCCAAAAGCTCCTAAAGTATTTATGACTGTTTATTGTATTTTCTATGTTTCAATTTTAAAGTTAATTTAGTTTTATAATTAAATTTTTTTAATAATTTAAATTATTTTTATAAAGTTAAAATGGTTCCACTTGCATTTTATTATTATGGTGTAGTATTAAAAAAAAATAGGATGGTTTTTAAATTATAATTTTTTTAAGCTAAAAACCTTTTGTGAGGCTGTCTTGGTCTTGGTCCAGGGTTCTACACCCACATCAACATTATCAACAATTGGATTTTGGGTACCCAATTCAACTTTTCGGTAGGGTGAACATTCGAACATGAGACCTCCCTTGAAGGATTGCCCTCTCCTCTCCAACTCACCTATGAGTTTTTTAATTATAATTTACATGTCATGTTAATTTAGTAGTTTTATGAGTGTTCATTAAAATGTATTTTATTGGATAAGAGAGGGGAGGGCTCTGGTCCCTCCCCTGCTCCCCCTCCCATGGCTCCTGGTTCCTGCCCAGTCCCTGGCTCAACCTAGGTCATCCCTCCTGGGGAGTGGTTGTTTGCAGATGATCTCCTAGGGGAGATCCTTCTCCACTATCTGCGCCCCTCCCGGCTGGCTAGGGTTTCCTTGGTTGTTTTTTCGGACTGGTGCTTCCCAGGGATCCCTGTTTGGTTGGGGATCCCTTCCCTTTTTCCCTCAGGCTTCCCCCTGGGGTTTTTTGCAGGTTTTTCGCGTGGATCTGGTCCCTGCGTTTCTCGGTGCGGTGGAGGTGACGGTTTAGGGTTTGGACAGCTTCCCCCTTTTTCTTGTGAATTCTCGGCGGACTCTGTGCTTGGACGGGATTCTTGGTCCCTGTTGCTGGGATCCTCTTCTGTTTTCCCAGGGCGGGTTCCTTGTGGTGCAACTCTCTGGTCACTTCTTGATGGGCTGGATCCTCTCTGTGCTGGCTGTCGGCTTCCTGTAGGATGGCTCTCGTTGAACTGAATGTTTTCCCGATGGGCGGGATGGTTTCTCCACGGGGCGGGATCAGCCAAATTCGTCGGTTTTCCCGCGAGGTGGGATCCTTTCTTTTATCTTTGGTTTCCCGGATGGCGGGATTTCCCTATTGCTTCCCGCTAGGCGGGACTGTTTGTGGTGGTTTTGACTGCTTCCCGTGAGGCGGGATTTTATTGTAACGGTTTTTTTTTGCTTCCTGCTGGGCGGGATCTTCTCGATGGTGGTTTTTGGCTACTCCTCGCTGGGCGGGATCTCCAAAACTACTTTCTTTCTTATTTGTTTGTTTCCCGCTAAGGGGGATTGTTTCATACTTACTGTTACCGCTGGGCGGGATTTCTGTTTTGGTGTCCAGTTTCAAGGGATTGATGCCCTAGGTCCATTGCTTATGTAATCAGGTTTTGGGATCCTTGTTAAAATCGTTATAAATACAAACACTTACCAAAAAAAAATGTATTTTATTGTATTTTTTATGTTTCTTTGATATTAGTAGATTTTAAAGTTAATTTAGTTTTATGGTTAAATTTTTTTTAGTAATTTAAATTATTTTTATAAAGTTGGAATGGTCTCATTTGCATTATATTATTATGGTGCAATATTAAAAAAAAAATAGGATATTATCCATGTACCATTTATAAGATTTTAACTTCTTTTCCTCAAATTAATTATGAAATACAATATTATGTACATTGGGTGTCATTAGTCACATCAAGCTATACAAAGGTCTCATTACCTTATTTAGACTTTAGTTATATAAATGATGTACAACCTTATTCTGGTTAGAGTTGAAGCTTAATTTTTCCTTTTAATTACACAAGGGAATAATACTTTTGGGTATTGCCTCTATAAACCCTAGTCCATTGAATTTGAAACGTAGATTTTTTTATTTTTTATTTTTACAGGTAACACTATTGGATGTTGCCAGTTTTTTTTATTTTTTTTATTTTTACACATAGAAATTGGATGTTGCCTCTGTAAACCCTAGCCCAATGGAGTAAAATAAAGTTAAACCTTTAAACCTCGAGGGCATCAAACTGAAGCAGTCCATCGACAAATACTTGACAGTACTTGGCCACTACCATTCAGCCTTAACCCTTTTGGGTACACAGTAGTTTGAACCATGGGTCTCTCCCAAAAAAGGCCAAAGCCCTAACCATTACGTTATCCTTAAGAACTGACTTTTATTTTTTATTTTTGTTTTTTAACAAGATCACTTAGATAGACACCTGCTATGGTTTGATCTCTAGCCCTAAGCCCTACCACTAGTTATCTGGAAAAGCTTAGACCTCTTATTTATAGTTTCAAAATCTTGATTATAAAATATTTACACTTAAAAATTATTTAAGATATTATTCGGGGTGGATGTGTGGTGGTTGTGTGTTAAATTTCTTATTAATAAGGATAGCTCTTGGCTTTGAGTCATGGTTGGAAGGAGATTGCTCAGCATTGTGCTTTGGTCGTAGGGGTTTCTTACACTTTTATAAGTAACCTTTAACATTTTTTAGAAGATGTACTCATGGAGCCATGGTTGGGAGAGATTGTTGAGCCTTGTGCTTTGGTCCTAGGGTTTCTTACACTTTTATAGGTAACTTTTAACATTTATTAGAAGATGTCCTCATAAAATTTTAACAAATAACATATATTATGTTAGTTTCTATTGACTACGAAGACCCAAATTCAATACACGAGTAAGATGATCCGTGGTATGCCCACGCTTCTCAACCTCTTAAAAAATAATATAAATAAATAATTAATAAAAATAATATTATTATATTTATTGAAAAAATAAATAAATATATTATATTTTTTTCAATAAGTTTACACATGTTTTTACTAGGGGTCATGGTCTCCTCATACTAAATGAGGTTTGAACCCTGGACCTTTCAAAAAAAAAATAAAAGCCAAAACCCTTACCGCTACAATAAGCTTACAACTTAATCTATATTATATTAAAGTTGTTGGTTTTTTTTTTTTTTTAACCCCTTACTACTAAGGCTTAAGGATGGACATCCCCACCTCAACCATGACCTTTGGACAGCCATCTCAATCATGACCTTTAATAAAGGTGAGAGCTGAGCTCATCAATAAAAACCAAACAAATGCCATACATACAACCGCCCCTCACACACTTATATCACTCTTTTAAATTTCTGAAAAAAAAGAATCCCAAAACCTATTAAAGTTTATTTTTAAATAAAAAGTATAGCACTGAAAAATTAGAAAAAAAAGGCTATATTATTATAATACCAGTGAAGTTTACTTTCACATCTTAAAGTTGTAACTTATGTAGAAAATTTTTGGAGTAACATAAGTAAAAGTTTGTCTTTGCATCATATAGAGTATGCAGAAAAGTTTATTGTGGATAAAATAATATTTTTGCATATACTTTTATAATATTTAATTTTTTTTATTAGAATTTGCAATAGATGAGTCAGACGGTATAGAACCAATAATTTATTCTTTAATTTTGCATGTTTTTCTTTACTGTTATTTTTGTTTTAATTGTTTACTTTCTAAAATCTTATTATGTTTTGTCTTTTATGTATTATTTTATAGCAAAAGACACTCTTTTTATCTTGTGTCGGCAAGTAGTAGTTGAAAAAGACTCGTCAAAATACAAAAGAAGCCTAACATGTAAACACATACTTTATAGATATGGTTATAATATTCAATAGAGAATAAGTTTTCTAACCAATAATTTATTTGTTTGTTTTTTCTTTAGTTTCTATGCTTTTGTTTTTATTTGTTTTTCTATGTATTATTTCGTGGGTGAATAGTCTCTTTTATCCTATGCACACGGAAGGAGGAGTTGAAAGAGGTTTTACATTAATGTTTTTTTTTAAATAAATAGTTATGCTCTATTTATAATAGAGCAGAAGGAATAAATTTAACCCTCTATTGACATAAAAATAACCTTTACTTAATATTAAAAATTATAATAAATAATAATAATTTTTTTATTTTAAGTAAATGAAAATTTAAATTTAAGATTAAAATTTTATTAATGATAATTGTGATTATGTGATCATAATATAATATAACTAAAACTTGTTTAATTTATAAAAAATCAATAACCTATCTTTTGGGTCATTATAAACCTTAAACTTGTTGTTTATGTACCGTTACTATAAATCTTAATCAACAAAATCGGTGTCTAACCCCCTATAAACGAACCTAGATTTAAAAAAAAAAATCAAAACCCAAACTACTAAACTATCCTTCTGAAATTTAATATCTCATTTTTAAATTCAAATATGAAAAAATTGTATCAATGATATAACCCGGATTCAATTCCTAGAATAAATGTGTTAAATATTACTTGAAAAAAAATTGTAACAGTCAAACTTTTCTGGCAAAAGCTTATCTTATTGATAAAATAAAATTCTACAATGTCAAAAAAAAATTGACTTAGACAAATCATCACAATAATAAAGAGATAATAAAATCCGTACTACTTTTATAGGAGGAAAGCCGTGCCCCTTAATTCATTGCGAACGAAATTAAGTGGAATCAGCCGAAGTGAAAGAGAATGCTAAATTTAATCTAATTTTAGTGTTTTTTTTTTCTCCTTTCACCTCCGCAAATAATGCAATCCACCAAATCCTATTTTAACCATGACCTTAACCCTAGTTTTACTCCTATATAGCTCCATGGTGGAGCAACTCTACATTTTGGAAATTTGACGAGCCTTCATGTTGCATGTGTAGAATATAACCTATACATATAAAATGAGAGAAATAATGGTAACCATTATATTTTTCTAGTTCAAATTATAATTCTCAAAACTGATATTGTTCTATATATTTTTCAATTGATTTTTTTTAAGAAGGGTATATTGTGGATAAGGAAATGACAAGATTGTTTAAAAAAAATATTATTAGAAGATGGACGTGACAAAGAGGATTAAGGTGCGCTTTTGCAAAGGAGTTAGTTTTTGGGTTTTCATCCAAAGATCCAAGTTTAAACTTCGGTACGATGGAATTGAGACCTTTTCAAAAACCTATACTTTACCTTACAATTTATGTATGATTTTGTGAGGTATTTGGGTTTTCATTCAAGAGATCTAAGTTCAAACCTTGGTACAAAGGACTAGAACCCTTTCAAAACTTGTGCTTTAACCTAAAATTTTAAAAGTCCTGTGAGAGACACTATAGTGGTATGTTTTTGAATTCTCATCCAGAGATCCAAGTTCAAACCCTGGTACGAGAGGACTAGGACCCTTTCAAAAAAATTATGCTTTACCCTAAATTTTAGATAGAGATCTTTGAGGTCCCATGAGGAAGAACGTAGTGGTATGTCTTTGGGTTTTCATCTAGGAGACTCAAGTTCAAACCCCAAGTCAAGAGGACCAAGACCTTGTCAAAATCCTTGCTTTCCGCTAAAATTTTATAATCTTGTGAGGGATACCATAGTGGTATGTCTTTGGGTTTCATCAAGGAGATCCAAGTTCAAACCCTAGTACAAGGGGACTAGGACCCCTTTCAAAAACCCATGCTTTACCTTAAAATGTTAATGAAATGGCATTAACTCAATGGATTAGATTTCTCAACATTCAAGGAGGAGACCAAGGTTCGAATCTTGTCAAGCAATACACGGATAATATCTAAGCTTTGTTGTAGTACCACTAGGTGGTGATGATATAATACAAGTGGGCATATTTCAATTCTCTATAACTTATTAAAAAAATGTATATGATTCGATTGTAGTTACTTTTTGTACAATATGTTGGAAGGACGCCAATTTATTTATATTAAATTCAATAATGATTTATATTTATGATTTATGGATTCTTGGGGTACTTCAACATAGTTCTATATCCTTTGTAAAAGATTCAACAATGATTTATATTTGTGATTTATGGACTCTTGAGGGTACTTCAACATAGTTCTATATCCTTTGAAAAAGAAGAGTGGTACTCTTAGATGATCGAAATTAATAGAAAATTTTGCTTTATTTGTCAATTCAAATAGCCTTTGGATGTTATTCCTTCAATCCTTTAATATACATAGGATAATAGAAATATTAGGCAAACTCATATAATAGAAACATTGGATAGACTTTTGTTATTTAATGCATGTTTTCAATTAGAGTATACAATTTCTTTAGACATTTAATTGTGAACACTTAGAACACAAACTCAGATGTTATCTACTCAACAATGGTCATCAAATCCATTTTAATTTTAGTCTACATGGTTCCAAGGCCTTGATTTCTTCTAAATGGTTATGTTATAGTGGGATGGAGCAAGGCATGAAGGATCATGTATGGACAAGTTCACTTAAAAGATAAAGTATTTAAAAAATAACATGTTTAAAACAAAAGAAGAAATTAAATTCAAGTTCAATAATATAAGAGATGATAGAAACCAATATAATAGATCAAGAAACTTACATGCGAGAAAATAATTTTCTAATTATTATAATTAAAATCATAATAAAAATGATTTTAAAAAGAATACGAAAATAATAATAAAAATGATTTTAAAAAGGAGACGAAAATAATAATTTTTTTATATGTGAGGGGGTGGGTGTGTATGAGTGTATATATATATATAATCATATTAAAAATGACTTTAAAAAGAAGACGAAAATAATAATTTTTTTATATCATAGTTTAAAAAAATATATAAATATTAAAAAATTTTAAATGAAAGAAAAAGAAAAAAATATTAGAAAAAACAATTAATTATTTGAAAGATATTTTGTAGAAGATAGGTAAAGATTGAAGGTAAGCTTATACAATATAAAAAATCAAACAACACAAAGGACATGCAGATTCGAATGATGGTTTTCTTAAGAGGTGTTGAATTTTTCTTACTAGGGTTGATTTCTTATGACTAAGAGAGATTCGATCCCCGATCATGTGAATCAACGCCCCAGCTTTACGCTTTAATGTGATCTTGGCATTTAATTTGTTGTATTGCCAAGAGATCTAGGAGAGTTTAAAGTTCTGTTCTGCAGAAGGCGCGGGATTACCCCAGCCTGTGGGAAAGGTGGACGATGGAATATCTCAATGGATTTAGTACACCTTCAACTTTCGATTTACTGTGAATATCCAATACACTACAACAGCAGCTGGATATACTTGGCACATACTCTGACTTGCATGGATTAGAAGTTAATCTTCATAAAACAAAAATCATGACATTCAACCTAACCACGAAAGATCTCTCTTCTGTTCACATCACATATAAAGGGAAGGTTGTTGAGATTGTCACATCGTACACATACTTGGGAGTTCTTTTCACGGGACCTACCTTCAACTTGATCCCTGCATCTCAAGCAAGGTTAAACAAAGGTTATGTTGCCCTAGCCTCTCTGGATAAGCAATGCTTTCAGCTCTAGTTTCAAGACATCAGTACGAAGATCGGACTCTTCCACACTCTTGTTACACCTACACTTCTCTATGGTTGTGAAGTTTGGGGCCCTAGCCTCAGACAGTTGGATTGGTATTGTATTGAAAGGGTCCTCATCTCAATGTTGTCCAAGTTCATTCGTTCCAAAAGAACTGTTCCATATCCCATCATTCTAGTCGAGTTTGGTGTTCGTTCATTGCTTACAACAACAATATTTCTTGTTGTCTCTTTACTGTGTAGATTTCATTGTATATCGGACAGGAGAAGATATCCATATTTAGAACTACAATCCTCAATACAGTTGGCAAATCAAGGGGTCAGGAATTGCTGGTATGCTCAGACTACTACTCTACTTCAATCGCTTGGCCTAGACATCATGAGACCTTCTACTAAAGCATCAATCAATGCACCATACTCGAATACACCATACTCCAATAAGGATATTCGAGATGAGATTTACTCAGCATATATAAAAACTACTTGGATTGATCTAAAGGGGAACCTCTTTCACCAAAACTGCTCCATTACTCTCACTTTTATCTCCAACTAGAGAATGGATTGATCACTACTCCAAAATATAACTTGATACAGATGTCACACAATCTCAGGTTTCCTCTAGCTCAGCTATGAGTTTGCTCCCACCAACTGCGTATTGAGACAGATCATCACCTCCCCAGAGATCAGCGTATTTGCAAATTATGCAATCTTGATGTAGAATCCGAAGAGCATTTCATTTTCACCTATCCTGTCTACTACGAGATATGAGGTAGATATTATTGCTTATTCAGAGACACCCATACACTAAAATCTTGGATTAATTATGAAGATCAAAGATGCATTGCCCTTTTCATCCGGGAATTATTCAATCTTAGGAAAGAACTACTTAGTAACAGTTTGTAGAAGATAGCAAGATCCCTACTTATCACTTCATTCTTCCAGCCTCCATAGGCCACGACCAGGAAGTGCCAGAGTGATCACAAAGATACAACAAGATCAACTCATCGTTGACTCCAACAAAGAACATCTACGACGACATTCAACTGTTACATCACTCACTTCTCTTTAGCCTTGAATGTTGGAAGTAATCCTTGATCCACAGATCTTGTATATCATATGCCATCATGTTTACTGTTTTTCTTACTTTATTTTCTCTGGAGTTGCATTAAGCAATCCCGTTGCTTTGTATATGTCTTACTTTATAGTCCTATTGACCTCTCTTGGTCACCGATAGACATTAATACAAATTCAAATTCATACAGTTTAGAACAAAGATCCCTTAAATAAATGAGAATGAGTGGCTGTTCTTATAAAAATATAATAAAACAATTTGGTAGGTTATAGTTTTTAAATAAATTATTACGTGAGCTAAGTGCTATTCTTCGTGTTCAAGTAACCCCAAGGTAAAACTTAGGATAAAATATAAATTTTTAAAAAGGTTTTAGTGCTTTGTTTTGTGTAATAATTTAAATTTAGGTTTTTTAATAAGAATTTAAAATCATATTACTACCGTATCCCAACACAAATATAATTTAAAAATAAAACTGTAATTATTTAAAGGGAGTATTATAATGTTATAAAGTGCAAGTAAGGTTTACTCTAAAAAATGTAAGTAAGATTACTTTCTAAATGGTTTATTAAATTATTATTATTTTATTATGTACAATCACATACATACCTACTTTTTACACACTTGTCTACACGAACCTTGAACCTACTTCTCACACACTTGTCCACACGAACCTTGAACCTTAAGGAAAAAAATCAAACTCTTACTATGTTCCTTTAAAACTAAATTATTATTTTAGTTGCCATGTTAATTTAGTTTTACATTTTTTTTTTAATTAGTAAATTTTAAAGTGTTCCTTTAAAACTAAATTATTATTTTAGTTGCCATGTTAATTTAGTTTTAATTTTTTTTTTAATTAGTAAATTTTAAAGTTGATTTAGTTTTATGGTGGATTTTTTTTAAAATTTAAATGATTTTTTATGAGATTGAAGTGGTTTTATTTTATTTTATTTACTTATTATTTTATTTTTTATTTTTTTTAAGCATGGTAGAATCGATAGTCATCATGATGATTCGAGGCACGCTACTATATAGTATTTCGTGTAGTTTGTCTTTGTAAGACCATCGTGTCGTAATCATTTTAAACCTTTTACATTGTTGAAAGCATCAAAAAAAGGGACAAGTGTTCGGTCTAGCAAGGCTCAAGATTTGAACCTTGGGAATCCGTAAAGGCTCAAGATTTGAACCCTGGGCATCCGTACTCCTTACGGGGTTTTGTTGTACCAATTAGTTTACACCTTAGACCTAAAACTTTGGTTTAGGGTGGGCACCAAAAATCCTTTAGACACCCAACCACAACCAGCAACGAATGAGTTTTTTGCATATCCATAGAAGGGAGTAGGAATCCTCTCAATCATGATCCCTCTTAAAGTTGAGAGTTATACTTATCAATAGGGAATTTAACACAAATCCACCACACATCCACCCCTCACACACTCGTCTACGTCGCGGTTTGAACCTTGGACCTCCCGAAGAAGAGCCAAAGCTCGAACCGTTGCACTGCATCCCAAGTGCAAAACCTTATGTTAAGAAAAATTGTTCCCCGTATCCTATGGGGACCAGGACTTTCCGTTTCACGAGGCCTGTCCCATTCGGGTATATCCCTCAAACTAACCAAAAGGTTTTGTGTATTGTGTTTCAGGCATAGGCCGCCAAAATTGAACCCTAGACCTCTTTCTGAAGATTGGGGGAACTTACCAGTAAAGTACCTAGTACAGATAATAACAAAATTATGTTATTATAATAAAGGTGCGGATACAACAAAGTTATGTTATTATAATAAAATTTACATCTACATGGTAAAGGTGTAACGTATGTAGAGAAGTCGTAGAGTAACATAAATAAAAGTTTGTCTATAGAATTTGAATTTGTATTAATGTCCATCGGTGACCAAAAGAGGTCAATAAGACTGTAAAGTAAGACATATACAAAGCAACGGGAGAGCCTAATGCAACTCGAGAGAGAAAATAAAGTAAGAAAAACAGTAAAGAGGATGACATATGATATACAAGATCTGTAGATTAAGGATTACTCCCAACATTCAATGAAGAGAAGTGAGTGATGTAAAAGTTGGATTAAAAATATATATATATTTATGAAATGTTACGAGTTTAAAATGTTAAATGTGTTAATTTTTAAAAAAAGAGAGATTAAGGTGAGTACGAGCTTGTTATATTATTTTTTTTATAAAAAAGAAATTAAAGTTTAGATCTTGTTAGATAATATACGTATAACTTTTTAAAAATAATTTGAAAAAATAATATTAAAACAAAAATATTTATAAATTAAAATAAGACTCTTTATAATTTAAAATATTATTATTTATTTAAATAAATAAAACGGAATAATAATTATAATATTAAATAAATATCTTAGAACTTATAACTTTAGACAGGTTCAATTTTATTTTCTTCTATTCTATTCCCATTATATCTATATCTACTTCGTATGTATAGAATGAAATCTAAAAGTAAGAGACTCCTAATAAGATACTCCTAACCGTACATGTATAAGATGGAATGTATTGGTTAGAACAAGAGATAGATCTGATCGGTATGGAAGGCATACAAATGGTCTGGAGATACAGAAAATCGAGGCTTGCACGCTTTTTATTATAAAGTTAAAAAATATGGGTTTTTATATATATAATATTAGGTATAATAATAAAAATATATTAAATGATATGTTTTTATTTATTTTAAATTTTTTATTTTTATAATATTTATATAATTTTTTTTTTAGTTAGTGTGAGAAACCTCTACGATCAATGTATAAAGTTGAATAGTCTCTTCTTAATCATTACTCCTTGTAAAACTCAAAGCTATACTTATCAATAAGGAATTTAACACGACCACCACACACATCCCTCACACACTGGCTGTTTGAACTTATTATGAATCAGATTTATTTCAATCTCTTATAATTAATTAGATTATTAAAAAAAATTATAATTAAAATAAAAAAGTAAAAATAGTTCACATGGTGAATTGGTAATTGTTTACCTAAAAGAAACCTAGGTTCAAAATTTAGTTCTCTTCACGTTGGGTTGTAGAATAACGAAGTGGTATAGGCTTGTTGGAGGCAACCCATGTGATTTCAAGTGAGGATGTAACCAACTTCTCTATGTATCCTAAAAAATATTACTTACAAAATGTTTGTCAAAATTGTATTTATTTATTGAATATGTATATGGAAATAAATAAAACTATTTGATGTTATTGTAAACCCTAACATGTGGGGTAAAACCAACTTTCCTATGTATCAAAAAAAATATTACTCACAAAATGTTTGTCAAAATTGTAATTATTTATTTAATATGTATAAGAAAAGAGGTAAAACTATTTGATACTATCTGAGTAGACCTTAGCATGTTGGGTAAAACTAAGATATAGACATCAAATTTAACTTATCCCATTTTGAGTAAGCCTAATTTATACCATAAATTTTATTAAAAAAAACCAAAACCCTACCATTAAACTATAAAAAATTATAATAAAATAATATTTTCTTTTCAACTTTCTATTTCTATATAAAACATCCTCTGCCTAATTATAATTAGATTAGAATGTTTAATAGAGGAGTCAGAGGATATAGATTCAATAATTCATTCTTTAATTTTGTATTCTCTTTATGCACTCTGTGTGACCTTGTGTTAAATCTTTACTAAGATGTTTTGTCTTTCATGTATTATTTTGCAAGAAAATGACTTTTTTTTCTTCTGTCGGCAAGAAGTGGTTGATGCCTAGAATCTAAACACACTTCTATATAGTTTTAATATTCAATACATAAAAGGTTTTCTAACCAATATTTATTTTTTTATTTTGGTTGTCTTTTCTTTATTTCTTATATTTTTGTTTTTTTTGTTTGTTTTTAATGTATTGTTTCGTTGGTAATTTTTTTTTTTAAATACTTTTTATTCATAACAAATAAAAGAATACAACGAAATCATTACATAAACTTGCGCAGCAACAAGAAACAGTCTGATCTCAAATATTTGTCTATTTTAATGCAATCTTAAGAATTTTCGCTGATCTAAGACCAACCTACAAGCAAAACTGACCGTATGGTCAACCCCAATACCGTCCTGCTGAAAACAATATAACATCTATCTTTCCATAGAGCAAACAACACACTAATTCTAATAACATGCCAAAAAATCAACATATGACGCCCTTGGGGGAATTGTCCAACAAAACCAAAGGGAGCCTGAAATAAAAGGCTCTTGGGCAGTCCCAAAAGATATGCTTGATGGTCTCACTCCTACCACACACCAAGCAACTATCCGAAGCCAACATCCATTTAGCAAGCCGCGCCTTGCTCTGAAGACCCTACATCAAGACTAGCCAAGCAAAAACTTTTAGCTGCATGGAAATCGAAAGCTACCACACTCAAGGCTTCAGAAAAATTCAGGGACTTCTCCCTGATGAGCAGTTCCAGGGCCTGTTTGGAGGGATTGGAGGTGGACTTATGATAAAAAGTATTTTTTATCCTGTTCACGTAAGGAGTTGGAAAAGGTTTTACATTTAGAAAAGTAAATAGTTATCATGTATTTATAAGAGAGCATTAGAAGTCATAATGATAAGAATAAAATTGAACTCTTTCCTAATAAGAATACATGGATGGATATGGATTTTTTTAGAATGTGTTTTTTTTAAAAAGGAAGAGAAGAGTATAGATCATTTTTTAATATATTATTTAATAGTTTAGAAATGGATTTTTAATATGTTTGGTAAATACATGGTGATGAATGGTAGAATTGAAAAATGGTTAAAGCAATGACAAAACATTTTTAAAAGTGAGACTTTATAGACAATATAAGATATATCAAAAGATACAATACTTTTTTGGATTGTATGGCTAAAAAGGAATAGAAGAATATTTAAAGGAAGGAAAAGGAGTTTAGAGGTAATATAAAGGAAGATTTGTTTAGCCATAGTGTAGTCCAAGGAGTCTAAACCAACCTTGTCAACTCATCCAATCCCTAACCTAGAAGTAGAGAGCCTTGAATATTGAAGATTAACTCTTCTAAGATTTCTTTAGCTTTTGCATAACACCAATGCTCTTTGGGCAAAAAATCTTCATGCTAAATATGCTAAGAACAAAAGTCCTGAAGACCTTGTTCGCTATCAATTATCAAACAAAGAATCTCCTATTTTAGCAGTTCTTAAGACTGATGGGAATTTTATTAAACAAAAGTTATTTTGGATCATTCATAATGATCAACAAACAAATTTTTGGACAAATTCTTGGGATGATCACCAACCTTTGAGTACTCAGTTTTCTTATTAGAGGCCTTGGATGGAGGAGCTCCACCAAGCTAACTGGATAAGGGTAGCTAATTTTTGTCATGATTAATTTGTTAAAGACTCCTAAGAATCATAAGGTTAATTGGAGAATAAAAATAATTGTTGAGAAGATTCAATTAATCCAAATGGGCTTTCTGAAAGTTGAATTCAATCATATGATCAGAGAATAAAACATGAGTGTTGATGCTTTAGTTAATTGGGTATTAGAAAAAGGTGATCTTACTACAACCACCCTCTCATATGGTGGGATTCGCAAATAAGGGAAGCTCTTATTTCTATCTTTTCTCTAGATGGCTCCAATGCTAGAGGCACCTAGTTCATTTTTACTTTGTTTTTGCTTCTCTTTGGTTTAGTCAAGGCATTTTAGTTCCCTTGCTCAAATTGATCATTCTTATGTTTTCTCTATTGAATCTTTGCCTAAATAGCCTATTGGTCTAGAAAGGCCAAAGTTGTAATATGTTTTTTCCTTATTTTTAGTTTTTTGGTGTGTGTGTTGTTTTGTTTTGTTTTTGTGTTTTTATTTTTTTTTGTGTTTTGTGTTTTGTGTTTTTTTGTGTGTTTTTGTTTTTTTGTTTTTTGGTGTGTATTGTGTTGTTGTTTTGTGGTTTTTTTGTGTGTTTTGTGTTTTGTTGTTTGTTATTTTTTGAATTTTTTGTTAATTATATGTTTTTTTGTTGTTTTTGTGTTTGTTTTATGGTATTTTTGTTGTATTTTGTTGTTTTTGTGTTATGTTTTTTTTGTGTTTGTTTGTGTTTTTGTTGTTTTAGGCATATTCTCTTTAAGTATGTCAAAGGGGGTAGGCCAGGTGTGAGCCCTAGGCGATTTTGGTGAAATAGATACCCCTGCCTCTTTAGGACTTACCCAAAAGTGGTATCCCAATTAGGGTGTTTTCCACACAAAAAAAAAAGAAAAAAAGTGGAATCAGTCATGCTAAGATAACTATGAAAATATGATTAGGAATTTAATTTATTTGTAGTTTGTTTTCCTCCACAAATAATGAAATCCACTAGGTGGTTAATTTTTTTAATATACATAAGGTAATTGGTAAACTTTGTCCTCCAGAACAAACTCGGATGTAGTCATTATAAACCCTAGTCCATTGGATAAGACAAAGTTAATGGGACCCCAAACCCTGTATCTCGACCTTACAAGAAATCATACAAAGTCAATGGGGTCCCAGACCATGGACCTTGGACCCCAAACCTTATACCTCGACCTTACAGAAAATCTTATGAAAACTCTAAACCGGACTCAGATGTTGTCACTATAAACTCTAGCCTACTGGATAAGACGAATTCAATAGGATGTCGATCTTGAAGGGAATTGAACTAAAGGAGTCAATCGACAAACACTCAATTTTTACCAACCACTCTATTTCCTTGTAGATCCCTCATGATTTTAACCTCTATCTCTCCAAAAAATGTGTGTTGGTATTAAATGCCTATGTAATCATACAATTGTAATATGGGTCAAATTTCAAGGATGAGGTGTCAATGTGTATGTAAGGATGAGGCATCACATTGCATACACATGTGTGTTGACAGCGATAGATGCTAGGGTTTGTCTTGTAGAAGATGCAATGTAGTATTTATTTGAGATTGCTAATGGAAAAAAGTGGAATGTCTAGACATCCCCCAAGGGGAGGGTTTCCCTTGTTATCATATTTATTTTGTTGCTCCTTGTTATATTTAACTCTCTTTATTTAGTATCAATGTCATGTTCAGTTTTAACATTTGGTATCAAAGCCTATGGTCTTGAACCTAAGTAGTTTATGGCATTGTATGAAGAGATGCAAGGGTTTATGACTTGTAGTAGATCTAGTGAGCTTCGACAACAACAAATCTGGTGAGCTTCGATAATGATATATCTGGATTAAGGACTGTTCATCCTAGGGTTTGATATTTAAATCTTGTTGAGCTTTTGCAACGATAGATTTGGTGAGCTCTGATATGGATTATTGGTTGTACCACAAGGTTGGGGTAAGCATTAACTACTATAACTGGTGTAGCTTGTACCTGAAGAAGCTACTATAACTAGTGTAGTTGGATTATTGGCTATTGTAACTAGTGTAGCTTGTAGGGTTGTTAATGCTACTCTAACTGGTGTAGTTGTGACCAAAAGAGACTGGTGTGGATGCTACTAGTGGTTGCCTAGTGTAATTTTCTCAAAGTTATCTTCAGTAATATTTGTAATTTTTTAAAAGTAGTTTTTTGGACTTTTTTGTTACCTTACCGATATATGGTTGAGGGTAACAAGTGAAGCTAATGTGTTTAGAATGTTGGAGGTAGCTTGTAGGGTGGCTAGGTCTTGGAACAATTGGATATAACTAATGGAAGTTATAGGCCTAGAGGTTAATAGTAATCGAGTTAAGGCTACTTGTCTTTAGAAGGACCAGTTTTAGCTTGTGCCCATGAAGGGTTGTGTCAAAAAAATCATTGTTTGTACTACAAAATTACAAATATGTCATTAAGGGGGAATGTTGGCATTAAATGCTTATGTAATCACACATTTGTAATATGGATCAAAGTCCAAGGATGAGGTATCAATATGTATGTAAGGATGAGGTGTCACCTTGCATGCACATGTGAGTTGGTAGCAATAGATGCTAGGGTTTGCCTTGTAGAAGATGCAATGTAGTATTTATTTGAGATTGCTAATGGAAAAAAGTGGAATGTTTAGACATCCCCCAAGGGGGTTTTTCCTTGTTATTCTCTTGTTTTGTGTTTGCATCTTTATTTTGTTGCTTCTTGTTATGTTTAGCTCTCTTCATTTAGTATCAATGTAATGTTCAGTTTTAACAACCCAAAACTCAGAACAATTTTTTTTAATCCTATACTCCTATGTGGCTCCATGGTGGAGCAACTCTAAATTTTAAAAATTTGATGAGCCTTCATGTTGCATGTGTAGAATATAACCTATACATATAAAATGAGAAAAACAATAGTCACAATTATATTTTTCTAGCTTAAATTATAACTCTTGTAACTGTTATTGTCCCATATAATTTTTAATTAAAAAGTATAATTAATAAATTAAAAACCTAATATTTTGTTTAAAAAACAGTAGTTTGGCTTAGCATTGTCAAAATTGTGTGGTATTATGCATTTTCTTCGAGTCAACAAAATGGAAATTAATAAAATGGACCGTGTAGAAAAAATAACTAGTTGGAGAAGAAAGAGTTATATTGGTCTCAAAAATTTTGAGAGATGGATTAAGAAGGTGATAAAAATATATATATTTCAATAATAATAATAATAATACATTGATCACAAAAAATATATAAATTTTTCATGTTATTATTAAAATAGTTTTTATTGTATTTTCCTTGTATTAAAATTGTGTAAAGTTCATATTTGGGCATATTGTGAATAAGGTAATAACCAATTGTTTAAAAAATATATTATTAGAAGATAGACATGATAAAGAGGATTAAGGTGAGCTTTTGCAAAACATTACAACAATTATCAAGTAGATGGAGTTGTAAGAAGTAATTTTCTCTTTTCATTTTGATAAAGCACTTGATCTTGATAAATTTTATGTAATTTGTTTTTAAATGTTTTAGGAGATTTTGAAGAGTGATATTGTGGTTGAAGTAGAAGAGGTTAGGAAAAGAAGGCTACAATGAGTTAGACCAATGCCAATTTTATCATTAGTTGAGAGCAAGTGTAAGCTGGAAGTAAGTTTTGCCTCTTCTTATTTTAGATCTTTGGGGAAGATTAGAGAATGAGTGCAAGCATGAAGCTTGTGTAATCATGGAGTGAGTCTCAAATTTTCTTGCTTTAGAGCATTGGGATATCCAAAGAATAAAGGATTCTTATGAGGAAAGGCTAAATAACATGGAACAAAAGACATTTTTAAAAGTCCTAAGTGTAAGTAAGAATACTCTGACTATAATATGGATGCCCTAATTGAAGACAAGAGGAAGAGTGAATCTATAACAATCCCTATCCACATAGGAAATGTTACATTAGAAGTTATGATCAAAGATAATATGATCGAGTATGACATAATGGATCTTAAAAGGAGGGGGTTAATATGTATATTCCATGGATACTAACAAATTTTTACAAAATTAAAAATTGAAGTAAGTGGAAGTGGGGATTGAATTCAAATAAGTTCATGAATTTTATTCCAAAAGTTTTTTCCTTATCACCTTCTCCAATTTAAAAGTTAGGTATAAAATAGTGAGTGGGGTCCATGGTTTCAAGGAAGAGATGCCCTGTATTTAGGACTATAGAGTGAGGTTTTTTTTTGGAGACAAACTATTAAAAGGCTTCCAATGTGGGTTAGGCTTTGTGGGCTTCCACATCAGCTTATCAAAAGAGATATTGAAGAATATTGGCAATACTCTAGGGGATTTTATTCAAGAGAGACCAAAGAATGAGGAGTGAAAGCATGTTGAATATACCTGGACATGTATTATCATCAATATTTAAAAAAAAATCCATAATGGATTCAAATAAAATTTGAATTAAGAGAAGGGACTTAATATGTGGATTATGAAAACATTGCATTTCAATGTCGCCAATATTATGCGACCAAACACATGGTAAGATGAAAATGATGTAGAAAGAGAAAAAAAATTGGTCGTGAGACAAACTTTAAGAGGAATTAAGGAGATCATACTTTAGTAGAAGTTGGTTAGGATCAAGGCTTTTTTACTTTTAAAAAAGTGGCAAAGAAAGTCACTTAGTAGGATCATATAGCGAAGGCCATCTTAGTTTACTTGGATCAAACATTGGAAGAAACAAAGAAGGATACAAGTGATGAGGAAGTGAATTGTGCAAGTTTAAATTCAAAAGGAATTAAATGTGCAAATCAATATATGAAGACAAAGTTTAAAACAAAGGAGGTATAAGAGGTCAAGTTTATTCTAGGTAAATCATCTTCAATTTTGTCAAGTAGTGTAAAATCCTCTCATTGCAATAGAAATAAAAGTAGTGTAGAGTTTAGCCCTTGCACTTAAGAGTTTCAAGAGCAACACAATAAATAAATGAGTATGGAGGATATCCATAACAATATAGATTTTTTAGGGCAATAGAAGAAAGTAACTACTATGGAGGATAATCATTACACTTTAGGGTTTTCATGACAACATAAACAAGAAAGTGTTATTGAGGTTATTCCTTGTACTTTAGATTCCCTATGACAACATCAACTTATTGATTTGATAAGTCTTATTATGAACAATATAAAAAAATTGAAGAGATTGATGACGATAAAAAGTGTTTATGGAAATGAAGAAAGGAGAGGAAGGCCCTTAAAGTAAGAACAAAGAGAAAAGGAAGCTCAAAGATATATCTATATGGGGAAAAAATGCATCACAATTGTTAGTAAGAAGAGGGGCTAAACCCATAAATAAAAATAAAAAGTAATGATATCTTGGAATATTAGGGCTATGAATAAGACTCCTTAAAAAAGTTACTAAGGAAATAATAAGTTGTTACAGTCTTCAGTTTTATTTTGATATAAGAAACAAAAATAAGTAGTGAGAACTATAAATATGCATCCAAAAATATTTGGAATATGGGAGATTACCTAGCAATTTCTATTATAGAATCTTCGAGAGGTAAAGTATATATATGGGACAAAAGCAAATGAGTTGGACAATTGCTAGAAGCAAAAAATTATTGGATTGTTGCTTTCTTTTCAAGAAAGAGAAATATATTAAAGTTGGAGTTATAAATGTATATGCTTCAATGTCTCATGAGTGATATTATAGTGGTATATCTTTGGGATTTCATCCAGGAGATCCAAGTTCAAACCCTAGTACAAGGGGAGCGAGACCCTTTTAAAAACCTATGCTTTACCTTAAAATTTATGTATGGTCCTATGAGGGATACCATAATGGTATGTCTTTGGGTTTTCATCCAGGAGACTCAAGTTCAAGCCTCAATACAAGGAAATGGGATCCTTTCAAAACTCGTATTTTAACCTAAAATTTTAGAAGTCCCGTGAGGGATACCAAAGTGGTATGTCTTTGGGTTTCCATCTAGGAGACCCAAGTTCAAACCCCAATACAAGGGAATTGAGACTCCTTTCAAAAAACCCATGCTTTACCCTTAAATTTAGATAGAGATATTTGAGGTCAAATGAGGGATACCGTAGTGGTATATCTTTATGTTTTCATCCAAGAGACCCAAGTTCAAACCTCGATACAAAGGAATTGGGACCCTTTCAAAATTTGTGCTTTACTTTAAAATTTTATAGTCCAATGAGAGATACCATAGTGGTATGTCCTTGGATTTTCATCAAGGAGACCCAAGTTCAAATCTCAGTACAAGGAAATCGAGACCCCTTCAAAAACCCATGCTTTATCTTAAAATTTTAATTAAATGGCATTAGCTCAACTGGTTAGATTCCTCAACATTCATGGAGGAGACCAAGGTTCGAATCTTGCCAAGCGATACATGGATAATATCCAAGTTGTGTTGTAATACCACTATGTGCTGATGATGTAATACAAGTGAGACCCATTTCAATCCTGTATAACCAATTTAAAAAATGTATATGCTTCAACTGTAGTTACTCCTTGTACAATATGTTGGAAAGACCTCAATTTATTTATATTAAATTCAACAATGATTTATATTTTTATGGATTCTTGGGGTACTTCAACACAATTATGTATCCTTTGTAAAAGAAGGGTGGTACTCCTAGATGATCTAAATCAATAGAGGATTTTGCTTCATTTGTCAATTCCAATAACCTTTAGGATATTATTCCTTTACGCCTTTAGTATACCTAGGATAATAAAAATATTAAACAAACTCATATAATAGAAACATCAGATAGACTTTTGTTATTTACTGCATTGTTAGAAGTAGAGTATACAATATCCTTAGACATTTAATTGCGAACAATCTGAGAACACAAACTCATTCTTTTAAGATGTTATCTCTTCAACAATGGTCATCCAAATCCATTTTGATTTTAGTCTGTGTGGCTCCAAGACCTTGATTTCCACTAAATGGTTATGTTATAGTGGAATGGAGCAAGGCTTGAAATCATATATGTACAAGTTCATTTGAAAGATGAAGTATACATACTTTAAACAAAAGTAAAAATTAAATTCAAGCTCAATAATTTACAAGAGAGTAGAAATCAATAAAATGGATCAAGAAACTTGTGTGCAAGAAAATGACTTTCTAATTCTTATAATATAATTGAAAAGAAAGAATCATAATGAAGATGACTTAAAAAGGAGACCAAAATAACAATTCTTTTATGCTATAGTTAAAAACAATTTATTTATTTTTTATTGAAGGGAGTAAAGTACAAGGAGTGGCACAACTAGGGGCCACACTCCCGGGGGCATAACAAGGGCCCATCTTATTATGATTTGAACTTGGATAACAATTCAACTACATACCACCAAAACATATATATTTTTTTATAATTAAAACAAATTTATATTAAATAAAAAATACTTCAACTTAAAATTAAAAATATTAGAAAAAACAATTAATTATTTCAAATATATTTTATTAAAACTCAAAATAAGATTTCACAACATAAAATCAAACACAAAGAACATTTAGATCCGAACTATAATAATATTTTTCCTAAGAGGTGTTGAATTTCTTTTACCAGGGTTTATTTTCTTATGACTCAGCGAGGTTCGAACCCCGATCATTGGAATCCATCCCTCAACCTTACGCTTTGATGTGATTTTGGCATTTAATTTATTGTATTGTTATGAGATCTGGGAGAGTTTAAAGTTCTATTTTGCAGAAAGCGCAGGATTACCCCAGCCTGTAGGAAGGGCGGCCGATGGAATATCTCAATGCATTTAGTGCACTTCCACCTTTGATTTACTGTGAATACCCTTAAATAAATGGGAATGAGTTGCGATTCTTTTAAAAATATAATAAAATAATTTACTAGTTTATATAGTTTTTAAATAAATTATTATCTTAGCTAAGAGCTTTTTTTCTAATTAATCTATAACGTGTTCAATTAATTTTGAAAGGTTAAAGTTAGTATTTAATAGTGTTCTTATGTATTAAACTTACTATTATCTAAAATTAAAATTGTTGATTGAAACGATCTTAAAATTAATTATAAGTGTGGAGAACCTTTATAATTTTTAGGATGCACTTTAAATGAATTAAACATGCTTAAACTTAAATTGAAGGAGAATATATGCATCTCAAATTAAACAAAAGTTTCAACTAAAACTACCACATTTATAATAATCCAAATAGCTCAAGAAAAAACATAAAGAAGCATTTCAATAGAACACAAATTAAATATTTATAATATATCAGTCTATGTAAAAGAGTTGGAGAGCAAGTGGGTGGTTAAAACTCTCTAGTTGAAATCGAGAGGCCCAGGTTCAAATCTCTCCCCTCACATGCTGCGAATATGCTATATACATTAGGGATTACAAATCAAAAAATATTCATAATGTTATTAATATTCACTTAAAGATCCTAAATAATAATATTCCATCACAAGATCACATGTTTACTAGAAGTAATAGAAACACTTGTTATGAGAACTATCATACTCCCAAAAATCTTTTTTTTTTTTAATCGAAAAAATACTTCATATTATCAAAGAAACAAGGAATACAAGAGGTAGTCAAAGGCATATAACAACTTGTGAATCAACAACAAGCAATCAGACCTCAACGAAATGTTCATTCTAAGGTAATATTTTAAAAACATGAATCTGATCAACAATCATCCTACAAGCACTACTAATAGTATGGTCTAAGGGATTACAAATCAAAATATATTCATAATGTTATTAATATTCACTTAGAGATCATAAATAATAATATTCCATCACAAGATCACATGTTTATTAGAAGTAATAGAAACACTTGGTATGAGAACTATCATACTCCCAAAAATCATTTTTTTTTCTTTTTTTTATCGAAAAAATACTTCATATTATCAAAGAATCAAGGAATACAAGAGATAGTCAAAGGCATATAACAACTTGCGAATCAACAACAAGCAATTAGACCTCAACAATCTGTCCATTCTAAGGTAATATTTTAAAAACATGAATCTGATCAGCAATCATCTTACAAGCACTACTAATAGTATGGTCTACCCCTATATGGAAAAAATGACACTAACTCTGACAATATGCCAAAAGAGATAACGAGGACACTTGGGGACTAGCTGCCACCATAAAGCAGTACCCCTCCCACACTTCGAACAACTATCCTACGAAAGCAACCATTTGCTTTGCTCTGAAGACCCTACATAAGAACTAGCCAAGAAAAAACCGCAAGCCCTAGTATTCTCATACAACTATCCAGATAAGTTTAATATTAAAGGTAGTATTCTCATTAAGCGGATATGGGAAGCCTAGAAGGTTGTAGTTAAGCACTTGCAATGGGAGTATTTAGAGAATAGGAGAGGTTGGACTTTAGCCTCTAAGGCTATTTGTCTTTGGAAAGCAAATTGTGTTTTTGCTTCCGACATTCCTGTTTTACAATGTAGAAAGTTGTGCAAGAAGGGTATTTTCTGTTGGGCTGATATCTGGGATGGATGCACTAGTCAGTGGATGTCATGGCAGCAACTGTTGGTCAAATTCAAACTCAAGCCCTCTGATAAGTTTGCTATTCAGCAAATACAGGGTCTTCTACCTGTTGAGCAGCATCACAAACTTTCTAATGGACTGCCTGGTCCCATTTGGAGAGACTGGAGATGGCAATATGGTAAAGCCTATTTGGTGCTTTCTTTTTTTCTTATTCAAAACAAACTATTTCTTTAATACAAAACTACTATTCTTAAAATATCATCTGAAGTTTTTCTTTAAACATTAGAAGTCAAATTCTCCTTTGCATATCTACTTTTTGATTTGATATACAACAAAGTTATTCCACCTAAATAATCCTTGGACCACCTTCCTTCCACAATCTTCTTCATGTATGAAATTACTCACAGACTTGAGGAGCATTTAAGGATCAATACAACTCGTTATGCAATGCAATTTAACATGTTTTATGTATTTGTAAGCACTCATGCACAATAATTTCTTTTAAAAACAAATAAAAGAAGATCCCAAGCCTCTCTACTTTTCACACTTTATGTAATTGCAAGCCAAACATGCACAATACATTTTAAAAGACAACCGATGAGAGAATCCCATACTTCAAACAAGCAAGGATCAAAGATCCCAATACATTTTGCTTATCAAATTTTAGGTAAAGCGTAGGTTTTTTTAAATGATCTCGGTCCCTTGTGGAGTGATTTGACAAAATTTTAAGATAAAATAAAGGTTATTTGAAAGGGGCATGACAAGTACTATTTGTTTGGTGTAAGTGAGATTACATTTTAGATGGTTTTTAAAATTATTATTTTTACATGATGTTTTTTTTTATATACATAGGGGAGTTGGTTACATCCACACTATTTTTAGTAACTGTCAAGTGCAAGGTTCAAACCACAGGGACTACTCCCAACAAGCCTATACCACCTTGTTGTTGATGACCCAACGTGAGGGAGACCATCGGTCGCTCCAGATTCATACCATTATTTCCAATCTGACATGCACTCAGAGGATTCAGATTAGACTACTACCTTTGCAACAAGCATGCCCCCATGGTTTGAACATAGGTCTCTTCTTTGACAAGTGCCTAACCAAACAAAAAATTACCAGTCCACTTAACCCTTGGGAGCTTTTTCCATGACATGTTAATTTAGTTTTATAAATGGTTGTTACAATGTATTTTCTCTATTTCTTTGAAATTAGTAGATTTTAAAGTTAATTGAGTTTTATGGCTGATCATTACAATGTATTTTCTTTGTTTTTTTAAATTAAAAGATTTTAAATTTAATTTAGTTTTATGGTAAATATTTTTTTAATAATTTAAATTATTTTTTATGAAATTGAAATGGTCCCACTTGCATTACATTAATATTGTGTAGTAGTATTACAACAAAGCTTGGATATTATCCATATCACTTGCTATGATTCTAACTTAGCCTCCTCCTCAAACCAATTATAATATACAATATCCTCTACCTTGGTTGTCATTAGTCACATCAAGCTTGACTATTAAAATGATTCCACTTGCATTATATCTTGTATTATATCGTTACAGTACAAGCATGTAGTGCTATAACAAATTTTGAATATTATCTATGTATCACTTCTCAATATTTTAACTTGATCTGAACTCCTCAAACCAATTATAATATACAATATCTTAACATTGGGTGTCAATAGTCACATCAAGCTTTAGTCCAAATCACTAATCACATCAAGTTATAATATCGTCCATGCCACGATTTGAACCTTGGACCTCCCAAAAAAAACCAAAGCCCATACTGGTAGGTTGTCCTTGGTTTGAACCTTGAACTTCCTAAAGAAAATCCAAAACCCGAACGGTTACACTATCCCTAAAACTAGGAAAGCTAAAATTTTATTTTATTATAATGTTAAATTTATTCTATCTCCATTATAGAACGAAATCTAAAAATAAGAGACTCCTAGCCGTACATGTATGAGATGGAATCTAGTAGTTCAAACAAGAGGCAATTGCACAAATTTTATTATAAAGTTTTTAGTTTTTTTTTTTGTTTTGTTTTTAAAGGAGAATTGGTTACAACCACTATTTTTAGTAACTAGTCAGTGTAGGGTTTAAATCACAGGAAATGCTTTCAACAAACCTATATGTCTTGTTTTTGTTGACCCGACGTAATATGGGGACCATCGGTCACTCGGGATTCATACTGTCATCGTCGATCTAAGTGATGTGCATTCAGAGGGTTCAAAGCATAATACTACCTTTGCAAAGGGTTGGCTTCCCCCAAGGTTTGAACGTAGGTCTCTTCTTGGTAAGTGCCCAACCACATCTGCACTTACCAATCCACATAGCCCTTGGGGATCATTTTATTATAAAGTTAAAAGAATATGGTTTTTTATATATATTATTAGGGTATAATAATAAAAGATATATACACATTAAATGGATGAGTTAAATTATTTTTAATTTCTTGGTAAATAATATCTATATAATGATTAAATTATTATAATATTTTTTGGATACATATAAAGTTGGTCACAACCACATTAGAAATTTTTAGGTTAAAAAGAAACCTTGAGAGCCGCTCTTAGGTGGTGATGCAGGAGCATCCGGTGGCAGCAGAGCAATCTTGCATCAACAAAAAAAAATTCCAAGTGCTTGCTTTGATGTCGCGATATCGCGACATCAAAAAGTCGCGAAAACGTGACATGTCGCGATATCGCGACAAAGAAAGGAGAGAGGAGGCGCGACGCAAAAATGTCGCGATTTCGTGACATGTCGCGAAATCGCGACCGAAGCAGGAGACGGAAGGTGCCCCGAAGAAAATGTCACGATTTCGTGACATGTCGCGAAATCGCGATCGAAACAGTAGAGCGAAGGCGTAAGAAGAAAATGTCGCGAAATCGCGATCGAAGCAGGGGAAGGGTGTCGCGAAATTGCGACCGAAACAAGAGAGAGAGGGCATCCAAAGAAAAATGTCACGAAATTACGACCGAAGGAAAGTAGGAAGGACCAGAGGAGAAAATGTCGCGATTTCGTGACATGTCACGAAATCGCGACCGAAAGAAAGCAGGAAGGACCAGAGGAGAAAATGTCACGATTTCGCGACATGTCACGAAATCGCGACCAAAAGAAAGCAGGAAGGACCAGAGGGGAAAATGTCGCGATTTCGTGACATGTCGCGAAATCGTGACCGAAAGAAAGCAGGAAGGACCAGAGGGGAAAATGTCACGATTTCGCGACATGTCACGAAATCGCGACCGAAAAGAAACAGGAAGGGACGGAGGAGAAAATGTCGCGATTTCGCGACATGTCGCGAAATCGTGACCGAAGGAAGAGAAAGAAGGCAAGGAAGGAAAGCTGTCGCGATATCGCGACATGTCGCGATTTCGTGACCCAAAACAGAGAGAGAGAGCAGAGAGCAAAGATGTCGCGATATCGCGACATGTCACGATTTCGCGACCCGAGAAGCGAAGAGAAAGTAGAGAGCAAAGATGTCGCGATATCGCGACATGTCACGATTTCGCGACCCGAAGAGGCGAGAAGGAAGCAGAGAGAAAGATGTCGCGATATCGCGACATGTCACGATTTCGCGATCGAAAGGAAGAAAGAAGAGCCGAAAAGGAAGATGTCGCGATATCGCAAAACGAGAATGTCGCGATATCGCGACATGTCGCGATATCGCGACCCGAAGGAGAAGAAGGCAACGAGGAAGAAAAATGTCGTGATATCGCGACATACTGCTGGTTCTCGATTCAAAAAGGCCCGCGTTCCCAGACGGTGTTTCTCGAGGCGGTCAAGGCCTCATTTATGCATGATTTCTTGCCCGATAAGCTTGCTGAGCATGGCGGCCACTCGAAGGCTACGCCCAGAAGTCAGAGACGTTTAGACGGCTCATCAATGCATGTTTTCGTGGCTAACCCGGTGGCAGTTGCCAGTTGAGGAAAAGGATGTGAAGGTTTAGTCATGAAGGCAGAGGGAGGATGTATTCTTCAGGTGGGTCATTAATGGCCTAGAGGGTCGGGACCTCGAAAGAAACGTAGACATTGCTATAGAAGCAGGTGGTGAATCTGGATAGAAGGGGGGATGAAGGACTGGAAGAAACTACGCCTGCGGGCTAGTATTGTAATTTCTTTGGAAGTTTAATGAATGAGAGTTTGAGTGATTTTCTATGTCCCCATCAAGTGGTATCAGAGCGGGAGTTCCTGAGTGTGTGAGCAGATCGTCGAAAGTGAGGCAGCTTGCACCAGGATCTATGGAAGGGTTGTGAGAAGAGAGTGAAGAAGAATGCCTCCATGAAGAAACCGTGGTGGTGGAAGAAATATGGTGCCAGCAGAAGATTTTAGAGCTTTGCAGAGGCAAGTTCAGGCCCTGCAAGAGGAGCTGCGTAGAGGGCTTGAACCCAGAGGAGAAGAAGGAAGTGAAGATGAAGTTGAAGAAGAAGAGGACCAGTTTGAGGAAGAAGAAGAGGCTGTAGATCCTGCACAAGCCAGGTTATACAGAGCCATCTCTCAGATTGGAAAGAGACCGAAGATGGAGGTTTCTACGTATTCTAGAAATCTTGATCCAGAGGAGTTGATTGATTGGATCAATGATTTGGAAGAATACTTTGAGTATGAGGAGGTTGAAGATCCTGATAGGGTCAAGTTTGCTAAGACCAAGCTGAAGGGTCATGCCAGCATATGGTGGAAGGGAGTGCAGCTAGAAAGAAATAGAAGAGGAAAGGAGAGAATAACAAGATGGGATAGAATGTTGGAGAAGTTGAAGAGGCAGTTCATCCCAGGTGACTATGAGATGGATCTGCTAAAGAAAATGCAAGGTTTGAAGCAATCAAGCAAGTCTATTAAAGAATACACAGAGGAGTTTTATAAAATTGTAATCAGAACAGGCCATTCAGAGGCCAACAAGGAGAAGGTAGCCCGTTATATTAATGGGTTACGAGCAAGTATTCAAGAGGAGTTAAGTCTGGTCGGGATGACCACCATAGAGGATGCTTACCAGTTTGCCCTGAGGGTTGAAGAGAAGCTGAATAGAAGGTTTGAGAGCAAGCAAAGAGGAAGAGTCATGGTGGAAGAACTGGTGGAAGGACCAGTGGAGAAAAATATAAGGATCGAGAAGAAGGCTGGTGAGACCAGTAATACCCAAGAGCAGAAGGAGGGAAGCACCTACCAACCCCGTAATCAGAACAATGGTTACCCAAGAGGGAGAGGTAGATCTGGACGTGGATTTGGAAGAGGAGGATTTCGTGGAACCTGTTTCCACTGTGGCGAAGAAGGACATCGAGCATATGAGTGTCCACAACATCGAGAAAGGACGAATAAGAGACCTGAGGGTCCTGCCAGAGCTGCTGTAGCAGATGAAGGTGTTGAATCAGAACATTCTGAGGAGGTAGAGAGAGGAGAAGTTATGGTCACAAGGAGGACCCTGTTGAATGAGGAGAAAGGATCAGACCAGAGGAGGAGCCTGTTTCGCACAAGGTGCAGAAGTTCGGGTAAGGTCTGTAACATTATTATAGATAATGGTAGTACTGATAACTTGGTCTCAGAAGAAATGGTTGCTAAGTTATAGTTAAAAAGGAGGAGACACCCGCATCCATATCGGATTGCATGGTTACAGAAGGACCATAGGGCTTTGGTCAGTGAGCAATGCTCGGTGAAATTCAATATTGGGAATTACTGTGATGAGGTCATGTGTGACATCCTGCCTATGGATGCTTGCCATTTGTTGTTGGGAAGGCCATGGCAGTTTGATCGGTGTGCAGTGCATGATGGTCGTGCCAACACCTACTCAGTGACGAAGAATGGAGTGCGCCATAAGCTGAAGCCCTTGAAGGAGGCGAAAGAAAAGGTATGTAGCAGCGCTAGAATCTGTTTAGTTGAAGGAGGAAGATTTTTGGATAGTTTAAAGCATGAGCATATGTGCTATGCATTAGTTCCTAGAGTTAGGAAGGAAGAATGCAAGGATACCCCTGTAGAAGTCTTAGGACTGTTAGAAGAATTTCCAGGACATTATATCTGATAATGTGCCTGAGGGTTTACCACCAGTGAGGAAGATCAGTCACCATATTGATTTGGTACCAGGATCTAGTTTACCCAATAAGGCAGCACATAGAATGACTCCTACAGAAATTGAAGAGCTGAACAGGCAAGTCCAAGAGTTGTTGGAGAAGGGACTGATTCGGGAGAGCTTGAGTCCATGTGCAGTACCTACAGTACTAGCACCAAAGAAATATGGAGAGTGGAGGATGTGTACCGACTCTCGAGCCATTAACAAGATCACCATAAAGTACAGATTTCCATTGCCAAGGATGGATGACATTATGGACTGTTTGAGTGGAGCCAAGTACTTCACCAAGATTGATCTGAAGAGTGGTTATCATCAGATTCATGTCAGAGAAGGAGATGAGTGGAAGACAACCTTCAAGACCAGAGAAGGTTTGTATGAATGGTTGGTCATGCCATTTGGGCTAACCAATGCACCAAGCACATTCATGCGATTGATGAATGAGGTATTGAAAGAATTTTTAGGCAAATTTGTCATTGTCTATTTGGATGATATTTTAATATTTAGCAGAACCCTGGAAGAGCATTGATGCATATCAGAAGGGTTTTTGAGAAGCTGCGGGAGGAGCAGTTGTTAATTAATCTGAAGAAATGTAATTTCGTGAAGGAGTTAGTGTACCTGGGATTTGTCATCTCAGTCGAAGGTCTAAAAATGGACCCAAAAAAAGTGAGAGCTATCATTGAATGGCCTACTCCGAGAAGCACGACTGAGGTAAGATCATTTCATGGTCTAGCAAGTTTTTACAGGAAATTCATTAGGAATTTCAGCAGTATTTGTGCACCCCTTACAGAAACAATGAGAGGGGATAAGAAAGAATTTAAGTGGACCTTAGGAGCAGATAAGAGCTTTGATATGTTGAAAAAGAAGGTTACAGAGCAACCTGTTTTGGCACTTCCAGATTTTAATAAGGTATTTCAGGTAGATTGTGATGCTAGTGGTAGTGCCATAGGAGTTGTTTTGAGTCAAGAAGGTAAACCTGTTGCTTACTTTAGTGAGAAACTCAATGATGCTAGAAAGAAGTATTCAGTTTATGATCAAGAGTTTTATGCTATAGTTCAGGCTCTAAAGAAGTGGCGACATTACTTGTTGCCAAAAGAGTTTGTTCTATATACTGATCATCAGGCCTTACAGTATATTAATAGCCAAGGGAAGCTAAATCGGAGGCACCTAAAGTGGGTTGAGTTTCTACAGAGTTATACCTTTGTGTTGAAGCACAGGAGCGGAAGGTCAAATAGAGTTGCGAGATGCCTTAAGTAGAAGGCGGTGTTTGTTGACAGAAATGAAGGTGGAAGTGGTAGGATTTGATGAACTGAAGGGTTTGTACCCTGAAGATCCTGATTTTGTAGAAGCCTGGAAGGCTTGCTTGGCACCTGTTACTTTGGACAGGACCAAGTGGTTGGATTTTTTGATCCAAGATGGAATGTTGTTTAGAGGAGGTCAATTATGCATTCCAAGGAGTTCCATGAGGGAAAATCTGGTCAAGGAAAAACACAGTGGAGGGTTGGTTGGACATTTTGGTCGGGATAAGACCATTGCCCTGGTTAGTGAGAACTACTATTGGCCACAACTGCAGCAAGATGTGAAGAGGTTTGTGCAAAGCTATAGAGTATGCCAGATGGCGAAAGGTGTGAGCCAGAACACTGGATTATATCAGCCATTACCTATACCAGAGAGACCATGGGAGGACGTCAGCATGGATTTCATTCTTGGTCTACCAAGGACACAACGGGGAAATGACTCCATATTTGTGGTGGTTGACAGGTTTTCAAAGATGGCACATTTTATCCCCTACCAGAAAACTAGTGACGCAGTTCACGTTGCAGGTTTATTTTTCAAAGAGGTGGTACGACTTCATGGTCTACCAAGGAGTATCATTTTCGACAGAGATACCAAGTTTGTGGGGTATTTCTGGAGGACCTTGTGGAAGAAATTGAAGACAGATTTGAAATTCAGTTCTGCATACCACCCACAGAATGATGGCCAAACGGAGGTGGTGAATAGAAGTCTGGGAAATCTGTTGAGATGCTTGATAGGAGACAAGCCCACGGGATGGGATTTGGTTTTGCCACAGGCAAAATTTGCATACAACAATTCTGTCAATAGGAGTACTAACAAATCTCCATTCCAGATAGTGTATGGGAGCAGTCCAAGGAATGCTTATGAGTTGAGGAAGATGGATTCAGGGGAGAAGTGCAGTGCCAAGGCTGAGGACTTTGCAGAGCATCTGAAGAGCGTGCATGAAGAAGTAAAGAAGCACATTACTAGCATGAATAACCAATATAAGACAAGGGCAGACCAGAAGCGACGGTTCAAGGAATTCACAGTGGGAGATGAAGTCATGGTCCATCTGAGAAAAGAAAGATTTCCTGCTAAAACCTATAACAAGCTGAAGATGAAGAAGTTTGGACCATGCCGAATTATAGGAAAACGGGATTCAAGCAATGCATATGAAGTGGAATTGCCAAGTGGCCTTAACATATCACCTATTTTTAACATTGCAGATTTGGTAGAATATCATGAAGGAGGCGGTAGCGAGACACCAAGTACAGAGTTGTGGAGTATTCCAACATCTACTCTAGCAATAGACGAGATCGAGGAAATACTAGACACTCGAGCAGGTAGAAGTACCGAGAACAGACGATATTCTGAATATCTGGTCAAGTGGAAGGGCGAGGCCTATCGAAGATACAACTTGGTTGTCAAAAATAGAGGTCGACCACCTGGGTCTTCCTCCAACAGTACAGAAGTGAAGGACACTTCTCAATCCACCCGGAGTGTACGATGCGGGGAGCATTCGGTGGCCGCAGAGCAATCTTGCATCAACAAAAAAAATTCCAAGTGTTTGCTTTGATGTCGCGATATCGCGACATGAGAAAGTCGCAAAAACGTGACATGTCACGATATCACGACAAAGAAAGGAGAGAGGAGGCATGGCGCAAAAATGTCACGATTTCACGACATGTCGTAAAATCGCGACCGAAGCAGGAGAAGGAAGGTGCCCCGAAGAAAATGTCACGATTTCGCAACATGTCGCGATTTCGCGACATGTCACGAAATCACGACCGAAACAGTAGAGCGAAGGCGTAAGAAGAAAATGTCATGAAATCGTGACATGTCACGAAATCGCGACCGAAGCAGGGGAAGGGGAGGTGCCCGAAGAAAATGTCGCGATTTCGCGACATGTCGCGAAATCACGACCGAAACAAGAGAGAGAGGGCAGAAGAAAATGTCGGAACAAAAAAGAAAATGTCACGATTTCGCGACATGTCGCGAAATCACGACCGAAAGAAAGAGGGAGGCGCGAGAGAGAAAATGTCACGATTTCACGACATGTCACGAAATCGCGACCGAAAGCAAGCGAGGAAGGACCAGAGACGAAAATGTCGCGATTTCGCGACATGTCGCGAAATCGCGACCAAAAGAAAGAGGAAGGGACAAAGGAGAAAATGTCGCGATTTCGCGACATGTCGCGAAATTGTGATCGAAGGAACAGAAAGAAGGCAAGGAAGGAAACTGTCGTGATTTTGCGACCCAAAACAGAGAGAGAGAGCAGAAAGCAAAAATGTCATGATATCGCGACATGTCGTGATTTCACGACCCGAGAAGCGAAGAGAAAGCAGAGAGCAAAGATGTCGCGATATCGCGACATGTCACGATTTCGTGACCCAAAGAGGCGAGGAGGAAGCAGAGAGCAAGATGTCGCGATATCGCGACATGTCACGATTTCGCGATCGAAAGAAAGAAAGAAGAGCCGAAAAGGAAGATGTCGCGATATCGTGACATGTCGCGATATCGCGACCCGAAGAAGAAGAAGACAGCGAGAAAGAAATGCTGCGATATCGTGACATGCGCGATATCGCGACCCAAAGGAAAAGAAGGCAACAAGGAAGAAAAAAATGTCGCGATATCGCGACATACTACAGGTTCTCGGTTCGAAAAGGCACGCGTTCCCAGACGGTGTTTCTCGAGGCGGTCCAGGCCGCATTTGTGCATGATTTCTTGCCCGGTAAGCTTGCTGAGCATGGCGGCCACTCGAAGGCTGCGCCCAAAAGTCAGAGACGTTTAGACGGCTCATCAATGCATGTTTTCATGGCTAATCCGATGGCAGTTGCCAGTTGAGGAAAAGGATGTGAAGATTCAGTCATGAAGGCAGAGGGAGGATGTATTCTTCTAGGTGGGTCATTAATGGCCTAGAGGGTCGGGACCTCGAAAGAAACGCAGACATTGCTATAGAAGCAGGTGGTGAATCTGGATAGAAGGGGGGATGAAGGACTGGAAGAAACTACGCCTGCGGGCTAGTATTGTAATTTCTTTGAAGTTTAATGAATGAGATCTGATTGATTTCCTGGGTCCCCATCAGGTGGTCGACAATGTCGTCCCATCTCGGTATACCACTATCTACAGGGAAGCCACAAGAGATTTTTTGTGTCCTCTTTGCATCGCAAAGGTTCAAATCATGGACCTCCCATTCAACGGGCCAGACTTGCCTTCTCCACTTGCGCTACAAAGGCCAGACTTGCCTTCTCCACTTGCGCTGCAAAGACAGACAATTAAATTATTATAATATTATTTTAATTTTATATAATTAATTAAAATATAATAAAATATGTCCCGTAGGGACAACACAACGGTAAGGGCTTTGGCTTCTCTTTGAGAGATCCAAAGTTCAAACGTGGTGTGGGTGTGCGTTGTGTGTTACAAAAAAAAAACAATAATATATATAACTAAAAAATAAAATGTTTGTCTAAAATTATGATAAAATACAAAAACTTAGCATGAGCTAAGAGGGAGTGCAAGTTAGGAGGAAATGCAAGCTAAGAGAGAGTTTGAGCCGAGATTCAATCATGACAGAAAAGTGATGGGTTCATTTAAAATATTATAATAATATAATAATAATAAATAATATTAAAATAAGATTAAATTATTATAATTTTATATAATTAATTAAAATATAATAAAATATATAACTTAAAAAAAAAAAAATTGTCTAAAAATTATGATAAAATATAAAAATTTAGTGTGAGTTAAGAGGGAGTGCAAGTTAGGAGGAAGTGCAAGCTAAGAGGGAGTGTGAGCCAAGATTCAATCATGATAGAAGAGTGATGGGTTCATCGAGAGTGCATTAATGTTTCAAACCCTTACCATGAATGCATGGAACATTGTGTATCGCCCA
The DNA here is from genome assembly GCA_028583015.1 of Wollemia nobilis. Classification (NCBI taxonomy): domain Eukaryota; kingdom Viridiplantae; phylum Streptophyta; class Pinopsida; order Araucariales; family Araucariaceae; genus Wollemia; species Wollemia nobilis. Next base: position 18,957,488 of record JAQPPZ010017235.1, read on the forward strand.
AATTTTTTGCACCCCTACCTTCAGGCTAAAGGATCCATACCCGAAAGGGGGGTGAGAAAAGGATGGAACAATACCTCGAACGGAGAGGCTCTTTGAAGGTCGCACCTCTCCGTCCGAGGTATTGTTCCATCCTTTTCTCACCCCCCTTTCGGGTACGGATCCTTTAGCCTGAAGGTAAGGGTGCAAAAAATTTGGGCGATACATTTTGGTGAACCCGACGTGAAACTAAAAACACCTTTTGAAAACAATCCAAAAAAAAAAACACATTATTAAGAACATCTAGAATCATTAGAAAACTGTTAAATTTGCATATCATACTTAGATGGTAGATTATAATAGAAGACGAGTTGTCTCCATAAATGTTGAAAATCAATTAACGACCATAGAGATTACTTCTGTGCTTAGAGTACCTCAAACATATAGAGCCCAACCTTTGTGGGACGAACTTGATAGGAGATTGGGTATTATTGAATCTAGATCTGCAGAACTTAGGCAAATTAAGAGGTTTGTCCTAGATAGAATCCTGGATCCTGATCAGGTGACTTTGTATCATGAACTTCAGAGAGCTTGCCATAGGTGGTTAGCCGATAAAAGAGCACTTGTGTCTTCTGAATTATACACCTTTGAGGAATACCTTGAGAACGCAGTTGTAGTACATAAATTTCTATCTCGTGTAGAGGATCAAGAAGTCGTTCTTACGGATAGAAAGAGATGGAATAGAGTTCCTAGAGCTGTGTTGTATCGAGAGTATTGCCATGAACTTTATTTTTACATGTCGGAGTCTGAAATAGATCATATTACCATAGCACACTTTGTCAAGTTCTTGAAAAACAACTTCCAATTTGAAGAGGAGCATTTCATGACTCCTGATGAACTTGACCCTATCAATGATATCCATAAACTATTCATAGAAAGCTAAGTGATTCTTTCTACTATTGTTTCTTACAACTAGCATGTTGTTTGTTATTTTTATTCTCGCAAAATAATAATATAATAAAATCACAAAAAAAAAACAAAAACAACAAAACATTTCCTTTTAAAATATTATAGTAGGTATATAGTTAAAATATATACCTCTCAACCCTATCGCATATATATATATATATATATATATATATATATATATATATATATATATATATATATTTGCTAAAACCTAAGTTTAGCACAATGCCTAGACTTAGGAATGGAAAACAAACCGAAGAAGATGAAGATTGGTTAGGAAGACCATTAACTGACCAAAATGTCCCTCCTGAGGACCAAGTTCAGGAAGAAGAAACCCTAGACCAACAAGAAGAAGAGCTTGTTGTAGGAAATGAACAAGAAGAAACTATTAGAGAGGAAGGATCCTCATCCCCTAAAATGTCTCCGGGAGGAGCTATCACTTTTGAGAACATGGAACAATTCTGGAAGTTCATTAACACTAATATTGGTGTTTTTAATAGAGCAGCCCATATGGACAAGGATCGAATTAGTGACACTCAAGCAACTCTAGAAGAAGTATTTCAAACACACACTAATCCCTTGTCCTTTATTGACCAAGAGAGTGATCAAGCTGGACCATCCAATTTGGATATAGTAGCTGTGATCCAGAGCATGCAACAACAACAGGTTACCCAATGATCTAAAGTGCCTGTTAACAAGCCTAGAGTCATTCCCGCACAAAAGAAACCATCATTTACTGCTCTATTTCGCCAAGCTCTTGATCAACATACCTTAAATCAACAAAAACCCAAAACAAAACCGAACACCAATTACCAACAATCTAAGGTACAACATAATACTATTACAAATCCCCTTCATAATACTCTTCCTACCAACACTTTGCATAATAGCAATATAACATCTAATCCTTGTGTCACACCATCATACGCTCATAGATCCCATACCTATGTGCCACCGAACCAATATGGTGGACAAACTAGCAATTTGGAAGCCGTGGTGAAATAGTTAGTTTCCCGCATGGACCAGATAGATCCCTACCATCCCTCGTACAATTATCGAGAGATGTGTAGTCAGCCTTTAGATCCTATAGTCGTAGCACAGCCGTATCCTAAACATTTTCCTATGCCTGTTCTTCCCATATATAAAGGAACCGAAGATCCCATAGAGCATCTTCGTATGTTTAGGATAGCATGTCATGATATATCACATGATGACTTGTTATTACTAAAAATGTTCCCAAAAAGCTTGGGAGGAATGGCATTAGAGTGGTATTATCAATTACCCACTAATTCTTTGAGGAATTTCGAAGAAACTGTCGAGTCTTTTGTTCATCAATTTAGTGCCTACATCGAAAGAGATGTGACCATTAAAGATTTGTATAACTTAAAACAGGGCAAAGAGGAATGCTTTGCTGATTTCCTAGCTAGGTGGAGACAGTTGATAGGAAAATTGCACTTTGTGTTACCTTATAGGGAGATGTTGGACATCTTTATTAATAATTTGCAAGAGCAACTATCTTACGAATTATCAATCGCTACCTTGACCACCTTCGATCAGAGCTATAGACTTAGCCCGAAGAGTGGAAGATGCTCTCATTAGGAGAGGCCAACTTAAAAAGAGAGACGATGAGAAAACATCCAAAAATCAATATAAGAATAAACAAGTTGTGGGTGATGGAGTCACCGATAGCAGAAATATTGCTAATGTTAATGCTGCGAAGACAACGGAGAAGTTTGTACTGAAACCTCCTGATAGACCTCCTCGAGAATTTACTAGGTTAAATCAACCTTTATCAACTATTCTACCACAATTATTAGAACGAGGTTTGATTCAATTACCAAATATTCGGGAACCTGATCCAACTATACCCGGATACAGAGCAGATTTACACTGTGACTTCCATAGAGGACCTGGACACACTACCAACTCTTGTAAAATATTAAAACATAAAATACAGGACTTGATTGATAACAATGAGATGGAGGTGCAAGCCTTTCAACCTAAGCAAAATCCTCCTAATAATGTTCAAAAGAACACCCCACAAAACCAGAATCAGAATGCCAATCAGTCATTGGACATATTTCAACATCCCTTACCAAAACATGGTAAGGAGGTGGCTAATCAAGTTGAACATCATAATGTCCCTCCTCCTGCCCGATATGTAGGAACTATTAGTGGGCATTTACCTGTTCATGATCTAGAAATATTTGACACAACTTTATCCGTGGTTACAACCAGGCCTCTATATAATATTCAGATACCTGATCTTAGTGATACAGAATACGAGACCGAGAGTGATATGGAAATCACATCAAATCAATCGAATAGTTCTAAAGATGAATCGGATCCTATTCACCCTATCACAAGTTATATGGTTCCAGAAGAGCCATTTCCAAGAAGAGTCACTACTAGACCATCGTCTCACCGATTACTTTCTAATGAGCTAGCTATAAACGCTAGACCAAGACCCATTCATCATCCGCAGAATAATATTGTGGGTACCATCGGAGCTGTTACTAGACAACAGGCTCAAAATTCTCAACAAGATCAAATTCAGAATGGTGGATCAGCTCCATTTGTTTTGAAGGTTCCTAATAAAGGGAATCATTCACCTAATGTTCAACCTAAACCTCCTTATAATATTAATGAACAATTATCAAATATTACAGCTAGAATTTCTCTCTTGGACCTTTTAAGATCTTCTCCTACACATAGAGATGAATTAATGCTCACATTAAGTCAGATGATGGTACCACAAGACATTCAACCTGAAGCCATGGCCGATACTATAATAACTCGTGAAGTTGATTGTATTGACTTTCGGGATAGAGACATACCGCAACATAGTTTACATAAAGATAACCCCTTGTATATTACTGCCTTAATTGGAGATGTAGCAGTCAAACGAGTTTTGATTGATAATGGTTCATCTTTAAATATCTGCACTTTTGACTTCTACCAAATATTTGGGTTTAGAAGTGATGAAATGAAAAGAACTGATATGATCATAAAAGCTTTCAATGACGAAACACAAGAAACGTGTGGAGTTATTACCATTCCATTGCAAGTTGGTCCAAGAACCTTGGATACGACTGTGTTTATTGTACATTGCCCTGCATCGTACAATATACTCTTGGGTCATCCTTGGATCAACGCGATGCGAGCTGTTCCCTCAACTTTACATCAATGTGTTAAGTTCGAATTTAAGAATCAGTTGGTTACCATTCATGGTGATCCAAGACCCTTTGATATGTGTGCTTTGGCAGAACCTATTGGAGTTCAATTTTGCCCCGCTCTGTCATCCACACATCCTAATTCTCATTATCCATCTAAACATGTGAAACTCACACCCACAACGTCATCTACTTCTTCTCCATCAGTTGCACCTCCACATATAGCTCAACCATCTTCTGAACAAACCGCATTAGGACCTAAGAAAGATCCTAATCCCACAACCAATGTCTCTTGTTCTACTCCTATAACTTCCATACCTTTAATAGACCCATCTATCGACACCTCTACACCGTCTACATCCACCAAATTCATATTTTCTGCATCGAAAGACGTAGGGAATGTTCCTTCTACCTCTTATGCTCTTACCGACGAGCTCTTACCCGATCTATCTAAAATTCTTATATCAGAAGAAACGAATGCTTCTATGCAAGATTCCCTTATTTTAAATAATTTGCCACCATCTCCTCATACCTTGGGCCTCCCACAACCTATGGGAAGTATTTACCAAGTCGGGAGTTGTGCCTTTATTTATAAGGGATATGACTGGGGTAGAATACCTAGAAACATCAGAACTCATTATGATGGATATGCTCGATGTTATTTTACTAATGAGTATATTAAAGCCAAACCTATAATGCTTAAATTGGGATATAAAGGGAAAGGTTTGGGACCTTTCCAGAATGGTATGAAAGAACCTTTTGAGGTAGAAGCGTGGCCCGCCCGATGTGGTGTGGGCCTATTTTCTAGTAAGGGTCAGCCATTCCCATTTGAGGATGATGACCATCTTATATGTTACCAAGATTATTTAGATGAACGCGATGCTTTGCATTTAATGAATAAGACATTCACATGTAATATGCTATCTATAGCTTATCCTGAGATGATCGCTGAATCCGACGATGAGTTGGAGGGAGATATCTTTCACGATGTCTCCGTTGAGGAATTATTACATAATGGATTTTATTTTGATGGCTCTATACCTAGTATAGCCCAGCTTGAGGCCACGACTCCTCAAGACGAATTATCCAAGCTAACCTTGGAAGAATTACAAGAATTGGGCGTTTCACCCGCCCCACCTAATTTTGAGAGAGATCTACACATGGAAGTAGAAAATGTCATAAAAATTAACATTGGAACCAACGATAACCCTCACATAATCAACATTGGATCAGAATTGAGTCAAGAAAAATAGGATAAATACATTGCATTTCTTAAAGAATATGAAGATGTTTTTGCTTGGACATATGAAGATATGCCAGGTTTAGACCCTTCTGTAGTTATGCATCACCTAGTAGTGCATCCGGATGCTAAACCTGTTAAGCAGAAGCTTAGAAAAATGCATCCTAAAGTGGCCTTACTAGTCAAAGGGGAGTTAGAAAAACTCCTGAATGTTATTTTTATACAAGCCATTGATTATGCTGAATGGATCTCGAATGTAGTTCCAAGTAACTAAGAAAGAAGCTACTAAGATTAGGGTTTGTACAGACTTTAGAGATATTAATGTTGCATGCCCTAAAGATGATTTTCCCCTTCCCAATATGGATCAGATCATTGATTTTACTGCTGGGAGTGGAATGATATCCTTAATGGATGGATTTTTTGGTTATAATCAGATCAGGATAGCTCCTGAAGATCAGGCTAAAACAACCTTTATTACCCCTTGGGGGACTTTCTGTTGGAAAGTGATGCCATTCGGTTTGAAGAATGCAGGTGCAACCTATCAACGAGCCATGACTTATATCTTTCATGATATGATGCATGATATACTACATGATTATGTAGATGACATTATAGCTCGTTCTACTGAAGAAGATGACCATTTAGATGACTTGAGAAAAGTATTTGATCGGTTAAGGGAATATCTTATCCGATTGAATCCAACCAAATGTATATTCGGAGTTAAGTCAGGTAAATTATTGGGGGTTATAGTTTCTTTACGTGGCATCAAAATTGACCCTCTCAAGATTACGGCTATCACTGATATGCCCGCACCTACAAATATATCTGAATTACGGAGTCTACAAGGTAAGCTTCAAGCTATCCGTCGCTTCATCGATAAGCTGGCGGATAAAACTGGACCCTTTCTTAAGCTTCTTAAGAAGGATGTCTCTTTCCATTGGGACGACGAATGTAAGGAAGCATTTGAACTCCTCAAACAATATCTTCTTAACCCACCTGTACTTTCGCCACCTAAACCTGATCGCCCATTTATCTTGTATATTTTTGCTTCAGATTTTGCTTTAGGAGCTATGTTAGCTCAACTTGATGATGAGAAAAGAGAGCGTGCTAATTATTACATTAGCAGAACATTAATTAGTTATGAAACCCGCTACACAACATTAGAGAAGTTATGTCTAGCAGTCGTATTTTCTACACAGAAACTATGCCATTATATGCTCAGTCAGAAAACATACGTTATTGCTAAATCCGATCCCTTGCGGTATCTCATGAGTCGACCTTATTTATCTGGTCGCACAACGAAGTGGGTTCTTGCTCTAAGCGAGTTTGAACTCACGTTTATAGGACAAAAGTCTGTTAAGGGTCAAATCATAGCAGATCAATTAGCTGCTGCACCCTTAGAGTCCACCCATCCCCTCGTCATTGAGTTTCCTGACGAATGCCTTAACCTAGAGGCGGATCATTCAGAGCAATGGTCCCTATACTTTGACGGAGCCCGATGCATGAGTGGGGCTGGTGCAGGTATTATTTTGATATCTCCACAGAAACATCTCATACCTCTATCCTTTAAATTAACGTTTGCCTGTACTAATAACACTGCTGAATATGAGGCTCTAATCCTTGGATTACGAGCTGCCCTGGCACTAAAAATTAAAAATCTATTAGTTTTCGATGATTCTCAACTTGTTATAAATCAAATTAATGATGTTTATCAGACCAGAGATGATAAATTGTGCCCATATAAAGCATATGTATTACAATTAATATCTTTATTTGATCAAGTTACCTTGGAAGCTATTCCTAGAACTAGCAATCGTGCGGCTGACGCTATGGCCGCAACTGCATCTCTTTTACCCTTGGAGTTAGATGACGAATATGCTACCATCATTATTCGTCGACTCCAGGAACCCGCTTCAACTAAATCATGCTTGGAACCTTTGGACGTGTTTCTAATCAACGAAACTATTCCTGAACTTTGGTACACTGACATCCTCAATTTTCTTCAAAATGGGACCTTCCCTGAAGGTTTTAATAGAAACCAACGTCGGTTATTACGTAGACGAGCAAGTCGCTTCGTAATAATTGGCAATACGTTATATAGGAGATCTTTTGAAGGTATCCTATTGAGATGTTTGAATCTAGAAGAGTCTAGATCAGCTTTGAGTGAAGCCCATGATGGATCTTGTGGGGGACACTTTAGTGGTAGCGCCATTGCTAAGAAGCTCCTTAGGATAGGATATTTTTGGCCTACCATGGAGAATGATGCACATGATTACGTGCGCCATTGCGACAAGTGCCAGAAACACATTGACCTTGTCCATGCGCCTGCACAAGAACTACGGGCTATTTCATCTCCTTGGCCCTTTTCAAAATGGGGCTTAGACATCATCAAAAAAATCAATCCTGTGTCATCTGATGGACACAAATTCATCATAACCGCCACTGAGTATTTTATGAAGTGGGTCGAAGCTATGCCCTTAGCTTCTTGCACTCGGAACGCAAGTTTCCAAGTTTATTCTTAATCAAATTATTTGTAGGTTCGAAATTCCTGCAAATCTCATCTCGGATAATGGAACTTGTTTCAAAAACAAAGATGTAAAGAAACTATGTCAAAAATATAAAATTCAACATCGTTGGTCCACTCCCTATTATCCTCAGGGTAATGGCCAAGCAGAAGCATCTAATAAAACATTAATTAAAATCCTCAAGAGACTGGTCAATAAATCCGGCCGTGATTGGCACATTCAATTATATCCTGCTTTGTGGGCTTATCGAACTAGCATTCGTACTCCCACGGGCACTTCACCTTTTGTTTTGGTTTATGGCGCTGAAGTTGTTTTTCCCTTTGAACTAGAAGTTCCTTCTTTGGCTCTGCTACTTCAAGATACTGAAGTAGGAGATGAATATCATGTTGGAAGATTTAGTCAGCTGGAACTCCTAGATGAGAAGCGCATTAATGCTTTGGAGCATCTTCGTGCCTACCAGAACAAGCTCAAACGAGCATATCTCAAGAAAGTTCATAATCGATCCTTTGAGATCGGTGACCTCGTCTTAAAAGAAAATAAAAAAAATACTAATGCAACTAAAGACCTTAAAGGCAAATTCGAGCCTAACTGGCTTGGGCCATATATTATCACTGCTAAATTTGGATCGGGAGCATACAGATTAGCTACCTTAGATGGTAAATATCTTAAAGAACCTATGAACATTATGCATCTTAAGCGCTATTATGCATAAATCTGGTAATTTCGTCACTGTATATATTATACATATTGTCTCATATTAGTAATTCATATAAAAATTTCAAAAAATAGTAATATTATGTATTCTCTCAATTCATAAATTAAAAATCAAAATATAAAAAAATCAAAATCATCAAAATCCTCAAAAACATCTTCTATTTTGCACCTGTCAATTCTTGAAGTATTGCAGTTATATTTTCAGTTATTTTGGATAAATTAGCATTTATCTGGAATCCCTCACTTTCACACTCACATGAATAAATATCTTGATCTTATTTGGTATGATTATTAATCTCTCTTATATCGAAGTCCACAGTTGAATTAAATAAAGTTTTGAGCATAGAGAACTGATCTTGTTATTTACTTGAACCAAGTACACCTTTTCACATTAAAATGATTTCATTGCAAATTCAAAACGATGCTACACAGTAGAAGTGGTCTCTTGAGCGAAAAGTTTCCCCTGCTATCCTATCATGCACATGGTCTAGAATCTTTGAGAATTGACAAAAGGACAAGCTCACCCCTGCCTAGAATAAAAATCCCTTGCTCTACAACCAATCCGAGCAAGTATCCCTAGTATAGGAAGAAAAAGAAAAAGAAAAAGAAAATCAAGAAAAATCATGAGAAAAAGAGAAATTATTCAGAAGCATTATTGCAGTATCATTTTGTACCATCTCAGCAATATTTCAGCATTATCTCAGTGTCAAGCAAATACAAAAAAAAAAAATAGAAAAAGAAAAGAAAAGAAAAAGCAAAAAGCAATAAATCCTCCCCCCTACCCTTTGAAAGAAAAGAAGGGTGAATGAGCTTGAATCCCTGGAATTCTCAATTATTCGAAAATCATGAGGTAAGCCCCATAACAGGTGGTTTGTGCCCAACCCGCTTGGCCTTGGGTAATTCCTTTTTGCGTGGTGACATGTCTGTCACATTAGCGACCTTCTTTTGTATAGACCTATGTCCGCTTATGGATCAGCTAGCTCTTGATGACCCGACTTACATAGTAGTCTGGTACGGTTACATGCATATAAATCATGGTCAACGAACACTCATTTGGTTAATTCAAATTACTTGTATCAAATTATCTTGCTCAAAATCGGTAAATGAACATTACAATTGCACACACATTTGTGTTTGAGAGATTTTGTATCATTATGATAGATCAAGATCGGCAATGAACTCACATATGCACATGGGGTTCCTTATAAATCTAAATTTTGTCTTTGAGATAATTTAAAATATTTATTCAAATCTTCTGGAATAATTTGACTTTCTTACCTGAGAATATCTGCTTAGCGTAAAATCAATTAAATACATTTTTTTCAAAAATCCAAAATTTTCTTGCAAAACATGTTCAAAAATCTAGCAATAAAGTCACATTTATATATTTTCGACTTTCGCGACGATGGTATAGTTCCTAAACCTAAATTGGAATTTTATGCCTAGTGCAAGTCCTCATTTTTATATATTTTTTGTTTATCTCAAAATCAAAAATCAACTATGCAATAAAACTATTATATCAATTTCTTCTTTGGATTTCGCGATGATGGTATAAGTCTATACCTAAAATTCTATGCCTAGCGCAAACCATCGTTCTAATTTTATTTCCCATTTATTTAATCCATAAAAGCATATGGCTTAAATCATTATGTTACACAATTGTGCTTTAAAAAGAACGAAAACTTTTCTATTTCATTTCATTATGTCAACATTCATTTTTTTTGCGACGATGGTATAATTCCTAGGGAATTGTTCAAATTTCTATCATACTTAGGAATTTTATGCCTAGAAAAAATCATATTTTTAATATTTCATGCATAATATTTTCATGGAAATCTGAAAACAAATCATCACTATTTTTCATCATCACAACACAAAGTCTTAAGAAAGTCTCTTAAGCACCCTTTTACTTTTAGCAATATTTCTCTCATACCGGGATTAGCTTGATGACCTAGCGAGCGACGACTCCATGAAATGGTCATGTAACAACGACAATGTCCTTTGAAATTATTGTTAGAAGTCACTTTATTTTCATCAAAACACACCACAACAACCAGTTTGTTTACATCAGATTATTTCATTTAATTTTATAGCATGACATAAAATTATAATATTTTCAACGACATAATTACATGAATAGTCAATCAACAATTAAAATATTAAAGCATCATAAAACATATGCACAAGTCATATCACAAAAAGAACATCATATATATATCAAGAAGTATATACATCATATCAAAACGGATTGGTATGCCACAATCTATACCCCGGCATACTCAATCATCTCAAAAATAGTCTATGTACAATATGCATCTAGCCTCGAGAAGACCTCGAGCTCTCAGCCTCATCTCCTCTCCCGCCCTGAGGTGGAGGAGGTGGTCCCATCGAAGCCCATCCTATGTCGTGGGTCCTCGACGTCGATCGTGATGATGTCCTCGATGACCCCATCCTGATCGGCTCCGCAATGTCGACTGGCAACTGTATCCTCTGGCCCTCTAGAACCAGTTGGTAGTACACTCCCTGATAGAACGTGATCTGAGCAACCGACCACGCCAGCTCCAGAATGCTCGCCCCTCCGCCCCGAGCCCTGAGCCGTGTAGCCTCATCCTGTAGAGTCTACACCTGAGCTCGTAGGCGGGCATTCTCCACCCGAAGAGCTGCCATCTCGCTGCTCTCCCCCACCTCGACACCCTTGCCCCTATCGGGCGATGGTGGCCTATCCCTCTGCTGAGGAGGGAGTCTGTCTCTCCTCTCCTCTCTCCTCCTCCTCTCGACTGTTGCTGTCTCTCTGGAGCCTGTGGTGCTCTCCGACGTCTCTCTCGAGGAGGCCATCGCTGATCCCTCCCTTCGTGACCCCTCACTGCATCGATGGTAGCCTGGCACCGCCTCTCCATCTATTGCACTACAACATGCATCGGACCCTATGCCCTCATCATTCGAGGAGGGCGGATGCATGCATACTAGGCATCATACTCGTCTGCTACCCCCGCATCATCCCCATCCACTGGCTGAATGGGGGCATCATCAGCATCCTGACTCCAGAACCTCTGCATGTCTGGAGCTCCGCTCAGTGTGGTACTATCCCACATAGTCCGGGAGTACTCATAATCCCTAAGACTAGGGATCCCCTGTTGTAGACCGAACTACCTCAAAACTCGATCGTAGCGATGGAGCTCTACCTCTCCTCGCTCTGTCCTCAACCATATGACTCGCCTGATGTGAGCCAACTCCTATCCATCCTCTACCCACCTTGGATGCTCTCTCCATGGTCTCTAGGTGATCCGATCTAGGGTGAGGTCATCCAGCAACCTCTAGGACGTCGGTAGATCTATCCACCACTGTGACCCTCTTTGGAGCCACCAGTAGAAAACTCGGGGTCTCTCCCGGTCAACTCCTATCAGTGGAAGCCCTATCGGCCTCCACATCGCAATGTGCTCCCAGCACCAAACCTGTAGAAGTGATGTCAACACCAGACATCGACCCCCCTTGTATACGACCCTGTAAAGGATCCTATACAAGCGGCACAGTACAAAGCTGCCCCAAGAAAACCTGTATCTATGGTCTCTCATGTCACAAACCACATCTGACAGTAGCCACGGTAATCTGCATCCTCTCTGGTGGCATAGAAGAAGGCCACCCACCACCCCTGCCAAAACTTGGGTCAATCGAGATTCCCTAGGTATCCGCCTCAATGCCTCGATGTTCACTCCGCCCTTCTCCAGGATGAAGCTCGGGTCCGCGCACAATCTCATCATGGCGTGGCCCTGATTGGCCAAAGGCATCATGAATCGACCATGTATGGGGATCCTCAAGATCCTCCATACATCCTCTAGAGTGGGAGTCATCTCCCCTGTCGGTAGCCAAAAGCAGGATGACTCCGGATACCATCTCTCTGCTAGGGCTATCAGTAGCCCCATGTCTGTAGGAATTTGTGGCATCTCTACCACATGCTGCAGTCCTACCTCTGCCAATCTGTCTCGCTCGACCTGATCGAGCACGACCAAATCATCTCTTAGACCTCCGTATTTCCACTCCCAACTCTTTAGCAATCCCCTCTGCAAAATAAGCAATAAAACAACAAAAATCATTAGTACATAAAAAAAAATCATTAAAATCAAATCATCCCATAAAAGTTGATATCGCCCATTATTGGATGATATCGTACCAATTTAGATAAAATCATCCTTAATAGGACGAAATCATCCTTAATTTTGGGATCGCCCCATATTGGACGGGATCGCCCCTATTTCTCTGATTTCGTCCCTAGACGAAATCGGCAATATAGAGACGATTTCGTCCGTGGCTTACAAACGACCGCGACGCCAAAAAAAATTAAAATTCAAGTAAAAAAATTAAGTAAATCAAGTTAAAAACACAGTAAAACTAGGTTTAGATCCTTACCCGCAACCCGCGTCGGATCTCTATCGATCTGTGTGTCGTTTCCACCATTTTCGCTGCAGAGCTCTGAAATAGTGAAAGTGAACAGTAAAAATGAATTAGGGTTTTACCCTATTTTTCTTATTTTTATTCAAAAAATGACATTTTTTTTAATTTTTTCTTTTTCGCGCTTTTACCTCAAACGTTCGATTTGGGTAAAAACTCGGAGGGGGCACCATAGTAAACAGTCGTACGATTCGACCTAGAATCATCGTCTAAAAAATGGAATAAATTTTTGCTTTCTCGTAAAGCGTGAAGAACTCGTCTTTAACGCATTTTTTTGGAAAATGCGCTAAAGAGGGGGCAAAATGTAGCACCCTAAAATTGGTGCAGTTAAACCATCAATAAAAAGTAGAAATTTGAATTTTAACCCCGAAACCACCCGTTAACCGCTCACCTCATTTTTTGCACCATTTTTAGAGGTTGTTGTGACCGTTGGACGATATCGTCATCGATCTGACGATATCGTCCCAAATCGGATGAATTCATCTGGAACAGAACGTCCAGATGATTTCATCCCAAAACCAAATTTTTGCAATTAGCTTCTATTCCAATGACCTCTCCAACTTGGGTAGAAGCGTGTCTGTGCGGTTGGAGATTCCCACATTGAGGATCTCCCAGATTGGGATGATCCCCAACCTCCTAACCTCCCCCTAATCCTATATAAACTGGGATTTTTCTAGTTTATCTCCCTGGATCCCCTGACTCCCTGATCTCCCATCATTCGCACTTGTGTTTTCAAGTTTTGTTGTAGGATTTCACTGTGTTTCAGTCGGAGGTAGCTCGGATCGTCGCAGGCGATTCAACTACAATCTTAGATGATCCTGTCAAGATCGGCGATGATCTTGTATGATTACAGATGATCCGATCTGCAATTCAGCTTGGGGGCAATCGAGCCCTGAGTTTGCATTCTCTATCTCATTTTCCTTATTTATTGGTGCATTAGATTAATTTACTTTTGTTTTGCATCTTGGAGTTCACCTCATTTAGCATAATTGCATGATAAAATTCAAAATAAGTTTCCAAAATAGTGCATCTCATTTAATTTGATATCTAGATTTATCATTCAAACATCTATACTCTTATTTCTATCATTTTGCATCATTCTTGCAATTGTATTTTTGGTTTTTGGTGTCTGTTTTCTTGATTGCAGGTTTCGACGAATTCGCCTGACAAATTCGTCAGGTCGTTGATGATCTTGGGTGATCTCGGATGATCTCCTATGATTTGGGATGATTTTGTATAATTATAGATGATCCTGTCATATCCAGGATGATCTGGACTCCTACAAGCTTTAGAATCTTCATCAGACATCAGAAATCAGGTGTACTCTTCTCCATTTTATATATTCTCTGTATTCAATCACATTAGGATTCATTTATGTCTTCTATTTTCATGTAAATCAGAATCTTCATATAGAATAGCTTAGCTTCATTTTGGCCAACCTAGGAATCTGAATGATTGAACATAAAATGAACAAATCAAACCCATTTTCAAACCTAGGCGTGGAAACTGCCACTCAAAGTTTCTTGGTGAACCCCACCATCCATCAAAAATTCACCTTTATACCCCTCCCCCGAGAGGCGCGACCTTCAAAGGGCCTCTCCATCCGAGGTATTGTTCCATCCTTTTCTCACCCCCCTTTCGGGTACGGATCCTTTAGCCTGAAGGTAAGGGTGCAAAAAATTTGGGCGATACACATTGTTTACAAAAAATTGGTGAAGTGAAGGAACATCAAAAAAAGAAGAGACAAATATTATTTTGAGCCAAGAGGAAGTGCAAGCCAGGAGTGAGCGAGCGTGAGGCAAGAGAGAGTGCAAGTCGAGATGGACCGCGAACCAAGAGGGAGTGCAAGCCAAGAGTAAGCCCTATTAGTTGGTATGGAATGAAAGTCATATTTGAAAGCCCTAATGGGAAGTCGAGATGTCCTAGTTAGAAGTATGGAGGCCTAAGTTAGAGATAAAAAGAGTGAATACATGACAAGTTTGATCTAGGTAGCATATGTTACACCAAAAGTAATTATCAAGGATGAGATGATTGAGCATGATATAATGGTTTTTAAAAGTAGAGGGTTAATATGTAAGTTCCATAGATCATGACCATGGTTTTTGGAGATTCAAAATTGGATCAAGTAGAAGTGGAGATTAATTCAAATTACTATGTGACTTTTCTTCCTAAATTTTTTTTCCTCATCTTTTGCAATTCAGAAATTAGGGATAAAATAATGGTTGGTGGCCCATGGCTTAGGGTAAGAGATGCACTTTATTTGATACCATGGAATTTAAATTTTTCTGTTGAGACATAAACTATTAAGAAGCTTCTAATATGGGTTACGCTTTTTGGACTTCCATATCGACTTATAAATAAGGATGTTTTGAAGAATATTGGAAATACCTAAGGGAATTCATCAAGGAAGGACTAACTACTAAGGAGCGAGAGCATGCTATATATACTCGAATACATGTTGCCATGAATATTTGAAAACCTTTGCCATAATCCATTAAGAATAAATATGAATTAAGAGAATGCAATCAACAATTAGATTATGAAAATATCACATTTTGTTGCCACAATTGTTATGAGATTGGACACATGACAAGAGTTTGCAAAGTGAAAGCTATGAAGAAAGAGACAAAAAATCTTGTGATGAGATAAACTTTAAGATGAAGCAAGAAAATCATATAATAATAGAAGTTGGATCAGATCAAGGATATTCCACTTTGAAAGAAGAGGCAAAGAAAACTTATCTATAGTATCATTTGGCAAGTTTAGAAAGAATTAAAGGTGCAAAAGAAGATATGGAGATAAATCCTAAAGACGATAAAAGAAGTCAAATTTATTCTAGGTAAATCATCTTCATTTTTCTCAAGTAGTATAAAATCCTATCCAGGTAATAAAAATGAAAGGGGTGAAGATGTTATCCCTTGCAATTTTAAGGTTTCAAGAGAAGCATAATAAAGAAATGAGATGGAGGAAATCCATAACAATTTAGATTTTTTAGGGCAGAATAAAAAGGTAATTTCTACAAAAGAGCATCCTTGCACTTCAGGGTTTCTAGGACAATGTTAGGAATTCACCATGTACAAACAATACAAAGCCTATGCGGAAAAACAAATAATAATAGCGACAATAGAAAAATAGTTCAAACCCTAGTTAACAGTGCAATAAACAATAGGCAATCACACAAATGTAAGAGACACAAGATATACGTGTTTGGGCAATGTACCCTACGTCCACGGAGAAACAATCAGTCCTTTGTATTATTAACAAGACAACAATTTTCTCCTCTTGTACAATGTTTCCTCCCCTCTCTTCCTCCAAACCAGAAAAGAGCATTCCACCATAGAGGCAGTCTTTACAGTACAAAATATATGGAGATTCGTGTCTTTTCCTCTACCCAAAACCACATAGTGGTGTCGGAATACAATGAGCCAAAAACATGGTCTGATAACCACCCATACGCTTATCACATTATTATGACAAGTGTTTTTCACCAAAAAAATGCAGTTAAATTGCCAGTCATAAATTTTTAATAAAAAGTTTCTCCATCAACAATATCTAATGGTAATTAAATATTTAATGCTGCCCCTTGGAACCCCGTTCAAGTTTCTATTGTTGATCGTTGCCCATCAATATTTAATGGCCTTGGAATTCTGCCAACAATATTAATTGTAATTAATTTCTTGTTATCAATTTGGCTCCATTACCTAACAAACAACATAAATATGATTGTGCTTTTGATTATATTCTTTGCGCTTCAAACCCTTTAGAACAAGGCAAACCTAAAGATGATAAGTCTTACATGAGCATTGTGAGAAGATTGAAGAGATTGATGAAGATGAAAGTATTGTTGAGAATGAAAGAAAGAGAGGAAGACCCAAGAAACAAAAACAAAGAAAAAAAGAAACCCAAAGGAATATTGATATGGGAAAGAAAAGCAAATATAAACCCGCAAATAAAAAACAAAAAAAAAACAAGGAAAACAATATTTTGGAATATTAGGGGAATGAATAAAAACCCTAAAAAAAAGTAATAAAAAATTGCGAGGTTGTTATAAACAAGATAATTATAGATATAAAGGTTGGGCAACAAATGTTTTAGCCATTTGTGGTGTTGAATTTCATCTTGACAGAATAAATATCGAAAGACATCTAATATAAAAGGAATTGATTATGAAAATTTAGTAGTTTGAGGAAGATAATAAAGAATATCATCCAGGAAGATTAAGAATATCATCGATAAAGAATGTCATCCAAAAAAAGGCAAACGAAGAATACTTTGATAGAAAGGTAATAGTTGAGTATACTTTAATTAACTTGTTAAAAATGTAATGAAATCAATGTAATGTTTTGAGTGAAGCCATATATATATATATATATATATATATATATATATATATATATATAATACTTTTACATATAATTTTATAAATTTTAAACTTTTTATATATAAAACATACTTTTAGTATCTCTTGGTTTTTGACCTAAGTTCAAATCACACAAGGGATAGGACCCTTTCAAAACCTATGCTTTACCCTATTTTTTTTTTTGTTCTTGTTGGAAAACCGTAGTAGTTAGGTTTTTATTTAAGAAACACAAGTTCAAATAATACAAAGGATCAAAGGAACCCATGCCTTAAAATTCAAGAAACTTCATCTTTATCCAACAAACTAAGATTCAAGAAACACAAGTGATAACAATGGTCTACTTCATCTTTATCCAACAAACTAAGATTCAAAAAAGTTTCCAGGCAACAAACAAAAAAAAACATACTTTTACTAATTATAATAAAAATATTTAATAAAAATAAAAAAATCATAAAATAACAACTAAAACATTTAGTTGAAGTACATTGAAAACCACCTCACATAAAAACATAATACCAAATACAACTGAAACATTCAGTTGAAAACCACCTCACATAACAACCTAATACCTTTACTATTAGAATGTCCAATAAAAACTTATTCTTTATTTTTGTATGCAATATTATGTTTTGTCTTTTATGTATTAATTTGCAGGAAAAGACTCATCAAAATACAAAACTGGAAGAAGCCTCAAGTCTAAACACACTTATATAGTTATAGTTATAATATTCAATAGAGAAAAGGTTTTACAACCAATAATTTATTTTTTAATTTTGTTTGTTTTTCCTGTACTTTCTATACTTTTGTTTTTGCTTGTTTTTCTATGTATTATTTCGCCGGGAAAGAGTCTGTTTTATCCTGTGCATGGAAGGAGAAGTTGGAAAAGGTTTTACATAATTTTTAAGAAAAGTAAATAGTTATAAAAAGTAGATAAGAATTATAATGATAAGCAATAAAATTAAATTTTTAAATAAAAAAACTAAAATTTATTAATATTAAAATATAATAATCAAATAATATTAATTAATTAGATTTAAAAATTAAAATTTGATAATATTATACAATTATAATGTAATATAAATTTTAATTTATTTTTAAATTAAAATAAAAAATACTAACTAAAAACTTATCAGTTAACAACTTTTCATTGTTTAAAAAAAATCGAATCACACTAATAAGGAGATAATAATATGCGTGCCGCTACTTTTAACTTTATAGGGGAAAATCCGTACCACTTAATGAAAAGAAATCGATGAGAACGAAAATAAGTGGAATCAGCCGAAGTGAAAAAGAATGCCTGAGAGAACTGAGAACTATGAAAATATGATTAGGAATTTAATCTATTAATAGTTTGTTTTCCTCCGCAAATAATGCAATCCATCAAATCCTATTTGAACTAGGTTAACCTAACCTTACTCTTTCTTTTTTAATACACATAACCTAACCTTACTCTTTTATTGGAGTATCCGTAACCCTTTTATTTGAAGATGTCTTCATTATAAATTTTAATGGAGTTGTTACTTTAAACTTTAGTTTGTTGGGTAAGACTTAAAAAATTGAATCAAGAATTTACCTGTAAGAACAGTGATGTGACCAGGGTTCAATCCCATGATAAATGTGTATGAAAATATTACTTAAAAATAAATAAATAAAACCTTACTACCACCCAACCTATCGTTTACCATTATTTAAACCCAAAAACCAAAAAAACGTTGATGAGGCGAACAAAAACTTTTAATCCTCCGTGGTGGAGCAACTCTAAATTTTCAAAATTTGATGAGCCTTCTCTTGCATGTGTGGTGGAGCAACTCTAAATTTTCAAAATTTGATGAGCCTTCTCTTGCATGTGTAGAATTATAACCTATACATATAAAATGAGAAAAACAATAATCACCATAATATTTTCTTAGTTTAAAATTTTCAAAATTTGATGAGCCTTCTCTTGCATGTGTAGAATACAACCTATACATATAAAATGAGAAAAACAATAATCACCATAATATTTTCCTAGTTTAAATTATAGTTATTGTTCCATATACTTTTTAATTTAAAGGTACAATTAATAAATTAAATTTTTTATATTTTATTTAAAAATTAGTAGTTTGACTTAGTTTTATTAAAATTGTGTGGTATTATGTATGTTTTTTAAAGTCAATTCTCAAAAAATAAAAACCAGTTGACTAATCCTCGGTGGTGGAGCAACTCTAGATTTTGAAAATTTGATGAGCCTTCTCTTGCATGTGTAGAATATAACCTATACATATAAAATGAGAAAAACAATAATCACCATCATATTTTTATGGTTTAAATTATACCTCTTGAATATGTTATTGTCCTATATACTTTTTAATTTAAAGGTACAATTAATAGATTAAAAACATTATATTTTATTTAAAAATTAGTAGTTTGGCTTAGCCTTGTTAAAATTGTGTGGTATTATGTATTTTTTTGAGTCAATAAAATAAAAATTAAAATGAGAAAAACAATAATCACTATCATATTTTTATGGTTTAAATTATACCTCTTGAATATGTTATTGTCCCATATACTTTTTAATTTAAAGGTACAATTAATAGATTAAAAACATTATATTTTATTTAAAAATTAGTAGTTTGGCTTAGCTTTGTCAAAATTGTGTGGTATTATGTATTTTTTTAGTCAATAAAATAAAAATTGGTTTAAATTATACCTCTTGAATATGTTATTGTCCCATATACTTTTTAATTTAAAGGTACAATTAATAGATTAAAAACATTATATTTTATTTAAAAATTAGTAGTTTGGCTTAGCCTTGTCAAAATTGTGTGGTATTATGTATTTTTTTGAGTCAATAAAATAAAAATTAATAAAATGTATTTTGAGGAGAACGTTTACAAATTACATCAACAACCATCCTCAAAGGGATTTGAACACAAGACCACTTAAGAAACAACCACCATCTTAGCCACCAGGGCAACTGCCTGTCAGTAAATTAATAAAATGTATTGGTATTTGCCCATGAGGATTAGATGGATTGGTAAGTGCTTGGTCACGCATTTATCAAGAAGACACTCAGGTCTATACCTCGAGGCAACTTGTATTTGCAAAGGTAGTAGCTTTTGAGTGCGTGCTAGATCAACGATGACGGTATGAATCTGAATCCGATGATAAAAATACTAAAAATAGTGTGGTTGTGACCAACTCTCCTATGTAACAAAAAAAAAAAAAACTAGTATTTATGTATAAGAAAAATAACTAGTTATTAATTATCTAAATATATTATAGAACAAAGATTTATATTGATCTCACAAATTTTGATAAAGATGGATTTAAAAGATGATAAAAAATACTAAGTTTTTCATGTTATTATTAAAAGAGATTTTTATTTTTCTTGTATTAAAATTGTGTAAAGTGCATATGAGGGCATAATGAGGATAAGGAAATAACTAATTGTTTAAAAAATATATATTAAGATATGGACATGATAAAGAGGATCAAGGTGAGCTTTTGCAAAATACTACATCAATTATCAAGTAGATGAAGGAGCTATAGGAAGTAATTTTCTCTTTCCATTTTGACACAACACCTAATCTTAATAAATTTCATGTAATTTATTTTTAAACATTTAAGATATTTCGAAGAGTGATATTGTGGTTGAAGAAGAAGAGGTTAAGAAAATAAGGCTACAATGAGTTAAACCAATGTCAATTTTATCATATGAGTCAAAAGCAAGTGTAAGCTGGGAGTAAGTCTTGTCTCTTCTTATTTTATATCTTTAGGGAAGAGTAGGGAACGAGTGCGAGCATGAACCTTGTGATATCATAAAACAAGTCTCAAATATTCTTGCTTTAGATCATTGGAAGATTCAAAGAACAAAGGATTCTTATGAGGAAAGGCTAAATAACATAAAAACTAGAGATATTTTTGAAAGCCCTAAGTGGAAGTAAGAATACCCTCACTTAAAATATGGATGTCCCAATTAAAGATAAAAGGAAGAGCATATCTATGGAAATCCCTATCCACATAGAAAATATTACACTAGAAGTGATTATCAAGGATGAGGTGATCAAGTATGGCATAATGGATCCTAAAAGCAAGGGGTTAATATGTATATTTCGTGGATATTGACGAAGTTTTACAAATATTGAAAATTGAATTAAGTGGAAGTGGAGATTGAATTCAATTAAGTTTATAAATTTTCTTCCAAAAGGTATTTTCCTTATCATCTTCTCCAGTTCCAAAATTAGGTATAAATTAGTGAGTCAGGTCCATGGTTTTATGGAAGAGATACCCTATATTTAAGACTATGGAGTGAGATTTTTTTTGCGGACACAAACTATTAAAAGACTTCTAGTGTGGGTTAGGCTTTTTGGACTTCCAAATCAACTTATCAAAAATTAGATATTGAAGAAAATTGACAATACTTTAAGGGATTTCATCCAAGAGAGATAAAATATTGAGGAGTGAAAGCATGATGTATATACCTGGACATGTATTGTCATTGATATTTTAAAACCTTTTCCATAATCCATTCAAATTAAATTTGAATTAAGAGAAGGGGATTAATATATGGATTATGAAAATATTTGCATTTCATTATCGTAAATATTTTGAGATTGGATACATGATAAAATATTATAATGTGAAAATGATGGAGAAAGAGACAAAAATAATTGGTCATGAAACAAACTTCAAAATGAAGCAAGGAGATCATACTTTACTAGAATTTGGATTAGATCAAGAATTTTTCTCTCTTAAAAGTGGTAAATAAATCCTCTCAGTAGGATTATATGACGAACGTCATCATAGTTCACTCGGATCAAACATTGGAAGAAACAAAGAAGGATACAAGGGACGAGGAAGTGAAATGTGTAAGTTTAAATTCAAAAGGAATTAAAGGTGCAAAGGAAGATATGGAGGTAAACTTTAGAACAAAGGAGGTATAAGAGATCAAGTTTATTCTAGGTAAATCGTTTTCAATTTTGTCAAGTAGTGTAGAATCATCTCCTTGTAATAGAAATAGAAGTAGTGTAGAGTTTAGCCCTTGCATAATAGAGTTTTAAGAGCAACATGATAAATAAATCAATATGGAGGATATCTATAGCATAGATTTTTTAGGGCAACAGAAGAAAGTAAGTACAATGGAGGATCATCATTACACTTTAGGATTTCCATAACATAAAGAAGAAAGTGTTATTGAGGCTATGTTGCTTTTAAGCCTTACTATCTCAAAATATCATAGGTCCAAATATAAATAAGCCACAATATTATAGGTCAAAATATCAATAATCAAGATTAGAATTATATATATGAGCAATCTAATATATATCTAGGACAATATAATAATGAAATAACATTCACTTATAGTATCAAATATGAATGTAAATGACAAAAATCATTCATGTACATGCATGAAGAAAACTTACAATATGAATTTCTCAGAAATATGTCTATAAGCTTTATTACCAATGCTTGATATGTGGTGATCACTACAAATTATTTTCCCTTATATTCTATGGAGATTAGTCTCCATGATATAGACATAGTAATGTGACTCTTCACATACTTGACTATTGCTCTCCATATGACAACTCCCATGACCTTTGGCTTATCATATTACCACTTGTATACTAGACTCTTCACTCTCTTCAGGCATACTTTAACTCTATGACACTTGCACTCTTCTACATGACTCTTACTCTCCTACATGCACTCATAATATAATAAACTTGTGCACATCCTCACATTACATATTTGCACACTTACATACATGATACTTGTGCACATTCTCTCAATACACACTTGCACTCTTACATGACACTTGTGCATATCCTGCACATTGCACTCTTACATGATACTTGTGCATATCCTGTACATGGACACTAAATATAAATCACTCATATAAACTAAAGATATAAACCCTAATACATATTTACATTTGTACCATAAAGATACCATAGGGGTACATTTGCATGTACCATATAATGTAATATTATCCAACTGGCTATTCCTTGCACTTCAATTTTCCTATGACAACATGAACTTATAGATTTGATAAATCTTATTATGGAAAAAATAGAAAAATTGAAGAGATTGATGAAGATAAAAGTGTTGGTAGAAATAATAAAAGGAGAGGAAGACCCTTAAAGCAAGAACATAGAGAAAAGGAAACTCAAGGAGATATAAATATGGGGGAAAAATACATCACAGATTTTAGTAAGAAGTGGGGCAAAACCCACAAATACTCTTTGAATACTTGACTATTCCTTTCCATATGCCAAGTCTCATGACTCATGGCTTCTCTACCTGATACTTGCATACACATGAATCTATCTTGTATGCACACCTAGACATGACTCTTCACTTTGCACACTCTAATCTAAAGACACTTGTGCACACTTACATATAAGACACTTGTGCACATAGACTCACATTACACTTGCACACTCACTCACATGAAACTTGTGCATTTCCTACACATATACACTTACATAAAACTTGTGCATTTCTTGCACATACACACTTACATAACACTTGTGCATTTCCTACACATTACAACATTACATAAAATATTACTCACACTCTAAACTAAGACTCAATCCTAATCTAATATTTATAATATGTACCATGAAGGTACCATGGGGGTACATTAGCATGTATCAAATAATGTAATATACTCCAACACTAGATGGTCTAAATAAATGGAGGTTTTTGCTTCTTTCATCAATTCAAATAGCCTTTGGGATTCCTTCAGTCCTTTAGTATACCTAGGATTATAGAAATATTGGACAAACTCATATAATAGAAACATTTAATAGACTTTTGTTATTTAATACATGGTTTCAAGTAGAGTATACAATCTCTTTAGACATTTAATTGTGAACAATGTGAGGTCACAAACTCATTCTCTTGAGATATTATCTAGTCAAAAATGGTCACACAAATCCATTTTGATTTATGTCTACGTGGATCTAAGACCTAGATTTCTTTTAGATGGCTATGTTATAGTGGTATGGAGAAAGGTTTGAAGGATCATGTATGTACAAGTTCATTTGAAATATGAAGTATTTAAAGGATAACACATTTAAAACAAAATAAGAAACTAAATTCAAGCTCACTTATTTATAAGAGTTAGTAGAAAGTAATAGAATGGATCAATAAATGTATATGCAAGAAAACGACTTTCTAATTATTATAATATAGTTGAGTCATATTGGTCCAAAAAATCTATAGAGATAACTTAAGGAAGGGGACCAAATTAACAATTTTTATGCTATAGTTAAACATATTTGTCTTTTCATTGATTAAAATTTCAACTTTGAAGAATAGAGGAATAAAATATTAGGAAGGAAGCAATGAATTATTTCAAAGATATTTGGTCAGAAGATGAACAAGTTAAGGAGACTCAAGGTAAGCTTTTATAATATATTCCATAAATAATCATACAATAATATAAATAAATATTAATAAGGAAGATCTCTATGGAGGAGCTAGAGGAGGTAGTTTTCTCATTCCACCCTAACAAGATACTTGGTCCCATGGATTTTCTATAATTTTTTTCATTTTGTTGAAGAGTGACAAATTGACTATGAGTGAAGAGGCTAGGGAAAAGAAGGCTACAATAAGTGAGGTTGATTCCATATTTATTGCATTGGATCCCAAGAAAGATGAGACAACATTCTAATAGTTTTTTTCAAATAAGCCTTTATAAAATGATTTATAAGACAATTTAAAACATTAGGGTAAATAGATTGAAAACAATTCTATATTGTGTTATCTTAGAGGAACAAGGTGGCTTTGTTCATGGTAAAAAATTATTGATTGTATAATCATTGCATAAGAGGCCATACATTCTTTTAATTTAATGCAAAAACTAGGTATGCTTATAAAATTAGATTGCACACACCTTTGATTCTCAAAGGAAGGTTTAAAGCAATACCTTGGACACCTTGCGAACCCTTGAAACCTTACAAAAAAAATTTAGAACCTTTCGTGACACCTTTATTCTCAATATTGTTCACCACCAAAGCTCCACATATATCAAAAACTCCATTAGAATAGATGCGTGATCTCCGACCAATGTGTTCATATGCCTGAAACCATCATCCTCTCAATCCTCACAACACTTTTCCTCTCAATGCCATCCTTTGCCCTATAGTTTCGACAAAAGAGGCTTTAGGTTTTTATTGAACAATTTTTTATCACACCAAGTATCCATACAAATAGATTTTTTTTCTCTAGTCCCTCCACCCATATTAGACTTTTAATCACTAGATCAATTGATTTTTTTAACCATTTCATAGTGTAGAATCATCTGGTAATGAAAATGTAGTAAAGATTAAGCTTGGCTCATTGGGCTCAATGTACTTATAAGAATTATTGTCTATTATCTTTGACTCTCTTTATACAATCTCCAAATTACTTTCCCCCTTAGAGATAAGTTTGCATCTGTAAGAAATCTTAAACCAAGACCTCCCATAGTTTTATCATCACACACATTGCTCCATTTCACTACAGAAAATTTTCTTTTATCATGTAATCCTAACCATAAAAATGATTGCACAATATAGATTAAAATTTTTTCTATTGATTTGGGCATTATATACAAGGAAATATAATATGTTGGAATGGTCATTAAGACTGATTTAATTAGCCATGATCTTCATGCTAATGATAACCATCTACTTTTCCATACCAATAGTTTATTTTGAGCTTTACTTATAACTAAATTCTATAATTCTATCCTCATTCTTCCCTAAAATAAGGACATCCCTAGATATTTTATTGGTAAATTTTCCTCCACCGTTTGAAGTAACCTTCATATCCCTAATTTGATTCTAGCTAGAGTGTTTAAGAAATAAATTTTAGATTTTGTCCTATTAATTTTATATCTTGACACTCTTTCATATTCCTTTAATAAGTTATTCAAATATCTGGCCTTATTTTTTCCTGCTCTTCCAAAAAGGGCTATATCATCTACAAACTATTGATGGGTGATGTTGTAGATGTTATTACTATCCTTAAGTCTACTTAATAGCCCATATTTGTATATATTCTTCAAGTTTATTTATAATACCTCTACCATTATAATGAATAGATATGGTGATAGGGGATCTTCCTATCTAATACCCCTCTTGGATTTAAATGATTCTATTACTAGCCCATTAACCAACACTGAATATGATAATATAAAGATACAAGATTTAATCCATCTTACCTATTTCTTTCCAAGTCTAAACTTTTCAAATCCTACAAAAAAATCATATTCAACCCTATCAAAAAATTTATTCCTATGAATCTTTAAGATCATTACTCTCTCTTTTCTAGAAGATGCTAAATGCATTACCTCATGAGCTACTATGACCCTGTCTAGAATCTATCTCTCTTTCACAAATCTTCCTTGCTCTTCTAAAATAATTTTGTTTAATAGTGGTCTTAACCAATTTGACATTACTTTGGAGATTATCTTATATGCCATATTACATAGGCTTATGGGCATAAATAAATCAAACAATTCTACATCCTTCTTTTTTGGAATTAGGATAAGATATGTTGCATTTATTTTAAAAGGTATGTATTATTTTACCCTAAATTGTCCTATTGCCACCAATACATAATCCTTTAATATTTCCTAGTTATGATGATAGTATGCTATAGAGATTCCATCAGAACCTAGGAATTTATCCTTATCAAAATAGAAAAGAGTTGAATGAACGTATTTCAGAGTAATTGGTTCCATCAAATTGCTTTTGTCTTTATATGTTACAACTAAAGGTACTTGTAGTAATTTATCATTAAGAACTTCAATCTCCTATGATCCTAAAATATTCTAGTAAAAAAAACTTTCCTCCTTTTTAATTTTTCTCTAGTCTTCAATCCAAACCCCTTCTACTCATTTAATTTTGTTAATTTTTGATGTTGGTGTTTGTACAATTTCCATTTTATGAAATTTTTTATGTTTTTATCTCCTTCTTATAACCAAGTCTATCTCAATTTTAATCTCTAAATTATCTTTTCCTTAATCAAAATATTATGATATTCATTAAGCAACTCCTTTTCCTCCGAGCTTGAATTATTTTTCTCACCTTTTAAAATTTTGAAAGATTCTCTTTTAGTTCTTCTTACTTGAAAATATTTTCAAAACTACTCTTGTTCCATTATTTTAATATAGATGTCATTGATTTAATTTGCTTTAGAAGTATATACAACCCATCATTTCTTGAACAATTTCATGTTTAATTTATCATATAGAATTTGCTCATATTTGCTCATATTTAAACATGATATTTTTTTAATTAGCTTACCACCATTTTATCTCTTATTGTCTAGTGGTTTGAACCAATCCTTTTCAAGGTATTAATTTTAACACAAGTGCAATTATCTATTTTTTTGCTATAAGGTTTTGGCATGTTGCATGTATAGTTGTCCTATTCAAGCCGAATCTCCAATAGGTTATTATTTTGAATTAAAGCTAAGAAATATCTCATACTTTGGTTTATTTTCCTAATTCCCCTAAAGTTTTCATCCAACTTGGTTATGCATTAAAATATCCTATGATCATGAATCTAATTTCTTGGTCTTTACTTCTCATAAAGGCTTCAATCCCACTCCATACTTTTGATCTGTTTGATTGAGTTGTAGGTCCATAGATATTGATAAGGATAAAATGAATATCTGTGAAGTAGAATGTGACTAATAAGCCTATACAATGCCTAGTTTTACGAATGGTTTCATAGGATATTCTACCTATATTATAACATTTTAGAATTTTCCTTGCTACTCCTGAATCCACAACATCCCATTCACATCTTGCCCATACCTCTTTCATAGTTTTGGAAACTTATTTTATCATTTTATTTTTTTGGATACAAAGAATATTAGTCTTATTACTAAAAAAAAGGTACTCAATACACCTATGATTTGAGAGCGGATTACCACCCCTTATATTTCATGATATGGTAATCATGTATCATTAAGAGCTTCTAGCCCGTCCTACAAATTACCAATATTATTTTCTATTTGGTAAAGAGAAGTTTAACCAAATTAGATTGTGTTCCTTTATTTATGTTTGCTCTTGATTCCCTAGCTCTTGCTTGATACTTTGAAGGTTTTTCTCTTTTTTCCTTGCTAGTATGGAGAGCAAGTAAAATTATTCTACCGCACAATATTCTTTCTCAACTTTCCTTTTCATTAGGTTTATCCTCTTTTGGCTTTGCTAAGGAAGTTTTCAACTTATACTGCTCATTTTTGGTAGTTCGTTGTTAATGTTAAAGGTATTAAAATATAATACTATATTTTCTCTATCACTGTACTTGTTTTAAATGGTGCATTGTAATTCAAGAGAGTCTTCAAAATTTGGTGAGGCACATTTCTTATGTTCAGTAGGAATGTTCATCCCTAAATCAAGATCATACTGAGTAAATGGTTCCTTGTTAATATTATGATCCTGTTGTACCATCTACTCTGTGATCTGATTAGATTTTTCTTTATAGGTTAAAGCCTAAAAATAATTGGTATTTCTTCCAATATCCTTACTTACTAGTCTCCATTTTTTATTTACTTTCATTTATCTGGACCTATTTTTTGGAATTTTAAAACCATCCTCATTCATATCCATTTGTAAGTTTCTCTTGTGGTTTTCTACAATATATTTTTGTTGGAATCTTCTTAGGGCATGATATCTTAGTATGACCCACCTCATAACATCTTCTACATCTAAAATATATGTTTTCATAATTCATGGTTTGGATCCACAACTTACCCCCATACTTAAGAATGATTAATTTTGGTAAAGTTTTACTAATATCAATCATGACCAATATCCAGGCATAAATAGCCAAAATTATATATTTTGTAGTTTTTAAAATCTCAAGAAATTCTCTTAGAGCACCTATTTCCTTTAAGGTATCCATTTCCTAGAATTTGATGGGAAATCCATATATATTGATCCATATAGGTACTAGGGATAGATTTATATTTTTAGGTGTGAAGCTTTCATACCAATGGGTAAGGAAGAGTCTTGCTCATACTATAAACCAAGGACCCCCTCTCAAGATTCTATCTCTTTCCTACCTGGAACAAAAAATTGAAAGGAATAAACCTTTGGGAAGAAGGGATAGACTCACTCTTGGATACTTCCATCTCCCCTTAATCCATTTTCTTAGGGTTAAAGCTCCTAGCCAAGACCCATTAAAATTACCAACGATTACCTTATCTTTGAGCAATGAGGATCATTGCTATGTGAGGTCCTCCCTAACCTCTACTACTAGGGATGATTATAAGGATTTAGCTATAAATTGGTCCATGGGAAGGAAATTATAACTTGATATCTACTAAAATTTACTAGTATATCCTATAACGATTATATTATTTGAAAATAAACCTACAAAAACTTCTAAGATAATGAAAGGGATAAATAAAAATTAGATAACACTTCTATGCCCAAATAGAATATCCTACCTCACTAATGCCCTATCCCTCCATTGCTCCTTTCATCATTTGAATCCTAATTAATAGATATCTACAATTTTATTTTCATTGACTTAAAAAATAATCATTGCTCTTGTTCTAGATGGCTGACTTCATAGGGTCATATCTCCCTCAATACTGCTAAGATTCCTTTCTATGACAACTCATTTTAAAGTTCTTAAAATTCTACACAAATTGGTATAAGAACCATCTAAATTTTACAACTCTTTATAAAGATATAGCTCATGAAATATGAGATATTTTTATGGAAAACATTGTCCTAATGTTGCCCTTGTTTCAGGTGGGTTTCTTCACATGGTTGTATCTCACTCAATACTATTTGGATTCTTTCATATGACCACTCATTTCAAATCACTTTAAATTATACATAAAATGGCAAAAATTCATCTAAATCAGACAACTCTAAGCAAAGATATGAATCCTAAAAGATGAGCAATTTTTTAGAAATTTTTTTCCTAGCTCTATTGATTCATAAATGCTTTAGCACTATGATTTTATCTTAATAAATTTTTTTTTTTTTTTTATAGAAAACCAAGGCATTTACTTAATGGTGATTGAAAGCAATTAATTACCATCAAGAAATAATATTTTATAGAATATGGTATAAAAAGTCTATTTAGATTGAAGCTAAGAAAACTCATATGGGTCAGACACTAATCACTTATATTAAGACCTTGTACCAACCACAAATTGAACCCAAGTTTTGTATGGATATAGTGGGTACTTTGTATTAATCAAAAATTAAACCTAAGCTTTTTTGTGTGGAATATGACATGTTTTAACCCCTCCACATGAACATGATAAATAAATGTTAAGACTCACTTATGAAGTGGTACTTTTTCCTATAATGTGAAATTCATCCTCCTATCACTTTTCCAAAGACCCTTCGACAAATCTACGCAACATAATTAAAATATTATTTAACAAAATATTATAATAATTTATGTTAGTCACTATTAGAATGTAAAATTCATAAATTTTATCAAAGGTATTAGATATTCAATACTTATTAGTCCTTATAACTTAGAAGACTATTGCATGTGTAATTCTTCTTAAAAATACTTATTGGCTTGCTAAATAATGAAATGCATGAATTTCCTTGTTTTGATGATATTTTTCAATGTTTAGACCAAATATTAGAGGATAATATATTGAAATAATTTTTAGTATGACACAAAAAATATATACTTTTTAAATTTTGTTGTCTTTGATTGTCCCTAGTGGGGTGATCATGCCTCGTTGGGAGTGACACAATGGGACTGCTACCAAGAGCATGGGGCTCAACTCAATTGAGGTCTTTGAGAGTATTTACAAGGTCTACTCCTTATTAGGATGCGATATTCAAAACATAATTGTACTCAACAAAGGGAAAAGGGATGCAAGAAATAAAAATAAAAACAATTCAACAAAAGAAAAGGGGGCATTGCACCAAGAGATCCTCTAATATATTATTGCAAATATAGGTTTGAATGCTATGTTCCAGTGGTGAACGCTTCCTATTCTCAACATAGTGAAGCATAGATGAGAATTACCAATGATAGGCATGCATAAAGAGGTGGGTTCCATAAGAGAGCTAATGAGAGATGACTGGTCCAAAAATAGACACATGCCCCTCACACATACATACACTTAATAAACTCAAAATAGTTAAGATGCCATAGAAAAACACATAGATACAAAGACGAGTCAGCAGGAGGCCACATATGGCTATACCAAATAATTGACATAGGCTCCCATATATATGCAAGTAAAATTTTATAGATATTGTTCCAAAAGTGGGGGTTCAATTTTTCCCACAAGCCACTTAGGATCTGATTGCTTTTACAAAAATAAATAAAAGGAAAGCCTATAAGAGAACACAATTGTAAACTTATTGATCCTTTCTAAAGTCTTAATATCAATTATTTGTAGATTACAATAGGGAATTTTTCCCTCCAAAACATGCAAGATAAGACCACTTTTTACTTTTATTTCCCAAACAATATTATCTAATAAAATCAATGGCAATATCAACAATAGTAACCAAAGCAATGCACAAATCATCACACACAATAGAGACACTAATTTAAGATAGTTCACCCAATGTGGGCTACTCCACGAAGAAAACATTTCACTAATATTTTCTCAATCAATCTCTTGGGAATCCTTTCCCTATTACAATGTTTATGGAACTCTATCCAAAGGAGACACCAATCCCCTAATGAAGTTCATGGATCTCTATCCATAAGAGACACCAATATACTTAGCTGGTTCATAGATCTCTATCCATAAGAGAACTCCTTTCTCCTTAGCTCTGGATGGTAATCTTCTAGAAGAACTACTACCTCCACTGCACTGGCTTATGGATATCTATCCACTGAAGACTCCTATCCTCACTCAAAAGACCTGTCCTCATTGACTTGGCTAATGGATCTCTATCCACTAGAGACTATCATCCTCTATACTCTATCACCTCCAAAGCTAGCTCTTAGTACTAAACACGGTCCTTAGGTCTAGCACTAATCTACTCAATATTTATCATCTGATATGCACTAAACATAGTATTTTGGTCTAGCACTAATCTACTCAATCTCTGTCCTCTGATATACACTAAACATATTCATTTGGTCTAGCACAAATCTACTCATTCTCTATCTCTAGTATGGCACAAACCTATCCTCAAATATGCACCAAACTCAGTCCTCAAATCTGCACTAAACACAGTCCTTTGATCTAGCACAAATCTGTCCTCAATATCTGTCCTCTGATATGAACTAAACATAGTCCTTTGGTCTAGAACAAATTTTTCCTCAATATTTATTCTCAAATTTGCACTAAACACAATCCTTTGGTCTAGCATAAATATATCCTCAATATCTATCCTCAAGCCTAAACACAAAGCTTGACTTAATCACAAATTAAATCTGCTAGATCTTCCCCAAACCTTAACTCAAGGTTTGAAACAATCAATCAATCAAATCTGCTCACAAGTATTCTCAAAGACTTGTCTCAAATCTACCTTGTAAGCTTTCTCAAAATCTCACACTAATTTATCCACAAGTCCTCTCTAGAACTTGTCCAAATCTGCTCAACAAGTCTTCACTAGAACTTGTCCAAATCTGCTCAATAATCTCTGTCCTCAATTCTGTTTTGTAAGCTTCCACAAAATCTCACACCAATTTTTCCACAAGTCTTCTCAAATACTTACCTCAAATCTGCTCAACAAGTCCTCACTAGAACTTGTCCAATCTGCTCAATAATATCTGTCCTCAATTATGTATTGTAAGCTTCCATAAAATCTCACACAAATCTGTCCATAAGTCTTCTCTAAGACTTACCTCAAATCTGCTTAACAAGTCCTCACTAGAACTTGTCCAATCTCACAGAAACATATAGAGAATTGTTAGAGACTCAATATGCTTTACATTCACCACAATGCTCAATCACTTTCAATCTTTTTTTTACCACAAAAACATATAGAGAATTGTTAGAGACTCAATATGCTTCACATTCACCACAATGCTTAAACACTTTCAATATTTCTTTTTACCACAAAAACATATAGATAATTGTTAGAGACTCAATATGTTTCACACTCACAAACACTCAACCTCTTTCTCAAATCAATATTAGAATATAGAATAATTTGTTTCACAAAACTTGAACTATCACATCCACTTGACTAGGCTCAACCAACTCTACTCAACCAATCACTCAATAAAATAATCCTTGCTTACAAACCCTAGTCCAAGCATATGAACACTCACTCACTTATTTCCAATAATGCTTATCAAACAATCTCACATAACAATGATACTCATGATCTTTGCAAACCCTAGTTCAAGTTCTTCACTCAATCAATCACTTCAACAACAATGCTTATCAAGCAATATCACATAACAATGATACTCATGATCTTTGTAAATCCTAGCTCAAGTTATTTACTCAATCAATCACTTCAACAACAATGCTTATCAAATAAGGTTTTATCAACAACTCTTATTCCAAAAACCCCTTTTCACTCCAACTTAGCATTCACAACGTCCAACAATCAATTACTAGGAAGATGTGTCGATACCTTTTACTTGATGAAGAGTAGACCTTAAAAACCTACCTTAAACATAATCAACCTCTTTGCCAATATCATGGGGTTAGGTAGCAATATATTCTCAATCATCACACAAATATTTCTCTCAAGAATTATTCCACCATACAAAAATAACAAGTCTTCCATACACCTTATACTCTCCACATTCTCAAAATTATACTTAACACATAAAAATAAATCCCTTTGTTGACACTTGGACATTTTGAGCTGATTCAGTTGTCATTGATGTCAAAGTGAGAAGTCGTAATTGATGCCAAAGTGAATACATGAAGCTGTCATTAATACCATGGAGTACACCATCATTAACACCAGGAGCAATATGAACAGTTGAAGAAAAAGGTTTTTAAAATATCATTCTACAAGGGTTTTTGTTAAACATTTTGATGGCAGAATTAAGGTTCTTATTAAAACCATGATGGCAGAATGATCAAATCAGTGGAGTACAATTTTAAGGTTTAAATTTTATCCCAAGGAAGACTTTAATTTTATTAAAGTCAAATATTTATTAATATAATTTATAAAATTTAAATTCTTAGAATTTAAATAAATTATAAATTATAAAAGGTTTGAAAATGCACCGACGTCATCAAATTAAATGGAGTGCCAATGTCTAATCCATAAGGTGAATTCGTGTATAAATAATATGCCAAGAGGCATTCAAAAGTGATCCCTCTTCAAATTAGTTTTCATGCGACCAAGCTAAAAGAAATTTATGCAAATCGTTGAACGTTGAGGAAGAAGACAAAGAGTTCGTTTGTCTTATTAGCGCCAGGAAGAAGATGAAAAGGGTGAGAATAAGGTCTGACCCACATTGGAAATGGTGGTCCATTGGTACAACGCATTTCGTGAGAGCATATGGAGTGGAAGAGTCCATGCTCGATTCGTGTGGATGTTAATTGGCATTTTCAACTTGAGCACCAAGGGGAAAGCTTTTGGTTCATGTTCGGTTTGAGCGCCAGGTGTGGACTAAAGAGAACAAGGTGCTTATGGAGTTTCAAACATACGTCTAGCGCACGTGGTGGTCAGGTCCATGGCTAGAGCGCTCGTGGAGGCAAAGATTGTGGGTTCGAATCCCACTAATGGCAAAGGTAATTTTTGATTAAATTTATATTGCCTAAAGTTTTCTAAGGGGTTATTTGGAGTTATAAGGGTTTGTGAAGGATTATTTTATTGGAAATTGATTTGTGTTATTTGGAGTAATAAGGGTTTATGAAAGGTTATTTTATTCATAATTGATTTGTGTTATTTGGAGTAATAAGGGTTTATGAAAGGTTATTTTATTCATAATTGATTTGTGTTACTTAGAGTTAAAAGGGTTTATGAAAGATTGTTTTATTGAGAAGTTATTTATGTTATTGGAGTTATAAGGAAAGTGGATTTGATTTTTGCCAAAGTTATTTTTGCCATTAAATTTGATTAAAGAGGTTTTGAGTTATTTTGGTCGATGTTGAATTTATTTATAGTTGGGAGTTTATAAGGTGTTATTGGATAAATATTTTATGTATGTTGATGGTTGTTTTTGAAAGGTGGAGTGATAAGGTGTAATTGAGTATTTACATTATAGTATGAGAAAGATCTATCTTCTAACCTCTTTGATCTTGACATAGAAGTGTTTGTGGTTGTGACAGATTTATGAGATCCCTTCATCATAAATAAAAAAGGTATGAGCACATTCTTCCATAGTTGAGTTGATTGATTGGTTTTCTAGAAAATAAGTTTGGAGTGAAAAGAAATTGATTATGATTTCCTATTGAGTGTTTTGAGCTAACGCTTCAAGGTTTTCTAGAATAAAGAGTTGTTGTTAAAACCTTGTTTTATAAGCATTGTTGTTGAAGCCATTGATTGTGTAAAAAACTTGAGTGAGGGTTAGAGTATCATTGCTATGTGAAGATTGATTTATAAGCATTGTTGTTGAAGTAAGTTATTGTGCAAAGAACTTGAAATAGGGTTTGAAAAGAACATGAGTATCATTGTTATGTGAGATTTGTTGTTGAGCATTGTTGGAAATATTTTGAGTGAAGTGTTCATATGCTTGGACTAGGGTTTGTGAGAAAGGGGTGTTACATTGAGTGATTGGTTGAGTAGAGTTGATTGAGCCTAGTCAAGTGGATGTGTGAAGTGATTGTTCAAGTTCCATAAAAAAAACTATTCTATATTTTGAGTTGAGTTGAGAAAGTATTTGAGCATTGTGATAAGTGTAGAACATATTGAGTCTCTAACAATTCTCTTTATGTTTCTATGAGATTGGAAAAGTTTTGTGTGGACTTGTTGAGAAGATTTGAGCAAGTTCTATGTGGACTTATTGAGCAGATTTGAGCAAGTTCTGTATGGAATTGTTGAGCAAATTTGAGCAAGTTCTGTGTGGACTTGTTGAGCAGATTTGAGCAAGTTATGTGTAGAATTGTTGAAAAAATTTGAGCAAGTTTTGTGTGGACTTGTTGAGTATATTTGAGCAAGTTCTGTGTGGACTTATGGAGCAAATTTTGGTGCAGATTTGATGATAGGTTTGTGCCAAACCAGAGATAGAGTTTGAGCATATTTGTGCTAGATCGAACGACTGAGTTTAGTGCATATTTAAGATAGAGCTTTGGAGGTGAAATATCATAGAGGACAATAGTATCTAGTGGATAGAGATCCATAAGCCAGGGTAGTGAAGATAGGTCTTCTGAGTGGGGATAAGAGTCTTCAGTGGAGAGAGATCCACAAGCCAGTGCAGTGGAGGTAGTAGTCTTCTAGAGGATTACCAACCAGAGCAAAGGAGGAGTTCTCCTGTGGATAGAGATCCATGAACTTGATTTATAGGATTGGTATGTCCATTGGACAGAGGTCTATAAACATTGTAATAGGGAAAGGATTCCCAAGAGATTGATTGAGAAAATTTTAGTGAAATATTTTCTCCGTGGAGTAGCCCACATTGGATGAACCACATAAATTTTAGTGAAATATTTTCTCAATATAAACTTGTGTTCTTCACTTATTATCTCCAATGATAGCTCTTATTAAAACTATTTGAACCTAAATAAATTATAACATAAAATTTAATATTTATCTTTCTTACCCTTATATCTCCTAACTCATTCCAACCTTGATTTAAATTTCAAATGATCCCTTTTTAAAATTAAACCATATCGGTCTCTCAAACCCTTAGACCGAAGCACCTTTTAATTTTCTAAAAGAAACACCTTATACCTCCCGAGAGCTTTAGACCAAATTGCTTCTAATTAATTTTCAACAAAAAATCTTGCCTGCATTCACTACTGGCATTGCGGTGATTTGAACACTTGAACGTCCAGTGCCTAGACTCTAGCGCATGCTAGAATACCAACGAAGCTAGTTCCACTCACGAAACCTAAATGTGCTTCTGTAAATTTATTTCCTTCCTTCTTGTCAACTTTGGCCAAAACAAAATTTATCTTCGCCACTGTCCTCAGCAATATTCGAACCCACGGTCTTCCTTCTTATACCCAAACTCTTATTCGCTGTGTTTTACCATACAATATTAGATCGGGTGCACACTATTTTTACACTGTCATCAATGCCATTCGTTCACAATTACTTTTAGCAAACCAATCATCTTGCGTCACTTGTTTCGATGTTTTCTCACAGTGAAATGCGCATTCAATTTTTTCTGAGTCACTGCTAATATTATGCCTTTTTTTCATGTCGTCACTTATGTTCTCCAAAAGATATCTCAGTCAATATTATAATTATTTCAAAATTTTAGAAGCCTTTATATAGGTTTTGTCTTTTAGATAGAGACGTCGGCGAATTTTAGGTTGTAATAATATTGTCTTCAACTTTAGAACGTCGGTGGAATAGTTGTCTTCAATTTTAGAACGTCAGTGGAATAGGTTTAAGGCTTTAACTTAAAATATTTAAATATTAAATATGAAATTTAAATAATTTAATTATTAAATAATTTAAATTTTAAATCAAATAACTCTTTAACCTTGGGCATCAAATCTTTTGCGATCTCTTTTTAGGCATATAATATT
Source organism: Wollemia nobilis (assembly GCA_028583015.1). Classification (NCBI taxonomy): domain Eukaryota; kingdom Viridiplantae; phylum Streptophyta; class Pinopsida; order Araucariales; family Araucariaceae; genus Wollemia; species Wollemia nobilis. The sequence goes on from JAQPPZ010017235.1 coordinate 18,995,441, forward strand.
TAAAATAAATATTATATATTTTTCTTTATCCACTTCTTTATTTTTTGGAAAAACACTTTCATGACATTAAAGACGACATAATTGGATATCAATCTCTTTACATTAATGGCAACAAAAATTGCTCATATTTCCAACAGGTCCCATAGAAGATCCAATGAGAGATGACTGGTCCAAAAATAGACACATGCCCCTCACACATACATACACTTAATAAACTCATAATAGTTAAGATGCCATAGAAAAACATATACATACAAAGACGGGTCAACAGGAGGCCACATATGGCTATACCGAATAATTGACACAGGCTCCCATATATATGCAAGTAAAATTTTAGAGAGATTGTTCTAAAAGTGGGGGTTCAATGTTGCCCACAAGCCACTTAGGATCTGATTGCTTTTACAAAAATAAATGAAAAAAAAGCCTACAAGAGAACACAATTGTAAACTTATCGATCCTTTCTAAAGTCTTAATATCAATTATTTGTAGATTACAATAGGGAAATTTTCCCTCCAAAACATGCAAGATGATTTTACTTTCTATCTACCTTTTCTTGGGGATTCTGAATATTGAATGAGGTTGCCTTTGGTCATTGTTTTTGTCAGTCTGTAGCTATCATGGTTGCAGGTCCCCATTACTTTGTTTTAAATAGCTCATCTACCTTCACCTGATTTGTAGAGCCAAAGTGTTCTTGGTATATAGCCCATATTTTCTCAATAATGGCACACTATCTTTCTTCATTTACTTTTCCTAGAAATCCATGTGCTCACTTACCTCCCTCTTGGCATTGGTGTGCTCGCTTGCCTTTAGATCTGTCTAAATTTTTGGAGCCCCCTTATACATGACATTGAGAGTTTCTATCCATGCCATTAGGAGTTTGAATTTTCCCTTTTCTTTGAGACTTTTATAAGTTTTGATAAGTTAGTTCATCAAACTTTCTTATGGGACTTTCCTTTTCCATCGAGTTTATTAAAAATTCTTGATCACTTCTCTTTTATGTATTCAAGATTTTCTCTTTGTTTTTTTTTGTAATTTCTTCCTCTCTTGTCCATACCAATCTCTACATTATGGCCAAATGTCCTTTTCCTAGGATATTTTTAGGTGTGCCACTTTTCCAACAACAGAAGTAGTTCTTTTATTGGCATAGATAGGCTTTCACCTTTGTGACCTTTTTAATGAATGTGGGGAAGTATATGTCCTTAGACATCCTCTAGCATATAATTGTCATGAGGATTCATCTCCTTCCCCTAGCTATTGGCTCTCTTTCTACCATATTCCATAATTGAGTATGCCCTTGGATGTCTGGTGGAGAGATGCTACATGGGGTGCCAGAGTCCACTTACCCAAACCAACACAAATGATGGTGTGCCTTTCTGGATTTTCTACAGATAATATTTGAGTCAATTTTCTTCTTATGATGGAGCCTTTTTAGTTATCACTGAAAAGTCTCATTAGCCTCTATCATGGGTGAGGCCTAGCTCAAATATCATAAAAAAGGTTTTGGACCATTCACTGTGGGTAATCTCCTTATGAAGATCATGTGATCAACTTGCCTACATAGTGCGAGGGTTTTTACACCTGTTCTCACCCTTTGGAGATATTTGTTTAATGAAATCTAACATTGAAACCTCTTAAGCTGGTATGGATTGCAATCCCTTCATTTTAGATTTAGGATCTTCATCATTTTCAAGGGTGCAATCTAACTATCTTGTAGTGATTTATCAATATAATAACATTTATCTTTTATGTCAAATTTATTTAAAAATAATAATTTTATTTTATTTTTTAAGATTGCATAAAACTGGATGGTAAAGTTCCTTTTTTTTTATTGATAAGGGGTTTTTGAAAGGGTCCCCAAATATTTTACAAAGAGGAAAAATAAGAGATACAACCTCCAACAGAATATTTTACAAATATGGTTTCCCCAAAACCATCACTGGACATGCAGAAAATCAGGAGATAGTTTCACCGAAACTATCTCTATACTGGCACAATAATAGAAGGTGAGTTTGACTTTGCAAACATTAAAATTGAAGGAAGGCTGAAAATTTGAAGAAAACATTCGCCTTCTTGAAAATTGAAATTGAGTTCCCGCAAAGGGAACATCTCAGATTTAAACAAATTTGAATCTAAAAAATGAAACTGATTTCCAGCATGAGGGAAATTCTAGGAATCATAAAAATTGAAACATGAGCTTCATGCTCAAAATGAAACACCACAATATTTTTAAAAATATTTTCCACTCAAGGAAATCATCTCCTACAATGCAAACCATGGAGAGAAGTTCCACACCAAGGGAACCCTTCAAAAACCAGTTGGACTAGAGGAAATGAGCCAGCAAAAATAAAAAGCTGGTAATAGAGCTGAAAGTAGAGATAGTCTTAAGAAGATGCAGACCACCAACACCACCATCCAAAGGGCCTCTCCAACCAACTGAAAAAGAAACTAAAAAAAGAACCCTCCTCAACATCCATCATGAAAACACCAGGTCCACCCCCAAGATCTTAAATAGTTGTAAGGAAAGGAGTTCAGAGAAACATGCTCCTCTTTAGAAGATGAGAGAACCCCAAACGACCAAGGGAAAGCATTGGAAGTCAACAATAAACCCCTCAACTATGGCCATAATTAAATCACGAGGTCTCCAAAGCGAGATAGGAAAAAATAATAGAGAGAGATTCATAGGGACTTCCACACTAAAGGCCACAGGACCAATGCTACCAAAAGACTGCAAAGGCCACACAATCTTGATCCCCTACTACAAGATTAAGATAATATCCAAAAAAGGTATCCCCAATTATAATAAAGTGCTTTGTCTCCTCCCCAAAGACCATAAAAATATAGGAAAATAACTTATTAGACTGCCTTACACATCTAGCAAGCAACAGATCTCACCACGGACAACCCCAAACCGCTGAAGCCTTAATAGGAAATCATTTGAAGAAGCCCACTTACACAACATGAAGCACCTAGTATCTCCCCAAAGACCACCCAAAAATATGGAAATGAACTAACTGGACCATCTCACACATCAAGCAAACAATGAATGACTCGACCACCAAGGAAGCACTGCTGATCTACAACAAAGACAACCTCACCCACTAGCACATCCCAGCAAAAGCTAAAAATATGGATAAGGAGGTAACCCGCTTGAATGAACCTCCAAGAAAGCCAGGATCCATCCAAGATAACCACTGGAGGAGTAGGGTAGGGAGCAGGGAGAATGGAGAGGTGGTCTCCCATTCAGAGTGGGAGACCTCCTGCCTCCCTCCCAAAATTATAACACTTCATGGTAATGTTTCTTTCATAATAAATCTAACACAAATTCCTGGTAAAGTTCCTTTAATAAGAATTTGTGTTAGATTTATTTAAAAAAAATAAAACATTTATTTTTCAACTTGCATGAATCTACATAATAAAATTATAATAATAAATGTGTATGAGAAGGGACAAACATGAGGGATCAAAGTGATAGTATGATACCCATTCATTTATTTTCCTTCTTGGAGAAGCAAAAAGGAAAGGTAAGTACCTACAATATTAAAAGTAAGCTTGCTCACACCACATCAATTTTATCCATACTATATCAAATTTGATGGTTGGTAACATCCAGAGGTATTGAGAAGCCTAGAAACATAGGAGAATGCTCCACCACTATAAATATCCATCATCATTTATGGTTTGTGCTTAGATAAATTCCATACCCTTTTTAATGAGTTTACACAGGATTTTTATAAGGGGTCCCAGTCCCTTCATATTCAGTGGGGTTTGAACCTTGGACCTCTCAAAGAGAGGTCAAAATCCCTTACCACTGCAGTAAGGTTACAACTAATTTCTAATGAGTTTACAAAGGTTTTTATGAGGGGTCATGGTACCCTTATACTGAATGGGGTTTGAACCTTGGACATCTTAAAGAGAGGCCAAAGCCCCACTGTGGTAATATTATAGCTTCCATACATTTTATTATCTCTAGGAAAATAAATTAGGATTTTGGGAGATTCTAGAGTTGCATTTCTAGGTCTTTTCTAACTATGAAAAATATTTCTTAATATCTACAAATGGTAGGTGATAACATGTAAATATTTGTAGCACTCTTGATAGTGTTGATGATGATAACATCAATAATTTCAATGATTGCAATTTATGCAAATTTTCTTAATCCTTTCATGACAATGGGTTTTTCTTGAATGGAGTAGGGCCTCTTCATAGTAGATACTCTACTAGAATCACTCATAGTATTTGCCACCAACTTTTTTCAATAAGGTGTCAAGTGGATTGATTATTATTTATATTCTTATTAATAGGTGTGTAATATTATAGGGTGTTGTTTGTGGATTTCCTATGGCCATGGTAGGTGTAGACATCCAATTTTAGAACACCAAACTTGCAATCACCCACCAAGAAACCAAATAGGGTAATTAAGCATTCTAACCCAACTTTTTGAGTTTTTTTTTTGCTTTTTAGAGCAAAATCGCCAACGGCAATTTCAACAACAATATTTTACATGAAATAAATTTCTTGCTTAAAATTTGAAGTAAATTAACCTTCTCCTACCTTGTTGGTTTACAATGGTCAAATCTACAATATCGCTAGTGTTGAATTTCCAACGATAATTCTGAGGTAGCGATTTTGCCTTGCCAAGTACAAAATCTTAGTCTTGGATTCTTTCCCTCTTTTGAGACTTGCACCATTAATGACACCATTACCCTTGGATCCATGTCATCTAGTCTCGAAGCCCAAAATTTTACGATATGGATTAATAGTTTATATGGTCACCTCTCTTGATTAATAATGCTTAATAATAATGTAATCTTTATTAGTAGGTGGCCACCATTATAATGAAAACATTTTCTAGAAGATTCCTTCGTGAGTATTTAATGCTTTGCTACTTAGAATATTCCTTCCAAGATAATGTATTGGGATATAAATAGCCCCCTTTCATATGATAATATATATATTTCAATTTGTAATTCCTTGTATCTTCTAATGTGTCCTCTTCTGTTGGTATGAGAGTAGTAGATCCTGCTCTATGAGGGGGAATTTCCCTTATGGAAATTTCCCCTTCCCCTATACAATTCCATTTGTTTCCTCCATTTCCTTTCCATTTCCATTGATTTCCTTCTTAGGTTATTTTCTTGAGAGGCTTTCATCTTCATTACTTTTTGATTGACTTCTGGTCAAGATCGACTCTCGAGGTAAATTTTAAGTGCTTTTCATTTGATTTTTCAAGGGGATTTAATGGTTTTGTAGCCTTTTATAACTTTTTCCATCCAAATATATTGAACCTTGTGGGATTCCTTCTAGTGTTAGCTCTTAAAATACGTTGTTTGCTCTCGACCCTTTCACACCAAGCCCAAGCTCACCTATAGATCCCTTGAATTTGTATCAATGTGGCCACCACCATTTTAGCTTAGCTCATGGTTGTAGACATGGAAAATTAACCCATCAAGATGAGTCATTTTCATTAGTTTTCCCCTTAAATTTTCCAAGTGTAAGTTTGAATCCCTTTTCCCCTTTGTTTTGCTTGCTTTTTATTAGCCTTTCCAAATTCACACCCAATATTTACAAGGTGTATGAAATTAGTGTGAAATTTACAATTTAGGATTTTTTCTCTCAAAAACGCTTCCCAGTGTTGAACCTTTATGATATCAGCCCTTGCCTAGGGTTAAATTTTATCTTCCTACCTTTCAGGCCTCCAAACCTCTTATAAATAGAGGGATTAGATCCTATTTTTCTCCTAACAAGTTTTAAAGCTAGCAAGTTTCTAAGTGATCTTAGTGTGACAAGTTGTAAAGTTCTCATTTTGTGACAAAGTGCTCTTGAAGAATATTTGCTTTGAATTTTTGTGCTACTTTGCTTCTATGCTTCTTGTGATTGGATACCCTTGGTTAACAAGTGGAGGAGTCTTTATGATATAAGAGGTCTACCATTTTGGTAATTACCTTCACTTTCTCATTGATCCTTTATTTCTTCATCAACTAATCAGGTTTTTCTGCATCGTTAGTCTATTTCAAGCTTTTATTTTCTATTTTACATCATATTTTTGATGTTTTATAAGCTAAAATATACTCTAAACCAAATTCACACCCATTTCATATAGGATGTGAATTTGGCAAGCCAAATTCACACCTCCCATTTATAGGGTGCAAATTTTGTTAATTATTGATTAGGGGTAAGTTTTGTCTCACAAAACCCTGATTTACATTTTTGTGTGTTCCTTTCATGTTATGATCATTTTATCTACATTTTATTTTGATGTTTACATATATTCCATGTCATTTTATTTATTCCAAAGGTCAATAATCATCTATTTTTGAAAGGTTAGCTAAAAAAACCAAGGGGGCTTGGCTGTTGTGCCTCCAAGCTTAGTCACATAGTAGCCTAAGCAAACCCCCAAACATTGATAAAATTTTCCAAGGGTTTTGAAATTGTTTTGTAGATTTTGAAGTTGTTGTATATTCAATATGAAAGTTAAAAGCTATGATCAACCATCAGATCAAGTTCTCTCAATAGACTATTTAGGCTATTTGTTGTTTTCTTCCTACCTATTTTGTTTCACATTTACATTATAAATAAAATAAAAATATTTGAATTTATTTATAGGTATTTGAAAAGAGATAAGTCATATAGTTTGCATCTTAGGTTAAATTTTTTTGTGCTTTTTCTTGAGCCATTTTTTAAAAGGGAAAGATTTACTTATTTGCAAAACTAGGGTTTTAGTTCTCATTGGAATAAAAAACTATTTTAGGATTAGTTCCTTATTTGATTGCATCATTGTTTGCACTACATCATTCTTTTATCCTTCCTAGTGTAGATCTTGGTAAGACCAAATATAGGTGTTTGTTCAAATAAACACATGAAACATTTCGGTCCTAAACTTGCAACGAGTCCTTAAATCATTCATCGTGAATCCTTTGATCCCTTGATACCTTGAGTGTAGAGGATATAACATGCCCCCCATGGTCACCTTGGATCCTAGTGGATCCAATCGAGAATCATACGTAGTAGGGAAGTTTTTTCCCCTCTACATATTTTACCCCAACCATAGAGACATTGATTTTCATTAATACCTCGTTTTGCATGCAAATTTACAGTGTATGGAATGACACAATTATTTCCCCTCCTTCTAAATTGGCCACCCCTTTTTTGTGTTCACCATTCTTCACCCATAGGTGTCTACATATTCCTTTGATGCATTTATTTTGCCATAAATGCATCAAGGAGGGGGACAAATGTAGACATGAAAAATTGACCAATAAATATGAGTCATTTTTCTTAGTTTTCCCCTCAAATTTGCCAAGTGTAAGTTTGACTCCCTTTTCCCCTTTGTTTTTCTTATTTTTCCTTAGCCTTACAAAATTCGCACCCATTCCTTATGGCATGCCAAATTTGCACTCTATAAGGACTAGGTACAAATTTTGCAATTTAGGGTTTTTCTCTAAAAAACCCTTCCTAGCATCGACTCTTTGTGATGTCAACCCTTGCTTGGGGTTAAATTTAGTTTTCCTACCTTTTAGTACTCCAGACCTCTTATAAATAGAGGGATTGGATACTCTTTTTCTCCTAACAAGTTTTCAAGCTAGCAAGTTTCTAAGTGATCTTAGTGTGACAAATTGTAAAGTTCTTTTGAAAAAAGTGCTCTTGACGAACATCTACTTTATATTGCTATGCTACTATGTTTATGTGCTTGTTGTGATTGGATTCCCTTGGTGAACAAGTGGAGGAGTCTTGATGATATAAGAGGTCTATTCTTGCTATTACCTTCACTTTATCATTGCTCCTTGCTTTCTCCATCAGCTAATCAGGTCTTTATGCATCGTTAGTCTATTTCAAGCTTTAATTTCCTATTTTATATTGCATTTTTGATGTTTTGTAAGCTAAAATTTTCTCTAAATTAAATTCACACCCAGTCCATATAGGGTGTGAATTTTGTAAGCAATATTCACACCTCCTCTTTATAAGGTGTGAATTTGGTTAATTAGGGATTGAGGGTAATTTTTATCTCCCCAAACCTTGATTTGTGTTTTGCGTGTTCCTTTCATGTTATGTTCATATTGTTTGCATTTTATTTCACTATTTACATTTTTTCCATTTCATTTTGTTTGTTACAAAGGTCACTAATCATCTCTTTTCTAAAATTTTAGCTAAAAGGACCAAGGGTGCTTGACTGTTGCACCTCCAAGCTTAGTCATAGTGCCTAAGTAGGCCCCAAAACTTTGATCAAATTTTCCAAGGGTTTTGAAGTTGTTTTGTAGGTTTTGAAGCTATTGGATATTCGAGACAAAAGTTAAAATCTAGGATCAAACACTGGATCAAGTAAGTGCTCCAAATAGACTCTTTAGGTTGTTTTCTATTTTCTTCCTATCCATTTCTATTTTAGAATTAGATCATAAATGAAAGAAAAATATTTAACTTTATTTATAGGCATTTGAAGAGAGAAGGCATATAGTTTGCATCTTAGGTTAAACCTATTTGTGCATTCTCTTAAGTCCTTGTTGAAATAGAAAATATTTACTTATTTGTAAAACTAGGTTTTTAGTTCTCATTGGAATAAAATATTATTTTAGGGTTAGTTTCTTGTTTGATTGCATCATTGTATTCCCTGCATCTGTTAGATTTTGATGCTATAAACTTAAAGGAAATGCAACCACAAGTGATGAAATAAGCAAGCAATGTTATAACTATGATAATGGCTAACTAATAAGCATGTAAATATGATAAGAAACTTCAGAAAATACTCATGCAATATCCATTAATGAAAGCTCACAAAAATATACAATGCTATGCAATGGAGGTCTCTAACACTCCATATTGCAAAAATTCTCTACATTGTTACTACTACAACTCTACCCTATGCACTCCAAAATCCTCTAGTTCTTCTACTCTAAGAAGCCATATATATAGTGTGACATGAATCTTGGCCTTCTATATTCCTATGAAACTTCATCAATCTATTCTTAGGACTCATGTACATGTGGACTACATGCACATTTACATCATTGCACATTCTAATAGTACTTGTGCATTTATTACATTGCATTAAGCAAATACTTAAATCCTAATCTAAGATAAACTCCTAATATAAACATGTACCCATGATGGTACATTAGCAAGTACCAAATAATGTAATATATTCCAACACCTCTCTTATTACATTATTTGGGCATTGAAGACTTTAGTCTTCAATATGGGTCTTCATATTTCAAGTACTCTTTAGTTTGAACTGGTCCTTCTTTTGCTTTAGTCTTCATGTTGTCTTTCCATGTCTTCTTCATTCCATTATTCTTCGATATTTCAAAGTGTTTGGTAGAATCATTGACCTTGAAGTCTTCTAGGTATCCTTGATGAACTAAGGATCTTATAATCTTGCAAGTCATAAGTGGATCAGAATTGCTTCCTTTTATTTCCTTTGGTCTTTTGAATGACTTGTCTCCTTGATCTTCAAAAATGTCAAGCTTGAATTCATTGTTAGTGGATGCTTCTGAAATAAGAACTTGAAAGAAACAATCTAATATGAATATCAATATTTCTTCAAATATTTTATAGTACTTGTATTTATAGTAATAGAAGAAAGATGAATGAGATTTTCCTCCACAATATTTACATGGATGGAAACTCCAACAGTTTGCTTTCTCATGACCAAATTTGTTGCAATAAGTGCATAGTAATGGTATCCCAACTTCTTTATTACTTGTTTTAGGAGAATCATGTTCATCTATTTCTTTGATGAAGTAGTCAAACCATCTATGTACAATTGAAGCTATTCCATATTTACTTCTTTTATAAAATTGTATGTCATATTTTTGATCAATACTCTTTTTCTATCTTTTGAATATGGTTTTTGATATAGTTGTCATCAATTCCTTTCATCATATCATTAGAAGATATCTCTACAGAACCTACTTTTGTCAACCTATTTGTTTGTGGGTTCTCAAAACTCTTTTCTAGCTATATTGGTTCTTCTCTTCTAATTGCATTTTTCTTAGGATCATTTTTAGAATCAAGTATGTCTCTGAACCATTTTGAGTCCTTGAATCCTGTATACTTAATAAGCCTTTCCATAGTTTTTTTTTTCAGTAAACCTTTTGTTAAAAAAAATTGGTAGAATTTAAAAACTCTAAACCCTTGAGGTTGACTTCCTTAGTATTTGATAATATCCTTTCAATTTTAGAGTTTGTAGAATACCTTATCTTTCCCAACTATTTTGAATATAGTTTTTGATAGTAGACTTAGCTTTCTAGGTTTTGCTTTGAGTTGAATCCCTTTTGTCTCCCTAGTGTTTAGATGACAAGTTTAATATAATGTTCAACTCCTATCACCTTAAATCAATGTTTTATTTCCCCTTGTAGAAAGCTTAAAGATGTAATTTCAATGGATAAGACTCTCAATATATTTAAGATATTTAAGTTGGATTCTCTATGTCTCTTCAATTTGTATATAAGACTAATAAAAATAATCTTCCAACTTTCAAGCAATTCTAGAATTTGGCTTCCTTCAATATTTGAATAATGTAGTTTCTAAATTTCTATAAATTTAAATTTGGTGTAGAACTCCTTATACCTCCCTATTTAGAAATTTAGAAAAACTATGTATTTGCAATTATAATTTCAATTCAATTTGTAAAACCCTTATATCTCCTAGTTTAATAAATTGTAAATATATAATGCAATATGAATTGAATATAATGATTTCAATGCTTCTATTTTCTACTCCTTTCTTAAGGCATTCAATATACTTTCTAGGGTATTATTTATCACCTTATTACTCCTACTATTTAAATAACCCTATAAAACTTAATTGATTTCAACTTTAATATATGCCTTATTTCTCCTTTGTACTTTGCAAAGGTTTAAGAGAATAATTCTTACCTTCTCAATGTGCCAAAATTTATGTGCAATAACTTTGTATGTTGCGCTTGAACAAGACTTCAATCTGCCTATAATCAATGTAGTCTCTTGCTCATTTAATGCAGTCTCTTGGTGTTTGACTATCCTTAATGGTTTAACTTCTCTAAGGCGCTTTGTCCACTATTCTATTAGCTCTATGTAGTGATATTCACTCACTCTTTTTCTCTCATTTTTCATCCTACGTGCATCATTTCTCTAATTCATGCTACCTTGCTCTCTTATGTATTATCTTGCTCTCGTTCATGTTGCCTTGCTCTCATTCAATATTTTTCCAACTCATGCGCTATATGTGTGCTCTTTTGATGTGCTTCTCCTTCTTGATTTTAACTAACATGCAAGGTAGGTGGTGCCAAGTGGCACTCAGGGTCTTCCACCTCCTTGATAACATCTCTTGTAGCACCTTATTCTTCCAATGCCTATGCCAAGTGGTACCAAGAATCTTCCTTCTTTCTTCAACATCTTTGAGGTGTTTTTCTAACACTTCCTGAGAGTGTTATATGCTTGAGTGTATGAATAATGGATTATACTCAATGTAACTTCTTTACTATTAATGATGATACACTTGAGGCATCTTCAAACATGAGGTATATTCTCCTTTTACTTTCCCCAATGACATGAGGTATCTTCTCCATGTGGTGGATGCTCTTCAACCACTGCACCCTAATATTGTTCCAACCTTTTCCTTAGAAGCTATTCAACGCTCGCTCACTACACTTATTGAAGCTACTCAATGCTTCGAGAATATTTTCTCCTCCTTCAATGGTAGAGGTTTCAATTGATATGATGGCAATCCTTCCATATTCTAGATGGCGTTATGAGGGTGCAAATATTCCTTGTTCTCCAATGCTTCTTTTAGGTGCCAACTAAGTATATGTTGTGGCTTGTAGGGTAGATTTAGGTAGTGTACTACTTATCCTTCTTTTCCTTATGAACCTATTCTAAAATTGATGACTCAGTGCTGCAATATGATGTCTTCTCCTCTCTTTGGTGGTGCAAGCTTACTGGATTTGCCTTACACCCTATAAAGGTCTTCAACGCTATTTACGTGGCCTGAATGAGAATGCTTGCCTTCGTGCAAGTTGATGTTATTGTGAGGGTAGAATAGAGACTATGTCTTAGTGCCAACGATGCTCTCTCTAATGCATCAATGCTGGTACATGGGTAGAATGTAAACTATGCCCAATGATGCTCTCTTTAATGTGATGCTGCCTCTTTACCTTACCTTCACCAAAGGCTCTTAAATGCTAGATGCACCTACTTTGAAGTCTTTAGTCTTGCTATTGAGTTCTCTTGCTTTAGCTCAATAGTCCTTAGATATATACGTATCTTGAGAAGTCTAAAGCAATATTTTGCTTTTTTATTTTTATATGACTTCTTCTCCAAGCAATATCTGATTTGCTTGATTGTAAATGTGCAGGTTTGATGATGTCCAAGATGTCTCCTTTTCACCTTGGAGATACTAAACCTTAGAGATCTATTTTATGGCTCTAATGTGGTGCTCTTGAAAACTTAATATGCACTGCTTTAAGTGCTTACCCCCTTGTACTTTAAAATGACACCCTTCCTTTCACTAAAAAGGGGTTTCAATGTTGCCTTCTTCTCCTTGGCAACTTTCTACTATTTCTCCTAGCTTGGTTAACTTTCAATGATGATTCCAAGATTTTTAATCATGCAAGTAGTATGCCTCTTATATGACTATACTCTGCACTATAGGATGTGCAATCTATACTCTAGAATAATGTCTTATTTTGCTTTGAATAGATAGTAGGATGTTGATATTTTTATTTCTCTTGAAATATATCTAACTCCTATTTCTTATGTGCAGGTTTGAACCTTGTAGAAACTATCTTCTGCACTACCTTGAAGACTTTAAATTCAAAACCTTTTCATGCAACTTTTAAACCTCGAAATTGGTGCTTAATAAACTTAATAATGAACCAAATATTAGAGTTCAAATAATGAACCTTTTGCACCTAAGTTGCATACCTTTTCAACCTTTATTTGATGATGATGTTCTTGGTGATTTGGATCACCTAAATGCTGCCCTATGCTTGATGAAATTGCAGCTCTTCCTTGCTGTCCAAAAATAGCTCTTTCACTCACCAATTTGCAGCTTTAATTGATATCCTTTGCTGCCCTAAAACTTGTTTATTTTGTAGCTTTGAAATTCCTCTAACTTGCTGCCCAAAACTGTAGTTTGGTGGCTTCAAATCTCCTTCAGGATGCACCCTGAAAATATGAAACTTAGTAGCTATTAATGCTGCCCAAATCACTGCTTTCTTGCTGTCCTTAAATATGAAATTTTCAGATTGTAAAGCAGTCAATTTCTCCTCCGAAATGCTATCCTCGAATCTCCCAAATTTGGTAGGAAACTCCTCCAAATCACAATTGAGATTTTTCTTCAAGAAACCTTCAATTTTTTATTGTAAAAATAGCAAACCTCCTTCTTCAAGTAAGCCTTCAAATCCTCCAAAGGTAATCTTCAAACCTCTCAAGTTTGGTGGTTTCTTCTAGCTCCTTTCTCCTTCAATATCCTTGCCAAAATTTGACTTCAAATTTGGCCTCCTTCTCAAGAATATGAATGTCTTGAGGTCTTCACTAATATCCACCAAATTTTGGCAAACTTCTTGCCAAATCCTTCTTTCTTTTGGGCTTGTTTCTGGATGGCGATAATTGTCCCAAATTCTTCTTTATCAGGAACTTCTCCTTGCTAGTAATATTCTCCTCAAATATCCTCCAATGGACTTCTTCAAGTCTCCTTCAATGAGGCTTTCCTAGCCTTCTCCTTGTTTCTCCTTTCAAGTAGCTTGAGGCCTTCTCCTAGGGCCTTCAAATTCTGTAGCTTCTCTTCTAGTCTTCAAAAATTCAATGAGACCTTCCTTGATCTCTTCTATCTTCAACTATGGAAGTTTTGCAATGAGATCTCTTTCTTGGATCTCTAAAATCTGTTGCTTCTAAAATCTACAATAGGACCTTTGCTAGTCCTTCTCTATCTTCAATCTTCCAAATATGGAAGTTCTTCAATGAGACCTCCTTTGGGTCTTCTCTTCAATCTAAAGTCTTCAATCTTCAATGGAGATCTCCAATATCCAATATTCTTCAGGACTCTTTTTCTTGAGTCTCTTCTTCCTTCAATGGGGTCTTCTTTCTAGGACCTCCTCCTTGATTTGCAGTCTTCAATGTGGCTTCTTTGGCCTCTAGATATTTTCTCAATCTCCAACTTGGAGTCTTCAATCTGCAAATCCTGCAATGGGACCTTTTATTTAGGTCTCCAAATCTTCAATCTCCAACTTGTTGCTTCAGGTACTGGATGGATTTCAAAGAAGATATTCTTCCTAGCTCTTGTAGGAAGCTTCCCAAATTTCTTTGAATCAACTTTTCTGCAACAAAGTATTAGAAAAAAATATAATGGAGAAATCTTTAAATCTAGAGATAATGAATCTTCACTAGTTGATTTGTCAATCTAGTGGAATCAATGTTGAGTCCTAGTCTTCACAAGTTTTTCTGCAACTCTGTGGAAAGACTCTAGCCAAATAGCAATTTCAAAAATTCTAAAAATGAGATTTTCTATCTCCTCTCAATATCTTTTGTGGCTCTCTCTATTTCCTATCAATCTACCTAGTGCTCTGATACCACTATTAGCTTTTGATGCTATAAACTTAAAGGAAATGCAACCACAAGTAATGAAATAAGCAAGTAATGTTATAACTATGATAATGGCTAACTAATAAGCATGTAAATATGATAAGAAACTTTAGAAAATACTCATGCAATAGCCATTAATGAAAGCTCATGAAAATATACAATGCTATGCAATGGAGGTCTCTAACACTCCATATTGCAAAAATGCTCTACATTGTTACTACTACAACTCTACCCTATGCACTCCAAAATCCTCTTGTTCTTCTACTCTAAGAAGGCATATATATAGTGTGACATGACTCTTGGCCTTCTATATTCCTATGACACTTCATCAATCTATTCTTAGGACTCATGTACATGTGGACTACATGCACATTTACATCATTGCACATTCTAATAGTACTTGTGCATTTATTACATTGCATTAAGCAAATACTTAAATCCTAATCTAAGATAAACTACTAATCTAAACATGTACCCATGATGGTACATTAGCAAGTACCAAATAATGTAATATATTCCAACAACATCATTCTTTTATATTTTTTAGTGTAGATCTTAGTAAGACCAAACATAGGTGCTTGTTTAAATAAACACATCAAACATTTCCATCCTAAACTTGGAGCGAGTCCTTAAACTATTCCTGGTGAACCCTTGGATCCCTCAAGACACCAAGTGTAGAGGATATAACATACCCCCATGGTCACCTCACCTCCTAGCGGATCCAACCGAGAATCATACATGATAGGGTAGTTTTCCCCCCTCTACATCTTTGATGAACCTAACATGAATCACATCTTTAGTATCCTATAGGAGTCTTATTTTTTATTTATTTTGTTTTGTTTTAAACCATAAATAAGACCATTAAAATTGGTTTGCTTATATTAGAAAAAACATAAAAATCTTAATAGATTTTTTTTGTATATTTTTCACTCGTTTTAGATCTCCATTTGTCTCTCCTATCATTTACCTTAATACTAATGGATCCCAAACTTAGGAGTAAGTGAAATATCTTAGAATTTGATTAGATTCCCCAAGAAGACGATCATATTGATAGGGAGAATCCCAATCTAGATGTGGAAGAGGACATAGATACTGGTAATGGCCTTGATCCTATTGAGGGGTATAATGAACACCCCACCTTTGAATCACATGATCATATCTAGGGTTTAATGAAACATCATAGGGATGCTTTGATTAAGGCCATGGATGAAGAATCCCAACTAGAAAAGGTTGGGACACCTCATCATCAAAGAATTCCTCCTCACAATGTTTGAATCAATCCTTTTATTTAATATTCTCATGATATTAATCCATTTCATAAACTAACATATGCTACTACTGTAACCACAAACATTGGGGGACTTCTTCAAGTTCTTCCAATTGGTAATGCATCTCAAAATCATGTTAAGTTTCCTCATTCTTGTATCCTTCTTATAACATTTATTCTGTTCCACCAAATGTTAGTTATTCTCCACAACAAGATATCACACAAAGCATCCCATATCATAACCCATATCATAATAGTGTTAATGTTTTTGACATTAACCAAACCCATTTTCAAAAATCCACCTATAACCCTATAGAGAATATAGGGGCATTGCACAACAAAAATCCCAAGATGCAAAGATTAACAAGTGTAGTGAAATAATTGGTGTCAAGAATGGATATGCTTCAACCTACAAGTAAGAAAATTTTCAATAAGATTTTGGACCCTATGGTCACTTCTAGGCCCTACCCTAAGCATTTTTCAATGTCGGTCTCACCTATTTATAAGGGAACAAAGGACTCAATTGAAGATTTAAGGATGTTTAGAACAACATGCCATGATATTATATATGATGACCCGTTGCTAAAAATATTCCCTAAGGACCTTGGTGGTATGGCATTGGAATGGTACTATCAACTACCTCATCTTTCTTTAAGGAATTTTGAAGATACAGTTGGGTTATTCGTTCAACAATTTGGAGATTGCATTGAGAAAAATGTGACTATGCAAGATTTTTATCTTTTAAATAAAGGTAAACATGAAAGTTTTTCAAATTTTTTGGCTTTATGGAGAATTTTATTGGATGATTAAGATACACCTTACCTCATGTAGACATGTTAGAGATATTTATTGCAAATTTACAAAAACAAGTCAAACAAGCAATAGATTTATAAAGGAGACTATATAAGGCTCTCATTTGAAGAGGTCAACTTAAATCAAGAAAATAAGAAGAAAGAACCATAAAAATTCAATATAATAATAATCATGTAGTTGGTGATGGGGTAAAAAATAACAGGTAAACATGCAAATCAATAATGTTAATGCTGCTAATACCTTACAAAAATGGTACTTGGTAGGCCTCAAAAATCCCCACCATAGAATTTCATTAGACTCAACATACCTATGATGGTGGTCCTTAAGAAACTCTTAGAAGTTGACATGAATGAGTTACCTCCATAAAGAAACTTGATACCACAACAAATTGGTATAAACCTAATCAACATTGTGAGTATCATAGAGTGTATGGGCACATGAAACATTAATGTAAGAGGTTGAAACATATTATCTAGGACTTAATAGACATGGATCATATTGTTATAGAGGACTCCCAACCTACTCTTAACCACAAATATCCAACTAATAAACCTCTTACTCAATAGACACATACAACTAATCAAGATATGGGGATCTTCCAAAATCCCCTACCCAATCATTAGCAATGGACAACCAACCAGGTGTCTTATCATAATGTGTCACCACCATCCTATGACAACATGGTTGGTATGATAGCTTATACTACAAGACAATAAGATCAAGCTCAAATGATTCAAAAATCTCAATAGGAGATGAGTTCTACATCCAACCAACCTTCTAGAACACCTTTAATTTTGAAAAGTACCCAAAAAATGAGCACAAGTGTAGACAAACCAACCTTAGTGTTGAATATGCAACCCAAAGCCTCCTTCAAAATTCAAAAATAGTTAAGTAACACACCAACCAAGATTTCCTCATTAGAGCTTTTGCAAACTTCTCTATTCATAGGGAGGCCTTGTTGAAGCTTCTAAGTCAACAATCTATCCTGCAAGATCTTTCCCCTAGCAACCTAGCCAATATTGTAGGTTCCCTTGTGATTAATCATATATTTTTAAATTTAATTATATTCCTTCCTCAAATTTGCAAGGGGATTCTCCCTTTTACATAACTGCATACATTGGAAATAAGTTTAACAAAATAATATTTGTGGACAATGGTTCCTTCCTCAATCTATGCACTTAGAATTTTTTCTATATTCTTAGATTAAAGGAGGAAGACTTAATCAAATATGATGTCATCATTAAAGCTTTCAACAACGAGTCCCAAGAGGCTTGTGGAATTTTATCCCTTCCCCTTAAGGCAGGACCCAAGATCTTGGATACCTTGTTTTATGTGGTATCTTGTCCAATATCTTTCAATATTTTCTTGGATTCCCTTGGATTCATGCAATGAGGGATGCCCCTTTTACTCTTCATGAATGTTTAAAGGATGAATTTAAATATCAGCTTGTTACCATTTATGGTGACCCTCATCCATTCCAATATTGTTCGATGGTTGAGCAAGGTCAATCTAGTATTAGTTTCTATCCATATGTTTCTCTCCACAAAATTCCTTTTACTTCTTCTAGTATCATCAAGTATTTTAAAATTTTTAAAATAAATGAGGAATCACCAACCACAATTTCATTACTGGATCAAATTAAATTGTTTTATGAAAGTCCTCTTCTAGATCTAGCAAAGCTACCACCTTCACCTTGAACTATGGGTTTACCCCATAAAAAGGGTGAAGTAGTGCACATCAATATGTGTATATTTATCTATGTGGGTACATCCATCAAAGAGAAGATCTATGGTAGCAATCCCTTTATTGTAGAGAAATCCTTTGCCCATTTTTATCTATCCAATGATTACCCACTTCCTAAGCATATCTTGTCTAGTATGGGATGTGTAGGTAAGGGTTTGGGACCACAATAGGAAGGTATTAAAGAACCCTTGAAAGTTGAGCTTTGGCTTAGAGGTTTGGCATAGGCTACATCCATAACAAAAACCAACCCTTACCAATTGATGATGATCAGCTTGTCACTTATGCTAAATTTTTGGATCATCATGGTTTAGAGTGGAGTAATGAGGATGAGGGATGACCTTCTCCCTCAAACATTCTATTTTGCAATGTGATAAATTTGGTGCACCTTGATAGTTGTGACCTCAGGGGAGTATGTTGAAGGGGATACTCTTTGTGACATTGATAATGAAGATATTTTTCAAAATAGCTTCTTCTTTGATGAGTCAGTCCCTTGTGTCACCCATGTCGAGTCTTCTAGTTCTCAAGAGGATTCTATTTTTGTCTTCTAAAGACCTTGAGAAACTAGGTGTCATCACCATTCCTAATTATGATGATGAATCCCACATCCTCATAGAGGAGACCATAGATGTTAATATAAATTTTGAGGAAAGTCCTTGAATCCTTCAGTTAGGCAAAGCCTTGTCCATGGATGAGTAGAAGAAGTTGACCAATTTGTTAAAATAATTTCAATATATTTTTTCTTGGTCATATGCTGACATGCTAGGGCTTCCCTTCATCGTTATGCATAATTTGGTAGTTAGACCCAAATCCAAGATTTTTAAGTAAAAAATTATGAATATGCATCCTAAGTTCACCCTTTTAGTTAAGGAGAAGCTCCAATAACTCCTTGAAATTGAATTTACCAAAGTTATTGACTATTCTGGTTGGATCTCCAACATCATTCCTATAGCTAAGAAGGAAGGAACAATAAGAGTATGTACCAACTTTTAGGACATTAACTTAGCATGTTACAAGGATGATTTTCCTCTCCCCAACATAGATATGATCGTAGATTTTTTTGCCAAGTGTGGAATGTATCACTCATGGATGGTTTTTTAGGACATAATCATATCATGATTACCCCTAAGGACTAGGCCAATATGACTTTCATCACTTCATGGGGTAACTTTTGTTACAAAGTCATGCATTTTGGATTGAAGATAATTGGTACCATATATCAAATGACCATGACTTATATCTTTCATGATGTGATGCATGATAATGATGAATACTATGTGGATAATCTTCTTGGTCACTACAAACATCAAGAAACATATGTTCATGATTTAAGATGGATATTTGAAAGACTTTGATAGTATAAGGTTCATATTAAGCCCTCTAAGCAAGTGTTTGGAGTAACATTTGGCAAAATTTTAGGTTTCATAGTGTCTAGGTGAGGTATTGAAGTGGACCCCACTAAGATAGCAACTATTACTAACATGCCTCCTCCTTGTAACCTAATCGAGTTGCATAGATTGCAAGGTAAACTTCAAGCCATTCATCAGTTCATTGCCCAATTAGCTGATAAGTGTTAGCCCTTTCTTAAGCTTCTTAAGAAATATGTAGTGTTCCAGTGGGATGTTGAGTGTCAAAAAGCCTTTGATGAACTCAAGAAGTATCTCAATTATTTACCTATCTTAGTTCCTCCTAGACTAGATAAGCATCTAATGCTTTACATAACAAACACAACTCATACTTTGGGAGCCATGTTGGCTCAGCCTAATGATCAGAATAAAGAGTGAGCTATCTACTATATTAGTAGAACTCTGGTTAGCTCTAAAACCTGGTATACACCCTTAGAGAAGCTTTGCCTCATTGTAGTGTTTGCTTCTCAAAAGTTAAGATACTACATGCTCAACCATAAGACGTTGGTAGTGGTAAAGTTTGATCCTCTTCACTAATTAATGTCAAAGCCCCACCTTTTAGGTCAAGCTACTAAGTGGGTTCTAGCCCTTAGTGAGTTTGACCTAACCTTCATAGGTCAAAAGGCTATAAAATATTAGGTGATTGTTGACCAGTTAGCCACTACTCCCCTAGAGTCTGCCCATCCATTAGTCATCAATTTTCTTGATGAGTGTTTTAGCTTAGATGTCGAAGAGCAAGAGTCTTGGACTTTGTTTTTTATGGAGCCAATTGCTTGAAAGACACCAGTGATGGAATCATTTTTGTTATCCCATAAAAATAGCTCATCTTCATTTCCATTTCTCTTACACTAATAATATTGTAGAGTACAAATATTTTATCCTAGGCCTTAGAGTAGCCTTAGCCTTAAAAGTTAGAGTTTTTTAGTCTTTGATGATTCTCAACTTGTGGCTAATTAGATCAATGATGTTTATCAAGCTAAAGATGATAAGTTAAAACCCTAAAAGGAGATTTTCACAAAGTTGTTTTCCACCTTTGATAGGGTAACCATAGATTCTATCGCTAGATCCTCCAACCACCATGCGAATGCCATCGATGCTACTACATACTTGATCCCCTTTGATGCACCTTGTCGGAGCCATAATTTGTGAATCGTACGCCTGTTGGCCTTGAAATTTAGCAGGTGGTTCTGCGTGTGTGTTCTACATTAGGAAAATATTTGATTGGCTTGACTCTCCAAAAAATATGTTTTCGGGACCTAACTCCTCCATCTAGTGTCCCAAAATTAGCTTTTAGAATAAGTTCCCAGGTTTTTTGGATTTTTTTTAATGTTAGAAGTTTATTATATTTTGTTATACCTTAATTTGAGACCTAATATTTTAAATTAAGGTTCATTATTATAAGAGGGATGTGTGCACCGAATTTGGGCACAATCCGACTCATTTCTATTTTTAGCATTTTTTAGAAAAAAAATATTTTTAAGGTTTCTTTGGTTTTCGATTCCTATATGATGGATTGTACTCTTTTGGATAAGGGGTGTGAATTAAAAAACGAGAAGAATATTGATTTGTAGGTTTCTTCCATTATATCGCATTTGTGTTATGTGATTGGAGTCCATTTTTTGGTCTCTTATAGCTGAGTTCACACCACCCTTGGAGTTAGAATATGATCAAAAATCGATTATTATTTTCTAACTTTGAGAGCCCACATCGCTTAGTTCTAGTCTTGTTCTGTTAGATGTACTAAACATTGGAATTTCTCAATTTGAGCCTTGGTATACTAGCATATTCAAAAATTTTAAGGATGGTTCAATGCATGATGGCTTAGATCATAATCAATGAAAGATTCTATAAAAAAGAGAGTGTTGATTCAAGATAAATGATAATACTATATATCAAAATTATTTTGAAGACATCCTCGTGTGATGCCTTAACTCTAGTGAAACTCGGTTAGCCCTCAGTGAAGTTCATGAAGGATCATGTGGAGGCCATTTTAGAAGCAATGATATTTCCAAGAAGCTCCTTCAAATGGGCTATTATTGGCCTTCCATGGAGAAAGATGCATGTGACTATATTCGATGCTATGACAAGTATCAATGCCATGATAAACTTGTTCATGCTCCTCAAAACCTTTAGGTTATTTCTTATCCTTGGCCATTATCCATGTGGGGATCAAAAATTATTGGTAAGATTAACCTAAATTATCAACTGGTCATAAGTTTATCATCACAACTAAGTACTTCACTAAATGGATCAAAGCCATGCCCTTGGATATAGTGACTAGAGCTCAAATCTCTAAGTTCATCTTCAACCAGATCCTTTGTAGGTATGGGATTACTTCGATGATTATTTTTAACAATGAAACTCCTTTCAAGAATAAATATGTCCATAAAATTTATGCTAAGTACAAGATTTGACACAAGTGGTCAAACCCATATTACCCCCAAGGTAATGGTGAAGTTGAAGCATCAAACAAGTCTTTAGTTAATATCCTCAACAAGTTGGTTAGTAAGACTGCTCATGACTGGCATATCCAAATTTATTCTACCTTATGGGCCTATTGTACTAGTGTCCATACTCCTATACGTGAATATTTGTATGTCTTGGTTTATGATACTAAGGTAGTTTTTTTGTTCGAGTTAGAAGTCCTATCATTGTGTATCTTGTTACAAGATGCCTTGGTTGGCAATGAGTATTTTTTAGAGCATCTAAACAAATTGGAGCTATTGGACTAAAAGCACATCCATACCTTAGAACATCTTCAAGCATATCATAATAGGCTCAAGAGATCTTACTCTAAGAAATTTCACAATCATTCTTTTGAGGTTGGGGACCTTGTTCTCAAGAAAAACAAAAAGAACATTAATACTCATTCATATTTGAAAGGCAAATTTTAGCCTAATTGGGTAATATCCTTTGCCATAATGGCCAATTTTGGCTAAGGAGCCTATTGTTTAGATTCATTATATGGTAAAGAAATTAAAGAACCAATGAACATAATGCAATTAAAATGATATTATGCATGATTATGCATCTTCATTGTTCTTCCTGCATTTGGTTTGCTTGCTCATACTACATGACTACCTTTCATATTGTGCATGAGTTCCTTGATGCTCTATTCCATTTGCATCTTTGCTTGTCATATAGTTGCATTTGCTACTTGTTCATACTTGCATGACTGCTTGATCATATATTTTCTTGAGAACTTTGTGATGAGGTATGTGATGAAACCTAGTTATGTTCTAGCTCACATGCATTGTACTCATACTATTGATTTGATGCTTAGCTAATCCCTAACCTAGGGTACATCTCCATGCATTCTTTCATTAGTGCATTTGCTCATTTATTCTTTGCTTTTCTTTTCTCATATATCCCTTGACATTGAAACTTTCAATACTTCTAAATCTCTCCAAGTCAAGGGATATAGTTCTTCATCTCTTTTATATCCTTTTCCCTTTGAAATTTTTCAATAATTTCTTATTTTCTCCAAGACAAAGGATATACATTCCTTCTTTTATCTGCACATCTTGTTTTTGCTCCCACTTTTTCTTTCTTGATATTTCAATTATTAATGTATCCTTATGGGATAGGGTAGATACCGCATGAATATCATTGACTATATTACGCACATATATTAGCTATTGAAATTTTAAAAGGGACACACACAATATTTTTTGCTTCTTTTATTTCTCATTCTTATATCTTCTCTCTTCTAACACATGCACACACACACATTTTCTACTATGATTATCTCTGCTCACTCATATCTTCCATACACCACATCCCTATCAGGTGACACTCCTTTTGGTAATTCAATCACATTGTTGCACTTATTACAAGGATAGCTTCATGGTCACTAATGAGGGGAAGCCTTCTTTCACCCATTTGCAAGCATATATCCAAGTGGTTATCTCTCCAACTACAACCATTAGCAAGCAACACATCCATAGTGTGTATCACTCCATTATTGATCATTTTGTGAGTATAACACCCTTATAAGATAGCTTTATGGCCACTAACGAGGGGTAACCTACACATCTGACCATTTGTGAGCATACTTCCTTACAAAATTCTACTCATTTTTCTTTTTCTTTGTTTTATTTCTTTCCTTTTGACCTACTTGGAAATATTCTTCTATCTTATTTATTCTTTCTTTCTTTCTCTTCCTCCTATCATTGTTTGTTTTTCTTCTTTTTTCATCCATCCCCTTCTTTCCATCCACTAATTTGTTTGTTTCATTTGCATTCATTTTAGTTAATTTTCATTCATGCATTTCATTAGATAGATTCATTTTTCATACATACATTCATTTAGTTAAGATCATTATGCATTGAACTTATTATGTTTTCTATCATTATACATAACTTAAACAAATAAAAAAGCACACATATTTTACACTATAAAAGTAATATGTATTACTCGTAAAGTATATAGTGTTGCCACAGTAAAGAGCTTGGCACACTTGAAAATCCCGCACACTTGAAAATCCCTAGGGATGCATACCACAATCAAAATTGACATGTCATCCTAGTACCCACCCTAGTCATGTGAGCTTTTCTCCTCTACTTTACCTATTGAAGGTGGTCTTGATGGGGTCATGTTCATGGATCATGACAAAAATTGTATCCATGACTATGAATAAATTCATGATCATAGGGATGATAATAGTAGGGTCCTCTTCTCCACTAAAAGTTCTTAGGAGTATATCACCTGGTAGAATGACTCCCTCCTTGTCATTACATCATATGCCTCCCTCACTCTCTACAGATCCTCTTGTAGCAGTCAAACCACCTCACCCTATTGGCTACTTGTGATGACAACCACCCCTCTATCCAAGCCTATTATTGCTCTCACTCTAGTTGATCTATATTCCCTCTAAGGTGCTTTGCCTCAGTCCTCATCATGTCCTACTTTTCTCAGGTCTAGTTTAGTTATGTACAAATGAAGTTCATCTTAGATTGCATAGCTATCATCCTATCACATGGTGCCTTTGCCTCCCTCGTTGGGGTTCTCTTGACCCACAACCCTACTAGATCCCACCTATGTCACCATCGGGATACCTATAGATGCTCCCCCTCCCCTTGAGCCAAAGAGGGTAATGGTCATCCTCATGGTCATCACCATCTCTATCCTAATCCTACACCCATGCTTGGCTAGGAGGGTTTGGATCTCTTTGGCATTGCTCTTCTACCTGTCGATCTATCAAAGTGCCATCTACACTCATCGGTACATGACCTGGCATATTTTCACAAGCACTGGAGGGGAGATCCTTAGGGGTATAATGCACTTATACCATCTTCTTTACCCAAGAGCTACCTCAACATAATCCACTTTTAGATCAATGTAGAGAGGATCATCTAGATACTCCTCTATGAAATACCCCATATTAGGGTCCCCTCTAACTCCTAATGGGTCCCTTAAAACTTGACTAAACTAGTAGTCACCAAGATATGGAGTCTCTTAGAGAATAAAAACTAGCATTGTACTCGATATAACTAGTATAGCTCATACTTACCCTTCTCCATGGTAACCCATTGGATCCTCTGAACCTGAGATAGATTCTCCACATCCTTAGCTTAGACAAGGTGTAGACACCATGGTCACCATATGATCTAGTGGTCTCCCAACTTGTCTATTACCTACCTCCCTAGTGGTAGGATACCTACATGTGCTCTATGCCCATGCTCATAGTGTCAACCCCACCTGTATGCTACTAGCCACTTCAGGTTGGGAAATGGTCCTGGAAATGCACTCAATATTTGGATCATAATGAGCTCCTAGAACCACACCTAGAGAAAATATCGTACAAACCGATCTTATATGCTGCTTATACATGATACTGTGCAAAGTCTTGTATAAGCAGGCCAACACATATGGTCCCCATGCAAACCTAACATGTTGGTCTTGCATGTCTGCCACTACTCATACCAGTGCCCATGGTAGGTATCGCCTACTTGTATGGCACACTAGCATCCTTTCCAAAACTTCATAAAATATAAATGTTAGTACCCCAACCCTATATCATCATCACATCTCATCGACATGAAATTTGCTCTGTTAGATATCATGTGTCAGGTCACCCAAAAATCTCTCTAATGCTATTTATGGAAATCGTACCATGTAAATTGTTCTCCCCCTGATGGGGATCCTCAATATGTACCACACATCCTCTAAAGTGATGGTCATATCCCCTATTGAAATCCATAATGTGGATGATTCTCGATACTACCTATTTGCTAATGCTGTCAGTAGCGCTATATTAGCCTCTACCTAGGGCATCTTTGCCAGATGCAACATCCCCACATACCATAGGGTATCTTAGTCCTTCACTATGAGTCCCCTCATAGCCTCCACTAGAGTGCTCGATTGTCACTCTATGATCAAGAGTACATCATGCTATAATCATCAACATTCAATAAAATTTCATTAGTTTCACACATTAAAAAGTCGCACATTTAAAAAATAAATATTTTTTACGAAATTTATACCTAGTTTGTAAAGGGTGCAAATTTGGTTAGCCAAATTCACACCCAATTTGTACAGGGTGTGAATTTGACATTTCCATGTAGTCGAATTTGCACTCAGCTTCCAAATTTGCACTTGGTAGGGAAAATGCTAAAAAAAATTAAAAATCATAAAACATTTCAAAATTAATGCATGTAAACCTAATCTAACCTAGTTTAGGGTTGGGTTTAGGTTTGTACCTATGCATGGTCTACTACAGTGCTAGCTTTACCTCTCATAATGGCCACACGATGTGTAGTAGATGCCATTATTCTCTTTTCTCTAGAGCATTTTTTTTCTTCCTCTTGCAGTGAAAATGAATTCATTTTCACCTTTTTCTCATCTTATTCCTCTTTTCTCTCTCTCCTCCCTTTTTACTTTTTCTCTTCTTTTCTCTCTTCTTCTCTATTTGATTTCTCATTTTTTCTTTGTTTACCATTTTAGGTTTCTTCAAGAATTTAGAATTCCTTTTGAAACTCGAGGGGACACCCTAGTCGTAGAGACATTAATTTTCATTAATGCCTCATTTTGCATGCAAATTTGTAGTGTCTAGAATGACACCATTTTTGCACCACCCCTTCTTCTAAACTAGCCACCTCTTTTTGTGTTCGTCATTCTTCGTCCATAGGTGTCTACATATTTCTTTGATGCATTTATTTGGCCAAAAATGTATCAAAGAAAGGGAAAAATGTAGACATAGAAAATTGACCCATCAAGATGAGTCATTTTCCTTAGTTTTTCTCTCAAATTTACCAAGTGCAAATTTGACTCCCTTTTCCCCTTTGTTTTTCTTATTTTTCCTTAGCCTTGCTAAATTTACACCCAGTCCTTATGGGGTGCAAATTTAGCATGTCAAAATTTCACCCTGTAAGGACTAGGTATGAATTTGACAATTTAGGATTTTTCTCTCAAAAACCCTTCCTAGCATTGACTCTTTGTGATGTCGACCCTTGCCCGGGTTAAATTTTATTTTCTTGTATTTTTGCCCTCTAAACCTCTTATAAATAGAGGGATTGGATTCTATTTTTCTCCTAATAATTTTTCAAGCTAACAAGTTTTTAAGTGATCTTAGTGCGACAAGTTGTGAAGTTCTTCTTTTGCAAAAAAGTGCTCCTGATGAATCTCTGCTTTGGATTGTTGTGTTGCTTTGCTTCTATGCTTCTTGTGATTGGTTGCCCTTGGTGAACAAGTGGAGGAGTCTTGATGATAGGAGAGGTCTACCATTTTGGTCATTACCTTCACTTTCTCATTGCTCCTTGCTTTCTCCATTAGCTAATTAGGTTTTTGTGCATCATTAGTCTATTTCAAGCTTTTATTTCCTATTTTGCATCACATTTTATTTTTTGTAAGCTAAAATATACTCTAAACCAATTTTTACCTAGTCTATACAAGGTGTAAATTTTGCAAGCTATATTTACACCTCCCCTTTACAGGGTGCAAATTTGGTTAATTAGGGATTGGGGGCAAGTTTTGTCTCCCAAAATCTTGATTTACATTTGTGCATGTTCCTTTCATATTATATTCATTTTGTTTGCATTTTATTTCACTGTTTACATTTGTTCCATTTCATTTTATTTGTTCCAAATATTAATAATCATCTCTTTTTCAAAAGGTCAACTAAAAGGACCAAGGGGGCTTGACTACTACACCTCCAAGCTTAGTCACATAATGACCTAAGAAGGCCCCCAAACAATGATTAAATTTTCCAAGGATTTTGAAGCTATTGGATATTTGGGATGAGAGTTAAAAGTTAGGATCAACCACTGGATCAAGTAAGTGCTCTAAATAGACTCTTTAGGTTATTTGCTATTTGTTTCCTATCCATTTCTATTTCAAATTTAGATAATAAATAAAATAAAAATATTTGACTTTATTTCTAGGATTTTGAAAATAGAGAAGGCATATAGTTTGCATCTTAGGTTAAATTCATTTATGCATTCTCTTGAGCCCTTTTTGAAAAGGAAAAAAATTACTTATTTGTAAAACTAGGGTTTTAGTTCTCATTGGAATCAAAAATTATTTTAGGATTAGTTCCTTGTTTTATTGCATCATTGTTTTCCCTACATTGTTCTTTTATCCTTCCTAGTGTAGATCTTAGTAAGACCAAACATAGATGCTTGTTCAAATAAGCACATAAAATATTTCCATCTTGGAATTGGAGTGAGTCCTTAAACTATTCCTTGTAAGTATTTCCTTCTTAAAATTAGGCTTCCCTTTACTAATAAATGATAAAATGCAAAGCATTAGATGCTACCTCCCAAACATCGATGTATCTTTCGAAACTATCATGTACATGTCATCACATGGACCTCATGTGCCACTCTAATACATACTTATTCATCATGTAATCACTACTTCGATGACATATTTTTCTCCTACCATCACACACCAAAAACCTCCAGCATGGAAGTTTTCACCTCACCATATCCTTTTCACTACCTCCACTAGTTTGAGAGGAACATTTCTTATCCAAAGGAATTCACACATTTACAACTCTCTAGATATAAATTTCAAGGTTTCTCCTCCATTCAAAATGTTGCAATAGACATATTTTTGTTTGTAATTCCTTGTGTCTTCCAATGTGTCATCTTCATTGCCCTTCTTGGATCCACCTCCCCTTGTCCTCAAGATTTAATATTTGAAAGCTTACCTTCCCATTTACATCACCATGAATGCACCTTACTCAATACCTAAGGCTAGAAGTCCTATAAATGGAGTGTTTGGGGTGCGTCTCTCAAGACTTAGTTCTATGCTAAGAAATCTCTACTATTTTTCTTGCTCACTTGTTCTAAATTCTCGCTATCTTGTAAGTTTCTCATCTTGATGATTAGAGGAGTTCATGCTTGGGTGCAAGAAGGAGATTCAACATATGTATCCTTGGGTTGTTTACTTTCTCTCCTATTAATCATTTAAAGTTTATATTTTTGATGTACTAATGTTTATTTAGTTAGTTTTATTTTGCAAATTCTCATTATTTTGTATCTTGTTGATTGATCATTTCATCTCTTTTATCCAATTACACTTATTTATTTTATCTCTAGTGATAATATTCATGTTTTGTAGCATTTTTAGGCCTTCTTCCCATGCAAGTAACTCTAGAAAAATTGATTAGAACCCTTGTATTATTGGCTCCAAGATTCTACCTCTGCTCCTGCATAGTCAGGCTCTTAGGATGAAAATTTTGTCACCCCTCTACAGATGATGATTTCATAAATAATGATGCTTGGAGTCATATTTTAGCCCCATTATAGCCCATTATATGCATATTCTATCCCAATATTTGGTCGTTAGTCTAATTACCACCTTGCAACTTCCATTTCAACAATTTTGTACTTATCATTTCTTGCTTAGCCTCTCAAAGTGGAAATGTTGCCTCCCTTGCATTAGCAACATTTAATTAATCACGACATCTCAATAGTATTCTTTAGTTCAATAAAGATAGTATCTACTATGATATTCTTTAATTAAGCTTAAATTCTCATAAATTGAATCCCTATCACCATTTCATCTTCACCTAAGGAAAAATGCTATCCTTGAGTCACAGGTAACATTATTACCTATAATTTCCTTTGCACTTACAAAATTATTTATCATCTAGACTCTATTCATAATTTGATATCACTACTTAAATGCCATAGGCAATAATTTTGATATTCACATTCATTTACATTACCATTTTACAAGGTTTTAGTTTTCTAAAGGACACGGGGTCTGATTGTTTGACACAAAATGTCACATACTCTCCTATGCTTTGTAGACCTCCTAGAAACTAACCCCAATTCAAGTATATTTCTATTTCTAGATATAGGGAAAAATCGTTCGTGGTGATTTGTAGGTAATGACGTCATGGAATTATTGGCACTCAGTCTCAGGTAGCATTTTTGCCACAACTACAAAACCAGGTACCTTTCTTTCTATCTATGCTATTTTCTTCTTTATAGTTAGGACTATTTTCTATTCTACTATTCTCTTATCTCTCTATTTTTTCTTTAGATCACTAAAAGGGATAGAAATAAAGGAATTATAGCTTAATTTTAGTATAAAGCTTTAGTTTCTATCTTAGGCATTTAAAATTAAATTGAATTTAGTTTGCATTAGGCTAAATTTTATCTATGCATTCTCTAGTGCCCTTGCTTGAAAGAAAAATATAATTTTATTTTCTTGTAATCAATAGTTTTAATTGAAAGTAAAATATCATATAGGCTAGATTTTGTATGCATGCATTTTGAATGCATCTTAGTTTAAGGATTATTTTGAAATATAATAAAGTTAGTCTTTTATAACCAAACTTTGGTGTTTGTAAAAGAACACACCAAACCTAAATTAACACCCCATACAAAATATTTCTACTCTGATATTAGGTTGTTGTGGATTAGACCAAATCCTTAATATTATACACCTACATATTTGGTAAACTCAATGTGAACACCTCCTTGAAATTTACCTTAAATCTAATTAAAGATAAAATTTATTTGAATTCTAAACAATACCATCTAATTTTTTTGTGTAGAATAGCTCATCTTAATCAAGATTAATAATGAATTTACCATCTTACATATAATCTATAGCCTTGTATCTAGGTGTGGTTGATTCTTATATCATTCCTTATCCATGTACCTCAAGATCTTCCCTCATGTACGACTATGTATATCGAGGGGACTGAGCTTCTTCCATGTATCGATGGGTATCTTGGGAGAGTAGGTATATCAGGTAGGTTTAGGTAGATTAGGAGATCCTCCTAAGGTATATCCATAGGATAGGAATATCAGGAGGAGGAGATAGGAGTTCTAGCCACACTTTCAATATCTTGTCCTACCCTTATAATTACAACCATCAATTAATTAATCTCTCTTTACTTCCTTGCCTAAACCATAAACCTATTGGTTCAAAGAGGGTATCACCTTTATAGTGGTAAAAACATAGTGGATCCTAATATCTTGATATATAGAATTATAATGAAAATCAAGTTTCTAAGGAGAAGCCAAATTTTGAGGATGAGGATGATGATACCTAAACCAAAAGTTCTCTCAACCTCTAAGAGGATGCTCAAGGTAGATTAACCTTCAATTCCATGAATCATATAATAGTTATTTTAAAACATAATAAGCAAATTATGATAGAAATTGTTAATAAGGATACTTATTTTGAAGAGGGCGGCCCCTCAAATCCTCCCTAACCTCATATTTTTAGCTTCATATCCGTTAATCAACCTAGTATAAGTAATAGCCCATTAAATAATCAACCACCATTATATAAATGCAAACCTTAGTAAATGTTCTTTGGATATTATTGTATCAAGTGCTAATTTTTGGACTGAAATCTACCTAATATGTGAAATGTGACCTAGATATCAACCCAGATTGGATGACTAGGATTTCTCATAAACTCAACCTCTGTAGAAGACTGATTCCTTAAAATTATAATGAAATTAAGGAAAATATAAATTTAGAAATGCAAGGGTTAAAAAGGGCGAAAGGACTTTGCAACATTGTTAGGATCGTTTAGCAATAACATGGGCTTTATATGCAAATCCAAAATTTTGAAGGGGTTTGTTGATGCCATTCTTTAGAAAATGTAGGCTTACATATTCTTGGGTAGAAATTTGCTTTTCTAGAGCATTTCTAGAAGTTTCTAATGCTTGGCATGATGTCATCACTTGGAAATCATGGACTTGCTTCATTCTAGTCTTTAACCATCTCAAACTTTGGTAGAACTTATGTTGACATAAGTGCTTTAAAATATTAGTGTCATGCTTTCTTGGGCTTGAACTCCTTGAAACCTTTTAGTGACATCACCAATTAGAAATCCTAGGATCACACTAATTTGGCTTTCTCATTCTTGGATTTTTTGAGGCTTCATATGATGTCATCACTTGAAAATTCCAAGATCACTTGATTATGGGCCTAAGAATTACCAAAGCCTTTTTGGACTTAGTCATTTTTGACCTAGCCAAGTGCATTTGTTTTAATGACTTCTTCTACAATATCGACTCTTCTAAAAGGAGTAGGCCACTCTAAATTTTTGGCCATGTATTGATGCATATGGATCTTTGGTAGCCTACTTATGCAAGAGTGATGCTCTTAGTCAAGCTTCTAGGATATTGCCTTACCAAAATATTAACAAATCTTAGTAAAATCATAGTCCAACCTGACCTACAAGGACTTGAGAATTTGGGCAATCATATTAGCCCACATTATTGGTGCCTCCTACGGATTTATACTTTCAAAAGTAAAGAGCCTAGAGGACATTATTTATTGGCCATGGAGTCAAAATTCCACAAGATGGAAGAACTACATAATAGAAAAAAGAGAAAGCAAACATGAAGATGTGAAGGAGGTGAATGCTAAAGATTTAAATGGGTGAAAATTCTAAAGCTATAACAAAGGTTCTAATGAATGTATCAAAATATACCTTTGATTAAGTTGCATCCCATTTACCTATGAAATATAGGATTATATGTGAAATATGGAGGAAAAATACCAAAGGATGCAGGGGATAACAAAAAGTTGCCATGGAAGAAGTGTGACAAAAGTGGGGATTGTGATAGATGGATAAAGCACCAATTTAATGGAGTATGAACAATGGGGGTTTGAACAGGGAGCAAAAGTGTGTAGGGATGTTATGAAAATTTATTATCAAAAATAGAAATCATTCACCAATATGCAAAAATATCAAATCATTCATCCATAAATAATTATCAACAATAACAATCCATAATTGAGATAAATATAGATAATACCCTGAAGGTAGGGAACCACCAATAATACTCCTTAAAGAAGGAATAACTCCACAAGATATCCCAAGATGAGTGAGCCACTTAAGGAGGGAAAAATACCATAAGCCACTTTATGGGTAAATACAATTACATATGATTTATATCCATGATGATTACAATGACAAATATCTCTTCTTTATATATCCATATTCTAATTCTACTTTGGGAACCTACTACTAAAATAATTGTTAGAAATAACTTATATTACATTATTTGGGTCATGTAAATGTACCTTCCTTGGTACATACTTAGGACATTAGATTACTTTAGGGAGAAGTTATCTAGTTACTTCATGCAATGTAATAAATGCACAAGTGTCAATGTGCAAGCTATAAATGTGCAAGGTGTCCCTTGTACAACTAGGTAGAGTGTTGGCCAAGGAACTTATCTTCCTATATAAAGGGCCATAGATAGAGTGTGAAGATATAGAGGAGAGCATAGTAGTGTAGGATAGACATAGTAGTGTAGAGTGTGTGAGCTATAAGCTCAGAGCTCATTCATTGAGCAGTAGCTTGTATCATGGAGTGTTCATTTCCTCCATAGCTACTATTGTACTCATTTTCGTCATTTCTATTTATAGCATATTTCAGTCATCTCATAGATTTACTTTCTTTCTTATTATTCTGCATCTTGTGAATGTTATCTCCCATTGCATGTTGTATCAAAAGATAACAGTGGTATCAGAGCTATGGTAGATCAAGCTACAGTAGATCAATAGGAAAATCACCATTATCATTGATCCTAAGTTTTTTGTCAACCTGATGCACCATTGGACCAATCACTGTCAAAATTTCTTAGAAGAGTCTAGGTGATAGAATTAGGGAGAGCCACAAGTGAGGACTGAATGAAATCTTAGTTTTAGAAATACTGAGATTGCATATGGCTAGAGTCTTTCCATAGAGTTGCAGAAAAACTCGTGAAGACTAGGACTCAACATTTGATCCACTAGTTTGATGAAACAACTAGTGAAGCTCATCTAAGAGATCTGGAAATATTTACTTGAAGTTTCTTTTATTGCAGGGAATTAATTCTCAGATGATTGGGACACCTCCTACAAAAGAAATCTAGGAGACCTCAACTTCATTGCCCGAAGGTCGAAGTGCCTTCATAGTGTAGAGATTAGTTGTTATAGAGAGGAGAATACTTCATAAGAAACTTCTGGAAAATAATCATGGTGAAGTCAGGAGATAGGAGATCTCCATTTCTAGATTGAAGAACTTCACAAAAATAAAAAGGCCATAGAAGCCTAGATTTAGAAGAAAAAGGCCATAGAAGCCTTGATCCACAAGAAAAGGCCATAGAAGCCTTGATATTGAAGAAAAGGCCATAGAAGCCTTAATATTGAAGAAAAGGCCACAAAAGCCTTGATATTAAATAAAATGCCATAGAAGCCTTGATACAAAAATAGGCCACAGAAGCCTTTATCCTGAAGAAGACTCCAAAAGAGAGTACCTAATTCAGAAGCAAATTTTAGTACTAATATTTTTGTTGTAGGTAAAGGAGATCCAGTAAACCGAGAAAGCTTCCTACAAGAAAGTTAGGAAGAGTATCCTCTTTAGAATCAATCTAGTACCTAAAGCAAAAGAGATCAAGAGGAGATATCATTGAAGAACTTCCAGACAAGGAGTAAAAAGGACTAGGAGAGTCCTGCTTAAATCCAGAAGCAACAAAATCAGAGATCCAGGAGAAGGTCTCACCACCAACACTTCCAGAAGTAGAAGGTTGAATATAAGGTCTCAAGGAAGACCAGAATAAGCTGCAAGATCAAAGACCTTGGTGAGGTCTCAATGAGCATCTAGTAAAAGGCTAGGAGAGCCTTGCTGAAGAAATCATCAAAGGAGAACTCATTGGAGAAATCCACTACCAAGGAGAAGCCCCTGATAGTGAAGGACTTGGGATAATTGTCACCATCCGACAACAAGCCCAAGAGGAGGAGAATTTGGCAAGGAGTGCCAAATATGAGTGGAAGAAGAATCCAATGAAGACCTCAAGATATTCAAAATATTGAGAAGAAGATCCTGCTTGAAGTCAAAATTTGACAAGAAGACTTGAAGATAGAAGAAGCTCATCAAATCTAGGAGATTTGAAGATTACCTCCCATAGCAAGAGGACACCACTTCAGAGATACATAATTCTCCAAATCTATAGCAGAAGGAGGAGAGCACAAGAGGAGAACAAAGTCACCAAATCTTAGGTTCGTGAAAGGAAGTTTGAGACCATCATTTGGTGAAGAAGGAGCTATTCAAAATAGTCTACAAAGAGCTACAAGATCTTACTCAAGGCAAAAACTTGGTGATCTAAGACACCAAGATCTACATCCTCTACAAAAGTGGTAAAGAAGCTACAAAATCTTTCAAAAAAAGGTAAGCAACTATTGGTGCAAGTAGATTCATTAATTGGATTACTTTTTAGATTTGTTAAAGCACCTTAATCCAGATTAAAGTTGCAAAAAGGAGATTTGTATTACAGTATTCAAATGTGCAAAAAGAAAGGTTATTTTTAAGGTTCATTTGCACATTAGGAGTTGATTAGATTTTAGAATTTCAACTATCTATCAACTGCCTATCATCTACTTTGGAAAGAAAAAGAAGACTATCTCCTAATATCTTGCTTATAAGAAATTTGTAGAATAATTCTTGAAGATTCATTTCAGATTATTCTTGATTAAGTTGCAGTAAATTGATTAAGTGCATTTATAATTTTTTGAGAGTTATTTGGAGTGATAAGGTGTAATAGTTAGTGCATTAAAAAATGAAATATTAGTGGGTTCATTTGCACTACTATATTACTCTCAAAAGCTTTGTGTTTGTGTTCTTGAGAAAGGCACAAATTCAAAACTTGTCAAAGTGTCTAAAGACACTATTGGTGCATAAAAATCTGCAACTCTTAGTGGCCAATAGAAGCCACCAAAATTGGTTAGTACAAGCAAAGAAAAGCTAACCAAAAAGAAGCTTCAAATATTGAGACTTGGTGAGTCTCAAATCCAAAGCACTTAGGGGTTAGTGCAACTAAAACAAAGCTTCTATTTTATAGTGTTTACAAATCTTGGATTCACCATAAAATATCCAAGAAAAGAGGGTAAGGAGTCTACTCAAAAGGACATCCTCAAAACCCTCATTTGTGCATTCAAAAATATGCTACAAAATCAGACTACAAAACCTGAAAAAGGGAGTGCAAAAAGGGTGTAAAAGAAAGTGTATTATTCACAAGGTATTGCACTACATTGTCCATAGAAAGGAAGTAGATAGAAGGTGCCATTAAAGGCACAAATGTCATAGGGAATCCAGCCAAGAAGGACGTATGAAAAGCACTCCATATCCACGGTACAAGGAGCCATAAAAAAGGATCATTCCTCACATATCTTGGATGGATGAACCTGCACAACACAAGCACATAGAATAAGATCAATATCCTACAGTTACATAGAAGAAGAAGGAGCCATACTACAAGCAAAGGCATACTATTACCTCATCCAAATGTGCATGAACAATGCTGCAATTTGCATGTCAAAGAGAACCAAAAGCGAGGAGAAAATGTGCTAATTGCAAAGGTCTGAAACTTGGTGAAGGAAATCCACCAAAGGTAGCATCTTCCATGCCATTCAGAGCTCCAATACCGCCTCAAGGATCGACTATGAGAGAAAATAGTTTGCTTGCGCTTCAAGGAATGTAGCAAGCAAAGGAAGAGGCATAATGGAGTTACATTCTCCTTGGAGGAATTACAGTGATAGACCCATGTATAAACTTTGAGTGCCACTTGGCACAATCTCTCAACAATGCTTAACATCCAAGAAACCTTACAAGGAAGGTTACAAGTACCTACTCAAATTTGAAGTATTACAACAAGATTTTGGTGCCCATAGACCACATGGAAGAGGAGTTACATTTCTCCATTGGCGTTATCATTTGAATAGTACAAGAAGGAAGAATATGTTTCAGAAGTTACACTTGCAATGGACGTCCAAGAAAGCATTGAAGTGTAACTGAAGTGACACTTGTCACTAGGTTGACTGCCTATTAAAGGCTCCTTGGACCAACAATTTCAATGCAACATTTGAACCTAGAATTTTGAATGAAACATTTGAACAAGGCATCTCAGCATATTTATGTTTGAGACTTGGGAGCCATTACAATATGGAAGCAAGGTATAGAGCATTCAATGATCTGGTCCAAACACAGTCAAAGCAGCTACAATCAACAAGTGTAGCTAAAATTAACATCGATTATTGCTTGGTATGAGGTAAGGTTTATTCCTATATTTATATGCTTTCATCTCTAGGGAGTTATAAGGTTGAATTTAGAGAAATATAATTATTGAAAGCAATACCTCAAAGGGAATTATTTATCAAGCTAATATAATATTTGCAATATTGAACTTAGGAGTAATAAGGTTTTCTACTGGAAATTAACCTTAATACTTGCAAATATTATTGTGATCTAATTTTTCCAAAATTAGGGAGTCATAAGGGTTACTACATCAAACTAATTAAATTGGAAATTAGATACACTTGGATTAAAAAACCTAAAGGGATATTTAAAGAGAGTTTTATCAAAGCATTTTAAAGGTTGGAAATTTATAATATTATTGTCTCAAATATTCTCAAATCGAGACAAAAGATCCAACATTAAAACCTCTTTAAATTTGGAAAAAGTGCTTAGTTCAATAGGAGCAATAAGGATAATAGAAGTTGATTTTGATATTTACAAAACTTTACAAAATCAACCAAAATTGAACTATAATTTACAAAATCACTTTATAGCTTATCCAAAACATACTAGGGAGTCATAAGGTATTCTACAAAACTTGGTAATATCAGCATTTATCAAAATTATCAAGTTGCAATATATAAGCTTTCTACAAAACCTAAAAATCCTTAAGAGTATATATTCTCATACTAGGGAGACATAAGGAAGCCTACAAAACCAAGGATTAATAAAGGTTTTACCAAATCAAGCTTATATACTTCTATCAAGGATCATATATCCTAATAGGGAGCCATAAGGATGTCTACCTTCCAAAATACTGCAAACACCAATAAGGAAAAATTTAGTGCCATAAAACTTGGGATCATGAATCTACTCTTGAAATCAGAAAGAATGATAGATCTAACTTCTAAAATAATCCATAGTGAAGCCTTAGAAGACAACTTTGACACTATGGAATGCTATCTTCAAACTCATCTCAATGAAGCTATTGGCAATGGAGAAAGTGATATTACACTTTCCTTAGATCTTGTGAGCATATTATATATGGCATTACTCACATATAAACACTACAAGAATGAAAATGTAG
The DNA here is from genome assembly GCA_028583015.1 of Wollemia nobilis. Lineage (NCBI taxonomy): Eukaryota > Viridiplantae > Streptophyta > Pinopsida > Araucariales > Araucariaceae > Wollemia > Wollemia nobilis. Next base: position 19,033,784 of record JAQPPZ010017235.1, read on the forward strand.
AACAAAAGGGATTGATAGAACTACTAAAAAATAAGGTAGAACTAAGTGAGTCATATCTAGAAAATTTTTTTCAATCCTCATGCAGAATTGGCACTTCAAGTTCTACTAACTCAAGATCTTATCATGATGCCCTAAGTGGTTGTTCAGAAGCATCTATACAGATTGAAGACAAGAAAGGAGAATATTCCATACAAGAACCAAGTAGCAACACAACCACCTATGAAAAAGTAGAGATCAAATTCAAAGGCAAAGCTAAGGAAGAAGGAGATGAATCCAATGAAGGAGGAATACAGTGCAAGGTCAACTAAAAGAAGAACCTACAACTTCAACCTATTTTTGTATCATCTGAATACTGAAGCAACTATAGAAGGACCAAGTACAAAGCTCTTTTAGCAAGAATGATAGGTTTTGAAGATACTAACAACTTGCTTGAACAGGTTATAGAAATCAGAGAAGAAGAATCAGAATTCCAGACTCAAGAGGAAGATCCATATTGAAGACTAAAGTCTTCAATACCCAAATATTGTAATATAGGGGGTGTTAGAAATAGCTTATATTACATTATTTGGGTCATGTAAATGTACCTTCCTTGGTACATACTTAGGACATTAGATTACTTTAGGGGAAATTTATCTAGTTACTTCATGCAATGTAATAAATGCACAAGTGTCAATGTGCAAGTTGTAAATGTGCAAGGTGTCCCTTGTACAACTAGGTAGAGTGTTGGCCAAGGAACTTATCTTCCTATATAAAGGGCCATATATAGAGTGTGAAGATATAGAGGAGAGCATAGTAGTGTAGGATAGAAACAATAGTGTAGAGTGTGTGAGCTATAAGCTCAGAGCTCATTCATTGAGTAGTAGCTTGTATCATGGAGTGTTCATTTCCTCCATAGCTACTATTGTACTCATTTCCATCATTTCTATTTATAGCATATTTTAATCATCTCACAGATTTAGTTTATTTCTTATTATTCTGCATCTTGTGAATGATATCTCCCATTGCATGTTGTATCAAAAGCTAACAATAATATTATATTATATTATATTACAATCAACCTTAGGTTATGTGTGGCCCATGTCAACCCTTATACAATATAATAATATATCCCCAAATATCTATTCCTAGGTACCCTAACATGCCACCCTCCTTACAAATATTTCATCCTTGAAACATATGAGAAAACAAGATAATATTATTTGCTAATCAATGTTAGCAACTGGTACCAATCTCAATCATACTTCCATCCTAGTGAAACATTGATTGGTGGTGGTCATTGTTGATGCTGGTATGTCATTTTTCCACTTGAGTATCCAAATCTACTTTGTTGGCTCCATGTTGATGTTGTTGTATTTTGATAACTTGAATGAAGGGTCCACTTGTTTTTCGATGCTGATGAACCACTTTAAAAACCAAGATCACTATGCTTTATTTTCTAAAAACTGCCATACTTGGTGCCTTTCTGATTCCATGTAGAACCATAATAATGTTGCCTTAAGCCATGCCTCCAAGATTATTTCTGCTCATGGTGGTATGGATGGCGATAAGGTGCAACCTTAACTTGATTTTCCTACCTTCTTTGACTACTCAACCTTTGGCTCCATTGTTGTAAATTATTCTACACATTGTTATTTCGTGTTCCATTTGTTTGGTGTATCCTTGAGCTCTTATATCAAAGATTCCTTGGAATCTACTACTATTATTTCCATGGGCTCGATTGCTATTTCTTATTTCATGGAAACTATTGCTGCTACTGCCTTCTTGGATTTTGTTTTAGGTTCTTCTATTTGTTTTTCAATTTTATTCTCTGTAACCACTTCTTAGTCTTCCTTGGATCCTTGCTCGTTAAGTTGAGAAATATCCTACAATGTTATCTTATTTTTCTTGTACCATAACTTAATAAGCTTCTTTTGCATATTAATGTTAACAGTACCAAAATAATCCAACCAAGGATAACCAAAGAAAATATCCTTATCATCCATATCAATAGCATACAAATCTGAATGCAAAACATATTTATCCATGGCGATCTTCAAAAATTCAAAAATATGAACATTCTCACCCTCCAGTTGTGTGTCTTTAATTTTTGTTGCTTGAACCTACAACCTCTTAGCCAAAGAAATATTAATAAAATTATATCTACTACTAGGGTCAATGGAAATAATAACTTGTTCCTTTTGAATGCTTCCATGAACCTGCAAAATAGAACTTTTAGATGAATTTAAACCCTTTTGATCCTTCTCTTGCTTTTGTAAATCCAAATATGTGCCTTCTACATTCTTCTCATTATCTTCCCTAACATTTTCCTCTTTCTCTTCCTTGAGTAATTTTATTTCTTTTTCATAGTCTTCATTTTGTTTCTTGAGAAATTCTTGCTCTCTTTTAATTTCCTTTTGTTCTTTTTGAAGCATGCTTATTTATTCTTCATATCCCTTGATGGTGACCCTCAAATTAGCTATATTTTTATATGGGTCCCATTTACTCAAGAATGCATGCTCCACTTCATCCCAAGTGAATTTATATTTATGGGCACTATTAAAACTATAAAACTATAAAACCAAGAGAGAGCTTCTCCTCCAAGATGGTGAGGAACCAAGACGCTCCAAAAATGATTATTAGAATATAAGGATTTAAATAGTTTCCACCATTCTCTAATATCAATATCATCTTCTCTAGAAAATGTTTGTAGTTCCATAGTTGATGCCCCAATGCAAACTAGGGTTTTATGAGAATATATATCATGCCCTAATGCAAACTAGGGTTTTATGAAAATATATATCTCTCCACTAATTTAAAGCTAAAACTATCATAAAAAACTAGATCTACAATTTTTATTCCAAACAAAATAAATTGCAAATGATTGGCTTACCCGAACTAACAAATTTTATCTTTCAAAAAATTCATGATTTGAAAATTTGTGGCTATCCTTGTTCTAGATGACTAAATTCAAAAGGTCGTATCTCCCTCAATAATACTCAGATTACTTCATATAACCACTCATTTTAAATATCTTCAAATTTTGCATAAAATTATCCAAGAATCGTCTAAATCGGATAAACCTTCACAGAGATATGGCTCCTGAAAGATGAGATATTTTTCCAAAAAATTTGCCCTAATGCAAACTAGGGTTTTATGAACTAGGGTTTCATAGAATTATCTATCCTCCCACTAATTTGAATCTACAATTCCACATAGACCACTATATTTACAAATTTTCTTCCAAAAAAATAAATTTCAATTGATTTGCTTACTTGAGCTAACAAATTTCATCTTCCAAAAAAATTATGATTTGAAAATTTATCACTACACTTGTTCTAGATAGCTGACTTCAAAAGGTTGTATCTCCCTCAATAATACTCAGATTACTTCATAAAACCACTCATTTTAAAGCTATTCAAATTTTACATAAAATGATCCAAGAATCATCTAAACCAGATAAACATTCACAAAGATATGGCTCCTAAAAGATGAGATATTTTAAAAAAAATTGCCCTAATTTTGAAATTCCACAAAAATAAAATCCCCACTTTGCCAAAATCGTTGCTCTGATACCACTTGTTACAAAAATTTATATCATAAATAGAAATCATTCACCAATATGCGGAAATATCAAGTCATTCATCCATAAATAATTATTAACAATAACAATCCACAGTTGAGACAGAGATATATAATACCCTTAAGGTAGAGAAACACCAATAATTCTCCTTAAGGAAGGAATAAATCCACAAGACCAATATGAGAGTACCACTTAAGGAGGGCAAAGTCCCATAACCCACTTTGTGGGCAAAGACGATTACATATGGTTTGCAAAAAATGAATTGTAGGAAGCTATGAATTACATGCTAAAAATCAAAGAGTCAATGACCAAATATGAGGGTAGATCTATGAATTGTATGCTAAAAATATGCTTCTAGGGTCTTTTGGAGGATTTTGCACCAACTCTTTCTCTTAAGATGGGTTAATCATTCCTAGGAGAAATGAGAAGCTTGCGCTTTCTTCTTCTCTTGATCTAGTTCTAGCTATGGGCTCTACATTTTTCTCTTGCAAAACCTAAATCATTTTGTCCTTTTCTCATAACTTCTCTAAAGTTAGAGTCACCATGAGGCCTCATTATAACTACTTAACCTTGTATTCTAAGGACTTATCATTTTATTTTTCTTGTAGTGTTATATCCAGGCGAGTTACTTTCTCTTTCATCCCATCATAATTTCCTCTTGACCTATCTCCTTGGAGGTGCATTGTGCGAACTTGGGATTGAGTACTATGGAATATATCCTCCAATAGGGCCCTAACAATGTTTATGTCTTCCAACACCATATGATAGTCTATTGATGTTATCTAAGATTCAAGCTTGTCTACTTTTGGAATAATTGATGCCCTTATTTACTTATTTGCAATTGGGTCCACTATGTTCATTACCCTTGGTGGTACCCTCTTCTTTTCTTTTCTTGGAACCCTTTCTTCCCACCATTTTTGGGTATTCTGATTAGCTTGTTTGAACTGATCTAGGATACTTGAGGCTATTTTATTGAAATGTGGTGATGTAGTGAAGATGGACTGGAGGATGGGAAATATGGATAGCAAATTTTTTTGAATCAATGAGGCAACACTTGTGGGGGACTACAATTACAAGATGGATATGGTAGGAGGTGGATTAGGTGTTGCTTCTTCTTGGATGATTTGTTGTGGAGTGGAATGATGTAGTGGATATGGAATAAAGGGAGGAGTAGTGAGTATAGAGAGAGTAGAATTAGGAGGAGGAATTTGAGATAACACCCTTGTTGCTTGCACCTAAGATTTATCTTGAGATGGTTTTGCTATGTATTATGTTGCTAGAATGGTACTCTAACTCTTGGTCTTCTTTGCTCTCTTATCTTGCTGGTTTAAAGGGAAGTTTTTTCTTTTTGCTATTTTTGACAACTTTAGTGGAGTAGAGGTATCATAAGGTTATGAATAATAATGAGGAGCTTCTCCTTTATCATGTTGGCTAGTACAAACTTCAATAATCATTTGATGTTTCCTATTGTTTTATTATAGATATTTTCTCAAGAATATTTCTACTTTGTTGGTACTTTTCTAACTTATCTTGCTCTTTGCATGACCCCAACCTCTTTTGCATGTTTCAATTGAGTAGGGGGATTAAAATATGCTGACACAAAATAAATAGTGTCATTCTTCTTGGAATTAATGGTACTAGCTCCAAGGGCTAGTCTATGTGGTCTTTTCTCCACCTATGGAAGCTCAAATTTTCCTAATGATGTTTTGCCTAATCATCTTGTAGCATAGCCCATATTCATAATAATTTTAGCCCTTTTTGTGTATGTTACGTACTAAAATTCATCTAGTGTGAATGGAGGATCCTCTTGATGCTAGTCTGGGCTTACTTTGAAGGGTTTTTTTTCCTTTTGGGCTTGTTGCTTTCAAGCCTTCAACTTGTTTTTCTCTCATGAGTGAAACCTCTTCTTCAAAAAGTATTGCTCTAGAGTCTACTTGTTCAGTTTGTTCACCCTCTTCCTCAGAAGAATCCTCATCTTATTTTCTCCTTTTTATTATATGGTAAGTTTATTTTTCTTTATGTTTCCAAGTATTTATATTTGCGTCATATCTATATGAAAATTTCTAGTTTAAGGCAATCCCATATCTTGAATTGTATAGTCCATGTTCACATCTATACATCCACCACTCCACAATTTTTGGTATTGACCAACATAGCTTCTTCTCCATTATTCTTATTAGGTATTGAGTTAAAATATGGTCTTTATTTTTCTTTGGATCAAATGGTTTCACTATGCCATAGAAATGTTTATGATGTAATTCTTTCTACTTGCTTATGTCCCAATCGACCTCTTACTCTTATGGATTATTTTGAAAAAATTCTATCTTAGGCCACATGACGTGATTTAATGCCAAAGTTTTAGACCTATTTAAGCTTATCAATTTAGATTTGAATTTTCCTTCCAGGTTATACTTCCACTTATGTGACATCAATAGTAGTTTGAGGTATTTCAGCCTAGCCTCTAATTATTTCTCTTGTCCTTGACCAGTAAATGTAATTGGATTGAAACTAAATGGTACTTCATAAGTACTAACCTTAATTATGCTGATGCCATAATCTGTATTTGCATCATCTATTTGGTGATAAAACTCCATGCCAAAAATCTAGTTTGTAACATAGTAAGAAAGTAAGAAGGGATTTCTAACAAAACCATACCACTAATCATAGTGCCTTCCCTTAGGAAATTCTAGTATCCAAATTTTTGTTAATGGGTATGGAGTTTTTCCACTGCTTCACAAGATAGCCTAGGTATTTCTTTGTATATGAGTTTCAGTGCCAAACCTAAGAATTGCCTATTGAAATCATAATAAGAGAAGGAGCCCCTAATGATTTGTGTCCAATCCACTATTGATAAGTAGCCTCCTTTCTAGTTCTACTTGTTTATTACTATCCATGGAATTATATCTATTGTGTAGTATAAAATAACCAAGTCAAATGTGATGGTTATCTAAATACTCTATACATGGAACTTAGCAGCTCCACCAACTGCTCATGCATTTTTGCACACAAAAACTAGGCTCAATCAAATAAAAGAGGATATTCAAATGTATTATGGCCAAATACATCATAATTGCAAGGATTAGTGATGGCATAGGCCATGGATATTTGGTAATCATAGACATTTTTTTAGTTTCCAAACAAATATTTATAGCTAACATAGAAAATATTTTTCGATACTAAAATTCAACAATCTAAATTGGGCACTTTAGAAGGTTTTAATCATATAGGGGGTGGTACAATTGTTGGTCAAGCCAATTTTTGATATTCTTGCTACCATACATGAGGTATTTACTATCATAGTATCTATTCTAGATTTGAGTGATAAAGTATTTTGGGGCTACCTCAAGGCAAGAACCTATTGTGAATGCATCAATGAGAAGTCCAGGTGTAATATAGAAAAGTACCTAACTCGTTGCATCTTGAACCACTTTGGTCAGAGGGTTATAATATTTTTCCACTACTAGTACTAGTTTTGGGTAGGGATGTACAAACTTAGGTAGGTATGATGATAACAATGAGATACATGTGATCACACCTATGCTACTCACTAAAACTTGGAGCAAAAAATTATAGTCAACATAGAAACTACTTTTGGATACTAAAATTTGGTAAGCTAAATTGGGTACTTTAGAAGGTTTTGATAAGACAAGGGGTGGTACAATTGTTGGTCAAGCTAATTTTTTAGATTTTTTCTATCATATTTGAGGTATTTACTATCATAATATCTACTCTACCTTTGAGTGATAAAGTATTTGGGGTCTACCTCAAGGCAAGCACCTATTGTGAATGCATCAATGAGAAGTCTAGGTGTAAGATAGAAAAGTACCTGACTCGTTGCATCTTGAACCACTTTGGTCTAAGGGTTATGATATTTTTCCACTACTAGTACCAGTTTTGGGTAGGGATATACAAATTTAGGTAGGTATGATGATAACAATGAGATCCATGCGATCACACCTATGTTGCTAGCTAAAAATTGGAGCACCTTTTGCTCGATTGCATCTTTGAGACTCTTATACATTGATTTTAGAGTGAGCACTATGTTGTCAATTTTGCTTATGCAGTCTTGCAACTCCTTTAGCTCTTTTTGAACTTTTTTGTCCTTTGTAGTTTTATTTTTGTAACATCCCCCCATTTTACTATCTTTTCTGTTTATTATTACTTTTGGAATGAGATACTGCTGAAGTAATTTGTGAGTGCAGGAATAGGTCTTCGTCCTCGTCAGCAGCAGTTTTGTAGCTCTTGGTGCCCTCCTTCAGGCGGAAAGATAGGAAGATACACAAGGTAAGGATGGATATGATGGATAATGTGGCCACGTGAGTACATGAAAGCTCACAAATAAAATTTATGTAGTTGCATCTATGCTATATTTATAGTTTGTTAAGCAATGAGATATCTTGTTGATAATTTGTAAAATATATAATGAAATTTGTAAAAAATATATTAAAAAATAATAATATATAAAACTAATAAAAACATAAAATTACACATACAAAATAATAGCATAAATATAAAATGTAAAATATATTTAACCATTGCATTTGCGAGTAAAAAAAAAACGAAAACATAATTTAAATATGTTTCAAGGTGGAGACCGTATGGCAAGAATTGGTGATGGCATTATGCATGAAAATAGCCACTTGTTATGGAAAGAGAAACCTTTCCTTCCTATATAAATGCAAGATAGAAGGGAAGTGTGGGGGGGGGCTGACCAGAGAAAGATATCACGTACTATTATCAAGGTGGTTTGAAGTAACAAAGTGCAGATTATTAAATAACAAGTTCCAAGCTTACAATCTTCCTTGAAATCATTCTTGATAATGCGGCTTTCAATCTTCCTTCAAATCATTCTTGATAATGAATTAAGCATTATGTACTTCGAGGAAATATATTTAAGCTAGTTTGAATTTGTTGGAAGTTCATAATAGTATATGTGAGATTCTGTTTTTGTTTTTATTTGGATGTAAACCATATTTTGGATATATTACTGTGGGATTAAGAAGGAATGATTTCAAATTTCTCTAGTAGCATATTTTGATGTATGCATTCTATGCATGGAAAAAGAGCATGTTTGATGTCTTTGGACATATGTGTATTGTCTTTCTGGGTCCGAATATTAGTTAAACATAAATTAATACCCGACAGAGACTACCGTATAGCAAAGAATTTTATAATGGAGAAATAAAAGCTAAGAATGGATTAGATGTTTATACTTTCAAATAGTAAGTTGTTTATGTTGCACTTTATGTTTTGATATTTATCTAACGCCATTGCATTCCTTTATATTGAAGGTAATATTTTATTTGATTTAACTATAAACCATGTTCACGTCAAAATCCTTGGATGGTGTTAGTTGTGAAGCGTCGGAGCTAACATGTTTTTGATAGCGTTAAAACTCCTTGGTTCTACATTTCTTAAAAAGCTGTATATTCAAATGAAACCACCCTCACGAAGAAGATTATGTAAGTATAACAATTTAGTTTAATCAATTTGCTTTGAGAAGACATCGAACAAGAAACGTTTCCTCCTGTAAGATAAATTGAGCTTTGAATGCTAAAGCATCATTTCGTTCAAAGATTTTGTATTAAAAATAGTTGTAGAATGCTAATTACCTTTATCTGGTAACCCCAACGTAATTATAGGGCTTGCCACTACAAGACACATATCAGTCCAGTGATAGCAGCCGCAGGAGAAAGGGATATGCCTGGCACGTGTTAGATTTATCTATTGGAAAAATGGTGATATTTATTAAACTACTTTGGGAAGTGAGCTAAAGCTTGGTGAACAATCTGTTTATCATTGTTTTACCACTGAAGGTGGTATTTTTCCTCGATTAGCCAAATACATTTATTAGGCTCAACTTCGAATCTATCAAAACCAGATACGTCATATAGAAATCTATCCTCTGCTAGTTATTCATGATTAATTAATGCTCCACAAAACCAAAACTATCCTGAGTTACGAAATGCTTCTCATTAACATTTGTTTTGCCAATTTTTTTTTATTTAATATGAAAAGTGATGTTTTAAAACGTAGAAAGGATGCCAGTTGAATTCGGAGTATGTTGCTACAGCACAGCGTAACGGTTTCGGAGTATGTTGCATCTTGCTACAGCACATTGTTGCATGTTGGGTTTTGGTCTTAGGATTCTTAAGGGTTTGGATTTTGGCTTTTCTTAAAAAGATTCATAATTTAAACTTTAACTTTTTTTTAAAAAATTCATAATTCAAACCTACAAACCCATGAAACCCATAAAGATTCATAATTCAAACCTTCAAACCCATGAAACCCATAAAATGGATGAATGTATGAAAAAATGAGTTTTTTCATTAATAAAAAACTTAGTCACACCTTGCTGTTCAAACCAGTATATAAACCAGCTCCGAACCAAAGTTGTAGTTTTCTTTAATAAAGCTAAACCTTAAAGCAGATAAATTCAAACCATGGCACTCTTGGGATATGGAGGATGGAATTATTATTAATTATTATAATAATTCAATTATAAATCTGTTGAAACCTAGGAAATATTAACAGTTTATCTTTGAAATTGGTAAACAAGGTCCGCGAAGGCTGGTGGATTGGTAAGACGTTGGGCACTTACCAAGAGAAATCTAGGTTCAAACCCATTCCAGGGCAAGGTAGTGGATTGGTACGACGTTGGGCACTTACGAGGAGAAGATCTAAGTTTAAACCCATTCAAGGGCAAGGTAGTAGTGTGACTAGAAACCACTGAGTCTGCGCCAGCTTGATGACGACGGTACCAACCCCGAGCCAAGGTACCAACCCCAAGCTAGGGGTCTCGATGACGGCGATACCAACCCCGAGCCATTGGGGGTCTCCTTCACTCCGTATCGTGTTTACGGGGACGAAGTAGGGATTATTATGGTAGCTCTGGAAGCAATGCAATTTCCCTATATCAAAAAAAACTTCTTAAAACCAAAACATAGTCTTGTCTTAACTTATTATTATACTGCTGAGACGTTTAATCATGACATGTGCAAGAGGAATCTGTGACCAGCTAGATGATTCTTCACGGGAGGATTTTAAAAAAGTCTCATTGTTTAATTTAATTTCTAGTCAATTATTGTTTAATTTAAAAAATATGATTGTAAAGTAAGACATATAGAAAGTAAAGGGAGTGTCAGTTCCAAAGAAAATAAATTAAGAAAAATAGTAAACATAATGATATATGATATATAAGATCTGTGAATCAAGGATTACTCTCAACATTAAGAGAAGTGAGTGATATAAGAGTTGGATGTCGTCGTAGATGTTGGAGTAGACGATGAGTTCATCTTGTTGTATCTTTGTGATCATTCTGGCGTTTCCTGGTAGTGGCCTCTGGAGGTTGGAAGAATGAAGTGATAGGGATTCTGTTATCTTCTGCAAACTGTTACTAAGTAATTCTTTCTTGAAATTGAATGAAAAGACAATACATCTTCATAATTAATCTAAGATTTTAGTATATAAGTGTTTCTCAATGAATATCTACTGTATCTCAATTTTATTTTTATTTAAAAAGTAATAATTATAGATTGTTCTTTGTAAAAATACGTAGTTTAGAGTTTATCAATATTTTTGTTAAAAGAGGCACATAGCCAAATGTAGGATTTCTCGTGAACCAGTAAAATATTGCTTGGAAAATGAACATGGACAATTGGTTCGGATATGGTTAGATAAACAAGTTCCAACGTTACTATGTTGGTAACTTGATTTATGTATAAATTGTATTGTATAAATATTGAATTATCTTTGGATATCTTTACATGGTGAATAGATAAATATAATTTTTATTGTAGGGGTATTATAATTATATATGAAAGTATGTGATGCTTATATCTTAATTAGGTGAAGATGTAAAATGATAGTATAATGTTGTCGCAATTCGTTGTATCTTTATAAATACTCTTGGAAACGGAATGTTTCGCTTGGTCTATTAAAGAAAATTATGAAGGAATTTATTGGAATTGCAATTATATAAGAATAATTAAATAACTTTTAAAACTTACCTTGATTCTTATGGGAAGTATTTTTTTTTTGTGGTGGTGGTCACAAGGGGTAAACAGACTGTGACCACGAGGGAACCATTACATAACATATCCGCAACATGTGAGGCGAGAGATTTGAACCTGGGCCTCTCAGCAACTAGAGAGGTTTAACTACCCACTTGCTCTCCAACTCCTCTACATGGGCGGATTGGGAAGTATTAGGTCTCAATTCTTCCTTTGTATTTAATCCCATCATATTTTCATAGAGGATAATCCTACAATTGATCATAAGTCAAGGAGGATGGTATGCAAAGACTTCGATGCTACATTAAAACAAAACTATTTTAAAACATCGGGATGAAAGGATTCATTTATAAAAGGATATGGTTCTTAATTGAACGACAAAAATAGAGAAAATATAATAACCATTAAACCTACCTTCAAAGGTTCAAAACAATATCAATTAAAGACTATTAAAACCATCGAGGAGGATGGTACATTGAAATCGATGAGGATGAAATGCTCATCGAGAAGGATAAAAACCCACCCAACTTCGACAACTTGTAGATGGTGACTGTTGTGAATTAGGGATAACTGTTCTCTAGTAGTGATATAAGGGTCAGGTGGACCTTCTACTATAGAGAGTAACAAACGGTGGAATGGGACGTTATAGGTTATTTTATGAAGTAGTATTGTGAGGATTCTCAGGTACACAGTTCAGTTGCAGAATAGCCAAACAATAAACTGAGATGAGGGGAGCTGGTCTTCAGGGTTGGAAGGTCCAATGATGGATGGAATGAGACCTCTCATCATCAACTGCAATGTGACCTACGATATCTGGACCCAAAAGCTATGGAATTGATGGGCCTTGATTGTGATTATGAGTGAATATAAACTATCGAGCACTTGGCATATTAACGCTAACCCTAGCATGGTCATAATAACCAAATCCAAGGCTAAAATATAGGTCGAAGAAACCTATAAACTCCATGCTATGGGATGAGGAATTAATGTATCCACCATTCTAGGTATTATGGGCCCTAGAAGGATAACCCCTTGTTGTGAACCTAGAACTCAAGAATGAGAAGGTAGGATTCACTAAATGGCACACTTATTGCAGGATTTGGCCAATATTGAGCACTCGAGTTACCGTTTGCAGTGGTCATCTAACTCGAAGTGTGTAATATATGCCTACATACTAATAACAAGTTGGGTGAACATTAGTCTATTTATGACTTTAATTCCTCTTTACGTCAACATTTTGATTTTGTGTTTTGAACAACCAGGAGAGTTAGACCTGGGTTGTTACACTTTTGAGTAGCGACCAAGGTTTCTAAGCTAGGATTATAACAACTTTTGCAATGCGGCTTACAAAATGCAATGACCATCGTCCACATGCAAAATTATCTTTGTCTCCACCTCAAAAATCCTTCAAACTACATTAGCTTAAAAACTCTTAACTTCTCAATAACTTGTTCTACAAAATAAGCCTTTAGGACTTTACTTTTATAATGCAATATGTTGGAATATATTGCATTATTTGGTTCCTTATAATGTGCCATCATGGGTACATATTTAAATTAGGAGTTTATTTAAGACTTAAGTACTTTATTAAAGTAATGTAATAAATGCACGTGTTAGAATGTACAATTATGTAAATGTTCATGTAGTCCACATGTACATAAGTCCTTAGAATATAATAGTGAGGTTTCATAGGAATATTGAAGGAAAAGAGTTGCATCTCATTATAAATAGGCCTTCATAGAATAGAAAAGAGAGAGGATTTTGGAGTGCATAGGTTGAGTAGTAGTAGATACAATGTAGATCCATTTTTGCAAATATGGAGAGGTTGTGACCTCCATTGATGAGCATTGAATATTTTCATAAGCTTTCTTAAATGTGCATTTCTTGAGTGTTGTATCAAGTTTTCTATAATTTTTATGCATATTAGTTAGCCATTATTTCCATACTTGTGGTTGCATTTTCTTTAAGTTTAAAGCTTCAAAAGCTAACAGTGGTATCAGAGCACTAGGTAGATCAAGAGGAAATAGTGAGAGCCACAAGAGCGATTGAGAGGATATTGTAAATATCATTTTCAAATTTTTGAAATTGTTGTTAGCTAGAATTTTTCGATAGAGTTACAAAAAAATTGTGAAGACTAGAACACAACATTGAATCCACTAGATTGGCAATCCAACTAGTGAAGATTATTTTCTATAGATTTATAGAAATTTCTATTATTATTTCCTAATAATTTGTTGCAGAAGAAAGGAGATTCAAATAGAGTTGGGAAGATTCCTACAAGAGCTAGGAAGAATATCATATTTGAATCAATACAGTTCCTGAAGTAATAATCTGAATATTGAGGAGAGATCTAGTGGCCAAGGAAGCCACATTGAAGATTTTAAATCTAGGAAGGAGGTCCTAGTGTAAGATGTACAAAATATATAACACCTAAATAATTATGAAATCAAATTGATAAGATAACATTCATATAACCAATGTGAAGCAAAATAGATAAGAGAAATGATGCCCTTATTTATTCATATTTGAAAATAATCTTTACAAGAGGTTACAAAATATCCCTCTTAGGGATTAACCAATTTGATACGAATTACATCAAGGAACCAAATGATAGGTGTCTTCACAAGATATTTGTAATATCCTAAAACTGATTATGGAATATTTCTTAGTGACCTCCACTTGATGATGCAAATATTGAGGAATATTTATGATAATTTGCTCTTGTGGAAGCCTGAAATCTGCACACATAAGTACTTACAAGCAATTAGTAGCATATGTGGAATCTCTCAAGATGAGATCCATTTCCAAGATAAACTAATGAAATAAAAATTTCATAAAACAATAAATAAATGCATATAAACGAAATGAAAATGTACTAAACTAGGTTAGAAATCAAATTAAATGCTTCTAAGACTCATCTAATTGGAAAATAGAGAAACTCAGACATCACAAAAATGCCATTGTGGGGTACAATGGCTAGCTCTATGCTATCAGAGGGTCCAGTGGTTGTGCTTGTGATCCACTGTGGGGCACAATGACCTCTGTACAGAGGCTCATGTCTTTGTGCTCGATATGAGGTGACATCTAATTTTTTTATCAAATGGATTGGCATTCTTGGTGCGTTCATGAGTAAAGACTTAAAAGTGTAAATTTGATAGAATTTGGGATGATTGAGAGTGAAACAATGGTTGAATATAATCCTTAAACTCCAATGGACTCCATGGATGCAAATGCAAGCTTCATAGCTAGATTTGGACAACACTCCATTGCATATGAGAGTAGGTTCTCTCTATTACTCAAATTGATAGTACTTCATTGCATTAAACTCCAAATTATCTCAATGAAGGCGAAGGGATATTATTATAGAATGGTAGTCTTAGCTTCCTTGAGAAGCCAAGAAGCGGTTAGGATCAAGAAGGGCAATAGAACATTCGAGAAGCTTCCCATAACTATTTACAACTACCTTTGATATTGGATGGATGTTAAAAATAAATTCTATTCAGCTTGGGATCTTGTGCTTGTTATAGGTGAGTCTATCCTAGGGTGGAGCGACCAGACTTAGGGGTCATCATAGGGTCTAATTACCACTAGAGGCCACTCATAGGTATGGCAAACCAGACTAGAAAGGAAGATTCCTTCTTATCTAAGTGATAAAAATCAATGTTAAGCCTTGAGGCTGCCCCAAGGGGGTCATATGGCCTGAAAAGGTGTCCATATAGGTTATATTCTCAAAGTGACATGTTTTAGGTGTCTATAAATGAAGAACACAAGCTTATATTGAGAGGGGGGGTCAACAGTATAAGACCTCTTTTTACTTTTTCCTTTATACTTCAAAACAGTAAAGCAATATACCCAAAGCAATATCAAAGCAATGCACAATATCATCCACAAAGTGACACCAATTTTAATGTGGTTCACCTAGAATGGCTGGGCTACGTCCACAAAACTTTTCTCTAAAAGTTATCTCAAAGTTCTTTGGGAATCCTTCCCAATTACAATGTTTATGAGCCTCAGCCCAAAGGAGATACCTTCCCCCAATCAAAATTTATGAGCCTCTGCTCAAAGGAGATACCTTCCCCTCTGCTTTGGAAATGATCCCTCAAAAGATCAACTGCCTCTACCTCTTGCCAGCATGTGGAACTCCTTTCCATCGAAGACCTCCTGTCCTCAATGCTTAGCCTAAGAGACCTCTGCCTTTTATGATCACGTCCACAACAGCTCAGCAACCTGTACCAAACCTAGTCAGTCGGTCTAGTACAAGTCTTCATCTGTCTGTCAGATCTGTCCAACTCTTGAACAAATAAATCCTCTGCATACAAGCCTTCTCAAAGACTTTCCAACTGTCCTCAGGTTCTTCTCATAGAACCAATGCACCTTTGTCCTCAAGTTCTCTGATAGAACTATCAAACTCAGCTCACAAGTCCTCTGCTAGGACCTGTCCAAATCTGATCACAAGTCCCCATTGAAACCTGTCCAAAAATTGCTCACAAGTCCCCATCGAAACCTGTCCAAAAATTGCTCACAAGTCCCCACTGGAACTTGTCCAAAAACTGCTCACAAGTCCCCACTGGAACCTGTCCAAAAACTCAGCAAGCTCACCAAGAAAAACTTTATTAGTAGGAAATCACAAAGTGAATTGTTAGAGACCCAATGTGATTTGTCAAACTCATAGAAGCATAAAGAGAATTGTTAGAGACTCAATATGTTCTATACTCAAATCCCAATCTCAAAACTCAACTCAAATCAACTCAGCTCAAACTCAATCTCAAATATAAAAACTCAACTCAATATCTGAAATGGATATGATAGAATGTTTTCTTTCAAGAACATGAAACCCCAAAAATTTCCAACTATGCAAAGAATCACATAACAATGATACTCATGTTCTTTTCACCATCAATTAAGGTTTCAACAACAATGCTCATCAAAAAAGGTTTAGTCAACCAACACCATTCAACTCAACATCAACCTTGAAGCATTCAACCAATCATCACAAGAAAAGGAAACAAGTAGAAATCCTTTTCCCTTCAAAGATATTTGAACAAAACAACCACCAACACAATATTACCAAATGCAAAAAATAACTTGCTCAAATCAACTCAATGGAGTAAGCCCAATATCATGAATCAAGTAAAGCAATAACTTGATCAAACAAACTCTATGGAAGCAACTCAACCATCAAACTCAAAACAACCAACCAAGGGTTCCACCAACTCAATGCAAGTAGCTAGACTCACAAATATAAACCCTAGTGCACAAAGCTTCCACTATCTCAAACCGAAAATTATGCATTCATCAAAAACTCTCCTTAAGGATAACAATGCATAAGTAGTCTTCAACAAACCAGAAAATAGGATTTACACCTAGCCAAATGATACCTAGTAGAATACCTTTTCACTCCAACCTTATTTCAGAAAACATACACCAATCATACTCATAAGAAGAATGTGCCCATACCTTATTGGAGTAGAAAATAATTGAACCTTCAAGCTGTCACCACACACAACTCTCAAACTTATAAATTGCTGTCCAAGAAACTCTAAATTTCGCAGCATAAAGATGTTTTAATAAAAACGTGTGTTACTCTACCAAAGCACCCCCGCGAGACTTGAAACGATGACCTCCGCCAATGCAGCGCCCAACAGCAGCCTTCGCTGCCACTAGCCCACGCGGGCTACGAAGTTCACAAGTGAACTTCCCTCCACTTCACCCTTGAAAAAAACTCTCGAAGACTTTTCAACCGCACGTGCTTCTAAATATTCCTTCGATCACAGTGAATACAGAGCACAAACACCGCAAATTGCATTCGAGGAATTTCGAATTAATTAACCTTCCAACCTTAGGAGTTGGAGAATAAATAGTCTCTTCGAAGACACCTTGACGTTGGCAGAAATAAAGACCATTTCAAAATTAATAAAAAGTCTTTTCAAAAAGGGTTTAAAAACCCTTAAATAATTTTAATAAATTAAGAATAAAAAAAGGTTTAAAAACCTTTAAGTATTTTTAATAAATTAAAAATAATTTCTCCTTTAATTAATTAAATAATTAATTAATTAAAACCTTGAAGGGTTTTAAATAATAATTAAATAAATAATAAAGATAACCTCCATTGGTTTTAATAAAAACCCTATCCAACTTGGTTTTAATAAAAACCGGTTTGGTTTTAATGAAAATCCCTTGCCAATGGAATCTCTCCGGATTCTCTTAAAAATATTCTCTTGGAATCTTCCACCTTTGAAGCCAACACATCCTCTTAACATTAATGTCATTTCCTTTTGAAATTAATGACAACTCATAGACAAGAAGCTAGGATCTCAAACCCAAAATTGCCAACAATCTCCCCCTTTGTCATTGATGGCAAACCATGCTTCTCAACAACACAGAAACTCAACATAAATAGCTCCCCCTGTCTTGAGGCTCTCCCCCTTACTCAAATATCTCCCCCTTTGTCATCAATGGCAAAGGGTCACCTTTGGGGCTTGGGACTAAGAATGAGCCTCTTAGCTTAGTCCCTCCCCCACCTCCTGATGAGGTGATTAATTCTTGGGTGGGAGTAAAACTCCCATTAGGCACTGATCATCATCGGCGTTTGTAACTTCCTTGCCAGGCCTTCTCTTGAACTCTTTGTCCATATTCCTATTCCCGTCACTTGTTCTTGTTCTTTTTCTCATCCCTGTTCTTGTCCATGCCTTGATCCTTGGACCTGATCATGCCACTGTTCCTATTCCTGTATTCTAGAATTTCAGCTCTACACTGTCTGATTTTGTGACCTTCATTGTTGCACTTAAAACACTTGATGATGTTGTTTCTCTGAGGTAAACCTGATCTTTGAATCCACCAGTTCTGACCAAACCTGTTCCTATTATTTGCCTTGCAATAAATTGCCTTGTGCCCAAACTATTGACAAGAGTAGCAATACCCTTGAAAGTAACTAGCACTTATGAAACTATCATTTACCTCCTTCACTTGAGCCATGCAATGTGAAGCCATGTGACCAAACCTGTGACAAGAAAAACATCTGCCTTGAAACTTTCCTTTAATTGACCTCTTAGGTTCTGAAAACTTCTTCTTCTCATTCTGAATTTTGTTTTCTATTTCTGTGCATCTATCATTCAAGGACTCCTTTTTTGAAATACTTTCCTCATCAGAAATCTCTTCCTTTTGGAGTCTCTTACTAGACTCTCCAACTTGTTCCTTGTGTGGCTTAACAAAACCAAGGCCTGTTTTATCTGTTGTATTTCTTTGACCTTTGATGAGTGACTTAACTTTTTTGGAGCTATCTTGGAACCTATAAAGCTTATCCTTGTACTCTTTAGTTTCCTCTTTCAAATAAGCCATTTTCTGTTCTAACTCACTATACTCAAGAACCTTAGACTCTAACTCATCCTTGAGTTCTTGTGTCTTAGCCATAGAGAAGTCAAGACTTTCTATAAGATCATCTCTCTCCATACAACATTCATCTAACTTATCCTTGAGTCTAGCATTCTTATTTCTTTCCTTTTTCAAAGCACTAAGAGCACTAATAAGTTCACCTTCAAGATCTACTTCACCTTCCTCTATATCTTCATCTATTTGTTTGCTTTTTGAATCATCAAGGCCTTTTTCAGATTTCTTATCACTAGAGGTGCTACCCTTTTCAAAAACCATACATGCATCTTCCTTATAGTTTTCTGAAGCATCCTCATACATACTAGAAACCAAATCATTATTTGTGCAATAATCCTCAAGGTGACCAAAATTTCCACATCTAAGACATTTCATGATAATGAATCTATGTTTCGGTTCTTCCTCTTTTTTTGATATGAACAACATCTCATTTTCATTATCACTTGAATAACTTTCACTATCACTACTAGAACACTTACTTGCTTTGTCTAGGTAGAAACTCTTCTTGTGCTTGTGAGAATACCTCTTTCCTTGATTGTTGTGCTCATCTTTGTTTTTCCTGTGATGCTTGTGCTTTTTAGAATCCTGTTTATCTTCATCACTTTCATTCTTGGGAATAGTACAGTCAGTAGCATAATGACCAAACTTTCCACAATTGAAACATCTTACATTTTTCATACTTTTGTGCTTTCTAGAGAACTTGCCTTTCTTGTTGTAATATGCCTCTTCATCACTAGAAGACTCATCACTATCTTGAAGTTGTTTACCCTTGGATTTCTTGGTAGCCTTGAAATTGCCTCTTTCTTGACATGAACCTTCACTTGAGTTCTTAACTCAAATGCTGCAAGTATACTATGGAGCTCATCCTTTTTCAACTTATCCAAATCTTTAGCTTCCTCAATAGTAGAAATATTTTCACTAAATCTATTAGGAAGAGATCTTAAAATCTTATCACAAACATCATTTTCAGCAAGCTCAAGACCTAAGTCTTTCATGGAGTTAACAACCTCATCCATACGAAGCATGTAGTCACTAATATTTTCATCATCATTCATCTTGAGTTGTTCAAACATACCTTTGAAGTGTCTCAACTTGGCATTTCTGACATTTGTATCACCTATATGAACCACCTTCAATTGTTTCCACATTTTACTAGTTGTCTTGCAGTGAATCACTTTGATGAGATCTGCTTTCTGTAAGCCTTTCGAGATTGCATTCATTGCTTTTGAATTGTTGTGATGTAGGAGCCTTTCTTCTTTAGTATTAGGACCATGTTCAAGAATAGTGTACTCATCTTCAATCACTTCCCAAACTTCATTACCAAGTGTTATTAGATGAACCTTCATCCTTGCACTCCAAAGACCAAAATCTGACCCATCAAGAATAGGTGCTGCATTGCCATTTGAATGATCCATTGTGTTCTTTACTAGCTTTTCCTTCAAGCTGTTAAACTTTTCGAAGGCACCTACTCTGATACCAATTGAAGAACACAAGCTTATACTGAGAGGGGGGGTGAATAGTATAAGACCTATTTTTACTTTTTCCTTTATACTTCAAAATAGTAAAGCAATATACCCAAAGAAATATCAAAGCAATGCACAATATCATCCACAAAGTGACACCAATATTAACATGGTTCACCCAGAATGGTCAGGCTACGTCCACAAAACTTTTCTCTAAAAGTTATCTCAAAGTTCTTTGGGAATCCTTCCCAATTACAATGTTTATGAGCCTCAGCCCAAAGGAGATACCTTCCCCTAATCAAAATTTATGAGCCTCTGCTCAAAGGAGATACCTTCCCCCAATCTGAATTTATGAGCCTCTGCTCAAAGGAGATACCTTCCCCTCTACTTTGGAAATGATCCCTCAGAAGATCAACTGCCTCTACCTCTTGCCAGCACGTGGAACTCCTTTCCACTCGAAGACCTCCTATCCTCAATGCTTAGCCTAAGAGACCTCTCGCCTTCTATGATCACGTCCACAAGCAACTCAAGAACTCTGTACCAAACACAGTCAGTCGGTCTAGTACATGTCTTCCTCTGTATTTCAGATCTGTCCAACTCTTGAACAAATCAATCCTCTGCATACAAGCCTTCTCAAAGACTTGCCAACTGTCCTCAAGTTCTTCTCATAGAACCAATGCACCTCTGTCCTCAAGTTCTTTGATAGAACTATCAAACTCAGCTCACAAGTCCTCTGCTAGGACCTGTCCAAATCTGCTCACAAGTCCCCACCGAACCTGTCCAAAAATTTCTCACAAGTCCCCACCGAAACCTGTCCAAAAATTGCTCACAAGTCCCCACTGGAACCTGTCCAAAAACTACTCACAAGTCCCCACTGGAACCTGTCCAAAAACTCAGCAAGCTCACCAAGAATAACTTTCTTAGTAGGAAATCACAAAGTGAATTGTTAGAGACCCAATGTGATTTGTCAAACTCATAGAAGCATAAAGAGAATTGTTAGAGACTCAATATGTTCTATACTCAAATCCCAATCTCAAAACTCAACTCAAATCAACTCAGCTCAAACTCAATCTCAAATCTAAAAACTCAACTCAATCTATGAAATGGATAGGATAGAATGTTTTCTTTCAAGAACATGAAACCCCAACAATTGCCAACTATGCAAAGAATCACATAACAATGATACTCATGTTCTTTTCACCATAAATTAAGGTTTCAACAACAATGCTCATCAAATAAGGTTTAGTCAACCAACACCATTCAACTCAACATCAACCTTGAAGCATTCAACCAATCATCACAAGAAAAGGAAACAAGTAGAAATCCTTTTCCCTCCAAAGATATTTGAACAAAACAACCACCAACACAATATCACCAAATGCAAAAAATAACTTGCTCAAATCAACTCAATGGAGTAAGCCCAATATCATGAATCAAGTAAAGAAATAACTTGATCAAACAACCTCTATGGAAGCAACTCAACCATCAAACTCAAAACAACCAACCAAGGGTTCCACCAACTCAATGCAAGTAGCTAGACTCACAAATATAAACCCTAGTGCACAAAGCTTCCACTATCTCAAACCAAAAATTATGCATTCACCAAAAGCTCTCCTTAAGGATAACAATGCATAAGTAGTCTTCAACAAACTAGAAAATAGGATTTACACCTAGCCAAATGATACCTAGTAGAATACCTTTTCACTCCAACATTATTTCAGAAAACATACACCAATCATACTCATAAGAAGAATGTGCCCATACCTTATTGGAGTAGAAGATAATTGAACCTTCAAGCTGTCACCACACACAACTCTCAAACTTATAAATCGTTGTCCAAGAAACTCCGAATTTCACGGCATAAATACGTTTTAATAAAAACGTGTGTTACTCTAGCAAAGCACCCCCACGAGACTCGAAATGGTGACCTCCGCCAATGTAGCGCCCAACAGTAGCCTTCGCTGCCACTAGCCCACGCGGGCTACGAAGTTCACAAGTGAACTTCCCTCCACTTCACCCTCGAAAAAACTCCCGAAGACTTTTCAACCACAAGTGCTTCTAAATCTTCCTTCGATCGCAGCGAATACAAAGCACAAACATCGCAAATTGCATTCGAGGAATTTTGAATTAATTAACCTTCCAACATTAGGAGTTGGAGAATAAATAGTCTCTTCGAAGACACCTTGACGTCGACGGAAATAAAGACCATTTTGAAATTAATCAAAAGTATTTTCATAAAGGGTTTAAAAACCCTTAAATAATTTTAATAAATTAAGAATAAAAAAAGGTTTAAAAACCTTTAAGTATTTTTAATAAATTAAAATAATTTCTCCCTTAATTAATTAAATAATTAATTAATTAAAACCTTGAAGGGTTTTAAATAATAATTAAATAAATAATAAAGAGAACCTCCATTGGTTTTAATAAAAACCATTTAACTTGGTTTTAATAAAAACCCTATCCAACTTGGTTTTAATAAAAACCGGTTTGGTTTTAATGAAAAACCCTTGCCAATGGAATCTCTCCGGATTCTCTTAAAAATATTCTCTTGGAATCTTCCACCTTTGAAGCCAACACATCCTCTTAACATTAATGTCATTTCCTTTTGACATCAATGACAACTCATAGACAAGAAGCTAGGATCTCAAACCCAAAATTGCCAACAATAAATTCTCCTTTTTGAGATGCGTTGTGTGAAATCACAACACTGAGCAAAATTATATAACCTAAAACCAAATCAAAACTTGATGTTGATAATTGATTTAGTCAATATAAAATACCCTACTCATAAAATAACATGCATCATTGAATCATTGCTTCAAACAAAATTGAAGAACTTGATTTCTTGATAAACTTTTCATCCATGGAGTAAACATCTAGGGGTCTACAAACATCATGTTTCAAGCATACCAAGTATTTTTTTAGTTAGAATTTTTGCTTGCTTTCTATCCCAAGCAAGGGCATGATTGTATTTGGTAATGATTCATGGACAAACGCAATTAACATGATTAAGTGTTTGATTATTGAATTTTATTATGATTGTTGTGATTATGACTACCCCATTAAGCGGCACATCGACGAGGAGATGGAAAATGATGAAAGTAGCGAGCCGCTTGACCAAGATGGCTTGATTGAATTGACCAAATATATAGGCTTATTTGGAGATTTTTGAAATTGACCAAAGGAAACTAGGCATATTTGGAACCTTTTGAGATTTGACCAAAGGAAACTAGGCATATTTGGAGCCTTTTGAAATTTGACCAAAGGAAACTAGGCATATTTGGAATATTTTGAGCTTTGACCAAAGGCAACTAGGCATATTTGGAGTATTTTGAAATTTGACCAAAGGACACTAGGCATATTTGGAATCTTTTGAAATTTGACCAAAGGAAACTAGGCATATTTGGAGCCTTTTGAGATTTGACCAAAGGAAACTAGGCATCTTTGGAGCCTTTTGAGATTGAGATAGCAAGGCAAAAGGGTGCAACCTTTTGGAAACCTAGCAATTGATTAATGACTTCATTGAATGCGAGGCAAAGAGAACAACCTTTTGAAATATGGAAATTGATTGATGAATTCATTGAATGCGAGGTAAAGGGCACAACCTTTAGAAACCTGGTAATGGATTTGTTATGATTAGATGCAAGGCAAAGGGCAAAACCTTTTGAAACCTAATAGTTGATGTATTGATTAAATGTGAGGCAAAGGGCACAAACTTTTGAAACCTAGAAATTGAAATGTTTGGATTGATTAAATGCGAGGTAAAGGGCACAACCTTTTGGAAACCTAGTAATTTATTGATTGATTGGTGATTAGATTGAAATAGACCATTGATTAGGAAGGCGCATTACCTTGATTTGTCCTAGGTTGATTGATTTAAATTGTTGATTGGGAGGAAGTATGATACTGATAATGCCCCAGTTGATGTGTGAAAATATTTGTGTGATTTGCAATTTTGAGATTTTGAACCATTAGATGTGTTATGTGTTATGATTTATGGATGCATTGATGGATGTAATGCTTATATGATGATGTATTGTTTTATAAATGCAATGTACTAATGACTTTCAATAGTTAGATGATTGATGTATAATTAGATTCTATGATCTATATGTATTGATGGAATACCATGTATGTGTATATGGATGCAATATTTAATGTTAAATGCATGTATTTAGATTTGTTTCATTGATTATACATTTAATTTTTGTTATATGATATGGCGGATGTAATGTGTATGTAATGCATTAATTTCATGTGGATGGTGTAATGCAAATGTACCCGTATGTTTTAATCACTTAAAACTAAATAAATGAATATATTATGTGTTTAACAAACTAATGGTAGACACCATAGGATGTATGAAAATCATGAGTTAAAATGTTAACTCTTATCATAAGAATTAAACATTCATACATCCATATATGAGATGAAATGATGTGAAATGTAGGGGCTTTCTCTATAAGCTTATACAAACTAAAAGGTATGCATAAAATAGTCAATGGTCGTCTAAATATCATTGCTGATATCCATCCGGTATCTATCATATTCTATGCAGACCCCTTAATAAATAAAAGTTCATAAGGAAAATTGTGCATGTTTTATGAGATGATTTGTTGTTATGAGGGTATTTTTGAGGTTTTCCATGAGATTCAAACACCCTATTTGATTGATCAAAAGTTGTATACTGACTACACAAGACTTTTAAAAAATACAAGTCTGTTAAGAAGACTTGGATATCCACTATCCCTGTGTGTGCAAGGTGAATATATTAGATGAGGTATAGGACTACCTCATTTCCAGGTGGGATTCATTCAACCCATTGTTGTAATGAGTATCACCATATGGTCATCATGATCCTACATTTAGATGCTATTAGATTAGACTACTAGGCAATACAAGCCACCTAAAGCTAGCTCATCTATAAGCTAACATTGGTTTGTACCAAAGAAGTTTGCTATTATGACAAACATATCGCTACACGTAAGTCTACTCCATTACCAGGCAAATTTCATTCAACCCATTTCTGTAATGGAGATCACCCCATGGCTTTTAAAAACTAAGTATTTCAAATATTCAAAATCGTTATACCCTTATTTTCTTTCAATTTCTTGGGATACTTAATCATGCTTAGTGGTGATAACCACTGTTTATTTTGCATTTTTGTTTTGTTTATTGAGCAAGGGATTTTATTAGTGATGAAAATCACTATTTATTTTGTTTTGCTTTGGGAATGTGCTCGTTTTGTGTAAGAGAAATAGATTGTTTAGGTAGGGGGGAGCTTGTCCTTTTGTTAATGATCAACATTCTAGACCATGTGCATAATAAGATGAGCAATGAAAACCTTTCGTTTAAGGTGACCATGACCACTTTGTAATGTCATCCTTCCTTGTTCAAACTAGGATTGTTAATGTGTATAATTGTGTTGGGATTTTGAGATATGCAAGGTACTATCAGAACTAGACCTTACCTCCAAAAGCCATGATAACTTTCTATAAAATCTAAAAAGAGAACTAGGGATGGTTGAATGATCGAAAAACCCTCGTATACACCTTATAACAACTCATAAGTTGTGTTAAAAAACATAGTTACTCACAAGGAAAATATGAATGATAATGATATGTGGATTCATGATTGACATACAAAAATGGTGGTATTCATAAGTATGTAAAAAAAACCTATTCTAATGCAAATGCAATGGATGAAGATGTATAATGCAATGCAAATAATAAGTTCATATAATGAAATGCATGATAGCATAATATAAATGTTTTTGTATTGTTCTTGTGTTTTCTGATTTATTTGGAATTTTGATGATTTTATTGTTTTTGTGATTTTTGATTGTTTTATGATTTTAGGAGGAAGGTGTGATACCTTATGTACTCCTAGTGTGTGTGGTGATTGATAAAAGTGGAGAAGGTGTGATACCTTTAGAATCACTAACTTGCTTCATTGACTATGATGTGGATAGTGGGGAAGGTGTGACACCTTGAAGACCCCCATGTGCATTTTTTTACTGCCATGTGATTGGCTTGGCTAGGAGGAGTGATAGAAACTGACTCTCCCTATTATGACCAAGAATTTTGTGAGGTGCCAATCTATTGATGAGGTAAAACAAGCGAATCATCTATGCGAATCTCATTTCATTCTATTATCTCTTTGACCATATTCTTGAATGAATAGCAGTTGTGGATGTCATGCCCATTTATACGATGATAGGTAAAATAAAGGCTTTTATTGTGTGACCTAGGTTTAGGTGTTCTCAATTTGATTTCTAGTAATGTATTGTGTGTGCCTCATACAATTTTTGAAAATATGACATGCCAGTGAGGTGGCTTGTTAGGCTTACGAGGATGTGGTTGCCCTTGCGATTACAGATGGGATGATGTAGCTTGA
This sequence comes from Wollemia nobilis, assembly GCA_028583015.1. Classification (NCBI taxonomy): domain Eukaryota; kingdom Viridiplantae; phylum Streptophyta; class Pinopsida; order Araucariales; family Araucariaceae; genus Wollemia; species Wollemia nobilis. The sequence goes on from JAQPPZ010017235.1 coordinate 19,060,600, forward strand.
ACTGTGGTAGGTTGAGGTGAAGTAGGTAAACTATTTATGGGAGGGGCCTCCCAATCAATAATATTATAGATCACATTTTTGAATACGATGCAATCACTAGTGTCATGAACCCTCTGTCTGTGGTAAAGACAAAAGTGATCCTCCCTATAACCTCTAGGCTTAGTCCTATTTGGATCTAAAGTGTGTATATTAGGTAGAATAATTTTCTTTGTCTCTTGTAACTTTTGAAAATTAGTCAACATGGGCTTAGATAATGGAGTTTGAAAGTGATGATATTTTGAATTAGGTAGACTAGGTAAACCAGTTTGATAAGGTGGTTGGGCTACATACAACTTAGTTACCTACTTAGGTTGTTCTACCTATTTTTCTAGCATAGGTAATGACTCATTTGTTGTATCTCCTTGTTGATACTTAGTAGTAAGAGGATTACCTGTTTTAAGTTGATCTTGATCAATCATGTCTTGCACTAAGTTCTTGAAAGCATGACATGCTTATATATCATGATCGTTCTGTCTATGATATGAATAGTATAATTTATTTTTATATCCCTTAGGTTTTGAATGGTTTGTATCTAAGGGGTGAACCTCATGCAAAGTAATGGTCTTTGTCTTGCATAATCAATTAAAAATTGATGCCAAATATTCAGACAAAGGTATGTAAACGCGAGGTGAACGACATCATTGCTTTTGCACCTAATTTTGCAAGGATGCATTTTAGGTTTGTAACTAAGGTAGTTTAGCCATGGATGTAATTTGCTATTGGAGTTCCATGTTTGTGATATGATGCATGATTTATTGCAAAGAATCATTTTGATGACCCATTTGTGTCTCCACTTTGGCTAGGTGATCTAGAATGCATTGTAAGACTAATAAGGATGATTATTGCATAGCTATTGATGGATCTAGATTGTAATTGATGTATGATGTAGGTGAATTAGGTGCAAGTTCCAGAAGACCCTTAGGTAGATGTGAATCATAAGTCTCCATTATCTGAGGTGATGTGGATGCATCGTAATGATCCTGTTTAGTGGGTGCATCTACATGCTCTTATTTTTTACTTAATTCATGTTCTTGTTTCACTTTGGAGTGTTCAACTATAGCAACTTGACTACCCCCATTTTGGCATAAAGGATACACTTGTTATCATTCTTATGAGGATGTTATGTGAAATAAATTAGGTGTGACTAGTTTTTGTGGTGGTAGCACTTTTTATGTAGAAGCAATGTTTAATGGAGCTACCAGTTGTGTGGATTGATTTAGAAAAACTCGGTTATCTATCATAACATTGACCACTCCCACAAACTTGTGAGAAGAAGTATTGGCATTTGGAAAAGTCATGGATGTCTCATCAACTTGTCTAGGGTGATCTACTTGTCCCCTATGTTTAGGTGAAGAATCAAGAATGGTATTGATGGGTGTCGACTTAATAGGATATTGACCTAAATCCTTAATGAACTCGATGATAGGTGTAAAAGTAATATTTTCCACTATGTGTTTGTCGAGTTTAGAATTATTCAAGTGAACTATGAACTATGATGTGGTGGACGGAGATGGTATGATATGATCTGATTCATCCATAACAACCATGGGTTTTTACTTTTTGGTAGTAATGGGAAGGTCCTCCATTGACCTATTCAAGATTGCTATGGGAATATCCATGGTTGGCGTAGTTAACTTATCCTTGCTTGGAGAAATCGAGAATGAAGGAGAAATGGTAGGAGAAACTGATGGTAATGATGGTGGTGGAGGTAGTTCCATGGAAAACCGTGGGATTGCATCTGGAATTTGGATAAAGTTATTAGGTTTATTGTCTAGTTGCGTGGGTGACCTAGTAGGTTGCTACGAATGATTATCCTATTTATAATACTTAAAATATTTTGGATCAGCATGAACTACATGGAACATATCCTTATGTATGTATTTGATATGTTGATGGACTATGGATGGTACATATTCCATGGCTCTTATCCATGGCCTTCCAAGTAGTATGTTGTACTATCTTGAACCTTCCAAAATATAGCATAATGTAGGTACAGTATTTTTTCCAACCTGAATGGGGAGGACTATTGTGCCAATTTTGGGATATACAACATCATTAAATGCTTGCAATATGAATGTGGATGGCATAATGTGTGAAGGTGGGATGTTGAGATGCTTTAATGCAGTTGTGGTAATAATGTTTATCATGGAGCTTGTGTCAACCAATACTTGTTTGTAAGGGATCCTATTAATGCATGCAATGATATGTAACGAAGGGTATGTTACATTTGTGGGCATGGTTTTTATATCATGGTACTAAAAAGTGATAACAAGATCTTTGTGCATTTGTATATGCCCCATGAATTTTGTGAAAACATTAGGGTCATGTGGTTGCAATTTAATTGAACCCAAAATCTTCATGAGAGTTTCTCGATATTTGGGAGAATGTTGTAGTAAATAATTCTTGGTCATGTTGGTTGATGGTGTATGCAAACTTTGTATAGGCCCACTTTTGATTGTTACCACTGGTTAAATTGGTGGGCTTTGGATGGAAGTTCGATATGATGAAGGTCACAATGTAGAGGGAATGTGAACTTCCCTACGAGGTCTCTCGATAGACTGTCTATGAATGGTAATAGTCTGAGGTTGATATTTAATAATAGAATTACCCACTTGATCACATAAATAATACATCTATGTTCTAGTGGTAGAAGTACTTTGGTTTTTTGATCCTCTGTGAGGTGTTAGCTTCACGATGACTATCAAGGCATCGTGCAGGAATGATGAGATCCTTAGGATAATAGTGGATGTGATGACTACAAGTGCATCATGTAGGAGGATAGTGGAGGTATTCAGGGCCTCTTAATAAATTTTCCACTTCATATTCTCTTGGATGATCTCAGTTATGCGTAGTTATCATGATGTGTTGATTAGGCAAACACTAAAGGAAACACACACAAAAGCAAATTCTAACGTCTAAAAAAAGTTATGGTTGTTATATATCAAAATTATCAGTGCGATAAGCTGATCACAATGGGATATGACTCAAAAATGTGTTTTCTAGGGAAAATTTTGTATTTTTGGAATATTTGGCCAACTAGGGCTAGTGGAAAAATGATAAATTTGAGGAATTTCGAGAAAATAAGGAGTTAGGAATCAAATTTTTTGTGAGAGGTGCAGAAGAGGCTAACTAAGACAAAAAAAATAAATTTGGCAATTTTGGGGGTTGTATAGGGCTTTTTATGACTATTTTAGTGTTATTTTCCCTATTTTTGGCTTAAAAATTACTCAAAATAGAGTAATGATAAAACCAACATAACTTCTTCGTTATAGCTCCAATTTGCACGATTTTTGATTTGTTGGGTGTAGAATTAAAAACTAGTAATTAGGTCTTGGATATGATGGTAGAATTTTATGTTGATTATGTGAATAATAAAAGAAATAGACAAAGTAGACAAAATGATTATACTTTTAAAGATTGCTTTGTGTTTCCTAAAACTAGCTTGTGTATTTTGATTCATTGTTTTGCTTTCTTTTGTTTGAGTTTTTTATATTGTTGATGTAAATACTCAAGTTAAAGGATTATCACCTGTCTACTCTCACACATGAGTCTAGTGATGAAGTCCAGACTGTGAAACCCACCAAAATTTAGAGATGAAGCCCAAATCTGGTGAGGAAGCACAAGTCCCACCAGTCCTCATCTAATTCATCGTGGTCAGTGATACATCTCTTCAAAAATAAATGCATTCTATTTTCCACAACTAAGATGGTTCTTTATGTTGGCCTTAGCCAAAATGGGGTATGAAGAACCACAATGCAAGCTAACAAGGTGGTGATGAAGGCCACCATTGTTAGTCTTGATCAATGGTTGGTTGTTACTTACAACTAGCTCATGCTAAATTTGAGATATGATGTGTGTTTTTGTGTGTTATTTTTATTTTATGTAAAGGAAAAATTGAACATAAAGCAATCCATGATTTTTTTATAATGCATGAAAAGATGTTTCAAATTTCCAAATTATGAATACAAATATTTTAATTATTAGAAAAATTGAAATACAACTCTAAATGAAATTAGCCTTTAGACAAGCATCATGTAAGCAAACCCTAATAAATAGTTTAATCAAGTGTAGTCTATGTGTAAAATGGTCTACAGCAGAGGCCATCAGACACAAGAACGATCAGATAGAGGGGCCGTTGTAGGGTAGCTAGTAACAAAGGCTGCTAGACCCAAAAATTTCTTCTAAATTTTCTAATTTAAATTGCTATTTTTTATTTTTTTGCAAAAACACAATAAAATAAAGCACAAAGGTACTTTCATGTGTAGCCAAAATTTGATGAAGAATCTATACATTTGATCACTACACTTTGTTTCGAGGCTGTCAGGGGGTAGAGTAGTGATATATATTGGCCATCAAATGGTATGACGATGGCTACTGTGAGCCATCGTAGCCCAAAGCAATAGTACCTAAAAGTTCAAGAAAATAAGAAACAAAAAATTAGCACCAAATTAGGATATTATGGGGAAAATTCCCACGGTGATCGCCACTGTAAGATATACAAAATATCTAACACCTAAAGAATTATGAAATCAAATTGACAAGATAACATCATATAACCAATGTAAAGCAAAAGAGATAAAAGAAATGGTGCCCTTATTTATTCATATTTGAAAATAGTCTTTACAAGAGGTTACAAAATATCCCTCTTAGGGATTAACCAATTTGATACAAATTACATCAAGGAACCAAATGATAGGTACCTTCACAAGATCTTTGTAATCTCCCAAAATTGATTATGGAGGGTTTCTTAGCGACCTCCGCTTGATGATGCAAATATTGAGGAATATTTATGATGATTTGCTCCTATGGAAACCTAAAATATGCACACATAAGCACTTGTAAGCAATTAGTAGCAAATGTGGAACCTCTCAAGATGAGGTCCATTTCCAAGATAAACCAATGAAATAAAAATTGCATAAAACAATAAATAAATGCATATAAACGGAATGAAAATGTACTAAACTAGGTTAGAAATCAAATTAAATGTTACTAAGACTAATCTAACTAAAAAATAGAGAAAATCAGACATCATAGTAAGGCCATCATGGGGTACAATGGCTAGCTCTGTTAGTCATTAAAGGGTTCAATGGCTATGCTTACAGGCCATTGTGGGGCATAGTGGCCTTTGGATAGAGGCTCGTTTCTTCATGCTCGATGCGGGGTGATATACAATTTATCTATCAAATGGGCTAACGTTCTTGGTGCATTTATGAGGAATGACTTAAAGGTGTAAATTGTCTTGAATTTAGGATGACTAAGAGTGAAACAATGGTTGAATATACTCCTCAAGCTCCAATGGCCTCCATGGATGCAAATGCAAGCTTCATAGCTGGATTTGGATAGCACTTCCTTGCATATGAGAGTAGGTTCTATCTGTTACTCAAATTGATAGCACTTCGTTACATTAAACTCCAGATTATCTCAATGAGGGCCAAGGGGTCTTCTTATAGAATTATCAAATGGGAGTCTTAGCTTCCTTGAGAAGCCAAGAAGCGATTAGGATTAAGAAGGGTAATAGAACATTCGAGAAGCTTCTTGCAACTATTTGCAATTGCTTTTAATCTTGGATGGCCATTAAAACTAAATTCTATTTAGCTCGGTATCCCATGCTTGTTATAGGTAAGGTCATCCCAGGGTGGAGCGACTAGACTTTGGGGCCATATTAGGGTATAGTAGCAATTGGAGGCCACTCTTGGGTATGATGGCCCAGAATAAAAAGGGATATTCCTTCTTGATGAAGTAATAAAATCACTATTAAGCCCTAAGGCTATCCCAAGAGGGTCATATGGCCTGAAAAGATGTCCATATAGGTTTTCTTCTCAAAGTTATGTGCTTTAGGTGTCTACACCTAGAAAGAAGACCCCATTGAAGGAAGAAGAGACTCAAGGAGAAGAGTCCTAGTGAATATTGGAGATTGGTGATCTCCATTGAAGAATGACAACTTCACATTGAAGAAGAAGTCCATAGAAGGCCCTATTGAAGAACTTCTATAGTGGAATATTGAGGATAGAGAAGGACTAACAAAAGTCCTATTGTATATTTCAGTAGTAGTGGATTTAGGAGATCCAATGAGGAGATCTCATTGCAAAACTGCCATAGTTGAAGATTGAAGAGATCAAAGAAGATCTCATTGAAGGTTTTGAGAAATTGTAAGATTGAAGGCCCTAGGAGAGGTCTCAAGGAGAAACAATGAGAAGGCTTGGTGAGCCTCATTGAAGAAGTTCCTAGAAGAACTCATTGGAGAAATTTACTACCAAGGAGAAGCTCTTGATAGTAAATAAATTGGGATAATTGTCACCATTCGACAACAAGCCCAAAGGTGAAATATTTGGCAATAATTTTGTCAAATTTTGGAGTAGTTTGGAGAAGATCTCAAGACTTTTATAATCTTGAGAAGAAGGCCATTAGATAGGCCAAGTTTGAAGTCATAATTTGACAAGAGAAAGGAGATAAGAAAAGCCACCAAATCTAAGAGATTTAGGGATTTCCATTAAAGGCTTGAAGGTCATTTCAGAGATAGGAGATTCACTGATTTCTACAAAAAATTATTGAAAAGTTCTTGAATAATATCTCAGCTGTGATTTCTAGGAATTTCCTACCAAATGTTTTGGATTCAAGGACAACGATTCAAAGAAGGGTTTGAATACTTTACAATTTGAATTTTTTTAGATTTGAGCACAATGAGAAAGCAACAATTTGGGCAGCATTGGTAGCTGCTAAGGTTAATATTTTAGAGGTACATATTGTATGAGTATTGGAACCACCAAACCACAATTTCGGGCATCAGATTAGTGAAGTGTTAAAGCTGCAAAAATGTGAGCCAAAGAGCTAGTTTTAGACAACCTAGAAGAGCTGCAATATCATCTACAAAGGTAGAAATTTAGGTGACTTAAATAACCATCATCATCACCATATACAAAGGTAGAAAGGTATGCAACAAAGGTGCAAAAATATTCATTAGTTGAACTTTTATATTTGGATCTTATTAAATTTATTGAGCACCAGTTTCAAGATTTAAAAGTTGCACAATAGGTTTATATTTGAAGTCTTCAAAGGAGTGTAGAAGTTATTGTCTACAAACCTACACAAAAAAATAGAAGTTAGATATATTTCAAGAGAAAGAAAAATATCAACATTCTATTAACTATTCTAAGTAAGAAAAGACTCTAAAAATTTGCATATTCTATAGTGCAAAAATTATTGAAAAGCTTGGATTATTGAGTGCAAAAGTAACCAAGCAAGAAAGATATTGCAAAGGATTTGAAGGTAATATTGACTTTAGATTTATCTCAGCATTTTGAGAGGCCAAGAGAGTTGATTTAAGAGCACAGGGAGGCAAATGTCTATCTCATCATACTCTACATTTGCATAGCACCTCATTAGAGCTATTCAAGGGAGCTCTAAAAGTAAAGTATCTCCAAGGAAAAGGGGAGATATCTTAGACATCATCTACCTACCTATTTTCCAAGAAAATCAAGAAGAGAAGTCATTAATAGAAAGGTGAAATAAGAGATTATTTTTTAGACTTCTATAATACGTATCCATCCAAGGATCATTGAGAAAAAGGTAAGAGAAACTATTAGCTATACTAAGGATGTCTAGCATTATAAGGTAAAATCCAACAACCTTTGGTGAAGACAAAGCAATGTACCTTACATATTTTATAACCTATGGTGAATTCATCATAGTGAAACTCAACAACATCTACCTCCAAGCGACAAAAAATTGACAATGTAAGCATCATAGGGTTCTATCCACATAAAATAATTAGGAGTAGCATTGTTGGCACTAAGAGTAAGCATCATTTTACCCATGCACTTGCACCAAAGCAAGTATTGCATTCGGCTAAGACATACAATGTGGAAGTCATTGCAGTTGGTAAAGAAAACTCAAGGATTTGCAAGGAGAAGACACATCAAAGTTACAACACATATCCTTCAAGTTTGACTCAGATTCAAGGAGTTACCCATCATTGAATATACTACATATAGCTAGTTGGTATTGCTTAGGAGCATTGGAAGATAACCATATCTGCATAGAATCATTGATAGAATAAACATCATTTCCCTTCAATAAGTGGTTGGATAATATCAATTATTGAAGTGCTAGAATAGAAACAAAGTTTGTAGTGAACAAGTGTTAAGCCAATAATGCAAAAATATTTGTATAGACCAAGGGAATTAGGGCAAAGTGGTGAAGGATTTGCACCACGTGGAAGAATGTGTCTCATGCACATAGTTTAAAGTCACCACCACATCAAAGATATCTCAAGCGTTTAGTGACTAGAAGTATACCTAGACAAAGAATCATTTATATAATGCTCTTGTAGAAGCATTAGGTCAGAGGCGTTGAAGGTAACAGATAACCCATTCAATACCACTTGTTATTCGATGTTGGGAAGGTGCAATATAAGCATTTGAAAGGAGTTAGGCAAAGCAAGTGTCACTTGGCACCATCCTTCCTACACCGTGTTCTAATCCTATAGGAACACACTTTAAAAGAAGTGATTGTGTAGTGCTCAAAGGAGGACATCAATTCAAATATAATAGAAATAAATTAATGTAGCATTAAAATTCTATAGCACATGAATATCGAGGAGTGATAAAACATTTTTAGTTTACCTGTAGAAGAAGAAGTGTGTAGGTAGAAACATTGACATTGAAGGGTAAGCTTACCAGTTGATTTAGAGTGTAAAAATTATCACTAAGATGTAAATGAGAATCATGCTTTGTGGTTCAAGAAGAAAGAGCATAAGGCTACAAGTGAACATTCGAGAAGGCATGCAATTTGGTGATAAATGAGTGAAAAACTATATGTAACATCTCGAAGTTAGAAAGGAGTCAACTATCACCAATTTGTAGTAGTTCAAGTTGATTACAAAGAGCTTTCAAGTCCGATCTTAGTATTGGAAAGGTTAAAATAAGCTAAAACTTATAATCTAGAGAAATTAAAAGATAGGAGTAATAAGGTGTTAAATCTCTAGAAAGCATTTTTTATTATCCTGAGAAGGAAGTAGAAAATAGAAGCATTAAAATATTTATTATTATTGCTTCAACTATTTGCAAATTCATAAAAACAAGGAGTTATAAGGTTAGGAAAACTTAATTTGCAAATACATACTTAATCTAAATTTCTAACTAGGGAGATATAAGGAATCCTACATCAAATTGAAATCATAGAAATTTAGAATCTACAAAGGTAGAAGGAAAACTAACTCTAGTTGGAAGAATTGATTTCATTAGTCTCATACTTAAATTAAAGAGACATAGAGAATCCAACTTAAGTATCTCATAAATATTTAAATCTTATCCTTTGAAATTGCATTTATAATATTTCTACAAGAAGAGATAAAATAGTTGATTGAAAAGTGATAAAAGTTGAACATTATTCTAAGTGTTTTATCACATTACTAGGGAGACAAAAGGAATTCAACTTAAAGCTAATCTAGAAATCTTAGCACACTATCAAGTTCATTATTAAGTCCAAAAGATATTTTTACAAAATTTGAAAATTGGATAAGTCTTCCTAATATTGATTCTACAAATCGAAGAAGAGTATTTAATCATTTTACTAGGGAGTCATAAGGTTGACTACTACAAAGGGTCTACCAAAATATACTCAAAGGTACTATAGAATCATCAACTAGTATTTATTCATACTCTCCAAATACTAGTGAGTAATAAGGAGTTCATCTTCAAAGATCTAATTAGAAGAAACATGGATGACATTGTTAGAAATACCTTCAATAGTGAGGAACTATTGCATGAGTTAGAATTTTATTCTCAAAACTTGATTGATACATTCAAAGGGTACAAATACTTGTCCACTAGCAAAAAGGAAAGATTCTCAATGTTTCTCAAAGAGGCAAAGGAAGGGAATTTTATGACATTAATTGGTTATCTACATGAAGTACTCTTTAGAACATGGTGGAACACTCAAAATATAGTTACACTTACTCCAGAAGAATGTTTAATGATATATCTATCATTGATTGTTTTTAATACTTTCAAAATGAAAAGTAGAACAACAATCATAAGCAATATTATTGTGATGATATACTAACCCATCATGAAGAGGATAAAAATTGCAAAAATGACGAAGGAAAAGAAAGAAAAAGAAGCATAATAGAAAGATGAAGATGAAAGAAAGTACTTTTAAGATGAATTCAAATCAAAGTGAGCCAAAGAGAAGACGAAGAAACACATCCAAATACAGATAACAAGCACAAAGAAGAAAGCAAGAAAAGAGAACTCAAATTTCAAGATCAAGATGAAGATCCATATTGAAGACTAAAGTCTTCAAAAACCAAACAATGTAATATAGGGGGTGTTGGAATATATTACATTATTTGGTTCCTTCTAATGTACCATCATGGGTACATATTTATATTAGGATTTTATTTAGGACTTAAGTACTTTATTAAAGTAATGTAATAAATGCACAAGTGTTAGAATGTGCAATGATGTAAATGTGCATGTAGTCCACATGTACATAAGTCCTTAGAATAGAATAGTGAGGTGTCATAGGAATATTGAAGGCAAAGATTTGCATCTCATTATAAATAGACCTTCATAGAATAGAAAAGAGAGAGGATTTTGGAGTGCATAGGTTGAGTAGTAGTAGATACAATGTAGATCCATTTTTACAAATATGGAGAGGTTGTGACCTCCATTGATGAGCATTGTATATTTTCGTGAGCTTTCTTATATGAGCATTTATTGAGTGTTGTATCAAGTTTTCTATCATATTTTCATGCATATTAGTTAGCCATTATCATAGTTATAACATTGCATGCTTATTTCCATACTTATGGTTGTATTTATTTTATTTTTAAAGCTCTAAAATCTAACAAAATATTGGTTGTTAGTCTATTAATGTGGTATATTGTGCATGGCCTACTTTTTTTCTTGAATTGATATTTGTGATACTTCAAAACATGTGAAGGCACTAGCATGCTTGTTGGAGTTAATATTGATGTATTTTTTGGCTAATGAGCATGCTTAATTTTAAATGTTTTTGCTTGCCTTCTTTTGCTTTATCAAATTATCCTTTTGCAACATAAAATTGTCATGGATTTTTATATTTCACACAACTATTTACATATGATACAATTTTGGTGACACTTTTCTTCATATGAAGTGCTTTGAATACTATCAATTTTCTATTATCGATAAAATTCAGCCATTGGTGTCCACTAGCTAAAACACATTATAGCCGTATTTTGTAGCAATTTGATAGGGGCCTAACCAAAATGAATTAAACTTTTGGTTCTCTCGTAGATTTGTTCTGTCTTCATCCCATTTTAGAACTAACTCACCAATTTGAAAATATTGGGGTGAAGCTTTACTATTGAATCATTGATTTACATCAGCTTGATGTTTCTAGAAGCTATCATAAGCATTTTCTCTTTTTTCTTCCAAAAATAATATTTCTACCATTCGAGCTTCAATCGACTCCACATCCAAGAGTTATCTTTTATCTATTATTTTCATCACTGGTAATTCTAGATGTAGGGGCAAAGTAACTTCTTTGTTATAGACCAAGGAGTATGGTGAAGCCTTCAATGCCTCTTTTATTATGATGCAGTCTACCCAAAAGGCTTGATCTAGCATTAAATTTTAGCTTCTCTAATTCCTCCTAACTATTTTTTTGATGATCCTTAGAATTTTTTTATTAGTGGACTCTACTAGTCAGTTTCCTTGCAGATAATAGTTGGAAGAGGTATTTAGGTAGATGCCATAAATGCTTGTAAATTCTATGATTTTGGAACCTATAAAGGTAGGACTATTGCCTATTTCTATGGTCACTAGGATGCTAAATAATGTTATTCGCTTTCTAGAAACTTGACCACAATGTCTTGATCAGCCTTTTTGGTCGCTATAGTTTTTGACCACTTAGTAAAAAAATCAATCATAGTCAAGATGAATTTATGCCTAACATATAAGTTTGGATTGATAACTCCAAAAAAATCATTCCTTAATTGCTATAAGGCCTCCTTTGCAATGATCAATTTCAAGGGAAGCACCATATTTCTCTTTCTATCGATAAATATTTGGAATTTTTGCAAGATTTGGTGACTTTGAAGGCATCTATAAATATTGTGGGCCAATAGTATCCATATAGGGGATTTTGTCTTTAGTAGTCTATGTTGAATAATAGTCTCTAATGGAGCCAAAATGAAATTCATCCAATAATTTTGTTGCTTTTTTTGATTGGATGCATCGAAGAATTTCATTGAAATTATTTCTAAATAGTCCTTCCAATAGTAAAACATAGTTTAAATCCTATAGTTAGTATCTTTGTATTTGATATGCATTTAGAACTTCTAGAAATTTACCTTTATGAAAATATGCTATCAATTTCATCATCTAATCTTCCTCTTTTTTGCATCTAACCTCACCAAAGCCATTTTTTTGGAAAATCTTCTATGAGCAAATTGTGTTTTTATTTGGTAGTGCAAGCTAGTTGTTTACATAGATCTCTTCCTCTCACTAGTTTAGTTTATCATATTTCAATATCATATTCTTGTATTTTAGTAATCCACTTGAATCTCTTTTCTCCTAGATCCTATTGAAGGATGATGTTTCTAATGTTCGGGTGTACTAAATAGACAAACACTTTGCTTTGAGATAGATAAGTTCTAAGATTCTTGAGTGACTTCAAAAGAACAAACACCTACCTCTTAATGAAATTGTAATTTTTTTATAGGCATGAAGTGTCTGGCTCAAAAAGGATATGAGATGTTCTTGATTATCATTTTTATGTGACAAGACAATGTCAAAACTATCTTCAAACCCATATACATATAGAACGAAGTATTTCCTATAGTTTGGGTTGACTAATATAGGTGCTTGTGTTATTGCTTGCTTGATATTCTAAAAAATATTTCTCCTTTCTAGGGTCCATAGGAATGTTACTTCCTTCTTTAAAAATGCAATCATGGGATTGACTATTTGAGCACAAAAAATGAACTTCCAAACTAAGTTAATTTAACCAGAGAAGTATTGTAGAGTCTTTTGGTTGAGGGGAAGTTATAGTGCTAAGATAAATTTAACTTGATTTGGATCAATAGCTAATCCTTGTTTGGACACAACATGTCCTAGTATCTTGCCTTCATGGATAATGAATATTGATTTCTTGGGGTTGAGTGATAATCCAAACTTTTGGAATTTCTAAAAAACCATATTAAGGTTGTCTAAATGCTATTGCTTGTCATGAGAAAAGACCATCATATCATCAAGGTAGATAGAACTACCTTTTTGACTAGCTCACAAAAGGTAAAGTCCATAGACCTCTAAAATTTTTTTCTAGCATTGGATAGACCAAAGGGCATTTTTTCATAAGTGAAAGTACCCTATTTGGTGGTGAATTCCATTTTGTATTGATCTTCATATCTCACCTAGATTTGATTATAACCAAAAAAACATATAGAAGGGAAAATATTTCTGCTCTAACCATTGCTTATAGGATCTGATCAATTTGAGGTAAGGCATAATGGTATTTTAATGACACCTTATTTAAATTATGGAAATCAAAATAGAGGTAAATATCTCCATTTTTCTTCCTTATTAGGACTAGGTTCACCATCCATGTAGAGTGATTAATAGGATAATAATCTTGGCATTGAGTGGCTTCAAGAGCTCTTGCTTCATTATGGGCTTGATCTTAGGGTTCGTCAACCTCTATTTTTTCCTAAGTGGATTAACATTAGGCAATAATTCTATAGTATGTTGGATAACATTTTTGTTGTAGACCTAGAGATCACCGTAGCTCCATGCTATTATGTCTTTATTGTTAGCTTTTGAGGATATATGTAGTGGGAGAGATCTAACACAGGTCCTAATAAGATGCAAAAAATATGAAAGAATGGAATTCTACAATATGACTGAAATATACTATAAATAGAAATGACGAAAATACAATGCAGTATGGAGGTAATGGTCACTCCATTAATATCAGCTAGAGAACTACATTGTACTCCATACAGGAGTTCTACTCCTATCTACTATGCACTTGATAGGAACTTGATATAAGCTTGATATAAGCTTGTTATAATCTATCACTATGAGGCCCTTTATATAGGAAGATAGATTCCTTGGCCAACACTCTACCTAGTTGTACAAGTGGACACCTTGCACATTACAACTTGCACATTGACACTTGTGCATTTATTACATTGCTTGAAGTAACTAGCTAACTTCCCCCTAAAGTAATCTCCTATTCTAACTATGTACCAAAGGTGGTACATTTACATGACCCAAATGATGTAATATACTCTAACTCTAACACCCCCTTGTATTACATTATTTGGGTATTGAATATTTCAATATTCAATATGGATCTTCTTCCTTCAGATGTTCTTCAGCTTGCTTAGGTATATCATCCTCTTCTATCCATCCTCCTTTGTTTTCCTTTTTGTGAGTATCTTTATTTGGTTTTGTTGCTTCTTCAAATTCTAGTTGGCTGAGTAGAGCATAGTGTTGTTGACCTCTCATATTTTTTATTTTGATTCTTCTATGCTTCCCTTTATGGTGCACTGGTTCTTCATTTTCTTCAACCTATTCCTTAGGAAATGCGTTAGTATCATTTTGAAATACAACAATGTCTTGTGAGATTTCCATTGAATCTAGGATATATGTATTTCCATGGATCGATCTTGTTGCTTTTATCTCACTTTGGTTCATGATAAGACATGTATTGATCCCATTCATATATCTAAAATTGACTATCCAATTGCTTTCTACTAACTTGTTTACTAAAATGAGATTGAATGTTAATCTAGGAACATACAATACTTTTTGTAGTAGAAAGTTTGGAAATGATTTACTTGGTGTTACACATCCATATCCATGTATAGGATAAGTTTTTCTATCTGCAATTCTTAGTCTATAACCATTAGTGATTTCAAGATAGTCAAACCATTGTAGATTTCTAGTCATGTGATGACTAGCTCTTGAGTCAATGTACCATGTATTCTTCTATTTTGTTGAATCATTCATGCTAGAGTTATTTTTGCATTTGTGGCATGATGTAATATGTGTGCCTTG
Organism: Wollemia nobilis; assembly: GCA_028583015.1. Classification (NCBI taxonomy): domain Eukaryota; kingdom Viridiplantae; phylum Streptophyta; class Pinopsida; order Araucariales; family Araucariaceae; genus Wollemia; species Wollemia nobilis. The sequence goes on from JAQPPZ010017235.1 coordinate 19,075,686, forward strand.
TTCTTGTATCTTTGTGTGAGAATATGTTCTTCTTTCCATTGTGGTATAATAGAATCCTTTGTAGTAGTCTACCTTATGACTCCCTAGTTTAGAGTATGTGGATTTGATTTGATAAAACCTTTATAGAGCTTAGGTTTTGTAGGCTTCCTTATATCTCCCTAGTTATGAGATGTGAATTTGATTTAATAAGATCCTTATATTTTTGTAGAGACCTTATGACTCCCAAATGGATTAAGTACTTGATAATATTTGATGAATGCTATTATTATCAAGTTTTGTAGAATGCCTTATGTCTCCCTAGTGATTTTGGATATGCTTTATGATTGATAAAGTGCTCTTTGAGAATAGTAGTTCAATTTTGAGTTGATTTTGTAATGTTTTGTAAGTAGAAAAAATCAACTTCTATTACACCTTATTACTCCTATTGAACTTAAGCACTTTCTAATTTGATGAGGTTCTATTGGTTGGATTTCTTTTATCCCTTTAATGTGGTTTTGAGACAAGTATACCAATTTATTTCCAACTCTTGATTTTCCTTAATGAACCTTCTTTTATAGCCTTTGATATTTTGATATTTAATGTTTCTAAATTCCAATTACCTACTTTGGTGTAGTATTCCTTATAACTCCCTAATATGGAATATTAGAAAATAATAATATTTGCAATAATAGATGTTTAATTTATCCAGGTAGAAATCCTTATTTCTCCTATGTTTTAGATTGCAAATATTAGGCTATTTTAATATATATTTTCCTTTTAATTTTGCTTTCAAATATGGTTGATTTCCCTTAATGTTTCAACCTTATATTATATCCTTATAACTCCCTTTTAATGAAAGAAAATTAGATGAGGTAAATTCTTACCTTTATGATGCTTCAAATCTCTACGTATTCGGTGATGGATTCGGACGTGTATGGCAACAATTTTCAACATTCTTCTTGGGTGCTATGAGCAATGGTAGACTTTGATTCTCCCTTGACTTCAATGCTTGAATGGTGGCACCTCAAGTCTGGCCTCTTTGACTTGCTTTGAATACCTTGATCGAGAGCTTTTAATGCTCTTCTTACTGCAACTTGTTGCTGCTATGAATGCTTTCGAATGTTGTTTCCTCCTTGGTTTTAGGTGCCTTAAATAGGAGGATGATCTTCTTGAGAAGGACAAGTGTCATGGTGGTTTCTTTCAACACTCAAAGACGCTATTAGACACTTGGAATTCACTATATAATGGATATGTTATAGTCTTTATGTAAACACTTGTATACCTTGGTTACAAGTGTCACCCCTTCTCTAATATTCCCAATGCTGACCTACGTAATGCTTCTTCGGATTATTCCTTTCATGCGTGTGGAATTTTGAATGTTATTTTGAAGGTGTTAGGGTTTCTTCTAAGGTGACAAGTGGCACCTTATTTCCTTTGTATGTCCCAGCCCTATTAACATATTCTTGCAAGCTTCTCCAATGTATGTTTCCACCTTTTCCTTTGCTGTGTTTTAATGGTGTTGAGTTGGTTCCAGCTGAGCAATGCTATGGTGGAGCTCGAGTGGCTTTGAGCAGCGCTTTGGTGGAGCTCAAGTGGTTTTAAATGATGCTTCAATGGAGCTTGAGTGGCTTTGAGCTAGAGAAATGAGCAACACTTTGGTGGAGACTTTGTGATGCTCCAATGATGATGTGGAATGCTCCTTGTGGATGTACATCTAGCTCTGGTATTGCTTGCTTTGATTTTCTCCTACTTTCAAACTACTTGGTTTCTTCCTTTGTGAATGATATAGCTCCTTCCTTGTGCTTTGCTTTGTGTGTTTGCAGGTTACCTATTGTGGTTGTCCAAACCGTGGGTGATGTGAGCCTTTTGATGGCTCTTTTAGCCTTGCATGGATGATGCTTTTCTATGACCGCTTTGAGATGCTTCTTCCTTGTGAAGAATGTGTCTTTGTGACATTGAAGCTTTGTCCTTTTTCCTATGTAGGATAGAATATCACGGTGCAAGACAATGTAAATAGACTTTGTAAATACAATACCTTCTTTTTGCACCTCCTTTTGCAATCTCTTTCTGTTGGTTTTAATGGTGGCTTTCTTGTAGGCAAGGGTTGATTTGACGTTGTCTCCTTTGCTGGACAACTCTCTCCTTTTGCTTGATTAATATGGTAATAACCATATAGATAGAAGCTCTTGTAGAAGTATTTTTTGCACTAATTTTCACATGTATAAAAACCTTTAGTGCACCTCAAATCTGAGACTCACCAAGTCTCGATTTGTAGCTTCTTTTACTGATTTTGATGGTGGCTTTCTTCTCCACTCCTTGGAGGAATCTGATCTAATTTTGGTGGCTTCTTTGGGCCACGAAATGTTGTAGGTTTTGTGCACCAAATAGTGTCTCTAGACACTTTGATAATCTACTGGTTTTGTGCCCTTGATCTTTAACAATCAAAGAACACAAACTAATCCTTTTGAGAGTAGCTAGTTAAATATCAACTAGTATAGTGCAAATGGATAATATCTCCAACTTAATGCACTTTTAAAGGTAACAATAATCTCACCTTATTGCTCCTGTAAATAAGCTCTCAAAGTAATTTCAAATGCACTTAATAATCTCTATAACTTTTAAGAGTAATCTATAATGAACCCTTAATGAATATTCTGCAATTTTCACTACAATCAATATTGTAGGATATAGTCTTCTTGCTTTCTAGATAGATAATAGGTAGGTGATAATTTTATTTCTTTCAAAAAATATCCAACTCCTATTTAATGTGCAAATATATCTTAAAATGAATTCTCCTTTTTGCACTTTCTTGAAGACTATAATATGAGCCCTTCTCCTTGCAACTTTAATCCAAATATGGTGCTTAATGGAATTTGATAATGAACCCTAATTTGAAGTTCAACTAATTGCACCCTAGTTGCTTACCTTTAATGGCTTTTGTAGTAGATGTAGATCTTGGTGTTTTGATTCACCAAGCTGCTGCCTTGTAATGGATGAATTCGCAGCTTCTTGTTGATTGTCCAGAATAGCTTTCTGCTTCACCAAACTGTGGTCTTGAACTTTCTATCTTGAGCCTGGAGTTTGGTGGCTTGATCCTTCTAGTGATCTTCTATTTTCTGTTGTAGATTCAGAGAAATCTTTTCTCTGAACTGTACCTTCTTGCTGTGAGAGGCAATCTCCAAATATCCTGGATTTGGTAGGCTTCTTCTATCTGAATCTTCCTTCAATCTTCTTGTCGAATTATGACTTCAAACAGGATCTTCTCCTTCTCAAGATTCTGAATGTCTTGAGGTCTTCACTGGATTCTTCTTCTAGGATTTGGCACTCCTTGCCAAATTTTTCTTCTCTTGGGCTTGTTGTTGGATGGTGACAATTGTCCCAAGTCCTTCACTATTAGGAGCTTCTCCTTGGTAGTGGATTTCTCCAATGAGTTCTCCTAGGAACTCTTTTGATGATGCTTCTTCGAGATCTGCAACAAGGCTCTCCAAGCCTTCTTCTTTTTACTCCTTGAGACCTCTCCAAGGTCTTCTATCTTGTAGCTTCTCTGGTCTTCCAACTGAGAACTTTTCTTCAACCTTCTACTTCTGGAAGTATTGGTGATGAGATCTTCTTATATCTCTAAAATCTATTGCTTCTGGATTTGAATAGGACTCTCCTAGTCCTTCTCTTTCTTCCAAGAATGGAAGTTCTTCAATGAGATCTTCTCTTGATCTCTTTAGCTTCTTCTGAAAGAAGTCTTTAATTAGTAAAGGAGATCACCAATCTCCTATTTCATGGACTCTTCTCTGGAGTCTACTTCAAGAAATCTTCTCTAGAATTTTCTTCTGAATCAAGAATTCTTCTCAAAAGTTTTCTTCAGAATTAAGGCTTCTATGGCCTTCTCTTCTGGATCAAGGCTTCTTTGGCCTCTTCTTCTGGATCAAGGCTTATATGGCCTTTTCTTCTAGATCAAGGCTTCTGTGGCCTTTTTTGCTTCTGCACTCTATAGGTATTGATCTTGAATGGAGATCACCAATCTCCTATCTCCTCCTTGACTCATCTTTTGGAGTCTCTTCTTCCTTGAGTCTGCTATAAGGCTATTGTGGCCTTTTCTTCACTTCTGCAGTTTGTAGGATTGCAACTCTTGTAATGGGACCTTTTTCTAGGTCTTTGAAATCTTCAATCTTCTCCTTGTTGCTGCAAGTGCTGGAATGATTCTAAGAAGATATTCTTCCTAACTCTCTTGTAGGAAGCTTCCCAACATTTTCTTGAATATCCTTTTCCTGCAACAAGTTGTTAGAAACTAGAACGGAAGAATTTATAATTCTGGAGATAATAATCTTCACTAGTTGATCTGTCAAACTAGTGGAATGAATGTTGAGTCCTAGTCTTCATGAGTTTTTTTGCAACTCTGTGGAAAGACTCTAGCCAAATGTAATCTCAAAATTTTTGTAACTGAGATTTATTTTAGTCCTCACTTGTGACTCTCTCTATTGACTATTGTGGCTCTCCCTATTCCTCTTGACCTACTAGACTTCTCTTATGATGACTTTTGTAAGTGGCAGTGCACAATGGCGAATCCAGTTTACAAAAATGGAAAGAGGAACTATGATGGATGTAGGTCCTCCTATTCCTATTTCATTCACCATGGCTTTGATACCACTATTAGCTTTTGAGGATATATGTAGTGGGAGAGATCTAACACATGTCCTAATAAGATGCAAAAAATATGAAAGAATAGAATTCTGCAATATGATTGAAATATACTATAAATAGAAATGATGAAAATACAATGTAGTATGGAGGTAATGGTCACTCCATTAATATAATATAGATAACTACATTGTACTCCATACAAGAGTTCTACTCCTATCTACTATGCACTTGATAGGAACTTGATATAAGCTTGATATGATCTTGTTATGATCTATCACTATGAGGCCCTTTATATAGGAAGATAGATTCCTTGGCCAACACTCTACCTAGTTGTACAAGTGGACACCTTGCACATTACAACTTGCACATTGACACTTGTGCATTTATTACATTGCTTGAAGTAACTAGCTAACTTCCCCCTAAAGTAATCTCCTATTCTAACTATGTACCAAAGGTGGTACATTTACATGACCCAAATGATGTAATATACTCTAACTCTAGCATTGATACTCTTTGCATAATGACTTTTTCTTGTATATATATTTCTTAGAGAAACACAATCTAACCTTTAGACACTTTTTGGGCTTGACCTCAACCTCCTTGAATGCTTGTTCATCTATTTTTATATTTTTGCTAGGTTGATCGGTCATTGTTTTCAAACATGTTTTATAGGGTAATCAGCCCTTTAGGATTATATATTTTTTTGAATTATCTCCTCCTGGTCAATAATGTAGTATCTCTTCCAATTGTACTACACAAAAAATTTATTTAGTTAAGAAATAAATGATCTTCCAATTACTCTTGAACACTTTCTAGAAGGTATCTTTGTCTGGTATGGATGGTGTAAAAACCATTTGAACTACTTATAATTTTTTTCCATAGTTGAATATCGGATCAATGTTTACCCCCTGAGAGGCCAATGCATCATCTATTTAATTTTGAATTCTAGGTATTACTTTTATGTTTAATCCTTCAAAGCCTTCAATTAGATACCATACTCTATTTTGTTATAATTTCAAATAGTGATGCTTACTATTACATTTTATCACCTGATTAACTACCAAATTTGAGTTATCAAAAATTTCTAGCAACTTAATTCCCATTTTGTTTGCTTGTGTAAGACCAAGAAATAGAATTTCATATTAAACTGCATTATTAGTGGAACTCCATATCATTCTATAAGAAAATTTCTTCATTCCATTGAAAGGGAAAATCAACACTACCCTGACTATAGCATCATTCCTGCATCTAGATCCATAGAAATAGAGTTTCCAAAATTTTATCTTCTAGATCCCTTGATTTGAAAAGGGTAGGATTTTTGGTGCTTCTAGCTCTATCATATAGTAAATTCCTAATTTGATTTTAATCATGGCATTGAAATCTCTAAGGGAAAATTCATCTTATGTTTGCAACTATTCTATGATTGTTTCAAAGGGATCCATCTCATAATTCATAAAGTTGACATGGCATTCCTCAATTCTTTCAATGTGATAGGCATTTGGATTCTCCACATAGATATTTATTTTCTTTTCTTTTTGAGGGATCACCATATGTAAATAGTCTAATGATAGGTAATCACCCAACTTGGTTATAAATTATATAGAAATAAAAAGACCAAATTATGGCACAAGGTCAACTACCACCAATTATTGTATAATTATCATCTCCGATACCTTGTGTAGCACCATTGGTATATATTTTATTACTCTAACTATTTTGACTAGGGTGCCATCTAACTATAAGACTTTGGGACTGGATTGGATGTATTACATCCCCTTAGCTTTACATATTGCCTTAGGCATGATAATAATTGTTGCTCTAGAGTCTACCATGCAATATTGTACAATATAACCTCTCATGTGCAAAGACATTTAGAATGGAGGTGGCCTATGCTTACCCATCCTAGGAATAGGTTAAATCTGAGCTAAGTTAAGCTCTAGGTATAATATACCTTTAGAATTAATAGTATTCAAGGAAGCTCTAAGAAGGTCAATTTGTTTGAGAATCATAAAAGCATCGCACATGCTTGCTATAGAAGAAGTCTTCTTGAATTATTCAATAATATTGAATCCCAATGATTTTGTATCCTTATTTTATTTCTTATTGGGTTCATCAAACCTCCTCTAATAATCTTGTATTTCTTCCAAAATTTTTCATTTCCTCATGGAGGGATGTTGGAGTTTGTTTTGGGCTTGTTCCTTGAGATATTCTTGAGTTTATTTTGCTTCCTTTGTTTGTTATAGACTTAGTTGCTCTTTATTTTGCTTTGGATGAGGTTAAACCTTTTAATGTTTCATTTGAGTTTGTTCTCCCTTTGACTTTTTCTATGGATGTGATGGTACCTTGAAAGGCTCCAATTTCTAAGAATATACCTATAACAATCCAAAACTACCAACATAATTTTTTGAAAATAGCACTTACCACAAGGGCTCTCAAGGAAGAAACCCTTCATTTATCTCAGCATGCAAGGCTTCAACATATTTGAGTTTCAAATTATTGTAGAAAACACTCAATGGATAGGAAGGTCCAACTCTCATAATTTTTTTAGGTTTACCTTACCAAACCTACACATTTAGAAGGACACCAAAAGTTGTTCCCCTACATTTCCCATACCATCATCGATTAGGTACCATTCAACCATGGCATATGAATTATCCTTTAAGGCACATAACACTTTAAGGGCTATGCTTATTCCCTAACCATACTCTAATCTCATCTATGTAGGTTAATAAAACGTAGAGCCTTTGTGCTTAGTTACCATACCTTTGGGATAACTAAGGTCATTGCCACTTCGAAGACAACTGATATGATCACCTATTCATACTTGATCAAGGAATCATCACTGCTATATTGTGAATGGTATTCCCAATATTTATATGGGACACACCCAATCCTACACAATCAAGGTGCAACGATTCACAAGTTTCTTGGCTATTGTATTCACACAACTCTTTACAGGTTCATGAACTCTTAGCTATTGCATCCTTGCAACTCCTTCTAAGACTCACATCTACCTGGTTATTACATTCACACTTATCCTAGGTTCATGATTTCTTACCTATTACATTCTTGCATCTCCTAAGACTCATATCTACCTAGTTATTGCATCCATACAACTCCTCCTAGGATTGGGTTTTATGGTTTACAAGAGGAATATTCTACCCACCCCAAGGATAGATAATCATTACAACATTTACCATAAAATTAAACAATGCACTTAGCATAATAACAAGTAGCACATGGTGACCTCTCAAGATCAGACTTGGGCTAAAATATTATCTTGTAAATACTTGAGAGGTATTTTTGAGGCTGAAATCCCTAGAGTCGGCTTGGTTGGGAAAGGTTTAGTTATCTGGGACACTCTGAAAGAGGAGCTAATTTAATCAAGTAGGGTTTGTTCTGGATTTGCAATCAGGTATCAAATACTCTTTTTTGGTAGGATTCTTGGGATGGCCACCCTCCTATCTTGAATCAATATCATAGGTTACGTTTCCTAAGCATTTTTTTCTTGGAAGCAGGCTGGTATCGTGTGGAGGACTTTAAAAAAATCTAGTCTTTTGGAAATATGGAGATGTACAGGTGGAAAGATCCACAAGAATGGCCCCAGGGAGGACTGGCCAAGGACAAAGAGGTGCTTGCTCTTATTATTATGATGAGGCCTTGTTCTTCATTGAGGGGTAAAGATATTTTGGCTTGGAACCCTAATCCTAAGGGAACCTACTCGGTAGCCTATGGTTATCAGGTTCTTGATAAGCAAAAGTATGGGATTCTTCCTGTCACTTTGTGGAAAAAGGTGTGGAACAATTTTTTTTTGCCAAAATGTAACTTCTTTCTCTAGTTTGTAGCTCGTAATAAATGCCTCACTTGGGATAATGTGAGGAAGAGGTGATTTTAGGGTCCCTCCTTTTGTGTCCTTTGCAGTAATAATGAGGATGACTCTTCTCATTTATTTTCCCAATGCTCCTTTTCCAGAGACATTCAACACCATTGATGGAGCGCCTAGAACCATCCATGTTTTCATGCGCTATCCCTGGTGGAGTTTTTGAGTAGTCTGTGCAGACCTCTAGCCAAGACCCCCTTCCTTCTGGTGGCTTGGAATTTGGGCCCTTCTTGCATCATCTAGAAAATTTGGCTTGAATGAAACCAACACATATTTTAGGATAGTTATTTGGCTATTAAAAATATCTGGCAAAGAATCCTATATGTGGTTCAGGAAACCATCCATAGCAAATGTGATGTGGACCCTCTTTTGAATTCTAGGGAGGAGAAGGTACAATAAGCCCTTGGTCTCTTTGGGGATGGTGTGAACTCTTCTAGTCCTAGTAGGGTTCCTCAGCTCAACAAGAAGGTTAGGAGAGATGGTAGGTGGAGGCCACCCCCTAGAGGAGTTTTAAAAATTAATATTGATGGATCATCCAGGGGTAATCTTGGACATGCTGGCATTGGCGGTGTTGGGAGAGATTCTACTAGTGGTGTCAATTTTTTCTTTTCCATTTATAAAGGTGTTCACTCCAACAATTTTATGGATTCTCTTGCAATTATTGAGGGCTTGCGGAGGGAGTTTTCTCTTGGTTGGCATAGGATTATCTGTGAGTATGACTCTCAAATTATGGTTAATATTTTAAATAGTAAAAGGGTGGAGGAAGTTAATTGGCAGTTGGCCTCTGTAGCCGTTTAGATTCTCAGAATGAGTGAAGAGTTCAAATTTATATCCTTTGTGCACATTCCAAGGGAATAAAATGTGGTTGCTGATTACTTGGACAAAAGGGCTTCTGAGTTGTTGGATCCTTGGAGTATCGATAATTTGGAGAGTCTCCCATCTGGGGACTCTCAACGCCTATGGGAGTTGATCCACAAGGATGTACAGACTTAATGTGGTTTATTCTTGTTGTCTTTTTTGGGTGTCATTCTAGTCTAGTGGTTTTAGCCTGTTTGGCTATTTATTTGAGTCCTAGTTGGAAGCTCAGTTGTACTCTATAATCCATACTTTTTATCAATAAATTTTTACCCCTTTATTTAAAAAAAATAACAAGCAACACATAATCCATAAAATTTGAAATGCACAACAAAGATTCCTCTTAACCATAAACCAACTATGCATATATCAAGTGCTTGAATTCAAATACTTTCTAACAATAGAAATGCATAGACAAGATAAGATATATCTCTAACACAATATGCATTTTCCATAAATTATAGAAATCAATAATAACTATCCAAAGAGATTACTCAAAATCACATAGAGTATAAAAACCCAAGTTGTCATTAAGCAACATAATATTTTAGTTTGTACAATAATAAAATATACAAAACTTATTGATCAACTCAATAATTACAAAGCATTTGCATTTCCATATCATATATCTGATCAACTCCCTATGAAGCCATCCGCCAAAGATATTCAAGCCATCCAAGTGTCTGCAAGCTTCTTCATGATGGGGAATCCACCACAACTTATGAGGTATACTTAGGGATCATAACAACCCTATATGCAATGCAACTTAAAACATGCCTTACTCTATTATGCAAACAACCATGCACAAAACATAAGCAAGCTATAATAAGAGAATCCTACTTCTCTTTATAATGATCCCTTAACCCACAAAAGTCTCAAGAATCATTATATTAGTTTCTCTTTCAAAACCAAATTAACATTCAATAACAATACAAGAGAATCCCATACTTCTCTTAAAATTATTCTTTAACTATCACAAGTCTCAAGAATCAAAGATAGTTTCTCTTTCAAAAAAAAAAACACTCAAAATCAATACAAGAGAATCCCATACTTCTCTTAAAATTATTCTTTAACTATCACAAGTCTCAAGAATCAAAGATAGTTTCTCTTTCAAAACCAAAAAACAATAATCCATTGATTCTTTAACTATCACAAGTCTCAAGAATAAATAATAGTTTCTCTTTCAAAACCAAAATCAAACAATAATCCATTGATTCTTAATCCACAAAGATCATTATATTAGTTTCTCTTTCAAAACCAAAATCAAACAATAATCCATTGATTCTTAATCCACAAAGATCATTATATTAGTTTCTCTTTCAAAACCAAAATCAAACATTCAAAATCAATACAAGAGAATCCCATACTTCTCTTTATAATGATTCCCTAACTCACAAGAGTCTCAAAAATCATTACATTAGTTTCTCTTTCAAAACTAAAATATTACTTTATTAAAACAACTATAATCAAAGTAATTAAATATAAGCAAGTACTTTAGTAAATAAAATAATCCAAGTACTTAAAAAATCTATCTCTAAACATAAAAAAAGTAATTTATTAAACATAATAATCAAAGTACTCTTATAATATTTGAAGAACACATGCTTATACTGAGAGAGGGGGTGAACAGTATAAGATAAAACTTTTCTCTTTTCTTTCCAAAGCAATAACCTCAAATAATATCAATGCAATAATGAAACAATGCACAAATCACCATACATATAAAAGAAAAATATTCTAGGTGGAAACACCCTCTTGGGATAAAATCATGGCAAAATATTGCTTATATTTTTCTTCAATAAATTTCATGGGAACCTACCCACAGGAGACACCAATCCCCTATACAAGTTCATGGACACCAATCCATAAGATATACCAATACCCTATACAAGTTTGTGGACATCAATCCCCTTGCTCAAGTTCATGGACACCAATCCACAGGAGACACCAATCCCCTTGCTCAGGTTCATGGACACCAATCCATAGGATACATCAATCCCCTTATGCTAAAGTTTGTGGACACCAATCCACATGAGAAACTAATCCCCTTGATTAGATTTGTAGACACGAATCCATAAGAGACACCAATCCCCTTGCTCAAGTTTATGGACACCGATCTTCAGGAGACACCAATCCCCTTTTACTCATAAATCTGGTCTAAAAATATGATCAAGTCTATCCTCAAATATTGCTCACAAACACTGCTCAAATCTGCTCCAAAACTTGATCAATAATGACATCAAGTTCTTTCACCTTTTCTTGAGTTTGCTTTCTTCAACTAAAAGCAATTCAGACATATTCTATCTAAAATTATTTTAACTTCATGAACATATAGAGGATGATATGCACTAGTGTAGAAAGCTTCAAATGGTCAATATGTTCTTCACATTAATTTAGTCTGAAACTTCCACATATCTCACATTTATTACATTTTAAAGGTAGTTCAAATATAGCATTAGATAACTTGTGTGTTGAATTGGAGATGCTAATACCTTGCTCTTCTTCCACTATCATGTGCACCTTTTCTTCTTCTTGAAATGGTTGAATTGTCCTGCCTTGTTGATTGAATGCTTGGGTGAATGTGTGACCTCAATCCTCTTACTCTATTCTTTGAAGTCTTTACTTGTTTCAAATTTGTGCCCTCCAAATCTGCATTAATAATGATGATCTTCCTTTTGCATGTGCTTTTCAAATCTACCTTAACAAAATGATTTTCCTTTTGTATATGCATTCCAAATATACCTTAATAATAATGACATTATTTTGAAACTTATAAAATAAAAATTTATAACAACAACATGACTCCTTATATATCTCTTTTAAAACTTGTAAAATAAAACTTTATAATAGCAACATGACTCCTTATATCTCCCTTTTATAACTTGCAAAATAAAAATTTAAAATAAAATGACACCTTATATCTCCCTTTTATCAAATTTAATTAAAAACTCTATCCTTACCTTGCACAACAAGACTTAGCAAGCGACGGATGAGATTCGATATTCTAACCTCTAGAAGCGCATCATCCTAATGTGGGCTTGGCAACCATATGGGCTACCCCAACAGATGAAATAAAATGGGCACAATAAAATACTTAACTCTTTTATTGTGTTGTCTTCGATCACCAAAAGCTTCAACAAAATAGGCATTGAGGAGATTCGACCCTCGAACCTTCTGTATCGTAGTGCCCTAACACAGGCTAGTCAACCGATTGGGCTACCCTATCGAATGAAACCAAAGGGGTGCAATAGAATACTTAACTCCTCTGAGTCATTGCTACGCTGCCAAAATTGTGCTCCTCTCCTCCCTTATCTTCTACTCGTTGCTCACTCTCCTATATTGTATTCTACTCATTGCTCACACTCCTCTCTTGTATCTACTCGTTGCTCGCACTCCTCTCAAAGGATATTCGATATTTCTTCCAACCTTGCAAAATGAATTATTGCCTCTTATAAATATGTGTTTCCTTTGTCTTTCATGCCCAAGGAGGTCGACCCATCATTTAAACATTTGAATTTGAATTTCACTTTTGTATGGTGCGCTCAAGGAGGTTGGCCCATGCATATTTATTTTTTTTGAATTTCAAGCTCACTTCAAATTTGTCCACTCTTTTTGCCTTTATATATAATATTAAATCTATAATTTAAATATTATAATATTTGAATATCTATTTAAATCTTTTGATTTAAATATAAACCTTCCACTTTAATATTTTAATCTTTTTTTTTTTAATTTGTGGAAAACATCCCAAAAGGGATGCCACTTTCGGGTAAGACCCAAGGAGGCAGGGGTATCCATTCCGCCAAAAACGCCCAGGACTCGGACCTGGCCTACCACCTTTGACATACTCAAGGAGCAAACAAACACACAAAACCAATTTAAAAATAAGTAAATAACAACAAAAATAATAAAATAAAATAAAAAACATGCTCCTTGAGTGTGTCAAAAACAAAAGCACAACCAAACACGCACAATAAGATAAAAGAAACCACAACACAAACCACATAGAAAAACACAAGAACCACATAACAAAACACAAACAAGACAAAAACAACAGAACACTACAAAGACATAACCCAAAAAAAACATGAAAAATAAACACAACCAAAACCTAAAAAATAAAATAAATAAAATAAAAACAAAAATAAAAATAAAAACAACCAACAATAGACAATAAACAAAAACAAAAAACATAGAAAACACTCACACATAAAAACACGAAATAACACAAACAAAGAGAAACCCAAGAACAAGAACGAAAAAAACACAAGAACAATAACAAAAAACATAAAAATAAAACAAAAAAACAAAAACACAAGAACAACAAAAAACAACACAAAGAACACAAAAACAAAACAAAACAAAAGAACCCACCCACCTTAAAAAACTAAACAAAAAAAACAAAGAAGAAAAAAGAAAAAAAAAATGAACAAAACAATGACCTATCTAGACCAGAAGACTATTAAGGCAAGAATCAACAGAGGAAACAAAATAAAGAATAGAATGAGCTAGGGAACTAAAAAAAACTGAATGAACCAAAGAGAAGCAAAAAAAAAAAAAACAAGAAGAAACTAGGTACCTTCGAACTGGAGCCATCCAAAGAAATGATAGAAAGAAGAGCTTCCCTAATTTGAGAAGCCCACCACATAGGAGGGTGGCCATAACAAGTAAGATCACCTTTTTCCAAAGCCCAATTAGCTAAAGCATCAACACTCTTGTTTTGATCTCTGACCACATGATTGTAATCAACTTTCAAAAATCCCATCCGGATTAACTGAATCTTCTCAATAATTCCTTTTATTCTCCAATCCACCTTATGATTCTTAGAAGGAGTCTTCAAGAGATTAATCATAAGTTGAGAGTCAGACTCAACTAACACATTTTCCCATCCAACCTTAGTAGCCTCCTGAAGGCCTCTGAGGATACCATACCCCTCAGCAAGGTTATTGGAAAGAATACCCAAATTCTCAGCAAAAGTAAAAACCGAGGGAGCCATCTGAAAGTCTACCAATTCCTCCCACACTGGCTTTTCTAGGGTTCCCTCTAGAGGCTCCATCGGTATTGACTTTTCCAAAATCCTTAGGAGGAGGTTGCCAATTTCTAGTCCTATCCATCTTACTAATACTCACATTCCCTTTAAGTTGGTTGCCCTTAGAAGGTTTAATCTTCAATATTTGCATCACTTGATCCCATATTTGGTGGGAGTTTTGGGGGTGATTAAGGAGTTGATGGACTGATTCAACTAAGTTGGCTATGGTATTTTGCCAAATATAGTGAATATCCTTCCTATCTTGATTAAAAATTTGGTTGTTCCTTTCATTCCAAATATTCCAAAGAAGAATGGTAGAACCCATCCAAACTAACCGCCTAATAAAATGATCAACACCCTCTTGATTAGGCCAATCCCTCCAAAGTCTGTTCAAAAGTAAAAAAATTGGACCACTATAAGCCAAGTAAAGTGGCCATTCTCCTCCATAGCTCAGAGGCTAAAGTACACTCAATAAAAATATGGTTGATATTTTATACATTCTCTTCACACATTTCACATCTAAAAGGGCCATGAAAACCACGCTTCATAAGTTGCTCACCAGTAAGAACCCTACGATGCAATAAAAGCCAATTAAAGAACCTCACCTTAGGCTAGAGATTTTGAGCCCACAATTGAGAAAATATGTCGGAAGAATGGTTGGGATTATTATGGCATAAGGTTCAAATAACCTTGAGCAACCGAAATAGTCACCCTTAGTAGTGTTGTTCCATCCAAAACAATTTTTCGGACCAAGAGAGTCCTCACCCGGAAGGCAACGCCTTCTACTTATCCTTAAATGGAAATAATATTATTATTCAACCATACAACCAGATCAAATTAAATCAATCGAATACGGAATGCGAGGAATGAATGTAATTAATTAAAATCAATTGCCACTAGGAGGGCAGATCCCGCCGTGAAGGCAAAGTGCGATTACGCAGTGAAAATATAAAATAACAAAGATGAGATAAATGAATTAATTAAACAACTACCCTAATAAATATGAATTTATTATACACTTGGAGAACCTAGCCGACGGCTAGGTTTGGTATGTAGCATGACTCCCCTCCTCGGAAAGCTTTGTCCTCAAAGCTGGAAATGTCTGGAAAATACTTTCGTGTTCCCATGTGGCATCTTCCTCTGGTAGGTCTTGCCATTTGATGAGAAATTCTTGAATCTGGCGCGATCTTAGTCTTCGTATTCTGTGTTGTAATATATCTTCAGATTGGAGATGTATGCATCCTTCCTCATCGAGCACTCGGTAATTCTGATTGACTTTGCACTTTTTGACCAATTACCTTTTTGAGACATGAAACATGAAATACCGGGTGTATTCGTGATGATGAAGGTAGCTCTAACTGATAGGCTACTTCTCCAATGCGGCGCACAATTTTGTAAGGACCATAGAATCGTGGTGCCAACTTTTGACTGGTCTTTATCCTTAACGATGCTTGTTTGTAAGGTTGCAACCTTAGGAAAACCTTGTCACCGACATTAAAAGTTCGTTCTGATCGGTGCAAGTCTTGTTGTTGTTTCATGCGATTTTGTGCTTGGAATAAATTCTCTTTGAGTATGGTGAGTGTAGACTGCCTTTGTTGAAACCAATCATCCACTTTGTCTACTTTGGATGAACCTCGGGACGTAATCTGCTACAATTGGAGGCTTGGTTCCATACAATGCTTCAAAGGGAGACATCTTAATTGAATAATGGTAAGAAGTGTTGTACCACCATTCCGCCATTGCTAGCCATTGGCTCCATTGATATTGTTTATCTTGAACGAAACATCGTAAGTATGTACCCAAACATTTGTTAACTACTTCTGTTTGCCCATCTGTCTGGGGATGGTAAGTTGAGGACATGTTCAATTTGGTACCACTAAGTCGAAATAATTCTCGCCAAAAGTTACTAGTGAAGATGGGATCTCTATCACTTACAATATTTTTTGGCATACCATGTAATTTGAAAATTGAATCCATAAATACCTTTGCCACCTTGCTTGCGGAAAATGGATGTTGTAAAGCCTGAAAGTGAGCGTATTTGGATAACCGATCTACCACTACGAAGATTACTGTCCTGCCTTCTGACTTTGGAAGACCTTCAATAAAATCCATGGATATATGTTCCCACTGACGTTCAGGGATGGGTAAGGGTTGTAATAACCCTGGTGATTTGACTGTCTCTCCTTTATTGCGCTGGCAAACTTCGCATTCTGCTACCCATTGTTTGACTTCGGCTTTTAATCCTTTCCAACAAAATGATTGTTTGATCCTTAAATATGTTTTCAAAAATCCTGAATGTCCCGCTGATGGAGAAGCGTGCGATTCGTCTAGGATCTTTGATTTGAGTTCTGAGTTGTGTGGAATGTAAATGCGGTTCTTCTTCCGGAGGATTTTATCTTCATAAGAGAACAAAGGGTGTTTAGAGGACCCAATAGATAATTCTTGAATTATCTGAGCAGTTTCGCTATTGGACAACCATTCATCTTGTAATTGATTCACCCATTGGGAGCAAGGACCTGAAATAGCGTTAATGACTACTTCGTCTTCATATTTCCTGGATAGCGCATCGACAGCTACATTTTCCTTCCCCTTCTTGTATTCGATAACAAAATCATAACCCAATAGTTTGGTTAACCACTTATTTTGTTCCGGATAGGAAAACCTCTGCTCAAGAAAATGTTTGAGACTACTATGATCTGTTTTGATAATGAAGCGGCTACTGATTAGGTAGTGTCTCCATTTTTCTACTGCATGAAGAATAGCCAACATTTCTTTTTCGTATGTCGATCTTCCCAAATTTTTTCCAGAGAGCTGTTTACTTTCAAATGCCAACGGATGACCTTCTTGCATTAATATAGCCCCAATTCCTGTTCCTGACGCATCACATTCGATAATAAATGGTTTGTGAAAATTGGGGGTTGCTAATACTGGAGTTGTACACATGGCCTCCTTAAGAGCTTCGAAGGCTTGAGTAGCCTCTTCCGACCAACGAAAAGCATCCTTCTTTGTGAGTGCTGTGAGAGGTGCTGCAATCTTACCATAATTTTGTACAAACTTGCGATAGTAGCCCGTGAGACCCAAAAAACCATGAAGTTTCTTGATGGTTTTAGGTAAAGGCCACTCTTGAATTGCCTTAATCTTATTGGGATCAACTTTGACGCCCTCGTGTGAAACTATATGACCAAGATACTCGACTTCTTGGACACCAAATGAACATTTGGAACGTTTGACAAATAACTTTTCTTTGTGTAAAATGTGAAGGGCTTTATCCACATGATGTAAATGATCCTTCCATGTTTGGCTATATATGAGAATGTCATAAAAAAAAACTAACACAAACTTACGGAGGAATGGACGAAACACTTGGTTCATGAGACTTTGGAAAGTGGATGGTGCATTGGTGAGACCAAAAGGCATGACCAAAAATTCGTAATGACCTTCATGAGTACGGAAAGCCGTTTTGGGAATATCTTCTTCTCGGACACGGATTTGGTGAAATCCTGAGCGAAGGTCTAATTTTGTAAAAAATTTTGCACCATGCAACTCATCTAGTAGGTCATCTATGACAGGGATAGGAAATTTGTCCTTGATAGTGAGTTTATTGAGAGAACGAAAATCAGGACACATACGCCAAGAGTTATCTTTTCGTCGAGCCAGAACTACAGGTGAGGAATAAGGGCTAGTGTTGTGACGAATGACTCCATGATCTAGCAGATCCTGAACGATCTGTTCGATTTCTGTCTTTTGTGGTTGAGGATAGCGGTAAGGACGGCTGTTAGGTGGGACACTCCCTGGAACCAAATGGATGGCATGGTCATGAGATCGTTTAGGTGGTAATCCTTTAGGTTCTTGGAAAACCTCTTCGTAATTTGTTACGATGTCTCGTAAATCTGGAGCAATAATATCCGAAGTTGCTCGAGATTGTTTTTCCAAACAATTAATTTGAGCTATAAATCCATATCCACCCTTTTTTAACATCTTCTCCATACTATGAGAGCTCACCATTTGTGATGGAGGAGTAGTAATGCCTTGTAAGCGAATGACTCGTCCGTTTTCCTTCCATTCCACAAATAATTTTTTGAAATTGAAGCTAACCGTGTCTAATGTTTCCAACCATTCAACTCCCAAAATGACATCGGAGTTCCCTAAATTCATGACGAAAAGGGATCCAAACCAGGTATAAGTACCCATTTTTATGGAAACTTGAGATGTTCGACCAACACATTGCGCGTTCACCCCGTTGGCCACTAGAACCTGGAATTTGTCTTTGTTGGAAGAGTTAATGAATAGATTCAAAGCTTTTGCTGTTTTGATGTCGATAAAATTGTGGGTACTATCGAAATCAATTAGCACATTCACCTTTTTCTGGTGGAGAAATCCTGGTACCTTGATGGTATGGTGGGCGGTTAACCCCATGAGGGCATGTACGGAGATCGCCATTGTATCCTCTTCCTTCTCTTCTAGAGTAATTGGTAGTTCTTCTTGCATAGGTTCTTCTTGTTGGTAAGTTTCGTCCTCTTCTCCTTCATATTGATCACACTCAATATGAAAGTTTTGTTTTTGGGCACAAGCTTGTTCCCTGGGATGATGATTGCGACATTTATAGCAAAAGTATCTTGAGGGTTGATCATTTCTACGAAAGGAATTGTTGCGATATGGAGGACGACTATAGTTTTCACGTCGTGCATACAACTGAATTCTCTTCTCAGCCAGCTTGGCTATTCTTATACAATCGTTCAATGCGGTTGGATTTTGAATGTCCACCTCCACCCTAATATTTTCTTTCAATCCATTGCGAAAAGCTCCCACCACTGTGTCGGGGCTGAGGTCTAATGTATATGGTAGTAAACTGGTGAATTCCGAAACAAACTCGCTAACCGAACCTTCTTGTTTAAGAGATAACAATCTTATTGTGTATGACGATGTAGCTCCTTCATCAAATCTTTCTAAAAAGTAAGTAGTGAATTTTTTCCAGTTAATAGTAGCTCCTTTCTCTCGCTTAAGCCATACGAACCATTGGTAGGCCTCAATGCCTAATTTTGATGCAACGAAAGGGACTTTATCAAATTCCTTAATTTGGTATAAGTCGAGAATGCCTTCCATTTTGGCTATCCAACCACGAGGATCATGACCCTCAAAAGTGGGCATATCAATGCGTGGAAAATTATTAGGGCCTCTCGGTTGGTGATAACCCATATCCCTTTCCTGATCTTGGTTATACCACTGTCTATGATAGCGATCCCTGTAATTATCCGAATTGCCTCCTTGTTGTTCCCAATCGTCATCCTGAGTGTCATTTTCTTCATTCCTTTGGGCATGGGAGTGATTGTGGGGATTAGTAGTGGGATTACGCTGGTTTTGTGCGCTCACTAGGGTTTTTAGGTTTTCACTAATTTCTTGCATACCATCTATTAAGAGTCGAAGAGCTTCATCGTTGGAAATGGCCGAGTTACTTGAGTCTCCTTGTGTGATGTTGTCGTGAGTTGGGGGAGGGTTAGTAGCCATAGGGTCTACCAGTGGATGATGTGGATTATAACTGCCAATTTTGAAAGGAGAAGGAGAATTTTTTGTACCTGGGCTTCGATTAGGTCTTCTTGCGTTGTTATTGGTCGTTTTCGAGCTTGATAATCGACCGTCAGAACCTTTGGTCCACCTTTTGCTCATGCACTTGTTAACATAACCTGCTTAGGATTCCGCTTCAACTGCTGCAAAATTTGGTTGAATTTAGCAAAAAATGTGGATTCCGCTTCAACTGTCGCTCCAACTGTGACGCGGATTTGAATTTTATTGGCTCACCTCCTTAACAGCCACTTTTGACGACTTTCAGCAATTTTGATAATGTTGACAAGTTTTAGATGATTTGGACAATTGCTAATACCGACAACGACTAGACCAATCGAGAACAACCGACGTGACACGATGAAATGAGACAGTGACTAGACCAATCAAGAACAACTGACGTGACACGATAGAATGAGACGCGGACACGACATGATCAACTGAAGACATGATACGCAGAGGAACTGAAGACATGACATGCAGACGAACTGAAGACTGAAGACACGACATGCAGACGAACTGAAGACTGAAGACACGACACTTGGATGAACTAAAGACACGACACGCGGATGAACAACAAACCGAAGACACAACAGCGAATGAACCAAGACACGACACACGAAAAACAAACGAAGACACGACACGCGAACAACCGAAGACACGACACGCACAAACAAACCAAGACACGACACGAAAAACGAAGACACACACAACACAACACCGATCGAAGACAAACACGACAGCGATAGAAGGATAATGCTGATGAACACGACGCCAACCAATCGCGAGGGAGAAGCTCTATGTGACCTAAGTCACATCTAACTTAGTACGCGTTCAGATTTATAAACCGTCGCTTGTCCGCTATACAAGACGTGTGGGATAAAGATCCCAAAAGAAAATTAAAAATAAATTTGTACCTTAGTAACGCGATTAATTCACCGATATTCGCGTGTTGTGATTGGACGATGTCGTTCGTTATAAACCTGGGTTTGCAGTGCACGAATTTGCTGGTTTTTTGATTTAATCGGCCACGATCGAAAGGATTTCTTTAATTACTGTTGCGATGGGCAGATTTAGACGCGCTTGGGGTTGGATTCTCCCCGCTCGGTAAGCTCGGACGGTATATCTGTCTCTGTGATGCTTGATATGGCAACTCTGCGTAAGTTGTAATACGCGTTGGCGAGACGTCGTTTACCAAAGACCAATGCGCGGATTCTGATTAAGGAGACGCGGACGTCGTTTACTCTTTGTTGTGTATGTACGCGGAATTTGGCGGCAATGCTTCAACGAAAGGTCGGCAATTGAAAATGCAAAATTTGCATGGCTTCGACGACTTTTTGGCGAGTGATAACGCAGAACTCCGTAGCGTCTGGGACTGTGTATTTCAATCGAATTGTCTCCCCAGGTGTGTTGGATCGTACCAACCTGATACCACTTGGAAGGCAACGCCTTCTACTTATATTTAAATGGAAATACTATTATTATTCAGACATACAACCAAATCGAAATAAATCAAGCGAATACGGAATGCGAGGAAAAGAATGTAAATTAATTAAAATCGCTTGCCACTAGGAGGGCAGATCCCGTCGTAAAGGCACAGAGCGATTACGCAGTGAAAATATAAAATAACAAGATGATATAATTAATTAAATAAACTACCCTAATAAATATGAATTTATTAAACACTTGGAGAACCTAGCCGACGGCTAGGTTTGGTATGTAGCAGATCCAATATCTACCAACCTTTGAATTACTAGTATGGTACCGACAGTAATTAGCCACCTTTATCCAATTAGCTCGGTGAAGCTCCTCCATCCAAGGCCTCTAATCGAGAAACTGAGTTATCAAAGGCTTGTGACCATCCCAAGAATTTCTCCAAAAATTTGCATGTTGACCTTTATGAATGATCCAAAATAATTTTTTCTTTATCAAATCCTCACCAGTATTAAGAACTACTAAAATGGGAGAACCTTTGGTAGGAAGTTGATAGCGAACAAGGTCTTTAGGACTTTTGTTCTCAACATATTTAGCAGGAAGATTATTGGCCCAAAGAGCATTGGGATTATGCAACGTCCTCCAATATAATTTAGCAGCTAAAGCTTTGTTGTTATTAATTGAAGACCAGAATCCTAACCCCCCTTCACACTTAGGAAGACATAAAATATCCCATTTCACCAAGGCCCATTTTCTTTTCTCCTTAGTACCACTCCAAAGGAAACGATGACTTATTTGATCCAATTATCAAAGAATAGCCTTTGGGATATTCAAAATGGAAGAAACATAAATAGGAATAGCTTGAAGGACTGATTTTACCAAGGTGATTCTACCCCCATAAGAAAGCCACTTGTTGGTCCACTTTCCAATTTTCTTCTTAACTTTGTCCAACAACCAATTCCAATATTTATTTTTTTGCCTTTGAATATTTATGGGAATACCTAAATAAGTGATTGGAAGAGAGGTCTTCTTATATCTTAATTTATCCAAGACCATGGATTCCTGTATAGTAGAGTAGTGAAAGAAAATAACTTTAGATTTGTCTTCATTGATCAACTGCCCAGTAGCCTTAGAAAAATAGCTAATGATTTGCTTAATATAGAAGCTTCCTTAACTGTAGCTTTACCTAAAAGAGTAGAGTCATCCAAAAATTGAAGATGAGAGATATATCTAGCTCCATGAGCAATGGTAACACCCTCAAGGGTTTTGTTTTCCCTCTTTTTTGTTATAGTCCTACCCAAGCATTCAATAAGAATGATGAATAAATAAGGGGATAGCGGGTCACCTTGCCTAATACCTCTGGAAGTCGGGAAAGACTGAGAAGGCTTGCCATTGATAAGAACTAAGTAGGAAACTGAAGAGATACATCCCATAATCCAATCCATACAATCCTTAGAGAAACCAAATTGCCTCAAAACTTTGATAAGGAAGTACCAATCCACTCTGTCATAATCTTTGGATAAGTCTAACTGGATGAACATAGAAGGAGAATTTTGCATATCCATGGAATGGATGGCTTCCTAAGAAAGAACTATCTCATATACTATTTTACGTCCTTCCACATATCCCCCTTGCTCTGGGGAAATAATCTTATGCAAAAGAGGCTTCAACCTTTCTGCCATGATTTTAGTAATAATTTTGAGAATAACATTACATAAAGCAATGGGTCTAAAAGCTGAGATATGATCAACCTCTTGAGCTTTTGGAACAAGAGTAATATAAGTTTTATTGATAACCTTCAAAATATCTTTGGATTTCCTGGCTTCTTCCACCACCTCTAATAAATCAACATGAAGGATATCCCGGAACTCTTGGTAGAACTCAATAGGAAAACCATCGGGACCTGGGGTTTTCCCTTTTGCATTTTAAAAACTACTTGTTGAAGCTCATTGATAGTAATAGGAGCAATCAAAATAGAGTTCTCCTCAAAAGTGATAAGAGAAGGGATTGCTTGAAGAACATTTTGTTGTGAAGCTGAGTCAAGAGGAGTTGCAAGCAAAAATATTGGAAAAGTAATCAACAAAAATAGAGTTCATGCCATCCCAAGTATAAACAACATCTCCAGAATCTAATTTTAAGGAAGAAATAAAGTTGTGAGATCTTCGAGCTAGAAGAGATTTGTGGAAGAAATTTGTGTTTCGATCTCCTTCTTTGAGCCATTGAATTCTAGAATTTTGCTTCCATAAGATTTCTTCTCTTTTTTCCCATTCCTCTAACTGAGTTGTGAGTTTAATTTCATCTGCACTTCTCTTATCTCGTGAGGCCATCTAAACGGATTTTCTTATTTAAATTTTCAAGATGAGCAATAACTTCATGTTTTTTTTATGAACATCCCCAAACTCTTTCCAGCTTCCAAGTCTTGATTTTGGATTTAATGTATTGCGTCTTTTGGCAAAACCGAACATCTTAGTCCCATGCCTAGGTTTACCTTCCTTCCACCATTGTTGCACACGAGGTCTGAAGGAAATGTCTCTAAGCCAAATTAATTGAAAACAAAAAGGAGAGAAACTCACATTGGTTTTCCACATTTCCACCATGACTGGCCAATGATCCGAACCAAGATTATTAAGAGTCTTCACTTTAGGAATGTGACCATGGATTAAGAAATTTTTAGAGAGCAAAAACCTATCCAATCTCTCCATTATACAAGCTAAGCCTTGCATTCTATTAGACCAAGTCATAAGGCCATTATCTGGTTGGATATCCACAAGATGGAGGTTTGCAATATATTCGCTCATGATATCAGTACTTTTGTCCAAATTTCTATTTCCCCCCTTTTCTCATCCAAAGATAGGATGGTATTGAAATCTCCTCCGATCAAGATCCAAGCTTTAGGAAAATGAGAGATAATATGAGTAATATCCTTCCACTGTCTTCTTTTTTCCTCCAAAGAATTTGGGGCATAAATAGTAATACAGAGCATAATCTGGTTGGAATGTCTACTTTGAATAACTATAGCCAATAAACCCCAACTGCCAACCATATGGTGAATAACTACCTCTTATGGGTCCCAAAGACAAGCAATGCCACCCGAAGTCCCTTAGGAACTGAGGGAAACCACTTTTTTAGCTGGCCAAATTTTACTGGCAATTAAGTCCATATCCTCCATTGACATATTTGTTTATTGAAGGAAAACAAGATGTGGATGATTGATCTGAATCATTCTTCTAATTTCATTTTGTTTTGAGAGACTCCCTTTGAGTCCTCTAATATTCCAAGTGATGATCTTCATTAATACCAGGGCTAAAATTTTTGGGAAGGGCATTAATATTACCTTCCTCTACAAGATTTTCACCTTCTTTTACCATATGATATTGATTGGTCTTGCGACCTACTTTTTGATTAGAATCCATATTCAATTTTTTTCCCTGTTTCTTGACTTATTCCAATTGAATCTGAGATGGCTTCTAACCTTGAAGAATGCTCATACACGACCAAAATTTTACTAGATGGTTCAAAGGAGTCTATATTGGGACCTGCATTATTTGAAGTTTTGACATTTGAAATATTGTTTTTCTTGTGTAAATTTTCTCCTTTTTTTTTTCTGTTGAAAACCTTTGATTTGTTGGTTTGTCTCTAAGTTCTTTCCTTCATATTTAAATTGTTTTTCTAAGATTTCAGTTTCCATTATTTCCTCTTCCTCACTTAGGACATCATTTGTGGAAAGGATTTCAAACATATTAGAAAATGACTTTGATTGATCCTTCATTACTGGTTTTTTTTGAGTGTTCTTCTTAGGTATTTGGAAACCTATTGAGTTTATATCTTCTTTCTTTTGATTAGGAATTTTATTTGGGCAAGCACTGGCCAAATTACCATATTCATGGCAAATTCTACAATGAAAAGGAATGTTCTCATAGTCCACTACTTGCTCCCAAGTGTCTTACCCAAATTGTAATGTGATCTTTTTAGGTAGGGGTTTGTCAAAATCCTTTAAAACACAAATTCGAGCATAAATAATATGTTCAAAATTTTGAGTACAATCAGCAGTCATCATAAAAGTTCCTAAAGAGTTTCCAATTGAAGAAAAAATAGTAGGATTCCAAAATTCAATAGGGAGGCCAAAGAGTCTAACCCACACAGGAGCTATAGAAGGCATCTCTTCTTCCGCTTTAAATTTAGTATGCTAGGGCTTCATGAAAAGCCCTGCCCTTCCAAAAAACCAAGGACCCCCTTGAAAAGTTTTCTCTCTATCTTCATTATTAGCAAATAAAACAAGAAAATAACCATTTGGATAAATAGAGATTTGTAACTCACCTTTAGTTTTCTAGCTTTTTGTAGCCCAGAATTTGAAAGCAGATAGACTCGAACGAAAACCCACGAATCGACAAATTAGTCCTCTTTTTTCCAAGTCTTCAATGCCAGTCTGAATGTTACCCATATCAAGCTTAACAATAGGATTTCCATCCACTGCTTTAAGACATCAATGACAACTCAATAATTCTAAAAATATCCCCCTTTGCCATTGATGGCAACCATGCAAAGAAAATATCCTTTACTAAAATAGGATCACAAGTTGCTCCCCCTAACATGCTGCTCCCCTTACTAAAATTCTCCCCCTTTGACAGCAATGGCAAAGGCTCCTCGGGGCTGTAAGATAAGACACTTGACAATGCCCCCTTATTCCCTACTCTTACTGAGACAATCAATGATGAGATAGGAGTAAAACTCCCAGATTACTATGCTCCTCTCCTTGTTCTATTTTCTTTCTCCAAACTTTGGAGGACATACCCTTTTGAACATTTTGACCATCCTCTTTTTTGCTTGACTTCGAAAGTTCAGGGAACATTGTTCTGCACCATCTAGCTATATGCCCAAAATTATTACATTTGTAGCATATGATGTTGTAGTCCATGAGAGGTGAAAATGAATCGAAATTCCTCTTGGTGAAGCCAAAATTATTCTTAGCATGGACCCTACAATCTACAAATTTTTGATCAAGGTTGTGACATGAAAAGCAATAACCATGGAAGAAATATTGAAACCTGTCTGATTGTCTTGGAGGATATTACTGTATGGTTCTCTCATTGATGTTTCTGTGATGGAATTCATTTCTTGATGATGCTTTGTTTTCTTCCTCCTTGATGCTTCCACTTCTCAACACATCAACATATGTCTTAGGCTCTTCTTTAGTTATTTTCTTTGATGCTTCTCTTCCTTTTGAGCTTGACTCCCCCTTTTGTTTCTTTTGACCTTATCCAAAATCAAGTCCAATATTTATAACCGAATATATTTGTATTTAATAATATCATCCAAGATTTTTGTGCTTTTCTCAAATATGATATTTTTCTGTAGCTTATCATTAGATTTTTCAACTTCCTTCCTTAGAGAGACAACCCCATGTTCCAGTAATTCACATTCCAACTCTTTTGCCTTTAATTGCTCAACCATACCTTCTTCAATTCGATTTACCTCTTTGATTTTCACTTTTAAGTCAGTGAGATTTTGTAAAAGCTTTATCTTTGTCTCCTCATCCTCTTGTACTTGAATCTTCAATCTTGAGTTTCTTTTTCTAAGATTTTTCAACTCTTCAAGAGCAACAACAAGTTCCTCTTCTATGTCAACTATGGCTTCCTCTTCATCTTCTTGATATTTCTCTTCTTCTTGGTTTTCAATAATAGGAGCATATTCATCCTCCTCTATGTCCAAAAATATAATTTCTTCTCTTTAACTATAAGAGAGACTTTCATCACTGATGGAAGAACTGATTGCTTCCAAAACATAGAAAATATTCTTGTATCTTTGAAATATTTTCATGATAAAATTTTCTTTCTTTATTTTTCTTATATTATGTTTCTTCTTCATTGCTACTACTTCTATCTTGTGGGTAATTATATGCATAGTGACCAAGGTTACCACAATTAAAACATTTCATAGAGTACATACCTTTGTGTTTTTTTGGACCCTTATTATTCCTTCATACAAAGTTAGCTTCTTCTTTGCTTCTTGATTCTTCACTTGATTCTGGTTCCTTATTCTTTGTCTTCTTTGAAGCTTTAAATGTTGCTTCCCGTTTGGATGTTTGATCTTTTTTAGTCCTCATATCATAGGTTGTGAGAATTTTGTGTAGCTCGTCTATGCTTAAGGTTTTAAGATCCTTCATTTCTTCAATCATTGAAACCTTTGCATCAAATATCATAGGAAGTGACCTTAATATTTTTTGAAAAATCTTAGTCTTCAATATTTTCTTTAAGTCCATGAATGGTGTTGATAACTTCATCAATGTAGAGTAGATATTTTGCAATATCTTCCTCATATTTCATATTTAAATATTCAAAATTCCTCATGTGGGTTTGAAGTTTTGCCATTTTAACCTTGTTGTCTCCTTCATATGTTCTTTGTAACTTATCCCATATTTCTTTTGTTGAGGTGCATTGCATGACTTTCACAAACTCTAATTCACATAATCCACTTAATATTGCATTCATTGCCCTAGAATTATTTTCAAATGGTTTCTTGCCATCTTGATCTATGGGAGAAGTTGTAGGTGGTGTGAACCCATACTCAATGGATTGCCATATATCATATCCATGTGCCATAAAATAAGTTCGCATCCTAATGCTCCAGAAATCCTAATGCTCCAGAAAGGATAGTTAGTCCCATCAAAAAATGGAGATCTGTTTGACGAAAAACCTTCTTGGCAAGCCATGTGTGTTCTTGTAATATCTTCCTTCAAGTTGTTAGGCTTTCATGAAGGAACCTACTCTGATACCAATTGAAGAACATAAACTTATACTGAGAGGGGGGGTGAATAGTATAAGATAAAACTTTTCTCTTTTCTTTCCAAAGCAATAACCTCAAATAATATCAATACAATAATAAAACAATGTACAAATCACAATACACATAAGAGACAAACACCCTCTTGCTAGAAAACCATGGCAAAATATTTTTTATATTTTTCTTCAATAAATTTTGTGGGCACCTACCCACAGGAGACACAAATACCCTATACAAGTTTGTGGATACAAATCCACATGAGACACCAATCCCCTTGCTCAAGTTCATGGACACCAATCCACAGGAGACACCAATCCCCTTGATCAAGTTTATAGATACCAATCCATAGGAGACACCAATCCCCTTGATTAGGTTCATGGACACCAATCCCCTTAATAAATTTTGTGGACACCAATCCACAAGAGACACCAATCCCCTTGCTCAGGTCCATGGACACTAATCCACAGGAGACACCAATCCCCTTCTACTCAGGTTTGTGGACACCAATACATAGCAAACACCTATCCCCTTGCTAAGGTTTATGGACACCAATCCATAAGAGACACCAATCCCCTTGCTCAGGTTTGTGGACACAAATACACAAGAGACACCAATCCTCTTATGCTCATAAATATGGTCTAAAACTCTGCTCAGGTCTGTCCTCAAATATTGCTCACAAATACTTCTCAAATATTCTCCAAAACTTGATCAATAGTGGCATCAAGTTCTTTCACCTTTTCTTGAGTTTGCTTTCTTCAACTAAAAGCAATTCAGATATATTCTACCTAGAATTATTTTAACTTCATGAATATATAGAGGATGATATGCACTAGTGTAGAAAGCTTCAAATAGTCAATATGTTCTTCATATTCATTTAGTTTTTCGCTTCCACATATCTCACATTTTAAAGGTAGCTCAAATCTAGCATTAGATAACTTACTTGTGTGTTGAATTGAACATGCTAATACCTTGCTCTTCTTCCACTATCATGTGCACCTTTTCTTCTTCTTGAAATGGCTGAATTGTCCTTGTTAATTTAATGCTTGGATGAATATGTGATCTCAATCCTATTACTCTATTATTTTAAGTCTTGACTTATTTCAAATTTATGCCCTCCAAATCTGCCTCAATAATAATGATTTTTCTTTTGCATGTGCTTTCCAAATCTACCTTGATAAAATAATTTTCCTTTTGTATATGCCTTCCAGATCTACATTAATAATAATGATCTTCTTTTGAAACTTATAAAATAAAAATTTATAACAACAACATAATTCTTTATACTCTCTTTTAAAACATGCAAAATAAAACTTTATAGGACCAACATGACTCCTTATATCTCCCTTTTATAACTTGCAAAATAAAACTTTAAAATAACAACATGACACCTTACATACCCCTTTTATAAAATTTAATTAAAAAATTTACCCTTACCTTGCACAACAAAAATTAGCAAGTGACGAATGAGATTCGATGTTTTGACCTCTAGAAACATATCACCCTAACACGGGCTTGGAAACTGTCTGGGCTATCCTAATAGATGAAATCAAAGGGGCACAATAAAATACTTAACTCTTTTGTTGTGCTATCTTCAAACACCAAAATATTCAGCAAAATAGGCATCGAGGATATTTGACCCTTGAACCTTCTGCACCACAATGCCCTAACACAAGCTAGTCAACCGATTGGGCTAACCTAGTGAATGAAACCAAAGGTGCACAATAGAATACTTAACTCCTTCAGATTGTTTCTACACCGTTGAAATTGCGCTTCTATATTCCCTTGTCTTCTACTCGTTGCTCACTCTCCTCTCTTGTCTTCTACTCGCTTCTTGCACTCCTCTCTTGTCTTCTACTCGCTGCTCACACTCCTCTCGAAGGATATTCAATATTTCTTCCAACCTTGTAAAATGAATTATTGCCTCATATAAATATGGTCTTTCTTTATCTTTCACACCCAAGGAGTTCGGCCCATCATTTAAATATTTGAATTTTAATTTCACTTTTGTATGGTGTGCTCATGGAGGTTGGCCCATGCATATTTAATTTTTTTGAATTTCAAACTCACTTCAAGTTAGCCCACTCTTTTTGCATTTATATTATACTATTAAATCTATGAATCAAGTATTATAATATTTTAATATATATTTAAATATTTTGATTTAAATATAAACCTTCCACTTTAATATTTAAATATTTTTATTTAAATATTAAATCACCCTTGAAGATATCTGTCTTGAAATCAATGACAACTCATATGATTAACTAACCCTTGAAGATATCTACCTTGACATCAATGACAACTCAATAAT
This sequence comes from Wollemia nobilis, assembly GCA_028583015.1. NCBI lineage: Eukaryota > Viridiplantae > Streptophyta > Pinopsida > Araucariales > Araucariaceae > Wollemia > Wollemia nobilis. Next base: position 19,106,148 of record JAQPPZ010017235.1, read on the forward strand.
TCTAACAATATTATATTTATTCCAAGGTACTTTATTAAAACACAATAATCAAAATACTCTTATAACATTATCTCTATTTTAAGGTACTTTATTAAAACACAATACTCATAGTACTCTTATAAAATAAATGCAAGTCACTTTATTAAATTGCTTATAACCAAGGTGCTGGTCTAATCAAGAAGATAAATCGCCTAAAAATACCATTAAAAACACATAGCACTTAGCTATACAAATAAATCCAAGGTGCTCATGAATAAAATATGGCGCTCATAGATAAATCAAAGGCACTCACCATAAATAAATGTGGATTGGTGTTGGTGTTTGTGTTTTTTTGTCTCTTGTGGAGTTTGTCTCCCTATTTCTCTTGGGAAGTTCTTTGTAAAAGGTTTGGGGTCCCTTTCAAAACCCTTTCAACCAATAAAAAAATGCACTCACCAATAAATGAAGGCACTCACTAATAAATCAAGGTGCTCACAAATAAATCAAATGTGCTCACAAATAAATCAAGGTGCTCACAAATAAATATGAATTAGGGGAAAAATGGTGCACCTAAGAGTGATAAACAATATGCATCTATCGCTAGTGTGTTATGAGCATCAAAACGGAAGCATGCAAGTAAAAGTGGAAGAGATACCAAATTGCAAGAAATGAAATAAAAGGAGTTTCTTTCTATTAATTTGATGGTTCAAAACCATGGTTACATAGATGTCCCCTTGAGGGCTCAATATCGATACAATTTTTTACAAAATTATGGGGTGCCCAAGGATCAAGTCCTTTCAAAGAAGCTCGTGTGCACTTCCAATGTCTTTCCTCGTACCCACAATTGAGGTGGGTGAACCTATGATGCCACCACTTTGTTACTTGATCTTGTGCTCCTTAATTTTATACTGTATAAACCTGCACCTACACACAAGGAAATCAGAAATGTCAAATAGCAAGTGTGTATGGTGAAAAACATGCAATCCCCACAGGCACTAAAAGACTAGAAAACATGAATATGAAATATGCCTATCTAAATCAACTCCAAATGACTTGAAATTGTAGAGGTATGTAAAATAGATGGTTTTGGGAAGATATCACTAAAAATAGAACCGAAATTGCATCCGATGGCATGGCGTAATCGCAGTAGACCTACAAAGCCTGCAAAACCCAAAGCAAGCAATTTATGCCCCTAAACATATCCAAAACACATGAAACTTGGAAAGAATACATAAAATGACATTTCAAGACAACCCATATGGTCATATTTGCAAAATAAATAACATTTTCAGGTGCATCTCCAGATGAGCTCCGTAGACCTGCATAAGACCCTACAAAACACTAAAAATATGATATCTCGCTCAATATAGCTCCAAAATGCATGAAATTTGGATAGTAGCATCATATGATAATCTAGAATCTAACTAAAAAATAATAGTAAATAAATCATGCATAGATATGCCCTCATCCTAGGGTGGGACGGTTGGGACTATCATAGAATGGGGACCGTCCTGGGGTGGGACGACCACCAATTATGCACTTATTTTATCACCAATTCCTCTATGAATTGGTTAGGGACCTCCTAAATAGTGTTGTCATCAAATTTGGTGGTAAAAATCACTCATATGGTTTAGTTTTGGAATCAAATTATGCCTCCTAGATCACTCGCAAACCTCCTTCGCTAGGTAGAGATTTTGAGGGAAAAGGGCACAAAAGGGTGAGGGGAAATCTTGGTAGCACTCCATTGCTATGTCTCAAAACTCCTCTCTATATTTTGTGTGGAAAATAGATCCACTTTATAGCCAAAGGAGGCCTTTGGGCAAGAAGGCATGCAAGGGCATGCAGGGCAAGAGGTGCCATTTGGCCAATAGGGTGGCATGCATTGGAGGGGGAAGAGAATCTCCCTATTTGGCCTCTTACATGCAGCATGTCATAAGGATGTTGCATCCTCTAACTTGCATGCTTGAATAGGTAGGGAAAATGGCAATTTATGGGTGCCATTTGTCCAAATTTGACTTTTTGGGAGTCAAACCTTGTGGTCATCCCACCCCAGGATGGCCAGTTTGCCATCGTCCCAGGGTGGGACGACCACAAACTATGACCATCCCAGGGTGGGACGATCATGCCTATATGGCCCAAAAGCTCCCAAAAGTGGGGTAGAGCCTTCCAAGAGTGGTTAGGACCACTAGTAAACCTCTGAGGGTTGCCCAAGGGGGCCATATGGTGTCAATTAACCAATGCTTTTGATTGCCTAATCGGATTGACCAGATTTTAGTGTCTACAGATGCCCCTTTTTGAGATGCATTGTGTGCAACACAACATTGAGAAAAAATAGATGACTAAAATGCTAAATGATTAGGGTTATTCAATAACCTAACCAACTTTAGATGCCCCAATCATGGAAAGAGCATGCGTTCTTGAATCCTTGCTTCTGATGAGCTAAGAAAGAAACTTGCTTCAAGTACCAACTTTCGAGTATGCTTGGACTTGATAATCATAGTATTAGAGAATACCAAGTATTTTGGTAACTTTTAGGATACCAATTCATCTTCCTATTTTTCTTAGTTAAATTTTTTCTTGTTTGCTGCCCCAAGCAGGGGCATGATTGTCTTTGTCAAAGATTCATTGAACGAACACAATTTGCATGATTGAGTGTGTGATTGTTGATTGTGATTATGAATTTGTTAAGTATGACTACCCCCTCAAGCGATGAGTCAATGAGGGAATGACAAGTGATAAAAGTGATGAGTCGCTTGACACATATGACTTTGTTAGGGTTTCCTCCAATTTTACTCATTGAAAAATGGAGCATTTTTGAGAGGATTTTGATTTTGTTGATGTTTCATGGAAGAAAGGAGTTAAAAACTCATTCCCATGGGGTGGTCCAGCCATAATGGCCTTCTTAGGGATTGAAGTAAATTTTCAATTCATCCATGAACAATTTAGGTTCCATCTTGATCCTGAGTGAATTCCATCAGATTTGACTTGTTTTTGGTGGGTTTTGGACCCTTTTCTTTGATATTTGTGTTGTTTTTGAATTTTGATTGTTCAATTATTTTTGAATTTTTTATTTTTGATGAGATTTCATAGAAGAATACCTCATCAACATTAGATGCCCCAATCATGGAAAGGGTACACATCACAAAATCATTGCCTTCGAAAAGTTAAGGAACTTGATTTTGGTAATCTTTGGGATATTGGCAAACAAGCTTAAGTCTAATCCTAGCCTTGATAGCAATTAGGAGATAAGCTTAAGTCAAATCCTAGCCTTGATGGCAATTAGGAGATAAGCTTAAATCAAATCCTAGCCTTGATGGCAATTAGGAGATAAGCTTAAATCAAATCCTAGCCTTGATGGTAATTAGGAGATAAGCTTAAATCAAATCCTAGCCTTGATGGCAATTAGGAGATAAGCTTAATAACAACAAGCTTACTAGTTTGCTTGAATTTTATTTTGATATTTTGCTTATTTTCCCCAAGCAAGGAGGGTGCATGATTATCTTCGACAATGATTCATAAGATGAACATGATTAACTTGATTAAGTTATCAATTATTGATTTGGATTATGCATGTTATTATTATGACCAATGGGCTTAGTGGATGTCATTGGGGTATTTTGGGATGACCTAGATGGTCATAGACCACCTAGGAGATTTTTGGGTTGACCAAGCGGTATGTAGATACCCTTGGAGCATTTTGGGGTGACCTAGATAGTCATAGACCACCTAGGAGTATTTTGGGTTGACCAAGTAGTATGTAGATACCCTTGGAGCATTTTGGGGTGACCTAGATGGTCATAGACCACCTAGGAGTGTTTGGGTTGACCAAGCGGTATGTAGATACCCTTGGAGCATTTTGGGGTGACCTAGATGGTCATAGACCACCTAGGAGTATTTTGGGTTGACCAAGTGGTATGGAGATACCCTTGGAGCATTTTGAGGTTGATTGCTTAGCTATTTGATTGCTGATTAGGGGAGGTATGATATCAATAATGCCCTAGTTGATGTTTAAAATGTTTGTGTGATTTGCAATTGTGTGCTTTTGGACCATTAGATGCATTATGTGTTATGATTTATGGATGCATTGATGGATGTAATACCTATTGATGATGTCAATATGCTATATGTATGTGATGTACTGATGACATGCACTAGCTAGATGATAAATGTATGATTAGATGTTGTGATCTAGATGTGTAGATGCTCTACTATGTATGCATATATGGATGCAATGGTGAATGTTAAATGCATGTTTAATTTGTTTCAATTTTTTATGCACTTAATTTATGTTGATATGATATGGTGAATGCAATGTATGTAATGCATTATTTACATGATGATGATCTAATGTAAATGAACATGTATGCTTTAATCACTTAAAACATAAGGAATGCAATGTAATATGTGTTTAACAATCTAATGGATGACACCACAGAATGTATAAAAATCATGAATGAAAATGATAACTCTTATCATAAGAATTTATCATTTAAGCATCCATATGTGAAATGAGATGATTGTGAGATGTGTAAATGTGTATGATTGATGTAATGATTTGTTGCTATTAGGGAATTTTTGAGGTTTTCCATGAGACTCAAACACCCTAGTTGATTAATCAAAAGTTGTATAATGACTATACAGGACTCCTGAAAGACAAAAGCTTTTGTTATGAAGACCAAGATATTCATTATCCCTATGTGTGCAAATGAATTCATTAGATGAGACATAAGACTACCCCATTAATAAGTGGGATTCATTCAGCCCATTGCTGTAATGAGGATCACCCTACATTCATCATGATCCTAGGGTTTGGACTTAGTTGGATTAGACCACTAGGTAGTATAGGCTACCAAAAGCTAGCTCATCCACATGCAAACATTGGTCTACACACACGCAAAAGCTAATGTGACAGACATATCATCATGCGTAAGGATACCACCATTGCTAGGTAGGCTTGATGCCACCTAACCTGTAATGAGGATCACCTTATGGTTTGTCGAATGCTGAGAATTCTAGGGATTCAAGTTCAATACTCCCTTCTTTTATTTTATTTGAATTTAGGGATATTTGCTCATACTTAGTGATGATAATCACTATTTATTTTGTATTTTGTTTTCTTTGAGCAAGGGATTTTGGACTTTTATTTTTGGGATTTTGACTTTGATAGTGGTGAAAACCACTATTTATTTTGGGGAATTGGGTAAGGAGGAGCTTGTCCTTTTGCCAATTCTTAGCATTCTTGAACCATCTGCACAGGGGGATGAGCAAGATAAACTTTTCACTTAAGGTAACCTAGACCACTTCGTAGGTTTCATATTTTCCTTGTTCAAACTAGGATTATTAGTGTTTGATTAGTGATAGGATTTTGAGATATGCTAGGTGCTATCAGAACTAGACCTCATATTCTGAAAGTGAAGATAGCTTTCTACAAAATCTGAGAAGATCACTAGGTATGGTTGAATGACTGGAAAACCCTAGTATATTCCTTATAGCAATAGGAAGGGGTTGTGTTGAAAAACACAATTACTCACAAGGGTGAATGGATGATGATGATGAATAGATGCATGATTGGCATACAAACGTGGTGTCATTTGTAAGATTGTAAACACAACCTATCCTAATGCAAATGCAATGGATGAACATGCCTAATGCAATGCAAGTAAATGAATGCATATGCAAAATGTAAATGCAAATATTTTTGTGTTTTTAATGTTTTCTAATTTGTTTGGATTTTGATGTTTTCCATTGTTTTTGGATTTTGATATTTTGTGAGGGGAAGGCATGATACCTTAGGCACCCCCAGTGTGTGTGCTACTCAATGAAAGTGAGAAAGGTGTGATACCTTTAGAGTTCTCACTATGCTTCATTGGTTGTGATGTGGATGGTGGGGAAGGTATGCTACCTTTGGGACCCCCAACGTGTATTTTATCCACTACAATATGATCAGCAATGCCCATGTTCTAATGATATGAGATAGGTGAAGGTGAAACATTGGATGAAATCACCGATTGTGTAGATCAATTTTGAAATTCCTGGTCCTGTGCTACAACATTGATCATTCCCACAAACTCTTGGGGAGGTGGGTTGTTATGCACCTGATTGGGTTGCTCAACGTGGTTGGCAGGTGTTGTTTTTGCTTTGTGTGTGGGCCAGAGGTCTTGGAAGTCTCCTATTGGTTGGTTGTTTGGAGCAAGAGGGTTGCCCATCGAAAGCTCTTGCCTCTCGATCATATCCTGAACTACATCTCTAAAGGGATAACATGTTTGGATGTCATGGCCTCTTTGTCGATGGTAAACATAGTATAGATCTTTCCTGTGCACCTTTGATCTACGCTTATTAGGTTTCAATGGATGGATCTCGGGAAGCATGATTGCTTGCACCTCATACAATCGATTGAAGATCGATGCTAAGGGCTCTAAAAAATGAGTATATTGTCATAGTGGTCGATGTTGTTGGCCTTGTCTTTGGTTAGTTTGATTATTGTTGTCATAGTTTCCAGGTGTGGCTTGATAGTTGGGCTTTTGAGGTGGCGCGGGTTGCGCAGGCCCTAGAATACTAATAGCAACTTGATTGATTGATGTCAGCTTTGGTTGTGCTAGGTTGTTTTTGGCATTCTTAGTCCACTCCTTGCATGGCTTCACAATTTCTCCCTCTTGAATTTTGATGTCTTCGATTATTCTAGCTTGCGCTAGAGCATCTTCAAGAGTTGGATACTGTTGGAGTTGCAACAACAAGGAGATAGGCTTAAGATAGCTCTTAGAAAACATGCCAATCAACTCAGACATGGGTAGTATGTATGGTAGCTTAGCAAGAAGCATTCACCACCTATTACCATAGTCGGTGATTGACTCATCATCATATTGCTTCAACCCTGCGAGGTCAGCCAGTGTCACCTTTCACTTAGTGTTGAAGGTGAAGCATTCTAGGAACATGTCTATGAATTGGTCAAGATTGTAGATGCTATGCTTCGGGAGTTGGTTGTACCACTCCATGGCTGGGCCAGAGAGGGTAGTCAAGAATGTCCTCAAGAGTAAAGCATCATTATCCTGGATGCCAAAGCATTGGTTCAAGAATTTGGTGACATGCTCCTATGCATCTTCCTCCCCTTTAAAGTCAACCAGATGGGGCATTTTAAACTATTATGGATAGGAAGGGGTAGGTATAGAAGGATGGAGTGGTTGACTCTATAACTGGTGCAAAGTGGGCTTCTGAGACCCAGACCCAGAGGTCTTGTTCTCCACTGATTCTAGGTGCTCTAGCAATACCCTATATGCATCAGAGGATTTGATCTCCTCTTCCTTGCTTCGCTCCTACAGTGGAGGATGAGGAACATCAGGCCTATTATGGGGTGGTGGAATATCACCCCCTACCTTGATAAGGCATCTCAAGATATTCCACTTCTAGCTCATGCTCGGTGTAAGCCCCATAAGGCGTCTCTTGAGCTAGCCTATAAGGAGGGGTAATTGCCTATGGTAGGTGCCCTATGTTAGGCCTAGGAGGCAATTCCCGATTAGGCCTAGGAGGTCTAGGGGGTGACATTTGAGATTGTATTGGACACCTTGCCCATTGTTGCATCCTATAGGTGCTAGGGGTAATCACCACTTCATGTAATGCATTTTGCAATTGCTCTTGTTGTATCGTTTGTTGTTCTTGTATCTTTTGTTGATACAACCTTTGTAGGTGTGCTCATTGTGAGTCCACCCATTGTTGATTTCTTTTTGTTGATCCAACTAGGGTTGATCTGTATGTTGTTGTCTATGAATATTTGGCCTACGTGCCTGATGAATATGATTTCATTGCTCAGTTGCATGGGGTTTGTGAGCCCTTGTATTTGAAATATGGATGGGTTTATCATGTGTTTCACCCCTAGTAGGATCTATTGCCTATTTTCCATGCTCCCTAAAGGTTGCATTGACCTGAGACTCTAGTTTATGAATTGGCTCTGTATAGTCCGATGATGTAGAGCCATCATGTGGTTGCACCAAGTACTCTTCATGAGGAGTAGGAGGATGACTTGGGTCTTCTTCCTCATCTATGAGGAAAGACTCATATTCAATTTTGGATGTAGGCTCTATATATTCAAGCTACATAGAAGCATGACGTGTGTATGCTGAGTGCTCTCTGTGAGGAGTATGGGGGTGACTTGCTCGATCAGATGGGGTGGTCTGCTCATCCAAGCTAGGCCATGGTGTACTCTCATGTTCATACTTCGATTGATGTATAGAGCAAGTTGGGATGTGAATCTATGATATTGACCTACTAGACCCCTCAATGGGTAGATTATTTGCTATATAGAATTCTATCAAGGTATCCAAATTAGGAAGTTTTCCTAGAGGACCTATGGGTGCTTCCCTAGTAGGGATATCTCGAAGGTTTACCCCCTAGGGATGGTATTGTTGTTATGATAAAACTTGGGATGCCATTCAGGGATGGGCATGTCCTCTAGACTTATTTGGAGATATTCACTAGTTATGGAGCTTGAATCTCTCTCTAAATTGGAGGTCTTATTTTTAACCGCATTTGGACCAAATCCGTAAAAGGGGGTCCATCGACCATTTTTAGAAAATTTTGACTTTTCAAAAAAAGGTTATAAGTGTTATATATCAAAATGATCAGTGTGATGAGCTGATCACAATGGGCTAGGACTCCAAAATCTGACTTTTGGGTCAAAAATTTGTATTTTTGGAATATTTGGCCAACCGGGGCCCATGGGGAAATGCCCACTTTTAGGAATTTTTGGGAAATTTTGAAGCATGAAGAGTTAGGACTCAAAATTTTTGTGAGAGGTGCAGAAGGAGCTAACTAAGACAACAAAATAAATTTGGCAATTTTTGGAGTTGTCTAGACCATTTTATGACTATTTTAGTGTAGTTTTTCCCTATTTTCGGCTTCAAAAATAGAGTAATCATAAAACCAACATAAATTTTTTGTTATAGCTCTGATTTGCATGATTCTCGATCCATTGGATGCAGAATCAAAAAGTAGATTTTTTTCAATAAATTTTTTTGAAAAATTAGGGTTAGGGTTTGGTCCCAGATCAAGGATCTTATGTTGATTACCCAAACAATAAAGAAACACACAAAGTAGACAATATGATTATCTCTTTTAAGGATTAGATGTGTATGATTATCTCTTTTAAATCTTAAGAACACACAATCAAATGATCAAAGAAGCACACAAGAAAACAATGTGATTATCTCCTTTAAGTTTTAGATGTGAATCCCTAAGTTGTTTGGTGTGTTTGGATTTGTTGTTGCTCTTGCTTTCTTGTTCATGTTTTGGACTTAGAATGAGGGAACTCAACCAAAGTGGTGACTAGGAACACTAGTGCCAAACATGAGGTCCTCAAAAGAGTCTAGGGTACACCGCTTAAAACCCACAATGAGTGGAGGGTTCACCTAGCTCTTCCACTCTGAAACGACAAGTGTTTCCAATAGTGGGAGGGAGTTTGAACACTAGTGACCTATTCCATATTGAGAGAGTGCCCTATTCTATCTAAGGTATCTAGGGGCAAGCCGATGGAAGGAGGTGAAATCCAACGTCACCGGTCTGAATTGGAGGTTGGTGATGAAATCCAACCTTACCAATGTTATTGTGATACGTGCAAGTGTGTGTGGTTCCTTTTAAGCTTAAAAGAAAGTAAACAATGAAGCACTCAATGATATTTCACTAAATGCAAGAAAGGACATTTTACTTTCAGAAAAGCTAGATAAAAAGAAACCTACAAGATGCAAACCCTAAATGATAGCCTACCCATTAGGTAGGCTACATGCAAGCAAACCATACAAGGGCATCATAACTTAAATTATTTTTTATTTTTCTTCTTTTTTTTGTTATTTTTGCATTTATAAGAAAAGGAAACTATCTTTCTACCTTTCTAGCAAACAAAGCATGCAAGAAAAATCAAATTTCAGCAAATTCTGACTGTGTAACAGAAAACCAGAAGTTTAGGTACCTACCTTATCACCCGAGGAACCTGCTATTTCTGGAATATGAGAAGAAAAGGCTCTATTTTGTGGCCATACTAGGGTGGGATGGCTGCCAGTTTTATGGCCATCCTAGGGTGGGATGGTTGTGTGGCCATCCCAGGGTGAGCCAAGGAGCAGTCCAGAGGTCATTTCAGGCCAGGACGACCAGTACCTGCAATAGAAACCAAGCAAAAACCAAGGTTAAACCTTTAGAAAATAAATAGGGATAGGGTCCCACCATGATCACCACTGAATTAGGGGAAAAATGGTGCACCTAATGATGATAAAAAATATGCATCTATCTCTAATGTCTTATGAGCATCAAAACGGAAGCATGCAAGTAAAAGTGGAAAAGATACCAAATTGCAAGAAATGAAATAAAAGGAAGTTTCTTTCTATTAATTTGATGGTTAAAAACCAAGGTTACATAGATGTCCCCTTGAGGGCTCAATATTGATACAATTTTTTACAAAATTATGGGGTGCCCAAAGGATCAAATCCTTTCAAAGAAGCTCACATGCACTTCCAATGTCTTTCCTCATACCCACAATTGAGGTGGGTGAACCTATGATGCTACTACTTTGTTCTATGATATTGTGATCCTTCCTTGTATACTATAGAAACCTGCACCTACACACAAGGAAATCAGAATCATTAAATAGCAAGTGTGTATATTGAAAACATGCAATCCCCACAGGCACTAAAAGACTAGAAAACATGAATATGCAATATGCCTATACAAATGACTTGAAATTGTAGAGGTATATAAAATATATGGTTTTGGGAAGATATCACTAAAAATAGAACCGAAATTGCATCCGATGGCATGTCGTAATCGTAGTAGATTCCAACCTACAAAACCCAAAGCAAGCAATTTCTAACCCTAAACATATCCAAAACACATGAAACTTGGAAAGTATACATAAAATAACATTTCAAGACAACCCATATGGTCATATTTGCAAAATAAATAACATTTTCATGTGCATCTCTAGATGACCTCTGTAGACCTGCATAAGACCCTACAAAACACTAAAAATATGATATCTCACTCAATATAGCTCCAAAATGCATGAAATTTGGATAGTAGAATCATATAATAATATATAATATAAATAAAAAATAATAGTAAATAAATAATGCACATATATATCCACCATCCTAGGGTGGGATGGTTGGGACTATCACAGAATAGGGACCATCCTAGGGTGGGACGACCACCAGTTCTGCACTTATTTTATCACCAATTCCTCTATGAATTGGTTAGGGACCTCCTAAATAGTGTTTTCATAAAATTTGGTGGTAAAATTCACTCATATGGTTCAGTTTTGTAATCAAATTGCGCCTCCTAGTTCACTCGCAAACCTCCTTCGCTAGGTAGATATTTCGAGGGAAAAGGGCACAAAATGGTGAGGGGAAATCTTGGCAGCACTCCATTGCTATGTCTCAAAACTCCTCTCTATATTTTGTGTGGAAAAATGATCCACTTTATAGCCAAAGGAGGCCTTTGGGCAAGAAGGCATGCGAGGGCATGCAGGGCAAGAGGTGCCATTTGGCCAACAGGGTGGCATGCATTGGAGGGGGAAGAGAATCTCCCTATTTGGCCTCTTACATGCAGCATGTCATAAGGATGTTGTATCCTTTGACTTGCATGGTCGAATAGGTAGGGAAAATGGTAATTTTTGGGTGCCATTTGTCCAAATTTGACTTTTTGGGAGTCAAACCTTGTGGCCATCCCACCCTAGGATGGCCAGTTGTCCCTAGGGTGGGATGGCCATAAACTATGACCATCCTAGGGTGGGACGGTCATGCCTATATGGCCCAAAAGCTCCCAAAAGTGGGGTAGAGCCTTCCAAGAGTGGTTAGGACCACTAGTAAACCTCTGAGGGTTGCCCAAGGGGGCCATATGGTGTCAATTAACCAGTGCTTTTGATTGCCTAATCGGATTGACCAGATTTTAGTGTCTACAAAATCAAAGGTGCTCACCAATAAATTAAGGTGCTCATAAATAAATCAAAGGCACTCATAAATAAAATAAATCACTCATGAAATAAAACATTATGCTCACAATTAAAACATAGTGCTCCTAAATATAGCAAAGGTGCTTATCAATAAAACAAAGTGCTCATAAATAAATCAAATGTGCTTGACTATTTGATGTGGTCAACATATTATATAAAATGAAGTGCAAAAATATTAAAAAAGTGATAGAAGCTGACTTAAAACAAAACTTGTGAAGACATTATAGGCGCTCTCAGGAGACGATAACCCCAAGGCTCTATAGAAGACCAAGGAACTAATCCACAACCAACCCTAACCATTGTCGAGAGCATATAGGGTCCATGAAGCACTTGACCTAGATAGGGCATGCACTGACATGGACATAGATAAAAAGAAAGATGCACCTAGGCCAAAAACCTACATGAAGCATGGTGAGATACATACAAAAATAAGGAACTCAGACCTCCTCTTAGATCAGTAAAATAAAAAAAATCCATACAAATGAGGGATATATATATATATATATATATATATATATATATATATATATATATATATATATATATATATATATATATATATATATATAAACATATATATGTATATGTAAAATAAAAAAGTGTGAAAACCAGGGTAAATATCAACCATACAACCACATTAGACAAATCTCAACTAGATAAGAAAACAAAGCAATGATAGGAAGCAAAACCAATATCACATAGAGCATCAAACATGTTGTAACAATAAGAATGAAAACACTTGTACTACAAGCTCTAATGGACATTGTCAATTGATTCGGTACATTCCTTATTTGCCTTTGTTCCTCCATTGCTTCCTCTAAAAGCTCCTCCAATAGCTCCATAGAAAGCTCCAAATTTCAATAACCTCCCTTGTCCATTTTCCCCTAGGCTTTAAGCAAAGATCTAGCCTTGCATGGGTGATGTGAGGGAAAAATTTCAGAAGAGAATTGCTTGCACCACCCTTGCAAGGAACATTCCAAACATGACAAACCCAATATTTAATAAAAACCACTTACCTTAATTAACCAAAAAATAAGGTGACATAAATACTATCCCACTCATCAAGTAACATTCAATCAAGAGATTACTATTAAAGCTTAAATATCCAAAAATATATTTTATACTTTACTTATGTAAAGTATTAAATACATTATTTAAGAAATTAAAACTATTGAAAACATCAACCTATACTTAATAATATTATTCAACTATGTATGATATAGATAAACATGGATTCGCATCCATAATGCTCCATGCCATCATTTTATCCCTAAGTAGGCGGTCTTCTTTAAGATAGTCTAATGCTATTATCAACCTATTAAGGAAACTTATTGCACATGCAACTTCATAACCCAATGGTGTGAAATCAACTACAAGCAAAATTAAATGCATCTACATGAGAGATATTTATCCATGTTACCCTGAGTTGTTGATGAACAAGTCATCATCATCATTTCCCTAAATATCTCTCTTTGTAGGTGGTTCACCCATATGTCCCACCAAAGAGAGAACCTAGTCCTACACCCACAAATATGTCAACAATACCATATTATAAACTCAAACAAATAAAATCATCTTATCAAAAGACATCATAAAATGCAACTATACCATTATATAAACACATCAACACATGGCTCACTACCCAGGATGAGTTCTTCCAAGGAGGGGTGTTACATACTCCCCCTTGGACTAAACACAATCCTCTGTGTTTCTTGCAAGTGAGTAAACAAGTGTTAATTCAAATAAAACTTGAAATTGCTACCCCATTCCTTTAGCATATTTCTCAAAATATTGGTTCCACTAGACCTTACATAGATCTAGGGTCCATTTCCTCAACACCTTGGAATGGAACCCCAATTTCTTAACTAGTCTCATCTAAATTGTGGAAAAATCTTCCATATGCAAATTAGAAACATTCCACATGTGAGTAGGATTAATAACATAATTCCTAAACAAAAATGCGTGGAAGATATCATGGATCTTTAAAAAGTTGGGCGATAAGGCAAGCCTATAGGCTACTGGAAAAATCTTATCTATGATCTCACAAGAGCCTGATATAGCAAGGATCCATATTTGTTGACTTGATGGCACTTTTTATGGGTATTACCCTTAAGAAGACTCTATCTCCTACAAAGAATTCTCTTGATGATCCTTTTATATTAGCATAGATCTTTTGATAATTTATCGCTTCCTTGAGCCTAAGATAGAACTTCAAGCTACTCCTCCATATATTAGATAGTGTCCATTACAATCATCATCTAATAATTAAGATTATTCCATGATAGAAGGGTTATGCATCTTCTACCATATAAGGCTTCAAATGGGGCCATCCCTAATGATGCATGGTATCCAAAAATTTATATGCAACTCCACAAGATGCATGAAGTCTTCTTAGTTGAATTTTGATCCATGCAATACATGCACAATATATCTTCTAAAACCTAGTTTACCATCTCAGTCTAACCATCTATTTTAGGATAATATGCATAACTAGAATTTAACTTAGTGCCTCTTGCACACTATTGAACCTGTTGAAATTTATATGTGAATCTAAAGTCCTTATCTAATATGATTACCTTAGGAAACCCATGTAGCCTGAAGATTTTTTTGGTAAACTTGTTTTACAAAATTGACGTATCCTCCTTGATGTTCCTTGATATGAAGTGTGTAACCTTGGTCAACTTATCAATCATTATCAAGATTGCATCAAGCTAGTACCTAGTCTTAGGTATACATACAATAAAATCCATAGAGGTTACCTACCTTTTTTTCATAAGTACCTTATGTGGGTACAATTTACCTTGTTGGGTGTTGATGTTCTACCCTCACCTTTATGGCATTTTGCAATAAAATTAGTGATATATTACTTCATTCTAATCCAATAGAAGGACTTTTTCTCATATTTTTTCTTATTTTAACCCTCCTATATGAGCACAATAAGAAGAATCATGTTCCTCCTGCATGATAATTCTCCTTAACTACCTTGTATTGAAAATATAAAATTCCATATTTCATGTTGAAAATCTTATCCTCTTTAGGTTTCCCCTTGGTTTTATCCTGAATTTTTATATAATACAAGTCTGGTAACTACATTTCCATGACCCTATCCATCAAATATATATTGCTCCAAGTCAATGTAGCCATGTGCCTCTTCCTACTCAAGGCATCACCTACTTATTCTCTTTCCCTTAGATGAAATCAATGCCAAAGTCATATTTTACTAATAACTCCACCCATATTCTCTTTCTTGCATTCAACATAGGTTGGATAACAATATACCTCAAAATTTGATGGTTTATCCTTAGCTCAAAAGGTCTACCCAACAAGTGATGTCTCAAGCCTTCTTAGGCATGCACATTGTGGCCAAAACTGGATTGAAGAGATCATCTATCCTTAGTAGAGAGTACTTAATCTTAATAGTTACATTATTCAACACTCTAAAATATAATCTTAGGAAACCATCATTCGTTTTCATAATTAATATCGAAGAACCTCAAAGCGACACTCTATATTTGATCAACCCCTTTACTATCAAGCCTTTTAGTTGAACCTATTTATCTTACAATTCTGTTGGGGTAAACCTATCAGGTGTCCTTGAAATGGATTCAATTATCAACATTAACTCATTAGTAAAGTATAATTCTTGATACTAGTTTTATTATCTCTCATTATTGCTCCATATACTCTTAAAACAACTTAACTACGAAAGAGGTTTTTTGCCCTTTCCTTGGAACCTGCTTATTCCTATTGTTTTCTTATTGAAGTATGTTTTCCTCCTAGACTTCTTCCTGGGGCCTGTCATTCTCCTAGTTTCTCTTGTTGGGGTCCATTGTTCTCCTTGTATTTTTTGGAAACATACTACAGTTTCCTCATGTCTAGTTGACCCTACCTTCATGGAAGATCCTTATTCCAACCAAGTGCTATCTTCTATCCAAAAAATAAGTTGGGTGAGTCAAACTTAATTCCAAATTACACGTTTAATCCATTGGTATTATATTCCCATGAAGTAATTTATACCATTATCACTTTCTTGATAAGGCCACAACCATACTTTTCTAGCCACCATATGCTATATTTGAGAATCCCACCATTATTTATCAAATAATTAGTATGGTCACACTTATTTTCCCACAAGGTGCCATCTCCAATAAGAACATTATCACTCGATAATAATCATGGCCAAAATATTACTTTATTAAAACAACTATAATCAAAGTAATTAAATATAAGCAAGTACTTTATTAAATAAAATAATCAAAGTACTTAATTAAACAACCTATATTTAAACATAGACAAAGTACTTTATTAAACATAATAATAAAAGTACTCTTATAATATTATCTCTATTTCAAGGTACTTTATTAAAACATAATAATCAAAGTACTCTTATAAAATAAATGCAACACACTTCATTAAATCACTAATAACCAAGGCTATGGTCTAATTGAGAAGACAAATCACGTAAAAAGACCATTCAAAAAGTCCTAGCACTCAGCTATACAAATAAATCCAAGGTGTTGACCAATAAAACATGGTGCTCATAGATAAATCAAAGGCACTCACCAATAAATAAAGGTGTTCACAAATAAATCAAATGTGCTCATAATTCAAGGTGCTCACAAATAAATCAAAGATGCTCACCAATAAATCAAGGTTCTCACAAATAAAATAAAGCACTCACAAATTAAAACATGGTGCTCACAATTAAAACATAGTGCTCCCAAATAAATAAAAAATGCTCATAAATAAAATAAAGTGCTCACAAAAAATCAAATGCACTTTATTATTCAAGGTGCTCAACATATATTATACAAAACTAATCACTTAAATATTAAAACAAATTATAGGAGCTACCTTAAAACATAACATGTGAAGACATTGCAGGTGCTCTCAGGAGACGATTACCCCAAGCCTGCATAGAATACCAAGAAACTAATCCATAATCAAAACCAACCACTATCAATAGAATATAAGGTCCATAAAGCACCCAACCCAAACAGGGAACACAATGACATGGCCATAGGTAAAAACAAAGGTGCACCTAGGCCAAAAAATTACACATAGCATGGCAAGATACATATGCAGCTAAGAAAATAAAACCTCCCCCTTAGGTCAATCAAACAAAACAAAAATCCATCCAAATGAGGGATATATAAATATAAATATAAATATACATGCATACATATATAAAATGTTATGAACACCAGGGTAAAGATCAACCATACAACCGCATCAGATAGAGCTCAACTAGAGAAGAAAACAAAGCAATGATAGGAAGCAAAACCAAGGTCACATAGATCATAAAACATGTTGTAACAATAAGAATGAAAATACTTGTATTGCAGCTCTAATGGAAGTCATCAATCAATTTAGTATGTCCCTTCTTTTCCTTCATTCCTTCATTGATTCCTCCAAAAGCTCCTCCAATAGCTTTGTCAAAAGCTCTCAATCTCAACAACCTCTCTCTTTAATTTTCCCCTAGAATTTAAGCAAATGTCCAACCTTGCATGGGTCATGTGAGGGAAACATTTCAAGAGAGCCTTACTCGTGTCACCCTTGTAAAGGAACATTCCAAACATGATAACCCCAATATTTCATGAAACCCACTTATCTTAATTAACCAAAAATGGAGGTGACACAAATATGCCCTCACTCATCCCTTAATTAACATTCAATCAAGAGATTACTATTAAATCTTAAATGTCCAAAAGTCTATTTAATACTTTACTTATCTTAAGTACTGAAGAAAATATTTAAGCAATTTAAAAAATTAAAAACACCAACCTATACTTAATAATCGTATTCAACTATGCATGATATAGATAAATATGGATTCACATCAACAATGCTCCACACCATAATTTTATCCCTAAGTAGGTGGTCTTATTTAACATAGTCTAATTCTATTGCCAACCTATTAAGGAGACTCATTGCACAAGCAACTTCCTGGCCCAATGGTGTGAACACAAACACAAGAAAAATGTAATGCATCTACATGAGCGGTATTTATCCATGTTACAGTGAACTATTAATGAACAATTCATTATCATCATTTCTCTAAATATCTCTCTTTGTAGGTGTTTCACCCATATATCCTACCAAAGAGAGAACCTAGTCTTGCACCCACAAATATGTCAGTAGTACCATATTCCAAACTCAAATGAATAAAATCATCTTATCAAAAGACATCATAAAATGCAGTTATACCATTATATAAACACATCAATGCATGGCTCACTAACCATGATGAGTTATGCCAAGGAGGGGTGTTACACTAACTATAGAGGCTTCTTACTAGATCTTGTTAGAACTAATATATCTTCTTCTTGTAAAAGATATTGTATGAGAATAATTTTATTTAGGTCCCATAGCACATTTATTTTATCTTATTGTGACTTCTCATCCCTTCCTACAATAGCTAACTAAACCTGATGCTGATATATCATGCATGTATCTACATTGTGTGAATCATTTCAATTTAAGCACCACTCTCTTATGATAAAGAGGTGTATGACCCTTCTTGATTACCATAAACATTGTTGGATTTCCTTGTTACATTGCTTGTGGAGGTCCCATGATATCTTATGAAATAAGGGAATATCATTGGTTTATACCCATCAAATATTCTTTCTGCATCTCATATTATTATGCTAGTCACATCATTACTCAAATTTTTAAGATTTGTTAGTATTTTTGGCATATGCAAAAATTCCTCTGGTTTAGGGGTAGGTAATCTAGGAAGAGTTGGTATTTTTTTTTTTTGAATTTACATGATGGAATCGGTAGCCGCCACAAATCCAGGCAGGCTGTCCAGCTTTTATGGTTGCCACAGTATTCTATGCTGTCTGCCCCAAAAACCACCACACAGATCTTCACGCAGTCTGCCCCTATAACACCATGCCACAATCATTTTAAACCTTTTACGCCACTGAAAGCACCAGGAAAGGAACAAGCGTTCAGTCCGACGAGGCCCGATATTTGAACCTTGGACCTCCGCCCCCATTATGGGGTTTGGATGAACCAATTGGTCTACACCTCGAACCTAGGAAGAGTTGGTATTAAAGGTAGAGGAAAATATTTAGAAGTAGGAATTGGTGCTAATGAATTCATGGACATGACTGTGATCTCAAGTTTATTTTGCTATAGAGGTTGGACAATTTTTGGAAAATATGGCATCATAGCCCTAGGAGGAAGCTTTCCCATAAATATTAAGTAACTTTCTTTAGCTATTATGGATTGATATATTTGTAGAAATTACATTAGAATTGATTTCAATATTTGAAGACCTAAATCAGTAGTAAATGCACATAGGTAATAAATGTATGATTGAGGACCTAATGGTCTAATTTCTTGGGAAAATTTTCTTAAAGTCTGGTTAAACATGATATTGAATTCTATGATAGCTTCTTGGAGGTGTTTCTAAATGGAAATAAATTATGTAAGTAGTGAAAAGGGTATACTAGTTTATTGAATTTAGAATAAATAGTCTAGCTAATTTGACCTATGAATAGATGGTCCCATATTCAAAAGTTCGATACCAGTGTGATATTTTTCCTTTGAATGATAGTGCAAGGAGTCTCATCATGACATATTCATCATGAATGTTGTGGATAGTGGACAAGGTAAAATGATCTTGATAATGTTTTTAAGCTATCTTAGCTACCATAATACATCAACAAATCTTTAAGAGTTGCTTGAGGAATTTCATTGAGATGTGCTAAGTCAAGCGATTCAATATTATTCCATTTGAGAAAGTTTTTCCAACCATGATTTTTGAGATAAGATAATCAAAGAAATCTAGAGAATAACTCTTCAAAGAATTAGTGCTTCCTATTGTATAATACAAGATAGGATATGGGGATCTATTTTATCTAGGTCTATTGGTTTGCAGCTTAAGAAACTAGAATGGTTTTTCAAAATTTTTGGCTATTGATATTATGATAATAAGCCTCTATATTAAATGGATATTTCTCAAAGGTAAAATCAAAGGTATTTGTGAATGGTAGAGACGTTTTTCGCAGGACTGCCCAAACCGCCGAACTCGTTTCGGCCATATCTCACTCATCCGAACTCGGATTGAGCTGAAATTTTGAGGGTAGATGCCTGAAAAACCCTAGAACATCTCCACCAATTTTCATATCATTTGGAGCAACACAGATCCTAGCGCATCCCTATGTGTGAACGATATATTTGGCAAGCGGCTATGCGAGGGTTTCATCTGGGTTGAGTGCAAGCAGCTCCAGAGGTTGGTTTTTAGGGCCTTCGGGCCCTAGCGGCCAATATTTTTGTGGTTTATGCTCAATATTTTAGCAAGAAATGTTGCAGGGGATACAAGATGGGTTAGAAATTTGTCTTTCAACAGATCATACTGTGAACTTGAGTGACAACGGCTTCCAATTTGCTGCACAAAAGAAAAGTGAAAACCATACCTTTCCACGACGTCTAGGGCAAGGATTAAAGAGACCACGAAATAAGTTTCAAGCAGTTGATCAAAAAATGGCTCATATCTCAAGTGAATCTGGTGCTAAGGTGCACCCACAAAATAATTCTACTATGAAAACCCCTATCAAGGGTAAGAATTTTGAAGACTCAATCCCAAAAATGAATTTTAGGGATGCCCTTCATGGTGGACAGCCTCAACCCAATGCTAATATCAATACTAGGGCTTCTCATAAACCTCTAAGAATGCCTAAGATTGATCCCAGGAAAACGGAGTCAGGATGTCTTAAAGCAGCTGATGGAACTCCTATTGTTAAGCTTGATATGGGTAACATTCAGACTGGCATTGAAGATTTGGAAAAAAGAGGACTAATTTGTCTGTTCATGGGTTTTCGTCCGAGTCTATTTGCTTTCAAAGTCTGGGCTGCAAAAAGCTGGAAAACTAAAGGTGAGTTACAAATCTCTATTTATCCAAATGGTTATTTTCTTGTTTTATTTGCTAATAATGAAGATAGAGAGAAAACTTTTCAAGGGGGTCCTTGGTTTTTTGGAAGGGCAGGGGCTTTTCATGAAGCCCCGGCATACTAAATTTAAAGTCGAAGAAGAGATGCCTTCTATAGCTCCCGTGTGGGTTAGACTCTTTGGCCTCCCTATTGAATTTTGGAATCCTACTATTTTTTCTTCAATTGGAAACTCTTTAGGAACTTTTATGATGACTCATGATTGTACTCAAAATTTTGAACATATTATTTATGCTCGAATTTGTGTTTTAATGGATTTTGACAAACCCCTACCTAAAAAGATCACATTACAATTTGGGGAAGACACTTGGGAGCAAGTAGTGGACTATGAGAACATTCCTTTTCATTGTAGAATTTGCCATGAATATGGTCATTTGGCCATGCTTGCCCAAATAAAATTCCTGATCAAAAGAAAGAAGATATAAACTCAATAGGTTTCCAAATACCTAAGAAGAAGAACACTAAAAAAACAAGTAATGAAGGATCAATCAAAGTCATTTGCTAATATGTTTGAAATCCTTTCCACAAATGATGTCCCAAGTGAGGAAGAGGAAATAATGGAAACTGAAATCTTAGAAACACAATTTAAATATGAAGGAAAGAACTCAGAGACAAACCAACAAATCAAAGGTTTTCAATAAAAAAAAAGGAGAAAATTTACACAAGAAAAACAATATTTCAAATGTCAAAACTTCAAATAATGCAGGTCCCAATATAGACTCCATTGAACCATCTAGTAAAATTTTGGCTGTGTATGAGCATTCTTCAAGGTTAGAAGCCATCTCGGATTCAATTGGAATAAGTCAAGAAACAGGGAAAAAAATTGAAGATGGATTCTAATCAAAAAGTAGGTCGCAAGACCAATCAATATCATATGGTAAAAGAAGGTGAAAAGCTTGTAGAGGAAGGTAAGATTAATGCCCTTCCCAACATTTTTAGCCCTGGTATTAATGAAGATCATCACTTGGAATATTAGAGGACTCAAAGGGAGTCTTTCAAAACAAAATGAAATTAGAAGAATGATTCAGATAAATCATCCACATCTTGTTTTCCTTCAAGAAACAAAAATGTCAATGGAGGATATGGACTTAATTGCCAGAAAATTTGGCCACTGAAAAGTGGTTTCCCCAGTTCCCAAGGGACTTCGGGTGGCATTGCTTGTCTTTGGGACCCAAAAGAGGTAGTTATTCACCATATGGTTGGCAGCTGGGGTTTGTTGGCTATAGCTATTCAAAGTAGACATTCCAACCAGATTATGCTCTGCATTACTATTTATGCCCCGACTTCTTTGGAGGAAAAAGAAGACAAGTGGAAGGATATTACTCATATTATCTCTCATTTTCCTAAAGCTTGGATCTTGATCGGAGGAGATTTCAATACCATCCTCTCTCTAGATGAGAAAAGGGGGGAAATAGAAATTTGGACAAAAGTACTGACCTCATGAGCGAATATATTGCAAACCTCCATCTTGTGGATATCCAACCAGATAATGGCCTTATGACTTGGTCTAATAGAAGGCAAGGCTTAGCTTGTATAATGGAGAGATTGGATAGGTTTTTGCTCTCTAAAAATTTCTTAATCCATGGTCACATTCCTAAAGTGAAGACTCTTAATAATGTTGGTTCGGATCATTGGCCACCATGGTGGAAATGTGGAAAACCAATGTGAGTTTCTCTCCTTTTCGTTTTCAATTAATGTGGCTTAGAGACATTTCCTTCAGACCTCTGTGCAACAATGGTGGAAGGAAGGTAAACCTAGGCATGGGACTAAGATGTTCTGTTTTGCCAAAAGACTGCAATACATTAAATCCAAAATCAAGACTTGGAACTGGAAAGAGTTTGGGGATGTTCATAAAAAACATGAAGTTATTGCTCATCTTGAAAATTTGAATAAGAAAATCCATTTAGATGGCCTCACAGAGAAGAGAAGTGCAGATGAAATTAAACTCACAACTCAGCTTAGAGGAATGGGAAAAAGAGAAGAAATCTTATGGAAGCAAAAATCTAGAATTCAATGGCTCAAAGAAGGAGATCGAAACACAAATTTCTTCCACAAATCTCTTCTAGCTCGAAGATCTCACAACTTTATTTCTTCCTTAAAATCAGATTCTGGAGATGTTGTTTATACTTGGGATGGCATGAACTCTATTGTTGTTGATTACTTTTCCAATATTTTTGTCGCTACTCCTCTTGACTCAGCTTCTCAACAAAATGTTCTTCAAGCAATCCCTTCTCTTATCACTTCCGAGGAGAACTCTATTTTGACTGCTCCTGTTACTATCAATGAGCTTCAACAAGTAGTTTTTAAATGCAAAAAGGGAAAACCCCAGGTCCTGATGGTTTTCCTATTGAGTTCTACCAAGAGTTCTGGGATATCCTTCATGTTGATTTATTAGAGGTGGTGGAAGAAGCCAGGAAATCCAAAGAAATTTTGAAGGTTATCAATAAAACTTATATTACTCTTGTTCCAAAAGCTCAAGAGGTTGATCATATCTCAGCTTTTAGACCTATTGCTTTATGTAATGTTCTTCTCAAAATTATTACTAAAATCATGGCAGAAAGGTTGAAGCCTCTTTTACATAAGATTATTTCCCCAGAGCAAGGGGGATATGTGGAAGGACGTCAAATAGTAGATGAGATAGTTCTTGCTCAGAAGCCATCCATTCCATGGATATGCAAAATTCTCCTTCTATGTTCATCCGGTTAGACTTATCCAAAGCTTATGACAGAGTGGATTGGCACTTCCTTATCAAAGTTTTGAGGCAATTTGGTTTCTCTAAGGATTGGATGGATTGGATTATGGGATGTATCTCTTTAGTTTCCTACTTAGTTCTTATCAATGGCAGGCCTTCTCAGCCTTTCCTAGCTTCCAGAGGTATCAGGCAAGGTGACCCGCTTATCCCCTTATTTATTCATCATTCTTGTTGAATGCTTGGGTAGGACTATAACCAAAAAGAGGGAAAACAAAACCCTTGAGGGAGTTACCATTGCTCATGGAGCTAGACCTATCTCTCATCTTCAATTTGTGGATGACTCTACCCTTTTAGGTAAAGCTACAGCTAAGGAAGCTTCTAATTTTAAGCAAATCATTAGCTATTTTTCTAAGGCTATCAGGCAATTGATCAATGAAGACAAATCTAAAGTTATTTTCTTTCACCGCTTCGCTAGACAGGAAGCCATGGTCTTGGATAAATTAAGATATAAGAAGACCTCTCTTCCAATCACTTATTTAGGTATTCCCATAAATATTCAAAGGCAAAAAATAAATATTGGAATTGGTTGTTGGACAAAGTCAAGAAGAAAATTGGAAAGTGGACCAACAAGTGGCTTTCTTCTGGGGGTAGAATCACCTTGGTAAAATCAGTCCTTCAAGCTATTCCTATTTATGTTTCTTCCATTTTGAATATCCCAAAGGTTGTTCTTCGAGAATTGGATCAAATCAGTCATCGTTTCCTTTGGAGTGGTACTAAGGAGAAAAGAAAATGGGCCTTGGTGAAATGGGATACTTTATGTCTTCCTAAGAGTGAAGGGGGTTAGGATTCCGGTCTTCAATTAATAACAACAAAGCTTTAGCTGCTAAATTATATTGGAGGATGTTGCATAACCCCAATGCTCTTTGGGCCAATAATCTCCGTGCTAAATATGCCGAGAACAAAAGTCCCGAAGACCTTGTTCGCTATCAACTTCCTACCAAAGGTTCTCCCATTTTAGCAGCTCTTAAGACTCGGTGAGGATTTGATAAAGAAAAATTATTTTGGATCATTCATAATGGTCAACATGCAAATTTTTGGACAGATTCTTGGGATGGTCACAAGCCTTTGATAACTCGTTTCCCGATTGGAGGCCTTGGATGGAGGAGCTTCACCGAGCTAATTGGATAAAGGTGGCTAATTACCATCGGTACCATACTGGTAATTCAAAGGTTGGTAGATATTGGATCCCTATTGAGGACTGGCCTATTCAAATCCTAGAAAGGCAAAGACAAGATATCCAAGGCATCCTTCATATGAGATCCCTCTCTTGGTCCCATGAAAAAGATTGTTTTGGATGGAACGACACTACTAAGGGTGAGTATTCAGTTGCTCAAGGTTATTTGACCTTATGCCATAATAATCCCAACCATTCTTCTGACATATTTTCTCAATTGTGGGCTCAAAAGCTCTGGCCTAAGGTGAGGTTCTTTAATTGGCTTTTATTGCATCGTAGGGTGCTTACTCGGTGAGCAACTTATGAAGCGTGGTTTTCATGGCCCTTTTAGATGTGAAATGTGTGAAGAGAATGTAGAAAATATCAACCATATTTTTATTGAGTGTACTTTAGCCTCTGAGCTATGGAGGAGAATGGCAACTTTACTTGGCTTACAGTGGTCCAATTTTTTCACTTTTGAACAACTTTGGAGGGATTGGCCTAATCAAGAGGGTGTTGATCATTTTATTAGGCAGTTAGTTTGGATGGGTTCTACCATTCTTCTTTGGAATATTTGGAATGAAAGGAACAACCAAATTTTTAATCAAGATAGGAAGGATATTCACTATATTTGGCAAAAGACCATAGCCAACTTAGTTGAATCAGTCCATCATCTCCTTAATCACCCCCAAAACTCCCACCAAAGATGGGATCAAGTGATGCAAAGATTGAAGATTAAACCTTCTAAGGGCAACCAACTTAAAGGGAATGTGAGTATTAGTAAGATGGATAGGACTAGAAATTGGCAACCTCCTCCTAAGGATTTTGGAAAAGTCAATACCGATGGAGCCTCTAGAGGGAACCCCGGAAAAGCCAAGTGTGGGAGGAATTGGTAGACTTTCGTATGGCTCCCTGGTTTTTACTTTTGCTGAGAATTTGGGTATTCTTTCCAATAACCTTGCCGAGGGGTATGGTATCCTTAGAGGCCTTCAGGAGGCTACTAAGGTTGGATGGGAAAAGGTGTTAGTTGAGTCTCGACTCTCAACTTATGATTAATCTCTTGAAGACTCCTTCTAAGAATCATAAGGTGGATTGGAGAATAAAAGAATTATTGAGAAGATTCAGTTAATCCGATGGGATTTTTGAAAGTTGATTACAATCATGTGGTCAGAGATCAAAACAAGAGTGCTGATGCTTTAGCTAATTGGGCTTTGGACAAAGGTGATCTTACTTGTTATGGCCACCCTCCTATATGGTGGGCTTCTCAAATTAGGGAAGCTCTTCTTTCTATCATTTCTTTGGATGGCTCCAGGTTTCTTCTTGTTTTTTTTTGTTTCTCTTTGGTTCATTCAGTTTTTTTAGTTCCCTAGCTCATTCTATTCTTTATTTTGTTTCCTCTGTTGATTCTTGCATTAATAGTCTTCTGGTCTAGATAGGTCATTGTTTTGTTCATTTTTTTTTCTTTTGTCTTCTTTGTTTTTTTGTTTAGTTTTTTAAGGTGGGTGGGTTCTTTTGTTTTGTTTTGTTTTTGTGTTCTTTGTGTTGTTTTTTGTTGTTCTTGTGTTTTTGTTGTTTTGTTTTTTTTTTATGTTTATTGTTATTGTTCTTGTGTTTTTTTCGTTCTTGTTCTTGGGTTTCTCTTTGTTTGTGTTATTTCATTTTTTTATGTGTGAGTGTTTTCTATGTTTTTTGTTTTTGTTTATTGTCTCGTTGTTGGTTGTTTTTATTTTTATTTTATTTATTTTATTTTTTAGGTTTTGGTTGTGTTTATTTTTCATGTTTTTTTGGGTTATGTCTTTGTAGTGTTCCGTTGTTTTTGTCTTGTTTGTGTTTTGTTATGTGGTTCTTGTGTTTTTCTATGTGGTTTGTGTTGTGGTTTCTTTTATCTTATTGTGCGTGTTTGGTTGTGCTTTTGGTTTTGACACACTCAAGGAGTATGTTTTTTATTTTATTTTATTATTTTTGTTGTTATTTTTTTTTTTAATTTGGTTTTGTGTGTTTGTTTGCTCCTTGAGTATGTCAAAGGTGGTAGGCCAGGTCCGAGTCCTAGGCATTTTTGGCGGAATGGATACCCTTGCCTCCTTGGGTCTTACCCGAAAGTGGCATCCCTTTTGGGATGTTTTCCACAAAAAAAAAAAAAAGCCTCTATATTAAATGATAGCTAGGTACTTATGGAGTAGTTTATTTTTTCATATAGTTTCTAAGTGATAAGGTAAGATAATATTAGAAAGTAGAGATTCACCAAGACTCTACTCAATTAGAATTGAGATAAACTAGTTTGGTTTGGTTCCATTGGTCATGCCAAAAAATTAGACCGAAATCTGCTTATATGTGAAATGTACCCTAGATCTCAACCAAGATTAGATGACTAGGATTTCTTGTAAGCTCAACCTTTGGAGAAGGTCATTTCATTGAATGCTAAATAAATTAAGGAAAAAATTTAAGACTAAAGTTATAAATGAGCGATTTAAAAAGGGGGAAAGGGTTTAGAAAATTCTTGAAATATGGATGGGATATAGTATAACAATAATAAAGTATACTACATAAGTTTCTTTACGATAAAATTAAAGCAAAGCCTAATAGACCAACCACTAATGAAGACAATACAAATTTAATTAGGCTTATATTAAGAATATTAAACATTCCAAAGACTTTATACAAGGTAATCCAAACATCATTCCAATTGTAGTAGAATTCACTTTAACAAAATTTACCATTCATAAAGCATAAAACAAAAATGCATTAAGGCACACAATTCATACATAAAATCCTGAAAATACTATCACCAATGAAGGCTAAAAAAATTTACTCTTAAATTTATTATAGAACAAAGTACATAGCATACAACAAGCCAATGCTAAAGAATTGAACCTCATTCTAAGGTGAATTGGGATATTTATAATTTCATAATTAATATTGTATCCCAAGAATTACAATACAATTTCTTATAGGTATGTTAGAGACAACTTGGCCTACATGCTCATGGGAGTGGATGTCATTTTCTTGCTTTGTATCAATTAACTACTTAGATTTTGTTTTACTGATGTGGTCGATCTAGATTTCTTCTTCAATATTTGCTCACATGTGTCTTCAATAGGTATATAGATCTTCAACTATAATTTTTTGCAATCATGCTTAGTCACTACAATGGACTATAAAAATGTCACTTTCAGCTTAATGGTCTTGATTTGAGTGGCTGAGAAGCATTCGAGAGGCCATAACTTCTAACATGTATGCTTGTGATGAAAGGGATGTGTTTAGGTGTTCTAGCTAACAACAAGGGCTTTAGAGGTAAATCTAAGTTTGAATTGGTTGGCTAACATAATTCTTTAGAAAATGCAAGTTGATGTCTTCCTAGGTAGAACTTTGTTTTTTTGGACTTATGCATTCCTATACTTTTTAGGTGTTTGGCATGACATCATCTCTTGGAAATCATGGAATTGCTTCATTATGATATTCAACCATAGTAGACTTTGGTAGAATTTATCTTGACATAAGCACTTGAAAATCCTTATCTTGTGCTTTCTTGGGTTTGGACTCCTTGAAACCTTTTAGT
Source organism: Wollemia nobilis (assembly GCA_028583015.1). NCBI lineage: Eukaryota > Viridiplantae > Streptophyta > Pinopsida > Araucariales > Araucariaceae > Wollemia > Wollemia nobilis. The sequence continues at coordinate 19,134,537 of JAQPPZ010017235.1, forward strand.
AACATCTCCAATTGGAAACATTGGGATCACACTATTCTAGCTTTCTCATTCCTAGAATATTTTGAAGCTTAATATGACATCATAACTTGAAAACTCTATGATTTATTGATTTTAGGTATAAGCATTACCAAAATATTTTTAGAATTAGTTATTTTTTGACCTAGCCTAGTGCATTTATTTTTATTACTTGTTCTACAATCTTGATTTTTTTAAAAGGAGTAGGACACTTTGAACTTTGGGTATTGAAATGATGCATTAAAATATATGGAAACCTACTTATGCAAAATTTATGTTCTTGGTCAATATTTTGAGCTCTTGCCTTAACAAAATTTTGATAAATCTCAAAAAAATCATAGTCTAGCCTAATTTGCAAGGACTTGTGCATGTAGGCAATCACATTAACCCACACTAAGTATATTAATTCTACAATCATCACCACTTCCATAGGAGGTAAATATTATCATGCTCCATCCACCTTGGGAATCCCTACCTCTATGCCACCTCTTAAGGAGCCATTAAGTATTGATGTTAGTTATCCAATGATTCAAAAACCAAATCCAAGTTATCCCCCTAACTTAGAATCATATTAAAACCCTTCAAATTCAAATCCTTTTATTAATCCTCCCTCTAATTTCATCAACAACTATAAAAATTCTTTTTAAAATTCCACATCTATCATTCCTAATCAAACCCCACTTATTTTAATTAATCCAAGAATAGGTAACACTATGCCCATATCATAACCTTATCTTCATCAAGCACCTTTGGCCTTAAACCCTACTCCATATACTTAATCTGATATTAAGGTACAAAACTTGGCTACCATAGTAAAGCAACTCAAGCAACATATGGACACCATCCAAACCCCTAGATATAAGTATTCTTATAAGGACATGTGTCACCAACCTATAGATCCCATGGTAGGAAGTCATCATCCTCCAAATTTTCAAGCACCATAGTTCCAAATGTATAAGGGTATGGAAGACCCTATTGAGCACATTAGACTATTTTGAACCATTTTCCATGACATAACTTATGATAAGGTATTGTTGCTAAAAATATTCCCTAAATGTCTTAGTGGTCCTACTCTTGAATGGCACTATCAACTACCATGCCACTCCCTTAAAATATTTGAGGAGCAATCCAAGATTTTTTTACAATATTTATTAACTTATGTTGAGGAAAAAGTCACCATTGGTGACTTATACCAACTTAAGCAAGCTAAAGATGAGATTTTTAATGTCCTAGCAAAATAACTATTGGAGCCAAATTTGACTCAATTTTGAAACCCCCAAATTTAAATTTTTGGTTTCAATCAAACTGCTTATACTGTTGGTCATTGCTTAAGTTGTTGTGAGTAATTCAATTTTTCATTGGTTGGTTTGATAAAGTCTAACCTTAGCCTTTTTAATAATGTGGGCTTCATGGTATAAATCAAAGTACCTCAAATGGTTAGGGAAGAAAATTTCAAATTAAAAACCTAAAGCCAAAGTCCGACCTTCATAAATATTTCCTTGGGCCTAAAAATTGATTAATAAAGTCCTTAAATCATAAGTCGGTTAAACATTCACCATGGTCTCAAAATCTGAAAGGTCTAAGGTTAAAGCAAATATTAATTAATTAAAACCTAAGGGTATGCACCCCACTAAGCTAACAAGCGAGCACCTCAGAATTAATCCAAAGGTCGCGCTCGATCCAGACAAAATCGGATGGTAGCACATTAATAAAATCGACCAAGGGATAAATCAAAAGTCAAAGCCATGGTAAGAGTTAAAGAGTTTGCATCTTAAAATTAATCGAACGATTGCGCATTCATCATAAAAAAATCTAATGGATGCGCATTCCAAAAGAACCCGTATAATAAGACAAAGGGTCTAAAAGATTCTAACCCAAGGTTTTTAAACGAGCAAGTTGTCTTCGATCTAACGACAACGCTTCATCGAGGAGTAAATCCAACGGACGCGCACTCGCTAAGATTCAGAAGGTTAAGTCATAGACTAATAACAAACATGATTAAAGTCCTTGCACCTTTAACAAGATCAACGGATGCACTGACCCCAAGATCAAATCGATGGCCGCATGCTGTCCGAAGAGTCAAAAATTTAAATGCAAGACTTGATGGTCAAAGGTTTCGATTAAACAATGAGTAAGTCCGACAGATCGGATGATCGTGCCAAACAAAGTATAGATCGACGGTTGTGATTGCTTCGATTAAAGTGAACTTTAAAAGTCAATATTAAAAAGGATGCGCCCCATTTGATTAATCATCGGGCTAGTTACCAAGATCGAACGGTTGTGCTCGATCGATTTTTAATCTAACGGTGGCGCACTAATTGAAGATGCATTAAAGAGTGTTAAGGTTCAAAAAAATTAATTAATGTTAATCATGTAATTAAAAAGGGTTTAATACATCGGCTAATTTTCCCCCTTTTACCTTAATCACGATTAATATTATACGTGCTTGATTAAACTAACTTGCAGGTTGACTAGATCCAACGGTTGCGCTTGTCTCCACTCGAAATTCGATGGCCACATCAAAACCATGAATGGTAAAAGAAATGCTAAGGTAAAGATAAATATTAATTATGTTTAGTAAGGGTTTAATACATTGACTAATCCCCCCTTTTTGCCTTAATCATGATTAATAGAAAATCAAAGGTTTTTTACATTGACTATATGGTGGGCATCTTATTGACAATCTAACGATAGCGCCCAAACTAATCCAAAAATCGATGGTCGTGAAGGCTTGTAGTGGTGGAAAAATATCCAAAGCTAAATAAAGATGCTTTAAGGATACACAAATCGAATGACAATGCTCATTGATCACCCAGATCCAATGGTGCGCATACGAAAAATCAACCGAAGGTTAATCTAAGCATTATTATTTCAAAAGGTTGATTAATTAAACCAAGGTACGTATAAATGTTTCCCATTTATTAAAAACCATGTGCATATATACAATCCAATGGTCACGCCTCACCACAGTATGATCTAACGGTGATCGCAAAAGAAAAATGCACGTATCATATGATTGCCATCAATTAATACGAGTTGCTAAGGTTTGAAAATATAAGGATATTAACATTGGATAATCATGATTAATTGAAGATCATAAAACACATTATGTCAAGTGTTTATATGCAGCTAGGTACATTAACCATCATGCAGGTCTCAGGATATCAATGATCGCACTAACATCCTACCCAGATCGGACGACAATGCATCAATCGACATTCCAAGAGCAAAACCAATCACTTGTATCTGACGGTTGCGATTAATCACGGTTGACTTAAGGAAAAAGGGGCATCATAGGAAATATGAAAACCAACGCTCACACCAAGAATCGAATATCATAAAAATCTTGAAAGAGACATAATCGATCCCAAAGATCTAGTTATCACTCGGATCCGAGGTGGCACGAGGTTCAAAAAGGACACTACCCCCATGGCACATACCGTTCCATGTCAGATTAAAATATCCCCATTGACGAATGAATAGAAAGCATGAATGATTGTAGGCACATGGATCAAAGGGGCCCAGGCACGTAAGTTAATAGATATCGCCCATCATAAAACACAAAATTCCAAAAAAGGTTGAGTTGGCATGATTCCATTGGCCAATTTTGAACAACGGTTGGTGGCATCGGGTCGATAACGAAACATGTGCAAATTTATCAAGTTCACTCCACCACCCTGTATATGAACTTACAAAACCAGTCAAGGCCACTCCACTGGTATACCAAGAATTAGAATTGATACATCAGAAGCACAGAGGGAAGAGAGTATTCGTATTCTGAGAACTCGAAGAAGAACTTGACCAGCAATCACGAGAGCAATGGCATCATGGGGAGATGTGTTCGTACCTACAGATACATGAGAAGCCATGAAGTTTATCATAGATAAATCACCCTATTCTATGATTTTTGGACCGCCTATTCCTGGTACCACTATGTATGATTTTGCCCAAAAATGTGGGGCAGATAAAAAACCCAACTCAGCTCAACTGTACGAGATCGAAAATGCCTGCATTAAGAGTTTCACCCGAGTGATGGAAGGCGATAACAGAACCCCATGGATAATGGTAGATTTGTTCCATAAAGCTCGGAGGTGGCAGTACAAGGGTTTCCCTAGAGAAAATAGATGGAACAGTAACCTTGGGAAGCTGATATGCCCAAAAGTGCATTTCTCCTCAGATTTGATGGCTTGGCTAGCAGTGGCATATGACGAAAGAACGAGGACCTTTCGAGACCACAAGAATCGAAAGGTGTTCAATGCCAAAGTCGAAGATATCCAAGAAGTGTTCAATCTGACGAAGTATACCACATTTCTAGTGGACCAGGTAATCGAACACCAATCTCGTATGTTCACTGATATGGAAATTTTTAAAAAATTGTTTGATACACATGCAGTAATAGAGAAAAATTTCCCAATTAATAAAAATGCTTTTAAACCCTGGGTACAAGACTTCTGTGACATGATAAACATAGTATTGGGAGTACAGGATATGAGTAGAATAACGAAAAGGGTTTTGTATTTAGCTGCACAATGTAATAGAGGACATAACACCCCTATCTACATCTAGGAACTGGAATTGAGCTCACAAATACATAGAGAAATGGTAGAACTAAAGAGAGCAATTTTTGAACAGAGGCAGGAGATGCCTCACTTTTCACAATATTCTTTTCTCACTCACTTAATAGTGGGCCAATTGGGGGAAGAAGCCCGTAAGAGATTAAAAGCCATAGATAGCCCCTATGTACAGAATAGCTTCTGGAGACTTCATGAAGGACGAACTCACATGGGCTGGTTTTGTGATCGCTTCCTGGTAGAAATCCATTGGGCCTTAACTAGGCTAATTCCAAAAATATTAGGGCCAGGGGTAAGAGCATTCATTAAAGAAAAGGAGATAGGAGATTTCTTCTTCATAGAGGGTTTTACTTACATCAGATTATATGGAGCTAAAATCCCTCCTAAGGTGTTACCCCAGTACTGCCCATTGTCCATAGCAACCCTAGAATTATGCAGACAAGTGGCAGAAGAGGCTAAAATGAGATTGGTTAAGAAGCATGGAAAAGTCCCCTGGCTTGATGTTCCCTGCCATTTTGGGGATTATGTATTTGTTGGATATCCTTCCCTACTCAAGGGAATGTTTGAATTGGACAATATGGGATTCGATGAAGTGTCATGGAGGTTTTATGACCCAAAAGGAACTTACAACAAGATGATGGAGAAGAGAGAGTATGCTCGAATCAAGCACCGAGAAGATGCTTTTGAAGAAAGCTTATTAGAAGCTATAGAGAAAAGATCAGATTTACAGACAGTATGGGATAATTTCCCTCCAAAAAGAGAGGTAGCACACAGGTTTGTGAAGCCTATGACTACCCAGTAGAACTAAGAAGGCTTCAAGAAATTTTAGTAGATACTACAACACCTGTTATGCCAAGGACAGACCCAACAATTAAAGAAGACCCTTTGCTAGAATTGATAGAGGAGCAGGACATAGACTTAATGGAGGTCACTATTAGAACTATTGATGTAGTAGAACAATAGGTTAAACTCCCAGTGAATGATCAACTCAGAATAGAAGCAACACCAAAAGAAGTTCCTCAATAGACCTGTACAGACAAAGGCAAAGAAATAGTAACTTCCTCTTCTCAGAAAGCATCACCTACAGAGCAAGTTGTAGTTCCCATATCTGATAATGTGCTAGTTGTAACCAGTGTGAGGAAATTGGCACCCATGGCCATCCCTACCTCTATAACCATAAAGGGATAGGAGATCAAAATTCCATCAATGATACAAATGAATCCCAAGAAAACTGGTGGACTGGGTGGCCTTTTTCAAAGTTACTTAGTGAAGAGTCAAACAGAAATAACTCTAGTAGAAGCAAAGAAGCCCAGATTGTCTTTACCAGTTGCCAAGGTTGTTTTGGAAAGGATAGATGAGCAGGTTGCCTTCACTATTACAGATGAAAAAGAGTTGCAGTTAGTAGCAGGGATGGGAAATGCAGAAGAACAATCTTCAGAAAAAGCAGAGTTGAGGACAACTGTGTCAGATATTGTTGAGATTAATCTCCCTCCTCTACAAGACCCACTAGTTCTCAGTACCAATGAGGAAACAGGAGGATCATCAGTATTGGGTAAAGATGCTGATATAGCAAAACTTGTCAAAATAGTGAATGCTCAGGCCATTGATCAATTTGTTGAAAATATTGAAACACTCAAAAAATAATTGGACCAAGAAGAAAAGGAAAAGGCAGAATTAAAAGTTGTGATAAGTAAGCAACAAGAAGAATTAAATAAGAAAGATGCTTCAATTGCCCAACCCCCTGTAGTAACCAAGGTTCAAGATCATGTATATTATTTGAATGTAATGAAAAAGGACATGTACAAAAGAATAAAAGCTCAGGCCAAAGGTTTTACTGAAATGTTCAGGAAAATAAGGGTGATTCAAATAACTGCTCAAGAAATCATGACCTTGATGTAGGAAAGAGAAAAATATTTTAAATTCATTCACCCAACCCTGGACTACATAGGGGATCATTTTGAAGAACTGCAAGGACAAGAAATAACGACACCTGAAGGCAATAAGATTCAAATCAATTTTGAATTTTTCAAAGCAACCCTATTTGGATCAAACCAAGAGAAATGGACAAATTCTATGACTGAGATGAATGACCTGATAAAGGATGCTATAGATAAACTGACAGATATTGGCCTATCCTTAGATCAATGCCTGGAAGCATCAGACATAGAAGGAATATTCAAAGAAACCCTTGAGAGATTTGACTGTGAACAAGGTGATGAGGAGGAGATGATTAAACAAACTACACTCATGGTGAATGCTACAGAAGCCTTACTACTTTAGTATGACAGAAACATGCCTGTTATTGTTATACAAAAAAATAGAATTTTGCAAGAAATGAATATGCTCAGGATTGCAGCCACTTTTGACACAAAAATATGGAGGTTGATTGATGAGCATATTAAAGGGTTGCAAAGGAGTTTAAAGGGAAAAAAGGTCAATACCTGCACTCAACAAAAAGTAGATTCTGCACCACAGATAGCTGCAATAATAGGAGATATCTCTGGGGCAGTTAAAGGGTCAAAGGATCAAGGAAAGGCAACTCAAAAGAGGCCAGTTCAGAAAGCAACAACTAAACGCACCAAGAAGTAGCAGAATCAGATGAAAGTTCTCCTCATACTTAAATCACCAGTTTAGTGGGAATTTGTTTGAACAAGTCAAAGAAGGGAGCACAGTCAAAACCTCAAAGCTAGCTGGATAGCACCAATTTTAGAAGATTCAATCAGATGATGCCAAGTGTACAACCAGAATTCAACCAAAAATAATAGAATCAAGAACCAGCAGCTATAAAAGGAAGCAGGCAGGTCTGGATTCTGCATCAAGCAATTAGAGAATAGCATTTTTGCTAAGAGGTATACTTGAGTGCCCTGTTAGTTGTGTTGTTGTATTTCTTTGTGTCTATTTTATTTTATTCATTCTTTCTTCCTCCCCTTGTTGTGCAGGATTGTATGATAGGAAAGCGTTCAAGAAGCTGAGAATATTTCCAATCTTATTGAGCCTAGGATTCAGAGATTCTTCTATTACCAGATTGGAACAAGGAGAGTTGGAGAGACCTGTTACATTATTTGAACAGAGTCCTCTTCATTGTATTGATGTATTTCTTTAAGAAAAATAGAGTTAAAAGGCATCCCGCCCACTCTGCATGTAATATTTTATGAAATCAATACAATTCTGGGTTTTATTCCTGTCATTTCTTTGTCTTAGTATTGTGTGTATCTGTATAATGGGTTACATTATTTGAATGCATTATATACGTTTCTTTCATTGGTTAACTCTTGATTTTATTACGATATTCGAATGAGATTAAGAACGCCAATTTTCTTCTCCCCTTCTCTCTGTTTCATATTAAAATTGTTGTTAAATTGCTATAACAACCCAATGAATCTAGGCACCGGTCTACATAAGGCATAATAGTTGGTTATTTTCATGCTTGGTCATTTTAATAAGAATACTTATAGTTTAATATAAATCTGGAGCATGCAAATTAGAAGTTTAATTAAAGAATTGCCGTTGGGGTTTCCTTACCCATTCTGTCATCTTCTTTAGCAATATTCGGGTTTAGCAGAACATGAGGCAGGTCGACCAGAGCCTGTAATAGCTCGTTGGTTTCAAACGGATTCTTGTAGCATGACAATTGATTTCCTATGGATGCAAGAATCGGTTCCAACAGTTTTTTGTGCCATTGTTGGGGAGGACTTCTTAGAAAGATTCAATTATCTTCTTAAAGTTTTCTTCAACGATTATTTTTAATCAATGGATGACCAATTAAAGTAAAGAACTAGCGTTTTAATTTTCACTTTGTTAGAAGTTCTTTATTTTTCATTATGTCCATAGTTTATGCCTTGAAGTAAGTTCTTTATGTTCTTGATTTTCTTGAAAATTCCTGTTTCTTGATTTTCTTGAAATTTTGGTTTCTTGATTTTCTTGATTTTCCCCAAGAACCCACTCCTGTGAGGATGAGAGATAATATCAAGCATTCTTGATAAGAGTATACATTGTTATTTCTGCACCCCAGTGTTGGCGACTCTGCTGGATGAACCCAGAAGAAAAATATAAAAAAGGAGAGAACAGAACGTGTTGGCGAACACCAGGAGAAGTGGTAAGGAGCTATTTCCAGAACTCGAGAATCCAGAGGTATTTATACATACCCAGAAAACTCCACTTTTTAAGAATACTGTTTATAATAGTAGATTAAATTCTAGTGGTAAAAGGTACGTGAAGAAAATCCAGAATACTATTACTGTTGATATTACTATAGATGAACGTTTAAAATCAGTAGTAGAAGATATATGTGATTATTCTCATTCAAAGGTAGATAATTCATCAATCTACGTTCAAACTGCCCAGACCCATACCATCGTAGGTACTACATCTGTGAAATTAAATTCAATAGTAGCTATGGCTCAGGGTAATGTTCATTTGTGGAGAACTAACAGATATAGACCTTTTGTATTACCAGTAAATTTAAATGCCTTACCCAGTAAAGCTCACAAATACCTCCCTAAGTTTTTAGGAAATAGTGCAGTAATTGGAGAGGATCATATCAAAAGTTTCTTATATGCAATGGATAGTCTGGAAGTTGAACATGAAGATGTAGTATTAAGACTATTTCTACAGACTTTAGAAAAATATGCTAGAGAATGGTTTAATTCCCTTCCTAACAATGATATCCCAGACTTCACCAAAATGGAAGAGGTGTTCCTAAAGAAGTATGGTGAAAGGAAAAATGAACAATCATTGTTAACTGAGCTAGCCACTATGAAGAAGAAAGAAAATGAGGTTGTTAGTGATTTTAACAGAAGATTTTCAAAAACAAGAAACAAAATCCCTGCCAACCTCGGGCCTAGTGATATTCAGTCTATTTGTTTTTATAAGAATGCTTTTCAAGGAGAGTTTAACTATGAATTAAGGCAAGAACAAGCCACTACCATTGATGGTTGTATGGAAAAAGCAATGGATATAGAAATAAATATGCTTGAAAGTGGTAATATGAAGCCTTATTCTTTAGAGGTTAACATGCCTAAGAGAAAACCTAAGAGAGTGGCTTTTGATATACAAAGAAGAACTGAAATTGATCCGGTGGAGAAGTTGACCAGTCAAATGATAGAAATGTTCAACAACATGAGTAACATGTTAGCAAGAATTGAAAGAAATGGAAATAACGGTGAATCTTCATAGACAGAGCGACCACATGTTGACAACCGTCCCCCATTTAAGAAAAATTACAACAAGAATTGGGGAAACAACAATGGTTTTGAAGAAGGGAATAGGAATAGGGGTAATGGGAATAACAACTAGAAAAATAGAGATTCTGACAGGGATCAAAACAATGTCCCTAACCCAATGCCATCTACCAATGTAGCTGAAGGTTTTCCTTATTTTTGCTCTACTTGTGATGCACCCCATAACCCTGATGCATGTGGAATACACTGAGTGATCAACGTAATGTAGATATGCATGCAGAATCAGAAGAAGATATAAGAATCAATGCATGTTGGTCCATTGAAGATGAATCCAAAGAAAGGTTGTTTGAAGAAGACATGGATAAATATGCTTCAAATCATCATCCTCAGATCTTAGTAACTAAAGGAACTAAAATCTTGTAGAAATCACATGAGTCAAGATATGATAATATGAAGCAAGGGAAATTGATTCCCACTGCTCAAGAGGTTGAAGAATTAGAGGCAACCCATGTTTTAAATTTGAGGAATAGAACAATCCCTGAAAAAATAGAGAAATTATCTACAAATGAAATAAGAAGACAAAATTTCACCAATAAAAATATCAGTGAAGAGAAACTGATAGGAATCCTAACAAAATTACTCTTGAGGTAATAGAATCAACAGAAGAAGTTCCCAAAGAAGAAAGTAACAAACCATTGGATATAAAGAAGATAGAATTTGATGTTGGGTCAGAACTCAATAAGCAAAAAGTTAATATCACATTTGGTGAACTTATGAAAGTTCAAACATACAGAGAACAAGTATGCAGAGCTTTTGGATTAGTAGAGCAGAAAGAAGACCCTACTTGTCATGCTTCTAGACAAAATCAACATGATACAAGATCACCATCTTCTATCAGACCCTTCTACGTGTCATTAAGATATAATTCAGATGAAGGGGAAAGATATGTGATTCATAATTGCATGCTTGATAGTGGAGCTTCACATAATATCATGCCTAAGTTAATAGCTGACCAAATGGGATTAATCTGTACTAGAGATTCTGCCCCTATTTTTGTAATGGACAATAGACAAATTCCTTGTGTAGGGGTGATAACTGGATTATTAGTTTTCCTAGACCAACACCCCAAAAAGGGCATTGTCATGGATGTAGCAGTAGTTGATGTTGACCCATTCTTCTCACTATTACTCAGTAGGCATTGGGCAGAACAACTAGGGGGATCAATACAACTAGACTGGTCTTATGCTACCATCCCCATATTAGATAAGGAGAATATAATTTTGAGAAGGGAACCATTCAAAAAACACTCCATAGAGTTAATTCAAATAGATGAAACCATGATTAAATTAGTTAATTGTATGGAAGAAAAAGGGATGGGATTCTATTCAATATGGCACAACCCATTCTTGATGGAAGTACCAGATGTAAAGAACATGGATCCAAAAGATATGAGAATAATTGATGCTAAATCAAATCGAGTATTAAACCAAGAAATGTGGACCATGTCATTTGATGGGGCTAAATCCTAATCTGGAGCAGGTGCAGGTGTAAATTTAACTGATATTAAAGAAAATTACCTTGGTATCCCTTACAGATTAAAATTTCCTTGCACAAAAAATGTAGCTGAGTATGAAGCTTTACTATTAGGGCTAAGGAAGGCAAAATAGGTAGGTATTAACTACTCAACTATAACAAGGGATGCAGAACTTATTATACTGTAAATAAAAGGCAAATATCAGACCAAGCATCCTAGACTTAAGCAATATAGAAATGCAATATTGAAAGAAATTGATAAATTTTTGGCTTTCAATATTTTATATATTCCTAGATAACAAAATCATGTTGCATATCTCTTAGTTGTGAATGCCTAAGGTCTAGATCACCCAGAAATAACTACAGAGTACATGGATAGATTTCCAACTATCTAAGTTTATAAACCTTCTATGCCAGATAACATAGTCTATCTTCAGGTTTTTCAAGATGACATAGATATTAAGGATTTTATGACTTTATAAAATCAATATGCAGATGTCATCTGTGATGAAAAAGACGAAGAAAAGTTAAAATATTAAATAGGAGAACCAGTAGAAGTAATCCAGTTGAAAACTAATAGAATACCCAAAGAATTGGTGTCTCTTAAAAGCCTATTTGACGATTTTGACAAAGCCTATAAACCTATATGCATAGAAGTGATATATGAGGATATTAATATTGGCTCAATGAAAGAACCCAAAATAGTGAAAGTAGACATGGCACTACCTTCTAAAGAAAAAGCTGGATATATCAGTTTCCTAAAAAGAACAAATAACATTTTGCTTGGACCTATGAAGATCTCAAAACTTTAAAAATGGATGTGATGACACATCTAATTCGCTTGAAAGAAGAGGCCAAGCCATTTAGACAAAAATAGAGAAAGTACAATCCAAATCTGTGTTAGAGTTACTATGGTAATTCTATTTATTACCTCATTTGGTTACTAGGGTAGTTAGTTATCTACCTAGATTAGATATTCGATAAATCTTTCTATTTATCGAATATTATATTGTTAGTACATTGTTAGTAGGTTAGCTATATTAAATTAGTTGTTAGCTACACTCATGGTAAGTAACGCATTGGCTATCTATAGCCTATCACAATTGTATTTAATCCATGCATTATGAATGATAAATTGATTTGCCTTATGCATTCCAACATGGTATCAGAGCACTATGAAGTTGCAGATCTCGTAGCTTGACGACTGGGCTATTGGTCAGTGACTGACCGAAGACCCTGGACCTAGTGCAATTGCTTACCTGGTAGGCGAGACAGACAAATTATTCCCTTGTTCTGCTTTCATCTACTCAGATCAGCATGCGGGATTATCAGGAGGGCAGGAGCACCCTCTTGATCCCCCATGGCTATGGTCCACAAGCGGGAACGCGCCCATAGACCAGGCTTCGTGGTAGCCAAGTCATGCAATTTTTCATTGCAGTCGATTTACCAAGCCTACAGTTGACAACCACGTGTTGTCGACCAGCTCCATAGGAAGTAATAACCTATAGTCGACAGCCACGTGCTATCAACCATCCAAGCAGGCGATCGGCCCTATGGATGAAGGCTGTGAGGTGCAGTCACCTCAGCCCCCGCATAGGCCATGGCCCATAGAGTGACATGGTACCAGGAGCCACGTGGCTTCCTCATAGCTTGGGAGAGCCGAGAGGGCAGGAGTGCCCTCCCCCTCCCAACTGGACAACCGGGCGGGACCAGACCATCTCAAGATTCATGAGGGTAGGAGGCCCTCCAATCCCTAAGATCTAATGACCACTCTAAGCCTGGACAGTCGACCTAAACCTGTGATGTGGCACACCCAACGTGACTCTTGAGATAAGGAGATGATGTGGACTAGGCTAGACACGAGGTGACATGAAAACCATAGTTGTACTGATCTGACACGTGGGATAGGGCTGACTGGACTCGATAGGACACGACTCGACACATGGACAGGACTTGACACGTGGAGGATAGCCACTAAATAAATGGACTGGACAAGACTCAACACGTGGTAGATAGCCACTGGATAGACGGACGCTGACAGTCCACGTGGTTGGCAGCAAAACCAGCCACGTGGGGGACTGACTGCCCGTAGGGCAGTCAATAGCCAAAGGGCTTGAAAGCCCTTTTAAGGCCCACAAAATCCTTCGTGCGGGAAATGTGGGATAAATCCCACAAATTTTTTTTTAACGCCCACGCATAGAAAGAAGGGAAAGGGAATTTCATTCCCTTCCCTTCACGTCGGGCCCTATAGCCCGACCGACGAGGGGGCCAGCAACAAGATGCTCCTGACGGGAGGTCGGGAGTTCGACTCCCACCAGGGCAATTCCTATTTTTTGCAAAGAGCCACCGCCGACCTCCCCCCCCAAAGGTAATTTTTTTTTTAGCGTTTTATTTTAAGTTTTTTCAAATTTTTTTGATTAAAAATCATTTATTTTAAATTTATGATTTCTTTTTAATCAAAATTATTTTATTATTAATTTAAATATTGATCAAACTTAATTTTTTGCAAATTAAAATTAAAAGAAAGGGCACTTATTTCTTTTGCAAAGGGGATCAAATTTATTTCTTTTGAAAAGGGGATCAATTTTTTTTCTCCATCATCAAATAAATCAACAAGGCATTAAACTCATCACACCTCCAAACCTTTTTTTTTAGGCTTCATAAATAGCAAACTTTGTTTGTTTGAAGTACTTCACACAGGGGGGATTTTTTTTGGTGACATTTTGTGCTAATTTGCCTAGGAGGCAAGCTTTGTAAGAGGGGATAAATTTTGCAACACCAAGGGGGGACAAGCCTTCTGGAGCATCCATTTTGCACTGCCCCTTGGAACCCCGTACAGGGGAGATATAATTTTTGCAAAATCAAGGGGGAAGACTTATAAGGGTGCATTTTTGGCAGTGACCGACACCTTAGTCAAATTATTTTGCAAAATTTTATTGTAAAAGGTGCATTTTTGGCAGAGACCGACACCTTAAAAATGGGCAAATAAAAGAAAAATATAGCCCTAAAAACTGATGTTGCTAAATTAGTTAAAGACCCATACTTTCCACCAGATATGGATGGGTTGGATTTTTATGAGGAGGGCACATTCCTCACACTAAAAAATGGTTTAGTAGCTCTCCTCGATGATTCTGAGTCTTGTATAGACCTTCAAAAAAATGGTGCTCAAGTTCCTATTGGCATTCTAAGGGGCATATACCTGGTATTTGTTGCACTTGACCGTGCCCAACATAAATTGGAAATAAGGAAAGCAAGGTCCTAAAGGTGAACACTTGTTGTGACACAAGTGACCTTCAACCCATTGTGGCGAATGCTTGTTGTGACATGAGTGACCTTCAGCCCATTGTGGCACATGCTTGTTGTGATACAGGTGACCTCATACCTTCTATGGTAGATATCAGTTGTAGCACAGGTGATCTCATTTCAGTAGCAGATTTTGCTTGTGACACTAGTGACTTAAAAACTGAACCTCCTAAAAAAGAGCTCCATAATCTCATCATTAGTGACAAATGCAATATTGTTAAAAGCATTGATGAAGATGTTGAAATTGGGTGTTTTGAAAAACACACCAAAGGATTTGGTTCCAAAATTATGAAGAAAATGGGATTCAATGGTGAGAGATTAGGTAAACAAGAACAAGGCATTAAAACTCCTATAATGCTAAATGTCAGGGCAAAGAATGAAGGCCTTGGCTATACTGGACATGCAAGTACCAGTAATTCTATGTTTGTAAAACCTAAATCTCCTACAACTCCTAAAAAGCATTATTGCAGTCATTGTGGAAAGACAGGACATGTTGTAGCTAAGTTTTGGAGATTACATCCTTGTGATTCATGTGGATGTATGAATCACTCTTCTTCTAGTTGTTGGTACAAAATGAAAATGGCCAACAAGGTTCATATTGATTGTGGATGGACAGATCTCACACAATGGACCATGATGAAAGAAATGTTGTATGGATTCTATCGAAAAGGTAAAACCTATGGTAGACCTAGAGGCAAATCCAGTGACAAACCGAGTGGCAGTCCAAGAGATAATGACCTAGAGACAGACCCAGAGACAAAGTTCTAGAGGCAAATCTACAGGCAGATCTACAGGAAGATTCATAGGCAGTTCAAGAGATAGACCCAGAGGTACAATTCTAGAGGTATGCTTAGAGCCATAGCCAGAGCCAGAGCCCAAGACAAAGCATGAGCCACCATTATTTTATTTCTCTTCTACTTCTTCACTGTATTGGGGCAGTTATATACTTTACCCAAATATTGTTGTATGGGGGGATATTAGCATAGCTAGTAGTTATATTATTACCCAAATAATGTAATAAGGGGGGATGTTAGAGTTACTATGGTAATTCTATTTATTACCTCATTTGGTTACTAGGGTAGTTAGTTATCTACCTAGATTAGATATTCGATAAATATTTCTATTTATCGAATATTATATTGTTAGTACATTGTTAGTAGGTTAGCTATATTAAATTAGTTGTTAGCTACACTCATGGTAAGTAACGCATTGGCTATCTATAGCCTATCACAATTGTATTTAATCCATGCATTATGAATGATAAATTGATTTGCCTTATGCATTCCAACAATTTGCACCCAGTAATGCAAAAAGAAGTTCAAAAATTGTTGGACTCCAAGATAATAAGAAAATTCAGATTTTCCTCCTGGATATCCAACTTAGTACCAGTTAGGAAAAAGAATGGGGACATTAGACTATGCGTGGATTTTATAAATTTAAACAAGAGCTCACTAAAAGACAATTACCCATTGCCTAACATGGAACAACTACTACAAGCGATAGTAGGTTCAACTAGATTGCCCCTGTTAGATGGATTTTTAGGGTACAATCAAATTCTGATAAATCCAGAAGATAGACACAAGGCAACATTCACCACACCCTGGGGCACATTTGAATATTTAAGAATACCTTTTGGATTGATGAATGCATGTGCTACTTTCCAAAGAGCGATGGACTTTGCTTTCAAAGGACTAATTTTCAAAATTGTAGTAGTGTACTTAGATGATATCATAGTTTTTTCTAAAAATCTAAAAGATCATCTAGAACATTTGACTGCAGTTTTTGCCCAGTGCAAGGAATTTGGAATTTCTCTAAATCCAAAAAAATGCATATTTGGAACTACACAAGGAAAATTGCTAGGTCATATAGTTTTAGAAAAGGGGATAAGCATTGATCCAGAAAGGATAGAAGCCATTTCTAAAATTCCCCCACCCAAGAATCTAAAAGGGGTAAGGTCATTCTTTGGAAAGATAAATTTTATCAAAATATTTGTCCCAAATTTTGCAGAAATGACCAAACCCATAAATGATATGGTGAAGAAAACTGGAGAAATAAAATGGACATTAGAAAATATGGAAACATTTAACAAGATTAAAAAAGCCATATCAACCACTCCAGCCCTAAGTTGCCCTAATTATACAAAGGATTTTAATATCTACTCCTATGCATCTGAACATTCTATTGCAGTAGTTCTTTCACAAAAATATGAAGAAAATAATTAAAGGTCAATAGCCTTTATGAGCTCAGGACTAAAAGGAGCAAATATTAAATACACCCTGCTGGAAAAACATGCCTATGTAGTCATCCAATATTTGGAACACTTTAAAGGTATATTTGGCTCAAACAAAGTTTACTATTGTATTCCCTTTATAGCAATAAAATATATCTTTTCTCAATCAGAGCCATTGGGAAGACCAACAAGATGGATGGTAAAACTTTTGCAATATGATGTTGAATTCAAAATAGTTAAAATAGTCAAAGGGCAGGGTTTAGCTAAACTGTTGGCTAACAAAGAAGAAGCAGGATCTAAAAATATTCTTACCATAGATCAGACATATGATGACAGAAGAATAAAAAATGAAGAATGTAAATGGTATGAAGAAATTTTGTCCTATCTACAAACTCTGTCATTCCCCAAAAACATGTCAATAAATAGAATGAGGTCAGTCAAACTTCAAGCTCAAAAGTATTATATACAAAATGGAGTATTATATTGGAAACATCCCGATGGAGTATTATTAGTCTACTTATATGAAAGAGAAGTCCCAGAAATAATTAATGAATTTCATAATGGTTTATGTGGAGGACATTTTGCTCCAAGAGCTACAACCAATAAAATCATGAGAGTAGGATATTATTGGCCATCCCTTTTTAAGGATGTATATAAATATGTTAGGAATTGTCATAACTGCCAATTTTTTATAGGGAAAAAGCATCTACCAGCCATGCCCCTCAAGCCAGTAATCATTGAAGCACCTTTTGCTCAATGGGGTATTGACCTGATTGGAGAGATCAAGCCTAATTCATCTGGCCAGCATAAGTGGATCATAACTGCAATAGATTACTTCACAAAGTGGGTGGAAGCTGCACCTTTGAGAACATCTACATCTACTGCAGTCATCAGATTCATAGAGGAAAATATCTTGACCAGGTATGGAGTTCCTAAAAAGCTTGTAACTGATAATGCTCAATATTTTGTGTCATATGAAATGGTAGAATTTTGTGCTGAATATGGAATTGAATTATCTCATTCTGCTAATTATTATCCCCAAGGAAATGGTCTAGCTGAGTCATCAAATAAAAATGTAATAACAAGAATAAAAAGGTCATTAGGCAAAAACAAAAGGGGATGGGATAGTGAACTTAAATTTGCTTTATGGGTTGATAGGTTGTCTGTTAAAATAAATACAGGAAGAACCCCCTATGAGATGGTTTATGGAGAAAAAGCCCTACTGCCCCCAAAAATGGAAAAAATGGCACTTTCCCTTTTATTGCAAGATCATGAAAACCCTGATCCCATTCAGAGAAGGCTTGACCAAATTGTCTTGTTAGAAGAACAAAGAAGAGAGACCCTCAATAGAATGATGGAACAAACCCAAAAAACTATAAATTTGTTTAATAAGAAAGCCAAGGGTACTCCTTTTTCTCAAGGAGATATAGTCATCTATTGGGATCCTAAAAATGATAAGCATGGTGAAAAGGGTAAGTTTGAACCTAAATGGATTGGCCCATACCAAATTGCCCATGTTATCAGTTAGAATACTTACAAGCTACAAACTTTGCAGGGAGAAATAATGGCTATCCCTATTAATGGCCAACACCTCAAAATGTACAATCCCTGTTGAAGGTGTACTTAAAAAAAAAAGCATTATTAAAATATATATATAGAAAAACAAAAATCCAAAAACAGAGTGGTGTATTTTGTTTATTAGTTAAGCTTCCCTTTTGTTCTTGAATAATTTTGAGTTTATTGTACACATGATATCTTAGTTTGATGAGTATATCTAACTGTTGATTCCACAAAAAACAATAAAAAGAAAAAAGGGAATTTATTTTAGATGTTGATGAGCTTTACAATTATGTCAAAAATGAGTGTTTATGCAATAGTTGTTTGATATGAGATAAAACAGATAGAAAACAAAGTTGATTGAAACATCATGTCAAGCCTCACATTACAAATGATACTTAAAGTGACTTCAAAGGTCCAAAGAACTGAGTTATCTTTGAGAGGGTAGTTGAGCCAAAAATTATTACACTCATCATTTATAGCCAGAAACTAATCCTCAACTCAGGCATACTTATTGCACAATTTGCTTATATATCCAAACACTTCTCTCACGAGAAAGAAAAATAAAAAATAAAGTAAAATTGAGTCACTACCTGAGATATCTTGGAAAACCTCTATCGGGGCTATAGACGCTTGACTGGTAGTAGGGTAAAACCAAGATGGGATTAGAAGCAACTCCACCGAGGCTATAGACGCCTGACTGGCAGTGGAGCCCTACAGAATGGTGAAAATTTTTAAAGAGTGAAATCACATATTAGGCTTGGCTATTTTGCTCAGATATGGTAAAGTTCTGAAAGATTTAGAAATCCAAAAAAGAATGCACAAACACACACATGGGCAAAAATATGATGAGACAAATGGCTGTGACAAAATCTATGTAATCATATCTTATGACTTAGCTAAAACAAGCATTACAATATTTCAAAATAAAACTCATTGATTTCTAAAATTTTCTAACCTTTGTTTCCAAATTGAATGAAAAGGGATCTACAGTTTTCCATACTCTACTTGCTTTGATATCATGTTTTTAGTATATATATAAAAAAATATGAAAGAATGATGAAGAAAAGAAAGAAAAAGAGGAAGGAAGTTTTTTCTGTTATGCATTTCAAGTTTTGCTTAGCAATCAAAATTTTGTTGTTTTTTGTTAAATTTTTGCAAAATAAAACCAGGAGATTCTGTGGTTCTCAAGTGCTTCATGTTTTCAACACATTGTCCCAGTCAGAGCCTATGTTGGAGCCAAATTTGACTCAACTTTGAAACCCCCAAATTTAAATTTTTGGTTTCAATCAAACTGCTTATACTGCTGGTCATTGCTTAAGTTGTTGTGAGTAATTCAATTTTTCATTGGTTGGTTTGATAAAGTCTAACCTTAGCCTTTTTAATAATGTGGGCTTCATGGTATAAATCAAATTACCTCAAATGGTTAGGGAAGAAATTTTCAAATTAAAAATCTAAAGCCAAAGTCCGACCTTCAATTAAATCTTTCCTTGGGCCTAAAATCGACCTTCATAAATCTTTTAATCTAAAGTCGGTTAAGTCATTTCACCATGGTCTCAAAATCCGAAAGGTCTAAGGTTAAAGAAAATATTAATTAATTAAAACCTAAGGGTATGCACCCCGCTAAAGCTAACAATCGAGCACCTTAGAATTAATCCAAAGGTCACGCTCGATCCAGAAAAAATCGGATGGCAGCGCATTAATAAAATCGACCAAGGGATAAATCAAAATTCAAGCCATGGTCAAGAGTTAAAGATTTGCATCTTAAAATTAATCGAACGATTGCGCATTCATCATAAAAAATCTAATGGATGTGCATTCCAAAAGAACCCGTATAATAAGTCAAAAGGGTCTAAAATATTCTAGCCCAAGGTTTTTAAATCGAGCATCTCTCATTAAATCCGATGATAGCACTTCATCGAGGAGTAAATCCAACGGACTGCACATCGCTAAGATTCCGAAGGTTAAGTCATAGAATAATAACAAACATGATTAAAGTCCTTGCACCTTTAACAAGATCAACGGATGCGCTGACCCCAAGATCAAATCGACGATCGTGCGTTGTCCGAAGAGTCAAAAATTTAAATACAAGACTTGATGGTCAAAGGTTTCGATTAAACAGTGAGTAAGTTCGACAGATCGGACGATCACGCCAAACAAAGTACAGATCGATGGTTGTGATTGCTTCGATTAAAGCAAACTTTAAAAGTCAATATTAAAAAGGATGCGCCCCATTTGATTAATCGTCGGGCTAGTTACCAAGATCGAACGGTTGCGCTCGATCGATTTTTAATCTAACGGTGGCACACTAATTGAAGATGCATTAAAGAGTGTTAAGGTTCGAAAAAATTAATTAATGTTAATCATGTAATTAAAAAGGGTTTAATACATCGACTAATCCTCCCCCTTTCGCCTTAATCACGATTAATATTATACGTGCTTGATTAAACTAACTTGCAGGTTGACTAGATCCAACGACTGCGCTTGCCTCCACTCGAAATCCGATGGCCGTGTCGAAATCATGAATGGTAAAAGAAAGGCTAAGGTAAAGACAAATATTAATTATGTTTAGCGAGGGTTTAATACGTTGACTAATCCCCCCTTTTTCACCTTAATCATGATTAATAGAAAATCAAAGGTTTTTTACATTGATTATATGGTGGGCATCTTATTGACAATCTAACGATAGCGCCCAAATTAATCCAAAAATCGACGGTCGTGAAGGCTTGTAGTGGCGGAAAAATATCCAAAGCTAAATAAAGATGCTTTAAGGATACACAAATCGAATGACAATGCTCATTGATCACCCAGATCCAACGGTGCACATACGGAAAATCAACCGAAGGTTAATCTAAGCATTATTATTTCAAAAGGTTGATTAATTAAACCAAGGTACGTATAAATGTTTCCCATTTATTAAAAACCATGTGCATATATACAATCCAACGGTCGCGCCTCACCACAGTATGATCTAACGGTGATCGCAAAGGAAAATGCACGTATCATATGATTGCCATCAATTAATACGAGTTGCAAAGGTTTGAAAATAATGAAGATTAACATTGGATAATCATGATTAATTGAAGACCATAAAACACGTTATGTCAAGTGTTTATATGCAGCTAGGTACATTAACCATCATGCAGGTCTCGGGATATCAATGATCGTGCCAACATCCTACCCAGATCGGACGACAACGCATCAATCGACATTCCAAGAGCAAAACCAATCACTTGTATCTGACGGTTGCGATTAATCATGGTTGACTTAAGGAAAAAGGGGCATCATAGGAAATATGAAAACCAACGCTCACACCGAGAATTAGATATCACAAAAATCCTGAAAGAGACATAATCGATCCCAAAGATCTAGTTATCGCTCGGATCCGAGGTGGCACGAGGTTCAAAAAGGACACTACCCCCATGGCACATACCGTTCCACGTCAGATTAAAAGATCCCCATTGATGAATGAATAGAAAGCATGAATGATTGTAGGCACACGGATCAAAGGGACCCAGGCACGTAAGTTAACAGATATCGCCCATCATAAAGCACAAAACTCCAAAAAAGGCTGAGTTGGCACGATTCCATTGGCCAATTTTGAACAGCGGTTGGTGGCATCGGGTCGATAATGAAACGTGCGAATTTATCAAGTTCACTCCACCACCCTGTATATGAACTTACGAAACCAGTCAAGGCCACTCCACTGGTATACCAAGAATTAGAATTGATACATCAGAAGCACAGAGGGAAGAGAGTATTCGTATTCTGAGAACTCGAAGAAGAACTTGACCAGCAATCGCGAGAGCAATGGCATCATGGGGAGATGTGTTCATACCTACAGATACACGAGAAGCCATGAAGTTTATCATAGATAAATCACCCTATTCTATGATTTTTGGACCGCCTGTTCCTGGTACCACTATGTATGATTTTGCCCAAAAATGTGGGGCAGATAAAAAACCCAACTCAGCTCAACTGTACGAGATCGAAAATGCCTGCATTAAGAGTTTCACCCGAGTGATGGAAGGTGATAATAGAACCCCATGGATAATGGTAGATTTGTTCCATAAAGCTCGGAGGTGGTAGTACAAGGGTTTCCCTAGAGAAAACAGATGGAACAATAACCTTGGGAAGTTGATATGCCCAAAAGTGCATTTCTCCTCAGATTTGATGGCTTGGTTAGCAGTGGCATATGACGAAAGAACGAGGACCTTTCGAGACCACAAGAATCGGAAGGTGTTCAGCGCCAAAGTTGAAGATATCCAGGAAGTGTTCAATCTGACGAAGTATACCACATTTCTGGTGGACCAGGTAATCGAACACCAATCTCGTATGTTCACTGATATGGAAATTTTTAAAAAATTGTTTGATACACATGTAGAAATAGAGAAAAATTTCCCAATTAATAAAAATACTTTTAAACCCTGGGTACAAGACTTCTGTGACATGATAAACATAGTATTGGGAGTACAAGATATGAGTAGAATAACAAAAAGGGTTTTGTATTTAGCTGCACAATGTAATAGAGGACATAACACCCCTATCTACGCTTGGGAACTGGAATTGAGCTCACAAATACACAGAGAAATGGTAGAACTAAAGAGAGCAATTTTTGAATAGAGGCAGGAGATGCCTCACTTTTCACAATATTCTTTTCTCACTCACTTAATAGCGGGCCAATTGGGGGAAGAAGCCCGTAAGAGATTAAAAGCCATAGATAGCCCCTATGTACAGAATAGCTTCTGGAGACTTCATGAAGGACGAACTCACATGGGTTGGTTTTGTGATCGCTTCCTGGTAGAAATCCATTGGGCCTTAACTGGGCTAATTCCAGAAAGATTAGGGCCAGGGGTAAGAGCATTCATTAAAGAAAAGGAGATAGGATATTTCTTCTTCATAGAGGGTTTTACTTACATCAGATTATATGGAGCTAAAATCCCTCCTAAGGTGTTACCCTAGTATTGCCCATTGTCCATAGCAGCCCTAGAATTATGTAGACAAGTGGCAGAAGAGGCTAAAATGAGATTGGTTAAGAAGCATGGAAAAGTCCCCTGGCTTGATGTTCCCTACCATTTTGGGGATTATGTATTTGTTGGATATCCTTCCCTACTCAAGGGAATGTTTGAATTGGACAATATGGGATTCGATGAAGTGTCATGGAGGTTTTATGACCCAAAAGGAACTTACAACAAGATGATGGAGAAGAGAGAGTATGCTCGAATCAAGCACCGAGAAGATGCTTTTGAAGAAAGCTTATTAGAAGCTATAGAGCAAAGATCAGATTTACAGACAGTATGGGATAATTTCCCTCCAAAAAGAGAGGTAGCACACAGGTTTGTGAAGCCTATGACTACCCAGCAGAACTAAGAAGGCTTCGAGAAATTTTAGTAGATACTACAACACTTGTTATGCCAAGGATAGACCCAACAATTAAAGAAGACCCTTTGCTGGAATTGATAGAGGAGCAGGACATAGACTTAATGGAGGTCATTGTTAGAACTGTTGATGTAGTAGAACAATAGGTTAAACTCCCAGTGAATGACCAACTCAGAATAGAAGCAACACCAAAAGAAGTTCCTCAACAGACCTATACAGACGAAGGCAAAGAAATAGTAACTTCCTCTTCTCAGAAAGCATCACCTACAAAGCAAGTTGTAGTTCCCATATCTGATAATGTGCTAGCTATAACCAGTGTGAGGAAATTGGCACCCATGGCCGTCCCTACCTCTATAACCATAAAGGGACAAGAGATCAAAATTCCCTCAGTGATACAAATGAATCCTAGGAAGACTGGTGGACTGGGTGGCCTTTTTCGAAGTTACTTAGTGAAGAGTCAAACAGAAATAACTCCAGTAGAAGCAAAGAAGCCCATATTGTCTTTACCAGTGGCCAAGGTTGTTTTGGAAAGGATAGATGAGCAGGCTGCCTTCATTGTTACAGATGAAAAAGAGTTGCAGTTGGTAGCAGGGATGGGAAATGTAGAAGAACAATCTTCAGAAAAAGCAGAGTTGAGGACAACTATGTCAGATATTGCTGAGATTAATCTCCCTCCCCTGCAAGACCCACTAGTTTTCAGTACCAATGAAGAAACAGGTGGATCATCAGTACTGGGTAAAGATGCAGATATAGCAAAACTTGTCAAAACAGTGAATGCTCAAGCCATTGATCAATTTGTTGAAAATATTGAAGCACTCAAAAAACAATTGGACCAAGAAGAAAAAGAAAAAGCAGAATTAAAAGTTGTGATAAGTAAGCAACAAGAAGAATTAAATAAGAAAGATGCTTCAATTGCCCACCCCCTATAGTAACCAAGGTTCAAGATCATGTATATTATTTGAATGTAATGAAAAAGGACATGTACAAAAGAATAAAATCTCAGGCCAAAGGTTTTACTGAAATGTTCAGGCAAATAAGGGTGATTCAAATAACTGCTCAAGAAATCATGACCTTGATGCAGGAAAGAGAAAAATATTTTAAATTCATTCACCCAACCCTGGACTACATAGGGGATCATTTTGAAGAACTGCAAGGACAAGAAATAACAACACCTGAAGGCAATAAAATTCAAATCAATTTTGAAATTTTCAAAGCAGCCATGTTTGGATCAAACCAAGAAAAATGGACAAATTCTATGACTGAGATGAATGATCTGATAAAGGATGCTACAGATAAACTGACAGATATTGGCCTATCCTTAGATCAATGCTTGGAAGCATCAGACATAGAAGGAATATTCAAAGAAACCCTTGAGATATTTGACTATGAACAAGGTGATGAGGAGGAGATGATTAAACAAACTACACTCATGGTGAATGCTACAGAAGCCTTACTACTTCAGTATGACAAAAACATGCATGTTATTGTTATACAAAAAAACAAAATTCTACAAGAAATGAATATGCTCAGGATTGCAACCACTTTTGACACAGAAATATGGAGGTTGATTGATGAGCATATTAAAGGGTTGCAAAGGAGTTTAAAGGGAAAAAGGGTCAATACCTGCACTCAAAAAAAAGTAGATTTTGCACCACAGATAGCTACAATAACAGGAGACATCTCTGGGGTAGTTAAAGGGTCAAAGGATCAAGGAAAGGCAACTCAAAAGAGGCCAGTTTGGAAAGCAGTAGCTAAACGCACCAAGAAGTAGCTGAATCAGATCAAAGTTCTCATCATACTTAAATCACCAGTTTAGTAGGAATTTGTTTGAACAAGTCAAAGAAAGGAGCACAGTCAAAACCTCAAAGCCAACTGGATAGCATATAGAACGGGTTCAATCAGATGATGCCAAGTGTACAACCAAAATTCAACCAAAAATAACAGAATCAAGAACCAACAACTATAAAAGGAAGCAGTAGGTCTGGATTCTGCATCAAGCAATTAGAGAATAGCATTTTTGCTAAGAGGTATACTTGAGTGCCCTGTTAGTTGTGTTGTTGTATTTCTTTGTGTCTATTTTATTTTATTCATTCTTTCTTCCTCCCCTTGCTGTGCAGGATTGTATGATAGGAAAGCGTTCAAGAAGCTGAGAATATTTCCAGTCTTATTGAGCCTAGGATTCAGAGATTCTTCTGTTACCATATTGGAACAAGGAGAGTTGGAGAGACCTGTTACATTATTTGAACAGAGTCCTCTTCATTGTATTGATGTATTTCTTTAAGAAAAATAGAGTTAAAAGGCATCCCGCCCACTCTGCATGTAATATTTTATGAAATCAATACAATTTTGGGTTTTATTCCTATCATTTCTTTGTCTCAGTATTGTGTGTATCTGTATAATGGGTTACATTATTTGAACGCATTATATACGTTTCTTTCATTGGTTAACTCTTGATTTTATTACGATATTCAAATGAGATTAAGAACACCAATTTTCTTCTCCCCTTCTCTCTATTTCATATTAAAATTGTTGTTAAATTGCTATAATAGCCCAATGAATCTAGGCACCGGTCTACATAAGGCATAACAATTGGTTATTTTCATGCTTGGTCATTTTAATAAAAATACTTATAGTTTAATATAAATCTAGAGTGTGCAAATTAGAAGTTTAATTAAAGAATTTTCGTTGGGGTTTCCTTACCCATTCTGTCGTCTTCTTTAGCAATATTCGGGTTTAGCAGAACATGAGGCAGGTCGACCAGAGCCTGTAATAGCTCGTTGGTTTCAAATGGATTCTTGTAGCATGACAATTGATTTCCTACGGATGCAAGAATCGGTTCCAACAATGACATAGGCTAGTGGGAAAAATGCAATTTACTCTCCATCCAAAGAACCTTTTGAAAATATTTATTTGTAACCTATATGATCAACTTTCTTATGAGTTGAAAATAACCACTTATCATATTTCATGCAAGCAGTAGATTTTGCTAAATGTGTGGAAGCCTCCCTCTTGAGAAGAGGGAAATTAAAGCTTAAGAAATAAGAGGAGAATCCATATAAATTCCAATATAAGAAACATGTAGTTGGTGGTGGAATCACCAATTCTAACCAAATCAATAATGTGAATACTATAGGTACTCTTCAAATGTTAGTTTTTAGCAAGCAACAAAAGTCTAGGAGAAACTTCACTAAGTTAGATAAACCTCTTGTTGGGCTTCAAAAATACCAACTTAATTAACACCCCTAATTGTCAATAAGTCTACAAGTCTAGGTGACTATAGGGTATAATGTCAAGTCCAAAAGCAAAAAGGAAGCTTTGAGAAAAACCAAAAGTCCAACTAGAAAGCTGAAAATCATAAACCATGGCCAAAAATTGTCCAAGTCTTCCTTTTTTTCATATAAAATTATCTTCCTAAGGTTTCTCTAAGTCTTCAGCAAAGTCTAAAATGCCATTATAACCCATTTCTCTTCTAAAACTCCATCACCGATCCTATCCACAACTAAAGTCAAACATTAGTGAATAGCAAAATCCACAAATGCACTATTGCCCATCTAAAATCTTCATAGCTGATCAATCATCGATATACATATCACATTAGTGATCACATAAAGATATAAATAAGTCAAATCACATCATCATTCTTGCAAATCCTCATCACCGATCCGATCAATTATCACTCAGCCTCATCTACGATGGCCAGTCTCAAGTACAAAGCAAGGGTTTACCAACGTTAACCTAACAAGACCCCTTCCGAAATACTTTGGTTAAGTGAAGTTGATATGTCCATGACCATAACATCCTTCAACGATAGCCCAAAACCTATGCAAAGTATTATTTTCTCATCAACACTTCCCATTACCGATCCATTCTTGACCCATCAATGATAGTATTTCTCATCAATGAATACTAGCCTCAGTTTATGTTGTATGCCAGTCAATTTTTAATATACCCAAGCAATAAGTGATAGTACCCAAAGCCAAG
This sequence comes from Wollemia nobilis, assembly GCA_028583015.1. Classification (NCBI taxonomy): domain Eukaryota; kingdom Viridiplantae; phylum Streptophyta; class Pinopsida; order Araucariales; family Araucariaceae; genus Wollemia; species Wollemia nobilis. The sequence goes on from JAQPPZ010017235.1 coordinate 19,162,286, forward strand.
ATAGTTTATTGCTACACCAAAGCCTTGTCGATGATTCAATCAGTGAAGCCCCTTCTCATCAGTGATCGTAAAATAGTTTAGTCTGGGGATATTATCTCTTCATCGCTCTTGTGGATAGCCTGTTGCCAATGCATCAACAACAATGATTATTCATTAGCAATAGAGTTTTCTCAAAGATATACAAAAGGTTGAATCATCATGGATCTTAGGTATTCCTCCCCTCGGAAGGAGATGTTTAATAAAATATCCACCTAAGTCTACCCTAAGTCTTATAACCATCATCATCGATAGGAAGCTACATTCACTCATCCAATCAATGATAGAATATATCCATCAATGAACAAATCTGGCCATTATCCTTGCAAAAAATTGTTAACGATTCATCAAAAATAGACTCATATGATCAGTGATAATGTACTTACATCACTTATTAAGGCTATCCTTTAGTGATTCATCAGTGACAAACTAAGAATAAGAGCGAAAAAAGTATTAATTATCTAGATTGTCCCATGAAAATCAATGATGATTAGTCCATATGGAAATTTGCAGGGCTCACTAACCAAATACTGACAAGAGGATGATGAGAAATATAGCCCAATATTCGAAGGCAACAATTCATCATATTTGCTCTCCTAGCTAGCCGCGGTGTACGATCCAAAAAAAAAGGCCATCCTCAACCACAAAGATCAGAAAATCTTTAGAATTACCAAGGAATTTATTCGTAAGGTATTTGATCTATATCCTCAAATAATCCCAAATGAAAAGGTGCTCGGGATACAATCTTCTTGTATGTTAAACACTCATTTTTATAGAAGCATGTTTGGTCTGGACTATAATGTGTCGTATAATTTTCCCATACCAAAAGTGGCTCTAAGAGTGTGGGCAAAATATTACGTTGACATGATCAACATCATAATGGGAAATAAAGACTTAGATAATATAAAAAGGGAGGTAATGTACATGGTTTTGCAACTAAATAAAATTGGAAAGCCTAGAAAAATATCCTAGAAAATAATATAAATAAGCAACTTGTAGCCCTACAGAAGGCCATCAAGGACAAGGAATAAATAATGCTTGAATTCATGTACTATTCCTTTCTCATACACCTCATAATCAGCCAGTTAGGTCCTAAAATTATAGAAACACTAGGAGGAGTGAATGCAGAATGTGTTTAGGATAGGACACCTTAGATCTAGGAAGGTTGGTCTGACATTAGTGAGTTTATTAGGAAATTTTTATTGTTCATCCACAATGAGCTGTGTGTTGTCGACCCCCCAAGAGTTAATATAAGAATAAGCATTTTCCTAAATAAGAATAAGGCTAGAAAGTTTTTCTTTGTAGAATATTTCACATATATCAGACTATATGGTGAGAAGATCCTTCCTAAGGTACTTTAAAAATTCTAATTGATATTAATCGCCACCCTTGAGATAGTAAGACAAATAGCTAAAGAAGTCAAAATGAGGGTAAATAGAGGCAAAGCAAGAGTCTTATGGCTTAAATTGCCCTTCAAAATAGGGCATTATATTTTCAGAGGATATCTCAGTCTGCTCAGATCTATGTGGAACATGGATGACTACTATTTCATCGAACTCACATGGAGAGCCTACGACTCAGATAAAATATATGACAAGGAAGTCCAAAAATTCATGAAATTACATATGGACCATGAGGAATATAGGTTTGAAGATGCGATGCAAATTGCCATAAACAATAAGGAACATATTAGAAAAGTTTGGGACATAAAAGAAAGATCCTACACACAATTTGAAGAAGTTGGCAACTATCGAACAACCTTGAATAGACTAATGGTAGCCACTGTGGATTCCTACGCTTCCTTAGTCCCATCAATTAAACCTAAGGAACTAGAAGACCTCTTCTTACAAATAATAGAAAAAGACCTATAGAAGCTCAAAATGGTTATTGAAGAGGTGTCTATTCCTGAAGCAAACCAACCATAGATTGAGCTAGACACTCAAGCAAGCCCACCAAGAAAGTTTCCTGAGGCTGAAGAAGAAGTACCTACCATAGTCTAGATAGCAATTTCTTCTAGACTAGCTGAAGAAGCTTCAGGTTCAACACCTATAGTAATAGAAGAGACTAAGAAATCACTTGTAAGTATTCTGATACAGAAGCCAGGAAACACAACCACTATGCATTTGATAGTAAACAATACAAAATGAAAAATCCCTCAGGCTGCCATGAAGAAGGTCACATGAGCAAGAGGACTTGAAAATTTCTTGAGAGAGTTAGTGCCTAAATAAATATCTTCGCCTAATTCTCCAACATCCAAAAGAGCCCGTATCGAAGTTGGCCCAACCTTTGGAACCTCTCACTCTAGAATACCGATGAAAGTCAAATAAACTAATATACAATTCAGTGTTGAGTAAGAACAACTAGAGGTAGTAGAAGCAATCACTGACAAAAAGGTTGCTCAACAGTTGTTGGCTCAATAAAGAATTACTCATATTGGTTCTAAAGTAGCTATCACACTACCCCTACCAGAAAATCCCATTGAGTTTTGCATTGATACCAAATCCAAACAAGTGAAATGGATAGGGGATAACATTGACATGTTGAAAGCAAATCGTGCAACAAGCTTATGTGAGGTATTCTGAGTGTTTTGTCTAGGTTATCGTATCTTCTCTATTTTTCTTTGTTTTAGCCATCTTCTCAAGTTCATCCCACCCTTGTGCAGGTGTTGCCGAAAGTGAGGTAGTCTGTCTGAGATGATTTCCAAAGTTTGTTCTAGAGTTAAATTCTATATGTCACTACTTTTAGGATAGTAGATAGTAGTCCCCTGTTACGTCATTCGAACGGGGTGACCTATGTATTGTATTGTTCAAAAAAACTTGAGTATTCTGCTGGGTTCATTCATTGTAAACAACTCATTCTGAATATAATACAAAATTATCTGGTTCTCTCTTTTTGGAAAACTTTTGTGCAATGTGTGTTTGTTATCTTGTCTACATCTTGCATTATTTGAACATGTAGACAATGTTTCTTCATTGATTAAAGAGTCTGTGTTTATTACGATATTCGAATGGGCATAGATTTATCAGTATTTCTTTCTCTTTCTATTCTCTATCATATGAATGATTAAAACTGCTATGATAGCCCAATGGATAAGACACCGGTCTACCTTTAATAATGAATGCTTGTATCATATGCTTGGTCAATAATATTTCATTACTTATTTCAATCTGGTTGAGCTGGTTTCCTGAGAAACATTACATAAGCTCATATTAGGGTGTCCAGACCTGGCCTATTTAGCTTCCAAGTTATCCTAGGATGAAGTGGTGAGTCAACCAGAGCTCACATATCTGCTTGTGGGCCTCCAAGGATTTGAAGAACGTGATAGTCTATAAGGATATTCAAATATTTCCACAATAGTTTTCTGGCATCGTTGTCGGGGATCGAACCTTTTGTGTGTCAGTTTCATTTTTTAGAAGGTTTATCTCCAATGACAACTTATTTTTACAACACCACAGTTCTCTAGAATTTGATTTCTATCTGATAAATTGTAATTTTTTGAGAGCTTGTGAGTGCTGGGATTTTCAAAAGCTTATCTAAGAGATTGAGGAAATTTTAGAGCCGAGCAATCTTGGCCTGAGTGAGGTCCTTCTCGTACTAAAAGTACTAGTGACTCTGAACGAACCCAAAATAATAAGGAGGATCTGATCTTGTGCACACCAGACGCAATTGCAAAGAGCTCTTCCTAGTATTTGAAGACCTAGAGGTATTTACCCATACCCGCAAGGGCCCAGTCCTTAAAAATTTTATTTATCAGAATAAGGCTTATACAGTTAGTAATAAGTCTAGTAATAAGTCTAGTAAAAATCTATCCCTATAAGCAACTCTATTATTAGCACTTTCATAGTCAATACCCCTATCATCACTATGGCACAACCAAATCAGAACTTGCAAGTATGGAGGACTAATAGGTATAGACCTTTCCAACTACCTCAGAATTTACATCCCTTGCTAGCCAAAGCCCATAAATATTTGCCTAAATTCCAAGGCAACATTGTTATCTCTGGAGAAGATCATATCAAAAGCTTCCTACATGCATTAGACAGTCTAGAGGTTGAACATGAGGATGTAGTTCTCAAACTATTCTTACAAACATTAGAGGGTGATGCAAGAGACTAGTTCAACTATCTCCTACTGACCAAATCCTTGATTTCCAAACCATGGAAGGTGTATTTTTAAAGAAATATGGGGAAAGAAAGAATGAGCAGTCTTTGCTAACAGAGCTTGCAATAGTCAAGAAGAAAGAAAATGAGTCTGTAGAAGACTTCAACAAATGATTTTTCAAAATCAGAAGCAAAATTCCCATTACCCTAAGACCCACTGATCATCAGGCCATATGCTTCTATAAGAATACCTTCTATGGAGAATTCAGTTATGAGTTAAGATAGCATAGGACCAACACCATTGATGACTGTATGGAACAAGCCCTAGAAATAGAGAGAAATATGTTAGACAGTGGGAAGATGAAGCCATACACCTCTGAGTCAAGTTCTAGCCAAGTAGATAGGAAACCCAAGAAGGTAGGGTTCACAATGTTGAAGAAGGTTGAGGTCGACCCCCTAGAAAGACTATCCAACCAATTTACAAAAATGTTCAATACAATTAATAATAGGTTATCTAAAATTGAGAGGGATAAGTCTATAAATGATGAACAACCAGCCCAAGTACAACATGATAATAGACCCCAATTTTGGAGGAACTTTAATAGAAACTAGACAAGAAATAATGGGGAAGAAGGGAGCAAAAATGGAAATAATGGTTGGAAAAGGAGAGAAGGCCCAAAAGACATGGATGCAGTCCCAAATCCCATGGCCACTACCAATACCATCTCTAACTTTCGGTACCATTGTAGTGAGTGTGATGCACCCCATAGCCCAACCACCTATGCAATCTATCTAGGTGCACATCCCAATGATAATATAGAGGAAGAATCAAATGAGGAAATAAGAATAAATTCTTATTGGACTAAGGAAGATGAGGAAAGAGAAAAATAGTTTGAAAAAGAAATGGAAAAATTACCTAAGTCAAAAAAAGAACCTAGAGCTATGGTCTTAGAGAATCTGGAAATCCTTAAAAGACCTCAAGAGAATAGATATGAAATGATGAAGCTAGGTAAGATTACTCCAATAATTGAAGAGGTGGAAACCCTAGAAAGAATGCATGCTATTAATCTGAGAGGTAGAACAGTGCTCGATAGGGCAAATAAGTCTGACAAGGTAGACATAGTTCAACAAACTCAAAACAAAGATAAAGCTACCAAGAAATAAAACAATAGTAATCAGCAAGCAACCTCTGAAGTTGAAACAAGAAATGAAGTTCAAAAAACAAAATTTGACAAGAATATTGAAGTCAAGAAGGTTGAATTTGATGTAGGTCAAGAACTAGCTAAACAAAAGATTAATATCACCTTTGGAGAATTAATGACTATACCAAAGTATAGAGATCAGGTGTGTCAAGCCTTTGGTTTGGTTGAGCCATCTAATAATCATATATGCAATTTCTTAGTAGTAGAAAAGCCCAAGCCCATTCCTAGAAATCCATCAACTATGAGACCTTTCTATATATCCTTAAGATATAATTCAGACTTTGAGGGAGCAATATGTAATTCATAATTGCATGTTAGATAGTGGAGCATCACATAATGTCATGCCCAAACAAGTGGTAGATCAGTTAGGCCTAATATGCACCAAAGACTCTCCCCCAATATCTATCATGGATAGTAGACAAATCCCATGTGCAAGAATTATTACAGGACTATTAGTCTATTTAGACCAATACCCAAAGAAAGGCATAGTCATGGATGTGGTTGTAGTTGATGTAGATCCATTTTTTTATTGCTACTATCAAGACATTGGGCTGAACAATTAGGAGGTTCCATCCAATTAGACTGGTCTTATGCCACTATCCCCCTTACAGCTAAAGAGCAGGCTACCCTTAGGAGGGAACCTTTCCATAGGTATTCTATTGAGCTCAAAAAGTCTGATAATACCACTTTCAACTTAGTCTAATATTTTGAGGAGAAAGAGATAGGAGTCTATTCTATCTGGCATTCCCCATTCTTAGCTGAAGTACTAGAGGTAGTTGATATGGACCCACAGATAATCATAGAAGTTGATATTGAGTCCACAAGGATTTTAACATCAAAAATATGGACCCTCACATTTGATGGGGCCAAGTCACACACTAGGGTAGGGGCTAGAGTCAAACTGACTGACATCAATGGGAATTATTTAGGTATTCCATATAGACTACACTTCCCATGCACAAACAATGTGGCTAAATATGAAGCATTATTGTTAGGCTTGAGAAAATCCAAATAACTAGAAATTAATTATATAACTATATATGGTGATGCCAAACTAAATATAGCATATTAAAGGTAAGTATCAGGCCAAGAACCCCAGGCTAAAATAATATAAATAGACTATCCAAGAAGAAATTAACAAATTTCTAGCCTTCAACATCACATATATCCCTAGAGGACAAAACCAGGCAGCCAATCTATTGGCCATAAATGCCTCAGGTGCAGATAGTCCAGAGATAGACATAGAGTATCAAGAAAGGTTCCCTACCATTTCAGTATATCATCCATCTATCCTAGACAACATAGTGTATCTACAAGTTTTTCAAGATGACATAGACATCAAATATTTTATGACATTGTAGAATCAATATGCTGAGATTATATGTGATGAAGAGGATGAAGAAAAGTTGAAAAAGGTGATCAGAGAGCCAATGGAGGTAATACAATTAAAGACCAATAAGTTACCCAAAGGTTTGATTTCACTAGAAATTTTATTTGATGATTTTGATAAAGCTCATAAACCAGCCTTGCAAGGATTGGAAGTAGAAGAAATTAATATTGGTATCGAGCAAGAGCCCAAAATGGTTAAGGTGGAAAAATCTATGTTAGAGAAAGAAAAAAGAGATTACATAAAATATCTAAAAAAGCATAAAGATGCCTTTGCTTGGAGCTATGAAGACCTCAAAACTTTTAACACCGAGATAATGAAGCATATTATCCCACTCAAAGAGGGTACTAAACCACACAGATAAAAATAGAGGAAGTTTAATCCAACACTGCACCCTATAATGCAGAAAGAAGTCCAAAAGCTATTAGATGCCAAGATTATCAGAAAAGTTAGATTTTTGACATGGATAGCAAATTTAGTGCCAGTAAGGAAGAAAAATGGAGATATCAGACTATGTGTAGACTTTAGAAATCTAAATAAGAACTCCTTGAAAGATAATTATCCACTACCAAACATGGAACAACTTTTACAAGTAGTTGCAGGATCAACCAGAATGTCTCTATTGGATGGATTCTCAGGATACAACCAAATTCAAGTCAACCCTGAAGACAGGCATAAGACAACATTCACTACTCCTTGGGGAACGTTTGAATATCTCAGAATGCCTTTCAGATTGATGAATGCAGGAGCCACATTCCAAAGAGCTATGGATTTTACTTTCAAAGGCTTGATGTTTAAAATGGTGGTAGTCTATTTGGATGACATAACAGTCTTCTCCAAAAATCTTGAAGATCACTTTGAGCATCTCACTCAAGTATTCACTAGGTGTAAGGAATTTGGTATTTCACTAAATCCCAAGAAGTGTATCTTCAGGGTAAAGTAGGGTAAGCTATTGGGGCACATCATCTCCAAAGAAGGAATTAGTATAGACCCTGAAAGAACTGAGGCCATTGCCAAAATCCCTCCACCCAAAAACTTGAAAGGAGTTAGATCATTTTTTGGGAAAATTAATTTTGTCAGAAGGTTTGTGCCAAATTTTTCCCAAATTGCAAAGCCTATAAATGCCATGATCAAGAAAGAAGGCATTATTATATGGACAGAGGAAAATTTGTAGGTCTTTCAAAAAATCAAAGATGCTATCACTCAAGCTCCTGTATTAGCCTATCCATATTATCACAAAGATTTTAATATCTACTCTTTCTCTTCAGAAGATGCCATTGCTGTTGTATTGTCATAGAAAGATACAGAAAACATAGAGAGACCAGTGGCATTTATGAGTTCAGGATTGAAAGGATCACAACTGAAGTACACCATGATAGAGAAATAGGCCTTCACACTCATAAAAGCTTTAGAGCACTTCAAAGGAATTTTTGGAGCTAATAAAGTTATAGCTTGTATTCCCTTCTCAACCATCAAAGATGTTTTCACTCAGAATGAGCCTACAAGTAGTTCAGCTAGATGGACAGTCAAGCTACAACAATATATGGTGGAATTCAAAGTTGTGAAGACCATTAAAGGACAAGGTCTAGCAAAGTACATAGCAACTAAAGGGGGGAAGACTTCAATAATACACTGGACACTATTAATATACATCAAAATGATAAAAAGAGAGCATCTAAAGATGACTGGTATAAATACATTGTGAAATACTTACAAATATTGACACTCCCTACTGGCTGCACTCAGAATAGAATGAGAAGTATCAAATTGCAAGCACAAAAATATCATATCCAAGAAGATAAACTTTATTGGAGACACCCAAGTGGTGTGCTACTGCTCTACCTTTTTCAAGAAGAAGTAGCTGGAATCATTGAGGAATTTCATGTTGGATTTTGTGGAGGATATTTTGCACCAAAGGCAACTACTAAAAACATCATGAGGGTAGGTTATTACTGGCCTTCTCTATTCAAGGATGTACACCAACTAGTAAGAAAATGTCAAAACTATCAGATATTTGATGGTAAGAAAAAGTTACCTACAATACCTTTAAAACCTATGATAGTAGAAGCTCCTTTCACTCAATGGGGTTTAGACCTGATAGGAGAGATTAATCCAAACTCATCAGGGGGTCACCGATGGATAATAACTACCACAGACTATTTCACCAAGTGGGTGGAAGCTGCCCCATTAAAAATATCTACTACAGAAGTCATTATTAAATTTCTGGAAGAAAATATCCTGACCAGATTTGGGGTGCCTAGAAAATTGGTAACTGACAATGGTAGCAGTTTTATTTCCTATGAAATGGTGGATTTTTGTAGTAAGTACAATATTGAACTAGCTCATTCAACCAACTACTACCCTCAAGGAAATGGCCTAGCAGAATCCTCGAATAAAAACCTTATAACCAGGATTAAAATATCTCTAGGCAGAAATAAAAAGAGTTGGGACAATGAGCTGAAATTTGCTCTATGGACCGATAGAATTTCCATCAAGAGAGCTACAGGAAGAACACCTTATGAATTGGTATATGGAGAATAGGCCTTACTTCCCCCACAAGTTGAGAGACTTGCATTGGCTTTGTTACTCCAAGATCACAAAAATCCTGACAGTCTACAGAGAAGAATGGATCAGATTGTCAAATTGGAAGAAGACAGAAGAGAAGCTTTCAAGAGAATGACCCAAGAAATACATAAAACTACTCAATTATTCAACAAGAAGGCCAGGGGAAATCCATTTGTAGAAGGAGACATAGTATTGTATTGGGACCCAAAAAATGACAAACCAGGAGAAAAAGGCAAGCTAGAGCCCAAATGGCTAGGCCCTTATCAGATTTTCCAGAAGATAGGCCAACACACCTACAGGTTGCAGATCCTTGCAAGGTGAAGAGATGCAATTCCCAATAAATGGCCAACATTTGAAGATCTACCATCCCTGTAATGGGGATTAGTTTGGTATGAACTATTTGTGTCTACCTTTGTACATATGTATATATTACAATTCAATCAATTTTAGTCCTTTTATAGTCTTATGTGTTTTCATTCCAATTTATAGTAGTAAGTTTTTAGTATTTTATGTTTTTAAGTGTTTAGTTTTTTTATGCTTTCGAATTTTGTTCAGTCTTAGCCAGGATGGTCATAAATTAGAGAATTTGTGGAATCTAAATCCAAAATTGATTCCTTGAAAGTAGTGCCTATATAAAGACTATTGCAAAAGGTCCACAGGGGAAAGGTTTCAGTCAGGTCTACATTGCTCGCAACTAGAGATTCTAGAGTCCTCAAGAGAAATTTTTATCCTGATAGATCAAATATTTCTCTTGTCCCAGACAGAGCCTGTGTTGGGCTTCAAAAATCCCAACTTAATTCACACCCCTAATTTTCAATAAGTCTAGCAGTCTAGGTGACTATAGGGTATAAGGTCAAGTCCAAAAGCAAAAAGAAGCCTTGAGAAAATAATCAAAAGAACCCCCCTTCTATAAAAAAAAAATATTCCCCCCCCCCCCCCCTACCCCCCCCCCCCCCTAAAGTCACTCAGAAAGTTGAAAATCATAGACCATGGCCAAAAATTATCCAAGTCTACCTTATTTTCACCCAAATGATCTTCCTAAGGTTTCCCTAAGTCATCCACAAAATCTAAAAGGCCATTAATAACCCATCGCTCTTTCAAAACTCCTTCATCGATCCTATCTGCCACTAAAGCAAGACATCGGTGAATAGCCAAATCTACAAATACACTATCGCTCATCTAAACTCTTCATCATCGATCAATCATCGATAGACATTTCCCATCAATGATCACGTCAAGACAAAAATAAGGTGAAGCACATTGTCACTCTTGCAAAGCCTCATCGTCGATCCGATCAGTGATTGCTCAGCCTCATCCATGATAGCTAGTCTCAAGTCCAAAGCAAGGGTCTTACCAACGTCAACCTAACAAGTCCCCCTCCCAATAGACTTTGATCAAGATAAGTTGTTTTAAAGGTAAAATTTCATGCACCCAAAGTCTCATCGTTGATCTGATCCATGACCATAGCATCCATTAGTGACTGTCTAAAACCCATGCAAAGTCTTCATCGCTCATCAAAATTCCTCATCATTGATCCATTGTCAATCCATCAATGATAATATTTCTCATCAATGAAGACTAGCCTCGAGTCATGTGGTCTACCAATGTTTTCAATTTGCCCAAGCTATAAAAGCAACAATAGTCCCAAAGCCAAGAGAGTTCATCTCCAGTCTAAAGCCTTGTCAACAATTCAATCAATGAAGCCCTTTCTCATCAATGACCACCAAATAGTTCAGTTTGGGCATAGTCTTCTTCATCGCTCTTAGATAAAGTTAGTCGCCAATTCATCAGCGACAATGAGTATTCATCAATGATAGAGCTTTCCTAAAGGTATCCAAAGGGTTGAGTCATCATGGTCTTAGGTATTCCCCTCTTAGCATGAGATGTCTAATAAAACATCAACCTAAGTCTACCCTAAGTCTTATAATCATCATCATCGATAGGAAGTTGCCTTCACTCATCCATCAATGACAACATATATCCATCAACGAACAAGTCTGGCTATCATCCTCACAAAAGCATTATCATCGATTCATCAGTGATAGCCTCATATGATCAACGATAATGTATTTCCATAGCTCATTAAGGATACCCATCGATGATTCATCAATGATAGACCAAGGAGAAGAGAAAAAAAGATATCAATGATCCAGATCATCCCATGAAGATCAACGATGCACATTTCACCTAGGAAGGCATGGGGATCACTAACCAAAGACTGATAGAAAGAATGATGAGATGGATAGCCCAATATCCAAAGACAATAATCTTAAAAGAGGTGGTAAAATCAAAATTGGCCCGAGGCACGAACGTATCTCCTCGAGGCACACAAAGATCAACAAAACACCCACGACAAATCTCCAGCTCAAAATGATAGACAAAAGTAGGCAACGTGGCACCAATAAGAGAGTGACACTTGAGGACGTAAGCCTAGGTGGATAAATCATAGCAAAGGACCTCCTTTCAAGACTGTCATTACACACATAATGCTGGCATGATCATTAAAAATAATCAGGGAAGGTGGTTGAAATAAATTAAGGCTCTACATGCGTGCTCTCTCAAAAGCCATGATAAACATTCTTCCGCCAAAAATTCGACCTCCTTTATAGAAATTTGTCTGAGTGAATTTCATAGAGAACGATTGTAAGCAAACAAGTACAACCAATATTACAATCTAGCACCATGGCATCATCCAACAAACCCAAGAAAATTCCTAGTGCATCCAAGAAGAAGCCTGCCAAAACTATTCAGTCTATCAAAGAAGAAATCACAGATAGAGTTCTCAAAGTATCATAGGCTTACCCATATGAGGAGCTACAAGGCAAACCCATAAAAAAGAAGCAACAAGAAACATTAGAAAAGAAGGCACCAATAAGGGAGATTATTGAAGAACAAAAGCAGGAATATGAGGATGCTACCATTTTTTATTTTGAGCAGATAGAAGAAGATTACTGGAGACATCAAACAATGCTCAAAGACATTTTTCAAAGAGCCAGGGAAAAGCGTTACGATGATAGCATGTACTACAATAGATGGAACAGTAATTTGGGAAAGCTTATCTTCCCGTGTGTCTATCATTCATCAGATTTTCTCTCTTGGTTGGCCGCGATGTACGATCCAAAAACGAAGGCCATCCTCAACCACAAAGATAAAAAAATATTCAGAATCACCAAGGAAGTTATTCGTAAGGTATTTGATCTATCTCCTTCCCAAATAATCCCAAATGAAAAGGTGCTCGAGATACAATCTTCTTGTATGTTAAACACTCATTTTTATCGAAGCATGTTTGGTCTGGACTATAATGTGTCGTATAATTTTCCCATACCAAAAGTGGCTCTGAGAGTGTGGGCCAAATATTATGTTGACATGATCAACATTGTAATGGGAAATAAAGACTTAGATAATATAAAAAGGGAGGTAATGTACATGGCTTCACAACTAAATAAAATTGGAAAAATACCAATGTATGCTTGGGAAAATATCCTAGAAAATAATATAAATGAGCAGCTCACAACCCTACAGAAGGCCATCTAGGACAAGGAAGAAATAATGCCTGAATTCATGTACTATTCCTTTCTCATACACCTCATAATCGGCTAGTTAAGCCCCAAAGTTGTAGAAACACTAGGAGGGGTGAATGTAGAATGTGTTCAAGATAGGCTGCCTTGGATCTAGGAAGGTTGGTCTGACATTACTGAGTTCATCAAGAAATTTATGTTGTTCATCCATAATGAGCTATGTGGTGAAGACCCCCAAGAATTAGTATAGGAATAAGCAATTTCCTAAATAAGAATAAGGTTGGGAAGTTTTTATTTGCAGAAGATTTCACATATATCAAACTATATGGTGCAAAGATCCTACCTAAGGTACTTCTAAAATACTGCCCGATGTCAATCGCCACCCTAGAGATAGTAAGACAAATAGTTGAAGAAGTCAAAATGAGAGTAAATAGAGGTAAAGCAAGAGTCCCCTGGCTTAAATTGCCCTTCAAAATGGGGTATTATATTTTCAAAGGATATCTCAGTCTACTCAGAGCTATGTGGAAGATGGATGACTATTTTTTCATCGAACTCACATGGAGAGCCTATGACCCAGACAAAGAATATGACAAGGAAGTCCAAAAAGTCATGAAATTACATATGGGCCATGAGGAAGACAGGTTTGAAGATGCAATGCAAATCACCATCAATAACAGGGAGCATCTTAGAAAGGTTTGGGAAATAAAAGAAAGACCCTACACACAGTTTGAAGAAGTTGGCAACTATCAAACAACCTTGAATAGACCAAGGGCAGTCACTATGGATTCCTACGCTCCCTTAGTCCTATAAATTAAACCTAAGGAACTAGAAGACCCCTTCTTGCAAATAATAGAAAAAGATCTACAAAAGCTAGAAATAGTTATCGAAGAGGCATCTGTTCTTGAAGAAAACCAACCATAGATTGATCCAGCCACTCAAGCAAGCCCTCCAAGAAAATTACCTTAGGCTGAAGAAGAAGAAGTGCCTACCACAGAACATATATAAAGTCCTCCTAGAGTAGCTGAAGAAGCTTTAGGCTTAGAACCTCAGGCAACAAAAGAGATTGAGAAATCACTTGTAAGTATTTCGGTACAGAAGCTAGGAAACACCACTACTATGCATTTGATAGTAAACAATGAAAAATGAAAAATCCCTCAGGCTACCATGAAGAGGGTCACACGAGTAGGAGGACTTGAGAATCTCTTGAGAGAGTTAGTGCCTAAAGAAATATCTCCACCTAATTCTCCACCAGCCAAAAGAGCTTGTATAGAAGCTGGCCCAACCTCTAGAACCTCTCACTCGAATACTGATGAAAGTCAAAGAAACTAATATTCAATTTAGTGTTGAGGAAGAACAACAACTAGAGGTAGTGGAAGCAATCATCGATGAAAATGTTTCTCAACAGTTGTTGGCTCAACAAGGAATTACTCAGGCTAGTTCTGAAGTAACTATCACACTACCCCTACCAAAAAATCCCATTAAGTTTTGCATTGATCCCAAAGCCAAGCAAGTGAAATGGATAGGGGATAATATTGACATGTCTCATAATGTCTCATCTCTGTATCATAATATGGAGATAATTTTTGATCTCTATATCATCCCAAAGGCAAAAATTATATTTTATATAATAATGTCTCATCTCCATATCATAATATGGTGGAGATAATTTCTTCTTCTATCTATGTCACTACAAGACAACAATAGAAAAACAATCTTTTGTTCATCCTTCTCAACCACATTTGGTACTTCATGCTAAGAAAATCCCTTCCTATTAAGGACCTCAACTCATATTAAAGTAAAAAAATCAATCTAAAGGTGCTTTCAATCTTAAATAAAAACTCACAAGCACCTTGGCCAAAATATTTCTTCTTGAACTTCTTCAAACCCCTTCAACTCATAGATAAGCCTTAAAATTCTAAGTGAGCAAATTATACCTCAATAACTTCATCCCAATAACCTTACTAATGTATTAGGATCTATTGGGATCAACCATTCTATAATATATTTTTATAAGGATGATCTTCCTCCACCATCCATGCATGTGGAACTTCTCCTTTACATTATAGATCACATCAGTGATCTATTTATCAAAAGAACTTTTATTGATAATGGATCAAGCCTAAATCCTTGTTCCTGGTGTGGCAAAGAGAGTGAGAAGAATAGTTTGCACAATAATATTAATAAAAAAAACATTAGCCTAACATTAGAAAATAGATAGGCTAATATAGGTTACAAAATAAGTTGTTTAACCACATTAACGCTAACCATAGGAAATAGCGCTAACTGACTAATAACTAACCTAGGATATTTAAATATTAACCTAGGATAAGAATGATAAATATCTAGACTGTAAAAGTAACTACTCTTTTACCTAGTGGAGTAAATGGTAAATATCCCAAGTAATGGAATAGGTTACATTATTTGGGTAATACATACATATCCCTCTATACAACAATATTTGGGTAAAGTATATAACTACCCCAATACAGTGAAGAAGATGTTTGATCTGCTAGTTCTTTGCTCTGTCACAGTGCTCTAGCTGCTCCTATGTAAAAAGTGGGTCATTCCTCACTTTGTCTTCATGCCAACGAATGTCCTTATGGTAATCACATCATCCAACCGAATTGCATGGGTAACCAACCGCTGCAATTGCTAGGTGTAGTAGAATAGATCACTGCATACAAGGTTCATTCATTTTATAATATGAGCTTGTAAAATATAAGGTAGCTAAAGTGTCGGTCACTGCCGAAAATGCACCCTTATAAGTTCCCCCTTCTCGTTGCAAAACATAGTGTATTCAATTTCTGAAGGAAGTGTGACTAAGGTGTCGATCGAAGCTGAAAATGCACCCTTATAAGCCTTCTTCCCTATTTACAAAAATCAGTGAAGAAAAGAAATTTATATCCCCCCTCAATTGCAAAAAGTGTGCAATGCAAGAGTGTGGTGAAGGATTTTACAAATATTGCCTCCTAGACAATTTTACATCACAAAAATTCGCTCCTCTTGTTACAAGTACTTCAAACACCTAGAATTTTCTATTTATGAAGCCTAAAAGAGGTACAAGCACCCCTTATTGCAAGGTCTTCAAACAAAATACTTATGCTATTTATGAAGCCAAAAATAGGAGAGAGAGAAAATGGTGCTTTTGCCCAAGGTGACACGTGTTTTCCCTCTACAATACTGTTTTAGCCATGAGCACTCTGTGTGCTCTCTTTGAACCAGAATCAGAATCAAAATGAGACACTTCACTAGAAATATGGCTTCTATGATGTGCCTTTGCCATTTTAGTTTTGCTTGTTTGGAAACCAACACTGAATGGTGTCATGGTTGTCATTTTTACAATTTGTGCAAAACTATGCTTTCTAGGCAATTTTATCAAAAAGGTCACCAAATCATCCTTCCTTATTGTAAGAACTTCAAGCATGATTGTTGTTATGAAGTCTAAAAGAAAAAGTATAATTTTTATGACTTCTACTTTTATGATTGCCTTTACAAGTTTTAGTTCCCTCTTGTCAAAAATATGTGTTTTGAAGGAAGAAAGGAATTATCCCCCCTTAGTGCAAAGGATTGCAACATTTTAAGGTTCCTTATTTTCAAAAACTTGTTCTTTATTTTGATTACCCTAAAAGAGTACCAAAAGATAATTCACTCAAACAGATATTTAATGGTACTTGCCTTAACTCCCTTCAAGAAGGATGAAAAGTTTGAGGAAATTAAGCCAAACAAATAAGAGTGAATTAGGGGTTTTTTTGATTTAGTGAATAACATGGACTTATACTGAGAGGGGGGGGTGAATAGTATAAGACTTAACCAATTAATAATTTTAACTTTAGATAGCAGTGGCATCAACACAACATTAATCAAGACAGAAAGCATCACACATTGAAGACCCATTTTTAACGTGGTTCACCCAAAATGGTTGGGCTACGTCCACAAAAACTTTTCTCTAAAAGTTATCTCAAAGTTCTTTGGGAATCCTTCCCAATTACAATGTTTATGAGCCTCGGCCCAAAGGAGATACCTTCCCCTCTACTCTGGAAATGATCCCTCAGAAGATCAACTGCCTCTACCTCTTGCCAGAACGTGGAACTCCTTTCCATCGAAGACCTCCTATCCTCAATGCTTAGCCTAAGAGACCTCTGCCTTCTATGATCATGTCCACAGCAGCTCAACAACCTGTACCAAACACAGTCAATCGGTCTAGTACAAGTCTTCCTCTGTCTGTCAGATCTGTCCAACTCTTGAACAAATCAATCCTCTGCATACAAGCCTTCTCAAAGACTTGCCAACTATCCTCAGGTTCTTCTCATAGAACCAATGCACCTCTGTCCTCAAGTTCTCTCGATAGAACTATCAAACTCAGCTCACAAGTCCTCTGCTAGGACCTGTCCAAATCTGCTCACAAGTCCCCATCGAAACCTATCCAAAAATTGCTCACAAGTCCCCACCGAAACCTGTCCAAAAATTGCTCACAAGTCCCCACCGGAACCTGTCCAAAAACTGCTCACAAGTCCCCACTGGAACCTGTCCAAAAACTGCTCACAAGTCCCCACTAGAACCTGTCCAAAAACTCAGCAAGCTCACCAAGAAAAACTTTCTTAGTAGGAAATCACAAAGTGAATTGTTAGAGACCCAATGTGATTTGTCAAACTCATAGAAGCATAAAGAGAATTGTTAGAGACTCAATATGTTCTATACTCAAATCCCAATCTCAAAACTCAACTCAAATCAACTCAGCTCAATCTCAATCTCAAATCTGAAAACTCAACTCAATATCTGAAATGGATAGGATAGAATGTTTTCTTTCAAGAACATGAAACCCCAACAATTGCCAACTATGCAAAGAATCACATAACAATGATACTCATGTTCTTTTCACCATCAATTAGGGTTTCAACAACAATGCTCATCAAACAAGGTTTAGTCAACCAACACCATTCAACTCAACATCAACCTTGAAGCATTCAACCAATCATCACAAGAAAAGGAAACAAGTAGAAATCCTTTTCCCTCCAAAGATATTTGAACAAAATAACCACCAACACAATATCACCAAATGCAAAGAATAACTTGCTCAAATCAACTCAATGGAGTAAGCCCAATATCATGAATCAAGTAAAGCAATAACTTGATCAAACAACCTCTATGGAAGCAACTCAACCATCAAACTCAAAACAGCCAACCAAGGGTTCCACCAACTCAATGCAAGTAGCTAGACTCACAAATATAAACCCTAGTGCACAAAGCTTCCACTATCTCAAACCAAAAATTATGCATTCACCAAAAACTCTCCTTAAGGATAACAATGCATAAGTAGTCTTCAACAAACCAGAAAATAGGATTTACACCTAGCCAAAGGATACCTAGTAGAATACCTTTTCACTCCAACCTTATTTCAGAAAACATACACCAATCATACTCATAAGAAGAATGTGCCCATACCTTATTGGAGTAGAAGATAATTGAACCTTCAAGCTGTCACCACACACAACTCTCAAACTTATAAATCGTTGTCCAAGAAACTCCGAATTTCATGGCATAAAGACGTTTTAATAAAAACGTGTGTTACTCTAGCAAAGCACCCCCGCGAGACTCGAAACGGTGACCTCCGCCAATGCAGCGCCCAACAACAACCTTCGCTGCCACTAGCCCATGCGGGCTACGAAGTTCACAAGTGAACTTCCCTCCACTTCACCCTCAAAAAAACTCTCGAAGACTTTTCAACCGCACGTGCTTCTAAGTCTTCCTTCGATCGCAACGAATACAGAGCACAAACACCGCAAATTGCATTTGAGGAATTTCGAATTAATTAGCCTTCCAACCTTAGGAGTTGGAGAATAAATAGTCTCTTCGAAGACACCTTGACGTCGACGGAAATAAAGACCATTTCGAAATTAATCAAAAGTCTTTTCAAAAAGGGTTTAAAAACCCTTAAATAATTTTAATAAATTAAGAATAAAAAAGGTTTAAAAACCTTTAAGTATTTTTAATAAATTAAAAATAATTTCTCCCTTAATTAATTAAATAATTAATTAATTAAAACCTTGAAGGGTTTTAAATAATAATTAAATAAATAATAAAGAGAACCTCCATTGGTTTTAATAAAAACCATTTAACTTGGTTTTAATAAAAACCCTATCCAACTTGGTTTTAATAAAAACCGGTTTGGTTTTAATGAAAAACCCTTGCCAATGGAATCTCTCCGGATTCTCTTAAAAATATTCTCTTGGAATCTTCCACCTTTGAAGCCAACACATCCTCTTAACATTAATGCCATTTCCTTTTGACATCAATGACAACTCATAGACAAGAAGCTAGGATCTCAAACCCAAAATTGCCAACAATCTCCCCCTTTGTCATTGATGGCAAACCATGCTTCTCAACAACACAGAAACTCAACATAAATAGCTCCCCCTGTCTTGAGGCTTTCCTCTTCACTTTGAAGCTCTCCCCCTTACTCATATCTCTCCCCCTTTGTCATCAATGGCAAAGGGTCACCTTTGGGGCTCGGGACTAAGAATGAGCCTCTTAGCTTAGTCCCTCCCCCACCTCCTGATGAGGTGATTAATTCTAGGGTGGGAGTACAACTCCCAATTTCTCCCTTAGATACTCAAACGTATCTCTTGGAAGAGGTTTGGTGAAGATATCTGCAATCTGCTCTTTAGTAGACACATACTCTACCTTGACCCGCTTGTCTTGCACTTTCTCCCTTAGAAAGTGATACTTGATGGAAATATGCTTTGTCCTTGAGTGCATTACCGGATTTTTGGAAATACTTATGGCACTTGTATTATCACAAAGTATGGAGATGGGTTGTTCATGCTTGACTTTGAAATCCTCCAAGGTGGTTTTCATCCATAAAACCTGTGTACACCCAACCACTGCTGCTATGTATTCAGCCTCTATTGTAGATAAGGAAACTGAAGGTTGTTTCTTACTTAGCCAAGAAACCAAACTCTTTCCCAGAAAGAATGCTCCACCACTAGTGCTTTTCCTGTCATCAATACCGCCTGCCCAATCTGCATCTGTATAAGCTGTGAGGGTGAAATCATCACCTTTGGGATACCAAAGCCCAAAGTCCATAGTGCCCTTCAGATATCCGAATATCCTCTTAACTGCTATAACATGAGAATATTTTGGAGCTGCCTGAAATCTTGCTACTAACCCAATTGCCTGCATGATATCTGGTCTCGGTAGCTGTAATATATAATAAACTGCCAATCATAGATCTGTACAACCTCTGATCTGCCATTGGAGATTCATCATCTTTACTCATCTTGCACCCTGTAATCATTGGAGTACACACTTGTTTGCTATCCATCATCCCAAATTTCTTCAACATTTCTTTGATATACTTTCCTTGAGAGAGAAATATACCATCCTTTGATTGAGCAATCGAAGACCTAAAAAGAATGACAGCTCTCCAATCATAGACATCTCAAATTCCTTCGCATGGTGTTAGCAAAAACTTTGCACATCCGAGTATTATTTCCCCCAAAAATAATATCATCAACATAGACAACCATAATCAACATATCATCATTTTCATTCTTAATATACAAATTGCTATCTCGCCACGCCTTTCCTGAAGCCTTGCTCATGAAGATACCTGTCAAGTCTTGAGTACCAAGCCCTAGGTGCTTGCTTTAACCCATACAAGGCCTTTTTCAGTTTACACACATAGTCTGACTGTTCCGAGAGAGACACTCCTTCTGGCTGTTCTATGTAGACTTCTTCTACCAACACCCCATTTAGAAAAGCTGACTTTACATCCATTTGATATACCTTGAATGATTTGAAGCTTGAAAGGGCCAAAAATATTTTGATAGCTTCAAGACGAGCAACAGGAGCAAACGTCTCTTCGAAATCAACACCTTCTACTTGAGCATAACCTTTGCAGACTAACCTAGCTTTGTTTCTGACAATCTTTCCATCCTCATTGAGTTTATTTCTGAATATCCATTTTGTGCCAATGACATTCTTGTCCTTAGGTCTTGGAACCAATTCCCAAGTTTCACTTTTCTCTATTTGATTTAGCTCTTCATCCATTGCTTTTACCCAAAACTTATCTCCACATGCTTCACTGAAATCTTTTGGCTCAATCTGAGATAATAATGAAACATTTGTAGAATCATGTGAAGGAATGACTCTTCTTCTTGTTTGCCTGCTATTTGGATCACCAATGATCAAATATTTGGGATGATGTTTCTGAACATATCGTGAAGGAGTTTTGGGAAGCGGTTGTTGTCTTTCCTCTTCTTCATCCGAAACCTCTCTGAATTCTTCTTGACAAATTTCATCACCGAGTTCCTTGACTGGTTCTCTTATCCCTGTCTTTTCATCAAGCTGTTACATTTATGCTCTCTACAACTGTATGAGTTCTTTTGTTGAAGCATCTGTAGGCCTTGCTTCTACTGGAATATCCAAGAAAGATTCCCTCATCACACCTAGGATCAAACTTACCCAAATTCTGATCTTCCCTTATGATGCACTTACTCCCAAACACTTTGAAGTATTTTACTATAGTCGATCTTCCTTTCCACAACTCATAAGGAGTTTTATGATGATTGACTCTAAGTTGGGCCCTGGTGATAATGTAGACTTGCTATACCGACTGCCTCTTTCCAAAAACCATCCGAAAGTTTTGACTCATTTAACATAGCTCTAGCCATATTTTCAATAGTTCTATTTTTCCTTTCAACTACTCCATTTTGTTGAGGAGTTCTTGCTACTGAATATTCTCTTTTGATTCCTTGTTGCTCACAGTATTCCACAAATTCATTTGAAGTGAACTCTCCTCCTCTATCTCGATCTTAAGCATTTGATTCTCTTGTCGATCTCATTTTCAATCATTTCTTTGAAAGCTTTAAATTTTTCAAAAGCTTCAGATTTTTCTTTGAGAAAAGTAACCCAAGTCATTCTAGAATAATCATCTATAAACAGCATGAAGTAGCTTTCTCCCTGAATGCTCTGAGTTCTAGTAGGGCCACATAAATCAGTATGAATAAGATCCAATGGTTTTGAAGAAGTATACCCTTTTGATTTGAAACTGGTTCTGGTCTGTTTTCCATGTTGACAAGGACCGCAAATGATGTTATGGGGCCTTTTTATTTTGGGCAAGTCTCTAACTAGTTCCTTGTTACTAATATTGACAAGATTATCAAAGCTCAAATGCCCCAATATTTTATGCCATAACCAACTCTCATCTTCTTGAGTTAGAAAACACTTTTCCTTTTTTATCTCACTTAGCATGTAAAGATTGTTTGGAGTCCTTGTAGCACTAGCAATGAGTTTTCCATTTTTTTCTTTACTTATCTCACATCTATCTGAAAAGAAAGATACTATGTGCCCTTGATCACAAAGTTGACTCACACTTAGAAGATTATGTCTTAGGCCTTCTACATAAAGCACATTTTCTGTTTTGGATTTCCCATCCAAACTAAGAGTCCCTTTACCACAGATTTTAGCTGACATGTTATCTCCAAAACTGACTGTTCCTCTGTTTGTTTCTTTTAAGACCAAAAACTTTTCCTTTTCACTAGTCATATGTTTTGAACAACCACTATCAAGATACCATTTTTCTACTTTGTCTTGAGCATGAAAAGCAGTTTGAACTATCATTGACTTAGATTTGATCTCATTTCTCTTTTTAGTGAACTCAAGGCTAGATCTATCCAAACTGCACATCCTTGCTATATGCCCAAAATTCTTGCACTTGTAACACATGACATTTTTATTCATAAGAGGTGCAAAAGAGTTAACATTTTCCTTACTATGGCTATTCAAAGACTTATTGCAATGCATAGCTTTGTGACCAAATTTCTTGCAAGAAAAACAATAGCCATGGAAAGTATTATGTAACCTGTTTTGATGCCTTGGATGATTGTTCTTCTTGTGACCAACTGGAATCCACCGCTCTTCAAGATGAAGATTGATCTTGCTCGAAGACCCTATTTCATGAATGGTGATACAATCCTTCTTTTGCTTTTCACATGGAGTATTCTGTCTGAGAGCCAACTGTTCCAACTTCACTCTAAGAGACATAACCTCTTCTTCTAGTTTCTCGCAATCAGCTTCCTTTCCTTTGAGAGCCTCTGTCAGAACTCTGTTCAACCTTCTTCCCTTCTTCAGCTAGAATTTTGAAGTCTATAACACTTTGAGACAATTCTGATCTTGCTATCTCTTCTTCCCGACATTGATGCTTGAGAATAGAATTCTCTTCCCTAAATTTCTCAAGCTTTCTTAAAGCCAAGAAGAATTCACCTTTGAGATCGAACTCAACCTCTTCATCTCTTTTCGAATCTGTATGTTCCTCCCGATAGATCCTTCTCCAAGCATGTTAGGCTCTTTCCGGAGAGACCGACTCGATACCAATTGAAGAACATGGACTTATACTGAGAGGGGGGTGAACAGTATAAGACTTAACCAATTAATAATTTTAACTTTAGATAGCAAGTGGCATCAACACAACATTAATCAAGACAGAAAGCATCACACATTGAAGACCCATTTTTAACGTGGTTCACCCAAAATGGTTGGGCTACGTCCACAAAAACTTTTCTCTAAAAGTTATCTCAAAGTTCTTTGGGAATCCTTCCCAATTACAATGTTTATGAGCCTCGGCCCAAAGGAGATACCTTCCCCTCTACTCTGGAAATGATCCCTCAGAAGATCAACTACCTCTACCTCTTGCCAACACGTGGAACTCCTTTCCACCGAAGACCTCCTATCCTCAATGCTTAGCCTAAGAGACCTCTGCCTTCTATGATCACGTCCACAACAGCTCAACAACCTGTACCAAACATAATCAGTCGGTCTAGTACAAGTCTTCCTCTGTCTATCAGATCTGTCCAACTCTTGAACAAATCAATCCTCTACATACAAGCCTTCTCAAAGACTTGCCAATCTATCCTCAGGTTCTTCTCATAGAACCAATGCACCTCTATCCTCAAGTTCTCTGATAGAACTATCAAACTCAGCTCACAAGTCCTCTGCTAGGACCTGTCCAAATATGCTCACAAGTCCCCACCGAAACCTATCCAAAAACTGCTCACAAGTCCCCACCGAAACCTGTCCAAAAACTACTCACAAGTCCCCACTGGAACCTATCCAAAAATTGCTCACAAGTCCCCACTGGAACCTGTCCAAGAACTGCTCACAAGTCCCCACTAGAACCTGTCCAAAAACTCAGCAAGCTCACCAAGAAAAACTTTCTTAGTAGGAAATCACAAAGTGAATTGTTAGAGACCCAATGTGATTTGTCAAACTCATAGAAGCATAAAGAGAATTGTTAGAGACTCAATATGTTCTATACTCAAATCCCAATCTCAAAACTCAACTCAAATCAACTCAGCTCAATCTCAATCTCAAATCTGAAAACTCAACTCAATATCTGAAATGGATAGGATAGAATGTTTTCTTTCAAGAACATGAAACCCCAACAATTGCCAACTATGCAAAGAATCACATAACAATGATACTCATGTTCTTTTCACCATCAATTAGGGTTTCAACAACAATGCTCATCAAACAAGGTTTAGTCAACCAACACCATTCAACTCAACATCAACCTTGAAGCATTCAACCAATCATCACAAGAAAAGGAAACAAGTAGAAATCCTTTTCCCTCCAAAGATATTTGAACAAAACAGCCACCAACACAATATCACCAAATGCAAAGAATAACTTGCTCAAATCAACTCAATGGAGTAAGCCCAATATCATGAATCAAGTAAAGCAATAACTTGATCAAACAACCTCTATGGAAGCAACTCAACCATCAAACTCAAAACAGCCAACCAAGGGTTCCACCAACTCAATGCAAGTAGCTAGACTCACAAATATAAACCCTAGTGCACAAAGCTTCCACTATCTCAAACCAAAAATTATGCATTCACCAAAAACTCTCCTTAAGGATAACAATGCATAAGTAGTCTTCAACAAACCAGAAAATAGGATTTACACCTAGCCAAAGGATACCTAGTAGAATACCTTTTCACTCCAACCTTATTTCAGAAAACATACACCAATCATACTCATAAGAAGAATGTGCCCATACCTTATTGGAGTAGAAGATAATTGAACCTTCAAGCTGTCACCACACACAACTCTCAAACTTATAAATCGCTTTCCAAGAAACTCCGAATTTCGTGGCATAAAGACGTTTTAATAAAAACGTGTGTTACTCTAGCAAAGCACCCCCGCGAGACTCGAAACGGTGACCTCCGCCAATGCAGCGCCCAACAACAGCCTTCGCTGCCACTAGCCCATGCGGGCTACGAAGTTCACAAGTGAACTTCCCTCCACTTCACCCTCGAAAAAAACTCCCGAAGACTTTTCAACCGCACGTGCTTCTAAGTCTTCCTTCGATCGCAGCGAATACAGAGCACAAACACCGCAAATTGCATTCGGGGAATTTTGAATTAATTAGCCTTCCAACCTTAGGAGTTGGAGAATAAATAGTCTCTTCGAAGACACCTTGACGTCGGCGAAAATAAAGACCATTTCGAAATTAATCAAAAGTCTTTTCAAAAAGGGTTTAAAAACCCTTAAATAATTTTAATAAATTAAGAATAAAAAAAGGTTTAAAAACCTTTAAGTATTTTTAATAAATTAAAAATAATTTCTCCCTTAATTAATTAAATAATTAATTAATTAAAACCTTGAAGGGTTTTAAATAATAATTAAATAAATAATAAAGAGAACCTCCATTGGTTTTAATAAAAACCATTTAACTTGGTTTTAATAAAAACCCTATCCAACTTGGTTTTAATAAAAACCGGTTTGGTTTTAATGAAAAACCCTTGCCAATGGAATCTCTCCGGATTCTCTTAAAAATATTCTCTTGGAATCTTCCACCTTTGAAGCCAACACATCCTCTTAACATTAATGCCATTTCCTTTTGACATCAATGACAACTCATAGACAAGAAGCTAGGATCTCAAACCCAAAATTGCCAACATTTAGGAGAGAATATCAAGTGTAATTGGCTTTAAATATGTGCACGGATGTACACAAATTTGTGAAATTTTGAGGTTTGGATGTTCTTGATTATATGAATTATAGTTGCAAAAATAATGATGCAACAATCAAACAAGAAATGGCCTCAAAATCATTATCACCTAGTTTGCCAATTAAGGTGTCGAGTAAAATCGAAAATGCACCTTTAAGTTTTTGCAACAAATGTGTATATGTGTTGTGCAAAAAAATGATATTTTCTATCTCCACTTTGTTTACAATTTTGCAAAAAAACAATGTTGTCTTCCCCCCTTAAATTTGCAAAATGAACAATTTGAGCACTCCTTCCAAGACAAGTCAACACACGACCCATGTTTGGAAGGCTTCCAGAACTAGTCGACACACGACTTAGTTTTTGTGGACCCAAGGTTACAATTTCTTCTCAAGTTTGCAAGAAAAATGTGCAATTTTATGTCTTATATCTCCTTGGAGAAAACAAATGCACTCTTCAATTTTGATGTTTTGCAAATTTTTGTCTCCTTGTGTTACAATTTGGCAAAAAAAGAATTCAAGTTTGATCCTCTTTTGTGTGCAAAATAAACAAGGGTTTTGAGAAGAATATAGGTCTCCTAATTTTGCAAAAAAAATGCTCTTAAATGTCTTATATCCTTTGTGGAGAGAAAAACAAAAGCATGCTTTTATAAATTTTTGCAAAAATAAATGGCCTCTAATTTTAGTTTTAATGCATAATTTTTTGAAATTTTAATAAATTTTAATAATAAAAATACTTTATTTCATAACAAATCACTTTAGTATAAAAATAAAATGATTTAATATAAAAAAAATGTATTAAAATTATTAAAAAAAAAACTAAAAAACAAAAAAAATTAGACAAAAAAAATACCTTGGTCGGTTTTTTTTGTTTTGTTAGCCAAAATGGCTTGGTGAAGTATCGACGGGAGTCGAACTCCTGACCTCCCGTCGATCAGAGCCTTGGTGTTGGATGCTCGACCATTGTGGCTACACTGCCGAACGGGAGCTAAGGGAAGTGAGGTCCCTTTTCTAAACCTTCTCGTAAAGCAACGGGAAAAAAAATAAAGGAAGTGGCATTTATTTATCCCACATGCATGTTGTTTAGTGTGCTTCCTTGTTTAAAATAGGAAACACTCTCCTTTCTACATGACTACCTTCAGGAAGTCACCTTTGCCTACCTTTTTACCTCATAGCTCAACCATTTAGATGACGCCACCTCACCCTTCCAATGAACTAATCATGTTATGCCAAAAAAGCACCCAATGACCAATCAATTTCCACGTCAACATGTCCATGTATCTGGTCAGCCAGCACCTTGGGGTGCATGCCAGTGTCAATTCACATGTCCGCCTTGGTTTGCATGCCCAATCCAATCAGCAACGCCAGGTGTCAAGTCCACGTCAGCATGCCCGGCTTGGATCGCGCGTAGATTTAGTGTTGAGGTGTCCATGTCAGGTTGGGGTCTTCGATTTGATCGTCGGTGATTGGAGGGCCACCTGCCCTCTTGGATCCAAATCGTCAATTGGGATCTATGTCCTCCCATGGAGGGTTCACCTACCCTCACATGGTGGTTGGCCACTACACGGAGGGTGTGCCTGCCCTCACGTGGTGGTCAGCTGCCTAGGAGGGCACACCTACCCGCCTTGAAGGCCCGATTGCTGATCGCCTGTATTCGATAGCTAGTTGTCGGAGTATCCTCTTTGATCGAAGATGGTCAGATAGGTATATTGGCCCTCTTGTGGGTGTCTCCACGTGGTCCTGTTAATTCTAACAGCCTCCTACTATCAGATCTATGGGCCTGTGGGATCGAGTCATAGCCCGATCGCAATAGCAATCCCAATCGGGCCTATTGTCTCCTGGTCGATATCCGACCTATGCATCGCGTGTGGGACCTATGGGCCTAATCGGTCTGATGGGCCTACATGACGCGTGCAGGCCCTATGGGATGCACGATGGTCCTAATCAATGCAGTGCTTGCATAGCTTGCGAGCTTGCCAGTTGAGGTGGGTTGGGCGTCGCCAATTGGCACCAGGCTTGTCCTTCGGGTGAGAAAAAAAATAACCTTGACCTGGGTAGGCGAAACCAAGGAATAACTCCCTTCGCCTCGCCTACCCTCTTGGCTCTGATGCCAATGTGGCAAAGAGAGTGATCGAAATAGTTTGCACAATAATATTAATCAGAAAAACATTAGCATAACATTAGGAAATAGATAGGCTAATATAGGTTACAAAATAGGTTGTTTAACCACATTAACACTAACTACGCTAACCATAGGAAATAGAGCTAACTGACTAACAACTAACCTAGGATATTTAAATATTAACCTAGGATAAGAATGATAAATATGTAGAATGTAAAAGTAACTACTCTTTTACCTAGTGGAGTAAATGGTAAATATCCCAAGTAATAGAATATTACTCTAACACCTGGGACACGGAGATGACATAATTAGAAAAGAACTAAGAAGTTTACAAAAACTACAAAAAAGGTTTGCTTCATGAACATATCTCCCCTACTTTGTAGCAAATCCTTGTTCCTGTAATGCGGTACTTAACATGTGATAATCCCGACTCACAATTGTGTTGTTTCCACCTAGCATATGTTAACCATTTCCACGATGCCAAGGCCATGAATATCCCTGCTACAATTTTTTGGTCTATTGATTACACCATTGTGTCTACCCAGAAAAAGGATGATGTATTACCCTATCACCAAGGGCTTTTCAAGGTCCTTTATCATTATCTTCTCAAATTCCCTAAAGGTAATATTCCCATTCCTGAGTCTGAGGAGGAGAACTCTTCCTCTACACCAAGCCCCAAACCCTCTAATCCCAAGAGGAAGTACAAAAATGATAAGCCTCAACCTGTCTCTAGGAAGAAAATTAAAATTGAAACCACCCCTGTTAGAAGCTCACAAAGACTGAAGCTCAAAGAATTAGTGGAAACCCCATCCTCCATTTTAGGAAAACCTTCTAAAGTTCAATCCTCTTTGCCTGACCTGGTAGAAAAATATCTCCACAAACAAGTTGGTCAGGCCATGACAACCTCTATAATTCATCTGGAGACTGCTCATACTGCTATTGGTAAGGCTGCTGCTAGCCTTACATAACAGAGGTATAACCTTAGCCTTTTGTTCTTCTGTGATAAATTCAATGATTCCTCCATGATTTCTACTGCTAAATCCCCTTCTGACACCAAAGGAGGCATCAAGGATGAAGACATCATAAAATATGATGATGTTGTGGAAATTGCTAAGATAGCATGCCTTGAAGGTCTGAAGGACAACCCAAAAGACACCCTGAATAATGAAGCAAAGGACGAAGTGAAGGACATTGCTCTTGAAACTGATCGTGATTATGCTCTGTATCCTGATGCTAATCCTTTAATTGTGCCTGCGTATTTATGCTTCTTTGATATTTTTTGTTCATTCATTTCTTTTGAACAGTGTTCCTTTGCTTTGTAGGACTGTTGGGTTTGTTATTGGATGAAGGTTGATAGTTTTTGTTTCTGTTCCTCTTGATTCCTCTGTCCTTGAGGAAGGTTTCTCTTGGTTGTTCTGGCCTTTGGCCTTTTAGTTTTGCTTTTTTCAGTTCAAGCTATTTCTGTAGTGTTCTTCTTGAATCCTTTGATGTAAAAGGCATTGGGGTGCCTTTCAAATACCCTTTTTGAAATAAAATTAATTAACTTACCAAAAAATGGATCAAGCGTAAATTTTTGTAGTCTTCAATTCATACGTAAATATGGTTTAGATGAACAAGACTTTCAAAACTCTGACCTTTTTATAAGAGCCTTTGACAATGGGGTCCATGAATCTAGTGGAGTCATATCTTTACCTCTTAAATTCAGATATGGTATTTTTAATACCATATTTTATCTCATACATTTTAAAATTACCTACAATATTCTCCTAGGATGACCCTATATCCATGCAATAAAGGTCATCCGTTCTACCCTTCACTAGTGTTGCAAATACAAAAATCAATGCAAATTAGTCTGTATCCTAGTCAATCCTCAACCCTTAGCTTATTGTACAATTATTGAGGTTAATATTTCTAAGTTTAATCTGTGTCCCTTTGTTAATCTATTTATATTAGTTATTACCTCTTCCTCTACATAAATCAATGATGCATTAGGCCCTTTGACTATAGATAATCAACCCAACCAATCTAAAAATCAAAATAACCACCCAATAAATATAAGTGATCAATCTAAGGTTAGCAATCTAATTCATATTAATAATGACCCTCTTGTGGACCTAGCTAACCTATCGAATTCCCCTTGAACCTTAGGTTTTCCCTCTAAGAAAGTTAAAATAGTATGAATATGTTTATATACCTTCATTTGTATCAATATTTCCAATGAAGAGAAAATTCATGGTAGTAACCCATATCCAATTGAAATACCATTTGCAACATGTTATTTATCCAATTCATATTACCTTCCTAAGAAAATACATACAAATATGGGATATCAAGGGAAAGGGCTTGGGTCCCATGAGAAAGGAATCAAATAACCCTTAGTAGTAGAAGCTTGGCCTAGTCATTAATGAAAAGGGTACGTCCCTAAGAAGAATCAACCTATATCTTCTTCCTTGTCATTTAATTGCAATGACAAAATGATTACCCATGAAGATATCACTTCCAATCATGGTTGTATTGGGATGATAATAATGAAGAACCTTATTTTTTTCTATTCATACATCTTGCTAGTGTGAACCTAATAACCTTAGTACATCCTAAATTGATAGCTAGTAAAGAGGACTATGAAAATAAAGATCTTCTATATTATTTTCCCCAGGATGGTCTATTTCTAGATGCTTTTTTCTTTGATGGATTTTTTTTCTGCATAGCTAATATTGAATCATCCTAAATAAAGGATGTTGATCAACAATTCCTTACTCCTGATGACATTGAGAACCGAGGGATATTGCCAATTCTTCCTAAATTTAAGGATGAATCACACATCCTCATTGAAGAGAATACAAATATTAATATTAGAACACATAATGATCCAAAAATCCTTAAGATAGGTAAGGTTTTGACCCCTACTAAACATGAATAATATACTAATATATTGAAAAAATATCATAATATATTTGCTTGGTCCTTTGTGGACATGTCAGGGTTAGATCCCTCCTTAGTTGCTTATCATCTTGTAGTTCAAACCAATGTCAAACGTGTCATGGAGAAGATTCAAAATATGCACCCTAAGGTCA
Source organism: Wollemia nobilis (assembly GCA_028583015.1). Lineage (NCBI taxonomy): Eukaryota > Viridiplantae > Streptophyta > Pinopsida > Araucariales > Araucariaceae > Wollemia > Wollemia nobilis. The sequence goes on from JAQPPZ010017235.1 coordinate 19,193,298, forward strand.
CCTTATTAAATAAGAGCTCCAAAATCTCCTTGATGTTGTGTTTACTAAAGCTATCAACTATTCTCACTATATATATAACATTATTCCCATTGCAAAGAAAAGGGACACTATCCAAATTTGCACTAATTTTTGGTACATTAATAAGGCTTGTTCTAAGGATGATTTTCCTTTACCTACTATCGCTATGATTGTTGGATTTATCATAAAATGTGGCATGTTATCTTTGAGGGATGGATTTTTAGGATATAATTAGATTAAAATCACTCCTAAAGATGAAGCTAAAACTACATTCATAAGTCCCTTGGGCACCTTTTTCTTCCAAGTCACACCATTTAGCTTGAAGAACATATGATCTACCTATCAAAGGTCCATGACCTATATATTTAATGATATGATGTATGATATCATGGAATATTACGTTAATGATCTCCTTGGCTATTTCATCAATCATAAAGATCACATCTAAGATCTAAGATATATCTATGAACAACTATGAAAATATAAAGTCCACCTTAAACATTCTAAGTGTGTTTTTGGGGTAACATTGGGTGCTATTATGATTTATTATATCTTGACATGTCATCAAAATAGACCATAATGGTATGCCTCCCACATTGAACTTAACCCAACTTTGTAGTCTTCAAGGAAAACTCCAAGCCATTAGGATATTTAGTTCTCAACTCATAGACAAGTACCAATATTTTTCCAAGATCTTACATAATGATGTGGATTTTTGATGGTATGATGAATTTCAAGTGGGTCTTTATGCTTTAAAATCATACTTCACATCCCTACCTATACTTGTTACTCCTAATATTTCCAAGACCTTGTTTTTGTACATCACTACAACCATCAAGACCTTGTTTTTGTACTCTTTATGCTCAGTATGATGATCAACATAAGGAAAGAACAATCTACTATATAAATAAAATCTTAGTCACCTATAAAACTTATTATACACATTTAGAGAAGTGTCTTCCTATGTTTTTTTCATCCCAAAAATTATAATATTACATGCTTGGCTATAAAAAAATTGTTATTTCAAGGGTTATTCCTTTACATTACCTCATGTCCAAACCTCATTTTTTAGGGAAAACCATCAAATGGGTTATTGACCTTAGTGAGTTTTACCTAGATTTCATTAGTCAAAAATAAATTAAAGGCCAAGTTATTGCTGACCAGTTGGATGTCATGCCTTTAGAAAAAAATCATCCTCTTGTTATATATTTTATAGATTAATTTTTCTTTGTCATAGAAGTTGACCCTAAATATTCTTAGACCTTATATTTTTATGGCACCCATTGTGTCAAAGGAGCAGGGGTAGGAATAATTCTAGTTACATACCACAAGCAACTAATACCCCTCTAATTCTAGCTACAATTCTCTTGTATCAATAACACTATTGAATATGAGGTCCTTATCCTAAGAATTAATGCAACCTTGGACTTAAATGCTAAAATTCTCTTTATTTTTGGTGATTCCTAGCTTGTGGCTAACCAAGTAAATGGTGTCTACCACACCAAAGAGAGGAAACTTAAACCCTATAAAAGCATTGTTGTCGAGGTTATGGATAAATTTAATAAGATAATTGTTGAGGATATCCCATGATATAGTAATTACCATGTTGATTCCATGGCTATAGTAAAATCTCTCATCCATTTAGAATTGGATGATGATAAAGCAACAATTGTTATTTTCTAAATTAGGGAACCAAAAAACCTTGATTCTAACTAATCACCCTTAGCAATGTTTACTATAGAAACATCTTTCCTTCCTTTCAACCCTTGGTATAAGAACATTTTTCCTTCCTTAAGGATGAAACCATGCTAGAATGCTTGTATTGAAATGGGAAAAAGCATTTGTGATGACAATCCTATCAATTTGTCATAGCTAGTGATATTTTGTATCAACATTCCTTCAACAACATGCTCCTTAGATGTCTTACCCCCAATGAAGCTAAAGTAGTTGTTCAAGAGACCCATGAGAGATCCTGCAATGGTCATTTTTATAGAAATGTCATTTCCAAGAAGATTCTATGGATGTTATATTAATTACCCTCTATAAAAATACTCTTACAACTATGTTAAAAGGTATGATAAGTATCAATGATGCGACAAACTTATTCATACCCTTTCTCAAGATCTTCAACCAGTCATTTCTCCTTCACCCTTTTCCATATGGGGCCTTGAAATTTTTAGAAAAATCAATCCTATATCCCCTAATGTACAAAAATACCTCATCAAAGACATAAAATACTTCACCAAGTGGGTAGAAGCAATGCTTCTATATTTTGTTACAAGAGTTCAAGTCTCTAAATTCATCCTTAACCAAATTCTTTATCACTATGGCATTCCTTCTATTATAATTTTTTATAATGGTATACCTTTCAAGAATAAATATGTCTAGAAAATTTATGCCAAATATAATATCCAACATAAATAGTCAACCCCTATTACCCTTAAGGTGATGGTCAAGTTGAAGCATCCAACAAGACCTTGATCAACATCCTTAAGGAACTAGTTATCAAAATTGAACATGACTAGAACCTTCAATTTGATTTCATTTTATGGGATTATCATACTAGTGTTTGAACACCCACTGGTGTAATACCCAATGTTTTGGTCTATGGAACCAAAGTGGTATTACCATTTGAACTTGAAGTCCCCCCATTATGAATCTTGTTGCAAGACTCCTTCATTGGTTATGAATACCACCTTGTTTGCCTTAGTTAGCTAGAATTGCTTGATGAAAAGTGTATTAATGCCTTAGAGAACTATCATTTCTATAAAAAATGGCTTAAATATGACTGAACTAATAAGGTGAACACTTGATACTTTTAAGTAATATACCTCATGCTCAAAGAAAACTAGAAGAATACCAATGTCTAAACCAAACTTAAAGGTAAGTTTGAACCCAAATGGTTAGACCCTTTCATAATAATTGCCAATTTTAGTTCAAGAGCCTATCACCTAGCCACTCTTGATGGGAAAAAACTTAAATATCCTATGAGCATCATGCATATTAGATATTATGTATAAATTTGTATTTCTTGCTTGTGCATCCTTGCATGTTGCTTGATCTGCATGACTGCTTGTTTCACTTGCATTCTTATTATTGTAATTGCATGGTTACTTGTTATCATATTTGTTTGATTGTACTTGCATGACTTGCTTTTTTTAGATAGAGGTAGGTGATACATAATGATGTGATGAGGAAAATAGTTAGGTTAGATCACATGCATTGCACTTGCACCAGGTCACTAATACTAGAGGGTCCCCCAATTAATTCATTGGCTTGTATGACGCATGTTTGACACTCATGTTTTATTTCATCACCTAACTTATTTTCTTTTGATCCTCATAATAATGGCACATTCATATTCCTTTAGGACCTAGGAAGGAGCCAATGCTTTGTCATTTCAATATTTGGCAAGATTTTAGGCATCTTGTATATCTGCCAAGAACTAGATGAAGAAAGCCTTAACTTCTTCTAGGTTCTAAAATACACTAAGGATGTTCTATCATGTTATCCTCTCATATCCTTGAGATGAACTACTAGGATTTTGGGATGATCCTAGGTGGATTGGATCATTCTACACACTACTAGGAATTTGAGTTAGCAGTTCTCTTAGGATACCTTATAAATTGGATAAAGGCTTTATCACTCGTTTCTTATTGCATTATTTTGGACTCATGAGGAGAATGGATGTTTTAAACACATCCTTGGTATATCTATAGCATATTAAAAATACCTCAAGCATTGGTCAAAATTTTACCTATGTTCCTCCTTGGTTTATGAGGATGCTAGGATAATTTTTATTATTAACCCCAAATTTCATTTATGCTAAATCAAAATCATCATTTACCTGAATTCATGATTGCATTTATATTAAACAACAATGATGTTATTATGCTAGCAGATCTATATCTCTTGATTTTCAACTCACAATAAGTTCCTATTGACATCCTTGAAAGGTTATGTGATATTTTTAGATGTCATATACAACTTTCTATGAGTGTACCTAGATGCTAGGAATATAAGGGTGATTATGACATTTCATAATTTTGAAAATAGCGATAAGTAATTCCTTCCTATTATCTACATATTTTATGACAATAATCACCTTTCTAATATCACACTAAAATATTAAAAATGATGAAACATGATGATCCTAGTTAGGATATACCTTGTACACTACAATAGTATAAAAGTAGAACTGTAATCAATAGAACACAAACAACCTTCCTAAATAGAGAAATTTGCAAAATAGTGCCAGAGCTTTCCTATTAATTTTTCATAAAAATGAGGATACAGACCAAACCCATTTTACAATTTTGAAATTCCCCTATAATACCCAGTTTCCCCTTTTCCTGCCTAAAACAATTCATTTGAAATTTGAATTTCGAAGGCAAAACTTCTCGAGGTCATAACTCCTCGCTCGTTGCTCATATTGACTATTAGTGCATGTTTTCGAAAAGCTCGAAAAAAGACCTACAACTATGTAATGTCCTATAGGAATTACGCTTAATTTCACCCCTCTACGAGGCCTCTAAGGCCTTCAAAATTCACCTTTAAGTTTTAGTGGTAGGATTTTCACCATTTTGGTAGGGTTTTTACCATAAAAATTACATATCTCCCAAACCACTCAGAATATTGGGGTGATTATTTCACCATTAGGTCTATTTATCCATCCCCTAAACAAATAAACAAAATTTATAATATAATAAAACAAATACAAATTTAGATGGTGCAAGATCACTCTTACACCACTAGATGCTCTTGCATCATAGTACTAGGTAATTGATGCTAGCGGATCTCTTTTTGTACATAATATGTAAAGCTCCTCCTAGTCCTACTAGTTACAAACACTACTTCTCATACTTTTAGTACCCTTGGAACTTGTTCCATAAATTTCTAATAGTACCCTCATGGATTAGAAGTTTGTAGAACAATTCCATGACTACTTTTTGTTGTAAGATACACAAGTCCCACTATTGGTTTAGCTATCATTTTGGCTATTTGAGCATAAGCATGTTTTGCATATATTACCTGATTTCATGCTTGCACAAAATTTCTTTGCTTGCTATATATCATAGTAGGGAGATATTCTAGGATGAACTAATGATCCTAGTTAAGGTTATCTTACACTTGCACTCTACTAGGTGACTATGATGGGTGTTGTTAATCCCTTAATTTGTCATTCTTGGGTGGCATCCTTGGATATATGTACTAAGTACTATAAGAGGTATCTTGGGAACATATTCCTATGATTCTAAGGGATTAAAAAATTACTAAATGGAAAGGAAGAACATAATGTAATGAAAATATTGGAAGAAAAATAATGGTAGAAAGTAAACCTAAATAGAATTGAAGTATCACACTTAAATCGACTGATATCTACTACTACGAAACATGATAAAGAAAATATAGAAGCTAATATGACTCACAATATTATGCAAAATAATAATTAAATCACAATATGCTAATAGTCCTATGTTACAAAAAATGACAAATAGCCCCTTATCAATGTAAGAGAGTGGGCCCTTGCTCCTTGTCTGATAAAATAAGAAGTAACTCAAATTAGAAACTAGTAATTCACACACAAAAAAATTAAATAAGCATACTATTAATTGTAGGTTTAATAATCATAAGCTTGCTATAGTGGTTGCTTACTTTCAGTTCATCTATATCTAAAATGTTATTTTCCAATCCCTTGACTATCATCAAGGTGATTATTTATGATATATTTTTCTAACTATTTTGGTACTACAAATTGGTAGAGCCATTACTATAAATAAATATAAACAACAATTGGTCATTCATGGACCATTCTTGCCTAAGATTATCTAGTGAATTTTACAATAACTAAAATTGACACCCATCACGAATCCACGTTGATTTTTGCAAAACAAAGATAACAAATTTAGGTCCTAGAAATAGTATTTATTAGTCAGCAAAGCAAAAATTCATGTGTCTACAATGATAGGATCCAATTTTTATAATAGTATCAAAATTTTCCTCCTTGATAACCACAACTTATGAAATATTGACTACCATGGCAACTTTTTCCTAGTTGGATCCCATCCAAAATAGATCATTTCTCTAATTCTCCATGTCAACATCTCCTCATGTCTTGGTTCCTGCCTCCATAGTCTTGTTTTATCCACAACATGGAAATGTAATTCAAAATGCACTCTAGAAAATGCTTCAATACCTATAACATGAAATAAATCTTTGCCATATTAGAATTATTAGTGTAATTAACCAAAGGAAATGCATAAATCAACCCTAAATCATCTAAGAAATGTAGTTCTCCTATTCTAACTTGCCTAACCCAAATATCATGCTAAACTATGCAAAAGTCCATCTTTAGTCATTCATATGTTTCAATTAGAGATAAAAGAACATCTCAAAGCACCTATTAGATGAGGTAATTTTGGCCCTCATCATACCTCCCTTCCTAAGTGTTTGCATGTACTCATGCAAAGGTTTTTTCTAAATTGGTAGTCAAGTTAATATCTTTAGCCATCTCAAGACTAAATTTCTTGTCTATGGTCCAGTATCATTGGCATTACCTCATGTCATGATGCCAAGTTAAAAATATTGAATGACTTAGGGGTCATGTAGTATCATATCAAGGTATGGGACTAATAATGAGAGGGTCAAAACCTCATCCCAATCCACCTAAAATTGAGAATGAAACAACTATTACTACTAATTGGTATGACCAACTAAGGTTGGTAGATGAGATGGGTTCTCTATTTTTCAAATTTAGGGGCAAATTCTCCCACCTTGCTTGATACACTTATTTTTCTCTCTCAAAGTAGGATTCATAGAATCTCTAAAATTGATTGATGCATTCATGATAGTGGGCTATATATTGATGCCTAATGCTCCTAATGCTCATAGAATCCAAATGGTTGGATATGACAACTTGAGAATTGGGATAATCTCACATAATTTGCAACCCCACAGTAGCTTCGCTGCTTGTATGTCTTACAACTTCATCCCTACGATGATCTGATTGTGCAACATGGAAGTAAAGGCTCTTAACTGAACATCCCCAACATAAATATTAGGGAAAAATATGTAATCATCTATTGTAACATAGTTATGCATGCAAAAATCATAGAGTAGGTTCTTTTGCTTGGGTGTTCTAGCCATATAAGCCTCTAAAATTTCCTATGGTATTTCCAGGGTGTGTGTTAGACCTGAATACAAACTAAGCAATTTCCATCTAAAGAAAAACCATAAAATAGAGTATAAATCCTTGTTGGTTGGTGACATTATAATATTTGTACTTCAATATCATAGATTGTCTCAAATTTTGCTAATATTCTAGCAAGGTTTGCCCTTAATTTTTTATTTTATCCTTCAAGGGTTTAAGATATTGTACTCTCTATTCTAGATAGACGCACCTCTTCATCCATATCTTAATGATAGCATTGTGCTCTTCTAATATTACTAAATTTGGAAGAATAATGACAATAGGATTAGGGGATACTAAGGGATTTATCTATACCTCTTGATATTGATGCAAAATGATACCTTTAACCTAAGTCTCCATATTGCCATTGTTATCCTTTGTAATCTCTTTTTTTGTTCCTGAGCACTTTTTATAGCTAGTGTCAATGCTCTATCCAGGTCCTCTATTTTATCCATGATTTTTGTCTCTCATACATCCTCTCTCAAAGCTTGTAATATAGTTGTAATTAGAGGGTTCTCCTCATCCCTCACTTTCTTCCTATATAAGGTTCACTAGGGTTTTTGAAGTCCTTGTATATCTCCACTACATTTTGAGGGCCACTACCTCTTCCTTCAATCGGATCAGTAGGGCATCCTTTTCTTGTAAACTTCTCTAGACTTTGATTCTTGTGATTGTATCTCTAATTTCTCTTCTAGGGTTAAGTTCCTAACCCTTATTTCCTCCTCATCGATTACCACCACTTCTTATGGTAAATCAAATTTATTAAAAGGAACATAGTAAGAATGGGAGGTATGTTCTTAGTTCTAAATTTTCATTCTCATGCTGCAAGTTTGTTAAAATTTTCAAATGATGCCTTGAGACTAGAGCGAACTACTTGTCACATGTGAAATATTGTATTACCTAGAGGGTCATCATATTCCATGGTTTTGGAAAACTAATAATTCTCACCCATTTGCATATATTTTTGTTATTCATTTCATATTCAGGTTTGGGGTATCCTTCCTTCTCAATAATTTTAAAACCTCATGCAATGGAGGGTGCAACCCAAAAAATCTCTTCTACATAGGGGATCCATGAAATATAACTAAAGGTTTTAGGTGTTACCTTTATTGTGGAACCTAATCTATGAGTGTTATCTTTCCATATTTGAGGTATTTAGAGAATTCCTCTACAAGGATGAGGTTGAATCCATCAAACAACTATAGAAAATCTAGCCATCTTATAGACTAGATTATTTCTATTAGTTCTTCCTATTGAAATAATTCTATCATCACCACTGGTTTGGACCTCTTCCTATTGTTAGACATTTTTGGTTGAATGTCATTACTACACAATACAATATTATTGAAGATTGATTATAGAGTAGCAGGGTCAAGGATGGTGGATTTTATCATCACTATTGCATGAATGCAAAGGTTGTGATGCACCTTGCCAGGGCCATAACTTTTGCTCTGAGTATCCGTTTTACCCCGTTCTTTTTTTAGAATGTGCTGAATGGCATGGAGAACCTACGAAAAGTGGCCCATATGTTTCTTGGAGTGAAAATACCTCTAGGAGACCCAAAATTTGCTTTTAATGTAATTTTCATTTTTCACAACTAAAAAGTTATCATAACTATTGGTGTAGAACCAGAGTGGGATTGTTATATTGGGGTAGTGGGTTTTATTGAATAACGAGTTCATGATTCTATTTTGAATGTCATCCAAGTTTTTTTAGGCTTACTAAAAATAGAAAATGAGTTGCTAAAAATAGAAATTTACTAAAAATAGTAAGGGGGTAGCCTAGGCTAGGGTTTTTCTTTTTGGGAGTATAAGAAGTGGGAGACTCTATTGTAAGGGGGATGGAAATTCAGTTAATGAAAAGAAGCATTTGTAGGTTTCTCTTATTGGTGTATTTTTTATGATGTCTTATCTTATACTTTTACCCTTGGAGTCTATTGATGGTCTCCTGCAGTGAATTCTTATCAATTGGTATCAAAGTGGGTGAGGTATCGCTAGTGGAAAGAAGATGAATATAAGAGGGAGAGGGTGAGGAATATATACCCAAATGAATAAGCATATGGAGGATCTGCATGCAGAAATAACATGACTAACTGGTGAAATTAATCGCATGGTGGAGGCCTGCACTAATGTGAACCCAAATCTAGAATTTGATAATGAGATCATCGTTGAGGAAGGTGAATCTGAGGATCATGCGAAAGAAGAACCATACAATTCTGAAAGTAGGCTGATCAAAGCCTTGGAAGGACTTAAAGGAAGTCGATATGAAGTCAAGATCGATGTTTTAGAGTATGTTGGTGAGTTAAAACCAGAGAAGCTAATTCATTAGGTAAATAGTATGGAGAATTATTTTGAATGGAGTAATCTGGCTGAGGAAAAGAATGTGGAACTCGCGTGCACAAATTTGAAAGGGTATGCTTTTAATTTGGTGGGATTATCTATAGATGGAATGACAGAGGAAAGGAAAAGCAAAGATCAAGGCTTGGGATAATATGAAGAAGAAGATACAATAAAAGTTTGTGCATGTGGATTATCTTTTCGTGTGAAGCATAATGAGACCGAAGAGCAGATGGTAGTGAGGAATGTAAATATCCTAAGTTATGCTATTCAAGATAAGTTGAGTATGCATCGTACCCTTACTATAGAAGATGCATATTAGATGGTCTTGAGGCCCGAAGAAAAGTATAAGAGGAGTAATTATAGAAGAGGGAAAAAGGGATCGGTATCTTCTCCAAATCGAGGGCATGGAGGATCTAGCTCATCAAAGGGAGAATCCTCAAATACAAAGAAGCATGAAGAGACACAGTAAGGTTGTGGTACCTACCAAAGGGGAAGAGGAAATAGAGGAGGTTGAGGTAATGGGAGAGGTCAAGCTGGGAATGGATCATGAAAGTCGTACACTGGTTTTATATATGATGAGGAAGTCCACTAAGCATTTGAGTGCATCCACTATGACGCTTAAGATAGGAATCGGGGAGGATAGGCTAGAGTCAACCTCGTTGAGGAAGAAGATGAAATGAAAATAGAAGTTTTTGTATATGTGGGTGAGAATCTCATGATAAAGAAAACATTGATTGCTCCAAAGAAGGTGAAAATGCAAGTGGATGAGGGTGATGAGTCCTGGCTACAAATAAATATCTTTCGTACAAGATTCACATCAGGAGGAAAGGTATGAAAAGTAATCATTGATGGTGGTAGTTGTGAGAATATGATCTCTAATGTAATGGTAGAGAAAATAAATCTAAAATTTGAGAAGCACCCACATCCCTATCACATTTTATGGATCAAGAAAGGGAATGAGGTGACTATTGATAAGATATTTTTGGTAAAATTCTCAATCGAAAATACTTATAAAGATGAATTTTGGTGTGACGTGATTCTTATGGATGCCTGTCACATACTATTGGTAAGGCTTTGGTGGTATCATAGGAAGACCATCCATGATGGGTGTCGAAATACATACATCTTTTGGAAGTATGGTGCCAAGGTAGTATTGTTGCCTCTTAAGGAAGTAGGATAGAGCAAGAGTTTTTTGACTACGAAGATGTTTATCATAGAGGCACAAGAATCTGGTTGATGCTATGCATTGACAACGAAGAAGATAGAGGTAGAGGAGACTCCTATATCACCAACAACATCTAGGTTGTTGAAGGGATATGCTAATATCATACCAGATGATTTACCTGATGGTTTACCATTGAAGAGGGATATTTAGAATCACATTGATCTAATTCCTGGGTCAGTTCTTCCAAACTAGGCAGCCCATCGGTTGAGCCCAACCCAGAATGCAAAGTTGAATAAGCAAGTGACAAAATTAATATGGAAAGGATTAGTAAGGGAGAGCATGATTCCTTGTGCAAATCATACTCTATTAACTCTAAAGAAGGATGGCTCATGGTGGACGTGTGTAGATAGTAGGTCCATAAATAAAATTACTATCAGGTATAGGTTCCTAATACCTAGAGTGGATGATATGATGGATGTCTTAGCAGGGGCTAGCTACTTCAGCAAGATTGATCTACGAAGTGGTCATTATCAGATCAGGATTAGAGAGGGGGATGAGTGGAATACTGCTTTCAAAACCTGAGATGGATTAAACGAGTGGATGGTGATGCCATTCGAGTTATCAAATGCACCCAGTACCTTTATGTGGTTGATGAACCGAGTGCTGCGGGAATACATTGGTAAGTTTTTGTTTGTCTATTTTAATGATATCCCAATTTTTAGTAAAAGTGAAGAAGAGCACTTGCACCATGTGAGGTTTGTGTTAGAGTTATTACGAAAAGAGAAATTGTATGCTAATTTGAAGTGTAGATTTCTTCAAGAAATTCTAGTGTTTTTGGGCTTTGTAATTTCCATGGATGGCCTGAATATTGATGAGGAAAAGGTGAGGGTAATTATTGAATGTCCTATTCCAAGGAATGTAACAGAGGTGAGAAGTTTCCATGGTTTGGCAACTTTTTATAGGAAGTTCATTAGAAACTTTAGCAACATTATTGCACCCATAATAGAGTGTACGAACAGGAAAAAATTTGTATGGATCAAAGCAACAACTCAGAGTTTTGAAATCTTGAATAAGAAGGTTTAAGAAACACCCGTGCTAGTATTACCTAATTTTAACAAAATATTTGAAGTTGAATGTGATGCTTCACATGTGGGGATTGGCATTGTGTTGAGCCAAGAGGGGCAACCAGTAGCATTTTTTAGCAAAAAGTTGAATGAGGTAAGGAAGAACTACTCCACTTATGATGTAGAATTTTATGCAATTGTGCAGGCGCTGAGGTATTGGTGACATTATTTATTATCCAAGGAGTTCACACTGTACACTGACCATGAAGCCTTAAGGTATGTCAATTATCAGAAGAAATTAAACAATAGATATGCCAAGTGGGTTTCATTTTGCAAGAATACTCATTTGTGTTGAAGCACAAGTTTGATAAGCAAAATAAGGTGGCTGATGCATTAAGCAGGAGAGTACTATTGGTAACCACCATGGAGAATGCAGTGGTAGGCTTTGATGGGATTAAAGATTTGTATGAATTTAATGTAGATTTCAAAATTATTTTACAATAGTACAAAACTCCAATTGTGGGTGATGTTGGTCAAATATTTTTTGAGTATGTTATGTAGGATGGCTATTTATTTAAGAGGAAACAATTGTGCATATCGGTTGGTTCCATGCAGGAGAATATCATCCATGAGATGCATATTGGTGATTTGGCAGGACACTTTGGCGTAGATAAAATAATTTCTCTTGTGGAGTAAAAGTACTATTGGCCATGATTGAAGAGATATGTAATTCGATTTGTTTCCAGATGTAGAGTGTGCCAAGTGGCTAAAGGTCATGTATAAAATATAGGGTTGTATATGCCCTTACCAGTTCCCCTAGGATCATGGATCGACCTAAGCATGGATTTTGTGCTAGGGCTACCTCATACTCAATGAGGTAAAGATTCCATTTTTTTTGTAGTAGATAGGTTTTCTAAGATGGTGCATTTTCTTGCTTTCCAAAAACCAATTATGCAATCAATATTGCAGTACTTTTTTTTGATGAAGTGGTGAGACTACATGGAGTTCCAAAGACCATCACTTCAGATCGAGATGTTAAGTTCTTGAGTCTTTTTGGAGGACATTGTGGAATAAATTGGACACAAAGCTACAGTTCAGTAGTGCTTATCATCCACAGACTAATATAAAAACTGAGGTTGAGAATCAAAGCTTGGGAAATCTTCTAAGGTGCATAGTTGGTGAGAAACCATGATAATGGGATTTAACCCTATCACAAGCAGAATTTGCATATAATAGCTCAGTGAACCGCTCGACAGGAAAATCACCATTTCAAATTATTTATGGCTAGAACCCCAAGGGTGTTCTAGATTTGGTTGAATTACAAATCCATGAGCATGTTAGTAATGATGCAGAAGCATTTGCTGAACATATACAATAATTGCAGGAAGAGGTTAGAGACAAGTTGTAGAATAGTAATGCTAAGTACAAGAGGCCGCTAATGTGCATATATGTGTCCAAGTATTCCATGTTGGGGACATGGTGATGGTTCACCTTCAAAAGGAGCAATTTCCCAAGGGGACATATAATAAATTGAAAATGAAGAAAATTGGCCCTTATAGAATTCTACAGAAAATGAATGACAATGCTTATAAGGTGGAATTGCTAGTTGATCTCGATATTTCACCAATTTTCAATGTCTCTAATTTACATGAATTTCATGGTGATATTGTAGTTGTTTAAGAGGCAAACACCATAGCTTGGGAGAAGCAAATACCTAAGAAGAAGAAGGAATGTATTGCATAGGTCCTTGATAGGAAAGTGATCACCACATGCAATGGAAACTATAGCAAATACTTGGTACAGTGGGAAGGTTTATCCCAAGATGACAACACTTGGATTTCCAAGGAGGAACTAAAAAGGCTTGACATTGACAAGCTCGAGGTATTTCATCAACAGAACTCATAGGAGCTGAGTTCATTTTCAACTAGAGGAGAATGATGCACCTTTCCAGGGCCATAACTTTTACTTCGGGTGTCTATTTTGCTCCTTTCTTTTTTTCAGAGCATGCTGAATGGCACAGAGAACCTAAGTAAAGTGGTCCATATGTTTTCAGCACGAACACACCTCTAGGAGGCCCAAAGTTAGCTTTTAATATAATTTTTAGTTTTCACAACTGAAAAGTTATCATAACTATTAGTGTAGAACTAGAGTAGGGTTGATATCTTGGGGTAGTGGGTTTTATTGAATAACTGGTGCATGATTTCATTTTGGATGCCATCCAAGTTTTTTTTTTCTTTTTTAGGGTTACTAAAAATAGTAAGGGGTAGCATAGGCTGGGTTTTTTTTTTTTTTTTGGAGCATAAGAAGTGGGAGACCCTATTGTAAGGGGATGGAAATTCAGTTAATGAAAAGAAGCATTTGTAGGTTTCTTTTATTAGTGTATTTTGTATGATATTTTATCTTGCAATTTTACCCTTGGAGTCCATTGACGTTCTCCTACAGTGAATTTTCATCAAGGTTGACTACATACTATAGCTTTCTTAAGATTCATAGTTGGTCCCCTTTTGATGATTTATTTTCTATATCCCCTCACAAGTGGCTAGGTGGCACCATTTTGTTTAAGTTGTTTGAATTTACCCCTATCAACTGATACCAAGGTAACAACCTTTTCATTGTTCACTATGTGTTATATGCTCATTGGCTACATTTTCCCTCTTGTACCATGAGCAATATATTAGATTTTGAGGATATATGCAGTGGGAGAGATCTAACATAGGTCCTGATAAGATGCAAAAAAATATGAGAGAAAGTAATTTTGCAATATGACTAAAATATACTATAAATAGAAATGACAAAAATACAATGTAGTATGGAGGTAATGGTCACTCCATTAATACAAGCTAAAGAGATACATTGTACTCCATAAAGGAGTTCTACTACTATCTACTACTCTCTACTACAATGCACTTAATATGTACTTGATATCTGATATGTCCCTATGAGGCCCTTTATATTAGAAGATAGATTCCTTGGCCAACACTCTACCTAGTTGTACAAGGGGACATCTTGTACATTACAACTTGCACATTGACACTTGTGCATTTATTACATTGTTTGAAGTAACTAGATAACTTCCCCCTAAATAATATCCTACTCTAACTATGTAATAAAGGTGGTACATTTACATGACCCAAATGATGTAATATACTCTAACACTATGTATTACATTATTTGGGTATTGAAGATTTCAATCTTCAATATGGATCTTCTTCCATAAATGATCTTTCAATTGATCTGATTCGATGCATTCAAATTGTATTGTATACCTTCTTGAATTTGTTCTTCTTATTCTTCTTCTTCACTGGAGTCAAAACTGGAACTTGTATTATTCTTCATTACTTATTGTACTCTGATCAAGCTAGTAGTTAGTGTCTTCATATGATGTAAAGAGAGCTATAGCTGAGGTTTATTAAGTATTTATGATTTATTTTCTATTCATACCTTCTTTACTAAGATATCTTTTAGCATGTATTTTCTTCCTTTTCCTCCTTCTCCTATGATTCTACATTGACACTAGTGGAATTTCAGCTTTATGAGGAGTTAGTCTATCATCACAATTAGCTTGCTTCATGTGCTGAGTGAGTATAGACACAATTAATGATAGATAAATCATCAAAAACTCCTTGAATGTGAATATAACTATCTTTTGTGAATTCCATTATGCCCTAAAGAGGTTTTCATGAAGATAACCAATTAATGCTTCAAAGCTAACCTCTTTTGCTTCTTTAAGAAATAATGAGAATATCTCCTTATCTCTAGTTGATAGATTCTCATATCCTTCAAGGGTATCTATCAAGTTTTGAGAATATATTTTCATTTCATGAAATAATTCTTTATTACTAAAGGTATTTCTTATTATTTCATCCATATTCCTTCTTGATAGGTTTTGAGATAGTGTTTCTTGTTATTCCTTAGAATTAATAATATGGATTTGATAGAAGTCCTTTGAATACTCTAAATTGAATCTTTGAAGTAGTCTACCTTATGACTTGTTAGGGTAAAATAGGTAGTATATTGCATTATACTACATAGGTTATTACATCTACTTTTTACCATAGGAGATATTTATTGTTCTATAAAATATCTCCTAAGTTAACTAAGGTTAGTAACTAAAATATCATAGGATATTTTAGTTAGGTTGTTAGCATAATCTATTTTCAAACACCGTTAGCGCTTCCTAAGCTAATTGGTTAGTAAGCCTATTTTGTAATCTACATAAGCTTATTATTTTCTAAAGCTAATGCTAATGTTGAATTCATAATCCTTTGATTATTATTATTTGGTGCATGTTTTTACTTCATTGGCATTAGAGCCATTTTTTTTGGCTTACTCAAAGGATGCGTTGGTGAAAATTGGTTGCCACCAAACCCACCTCAATAGGCAAGCTCAATGGCAGGCCAAGGCCCACTACTCAGTTGACCTAGATAGGGTCTCAATGAATTGGGGTCGATCTACCATAACCCAAGGCTAGGAGAGCCTTGAGAGCGACAATCGATCACCCTCACCAACTCTGTCGATCGATAGCATTTTGCTGTTGACTGGGCTACACGGTATACCAACCCCCTTGATGCCCGAGGAGAGTAGGAACTCTACCTCGGCTCTTGCTTATAGGTCACCAGGCCCATAGAGCCATGTGGCCTCCATAGTTTGGGAGAGCTGAGATGGTAGGAGTGCCCTCCCCTCCTAGTTGGACGCACACAGGGCCCCATCATCAGGATCTAAGAGTGTAGGAGCACCCTCCAATCCTAGAACACCTCAAAATCTATGCATCATCAAGATCTAAGAGGGTAGGCATGCCCTTTGATCCCAAACCACCTCAAGATCTACCCAGATCTATGACACATGGTGAGATTCGAAGTTCCCTAGATCGTTGATATGGACTATACGCACCTTGATGTGCTAACCTAGATCACTGATCTGGACTGCATGCATCTTGATGTGCTGACCTGGACCACTGATTTGGACTGCATGCACCTCTATGTGCTGACCTAGATGTTGACTAGGTGACATGTGGCACACTGGCCACGCACCACCTGGATGCTGACTAGACAGATGACCTGCCCTGGACATTGACTAGGCAACACATGGCACACTGGACATGCACCACATGGATGCTAATTGGATATACGACCTCACCTATATGCTGACTAGATAGATGATAGACTCGACGGACAATCCTTTGGTGCCACGTGGCAGCGTCCAAAAGGGTGAAGGGACCGACATAGATTGCTCGTAGGCAATCACTTCCCACGAGACTATTGAGGCTTTTCAAGCCTTTTGCATCCCACTATGGGATGCATGTGGGATAAATCCCATAGATCCCTCACTGAAGTTCATTGGCTTCTTCAATATCAAGCGTCGGGGCTTCAGTTCCAAGCCCGTCGGCAGCTTGGTTGGCCAAGGCGGACGCCTTGGGCCAAGCGGGTCACATGTTCGAGTCCACGTGCCACCAATACAAGGTTTTTTCAATTAATTTGGTTTTTTATTTATACTTTTAATTTTTTCTATAGTTTAAAGCTGCTTAAATTTTTTTTTGATATTTTTTTTATAATTTAGTAAAAATTGCTAAATAAAAGTCAAATTTTCACAATTTTAATTGATTTTTTTTTTTTACAATTTTGCTTCATTATAAGGAATTTTCATATCTCAAACTATTTTTTAGATTTTTTGAACTTAGAAATATTTAAAATCAAACCAAATTATTTTGCACTAAAAGTTCCACACCAATTTTGTGTTTTCTCCAATTTGGAGATAAAAAGACATAGGAACATTTTTTTTGCAAAATCTAAAAGCCTTCTTCAACATTTTTTTTGTAATAAATCCACAAAGTTCTATAATTTTCTTCCCACATTTTTAGAGATAAAAAAAAGACATATAAAATCAAACTTCTATTGCAAAACAAAGAGATTTACTACATTGAGGAAGCACATAGGTCATTTTCTTTGCAACAAAATTCAAAATTTGCTTTTGTTTTCTCCTTCACACAGGAGATATAAGACATAAAATTGCAATTTTTTGTTGTAAACTTGAGAAATATTGTTGAACCTATTTTTTGCTCCTCATGCTTAAGTGTTGAAGAAGAATACCAAATTCGTGTGTTGACTGGTTTGGAAGCCTTTCAAACGCTGGTCATGTGTTGACTTGTCTTGAAAGGAGTGCTCAAATTTTTTCAATTTTGTAAAAATTAAGGGGGGATAGAAGTCATATTTTGTGATTGTATTTTTTGCAAAATTGTAAATAGATATGGGGGATATTTCAAAGTAATAAATGTGCATTCTCGATTGTACTCGACACATTTTATTAAAAATTGACTACACTAGGTGCATTTTTTGTTGAGCAAGGTGCAGAAACAGTATTGTCATTGTTGTCAACATAGACAGATAGATCAGTTGATGCAGTGGACAGGAGTTCAGATGTCAGTCAAAGCATGTACAATGAATTTCCAAGAATATAGAAGAGGCCAACATTCAAAAGATCAAAGAAAAAGACAAGTAAGAAAATTGTCGTGATATCGCGACATGTTTGGTCAAAAAGAAAAACTGTCGCGATATCGCGACATGTTGAGCAAGAAAGAAAAACTGTCATGATTTCATGACATGTTGGAAGAGAGAGAAGAAGAAAGAAAAACTATCGCGATTTTGTGACATGTTCGGGGAGAAGGCGCAAGCAAGAAAACTGTCACAATTTCGTGACATGTTGAGAGAGAAAGAGCTCATAGAGAAAAAGTGTCACGATATCGCGACATGTCTGGTTTTCGCGACCCGAAGAGGAGAGATAGAGTAAGGAGGCGAAAGTGTCATGATTTCACGACATGTTCTGTTTTTGTGGGGTCAAGGCAAGAAAAGAGACAAGGAAGCGAAAGTGTCACGATTTTGCGACATGTGTTTTTGTGGGCGAAAGACAGAGAAGAGCACAAGGCAGTGAAAGCATCGTGATATCATGACATGTGTTTTTGTGGGTGCAAGCTGAGAAGAGGACAAGGAGGTCAAAAGTGTCATGACATCGCGACATGTTGTATTTTTGCTGGTGCAAGCCGAGAAAAGTGCAAGGAGGCGAAAAGTGTCATGATATCGCGACATGTGTTTTCGTGGGTGCAAGCCGAGAAGAGGACAAGGAGGCAAAAAGTGTCGCGATATCGCGACATGTTATGTTTTCGTGGTCAACGACCAAGAAAAAGTCAAAAGGGCAAAAATGTCGCGATATCATGACATATTGTTTTTCGCCATGCAAAAAGAAGAACCCAACCGAAGTAAAGTTAACTGAAGGAAAATGATAGTTACAGATGCAATTGCAGAGGAAATACATGTAGCTAAAATAAGAAGAGTTAACTGAAGTCATTACTGTAGTTACAGGGTCCATTACGGAGTCAATTCGTCGAGCGATGGCTATACCGAGAATCCCAATTAAAGAGACAAATCCATTAATAGGTTGCATATAAGAATAGTGTGTCAAAAAGGAGTTACTTATAGGAGTGGCTATTAATAGGCTGCATGTGGGATTGTGGAAGTTACAGAAGAATTAGGGTTTCAAGATGAAAATATTGTTATAAAATGGCAGTTGCATGCACAAGAAAATTTTTGGCTCAAAATTGAAAAGAGTGCCATCGTAAAGAGTTAAAGTGTTGCTGTTGAAACAATAAATGTGTCGCGAGGGCAGTTACGTGCAGAAGTAAAGTTTGGCTCATAATTGAAAAGAGTGCTACCATAAAGAGTTAAAGTGCCACTACTGAAAGAGTAAATGTGTCATGAGGATAGTTGAGTGCAAAATAAAAGTGCTGCTTAGAATTGAGAAGTGTGCCGCCATAAAGAGGGAAGGTGCCATTGAATGTGAAATAGAGCTACCGAAATAGGGTTAGATGTGTGCTGTAAGAGAGCCACAAGTAGAGCCGTAAGTGTTTACTATGTTTTGATAAATTGTAGACCAGTCAGGGTCTTGTAAAAGTGAAGGCATTTTTATATCATTAATATAGTTTTCAAAACTATAATCCAAGTTGGTGCTTGGATAGGGGTTGGTGCTCCTTTCTATTGGTGTAGATAAATCAGGGGTTGGTGCTCCTTCTAGTGGGTGCTGGTAAACAGATTGTAAAATTGGTGTTTTGTAAAGGCTAGATTTGGACCGTAGTCCAAGTAGTCATTCTTGAGGAGTAGCCAAATTGGTGAACCTCATTACATTGTGTGTTGTGGTGTGCTCTCTTGTGATAATTGCTTTATCTTCTTTTAAGTTCTCTTTGCTTCAGCTTTAAGAGTTGTAGATTTGAATTTAAATAGCTACACTGATTCACCCCCCCCTCTCAGTGTCATTGTGAGAATATCAATTGGTATCAAAGCAAGGTTCCTAAACAAGCTTAATCAGCTAAGGTGATCTGATAAGGAACACAATGGTAGGTGGTGAAGGATTCTCATCAAATAAATATCCATTGTTCGACGGAACTAATTATTCATTTTGGAAAATTAGGATGTAGACATATCTTTGTGCTCTAGGATATGACATCTGGGAGTTAGTAGAAAGTGGATACACAATACCCGCCACACCTCCAACCGATGCTACCGATAAGAAACCATTTGAGAATAACTCTAAAGAAAAGAATGCTATAATATGCGGTTTAGTGGACAATGAACTAATAAGGATCATGAGTTGTAAAACGGTAAAAGACATGTGGGACAAACTGAAGAGCATTTATGAAGGAGATGGCAAGATCAAGGAAGCCAAGCTACAAACACATCGAGCTCAGTTTGAAGCATTAAGAATGAATGACGATGAGAACATAGAGGCCTATATGCTGAGAGTCAATAGAATCATTAATGCGATTAGAGGACTCGATGAGGAAATGGAAGATGCGATCATCGTGAAAAAGGTACTAAGAACTCTTCACAAAAGATTTAATTCTAAAGTTTTTGCTATAGAAGAAGCTAAAGATCTCAATACTTTTAGCATGGATGAGATGCATGGTTCTTTGACTGCATATGAAATGAGAATAGGACAAGCTAGGCCCACAGACAGAGAAGCTGCTTTTAAAGCACACACAAATATAAAAACTAAACAAGAATCTTGAGGATAAAGAGACATCAGATGAAATGGAAGCTAACTTTGTTCAAAAATTTATAAAGGGAAAAGGAAAATACAGAGGAAAGTTATCGTTTAAGTGCTTCAACTATGGAGGAGTCGGGCACTTTGCAGCTAAATGTCCAATGAATGAGAAAACCAAAAATGATGAAGGGTCACACCAAGAAAAAGGTGACTGGAAGAAGAAACCAAATTTTAGAAAAAGCAACTTCAAGAAGAAAAGTTTCATATCCAAGAATTTCAGCTCTTCTGAAGAAAGCTCAGGTTAGTATTTTAAAGAAGAAAAAGGTGAAGCTCTGTTCATGGCATTTGAAGAAGAAAAAATAGAAGAAAAACAGGAAGGTGATAAAAACCTTAAGGATGAGGTTGAAGTATATCTGGAAGGTGAGTTGGTTGTTGCACTTAAAGAGTTGAGTATAGAAAGGAAAAAGAATAAAAAGGTTTCAAGAAACCTAGAGGATGCCAATGACATAATAAACAGTTTGAAAGTACAGACATACAAATTTAAGAAAATGTCTGAAGAACTCGAAGTTCAATTAATCGTGAAAATAGATGAATGCAACAAATTGGAAGAAGAAATTATTGGTTTAAGGATTCAGTTGGAAGATATGAATCGAAAATTGAGTTGTTATCACAAACTTGAAGGAAGCTCTGTGAAGCTGGAAAAGATTATAAATAGCCAAAGGAGTATAGGCATCAAATTTGGCTTGGGCTTCATCGAAGGAGAATCGTCAAATGGATCAAAGGCCTTAACTATAGAACCCATAAAGAAAGAAGATAAGATCAGGGTTGATCAAGGAAAAATAAATCATGCAAAAGAAAGCAATAATGCCAGGCACGAAAAGAGCACTGACAATGATGGATTCACAAACGTCTCACATCAAAGGAGAAGAAGATTTGTGGCTCCTACTACAAAATGGCAAAAACCAACTCCAAGGTTCAATCAATCCTTTTCTCGGTTATTGTTTTAAATGCAATGCTTACGGTCATAAGATTTCAGATCGCATTTATAATATAGGACAAAGAAATTTCACCGATAGAAATGTCTTTTCACCCTTAATGGATTATGCGGTAGAATGCTATAACTGTCATAACTTTGGACACATTGCAAGAAATTGTAAAAGTACATATGCAGCAAATAAATATCAAGGAAGAAAATCTCAACCAAATGGTTTAAGACAAAACAAAAAATTCCTAGAAAAACATGCACAGGCCACTGACAAAGAAAAGTATAAACAAGTGACCAAAACTGTAGTCAAACCAGAGTGGAAAGAAAAGGAGCGAGAAGAAAAGGAATCCTTGATTGTACAAACAACATTCAAAGCATAGAAAAAATCTGCACCATGGATACTTGATAGTGGATGATCCAGTCACATGACAGGTGATAAACAAAAGTTTGAAAAGTTACAAAAATATGAAGGTGGCTCAGTTAAATTTGGAAATAATGATGGAGCCAAGATAGTGGGCAAAGGATCAGTCAAGATAAGTGACGGAAAAATCAATTTCGAAGAAGTCTTGTTTGTGATTGGTTTGAAGCACAACCTACTAAGCGTAAGCCAAATCTATGACAGAGGTCATGAAGTCATTTTTAAGAAGCAGGGCTGTGAAGTCAAAAAAGCACATAGTGGGAAGCTGATAGCTACTAGATCGAGGACTTTTGGAAACCTGTATACTCTCTCAGAGACTTCAGAAGGAGCATGTTTGATTGGACAGGAAGATGAAAATTGGCTGTGGTACAAGAGACTCAGTCATATTAGATTTGACAATCTGGTAAAAATAAGTTCAAAAAGGGCAGCAAGAGATATACCCACCATTGGCAAAACATTAAATAGCATCTGTGCTTTATTCCAAAAAGGGAAGCAAACTAGATCCACATTTAAATCAAAGGAATACTTCACTAGCAAACCTTTAGAGCTAATACATACTGATTTATGTGGACCCATGAGAACACAAAGCATAAATGGTGACAAATACTTTATGTTGTGCATAGATGACTATTCCAGGATGACATGGGTACTATTTTTAAAGCTTAAATCAGATGTCTTTGAAATTTTCAAGACTTTCAAAAACCTTGTTGAGAATCAAACAGGAAAAAGAATTAAATGCTTAAGATCAGATAGAGGAGGAGAGTTTATCTTAGAGGAGTTTGCAGAGTACTGTCAAAAATATGGGATCAGAAGACAGTTTTCAGCAACAAGGACACCTCAGCAGAATGGTGTTGTTGAAAGAAAGAACAAGATAGTGTAGGAAATGGCATGAACAATGTTGACAGAGAACAAAATAACAAACAGATTCTAAAAATTTGTAGTTCATACTACGATTTACATCCAAAATAGGTGCATGTTGAGGACACATGAAAGCAAAAATCCTTATGAGCTATGGTTCGGCAAAAAGGCAACAACAAGATACTTCAAAGTCTTTGGCAACAAGTGCTACATCAAAAGAACTGAAGATAATATTGGTAAGTTTGAAGATAGAGATGATGAAGGAATTTTTCTTAGCTATTCGACAAAAATCAAAGCCTACACATGCTATAACAAAAGGCTAAAGAAAATTGTGGAGAGTGCCAATGTTAAGGTTGATGAAGGTAGGGAACAAGAAATTAGCTATGAAGAAAACTACCCTATTTATGAAGAAGTTATTGAAGAAGATGAAGAAAAAGAAATAGATGAGAATAAGGAAATTGACCCAGATGATTTAAGTATTGACTCAGAAGTAGAAGAAAACAAGAAATTCAAAACAAGCAGCTGGCAAAAAAATCATCCCAGAGAGCAAATTATTGGGGACCCCATAGTTGGTATTCAGACAAGGATAACAGTAGTAAGGAACTACTCTCTATTATCCAGCATTGAGCCCAAAAATGTTGCTGAAGCAAGCACAGATGAAATTTGGATGAAGGCAATAAATGAAGAACTAGATCAGATTGAGAAAAATAAAACCTAGGAGTTAGTACCAAGGCCTGCAAATAAAAACATAATCGGTACTAAATGGATTTTTCGAAACAAATTGAATGAAGACGGATAGGTTGTCAAAAATAAGGCAAGATTGGTTTGTAAAGGCTATGCTCAAGTTGAAGGTATTGATTTTGAGGAAACCTTTGCACCAGTGGCTAGACTCGAGGCAATCAGAATGTTTCTGGCTTTAGTTGTACACAAAAATTTCAAAGTTTATCAGATGGATGTGAAATCAGCATTTCTGAATGGAAAACTTGAAGAAGAAGTTTATATTGAGTAGCCAGATGGTTTCCAACTCGGTGACAATCCCAATTTTATTTGCAAGTTAAAGAAAGCTTTGTATGGTCTTGAAACAGGCACCCAGAGCATGGTATGCAAGGCTGGATAACTATCTTATTCAATAGGGGTTCAAGAAAGGTATGGTGGACAACAATTTGTATGTCAAAATAGAGAATGACCATCTTATTGTACTTGTTGTTTATGTAGATGATATCATATTTGGCAACAACATGGATGAGTTTGTAGAGACAGCAAATAAAATGAAGAAAGAATTTGACATGTCTATGATTGGTGAACTTTCGTATTTCCTCGGACTGCAAGTTAATCAAAATGAAAAGGGCATTTTTATCTCTCAAGTTAAATATGTGAAAGAAATGCTAAAAAAAATCATAATGGAGGATTGTAAACCTGTTAGCACTCCCATGACAATAGGTTGCAAGTTGAGCAAGGATGAAAAATCTCCAGATGTTGATCAAACCATGTACAGATCTATGATTGGGAGCCTATTGTATTTAACGGCTACAAGACCAGATATCTTACAGGCAGTATGCATGGTAGCACGATTTCAAGCTAGTCCCAAAGAGACTCATGTGACAAATTGTGAAGAGGATTCTTCGGTACCTCAAGGGTACTATGGAGTATGGATTATGGTATCTAAAAGGTAAGGACTTCACTCTTATTGCATATTCAAATGCAGATTGGGTAGGATGTATAGATGACAGAAAGAGTACCAATGGAGGAGCATTTTATCTTGGAGATAGGTTGGTAGCATGGCACATCAAGAAACTCCACAGCAGAGGCAGAATACATTGCAGTGACAACATGTTGTACGCAGATATTATGGATGAGACAAACCCTGAAAGATATTGGTATTCACTTCAAAGAGCCAATTTCAGTTAAATGTGATAACACTAGTGCTATTAACATCTCAAAGAATCCAGTTATGCATTCTCGAACCAAACATATTACAATCCGGTATCACTTTTTGAAGGATAAAGTTGCGGAAGGTGAGGTTAAATTGGATTTTGTTCCAACTACAGAGCAAGTAGTGGATATCTTCACAAAACCGTTGCCTAAAGAAGTTTTTGAGTACCTACGGAGTAAGTTGGGAGTGGTCACGTTTCCCAAGAATTAACTAGCAATCGAGACCACATTCTCAGGGGAAGCATTTATGCCTATGTTTATAGTTTTGCTCATATTCATGATTTTTGCTAACTATAACAATGTTTGTCTGAGAATGTTGTGCATAGACTCAGGGGGAGTCTACAACAACCCTTTGGTATTATTGTCAAAGGGGGAGAAGAATTATAGAAAATTGCACGTGTTGCCAACAATTCCAAAGGGGGAGATTGTTGAGAAAGGTGCAGAAACAGTATTGCCATTATTGTCAACACAGACGGATAGATCGGTTGATGCAAGTGGACGGGAGTTCGGAGGTCGATCAAAGCATGTACAGTGAATTTCCAAGAAGACATAAGAGGCCAACATTCAAAAGATCAAAGAAAAAGACAAGTAAGAAAACTGTCAAGATATCGCGACATGTTTGGCCAGAAAGAAAAACTATCACGATATCATGACATGTTTGGTCGAAAAGAAAAACTGTCACGATATCGTGACATGTTGAGCAAGAAAGAAAAACTGTCATGATTTTACGACATGTTGGAAGAGAGAGAAGAAGAAAGAAAAACTATCGCGATTTCGTGACATGTTCGGGGAGAAGGCGCAAGCAAGAAAAACTGTCACGATTTCGTGACATGTTGGGAGAGAAAGATCTCGCAGAGAAAAAGTGTCGCGATATCGCGACATGTCTGGTTTTCACGACCCGAAGAGGAGAGATAGAGTAAGGAGGTGAAAGTGTCACGATTTCGTGACATGTTCTGTTTTCATGGGGTCAAGGCAAGAAAAGAGACAAGGAAGCGAAAGTGTCACGATTTCGTGACATGTGTTTTCGTGGGCAAAATATAGAGAAGAGCACAAGGCAGCGAAAGCATCGCGATATCATGACATGTTGTGTTTTCACGGGTGCAAGCCGAGAAGAGGACAAGGAGGCGAAAAGTGTCGCGACATCGCGACATGTTGTATTTTCGCTGGTGCAAGCCGAGAAAAGTGCAAGGAGGTGAAAAGTGTCACGATATCGTGACATGTTGTGTTTTCGCAGGTGCAAGCCGAGAAGAGGACAAGGAGGCAAAAAGTGTCGCGATATCGCGACATGTTATGTTTTCACGGTCAACGACCAAGAAAAAGTCAAAAGGGCAAAAATGTCGTGATATTGCGACATATTGTTTTTTGCCATGCAAAAAGAAGAACCCAGCCGAAGTAAAGTTAACTGAAGGAAAATGACAGTTATAGATGCAATTGTAGAGGAAATACATGCAGCTAAAATAAGAAGAGTTAACTGAAGTCATTACTGTAGTTACAGGATTCGTTACGGAGTCAATTCGTCGAGCGGTGGCTATACTGAGAATCCCAATTAAAGAGACAAATCCATTAATAGGTTGCGTATAAGAATAGTGTGTCAGAAAGGAGTTACTTACAGGAAGCTATTAATAGGCTGCATGTGGGATTATGGAAGTTATAGAAGACTTAGGGTTTCAAGATGAAAATATTGTTATAAAAGGGCAATTGCATGCAGAAGAAAATGTTTGGCTCAGAATTGAAAAGAGTGCCGTCGTAAACAGTTAAAGTGCTACTACTGAAAGAGTAAATGTGCCACAAGGGCAGTTGCATGCAAAAGTAAAGTTTGGCTCAAAATTGAAAAGAGTTCCATCGTAAAGAGTTAAAGTGCCGCTGCTGAAAGAGTAAATGTGCCACGAGGGTAGTTGCGTGCAGAAGTAAAGTGCTGCTCAAAATTGAAAAGTGTGCCACCATAAAGAGGGAAGGTGCCACTGAATGTGAAATAGAGCTACCGAAAGAGGGTTAGATGTGTGCTATAAGAGAGCCACAAGAAGAGCCGTAAGTGTTTACTATGTTTTGATAAATTGTAGACTAGTCAAGGTCTTGTAAAAGTGAAGGCATTTTTATGTCATTAATATAATTTTCAAAACTATAATCCAAGTTGGTTCTTGGATAGGGGTTGGTGCTCCTTTTTGTTGGTGCAGATAAATTAGGGGTTGGTGCTCCTTCCAGTGGGTGCTGGTAAACGGATTGTAAAATTGGTGTTTTGCAAAGGCTAGATTTGGACCGTAGTCCAAGCAGTCATTCTTGAGGAGTAGCCAAATTGGTGAACCTCATTACATTGTGTGTTGTGGTGTGCTCTCTTGTGATAATTGTTTTATCTTCTTTTAAGTTCTCTTTGCTTTAGCTTTAAGAGTTTTAGATTTGAATTTAAATAGCTACACTGATTCACCCCCCCTCTCAGTGTCATTGTGAGAATATCATTTTTAGTTGCATTCGACACCTATAGTGATAATAATTTGGGTTGCTCTATTTTTTTATTATTGCACTAACCATCATGTTTTTTGTGTGTAATTAAACAATCATAAGAACATTGAAGAGCATTTCAGAAACCCAAACTTCACTAAAATCGTGCTACACTTTGCACAGGTTAAACAAGTCAATTTTTTACTCCCCATAAAAGGTCAAAATTCAAACACCTTGATTCACTCTCTTTGTTTGGCTTAATTTCCTCAAACTTTCCATCCTTCTTGAAGGGTGTTAAGGCAGGTGCCATTAAATATCCTAGAGAGAAAAATCATAAGTCTTCCAAAACCTTCCACTTTAATTTGCTCTATTTGTTTGGCTTAAAAATCCTTAAAATTTTCATCCCTTGTTAAGGGTGTTAAAGCAGGTGCCATTAAATATCTTAAAGAGCAAATTAAAATATTAGCATATACTTTTTTGAGGGTATACTACAAGATATAGTCATCTTAGTCACATCAATTTGAAACCTTCACCATGGCCATGATAAACAAGTATCTCAATGAGAGCCAACTGCTTAAAGGTTCAAATTATTCTGCATAGAAAAATAATATAAAAGCTATTTTAACTGTAGAGGAGATGTGGGGAATAGTGGATGGCACTGATTCTAGACCCACATCACCAGGGTCAGATCAAATAGTATATGATAAAAAGGATAAAAGACTTTCTTTATTGATCTTGCTAGCTATTACTGATGACATACAACCTCATATAAGTGAAGCTAAAAATGGTAAGGAGGCATGGGATTCCTTAGCAACCATTTTTGAAGAAAATAATTAATCAACAATTCTTAACCTTCAAACATAGCTTCATACTCTTCATATGAAATCTGGAGAAATGGTAGGCATATATAAAAACAAAACTGCAAGCCTTAGGAGAAAAAGTGGAAGACAAAATCCTGACCTCTATCATTTTGAGGGCTCTTCCAGACTCCTACAAAATGTTGATCACTTCACTACAAGTCTCTGGGAGGATAGTGACTTTTGTAGAGTTGGTAAATATGCTTCAAACTGAGGAAGCTAATCAACTCCAAAGATATGAGGCATCTAACAATGCACTTTTCTCAAAAAGGCAAGGTGGAAAGAAAAAGTGAATTCAATAGAAATGATCTTCTTCTAACAAAGATAAGGGTAAAGGCAAAGAGACTCATAAGAAGAAGCAGTATTGTAAAATTTGTGATAAAGACACTCATGAAACCAAAATATGTTGGTTTAAGAACAAACCACCCAATGAACAAGGACAAAATAAGGGCAAATGTAAACCAAAGAACAAAAACAAATAGCAACAAGGACATGTTGTTGTCACTGAAGATTCTAGTTCAGACTCTAAATGAGGTCACAAAGTGCTCAAGACACATACAGACTCCCCTCATAAGGATACTGTTTGGTACATAGATTTAGGCACTAGTAAACATATGGTTGGTGATAAGTACTGGTTTGAGATATTTGAGGCTCGAAAGGGTAGACCGATAACCATTGTTGATGATTAGACCTATCGAGTTTAGGGAGAAGGAAGTGTTTCTGTCTCCTTTCCAGATGGAGAATGTAAGATTCAAAAATTTATTTATGTACCAGGATTGAAAAATAATCTCTTGTTAGTTCCACAAATCCTGGAGAATAACATGAATGTCAATTTCAAAGTGGACAAAGAAAAGAAACGTTGCTTTATCACTCAGAAAGGAAAACATATAGCAATAGGTTCATACAAACATGGTTTGTTTATCTTAGATGCAATTAAATCTACACATACTGCAATGGTTGTAACCACAAAAGAGGCCACTTCTCAATGGCATAAGAGATTTAGGCATCTAAGCTTAGGGTATTTACTAGAACTCAATAAATGCCAAATGGTGAAAGGTCTGCCTACTCTTTCATCTACTTTGCCAGTGTGCTCAGATTTCTTGTCAGGAAAGCAACATAGAGTACCATTTGAACCTAGCTCTTTTTGAGCTAAAGTGCCTTTGGAGTTAGTTCACATAGATTTGTGTGGTCCTATGTCTACTATTTATGGAGGAAAAAGGTATTTTCAATTGTTTGTAGATGATCACTCATGGAAAATGTGGGCCTTCTTCTTGTAGTTGAAGTCTTAAGAATTTGACTATTTTTAGCAGTTCAAGAAGCTTGTTGAGAAAGAAATAGGATGTTTCATAAATACCCTCCGTTTAGATCGAGGGAGGAATACACATCAAAAGAATTTTCCTCATTTTTGTAGAAACATGGGATAAAAAGACAGTTAACAACAACCTATTCTCCTCAGTCAAATGGAGTTGTTGAGAGAAGAAATCGTTCCATTATAGAAATGGTTTGATGTATGCTTAAGGGAGCCAATCTTGAGCACAT
The DNA here is from genome assembly GCA_028583015.1 of Wollemia nobilis. NCBI lineage: Eukaryota > Viridiplantae > Streptophyta > Pinopsida > Araucariales > Araucariaceae > Wollemia > Wollemia nobilis. The sequence goes on from JAQPPZ010017235.1 coordinate 19,223,125, forward strand.
TTACTGGGCTGAAGCTATAAAAACTACAGTATATCTTCTAAATAGAGCTCCCACATGGGCTCTTGAAGGTATGACTCCTCAGGAAGCATGGAGTGGAAGTAAACCCTCCATATATCATCTACGAGTATTTGGGTGTAAGGCTTTTATGCATATACCTAAGGAGAAAAGAAATAAGTTATATGAGAAGACCCTACAATGTGTTTTTCTTGGATATGATGAATTCTCAAAAGGCTGTCAGTTGATAGATCCATTCACCAAGAAAATACATATTAGTAGAGATGTAGTGTTTGATGAAGCTTTCACATCTAACACTATATCAGTATACCTAGATGATGAGGAGCAATAGCCACTTCCTCATCCACAACAGAAAAAGCCTCCAAAATGGTATAAATGTACTATGAAAGATTCTAAACTCACTTCACCACCTGATATCACTCTCAATCACCCATAGACACGAAGCATGTCTCGATAGAGAAAGGTAGAACCATCTACTTCAATTGATGATCTTTGTGCAGATTTTCAAGAGCTTTTTGTTGATAGATATATATAAAGTGGAGATGATATGGAAATTGATGAGGAGAGGGTTTACATGTCATCATATGATGAATATGAACCTTCTATAATTGATGAAGCACTTAGACGTCCTCAATAGAAGGCAGTTATGGATGCTGAACATAATTTCCTCATAAAGAATAAAACATGGAAGCTAGTGGATTTCCCTAAAGGAAAGAAACCCATAGGCTACAAATGGGTTTACAAAGTAAAATATAAGGTATATGGCACCATAGAAAAGCATAAATACCATATTGTGGCGAAGGGATATGCTCAAAAGGAAGGCCTTGATTATGAGAAAACCTTTGCACCCATTGCAAGGATGACAACCATTCAAGTTCTTTGTGCTATGGCAGCACAATTCAGATGGAAATTACATCAGATGGATGTAAAAAGTGTCTTTCTAAATGGTGACTTAAAATAAGAGGTATACATGACTCAACCTCTAGGATTTTCTGAGGAAGGCCATGAACAAAATATTTGCAAATTGGTTAAATTATTATACGGGCTAAAAAAAGCCCCAAGAGCATGGTACATCAAAATGGATAGTCACCTACTATAGCATGGATTCAAGATAAGTCCATCAGATGCAAATCTCTATATCAAGAATAGAGGTTCTGAAATAGTGATTCTTGTATTGTATGTAGATGATATGATCATCACTGGAAATTTAGAGAAATTGATTAACACCATGAAGGATGAATTGAAAGAGTCATTTGATATGACAGATCTTGGACTTCTACACTATTATCTTGGCCTTGAGATAGAACAGAAGAAAAATCATCTTAGGGTGACTCAGAAAAAGTATGCCAAGAATTTAGTAGAAAAATATTATATGACTGATTGTAAGCCCAAATCAACATCGATGGAATCAGGGCTTCAGTTATCATGGTATGATGACTCACCACAGGTAGATGGCACGCTATATTGACAGATGATTGGAATCCTCATCTATCTGACCAATACTAGACCAAACATTACTTATGTTGTAAACTATCTTTCTCGGTTCATGCAGGAACCAAAGGTCTCTCACTTGAAAGCAGCTAAGCATGTTCTTCACTACATTCAGGGTAGTGTAGAATATGTTCTAGAGTATAAGAAGAATAACTCATTCTTCTTATAGAGTTACACTAACTCTGACTACGTTGGATACCTAGATGATAGAAAATAAACATTAGGATATGTATTTAATCTTGGATCTGGTCCCATCTCATGTCATAGTAAAAAACAACAAGTGGTTGCTTTATCTTCAACAGAGGCAGAATATTGCGTTGCACATGGAGCTGTGTGTGAAGCGATATGGTTAAGTCACATCTTGGCTACCATGGGCCTACCAAAGAAACTTCCTATTCACATGTTTTGTTAGAACTTAGGTGTTTTGAACTTGGTGAAGAATCCAATCCATCATGAACACACAAAACATATTGACATAGATTGTCATTTCATTCGTGATGAAGTTCCTAAACATAGGATCAAGCTCTAATACACTCCCATTGATGAACAGGTTGTTGACATCTTCACAAAGGCACTTGGACGTGTCAAATTTGAGTTGTTCCAAAGTAGAATTTGTACATAAAAGTAATGTAATAAAGGAGGATGTTAGGGTAAAATAGGTAGTATATTACGTTATACTACATAGGTTATTACATCTACTTTTTACCATAGGAGATATTTACTGTTCTATAAAATATCTCCTAAGTTAACTAAGGTTAGTAACTAAAATATCCTATGATATTTTAGTTAGGTTGTTAGCATAATCTATTTTCAAACACCATTAGCGCTTCCTAAGCTAATTGGTTAGTAAGCCTGTTTTGTAATCTATATAAGCTTATTATTTTCTAAAGCTAATGCTAATGTTGAATTCATAATCCTTTGATTATTATTATTTGGTGAATTTTTTTACTTCAATGACTCCCTAGTTTAGAGTATTTGATAGAACCTTTGTAGAGCTTAGGTTTTGTAGGCTTCCTTATATCTCCCTAGTTAAGATATTTTATTTAATAAAATCCTTGTAGAATTTGTAGAAACCTTACGATTCTTGAATGGATTGAGTACTTGATAAATTTTGAATGATGCTATTATTATCAAGTTTTTGTAGAATACCTTATGTCTCCCTAGTAATTTTAAATATGCTATGATTGATAAAGTGCTTTTGGGAATAATAGTTCAAATGGGTTGATTTTGTAAAGTTTTGTAAGTAGCAACAATCAACTTCTATTACACCTTATTACTCCTATTGAGCTTAAGCACTTTCTAATTTTATGAGGTCTAATGGTTGGATTTCTTTTTTCCCTTTAATATAGTTTTGAGATAAGTATACCAATTAGTTTCCAACTCTTGATAATATTTAGTGACCATCATTTTATAGATTTTTATATTTGATAATTAATGTTTCTAAATTCTAATATCCTACTTTGGTGTAGTATTCCTTATAACCCCCTAATTTGGAATATTAGAAAACAATAATATTTGCAATAATGGAAATTTTATTTCCAGGTAGAAATCCTTATTTCTCCTATGTTTTATTTGCAAATATAAAGCTATAATTCTCCTTTAATTTTTTTTTTTTTAAATAAGGTTGATTTCCCTATAGTTTCAACCTTATATTATACCCTTATAACTCCTATTAATGAAATAAAATTAGAATAAGGTAATTTATTACCTTTATGATGCTCCAAAACTCTACGTATTCGAAACTAAATTCTAGACATAAATGATAGCACTCTCTAGTGTTCCTTTTGACCATTATCTCCAACGTATGGGTGTAGGCTTTAATTTGACTACAATATTTGGATAGTGGATGCCTCACGTATGATCACTTTGAATAAGAGCTTCAAAGCAATTAGAAATGAATTTGTGAAATATGGACAAATTTCGGTCGTGATCACCATTGAAGATATGAAAAAGACCATACATCCAAGCACACAAATATTGAAAGATAGCAATAACAATGAAACCACAAATATTAAGAACAAGATATATATAATATGAATGATGGTGTCATTTTATTAATAATTATATCCATTATTTCTCATGAGGTTATAATAAAATCCCTCTTAGGGATGTGCTACCATTCTTGATATAATGATTTACAGTAATAATACTTTGGATGTAATGTGCAAGATCTTCTTCAAACCCATAAACCATCTTGGAGAGGGTTTTTTGTGACCTCCACAAGGGGTGATGATATTGAGTCTTTATACTATTGTCTCCTTGTAGATACCTGACATATGCACATAAAGAAACTTAAAAATCATAAATAGCATATGAAGAGCCTTCCAAGATAAGGCCCATGTCCATGATAAAGAAAATGATAAAGCAACTAAAAAAAAACTAATAAATACATGAAAATGAAATATAACTATGCTAAGAAGTAATTGAAATGCTGCTACAATTGATGAAAGTAAAAAAATAGGGAAAAGAGATCTCTATCGGGAGGTCATATCTATGCAAGATGGTCTCTCTTGCTAGTCATCTTGTGGCCGATGCGAGGTAATGTTGGATTTGATTCATGGGATTGATGTTTAAGGGTGCGCTCATGAAGAACAACTTAATGGATAGATTTGAAACAAAGAAAGAATGTTGGATGGTGCAAGAAGTATGAATTCAATATTCAACCTTTGATATGATCCATTGGTATGCTTGGAAGCTTCATGGTTGAAATATGATAGTACTTCCTTGCTTGAAGATTGAAAACTCCTTGATCTCCAATTTGGTAGCACCTCGACACTAAAAACTTGGACTCTTTTCAATTATGGAAAGGCGTTCTTAAATGAATTACCAATGGGAGTCTAAAGCTTCCTTGAGAAGCCAATAAATAGTTGAAGATCAAGAAACGTAACTACTTGATAACCATTGTGTCATTGCCCACATTTGGTAATTATAACTACTTGAACCGTTGCTCAAGATTTGGGGTCTCATTGCTTTAGGTGCGGCCATATCGAGGTGATATGGTCATGACTACTAGCCATATAGAGGTGATATGATCATAGTTGAAGACCGTATTTGGGTGATATGGTATCCGTTGCAAAGGTAAATTTATCCTTGTTTGAATGGTAAAAACCACTATTAAACCCTAGGTCTACCCAAGGTGGGTCATATGACATGAAAAGATATCCATATAGGTAGTCTCCTCAATATGACATATTTTAGGTGTCTACAACCCCCATGGAGGACATGCTATGAATATCAATAAATTTATGATCTGACAAGAAATAAAGAGTAGTGGATACATGAAGACCTCATAACTAAAATTGAAGAAGATATGAGATGGGATGAAAATAAAATTAGAGAATGGTGGATATCACATTGTGAGTGTGGTTCTTAGAAGAAATATTTTCCTAGTACCTCCTATAAGCAGTTTGAGGAAGAATTTAAAGCTAAATATCAGAAATAGATGAATGAACACAAGGGAGAGATATACCTAGGCCTAGTAAAAATAAAGGAATAAGAAGAAGAGATACACAAAGAAGAAGACATTCCTCATGCAAATTCCTTGTGGGTATAATCCTTGATATACCATGAAATTTTAGAAGATGATGTTAGCATAGAGGAAACACCTTCATAAAGAAAACCAATATCACAAGTTTAAGTTTCTAAATATATAATGGTGATGAAGGTTTCATCAGAACCTAGTGAAGGTGAATTAAAAGAGCCAGATGCAAAAGTAGAAGAAGCACAAAATGTGACATCCATGAGAAGAATAGCTAAAATGATAGGTGCAAAAAATGCTAGACCCTTGAATCTACATGGATAACCTAGTGAGAAGTAGCGGGGAAAAGAATACCCAAAAACCAAAAAAGAGAAGGCTATGAGACCATACAAAATATTGCAAACATAACAATTCATACAAAGGATGGATGCAAAAATTGAGCTAGAAGATCTAGTAATGCAAAAACCAAAATTAGAAGTGGAAGGAGTAGGTATGTTTACTTGTCTCTTTTCTTTTGATAAAATCATTCCACTACCTAAACAACCTCCACCTGAGTAGCCACCTCCACCATATAGCCCTATTGAGGAAACCACTACCTTCCCCACTATATCTTTAGCAATAGGATCCACACCACCTATACAGGAGGTACAAATTATCTCAACTAGTGTAAATATCTAAACCCCTATAAAGTATACTATTATAATAGTAAATACTTCATTCTTAATGTTTTCACCCTTTAACTCTATCTTCACTCCATCCCCTACTACTAAACACCCTATATCAAAATTATTTTTAATGATTCAAGATATCAAAGAAAATACATAGATATGGGAAGAACAATAACAACAACCACAAGATAATGAAAAATGAGTGACTACCTGGACATATGATGTTATAAATCCAATGGCTAGAGAACACATCAAGATAATGATAAAATCAAAGACAAGGAAATTTGTAAAAATGACAATAGAGGATTACAATGTCATTATATAGAAGTACAACATATTCAATATATTGAACATAGACAAGCTATGGACTCTGCACACTAAAGCAAACACTCTATTTCTATAGAGAAATCAATTATATGTAAAGCTTACAACAATTGAGAGAAAGATAAAAAAACCTCAAATAGAGAATGGGAAAAGAGAATATAGAAAGAGATAGTATCAAGAATGAAATCCTGGAGCTCAAATAGATAATAGATAAATCTCCCACAAAGTAGCAACTACAATAGAAATATGAGGAAATACAAAAATTAAAGGAGTAATTGCAACAAGAATGCAACAAATTGGTTATGAAAATAAAGGAGTTACAAGAAGTAAGAAGAAATCTCCAAAAATAAGAAGATGTCCTAGCAATAGTACAAGAAAAACTAGATAAGGATAAATGGAAGCCTAAAGGTCAAACAATATCTAAATATATGCTGAAGCATTTTGGGAGCCAATACTGGCTGAAGATCAAGAGTGTTGCAATGGAGGTATTTTCTCTTATGAGAAGAACAACCATTACAGAAAACTTAATCCAAGATGCAATGGAATAATTCATTAGATATAAGAAAGAATTAATTACCAAAATACAATAGGTAAAAGTTGCTCAACAGATGCTTAGGACCAAAGAACAATACCCATAATTACTTAAGAGATAAAAAAGGTATCTATGATTATCCAAGTTTCATATTGATCAAATAATTAAGGGAAGCTAATTGAGTGTAGAAGGAAGAGATATGCTTAATACCCTCTAAGCAAGTAATAATAAGGTAAAGTTGGAATTCCAAGAACTTGTAGAACTTGAAATTCCTTTGTTTTGGGATGTAAATGGGCATTTCCACAAGAATGAGTAGTTGAGTCAACTTAGATACCAATAACTGAATGATGGAAGTGGAGTTGATGCATTTCCAGAGCCTCTGATAATAGATCAAGTCATTTTATTATTTCATAGGCTTTCTATGCTGTTAACAAATACCACAAAACTAATGTAGAAGTACAAGGACCCTTCCTATCAGTTCCACTATCAACTACAAAATATCCTTCATGAATTTAGGGCAATAAAGGTTTCTTCTTAGAGAAAATTAAAAAATTGTGTAGATTGTTCTAGTTGGAAGGAGAGTCTTTAGTAGCTAAGGTAGATAAATGACAAGAAAAAACATTAAAAGCAATTCTAGAGGAAACCTCAAAAATAGATAGTTCCTGAGATGGTCCTTGTGCACAACAATTTTGAGTTTCATTTTGTTTGGTTTCAAATTTTGACTCCATGGCCCTATGGATAAGGCTAGATGGGTACATTGCTCCTACAAGCAAAAACCCCCATGCGAGGCATAAATTATGTATGTGAAATTTTCACCCACATCCATCTCTGAATAGGGAGATGAATTTTGTCTATATAAAACATTGCATTTTGCTATAAAAGGTTGTCTGACAGTTGAAAATAAAGGTCAAATCAAAGAATACAAGAAACTTTGCTAAGTGTAAAAACCTTGTCAGACATTTCAAATGTTGATGTCAACATGAGTTGTAAAATTACCCGACATCTAACAACCAAGCATCAAATAGACCCGAGCCACAATTTTGACTAAGATGGCCATATGGATTAAATTGTTGATGTCAGTAGATGGATGCTTTAAATTTGACATTTGGTATGTAGTAGCCTAGGTGGACAATGATGTTTATGTCAACAAGGGTTCATATTTATATAAAGAAAATTTAGTCCCTTGGAGCAAGAAATTGTCTAAGTATAATGTTTCAACATCAGACACAATAGTGGAGCCTATGGGTTATATTGATACTTAGTGCTAAACATTTTTTAATGCATACATCAGCATGTGTGTTATAAAATCTGGCCCAAAAAAATGATTAAAGAAAAATTGGCTAAGAGATTGAACCTGATGTTTGACAAAACATATCTTCAAACTTAGAATTTTTGGATAATACTGAGTGCCGATGTTAACAAGGGAAGCTAAGATTTTTGATAGAAATGAATTAAGAGCTCGATGTTGGATAACATAATAGGGAAGGAGTTGAAAGATACATCAAGCAAAAATATGCACCAAACTGCCAAGACATGCTCCCAATAGGTGAATCTACTATCAAATAATCCCAAAAAACTTAGAATCTTCTTTGATAGACACCTATTTTGTTATAGTTTGAAATATAGTTGGGTAGCTAAAAGCACAATGAACATGTCAAAAAATTTTGTGCTCCAGATGAATACATGACAACCACCACTCTCTTAAATCAAGCAAAAATGAGCCATCTGAACACCATAATGCCAAATCAGTTGCAAAAAAATGAGCCTATCAGAGCTACAACCCACTCTCTAAAATATAACCAATTGTAATTGTAAATCTATATATACTAGAATGCAAGATATTCTAAGGGTTGGCTCTTTGGCATTTACAATTGGCATAATTGTATTGATTGAGGACTATACATATTTTGAATGAATATTGGATTGTTGTATAAACTTTTGCTCATCTCTTTTTGCTGAACATGTATGTATGCCTTACTAAGTGCTAATGATTTTTTGTTAAAGCTAGGAATGAATAATTCTATTACAATTATTCTATATTCTAGATTTCTCCCTAGATTTACCATTATAGTTCTAGAATGATTTAGAGAATACTCAAAGTTCTTCATGTTAAATATTCTAATAGCATAAGGGATGTAAAGTGTTCAGTTAGGTAGTTAAATCTAAGTTTGAATTACAAGACTCTTTGTAGTATATCTCTTGATGTTGCCAATTCCATACCATTTTTAGCTCATCTTTCTAACCCTTTGCATTTCTTATTCTAGTCTGAAACCCCCCATTTAGTTAGACTAGCTAGGCACACAAACCAACCTTCTATAGAGGTTGGCTTAGAGACCCCTATTTTCAAGCCTTCCAATATCTTGGTCGAAGTCTTGATAAAACATCTCATCAACATAGGAAAATTTTGGAACCAAGATACCTCACCTAATATTTTGGACATCGTCAAATTTTTAGATGAATAATATTCTCTATAGTATGCTCAAATATAATTTTTGGTTTTGGCTAGAAAAGGGCTAAATTTTTTTTATCAAGGATAATCTAATCTAGGATGTGTCTAATTTCATGGGCTCTTTGATATATTATCTTGGTCATGACTAGCGACCAACCCAATATCTTAGAGCTCTAACTATGGAGGGTTCTACCATTCTTATAGCTACATTATCCATTTTTAGGATACTTTGAGAGTAAATTCCTATGGCTAACTACTTATTGGTGTATCATATAGCTCAAATGAATTATATCTTCCTAGGGATGAAATATTCTCCTATTCTTAGGGGATCTCTCGATATGCCCAAGGGTATGTGGCAGCTCACCATCGTATATGGGTGTTGTTTAAGGCCTAGGTATTGGATTCTAAGCAACTCTCACTTTACTAAATACTTTATGAGAAATGTAACTTAACCAATAAATACAACTCCTCCATGATATTTTAAAACCCCTAGCATAGGGTTTATAACCTTAACCACTCAAGAAATAAAAATTGTGCTATTTTTTGTGGAAGGGATTTAAGTGAAAATGTGTAGAATAAAATATTTTTACCAAAAAAGAATTAGGAAGGACAAGAATTAATGCTACTACTATAAAAAATGGCCCTAGAAAGACCTTTCATACCACTTGTTAGGAACCTTTAGATATAAATAAGCACATCCAAAAAAGTAATGCAAAAGTTAATGAAAATTCAAGCAATGAAATAATACAAGTGCTTAATAAAATACTAAATGGAAATGCAACAAAATTTATTAATCAAGAAAATTTATATCACAAGCCTCTTTGAGAGGGGCAGTCCTTTTCGAAGTAGATCTCTAATACTATTTAAAAATACATGTTACATTCAATTTTCAGCCTTGTCTTTATATAGGCTCTTATTTACCATAACCCTAATGCACAAGGGTCAATCCACATACAAGGGAGGACCTGAGCTAGTAACTCCTACTTAAAATAAAATTAATGATTACATAATTACTAAATATTACTTACAATAAAGTAACAATTATATCATAATGGGTCCATATACACTAGGTGCCCAAGGTGCAACATACACCCACACTAGACAATTACATAATACTATCAAGATAGGGTCCTAATAAAGGGTAGATATTATTTCATAAAATAAGAAAATTTATAAATAAATATGGTGAAGGAGGAAGATAAAGTTTCTTCAAATACCCAATAGAAAGGTTATTAGAATAATAAGCATATTTTTGGTTATGGAGTCACGAACTCTTGTAATAACCAATAATGTAGACACTACATAAAGTATATAGAAAATTATCCTTGATAAACCTAATCCATAAAAGTTATCTCAACTTATGAGGAGATTTACAAGGATAGTTGAACCATTGAAAACTATCCTAGAACAACTCCTCGATTCTAAGGTGATGGAGTTATCAATTATAAAATTTCTCAAACCAAGAAGGACAAATACTTCTTGGTTTAGATCTAATGGCTACTATAATATTCATAGGGTTTTGGTCATTACACCAATAGATGCACAATCCTAAAATATGTATTCAAAAACCTTATCAATAATATCCAAATTATTATTAATAGCTCTCACATGACATATTTTTTATCCATCCAAATATTGGGAATTTTGTAAAATTAATTACTCGATCATAATGATAAAAACCAAATGGTATAGCAAATAAAATCAACTATAACAATGTGCCTTCAACTAATAAAATAATTATCAATAATATTAATAAATATTATTTCATTAATAACATCCCTTATTATGCTTGTGTTGTCATAATATGACAACACACAAATATCCAAGTTGACCAACCATTAACAAGACAAATAATTAGATCCCCTCTAGTTATTTAGTTTTAAATAATAACCATAACCAAAGGTGCTTATGATCTACTACAACACCTTGAATAAATCACAACAAATATGTCAATCTTAAACCTAAAATTATCCCCAAGTTATTGGGATATCCTAGTTAATATTTTAGATGAACAACCAATTCCTTAGAATCTAAACTCATATGAATTCATCTCCATTGTTGGTTTGATAGAAATGGATCATACAAATATATATTTTTTATTAAGATGACATCCCATAAAGTTATTTTATAGGGGATCCTCTATACAATCCAAACCAATGATAAATTCAATAAGGAAAGTTTAGACAATAATGTCTTTTGGATTAAACATATGTAGCTTAAAATTCATTAATCATTTTGGTTTAGCTAAATATAATTTTAAGAAATCTAATTTAACCCTTTGATAATAGGGAGCGTAAAGCTAGTTGCATGATACTTTTATCTCTCAAATTAGGTCCTAGAAATTTAAATATTTTTTATTTTTTATGTCATGTTCTATGACTTATCCTATAATTTTCTATTAGGATGACCCTAGATCTATGAAATGAGGGAAATCCTATCAGCTTTTGATGCTATATATTTAAGGAAATGCAACCACAAGGTATAAAATGAGCATGAAATATTGACTATATGATAATTTCAATATTTTAAGCATGTAAATAACATGAGAAAATTCTGAAAATACTCATAAAATAGCCATTAATAAAAGCTCACAAAAATGGGATCGTCATACAAAATATGGAGATCTCAGATGCTTCATTCTTCACTCATGCTTTACATTGTGACTAACTTGAGCACTACTCTACTCTAATGTGCTCATGCACTCTCTCTAACTTTCTCAACTCCTTTCTCTCTACTACAAATGTCAATATATAATGGAGTATGACTCTTGGTCTTCCATATTCCTATGACTCACTATATTCCTATTCTAGACTAACGTACACATGGACAACATGCACATTTACATGAGTGCACATTCTAATAATACTTGTGCATTTATTATATTGCATTAAGTAAATACTCAACCCCTAATCTAATACACTCTCCTAATCTAGATATGTACCCAAGATGGTACATTAGAATGTACCAAATAATGTAATATATTCCTATACCCCCTTGTATTACATTATTTGGTTATTAAAGACTTTAGTCTTCAATATGGGTCTTCATCCTGGTTTTGGAACTTGAGATGTTATTTTCTATCTTCTTCATTGTGCTCTTTTTTTGTATCTTGATCAAGTAAATAATTAGTATCTTCATCTTGTTCCTTTAGTTCACTCTGATCTGTATTCAGCTTGAAAGTATTTTCTTTTATCTTCATATTTTCTTTTATGTCATGCTTCTTCTTTCTTCTTATTCTTCTTCTTCTTTGTTTATGCATTTTAACTAGTGATATATCTTCTTTATGATGAGTTAGTATATCATCATAATAGTATTGACCAGGATTTAGTATTTCATTTCTAATATGTTCATTTTGTTTCATGTTTTGAAATAATTCAAAAATAATTAATGATAGATATATCATAAAAAATTCTTCTTCTGTAAATATAACTATATTTTGAGTATTCCACCAAGCCTTGAAAAATACTTCATGAAGATAACCAATTAATGTTCCTTCTTTTGCTTCCTTGAGAAATAAAGAGAATCTTTCTTTTTTACTAGTAGACAAATATTTGTATCCATCAAAAGTATCTATTAAGTTTTGTGAATAAAATTTCAATTCATGAAATAGTTCTTCATTATTGAATGTATTCCTCACTATTTTATCCATGCTTCTTCTAATTTAATCTTTGAAGTGAATTTCTTTATAGCTCCCTAGTATTATATATTGTGAATAGTTTTGATATAATATTTTAACTTTCAAAAACTATTGAGGTTGACTTCCTTATGAATCCCTAGTGTTTTGAGTATACGATCATATAATATCTTTCAATTCTTCAAATTGAAGAACACAAGCTTATAATGATAAGGGGGGTGAACAATATAAGACCACTTTTTACTTTTATTTTCAAATCAATATTATGTAGTGTATAGATAGCAGTATCAATAGCAGTAATAAAAGCAATGTACAAAACATCATACACAATAAAGACACCACAATTTATGTGCTTCACCCAATGTGGACTACTCCACAGAAAAAATATTTTACTAAAATTTTCTCAATCAATCTCTTTGGGAATCCTTCCTAATTACAATGTTTATGGACCTCTGTCCAAAGGAGATGTTGATCCCCTAATCTCAATTTGTGTATCTCTTCCATAGGAGAACTCTTTCCCCTTCTACTCTGGCTAGTGATCTTCTAGAAGACTCAGTCTCTCTGTTGCACTAACTGGTGGATCTCTCTCCACTTGAAGACTCCTCACTTAGATATGTCTTCAATTGTCCTGGCTGTTGGATCTCTATCCACTGAGACTTTGTCCTCTATACTTTGTCACCTCTAAAGCTCTGTCTCAATACTATACTAAACATAGTCTAGTTGTTCTAGAATAACTTTGCTCAATATATTTCACTAAACACAGTTCATTCGGTCTAGCACAACTCTACTCAATCTCTTGCACTAAACACAGTTCATTCGATCTAGCATAAGTCCACTTAAATCTTCATTAAAAATAGTTTAGTCGATCTAGCACAAATCTACTCAATAGTTCCACATAGAACCTTCTAAAATATGCTCAATAGGTCCACATATAACCTGCTCAAATCTTCTCAACATGTCCACAAAGAACCTGCTCAACTCTTCTCAATAGGTCCACACAAAACCTACTCAAATATGCTCAATAGGTCCACATAGAACCTGCTCAAATCTGCACAAGTCCTCTCTAGGACTTTTCCAAATCTTCTCAATAAGTCCTCTCTAGGAATTTCTCAAATATGCATAGCAAGCTTCCACAAAAGCTTACACAAAATCAATCCACAAGCCTTCTCAAAGACTTGCCTCAAATCAATTTAATAAGCTCACACATAACTTGTCCAATCTCATAGAATCATAAAGAGAATTGTTAGAGATTCAAAATGTTCTATACTCAATGCTCAATCAATATCTCAATTCAATATCATAGAAGCATAAAGAGAATTTTTAGAGACTCAATATGTTCTATCCTCAAATCCCAATCTCAACTCAATCTCAATATCATAGAAGCATAAAGAGAATTGTTAGAGAATCTATATGTTCTATTCTCAAATCTCAATCTCAAATCAAATAAATCTCATAGAAGCATAAAGAGAATTGTTAGAGACTCTATATGTTCTATTCTCAAATCTCAATCTCAACTCAAATCATAATATAGAATAGTTTATTTCATGGAACTTGAACAACCACTTCACATAATCACTTGACTAGGCTTAATCAACTCTACTCAACCAATCACCTCAAGGAACGATCCTTTCCACAAACCCTAGTCTAATAATGTATCAACCAACTCAAAATGTTTCCAATAATGCTCAACAACAAATCTCACATAACAATGATACTCATGTTCTTAACTCAAGTTCAAGTTCTTTGCATGACCAATTGGCTTCAACAACAATGCTTATAAAACAAGGTTTAATCACAAATCTCAAACTAGAAAACCTTGAATAATTAAATCAAAAACTCCTTAAAAGGAAACCACAATCAATCATTTTCTCTCCAAAGATATTTTCAGAAATAAATCACCCAAATAAGTCAATGAAGAATATTGCCCATACATTTTTGATGCATTATGAGTTATCCACTAAGTATGCCACACTCAACACATTTTCTTTTTCCAATCTCAACAAGGGTTAGATATCTTGAGTAATAACACAATAATAAAAATAATATCTCAGTAACACCTTATTACTCCTCAATAAAATGCACCATATCCTCTTATGCAAGAAATAAACCCTCAAAAGAATGAATCAAACTTACTTTTGAAACTCCTTGAAAAAACCAGAAATATCTCCTTGCACACACCTTATTTCTCCCTCTAAGAAATATAAACAAATAGCTCTCGAAAAGATATTTCCAATGATATATAATATGATATACTTCCAAAAATAAAATCAGCAAAAATATCTATCTTTCCTAGGGCATACCATATCCTTATTTTTCCTTAGGCAACCTTGGCAAAAATTAAAATATTAAACAACATCAAAAATTAAATCCACTTGCCTTGCCCTCGATGGGATTCGATCCCCCGATGTCCTCTTTCCCAATGCCTTAGCTGCAGCCAAGCCGTCGTTGGGCCACATGCCCTGACGTGTCTAAAACGGCACGTCGACCTTAAAGTTTCTGCGAATAGCGCTCCTCCAAAAACAATAAGCACTTCAAGTGCTTCTTCCTTGTAATCCAAAAGGCCTCACATGAATCGAACGTGGGACCTCCTCCTTAATACCAAGCCAACATACCACTAGGCCACGCTGGACTTTGCGCTTAGAGCCTCTGAACCTTCACACCTTTAGCATTTATGTAAATCGTAAGGCCTTCGAAAAAACAAAACCTTTTCGCATGTGCTTCGAATAATTATTGCAAGGGATACCTTGGTAAATATTTTTTTTGATGGCATTTATATAATGCCTTTGTCCTCTTTTGCAATCACGTCGGTGCTTCGAATAATTTCGACGTCGGTGTGATTTTTAATTTATAATTAATTTAAATTTAAATATTATAAATTAAAAAGAACCAACCTTAGGTTTAATTTAATTAAACATTAGAACCTTGTATTAATGCCCAATCTTGGTATAATTAAATATTATTTATAAAATTTAAATTCCTTGTGAATTTAAATAATTTATAAATAATTATTAAACCTTATTTTTAACCTTTGCAATAACCTACCTTGGGTTTTTATAAACCAAACACTTAACTTGTGCTCCCAATAATATTAAAATATTATGGAACCTTTTTCCTTTCACTTCTGCACTGTTGAAGCTTTTTCCTGGATGACTTGGGCAACTTTATTTCTTACCGAATTCCTTAATAAGAGTGATAACTCTATCAGGTGACATCAATGACAACTTTGACTTAGAGGACTCAAAATGTCCAACACAAATCTTGTAGTATATCTTGTTTTCCTAATGTTTAGTGAATGATCAAACAATAGTCAACTCTCTAGGTAGAATTTCTTTTAGCTCTTTAGTATTGAGAACAACTTTGATAGAACCTTTTATCTTTTAAAGCCTTTGAAGTTGTCTACCTTATGACTCCCTAGTTTTGAGTATAAGATCAAGTTTGATAAGATTTTTCAAATTCTTAAGTTTTGTAAAATACTTTATATCTTGCAAGTGTTTTGAATATAGAATGGTCTTGATAAAATGTTTAGCTTTCTAGGTTAACTTTGAGTTGAATCCCTTTTATCTCCCTAATGTTCAACTTCTATTATTCACCTTATTTCTCCCTATTTATGAATGGAAAGCTAAATATATTTTAACGCACTTTAAATTTTGATGAGATTCTCTGTTTTTCAATACCTTTACGTTGGAATCCTTATGTCTTGTTAATTTGAGCAAGAGACTAATTCCAATGTGTTTTTCCAAATCTTTAGTAATTCTATGTTTTGCTTCTAGTATATTTCAATTTTCAATAGTATAGTTTCTACATTTCAATAACTTAGATTTGGTTTTGAACTCCTTATAACTCCCTAGTTGGAAATTTAGAAAACTAAGTCTTTGCAAATATAATATTTCTATTTCAATGTATAAATCCTTATTCCTCCAAGTTAGACTATTTGCAAAAATATTTCAATGCAATTTGAATGAGGTAATTTCAAAAACCTTTATAAATATTTCTTTCTTCAAAAAATTCTAAGGCATTCAATAATACTTCTAAGACTTATGATTTATACTTTATTTCTTCTTCTATTGAAGAACCTTGAGTATAATACAATAATTAACTTGACTTCAATATTATACCTTGTATCTTTTGCAAAGGTTATAGATTAGTCTAAATATTTATTACCTCTTTTAATGTAGGGCTTCAAAGATTTATCTCGCTTTATACTACAATCTGTGTTCTTCTTCCTCTATGATGCATTCAATACACTCTGATGCTCGAGCTCCAAAGCTTTGACTCTCCACATTGCATCTTTCACTTCCCTTCAACATGGTGCATATGTACGTCACTCTCTCCTCTTCAGTATATTATCTCTATGCTCTCAGTTTTCACTATTGAATCTTCAAATCACATCTTTATCTTCCATTTAATGCATGTGGTAGGCATTATGTTACATAAATATTGGCTCTTTCTTTCAACAAGATGCTTGGCATTCGAGTTGGTGTTGTGCTTGGGGATTGGAAATAATGTTCCTTACATGATGATTGGAGTTGTGCTTCTTCTATGGTTATTGAGGATTTCTTGATGGTTGGTGCTTTGATGATAATTATATTTTGCACCTATTGCACATTACAACTTCCTACCTTCAATGTAACATTAGGGTTGACACTGCGCTTGTCTTGTTTGTTCCCTCTGTAGTAACTATTTCACTTTATTGGTGCTCAAATTCCCCTCACGGTGGTTGGTTCTCAATGTCTAACATGCCAAATGGAAAATAGTAATTGTACCATTTGATTGCTAATGCATTTCCTTCAAAGTAATTCTCTTTAATGAACACTTTTCAACCAACTCCATCGCTCTTAATTTTGCATACATTATGTTGGCTAAAACTCAAGCGTCTTATATTTTTTGCATTATGTAGCCAGTGTTATATATAATGATGATAGTATCTTTTATGTCCTCCTTTCAAGGACCTATTATTGAGTTTTGTGCAACCCTAATGGTGTTCACTTAACTTCACCAATGCTTCTTTGGTGGTGAATATTTTTCCTCAATGATGCTCTAGGTAACATTATTTGAAGATGGTGGTCGCTCCTCTACGTTGTTCTTGTGGCTCTTCCACTTATTTATTTGATGATTTCTCAACTTGACATTGATTGATATCTTCTAATTATTGGCGCTTTTACCTCTTTGTTTGGTATTTGACTTGCTTGGCACTTTTCTACGTAACCAACAGTACTTTTGGGTTCTTAACTTCAATAGAACTTTGTGCTCCTTTGCTGTAAGGTATTGCCAACTATTGTACATAGCTTTAGATAGATAATAGCTATTGCTTGACCCCATATATTTTTAGACCTTCTTAAGCTATTATACTATCTTTCTTGAAACGGTGGATTTCTTATCCAATGTGGTGGCACCTCTTCTCTTTGCCAGGACTTGGTGATAGTGTTTTTTCTTCTATGTCAGATTCTCCTTGTTGGCTACTCTTATATAATAAATCCTCCTCATATCTATGCTTGGTGGCTTATTCTTTGATGACTCCAAGCTTCTAATTTGTGCCTTTCAAGTAGAATGATACTTCTATTTTCTACTACAACTTATTTACTTTTCAAGGGATAGTAAGGAAATTATTTCTAACTTCTCCTTTCTTTATTGCAGATTTTAATCCCTTGGGTATGCTATCTTCTCCAACCTTGAAGATATAAAATTGATACCTTTTCTTTTATAGCTTTAAAAACTTAGATGTGGTTCTTTTAAAGACTTAATAATAAGATAATATGAACGTTCAAATAATAAAAAAAAATTGCACCAATATTGCATACATTTTGGCCTCCTTTTGTAGCTTTATTTCTTGGTGATTTGGTTCACCTATTTGCTTCCCCGATTTTGTGAAACTTGTTGCTTCTTCTTGCTGTTAAAATCAGCTCATAAACTCTTCCAATTGATAGCTTTATAACTCCTTTAACTTGTTGGCCAATTTTTTTTTTTTAATACTTGAATCATTCTCCTTTAGTTGATATCCTAATCTCCTTTATTTTGTAGCTTCCAATGCTGACTATTTATCCTTCAACTGTGCTATCCAGGAGTGTCTAATTTTACAACTATAATATTGTCTAATCCCCCTTGCAAATCAGCCTTTAAGCCTTTAATGACAGTCTTCAAATTTCTTGAATTGGTGGTCTCTTCTATATTCTTTATCCTCCAATATCCTTGTCGAATTCTAACTTCAAACTTGGCCAATTTTTGGCCTCCTTCTCAAGAATATGAATGTCTTGAGGTCTTCTAGAATCCTTTCCAAAATTTGGTAAACTTCTTGCCAAATCCTTTTTAATTTTGGGCTTGTTGTAATATGGTGACAATTATCCCAAATTATTCTTTTTAGGAGCTACTCCTTGCAATATTCTATCTTGAGCTATCTTCAAATCTTCTCCAATGACCACTTCTCCAATTTCTTCAATAGGGCTTCTCTAGCCTTATTCTTTCTCCTTCCAAATTTTCTTGAGATCTCTTATTTTGGGTCTTTAATTTTTGTAGCTTCTTCAATAGGATGTTTCGTAGTCCTCTTCTATCTTCAATATTCAATCTTGTATATTCCAAATCTAGAAATTCTTCAATGGGACCTCTTTCTTGGATCTCCTCCTTCTAGAGTTACTTTCTTTAATCTACAATCTACAGTCTTAAATATTCTAAGGGAACCTTCTTATGTCTCCTCAATATTAAATATTCAATAGGGATACTTTGGCATCTTTCTTTTCTTCTCAATATTAAATCTAAAATCTTCTATGGATATTTTCTTCTTGGTTCTCCTAAACACATAGATTTTCAAGAAATAGAAGATGAAATTCTTCTATATCCATTGTAGGAATCTTCTTAACTTCTGATAAATAATTTTATACAACAAAAAACTTTATATAGGAGCAAGAAAATCCATGCAAATCTCTAGATCTCTATAAATCAATAAACTTCACTAGTTATCCTTCAATCTAGTGGAAAATAGATCTATACTAAGTCCTAGTCTTCATGTATTTATTTGCAACTTTATGGAAAGACTCTAGCCAAAAATTAATTCTAAAACTTCTAAAAATGAAATATCTCTATATCCTCTCAATATTCTTGTGTCTCTCTCTATTTATTATCAATCTATATTATGCTCTGATACCACTGTTAGATTTTGATGCTATATACTTAAGGAAATGCATCCACAAGGTATAAAATGAACATGCAATATTAACCATATGACAATGGAAAATGATCATGCAATATTAACTATATGACAATGGAAATATCTTAATCATGTAAATAGCATGAGAAAATTCTGAAAATACTCATAAAATAGCCATTAATGAAAGCTCACAAAAATGGGATCTTCATACAAAATATGGAGATCTCAAATGATCCATTCTTCATTCATGCTCTACATTGTGACTAACTTGAGCACTACTCTACTCTAATGTGCTCATGCACTCTCTCTAACTTCCTCAACTCCTTTATCTCTACTACAAATGCCAATATATAATGGGGTATGACTCATGGCCTTCCATCTTCCTATGACTAACTATATTCCTATTCTAGACTCATGTACACATGGACAACATGCACATTTACATCATTGCATATTCTAATAATACTTGTGCATTTATTACATTGCATTAAGTAAATACTCAATCCCTAATCTAATACACTCTCCTAATCTAGAGATGTACCCAATATGGTACATTAGCATGTACCAAATAATGTAATATATTCCAATAAATCTTATCCATTTTTCATCAATGCCTAAAATATAAATATACAGTCCCAATGTATAACATATGTGTTGGTCCTAAACCCTTCACGTATTATAAATTTATTGAATTTCATACTTAAAAACCCATTTATTGTTTTCATCACATAGAGGCTAAGGATAACTTGTTTACTCCTAAAATAGTTTTCTATGAAGGAGAATCTAGTAAATTTTTGAAGAAAATTCTAAAAATTAGATAACATAACTGTCAAATTTACTTAGTATTTTTTATAATAAAATTTCAATGATAATAAATCAACAATCCCCTAAATATTCTAAAATAATAAAATCTAATGGTAACTCTTATAAAGTGGACCTAGGTAAATTTTTATTCTTCTGGAACATTAGGACTACCTCCTAACGAAAAAAGAAAAATGTTGCAAAGAGGAGTTGTTCTCTTATTTCTATCAAAATTTCTAATGACAAAGAAAATTAGAAATAATTATTATCATGCTTAGTGATAGTATGCTTAACTCTATCTATGTAACATTTTTCTTATTCCTAAGTATATAATATACATATGGTCCATTAAGGAAAGGGTTAGGCATATGTGAAAAAGATATGAAAACACCTCTTTAATAAAATTATTGACAATAATGATTAAGAGTAAGGTTTAACCATAAAAATATTGAATCATACCTAGGATCTATCTTTAAATAAGGAGATAAACTTGTTCAAGAAAATAACTATGACCAATCCTCCTTAGTTAATACCACATCATTAAATAGACTAGATTGGAATGAAGTAGATTTCAAAAGTCTCAACCTCATCATTTTGAGCAATGATAGTAGTTCTTACACCCATTATCTTGGCATAAATGATCTAAATCTAGAGTATCCTAAACTTAATGTTGATGAGACATCTTATGATTAGGAAGCAGCTAATATTATTTATTTTTCAATACCAAATAAAAACTATAGTATTAGTTAAGTTCTCCATTGAGGGTTCATTCCCTTAAATATCAAACTTAGCTATATTCCAATATTTTAATATTGATCCCCAATCCACAAGCTTAGCATGGCCCTTGGACCCCTATGCATTTGTATCCTTAGGATTGAATTCCTTTGCATGCGCATGTACTTGTAGGAGTGCCATCACAATTGCTCATTGCTACCTAAAATGGTGCTAGGAGAAAAAAATAGATTTAGAGAGAAGATTTTCATATTTCTAGGTACATAGGAAACACATGAACGATGAGGTTAAAAATATGAAAAGGACGAAAGAGATTAGAAAGGAAAATTTTAATGCATTATGCACCATATTTCTTTTTGACTTTAAAACATATTATATCTATTCTTAATACCTTTAATCTTAGAATATAGTCTTGAATATTATTGAACTCAACCAATTTGAGAGAAGAAATATCTAGTTGCAAGTGACTTAGTTTAGTTGCATTTAATTTTCTAAATACTCATGTAGTTTGGACCACAACTTCATAGGTTCATTCTCTTCCTTGATATAGATAATTAATTCTAGTTCAATCAACAAGAAGAATAGGCTAAGAGCTTCTTCTTGCTTATATTGTAAAATTTCATTATCAAGGGATACTATTTTATCCTCTTGAAAGATGCACCATAGTTTCTTACTATGTAATACACCTATCATTTTGGTTGATAATATACTATATTTTTATCCATTGAGATGGGTAACATAGGATTGAGGATCCATCTTACACAATTTGACTTTCAATGCTATAATAGTTTCTTGAAATGATGTCCCCAATGTAAATATCTCAAAAAATCATCCAATTTGGAAAACAAATGGGCTCAAAATACTTTCATATTATAATATTATGGCTTCTAAAAGTTTTGCTTTAATGGACCTCAAAAATTAAAATAACCTTAAAACCTTAGAAACTTGGTATCCAATCACAATTTTCTATTTGTTAATCAAGGTGTTGATGCCTCATGAGTAGACATAGTAATCATAGATACCACATTAGATTGAATATAGATAACTCATTATTAATGGTGGAGAACAGATCTTGTGTAACACAGAAAACCAAAAAAACAAGAGCCCAAGATTTTGTATTCAATACTTAGGAAGAATTTTACAAGAATATACAGCCAAACTACCGTTTGCCAACCCCCTCTCATTACAATTCATGGGTTTTTATTAAGGTCCTGATCCTCTATGCTTTTACACTTCCCACGATCTACAATTGCCACTTGGAACAATTCTGGAAAATTGCATTGGTGAGACTCTAGGTGAGGTGCGCGACTGGCTGCCATACCCAACAGAAACTTCTCCTTGATCTGTTGCTTGTTGTAAGTTGTTATAAACACGTATCTAGATATCTTGCACGAGTGGCCAACATGACCGTTGAAATCCTCCTTTGAAACTGCTATTTCACTGCCGCTAACTTGCCATGCACGAAGGGACGCCTTTAAGAAAGCTGAGAGTGCGTGCTTTCCTTTTTGGTCGCGATATCGCGACATGTCATAATGTCGCGACCATTTCCTTTCTACTCCTTCTCTCTACTGCTCTCATCACGATATCGTGACATGTCACGATATCACGACATGTCACGATATCGCGACATTTCCTCCTTCAAGCTTTCTCTCTTCGTTTTGGTCGCAATATCGTGACCTGTCACAATTTTGTGACCAAAGCAGGAGAACGTGCCATCTCCTCCTTCTTCTACGTCTACTTCTCTTCCTGTCGTGATATCACGACATGTCGCGATATCGTGACGGTTTGGCCTTCCTATGCTTCTTCTCCCTTTTGGTCGCGATATCGCGACATGTCACGATATCGCGACATCTTCCTTCATTGCTGCCTTTCTCGCCCTTGGGTCACGATATCACGACATGTCGCGATATCACGACATTTTTTCTTTCTGCACCCTTTCTTGCCTTTGGGTCACGATATCACGACATGTCACGATATCGCGACATCTTCCTTCGGACACCTCCTCTCTTCATCTCTGGTCGTGATTTCGTGACATGTCACAAAATTGCGACAATTTCCTTCGCTCATCCTTCTAGCTGTTCTGTGTCACAATTTTGCGACGATCACGATTTCGTGACATGTCATGAAATCGTGACATCCTCAGCTTCTGCACCCGGTTGCGCGATGTCACAATTTTGTGACATGTCATGTTTTCGTGACCCTCCGCCTTCTGCAACTTTTGCTCTATTTTTGGCCGTCGCTGGATGCTCCTGCATCAGACACTCGAGGTTTGTGGAGAAGTGATCTTCACTTCTACACTGTCTGGTTACTGCCTCCTGTAATTTGATTCTGAACCATTCCTCTTGCAGGGCTTTAAATTGGCTCTGCAACTCCTCAAACTCTTCTATTGTCATTATATCGTTCTTACTACCATGGCTTCTTCGTGGATGCATTTTTCTACCAGGTCCTAGCGCAAACTGCCTCACAGCCGACGATCTGCTTGCGTATTCAGGAACACTAGCTCTGATACCACTAACGGGGGACGAGAAAATTGCACAAAGAAAATTCCAACGCTTTTCATTAAATTTGAAAAAAAAAATAAAAAAATACAGCTCGCAGGCTTTACAACAACCAGTGCTCGGCTTGGTTTTCCAACCCTCTACATGTAATATTCAGATCCACCACACTTGGAAGGAAAATGCTCTCTGGCATTGGCTCTGCAACTCCACTTCATTGAGTTTGCTTCTTTGTTTTCCCACCCTCTTTTATTACAATACTGGTTTTTATAGAGGTCTCGATCCTTTGTGTTTTCGAACTTCCCATGATCTACAATTGCCACCTGGAACAATTTTGCACAGTCGCATTGATGAGACTCTAGGTGAGGTGCGCGACTGGCTGCCATACCCAACAAAAACTTCTCCTCGATCTGCTGCTTACTGTAAGTTGTTATAAACGCGTCTCTAGATATCCTGCGCGAGTGGCCAACATGACCATTGAAATCCTCCTTTGAAACTGCTACTTCACTGCCGCTAACTTGTCACGCATGAAGGGACGCCTTTAAGAAAGCTAAGAGTGCGTGCTTTCCTATTTGGTCACGATATCGCGACCATTTCCTTTTTGCACCTTCTCTCTCTTGCTCCCGTCGCGATATCACAACATTTCCTCCTTCAAGCTTTCTCTCTCCGTTTTGGCCACGATATCGCGACCTGTCATGATTTCGTGACCAAAGCAAGAGAATGCGCCATCTCCTCCTTTTGCATCTACTTCTCTTCCTATCGTGATATCGCGACATGTCGTGATATCACGACATTTTGGCCTTCCTACGCTTCTTCTCCCTTTTGGTCGTGATATTGTGACATGTCGCGATATCACGACATTTTCCTTCATTGCTGCCTTCCTTGCCATTGGGTCGTGATATCGCGACATGTCACGATATCATGACATTTTTTCTTTCTACGCCCTTTCTTGCCTTTGGGTTGCGATATCGCGACATCTTCTTTCGGATGCCTCTGCTCTTCATCTCTGGTCACGATTTCATGACATGTCATGAAATCATGATAATTTCCTTCGCTCCTCCTTTCGGTTGTTCTACGTCACGATTTCATGATGGTTGCGATTTCATGACATGTCGTGAAATCGCGACATCCTCAGCTTCTACACTTGGCTGCGTGACATCACGATTTCGTGACATGTCGCATTTTTGCGACCCTCCGCCTTCTGCAACTTCTACTCTATTTTTGGTCGTCGTTGGATGCTCCTACATCAGACACCCGGGGTTGGTGGAGAAGTGATCTTCACTTCTGCACTGTCTGGTTACTGCCTCCTATAATTTGATTCTGAACCATTCCTCTTGCAGGGCTTTAAATTGGCTCTGCAACTCCTCGAACTCTTCTATTGTCATTATATCATTCTTACTGCCATGGCTTCTTCGTGGATGCATTTTTCTACCAGGTCCTGGTGCAAACTGCCTCACGACCGATGATCTGCTTGCGCACTCAGGAACACTAGCTCTGATACCACTGACGGGGGATGAGAAAATTGCACAAAGAAAATTCCAACGCTTTTCATTAAATCTGAAAAACAAATTAAAAAAAATACAGCCTGCAGGCTTTACAACAACCAGCGCTCGGCTTGGTTTTCCAACCCTCTACATGCAATATTTAGATCCACCACATTTGTAAGGAAAACGCTCTTTGTCCTTGGCTCTACAGCTCCACTTCATTGAGTCTACTTCTCCGTTTTCCCACCCTCTCTTATTACAATACTGGGTTTTTATAGAGGTCCTGATCCTCTATGTTTTTGAACTTCCCACGATCTACAATTGCCACCTGGAACAATTCTGCAAAGTCACATTGATGAGACTCTGGGTGAGGTGCACGACTGGCTGCCATACCCAACGAAAACTTCTCCTCGATCTGTTGCTTGTTGTAAGTTGTTATAAACGCGTCTCTAGATATCCTGCGTGAGTGGCCAACATGACCGTTGAAATCCTCCTTTGAAACTGCTGCTTCACTGTCGCTAACTTGTCACGCATGAAGGGACGCCTTTAAGAAAGCTGGGAGTGCATGCTTTCCTATTTGGTTGCGATATCGTGACATATCACAATATCGCGACCATTTTCTTTCTGTGCCTTCTCTCTCCTACTCCTGTCGCGATATCACGACAGGTCACGATATCATGACATTTCCTCCTTCAATCTTTCTCTCTCCGTTTTGGCCGTGATATCGTGACCTGTCACGATTTCATGACCAAAGCAGGAGAACGCGCCATCTCCTCCTTCTTCTGCATCTACTTCTCTTCCTATCATGATATCGTGATGTTTTGGCCTTCCTACGCTTCTTCTCCCTTTTGGTCGTGATATCGTGACATGTCGCGATATCACGACGTTTTCCTTCATTGTTGCCTTCCTCGCCCTTGGGTCGCGATATCGTGACATGTCACGATATCGTGACATTTTTTATTTCTGTTCCCTTTCTCACCTTTGGGTCGCGATATCGTGACATGTCGCAATATCGTGGCATCTTCCTTTAGATGCCTCCGCTCTTCATCTCTAGTCGCGATTTCATGACATGTCGTGAAATCGCGACAATTTCCTTCGCTCCTCCTTTTGGCTGTTTTGCGTTGTGATTTCACGATGGTCACAATTTTGCGACATGTCATGAAATCATGACATCCTCCTCAGCTTTTGCACCCGACTGCGCGATGTCGCGATTTCGCGACATGTCGTGATTTTATGACATGTCGCGTTTTCGCGACCCTCCGCCTTCTGCAACTTTTGCTCTATTTTCGGTCGCCGCTGGATGCTCCTGCATCAATTAATCATTATATCATGCATAAAAGACCTATATAACATACATAATAGTAATAAAATCAATGACCTATATATAAGTCAAGGATAATGACAAGTATATCAAGAAAGGAGGTAGTGGAGGAACCATACATCATCATAAATGCATATAAAGGTAAATTTATTTTGGTTGAATCCTTAGAAGCATCCATTAGGGAAATCAAAGAGAAGGAGGAGTGATAGAATTTAGGTAAATTTCATAGCTCAAACACTTCAGATAATTTTTATCCATTTGATTTTATCTTAAAGTGTTCATTCACTTATGTATTAATGTTGGTTTGTTTTATAAAAGTTTATTAAATGTAATTCATATAGATATAAGTCTAGATATTATATTGGTTGATACTAATATAATAATAGATGAGCTAAGGATGTAATTGGCCTAAGTCAATGAGACATAAAATCAACATTGTTGTCCCTATGATCCATGTGGTCCATTACTGTTAATAGATTAGGTTGGAGGTTTGTTTTTCAAGTCTACAAGTAGATATCATTAATATCTTCTATAAAGTATAGGAGTTAGGATCAATATTAATAACACTAGTAGTATAGTTCTAAATAATACTTTAAGAGTAATGGTTATACACATTGAACATGATATACTATTTGTTTAAAAAACCTCTAATATTAGTTGAGTATCATTATTTATATAAAATATATAGTAAAGATAGTGTAATAATATTTTCTTATTGTTAATGATTAAGGATATGATATATTAGTATTATATTATTACAACATTAATTTTGTGATGGTTATGTTTAAATATTATGTATGATCTTACTTCTTTTTCCCCGTGGGACACCCATGTGGTTAGGGCTTTGGGATTTCTTTCGGGAGACCCAGGTTCAAACCACCGTGTAGTGTGTGTGTGTGTGTGTGTGTGTGTGTGTGTGTGTGTGTGTGTGTGTGTTAATGAGCTTGTGTACAAAAAAAAAGTGGTTATCCATCCTAGTATATAATGTGAAACAAAACTATTAAAGATACTAATAATAAATTTGATGAAATCATGGTTTACCTAGCCATATATGATGAATTAAATTTTATGAAATTGCATATAATGTTGTTGTCACTTGTTTGCTCTTTCTCAGGTCACCATACTATTAGGGATCTAAGCACTCTTACTACACAATTCTATGTGCTAACTCTACCTAGGATGGGGGGCTTCTCCCCTTGTTATGGTTACCTCTCAAGCTGTTGCTTCATTTTTGAGTGAAATTGCACTTGCAGAGAGCCATGAAACCAGTTAACAGAACCAAGAATTTTGTCCAAAGGGTTTTTCACAAGGTAAATTATTTATGCTATACATAGTCCTACCCATACAATATTTTGATAAAGCCTACAACTGGCTCGAGAGTCACACCCTCATTGGGTATTTTCTAGGGAGGATTCCTAATTACTTGCTAATCTATCAAAGGATTCAATAAGTTTGGTAGTCATATGGCATAAATTTTGACCATATTCAGAACCTTACTAAATGTTTCTTTCATTTCTAGTTTTCTAAACCACAACATATCATTATAATTATGAACAAAGGTCCATGGTATCTTAGAAATATACTTTTAATTCTTTATCCTTAGCACTATAACTTTATGGTCTCTACCAATGTTTCCATATGCGTTCCCACTTGGATGAAATTTTTAGGTCTCCCCTTGCCCCTTTGGCTGTTCTTACCATAGCTTGTCACACCCATTGGCAAGTATGTGTGCATGGAGCCACATAAATTTTACATTGTGCAACCTTACAAATGCATCTATGTTGAAATTGATCTCTCAAAGGACCTCAAGGACTCTATTGATATTTAGGTTGGTGAGACCCATTTTTAACAATGGGTGGTCTATATAAATCTCTCTAACACTTGTTATCATTATTAGTCTGTAGTTTACAAGATAAAATATTGCCCTCTTATGGATGGTCGATTCAAAATTTGAGCTCCAATAGAAGCATCAGTGCCTTTGATCGTAGTTCAATTTTTCCCTCTTGCTAATGGATGGGAGGAGTGGATGTTTATCACCAAGAAAAATGATAAAGGAAACTGACTATAGCCGGGAGCTAGTAAAAAAGAGTCTCAACCAGGTTCTCATCCAGGGAGCTCTAATGCAATTACTACAAAAGGAACTTTTGTTTCTCCTCTTGTAGGTACCTGTAATGGTAGTACCCAACAAGTCTCCCAAACTCCTCAAGTCCCCTAGTGTTGGAATATGATGCTGACCATGTGGCATTTCCAAGTCAGCAAAAATGAAGTAAAACAAATATGCCCCCTATTTTGTAACTGTAGAATAAAAGAATGTGTCATTGTAGGAAGATTTCAGTTTTGTAACAACTATAGACTGTTACACTTCTTGTAACAACTTTAGAATATTTGTATTAGGGTAGAATAGGGTAAAAACATATTATTGTAACATTTTGTGAGAAGGAGAAGTTGAATGGAATAGTGAAAAATGAAAAACGAAGCTCCAGTCTTGATATTTTTTGTGCAGTCCTATTTCTGGAAAAAGTGGTTAGTAGCCTACTTTGAGAGGCTATAACTTTTGATTTACAAATCCTTTTCCACTGATTTTTGGACAGTTTATTGAAATTATATAGCTCTCTAAGATGTATAAATTTCATGTGATTCTGATAAGTGGAAGGCCTTCATTTCATCTTCCAAAAACTGCAATTTCTTCTTTTTTACTGTGTTTTCCAGTTTTGCAATATGCTTCATTTTTATCTGTGTTTCATGTTATAATCTTCATTTGGTATCAGAGCTTGGTAGATTGAGTTGTTGGGTTTGAAGGTTGTGGGTTGTTCTTGAAGTTTTAATTTAAAATTTCTTGGAGAGTTCAGTTCATTGTTGCAGATTGTTGTAATGGCAAGCAACTCAAACTCACTTCCACTTCCAGAGTTTGATGGATCAAACTATGAATATTGGAGCATCAAAATGAGGACTTTGTTAAAAGGAAAACATTTGTGGAGCATTATTGATGAAGGTTACACAGAACCATCAGATTGGACTATGTTAACATCAGATGAAACTAAAGATATGAGGGAGAAAGAGAGCAAGAATTGTCTTGCTTTGTACCATTTGCAATCTGCTCTTTCTGAGAGCATTTTTCCAAGGATTGCAAATTGTGTTTCTGCACAAGAGGCTTGGAAAGCCTTGAAAGAAAATTATCAAGGAAATGATAAAGTGAAAGAGGTCAAGCTTCAGACCTTGAGAAGAGAATTTGAGAACCTCTGGCAGCAAGATAATGAAGATGTAGGAGATTATTGTGTGAGAGTAAAGGCAGTGGTAAATAAAATATCCACTCTTGGTGAAGATGTGGAGAAACCAGTTGTAATTAAGAAAGTTCTCAGAACTTTGATAGAGAAATGGGATAATTTTGCCCTTATGCTTGAAGAATCCAAGGATTTTTCCACCATGGACCTTGACCAATTAATTGGTACTCTTACATCTCATGAAGAAAGAATTCGTAAGAGAGAAGAAAAGAAAAAGCAAGCCAGTTCTAGTGAAGAACAAGCATTTTCTATCAAAGGAAATGATGCACATGGAAGAGGACAAGGAAGAGGCTCTAGAGGAAGAGGTAGAAATGGAAGAGGAGGAAGAAGAGGCTCCTTTGGTAGAGGAAGAGGCAGAGATCAGAATTCTGAAGGTGATCATCAAGCCCATGCTTCAAGAGGAGGATCAAATGCAAGAGGAAGAGGTAGAGGTAGAGACATGAGAAATGTTCAATGTTATCATTGTAACAAATATGGCCATTTTGAGAAGGATTGTAGGCTGAAACAATCCTCTAATAGATCAAAAAATTATGGAGAGGAAGACTTCTTTGAAGATGAGACATTGTTCTACTCAAATGAAGATGGAGCACTCCATGAAGAGCAAGCATTTCTCTCCTATGATAGACCAAAAAGTTTCACCAATGAGACATGGATCCTTGATAGTGGGTGCACAAACCACATGACTGGCAAGAAGGAGTTGTTTTCTTCTCTTGACCATTCTTATCATTCAAGTATCAAGCTTGGAGATGAGAAGAGCTTGGAGGTGGTTGCAAAAGGGGACATGGAGGTTCCTACAAAAAGAGGTAAATTGAAGGTAAAAGATATTTATTATGCACCTGATTTGAAGCATTCTTTGATGAGCATTGGGAAAATGTTAGAAAAATATTACAAATTGGTTTTTGAGGATAAAATGTGCAAGATTTATGATAAGAATAGAAGGCTGATCACAAAAGTGCAGATGACTAAGAACAAATTGTTTCCATTGAGGTTTGTTGAGCAAGGGGGAGAACTTGCTTGTGTGGGTATTGAAGATAAAAGGAGGCTATGGCATTTGAGATTTGGGCATTTGAATTTTCATAGTTTGAGGATGCTTTCACCACTTGTGTATGGTTTGCCAAAAGTAGAAGACACCAAGGAGATTTGTGAGGGGTGCGCTCTTGGTAAACAAACAAGGGGGCTATTTCCCAAAGGTGAAGCATGGAGGGCCCAATATCCACTTCAGCTGGTTCATAGTGACATTTGTGGACCAATGCCAACTCAAAGTATTGGTAAAGCTTCCTATTTTCTCACTTTCATTGATGATTTTTCAAGATATTGTTGGGTTTATTTCCTTAAGCATAAAGATGAGGCTTTTGTTTGCTTCAAATATTTTAAAGCACTTGTTGAGAATGAAAGTGGGCATACCATCAAATGTTTGAGGAGTGATAGAGGAGGTGAATTTTGTTCTAATGAATTTGAAGAGTTTTGTAGGGAGTTTGGCATCAAGAGGCAAAATACCAGCCCCTACACACCTCAACAAAATGGGGTGGCTGAAAGAAAGAATAGGACTTTGGTGGAGATGACAAGATGTATGATGCAAACTAAAGGTTTGAGTTCATTTTATTGGGCTGAAGCAACTAGGACTGCTAATTATATTCTTAATAGAAGTCCTACTAGGAGTCTAGAGCATAGTACTCCTTATGAATGTTGGTTTGGAAAGAAGCCAAATGTACAACACTTTAGAGTTTTTGGGAGTGTTGCTTTTGTGCATGTGAATGATGAGAAGAGAAAAAAGCTTGATGCTAAGAGTGAGAAGATGATTTTCATTGGTTATAGTGAGCAATCTAAGGCCTATAGATTCTTTAATCCTCATTCTAGAAAAATTGTTGTATCTAGAGATGCAATTTTTGATGAAGGGGGAAATTGGAAGTCTCAAAAATTGTGTGTTGATGATGATGTGTTTGAAGAGATTGTTCCAAGTAGCCAAGCAAGTGTTCAGCCCAGCCATGTTTCTACTAATAATTCTTTGTACAGAAGCACTTCTTTTGGGTCACCATCTCACATGGGATCCACAAGTTCATCTTCAAGTCCAAGAGCAAGCCAAGAAGAAGTTCCTACAAGCTTTTCTGCACCTCCATCACCAGCTGCAAATGTGAAGAGAAAGAGATTGTTGAAGGATCATCCACCATCTCAAATCATTGACACCAACTTCAATAGAATATTGACAAGAGGCCAGCATCAAGAAATGAACCAAGTCTTGCAAAGGCTTGAGAATTTGCACTTGTATGGAGATGAAGACAATGGAGACCCCAAAGGTGATATTGTTAATTATGCTCTTGTTTCAAAAGTTGTTGATGATTTTGAACCTTCTTGTTATGAACATGCTGCTTCTAACAAGTTGTGGATGAAGGCAATGAATGAAGAAATGCATTCTATTGAAAATAATGACACTTGGGAATTGTGTGAACTGCCCAAAGATAGAAAATGTGTTGGCTGCAAATGGGTCTACAAGATCAAAAGGCACAATGATGGT
The DNA here is from genome assembly GCA_028583015.1 of Wollemia nobilis. Classification (NCBI taxonomy): domain Eukaryota; kingdom Viridiplantae; phylum Streptophyta; class Pinopsida; order Araucariales; family Araucariaceae; genus Wollemia; species Wollemia nobilis. The sequence goes on from JAQPPZ010017235.1 coordinate 19,255,480, forward strand.
TCCATTGAGAGATACAAGGCTAGATTGGTTGCCAAAGGCTTTACACAAAATTTTGGCATAGACTATGAGGAGACTTTTGCTCCTGTAGCAAGGCAAGAGACAGTGAGAATGGTGCTCTCTTTGGCTGCTCACAAAGGCTGGAGTGTGCACCACATGGATGTAAAAAGTGCTTTCCTCAATGGGTATCTTGATGAAGAGGTGTATGTGACACAACCTCAAGGTTTTCAGGTCCATGGCAAAGAAGATCAGGTCTATAGATTGAAGAAGGCTTTGTATGGGTTGAAGCAAGCTCCAAGAGCTTGGTACCAAAGAATTCATGAATACTTCCAAAGGTGTGGCTTTCAAAGAAGCAAGAGTGAGCCTACATTGTACTACAAGACACAAGGTAATGACATTCTCATTGTGTGCTTGTATGTTGATGATTTGTTGTTTATGGGAAGTAGTCCTTCAATGAATGATGATTTTAAGGAGGACATGAAAAGAGAATTTGATATGACTGATCTTGGTTTGATGAGTTACTTTCTAGGCATGGAAGTACATCAAACTAGTAATGAGATTTTTCTTTGTCAAACAAAGTATGCAAAGGACATGTTGAAGAAGTTTGGTATGATTGATTGCAAGCCTGTAGCTACTCCAATTGCACATGGAGAGCTTTTGTGTTTGGATGATGGGGCTGATCATGCAAACAAAACTGAATATAGAAGCATTGTTGGGAGTTTAATGTTTCTTTGCAATACTAGGCCTGATATTTGTTATGCAGTATCACTTTGTTCAAGGTACATGGCTGATCCTTCTACATTGCATTTGAAGGCAGCCAAGAGAATACTGAGGTATGTGCAAGGCACAATTGATTTTGGCATTCATTACTCCTCATCTCAGAATTTGAAGTTGATTGGTTTCAGTGATAGTGATTGGGGAAGTAATCTTGATGACCGAAAGTCCACTAGTGGAAATTGTTTCTCCCTTGGTTCAGGATTGATTACTTGGAGTTCCAAAAAACAAGCTACTATTGCATTGTCTTCTACAGAAGCTGAATACATTGCACTCACATCAGCAAGTGCACAAGCCTTGTGGCTTAGGAAAGTTCTTGGAGAGATTGGGGAGAAGCAAGGAACTCCTACTACACTTTTTTGTGACAACACAAGTGCCATTAAGTTGGCACAAAATCCTATCCACCATGTCCGGTCAAAACACTTTGACATCAAGTACCATTTCATCAGGGATGTGGTGGAGAAGAAGATGATCAAACTGAGCTATTGTAACACCAAAGACCAAATTGCAGACATATTCACAAAACCAGTTGCAAAGACTCAGTTTTTGATGCTGAGAGACCTGATTGTTGGCCCTCTCAACATCAAGGGGGAGAATGTTGGAATATGATGCTGACCATGTGATGGGGACATGAAAATTAAATCCAACCAAATCTGAATTTTCACGCAGAAAATTTGACACATGCTTTACAAGAAACAGGAACACTCTTTGTTCTATTCAAAAACTTGCAAAGATTACGTTTACAGCCCGTAGGATTTACAAAAACTGGCGCATAGGCATAATTTCCCTTTGGTCACAGCTGACCAACCACAACACTAGCCCATAGGCATAGTTTTTCCTGGTGCTCCCAGGAAGAATTTCCAACTCTGGAAGGAAAACGCACTCTAGCCGGTCCGAGTGGCCCTCTGCCTTCGACTCTGCAACTCGACTGTGCAACACTCTATTTTCCAACCCCTGTACATGCCTCTGCTTCATCCTTTTATAAATTTTTGGGCGTGCCTCTTTGTCTTCCATCTGGTGGTCCTTCAATTCATTTCTGCCATGACTTTTCGTCTTCGTCTGCCCCATAACTATAATCTGTAATGTCCTTTGTAGCTGGCATAACAGCTTTTGTTAACTGTTCGTCTACGCCTATTTTCACTGCACCTTGGTGCCACGTGTTTTTCTATGCTGCCACATGTCATTCTATAACGATCCCTAAAAATACCGCCTGTCGCAATTTCACGACTTCTCCTTCTTCCACATCTTCTTCTCCTCTTGTCGTGATATCATGACATGTCACGATATTGTGACATTATTTCCTTCACGCCTTCTTGCTTCTGCCTTGGTCACGATATCACAACGTGTCACGATATCGTGATGTATTTCCATCACGTCCCCATTCTTCTGTTTTGGTCATGATATCGCGACATCTTCCTTCGAACGCCTTCGCTTTTCTGCTCTGGCCATGATTTCGTGACATGTCGTGAAATCACAACAATCTCCTTGGCATCTTCTTCCTCTTGCTGCTGGTCGCGATTTCGCGATAGTCATGATTTCATGACATGTCATGAAATCGCAAAAATCTCCTTGGCTCCTCTTCCTAGCTGATCTACGTCATGATTTTGCAACAATCATGATTTCGTGACATGTCGTGAAATCATGACAATCTCCTTGGCATCTTCTTCCTCTTGCAGCTGGTCGTGATTTCATGACAGTCACGATTTCACGACATGTCACGAAATCGTGACAATCTCCTTGGCTCCTCCTCCTGGTTGATCTGCATCGTGATTTTGTGATGGTCACAATTTAATAACATGTCACGAAATCACAACATCCTCCATGGCTTCTGTACCTGGTCACTCTGCATCATGATTTCGCGACGGTCGTGATTTCGTGACATGTCACAAAATTGTGACATCCTCCACGCCTTCTATGCCCGGCTTCTCTACGTCATGATTTTGCGATGATCATGATTTTGTGACATGTCACGAAATCATGACATCCTCCACACCTTTTGCACCTTTCTACTCTACGTCACAATTTCGTGATAGTCATGATTTCGTGACATGTCGCAAAATCGTGACATCCTCCACGCCTTCTACGCCAGGCTGGTCTATGTCACGATTTCATGACGGTCACAATTTTGTGACATGTCGCAAAATCGTGACATCCTCCATGCATTCTATGCCTGATTGCTCTGCGTCACAATTTCACGACGGTCGTGATTTTGTGGCATGTCATGAAATCGTGACATCCTCCACAACACTTTCTCTCTCTTGCTGCCTGTCACGATTTCGTGACACTTTTTCTTTCGCAATTTCGCGACACCAAGGCAAATACTGAGAAATTTTCTTGTAGATGCAAGGTTTTTCGGCCGCCACTAGATGCTCCTGCATCACCATGTGGCATTTCCAAGTCAGCAAAAACAAATTAAAACAAATGTCCCCTATTTTGTAACTGTAGAATAAAAAAATATGTAACTGTAGGAAGATTTCAGTTTGTAACAGCTATAGACTGTTACACTTCTTGTAACAACTTTAGAATATTTGTATTAGGGTAGAATAGTGTCAAAACACATTATTGTAACATTTTTGTGTGAAGAATAAGTTGAATGGAATAGTGAAAAATGAAAAACGAAGCTCCAATATTTATATTTTTTGTGCAGTCTTGTTTCTGGAAAAAGTGGTTAGTAGCCTACTTTGAGAGGCTATAACTTTTGATTTACAAATAATTTTCCATTGATTTTTGGAAATTTTATTGAAATTACTTAGATATCTAATATGTATAAATTTCATGTGATTTTGATAAGTGGAAGGCCTTCATTTCATCTTCCAAAAACTGCAATTGCTTCATTTTTACTGTGTTTTCCAGTTTTGGAATCTGCTTCATTTTTTATCTGTGTTTTATGTTATAATATTCACCCATATGGCTTATCCATAAGCTATATCAGACTCTATCCCCTCAAGTGGATTCCATGTCTCTCCTCCTAGTCTATCTAGCGAAGTTACTTCATAAAAAAATCATCGCTCTTATAGTCCAACTAGGGAGTTCTCAGGTGTCCCTATGGAAAAGCAAAGACAAATAGATTTTTTTTTGGAAAAATAATAATAGGTTTCTCACTAGTGCCTTTGAATATTTGGCATATTTCAATGACTCTAAGATCATGAAAGGAAATATGCTCCTTTACCATGTCTCATGAAGTGCATATCCTAGAATGTCAAGGGTTTGATAGATACTATGTGTAAGTTTTTGTGCATCAAGGTTTGGATGACTTCAAGATCAAATTTAGTAGTATTGATATTTTATGCCTTCAGGAAGTCAAAGTTACTAACTTCATTTTTTCAAGTGTTTGTTCCTTTCTTTGGCCTTGGGGCCACACTTTTCATACTATGTATGGCATAGGCAAAGGAGGGGAAGTCATATGTATTTTAGAAACCCTACCATTCCAAGATGATTTAATAGGTATGTGACCCTTCCAATCATGATATCTAGATTATGATGGATTTTCATGGCCATCTCCTCGGTGTGCTCAATATCTATGCACCTAACAATGCTAATGACTATTGTACATTTTGGCAATGGATGGTGCTTTGTCTCCTCCCTATTATTTGGTTGCTCTACAAGGACTTCAATATGATTGAATTCTTGCATGACAAGGTGGGTCTTCTTCCCATGTGATGGGCAACCATGAAAAGAGAAGCATGGATTTTCATGGAAAAGTTAGGGCTCTTTGACCCTAATAGCTTATTCTTACCCTCTTTATTCCTTGCTAATGCTTGGTTCATGTGGTCTAACAACCAGTAGGGTAAGATCCATGTGCTAAAAATATTATACAGAGCCATGCTCTCAAATTATAATATTATCTTCTTTGAACAATGCTTGTCTTCTTCCCCCTTTATCTCTATCCACCCTGAGCTCTATTTGTCTAAAAATTCTCCCATTTACTTTTTCATCCTAGTTTCTTCCATGTCCTTCTTCCTTAGTTGTAATTCTATATTAATAATTTTTTTCTACACCAGCCCATGTTGAGAGCCTATGTCATAAAAATTTAGAACCTAGTACCTAGACTGAAAGGGACCTCTAGTTGGATTCATTGATGGAACTCCAACACACTTTCAACTTCCTATGCTCACTATGGCATAAGATTACCAAGCTTCATTGCCACTCCAATGCTACTCTAAAGTAGTATTTGGAGGTGGCCTCAAATCAACTGTAGTCAAATCCTTTCAATGAGGAGCTTCAAAGGCACCTCATTGTAGTAAAACACTAGCTTCTGATGGTGAAGTACTATAATGCCAAAGGAGTGCAGATGCAGGTGAGGTTGCACTAGTTCAAATTTTTTTATAGGGTAACCAAGGAGTTCTTCCAGTTCCTGCATCCTCACAATCAATTTTTGGGCATTAAAGCCCTTAACATTAATGAATAGTATATTTCTAAGCTTCCTCATATTCTCTCTAATTTTGAATAATATTACTAGATTGTGTTCGTGATTTTGTCTTGCTTCCCTCAAAGTGACCAGGCTCTTAACTCCTACCTCTCTATTGTCCTCGTGTGACTTTTTGAGTCTTAAAGAGATGCTTTTGAAAATACCTTATCTTTTAAGGATTTGGAGGAAGGTCTTTCTTAGATGACTGATAATAAATCCCTTGGTCTTGATGGTTTCCCCTGTGAGTTCTACAAGTCCCTTTGGGACATTGTTAGGCTTGATCTTCTCAAAGTTTATTAGGAAGCTTCTCTAGGGGTTCTTTGGTCCCTATTATTAATTAGGGGATTATCAATTTTATCCCCAAGGTTGGTGATCCAAAAATCATCACCAATTGAAGGCCTAATGTTTCCTATAAGATCATTGCCAAAGCCCTAGCTTTGCGCATCTACCATCTCCTTCCCATCATCATGCATCCAAAGCAACCCAGTTTTGTTAAATGTAATTTCATCCTTGACAATATTATTGATGTCTAGGAAGGCAAGGAGTGGGCTCATAATTCCAACCAATGATCCTTGTTCATTAAAATTAACTTTGAGAAAGCCTATGATAGGATCGATTGGTTGTTCACTTTGGCCATGTTTAAAGTTGTTGGTTTTGGGCTCTCCTTTATTAGCTCTATAGAGATGTTTTTTGAGGCTTCAACTATTATATCCATTAACAAACATAATTCCTCAACCATTAGGCTCTTCCATTCTATTTGATAGGGTTTCCCATTGGCATCATCCCTATATTTCCTTTCTGCTAAGGGATTTGGCTATTTATTAGCTCACCACACCACTCAGGATTCTATTCAAGGAATTTCTCTAAGTCTCAGTTGATCAACAATAATTTTTCTAATGATTACTCCTCACACTTATTGAGGATGAAGGTGTTATTTAGCTAATTATTGCCTACCTGGACACTTTTTGTATAGGTTATAGATCCTCCATTCAATGGAGAAAGACTCAATGTTACATATAATATCTTGACCTAATGCCCCATTATATTAGTCAATATCAGTGGAGGATCATCCAAGAGGGGGGAATAATTTACTTTTTAGGCATACCTTTTACCTTTAATAGTTCAACATTAGAGCTATGAAAGTATGTCATTAACAGGATGGAACAAAAACTTACCTACTAGTCCACCAAGAGCTCTCTCTTGCTGGTAAATTCCAAATTTCTCAAAAATCCTTGCAACCACCCATGTTTATTATTCTTCCTATTGGGTCCTACTTGCCTACCTGGAGACTTTTTGTCTAGGTTCTAGATCCTCCATTCAATGGAGAAAGACTCAATGTTACATATAATATCTTGACCTAATGCCTCATTAGCTTAGTAAATATCAGTGGAGGATCATCCAAGAGGGGGGAATATTTTAATTTTTAGGTATACCTTTTACCTTTAATAGTTCAACATTAGAGCTATGAAAGTATGCCATTAACAATATGGAACAAAAACTTACCTACTAGTCCACCAAGAGCTCTCTCTTGCTGGTAAATTCCAAATTTATCAAAAATCCTTGCAACCACCCATGCTTATTATTCTTCTTATTGGGTCCCATCCAAAACTATTATAAGAAGCTTGATAAGCTTTTGTGGGATTTTTTATTATCCTCTTCTAGTAATGGTTTGGATTTCCACCATGTTGCTTGTGAGCAGTGTTGTCTCCCTAGAAGCCATAGTGGGATTAGCATTCTCAATACCTAGCACCAAGGTTGGGTTCTCTGTGTTAAGTGGGTCATAAGAGCCCTTGCAAATAATGAGGTCTAGAATATTATCATTCATCATTTTATCTAAAAAGGTTTCCATTTTGGATATAAGATTTGGAGGGACATGGGTTTCCCTTCCCTTCTTGTTGCTCTTATGTCTATCAAAGTGATAGGATCCTTCATCATAAAGAGAATTTGAAAATCTTGGGATAGTGTTAAACCTTGGATAATATGGAATGGTAAGAGCTTTTGGCATGACCTTTCTATCAACCAAAAGAATGTTTGATGGTCGTCTATCATCATCTACCAAGGTTCTTTGCTTGTGCAAGTTCTCTAGGTAAATGCACTTAGATTTTTTTGCAAAGGTGTGTGATACATCACTGATTTTTTTTTGTCCTACTAGGGATTGGATCCCTTGGGATGACTTCAAAGTCAAATTTGAGCTCAGGCACTTAGACAAGGACACGTTTTAGGCCATCAAGGCTGCTCTCCTTGACTCCAAGTTTCACAAAAATTTTATGTTTTTGCAACAACCTTAGTAGAATGACTAGAAGTGGTATCCAAAAACTCTATGAAATTACAAGACCCGTTTGGGGTATTGATGGCTCTCTCCTTACCTTTCCATGATTGATAAACTCAATAAATGGTGGAATGTCTCTTTCTCTTAGCTTTTTTAGATGCAATGTTTTAGACCACTTGGACTCCTTTGATGTCCTATTTTACCTGGAGTTTTCTTCACCAAGGGCTTCCTATTGGAGAGCTTCTTGAAAATTTAGGCATCCCTAGCCCTTCTTTCTCTCTTTGTCTTTAGTTTAAGGATTTTATCCATATTTTTTAGATATGTGCTTGTGCTCATTCCCTTTGGGAGTGGCATTTTTCCTTTTTTAGATCCTATTCCTATGCCATGCTTGAGTGGAAGCATATCATTCTAGGAGACCCCTCGTCCTTGTTAGCTGTTTTCTTTGAAGTGTAGCATTTGTTTCATATGGCAACCCTGTACAACATATGTGAAGCTAGAAATGATTATATCTTTGGTAAGTGTTCTTCCTCTCTTCACATCTCTACTTTTGAGAAATTTAATATTATTTCATCTATGTATTTTTAGATTATGATTCAGGCTAGTAAGGTGACTATGGAGCTCTCTCATCTTCAAGAGCTTATTGATCATTAGGAGAACGCTCCATTCATAGTTAATCGAGTTTTGATTAAGCAGGATTATCCCTAGAGCCAATCCAGGTTTATGCAATGTCATCGCTCCGCCCCAAATCGCACTCCTACCCAGCTCAAGGTCCCCTTCCTTACAAAGTTGGCCCTGGTAATCTAACTGCTCCTATCTCTCCCCTGACTCCTCAACTCAAAGCTTGGGTCAAGTTAGTGATCTAGTGTTTACTATCAACAAGGATCCATTTGTTCACGACTGGGAATATGTTCCTGACAAAAAGACTGCCTATGAAATTATATCTAATTTATTGATTTAATCATTCTGCTTTCGAACCCACATTGACTGGGTTCAATTCAATACTACTAAATGAAACGGCAGGTCGAGGCAGACTTTTCAATAATATTTATACTTTATTATGTTTTTCTGCAGTTTCAGTCACAGACCTTTGATAAACACCACATTCTCACCGAATAAACACCACATGTGACCTTCAGGCTGGTGCCCATTGTGCGGTTTCGGATTATCTTTGGTTTTTCTTGGGTGTTGTAGTTTTACTTTCATCGGTGTAAAAATTTGCAGGCACTTTAAAAAAAAAACCCTTTATATATCAATCAAAAATATATAAAACAAGGGCCACGGCTAATAATATATAAATTGTTATATACAGCCTATTCCTTGAAACAAGATGTATGGTAGCCATAAAATATGTTTAGAAAAATATACAGTAAGCATACTGCATGTTAATCCAAACATATAGTATGAATACTGCATATTCTTATAAACATGTTACTCAAGTAAGGATATTAAGGATAGGAACATGTATAATGTGAACGGTTTAATAATAAAATTATTAATTTAAATTTTGTAAAATAAGATTATATATTATTTATTTAAATGTTGCAAGTGAGTTGGAGAGGAAAGGATAATTCTTTAAGGGAGGTCAGGTTCCAGGTCCTAATTTCCACTCTACCAAAAAGTTAAATTGAATACCCAAAATTCTATTATAATATTGATGGGGACAAAGCTGATATAAAAGACGGAACATCCCTCAAAAAAAAATTTGCTTAAAAAAAATTATATATCATTTTAATAACTAAAATATAATACCACAAAACAACCAACATCTTCATATGAATCTTCTTATATAACTTTGGCTTATGACTGTTTATAATGTAGCTCTTTATAACCTGATAAGACTTGACCACTTATAACTTCACCCATAGTTAAATAAATTGATTTTCCTTATCTCTACCCATTAGGAATGTTTACGCAGAATGAACTTGGTACTCTTCGATACCCTTCATAACATCAACTTAACAACATGGCAATCAATCACACAATACAAAACAATTAGGAATGTTTATGCAGCATGAACTTGGCACTCTTCACACCATCAACTTTTCAACATGGCAATCCATCACACAATACAAAAAAATTAGCCTGCCTTTTATTCCTTTATGACCTCCATGATCTCTCCTCTCCTCTTTTCTTTAGGGTTGAAGGACCACGACCTAGCTCGCCTGTGGGACGGCTTACCATCAAGGCTTCTGCTAGCTATGACATCTTCAAATTCTTGAACAGATATAGACGACATTGTTCTCCTATGAGGACAGAGATTAGAAAATTTGCACCCATCCAACTTTAATAAATCTCTGTAATCCTTTTCTCGGCTTGATTTTAGAACCCCATCCTCGCCTTGAAGTTTTTTATAATGGCCTTCGACCTTGAAAGCTCATGTCACAACTTTATACATGTAAGGAAGAAGGCCTTCCATTATTATTTTGCAATTCTTCTCTGTTCTCTGTCCAAAATGTGTTTTGTAAGCTGGAGCAAATTAAGCATGAATGCATGGTTTCCAATGTGTGATTTTTATATAATTGAGTGGAGTTGGTGGACATTGGTTTCTAAACAAGTTATTAGGGATGATTTGCTTTATTATGCATGGCTTCTGTTTGAGGGATGGGCCTCTTATAGAAGAATTAAAGCAGACTCCATGATGGGTTTGGCTTCACGTTTCAGGAAATCAAAGCGGGAGCTTGAAGCATTCTTCAATTGGAAGTGAAGAAAACTATATAGGGGGACCCATCTTATCCCACCAGTCTAATGCTCAGCATGTCTATGGTTTTTGTATTGGTGACATTCTTGAGGATTACGATGTTGATATTAAAAAAAAAAAAAAAAAAAATACTGAGAGTTTTTGTCACATGTTTACTCGCTCTAAATTATGCCATGTATGAAGGCATAAAATTTAATTAATAAATAAATACATAAAAGAGAGAATTTCATAGGTCCATATCCTCGTTCATGCACACTAGCAGTTGCCTCTAAGGGTACGAAATGATCCCGTTTGGGTAAGGTTTAAATTTATTGAAATTATATATTATATATATTCAAAGATTTTTTTAATGAATATGAATGGACTCTAAGACCTAAACATGATCATAGATGAATAAATATCTATATATATAATAATAATCTATTGAAAAGTTGAAGACAATTAAGAGGCAAAATCCATAATTTGTTAAAATTTTATATCAACTTTGCTATTTATTTGTTCATTTTTTTTCTAGAAAATTATTTTGAGTGCTTGAACTACTTTTTTTCTTCAAATTCAAAGTAAGATTGATATTATATAAATGAAGAGGATTTAAAAGTTTAATAAATAAAGTTGAGGATTATTAAAATAAAAATATACAGTTTTAATGTTTGAATATAAAATTTTATATATATAAGGAAGGAAGTGTCAAATGATGACATGATATTGATTGTAGTGGAGAACAAAAACTCTCAAAACATGGTGGCATAGGTTGTAGCATCTATGAGCTAGGATTGTAGTGGAGAACAAAAGTTTTGAAATCATGACAATAAAGGTTATGGCATCTGTGAGCTAGGGTTGCAGTGGAGAACAAAAGCTCTAGAAATATAGTGGCATGAGCTATGACTCATCTTTGTGTTATATCATAGAACACTAGGGTTGTAATGGAGAAAAAAGCTCTAAAAATATGGTAAAATGAGTTGCAACTCATATTTGTGTTATATCATAGAACATGCAAGGACTGCAACATCTACAAGCTAGGATTGCAATGGAGAACAAAAGCTCCAAAAACATGACCACAGACTACGGTCCATATTTTTTTATATTGTAGAACACATATGGACCACAATATTTGCAAACAAGGGTTGTAGTGGAGAACAAAATATTAAAAACATGACGGTATGAGTTACAACATCTACGAGCTAGGGTTACAATGGAAAATAGAAGCTTCAAAATCATGGTGACACAAGTTGTGGCATCTATGAGCTAAGATTATAATGGAGAATATAAATTCTAGAAACACAATGGCATGGGCTACGGAAACTATGAGCTAGGGTTGTAGTGCAGAACATAAGCTTTAGAAACACAATGTGATTGTAGATTGAAATAGATTTTTCAATGATGAAGAGGAAGCAAGGAAGGCCAAGGAAAGAAGTATTAAATGATGTCATGGTATTGGTGGGGCCATCATAATTGCATAAGTATGATAGAAAGAAAATATCGGTGTTTGGCAAAAAATAGCAATTGCTTGCACTTGAGAAAATGAGACTTTCAACATTAGGCTTTGGTCAACAAGGCCAAGGAGAGAGGAAGATAAAGTTTTTTAAAAATAATTTGGTAATAACTCTCAACGAATGTAAACTTGACCCATTGATCACTAAAAATGGTAGGATGGATGAGTTGATGATGAATGAAGAATATTTAGTAGAGTACAATGAAGATCTTGAGGAATATACGAAGGCCTCAAATTTTTCTCTAAGGAAGAACTTTTTTACTTGTGGCATAAGGGGGGCAAGGTACATGGAGAACTTGACTTAGACCTATCCTTGAAGGCCCAATAAAATTCAAACCCTAACCCTAAGGTATACAAGCAGACAATGAAGAGAGGGAAGTGTTGCCAAACAAACCAGAGGAAACATTGAAGGGTAGTCTAGTCAAATTGGGAGATAAAAAAACTAAGAAAAAAGAGGGAAAAAAAGTAAAAATGGTGTGTAAAATTATGGAAGGAATTACTTCAAATGGTTGTATGTGAGGATTTAATGCTAAAGCAAATTTTATCACTAAAGGGAAAGGATTTGGTAAGAATATTTATGGGGTGCTCCATGAAACTGAAAACTCTATGAGAATGGATCAATATTACCTAGTTGGAGGCTTTGGGCTATACTCCTACATTTCATGTGATGATGAAGGGTTGAATGGTTTTTGTCTTCCAAAAGGCAAAAGATGCTAGAATCATACAAAACGGAAGATGAAGTTGGGGGTTCAATGTATTAAATTTAAAATTATGGACTCTTGGGTTTGATTCATGTTTTGAGAAAATTAATATAAAAAATATCTAAGTCAAGCTACACTCTTTATCCCTTGAATTTTGAAATGAAAGAATATTGTGTGAGATTGAAAAATCCCTCAAATTTTTCCTTGGAGTAGACATGGAAAACTTAAATGGTATCCATAAATAGGATATCATATTTTAGTGAAGCTTGATCTCAGTTTAGGGATGCTAGAGAACATGGAGTTTGTATTAGGAAATTGGAAATTCTTATAGAAGCTTGACTACATAAAGGTGCTTTTTCAATGTAGTAATTTTCATCACTATGGTCATCTTAAAGGGAATTGTGAAATGGAAGAGGGAAGAGGGCAAGAGATTGTATAGAAAAAATTGAAGGTTCTTCTAGTCTAACAAATTCAAAGGATGTGGTGAAAATCGAAGCTTCGATGGAGAAGGACCTAATAAAGACTCCTGAATCACTTAAAGAAAGGTTTATTGCCATCAATATCTAGTTGAAGGAGAATGAGTTGGTTCCCAAAAAAATGCAATATGGAAGCTTTTGATGAGGTAAGGGAGACCACACCTACAACCAAAAAAGCATATGGAGGTATTTTATCAGGTAACCATCAAATCCTAAACCTAATTTTACCCTTTTTTGGGGTGGAAAATTGAATTTTAATAATGATAAACTTGACATATCATATTATCTTAGGCTAAGATCCTATATGGATGTTTTGATAGACCATAATTTAGATAGGATGTCTCAAGAGGGTGGTGCTATCAAGGGATTAGAATAAGTAGAGGTAAAATGTAAAGAATTTACTATGTTATTACCCTCTTTAGATAGATATATTTCAGACCAAGGAAGCAAGAAGGGCTTAAATAAACCTAGGAGGATCTTTACCCCACCAAGTCCTCCAAATCACCATAATACAAGCACATATTCTAGCATATATGCTCTAAGATCCCTAAAAAAAGGTAAAGGAGATATTGGGTATCATCAAGTATTAGGGGGCTTGGATCTTGAGATAAGTCAATCTTAGGAGTTTATAGTGGAAAATGAATCCTACTTAAAAATTACATAAGAAAAAGCTAAGAAGGATATTTTATATGGTAAACAAAAATCAATAATTGGGGTTGTTATAGGAGGACAACCCCAAGGGAAAGGGTGTCAATGATAATCCCCTCTTTAAATGTCATATGGCTTAGGATCCCTTCTAAAAAATAACCAATAAAGCATTGTTTAAACTTCATAAGCTAGATATAATTTTTATTATGAGACTATGCTAGATGAAAAAAATCAATAGCCATACTTGCCTTCCTCCTATCAAATTAGACCTTTATAGGGTTAGACTCAAAAGGAAGATCGGGGGGAATATAATGGAATGGAATTCCTCCTTTCATTTAGTTGATTAGGTTTATATTGAGGCAAGTGTGGTTATAGACTTTTACATTCTATGGAGCTAGGTAAGTTGATTCTTGTAGTCAATTTGTATGGTCATTATGGTAGTAGAAGGTAATTTTGAGAAGAATTATTTATACAAGACTTTTAGAAAAAGGAAATATAGTTGTGGGAGGGGACTTAAATTTGATAACTAAAAGAGTAGAAATATGGGGAGAGGAGTCTAGAATGGGGCCCCTCACTAAGTTTTTACTTAAAAAATATAGAATGTAGGTCTATTGATGTAGAACCTATTAAATTAGTGTCCACTTGGAGGAATAAAAGAGCTAGAAGATAAGATATTTCTAAAATTTTGGATAGATTTTTAGTGTTTAAAAAAATCATAGCTAAAGTAGAAAGACTGCTATCTTGAATAGATCAAGATGGGGGATATGATCATTCACCCATTTTCTTGCATTTAGAAAAAGATCAAGAGAAACCAGTAGGACCTTTCAAGTTCAATTCTATCTAGTTTAAATATGAGGAATTTATAAATATAGTAAATGATGAGTGGAGACATATTGAACTAACAATAGAAGATACAACTATGTTTCAATTTTCTAAAAATTTAAGGAGAATTAAATCTATTACAATTGCATGGACCAAAGGTAAATATTGGAAAGTAGAGGTAAAGATAGTGGACATAGAATCTAAATTAAATATGTTGTATAGTCACAAAGGCAATGAGGTCCTTTTAGATGAGGAGAATTTAAAGGTCAAGGTATTAAAAAAAGAAGAGAGAATTGTTAGAATGCGAATATGCAAAGTGGAGGATGAAAACTTGGGCACTTTGATTAGAACATGGGATGCGAATACAAAATTATTTCAAAGGTATGCAAAAAAAAATGATAAATACAATCTAGGAGATGAAAGGGGGGATGAAAGAAATATGAGAAGGTCTCAAGAAATAGTATGATTAGGAGTATCCTACATTAAGAAAATTGATCAAAAACCCAATAGAGAAAAATTAAAGAAATAATTAAGCTAGCATTTTATCTACCTAAGATGACAAGTGATGAAGTTAAAGATATTTTGATGACAATGAACATACTCAAGATGTTGAGTGGAATCACTAATAGATTATATATAGTTGAGACTATCCAAAGGAGAGGTGTTCATATTGAACATTTGAGTGACAATGAAGAAGAATAGGTTGATCACCAAAAATCTCAATTTGAAGAGTGAGGACTATAATAATAGTTGATTTGGGAGATATTTAGCTTGGGAAGTAAGTTGAGGATGGATACTCCCAATTTCAATGGAATTTTAAACCTAGAAGAATTGATAAATGGATAACAAACATGGAGTTATTTTTGGACAATGAATCTATGGTGGACTTGAAGTGGGTCAAACTTTCCTACACATAGCTAAAGGAACATGCATCAATTTGGTGGCATCATATCCAAACAAATAGACAATGAAAAGGAAAGGAAAAAATTCAAAATTGAAATAAGATTATTTCCAAATTAAAATCTAAAATTTTACCTACAATTTATCAAATTGGATTGTTTATAAAACTATAAAACCTCAAGAAAAAGGAGTTGGGAGTGAAGGATTACATGGAAGAATTCTATAAATTGACAATAAAAGAAGTCCATATTTAAGACGATGAGGAGAAAGTGACAAGATACATAAATGGTATAAGGATATCCATACAAGATTAAATTGGTATGGTTTAGATTAAAACAATTGAGGCATATCAATATGTAATCAATATGGAAGAGAATTTGGCCCATAAGAAATAAAATAATCCACAAGAAAGAGTATGATATTCAAAAGGAAGAGGATAGTTTAATGGAGGAAGAGGGCAGTAAGCTTGGGATGGGGGAGAGAGCTTATCACAAACAAACATTTTCAATCAAGGTACGTGGGAAAAGAACGAATCATCAAGAGGATAAGGTGTATTTGGTAGAGGAAGAGGACATGCTTTTTCCAACAACTATTATAGGTTCTTGGAAGAAATACGTAGATCCTATTAGTGGCCTCAAATATAGTAGACTAGTAGGTATAAAAAGAAATCTTGTAACCATATTGTACAAGCATATGAAGAAAGTATTGCTTACCAAAGCACATATCGGAACCAAAACAAGGAGAGTCACTTTTGATGAAAAGGTATTGTTAAAACCAACAAAGGAGGTGCAAGAACCAATGCAAAGAACGATGTTTTTTAGAACAATTTATAAATTAGAAGGTAAATGTTATAAATTGATTGTGGATAGCAGGAGCAAGGACAAGTTAGTGTCAATAAATATGGTGGAGAAACTTGGCTTGAAGAGAATTGAGCATCTAAATCCTTACAAGGTATCATGGTTACAAAATGGACATTAAATTTTGGTAATTGAACAATGTATGGTGAATTTCCAAATTGGTTCTTATAAGGATGCAATTCTATGTGATATTATGCCAATGGATGCATGCCATATTTTGTTGGGAAGACCATGGTAATTTGAAAGAAAATGGTACATGATGGTAGAATGAACATTTATTCAGTTGTTAAGGATGGTAAAAATTATGTTTTGATTTCATTGAAGGACAAAGGAGAAGAGGTGGATTGTAGTTTTAAAGTTTACCTAATCTTAGGAAAGTAATTCTTAAAGAGCTTGAAGGAGGAAGTATATTTTTCCTTCATTGTCAAATTTGTAGAAGTTGGGGAAACAAATGGAATGGATGAAATTCTTCAAATATATCTAATAGGTTGGAGAGTGGATATTCTCTCTAACAAGTTGTCAAATGGATTACTACCTATTATAAGCATTAATCATAACATAGACTTTATATCCAGAGTAATATTACCGAACAAGGAAGACTATAAGAGGACACCCATGGAAAATGAAGAGATGAAGAGACAAGTTCAAGAGCTATTAGCTAAGGGATGAATTAGGTAGAGATTGAGATCATGTGTAGTGTCAACTATATTATCACCCAAGAAATGTGGAGAATCATGTATGTGCATGGACTTATAGGATATCAATAAATTCATAATAAAATATAGGTTTCTGTTACTATGTATCGATGATTTGATGGATTGTTTAACTAGAGCGAATTACTTAATAAAGAGTGATTTGAAGAGAATTTATCAGATCCGAATCAAAGAAGGATATGAGTGGAAGACTACATTTAAAACTAAATAGGGATTGTATGAATGACTAGTCATGCCATTTGGGTTGACAAATATACTCATCATTTTTATATGATTGATTAATGAAGTCTTGAAGCCTCCTCTTGGTAAGTTCATAGTGGTTTATTTTGATGATATTTTTGTGACTAGAAAATAAAAACATGATCTAAAGCACTTGAGGTTAGTCTTGAAAATGTTGAAAGAGAATGGTAGGAACCTAGGGTTCCTAGCACATAAAATGATAAATAAATAATAAATAGACCTAAAACTAAGAGAATCGCCTTTTGTATTGTCGGGAAGTCCCTTCAATAAATTGTATTATATTTCATATTCATGGATATTGGAATGATAAGTTCTTACAATATTTTATACCCACTCTAGGGTTATAGGTGAAAGGTTGCAATGCTTCCTAACCCTAATCTTATAATAATAATATAATAATTAATTATATTAATTATTATATTATTTATTATTATATTATTTTATTATTATAACTATAGGATATGAAATACATTATTACTATTATTATTATTAATTAATGTTAGGATAGGACCCTAACATTCCACCCTCCTTAAAACAAGATTTGTCCCTAACATTCCACCCCTCTTGAAAAACGGCTTTGTCCTCAAAGCGACCAATTTCGTCTCATAATCGTTGCGAGTGGGTTATCTTTGAATGGAGCGTTTGCCTGTTTCATTTAAGCAGCTGACATGCCTGCAATATCTGGATTTTTCCAATTGTAGGAGGCTCAATTTTACGTTAGAGAATTTAGATATTTTGGAAAACATCACAATGCTTGAGTATTTGAGCTTTTCATACTACGAGGAACTGCAAGCGTTGCCTCATTATATCACAAACCAACCATTCTTGAGAGAGTTCAATTGTTCTTGTACTAGCATAAGGAATGTGCCTCCTAACATATATAAACTCTACAATTTGGGAGTGAGGAATATAGAGAGCATGGTGTTGAGAAGCTTGCCAATTAATTTTGGTAATTTGTCTAACTTGACTAAATTGGATGTTACGGATTGGAATGTTTGCCACCGTATTTTTAGTTAATTTGTCCAGCTTGATTTCACTGTATATTTGTTTCTGTGTAAGTTTGGAGTTTTTTCCCGACTCTCTGGGTGTCTCAATATTTTAAATAATTGTCATACCATCGAGTATCGTGAACTGTAATCTTCTTGTTGTTCTCAACCTAAGTTCCAATAATATTTTTTTTGTGGTATGCTTCCAGAGCTAGGTCATATCTCGAGTTGTCTTCTCTGTTGTACTGTGTTTGACCACTTTGTTTGGTGTAAGTGATGGCAGCATAATTTTTGAGGCCCAAAGGATTAGCAACATCTCTTAAGAATTTCATGTGAGCTCCAAGTTATATTTGTGGCCAGTGTCTCTACTGGACATGACATTAATGCAAACGCAATGCAGCCAACAACGGAGATAAATATGTATTTTCCAGCATAGCGAAAGAGTTACAAAGCTACCCTTTAGCTTCAAACTGCAGTGGCAATACTCTAGACAAGAATTGCTGCAAAATACCACCTTCCAAGTATAAAAAAGAGAACCAAAAGCCAATGAGAACGGACCAGAATTGGAGTTGGGGATATGGAAATATTTCCACTGGTGGACATATTCCCCCTCATGTGAAAACTGCAGGGCCAAAATCACACATCGAGTAGCAAGTATTGGACTAGTTCCATTATGAAAACAAATAAGACATAAATAGCTATTCCATTTTCTATGTTGAGGCTTCTTTCACCAGAATAAAGACAGATATTTGTATTGACTGATAGCTATTCTATGGGACAACTAAAATTTCCACGTAAATCTAAATCTGTATCCACTTTTTTTTTTTTTTAATTCAACGTGGTGGATATAATTCTAGGAAGGGCTCTATTAATTGTAATAAAATTTGGTTAATCCATCATCTCTTGATAACAAGCGTTACCCGCAAGAGTTCGTCATCTTTTCGAGTTCTATATATATATATATAATTTTTTGTAGCTTGATCATTTAAATTTTTATCTGCGTGGATAGGCAACTTCAATGTCTACAATATGTTAATATCTTCAGTCATGGAATTATAAGAGCCTTCCTATCATGATACCTACGTAATAGAATTCGCATATGCATATCTATCATGGTATTGCATTGTATTTCTCAGGTAATTCAGGCTACAACAGCTCTTAGGTTTCAATATTGATCATATTACTTTGATTTTTGGTGTTCTGATTTAGTATGTGCAGGCTCCTACTGCGGTCGTTGAAGAGGGGTCACCTTAGCAATATTAAAAATGTCTCCCTACGAGCATGTGACCTGTTGTGAAATTAGATGAACCCTTCATGCATGCACTGCATCTTGGCTCCTTTTTCTTATAGGATACGTGTTGGTACTTTTCTTCTGACATTGCTTCTTCAACCATTTCTATCTCCCACTTGGCACCAGGTTGCTCAGGTGATTATAACATTTGGCCAGAACTCAAGTTTCTTATGCTTTCCTTCTATTGTGCAAGGTCATGACATGTTACGAGGCATACCTTATACAATTGCATTTTCCCTGCGCCAATCTGGCTTTGCATCAGTGACTTTTCAAATATCTTCGAGACGTTTAATATCCATAAATAATGTTAATATTTCATGGTGATGTCCATATTGAGATTACAAAAACACTGTTATTAGTGGTATAACTTCTAAATTTTTGAGTATTTTATAATACCACATCAGTTGGTGGAAGAACAAGAAAGGGTCTTCCATTTTTGTCAGTATTGTCTTTTGTTCTCCTCACAATCGTAAAGTGAATCATCCAGTGGTGATATCAGTTGTTGTAAGTGATCATAATCACAATTATGCTTTGAGTGGAAGGAAGTCTTGGCATGATCTAAGCTCCCATGCATTGGCAGAGTGGCCTGTTCCACTCTGGAATAGCATTGGGTAGCCCAGAATATTCATTAAAATGCAGCTATTTTCAAGCCACAGTGTTAGAAACTAATTGAAATGGTGGAAGAACATAATAGTATTATAACTGGTACCTGCTTTAGGTAACTCAAAAGGCAGAAGCTTGACCACATCGTCTGGATGTCAACCACAATTTATCATGAAGTGGCAGTTGTTTTCATCTATCAAGGATTACATCTGGATTACATCTGTCTAATATTATAAGGTTGCTGAAATCACTTTCTATCGCAACGATTTGTCAGACAATTTGAGTAATAATAAGTATGATAGCAATGCATTATTCACAGATGTATTCATCTTATTTAATGCATATGCTAGTTTACACTCACACCTTGCTGGATCTATTTGGATGATGCACATGTCACGTGAGTGAGCGGAGAAGGAGGTGGCCATGGAGGAGGTCGCACGGATGAGAGTTGTGTGCAGGTGGTGGCTGTTTCAATTTTCCAATTGGTGTTACAGTTATCGTAGAATTTTTTATAATTCAACTGGTAAAATGCAAGGGAATAAAGCAGTAAACCATGGAATATTTTTTGTGGAATTTCCAGTAGGTTTTTTTCTATGGAAAAATTTGCACTGTTGCTGGAAAAGACCTCTTTTTCATTTATTTCTTTAAAAAAAATTGTATTTTTAGGGTTTGCATAATTTTCTTTTGGAAGTACATCATGTACCGTTTGAAAATTTATGGCTTCAAGCTCTTCCAAAAAAAAAATAGGGTGTGAATCATCTTTTTCTTTCTTGGGGAGTGCAATGGTTACCACCTGGGATTCGTCGGATATGGGTTCTTCCTCCACCTGGGATTCCATGGCTATGGGTTCTTCCTCCTCTACCTGAGATTTCATGGCTAGGGTATCCTCTTGCATTTCCCTTAAATATTGTATAATACGATCAGAACGTTCCATTTGTTTATTTTGTTTTCGTTCAATCATTCTTCTAATTTCTGCAATGTCATTTTTTATTCCTTTGATATTTATGTCCCATATGGTTGGATCCATACGGCTCTGATACCAGATGGTAGGAACCTAGGGTTCCTAGCACATAAAATGATAAATAAATAATAAATAGACCTAAAACTAAGAGAATCACCTTTTGTATTGTCGGGAAGTCCCTTCAATAAATTGTATTATATTTCATATTCATGGATATTGGAATGATAAGTTCTTACAATATTTTATACCCACTCTAGGGTTATAGGTGAAAGGTTGCAATGCTTCCTAACCCTAATCTTATAATAATAATATAATAATTAATTATATTAATTATTATATTATTTATTATTATATTATTTTATTATTATAACTATAGGATATGAAATACATTATTACTATTATTATTATTAATTAATGTTAGGATAGGACCCTAACAAGAGAAGAATTTTTTAATTAATTTGAATAAATGTAGTTTTATGAAGGGGGAATTGATATGTTTGGATTTTTTAATCTCAAAGGATGGTTTATAGATGGATGCTAAAATGGTGAAATCTATTGGATTGACCACCACCAAGAAGTATGTTTGAGGTAAGAAGCTTCCATAGTTTGGCAAGTTTTAATAGGAAGTTTATCAAAAATTTCAATGGGAATGTGCTTCAATCATAGAAATAGTAAAGGTAAATAGGCATGCACTCAAATGGATGAATTTACTGGAAAAGAGACTTTAATTCTTAAAGGAGAAAGTCATGGAGTAGCTAGTTTTAGCATTGTCAGAGTTTACTAGGGTTTTCCATGTATATTGTGATGCAAGTGGGACAACCATGAGAGGGGTTTTGAGCCAAGAAGGTAAGTCTATTTCTTATTTAAAAAAAATTAAATGAGGACAAGAGATAATATTTAGTTTATGATCAAGAGTTCTATTCTATTGTGCAAGCACTTAAGAAGTTGAGGCATTGCTTGTTATTGAAAGAGTTTGTGTTGTTTACACAACATCATACTTTGTAATTCATTAACAACCAAGGCAAATTGAACCAAAGACATATGAAATTGATGGAGTATCTTCAAAGTTACTTATTTTTTTGAAGCATAGAAGTGGTAGTTCAAATAGGATAGTCGATACCTTGAGTAGAAGAAGTTTATTGATGAATGCAATGAGGATTGAAGTTGTAGGTTTTGATGTCATGAAAGAGCTTTATATTGATGATTTGGATTTCAAAGAAGATTATATAGTGTGCAATAACCCTTATACAAAAGATATAACACCATGAATATATTATTTTTTCCAAGAGGGATTGTTATCCAAGGGACAATGGTTATGCATACGACGAAGCTAAATTAGAGATAACTTGATAGACAAAAAATATAGTAGATGATTTGCTAAAAATTTTGGAGTAGATACAACCATGGAATAACTTCATGAAAATTATTATTGGTTAGGAATGAGTGTGGATGTAAGAATATTTGTGTAGGGTTGTCAAGTTTGTAAACATGCAAAGGGAAGAAGCCAAAATATTGGATTGTATCAGTCATTATCAATACCAGAAAATTGAACATAAGGACTTTTTTCTTGGATTACCTCAAATACAAGGAGGTAATGACTCCATTTTTATTGTTGTTGATATATTTTTGAAGATGACACATTTAATATCTTGCAAGAAAATGAATGATGCTACTCATATTACTGATTTGTTCTTTAGATAAGTTGTAAGATTGCATGATTTTCTAAAAAGTATTATGTTAGATAGGGATACTAAATTTGTAGGTCACATTTGATAAACTTTGTGTAAGAATTTGGATACAAAATTGAGTTTCACTTTAACTTATCATCCAAAAATGGATGGGAAAACCAGAGTTATGAATAGAATACTTGGAAATTTATTGAAGTGCTTAGTTGGAAAGAAGTAAAAATTATGGGGTACTATATTGGCACAAATAAAATTTGCATATAAATTTTGATAAACAAAATTATAGCCAAGAGTCTATTGCAAATTATGTATGGAACCTATCTAAGAGGAGTGGATGAGTTGTGGAATACAATTGATTTGAGAAGGCCAAGTGCTATCATTAAGGACTTAATTTTTTTATTACATGTATGATTTACATCAAAAGGTGAATATTGATTTGGAGAAGAGCGCTATGAAGTACAAGCAATGTGCTAATCTCAAACGTAGGACACATGAGTTTTAGATTGGAAAATTGGTTTTGGCACATTTATGGAAGGAAATATTCTCAAAAGGAACTTAAAATATGCTAAATGGGAAAAGGATTGGACCTTGTACGGTATTAAAGAAATTTGTAGCTAATGCCTATGAAATTGAACTCCTGGAAGGAATAAACATATCACTAATTTTTAGTGTGGTTGTTTTGTATTCATATTATAATAGATTAATAGAAAGTAATAGAGATATCACTTCTAATTTTTTATGGAAGAGTAGGTACAACAATTTCTAGAGAAAGAGTAGGATGAAATAGAAGTAGTGATAAATTCTAGAGTGGCCAAGAGGACAAGAGGAAAAAGCTATTATGAGTATTTGGTTAAATTAAAATAAGAAACAATATGGATGAATGCTTCTGAGTTTGCTAAGTGTGGAATCTCAATTGAGGATTTCATAAAGTGTTCATGAGTTTTTTCTCATAAAACATTTCCTCTTACCTAACATGTATGATGCATGAGCATCTAGGCATAGACACAATTCTACTTCAACTTTTTAAAATAATAATATTAATATTAATTGGTGCCATAAAAATATTATTGTCATACATGCATTATTGTTGTTGTTGCTATTGTCTTGCTACTATTATGATTCTAATGTTGTCATGTCGTCTACCATATGTGATCTATCATCCTATCATATGTTGTTTTTTGTCTTACTATTATTGTTTATTGTTGTATACCATCATGTTACTACTATCTGTCATTTGTTATTTGTCATCTTGTTATTGTCATCCATAATTTGTTGCCTATTATCTACCATTATATTGTTGTCACCATTTGTATGTGTCATACTAACAAGGGTGCTATACAAAAACATGGTATTTATGAGAAAAAAAATTAAAGGAATTAAAGACAAAGGGAAATATCATTTAGCCTTCTAAATTTCACCTTATTTTCCACTAATGAAAAAAATATAAACAAAATGTATGGTTGCATTTTTCCAACTAATTGACGATATAATTTTTTAAGATCTTATTATTTTGTATGATTTTTTTGTTGTGATTTGTGATTTTTTTTTTGGTAGAAGAGGTAGTCTTTCATTAGACCCTCTTCTCTAGACCGTGTCAATCTAGTAGGAATGCAAAATATTTGGCTATAAAAATTGAAGTGTATGAGACAATTTAGGATCATAAAACATGTCATTATTAATATAATAATGTCCTCCATGATATATATAAGTACTATAACAATATTATGTTTAATCATATCTAAAGTCTTAATTTTTTTAGCCAAAATACAAGGATAATGAAGAATTTTCAATAAAGAGTGTAGGATATGAAGGTTATTTAAATTGGTATTATGATCATATTACAACATGATTTGAGGTTAAAATGAATAAATTAGAAATAAAAAAATTAAAAGAGAATATTAAGAATAAGAGTTTTAGGAACCTTCTAGTTAAAGTAAGCATATTCACACAAATATTGCAATAAA
Organism: Wollemia nobilis; assembly: GCA_028583015.1. Classification (NCBI taxonomy): domain Eukaryota; kingdom Viridiplantae; phylum Streptophyta; class Pinopsida; order Araucariales; family Araucariaceae; genus Wollemia; species Wollemia nobilis. The sequence goes on from JAQPPZ010017235.1 coordinate 19,279,965, forward strand.
AGCAAAAATTCATGAAGAATAGAATATTGTAATACGAAACATAAATGTAAAAATATAATAATATCACAAAAACAACATAGAATCATGGGCCTCTTCGAGGGGGCAACCTCCTTCAATACTTTCATTCAATATGCAAAAGTATACATTCATTTATGGACCCTTGTATTTTAAGGATACACTTCATGCAACCCTAATCTACTGCTCAAGAGTTGATTTACACCCAAAATGCCACTCAAGCTAGAATATTCTACCAAAAATTAGTTACATTCTTGATAACGGTTACACAAAATGGTCTCACTTTTTTAGTCACTTGCATTACCACACACCATTACAAAATATTACAGATATAATTATAATGGAGTCCCCACATTCGAAAGGGGTCATTACATAATAATATGAGAAATACATCATAATGTTAAGATGGGCTCCTAACATGTCCTTCCCCTTAAAAAACCTTTATCCTCAAATTTGGAGATGAGGAAATTGGTTTTGTAGCTACTTGAGAGACTTCCAAGTGACATATTTTGGTTGTAATGTATGTCATTGATGTTATGGTTTTGAAGAGTGCATGATATTTGGTCTAAAATATTTTTTAGGCCTATGTTATCTTTTGATGCAGTATGCAATGGGAGATAGCAATCACAAGATGCAGAATAATATGAAAGAAAGTAAATCTGTGAGATGACTGAAATATGCTATAAATAGAAATGATGAAATGAATACAATGTAGCTATGGAGGAAATGGACACTCCATGAACAAAGCTACTAGACTACATTGCACCCATCACCAATATATGGTGATCTACACAACACTATGCTACTACCTACGAATATGCTCTGAGCTTCTCTATTCTACTTGTTACAATGAGGCCTTTTTATATAGGAAGATAGGTTCCTTGGACAACACTCTACCTAGTTGTGCAAGGGACACCTTGCACATATACAACTTGCACATTGACACTTGTGCATTTATTACATTGCATGAAGTAACTAGATAAATTTCCCCTAAAGTAATCTAATGTCCTAAGTATGTACCTAGGAAGGTACATTTACATGATCCAAATGATGTAATATAATCTATTTCTAACACCCCCTGTATTACATTATTTGGGTATTGAAGACTTTAGTCTTCAATGTGGATCTTCTTCCATTGGATGATCTTTGGCTTGTTCAGGTTCATTATCTTATTCTTCTTGTGAGTAATCTTGATCTGGTTCTTTTTTTGTTGCTTCAGTATTCATGTCATGGCCTCTCATATTTTTCAATTCTTTATTCCTTGATGTCAAGCATCTTTGATGGACCATTTCTCTCATGATGTTGCATGTCTTGAGTGGATCTAAATAGGTTCTTCTCCTTTCTTTTGTACCTATGTAAGACTTATTTCTCTATCCTTCATAAGTATCAACCTTGAGCTCAATGTTAGTAGATCCATTTGAAATAAGTTCCTATAGATAACAATTTATTCTTAGTAGTAATCTTATTTCATAGTCTTTATAGTACCTGTATTTGAAATGATATGAGAAAGATGAGTGATTTGTCCCATCACAATATTTGCATGGATGGAAACTCCAACAATTGGTCTTTTCATGACCATATTGATTGCAATAGGTGCACAATAGAGATGATCTGATAGTTTTGTAGTCTATTTTAGGAATATCATTTTTGTCTATCTCCTTGATAATACCTTCTAACTATATGTGCACAATTGAAGCTATTATATCTTTTCCTTTTTGTATAAATTTTTGTTGATTAATATTTTCCTATTTTGGGTCTCCTTTGGTACAGTTGTCATCAGAATCATTGGATGAATCTTCCTTTACATAGATGTTAATTTTAGAACTTATTTCGCATTGTATTGGTTATTCCTTTTATTTGCCCTCTTCATCATTGTAATCCATCAGGTTTTTAATCCATATTGGTATTTTCCTTATTCCACTTCTAAGAGTTTTTCTTAGCATGCTAGTAGTCATTTGTATTACCTAAATTTTTTGGGATAGATAGTCTACCTTATAGCTCCCTACTCAATGCCTATGAAATCCCTAATTAAAGTATATAAGCTTGATTTGATAAAACCTTTATTAATCCTTAGGTTTTGTAGGCTTCCTTATGTCTCCCTAGTAATGAGAGTATATACACCTAATGGAATTTTAGGTTTTGTAGAAAGCTTATATTTTTCCAATGGATTTAGAACTTGATAATATTTGGTAGATGCTAATATTACCAAGTTTTGTAGAATGCCTTATGACTCCCTAATGTGTTTTGGATATGATATAAGATGAATATAGTGCTTTTGTAAAATGTAGTTCAATTTTGGGTTGATTTTGTAAAGTTTTGTAAATATCAAAAATCAACTTTTCTAACACCTTATTACTCCTATTGAACTAAGCACTTTTCCAATTTTGAAGAGGTTTTAATGTTGGATTTCTTTTGTCCCTTTTTGTGAAATTTTTTGAGACAAGAATATTATAAATTTCCAACCTTAGAAAAATCTTTAATAACCTCTTTTAATATCCCTTAGGATTTGATTTTAGTGTTTCTAATTTTCAATAACCTAATTTGGTGTTGTAACCCTTATAACTCCCAAATTTGGAAAATTAGAACACAATAATATTTGCAAATATCAATGGATTAATTCCAAGTAGTATCCCTTATTTCTCCTAGGTTGTGTTTTGCAAATATTAGACTACTTTGATATTTAATTTCCCTAAGTTTTGCTTTCAAATAAATATTGATTTCCTTTAATACTTCAACCTTAGAATATAACCTTATAACTCCCTTTTTAATGAAAGCAAATTAGATAGGGGAAATTTTACCTTAATAAAGCTTTGCACCTTTATGAAATCAGATGTGTATGGCTATAATCTATCCTTCTTGGGTGTTGTGAGTAATGATAGATTCTTCAACATGCTCCTTGGCTTCAATGCCCTTCTTTAATGCTTCCCTTGACCTATTTGACCGAGAGTTCTTACACTTCTCTTTGTTACTTTTGAATGCTCCCAAATGCTATGTTCTCCCTAGTCCAAGGTACCTTTAATAGGTGGTCAATATTTTGATGAGTGACAAGTGTCACAACGGTTTCATTCAATGCTCCAAGGATGCTTTGGACACTTGGTGGAGTCACCAACTCTATTCTAACGCCTGTTACAAGTGTCACCTTTGCTTGGAACATTTTTATTCCCTCTTTGTGCACTGTCCAAGTGGCTTCTCTACTTCAACGTATGTGAGGCCTCTTACTGTAACGCTTCTGGCTGAAAGTAACTCCTCTTCCACATGGAATATGGGTGCCAAAATAATGTTGTAACATCTCCTTTCACATGTGTGAAATTCAACATTCCTTTGTGGGTGTTTTAGGGTTCTTTTGGAGAATGACAAGTGGCACCTTCTTTCCTTTGCATGCCCTTGTCTTATCAATACCTTCTTGCAAGCCCTTCAATGTATTTTTCCACCTTGTTCTTTGTTGTACTTCGTTGGTGCTGAGATGTTTCCAGCCAAGCAATGCTTATGGTGGAGCTTTGGTGGAGATTTGGAGGAGCTTTGGTGGAGCTTTGGTGGCTCTTGAATGGAGTTCAAATGGCAGCGCTTTGGTGGAGACTTCTTGATGCTCCAATGATGGTATTGAATGCTCCTTGATTGGACGTATGATTCCAATTTGCTTGCTTTGATTTCCCTTGCTTATATGCTGCTGGATTTGTCTCCTTTAGTGAGCAATGTGACACCTTTCTTGTGCTTTGCAGGTTACCTGTTATGGCTGTCCAACCCGTGCACGATGTGAGCCCTTTTGAGAGGCTTCTTTATGCTTGGAGTGTGCTAGTATTCGGTTGTGCTCTTCTTGAGAATAATGTACCTTTGAGGCACCTTCAAATCTACCCTCTTTCATGTATAAACTAGATTAGGATAGTGCAATACAATGTAACAATATTTATATATAAAATAACCTTTATTGCACCCTTTCTTGCACTCCTTTTTGTAGGTCTAATTTTTTGGTTTTGTGGCAGATTTTTGAATGCAATGTAAGGGTTTTGAGGATGTCTCTTTGATTAGACACCTTCCCATTTTTTCTTGGTTATTTTAAAAATGAACCCAATCTTGTAACCACTTGATAGAAGCTCCATTTTTGCTGTATTTTTCTGCACTATTTCTTTGTAACAAAAACCTTATTATGCTTTGAATTTGAGACTCACCAAGTCTCGATTTGAGGCTTCCTTTGCTGATCTTTGGTGGCTACTTTCTTCTCCAACACTTGGAGGATTCGAGGTTGATTTGGTGGCTTCTCTTGGCCACTAAATGTTGCAGATTTTTGTGCACTAATAGTGTCTTTAGACACTTTGATAAAATCTGATTTTGTGCCCTTCTCAAGAAACACAAAAACTAAGATTTTTGAGAGTAATAGAGTAGTGCAAATGAACCTAATAATATTTCACTTTTAATGCACTAACAATCTCACCTTATCACTCCAATAAACTCTCAAAATAATTTATAAGTGCACTTAATCAATTTACTACAGCTAATCAAGAATAATCTGAAATGAATCTTCAAGAGTTATTCTACAATTTCACTACAAATAAAGTTGTAGGAACTAGTCTTCTTTTTCTTTCCAAAGTAGATATTTGGTAGTTGATAGATAGTTGTAATTTTGTAATCTAATCAAATATAAAGCTAATGTGCAAATGAACCTTAAAAAGAACTTTTCCCTTTTGCACTTTTGAAGACTATAATTCAATTTTCCTCTTTTGCAACTCTAATCCAAATTAAGGTGCTTTAACAAATCTGATAAGTAATCCAATTAATGAATCTACTTGCACCAATAGTTGCTTACATTTTTGAAAGATTTTGTAGCTCTTTTGCAACTTCTGTAGAGGATGTAGATCTTGGTGTCTAAGATCACCAAGTTGCTACTTTGAGTAGGATCTTGTTGCTTAGTTTCTTCTTCACCAAAAAGTGGTCTCAAACTTTATTTTACGAGCCTAGGTTTTGATGATTTGATCCTTTAAGCAATATTCTCATTTTGCTATAGATTTGGAGAAGTCTTATCTCTGAAATGGTGCCTTCTTACTATGAGAGGTAATCTTCAAATCTCTTGGATTTGGTAGGCTTCTCCTATCTTCAAGTCTTCTTGTCGAATTCTAACTTCAAGAAGGATCTTCTTCTCAAGATTTTGAATGTCTTGAGGTCTTCTAAGATTTGGCACTCCTTGCCAAATTCTTCTTCTTCTTTTGGGCTTGTTGTTGGATGGTGATAATTGTCCCAAATATTTCACTATATTCTGTAGTGAATTTCTCCAATGAGTTCTCCTTTGATGATTTCTTCAGTAAGGCTCTCCAAGCCTTTTACTAGATGCTCATTGAGACCTCCCCAAGGTCTTTGATCTTGTAGCTTCTTCTAGTCTTCCTTGAGACATTTTCTTCAACCTTCTACTCCTGGAAGTGTTGGTGGTGAGATCTTCTTATGGATATCTGATTCTACTACTTCTAGATTCAAGTAGGACTCTCCTAGTCCTTCTTCTTCCAAGACTGGAAGTTCTTCAATGAGATCTTCTCCTGATCTCTTTACCTTCAATTTTGCTTCAGGTGTTGGATTGATTCTGAAGAAGATACTCTTCCTAACTTTCTTGTAGGAAGTTTCCCAACTCACTGAATCTCCTTTCCCTACAACAAAGTATTAGTACTAAAATCTTAATCTACTTCTAAATCAGATACTCTCTTCTGGAGTCTTCTTCAAGATCAAGGCTTCTGTGGCCTTTTTTTAGTATCAAGGCTTTTGTGGCCTTTTCTTCAATATCAAGGCTTCTGTGGATTTTTCTTCAATATCAAGGCTTATGTGGCATTTTCTTCTAGATCAAGGCTTCTATGGCATTTTCTTCTGGATCAAGGCTACTATGGCATTTTCTTCTTCTGTGAAGTTCTCAATCTAGCAATGGAGATCTCCAGTCTCCTAACTTCACCATGACTCTTCTCCAAAAGTATTCTTTTCTTGCACAAGGAACTAATATCTACACTATGAAGGCACACCGACCTTCGGGTAATGAAGTTGAAGTCTCCTAGATTTCTATTGTAGGAGGTGTCCCAATCATCTGAGAATTAATTTTCTACAACAAAAGAAACTTTGGGTAATAGTTAACAAATTCTAGATATCCTGAATGATCTTCACTAGTTGATTTGTCAATCTAGTGGATTGAATGTTGAGTCCTAGTCTTCACGAGTTTTTCCTACAACTCTGTGGAAATACTCTAGCCAAATGTAATCTCAGTATTTTTGGAACTGATATTTCTTTTAGTCCTCACTTGTGGCTCTCCCTAATTCTACCACCTAGACTCTTCTGAGATTTTTTGATAGTGGCTGGTCCAACAATGCGTCAGGTTGACAAAAAACTTAGGCTCAATGATAATGGTGGTTTTCCTATTGATCTATTGTGGCTAGATCTATCGTGGCTCTGATACCACTATTAGCTTTTGATGCAGTATGCAATGGGAGATAGCAATCACAAGATGTAGAATAATATGAAAGAAAGTAAATCTATGAGATGACTAAAATATGCTATAAATAGAAATGATAAAAATGAATACAATGTAGCTATGGAGGAAATGGACACTCCATGAACAAAGCTACTGGACTACATTACACCCATCACCAATATATGGTGATCTACACAACACTATGCTACTACCTACGAATATGCTCTGAGCTTCTATATTCTACTTGTTACAATGAGGCCCTTTTTATATAGGAAGATAGGTTCCTTGGCCAACACTCTACCTAGTTGTGCAAGGGACACCTTGCACATATACAACTTGCACATTGACACTTGTGCATTTATTACATTGCATGAAGTAACTAGATAACTTCCCCCTAAAGTAATCTAATGTCCTAAGTATGTACCTAGGAAGGTACATTTACATGACCCAAATGATGTAATATAATCTATTTCTAACAACTCAAGCAAGATAGAACCCTCTTCATCAAATTTTGGTAAAGTGGATTTAACATATACCTTATTATCCATAACCTTCTTGAGAGAGGAGACACAAAAAATTGGATGGAGCTTTGACATAGTTGGAAGGGTAAATTTGTAGGCTATTACACCTATATGCTATAATGCTTGGTAGGGTCCATAGTATTTGGTGACTAGTCTTTGGCATTTATAGATCTGGAGTGATGACTATTTATAAGGATGTAGGTAGAGAAAAACCATATCTCATGCTTCAAAAATACACTTAAAAAAACCACACTCACAATTAGGATTTTGATTCGAAAACCCTCTCTTGCAAAGAAATAGAAGTTTCTCCAAGGTCCCTTTTACATAATGTGTGCATGTAAGCTTGTGAAAATATGTCAAATAAATGCTAGAAATACCTTAGTGATTTGTAAATAACTATTAACAAGGGGCATGTGTTGGTATTACTTTATCATGCTATGCTATTGATTGTTCATGAAACTTAAAAAAAATGAAAATGTGATTGGCCCTCATATGACCACGATGTAAAGTTGAAGTTCATTTTATATTGAAGTGTTTTAGGTAGATTTTATCTTCTTTTGGTTAAGCATATTTTAAACAAGTTTTATCTTCTTTAAACCCTGCTTTGAACATGAAATAAAAGATTAAAACCTATCTTTAAATATGAATCTTAAATGATGATTGGATTCATTTTAGCTTGCTTTGAACATGAAATAAAATAATGAAATGACTAGCTTTAAAATGTAGAAGCCTTTGAAATGCTACATAAATTACCTCTCTTTGATGAAATTATAATTTTCATAAAGAGATGTTAATTTATTACGTTAAAAATAAATGCAAATATTGAAGTGTGAAATCATGTAAACTTGAAATTACCAAATTTCTTTTAATAAAAACTGAACTTTAAACAATTTTTTTGTAATTTTTAAATGGCTTCAAAATAAAATCGAAACTGCGTAAAATGAAACATTAAAGCTTATTCTTCAAATCTGTACATCTATTTTTGGAATTTTAATTTATTTTATATTTTATATTTTTATTTTGTATGAAAAAAATAGGGTTAGAAAAAAAATCTGAAAATATGAAACAAAATGCAGAAAAGTAATCAATGAGAACTATTGCAAACTAATCCTTCAAATATGCAAAATGAAGATCATGAATACTAAAACAAAACCGAGGTAAACCTGCATCCACACAATCCAAATATGGTTAAGTGCAAGAGTCTGAAGAATAAAAATATGCATTAAAAATATTAAAATGATGCCACCATATTCATGCATGAAACACCACTTAATAATTTCAACACATACAAGAGAAAGATGTGCAATAAAAATCTTGTATTCAAAACCTCTTTTGATATCCACAAGGTGAAAAACTAGTTACACTAGCTTTAAGGGTCTTCCAAACTAGTTACACTAGCTTTAAGGGTCTTCCAATCCCTCTTCATACCTTCCTGTTCCAAAAGTTCAGCCCTACCTTCGTAGTTTTCATCGGTATTTAAAACTTTCCATCTTCCCTTCTTTCAACTCTTGGCTTCCTTGCTTGTTTTTTCATACACATGAAAAGGCAATTTGATTCCCCTTTTTTATTTATTCGTAACACTCCTTAATGGCATCTAACACCATAGCCCATGTCATTCATTTTTTTTTTTTATTTGTGTAAACTATACCTCCCTTTTAAACACTAACGTGTGGGCACCTTCATATTACCAAAGGTTCATCATGCACATTATAACACCATTTTTACCTTCAATAGTAACTGCAAGCCCTCCACTTATTGATAATTTCACCATAGGTCGCGGTATAATGATAGCGAGCACGGTGATTCTGACTAACTCTCCATACGCAAGCTACTAAAAAAAAAGTAATGCTTTCCTCTTAGATGTTGTAACGACTTTCATCAATAAGGAATGTGGGGGGTCCATTGTGTATTTCCAAATCTGAATAATGAACACCATGTTGACGGTGAATAATATGTCCATGCCACCATGACATCACGAACTAGATCCATCAGAGGAAAATAGCCCCACTGCCCTGCATTCACACTATTGTTAACATGAGAAGTTTGTTCAACTCTGCATTCAACTATCCCATCAAAGGAAAAATAGCGCCAACTATACCATGAAACCATGAAGCACTTCCTACCTTGTCGTCGTTCCCTGCAAATTTTATCACGTCCAAAATTGGTTATTCATGCTCACATCGTAATTTTACGTCCATGCAACCCGATGATTTTCTATTTATATAGAACCTCCATACACTAACACCTAGATTTATTGAAGACTACATACAACCGTTTGAGTAAACTGTAGCCAAGAGGTAGGATTCCTGGGCATCACAGACCATTGCATTATGTTTCTTTAGCTAACATTGTCATCCTACATTGTTCATCAAATCCCACCATGGAGTGACTAGACATTCACATATCTGTTTGAGCCCCTTTGTTGCTGAATCATGATTAACTTCGTACTGACATCTTCTTGATCCTCACTAACCTTCTACCTCAGGCATCATATGCAGACTATTGTGCTTGTTGGATTGGATTTTCATGATCCCTATCATTCGACACTACTCCATCATGTTCGTTTGACTGGGTCTTATTTTTTTAAACTTTTTTTATGTCGATCCATTCGCCGAACTGGACGCATGAGGGGTAAAAATACTGAAGGTGTTGTAGCAATCATGTATAAAAGTGAAACGTGGTAATCCAAACTCTGTTGTGATTCTCTTGTCGCTAGCTCGATAAGTGTTTCAAAACTTCCAACCAAAAATCCTTCTATTTTGTCATGCGTTCACCTTTACTACTTCATTTGGTGAAAGTCTCCTTACTGCACTGTTTGTAAGCTGTCACCAACTCCACTTTCGTCTAGTAGAAATATTTCCCCACATCTTGGGTTATGGTATCGTATAAATCCATAGATGATCACTTTTGTGATGTGAAGGCATCCAATGGTAAATAATGTGGCCTTCGTTACCCTCTTAAACACCACTTCTCATCAGTCTCCCACGCATTCGCATCATCGGTAATCCATCCTTTGCTACCGATTTCACTATTTTCGTAATTCATCCCTACAAAAGCCTCTGTAATGTTTGGACTAAAACACTCCATAGTGTTCGCTACTTAAGACACACTGTACTTTATTGTCGTCCACCAATCAATTTTGATGTAGATGGTTATTCGTTGCACTTAATAAATATTCAAGATTTTCCACTACACTGAGACCTTAGACAGACGAAGGGAGACAACAAAATCCTGCATCTAGGCTATCTTTGACAATTATGGCAATGGCTTGTGCCTTGAAAATTGATCCCACCTAGCCACATTGACCCGATTGATGTGTAACATGTCATGGTGGTTACCACAAGGTGCCACCTAGTGAGCTTGACACTTTCTCATAGACCTCGTCATCTACCAGTTAGCCTTAATATATCCATAGTGCATCATCCCATCTGTCTCCATTATCAAACCCTCGATCCTTGTGCCACATAATACGTCCACTGTCTCTCTCTATGTCATCCGCTTGTAGGTTATCTAGGTCGATAAGATCTGCTAATATTAAAATTACAAGTATCAAGTTACTCTGTATAAAATTAAAATATTCAATATTAAAAATTACTCCATATGATATAATAAGTCTGAGGTTTTGATGAGGAAAGCTGCTCTGCAAGGGTTTGAATCTGCAACCATTTGTAAATTCAACTACTTTGGTTTTGGATACTGATATTGTTGCAAATTATGTGGTCATTCTTCTTTTTTATGGCTTCACCATCCGCAGATGTAACAGGTGTTACAGATAGTGGAACTCATGGCACCAAAGTGAGCTCGAAAGTTTATTCTGAAAGTGGTGGCCGAGGTAATGATTCTTCTCCAGATGTTGTGCTCTCTCTTGATGTTGTTTCTCCAGTTGTAAAATGGTATGAGAATCATTGTCTTATAGCTTATTTTGTTGGTCAAATCCCGTCACAAGAATATTTTCAAAATTGGCTGAAAATTCACTAGGAAGCTTATGGCATTGTGGTTGTGGGTATTCGCAATCTTACTAAGGGTTTTTTTTTCTTTCCTTTAAAGAACCCTCACAAGTGCAAACTATGGTTGCTAAGTCCAGTTGTTGGTTTCTTCGCAATACTTTGATGGTCGTCTCTCCTTGGACTTCTTTTTGAGTTTCAGATCAAGTTGCCTTGAAAGTGCCAGTTTGGCTTGAACTCCCTGGTCTTTCACTGCCCTTATGGGAGTTTATTGATGATATTGTTAAACCCATTGGTCGGGTGGTCTATCGAGAACAAGAGCGATTCTTCTCAACACAGCCTAATAAGAGAGTCTGTGTTGAGGTTGACCTCACACAAGATCTCAAAGAATTTGTGGACATTCAGGTTGGAACAGAGCATTTTATGCAAAAAATTGTTTACTATAATTTACCTAATACTTGTTTTCGATGCCAATCCACCATGCATCGTATCAAGGATTATCCGTTGGTTGCTCGAAAACCTTTGGTAGTTGCTCTTGCTCCTCAGACTGCACCTGCACCTTCCAAACCCTCTATTGAGGGTGATTGGATTACAATTTCTAATAAGAAGGGGGTGACCAACCCTAAGTCGATGCTTTCTAATGGAGATAAGGTTGTGAAGCCACCATCTCAGCCTCCTATTGTTCTTGTTCATCCTATTTTGGCTCCTCAAGCTCCACCTACTGAGAAACCTCTCGAGCATAAATCAACCTTAGAAGAAGGGAATTCACTAACAATACCTCCACCCTCCAGGAATTCACGTAGTCCATCTCGGGATGGCTCACCATCATCGAGGGGAAGCCAAGAGGCTAAGCATCATATTTTGACTGTTGGTGATATATTTCAACCTTCTCAGACCTCTTTATTTAATAGGTTTTTAGTACTAGTCGATAGTGTGAGTAGTCCCTCATTTGTTGGTGATTTACTTCAACCTTCTCAGACTTCTGCATTTAATAATCCTTCGATGTTGGTTGATAGTGGGGGTAACCCTATGGGAGATGACTCCATGGATATTCCTCCTCCATGAATTTCCTTTCATGGAATGTTCGAGGACTTACAGAGTCCTCAAGAAAAATTTCTGTTTGATCTGCTCTGCAAAGTATTGGCCATGTTGATGTTATTTGTTTACAAGAAGTTAAGATTTCTGGTTTTTTGTTAGATGTTTCTCTCAACTGTATTGTAGGTTCTTTTATGCACTTCACTACTCACCATGAAGATGGTCGGGGTGGTGCTTCTATTTCTATCTCCTCCAAACTTGAGGATTGTCTTCTTGGATCTGGCGAGGATCCTTCTCATCATGTGGTCTAGATTTTGTTGAATATTAATGGAAACACCATGGGCATTGCCAATATTTATGCACCTAATGATGGGCCTAGTTGCTCTACCCTTTGGTGGTACCTGGTTGATCACCTACCGATGGCATATTGGATTTTTTGTGGTGATTTTAATATGGTTGAACATGTTGAAGATAAATTTGGTCACCTCCCGATGCGTTGGTGTGCTGGAGAGCGTGAGGCTTGGTTTTTTCTTAAACGTAGATGGGGTCTTTTTGATCCCCTTTTTTGTCAACGTAATTGCACGCCTCCACCCTGGTTCACATGGTCAAATTTTTGTGCAGGTAATGATAGAGTTTGCAAGCGCCTTGATCGAGTTATGATGTCAGAGCAGCAATTTTTTTTATTCTCCTCCATCAATAACAAGATTGTGATAGTCTGGGATCAATTCCTGTTATCAGATCATTTTCCAATCTCCTTTCAGATTGAGTGGAGTGGTCACCAATTTAATTTTCCGTGCAAGCAATTTTATTTGAATACTTCTTTATTGCAACACCCTGGCACCATTGCTGCGATTGAGCGAATCTAGAATTTATTACCTTGGCCTCCTCACTCTATCAGTTGGATTTCTTGGTGGAATGAAGCAATTACCCATACTACCTCTTTCATGTGGCATTTTGGAAAATAGGTGGCACATGTCAAAAAACGTGCTCATTTGGTTGTTACGAAGGAGTATCAACGAAATTTATGATTGCTAGAAAATGATCCATATGATCGATAGTTGCAAACCAGGGTTTTTGGTCTTCACCACCAACTTATAGTCCATGAACGACATGAAGCCAGGGGGCTCAGATTTGGGCTCGTCTGCACTGGCTGAGGGTTGGTGATCGCCCATCCAAAGCCTTTTTCAAGTCTCTTCATTCTAGGTAGGCCAGGATTCAGATCAAGGCTATTCAAGTCTCTCATGGTAGGCTGACTTCTCTTCCTGATATTGCTTCAGCCTTTGTGGATCATTATAAGCTTGTTTTTCAAGCTCAACAAGATTCTCTAGAACGTCATATGGCACTCCAATAGTGTCTTGATGTTGTTCCTACTAAGTTGTCTACTTATGACAAACTTCTTTGTGAGGCTCCTCTTTCACTTGATGAGCTTCATAATGCTCTTATGACTATGTCAGATGACAAGTCCCCTGGTCTTGATGGCTTTCCATGTGAATTTTATAAAGCCACTTGGAAGTTTATTGGGCTTGATCTGCTCAATGTCTACAATGAAGCGTTAGCCAATAATTCTCTGGGTAATATTATCAATCATGGAAACATTAAATTTATTCCTAAAGTAGGTAATCCTGAGCTTATCACCAGTTGGTGACCTATTACTCTGCTTAATGTCTCTTACAAGATTTTGGCTAAAGCTTTAGCTCTCCGTATTCACAACATTCTCCCTGTGATTATCAGACCAGAGCAAACGGGCTTCATTAAAGGGTGTTACATCTTGGATAATCTTATTGTTATCTGGGAAGGTTTAGAATGGGCTCGTATCTCTGGCCAAAAGCCCCTTTTCCTTAAACTAGACTTTGAGAAAGCTTATGATCGTATTGAGTGGCCTTTCATTCTTGCCATGCTCCAAGCTCTCGACTTTGGCCCCTTTTTTATTAGGGTTGTCAGTATGTTGTTTGTTGATGCTTCAACTTGTCTTACTATTAATGGACTTAGATCAGAGGATTTTGGTTTATTTCATTCCATTCGCCAAGGTTGTCCTTTGGCCCCCTCACTTTACATCCTTGTTGTTGAAGCTTTTGGTTATCTTCTTGCCAATCAAGCATCTAAGGGGTTGATCAAAGGTATTCTTTTGCCTGATATGTCCACCCAACTTATTAATGGGCACTTTGTAGATGATTATTTTCTCACTATCAATGAGGATGAGGTTTCAGTTTCAACTACTTTGGTTTGTTTGGACACTTTTTGTAAGGCCTCGAGATCCAACATCAAATGGTCTAAGTCCCTTTGTTTTTGCCTTGCTTCTTCTTCTATGCCTGCTTGGCTTAGACATTTTTCATGGCATTGGCTTCAAAGGGGTGAGCGTTTTAAGTTCTTAGGAATCCCCTTTGCTTTTGATAGCTCACCCTCTAAACTTTGGCAGTATGTCATTGATAGAATTGAAAAGAAGATTTCTTGTTGGGCCTCGCATCCCCTTTCTCTTGCTGGTAAGTTTTAGGTTTGCACAAAGATTCTTGCTGCCACCCATGTTTATTACTCTTCCTGTTGGGCCCCCTCTAAGAATTCTTATAATAAGTTGGCCAGACTCCTTAGGGATTTTATTTGGGCCAAGGGGAAGAATTCACGTGGTTTTCATCGAGTTGCTTGGGATATTTGTTGCACACCTACTGATAAGGGTGGAATGGGCATCATTGACATTTACAAGTAAAGCATTTCTCTATGTGCTAAGTGGGTGGTTAAAGCTATTGAAGGCCCTAAAGCCTGGAAGGTTTTGATTCATCATTGTATTTCTTTAGGGCTACCTTATGGGCACAAATCTTGGGCTAATATTGGCCTCCATACTCTCATCATTACTTCTGCTCTAGTTAAGATTCAGGGTTCCTTTGTTGTTAAAAGTATTTGGTGAGATTTTGAGGTGGTGAAACCTCATCTTCATTGGATTGGTGATGGTTTTCGTAATGGTATTTCATTCAATTCTCAGAATATCTGGTGGTCTCCTATTCTGTCTAACTCTTCAGTTCTTCTTGCTGATATGCCAGGGATTAAAGCTTTGAGGTTGTTTCGCAAGGGCATCTGCTATATTAATGATTTAGTGCACTCTCGAGACTGGATTCCTTGGTCTGATCTCAAACAAAAATTTAATCTTCAGAATTTAGATCTTCCTTCTATTCTTAAGATTCAAGAGCTCATACTTGATGTCATGCTTCATAAGCTTGGCCTTCAACCCCCAAGTGCCTGGTGGAGGGATTGGCACTGGAATGTGGATACTCCTTTCAAGAACTACTCTTCTTCCTTGATTTATCAACTTCTTAGTCTTGTTTCCCTTGGTGTTGATAAACTTAATGAGATATGGTAGACTCATTCTACCTCCTATACTTGGATTGCTCGTCTGAACCATATATGGCAGTCTAAACTTGAACCCAAGATTACCTTTTTTCTTTGGTCTCTTATTTATCAAGGGCTTCCTATGGGAGAGAGACTTAGTAGGGTTGGTCTTCCTAATCCTAAGTGTCCAGCTTGTGGTCATTTTGAGACTTTCAAACATATTTTTTGGTTCTACCCTCGTGCTCAGTCTGCTTGGTCCTGGATTCACTCATTGTTCAAGCCCTTTCATCCTAAATTTTTTAGATGGTAGATGATATTTTTTGGAGATAACAGTTGTTGGCCTGCCTATATTGTTGCTCTATGGAATTTCTTTTGTGCTATTATTTTATTTCAACTTTGGAAAGCTAGGAATGTTGTTATCTATTCTGGAGATTCAATTTCTAGTCAGTTTTCCTTGCATGAAAAGATTACAGTATTTTCTGTTGTTACTGTTCAACTCCATTCGTAGGCTTCCAAGTTGACTCATGAGTTGGCACATTTGATAAATCTTGTCAGGTTCTAGTGCGAGGCTCCATGCACTTTCAACATGGCTTCACCTAACCTCCTTTCGCCTTAAGGTCCCTCTATTTCTTTGAGGCCTCGGCGTAGCAGGGTGACATTTTCTAGCATCAGGTTGTTCTATCAGTGCCCACAGTAGGGCTCGATCTCCTCTTGGAGTGGCTCCCTTTGTTTAGTTATTCTATTTATTCACCCTTTTAGGGGTTGTTTTTGTTTTTGGCCTCAGGTCTCTATGATGTTGATTGTTTGGGTGGCCTTGCACCTCGAGCTATGATTTTTCTAGCTCCTTTTTTATTGTAACCTCTCTTATTTTTTACTGAATATAATTGTTGGTTCCAATAAAAAAAATTACTCCATACAACATTCATTCGAAAAAGAACAATGTAATTAACTTTCACACAAAACTTGCTATTATTAAAATTAAAAAATCTACAACATGAAAACAATAAAGTAAAATTATAAACCAAACCAATCAATTTATTTTAGTGAAATACAAATTTCACTTTATTTCGCTTTGTTTTATTCATGTATTTATATATACATATATAAATATATTTATTTTTTTATTTAATTATATTTTTATTTTTATTTATTTTATTTCATATTTTATCTTATTTTAAGATTTGATTCAAACAAAATCAAATTCTTGAATTAGATTTAAAACCTTAAAATTAAGAAAAAGACTCAAGCATGCAACCTAACCAAAAATGGAACCATTGACAAAGAAACTAATCACATTCCACACTTCAAAAGAAGACAAAAAGAAATGACCTAACATCGGACCTTGGAATCCCTATTGTAAATACAAGAGTAGGGAGCTAACATTATTGCTAAAAAAATACCTAAAATCCGGAAA
This sequence comes from Wollemia nobilis, assembly GCA_028583015.1. Classification (NCBI taxonomy): domain Eukaryota; kingdom Viridiplantae; phylum Streptophyta; class Pinopsida; order Araucariales; family Araucariaceae; genus Wollemia; species Wollemia nobilis. The sequence goes on from JAQPPZ010017235.1 coordinate 19,296,648, forward strand.
ACATAAAAAATTAATGTGGATCCCCAAGTTTTGGGAAAGTTGTGGAATGGCCAAAACAAATGGTGAATTTGTTGGAAAATGCTTCTGAGCATTTTGGATGAAGAACCTAGTTCTAAAACCTAAATAAACCATATACTAGAGGAATATATGCTATCTAACAACATTCAGAGAAAATGGGGTTAGATAGCTTCAATGAAAACACCTAAATCTTTGCTTTAGCTTAGTGTGTGTGAACGTGATTTCATTTGCATTCCTAAAAACTATTCAGATTCCATCACCTGATTTGTATTAGACTATGAAATATTGCTCCTAAAAATAATTTTATAGACAGAGCCCTACTATCAGTCAGGCGTCTATAGCCTCGATAGGGTTTATCTAAGTTACCCTTGTGTTTAATTGATATTTTGCAATGCCTTCTTTTTTTATTCTATTTTCAAACAATCTTTGTCTAGATAGAGCCCTACTTCCAGTTAGGCGTCTATAGCCCTGGTAGAGTTTATCCAAACTTGGTGATTGATTTTATCGTGTTTTCCTTTGCTTGCCCCCCGCTTTTTTTAAATAGCTTTGTAAAATTTTATGCACCACATGGGTTAGAAAGTATTTGAATAGAGAATGTTGGATTTTTGCCTTAATTTGCAAACCAAAATAACTTCATCCTTCAATATTTCAAGGAATGCCCTTTAGTATGATGTGTTCATGTGTAGCTTTAGCAAAATGATTCATCATTCCAAAATTCACTATCTTAGTCCCAAAATCTAGGAATGATTACTAAACAATTTCATCCCCTTTTCTTTGATCCACATGATAGGCAATTCATCCTTCGTGACAAAGGAACACAAAAAATATTCAAGAGTCCATAAGTTAGTAGCTACCACAAAACACAACCTCAAACAGAGGTACCAAACCAAAACATAATACTTTAAAACCAACCAAATCCTAACCTAATAAGACTTACAAGAAAACGAATGTAGAAACTTGCAAAAAAGGGACCACACCCAAAAACACCACATAAAGAAAATGTAAAAACATAAAAACCAAAAACTATATACAACAATGTACAAGCATGCTACAAAATTTCGGCTATCACTTCCCTGGATCCCAAACATGATTACCATAGATTAAAAGACATATATCATGATATGCATACCAAGCTTTACATGAATCCAACCAAAATAAGATTAGGTAAAAGAAAATGATTTTGCCTCTCTCTCCCCACCAATTTGATCTAGTTCCATTAGTAATCCCATAGTGGAGCTTCATTTCATCAAACTTATAAGACAATAACTGTTTTTCAATTCTTTCTTGTCTATTCCTTAAAATGTAAATTTACAACTCAATTCATGATTTAGAATTAGGATTTCCTTTTCAAATATGAGGTCTTGCAAGTAGGAACCTATTTCTAAAAATTTCAAAGCCAAGTCATTTTCCATGTTTTTAGGCCAATCAAATCCATGCAAAAGGTGACAAGCATCTAGGATATTTGACATATGAGGATCATTATAGTTTTGTATCCTAGATTTAATAATGAATTGATTATGAACCTGATTTAACACTTCAAATATTTTTTACTCCATTTTTTCATCAAAACAAGCTTATTATAAGTGTGAGGATAAATTAACTCAACTTATTTGTCAACCACAAATGGTATTTCATCATTGATAACATTTGAATCCCGCATACAACTAGGTCAACTTTTACCTGGAGCTCGAATGGTGGAACATATAAAGTGAGATTCTACCTTTTGTATATTTCCATTTACCAAACCTTGATGAGGATTTGTTTTTTTTTTTTTTCTTCATGGGCTTCATCATTGTCATCTTGTAGCCCTTCATCTTCACCAATGACCTATTTTTCAAACATACCAAAATTAGGCACCCAATCAAAAATATGTCCATCCTTTTTAAACCATAAATCTTATCGGTCAAGGGATGTGTTAAATAACACATCTTCCTGATCAACTATTTGAGTTGCTTCGAATAGAGCTAAATTTTCATTTGGATCATAAATGATATCAAACCTAAACCATTCAAATTCTAGAATTTTATCTATCTGAGGTGGCATAGATATTATAGGGTCCTTAGGTGAAACTAGGCTTTCAATTTCTTGCCCCTCAAATGGGAATAAAGTAAGTGATTACCCTTATTTTTCTAGAATAGTAGAATCATTATATTTTTGAAACATTTGATGAGATTCCATCCCATCTTTAATGCCATTTTCATATTGAACAGGAATTGCAAGATCTTTATTTACAATAGAAATTTCAGTGTCTTGCATATCAGGTGAAATATAAATTTCATCAATAAGAATGTGATAAACCAATAATTCCTCATACATTTTCCAACAATTATAATAATGGCCATCTAAACCCATGGGATGAAATTCTATTGCATCTTCCTCCTAATTTTCAAGCTCTTCAAGAAACTCTTCTTCAAATTCTTCCTGGTCATTATTTTGAGGATGTTGAAGGTTTTGATCATCAATTTTAATCATCTTATCCAAATTTATGGAAGGTCCTAATTTATCATATATTTCAAAACTAGTCAACTATAGGACGCCTAATTGTCTAAAATAATATCACTTTTAGTATCTTTGACCTTTGTACCATGAGGATGATTTGTAGAATTATCAAGATGTGCATCTCGAGGCATTTGTTCCTGTAATTGAGCGATGTTTCCTTTAAGTTGTAGAACTATCCTTTGCAACTTGTCCTGCATATCATGTAAGGCGAGTGCTTCATTAGAAAGAGTGACAAAGTCCTCCCATTTATTCCACAAAAAATAATCATCTTCTAAAACTAGGATGTGATGTTCAACCACTTCTTCATAATTTTTAAATTCAACAATAGATTGCTTTTCAAACTCACCTTCATCCACTTCTGATGGCTCAACTATTTCTAAAAGTGAACCATTTAGTTTTCTATGATTATCCCAATCCTCACTTGTAAATAAGGACTCTAGGCCTTTTATTTCTAACTTGTCATGACTTGGCTCATGTTGGCTTTCTTGATCATCATAATAATGGTTCTCTGAAAACAAGTGATGAAATTCTAGAATACCTTCTACACAATCTTTAGATTCATATCTTGACTCCTCAAATTCACCTTCAACCACCTTTAATGGGTCAAGGGTTTCTTCAATGGGATAAATTCTTGAATTTAGCTTTCTATGATTGTCCCAATCCTCCTTTGTGAATAATGAATCTAAACCTTTTATTTCTAAAGGTTCATATGTTTCTAAAATTGAGCCAACATCTACATTTTTATGGACATGTTTATCACACTCCTCATTGATGGATATTGGCCTTGATACTTGTACCTCATCTTGGATGATATCCAAGGTAGTTTTAACATCTATGTAGTCAATTATATCCCATTTATTTCTTACATTAGACATCATTTTATTTGAGGATGCTAGATTGGGCGGTTGGTATTGGTTGGGATACCCATCACTTGGACAACAGTTCATCATGGGAGAAGGTTGTGCATCAACCTGACTCATGGGTGGTATCTAATTTTGAGCCTTAGGGTTAAGTAATGATAATCGACCCACATAAACCCCTTTTGAAATCCACCATTATTCTATGGTTATTGTCTCACTGTAGGCTCTAGACAAGGATGGATCTTCAAGAAGTCTCCCTAGATACTGAGAAGTAAAAGGGTCTAAGGCTTCCAGGTATATTTGAGTGGCTCTTTCTTTTGAAATGATGTAATGTGGCACCACTTTGGTATAAAACCTATGAAACCTATCATTGAAATGACTCGTTAATTCATTAGGCTCTTTATAGATAGAGACCAACTGATTTAGCATCATAACTAAGTCAACTAGTTTTCCAAAATGACTGATAAACATTACTTCTAGTAGAGCCCAAGAAGTGATAGCACTTAGAGTTAAGTGGATGTACCAATCAAATGCAACCTCATCCAATATGTATGAAAATAACCTGCAAGGAAAATCTCCATGCATAATTTACAAATAAATTAACATGTCCTTGTATCCTTGAATATGTTCCTTAGTCGAGGCCACATCATGCCTAAATTGAGGTAAACATTCTTTTACACCTTTAGGGATTTGATGGGTAGGCATGTTTAAATGGCTATAATAATCCCTTATCCAAGATGTAATTCCTACCATGGTTGGAGTAAATAATGCCATTAGTGAACCTTAAAGAATATAATTTTAGTACCAATTTTGTTAGTCAAATAAATATATCTTGCAATGAAGCATGATATGACTAACAATTCTCAAATGTTTAACATATAGATCACCATGTTAGCATCAACCAAAATATATGCATAAATTAAACCATGGCATCAAAGAACATTCTCCAATTTGCAAAAAGGTTAGCATTAATGCATCATCAATTCAAGGACTTTCCAATCAATGAATGTAACCAACAAAACCTCATTAGTCAAGACCAATGCCTTCAAATAAGCTTTCAAGTAACAATGAACAATTTAGCATCTAAATAGAAATAAAGTAAACTAATTCAAGCCCTACTTCTAGCACCAAAATATTGAGTGGTAATTTTATCCAATTGCAAAACCACACTCACAGTTAGGATTTGGATTAGAAAAACCTCTCTTGCAAAGAAATATAAGTGTCTCCAAGGTTCCTTTTACTTAATATGTGCATGTAATCTTGTGAAAATGTGTCAAATAAGTGCTAGGAATACCTTAGTGATTTGCAAATAACTATTAACAAGGGGCCTATGTTGGTATTACTTTATCATGCTATGCTATTGATTGTTCATGAAAATAAAAAGAAATAAAAATGTGATTGGCCCTCATATGACCATGATGTAAAGTTGAAGTTCATTCTATATTGAAGTGTTTTAGGTAGATTTTATCTTATTTTGGTTAATAAAAATTTAAAAAAGTTTTATCTTCTTTAAACCCTGCTTTGAGCATGAAAAAAAAAGATTAAAATCTATCTTTAAATGTGAATCTTAAATGATGATTGGATTCATTTTAGCTTGATTTGAACATGAAATAAAATAATGAAATGACTAGCTTTAAAATTCAGAAGCCTTTGAAATGACACATAAATTACCTCTCTTTAATGAAATTATAATTTTCATAAAGAGACGTTAATGTATTGCTGTAAAAAGAAATGCAAAGCTTGAAGTGTGAAATCATGTAAACTTGAAATTGATAAATTCTTTTTAAAAACTATACTTTAAACAATTTTTTTGTAATTTTGAAATGGCTTCAAAATAAAATCGAAACTCCGTAAAATGAACATTAAAGCTTATTCTTCAAATCCCTACATCTATTTTTGGAATTTTTTTTTTAAGTTAAAAAAAATGAAAAAGACAGGGTTCAAAAAAAAAATCTGAAAATATGAAACAAAATACAGAAAATCAATCAAAGAGAACTATTGCAAACTAATCCTTAAAATCTGCAAAATGAAGATCATGAATACTGAAACAAAACCGAGTTAGACTTGCATCCATACAATCCAAATATGGTTAAGTGTAAGAGTCTAAGGAATAAACATATGCATTAAAAATATTAAAATTATGCCACCATATTCATGCATGAAACAACACTTAATAATTTCAACACATACAAGAGAAATATGTACAATAAAAATCATTTATTTGAAGAACACAAGCTTAAACTAAGAGGGGGGATGAACAGTATAAGATAATACTTTTTACTTTTCAATCCAAATGATAACAACAATAATATCAATGTAGTAATGAAACAATGCACAAATCATCACACATATGAGAGACATAGATTTAACGTGGTTATCCCACTATGGGCTACATCCATAGAGCAATATTGCTTATAAATTTTTCAATAAATTTTGTGGGCATCAACCTACAGGAGACATCAATCCCCGATTACAATGTTCGTGGACACCAATCCACAAGAGACACCAATCCCCTCTCAAGTTTATGGACACCAATCCCCTCTCAAGTTCGTGGACACCAATCCATAGGAGACACAAATCCCCTCTCAAGTTCATGGACACAAATCCATAAGATACACCAATCCCCTATGCTAGTTTGTGGGCACCAACCCACAAGAGACACCAATCCCTTCTACTCTGATTCATGGACAATAATCCATAAGAGACACCAATCCCCTCTACTAATTCATGGACACCAACCCATAGGAGATACCAATATTCTCTATTCTAAATACTGCTCAAATATACTCCCAAACCTGATCACAATAATTCTCACAACTCTTGCTCAACTCAAATCCAAAATCTGCTCACAACTCTACTAAAATTAGCTCCATAACCTGCTCATAAATCCTTCTCATAACTCTTCTCAAATCAGCTCCATAACCTGCTCAAATATTCTCTCAAATCTGCTTACATCTACTCAAATATGCTCACAAAACCTGCTCAAATATGCTCACAAAACCTACTCACAAAAGTACTCAATACTGATCTAAAACTTACTCACAAATATGCTCAACAATATGATCCAAAACTTGCTTACAAACACTGCTCATCTACTCCTAAATCTTGCATGCATACAATGCTCATCTATTCTCAAATCTTACATACAAAATAAGGCTCATCTATTCCTAAATCTTGTATAATGATGTCATCAAGTTCTTCACCTATTATTCAATGTGCTTTCCTCAACTAAAGTCATTCAGACATATTCTACCCAAAATTATTTTATCTTCATGAACATATAGAGAACGATATGCAACAAAAAATGCCTAATATGTTCTTCACATTTATTAAGTCTGTTGCTTTCGCATGTCTCACTTTTATTACATCAAAAGGTATCTTTAGTCTAGCACTTGATAACTAACATGGTAATTGTTGATTTGCACCTTCACTTCAAAACCAATCACAGTGCACAAATCTATCCTTTTCATCTACTCCTAAAATCAATCATGAACAATGCACAAACTTGTTTCTCAAATCTGATCTATAACCCTTGCATATTTACTCCCAATTTCCATCAAATCAATGCACAAATTGACTCACAAATATGATCTATAACCCTTGCATATTTTCTTCCAATTTCCATCAAATCAATGCACAAATTGACTCACAAATCTGATCTATAACCCTTGCATATTTACTTCCAATTTCAAGCAAAAAGAATGCACATCCAATAATTCCTTATACCTCCCACTATATGACAAAAAAAATGTTTTCCTTAACCAAAACCACTTTGAGAAAGAAATTAAATCACCATACCTCTAAATCTACCTTAATGATGATGATCTTCTTTTGCAAGAGCCTTCCAAACATGTCTTGACAAAAACAATTTACCTTTTCTTTGTCCCCTCAAAATCTAATTAGTAATTCTCCTTTTCTTTTATTGATTAGATATCATATCAACCACTTTTAAAAACCCTTATCAAAAACATACACAATAAAGCTTAAAAATCACTCCTTATATCTCCCTTTTAAAAATCATAATATAAAGCTTTATTAATAACAAAAACCCTTTATATTTCCTTTTATAACATGCAAAATACAACTTTAAAAAAATAACAACCTCATACCTTATAACTCCCTTTTATAGCATGTAAAAATTCATTTTAAAATAATCATTACACACCTTATATCTCCCACTCGAAGTATGCAAAATATAATCACGACACACCTTATATCTCCCACTCAATTAAATCAAATAAAAGTTTTGTCCTTACCTCACATAACAAAAACCACCAAACGTGCGTGGAGGAGATTCAATATCCCGACTTCTGCCAACACAATGACCTAGCATAGGCTAGGTGACCAAATGAGCTACCTCGATGGGTGGAATAAAAGGCACAGTCCAAACTATTTAAACCCTTCTTCGTTCTATCAACCAAAACAAAAATGGCACCACGAGGATTCAACCTTGCAACCTCCTGCTACAAAGTGCCTTAGCGCAAGCTCAAAAAATAGCTAGGCTAGCCACCCGGATGAGACTAAAGTTGCAGCATAAATATTATAAATTCTCTTTTTCGCTCGTTGCCCCCAAATGTGCTCTTCTCCTCCTCTTCTACCTGTCGCTCAATTTTCGCATGAAGGAGATTCAAATTTCCACACTTGCCAAAATGAATTTGATAGCCTTTTAAATATGCATTTTATTTAGCACCCATATAAGTCGGCTATGCATTTTATTTAGCATCCAAGGAGGTCAGCTTTAGTAGTTTAAATATTTAAATTTTCAAAATTTGCATTGGTGTTCTCAAGGAGGTCGTCCAACCTTTTAACCTTTAAATACTAAACTTCTAAATAATATTTAAATCCTTTGATTTAAATATGACCTTCCACTTTTTCAAACTTGTATATATTTAAATCCTCTTGGTTTAAATATAACCCTCCACCTTAATATTTAAATAGTTCATTTAAATATTAAAGTATATCTCTGCCTTTATGATAATTTTACCATTTCATCCTTTGAAGATATTTTTGCCTTTGACACCTCTGAAAATATCTCTACCTTTATTATTAATGACAACTCAACATTTCATCCTTGAAGATATTTTTACCTTGACATCAATGACAACTCAATATTTCTAATAATATTCAAAACCAAAAAAACCAATTACAACAACTTTAAGGACCTTCCAATCCCTCTTCATGTCTTCCTATTGTCTTCCTATTCCAAAAGTTCCAGCCCTACCTTTGTAGTTTTTATCAGTATTTAATACTTTTCATAACGACCTTTCACTTCCCTTCTTTCAACTCTTGCCTTCCTTGTTTATTTTTCCAAAAAGGTAATTTGATTCCCCTTTTTTCTTTATTTGTAATGCTCTTAACAGCATCTAACACCATAGCCCATGTCATTCTTTTTTTATTTTATTTGAGTAAACTATACCTCCCCCTTTAAACACTAATGTGTGGGCGCCTTCATATTACCAAAGGTTCATCATGCACATTATAACAACATTTTTACCTTCAATAGTAACCACAAGCCCTCCACTTATTGATAATTTCACTATAGGCCATAGTATAATGATAGCGAGCACGGTGATTCTGACAAACTCTCCATACGCAAGCTACTAAAAAAAAATGTAACGCTTTCCTCTTAGATTCCGTAACGGCTTTCATCAATAAGGAACGCAGGGTCCATTGTGTATTTCCAAATCAGAATAGTGGACGCCACATTGACGATGAATATTATGTCCATACCACCATGGTGTTGTGAACTAGATCCATCAGAGGAAAAGGGTCTCGCCGCCCTGCATTAGCGCTGTTGTTAACATGAGCAGTTTGTTCAGCTCTGCATTCCACTATACCAACTGTACCGTGAAACCACGAAGCACTGATCGCGTCTAAAATTGGTTATTCATGCTCAAATCGTAAGTTTACATCCATGCAACCCAGTGATTTTTTGTTTATACAGAACCTCCATACACTGACGCCTAGATTTATTGAAGACCACATATAACCGTTTGAGTAAACTGGAGCCAAGAGGTAGGATTCCTGGGCATCACAGACCATTACACTATGTTTCTTCAATTAACGTCATCACCCTACGATGTCTGCCAAATCCCACCATGGAGTTATTAGATGAAGGGATACAATACAACCCCGCATCCAGGCCATCTTTGACAATGATGGCAATGGTGTGCACCTTGAAAATCGATCTCACCTGGCCACGTTGACCCGGTTGACGTGTAATGTGTCACCGTGGCTGCCATGGGGTACCACCCAGTGAGCTTGGAACTTTCTCATAGACCTCGTCATGTACTAGTTAGCCTCATTGCGTCCACAGTGCATCACCCCGTTCATCTCCGTTGTCAAACCCTCGATCGTCATGCCACATCACGTCCACTGCTTCTCTCTGCATCATCCGCCTATAGGTTATCTAGGTCGGCAGGATCTGCTACTATTAAAATTACAAGTATCAAGTTACTCTGTATAAACTTAAAATATTCAATATTAAAAATTACTTCATACATCATTCATTCAAAAAGAACAATGTAATTAATTTTCACATCAAACTTGATATTATTAAAATTAAAAAAAAATCTGCAACATGAAAACAGTAAAGAAAAATTACAATCCAAACCAATCAATTTATTTTAGTGAAATACAAATTTCACTTTATTTTGCTTTGTTTTATTCATATATATATATATATATATATATATATATATATATATATATATATATATATATATTTTTTTTCTTTTTATTTATTTTATTTCATATTTTATCTTATTTTAATATTCGATTTAAACAAAATCAAATGCTTGAATTAAATTTAAAACCTTAAAATTAAGAAAAATATTCAAGCATACAACCTAACCAAAAATGGAATTATTGACAAAGAAACTACTCACATTCCACACTTCAAAAGAAGATAAAAATATACGACCTAACTTCGAACCTTGGAATCTCTATTGCATATACAAGAGTAGGGGCCTAACATTATTGCTAAAAAAAAGACCTAAAATCCCAAAAACACAAAAATTTAAGGTGGGCCCCCAAGTTTGAGGCAAGTTGTGGAATGGCCACAACATGTAGGTAGAGAAAAACCATATCTCCTACTTCAAAAATACACTTAGAATGATGATGATTAGCTTGTTGATGTATACAGTTTTGGGTCATTCTAGATTTATCTTTAGTTGGCAAAGGATTGTGATATGATGGCTGAGTGTAGTGTCAACAACATGAACCTTGGAGATTCTTGGAATGTAGGAGGAAGGTGTTGATTGAGGACAATCGTAAACTGCTTCAAAAGTAGTAATTTTGATTACGATGTGATATGAAATATTATACCACCATTTGGCCAAGGGAAGCCACATTGCCCACTATGTAGGATATTCAGAGGTAAAGCAATGAAGGTAGATCTCCAAGCATTTGTTAACAATTTTTGTTTTCCCATATGTTTTTGGATGATAGGTTGAACTCATTTTGAGGTGATTTCACTACAACTTAAATAGTTCCTTCCAAAAATGACTAGTGAAGGTAGGGTCTCTATTGGACATAATAGATGTGGGCATGCCATGAAGGCAAAAATAGATTCTAGAAAGATTTGGACTACTATTGAAGTTGTGTAGGGATGGGAGAGAGAACTAGAATGAGCATACTTTTTGAGATGATCGACCACCACTAGAATAATTGATTTTCCTCCTAACTTAGGTAACCCTTCAATAAAATCCATGGAAATATTTGTCCATACTTATTCTGGAATGGGCAAGAGATGAAGAGTTCTAGGAGAATGCATTGTTTCTCTTTTTATTATCTAGCACATGTCACATTCATCTACAAATTTTTTGAATATCCTTCTTCATTACCTTCCAAAAGAAAATATGTTTAATCCTTTCGTAAGTCTTGAGGAACCTAGAATGTCCCATAGTTAGTGAGGCATGCATTTACTTCAAGATGAGTTCTCACAGTTGTGAAGTTTGGATAATAACAAGGCAATTAAGGTATCTCAAATCTTGTCCATCCCAAGTGTATCTTAGGCATAAGTTAGGATCTATTTTAAATTTGGTGATCAAAGTTTACGAGCCTAAGTCTCAGATTATATCTACTATGAGAGAATTAATCCATTGAGATATGGGAGAAGATATAGCATTTAACATACTCTAATCCTAAAACTATCAAGAGAGTGCATTATCCATGATGTTTTCCTTTCCCTTTTTATATATAATATCATAGTCATAGCCCATTAATTTAGAGACCCACTTTTGTTGTCTAGGTGTGGCAACTTGTTCCAGGAAGTACTTGAGACTTTGATGGTCTATTTTGATAGAAAAAAGATGACCAATGAGATAGCATCTCCAGTGATTAACTACATATAAAATAACTAGCATCTCCTATGCATAAGTAGATTTACCAAATTTTTGGTCTAAAAGTGTTTTATTGGTGAAGGCCAATGGTATTCCCTCTTGCAACAAAACGGCCCCTATGCCATTTTTGAAAGCATCAATTTTAATTACAAAAGGTTTAGAAAAATTAGGTATGGTTAACATGGGGTGGTTTTCATGGCATGCTTTAAGTCAAAGAACGTCTTCTCTATTGGGTTGGACCAAATAAAATAAATTTTTTTCAACATAGCTATTAAAGGAACTACAATTTTTACATAGTTTTTGATAAATTTGTAGCAATACCTTGTGAGGCCCAAAAATATTTGAATTCCCTTGAGAGTGTGAGGCTTCGACCAATCTTGAACAACTTGAATCTTTTTAGGGTCAATTTTAACTCCATATTTGGTGATAATATGTCCCAAATACTCCATTTCTATCATCAAAAAAGAACATGTAGACCTCTTAACATAAAAATTATTCTAATACAAAAGCTATAGAGTCTGATCTAAATTTTTGTGGTGCTCCTTCCAAGAGTGACTATAAATCAAAATATCATCAAAGAGAACTAGAATAAATTTGGGAAGAAATAGGAAGAAAATATTATTCATGAGGCTTTGAAATGTGGATGGTCATTTGTTAGGCCAAATGGCATAACCAAAAATTCATAATGGCCCTCATGAGTTCAAAATGCTACTTTGGAAATATCCTCCTCCTTGAGCCTTATCTTGTTATATCCTGAATGAAGATCCAATTTGAAGAAAAATAATGCACCTTGTAGCTCATCCAACAATTTATCGACCATTGGAATAGAAATTTTATCCTTAATGGTGAGATTTTTAAGCTCACAAAAATCTATACACAATCACCATGACCCATATTTATTTTGAACCAATAGGACTAGAGAAGAATAAGAATTGTTACTAGATAGAATGACTCCTCCTTATAACAACTCTTGTACCCATTTCTTGATTTTTGACTTAAGGGCATAGGGATACTAATAATATTTGATGTTAGGTGGCACACTACTAGGTACCAAAGGTATTGCATTATCATAGGAATGTCATGGAGGTAATTCTATCGATTTCACAAAAATTGCTTCATGCTTAGTCAAAATGAGTTACAAATATTGTTAGGGCTTGTTTTTGGCTGAATTTTGTGGTTAAATTGCAAAAATTTGAGCTACTACCCCATTGGAATATTTATTTAACTTCTCCATATGGATTGAACTGATAATCTATGGAGATCCTACTAGTGAACCGCAAAGAGTGTAGGACCTACCATTCTATGAAAATTGCATCCATAATTTTGTAAAGTTCTAGGCTATTGTTCCCAAGGTACCTAGTCATTGAGCTCCTAGCACAACATCACATCCTCCTAGTTGAAGAGAAAACATATCCATTTTTAGTTTATATTCCCCTATATTTGACTTAACATTACGACAATTATCCTTCCAATGTAATGTTTTGTCATTTTCCACCATAACCTTAAAGGAGTTGCAAGCATGTATGTAACACTTTGCTATCTTGGCTACTCAAGGATCAATAAAATTATGCGTATTACCTAAATCAATGAGAATTTTAAGATGTTTCTCTTTGAAGAATCCTATTACCTTCATCGTCTGAGGGGTAGAAATTCTTGCAAGTGCATGGACATATATTTTTGGCTATGGTTCTTGAGTTTCACCCTCATCCTTAATTTACTGCTCTAGGGGTTCACTTCTTCACCAAGATGTTCATTTCTTACTAATTCCTTTACATCCAACAAAAATAACTTCTTTTGGATGCATTTATGCCTTGGTGAATAGTTCTCATTACAATTATAACATAACTCTTGTGCTCAATGGGCATCCATTTCCTCCATAGTAAAACATTTGAATGGAGTAGATTTATTGCCAATATTGGGTGTGAACTTGGAAGGAAATATGGGTTTGTATTATGGAAATTTAGGTGGTCTCCTTTGAGCCAAAATTTTTTCTTCTGCTAATATTGTTAATCCTATTACTTGTATCATAGACTATGATTTAAGCATTTTTTTTGTAGGTAAAAATGATTAAGTGCGGTGTTTAAATGGGCCCCAAAACCAAGTACATAAATTGGTAGCTAAAATAATAGCATAAGATAACACAAGCCTTCATATTGGCCAACAACAACCTGAACAAAAATATCGAAACAACAACAGAGAAAGTTGGATGGAATGTTGATATCAGATAAAAAAAATACAGTCCAAGCAATACCCATGTAGGAGTTTCTTAAGAGAAGTAACTACCTAAAAAACCTGTAAAGGAGTTATGAAAAAAACTCGCACAAGGAAATCTCACAAAAGATCCATTAAAATTATAATAGACACTTGTACAAAAATAAACACAACACTCAAAAAGTCCCATGTAGGGGCACTATAGACTATAATTAAAATCTTACGTAGAATATCAAAAGACCAAAAACATAGAGATCCAACATGAGAAAAAATAGAGTAGTCAATAGGCCCATACCTAGACCTTTGTAATATATTCATTTGCAGAAGCATGTCTAGGATGGTTTGGGAGTAGCACCTTAGGAGTCTCGTTGATCTTATCCATGGCATTGATAATGCTACTGATGGTAACATGGATTGTGTTACAAGTAGTAATGCAAGGATTGTCACTATCTTCATTTAAAATGTGGTAAGGGGATCTTTGACTAGTATCAACCTTTGATTTTTTAAGCCAAGTTGACCTCCTAAATTGAGGTGGATGAAGGCTTCAGTGATATCTTGCTCAAATCCTTTGAACTTATTTAGAAATGGAATGAAACAATGAGCTTCCAGAAAGGTGTGAGACAAGGGATCAAGCTGAAGGGTAGATGGCTCAAGCAAGGCCATGTTGGTAATACTCAGGAGAAAATAAGACCATAGAAGCTTATTAATGCCTAGGACACACAACGACAAACAAAACCATATGGAGATGGGCTTACACAGACCAGGGATGTAAATATAGAAATTTTTGGCACCATAGATGCCTTTTTTGGAAGCTGGGTTGGTGTGATTGACAGATCACATAATAATTATCCTTAGGGAATCGACATTGGAAAAAATATATATGGCATAGGATAGACTTTGCACATGATAGGGCTAGGAAAGGATTGGGAGTGCTAAATGATTGAAAAAATGAATCTCAAAAAAATTAAGCATATCGAGATTTGACATATATTGATATTGTTAGATAATGTCCAATTGCATAGCCTAGACTTACTCAAGGACTTGACATGCTTGAAAAGACAACCACGAGGTAAACCTACTGATAGGACCTATCTTGGGATATTACATACTTCATTGAAGAGAAACAAGAGAACCAAAATCTAGCACTAATAGCAAGACAGAGAGTCACACTAATTAGAAAATTTCTACCATAAGAACTAGAACCAAAGAAACACATCATACTAAAAAAGGTAGAGTCAACATTGGAGAAGCCGACCCACAAAAACCTGTGACCACATCTTTCAAACCAATTATCAGTAGCATTTAAAACTTCTTAGGGAAAGCTTTATTTCCAAATGGACAAATATTTATGGATAACTCCCCAATTGACAAGAATATCTACGGGTCTATTAGCTTCATGGTACACATGGTTGATAAAGATATCATTGAAATTTTGGGATAGCTTCTTAGCTTTATAAACAATAGTTTTGACATTCCAAGAGGACACCCTATTGTTTTTAAGAGCATTTATAATTTTCAAAGAACCTCCCTCAATAAAAAGGTTGCCTTTATAATCTTTGAGAAGATCTAACCCTCTCCACAACACATAAGCTTTAGAAAAATGATTAGTTTAGTACCCTAAATACTTAGCATAAGCTATAATAACTTGTCCATTGCTATCTATGACTAGGACACCTACACCAACATACCTTAGGTTTCCTTTGGAGGCACCATGACCTCAACCTTATTTTCATCTTTAAATCCACTAATAAAATTACTCTGAAATTTCCTTCATTCAATCCCTTTGTCCTATTATCCAACTTCTCAAATTGAGTTTGATAGTCATAGGTAGTATATTTTTGTTTCAATTTGTTTAACGCTCCTGTAAAGTCCTCATACTCACTAGGGCCAAAGTGAGTGAGTAATTATGACTCAAATTCTTCCCAACAAGGGTCTGGAGTTGTGTTTTGTAACCACTAATACATTGTAAGGATTTAAATTCAAAGTTGAAAGATGCCATGATGACCCACAAATATTATGAAGTTTGAAGAATTGATCTGCTCAACATAACCACCAATCAATGTCCTTTCCATTGAAGTTAGGAAAGTCTAATTTAAGAATCTTAAATAAAGTATATATGTCAATTATGGACTCTCTTCTCTTTATTGCATATACTACCACCTAGGTTTTCAATGTTAATATGCTCAAACACCTTTGGGCCTTCCTTAAATTTATCCTCAACCTCTAGGAATATTTCTTCAAATGTAGCTTTGGATCTAAGGTGTTCACCTCTCATAAGTGATACTTCTTCCCTCATCTATTTAAAGTCATTGCCAAGATTAGTAAATATGACATACATTTACTCCAGCCATTTAGGTATGATTTGGACCACTCTTATGGACTTACTAAAAATAGAAGTATAAGTCTAGGAGTTGCTAATTTTAGTAATGGGTCAAAAAATATGTTTGGGTGCTTTATATCAAAATGATCAACTTGAAAAGATGAGCACAATGGACTAGGTCTCACAATGAATATTTTTGGCACCCTAAACTTTTTTTTTTTTTTAGGGGAGTGTTGTCTTCTTTGTCCATTTTCTCCTAGACACTTAGTTCACTTAGAAAATTCACTTTTGTTTGATAACCCCTTACTAGAATCTGCACTATTTATTATTAACTCTATTATATCTGATATTGTTTGATCATTGACAACGTAGCTTATTGTCTGTAATAATTATCTTAACTAACTCTGTTACTAAAAAATTCCTTGTCTGTTATGATTTTTGAATGTTACAGGTAATTGTTACTAATGTTGGTAGACTTTGTCTTGATTATTACTGATTTCTACCTAACTCTTACTAACAAACTCTATTGTGATTGTTATTCTCACCGCTAGCTTTTTGTCAATTGTCTATGTCTAGTTAATTCTAGAATAGTATAGTCTCCTTAGTATGTTCATTTTTTATGTAGTTTTTTTGACATGCAACATAAACAAAAATAGGGTACTCTAAGCCAAGGTGTGTGTGCTACCCATAGGCCATATTTTATGCTATAATGGTGAATGATAGCGCTTGGACCAATATTTTAGACCACTACTCAAGGAGGATTCCAATCATACCCTTATGCATACTACCTAACTCTTTGATAGTATGGTAGGGTGATATTTTTGAATGTTGTGTCTGGTGTACTATGGAGAATACATAGTAAAATTTATTTTTAGAGCTAAAGGTTTATTTTAATCCTAGGGGCTATCCCGGTATATCCAAAGATACATTGAAGATCAATTTTATATACATGTGTTGTTTGAGGCCTAGGTATTGGATCTTGATGACTTCTCACTTCACTAGATGTTTTACAAGCAATCCAACTTAGCCAATAATGATAGCTCCTCTATGAATTTTAAAACCCCCAACACAAGGTTTCTAACCTAATAAACTAATTAAAAAAAGGGCTATTTATTTTATAAGAAAACAGGTCAAAAAATGGTAAGACAAGAACTATTGCAATCATAGTAGAACACGATCTTGGAAAGCACTCTGATACCATTTTTTAGGAACCTTCTAATTAAATAAATCACATTCACATAAATATTGCAATAAAGGCAAAAATTTGTGAAGAATAGAATACTACAATACGTAATGTAAATGCAAAAATATAATAATCTCACAGACACAACACAAAATCATTGGCCTCTTCGAGGGGTAACCTCCTTCAATACTTTCATTAAATATGCAAAAATATACATTTGTTTATGATCCCTTGTTTTTTAAAGGTACACTTCATGTCACCCTAACCTACTGCTCAAAAGTTGGCTTATATGTAAAATACCACCTGAGTAAGAATATTATACCAAACATCAGTTACATTATTGATAACAGCTAGATGACCCACTTATCTAGGCACCTCAATTACCACATACCATTACAAAGTATTACAAATATCATTATAATGGAGTCCCCATGTTGGAAAGGGGTCATTACATAATAACATGAGAAATACATCATAATGTTAGGATGGGGTTCTAATAAAGAATAAAATTCATAACCTAAAGAAAATAAATTACAAGAAAAATAAGAACCTATCTCCCACCAATGATCAAAATGAAGATGAATAAGAGAACATATGTGAATATAATCTACCAGAGAAATACATGAGTGAAGAAATTCCTATGAATGATTGCTTGTAAAATATCATGTTGTCTAAAATATCTTTAATATCTTTGGGAGAAGGATTTCACATACCAAAATTTTCATTATATCAAGCTCTATCAAGAAATTATTATGCTAATACAAGATGGGGGTTGTTGGGTGCCAAATACTGGTTAATTTTGTCCTATATTTGTCACAACACTCACATTTAATTTGTCAACCCGGGAGCTTGTAGAATTTAGAAGTTCCATGATTGAAACTACCCACACTACCACCTTAGAGATGAATCCACTAACTACCATTGGGGGTGTTTATGAAACATCAGTTGATTTGTCCACACCAAGAAAACTTAAACATAAATGAAATGCATAAAAGTAAACACACCACATTGAAAGCAGTAATATGCCTATCGTAAAAAGAATACAACTATAAAATAATTAAATTTAATCTAGGGACTCAAACATACTACTACACGTAATTAAATATATGAAAAGGCTAACTAAGAAATAGGGGAAGAATACTAGCTTGGAGTGGGCCCGAGCTCCAGCATATTCTACCCAGCAAATCATGAAAGTAGAACACAGATAATAAAATGTTCAAGCTTTATTAATAGTACAAAAAAGATTACATGAGATAATATTATAAAAGAATGCTTCCCCCTACTATAGGGAAGTTTGTGTGTTTATATACCACACACACAAGACTTCCTGTTGTAGTTCTGTTACAACATGCATCCTAGTTACAGTCTAAACTGGTATAGTCCAGTTACTATAGCCGATGCATGATGATCAGCGTCTTCGTCATTTACTTGCAATCGGGTGAGTTACGATTTTGCTTCGAGAGTGGTTGCACATCCATCCACACTGGCTGGGACAACTCATTCACCAACGGTTTTCCCCTGATGATGTGGAACGATGGCCGTACGGGTCCTTCTCCAACCGTTTGGTCAACGCGCATGATCTGGGCATCCACTCGAGGAAGGTGCCTACTTTAGTAAGGCACCTTCTTTAGTAAGGCACCTACTTTAGTAAGGCGCCTACATGAGTAAGGCATATACTTCAATAAGGTGCCTACTTTATTAAGGTACCTAATTTAGTAAGGCACCTACTTGATTAAGGCACCTACTTCAATAAGGTGCCTACCTTCGTATGCCTTCATATGATTGGGTAGAACCGTGTCAGGTCCACGTAGAACCTCGAATGATCAAAATATGACAAAATATGGAAAATAAACTACACAAAACATACTTCACACATGGATTAGATAATACACATGATTTTATTAAATACATACATAATATTTCATAAAAATATACAACTCATTATATATTGTCATGCAAAAATCGTTAGTACATATACAAAAATATGAGCATATCTAGTGCTCATCATCTCCCCATGCCTAATATGTGTCACGCCCTCGTGGCACCTAAAACCGGTAATCACCTCCTCCTTGTAGGTCACTCCACTTCATTTCCTCCTATTACTGGTGGTCTTGGCTTTGTATTCATCTTTAGGCTTCCGTTTCTTTTGAGGGGCCCTAGTTTGTTGCGGGGCATCCTTGGATTGTGTTGTCCTTCGGCTACACTGGCTACCCATTCTATTGGGTTGGCCTATGTTCTACGTCAGCTGCCAATTATGCTGGCTCCATATTCCAATCATACTTGGACCTGCACTTCTACTGGGTGCTATCACAGTCATTGCACCCTTTTGGAAGGCTGCCTTTGCTTCCTGCCACAGGTCAACGTGTTGAGGGTGTAGCTCTTCGAATGGGATGTCAGAGTCGTCCCTCTTCCATACAACCATGCTGGCCTTGTACAGCTAAAGTTCTTTTGGAGTGAGGCTAGCGTTATCTTCCTCGATCACTGCTACCTCTACCTTCTATCCATATACTCCCCATATTGCCAACCATTTCTTCATCTTAGAGGGTCGACCCCGTGATGACCCATAGATATCCCAAAATTGATCATCATCAGTAGGGTTCACACAGATGCCTGGCCCTCTTTATTCCTTTTTGGTATCTTTCCTAGCCACATTTGCCTCCTTGAACTCCTTCTAGAGCTTTTCAAATTTTTCTTTCTACATAGCAAAATCCTGTAAACCTTCTTTCCACTCCTCGTTTGAATGAGGGTTCGATTCAGTAAACATCAGCCTAGCCTTTTTTTGGCCCTCTTCTGCATCATTTGAGGCACCTTACCCTTTTCTTTGTCTGGTATTACGATGGCCTGTGTGGGGAGATATTCCTTTCCCACAAAGGCTGCCTCTCTATTGGATGATATAGGGAGTTTTTCCTCTGGTCGGAGGTCCGTCGTAGTGTTTCCCTTGTTTCCTAGTCATCCAACACCTGCTCCTCTAGTTCTTCGGGTAGCACCTCTTCGATTTCGGGTCCCTAGTGCTATGGGAATACTTCTTGTCTTCAGGTTCAAGTTTTTTCCCTTGATTTTTCCCTGAAGGCCCTTCATCATCATCGATGTTGATAATAGGGGTTTCTGTTTGAAAAATAGAATTCCCCTATTCCTATGTAATTCTTCTATCAGAGGTGCACAAACCTTCTCCCACCTCCAATTCCTCATTTCGGGCATCAAACCTGACTACCCTTGATGAGACTATTCACTCTGGTGAGGTTGGGGAATTCGTGGGCACCTCAATTACCCAATCAGTTTGGGTAGAGGCATCTTGCCTTTTGATCACCCAGGCCTGCAACTGCTGGTTTTTTGCCCTAAGCTGCTGGATCAATTACTGGAATTGGGCGATGGTGGCCTCCTGCCTCTAAATTTTTCTCATAGTCATCTCCTTATACTCATTGAATAGTGCCTACATCATGGATTTCTCACTCTGTTCGGCACGGTCCTCTTCCATCGGTATCTTGAGCTGTAGTTGCATGCCCGATGAGGACTGTGGGTCTTGTGGGCTACGAGTGGCAAAATTTTGTAGGGTTTGGGCCATGAAGTTGAGCTTTGCATATTTTTCCTCCTCCTCACTTGAGAGGATTAGGAACCACAGTCACCTCTAACTGTGTATGCACTTCGTCCACCATGTTGTGGGTTTGGGGCTAGAGGATTCCAGCCTCTCCTCCGCATAATTAGGTAGAGAACCCTGCCTTTCTTCTACAACATCTAGCGAGAATCAGGGGTGTTCGTCTTCGAACGTTCCTCCCAATTTGACATTGTCCTCTACCTATATTGCTGCTTGCTTCGATGTATTGGAGGGTTTGACCCTAACCTCCTCGATTGTGCCCCATAATTTGGCCTATTTTTCTACTTCGTTCGTTACCTGTTCCTACGTCCCCAAATGTTCAACCCCAACTGCTAATGAGCTTCCCCTATGCTCCTCTACATGGTGCATCAGATATGTAATTAGCCCATGGTGGGATAGGGTAGAGAATACCCCTCTATGATATTGAGATGCCTCATTCTACAGGGCTTATGCCAGGTAGAACGTGACGTTAATTTTTTGTCCATGCACCAGATGGCTCAAGAACTGCATGTGGTTCGCATTTAGGTGTGAATACTTCCCAATGCATGTGAAGTATCTCACCACCTGCTCAAAGAGCTTCCTCAAGTGCATCGGAAGCCTTTTATTTGGATGCATGTGTGGGTCACATGAGATGATGCCTCATTCAAGCAGAAATTCTATGCACTTCTTCAGCATGTCGTCCTTATACGTGCATTCCCTAATAAGGGGGAGGTTAGTGAATTGAGCAATGTGCTCTACGGTGACTAGAATTTCCAATCCTCGCATCTGGGTGACTCCTCTATTTACAGAGGTAGCAAACTCCTTTGCTACCTCTACATCCTGGTCTTGGCAAACCAGGCAGTAGTAATTCATCCACTCGACTACTTCGAACTATCGTGCAATGTTTCCCCTGATCCCCTCAGTGTCATGGGGCTCATGCTTTTTGAGCGCATGATTATTCGATCGTCCACCCATGGCAAATTCCTTGTTGGTTTCGATTGGTTTGATGCCCTGCCCTCAGTAAGGCACATTTTTATAAACTCAAGCACTTGACTCTAGAAATTGTTTCCGCATTGGGGTTGGTAGGGTACGCCACCCAAATTAATCATCCGACACAACGTATTAGGCATGAGGGTGAATTCAATTCTTGCATCGACAATATTTTTAGAGAAGCACATTATATGAAAAATTACATATATATCTAAATTCAATCATGCGCATACCTGATTGGTCATTTCATGTTGCGTGGAGTATGCTGAATTGGTACTCGATGATATATTTCCCATGTGCTGATTACGTCGCCTTGGGTACTTCATTCCTGGTTCACCCGAGGTCCTGTTATAAAAATGCGGTGGCTCCTATTGGTTTAGGTTGGGATGCATATCTCCTTGATGGTTGGCCTTGGGACATGCAGTGATCCCGTCCAATGATTTCAAAATATTTTTGGGTGCTTTCAAATTTTCATCACGTGAGATGATGGCATTGGATTCAGATGCTCCATGTACTACCAAGTTTGTGCATGTGTTTTTTAGTTTATTGAGGTGCCTGCTTGAGTAAGGCTCTCGAGTAAGGCGCATTCTTCAGTAAGGCACCTACTTCGGTAAGGCGATTACTTGAGTAAGGTGTCGCATGACTATGAAGAACGTTCTGGGGTGGCACCTCCTTGTCAGAGTAAGGTGCCACTCCTCCAGAGTAAGATGGCAAAGTAAGGTGCCTCCCTTAGAAATAGAAATATATATATATATATATATATATATATATATATATATAAATATATATATATATATATATATATATATATATATATTTTAAAGAACGATAAAGCACTCCAGGGGGTGGCACCTCTTCGATGGAGTAAAATGCCGTTCCTCCCGAGTAAGGCACCTACTTCAGTAAAGAGCCTACCTAAGTAAGACACCTATTCTAGTAAGACACCTACCTAAGTAAGGCACCTACTTCAGTAAGGTACCTACCTGAGTAAGGCACCACTTAACCATGATGAATATTTTGAGGTGGTGCCTCTTTGGCTGAGCAAGGCGCCACTCCTTCGGAGTAACGCGCCAGTGTAAGGCGCCTCCCTTCTAGAATCGTTCATCCCTCCATCGTTGAAAAGTTAGCGATCGACGTGTCTACTAATGTGAGGTTGATCAAGCCTCCTAAAATTCTCCTTGTACAATGTCGACGTCCACTTAGTCCAAGCATGGGGGTGCATAATTTTTTCCTTAATGGGTAATCGGTGCCCACCCTATGCCTGGATCTACACTATCCTCCTATTGCGTAGGTTTATGGATGTTGAGCTAGTCTAGGCCCTGTTCCCAGAGATGCCTATTGTTCAAGCAATCAAGCCATTCCCCTGCAAAAAGAAAACAAAAAAAAGAAAAATATAGTGAAACACAATCTGTGCAAAACACACTGTAAGCTAAAAAACATGAAACTATACTAAATTTTCTTGGTGGACACCTTTGCATCCACCCTATTGTTGAGAATTCTGGTGAAAATGTTACTTGCATGGGGTCTCCCCCATTCCTATTTTGGACTCCACCAGCATGCTTTCAGACCTGTGATATGGGTGCAACCGATGGCCATTTGCTTTCAAAATGATGTTGTTGTCGTCAATTTTCTTGACCCACACAACATCATTCCTAATTATTTCTACCACCTTGTACGGTCCCATCCATATTTGCGTTAGTTTCCCCTTTCATTCCTAGAATCTGGAATCATACAACAGTACCCAGTATCCCTCTTTGAATTGCTTTGTTTTAATGTGGTGGTCATGCCACTGCTTCCTTTGCTTCTGCACAATTTTGGTTCTTTGTAAGGTGTCCATTCAAAATTTTTCCAGCTGGTTCAGCTACCAAATTCATTCCTTCTATGCTTCGTCCAAGCTCAGGTCCAGTTCTATCGTCGTTCTGGGTGTCTTTACCTCAAATTCAATGGGCATCATTGCATCCTTCCCATATACCAGTTGGAAGGGTGTGAAGTCGGTGGTTGATTTCCACGTTGTATTATATACCCATACCACCTCCGGTAATTTGGAATCCCAATCCTTCTTGTGCTACTGCATGGTTTTCGTTAGGATGTTCTCTATCTCCCTATTGGTTACCTCCACCTACCCATTCACCTGTGGATGGTAGGGGGTGGTTCTATTGTGTCGTACCCTATACTATTCCATTAATTCCTCGATCAACCTGGAGGTGAATTGGGGTCCTTGATCTATTGTAATTTCCCTGGGCACTCCAAACCTTGTGAAAATATGGGCGAATAGGAATTCGGCTATCATCCCCTCCTTGGAATCTCTCAATGCTTGGAATTCGATCCATTTGGTAACGTAGTCTGTGTAAACTAAAATATATCTCCTTCCAATTTAAGGTGGGTTGATGGGTCCCACAAAATCCATGCCCCATTTTTCAAAGGGCTCAATATATATGTGAGGTTGAAGGGGCATTTCACCCCTTTGGGTTGGCCTGCCTATTCTTTGGCATTCGTCACACTTGTTTGCATATGCGAATGCGTATTTAAATAGAGTGGGCCAAAAGTACCTAGTTTGTAATACCTTATATGTAGTCCTTCCCAAGAAATGTCCTCCACATGGCTCGTTGTGATAGGCTTTGAGTATATCTAGAAACTCATGCTCCGCTATGCACCTCCTTATGATTTGATCAGGCCCTATTTTGAATAGGAGGTCATCAATCCATTAAAAGGAAGCACTATTTTCAATCACCCCCTGCTTCTCTATGTATGAAAGGGCAGGGGATGTTCTACCGATGGCCAAATAATTGGTGATGTCCGCATACCATGATGTCTGTTTGTTGATGATGAATAAATGCTCATCCGAGAACTGGTCTTCTACCACTGCATGATCTGTTGGGATTAGTCTAGATAGAAAGTCTGTGACTATGTTATCCTTCCTAGGCTTGTCAACTATGGTGATGTCAAATTCCTATAACAACAAGAGCCACCTTATTATCCTACCACTAATCGCTGGTTTACTCATTAGGTATCTGATGGATACATGGTCTGTGTGAACGAACACCTTATACCCAGTGATGTAGTGGCATAATTTTTTAATGGCGTGTACCACTACGAGGAATTATTTCTTCATTACCATGTAATTTAGTTTAGCCCATTCTAAATTTATACTAATGTAATAAATGGCATAGAACTCTTTGCCATCCTTCTGCCTGAGGACCGCTCCAATCACGTTGTTGGATGTGTCACAATATATGTGAAACATAATAGTCCATTCGGGCCCCACAAAACTGAGGCAGAAATCATCTTACCTTTTAGCGTTTGAAATGCTTGCTCGTAGTCCTCCATCCAGTTGAATTCTACGTCCTTTGCCAACAAGTTGTGCAGTGGTTTGGAAATCTTACTAAAATCGGTGATGAATCGCCTGTAGTACTCGGTAGAGCCGAGAAAACTCCTTACCTCCCTCTGCATTTTTGGGCTAGGTAGATATTTAATTACCTCTATCTTCTTTTGATCTAATTTGATCCCTTCTGTCGAGAGATGATGTCCCAACACTATGCCCTCACGCATCATCATAAAACACTTCTCATTGTTGAGGGATAAGTTGTTCTCCTCGCATCGTTAGAGCACACATTCCAGGTTTGCTGTTGCTTCTTCAAACGTTTCTCCGTAAATGGTGAAGTCATCCATATATACCTCTACTGCCTCTCCCATCATATCCAAAAATATGCTCAGCACCGCTCTTTGGAAGGTGGTTGGTGCGTTGCACAACCCGAAGGGCAGCACTTTGTAGGTGAACATTCCCCATGGGCAGGTGAACGTCATCTTGTCCTGGTCCTCCTCCCCGATCTGGATTTGGTTGTACCCGCTAAATCCATCCAGAAAGGAGAAGTATTTCCTCTCGGATAGTGTGTCCAACACCTGATCAACGAAGGGAAGTGGGAAGTGATCTTTCTTAGTCACCTTATTCAACGATCTATAATCAACATAGATTCACCATTTTCCATTTTTCTTGGGGACCACCATGAGTGGTGACACCCATTCACTATCGGAGATCGGGTAGATGAACCCTACAGATAAGAGCTTTTGTAGCTCAACTTTGATGATTTCTTTCATGGTCGGGTTCATCCTCCTCTACGGCTATTTTACTGGGATCGTCTACTACTCAAGGTAGATTTTGTGAGTGCAAATATCCGGGCCGATCCCTTTCATATCCAAATAATCCTAGGAAAATTATTGCTGGTGTCTGGATAGAAGCTCTTTTAACTCGCTCAGTTGTCTGGGGGTCAACCCTCTACTGACATTCAACGTCTTTCCAGGCTTAATGTCGATATACCTGGTATGGTGATCCTGAGAACCAACCAATGGTGACTCAAGAATGGTGAGGGAGGATTCCCCTTGCATGTATCTTGTTATGATTCTATCTTCATCACCATCCTCCTCCAACTCTATCACTGCCATCACAAGCTGGAGCATGGACAACAAATCATCATCCAGTTTATTCGATGTGGGTTCCCCTAGTGTGTCCAAGGATTGGGTGGGAGGAGATATCATCAATTTTTTAACATTCTATCTGTTTGAAATCGTCATCAGTTCATCGTGGTAGCTGATGTAAGCATCCATATTAGCTAACCATGGTCGACCCAAGATGAGTGGGTAACCACCCAATCCTGTTTTATATTGTAGCACTAGGAAGTCTATCGGGTATTCCCATGCATCAACTATTACGATGATGTCCTTGAGCATCCCCTCTGGCGCTACAGTTGACCGGTCGACCAATTGCAACACTGTCTTGGTGGGTTTCAATTTTGTAAGCTTTAGCTTCTGCATGGTCTCCTACGACATCACGTTGATGGTTGCACCCAAGTCAACTAAGGTGTTTGCCAGTGAATGCCCTCCTATTTTTACCATCAACATCGGGCTGCCTAGGTCTGCATATTTGGGATGATATGCATTCCCCATCATCAAATCAGCTAATTTCCCTTCGATGCTGATGGTTTGTGCCACCTTGCATCCTGGTTTTCTTAGACATAACTCCTTTATTGCCTTGGTATATATGGGCACATCTCGGATGGCTTGAAACAATGGGATAGTGACTATTAGGTTTTTCAAGCTCGAGAGGATATCAAATTTTGGCTGCATCGGCTTCCTCTGTTCCTACAACCATTTAGGAAATGGAGCCTCTATTTTCTCAACAACTTTCTCTTCCTCCACCTCTTCTATCAGAGGGGAATCTTCTATGTTTTCCTCCTCTTCTACCAGGGGAGGTGCTTCTACTCCTAGTTGCTTGCTTGATCTAAGTTGAATAGGATTACAACTAATATGATACATTGGATACATCTCTCCCTCCACTTGGTATGCTGGTTGGTTTACCTTGTTGTTCGGGTTCACCGTCAGTTGTGCTGGTAACTGCGTAGGTCTTGCCGTAGGTAGGGCTGGTAAGCCTTGCTGGGGTGGAACCTGCGCCATGTTTTATGGAGTGGAGTTCCACAGAACATGGTTCCTCCACTACTGCCCAGGGTGCTGATATGGCATCCATGGTTGTTGGTTGGGAAATGTAGCCCCTAGAGGTACGTTTGTCCAAGGTGGTGGTCCCCACCATCCCATATTGGGTGGTTGTGGCTGCCCTTGTGGCATATATATTCCTCCTCCATAGGGTGGCATTCCCATGGGCATATTCCCCATAGGGGGCTACTACCAATTTCTTCGATTGCCCATGAAATAGGCTTCAGTTACGTCAGCCTCCTCCTTGGAACTGGGCAGCTACAAGCACAGTCACGTTTTGTGGTTATTGTTGGCAAACTGTGCATACTCTGACCTTTTTTTTTGGGCACGCATTCCTAGCATGCTTCCCTCTATATTTTGGATAAAAATAGGTCAACACTGCATCATTCTCTTGTTTCTTCTTCTCCAACAAGAGCGTATCCAACTGCAATGCTAAAGAAGATAACATTTCACTCTTCAAATCCTCCAACATGTTGCCTATCTCTGTTTTGGTGACCGATGCAGTCACCTTCATAGTCCTAGGATTTGGTTTACCTCTCCTTCATGAGTAATTCTAAAATAACTATCGGATATCTTCCATGGCATGCTAGTAAACGTCTCCTCTCGAGATCATGTTTAGTGCTTTCAATGACTCATTGTTGAGTCCTCTCAGAAAGATGCTCTTGATAGATTTATCTCCCAGATTTGCGGGAGGAGATCGCTATAGGTTGAAATTGAACCTCTCCCAGTATTCCTCTAGGGACTCATCCTCCTTTTGTGTCATGCTGAGGACTTCCTCCCTGGAATCTCATGCTCTGCCAAAGTCCTGGTATTGCTCTAGAAAGAGCTTCCTCATCTCTTCCCATGTGGTGATATGTTTGTTCCCCAACCCAATAAACCATCATAGATTTGAGTCATCCAATGTTGACGGGAAGAGCTTCAGCTTCTAAGCAACAGACCTACACAACACATCAAACTTAAACAAAAATAGGTCAGGGTCTTCGGTTGGATATCCCTAGAAGGTGGGGATATGGGTAGGGGATATGTTATTCATTTTGGTTTCCCCTGCTCCTTCCTCTATTGGGAAGCTAAATCTAGATGAGACTTCTTCAACCATTTTTTTAGGAAATATGGTCTCTTATGTAGCTTCTATGGCCTTTCAATTGCTCAAGATTTTTAGTATTAGAGACTTTAAGTCGGCTGGTGTAACAGTCTAGTCCTCTACGGCTTTCCACAGTAGGGCTTCCTTCGAGGGTGTTCTTTTAAACAATGGGTTTAAAATAATTTGTTCCTTCCTAGGTCGATGAGATGAGGAGGCACTTTGCACGAAGTGAGGATGCTCACTCCAGTGGACTTCTGGGGATGAGTTGGGAGAATCAAACTCAAATTCTAGGTCATTAGCTGACTCATATTTTTCTGATGGGTTCTATCTTATAAAACGACCATCGGGTCCTCTTCTTCTTGGCGAAATCATACAAGGTCAAGCATAAGGTTTTAAGGGGTAATGTAATTAGTCTACTAGTGACGCTTCCCCGAAAACGACACCAAAATGTTGGGTGCCAAACACTGGTTAATTTTGTCCTATATTTGTCACAACACTCGCATTTAAATTGTCAACCCGGGAGCTCATAGACTTTAGAAGTGCCACGATTGAAACTACCCACACTACCACCTTAGAGATGAATCCACTAACTACCATTGGGGGTGTTTATGAAACATCAGTTGATTTGTCCACACCAAGAAAACTTAAACATAAATGAAATACGTAAAAGTAAACACACCACACTGAAAGCAGTAATACACCTATCGTAAAAAGAATACAACTATAAAATAATTAAATTTAATCTAGGGACTCAAACATACTACCACACGTAATTAAATATATGAAAAGGCTAACTAAGAAATAGGGGAAGAATACTAGCTTGGAGTGGGCCCGAGCTCTAGCATATTTCTCCCAACAAATCATGAAAGCAACATGCAGATAAGAAAATTCTCAAGCTTTATTAACAGTGCAAAAAATATTACATGCGATAATATTATAAAATAATGCTTCCCCCTACTATAGGGAAGTCCGTGTGTTTATATACCACACACAGGACTTCCTATTGTAGTTATGTTACAACAGGCATCTTGGTTACAGTCTAAACTGGGATAGTCTAGTTACTGTAGTCGATGCACGATGATCAGTGTCTTCATCGTTTACTTGCAATTGGGCGAGTTACGGTTCTACTTCAAGAGTGGTTGTGCATCCATCCACACTGGTTGGGACAACTCATTCACTAGTGGTTTCCCCCTGATGACATGGAACGGTGGTCGTACGGGTCCTTCTCCAACCATTTGGTCAATGCGCATAATCTGGGCATCCGCTCGAGGAAGGCGCCTACCTTAGTAAGGCACCTTCTTTAGTAAGGCACCTACTTCAGTAAGGCACCTACTTGAGTAAGGCGCCTACTTTAGTAAGGTGCCTACTTCAGTAAGGTGCCTACTTGAGTAAGGCACCTACTTTAGTAAGGCACCTACCTCCATATGCCTTCATCTGATTGGGTAGAACCATGCCAGGTCCACGTAGGACCTCGACTGATCAAAAGATGACAAAATATGGGAAATAAACTACACAAAACACACTTCATGCATTGATTAGATAATACACATGATTTTATTAAATACATACATAATATTTCATAAAAATATACAACTCATTATATATTGTCGCGCAAAAACCGTTAGTACATATACAAAAATATGAGCATATCTGGTGCTCATTAGAGGTTCTTCCACACCTTCCTATCATCAAGGAGAATACTAGAGAACTAGTTCTTTGTAAATTTTAAAGTAAAATAACATCAACCTATTAAGCAATTAGGAAGACATGGATGGAAAAGAAAAAAAGGAATCCCCATTCTTACCTATTTTTTTAACAAAAGCATAGGAAATATGATCAAGGTAATAATGATAAATATGACCATAATTTGAATATGCTCTCACAATAAGAACATTCATCCATTTAATAGGTCACTCCATGTAGCATGTGTATTTGAAATAGGAATATGACCAAGATAAAGGAGAAAATGCATCATCAAAATCTAATGAATTTATATCAGTAATCTTGGCACTTGAATAAAAAATATTTTATTTTGTGCAAACCATTATTATCCTTGCTTTAATTTCTAAATATTCCTCAGCGATCAAGAAATAAATAAATTATTTTTACTAGAAGTATGATACTTTACATAAAAGGATTATTACCTGGAGCATTGAA
This sequence comes from Wollemia nobilis, assembly GCA_028583015.1. Taxonomy (NCBI): domain Eukaryota; kingdom Viridiplantae; phylum Streptophyta; class Pinopsida; order Araucariales; family Araucariaceae; genus Wollemia; species Wollemia nobilis. The sequence goes on from JAQPPZ010017235.1 coordinate 19,327,364, forward strand.
CCAAAGCCAAACATTTCTAATGGGAGATTTCTCAAGAGAGAGAAGTATCAACTAGCAATTTGTACTAATCTCCTAGTACAAATAGTTAACACTAAGTTTATAAGGATATAAATAGAAAATGAAAATTGGTATGGTCAAGATCTTATTGTATCCTCTTCCTATACCTCTCATATTAGCCACATAATCCACCATATATAATAACTAAAAAATTAGTAGCTTTGGGTATATCTAGGTTTTACCTCCTTAAGATGACATATTCTATCATATACCCCTTATCATATATATATTTAATTCATATGAATTATCATCACCATAATATTTGATCTTGTATCATAAATATCAACCTCTAAAAATCACTTCAAATAAAATTAGCACTATAAAATATATGTACTATACTTAAAAAGGATCCCATTTAACCTACTTAATAGACATCTAATATATATATATATATATATATATATATATATATATATATATATATATATATGGGACATCTAACCAGTTAATCAATGAGAATTTAGGAGGACCTCGACTAGAAATTCTATTTTCAAATTTACTTGATATAGCTACATCTATTCATAGGGTACCTTAATTGTTATGGTGTCCACTATCAATGAAGGATAACCCCCACCCAAACTCCATGCATATAAGATATAAATAAAGTTGCATCTATATAATAAGGCACATATATTATGAAATCTATAGTGTGTCAAAACATCCCATATATTCTTCCAATTTTGATGGATAGGCTATAGTCTATATTTGCCTATATTACCTCTAGCACTCATATACATATACCCAAACCAAATAATAGTACCAAATATCATCTCTATATAAAATACAAACACACAATCAACACGTAGTAACCTATTACCTCAACTTGCCATTCAAATAAAAGCTAAAGTAATACAAATATGTGTCTCTCTTCCTTTTCCAAATCTTCAAATTTTATTGATAAAATACAACAAATATAATGGACCCATAATCCTCAAGAATAACTCACAAAGATCATGCATGGATAAATGGTCATAGAAAAGTAAGAAAACCCATTATATTTAGAAATGAATGGATATTAGTTATTACTCATCTCTTTGTTTTTATAAATTCACAATGTATTTACCTAGTAGAAAATATGAAAGATGAGTTGTAAATGTATATACTCCAACTATAGCTACTCCTCATGAAAAATGTTGGAAGGACAATTTTTTTATGTTAAATTTAGTGACAATTCATAACTATGATTTATGAATTTTTGGGAGTGACTTCAACGTATAATTATATCCTTTAGTAAATAAGAGTGACACTCCTAGATGAGCTAAACTACAATAGGATTTGTATATGTTTATCAATTCAAATGGCCTTTGAGATGTTATTCATTCATTATTTCAATATACATGATGCATTGGGATAGCTCATACAACATAAAGAATAGATATATTTTCTTATCCCATAAATTGTTACAAGAATATACAATACCTTTAGATATTTTATTCCAAATAGGATTGGATTACCCATTTTTTTGATATGTAATTTACTCAATAATTGTTAATCTCACAATGACACTGAGATGGGGGGGTGAATCGGTGTAGCTCTTTAAAACTTAAATATTCAACACTCAAAGCCAAAATAATGAAAACATAAAACCAAATAAAGCAAGTATAACAAGAGAACATCACACAACACAAGATGTACCGAGGTTCACCGATTTGGCTACATCCCAAAAAATGACTGTTTGGACTCCCATCCAAATCCAGCCTTTGCAAAGCACCAACTTTACAATAAATTTACCAGCACCCACTAGAAGAAGAACCAACCCCTGATTTATCTACACCAACAAAAAGAAGCACCAACCCCTGATTTATCTACACCAACAGAAAGGAGCACCAACCCCTTTACCAAGAACCCACTTGATTTTGATATTGATAATAAAATGACATATATGAATGTCTTCACTGAAACCAGAACCCTCTATGGTTTGTAAGCTCAAAATTCTATTTCACCCAGTATAACATCCCTCTCTCTGCATTACTCAGAATTTGAATCTTCTCTTCTCACAAAAAAACTAATTGTTCTCTTAGATCGTTCTACCAATTGCTAAACACTTTCTGGGTATTGTGCAACACTTTGTCTGCGAACTCCTATCAAAATTTTATCCAAAATGGATATCATATGAGAAAGTTATACCCAACATATTAAAGTGACATTTTTCACCAGTCTCCAAAAATCACAGAGTTTCACTCTTTATTTTTCTCCACACACACTTCTCTCTTTTCAAAATAAAGTCCCCACTTTTCAATAAAATCCCTTATCACTTAAAAAGCACACACTTGCATTTTTTTTCCCTTTTCAATTTTAAAAATATTTTCTTTAATGAAGCTACTTAAAACAATATAACTTCATTTTTTTATTTTGAGAAGGCATTTCGTCAAACACATCACATGCAAAGAATTGACACCTTACTCGTTCTCTTACTTCGGAGCCATGTGACACCTCAAACAAAAAATGAAATATGCTCTATTTGATGCCTTGAAGGTGTAACAATACTGAAACCAGAACTCTTGCGTCTCTGCAAGGTCAAAACGGCCAACTGAAGTATTTTGCACAAGTGGAACAAATTGACATAAAAGTGACCTATACCATTTTTGCAACAATCATAACTCTCACCTCGTAACTCTGTTTTCTCTAAAATTTAAAATGTAGAATCTATGTAATGCTGAATGTATCTAATCCAAATATCACTAAATAAATCCTTACGGTTCACCTGTACCACCTCCATGAAAACTGCTACTGACACACTTTTTCCAAAAAGAGTGTTTTTGTGACAGTCTTGCAATGCTTGTAACATTCGCCTCGTTTCTCCGTTTTGGTATAAATTTGGAACACATGTTCTTGAAAATAATGACTACCTCCAGTTAAAATTTTGCTATCAAATTATTCTTAATTTGCTCGTAGTGCTTCTGATAATACTGACCTTTTTTGGCCTGTACAACCACTTGCCAAATCATCCGCCAAGATACTGGAAACATCACCGATCAATCCAAACACTGTGCTAACACCTCCAATGCTATTATAGAATATTTCCTAACATGATGGCATGTTCTAAACTGATCCATCCTGTCCAACTGCACCCGTGATGACTTTTGCAAATTTTTGACAACTTCTTGACAATTTTTTCAACTTTTGAAAATTTGCACGAACAACCTATAACAACTTCATCCGAATATCAAAAACATCCTCATAAGCATTGAACATCACTGTACATACTTCGAACAACTATCCACTACATCAACCTATCTATATTAGTGTGTTGAAAATAATGACAATACTGTCACTGCACCTTGCTCAACAATCTCCCCCTTTGGAATTGTTGGCAACACACACAATTTCCTGTAACTCTTCTCCCCCTTTGACAACAAGACCAAAGGGCTGCTGCAAACTCCCCCTGAGTCCATCCACAATATTATCAGGCAAAAATTATTACACTTAGTAAAAATCACAAACATGAGCAAAAAGATAAATAAATCCACAAATGCTCCCCCTGAGAATGTGACCCCAATAGGTAGTCAATTCTTGGAAAGTGTGACCACTCCCAATTTATTACGAAGGTACTCATTCCTTGGGCAATGGTTTTGTGAAGATATTCACTATTTGCTCTGTTATTGGAACAAAATCCAACTTAACCTCACCTTTTGCAACTTTCTCTTTCAAAAAATGATACCGGATAGCAATATGTTTTGTGCAAGAATGCATAACCATATTCTTTGAGATGTTAATGGCACTGGTGTTATCGCACTTAACTAAAATCGACTCATTAAAATTAATTCCAAGATCCTTCAGAGTTTGTTTCATCCATAACACCTATTGTCGCTGCAATGTATTTTGCATCTGCTATGGATAAGGAGACTGACTCTTATTTTTTACTGTGCCACGTGACCAAATTTTTTCCAATATATAATGTACCTTCATTGGTACTCTTCATGTCATCTACAAATCCTGCCCAATCTGCATCTGAATACGCAATAAGGGTGAAGTCCTTACCTTTAGGATACCATAACCCATACTCCATAGTACCCTTGAGGTACCGAAGAATCTTCTTCACTGTTGTCACATGAGTCTCCTTAGGACTAGCCTAAAATCGTGCTACCATGCATATTGCCTACAAAATATCTAGTCTAGTAGCTATCAAGTACAATAAGCTCTCAATCATAGATCTATACATAGTTTTATCAACATGAGATTTTTCATCCTTGCTCAACTTGTAACCTGCCATTATGGGAGTGCTAACTGGCTTACAATCCTCCATTGTGAAATTTTTTAGCATCTCTTTCACATATTTAATTTGAGAAATAAATATGCCCTTCTCCTTTTTATTAACTTGCAATCCAAGGAAATACGAAAGTTCACCAATCACTGACATTTCAAATTCTTTTGGCATATTATTTGCTAAATATTTACACAACTCATCTTTGCTGCTGCCAAATATGATATCATCTACGTATACAACAAGAACAATATGATGACCATTTTATGTTTTGACATACAAATTACTATCCACCATACCTTTCTTGAACCCTTGTTGAGTAAGATAATTGTCTAGCCTTGCATACCATGCTCGGGGTGCTTGTTTTAAGCCATATAATGTTTTCTTCAACTTGCAAACCAAGTTGGGATCATCACCAAGTTGGAAACCATCTGGCTACTCAATATAAACCTCTTCTTCAATTTTCCCATTCAAAAATACTGATTTCACATCCATTTGATAAACTTTGAAATTCTTGTAAACTGCTAAAGCCAAAAACATTCTAATTGCCTCTTGTCTGGCCACAGGTGCAAAGGTTTCCTCAAATTCAATACCTTCAACTTGTGCATAGCCTTTTCATACCAATATTACTTTGTTCCTGACTACCTGTCCGTCTTCATTCAATTTGTTTCGAAATACCCATTTAGTATCGATTACATTTTTATTTGCGGGTCTTGATACTAACTCCCAAGTCTTGTTTTTCTCGACCTGATCTAATTCTTCATTTATTGCCTTTACCCAAATTTCATATTTGCTTGCATCAGAAACATTTTTGGGCTCAATGCTGGATAATAAAGAGTAGTTACTTACTAATCTTCTTCTTGTATGAACACCAACTATGGGGTCTCCAATTATTTGCTCTCTAGGATGATCTTTTTGCCAGCTACTTGTTTTGAATTTATTGTTTTCTTCCACTTCCGAATCATTGTTTGAATCCTCTGAGTTAATTTTTGGTTTCTTTTCCATTTACTTTTTCTCATCTCCTTCAATGACCTTTTCATAAATTAGGTAGTTCTCTTCATAGCTAATTACTCGTTCCCTTCCTTCATTAACTTTAACATCGACACTATCCACAATTTTCCTTAGCCTCTTGTTGTAGCATTTGTAAGATTTACTTTTTTATGAATAGCCAAGAAAAATACCTTCATCCGCTCTATCTTCAAACTTACCAAGGTTTTCTTTAGTTATTTTGATGTAACACTTGCTGCCAAAAACTTTAAAGTATCTTGTTGTTGCATTTTTATCGAACCACAACTCATAAAAAGTTTTGTTTTCATGCGTCCTCAACATGCACCTATTTTGGATGTATACCGCAAGATGGACTGTCTCTTTCCAAAATCTATCTGCTACTTTGCTCTTAGTCAACATAGTCTGTGCCATTTTTTGCACTGTCCTTTTCTTTCTTTCTACCACACCATTCTGCTGAGGTGTCCTGGCTGCTGAAAACTGTCTCCTAATGCCATATTTTTCACAATACTATGTGAAATCCTCTGAAATGAACTCTCCTCCTCTGTCTAACCTTAAACATTTAATCCTTTTTCCTGTTTGATTCTCAACTTGGTTTTTGAAAATCTTGAATATCTCAAAATCTTCTAATTTATGCTTCAAAAATAGTACCCATGTCATCCTGGAATAGTCATCTATACACAACATGAAATATTTGTCATCGTTTATGCTTTGTGTTCTCATGGGTCCACATAAATCGGTATGTACTAGTTCCAAAGGTTTGATTGTGTAGTACTCTTTTTTTTTAAATGAGACTCTAGTTTGCTTCCCATTTTGACATGAAGCACAAATGCTATTTGATGGTTTTCCAATGGTGGGAATATCTCTCACTGCTTTCTTTGAGCTGATTTTTACTAGATTGTCAAAACTGATTTGACCGAGCCTCTTGTGCCACAACCAATTATCTTCTTCCTGTCCAATCAAGCATGCTCCTTCTGAAGTCTCTAAGAGAGTGTATAGGTTACCAGATGTCCTTTATCCAGTTGCTATCAACTTCCCATTGTTTGCCTTTCTAACTTCACAACTTTACTTCTTAAAGATCACTTCATGACCTCTATCACAAATTTGACTTACGCTCAACAAGTTATGCTTCAGACCAACCATAAACAAGACTTATTTTGACCTAATTTTTCCATCACTAATCTTAACTGAACCTCTGCCAACTATCTTAGCTCCATCATTGTTTCCAAACTTTACTGAACCACCTTCATATTGCTGCAGCTTCTCAATTTTTTGTTTGTCACTTGTCATATGACTGGAGCATCCACTATCAAGTATCCATGGGGCGGATTTATTCTGCGCTTTAAATATCGTCTATACGATCAAGGATTCCTTCTCTTCCTTAGGTCACTCTTTTTATTTCCACTCAGGTTTGATTATAATTTTGGTCTCTTATTTTGGCTTTTCTTTTTCAGTAGCTTGTGCATGTTTTTTGGGAAATTTTCTATTTTATCTTATTCCATTTGGCTGAAATTTTCTTCTCTGAAATTTATTTGATGCAAATGTACTTCGATAATTTCTTGCAATATGCCCAAAATTATGACAGTTATAACATTATACTACATAATCCATCAAAGGTGAAAAAGCATTTCTATTGGTAAAATTCCTTGGTCCTACATTATACTTGCAATCTAAGATCTTATGTCCATAACCATTGCATTTAAAACAGTAACCATAAAAGAGATGATTGAACCTGGGTGGTGGTCTTTGCCATGTTGTCGTAGGAGCCATAAATATTCTTCTTCTTTGATGTGTGACATTGGTGAAGACATAATTTTCAATTCTCCTTTCGTGCCTTACATTATTGATTTCCTTTGCATGATTCGTTTTTGTTTGATCAACCTATTTTTTCTCTTCATTCTTTGTGGATTCTTCATTTATGGCCTTTGATCCATTTGATGATTCTCCTTCATCAAAACCCAAACCAAATTTGATGCTTGTAGTCTTTTGGTTATTTATGATCTTATCCAGCTTCATAGAACTTTCTTCACGTTTGTGATAACAACTAATTTTTTGATTCATCTCTTCTAGCTGCATTCTTAAACCAACAATCTCTTCTTCTAGCTTACTGCAACAATCTATTTTCATGGTTATTTTCACTTCGAGATCTTCAAATATTTTCTTGGATTATTCTATATGTACTTTCAAATTTGTTATGATTTCATTTGCATCCTTAAGCTTTCTTGAATTTTTTTTATTCTTTTTCTTTCTATCTTCAATTCATATAGAGCTGCAATTAGTTCCTCTTCCAAATTCACTTCTGCGTCAATTTCTTCTTCATCACATTCCTGTTCTTTTTTCGATTTTTCTTCTTTGAGTGCCATGAAAAGAGCTTCACCTGTTTCCTTTTCAGAATCCTCACTGGAGCTATCTTCTGATGAACTGACATTCTCGAAGATGAAAATTTTCTTCTTGAAATTGCCTTTTCTGAAATTTGTTTTTTTCTTCCAATCACTTCTTTCTTCGTGCGATCCTTCATCACTTATGTTCTTCTTATTAAGTGGACATTTAGCTGAAAAATGCCCAATGCCTCCACAGTTGAAACATTTAAACGGTAACTTTCCTCTATATTTTTCTTGTCCCCTTTTTAGTTTTCAAACAAAGTTTGCTTTCATTTCATCTGATGTCTCTTTTTCCTTCAATTCTTGTTTTGTTTTCATATTTTTATGGGCTTTAAAACCAGCTTCTCTTTCTGTGGGTTTAGATTTTCCTATTCTCATCTCATATACAGTCAAATAACCATGCATCTCATCCATACTAAAATAATTTAGATCTTTAGCTTCTTCTATAGTTGAAACTTTAAAATCAAATCTTTGGGGAAGGGATCTTAATACCTTTTTCACGATGATAGAATCTTTGATTTCCTCATCGATTCCTCTAATCGCATTAATGACTTCATTAACTCTCAGCATATATACCTCTATATTCTCATCGTTATTCATCTTTAATACTTCAAACTGAGCTCAATGTGTTTGTAACTTGGCCTCCTTGATCTTAACATCTCCTTCATGAATGCTCTTCAGTTTGTCCCATATTTCCTTTGTCATTTTACAATCCATAATATTTACCAGTTCATTGTCCACTAATCCACACATGATATCATTCTTTACTTTTGAGTCATTCTCAAACAGTTTCTTACCAGCAGCATCAGTTGGAGAAGTGGTGGATATTATATATCTACTATCTACTAAATCCCAAATGTCGTATCTCAAAGCACAAATATATGTCTGCATCCTGAGTCTCTAAAATTTTTAATTAGTTTAGTCAAACAATGGTGCTTTATTTTATGAGAAGCCTTCACCACCTGCCATTGTGTCACTTCCAAGATCACCCTAACCGGTTAAGCCTATTCAGGAACCTCACTCTGATACCAATTTTTAGTCTCACAATGACACTGATAGGGGGGGTGAATCAGTGTAGCTCTTTAAAATTTAAATCGTCAACACTCAAAGCCAAAACAATGAAAACATAAAACCAAATAAAGTAAGTATAACAAGAGAACATCACACAACACAAGATGTATCGAGGTTCATCGATTTGGCTACATCCTCGAAAATGACTGTTTGGACTCCCATCCAAATCAAGTATTTACAAAACACCAACTTTACAATAAATTTATCAACACCCACTAGAAGGAGCACCAACCCCTGATTTATCTGCACCAACAGAAAGGAGCACCAACCCTTGATTTATCTACACCAATAGAAAGGAGCACCAACCCCTCTACCAAGCACCCACTTGATTTTGATATTGATAATAAAATGACATATATGAATGTCTTCACTAAAACCATAACCCTTTATGGTTTGTAAGCTCAAAATCTAAAACTTTCTATTTCATCTAGTATAACATCCCTCTCTTTGCATTACTCAGAATTTGAATCTTCTCTTCTCACAAAACAAATTGAGTGTTATCTTAGCTCGTTTTTCCAATTGTTAAATTCTTTCTGGGTATTGTGCAGCACTTTGTATGCGAACTCCTCTCAAAATTTCAGCCAAAATGGATATAATATGAGAAAGTTATGCCTAAAATACTGAAGTGACATTTTTCACCACTCTCCAAAAATCACGGATTTTCACTCTTTATTTTTCTCCACACACACTTCTCTCTTTTCAAAATAAAGTCCCCACTTTTCAATAAAATCCCTTGTCACTTAAAAAGCACACACTTGCATTTTTTTTCCCTTTTCAATTTTAAAAATATTTTCTTTAATGAAGCTACTTAAAACAATATAACTTCCTTTTTTTTAGAGAAGACATTTCGTCAAACACATCACATGCAAAGAATTGACACCTTCCTCGTTCTCTTACTCGTTCAACTTTTGCAAATTTGCATGAACAACCTGTAACAACTTCATCCAAAAATAAAAAACATCCTCATAAGCATTGAACATCACTGTACATACTCCGAACAACTGTCCACTGCATCAACCTATCCATCTGAGTGTGTTGACAACAATGACAATATTGTCGCTGCACCTTGCTCAACAATAATAGTCATCTAAAACCATTTTAATTTTAGTCTTTGGATCCAACATCCATAAATATTCCAAATGGTTATGATATAATGAGATGAAACAAGGATTGAAGGAACATATATGCATAAGCTCGAAAAAAATCTAAAAGATCAAATAAATATTTAGAATGACAAATCTTTTAAAAATATATTTAAAGCAAAGGTAAAAATTAAATCAAAAGTAGGTCCGAGGTGTTGACCAATTGGTTCGACCAAACCCTATAAGGGGGCGAAGGTCCAAGGTTCAAATCTCAAGGCCTCGTCGAACTGAATGCTTGTCCCTTTCCTAGTGCTTTCAACAACGTAAAAGTTTAAACTGATTGTCGCATGGTGGTTATAGATGCGGACTGTGCAAAGATCTGTGTAATGACTTTCGGGGTAAACTAGCGGCCATAAAAAGCCAAACAATCTACCCATATTTGTGGTGGCTATCGATTCCACCATGTAAATTCAAAAAAAAAAAAAAAAATCAAAGCTAAAATTTTTATCATAGAGATAGATAAAATAAATATTTAAAATAACAAATATTTTTAAAATACATTTAAAACAAAGTTGAAAATTAAATCAAAGCTCAAAATTTTACGAAACTGAAAATCAATGGACTAAATACTCATGTGCAAAAGAAACAATTGTTTTTTTTAGACACTTTAACATTTAAAGCTTTCAACTCAGGGTATAAATGGAGACCACCCTCCCCGTGATTCAAACTTGGGTTTCTATAATATAAACCCAAAGCCTTTACCATTGGCTAACTGGAAGGGAACAACAATTATTTTTATTATTAAAAAACATAAAAGATGCACAAGAAGGTTTTTTTATTTTATTATTGAACTTGTTACATAGTTCTTTGAAGTCTCTCATCTGAGATCAGTCTCTCATCTAAGATCATATATAATATTTTTGATGTGTAATATTTGGAAATAATTTATATTTATATTTTTGATGTGTAAAATTTGATCATATATAATATTTTTTGAAGTCTACCAAATTAGATTAGTTTGGTAGTGTTAACATTATTAAAAAAAAAAAAAAAAAAAACCTGAGGTGAACCAAAAAATAAAACATATATATATATAAAAATAAAAGCTAATTGTTATAATACATCAAATATCAACATTCATCTGTAAAAAAAAAAAAAAAATTAATTAGATAAAAACATAAAAACAACAACGCACTCAGGTATCAGGCTCGCCTACCCCAAGGGTCTCGTGGCTACCCCTACCCCTACCCTTGGGTGCATAAAGCTATTCAGGCTAAAGCTATTCCAGTTACCATCAAACAGACGCTTTATCTAAAAGGTGCATGCTTCTCTAAAGCTATATAATCCCATTCCACTTTCCTAAAAGGTGGAAAGATGCTATGATGTTATTCATATGATATCCGAAAGGCTTTGAATTTTAAGGTGCATTTTAAAAGCCTCTCCCAATCAGTTAGAGGTTCAGGATTTTAACAGTAATATAATAATAATTTAACTCATAAATTTATTTATGATTTTTTTACTTATAATTTTTTTATTTATATCAAATTTAATCGTTGAAATTTATTTCTACTAATATAATTCCCAATTTTAATTTTCCACTCGTATTGTTCTGTTTATGCCTTTGTTCATATTTCCATTTTTTAAAATTTGAATTATTTGGGTTTTTTTTGGACACCCAATAGATAAGGTTACTTGTAACGTATGTTCTTTGTTTTGTTTAAAAGACTTTTTTTTTTTTTGGTAAGTAACATTATATACATAGCGGGTTTTTTAAGAGGATCCTAAAACCTTATAACAATAGAAGGAGAGCACCTTTAGGGCTGCAAGGTTGAGACAGGAAACCACATCTCAGACCGAATTACAAAAAATTTTGACATAGCAGACGATCCCACCAAAGACAATTAAATAATAAAACAGAACCCGCCTAGCGGGGAGAAGCCGAAAACCACCAACGAGAAGATCCCGCCCAGCAGGAATCATAGAAAAACCGTTACAATAAAATCCCGCCTCGCGGGAAGCAGTCAGAAACCACCAAAGAGAGAAACCCGCCTAGCGGGAAGCAGCTAAAACCCACCTCAGAGAAGATCCCGCCCAGCGGAAAGCATCAAAAAAACTTCACCAGGAAAATCCCGCCATCCGGGAAACCAGCAAAAAGGTGAAAATCCCGCCCAGCGGGAAAACCAGCGGATTTTGTGGATCCCGCCCAGCGGATTTGGAGGATCCCGCCCAACGGAAAACCAGCGGAAAAGGCGGATCCCGCCCAGAGGATCCCGCCCAGCGAGAAGCCATTCCGCCCAGCGACAGGGGGATCCCGCCCAACAAGAAGCCAAGAGCCAGGATCCGGCCCAGCGGGAAGCACACAGACAACTTCACCACGAGGATCCCGTCCTGGGAAAACAGCAAGGAAAGCAGGTTAAGGAAACAGGGATCCAAGGGCTAGGAATCCCGAGCGGAAGAGGAAAACAGTCACAGGGAAAGGATCCCAAGGAGCCATACAAGTGGGATCTAAGGTCTGCGTGCATAGATCAGACCCCCCCAAGAAAGAAACATGCAGCAGAAACCATAGGAACCTAGCAACAGGGACCAAGGATCCCGTCCAAGCACAGAAGCAGCTTCAGGGAACTGGGACTGTGAATGGGAATAGCCCAGGCAGAGGAAAGCCCCCCCAAGGCCAAACCAGATGCCCAGGGTGTCCACCAAGGAGTAGAACCAGCACGAAGAAGCCTCCATGCGGGAAGAACAACAGCCACAGGATCCCGTCGAGGATTCACAAGCAAAGGAGGAAAGAGGCCCCCCCAGACCACCCCAAAAGCTGTGAGGACCTCAAGGGAGACCCTAGGAAGCTGTCAAACCCTAAACCATCAAAAAAACCCCAGGGGGAAGCCTGAGGGAAAAAAGGGAAGGGATCCCCAAACAAACAGGGATCCCTGGGAAGCACCAGGCCACCAGAACAACCAAGGAAGCCCGAGCCCGCTGGGAGGGGCACAGAAAATGGAGAAGGATCTCCCCCCAGGAGATCATCTGCAAACAACCACTCCCAGGGAGGGATGACCTGGGTTGAGCCAGATACTAGGCAGGATCCAGGATCCAGGGGAGGGGGAGCAGGGAAGGGACCAGAGCCCTCCCCTCTCTGCTTTCTTCCCTCCTTATGAAGTCCGTTTAAAAGACTTTTCAAACATATAAAATCTTATGCATTTATTACTGTTAAGAGGTATCACGTTTGGCAACCAATTTATGAAATGTTTGATTCTCATTACCATAAGAGATGGGCTAAGAATTGAAAATATTCCTTGTTCATCTTTTTTTTTCCAACATCGAGAAACAACATAATGTTGTATAAATTTATTATTAATTATGTTTTTTTCTTTTTTTATTTTTTATTTATTTTTTTGTTTGAGTAATATGGGTTTTGATAAAAAAATTTCAACTTGTTACAACAACTCCACCAAAATACATACCCACCTCCTCACACACTCACCCAAGCCACGGTTTAAACCTTGGACCTTCTTTGCGCTGCACTAATAATAATGTTACAATTCATATGCATTTTGAATTCTTTATTCATTTCTATGTTTATGTATATTTTATTTTTTTTAATGTTTATTTTATTCCTACTACCATCTGAGCGGCAAATTAGTAAAAACATTTTGCCTCGACCAATACGTAAAAGGAACAACCATAACTATAAATTGTTTCTCTTGTTAGTCGTGGCAGTACCGGAGGAAATTGTTTCTCTGGTCAAAACCAGAGGCATAAGAACATGCAGCTCTGCGTATATCTAATAAAAAATAAAAATCTGAACACAAACGAAGGTTAAAAAATAAAGGTGACACCCATCCCAAGGAATGAAGTAATCCATTCCCATAGAGGGTTTCTATTCATGTCAGCGTTGGATTGATTTTCGAGGCCAATATAACATCTCCTAGCAATGCATATAAAAGCAGGATAACATGGGTCACAAATATTCTCATCACCCATCCCATTCCTCTAACATAAACTATATTCCTGGATGTAGACACCAAAAATTAGCAAATTTTGTCACTACCTAAGTTAATTTTCATCTGTTTGTTCTAAAATCGTTGTCACTTTAAGAAATTCAGTTAGAGCCACCATTAAATTCACCAAATTCCCTTTTAGAGTTTCATAGTTTTTAATTAATTTTATTAATTTTCTCAAATTTATTAATTCTTCTTAATCATCTTCTAATTTTCTTCTACTTCATTTAATTCTTCTAATCCATTGTTAGCATTCATAATCATTCAAATCCACCTTGAAGTTCCCCCAACCTCCATTTGCCTAGCCTAACCCTCCATTAAGCCCTAATCATATCATAATCCATGACCAAATCCCAAGAGGAATGCACATTGAATTTTAAATTCCTAATTAAATCCTCACAAACTCCAACATGCACCCCAAACCCTTTATTAAACCCCTAACCATACCCCTTGACCCTTGGTCAAACCCCTAGGAGATTGTGGGAGATTGCACCATTAATTTGAAAATCCCCAAACAAATCCCTAGGAAGTCAAATCCCTTCCAAAATGCTCACCTAAGTCCCTTCCATTGTAACAACCCTAAACTTACCCATCTCCAGTAAGAACTATTTTTTTTTTTAAATAAGAAAGGACAAGATTCACTAGTATACTTCTATAATAGGATTTATAATTCATAAGGCTTAACCACATTTTGAATTTCTTAACACTTCAAATGTTACTCAAGTAGATAGGAGAGGCCAAGCTCCAGTAAAATGTTTGGGGTTCACTTTTTATACCTTCGCGGTATAAAGGATGTCTTCACATGGTTTCTCCATTTCTAAACTTTCTTCATGAAAGTAGGACAAATTAACCATAGCATAGGATTCACCATCTCTCTGTCCTTCGAGATTAAGGGATGCTTATTTCCAAGATTCATCATAAGTATTTCTATGATAATTCCTATAACAACATAAAGCCCTTATGTCTAGATGGTTACACCTCCACGATGAACCCCTAGCCACTTAGTGCTTAGATATACCCATCTCCCCAATGTGATATCTAAGGTGGTCTCTACTCTACATAGAAAACTCATATGGAACCTTAAAGCCTACCCACCTTGGTTCCACCACAAAATCCTTAACAACAATGAGATCCAATCCTTCGTGGATGGAAATGAGGTTCCAGGTTACACCACCCAACACCTCTTTCAAAGACTCACCATCCTTGAAACCTTCTTGAAGATCCTTTATCGAGAAGTTCTCACTATGTGTACCTTAAAGTTTATGCAACTGTAACTACTTAGGGGTAGTTGTATCCTTTGGGTTAGTCTATAAGGGAAAGCTAGGTACACCCCTAACCCAAATCTTACCCCTAAACCAAAAGGAAGCATAAATAGAAATAAACATATTTATTGTAAAAGGACACTTGTCTTTCTTTATTTAACATTAGAGCACATATTAATTATAAAACCATCATAAATCCATTTGATGTAATGAAGATATAATCTAACATTCAAAGCATAATAAACTACTTGTAAATTCCTTTAAATTACCCATCAAAATTATACTTTAACATAAAAATCAACAACTAGATACTCATACCAAAGAAATCCTTTCTTAAGAGAATTCAAGTAGCAACTTCTATTATAGAATTACATCAAATTATCTAGTAGCCAAATAATTATACAATGCTTACAAAGTCCATTTCAAACTTGGACTTAAGAGATGACAAAAGAAACACTTTCTTCGATCCCTTGCTCTTATGCTTCGTGACTTCCACCAACATCAAGTTTTCTTTAAACCCACTAAGAAGGAGATGAGTTAAAGGATCAGAATAACTCCATTAGCATGAGAGTGCATTCCTAAATGCATGTTGAATTTTCATTGCAAACAACATTCCAAGGAAACCCAAGACATATTCTTTTATATCTTTCCAATAAACTGTATTCAATAATCATGTTCTCTACTTATCACAAGCAAGAAGTTTATTCCCAAAAGAAACCCCATAATTTCTTTGGTAAGAAAAAGGCTCCATGCCTCATAGTATTAAAACCCATAATATCTATTTTAATTATCAAGACAAAGAGACACCATAATCTCTTGGCTAATATTGTACTTTGCATCCATATCATTTAACCTTGATTTAAATATAAACTTATTCAAACCAACATTAACTCAATAAATAAAATCCCAAATTAATCCACATAATTTTAAGCACCCAATTCACACCCAAAAGGACTTTATTAAAACATTGCTCTATAATTAAAAAGCCACTATTTAAGCTATTATTATAAAGGATTAAACCATAAAGTCAAAATAACCGAAATAATACGTAACTCAAACTCTTCAATAGCCTACAATACATATTATTTAAAAATAAAGATGATTTCCAATGTAAGGTGATAAAATTGTAGTCTTTCATTGTCTACGCTAGAAGACATCACAACAATACTAAACACAAGGTTATACCAAACTAAAGCATCCACCATAAAAAGAAGCACTCACAACACAAAGTTCCTAGCATGGTAGACACACAATGAAGCTATTAAAAAATAGAACTACAGTATCATTGAAGACCATAGCATCCACACCACATTACTATTTTTCAATGAGCACCCACGAAAACTTACAAGAAAGCCTCGATGACGTCATTTGGACAACAGTGAATCCAACAAAAAACAATATGAAAATGAACATGAACTCAAAATCTCACTGCAAATTTTAGCTCTATTTTCATGTAGCATAAACATCATAACATAAAGTTAATTAGAAAAACCTAAAAATAATACTTATAACCGAGTATTTATTAGAAGTAAATTACTCAATAAAACTTATTTATCAAATAAAAGCACGCACCTAGCCCAACATTAACCTCTATAACATTTACATCCCCAAGGTATCATGAAGGCCTATCATTGTCTTCACCAACACATAGACCAAGCTATACTTTAAACCATAGCTCCATACAACAACATTCACTAAAGCATTCAGGTGCACATTTTGAGATTACTAAGGATGTCACAAAACAACATACTTTAGAAGCTTTGGAATCCAACAAATGGAGTACAAAACATACCCCAATCAACTTACAATTCCATAAAATATCAACAAGCCAAAACCAAACATCATGTTTTACAATACAAGCTAAAAAGTGAGAAAGGGAAATGCTTGACAGAGGAATGAAAGATTCATCCAACCAACCCACATAGGTATTTTCATGTAGTCATAATAAGAATAGTGTGGAGCTATTCTCCAAACACCATTAACCCAAGGTAGAGAAATCAAAACCTACCTAAAACCTCTACAATCCCTATAGCAAAGTTTTGATGGTAACGATAAGCTCTTAATTTTCCAGAGCTTCAATCTTTTCCTTTGATGTCCCTCGACTTTCTCCTCACTGCTTCCTCATTGTTTTACACCCTTTGTGCATGTTTTTTTCCAAGAACTCCTATCTCCACTACCCCCAAAAATAGTCGCAACCACATACCCTTCTTTCTCCATTACCCACTTCTCCTAGTCATCTAGGAGTGCGTTCAAAACAGTAATAATTCTCCACACCTCCCCATCACAAAGCAAGGTAACATGGTATTCCTCAAAGCAATTATTCATAACAATAAACTATTGACATTACAAATAAATTGAACAACTTTGTTGTTTCAAAGACAATCAATATCACCTCCCAACCATAAAGCAAGGTAACATAGTATTCCTCCAAGCAATTATTCATAATCTAAATAAATCAAATGACAACATATATGCTTGAACGAAAGTTAATATCATTAGGTATTATAAAGAACTAGCCAAGGCATTAACTAAAGAAAAGGTATTAAGTCCTCCTACTCAAGGAGCCTACTAAAAAAAACCTTTCCATTCAATTCTACTAGCAAAAACAAAGGCATACAAAAGATCTCCAACATAGAGAGCATGATATTCATTGCAAAAGGAAACTATTCTAAGAAATACCATTTCTCTAAGCACCCTTTTAAACAAAGCAAGGAAGATATTTATTGATTAAACACACAAAAATCAAGCAATCATATGCCAAACAAAAATATGAAAGATCTTTTTTTTTATGATAACCTTTTTGGGTTATCCACTTCCACTCCATCGACTCCATTGTTTTCTTTCTTTTAAAATAACCTCCCTATCGATGGTTTATGTCCCACATGCAAAACATGATATGCATCTACATGAAAGGGTATTCATCCATGTTACCCTAAGTTGTTTGATGAACAAGTCATCATAATTTCCATATTTTTATGGTATCTCATTCTTGGTGGTTGACCCTTTCTTCCACCCATGAGATAACTTGTTCTTGCAAGCATGTAAATATATTAGCAACATCATATTCTTATATTAAACAAATATCTACAACTAATCATCATATAGCCATACAATCCATCATTAAAACAACATATCAATTCATAAGTCCATCATATGAATAAGTTCACCAAGGGAGGGTGACGACATCTATTTAATTGGATTGGTCCCCTCACCCCTTTCCCTCCAAATTGGATGAATTTAAAATTGCCCTTTAATTCCAAAGTCAACCTCCCTCATTAAGCCACTTGTACACTCCATCCTCCACCTTTGCATTTTAGTAATTTTAAATTGTGCCCACATCACCCAATGCACACATGCCCCCATGCACATCTCACATCCCCCTAGGCCAATTTATGGCACTTGGGTGGGTGAGGATTCACCCCACCCAAGGCCATTAAATGAGGAGGGTGCACATTCCTCCATGTGTCCTCCCCAAGATTTACCTTGGATTTTCCACCCTCCACTTGGTGCCAAGTCACCTCCACCTCACCTCCATGTCATCCACCCCCTCCCTTCACAAAGCCTATAAATCCCCCTCCATTTCACTCATTTGCAACAACACATGAAGGAGCTAAAAAATACTATTAAAATCATCTCAGAGGTTAGATATGCATGTCATATTTTAATTTATTTTGCTAGTTTTAATTTATTTCATGCTTCTTTGTATGCTAACACAGGTGCTACTAATCAAGTTGTATGTTTGCATGTGTGTAGGTACTTGAAGCATTCTCCTCCATCACGGTGGTCAAACAACAAAACCCACCAACACTCGGTTGTTGCAAGGAAGAGACACATGAAGCATCATCATTTTCTTATGTCATAAGCCCTTAGAGGGTCATTTTGTTAAAAATAACAATATTTAATAAAAGAAACATCTCTTTTTAGTTCTATGTAAATGATGTATTTTATTTGCAAACAAATAGCGATCACGGTGGGATGAGTAGATTACCATAAGGACACTCCTCATCATTCATCAATAAACAATCAATTAGCACCCATCAATCAATCATGCCAATTCTTTTTTTTATATAATAGATTTATTTTCATGTTCATAGATTAGATTTCCTTTCATGCCCCAATAGAACCATCAACAAAATCACTAACAAAACCACCAGTAGAGCCACCAGTAGAACCATATATTAGATTTACTTTCATGTTCGTAGATTATATTTCCTTTCATGTACTTGGATTAGACTTACTTTATTGCCTTAGATTAGCTTTCCTTTCCTGCCTTAGATTAAATTTCCTTATCTATTTTCAAAGATTACATTTTCTTTCTAGTTTGTAGAATAGATTTACATTTTTGTTCATAGAATAGGTTTACTTTCATGTTTGTAACTTAGATTTACTTTCCTATTCCTAGATTAGTTTTACTTTTGTGTCATTTTATTAGCCCCAAGTACATTTGCTAGCTTTTGAGTGAGCCTCGTACCTAGTAATCTACTCTAGACACCTAGTGGTTGTAACAATTGGTTATCCATGCAATCTGGTAGGATGAGTAGATTACCATACGGTCACTTGTAAAAACAAAACAACAACAAACCTTGCAATTCATCTCATATTTTTTACCCATCATCTCATCTCCACTTTGTCATTACCCATTCCACTTTTTATCAATCGACTCATTGTTGTCATCTGTTCCGTCTTGCACCCACTCGTTGCTTGAGGGGATAGACAAAACCTCTATTTTTTTAAAATCAGTCATCTTTTTGATAAAATTTTGAAAATCAGTCACCTTTTTGTTGGGGCAACAAACAAAATATTTTTAACCAGTGGACCAAGTGTCTCTTTTTTTTTTGCACTACATCATGTTTCACGCAATACGATACAAGAAGGAGCATTTGTAGACACCAAAAATTAGCTAATTTTGTCACTACTCAAGTCAATTCTCATAGATCCATTCCAAAACCACTGTTAGTTTACTAAATCCATCTAGATCCACCATTAATTTTGATAAATTCACCAAATTCCTCCAAATTCCCTTCAAGTGTCTTTAGTCTTCCATAGTTTTTAATTAATTTCATTAATTTCCTCCAATTCATTAATTCTTCTTAATCATCTTCTAATTTCCCCCTACTCTATTTAATTCTTCTAATCCATTGTTAGCATTCATAATCATTCAAATCCACCTTGAAGTTCCCCCAACCTCCATTTGCCTAGCCTAACCCTCCATTAAACCTTAATCATATCATAATCCATGACCAAATCCTAAGAGGAATGCACATTGAATTTTAAATTCCTAATTAAATCCTCACAAACTCCAACATGCATCCTAAACCCTTCATTAAACCCCTAACCATACCCCTTGACCCTTGGTCAAATCCCTAGGAGATTGCACCATTAATTTGAAAATCCCAAGCAAATCCCTAGGAAGTCAAATCCCTTCCAAAATCCTCACCTAAGTCCCTTCCATTTAATTGGCTTGGTCCCCTCACCCCTTTCCCTCCAAATTGGATGAATTTAAAATTGCCCTTTAATTCCAAAGTCAACCTCCCTCATTAAGCCACTTGTACACTCCATCCTCCACCTTTGCATTTTAGTAATTTTAAATTGAGCCCACATCACCCAATGCACACATGCCCCCATGCACATCTCACATCCCCCTAGGCCAATTTATGACACTTGGGTGGGTGAGGATTCACCCCACCCAAGGACATTAAGTGAGGAGGGTATGCATTCCTCCATGTGTCCTCCCCAAGATTTGCCTTGGATTTGCCACCCTCCACTTGGTGCCAAGTCACCTCCACCTCACCTCCAAGTCATCCCCCCTCCCTTCACAAATCCTATAAATTCCCTTCCATTTTACTCATTTGCGACAACACATGAAGAAGCTACATAAATGCTATTAAAATCATCCTAGAGGTTAAATATGCATGTCATATTTTAATAAATTTTGCTAGTTTTACTTTATTTCATGCTTCTTTGTATGCTAACACAGGTGCTACTAATCAAGTTGTATGTTTGTATGTTTAGGTACTTGAAATATTCTCCTCCATCAGAGTGGTCAAACAACAAAACCCACCAAAACTCAATTATCGCAAGAAAGAAACACATAAAGCATCATCATTTTCTTTTGTTATAAATCCTTAAAAAAATCAATATTTAATAAAAGAAACACCTCTTTTAATTCTATATAAATGAACACTACAAAGGCTCCATCATCATAAATAATTTCTTTGCAATAAAACTCTCAAATAAAACCAAAAGAATTAAAAAAAATTAAATTAATCTTAACCAAAGCAAATCCAATTATTAGATGCATTGTTATTATGATTTTGCCAAAATAGGATGCAACCTAGGGAGATGCCATAGCCATAAATAAACAAAGAGGGAGTAGTAACGAAAGTACGTAGAATACTTAAAAAAACCAAAGAACGTAGATGGTATTTTAGTCAACTTTTTACAAATGACGGAATGTTAGTCAATTTGACCTCGCTTTTATACACCTTCAATTGGAGTTTTTAGTGCAAAATGAAGTCTTTATAAAGGATGTGACGTTTTAAAATTAAATAAAAATTTAATGTATGTTTTACCTTGCCTCCTATTTACATTTATTTTTGAAATACTGAAATATCTAATGTTAGATTCGTCTAACAACAAGGTGTTAAAATTTGATTGTCTAGTTATACTTTTGATGGACCCCATATTCGAAGTGATTGCCTAAAGAACTACATTAAGTAAGTTGATGGGATTAACGGACAAGATTTTCTATGTGTTGCACATTGATGTTTCTTTTTAAACGTAGCTTTGGTTCATATGGTCCATATTAAGTTGTTAGGTCCTAAGATGATAGTGTTTATTGTTTAAGATAATATGGGTTTTGTTTATATTATATTTTAATGATAGTGTTTATTGTTTTAAATAATATGGGTTTTGTTTATATTATATGTTAGTGTTAAAAGATGGAATCTATTGTACTAAATTTTATATTAGTTAAAATTTACATTTAAAAAAATGATTTGATTTTAGAAGGTTTTGATAATGTGTTTATTTTTTTGAGTAATACTTTTAATACATATCCACCATGGGGATTGAACCCGCGTTACATCATCGATAATGTAAGTGGCATCCTTGTCGGTAGACCAAACTCATAGGGATAAGATAATTACAACATAATTGTGATAGATAAGGTGTTAATAATTTAACAATAAACTTATAGTACTATAAATCTATAATTTGCCATCTTTATGGAAGATTTTGTTTTTATGATTCCATTTTAATGAAGAAGAGGAACCAGGAGAAAACATCATCATGTGCATGTTATTTACAGGTTGCACATTCACTTTTGGATTTGGATCCGATGTATGGATATGAATACTGGAAACTAAAGAAGGAAGAGTAGCTTTCTGACTGTCCTGATTCTGTACAAGATTCTAAGACTGATGAGTTCTTAAACTTGGACTCCTTCGGATGATAGGTAATGGGTGAGGTATTCTCAAAGAAGTTACCCTTGATAGAGGAGGCTGATTAAATATGATTTTGGCTTTTTGTCTATCATCAGCTACATCAATTTGATACTCAAAAAAAGATTTCATTGTATCCACTGAGTGTAGACTCAACTCCCATTCTCTCGAGATCTCAAAATCAAAAAATGTTATAGGCATTGAAGTTGCCTCATCAGAACACATGCCGACTGGCACTACATATTTACTCTTCTCATAATTGAATTTGATAGGAACTAATGTGTTACACACTTGACACAAAAATTTAACTGTAATTGAAAGTTCAAAACTTCCTGGTTTCAGATCCAAGCCTCTGGTTTCTATTAACATCTGCCATATTTTTTCAAAAGTATCATCCTGCAATGGATATGGGAAGTCAGGGTAAAAAGTTACATATTGTACCCCATGTGATAGTGAAGCCACAATTTACCCAATAATAGCTTGGTCGAATGAAGTGAATCGGTTGTCTACTAGACCATAGTAGGTAGATCCTAGCAAACCCTTACGGAATAATGGAGTAATTACAATTTGGATTGCTCCAAAATGTATAAAATTATATCCCTGTAATTTCATCTGAGAGAGGGCCTTTAATTCAAAAGGATTGAACACTGATATTTTTCTACAGGCTTTGGTTCTATTGACCTTAATATTGCTTTCAACAATTTTGAATAGTTGTTTAATTTTTGGCCTGTATATATTCAGAGGCAAATGTCTTCTAATAAAACTAGACTCAGATTGTTTCAATAGTTTCTTCTGTTTGTCTAGTTGGTATACTTCTTTTTCAGATAATTTAGGAATAAGTAAAGAAAGATCATAACTGCCAATATCTAAATTTTTTGATTCTATTTCATCAATTTGACACCCATAATTTATCAAAGTATCATCCAAACCAGAATTAGATGCAAAAGAATCCATGTAAGCTGGACTTACAGATTTACTATGTTTGACTATAGATGCTTCTAAGACATGCTGTCAGACTTCTTGTAGACGGTGTTTGATTGTGGTCGATACCTTCTACAACACTTTATTCAACAGGTACATAAGAGCATCAACAATTTCTACAATGAAGATTGATGAGACAACTATATGAACTTTTATCATTCAGACTCACTAACATAGGGATCTAGGATTCGAACAAGGTTATGATACCAAGAAATGTAGAAGAACTCTAGCTTGAGAATCTAGATGCAATATTCTTGTCTTTGCAATTAATCCTTGGTTGTTGGAAAACACTAGATTCAATGCATAAAAACTAGAGAACACTTCTTGATTTGAGAACAACAAATAATACTCACAGAGTGGAGTTTCCTCACCACCTCGGATGGGTTTCCTCTGATATATCACTATTGAATGGTTCTAGGAACATAGATCCTAGGTCAGACAAAGCCAGTGGAGCACTAGGGACTGTTTAAGAAATCAGACTTATAAATGAAAATTTGCAGAAGCTATTCCCCTAGGAATAGGCTGGAATCTATACTCGCCAGCAGAGAAAGCAATTAGCTCAACACAATAAAATTCTCAATGACAAAAATGAGCATCGAGTCTCATTTTATAGTTTTTACATGAGAAGAACTCTCGAGAAGAAGTGAGAGATTAGAACATGTGTACACCTAAGATTGGGCCAACACTAAAAGTTGTTACAAAAGATAAACCCAATCTAAAAGTAGTTACAACACGTGTTGGACTAACAAACTTCTCAACACGTGATGTAAAAGTGGGTATAAAAGATAAACCCAATCTAAAAGTAGTTACAACACGTATTGGACTAACAAACTTCTCAACATGTGATGACTAACAAACTACTCAACATGTGATGACTAACAAACTATTCCACATGTGATAACTAACAAACTATTCAACATGTGATAACTAACAAACTAGTCACATGTGATAACTAACAAATTATTCAACATGTGACAACTAACAAACTAGTCACATGTGATAACTAATAAATTATTCAACATGTGACAACTAACAAACTAGTCACATGTGATAACTAACAAACGGTGGTCTTAACCTTATTGATGAAGGTCAGTGTCTAACCGTAGTAGTTTATGTACAATTTAATTTCTACCGGCGTGCAAAATATTCATGTATGCGGTACATATCGGTTAGTGATGCTTGGTAGTCTGTACAATCTTGAATCATACGAGCAACTGCAGCATCAATTTTTGAATCTTCTGGTTGAGCATCTAGAGGGGGTTCTGGAGTAGGAGGATCTGGACTGTAAACTTGTTCTTCATCCACAAAGACAAAAACCTGTGGAGCCTCTGTAAAATTGATTCTTACAATATGTGTGAATAAATTTCTTTGCCAAGATGAATCTAAAATGAACATATTGAAAAAATCTAAGAAAGGAATAGACATTGCCCTGGATGAATTTTTGAGAATAATCACATCGTCCAAAACTCCATTATTGAGACAGTGTTGTATCATGGCTGAAGTAAACAGACTCCAATGACCTGAATTGACAAACACATTAATGCGACCTGCAAAATTATATACAAAATCAATGTAAGGCACATAATTTATGGAAAATCTAATCTGCGACGCTTGAGGAAAGAATCCTCGTATCCTTTGACAAAAGGATTGTCTTTCAATAGGTGTTTGTAAAGGCCAACGCTGCCATGCCTGAGGATGTCCTCCAAACATATGCATATGTGCCAATTCTCTGGTTAGGGCATCTGGCAGAGAATTATCCTTTCCCAGAATGTACTCAACTGAAAACTGATATTGTGATAGGAGGGTCTGCCACCATGCATAGCGACCACGACAGAGTTGGGCAGAGATTTTCTTACCCATGAACCATTTGAAATTTTTTACTGTCAGTTTGAATTATAAAGTCTTCAAGCAATAACAATGTTCTGTATTTTTCTATACCTTTTATTATGGCCAAAATTTCCTTTTTTGTTGGCCAATAATTCAATTCATGTTTCTGGAACTGACCTGATTTGTACCCTAAAATTTTCTCTGTCTGATCTCTTTTAACTAAAAGAATGCAAGCCCAAAACTCCTTGCTTGCATCTATCTATAAAACATATGGCCTTGAGAGTGCAGGTTCTAAAGGCGGTAAATTCTCACAAGAAGATTTTAGATTGACTATTGCCTTTGTTGTTGTAGAGGACCAACTGAAAGGCTCGACTTTCATACAGTCTCTGATGGGTTTTGTAATCATGGAGACACACTGCAAATAATCATGCAGATAGTTAATACATCCTAGAAAACGCTGACATTGGTCTTTTGAAATCAGCTGGTCAGGGAACATTGCAATTTTTTCTAGAACATGTTTTTGCATTACAATTTTACCATCCTTAAGTAGAACACCCAAAAATTCCACTTCTTTTACAACAATTTGGAATTTCTTTTTGTCTCTGCTGAGACCTACTCCATGTTTTAACATCAATTGTTTAAATTGTAGAACATGTTGCTCATGTTCTGCTAGAGACTGGCTAAAAACCAAAAAGTCATCAATGTAATTGGCCAAGAACTGATGGTAAGGTTGACAAATCCTATCCATCCTCATCTGAAATTGTGTTGGTGCGTTCTTGAGCCCAAATGGCATCACAAGCCATTCATATAAACCTGTAGGTGTTGTGAATGTTGTTTTATGGATATCTTCTGGTTTTATTTTAATTTGATGATAACCAGAAACACAATCAAATTTTGAAAAGATCTTCCCCTGTCCTACTCTTTGAATTAATTGTTGCTTGTCTGGTAAAGGCCATTTTATATTCTGAGTGATAACATTCAATGGAATGTAATTTATAACCATACGTGCCTTACCTCTTTTTTGCTCTGAATGTTTTTTGACAATAAAAGCAGAACAAGAATAGTTAGATTTTGAGGGGCAAATCAAACCTTTCTGCAAAAGTTCTTGTGTCTGATTTCTAGCCTCTTGATCATCTTCTTTATTTAGAACTATTCTTTTTCCAACAACTGGCTGATTGTGAAAAGTAGGAATTTTAGCCATTGGGGACTCGGTGCTCCATTTCTCTAATGGATGCTCTACACAACATTCTTCCATTTGTTCTACAAGTTTTTGTATTCTATCTGGACTGACATCCATATTCAAAGCACTTAAGGAGTGTAAAAACTCCTGTTGAATTCTTTGTTTCTCCAATGCTTGTTCATGACTGATAATATCTTCGAGAGAAGGATCAGTCCATTGTGCCTTTAGTTTTTGAGCATGAAACACAGTTGGTATTCTTGGAACTGTAATTTTTTCATTATCAATATTCAGCACTAAACAATGTTGAGCAACTGTGTATGGTCCATAAGTATCTAATAATGGACTTCCCAAACCAACATCATATCCTGCATCATTTATCTGCACAAAGTTAGCATATATAATTTTACCAGAGATTTGAATAGGGATATCAAATGCAAAATACTTCAAACCTCTTTGTCCATTCATTGTTGATACTCTGAAATCCTTTGTGGATTCTACCCAATTTTGAACCATTTTCTCATGACAGAAATTCAAGTTACAACCAGTATCTATGAAAGCAACTATTTTCTGAAAATTTATACCACCATCTCCTGCAATCCGAATTGGACACAAAATCTGATGATATGAATGCACCATTTTGTTTATCTATAATTGAGCACTTTTAGATGCTAAAGGAAATTTATGATAAACAAATTTTTGTTGTTTTTTATATTTACTGGTTTTTTATGAGGCATCAGAGATTTTGGATCCTTGAAAGGATCATATTTGTGTAAAGCCTGAGTGGCTTGAATCTCATTGTAATCAGATAGAGCATCTGATTCAACATCTATTTCATCTTTTATTTGCTCAGAGGAAGAAGAAGACTCTGAAGTATTATTATAAGACCTGTACAGGGCTTCTTGAGCCTCAATTTCATCTTCATCTATTTCAAATTCACAGTCACTACAATATTCTAATTCAGGCATTGTAGGATCAATAGGATATACCATAAACATATCATTAATGGACTGCAATTCCTGTTCATCAATCTGTTCATTATCTTCATCAAAAATTGAACTTTTAGTATCTGATTCAACTATACATTTAAACACTGAAACGTTCTGTTGTTTCCAAAAATCTAACTGTTCTACAGTTTCACACATTTCCCATTCAGTATTAACATTTGGGTCTGCAAATAATGCTCTGACATGTTTTGGAGCTTTAGATGGGCAAGAATGAGCATAGTGGCCTTTATTTCTGCAAGCAAAGCAACAGACATCCTTTGGGTCTTTCTTAGGAGCTTGTCTGCGTCTTCTAAAATACTTAAAAGGCTTATACTTCTTACCTTTACTCTTAACAAACCTTCTTCTAACTGTTCTAGGTTTCTTGTAGGTTTCTGCACCATCGATACCTGAACATTCTTTTATTGTAAGGGATTTGCTTGTTTTGGAAACCTTCTGAAATAAATAAATTTTACGACATTCCTGTCGCACTGATTCAACTATATCAACAAAATACAAAGTATTTATGTCCACACCCTGTTGAGCAATTTTATCTAAGACCAACTGTCCTAGACCTTTTGGTAAAGAAGATAAGAACTGAATTTTAACAAATTGGTCTCTGTGTAAATTCAATTCATAAACTTTCTTCATGTAATCCTGCACGTATTCTTCAAATCTACTCATATCATACAATTTTTTAAATGCAAGATTAAGCTGATCTTCTTTTTCTTTATTCACATTATTGGGTGTGAATTCTAATAATAAAGCTTCATGCAGTAATGGTAAACCTTGTTCATAGACCTGCATCTTGGACTCATCTGATGCATGTACCCACCATTGTAATACCATACCAACAAAGTGTCTGGTGCACAACTCAATGATTGCGTTGTTATCAAAATTATGTATTGCTTGCAGAGAGCTATAATGGTTAACCCAAATATGGATAACCTCTTGAGGATTAGGGTTGCCATCAATGTTTAGAATAAATGCACCTTCTTTTATGTTGAAAGGGAACATAAACTTAGACTGTTGTGTTGTTCCTTCAACTCTGGCCATGTTCATTTGTGGTTTAACAGAAGATGATTATGTTTCTTTTTGTTTCCCTAATTTATTTTGTAGGGCTTGGTAACCCGTAGGAGTTATGTTAATTGGCTTAGATGCTTTAGCCAATTTTATAGGGATACTTGGTTTTGCCTCAGACTTTATTTTTTTACTATCTGTCTTTACTGCATTTTTTTGTTCTTCTTGGAATAATCTGACTGCTACCAGATTTTCATTTACCTTCTGTAATTCTGATTGTATTTCTCCTAAATATACTTCCATATTATCAAAATGCTTTTCAGCATACTGACTCCAGTTGTTGATGTAATTCATTTGTCTGATAGATTCATACTGATCTGCAATATCATCGACATCATGTTCAAGAATGCAAGATACATCTGCTCTTACTATGGGTAATTCAGTATTTGAAGTGGTTATATTTTAAAAAATCATATAATGTTTATAAACATTGTGCAATAGTTTTGGGGATAAAGCTAAGTATTTTGTAGCCATCTACATTCTTTTATGTGATAATCAATGTCTTCCCTCTTATTTGCATGTATGTTTTCTATGACAAAAAGTTACGAGCCATAATTTTTCTTTTCATTTTGAAGAGTTTATTCACTTTTCTAGATTAGCTTGACATGAAAAGTTGTAGCAATTTTCAAATAAAACCTATTAACCATAGGATTTTATCACCAACACGTTAGAATCACTCATGCTAGACTCGTTTAAGCAAACCATAGCAATATTGTCTCTTCATGCAACGATGACTTACAATAACCAAATTATAGAAAAATAATACAATAGAGATTTTGGTAGCATAAACACTTATGAACATCACAAAATACACCTAGTATAAACCATATGTTTGATAATATTACAATGCAAGAGATATATATTGTAAGAAGAAATAATTTCTATCATACATTTATTACTATTAAAATTGAAGTGTATAGAGTTGTGCAAAAGGCTTGGTTAAGTTTGTGGATATAAAAACAAGTTAAATATTATGGTACTATTGATGATGATTAAAAACAAGTTGAATATTATGGTGCTATTGATGATGATTTATAATAGCAAATCAAAATTCATGATGGTGATGATGATTTTTCCATGCTAGAATTGGTGGACTCATTACAAGAACAATAAAATTAAGAAACCAACATGGAATGAAGAAATATAGTTAGCAATATCCTTGATGTTTCATGTAGTGGGAAGGAAGAAGAAAATGATTTTCTTATTATTCCTAATAAATCAAATGTTCCCATGGAAGCTCAAGACTAGCCTTCTCTTATTCTTTGTCAACTACAAGGTTTTCTATTTGTGTGTAGGATTTCTATTAAGTCTCTATTTTAAGGCTATTTATAAATGTTGCTTAGGATACCATAGACAAAATTAGTTAAAAATTACACACAAATATATGTATGTTGAGTATAGTTAATAAATTATTTTGATAGCTATTGAGTGCAAGTGTTGCAATATAAAACAAACATGATATAAGGACTTTGTTTGTACTATTTTATATAGTAGTACTTTGAGATAGATTCACCTTATAGTTTTGTTGATCTCTTCTAGTCATAGGTAGTAAAATAATAATTTTTTTTTTTTTTGGAAAGTATTCAAAGTTCCAAGATTATCTTTGTGACTTTGGAGGTATTGAGATAAGACTAGATCCAAGATGATATCTATATTTAGGATTTGATTTTAGGAACAAAAAGGTACAACAAGATTTGATGTGGATGTTCCATAGAATTTTAAAGAATTTTATGTTGAAGTTTAGGAGGTTGTCTAAGATTTAATATAAGTCTTCCATATAACGTTTTAGTATTTGATAAACCTTTTACAGGGTTTGCTAGGTCTCCATAATACATTGAGTGGGTTAGAGACCCTCCCATTGAAGGAGGGCAAATTCTACTGCACACCTCTTTTTCATGCTATAATGCCTCAAAAGCAAAGTAGACCACCAAAACAAAAAAAGGTAATAGAGCATAAAAGAAGATGAACATGATAGTACTAAAACTTATAATGGATATGAGGAATCAACTAGTCAAACTATAAAGCATGACCCTAAGGATCCAATAATGTTGATCCCAAAAAACTTGGGGTGGCTCTACACTTGGACAAGGGTTCTCAATTGAACCTTGTCATTTTGTTTGAGTTCTTTAGTGGAAAATTTTGGGTTCACCAAGAGTTTGTTTAAAGGTTACCCTAAATCTGTGTTTGTTTGTCTAGTTTGCATACACTTAAGGTTTTTATCCAGACAACTATGATACAAAAGGATGATTATGCAATGCTTATAAAAATAGTATGCATATAACTGGATTTTTAACCTATATGCTTTTTTATTTTCATATAAAATCTATAAGACTAAATAAGAATTACAACACTTAAAGGGAAATATATTTCCTTTTGATCAAGGGTGCAAGTATGAATGCACAAATAAATTCAAGCCTAAAGGTGTGAATACTACATGTAATTTGAACTTTTGAATGCCTAGAAAATGCAAAAAGGTTGTGTTACCTTAATACATAATTTAGTGAAATATCCTAATTCTTTAATTCCCAAATTTAATGAGATATTTAGACAAAGAGTGAAAAATTATAGCATATTAATATTGAAATAAAAAACATGAAACAAGAATACCTAGACACATGGTGGGAAATCTATTTATGTCCTAGAATCTAATTCATATCTTTGTAATAGGTTCACTTGTTTCTATCCTATAAATCTAAGAAGACAAAGACTACAAGGGAAAAAATAATAGTGTACCTTTTTTTTAATAGTAATGTAAATCCAAGCTGCAAATCTACATGATTTTTATGCTAAATGAATGCAACTAACTAGGTATTAAAAAATAATAGTTGTACCTTTATTTTTAATAGTAATGCAAATCCAAGCACCCAGGTGTTGTAGGTGAGTTGGAGAGGAGAGGGCAATCCTCCAAGGGAGGTCCCAGGTTCGAATCTCCACCCTACCAAAAAGCTGAATTGGGTACCCAAAATCTAGCTGATAATGTTGGTGCAGGCAGGGATGGGTGCAACCCCCGGGTGACTTTGATGGTGTAGAACCCCCTGTTCGTGGTCTCTTACACCAAGGTGGCCCCGCAAGGGGTTTTTCGCTTAAAAAAAAAAAGTAATGCAAATCCAAGCTACAAATCTACATGATTTTTATGCTAAATGAATGCAACTAACTAGGTATTAAATAATAGTTGTACCTTTCTTTTTAATAGTAATGCAAATCCAAGCTACAAATCTACATGCTTTTTATGCTAAATGAATGCAACTAACTAGGTATTTTTCCTTACTTTTTTATTTTGCTTTTCAAAGTAATGAATCATAGAGATAACACTTTCATGTAGTGAAACCTATTCTACTATGCTATTTTATGCCAATACAACTCAATGTTTAATCAAGAGAGAAAAAAATAAGGATATCCTTTCACAATGGCTAATAAAATGCTTATTCTACTTGCAATTTTAATAAGAAAATTAATTCAAAATGACCTAAAATAGTAGGATGAAATTGACCACATATAAGATATGTATACATAAAATAACTCTTATCATGAAATGAAATGACAAATTACAAGAAGAGATGACATTAATTCACTAACCATAGCATCTACTATGATTATGAAATATATGATATGATATTTTGTACCTTTGTAAATATGCACATAAAAACCTATTTTAATGCCATAGGAATTGAGAACAAATAAAAAATACATGTTTCGAAATAACAATAAACAAATATGAGGATCTAAACCTATTTTCAGAAATTACAAAAATGTTGTGCCAAGGTCAAAATCATTGGGTGAGGGTCAAAATCATTGTGCAAGGGTAAAAAATGCTAGGTAGGGGTTGAAAATGCCATAAATAGCAACTCGTAGACAAAGAACCTATAAAAAAAAAACCTAAAAAACATAAACCTACAATAGAAACCTACAAATAAAAAATTGCATCAATAGATTGGACCTTGTCCATGTGATCTAAAGCTATTAAACTTGTTTGATGCATGGATCATGCCCCAAGTTTTTCATTTAAGGTTCTTGAAACTAAAAGGAGCTCAAAATATAGAATCATGCAAATAAATAAAATATACAATGTTGAAAAAAAAAAGTAAGAGCTAAGGTATTAGATCTAGATCTTCCCTTATTGTAACTTAAAAAAGAAATTACCAAATGCTTCTTGGATGCTTGCCCTCATGGAGAAATAACATGCCCCTAAGATCCCCTAATGATGACTTCCTTTGTGTATATTTACAAAATAAAAGTCATACCTATAGAATGATTTCCCTAGCATGCCTTTGAGTATTACAAACTTCATGGATTGATTTAGAAATTCAATCACAAAATAATTGATTGGACTTTTTGACACTGCAAAGAGGTTTTTTTATAGAAGAAAACCAACTTTGGAAGCTCCACCAAGGGTTATGTGAGGGATATTTTTCAAGTGTAGTTCAGGTATGTGAAGTATCTAGTTAGGCTAGTTGTATGGTACTGATTGGATAGTTAGGTTAGTATTGCATGGATTTAAATACCCTAATTGGCATTTTCATTGGTTTATTGGGAGGTGGATTGAGTAGTTAACTACCTTTGATTAACAATTTAGATAAGAAAAACAAGATTTGGTTGATTGTGCCTGAGATCATTGGACCATGGTATTTTGAAGGGTCAAATTATGGTCAAACATAGTCATGTTTATACTTGTTGGAAAGATATATTTTTAGCTTTATAACAATATCAATATTGTGAAATATGGAGGTGATTTGGTTGAGTTTTGTAAATGAGGAAGTTGATGGCATATTTTTCCCCCAATTTAAGTATAGATCAGTAATTTTATCAAATCAATCAAAAGAGTGATTGGTGATATGTCAAATGGTTCATCTAAAGGTAAAATTGAGTGTCTATATTTACCTCCTTTTAAAGTGTTCATTGTAAAATTAGTGCTTCAAATGTATCAGTTTATTAATTTTGCAAATAAGGGGTGCCATATTTGGGATGTTGGTTGATGAATGCATTAATTGCAATATGCTATGCTCAAGTATCCACATACTTGTAGTTGGGTATACCCCCTTGAGTTTCCAAGGTGAGCCATTGGTGAATCATGGAAACATGAATATTTTACAAAAAATGAATGAAATTTGAATCAACTATTAATTATTATTTTTTGTTTTCTAAGGTTTGGACAAAATAATTTAAATTAATTTGAATATGAATATGAATTGAATTTTAATTGAATTTGAATTTGGAGGGGGGTTTATAAAATGATGGCCCCATTTCCCTCATTTCATTTTTGTTGCACAAGAGAAAGGGAGTAGGAAGGGAGAGCATTTTAGCAAAGTATGATTTTGAGGTAAAATTTGTCAATGATGGTTCACGAAAATAAATTAAGGCACCAACTAGAGATAACATGGGCTTCCAATAGAGGAGAACTAAAGCCCAAGGTAATTTTTCAAAATTCATGCCTTGATTTTAAATTATTTTCTCATTTTATTTCTATTTTTTTTTTTAAATCACGCTCATATGGTGTAGATGTGGCCATACGATATTTTTGCATTCATACAACATTTTTGTAGCTGTATAAAATTTTACACTAATATGAAATTTTTGTGATCATATGGTATTTTGAAAACAATACAACATTTTTGCATGTGTCACTTTGATTGCCTAAATAGACTCAAAACATAGTCATGTTTATACTCATTTGAAAGTAATTTTTGAGTACTTTTCAATGGTGTGGTTTTTTCTCTTCTTGAGGCGTTTTGGGTGGGGTTACCCTTTTTATTCCTTCTATATTACTATCAATGCTTAAAATTATGTCAAAAGATAGTCATATTTATAATTTTTAGAAAGCATTTTCTAATATCTTTGTAATGATGATGGTAACAAATAATTTGGATTTTTTATGATGAAATTGAATTTTTTTCAATTGGTTATATAGGATTAAAATAGGTCCCACCCATATTACATCATCATCACATAGTGGTATTATAACAAATTTTGAATATTATCCATGTATTGTTGGGCAAGATTGTTAGAAATAGAGTATATTTCATCATTTGGGTCATGTAAATGTATCTTCCAAGGTACATACTTAGGACATTAGATTACTTTAGGGGGAAGTTATCTAGTTACTTCATGCAATGTAATAAATGCACAAGTGTCAATGTGCAAGTTGTATATGTGCAAGTTGTCCCTTGCACAACTAGGTAGAGTGTTGGCCAAGGAACCTATTTTCCTATATAAGAAAGGCCTCATTGTAATACAGATATAGAGTTGGGGGACATAGTCAGATAGTGTAGCTTAGAGCATAGTACAGTTCTGTGTAGATCACCATCCATTGGTGATGGGTGCAATGTAGTTCAGTAGCTTTATTAATGGAGTGTTCATTTCCTCCATAGCTACATTGTATTCTTTTATGTCATTTCTATTTACAACATATTTTAGTCATCTAGCAGATTTACTTTCTTTCATATTATTCTGCATCTTGTGATTGCTATCTCCCAGTGCTCATTACATCAAAATCTAATAGTGGTATCAGAGCCATGGTAGATCTAGCCATAGTAGGTCAATAGGAAAACCACCATTATTATTGAGCCTGAGTTTTTTGTCAACCTGACGTGTTGCTGGACCAGCCACTATCAAAAACTCTCAGAAGAGTCTAGGTGGTAGAATTAGGGAGAGCCCAAGTGAGGACTGAAAGAAATCTTAGTTCCAAAAATACTGAGATTACATTTGACTAGAGTCTTTTCCACAGAGTTGCAAGAAAAACTCGTGAAGACTAGGACTCAACATTCAATCCACTAGATTGACAAATCATCTAGTGAAGATCATCCAGGATATCTAGAATTTGCTAACTATTGCCTAAAGTTTCTTTTGTTGTAGAAAATTAATTCTCAGAGGATTGGGACTCCTCCTACAACAGAAATCTAGGAGACTCCAACTTCATTGCCCGAAGGTCGGTGTGCCTTCATAGTGCATAGATTAGTTCCTTGTGCAAGAGAAGAATACTACGAAAGAAGACTTCTAGTGAAGAGTCATGGTGAAGTCAGGAGACTGAAGATCTCCATTGTTGGATTGAAGAACTTCACAGTTGAAGAACAGGCCATAGAAGCCTTGATACAAAAAAGGCCATAGAAGCCTTGAAGAAGAAGCCATAGAAGCCTTGATACGAAGAAGCCACAGAAGTCTTGATACTAAAAGGCCATAGAAGCCTTGATACTAAAAAGCCACATAAGCCTTGATACTAAAAATGCCACAGAAGCCTTGATACTAAAAAGGCCATAGAAGCCTTGATACTGAAAAGGCCACAAAAGCCTAGATACTAAAAAAGGCTCCAGAAGCCTTGATCCTGAAGAAGAATTCAAAAAGAATATCTGATTCAGAAGCAGATTAAGATTTTAGTACTAATATTTTTATTGTAGGGAAAGAAGATTCAATGAGTTGGGAAACTTCCTACAAGAAATTTAGGAAGAGTATCTTCTTTAGAATCAACTCAACACCTGAAGCAAAAATGAAGAGATCAGGAGAAGATCTCATTGAAGAACTTCCAGTCTTGGAAGAAGAAGAAGGACTAGGAGAGTCCTACTCACATTCAAAAGTAGTAGAATCAGATATCCAGAAGAAGATCTCACCACCAACACTTCTAGGAGTAGAAGGTTGAAGAGAAGGTCTCAAGGAAGACCAACAAAAGTTGCAAGATCAAAGACCTTGGGAAGGTCTCAATGAGCATCCAATAAAAGGCTAGGAGAGCCTTACTGAAGAAATCATCAAAGGAGAACTCACTAGAGAAATCCACTACCAAGGAGAAGCCCCTGATAGTGAAGGACTTGGGACAATTATTGCCATCCAACAACAAGCCCAAGAGAAGGAGAATTTGGCAAGGAGTGCCAAATCTGAGAAGGAGAATTTGGCAAGGAGTGCCAAATATGAGAAGAAGAATTTGGCAAGGAGTACCAAATCCAGAAGAAGAATCTAGTGAAGACCTCAAGATATTCAGAATCTTGAGAAGAAGATCCTACTTGAAGTCAGAATTTGACAAGAAGACTTGAAGACAGAAGAAGCTCACCAAATATAGGAGATTTGAAGATTACCTCTCACAACAAGAAGGCACCACTTCAGAGACAAATACTTCTCCAAATATACAATAGAAGGAGGAGACCACAAGAGGAGAACAAGCCACCAAATCTTAGGCTCGTGAAAGAAAGTTTGAGATCATATTTTGGTGAAGAAGGAGTTATTCAAGACAGTCTACAAAAAGTTACAAGATCCTACTTGAAGCAACAACTTGGTGATCTTAGACACCAAGATTCACATCCTCTATAGAAGAGGTAAAATAACTATGAAATCTTTAAAAAGGTAAGCAAATTTTGGTGCAAATAAACTTGTTAATTGGATTACTTATCAGATTTTTTATAGCACCTTAATTTAGATTAAAGTTGCAAGAAGAAGAAAAATTGGATTACAGTCTTCAAAAAGTGCAAAAAGAGAAAAGTTATTTTTAAGGTTCATTTGCACATTAATTAGGATTTGATTTTAGTATTACATCTATCAACTACCTATCATCTACTTTGGAAAAATAAAAAGAAGACTAAGTCCTACAATATTGATTGTAGTGAAATTGTAGAATAATTATTGAAGGTTCATTTCAAATTATTCTTGATTAGTTGTAGTAAATTGATTAAGTGCATTATCTTGAGAGTTGATTGGAGTGATAAGGTGAAATTTTTAGTGCATTAAAAGTGAAATATTATTAGATTCATTTGCACTATTCTATTGCTCTCAAAAGGATTAGTTTTGTGTACTTGAGAAGGGCACAAAATCTGATTTGAATCAAGTGTCTAAAGACACTATTAAAGCATATAAATCTGCAACACATAGTGGCCAAGGGAAGCCACAAAAATAGGTTAGTACAATCCAAATAGCAACTAACTAAAGGTAGAAAAAGAAGCTTCAAATATTGAGACTTGGTGAGTCTCAAATCCAAAGCATTACAGGGTTAATTGCATGGTACAAAGGGCAGAAAATTACAGCTACAAAGAAGCTTCTATCTACATCATTAAGGGCTTGGATTTATCATCAAAGTATCCAAGCAAAAAGGGTAAGGAGTCTAGCCAAAGAGACATCCTCAAAACCCCCATATTTGCATTCAAAAATCTGCTACAAAACCAGAATTTCAGACCTGCAAAAGAGTGCAAGAAAAGGTGCAATAAAGAAGGTTTTATATACATATAAGGTTACATGGTATTGCACTTCTACAATACGTTATACATAGGAAGAGAGAATATTTGAAGGTGCCTCAAAAGGCACAATATCTATAAGGTAAGCCAACCAAGGAAGGTCGAATGTTAGCACTCTTCTTCCATAGCAAAAGGAGCCACTCAAAGGGCTCACTCTATGCATATCTTGGATGGACGAACTTGCAAAATCAAAGCCCACATAAGGCTATTATCAAGTTGCATTTACGTAGACAAAAAGAGTGCTCATCTACAAAGAGAAGGCATCAAAATCTACTTCTACCAACATGGGATAGACAACATAACAAGAGGCTATCTACACTACAAAGAAGCACATGAATCAACATGTTGAAGGTATAGAAGACAAGGAGAAAAGGTGCTACATTCAAGGTATTAAACTTGGAGAAGATCATCCACCAAAGGAAGCACCAAAATCACCATTCGAAGCTCCATAGCGCCTCATCAATTCACCTACAAAAGAAAATATTGCTTGTTATCCAAGAAACAAAGCAAGCTAAGGAAAGGCATACGAAAGGAGTTATAATATTCTCCTTGGAAGTATTATAGCAAAGGAATTCATGCAGAGAGCTTGAATGCCACTTGGCATAAACTTTCTAAGGTACCATTTCATCTCTCAACGCTCAAGAAACCTCACGCAAGAGTTACAGGGAATATCAAGGAAGTGGTGACACTTGTTATCTTCCACAAGCCTCACACAAGTGCCCACATGAGTGCTCATATATTATAGAGTGACCAAGAAGCATTAAAGAAGGAAATTGGTATATTAAGAAAGGTGGAGCGCTCATACATAATGGATGTGACACTTGTCACAAAGTTCAAGATCTTTCTTCCATAAAAAGGTGCTCAAGTCCAAAGCAGTCAAGCATAGGAAAGTGTAGTCAAAGCATAGCAAAGTGTAACATGGAAGGAAGGAAGAGGAAGCATTAAAAGCTCCTGGTCTTGAAGGTCAAACCTCTCCATATTTGCAGCACCTACATTCCAACATTAAATACAAGGAATTCCAAAGCATAAGCATTGTTTCTAGCACCAAAGGAGGACATTAAAGTGTTATTATATTCAGCCAAAAAAGGTGTCGAACAGTGTGGTGATACAACATTCAAAGGTAAGGTTTAAATCCCATTTATTATTGCTTTCACTTTAGGGAGATATAAGGGTTATAAGCTAAGGTCAAATCTTAGATTTTGAAAGCAAAAACCATAAGGGATAACTTATCAAATTGAAATAATATTTGTAATTTAACCTAGGAGAAATAAGGAATTCTACTTGGGATTAAATTCTTTAATATTTTGCAAATATTATTAATTTTCTAATTTTCCAAATTTGGGAGTGATAAGGGTTACAACATCAAACTAGGTTATTGGAAATTAGAAACACTTGAATAAAATCCTAAGGGTTACAAAAGAGGTTATTAAGATTTTTTTTGTTAAGGTTGGAAATTTATAATTTTCTTGTCTCAAAATTTCTCAAAAGGGACAAAAGAAATCCAACATTAAAACCTCTTCAAAATTGAAAAGTGCTTAGTTCAATAGGAGTAATAAGGTGTTAGAAAAGTTGATTTTTGATCTTTACAAAAATGTACAAAATCAACCAAAATTGAACTATACTTTACAAAAGCACTATATCATACTCCAAAATCATTAGGGAGTCATAAGGCATTCTACAAAACTTGATAATAATAATATCTATCAAATATTATCAAGTTGGGAAGATATAAGCTTTCTTCAAAACCTAAAATTAGGTGTTCATACTCTCATTACTAGGGAGACATAAGGAAGCCTACAAATATAAGGATTGATATTAGGAAGATTTAAATGGCATCAAATAAATTCTTCCTAGAAGAATCTCAACTACTCAAGGGTCCTAATTATTTCTCTTGGAAAAATAAAGTGAAAGCAATCTTAGTATATGAAAAACTTTGGGATGTTGTCAAAGGGAAAACATAGAGACCTACCACAGGTGAAACTGAAATCCTAAAGTTTGAGGAAAATGATTCAAAAGCTCTAATGATAATAACCTTTGCTATCACTGATGAGATTCAACCTTATATCAGTTCAGCAAAAACATCTTCAGATGCATGGACAAGCCTAGAGAAAATATTTGAAGGAAAGAATAAGGTAACTATTCTTCATCTCCAAACTCAACTTCACTCATTAAAAATGAATAGTGGGGAAAGCATAGAACTATTCCTAAGGAAGGTAGTAGATATTAAAGGGAAATTGTTGACCTTAGGAGAAACAATTAAGGATGAACTACTTACTCAAGTAACCATGAGAGCACTTCCAGACAACTATAAGCATTTGGTAACATCTTTACAGGTCTTAAGTAAAGATACTTCTTTTGATGACTTAGTCAATATACTTCAAGAATATGAAGTAGAAAACACTATGAAATATGAGATGACTAACACTGCATTGGCATCAAAAGATAATCCATAGGGAAATATCGCTTCATCAGCAAGAGGATGAAAAACATGGTATTGTCAGATATGCAGAAAGAGAGGTCATAGTACCAACTATTGCAGATACAATCCCAAAAATAGGAACCAAGGAAATCAGATGAATAATGGGAATCAATTTCAACCTTGAAAATATCAAAGGAACCCTCATCAACAGCAATCTCAATGACCAACCAATTATCCTCAACTGGAATATCAGAAGAGAAATCAGAAAGGACACCTAGTTCAGAGGATAGAAGAAATTGAAGAACTGGAAGAACCCATAGAAGACTATGAGGTGAAAGCTCTGTCAACAAATGTAACATATTACAGAGACACTAACTATTTGCTTGAACAGGTTACAAAGAATGCAGAAGAAGAGTACAAAGTTTAGGATGAAGAAGAAGAAGATCCATATTGAAGACTAAAGTCTTCAATACCCAAATAATGTAATACAGGGGGTGTTAGAAATAGAGTATATTACATCATTTGGGTCATGTAAATGTATCTTCCAAGGTACATACTTAGGACATTAGATTACTTTAGGGGGAAGTTATCTAGTTACTTCATGCAATGTAATAAATGCACAAGTGTCAATGTGCAAGTTGTATATGTGCAAGTTGTCCCTTGCACAACTAGGTAGAGTGTTGGCCAAGGAACCTATTTTCCTATATAAGAAAGGCCTCATTGTAATACATATATAGAGTCGGGGGACATAGTCAGATAGTGTAGCTTAGAGCATAGTACAATTCTATGTAGATCACCATCCATTGGTGATGGGTGCAATGTAGTTCAGTAGCTTTATTAATGGAGTGTTCATTTCCTCCATAGCTACATTGTATTCTTTTATGTCATTTCTATTTACAACATATTTCAGTCATCTAGCAGATTTACTTTCTTTCATATTATTCTGCATCTTGTGATTGCTATCTCCCAGTGCTCATTACATCAAAAGCTAACAAAGATTCAAACCTTGTTCTCCTCATTGAATATTGAGAATTTAACCGATTGAGCTAATGCCACTTGATGATGAAATTGATATTTTATGTATGAATGGTGATTGATTATATGAATCATTTTACATGTTTAGGATATTCTAAAAGTATTGGAGCCCTATGAGAGACATCCATGGTCTCTAAGTTCTATACAAAAAATTATAGATGATATAGATAGTGACCTTCAAAGGGTGATAGATTTGTGGTATATAGCTGAGATGACTATGATATTGGAGGATGTTTAGAGGTTCCTCCAAATTTTTGTTAGATGTGTCATAGTTAGGGTAGGGCTAATCCAGGGATGATATCTAGAGAGATTGAATATCCATGCAAACTACCTAGTTATAATATCAAGTATTGATATTAAAATCAGATACTTGATTGGTCATTTAGATCAACATAGTACTCTATTATGTACTTTCATCTCTAGTATGTTGATGGGGATATGAGTCGATGGACTATGCAATGGGGGTGAGATGAGGTTATGGTAAACATGCAGGACTATCAAAATTTTTATGCTTAGGGACTAGTGGTGCTAGCTAAACTATACCATACTCTTCATCACATAAATTACAATCCAAGAAAGAGTATAATGTGTTGCACATGACTTCAAGTTTAGGATATGGAGCACATAGAAATAGTCTAAAGATATAGTTTGTTAAGGAGATTTTATGATCATTGTGTACCAATTTCATATCATTGGGACCATACCTTTGAGTTAGGGACCAAGGGCATCCATGGAGAGTAGGTTGTTGTGGGAGAAATGAAAGATCATTAATGACATAATGGTAGATTAGATTATGTGGTAACATTATTAAAAATACATAGGATGGGCTAAGGATGATTATCAGTTAGCCTGAGTGATATGGTTTAGGTGTCTCATCGAGGCCAAGGGCGATTAAAAGCTCTATCATTTTTATTATGTATTGTGATAGTTTTATAGGGAGCAAGGTATCCCCAACAAAGCACTATGGTACTAGAGAGCTAGTTGCAAGCAAGGAGTGGGGCATGACCTTAAATGGAAAGAATTTATCAAAGAATTAAGAGATAGATTTGTTGACAAGGTAGTATTATGTAGAGAAGTGAGGAATTCTCAAATTTGTGATAAGAGAATCTATCAGTAAGGGATTACCATAAAAATTTTATTCAGTTGTTAAAGTATGCGTCACAATATGAAAGCAATGAAGAAATGAAAACTCAAAAATTAATTATGGGATTACATCCTAGAATTATGATGGTGGTAAACATGCATAATCCCATAAATATGCCTACTACTTTTTATTTATCAAGAAAATAGGAATCCAATCAGGAAACAAGAAAGACATATTTCAATTATCAAAAGCTATCCGAAAAGGAAAAATATGAACTCCAAAAATGGAAAAGTGTTGGATTTATGAGGTGGAAAAAGGAATATAATAAGAAAACCAAAGGATAAGATCAAAAAAAGTATAATAACAAGTATAAACCCAATTACCAAGGTGGCAAGTTAAAAAAAAATGCTTAATAATTTCCTTGAAGACAGGATCAGAAACTAGCAGGTCAAGAGAGGGCTAGGGAAACTACATTTGTGAACACAAATGAGAATGACAATAATGGAAATACAGCTCCACCAAATGGATGTTATGTATGTAAAGGAGTCTATTATACCAATACATTTCCTCTTTGAGCTGATCGTCCACTAAAAGCCCCAAAAGAATCTAGCCAAAAGATTTATGCAACCACAGGTAGTTATGAACTCAATGGTAAAATTAATCCTTTCTTAATGAATGGTAATTTTTTTGATAATAATGTGAAAATTTTTATTGATAGTGGGTAAACTAGTAGTTTTATCTCATCTATATTAGTGAAGGATTTTCCTGTTAGACCTGGATTTTTGGCCAATGGTTGGAAGGTAGATAATGGCTCAGGGTAAACCTACCATGTTAATCAATGTTTATTTGATCCCCATATCTCCTTGCCACAAGGGAAGACCAACTAGAAACTGTATGTAGTGCCTTTGCATGCATTTGACATCATTTTAGGAGTTGATTGGTTAAAAGGGTACAAGGCTCTTTTAAAATTTGAAGAGAGATGGGTGGAATTCATGGATGAATCTAACCAGAGAAATAGAATTAATTATGGTAAAAAAGAAGTTAAACCACACCTTTTGACTGCAATGCATATTAAGAAGGTTATTAGAA
The DNA here is from genome assembly GCA_028583015.1 of Wollemia nobilis. Taxonomy (NCBI): domain Eukaryota; kingdom Viridiplantae; phylum Streptophyta; class Pinopsida; order Araucariales; family Araucariaceae; genus Wollemia; species Wollemia nobilis. Next base: position 19,370,741 of record JAQPPZ010017235.1, read on the forward strand.
ATAATGGTATGATATTCATAGTTAAGTTGAATAGAAGAGAGGAGACTTCAAAGGAATTTGATATTTTCCAGAAATATCCATTGTTAGGAGCTTTCAAATATGTGTTTCTTGAAGATCTACTTGGGTTACCTCCTTAGAGGGAATTTGATTTGTCAATTGAGTTGTTACCTAGTGCTACACCAATTGCAAGATCACCTTATAGAATGACACCCATAGAGCTTTAGGATCTCAAAATGCAACTTCAAGATTTGCTAGAAAAAGGGCTAATCAAGCCAAGTGTTTCGTCCTGGGGAGCTTCTATCTTGTTTGTTAAAAGAAAGACGGTAATTTAAGGATGTGCATAGACTACCAAATTTTAAATAAAGTTACTATCAAAAATAGGTATTAATTACCAAGAATTGATGATTTGTTTGATCAATTGAAAGGAGCAACCATATTTTCAAAGATAGAAATGAGATCTGGGTATCATTAGTTAAGGATTCAGCAGGAAGACACTTCTAAAAAAATATTTACAACAAGGTATGGACATTTTGAATTTACTGTCTTACCTTTTGGGCTAACCAATGCCCTAATTGCATTCATGAACCTCATGAATAGTGTTTTTAGAGAGTAACTAGATTGATTTGTACTTGTATTTTTAGATGATATTTTGATCTACTCCAAAAGCAAAGAGGAGCATGATCAACATATGAGAATTGTGCTTGAGATTCTCAGAAAGAATCAATTATATGGAGCCAAATGTGATTTTTATACTCCACAAGTACAATATCTGGGACATATTGTCTTAGTAGAGGGAATTTCAGTAGACCCTAATAAGACTGAAGCAATCATGGATTAGCTAGCACCTACTAATGTTTCAAAGGTGCAAAGTTTTATGAGAATTGTAGGATATTATAGGAGGTTTGTCAAGGGGTTTTCATGAACTGCTCAACCCATTACCAACCTTAAAATAAAAGGGAAAAGCTTTAAGTAGACAAAGAAGTGTGAAGAGGTTTTTTGGATTTTAAAAGAAAGGTTAACGACTACACCAATCCTGTAATTCCTTGATCCTTGCAAGCAGTTTACAGTTTGTAAAGATGTATCAATTGAAGGGTTAGGTGGGGTTTTGACCCAAGATGATGTAGTTATTGCCTATGAGTCTAGGAAACTTAAGAGACACGAGGTTAATTATGCCACTCATGATTTAGAGTTGGTAGTGGTAGTACATGCCTTAAAAGTTTAGTGATATTATATATTGGGAAAACCATTTGAGTTAAATATGGATCATAAAAGTCTAAGGTACATCTTTACCAAACCCTTATTGAATGCCAAGCAATGACGTTGGATAGAATTTTTGGCAGAATATGATTTTGGCATAGAATACATTGAGGGTAAGGAGAATAAGGTCGTTGATGCTCTAAGTAGAAGAGGACACATTACCGCAATGACAAAATTCCAATATGATCCGTTGGATCAAATTAATATATGGCAAGAAAATATGAATTTTGTCAATCATGTATTGGTCAAGATGAACAAAAGACTGGCAAACTTGCAAATTATATTTTCAAAGGTGATCTTCTATTTTTCAAAAATAGATTGGTAGTTCCTAATTTAGGAGTATTGAGAGAAACAATCCTTAAGGAGGCTCATAATACTCCTTATTCTATGCACGCAAGAGGGGCAAAAATGTACAAAAACTTACAAAAATCTTACTAATGGCCAAGAATGAAAAGTGATATTACCAATTATGTGGTAAAATGCTTAGAATGCCAAAGAGTGAAAGCAAAGCATCTGCATCCAGTTGGGAAGCTATACCCACATGAGATACCCACACAAAAGTGGTAAGTGGTATCAATGGATTTTATAGTGGGATTACCTAAAACAAGATTCAGGCATGATGCAATTTTAGTAATTATGGATAAATTAACCAAAGTTGCACATTTTATACCAGGTAATGTGTAGGATGATGCACCCACCATAGCAAGTAAGTTTATCAGGGAAGTGGTAAGACTACACGGTTTTCCAAAAGTTATATTTGATAAATATTTTTGTTTTACTTCTAAATTTTGGTAAGTACTACATCAAGCTTTAGGAACCAAACTAAACATCAATACTGCTTATCACCTAGAAATAAATGGATAGAATGAGAGGGTGAATCAAGTGCTTGAGGATATGTTAAAAATGTACTACATGGATCAACACACAAAGTGGGAATACTACTTATACCTAGTGGAATTTGCTTATAACAACAGTTACAATGTATCGCTAGGTATGGCAACTTTCAAAGCCCTATATGGGATATGATGTAGAATTCCATTGTATTGAGATAATATAGAATATTTGGTAGTTATCAGATCAAAAATGGTAAAAGAAATGGAAGAGCAATTACAGATAATTTAGTAGAAGTTGAAAGAGGTCGTAGATCGCTAGAGGAGCTACACGAACCTAAAAAGAACATCGAGGAAATATTTTGTGGGAGACAAAGTGTTCTTAAGGATGAAGCCAACTAAAATTTCTTCCAAGATTGACTCTAGATATGTGGGTCCATTTGAGATTATAACTAAGATAAGCCCTATTGCGTATAGACTAGCTCTACCACCAATCTTATACAAAATACATAATATATTTCATGTGTCCCTCTTTGGAAAATACATCTCTAATCCTACTCATGTTTTGGATGTTTCCAATTTGTAGATGATTGGTCCATTAAATATTTAGGTTCGACCTATTCGCTTGCTTGGTTTTCAAACCAATAATTTGAGCAAAATAAGCATAGAGCAATACCAGGTCCAATGGGACCACTACTTGGACAAAAAAACTATGTGGGAAGACATGGCAATTATGCAACAACACTTTTCTTATTTGTTTGAGTAGATGAAGACTTTATCATAAACTTTCTTTTATAATTTTGAGATATGTGTGTAAATACATATGTATGAAACTGGAACCTAAATAGTTACAATGTGTTTGTGAAGTTACTGAGTAGGGTAGCTTGAAAATGTTTTGGTATTTCTCAATGAAATATTTTGGACCATATGATGAGTATGTTAGCAAAACTTCATTATGACATAATCTATGGTGTGATTATATGCTAGTCACGAGGAAAATATGATGTGATTTTTATGAAGATAAATATAATTGCTTAATGTTTAATGGAAAAATTGCTTGAATATTTTTTGTTAATGATATGATTCTTTTGAAATATTTCTTTGCTTAACCTAGTTTGAAAACATAGGGATTGTGTTTATCCCTAGTGGGAGAGGATGTAATGACCCTCCTCACATGGTTAATGAATAAAAGTAGATAAATATTAAACTTACCTTTTATTGTAAAAAATATGGTACTACTTTCAAATATTGTGAGTGCATGATAGTTGCAAGGTGTCCAAGAAAGGAAATAAGCCAGCAGAAAGAGGTAAGGAAGGCAAGTGATGATTTGGATCATGAGCACATGGAAACTCACGCTTTGCATCTTATTTAGGTGCAATACAAAATCATACCTTTACGTGCGTTAAGTATATTTGAATGTTGCTTGGTGTTTTGAAACGAAAAATTCTTTTATGTGGCAATGACATTGAGAGCCACTTTCTTGTTGTGTTTTTGGTAATGACATTGAAAGCCACCTTATTTTTGTATATGTATGATGTTGGAAGTCTTATTTTTAAAAGAGGGTGAAGGTATTTTATGTGATGAAGCTTATATTATAAACATTGCTTTATTTTAAATGAAAATGTTCTATGTGTTGTAAGTTACATTGCTATTAGTGTGTTGAGTTAAAAGGTAATGGTGGACTATAAAAGTGTAAATAAATATTAAAAATGCACTCCTAAAAGGTTAATATGGAGCTTTGGAAAAAGTGGAATTTTTTCTAAATGGACATAGTGTGTGATGATTGCAAGTAAAGTGGAGAGGAGGAATCTCGATCACTAGGCATAGTGCATAAAGAGTTTTTGAAACAAACTATTGAATTTATTATGGAGTGGAAAGAGGAGTGTATGGAGTGATAATTCTAGGGAAAATGAGGAAAAAAACAACACCAGATAGGGAACAAAATAGCAAAGACGAAGGGAGCAAAAATACCAGGGAAGTGAAGGACGTACAAGTTCAGGTTGGTGAATTTTCTATGTTCCTTACTATTTGCATTGATAAAAGAGTAGAACGAGAAAGAAATTGTGTGGTTTTCCTATGAAGATAAATTATGTGATGTTAATTCATTTGTGCTAGGTAAATTTTTGTGCGTATGTTTATGGAAACATTGTTTTACTACTATGTATATGATTTTAAAAATATTATTTTACCATTGTGCAAAACATATTTGGAAATGATGTTTACTATTGCATATACATATTTAGGTATGATGTTTTGCTGCTATGTATTTTCTTGTGGAAGCATGGTCATATTGTTGGGTTGCATCAATGAAAATGATGATACACCAGTATAGTGATAGAAATAAATAGTTTGCTATGATTATTTTTGAATTATGGTACATTGGGTAAGGTGTTACTATGTTGATAAATGAATTCTATTGTTTTAAAGGTAATATGCCTTCAAAATCTTGGAGTTCCTTGAATTGATAACTATTTCATTGGAAATAAATTGAGTTCATGAAGACTATCGGGAGGGTTACTTGTGTATAAATCTATTGGAACTTTATGGGTCATATCTCAAATTTGAAGCTATTTGAAATGATATTGGAATTATAGTACGTGTGGATGCATAGTAGTTGCATAAATCATGTTGAGCCATATCTGATCTCTGTCGATATCCATTAAACAATGAAACACCTCCATGCTAGTTTATGTTCAAATGCTCACCAAGGCAATGCCAGTGTAACTATCAAAGAAAATTTGGTTGTGCGAGGGTGTAAGGAAGAGAAGTTGGCAGAGGAACGACCACAAGTGAAGAGCTTGCTGTAGAAAACAAAACTAGTTACCATAGTAAGTAGTTGAAGAAAGGATATTTCCTCAGATACAAAACTAAATATGAACATGTGATAGCAAACACCCTACAATATGTTATTGGAGTAATTAGAACATATCATTATATGAGATAGATACTTCTCCATTTTAGTTGGTGATGGTCCTGCATGGACTGTGTCCATCCTGGCTATTTTTTGTAATGGTATTAATGCCACACTCTTAGGCATCCCTGGATTGTGTTAAATAAATAAATACAATTTTGTTTGCTTTACTTTATTATGAGTTTGATGAAGCATGTAGCCTATAAAACTTTTGAATTATGTGAGTCATTCAATATTGGAGCACTGCATGGCTAAATAATAGTTTCCAATTGTGCTAAAATGCTATTTAAAAGATAGAGTAACTAGTTTAATATGCTTATCGTAATGAAATTAAGGAAAACATTGATTAACTTCATATTTAGATATGTTGGCTTTCGAAGTGACATTTAATTTAACGTTAATATTCTTTCTGAAAAGATAAGGTGATGCATGTAATTTATGAATGTAAGCCACATACTTCATGTGAGGAATTATCTATCTCAAACTCGTATGTTTATCAAAACCAGTTTCAATAGATTCCTAGAATTATTATTATTATTATAGATACCTTATTTATTTAGGGAAGATTGAATGTAATTAAGAATTATGATTTTTATAAAATGCTTTGGAAATTAGATTAAACCTTGAGGAAAGGTGGTGAATGTATTGTAACATTTGCTTTCAAAGTAGGTGATTAACGTTGATAAGCTCACCGTTATTTCATGAAAGGATTTGTTAAAGCAAAAATAGTATTGTATAGCCTTTAAAATTATAGAACTTGGTTTGTTGCATCTATATTATTAAGGCATCGTTGTATACAATTTGGGAAAATAAGAGAATGAGTAATAAAGAAATATAATATTTCTATTTTTTTTAAGATGGCACCTTGGGTGTAGGGTTGAACTGCATATTGTTAAATTATACCCATAATGTTTTTATTTGTGTTTAAAGGAAAACTAGAAAAACTCTTACTTGGAAAAGAAAAGAATATTTCTTATGGAATATTAGAATAATCTATTTAATCTAGTAGGTTTTCTCGGAAGGTCTTAACTTAAGGAAAAATCTATGTATACCCAATATTTTTGAGGTGTGGGAATGCACACAACATGCTTTGAGACAACTAATGACTGATAGAATTTGTCTCATAATATGACTAGTCAATTTGGAAAGAGAAGATGGTATGGGACATATTTTCTAGGTTGATACTCGAAAAGACTCGAAAAGCATTGTGATAAAAACCATGTTCAGTGAACCTAGCTAGAATGGCCATGGGGTTCAATATGGGATGAACTATTGTGGGTTCTATTGAGCATGTATAATGAAGTACAAGCTTAGAGAATTGACATGGCACTAACTAAATCCAAGAAAATAAAGGGGAATATCTAGTTAGTCATAGAGGCATAAGTACATTATTATTATCTACACTAGTTTTAGAACAAGTCGATTAAATGGTCGAAGGTTTAGTGAGATGAGGAAGGGAAGAAAGTGTTCACCCTCTAGGTATTATGGGACCTACAGGGTAACCATTTTCATGGTTCGATCCTCATGCCAGAATTTGTGGATGCAAATGAGGGAAATCGAATCCACAGACTGGCAACTCTTCGAGATTTGACCAATCTCATTCTCTTGGGTGGCTAGCTACAACAATTCTTAACCCAAATATAGTTTTATATGCCTATGCTACATTATCTTAAAATAAATTTAGATTTATTGTGTGAACCAAAAGATATAACCTGTAGCAAAAAGTTGATAATCGAGTAGAACTTGTTAGTACTAAATGATTAACGTAGTGGAAAAAAAAAATATTGAGTTTGTTTGTTCTTTAAACTGTGCAATTAAGTGAGTAGTAAACTTGGGTTGTTACAATAGAAGCCTTACTAGAAGATAACCTCAAGCTAGGTGATATTAATATTTCATTCTCAAACTTTGAGAATGCACAAAAAGGAGTAGATGAAAATAAAAAAAACAATTGATCATCCAAGGATTCAAAAAACATAGAATTAAAAATTCTTGTTCTAGAGAACATAGAAGGATAGAACTTCAATAGAGATATGACTCAACATCAAAGAGAAATAGTCATATTGAGATATTTGCACGAGTCTTGGAGTGAAACCCTTATCCTTGTAATCTATAGATAACAATAATTTAGACTTTGTAAAGGATCAAGAAGTTTGTAAATTTTTCATTTCATTTATCTTGGGATTTACAAGTTTGTAAATTTTGTCTCATTACTTGTTGTTTGAGTTACATATCGATAACCTTAATTTCTTGGACTAATTTTTGGCAATATGGATATTTCTACACTTTGGCCATATCCTCCTAGTTATTTTCAAATATACACCATTCTTCTTACTATCTCAGAACCAATACCTTTGGTGTCCCTTTCAAAGCACCCAATTTATCCTTTGCCACTTTCATCTCTATAATTTTTACTTAGATACCACACATTATCATAATTTCTTTTACCATACTCTAAAGTACTATTATTACTATAAAATTTGGCAAAATTGCCTTTGTCGCATCCATCAATGACATGATAATATTCATCTTCTATTGTTTCTTTATCATTTATTTTCTCTTTTTATTTATCCTTATATACAATAAGAATAATTGCACCATCACCTTAATTGCAACTAGTACTAGTGACCTAGGCTATTTTTCGCTTCTATATGCTTATTATTTTGTTGTATTCTATTTTTTCCTCTACTTGTTTCACAATTCTCAACTCTACCTTTTCTATATTTAGGTATACTATAGGATTAATTTCTACATTTTCAACTATATCCTTCAATGGACATAATGCGTGCTCCTTGCCATCCTTTTTAATAGTGTAGTTCATCCTACCTTCATGCATTTCCATTCTACCAAACAACCATGGCGTTATAAACAAGACATGACAAGCATCCATAGGTATAATATCACATAGTATTTCATCTTTGTAAGAAAAAATCTGAAAATTCAACATACATTGTACACTTACCATAATTTTAAGTCCCTTTTATAATCATGGGAACTTATATACATTTGGGTGATAAATTCTCTTCAACCCAAGCTTTTCTACTATCTCTGTAGACACTAGATTATTCATACTCCCATTGTCCATAATTTTCTTACAATATTTCCCTCTAGATTTACAAATTATTCTAAATAGGGTCCTTCTTTGCATAGATTCATCCACCTCCTTTGTTTTTTTTAACACGACCCTCTTCATCATAAGTGACTCTCCTGGTTTTGGTTTCATCCACACTTGCTAGTTTGTTGAACTTGAGGGTATTCATATGATCTATGCCCTTCTTCTAAGGATATATAACACTTTTCAATAAAACCACGTCCTCTACCTCTACCAAATCCACCTCATCATTTTGATGATTCATTATTTTTTGCCATACTTTAATTTAAATCACTTTGAGAAGTACTAGCTTCTTCTTCTTGCATATGTTGCCCTCTACCACTATTTGATTTTTCTCTTTCTCTCAAGAACCGTCCTCATCCTCTGGAATTATTTTATTATGTGCAAGTAAGATTTTCATTGGCCTTGAGTGCATATTTTTATACCTCCTCTCTAATTTGGAGCAAACCAATTTCATCTTGTATGGATAGCCTTAGGTCATTTATGTATCTTGCAAGTTTCTCCTCATCATCTTCAATATTATCTAAAGAACACAAGCTTATACTAAGGGGGGTGAATGAAATAAGATAAAAAAATTTCAATCCAAATTATAATAGCAATAATATGAATGCAATAATAAATCAATGAAAAATTTCCATACACATAAGAGATGATACTTTTACGTGGAAACACCCTCTCGAGAGAAAACCACGGTAAAATATTGCTTATATTTTTCTTCAACTAATTTCATGGGCACCAACCCACAGGAGACACAAATCCATAGGAGACCAATCCCCTATACAAGTTTTTGGACACCAATCCACATGAGACATCAATCCCCTTGCTCAAGTTCATGGACACCAATCCATAGGAGACATCAATCCCCTTACTCAAGTTCATGGACACCAATCCATAGGAGACACCAATCCCATTTCTCAACTTCATGGATACCAATTTATAGGAGACACCAATACCCTTGCTCAATTTCATGGATATCAATCCACAAGAGACACCAATTCCTTGCTTACAAACACTGCTCAAATCTATTCTCAAATCTGCTCACAAAAATTGCTCAAATCTGCTCTAAAATCTGCTCACAAACACTACTCAAATCTACTCCAAAATTTACTCACAAACGCTGCTCAAATTTTCTACAAAATTTTCTCACAAAAACTGCTCAAATCTTCTCCAATATTTTCTCACAAACATTGCTCAAATTTACTCCAAAACCTGCTCACAAACACTACTCAAATTTTCTCCAAAATATACTCACAAAGATCGCTCAAATCTGCTCCAAAACTTGCTACTTTTATCTCACAAGTTCTTTCACTATTCTCTTTTACATATCTTGTAAACCTTCATTGCGGTAGTTATTCATAGTAAACACCATACTCCAATTATTGGAACAAAATATTGCAAGTCACTTTTATTTTTCAATTTAGAACTTATGCATCCAAGTCAAAACATCCACTAACATCCTTTGACACAAGCCACTTTTATTTTACAATTTAGAACTAATGCATCCTAGTCAAATCACCCTCTAAAATACCTTTGACACAATCACAAGAAGTAACCATCCACACATCTTCATTATTTCAAACTCCTCATACTTATTTTGTCAAAATCCTCCTTTTTTGTCTGCAACAAAAATATGGGTGATCAACTTTTTCAATAGAAAATCAATAGCATACCCAACAACACGTACGTTAACATAGTAAAAATGTTCATAGCTAAAAATAATATATCAGTGCCAAGTGTCTCAAGCAAAAATGCTGCTACTGGGGAAGCTCACAGTGCTCTTGTAATTACCACAAGATAATTGAGAAGGTAAAGGAGTCTTGATCCTTATAAATTTCTTCAATGTCCCAACACCATTCATGTGGTACTAAGGCACAAAAATAGTTTTTGTGCTTTTCTTCTATTTACATATGTCAAAGTAGAAATAACCAAGCCCAACCTTAACAAAAATCAAAGTATTAATATTTTAAATATTACCTCCTTCAATATTCTACCCGATGATTTATTCTTGTGTTCCTTCTAGCTTGCTCCACACCAAAATGGACCTCCAATGTGTGCATGAAAGTCACCAAATTCCCTCACTATTTATCTGTAATTTTGAGTTACGTCTACATACTGTTTCTTCCTCCTGAAACGCTCATACAAGGTTCACTACGATGTGTGTGATGATGCAACCAACTACTAATATTGGTTGTTTCGTTGTGTTTCCCAAGCACAAATTACCGAATTCCACATTTGTAATCAAGACAAAAACTTTATCATCATATTATTTCTATGAGTGCTTGCATCCTCTGTTGCTTTACTTACTTTCTGGACAACATCATTGCCTTGTTTTCTCAACAAATTTAAAATATATCTCCTTGTAATTTTAGATTCGAATGATCTAACCACTCATTGCAAATACTGTAATCTATCGCTACCTCTATCTCCAACTTCTTTTGCCTCTAAACTTCTTATCATATAATGAATCCTATTCACCAGTATACTAGTAATCAACAACTTCACATTCGTTGAAATCATGGGTTTTCATTATGTTCATGGGCATTTGAGTCTTATTGCCACCACTTCGTCTCCAGCACTCCACTTGCGTAGTCTGAATGCAAACACTTCATATTCAGTGCTCCTAAAACTTGACCTAGGTGCCATCGCCACCATCAAGGCTCAACCTATTGCGCTGCTATTTTATTTCGAAGATCATCGATTCAAAATTCAGAACTCAAATGAAATTTCATCATTGCATATATATGAATTCTTTGCACTTTCAAAAATGTCGACCCTCTTCACTTTAAATTCAAATCTATTAAATATGTCCAAATTTGGTTTTTTCAACATTACATTGCTTTTGGTGCCCAACTATTATTAAAAAACACCACTTTAATATTAAATATTTAATTTAAATATTAAAGCATACACAACTTTAATATTAAATATTTCATTTAAATATTAAAGCATATATTCAAAATTAAATCACCCTTGAAGATATCTGTCTTGAATAATTTTCCAATCATGCACCTTTTACTAGGAACCAAATTAACCTTTGACGTCAATGATAAATCCATAATTATAACAATTTATCCCTTTGTCATTGATGGAAATCATGCAAAGAAACTATTCTTTATTGCAACTGGATCACAAGCTGCATCCCCTGATGAGCTGCTCCTTATAGAAATTACAAGCTGCTCCACCTTACTAAAATTCTTCCCCTTTGACATCAATGGCAAAGGCTCCTCGGGACTAAAATATAAGACACTTGACAACGCCTCCTTGCTCCCTTCTCTTACCAAGACAATCATTGATGAGATGGGAGTGAAAATCCCAAATTACTACACTCCTCTTCTTGTTTTATTTTATTTCTCTAAACTTTGGAGGTCATATTCTTTTACACAATTTGACCATCCTCCTTCTTACCTAATTTTAGAAGTTCAGGGAGTACCGTTCTACACCATCTAGCTGTATGCCCAAAATTGTTACATTTGTAACAAATGATGTTATAGTCCATGAGAGGTGCAAATGAATTGAAATTTCTCTTGGTGAAGCCAAAATCATTCTTAGCACGAACCCTACAATTTATAGCTTTATGAATAAATTGGCTACATGAGAAACAATAACCATGGAAGAAATATTGAAACCTGTCTTATTTCCTTGGATGATATTGTCGCATGGTTCTCTCATTATTGTTTCTGTGGTGGAATTTGTTCCTTAATGATGATTTATTTTCATCCTTATTGATGCTTCCACTTCTCAACACATTAACATAGGTCTTAGGTTCTTCTTTAATCATTTTATTTGATGCCTCTATTCCTTTTGAGCTTGAATCCACATTTTGTTTCTTTTGACTTTATTAAAAAATGAGTCCAGTATTTATAAACAAATATCTTTGTGCTTTGACAATATCATCCAGTATTTTTGTGCTCCTCTCAAAATGATGTAGCTTATCATTAGATTCATTCACTTTATTTCTTAAAGAGACAACCTCATGCTCTAGTTTTTCACATTCCAACTCTTTTACCTTTAAGTTCTCAACCATACCTTCTTTAATTTGCTTTAACTCTTCAACTTTAACTTTCAAGTTAATGAGTTCTTACGATAACTTTACCTTTGTCTTCTCATCCTCTTGTACTTGAGTCTTCAATCTTGATTTCTTCTTTCTAAGCCTTTTAAACTCTTCGAGAGTAAGAACAAGTTCATTTTTTATGTCAACTATGGCTTCCTCTTTATTTTCTAGATCTTTCTCTTTTTCTTGGTTTTCAACATCAGGAGCTTATTCTTTCTCCTCTATGGCCAAAAATAGGATTTCTTCTTTTTCACTATCAGAGAGAATTTCATCACTGCTGGAAGATATGCTTGCTTCCTCAACATAAAGACTTTTCTTGTACCTTTGAAAGATATTCTCATGCTTGTTTTGATCGTGCCTATTTTTATTTTCATGATAAAGTTTTTTTTCTTTCTTTTTCTTGTATTCTTTTTCCTCTTCACTGCTACTACTTCTATCTTGTAGGAAATTTGATGCATAGTGATCAATGTTACCATAATTAAAATATTTCACAAAATACATACCTTTGTGTTTTCTTGGACCCTTCTTATTTCTTCGCACAAAGTTAGCTTCTTCTCCGCTACTTGATTCTTCACTTAAATCTGGCTCTTTATTATTTCTCTTATTTGAAGCTTTAAATGTAGCCTCCCACTTGAATGTTTGATATTTTTTAGGCCTCATATCATATGCTATGAGAATTCTGTGTAGCTCATCCATGTCTAAGGTTTTAAGATCCTTCATTTATTCAATCGTCAAAACCTTTGCATAAAATCTCATAGGAAGTGACCTTAATATTTTTTGAAGAATATTAGAGTCTTCAATATTTTCTCCAAGTCCACAAATGGTGTTGACAACTTCATCAACGTGGAGTATATATTTGGCAATATCTTCCTCATATTTCATCTTCAAATCTTCAAACTTCCTCCTATGGGTTTGAAGTTTTGCCATTTTAACCTTGTCGTCTCCTTCATATGTTCTTTGTAACTTGTCCCATTTTTCTTTCTATGAAGTGCATTGCATGAATTTCACAAAATTTTATTCACATAACTCATTTAATATTTGCATTCATTGCCCTGAAATTATTTTCAAATAGTTTCTTGCCATCTCAATCCATGGGAGGAGTTGTAGGTGGTGTGAACCCATCCTCAATGGATTACCATATATCATATCCATGTGCCATAAAATAGGTTAGCATCCTTATGCTCCATAAAGCATAGTTAGTCTCATCAAACAATGGAGCCCTATTTGATGAAAAACCTTCTTGGAAAGCCATGTGTGTTCTTGTAAGAACTTCTTCTAAGCTCTTAGGCTTTCACGAAGGAAACCACTCTGATACTAATTGAAGAACACAAGATTATACTGAGGGGGTGAACAATATAAGATAAAAATTTTCAATCCAAATGATAACAACAATGATATGAATGCAATAATAAATCAATGCATAATTTTCATATACACAAAAGACAATGATTTTATGTGGAAATACCCTCTCAGGAGAAAACCACTACAAAATATTACTTATATTTTTCTTCAATTAATTTCATGGATACCAACCCACAGGAGACACCAATCCCCTATACAAGTTTATGGACACTAATCCACAAGAGACACCAATCCCCTATACACGTTTGTGAACACCAATCCATAGGATACATGAATCCCCTTGCTCAAGTTCATGGACACAAATCCACATGAGACACCAATCCCCTTGCTCAAGTTCATGGAAACCAATCCATAGAAGACACTAATCCCCTTCCTCAAGTTCATGGACACAGATCCACAGGAGAAACCAATACCCTTGCTCAAGTTCATGGACACCAGTCCACATGAGACACCAATCCCCTTTCTCAAGTTTGTGGACATCAATCCATAGGAGACACCAATCCCCTTGCTTAAGTTTTTGGATACCAATCCACAGGAGACACCAATCCCCTAGCTTACAAATACTACTTAGATCTATTCCCAAATATTCTCACAAATACTGCTCAAATTTACTCCAAAATATGCTCACAAACACTGCTCAAATATTCTCCAAAATCTACTCATAAATACTGTTTAAATTTTCTCTAAAACTTGCTCACAAATACTACTCAAATCTACTCGAAAATTTTCTCACAAACACTGCTCATAAACACTACTCAAATTTTCTCTAAAACTTGCTCACAAACACTACTCAGATCTGCTCCAAAACTTGCTACTTTTCTCTCACAAGTTATTCCACTCTTCTATTTTACATAGCTTTTAAACCTTCATTGTGGTAGTTATTCATAGTAAACACCATAATCCAATTCTTGGAATAAAATATTGCCAGTCACTTTTCTTTTTCAATTTAGAACTTATGCATCCAAGTCAAAACATCCACTAACATCCTTTGACACAAGTCATTGTTATTTTACAATTTAGAACTAATGCATCCTAGTCAAAACACCCACTAACATACCTTTGACACAATCACAAGAAGTCACCATCCACACATATTCATTATTTTAAACTCCTCATACTTATTTTTCAAACTTCTCCTACTCCGTCTACAATAAAAATTTGAGTGATCAACTATTTTAATAGATAATCAACAACATGTCCAACAACACGTACATCAACATAGGCAACAACAATCTATCAGTGCCAAGTGTCTCAAGTGAAATAATTACTGCAGGGAAGCTCACGACACTCTTGTGATTACCATAAGGTAATTGAGAAGGTAAAGGAATCTTGCTCATAAATTTATTCAATGTCCCAACACCATTCATGTGGGACTACAGCACAAAAATAGTTTTAATGCTTTTCTTCTGTTTACATACGTCAAATTAGAAATAACCAAGCCCAACCTTAGAAATAATTAATGGATTAATGTTTTGAATATTACCTCCTTCAATATGCTGCCCGAGGATTTATTCATGTGTTCCTTCTAGCTTTCTCCACACCAAAATAAACCTCCAATGTGTGCACAAAATTCACCAACTTCCCTCATTGTTTATCTATAATTTTGAATTACATTCGCACACTATTTCTTCCCCCTAGAACACTCATACAAGGTTCATTGTAATGTTTGTGACAATGCACCCAACTACTAATGTTGGTTGTTTTGCTATGTTTGTTGAGCACAAATTACCAAATGCCACCTTTGTAATCAATACAAAATTTTTTGTCATCATATTCTTTCTGTGGGCACTTGCCTCCTCCGTTACTTCACTTACTTTTCGGACAACGTCACTGCCTTGTTGTCTCAACATATTTAAAAAATATCTCCTAGCAATTTTAGATTCGAATGATCTGACCACTCATTGTCAAAACTTCAATCTACTGTTGCCTTTGTCTCCAACTTCTTTCACATTTGATCTTCTTATCAGACAAAAAAACCTCCTCACCACTGTGCTGGTAATCAACAACTCTACATTCAATGAAATCATGGATTTCCCTTTGCATTCATGGGCATTTGAGTCTTATCGCCACCACTTCATCTTCGGTGCTCCACCTGCATAGTCTGAATGCCAACACTTCATATCCAATGCTCCTAAAAGTTGATCTCGGTGCCATCGTCACTGTCAAGGCTCAACCTATTGCACTGCTACTTTATTTTGAAGATCATCTATTCAATATTTATCACTCAAATGAAATTTCATCATTGTATATATATGAATTATTTGCACTTTTAAAAAGGTCGACCCTCCTCACTTTAAATTCAAATCTATTAAATATGTCCATCTTTGGATTTTTCAACATTATATTGCTTTTGGCACCCAACTATTATAAAAACACCACTTTGATATTAAATATTTAATTTAGATATTAAAGCATACACAACTTTAATATTAAATATTTCATTTAAATATTAAATCATATATTCAAAATTAAATCACCCTTAAAGATATCTGTCTTGAATAATTATCCAGTCATGCACCTTTTACTAGAAACCAAATTAACATTTAACATCAATGACAACTCCTTAATTCTAACATGATAAACTCTTATGGTTAATTTATAAAATTATTCAACATACTCTTTTAATCTCAACTCCATTTGCTTGACGTTTTAGATTCTCCTAAGAAATCAAATTTGATAATCGATAGGAAGAAACTTTGATTTTAATTTATCTACAAAATTTTCCCATTTTCAAATTATATCCTTATGTTTTTGTTGAATTTCTATTTGGACATGATCCCACTAAATTAACGTATATCCCTTCAGCCTTGTACATGTAAATTTGAGCTAATTTAGATATTCCATAAATTTGAAATCGAAGAATATTTCTATATTTGTTATCCAATCAATTAACACTTCTGGGTTTAAAATTCTATTAAATTGGGAGTATCCATCTGAAGCTTATGCTCCACATTTGATATTACCTTTATTAAAAATTGCTTTTGTTATTACTCTTCCTCTTGAGCTTTCACATGATCAATATTTTGACCTTAACTATCACTAATCTCCTCAAAATGAATACCTCTCCTTTGAGGACTGTCTCAATCACATCTATCCTAGTGGTAGTTCCTCTTAGTATTTATATTCTATCCATTTACTAGGGCCTCGGACCATCTGGTCTTCCTCTTTCTCATTACACCATCTTACTATGGTATGTATGATAATGAGCTTTGATATTGAATGATGTAGATGAGAAGAGGGAATCCACTTAAGAATAACATCTTCAAAGAACAAGTTATCAGCTTAAACTATGACCAATCAATGCATAATAATAACATGTGTAATCAAGATCTCATGATGACAAGCAAACTCTTATGATGATTGTTCTATATTACTATATCTTATGAAAACACTTCTAGAGTCTTTGTATGACAATGTTTAATTGTACGGTATGTTCAATCATATGATTGCTTAGATTGTATGGTGCATGGTTTAAACAAGAATATTTGATAAATTGTACAACTTTATTCAATTGTAGATCACATAAATTAAATGACAACTTATTTAATTATATGATACATGAATGGAATATATACAGATTTGGGTGTTTAATTCTATTCAACCCAATATTTTCTACTATCTCTATAGACACCAGATTATCTATACTCCCATTTTCCATAATTGTATTGCAATATTTCTATCTAGATTTACAATTTTTTCCAAATAGGTCCCTTCTTTGCATAGGTCCATCCACCTCCTTTGTTGGTTTTAACAAGACCCTCTTCATCATAAGTGACTCACATAGTTTTGGTTTCTTTCTACACTTGCTAGTTTGTTGAACTTGAGGGTATTCATATGCTCTATGCCCTTCTTCCAAGGATTTATAACACTTTTCAGCAAAACCACATCCTCTACCTCAACCAAATCCACCTAATGTATTGATTCATTCATTTTTGATATACTTTTGAAATAACTTTGAGAAGTACTAGCTTCTTCTTCTTGCATGTGTTGCCCTCTATCACTATTTGATTTTTCTCTTCTCTCAAGAACCATCCTCATCCTCTAGAATTATTTTATTGTTTGCAAGCAAGTTTTTCATTGGTATTGAGTACATATTGTTATGCCTCCTCGACTATTCTAATTTGAAGTAAACTAATTTCATCTTGTATGGATATATTTAGGTCATTTATGTATCTTGCAACTTTCTCCTCATCATCTTCAATATGATCAACTCTTATGGTTAATTTATAAAATTATTCAACATAATATTTTACTCTCAACTCCATTTGCCTAAGGTTGTGGATTCTCATAAAAAATTCAATTTGATAATCAATAGGAATAAACTTTGATTTTGATTTGTCTAAAAATATTTCCCATATTCAAATTCTATCTTTCATTTTTTTTGTATTTCCATTTGGACATGATCCCACCAAATTAAAGTATATCCCTTAAGCCTTGTACATGTAAATTTGAGCTACTTTAGGTCCTCCATAATTTTGAAATTGAAGAATATTTCTCGATCTGTTATCCAATCAATAAACACTTATGGGTTTAAACTTCTATAAATTGGGAGTATCCATATTAGGCTTACATTCCATATTTGAGAATATTAATAAAACTTTGTTTTTTTTCTTGCTCTTGCTCTTGAGCTTTCACGTGATCAATTTTTGACCTTCACTGTCACTAATCTCCTCAAAATGAATACCTCTCTTTTGAGTAGTCTCAATCACATATAACCTAGTGGTAGTTCCTCATAGTATTTCTATTCTATCCATTCGTTAGGGCCCCAAACCATGTGATCTTCCTATTTCCCATTACACCATCTTTCTATAGTATGTATCATAATGAGATTTGATATTGAATGATATAGATGAGAAGAGATAATCCACTTAAGAATGGCCTCTTCAAACAACAAGTTATCAACTTAACCTATGACCAATTAATGCATAATAATCACATGTGTAATCAATATCTCATGACGATAAGCAAACTCTTATGATGATAGTTCTATATCACTATACCTTATGATAAAACTCCTATAGTATTTGTATGACAACATTTAATCGTGCAGTATATCCAATCATATGATTGGTTATATTGTATGGTGCATTGTTTAAACAAGAATATTTGATCAATTGTACAACATTGTTCATTTGTAGATCACATAAATTGAATGAAAATTTATTTAGTTGTATGATACATGAATTGAACAACTTCTTAGTATGATACTCCCATGGTTTTTATACAACTTCTTTTGTAGCTTTACTTCATGATAAAGTATCACAGGTTTAGGATGATGCCATTTTGAAATTAAATATCTCACGATGATAGTTGATTATGATGGCCTTACTTAAGACGATGAAGTCTCTTAAGGGTGTAAGATGACCTTATTTATTTATTTTTGAATGAACAATGAATTCCTTTTCATCATGAGAATATTATCTTGCATAAAAAGCCTTTATTACTACTCAACCATCACTTATTTGAATAACCTTTTCTCATCACTCAAATACCCACTTAACTTGAATGGCACAACACTATACCTTTATATGGTGGGTGCATGTATAAAAATCACATATAATACATGTTGGTACTTCCCAGAGATGAACAACAACAATAGCCAATTGAACAACAACTGCATCATACAGTTATTCCAACTTGTACCTACTTGTATTCCCCTTCAATGACCAACTCCATCCTAAAATCTTGTACCAAACTATAGAAGCAACACATGTAACTACAACAAAATAATCATACATCTAGATGAATATAGATCAAATCAAATTTATTACATTCATATGATTTAAAAAACAAGTGCAAAACTATATGAGGGGTTGACCTCTCTCTAGCTACAAGTCTCTTCCTTGGTCTCTCCTCTCAAGTCATCTGATGGATCCTTGTCTTGATCTCTCTTCCTATTTTTTTTGTTATGCATATCTTTTTCCTTTCATTTCTTTTTTCATACCTCTTTGTTTTCGCTTACTTGCTTCTATTGATTCGTCTTCTCTTCTCTCCCTCATGTCATTCTCTCTTATTTTTCTAGACATGTCATCCCATATTCCAAGCAATAATTGTTCACTTATACATACGAAGAGAAAAATGAGGGAGTATAAAATTGATATGGTCCTTGTTATAGAGGCATGTGAATGTTTACATCTGTATAAAATATGGTCCTTGTTAGGAAGGAGTATACATGTAGATGAATATAAATCAAATCAAATATATTACATTAATATGATTTGTACAAGTGCAACATTATATGAGGGGTTAGCCTCTCTACTTACAAGTCTCTTTCTTGATCTCTCTTCTCCGGTCATCTAATGGATCATTTTCTTGACTTTTATTCCTTGTATTTCCTTATGCATATCATTTTATTTTATTTCTTTTTCCCTACCTCTTTGTTTCCTCTTTCTTGCTTATATTGATTATTCTCCTCTTCTCTCCCTCATGTCATTTTCTCTTCTTCAAAATTATCGTGTTATTATAGATAAGATATTTATAAATATAGGAATTGGGTAGCAAATATTTTAGGTATTTGTGGTGTTGAGTTTCACTTTAACAAAATTTAAATTTGAGAAGGCATATATATAAGTCAAATTCTATTCCATAATAAAATTGATAAAAAATAGTTGATTGTACAATTTAACAATTTAAGGATGATGAATAATATATTTGATAAAAATATAAATGAAAAATAAATTTAATAAATAAAAAGTTGATATGATTTAACTAACTTGATAAAAATATAATAAAAATGATAAAATCTTTTGTTTTTGCAATCGGAATGGTCCACAATAAAAACCACAAATAACTTATTAGAAAAAAAATCCTTAATTCTAAATGTAGACAAAGTTATGTTAAAAAATTTGTCCAACATTGTTAATTTGATTATTAAATAAATCAGTTTCTTTCTTCTAAAGATTTAATCTCTTTTAACAAGTTTGAGTGGATTGTGGAGTGTTTGACTATTCAAAACACCTAGATATCTCTTAAGCATTTAAATGAAAAGAATAATAACAACATTTTAACACTTGATTCCATTCACAACACCTAGGTATCTCTTAACCATTTAAAACCATAAATAAAAAAACAATAAAAACCTTTTAACACCTACCTTTCTAAAAAAAGCACCTATTATGAAAATTAAATGTAAAGAAGTTTCGAGGGTTTTGGTTCTTTTTTGCGAGGTCCAAGGTTTGACTGTGATGGGGTGTGTGTTTGGTTCCTATAATAGGTCATGGTTGGGATGGGGATGCCTTGCCTTGCCTTGAGCGTCTTCTAACACTAACCTAATAAAAAATCAATAAATTAAATGTAAATAAAAAGCTACAAAAAATATCTAAAATTTAAACTTCTTACTATAAATTAATTGGAAATTGAATGGCAGGAAAAATGAAATTAAATTACATTTAAACTTGTTGCCATGATTGACATGAGATGTCAGGTTAGAAATTTAAATTTAAATGTTGATTATTGAGATATTTTCTTGAACGACATTGTGTGTTGAAAAAACATGTACCAATAACCATTTAAAAATACTTGTTTATTCATTGTAATATTAGTTTGAGTGGAGTGTGAGGTGTTTGAGTATTTAAAACTCTTAAATATCTCTTAACCATTAAAAACCATATATAATAATAATAATAAAAGTATTTTAACACTTTCCCAATTTAAAACACATATATATCTTAACCATTTAAAACTATCAATAAAAATAATAATAAAAATATTTTAATACTTGACCCTTAAAGAAAGCAAATATTACGGGAAATTATGTAAATGTAAAGAAAGATAGGCCAAATATCTTAAATTTAAACTTGTATCCTAATTGCAAATTGGATGTTGGGAGAAATGAAATGAAATAAAATTTAAACTTGTTACTATGTTTGACGGTAGATGGTAGTTTAGGAATTTAAGTTAGGAATTCAAATTTAAATGTTTAATATTTATTGAGATATTTTCTTGAATAAAATTGGGCATTGGGAAAGTACACTCCAACAGTCATTTAAAAAACACATCGTTGTAATTGTAATTTGGTTTGATTTCTATTTTTTTTTATCTTCTTACTGCGCCCTATGGTGTTTTATAATTTTTTTTTCTCTTTTTTCTTTTATTTTTATAACTTGAAACAAGAATAATGGGCTCTTGAACGGTAGCAGCAACACCGTCAAATAAGTGAACATCAATTTGATTAAATCCATGGAGTTACTTATCCGTTGAAAAAAAAAAAAAAAGTGAACACTGATGAATGCTCATCTCACTCTACCCTTCTCTTCTGTGAGAATAAATATATTCATGGTTGCTTTGTTCAGATTTTGATTTGTTTTCTAGGTACAGACAGCAGTGAAGGCCGCCTTCAAGTGAGACTTATAAGACCTTGTTCGACTATTGTCTTTATTTTGATTTGCATTAGGAATGGAAAGTGAAGGAAAGTTTGTGTTTGAACAAGGGGCTCTTCCTCTTCATCAACATCTGGTTCCATTTTCTTATCATCTCCAAAATGTAAGTCAAGTGGACCTTTCTCATCTGAGATGTTAATAGGCGAGGGGTTGTAGATGAGTGCATCTAGGTTGTCCTATTATATTAGATGATTAGCTATTTAAGAAAGTAAAAGCAAAATTATATCATCTATCTTATTTAGATCTATGCCATGTCATAGGAATGTAGGCATGTTTTACGAGTGCAAAATTTATAGGTTTAGGTATAATAGATATTTTAATGTGGATTGTAATAGAATTTTAATACCTACCCTGATTAAAAAATACTTATTATAGAAAACTACTAAAAATATTTGAAATATAAACTTGTTACTATAAATTAATTAGAAATTGGATACTATGAAAAATGAAATTAAATTAAATTTAAACTTGTTACCATGTTTGTCGGTTAATGGTAGGTTACAAATTTAAATTTAAATGTTTAATGGTTAATGAAATATTTTCTTGAAGGCATTGGGCATTGGAAAAGCATGTTCCAATAGCTATTTCAAAACACTTATTTAATCACTGTAATTTCAGTATAAGTAGAGTATCGAGTGTTTAAGTATTCAAAACACTTAGACATCTCTTAGCATTTAAAACCATAAATAATAATAATAAAATATTTTAACACTTTTCCATTTAAAGCACCTACGTATCTTTTAACCATTTGAAACCATAAATAAAAACAATAATAAAGCAATTTAATGCCTGACCCTTAAAGACCACACAATGTAAATGTAAAGAAAGCTATGAAAAATATCTTAAATTTAAACTTGGCGTCCTAATTAGAAATTGGATGCTGGGAGAAATAAAATTTAAACTTGTTACTATGTTTGACACGTAGATGGTAGTTTAGGAATTTAAGTTAGGAATTCAAAATTTAATGTTTAATGATTATTGAGATATTTTAAAGCACACTCCAATAGTCCTTTTAAAACAGTATTTAATCATTGTAATTGTAGTTTGGTTTAATTTCTCTCTTTTTATCTTCTTGCCCTGTCCGTGGTGTTTTGTATTTTAATTTTAATTTTAATTTTAATTTTTTCTATCTCTTTTATTTTTATAACTTGAAACAAGAATAATGGAAAAACTCTGTAGTGGGTTAGAGAAGGTAAAACTACTACTAAGTATTATCAGTTGTTACCCCAACTGTTATATTAGTTGACTAAAAACCTATAAGATGATAATAATAATGTCTTCACGTAACAAACGTTTCCTCATGTTAGGTTTGGAGGTGCGAGAGAAAAGGGACGGTATAAAATTGATATGGTCCTCGTTGTAGAAGCGTGTGAACATTTGCGTCGGTTTCACTGTGGAGAGAATATAATAGAAAAGAAGAGGAAGGAAGAGAAGATGGCTGGATGGAAGATTGACTACGATTATGGCATTAATATTATTGGGATTAATTATTTATGGAGGGAGATGGCAAGGCATATGAGAAGATGGGCAATGGGATGCCCAACAAAACTTACATCGCCCCATGTTAAGATACTTGAATAGGAATGTAGGAATGTAAGCAATATGACTAAATCCATGGAACTGGCTGCTCGTTGCATAAAATTTTGAAATGAAATGAAAGATTTTAATTACGTCTGCGATACTCAAATATGGTCTATGGGACTTCAAATATAGAAGTACAACTGCTCAAATTATATTATATGATCTTTAAAGAATGTTGTTCCTTCTCTTGCTGATTTGGGTTAGCAATTCCCCAACTTTTTTTATTTTACTGTCTTCAAATAACTCTGTCATAGACCCGTTTCCAATTGTTTCTTTGTATTTGCCACGAATGAATGAAAAACTCGAGCACTTATAGATGAAGTGTTCCTCTGTCTCTACTGCCCCTGTCCTGCTTAAAATACATATTCTTTCTTTCCATTGTTCTTTGGGTGTTGTCTATCTCCCTGTTTCACATCTAAGCCTATGAGAGCTAGTCCTTATCTGAACAATGAGGATTTTTTCCTTCCACTTTATTTCAGCGCCTATATATGTTTTTTTCTTGTGATCATATGTTGGGTTAAACTTTGCAATATAATATTGTTTTTTCGTACTTGCATTTTTCCACATTCTACTTCTAAACTTTTCATTCACATAGCTTTTGATGTCTTTGTTGAAATTTGGGAATTCATTTATGTTGATTTCCCAAAGTTTCATCCATTTCTGATTTTGTTTCATCCATGTGTTCTTCCGCCTATGCAACTCTTCGTCCTTAGCTGCCCTTGGTCATCTGTCGTTTTTCATGTTTTCTATTTTTTTTCAAGTAACATAACAAGTTGGTCATTGCAATTGCTTCTAAAGGAAACATTCCAGTTTTAGCTAGAATAATTTCATAAGGGGTTGTGGCCTTAATTTTGAGAAAATTTGTGATTAGATATTTTCGAATCCTTTTTATTTGCCTCCATTTTGCCTTTGTTGTGTCACTAGCCCACACCTCGTAACCATACAACAAAACCGGTGTAACAAGTAGGCCAAATAAAACCCTGGTGGTCTTCCAGTCCCACAACTCGACATTCCTACACCTATTTTGAAGTGCATACAGTACTCTCCAACCACTTTGAGTTCTTTTCATCCTCTATGTATTCCAATTGAGTTTGTCACGAAAGTCTATGCCCAAGTATTTGTATTCTACTACTACCTCAAGTGGTTCTCCTGCAAACTAAAATTTGAGCTGTTGCTTCTTCTTTTTTGCTGAAAAAATCATGATTTTTGTTTTGCTTGTGTTTACCTGCGTCCCAAATTCCTTACAAAAGAGTTCTAGAGCTTGAAGGTGATCTCCTAGATCTTTGGCTATTTTGGCCATAAGAATTACATTGTCTGCATACATGAGGAGTTTTACCACATAGTTGGCTAAGTGCACACCCTCTCCCCCAAATTTGTTTATCCATTCTTCTAACTTGTCAATGTACAACCCAAATAATGTAGGAGATAGAGGGCAACCTTGTTTGACACCTATGTCACTACCAAAACATTCAGATAACCCTTCATGTGTTCTGATTCTAGCTTTTACATGCTCATATAATCTGTGAACTACTGCCCTATAGTGAATTGGAACCTCTAGCTCTTTCATTCTACTCCATAATTTTTTCCTTGGCCCTATGTGAAATGCCTTTTTGAAGTCTACAAAACAATAGAAAGCCTCATATTTTTTGTCCCATATTTTTTCCACTATGTCTGAGTGTGATACAGTGATCAATAGTTGAGTGCTTGGGCCTAAAACCTGCTTGTCCCTTTGCTCTCTTTCCCTTTTATTCTGCCCATATACTGATCCTACGCTCTATCATACTACCAAACAACTTTGCAAAGAGAGGGTTGATCATGATAGTTTGATAGTTTAAGGGATTATTTACATCTCCACTTTTAAAAAAAGGAATGGTCAAGCTAGTTGTCCACTCGGTAGGAAACCATTTTGTATGACTTCATTGAAAATTTCTTTGATCTGCGGTGCCAGAATATCTAGCCCCCATTTTATATGCTTTGCTTGAATATTGTCTATGTCACGGGATTTACTTACCGGTTGCTAACTTTTTTATCCCTTGAATAATGTCTTCATTTGTGAAAAGTTCTTTCTTGACAGTGATTAAATCCTCATCTCACTTTATCGAATTCCCTTCTCTCTTGTAAGATTAAATATATTCATGGTTGCTATGTTAGGATTTTGATTTGTTTTTAGGGTAAATATAAGACCTTTTTTGTCTATTGTATTTACTTTTATTTTCATTAGGAATGTAAAGTGAAGTTGGTATCCCTGGCTGCCTTGTTTTTTTTGGGACGTGCACTCGAGATGTTAATAGGAGGGGTTATAGATGAGTGCATCTATTTTGTTCTATTATATTATTAGATGATTAGTTATTAAAGGGAATAAAAGTTAAATTTTATCATGTGTTGTCTTAGATCAATGTTTGTCATGTCATCTAAATGTAGGCATGTTGTACTAGTGTTAAATTTATAGGTTTAGGTATAATAGATTCATATGGCTTGTTTTTGTTGATTCTTCTCCTTTTCTTTGCCTCATGTTATTTTTATTATAAACATGTCATTCCATATTCCAAGAAATAATTGTTCACTTATACGTGCGGGAGGTGGGTGATACTTAGTTATCCTTCTTATATTCGTCTAGGACTATCACCTACCTCCCACACGTATAAATTCCTACATCAAATACAAACCCTAATTTTTTTACAAAATTTTTTATGTTATTATGATATTTATAGATATAGAAACTCGGAAACAAATATTTTAGGTATTTATAGCATTTAAATTTAATTTTAAGAAAATTTAAATTGTAGAAGGCATATGTATTCCTTAATAAAATTGATAAAAAATAATTGATTGTAAAAATTTAACAATTTAAATATGATGAAGAATATGTTTGATAAAAAAATAAATGAAAAATAACTTTAATAAAATTTTTTTTGGATATGATTTAATTAACTTGATAAAAATATAACAAATAATATAACGATTTGTTTTTACAATAGGAGTGGTCCCCAATAAAACTAACATATATCTTATTAGTAAAAAAAAAAACTCAATTCTAAAAGTAGACACATTTTTGTTAAAAAATTTGGTCCAACATTACTCATATGATTAGTAAATAAACCACTTTCAATTTTTTATTTTTAAACTTTGAGTGGATTATGGAGTATTTGACTATTCAAAACACCTAGATATCTCTTAAGCATTACACCTGCCCTATTGAAAACACCTAGGCATATCTTAACCATTTAAAACCATAAATAAAAATAATAATAAACACATTTAAACATTTATTCTCATAGAAAACCATCCATTAAAAAATTAAATGTAAAGAAAGTTGTAAGAAATATCTAAAATTTAAACTTGTTACCATAAATTAATTGGAAATTGGACGTTGTGTAGGGTTATTCACAGTGGCGAATATTCGCAATTTGGGCAAATATTAGGATTTCCAAAATTGGAAATTGGAGAAGATGAGGGCCCTCGACGTTGGCCCATTCGCCTAAAATTTTTAGGTTCAATTTTTTATTAAGGTCAATCCACCACAATATATATCCAAACATAGGTATATTTGTACTCGTTGAAAATCTCTTTTCGAGCCTGATCTAATGGTGGTGTTTTTGTGAAGTTATAAGGTGATTTAGTAGGCCAAAATGTACCCCAAAGATGACCTTAATTTTTAGGGCTTCAAATGCCCCAAATCTTGGTGTGAAGATGATTGATTTGATTTTCTTAGAATTCACCTTGATTCACCCTATTTCATTAGGATTCACCATTTTTTTACAAGTACATTTTGAGTCCAACTCCTTATGCATAACCCTGATGTTGTGTGTAACGACCCTCTTCGCATGACTCCTTAGATATTGGACGTATTCATTATGTTGCCATATAAAAATATAAATATATTAAAGAAAATGAATACTAAAATTTTAACATAGGTTAATATCACCAACCAAAGTTGGATTATGAACTCTTAAGACTTGAAGAATGCTTGAAGTCCTATTGAATTTGTGTAAGGAAACCCATTTTATGATTGGTATGAATTATTCTATAAACTATTAAAATTATCTAGTAAGATGATGATTGGAATATGACCATAAGTTAATATAAAATAGAGCTAGAATTAGAGTGTGGTAGTTTGAAACTATTGTGAGTCAAGTTGATCGATTGAGACCAAAACCGATGAATGTCTAGGATTTGTTTATTAAAGGATGCTTTAAGCAAGGTGTATTACCATTGGTAATAATGGGAAAATAAGTAAATGAATGGTTATATTTTGTGTGAATATTTCTTTGTGCACTTAACTCTTTTGATACCTTATGGTTTGCTTACCCATATTGGATATTATTTATTTTAGATAGAATTTTAAGTAAAAATATGTGTGGTTTAATGATGCCTTTGTTAGAAGCTAGAAGAGTCCATGAAAAATATAAGTTGATTGTTAAACAAATAGCAACTCATTCTTGAAGACTGATTTAGGGATATAAGGAAACCTAGTAGCTAGGCCTCTAACCCAAACCAAATTCATGAAAAGACAAGAGTTATTTTTTCATCGAGAAGGATGAATGTTTATATAATCATAAGCACTCAATGTTGTTGGAATATGGGTAAGCATTCAACATGACTCGAGAGCAACCATTTTTCTGATAGAATGGGTCAAATCAAGTTGCCTAGTTAGAATTAGTAATGAGAGGTAGTATGGGATGCCACCTCCAGGTTTCTACTTGGGAGTACAATGATATGTTTATGTTTCACTAAGGTTATATAGGATTCGTATGACAACCAAAACTAGTTCTGCCCCAACATTTGGTATGGGATAAACATTTGTGAATCAAGTGGGCATTTGAGACTAAGTCCAATGTTAAATAAATGACATGGATCCAGCTAAATTTGAGTAGTAGGACAATCAACTAGATACTAGGCATATGTACGCTAACCCCCTTACAAATATTAGAACAAGTTGATCGGTTAGTCAAAGTTTAGGTATGCTAAGGGATGGGAAAAGTACGCATACACCATTTAGATGTTATGGTACCTAGAGGATAACTCCTACCATGGTTGTACCCTCATGCTAGAATAATAGGACATTAAATGAGATAAGTCAAATCTACAAAATGGCACCTTTCACAACATTTGGCCAATCCCATCCACTTGGGTGACTGTTTGTAGCAGATCTAAAACCTAAAAGTGGTATGATATACCTTTACTAATAAAAAATTATTTTAATAATTCATTCAATGAAATATAATTACTGTGAACATGAGTGTATTTTTTAGATTAATTAGTAAAGTTAAGCGAAAATTAATGACCCTGTAAAATTTCTTGGCTTGTTTTTATAGTACAACCCGATGAGTAGACTTGGGTTATTACATATGGTATCAGAGTAGAAGAGATACTTAATATTGTAGGAGTTTTATTAAATAATTTGTTAGAATAATTTAAAACAATAAATTAACTTACTTCTTTTCCCAACAGGTCTAATGGCACATATGTTGCAGGGTGGAACTTTTGGGAATCCCATAGGAGGTGGACAAGAGGAATCCACTGTAAGATATCCAAAAGGACCACAGAAAGGTAAAAAAATAGAAGTTCCTCATAGGGAAAGAATGATGAAACAAATCAATGAGCTTCCTCCAAGTGAGCCTAGTAGGGAGGAAGGGAGTTTGACAAAAGTTGTACAATTGTTACAAACTCTTATGGAGTAGATAAAAGAGGAAATGACCTAACATAAAATTGACATGACCCAACAACAAGATTTGATTTTCCAACAATGAAAATTAATAGAGGACTTGACCAAGAGAAGGAAAATTGAAGGCAAGATAGAAGGAGCATCTAATGAGCCTTTAGAAGCTAGTACTGGTAGGACCAGAGTGAGTATGGAGTTGGAAAAGAACCTAAATAAGGTCATGATTCCCAAGTTCAATGGTATAAGTGATGGCAATATAGTGGAGAAATTTTAGGAATTCACTAATTTATAGTAAGGATTAGTTATAGTCTGAGTCTATCATTAGAAATTTATCCAACTATTAAAATATATGCTAGACTATAAGAGCATGGAGGTCATGAAGGTGCATAAGTTTATACTAGGACTATATCCTAATATTAGTACTAAGGTGAATATGCTTAATCCTAAAAATATTTCTAAAGAATTTGATTTGGCTCAACAATAAGAAGTCTATCAAGAAGCTAAAAAGGCTTATTTCAATTATCATAAATTGACTAAAAAAGAAAAATATGATCATAAGAAGCGTAAAAGTGTGAGATTTATGAAGTGGGTTATGGAGTAAAGTAAAAAGTATAAAGGAGGATATCAGAATAGAAAGAGAGAAAAAAGCATAAATACTTTCCAAAGTAACAAGTTCAAAAAATATGACAAAGGATACCCTATGAGGAATGATCAAGGGCCATCAGAACAAGGAAAGACTAAAGATGTTGCATCTCAAGACAATAATGAAAGTAACAACAGGGATAGCAGAACTCTTGCAAATGGTTGTTATGTTTGCAAAGACCCCCACTTTATCAATAAATGTCCCTATAGAACTAATCTTCATTAGAAAGTTCTAGAAGAAACCACCCCCAAAATCTTTGCTCCAATAGGTAGTCATGTACTAAATGGACAAGTTACTACTTTATGATAAATATAATCAAAGGATCTACTAAATTATGCATTTTGATAAATAGTGGATCTAATAATTGTTAGCTTTTGATGTTATATGCAATGGGAGATAACAATCACAAGATGTAGAAATAATAATATGAAAGAAAGTAAATCTGCAAGATGACTGAAAATATACTATAAATAGAAATGATGGAAATGAATACAATGTAGCTGTGGAGGAAATGAAAACTCCATGAATAATGCTACTAGACTACATTGCACCCATCTCCAATATGGGTGAATTTATCTAGTCCCTATGATGCACTCTCTATGACACTATGCTAGATGTGTTCTCTATATATATGACTATGATGATAAGACCATTATATAGGAATATAGGTTCCCTAGCCAACACTCTATCTATCTGTGCAAGGGATAAATTTCACATGTACAACTTGCACATTGACAATTGTGCATTTATTACATTGCATGAAGAAATCAAGTAACTTCCCCCTAAAGTAATCTAATATCTTAAGTATGTATCTTGGTAGATTCAACCCAAATAATGTAATATGATCTATTTCTAACACCCCCTTGTATTACAATATTTGGGTATTGAAGACTTTTAGTATTCAATTTGGATCTTCCTCCAGTGAATAGTATTTGTTTATTCTATGGTTGCTTTAGTATTCAAATGATGCAAAAAATAATTTGAAGTTGCAGGTTCTTCTTTCAATTGACCTTGCACTGTATTCCTCCTTTTTTGGATTCAACTTCTTTTTCTTCTTCTTTAGCTTTGCCTTTGGATATGGTTTTTATGCTCTTATATATTATCATGTTGCTACTTGGTTATTGTAAGGGATATTCTCCTTTCCTATTTTTAATCTACACAGAAGCTTCTGAATAACCACTTAAGGCATCATGATAAGGTTTTGAGTTAGTAGAACCTAAAGTGTCAATGTTGCATGAGGATTGAAAAAACTTTTCCTGATATGATTCATTAAGTTATGCCTTCTTTTTGAGTAGTTCTATAAATCCTTTTTGTTCTACATTTTCATCCTTGTAGTGTTTATATGTGAGCAATGCCATGTATAATATGCTCACAAAGTCTAAGGGAAGTGGAATGTAACTTTTTCCATTGTCAATTATTCATGAATATGGGCTTGAAGATAACATTCCATACTATCAAAATTATCTTTTAAGACTTCACTATGGATTATTTTTTAAGTTATATTTAAGATTTCTTCAGATTTTATGAGATAATTCATGATTCCAAGTTTTATGGCACTTGCTTTCTCCTTTTTGAAGCAATTATTCTTATTGGTAATTTCAATATTTTGGGAAGTAGACATCCTTGTGGCTCCCTAGTTTTAGAAAGCTATTAACTTGTGGCTTCCTAAATATATAAGCTATATTTTTATGAAATCCTTATTATTGTTTAGGTTTGTAGGCTTCCTTATGTCTCCCTGTTTATGAGAGATTATACACCTAAAGGAATTTTAGTTTTTGTAAAAGCTTATATTTTTCCAATGAATTTGCAACTTGATAACATATGATCAATGCTGATATTACCAAGTTTTGTGGAATTCCTTATGACTCCCTAGGGATATAATATAGTTATTTTGAAAAGATAGTTCAAATTTTGGTTGATTTTGTAAGGCTTTGAAAATATCAAAAATTAACTTTTATCTATTCCTTATTTTTATATATATATATATATATATATATATATATATATATATATATATATATATATATATATATATATATATATATATATATATATATATATCACACATCAAAAAGGGAAAAAATAAATCCAATATTAAAACCTCTACATATTGAGAAAAAATGCTTAGTTCAATAGGAGCAATAAGGAATAGATAAAAGTTATCCGCCCATGCAGAGGAGTTGGAGAGCAAGTGGGTAGTTAAACCTCTCTAGTTGCTGAGAGGCCCAGGTTCAAATCTCTCGCCTCACATGTTGCGGATATGTTATGTAATGGTTCCCTCGTGGTCACAGTCTGTTTACCCCTTGTGGCCACCACCAAAAAATAAAAATAAAAATAAGGAATAGATAAAAGTTGATTTTTGATATTTTCAAAGTGTAATAACCCAAGTCAACCTACTTGGTTTTCCGAACATAGAGGGAAAATTTTTCAACCTAATTTTAGCATGAGCATGCTAAAATCCTCAAGAGTGCCATTTCGTTGCAGTCGAAATACTCAAGAGGTCGAGAGTGGCCAACTCTCGGTATAATTACATTTAAAATACTTATTCTCTCAACCTGAGAATTTAAGAATTGGCAAGGGTTTTTCTTCTAGGTCCCATATCACCTAGAAGTCGAACGCATAATTCCATACATCTCGATGCAAGATGTTAGTGTTTGAATGCTGGAGCTAGATGAATTTACCCTATACCTAGAATTCGTCTAGGATCTACCACTGCCTTGGTAGTACCCGAAACCCTTGATAGCATAATGTCCCATTCCATTATGTGTATAGCACACCACTGGCCTTTTAGAAACTAAGGGCTTCCATTCGTATACTAGCATGGATTTGCCTAGGGGAAAAGCCCATTTGAATTCCCCTTAACCTCTCGTCCTAGCCTAATCCTGCTAGGAGTACGACAAACCCCAACGAGATGTTGCCTTCTCGCAACATCCTTGGGGATTGTCTTCCCATAATTATTTATATTGTTTGGTTGTCTCTTGTCCACAACCTTTAATTTTATCCCAGTGCTCTGCTCTATACAAATGTATTTATATCTTTATATAGTTTGTTGAATTATTTAAATATAAAATTCATAAAGTTATTTTTAGACAAGGTTGTCTATGTAACATCATTTTCTAAACAACATGTCCATCAATTAAGCTTAAACACTAAACATAAACCCAAATCATTCTGCCTTTAAAATAAATAAAAGTATAATTATAGATTCCAAGTCTAAATTATGTTATCCTTAAAAGAAGGATACACAAACCTAAAACTAAATACCATTTGAGAACATCTTTATTTTACAACAAATAATTTTATTATTCATTTAATTTAGTTTCACATGTTACTAACCAACACTAAATGACGAACCTTTATATGAAAGGGGTTAAGAAATTAAAGGTATTTTAATAACCTAACAACCTAAGCCTAAATTTTATTATCATTATTTATTCATTATATATTTTTTAAAATTTATTCCTAGTCACTAAACAAAATAAAATATATAAAAGATTTCTTAATCAATTTATATCTATATATATATATATATATATATATATATATATATATATATATATATATATATATATATATATATGTATGTCTTATAGCAAGATGAATTTACGACTTAATGACACTTTATTTTCTTTAAATCCACAAAGCCTAAAATTAGAAACTTTTACTTTTTTTTACTTTTTTTTCAATCCACAAGCCAAAACTTAGATACTTTTACTCTTTTTAATCCACAAGCCTAAAATTAGTTTGGCTTAGATACTTTTACTCTTTTTAATCCACAAGCCTTTTTTACTTTTTTTTCAATCCACAAGCCAAAACTTAGATACTTTTACTCTTTTTAATCCACAAGCCTAAAATTAGTTTGGCTTAGATACTTTTACTCTTTTTAATCCACAAGCCTAAAATTAGAAACTATTGCATATAAAGCGAAGTTTCTATAATATTAAAGAGAAGCTGTTATATAAAGAATAAAACAAAAATATAAGACTATGCTTTTTTTTAATACAACTCTGAAAGCACGAGATTCCGGTCAAAGGAAACACCAAGTGCAATTGCATTCAAAGTTAAGCACGCCTAAGTCCTAGAAATATAAATTACATGAAACGAAAAAGAGACATGTTGTAAGAGACGCAATCAGATAAAGAAAAACAGCCCTTTCATTAATTTCTTTCGATCTCTGTTACAATAATGCCTCCTCCCTTTTCAGGGGCTAGGAGCGCAAATAGGGTTTGATTACAATCGCTGAATGGTTCCTCCTTCCGCGTGCCCACGATTGCAATGGGCGGGCCAAGATGATGCCATCGCTGATGTTGATGGGTTCTTCGCCTCTGCTGCTTCTCCTACGAACAAAGAAATGATCAAGACGTTAGTAGCACCTGCTGCAAATGAAAAGCATTCTCTCTCTAAAACTAACAAAATATGCATACGAATATTTGCACGAAACCATGAAAACAGTGAATCCAAATTGCTTCAAAACCTGACAGAAGGTAAGAAAAGTTACCAGAAGGCCACTGCCACTGAGGCAGCTGGCCAATCCACCTTAAACTGGAATTCGTCCCTGGGCAGGACGAATTCTGACTGTAATTCGTCCCTGGGTGGGACGAATTCTTCTGAGTAGGAGAAATCGACCTGCTGCTGCTCCAATGTCGGATCCCGGGACCTGCAAAACTCCTGCAAATAGGGGGGTTAGGTAATTGGGGCCATTTTGGGACGACCCAGATGGTCGGATTTTCCCAATTTGGCCTCCTCCCTCGGGAATTTGACCTTGACACCTGCAAGTTAGCGAAACGACAAAGCAATACAAAACACCCTAAACTATGACCAAAAGCTACAAAATTGCAATTATAGACTAATCGGACCTAGTAACACAGAATGCAATCTAAAAAATAATCTAAAGTGCTCAAAAACTAAAATTAGAACTTGGGGGGTGCGGGGGTGCCCAAGTGGGCCTCCCACCGTTGGCCCTCGATTTTGGAGCCAATCCACCAAGGATGGGCCCAAAACCTTTTAGGATTGGGGGGTCGGCGAATTGGTAGGTTCAGATGTCCATGCGTCGGATTTGAGTAAGGTTCGAGCTTCCAAAGGCCACCCAACAACCTCCCTTGCAAAAGAGATTGATGGATGTAGGAAGGTGAACAAAGGGGGATGCAAGTGAGTCTTCGATTCGGCAGCACTTCGTTGCTTGAACACTCCTTCCACCTGTATGTTTTGGGTGAGAAAAGTCCCACCTTTTATAGACCCAAGGGGTCTCTTTTGGGAGGGAAGCACAAAAGCCAAGTGTTGGCCATGGGCGCCATGTGGCAGTCTTGTCTTCCCATGAGGGAGGGGAGTCCTTCATTGACTTGAACTTTGATAAATGCTTCTTGTAACAGTCCTCTAACGGCCCCTCTGTCCACTTACACATGCGTGCAAGGTAGGAGCCCTTAACTGACTGTTCTGGGCTGCCACTTGGCACCATTTGCCTTTTTGCCCGTTAAGCTTGGAATTCGTCCCACCCAGGGACAGATTCGAAATTCGTCCTGGGGTGGGACGGATTCTATTTTGAATTCGTCCCTGGGTGAGACGAATACTGGGCAAAGTGTCCAAGTGTGCCAAATTGCTTCTTGACCTCACAAAATTGCTATGAAAGTGGTTAAGACCACTGTTTAACCTCTGAGGGCTGCCCTGGGGGCTGTGTTTGTCAAAGCGATCAGTGTTTGCAGTCACATAATCGGATTGGTGCTGTTTTGGTGTCTATAGATGCCCCTTTTTGGGAAGCGCTGCGGGTGACGCGAGTGCTGAGCAAAAATAGATAACCAAAGCACTAATGATTAGGGTTTCTTGGTAACCTAACCAACTTTTGATGCCCCAAGTATGGAAAGGGCATGCATTCTTGAATCCTTGCTTCTGACGAGCTAAGGAATTTGATTTCAAGTATTAACCTGTTTTGGTGAGGTGTGACTTGAACTTGGACATTGATCAGTCATGAACAAGTGAAGGGCATTTTTATCCTCAGGGGGAACCTTGTGTTCATGATTCACGAAATGCCAAGTGTTTGATTGATTTGATTGTTGCTTGTTTACTGCCCCAAGCGGGAGCGTGATTGTCTTTGTCAATGATTCTTTGAATGCATGTCGTTTTCCTTAATTGGGTGTGTGATTGTTGATTGGTGACTAAGTGTGACTACCCCCTCAAGCGACGAATCGATGAGGGAATGACCTTCGTGAGAGAAGCGACGAGTCGCTTGACCCAAGATGACTTGTGCAAGGTTTGCCTTTAGAGGGTTTACCGTTAAGCGTGTGCAATTTTTCCAACATATGGACCTATTTTTGGTGGGTGTTAACCCTTTTGGTGATGTCATAATGAGGTGAAATCGTCGAAAACCTATTTCCCGTGGAGCGGTCCGGCTATGATAGCCTTCTTGGGGAACTAGGAGAGCGATAATTTGGACCTCGACATCGATTTTCTTTGCCTAGAGGTTAAGTGCATGAGCACTTATGCCCGGCAATGTTTTTGTTGTGTTTTTGTTGAATTTTGTACTGTTTTTGTTGTTTTTGTGACACCATTTGGTGATTGAATTGTCGACAATCCGTCCTCCCATGGAGCGGTCCGGCTATGGTAGCCTTCTTCGGGAGTAGGATAGTGACAATGCAAACCTCCGACATCAATTTTGCTATGCCAAGAGGTTAAGTGCAAGAGCACTTGTGTCTGGCAATGTTTATTGCTTGTTTTTTGTGACATCATTTTTGGGATTAAATTTTCAAAATCTGTCTTCCCCTGGAGCGGTCCGGCTATGGTAGCCTTCTTAGGGAGTAGGATATTGATAATTTGTGACCCCGATGTCGATTTTGTATGCCCATGTTGTCAGTTGCATTTGCAATCCTGTCAGGCAGTTTTATTGTCTGTTTTTAGTGCATTTTTAGTCATTTTTCTTGATTTTTTTTGTGCTGGCCTGAATTCGTCCCTGGGTGGGACGAATTCCAGCTGGAGAATTCGTCCCTGGGTGGGACGAGCGCTAATCAGAGCGCTCGTCCCAGTCAAGGACGAATTCCAGTGCAAAAGGCCTATTTAAGGGCCAAAACTTGATTTTGGGCTCATTTGTGTCATTTTTTTCTTGCGATTTTGGAGCTCTGGGAGGAGGAGGTAATTCTGCGAAGCGAAGCGCTACTGGAATTCTCTCTGCCATCATGAGTGCACAAACTGGTTCGAGCGGCGGAGCCGAGGCGAGTCCTGTAAGTGACCCTAGGGCTTATTTTGCTTTAACTGAATGCATTGTTTTTGTGTTGCGCTTTTCAAAACTTTAAGATTTTTTTGTAATGTTTTTTGTTTAACAACTAAGGTTAGAAACCCTAGAATTGAAAATTTTATTTTTTTTATTTATTTTATTTATTATTTTTTTTTTTTGCTTGCAGGTTGTTAGGAGCCGGTACCGTGTACCCGTTGCCTTTACTGAGGCGCGGTTGGCCTTGACTGATGACGATCGGGAATGGCTTGATGCCCTTGGGCTCAAGCAGGTGGCTCGACTCGGAGCTCGTGGTTTCGGATCAGGCCTATCTGACGGCCCTGATCAAGCTTTGGGATCCGAGGACCAATACTTTCCATCTCCCGACAGGGGAGATGACTGTGACTCTTGAGGACGTCTATCGGTTGCTTCGGATTCCGATAGATGGTCTGCCTATTAGGACATCTCCGTTCGATCAGCGGACTGCTATACTCACGAGATGTTTTGGGCATGGGGGGGAGCTGGGTGTAGCAGACCCAGTGGAGACAGCCGAGGCGGATTGCCAGGCTGGCGGGATTTTGGTTGGCTGGTGGAAGGAGAGGGGGGTGTTAGGAGTGAGGCACGCATTCCTGATGGGCCTCATTTCTAACATTCTTCTCCCTGATTCGTCAGGCGCGAGGTTCCCGTGGAACCTGCTGGATTTGGTGTGGCAGTTGGCAGAGTGCCCGATAGAGGCACCGTTGATCCTGAGATGGGGACAGACTTTGTTGGCACAGCTTTACGGAGAGCTGTACGGGGTCCGCTGTCGACAGCGGAAGGGTGTCAGTTGCAGCTTTTTGTTGCAGTTTTGGGGTTGGCAGCACATAGCTGTTGAGAGGCCTACCGGGTTACCGTGGACGACTCGGGCGGCGATGGAGGATGATGAGATTGGTTATGCGGCTTTGTGGCGACGGTCTACGGAGCAGGGGCAGAGTCGGCGATGGGCAGGTGCAGTTGATCACTACATTGATGCCTTTTCGCGGCTCACTCCAGGGGAGGTGTTTTGGCGTCCCTATCGGGACTGTCCAGCTTGGCCTGAGGCTGGAGAGTGGCTCCGACGGGTACGGAGGGAGCGATGGTTGACTGGGCGGCACGGGACGGAGCATGAGTTCTTTCCGTACCGCCGGGTTACACGACAGTTTGGGGTGCGCCAGGGGTTGCCTGGTGAACCCGTAGGCTATCGACGTCGGGGAGATGAGAGGGATCTGGAGCCACCTGTCCTCGTGCCATTGGGCGAGGAGTCGGATGCTGTTATTGAGGTGTTGGATGTGGATGACGTAGGTACTACCACTGAGTATGACTCGTGGTGGGTTTTGCGGCGCTGGAGAGGTGAGGGTCCTCTGGGAGGTGCGGAGGCGGCAGTGGAGGATGCTGAGGCGACAGGGGGTGATTGGGGAGGGCCGTTGGATGATGCAGACATGGCGGATGTGGGAGATGAGGATGTGGACTTGGGTGTTCCGGAGCAGCCGGACATGCAGGATGTGGAGGAGCAGTTGGAGCCTGGGCAGGCTACTGTCCCCGGGAGTCCTATGCGTCCGACAGATACGGAGGGGGTGGGGTCGGATGTAGGCGATGAGGTTGCGCGGCTTACAGAGCTGCTACGGATGCGGGATCTAGAGAGGGATCTTCTGCGGGCTCAGTTGGCAGAGCGGGATAGCGTTTTGGCGCAGCGCGATGATGCATTGTCTATCTATCATCGGCGGGAGGCAGAGTGGTGTCTATACCGGATAGACTTGGAGAGGGAGGTCATCCGCCTTGGCGGGCGGCTCCTCGAGCCTTCGATCAGCGAGATCTTCTCGACGGACGAGGGATAGTCTGAGCGAGCGGTCGAGCATCATCTCGCCGCGAGCGGTTGGATGAGGGGGTGGTAGTAGGCATGATGCGGGGGCTAGCAGTAGCCGCCCTGCAGGGTCCCGTAGGACCCACACCACGGGGGGTAGTTCCCGTCGCACCGATCCTGCGTGATCATGGTGGCCGACGCCTTAGGTTGGGTTTTGGATATGATTGCGGGGTTTGAGGACCTGTTTTGTAGCCTGCGGGCATCTTTTTTGACGATATATATATATATATACCGGTTTTATTTTTGGATTTGTACATGTGATGATGTGATTGATTTTTGTTATGCATGTTTATTTATTTTGATGAATGCAGATGAATTGAATTGTTTTAGATGCCTATGTGATATGCAAAATGGATGAATGCTATTTTTATTTATCTGGTTTTTCTTTGTTGTTTTTGTATTTTTTGATGGTATCATAAGAATGATAAGTAGCGCAGATGGTTTTGGGATGAGTGTAAGATTTTTTGAGATTCAGACAGGTTTTAACTCACTATCCACGACTGTACTTTATCTTACAAGACTTTTGAACAAGGTATGAATCAAACTTGTTTTTGACCGAGCTATTTCACATCCCTGTGTGTGCAATTGAGTTCATTTAGTGGTATTTGTTAGGATACCGCCAGTGCCAGATGGGCTTTCAACCGAACCTGTACTGAGGATCACCTAATTAGCTCCACGAATTCCTTTGTTATATGTACTAAGATTAATCTGCGTTGTAATCCAGGATGCCATAAGCTAGCTCATCCACATGCAAACATTGATCTGTACACAAGTTAATGTGACAGATATATCGTCATGCGGGAGGTTTACTTACATTACCGAGTTGGTATTGAAGCTTGCCTTATGACCTACCGAATCTTTGAGAGTTCCAGGGATTCAAGGTCAACTCCCTTTTTTTTTTCAATTGTATTGGGATACTTGCTCTTTTGTAGTGATAAGATCACTGTTTATTTTGATTGATTTTTCTTTTGAGCAAGGGATTGGGGATATGGAGTGACGAAAATCACTGTTGTTTGTGCCTTTTGATGTGTGCACTATAGTTTGTCAAATTTTTGAGTTTTGACATTTTGCAAATTTTTGTGTTTTGCAACTATTGAGAACTTTAGGGATTCTTAGGGAATTGGGTAGGGAGGAAGCTTGTCCTTTTGCCAACTCTCGGCATTCTAGGGGTCATTCGCACAGGGGGATGAGCAAGATAACCGTTTCGCTTGTGGTGACCTAGATTATTTTGCAGGTTTCGTCTTTCGTTCACACAATTTTGGGAATTTTAATGTTTTGATTTGTGTTGGGATGTTACGTAACAAGGTGTATTTCAAGTATGACTCTACCTTCGTAAAATCCGTTCGACTTGGTACACTACATGGCTAAAGAGGAAAATGATGACTGAATCACTGAAACTCTTAGTACATTCCCAGACCACTGACTGTAGTGTGGTAAAAGTTATGCATGGTGTTTTTGTTGTTTTTGTAAAATGGAACAGTGTGGAACAAGATGGTCTATCAGAGCAATTACAGCCTATGGTGCCTTTGACCTATATGACTACAAATATGCAATGTATGGATGCAATGCTTAATGCAGCTATATATTTTTGTAATTTTGATGGATTGTTTTTGGTGAAGGTGAAGATGAGGTGCGAGAATATGAATTTTTTTGATGAATTTGAGTATGCCTAGAATTGAGATGCAAATCTTTGTTGTTTTTGATGATTTTTGTTGTTTTGTTTTTTTGAATTTCTTGATTTTTTTTGACCAAGCGATTGCGATAATCCGTTGGAGCTTTTTGGGTTGACCAAGAGATTGCGATAATCCTTGGAGCTTTTTGATTGACCAAGAGATTGCGATAATCCTTGGAGCTTTTTGGGTGACCAAGAGATTGCGATA
The DNA here is from genome assembly GCA_028583015.1 of Wollemia nobilis. Lineage (NCBI taxonomy): Eukaryota > Viridiplantae > Streptophyta > Pinopsida > Araucariales > Araucariaceae > Wollemia > Wollemia nobilis. Next base: position 19,411,482 of record JAQPPZ010017235.1, read on the forward strand.
ATCCTTGGAGCTTTTTGGGTGACCAAGAGATTGCGATAATCCTTGGAGCTTTTTGGTTTGGATTATGGTTCTTCAGGGGATAGAGGTACCCCCGACTTGATGGTCTTTGCACTTCGGATCCGGCTCTAGAGGTATGGGCATGAATGGATCAGCCCTATGCACGGAGATGAGGACAGGGTCCGCCCGCGGCACTGATGTTGCTATGATGTCTCTTGGTGGAAGTTGCTCTTTGTGTGCCCAAAGTTGTGGATGTAATGCTTGGTCCCACTGCGGTGGGTTAACACGCCACTCATGCCCTAGTATTATGTTTATCTGTTGACATGCTTCCTCAAATTTTATGGGATGTCGATGTTGTCGCATGTGATTGTTGTGGGCTATGTCTGTTTCATCCTCACCTTCGGACAATGTGTATAGCTCATCAGAATCTGTAGATTCTGAGACATGGAGGACTGCATCATCAGGTAGCCCTATGGTTAAAGGTTGATCCTCTTCGAAAGGAGCCTTATGTAAGTTGGGCCTTGGGAGCTCCAAAATCTTGGCCTCTACCAACTCTAAGTGCTCTAGTGCTTTGCATGTATTGGGAGATTTGAACTCCTCCTCTTTGGTTGGTTCTTGTTGAGGAACTTGGGGCTTATGGAGGGGTGGCCAGATGGCACCCCCCATGCCTTGGTAGGGCAGTTCATCCCGCTCTTCTTCGCGCTCTGATTCCTTAGAGGCTTCTTGATGAATTTCTAAGGGTGGCTCATAAGCCTGGGTGGATGTCTGAGGAAGGCACCCATCATTGGTTATAGGAGCGGCCTCCCATTCATGTCTAGGAGGCGTCGGGGGTGGTGCTTCGGGAATCGAGAGAGTAGCTTCCCGCTCCTGTCTAGGAGGTGTTGGGGGTAGCTTTTGATGAGGTCGCGATGACCTATCTTCCCCCCATGGGTTGTGCCACTCAAAATATTTTGTCTTATGCATGTGAGGGGTTGGAGTCTTCTCTTGCATAGTGTGTTGGAACAGCTCATCCTTCTGGCACTGAAGGTGCTCTTCATTAATATGGTACGGTTCCTCTAATGGTAGTCGTTCGAGCTCAAGTTGCGTGAGTTGCTTGAGATGTGTGATATATTCGGCAGATTCTACGATAGTTGGTCCCACCGCCTCATGTCTAGAAGGCCTAGACGCCTCTCTTAGATAAAAATCTTGGTCGTAGTGATCCAAGATCTCTATAGGACACATCCCTCTGTTAGGGGTAGCAGCATTCTCTCGGGGCTTTGGCCTCAGTGAGTGGTCCTGATAGATAGCGGGTGCGAAGGCGTATTGCTCCCGCACGGTATATTGCTCTCGAGGAAGGTAGAGGTCTTCCTCGTGCTCTCTTTCATAAGTGAAAAAGGGATGGACGGAGCTATCTCGCCCTGCCCAAAGAGCCTTGTGCTCTGGATTTGTCTTTGTAGTTCTGGCAACTAGAGGGGGTGAAGGAGGGATAATGTAATCATGTGGTTCCTCCCATCGAACCCTATGTTGACTTAGCACTTCATCGCGCGATGACCGCTCATAGCGAGCATCTAAGGGAGCTCTCATTGCTTCATGTCTAGAAGGCCTAGATGCCTCTTCTAGATATCTATCTCGGTCGTAGTGATCCAAGATCTCTATAGGCGACCTCCCTCTATTGGGGGTAACAGCATTCCCTCGAGGCTTTGGCCTCAGTGAGTGTTCCTGATAGATAGCAAGTGCGGAGGCATATTGCTCTCGCACTGTATATTGCTCTCGAGGAAGGTAGAGGTCTTCCTCGTGCTCTCTTTCATAAATGAAAAAGGAACGGGTGGAGTTGGCCCGCCCCGCCTGAGGAGCCTTGTGCTCTGGATTTGTCTTTGTAGTCCTGACAACTAGAGGGGGTGAAGGACGGGTAGTGTAATGATGTGGTTCCTCCCGTCGAACCCTATGTTGACCTAGCGCTTCATCGCGCGGTGACCGCTCATAGCGATCATCTAAGGGAGCTCTCCTATGACTGTACCCCTCATGGAAGGGTGTGTGATGAGTGCTATGTTGAACAGGAGTGCTCCTCGAAGAGGTGTCCCTGTAGTCTCTTTCCTTTAAGGTGTGGAGGGGACTGCATTGTGTGTTAGGTCGCCAAGGTGGTATGACCAAATCCTTGGGATTGTAATGGAGGTGACTCGTGCCTCCTTGGATATTCCCCATAGCCTTCGCCCGTGATTGGGCTTGGCTACGGGTGAGCACCATGACGATGTCTCTCTAAAAAGCCCTAAAATTGAAAATGAGTCAGATGGGGCCCAAAATTGGTGTGCGCATCCCTCTTATAGTAGATAAGACAAAAATGAAGTTTCAAGTCCTAGCTCTAAATACATTAGGAGATATTGACATCCGAACAGCTCAAAAAGTGCATAGAATTGCGTGCCCAATTTTAAAACCTAATTTCGGGGCACTAGATGATGGAATTTGGCCCCGAAAACTGAATTTTCTGGGCAAATAGAATTCTAGGGAAATGTCAGAAGTCAATCGGAGCTACGGTTGAGAAGTTATGGCCCCGACAAGATGCACTAAAATTTAGGGAAAAATACAAGATTTCCCATTTTTTGTTGGATGGTCCTGCATCACTTATGGGCACATTTGGGGTGATTTTGGGTTGACCAAAGGGTTCATGGACACCTTTGGGGCATTTTGGAGTGACCAAGCGATTGCGGGAATCCTTGGAGCTTTTTGGAGAAAATGACAAAATGCGTAGATTTTTTTATCTTTGTTTTTAATGATTTTTTTTGTCTACACTAAACATAATTAAACACACACATTCACAAAACCGTGATTATCTCTTTTAAGGATTCTTGGTGTGCCCTAGACTGGTTTAGTGCATTTTGATGTTTTGTTTTGTTTTTGTAGGTTTTGTAGAACGTTTAAATGCATCATGTAGGCTCTTATAACTCCAAAAAGGTCGCCCCTTCAATATACCAACCAGGCCGATATACCAACCTCTCTATATACCCGCCCTTACGAGAGGGAGACTATAGGTACGTGAGAGCAGAAGGTACGTGGTACATAGGCGGTACGGAAGGGGGATTGTCCCGTTAATGGCACCTACCATAGAAAACTTATCCTCGCGCGCATGGGAATCACCCCAGCTACGCTCGGTCTGTCTTCGTCAGGATTTACGCCTAACAACAGTTGACAATCGGGAAATGGATGCAAATCAAGCCAAGGTGGTGATTAAATCCACCAATGGTCTTGATCAAGGGCTGGGGTCTTACGACCAGCTCCTTGGTTTAAAGTTGTTTCGTGATGTGTGTGGGATTCGTTTTATCCAACAAAATGAAACTAGCATACATGACTTTTCCTAATGCAATGCAAGATTAAATGAAAACAATTAACGAAACAGAAACAGAAACAGAAAAATATAACAGAGATCATGAAAATCCCTACCTCTTCTCTGCCTGCTCCTGTTGTCTCTGAATTTCTGCTCTGAAAATCCGCAGACAGGAATTCGTCCCTCTGGGAGACGAATTGCAGAACAGAATTCGTCCCACCCAGAGACGAATTTGAATTCGTCTCAGGGTCAGACGAATTGCAGAAAAGGATTCGTCCCTGTCAGAGACGAATAGCAGTCTGCAACAAAAAAAAGATGTACCTGTCAAGCACAAACACAAAACTTTGATCAGTTTCTATGATTTCAAAAACCAGGGAACAGAGTCCCACCGTGATCGCCACTGAAAGCACGAGATTCCGGTCAAAGGAAACACCAAGTGCAATTGCATTCAAAGTTAAGCACGCCTAAGTCCTAGAAATATAAATTACATGAAACGAAAAAGAGACATGTTGTAAGAGACGCAATCAGATAAAGAAAAATAGCCCTTTCATTAATTTCTTTCGATCTCTGTTACAATAATGCCTCCTCCCTTTTCAGGGGCTAGGAGCGCAAATAGGGTTTGATTACAATCGCTGAATGGTTCCTCCTTCCGCGTGCCCACGATTGCAATGGGCGGGCCAAGATGATGTCGCCGCTGATGTTGATGGGTTCTTCGCCTCTGCTGCTTCTCCTGCGAACAAAGAAATGATCAAGACGTTAGTAGCACCTGCTGCAAATGAAAAGCATTCTCTCTCTAAAACTAACAAAATATGCATACGAATATTTGCCTGAAACCAGGAAAACAGTGAATCCAAATTGCTTCAAAACCTGACAGAAGGTAAGAAAAGTCACCAGAAGGCCATCGCCACTGAGGCAACTGGCCAATCCACCTTAAACTGGAATTCGTCCCTGGGCAGGACGAATTCTGACTGTAATTCGTCCCTGGGTGGGACGAATTCTTCTGAGTAGGAGAAATCGACCTGTTGCTGCTCCAATGTCGGATCCCGGGACCTGCAAAACTCCTGCAAATAGGGGGGTTAGGTAATTGGGGCCATTTTGGGACGACCCAGATGGTCGGATTTTCCCAATTTGGCCTCCTCCCTCGGGAATTTGACCTTGACACCTGCAAGTTAGCGAAACGACAAAGCAATACAAAACACCCTAAACTCTGACCAAAAGCTACAAAATTGCAATTATAGACTAATCAGACCTAGTAACACAGAATGCAATCTAAAAAATAATCTAAAGTGCTCAAAAACTAAAATTAGAACTTGGGGGGTGCGGGGGTGCCCAAGTGGGCCTCCCACCGTTGGCCCTCGATTTTGGAGCCAATCCACCAAGGATGGGCCCAAAACCTTTTAGGATTTGGGGGTCGGCGAATTGGTAGGTTCAGATGTCCATGCGTCGGATTTGAGTAAGGTTCGAGCTTCCAAAGGCCACCCAACAACCTCCCTTGCAAAAGAGATTGATGGATGTAGGAAGGTGAACAAAGGGGGATGCAAGTGAGTCTTCGATTCGGCAAGCACTTCGTTGCTTGAACACTCCTTCCACCTCTATGTTTTGGGTGAGAAAAGTCCCACCTTTTATAGACCCAAGGGGTCTCTTTTGGGAGGGAAGCACAAAAGCCAAGTGTTGGCCATGGGCGCCATGTGGCAGTCTTGTCTTCCCATGAGGGAGGGGAGTCCTTCATTGACTTGAACTTTGATAAATGCTTCTTGTAACAGTCCTCTAACGGCCCCTCTGTCCACTTACACATGCGTGCAAGGTAGGAGCCCTTAACTGACTGTTCGGGCTGCCACTTGGCACCATTTGCCTTTTTGCCCGTTAAGCTTAGAATTCGTCCCACCCAGGGACGGATTCAGAATTCGTCCTGGGGTGGGACGGATTCTATTTTGCATTCGTCCCGGGGTGAGACGAATACTGGGCAAAGTGTCCAAGTGTGCCAAATTGCTCCTTGACCTCACAAAATTGCTATGAAAGTGGTTAAGACCACTGTTTAACCTCTGAGGGCTGCCCTGGGGGCTGTGTTTGTCAAAGCGATCAGTGTTTGCAGTCACATAATCGGATTGGTGCTGTTTTGGTGTCTACACAACCTAGTCCAGTAATGATTGTTTTTTTATTTTCTATGAAGTGCATTGCATGACTTTCACAAAATTTTATTCACATAACCCATTTAATATTTGCATTCATTGCCCTGAAATTATTTTCAAATAGTTTCTTGCCATCTCAATCCATGGGAGGAGTTGTAGGTGGTGTGAACCCATCCTCAATGGATTACCATATATCATATCCATGTGCCATAAAATAGGTTAGCATCCTTATGCTCCAGAAAGCATAGTTAGTCTCATCAAACAATGGAGCCCTATTTGATGAAAAACCTTCTTGGAAAGCCACATGTGTTCTTGTAAGAATTTCTTCTAAGCTCTTAGGCTTTCACGAAGGAAACCACTCTGATACTAATTGAAGAACACAAGATTATACTGAGGGGGTGAACAAGTATAAGATAAAAATTTTCAATCCAAATGATAACAACAATGATATGAATGCAATAATAAATCAATGCATAATTTTCATATACATAAAAGACAATGATTTTATGTGGAAATACCCTCTCAGGAGAAAACCACTACAAAATATTACTTATATTTTTCTTCAATTAATTTCATGGATACCAACCCACAGGAGACACCAATCCCCTATACAAGTTTATGGACACGAATCCACAAGAGACACCAATCCCTTATACACGTTTGTGAACACCAATCCATAGGATACATGAATCCCCTTGCTCAAGTTCATGGACACAAATCCACATGAGACACCAATCCCCTTGCTCAAGTTCATGGAAACCAATCCATAGAAGACACTAATCCCCTTCCTCAAGTTCATGGACACAGATCCACAGGAGAAACCAATCCCCTTGCTCAAGTTCATGGACACCAGTCCACAGGAGACACCAATCCCATTTCTCAAGTCCGTGGACATCAATCCATAGGAGACACCAATCCCCTTGCTTAAGTTTGTGGATACCAATCCACAGGAGACACCAATCCCCTAGCTTACAAATACTGCTTAGATCTATTCCCAAATATTCTCACAAATACTGCTCAAATTTACTCCAAAATATGGTCACAAACACTACTCAAATATGCTCCAAAATCTACTCGTAAATACTATTTAAATTTTCTCTAAAACTTGCTCACAAATACTACTCAAATCTACTCGAAAATTTTCTCACAAACACTGCTCAAATTTTCTCCAAAACCTACTCATAAACACTACTCAAATTTTCTCTAAAATTTGCTCACAAAAACTACTCAGATTTGCTCCAAAACTTGCTACTTTTCTCTCACAAGTTATTCCACTCTTCTATTTTACATAGCTTTTAAACCTTCATTGTGGTAGTTATTCATAGTAAACACCATAATCCAATTCTTGGAATAAAATATTGCTAGTCACTTTTCTTTTTCAATTTAGAACTTATGCATCCAAGTCAAAACATCCACTAACATCCTTTGACACAAGTCATTGTTATTTTACAATTTAGAACTAATGCATCCTAGTCAAAACACCCACTAACATACCTTTGACACAATCACAAGAAGTCACCATCCACACATATTCATTATTTCAAACTCCTCATACTTATTTTTCAAACTTCTCCTACTCCGTCTACAATAAAAATTTGGGTGATCAACTATTTTAATAGATAATCAACAACATGTCCAACAACACATACATCAACATAGGCAACAACAATCTATCAGTGTCAAGTGTCTCAAGTGAAATAATTACTGCAGGGAAGCTCACGACGCTCTTGTGATTACCATAAGGTAATTGAGAAGGTAAAGGAATCTTGCTCATAAATTTCTTCAATGTCCCAACACCATTCATGTGGGACTACGACACAAAAATAGTTTTTATGCTTTTCTATTGTTTACAGACGTCAAATTAGAAATAACCAAGCCCAACCTTAGCAAAAATTAATGGATTAATCTTTTGAATATTACCTCCTTCAATATGCTGCCCGAGGATTTATTCATGTGTTCCTTCTAGCTTTCTCCACGCCAAAATAAACCTCCAATGTGTGCACGAAATTCACCAACTTCCCTCATTGTTTATCTATAATTTTGAATTACATTCGCACACTATTTCTTCCTCCTGGAACACTCATACAAGGTTCATTGTAATGTGTGTGACGATGCACCCAACTACTAATGTTGGTTGTTTTGCTATGTTTCTTGAGCACAAATTACCAAATGCCACATTTGTAATCAAGACAAAATTTTTTGTCATCATATTCTTTCTGTGGGCACTTGCCTCCTCTGTTACTTCACTTACTTTTCGGACAACGTCACTGCCTTGTTGTCTCAACATATTTAAAAAATATCTCCTAGCAATTTTAGATTCGAATGATCTGACCACTCATTGTGAAAACTTCAATCTATTGTTGCCTTTTTCTCCAACTTCTTTCACCTTTGAGCTTCTTATCAGACAAAAAAACCTCCTCACCACTGTGCTGGTAATCAACAACTCTGCATTCATTGAAATCATGGATTTCCCTTTGCATTCATGGGCATTTGAGTCTTATCGCCACCACTTCATCTTCGGTGCTCCACCTGCATAGTCTGAATGCCAACACTTCATATCCAACGCTCCTAAAAGTTGATCTCGGTGCCACCGTCGCCGTCAAGGCTCAACCTATTGCACTGCTACTTTATTTAGAAGATCATCTATTCAAGATTTATCACTCAAATGAAATTTCATCATTGTATATATATGAATTATTTGCACTTTTAAAAAGGTCGACCCTCCTCACTTTAAATTCAAATCTATTAAATATGTCCACCTTTGGATTTTTCAACATTATATTGCTTTTGGCACCCAACTATTATAAAAACACCACTTTGATATTAAATATTTAATTTAGATATTAAAGCATACACAACTTTAATATTAAATATTTCATTTAAATATTAAATCATATATTCAAAATTAAATCACCCTTAAAGATATCTGTCTTGAATAATTATCCAGTCATGCACCTTTTACTAGTAACCAAATTAACATTTAACATCAATGACAACTCCATAATTCTAACATGATAAAATCTTATGGTTAATTTATAAAATTATTCAACATACTCTTTTAATCTCAACTCCATTTGCTTGACGTTTTAGATTCTCCTAAGAAATCAAATTTGATAATCGATAGGAAGAAACTTTGATTTTAATTTATCTACAAAATTTTCCCATTTTCAAATTATATCCTTATGTTTTTGTTGAATTTCTATTTGGACATGATCCCACTAAATTAACGTATATCCCTTCAGCCTTGTACATGTAAATTTGAGCTAATTTAGATATTCCATAAATTTGAAATCGAAGAATATTTCTATATTTGTTATCCAATCAATTAACACTTCTGGGTTTAAACTTCTATTAAATTGGGAGTATCCATCTGAAGCTTATGCTCCACATTTGAGATTACCTTTATTAAAAATTGCTTTTGTTATTACTCTTCCTCTTGAGCTTTCACATGATCAATATTTTGACCTTAACTATCACTAATCTCCTCAAAATGAATACCTCTCCTTTGAGGACTGTCTCAATCACATCTATCCTAGTGGTAGTTCCTCTTAGTATTTATATTCTATCCATTTACTAGGGCCTCGGACCATCTGGTCTTCCTCTTTCTCATTACACCATCTTACTATGGTATGTATGATAATGAGATTTGATATTGAATGATGTAGATGAGAAGAGGGAATCCACTTAAGAATAACATATTCAAAGAACAAGTTATTAGCTTAAACTATGACCAATCAATGCATAATAATAACATGTGTAATCAAGATCTCATGATGACAAGCAAACTCTTATGATGATAGTTCTATATTACTATATCTTATGAAAACACTTCTAGAGTCTTTGTATGACAATGTTTAATTGTACGGTATGTTCAATCATATGATTGCTTAGATTGTATGGTGCATGGTTTAAACAAGAATATTTGATCAATTGTACAACTTTATTCAATTGTAGATCAAATAAATTAAATGACAACTTATTTAATTATATGATACATGAATGGAATATATACAGATTTGGGTGTTTAATTCTATTCAACCCAATATTTTCTACTATCTCTATAGACACCAGATTATTTATACTCCCATTTTCCATAATTGTATTGCAATATTTCTATCTAGATTTACAAATTTTTCCAAATAGGTCCCTTCTTTGCATAGGTCCATCCACCTCATTTGTTGGTTTTAACAAGACCCTCTTCATCATAAGTGACTCACATAGTTTTGGTTTCTTTCTACACTTGCTAGTTTGTTGAACTTGAGGGTATTCATATGCTCTATGCCCTTCTTCCAAGGATTTATAACACTTTTCAGAAAAACCACATCCTCTACCTCAACCAAATCCACTTAATGTCTTGATTCATTCATTTTTGATATACTTTTGAAATCACTTTGAGAAGTACTAGCTTCTTCTTCTTGCATGTGTTGCCCTCTATCACTATTTGATTTTTCTCTTCTCTCAAGAACCATCCTCATCCTCTAGAATTATTTTATTGTTTGCAAGCAAGTTTTTCATTGGTATTGAGTACATATTGTTATGCCTCCTCGACTATTCTAATTTGAAGTAAACTAATTTCATCTTGTATGGATATCTTTAGGTCATTTATGTATCTTGCAACTTTCTCCTCATCATATTCAATATGATCAACTCTTATGGTTAATTTATAGAATTGTTTAGTATAATATTTTAACCTCAACTCCATTTGCCTAAGGTTGTGGATTCTCATAAAAAATTCAATTTGATAATCAATAGGAATAAAATTTGATTTTGATTTGTCTAAAAATATTTCCCATATTCAAATTCTATCTTTCATTTTTTTTGTATTTCCATTTGGACATGATCCCACCAAATTAAAGTATATCCCTTAAGCCTTGTACATGTAAATTTGAGCTGATTTAGATCCTCCATAATTTTGAAATTGAAGAATATTTCTCGATCTGTTATCCAATCAATAAACACTTCTGGGTTTAAACTTCTATAAATTAGGAGTATCCATATTAGGCTTACATTCCATATTTGATAATATTAATAAAACTTTGTTTTTTTTCTTGCTCTTGCCCTTGAGCTTTCACGTGATCAATTTTTGACCTTCACTGTCACTAATCTCCTCAAAATGAATACCTCTCTTTTGAGTAGTCTCAATCACATATAACCTAGTGGTAGTTCCTCATAGTATTTCTATTCTATCCATTCGTTAGGGCCCCAAACCATGTGATCTTCCTATTTCCCATTACACCATCTTTCTATAGTATGTATCATAATGAGATTTGATATTGAATGATATAGATAAGAAGAGATAATCCACTTAAGAATGGCCTCTTCAAACAACAAGTTATCAACTTAACCTATGACCAATTGATGCATAATAATCACATGTGTAATCAATATCTCATGACGATAAGCAAATTCTTATGATGATAGTTCTATATCACTATATCTTATGATAAAACTCCTATAGTATTTGTATGACAACATTTAATCGTGCAGTATATCCAATCATATGATTGGTTATATTGTATGGTGCATTGTTTAAACAAGAATATTTGATCAATTGTACAACATTGTTCATTTGTAGATCACATAAATTGAATGACAATTTATTTAGTTGTATGATACATGAATTGAACAACTTCTTAGTATGATACTCCCATGGTTTTTATACAAATTCTTTTGTAGCTTTACTTCATGATAAAGTATCACAGGTTTAGGATGATGTCATTTTGAAATTAAATATCTCACGATGATAGTTGATTATGATGGCCTTACTTAAGACGATGAAGTCTCTTAAGGGTGTAAGATGACCTTATTTATTTATTTTTGAATGAACAATGAATTCCTTTTCATCATGAGAATATTATCTTGCATAAAAAGCATTTATTACTACTCAACCATCACTTATTTGAATAACCTTTTCTCATCACTCAAATACCCACTTAACTTGAATGGCACAACACTATACCTTTATATGGTGGGTGCATGTATAAAAATCACATATAATACATGTTGGTACTTCCCAGTGATGAACAACAACAATAGCCAATTGAACAACAACTGCATCATACAGTTATTCCAACTTGTACCTACTTATATTCCCCTTCAATGACCAACTCCATCCTAAAATCTTGTACCAAACTATAGAAGCAACACATGTAACTACAACAAAATAATCATACATCTAGATGAATATAGATCAAATCAAATATATTACATTAATATGATTTAAAAAACAAGTGCAACACTATATGAGGGGTTGACCTCTCTCTAGCTACAAGTCTCTTCCTTGGTCTCTCCTCTCAAGTCATCTGATGGATCCTTGTATTGATCTCTCTTCCTCTTTTTTTTCTTATGCATATCTTTTTCCTTTCATTTATTTTTTCGTACCTCTTTGTTTTCCCTTACTTGCTTCTATTGATTCGTCTTCTCTTCTCTCCCTCATGTCATTCTCTCTTATTTTTCTAGACATGTCATCCCATATTCTAAGCAATAATTGTTCACTTATACATACGAAGAGAAAAATGAGGGAGTATAAAATTGATATGGTCCTTGTTATAGAGGCATGTGAATGTTTACATCTGTATAAAATATGGTCCTTGTTAGGAAGGAGTATACATGTAGATGAATATAAATCAAATCAAATATATTACATTAATATGATTTGTACAAGTGCAACATTATATGAGGGGTTAGCCTCTCTACTTACAAGTCTCTTTCTTGATCTCTCTTCTCCGGTCTTCTAATGGATCATTTTCTTGACTTTTATTCCTTGTATTTCCTTATGCATATCATTTTATTTTATTTCTTTTTCCCTGCCTCTTTGTTTCCTCTTTCTTGCTTATATTGATTATTCTCCTCTTCTCTCCCTCATGTCATTTTGTCTTCTTCAAAATTATCATGTTATTATAGGTAAGATATTTATAGATATAAAAATTGGATAACAAATATTTTAGGTATTTGTAGTGTTGAATTTTATTTTAACAAAATTTAAATTCGAGAAGGCATATATATAAGTCAAATTCTATTCCATAATAAAATTGATAAAAAATAGTTGATTGCACAATTTAACAATTTAAGGATGATGAATAATATATTTGATAAAAATATAAATGAAAAATAAATTTAATAAATAACAAGTTGATATGATTTAACTAACTTGATAAAAATATAATAAAAATGATAAAATATTTTGTTTTTGCAATCGGAATGGTCCACAATAAAAACCACAAATAATTTATTAGAAAAAAAATCCTTAATTCTAAATGTAGACAAAGTTATGTTAAAAAATTTGGTCCAACATTGTTAATTTGATTATTAAATAAATCAGTTTCTTTCTTCTAAAGATTTAATCTCTTTTAACAAGTTTGAGTGGATTGTGGAGTGTTTGGCTATTCAAAACACCTAGATATCTCTTAAGCATTTAAATGAAAAGAATAATAACAACATTTTAACACTTGATTCCATTCACAACACCTAGGTATCTCTTAACCATTTAAAACCATAAATAAAAAAACAATAAAAACCTTTTAACACCTACCCTTCTAAAAAAAAGCACCTATTATGAAAATTAAATGTAAAGAAGTTTCGAGGGTTTTGGTTCTTTTTTGAGAGGTCCAAGGTTTGACTGTGATGGGGTGTGTGTTTGGTTCCTATAATAGGTCATGGTTGGGATGGGGATGCCTTGCCTGGCCTTGAGCGTCTTCTAACACTAACCTAATAAAAAATCAATAAATTAAATGTAAATAAAAAGCTACAAAAAATATCTAAAATTTAAACTTCTTACTATAAATTAATTGGAAATTGAATGGCAGGAGAAATAAAATTAAACTACATTTAAACTTGTTGCCATGATTGACATGAGATGTCAGGTTAGAAATTTATATTTAAATGTTGATTATTGAGATATTTTCTTGAACGACATTGTGTGTTGAAAAAACATGTACCAATAACCATTTAAAAATACTTTTTTATTCATTGTAATATTAGTTTGAGTGGAGTGTGAGGTGTTTGAGTATTTAAAACTCTTAAATATCTCTTAACCATTAAAAACCATATATAATAATAATAATAAAAGTATTTTAACACCTTCCCAATTTAAAACACATATATATCTTAACCATTTAAAACTATCAATAAAAATAATAATAAAAATATTTTAATACTTGACCCTTAAAGAAAGCAAATATTACGGGAAATTAAATGTAAATGCAAAGAAAGCTAGGCCAAATATCTTAAATTTAAACTTGTATCCTAATTGCAAATTGGATGTTGGGAGAAATGAAATGAAATAAAATTTAAACTTGTTACTATGTTTGACGGTAGATGGTAGTTTAGGAATTTAAGTTAGGAATTCAAATTTAAGTGTTTAATATTTATTGAGATATTTTCTTGAATGAAATTGGGCATTGGGAAAGCACACTCCAACAGTCATTTAAAAAACACATCGTTGTAATTGTAATTTGGTTTGATTTCTATTTTTTTTTATCTTCTTACTGCGCCCTATGGTGTTTTATAATTTTTTTTTGCTCTTTTTTCTTTTATTTTTATAACTTGAAACAAGAATAATGGGCTCTTGAACGGTAGCAGCAACACCGTCAAATAAGTGAACATCAATTTGATTAAATCCATGGAGTTACTTATCCGTTGAAAAAAAAAAAAAAAGTGAACACTGATGAATGCTCATCTCACTCTACCCTTCTCTTCTGTGAGAATAAATATATTCATGGTTGCTTTGTTCAGATTTTGATTTGTTTTCTAGGTACAGACAGCAGTGAAGGCCGCCTTCAAGTGAGACTTATAAGACCTTGTTCGACTATTGTCTTTATTTTGATTTGCATTAGGAATGGAAAGTGAAGGAAAGTTTGTGTTTGAACAAGGGGCTCTTCCTCTTCATCAACATCTGGTTCCATTTTCTTATCATCTCCAAAATGTAAGTCAAGTGGACCTTTCTCATCTGAGATGTTAATAGGGGAGGGGTTGTAGATGAGTGCATCTAGGTTGTCCTATTATATTAGATGATTAGCTATTTAAGAAAGTAAAAGCAAAATTGTATCATCTATCTTAGTTAGATCTATGCCATGTCATAGGAATGTAGGCATGTTTTACGAGTGCAAAATTTATAGGTTTAGGTATAATAGATATTTTAATGTGGATTGTAATAGAATTTTAATACCTACTCTGATTAAAAAATACTTATTATAGAAAACTACTAAAAATATTTGAAATATAAACTTGTTACTATAAATTAATTAGAAATTGGATACTATGAAAAATGAAATTAAATTAAATTTAAACTTGTTACCATGTTTGTCGGTTAATGGTAGGTTACAAATTTAAATTTAAATGTTTAATGGTTAATGAAATATTTTCTTGAAGGCATTGGGCATTGGAAAAGCATGTTCCAATAGCTATTTCAAAACACTTATTTAATCACTGTAATTTCAGTATAAGTAGAGTATCGAGTGTTTAAGTATTCAAAACACTTAGACATCTCTTAGCATTTAAAACCATAAATAATAATAATAAAATATTTTAACACTTTTCCATTTAAAGCACCTACGTATCTTTTAACCATTTGAAACCATAAATAAAAACAATAATAAAGCAATTTAATGCCTGACCCTTAAAGACCACACAATGTAAATGTAAAGAAAGCTATGAAAAATATCTTAAATTTAAACTTGGCGTCCTAATTAGAAATTGGATGCTGGGAGAAATAAAATTTAAACTTGTTACTATGTTTGACACGTAGATGGTAGTTTAGGAATTTAAGTTAGGAATTCAAAATTTAATGTTTAATGATTATTGAGATATTTTAAAGCACACTCCAATAGTCCTTTTAAAACAGTATTTAATCATTGTAATTGTAGTTTGGTTTAATTTCTCTCTTTTTATCTTCTTGCCCTGTCCGTGGTGTTTTGTATTTTAATTTTAATTTTTTCTATTTCTTTTATTTTTATAACTTGAAACAAGAATAATGGAAAAACTCTGTAGTGGGTTAGAGAAGGTAAAACTACTACTAAGTATTATCAGTTGTTACCCCAACTGTTATATTAGTTGACTAAAAACCTATAAGATGATAATAATAATGTCTTCACGTAACAAACGTTTCCTCATGTTAGGTTTGGAGGTGCGAGAGAAAATGGACGGTATAAAATTGATATGGTCCTCGTTGTAGAAGCGTGTGAACATTTGCGTCGGTTTCACTGTGGAGAGAATATAATAGAAAAGAAGAGGAAGGAAGAGAAGATGGCTGGATGGAAGATTGACTACGATTATGGCATTAATATTATTGGGATTAATTATTTATGGAGGGAGATGGCAAGGCATATGAGAAGATGGGCAATGGGATGCCCAACAAAACTTACATCGCCCCATGTTAAGATACTTGAATAGGAATGTAGGAATGTAAGCAATATGACTAAATCCATGGAACTGGCTGCTCGTTGCATAAAAATTTGAAATGAAATGAAAGATTTTAATTACGTCTGCGATACTCAAATATGGTCTATGGGACTTCAAATATAGGAGTACAACTGCTCAAATTATATTATATGATCTTTAAAGAATGTTGTTCCTTCTCTTGCTGATTTGGGTTAGCAATTCCCCAACTTTTTTTATTTTACTGTTTTCAAATAACTCTGTCATAGACCCGTTTCCAATTGTTTCTTTGTATTTGCCACGAATGAATGAAAAACTCGAGCACTTATAGATGAAGTGTTCCTCCTGTCTCTACTGCCCCTGTCCTGCATAAAATACATATTCTTTCTTTCCATTGTTCTTTGGGTGTTGTCTATCTCCTCGTTTCACATCTAAGCCTATGAGAGCTAGTCCTTATCTGAACAATGAGGATTTTTTCCTTCCACTTTATTTCAGCGCCTATATATGTTTTTTTCCTTGTGATCATATGTTGAGTTAAACTTTGCAATATAATATTGTTTTTTCCTACTTGCATTTTTCCACATTCTACTTCTAAACTTTTCATTCACATAGCTTTTGATGCCTTTGTTGAAATTTGGGAATTCATTTATGTTGATTTCCCAAAGTTTCATCCATTTCTGATTTTGTTTCATCCATGTGTTCTTCCGCCTATGCAACTCTTCGTCCTTAGCTGCCCTTGGTCATCTGTCGTTTTTCATGTTTTTTGTTTTTTTTCAAGTAACATAACAGGTTGGTCATTGCAATTGCTTCTAAAGGAAACATTCCAGTTTCAGCTAGAATAATTTCATAAGGGGTTGTGGCCTTAATTTTGAGAAAATTTGTGATTAGATATTTTCGAATCCTTTTTATTTGCCTCCATTTTGCCTTTGTTGTGTCACTAGCCCACACCTCGTAACCATACAACAAAACCGGTGTAACAAGTAGGCCAAATAAAACCCTGGTGGTCTTCCAGTCCCATAGCTCGACATTCCTACACCTATTTTGAAGTGCATACAGTACTCTCCAACCACTTTGAGTTCTTTTAATCCTACATGTATTCCAATTGAGTTTGTCACGAAAGTCTATGGCCAAGTATTTGTATTCTACTACTACCTCAAGTGGTTCTCCTGCAAACTAAAATTTGAGCTGTTGCTTCTTCTTTTTTGCTGAAAAAATCATGATTTTTGTTTTGCTTGTGTTTACCTGCGTCCCAAATTCCTTACAAAAGAGTTCTAGAGATCGAAGGTGATCTCCTAGATCTTTGGCTATTTTGGCCACAAGAATTACATCGTCTGCATACATGAGGAGTTTTACCACATAGTTGGCTAAGTGCACACCCTCTCCCCCAAATTTGTTTATCCATTCTTCTAACTTGTCAATGTACAACCCAAATAATGTAGGAGATAGAGGGCAACCTTATTTGACACCTATGTCACTACCAAAACATTTAGATAACCCTTCATGTGTTCTGATTCTAGCTATAACATGCACATATAATCTGTGAACTACTGCCCTATAGTGAATTGGAACCTCTAGCACTTTCATTCTACTCCATAAATTTTTCCTTGGCCCTGTTTGAAATGCCTTTTTGAAGTCTACAAAACAATAGAAAGCCTCATATTTTTTGTCCCATATTTTTTCCACTATGTCTGAGTGTGATACAGTGATCAATAGTTGAGTGCTTGGGCCTAAAAACTGCTTGTCCCTTTGCTCTCTTTCCCTTTTATTCTGCCCATATACTGATCCTACGCTCTATCATACTCCCAAACAACTTTGCAAAGAGAGGGTTGATCATGATAGTTTGATAGTTTAAGGGATTATTTACATCTCCACTTTTAAACAAAGGAATGGTCAAGCTAGTTGTCCACTCTGTAGGAAACCATTTTGTATGACTTCATTGAAAATTTCTTTGATCTGCGGTGCCAGAATATCTAGCCCCCATTTTATATGCTTTGCTTGAATATTGTCTATGTCACGGGCTTTACCAGTTGCTAACTTTTTTATCCCTTGAATAATGTCTTTGTGAAAAGTTCTTTCTTGACAGTGATTAAATCCTCATCTCACTTTATCGAAATCCCTTCTCTCTTGTAAGATTAAATATATTCATGGTTGCTATGTTAGGATTTTGATTTGTTTTTAGGGTAAAGATAAGACCTTTTTTGGCTATTGTATTTACTTTTATTTTCATTAGGAATGTAAAGTGAAGTTGGTATCCCTGGCTGCCTTGTTTTTTTTGGGACGTGCACTCGAGATGTTAATAGGAGGGGTTATAGATGAGTGCATCTATTTTGTTCTATTATATTATTAGATGATTAGTTATTAAAGGGAATAAAAGTTAAAGTTTATCATGTGTTGTCTTAGATCAATGTTTGTCATGTCATCTAAATGTAGGCACGTTGTACTAGTGTTAAATTTATAGGTTTAGGTATAATAGATTCATATGGCTTGTTTTTGTTGATTCTTCTCCTTTTCTTTGCCTCATGTTATTTTTATTATAAACATGTCATTCCATATTCCAAGCAATAATTGTTCACTTATACGTGCGGGAGGTGGGTGATACTTAGTTATCCTTCTTATATTCGTCTAGGACTATCACCTACCTCCCACACATATAAATTCCTACATCAAATACAAACCCTAATTTTTTTACAAATTTTTTTATGTTATTATAGACAAGATATTTATAGATATAGAAACTCGGAAACAAATATTTTAGGTATTTATAGCATTTAAATTTAATTTTAAGAAAATTTAAATTGTAGAAGGCATATGTATTCCTTAATAAAATTGATAAAAAATAATTGATTGTAAAAATTTAACAATTTAAATATGATGAAGAATATGTTTGATAAAAAAATAAATGAAAAATAACTTTAATAAAAAAAAAGTTGGATATGATTTAATTAACTTGATAAAAATATAAAAAATAATATAACGATTTGTTTTTACAATAGGAGTGGTCCCCAATAAAACTGACATATATCTTATTAGTAAAAAAAAAAACTCAATTCTAAAAGTAGACACGTTTTTGTTAAAAAATTTGGTCCAACATTACTCATATGATTAGTAAATAAACCACTTTCAATTTTTTCTTTTTAAACTTTGAGTGGATTATGGAGTATTTGACTATTCAAAACACCTAGATATCTCTTAAGCATTACACCTACCCTATTGAAAACACCTAGGCATATCTTAACCATTTAAAACCATAAATAAAAACAATAATAAACACATTTAAACATTTATTCTCATAGAAAACCATCCATTAAAAAATTAAATGTAAAGAAAGTTGTAAGAAATATCTAAAATTTAAACTTGTTACCTTAAATTAATTGGAAATTGGATGTTGTGTAAGGTTATTCACAGTGGCGAATTTTCGCAATTTGGGCAAATATTAGGATTTCCAAAATTGGAAATTGGAGAAGATGAGGGCCCTCGACGTTGGCCCATTCGCCTAAAATTTTTAGGTTCAATTTTTTATTAAGGTCAATCCACCACAATATATATCCAAACATAGGTATATTTGTACTCGTTGAAAATCTCTTTTCGAGCCAGATCTAATGGTGGTGTTTTTGTGAAGTTATAAGGTGATTTAGTAGGCCAAAATGTACCAAAGATGACCTTAATTTTTAGGGCTTCAAATGCCCCAAATCTTGGTGTGAAGATGATTGATTTGATTTTCTTAGAATTCACCTTGATTCACCCTATTTCATTAGGATTCACCATTTTTTTACAAGTACATTTTGAGTCCAACTCCTTATGCATAACCCTGATGTTGTGTGTAACGACCCTCTTCGCATGACTCCTTAGATATTGGACGTATTCATTATGTTGCCATATAAAAATATAAATATATTAAAGAAAATGAATACTAAAATTTTAACATAGGTTAATATCACCAACCAAAGTTGGATTATGAACTCTTAAGACTTGAAGAATGCTTGAAGTCCTATTGAATTTGTGTAAGCAAACCCATTTTATGATTGGTATGAATTATTCTATAAACTATTAAAATTATCTAGTAAGATGATGATTGGAATATGACCATAAGTTAATATAAAATAGAGCTAGAATTAGAGTGTGATAGTTTGAAAATATTGTAAGTCAAGTTGATCGAGTGAGACCAAAACCGATGAATGTCTAGGATTTTTTTATTAAAGGATGCTTTAAGCAAGGTGTATTACCATTGGTAATAATGGGAAAATAAGTAAATGAATGGTTATATTTTGTGTGAATATTTCTTTGTGCACTTAACTATTTTGATACCTTATGGTTTGCTTACCCATATTGGATATTATTTATTTTAGATAGAATTTTAAGTAAAAATATGTGTGGTTTAATGATGCCTTTGTTAGAAGCTAGAAGAGTCCATGAAAAATATAAGTTGATTGTTAAACAAATAGCAACTCATTCTTGAAGACTGATTTAGGGATATAAGGAAACCTAGTAGCTAGGCCTCTAACCCAAACAAAATTCATGAAAAGAAAAGAGTGATTTTTTCATCGAGAAGGATGAATGTTTATATAATCATAAGCACTCAATGTTGTTGGAATATGGGTAAGCATTCAACATGACTCGAGAGAAACCATTTTTTTGATAGAATGGGTCAAATCAAGTTGCCTAGTTAGAATTAGTAATGAGAGGTAGTATGGGATGCCACCTCCAGGTTTCTACTTGGGAGTACAATGATATGTTTCTGTTTCACTAAGGTTATATAGGATTCGTATGACAACCAAAACTAGTTCTACCCCAACATTTGGTATGGGATAAACATTTGTGAATCAAGTGGGCATTTGAGACTAAGTTCAATGTTAAATAAATGACATGGATCCATCTAAATTTGAGTAGTAGGACAATAAGCTAGATACTAGGCATATGTACGCTAACCCCCTTACAAATATTAGAACAAGTTGATCGGTTAGTCAAAGTTTAGGTATGCTAAGGGATGGGAAAAGTACGCATACACCATTTAGATGTTATGGTACCTAGAGGATAACTCCTACCATGGTTGTACCCTCATACTAGAATAATAGGACATTAAATGAGATAAGTCAAATCTACAAAATGGCACCTTTCACAGCATTTGGCCAATCCCATCCACTTGGGTGACTGTTTGTAGCAGATCTAAAACCTAAAAGTGGTATGATATACCTTTACTAATAAAAAATTATTTTAATAATTCATTCAATGAAATATAATTACTGTGAACATGAGTGTATTTTTTAGATTAATTAGTAAAGTTAAGCGAAAATTAATGACCCTATAAAATTTCTTGGCTTGTTTTTATAGTACAACCCGATGAGTAGACTTGGGTTATTACATATGGTATCAGAGTAGAAGAGATACTTAATATTGTAGGAGTTTTATTAAATAATTTGTTAGAATAATTTAAAACAATAAATTAACTTACTTCTTTTCCCAACAGGTCTAATGGCACATATGTTGCAGGGTGGAACTTTTGGGAATCCCATAGGAGGTGGACAAGAGGAATCCACTGTAAGATATCCAAAAGGACCACAGAAAGGTAAAAAAATAGAAGTTCCTCATAGGGAAAGAATGATGAAAAAAATCAATGAGCTTCCTCCAAGTGAGCCTAGTAGGGAGGAAGGGAGTTTGACAAAAGTTGTACAATTGTTACAAACTCTTATGGAGTAGATAAAAGAGGAAATGACCTAACATAAAATTGACATGACCCAACAACAAGATTTGATTTTCCAACAATGAAAATTAATAGAGGACTTGACCAAGAGAAGGAAAATTGAAGGCAAGATAGAAGGAGCATCTAATGAGCCTTTAGAAGCTAGTACTGGTAGGACCAAAGTGAGTATGGAGTTGGACAAGAACCTAAATAAGGTCATGATTCCCAAGTTCAATGGTATAAGTGATGGCAATATAGTGGAGAAATTTTAGGAATTCACTAATTTATAGTAAGGATTAGTTATAGTCTGAGTCTATCATTAGAAATTTATCCAACTATTAAAATATATGCTAGACTATAAGAGCATGGAGGTCATGAAGGTGCATAAGTTTATACTAGGACTATATCCTAATATTAGTACTGAGGTGAATATGCTTAATCCTAAAAATATTTCTAAAGAATTTGATTTGGCTCAACAAGAAGAAGTCTATCAAGAAGCTAAAAAGGCTTATTTCAATTATCATAAATTGACTAAAAAAGAAAAATATGATCATAAGAAGCGTAAAAGTGTGAGATTTATGAAGTGGGTTATGGAGTAAAGTAAAAAGTATAAAGGAGGATATCAGAATAGAAAGAGAGAAAAAAGCATAAATACTTTCCAAAGTAACAAGTTCAAAAAATATGACAAAGGATACCCTATGAGGAATGATCAAGGGCCATCAGAACAAGGAAAGACTAAAGATGTTGCATCTCAAGACAATAATGAAAGTAACAACAGGGATAGCAGAACTCTTGCAAATGGTTGTTATGTTTGCAAAGACCCCCACTTTATCAATAAATGTCCCTATAGAACTAATCTTCATTAGAAAGTTCTAGAAGAAACCACCCACAAAATCTTTGCTCCAATAGGTAGTCATGTACTAAATGGACAAGTTACTACTTTATGATAAATATAATCAAAGGATCTACTAAATTATGCATTTTGATAAATAGTGGATCTAATAATTGTTAGCTTTTGATGTTATATGCAATGGGAGATAACAATCACAAGATGTAGAAATAATAATATGAAAGAAAATAAATCTGCAAGATGACTAAAAATATACTATAAATAGAAATGACGGAAATGAATACAATGTAGCTATGGAGGAAATGAAAACTCCATGAATAATGCTACTAGACTACATTGCACCCATCTCCAATATGGGTGACTTTATCTAGTCCCTATGATGCACTCTCTATGACACTATGCTAGATGTGTTCTCTATATATATGACTATGATGATAAGACCATTATATAGGAATATAGGTTCCCTAGCCAACACTCTATCTAGCTGTGCAAGGGATAAATTTCACATGTACAACTTGCACATTGACAATTGTGCATTTATTACATTGCATGAAGAAATCAAGTAACTTCCCCCTAAAGTAATCTAATATCTTAAGTATGTATCTTGGTAGATTCAACCCAAATAATGTAATATGATCTATTTCTAACACCCCCTTGTATTACAATATTTGGGTATTGAAGACTTTTAGTATTCAATTTGGATCTTCCTCCAGTGAATAGTATTTGTTTATTCTGTGGTTGCTTTAGTATTCAAATGATGCAAAAAATAAGTTGAAGTTGCAAGTTCTTCTTTCAATTGACCTTGCACTGTATTCCTCCTTTTTTGGATTCAACTTCTTTTTCTTCTTCTTTAGCTTTGCCTTTGGATATGGTTTTTATGCTCTTATATATTATCATGTTGCTACTTGGTTATTGTAAGGGATATTCTCCTTTCCTATTTTTAATCTGCACAGAAGCTTCTGAATAACCACTTAAGGCATCATGATAAGGTTTTGAGTTAGTAGAACCTAAGTGTCAATGTTGCATGAGGATTGAAAAAACTTGTCCTGATATGATTCATTAAGTTATGCCTTCTTTTTGAGTAGTTCTATAAATCCTTTTTGTTCTACATTTTCATCCTTGTAGTGTTTACATGTGAGCAATGCCATTTATAATATGCTCACAAAGTCTAAGGGAAGTGGAATGTAACTTTTTCCATTGTCAATTCTTCATGAATATGGGCTTGAAGATAACATTCCATAGTATCAAAATTATCTTTTAAGACTTCACTATGGATTATTTTTTAAGTTATATTTAAGATTTCTTCAGATTTTATGAGATAATTCATGATTCCAAATTTTATGGCACTTGCTTTCTTCTTTTTGAAGCAATTATTCTTATTGGTAATTTTAATATTTTGGGAAGTAGACATCTTTGTGGCTCCCTAGTTTTAGAAAGCTATTAACTTTTTTTTTGTTAATTATAGTGTTTGTATTTATAGCGGGTTTTAACAAGGATCCCAAAACCTGATTACATAAGAAATGGGCCTAGGGCATCAATCCCTTGAAACTGAACACCAAAATAGAAATCCCGCCTAGCGGTAACAGTAAGCATGAAACAATCTCTCTCAGCGGGAAACAAACAAATAAGAAAGAAAGAAGTTTTGGAGATCCCGCCCAATGGGAGTAGCCAAAAACCACCATCGAGAAGATCCCGCCCAGCAGGAAGCAAATAAAAATTGTTACAATAAAATCCCACCTCGCGGGAAGCAGTCAAAACCACCACAAACAGTCCCGCCTAGCGGGAAGCAACAGAAAAATCCCGCCATCCGGGAAACCAGCAGAAAAGAAAGGATCCCGCCTCGCGGGAAAACCGGTGAAATTGGCGGATCCCGCCCTGTGGAGAAACCATCCCGCCCACCGGGAAAACATTTCGTTCAGCGAGAGCCATCCTGCAGGAAGCCGACAGCCAGCACAGAGAGGATCCAGCCCATCAGGAAGTGACCAGAGAGTTGCACCACAAGGAACCCGTCTCAGGAAAATAGAAGAGGATCCCAGCAGCAGGGACCAAGAATCCCGTCCAAGAACAGAGCCCGTAGAGGATTCACAAGAAAAAGGGGAAGCTGTCCAAACCCTAAACCGTCACCTCCACAGCACTGAGAAACACAGCGGACCAGATCCACGTGAATAACCTGCAAAAAACCCCAGGGGGAAGCCTGAGGGAAAAAGAGAAGGGATCCCCAACCAAACAGGGATCCCTAGGAAGCACCCGATCCGAAAAAACAACCAAGGAAACCCTAGCCGACCGGGAGGGGCGCAGATAGTGGAGAAGGATCTCCCCCCAGGAGATCATCTGCAAACAACCACTCCCCGGGAGGGATGACCTGGATTGAGCCAAGGACTGGGCAGGAACCAGGAGCCATGGGAGGGGGAGTAGGGGAGGGACCAGAGCCCTCCCCTCCGAAAGCTATTAACTTTTGGCTTCCTAAATATATAAGCTATATTTTTATGAAATCCTTATTATTGTTTAGGTTTGTAGGCTTCCTTATGTCTCCCTGTTTATGAGAGATTATACACCTAAAGGAATTTTAGTTTTTGTAAAAGCTTATATTTTTCCAATGAATTTGCAACTTGATAACATATGATCAATGCTGATATTACCAAGTTTTGTGGAATTCCTTATGACTCCCTAGGGATATAATATAGTTCTTTTGAAAAGATAGTTCAATTTTTGGTTGATTTTGTAAGGCTTTGAAAATATCAAAAATTAACTTTTATCTATTCCTTATTATATATATATATATATATATATATATATATATCACACATCAAAAATGGACAAAATAAATCCAATATTAAAACCTCTACATATTGAGAAAAAATGCTTAGTTCAATAGGAGCAATAAGGAATAGATAAAAGTTGATTTTTGATATTTTCAAAGTGTAATAACCCAAGTCAACCTACTTGGTTTTCCGAACATAGAGGGAAAATTTTTCAACCTAATTTTAGCATGAGCATGCTAAAATCCTCAAGAGTGCCATTTCGTTGCAGTCGAAATACTCAAGAGGTCGAGAGTGGCCAACTCTCGGTATAATTACCTTTAAAATACTTATTCTCTCAACCTGAGAATTTAAGTATTGGCAAGGGTTTTTCTTCTAGGGCCCATATCACCTAGAAGTCGAACGCATAATTCCCTACATCTCGATGCAAGATGTTAGTGTTTGAATGCTGGAGCTAGATGAATTTACCCTATACCTAGAATTTGTCTAGGATCTACCACTACCTTGGTAGTACCCGGAACCCTTGATAGCATAATTTCCCATTCCATTATGTGTATAGCACATCACTGGCCTTTTAGAAACCAAGGGCTTCCATTCGTATACTAGCATGGATTTGCCTAGGGGAAAAGCCCATTTGAATTCCCCTTAACCTCCCGTCCTAGCCTAATCCTGCTAGGAGTACAACAAACCCTAACGAGATGTTGCCTTCCTGCAACATCCTCAGGGATTGTCTTCCCATAATCATTTATATTATTTGGTTGTCTGTTGTCCACAACCTTTAATTTTTATCCCCCTGCTCTGCTCTATACAAATGTATTTATATTTTTATATAGTTTGTTGAATTATTTAAATATAAATTCATAAAGTTATTTTTAGCCAAGGTTGTCTATGTAACATCGTTTTCTAAACAACATGTCCGTCAATTAAGCTTAAACACTAGACATAAACCCAAATCATTCTGCCTTTAAAATAAATAAAAGTATAATTATAGATTCCAAGTCTAAATTATGGTATCCTTAAAAGAAGGATACACAAACCTAAAACTAAATACCATTTGAGAACATCTTTATTTTACAAAAAATAATTTTATTATTCATTTAATTTAGTTTCACATGTTACTAACCAACACTAAATGACGAACCTTTATATGAAAGGGGTTGATAAATTAAAGGTATTTTAATAACCTAACAACCTAAGCCTAAATTTTATTATCATAATTTATTCATTATATATTTTTTAAAATTTATTCCTAGTCACTAAAAAAAATAAAATATATAAAAGATTTCTTAATCAGTTTATATCATTATATATATATATATATATATATATATATATATATATATATATATATATATATATATATATATATATATATATATGTATGTCTTATAGCAGGATGAATTTACGACTTATGACACTTTATTTTCTTTAAATCCACAAAGCCTAAAATTAGAAACTTTTACTTTTTTTTACTTTTTTTTCAATCCACAAGCCAAAACTTAGATACTTTTACTCTTTTTAATCCACAAGCCAAACTTAGATACTTTTACTCTTTTTAATCCACAAGCCTAAAATTAGTTTGGCTTAGATACTTTTACTCTTTTTAATCCACAAGCCTTTTTTACTTTTTTTTCAATCCACAAGCCAAAACTTAGATACTTTTACTCTTTTTAATCCACAAGCCTAAAATTAGTTTGGCTTAGATACTTTTACTCTTTTTAATACACAAGCCTAAAATTAGAAACTATTGCATATAAAGCGAAGTTTCTATAATATTAAAGAGAAGATGTTATATAAAGAATAAAACAAAAATATAAGACTATGCTTTTTTTTAATACAACCTAGTCCAGTAATGATTGCTTTTTTCTTTTCTATGAAGTGCATTGCATGACTTTCACAAAATTTTATTCACATAACCCATTTAATATTTGCATTCATTGCCCTGAAATTATTTTCAAATAGTTTCTTGCCATCTCAATCCATGGGAGGAGTTGTAGGTGGTGTGAACCCATCCTCAATGGATTACCATATATCATATCCATGTGCCATAAAATAGGTTAGCATCCTTATGCTCCAGAAAGCATAGTTAGTCTCATCAAACAATGGAGCCCTATTTGATGAAAAACCTTCTTGGAAAGCCACGTGTGTTCTTGTAAGAACTTCTTCTAAGCTCTTAGGCTTTCACGAAGGAAACCACTCTGATACTAATTGAAGAACACAAGATTATACTGAGGGGGGTGAACAGTATAAGATAAAAAATTTAAATCCAAATGATAACAACAATGATATGAATGCAATAATAAATCAATGCATAATTTTCATATACATAAAAGACAATGATTTTATGTGGAAATACCCTCTCAGGAGAAAACCACTACAAAATATTACTTATATTTTTCTTCAATTAATTTCATGGATACCAACCCACAGGAGACACCAATCCCCTATACAAGTTTATGGACACTAATCCACAAGAGACACCAATCCCCTATACACATTTGTGAACACCAATCCATAGGATACATGAATCCCCTTGCTCAAGTTCATGGACACAAATCCACATGAGACACCAATCCCCTTGCTCAAGTTCATGGAAACCAATCCATAGAAGACACTAATCCCATTCCTCAAGTTCATGGACATAGATCCACAGGAGAAACCAATCCCCTTGCTCAAGTTCATGGACACCAGTCCACAGGAGACACCAATCCGCTTTCTCAAGTTTGTGGACATCAATCCATAGGAGACACCAATCCCCTTGCTTAAGTTTGTGGATACCAATCCACAGGAGACACCAATCCCCTAGCTTACAAATACTGCTTAGATCTATTCCCAAATATTCTCACAAAACTTGCTCAAATTTACTCCAAAATATGCTCACAAAACCTGCTCAAATATGCTCCAAAATCTACTCATAAATACTCGTTTAAATTTTCTCTAAAACTTGCTCACAAATACTACTCAAATCTACTCAAAACTTTTCTCACAAACACTGCTCAAATTTTCTCCAAAACCTGCTCATAAACACTGCTCAAATTTTCTCTAAAACTTGCTCACAAACACTACTCAGATCAGCTCCAAAACATGCTACTTTTCTCTCACAAGTTATTCCACTCTTCTATTTTACATAGCTTTTAAACCTTCATTGTGGTAGTTATTCATAGTAAACACCATAATCCAATTCTTGGAATAAAATATTGCAAGTCACTTTTCTTTTTCAATTTAGAACTTATGCATCCAAGTCAAAACATCCACTAACATCCTTTGAAACAAGTCATTGTTATTTTACAATTTAGAACTAATGCATCCTAGTCAAAACACCCACTAACATACCTTTGACACAATCACAAGAAGTCACCATCCACACAAATTCATTATTTCAAACTCCTCATACTTATTTTTCAAACTTCTCCTACTCCGTCTACAATAAAAATTTGGGTGATCAACTATTTTAATAGATAATCAAAAACATGTCCAACAACACGTACATCAACATAGGCAACAACAATCTATCAGTGCCAAGTGTCTCAAGTGAAATCATTACTACAGGGAAGCTCACGACGCTCTTGTGATTACCATAAGGTAATTGAGAAGGTAAAGGAATCTTGCTCATAAATTTCTTCAATGTCCCAACACCATTCATGTGGGACTACGACACAAAAATCATTTTTATGCGTTTCTTCTGTTTACAGATGTCAAATTAGAAATAACCAAGCCCAACCTTAGCAAAAATTAATGGATTAATCTTTTGAATATTACCTCCTTCAATATGCTGCCCGAGGATTTATTCATGTGTTCCTTCTAGCTTTCTCCACACCAAAATAAACCTCCAATGTGTGCACGAAATTCACCAAATTCCCTCATTGTTTATCTATAATTTTGAATTACATTCGCACACTATTTCTTCCTCCTGGAACACTCATACAAGGTTCATTGTAATGTGTGTGACGATGCACCCAACTACTAATGTTGGTTGTTTTGCTATGTTTCTTGAGCACAAATTACCAAATGCCACCTTTGTAATCAAGACAAAAAATTTTGTCATGATATTCTTTCTGTGGGCACTTGCCTCCTCTATTACTTCACTTACTTTTCGGACAATGTCACTGCCTTGTTGTCTCAACATATTTAAAAAATATCTCCTAACAATTTTAGATTCGAATGATCTGACCACTCATTGTGAAAACTTCAATCTACTGTTGCCTTTGTCTCCAACTTCTTTCACCTTTGAGCTTCTTATCAGACAAAAAAATATCCTCACCACTGTGCTGGTAATCAACAACTCTGCATTCATTGAAATCATGGATTTTCCTTTGCATTCATGGGCATTTGATTCTTATCGCCACCACTTCATCTTCGGTGCTCCACCTGCATAGTCTGAATGCCAACACTTCATATCCAATGCTCCTAAAAGTTGATCTCGGTGCCACCGTCGCCGTCAAGGCTCAACCTATTGCACTGCTACTTTATTTAGAAGATCATCTATTCAAGATTTATCACTCAAATGAAATTTCATCATTGTATATATATGAATTATTTGCACTTTTAAAAAGGTCGACCCTCCTCACTTTAAATTCAAATCTATTAAATATGTCCACCTTTGGATTTTTCAACATTATATTGCTTTTGGCACCCAACTATTATAAAAACACCACTTTGATATTAAATATTTAATTTAGATATTAAAGCATACACAACTTTAATATTAAATATTTCATTTAAATATTAAATCATATATTCAAAATTAAATCACCCTTAAAGATATCTGTCTTGAATAATTATCCAGTCATGCACCTTTTACTAGCAACCAAATTAACATTTAACATCAATGACAACTCCATAATTCTAACATGATAAACTCTTATGGTTAATTTATAAAATTATTCAACATACTCTTTTAATCTCAACTCCATTTGCTTGACGTTTTAGATTCTCCTAAGAAATCAAATTTGATAATCGATAAGAAGAAACTTTGATTTTAATTTATCTACAAAATTTTCCCATTTTCAAATTATATCCTTATGTTTTTGTTGAATTTCTATTTGGACATGATCCCACTAAATTAACGTATATCCCTTCAGCCTTGTACATGTAAATTTGAGCTAATTTAGATATTCCATAAATTTGAAATCGAAGAATATTTCTATATTTGTTATCCAATCAATTAACACTTCTGGGTTTAAACTTCTATTAAATTGGGAGTATCCATCTGAAGCTTATGCTCCACATTTGAGATTACCTTTATTAAAAATTGCTTTTGTTATTACTCTTCCTCTTGAGCTTTCACATGATCAATATTTTGACCTTAACTATCACTAATCTCCTCAAAATGAATACCTCTCCTTTGAGGACTGTCTCAATCACATCTATCCTAGTGGTAGTTCCTCTTAGTATTTATATTCTATCCATTTACTAGGGCCTCGGACCATCTGGTCTTCCTCTTTCTCATTACACCATCTTACTATGGTATGTATGATAATGAGCTTTGATATTGAATGATGTATATGAGAAGAGGGAATCCACTTAAGAATAACATCTTCAAAAAACAAGTTATTAGATTAAACTATGACCAATCAATGCATAATAATAACATGTTTAATCAAGATCTCATGATGACAAGCAAACTCTTATGATGATAGTTCTATATTACTATATCTTATGAAAACACTTCTAGAGTCTTTGTATGACAATGTTTAATTGTACGGTATGTTCAATCATATGATTGCTTATATTGTATGGTGCATGGTTTAAAAAAGAATATTTAATCAATTGTACAACTTTATTCAATTGTAGATCACATAAATTAAATGACAACTTATTTAATTATATGATACATGAATGGAATATATACAGATTTGGGTGTTTAATTCTATTCAACCCAATATTTTCTACTATCTCTATAGACACCAGATTATTTATACTCCCATTTTCCATAATTGTATTGCAATATTTCTATCTAGATTTACAAATTTTTCCAAATAGGTCCCTTCTTTGCATAGGTCCATCCACTTCCTTTGTTGGTTTTAACAAGACCCTCTTCATCATAAGTGACTCACATAGTTTTGGTTTCTTTCTACACTTGCTAGTTTGTTGAACTTGAGGGTATTCATATGCTCTATGCCCTTCTTCCAAGGATTTATAACACTTTTCAGCAAAACCACATCCTCTACCTCAACCAAATCCACCTAATGTCTTGATTCATTCATTTTTGATATACTTTTGAAATCACTTTGAGAAGTACTAGCTTCTTCTTCTTGCATGTGTTGCCCTCTATCACTATTTGATTTTTCTCTTCTCTCAAGAACCATCCTCATCCTCTAGAATTATTTTATTGTTTGCAAGCAAGTTTTTCATTGGTATTGAGTACATATTGTTATGCCTTCTCGACTATTCTAATTTGAAGCAAACTAATTTCATCTTGTATGGATATCTTTAGGTCATTTATGTATCTTGCAACTTTCTCCTCATCATCTTCAATATGATCAACTCTTATGGTTAATTTATAAAATTATTCAACATAATATTTTACTCTCAACTCCATTTGCCTAAGGTTTTGGATTCTCATAAAAAATTCAATTTGATAATCAATAGGAATAAACTTTGATTTTGATTTGTCTAAAAATATTTCCCATATTCAAATTCTATCTTTCATTTTTTTTGTATTTCCATTTGGATATGATCCCACCAAATTAAAGTATATCCCTTAAGCCTTGTACATGTAAATTTGAGCTGCTTTAGATCCTCCATAATTTTGAAATTGAAGAATATTTCTCGATCTGTTATCCAATCAATAAACACTTATGGGTTTAAACTTCTATAAATTCGGAGTATCCATATTAGGCTTACATTCCATATTTGAGAATATTAATAAAACTTTGTTTTTTTTCTTGCTCTTGCTCTTGAGCTTTCACGTGATCAATTTTTGACCTTCACTGTCACTAATCTCCTCAAAATGAATACCTCTCTTTTGAGTAGTCTCAATCACATATAACCTAGTGGTAGTTCCTCATAGTATTTCTATTCTATCCATTCTTTAGGGCCCCAAACCATGTGATCTTCCTATTTCCCATTACACCATCTTTCTATAGTATGTATCATAATGAGATTTGATATTGAATGATATAGATGAGAAGAGATAATCCACTTAAGAATGGCCTCTTCAAACAAAAAGTTATCAACTTAACCTATGACCAATTGATGCATAATAATCACATGTGTAATCAATATCTCATGACGATAAGCAAACTCTTATGATGATAGTTCTATATCACTATATCTTATGATAAAACTCCTATAGTATTTGTATGACAACATTTAATCGTGCAGTATATCCAATCATATGATTGGTTATATTGTATGGTGCATTGTTTAAACAAGAATATTTGATCAATTGTACAACATTGTTCATTTGTAGATCACATAAATTGAATGAAAATTTATTTAGTTGTATGATACATGAATTGAACAACTTCTTAGTATGATACTCCCATGGTTTTTATACAACTTCTTTTGTAGCTTTACTTCATGATAAAGTATCACAGGTTTAGGATGATGTCATTTTGAAATTAAATATCTCACGATGATAGTTGATTATGATGGCCTTACTTAAGACGATGAAGTCTCTTAAGGGTGTAAGATGACCTTATTTATTTATTTTTGAATGAACAATGAATTCCTTTTCATCATGAGAATATTATCTTGCATAAAAAGCCTTTATTACTACTCAACCATCACTTATTTGAATAACCTTTTCTCATCACTCAAATACCCACTTAACTTGAATGGCACAACACTATACCTTTATATGGTGGGTGCATGTATAAAAATCACATATAATACATATTGGTACTTCCCAGTGATGAACAACAACTGAAAAATATCTTAAATTTAAACTTGTCGTCCTAATTAGAAATTGGATGCTGGGAGAAATAAAATTTAAACTTGTTACTATGTTTGACACGTAGATGGTAGTTTAGGAATTTAAGTTAGGAATTCAAAATTTAATGTTTAATGATTATTGAGATATTTTAAAGCACACTCCAATAGTCCTTTTAAAACAGTATTTAATCATTGTAATTGTAGTCTGGTTTAATTTCTCTCTTTTTATCTTCTTGCCCTGTCCGTGGTGTTTTGTATTTTAATTTTAATTTTTTCTATTTTTTTTATTTTTATAACTTGAAACAAGAATAATGGAAAAACTCTGTAGTGGGTTAGAGAAGGTAAAACTACTACTAAGTATTATCAGTTGGGAGGTAAAACTACTACTAAGTATTATCAGTTGTTACCCCAACTGTTATATTAGTTGACTAAAAACCTATAAGATGATAATAATAATGTCTTCACGTAACAAACGTTTCCTCATGTTAGGTTTGGAGGTGCGAGAGAAAAGGGACGGTATAAAATTGATATGGTCCTCGTTGTAGAAGCGTGTGAACATTTGCGTCGGTTTCACTGTGGAGAGAATATAATAGAAAAGAAGAGGAAGGAAGAGAAGATGGCTGGATGGAAGATTGACTACGATTATGGCATTAATATTATTGGGATTAATTATTTATGGAGGGAGATGGCAAGGCATATGAGAAGATGGTCAATGGGATGCCCAACAAAACTTACATCGCCCCGTGTTAAGATACTTGAATAGGAATGTAGGAATGTAAGCAATATGACTAAATCCATGGAACTGGCTGCTCGTTGCATAAAAATTTGAAATGAAATGAAAGATTTTAATTACGTCTGCGATACTCAAATATGGTTTATGGGACTTCAAATATAGAAGTACAACTGGTCAAATTATATTATATGATCTTTAAAGAATGTTGTTCCTTCTCTTGCTGATTTGGGTTAGCAATTCCCCAACTTTTTTTATTTTACTGTCTTCAAATAACTCTGTCATAGACCCGTTTCCAATTGTTTCTTTGTATTTGCCACGAATGAATGAAAAACTCGAGCACTTATAGATGAAGTGTTCCTCTGTCTCTACTGCCCCTGTCCTGCATAAAATACATATTCTTTCTTTCCATTGTTCTTTGGGTGTTGTCTATCTCCCTATTTCACATCTAAGCCTATGAGAGCTAGTCCTTATCTGAACAATGAGGATTTTTTTCCTTCCACTTTATTTCAGCGCCTATATATGTTTTTTTCCTTGTGATCATATGTTGGGTTAAACTTTGCAATATAATATTGTTTTTTCCTACTTGCATTTTTCCACATTCTACTTCTAAACTTTTCATTCACATAGCTTTTGATGTCTTTGTTGAAATTTGGGAATTCATTTATGTTGATTTCCCAAAGTTTCATCCATTTCTGATTTTGTTTCATCCATGTGTTCTTCCGCCTATGCAACTCTTCATCCTTAGCTGCCCTTGGTCATCTGTCATTTTTCATGTTTTCTGTTTTTTTTCAAGTAACATAACAAGTTGGTCATTGCAATTGCTTCTAAAGGAAACATTCCAGTTTCAGCTAGAATAATTTCATAAGGGGTTGTGGCCTTAATTTTGAGAAAATTTGTGATTAGATATTTTCGAATCCTTTTTATTTGCCTCCATTTTGCCTTTGTTGTGTCACTAGCCCACACCTTGTAACCATACAACAAAACCGATGTAACAAGTAGGCCAAATAAAACCCTGGTGGTCTTTCAGTCCCATAGCTCGACATTCCTACACCTATTTTGAAGTGCATACAAGTACTCTCCAACCACTTTGAGTTCTTTTCATCCTACATGTATTCCAATTGAGTTTGTCACGAAAGTCTATGCCCAAGTATTTGTATTCTACTACTACCTCAAGTGGTTCTCCCGCAAACTAAAATTTGAGTCGTTGCTTCTTCTTTTTTGCTGAAAAAATCATGATTTTTGTTTTGCTTGTGTTTACCTGCGTCCCAACTTCCTTACAAAAGAGTTCTAGAGCTCGAAGGTGATCTCCTAGATCTTTGGCTATTTTGGCCACAAGAATTACATCGTCTACATACATGAGGAGTTTTACCACATATTTGGCTAAGTGCACACCCTCTCCCCCAAATTTGTTTATCCATTCTTCTAACTTGTCAATGTACAACCCAAATAATGTAGGAGATAGAGGGCAACCTTGTTTTACACCTATGTCACTACCAAAAAATTCAGATAACCCTTCATGTGTTCTGATTCTAGCTTTTACATGCTCATATAATCTGTGAACTGCTGCCCTATAGTGAATTGGAACCTCTAGCTCTTTCATTCTACTCAATAATTTTTTCCTTGGCCCTGTGTGAAATGCCTTTTTGAAGTCTACAAAACAATAGAAAGCCTCATATTTTTTGTCCCATATTTTTTCCACTGTGTCTGAGTGTGATACAGTGATCAATAGTTGAGTGCTTGGGCCTAAAACCTGCTTGTCCCTTTGCTCTCTTTCCCTTTTATTCTACCCATATACTGATCCTACGCTCTATCATACTCCAAAACAACTTTGCAAAGAGAGGGTTGATCATGATAGTTTGATAGTTTAAGGGATTATTTACATCTCCACTTTTAAACAAAGGAATGGTCAAGCTAGTTGTCCACTCGGTAGGAAACCATTTTGTATGACTTCATTGAAAATTTCTTTGATCTGCGGTGCCAGAATATCTAGCCCCCATTTTATATGCTTTGCTTGAATATTGTCTATATCACGGGCTTTACCAGTTGCTAACTTTTTTATCCCTTGAATAATGTCTTCATTTGTGAAAAGTTCTTTCTTGACAGTGATTAAATCCTCATCTCACTTTATCGAATTCCCTTCTCTCTTGTAAGATTAAATATATTAATGGTTGCTATGTTAGGATTTTGATTTGTTTTTAGGGTAAAGATAAGACCTTGTTTGGCTATTGTATTTACATTTATTTTCATTAGGAATGGAAAGTGAAGTTGGTATCCCTGGCTGCCTTGTTTTTTTTGGGACGTGCACTCGAGATGTTAATAGGAGGGGTTATAGATGAGTGCATCTATTTTGTTCTATTATATTATTATATGATTAGTTATTAAAGGGAATAAAAGTTAAAGTTTATCATGTGTTGTCTTAGATCAATGTTTGTCATGTCATCTAAATGTAGGCACGTTGTACTAGTGTTAAATTTATAGGTTTAGGTATAATAGATTCATATGGCTTGTTTTTGTTGATTCTTCTCCTTTTCTTTGCCTCATGTTATTTTTATTATAAACATGTCATTCCATATTCCAAGCAATAATTGTTCACTTATACGTGCGGGAGGTGGGTGATACTTAGTTATCCTTCTTATATTCGTCTAGGACTATCACCTACCTCCCACACGTATAAATTCCTACATCAAATACAAACCCTAATTTTTTTACAAAATTTTTTATGTTATTATAGACAAGATATTTATAGATATAGAAACTCGGAAACAAATATTTTAGGTATTTATAGCATTTAAATTTAATTTTAAGAAAATTTAAATTGTAGAAGGCATATGTATTCCTTAATAAAATTGATAAAAAATAATTGATTGTAAAAATTTAACAATTTAAAGATGATGAAGAATATGTTTGATAAAAAAATAAATGAAAAATAACTTTAATAAAAAAAAAGTTGGATATGATTTAATTAACTTGATAAAAATATAACAAATGATATAACGATTTGTTTTTACAATAGGAGTGGTTCCCAATAAAACTGACATATATCTTATTAGTAAAAAAAAAAACTCAATTCTAAAAGTAGACACGTTTTTGTTAAAAAATTTGGTCCAACATTACTCATATGATTAGTAAATAAACCACTTTCAATTTTTTCTTTTTAAACTTTGAGTGGATTATGGAGTATTTGACTATTCAAAACACCTAGATATCTCTTAAGCATTACACCTGCCCTATTGAAAACACCTAGGCATATCTTAACCATTTAAAACCATAAATAAAAACAATAATAAACACATTTAAACATTTATTCTCATAGAAAACCATCCATTAAAAAATTAAATGTAAAGAAAGTTGTAAGAAATATCTAAAATTTAAACTTGTTACCATAAATTAATTGGAAATTGGACGTTGTGTAGGGTTATTCACAGTGGCAAATATTCGCAATTTGGGCAAATATTAGGATTTCCAAAATTGGAAATTGGAGAAGATGAGGGCCCTCGACGTTGGCCCATTCGCCTAAAATTTTTAGGTTCAATTTTTTATTAAGGTCAATCCACCACAATATATATCCAAACATAGGTATATTTGTACTCATTGAAAATCTCTTTTCGAGCCTGATCTAATGGTGGTGTTTTTGTGAAGTTATAAGGTGATTTAGTAGGCCAAAATGTACCCCAAAGATGACCTTAATTTTTAGGGCTTCAAATGCCCCAAATCTTGGTGTGAAGATGATTGATTTGATTTTCTTAGAATTCACCTTGATTCACCCTGTTTCATTAGGATTCACCATTTTTTTACAAGTACATTTTGAGTCCAACTCCTTATGCATAACCCTGATGTTGTGTGTAACGACCCTCTTCGCATGACTCCTTAGATATTGGACGTATTCATTATGTTGCCATATAAAAATATAAATTTATTAAAGAAAATGAATACTAAAATTTTAACATAGGTTAATATCACCAACCAAAGTTGGATTATGAACTCTTAAGACTTGAAGAATGCTTGAAGTCCTATTGAATTTGTGTAAGCAAAATCATTTTATGATTGGTATGAATTATTCTATAAACTATTAAAATTATCTAGTAAGATGATGATTGGAATATGACCATAAGTTAATATAAAATAGAGCTAGAATTAGAGTGTGATAGTTTGAAAATATTGTAAGTCAAGTTGATCGAGTGAGACCAAAATCGATGAATGTCTAGGATTTGTTTATTAAAGGATGCTTTAAGCAAGGTGTATTACCATTGGTAATAATGGGAAAATAAGTAAATGAATGGTTATATTTTGTGTGAATATTTCTTTGTGCACTTAACTCTTTTGATACCTTATGGTTTGCTTACCCATATTGGATATTATTTATTTTAGATAGAATTTTAAGTAAAAATATGTGTGGTTTAATGATGCCTTTGTTAGAAGCTAGAAGAGTCCATGAAAAATATAAGTTGATTTTTAAACAAATAGCAACTCATTCTTGTAGACTGATTTAGGGATATAAGGAAACCTAGTAGCTATGCCTCTAACCCAAACCAAATTCATGAAAAGAAAAGAGTGATTTTTTCATCGAGAAGGATGAATGTTTATATAATCATAAGCACTCAATGTTGTTGGAATATGGGTAAGCATTCAACATGACTCGAGAGCAACCATTTTTCTGATAGAATGGGTCAAATCAAGTTGCCTAGTTAGAATTAGTAATGAGAGGTAGTATGGGATGCCACCTCCAGGTTTCTACTTGGGAGTACAATGATATGTTTCTGTTTCACTAAGGTTATATAGGATTCGTATGACAACCAAAACTAGTTTTGCCCCAACATTTGGTATGGGATAAACATTTGTGAATCAAGTGGGCATTTGAGACTAAGTCCAATGTTAAATAAATGACATGGATCCAGCTAAATTTGAGTAGTAGGACAATCAGCTAGATACTAGGCATATGTACGCTAACCCCCTTACAAATATTAGAACAAGTTGATCGGTTAGTCAAAGTTTAGGTATGCTAAGGGATGGGAAAAGTATGCATACACCATTTAGATGTTATGGTACCTAGAGGATAACTCCTACCATGGTTGTACCCTCATGCTATAATAATAGGACATTAAATGAGATAAGTCAAATCTACAAAATGGCACCTTTCACAGCATTTGGCCAATCCCATCCACTTGGGTGACTGTTTGTAGCAGATCTAAAACCTAAAAGTGGTATGATATACCTTTACTAATAAAAAATTATTTTAATAATTCATTCAATGAAATATAATTACTATGAACATGAGTGTATTTTTTAGATTAATTAATAAAGTTAAGCGAAAATTAATGACCCTGTAAAATTTCTTGGCTTGTTTTTATAGTACAACCCGATGAGTAGACTTGGGTTATTACATATGGTATCAGAGTAGAAGAGATACTTAATATTGTAGGAGTTTTATTAAATAATTTGTTAGAATAATTTAAAACAATAAATTAACTTACTTCTTTTCCCAACAGGTCTAATGGCACATATTGTAGGAGTTCCTCATAGGGAAAGAATGATGAAACAAATCAATGAGATTCCTCCAAGTGAGCCTAGTAGGGAGGAAGGGAGTTTGGCAAAATTTGTACAACTGTTACAAACTCTTATGGAGTAGATAAAAGAGGAAATGACCTAACATAAAATTGACATTACCCAACAACAAGATTTGATTTTCCAACAATGAAAATTAATAGAGGACTTGACCAAGAGAAGGAAAATTGAAGGCAAGATAGAAGGAGCATCTAATGAGCCTTTATAAGCTAGTACTGGTAGGACCAGAGTGAGTATGGAGTTGGACAAGAACCTAAATAAGGTCATGATTCCCAAGTTCAATGGTATAAGTGATGGCAATATAGTGGAGAAATTTTAGGAATTCACTAATTTATAGTAAGGATTAGTTATAGTCTGAGTCTATCATTAGAAATTTATCCAACTATTAAAATATATGCTAGACTATAAGAGCATGGAGGTCATGAAGGTGCATAAGTTTATACTAGGACTATATCCTAATATTAGTACTGAGGTGAATATGCTTAATCCTAAAAATATTTCTAAAGAATTTGATTTGGCTCAACAAGAAGAAGTCTATCAAGAAGCTAAAAAGGCTTATTTCAATTATCAAAAATTGACTAAAAAGAAAAATATGATCTTAAGAAGCATAAAAGTGTGAGATTTATGAAGTGGGTTATGGAGTAAAGTAAAAAACATAAAGGAGGATATCGGGAATAGAAAGAGAGAAAAAGAATAAATACTTTCCAAAGTAACAAGTTCAAAAATATGACAAAGGATACCCTATGAGGAATGATCAAGGGCCATCAGAACAAGGAAAG
Source organism: Wollemia nobilis (assembly GCA_028583015.1). NCBI lineage: Eukaryota > Viridiplantae > Streptophyta > Pinopsida > Araucariales > Araucariaceae > Wollemia > Wollemia nobilis. The sequence goes on from JAQPPZ010017235.1 coordinate 19,451,518, forward strand.
ACTAAAGATGTTGCATCTCAAGACAATAATGAAAGTAACAACAGGGATAGCAGAACCTAAATAAGGTCATGATTCCCAAGTTTAATGGTATAAGTGATGGCAATATAGTGGAGAAATTTTAGGAATTCACTAATTTATAGTAAGGATTAGTTATAGTCTGAGTCTATCATTAGAAGAAGTCTATCAAGAAGCTAAAAAGGCTTATAAAATTATCATAAATTGACTAAAAAAGAAAAATATGATCATAAGAAGTGTAAAAGTGTGAGATTTATGAAGTGGGTTATGGAGTAAAGTAAAAAGTATAAAGGAGGATATCAGAATAGAAAGAGAGAAAAAAGCATAAATACTTTCCAAAGTAACAAGTTCAAAAAATATGACAAAGGATACCCTATGAGGAATGATCAAGGGCCATCAGAACAAGGAAAGACTAAAGATGTTGCATCTCAAGACAATAATGAAAGTAACAACAGAGATAGCAGAACTCTTGCAAATGGTTGTTATGTTTGCAAAGACCCCCACTTTATCAATAAATGTCCCTATAGAACTAATCTTCATTAGAAAGTTCTAGAAGAAACCACCCACAAAATCTTTGCTCCAATAGGTAGTCATGTACTAAATGGACAAGTCACTACTTTATGATAAATATAATCAAAGGATCTACTAAATTATGCATTTTGATAAATAGTGGATCTAATAATTGTTAGTTTTTGATGTTATATGCAATGGGAGATAACAATCACAAGATGTAGAAATAATAATATGAAAGAAAATAAATTTGCAAGATGACTGAAAATATACTATAAATAGAAATGATGGAAATGAATACAATGTAGCTGTGGAGGAAATGAAAACTCCATGAATAATGCTACTAGACTACATTGCACCCATCTCCAATATGGGTGACTTTATCTAGTCCCTATGATGCACTCTCTATGACACTATGCTAGATGTGTTCTCTATATATATGACTATGATGATAAGACCATTATATAGGAATATAGGTTCCCTAGCCAACACTCTATCTATCTGTGCAAGGGATAAATTTCACATGTACAACTTGCACATTGACAATTGTGCATTTATTACATTGCATGAAGAAATCAAGTAACTTCCCCCTAAAGTAATCTAATATCTTAAGTATGTATCTTGGTAGATTCAACCCAAATAATGTAATATGATCTATTTCTAACACCCCCTTGTATTACAATATTTGGGTATTGAAGACTTTTAGTATTCAATTTGGATCTTCCTCCAGTGAATAGTATTTGTTTATTCTGTGGTTGCTTTAGTATTCAAATGATGCAAAAAATAAGTTGAAGTTGCAAGTTCTTCTTTCAATTGACCTTGCACTGTATTCCTCCTTTTTTGGATTCAACTTCTTTTTCTTCTTATTTAGCTTTGGCTTTGGATATGGTTTTTATGATCTTATATATTATCATGTTGCTACTTGGTTATTGTAAGGGATATTCTCCTTTCCTATTTTTAATCTGCACAGAAGCTTTTGAATAACCACTTAAGGCATCATGATAAGGTTTTGAGTTAGTAGAACCTAAAGTGTCAATGTTGCATGAGGATTGAAAAAACTTTTCCTGATATGATTCATTAAGTTATGCCTTCTTTTTGAGTAGTTCTATAAATCCTTTTTGTTCTACATTTTCATCCTTGTAGTGTTTACATGTGAGCAATGCCATGTATAATATGCTCACAAAGTCTAAGGGAAGTGGAATGTAACTTTTTCCATTGTCAATTATTCATGAATATGGGCTTGAAGATAACATTCCATAGTATCAAAATTATCTTTTAAGACTTCACTATGGATTATTTTTTAAGTTATATTTAAGATTTCTTCAGATTTTATGAGATAATTCATGATTCCAAGTTTTATGGCACTTGCTTTCTCCTTTTTGAAGCAATTATTCTTATTGGTAATTTCAATATTTTGGGAAGTAGACATCCTTGTGGCTCCCTAGTTTTAGAAAGCTATTAACTTGTGGCTTCCTAAATATATAAGCTTGATTTTTATGAAACCCTTATTATTCCTTAGGTTTTTAGGCTTCCTTATGTCTCCCTAGTTATGAGAGATTATACACCTAAAGGAATTTTAGTTTTTGTAAAAGCTTATATTTTTCCAATGAATTTGCAACTTGATAACATATGATCAATGCTGATATTACCAAGTTTTGTGGAATTCCTTATGACTCCCTAGGGATATAATATAGTTCTTTTGAAAAGATAGTTCAAATTTTGGTTGATTTTGTAAGGCTTTGAAAATATCAAAAATTAACTTTTATCTATTCCTTATTATATATATATATATATATATATATATATATATATAATATATATATATATATATATATATATATATATATATCACACATCAAAAAGGGACAAAATAAATTCAATATTAAAACCTCTACATATTGAGAAAAAATGCTTAGTTCAATAGGAGCAATAAGGAATAAATAAAAGTTATCCGCCCATGTAGAGAGTTGAGAGCAAGGGGTAGTTAAACCTCTCTAGTTGCCGAGAGGCCCAGGTTCAAATCTCTCGCCTCACATGTTGCGGATATGTTGTGTAATGGTTCCCTCGTGGTCACAGTCTGTTAACCCCTTGTGGCCACCACCAAAAAAAAAAAATAAGGAATAGATAAAAGTTGATTTTTGATATTTTCAAAGTGTAATAACCCAAGTCAACCTACTTGGTTGTCCGAACATAGAGGGAAATTTTTTCAACCTAATTTTAGCATGAGCATGCTAAAATCCTCAAGAGTGCCATTTCGTTGCAGTCGAAATACTCAAGAGGTCGAGAGTGGCCAACTCTCGGTATAATTACCTTTAAAATACTTATTCTCTCAACCCAAGAATTTAAGAATTGGCAAGGGTTTTTCTTCTAGGGCCCATATCACCTAGAATTCGAACGCATAATTCCATACATCTCGATGCAAGATGTTAGTGTTTGAATGCTGGAGCTAGATGAATTTACCCTATACCTAGAATTCGTCTAGGATCTACCACTGCCTTGGTAGTACCCGGAACCCTTGATAGCATAATGTCCCATTCCATTATGTGTATAGCACACCACTGGCCTTTTAGAAACCAAGGGCTTCCATTTGTATACTAGCGTGGATTTGCCTAGGGGAAAAGCCCATTTGAATTCCCCTTAACCTCCCGTCCTAGCCTAATCCTGTTAAGAGTACAACAAACCCTAACGAGATGTTGCCTTCCTGCAACATCCTCAGGGATTGTCTTCCCATAATCATTTATATTATTTGGTTGTCTGTTGTCCACAACCTTTAATTTTTATCCCCCTGCTCTGCTCTATACAAATGTATTTATATTTTTATATAGTTTGTTGAATTATTTAAATATAAAATTCATAAAGTTATTTTTAGCCAAGGTTGTCTATGTAACATCATTTTCTAAACAACATGTCCATCAATTAAGCTTAAACACTAAACATAAACCCAAATCATTCTGCCTTTAAAATAAATAAAAGTATAATTATAGATTCCAAGTCTAAATTATGTTATCCTTAAAAGAAGGATACACAAACCTAAAACTAAATACCATTTGAGAACATCTTTATTTTACAACAAATAATTTTATTATTCATTTAATTTAGTTTCACATGTTACTAACCAACACTAAATGACGAACCTTTATATGAAAAGGGTTAAGAAATTAAAGGTATTTTAATAACCTAACAACCTAAGCCTAAATTTTATTATCATAATTTATTCATTATATATTTTTTAAAATTTATTCCTAGTCACTAAACAAAATAAAATATATAAAAGATTTCTTAATCAGTTTATATCATATATATATATATATATATGTATGTCTTATAGCAGGATGAATTTATGACTTATGACACTTTATTTTCTTTAAATCCACAAAGCCTAAAATTAGAAACTTTTACTTTTTTTTACTTTTTTTTCAATCCACAAGCCAAAATTTAGATACTTTTACTCTTTTTAATCCACAAGCCTAAAATTAGTTTGGTTTAGATACTTTTACTCTTTTTAATCCACAAGCCTTTTTTACTTTTTTTTCAATCCACAAGCCAAAACTTAGATACTTTTACTCTTTTTAATCCACAAGCCTAAAATTAGTTTGGCTTAGATACTTTTACTCTTTTTAATCCACAAGCCTAAAATTAGAAACTATTGCATATAAAGCAAAGTTTCTATAATATTAAAGAGAAGCTGTTATATAAAGAATAAAACAAAAATATAAGACTATGCTTTTTCTTAATACAACCTAGTCCAGTAATGATTGCTTTTTTATTTTCTATGAAGTGCATTGCATGACTTTCACAAAATTTTATTCACATAACCCATTTAATATTTGCATTCATTGCCCTGAAATTATTTTCAAATAGTTTCTTGCCATCTCAATCCATGGGAAGAGTTGTAGGTTGTGTGAACCCATCCTCAATGGATTACCATATATCATATCCATATGCCATAAAATAGGTTAGCATCCTTATGCTCCAGAAAGCATAGTTAGTCTCATCAAACAATGGAGCCCTATTTGATGAAAAACCTTCTTGGAAAGCCACGTGTGTTCTTGTAAGAACTTCTTCTAAGCTCTTAGGCTTTCACGAAGGAAACCACTCTGATACTAATTGAAGAACACAAGATTATACTGAGGGGGGTGAATAGTATAAGATAAAAATTTTCAATCCAAATGATAACAACAATGATATGAATGCAATAATAAATCAATGCATAATTTTCATATACATAAAATACAATGATTTTATGTGGAAATACCCTCTCAGGAGAAAACCACTACAAAATATTACTTATATTTTTCTTCAATTAATTTCATGGATACCAACCCATAGGAGACACCAATCCCCTATACAAGTTTATGGACACGAATCCACAAGAGACACCAATCCCCTATACACGTTTGTGAACACCAATCCATAGGATACATGAATCCCCTTGCTCAAGTTCATGGACACAAATACACATGAGACACCAATCCCCTTGCTCAAGTTCATGGAAACCAATCCATAGAAGACACTAATCCCCTTCCTCAAGTTCATGGACACAGATCCACAGGAGAAACCAATCCCCTTGCTCAAGTTCATGGACACCAGTCCACAGGAGACACCAATCCCCTTTCTCAAGTCCGTGGACATCAATCCATAGGAGACACCAATACCCTTGCTTAAGTTTGTGGATACCAATCCACAGGAGACACCAATCCCCTAGCTTACAAATACTGCTTAGATCTATTCCCAAATATTCTCACAAATACTGCTCAAATTTACTCCAAAATATGCTCACAAACACTACTCAAATATGCTCCAAAATCTACTCATAAATACTGTTTAAATTTTCTCTAAAACTTGCTCACAAATACTACTCAAATCTACTCGAAAATTTTCTCACAAACACTGCTCAAATTTTCTCCAAAACCTACTCATAAACACTACTCAAATTTTCTCTAAAAATTTCTCACAAACACTACTCAGATCTGCTCCAAAACTTGCTACTTTTCTCTCACAAGTTATTCCACTCTTCTATTTTACATAGCTTTTAAACCTTCATTGTGGTAGTTATTCATAGTAAACACCATAGTCCAATTCTTGGAATAAAATATTGCCAGTCACTTTTCTTTTTCAATTTAGAACTTATGCATCCAAGTCAAAACATCCACTAACATCCTTTGACACAAGTCATTGTTATTTTACAATTTAGAACTAATGCATCCTAGTCAAAACACCCAATAACATACCTTTGACACAATCACAAGAAGTCACCATCCACACATATTCATTATTTCAAACTCCTCATACTTATTTTTCAAACTTCTCCTACTCCGTCTACAATAAAAATTTGGGTGATCAACTATTTTAATAGATAATCAACAACATGTCCAACAACACATACATCAACATAGGCAACAACAATCTATTAGTGCCAAGTGTCTCAAGTGAAATAATTACTGCAGGGAAGCTCACGACGCTCTTGTGATTACCATAAGGTAATTGAGAAGGTAAAGGAATCTTGCTCATAAATTTCTTCAATGTCCCAACACCATTCATGTGGGACTACGACACAAAAATAGTTTTTATGCTTTTCTTCTGTTTACAGACATCAAATTAGAAATAACCAAGCCCAACCTTAGCAAAAATTAATGGATTAATCTTTTGAATATTACCTCCTTCAATATGCTGCCCGAGGATTTATTCATGTGTTCCTTCTAGCTTTCTCCACACCAAAATAAACCTCCAATGTGTGCACGAAATTCACCAACTTCCCTCATTGTTTATCTATAATTTTGAATTACATTCGCACACTATTTCTTCCTCCTGGAACACTCATACAAGGTTCATTGTAATGTGTGTGACGATGCACCCAACTACTAATGTTGGTTGTTTTGCTATGTTTCTTGAGCACAAATTACCAAATGCCACCTTTGTAATCAAGACAAAATTTTTTGTCATCATATTCTTTCTGTGGGCACTTGCCTCCTCTGTTACTTCACTTACTTTTCGGACAACGTCACTGCCTTGTTGTCTCAACATATTTAAAAAATATCTCCTAGCAATTTTAGATTCGAATGATCTGACCACTCATTGTGAAAACTTCAATCTACTGTTGCCTTTGTCTCCAACTTCTTTCACCTTTGAGCTTCTTATCAGACAAAAAAACCTCCTCACCACTGTGCTGGTAATCAACAACTCTGCATTCATTGAAATCATGGATTTCCCTTTGCATTCATGGGCATTTGAGTCTTATCGCCACCACTTCATCTTCGGTGCTCCACCTGCATAGTCTGAATGCCAACACTTCATATCCAACGCTCCTAAAAGTTGATCTCGGTGCCACCATCGTCGTCAAGGCTCAACCTATTGCACTGCTACTTTATTTAGAAGATCATCTATTCAAGATTTATCACTCAAATGAAATTTCATCATTGTATATATATGAATTATTTGCACTTTTAAAAAGGTCGACCCTCCTCACTTTAAATTCAAATCTATTAAATATGTCCACCTTTGGATTTTTCAACATTATATTGCTTTTGGCACCCAACTATTATAAAAACACCACTTTGATATTAAATATTTAATTTAGATATTAAAGCATACACAACTTTAATATTAAATATTTCATTTAAATATTAAATCATATATTCAAAATTAAATCACCCTTAAAGATATCTCGTCTTGAATAATTATCCAATCATGCACCTTTTACTAGCAACCAAATTAACCTTTGACATCAATGACAACTCCATAATTCTAACATGATAAACTCTTATGGTTAATTTATAAAATTATTCAACATACTCTTTTAATCTCAACTCCATTTGCTTGACGTTTTAGATTCTCCTAAGAAATCAAATTTGATAATCGATAGGAAGAAACTTTGATTTTAATTTATCTACAAAATTTTCCCATTTTCAAATTATATCCTTATGTTTTTGTTGAATTTCTATTTGGACATGATCCCACTAAATTAACGTATATCCCTTCAGCCTTGTACATGTAAATTTGAGCTAATTTAGATATTCCATAAATTTGAAATCGAAGAATATTTCTATATTTGTTATCCAATCAATTAACACTTCTGGGTTTAAACTTCTATTAAATTGGGAGTATCCATCTGAAGCTTATGCTCCACATTTGAGATTACCTTTATTAAAAATTGCTTTTGTTATTACTCTTCCTCTTGAGCTTTCACATGATCAATATTTTGACCTTAACTATCACTAATCTCCTCAAAATGAATACCTCTCCTTTGAGGACTGTCTCAATCACATCTATCCTAGTGGTAGTTCCTCTTAGTATTTATATTCTATCCATTTACTAGGGCCTCGGACCATCTGGTCTTCCTCTTTCTCATTACACCATCTTACTATGGTATGTATGATAATGAGCTTTGATATTGAATGATGTAGATGAGAAGAGGGAATCCACTTAAGAATAACATATTCAAAGAACAAGTTATTAGATTAAACTATGACCAATCAATGCATAATAATAACATGTGTAATCAAGATCTCATGATGACAAGCAAACTCTTATGATGATAGTTCTATATTACTATATCTTATGAAAACACTTCTAGAGTCTTTGTATGACAATGTTTAATTGTACGGTATGTTCAATCATATGATTGCTTAGATTGTATGGTGCATGGTTTAAACAAGAATATTTGATCAATTGTACAACTTTATTCAATTGTAGATCACATAAATTAAATGACAACTTATTTAATTATATGATACATGAATGGAATATATACAGATTTGGGTGTTTAATTCTATTCAACCCAATATTTTCTACTATCTCTATAGACACCAGATTATTTATACTCCCATTTTCCATAATTGTATTGCAATATTTCTATCTAGATTTACAAATTTTTCCAAATAGGTCCCTTCTTTGCATAGGTCCATCCACCTCCTTTGTTGGTTTTAACAAGACCCTCTTCATCATAAGTGACTCACATAGTTTTGGTTTCTTTCTACACTTGCTAGTTTGTTGAACTTGAGGGTATTCATATGCTCTATGCCCTTCTTCCAAGGATTTATAACACTTTTCAGCAAAACCACATCCTCTACCTCAACCAAATCCACCTAATGTCTTGATTCATTCATTTTTGATATACTTTTGAAATCACTTTGAGAAGTACTAGCTTCTTCTTCTTGCATGTGTTGCCCTCTATCACTATTTGATTTTTCTCTTCTCTCAAGAACCATCCTCATCCTCTAGAATTATTTTATTGTTTGCAAGCAAGTTTTTCATTGGTATTGAGTACATATTGTTATGCCTCCTCGACTATTCTAATTTGAAGTAAACTAATTTCATCTTGTATTGATATCTTTAGGTCATTTATGTATCTTGCAACTTTCTCCTCATCATCTTCAATATGATCAACTCTTATGGTTAATTTATAAAATTATTCAACATAATATTTTACTCTCAACTCCATTTGCCTAAGGTTGTGGATTCTCATAAAAAATTCAATTTGATAATCAATAGGAATAAACTTTGATTTTGATTTGTCTAAAAATATTTCCCATATTCAAATTCTATCTTTCATTTTTTTTGTATTTCCATTTGGACATGATCCCAACAAATTAAAGTATATCCCTTAAGCCTTGTACATGTAAATTTGAGCTGCTTTAGATCCTCCATAATTTTGAAATTGAAGAATATTTCTCGATCTGTTATCCAATCAATAAACACTTCTGGGTTTAAACTTCTATAAATTAGGAGTATCCATATTAGGCTTACATTCCATATTTGATAATATTAATAAAACTTTGTTTTTTTTCTTGCTCTTGCTCTTGAGCTTTCACATGATCAATTTTTGACCTTCACTGTCACTAATCTCCTCAAAATGAATACCTCTCTTTTGAGTAGTCTCAATCACATATAACCTAGTGGTAGTTCCTCATAGTATTTCTATTCTATCCATTCGTTAGGGCCCCAAACCATGTGATCTTCCTATTTCCCATTACACCATCTTTCTATAGTATGTATCATAATGAGATTTGATATTGAATGATATAGATGAGAAGAGATAATCCACTTAAGAATGGCCTCTTCAAACAACAAGTTATCAACTTAACCTATGACCAATTGATGCATAATAATCACATGTGTAATCAATATCTCATGACGATAAGCAAACTCTTATGATGATAGTTCTATATCACTATATATTATGATAAAACTCCTATAGTATTTGTATGACAACATTTAATCATGCAGTATATCCAATCATATGATTGGTTATATTGTATGGTGCATTGTTTAAACAAGAATATTTGATCAATTGTACAACATTGTTCATTTGTAGATCACATAAATTGAATGACAATTTATTTAGTTGTATGATACATGAATTGAACAACTTCTTAGTATGATACTCCCATGGTTTTTATACAACTTCTTTTGTAGCTTTACTTCATGATAAAGTATCACAGGTTTAGGATGATGTCATTTTGAAATTAAATATCTCACGATGATAGTTGATTATGATGGCCTTACTTAAGACGATGAAGTCTCTTAAGGGTGTAAGATGACTTTATTTATTTATTTTTGAATGAACAATGAATTCCTTTTCATCATGAGAATATTATCTTGCATAAAAAGCCTTTATTACTACTCAACCATCACTTATTTGAATAACCTTTTCTCATCACTCAAATACCCACTTAACTTGAATGGCACAACACTATACCTTTATATGGTGGGTGCATGTATAAAAATCACATATAATACATGTTGGTACTTCCCAGTGATGAACAACAACAATAGCCAATTGAACAACAACTGAAAAATATCTTAAATTTAAACTTGTCGTCCTAATTAGAAATTGGATGCTGGGAGAAATAAAATTTAAACTTGTTACTATGTTTGACACGTAGATGGTAGTTTAGGAATTTAAGTTAGGAATTCAAAATTTAATGTTTAATGATTATTGAGATATTTTAAAGCACACTCCAATAGTCCTTTTAAAACAGTATTTAATCATTGTAATTGTAGTCTGGTTTAATTTCTCTCTTTTTATCTTCTTGCCCTGTCCGTGGTGTTTTGTATTTTAATTTTAATTTTTTCTATTTCTTTTATTTTTATAACTTGAAACAAGAATAATGGAAAAACTCTGTAGTGGGTTAGAGAAGGTAAAACTACTACTAAGTATTATCAGTTGGGAGGTAAAACTACTACTAAGTATTATCAGTTGTTACCCCAACTGTTATATTAGTTGACTAAAAACCTATAAGATGATAATAATAATGTCTTCACGTAACAAACGTTTCCTCATGTTAGGTTTGGAGGTGCGAGAGAAAAGGGACGGTATAAAATTGATATGGTCCTCGTTGTAGAAGCGTGTGAACATTTGCGTCGGTTTCACTGTGGAGAGAATATAATAGAAAAGAAGAGGAAGGAAGAGAAGATGGCTGGATGGAAGATTGACTACGATTATGGCATTAATATTATTGGGATTAATTATTTATGGAGGGAGATGGCAAGGCATATGAGAAGATGGGCAATGGGATGCCCAACAAAACTTACATCGCCCCGTGTTAAGATACTTGAATAGGAATGTAGGAATGTAAGCAATATGACTAAATCCATGGAACTGGCTGCTCGTTGCATAAAAATTTGAAATGAAATGAAAGATTTTAATTACGTCTGCGATACTCAAATATGGTCTATGGGACTTCAAATATAGAAGTACAACTGCTCAAATTATATTATATGATCTTTAAAGAATGTTGTTCCTTCTCTTGCTGATTTGGGTTAGCAATTCCCCAACTTTTTTTATTTTACTGTCTTCAAATAACTCTGTCATAGACCCGTTTCCAATTGTTTCTTTGTATTTGCCACGAATGAATGAAAAACTCGAGCACTTATAGATGAAGTGTACCTCTGTCTCTACTGCCCCTGTCCTGCATAAAATACATATTCTTTCTTTCCATTGTTCTTTGGGTGTTGTCTATCTCCCTATTTCACATCTAAGCCTATGAGAGCTAGTCCTTATCTGAACAATGAGGATTTTTTCCTTCCACTTTATTTCAGCGCCTATATATGTTTTTTCCTTGTGATCATATGTTGGGTTAAACTTTGCAATATAATATTGTTTTTTCCTACTTGCATTTTTCCACATTCTACTTCTAAACTTTTCATTCACATAGCTTTTGATGTCTTTGTTGAAATTTGGGAATTCATTTATGTTGATTTCCCAAAGTTTCATCCATTTCTGATTTTGTTTCATCCATGTGTTCTTCCGCCTATGCAACTCTTCATCCTTAGCTGCCCTTGGTCATCTGTCGTTTTTCATGTTTTCTGTTTTTTTTCAAGTAACATAACAGGTTGGTCATTGCAATTGCTTCTAAAGGAAACATTCCAGTTTCAGCTAGAATAATTTCATAAGGGGTTGTGGCCGTAATTTTGAGAAAATTTGTGATTAGATATTTTCAAATCCTTTTTATTTGCCTCCATTTTGCCTTTGTTGTGTCACTAGCCCACACCTCGTAACCATACAACAAAACCGATGTAACAAGTAGGCCAAATAAAACCCTGGTGGTCTTTCAGTCCCACAGCTCGACATTCCTACACCTATTTTGAAGTGCATACAGTACTCTCCAACCACTTTGAGTTCTTTTCATCCTACATGTATTCCAATTGAGTTTGTCACGAAAGTCTATGCCCAAGTATTTGTATTCTACTACTACCTCAAGTGGTTCTCCTGCAAACTAAAATTTGAGCTGTTGCTTCTTCTTTTTTGCTGAAAAAATCATGATTTTTGTTTTGCTTGAGTTTACCTACGTCCCAACATCCTTACAAAAGAGTTCTAGAGCTCGAAGGTGATCTCCTAGATCTTTGGCTATTTTGGCCACAAGAATTACATCTTCTACATACATGAGGAGTTTTACAACATAGTTGGCTAAGTGCACACCCTCTCCCCCAAATTTGTTTATCCATTCTTCTAACTTGTCAATGTACAACCCAAATAATGTAGGAGATAGAGGGCAACCTTGTTTGACACCTATGTCACTACCAAAACATTCAGATAACCCTTCATGTGTTCTGATTCTAGCTTTTACATGCTCATATAATCTGTGAACTGCTGCCCTATAGTGAATTGGAACCTCTAGCTCTTTCATTCTACTCCATAATTTTTTCCTTGGCCCTGTGTGAAATGCATTTTTGAAGTCTACAAAACAATAGAAAGCCTCATATTTTTTGTCCCATATTTTTTCCACTGTGTCTGAGTGTGATACAGTGATCAATAGTTGAGTGCTTGGGCCTAAAACCTGCTTGTCCCTTTGCTCTCTTTCCCTTTTATTCTACCCATATACTGATCCTACGCTCTATCATACTCCAAAACAACTTTGCAAAGAGAGGGTTGATCATGATAGTTTGATAGTTTAAGGGATTATTTACATCTCCACTTTTAAACAAAGGAATGGTCAAGCTAGTTGTCCACTCGGTAGGAAACCATTTTGTATGACTTCATTGAAAATTTCTTTGATTTGCGGTGCCAGAATATCTAGCCCCCATTTTATATGCTTTGCTTGAATATTGTCTATGTCACGGGCTTTACCAGTTGCTAACTTTTTTATCCCTTGAATAATGTCTTCATTTGTGAAAAGTTCTTTCTTGACAGTGATTAAATCCTCATCTCACTTTATCGAATTCCCTTCTCTCTTGTAAGATTAAATATATTAATGGTTGCTATGTTAGGATTTTGATTTGTTTTTATGGTAAAGATAAGACCTTGTTTGGCTATTGTATTTACATTTATTTTCATTAGGAATGGAAAGTGAAGTTGGTATCCCTGGCTACCTTGTTTTTTTTGGGACGTGCACTCGAGATGTTAATAGGAGGGGTTATAGATGAGTGCATCTATTTTGTTCTATTATATTATTATATGATTAGTTATTAAAGGGAATAAAAGTTAAAGTTTATCATGTGTTGTCTTAGATCAATGTTTGTCATGTCATCTAAATGTAGGCACGTTGTACTAGTGTTAAATTTATAGGTTTAGGTATAATAGATTCATATGGCTTGTTTTTGTTGATTCTTCTCCTTTTCTTTGCCTCATGTTATTTTTATTATAAACATGTCATTCCATATTCCAAGCAATAATTGTTCACTTATACGTGCGGGAGGTGGGTGATACTTAGTTATCCTTCTTATATTCGTCTAGGACTATCACCTACCTCCCGCACGTATAAATTCCTACATCAAATACAAACCCTAATTTTTTTACAAAATTTTTTATGTTATTATAGACAAGATATTTATAGATATAGAAACTCGGAAACAAATATTTTAGGTATTTATAGCATTTAAATTTAATTTTAAGAAAATTTAAATTGTAGAAGGCATATGTATTCCTTAATAAAATTGATAAAAAATAATTGATTGTAAAAATTTAACAATTTAAAGATGATGAAGAATATGTTTGATAAAAAAATAAATGAAAAATAACTTTAATAAAAAAAAAGTTGGATATGATTTAATTAACTTGATAAAAATATAACAAATAATATAACGATTTGTTTTTACAATAGGAGTGGTTCCCAATAAAACTGACATATATCTTATTAGTAAAAAAAAAAACTCAATTCTAAAAGTAGACACGTTTTTGTTAAAAAATTTGGTCCAACATTACTCATATGATTAGTAAATAAACCACTTTCAATTTTTTCTTTTTAAACTTTGAGTGGATTATGGAGTATTTGACTATTCAAAACACCTAGATATCTCTTAAGCATTACACCTGCCCTATTGAAAACACCTAGGCATATCTTAACCATTTAAAACCATAAATAAAAACAATAATAAACACATTTAAACATTTATTCTCATAGAAAACCATCCATTAAAAAATTAAATGTAAAGAAAGTTGTAAGAAATATCTAAAATTTAAACTTGTTACCATAAATTAATTGGAAATTGGACGTTGTGTAGGGTTATTCACAGTGGCGAATATTCGCAACTTGGGCAAATATTAGGATTTCCAAAATTGGAAATTGGAGAAGATGAGGGCCCTCGACGTTGGCCCATTCGCCTAAAATTTTTAGGTTCAATTTTTTATTAAGGTCAATCCACCACAATATATATCCAAACATAGGTATATTTGTAGTCATTGAAAATCTCTTTTCGAGCCTGATCTAATGGTGGTGTTTTTGTGAAGTTATAAGGTGATTTAGTAGGCCAAAATGTACCCCAAAGATGACCTTAATTTTTAGGGCTTCAAATGCCCCAAATCTTGGTGTGAAGATGATTGATTTGATTTTCTTAGAATTCACCTTGATTCACCCTGTTTCATTAGGATTCACCATTCTTTTACAAGTACATTTTGAGTCCAACTCCTTATGCATAACCCTGATGTTGTGTGTAACGACCCTCTTCGCATGACTCCTTAGATATTGGACGTATTCATTATGTTGCCATATAAAAATATAAATATATTAAAGAAAATGAATACTAAAATTTTAACATAGGTTAATATCACCAACCAAAGTTGGATTATGAACTCTTAAGACTTGAAGAATGCTTGAAGTCCTATTGAATTTGTGTAAGCAAACCCATTTTATGATTGGTATGAATTATTCTATAAACTATTAAAATTATCTAGTAAGATGATGATTGGAATATGACCATAAGTTAATATAAAATAGAGCTAGAATTAGAGTGTGATAGTTTGAAAATATTGTAAGTCAAGTTGATCGAGTGAGACCAAAATCGATGAATGTCTAGGATTTGTTTATTAAAGGATGCTTTAAGCAAGGTGTATTACCATTGGTAATAATGGGAAAATAAGTAAATGAATGGTTATATTTTGTGTGAATATTTCTTTGTGCACTTAAATCTTTTGATACCTTATGGTTTGCTTACCCATATTGGATATTATTTATTTTAGATAGAATTTTAAGTAAAAATATGTGTGGTTTAATGATGCCTTTGTTAGAAGCTAGAAGAGTCCATGAAAAATATAAGTTGATTGTTAAACAAATAGCAACTCATTCTTGTAGACTGATTTAGGGATATAAGGAAACCTAGTAGCTAGGCCTCTAACCCAAACCAAATTCATGAAAATAAAAGAGTGATTTTTTCATCGAGAAGGATGAATGTTTATATAATCATAAGCACTCAATGTTGTTGGAATATGGGTAAGCATTCAACATGACTCGAGAGCAACCATTTTTCTGATAGAATGGGTCAAATCAAGTTGCCTAGTTAGAATTAGTAATGAGAGGTAGTATGGGATGCCACCTCCAGGTTTCTACTTGGGAGTACAATGATATGTTTCTGTTTCACTAAGGTTATATAGGATTCGTATGACAACCAAAACTAGTTTTGCCCCAACATTTGGTATGGGATAAACATTTGTGAATCAAGTGGGCATTTGAGACTAAGTCCAATGTTAAATAAATGACATGGATCCAGCTAAATTTGAGTAGTAGGACAATCAGCTAGATACTAGGCATATGTACGCTAACCCCCTTACAAATATTAGAACAAGTTGATCGGTTAGTCAAAGTTTAGGTATGCTAAGGGATGGGAAAAGTACGCATACACCATTTAGATGTTATGGTACCTAGAGGATAACTCCTACCATGGTTGTACCCTCATGCTATAATAATAGGACATTAAATGAGATAAGTCAAATCTACAAAATGGCACCTTTCACAACATTTGGCCAATCCCATCCACTTGGGTGACTGTTTGTAGCAGATCTAAAACCTAAAAGTGGTATGATATACCTTTACTAATAAAAAATTATTTTAATAATTCATTCAATGAAATATAATTACTGTGAACATGAGTGTATTTTTTAGATTAATTAGTAAAGTTAAGCGAAAATTAATGACCCTGTAAAATTTCTTGGCTTGTTTTTATAGTACAACCCGATGAGTAGACTTGGGTTATTACATAAGGTATCAGAGTAGAAGAGATACTTAATATTGTAGGAGTTTTATTAAATAATTTGTTAGAATAATTTAAAACAATAAATTAACTTACTTCTTTTCCCAACAGGTCTAATGGCACATATTGTAGGAGTTCCTCATAGGGAAAGAATGATGAAACAAATCAATGAGCTTCCTCCAAGTGAGCCTAGTAGGGAGGAAGGGAGTTTGACAAAAGTTGTACAACTGTTACAAACTCTTATGGAGTAGATAAAAGAGGAAATGACCTAAAATAAAATTGACATGACCCAACAACAAGATTTGATTTTCCAACAATGAAAATTAATAGAGGACTTGACCAAGAGAAGGAAAATTGAAGGCAAGATAGAAGGAGCATCTAATGAGCCTTTATAAGCTAGTACTGGTAGGACCAGAGTGAGTATGGAGTTGGACAAGAACCTAAATAAGGTCATGATTCCCAAGTTCAATGGTATAAGTGATGGCAATATAGTGGAGAAATTTTAGGAATTCACTAATTTATAGTAAGGATTAGTTATAGTCCGAGTCTATCAAAATTTACCAACTATAAATATGCTACTATAGATGGAGGTCATAGGTGCATAGATCGGACTAAATAGTAATAGAACCTAAAAATTGGCTCAACAAGAAGAAGTCTATCAAGAAGCTAAAAAGGCTTATAAAATTATCATAAATTGACTAAAAAAGAAAAATATGATCATAAGAAGTGTAAAAGTGTGAGATTTATGAAGTGGGTTATGGAGTAAAGTAAAAAGTATAAAGGAGGATATCAGAATAGAAAGAGAGAAAAAAGCATAAATACTTTCCAAAGTAACAAGTTCAAAAAATATGACAAAGGATACCCTATGAGGAATGATCAAGGGCCATCAGAACAAGGAAAGACTAAAGATGTTGCATCTCAAGACAATAATGAAAGTAACAACAGGGATAGCAGAACTCTTGCAAATGGTTGTTATGTTTGCAAAGACCCCCACTTTATCAATAAATGTCCCTATAGAACTAATCTTCATTAGAAAGTTCTAGAAGAAACCACCCACAAAATCTTTGCTCCAATAGGTAGTCATGTACTAAATGGACAAGTTACTACTTTATGATAAATATAATCAAAGGATCTACTAAATTATGCATTTTGATAAATAGTGGATCTAATAATTGTTAGCTTTTGATGTTATATGCAATGGGAGATAACAATCACAAGATGTAGAAATAATAATATGAAAGAAAATAAATCTGCAAGATGACTGAAAATATACTATAAATAGAAATGATGGAAATGAATACAATGTAGTTATGGAGGAAATGAAAACTCCATGAATAATGCTACTAGACTACATTGCACCCATCTCCAATATGGGTGACTTTATCTAGTCCCTATGATGCACTCTCTATGACACTATGCTAGATGTGTTCTCTATATATATGACTATGATGATAAGACCATTATATAGGAATATAGGTTCCCTAGCCAACACTCTATCTATCTGTGCAAGGGATAAATTTCACATGTACAACTTGCACATTGACAATTGTGCATTTATTACATTGCATGAATAAATCAAGTAACTTCCCCCTAAAGTAATCTAATATCTTAAGTATGTATCTTGGTATATTCAACCCAAATAATGTAATATGATCTATTTCTAACACCCCCTTGTATTACAATATTTGGGTATTGAAGACTTTTAGTATTCAATTTGGATCTTCCTCCAGTGAATAGTATTTGTTTATTCTGTGGTTGCTTTAGTATTCAAATTATGCAAAAAATAAGTTGAAGTTGCAGGTTCTTCTTTCAATTGACCTTGCACTGTATTCTTCCTTTTTTGGATTCAACTTCTTTTTCTTCTTCTTTAGCTTTGCCTTTGGATATGGTTTTTATGCTCTTATATATTATCATGTTGCTACTTGGTTATTGTAAGGGATATTCTCCTTTACTATTTTTAATCTACACAGAAGCTTTTGAATAACCACTTAAGGCATCATGATAAGGTTTTGAGTTAGTAGAACCTAAAGTGTCAATGTTGCATGAGGATTGAAAAAACTTTTCCTGATATGATTCATTAAGTTATGCCTTCTTTTTGAGTAGTTCTATAAATCCTTTTTGTTCTACATTTTCATCCTTGTAGTGTTTACATGTGAGCAATTCCATGTATAATATGCTCACAAAGTCTAAGGGAAGTGGAATGTAACTTTTTCCATTGTCAATTATTCATGAATATGGGCTTGAAGATAACATTCCATAGTATCAAAATTATCTTTTAAGACTTCACTATGGATTATTTTTTAAGTTATATTTAAGATTTCTTCAGATTTTATGAGATAATTCATGATTCCAAGTTTTATGGCACTTGCTTTCTCCTTTTTGAAGCAATTATTCTTATTGGTAATTTCAATATTTTGGGAAGTAGACATCCTTGTGGCTCCCTAGTTTTAGAAAGCTATTAACTTGTGGCTTCCTAAATATATAAGCTATATTTTTATGAAATCCTTATTATTGTTTAGGTTTGTAGGATTCCTTATGTCTCCCTGTTTATGAGAGATTATACACCTAAAGGAATTTTAGTTTTTGTAAAAGCATATATTTTTCCAATGAATTTGCAACTTGATAACATATGATCAATGCTGATATTACCAAGTTTTGTGGAATTCCTTATGACTCCCTAGGGATATAATATAGTTCTTTTGAAAAGATAGTTCAAATTTTGGTTGATTTTGTAAGGCTTTGAAAATATCAAAAATCAACTTTTATCTATTCCTTATTATAAAAATATATATATATATATATATATATATATATATATATATATATATATATATATATCACACATCAAAAAGGGACAAAATAAATCCAATATTAAAACCTCTACATATTGAGAAAAAATGCTTAGTTCAATAGGAGCAATAAGGAATAGATAAAAGTTATCCGCCCATGTAGAGGAGTTGGAGAGCAAGTGGGTAGTTAAACCTCTCTAGTTCTCGAGAGGCCTAGGTTCAAATCTCTCACCTCACATGTTGCGGATATGTTATGTAATGGTTCCCTCGTGGTCACAGTATGTTTACCCCTTGTGGCCACCACCAAAAAAAATAAAAATAAAAATAAGGAATAGATAAAAGTTGATTTTTGATATTTTCAAAGTGTAATAACCCAAGTCAACCTACTTGGTTGTCCGAACATAGAGGGAAAATTTTTCAACCTAATTTTAGCATGAGCATGCTAAAATCCTCAAGAGTGCCATTTCATTGCAGTCGAAATACTCAAGAGGTCGAGAGTGGCCAACTCTCGGTATAATTACCTTTAAAATACTTATTCTCTCAACCCGAGAATTTAAGAATTGGCAAGGGTTTTTCTTCTAGGTCCCATATCACCTAGAAGTCAAACGCATAATTCCCTACATCTCGGTGCAAGATGTTAGTGTTTGAATGCTGGAGCTAGATGAATTTACCCTATACCTAGAATTCGTCTAGGATCTACCACTGCCTTGGTAGTACCCAAAACCCTTGATAGCATAATGTCCCATTCCATTATGTGTATAGCACACCACTGGCCTTTTAGAAACCAAGGGCTTCCATTCGTATACTAGCGTGGATTTGCCTAGGGGAAAAGCCCATTTGAATTCCCCTTAACCTCCCGTCCTAGCCTAATCCTGCTAAGAGTACAACAAACCCTAACGAGATGTTGCCTTCCTGCAACATCCTCAGGGATTGTCTTCCCATAATCATTTATATTATTTGGTTGTCTGTTTTCCACAACCTTTAATTTTTATCCCCCTGCTCTGCTCTATACAAATGTATTTATATTTTTATATAGTTTGTTGAATTATTTAAATATAAAATTCATAAAGTTATTTTTAGCCAAGGTTGTCTATGTAACATCATTTTCTAAACAACATGTCCATCAATTAAGCTTAAACACTAAACATAAACCCAAATCATTCTGCCTTTAAAATAAATAAAAGTATAATTATAGATTCCAAGTCTAAATTATGTTATCCTTAAAAGAAGGATACACAAACCTAAAACTACATACCATTTGAGAACATCTTTATTTTACAACAAATAATTTTATTATTCATTTAATTTAGTTTCACATGTTACTAACCAACACTAAATGACGAACCTTTATATGAAAGGGGTTAAGAAATTAAAGGTATTTTAATAACCTAACAACCTAAGCCTAAATTTTATTATCATTATTTATTCATTATATATTTTTTAAAATTTATTCCTAGTCACTAAACAAAATAAAATATATAAAAGATTTCTTAATCAGTTTATATCATATATATATATATATATATATATATATATATATATATATATATATATATATATATGTATGTCTTATAGCAGGATGAATTTACGACTTATGACACTTTATTTTCTTTAAATCCACAAAGCCTAAAATTAGAAACTTTTACTTTTTTTTACTTTTTTTTCAATCCACAAGCCAAAACTTAGATACTTTTACTCTTTTTAATCCACAAGCCTAAAATTAGTTTGGCTTAGATACTTTTACTCTTTTTAATCCACAAGCCTAAAATTAGAAACTATTGCATATAAAGCGAAGTTTCTATAATATTAAAGAGAAGCTATTATATAAAGAATAAAACAAAAATATAAGACTATGCTTTTTTTTAATACAACCTAGTCCAGTAATGATTGCTTTTTTATTTTCTATGAAGTGCATTGCATGACTTTCACAAAATTTTATTCACATAACCCATTTAATATTTGCATTCATTGCCCTGAAATTATTTTCAAATAGTTTCTTGCCATCTCAATCCATGGGAGGAGTTGTAGGTGGTGTGAACCCATCCTCAATGGATTACCATATATCATATCCATGTGCCATAAAATAGGTTAGCATCCTTATGCTCCAGAAAGCATAGTTAGTCTCATCAAACAATGGAGCCCTATTTGATGAAAAACCTTCTTGGAAAGCCACATGTGTTCTTGTAAGAACTTCTTCTAAGCTCTTAGGCTTTCACGAAGGAAACCACTCTGATACTAATTGAAGAACACAAGATTATACTGAGGGGGGTGAACAATATAAGATAAAAATTTTCAATCCAAATGATAACAACAATGATATGAATGCAATAATAAATCAATGCATAATTTTCATATACATAAAAGACAATGATTTTATGTGGAAATACCCTCTCAGGAGAAAACCACTACAAAATATTACTTATATTTTTCTTCAATTAATTTCATGGATACCAACCCACAGGAGACACCAATCCCCTATACAAGTTTATGGACACGAATCCACAAGAGACACCAATCCCCTATACACGTTTGTGAACACCAATCCATAGGATACATGAATCCCCTTGCTCAAGTTCATGGACACAAATCCACATGAGACACCAATCCCCTTGCTCAAGTTCATGGAAACCAATCCATAGAAGACACTAATCCCCTTCCTCAAGTTCATGGACACAGATCCACAGGAGAAACCAATCCCCTTGCTCAAGTTCATGGACACCAGTCCACAGGAGACACCAATCCCCTTTCTCAAGTCCGTGGACATCAATCCATAGGAGACACCAATCCCCTTGCTTAAGTTTGTGGATACCAATCCACAGGAGACACCAATCCCCTAGCTTACAAATACTGCTTAGATCTATTCCCAAATATTCTCACAAATACTGCTCAAATTTACTCCAAAATATGCTCACAAACACTACTCAAATATGCTCCAAAATCTACTCATAAATACTGTTTAAATTTTCTCTAAAACTTGCTCACAAATACTACTCAAATCTACTCGAAAATTTTCTCACAAACACTGCTCAAATTTTCTCCAAAACCTACTCATAAACACTACTCAAATTTTCTCTAAAACTTGCTCACAAACACTACTCAGATCTGCTCCAAAACTTGCTACTTTTCTCTCACAAGTTATTCCACTCTTCTATTTTACATAGCTTTTAAACCTTCATTGTGGTAGTTATTCATAGTAAACACCATAATCCAATTCTTGGAATAAAATATTGCCAGTCACTTTTCTTTTTCAATTTAGAACTTATGCATCCAAGTCAAAACATCCACTAACATCCTTTGACACAAGTCATTGTTATTTTTCAATTTAGAACTAATGCATCCTAGTCAAAACACCCACTAACATACCTTTGACACAATCACAAGAAGTCACCATCCACACATATTCATTATTTCAAACTCCTCATACTTATTTTTCAAACTTCTCCTACTCCGTCTACAATAAAAATTTGGGTGATCAACTATTTTAATAGATAATCAACAACATGTCCAACAACACGTACATCAACATAGGCAACAACAATCTATCAGTGCCAAGTGTCTCAAGTGAAATAATTACTGCAGGGAAGCTCACGACGCTCTTGTGATTACCATAAGGTAATTGAGAAGGTAAAGGAATCTTGCTCATAAATTTCTTCAATGTCCCAACACCATTCATAGTTTTTATGCTTTTCTTCTGTTTACAGACGTCAAATTAGAAATAACCAAGCCCAACCTTAGCAAAAATTAATGGATTAATCTTTTGAATATTACCTCCTTCAATATGCTGCCCGAGGATTTATTCATGTGTTCCTTCTAGCTTTCTCCACACCAAAATAAACCTCCAATGTGTGCACGAAATTCACCAACTTCCCTCATTGTTTATCTATAATTTTGAATTACATTCGCACACTATTTCTTCCTCCTGGAACACTCATACAAGGTTCATTGTAATGTGTGTGACGATGCACCCAACTACTAATGTTGGTTGTTTTGCTATGTTTCTTGAGCACAAATTACCAAATGCCACCTTTGTAATCAAGACAAAAATTTTTGTCATCATATTCTTTCTGTGGGCACTTGCCTCCTCTGTTACTTCACTTACTTTTCGGATGTCACTGCCTTGTTGTCTCAACATATTTAAAAAATATCTCCTAGCAATTTTAGATTTGAATGATCTGACCACTCATTGTGAAAACTTCAATCTACTATTGACTTTGTCTCCAACTTCTTTCACCTTTGAGCTTCTTATCAGACAAAAAAACCTCCTCACCACTGTGCTGGTAATCAACAAATCTGCATTCATTTAAATCATGGATTTCCCTTTGCATTCATGGGCATTTGAGTCTTATCGCCACCACTTCATCTTCGGTGCTCCACCTGCATAGTCTGAATGCCAAAACTTCATATCCAACGCTCCTAAAAGTTGATCTCGGTGCCACCGTTGCCGTCAAGGCTCAACCTATTGCACTGCTAATTTATTTAGAATATCATCTATTCAAGATTTATCACTCAAATGAAATTTCATCATTGTATATATATGAATTATTTGCACTTTTAAAAAGGTCGACCCTCCTCACTTTAAATTCAAATCTATTAAATATGTCCACCTTTGGATTTTTCAACATTATATTGCTTTTGGCACCCAACTATTATAAAAACACCACTTTGATATTAAATATTTAATTTAGATATTAAAGCATACACAAATTTAATATTAAATATTTCATTTAAATATTAAATCATATATTCAAAATTAAATCACCCTTAAAGATATCTGTCTTGAATAATTATCCAGTCATGCACCTTTTACTAGCAACCAAATTAACATTTAACATCAATGACAACTCCATAATTCTAACATGATAAACTCTTATGGTTAATTTATAAAATTATTCAACATACTCTTTTAATCTCAACTCCATTTGCTTGACGTTTTAGATTCTCCTAAGAAATCAAATTTGATAATCGATAGGAAGAAACTTTGATTTTAATTTATCTACAAAATTTTCCCATTTTCAAATTATATCCTTATGTTTTTGTTGAATTTCTATTTGGACATGATCCCACTAAATTAACGTATATCCCTTCAGCCTTGTACATGTAAATTTGAGCTAATTTAGATATTCCATAAATTTGAAATCGAAGAATATTTCTATATTTGTTATCCAATCAATTAACACTTCTGGGTTTAAACTTCTATTAAATTGGGAGTATCCATCTGAAGCTTATGCTCCACATTTGAGATTACCTTTATTAAAAATTGCTTTTGTTATTACTCTTCCTCTTGAGCTTTCACATGATCAATATTTTGACCTTAACTATCACTAATCTCCTCAAAATGAATACCTCTCCTTTGAGGACTGTCTCAATCACATCTATCCTAGTGGTAGTTCCTCTTAGTATTTATATTCTATCCATTTACTAGGGCCTCAGACCATCTGGTCTTCCTCTTTCTCATTACACCATCTTACTATGGTATGTATGATAATGAGCTTTGATATTGAATGATGTAGATGAGAAGAGGGAATCCACTTAAGAATAACATATTCAAAGAACAAGTTATTAGCTTAAACTATGACCAATCAATGCATAATAATAACATGTGTAATCAAGATCTCATGATGACAAGCAAACTCTTATGATGATAGTTCTATATTACTATATCTTATGAAAACACTTCTAGAGTCTTTGTATGACAATGTTTAATTGTACGGTATGTTCAATCATATGATTGCTTAGATTGTATGGTGCATGGTTTAAACAAGAATATTTGATCAATTGTACAACTTTATTCAATTGTAGATCACATAAATTAAATGACAACTTATTTAATTATATGATACATGAATGGAATATATACAGATTTGGGTGTTTAATTCTATTCAACCCAATATTTTCTACTATCTCTATAGACACCAGATTATTTATACTCCCATTTTCCATAATTGTATTGCAATATTTCTATCTAGATTTACAAATTTTTCCAAATAGGTCCCTTCTTTGCATAGGTCCATCCACCTCATTTGTTGGTTTTAACAAGACCCTCTTCATCATAAGTGACTCACATAGTTTTGGTTTCTTTCTATACTTGCTAGTTTGTTGAACTTGAGGGTATTCATATGCTCTATGCCCTTCTTCCAAGGATTTATAACACTTTTCAGCAAAACCACATCCTCTACCTCAACAAAATCCACCTAATGTCTTGATTCATTCATTTTTGATATACTTTTGAAATCACTTTGAGAAGTACTAGCTTCTTCTTCTTGCATGTGTTGCCCTCTATCACTATTTGATTTTTCTCTTCTCTCAAGAACCATCCTCATCCTCTAGAATTATTTTATTGTTTGCAAGCAAGTTTTTCATTGGTATTGAGTACATATTGTTATGCCTCCTCAACTATTCTAATTTTAAGTAAACTAATTTCATCTTGTATGGATATCTTTAGGTCATTTATGTATCTTGCAACTTTCTCCTCATCATCTTCAATATGATCAACTCTTATGGTTAATTTATAAAATTATTCAACATAATATATTACTCTCAACTCCATTTGCCTAAGGTTGTGGATTCTCATAAAAAATTCAATTTGATAATCAATAGGAATAAAATTTGATTTTGATTTGTCTAAAAATATTTCCCATATTCAAATTCTATCTTTCATTTTTTTTGTATTTCCATTTGGACATGATCCCACCAAATTAAAGTATATCCCTTAAGCCTTGTACATGTAAATTTGAGCTACTTTAGATCCTCCATAATTTTGAAATTGAAGAATATTTCTCGATCTGTTATCCAATCAATAAACACTTCTGGGTTTAAACTTCTATAAATTAGGAGTATCCATATTAGGCTTACATTCCATATTTGATAATATTAATAAAACTTTGTTTTTTTTCTTGCTCTTGCTCTTGAGCTTTCACGTGATCAATTTTTGACCTTCACTGTCACTAATCTCCTCAAAATGAATACCTCTCTTTTGAGTAGTCTCAATCACATATAACCTAGTGGTAGTTCCTCATAGTATTTCTATTCTATCCATTCGTTAGGGCCCCAAACCATGTGATCTTCCTATTTCCCATTACACCATATTTCTATAGTATGTATCATAATGAGATTTGATATTGAATGATATAGATGAGAAGAGATAATCCACTTAAGAATGGCCTCTTCAAACAACAAGTTATCAACTTAACCTATGACCAATTGATGCATAATAATCACATGTGTAATCAATATCTCATGACGATAAGCAAACTCTTATGATGATAGTTCTATATCACTATATCTTATGATAAAACTCCTATAGTATTTGTATGAAAACATTTAATCGTGCAGTATATCCAATCATATGATTGGTTATATTGTATGGTGCATTGTTTAAACAAGAATATTTGATCAATTGTACAACATTGTTCATTTGTAGATCACATAAATTGAATGACAATTTATTTAGTTGTATGATACATGAATTGAACAACTTCTTAGTATGATACTCCCATGGTTTTTATACAACTTCTTTTGTAGCTTTACTTCATGATAAAGTATCATAGGTTTAGGATGATGTCATTTTGAAATTAAATATCTCACGATGATAGTTGATTATGATGGCCTTACTTAAGACGATGAAGTCTCTTAAGGGTGTAAGATGACCTTATTTATTTATTTTTGAATGAACAATGAATTCCTTTTCATCATGAGAATATTATCTTGCATAAAAAGCCTTTATTACTACTCAACCATCACTTATTTGAATAACCTTTTCTCATCACTCAAATACCCACTTAACTTGAATGGCACAACACTATACCTTTATATGGTGGGTGCATGTATAAAAATAACATATAATACATGTTGGTACTTCCCAGTGATGAACAACAACAATAGCCAATTGAAAAACAACTGCATCATACAGTTATTCCAACTTGTACCTACTTATTTTCCCCTTCAATGACCAACTCCATCCTAAAATCTTGTACCAAACTATAGAAGCAACACATGTAACTACAACAAAATAATCATACATCTAGATGAATATAGATCAAATCAAATATATTACATTAATATGATTTAAAAAACAAGTGCAACACTATATGAGGGGTTGACCTCTCTCTAGCTACAAGTCTCTTCCTTGGTCTCTCCTCTCAAGTCATCTGATGGATCCTTGTATTGATCTCTCTTCCTCTTTTTTTTCTTATGCATATCTTTTTCCTTTCATTTCTTTTTTCATACCTCTTTGTTTTCCCTTACTTGCTTCTATTGATTCGTCTTCTCTTCTCTCCCTCATGTCATTCTCTCTTATTTTTCTAGACATGTCATCCCATATTCTAAGCAATAATTGTTCACTTATACATACGAAGAGAAAAATGAGGGAGTATAAAATTGATATGGTCCTTGTTATAGAGGCATGTGAATGTTTACATCTGTATAAAATATGGTCCTTGTTAGGAAGGAGTATACATGTAGATGAATATAAATCAAATCAAATATATTACATTAATATGATTTGTACAAGTGCAACATTATATGAGGGGTTAGCCTCTCTACTTACAAGTCTCTTTCTTGATCTCTCTTCTCCGGTCTTCTAATGGATCATTTTCTTGACTTTTATTCCTTGTATTTCCTTATGCATATCATTTTATTTTATTTCTTTTTCCCTACCTCTTTGTTTCCTCTTTCTTGCTTATATTGATTATTCTCCTCTTCTCTCCCTCATGTCATTTTGTCTTCTTCAAAATTATCATGTTATTATAGGTAAGATATTTATAGATATAAAAATTGGATAACAAATATTTTAGGTATTTGTAGTGTTGAATTTTATTTTAACAAAATTTAAATTCGAGAAGGCATATATATAAGTCAAATTCTATTCCATAATAAAATTGATAAAAAATAGTTGATTGCACAATTTAACAATTTAAGGATGATGAATAATATATTTGATAAAAATATAAATGAAAAATAAATTTAATAAATAACAAGTTGATATGATTTAACTAACTTGATAAAAATATAATAAAAATGATAAAATCTTTTGTTTTTGCAATCGGAATGGTCCACAATAAAAACCACAAATAACTTATTAGAAAAAAAATCCTTAATTCTAAATGTAGACAAAGTTATGTTAAAAAATTTGGTCCAACATTGTTAATTTGATTATTAAATAAATCAGTTTCTTTCTTCTAAAGATTTAATCTCTTTTAACAAGTTTGAGTGGATTGTGGAGTGTTTGGCTATTCAAAACACCTAGATATCTCTTAAGCATTTAAATGAAAAGAATAATAACAACATTTTAACACTTGATTCCATTCACAACACCTAGGTATCTCTTAACCATTTAAAACCATAAATAAAAAAACAATAAAAACCTTTTAACACCTACCCTTCTAAAAAAAAGCACCTATTATGAAAATTAAATGTAAAGAAGTTTCGAGGGTTTTGGTTCTTTTTTGAGAGGTCCAAGGTTTGACTGTGATGGGGTGTGTGTTTGGTTCCTATAATAGGTCATGGTTGGGATGGGGATGCCTTGCCTTGCCTTGAGCGTCTTCTAACACTAACCTAATAAAAAATCAATAAATTAAATGTAAATAAAAAGCTACAAAAAATATCTAAAATTTAAACTTCTTACTATAAATTAATTGGAAATTGAATGGCAGGAGAAATGAAATTAAACTACATTTAAACTTGTTGCCATGATTGACATGAGATGTCAGGTTAGAAATTTAAATTTAAATGTTGATTATTGAGATATTTTCTTGAACGACATTGTGTGTTGAAAAAACATGTACCAATAACCATTTAAAAATACTTGTTTATTCATTGTAATATTAGTTTGAGTGGAGTGTGAGGTGTTTGAGTATTTAAAACTCTTAAATATCTCTTAACCATTAAAAACCATATATAATAATAATAATAAAAGTATTTTAACACCTTCCCAATTTAAAACACATATATATCTTAACCATTTAAAACTATCAATAAAAATAATAATAAAAATATTTTAATACTTGACCCTTAAAGAAAGCAAATATTACGGGAAATTAAATGTAAATGTAAAGAAAGCTAGGCCAAATATCTTAAATTTAAACTTGTATCCTAATTGCAAATTGGATGTTGGGAGAAATGAAATGAAATAAAATTTGAACTTGTTACTATGTTTGACGGTAGATGGTAGTTTAGGAATTTAAGTTAGGAATTCAAATTTAAATGTTTAATATTTATTGAGATATTTTCTTGAATGAAATTGGGCATTGGGAAAGCACACTCCAACAGTCATTTAAAAAACACATCGTTGTAATTGTAATTTGGTTTGATTTCTATTTTTTTTTATCTTCTTACTGCGCCCTATGGTGTTTTATAATTTTTTTTTCTCTTTTTTCTTTTATTTTTATAACTTGAAACAAGAATAATGGGCTCTTGAACGGTAGCAGCAACACCGTCAAATAAGTGAACATCAATTTGATTAAATCCATGGAGTTACTTATCCGTTGAAAAAAAAAAAAAAAGTGAACACTGATGAATGCTCATCTCACTCTACCCTTCTCTTCTGTGAGAATAAATATATTCATGGTTGCTTTGTTAAGATTTTGATTTGTTTTCTAGGTACAGACAGCAGTGAAGGCCGCCTTCAAGTGAGACTTATAAGACCTTGTTCGACTATTGTCTTTATTTTGATTTGCATTAGGAATGGAAAGTGAGGGAAAGTTTGTGTTTGAACAAGGGGCTCTTCCTCTTCATCAACATCTGGTTCCATTTTCTTATCATCTCCAAAATGTAAGTCAAGTGGACCTTTCTCATCTGAGATGTTAATAGGGGAGGGGTTGTAGATGAGTGCATCTAGGTTGTCCTATTATATTAGATGATTAGCTATTTAAGAAAGTAAAAGCAAAATTGTATCATCTATCTTAGTTAGATCTATGCCATGTCATAGGAATGTAGGCATGTTTTACGAGTGCAAAATTTATAGGTTTAGGTATAATAGATATTTTAATGTGGATTGTAATAGAATTTTAATACCTACCCTGATTAAAAAATACTTATTATAGAAAACTACTAAAAATATTTGAAATATAAACTTGTTACTATAAATTAATTAGAAATTGGATACTATGAAAAATGAAATTAAATTAAATTTAAACTTGTTACCATGTTTGTCGGTTAATGGTAGGTTACAAATTTAAATTTAAATGTTTAATGGTTAATGAAATATTTTCTTGAAGGCATTGGGCATTGGAAAAGCATGTTCCAATAGCTATTTCAAAACACTTATTTAATCACTGTAATTTCAGTATAAGTAGAGTATCGAGTGTTTAAGTATTCAAAACACTTAGACATCTCTTAGCATTTAAAACCATAAATAATAATAATAAAATATTTTAACACTTTTCCATTTAAAGCACCTACGTATCTTTTAACCATTTGAAACCATAAATAAAAACAATAATAAAGCAATTTAATGCCTGACCCTTAAAGACCACACATATTATGGAAATTAAATGTAAATGTAAAGAAAGCTATGAAAAATATCTTAAATTTAAACTTGTCGTCCTAATTAGAAATTGGATGCTGGGAGAAATAAAATTTAAACTTGTTACTATGTTTGACACGTAGATGGTAGTTTAGGAATTTAAGTTAGGAATTCAAAATTTAATGTTTAATGATTATTGAGATATTTTAAAGCACACTCCAATAGTCCTTTCCTTTTAAAACAGTATTTAATCATTGTAATTATAGTTTGGTTTAATTTCTCTCTTTTTATCTTCTTGCCCTGTCCGTGGTGTTTTGTATTTTAATTTTAATTTTTTCTATTTCTTTTATTTTTATAACTTGAAACAAGAATAATGGAAAAACTCTGTAGTGGGTTAGAGAAGGTAAAACTACTACTAAGTATTATCAGTTGTTACCCCAACTGTTATATTAGTTGACTAAAAACCTATAAGATGATAATAATAATGTCTTCACGTAACAAACGTTTCCTCATGTTAGGTTTGGAGGTGCGAGAGAAAAGGGACGGTATAAAATTGATATGGTCCTCGTTGTAGAAGCGTGTGAACATTTGCGTCGGTTTCACTGTGGAGAGAATATAATAGAAAAGAAGAGGAAGGAAGAGAAGATGGCTGGATGGAAGATTGACTACGATTATGTCATTAATATTATTGGGATTAATTATTTATGGAGGGAGATGGCAAGGCATATGAGAAGATGGGCAATGGGATGCCCAACAAAACTTACATCGCCCCATGTTAAGATACTTGAATAGGAATGTAGGAATGTAAGCAATATGACTAAATCCATGGAACTGGCTGCTCGTCGCATAAAAATTTGAAATGAAATGAAAGATTTGAGAAGTACAACTGCTCAAATTATATTATATGATCTTTAAAGAATGTTGTTCCTTCTCTTGCTGATTTGGGTTAGCAATTCCCCAACTTTTTTTATTTTACTGTCTTCAAATAACTCTGTCATAGACCCGTTTCCAATTGTTTCTTTGTATTTGCCACGAATGAATGAAAAACTCGAGCACTTATAGATGAAGTGTTCCTCTGTCTCTACTGCCCCTGTCCTGCATAAAATACATATTCTTTCTTTCCATTGTTCTTTGGGTGTTGTCTATCTCCTCGTTTCACATCTAAGCCTATGAGAGCTAGTCCTTATCTGAACAATGAGGATTTTTTCCTTCCACTTTATTTCAGCGCCTATATATGTTTTTTTTCCTTGTGATCATATGTTGGGTTAAAATTTGCAATATAATATTGTTTTTTCCTACTTGCATTTTTCCACATTCTACTTCTAAACTTTTCATTCACATAGCTTTTGATGTCTTTGTTGAAATTTGGGAATTCATTTATGTTGATTTCCCAAAGTTTCATCTATTTCTGATTTTGTTTCATCCATGTGTTCTTCCGCCTATGCAACTCTTCGTCCTTAGCTGCCCTTGGTCATCTGTCGTTTTTCATGTTTTTTGTTTTTTTTCAAGTAACATAACAAAGTTGGTCATAGCAATTGCTTCTAAAGGAAACATTCTAGTTTCAGCTAGAATAATTTCATAAGGGGTTGTGGCCTTAATTTTGAGAAAATTTGTGATTAGATATTTTCGAATCCTTTTTATTTGCCTTTGTTGTGTCACTAGCCCACACCTCGTAACCATACAACAAAACCGGTGTAACAAGTAGGCCAAATAAAACCCTGGTGGTCTTCCAGTCCCATAGCTCGACATTCCTACACCTATTTTGAAGTGCATACAGTACTCTCCAACCACTTTGAGTTCTTTTCATCCTACATGTATTCCAATTGAGTTTGTCACGAAAGTCTATGCCCAAGTATTTGTATTCTACTACTACCTCAAGTGGTTCTCCTGCAAACTAAAATTTGAGCTGTTGCTTCTTCTTTTTTGCTGAAAAAATCATGATTTTTGTTTTTCTTGTGTTTACCTGCGTCCCAACTTCCTTACAAAAGAGTTCTAGAGATCAAAGGTGATCTCCTAGATCTTTGGCTATTTTGGCCACAAGAATTACATCGTCTGCATACATGAGGAGTTTTACCACATAGTTGGCTAAGTGCACACCCTCTCCCCCAAATTTGTTTATCCATTCTTCTAACTTGTCAATGTACAACCCAAATAATGTAGGAGATAGAGGGCAACCTTGTTTGACACCTATGTCACTACCAAAACATTTAGATAACCCTTCATGTGTTCTGATTCTAGCTATAACATGCTCATATAATCTGTGAACTACTGCCCTATAGTGAATTGGAACCTCTAGCTCTTTCATTCTACTCCATAATTTTTTCCTTGGCCCTGTTTGAAATGCCTTTTTGAAGTCTACAAAACAATAGAAAGCCTCATATTTTTTGTCCCATATTTTTTCCACTGTGTCTGAGTGTGATACAGTGATCAATAGTTGAGTGCTTGGGCCTAAAAACTGCTTGTCCCTTTGCTCTCTTTCCCTTTTATTCTGCCCATATACTGATCCCACGCTCTATCATACTCCCAAACAACTTTGCAAAGAGAGGGTTGATCATGATAGTTTGATAGTTTAAGGGATTATTTACACCACTTTAAAATAAGCATAACTTAATGACATATTGAATTGAAGTTTCTAAAAATATTTAAAAATAATATAAAAATAAAAAAAAAACAAAAATTATAAGACTATGCTTTTTTTTAATACAACCTAGTCCAGTAATGATTGCTTTTTTCTTTTCTTTTTTTTGGCTTCAGTTAACTTTTTAGGATATAGATTGTGTTTACCTAAGTTTTTTTTTTATAGCTATGCATTTCTTGGATTGTTCCCCGGGTCAAACTCCTACAAAACGTAAACCCATGAAACGGTTGGTGGCCGTTCTTATCATGTTCGGGTTTGCTTGTTTATAGTACCTTGATGGAGCTTTATAATATTTTTGGTTCTCTTATTACTTCACTATGGTGGCTGTAATTGCGGATTGGTTCACCTGGAGAGAGAGCTTGCGAAAAAAAACCCTATCGCATACTTTTAATACATAATTCTTTTGAATACAAATGATAGTCTTTTCGGACAACTTCCAACGTTGTTTCTATTTACATATCAATAATTTTAAAATACAAAGGTACTCTATTATTATTATCTTTGGAACTTAAGAACTTACTATAGGAGTAACACAAATCCAAACACAACCATCACTAATTTATTTTATTATTTTACTTTTTTTTTATTTTTTTTATTTTGTATGGACGCACAGATAGCTCAGGAATGCTTGATATAGTTTTCGGTTCTTACTATGTGCATGCTGTGAAAAAGCTACTGGTTACACTGCCATGCACAACCGACGAAAGTTTCCCCTAAATGTAAATACGTTGAAGGATGAAGGAAATATCGAGCTATTAATAATATGTTTATACTTCACTGCTATTTGGCTTCCCTAAATATCCAATTTCTTATAATATTGTAAAGTTTTGAAGTAACACAACAATATTTAAATACTAAAACAAAGATTCTTTTCGTCTAAGCATTAATACTTTATTTTTAGTTATTTTCAAGTTATATCATTACACACGATACAATATAATTCCAACACCACCATCTAAATAATTGAAAATAATCCATATCTCATGCAGTTATAACCTCAATTTCAGAATCTTTTTCCATTTATACACGACAATACAGGTAAAATATTGAGATTTCAAGGCTGCGACTGATCTATTTGAACTATATGGCTGGTTTACATCCAATAAAACATAGCTAAAATAGTATCGAGTTATCTTATTATAGCATTTCAAGGAAAAATAAATATAAAACATATAACTGAGAGCTACTATGGAAATCCTTCGCAAGATTTGCGACAACATTCTTTGAGGTATCCCTTCCCTAGGCTATGGTTAACTAGTCTACTATACAAGGGGTCAGAGCGGCCTGTAATATTTGCAATGCAACTATCCTAAATGTGACAAGCAAATACATCTCTAATTTTTTCCATGCAGTAATTGTTACAACAAAGAATTCATATAACAATCACAATTTTATTTCGACTAGTCTTAAATTATAATTAATTAAAAATGTCCATTCTTTGATACATTCTCCTCCTTCCAGACAAGCCTATTAAACATATATAGTTTAAGATAGTCGACCTTACTGGTTATCACTCCTTTTTCTTGTTAACAGATCGTTGTCCTGCACTCTGAGTACTCCTATTGCAAAATAGATGATACTCATCCTTACCTTTCCACTTCCATTTATAGGGAAAATAGTTATTTTTGAGTTAAGCACTTGTTTAGATACGTGGAGAATTCTTGCTTCAGTACTCGCCAAATGGAATGCTGATGTACCTCAATTTACTTAAAATTTAATTATTTTCTGTGTTATCATATTCGATTATATGTATTTCATAAAGTTATCTATATATTATTTATTTTTATTTTTATTTGTTTATTTAGTTAAAATATTATTGTTATTATTTATTATTATTATTTCACTTTTACTTTATTTTTATAAACTTATTAACATTAACATTTTATTATTATATTTTTATGATTTATTTTATTTACATTATTATTATTATTTTATTATATATATTTTTCTAAGATTACAGACAAAGCATTCAACCTAATAATGCGACTACATGAAATGCATCTACATGAGCCGCTGGTGGATGCATTTCAAATATGAATTTTTGAATCCCTAATCAGGGTAAATACACCGCCACTCATCACACCCCTTATCTTACCTTTTACAGGTTAACCTAGTTGGGTACTTGAGAGAGACACCATTTCCACCAGAGTTGATATCTGTCCTTGTAAGCACAGATAAATTAGTAGTACCTATTTCTTGCAATTAAAGTAGGCAAAGCAAAAACTAAATTCGAAATGGTTGTTACATACTCCTCCCCTAAGATTAAACACAATCCCAGTGTTTTGCAGTGCACATAATAATATTAAACAAGCTACCATTAATAAATTGGATTAATAAAAATAGTGTTAGCATAGCATAAAATAAATTCATGCAAACATCCATACATATCAAAATATTATAATTTTTGAATCAAAAATATGATTATATCATTTTTTAAACAAAAATATAAACTGTCTTTTCATAATGTCCACATTTTTCCATGTGGAATTGTTTTCAGAATATTGGTCCTATTGGACCCTACATTGTTCGATGTTCCTTTTACTTAATTGTTTTGTCTTGTAGCTAAGAATCTTGATTGGTCGCACCTCAATGTGCAAGGGATCTGTCATCTGCAAATGGTCAACATTCAAAACATGAGAGGTATCTGGTATATATTTCTTAAGGAGAGACACATGGAAAGTATCATTGATTTTAGACAGGTTAGGAGGTATGGCCAATTTGTAGGCTACTGGGCTGATTTTATCAGTAATAGCAAATGGTCCTACACATGATTTGGAATTAGCAGCAATGTTAGCCCAAGATTTGCAGGACCATTTGCCATTACTGATAAAATCAGCCCAGTGGCCTACAAATTGGCCTTACCCCCTAACCTGTCTAAAATCAATGATACTTTCCATGTGTCTCTCCTTAAGAAATATATATCAGATCCTTCTCATATTTTGAATGTTGACCATTTGCAGATGATAGATCCCTTGCACATTGAGGTGCGACCAGTAAATATTCTTGGCTACAAGACAAAACAATTAAAGAAAAGGAACATCGAACAATGTAGGGTCCAATGGGACCAATATTCTGAAAACAATGCCACATTGAAAAATGTGCACATTCTGAAAAGACAGTTTCCATTTTTGTTTAAACAATGATATAATCATATTTTTGATTCAAAAATTATAATATTTTGATATGTATGGATGTTTGAATGAATTTATTTTATGCTATGCTAACACTATTTTTATGAATCCAATTGATTATGGTAGCTTGTTTAATATTATTATGTGCACTGCAAAACATAGGGACTGTGTTTAATCTTAGGGAATGTGTTTAATCTTAGGGGGAGAGTATGTAACAACCCTTCCAAATTTAGTTTTTGCTTTGCCTACTTTAATTTCAAGAAATATGTAATGCTAATTTATCTGTGATTGCAGGGAAAAATATCAACTCTGGTGGAAATGGTGTCTCTCTTGTGTACCCAGCTAGGTTAATCGGTGAAAGGTAAGATAAGAAGTGTGATGAGCGACGCTATATTTACCTTGATTAGGGATTCAAAAATTCCTATTGGAAATGCATCCGCCAGCGGCTCATGTAGATGCATTTCATGTAATCGCATTATTAGGTTGGATGGTTTGTCTGTAATATTAGAAAAATATATATAATAAAATAATAATAATAATGTAAATAAATTTCATGTAGTCGCATTATTAGGTTGGATGCTTTGTCTATAATATTAGAAAAATATATATAATAAAATAATAATAATAATAATGTAAATAAATTAAATCATAAAAATATAATAATAAAATGATAATGTTAATAAGTTTATAAAAATAAAGTAAAAGTGAAATAATAAAAAATAATAATAATAATAAATAATAACAATAATATTTTAACTAAATAAACAAATAAAAAAATAAATAAAGAATATATAGATAACTTTATGAAATACATATAAGCGAATATGATAACAGAGAAAATAATTAAATTTTAAGTAAATTGAGGTGCATCAACATTTCATTTGGGAGTGTTGAAGCAAGAATTCTCCACTTATCTAAACAGGTGTTTAACTCAAAAATAACTCTTTTTCCTATAAATGGAAGTGGAAAGGTAAGGATGAGTATCATCTGTTTTGTGATAGGAGTACTCGGAGAGCAGGACAACGATCTGTTAACAAGAAAAATGAGCGATAACCAGTAAGGATAACCAGTAAGGTCGATTATCTTAAACTATATATGTTTAATAGGCTTGTCTGGAAGGAGGATAATGTATCAAAGAATGGACATTTTTAATTAATTATAATTTAAGAATAGTCAAAATAAAATTGTGATTGTTATATGAATGCTTTGCTGTAACAATTACTGAATGAAAAAATATTAGAGATGTATTTGCTTGTCACATTTAGGATAGTTGCATTGCAAATATTACAGGCCACTCTGACCCCTTGTATAGTAGACTTGTTAACCATAGCCTAGGGAAGGGATACCTCAAAGGAATGCTGTCGTAAAGCTTGCGAAGGATTTCCAGAGTAGCTCTCAGTTATATGTTTTATATTTATTTTTTCTTGAAAGCTATAATAAGATAACCCGGTGCTATTTTAGCTATATTTTATTGGATGTAAACCAACCATATAGTTCGGGCATATCAGTCGTAGCCTTGAATTCTCGATATTTTTCCTGTATTACCATGTATAAATGGAAAGAGACTCTGAAATGGAGGTTATAACTATATGAGATATGGTTTATTTTGAATTATTTAGATGGTGGTGTTGGAATTACATTGTATCTTGTGTAATGATATAACTTGAAAATAACTAAAAATAAAGTATTAATGCTTAGACGAAAAAAATCTTTGTTTTAGTATTTAAATATTGTTGTGTTACTTCAGAACTTTACAATATTATAAGAAATAGGATATTTAGGGAAGCCAAATAGCAGTGAAGTATAAACATATTATTAATAGCTCGATATTTCCTTCATCCTTCTGCGTATTTACATTTAGGGAAACTTTTGTCGGTTGTGTATGGTAGTGTAACCAGTAGCTTTTTCACAACATGCACATAGTAAGACCCGAAAACTATATCAAACATTCCTGAGCTATTTGTGCGTCCATACAAAATAAAAAAATAATTAAATTAAATAAAATTAAACAGCATAAAATTAAATAAAATAATAAAATAAATTAGTGATGGTTGTGTTTGGTTTTGTGTTACTCCTATAGTAAGTTCTTAAGTTCCAAAGATAAGAATAGAGTACTTTTGTATTCTAAAATTATTGATATGTAAATAGAAACAACGTTGGAAGTTGTGCGAAAAGACTATCATTTGTATTCAAAAGAATTATGTATTAAAAGTATGCGATAGGGTTTTTTTTCGCAAGCTCTCTCCAGGTGAACCAATCCACAATTACAGCCGCCATAGTGAAGGAATAAGAGAACCAAAAATCTTATAAAGCTCCATCGGGGTACTATAAACAAGCAAACCCTAACATGATAAGAACGGCCACCAACCATTTCATGGGTTTACGTTTTGTAGGAGTTTGACCCGGGGAACAATCCAAGAAATGCATAGCTGTAAAAAAAACTTAGGTAAACACAATCTATATCCTAAAAAGTTAACTGAAGCCAAAAAAAAAAAACACTCAGTTTAGGAAAACCATGAAATGAGTTATTTTATTAACTTACTCTTTAAAAAAAAAATTATTGGAAATTATATACCTTCTCTATTCAAAACTATAGAGGTAGTATTGATACAACAATTGGAGCCTTGTGAAGGGAACCTTAAACTTTTAGAAATAAGAATCGTTAGAGTAATCATTACTGGACTGGGTTTTATTAAAAAAAAAGCATAGTCTTATATTTTTGTTTTATTCTTTATATAACAACTTCTCTTTAATACTATAGAAACGTCCCTTTTTATGCAATAGTTTCTAAGTTTAGGCTTGTGGATTAAAAAGAGCAAAAGTATCTAAGTTTAGGCTTGTGGATTGAATAAAAGTAAAAAAAGTAGAAGTTTCTAAGTTTAGGTTTTGTGGATTTAAGGAAAATAAAGTTTCTCATATATATATATATATTATAAACTATTAAGAAATCTTTTATATATTTTATTTTGTTTATTGACTAGGAATAAATTAAAAATATATATAACGGAATAAATAATGATAATAAAATTTAGGCTTAGGTTGTTAGGTTATTAAAATACCTTTGTTTCTTAACCCCTTTCATATAAAGGTTTGTCATTTAGTGTTGGTTACTAACATATAAAATTAAATTAAATGAATAATAAAGTTATTTGTTGTAAAATAAAGATGTTCTCAAATGGTATTTAGTTTTGGGTTTGTGTAAGCTTCTTTTAAGCATAAAATAATTTAGACTTGAAATCTATAATTATACTTTTATTTATTTTAAAGGTAGAATGATATAATGACTTTTGATTAAAACAAATTCTTTTTAGTTTCTCATGGAGGCTTCATCTTATTAAGCCTTTCCTCAAGCAGTAACTAAAAGATATATGGGACATGGAATTTTGATATTGAAACTTTTTATTTGTTAACATAGTCCAGCCTATATGAGTTATCTTTTAAGCCGGCTGAATCTACCAATGTTTGGGGTTTATAAAGCTATCACATCTACATTTTTTTGGTATTTTCTTAAAACTGAAAAGAGCTTACACAATAGACAAGGTTGAATGCTTTAATTTACCTTGAATGACCATATTTAATTTCTTCTAATGGTCTTGTGAACGATTCTAATATTTTGTTTATTTATAGATTACCAATATGCTCTCAATACGTTTATTTTCAACCCATAAATAATTCAATTTTAGTGGTTTTTCTTGACTAAAAGAAGACGTGCCAGGGCTGCACTTGTGGTTTTAGGGCATCATTTAATTTACTTTTAATCACAATCTACAACCTATCACGCTGGATAGCAGAAAAGTTGGGCAAACTAGTGACTGTTTTAAATTAAATAAAACTTTAATCTATTTTTCGAAAATTGTATTGTTCTAGGCTGACGCAAATAAAGGAAAGGAAAAATGTAAAAACCACTCATAAACCAGCGAGGGAGGTTAAACTATATTATTTAGTTCCTGCTTGGTCCACCATATTGCAAATCAATTAATGACCATTTGATTTTTAATTAAGATATCTTTCATTATATTTTGACACGAAGACTTGGCTTTTTTCTCCTACGCATGGAAATATGAGCTAATTTAGCCAAATATTATTTTATTGGAAATCCTAAGGAGTCTACTAACATCTGCATTTATTGTAAAGTAAACAAATAATGTATAAAGTTTTTTTTTTTCCCTAAATTAATTGAACTATTAATAATTATTGGCGACACCAACCTCTTTTCTATACCCTAAATTATTTCCTAACTTAAGACGGCTGGCTGCGAAAGTCATATTAGATGATTTTTATAGTGTTCCTACGGGATAGAAAAACTTGCTTAATTATCTATGTTATGCTTGTATGGAGAAGACGTAAAATCGAGATACGATAACCAATCTAAGTCTATCTTTTTTTTTTTATTATTAAAAAGACTCATAAAATAAGTACAAAGCCATTCGCCATCAAACTGCCTAAATTAGTAAGGGCTTTGATTAAATCGGTATTTATTTTAGCTATATTCTTCTTCAATTATCACACATTCTAATGAGTTTAAAAGAAATAGGACACTAATCCACTGGTGAAAACTTATGTTATTTTTCTAAACATCAGCAGGAAGGCTATTTTAAATCTATATAGGGTAAGATAGTCTTAAATCTTACAGAGCCATATAGTCGATCGGAAGAATATGTTACAGATTTTTAATCATTTTAAGCTAATATGTCTTATGCCATTCTTCGTTTACTTTACAATTTTTGCTAAGAATAAATTATATTTTACACTTTCTTCAACATTCTAAACTCATATGTGCTATAATACTAATATTTCTCTTAACCAAATAAAATACCAGTTGCATTTTCGCATTAAAAAAAATACCATAGCAACTTTGTAAAATGCTTCCTTTATTTTTATTTAAAATTAAAATATCTTTTCAAACATTCAGTCTTTCGGAACAATCATTTATTGGAGCAGAGTTTTTATCCATATACTCCTAAATTGAGTCAAGCAAATGATTGCCAGACTTACCACCTGGGAATTGGTTATACACTAAGCAGTCTTAATATATCCCTTCAGCGCAGAAGGCACAGTGTTTAACATAGGTTGAAGAATATCTGAAAGATCTAAATCTTACACAGATGTTATCTTTTTCCTAATTCATAGAGCAAAACAACATGGACGCATATTCATCGGATTTAGTAATAGAGTTTGTATAAACACATGACGTCTGTTCTTTCTATAACACTGCAATTCTGAAGTGATAGCCAAAATTGTTCTGTCATGGGTGACACCAACAACGGAGGAGACCGTAGATGCAAATAACCAGAGGGCATAGGCATAGGAAATTCAAAGCGACCTCTAACCAAATGAATGCATCTATTCTAATATGCAAATTGAGATGCATACAAACAAATTGATTTTTTTTTTATTTTCGCAACTAGCACTTCAACATAAAAATTAAACACCGCATACATGAATTTCTTTCATTCATAAAAATAAAATCAATCAGATTGTTATACTAACCACACATCCAAGCGGCAATTTGATGTTTACCTCAAAACATCAGTGCCTCTTCTACTAAACAACCCTGCACGACCTTCACCAACAACTTTGCAATGGAGAGAACATAAAAATAGATGTCCCTTTCAAGCCTTCGAATTAATTTTTATAGTGGATTATGAAGAATCTATGCTTAACACCTGGTAAATTTCATGCATATGACTAGGCTCTCCGGATGCCAAGTAATCCACATATATCGGATGCCAAGTAATCCACATATATCGGATGCCAAGTATATAACAACTTGATAATTTATTTTTGTAATCATTTTGCATAGTTATTATTATTATTTTATTATTTATATATAATCTTATATGAATTTTCATATTTATGTCGTTAGTTATATAATTTAGTTTATTTATTTATTTATTATTATTATTTTTAAAATTCATTATATTTATTTTTATTTATTATTTATTTAGTTATTTCTTTTTTTTTATATTGAAATAGGAAGCATGCACTTTAAAACTTATTTCCATAGACAAACACAACTCCTTATATGCAACTACATGTATGCACCTACATTATGCAACTACATGTATGCACCTACATGAGCCGTTAGACAGGTATATTGCTATTAGGGTC
Source organism: Wollemia nobilis (assembly GCA_028583015.1). Classification (NCBI taxonomy): domain Eukaryota; kingdom Viridiplantae; phylum Streptophyta; class Pinopsida; order Araucariales; family Araucariaceae; genus Wollemia; species Wollemia nobilis. The sequence continues at coordinate 19,494,076 of JAQPPZ010017235.1, forward strand.
TTTGCCCTAAAACTACAAATATCCTACTGCTCATCATATATTCCCTACTTACCTTTACCTCTGCCCTCATCTTACCAACATGAGAAGAAGTCTGGTTCACTTTATTGTTCCCTCAACAGGTTCTACTTGTACCTGCATTCATCGAATTATTAGCAGTACCATATTCAAACAGTTAAAGCAAGCAAACAAATTTGTGCATTTGGAAGGGTTGTTACATACTCCCCCTCTAGAATTAAACATAGTCCCTGTGTTTGCAGTGCATATAGAAAATAATATGTCCCCATAATTAACTAAAATAGTGACAACATAGCATAAAAGAGATTCACTAAACATTCATGCATAAAATATTATAATTTTTGAATAAAAAATATGATTGTCATTGCTTAAACAAAAATGGAAACTATCTTTTCATAATGGCCACATCTTCCCATGTGGCATTGTTTTTAGAGTACTGGTCCCACTGGACCCTACATTGTTCTATGTTCATTTTCCTTAACTGTTTTGTCCAGTAGCCAAGAACTCTAACTGGTCGCACTTCAATGCGTAGGGGGTCGATCATCTGCAAATTGTCAATATTCCAAACATGAGAATGATCAAAAACATATTTCTTAAGGAGAGGCACATGGAAAGTATCATGGATTTTTTACAAGTTGGGAGATAAGTCCAGTTTTTAGGCTTCTAGGCTAATTTTATCAGTAATGGCAAATGGTCCTGCAAATCTCAGGCTAATTTTGGAGGATTTTATAGAGCTTTTAGTGGGTTTAACTCTTAGAAATACTCTATCTCCTACAAAAAATTCCTTCGGAGTTCATTTTATATTAGCATAACTCTTTTGTCTATCGGAGGCTTCCTTACGCCTAAGTCAAGTTTCATTTAACTATTTTTCCATTTCTTTTACCATGTCTAGCCCGATCATTACCTGATCCTCTGGATTGGTCCATGATAAGTGCGTTCTGCACCTTCTCCTGTACAAGGCTTCAAAAGGATCCATTCCCAACAAAGCATGGTACTCATTATTATAAGCAAAATCTACCAGAAAAATGTAGTCCTCCCATTTTGTTTAATGATCTATGAAGTACATACATACTATATCTTCTAGAACTTGGTTTACTCTTTCTGTTTGACCATTATTCTCAGGATGGTATGCAGTACTGATGTTCAATCTTGTTCCCCATGCCTAGTGCAAAGCTCGCAAAAACTCAAATGTGAATCAGGAGTCTCTATCTGATATAATAGTTTCGGGGAACCCGTGTAACCGTACACTTCCCTGGAGAATTTTTGGGCCACAACAAGGGCTCCATATTTAACATTTATAGGTATGAAGTGTGTCACTTTAGTGAGTTTATCCACTATTACCAGTATAACATCATGTTGGAAACGGTTCTTAGGCAACCCAACTATGAAGTCCATAGACACAACCTGTCATTTATGTTTTGGAATTTAATGGGAGTATAGGTGTCCTACGGGATGCAAATGTTCTGCCTTTACTTTCTGGTATTCCAGGCATTTTTCCACAAATTCAATGATATCCCTCTTCATCCTTGGCCAATAATAATCCCTTCTCAAATTTTCATGCATCTTAACATAGCCTGGGTGTGTGAAGTATGGAGCGTAGTGTACCTCCTGAAGTAACTTACTTCTAATATTTTGGTCATTAGGTACTACCATCCTATTTCTAAAATATAATGTGTTTTCCTAAATTCTAAATTCCTTTGCTTTATCATAACCTTGTCGTATCAATTTCCAGTATTTCTGAGAAAATTCATCTTGAAGTTGTAAGTTTCTTATATTTTTAATTATATCAAACTGACATTGTGTCATAGCAGAGATATGCCTTCTCCTACTTAATGCATCAACTAACTTGTTTTCTTTCCTCTTAATATACTAGATGCAAAAATAATATTTTTCTAAAAACTCCATACAACGTCTCTGTCTGGCATTGAGCATTGGCTGAGTGAAGATGTACCTCAAGATTTGATGATCAATTCGAAGCTCAAAAGATTTTCCGAATAGGTAGTGACACCACATCTTAAGAGCATGCACTGCCGCTGCTAATTCCATATCATGTGTGGCATAATTTAGTTCATGTTTCTTAAGTTTACGGGATTCATAGGCTATTACACCCTCTTCTTGCATGAGGAGCCCACCAATTCCTTCTATGGAGGCATCAATACACATAATAAATGGAAGTTTAGGATATGGTATTCTAAGAATTAGCCCACCCGCTGCTAATTCCTTTTGGGCCTTAAGCCAATCAACTCCCAATATTATGTCGAAGGCATTTAACGGGGCTACATACAGATGCCAACTAGTTTTTCCCTGAGGCAATACTATCTGGGGGTCAAATAAACATTGATTTACAACATAGGTTTGCTTGAATCCATACTCAACCTTCCACCCATTAGCCATAAATCCAAGTTTTTTCGGTATGTCTCTCAAAATATTAGGAGAAATAAAAATATTAGTTGCTCCTAAATCAATTAAAATTCTTACATATTTATTGTAAATTTTACCACTCATTATAAAAGGTGTAGCTTGACCATTGAGTTTAGAATTACCTGTTGTGACATAGATCTTATGAGCTGACTCTGCAGGTTAATTTATTCTGTCAGCTCTCATAGGACACTTATCAGCATAATGAGGCTCCCCACAGATCCAAAAACTAGTCCAAGGTGCTTTTTATTTCTTGTCTCTGTCATTACTTTCCTGATGATAGGTTCCTGATTTACATCCGAGTTTTGGAGAGCATTGCATCAAGCATGGGGAACAAAACTCAACATCAGTACTGCATATCACCTTGATACTGATGGACAAACTAAAAGGGTTAACCAAGTTTTGGAGGACATGTTGCGGATGTATTGCATGGATCACCAAACCAAGTGGGAAGATTACCTGTATCTGGTAGAATTTACCTATAACAACGGATATCATGCTTCACTTAAAATGACACCTTTTGAAGCTCTATACGGCAGAAGGTGTAGGACACCTTTATCTTGTAGCAATCCAGAAGATTGGGTGATGATCAGATCGGAAATATTAAAGGAAATAAAAGAGCAGTTAAATGAAATTTGATCTAGGCTCAAGGAGGCCTCTAATCGAAAGAAGAGCTATGCTGATTTGAAATGAACTCCAAGGGAATTTACTATGGGATACAGAGTATTCTTGAGAGTTAAAAATTCAAAAAGATCCATTAAATCCACCAAGCTTAGCCCAATATTTGTAGTACCATTTGCCATTACTAATAAAATCATCCCAGTAGCCTACAAACTGGCCTTACCCCCTAACCTGTCTTAACTGGCCTTACCCCCTAACCTATCTTAAATCCATGATAATTTTAATGTGTCTCTCCTTAAGAAATATATACCAGATCCCTCTCATGTTTTGAATGTTATCCATTTGTAGATAACAGATCCCTTGCACATTAAGGTGTGACCGATCGAGATTCTTGGCTACAGGACAAAACAATTAAGGAAAAGGAACATTGAACAATGTAGGATCCAATGGGACCAATATTCCAAAATAATGCCACATGGGAAAATGTGGACATTATGAAAAGACAATTTCCTTTTTTGTTTAAACAATGATATAATCATATTTTTGATTCAAAAATTATAATATTTTGATATGTATGGATGTTTGAATGAATTTATTTTATGCTATGCTAACACTATTTTTATGAATCCAATTGATTATGACGACTTGTTTAATATTATTATGTGCATTGTAAAACACAGGCACTGTGTTTAATCTTAGGGGGAGAGTATGTAACAACCCTTCCAAATTTAGTTTTTGCTTTGCCTAATTTAATTACAAGAAATATGTACTGCTAATTTATCTATGATTGCAGGGACATATATCAAATCTGGTGGAAATGATGTCTCTCTCAAGTACCCAACTAGGTTAACCAGTGAAAGGTAAGATAAGGGGTATGATGAGCGACGGTGTATTTACCTTGATTAGGGATTCAATAATTCCTATTGGAAATGCATCCACCAGTGGCTCATGTAGATGCATTTCATGTAGTCGCATTATTAGGTTGAATGCTTTGTCTGTAATCTTAGAAAAATATATATAATAAATAATAATAATAATGTAAATAAATTAAATCATAAAAATATAATAATAAAATGATAATGTTAATAAGTTTATAAAAATAAAGTAAAAGTGAAATAATAAAAAATAATAATAACAATAATATTTTAACTAAATAAACAAATAAAAATAAAGAATATATAGATAACTTTATGAAATACATATAAGCGGATATGATAACAGAGAAAATAATTAAATTTTAAGTAAATTGAGGTGCATCAGCATTCCATTTGGCGAGTGCTAAAGAAATAATTCTCCACGTATCCTAATAAGTGTTTAACTCAAAAATAACTCTTTTCCCTATAAATGGAAGTGGAAAGGTAAGGATGAGTATCATCTGTTTTGCGATAGCAGTACTTGGAGAGTAGGACAACGATATGCTAACAAGAAAAGTGAGCGATAACCAGTAAGGTTGACTATCTTAAACTATATATGTTTAATAGGCTTGTTTGGAAGGAGGAGAATGTATCAAAGAATGGAGATTTTTAATTAATTATAATTTAAGAATAGTTGAAATAAAATTGTGATTTTTATATGAATGCTTTGCTATAACAATTACTGCATGGAAAAAAATTAGAGATGTATTTGCTTGTCACATTTAGGATAGTTGCATTGCAAATATTACAGGCAACTCCGACCCCTTGTATAGTAGACTGGTTAACCATAGCCTAGGGAAGGGATACCTCAAAGGAATGTTGCCGCAAAGCTTGTGAAGGATTTCCATAGTAGCTCTCAGTTATATGTTTTATATTTATTTTTCCTTGAAAGGCTATAATAAGATAACCCGGTGCTATTTTAGCTATGTTTTATTGGATGTAAACCAACCATATAGTTCGGAAAGATCTGTCACAACCTTAAATTCTCTATATTTTGCCTGTATTACCGTGTATAAATGGAAAGAGATTCTGAAATGGAGGTTATAACTGTATGAGATATGGTTTATTTTCAATTATTTAGATGGCGGTGTTGGAATTATATTGTATATTGTGTAATGATATAACTTGAATTTAACTAAAAATAAAGTACTAATGCTTAGACGAAAAGAATTTTTGTTTTAGTATTTAAATATTGTTGTGTTACTTCAGAACTTTACAATATTATAAGAAATAAGATATTTAGGGAAGCCAAATAGTAGTGAAGTATAAACATATTATTAATAGCTCGTTATTTCCTTCATCCTTCTACGTATTTACATTTAGGTAAAACTTTTGTCGGCTGTGCATGGCAGTGTAAACAATAGTTTTTTCAAAGCATGCACATAGTAATACTCAAAAACTATATCAAGCATTCCTGAGCTATCTATGCGTCCATACAAAATTAAAAATAAAATAAAATAAATAATAATAAAATAAATTACTGATGGTTGTGTTTGGTTTTGTGTTACTCCTATAGTAAGTTCTTAAGTTCCAAATATAAGAATAAAGGACCTTTGTATTCTAAAATTATTGATATGTAAATATAAATAGCATTGGAAGTTGTGCGAAAAGACTATCATTTGTATTTAAAAGAATTTTGTATTAAAAGTATGCGACAGGTTTTTTTTCGCAAGCTCTCTCTCCAGGTGAACCAATCCGCAATTACAACCGCCATAGTGAAGAAATAAGCGAACCAAAAATCTTATAAAGCTCCATCAAGATACTATAAACAAGCAAACTTGAACATGATAAGAACGACAAGCAACCGTTCATGGGTGTATGTTTTGTAGGAGTTTGACCTGGGGAACAATCCAAGAAATGCATAGCTGTAAAAAAAAACTTAGATAAACACAATCTATAACCTAAAAAGTTAAATGAAGCCAAAAAACACTCAGTTTAATCATTTAAAACTAATATAGTCTTGGATCTTACAGAGCCATATAGTCGACTAGAAGAATATGTTACAAATTTTTAATCATTTTAAGCTAATATGTCTTATGCCATTCTCCGTTTACTTTACAACTTTTGCTAAGAATAAATTATATTTTACACTTTCTTCAACATTCTAAACTCATATGTGCTATAATACTAATATTTCTCTTAACCGAATAAAATACCAGTTGCATTTTCGCATTCAAAAAAAATACCATATCAATATTGTAAAATACTTCCGCTACTTTTATTTATCAAAATTAAAATATCATTTCATACATTCAATCTTCAAGGACAATCATTTATTGGAGTAGAGCTTTTATCCATATACTCCTAAGTTGAATCAAGAAAATGATTGCCAGACTTACCACCTGGGAATTGGTTATACACTAAGAAGTCTTAATATATCCCTTCAGCACAAAAGGTGCAGTGTTTAACATAGGTTGAAGAATATCTGAAAGATATAAATCTTACACAGATGTTATCTTTTTCCTAATTCATGGAGCAAAACAACATGGACGCATATTCATCAGATTTAGTAATAGAGTTTGTATAAACACATGACGTCTGTTCTTTCTATAACACTGCAATTCTGAAGTGATAACCAAAACTGTTCTATCATGGGTGACACCAACAACGGAGGAGACCATAGATGCAAATAACCAGAGGGCATAGGCGTAGGAAATTCAGAGCGACCTCTAACCAAATGAATGCATCTATTCTAATATGCAAATTGAGATGCATACAAACAAATTGATTTTTTATTTTTTTTTTCACAACTAGCACTTCAACATAAAAATTAAACACCACATACATGATTTTCTTTCATTCATAAAAATAAAATCAATCAGATTGTTATACTAACCACACATCCAAGCGGCAATTTGATTTTTACCTCAAAACATCAGTGCCTCTTCTACTAAACAACCCTGCACGACCTTCACCAACAACTTTGCAATGGAGAGAACATAAAAATAGATGTCCCTTTCAAGCCTTCGAATTAATTTTTATAGTGGATTATGAAGAATCTATGCTTAACACCTGGTAAATTTCATGCATATGACTAGGCTCTCCGGATGCCAAGTAATCCACATATAACGGATGCCAAGTATATAACAAGTTGATAATTTATTTTTGTAATCATTTTGCATAGTAATTATTATTTTTTTATTATTTATATATAATCTTATATGAATTTTCATATTTATGCCGTTAGTTATATAATTTAGTTTATTTATTTATTTATTATTTATTTATTTATTTATTTGTTATTTTTTTATATTGAAATAGGAAGCATGCACTTTAAAACGTATTTCCATAGATAAACATAGCTCCTTATATGCAACTACATGTATACACCTACATGAGCTGTTAGACAGGTATATTGCTATTAGGGTCTTTGCCCTAAAACTGCAAATATGCTACCGCTCGTCATATATTCCCTACTTACCTTTACCTCTGCCCTCATCTTACCAACATGAGAAGAAGTCTAGTTCACTTTCTCGTTCCCTCAATAGATTCTACCTGTACCTGCATTCATTGAATTATTAGCAGTACCATATTCAAACAGTTAAAGCAAACAAACAAATTCGTGCGTTTGGAAGGGTTTTTACATACTCCCCCTATAGAATTAAACTTAGTCCCTGTGTTTGCAGTGCATATAGAAAATAATATGTCACCATAATTAACTAAAATAGTGACAACATAGCATAAAAGAGATTCACTAAAAATTCATGCATAAAATATTATAATTTTTGAATAAAAAATATGATTGTCATTGCTAAAACAAAAATGGAAACTATCTTTTCATAATGGCCACATATTCCCATGTGGCATTGTTTTTAGAGTACTGGTCCCACTAGACCCTACATTGTTCTATGTTCATTTTCCTTAACTATTTTGTCCTGTAGCCAAGAACTCTAACTGGTCGCACTTCAATGCGTAGGGGGTCGATCATCTACAAATTGTCAATATTCCAAAAATGAGAAGGATCAGACACATATTTCTTAAGGAGAGACACATGGAAAGTATCATGGATTTTTGACAAGTTGGGAGATAAGATCAGTTTGTAGGCTTCTGGGCTAATTTTATCAATAATGGCAAATGGTCCTAAAAATCTCGTGCTAAGTTTGGAGGATTTTATAGAGCTTTTAGTGGGTTTAACTCTTAGAAATACTCTATATCCTACAACAAATTCCCTCGGAGTTCATTTCAGATTAACATAACTCTTTTGTCTATCGGAGGCTTCCTTAAGCCTAATTCAAATTTCATTTAACTATTTTTCCATTTCTTTTACCATGTCTGGCCCGATCATTACCCGATCCTCTGGATTACTCCATGATAAGTGCGTTCTGCACCTTCTCCCGTACAAGGCTTCAAAAGGAGCCATTCCCAACGAAGCATGGTACTCATTATTATAAGCAAAATCTACCAGAAAAATGTAGTCCTCCCATTTTGTTTAATGGTCTATGCAGTACATACGTAGTATATCTTCTACAAATTGGTTTACTCTTTTTGTTTGACCATCAGTCTCAGGATGGTATGTAGTACTGATGTTCAATCTTGTTCCCCATGCCTAGTGCAAAGCTCGCCAAAACTCAAATGTGAATCAGGAGTCTCTATATGATATAATAGTTTCGGGGAACCCTTGTAACCGTACCACTTCCTTGGATAATTTTTGGGCCACAACAAGGGCTCCATATTTAAGATTTCCAGGTATGAAGTGTGCCACTTTAGCGAGTTTATCCACTATTACCAGTATAACATCATGCTGGAAACGATTCTTAGGCAACCCAACTATGAAGTCCAGAGACACAACCTGTCATTTATGTTTTGGAATTTAATGGGAGTATAGGTGTCCTACGGGATGCAAATTGTAGACACCAAAATAGCACCAATCTGATTATGTGACTGCAAACACTGATCCCGTTGACAAACACAGCCCCCAGGGCAGGCCTCAGATGTCAAACAGTGGTCCTAAACACTTTCATAGCAATTTTGTAAGGTCGAGAAGCAATTTGGCACATTTAGACACTTTGCTCAGTATTCGTCTCACCCAGGGACGAATTCTGAAATCGTCTCACCCAGGGACGAATTCCAAGTTTAACGGGCAAAAAGAAGAATGGTGCCAAGTGGCAGCCCAGGACAATCAGTTGATGACTCCTGCCTCGCACACGTGTGTGGGTGGATAGATAGGCCGTTAGAGGATTGTCACAAGGGCAGTTATGAGAGCCCAAGTCAATGGAGGATTCCCCTCCCTCATGGGAAGACATGACTGCCACATGGCGCCTATGACCAACACATGGCATTTGTGCTTCCCTCTCAAAAAAGACCCCATGGGTCTATAAAAGGTGGGACTTTTCTCACCCAAAGGGACATATAGAAGGATATTTCAAGCAACGAAGTGCTGTCGAGTTGAACACCCACTTGCATCCCCTTTGATTCACCTTCTCACATCCACAAATATCTTTTGCAAAGGAGGTTGTTGGGTGGCTTTTGGAGGCTTGAATCTGACCCAAATCCAACATATGGACACCTGAATCAACCAATTTTCCGACCCCCACAATCCTAAGAGGTTTTGGGCCCATCCCTAGTAGATTGGCTCCAAAATCAAGTACCAACGGTGGGAGGCCCACTTGGGCACCCCCGCACTTTCTAAGTTTTATTCCAAAAGCATTCTAGATTACTTGTTCATGTTGCATTTTGTGTTACTCTGCTTGGTGAATTCATAGCTTCAATTTCATAACATTATGATCAGATTTTATCATGCTTTGTGTCGCTTTGTTGTTTCACTAACTTGCAGGTGGCGATATCGAATTCTCGAGGATAGAGGCCAAATTGGGAGAATCCGACCATATGGGTCATCCCAAAATGGCCCCAATTACATAACCCCCCTATTTGCAGGTGTTTTGCAGGTCCCGAGATTCGAAATTGGAGTAGCAACAGGTCGGATTTTTCAACACAGAAGAATTCGTCCCATCCAGGGACGAATAACAGCAGAATTCGTCCCACCCAGGGACGAATAGCAGTCAGAGTTCGTCCTGCCCAGGGATGAATTCTAGTTGAAGGCAGATTGGCCAACTATTTCAATGGCAGTGGCCCTCTGGTGATGTACTCTGTCTGTTGTCAAGTTTTTAGGTCATTTAGGCTTACTTTATTTACTGTTTTAGATAGTTGTTCGTATGCATCTTTTACCAATTTCAAATCATGAATTCTCTTTCTTCTCACAGGTGCTACTAACGCTTTGTCTGTCTCTTTTATTACAGGAGGAACATCAAGAAGTGAGTATTTACCAACAACAACGGCGGCAACACTTTGGCCCGCCCATTTTGCATGTGGGCACGCAGAAGGAGAACACTTACCAAGATTGTAACCGGATCCGTTTAACGCTCCTAGCCCCTAAAAAGGGAGGAGGCAATTTTGTAACCGTGTTGGATAAGTTTAATAAAATGGTTGTGACTTCTCTTTAAAGCTTTTGTAACTCATTTCGATCTATTTGCCTCTTTCATTTTAATGCATTTCTTGTTTTAGGGCTTAGGCGCTGTTTCAATTCGAATGCATCTAAGTAGTTGTTCTTTCTGAAAAGCTTTCGGAATCTCGTGCTTTCAGTGGCGATCACGGTGGGACTCTGTTCCCTGGTTTTTAAGATCACAAAAATTGATCAAATTTCTGTGTTTTGTGTTTGACAGGTACCTTTTTGGTTTCGATCGTTATTCGTCCTTGGCTGTGGCGATTGCTTTACTGAAATTCGTCTGACCCTGAGATAAATTCAAATTCATCTCTGGGGGGGACGAATTCTGTTCTGTAATTCGTCTCACCGAGGGACGAATTTTTGTCTGCAACTTTTCAGAGCAGAAATTCAAAAGCAACCAGTCCAGGCAGAGAAGAGGTAGGGATTTTCATGATCTCTGTTAAATTTTTTGTTTTTGTTTCTGTTTCTTTAATTGTTTTCATTTAATCCTACATTGCATTAGGAAAAGTCATTTATGCTTGTTTCATTTTCGTTAAATAAAATGAATCCCACACACTTCACGCAATAATTTTAAACCAAGGAGCTGGTCGTAAGACCCCAGCCCTTGAGCAAGACCAACGGTGGGTTCATCACCATCTTGGCTTAGCTTTGCATCCATTTCCCGATTGTCAACTGTTGTTAGGCGTAAATCCTAATGAAAGCTGACCGAGTGTCGCTGGGGTGATTCCCATGCGCGTGAGGATAAGTTTTCTATGGTAGGTGCCATTAACAGGACAATCCCCCTTTCGTACCGCCTACGTACCACGTACCTTCTGCTCTCACGTACCTATAGTCTCCCTCTCATAAGGGTGGGTATATAGAGAGGTTGGTATATCGACCTGGTTGGTATATTGAAGGGGCGACCGTTTTGGGAGTTATATGAGTCGTCATAATGCATTTAAACGTTCTTCAAAACCTACAAAAAACAAAACAAAACATCAAAATGCACTAAACCAGTTTAGGACACACTATTTAAACCCTTAAAAGAGATAATCACGGTTTGCGCATGTGTGTGTTCATTTCTGCTTAGTGTAACAAAAAAAAAATCATCATAAACAAAAAGATAAAAATTTACGAATTTTGTCACTTGTTCCAAAAAGCTCCAAGGATTCCCGTAATCGCTTGGTCACTCCAAAATGCCCCAAAGGTGTCCATGAACCCTTTTTTCAACTCAAAATCAACCCAAATGTGCCCATAAGTGATGCAGGAGCATCCAACAAAATATGGGAAATCTTATATTTTTCCCTAAATTTTAGTGCATCTTGTCAGGGCCATAACTTCTCAACCGTAGCTCCGATTGACACGAAATTTTACAGGGAGTTACTTGGGATAATTTTAAAGGAAATAGAAGATTGTAGCAATCCAGAAGATTGGGTGATGATCAGATCAGAAATATTAAAGGAAATAGAAGAGCAGTTAAATGAAATTTGATCTAGGCTCAAGGAGGCCTCTAATCGAAAGAAGAGCTATGCTAATCTGAAATGAACTCCAAGGGAATTTACTATGGGATACAGAGTATTCTTGAGAGTTAAAAATTCAAAAAGCTCCATTAAATCCACCAAGGTTAGCCCAATTTTTGTAGGACCATTTGCCATTACTAATAAAATCAGCCCAGTAGCCTACAAATTGGCCTTACCCCCTAACCTGTCTTAACTGGCCTTACCCCCTAACCTATCTTAAATCCATGATAATTTTAATGTGTCTCTCCTTAAGAAATATATACCAGATCCCTCTCATGTTTTGAATGTTGACCATTTGTAGATAACAGATCCCTTGCACATTGAGGTGTGACCGATCGAGATTCTTGGCTACGAGGACAAAACAATTAAGGAAAAAGAATATTCGAACAATGTAGGGTCCAATGGGACCAATATTCTAAAAATAATGCCACATGGGAAAATGTGGACATTATGAAAAGACAATTTCCTTTTTTGTTTAAACAATGATATAATCATATTTTTGATTCAAAAATTATAATATTTTGATATGTATGGATGTTTGAATGAATTTATTTTATGCTATGCTAACACTATTTTTATGAATCCAATTGATTATGACGACTTTTTTAATATTATTATGTGCATTGTAAAACACGAGCACTCGTGTTTAATCTTAGGGGAGAGTATGTAACAACCCTTCCAAATTTAGTTTTTGCTTTGCCTACTTTAATTACATGAAATATGTCACTGCTAATTTATCTATGATTGCGGGGACATATATCAAATGCTGTGGAAATGATGTCTCTCTCGAGTACCATACTAGGTTAACCAGTGAAAGGTAAGATAAGGGGTATGATGAGCGGCGGTTTATTTACCCCGATTAGGGATTCAAAAATTCCTATTGGAAATGCATCCACCATGGCTCATGTAGATGCATTTCATGTAGCCAAATTGTTAGGTTGAATGCTTTGTCTAAAATCTTAGAAAAATATATATAATAAAATAATAATAATAATGTAAATAAATTAAATAATAATAATAATGTAAATAAATTAAATCATAAAAATATAATAATAAAATGATAATGTTAATAAGTTTATAAAAATAAAGTAAAAGTGAAATAATAAAAAATAATAATAATAATAAATAATAACAATAATATTTTAACTAAATAAACAAATAAAAATAAAGAATATATAGATAACTTTATGAAATACATATAAGCGAATATGATAACAGAGAAAATAATTAAATTTTAAGTAAATTGAGGTGCATCAACATTCCATTTGGCGAGTGCTAAAGAAAGAATTCTCCACGTATCTAAATAGGTGTTTAACTCAAAAATAGCTCTTTTCCCTATAAATGGAAGTGGAAAGGTAAGGATGAGTATCATCTGTTTTGCGATAGCAGTACTTGGAGAGTAGGACAACGATATGCTAACAAGAAAAGTGAGCGATAACCTAAAAATTTAAATGAAGCCAAAAAACACTCAGTTTAATCATTTAAAACTAATATAGTCTTGGATCTTACAGAGCCATATAGTCGACTAGAAGAATATGTTACAAATTTTTAATCATTTTAAGCTAATATGTCTTATGCCATTCTCCGTTTACTTTACAACTTTTGCTAAGAATAAATTATATTTTACACTTTCTTCAACATTCTAAACTCATATGTGCTATAATACTAATATTTCTCTTAACCGAATAAAATACCAGTTGCATTTTCGCATTCAAAAAAAATACCATAGCAACTTTGTAAAATGCTTCCTTTATTTTTATTTAAAATTAAAATATCTTTTCAAACATTCAGTCTTCAGGAACAATCATTTATTAGAGTAGAGTTTTTATCCATATACTCCTAAATTGAGTGAAGCAAATGATTGCCAGACTTACCACCTGGGAATTGGTTATACACTAAGCAGTCTTAATATATCCCTTCAGCACAAAAGGTGTAGTGTTTAACATAGGTTGAAGAATATCTGAAAGATATAAATCTTACACAGATGTTATCTTTTTCCTAATTCATGGAGCAAAACAACATGGACGCATATTCATCGGATTTAGTAATAGAGTTTGTATAAACACATGACGTCTGTTCTTTCTATAACACTGCAATTCTGAAGTGATAACCAAAACTGTTCTATCATGGGTGACACCAACAACGGAGGAGACCATAGATGCAAATAACCAGAGGGCATAGGCGTAGGAAATTCAGAGCGACCTCTAACCAAATGAATGCATCTATTCTAATATGTAAATTAAGATGCATACAAATGAATTGTTTTCCAAATTTTCTTTTTTCACAACTAGAACTTCAACATCAAATTTGAACACAACATACATGAGTTTCTTTCATTCATAAAAATAAAATCAATCAGATTGTTATACTAACCACACATCCAAGCGGCAATTTGATGTTTAACTTAAAACATCAGTGCCTCTTCTACTAAACAACCCTGCACGACCTTCACCAACAACTTTGCAATGGAGAGAACATAAAAATAGATGTCTCTTTCAAGCCTTCGAATTAATTTTTATAGTGGATTATGAAGAATCTATGCTTAACACCTTGTAAATTTCATGCATATGACTAGGCTCTCCGGATGCCAAGTAATCCACATATAACGGATGCCAAGTATATAACAAGTTGATAATTTATTTTTGTAATCATTTTGCATAGTAATTATTATTTTTTTATTATTTATATATAATCTTATATGAATTTTCATATTTATGCCGTTAGTTATATAATTTAGTTTATTTATTTACTTATTATTATTTATTATTTATTTAGTTATTTATTTATTATTTTTTTATATTGAAATAGGAAGCATGCACTTTAAAAAGTATTTCCATAGATAAACATAGCTCCTTATATGCAACTACATGTATACACCTACATGAGCTATTAGACAGGTATATTGCTATTAGGGTCTTTGCCCTAAAACTGCAAATATTCTACCGCTCATCATATATTCCCTACTTACCTTTACCTCTGCCCTCATCTTACCAACATGAGAAGAAGTCTAGTTCACTTTCTCGTTCCCTCAACAGGTTCTACCTGTACCTGCATTCATTGAATTATTAGCAGTACCATATTCAAACAGTTAAAGCAAACAAACAAATTCGTGCGTTTGGAAGGGTTGTTACATACTCCCCCTATAGAATTAAACTTAGTCCCTATGTTTGCAGTGCATATAGAAAATAATATGTCACCATAATTAAATAAAATAGTGACAACATAGCATAAAAGAGATTCACTAAACATTCATGCATAAAATATTATAATTTTTGAATAAAAAATATGATTGTCATTGCTTAAACAAAAATGGAAACTATCTTTTCATAATGGCCACATCTTCCCATGTGGCATTGTTTTTAGAGTACTGGTCCCACTAGACCCTACATTGTTCTATGTTCATTTTCCTTAACTATTTTGTCCTGTAGCCAAGAACTCTAACTGGTCGCACTTCAATGCGTAGGGGGTCGATCATCTACAAATTGTCAATATTCCAAAAATGAGAAGGATCAGACACATATTTCTTAAGGAGAGACACATGGAAAGTATCATGGATTTTTGACAAGTTGGGAGATAAGATCAGTTTGTAGGCTTCTGGGCTAATTTTATCAATAATGGCAAATGGTCCTAAAAATCTCGAGCTAAGTTTGGAGGATTTTATAGAGCTTTTAGTGGGTTTAACTCTTAGAAATACTCTATATCCTACAACAAATTCCCTCGGAGTTCATTTCAGATTAGCATAACTCTTTTGTCTATCGGAGGCTTCCTTAAGCCTAAGTCAAATTTCATTTAACTATTTTTCCATTTCTTTTACCATGTCTGGCCCGATCATTACCCGATCCTCTGGATTACTCCATGATAAGTGCGTTCTGCACCTTTTCCCGTACAAGGCTTCAAAAGGAGCCATTCCCAACGAAGCATGGTACTCATTATTATAAGCAAAATCTACCAAAAAAATGTAGTCCTCCCATTTTGTTTAATGGTCTATGCAGTACATACGTAGTATATCTTCTACAAATTGGTTTACTCTTTCTGTTTGACCATCAGTCTCAGGATGGTATGTAGTACTGATGTTCAATCTTGTTCCCCATGCCTAGTGCAAAGCTCGCCAAAACTCAAATGTGAATCAGGAGTCTCTATCTGATATAATAGTTTCGGGGAACCCTTGTAACCGTACCACTTCCTTGGATAATTTTTTGGCCACAACAAGGGCTTCATATTTAAGATTTCCAGGTATGAAGTGTGCCACTTTAGCGAGTTTATCCACTATTACCAGTATAACATCATGCTGGAAACGATTCTTAGGCAACCCAACTATGAAGTCCAGAGACACAACCTATCATTTATGTTCTGGAATTTAATGGGAGTATAGGTGTCCTACGGGATGCAAATTGTAGACACCAAAATAGCACCAATCCGATTATCTGACTGCAAACACTGATCGCGTTGACAAACACAGCCTCCAGGGCAGGCCTTAGAGGTCAAACAGTGGTCCTAACCACTTTCATAGCAATTTTGTAAGGTCGGGAAGCAATTTGGCACATTTAGACACTTTGCTCAGTATTCGTCTCACCCAGGGACGAATACTAAATAGAATTCGTCTCACCCAGGGACGAATTCCAAGTTTAACGGGCAAAAAGAAGAATGGTGCCAAGTGGCAGCCCAGGACAGTCAGTTGATGACTCCTACCTCGCACACGTGTGTGGGTGGATAGATAGGCCGTTAGAGGACTATCATAAGGGCAGTTATGAGAGCCCAAGTCAATGGAGGATTCCCCTCCCTCATGGGAAGACATGACTGCCACATGGTGCCTATGACCAACACATGGCATTTGGGCTTCCCTCTCAAAAGAGACCCCATGGGTCTATAAAAGGTGGGACTTTTCTCACCCAAAGGGACATATAGAAGGATATATCAAGCAACGAAGTGCTGTCGAGTTGAACACCCACTTGCATCCCCTTTGATTCACCTTCTCACATCCACCAATCTCTTTTTCAAGGGAGGATGTTG
Source organism: Wollemia nobilis (assembly GCA_028583015.1). Taxonomy (NCBI): domain Eukaryota; kingdom Viridiplantae; phylum Streptophyta; class Pinopsida; order Araucariales; family Araucariaceae; genus Wollemia; species Wollemia nobilis. Next base: position 19,510,995 of record JAQPPZ010017235.1, read on the forward strand.
GGTGGCTTTTGGAGGCTTGAATCTGACCCAAATCCAACATATGGACACCTGAATCAACCAATTTGCCGACCCCCCCAATCCTAAGAAGTTTTGGGCCCATCCCTAGTGGATTGGCTCCAAAATCAAGTACCAACGGTGGGAGGCCCACTTGGGCACCCCCGCACTTTCTAAGTTTTATTCCAAAAGCATTCTAGATTACTTGTTCATGTTGCATTTTGTGTTACTCTGCTTGGTGAATTCATAGCTTCAATTCCATAACATTCTGATCAGATTTTATCATGCTTTGTGTCGTTTTGTTGTTTCACTAACTTACAGGTGGCGATATCGAATTCCCGAGGATAGAGGCCAAATTGGGAGAATCCGACCATCTGGGTCATCCCCAAATGGCCCCAATTACATAACCCCCCTGTTTGCAGGCATTTTGCAGGTCCCGAGATTCGACATTGGAGCAGCAGCAGGTCGGCTTTTTCAACACAGAAGAATTCGTCCCATCCAGGGATGAATAACAGCAGAATTCGTCCCACCCAGGGACGAATAGCAGTTAGAGTTTGTCCTACCCAGGGATGAATTCCAGTTGAAGGTAGATTGGCCAACTGTTTCAATGGCAGTGGCCCTCTGGTGATGTACTCTTTCTGTTGTCAAGTTTTTAGGTCATTTAGGCTTACTTTATTTACTGTTTCAGATAGTTGTTCGTATGCATCTTTTACCAATTTCAAATCATGAATTATCTTTCTTCTCACAGGTGCTACTAACGCTTTGTCTGTCTCTTTGATTGCAGGAGGAACAACAAGAAGTGATGATTTACCAACAACAGCGGCAACACTTTGGCCCGCCCATTTTGCATGTGGGCATGTGGAAGGAGAACACTTACCAAGATTGTAACCGGATCCGTTTAACGCTCCTAGCCCCTAAAAAGGGAGGAGGCGATTTTGTAACCATGTTGGATAAGTTTAATAAAAGGGTTGTGACTTCTCTTTAAAGCTTTTGTAACTTGTTTCGATCTATTTGCCTCTTTCATTTTAATGCATTTCTTGTTTTAGGGCTTAGGCGCTGTTTCAATTCGAATGCATCTAAGTAGTTGTTCTTTCTGAAAAGCTTCTGAAATCTCGTGCTTTCAGTGGCGATCATGGTGGGACTCTATTCCCTGGTTTTTAAGATCACTAAAACTGATCAAATTTTTGTGTTTTGTGTTTGACAGGTACCTTTTTGGTTTCTGACTGTTATTCATCCTTGGCCGTGGTGATTGCTTTACTGAAATTCGTCTGACCCTGAGACGAATTCAAATTCATCTTTGGGGGGGACGAATTCTGTTCTGTAATTCGTCTCACCAAGGGACGAATTTTTGTCTGCAACTTTTCAGAGCAGAAATTCAGAAGAAACCGGTCCAGGCAGAGAAGAGGTAGGGATTTTCATGATCTCTGTTAAATTTTCTGTTTCTATTTCTATTTATTTAATTGTTTTCATTTAATCCTGCATTGCATTAGGAAAATTCATTTATGCTTGTTTCATTTTCGTTAAATAAAATGAATCCCACACACTTCACGCAATAATTTTAAACCAAGGAGCTGGTCGTAAGACCCGAGCCCTTGAGCAAGACCAACGGTGGGTTCATCATCACCTTGGCTTAGCTTTGCATCAATTTCCTGATTGTCAACTGTTGTTAGGCGTAAATCCTGATGAAAGTTGATCGAGTGTCGCTGGAGTGATTCCCATCCGTGCGAGGATAATTTTTCTATGGTAGGTGCCATTAACAGGACAAACCCCCTTCCGTACCGCCTACGTACCACATACCTTCTGCTCTCATGTACCTATAGTCTCCCTCTCGTAAGGGCGGGTATATAGAGAGGTTGTTATATCGGCCTGGTTGGTATATTGAAGAGGCGACCGTTTTGGGAGTTATATGAGTCGTCATAATGCATTTAAACGTTCTTCAAAACCTACAAAAACAAAACAAAACATCAAAATGCACTAAACCAGTTTAGGACACACTATTTAAACCCTTAAAAGAGATAATCATGGTTTGCACATGTGTGTGTTCATTTTTGCTTAGTGTAACAAAAAAAAAATCATAAACAAAAAGATAAAAATTTACGCATTTTGTCACTTGTTCCAAAAAGCTCCAAGGATTCCCGTAATCGCTTGGTCACTCCAAAATGCCCCAAAGGTGTCCATGAACCCTTTGTTCAACCCAAAATCACCCCAAATGTGCCCATAAGTGATGCAAGAGCATCCAACAAAATATGGAAAATCTTATATTTTTCCCTAAATTTTAGTGCATCTTGTCGGGGCCATAACTTCTCAACCGTAGCTCCGATTGACATGAAATTTTACAAGGAGTTAGTTGGGATAATTTTAAAGGAAATAGAATATTGTAGCAATCCATAAGATTGGGTGATGATCAGATCGGAAATATTAAAGGAAATAGAAGAGCAGTTAAATGAAATTTGATCTAGGCTCAAGGAGGCCTCTAATCGAAAGAAGAGCTATGCTGATCTGAAATGAACTCCAAGGGAATTTACTATGGGATACAGAGTATTCTTGAGAGTTAAAAATTCAAAAATCTCCATTAAATCCATCAAGCTTAGCCCAATATTTGTAGGACCATTTGCCATTACTAATAAAATCAGCCCAGTAGCCTACAAACTGGCCTTACCCACTAACCTGTCTTAACTGGCCTTACCCCCTAACCTATCTTAAATCCATGATAATTTTAATGTGTCTCTCCTTAAGAAATATATACCAGATCCCTCTCATGTTTTGAATGTTGACCATTTGTAGATAACAGATCCCTTGCACATTGAGGTGTGACCAGTCGAGATTCTTGGCTATAGGACAAAACAATTAAGGAAAAGGAAAATTGAACAATGTAGGGTCCAATGGGACCAATATTCCGAAAATAATGCCACATGGGAAAATGTGGACATTATGAAAAGACAATTTCCTTTTTTGTTTAAACAATGATATAATCATATTTTTGATTCAATAATTATAATATTTTGATATGTATGGATGTTTGAATGAATTTCTTTTATGCTATGCTAACACTATTTTTATGAATCCAATTGATTATGACGACTTGTTTAATATTATTATGTGCATTGTAAAACACAGGCACTGTGTTTAATCTTAGGGGGAGAGTATGTAACAACCCTTCCAAATTTAGTTTTTGCTTTGCCTATCGTAATTACAAGAAATATGTACCGCTAATTTATCCGTGATTGCAGGGACATATATCAAATCTGGTGGAAATGGTGCCTCTCTCGAGTACCAGACTAGGTTAACCGATGAAAGGTAAGATAAGGGGTATGATGAGCGGTGGTGTATTTACCTCGATTTGGGATTCAATAATCCCTACTGGAAATGCATCCACCAGATGCTCATGTAGATGCATTTCATGTAGTCGCATTATTAGGTTGAATGCTTTGTCTGTAATCTTAGAAAAATATATATAATAAAATAATAATAATAATGTAAATAAATTAAATAATAATAATAATGTAAATAAATTAAATCATAAAAATATAATAATAAAATGATAATGTTAATAAGTTTATAAAAATAAAGTAAAAGTGAAATAATAAAAAATAATAATAATAATAAATAATAACAATAATATTTTAACTAAATAAACAAATAAAAATAAAGATTATATAGATAACTTTATGAAATACATATAAGCGAATATGATAACAGAGAAAATAATTAAATTTTAAGTAAATTGAGGTGCATCAGCATTCCATTTGGCGAGTTCTAAAGAAAGAATTCTCCACGTATCTAAATAGGTGTTTAACTCAAAAATAACTCTTTTCCCTATAAATGGAAGTGGAAAGGTAAGGATGAGTATCCTCTGTTTTGCGATAGCAGTACTTGGAGAGTAGGACAACGATATGCTAACAAGAAAAGTGAGCGATAACCAGTAAGGTTGACTATCTTAAACTATATATGTTTAATATGCTTGTCTGGAAGGAGGAGAATGTATCAAAGAATGGAGATTTTTAATTAATTATAATTTAAGAATAGTTGAAATAAAATTGTGATTTTTATATGAATGCTTTGCTATAACAATTACTCCATGGAAAAAAATTAGAGATGTATTTGCTTGTCACATTTAGGATAGTTGCATTGCAAATATTACAGGCCACTCTGACCCCTTGTATAGTAGACTGGTTAACCATAGCCTAGGGAAGGGATACCTCAAAGGAATGTTGCCGCAAAGCTTGTGAAGGATTTCCATAGTAGCTATGTTTTATTGGATGTAAACCAGCCATATAGTTCAGAAAGATCTGTCACAACCTTGAATTCTCTATATTTTGCCTGTATTACCATGTATAAATGGAAAGAGATTCTGAAATGGAGGTTATAACTGTATGAGATATGGTTTATTTTCAATTATTTAGATGGCGGTGTTGGAACTATATTGTATATTGTGTAATGATATAACTTGAATTTAACTAAAAATAAAGTACTAATGCTTAGACGAAAAGAATCTTTGTTTTAGTATTTAAATACTGTTGTGTTACTTAAGAACTTTACAATATTATAAGAAATAATATATTTAGGGAAGCCAAATAGTAGTGAAGTATAAACATATTATTAATAGCTCGTTATTTCCTTCATCCTTCTACGTATTTACATTTAGGTAAAACTTTTGTCGGCTGTGCATGGCAGTGTAAACAATAGTTTTTTCAAAGCATGCACATAGTAATACTCAAAAACTATATCAAGCATTCCTGAGCTATCTATGCATCCATACAAAATTAAAAAAAAATAAAATAAATAATAATAAAATAAATTAGTGATGGTTGTGTTTGGTTTTGTGTTACTCCTATAGTAAGTTCTTAAGTTCCAAATATAAGAATAAATGACCTTTGTATTCTAAAATTATTGATATGTAAATAGAAATAGCATTGGAAGTTGTGCGAAAAGACTATCATTTGTATTTAAAAGAATTTTGTATTAAAAGTATGCGATAGGTTTTTTTTCGCAAGCTCTCTCTCCAGGTGAACCAATCCGCAATTACAACCGCCATAGTTAAGAAATAAGCGAACCAAAAATCTTATAAAGCTCCATCAAGATACTATAAACAAGCAAACCTGAACATGATAAGAATGACCAGCAACCGTTCATGGGTTTATGTTTTGTAGGAGTTTGACCTGGGGAACAATCCAAGAAATGCATAGCTGTAAAAAAAAAACTTAGATAAACACAATCTATAACCTAAAAAGTTAAATGAAGCCAAAAAACACTCAGTTTAATCATTTAAAACTAATATAGTCTTGGATCTTACAGAGCCATATAGTCGACTAGAAGAATATGTTACAAATTTTTAATCATTTTAAGCTAATATGTCTTATGCCATTCTCCGTTTACTTTACAACTTCTGCTAAGAATAAATTATATTTTACACTTTCTTCAACATTCTAAACTCATATGTGCTATAATACTAATATTTCTCTTAACCGAATAAAATACCAGTTGCATTTTCGCATTCAAAAAAAATACCATAGCAACTTTGTAAAATGCTTCCTTTATTTTTATTTAAAATTAAAATATCTTTTCAAACATTCAGTCTTCAGGAACAATCATTTATTAGAGTAGAGTTTTTATCCATATACTCCTAAATTGAGTCAAGCAAATGATTGCCAGACTTACCACCTGGGAATTGGTTATACACTAAGCAGTCTTAATATATCCCTTCAGCACAAAAGGTGCAGTGTTTAACATAGGTTGAAGAATATCTGAAAGATATAAATATTACACATATGTTATCTTTTTCCTAATTCATGGAGCAAAACAACATGGATGCATATTCATCGAATTTAGTAATAGAGTTTGTATAAACACATGACGTCTGTTCTTTCTATAACACTGCAATTCCGAAGTGATAACCAAAACTGTTCTATCATGGGTGACACCAAAAATGGAGGAGACCGTAGATGCAAATAACCAGAGGGCATAGGCGTAGGAAATTCAGAGCGACCTCTAACCAAATTAATGCATCTATTCTAATATGCAAATTGAGATGCATACAAACAAATTGATTTTTTTTTTTTTTTTCACAACTAGCACTTCAACATAAAAATTAAACACCACATACATGAATTTCTTTCATTCATAAAAATAAAATCAATCAGATTGTTATACTAACCACACATCCAAGCGGCAATTTGATGTTTACCTCAAAACATCAGTGCCTCTTCTACTAAACAACCATGCACGACCTTCACCAACAACTTTGCAATGGAGAGAACATAAAAATAGATGTCCCTTTCAAGCCTTCGAATTAATTTTTATAGTGGATTATGAAGAATCTATGCTTAACACCTGGTAAATTTCATGCATATGACTAGGCTCTTCGGATGCCAAGTAATCCACATATAACGGATGCCAAGTATAGAACAAGTTGATAATTTATTTTTGTAATCATTTTGCATAGTAATTATTATTTTTTTATTATTTATATATAATATTATATGAATTTTCATATTTATGTCGTTAGTTATATAATTTAGTTTATTTATTTATTTATTATTATTTATTATTTATTTAGTTATTTATTTATTTATTTATTATTTTTTTATATTGAAATAGGAAGCATGCACTTTAAAACGTATTTCCATAGATAAACATAGCTCCTTATATGCAACTACATGTATACACCTACATGAGCTATTAGACAGGTATATTGCTATTAGGGTCTTTGCCCTAAAACTGCAAATATTCTACCGCTCATCATATATTCCCTACTTACCTTTACCTCTGCCCTCATCTTACCAACATGAGAAGAAGTCTAGTTCACTTTCTCGTTCCCTCAACAGGTTCTACCTGTACCTGCATTCATTGAATTATTAGCAGTACCATATTCAAACAGTTAAAGCAAACAAACAAATTCGTGTGTTTGGAAGGGTTGTTACATACTCCCCCTATAGAATTAAACTTAGTCCCTGTGTTTGCAGTGCATATAGAAAATAATATGTCACCATAATTAACTAAAATAGTGACAACATAGCATAAAAGAGATTCACTAAACATTCATGCATAAAATATTATAATTTTTGAATAAAAAATATGATTGTCATTGCTTAAACAAAAATGGAAACTATCTTTTCATAATGGCGCCTATGACCAACACATGGCATTTGTGCTTCCCTCTCAAAAGAGACCCCATGGGTCTATAAAATGTGGGACTTTTCTCACCCAAAGGGACATATAGAAGGATATTTCAAGCAACGAAGTGCTGTCGAGTTGAACACACACTTGCATCCCCTTTGATTCACCTTCTCACATCCACCAATCTCTTTTGCAAGGGAGGTTTTTGGGTGGCTTTTGGAGGCTTGAATCTGACCCAAATCCAACATATGGACACCTGAATCAACCAATTTGCCGACCCCCCAATCCTAAGAGGTTTTGGGCCCATCCCTAGTGGATTGGCTCCAAAATCAAGTACCAACGGTGGGAGGCCCACTTGGGCACCCCCGCACTTTCTAAGTTTTATTCCAAAAGCATTCTAGATTACTTGTTCATGTTGCATTTTGTGTTACTCTGCTTGGTGAATTCATAGCTTCAATTTCATAACATTATGATCAGATTTTATCATGCTTTGTGTCGCTTTGTTGTTTCACTAACTTGTAGGTGCCGATATCGAATTCCCGAGGATAGAGGCAAAATTGGGAGAATCCGACCATCTGGGTCATCCCAAAATGGCCCCAATTACATAACCCCCCTGTTTGAAGGCATTTTTCAGGTCCCGGGATTCGACATTGGAGCAGCAGCAGGTCAGATTTTTCAACATAGAAGAATTCGTCCCATCCAAGGATGAATAACAGCAAAATTCATCCCACCTAGGGACGAATAGCAGTCAGAGTTCATCCTGCCCAGGGACGAATTCCAGTTGAAGGCAGATTGGCCAACTATTTCAATGGCAGTGGCCCTCTGGTGATGTACTCTGTCTGTTGTCAAGTTTTTAGGTCATTTAGGCTTACTTTATTTACTGTTTCATATAGTTGTTCGTATGCATCTTTTACCAATTTCAAAGCATGAATTTTCTTTCTTCTCACAGGTGCTACTAACGCTTTTTCTGTCTCTTTGATTGCATGAGGAACAACAAGAAGTGAGGATTTACCAACAACAGCGACGGAAACACTTTGGCCCGCCCATTTTGCATGTGGGCACGCGGAAGGAGAACACTTACCAAGATTGTAACCGGATCCGTTTAACGCTCCTAGCCCCTAAAAAGGGAGGAGGCAATTTTGTAACCATGTTGGATAAGTTTAATAAAAGGGCTCTGACTTCTCTTTAAATCTTTTGTAACTCATTTCAGTCTATTTGCCTCTTTCATTTTAATGCATTTCTTGTTTTAGGGCTTAGGCGCTGTTTCAATTCGAATGCATCTAAGTAGTTGTTCTTTCTGAAAAGCTTCCTAAATCTCGTGCTTTCAGTGGCGATCACGGTGGGACTCTGTTCCCTGGTTTTTGAGATCACAAAAACTGATCAAATTTTTGTGTTTTGTGTTTGACAGGTACCTTTTTGGTTTCTGATTGTTATTCGTCCTTGGCTGTGGCGATTGCTTTACTGAAATTCGTCTGACCCTGAGACAAATTCAAATTCATCTCTAGGGGGGGACGAATTATGTTCTGTAATTCGTCTCACCGAGGGATGAATTTCTGTCTGCAACTTTTCAGAGCAGAAATTCAGAAGCAACCGGTCCAGGCAGAGAAGAGGTAGGGATTTTCATGATCTCTGTTAAATTTTGTATTTTTGTTTCGTTTATTTAATTGTTTTCATTTAATCCCGCATTGCATTAGGAAAAGTCATTTATGCTTGTTTCATTTTCGTTAAATAAAATGAATCCCACACACTTCACGCAATAATTTTAAACCAAGGAGCTGGTCGTAAGACCCCAGCCCTTGAGCAAGACCAACGGTGGGTTCATCACCACCTTGGCTTAGCTTTGCATCCATTTCCCGATTGTCACCTTTTGTTAGGCGTAAATCCTGACGAAAGCTGACCGAGTGTCACTGGGGTGATTCCCATGCACACGAGGATAAGTTTTCTATGGTAGGTGCCATTAACAAGACAATCCCCCTTCCGTACCGCCTACGTACCACATACCTTCTGCTCTCACGTACCTATAGTCTCCCTCTCGTAAGTGCGGGTATATAGAGAGGTTGGTATATCGGCCTGGTTGGTATATTGAAGGGGCGACCGTTTTGGGAGTTATATGAGTCATCATAATGCATTTAAACGTTCTTCAAAACCTACAAAAACAAAACAAAACATCAAAATGCACTAAACCAGTTTAGGACACACTATTTAAACCCTTAAAAGAGATAATCACGGTTTGCGCATGTGTGTGTTCATTTTTTCTTAGTGTAACAAAAAAAAAAATCATCATAAACAAAAAGATAAAAATTTACGCATTTTGTCACTTGTTCCAAAAAGCTCCAAGGATTCCCATAATCGCTTGGTCACTCCAAAATGCCCCAAATGTGTCCATGACCCCTTTGGTCAACCCAAAATCACCCCAAATGTGCCCATAAGTGATGCAGGAGCATCCAACAAAATATGGGAAATCTTATATTTTTCCCTAAATTTTAGTGCATCTTGTCGGGGCCATAACTTCTCAACCGTAGCTCTGATTGACACGAAATTTTACATGGAGTTAGTTGGGATAATTTTAAAGGAAATAGAATATTGTAGCAATCTAGAATATTGGGTGATGATCAGATCAGAAATATTAAAGGAAATAGAAGAGCAGTTAAATGAAATTTAATCTAGGCTCAAGGAGGCCTCTAATTGAAAGAAGAGCTATGTTGATCTGAAATGAACTCCAAGGGAATTTACCATGGGATACAGAGTATTCTTGAGAGTTAAAAATTCAAAAAGCTCCATTAAATCCACCAATATTAGCCCAATATTTGTAGTACCATTTGCCATTACTAATAAAATCAGCCCAGTAGCCTACAAACTGGCCTTACCCCCTAACCTATCTTAAATCCATGATAATTTTAATGTGTCTCTCCTTAAGAAATATATACTATATCCCTCTCATGTTTTGAATGTTGACCATTTGTAGATAACAGATCCCTTGCACATTGAGGTGTGACCAGTCAAGATTCTTGGCTACAGGACAAAACAATTAAGGAAAAAGAATACTGAACAATGTAGGGTCCAATGGGACCAATATTTTGAAAATAATGCCACATGGGAAATTGTGGACATTATGAAAAGACAATTTCTTTTTTTGTTTAAACAATGATATAATCATATTTTTTATTCAAAAATTATAATATTTTGATATGTATGGATGTTTGAATGAATTTCTTTTATGCTATGCTAACACTATTTTTATGAATCCAATTGATTATGACGACTTGTTTAATATTATTATGTGCATTGTAAAACACAGGCACTGTGTTTAATCTTAGGGGGAGAGTATGTAACAACCCTTCCAAATTTAGTTTTTGCTTTGCCTACATTAATTACAAGAAATATGTACTGCTAATTTATCTGTGATTGCAGGGAATATATCAAATCTGGTGGAAATGATGTCTCTCTCAAGTACCCAACTAGGTTAACCAGAGTGAAAGGTAAGATAAGGGGTGTGATGAGCGGCGGTGTATTTACCCTGATTAGGGATTCAAAAATTCCTATTGGAAATGCATCCACCAGCGGCTCATGTAGATGCATTTCATGTAGTCGCATTATTAGGTTGAATGCTTTGTCTGTAATCTTAGAAAAATATATATAATAAAATAATAATAATAATGTAAATAAATTAAATAATAATAATAATGTAAATAAATTAAATCATAAAAATATAATAATAAAATGATAATGTTAATAAGTTTATAAAAATAAAGTAAAAGTGAAATAATAAAAAATAATAATAATAATAAATAATAACAATAATATTTTAACTAAATAAACAAATAAAAATAAAGATTATATAGATAACTTTATGAAATACATATAAGCGAATATGATAACAGAGAAAATAATTAAATTTTAAGTAAATTGAGGTGCATCAGCATTCCATTTAGTGAGTGCTAAAGAAAGAATTCTCCACGTATCTAAATAGGTGTTTAACTCAAAAATAACTCTTTTCCCTATAAATGGAAGTGGAAAGGTAAGGATGAGTATCATCTATTTTGCGATAGCAGTACTTGGAGAGTAGGACAACGATATGCTAACAAGAAAAGTGAGCGATAACCAGTAAGGTTGACTATCTTAAACTATATATGTTTAACAGGCTTGTCTGGAAGGAGGAGAATGTATCAAAGAATGGAGATTTTTAATTAATTATAATTTAAGAATAGTTGAAATAAAATTGTGATTGTTATATGAATGCTTTGCTATAACAATTACTGCATGGAAAAAAATTAGAGATGTATTTGCATGTCACATTTAGGATAGTTGCATTGCAAATATTACAGGCCACTCTGACCCCTTGTATAGTAGACTGGTTAACCATAGCCTAGGGAAGGGATACCTCAAAGGAATGTTGCCGCAAAGCTTGTGAAGGATTTCCTTAGTAGCTCTCAGTTATATGTTTTATATTTATTTTTCCTTGAAAGGCTATAATAAGATAACCCGGTGCTATTTTAGCTATGTTTTATTGGATGTAAACCAACCATATAGTTCGGAAAGATCTATCACAACCTTGTATTCTCTATATTTTTCCTGTATTACCGTGTATAAATGGAAAGAGATTCTGAAATGGAGGTTATAACTGTATGAGATATGGTTTATTTTCAATTATTTAGATGGCGGTGTTGGAATTATATTGTATATTGTGTAATGATATAACTTGAATTTAACTAAAAATAAAGTACTAATGCTTAGACGAAAAGAATCTTTGTTTTAGTATTTAAATATTGTTGTGTTACTTCAGAACTTTACAATATTATAAGAAATAAGAAATTTAGGGAAGCCAAATAGTAGTGAAGTATAAACATATTATTAATAGCTCGTTATTTCCTTCATCCTTCTACGTATTTACATTTAGGTAAAACTTTTGTCGGATGTGCATGGCAGTGTAAACAATAGTTTTTTCAAAGCATGCACATAGTAGTACTCAAAAACTATATCAAGAATTCCTGAGCTATCTATGCATCCATACAAAATTAAAAAAAATAAAAATAAATAATAATAAAATAAATTAGTGATGGTTGTGTTTGGTTTTGTGTTACTCCTATAGTAAGTTCTTAAGTTCCAAATATAAGAATAAAGGACCTTTGTATTCTTAACCGAATAAAATACCAGTTGCATTTTCGCATTAAAAAAAAATACCATAGCAACTTTGTAAAATGCTTCCTTTATTTTTATTTAAAATTAAAATATCTTTCCAAACATTCAGTCTTCAGGAACAATCATTTATTAGAGTAGAGTTTTTATCCATATACTCCTAAATTTAGTCAAGCAAATGATTGCCAGACTTACCACCTGGGAATTGGTTATACACTAAGCAGTCTTAATATATCCCTTCAGCACAAAAGGTGCAGTTTTTAACATAGGTTGAAGAATATCTGAAAGATATAAATCTTATGCAGATGTTATCTTTTTCCTAATTCATGGAGCAAAACAACATGGACGCATATTCATCGGATTTAGTAATAGAGTTTGTATAAAAACATGACGTCTGTTCTTTCTATAACACTGCAATTCTGAAGTGATAACCAAAACTGTTCTATCATGGGTGACACCAAAAACGGAGGAGACCGTAGATGCAAATAACCAGAGGGCATAGGCGTAGGAAATTCAGAGCGACCTCTAACCAAATGAATGCATCTATTCTAATATGCAAATTGAGATGCATAAAAACAAATTAATTTTTTTTTTTTTTTTCACAACTAGCACTTCAACATAAAAATTAAACACCACATACATGAATTTCTTTCATTCATAAAAATAAAATCAATCAGATTTTTATACTAACCACACATCCAAGCGGCAATTTGATGTTTACCTCAAAACATCAGTGCCTCTTCTACTAAACAACCCTGCATGACCTTCACCAACAACTTTGCAATGGAGAGAACATAAAAATAGATGTCCCTTTCAAGCCTTCGAATTAATTTTTATAGTGGATTATGAAGAATCTATGCTTAAAACCTGGTAAATTTCATGCATATGACTAGGCTCTCTGGATGCCAAGTAATCCACATATAACGGATGCCAAGTATATAACAAGTTGATAATTTATTTTTGTAATCATTTTGCATAGTAATTATTATTTTTTTATTATTTATATATAATCTTATATGAATTTTCATATTTATGCCGTTAGTTATATAATTTAGTTTATTTATTTATTTATTATTATTTATTATTTATTTAGTTATTTATTTATTTATTTATTATTTTTTTATATTGAAATAGGAAGCATGCACTTTAAAACGTATTTCCATAGATAAACATAGCTCCTTATATGCAACTACATGTATACACCTACATGAGCTATTAGACAGGTATATTGCTATTAGGGTCTTTGCCCTAAAACTGCAAATATTCTACCGCTCATCATATATTCCCTACTTACCTTTACCTCTGCCCTCATCTTACCAACATGAGAAGAAGTCTAGTTCACTTTCTCGTTCTCTCAACAGGTTCTACCTGTACCTGTATTCATTGAATTATTAGCAGTACCATATTCAAACAGTTAAAGCAAACAAACAAATTCGTGCATTTGGAAGGGTTGTTACATACTCCCCCTATAGAATTAAACTTAGTCCCTGTGTTTGCAGTGCATATAGAAAATAATATGTCACCATAATTAACTAAAATAGTGACAACATAGCATAAAAGAGATTCACTAAACATTCATGCATAAAATATTATAATTTTTGAATAAAAAATATGATTGTCATTGCTTAAACAAAAATGGAAACTATCTTTTCATAATGGCGCCTATGACCAACACATGGCATTTGTGCTTCCATCTCAAAAGAGACCCCATGGGTCTATAAAAGGTGGGACTTTTCTCACCCAAAGGGACATATAGAAGGATATTTCAAGCAACGAAGTGCTGTCGAGTTGAACACCCACTTGCATCCCCTTTGATTCACCTTCTCACATCCACCAATCTCTTTTGCGAGGGAGGTTGTTGGGTGGATTTTGGAGGCTTGAATCTGACCCAAATCCAACATATGGACACCTGAATCAACCAATTTTCTGACCCCCCCAATCCTAAGAGGTTTTGGGCCCATCCCTAGTGGATTGGCTCCAAAATCAAGTACCAACGGTGGGAGGCCCACTTGGGCACCCCCGCACTTTCTAAGTTTTATTCCAAAAGCATTCTAGATTACTTGTTCATGTTGCATTTTGTGTTACTCTGCTTGGTGAATTCATAGCTTCAATTTCATAACATTCTGATCAGATTTTATCATGCTTTGTGTCGCTTTGTTGTTTCACAAACTTGTACGTGGCGATATCGAATTCCCAAGGATAGAGGCAAGATTGGGAGAATCCGACCATCTGGGTCATCCCAAAATGGCCCCAATTACATAACCCCCCTGTTTGCAGGCGATTTGCAGGTCCTGAGATTCGACATTGGAGCAGCAGCAGGTCGGCTTTTTCAACATAGAAGAATTCGTCCCATCCAGGGATGAATAACAGCAGAATTCGTCCCACCCAGGGACGAATAGCAGTCAGAGTTCGTCCTGCCCAGGGACGAATTCCAGTTGAAGGTAGATTGGCCAACTGTTTCAATGGCAGTGGCCCTCTGGTGATGTACTCTGTCTGTTGTCAAGTTTTAGGTCATTTAGGCTTACTTTATTTACTGTTTCAGATAGTTGTTCGTATGCATCTTTTACCAATTTCAAAGCATGAATTCTCTTTCTTCTCATAGGTGCTACTAACGCTTTGTCTGTCTCTTTGATTGCAGGAGGAACAACAAGAAGTGAGGATTTACCAACAACAGCGACGACAACACTTTGGCCCGCCCATTTTGCATGTGGGCACGCAGAAGGAGAACACTTACCAAGATTGTAACCGGATCCGTTTAACGCTCCTAGCCCCTAAAAAGGGAGGAGGTGATTTTGTAACCGTGTTAGATAAGTTTAATAAAAGGGCTGTGACTTCTATTTAAAGCTTTTGTAACTCATTTTAAACCCTTAAAAGATATAATCACGGTTTGCGCATGTGTGTGTTCATTTTTGCTTAGTGTAGCAAAAAAAAAAATCATTATAAAAAAAAAGATAAAAATTTACGCATTTTGTCACTTGTTCCAAAAAGCTCCAAGGATTCCCGTAATCGCTTGGTCACTCCAAAATGCCCCAAAGGTGTCCATGAACCCTTTGGTCAACCCAAAATCACCCCAAATGTGCCCATAAGTGATGCAGTAGCATCCAACAAAATATGGGAAATCTTATATTTTTCCCTAAATTTTAGTGCATCTTGCTGGGGCCATAACTTCTCAATCGTAGCTCCGATTGACACGAAATTTTACAGGGAGTTAGTTGGGATAATTTTAAATGAAATAGAATATTTTAGCAATCCATAATATTGGGTGATGATCAGATCAGAAATATTAAAGGAAATAGAAGAGCAGTTAAATGAAATTTGATCTAGGCTCAAGGAGGCCTCTAATCGAAAGAAGAGCTATGTTGATCTGAAATGAACTCCAAGGGAATTTACTATGGGATACAGAGTATTATTGAGAGTTAAAAATTCAAAAAGCTCCATTAAATCCACCAAGCTTAGCCCAATATTTGTAGGACCATTTGCCATTACTAATAAAATCAACCCAGTAGCCTACAAACTGGCCTTACCCCCTAACCTGTCTTAACTGGCATTACCCCCTAACCTATCTTAAATCCATGATAATTTTAATGTGTCTCTCCTTAAGAAATATATACCATATCCCTCTCATGTTTTGAATGTTGACCATTTGTAGATAACAGATCCCTTGCACATTGAGGTGTGACCAGTCAAGATTCTTGGCTACAGGACAAAACAATTAAGGAAAAAGAATACTGAACAATGTAGGGTCCAATGGGACCAATATTCTGAAAATAATGCCACATGGGAAAATGTGGACATTATGAAAAGACAATTTCATTTTTTGTTTAAACAATGATATAATCATATTTTTGATTCAAAAATTATAATATTTTGATATGTATGGATGTTTGAATGAATTTCTTTTATGCTATGCTAACACTATTTTTATGAATCCAATTGATTATGACGACTTGTTTAATATTATTATGTGCATTGTAAAACACAGGCACTGTTTTTAATCTTAGGGGGAGAGTATGTAACAACCCTTCCCAGGATTCGACATTGAAGCAGCAGCAGGTCGGCTTTTTCAACACAGAAGAATTCGTCCCATCCGGGGACGAATAACAGTCGAAATTCATCCCACCTAGGGACGAATAGCAGTCAGAATTCATCCTACCCAGGGACGAATTCCAGTTGAAGGCAGATTGGCCAATCTGTTTCAATGGCGATGGCCCTCCGGTGATGTACTGCGTCCGTTGTCAAGTTTTTAGGTCATTTAGGCTTACTTTATTTACTGTTTTAGATAGTTGTTCATATGCATCTTTTACCAATTTCAAAGCATGAATTCTCTTTCTTCTCACAGGTGCTACTAACGCTTTGTCTATCTCTTTGATTGTAGGAGGAACAACAAGAAGTGAGGATTTACCAACAACAGTGGTGGCAACACTTTGGCCCGCCCATTTTGCATGTGGGCACGCGGAAGGAGAACACTTACCAAGATTGTAACCGGATCCGTTTAACGCTCCTAGCCCCTAAAAAGGGAGGAGGCGATTTTGTAACCGTGTTGGATAAGTTTAATAAAAGGGCTATGACTTCTCTTTAAAGCTTTTGTAACTCATTTCAGTCTATTTGCCTCTTTCATTTTAATGCATTTCTTGTTTTAGGGCTTAGGCATTGTTTCAATTTGAATGCATCTAAGTAGTTGTTATTTCTGAAAAGCTTCCAAAATCTCGTGCTTTCAGTGGCGATCATGGTGGGACTCTGTTCCCTGGTTTTTAAGATCACAAAAATTGATCAAATTTCTATGTTTTGTGTTTGACAGGTACCTTTTTGGTTTTCGACTGTTATTCGTCCTTGGCCGTGGCGATTGCTTTACTGAAATTCGTCGACCACTGAGACAAATTCAAATTCATCTCTGGGGGGGACGAATTTTGTTCTGTAATTTGTCTCACCGAGGGACGAATTTCTGTCTGCAAATTTTCAGAGCAGAAATTCAGAAGCAACCGATCTAGGCAGAGAAGAGGTAGGGATTTTCATGATCTCTGTTAAATTTTTTGTGTCTGTTTTTGTTTCTTTAATTGTTTTCATTTAATCCTGCATTGCATTAGGAAAAGTCATTTATGCTTGTTTCATTTTCGTTAAATAAAATGAATCCCACACAATTCACGCAATAATTTTAAACCAAGGAGCTGGTCGTAAGACCCCAGCCCTTGAGCAAGACCAACGGTGGGTTCATCACCACCTTGGCTTAACTTTGCATCCATTTCCCGATTTTCAACTGTTGTTAGGTGTAAATCCTGATGAAAGCTGACCGAGTGTCGCTGGGGTGATTCCCATGCGCACGAGGATAAATTTTCTATGGTAGGTGCCATTAACAAACAATCCCCCTTCTGTACCGCCTACGTACCACGTACCTTCTACTCTCACGTACCTATAGTATCCCTCTCATAAGGGCGGGTATATAGAGAGGTTGGTATATCGCCCTGTTTGGTATATTGAAGGGGCGACCGTTTTGGGAGTTATATGAGTCGTCATAATGCATTTAAACGTTCTTCAAAACCTACAAAAATAAAACAAAACATCAAAATGCACTAAAACAGTTTAGGACACACTATTTAAACCCTTAAAAGAGATAATCACGGTTTGCGCATGTGTGTGTTCATTTCTTCTTAGTGTAACAAAAAAAAAAATCATCATAAACAAAAAGATAAAAATTTACGCATTTTGTCACTTGTTCCAAAAAGCTCCAAGGATTCCCGTAATCGCTTGGTCACTCCAAAATGCCCCAAAGGTGTCCATGAACCCTTTGGTCAACCCAAAATCACCCCAAATGTGCCCATAAGTGATGCAGGAGCATCCAACAAAATATGGGAAATCTTATATTTTTCCCTAAATTTTAGTGCATCTTGTCGGGGCCATAACTTCTCAACCGTAGCTCCGATTGACACAAAATTTTACAGGGAGTTAGTTGGGATAATTTTAAAGGAAATAGAAGATTGTAGCAATCCAAAATATTGGGTGATGATCAGATCGGAAATATTAAAGGAAATAGAAGAGAAGTTAAATGAAATTTGATCTAGGCTCAAGGAGGCCTCTAATCGAAAGAAGAGCTATGTTGATCTGAAATGAACTCCAAGGGAATTTACTATGGGATACAGAGTATTCTTGAGAGTTAAAAATTCAAAAATCTCCATTAAATCCACCAAGCTTAGCCCAATATTTGTAGGACCATTTGCCATTACTAATAAAATCAGCCCAGTAGCCTACAAACTGGCCTTACCCCCTAACCTGTCTTAACTGGCCTTACCCCCTAACCTATCTTAAATCCATGATAATTTTAATGTGTCTCTCCTTAAGAAATATATACCAGATCCCTCTCATGTTTTGAATGTTGACCATTTGTAGATAACAGATCCCTTGCACATTGAGGTGTGACCGATCGGGATTCTTGGCTACGAGGACAAAAGCAATTAAGGAAAAAGAATACTGAACAATGTAGGGTCCAATGGGACCAATATTCAGAAAATAATGCCACATGGGAAGATGTAGACATTATGAAAAGACAATTTCCTTTTTTGTTTAAACAATGATATAATCATATTTTTGATTCAAAAATTATAATATTTTGATATGTATGGATGTTTGAATGAATTTCTTTTATGCTATGCTAACACTATTTTTATGAATCCAATTGATTATGACGACTTGTTTAATATTATTATGTGCATTGTAAAACACAGGCACTGTGTTTAATCTTAGGGGGAGAGTATGTAACAACCCTTCCCAGGATTCGACATTGGAGCAGCAGCAGGTCGGCTTTTTCAACACAGAAGAATTCGTCCCATCCAGGGACGAATAATAGCAGAATTCATCCCACCTAGGGACGAATAGCAGTCAGAGTTCATCCTACCCAGGGACGAATTCCAGTTGAAGGCATATTGGCCAACTGTTTCAATGGCAGTGGCCCTCTGGTGATGTACTCTGTCTGTTGTCAAGTTTTTAGGTCATTTAGGCTTACTTTATTTACTGTTTCAGATAGTTGTTCGTATGCATCTTTTACCAATTTCAAAGCATGAATTCTCTTTCTTCTCACAGGTGCTACTAACGCTTTGTCTGTCTCTTTGATTGTAGGAGGAACAACAAGAAGTGAGGATTTACCAACAACAGCGGTGGCAACACTTTGGCCCGCCCATTTTGCATGTGGGCATGCGGAAGGAGAACACTTACCAAGATTGTAACCGGATCCGTTTAACACTCCTAGCCCCTTAAAAGGGAGGAGGCGATTTTGTAACCGTGTTGGATAAGTTTAATAAAAAGGGTTGTGACTTCTCTTCAAAGCTTTTGTAACTCGTTTCAGTCTATTTGCCTCTTTCATTTTAATGCATTTCTTGTTTTAGGGCTTAGGCGTTGTTTCAATTCGAATGCATCTAAGTAGTTGTTCTTTCTGAAAAGCTTCCAAAATCTCGTGCTTTCAGTGGCGATCATGGTGGGACTCTGTTCCCTGGTTTTTGAGATCACAAAAACTGATAAAATTTCTGTGTTTTGTGTTTGACAGGTACCTTTTTTTTTTCGATCGTTATTTGTCCTTGGTCGTGGCGATTGCTTTATCGAAATTCGTCGACCCCGAGACGAATTCAAATTCATCTCCGGGGAGGGACGAATTTTGTTCTGTAATTCGTCTCACTGAGGGACGAATTTCTGTCTGCAACTTTTTAGAGCAGAAATTCAGAAGCAACCGATCCAGGCAGAGAAGAGGTAGGGATTTTCATGATCTCTGTTAAATTTTTTGTTTCTGTTTCTGTTTCTTTAATTGTTTTCATTTAATCCTGCATTGCATTAGGAAAATTCATTTATGCTTGTTTCATTTTCGTTAAATAAAATGAATCCCACACAATTCACGCAATAATTTTAAACCAAGGAGATGGTCGTAATACCCCAGCCCTTGAGCAAGACCAACGGTGGGTTCATCACCACCTTGGCTTAGCTTTGCATCCATTTCCCGATTTTCAACTGTTGTTAGGCGTAAATCTTGATGAAAGCAGACCGAGTGTCGCTGGGGTGATTCCCATGCGCGCGAGGATAAGTTTTCTATGGTAGGTGCCATTAACAAGACAATCCCCCTTCCGTACCGCCTACGTACCACGTACCTTCTGCTCTCATGTACCTATAGTCTCCCTCTCATAAGGGCGGGTATATAGAGAGGTTGGTATATCGGCCTGGTTGGTATATTGAAGGGGCAACCGTTTTGGGAGTTATATGAGCCGTCATAATGCATTTAAACGTTCTTCAAAACCTACAAAAATAAAACAAAACATCAAAATGCACTAAACCAGTTTAGGATGCACTATTTAAACCCTTAAAAGAGATAATCACGGTTTGCGCATGTGTGTGTTCATTTCTTCTTAGTGTAGACAAAAAAAAAAATCATCATAAACAAAAAGATAAAAATCTACGCATTTTGTCACTTATTCCAAAAAGCTCCAAGGATTCCCGTAATCGCTTGGTCACTCCAAAATGCCCCAAAGGTGTCCATGAACCCTTTGGTCAACCCAAAATCACCCCAAATGTGCCCATAAGTGATGCAGGAGCATCCAACAAAATATGGGAAATCTTATATTTTTCCCTAAATTTTAGTGCATCTTGTCGGGGCCATAACTTCTCAACCGTAGCTCCGATTGACATAAAATTTTACAGGGAGTTAGTTGGGATAATTTTAAAGGAAATAGAATATTGTAGCAATCCAAAATATTGGGTGATGATCAGATCAGAAATATTAAAGGAAATAGAAGAGCAGTTAAATGAAATTTGATCTAGGCTCAAGGAGGCCTCTAATCGAAAGAAGAGCTATGCTGATCTAAAATGAACTCCAAGGGAATTTACTATGGGATACAGAGTATTCTTGAGAGTTAAAAATTCAAAAAGCTCCATTAAATCCACCAAGCTTAGCCCAATATTTGTAGGACCATTTGCCATTACTAATAAAATCAGCCCAGTAGCCTACAAACTGGCCTTACCCCATAACCTCTATTAACTGGCCTTACCCTCTAACCTATCTTAAATCCATGATAATTTTAATGTGTCTCTCCTTAAGAAATATATACCAGATCCCTCTCATGTTTTGAATGTTGACCATTTTTAGATAACAGATCCCTTGCACATTGGGGTGTGACCAGTCAGGATTCTTGGCTACAGGACAAAACAATTAAGGAAAAAGAATACTGAACAATGTAGGGTCCAATGGGACCAATATTCTGAAAATAATGCCACATGGGAAAATGTGGACATTATGAAAAGACAATTTCCTTTTTTGTTTAAACAATGATATAATCATATTTTTTATTCAAAAATTATAATATTTTGATATGTATGGATGTTTGAATGAATTTCTTTTATGCTATGCTAACACTATTTTTATGAATCCAATTGATTATGACGACTTGTTTAATATTATTATGCGCATTGTAAAACACAGGCACTGTGTTTAATCTTAGGGGGAGAGTATGTAACAACCCTTCCAAATTTAGTTTTTGCTTTGCCTACTTTAATTACAAGAAATATGTACTGCTAATTTATCTGTGATTGTAGGGACATTTATCAAATCTGGTGGAAATGATGTCTCTCTCAAGTACCCAACTAGGTTAACTAGTGAAAGGTAAGATAAGGGGTGTGATGAGCGGCGGTGTATTTACCCTGATTAGGGATTCAAAAATTCCTATTGGAAATGCATCCACCAGCGGCTCATGTAGATGCATTTCATTTAGTCGCATTATTAGGTTGAATGCTTTGTCTGTAATCTTAGAAAAATATATATAATAAAATAATAATAATAATGTAAATAAATTAAATAATAATAATAATGTAAATAAATTAAATCATAAAAATATAATAATAAAATGATAATGTTAATAAGTTTATAAAAATAAAGTAAAAGTGAAATAATAAAAAATAATAATAATAATAAATAATAACAATAATATTTTAACTAAATAAACAAATAAAAATAAAGAATATATAGATAACTTTATGAAATACATATAAGCGAATATGATAACAGAGAAAATAATTAAATTTTAAGTAAATTGAGGTGCATCAGCATTCCATTTGGCGAGTGCTAAAGAAAGAATTCTCCACGTATCTAAATAGGTGTTTAACTCAAAAATAACTCTTTTCCCTATAAATGGAAGTGGAAAGGTAAGGATGAGTATCATATGTTTTGCGATAGCAGTACTTGGAGATTAGGACAACGATATGCTAACAAGAAAAGTGAGCGATAACCAGTAAGTTTGACTATCTTAAACTATATATGTTTAATAGGCTTTTCTGGAAGGAGGAGAATGTATCAAAGAATGGAGATTTTTAATTAATTATAATTTAAGAATAGTTGAAATAAAATTGTGATTGTTATATGAATGCTTTGCTATAACAATTACTGCATGGAAAAAAATTAGAGATGTATTTGCTTGTCACATTTAGGATAGTTGCATTGCAAATATTATAGGCCACTCTGACCCCTTGTATAGTAGACTGGTTAACCATAGCCTAGGGAAGGGATACCTCAAAGGAATGTTGCCGCAAAGCTTGTGAAGGATTTTGTAACCGTGTTGGATAAGTTTAATAAAAGGGCTATGACTTCTCTTTAAAGCTTTTGTAACTCGTTTCGATCTATTTGCCTCTTTCATTTTAATGCATTTCTTGTTTTAGGGCTTAGGCGTTGTTTCAATTCGAATGCATCTAAGTAGTTGTTCTTTCTGAAAAGCTTCCGAAATCTCGTGCTTTCAGTGGCGATCACGGTGTGACTCTGTTCCCTGGTTTTTAAGATCACAAAAACTGATCAAATTTTTGTGTTTTGTGTTTGACAGGTACCTTTTTGGTTTTTGACTGTTATTCGTCCTTGGCTGTGGCGATTGCTTTACTGAAATTCGTCTGACCCTGAGACGAATTCAAATTCATCTCTGGGGGGGATGAATTTTGTTCTGTAATTCATCTCACCGAGGGACGAATTTCTATCTGCAACTTTTCAGAGCAGAAATTCAGAAGCAACCGATCTAGGCAGAGAAGAGGTAGGGATTTTCATGATCTCTGTTAAATTTTCTATTTATGTTTCTGTTTATTTAATTGTTTTCATTTAATCCTGCATTGCATTAGGAAAAGTCATTTATGCTTGTTTCATTTTCGTTAAATAAAATGAATCCCACACACTTCACGCAATAATTTTAAACCAAGGAGCTGGTCGTAAGACCCCAGCCCTTGAGCAAGAGCAATAGTGGGTTCATCACCACCTTGGCTTAGCTTTGCATCCATTTCTCGATTGTCAACTGTTGTTAGGCGTAAATCCTGATGAAAGCAGATCGAGTGTCGCTGGGGTGATTCCCATGTGCGCGAGGATAAGTTTTCTATGGTAGGTGCCATTAACAGGACAATCCCCCTTCCGTACCGCCTACGTACCACGTACCTTCTGCTCTCATGTACCTATAGTCTCCCTCTCATAAGGGCGGGTATATAGAGAGGTTGGTATATCGGCCTGGTTGGTATATTGAAGGGGCAACCGTTTTGGGAGTTATATGAGTCATCATAATGCATTTAAACGTTCTTCAAAACCTACAAAAATAAAACAAAACATCAAAATGCACTAAACCAGTTTAGGACACACTATTTAAACCCTTAAAAGAGATAATCACGGTTTGTGCATGTGTGTGTTCATTTTTTCTTAGTGTAACAAAAAAAAAAATCATCATAAACAAAAAGATAAAAATTTACGCATTTTGTCACTTGTTCCAAAAAGCTCCAAGGATTCCCGTAATCGCTTGGTCACTCCAAAATTCCCCAAAGGTGTCCATGAACCCTTTGGTCAACCCAAAATCACCCCAAATGTGCCCATAAGTGATGCAGGAGCATCCAACAAAATATGGGAAATCTTATATTTTTCCCTAAATTTTAGTGCATCTTGTCGGGGCCATAACTTCTCAACCGTAGCTCCGATTGACACAAAATTTTACAGGGAGTTAGTTGGGATAATTTTAAAGGAAATAGAATATTGTAGCAATCCAAAATATTGGGTGATGATCAGATCAGAAATATTAAAGGAAATAGAAGAGCAGTTAAATGAAATTTGATCTAGGCTCAAGGAGGCCTCTGATCGACAGAAGAGCTATGCTGATCTAAAATGAACTCCAAGGGAATTTACTATGGGAGACAGAGTATTCTTGAGAGTTAAACCTTCAAAAAGCTCCATTAAATCCACCAAGCTTAGCCCAATATTTGTAGGACCATTTGCCATTACTAATAAAATCAGCCCGATAGCCTACAAACTGGCCTTACCCCATAACCTCTATTAACTGGCCTTACCCCCTAACCTATCTTAAATCCATGATAATTTTAATGTGTCTCTCCTTAAGAAATATATACCAGATCCCTCTCATGTTTTGAATGTTGACCATTTTTAGATAACAGATCCCTTGCACATTGGGGTGTGACCAGTCAGGATTCTTGGCTACAGGACAAAACAATTAAGGAAAAAGAATACTGAACAATGTAGGGTCCAATGGGACCAATATTCTGAAAATAATGCCACATGGGAAAATGTGGACATTATGAAAAGACAATTTCCTTTTTTGTTTAAACAATGATATAATCATATTTTTGATTCAAAAATTATAATATTTTGATATGTATGGATGTTTGAATGAATTTCTTTTATGCTATGCTAACACTATTTTTATGAATCCAATTGATTATGACGACTTGTTTAATATTATTATGTGCATTGTAAAACACAGGCACTGTGTTTAATCTTAGGGGGAGAGTATGTAACAACCCTTCCAAATTTAGTTTTTGCTTTGCCTACTTTAATTACAAGAAATATGTACTGCTAATTTATCTGTGATTGCAGGGACATTTATCAAATCTGGTGGAAATGATGTCTCTCTCAAGTACCCAACTAGGTTAACTAGTGAAAGGTAAGATAAGGGGTATGATGAGTGGCGGTGTAATTACCTTGATTAGGGATTTAATAATCCCTATTGGAAATGCATCCACCAGTGGTCCATGTAGATGCATTTCATTTAGCTGCATTTTTAGGTTGAATGCTTTGTCCGTAATCTTAGAAAAATATATATAATAAAATAATAATAATAATGTAAATAAATTAAATAATAATAATAATGTAAATAAATTAAATCATAAAAATATAATAATAAAATGATAATGTTAATAAGTTTATAAAAATAAAGTAAAAGTGAAATAATAAAAAATAATAATAATAATAAATAATAACAATAATATTTTAACTAAATAAACAAATAAAAATAAAGAATATATAGATAACTTTATGAAATACATATAAGCGAATATGATAACAGAGAAAATAATTAAATTTTAAGTAAATTGAGGTGCATCAGCATTCCATTTGGCGAGTGCTAAAGAAAGAATTCTCCACGTATCTAAATAGGTGTTTAACTCAAAAATAACTCTTTTCCCTATAAATGGAAGTGGAAAGGTAAGGATGAGTATCATATGTTTTGCGATAGCAGTACTTGGAGAGTAGGACAACGATATGCTAACAAGAAAAGTGAGCGATAACCAGTAAGGTTGACTATCTTAAACTATATATGTTTAATAGGCTTTTCTGGAAGGAGGAGAATGTATCAAAGAATGGAGATTTTTAATTAATTATAATTTAAGAATAGTTGAAATAAAATTGTGATTGTTATATGAATGCTTTGCTATAACAATTACTGCATGGAAAAAAATTAGAGATGTATTTGCTTGTCACATTTAGGATAGTTGCATTGCAAATATTATAGGCCACTCTGACCCCTTGTATAGTAGACTGGTTAACCATAGCCTAGGGAAGGGATACCTCAAAGGAATGTTGCCGCAAAGCTTGTGAAGGATTTTGTAACCGTGTTGGATAAGTTTAATAAAAGGGCTATGACTTCTCTTTAAAGCTTTTGTAACTCGTTTCAGTCTATTTGCCTCTTTCATTTTAATGCATTTCTTGTTTTAGGGCTTAGGCGCTGTTTCAATTCGAATGCATCTAAGTAGTTGTTCTTTCTGAAAAGCTTCCGAAATCTCGTGCTTTCAATGGTGATCACGGTGTGACTCGTTCCCTGGTTTTTAAGATCACAAAAACTGATCAAATTTTTGTGTTTTGTGTTTGACAGGTACCTTTTTGGTTTTTGACTGTTATTCGTCCTTGGCTGTGGCGATTGCTTTACTGAAATTCGTCTGACCCTGAGACGAATTCAAATTCATCTCTGGGGGGGATGAATTTTGTTCTGTAATTCATCTCACCGAGGGACGAATTTCTATCTGCAACTTTTCAGAGCAGAAATTCAGAAGCAACCGGTCTAGGCAGAGAAGAGGTAGGGATTTTCATGATCTCTGTTAAATTTTCTATTTATGTTTCTGTTTATTTAATTGTTTTCATTTAATCCTGCATTGCATTAGGAAAAGTCATTTATGCTTGTTTCATTTTCGTTAAATAAAATGAATCCCACACACTTCACGCAATAATTTTAAACCAAGGAGTTGGTCGTAAGACCCCAGCCCTTGAGCAAGAGCAATAGTGGGTTCATCACCACCTTGGCTTAGCTTTGCATCCATTTCTCGATTTTCAACTCGTTGTTAGGCGTAAATCCTGATGAAAGCTGACCGAGTGTCGCTGGGGTGATTCCCATGTGCGCGAGGATAAGTTTTCTATGGTAGGTGCCATTAACAGGACAATCCCCCTTTCGTACCGCCTACGTACCACGTACCTTCTGCTCTCACGTACCTATAGTCTCCCTCTCGTAAGGGCGTGCATATAGAGAGGTTGGTATATCGCCCTGGTTGGTATATTGAAGGGGCGACCGTTTTGGGAGTTATATGAGTCGTCATAATGCATTTAAACGTTCTTCAAAACCTACAAAAATAAAACAAAACATCAAAATGCACTAAACCAGTTTAGGACACACTATTTAAACCCTTAAAAGAGATAATCACGGTTTGCACATGTGTGTGTTCATTTTTGCTTAGTGTAACAAAAAAAAAAAATCATCATAAACAAAAAGATAAAAATTTATGCATTTTGTCACTTGTTCCAAAAAGCTCCAAGGATTCCCGTAATCGCTTGGTCACTCCAAAATGCCCCAAAGGTGTCCATGAACCCTTTGGTCAACCCAAAATCACCCCAAATGTGCCCATAAGTGATGCAGGAGCATCCAACAAAATATGGGAAATCTTATATTTTTCCCTAAATTTTAGTGCATCTTGTCGGGGCCATAACTTCTCAACCGTAGCTCCGATTGACACGAAATTTTACAAGGAGTTAGTTGGGATAATTTTAAAGGAAATAGAATATTGTAGCAATCCAGAATATTGGGTGATGATCAGATCATAAATATTAAAGAAAATAGAAGAGAAGTTAAATGAAATTTGATCTAGGCTCAAGGAGGCCTCTAATCGAAAGAAGAGCTATGCTGATCTGAAATGAACTCCAAGGGAATTTACTATGGGATACAAAGTATTCTTGAGAGTTAAACCTTCAAAAAGCTCCATTAAATCCACCAAGCTTAGCCCAATATTTGTAGGACCATTTGCCATTACTAATAAAATTAGCCCAGTAGCCTACAAACTGGCCTTACCCCCTAACTTGTCTTAACTGGCCTTACCCCCTAACCTATCTTAAATCCATGATAATTTTAATGTGTCTCTCCTTAAGAAATATATACCAGATCCCTCTCATGTTTTGAATGTTGACCATTTGTAGATAACAGATCCCTTGCACATTGAGGTGTGACTAGTTAGGATTCTTGGCTACAGGACAAAACAATTAAGGAAAAAGAATACTGAACAATGTAGGGTCCAATGGGACCAATATTCTGAAAATAATGCCACATGGGAAAATGTGGACATTATGAAAAAACAATTTCCTTTTTTGTTTAAACAATGATATAATCATATTTTTGATTCAAAAATTATAATATTTTGATATGTATGGATGTTTGAATGAATTTCTTTTATGCTATGCTAACACTATTTTTATGAATCCAATTGATTATGACGACTTGTTTAATATTATTATGTGCATTGTAAAACATAGGCACTGTGTTTAATCTTAGGGGGAGAGTATGTAACAACCCTTCCAAATTTAGTTTTTGCTTTGCCTACTTTAATTACAAGAAATATGTACTGCTAATTTATCTGTGATTGCAGGGACATTTATCAAATCTGGTGGAAATGATGTCTCTCTCAAGTACCCAACTAGGTTAACCAGAGTGAAAGGTAAGATAATGGGTATGATGAGTAGCGGTGTAATTACCTTGATTAGGGATTTAATAATCCCTATTGGAAATGCATCCACCAGTGGTCCATGTAGATGCATTTCATGTAGTCGCATTATTAGGTTGAATGATTTGTCCGTAATCTTAGAAAAATATATATAATAAAATAATAATAATAATGTAAATAAATTAAATAATAATAATAATGTAAATAAATTAAATCATAAAAATATAATAATAAAATGATAATGTTAATAAGTTTATAAAAATAAAGTAAAAGTGAAATAATAAAAAATAATAATAATAATAAATAATAACAATAATATTTTAACTAAATAAACAAATAAAAATAAAGAATATATAGATAACTTTATGAAATACATATAAGCGAATATGATAACAGAGAAAATAATTAAATTTTAAGTAAATTGAGGTTCATCAGCATTCCATTTGGCGAGTGCTAAAGAAAGAATTCTCCACATATCTAAATAGGTGTTTAACTCAAAAATAACTCTTTTCCCTATAAATGGAAGTGGAAAGGTAGGGATGAGTATCATCTGTTTTGCGATAGCAGTACTTGGAGAGTAGGACAACGATATGCTAACAAGAAAAGTGAGCGATAACCAGTAAGGTTGACTATCTTAAACTATATATGTTTAATAGGCTTGTCTGGAAGGAGGAGAATGTATCAAAGAATGGAGATTTTTAATTAATTATAATTTAAGAATGGTTGAAATAAAATTGTGATTGTTATATGAATGCTTTGCTATAACAATTACTGCATGGAAAAAAATTAGAGATGTATTTGCTTGTCACATTTAGGATAGTTGCATTGTAAATATTACAGGCCACTCTGACCCCTTGTATAGTAGACTGGTTAACCATAGCCTAGGGAAGGGATACCTCAAAGGAATGTTGCCGCAAAGCTTGTGAAGGATTTTGTAACCGTGTTGGATAAGTTTAATAAAAGGGTCGTGACTTCTCTTTAAAGCTTTTGTAACTCGTTTCAGTCTATTTGCCTCTTTCATTTTAATGCATTTCTTATTTTAGGGCTTAGGCACTGTTTCAATTCGAATGCATCTAAGTAGTTGTTCTTTCTGAAAAGCTTCCTGAATCTCGTGCTTTTAGTGGCGATCACAGTGTGACTCTGTTCCCTGGTTTTTAAGATCACAAAAATTGATCAAATTTCTGTGTTTTGTGTTTGACAGGTACCTTTTTGGTTTCGATCGTTATTCGTCCTTGGTCGTGGCGATTGCTTTACTAAAATTCGTCGACCCCGAGACGAATTCAAATTCATCTCTCGGGGGGACGAATTATGTTCCGTAATTTGTCTCACCGAGGGACGAATTCTGTCTACAACTTTTCAGAGCAGAAATTCAGAAGCAACCGGTCCAGGCAGAGAAGATGTAGGGATTTTCATGATCTCTGTTAAATTTTCTATTTATGTTTCTATTTCTTTAATTGTTTTCATTTAATCATGCATTGCATTAGGAAAAGTCATTTATGCTTGTTTCATTTTCGTTAAATAAAATGAATCCCACACACTTCACGCAATAATTTTAAACCAAGGAGCTGGTCGTAAGACCCCAACGGTTGAGCAAGACCAATAGTGGGTTCATCACCACCTTGGATTAGCTTTGCATCCATTTCCCGATTGTCAACTGTTGTTAGGCGTAAATCCTGACGAAATTTGACCGAGTGTCACTGGGGTGATTCCCATGCGCGCGAGGATAAGTTTTCTATGGTAGGTGCCATTAACAGGACAATCCCCCTTCCGTATCGCCTACGTACCACATACCTTCTGATCTCATGTACCTATAGTATCCCTCTCGTAAGGGCGGGTATATATAGAGAGGTTGGTATATCGGCCTGGTTGGTATATTGAAGGGGCGACCGTTTTGGGAGTTATATGAGTCGTCATAATGCATTTAAACGTTCTTCAAAACCTACAAAAACAAAACAAAACATCAAAATGCACTAAACCGATTTAGGACACACTATTTAAACCCTTAAAAGAGATAATCACGGTTTGCGCATGTGTGTGTTCATTTTTGCTTAGTGTAACAAAAAAAAAATCATAAACAAAAAGATAAAAATTTATGCATTTTGTCACTTGTTCCAAAAAGCTCCAAGGATTCCCGTAATCGCTTGGTCACTCCAAAATGCCCCAAAGGTGTCCATGAACCCTTTGGTCAACCCAAAATCACCCCAAATGTGCCCATAAGTGATGCAGGAGCATCCAACAAAATATGGGAAATCTTATATTTTTCCCTAAATTTTAGTGCATCTTGCCGGGGCCATAACTTCTCAACCGTAGCTCCGATTGACACGAAATTTTACAAGGAGTTAGTTGGGATAATTTAAAGGAAATAGAATATTGTAGCAATCCAAAAGATTGGTTGATGATCAGATCGGAAATATTAAAGGAAATAGAAGAGCAGTTAAATGAAATTTGATCTAGGCTCAAGGAGGCCTCTAATCGAAAGAAGAGCTATGCTGATCTGAAATGAACTCCAAGGGAATTTACTATGGGATACAGATTATTCTTGAGAGTTAAAAATTCAAAAAGCTCCATTAAATCCACCAAGCTTAGCCCAATATTTGTAGGACCATTTGCCATTACTAATAAAATCAGCCCAGTAGCCTACAAACTGGCCTTACCCCCTAACCTGTCTTAACTGGCCTTACCCCCTAACCTATCTTAAATCCATGATAATTTTAATGTGTCTCTCCTTAAGAAATATATACCAGATCCCTCTCATGTTTTGAATGTTGACCATTTGTAGATAACAGATCCCTTGCACATTGAGGTGTGACTAGTTAGGATTCTTGGCTACAGGACAAAACAATTAAGGAAAAAGAATACTGAACAATGTAGGGTCCAATGGGACCAATATTCTAAAAATAATGCCACATGGGAAAATGTGGACATTATGAAAAGACAATTTCCTTTTTTGTTTAAACAATGATATAATCATATTTTTTATTCAAAAATTATAATATTTTGATATGTATGGATGTTTGAATGAATTTCTTTTATGCTATGCTAACACTATTTTTATGAATCCAATTGATTATGACGACTTGTTTAATATTATTATGTGAATTGTAAAACACAGGCACTGTGTTTAATCTTAGGGGGAGAGTATGTAACAACCCTTCCAAATTTAGTTTTGCTTTACCTACTTTAATTACAAGAAATATGTACTGCTAATTTATCTGTGATTGCAGGGACATATATCAAATATGGTGGAAATGATGTCTCTCTCAAGTACCCAACCAGGTTAACCAGTGAAAGGTAAGATAAGGGGTGTGATGAGCGGCGGTGTATTTACCCTGATTAGGGATTCAAAAATTCCTATTGGAAATGCATCCACCAGCGGCTCATGTAGATGCATTTCATGTAGTCGCATTATTAGGTTGAATGCTTTGTCTGTAATCTTAGAAAAATATATATAATAAAATAATAATAATAATGTAAATAAATTAAATAATAATAATAATGTAAATAAATTAAATCATAAAAATATAATAATAAAATGATAATGTTAATAAGTTTATAAAAATAAATTAAAAGTGAAATAATAAAAAATAATAATAATAATAATAAATAATAACAATAATATTTTAACTAAATAAACAAATAAAAATAAAGAATATATAGATAACTTTATGAAATACATATAAGCGAATATGATAACGAGAGAAAATAATTAAATTTTAAGTAAATTGAGGTGCATCAAGCATTCCATATGGCGAGTGCTGGAACAAGAATTCTCCATGTAATTAAATAGGTGTTTAACTCAAAAATAACTCCTTCCTCCATAAATGGAAGTGGAAATGTAAGGATGAGTATCATCTGTTTTGCGATAGCAGTACTTGGAGAGTAGGACAACGATATGCTAACAAGAAAAGTGAGTGATAACCAGTAAGGTTGACTATCTTAAACTATATATGTTTAATAGTCTTGTCTGGAAGGAGGAGAATGTATCAAAGAATGGAGATTTTTAATTAATTATAATTTAAGAATAGTTGAAATAAAATTGTGATTGTTATATGAATGCTTTGCTATAACAATTACTGCATGGAAAAAAATTAGAGATGTATTTGCTTGTCACATTTAGGATAGTTGCATTGCAAATATTACAGGCCACTCTGACCCCTTGTATAGTAGACTGGTTAACCATAGCCTAGGGAAGGGATACCTCAAAGGAATGTTGTCGCAAAGCTTGTGAAGGATTTCCATAGTAGCTCTCAGTTATATGTTTTATATTTATTTTTCCTTGAAAGGCTATAATAAGATAACTCGGTGCTATTTTAGCTATGTTTTATTGGATGTAAACCAGCCATATAGTTCGGAAAGATCTGTCACAACCTTGAATTCTCTATATTTTGCCTGTATTACCGTGTATAAATGGAAAGAGATTCTGAAATGGAGGTTATAACTGTATGAGATATGGTTTATTTTCAATTATTTAGATGGCGGTGTTGGAATTATATTGTATATTGTGTAATGATATAACTTGAATTTAACTAAAAATAAAGTACTAATGCTTAGACGAAAAGAATCTTTGTTTTAGTATTTAAATATTGTTGT
Source organism: Wollemia nobilis (assembly GCA_028583015.1). Taxonomy (NCBI): domain Eukaryota; kingdom Viridiplantae; phylum Streptophyta; class Pinopsida; order Araucariales; family Araucariaceae; genus Wollemia; species Wollemia nobilis. Next base: position 19,544,076 of record JAQPPZ010017235.1, read on the forward strand.
GTTACTTCAGAACTTTACAATATTATAAGAAATAAGATATTTAGGGAAGCCAAATAGTAGTGAAGTATAAACATATTATTAATAGCTCGTTATTTCCTTCATCCTTCTACGTATTTACATTTATGTAAAACTTTTGTCGGCTGTGCATGGCAGTGTAAACAATAGTTTTTTCAAAGCATGCACATAGTAATACTCAAAAACTATATCAAGCATTCCTGAGCTATCTATGCGTCCATACAAAATTAAAAAAAAATAAAATAAATAATAATAAAATAAATTAGTGATGGTTGTGTTTGGTTTTGTGTTACTCCTATAGTAAGTTCTTAAGTTCCAAATATAAGAATAAAGGACCTTTGTATTCTAAAATTATTGATATGTAAATAGAAATAGCATTGGAAGTTGTGTGAAAAGACTATCATTTGTATTTAAAAGAATTTTGTATTAAAAGTATGCGATAGGTTTTTTTTCGCAAGCTCTCTCTCCAGGTGAACCAATCCGCAATTACAACCGCCATAGTGAAGAAATAAGCGAACCAAAAATCTTATAAAGCTCCATCAAGATACTATAAACAAGCAAACCTGAACATGATAAGAACGACTAGCAACCGTTCATGGGTGTATGTTTTGTAGGAGTTTGACCCGGGGAACAATCCAAGAAATGCATAGCTATAAAAAAAAACTTAGATAAACACAATCTATAACCTAAAAAGTTAAATGAAGCCAAAAAACACTCAGTTTAATCATTTAAAACTAATATAGTCTTGGATCTTACAGAGCCATATAGTCGAATAGAAGAATATGTTACAAATTTTTAATCATTTTAAGCTAATATGTCTTATGCCATTCTCCGTTTACTTTACAACTTTTGCTAAGAATAAATTATATTTTACACTTTCTTCAACATTCTAAACTCATATGTGCTATAATACTAATATTTCTCTTAACCGAATAAAATACCAGTTGCATTTTCGCATTCAAAAAAAATACCATAGCAACTTTGTAATAGAGTTTGTATAAACACATGACGTCTGTTCTTTCTATAACACTGCAATTCTGAAGTGATAACCAAAACTATTCTATCATGGGTGACACCAACAATGGAGGAGACCATAGATGCAAATAACCAGAGGGCATAGGCATAGGAAATTCAGAGTGACCTCTAACCAAATGAATGCATCTATTCTAATATGCAAATTGAGATGCATACAAACAAATTGATTTTTTTTTTTTTTTCACAACTAGCACTTCAGCATAAAAATTAAACACCACATACATGATTTTCTTTCATTCATAAAAATAAAATCAATCAGATTGTTATACTAACCACACATCCAAGAGACAATTTGATGTTTACCTCAAAACATCAGTGCCTCTTCTACTAAACAACCCTGCACGACCTTCACCAACAACTTTGCAATGGAGAGAACATAAAAATAGATGTCCCTTTCAAGCCTTCGAATTAATTTTTATAGTGGATTATGAAGAATCTATGCTTAACACCTGGTAAATTTCATGCATATGACTAGGCTCTCCGGATGCCAAGTAATCCACATATAACGGATGCCAAGTATATAACAAGTTGATAATTTATTTTTGTAATCATTTTGCATAGTAATTATTATTTTTTTATTATTTATATATAATCTTATATGAATTTTCATATTTATGCCGTTAGTTATACAATTTAGTTTATTTATTTATTTATTATTATTTATTATTTATTTAGTTATTTATTTATTATTTTTTTATATTGAAATAGGAAGCATGCACTTTAAAACGTATTTCCATAGATAAACATAGCTCCTTATATGCAACTACATGTATACACCTACATGAGCTGTTAGACAGGTATATTGCTATTAGGGTCTTTGCCCTAAAACTACAAATATGCTACCGCTCATCATATATTCCCTACTTACCTTTACCTCTGCCCTCATCTTACTAACATGAGAAGAAGTCTAGTTCACTTTCTCGTTCCCTCAATAGATTCTACCTGTACCTGCATTCATTGAATTATTAGCAGTACCATATTCAAACAGTTAAAGCAAACAAACAAATTCGTGCGTTTGGAAGGGTTTTTACATACTCCCCCTATAGAATTAAACTTAGTCCCTGTGTTTGCAGTGCATATAGAAAATAATATGTCACCATAATTAACTAAAATAGTGACAACATAGCATAAAAGAGATTCACTAAACATTCATGCATAAAATATTATAATTTTTGAATAAAAAATATGATTGTCATTGCTTAAACAAAAATGGAAACTATCTTTTCATAATGGAGCCTATGACCAACACATGGCATTTGTGCTTCCCTCTCAAAAGAGACCCCATGGGTCTATAAAAGGTGGGACTTTTCTCACCCAAAAAGGGACATATAGAAGGATATTTCAAGCAACGAAGTGTTGTCGAGTTGAACACCCACTTGCATCCCCTTTGATTCACCTTCTCACATCCACCAATCTCTTTTGCAAGGGAGGTTGTTGGGTGGCTTTTGGAGGCTTGAATCTGACCCAAATACAACATATGGACACCTGAATCAACCAATTTTCCGACCCCCCAATCCTAAGAGGTTTTGGGCCCATCCCTAGTGGATTGGCTCCAAAATCAAGTACCAACGGTGGGAGGCCCACTTGGGCACCCCCGCACTTTCTAAGTTTTATTCCAAAAGCATTCTAGATTACTTGTTCATGTTGCATTTTGTGTTACTCTGCTTGGTGAATTCATAGCTTCAATTTCATAACATTCTGATCAGATTTTATCATGCTTTGTGTCGCTTTGTTGTTTCACTAACTTGCAGGTGGCGATATCGAATTCTTGAGGATAGAGGCCAAATTGGGAGAATCCGACCATCTGGGTCGTCCCAAAATGGCCCCAATTACATAACCCCCTTGTTTGCAGGCATTTTGCAGGTCCCGAGATTTGACATTGGAGCAGCAGCAGGTCGGCTTTTTCAACACAGAAGAATTCGTCCCACCCAGGGACGAATAACAGCAGAATTCATCCCACCCAGGGACGAATAGCAGTCAGAGTTCGTCCTGCCCAGGGACGAATTCCAGTTGAAGGTAGATTGGCCAACTATTTCAATGGCAGTGGCCCTCTGGTGATGTACTCTGTCTATTGTCAAGTTTTTAGGTCATTTAGGCTTACTTTATTTACTGTTTCAGATAGTTGTTCGTATGCATATTTTACCAATTTCAAAGCATGAATTCTCTTTCTTCTCACAGGTGCTACTAACGCTTTTTCTGTCTCTTTGATTGCAGGAGGAACAGCAAGAAGTGAGGATTTACCAACAACAGCAGCGACAACACTTTGGCCCGCCCATTTTGCATGTGGGCACGCGAAAGGAGAACACTTACCAAGATTGTAACCGGATCTGTTTAACGCTCCTAGCCCCTAAAAAGGGACGAGGCGATTTTGTAACCATGTTGGATAAGTTTAATAAAAGGGTTGTGACTTCTATTTAAAGCTTTTGTAACTCGTTTTAGTCTATTTTCCTCTTTCATTTTAATGCATTTCTTGTTTTAGGACTTAGGCGTTGTTTCATTTCGAATGCATCTAAGTAGTTGTTCTTTTTGAAAAGCTTCTGGAATCTCGTGCTTTCAGTGGCGATCATGGTGGGACTCTGTTCCCTGGTTTTTAAGATCACAAAAACTGATCAAATTTCTGTGTTTTGTGTTTGACAGGTACCTTTTTGGTTTTTGACTGTTATTCGTCCTTGGCTATGGCGATTGCTTTACTGAAATTTGTCTGACCCTGAGACGAATTCAAATTCATCTCTGGGGGGACGAATTTTGTTCTGTAATTCATCTCACCGAGGGACAAATTTATGTTTGCAACTTTTCAGAGCAGAAATTCAGAAGCAACCGGTCCAGGCAGAGAAGAGGTAGGGATTTTCATGATCTCTATTAAATTTTCTGTTTCTGTTTCTGTTTCTTTAATTGTTTTCATTTAATCCTGCATTGCATTAGGAAAAGTCATTTATGCTTGTTTCATTTTCGTTAAATAAAATGAATCCCACACACTTCACACAATAATTTTAAACCAAGGATCTGGTCGTAAGACCCCAGCCCTTGAGCAAGACCAACGGTGGGTTCATCACCACCTTGGCTTAGCTTTGCATCCATTTCCCGATTGTCAACTGTTGTTATGCGTAAATCCTGACGAAAGCTGACCGAGTGTTGCTGGGGTGATTCCCATGCGCGCGAGGATAAGTTTTCTATGGTAGGTGCCATTAACAGGACAATCCCCATTCCGTACCACCTACGTACCACGTACCTTCTACTATCACATACCTATATTCTTCCTCTCATAAGGGTGGGTATATAGAGAGGTTGGTATATCGGCCTGGTTGGTATATTGAAGGGGCGACCGTTTTGGGAGTTATATGAGTCGTCATAATGCATTTAAACGTTCTTCAAAACCTACAAAAACAAAACAAAACATCAAAATTCACTAAACCAGTTTAGGACACACTATTTAAACCCTTAAAAGAGATAATCATGGTTTGCGCATGTGTGTGTTCATTTTTACTTAGTGTAACAACAAAAAAAATCATCATAAACAAAAAGATAAAAATTTACGCATTTTGTCACTTGTTCCAAAAAGCTCCAAGGATTCCCATAATCGCTTGGTCACTCCAAAATGCCCCAAAGGTGTCCATGAACCCTTTGGTCAACCCAAAATCACCCCAAATGTGCCCATAAGTGATGCAGGAGCATCCAACAAAATATGGGAAATCTTATATTTTTCCCTAAATTTTAGTGCATCTTGCTGGGGCCATAACTTCTCAACCGTAGCTCCGATTGACATGAAATTTTATAGGGAGTTAGTTGGGAAAATTTTAAAGGAAATAGAATATTGTAGCAATCCATAATATTGGGTGATGATCATATCGGAAATATTAAAGGAAATAGAAGAGTAGTTAAATGAAATTTGATCTAGGCTCAAGGAGGCCTCTAATCGAAAGAAGAGCTATGCTGATCTGAAATGAACTCCAAGGGAATTTACTATGGGATACAAAGTATTCTTGAGAGTTAAAAATTCAAAAATCTCCATTAAATCCACCAAGCTTAGCCCAATATTTGTAGGACCATTTTCCATTACTAATAAAATCAGCCCAGTAGCCTACAAACTGGCCTTACCCCCTAACCTATCTTAAATCCATGATAATTTTAATGTGTCTCTCCTTAAGAAATATATACCAGATCCCTCTCATGTTTTGAATGTTGATAATTTGTAGATGATCGATCCCTTGCACATTGAGGTGTGACCTATCAGAATTCTTGGCTACGAGAACAAAACAATTAAGGAAAAAGAATACTGAACAATGTAGGGTCCAATGGGACCAATATTCTGAAAATTATGCCACATGGGAAAATGTGGACATTATGAAAAGACAATTTCCTTTTTTGTTTAAACAATGATATAATCATATTTTTTATTCAAAAATTATAATATTTTGATATGTATGGATGTTTGAATGAATTTCTTTTATGCTATGCTAACACTATTTTTATGAATCCAATTGATTATGACGACTTGTTTAATATTATTATGTGTATTGTAAAACACAGGCACTATGTTTAATCTTAGGGGGAGAGTATGTAACAACCCTTCCAAATTTAGTTTTTGCTTTGCCTACTTTAATTACAAGAAATATGTACTGCTAATTTATCTATGATTGCAGGGACATATATCAAATCTGGTGGAAATGATGTCTCTCTCAAGTACCCAACTAGGTTAACCAGTGAAAGGTAAGATAAGGGGTGTGATGAGCGGCGGTGTATTTACCCTGATTAGGGATTCAAAAATTCCTATTGGAAATGCATCCACCAGCGGCTCATGTAGATGCATTTCATGTAGTCGCATTATTAGGTTGAATGCTTTGTCTGTAATCTTAGAAAAATATATATAATAAAATAATAATAATAATGTAAATAAATTAAATAATAATAATAATGTAAATAAATTAAATCATAAAAATATAATAATAAAATGATAATGTTAATAAGTTTATAAAAATAAAGTAAAAGTGAAATAATAAAAAATAATAATAATAATAAATAATAACAATAATATTTTAACTAAATAAACAAATAAAAATAAAGAATATATAGATAACTTTATGAAATACATATAAGCGAATATGATAACAGAGAAAATAATTAAATTTTAAGTAAATTGAGGTGCATCAGCATTCCATTTGGCGAGTGCTAAAGAAAGAATTCTCCACGTATCTAAATAGGTGTTTAACTCAAAAATAACTCTTTTCCCTATAAATGGAAGTGGAAAGGTAAGGATGAGTATCATCTGTTTTGTGATAGCAGTACTTGGAGAGTAGGACAACGATATGCTAACAAGAAAAGTGAGCGATAACCATTAAGGTTGACTATCTTAAACTATATATGTTTAATAGGCTTGTCTGGAAGGAGGCGAATGTATCAAAGAATGGAGATTTTTAATTAATTATAATTTAAGAATAGTTGAAATAAAATTGTGATTGTTATATGAATGCTTTGCTATAACAATTACTGCATGGAAAAAAATTAGAGATGTATTTGCTTGTCACATTTAGGATAGTTGCATTGCAAATATTACAGGCAACTCCGACCCCTTGTATAGTAGACTGGTTAACCATAGCCTAGGGAAGGGATACCTCAAAGGAATGTTGCCGCAAAGCTTGTGAAGGATTTCCATAGTAGCTCTCAGTTATATGTTTTATATTTATTTTTCCTTGAAAGGCTATAATAAGATAACCCGGTGCTATTTTAGCTATGTTTTATTGGATGTAAACCAGCCATATAGTTCGGAAAGATCTGTCACAACCTTGAATTCTCTATATTTTGCCTGTATTACCGTGTATAAATGGAAAGAGATTCTGAAATGGAGGTTATAACTGTATGAGATATGGTTTATTTTCAATTATTTAGATGGCGGTGTTGGAATTATATTGTATATTGTGTAATGATATAACTTGAATTTAACTAAAAATAAAGTACTAATGCTTAGACGAAAAGAATCTTTGTTTTAGTATTTAAATATTGTTGTGTTACTTCAGAACTTTACAATATTATAAGAAATAAGATATTTAGGGAAGCCAAATAGTAGTGAAGTATAAACATATTATTAATAGCTCGTTATTTCCTTCATCCTTCTACGTATTTACATTTAGGTAAAACTTTTGTCGGCTGTGCATGGCAGTGTAAACAATAGTTTTTTCAAAGCATGCACATAGTAATACTCAAAAACTATATCAAGCATTCCTGAGCTATCTATGCGTCCATAAAAAATTAAAAAAAATAAACATAAATAATAATAAAATAAATTAGTGATGGTTGTGTTTGGTTTTGTGTTACTCCTATAGTAAGTTCTTAAGTTCCAAATATAAGAATAAAGGACCTTTGTATTCTAAAATTATTGATATGTAAATAGAAATAGCATTGGAAGTTGTGCGAAAAGACTATCATTTGTATTTAAAAGAATTTTGTATTAAAAGTATGCGATAGGTTTTTTTTCGCAAGCTCTCTCTCCAGGTGAACCAATCCACAATTACAACCGCCATAGTGAAGAAATAAGCGAACCAAAAATCTTATAAAGCTCCATCAAGATACTATAAACAAGCAAACCTGAACATGATAAGAACGACCAGCAACCGTTCATGGGTGTATGTTTTGTAGGAGTTTGACCCGGGGAACAATCCAAGAAATGCATAGCTGTAAAAAAAAACTTAGATAAACACAATCTATAACCTAAAAAGTTAAATGAAGCCAAAAAACACTCAGTTTAATCATTTAAAACTAATATAGTCTTGGATCTTACAGAGCCATATAGTCGACTAGAAGAATATGTTACAAATTTTTAATCATTTTAAGCTAATATGTCTTATGCCATTCTCCGTTTACTTTACAACTTTTGCTAAGAATAAATTATATTTTACACTTTCTTCAACATTCTAAACTCATATGTGCTATAATACTAATATTTCTCTTAACCGAATAAAATACCAGTTGCATTTTTGCATTAAAAAAAAATACCATAGCAACTTTGTAAAATGCTTCCTTTATTTTTATTTAAAATTAAAATATCTTTTCAAACATTCAGTCTTCAGGAAAAATCATTTATTAGAGTAGAGTTTTTATCCATATACTCCTAAATTGAGTCAAGCAAATGATTGCCAGACTTACCACCTGGGAATTGGTTATACACTAAGCAGTCTTAATATATCCCTTCAACACAAAAGGTGCAGTGTTTAACATAGGTTGAAGAATATTTGAAAGATATAAATTTTACACAGATGTTATCTTTTTCCTAATTCATGGAGCAAAACAACATGGACGCATATTCATCGGATTTAGTAATAGAGTTTGTATAAACACATGACGTCTGTTCTTTCTATAACACTGCAATTCTGAAGTGATAACCAAAACTGTTCTATCATGGGTGACACCAAAAACGAAGGAGACCGTAGATGGAAATAACCAGAGGGCATAGGCGTAGGAAATTCAGAGCGACCTCTAACCAAATGAATGCATCTATTCTAATATGCAAATTGAGATGCATACAAAAAAATTGATTTTTTTTTTTTTTTCACAACTAGCACTTCAACATAAAAATTAAACACCACATACATGAATTTCTTTCATTCATAAAAATAAAATCAATCAGATTGTTATACTAACCACACATCCAAGCGGCAATTTGATGTTTACCTCAAAACATCAGTGCCTCTTCTACTAAACAACCCTGCACGACCTTCACCAACAACTTTGCAATGGAGAGAACATAAAAATAGTGGATTATGAAGAATCTATGCTTAACACCTGGTAAATTTCATGCATATGACTAGGCTCTCCGGATGCCAAGTATATAACAAGTTGATAATTTATTTTTGTAATCATTTTGCATAGTAATTATTATTTTTTTATTATTTATATATAATCTTATATGAATTTTCATATTTATGCCATTAGTTATATAATTTAGCTTATTTATTTATTTATTATTATTTATTATTTATTTAGTTATTTATTTATTTATTTATTATTTTTTTATATTGAAATAGGAAGCATGCACTTTAAAACGTATTTCCATAGATAAACATAGCTCCTTATATGCAACTACATGTATACACCTACATGAGCTGTTAGACAGGTATATTGCTATTAGGGTCTTTGCCCTAAAACTACAAATATTCTATCGCTCATCATATATTCCCTACTTACCTTTACCTCTGCCCTCATCTTACCAACATGAGAAGAAGTCTAGTTCACTTTCTCGTTCCCTCAACAGGTTCTACCTGTACCTGCATTCATTGAATTATTAGCAGTACCATATTCAAACAGTTAAAGCAAACAAACAAATTCGTGCGTTTGGAAGGGTTGTTACATACTCCCCCTATAGAATTAAACTTAGTCCCTATGTTTGCAGTGCATATAGAAAATAATATGTCACCATAATTAACTAAAATAGTGACAACATAGCATAAAAGAGATTCACTAAACATTCATGCATAAAATATTATAATTTTTGAATAAAAAATATGATTGTCATTGCTTAAACAAAAATGGAAACTATCTTTTCATAATGGCGCCTATGACCAACACATGGCATTTGTGCTTACCTCTCAAAAGAGACCCCATGGGTCTATAAAAGGTGGGACTTTTCTCACCCAAAGGGACATATAGAAGGATATTTCAAGCAACGAAGTGCTGTCGAGTTGAACACCCACTTGCATCCCCTTTGATTCACCTTCTCACATCCACCAATCTCTTTTGCAAGGGAGGTTGTTGGGTGGATTTTGGAGGCTTGAATCTGAACCAAATACAACATATGGACACCTGAATCAACCAATTTTCCGACCCCCCAATCCTAAGAGGTTTTGGGCCCATCCCTAGTGGATTGGTTCCAAAATCAAGTACCAACGGTGGGAGGCCCACTTGGGCACCCCCACACTTTCTAAGTTTTATTCCAAAAGCATTCTAGATTACTTGTTCATGTTGCATTTTGTGTTACTCTGCTTGGTTAATTCATAGCTTCAATTTCATAACATTTTGATCAGATTTTATCATGCTTTGTGTCGCTTTGTTGTTTCACTAACTTGCAGGTGGCGATATCGAATTCCCGAGGATAGAGGCCAAATTGGGAGAATCCGACCATCTGGGTCGTCCCAAAATGGCCCCAATTACATAACCCCCTGTTTGCAAGCATTTTGTAGGTCCCGGGATTCGACATTGGAGCAGCAGCAGGTCGACTTTTTCAACACAGAAGAATTCGTCCCATCCAGGGACGAATAACAGCAGAATTCATCCCACCCAGGGACGAATAGCATTCAGAGTTCGTCCTGCCTAGGGACGAATTCTAGATGAAGGTAGATTGGCCAACTGTTTCAATGCCAGTGGCCCTCTGGTGATGTACTCTGTCTGTTGTCAAGTTTTTAGGTCATTTAGGCTTACTTTATTTACTGTTTCAGATAGTTGTTCGTATGCATCTTTTACCAATTTCAAAGCATGAATTCTCTTTCTTCTCACAGGTGCTACTAACGCTTTGTCTGTATCTTTGATTGCAGGAGGAACAGCAAGAAGTGAGGATTTACCAACAACAGCGGCGACAACACTTTGGCCCGCCCATTTTGCATGTGGGCATGCGGAAGGAGAACACTTACCAAGATTGTAACCGGATCCGTTTAACGCTCCTAGCCCCTAAAAAGGGAGGAGGCAATTTTGTAACCGTGTTGGATAAGTTTAATAAAAGGGTTGTGACTTCTCTTTAAAGCTTTTGTAACTCGTTTCAGTCTATTTGTTTCTTTCATTTTAATGCATTTCTTGTTTTAGGGCTTAGGCGTTGTTTCAATTCGAATGCATCTAAGTAGTTGTTCTTTCTGAAAAATGCTTCCGGAATCTCGTGCTTTCAGTGGCGATCACGGTGGGACTCTGTTCCCTGGTTTTTAAGATCACAAAAATTGATCAAATTTCTGTGTTTTGTGTTTGACAGGTACCTTTTTGGTTTCTGATTGTTATTCGTCCTTGGCTGTGGCGATTGCTTTACTGAAATTCATCTGACCCTGAGACGAATTCAAATTCATCTCTAGGGGGGACGAATTCTGTTCTGTAATTCGTCTCACCGAGGGACGAATTTCTATCTGCAACTTTTCAGAGCAGAAATTCAGAAGCAACCGGTCCGAGCGAGAGAAGAGGTAGGGATTTTCATGATCTCTTGTTAATTTTTTTGTTTCTGTTTCTGTTTCTTTAATTTTTTTCATTTAATCCTGCATTGCATTAGGAAAAGTCATTTATGCTTGTTTCATTTTCGTTAAATAAAATGAATCCCACACACTTCACGCAATAATTTTAAACCAAGGATCTGGTCGTAAGACCCCAACCCTTGAGCAAGACCAACGGTGGGTTCATCACCACCTTGGCTTAGCTTTGCATCCATTTCCTGATTCTCAACTGTTGTTAGGCATAAATCCTGATGAAATCTGACCGAGTGTTGCTGGGGTGATTCCCATGCGCACGAGGATAAGTTTTCTATGGTAGGTGCCATTAACAGGACAATTCCCCTTCCGTACCGCCTACATACCATGTACCTTCTGCTCTCACGTACCTATAGTCTTCCTCTCGTAAGGGCGGGTATATAGAGAGGTTGGTATATCGGCCTGGTTGGTATATTGAAGGGGCGACCGTTTTGGGAGTTACATGAGTCGTCATAATGCATTTAAATGTTCTTCAAAACCTACAAAAACAAAACAAAACATCAAAATGCACTAAACCAGTTTAGGACACACTATTTAAACCCTTAAAAGAGATAATCACGGTTTGCGCATGTGTGTGTTCATTTCTGCTTAGTGTAACAAAAAAAAAATCATCATAAACAAAAAGATAAAAATTTACGCATTTTGTCACTTGTTCCAAAAAGCTCCAAGGATTCCCGTAATCGCTTTGTCGCTCCAAAATGCCCCAAAGGTGTCCATGAACCCTTTGGTCAACCCAAAATCACCCCAAATGTGCCCATAAGTGATGCAGGAGCATCCAACAAAATATGGGAAATCTTATATTTTTCCCTAAATTTTAGTGCATCTTGTCGGAGCCATAACTTCTCAACCGTAGCTCCGATTGACACGAAATTTTACAGGGAGTTAGTTGGTATAATTTTAAAGGAAATAGAAGATTGTAGCAATCCAAAATATTGTGTGATGATCATATCAGAAATATTAAAGGAAATAGAAGAGCAGTTAAATGAAATTTGATCTAGGCTCAAGGAGGCCTCTAATCGAAAGAAGAGCTATGCTGATCTGAAATGAACTCAAAGGGAATTTACTATGGGATACAGAGTATTCTTGAGAGTTAAAAATTCAAAAATCTCCATTAAATCCACCAAGCTTAGCCCAATATTTGTAGGACCATTTTCCATTACTAATAAAATCAGCCCACTAGCCTAAAAACTGGCCTTACCCCCTAACCTATCTTAAATCCATGATAATTTTAATGTGTCTCTCCTTAAGAAATATATACCAGATCCCTCTCATGTTTTGAATGTTGACCATTTGTAGATAACAGATCCCTTGCACATTGAGGTGTGACCAGTCAGGATTCTTGGCTACAGGACAAAACAATTAAGGAAAAAGAATACTGAACAATGTAGGGTCCAATGGGACCAATATTCTGAAAATAATGCCACATGGGAAAATGTGGACATTATGAAAAGACAATTTCCTTTTTTGTTTAAACAATGATATAATCATATTTTTGATTCAAAAATTATAATATTTTGATATGTATGGATGTTTGAATGAATTTCTTTTATGCTATGCTAACACTATTTTTATGAATCCAATTGATTATGACGACTTGTTTAATATTATTATGTGCATTGTAAAACACAGGCACTATGTTTAATCTTAGGGGGAGAGTATGTAACAACCCTTCCAAATTTAGTTTTTGCTTTGCCTACTTTAATTACAAGAAATATGTACTGCTAATTTATCTGTGATTACAGGGACATATATCAAATCTGGTGGAAATGATGTCTCTCTCAAGTACCCAACTAGGTTAACTAGTGAAAGGTAAGATAAGGGGTGTGATGAGCGGCGGTGTATTTACCCTAATTAGGGATTCAAAAATTCTTATTGGAAATGCATCCACCAGCAGCTCATGTAGATGCATTTCATGTAGTCGCATTATTAGGTTGAATGCTTTGTCTGTAATCTTAGAAAAATATATATAATAAAATAATAATAATAATGTAAATAAATTAAATAATAATAATAATGTAAATAAATTAAATCATAAAAATATAATAATAAAATGATAATGTTAATAAGTTTATAAAAATAAAGTAAAAGTGAAATAATATATAATAATAATAATAATAATAAATAATAAAAATAATATTTTAACTAAATAAACAAATAATAATAAATAAGATATAGATAACTTTATAAAATACATATAAGCGAATATGATAACGAGAGAAAATAATTAAATTATAATTAAATTGGGATGCATCGACATTCCATATGGCGAGTGCTGGAACAAGAATTCTCCACGTAATTAAATAGGTGTTTAACTCAAAAATAACTCCTTCCTCCATAAATGGAAGTGGAAATGTAAGGATGAGTATCATCCTGCTTTGCGATAGCAGTACTTGGAGAGTAGGACAACGATATGCTAACAAGAAAAGTGAGCGATAACCAGTAAGGTTGACTATCTTAAACTATATATGTTTAATAGGCTTGTCTGGAAGGAGGAGAATGTATCAAAGAATGGAGATTTTTAATTAATTATAATTTAAGAATAGTTGAAATAAAATTGTGATTGTTATATGAATGCTTTGCTATAACAATTACTGCATGGAAAAAAATTAGAGATGTATTTGCTTGTCACATTTAGGATAGTTGCATTGCAAATATTACAGGCCACTCTGACCCCTTTTATAGTAGACTGGTTAACCATAGCCTAGGGAAGGGATACCTCAAAGGAATGTTGCCGCAAAGCTTGTGAAGGATTTCCATAGTAGCTATCAGTTAAATGTTTTATATTTATTTTTCCTTGAAAGGCTATAATAAGATAACCCGGTGCTATTTTAGCTATGTTTTATTGGATGTAAACCAGCCATATAGTTCGGAAATATCTGTCACAACCTTCAATTCTCTATATTTTGCCTGTATTACCGTGTATAAATGGAAAGAGATTCTGAAATGGAGGTTATAACTGTATGAGATATGGTTTATTTTCAATTATTTAGATGGCGGTGTTGGAATTATATTGTATATTGTGTAATGATATAACTTGAATTTAACTAAAAATAAAGTACTAATGCTTAGACGAAAAGAATCTTTGTTTTAGTATTTAAATATTGTTGTGTTACTTCAGAACTTTACAATATTATAAGAAATAAGATATTTAGGGAAGCCAAATAGTAGTGAAGTATAAACATATTATTAATAGCTTGTTATTTCCTTCATCCTTCTACGTATTTACATTTAGGTAAAACTTTTGTCGGCTGTGCATGGCAGTGTAAACAATAGTTTTTTCAAAGCATGCACATAGTAATACTAAAAAACTATATCAAGCATTCCTGAGCTATCTATGCGTCCATACAAAATTAAAAAAAAATAAAATAAATAATAATAAAATAAATTAGTGATGGTTGTGTTTGGTTTTGTGTTACTCCTATAGTAAGTTCTTAAGTTCCAAATATAAGAATAAAGGACCTTTGTATTCTAAAATTATTGATATGTAAATAGAAATAGCATTGAAAGTTGTGCGAAAAGACTATCATTTGTATTTAAAATAATTTTGTATTAAAAGTATGCGATAGGTTTTTTTTTGCAATCTCTCTCTCCAGGTGAACCAATCCGCAATTACAACCGCCATAGTGAAGAAATAAGCGAACCAAAAATCTTATAAAGCTCCATCAAGATACTATAAACAAGCAAACCTGAACATGATAAGAACGACCAGCAACCGTTCATGGGTGTATGTTTTGTAGGAGTTTGACCCGGGGAACAATCCAAGAAATGCATAGCTGTAAAAAAAAACTTAGATAAACACAATCTATAACCTAAAAAGTTAAATGAAGCCAAAAAACACTCAGTTTAATCATTTAAAACTAATATAGTCTTGGATCTTACAGAGCCATATAGTCGACTAGAAGAATATGTTACAATTTTTAATCATTTTAAGCTAATATGTCTTATGCCATTCTTCGTTTACTTTACAACTTTTGCTAAGAATAAATTATATTTTACACTTTCTTCAACATTCTAAACTCATATGTGCTATAATTCTAATATTTCTCTTAACCAAATAAAATACCAGTTGCATTTTCGCATTCAAAAAAAATACCATAGCAACTTTGTAAAATGCTTCCTTTATTTTTATTTAAAATTAAAATATCTTTTCAAACATTCAGTCTTCAGGAACAATCATTTATTAGAGTAGAGTTTTTATCCATATACTCCTAAATTGAGTCAAGCAAATGATTGCCAGACTTACCACCTAGGAATTGGTTATACACTAAGCAGTCTTAATATATCCCTTCAGCACAAAAGTTGAAGTGTTTAACATAGGTTGAAGAATATCTTAAAGATATAAATCTTACACAGATGTTATATTTTTCCTAATTCATGGAGCAAAACAACATGGATGCATATTCATCGGATTTAGTAATAGAGTTTGTATAAACACATGACATTTGTTCTTTCTATAACACTGCAATTCTGAAGTGATAACCAAAACTGTTCTATCATGGGTGACACCAACAACGGAGGAGACCGTAGATGCAAATAACCAGAGGGCATAGGCGTAGGAAATTCAGAGCGACCTCTAACCAAATGAATGCATCTATTCTAATATGCAAATTGAGATGCATACAAACAAATTGATTTTTTTTTTTTTTCACAACTAGCACTTCAACATAAAAATTAAACACCACATACATGAATTTCTTTCATTCATAAAAATAAAATCAATCAAATTGTTATACTAACCACACATCCAAGCGGCAATTTGATGTTTACCTCAAAACATCAGTGCCTCTTCTACTAAACAACCCTGCACGACCTTCACCAACAACTTTGCAATGGAGAGAACATAAAAATAGATGTCCCTTTCAAGCCTTCGAATTAATTTTTATAGTGGATTATGAATAATCTATGCTTAACACCTGGTAAATTTCATGCATATGACTAGGCTCTCCGAATGCCAAGTAATCCACATATAACGGATGCCAAGTATATAACAAGTTGATAATTTATTTTTGTAATCATTTTGCATAGTAATTATTATTTTTTTATTATTTATATATAATCTTATATGAATTTTCATATTTATGCCGTTAGTTATATAATTTAGTTTATTTATTTATTTATTATTATTTATTATTTATTTAGTTATTTATTTATTTATTTATTATTTTTTTATATTGAAATAGGAAGCATGCACTTTAAAACGTATTTCCATAGATAAACATAGCTCCTTATATGCAACTACATGTATACACCTACATGAGCTGTTAGACAGGTATATTGCTATTAGGGTCTTTGCCCTAAAACTGCAAATATTCTACCGCTCATCATATATTCCCTACTTACCTTTACCTCTGCCCTCATCTTACTAACATGAGAAGAAGTCTAGTTCACTTTCTCGTTCCCTCAACAGGTTCTACCTGTACCTGCATTCATTGAATTATTAGCAATACCATATTCAAACAGTTAAAGCAAACAAACAAATTCGTGCGTTTGGAAGGGTTGTTACATACTCCCCCTATAGAATTAAACTTAGTCCCTGTGTTTGCAGTGCATATAGAAAATAATATGTCACCATAATTAACTAAAATAGTGACAACATAGCATAAAAGAGATTCACTAAACATTCATGCATAAAATATTATAATTTTTGAATAAAAAATATGATTCTCATTGCTTAAACAAAAATGGAAACTATCTTTTCATAATGGCGCCTATGACCAACACATGGCATTTGTGCTTCCCTCTCAAAAGAGACCCCATGGGTCTATAAAAGGTGGGACTTTTCTCACCCAAAGGGACATATAGAAGGATATTTCAAGCAACGAAGTGTTGTCGAGTTGAACACCCACTTGCATCCCCTTTGATTCACCTTCTCACATCCACCAATCTCTTTTGCAAGGGAGGTTGTTGGGTGGCTTTTGGAGGCTTGAATCTGACCCAAATCCAACATATGGACACTTGAATCAACCAATTTGCCGACCCCCCAATCCTAAGAGGTTTTGGGCCCATCCCTAGTGGATTGGCTCCAAAATCAAGTACCAACGGTGGGAGGCCCACTTGGGCACCCCCGCACTTTCTAAGTTTTATTCCAAAAGCATTCTAGATTACTTGTTCATGTTGCATTTTGTGTTACTCTGCTTGGTGAATTCATAGCTTCAATTTCATAAAATTCTGATCAGATTTTATCATGCTTTGTGTCGCTTTGTTGTTTCACTAACTTGCAGGTGGCGATATCGAATTCCCAAGGATAGAGGCCAAATTGGGAGAATCCGACCATCTGGGTCGTCCCAAAATGGCCCCAATTACATAACCCCCCTATTTGCAGGTGTTTTGCAGGTCCCGGGATTTGACATTGGAGCAGCAACAGGTCGGCTTTTTCAACACAGAAGAATTTGTCCCATCTAGGGACGAATAACAGTAGAATTCGTCCCACCCAGGGACGAATAGCAGTCAGAGTTCGTCCTGCCCAGGGACGAATTCCAGTTGAAGGCAGATTGGCAAACTGTTTCAATGGCAGTGGCCCTCTGGTGATGTACTCTGTTTGTTGTCAAGTTTTTAGGTCATTTAGGCTTACTTTATTTGTTGTTTCAGATAGTTGTTCGTATGCATCTTTTACCAATTTCAAAGCATGAATTCTCTTTCTTCTCATAGGTGCTACTAACATTTTGTCTGTCTCTTTGATTGTAGGAGGAACAGCAAGAAGTGAGGATTTACCAACAACAACGACGGCAACACTTTGGCCCGCCCATTTTGCATGTGGGCACGCGGAAGGAGAACACTTACCAAGATTGTAACCGGATCCATTTAACGCTCCTAGCCCCTAAAAAGGGAGGAGGTGATTTTGTAACCGTGTTAGATAAGTTTAATAAAAGGGTTGTGACTTCTCTTTAAAGCTTTTGTAACTCGTTTCAGTCTATTTGCCTCTTTCATTTTAATGCATTTCTTGTTTTAGGGCTTAGGCGCTGTTTCAATTCGAATGCATCTAAGTAGTTGTTCTTTCTGAAAAGCTTCCGAAATCTCGTGCTTTCAGTGGCGATCACGGTGGGACTCTGTTCCCTGGTTTTTAAGATCACAAAAACTGATCAAATTTTTGTGTTTTGTGTTTGACAGGTACCTTTATGGTTTCTGACTGTTATTCGTCCTTGGCTGTGGCAATTGCTTTACTGAAATTCATCTGACCCTGAGATGAATTCAAATTCATCTCTGGAGGGGATGAATTTTGTTCTATAATTCGTCTCACCGAGGGACGAATTTCTATCTGCAACTTTTCAGAGCAGAAATTCAAAAGCAACCGGTCCAGGCAGAGAAGAGGTAGGGATTTTCATGATCTCTGTTAAATTTTCTGTTTCTGTTTCTATTTATTTAATTGTTTTCATTTAATCCTGCATTGCATTAGGAAAATTCATTTATGCTTGTTTCATTTTCATTAAATAAAATGAATCCCACACACTTCACGCAATAATTTTAAACCAAGGAGTTGGTCGTAAGACCCCAGCCCTTGAGCAAGATCAACGGTGGGTTCATAACCACCTTGGCTTAGCTTTGCATCCATTTCTCGATTCTCAACTGTTGTTAGGCGTAAATATTTACGAAAGCTGACCGAGTGTCGCTGGGGTGATTCCCATGCGCGCGAGGATAAGTTTTCTATGGTAGGTGCCATTAACAGGACAATCCCCCTTTTGTACCGCCTACGTACCATGTACCTTCTGCTCTCACATACCTATAGTCTCCCTCTCGTAAGGGCGGGTATATAGAGAGGTTGGTATATCGGCCTGGTTGGTATATTGAAGGGGCGACCGTTTTGGGAGTTATATGAGTCGTCATAATGCATTTAAACGTTCTTCAAAACCTACAAAAACAAAACAAAACATCAAAATGCACTAAACCAGTTTAGGACACACTATTTAAACCCTTAAAAGAGATAATCACGGTTTGCGCATGTGTGTGTTCATTTTTGCTTAGTGTAACAAAAAAAAAAATCATCATAAACAAAAAGATAAAAATTTACGCATTTTGTCACTTGTTCCAAAAAGCTCCAAGGATTCCCGTAATCGCTTGGTCACTCCAAAATGCCCCAAATGTGTCCATGAACCCTTTGGTCAACCCAAAATCACCCCAAATGTGCCCATAAGTGATGCAGGAGCTTCCAACAAAATATGGGAAATCTTATATTTTTCCCTAAATTTTAGTGCATCTTGTCGGGGCCATAACTTCTCAACCGTAGCTCCGATTGACATGAAATTTTACAGGGAGTTAGTTGGTATAATTTTAAATGAAATAGAATATTGTAGCAATCCATAATATTTGGTGATGATCAGATCACAAATATTAAAGGAAATAGAAGAGCAGTTAAATGAAATTTGATCTAGGCTCAAGGAGGCCTCTAATGGAAAGAAGAGCTATGCTAATCTGAAATGAACTCCAAGGGAATTTACTATGGGATACAGAGTATTCTTGAGAGTTAAAAATTCAAAAAGCTCCATTAAATCCACCAATATTAGCCCAATATTTGTAGGACCATTTGCCATTACTGATAAAATTAGCCCAAGTAGCCTACAAACTGGCCTTACCCCCTAACTCGTCTTAATCGGCCTTACCCCCTAACCTATCTTAAATCCATGATAATTTTAATGTGTCTCTCCTAAAGAAATATATACCGGATCCTTATCATGTTTTAAATGTTGACCATTTGTAGATAACGGATCCCTTGCACATTGAGGTGTGACCAATCGGGATTCTTGGCTACAGGACAAAACAATTAAGGAAAAAGAATACTGAACAATGTAGGGTCCAATGGGACCAATATTCTGAAAATTATGCCACATGGGAAAATGTGGACATTATGAAAAGACAATTTCCTTTTTTGTTTAAACAATGATATAATCATATTTTTGATTCAAAAATTATAATATTTTGATATGTATGGATGTTTGAATGAATTTCTTTTATGCTATGCTAACACTATTTTTATGAATCCAATTGATTATGAAGACTTGTTTAATATTATTATGTGCATTGTAAAACACAGGCACTGTGTTTAATCTTAGGGGGAGAGTATGTAACAACCCTTCCAAATTTAGTTTTTGCTTTGCCTACATTAATTACAAGAAATATGTACTGCTAATTTATCTGTGATTGCAGAGACATATATCAAATCTGGTGGAAATGATGTCTCTCTCAAGTACCCAACTAGGTTAACCAGTGAAAGGTAAGATAAGGGGTGTGATGAGCGGCGGTGTATTTACCCTGATTAGGGATTCAAAAATTCCTATTGGAAATGCATCCACCAGCGGCTCATGTAGATGCATTTCATGTAGTCGCATTATTAGGTTGAATGCTTTGTCTGTAATCTTAGAAAAATATATATAATAAAATAATAATAATAATGTAAATAAATTAAATAATAATAATAATGTAAATAAATTAAATCATAAAAATATAATAATAAAATGATAATGTTAATAAGTTTATAAAAATAAAGTAAAAGTGAAATAATATATAATAATAATAATAATAATAAATAATAACAATAATATTTTAACTAAATAAACAAATAAAAATAAAGAATATATAGATAACTTTATGAAATACATATAAGCGAATATGATAACAGAGAAAATAATTAAATTTTAAGTAAATTGAGGTGCATCAGCATTCCATTTGGCGAGTGCTAAAGAAAGAATTCTCCACGTATCTAAATAGGTGTTTAACTCAAAAATAACTCTTTTCCCTATAAATGGAAGTGGAAAGGTAAGGATGAGTATCATCTGTTTTGCGATAGCAGTACTTGGAGAGTAGGACAACGATATGCTAACAAGAAAAGTGAGCGATAACCAGTAAGGTTGACTATCTTAAACTATATATGTTTAACAGGCTTGTCTGGAAGGAGGAGAATGTATCAAAGAATGGAGATTTTTAATTAATTATAATTTAAGAATAGTTGAAATAAAATTGTGATTGTTATATGAATGCTTTGCTATAACAATTACTGCATGGAAAAAAATTAGAGATGTATTTGCTTGTCACATTTAGGATAGTTGCATTGCAAATATTACAGGCAACTCCGACCCCTTGTATAGTAGACTGGTTAACCATAGCCTAGGGAAGGGATACCTCAAAGGAATGTTGCCGCAAAGCTTGTGAAGGATTTCCATAGTAGCTCTCAGTTATATGTTTTATATTTATTTTTCCTTGAAAGGCTATAATAAGATAACCCGGTGCTATTTTAGCTATGTTTTATTAGATGTAAACCAGCCATATAGTTCGAAAAGATCTGTCACAACCTTGAATTCTCTATATTTTGCCTGTATTACCGTGTATAAATGGAAAGAGATTCTGAAATGGAGGTTATAACTGTATGAGATATGGTTTATTTTTAATTATTTAGATGACGGTGTTGGAATTATATTGTATATTGTGTAATGATATAACTTGAATTTAACTAAAAATAAAGTACTAATGCTTAGACGAAAAGAATCTTTGTTTTAGTATTTAAATATTGTTGTGTTACTTCAGAACTTTACAATATTATAAGAAATAAGATATTTAGGGAAGCCAAATAGTAGTGAAGTATAAACATATTATTAATAGCTCGTTATTTCCTTCATCCTTCTACGTATTTACATTTAGGTAAAACTTTTGTCGGCTATGAATGGCAGTGTAAACAATAGTTTTTTCAAAGCATGCACATAGTAATACTCAAAAACTATATCAAGCATTCCTGAGCTATCTATGCGTCCATACAAAATTAAAAAAAAATAAAATAAATAATAATAAAAAAAATTAGTGATGGTTGTGTTTGGTTTTGTGTTACTCCTATAGTAAGTTCTTAAGTTCCAAATATAAGAATAAAGGACCTTTGTATTCTAAAATTATTGATATGTAAATAGAAATAGCATTGGAAGTTGTGCGAAAAGACTATCATTTGTATTTAAAAGAATTTTGTATTAAAAGTATGCGATAGGTTTTTTTTCGCAAGCTCTCTCTCCAAGTGAACCAATCCGCAATTACAACCGCCATAGTGAAGAAATAAGGGAACCAAAAATCTTATAAAGCTCCATCAAGATACTATAAACAAGCAAACCTGAACATGATAATAACGACCAGCAACCGTTCATGGGTGTATGTTTTGTAGGAGTTTGACCCGGGGAACAATCCAAGAAATGCATAGCTGTAAAAAAAAACTTAGATAAACACAATCTATAACCTAAAAAGTAAAATGAAGCCAAAAAACACTCAGTTTAATCATTTAAAACTAATATAGTCTTGGATCTTACAGAGCCATATAGTCGACTAGAAGAATATGTTACAAATTTTTAATCATTTTAAGCTAATATGTCTTATGCCATTCTCCGTTTACTTTACAACTTTTGCTAAGAATAAATTATATTTTACACTTTCTTCAACATTCTAAACTCATATGTGCTATAATACTAATATTTCTCTTAACCGAATAAAATACCAGTTGCATTTTCGCATTCAAAAAAAATACCATAGCAACTTTGTAAAATGC
The DNA here is from genome assembly GCA_028583015.1 of Wollemia nobilis. Lineage (NCBI taxonomy): Eukaryota > Viridiplantae > Streptophyta > Pinopsida > Araucariales > Araucariaceae > Wollemia > Wollemia nobilis. Next base: position 19,566,840 of record JAQPPZ010017235.1, read on the forward strand.
TTCCTTTATTTTTATTTAAAATTAAAATATCTTTTCAAACATTCAGTCTTTAGGAACAATCATTTATTAGAGTAGAGTTTTTATCCATATACTCCTAAATTGAGTCAAGCAAATGATTGCCAGACTTACCACCTGGGAATTGGTTATACACTAAGCAGTCTTAATCTATCCCTTCAGCACAAAATGTGCAGTGTTTAACATAGGTTGAAGAATATCTGAAAGATATAAATCTTACACAGATGTTATCTTTTTCCTAATTCATGGAGCAAAACAACATGGACTCATAGTCATCGGATTTAGTAATAGATTTTGTATAAACACAAGACGTCTGTTCTTTCTATAACACTGCAATTCTAAAGTGATAACCAAAACTGTTCTATCATGGGTGACACCAACAATGGTGGAGACTGTAGATGCAAATAACCAGAGGGCATATGCGTAGGAAATTCAGAGCGACCTCTAACAAAATGAATGCATCTATTCTAATATGCAAATTGAGATGCATACAAACAAATTGATTTTTTTTTTTTTCACAACTAGCACTTCAACATAAAAATTAAACACCACATACATGAATTTCTTTCATTCATAAAAATAAAATCAATAATATTGTTATACTAACCACACATCCAAGCGGCAATTTGATGTTTACCTCAAAACATCAGTGCCTCTTCTACTAAACAACCCTGCACGACCTTCACCAACAACTTTGCAATGGAGAGAACATAAAAATAGATGTCCCTTTCAAGCCTTCGAATTAATTTTTATAGTGGATTATGAATAATCTATGCTTAACACCTGGTAAATTTCATGCATATGACTAGGCTCTCCGGATGCCAAGTAATCCACATATAACGGATGCCAAGTATATAACAAGTTGATAATTTATTTTTGTAATCATTTTGCATAGTAATTATTATTTTTTTATTATTTATATATAATCTTATATGAATTTTCATATTTATGCCATTAGTTATATAATTTAGTTTATTTATTTATTTATTATTATTTATTATTTATTTAGTTATTTATTTATTTATTTATTATTTTTTTATATTGAAATAGGAAGCATGCACTTTAAAATGTATTTCCATAGATAAACATAGCTCCTTATATGCAACTACATGTATACACCTACATGAGCTGTTAGACAGGTATATTGCTATTAGGGTCTTTGCCCTAAAACTGCAAATATGCTACCGCTCGTCATATATTCCCTACTTACCTTTACCTCTGCCCTCATCTTACCAACATGAGAAGAAGTCTAGTTCACTTTCTCGTTCCCTCAACAGGTTCTACCTGTACCTGCATTCATTGAATTATTAGCAGTACCATATTCAAACAGTTAAAGCAAGCAAACAAATTCGTGCGTTTGGAAGGGTTGTTACATACTCCCCCTCTAGAATTAAACTTAGTCCCCTGTGTTTGCAAGTGCATATAGAAAATAATATGTCACCATAATTAACTAAAATAGTGACAACATAGCATAAAAGAGATTCACTAAACATTCATGCATAAAATATTATAATTTTTGAATAAAAAATATGATTCTCATTGCTTAAACAAAAATGGAAACTATCTTTTCATAATGGCGCCTATGACCAACACATGGCATTTGTGCTTCCCTCTCAAAATAGACCCCATGGGTCTATAAAAGGTGGGACTTTTCTCACCCAAAGGGACATATAGAAGGATATTTCAAGCAACGAAGTGTTGTCGAGTTGAACACCCACTTGCATCCCCTTTGATTCACCTTCTCACATCCACCAATCTCTTTTGCAAGGGAGGTTGTTGGGTGGCTTTTGGAGGCTTGAATCTGACCCAAATCCAACATATGGACACCTGAATCAACCAATTTACCGACCCCACCAATTCTAAGAGGTTTTGGGCCCATCCCTAGTGGATTGGCTCCAAAATCAAGTACCAACGGTGGGAGGCCCACTTGGGCACCCCCGCACTTTCTAAGTTTTATTCCAAAAGCATTCTAGATTACTTGTTCATGTTGCATTTTGTGTTACTCTGCTTGGTGAATTCATAGCTTCAATTTCATAACATTTTGATCAGATTTTATCATGTTTTGTGTCGCTTTGTTGTTTCACTAACTTGCAGGTGGTGATATCGAATTCCTGAGGATAGAGGCCAAATTGGGAGAATCCGACCATCTGGGTCGTCCCAAAATGGCCCCAATTACATAACCCCCCTGTTTGCAAGCGTTTTGCAGGTCCCAGGATTGGACATTGGAGCAGCAGCAGGTCGGATTTTTCAACACAGAAGAATTCGTCCCATCCAGGGACGAATAACAACAGAATTCGTCCCACCCAGGGACAAATAGCAGTCAGAGTTCGTCCTGCCCAGGGAAGAATTCCAGTTGAAGGTAGATTGGTCAACTGTTTCAATGGCAGTGGCCCTCTGGTGATGTACTCTATCTGTTGTCAAGTTTTTAGGTCATTTAGGCTTACTTTATTTACTATTTCAGATAGTTGTTCGTATGCATCTTTTACCAATTTCAAAGCATGAATTCTCTTTCTTCTCACAGGTGCTACTAACGCTTTGTCTGTCTCTTTTATTGCAGGAGGAATAGCAAGAAGTGAGGATTTACCAACAACGGCGGTGGCAACACTTTGGCCCGCCCATTTTGCATGTGGGCACGTGGAAGGAGAACACTTACCAAGATTGTAACCGGATCCGTTTAACGCTCCTAGCTCCTAAAAAGGGAGGAGGCAATTTTGTAACCATGTTGGATAAGTTTAATAAAAGGACTGTGACTTCTCTTTAAAGCTTTTGTAACTCGTTTCGATCTATTTGCCTCTTTCATTTTAATGCATTTCTTGTTTTAGGGCTTAGGCGATGTTTCAATTCGAATGCATCTAAGTAGTTGTTCTTTCTGAAAAGCTTCCAGAATCTCGTGCTTTCAGTGGCGATCACGATGGGACTCTGTTCCCTGGTTTTTAAGATCACAAAAACTGATCAAATTTTTGTGTTTTGTGTTTGACAGGTACCTTTTTGGTTTCCGACTGTTATTCGTCCTTGGCTGTGGCGATTGCTTTACTGAAATTCGTCTGACCCTGAGACGAATTCAAATTCATCTCTAGGGGGGACGAATTATGTTCTGTAATTCGTCTCACCGAGGGACGAATTTTTGTCTGCAAATTTTCAGAGCAGAAATTCAGAAGCAACCGCTCCAGGCAGAGAAGAGGTAGGGATTTTCATGATCTCTATTAATTTTTTTGTTTCTGTTTCTGTTTCTTTAATTTTTTTCATTTAATCCTGCATTGCATTAGGAAAATTCATTTATGCTTGTTTCATTTTTGTTAAATAAAATGAATCCCACACACTTCACGCAATAATTTTAAACCAAGGAGCTGGTCGTAAGACCCCAGCCCTTGAGCAAGACCAACGGTGGGTTCATCACCACCTTGGCTTAGCTTTGCATCCATTTCTCGATTGTCAACTGTTGTTAGGCGTAAATCCTGATGAAAGTCGATCGAGTGTCACTGGGGTGATTCCCATGTGCGCGAGGATAAGTTTTCTATGGTAGGTGCCATTAACAGGACAATCCCCCTTTCGTACCGCCTACGTACCACGTACCTTCTGCTCTCACGTACCTATAGTCTCCCTCTCGTAAGGGCGTGCATATAGAGAGGTTGGTATATCGCCCTGGTTGGTATATTGAAGGAGCGACCGTTTTGGGAGTTATATGAGTCGTCATAATGCATTTAAACGTTCTTCAAAACCTACAAAAACAAAACAAAACATCAAAATGCACTAAACCAGTTTAGGACACACTATTTAAACCCTTAAAAGAGATAATCACGGTTTGCGCATGTGTGTGTTCATTTCTTCTTAGTGTAACAAAAAAAAAATCATAAACAAAAAGATAAAAATTTACGCATTTTGTCACTTGTTCCAAAAAGCTCCAAGGATTCCCGTAATCGCTTGGTCACTCAAAAATGCCCCAAAGGTGTCCATGAACCCTTTGGTCAACCCAAAATCACCCAAAATGTGCCCATAAGTGATGCAGGAGCATCCAACAAAATATGGGAAATCTTATATTTTTCCCTAAATTTTAGTGCATCTTGTCGGGGCCATAACTTCTCAACCGTAGCTCCGATTGACACGAAATTTTATAGGGAGTTAGTTGGGATAATTTTAAAGGAAATAGAATATTGTAGCAATCCAGAATATTGGGTGATGATCAGATCAGAAATATTAAAGGAAATAGAAGAGCAGTTAAATGAAATTTGATCTAGGCTCAAGGAGGCCTCTAATCGAAAGAAGAGCTATGCTGATCTGAAATGAACTCCAAGGGAATTTACTATGGGATACAAAGTCTTCTTGAGAGTTAAAAATTCAAAAATCTCCATTAAATCCACCAAGCTTAGCCCAATATTTGTAGGACCATTTGCCATTACTAATAAAATCAGCCCGATGAGCCTACAAACCGGCCTTACCCCCTAACTCGTCTTAAGCGGCCTTACCCCCTAACCTATCTTAAATCCATGATAATTTTAATGTGTCTCTCCTTAAGAAATATATACCGGATCCCTCTCATGTTTGGAATTTTGATAATTTGTAGATGATCGATCCCTTGCACATTGAGGTGTGACCTATCAGAATTCTTGGCTTCAGGACAAAACAATTAAGGAAAAAGAATACTGAACAATGTAGGGTCCAATGGGACCAATATTCTGAAAATAATGCCACATGGGAAAATGTGGACATTATGAAAAGACAATTTCCTTTTTTGTTTAAACAATGATATAATCATATTTTTGATTCAAAAATTATAATATTTTGATATGTATGGATGTTTGAATGAATTTCTTTTATGCTATGCTAACACTATTTTTATGAATCCAAATGATTATGATGACTTGTTTAATATTATTATGTGCATTGTAAAACACAAGCACTGTGTTTAATCTTAGGGGGAGAGTATGTAACAACCCTTCCAAATTTAGTTTTTGCTTTGCCTACTTTAATTACAAGAAATATGTACTGCTAATTTATCTGTGATTGCAGACACATATATCAAATCTGGTGGAAATGATGTCTCTCTCAAGTACCCAACTAGGTTAACCAGTGAAAGGTAAGATAAGGGGTGTGATGAGCGGCGGTGTATTTACCATGATTAGGGATTCAAAAATTCCTATTGGAAATGCATCCACCAACGGCTCATGTAGATGCATTTCATGTAGTCGCATTATTAGGTTGAATGCTTTGTCTGTAATCTTAGAAAAATATATATAATAAAATAATAATAATAATGTAAATAAATTAAATAATAATAATAATGTAAATAAATTAAATCATAAAAATATAATAATAAAATGATAATGTTAATAAGTTTATAAAAATAAAGTAAAAGTGAAATAATAAAAAATAATAATAATAATAAATAATAACAATAATATTTTAACTAAATAAACAAATAAAAAAAGAATATATAGATAACTTTATGAAATACATATAAGCGAATATGATAACAGAGAAAATAATTAAATTTTAAGTAAATTGAGGTGCATCAGCATTCCATTTGGCGAGTGCTAAAGAAAGAATTCTCCACGTATCTAAATAGGTGTTTAACTCAAAAATAACTCTTTTCCCTATAAATGGAAGTGGAAAGGTAAGGATGAGTATCATCTATTTTGCGATAGCAGTACTTGGAGAGTAGGACAACGATATGCTAACAAGAAAAGTGAGCGATAACCAGTAAGGTTGACTATCTTAAACTATATATGTTTAATAGGCTTGTCTGGAAGGAGGAGAATGTATCAAAGAATGGAGATTTTTAATTAATTATAATTTAAGAATAGTTGAAATAAAATTGTGATTGTTATATGAATGCTTTGCTATAACAATTACTGCATGGAAAAAAATTAGAGATGTATTTGCTTGTCACATTTAGGATAGTTGCATTGCAAATATTACAGGCCACTCTGACCCCTTGTATAGTAGACTGGTTAACCGTAGCCTAGGGAAGGGATACCTCAAAGGAATGTTTCCGCAAAGCTTGTGAAGGATTTCCATAGTAGCTCTCAGTTATATGTTTTATATTTATTTTTCCTTGAAATGCTATAATAAGATAACCCGGTGCTATTTTAGCTATGTTTTATTAGATGTAAACCAGCCATATAGTTCGGAAAGATCTGTCACAACCTTCAATTCTCTATATTTTTCCTGTATTACCATGTATAAATGGAAAGAGATTCTGAAATGGAGGTTATAACTGTATGAGATATGGTTTATTTTCAATTATTTAGATGGCGGTGTTGGAATTATATTGTATATTGTGTAATGATATAACTTGAATTTAACTAAAAATAAAGTACTAATGCTTAGACGAAAAGAATCTTTGTTTTAGTATTTAAATATTGTTGTGTTACTTCAGAACTTTACAATATTATAAGAAATAAGATATTTAGGGAAGCCAAATAGTAGTGAAGTATAAACATATTATTAATAGCTCGTTATTTCCTTCATCCTTCTACGTATTTACATTTAGGTAAAACTTTTGTCGGCTGTGCATGGCAGTGTAAACAATAGTTTTTTCAAAGCATGCACATAGTAATACTCAAAAACTATATCAAGCATTCCTGAGCTATCTATGCGTCCATACAAAATTAAAAAAAAATAAAATAAATAATAATAAAATAAATTAGTGATGGTTGTGTTTGGTTTTGTGTTACTCCTATAGTAAGTTCTTAAGTTCCAAATATAAGAATAAAGGACCTTTGTATTCTAAAATTATTGATATGTAAATAGAAATAGCATTGGAAGTTGTGCGAAAAGACTATCATTTGTATTTAAAAGAATTTTGTATTAAAAGTATGCGATAGGTTTTTTTTCGCAAGCTCTCTCTCCAGGTGAACCAATCCGCAATTACAACCGCCATAGTGAAGAAATAAGCGAACCAAAAATCTTATAAAGCTCCATCAAGATACTATAAACAAGCAAACCTGAACATGATAAGAACGACCAGCAACCGTTCATGGGTGTATGTTTTGTAGGATTTTGACCCGGGGAACAATCCAAGAAATGCATAGCTGTAAAAAAAAAACTTAGATAAACACAATCTATAACCTAAAAAGTTAAATGAAGCCAAAAAACACTCAGTTTAATCATTTAAAACTAATATAGTCTTGGATCGTACAGAGCCATATAGTCGACTAGAAGAATATGTTACAAAATTTTAATCATTTTAAGCTAATATGTCTTATGCCATTCTCTTTTTACTTTACAACTTTTGCTAAGAATAAATTATATTTTACACTTTCTTCAACATTCTAAACTCATATGTGCTATAATACTAATATTTCTCTTAACCGAATAAAATACCAGTTGCATTTTTGCATTAAAAAAAAATACCATAGCAACTTTGTAAAATGCTTCCTTTATTTTTATTTAAAATTAAAATATCTTTTCAAACATTCAGTCTTCAGGAACAATCATTTATTAGAGTAGAGTTTTTATCCATATACTCCTAAATTGAGTCAAGCAAATGATTGCCAGACTTACCACCTAGGAATTGGTTATACACTAAGCAGTCTTAATATATCCCTTCAGCACAAAAGGTGCAGTGTTTAACATAGGTTGAAGAATATCTGAAAGATATAAATCTTACACAGATGTTATCTTTTTCCTAATTCATGGAGCAAAACAACATGGACGCATATTCATCGAATTTAGTAATAGAGTTTGTATAAACACATGATGTCTGTTCTTTCTATAACACTGCAATTCTGAAGTGATAACCAAAACTGTTCTATCATGGGTGACACCAACAATGGAGGAGACAGTAGATGCAAATAACCAGAGGGCATAGGCGTAGGAAATTCAGAGCGACCTCTAACCAAATGAATGCATCTATTCTAATATGCAAATTGAGATGCATACAAACAAATTGATTTTTTTTTTTTCACAACTAGCACTTCAACATAAAAATTAAACACCACATACATGAATTTCTTTCATTCATAAAAATAAAATCAATCATATTGTTATACTAACCACACATCCAAGCGGCAATTTGATGTTTACCTCAAAACATCAGTGCCTCTTCTACTAAACAACCCTGCACGACCTTCACCAACAACTTTGCAATGGAGAGAACATAAAAATAGATGTCCCTTTCAAGCCTTCAAATTAATTTTTATAGTGGATTATGAAGAATCTATGCTTAACACCTGGTAAATTTCATGCATATGACTAGGCTCTCCGGATGCCAAGTAATCCACATATAACGGATGCCAAGTATATAACAAGTTGATAATTTATTTTTGGTTTTTATATTGAAATAGGAAGCATGCACTTTAAAACGTATTTCCATAGATAAACATAGCTCCTTATATGCAACTACATGTATACACCTACATGAGCTGTTAGACAGGTATATTGCTATTAGGGTCTTTGCCCTAAAACTGCAAATATTCTACCGCTCATCATATATTCCCTACTTACCTTTACCTCTGCCCTCATCTTACCAACATGAGAAGAAGTCTAGTTCACTTTCTCGTTCCCTCAACAGGTTCTACCTGTACCTGCATTCATTGAATTATTAGCAGTACCATATTCAAACAGTTAAAGCAAACAAACAAATTCGTGCGTTTGGAAGGGTTGTTACATACTCCCCCTATAGAATTAAACTTAGTCCCTGTGTTTGCAGTGCATATAGAAAATAATATGTCACCATAATTAACTAAAATAGTGACAACATAGCATAAAAGAGATTCACTAAACATTCATGCATAAAATATTATAATTTTTGAATAAAAAATATGATTGTCATTGCTTAAACAAAAATGGAAACTATCTTTTCATAATGGCGCCTATGACCAACACATGGCATGTGTGCTTCCCTCTCAAAAGAGACCCCATGGGTCTATAAAAGGTGGGACTTTTCTCACCCAAAGGGACATATAGAAGGATATTTCAAGCAACGAAGTGCTATCGAGTTGAACACCCACTTGCATCCCCTTTGATCCACCTTCTCACATCCACCAATATCTTTTGCAAGGGAGGTTGTTGGGTGGCTTTTGGAAGCTTGAATCTGACCCAAATCCAACATATGGACACCTGAATCAACCAATTTGCCGACCCCCCCAATCCTAAGAAGTTTTGGGCCCATCCCTAGTGGATTGGCTCCAAAATCAAGTACCAACGGTGGGAGGCCCACTTGGGCACCCCCACACTTTCTAAGTTTTATTCCAAAAGCATTCTAGATTACTTTTTCATGTTGCATTTTGTGTTACTCTGCTTGGTGAATTCATAGCTTCAATTTCATAACATTCTGATCAGATTTTATCATGCTTTGTGTCGCTTTGTTGTTTCACTAACTTGCAAGTGGCGATATCGAATTCCCGAGGATAGAGGCCAAATTTGGAGAATCCGACCATCTGGGTCGTCCCAAAATGGCCCCAATTACATAACCCCCCTGTTTGTAGGCATTTTGTAGGTCCCGAGATTCGACATTGGAGCAGCAGCATGTCGGCTTTTTCAACACAGAAGAATTCGTCCCATCCAGGGACGAATAACAGCAGAATTCGTCCCACCCAGGGACGAATAGCAGTCAGAGTTCGTCCTACCCAGGGACAAATTCCAGTTGAAGGCAGATTAGCCAACTTTTTCAATGGCAGTGGCCCTCTGGTGATGTACTCTGTCTGTTGTCAAGTTTTTAGGTCATTTAGGCTTACTTTATTTACTGTTTCAAATAGTTGTTCGTATGCATATTTTACCAATTTCAAAGCATGAATTCTCTTTCTTCTCACAGGTGCTACTAACGCTTTGTCTGTCTCTTTGATTGCAGGAGGAATAGCAAGAAGTGAGGATTTACCAACAACAGCGGCGGCAACACTTTGGCCCGCCCATTTTGCATGTGGGCATGCGGAAGGAGAACACTTACCAAGATTGTAACCGGATCCGTTTAATGCTCCTAGCCCCTAAAAAGGGAAGAGGCAATTTTGTAATCGTGTTGGATAAGTTTAATAAAAGGGCTGTGACTTCTCTTTAAAGCTTTTGTAACTCGTTTCAGTCTATTTGCCTCTTTCATTTTAATGCATTTCTTGTTTTAGGGCTTAGGCGCTGTTTCAATTCGAATGCATCTAAGTAGTTGTTCTTTCTGAAAAGCTTTCGGAATCTCATGCTTTCACAAATGTTCTACATTTACTTTCTGGTATTCTAGGCATTTTTCCACAAATTTAGTGATATCCCTCTTCATCCTTGGCCAATAATAATCCCTTCTCAAATTTTCATGCATCTTAACATAGCCCGGGTGTGTGAAGTATGGAGCGTAGTGTACCTCCTTAAGTAACTTACTTCTAAGATTTTGGTCATTACGTACTGTAGACACCAAAACAGCACCAATCCGATTATGTGACTGCAAACACTAATCGCTTTGACAAACACAGCCCCCAGGGCAGCCCTCAGAGGTCAAACAGTGGTCCTAACCACTTTCATAACAATTTTGTAAGGTCAGGAAGCAATTTGGAACATTTAGACACTTTGCTCAGTATTCGTCTCACCCAGGGACGAATACTAACTGGAATTCGTCTCACCCAGGGACGAATTCTAAAATTGTCTCACCCAGGGACGAATTCCAAGTTTAATGGGCAAAAAGAAGAATGGTGTCAAGTGGCAGCCCAGGATAGTCAGTTGATGATTCCTGCCTTGCACACGTGTGTGGGTGGATAGATAGGCCGTTAGAGGACTGTCACAAGGGCAGTTATGAGAGCCCAAGTCAATGGAGGACTCCCCTCCCTCATGGGAAGACATGACTGCCACATGGCACCTATGACCAACACATGGCATTTGTGCTTCCCTCTCAAAAGAGACCCCATGTGTCTATAAAAGGTGGGACTTTTCTCACCCAAAAGAACAGATAGAAGGAGATTTCAAGCAACGAAGTGCTTCCGAGTTGAACACCCACTTGCATCCCCTTTGATTCACCTTCTCACATCCACAAATATCTTTTGTAAGGGAGGTTGTTGGGTGGCTTTTAAAAGCTTGAATCTGACCCAAATCCAACATATGGACACCTGAATCAACCAATTTGCAGACATCCCAATCCTAAGAGGTTTTGGGCCCATCCCTAGTGGATTGGCGCCAAGATCAAGTGCCACCGGTGGGAGGCCCACTTGGGCACCCCCGCACTTTCCAAGTTTTGTTTCAAAAGCATTCTAGATTATTGTTTCAGGGTGCATATCATGTTATTCTGTTTGGTTAACTCATAGCTTCAATTTCATAACATTCTGATCAGATTTTATCATGCTTTGTGTCGCTTTGTTGTTTCACTAACTTGCAGGTGGTGATATCGAATTCCCAAGGATAGAGGCCAAATTAGGAGAATCCGACCATCTGGGTCGTCCCAAAATGTCCCCAATTACATAACCCCCCTGTTTTTAGGCATTTTGCAGGTCCCGAGATTCGACATTGGAGCAGCAGCAGGTCGGCTTTTCCAACACAGCAGAATTCGTCCCACCCAGGGACGAATAGCAGTCAAAATTCGTCCTGCCTAGGGATGAATTCCAGTTGAAGGTAGATTGGCCAACTGTTTCAATGGCAGTGGCCCTCTAGTGATGTTTTCTTTCCTCTGTCTAATTTTTAGGTCATTTAGAGTCATTTTGTCTATCGATTTGGCTAATTATTTACATGCATCTTTTGGCGATTTTAGAGAACAAACACTTACTATTTGCAACAGGTGCTACTGACATCTTTTTTGTTTCTTTGTTCACAGGAGGAGCAACAGAGGTGAAGGACTCATCAACATCAGCGGTGGCATCATCTTGGCCCGCCCATTTCAAGTGTGGGCACGCGGAAAGAGGAACCTTAAGTCTCGATTGTAGTCAAATTCTTTTAACGCTCCTAGCCCCTGAAAAGGGAGGAGGCATATTTGTAACAGAGATCAAGAAAGTTTAATGAAAGGGCTATGTTTTCTCCATTTTCTTGTGTCTCTTCCAATGCATTTCTTTTGTTTCATGCAATTTACATTTCTAGGACTTAAGCGTATTTGATTTTGAATGCATCGCAATTAGTGTTTCCTTCACCCGGAATGGGGATGAGCAAGATAACCATTTTGCTTTTGGTGACTTGGATTACTGTGCAAGTTTCATCTGACTAAATACAACAAAGGAGTTAGTGGAGCTAATTAGGTGATCCTCAGTACAGGTTCGATTGAAAGCCCATCTGGCACTGGCGGTATCCTGATAAATACCACAATAATGAACTCAATCGCACACACGGGGATGTGAAATAGCTGGGTCAAAAATATTTCTGATTCATACCTTGTTTAAAAGTCTTGTAAGATAAATTACAGTCATGGCTAGTGAGTTAAAATTGTCTGAGTCTCAAAAAACCTTAGCTACATTTATAAACCAACTGCGCTACTTTTCATCCTTACAATACCATCAGAAAATACAAAAAGAGAAAACTACATGTATACATACAAGAGCCATACATCATAGTAATCGCCCAAAAATGAATTAAAGAGCGTCTTAAACACCCTATGGTGTCGTAACCAAGCACCACAAATATCATTCATCAATTTCACTTTGCATATAAAAAATAAATCAAAAACATTTGCATTCATCATAACATAAGCATTCATCATAATAAATAAACATGCATACATCCATAGTCATTAGCCATCGTGCATAACAAAAATCAAATCATCACATGTAAAAAACCATAATAAAACCGGTATATATATATATATAGTCAAAAAAAATGCTCGCATGCTACAAAACTGGTCCTCAATCCCTGCAATCATATCCAAAAACCCAACCTAAAGTGTCGACCACCATAATCACGTAGGATCGGTGCGACGGGAACTACCCCCCATGGTGTGGGTCCTATGGGACCCGCAGGGCGGCTACTGCCAGTCCCCGTATCATGCCTGCTACCGCCTCCCTCATCTAATCGTCGGCGATGAGATGATGCTGACTGCTCAGTCGCACTATCCCTCGTTCACCACGAATATCCACTTACCGAGGGCTCAGGTAGCCGCCCACTAAGGTGGATGACCTCCCTCTCCAAGTCTATCCACTGTCGACAGTGCACCCCATACAGCTCCCCGTAGAGCTATGCCAATAGTGTCTGTCCCCATCTCAAAATCAGCGGTGCCTCTATCGGGCACTCTACCAACTGCCACACCAAATCCAGCAGGTTCCACAGAAACCTCACACCTGACAAATCAGGTAGAAGCATGTTAGAAATGAGGCCCATCAAAAATGCGTGCCTCACTCCTAACACCCCCCTCTCCTGCCACCAGCCAACCAAAATCCCACCAGCCTGGCAGTCCACCTCGGTTGTCTCCACTGGGTTCGTTACACCCAGCCGCCCCCATGCCCAAAGCATCTTGTAAGTACAGCAGTTCGCTGATCACGCGGCGATGACCTAATGGGAAGTCCATCTATCAGAATCCGAAGCAACCGATAGACATCCTCCAAAGTTATAGTCATCTCCCTTGTCGGAAGATGGAACGTGTTGGTCCGAGGATCCCAAAGTTTGATCAGGGCCGTCAGATAGGCCTGATCCGGGACCACAGGCTCTAGTCGAGACACCTGCTTGATCCCAAGGGCATCAATCCATTTCCAATCACCATCAGTCAGTGCACCCCGTGCCTCAATAAAAGCAGCAGGTACACGGTACCGGCTCCTAACTTGCAAAAGAAAACAATTCAACAAAAAATAAATAAAAATCATGGAAAATAACTATACAGAATAAAAAGAAAATTCAAGTAGTTGTCTTCAATCCAGTTTCAAGATTTAAGTTTTAAAACACATTTTGAAAAACAGCATCAAAAAAACAATTAAATAAAACAGGTACAAATTTAAAAAAAAAAAAATCTCTAGAAGACACTTATAGGTTTCGCTTCGGCTCCGCCGCTCGAACCAGTTTGTGCACTCATGATGGCAGAGAAAATTCCAGCAGCGCTTCGCTTCACAGAATTACCTCCTCCTTCCAGAGCTCCAAAATCGCAAGAAAAAAATGACACAAATGAGCCCAAATGCAAGTTTTGGCCCTTAAATAGGCCTTTTGAGCTGGAATTCATCCTTAACTGGGACGAGCGCTTAGGTTAGTGCTCGTCCCACCTAGGGACGAATTCAACAGCTGGAATTCGTCCCACCTAGGGATGAATTCAAACCAGCACTTCTAAAACATCAAAAAATGATCAAAAATGCACTAAAAACAGACAATAAATTTTCCCGATAGGAGTGCTATTGCATCTGACATCCAGAGCATACAAAATAGACATTGGAGTCACAAATTATCACTATCCTACTCCCTAAGAAGGCTACCATATCCGGACCGCTCCAAAGGAAGACGGATTTTCGATAATTTGATCCCCAAATGGTGTCACAAAAAACAACAAAAACAACAAATAAACGCAACACAAAAACACAGCAATAAGCATTTTCGGACACAAGTGCTCTTGCACTTAACCTCTAGGAAAATAAAATCAATGTCGGGGTTCAAATTTTCACTCTCCTACTTCCCAAAGAAGGCTATCATAGCCGAACCACTCCACGGGAAGATGGGTTGTCGACGATTTCACCCCATTATGGCATAACAAAAAGGGTTAACACCCACCAAAAACAGGTCCAGATGTTGGAAAAATTACACATGCTTGACGATAAACCATCTAAAGGCACCCTTGCACAAGTCATCTTGGGTCAAGCGACTCGTCGCTTTTCTCATGAAGGTCATTCCATCATCGATTCATCGCTTGAGGGGGTAGTCACACTTAGTCACCAATCAACAATCACACACCCAATTAAGGAAAACGACATGCATTCAAAGAATCATTGAAAAAGACAATTACGCTCCTGCTTGGGGCAAGAAACAAGCAACAATCAAATCAATCAAACACTTGGCATTTCGTGAAGCATGAACACAAGGTTCCCCTGAGGATAAAAGGTTGCGCCCTTTGCCTAATCATGACTGATCAATGTCCAAGTTCAAGTCACACCTCACCAAAATAGGTTAACACTTGAAATCAAACTCCCTAGCTCGTCAGAAGCAAGGATTCAAGAATGCATGCCCTTTCCATGCTTGGGGCATCAAAAGTTGGTTAGGTTACCAAGGAACCCTAATCATTAGTGCTTTGGTTATCTATTTTTGCTCGGCGCTGCGCTATGCACAATGCATCCCAAAAAGGGGCATCTGTAGACACCAAAATAGCACCAATCCGATTATGTGACTGCAAACACTGATCACTTTGACAAACATAGCCCCCAGGGCAGCCCTCGGGAGGTCAAACAGTGGTCCTAACCACTTTCATAGCAATTTTGTAAGGTCAAGAAGCAATTTGGCACATTTAGACACTTTGCTCAGTATTCGTCTCACCCAGGGACGAATACTAACTGGAATTCATCTCACCCAGGGACGAATTCTAAAATCGTCTCACCCAGGGAAGAATTCCAAGTTTAACGGGAAAAAAGAATAATGGTGCCAATTGGCAGCCCAAGACAGTTAGTTGATGACTCCTGCCTCGCACACGTGTGTGGGTGGATAGATAGGCCATTAGAGGACTGTCACAAGGGCAGTTATGAGAGCCCAAGTCAATGGAGGACTCCCCTCCCTCATGGGAAGACATGACTGCCACATGGCACCTATGACCAACACATGGCATTTGTGCTTCCCTCTCAAAAGAGACCCCATGGGTCTATAAAAGGTGGGATTTTTCTCACCCAAAAGAATAGATAGAAGGATATTTCAAGCAACGAAGTGCTGCCGAGTTGAACACCCACTTGCATCCCCTTTGATTCACCTTCTCACATCCACCAATCTCTTTTGCAAGGGAGGTTGTTGGGTGGCTTTTAGAAGCTTGAATCTGACCCAAATCCAACATATGGACACCTGAATCAACCAATTTGCAGACATCCCAATCCTAAGAGGTTTTGGGCCCATCCCTAGTGGATTGGCGCCAAGATCAAGTGCCACCGGTGGGAGGCCCACTTGGGCACCCCCGCACTTTCCAAGTTTTGTTTCAAAAGCATTCTAGATTATTGTTTCAGGGTGCATATCATGTTATTCTATTTGGTTAACTCATAGCTTCAATTTCATAACATTCTGATCAGATTTTATCATGCTTTGTGTCGCTTTGTTGTTTCACTAACTTGCAGGTGGCGATATAGAATTCTCGAGGATAGAGGGCAAATTGGGAGAATCCGACCATCTGGGTCGTCCCAAAATGGCGCCATTTACATAACCCCCCTATTTGCAGGCATTTTGCAGGTCCCGAGATTTGACATTGGAGCAGTAGTAGGTCGGCTTTTCCAACACAGCAGAATTCGTCCCACCCAGGGACAAATAGCAGTCAAAATTTGTCCTGCCCAGGGACGAATTCCAGTTGAAGGTAGATTGGCCAACTGTTTCAATGGCAGTGGCCCTCTAGTGATGTCTTCTATCCTCTGTCATATTTTTAGGTCATTTAGAGTCATTTTGTCTATCGATTTGGCCAATTATTTACATGCATATTTTGGCAATTTTAGAGAACAAACACTTACTATTTGCAACAGGTGCTACTGACATCTTTGTTGTTTCTTTGTTCGCAGGAGGAGCAGCAGAGGTGAAGGACTCATCAACATCAACGGCGGCATCATCTTGGCCCACCCATTTCAAGTGTGGGCACACAGAAAGAGGAACCTTAAGTCTCGATTGTAGTCAAATTCTTTTAACGCTCCTAACCCCTGAAAAGGGAGGAGGCGTATTTGTAACAGAGATCAAGAAATTTTAATGAAAAGGGCTGTGTTTTCTCCATTTGCTTGTGTCTCTTCCAATGCATTTCTTTCATTTCATGCAATTTACATTTTTAGGACTTAAGCGTATTTGATTTTGAATGCATCGCAATTAGTGTTTCCTTCGCTCGGAATCTCGTGCTTTCAGGTACTACCATACTATTTCTAAAATATAATGTGTTTTCCTGAATTCTAAATTCTTTTGCTTTATCATAACCTTGTCGTATCAATTTCCAGCATTTTTGAGAAAATTCATCTTGAAGTTGTAGGTTTCTTATCTTTTTAATTATATCAAACTGACATTGTGTCATAGCAGAGATATGCCTTCTCCTACTTAATGCATCAACTAACTTGTTTTCTTTCCCCTTAATATACTTGATGCCAAAATCATATTTTGCTAAAAACTCCATCCAAGGTCTCTGTCTGGCATTGAGCATTGGCTGAGTGAAGATGTACCTCAAGATTTGATGATCAGTTCGAAGCTCAAAAGGTTTGCCTAATAGGTAGTGACACCACATATTAAGAGCATGCACCACTGCTGCTAATTCCAGATCATGTGTGGCATAATTTAGTTCATGTTTCTTAAGTTTATGAGATTCATAAGCTATTACACCCTCTTCTTGCATGAGAACCCCACCAATTCCTTCTATGGAGGCATCAATACACAAAAATAAATGGAAGTTTAGGATATGGTATTCTAAGAATTGGTGCCATTTTTAACTTTTCCTTGAGTGTCTTGAAGGCCTCTTCACATCGTTCAGACCACTTTAAAGCTTTTTCCTTATTCTGCAATTTGGTTATAGGATAAGCTATTTTGGAAAAGTTCTTGATAAAGCATCAGTAATACCCAACCACTCCCATAAAACTTCGTACCTCAGACACATTCATAGGGGTTTGCTAATAAATGATGGCTTCTATCTTCTTTGGATCTACAGACACTCCTTTAGCTAAAATTACATGTCCCAAATATTGTACCCGAGGATTGTAAAACTAACATTTAGATAGTTTTTTGTATAACTAATTCTTCCTCAGTACTTAAAGAACAATCCACATGTGTTGATCATGTTCCTCTCTATTCTTGTAATAGATTAGTATATCATCTAAAAATATTAATACGAACTGATCTAAATGTTCCTGAAATACACTATGCATAAGGTTCATGAATGTTGCTAGGACATTAGTTAACCCAAAAGGTAGCACTGTGAATTCATAGTAACCGTACCTAGTCTGAAAATTTGTTTTATGAGTATCTTCTTCGATAATCCTTAACTGATGATATCCAGACTTAAGATCAATTTTTGAAAAGATCGTAGCCCCTCTCAACTAATCAAACAAGTCGTTTATTCTAGGTAGAGAGTATTTATTCTTGATGGTCATTTTATTGAGCATTCTATAGTCAATACAGAGCCTCAAAGACCCATCATTATTCTTTACAAAAATAACCGGTGCACCCCACAAAGAGACACTAGGTTTTATGTGTCCTTTCTCCAACAGATCCTGAAGCTAAGTTTTGAGTTCCTACAACTCTATTGTGGTCATTCTATAGGGTGCTCGAGCTATTGGTGTAGCATTAGGAAGAAGTTCTATTGAGAAATCAAATTCTCTTTGAGATGGTAGTCCTAGCAAATATTTTGGGAAAACATCCTGAAAATCATTTAGTAAAAGATAAGTCTGAAAAAGGCTTGCCTTAGACACAATCTCTTCTTTTTTATTAAGCTTGATTACAAAAATGCTACTACCCTTCCTAATGGCTCTTTTAACTTGCATAGCTGTCAGAAGATGTGGATCCACTGATTCACGTCCACAATAAATTTGATTCCCTTTGCTTGGTGTTATCAGTGAAACCCATCCATATTTCTTCAAATTTTAGCAATGCCTTATGGGCCTTAAGCCAATAAACTCCCAATATTATGTCGAAGGCATGTAACGGGGCTACATACAGATGCCAACTAGTTTTTCCCTGAGGCAATACTATCTGGGGGTCAAATAAACATTGATTTACAACATAGGTTTGCTCGAAGCCATACTCAACCTTCCACCCATTAGCCATAAATCCAGGTTTTTCGGTATGTCTCTTAAAATATTAGGAGAAATAAAACTATTATTTGCTCCTAAATCAATCAAAATTCTTACATATTTATTGTAAATTTTACCACTCATTATAAAATGTGTAGCTTGACCATTGAGTTTAGAATTACCTGTTGCGACATAGATCTTATGAGCTGACTCTGCAGGTTCTTTTTTTCGGTCATCTCTCATAGGACACTTATCAGCATAATGAGGCTCCTCGCAGATCCAAGAACTAGTCCAAGGTGCTTTCTATTTCTTGTCTCTGTCATTACTTTCTTGATGATAGGTTCCCGATTTACATCTAAGTTTTGTAGAGCATTGCATCAAGCATGGGGAACAAAACTCAACATCAGTACTGCATATCACCTTGAGACTGATGGATAAACTAAAAGAGTTAACCAAGTTTTGGAGGACATGTTAAGGATGTATTGCATTGATCACCAAACCAAGTGGTAAGATTACCTATATCTGGTAGAATTTACCTATAACAACGGATATCATGCTTCACTTAAAATGACACCTTTTGAAGCTCTATACGGCAGAAGGTGTAGGACACCTTTATCTTGGAGAAATTTGGAATATCGGGTGATGATCAGATTGGAAATATTAAAGGAAATAGAAGAGCAGTTAAATGAAATTTGATCTAGGCTCAAGGAGGCCTCTAATCGAAAGAAGAGCTATGCTGATCTGAAATGAACTCCAAGGGAATTCACTGTGGGATACAGAGTATTCTTGAGAGTTAAACATTCAAAAAGCTTCATTAAATCCACCAAGCATAGCCCAATATTTGTAGGACCATTTGCCATTACTAATAAAATCAGCCCAGTAGCCTACAAACTGGCCTTACCCCCTAACCTGTCTTAAATCCATGATACTTTCAATGTGTCTCTCCTTAAGAAATATATACTAGATCCCTCTCATGTTTTGAATGTTGACCATTTGTAGATAACAGATCCCTTGCACATTGAGGTGCGATCAGTCAGGATTCTTGGCTACAGGACAAAACAATTAAGGAAAAAGAACATTGAACAATGTAGGGTTTGATGAGACCAATATTCTGAAAATAATGCCACATGGGAAAATGTGGACATTATGAAAAGACAATTTCCTTTTTTGTTTAAACAATGATATAATCACATTTTTGATTCAAAAATTATAATATTTTGATATGTATGTATGTTTGAATGAATTTCTTTTATGCTATGCTAACACTATTTTTATGAATCCAATTGATTATGGTGACTTGTTTAATATTATTATGTGCATTGTAAAACACAGGCACTATGTTTAATCTTAGGGGGAGAGTATGTAACAACCCTTCCAAATTTAGTTTTTTCTTTGCCTACTTTAATTGCAAGAAATATGTACTGCTAATTTATCTGTGATTGCAGGGACATATATCAAATCTGGTGGAAATGATGTCTCTCTCAAGTACCCAACTAGGTTAACCAGTGAAAGGTAAGATAAGGGGTGTGATGAGCGGCAATGTATTTACCCTGATTAGGGATTCAAAAATTCCTATTGGAAATGCATCCGCCAGCGGCTCATGTAGATGCATTTCATGTAGTCGCATTATTAGGTTGAATGCTTTGTCTGTAATCTTAGAAAAATATATATAATAAAATAATAATAATAATGTAAATAAATTAAATCATAAAAATATAATAATAAAATGATATTTGTTAATAAGTTTATAAAAATAAAGTAAAAGTGAAATAATAAAAAATAATAATAATAATAAATAAATAAAAAATATTTTAACTAAATAAACAAATAAAAATAAAAATAAAGAATATATAGATAAATTTATGAAATACATATAAGTGAATATGATAACAGAGAAAATAATTAAATTTTAAGTAAATTGAGGTGCTTCAGCATTCCATTTGGCGAGTGCTAAAGAAAGAATTCTCCACATATCTGAACAGGTTTTTAACTCAAAAATAACTCTTTTCCCTATAAATGGAAGTGGAAAGGTAAGGATGAGTATCATCTGTTTTACGATAGGAGTACTTGGAGAGTAGGACAACGATATGTTAACAAGAAAAGTGAGTGATAACCAGTAAGGTTGACTATCTTAAACTATATATGTTTAATAGGCTTATCTGGAGGAGAATGTATCAAAGAATGGAGATTTTTAATTAATTATAATTTAAGAATAGTTGAAATAAAATTGTGATTGTTATATGAATGCTTTGCTGTAACAATTACTTCATGGAAAAAAATTAGAGATGTATTTGCTTGTCACATTTAGGATAGTTGCATTGCAAATATTACAGGCCACTCTGACCCCTTGTATAGTAGACTGGTTAACCATAGCCTAGGGAAGGGATACCTCAAAGGAATGTTGCCACAAAGCTTGTGAAGGATTTCCATAGTAGCTCTCAGTTATATTGGATGTAAACCAGCCATATAGTTCAGAAAGATCTGTCACAGCCTTGAATTCTTTATATTTTTCCTGTATTATCGTGTATAAATGGAAAGAGATTCTGAAATGGAGGTTATAACTGTATGAGATATGGTTTATTTTCAATTATTTAGATGGCGGTGTTGGAATTATATTGTTTATTGTCTAATGATATAACTTGAAAATAACTAAAAATAAAGTATTAATTCTTATACGAAAAGAATATTTGTTTTAGTATTTAAATATTGTTGTGTTACTTCAGAACTTTACAATATTATAAGAAATAAGATATTTAGGGAAGCCAAATAACAGTGAAGTATAAACATATTATTAATAGCTCGTTATTTCCTTCATCCTTCTACGTATTTACATTTAGGGGAAACTTTCGTCGGCTGTGCATGGCAGTGTAAACAGTAGCTTTTTCAAAGCATGCACATAGTAATACTCGAAAACTATATCAAGCATTCCTGAGCTATCTATGCGTCCATACAAAATAAAAAAATAAAATAAATTAGTGATGGTTGTGTTTGGTTTTGTGTTACTCCTATAGTAAGTTTTTAAGTTCCAAATATAAGAATAAATGACATTTGTATTCTAAAATTATTGATATGTAAATAGAAATAGCGTTGGAAGTTGTGCGAAAAGACTATCATTTGTATTCAAAATAATTCTATATTAAAAGTATGTGATAGGTTTTTTTTCGCAAGCTCTCTCTCTAGGTGAACCAATCCGTAATTACAACCGCCATAGTGAAGAAATAAGGGAACCAAAAATCTTATAAAGCTCCATCAAGGTACTATAAACAAGAAAACCTTAACATGATAAGAATGACCAACAATCGTTCATGGGTGTATGTTTTGTAGGAGTTTGACCCGGGGAACAATCCAAGAAATGCATAGCTATAAAAAAAACTTAGGTAAACACAATATATAACCTAAAAAGTTAAATGAAGCCAAAAAACACTCAGTTTAGGAAAATCGTGAAATAAATTATTTTATTACCTTACTTTAAAAAAAAAGAAAATTATTGGAAATTATATACCTTCTGTAACAATCCAAGTCTACCCACTTGATTATCCTGGCACAATGAGGAATTTTTTCCAACCCAATACCTAGTGCAGGTATGTTAACCCTTCATGAGTGTCATTTCGCTACTGTCAAAATACCCATGAGGATGATATTGGCCATATCTCTGTGGTTTTGTCCATAATGAACTTCTCCTTCTCAATACAAGACTTTGAGTTCAAGTGGGGTTTACTTCTAGGGCCCATTTCACCTAGAAGTTAGACGCATGTTTCCCCTACATCTTATCATAAGATGTTAGCGTATGCATGCCAAAGCTAGACGAATAATCACAAATCCTGACATTCGCCCAGGGTCTACCACTACCCTGGTAGTTACTCGATGTCTTTGTCTTGTTTATCAGCATAATGTCCCTTTTCATTATGCTGATGTTAATTTTATGCATGTCTTTATCGACTTCAGACCCAACTTGCCTCCTTCCAGGGTCTACAGATGTTTCTTCCCCAGCGGCCATTATTTCTTTACCCTCTGATAAATTTTCAATTATCTTTTGCTATTGTGTAATCATATCTTGCTATTGGGTTAACTGAAAATTTTGTTGTTCCATGTGTTCTAGCATCTGTGCCTTTTGTTGAGCCATATGCTCCAGCATCTAGGCTTTTTGTTGTTCCATATGCTCTCTCTGCTGACTCATTTGCTCTTGCATTAATTGGATCATTCGAGTCATCTTATCTTCATTGGCCATAGGTTCCTTCTCCCTCCTTATTACCCGAGAGGGTTTAGCTGTTTCCTCAGTAGCACTTGTCCTTAAGACCTTTCTAAGGACTCATTTTGGGTTTTCAGTCAACCCTTCCCGTCGAGCCATTGTTACCGGTATTTTTGAGGAACTAGCTCTTAGTCCGGATACCATTGCCTGTTTCAGAAAGAAGATTTGTTAATTTTTAGAGCCTAAAGTAAGTTATAAATTTATATTTTATTTTGTTTTGATAATCTAAAGGCTTTGTTTATCTAAGAATTCACAAGCTCTGATACCAACTGTAACAATCCAAGTCTACCCACTTGATTGTCCTGGCACTCTTGAGGATTTTAGCATGCTCATGCTAGAATTAGGTTGAAAAATTTTCCCTCTGTGTTCGGACAACCAAGTGGGTTGACTTGGATTGTTACAATTGGTATCAGAGCTTATGAATTCTTAGATAAACAAAGCCTTTAGATTATCAAAACAAAATATTAGGTTGAAAATTTTTCTCTTTGTGTTCGGACAACCAAGTAGGTTGACTTGGGTTATTACACAAATCCTTACAAAATCAACCAAAAATTGAACTATCTTTTCAAAAACACTATATTATATCCCTAGGGAGTCATAAGAAATTCCACAAAACTTGGTAATATCAGCCAACTTTTGATAACCTCCTTTTTAAATATCCTTTATGTTTTGATTGAAGTGTATCTAATTTTCAATAAGTTAATTTGAAGTAGTAACCCTTATAACTCCCAAATATTGGAAAATTAGATCATAATAATATTTACAAATATTTTAAATAAATTATAGTAGAAGTCCTTATTGATCCTATGTTAATATTGCAAAATAAAACATATTATAGTGGAATAAATCTTACCTTATATCATTCAATATTCGATGTTGTATTTGTTGTGCATGCGCTATGGACATTTGATTTTGTGGCTTTCCTTGCAATGATATGATTGGAACCTTGGTGGCAAATATACATTCCAAATGTGGCCCTTCTTAATGATTTTCTTGGATCCTTTATGGTAAATATACATTCTAAATATGGCCCTTTCATAATAGATTTGCTTGGAACCTTAGATTTTCCAAATGTGCAACCGCTTATGTCTACTCTTGACCTTCCATATTCAGAGTATTGAAGGCTCTTCCACACCTTGATTCCACATTGTTGTTGCACCCTATGATTGTAGACTTAAGATGTAAATGCTACTTTTATTTCACTCTCTTCACTGTATTTAATGATGATCAATGATGGACAAGTGGTACCTACATTTCTTGAGAGCACTACCACTTATTTCTTGTAATGCTGCTACACCGAATGTTACTCCTTTGTAACGTATGTAAGCTTACTTTGAGTGCTTTGTAACTCCTCAACGTTGGTCTCTTGAGCATTATGAAATATGATAGGCATTAGGGAATATTATGCCAAGTGGCATATGGACTTCATGCATGCAACTTTTGACGTAATACCTTAAAAAAAGAGATTGTAACTCCTTAGTTATTCTTCTCTTTAGCTTGCTATATTGTCTTGGGCAACAAACAATATGTTTTTATTCTTAAGTAATTCGTGAGCCATATTGGAGTTTCAAATAAGAATGGGATAGCTCTTTTGCTTTCCTCTATTGATGTTACTCCCAACGTAGCATCTATCCTTCTGTTGGCGCTTATGCCTTCAATGTGCTCCTTGTTCACATAAAAGTGAAGCTTGAGTCACTTGTTCACTGGATGTGCTCTATCCTCCTTTTTTTAAATAAATAGCTTCTTCCTTGTCCTTGCAAATATCGATTATGAACTTGCATGATTTACATAAATTATTTTGATAGAATTCCTTTGGCTTACATAAATAAACTTGGTATGCTTGCTATAATTTACGTAAAAGCTTCCTTTGTCTTGCAGATCTATTCCTATAGAGAATGCCATTTCGTTGTTGGATAACGCTCGATCTTTGGTCCTTCTTTTTTCTACCTTTTTCCTATACATGTTGTGCCTATTATGGTATCTTTAAATCTACTACTTTCCCTGCATTTGATGTATTGTAGAAGTGCAATACCATATAACCTTTACATGTATATATAATTTTTTTATTGCAATACCATATTATTTTATATACAAAAATAATAATATAAAATAAAGTAAATTTGCAAGATGACTGAAAATATACTATAAATAGAAATGATGAAAATAAATACAATGTAGCTATGGAGGAAATAAAAACTCCATGAATAATGCTACTGGACTACATTGCACCCATTTCCAATATGGATAAATTTATCTAAGCCCTATGATGCACTCTCTAAGACACTATGCTATATGTTCTATATATATGACTATGACAATAAGGCTATTATATAGGAAGATAGGTTCCTTGGCCAACACTCTATCTAGCTATGCAAGGGATAACTTGCACTTGTACAACTTGCATATTGACAATTGTGCATTTATTACATTACATGAAGAAACTAAGTAAATTTCCCCTAAAGTAATCTAATGTCCTAAGTATGTATCTTGGTAGATACACTTACATGGCCCAAATAATGTAATATATTCTATTTCTAACACTAATAGTTTCATTTTATTTCAGCGGCATAAAATGTTTAAAATGATTGTGACATGGTGGTTATAGGGGTGGATTGCACGAAGAACTGTGTGGTAGCTTTCGAGATGGACTACATGAAGAACTGTGTGGCGGCTTCTAGGGTGGACAGTGTAGAATACTATGGTGGCCATAAAATCTGAAAAGTCTACTCGGATTTGTGATGGCTACCAATTCATTTCTACTAGTTTAGTGAGGGATATACCTGAAAGACCTAGGATTTTAGCTAATGGGTGGAAGGTGAAGTATGGGTTAGGGTAGACCTACCAATTTAATTAATGCTTATTTGATCCTTGTATCATTTTACCCCAAGGTAGAACTAATTGGAAACTATATGTGGTACTGTTGCATGCCTTCAAAATCATTCTTGGTGTTGATTGGCTAAAATACCATAAGGATTTTTTAAAATTTGAAGACGGATGATTGGAGTTTATAGATAAATCTAATCATGGATTATAATTCAATGTGATCATGGGTTAGTTAAACCACATTTATTGATTGCAATGTAGGTGAATAAAGTCATTAGGAAGAGGGGAATGATATTTGTAGTTAAAATGAATAAGAAAAAGAAAACTGAAATGGATTCAGACCTCTTCCAAAAGCATCCTATTTTGGAAGAATTTAAGGATGTGTTTCCAGAGGACCTTCCAGGATTACCTCCTTAAAGAGAGTTTTATTTCTTTATTGAATTATTACTTGGAGCTACACCCATTACTAGGGCACCATAGAGAATGACTCCTATTGAGCTACAAGAGCTCAAGATGCAACTTTAGGATTTATTGAAGAAGATCTAGTAAAGCCTAGTGTGTCGCCATGGGGAGTTCCTATTTTATTTTTTAAGAAGAAATATGAAACCCTAAGAATGTGCATAGACTACTGGATGTGGATTAAGGTTACTTTCAAGAATGTGTACTCATTATCTAGGATATCTGATCTCTTTGATCAGCTAAAAGGAGCAAACATCTTCTCAAATATTAACCTTAGATTTGGTTATCATCAGTTAAGGATTCAAGAAGAAGACACTCCTAAGACCACTTTTAGGATAAGGTACGAATATTATAAGTTTACAATCCTACCTTTTGGGCTAACTAATGCCCTAGTTGCAGTCATGAATATCATGAATAATGCTTTTAGGGAGTAGCTAGACTGATTTGTGCTTGTGTTTCTCGATGACATATTGATATATTTCAAGATCAAAGAGAAATATGATCAACATATGATAACTATGCTTGAATTACTTAGAAGAAATCAGCTATATGGAAAATTATCAAAGTGTGAATTTTACATTCCACAAGTATAGTATTTGGGATATTTTATCTCAATTGAAGGGATTGCGATTGATCCCAAGAATATAGAAGCAATTATTATCTAGCCTACACCCACAAATGTAACTGAGGTTCATAGTTTTATGGGCTTAGCAGGCTATTATAGGTGATTTATCAAAGGTTTCTCGAGAATTGCTCAATCGAATGCTAATCTACAAAGAAAGGGTAAGGCTTTTAAATGGATGGAATAATGTAAAGAAATCTTTCAAATTCTAAAGGAGAGGTTGATGATTGCATGAATTTTATAGTTGCCTGATCCTTCTAAGAGATTTATAATGTGTACCAATGCATCAATTAAAGGATTATGAGAGGTTTTTACCCAATATGATGCGATCATTGCCTTTGAATCAAGGAAAATAAAGAGACATGAAGTAAATTATGCCACTCATGAATTGGAGTTGGTATCTGTGGTACATGTTATTAAAATCTAGAGGCACTACTTGCTTAGAAAACTATTTGTAGTTAAGATAGATCACCAAATTTTAAGATACATATTTACTCAACCCTTGTTAAATGCTAGACAACAATGTTGGATGGAGTTTCTATCTGAGTATAATTTTGGTATAGAGTACCTCAAGAATAGAGAGAATAAGTTTTTTGATGCTCTAAGTATAAGAGGGCGTATTGCTGCAATGACAAAATATCATTATGATCTATTAGATCATATTAAGAACCTATAACATAAAGATAAAAAAATTTAGTTGTGTAATGCTCAAGTTGAGCAAGACCCTGGAAAAGTGGTATATTTTGCTTATAAGGATGACTTACTATATTATAAGAATATATTGGTGGCACCAAATATGGGTGGATTGAGGGAAACAATCCTTAAGGAGGCATATAACACCTTATTCGATGCATCCTAGGGGGAAAAGATGTGTGAAAGTTTGATAAAGACCTACTATTGACCAGGTATAAAAAAATATATCAATGAATATGTGGCCATATGCTTAGAGTGCCAGAAAGTGAAAGTGGAGAATTTGCATCCAACAAGATATTTTTACCCATATAGTATACCAATGCAAAAATGGTAGGTGGTTTCAATGGAATTTATAGTTAGGTTGCCTAAAACAAGGTTTAGGCATGATGCAATTTTGGTTGTTGTGGATAAGTTGACAAAGGTTACACATTTTATACCTAGGAATGTGTAGGATGATGCACCTACAATAGCAAGTTCACCAGAGAGACAGTGCAACTACATGGATTTCATGAATTTATAATCTCTGATAGAGATTCTTACTTCAATTTATAATTTTGGTAGGCTTTGCATGAAGCATTGGGTACTAAACTGAATATCAGTTTAGCCTATCACCTTGAGATATATGGATAGACTGAGAGGGTGAATAAGGTTTTAGAAGATATGTTGAGAATGTACTATATGGTTCAGTATACAAAGTGGGAAGACTACTTATACCTAGTTGAGTTTACTTATAATAAAAACTATCATACATTGCCAGGTATAACACTTTTTGAATTCTTGTATGGAAGAAGATGTAGGACTTCCTTGACTTGGGATAATATAGAAGATAGAGTAGTGATCGAACTAGAAACAATAATAGATATGGAATATCAATTGAAAGGAATTCAGCAAAAGCTAAAGGAGGTCATAGATCACTAGAAAAGCTACACAAACCTCAAAATAATGTCAAGGGAATACTCTGTGGGAGACAAAGTTTTCTTAAAGGTGAAACCTATAAAAATTTCTATAAAATATTCCAAACTTGACCCAAGATATGTGGATCCATTTAAAATTATGGGTAATATTAGCCCTGTTGCATACAAACTTGCTCTACCACCATGCTTATCCAAACTCCATATTGTCTTCCATGTGTCCCTCCTTAGGAAGTATATTTCTAACCCCACTCATGTTTGAGATGTTTCCAATTTGTATATGTTTGACCCACTAAGAATTGAAGTACGACTTGTTCGTATACTTGGTTATAGAACCAAGAAATTGAGAAAGAATAACATAGAGCAATGTCGGGTCCAATGGGACCACTATTTACATAAAAATACCATGAGGGAGAACATGGTAGATATGCAGTAGTAGTTTCCTTATTTGTTTGAGTAGATATGAATATTTTAAGATATTTTATATGGTTTGATGATGTATATGTATATATATGTGTATGAGTGTTGGGACTACTGAGTAGAGTAGCTTTTGATATATGTTTTGATGTATGCTTTGGTTTATGCATAGGTATCTTATGGAATGCAATATGAAACTATGTGGATAAATTAAATTTCCAAGTTCGAATGATTTATGATTCAATGATGAATGATATATGAAAAATGAATTGACATGAATGCTATGGTATATGTGGAAGTTGTATGAAAATGTATTTGTTGTTTAACCATGCATTAAACACAAGGGACCATGTTTATTTTTAGTGGGGGACAATGTAATGACCCTCATCGCATGAACTTAATTAGTAGATATATTAATGAATTATACTTACCTTTTCCTATAGAATTCGGTATTACTGATAGTCACTATGCAGGCAAGTCGGGGTATAAACTTCGATATATGGAAAAGAGTCGATAGGAAAGGTAAGTAGGAAAGTGATGATTGAATCATGAGTACATGGAAGCTCATGCATGGCATATCATGTAGGTGCATTATTAAAAGACTTGCATTAATGTGTGAGCCTTCTTTTATGTGATTGTTTTTGTTTGAAAAATAATAATATATGCATATCTCCATTGTGGGCAGTGAAAGTGCCATGGGCATGGGAGCCTTTTCTTCATTATGCATTTGATGATTTGAAAATTGGTCATTTGTTGTGTAATGAGTTTGTAGTAGAATGAAAACAAATATATATATATATATATATATATATATATATATATATATATATATATATATATAATAAACTACTAGTTATACTAAGATATTATTAACCTCTTAATGATAACTATTATATTACTTTATATTTATTGGTTTATAACATTGTTATATTTACCTAAGCTAATATCATTAAACTATATATATATATATATATATATTAAATGGTAACAATGGTTTATAAACAACAGTATGCATATGTATATATGAAAATTAGATAATCTCTATGGATTTATTTTTATGATGGTTAAAGCAAAAAGTGAAGGCGATGACAATTGGGGTAGTGGTGTGTAGTAGTAGTCATGATTACTTTGAAACTCTCCCATGTTCTCCCGAGTGTAGGAGGGGAAAATTAGTTGATTATGGGAGGTATCCATTTTAATATAATTGCATGCATAGAATGGGGGTTATCTTGCACCGAAATATTTGTATGTTTTGGGCTGAATTATATGCACTGAATTTTAGAAAAACAATATTGCATTGCTCTAGGAAAAAAGAACGAAAGAAAAGGGTCTCCAGGTAGAAGACTTGCATTTTTGGGTGTACTCACAAGTTGGATTATGCTTTTCCAAATTCTGAATTTGCATGAAATACTATCTGAGTTATTTTACATGCAATAGAACCGGTTGTTCGTATTCTAGAAAGTATTCTTTTAAAAAAATATATAGCTTGCTTCAATTGACTATTGTATGGTGTTTTAAAAGAACTAGGATGTTTTTGGTTTACCATAATTTTGAGTTACCTGGTGTGAATGCATCGTTTTACTATATGTACCTAGTAAAAGTAGAATATTGGGATTGAAAAGAAGCATATCTGAATGAATGAATGATTGCTCCAAATACTGAAGTGCATTGCAGTGAAACCTTAGATATTTTATGCCTATGTTATGAATTGAAGGGTGGAAAAATCAATGATGGTCTCACAACCCAAATAATCTTAATAAGTGAAAGGGATTATGCTCAAACCTATTGTATGTTTGAATTGTGTGAAATGGCTGAATTTTTTGTTAAGCAAATATGCATGTATTTTAGAAAGCATGTCTTTATTTTATAAATATCCATATATGATCCTTGACATTGTCTCATAAATCCCTAGATGGAGTTTATGGAGAAATAAGGTTCTATTAGAAGAACTCGGGTTAACTTAGCTATTTTGGTGATGAGATAATGTGAAAGTTTGTGACGTTCCCTTGACTGAGGTTTTCATTTGTAAAAGTCCCTTTGAATGACAAAATGTGTGTTTTCAAAAATGTTCATCAATGGGAATGTAAATTGCTCGGGATATTTATTTATAAATGTGGTGTTGAAGTATGGAAAAATAAATATTGATGCATTGTTATATATGTTAGAGTTGTTAAAGCTCTTGTTCAAGAAGATATTGGTATTTAAATTCCTTCGTTCTCAATATGTTATTTGGGTGTTTGAAATTGTTGGTTTAATAATAGCTAAGTCACTGTATTTTCACTACATTTTAAATGTTATTAAATGAGAGGATATCTTGTTTGAGTTTTCTTTCTAGTATGTTATGCTTCTGAGACTCAGAAGTTGAAAACAAAAGTGAAATAAAGACTTTTCATATGAAAGTGAAAAATGAATAGGATAATTGGGGCATTAGTCCCAAAGTTATTTTATATATATGTAACTTAATTACTCTCTTCTGTCCAAACATAGGAACTTAGAGAAACTGCCTAGTAAGGTGTTGGTAAATCTTTCCAACGATTTCTTTAGAATGATGAGAACCAACTCTAAATTAAACTAAGCCTTTGTATATAAAATTCATTTCAAAAGAGAATTTATCTTAGCGGTGGCTAAAGAGCAAGTCTACCTTTTAAATTATTGGAAACTCAACCAACTTGTGATAATATGAACTTTGCTCGAAATGAATTTCACTATGAGTACACAAAATGGTAAAGGTCAAAGACATGCTAAATAAACTTTAGAACTATAGTGCAAATTTTATAAGTAATAATTGGGAACTTTTATATTTTATTTAGCTAATGAATCATGCTGGGAAATGAAGACTCCTTAGACATCAGATGTATTCATTATTTTGCCTTAGGAAAAGCTAAATATCTCAAAGAAAATGAATACTGGAATTTTAACATAGGTTAATATCACCAACCAAAGTCATATTACGAGCTGTTAATACTTGAAGAACATTGATGTCCTACTAAATTTGTGTAAGAAAACCCATTTCATCATTGCTATGAACTATTCTATAAACCATTAGAATGCTCCATTAAGATGATGATTGGGATATGACCATAAGTTAATATAAAAACAAAGCTAGAATTAGAGTGCAGTAGTTTGAAATTATTGTGAGTCACTGAGACCAAAATCGATGAATGTCTAGGATTTTTTTATTAAAGGATGCTTTAAGCAAGGTGTATTACCATTGGTAATAATGAGAAACTAAGTGAAAGGTTATATTCTAGGTGAATATTACTTTGTGCACTTAACTCTTTTGATACCTTATAGTTTTATTACCCACATTGGATATTATTTTAGATAGAATTTTAAATAAAAACTGTGTGTTTTAATGATGCCTTCGTTAGAATCTAGAAGAGTCCATAAAAAATATAAGTTGATTGTTAAAAAAAAAGAAACTCATTCTTTGTAACAACCCACCTCACACAATGATTGGTTATAAAACAAAATTGATAAATCTTTCTTTTCTTGTAAAATGTTGTACTACTGATAGCTACTGTGAATGCAGAACCAGGTTCAAAGTTACCAAAAAATGAAAGCAAGTTGACAATAAAATGTAAGAGGGAAGTGATGTTTTGACTCACAAGTACATGGATGCTTGCACACTTTGCATATCATATAGAACATATGAATATTTGGTTGTTGTGTGATTGTATGAAGGTTGTTTGTTGAGTGATTGTATATTAAAATATGGCGATGATGATGGGAGCCACTTTTCTTTGTTTATGCATTTAATTAAAGACTGGAATTAAATATAGAAAAATAAAATATTATGGATGGAGAATACATGAGGGCATGGTACAAGAAAATAAGGGAAGAGAATTCTTATTATCTTGTTGTTTGCAAGTTTCATTTGATATGCGTAAAAATAATATTTGAATGTTTTTACTCGAATGATTTAAATTATGTTAGGAGCAAAAGTGTGAATTTAGGGAATAAGCTTATGTTTGGTTGAGTTGAGAGTATTTTGGATTTCAGCTTAACTGTATACATGCTAAATGTATGGTGCAATGATGGCTTAAAAAATTCCTTCATAACTCTTGATCGAGAGGCAAGGGGAGGCATAATTATTTTTACTCGGAGAGTGGGGTGTTGGTTTTGGACACTGCAAGGAGAGTGAAAACAAGGAGGGTGAATTTAATGTGGATAGAGCTTGGTATTTTTCAAGAAATAAAGGAGCATTGGTGAAATTTGATAAAAGGGGAGTTTTCACTAGAAGCGCTGGTGAACACTCTAGTAGGAGTAGCATTGCAGGGCCAACCAAGTAGATTGCTTCTAATTTTGATTAGTATTATTCAATTAAATAAAGTGAGTATAAACGAGTTCTAGATATGCATTGAAAGAATAGAAAAATACTATGAATGTAAAAAGGATAACGTTATCTGTGTGCCTGTGTATTGTCTTTGTGTTAAATGTTTGGATGTTTTACCTACCTTTGTGTTTGATTTGGCTAAGAATCTAGACATCTTGTCAAATGTGGGTGGCTTATATGAGTTTCATGCACGTGTATTCACAAAGTATTATGTAAAAACTTTGAGTAGTGTTTGCATGTTGAAATGTTATCCTTGAATTTAGAATTGCATTTGCATTCTAAGGAGCCAATATCTGATCCATTTGGAAAGAAAAACCCAAGATACTAGCTTTGGAGCAGCACCCAGGTCGTTTACAATAGAGTCTTACCGAGTTTACGAGTAGGCAAATAAAGTCATGTTATATCCATAAAGGGAAATCAAACCATGCTAGTTAAATGTTCATCCTCATGGTAACCTAATAGTATAATTGCGTGGTTAAGGATGAAATTTTATTACATAGACCAGGGATGTTTTTGTTGTGTTTCAGGAGGATAGATTTGGAGAGCAAATCATACTTTTGAGTTTTATGGTAAAAATAAGTATTCAGGGGAAACTGTGGTCCTTTTAATATGTCTGAGTTAAGAAGCTTGTATAGATTTGAAACCTATTAGATATGAAAGAGAATCAATATCATGAAGAAAACTCGCCAGAGGAACCTGAATTAAGCATCTGTACATAGGTAACTCTTGAACTATAGATTTAAGGAGAAAAACTTGGCCAATAAAAGATATCCATCTATAAGTTCAATGACTAATCCAAGTACATAATATCTCCAAAAAATTTGACCAAACACTCCTAGGAAAATGACCAATAGATATAGAATACCCAAATACGTAAAAGGGAGAATTCCAACCTAAAATTTGAGAATCTAAACAATTTTGGCTTGAATACGGGGATTAGTATTAAAAAATAAAATGAAAGATTTAGCCTCATTAATATGCTACCCTGAAGCAACCAAGTAAATATCCAAGATTCTTCTAAAATTAGTTTCCTCCCTAATAGAAGCAACACCCATCAGAGCAGTATCATAAACAAATTTCAAATGTGAATACATAGGTAAATTACTAACCCACCTTCAACCATGAAGCAGACTTTGATTCACTTGAGATGTTAACAATATTCCCAAACCTTCAGCCATAATGATGAATAGGTATGGAGACAATGTATCACCTTGACATATACCCCACGAAGCATGGAACACAGAAGAATGATCTCCATTAATAAGAACATAAAAAGGAGTTGTAATACAACTCATTACCCATTTAATCCACATAGGGTCAAATCCAAAGGTTATAATATTTTTCTGAAGAAATGACCATCTAACCCTATCATAAGCCTTAGCCATGTCATGTTTCATAAATATTATTTTTTTCTTAGATGTACGCATTGAATGAATGGTCTCAGTAGCAATAACAACACCATTAAGAATCTGATGGCCTGCCAAAAAACCTTCTTGCTCATCAGAAATAACCATTCCCAACCAAGGTTTTAGCCTCTTAGAAATCAAGTTAGTAATGATTTTATAAACAACATTACATAGAGCTATAGGCCAAAATAAATCAAAAGAATTTGCTCCCTCCATTTTAGGAATAAGAGCTAAGAAGGTAGAGTTCAGAGCCTTCAACATTTGTTTATTGTTGAAGGACTCATGCAAAACCCTCAACAAGTCAAATTTGATGATTTACCAAAAATCCTAAAATAATTCAATTGGAAAACCATCTGACCCCGAAGCTTTCCCTCTTTTCATATGAAAAACAATACCTTCTAACTTTTCAAGAGAAATAGGCCTTAAAAGATCAACTTTTATCTCAACAGAAATAACTGGAGGTATACAATCCAAAATAACATTCTCTTCAACATTCATCCTAGAAAAATCCTTAGTATAAAGTGAGGAAAAGAAGGTAATTGCCTCTTGCAAAATATCATGGGTAGCTTTCAAATGAACTCCTTAAGAAGAGATAATGGAAGGAATAAGATTAACATGTATTTGACCTTTAAATGAGTTAAAGAAAAAGTAGTATTCCTATCTCCTTCTTGCAACCAATCCACATGAGCTTTTTGCTTCCAATAAATTTCCTCATGAAGTTCACATTTTTTCAAGTCCTTCAAAGCCTCTGCTTTCTCTTGAAGAGTCTATTTAGAAAGTCCCTATTTCCTGATTTGTCTAGTAATAGAATCAAGTCGATCTTGAGCCATAACCTTAGCATGAAAAATATTGCCAAAAAATTACCTGTTCCACTTTTTAAGTCAAATTTTGATAAATTGAAGTCTCTTAGCAAAAGAGTACATAACACTCCCATATATCGGTTTCCCTTGAGTCCACCATCCTTTTACCAAATCATAGAAGGAGGGTTCTCGAAGCCACATTAACTAAAATTGAAAACTTGTATGGTGGATGATACGTTTATTGATAGCAACAAGTTTGATCGGCCAGTGGTCAGAACCTCTCCAATCAAGAATTTCAGAGGTGGTAAGCCAACTATTACTAACCCAATAAGGAGAAAAAATAAATCTATCAAATATCTTAGATATAGATTCCATTCCACATCTCCTATTAGACCAGGTGAACATACCATTACCCGAATTAATATCAACAAGATTAAGGAACTAAATATTATCATTAAGAACTACCAAAGCTTTACCAAGAAAACTCACTCCACCCCTCTTTTCCTCCAAACAAGAAACATCATTAAAATCTCCCGCAACAATCCAAGGATCAAGGATCTTATGTTGATTACCCAAACAATAAGGAAACACACAAAGTAGAAACAATATTATTATTATTTTTTTGAAAAATTAGGGTTTGGTCCCAGATAAATTATCTTATATTGATTACCCAAATAATAAGGAAACACAAAGTAGATAATATGCTTTTCAAATGACTATTGGAGACGGCTATGTGAGAGTGTTTTCAAATGACTATGGGAGTGTACTTTTTAAACAACTATTGGAGACGACTATGGAAGCACTGTTATTGCAACATCCTTTATTTTCAAATGGTTATGGGAGTGTAAATAGTCAACATGATATTTGAAAGCATAAAATTAATTTATTTATTTTTCTTAATATTTTATTTTTCTTAAAATTAATTTGTTTTATTTTTTTTTCAAATTATTTTTTTATTTTATTTTTAAATTATGGTTTGGTCTAAGATCAAGGATATTATGTTGATTACCCAAACAATAAGAAAACACACAAAGTAGACAATATGTTTTTCAAACAACTATTGGAGATAGCTATGGGAGTATGCTTTTCAAACGGCTATGGGAGCATGGTTTTTAAACGACTATTGGAGACGGTTATGGAAGCGCTGCTATTGAAGCATCATTTCTTTTCAAATGGTTATGGGAGCATAAATTGTCAACGTGATATTTTTAAGCATAAAATTAATTTATTTTATTTTTCTTAATATTTTATTTTTTTTAAATTAATTTATTTTATATTATTTTTCAAATTATTATTATTGTTATTTTTTTTTGAAAAATTAGGTTTTGGTCCTAGATCAAGGATCTTATGTTGATTACCCAAACAATAAGGAAACACACAAAGTAGACAATATGTTTTTCAAACGGCTATTGCAAACAACTATGGGAGCATGTTTTTCAAACGACTATGAGAGTGTGCTTTTTAAATGACTAGTGGAGATGGTTATGGGAGCGCTGCTATTGCAGCATCCTTTCTTTTCAAATGGTTATGTGAGCGTAAATTGTCAATATGATATTTGGAAGCATAAACCAACATAAGATCCTTGATCTGGGATCAAATCCTATTTTTTCAAAAAAAATATAATAATATTAATTTAAAAATTAAAATATAGTAAATTAATTTTAATAAAAATAAAATATTAAGAAAAATAAAAATATCACGCTTCCATAGGAAACACACAAAGTAGAAAATATGCTTTTCAAACAACTATTGGAGATGGCTATGGGAGCATGCTTTTCAAACGACTATGGAAGCGTGCTTTTTAAACGACTATTGGAGACGATTATGGGAGCATTGCTATTGCAACATCTTTTCTTTTCAAATGGTTATGGGAGCGTAAATTGTCAACGTAATATTTGGAAGCGTAAAATTTAATTTAATTTATTTTTCTTAAAATTATTTTATTTTTCATTATTATTATTATTATTTTAAAATTAGGGTTTGGTTCCAGATCAAGGATTTTATGTTGATTACCAAACAATAAGGAAACACACAAAGTAGATAGTATACATTTCAAATGGCTATTGGAGACGGCTATGGGAGCATGCTTATCAAATAGCTATCGGAGAGTTCTTTTTAAACGACTATTGGAGACGGTTATGGGAGCGTTGCTATTGCAACATAATTTCTTTTCAAATGGTTAGGGGAGCATAAATTGTTAACGTGATATTTGGAAGCATAAAACTAATTTATTTTATTTTTTCTTAAAATTTACTTATTTTATTTTATTCAAATTATTACTATTTTTTTTGAAAAATTAGGGTTTGGTCCCAGATCATGGATCTTATGTTGATTACCCAAACAATGAGGAAACACACAAAGTAGACAACATGTTTTTCAAACACCTATTGGATACAGCTATGGGAGCATGCTTTTCAAATGGCTATGACAACGTGCTTTCTAAACGACTATTGGAGAGGGCCATGGGAGCACTGTTATTGCAACATCCTTTCTTTTCAAATGGTTATGGGAGTGTAAATTGTCAACGTGATATTTGGAAGCGTAAAATTATTTTATTTTATTTTTCTTAAAATTATTATTTTTTATCTTATTTTTCAAATTCTTATTTTTTTATTTTCATTTTTTGAACAATTAGGGTTTGGTCCCTAATAAAGGATTATATGTTGATTACCCAAACAATAAGGAAACTCACAAAGTAGACAATATGCTTTTCAAACGCCTATTGGAGACAACTATGAGAGTGTGCTTTTCAAATGATTATGGGAGCATGCTTTTTAAATGACTATTGGAGACAGTTATGGGAGCGCTGCTATTGCAGCATCCTTTCTTTTCAAATGGTTATGGGAGCGCTACTATTGCAACATCCTTTCTTTTCAAATGGTAATGGGATCATAAATTGTCAACGTGATATTTGGAGGCATAAAATTAATTTATTTTATTTTATTTTTCGAATTATTATTATTATTATTATTTTAAAGTAGGGTTTGGTCCCAGACCAAGGATATTATGTTGATTACCCAAAAAATAAGGAAACACACAAAGTAGACAATATGCTTTTCAAATGACTATTGGAGATAGCTATGGGAGCGTGCTTTTCAAACGACTATGGGAGAGTTATTTTTAAACGGCTATTGGAGACGGTTATGGGAGCGCTGCTATTGCAACATCCTTTCTTTTAAAATGGTTATGGGAGCATAAATTGTCAATGTGATATTTGAAAGCGTAAAATTAATTTATTTTATTTTTCTTAAAATTAATTTATTTCATTTTATTTTTCAAATTACTTTTTTTACTTTTATTTTTTTGAAAAATTAGGGTTTCGTCCCATATCAAGGATCTTATGTTGACTACCCAAACAATAAGGAAACACACAAAGTAGATAATATGCTTTTCAAATGGCTATTGGAGACATCTATGAGAGTGTACTTTTCAAAAGATGATGGGAGCGCACTTTTTAAACGACTATTGGAGACGGTTATGGGAGCACTGCTATTGCAACGTCATTTCTTTTCAAATGGTTATGGGAGCATAAATTGTCAACATAATATTTGGAAGTGTAAAATTAATTTATTTTATTTTTTTTAAATTAATTCATTTTATTTTATTTTTCAAATTATTATTATTATTATTATTATTATTATTATTTTGAAAAATTAGGGTTTGGTCCAAGATCAAGGATCTTATGTTGATTACCCAAACAATAAGGAAACACACAAAGTAGACAATATGTTTTTCAAACAACTATTGGAGATAGCTATGGGAGTGTGCTTTTCAAACGACTATGGGAGCATGCTTTTTAAACGACTATTGGAGATGGTTATGGAAGCGCTGCTATTGAAGCATCATTTCTTTTCAAATGGTTATGGGAGCATAAATTGTCAACGTGATATTTTTAAGCATAAAATTAATTTATTTTATTTTTCTTAATATTTTATTTTTCTTAAAATTAATTTATTTTATTTTATTTTTCAAATTATTTTTTAAATTTGTTTAAATTAGGGTTTGGTCCCAGATCAAGGATCTTATGTTGATTACCCAAATAATAAGGAAACACACAAAGTAGAAAATATGCTTTTCAAATTACTATTGGAGATAGCTATGGGAGCATGCTTTTCAAACGACTATGGTAATGTGCTTTTTAAACGGCTATTGGAGACGGTTATGGGAGCGCTGCTATTGCAACATCCTTTATTTTCAAATGGTTATGGGAGCATAAATTGTCAATGTGATATTTGAAAGTGTAAAATTAATTTATTTTATTTTTCTTAAAATTAATTTATTTCATTTTATTTTTCAAATTACTTTTTTTACTTTTATTTTTTTGAAAAATTAGGGTTTCGTCCCATATCAAGGATCTTATGTTGATTACCCAAACAATAAGGAAACACATAAAGTAGATAATATGCTTTTCAAACGGTTATTGGAGACATCTATGAGAGTGTGCTTTTCAAATGACGATGGGAGCGCACTTTTTAAACGACTATTGGAGACGGTTATGGGAGCACTGCTATTGCAACGTCATTTCTTTTCAAATGGTTATGGGAGCATAAATTGTCAACATAATATTTGGAAGTGTAAAATTAATTTATTTTATTTTTCTTAAAACTAATTTATTTTATTTTATTTTTCAAATTATTATTATTATTATTATTTTTAAAAATTAGGGTTTGGTCCAAGATCAAGGATCTTATGTTGATTACCCAAACAATAAGGAAACACACAAAGTAGACAATATGTTTTTCAAACAACTATTGGAGATAGCTATGGGAGTGTGCTTTTCAAACGGCTATGGGAGCATGCTTTTTAAACGACTATTGGAGACGGTTATGGAAGCGCTGCTATTGAAGCATCATTTATTTTCAAATGGTTGTGGGAGCGTAAATTGTCAACGTGATATTTTTAAGCATAAAATTAATTTATTTTATTTTTCTTAAAATTAATTTATTTTATTTTATTTTTCAAATTATTTTTTAAATTTGTTTAAATTAGGGTTTGGTCCGAGATCAAGGATCTTATGTTGATTACCCAAATAATAAGGAAACACACAAAGTAGACAATATGCTTTTTAAATGGCTATTGGAGACAACTATGGGAGCGTGGTTTTCAAAATGCTATGGGAGTGTGCTTTTTAAACAACTATTGGAGACAGTTATGGGAGCACTGCTATTGCAACATCCTTTATTTTCAAATGGTTATGGGAGCGTAAATTATCTACGTGATATTTGGAAGCATAAAATTAATTTATTTTATTTTTCAAATTATTATTATTATTATTATTTAAAAATGAGGGTTTGATCCCAAATCAAGGATCTTATGTTGATTATCCAAACAATAAGAAAACATACAAAGTAGACAATATGCTTTTTAAATGGCTATTGGAGACAACTACGAGAGGGTGCTTTTCAAGCAGCTATGGGAGCGTGCTTTTTAAACGACTATTGAAAATGGTTATGGGAGCACTTCTATTGTAGCATCATTTCTTTTCAAATGGTTATGGGAGCATAAATTTTCAATGTGATATTTGAAAGCGTAAAATTAATTTATTTTATTTCTCTTAATATTTTATTTTTCTTAAAATTAATTTATTTTATTTTATTTTTCAAATAATTATTATTTTTTTTTTTTGAAAAATTAGAGTTTGGTCCCAGATCAAGGATCTTATGTTGATTACCCATACAATAAGGAAACACACAAAGTAGACAATATGCTTTTCAAATGGCTATTGCAGATGGGTATGGGAGCATACTTTTCAAACGACTATGGGGGCATACTTTTTAAACGATAATTAGAGACGGTTATGGAAGCACTGCTATTGCAACATCCTTTCTTTGCAAATGGTTATGGAAGCGTAAATTGTCAACGTAACATTTGGAAGAGTAAAATTCATTTATTTTATTTTCCTTAATATTTTATTTTTCATAAAATTAAATTAAATTAATTTTATTTTTCAAATTATTATTATTATTTTTGAAAAATTAGGGTTTGGTCCTAGATCAAGGATCTTATGTTGATTACCCAAAAAATAAGTTAACACATAAAGTAGTCAATATGTTTTTCAAACGGTTATTGGAGACAGCTATGGGAGTGTGCTTTTCAAATGACTATGGGAGCATGCTTTTTAAATGGCTATTGGAGACGGTTATGGGAGCACTATTATTACAGCATCACTTCTTTTCAAATGGTTATGGAAGCGTAAATTATCAATGTGATATTTGGAAGCATAAAATTATTTCATTTTATTTTTCTTAATATTTTATTTTTCAAATAATTTATTTTTTTTTGAAAAATTAGGGTTTGGTCCCAGATCATTAAACTTATGTTGATTACCCAAACAATAAGGAAACACATAAAGTAGACATTATGCTTTTCAAACGTCTATTGGAGACAACTATGGGAGCGTGATTTTCAAACGACAATGGTAGCGTGTTTTTTAAATGGCTATTGGAGACGATTATGGGAGCGTTGCTATTGCATCATCATTTATTTTCAAATATTTATGGGAGCATAAATTGTCAATGTGAATTTTTAAGCATAAAATTAATTTATTTTTTTTTCTTAAAATTAATTTATTTTATTTTTCAAATTATTATTATTATTATTATTTTAAATTAGGGTTTGGTCCCATATCAAGGATCTTATGTTGATTACACAAATAATAAAGAAACACGCGAAGTAGAAAATATGCCTTTTAAAATGCTGTTGGAGACAACTATGGGAGTGTGCTTTTCAAACGGCTATGGGAGCGTGCTTTTTAAATGGCTATTGGAGACGGTTATAGGAGCGCTGCTAGTGCAGCATCATTTATTTTCAAATGGTTATAGGCACGTAAATGGTCAACGTGATATTTGGAAGAGTAAAATTCATTTATTTTATTTTTCTTAAAATTAATTTATTTTATTTAATCTTTCAAATTATTTATTTTATTTTTTTTGAAAAATTAGGGTTTGGTCCTAGATCATGGATCTTATGTTGATTACGCAGACAATAAGAAAACACACAAAATAGACAATATGTTTTTCAAATAGCTATTGGAGACAACTATGGGAGTGTGCTCTTCAAATGACAATGGGAGCGTGCTTTTTGAATGGCTATTGGAGACGGTCATGGGAGTGTTGTTATTATAGCATCATTTATTTTCAAATGGTTATGGGAACATAAATTGTCAATGTGATATTTTTTAAGCATAAAAGGAATTTATTTTATTTTTCTTAAAATTAATTTATTTTATTTTATTTTTTAAATTATTTTATTTTATTTATTTTTTTAAATTAGGGTTTGGTCTCAAATCAAGGATCTTATGTTGATTACCCAAATAATAAGGAAACACACAAAGTAGAAAATATGCTTTTCAAATGACTATTACAGAAAGCTATGAGAGTGTGCTTTTCAAACGGCTATGGGAGCATGTTTTTTAAATGGCTATTGGAGACGGTTATGGGAGCACTGCTATTGCAGCATCATTTCTTTTCAAATTGTTATGGGAGCGTAAATTGTCAACATGATGTTTGGAAGCGTAAAATTAATTTATTTTATTTTTCTTAAAATTAATTTATTTTATTTTATTTTTCAAATTATTTATTTTAATTTATTTTGAAAAATTAGGGTTTGGTCCTAGATCATGGATCTTATGTTGATTACCTAAACAATAAGGAAACACACAAAGTAGACAATATGTTTTTCAAACAACTATTGGAGACAACTATGGGAGCGTGCTTTTTAAATGGCTATTGGAGACGGTTATGGGAGCATTGTTATTGTAGCATAATTTCTTTTTAAATGGTTATGGGAGCGTCAATCGTCAACGTGATATTTGGAAGCATAAAATTAATTTATTTTATTTCTTTTAATATTTTATTTTTCTTAAAATAATTTTTTTTTTCAAATTATTTATTTATTTATTTAATTTTGAAATATTAGGGTTTAGTCCTAAATGAAGGATCTTATGTTGAGTACCCAAATAATAAGGAAACACACAAAGTAGACAATGCTTTTCAAACAACTTTTGGAGACAGTTATGGGAGCATGCTTTACAAACGGCTATGGGAGCATGCTTTTAAACGACTATTGGAGACAGTTATGGGAGCACTGCTATTACAACATCCTTTCTTTTCAAATGGTTATGGAAGCGTAAATTGTTAACGTAATATTTGAAAGCGTAAAATTAATTTATTTTATTTTTCTTAATTTTTTATTTTTATTAAAATTAATTTAATTTATTTTTGTTAATAATTTATTTTTTTAAATTTATTTTTCTTATTATATATATTTTTTGAAAATTAGGGTTTGGTCCAAGATCAAGGATATTATGTTGATTACCCAAACAATAAGGAAACACACAAAGTAGACAATATGCTTTTCAAACGACTATTGGAGACAATTATGGGAGCGTTTTTTCAAATGACTATGGGAGCGTGCTTTTTAAACGACTATTGGAGATAGTTATGGGAGTGTTTTTATTGCAGCATCATTTCTTTTAAAATTGTTATGGGAGTGTAAATTCTCAACGTGATATTTGAAAGCATCAAATTAATTTATATTATTTTTCTTAAAATTAATTTATTTTATTTTATTTTTCAAATTATTATTTTTTTCTGAAAAATTAGGGTTTGGTCCCAGATCATTGATCTTATGTTGACTACCCAAACAATAAGGAAACACACAAAGTAGAAAATATGCTTTTCAAAAAGCTATTGAAGACAGTTATGGGAGCGTGTTTTTCAAACGGCTATGGGAGCATGCTTTTTAAATGGCTATTGGATACTGTTATGGGAGCGCTGCTATTGCAACATATTTTTTTTTCCAAATGGTTATGAGAGCGTAAATTGTCAATGTGATATTTGGAAGTGTAAAATTAATTTATTTTATTTTTTTTTTCAATTTTTTTTTTTGAAAATTAGGGTTTGGTCCCACATCAAGGATCTTATGTTGATTACCCAAATAATAAGGAAACACACAAAGTAGACAATATGCTTTTCAAATGGCTATTGAAGACAGTTATGAGAGTGTGCTTTTCAAACAACTATGGGAATGTGCTTTTTAA
Organism: Wollemia nobilis; assembly: GCA_028583015.1. Taxonomy (NCBI): domain Eukaryota; kingdom Viridiplantae; phylum Streptophyta; class Pinopsida; order Araucariales; family Araucariaceae; genus Wollemia; species Wollemia nobilis. The sequence continues at coordinate 19,611,348 of JAQPPZ010017235.1, forward strand.
ATGGCTATTGGAGACGGTTATGAGAGCGTTACTATTGCAGCATCATTTCTTTTCAAATGGTTATGGTAGCATAAATTGTCAACGTGATATTTGGAAACATAAAATTATTTTATTTTATTTTTCTTAATATTTTATTTTTCTTAAAATTATTTTATTTTTAAATTAGGGTTTGGTCTTAGATAAGGATCTTATGTTGATTACCCAAATAATAAGGAAACACACAAAGTAGACAATATGTTTTTCAAACGGCTATTGCAGACAACTATGGGAGTGTGCTTTTCAAACGGCTATGGGAGCGTGTTTTTTAAATGGCTATTGGAGACGGTTATGGGAGCGTTGCTATTGCAGCGTCATTTATTTTCAAATGGTTATAGGAGTGTAAATTTTACACATGATATTTGGAAGCATAAAATTAATTTATTTTATTTTTCAAATTATTTATTTTAATTATTTTGAAAAATTAGGGTCCGGTCCCAGATCATTGATCTTATTTTGATTACCCAAACAATAAGGAAACACACAAAGTAGACAATATGCTTTTCAAACGACTATTGGAGACAACTATAGGAGTGTGCTTTTCAAACGGTAATGGGAGCGTACTTTTTAAATGGCTATTGGAGACGATTATGGGAGCGTTGCTATTGCAGCATCATTTCTTTTCAAATGGTTATGGGAGCGTAAATTGTCGACGTGATATTTGGAAGCGTAAAATTAATTTATTTTATTTTTCTTAATATTTTATTTTTATTAAAATTATTTTATTTTATTTTAATTTTCAAATTATTTATTTATTTATTTATTTTTTGAAATATTAGGGTTTGGTCCTAAATCAAAGATCTTATGTTGACAATAATGAAACACACAAATTAGACAATATGTTTTTCAAATGGCTTTTGGAGACAGTTATGGGAGCGTGCTTTACAAATGGCTATGGGAGCGTGCTTTTAAATGACTATTGGAGACAGTTATGGAAGCGCTGCTATTGCAGCATCCTTTATTTTCAAATGGTTATGGGAGCGTAAATTGTCAACGTGATATTTGAAAGCTTAAAATTAATTTATTATATTTTTATTTATATTTTATTTTTATTAAAATTAATTTAATTTATTTTTCTTACTAATTTTTTTTTTTTTAATTTTTTTTCTTATTATATATTTTTTTGAAAAATTAGGGTTTGGTCCAAGATTAAGGATCTTATGTTGATTACCCAAAAAATAAGGAAACACACAAAGTAGACAATATGTTTTTCAAACGGCTATTGGAGACAGCTATGGGAGCGTGCTTTTCAAACAACTATGGGAGTGTGTTGTTTAAACGGTTATTGGAGATGGTTATGAGTGCTACTATTGTAGCATCATTTCATTTCAAATGGTTATGGGAGTGTAAATTGTCAACGTTATATTTGTAAGCATAAAATTAATTTATTTTATTTTTCTTAAAAAAAAAAAAATTAAATTAATTTATTTTATTTTATTTTTCAAATTATTATTTTTATTTTTAAATTAGGGTTTGGTCCTAGATCATAGATCTTATGTTGATTATCCAAACAATAAGGAAACACACAAAGTAGATAATAAGCTTTTCAAATGGCTAATGGAGACAACTATGGGAGCATGCTTTTTAAACGGTTATTGGAGATGGTTATGGGAGTGTTGCTATTGCAACATCATTTATTTTCAAATGGTTATGAAAGTGTAAATTGTCAACATCATATTTAAAAGCATAAAATTAATTTATTTTATTTTTCTTAATATTTTATTTTTCTTAAAATTAATTTATTTTATTTTATTTTTTGAATTATTATTTTTTTTGAAAAATTAGGGTTTTGTCCCAGATCATGGATCTTATGTTGATTACCCAAACAATAAGGAAACACACAAAGTAGATAATATGCTTTTCAAAAAGCTATTGGAGACAGTTATGGGAGCGTTTTTTTCAAACGATTATGGGAGTGTGCCTTTTAAATGGCTATTGGAGACGGTTATGGGAGCGCTTCTATTGTAGCATACTTTATTTTCAAATGGTTATGAGAGCATAAATTGTCAATGTGATATTTGGAAGTGTAGAATTAATTTATTTTTTATTTTTTTAAGTTAATTTAATTTATTTTTTTTTCATTTTTTTTGAAAAATTAGGGTTTGGTCCCAGATAAAGGATCATATGTTGATTACCCAAATAATAAGGAAACACACAAAGTAGACAATATCCTTTCAAACGGCTATTGGAGACAGTTATGAGAGTGTGCTTTTCATACGACTATGGGAGCGTGTTTTTTAAATGGCTATTGGAGACGGTTATGGAAGCGCTGCTATTGCAGCATCATTTATTTTCAAATGGTTGGGAATGTAAATTTTCAACGTGATATTTGGAAGAGCAAAATTCATTTATTTTATTTTATTTTTTTTGAAAAATTAGGGTTTGGTCCCAGATCATGGATCTTAGGTTGATTACCCAAACAATAAGGAAACACACAAAGTAGACAATATGTTTTTCAAATGGCTATTGTAGACAACTATGGGAGCGTGCTTTTCAAATGATAATGGGAGCATGCTTTTTAAATGACTATTGGAGACGGTTATGGGAGCGTTGCTATTGTAGCATCATTTATTTTCAAATGGTTATGGGAGCTTAAATTGTCAACGTGATATTTTTAAGCATAAAATTAATTTATTTTATTTTTCTTAAAATTATTTTATTTTATTTTATTTTTCAAATTATTATTATTATTATTATTTTAAAATTAGGGTTTGGTCTCAGATCAAGGATCTTATGTTGATTAACCAAATAATAAGGAAACACACAAAGGAGACAATATGCTTTTCAAACGGCTATTGCAGACAGCTATGGGAGTGTGCTTTTCAAACGACTATGGGAGCATGATTTTTAAATGACTATTGGAAACAGTTATGGGAGCACTGCTATTGCAACATCATTTCTTTTCAAATGGTAATGGGAGCATAACTTGTCAACATGATATCTAGAAGCGTAAAATTAATTTATTTTATTTTTCTTAATATTTTGTTTTTCTTAAAATTAATTTATTTTATTTTATTTTTTGAATTATTTATTTTAATTTATTTTGAAAAATTAGGGTTTGGTCCTAGATCATGGATCTTATGTTGATTACCGAAACAATAAGGAAACACACAAAGTAGACAATATGCTTTTCAAATGACTATTGGAGACAACTATGGGAGCGTGTTTTTTAAATGGCTATTGGAGATGGTTATGGGAGCATTGCTATTGCAACATCATTTCTTTCCAAATGGTTATGTGAGCGTAAATTGTCAATGTTATATTTATTTTATTTTATTTTATTTTTCAAATTATTATTATTATTTTTTTTATTGAAATATTAGGGTTTGTTCCTAAATCAAGGATCTTATGTTGATTACCCAAACAATAAGGAAACACACAAAGTAGACAAAATGTTTTTCAAACAGCTTTTGGAGATAGTTATAGGAGCGTGCTTTACAAATGGCTATGGGAGCGTGCTTTTAAACGACTATTGGAGACAGTTATGGGAGCACTGCTATTGGAGCATCCTTTCTTTTCAAATGGTTATGGGAGCGTAAATTGTCTATGTGATATTTGAAAGCGTAAAATTAATTTATTTTATTTTTCTTAATATTTTATTTTTATTAAAATTAATTTAATTTATTTTTCTTAATATTTTTTTTTTAAATTTTTTTTTTATTATATATATTTTTTAAATTAGGGTTTGGTCCAAGATCAAGGATCTTATGTTGATTACCCAAAAAATAAGGAAACACACAAAGTAGACAATATGCTTTTCAAACGACTATTGGAGACAGCTATGGGAGTGTGCTTTTCAAACGACTATGGGAGCGTGCTTTTTAAACAATTATTGGAGATGGTTATGGGAGTGCTGCTATTGCAACATCATTTCTTTTCAAATGGTTATGGGAGTGTAAATTTTCAAAGTGATATTTGGAAGCATAAAATTAATTTATTTTATTTTTCTTAAAATTAATTTATTTTATTTTATTTTTCAAATTATTATGTTTTTTTGAAAAATTAGGGTTTGGTCCCAGATCATGGATCTTATGTTGATTACCCAAACAATAAGGAAACACACAAAGTAGACAATATGCTTTTCAAAAAGCTATTGGAGACAGTTATGGGAGTGTATTTTTTAAACGGCTATGGGAGCGTGCTTTTTAAATGGCTATTGAAGACGATTATGGGAGAGCTACTATTGTAGCATCCTTTATTTTCAAATTATTATGAGAGCGTAAATTGTCAATGTGATATTTGAGAGTGTAAAATTAATTTATTTTTTATTTTTAAAGTTAATTTATTTTATTTTATTTTTCAATTTTTTTTTAGAGGAGATAAAATAAAATCACTAATAGTTTCATTTCTACTAGTTTAGTGAGGGATATACCGAAATACCTAGGATTTTAGCTAATGGGTGGAAGGTGGAGTATGGGTTAGGGTAGACCTACCAAGTTAATCAATGCTTATTTGATCCTTGTATCATTTTACCCCAAGGTAGAACTAATTGGAAACTGTATGTGGTACCATTGCATGCCTTCAGAATCATTCTTGGTGTTGATTGGCTAAAATACCATAAGGATTTTTTAAACTTTGAAGACGGATGATTGGAGTTTATAGATAAATCTAATCATGGATTATAATTCAATGTGATCGTGGGTTAGTTAAACCACATTTATTGATTGCAATGTAGGTGAATAAATTCATTAGGAAGAGGGGAATGATATTTATGAAACTATTGGAGATAACTATGAGAGCATGCTTTTCAAATGATTATGGGAGCATGTTTTTTAAACGATTATTGAAGATAATTATGGGAGTGCTGCTATTGCTACATCCTTTCTTTTCAAATGGTTATGGGAGCGTAAATTGTCAATGTCATATTTGGAAGTGTAAAATTTATTTATTTTATTTTTTGAGTTATTTTTTTATTTTTGAAAAATTAGGGTTTGGTCCTAGATCAAGAATCTTATGTTTATTACCCAAAAAATAAGGAAACACACAAATTAGACAATATACTTTTCAAATGGCTATTGCAGATAGCTACAGGAGCACGCTTTTCAAACGGCTATGGGAGTGTGCTTTTTAAATGGCTATTGGAGATGGTTATGAGAGTGATGCTATTGTAACATCCTTTCTTTTCAAATGGTTATGGGAGCGTAAATTGTAAATGTGATATTTCAAAGTGTTTTTCTTAAAATTAATTTATTTTATTTTATTTTTCAAATTATTTGTTTAATTATAATTTTGTAAATTAAGGTTTGGTCCCAGATCAAAGATCTTATGTTGATTACTCAAACAATAAGAAAACACACAAAATAGACAATATGCTTTTCAAACGGCTATTGGAGATAACTATGGGAGCATGCTTTTCAAACGGCTATGGGAGCGTGCTTTCTTAACGACTATTGGAGATGGTTATGGGAGCTCTGCTATTGCAACATCCTTTATTTTCAAATTTTTTATGGGAGCATAAATTGTCAATGTGATATTTGGAAGTGTAAAATAAATTTATTTTATTTTTCTTAAAATTAATTTGGTTTATTTTATTTTTCAAATTATTATTATTTTTGAAAAATTAGGGTTTGGTCTTAGATCAACGATCTTATGTTGATTACCCAAACAATAAGGAAACACACAAAGTAGACAATATGCTTTTCAAACAGCTATTGGAGATAGCTATGGGAGTGTGCTTTTCAAACGACTATGGGAGCGTGCTTTTAAACGACTATTGGAGATAGTCATGGGAGCACTGCTATTGTAGCATCCTTTATTTTCAAATGGTTATGGGAGAGTAAATTGTCAACATGATATTTGGAAGCATAAAATTAATTTTTTTTATTTTTCTTAATATTTTATTTTTCTTAAATTTAATTTATTTTATTTTTCTTAATATTCTTTGGAACAACCCACCTCACACAATGATTGGTTGTAAAACAAAATTGATAAATCTTCCTTTTCTTGTAAAATGTTGTACTGTTGATAACTACTGTGAATGCAGAATCAGGTTCAAAGTTACTAAAAAATGAAAGCAAGTTGACAAGAAAATGTAAGAGGGAAGTGATATTTTGACTCGCAAAGTACATGGATGCTTGCATACTTTGCATATCATATAGAACATATGAATATTTGGTTGTTGTGCGATTATCTAAAAGTTGTTTGTTGAGTGATTGTATACTAAAATATGGCGATGATGATGGGAGCCACTTTTCTTTGTTTATGCATATAATTAAAGGTTGGAATTAAATATAGATAAAATAAAATATGATGGTTGGTGAATCCATGAGGGCATGGTACAAGAAAAATAAGGGAAGTGAATTCTTATTATCTTGTTGCTTGCAAGTTTCATTTGATATGTGTAAAAACAACATTTGAATGTTTTTACACGAATGATTTAAATTATATTAGGAGAAAAAGTATGAATTTAAGGAATAAGCTTATGTTTGGTTGAGTTGAGAGTATGTTGGATTTTTGCTTAACTGTATACATGCTAAATGTATGGTGCAATGATGGCTTAAAAAACTTCCTCCATAACTCTTGATCGAGAGGCAAGGGGAGGCATAATTATTTTTACTCGGAGAGTGGGGTGTTGGTTTTGGACACTGTGAGGAGAGTGAAAACAAGGAGGGTGAATTTGCTGTGGATAGAGCTTGGTGTTTTTAAAGAAAGAAAGGAGCATTGGTGAAATTTGAGAAAAGGGGATTTTTCGCTAGAAGCGTTGGTGAACACTCTAGTAGGAGTAGCATTGCAGGGCAAACCAAGTAGATTGCTTCTAATTTTGATTAGTATTATTCAATTAAATGAAGTGAGTATGAACGAGTTCTAGACATGCATTGAAAGAATGGAAAAATCTTGTGAATGTAAAAAGGATAGCGTTCTTTGTGTGCCTGTGTATTATCTTTGTGTTAAACGTTTGGATGTTTTACCTACCTTTGTGTTTGCTTTGGCTGAGAATCTAGACATCTTGTCAAATGTGGGTGGCTTATATGAGTTTCAAGCACGTGTATTCTCAAAGTATTATGTGAAATTTTTTAGTGTTTGGATGTTGAAATGTAATACTTTCATTTATAATTGCATTTGCATTCTAAGGAGCTGATATCTGATCCATTTGGAAAGAAAAACACAAGATACCAGCTTTAGAACAACACCTAGGTCGTTTACAATGGAGTCTTACTGAGTTTACGAGTAGGCAAACAAAGTCCTGTTATATCCATAAAGGGAAATCAAACCATGCTAGTTAAATGTTCATCCTCATGGTAACCTAATAGTATAATTGTATGGTGAAGGATGAAATTTTATTACATAGACCAGGGATGCTTTTGCTGTGTTTCAGGAGGATAAATTTGGAGAGCAAACCATACTTTTGAGTTTGATGGTAAAAATAAGTATTCAGGGGAAACCATGGTCCTTTTAATATATCTGAGTTAAGAAGCTTGTATAGATTTGAAACCTATTAGATTTATTCCCGGTTTAGCATAATGTATTATGGAAAAACTCTCCAGAATTTATAACATCAACTATTTAGATGTTAGAGAATAAAATGGTTTGATTGTGCTGAAACGTTTATACAATAGTGTATATTTTTGTAATTGTGTTATGGTGGTTCATCAAAGGAAATGTCTTGAATGCATGCTATTAATTATTTCCTAAAATTTCATTGAAGAGATTATATCTAAGAAAGCAATTCACATGTTATGCTTTGCAAAAGAATGAATTGTCTGATTTGTTTCCCTGAGAACAATGTAATCTGAAAACCCACAATCTATATTTTAAAGAAAAAAGTAAACGGTATGCCAAGCTAGCACTTTGGAGCAATGAAGGCCTTTTTGATGCCTCTCACTCTTTACCTACACTATAATTTTTAGAAAAAAGAATATAGTTACGGTGAATAGAGGAGAACATTATTTGATTTTAAAATTTAATAAAATTAAAAGAGTAGTCCTAGATGTTTTTCATTTTGGTCAATATAAAAGTTATGGGTATGCTAGTTTAAATGATAGATTCAAATATGTACCACCAAAGAAGAATTTATGAGAATTATGCTGCAAAAAACTTTTGTTGATTGCCCAAATATTCTATGGGAGTGTGCTTTGTAAATGGCTATTTGAGATAGTTATGGGAGCGTTGCTATTGCAGCATCCTTTATTTTCAAATGGTTATGAGAGCGTAAATTTTCAACGTGATATTTGGAAGCGTAACATTAATTTATTTTATTTTTCTTAAAATTATTTTATTTTATTTTATTTTTCAAATTATCATTATTATTAATTTTTGAAAAATTAGGGTTTGGTCCCATATCAAGGATCTTATGTTGATTAGCCAAACAATAAGAAAAACATAAAGTAGACAATATGCTTTTCAAACGACTATTGGAGATAGCTATGGGAGCGTGCTTTTCAAATGGCTATGGGAGCGTGCTTTTTAAAAGACTATTGGAGATGGTTATGGGAGTGTTGCTATTGCAACATCCTTTCTTTTAAATTGGTTATGGGAGCGTAAATTGTCAACGTGATATTTTAAAGCATAAATTAATTTATTTTATTTTTCTTAATTTTTTTTTATATAAAAAAGGGGTAAATTTTTTCTTGAAATCAGAAAAGCATACAAGACCCAAGAATCAGATTACAACAAAATTACCTCATCTAGGCATATCATCTTTTAGAAAACTAGTAAGAGATTGAGAGCACATTGAAGGAATTTGATGCCACTCCCTAACATCCCAACCTTCTTGAAATTTAGAAGCTCATTTAGCCAAGCAATCAAAAAAACCATTCCACTCCCTTGAAATATGAGTAAAAGCAATGAACTCCATATGACAATGAAAACAGAGAATATACCTAACCACACCTGCCAACCTCCAATTAATATTGGTAAGATTATATTTATTCAAAATATTAATGAGAATTTTAGAATCTGATTCACAAATTATCCTGCATCCACCCAAACCATATCTTTGTTCCAGTGCATAAAGAATAACAAGGGCTTCCATATAATTATTGGTATGTCTTCCTTTAAAACATGAGAAAAAAAATATACCACACCACTACAATCACATCCCACTCCACCAATACCAGTATTTCCAGGATTACCTCTCGAAGACCCATCAATATTAATCTCAGGAACACCCTAGGATGCGGGTGCCATCTACTCTCTCTCTGCACTCTGTTATTGAATCCCCTCATGCTAAAATAAATAGTAGCACTTGGACCAAACACCGTCAAACCAAAACCATGGATAATCTGAACCTCCACTATGTCCATAGGAATACTAATCTGACATTTGGTAGACACAGTTTCCTGGAGCATTCTAAAAAATTTCTACCAGACTTGATAATGAGATAACTATCTCCCTTGATTTTTTTTTTATTTCTTTCCAACAAGATTTGCCAAAAAATGCACGAGGGACCAATATGCCAAGAAACCTGTAAAAAGAAGACCTTAGCCAAAGGCCTTCTAAAACTCCTCCAAAAATTCAAAAGAGAAGAAGAATGAACACAAGACTGTTTCCACACACCCCACCACAAATGCAAAAGTTAACATGCAAAACCACATTGAAGAAGCAAATGACCAACATATTCCTCACTATTCTCACATAGGAAACAAAAGGAAGAACCATGAATACCTCTCTTCTGAATTTTATCCCAAGAGACATTTATTACGAGTGGCAACCCATAAGTAAAAATTGCACTTAGGCCACACAAATTTATTCCACACTTGCTTCCACCATGGAACATCCTCAGTACCATAACATTGGAAATCCAATTTACTATATCTAGAGGCAACTGAGAAAATCCCTCTACTGTCCTCACCCCAAGCCAACACATCGTCATATTACGAAGAAGAGTATTCTCTAGAATCCAGAATGCATGCCAAATCCTCTCTATTATCCATAGATCCTCCAAAAAGCCATTCACTAGGATCCCTCCATTGGAACATTTCTATTTGATCAATTCTATTAACAAATTTAAAATCCATCACTTTAGACTAACCAACAACCAAAAAATGTTGAGCAAGATCAAGAAGATGAGGATACTTAGTTAAAATAGCAGGAAAACCATCCCAAGAATTGTGCTAGAAGAGAATCCTAGAGCCTTTATGACAAATCCAAAACAACCCCTATTTGAAAATAGAAGATCCCTTCTTCAAAGTGTTCCAAACAAAAGAGCCTCTCCCAAACAAGCTATAACAAGTAAGCTCAGCACCGTCCATCCCATAGAGATATTTATAAGAAAGAATTTTAGCCCTATTTTGGTCATGATTAGTACACCAACACCAATTAATTTTGGTAGCCAAAGCTTGCCCATAAATGGAACTCAGGCGAAGACCCAGATCACTCTCTTTTTTAGGTCTACAAAGAGACTCCCATTTCACCAAGCTCCATTTAGAGGAATTCAATTTACCAGCCCACAAAAATATCCATGAAAGAGAATCAATATCATAAAGAAAACTTGTCAGAGTAACCTGAATTAAGCACCTATACACAAGTAACACTTGAACTACATATTTGAGTAGCAAAACTCGGCCAACAAAATATAGCCATCTATAAGTTCAATGACTAATCCAAATACATAATATCTCCAAAAATATTGACCAAACACTCCTAGGAAAATGACCAATAGATATAAGAATACCTAAATACGTAAAAGGGAGAATTCCAACCTGAAATTTGAGAAGCTGAACAATTTTGGCCTAAATACGGGGATTAGTATTAAAAATAAAAATGAAATATTTAGTCTCATTAATATGTTGCCCTGAAGCAGCAAAGTAAATATCCAAGATTCTTCTAAAATTAGTTGCCTCCCTAATAGAAGCAACACCCATTAGAGCAGTATCATCAAAAAATTGCAAATGAGAATACAAAGGTAAATTACTACCCCACCTCCAACCATGAAGCAGACCCTGATTCACTTGAGATGTTAACAATCTTCCCAAACCTTCAGCCATGATGATGAAAAAGTGCGGAGACAAGGTATCACCTTTACATAGACCCCACGAAGCATGAAACAAAGAAGAATGATATCCATTAATAAGAACAGAAAAAGAGTTGTAATACAACTCATTACCCATTTAATCCACATAGGGTCAAACCCAAAGGTCATAAGAATATTTTGAAGAAATGACCATCTAACCCTATCATAAGCCTTAGCCATGTCAAGTTTCATAAACATTGCTTTTTCCTTAGATGTACCCATTGAATGAGTGGTCTCATTAGCAATAACAACACCATCAAGAATTTGATGGCCTACCACAAAACCTCCTTGCTCATCGAATATAACCATTTCCAACCAAGGTTTTACCCTCTCAACAATCAAATTAGTAATGATTTTATAAACAAAATTACACAGAGCTATAGGCCGAAATAGATCAAAATAATTTGCTCCCTCTCGTTTAGGAATAAGAGCTAAGAAGGTAGAGTTCAGAGCCTTCAACATTTGTTTATTGTTGAAGGACTCATGCACAACCCTCAACAAGTCAAATTTGATGATTTACCAAAAATCCTAAAAGAATTCAATTGGAAAACCATCCGACCCCGAAGCTTTCCCTATTTTCATATGAAAAATAATACCTTCTAACTCTTCAATAGAAATAGGCCTTCAAATATCAGCATTTATCTCTGTAGAAATAACTGAAGGTATACAATCCAAAATAACATTATCTTCAACATTCGTCCTTGAAGAATCCTTAGTATAAAGTAAGGAAAAGAAGGTAACTACCTCATGCAAAATATCATGGGTAGCTTTCAAATGAACTCCTTAAGAAGAGACAATGGAAGGAATAACATTAACATATCTTTGAGCTTTAAACGAGTTAAAGAAAAAGCAGTATTCCTATCTCCTTCCTGTAACCAATCCACATGAGCTTTTTGCTTCCAATAAATTTCCTCACGAAGATCACATTTTTTCAAGTCCTTCAAAGCCTCTGCTTTCTTATGAAGAGTCTATTCAAAAATTCCATGTTCCCTGATTTGTCTAGTAAAAGAATCAAGTCAATCTAGAGCCATAGCCTTAGCATGAAAAAGATTACCAAAAAATTACTTGTTCCACTTTTTAAGTCAAAATTTCACAAATTGAAGTCTCTTAGCAAAGGAGTACATAACAGTCCCATATATCGGTTTCCCTTGAGTCCACAATCCTTTTACCAAATCATACAAGGAGAGTTCCTGAAGCTACAATAACTAAAAGTGAAAACTTGGATGGTGGATGATACACTGATTAATAGCAACAAGTTTGATCGGCCAGTGGTCAGAACCTCTCTAGTCAAGAGTTTTAGAGGTGGTGAACCAACTATTACTAACCCAATAAGGAGAAACAAGAAATCCATCCAATCTCTCAGATATAGATTTAATTCCACATCTCCTATTAGACCACGTGAACATACAATTACCCAGCTTAATATCAACAAGATTAAAAAATTGAATATTATCATTAAGAACTAACAAAGCTTGACCAAGAAAACTCACTCCACCCCGCTTTTCCTCCAAACAAGAAACATCATTAAAATGTCCTGCAACAATCCAAGGATCAAGGATCTTATGTTGATTACCCAAACAATAAGGAAACACACAAAGTAGAAACAACATTATTATTATTTATTTGAAAAATTAGGGTTTGGTCCCAAATCAAGGATCTTATGTTGATTACCCAAATAATAATAAAACATACAAAGTAGACAATATGCTTTTCAAACGGCTATTGGAGATGACTATGGGAGCGTGCTTTTCAAACAACTATGGGAGTGTGCTTTTTAAACAACTATTGTAGACGGTTATGGAAGCATTGCTATTGTAACATCCTTTATTTGTAAATTGTTATGGGAGTGTAAATTGTCAACATGATTTTTGGAAGCATAAAATTAATTTATTTATTTTTCTTAAAATTAATTTATTTTATTTTATTTTTCAAATTATTTTTTTATTTTTATTTTCATTTTTAAATTAGGGTTTGGTCCCAGATCAAGGATCTTATGTTGATTACCCAAACAATAAGGAAACACACAAAGTTGACAATATGCTTTCAAATGGCTATTGGAGATAGCTATGGGAGCGTGCTTTTCCAAAGGCTATGGGAGCGTGCTTTTTAAACGGCTATTGGAGACAGTTATGGGAGTGTTACAATTGCAACATCCTTTATTTTCAAATGGTTATAGGAGCATAAATTGTCAGTGTGATATTTAGAAGCTTAAAATTAATTAATTTTATTTTTACTAATATTTTATTTTATTTTTTAAATTATTTTATTTTATTTTATTTTTCAAATTATTATTATTGTTATTTTTTTTTGAAAAATTAGGTTTTGGTCCCAGATCAAGAATCTTATTTTGATTACCCAAACATTAACGAAACACAAATTAGAAAATATGCTTTTCAAACGGCAATTGGAAACAACTATGGGAGCGTGCTTTTCAAACGACTATGAGAGCGTGCTTTTTAAACGACTAGTGGAGACGGTTATGGGAGCGCTACTATTGCAGCATCCTTTATTTTCAAATGGTTATGGGAGCATAAATTGTCAACGCGATATTTGAAACCATAAAATTAATTTATTTTATTTTTCTTAATATTTTTTTTTATTAAAATAAATTTACTTTATTTTAATTTTCAAATTATTATTATTATTTTTTTTTGAAAAAATAGGGTTTGGTCCCAGATCAATGATCTTATTTTGATTACCCAAACAATAAGAAAACACACAAAGTAGAAAATATGCTTTTCAAACGGCTATTGGAGATGACTATGGGAGCATGCTTTTCAAATGACTATAGAAGCGTGCTTTTTAAACGACTATTGGAGACGGTTATGGGAGCATTGCTATTGCAACATTTTTTCTTTTAAAATGGTTATGGGAGCGTAAATTGTCAATGTGATATTTAGAAGCGTAAAATTTAATTTAGTTTATTTTTCTTAAAATTATTTTATTTTATTTTATTTTTCAAATTATTATTATTATTATTTTAAAAATTACGGTTTGGTCTTAGATCAAGGATTTTATGTTGATTACCTAAACAATAAGGAAACACACAAAGTAGACAATATTCTTTTCAAATGGCTATTGGAGATAGCTATGGGACCGTGCTTTTCAAATAGTTATGGGAGCGTGCTTTTTAAACAGCTATTGGAGACAGTTATGGGAGTGCTGCTATTGCAACATCATTTCTTTTCAAATGGTTATGGGATCATAAATTGTTAATGTGATATTTGGAAGCGTAAAATTAATTTATTTTATTTTTCTTAATATTTTATTTTTCTTAAAATTTACTTGTTTTATTTTATTTTTCAAATTATTATTATTATTATTTTTTAAATTAGGGTTTGGTCCCAGATCATGGATCTTATGTTGTTTACCCAAACAATAAGGAAACACACAAAGTAGACAATATGTTTTTCAAACACCTATTAGAGACAACTATTGGAGCGTGCTTTTCAAATGGCTATGGCAGCGTGCTTTTTAAACGACTATTGGAGAGGGTTATGGGAGCGCTGCTATTGTGGCATTCTTTTTTTTTCAAATGGTTATGGGAGTGTAAATTATCAACGTGATATTTGGAAACGTAAAATTATTTTATTTTATTTTTTTCGAAATTAATTTTTTTATCTTATTTTTCAAATTATTATTATTTTTTTATTTTTTTGAAAAATTAGGGTGTGGTCCCTAATCAAGGATTTTATGTTGATTACCCAAACAATAAGGAAACACACAAAGTAGACAATATGCTTTTCAAACGACTATTGGAGACAACTATGAGAATGTGCTTTTCAAACGATTATGGGAGCATGCTTTTTAAATGATTATTGGAGACGGTTATGGGAGCGATACTATTGCAACATCCTTTCTTTTCAAATGGTTATAGGAGCGCTCCTATTGCAACATACTTTCTTTTCAAATGGTTATGGGAGCGTAAATTGTCAACGTAATATTTGGAATCATAAAATTAATTTATTTTATTTTTCTTAAAATTAATTTATTTTATTTTATTTTTTAAATTATTATTATTATTATTATTATTATTATTATTATTATTATTATTATTATTATTTTAAATTTGGGTTTGGTCCTAGACCAATAATTTTATGTTGATTACCCAAACAATAAGGAAACACACAAAGTAGTCAATATGCTTTTCAAACGACTATTAGAGATAGCTATGAGAGCGTGCTTTTCAAACGACTATGGGAGAGTGCTTTTTAAACAACTATTGGAGATGGTTATCGGAGCGCTGCTATTGCAGCATCCTTTCTTTTCAAATGGTTATGGGAGCGTAAATTCTCAATGTGATATTTGAAAGCGTAAAATTAATTTATTCTATTTTTCTTAAAATTAATTTATTCTATTTTTCTTAAAATTAATTTATTTTATTTTATTTTTCAAATTACTCTTTTTACTTTTATTTTTTTGAAAAATTAGGGTTTTGTCCCAGATAAAGGATCTTATGTTTATTACCCAAACAATAAGGAAACGCACAAAGTAGATAATATACTTTTCAATGCTATTGGAGACATCTATGAGAGTGTGCTTTTTGAACGACTATGAGAGCATACTTTTTAAACGGCTATTGGAGACGGTTATGGGAGCACTGCTATTGCAACGTCCTTTCTTTTCAAATGGTTATGGGAGTGTAAATTGTCAACATAATATTTGGAAGAATAAAATTCATTTATTTTATTTTTATTAAAATTAATTTATTTTATTTTATTTTTCAAATTATTATTATTATTTTTTTGAAAAATTAGGGTTTGGTCCAAGATCAAGGATCTTATGTTGATTACCCAAACAAAAAGGAAACACACAAAGTAGACAATATGCTTTTCAAACAGCTATTGGAGATAGCTATGGGAGTGTGCTTTTCAAATGGCTATGGGAGCATGCTTTTTAAACAACTATTGGAGATGGTTATGAGAGCATTGCTATTGCAACATCATTTATTTTCAACTGGTTATGGGAGCCTAAATTGTCAACGTGATATTTGAAAGCATAAAATTAATTTATTTAATTTTTCTTAATTTTTTTTATATAAAAAGGGGTAATTTTTTGATTGAAATCAGAAAGGCATACAAGATCCAAGAATCATATTACAACAAAATTGCCTCATATAGGCATATCATCTTTCATAAAACTAGTAAGATATTGAGAGCACACTAAAAGAAGTTGATGGCACTCTCTAACATCCCAAACTTATTGAAATTCAGAGGCCCATTTGGCCAAGCAATCAACAAAACCATTCCACTCCCTTGAAATATGAGTAAAAGTGATGAACTCCATATGACAATGAAAATGGAGAATCTACCTAACCGCACCGGACAACCTCCAATTAATATTGGTAATTTTATAGGTATTCAACAAATTAATGATAATTTTAGAATTTGATTCACCAATTATCCTGCACCAACCCAAACCATATCCTTGTTCCAGTGCATAAAGAATAGCAAGGGCTTCCATATAATTATTGGTATGTCTTCCTTTAAAACATGAGAAAAATAAATATACCGCACCACTGCAATCGCATCCCACTCCACCAATACAAGTATTTCTAGGATTACCTCTCGAAGATCCATCAATATTAATCTTAAGAACCCCCCTAGGAGGCAGGTGCCATCTACCCTCTCTCTGCACTATGTTATTGAATCCCCTCATGCTAAAAGAAATAGTAGCACTTGGACCATACACCGTCAAACCCAAATCATGCATAATATAAACCTCCACTATGTCTATAGGAATACTAATATGACATTTGGTAGACAGTTTTCTGAAGCATTCTGAAAATTTTTTGCCAGACTTGATAAGAAGATAACTATCTCCCTTGATTTTTTTTTATTCCTTTCAAGCCAGATTTTCTATAAAATGCATGAGGGACCAATATGCCAAGCAAATTGTAAAAATAATACCTTAGCCGAAGGCATTCTAAAACTCCTCCAAAAATCCAAAAGAGAAGAAGAATGAACACAAGACTGTTTCCACACACCCCACCACAAATGCCAAAGTTGATGCGCAAAACCACATTTAAGAAGCAAATGACCAATACATTTCTCACTATTCTTACATAGGAAAAAAAAGGAAGGACCATTAATACCTCTCTTTTGAATGTTATCCCAAGTGAGACATTGATTACAAGTGGTAACCCATAAGTAAAAGTTGCACTTAGGCCATGCAAATTTATTCCACACTTGCTTCCACCATGGAACATCCTCAGTACCATAGCATTGACAATCCAATTCACGATATCCAGAGGCAACTGAGAAAATCCCTCTACTATCTTGACCCCAAGCCAACACATCATTATCTTGGAAAGAAGAGTATTCTCTAGAAGCCAAAATGCATGCCAACTCCTCTCTATTCTCCATAGAGCCTCCAACAGACCATTCACTGGGATCCCTCCATTGGAACATTTCCATCTGATCAATTATCTTAACAACTTTAAAATCCATCACTTTAGACTAACCAACAACCAAAAAATATTGAGCAAGATCAAGAAGATGAGGATACTTAGTTAAAATAGTAGGAAAACCATCCCAAGAATTATAATAGAAGATAATCCTAGAGCCTTTATGACAAATCCAAAATAACCCCTGTTTGAAAATAGAAGCTCCCTCCTTCAAAGTGTTCCAAACAAAAGAGCCTCTCCCAAACAAGCTATAACGAGTAATCTCAGCACCGTCCATCCCATAGAGATATTTATAAGAAAGAATTTTAGCCCTATTTTGGTCATGATTAGTACACCAACGCCAATTAATTTTGGTAGCCAAATCTTGCCCAGAAAGCGAACTCAGGTGAAGAACCATATCACTCTCTTTTTTAGGTCTACAAAGAGACTCCCATTTCACCAAGCTCAATTTAGAGGAATTAAATTTACCAGCCCATAAAAAGCTCCATGAAAGAGAATCAATATCATAAAGAAAACTCGTCATAGTAACCTGAATTAAGCACCTATACACAAGTAACGCTTGAAATACATATTTGAGGAGCAAAACTCGGCCAACAAAAGATAGCCATCTATAAGTTCAATGACTAATCCAAGTACATAATATCTCCAAAAATATTGACCAAACACTCCTAGGAAAATGACCAATAGATATAAGAATACCTAAATACGTAAAAAGGAGAATTCCAACTTGAAATTTGAGAAGCTGAACAATTTTGGCCTAAATACGGGGATTAGTATTAAAAATGAAAATTAAAGATTTAGCCTCATTAATATGCTACCCTAAAGCAACCAAGTAAATATCCAAGATTCTTCTAAAATTAGTTGCCTACCTAATAGAAGCTACACCCATTAGAGCAGTATCATCAACAAATTGCAAATGAGAATACGTAGGTAAATTACTACCCCACCTCCAACCATGATCACTTGAGATGTTAATAATCTTCTCAAACCTTCAGCCATGATGATGAACAAGTACAAAGACAAGGTATCACATTAACACAGACCCCACGAAGCATTGAACAAATAAGAATGATCTCCATTAATAATAATAGAAAAAGAAGTTGTAATACAACTCATTACCCACTTAATCCACATAGGGTCAAACCCAAAGGTCATAAGAATTTTTTGAAGAAATGACCATCTAACCTTATCATAAGACTTAACCATGTCAAATTTCATAAACATTGTTTTTTCCTTAGATGTACCCATTGAATGAATGGTCTCAGCAGCAACAACAACACCATCAAGAATCTGATGGCCTACCACAAAACCTCCTTGATCATTAGAAATAACCATTCCCAACCAAGGTTTTAGCCTCTCAGCAATCAACTTAGTAATGATTTTATAAACAAAATTACACAGAGCTATAGGCCGAAATAGATCAAAAGAATTTGCTCCCTCCCATTTGGGAATAAGATCTAAGAAGGTAGATTTTAGAGCCTTCAACATTTGTTTATTGTTGAAGGACTCATGCACAACCCTCAACAAATCAAATTTGATGATTTCCCAAAAATCCTAAAAGAATTCAATTGGAAAACCATCCGACCTCAAAGCTTTCCCTCTTTTCATATGAAAAGCAATACCTTATAACTCTTCAAGAGAAATAGGCCTTAAAAGATCAACATTTATCTCAGCAGAAATAACTAAAGGTATACAATCCAAAATAACATTCTCTTCAACATTCATCCCAGAAGAATCCTTAGTATAAAGTGAGGAAAATAAGGTAATTGCCTCATGCAAAATATCATGGGTAGCTTTCAAATGAACTCCTTAAGAAGAGACAATGGAATGAATAAAATTAACATGTCTTTGAGCTCTAAACAAGTTAAAGAAAAACAATATTCCTATCTCCTTCTTGCAACCAATCCACATGAGATTTTTGCTTCCAATAAATTTCCTCACAAAGTTCACATTCTGTCAAGTCATTCAAAGCCTCTGCTTTCTCTTGAAAATTATGTTCAAAAAGTCCCTGTTCCCTGATTTATCTAGTAATAGAATCAAGTCGATCTTGAGCCATAGCCTTAGCATGAAAAATATTACCAAAAAATTACCTGTTCCACTTTTTAAGTCAAAATTTCACAAATTGAAGTCTCTTAGAAAAAGAGTACATAACAGTCCCATATATCGGTTTCTCTTGAGTCCACCATCCTTTTACCAAATCATACAAGGAGGGTTCCCGAAGACACATTAATTGAAAGTGAAAACTTGGATGGTGGATGATACAATGATTGATAGCAACAAGTTTGATTGATCGGTAATCAAAACCTCTCAAGTCAAGAATTTCGAAAGTGGTGAGCCAATTATTACTAACCCAATAAGGATAAGCAAGAAATATATCCAATCTCTCAAATATAGATTCAATTCCACATCTCCTATTAGACTAGGTGAACATACCATTACTCGCATTAATATCAACAAGATTAAGGAACTGAATATTATCATTAATAACTAACAAAGCTTGACCAAGAAAACTCACTCCACCTCTCTTTTCCTTCAAACAAGAAACATCATTAAAATCTCCCGAAACAATCCAAGGATCAAGGATCTTATGTTGATTACCCAAACAATAAGGAAACACATAAAATAGAAACAACATTATTATTATTTTTTGAAAAATGAGGGTTTGGTCCTAGATCAAGGATCTTATGTTGATTACCCAAATAATAAAGAAACACACAAATTAGACAATATGCTTTTCAAACGGCTATTGGAGACGGCTATGGGAGCATGCTTTTCAAACGACTATGGGAGTGTGTTTTTTAAACAACTATTGGAGACGGCTATGGAAGAGCTGCTATTGCAACATCCTTTATTTTCAAATGCTTATGGGAGTGTAAATTATCAACGTGATATTTGGAAGCGTAAAATTAATTTATTTATTTTTCTTAAAATTAATTTATTTTATTTTATTTTTCAAATTATTTTTTTTAATTTTTTAATTTTATTTTTAAATTAGGGTTTGGTCCCAAATCAAGGATCTTATGTTAATTATCCAAACAACAAGGAAACAAAAAAAGTAGACAATATGCTTTTCAAACGACTATTGGAGACAGCTATGGGAGCGTACTTTTCAAAAGCCTATGGGAGCATGCTTTTTAAACGACTATTGGAGAAAGTTATGGTAGCACTGCAATTGCAACATCCTTTCTTTTCAAATGGTTATGGGAGCATAAATTGTCAATGTGATATTTGGAAGCGTAAAATTAATTAATTTTATTTTTCCTAATATTTTATTTTTATTTTAAATTAATTTGTTTTATTTTATTTTTCAAATTATTATTATTGTTATTTTTTTTGAAAAATTAGGTTTTTGTCCCAGATCAAGGATCTTATGTTGATTACCCAAAAAATAAGGGAACACACAAAGTAGACAATATGCTTTTCAAACAGCTATTGGAGATAGCTATGGGAGTGTGCTTTTCAAATGGCTATGGGAGCATACATTTTAAACAACTATTGGAGATGGTTATGAGAGCGTTGCTATTGCAACATCATTTATTTTCAACTGGGTATGGGAGCCTAAATTGTCAACATGATATTTGAAAGCATAAAATTAATTTATTTTATTTTTCTTAATTTTTTTTTTATATAAAAAAGGGGTAATTTTTTGATTGAAATCAGAAAGGCATACAAGATCCAAGAATCAGATTACAACAAAATTGCCTCATCTAGGCATATCATCTTTCATAAAACTAGTAAGACATTGAGAGCACCCTAAAAGAAGTTGATGGCAATCTCTAACATCCCAAACTTATTGAAATTCAGAGGCCCATTCCACTCCCTTGAAATATGAGTAAAAGTGATGAACTCCATATGACAATGAAAATGGAGAATCTACCTAACCGCACCGGACAACCTCCAATTAATATTGGTAATTTTATAGGTATTAAAAAAATTAATGATAATTTTAGAATCTGATTCACCAATTATCCTGCACCAACCCAAACCATATCCTTGTTCCAGTGCATAAATAATAGCAAGGGCTTCCATATAATTATTGGTATGTATTCCTTTAAAACATGAGAAAAATAAATATACCGCACCACTGCAATCACATCCCACTCCACCAATACTAGTATTTCCAGGATTACCTCTCGAATATCCATCAATATTAATCTTAAGAACCCCCCTAGGAGGCGGGTGCCATCTACCCTCTATCTGCACTATGTTATTGAATCCCCTCATGCTAAAATAAATAGTAGCACTTGGACCAGACACCGTCAAACCCAAATCATGCATAATATAAACCTCCACTATGTCTATAGGAATACTAATCTGACATTTGGTAGATAGTTTTTTGAAGCATTCTGAAAATTTTCTTCCAGACTTGATAAGAAGATAACTATCTCCCTTGAATTGTTTTTTATTCTTTTCCAGCCATATTTTCTAGAAAATGCATGAGGGACCAATATGCCAAGCAACCTGTAAAAAGAATACCTTAGCCGAAGGCCTTCTAAAACTCCTCCAAAAATCCAAAAGAGAAGAAGAATGAACACAAGACTTTTTCAACACACCCCAGCACAAATGCCAAAGTTGATGCACAAAACCACATTTAAGAAGCAAATGACCAATACATTTCTCACTATTCTCACATAGGAAACAAAAGGAAGGACCATTAATACCTCTCTTTTGAATGTTATCCCAAGTGAGACATTGATTACAAGTGGTAACCCATAAGTAAAAAATGCACTTAGGCCATGTAAATTTATTCCACACTTGCTTCCACCATGGAACATCCTCAGTACCATAACATTGACAATCCAATTCAGGGTATCCAGAAGCAACTAATAAAATCCCTCTACTATCTTGACCCCAAGCCAACACATCATTATCTTGCAAAGAAGAGTATTCTCTAGAAGCCAAAATGCATGCCAACTCCTCTCTATTCTCCATAGAGCCTCCAACAGACCATTCACTGGGATCCCTCCATTGGAACATTTCCATCTGATCAATTATCTTAACAACTTTAAAATCCATCACTTTAGACTAACCAACAACCAAAAAATATTGAGCAAGATCAAGAAGATGAGGATACTTAGTTAAAATAGTAGGAAAACCATCCCAAGAATTATGCTAGAAGATAATCCTAGAGCCTTTATGACAAATCCAAAATAACCCCTATTTGAAAATAGAAGCTCCCTTCTTCAAAGTGTTCCAAAAAAAAGAGCCTCTCCCAAACAAGCTATAACAAGTAATCTCATCATTGTCCACCCCATAGAGATATTTATAAGAAAGAATTTTAGCCCTATTTTGGTCATGATTAGTACACCAACGCCAATTAATTTTGGTAGCCAGAGCTTGCCTAGAAAGGGAACTCAGGTGAAGACCCAAATCACTCTCTTTTTTAGGTCTACAAAGAGACTCCCATTTCACCATGCTCAATTTAGAGGACTTAAATTTACCAACCCATAAAAAGCTCCATGAAAGAGAATCAATATCATAAAGAAAACTCGTCATAGTAACCTAAATTACGCACCTATACACAAGTAACGCTTGAAATACATATTTGAGGAGCAAAACTCGGCCAAAAAAAGATAGCCATCTATAAGTTCAATGACTAATCCAAGTACATAATATCTCCAAAAATATTGACCAAACACTCCCAGGAAAATGACCAATAGATATAAGAATACCTAAATACATAAAAAGGAGAATTCCAACCTGAAATTTGAGAAGCTGAACAATTTTGGCCTGAATACGGGGATTAGTATTAAAAATGAAAATTAAAGATTTAGCCTCATTAATATGCTACCCTAAAGCAACCAAGTAAATATCCAAGATTCTTCTAAAATTAGTTGCCTACCTAATAGAAGCTACACCCATCAGAGCAGTATCATCAACAAATTGCAAATGAGAATACATAGGTAAATTACTACCCCACCTCCAACCATGATCACTTGAGATGTTAATAATCTTCTCAAACCTTCAGCCATGATGATGAACAAGTACGAAGACAAGGTATCACATTGACACAGACCCCACGAAGCATGGAACAAATAAGAATTATCTCCATTAATAATAATAGAAAAAGAAGTTGTAATACAACTCATTACCCACTTAATCCACAGAGGGTCAAATCCAAAGGTCATAAGAATTTTTTGAAGAAATTACCATCTAACCTTATCATAAGCCTTAGCCATGTCAAGTTTCATAAACATTGTTTTTTCCTTAGATGTACCCATTGAATGAATGGTCTCAGCAGCAACAACAACACCATCAAGAATCGGATGGCCTACCACAAAACCTCCTTGCTCATTAGAAATAACCATTTCCAACCAAGGTTTTAGCCTCTCAGCAATCAACTTAGTAATGATTTTATAAATAAAATTACACAGATCTATAGGCCGAAATAGATCAAAAGAATTTTCTCCCTCCCATTTGGGAATAAGAGCTAAGAAGGTAGAGTTCAGAGCCTTCAACATCTGTTTATTGTTGAAGGACTCATGCACAACCCTCAACAAATCAAATTTGATGATTTACACAAAATACTAAAAGAATTCAATTGTAAAACCATCCGACCTCGAAGCTTTCCCTCTTTTCATATGAAAAGCAATACCTTATAACTCTTCAAGAGAAACAGGCCTTAGAAGATCAACATTTATCTCAGTAGAAATAACTACAGGTATACAATCCAAAATAACATTCTCTTCAACATTCGTCCCAGAAGAATCTTTAGTATAAAGTGAGGAAAATAAGGTAATTGCCTCGTGCAAAATATCATGGGTAGCTTTCAAATGATCTCCTTAAGAAGAGACAATGGAATGAATAAAATTAACATGTCTTTGAGCTTTAAATGAGTTAAAGAAAAACAGTATTCCTATCTCCTTCCTGCAACCAATCCACATGAGATTTTTGCTTCCAATAAATTTCCTCACAAAGTTCACATTCTGTCAAGTCCTTCAAAGCCTCTGCTTTCTCTTGAAAAGTCTGTTCAGAAAGTCCCTATTCCCTGATTTATCTAGTAATAGAATCAAGTCGATCTTGAGCCATAGCCTTAGCATGAAAAAGATTACCAAAAAATTACCTGTTCCACTTTTTAAGTCAAAATTTCACAAATTGAAGTCTCTTAGAAAAAGAGTACATAACAGTCCCATATATCGGTTTCTCTTGAGTCCACCATCCTTTTACCAAATCATACAAGGAGGGTTCCCGAAGACACATTAATTGAAAGTGAAAACTTGGATGGTGGATGATACAATGATTGATAGCAACAAGTTTGATTGACCAGTAATCAAAACCTCTCCAGTCAAGAATTTCAAAAGTGGTGAGCCAATTATTACTAACCCAATAAGGATAAGCAAGAAATATATCCAATCTCTCAGATATAGATTCAATTCCACATCTCCTATTAGACTAGGTGAACATACCATTACCCGGCTTAATATCAACAAGATTAAGAAACTGAATATTATCATTAAGAACTAACAAATATTGACCAAGAAAACTCACTCCACCTCTCTTTTCCTTCAAACAAGAAACATCATTAAAATCTCCCGAAACAATCCAAGGATCAAGGATCTTATGTTGATTACCCAAACAATAAGGAAACACATAAAATAGAAACAACATTATTATTATTTTTTGAAAAATGAGGGTTTGGTCCCAGATCAAGGATCTTATGTTGATTACCCAAATAATAAAGAAACACACAAATTAGAGAATATGCTTTTCAAACGGCTATTGGAGACGGCTATGGGAGCATGCTTTTCAAACGACTATGGGGGTGTGTTTTTTAAACAACTATTGGAGACGGCTATGGAAGCGCTGCTATTGCAACATCCTTTATTTTCAAATGCTTATGGGAGTGTAAATTATCAACATGATATTTGGAAGCGTAAAATTAATTTATTTATTTTTCTTAATATTTTATTTTTTTTTAAATTAATTTATTTTATTTTATTTTTCAAATTATTTTTTTTAATTTTTTAATTTTATTTTTAAATTGGGGTTTGGTCCCAAATCAAGGATCTTATGTTGATTATCCAAACAACAAGGAAACACACAAACTAGACAATATGCTTTTCAAATGACTATTGGAGACAGCTATGGGAGCGTACTTTTCAAAAGCCTATGGGAGCATCCTTTTTAAACGGCTATTGGAGATAGTTATGGTAGCACTGCAATTGCAA
The DNA here is from genome assembly GCA_028583015.1 of Wollemia nobilis. Classification (NCBI taxonomy): domain Eukaryota; kingdom Viridiplantae; phylum Streptophyta; class Pinopsida; order Araucariales; family Araucariaceae; genus Wollemia; species Wollemia nobilis. The sequence continues at coordinate 19,636,909 of JAQPPZ010017235.1, forward strand.
CATCCTTTCTTTTCAAATGGTTATGGGAGCATAAATTGTCAATGTGATATTTGGAAGCGTAAAATTAATTAATTTTATTTTTCCTAATATTTTATTTTTATTTTAAATTAATTTGTTTTATTTTATTTTTCAAATTATTATTATTGTTTTTTTTTTTTGAGAAATTAGGTTTTGGTCCCAGATCAAGGATCTTATGTTGATTACCCAAACAATAAGGAAACACACAAAGTATAAAATATGTTTTTCAAACGGCTATTGGAAACAACTATGGGATTGTGCTTTTCAAATGGCTATGGGAGCATGCTTTTTAAACAACTATTGGAGATGGTTATGAGAGCATTGCTATTGCAACATCATTTATTTTCAACTGGTTATGGGAGCGTAAATTGTCAACGTGATATTTAAAAGCATAAAATTAATTTATTTTATTTTTCTTAATTTTTTTTATATAAAAAAGGGGTAATTTTTTGATTGAAATCAGAAAGGCATACAAGATCCAAGAATCGGATTACATCAAAATTGCCTCATCTAGGCATATCATCTTTCAGAAAACTAGTAAGAGATTGAGATCACACTAAAAGAAGTTGATGAAACTCTCTAACATCCCAAACTTATTGAAATTCAGAGGCCCATTTGGCCAAGCAATCAACAACACCATTCCACTCCCTTGAAATATGAGTAAAAGTGATGAACTCCATATGACAATGAAAATGGAGAATCTACCTAACAGCACCGGACAACCTCCAATTAATATTGGTAATTTTATAGGTATTCAACAAATTAATGATAATTTTAGAATCTGATTCACCAATTATCCTGCACCAACCCAAACCATATCCTTGTTCCAGTGCATAAAGAATAGCAAGGGCTTCAATATAATTATTGGTATGTCTTCCTTTAAAACATGAGAAAAATAAATATACCGCACCACTGCAATCACATCCCACTCCACCAATACCAGTATTTCTAGGATTACCTCTTGAAGATCCATCAATATTAATCTTAAGAACCCCCCTAGGAGGCGGGTGCCATCTACCCTCTCTCTGCACTATGTTATTGAATCCCCTCATGCTAAAAGAAATAGTAGCACTTGGACCAGATACCGACAAACCTAAATCATGCATAATATAAACTTCCACTATGTCTATAGGAATTCTAATCTGACATTTGGTAGACAGTTTTCTGAAGCATTCTAAAAATTTTCTGCCAGACTTGATAAGAAGATAACTATCTCCCTTGATTTTTTTTTTTATTCCTTTCCAGCCAGATTTTTTAGAAAATGCATGAGGGACCAATATTCCAAGCAACCTATAAAAAGAATACCTTAGTCGAAGGCCTTCTAAAACTCCTCCAAAAATCCAAAAGAGAAGAAGAATGAACACAAGACTTTTTCCACACACCCCAGCACAAATGCCAAAGTTGACGTGCAAAACCACATTTAAGAAGCAAATGACCAATACATTTCTCACTATTATCACATAGGAAACAAAAGGAAGGACCATTAATACCTCTCTTTTGAATTTTATCCCAAGGGAGACATTGATTACAAGTGGTAACCCATAAGTAAAAAATGCACTTAGGCCATGCAAATTTATTCCACATTTTCTTCCACCATGGAACATCCTCAGTACCATAACATTGACATTCCAATTCACGGTATCCAGAAGCAACTGAGAAAATCCCTCTACTATCTTGACCCCAAGCCAACACATCATTATCTTGCAAAGAAGAGTATTCTCTAGAAGCCAAAATGCATGCCAACTCCTCTCTATTCTCCATAGAGCCTCCAACAGACCATTCACTGGGATCCCTCCATTGGAACATTTCCATCTGATCAATTACCTTAACAACTTTAAAATCCATCACTTTAGACTAACCAACAACCAAAAAATATTGAGCAAGATCAAGAAGATGAGGATACTTAGTTAAAATAGTAGGAAAACCATCCCAAGAATTATGCTAGAAGATAATCCTAGAACCTTTATGACAAATCAAAAATAACCCCTGTTTGAAAATAGAAGCTCCCTTCTTCAAAGTGTTCCAAACAAAAGAGCCTCTCCCAAACAAGCTATAACAAGTAATCTCATCATTGTCCACCCCATAGAGATATTTATAAGAAAGAATTTTAGCCCTATTTTGGTCATGATTAGTACACCAACGCCAATTAATTTTGGTAGCCAGAGCTTTCCCAGAAATGGAACTCAGGTGAAGACCCAGATCACTCTCTTTTTTAGGTCTACAAAGAGACTCCCATTTCACCAAGCTCAATTTAGAGGAATTAAATTTACCAACCCATAAAAATCTCCATGAAAGAGAATCAATATCATAAAGAAAACTCGTCATAGTAACCTGAATTAAGCACCTATACACAAGTAACGCTTGAAATACATATTTGAGGAGCAAAACTCGACCAACAAAATATAGCCATCTATAAGTTCAATGACTAATCCAAGCACATAATATCTCCAAAAATATTGACCAAACATTCCTAGGAAAATGACCAATAGATATAAGAATACCTAAATACGTAAAAAGGAGAATTCCAACCTGAAATTTGAGAAGCTGAACAATTTTGGCCTGAATACGGGGATTAGTATTAAAAATTAAAATTAAATATTTAGCCTCATTAATATGCTACCCTAAAGCAACCAAGTAAATATCCAAGATTCTTCTAAAATTAGTTGCCTACCTAATAGAAGCTACACCCATCAGAGCAGTATCATCAACAAATTGCAAATGAGAATACGTAGGTAAATTACTACCCCACCTCCAACCATGATCACTTGAGATGTTAATAATCTTCTCAAACCTTTAGCCATGATGATGAACAAGTACGAAGACAAGGTATCACATTGACACAGACCCCACGAAGCATGGAACAAATAAGAATTATCTCCATTAATAATAATAGAAAAAGAAGTTGTAATACAACTCATTACCCACTTAATCCACATAGGGTCAAACCCAAAGGTCATAAGAATTTTTTGAAGAAATGACCATCTAACCTTATCATAAGCCTTAGCCATGTCAAGTTTCATAAACATTATTTTTTCCTTAGATGTACCCATTGAATGAATGGTCTCAACAGCAACAACAACACCATCAAGAATCGGATGGCCTACCACAAAACCTCCTTGCTCATTAGAAATAACCATTCCCAACCAAGGCTTTAGCCTCTCAGCAATCAACTTAGTAATGATTTTATAAACAAAATTACATAGAGCTATAGGCCGAAATAGATCAAAAGAATTTGCTCCCTCCCATTTGGGAATAAGAGCTAAGAAGGTAGAGTTCAAAGCCTTCAACATCTATTTATTGTTGAAGGACTCATGCACAACCCTCAACAAATCAAATTTGATGATTTCCCAAAAATCCTAAAAGAATTCAATTGGAAAACCATCCGACCTCGAAGCTTTCCCTCTTTTCATATGAAAAGCAATACCTTATAACTCTTCAAGAGAAATAGGCCTTAAAAGATCAACATTTATCTCAGTAGAAATAACTAAAGGTATACGATCCAAAATAACATTCTCTTCAACATTCGTCCCAGAAGAATCCTTAGTATAAAGTGAGGAAAATAAGGTAATTGCCTCGTGCAAAATATCATGGGTAGCTTTCAAATGAACTCCTTAAGAAGAGACAATGGAATGAATAAAATTAACATGTCTTTGACCTTTAAACGAGTTAAAGTAAAACAGTATTCCTATCTCCTTCCTGCAACCAATCCACATGAGATTTTTGCTTCCAATAAATTTCCTCACAAAGTTCACATTCTGTCAAGTCCTTCAAAGCCTCTGCTTTCTCTTGAAAAGTCTGTTCAGAAAGTCCCTATTCCCTGATTTATCTAGTAATAGAATCAAGTCGATCTTGAGCCATAGCCTTAGCATGAAAAAGATTACCAAAAAATTACCTGTTCCACTTTTTAAGTCAAAATTTCACAAATTGAAGTCTCTTAGAAAAAGAGTACATAACAGTCCCATATATCGGTTTCTCTTGAGTCCACCATCCTTTTACCAAATCATACAAGGAGGGTTCCCGAAGACACATTAATTGAAAGTGAAAACTTGGATGGTGGATGATACAATGATTGATAGCAACATGTTTGATTGACCAGTAATCAAAACCTCTCCAGTCAAGAATTTCAAAAGTGGTGAGCCAATTATTACTAACCCAATAAGGATAAGCAAGAAATATATCCAATCTCTCAGATATAGATTCAATTCCACATCTCCTATTAGACTAGGTGAACATACCATTACCCGGCTTAATATCAACAAGATTAAGGAACTAAATATTATCATTAAGAACTAACAAAGCTTGACCAAGAAAACTCACTCCACCTCTCTTTTCCTTCAAACAAGAAACATCATTCCCGAAACAATCCAAGGATCAAGGATCTTATGTTGATTACCCAAACAATAAGGAAACACATAAAATAGAAACAACATTATTATTATTTTTTGAAAAATGAGGGTTTGGTCCCAGATCAAGGATCTTATGTTGATTACCCAAATAATAAAGAAACACACAAATTAGAAAATATGCTTTTCAAACGGCAATTGGAGACGACTATGGGAGCATGCTTTTCAAACGACTATGGGAGTGTGTTTTTTAAACAACTATTGGAGACGGCTATGGAAGCGCTGCTATTGCAACATCCTTTATTTTCAAATGCTTATGGGAGTGTAAATTATCAACGTGATATTTGGAAGCGTAAAATTAATTTATTTATTTTTCTTAATATTTTATTTTTCTTAAAATTAATTTATTTTATTTTATTTTTCAAATTATTATTTTTTATTTTTTAATTTTATTTTTAAATTAGGGTTTGGTCCCAGATCAAGGATCTTATGTTGATTATCCAAACAACAAGGAAACACACAAAGTAGACAATATGCTTTTCAAACGACTATTGGAGACAGCTATGGGAGCGTACTTTTCAAAAGCCTATGGGAGAATGCTTTTTAAACGGCTATTGGAGATAGTTATGGTAGCACTGCAATTGCAACATCTTTTCTTTTCAAATGGTTATGGGAGTATAAATTGTCAGTGTGATATTTGGAAGCGTAAAATTAATTAATTTTATTTTTCCTAATATTTTATTTTTATTTTAAATTAATTTGTTTTATTTTATTTTTCAAATTATTATTATTGTTATTTTTTTTTGAGAAATTAGGTTTTGGTCCCAGATCAAGGATCTTATGTTGATTACCCAAACAATAAGGAAACACACAAAGTATAAAATATGTTTTTTAAACGGCTATTGGAAACAACTATGGGAGTGTGCTTTTCAAACGACTATGGGAGCGTGCTTTTTAAATGGCTAGTGGAGACGGTTATGGGAGCGCTGCTATTACAACATCATTTCTTTTCAAATGGTTATGGTAGCGTAAATTGTCAACGTGATATTTGGAAGCGTAAAATTAATTTATTTTATTTATCTTAATATTTTATTTTTATTAAAATATTATTATTATTTTTTTTTGAAAAAATAGGGTTTGGTCCCAGATCAAAGATCTTATGTTGATTACCCAAACAATGAAGAAACACACAAAGTAGAAAACATGCTTTTCAAACAGCTATTGAAGACAACTATGGGAGCATGCTTTTCAAACGGCTATGGGAGTGTGCGTTTTAAACGGCTATTAGAGACGGTCATGGGAGCGTTGCTATTGTAACATATTTTCTTTTCAAATGGTTATGGGGGCGTAAATTGTCAACGTGATATTTGGAAGTGTTAAATTTTGTTTAGTTTATTTTTCTTAAAATTAATTAATTTAATTTAATTTTTCAAATTATTATTATTATTATTATTATTATTATTATTATTATTATTATTTTGAAAAGTTAGGGTTTGGTCAAAGATCAAGGATCTTATGTTGATTACCCAAACAATAAAGAAACACACAAAGTAGACAATATGCTTTTCAAATAGCTATTGGAGACAACTATGGGAGCGTGTTTTTCAAACAGCTATGGGAGTTTACTTTTTAAACGACTATTGGAGATGGTTATGGAAGCGTTGCTATGGAAACATCATTTCTTTTCAAATTTTTATGGGAGTGTAAATTGTCAACATGATATTTTTAAGCATAAAATTAATTTACTTTAATTTTCTTAAAATTAATTTATTTTATTTTATTTTTCAAATTATTTTTTTATTTTTTTTTAAATTAGGGTTTGGTTCCAGATCAAGGATCTTATGTTGATTACCCAAATAATAAGGAAATGCACAAAGTAAACAATATGCTTTTCAAACGGCTATTGGAGATAACTATGGGAGCGTGCTTTTCAAAAGGCTATAGGAGTGTGCTTTTTAAACAACTATTGGAGACAATTATGGGAACACTGCTATTGCAGCATCCTTTCTTTTCACATGGTTATGGGAGCGTAAATTATCAACGTGATATTTGGAAGCGTAAAATTAATTAATGTTATTTTTTTAATATTTTATTTTTCTTAAAATTATTTTATTTTATTTTTCAAATTATTATTATTATTATTTTGAAAAAATAGGGTTTGATCCTAGATCAAGGATCTTATGTTGATTTTCCAAACAATAAGGAAACATACAAAGTAGACAATATGCTTTTCAAACGACTATTGGAGACAACTACGGGAGCATGCTTTTCAAGCGACTATGAGAGCGTGCTTTTTAAACGACTGTTGAAAATGGTTATGGAAGCATTGCTATTGCAACATCCTTTCTTTTCAAATGGTTATGGGAGCGTAAATTTTCAATGTGATATTTGGAATCATAAAATTAATTTATTTAATTTTTCTTAAAATTAATTTATTTTATTTTATTTTTCAAATTATTATTTTTTTTTTTGAAAAATTAGGGTTTGGTCCCAGATCAAGGATCTTATGTTGATTACCCAAACAATAATAAAACACACAAGGTAGACAATATGCTTTTCAAATGGCTATTGGAGACGGTTATGGAAGCGTGCTTTTCAAACGACTATGGGGGAGTACTTTTTAAATGACTATTGGAGACGATTATGGGAGCATTGCTATTGTAACATCCTTTATTTTCAAATGGTTATGGGAGCGTAAATTGTCAACGTAATATTTGGAAGAGTAAAATTCATTTTTTTATTTTTCTTAATATTTTATTTTTCATAAAATTAATTTATTTTATTTTATTTTTCAAATTATTATTATTATTATTATTTGAAAAATTAGGGTTTTGTCCCAGATCAAGGATCTTATGTTGATTACCCAAGAAATAAGTAAACACATAGAGTAGACAATACGCTTTTCAAACGACTATTGGAGACAACGATGGGAGTGTGCTTTTTAAACAACTATAGGAGCATGCTTTTTAAATGGCTATTGGAGACGGTTATGGGAGCGCTACTATTGCAACATAATTTATTTTCAAATGGTTATGGAAGTGTAAATTATCAACGTGATATTTGATAGCATAAAATTAATTCATTTTATTTTTCTTATGCTTTTCAAATGGCTTTTGGAGACAACTATGGGAGCGTGCTTTTCAAACGACAATGGGAGCATACTTTTTAATTGGCTATTGAAGATGGTTATGGGAGCGATGCTATTGCAACATCCTTTCTTTTCAAATGGCTATGGAAGCGTAAATTGTCAATGTGATATTTGGAAGCGTAAAATTTATTTATTTTATTTTTCTTGATATTTTATTTTTCTTAAAATTAATTAATTTTATTTTATTTTTCTTAAAATTAATTAATTTTATTTTATTTTTCAAATTGTTTATTTATTTATTATTTTTTAAATTAGGGTTTGGTCCCAGATCAAGGATCTTATGTTGATTACCCAAACAATAAGGAAACACACAAAGTAGACAATATGTTTTTCAAATGGCTATTGGAGATAACTATGGGAGGGTGCTTTTCAAACGGCTATGGGAGTGTGCTTTTAAATGGTTATTGGAGACAGTTATGGAAGCGTTGCTATTGCGACATCCTTTCTTTTCAAATGGTTATGGGATCGTAAATTGTCAACATGATATTTGGAAGCGTAAAATTAATTTATTTTATTTTTATTAATATATTATTTTTCTTAAATTTATTTTATTTTATTTTTTAAATTATTTTTTTATTTAAAAAAAATAGAGTTTTGTTCCATATCAAGGATCTTATGTTGATTATCCAAATAGTAAGGAAACACACAAAGTAGACAATATACTTTTCAAACGGCTATTAGAGACAGCTATGGGAGCGTACTTTTCAAACAACTGTTGGAGCGTGCTTTTTAAACGACTATTGGAGAGGGTTATGGTAGTGCTACTATTGTAGCATCCTTTATTTTCAAATGGTTATACAAGCATAAATTGTCAACATGATATTTGGAAGCATAAAATTAATTCATTTTATTTTTCTTAAAATTAATTTTTTTTTTTTTGAAAAATTAGGGTTTAGTCCCAAATCATGGATTTTATGTTGATTACCCAAACAATAAAGAAACACACAAAATAGACAATATTCTTTTCAAACGGCTTTTGGAGATAGTTATGGGAACGTGCTTTACAAATGGCTATGGGAGCATGCTTTTAAACGACTATTGGAGACAGTTATGTGAGCGTTGCTATTGCAGCATCATTTCTTTTCAAATGGTTATGGGAGCATAAATTGTCAACGTGATATTTGGAAGTGTAAAATTAATTTATTTTATTTTTCTTAAAATTAATTTATTTTATTTTATTTTTCAAATTATTTATATATTTATTTATTTTTTGAAATATTAGTGTTTGGTCCTAAAACAAGGATCTTATGTTGATTACTCAAACAATAAAGTAACACACAAAGTAGACAATATGCTTTTCAAACAACTTTTGGAGATAGTTATGGGAGCGTGCTTTACAATCGACTATGGGAGCATGCTTTTAAACGACTATTGGAGACAGTTATGGGAGCATTGCTATTGCAACATCATTTCTTTTCAAATGGTTATGGGAGCCTAATTTTTCAACGTGATATTTGAATGCGTAAAATTATTTTATTTTATTTTTCTTAATATTTTATTTTTATTAAAATTAATTTAATTTATTTTTCTTAATAATTTATTTTTTTTAATTTATTTTTCTTATTATATTTTTTTTTTGAAAAAATAGGGTTTACTCCAAGATCAAGGATCTTATGTTGATTACCCAAACAATAAGGAAACACACAAAGTAGACAATATGTTTTTCAAACGGCTATTGGAGATAGCTATGGGAGCGTGCTTTCCAAACGACTATGGGAGTGTGCTTTTTAAACCGTTATTGGAGATGGTTATGGGAGTGTTGCTATTACAACATAATTTATTTTCAAATGGTTATGGGAGTGTAAATTGTCAAAGTGATATTTGAAAGCATAAAATTAATTTGTTTTATTTTATTTTTCAAATTATTATTTTTTTGAGAGCGTAAATTGTCAATGTGATAGTTGGAAGTGTAAAATTAATTTTTTTTTTTAAGTTAATTTATTTTATTTTTTGAAAAAAAAGGGTTTTGTCCCAGATAAAGGATCTTATGTTGATTAGCCAAATAATAAGGAAACACACAAAGTAGACAATATGCTTTTAAAATGGCTGTTGGAGACAGTTATGAGAGTGTGCTTTTCAAACAACTATGGGAGCATGTTTTTTAAACGACTATTGGAGACGGTTATGGGAGTGTTGCTATTGCAACATCCTTTCTTTTCAAATGGTTATGGTAGCATAAATTGTCAATGTGATGTTTGGAAGTATAAAATTAATTTATTTTATTTTTCTTAAAATTAATTTAATTTAATTTATTTTTCAAATTATTATTATTATTATTTGAAAAATTAAGCTTTTGTCCCAGATCAAGTATATTATGTTGATTATCCAAACAATAAGGAAACACACAAAGTAGATAATATGTTTTTCAAATGGCTATTGGAGACAGCTATGGGAGAATGTTTTTCAAATGGCTATGGGAGCGTACTTTTTAAATGACTATTGGAGACAGTTATAGGAGCATTGTTATTGAGGCATCATTTCTTTTCAAATGGTTATGGGAGCATAAATTGTCAATGTAATATTTGGAAGGGTAAAATTAATTTATTTTATTTTTCTTAAAATTAATTTATTTTATTTTATTTTTCAAATTATTATTATTATATATTTTTTAAAATTAGGATTTGGTCCCAGATCAAATATCGTATGTTGATTACCCAAACAATAGAGAAACACACAAAGTAGACAATATGCTTTTCAAACAACTATTGGAGACAACTATGGAAACATGCTTTTCAAATGGCTATGGGCACGTGCTTTTTAAATGGCTATTAGAGATGGTTATGGGAGCATTGTTATTGTAGCATCTTTTCTTTTCAAATGGTTATGGAAGCGTTAATTGTCAACTTGATATTTAGAAGCATCAAATTAATTTATATTATTTTATTTTTCAAATTATTATTTTTTATTTTTGAAAAATTAGGGTTTGGTCCCAGATCAAGTATCTTATGTTGATTACCCAAACAATAAAGAAACAGAAAAAGTAGACAATATCCTTTTCAAACGGCTATTGGAGACAGCTATGTGAGTGTGCTTTTCAAACGACTATGGAAGCGTGTTTTTTAAACAGTTATTAGAGACAGTTATGGGAGCGCTGCCATTGTAGTATACTTTATTTTCAAATGGTTATGGGAGTGTAAATTATCAACGTGATATTTGGAAGCGTAAAATTAATTTATTTTATTTTTCTTAAAATTATTTTATTTTATTTTATTTTTCAAATTATTTTTTTGTATTTTTTGAAAAATTAGGGTTCGGTCCTAGATCAAGGATCTTATGTTGATTACCCAAACAATAAGGAAACACACAAAGTAGACAATATGCTTTTCAAATGGCTATTGGAGACAACTATGGGAGCATGCTTTTCAAATGACTATGGAAGTGTGTTTTTTAAACGACCATTGGAGACGGTTATGGGAGCACTACTATTGCAATATCCTTTATTTTCAAATGGTTATGGGAGCGTAAATTATCAATTTGATAATTGGAAGCGTAAATTTTATTTATTTTATTTTTCTTAAAATTAATTAATTTTATTTTATTTTTCGAGTTATTTTTTTTTATTTTTGAAAAATTAGGGTTTGGTCCCAGATCAAGGATCTTATGTTGATTTCCCAAATAATAAGGAAACGCACAAATTAGACAATATGATTTTCAAATGGCTATTGGAGATAGCTATGGGAGAATGCTTTCCAAACGATTATGAAAGCGTACTTTTTAAATGGCTATTGGAGACAGTTATGGGAGCGATGCTATTGCAACATCCTTTCTTTTCAAATGGTTATGGGAGCGTAAATTGTCAACGTGATATTTGGAAGAGTATAATTTATTTGTTTTATTTTTCTTAAAATTAATTTACTTTATTTTATTTTTCAAATTATTTATTTATTTATTTTTAAATTAGGGTTTGGTCTTAGATCAAGGATCTTATGTTGATTACTCAAATAATAAGGAAACACATAAAGTAGACAATATGTTATTCAAACGGCTATTGGTGATAGTTATAGGAGTGTGCTTTTCAAACGGCTATGGGAGCATGCTTTTTAAACGACTATTGAAGATGGTTATGTGAGCTTTGCTATTTCAGCATCCTTTCTTTTCAAATTTTTATGGGAGCGTAAATTGTCAATGTGATATTTGGAAGTGTAAAATTAATTTATTTTATTTTTCTTAAAATTATTTTATATTATTTTTCAAATTATTATTTTATTTTTTTTTTAAATTAGGGTTTGGTCCTAGATCAAGTATCTTATGTTGATTACCTAAACAATAAGGAAACACACAAAGTAGACAATATGCTTTTCAAACAACTATTGGAGACAGCTATGGGAGCGTGCTTTTCAAACGACTATGGGAGCGTGCTTTTAAACGATTATTGGAGATAATTATGGGAGCAGTGCTATTGCAGCATCCGTTCTTTTTAAATGGTTATGGGAGTGTAAATTGTCAACATGATATTTGGAAGCGTAAAACTAATTTATTTTATTTTTTTTTAATTTTATTTATTTTATTTTTCTTAAAATTAATTTATTTTATTTTATTTTTCAAATTATTATATTATTTTTTTCAAAAATTAGGGTTAGGTCCTAGATCAAGGATCTTATGTTAATTACCCAAACAATAAGGAAACACACAAAGTAGACAATATACTTTTCAAACAACTATTGGAGACAACTATGGGAGCGTGCTTTTCAAACGACTATGGGAGCATGTTTTTAAATGACTATTGGAGACAATTATGGAAGAGGTGCTATTGCAACATCCTTTCCTTTCAAATGGTTATGGGAGTGTAAATTGTCAACATGATATTTGGAAGCATAAAATTAATTTATTTTATCTTTCCTAATTTTTTATTTTTTTTAATATTTTATTTTTTTCTTAAATTAATTTATTTTATTCTATTTTTCAAATTATTTTTTTATTTTTTATTTTTTTAAAAAATAGAGTTTTGTGTCCCATATCAAGGATCTTATGTTGATTATCCAAATAATAAAGAAACACACAAAGTAGACAATATGCTTTTCAAATGGCTATTAGAGCATACTTTTTAAATGACTATTGAAGAGGGTTATGGAAGTGCTACTATTGCAGCATCATTTCTTTTCAAATGGTTATGGGAGCATAAATTGTCAACGCGATATTTGGAAGTGTAAAATTAATTAATTTTATTTTTCTTAATATTTTATTTTTCTTAAAATTAATTTATTATATTTTATTTTTCAAATTATTTATTTATTTATTTGTTTATTGAAATATTACTGTTTGGTCCCAAATCAAGAATCTTATGTTGATTACCCAAACAATAAGGAAACACACAAAGTAGACAATATGCTTTTCAAACGACTAATGGAGACAACTATGGGAGCATGCTTTACAAACAACTATGGGAGTGTGCTTTTAAACGACTATTGGAGACAGTTATGAGAGAGTTGTTATTGCAGCATCCTTTCTTTTCAAATGGTTATGGGAGCGTAAATTGTCAATGTGATATTTGAAAGCATAAAATTAATTCATTTTATTTTTTTTAATATTAATTTATTTTATTTTATTTTTCAAATTATTTTTTTATTTTTTATTTTTCGAAAAAATAGAGTTTTGTCCCATATCAAGGATCTTATGTTGATTATCCAAATAATAAGGAAACACACAAAGTAGATAATATGCTTTTCAAACGGCTATTGGAGATAGCTATGGGAGTGTGCTTTTCAAACGACTATTGGAGTGTGCTTTTTAAACGACTATTGGAGAGGGTTATGGGAGCACTACTATTGCAGCATCCTTTCTTTTGAAATGGTTATGGGAGCGTAAATTGTCAACGTGATGTTTGGAAGCGTAAATTTATTTTATTTTATTTTTTAATATTTTATTTTTCTTAAAATTAATTTATTTTATTTTATTTTTAAAATTATTTTATTTTATTTAAAAATATGGGTTTGGTCCCAAATCAAGAATCTTATGTTGATTACCCAATCAATAAAGAAACACACAAAGTAGACAATATGCTTTTCAAACGACTAATGGAGACAACTATGGGAGCGTGCTTTACAAACGACTATGGGAGCATGCTTTTAAACGACTATTGGAGACAGTTATGGGAGAGTTGTTATCGCAGCATCCTTTCTTTTCAAATTTTTATGGGAGCATAAATTGTCAACGTGATATTTGGAAGCGTAAAATTAATTTATTTTATTTTTCTTAAAATTTTTTTTTTTTTTTTTTCAAATTACTATTTTATTTTTTTGAAAAATTAGGGTTTGGTCCTAGATTAAGGATATTATGTTGATTACCTAAACAATAAGGAAACACACAAAGTAGACAATATGCTTTTCAAACAGATATTGGAGACAGCTATGGGAGCGTGCTTTTCAAACGACTATGGGAGCATGCTTTTAAACGGTTATTGGAGATAATTATGGGAGCGGTGCTATTGCATCATCCTTTCTTTTCAAATGGTTATGGGAGTGTAAATTGTCAACATGATATTTGGAAGCATAAAATTAATTTATTTTATTTTTCTTAAATTTAATTTATTTTATTTTTCTTAAAATTAAATTATTTTATTTTATTTTTCAAATTATTATTTTATTTTTTTGATAAATTAGGGTTTGGTCCTAGATCAAGGATCTTATGTTGATTACCCAAACAATAGGAAAACACACAAAGTAAACAATATGCTTTTCAAATAGCTATTGGAGACAGCTATGGGAGCGTGCTTTTCAAACGACTATGGAAGCGTGCTTTTAAACGATTATTGGAGATAATTATGGGAGCGGTGCTATTGCAGCATCCTTTATTTTCAAATGGTTATGGGAGTGTAAATTGTCAACATGATATTTGGAAGTGTAAAATTAATTTATTTTATTTTTCTTAATATTTTATTTTTCTTAAATTTAATTTATTTTATTTTTCTTAAAAATTAATTTATTTTATTTTATTTTTCAAATTATTATTATTATTATTTTTTAAATTAGGGTTTGGTCCTAGATCAAAGATCTTATGATGATTACACAAACAATAAGAAAACACACAAAGTAAACAATATACTTTTCAAACAACTATTGGAGACAACTATGGGAGCATGCTTTTCAAATGACTATGGGAGCATGTTTTTAAACGACTATTGGAGACAATTATGGGAGCGGTGCTATTGCAGCATCCTTTCTTTTCAAATGGTTATAGGATTGTAAATTGTCAACATGATATTTGAAAGCATAAAATTAATTTATTTTACCTTTCCTAATATTTTATTTTTCTTAAATTTGATTTATTTTATTTTTCTTCAAATTTATTTAATTTATTTTATCCAATATGCTTTTCAAGGATCTTATGTTGATTATCCAAATAATAAGGAAACACAAAGTAGACAATATGCTTTTCAAACAGCTATTGGAGCGTGCTTTTTAAATGACTATTGGAGAGGGTTATGGGAGCACTACTATTGCAGGATCCTTTCTTTTCAAATGGTTATGGGAGCGTAAATTTTCAACGTGATGTTTGGAAGCGTAAAATTAATTTATTTTATTTTTTAATATTTTATTTTTCTTAAAATTAATTTATTTTATTTTATTTTTCAAATTATTTTATTTTATTTAAAAATTAGGGTTTGGTCCCAAATCAAGAATCTTAAACGACTATGGGAGCATGCTATGGAAGTGTGCTTTACAAACGACTATGGGAGTGTGCTTTTAAACGACTATTGGAGACAGTTATGGGAGAGTAGTTATTGCAGCATCCTTTATTTTCAAATTTTTATGGGAGCGTAAATTGTCAACATGATATTTGGAAGCGTAAAATTAATTTATTTTATTTTTCTTAAAATTATTTTATTTTATTTTTCAAATTATTATTTTATTTTTTTGAAAAATTAGGGTTTGGTCCTAGATCAAGGATCTTATGTTGATTACCTAAACAATAAGGAAACACACAAAGTAGACAATATGCTTTTCAAACAACTATGGGAGCATGCTTTTAAACGGTTATTGGAGATAATTATGGGAGCGGTGCTATTGCAACATCCTTTCTTCTCAAATGGTTATAGGAGTTTAAATTGTCAACATGATATTTGGAAGTGTAAAATTAATTTATTTTATTTTTCTTAGTATTTTATTTTTCTTAAATTTAATTTATTTTATTTTTCTTAAAATTAATTAATTTTATTTAGTTTTTCAAATTATTTTTTTAGTTTTTTAAAAAATTAGGTTTTTTTCCTAGATCAAGGATCTTATGTTGATTACCCAAACAATAAGGAAACACACAAACTAGACAATATACTTTTCAAACAAATATTGGAGACAACTATGGGAGCGTGCTTTTCAAACAACTATGGGAGCATGTTTTTAAACGACTATTGGAGACAATTATGGGAGCGATGCTATTGCAGCATCTTTTCTTTTCAAATGGTTATGGGAGTGTAAATTGTCAACATGATATTTGGAAGCATAAAATTAATTTATTTTATCTTTCTTAATATTTTATTTTTCTTAAATTTGATTTATTTTATTTTTCTTAAAATTAATTTATTTTATTTTATTTTTCAAATTATTTTTTTATTTTTTATTTTTTGAAAAAATAGAGTTTTGTGTCCCATATCAAGGATCTTATGTTGATTATCGAAATAATAAGGAAACACACAAAGTAGACAATATGCTTTTCAAACGACTATTGGAGCGTGCTTTTTAAACGACTATTGGAGAGGGTTATGAGAGCACTACTATTGCAGCATCCTTTCTTTTCAAATGGTCATGGGAGCATAAATTGTCAACGTGATATTTGAAAGCGTAAAATTAATTTATTTTATTTTATTTTTCAAATTATTTATTTGTTTATTGAAGTATTACTATTTGGTCCCAAATCAAGAATCTTATGTTGATTATACAAACAACAAGGAAACACACAAAGTAGACAATATGCTTTTCAAATGACTAATGGAGGCAACTATGGGAGCATGCTTTACAAACGACTATGGGAGCCTGCTTTTAAACGTCTATTGGAGACAGTTATGGGAGCGATGCGATGTTATTGTAGCATCCTTTCTTTTCAAATGGTTATGGGAGCGTAAATTGTCAATGTGATATTTGAAAGCATAAAATTAATTAATTTTATTTTTCTTAAAATTAATTTAATTTATTTTTCTTAATATTTTAATTTTTTTTTAATTATTTTATTTTATTTTTCTTAAAATTAATTTATTTTATTTTATTTTTCAAATTATTTTTTTATTTTTTATTTTTTGAAAAAATAGAGTTTTGTCCCATATCAAGGATCTTATGTTGATTATCCAAATAATAAGGAAACACACAAAGTAGATAATATGCTTTTCAAATGGCTATTGGAGACAGCTATGGGAGTGTGCTTTTCAAACAACTATTGGAGCGTGCTTTTTAAACGACTATTGGAGAGGGTTATGGGAGCACTACTATTGCAACATCCTTTCTTTTGAAATGTTTATGGGAGCGTAAATTGTCAATGTGATATTTGAAAGCGTCATATTAATTAATTTTATTTTTCTTAATATTTTATTTATTTTTTTAATTATTTTATTTTATTTTTCTTAAAATTAATTTATTTTATTTTATTTTTCAAATTATTTTTTATTTTTTATTTTTTGAAAAAATAGAGTTTTGTCTCATATCAAGGATCTTATGTTTATTACCCAAACAATAAGGACACACATAAAGTAGATAATATGCTTTTCAAACGGCTAATGGAGACAGCTATGGGAACATGCTTTACAAACGACTATGAGAGCGTGCTTTTAAACGGCTATTGGAGACAGTTATGGGAGAGTTGTTATTGCAGCATCATTTATTTTCAAATGGTTATGGGAGTGTAAATTGTCAATGTGATATTTGAAAGCGTCATATTAATTAATTTTATTTTTCTTAATATTTTTTTCTTAAAATTAATTTAATTTTTTTTCTTAATATTTTAATTTTTTAAAATTATTTTATTTTTAAAATTATTATTTTATTTTTTTTGAAAAATTAGGGTTTGGTCCCATATCATGGATCTTATGTCGATTACCCAAACAATAATAAAGCTCACAAAGTAGACAATATGCTTTTCAAACGGCTATTGGAGACAGCTATGGGAGCGTGCTTTTCAAACGACTATGAGAGCATGCTTTTTAAACGGCTATTGGAAACGGTTATGGGAGTGCTGCTATTGCAGCATCTTTTCTTTTCAAATAGTTATGGTAGCATAAATTGTCAACATGATATTTGGAAGCGTAAAATTAATTTATTTTATTTTTCTTAATATTTTTTTTTTAAAATTAATTTTTTTTTTTTTTTTTTTTTAAATATTTATTTATTGAAAACTTAGTGTTTGGTTCCAGATTAAGTATCTTATGTTTATTACCCAAACAATAAGGACACACATAAAGTAGATAATATGCTTCTCAAATGGCTATTGGAGACAGCTATGGGAGCATGCTTTTCAAACGACTATGGGAGCGTGCTTTTTAAATGGCTATTGGAGACAGTTATGAGAGCACTGCTATTGCAGCATCATTTATTTTCAAATGGTTATGGGAGCATAAATTTTCAACGTGATATTTAGAAGCGTAAAATTAATTAATTTTATTTTTCTTAAAATTAATTTATTTTATTTTATTTTTCAAATTATGATTATTATTATTTTTTGAAAAACTAGGGTTTTGTCCTAGATCAAGGATCTTATGTTGATTACCCAAACATTAAGGAAACACACAAAGTAGAAAATATGCTTTTGAAATGGCTATTGGATACAACTATGGGAGCATGCTTTTCAAACGACTATGGGAGCGTGCTTTTTAAATGACTATTGAAAATGGTTATGAGAGCACTGCTATTGCAACATCCTTTATTTTCAAATGGTTATGGGAGCCTAAATTGTCAATGTGATATTTGGAAGAGTAAAATTAATTTATTTTATATTTCATAAAATTAATTTATTTTATTTTTCAAATTATTATTATTATTATTATTATTATTATTGAAAATATAGGGATTGGTCCCATATCAAGGATCATATGTTGATTACCCAAATAATAAGGAAACACATAAAGTAGAAAATATGCTTTTCAAAAGGCTATTGAATATGGCTATGGGAGCGTGCTTTTCAAACGACTATGGGAGTGTGCTTTTTAAACGACTATTGGAGACAGTTATGGGAGCGCTGCTATTGTTGCATCCTTTATTTTTAAATTATTATGGGAGCCTAAATTTTCAACGTGATATTTGGAAGCGTAAAATTCATTTATTTTATTTTTCTTAAAATTATTTTTTTTATTTTATTTTTGAAATTATTATTATTATTATTTTGAAAAATTAGGGTTTGGTCCCAGATCAAGGATCTTATGTTCATTACCCAAACAATAAGGAAACACATAAAGTAGAAAATATGATTTTCAAATGGCTATTGGAGACAGCTATGGGAGCGTGCTTTTAAAATGACTATGGGAGTGTGCTTTTCAAATGACTATAGAAGGAGTTTTTTAAATGGCTATTAGAGACAGTTATGGAAGCACTGCTATTGTAGCATCATATCTTTTCAAATGGTTATGGGAGCAGAAATTGTCAACCTGATATTTGGTAGCATAAAATTGATTTATTTTATTTTTCTTAAAATTAATTTATTTTATTTTATTTTTTAAATTATTATTATTATTATTATTTTGAAAAATTAGGGTTTGGTCCCAAATCATGGTTCTTATGTTGATTACCCAAAAAATAAGAAAACACACAAAGTAGAGAATATGCTTTTCAAATGGTTATTGGAGACAACTATGGGAGAGTGCTTTTCAAAGGGCTATGGGAGCATGCCTTTTAAAAGGCTATTGGAGATGGCTATGGGAGCATTGCTATTGCAGCATCCTTTCTTTTCAAATGGTTATGGGAGCGTAAATTTTCAACATGATATTTGGAAGCGTAAAATTAATTTATTTTATATTTTTTTAAAATTAATAAATTTTATTTTATTTTCAAATTATTTTTTCTATTTTATTTTAAAAAAAAAATTAGTGTTTCGTCCCAGATCAAGGATATTATGTTGATTACCCAAAAAATAAGGAAACACACAAAGTAGACAATATGCATTTCAAATGGCTAATGGCTATTGGAGACAATTATGAGAGTGTGCTTTTTAAATGGCTATTGGAGACGGTTATGGGAGTGTTGCTATTACAACATGCTTTCTTTTCAAATGACTATGGGAGCATATTACAGTGTGTATTTTCAATGCCCAATGACATTCAAAAAAATATATAATATCTTGATAATCGTTAAACATTTAAACTTAAATTGCAATGTGATATTTTGTGAACATAGACATCTCACCTTGATTTTGAGGCCCATTGCAGGGGCACCTTCAAGCTACTATT
The DNA here is from genome assembly GCA_028583015.1 of Wollemia nobilis. Taxonomy (NCBI): domain Eukaryota; kingdom Viridiplantae; phylum Streptophyta; class Pinopsida; order Araucariales; family Araucariaceae; genus Wollemia; species Wollemia nobilis. Next base: position 19,656,776 of record JAQPPZ010017235.1, read on the forward strand.
TAGATTTAAAAATCAAAAGCTGGAATGAGTGAGGGTCAAGCATGAAAACATCATTTAATAACTTAATCCTTATTAATGATTTAATAACATAATCCTTATTATTTAAATATGCAATTTGATCATTCTATCCTTTAGTTATTTATTTATTTATTTTTATAATCATGATTGTTTTATAGTTTTAGAAAAGGACATCTTCATCTTATGCACGATGGCAAACTCTAGCTCGACTTTGGAAAAGGGCATCCTCATCTCATGCATGATGATCTTTGCCTCTTCCAAGTCAACCAACTCTAGCTTGGCCTTAATGATAGTCAAAAAATTGGTTTCTTGTGTGGAGTTTTAATACATTCGACGTTGGATAGTCTAAAGAATATCACTTTCTTCTTTACAAGTTATACAACCTATCCTGTGATATACATCAAATTTAAATGTAAAATTTAATTTATCATTTAATAACAAGTTTTGATTTCCATATTAGTAAAGGTTTGAATAACTTTATTTTATTATTATTGTCTTCCCTCAATTCATATCTATAAGACAAATATAAAAGAGATCAAAATATTTATTTAAAATGCTTATCAGCTTTAACACTTATTTAGTCTAATTATAAGAATATTATTATACATCAAATTATTATACATTAAAAAACAGATCTAACATTCATTTCATAAACTTCAATATTTTGATTATTGAAATAAAGTTTAAAAAATACAAAAACAAAAATACACTTGAAATTAAAAATATATAAACATAAAATATCTTATGTGTTATATATGATATTAATTAAAAATAAATAAAATATCTTAAATTTATCTTACACAACACTATAAAACTTTTTTCCTCCTTAACCTTTTGTGGTCATCGTAAAAGTCCAAGCCACTTCTACAAGGGCCCCACCCACAACAAAAATATAAGATATCAACACATAAGCCACTTCTATAAAGGCCCCACCCACAACAAAAATTATAAGATATCAACACATAAATCTAAGAAATCAACACATAGTAAGGTAATTTTATGTACCATAAACTAGTTTTTTTTTTTTGTTAATGCAAGAAACTCCTACTATCAAACCATGACTCTTAAAACCAAGAGCTATAGTATTCAAATAATTTAAACAAGAGTGGATTAAAAATTGGAGATGATTGGAGACACAATGTGTTAGATGCCTCCCCACCTCTTCCTCCATAAGTAATTAATCTGAATAATATTAATCCCATGCTCGTATTGAACCTTGTATTTAAGCATCTCTTCTTTAATCTTCTTCTCTATTCTATTTTTTGCAGAGTGAAACAGACGCAAATGTTTACACACCTCTAAAATAGAGGTAAACATTTACACACCTCTGAAATAGAGGTAAATATTTACACGCCTCTATAACGATGCCTCCAAACCTGAGATACGAAAACACAGGGAACGTATCTTTAGTCAACTAGTCTAACAGTTACGATAAATATTGATAACATACTGTAGTAGTTTAACCCTAGGTTATTTTCTTATCCGTGGAAGTGTTTCCCATTATTCCTCCAATTCATAAAAATAAAACCAAAAGAACACAAAACACCATAGGGTAGCCCAAGGTAAGGCAGGAGGATCAAAATGAGAAGGAAACCAAATAAAAAAATTATTAAATAATGATTTTCAATGATTTTGAAATGGCTACGATAGCGTTGCTATTGGAGCATACTTTATTTTCAAATGGTTATAGAAGCATGCTTTTCAAATGACTATTGGAGATAGCTATGGGAGCGTGCTTTTCAAATGACTATGGGAGCATGCTTTTTAAATGACTATTAGAGACGGTTCTGAGAGCGCTGCTATTGCAACATCCTTTATTTTCAAATGGTTATGGAAGCATAAATTGTCAGCGTAAAATTAATTTTATTTTATTTTTCTTAGTATTCAATTTTTAATTATAGTCACAAGTTTAACAAGAAACACTCATATTTAAAAACAAAAACATTATAATATTTTCTTTATATTTTTATCAAGTTAATTAGATCATATCCAACTTATTTTGTTATTAAGTTATTTTGTATTTGTTTTTCTATCAAACATATTTTTCATCATCTTTAAATTGTTAAGATTTTACAATAAACTCTTTTATATCAGTTTTATTAACTCTTGCTTATACATATGCCTTGTCAAATTTAAATTTTGTTAAAGTGAAATTCAATACCACAAATGTCTAAAATAAGATATCTAAAATTTATTAGATATTACATTAAAAATTATATATTTTACACATAATAAAGAATTGAGTGAAACAAAATAATATACAACAACAATGTTTTAATGGGATAGATGATTCCAAACCATAATCCACTAAGAAGCGTATCAATAAAATATGACATATTGACATTTTATGAAAAATACTTTTATTTTATTTATAACACCCATTTTATCATGTCCTATAATTGGCATTTATCCTTGCTATTATTTCAAATTACCCTTCTCAATGTTTTAAAATGATAAAGAATTACTTATAAAAAATCTTATATAATACATGAAAAACTACTTAACCTTGTAATTAAATAAGATATCTAATTTTTTTTTGGTACTATTAATAAAGGAGAGAGTTTTGAAAGGGGTACCACAACCTTTTACAATAGAAAGGCCCGAAGGCCAAAATGACAAAAACTTACCACCCAAAGGGAGAGGCAAACAAAAATAATGAAAAATACCAGATCCAACCTAAGGAACGAAACAAAATATCGGGGGAACCAAGAAAGTTCAACCCCAAAGCCCCAAGATCCTTCCCAATGACCACCACTCCACTTCAAGGGCCAAAAAGACAAACGAATCTCAAGACACCGTCATAAAGAGAAGGCCTTGTCCCCCCAAGGGGCAACGAGATACAATAATTAATAAGACCTATCAAACAAGGAAATCCCAAAAGAACTATGAATCAGAGGCCAAATTCCAAAGACCTACAGGGGCACCAAGCGATCCAATACAATCACGATACATGACCAAACATCTGACAACCATAAAGAAACAACCACCTGTGCATGGCAAAAAATAATGTGGGAAGAACCATCCAACGTCCACCGCACAAACTTAAGATCCAAAAAATAAATATTAACATCTCCACGAGATACAGGCAACGAGGAGAAAACCACAAAGCCAAAGAGGACAACATGATATCAGCCATAGAGAGCAGAACCAGACAAACAAAGAAGGCACCATAAATTCCTCGTACTAGCAAAATACCACCAAGGACCTACGGAGACACCAAGAAATCCACCACATACATAGCCCATGAAAAACCTTCTAACAAAATTTAAGGAATATCATCCCTTGCATGATGAAATATATCACTAGGAAAATTCCCCTACCAAAAAAATAAACCCTGGGAATGAACACCTAGATTTGCCATTGATTCTGCCACCATATTACGCTCTCTTAGCATGTGCTCAAACCTAACATTATCTAGGGAGCGAGAGTTCCATATCATTTCATCAATCAGATTAGACACTTTCCAAGCAGACCCCTCTGAGCATGTTAATCACGAGCAAGGAATCACCTTCAATGATAGCATTTTAGATACCAAGTATTTTCAATTGTGCCACACCATTAAAGGCAACCCGCACCTCAATGAATTGGGAGGATTGCACTCCCAAGATTTCCACATAGGCAAGGATAATATCACCATGATTATCTCGAATTACACCATATGCACTAGCTAATTTGGGGTTCCCCTTAGAGGTCCCATAAAAATTTAATTTGAACCAGCCCATGGGCAGTGGGGACCAACGTACAAAACTTCTAGGGTTGGGTGCAGGCGGATGACAAGCCAATGGCACAAAGCCAAGCCACTCTTCGAGTCTGACTTTGCTTGGGGAAAGAGCCAGAGAAATATTTAAGTTTTTGAGAGAAGCTGTAACATTCTCCGAAACCTTCTAAATAATTTTAATGTTAGTCAATTCTAGATTACTTTCCACATTCTTAAAATCTATAGCATTGTGTTCCTTCCAAACCCCCAAAGAACATGGGGGAGAAAAAGCATTAAAAATAATTAAAATACCAAGAGTAAAAGGGAGATTTCCACTGAAGAACATAATTAATAATAGTATTTGGAAGAACCCAAGCAACTTCCAACCAAGAAATAATAAAGGATAACACCAACTGAAAGCCTTGGCAACTGAGTAGCAGATGGGAAGCCGATTTCCAATCCTTTTTACAAATAAAGCACCTATTGACCAGATATAAACCTCGCTTAAGGATATTTTCTATCGTAAGGAATTTGTTCTGCATAGCCAACCAATAAAACATGTTGATCTTCAAGGTTAAATTCTTAATCCATATTAAACTAACTAGAAAATGGGTAAATTCTTTCGAATCTTCTCAAATAGATATAAAATATCCAACATTAAAAACCTCTTGACATCTAGAAAAATTTCTTAGTTCAATAGGAGCAATAAGGACAATAGAAGTTGATTTTTAGCATTTTTCATAACTTTACATAATCAACCAAGATTGAAATATATCTCTCAAAAGCACTTAATATCTTGTCCAATTCATACTAGAGAGTCATAATGCATTCTATTAAATCCTAAGAATTGATATTAGGAAATTCAAATGGCTTCAAACAAATTCTTCTTAGCGGAATCTCAGCTTCTTAAAGGTCCTAATTATTTCTCCTAGAAGAACAAAGTGAAAGCCATTTTGGTATATGAAAAACTTTGGAACATAGTCAATGGGAAAACCTTAATACCTACTACAGATGATGTTAAGATCCTAAAGTTTATAGAAAAATATTCAAAGGCTCTAATGATAATAACCTTTACTATCACTAATAAAATACAACCCTATATCAGTTCAACAAGATCATCCTTAGATGCAATGGTCAAGTCTAGAGAAAATCTTTGAAGGAAATAACAAGACAACTATTCTCCATCTTTAAGGTCAACTTCATTCATTAAAAATGAACAATGGAGAAAGCATAAAATTATTCCTAAGAAAGGTAGAAAATATTAAAGGAAAATTATTTACCTTAGGAGAAATAGTTAAGGATTAACTTCTTACTCAAGTAACCGTGAGAGTACTTCAAGACAGCTATAAACATTTGGCAACATCTTTACAAGTTCTAAGTAAAGATACTACTTTTGATGACTTAGTCAATATTTTATAGGAATATGAAGTGGAAAATACAGTTAAAGATAAGATATCTAACACTGCATTGACATATAAAGATAATCCATAGGGAAATATTACCTCTTCATCAAAAGGATTAAGACCATAGTACAACATGTATTGTCATATTTACAAGATAAAAGGCCATAGTACTACATGTTTAACCCCAAGAATAAAAATCAAGGAAATCAGATGAAAATTGGGAGATAATTTTAGTCAAGACAATATCAAAATCCTCGTCAATAGTAATTTCAACGTTCATCCAATTATCCACAATTGGAGTATCATAAAAAAAATAAAAAATGACATCTAGCGTAGAGGATAGAGAAATTGTAAGAACCTACTGATGATTATGATATCAAATATATTTCAGCAAGAATGACAGCTTTTGAAGATACTAACATCTTGCTTGAATAGGTTACAAAAATCATAGAAGCAGAATTCCATTCTGAAGATGAATATCCAATTCAAAGCTATCATATGGAAGAAGATCCACATTGAAGACTAAAGTCTTCAATACCTAAATATTGTAATACAGGGGGTGTTAGAAAATAAAGCATATTACATTATTTGTGTTATGTAAATATACCTTCCTTGGTACATACTTAGGGTATTAGGTTACTTTAGAGGGAAGTTATAATTATTTCATGCAATGTAATAAATGCACAAGTGTCAATGTGCAAGGTGCCCACTTGTACAACTAGATAGAGTGTTAGCCAAGGAACTTATCTTCCTATATAATGGCCATAGATAGATCATAGAATAGAACAATATAGAGCAGCATCATAGTGAGTGTGTGGTAGATAGGTAGTAGGGTAGTGTGTGTGAGATATAAGCTCAAAGCTCCCTCATGGAGCAATAGCATATTTTATGGAGTACCCATTTCCTCCATTGCTACTATTGTAATATTTTTGCCATTTCTATTTATAGAATATTTTAGTCATATCACAAATTTATTTTATTTCTTTCTGCATCTTGTGAATGGTATATCCCAATGTATGTAGCATCAAAACCTAACATAAACAAATATAGATGATGGTGAATCCTTCTAACTTTTCTATAGATAATGTTTGGTTTGATCCTCCTCTTATGATAGAACCTATTTGGTTATCATCTAGAAGGCTCATAAGCTTTTATCATGAGTGAGGACTAGCTTAGATATTATCAAAAAGGCTTTAGGTTGCTTAGTGTGGGATATCCCATTTTGAGGATCATGTGATCAATTTACCCACACAATATGAGGGTTTTTACACTCATCCTCACCCTTTGAAGATATATGGTTGTTAAAATTTGATATGGAACCCTTTTTTTCTAGGATGGTCTATGGCCCCTTGGTTTCTTCATCAATTTCTAGGGCACAATGCAATTATATTGTAGTTATTTATCACAAAAATTTTGGTGGCTCTCAAGGGGCTTTCTGTTTGTAGAAGTAAATAAACTTAGAAGCTAAGAGGATTTTATACATTAGGCATGAATTTGTGGTGGCATAGCCTTTTTTAAGGTACAGGTCTTCCTTTATAACTCGCTTTCTAGGTTTAGGAGCATTGTTTCTATCTATTTCATCTCATTTGCATCAATGCTCTCTCATTCATCATATCTTTTCCTTGGGATGAGCTCTTCTTTTTTGTTGAAGATGACATGGTGAAATATTTGGCTTCACTTCATATGATGTGCAATTATTTTGGTTGATGCAATCCTACCACCCAACTTGTTTTGATCATTTTTTAATTCACCATTATTTCCAAGAATGACCCCATTGATGGATTTTATAGCTATTTTATTTTGAAAATATATCCTACAAAATAAAAGAAATTATAGTAAAAATATTAACTAATATATATACACACACATACATGACCCAAGAGTTGGGTCTCACTCCAAACTATCCTTATCCCATATCTATTTGTTCATGCATTTTTAGGGGCTCAGGATCCCAACTCTCTATTTCCCCTTTTCTTATTAGATTTTCTAGAGTAGTTGGTCTTAGTTCCTCCTTCATTTTATAAGAGTTTGGCCATTATTATTTGACTACCAAAATTTTATCAGTGCTCCATTCATATGGGGCAATGTTTCTATATTATGAGGATGTAGTGGTTCATTTGGAACTTTGATTGTAGTCCCATATATTATTCTTAATATCATCAAAGACCAATTGAGGTATATGTAACCTCCCAATTTTGTAGTGAAATATCTAGATAGGCAGATGCCAAAAGGAGAAAGATCAATTATCGACATATCCTACATAACAGTTTTGTTTGGGTAAGCATATGGGGAAAGTGAAAAATTTTCCACAACCCTCAGTATTCAAACTAGGTTTTTGTCCACCTACATAAGTCTTTTGTTTGTTGATAGGTATCTCAATCCTAATGCATCCACTATTTATTTTGATATAATGGATGCATTGACCTAAAAGTCTATAGTAAATTTATGTATTAATTTGTCTTGGTAGACAAGGGTCATATAAAATGGGGGGGCTTGAATTTTTTAGGTTCCAGAGATGAAATTTGCAATATAGTCACATTTTGTGGCTACCTCCTTTATTTTTCTTCTTTTCTCAAGGCATTTTGCAAATGCTCCTTCTGCCCTAGAATGGTTAGCATTTCATAAACTAGGACTCGTACAATGGATTTTTTCAAGTGATCCACCATGCTAAAAAATCTCAAAGGTACTTCCTTTTTATGAATAAAATTTAATCTCTCTTGGGGTGGTTGAATATTATTGGTTGGTTTTGATGGCGCTAACTATTACCTTGGGGTTACTGGGGTATTTATCTTGGTGAATGTTGAATATTTTGACAATATATATTCTAATGGTCCTAAGTTATTTCTAATTACTCTATCTTGGTTGCCTAGGACCTTTACGTTACTTGGTTGTATGATGGTAGTAGACACGAGTTTCTTTGACCATTGAGGTGTTATAGTTGAAGGATACTATTCTGACTAGATTATCTTGTGCTAACTACCAAGGTTTTGTGGATTACTCATATGCCTTTCCTCCATTACCCACGTTTTAGACCTCATTAGATAATCTAATCAGACATAAGGTCTTTTAGTCATTATATTATATATTTGGTCAGATATTGCATAAATTTCTCCTTCAACCCATGTTGCTAAGATGCAATCTTGAGAAATGTAGCCAAGTTTTATGGTGTAATATAAGGAGGTATAATTTGGTATTTGAATTTCAGATTTTTATTATGAGTTGGATGGAATCACTTCATGTGTTGAAGTAGCCAAAAATTGTGATGTTTCTCCTATGTTGACCTGGTTAAGAGAACTTTTGGGAGTTGGGTAGTACCATGTGGTTATCTCCTCTATATAATAGTTTTATATAGGGGATAATTCCTACCATGACTAGGAACTTCTATTTTTAGAGGGATCACCACAAGGACTATTTGTTGATGATGGGCTTGATATTTACCATTCTCTTGACTATTTTAAAACTAGGGCATGGGATATTTAGTGGATGGGTTTCTATATCCTTATTTTCCTTGTGAAAAGGGAGATCTATAGTTGTTCTAATAGGGATATCTTGGAGTACTTCACTCTCTTCTTACAGATAACATTTAATTAGCTATAAAGTTAAGCAATTAATGAGATGAATCATTTTTGGGTCCCTAGGGGTAGGTAGGAATGGAATTTGTGAAGATACAAAAATTGATGATGAATGAGAGCATGATTAAGATTTTGTTAATTAAGTAATTAGAGTTGGGTGATCTATATTAGGGTATATAGGTATAAGAAGTCTAGGGGCTAGTCTTCCAATCTAAATCAAAACATGCTTTGCTTGAATGGTCAATTTATAAACTTTTGATAAGGATTTTCCTCCACTAGCCTTAATAATCATTAAATAATTAGAATCCAAAGCTTTCAAATAGTATATAAGTACCATACCTAGTGGGGACCATATTTCCTCAGGTATTCTATACCAAAATTTATCAAATCTAAGGTTGAAGTCCTCTACTGCCTCCATGGAAGCTCTAATTATTGTTGCTAGTTGTTGTAGGAGTGATACCCCTTTAGCATTTTCTTTGAATCACTCCACAACAATGTTGTCAAGTTGGTCCCAACATGTGATTGATCCAAGTTAGAGTGTAATATACCATTCTTAAGATTTTTATTTAAAGGATGTGGTCAACAACCTTAAAGTCATATTTTGTTCTAATATGTTGTGGATTGTACACAAGATCACCATATGGTTGAGGTGCTTGATGGGGATGATGATATCTTCCTCGATAAAGTGAATGAGATACTTCAAAATAGATTGGGGTATCTCCCCCCATACCTCATTTGGTACTATTGGTGCCAATATACCTTTGTCCTTCTAGGTAGTAAATGCTATAGGAAGTGGTGGTGGAGGTGGAGGATCCATACTATGGACTATGGCCTTCCTTCTTCATAAAATTAATGTAGATGGTAACAACTTCAATGATAATTTGTAGATGCAAAAATTAATCACCAATTATTTGTCTCGATACTTCTTATTTTCTTGCTCTAGGTTAAGTCACCAAGTGAATATAGTATGGAGCTTCTTCATAAGCAAGTAGACTAAGGTCTTCACCCAAACCTCAATTTAATATCTATAACAACAGGTTCTTCTAGTGTTTGTTCTAGAATTAAGTTACCATATGAGTAAAGAAGCATTTCAATAAGTAGGAACAGATAGATACCCTCACCAATTCTAAGCCCTATTCCTTATTGTGATTCTAGGACCAATGATGTGTCACTGGGATCCCACTAGACTTTTCATTAGACTACTATCAATTTTTACTATCCTTGGTGAGGTAGTCACACCTCGTGGGGACTGACACAATAGGATCATGGCTGACAGCATGGGGTTTGGCTCAATCGAGGGCCTCTGAGAGTTTTTACAAGGCCATATCCTTATTATGATATGATCTTGAAGGTACACTTGGACTCAAAAAATGGAAAGGGGTTGTAAGAGGTAAAAATAAAACAACTCAACAAAATAAAATGGGTGGTAATGTGCCAAGATATCCATTAAGATATTCCTACAAAAAATATGCCTAAATGTTATGTGTCAATGGTGAAAACTTCCTCTCCTCAACACAATGAAGCACAAATGAGATTTACCAATTATATGTAAACATAAGAAGGCAGGTTCTGTAGTAGAGCCAAATAGGTGACTAGTCCAAAAATAGACTCAGGCACCTCAAACATACATACACTTAATAAAACCTAAAGAATACATAAAATATCACCAAAAATAAATACATAGAGAAATAGATTAGCAAGAGACCATAGATGGCTATACCAAAAAATTGACACAAGCTCCCACTTATATATATGCAAGTAAAATCTTACAAATATTGTCTAGAAGTAAGGGTTTGAGATTTCCCAAAAGCCGCTCAGGAAAAACCTATTTTTACAAAAATAAATTAAATGAAATCCTTCAAAATAATACAATTGAAAACTTCTGATCCTTTCTATAGTCTAAACTATGACTATTTATAGATTACACTAGGTAAATTTTCCATCCAAAATTTGTAAGATGATTTGACTTTTTATCTACCTCTCCTTGGGGATTCTAAATATTTGAATGAGGTTGCCTTTGGCCAAAAATTTTTGTTTAACCCATATCTACCATGGTTCTAGGTGTCTATTTCTTTGTCTTAAATAGATCACCTGCATTTTCTTAAGTTGTAGAGTCAAAGTGTTTTTGGTAGGTAGCCCATATTTTCTTATTAATGGTGTATTGCTTTCATTTATTTATTTTCTTTGGAAATCCATGCGCTAACCTAAGTCCTCCTTAGCACTGGTGTGCTTGATTTCCTTAATATTTTTTTACCTATTTAGGATTTTCTTTTAATTCCTTATCTATGACATTAGGAGTTTTATTTGTGCCATCAAGACTTTGAATTCTCCCCTTTCTTTGAAACTTTTATAAGCACAGTCCCATCTCTTGGCATAGAAATTTCATGAAAATTCATCTTCTTTCACTAGATGTTGAATCCCTTACCTTCATACTCAACCATTGAAGGTATCCTTGGATTTCTAGTAGATATATGATGCATGGGGTGCTAGAGGCCACTTGAAATTAGTGTAAAATGGGCATAAAGTCTATGAAATTTTATTATATTCAAAAAGGGATTACAATTATTCCTTTTCACAAATTTACCTTAGAAGGCTACAAAACAAGGGTTCAAAATGGTGAATGTCCATTTTCTTGAAGCTAATTGTTGACTATATCTTAGATTTTTCTTCCAATGATCCTCAAAGAGTGTAGGCCTAGTGCTTTCATGCCACAAATAGTCAAACTGTACTCTAAACCTGTCTAACCTGCAACATGGGGTTAGTGCGTTTGGGGACCTATCATGGATAAGATCCCTTAGTGATGAATATAAATGACACTAAATAAAGCAATAAAAATCATGTAAGAAGTTGTTGTAAATGACTGAGAATGATAAAAAATAGTAAAGTATAGCTTTAGTGAGGGTTCTATAACTTTCTATCTGCTGAAAATGCACTCTAGCCAAAGTCACACCCTACCTAGCAATCGGATTGGATCACTAGGTACCTAGAGACCGAGACTAAAATAGTGTTTTTTAGGATCTATTAGAAGATGAAGTTGTCCTTGATTATAGCAGATCTTGGTGGGCTTCGAATGTGCTCCTATACTTGTCATGACCTATCAAAATGGGAGACAAGATGGTACAAATAGTGTAGTTGTCATGGTGATTGGATGATGGATAATTGATTGATGTATATAAATTTGGTATAATTTTGGTAGATGTCTGTTATGTTGAATGATATTGATAGATTTAGGAGGATAAGTACTCCTATTTATATATTTTGGAGAGCTTATGGGGGTGAGGTGTCCCCTATGAGGTGGAGTGTGGTTGGTGTTAGGTTTTGACCATGGTGAGGTTAGAGTGGTGAGGTGAAAGGTGAGCCATTCCCTCATATTCCTTGAAGAGGAATCTTCCAAATATATAGAAATATCCTATGTGCACACATGTGTGAGGATAAGATTAGTGTTAATCTTAATTAATCCTAACTAATCATGTGTTTAAGTCATAAATTGCACACATGTGTGAGGATAAGATTAGTGTTAATCTTAATTAACCCTAATTAATCATGTTTAAGTCATAAAGTGCACTTTATTATAAAGTAACTTTAAATTAGGGTTAAAGTCACCATGGTGAGGTTATTTGAAGGTGGTCACATGAGAACCATGATTAGGTGTAGGAAAGATCTTAGATGACCTAAAGGGGCTTATGGAGAGCCCTTTTGTAAATGTAGGGTGTTTTGAGATTAATTAATACAATTTGGTAGGGTTTGCAACCTAATAAATCATGAGGAATGATTTTACGACCATGTGTGATTATTAGGTATCTACATTTATCCCTTTTTGTATTGTAATGTGTAAAGACACATGGCAATACCAAAATCTGATGACACCCGAAGATGATTTGGTTTTGAAAGAGAAGAATGGAGAATGGATGATTGTGGATGGTGGTGGCTTTTGTCATGCCATGATGATTTTTGAGAGAGTATACTAAGATGTCTAATTATTGTGTTCAATGTGAGATGCCCTAATTGTGGAAGGAGTAGATGTCTTTGAAACTTTATCTTTAATACTTTGTTGAGCTCAATTTTATTTGATGAAATTTCTAACTGTAGATATATTTTTATTAGGTGCTTCATCCATGAGTGATCTTACAACTTCCAATCATGGAAAAGGAAATCCATGATCAACCTAAATATTGCAGTGTTTTGGTTCGTCAAATCTTCATTTGGGTTGGATTTTTGATGAGAAGAGAAATTTTGCTTTTGAGTTACCCCTATAAAGGAGGGTGTAATATGATCTTTGGAAAATTTTCTTGGATAAACACTATTTCTAGTATTGGGTGTTTGGTTATTGATCATGCATAAAGCAACTTTTGTAATGATATCTACCTCCTCAAGCGCTGAGGCAATGAGAGGTGAAAATGAGATGACGATGAAACAATTGATAAAATGATTTATGAGATGAGATAAGCAATGAGATGGTATGAATATAAAAAATTGTGAGGCAAGGGCATGTTAGATAGTTGAATAGGTACTTGAGATACCTTGAGGTTGATTGTGGTGTACTTTAGTTTTAGTCACTAGGTAGGGTGCAACCATATTGGATAACTAGGTATGTAGCAACTCAACTTATGAGGTCAGAATATAGGAAAACTATACATCATAAAAAATCTCTTTTAAATCCTAATCCAATGGTGCTATTTTTATGAAAAATGGAGAATATTTGGTAGGCAAAAATTGGGGTTGAAGAAGTTGAACTAACTTTTTAAGCTAAGAAATGCAAAAAATGTTATGATGCCTTTATTTGTACGAAGAGGAATTAAAAATGAATGATTGTGAATGATGGTGACTTTCATCATACAATGGTGGTTTTTTGAGAGAGTGGTTGTAACAACCTGAGTCTACTCACCCGATTGCCAACAACACAATTTCAAAATTTTGATTTAATATAAAACAATTATCTCAAATTGAAGGATGCACACCCAACTTTGTATTAGTACATAGGCATATATTTTCATATTTTGAGATATTTTACCACTACATACGGAATCACGAGTGCTTAATATTGGCTAAATATCATAATAGTGTTGCCATTTTATTGAGACCCCCTTCTCATTCTCAAGTTTTAGGTTCTCGGAAAGGGGTTATCCTTTCAAGGCCCATAACACCTGAAAGAGTGGATGCATATTTTCCCCATATTTTAGCATGGAGGACATTGGTCTATGACCTTATCTTCATCATATTGGTCCATTAACCTTATATTTGTTTTAGTTCATGATTATACTTTAATCCCATGCTAGAGTTTGCGTAGTTATGCTTGTGCCTGATGATGAACCTTCTATTAAGGTGTTATCAGGGCCTGCCAACACTCTAGATTCTAGGCTAGGTATCCCAAATCAAATCCTAGTTGATGATAATACTACCCATTCCATCTATTGTTGTAAATTCCAACCCCAAGGACCAGTTCTCTAGTCTTGAGTTACTATTGTCTATTTCACAACTAGATTTTGAATCTTGAGAACCCTTACATACTACCTCATATGATAACTTGGAATGATGTACCATAACGCCATTCATTACTCTCAATAGCATAATCCTCTGACATTTACATACATACATTTATATTTTCCAAAGAACGATTATCCCCAAATCATAGCAGTCATCAACTATGATCTACCAGAGTTGGGTGGGTGACATTCTTCTCAATGTTATCAAAATTATGGTAAGCCATCCATTTTTTATAGCCTCCATTTTCTTCAGATAGTTGACATCCTTCTCGATGTATTTTTCTTTAGATAGTTGGCATCCTTCTCGATGTATTGTTTTTGTGGTAAGACATTGATTTATGTTTTTCCAATAAATTCTCAAGTCAAAGGTCTTTTTCAAATATTTTAATGTTTACAACTTTAGTTCTTACTCCATTTATAGTCAACCCTTATTTCAATCATATTATTTTTTTCTTATTTTATAATCAATGCAAAAGGATTATGAGTATCCACCTAAAATTTTAACATTTATTATTTATCAATAATGCATGATAAATAAAATAGAATGTCAACACTTAAATAAGATAGACATATAGAACACTGATAGTATAAAGCTAATTTTAATATTTTATATTTATCTAATCATTAATGCATGATATATATAACAAGATAAAATGTCAACACTTAAATAGAATACTGACAATATAAAACTTAATATTAAAAGTTTAGCATTTTCAATTTATCTAATCATTAATGCATGATATATAAAACAAAATAGAATGTCAACACTTAAATAAGATATTCATTGACAATATAAAACTAAAATTAATATTAGTTTCAAATGCAAAGCGATATCAATTTAATACAAGCATAAAAATATTCTACATATTTCTAAAAAAAACATTATTTTTACCAAATTTCCATTACTTATTTTCAAATACTACCCTAACCTAAAAAGGTGACAAACAAATTATAAAACAATTCATTAATTTCTTTTATAACCTCCTGAAATATCAATTTTGAATATCCTCAAATAAATTTTTATGAAAAAATATAATTTGAATATGGTAATCATTTTAAATAATTTAAGTTTTAGCAGTCTTGTCATTGGGAATGTATTTTAAATTCCTCATATAATATCCTGTAGACTAAGTTTGGCCAACCTTTAATCTTTAACTCTTCTCTGTAGCAAAAATATGGCATGGGCATCAAAAGAATGCAGCACAATGGACATTGAATTCATTTTCAGAAAACGAGGAAGGTTTCCTCTTAAACATTACTGACCATTAAATATTTAATAGCACTCCAAGGTCTACATGGTGTCTTGGCATCATGCATATCTAAAATATTTTCATCATCTTACAGTGAAAGCTTCATCAAAATAAATCATCTAGGAGTATTTTAATAAGCATTTATTACATGGTCATAAATAACATAACTTGTTCCTTTAGAAAAAAACCATGGATTTCAATTTTGATGTCAACGACGTCTAGGTGAATAACACTTTCTTTTATCACCTTTTGTAAAACCAAGGGCTTCATAAGGAGAAAAATAAACCTAATTATAAACCTATCACATCATTTGGTCAGAGAAGATCTAGGTTCTAATCTCATGGTGAAGCTTTACAAAATGCATGATTTATTCCTATCTTTACTTAGGTTTAAATATTCTTAAAATAGAGTAGATAGAATTTTTTAGCTATGCTACACCAAAACTGAATCCAAAAATTAAAGAGAGATTTAATATCGGATATTAAGAAAACCTTCAACAAAGTAAACAAGAGAAATCATTTGTCAAATTCTTTAATCGTTTGGAGTTCACCTTGATGTTTTGAAGGAAAATAAAGTCTCCAATTATATATATATATATATATATATCTTATACTGAACATTTATAAATACCTCGGACTTCATATCTAAAATTTTATCCAGAATAATTTACCCATACATCATACTCAAACAAACTTTACAATTCCACGGTTGACGAGTAGTCATACAATTTGGATATCACAAAATAATTTACAAACTTTGTATAAAGTCTCCATGTTAAACGTGATAATGTCTATGCAAATAGGTAAATCCATAACATCTAAACATTTCCAAATGATTTATAAACTATCAAGGTGAGCAAATGCAACAATGATGCTTATTTTGGCACCTGAGAAGGCAAAAAAATAAGAGGTTGAGAGCTATTTTGGGTCAGCTTGGCCCTATAATGGATGCAATTCTTCTATATGAAAGCATTATGCAGCAACCAAAGCATCTCAACAATAAATGAAAGAATACTCCAAATCACTTTATCTGACAAGAAATAATACGATCTATAAACATGGTCTAGAGATTCCAATTTCAGAGCTATCATATGTTACGGAGATTGTAATTTATGTATTACTTTTATATTTTTAGCATCAACATGATTCACCACAACATATTTTGGAAGTCACCATTATATTTTATAGTTCCTCATCAAATAAAACACACAAGCCAGTCCGTAGACATAACCATACACAAAAAATTCACCATCATATATATTATTTTTATTATTTGAGCCAATCGTAAGACAAAGACAAATGCACAAGCCAGGCCCCAAACATAACCATACAGGAAAAATTCACCATTATTTCTTTTTTTTTGAGCCAATCATAAGATAAATGCACAGACCAGTCCACAAAAATAACCATGCATGATAATTATTTTAATTTATTCTATCCTTATTGTATCAATTTTGTGACAACCATACACACAATAGCAAAAGAAGGAATGATTAAATGAAAAATCACCTAAGAATCAAGTCATCGTTAGTTTCCAGATTGAAACCAATCACTCAACAGAGATCATGGAAACAACCAGACACTCTTCGAACAACAAACACGGAGTAATTGAGAATCAAGCCACCCTTGGTATCCAAATTGAAGTCAATCACTCAACAGAAAATATGGAAGAAAACCAAACACAAATTGAATAGCAATCATAAATATATACTCTAGATTTTCCACCTCCCTTACTCTCCTCATTTTATAGAAGTTATAGATGATTTATATGGTGACACATAATACTCAAACATGCAGAAGGTTGCTCAGATAGCTTCCAGGTGGTGGTGTCTTCATTCCACCGATGAATGAAACTTACTTAGACATTTCACCATATGCAATTATTTAATTTATTTAATTATATATTTATTTATATATTATAATTATATTATAATTTTATTGTTACTTTCTTTATTTTAATTTTGCTTTATATATTTTATATGGTGTTTTTAATATTTATAATAAATAAATAACTATATATATATATATATATATATATTAATTTTTCTTTTTATGAAAAGAGACTCCACATCAGATCAATTTCACCCAGCAAGAGCAAATCATACAAATTTATTTTCATAATCAAACATATGCACAAAATGCAGTAGCAAGCATAATGACCTATATGAAATCTTTTAGTGGGCTTCCATGTACCCACGGGCCAAGGTGCATTATGCACGACATCATATCCCACCTTACCTGACGTTGTCAACCACTATCTCCGCTATGGGTGGGTGCTCTCCTTATCCGGTTCGTTTGCTATGGAGTGAAAACCTGTGCCTGCACTCACACAAATTCTTCAGCAGTATCACATTCTTCGAGTGAATATTTTATCTAACTAGAGGAGATGTTACATTCTCCCCCACTAGGATTAAACACAGTCCCTGTGTTATTCAAAAATGGTTTTGCAGGTTTTCAAATTACTCAAGTAAAGTATAAACAAATATCAATCATAATTTTAACTTTCATCAAAATATATGCATGTTCTCAAAAGTATCTCAAAATGTGCATCAAAATCCCAAATTACACACATATATTTGTTGGACATTTTGATTAAATGAGTTGTCATTGATGTCAAGAGTGAATGGTCATTAATGTCGATAGTCAGTTTTAGTGAGTAGTACAAGGAGAAGTAGTTCCACAATCAGTGTAGAAAGGAGAGTCCACTTCCAGTTGGTCAAAACCCGGTTCTAGGTAGTCAGATGTGGTCCAAAGTGCAAAGAAGAAGCCCAAGTGAATAATATTATAATATTCCTTTATAATATTATATAGGGAAGTTTAAAATTAATTATAAATTAATTAATATAATTTTTATTATAAATTAATTTATTAATTAATTTACTTAACGTATAAGTTATTTAAACTTTACACACCGTTTTCCCCACCCAAAACACCACCCACCCAAAACCCCCCCCCCCCCCACCCCAACAATATTTATTTTTTTTTTTTTACCCAACCCATTTTTTATTGGACATACCCCCCCTTCCTCTCCTCCCCCCCCCCCACCATTAATTATTAATTAATTATATATTAATTTATGGTTATTTTAAATAACCCTAAGGTGGGTTATTAAATTTGAAATTCAAATTTCGAATTCGACCATCAAGCGTCGACGTGGGAGTCAAATATAAAAAATGTGTATAAAAAGGGACTCCTCCACCTTAGCCCAAGATATTATATGCATTCGAATTAATCCTTGTGTTATGCGAGCTTGTGCAAATCGTTTTGTGCAATCAAGAGGATTTAATTTTTTGTTAAAGTGCCAAGAGGAGGCAAAGGGACTTCACCCACCAAGGAAGGTGCCTTGGTCACCAAGCGTAGGTAGCATAGTTGGCAACCACAGCAGAAGCAAAGCGTTACGGGCAGCGAGTGGCGGAGGTTCGAATATGCAGGAGTATTTTTTTTTTTGTGTGAATTTGATGGCGGATGAAGGTGTAAAAGGAAGGAAGCTTCCCTTCCTTCTCATGGGTGCCTATAGCCCACATGGCTGGAACCAAAGTTCTAAGGTGCTTGGCACTTGGGAGACGGTGGTTCGAAACCCGTCGAACCCCCTTTTGGGGTAAAGGACAAGGTATGCATTTAGTTTGGCATCGAATTTTTTGAAGGAATTAATTTAAGCCCTAAAGTTTAATTTTTGCCTAATTTATTTAGTTTATAAGGTTTTAAGGGGAGTTATAAGGTTTAGGCAAATATTATTTTGAGAGATAAATTTTTGGAGATTGATTTATTAAAATTGGAAATAATAAGGGGCATTTTGAGTGAGTAATTTTTATGTGTGATTTGATGATTGCTAATTTCAAGGAGTAATAAGGTGTATTTGAGTTTGATTATTTTGTAATTAAGGAATATTGTGAGAGAGTGTTAGTGTGATATTTTGTCATCTAACCATTGAAATTGGCAAAGAAGAAAATTGTGAATTAGACAGGTTTTGAAGGGCACTTCTACATCAAACAAAAGGTATGGGCACATCTTCCTAGTGAATGATTGTTGAATGTTGTGAATGCTAAGTTGGAGTGAAAAGGGTTTTTCTAGAATAAAGATTTGTTGATAAAACCTTGTTTGGTGAGCATTGTTGAGTTGATTGTTAAAGGGTTTTTATGGAATAAGAGTTGTTGATAAAACCTTGTTTGATAAGCATTGTTGTTGAAGTGATTAGTTGAGTGAGGAACTTGAACTAGAGTTTGTGCAAATATTATGAGTAACATTGTTATGTAAATTTGTCAAAGATCATGAGTATCATTTTTATGTGAGATTGGTTGATAAGCATTGTTGGAAATATTTGAGTGAATGTTCATAAGTTTGGACTAGGGTTTGTGAGCAAGTATTATTTCATTGAGTGATTGGTTGAGTAGAGTTGGTTGAACCTAGTCAAGTGGATGTGTTGATGTGATAGTTCAAGTTTTGTGAAACAAATTGTTCTATATTCTGAATTGATTTGAGAAAGAGGTTGAATGTTGATGAATGTGAAACATATTGAGTCTCTAACAATTCTCTATATGTTTTTGTGATAAAAGAGAGATTGAAAGTGATTGAGATTTTGTGAGTGTGAAGCATATTGAGTCTCTAAAAATTATCTATATGTTTCTATGGTAAAAAGAGAAATTGAAAGTAATTGAGAATTGTGGTGAATGTGAAGCATATTGAGTCTCTAACAATTCTCTATATGTTTCTATGAGATTGGACAAGTTCTAGTGAGGACTTGTTGAGCATATTTGAGGTAAGTCTTTGAGAAGACTTGTGAATAGATTTGTGTGAGCTTTTGTGGAAAATTACAATACAGATTTTAAGGACAGAGATTTTTGAGAAGATTGGACAAGTCCTAGTGAATACTTTTTGAGCATATTGGACAAGTTCTAGTGAGGACTTGTTGAGCAAATTGGACAAGTTCTAGAGAGGACTTGTGGATAGATTAGTGTGATCTTTTGTGGAAGCTTACAAGGTATATTTGAGATAAGTATTTGAGAAGACTTGTGAGCAGAGTTGATTGATTGATTTGTTCAAACCTTGAGTTAAGGTTTGGGGTAGATCTAGCAAAGTTGATTTGTGATTAAATCAAGCTTTGTGTTAAGGATTGAGGATAGATATTGAGGACAGATTTGTGCTAGACCGAAGGACTATGTTTAGTACATATTTGAGGATAGTAATGAGGACGTGGCGACGAGATATATATTGAGTATATTTATGCTAGACCGAAGGACTATGTTTAGTATAGATTTAAGGATATATTTTGGTATAGATTTGATGACAGGTTTGTGCCAGACTAGAGACAGATATTGAGCATATTTGTGCCATACTAGAGATAGAGATTGAGAAGATTTGTGCTAGACCGAAGGACTGTGTTTAGTGTAGATTTGAGATAGAGCAAAGAGCAAGCTTTGGAGGTGACAGAGTATAGAGGATGGTAGTCTCTAGTGGATAGAGATCCATTAGCCAAGGTAGTGAGGACAGGTCTTCTAAGTGAGGATAAGAGTCTTTAGTGGATAGAGATCCATTAGCCAATGCAGTGGAGGCAACAGTTCTTCTAGAAGATCACCAACCAGATATGAGGAGAAAGGAGTTCTCCTATGGATAGATATCCATAAATTTTATTAGGGGATTGGTGTCTCCTTTGGATAGAGGTCCATAAACATTGTAATAGAGAAAGGATTCCCAAGATATTTATTGAGAAAATATTAGTGAAATATTTTCTTTGTGGAGTAGCCCACATTGGGTGAACCACGTTAAATTGGTGTCTCTATTGTGTGTGATGATTTATGCATTGCTTTGGTTACTACTATTGATATTGCCATTTATTATATTGGATAATATTATTTGGGAAAGAAAAGTAAAAAGTGGTCTTATACTGTTCACCCCCCTCTAAGTATAAGCTTGTGTTCTTCAATTGGTATCAGAGTTGGTTCCTTCGAAAAAGGTTTAACATCTTGAAGGAGGATCTTACAAGAACACAAATGGCAAAGAAAGGCAAAATTAGAACCATGAGACACAATAAGAAAAGAAAACACATGGTCATGAAAGAAAAGGAATATGAATTCAATGTTGTTATTTTGGGAGGAAGAATGGAAATAGATTCAAGAGATGAATCAAGCAGTGGAGAAAAGGCTAGATTAATAAATTTTTGTACCAGATGTAGGAAGATAGGTCACCTTGCAGCTTATTGTTCACAATAAGGTGAATAATGTTTTGTTTGTGGTCAACTCGATCATGATGTAGGTTATTGCAATGGGTTTAGTAGTGGTGAAGATGAATATGATACCTTCAGAATTGAAGCCCTAGAGGATGGTTCAAAAAAGGATAACAGGGACAGTCAAAATAGGTATGAAGAAGAAACTCTACTTTGGACAATAGAAGAAATTGAAGACCAAAGAAAAGAGAAAAATTCAGAAAGAGAAAAGGAGGAAGTCACTCTTAAGGAACTTGTTGAGTTGAAAAGGGAGAACTTAGAATTAAAGGCTCAAATACAAGAGGATGAGAAATGTAAGACAAAGCTTCTACAAGATCTCTCTGACTTGAAATATAAGGTTGAAAAGGCAAGGAGAGTTGAAAAATGTATGGTTGAACAATAAAAGGTAAAAGAGCTAGAATGTGAAAGACTTATTGTTGATCTCAAAGAATTAAAAAGGGAGAACTCAGGATTAAGGGTTCAAGCTCAAAAAGATGAGAAAGCAAAAGCAAAGTTTCTACAAGAGCTCACTAACTTCAAAATTAAGGTTGAAGAGGCAAGGAAAATGGAAGAAGGTATGGTTGAAAAATTAAAGACAAAAGACCTAGAGTGTGAAAGATTAGAACATGAGATAGTTTCACTAAGGATGGAAGTGAAAGACTCTAAGGACAAGCTACACAAGTTTGAGAAAAATTCAAAGACCTTGGACAAGATTATCAATGCACAAAGATCATCAGTCACCAAAATAGGACTTAGCTTTGAAGAAGAACAAGGGAAACAAGAAGCAAAAAAAGGAGAGTCAAGCTCAAGCACAAAAGAAGAAGAAGCTTCAAAAGAAGAAAATGAAAGAGAGAGTGAGACTTATGAGTATAAGTTAGACAATAGAAAGGTCAACAGGGAAAGGAACAATGCACAAA
Organism: Wollemia nobilis; assembly: GCA_028583015.1. NCBI lineage: Eukaryota > Viridiplantae > Streptophyta > Pinopsida > Araucariales > Araucariaceae > Wollemia > Wollemia nobilis. The sequence continues at coordinate 19,679,314 of JAQPPZ010017235.1, forward strand.
TGAGAAACAGATGGAATAGGGAACAGGACAGGGTAGAAGAGACTAAGAGACCAATGTGGTCAAGGCAAGGTTTCTTCAATGGACGATGCTTCTCATGTCATAGGTTTGGGTACAAGGCTTCACAGTGCAGGACACATGAAATACAGGAATATGGGAACTTCAAAAATAGGCAATTTTTTCATGGATATTGCTACTCATGTAATCAGTTTGGTCACAAGGCAGTAAATTGTAGGGTTCATGACAGGAATGGATATGACTTCACTAAAATAAATCCTAAGACATTTGCACCTACAAGGAATAACAATACTAAGTGTTACAAGTGCAATAATGATGGACATACAACAAAGTGGTGTAGAGAAGATATTCCAAAACCAAGCATGAACAAGAATAGGAATAGGAACAAGAACATGAACATGAACAAGAATAGTCAAAGAAATCAAAAGAATCAGATGAGAAAGAAAGTGGACAAAGGTAAAGATCAGTATTTTATGGGAGTAGAAATACTCCCACCCCATAATTAACCACCTCAAGAGGAGGTGGGGGAGGGGCTAAGCTAAGAGACTCATTCTTAGTCCCGATCCCCAAAGGTGACCCTTTGCCATTGATGTCAAAGGAGGAGAGATTTGATTTAAGAAGAGAGCATTGAGTTAGGGGGAGTAGTTTCCCAGGGGGAGCAGGACAAAAATAGGTTAAGAAAATTTGAAAAGATAATTGGGTTGCCATCAATGACAAAGGGGGAGATTGTTGGACATTTTGAGTAAATGAGTTGTCATTGATGTCAAGAGTGAATGGTCATTAATGTCGATAGTTAGTTTTAGTGAGCAGTGCAAGGAGAAGCAATTTCACAATCAGTGCAGAAAGGAGAGTTTGCTTCTAGTTGGTCAAAACCGGTTCCAGGTAGTCAGATGTGGTCCAAAGTGCAAAGAAGAAGCCCAAGTGAATAATATTATAATATTCCTTTATAATATTATATAGGGAAGTTTAAAATTAATTATAAATTAATTAATATAATTTTTATTATAAATTAATTTATTAATTAATTTACTTAACTTATAAGTTATTTAAATTAATTATTAATTAATTTTAATATTAATTATATATTAATTTATGGTTATTTTAAATAACCCTAAGGTGGGTTATTAAAATCGAAATTCAAATTTTGAATTCGACCATCGAGCGTCAACGTGGGAGTCAAATATAAAAAAATGTGTATAAAAAGGGACTCCTCCACCTTAGCCCAAGAGATTATATGCATTCGAATTAATCCTTGTGTTATGCGAGCTTGTGCAAATCATTCTGTGCAATCAAGAGGATTTCATTTTTTTAAAAGTGCCAAGAGGAGGCAAAGGGACTTCACCCACCAAGGAAGGTGCCTTGGTCACCAAGCACAGGTAGCGTAGTTGGCAACCGCAGTGGAAGTAAAGTGTTAGGGGCAACGAGTGGCGGAGGTTCAAATCCGCAAGAGTATTAATTTTTGTGTGTGAATTTGACGGCGGACGAAGGTGTAAAAGGAAGGAATCTTCCCTTCCTTCTTGTGGGTGCCTATAGCCCACGTGATGGGCACCAAAGCGCTAAGGCACTTGGCACTTGGGAGACAGTGGTTCGAAACCCGTTGAACCCCATTTTGGGGTAAAGGACAAGGTATGCATTTAGTTTGGCACCAAATTTTTTGGAGGAATTAATTTAAGCCCTAAAGTTTAATTTTTGCCTAATTTATTTAGTTTATAAGGTTTTAAGGGGAGCTATAAGGTTTAGGTAAATATTATTTTTGAGAGATAAATTTTTGGAGATTGATTTATTAAAATTAGAAATAATAAGGGGCATTTTGAGTGAGTAAATTTTTATGTGTGATTTGATGATTGCTAATTTCAAGGAGTAATAAGGTGTATTTGAGTTTGATTATTTTGTAATTAAGGAATATTGTGAGAGAGTATTAGTGTGATATTTTGTCATCTAACCATTGAAATTGGCAAAGAAGAAAATTGTGAATTAGACAGGTTTTGAAGGGCACTTCTACATCAAACAAAAGGTATGGGCACATCTTCCTAGTGAATGATTGTTGAATGTTGTGAATGCTAAGTTGGAGTGAAAAGGGTTTTTCTAGAATAAAGAGTTGTTGATAAAACCTTGTTTGGTGAGCATTGTTGAGTTGATTGTTAAAGGTTTTTTTGGAATAAGAGTTGTTGATAAAACCTTGTTTGATAAGCATTGTTGTTGAAGTGATTAGTTGAGTGAGGAACTTGAACTAGAGTTTGTGCAAAGATCATGAGTATCATTGTTATGTGAAGTTGTCAAAGATCATGAGTATCATTGTTATGTGAGATTGGTTGATAAGCATTGTTGGAAACATTTGAGTGAATATTCATAAGTTTGGACTAGGGTTTGTGAGCAAGGATTATTTCATTGAGTGATTGGTTGAGTAGAGTTGGTTGAGCCTAGTCAAGTGAATGTATTGATGTGATAGTTCAAGTTCTGTGAAACAAATTGTTCTATATTCTGAATTGATTTGAGAAAGAGGTTGAGTGTTGATGAATGTGAAACATATTGAGTCTCTAACAATTCTCTATATGTTTCTATGATAAAAGAGAGATTGAAAGTGATTGAGAGTTTGTGAGTGTGAAGCATATTGAGTCTCTAACAATTCTCTATATGTTTTTATGGTAAAAAGAAAATTTGAAAGTAATTGAACATTGTGGTGAATGTGAAGCATATTGAGTCTCTAACAATTCTCTATATGTTTCTATGATATTGGACAAGTTCTAGTGAGGACTTGTTGAGCAGATTTGAGGTAAGTCTTTGAGAAGACTTGTGAATAGATTTTTGTGAGCTTTTGTGGAAGCTTACAATACAGAGTTTGAGGATAGAGATTGTTGAGCAGATTGGACAAGTTCTAGTGAGGACTTGTTGAGCAGATTGGACAAGTTCTAGTGAGGACTTGTTGAGAAGATTGGACAAGTTCTAGAGAGGACTTGTGGATAGATTAGTGTGAGCTTTTGTGGAAGCTTACAAGGCAGATTTGAGATAAGTCTTTGAGAAGACTTGTGAGCAGAGTTGATTGATTGATTTGTTCAAACCTTGAGTTAAGGTTTGGGGTAGATCCAGTAGAGTTGATTTGTGATTAAGTCAAGCTTTGTGTTAAGGCTTGAGGATAGATATTGAGGATAGATTTGTGCTAGACCGAAGGACCGTGTTTAGTACAGATTTGAGGATAGAGTTTGGGCCTATTTGAGTACTTATGTCAGAATAGAGACAAAGATTGAGCAGATCTATTCTAGATCGAAGGACTGTGTTTAGTGTAGATTTGAGGATAGAGTTTGGTGCATATTTGAGGACAGGTTTGTGCTAGACCAGAGATAAATATTGAGTAGATTTATGCTAGACCGAAGGACTGTGTTTAGTGCATATTTGAGATAGAGCAAAGAGCAAGCTTTGGAGGTGATATAGTATAGAGGATGATAGTCTCTAGTGGATAGAGATCCATTAGCTAGGGTAGTGAGGATAGGTCTTCTGAGTGAGGACATGAGTCTTCAGTGGATAGAGATCCATTAGCTAGTGTAGTGGAGGTAGCATTTCTTCTATAATATCATCAACCAAAGCTAAGGAGAAAGGAGTTCTCCTATGGATAGAGATCCACGAAGTTGATCAGGGGATTGGTGTCTCTTTTGGACAGAGGTCCATAAACATTGTAATAGGGAAAGGATTCCTAAGATATTTATTGAGAAAATATTAGTGAAATATTTTCTCCGTGGAGTAGCCCACATTGGGTGAACCATGTTAAATTGGTGTCTCTATTGTGTGTGATGATTTGTGCATTGCTTTGGTTACTATTATTGATATTGCCATTGATTATATTGGATAATATTATTTGGGAAAGAAAAGTAAAAAGTGGTCTTATATTGTTCACCCCCTCTTAGTGATAAAGCAGCTAAAAACAATTAATTAATATTGATAATTCATAATATTATATACATGTAACTAAGGCTAACAATAGCTCTAACAAATGATCTAATAGCGCTTACAAGAAACCAAATAAAATCCCCTAAAATATGCTAACTAATACGTTTTGACAAATAATAATATCCCTAACAAATATCGACATAAAATAATGTAATAATTACTTAGCTACGCTAACATCCCCCCTTATTACATTATTTGGGTAATAATATAATTGTCCCAATACAGTGAAGAAGAAGAGAAATGAAAGAATGTTGGCTCTTGCTTTGTCTTTGGATCTAGCTCTGGCTCTAAGTGTACCTCTGGATTTGTACCTTTGGGTCTATCTCAGGATCTGCCTGTGAATCTACCTCTAGATCATTATCTTTGGATAAGCCTGTAGATCTGCCTCTGGAACTTTGTCTCTGGGTCTATCTTTAGGTCTATCTTTGGGTCATTATCTCTGGGACTACCACTTCGTCTGTCACTAAATTTGCCTCAGGGTCTACCATAGGTTTTACATTTTTGATAGAAGCCATAAAAAAATTATTTCATAATGGTCCATTGCGTGATATCTGTCCATCCATAATCTATATGAACCTTGTTGACCATTTTCATTTTGTACCAAAAAATAGAAGAAGAGTGATTTGTACATCCACATGAATCACAAGGATGTAATTTCTAACATCTAGCTACAACATGTCATGTTTTTCCATAATGATTGTAACAATTCTTTTTAGGAGTTGGAGGAGATTTAGGGTTTACAAACATGGTTTTATTGGTACTTGCTTGTCCAGAATAGCCAAGGCCTTCATTCTTTGCCCTAACATTTAGCATTATAGGAGTTTTAATGCCTTGTTCTTGTTTACCTAATCTCTCACCATTGAATCCCATTTTCTTCATCATTTTGGATCCAAATCCTTTGGTGTGTTTTTCAAAACATCCAATTTCATCATCTTCATCAATGCTTTTAACAATATGGTATTTGTCACTATTGATGAGATTATGGTGCTCATTTTTAGGATGTTTAGTTTTTAAGTCACTAGTGTCACAAGCAAAATCTGCTATTGTGATGAGATCACCTATGCTATAACTGATATCTACCATAGAAGGTATGAGGTTGCCTGTATCACAACAAGAATTGGTCATCATGGGCTCAAGGTCACATGTGTGACAACAAGCATTCACCACCATGGGCTGAAGGTCACTTGTGTCACTACAAGCATCGACCATTAGGGGTTTGACCTATGTTTCCTCACTAATTTCCATTTTCACTTTACGTTGAGCAATGTCAAGAGAAACCAATGACATGTATATTGCCCTTACAATGCCAATAGGGATTAGAACACCATTTTTCTGAATGTCTTCACAAGACACATAATCATTGAGTATGGCATCTACACCACTGTGTAGTGTGAGAAATGTGCCATCCTCATAAAAATATGCCCCATCCATCTCTGGTGGAAAGTAGGGACTTTTAACTGATATTTCAACATCATCAGTTTGTTTTGGGGCTTGCTTTTTATTTTATCTACCCATTTTTAAGGTGTCGGTCTCTACCGAAAATGCACCTTTTACAATGAAATTTTGCAAAAATAAATGGCTAAGGTGTCGGTCACTACCAAAAATGCACCTTTACAAGGTTATCCCCCCTTGTTTTTGCAAAATAATGTATCCCCCTATGTGCAAAATAGGAGATGGTGGAGAAATATGTGATCCCCCCTTAGTCCAAAAAAAAAATTGCAACAATGAAGTTGCTCAAGCTTTTACAATGTGCCTCTAGGCAATTTTAAAGAGTGGCCCCCCTCGGGAATTTTCAAAAAAAATCTCTGACTCCTTGGAGTGATTTAAAAAAAAAAAAATTGACCCCCCTAGGGAATTTTTATTTTTTTGTTGACTTAAATTAAATCAAAGGAATTTAATTTAAATAAAATAAAATTAGTTAGTTTGGCCTAATCAAAAGGGTGTTAATCATTTTATTAGGCAGTTAGTTTGGATGGGTTCTACCATTCTTCTTTGAAATATTTGAATTGAAAGGAACAGCTGAATTTTTAATCAAGATAGGAAGGATATTCACTATATTTGGCAAAAGACCATAGCCAACTTAGTTTTGAGGGATTGGCCTAATCAAGAGGGTGTTGATCATTTTATTAGGTAGTTAGTTTGGATGGGTTCTACCATTCTTCTTTGGAATATTTGGATTGAAAGGAATAGCCAAATTTTTAATCAATATAGGAAGGATATTCACTATATTTGGCAAAAGACCATAGCCAACTTAGTTGAATCAGTCCATCAACTTCTTAATTAACCCTAAAAATCCCACCAAATATGGGATCAAGTGATGAAAATATTGAATATTAAATCTTCTAAGGGCAACCAACTTAAAGGGAATGTGAGTATTAGTAAGATGGATAGGACAATAAATTGGCAACCTCCTCCTAAGGATTTTGGAAAAGTCAATACTTATGGAGCCTCTAAAGGGAACCTTGGAAAAGCCAGTGTGGGAGGAATTGGTAGACTTTCAGATGGCTCCCTGGTTTTTACTTTTGCTGAGAATTTGGGTATTCTTTCCAATAACCTTGTTGAGGGGTATGGTATCCTTAGAGACCTTCAAGAGGCTACTAAGGTTGGATGGGAAAAGGTTTTAGTTGAGTCTGACTCTCAACTTATGATTAATCTTTTGAAGACTCCTTCCAAGAATCATAAGGTTGATTGGAGAATTAAAAGAATTATTGAGAAGATTCAATTAATCCAGATGGAATTTTTGAAATTTGATTACAATCATGTGGTCAGAGATCAAAACAAGAGTGTTGATGCTTTAGCTAATTGGGCTTTGTACAAAGATGATCTTACTTATTATGACCACCCTCCTAGATGGTGGGCTTCACAAATTAGGGAAGCTCTTATTTCTATCATTTCTTTGGATGGCTCCAATTCTAAAGGTACCTAGTTTCTTCTTGTTTTTTTTTACTTCTCTTTTGTTCATTCAGGTTTTTTCTAGTTCCCTAGCTCACTCTTTTCTTTCTTTTGTTTCCTTTGTTGTTTCTTGCCTTATTAGTATTCTGGTCTAGATAAGTCATTGTTATGTTCAATTTTTTTTTTTTTTAGTTTTTTAAGGTGTGTGTGTTCTTTTGTTTTGTTTTGTTTTTGTGTTCTTTGTTTTTTTTTTTTGTTCTTGTGTTTTTGTTTTTTTGTGTTTTTTTTTTTATGTTTTTTGTTATTGTTCTTGTGTTTTTGTCGTTCTTGTTCTTGTGTTTCTCTTTGTTTGTGTTAATTCGTATTTTTTTGTGTGAGTGTTTTCTATGTTTTTTGTTTTTGTTTATTGTTTGTTGGTTGTTTTTTATTTTTATTTTTATTTTATTTTTTTAATATTTTAGGTTTTGGTTGTGTTTATTTTTCATGTTTTTTTTGGGTTATGTCTTTGTAGTGTTATGTTGTTTTTGTCTTGTTTGTGTTTTTTTTGTGGTTCTTGTGTTTTCTATGTGGTTCATGTTGTGGTTTCTTTTATCTTATTGTGTGTGTTTGGTTGTGTTTTTGTTTTTGACACACTCAAGAAGCATATTTTTTATTTTATTTTATTATTTTTGTTGTTATTTACTTATTTATTTACTTATTTTTAAATTGGTTTTGTGTATTTATTTTCTCCTTGAGTATGTCAAAGGTGGTAGGCCAGGTCCGAGTCCTGGGCATTTTTGATGGAATGGATATCCCTGCCTCCTTGGGTCTTACCCAAAAGTGGCATCCCTTTTGGGATGTTTTCCACAAAAAAAAAAAAGTAAAATTTTATCTTAATGATGGTGTTAATATCCCGTGCTTACCACAAAAATCCACAGTCAAAGAATGCTTACCACTCAAATGTCAACATCAAACCACTAGTTGTCTTCCATAAAGAGCCACCATATGAAAAGCCAATGTCCACCATGTGGTAGAAGTTAAACAAGAGGAGTCGTCCCAATTTTTTAAAGCACATAATATGCATGTTTCCCACCAATGTGGTATGAAACCTTTGATGGTTCTGGTGTCAACACATTGTCCACCTACAGTCTCTAGTAAAACAAAAACTATCTGCAAATCGACTACAACTCCATTTTGTGATCATGATGGCGCACTCTTTGTTGGGTTATGCTGCCACCTCTGGGTGGTGTACTCTCTACTGGGCATAATCTACAATGCCTTGACTAATGATAGTTTAGCTAGATGCTTTTGCAATTCAATATTCGTGCCATCAACACTATGATTGGTGGCATGACAAGGGTATAATTCTAGCAACAGTCATGACAAATTTTTTGATTTGACAGCTTTCCCAGTTATGTTGGCTACTGCACCTGCTACAGTGATCTATCTTTGCTTGGTTGTATATTTATGATAGAAAATATGGTGAGATGCATAAGACACCAAAAATTAATGAAAAACACCTGCAATCATCGACTATGAGGTTGTATCAAACATGATTTACAATCACCTCCATTTTTCTTTCTCTGTAATATGTTAGAAGTCTTAGGTAGGTGATGTTGTCTTTGAACAGTGCTCTTCCTCATGCTAAGTGGTAATACTCACATATGAGTACATCTTCTATGAATCTTTCAAAATTTGCTTGTCCAAAGTCTTTAAAACTGTGATCGCGATGGGAGCCTCACTTTGTAATTTTTGCAATTTCACTATGCAATCAATATGATTAATATGGTAATGTCATATCATTGGCATACAAAAATGCCTAATGAAGATAATCCACTATCGAATCATCCTCTGATCTATACAGAAATAAGTGGTTGTCTATATTTTTGTTGTGATCATCTATCAAAAGAGTCATCTACAATGCTCCTCCTCAATGATCTCTCTGAGCATTGGAGACTACATCGATGCATTCTACAAATTTAGGTATAGAATCAAGCTCTATGTGCATAGGAGAAAATTTGTGCTAATTTAAAATAACTAATACCATTCATCAAGGAATTTAAACATCATTTGGAGCCTATAAATCCTTAGTTGCTAAATCCATCAGGTAACAATGTGAAATGACTTCATCGTAGTGGTTTCATGACTTTTTTGTGATAGCGATGGACTCCTGTGATCTACGTAGATGATGATATTAGCCGTATAGTCGCAAGTCACCAAAAATATTCATCGTAGGATGAAACTTATCGAGGAGGTTTTGAATAAAATCTATCATCTACAAAACACCTTGTTTGTGTAGGTAAATGTTGTTCAGAAGGCTTTACGATCGACTGTCATTCATGAAATATCCCACATACATAGGACAGGGAGAATAAATGTTTAAAAAATAAACAACTTAAGAGACTTAATGACCTCCATACGGTGGTTAGCCCTTCGTTAGTCCTTATTTTACCCAGAAATTGCTTGTAGCTAGGTATGCGAAGTCCTCCATGTCAGTATTGCCAAGTGTCCTTTTGAGTGCCAAGTTTTTGGTCCAGCTCCATGTCCCACGTAGTGGTTTTAGTCCTCGCATTTCATAGCGGTCACATCAAGGAGTTTAGTCTGGTTCTAGATCTGCAGCTTGCCATTATGGATTCAAGTTGTCAATATCAGTCTGATAACTAACATAGATCTGCTAGACTATGTCAAATTTCTAGGTAGGTGAGTTTGTGTTGAGACTCTTCACCTCAGAATCCATGTGAAAATGTTCCTAGTTACATCAGCATCTAGGCTATCTAGTCAGATCTGGTCTGCCTTGACCATCCCACTCTGATACCATAATAAAGTAGCTAAAACTAATTAATTAATATTGATAATTCCCAAGATTATATACAGGTAAACTAAGGCTAACAATAGCTCTAAAAAATGATATAATAGCACTAACAAGAAACCAAGAAACCAAATAAAATACCCTAAAATATGCTAACTAATACTTATCGACAAATAATAATATCCCTAACAAAGATCGACATAAAATAATGTAATAATTACTTAGCTACGCTAACACTCAGTATAAGATTGTGTTCTTCAATATCAAATATCCAATGTTTATGTAAAATTTATTTTTTAAACAAGTATGGAAATTTTTCTTTCATTGTTGCCACATCTTCCCATGTGGTGTTTATTTCGAATTAGAGATCCCACTAGAATCTACATTGGTCAACAATCCTTTTTCTTAATTTTTTGGTTCTATATCCTAGTATCCTGACAAGTCTAACTTCAATGAGCTATGGATTCATAATCTATAACTGAGAAACATCTAGTCTATGTGAGGGATCGACCACATATCTACGAAGGAGGGACACATGGAAGGTACTATAGATTTTGGATAAATTAGGTAGCAAAATTAGTTTGTAAGCAATAGGGCTAATCTTGGAAACGATCTCAAATGGCACTACAAATTTAGGGCTAAGTTTAGTGGAATTTATGGAGCTTTTGGTTGGTTTGACTCTCAAGAAAACTTTATCACCAACAAAAAACTTTCTAGGAGTTAATTTTAGATTTACATAGCTCTTATGGTGATCTGTGAATTCTCTAAGTTGCTGGAATATTTCTTTCAACTAAACCTATATTCTTTTTACCTCATCAAGACCAATCATTTCTTGATCATCCAAATTATCCCACATTAATGGTTTTCTACACCTTCACCCATATAGGGCTTCAAAAGGGACCATGCCCAATGTGGTATGGTAGTTATTGTTATAAGCAAATTCCACCAAGAAGAGATAATCTTCCCACTTACTCTGGTGGTCCATACAATACATAAGCAACATATATTCCAGCACTTTATTGACCCTCTCGGTATGCCCATCCATTTTAATATGATAGTTTGTGCTGATGTTAATATTTGTACCCCATACTCGGTGCAAAGCTTGCCAAAATTCATAAGTAAATTGTGAATCCCTGTCAGAGATGATTATTTTTGGGAAACCATATGATCTCACAATTTCCCTAGCAAAATTTTGTGCTATTGTAGGGGCATCATCATGCACATTACCAGGTATAAAATGTGCCACCTTAGTTAATTTATCAACTACAAAAAAAATTGCATCATGCCTAAATCGATTTTGGATAGAACAACTATAAAATCCATGGAAATTACTTGTCATTTTTGTGTTGGAATATCAAATAAATGTAGTTATCCCCTAGGATTTTGATGCTTGGCCTTAAAATTCTAGAACTCTAGATACTTAGCAATAAAATGACTCACATATTTCTTCATTCCATACCAGTAAAAGTCATTTTTTAGATTTTTCCTCATTTTCACCACTTTAGGATGGGCATAATAGGGGGTACAGGGTGCTTCTTGCAATATTACTCTTTTTATCTCTTCATTATTTGGAGCTATTATGCAGTTTTTTAAATTAGATCCTCTTTAACTTTTAAATCCATGTGTTGATTTGGTCCTTGCTCTACCTTAATATGACATTGGTTACAAAATTCATCATTTTTTTGCAACACTCTGATATGTTCCTTCAATCCATACTAGCATCGTGTTAAAGTAGCTGTATTCTTCTACTAAGTGCATCAACTAGTTTGTTTTCTTTTTCCTTTATATATTCTATCCCAAAGTCATATTTGGCCAAAAATTACATCCATCTCCGTTGTCTAGCATTTAACAGTGGTTGGGTAAATATGTATTTCAAACTTTGATGATCTATTTTCAATTCAAAAGGTTTACCCAATAAGTAATGTCATCACATTATAAGAGCATGTACTATGGAAGCTAGCTCTAGATCATGAGTAGCATAGTTTATTTCATGTTTCTTAAGTTTTGTAGACTCATATGATACAACAGTCTCATTTTGCATCAGGACTTCACCTAGCCCTTTCAAAGAGGTATCTGTACAAATTATAAATGGTTTACTAGGATCTAGAATCTAAAGAATAGGTGCATTTGTTAACTTCTTCTTAAGTGTTTTAAATGCCTCCTCACACTAAGGAGTCCATATAAAGACTTTTCCCTTCCTTTGTAGATTGGTTATGGAAGAGGTAATATTTGAAAACCCTTTTACAAAACATCTATAATATCCAACCATTCCCATAAAGCTTCTTACTTCAGTTACATTGGTGGGTGTTGGCTAGTATACTATGGCTTCTATATTTTAAGATCAACTACAACCCCATCATATGAAACTATGTGTTCCAAATATTGGATATGTGGTGTATAAAACTCACACTTAGATAATTTTCCATACAACTAATTTCTTATAAGTGTTTCTAGGACTATTTTCATGTGTTGATCATGCTCTACCTTATCCTTGGAATAGATCAATATGTCATACATAAATACTAGCACAAGCTGATCTAATTGTTATCAAAATACATTGTTCATAAAGTTTTGGAAGGTAGTAAGGGCATTAGTTAAATCGAAAGGTAGCACTGTGAATTCATAATGTCAAAAATGGGTTCTAAAAGCAGTCTTGAAGGTATCTTCCTCTTTGATTCTCAATTGATGATATCTAGAACTAAGGTCGAGCTTAGAGAAGATAGTGGCTCCCCTAAGCTAATCAAGAGATCATCTATCCTTGTCAAGGAATACTTGTTTTGAGCATCCTATAATCAATACATAGTCTCAAAGATCCATCCTTCTTCTTAACAAATAGAATTGGTGCACCCCAAGGTGAAACACTAGGCTTGATATGTCCTTTTTATAGGAGATATTGTAGTTGATTTTTAAATTATTATAATTCAAGAGCAGTAATTTGATAAGGGGTTCTAACTATAGGTGTTGCTCCTAGTAATAGTTCAATGGAGAAGTCAAATTCTCTCTTTCATGGTAATCCAGGAAGGTTTTTAGGAAAAACATCTCTAAACTCATTTAGAACTGGATATCACTGAAAAATAGTAGAGCTAGACCCAATTTCTTCTTTCTTATTCATTTTAACCACATAAAGTCTACACCCATTTCTCATAGCCCTCTTAACTTGCATAGTATATAGAAGGTACGATTCCAAGGACACTCGATTACACTGGACTCAAATTCATTGTTTAGATTCATTCATGAAATCCAGCCATCTCTATTCAAATTTTAACAAATATTTATGAGCTTTTAACTAGTAAACACCTAGGACAATTTCAAAAGCATGTAAAGGTGCTACATAAAGGTGCCAATTTATTTTTCCCTGAGGAATATCTATTTGGGATTCAAATAAATATTGGTTGACCATGTAAGTTTACCCTGGTCCATATTCAACTTGTCACCCATTTGCCATAATCCCAGGTCTTACTGGTATGTCTCTCACTAAACTAGAGGATATAAAACTATTAGTTGCACCACTATCTATCAAAATACGAACATATTTTTCATATATTTTCCTTTTAAAAAGAATGTAATTACTTGTGGCAGCATAAATTCTGTGGAGATTCTCTGACATATTTCCTTTTATCTGCTCTCTTCAAACATTGATTTACATAATTATCATCGACTTCGTAAACAAATAAAATATTAGGACCCTTGTTCATTCGTCTACCTTCATCATTATTCTGATTTGTAGTGTTATTTCCTTTTCCTGGTATTGAAATTTTCTATGTTGCTCTCTAGAAATTTTCTTCTATCTTGTTGTCCTTTATAACCCTGATACTTTCCTTTGTTCTTGTTGTCTCTTCTGAATTGGTTATTATCCCTATTTTTCTTATAATTATCCTTCCATTTAATAGGATCTGATACTTCCTTTTCTTAGTTTAATTTTTTTTTTTAACTTTTGAAAATAAGCCTTCTTATTTTTCTGGCATAATTCTTTATAACATGTGGTCTCAAAGGCTTCCATAAAATTCTTTGGTTTTATTCGAAAAATAAGAGATACAATTTTGGGATGTAAACCTAATACAAATTTGTGAGCTTTAAAATCCTCACGTTTATCATATTATGGTGCATATTTCAATAGCTAAACAAATATTTGATAATACTCTATTATTGACATGCTTTCTTGGTGAAGACTAGTGAATTTTGTGTACTTTTCAATGTATAATTGTGGTGTAAGGAATCTATACCTAAATTATTTTTTTAAGACATCCCAAGGAATGTTAGCAGCCTCATTTTGGCTAGTTTTCTTATAAGTGGTCCATCAATATCTGGCAGGACCTATTAAGTGAGTCATAGCCCAAGTAGTTTTAGATTCTACACATAGGGGTTGAATGTAAAAGTACCCCTCATCCTCACTTAACCAATTTACGGCTGCTTCACCGTCCCCCTTTCCATCAAATTTAGAAATGTTCAACTTATTAATTTCTTTTTGCAATTCCACACCAATTTTTCTCCTTGAATATCCCTATATAAATTCACTTATTCTTTAAGATTCTTTACTTTTAGTCAGGTTTTCTATTACTTTATGTTGTTGAGTAATAATCTCTTGTTGCTGAGTCATTTGTACTCTCTACTATTCCATGTGCTCACTCATCTGAGATTTTTGGATTTTCATTTGCTCTTTTTGTTGATTCAACTATTCTTACATTAGCTTAATCATTTTTGTCATGTTATCATTTTTTTGCACAACTCTTCTCATTATAGGCTCTTTTTCTTTTCTCAATACACGTCAAGGTGTTTCAATGATTTGAACACATTCTGACTCTCTCACAAGTCATATTAATCCTCTTCTCAAAACTTCTGCAACATCCTCTTGCAGATCAATGTTAGCTCTTCTAGAGGTCCCCACCATTATACCTGGTGATAAAAGAGCTATATTAATTCAATAAATCATTTTGCAACCTAGGTTTTTTGCAACCTAGGCTCTAATACCAACTATAAAAACCCAAGTCTACTCACCCTATTTTCAATAACACAATTTCAAAATTTTGATTTAATATAAAAAAATTATCTTAAACTGATGGATGCACACCCAACTTTGTATTAGTACATAGGCATAGATGTTCAAAATCTAAGATATTTTACCACTGTATATGGAATCATGAGTGCTCAATATTGATAAAATACTGCACTAGTGTTGCCATTTGATTGACACCCCCTTCTCATTCTTGAAATATGGGTTCTCGATAAGGGGTTATCCTTTCAGGGCCCATAACACCTAAAAGGGTGGATGCATATTTTACCCATAATGTAGCATGGAGGACATTCATCTATGAAATTATCTTCATCCTATTGGTCCACTAACCTTATCTTCATCTTAGTTCATGATTATACTTTTAATCCCATGCTATAGTTAGCGTAGTTATGCCTGTGCCTGATAACAAACCTTCTACTAAGGTGCTATCAAGACCTACCAATACTCAGGCTTCTAGGCCAGGTATCCCAGATCAAATTCTAGTTGATGATAATGCTGCCTATACCATCTATCATTGGACCTTCTAACCCCAAGGACCAACTCTCTAGTCTTGAGTTATCATTGGTTATTATGCAACCATATTTTAAATCTTGAGAACCCTCATGTACTACCTCATAGGATAACCTGGAACGACATCTCATATTGTCATTCATTACTCTCAATGGCATAGGGTCCTTTGAATTTTACATACATACATTTATATTTTCCAGAGAATGGTTATCCCATATCATAGAAGTCATCAACTATGATCTACCAGAGATGGGTGGGTGACATTCTTCTCAATGTCATCAGAATTATGGTAAGCCATACCTTTTTTATAGCCTCCCTTTTCTTCAGATAGTCGACATCCTTCTTGATGTATTGTTTCTTTAGATAGTTGACATCCTCCTTGATGTATTGTTTTCGTGGTAAGACATTGATTTATGTTTTTTCGATAAATTATCAAGTCAGAGGTCTTTTCCAAATATTTTAATGTTTACAACTTTAGTTCTTACTCCATTTATAGTCAAACCTTATGTCAATCATATTATTTTTTCTTATTTCACAATCAATTCCAAAGGATTATGAGTATCCACCTAAAAGTTTAACATTTTTTATTTATCAATAATGCATGACAAATAAAATAGAATGTTAACTCTTAAATAAGATAGACATATAGAACACTGAAAATATAAAGCTAATTTTAACATTTTTTATTTATCTAATCATTAATGCATGACATATATAACAATATAAAATGTCAACACTTAAAAAGAATACTAACAATATAAAACTTAATATTAAAATTTTAGCATTTTTAATTTATTTAATCATTAATGCATGATATATAAAACAAAATAGAATGTTAACACTTAAATAAGATATTCATTGACAATATAAAACTAAACTTAATATTATTTTCAAAGGCAAAGCGATATCAATTTAATACAAGCATAAAAATATTCTACATATTTCTAGAAAAGACATTATTTTTACCAAAGTTTCATTACTTATTTTCAAATATTACCCTAACCTAAAAAGGTGACAACAAATTGTAAAACAATTCATTCGTTTCTTTTATAACCTCATGAAATATCAATTTTGGATATCCTCAAATAAAGTTTTACGAAAAGATATAATTCGAATATGGTAATAATTTTAAATCATTTAAGTTTCAGCAGTCTCGTCATTGGAAATGTATTTTAAATTCCTCATATAATATCTTGTAGACTAAGTTCGGCCAGCCTTTAATGTTTAACTCTTCTCTGCAATGAAAAGACAGTATGGATATCAAAAGAACATAGCACAATGAACATTAAATTTATTTTCAAAAAACAAGGAAGATTTCCTCTTAAATATTACTGACCATTAAATATTTAATAGCACTCCAATATCTACATGACGTCTTGGCACCATGCATATCTAAAATGTTTTCATCTTACAATGAAAGCTTCATCAAAAGAAATCATCCAGGAGTAGTTTAATATGCATTTATTACATGGTCATAAACAACATAACTCATTCCTTTTAAAACCATGGATTTCAATCCTGACGTCGACGATGTCCAGGTGAATAACACTTTCATTTACCACCTTTCATAAAACCAAGGACTTCATAAGGAGAAAAACAAACCTAATTATAAACCTATCACATCAGATGGTCGGAGAAGATTTGGGCTCTAATCTCATGGTGAAGCTTTACAAAATGCATGATTTCTTCCTATATTTACTTAGGTTTAAATCTTCTTAAAACAGAGTATGAGAAATTCTTTGAAAATAGAGAGAATTGTTTAGCTATGCTACACCAAAACTGAATCCAAAATAAAAGAGATATTTAATATCAGATATTAAGAAAACCTTCAGCAAAGTAAACAAGATAAATAATCTATCAAATTTTTTAATCATTTGGAGTTCACCTGAATGTTTTGAAGGAAAAAAAATCTCCAATTATATATATATATATATATATATATATATCTTATACTGAACATTTATAAATACCTCAAACTTTATCTCTAAAATTTTATCCAAAATAATTTACCCATACATCATATTCAACAAAATTTAAAATTCTACGGTTGACAAGTAGTCATACAATTTGGATATCACAAAATAATTTACAGACTTTGTATAAAGTCTTCATGTTAAACACGACAATGTATGTGCATACAGGTAAAACCAAAACATATGAATGTATCCAAAGGAGTTCTAAACTATCAAGGCGAGCAACTGCAAAAGTGACACTTCTTTTGGCACTCAAGAAGGCAGAAAAACAAGAGGTTGAGAGCTATTTTGGGTCAGCTTGGCCCTATAATGGATGCAATTCTTCTATATGAAAGCATTATGTAGCAACCAAAGCATCTCAACAATAAATTAAATAATAATCCAAATCACTTTATCTGACAAGAAATAATACGATCTATAAACATGGTTTGGAGATTCCAATTTTAGAGCTATCATATGTTATGGAGATTGTGATTTATGTATTACTTTTATATTTGTAGCATCAACATGATTCACTATAACATGGTTTGGAAGTCACCATTATATTTCATAGTCCCTCATAAGACAAAATGCACAAGCCAATCCATAGACATAACCATACACGACAAATTCACCATCATATATATTATTTTTATTATTTGAGCCAATCATAAGACAAACGCACAAGCCAGGTCAAAAACATAACCATACACAAATTCACCATTTTTTTGAGCCAATCATAAGACAAATTCACAGGATAGTCCGCAAACATAACTATACACAATAATTATTTTAATTTATCCTATCCTTATTGTATCAAGTTTGTGACAACCATACACACAGCAGCAAAAGAAGGAATTATTAAATGAAAACTCACTTGAGAATCAAGTCACTATTGGTTTCCATATTAAAGCCAATCACTCAACAGAGATCATAGAAACAACCAGAAACAACTATTGGTTTCTTTATTTTAATTTTGCTTTATATATTTTATATGGTTTTTGTAAATATTTATAATAAATATATATATGGATATATATATGAATTTTTCTTTTATGAAAAGAGACTTCACATCAGATCAATTTCACCTAGCAAGAGCAAATCATACAAATTTATTTTCATAATCAAACATATGCACAAAATGCAGTAGCAGGTAGAATGGCCTATATGAAATATTTCAGTGGGCTTCAATGTACCTAGGAGCCAAGGTGCATTATGCATGATATCATATCCCACCTAACCTGACACTGTCAACCATTGTCTTTTCTAGGGGTGGGTGCTCTCCTTATCTGGTTTATTTATTATGGAGTGAAAACTTGTACCTGCACTCACAAAATTCTTCAGCAGTATCACATTATTTGAGTGAATATTTTAACTAACTAGAGGGGATGTTATGGTAGCCATAATATTACCTTACTATCATGATCAATGTAGAATGTCCCAATTATGGAAGGAGTGAATGTATTTGAAACTTTGCTTAGGATACGTCCTTAAGCCTGATTTGAGGTGATAAACCAGTCGACCCTATGTAGGTTTTTGTCAAGTGCTTCATCCTAAAATGGTCTTATGATTGCTATTCTTGGAGAAGGAAATCCGTAATTAACCTAAATAGTGAGGTGTTTTGGTCTGTCAACTATGCAACCAAGGGTGCAAGATGATGCTTTGACAAATATTTTTAGACAAACACTATTTCTAGTATTGAGCATTTGATTATTGATCACACATAAAGATACTTTTATGATATGTCTACCCTCTCAAGTGATGAGGCGATGAGAGGTGAAAATAAAGCAATGACAAAACGCTTGATAGATTTATTAATGTAGTGATAAATATGATGAAATAGGATGAAAATGGAAGAATTTTACAATGAGCGAATACTAGGCAAGTCAAAAATCATCTGGAGGAACCTGGGATAGATTTGGGTACATTTTTGTTTCAGTTGCGAGGCACCTAGTTACTGTATTGGGTTGATGGATACCTAGCAACCAAAAGTTTTGGTATAAAATACACAATCGCTAGGTGAGGCACGTCATTTGTGCTTATAACAATTTCCAGAGAGAAGTGTGAGTTGAGGGAGAGTAGCAAAAAGTGACATGAAGTGATATAAAAATCATGATATGAGGGGTAATATGGTTGGTTGAGATAGACACGATGGTGAGCAAGCGGTAGAGGTAAGTCAATTTCAAGATCCGTACAACTTGTATTTCAAAAAAAATAAAAAATAAAAACTAGGTCCTTTTTATAGATGCAAAAAATGAAATAAAAGTATAAATGTAGGATTGTATGCATATAAATGGATAATTGCATCAATATTTCTACATGTATACAATGTTTGTTGACTGTTGTATGTGAAAAATGCACATTTTTCAATATGCATGTGTGGAAGTGCATTTTTATATTTTTCTTGTATGTGTGAGTTGTTTTGTGAAAAAGTGTTGTGGCATGTGAGTAAATTGGCCAAATGGGTATTCAAAAATGGTATTTGTTTTTTTTGCATGGAGTGTCATGTTTTTTGAGGTGCATGCATGAGAGTGTTTTGGGACTATTTCGCATGAAAGTTTGTTATGTATTGGCAAATAAGCCAAATGGGTATCCAAAAATACCATTTTTTTGCTGATGTGTCATGTGGTATGGTTTACGATGCGCTTGCTTGAATGTGTGTTTGAGATATGTAAGGATGCCTCTTTATGTGAAATTTTTTGATGAATGGGCAAATGAGACAAATGGGTATCCAGAAATACCCTTCGTTCTCTCTTGTGTGATGTGGCATGTTTTACGATGTGCATGTATGAGAATGTGTTTAACATGTGTGGGAGTGTTTTATTGAATTTTTCTATGGGGAGTAAAAATAGGTAAAGGGGTATCCAAAAATACCCATAATTCTCCGATTGCTAGGTACCTCGCAACCTGGTTCGATCGCTAGGTACCCCGTGTTTGAGAGGTTGTACTAAAATTTTTGTATTTTTGAGATGCCATCAAGATGAGGGCATAGAATGTATGATTGAATGCATGAATTGAGTGTTTATTTGATATGGTTTTTGTGATTTTGACTTAAAAAAATATGTTTGTGTGGAATAGGCACCAGCGAAGATTGATCTCAGGCACTAATTTTGTCTAGTATTGGAGGGCCTAAGAGAGCACATAGGGGATATAGATCTACAATGGGTACATAATGTGGGATTACAAGGAATGTACTAGATAAATGTGATACACTATGATCATGCCTATGTAGAGGTATTGTATGAGCGTTGGGATCCTGAACATAACACCTTCCATCTCCCAATAGGGTAGATGATGATAACATTGGAGGATGTGTATAGGATATATAGATTACCTATGGAGGGTTTAACTATGATCATCATGGGGTGTAAACAATGGGAGGTGATTTTGTAGTGGTTGTTAGTTGATAGATGGTAGGAGGTGAGATTACCCAATGACGAAGTGTATTACAAGGAGTGTTGGCATGAGAGGAGGATCACCATGAGAAACTTGATGGCTCTGACCTTTATATTTAACCATATGATACCATGTGTATCAGGATATTGATTCCCATGGAGGTTGATGGATGTGTCATGTGATATGGTGGATCATGGGCATCGGTATGCATGGGCACCAGCTTTATTGGTGCAAATATAGAAGGAGCTCCATGGAGTGAGGCAAGTTGGTCAACGAACAATGGGAGTAGGTGTGCTCCTCTAGGTGTGGATATGGGAGTACATTGTAGTGGAGTAATCAGAGGGGTTATCCTATAAGGCCCATGAGTTTATAGGGATAGATGTTCTCTATGCCTTGCAGTGGTAGATCGATATGGAGGAGTGGTTGCACGAACTACATGAGGGGCACAACTTACATTATAGGGATGCATTCAAACACTTGAGGCTTTAAGACATCTACTAGTGACCCTGGAGAGGAGTGACTTATTGGGAGAAGGTTGGTTGAGATCTAATATGAGTTAGACAAGATCGATGGGTGATTGGATGAGATGCAACTTCGATACAGTCGTTCTCATTAAACTGTGTGTTGTGCTAGTTTGATTTATAGTAGGAGGTACATAGGCACCTATCATGATTAGGTAGGAGAAGGGAGATCTTGGGTGGGCACTAGTATTGATGCCCCTCTATCTAATTGTAGATTTTGATATTGATATCTTAGATGTAGATGATACGGGGACTACTCCAGGGTATGAAGCATGGTGGATGACTCATATCTGGGAGTCTAGAGTGGGTTTAATAGATAGGTATGCTAAGATGATAGCAATTGGAGAGGGAGTGGATTAGGATGGATAGGATATGACATCGATAATGAGGGAGATAGCCCTAGAGGATCTCCTATAGCAAGGGTGAATAGCCCACATTAGGTAGTCGTGGGACCAACTAGTGTAGGAGGTGCGAGACTGAGTAGTCCTCGTTAGATAGTGATGGATCCTAATTATAGTGATGGTGGAGATAGTAAGGAGTATTCATATGAGGAGTTACTTCAATGCGTGAAATAACATGTGGATAGGGGTGATCTACCTGTAAGGAGATGGGAGGATCCAATCATTGGCCTGGAGAGGTGCGGTGCACTTGCCCTGAGTGAGATAGACTTGGCTATCTCTCTATGCAACATAATGTATACCTTTAAGGATAATTATATGTTTTGAGATAGGTTGCAATAGGTAGAGAGTGATTTTATAGATTGGGAGATAGCATGGTCACAAGAGTGGACTACCCTAATAGGAGAGAAGGATGGCATGGTAACGGTGCACCTAGCGATTGACGGAGAGGTGGCCCATGTGAGAGGTAAATTGGAGATTAGCATGGGGAACTTATAGGAGTATGTTGCACAAAAGTGAGCTCATAGGAAGAATATAGCAGTGAATATAGAGTGGTTATGATAGGAGATTGCTTAGGAGAGGACATAGCGATAGACCTTGATGGTTGAGATGGATGTGTTACATCATATTAAGGATCACCTGGAGGGTTTATTCTTGCATTAAAGGAGGAGAGTGAACCTGTTAGAGGTACATTTGGTGGCCAATGGTATTAGGGTTCCAATAATTTTAGATTTAGGATCGTAATCCTATTGAAGCAGGAGCGAGCAATCAGAGAGACAGTCATAGGCAAGCAGGGTTGGTCCTAGTTGTAGTAGTTATGGTGGATCTAGTAGAGTAGAGAAGCCTTCTACCCCATAAGAAGGGAGTGGGGAGACACATGATGAGGTGTAAAGCTAAGATAACCTGTGATATTGTTTTATTTTATATTTTGTTGATGTGACGAGAGTGCCACTGATTTTGTAGATGATAATCCAATGTGGTGATGTATGATCGATGTAGCCTATGGATGATGATGATTATGTACTATGTATAAATATTATATATATATATATATATATATATTTATTTATTTATGATTGTATTATGATTACATATTGTGTATAATGTGTATGATGTGATGAAACATAAAATATGTAATTTGATTGACTTGAATCATGCAAATGATTGAATATGTATGAGGTGGTTTAATTTTGGATAAATGTTAGGTAATATGTACCCAATAATTACATGAAAATGTAAAAGTAAATATGTGTCAATATTATGATGATGAAATGTTTGCATATGTATAATATGAGCATGTATCAAATAATCAGTTGTCCAAATTGCCTTTGAATTTTCTCACTTTATGTTGCAATATCAAAAA
This sequence comes from Wollemia nobilis, assembly GCA_028583015.1. NCBI lineage: Eukaryota > Viridiplantae > Streptophyta > Pinopsida > Araucariales > Araucariaceae > Wollemia > Wollemia nobilis. The sequence continues at coordinate 19,702,102 of JAQPPZ010017235.1, forward strand.
CCAATGAAGGGGGTTGTGAACTAGTGATTCAGATATGCAATGAATAGGTATGAAATGCATAAACTAACATGCGTGTATATTAAATGCATGGAAAAATATATCTAAGGATGATGTGCAATTGTAATGAGGAGACACTTGCTATAAGCAGAGGCAACAGTGATGTTGTTCACCCATAGTTTTGAAACATGACAAATTTTTAAAAGAGTTATTAGACACTCAAAAAAAATAATGTGAACAATCAAACTCATCTAGTAATCACGCAGTATCCTATAGATATCTAGACTAGTATAACAAAATCTAAGTCTATCATGGACCTCTATGTGCACATGATGTTCATTTCTCTATTTTGAGAAAGGTTGGACTAACCTATTGTAAATTTAGCCAAAGTAGCTAGCTCATCCATAAGCACACAGTGATCTGTACAAGAGAAGATCACTAATGTGACAAATGTATCACCACTTGTAAGACTATTCCACTGCCAAGTAGGCTCTTGGAGCCTATTGCTGGTGATGGAAATTGCCTCATGATGTTATTTTATACCTAAGGACCAAAGGGATTCAAGCATTTTGATAGTACTCTTGGGGGAATTTCCTTTTTTTTTCTACCCCTCTTCCTTTTGATTCTCTTTTTGTGGTGCTTTTTTTTATTTTTTTGTGGGTGTTGGATTTTGTTTTATGCCCATTTTCTATGTGGCTTATGCTTGTCCCTTTGTTTATCCCTAAGTTTTATTTTGATCACACAAATTATAGGATGAGAAGGGAAAACCATTCGCTAAATGGTGAGGTCTACACAAGTTGTTGTCTTCCCTAGACTCAAAACTTTTCTTAGGATGTGAATGTATGAGTAGTCCATGAATGACCTCAATTCAACTAGGGTTAGCTTTGAAATACTGTAGAATTTGCTGATGTTTGATATAGGATGATTAAACTAACTATGAATGGTTGAGCAGTAGGAAAGCTTCCTGTTATCATGCAACTAAGAACAAGATCGGACACCATGATAGTTATGCTAGTAAATGTGATTTTAACTCCTCAAAGTAGTACTATATGTAAGAAACGAATGGTCGATGTACAAAATGGATGTGGTCATGACAACAAATATTGTTGAACTATAATATATACAAGAGGACCTAACATAACAAAATTCCTAAAGTGCAAGATGATAGACGACTAACATTTGTGTAAGAGACCCAACACAAGTGAAATAGGTAAACGCAAAGCGATGTGTTTTGATATGTTGTTTGATGTGTTGGACATGATCCTGTAAGCATATGTAAAAATGTAGTGAAGATAATATTGGTGTGTACATGAGCTGTATGTGTGAATGTGTATGAAATAGTAATGTGAGTAAACCATAGGTATTAGATGCCTTTGGAATGAAGACAATGTCGAAGTGACACCAAAGGCATTTTGTGATTTTTGGAATATGTGGAGCAATATAGTAAGTACATGATATGAATACAAAGTGGTATATCCCCATATGATGTCCAATGTAGTGGACCAAAGTGAATAGATGGAGAATAATATACAAGTAAAGTAAGAAAATTCCAATGTAAGGTTGTAGCAAGTGTGAGTGATACGTATGAATGTGCATGATAGAGTATCGTGATGATGAGTAGATAAATGCAAAATGTGACTAGGAGGCCCTGATGATCAAGCAAGTAAAAGGAGGGAGAATATGAAGAAGTTGGAAGAAAAAATAGAGAGAAATGGGGGAGGATAAAGAAGGTCAAACTAAATTAAAAGTATGTAGCCCCTCGTAGCGTGATCATACAATAATGACATAGGATGAGAAAATAAGAAGGGAATAGGGAAAGAAAGAGGAAGAGGAATGAAAAATTTTAAATCAAACCAAAGATATGTAGCCGCTCAAAGTGTGACCATACAACATTGATATGAATTTAAAAGAAAAGGTGAGGAATGGAAGAAATAAGAAAGAAAATGAAAAAGCAAATGCAAAAAATTGTATATATAGTATGTGATGTGGGTTGTGAGAGGATGAAACTTCCCTCCCTAGTATGATTAATGGGTTAGAAGAGAATTAAATCCTTCTCCCCCTAATATGTACAATAAATGTGAAGGTGGGGATACATCGATAAGCAGTGAGGGAATGCACATATGCAATGAAAGTAAAGGAAGAGCAACGAATGCTACAAAGCCTATGATCATGCTAAGTAGGTAGGGGATGCTTATGTGAAGATCATAAAAGGTTGGTTGTAAGATCAGTGTAATTACTATCATGGTAAGAAATGTGGTCTTGGACTTAATGAACCTAGCTAGGTATATATGAAGGTGATTAAGTACTCAAGTGTGTTGGTGGGGGTATGGTGTGGAATGATGAATCTATGGGTGTGTCTCAATGATCAATGGACAAGGGAGAGTGATGCATGTGTTGCAAGCTCTCCTCCTCCATCATATTATAAACTAGATATTTTAAAATAAGACAAATGTTAATATCATACCCCTAATGGCAATGATAAATATAGAAGTGGTGTTCATTTAATTCCTATGGTTTTGAGAAATTTAGATTGGTCATATTGACCTTAGGTAAAACTAGAAGCCCTACATGATGCAATAATTAGAAGTATGAGATAAGAGATCCTAGAGAGCCAATATGGAATGCATAGAATAGACTGGCAATGATGGTGGAGTGGAAGGTGTACTAAGTAAGGGTGGAAGGGATGCCAAACTAGAGTGTGGAGTATCTTGCTCATGAGGAGGTATTAGTGGAAGTGAAGGTATCAAATAATATGTCATGAATGAGTGATGAGTGAACCCATGGTATTTGTAGTGTTTGAGATGCAACTCACGATTATCAAGATGTGCCAATATGGGTTGCAAGTTGACGAAAGAGGGTGATGGTGGATATTGTGGTATAAATGTTGGATGTATAGGATTGTTATCATGGACATGAGAGTTAATACAAATATGAGTGCGAGAAATAGAGCAAGAATGGTAGATGATGATATTGTAACGGTGTGGATGCAGGTTGAGTTATGTAGAATGGACATCGAGGTGAAGCGAGTGAAGGAGAAGGCGATGGTCGAGGATAATGGTGATGATGTGAGTAAGATGAGCATAGAGGTGAAATAATATCATTTTGGTGAGAGATCAAAGGAAGGGCCATGCGATGAGCCTGACATCTAAGATATCGATCATAGGATGAAATCATATTACTTGAATAATGATATGTATTTAAAGGATGAGAGGGAAGGTATGGGGTTCTAATTCTAATATGAAAAGAGGTAGGTGGATGTTTGGTATTGATATGGGAAGAGCAGGTAGGTGTATTTTGCTTTATGGGGAATAATTAGAAAAAATATCATCATCATAATGAGAGAAAACCAATGGCTACTCGTTGTGTAGATGGGGGGAGATGGGTGGAGTACCCTCATTGGAATGGGAAGACATGGATGAATATCAAGAATAAGTATAGGTGTTATCCTCTAGATGAGTTGTCAAGCTAGTTTGGTAGGGGAGTAGCATAGGAAGACTCTCCATAGATAGGTGTGAATGTGTGGGAGTCAATATTAGGTAAGGAGACTAATTGGATAACTATAGACTCAAAAAACCTTAGTTTCTATCAAATATGAAGTGGGGTAATGACCAGGAAGCTATTCTAGAAGTAACCAAAGCTTTCTATGCAATAAAATTTTGGGTCATTGGGTAGGGTGTGACTAAACTGGATTTTTGGGTACCTAGAGATTGTGACTTAAAATGATAATAGAAATAAATGTGTTGAAATGGTATCCAAAAATATGGGGAACCTATTTTGGGGGGTTTTGCAACCTTTTTTGGTGTGTTTTGTAATAGAAATCCAAATCAATGACAAGAAATAAACATGCAGAAGCTAAAATTTTGCAAAGTGTATTTTGATGTTGGAATATCCCTAAAACTAAAATTAAATAGGGTATGATGGATGTATCCTAGAAATAACAAGGTATATCATAGCACATAATATTTTACAATACCAAAAGTGCATAAAATAGGACTATGTGCCCAACAGGTTAATGGCATCTAAATGGAAGTTATAGCAAAAATATACCTAAAAGGGGGGAAATTACAATTCTCTAATGAGCTCTAAATCCTCTTACAAAAAGAGGTTGCATTGTCTAATGTGTTTCTACTGGCCCATCCAAGTGATCGATTAACCCTCGTGCTTAAGACATGTATAGTAATAATAGCTACGTACATTGATTATTTGTAAAGCCCTGTGGTAAAGGGGCTTGGGATATCTAGTGGATGGGTTTCTATATCCTTATTTTCCTTGCAAAAATGGAGATATATAGTTTTTATAATAGGGATATATTGGGGTACTTCACTCTCTTCTTATAGCTAACATTTCATTAGCTATAAAGGTAAGTAGTTTGTAGGATGAATCATTTTTTGGATTCCTAGGGGTAGGTAGGGATGGAGTTTGTGAAGATACAACAATTGATGATGAATGAGAGCATGATTAAGAGGTTTTTGTCTAAGTAATTAGAGTTGGATTTTCTATATTAGGGTATAGAGGTATAATAAGTCTAGGGGCTAGTCTTCCAATATGAATCATATCATGCTTTGCTTGAATGGCTAATTCATAAATTTTTGATAAGAAGTTTCCCTCTCTAGCCTTAATCATCATTAAAATATCAAAATACAAAGCTTTCAAATAGTATATAATTACCATACCTAGTGAGGAGCATATCTCCTCAGGTATTCAATACCAAGATTTATCAAATCTAAGGTTGAAGTCCTCTATTGCCTCTATGGAATATCTTTTAATTATTGCTAGTTGTTGTAGGAGTGATACCCCATCAACCTTTTATTTGAATCACTCCACAATAATATTTTTAAGTTGGTCCCAACATGTGATTGATCCAAGTTAGAGTGTAATATACCATTCTTAAGATTTTTATTTAAAGGATGTGGTCAACAACCTTAAAGTCATATTTTGTTCTAATATGTTGTGGATTGTACACAAGATCACCATATGGTTGAGGTGCTTTATGGGGATGATAAGATCTTCCTTGATAAAGTAGATGAGAGACTTCAAAATATATTGGGGTATCTCTTCCCATACCTCATTTTTTGCTAGTGGTGCCAATAGACTTTTGTCCTTCTAGGTAGGGAATGGTCTAGGAAGTGGTGGTGGAGGTGGAGAATCCATACTATGGACTATGGCCTTCCTTCTTCACAAAATTTTTGTAGGTGGTAACAACTTCAATGATAATTTGTAGATGCAAAAATTAATCACCAATTTTTTGTTTAGATACTTCTGCTTTTCTTGTTCTAGGTGAAGTCGCCAGGTGAGTATAGTATGGATCTTCTTGAGAAGTAAGTAGACTAATGTCTTTACCCAAACCTTAATTTAATATCTATAACAATAGGTTCTTATAGTGTTTGTTCTAGAATTGAGTTACAATATGAGTAAATAAGCATGTCAATAAGTAGGAATAGATAGATATCCTCACCAAGTCTAAGCCCAATTACTTGTTGTGATTCTAGGACCAATGATTTATCAATAGGATCCTACTAGAATTTCCATTAAACTATTATTATTTTTTACTATCCTTGGTGAGGTAGTCACACCTTGTGGGGAGCAACACAATAGGTCCATGGTTGAAAACATGGGGTTTGGCTCAATCAAGGGCCTCTAAGAGTTTTTACAAGGCCATCTCCTTATTATGATATGATCTTGAAGGTACACTTGGACTTAGCAAAGGGAAAGGGGTGTAAGAGGTAAAAATAAAACAACTCAACAAAATAAAATGGGTGGTGATGTGCCAATAGATCCACTAAGATCTTCCTACAAAAATAGTCTTAAATTCTGTGTCAGTGGTGAACACTTCCTCTCCTCGACACAATGAAGCATAAATTATATTTACCAATTATATGTAAACATAAGAAGGTAGGTTCCGTAGAAGAGCCAAATAAGTGACTAGTCCAAAAATAGACTCAAGAACCTCACACATACATACACGTAATAAAATATAAAGAATTGGTAAGATATCACCAAAAATATATACATAGAGAAACATATTAGTAGGAGGTCATAGATGGCTACAACAAAAAATTGATACAAGCTCTCATGTGTATATATATATATATATATGCAAGTAAAATCTTACAAAGATTGTGCTAGAAGCAAGGGTTTGAGATTTTCGATAAGCCGCTTAGGAAAAAACTAGTTTTACAAGAAGAAATGAAGGGAAAGCCTACAAAATAATACAATTGTAAAATTTCTAATCCTTTCTATAGTCTAAACTATGACTATTTATAGATTACAATAGGGAAATTTTCCCTCAAAAATTTGCAAGATGATTTGACTTTCTATCTACATCTCCTTGGGGATTATAAATATTTGAATGAGGTTTCCTTTGGCCATAAATTTTTTTAACCCATAGCTACCATGGTTTTAGGTCTTTGTTTCTTTTTCTTAAATAGATCACCTATCTTTGCTTACATTGCGAAGTCAAAGTATTTTTGGTAGGTAGCCCATATTTTTAATAATGGTGCATTGCCTTCCTTTATTTATTTTCTTTGGAAATCCATGCACTAACCTAAGTCCTTAGCACTGGTGTGCTTTATTTCCTTCATATTTTTTTGCCTATTCAGCATTTTATTTTAATTTCTTATCTATGACATTGGAAGTTTTATTTGTGTCATCGAGACTTTGACTTCTCCCCTTTCTTTAAGACTTATAAGTTTTGATAAGTTACTCTATCATAATTCTTTGTGGAAACTTTCTTTTTCATTGAGTCTTATGAAAAATCCCAATCATTTCTCTTCTATATATTCAATATTTTCCCTTCACTCTAACTTACAATTTCTTCCTCTATTTCTCATATCAATCTTTTCTTTGTGGCCCAAGGTTCTTTTACTAGGATGTCTCTATGTGTGCCAATTTTTAGCAACTGAATTAACTCTTTTGTAGACATAGAGAGGCTTTCACATTTTGTGGTCTTTTGATGAATGTGGGGAAGTATATGTCCCTTTACATCTCTTGGCATAGAACTTTCATGAGGATTCATCTTCTTTCACTACATGTTGGATCACTTCCCTTCATAATCTTGCTAGAGGCCACTTGAACTTAGTGGAAAATGGTTGTAAGGTCTATGAAATTGTATTATATTCAAAAAGGGATTACAAGAGTTCCTTTTCACAAATTGGTCTTAGAAGGCTATAAAACAAGGGTTAAGGATGGTGAATATCTATTTTCTTGAGGTGAACTATCGAATGTGTCTTGGATTGGTCTTCCAATGATCTTAAAGGGGTGTGGGCCTAGTACCTACATGCCATAGATAGTCAAACCATACTCTAAACATATTTGTGAAAAATGGGGTTAGTGTGATTAGGGACCTATCATGGATTAGATCACTTAGTGATGAAGATAAATGACATTGAATAAAGCAATTAAAAGCATGTAATAAGTTGCTATATATGACTAAGAATGATAAAAAATAGTAAAGTATACCTGCAGGGAGGTTTCTATAACTTTCTATCTAATGAAAATATACTTTGGCCAAAGTCACACCCTATCTAGCAATCGGATTGGGTCACTGGATACCTAGTGAATGGGATTAAAAAGGTGTTTTTAGGATCTATCAGAAGATTATGGTATCATGTGACTGTAGTTGCTCCTGGTGGGCTCTAGATGCGCTCTCGTACTTGTTGTGACCTATCAAAATGGGAGGTAATATGGTACAAATGGTGTAGTTATCATGGTGATTAGATGATGGATGATTGATTGATGTATAGAAATATAGAATAATTTTGATAAAGTTTTGTTATGTTGAATGAGATTGATGAATTTAAGAGGTGAAGAAATCCTATTTATAGATTTTGGAGAGCTTAGGGGAGGTGAGGTGTCCCTTATGAGGTGGAGTGTGGTTAGGGTTAGGTCCTAACCATGGTGAGGTTAGAGGGGTGAGATGGAAGGTGAGTTAATTTCTCATATGCCTTGAAGAGGAATCTTCTAAATATCTAGAAATATCTTATGTGCACACATGTGTGAGCAAGGGTTGAGGTTAACCCTAATTAGGTAGATCCTAGGTTAGGTTATGGTTAAGTTAAGCATCTTTTAAATATCTTAACTAAGTGATGGGTGCACACATGTGTGAGGATAAGATTAGTATTAATCTTAATTAATCCTAAATAATCATGTGTTTAAGTCATAAAGTGCACACATGTGTAAGAATAATATTAGTGTTAATCTTAATTAACCCTAATTAATCATGTTTAAGTCATAAAGTGCATTTTATTATAAAGTAAATTTAAATTAGGGTTAACGTCACCATGGTGAGGTTATTTGAAGGTGGTCACATGAGAACCATAATTAGGCATAGGAAATGTCTTAGATGGCCTAAAGAGGCTTATGGAGAGCCCTTTTGTAAATGTAGGGTGTTTTAAGATTAATTAATGCAATTTGGTAGGGTTTGTAACCTAATCAATCATGAAGAATGATTTTACGACCATGTGCAACTTTTAGGTGTCTACATTTACCCCTTTTGTACTGTAATGTGTGAAGACACATGGCAATACCAAAATTTGATGACACCTGAATATGATTTGGTTTTGAAAGATAATAATGGACAATGGATGATTATGGATGGTGGTGGATTTTGTCATGCCACAATTATTATTGAGAGAGTAGACATAAGATTGTTTAATTATCGTGATCAATGTGAGATGCCCCAATTATTAAAGAAGCAAATATCTTTGAAAATTTACCTTTGATACTTTATTGAGATCGATTTTATTTCATGAACTTTCTAACTGTAGATATATTTTTATCAGGTGCTTCATCCGTGAGTGATATTACAAATTTCAACCGTGGATAAGGAAATCTATGATCAACCTAAAGACTATGATGTTTTGGTTTTTCAAATATTTATTTAAGTTGGAGTTTTGAAGAGAAGAGAAATTTTGTTTTTGAGTTACCCCTACAAAGGAGGGTGTAATATGATCTTTGGAAAAGGTTCTTGGACAAACACTATTTCCAGTATTGGGTGTTTGGTTATTGATCATGCGTAAAGAGGATTTTGTAATGATATCTACCCTCTCAAGCGATGAGGCAATGAGAGGTGAAAATGATATGGTGATGAAATGCTTGATAAAATGATTGATGATATGAAATAAGCAATGATAATATATGAATATGATAAAATTTTGAGGCAAGGGTATGTTAGATAGTTGAATAGGCACATGGGGAACCTTGAGGCTGATTTTGGTGTAGTTTGGTTTCAGTCGCTAGGTAGGGTGAAACCAGATTGTATCACTAGGTATGTAGTGATTCAATTTATAAGGTTAGAATATATGCAAACTATACATCATCAAAAATATATTTTCAATCCTTATCCAATGGTGGTAGTTTTATGAAAATTGGATAATATTTGGTAGTAAAAAAGTGGGATCAAAGTTGACCTAACTTTTTAAGCTGAGAAATGCAAAAAATGTTATGATACTTGATGATGCCTTGATTTGGAGGAAGAGTAATTAATGATGGATGAATTTGAATTATGGTGACTTTTGTCATACCACGATGGTCTGTTGAGAAAGTAGTCATAATATTGCCTTATTGTCATGATCAATGTAGAATACCCCAATTGTGGGAGTGAATGTATTTGAAACTTTGCTTAGGATATGTCCTTAAGTCTAATTTGAGGTGATAAACTAGTCGATCCTAGGTAGGTTTTTATCAGGTGCTTCATCCCAAAATGGTCTTATGACAACCATTCTTGGAGAAGGAAATCCATAATTAACCTAAATATTAAGGTATTTTGGTCTGTCAACTATGAAACCTTGGGTGCAATATGATCCTTTGACAAATATTTTTAGATAAACACTATTTCTAGTATTGAACATTTGATTATTGATCACACGTAAAGTGGATTTGATGAGATGTCTACCCTCTCAAGCGATGAGGTGATGAGAGGTGAAAATAAGGTAGTGATGAAATGCTTGATAGATTGATTAATGTAGTGAGAAAGGTGATGAAATGGGATGAAAATGCAAGAACTTTATAGTGAGGGAATGCTAGGCAAGTAAAAAATCATCTAGAGGATCTTGGAACATATTTGGGTGCATTTTGATTTTGGTCGCGAGGTACCTAGCTATTGGATTGGGTCATTGTTGCTAAAATTTTTGGTATAAAATGCGCAATCATGAGGTGAGGTGCATCATTTATATATCTAAGAATTTCTAGAGAGAAGTGTGAGTGGAGAGAGATTAGAAAAAAGTGACACAAAGTTCTGTCAAAATTGCGACATGAGGGGTAAGATGGTTGGTCGAGTTAGACACGATGGTGAGAAAGCGGTAGAGGTAAGTCAATTTCGAGATCTGTACAACTTGTATTTCAGATTTTTTTTTAAAAAGAACCCTAGGTCCTTTTCATAGATGCACAAAATTAAATAAAAGTGTAAATGTAGGATTGTATGCTTCTAAATGGGAAATTGCATCAATTTTTGTACATGTATGCAATGTTTGTTGACTGTTGTGTGTGAAAATTCCACATTTTTCAAGATGCATGTGTGGAAGTGCATTTTTATGTTTTTCTTGTATGTGTGAGTTTTTTTGTGAAAAAGTGTTGAGTTATGTGAGTAAATTGACCAGTTGGGTATACAAAAATGCTATTGTTTTTGTTTGCATGGAGTGGCATGTTTTTTGAGGTGCATGCATGAGAGTGTTTTGGGACTGTTTTGCATGAAATTTTGTTATGTATGGGCAAATAAGCCAAATGGGTAACCAAAAATTAAAAAAAAATCTGATGTGTGATGTGGTATGGTTTATGGTGTGCTTTCTTAAATGTGTGTTTAATATATGCAAGGATACCTTTTTGTGTGAAATTTTGTGATGAATGGGAGAATAAGCCAAATGGGTATCCAAAAATACCCTTTGTTTACCCCTGTGTGATGTGGCATATTTTACGATGTGCATGTATGAGAATGTGTTTGACATGTGTGGGAGTGTTTTATTTTTAAATTTTGCTATAGGAGGTAAAAACAGGCAAATGGGTATCTAGAAATACCCATAATTCTCCTATCGATGGGTACCCTGCAACCTAGTTCGATTAATAGGTACCCAGCAATTGGGAGGTTGTACTAAAATTTTTGGATTTTTTAGATTCCATCAATATGAAGGTATAAAATGTACGATTGAATGAATGAATTGAGTTTTTATTTGATTTGGTTTTTGTGATTTTTACCAACAAAAATATGTTTGTGTGGAATAGGTGCCAATGGAGATTGATATTGAGCACCAATTTCGTCTAGTGTTGGAGGGCCTGAGAGAGCACATAGGTAATATAGATCTATAGTGGGTAAATAATATGGGATTATGTGGAGTGTACCAGATGAAGGTGATACACTATGATCATGCCTATGTAGAGGTATTGTGTGAGCATTGGGATCCTGATTATAACACCTTCCATATCCCAATAGGGTAGGTGACGATAATATTGGAGGATGTGTATAGGATCTATACGTTACTTATTGAGGGTTTGACTATGATCATCATGGGGCGTAAGTAGTTGGAGGTGATGTTGCGGTGATTTTTAGGTGATAGATGATAGGTTTGTGAGAGTATCCAATAATGGAGTGTATTATAAGGAGTGTTTGTGTGAGAGGAGGATCACCATGAGGTACTTGGTGGCTATAACCTTGATAGCCAACCATGTGATGCTAGATGTGTTAGGATGTTGATTCCTATGGAGGTTGATGGGTGTGTTATGTGATATGGTAGATCATAGGCATCGATATGCATGGTCACCAAATTTATTGTTACAAACCTACAAGGAGTTCCATGGAGTGAGGTGAGTTTGTCAATGGATGATGGGAGTACATGTACTCCTCCATTTGTGGGTATGGGAGAACATTGTAGTGGAGTGACTAGAGGGGTTATCCTACAGTACCCATGAGTTATTGGGGATAGATGTTCCCTATGCCTTGTAGTGGTAGTTGGATATAGAGGAGTGGTTGTATAGATCGAATGAGTGGCAGGGCTTGCATTCTAAGGATGCACTCAGTCACTTGAGGCCTAAAGACATATACTAGTGACCCTAGAAAGGGGAACCTAATTGGAAGGAGGTTAGTTAGGATCTTATACAAGTTAGATGAGACCGATGGATGATTGGATGAGAGAATACTTACGCAAAGTGGTTCTCGTTCAACCATGTGTTGCGATATTTTTATTTACTATAGGAGGTATTGGAGGGTTTTTTCATGATTAGGTGAGTGAAGGGAGAGCCTAGGTGGAAAATGCCCCTCGATCTAGTTGTGGATGTTGATATTGATATCTGGATGTTGATATTGATATCCTAGATATAAATGATGTAGGAACTACTCTAGGTTATGATGCATGGTGGGTGACTCAGATCTAGGAGCCTAGAGTGGGTGTGGTATATATGTATGCTAAGACAATAGCAATTGGGAGAGGGAGTGTCTTAGGATGGATAGGAGATGACATCAAGAGTGAGGGAGGTAGCCCTGGAGGATCTCCTATAGCAAGGGTGAATAGTCCACAATAGGAGACAATGGGATCAAATAGTGTAGGAGATGTGGGACTGAGTAGTTCTCATTAGATAGTGATGGAGCCTAATGATAGTGAGGGTGGAAAGAGTGAGTAGTTATATGGGGAGTTGTTGCAATGAGTGAAATAGTGTGTGGATAGGGGTGACATCCCTATAAGGATATGGGAGGATCCAATTATTTACCCATAGGGGTGCGGTGCACTTGCCTCAGATGAGATAGATTTATCTATATCTCTATGCAACATAATGAATACCTATGAGGATAATAATATTTTGTGAGATAGGATGTGATAGGTAGAGAGTGAGTTGACCCATCGATAGATAGAATGGTCGTAGGAGCATGCCACTCTAATACCAGTATGAAAAGAGGTAGGTGGATGTTTGGTATTGATATGGGTAAGAGTAGGTGGGCACATTATGCTTGATGGAGAAGAATAAGATAAAATATCATCATTAAAATGAGAGAAAACTAATGGCTACTAGTTGTGTAGATGAGGGGAGATAGGTGGAGTACCATCATTGGAATGGGAATACATGGATGAATGTCAAGAATGAGAATAGATGTTTTCCTCTATATGAGTTTTCAAGCTGGTTTGGGAGGGGAGTAGCATAGGAAGAGCCTCCATAGCTAGGTGTGAATGTGTGGGAGTCAACCTTAGGTAAGGAGACTAATTGGAAAATAATAGACTATAAAACCTTATTTTCTACCAAATCTAAAGTGTGGGAATGACCATGAAGCTATTATGAAAGCAACCAAAGCTTTTTGTGTAATTAAAAATTTGGATCACTAGGTAGGGTGCGACTAAATTGGGTCGTTGGGTACCTAGATATTGTGACAAAATTGATAATAGAAACAAAAATGTGTCAAAATGGTGTTAAGTAATATAGGGAACCTATTTTAGGTGTTTTGCAACCTGTTTTGGTGTGTTTTGTAATAGAAATACAAATCAATGACAAGAAACAAATATGCAAAATCTAAAATTTTGTAAAGTGTGTTTTGATGTTGGAATATCCCTAAAACTAAAATAAAAGAAGGTATGATAGATGTATCCTATAAATAACAAGGTATATTGTAGCATAGAACCTTTTACAACACCCAAAAGTGCATAAAATAGAACTATGTGTCCAACAGGCGAATGGCATCTAAATGGAAGGCACAACAAAAAGATACCTAAAAAGGGGGAACTCAAAATGCTCTAATGAGTCCAAAATCCTCTTACAAAAAGAGGTTGCACTATCTAATATGTTGAAACTAGCCCACCCGGGTGGTCGCTTAACCCTCACATTTAAGGCATGCATAGTAATGATAGTTGCATCCACTGATTATTTGTAAAGCCTTGTGGTAAAGGGGCTTGCTAACCTACCCACTCCGAGGGTCTCTCAAGAGTAGGGGATTTTTTGGTGATGAAGTCTATAGAACCACTCGTTAAGGACTACTAAGGTGTGTAGGGATCAAGATAGTGGAAGGATATGAAAGCCAATTTTATCAGTATTGAGTGGGAATTGGTGATGAAATCCAATCTTTCCACTATTTAAGTTGAACATGAAGTGTGTGTGTTCTAATCTAAGAAAATAGGAAATGCCTTTTCATAAATGAAATGATATTTTTGAAAAAGAAAATAAATACAACAAATAATGATGCAATCTTTTCCTTCAATTTTTCTTTTATTTTTGAAAATGAAATGTGCTTTTCAAACTAAAAGAAAATGCAATGAACTATGGACAATGAATTTTGTAACAACATATATATTCATAAAGTATAAACAAAATGATTTACAATTCCTTAGAATTTTGTTGTTTTTGAACTAAAAATAAGTTTTTTTTTATAAATTTACCTGTACCTCTAGCTCCTGCAAGTATTTTTGGATGAATTTCGATGATTTTTTTGTATTTTTATTTAGGCTTTTGGGTACCTATAAATTGGATTGGGTCACACCCTACCTAGCGACTATGATAAAAATACACTTTCAGACCAGATATAAGATTTGGAATATTGAATCTTGTAGTAAATAGACACCTGCAACCACAAAAGTTAGTAAATGGCCAGTAATAGATAGAATAAACATCTAAACAAGCTTAAAATAAAGTAAAAACAATCTTGAAAAAATGGTGTAGTGTCGAATATTGCAAGAACACAAGATATAGCAATTTTGCAAAGGTGACATAATGCAGAATATTGCAAGCAATCTTACAAGGTGGCACAATGCCAAATTTTGTAAGAAGGCTAGAAACAACCAAGTGTTAGTAAGATATAATAACATATCAAATTATGCTTAAACAAAAAACGGTATCCATATTGCAAAGGTGGTGCAGTGTCGAATATTACAATCACACTTACAAGGTGGTATGGTGCCAAGTTTTGCAAGAGGTTAAGAGAATCAAGATGTTAGAAATGGTAGTGCACTATCAAATATTACTAAAATCAATCTCACAAGGTGGAATAGTGCCAAATTTTTTAAGGGTTGTAGATTCAAAAATAAGGTTGATTATACCTTTTGATGATGCCTAATCATTGTAGGTGGTTTGTAGATACAATAGCTATATTTTGGTAAGGGGGATAGCAATCCCATATAGGGGTAAATCAGTCCCCTAGACTTACCTACAACACTGTAGTTGTTGTGAGTTGCATCAAAAGTGGCTTTTGCACCATTTCCATGAGTTTTTGATTCGGTCATGGTGTACCTAATGACTGGATTGGGTTGCACCCTACCTAGTGACTAAATTTTTAGACTAAATAGATAGCTATCTTAGGTCATATCATAGTTTCCAGGTTTTTTTAAGCTTTTGGGTGATTTTAGGAGCTCTTGTAACACAAAAAATAATCAAATTAGCCAACCAATAAGATAAGATAACTAATAAGAAATAAAGCAAGTGGGGGTCCTGTCAAGCCTGCCAGAATGAACTTAAAGTATATGAAATTGTATTATATTCAAAAAGGGATTACAAGTACTCATTTTTATAAATCTACCTTAGAAGGCTTCAAAACAAGGGTTTAGCATGGTGAATATCCCTTTTCTTGAAGTGAATTGTTGACTACATCTTGTATTGGTCTTCCAATGATCCTCAAGGGGTGTGGACCTAGTGCCTACATGTTACAGATAGTCAAACAGTCCTCTAAGCCTATCTAACCTACAAAATAGGATTAGTGTGTTTGGGTACCTGTCATGGATCAGATCCCTTAGTGATGAAGATAAATAATACTGAATAAAGCAATAAAAAGCATGTAAGAATTTTTAAATGACTCAAAATAAAAAAAATATAAAATTATACATGCAAGGAGGATTCTATAAATTTCTATCTTCTAAAAATGCACTCTATCTAGAGTTGCATCATACCTAGTGATCGGATTGGGTCGCTGGGTACCTAGCGACCAGGATTGAAATAGTGGTTTTTAGGATATGTCAGAAGATGATGCTATCTCATGACTGTAGTAGCTACTAGTGGGCTTTGAATGTGCTCTTGTACCTATCAGGACCTATCAAAAGGGGATATAAGATGGTAAAAATGGTGTAATTGTCATGGTGGTTGGATGATGTATTATTGATTGATATATAGAAATATGGTATAATTTTTGCAGATTTTTATTATGTTGAATGAGATGGATATATTTAGGAGGGTAAGTACACCTTTTTATAGATTTTGGAGAGCCTAGAGAGGGTGAGGTTTCCCCTATGATGTGGAGTGTGGTAAAGGTTAGTTCCTAACCATGGTAAGGTTAGAGGGGTGATGTGGAAGGTGAGTCATTCCCTCATATGCCTTGAAGAGAAATCTTTCAAATATCTAAAAATATCCTATGTGCACACATGTATGAGGATAAATTTAGTGTTAATATTAATTAATACCAACTAATCATGTATTTAAGTCATAAATTGCACACATGTGTGAGGATAAGATTAGTGTTAATCTCAATTAACACTAATTAACCATGTTTAAGTCATTAAGTACACTTTATTATAAATTAGCTTTAAATTAGAGTTAAAATCACCATGGTGAAAAATCTATTGATCTTATGATTAAATATTTAAGATGGGTGGTGGAAACTAGAGAAAAATTTCTATTTGGATGGATACTTGGTGTGATAAAAAACCACTCAATTTAGATCCAGTTTTAAAACCTTGGATGAGATTGCTTCAAGAAAAATATGGTGATAGGGTTTAAAACATTTTGTACAAGGATCAAGAAGGAAGATATAAATGGAAAGAATATTTTTTTACAAGTATACAAGACATTGATGTTAGGAGGCAATTGAGTAGAAAGATAATAACAATAATTATTTTGAGTGGTACCAAGGATAAATTGATTTGGGAGTTGAATAGCTTAGGAGAATACACAACTAGAAGTGGATATAATGTTCAACACCAACATAATAATAATATCACTAGAATTTGGAGAGATATTTGGGACAATCCAAGCATTTCTAAAGTTAAAATGTTTGTTTGGCTAGTAGGTCATAGAAGAATTGTATCCTGGGATAACCTTATGAAAAGGGATTTTCATGGCCCCTCAATGTGTTTTCTATAATAAGGAGGAGGAGAGTATTGACCATATCTTAGGAAATTGCTCAATTTTCTAGAATCTATGGCAATGGATTCTTAATATGTTTGGTAAATTCATGGTGATGAATAGAAAAATTGAATATTGGTTAAAGCAATGGTAGAGCACTTCTAAAAGTGAGGTTTTACATACAATATGGGATATATAAAATATACAATACTTTGGACTATATGGCTAGAAAGGAATAGAATAATTTTTAAAGGAAAGGAAAGCATTTTAGAGGTAATGAAAAAGAATATATGTTTAGCCATCCATGGTTAGAGGAAGTAGAAAGTTTAGTTGAAGCTGACAAAAATTGTTGATTGCCCAAATAATTTAATGATTAATATTTTCTTTAATATTTTCCATTGGTAATATCTATTTTATTTTATAACAATAATGTGTGTTCATTTAGACTATTTATTATAATGTTTGTGGTTGTACTTGTGTTTTAGGAAGGGAACTAACAATCCATATTTGGTAAAGCGAATAATGTTAGTACGATGTTATGGAAATATTACTCTACTAAGATGCAAGATATAGATAGTAGAGGTGAAGTTTTGGCATTGTGAAGGCTGCTATAGGAAAATGTCAAGAAAGATACTAAATTTTGGAGTAATTGTATTCATACAGAAATTTGAAAAGATCCAAAAAATGAAAATAAAAAATTCAAACATTTTATGTAAAATGATGTAGGTTTCTAACTATAGCATCTCAATTGAGATGAGAAGTGTATCTATTTGTAATATCTCAATATATAAAGAAGATAGATGTAATTTATTAAGGGTGGGGGACCCGAGTACAACCCCTTTTTATCAAGCAAAAAAATGCAAACAAAATCACCATGGTGAGGTTATTTGAAGGTGCTCACATGAGAACCATTATTAGGTATAGGAAAGGGCTTAGATGGCCTAAAGGGACTTATGTAGAGCCATTTTGTAAATGTAAGATGTTTTGAGATTGATTAATGCAATTTGGTAGGGTTTGCAACCTAATCAATCATAAATAATGAATTTGAGACCACGTGCGACTTTTAGGTGTCTACACACTTGTCCAAAAAAATGTAGATGATGGTGAGACCTGAATTTGATACAGATCATATTTTGGTTGATCCTCCTCTTATGGTAGATACCCTTTAATTATCATCCAAAAGGATCATTATATTTTATCATGAGTGAGTCCTGGCTTAGATATCACTAAAAAGGCTTTGGTATACTTACTATGGGTTATCCCCTTTTGAGGCTTATGTGATCAATTTTCCCACACAATGTGATGGTTTTTGCACCCATCCTCACCCTTTCAAGATATTTGGTTTGCAAAATCTGCATGCAACCCTTTTTAGCTGGGATGGACTCTAGCCCCTTTGCTTCTTAATTATTTTCTAGGATGTAATCCAATTGTATTGTAGTGATTTTTCACTACAAAACCCAACATAAACACTACCATGGGTCCTAATATCTTATTTGTCCAAGATAAACCTTAATTATACTATTTTCCCTCACATACCATCTTGGCCATGTATCCAAGTTGTCACTTCCATGTATTGTTGGAAACCCACATATCAACTTTCTCTCACATACCAATAGGTATATAGAGAGGAGTTATGTAGCTCAAGACCTTTGGTATATAGGTATGCCCTTTTGGTATATAGGTAAGATTCGATATATCAAGGGAAGGGGATATAAGGTAACTAAAACATCTTATATTTCTTCTTTAATTAACTCTATAAAATTTAAAGCTTAATTAATTTTTCCTTTCCTTACAAACCCATGGTTGAGAGATGCTACTTAAACCATAGTGTTTCTCACCAATTGGCCATTAATCTTAACCCTTTGATGGAAGGTCATGATAATGAACCCATATTTGAGAACCCAACCTTCAAGAAAGAAGAGGATATTTCTATTCCTTCAAGTTCTCTAAGCCCTATCCATGATGAGCAAAGAAGAGTGGTTTTACAATTCATGACTCACATGGATTACATTTTGCAGAAGCATAGGGATGATATGCAATTCTTTCTTAGGGAAGGTCATAACTCTCTAGGTGTATCTATAGGAAAGATTTCATTAATGGGATATCCCCATAAATATAGATTAAATACTCTATGTCCAAATTAATTGGATCCATCCTTCAAATCCCTAAATGCAAACCTTAATGCATCAACTTATAATTTCATTTCTTCAAATCATTATATGATCACTACTTCCACAAATTCCAAGGAACAAACTCTCTTATCTTCTTTGGGACATCACTCATATTTGCATACTCTTGAGAAATTATTATAGGAAAATGTAAGTTATCCTATGTCTCAACAAGCAAGCATAAAATACACTTCTAATTAGGGCATATCATCAAGTTTTTAAATCTATAATCCTCCTGTCAACAAATTTCATTCTAGGTCATAGGATTTGACCCATTGGTCAAAGCACTCCCTTGGGAGGGTGGAGACCATGGTTTGAATCCCTCAAACATTGTAGAACTAGATGCAACTAAAGTTTATAGTGGTAGAAAGGAGAAAGATTCAAACCCATGAAGAGGCAATGAAAAATATAATAAGTTATCGATTCCTCTAGTATACACACCAAAAAAAAATTCATTCTAATATCACAAGTGCAAATATGGGTTTCATGTAAAACCCAATATCACAATCTCATCCTTCATATTCTAATACCTTCATATTAAATACTTTGGAAACAAATATACAATGCCAACTTCAATATCGTATACCCAAGTGTATCAACCTCCTTATATAAATTATCAAATTCCTCTTATCTCTTAGAACGTATCTTTTATGCCATCAAATCATGTTTGTTATAATTTTAAAACTTTAACTTCTCAACTAGAGCTATTGAAACAACAAATGGTCATCATAAAAGGATATTATTCTAGTCACAAGTACTTCTATGGTGACTTGTACAATGAGCCCGTAGATCCTTTTATAGTCAGTCACTATTTCCCTTCCAATTTTGAAACTCCTAAGTTTCAAATGTACAAATGGAAGGAAAATCTTGTCAACCACCTTAGGTTATTTAAAACCACTTGTAATAATATTTCTTATGATGGAACATTGCTATTTAATATCCTCCCTAAGAGTCTTAGTGGCCCTACCTTGGAATGGTACTAGAAAATACCAAAGCATTTCTTGAAGATCTTTAGAGGTCTTGTTGAGATGTTTGTCAAGCAATTATCTATCTACATAGAATAAAATGTTATAATTAATGACATATAATCTCAAGCAATCCAAAAATAATAATTTTACCAACTTCTTAGAATTATGGTGAGTCCTAGTGGTAAGACTCAAATATGTCCTTCCACCTAGAGGCCTAGACATCTTTATAGGTAACCTTAATGAGCTATAATCCTTCTAGTTAACAATGGATAATATGTCATCTTTCAAATATTTAAATGACATGGCCAAGAGAGTAGATATTTCCTTTTTCAAAATAAGGCAATTAAAAACCAAATTCCATAAAGAGGAAGCTAAGTGTTCTTCTAACCCAAAAGGGTAAGACAAGAACAAACACATTGTAGGAAATGGAGTCATAGACTTGAGCTAGGCCAATAAACTTGGTGCTATGATAAACCTTCAAAAATTTATCTTAGGTAAGCCATAAAAACATAAATATAAGAGGAATTACTCCAAAAAAGACAAACCTCTTTCAACCATCCTAGACCAACTCTTGAAATCCAAAATGGTAGACATTTTATCTATTAAACCTCTTGAATTTGAAGGGGTAAAATCTCCTTGGTTTTATGCTAATGAATAATATGCCTTCCATCACATAATAGGTCAGGTGATTGATATATGAATGATCCTTAAAAATATAATCTAAGATCTAATTGACAAAGATTAAGTTTTTCTCAATAGATTTGATTCTCAATCTTCTTCTAACCAATATCTTGGAATTTTTTAAAATCTAGTATCCAATCATAATCAAAATAAAAATATAGTGAATAATGTTCACTACAGGAACATCCAACCTCTAAAAAAAAAAATGGTTTGGATGCTTAATTATTCTAATCATATCTCTCACATTTGTGTTGTAACTAGACAACAACATGAAAATTCAAAATCTAATCAACCTTTTAAACTTCTTTTAGTCATTTGCATAAAAAAAACTTCCCCCTAAATAAACTTCATTAATCATCCAATCTGGAGCTTGTTGGAATATATCACATTATTTGGTACATGCTAATGTGCCACCTTGGGTACATATTTAGATTAGAAGAGATTTCTATATTAGAGTATGAGTATTTTATTTATGCAATGTAATAAATGCACAAATATTATTAAAGTGTACAAAGTATTTTGATAATGTAAATGTGCATAATAGTCCATGTGCACATGAGTCTATAGAGTAGGATGATGAAGAGTCTCTAGAAGAGTGAAGGTCAAGAGTGCTCCATATGAATATTTACATTCCATTATATATGTCTATGTGTGTGTGTGATGTGCTAGAGTTAAAATATATTACATCATTTAGGTCATGTAAATGTACCACCTTTGGTACATAGTTAGAGTATAGATTACTATAGGAGGAAGTTAGCTACTTACTTAAAGAAATGTAATAAATATACAAGTATCAATATGCATGTTGTAATGTGTAAGGTGTCCACTTGTACAACTAGGTAGAGTGTTGGCCAATGAGTTTATTTTCCTATATAAAGGGTCTCATAGTGATAGATCACAAGACACAACATATATATATCAAGAGCATTGTAGTAGAGAGTAGTAGATAGTGGTAGAGCTCATGTATGGAGCATAATGTAGTTCTTTAGCTTATATTAATGGAGTGACCATATCCTCCATATTGCATTGTATTTTTGCTACTTTCTATTTAAAGTTTATTTTAGTCATATTGCATACTCACTTTATTTCATCTTATCAAGACCTGTGTTAGATCTCTCCCACTGCATATATCCTAAAAAAATAATAGTGGTATCATAGCCACGGTGAATCAAGGTAGGAATAGGAGGACCTACATCCTTTATAGTTCCTATTTGAACATTTGAAAACAAGACTTGCCAGTGTGCACTACCACTTGAAAAAATTGTGAAGACTAGGACTCAACATTCATACCACTAGATTGACAAATCAACTAGTGAAGATTATTAACTCCAGATTTATAAGTTTTTTTGTTCCAGTTTCTAACAAATTGTTGCAAGTAAAGGAGAGTTAGTAAAAAGTTTGGGAAGATTCCTATAAGAGATTTAGGAAGAATATCTTCTTAGAGTTATTCCAGCACCTACAGTAACAAGGAGAATAATAAATATTTCAAAGACCTCATGAAAGGCCCCATTACAAGAGCTTCAATCCTACAAAGTGCAAAAGTGAAGAAAAATACCATAGTAGCCTTATAGCAGACTCAAGGAAGAAGAGACTCTAGAATATGAGTCAAGGAGGAGATAGAAGATTGGTTATCTCCATTCAAGATCAATACCTATAGAGCACACAAGAAGAATAGGCTAGACAATCCTAGAATAAAAATAGTCCAAAGAAGCCTTGAAGAAGAAAATGCTAGAGAAGCCTTGAAGAAGAAAAGGCCAAAGAAGCCTTGAAGAAGAAAAGGCTAAAGAAGCCTTGATCCAAAAAATAAAGCCATAGAAGCCTTAATTCTAGAGAAAATTTTAGAAAATAGTTCTTGATTAAGAATACAAAGTTATTGATTTAGAAGAAGACTCTAGAGAATATTTTCTAAAGAAGACTCCAGAGAAAAGTCCAATAAATAGGATATTGGTGATCTCCATCAAAGCCTATAAAATGGAAAGGACCAGTAAAGTCCCATTCTAGAATATAGAAGTAGAAAAATTAGAGATCTGAGAATAATATCTCATCACCAGCACTTTCAAAAGTAGAAGGTTGAAGAAAACGTCTTAGTTGGAAGACCATAGAAACTACAGTATAGAAGACCTAGGAGAGGTCTCAAGCAAAAAATAAGAAGTCTTGGAGAGCCTTATTGTAGAGCTTGTAGAAGCATAATTAAAAGAGTTCCTAGGAGAACTCATTGGATAAATCCACTACCAAGGAGAAAGCTCCTAATAGTGAAGAACATGGGATAATTATCGTCATCTAACAACAAGTACAAGAGAAGAATAATTTGGTAAGGAGTGTCAAATACAAAAGAAGAATCCAATGAATACCTCAATACATTTAGAATATTGAGAAGAATATCCTTTTTGAATTCAAATTTTGATAATAATATTGAAGGAAGTTTCGAAAATAAGAAGCCTACCAAATCCAGGATATTTGGATATTATCTCTTATAGCAAGAATGCATAAGTTTAGAGAAAGGAGTTATTTGAATCTATAGCAAAAGGTAGAATATCACTGGAATTATCAAGCCACAAAAACTAAGGCTTGATATAAAAAGTTCAAGACCACATTTTGGTGAAGCAGGAAGCTATTCTATACAGCCAACAAGAAGTGAATTCATCCACTACAAGGCAACAACTTGGTAAAACAAAACACCAAGGTCTACATCTACTACATAAGCCATTAAAGGTAAGCAACTAGGGTGCAATTAGTTGTACTTAAATTAGGGTTCATTATCAAAATATATTAAGCACCATATTTGGATTAAATTTGCAAGAAGAAGGACTCATATTATATTCTTCAATAAAGTACAAAAAGGACAATTCATTTTGTGAATAGAAAATCAAGCAACATAAAATATAAACTATGAAATGATAAATAAGTAAAGTAACACAAATTATTGCACAATACAAATGAAATCATTCATTATTTTTGGAGTATATTAGTATTACAATCAAATATAATCCAAATGTGAGGTTTCTACAATGCTTATTTCTTTTGATACAATTGTTATATGTACTAGGGTTCTCCGAAACCCTAGTTAGAAATAATGGTGGTATCTTTGCGCTTGATTCGATTCCAATGAGTTGTGTGGGTAGGCTTTTGGTATCCTATGTAGGGCCACCCTAGCTTCAATAGCTATCAATAAATGTAATTTTTACACCTACACACAACAAATAATAACAAGGATCAGTAATATCTGTGAGGGCTCCACTGTGTGAGACCCTCAGAAATAAAATCACTAAACCCTAATTGCAAAATAAAAGTTGTAAACAAATATGAGAATATAAAAATGATTTCTAATGACCTTTTACCTTTTCAAACAATTCTAACATGTTGTTTTTGTATTCTTTATTGATGTAGATGACGATTAAACAGATGCCCTGATGGTGCCCAAGGGTCATAGGGCTACAGAAATGGCACAAAAAATGGTCATGGATGCTCGGTAATGACCAAAAATACCCAGAGATACTTAACAATCTCTAGAGAGAATTTAAGAAGCTTTGGAGGGTGTTTAGAAAGCTCTAGAGGGAATTTGGAGGCTAAGGATAATGTTGCAAAACCATATATGGTTCACGAGGGATGGGCGAAAATAGACGCAGGTGATACGGTAGGAAGCGATGGTGGGAAAAAGTGATGGCAAGGATTCTTGAGAGCTTAGAGATCTAAGTGAGCTTAGGGAATTTAAAACTAAGGGCATGAGGATCTAGAAAACTTAGGGAACTCAAGACTCAAAAGACTTAGGGAACTTAGGGGTTGAATCATCACAATGACTCATCTTTATAATATTTCCTTGGACATGTTAGGGTTTTGACGACACAATTTGAGTGGCCGAGATTAAAACATGAGGAAGGGTAGAGATTAAATATGGGCAAGTGGCATGGATTAATGCAGATGGATGGTTGAGATTAAAATGTGGTGAAGGGCTAGGATTAATTCAAATAAATATATATATATATTAAATATATATATAAATATAATATATAAAATATTAATATTTGAATATATAATATATTATATAATTGATGGCGGGGATTGGTAAGCATGAATGGATGACAAGTCTCTAGATTTTGGTGTCTATAGATACCCCTTTTTGTATCGTGTTACATGAAACACAATGCGGTGCAAAAATATGAGACACCTAGTTTGGCCTTATGAAGAAGCAACTTTATTTCATTGGGATGTGAAAATGAACTTGAAGATAAAAGAATTTTGATTGTGTAGCTTACCCCCTCAATTGGAGAATGAGTAAAGAATGAATCTCATGAGCCAATTGACATATTTGTTTAAATGAATGTTACAATTGTGGGTGTATGATGTATATGTGGATGGTATAAATGATGTAAAAGGATGATATGAATGATGTAAAAGGATGATATGAATGATGTAAAAGTATGATATGAATGATGTAAAATGATTCTATTTTTGCCCCAATGGAGAAAGGGGATTGTTGATAAATGCACATGGATGGTTCTATTTTTGCCCCAACAGAGAAGATATTTTTGCCAAGTGTAAATGTCATGATCATGTAATATGTATCCCATTGTGGGAAAATAAAAGTCAAATATGGTTACCCCAAGTTTGAGGTGATTCCATGCTTTTGAAGAAAGTGACTTTTGGCATCATTGAAATGCAAAGTGCTAAATATGCAAAATATGAGGAACCAATCACCCTAAGATAGAATGATTTCTAGGAAGTATATCCTAGTTTACTCTATGTAATTCTTGAATGTTAGAGGGAATTATGTAGCTTGATTTATCCATGTGTCAAGCCCCATAGACAAGGCCATCAATGATAGTTGTTGAGCAAATTGTTCTTGGCATAGTTTCACTCAAAATGTGAAGTACCAAAAGTGATTTTGTTTACAAACAATGAGATATTGGATGATGAAATTAACCAAGTGTCCTTATGGTGATTTACTCATCTTACCAAATTGCATGGATACTAATCACTACAACCACCAAGGAGATAGAATAGACCACTAGATACGAGGTTCACTTGAACTTGAGTATGAACTTGAAAAATGTGCAAATATGATTATTGATGCATGAAAATGATGTGAAAATGAATATTTTATGACGATAATGATGATTATGGTTGTTTTGTGAAAATTTGGACCATTTTGAAGCCTTTTGGACATTGCTAGGCGATTTTTCTCCTTTTGGGCACAAACAAAAATATACATCCAAATCAGCTTGGACTTTCATAAAACAAGATATTATGATGAAAATGGTGTATGGATGCAATTTGGAAAGCTTTTGTGGAGGTAAGCTACCTTTCTGGATCATTTTGGTCTTTCTACCAGTTTTTGATGCCAAAAACCAGCGAGCATCTCCTATACGTGCAAACGTCGGCCAAAGTTTGTTGCTTTGCAAATGTAGGGTAGTGTTTTGATGCACCAGGGAACACCCGTGGGCATCTCAATGTACCAAAATAGCTATAAAAAGCCTATATAAGGGAAATCAAATTTATTTTTGCATTCGCAAGTTTTAAAAGTTGTATCTGAGGGGGTGGAGTGGAGTGAAGTGAGAGGGTGAAGTCAAGTGAAGTGTTATGAAGGTTATGGCTATGGTAGGTGTGGATATGGTGGTGGGAGCAGATGTGTGGTTTGCTAAGGTAAGTGGCCTTGAATCTCTTTGTTTTGTGGAAAAAAAATTGTGTTGTTTTTTTTTTAATTATGCAATATATTCGACATCAATACTTTTTGTGTTGTAGTTGAATATTTTAGAGGCTCTACACCGGTTCTCACCTCTCATACTTGGGGTGAGGAAGGCATTGTGGGAGGATGAGTGGAGGTGGTTGGAGGATGTGGGGCTGGTGGGGGCAGCTCAAATTGATGTTGTGAGGGTGGATGAGGGGTATCTTTCTACCTTGGTAGAGATATGGGATCTAGATAGGGGGACTTTTCAGATCCCTACTGGAGAGATTATAGTGATACTTGAGGATTTATACTGCATCCTCAAGCTACCAATGGAGGGGTTATGTATCGAGGTTAGATATGATATGGGGCATGAGATAAATTGCATGTTTGGAGAGAGGTGGTAGAGCGTAGATGTGATGGGTGGAGGGATATCATACTTATCCATGTATGTGGATAAGAATTTAGATGCCCTACCCACTTTGGTGATGTTTGTGTTGGCCAACATAGTGGCCCCAAACAACACCTATTGTAAATTACCATGGAACCTTATCAGGTTGGTGTCTGATATGATCACTACACCTTGGGTGTATGCATGGGCTCTTGCATTATTAACATAGTTGTATCAAAAGCTATATGAGGTGAGTAGGTAGAGATAGAAGGGGTTGGAGTGCAGTTTATTACTACAGTGTTGGGATAGCACTTTAGTGTGGCTTGGCTAGTGGGCTTACCAGTTGTGGCATGGAATAGGGAGAAGCCCTATGTTATGAGGTGGCCAGTGGTAGAGGAGGTGCAATTGAGTTGTCATGTTAAAAAAAGTTAGTGGTACAGGTATCTATGGGTTGTATTGATATTAAATTAGGTGATATAGGGGACATGGTGAGGTGCCATGTGGACAGGTTATGGGGAGCAACTACAGAGAGTTCAACAAGCTAGGTGGATGGTTGGGAGGCATCGTAGTGAGGTCGAGTTGATCCAATTCTAAAGAGTATTGTGGTAGTTTAGACTGAGGTAAAGAGTTATTGAGGCACCAGTGCTCTATAGGTATCATCAGGATGAGATAGGTCTACCTTATGCTAAGGCATGGAGGATAACCTATGAGGACAATGAGGAGATGGATCTCCCTGATGTGGATGATGTGAGGACTATTACTAAGTATAATTCTTGGTTTATTGTATAGCTACCATAGGTACAAAGTCTGATAGTGGATGGGGAGAATGGGAATGGGTATGAGGTAGATGTTGAGGAGTCCAATGAGGCTTCTAAGCACTGGAGGAACCTTCAATCTAGCATTCAAAGGAGTTAGGCTAGGGATATAATAAAGTAGGAACCATATATTGGAGATGATGGAGATGGTAGAGATGATATGGATGAGGTTCCAGAGGGACCTCCTTGTAAAAGTGAGGGGGATTGAGAAAGGCTGGAGCAACTAGTGGTAGAGTGAGATGCTATGGTAGTTGCTCAGGATGCTAAGATAGCTCAATTACAGGTAGATCTTGAGGTACATATGGTTGTGGGAGGAGGCAATGATAGGACTACGAGGCTCTAGGTAGAGCTTCTAGAGAGGAGTCATCTATAGAGACATGATGTAACACACCTTTGTACTTGGGATTAATATGTCTAGTTGTTGGAGGATAGGTTGATGAGCATGACATTGGGCTTCCAAATCTACCCTCCTCATCCATATCCAGTTCTATTAGGCCTAGCAAGTCTAGGTATAGCTCTAGGTCTAGAGCTCCTTCAAGGTTACAAAGGTCCTCTCATAGGCGTTAGCTAGTGCTTGCACTTTTTGTATATGATACTTGGTGCTCCATTGTATATAGCCTTTGGGAATTCATTGTACATGTGATATTTTTTTTTGGTAGATAAGATACTATAGCATTAATATCGGGTTTTACAGGTTGACCCAAAACCTTTTACAAAAATCAGCCTAGGGTTGTTGATGAACATGTCCTTACTAAGCATACTATATATGTAAAATCTACATGCCGCAAAAGCCATTACATCCAGTAAGGCACATAGCCTGTTATCAAAAAGAAACTTCCCATACAACATTTTGGGTATACCCCAAGAAAACACACCTGCATCATAATTACAAAAAAATAAACAAACATAGATCCCTTCCTTGAAACAGTGGAGAAACAAAAATTTACGGACACACATAGCAGAGTACTGAAAAAAACTCCCACAAGCTCTATATTGACAGTTACTCTTGATAATTATTTGGTAATTGATTTCTTTCATATATGACATGCTTTGGGACCACATACCATCTTGGCCAATTAGCCTTGGAGAAGTGAACCTACTGGCTAGATTTATGGCGGTGGCTATCTGGTGGTCCACATGGCTCTGGTTCGAAGTCTAATATTGTCGTTTCTTTTCTACCCTGTTATTATTAACCAACCTCAAATTACTAAGATGACTAGGAGCCATGTTATCTGACATGTGATTGTTCCCATAACTCTTTGTGGTATTTCCAAGTAGCATCCACCAAGATTGAAATCTCGGATAATTTTTATTGTGTCTATTTCAAAAAAGATACGGGAATACTCATAGCCTTCGAACTTATAGTGCCTTCCCTGTTGGTAAATTCAACTATAATTCTTGGTATTCTTGTTGAATAAGCTCCTCTACTTTGCTCGATACACCGTGTTCCCATTTGAAAAGTCCATCACCATCGACACCCAAATTGACTAGCTTATTAGCAACTTTGTTAGCTTTCCAAAAGACATGTTGGGCTTTTCTATCCTATCTTCCTTGGAAAAGGATCCTAGCCTCTTCAACAATTGTTTTAATCCTCCAAGGAGGTGTTTTCCAATTATTTAGGAGATTTATAACATGCATAGAGTCTCCTTCTATGATAAAATTGCCTTCTAAGTCTTGAGTCATTTGAAGGCCTCTCCACATAGCTCTAGCTTCAACTTCATTGTTCATCCTTGTTCCCAAATATTTGGAAAATGCAAGCATCATATTCCCATTATGATCTCACACAATACCACCAGTGCCTACTCTTCTAGGATTTTCCTTAGCCGCTCCATCAAAATTAAGCTTAAACCAACCCGTAGGAGGTGGGTACCGCTTAACATTGGATCTGGGATTGACTACCCTAGGCACAGACTCATCTAACAAGGTTAAGCTTAAATATTGAGCAATCGTGGTCTCCTGTAGATGAGGTTTACGTCTATCAAAAGGGATAAGGTTCACATTCTCATTGGCAAAGGATAGGATTCTAGTAATGATAGTTTGATGATCATGGATAGACTCGTTAAATACTCTATGGTTTCTTTCTAACCACACCTGCCAAAGATAGTGATTGAGACAAATTTATATATATATATATATATATATATATATATATATATATATATATATATATATATATATATATATATATATATATATATACATGGATTT
The DNA here is from genome assembly GCA_028583015.1 of Wollemia nobilis. NCBI lineage: Eukaryota > Viridiplantae > Streptophyta > Pinopsida > Araucariales > Araucariaceae > Wollemia > Wollemia nobilis. Next base: position 19,732,005 of record JAQPPZ010017235.1, read on the forward strand.
TACTTTTGTGTTATGCTTTTGTGTATGTATTTTGTGTGGATGCATGTGTATATGGATGATTAATGCAAGTGATAATGTGTATGAATGCAAATGTTCTAATGATCATTCATAGTTTAGATTTTGCTTATTGGGCACCAAACTGGTGGCATGTGAAATGGAAGACTCATGAAATGATATGGATGTTGACATGGAAGAAGACATGGATGTTGACATGGAAGAAGATATGGATGTTGATATGGAAGAAGATATGGATGTTGATATGGAAAATTGACTATTTTTTAGAGACTCGGACATACTAGTGGTATCAAACAAACTCACTAAATACTGCCTAATTTCTCTAAGACCAAATGTGTGTGCAGTGAATTCATTTACCGAATCATGAGCATGGTAATGACTCGAGGCAATCAAGAACCAATGTGTGTGCAAGTGAGTTCATTAACCCATCTTGAGTAAATTGGGATGAAACCTGTTATGGAGAAGACCAAGAAGCTAGCTTGTCCTTATGTGCGGTCAGAGGTCTCTTTAAAAGAGACGTGTCACCACGCGTGAGTGTACTCCACTGCCAGTCAAGCATCTATAGCCCTGGTGGAGATTAGCTCCATAGTCCAAGAATTTGATCTCTAAGTTTTGGGGATGACTACCTAACCGTCTGACTGGAAATGTAGTACTATCCTTACAACTTGAGGATCTGTGGTGTGTGATGTGTAAAATATTTAGAGTTTTTAGGGATTTTACCCTACTCTTTCTTTTATTTTGAAATTGTGATAGTGGTGAAAACCACTATTTTTGTGGACTATGTTGCATGATGGGACAAGCAAGGAATACCCTTTTCACTTCGAGGTACAACCCAAGTATGGTGTTATCCCTCTTTGACACAAGATATTTTTAAGATGTGTAATTGTGTTTGGTTCAAGAATGTTTTAGAGTCAATTCCTAGAACTCAAGATTTTCTTAGTGAAAATGTGTCTTGGTCCTAAAGAAAACTCGACATGTATTTGGAGGTTGCTTAAAACACTAGGAGTGGTTGAGTGACCGAAAACACCTAGGAATTATGGAAATGTGGTTTTGCAAATGATAATTTGACTTTATGGAATGGTGCAATGAAATGGATGATGATTTGAAGGTGCCCCTGATTAAGGCAACATGACTTTATTGGACCAATTAATATCTAAACTGAATAAATGATCCCTAATATGAAATGTGAAATGTGGTTGTGAATGCAATGTATGAAATGCAATTTGTGAAAATGAATGAGTGTAATGCAATGTGTGAAATGAATGTATTTTATTTTTGTGTAATAGCCATGTATATATACATATATATAAATCACATTAAGCATAGAATGCTCTCAAGTGTATAACATTAAGTGGTTCGGGCTCTTCAAATCCCTCTAGACTGGCAAGCCTATAAGTTCCTTTACCCACTTTTTGAGTAACAATGTATGGACCTAACCAATTAGCCATGAATTTATCATGAAGATGTGGTAATGCATTGGTGTTTTGTTGATTCTCTTTAAGAACAAGATCTCCTACTTGGAATTCATGTAGATGAACTTTGGCATTGTAAGCACGCTTTAGGTGGTCTTGATAAACTCGTAAATGCTCTAAAGCATTGACTCACCTCTCATCAAGAAGTGTGAGTTGGTCAAGATGTGCTTGTCTAGCAATATCATCATCTATGAATTCCTACAATGAAATTTACAAGGAGGGGATCTCAAGCTCAAGAGGCATGATTGCTTTAGCTCCATAGACCAATGAAAATGGTGTTGCCCTAGTAGGCATGTGGATGCTTGTTCGATAAGCCCATAATGCCAAGGGGATTTGAGTATGCCAATCTCTATGATTTTATTTGACTAGTTTCTTGAGAATAGTAATTAAGGTCTTGTTGGTAGCCTCAACTTGTCCATTTTCTTGTGGGTAATAAGGAGTCGAGAAACTATGTTGGATATTATATTTCTCACAAAGTGCTCGAACATCCTTGTTCTTGAAAGACTTACCATTATCAAAGATGATTTTTGAGGGAATACCAAAATGACAAATGATATGATGAAGTATAAACTCCATAATTCTAGGTCCTATCATACTGGTTAGAGGAATTACCTCAACCCACTTTGTGAAGTATTCAGTGGTTGTGATGATGAATGTATGTTATCCCGAGGAAGGAGGTGAGATTTTTCCAATTAAATCAAGATCCCATTGTGAAAAGGGCCAAAGGCTTTGAATAGGTTGTAATGCTTGTGATGGCACATGAGTTAAATTAGCATGCTCTTGACATTGCTTACAATGCTTGACATAAGTGCAACAGTATCGTTCCATGGTGGGCCAATAGTAACCCATGCATAAAATACGCTTTGCAATGGCCATTCCACTAAAATGACCACCACAAGTACCATCATGAGCTTCAGCTATGGCTCTTTGTGCCTCTATAAGCTCGAGACAATGAAGGAGGATTCCATCATAACCACATCTATACAACACATCCCCCAAGAGAGTAAAATGAGCTACCTTTTGCTTGAAAGTGCATTTAGAAGTTCATGACATATCTGATGGGAGTGTTCCAAACTTGAGAAAGGCTATTATTTGGTTTGACCAAGGCTCATATGGCTCCGAATGGATAAAGCAAACATCCTTTTCATCCTTAGATTCAGCATGGATAATTGTAGATTTAGAGATCATTGTGACAATGAGTGGTTGTACCTCTCCTAAGGAGTCCTTTGGAATCAATGATCCAAGAGAGGCCATCGCATCTACAAATCTATTAGTCGAACATGGCAAACTATCAATTTCATACCAATCAAACTTAGAGAGCAATGACATTGCTACTTCATGGTAAAGTTTTATGGTAGGTTCTTTGCATTGGTATTCTCCATTGATTTGTCTAACAACAAGTTGAGAATCACCAAATATCTTGATACACTTTATGCCCATAGCTATAGCTGCTTGAAGACCTAAGATTAAGGCTTCATACTCTACATTATTGTTTGTGCATTGGAAGTCTAGTTTGAATGATAAGGGGATAGGCACCCCCTAGGGTGTATGAAACATGACTCCAACACCTTGACCTTTTTTGCACTTAGAACCATCAAAGAATAGTGTGATATCAACATCTTCCTCCAGAATGACATCTTCTTCTTGTTCAATGACAGTGAATACCAAATCATCTAGGAGCTCAATAATCAAGGGTTGATCACTAGGAAGTGGAGCTTCCACAAGTTGATCAGCTATGACCTGACATTTAATGGATTTTTGGCTAATGAACTCAAGATCAAATTCAGTGAGAAGCATTATCCATTTAGCGGTGTGGGTGTTATTGTAAGTGTGAGACATCATATAACATAGAGGATTTTCTCTAGCTATGACATATGTGGTGTGACTAAGCATGTAATGTCTGAGTTTCTTAGTGGTAAAAACCACTGCTAAGCATAATTTTTCCATGTAAGCATATCTAGTTTCATAGCTTACCAATGTTCGACTAATGTAATAGACAACTTGCTCTCGATTGTTTTCATTCTTTTGTGCAAGCATTGTCCCTAATGCAAAGTCCATTGCTAAAACATAAATATGGAAGGGGACCCCTAGATGAGGAGGAGTTAAGACTGGTGGAGAAGCCAAGTATTTCTTAATATCATCAAAGGCTTTTGGCATTCATCTATCCATGAAAATGTCACCCCCTTTTGTAGCAGGTGATTGAATGGCCTGCATTTATCAGAAAGTTGTGCAATGAAATGATGGATTGATTGAATCTTTCCTTGTAAACTATGCAATTCCTTCAAGTTTTTTGGGGAGGCATCTCCATGATGGCCTTGAATTTGTTTGGGTCCACCTCAATGCCTCTTTTGGAGACAATGAACCCTAGTAGTTTTCTAGAGGTAACACCAAAGACACATTTCTTGGGGTTCAACCTTACATTATGCTCTAGAAGTTGATCAAAGACTTTTTCCAATACACCAATGTGCTCTTGTCAAGTTTTAGATTTTTCCAAGAGATCATCCACATAATATTCGATGATATTATGCATGTAATCATGGAAGATGTATGTCATGGCATGTTGATAAGTGGCACCTACATTTTTGAGGCCAAAGGGCATCACCTTGTAACAAAAAGTCCCCCAAGGTGTAGTGAATGTTGTTTTGTGTTGGTCATCAAGATTTATTCGAATTTGGTTGTATCCTAAAAAACCATCCATTAGAGAAAGCATTTCATGGCCAGTGCAAGTGTCGACAAGAGTATCAATGTTTGGAAGAGGAAAATCATCCTTAGGACATGCTTTGTTAAGGTCTCAAAAATCAGTGCAAATGTGTATCACCCCGTTAGGCTTACGAATGGGTACCATGTTTGAAAGCCACTCAGGATAGTCAATGGGGACAATGAAACCCACATCTAATAGCTTTTGAAGCTCTTCTTTGACTATGAGGGCCATGGTAGGATGCATCCTTCTAAATTTTTGTTTGATCGGCTTAGCATAGAATGTAAGGTGAGATTATGGACAACCAAGTTAGGGTCAAGACCAGGCATATCTTTGTAGGACCATGCAAAAATGTCCTTCTTCTTCTTGAGGAGAGCAATTAATTGCTCTTGTTCATCTATGGATAAAATTTTACCAAGTTTGACAATTTGGGGATTGTCTACATCTGAACTAAGGTTCACATCGATGGTATCTTCAATGGACATGTGAGAACCTTCCTCAAGTTGATGGGGCATTGGGATCAGATGAATGTCATCTATGATATCATCAAACTCTTCTGACTCAACCTCATCTATGTCTACCTAGAAAACCTTAGGATCTGAAGGTGAAGGTGAAGGTGAAGGTGGAGGTGATGGAGGAATGTAGTTGGTTGAAGCCCTTAAAAATTCCTTAGAAAGGACAAAATTTAAAAAAGGATGGTGGTGAGGAAATCTGATCCATATCAATAAGGCTCATGTCAATTGGAATTGGCTTTGCCAAATCATATGGATTATGGAGTGGGGTGAATAAGTCAATAAGATTCATGTTGAATTAAGGGGAAAATGGTGGTTGGAAAGGTGAATGGATGAATGGATCCTATTTGCTAGAACCGATGCTAGAACTCTGGGAACCTGAACAACAATAAGCAACACAAATAAATGCAATTGGAAAAAGCCATGTACATGCAATGCAAATTTTTTATTTTTTTTTATTTTTTTTGAATTATGTACATATATTACAAAATTGGTCGATGATGTGGATCAATGAAGTGGAGGTGGTGGTTCACCGGTTGGTTTAGCTCGCTCTTGTGGAAGAAGCAAGTGAATGATGGGTTGATGGATGGGGAACATTCTAAGGTAAAACTCATCTTGTTTAGTGTGTGGAATGATGGGTGTTGATTCCTCATTAGATTCATCAGAAGCTATCGACATAACATCAAATTCTTCATAGATTTCATCTTTAGAGTCATCAATGTGATGGATATCTTCTCCTGAATTCAAATGTAAACTTTGAAAAGCTTGTTCAAGAGAAGAAGTGGATGAAAGTGGATGATAGCCTAAACCTGAATGGTCATGCACTTCTCGATATGAAACATCGATAATTTCATGCATTCCCTATTCATGCCATCCTAGGCCATGTCCTTGCCAATTAACTATGTGAAAATACCAAGATGGAAAACCTGACATATGTTGTATATTGGTAGGTGTTGGTTGCTTGGGTTCATCTAGGGTAGATAGATTGGATGATGAATCAAGTCCCCCATACACAAAATTAATGCTATTAGGCATTGAACCCATGTTATACACCACTCCTATAGATAAGGGTGGGTCACGTGGGTGACCATAATCCTTAGAAGTTTGAATGTTGAGTGGTGTGACTATGATGTCTTGGACCACATATTCACCAATACCAAGATTAGTGAGGTGGACCTCGACTTGGGATGATGTGGGGTGGATGAAGTGGATGTGGATGTGGAAAGCTCATGGTTGGTTGATGGCTCGAGAAATGGGAGAGGTATGGACTGGGATGGTATCTCACAATCCATCAATTCGACTTGTGAGATATTGGTTGATGGGGATGGAGATGGATTTGGTTGAGGTGATTGTTGAATGGGTGATGATGTGGAAGGAATGATTGTGGAAGATGATGATGTTGATGATGTGGCTGATGTGGATTGAGTTTGACCACATGTGCATGTAGTCAAAGGTGATGAAGATGGGGGTATGGAAGTGGAAGCTTGATGTGAAGTGGTGATGGGGAGCTCCTCAGGAATAGGAGATTTTGATGAAGATGTGGATTGTGTGGTTGATGAGGTGGTTGATGATGTGAGAAAAATATGAGTGGAAGGAAACATGGATTCATAGGGGTTTGAAATGAAATTGCAATACTTGAATGGTTCAACATCCATTGGTATGCAATGAACTTGTCCCTCATGTACATATTTCAAGCATTGATGGAGTATAGAAGGGACACATCTCATTTCCCTCATCCAAGGTCATCCAAGGAGTACATTATATGCCATGGACCCTTCCAAGATGTGAAACATGGTATGCAATATTTTGACCCCCACTTCAATGGGTAAAATGATAGTGCCAACTATAGAGCAGAGAGCATCATTAAATGCTTTCAAGGTGAAAGTGGATTTGGTGATATGGGATGGTGGAAGATTGAGATGATGAAGGGTGGATGTGGTGATGATGTTGATAGAGGAGTCGATATCAATTAAAACTCGTTTAAATGGCTTCCTATCAATTTGAGCCATAATATGCAATGGAGGATCCACCGATTTTGATGATATTGGTTTGATCTCAAAATCATAGAATGTGATGGAAGGCTCCATACATGTTTGGATACTCCCCACAAAATTTTTAAAGGTATTAGGATCTTGGGATTGAAGTTCAATGGATTTTAAAATATCCATTAATGCCTCATGATGTGGGGGAGATTGTTGAATGAGCTCATATATAGATAGTTTAGTTGAAGCTATTTTTAGGCTAGTAGTTAACCGACTACTCAAGGAGATGATTGGCCTTTGGGGTGATTGATGGGATGAATGGGTGGATTTGGATGACTTGGAATATGGATTGGTTGGGAAGGATTGGTGGAAATTTGGATGGGTGATGATGATGTGGTAGGTTGAGACACACTTGCTTATGGTGCTATGGGTGGTTGAACAGGTTGTTGTTGTGCATTTTGTTGGTTAGTGTGTTGTTGACCTCGGGTAACTACATGGATAGCACCCACAAAACCTTGGTATTGTTGCACATGATTGAATTGATTTGGAGGAGTCTTGGTGTTAGACCCTCTCATTGTTGGTTGCACCTCCTCATGATGAGGAAGTGGTGTTTGATAAATACCAAGGTTTTGGTTCTGTTGAGCTAAGGGACTATCAAGCTTGATGGCCCCTAAGTCAATGAGATCTTGCACTATATCTTTAAAGTTGTAGCAACTATTTATATCATGCCCATTTTGCCTATGATAAGGGCAAAATAAATGTTCCCTATAGTGTTTACTACGCTTGGTAGGGTCATCTGGTTTAACCTCAGGTAAGGCAAGTTGGTTGGTGTCATACAACCTATGGAATATGGAAGCATATGATTCGGCTAATGGGGTGTACTAGTAGTTTTGTCAAATAGATTATCGATGTGGGTGGTTTTCCATAGTTGGCACTATGTTTTGACTTGATTGAGATGGTGAAGGAACCACATGATATGCAATTTGTTATGGTTGTTGTTGCATAGGTTGTTGTTGAGCCATTACCGATTGGCTCATGACCACTTGATTAACTTGATTAGCTTGGTTGGCTTGGTTAGCCTGATTTGGTTTGGATTGGCCAGAATAATTACCTTTATATTGGCCCTTACTCTACCATTCTTTCTTTTTAGGCTTAAGTACACCTTCTTGGATTTTTATTTCCTCAATGATGCTAGCATGGGCAAGAGCTTCCTCAAATGATTGGTATTGTTGTAATTGTAACAACCAAGAGATGGGTTTTAAGCAACTCTTAGTAAATAGTCTAGTAAGCTCTTCCATTGGTAGGGAGAATGGTAGTTTGGTAATAATGACCCTCCAATGGTTGCCAAAATCATATACTGACTCATCATCATATTGCTTTAAACCATATAAGTCAGTTAATGAGACCTTCTTTCTAACATTAAGGGAAAACATTTCAAGAAATTGATCAACCAATTGCTCAAAAGTATAAATACTATGGTGAGGCAAATGGTTGTACCACTCTACAACATCTCCCCCAATGTCTGAGGAAAATTTTGAAGCATTAGAGCATCATTACTTTGGATTCTAAAACATGAATGGATAAATGTGCTCACATGTTCTCTAGGGTCCTCAGTCCCTTTAAATTTGTCAAATTTTGGTACTATGAAGTCTATTAGATATGGTGATGATGGTACCAAAAAATGGATTGGTTGATTGATCAACTACCTGAGCATTGGTTTCTAGTTCATCATACCAGGAGTATGTTGCATCAGGCTATCAATATATTATTGCATAGCTTGGATTCTAGGATCTTCCCTAGGTATGTGGAAGCCCTAAATTACTTGATGATTCTATGAAGGTGGAGTGTGGAGATGTTGGGGTGTGATGAGATGATGATGATTTGGTGGAGTGGATTGAAATTGATGATGTGGAGGTTGATGAAGAAATGATGGTGAATGTTGAAAAGGAGATGATGTGTGAGGGCTATGAATATGATGATTTATGGGAATGGCATGGGTATGAGTTGATGGTGGTGTGGGGATGGAAACCATAGAATATTGTGGTACCCATGATGGACTTTGGGTGAAAAAGGTGGGTTGAGTGGAAATAGGTTGAGGCTTAGGATTGACCACCTAAACTTGTTATTGAGGACAAGGTTCTATCACTTCTTAAGCAATTTGTTAAGGTGTTCCCATGCTTCATGTATTTCCATATCTGAGGTAGATGGTGTGGATGTGGATGGAATGGATGAGGTAGGTGGAGGATAAGTTGCAATAGGAATTACAACTAGATGGGTGACATTGGATGAGGTGGATGCTAGCATCTATGAAGCAGCATTGACATGTGCTTCATACAAAGGATTGCCATAGGTAGTGGTGTATGAAGATGGAATGGAAGTGCTTGGAGCACCTGACTATTGAGGGATGGAAAAATGATGGGAAGGTGTAGTTGACACCTCAAAAAGAGGGTTGTTATACACCTGGGTAAGGCTAGAAGGTTAGGAAGAGGTAAGTTCCTACTGAAAAGAAGGATCATGCCTAGGTGAACTATGGATTGGTTCTAAAACATAGTTAGTGGATATTTAAAAGCTTCCACTTTGGCCATGTCTATATAGGTTATGTTGTGGTCAATGGTAGGTGAAGATGGTTCTATTTGTGGAATGGTTGTGTGGATGGCTCTATGTAAAACATCAATAGTTTGCATAGTGTGTGAGGGACCCATAGAAAAATTTGAACAACTTGTCTATATCACACTAGTGGGGTTGACCATAGAAGTGGTAGGGAAGGATGATGAACAATCCATGGATGAAGTGTCTTGGTGGATGGAAATTTGATTCAATACTTTTGTTTGATTTCTAGTTAACACCATAAGCTAATGAATCAAATATGTGAAATGTGCAAGAAAGTAATGCAAATGAAAACTTCACAAAATCAAGTAAACAACTCAATCCTATGTTTTTGCAATAGATGTGTCTTACCTCCTTTTTTTATCTCATTTTTAATTATTTTTTTTGTTTTGTGTGTTTTGGATGTGCTAATATGAATTATGAAGGGTGAAATCTATGGCTTGGCTGGGAAATGAGATTCTTCCTAGTGATGAAGTCTAGAAAATTTTCTCATGGGTATCCTATGGTGGCTAAGGGTAGATATTGATGGATGGAGATGAAGCCCACCATCACCAAATCTCAAGCAATGGTTGGTGATGAAATCCAACTCATTACTATTTATTGTGAAACGTGTTGTGTGTGATTCATTTTAAAGTTTCATGTTTTCTAATGTGTACATACAATGTCAAAAATAACCAATTTTATAGGCCTAAATCAGAAGCCAAAAATAGAAATACTAAGTTCCTCAAAAGAATGTAGGGTACACCGCTTAAGACCCACTCTAAATAATGGAGGGTTCACCTAATCTTCCACCTTGAATCACCAAATGTGGGAGTATACTTAAGTATCCTGATATTATTCCTACTTAGACAAGTAAAAGAGAGATTCTTAACCCTATTATGCAAACTATTTTATGCAATTGTCACTTCATATGAAAATAGTATGCAGAATATTGAATACAACACACCAAAAAATAATAAAAATTTAAATCTGAAATGTGACCTATGGTGAATGTGTGAATGCAAGGCTACTCTAAATGCCTAAAATGCAAATGAAATATGATTTTTAAAATTTTTTTATCTATAAAAACGTAAAAAAAAATGAAGCAGAGGGGTTAGGGTTTTGAAGTAGACTTACAGAAAAGCCTATGTATCCTTTTCCCACTCTATGAAACACCTCTAGAGCCTCTGAAATGCACTAGGGCATTCACTGAGCATTGTAGGGCATCCCTCGAGCATCGTAGGGCATCTACACAACTTTTGGTCAACTTTTGCAACTCTTCAAAAACCCTAGTTCTACGAAAATTACATGATCAAATTTCTGAAAACCTGCAAAATAGAAAATAGAAAACAAGTTAGTAACAAAGTAAGTTAGCATAGAGAACCCATTGTGGGTCCCACCATGATCACCATTTGTGAATAAAAAATCAAGCAACACCAAATATAAACTATGAAATGATAAATAAGCAAAGTAACACAATGATTGCACAATACAAATAAACTCTTTTATTATTGTGGGTGGATCTCAAGTGTTACAATCAATATACCCCAAATGTGGGGTTTTACAATGCTTATTTTTTGATACAATTATTACATGTACTAGGGTTCTTCAAAACCCTAGTTAAAAATAATGGTGGTGTCTTCGTGCTTGATTCGATCCCAACGAGGTTGTGGGTGGGCTTTGTTGCGGGCCAAACAAGGTGAATGGTTTCCTATTTTTGTCACATGCCCGTGCATTTAATTATCAACCCAGGGAGCTTCGTAAACTTGCGAAGAGTCGGAATTAGGTTACTACAATACCACTGGAGGTGAATCTGCTAATCCTACATTTTGGGGGGTGTTCTTGAAATGGTTTGTCAATCATTCCCGCACTCCTCAATGATTTACGTAAGAAGAACATAATTAAACCTACAGAAAATAAATCATGTACACATTCCTAAAAATAAATCTACTGCAAATGCTAGAACTAATAAACTAACAAACGTTCTTATGAAAGCAATAAACTAATTAAAATAAATAAACAAAAAGGAAATGGGGAAGAAATACTGGCTTGGAGTGGGCCCAGGCTCCAGCAGCTTCTTCCCGATCGAACACACGCTTAGAACTTCTGGAACTTTAATATATTCATCAACACACTACAATTTATCTTTGTACGTCTAAATGGATCTTTATTTTATTTCTATATATTTCTTAGAACGATCTACGTGTGTTTATATAACACACCCATAGAACTTCTATTACAGAAGTAGTTACAACAGTTGATCTGTCCCAGACTAAATCAAGACAATCTAGTAAATGCAATCGACATCTGGCATTCTGTTCTAATGTGGCGTGTTCATTGTTCGGTTCATGCTTTGCTCTGGCATCAGTAAGACATTTCGATACGTTGGTGCAATCTCCAATTTAGCTCGCATGACGCAGAGCTAGAACCGCACCAGCCACTGCCATCCACGTCATTCAAATCTGGTCAACGGGCAAAGAATCAGTGGCGCCTTCTAGTTGTGGGGAGGCGCTTGCCTTTTGCTAGCGCCTTTCGACTGTGGGGAGGCGCTTGTCTTTTGTTAGCACCTTTCAACTATGGGGAGGCGCTTGTCTTCGATTGGTACCTTCGACTGCAAGGAGGCGCTCATATTCAGTTGGTACCTTTCGACTGCAAGGAGGCACTCATATTTAGTTGGCACCTTCCAACTGTAGGGAGGCGCTCGTATTCAGTTGGCGCCTTCCGACTGTAGGGAGGCACTCGTATTCACTTGGCACCTTTCGACTACAGGAGGCGCTCGTATTCAGTTGGCACCTTCCAACTGCAGGGAGGCGCTCGTATTCAGTTGGCACCTTTCGACTACAGGGAGGCACTCATATTCAGTTGGTACCTTCCGACTGCAGGGAGGCGCTCATGTTCTCTTCATTAACCCCCGATGAAATAAAGTGCCAGGTCCATCAAAAGGACCTCGACCATTCCAAATCTAACTAAATCAACTGCAATTCCACAAAACATACTAAAAACACACAAATTAGATAACACGCATAATTATATCAAATATCTATATAATCATTCATAAAAGTACGCAATCCTTATTATACAACCGCATATTGATCAAAGAAATATGTACAAAATATGAGCATTTCTGGTGCTCATCATCCCCCCATGCCTAACATATGCCATGCCCTCGTGGCATCCAAGCTGCAGGTAGCCCTCTGACTTTTCATCGTCGCCATCTCTTGGAGGATTCTCGTTGCCCCTGCGGCCTCGAGTCTATCTTTTCATGCCGGCATTTGAAGGTGTGGTTCGCCTTTGCCTATGGGAAACTACGGCTGTCAATTGTCCTCTTCTTGTTCTGGCCGCTACTGGTGGTGGTCTAGCCAGCGTTGTTCCTGCCGATTGAAATGCAGCTTCGATAGCTTGCCAGAGGTCGGCGTCTGGAGGTCTGACCACTGCCAGAGGGATATCCGAGTTATCCCCTCTGGAAGGCACTACTTGGGCCTTGTATAATCCGGTCGCTTCAGGGGTAAGCCCTGCATTCTCCTTTGCAATCGCAGCGGCCTCCAATTGTGGGCCATATACTCCCCACCATTCCAAGTACTTCCTCATCATGGAAGGCCACCCTCGGGATGAACCATAGATGTCCCAAAATTGGCTGTCTTCTGTCGGATTGACGTAGATGCCAAAATCTCCTTTTACCCTCGAGGATGCCTTCCTGGCCTCCTTGGCTGCTTTCATTTCGTTGCGCCGCTGCTCAAAATATTTTTGCCTTTTGAAGAATGGTTGCATGTCCCATTCATCCTCTTCGGAGTCGACGAAGGTCACTTTTGCCTTCTGTCGAGCCGTCCTGGGCCTCTTTGCCTTGGCTTCTATAGAAAATGTGGTGGCTTGGACAGGGGTCTCTCCTTTCTCCTTCGGGGACTTCTCCTTGCTCTGAAGGATCGGCTGTGCTGCTATCTCCGGGGGTGATCCTTCGTTCGCCTATCTACCTGGTGTCGACCCCTCAGGCTCTTCTCCTTCTTCAGGCCTGGGGAGGTCCTCCTTATCCTCTGGTCTTATCTATTGCTGGAGACCTTCGTCCTGCTTCCGTGTCACTCAGGACAATGATAGGGGGCATGGTAGGACTTCTTTTCTTTTCACCCCTAAAAATAGAGGAATCCTCCCCTACCTTCGGGCTGCTCTGTCGGGCGTCCGATCGAATCTCCCCCGAAGAGAATACTCGTTCGATGGATGTGGGAGAGTTCGTCGACACTTCTTCTGCCCAATCAGTCTGAGTGGACGCCTCCTGTCTTGTTGTTCCTCTATCCTGGAGCATTTGATTTTCCTCCTGCAACTATCGGACCAGCTGCTCGAGCTGAGCAATTCGCCTATCTCTTTCCTCCAATTCCCTTTTATGCTGGTTCTGGCAATCTTCCAGAATCTGTTGTGCCATCCAGCAATCGGTTTGCCATTCGAGTGCCTCCTCCAAGGCCGCATCGATCTGGTCGTTACTCCCAAAAGTTCCTTCATTTCGTGGGCTCCGGTTCATTAATTCTCGGAGGGTTTGGGTGGCAACGTCTATCTTTGGGTCACTCTGTCCTTCCTCTATCGAGAGGAATCATCGTAGACGTTTCCTCCTAGGGATTGGTTCGTCCTCACCACCAGCGAGTGGCGCTCCTTCCTCCTCATACTCGGGCACTAGGGAATGCCCTCTGTCCTCTATGTCTTCGGGCACCGATGACTGCTCTGCTCCTCCTAGAAAATAGGGCAATGCCAATTGCTCGATGTTTGTTATCTCCTCTACAGGGGATGCTTCATCTTGCCCTAATTCGGCAACCGCATTGTGTTGCTCTATTTGGCCGCCATCTCCCTCTGCATCATGGTTCTGTCCTTGTGCTTCTGCGTGGCGGACCAATGTCGATATCAGCCCATGGTGGGCTAAGGCGGATGGTGCCCCCTTCTGGTACCGAGCCGCTTCATCTTTCAGAGCATTCACCAGGTAGAAAGGTATGTTTAATTTCCTCCCATGCACTAGGTGATTGAGGAAGTGCACATGATTAATGTGCAGATGGGTATACTTTCCTGTGCATGTGAAAAATCGAGCAATCTGCTCGAACATCTTTCGCATATTCATGGGGAGACTATTTTTGAGTAACCCCTCCCTGTCTATCTGCACATTTCCTCCTGGCAGCAGTATTTTGGCGTATAGTTTTAACACTCCGCCCTTGTATGTACATTCCCCCATGAGAGGCAATCCAATCACCTGTGAGATGAACTCAAGGGTGACTAGAATTTCCACCCCTCGTACTTGGGCCGCATCGCCCCTCAAAGAGGTGACAAATTCTCTAGCTGCCTCCACGTCCTGGCCCTGACTGACCAGGGTGCAGTATTCGAGCCACCCCTCGGCTTCGAATTGGGTCTTCACTGCCCTCTGATCCCATCAGTATCACTGGGTTCATTCTTCTTGATCGCGTGGTTCTTGGACCTTCCTCCCATGGCGCCTTCTACTGCTGTATATTTTTTTCTGTCCTTCCTTCTTCAGGAAGGCACCTTCTTATAGAAAATATGCCTAACCCTAGCAGTTATGGAAGATGCCCTATCATTGGCACGCGATTTCGGCTATGGGGGGATACGATCTCTATGACGGCGGTATCTTTTTTGGTACTACGTATTTATAAATAATTATATAAATGATTTGATTTAGTATGCGCGTACCTGATTCGTCATTCCAGTCATCGTGGTAGCCGCTGATTTGCTGACTTGTGACACGAGGGAGGGGTATGGTCCTTTGATGTCGCTCATTCGTGCGATGCTTCATTCCGCTCGAGGCATCCGATAGATGTAAATGTTGCACGTGGGAGGCATTCTTTGGTACCTTTCCCATGTGGATGGTGTCCTTGTAGCGCCTTTTCGACGTTGTCGGTGCTCTTCTTCGAACGAATGCGCCTTTCGATGCTACGAGGTGCCTCTGATTGGTGGGAGGCACTTTTGCCTGCATGCGTCTTCCCAATGTGGGAGGCGCCTCCTTCTGGTTCGTGCCTTCCCGATGTTGGAAGGCGTTCATCTTGATGAATGTGCCTTCCTGATGTTGGAAGGCGTATTCGGCTGGATGAATGCGCCTTCTTGATGTTGGAAGGCGTCTCGGCTGGATGAATGCGCCTTCTTGATGTTGGAAGGCGTCTCGGCTGGATGAATGCACCTTCTTGATGTTGGAAGGCATATTCGACTGGCTTTTTTTTTTTTTAAGACTTGGTGCCTTCCTGCCACGGAAGGCGCCTACATATGTATATATATATATATATATTATTTTTTTAATAGAACTTCTAAATGGATGGAAGGCGTTGTCTTTCGATTTGGCGCCTTCCGGATGCAGTAAGGTGCCTTCTTCTGGATGGGCGCCTTTCGAGTGTAGTAAGGCACCTTCTTGTGGACTTGGCACCTTCTTCTAGATGCAGTAAGGCACCTTCTTCTGGATGGGCACCTTTCGGGTGTAGTAAGGCACCTTCTTCTGGACTTGGCACCTTCTTTTGGATGCAGTAAGGCGCCTTCTTCTAGATTGGCACCTTTCGGGTGTAGTAAGGCACCTTCTTATGGACTTGGCACCTTCTTCTGGATGTAGTAAGGCACCTTCTTCTGGATGTAGTAAGGCACCTTCTTCTAGACTTGGCACCTTCTTGGATGCAGTAAGGCACCTTCTTCCTAACTTACCTTCTTCTGGATGTAGTAAGGTACCTTCTTCTAGACTTGGCACCTTCTTGGATGCAGTAAGGCGCCTTCTTCTGGATGGCGATTTGACTGGAAAAAGGGTGATCAAGCCTTCCCAGTTTTTCATGCTGCCCAGATTCTACCTACGAGCCGGTGTCGGAATGCTGAGCCGAATCAGGCCTGGTTTCCCAGATACCTATCCCTCGTGCTGTCAGGTCCTCCACCTGCAAAAAGCAACCAAAAAAGAAAGGAAAATAAAGGCAGTTAGACGCGTTCCGTGCCTGTTAGGCCCTGGATTAGGATGCCTGCAGCTTGCATGCGGGCGTCGTCCCTGCAAAAACACACATTACAAAAAAAAACTATATTAACTAAAAAATTTTGGGTGAGCACTTTCGTGCCCACCATTTCACCTGTGAGAGTTCGGTCCAGATCTAGCAAGATGGGGTCTCCCCCATGCCTACTCCGGATTCCACCTGTAACGTTTCGGACGTATTATAGGGGCGTAGTCGGTGGCCATTGACTGTGAACATGGTGTTGCTGTCGTCAATTGTCTTAACGTGCACCGCCCCATTCCTAATGAGCTCTGCCACCTCATACGGCCCCATCCACCTCTGCATAAGTTTGCCCTTCCTTTCCTGGAACCGGGAATCGTACAACAGTACCCATTCCCCTACCTGGAACTTCTTCAGCTTGATGTGGTTATCATGCCACTTCTTTCTCTGCTTTTGTATAATCTCTCGTCCTCTGTAAAGCATCCAATCGGATTTCGTCCAGCTGATCTAGCTGGCGAATCCTCTATTTTTGAGCTTCGTCCAAGCTCAAATTTAATTCTGAAGCCGTCCTCAAAGTTTTGATTTCGAACTCGATGGGCATCATCGCATTTTTTCCATAGACCAGTTGGAAAGGTGTGCATCCTGTGGTGGATTTCCACGTGGTGTTGTATGCCCAAACTGCCTTCGGCAACCGTGTGGCCCAATATTTCTTGTGTTGCTGCACGGTTTTGGTCAGGATGTTTTCTATCTCCCTGTTTGTCACTTCTACTTGCCCGTTCGCCTGTGGATGGTAGGGCATGGTTTTATTGTGCCAAACTCTATACTGCTCCATCAGCTCCTCAATCAATTTGGAGGTGAATTGGGGCCCTTGGTCTGTTGTTATCTCCCGAGGAACCCCAAATCATGTGAAAATATGGGCAAATAAGAAATCGGCGACCGTTCTTTCCTTTGAGTCCCTTAATGCCTGCACTTCCACCCATTTGGTGACGTAATCCGTGCAGACCAGAATAAACCTCCTTCCCATCGAAGGTGGATTAAATGGTCCCACGAAGTCCATGCCCCATTTATCGAAAGGTTCCAGGTGTACCTGGGGCTGCAGGGGCATTTCATCTCGGTGGGTTGGTCTACCCATCCTCTGGCACTCGTCACACTTGCTGGTATACGCTGCCGCGTCCTTGAACAGAGTGGGCCAAAAATACCCAACTTGCAGGATTTTGTAGGCAGTTCGTTTCCCCGCAAAGTGTCCTCCGCATGGCTCATCGTGACATGCCTTGAGCACTTCTGAAAACTCCTGTTCTGCTATGCATCTTCTTATAATTTGGTCCCATCCTATTTTAAATAGGAGACCATCCATCCAAAGGAATGATGCGCTCTTCTCTATGACCGCCTGCTTTTCTTGGTAGGAGAGAGCAGGTGAGGTCCTTCCGATGGCCAAGTAATTGGCTATGTCTCGCATACCACGGAGTTTGTTCACTAATAGCGAACAGATGTTCATCCGAAAACTGATCTTCCACTGCTTGATGATCTGCTGGTATCAATCTGGACAGAAAATCTACCACGACGTTGTCCTTGCCCGGTTTATCGACTATAGTGATGTCGAATTCCTGCAATAGCAACAACCATCTGATAATTCTGCCACCAATGGCCGGCTTGCTCATCAGATACCTGATAGCCACATGGTCCGTATGGATGAAGACCTTGTATCCCATTATATAGTGGTAGAATTTGTTTATTGCATGGACAACTATGAGGAATTCTTTTTCTGTCACTGTATAGTTGAGCTCTGCTCCCGCCAAGTTTTTACTGACATAATAGATGGCATAAAATTCTTCATCATCTTTCTGCTCGAGGACTGCTCCGATCGCACCGTTAGATGCATCGCAATAAATATGGAATGGTATGGCCCAATTCGGTCCTCTCAAGACCGGTGTAGATATCAATTTTTCTTTCAACAATTGGAATGCTTCTTCGCAATCTCCCATCCAATTGAACTCTACGTCCTTAGAAAGTAGGGTGTGCAGTGGTTTGGCAATCTTACTAAATTTGGTGATAAATCACCGGTAGTACCCGGCTGATCCAAGGAAACTTCTTACCTCCTTCTACGTTCTGGGGCTAGGTAGGTCTCTGATGACCTCGATCTTCCTCTTGTCTACTTTTATTCCTTTCGCAGAGAGGTGGTGTCCCAACACGATGCCTTCCTGCATCATCATAAAACATTTTTCATTACTTAGGGACAAATGATTTTCCTTGCTCCTGTCGAGCACTCTTTCCAGATTTGTCATTGCCTCCTCGAAGGTTTCTCCATAGGCGGTGAAGTCGTCCATGTATACTTCCACCCCGTCTCCTATCATATCAGAGAATATGCTAAGCACCGCCCTTTGAAAGGTGGCCGATGCGTTGCATAGTCCAAAAGGCAATACCTTATAGGCAAACGTTCCCCATGGACAGGTGAACGTTGTTTTATCTTGATCTTCTTCCCCTATCTGGATCTGGTTGTAACCACTGAAACCATCCAGAAAGGAGAAGTATTTTCTTCCCGAGAGTGTGTCCAAGACCTGATCGATGAACGGGAGTGGGAAGTGGTCTTTCTTAGTCGCCTTGTTCAATGCCCGGTAGTCCACGTAGATCCGCCATTTCCCATTCTTTTTGGGGACCACCACTAATGGTGATACCCATTCACTGTCAAAAATTGGATATATGAATTCGATAGCCAAAAGTTTGTGCAGTTCTTCTCTGACAATGTCTTTCATTGCTGGGTTCATCCTTCTCCGTGGCTGCCGACTAGGAGTTGCCTGGTCATCTAAATAAATTCGATGGGTACATATTTTCGGGCTGATGCCGTGCATATCTACGCATAGTCCCATGCAAATGCTTGCTGGTGTTTTACCGGAAGCTCTTCCAATTTTTCTAGCTGTGTGGGCGTCAACCTCGTTGTTGACGTTTAATATCCTCCCCGGCCCAATGTGTATTTGTCGGATGTGCTGATCTTGGGCGCCAGCTCAACGGTGATCCAGGTGTGGGGGTGGATGATTCTCCATGGAGAAACTCCATGATAGCACCATCCTCATCCTCTTCTCGCCACCTCCTCCAAGGTCATCACCGGCTGGATTATGGACAACTCCGTAGTTCCATGCTCGGTGATCTTGGGTTCTTCTACCGAGTCCATAGACTGAGCTAGCGGTGAAATGGTCAGCATTTTGACATTTTGCCCATTGGAGATGGTCATTAGCCCATCCCGATAGCTGATGTAAGCATCAGCTGTTGCCAGCCATGGCCTCCCCAAAATGAGCGGGTAACCGCCCAGCCTGGTCTTGGTTTGCAAAACTAAAAAATCGGCTGGATATTCCCATGCACTGACTGTTACGATCACATCTTCCAACATCCCTTTCGGTGACACGGTTGATCGATCGGCTAACTGCAACGAACTGTCATGGTTGGCTTCAGGTTCGTGAGCCGTAGCCTCTGCATGGTCTCTTGAGGCATCACGTTGATGGCTGCCCCGAGGTCAACCAATGTGTTGGACAGGGAATGTCCTCCAATTTTTATGGTCAGCACTGGGCTGCCTGGATCTGCATACTTTGGATGACGTGTTCCACCCATCATTAGATCTGCCAGTTTACCCACGACGTTGATAGTCTGGGTAGCTTTTCATCCCGGTCTCCTTAGACACATTTCTCTAATTGCCTTGGTGTAAATGGGGACATCTCGAATTGCTTGAAATAATGGGATTGTCATCGTGAGATTCTTCAAGCTCGACAAGATGTCAAATTTTGGCTGTGTTGTTTTTCTTTGTTCCTGCAGCCGGCTAGGAAATGGAGCCTCCGCTCTCTCAAGTGCTTTTCCCTCTTCTACCGGAGGAGGTGTCTCCTCTATTTCTTCCTCCTCTTCTACCAATGGAGGTGTCTCTACTATTTCTTCCTCCTCTTCTACCAGAGGTGGTGTCTCTACTCCTAGCTGCCTACCTGATCTAAGCTGAATATTGTACATATGATACATCTCACCTTCTACGTTGTATGCTCGACTGATTTACTCTGTTGTTCGGGTTTGCTGTCGGTTGTGCTGGTAGCTACGCAGGTCTCACTGCTGGCAATGCTGGTAAGTTCTGTTGGATGTGAGCAGGCGCTGCACTCTATGGAGTCTGATTCCATGCATTGTGGCCTCTCCACTGCTGCCCAGGATATGGATATGGCATCCATGGCTGCTGATTCGAAAATGTTGCTAGGGGTGCGTTAGTCCAGGGTGATGGTCCCCACCACCCCATATTAGGTGGTTGAGGGGGTCCTTGGTGCATGTATGGCCCTCCCCCATATGATGGCATTCCAGTTGGTATATTCCCCATGGGGGGCTATGGCCAACTCTTCCTATTGCCTATGAAGTAGGCCTCCGTGCTCTCAACCGCTTCTTGGTTACTGGGCAGTTGTGGGCACAATCGAGTTTTATGATTCAGCCTGCAAACTGTGCATACTCTGACCTTGTTTTCTGGACATGCATTCTTTGCATGCCTTCCTCTACATTTTGGGCAGAAATAGGCTAATGTTGCATCATTTTCTTGTTTCTTCTTTTCTAACAGTAGCGTATCCATCTGCAATGCTAGAGATGAGAGCATTTCGCTCTTCAAATCCTCCAACATGTTGCCTATTTCTATTTTGGTGACTGAAGAAGTCGCCTTCATGGTCCTGGCGATGATTTTGCCTCGCCTTCTCGAGTAGTTCCGGCATAATTTCTGGATGTCATCCATAGCATGCTGATAGACATCACCTCCAGAGATCATGTTGAGAGCCTCCAGAGACTCATTGGTAAGTCCCCTCAAGAAGATGCTTTTGAGGGACTTATCGGATAGCTTCGAGTGAGGGGACCATTGAAGATTAAAGCTGAATCTCTCCCAATACTCCTCGAGAGACTCATCTTCTCTTTGTGTCATGCTCAGGACCTCCTCCCTGGAGTCTCTTGCTCTCCCGAAATCTTGATATTGCTCTAGAAAGAGCTTCTTCATCCGGTCCTAGGTGGTGATGTGTTTGTCTCCCAGACCGATGAACCATCGCAGAGCTGCATCGTCTAATGTAGAAGGAAATAATTTCAACTTCTGCGTGTTTGATTTGTAATCCACAGACCTACACAAAACATCAAACTTGAATAAAAATAGGTCAGGGTCCTCAGTCGGGTGTCCTCTGAAGGACGGAAGGTGAGCAGGGGATATGTTTTTCATTTTGGTATCTCCTACTCCCTCCTCTATTGGGAAACTAAATCCAGATGAGACTTCATCATTATCTACCATTTTTTTGGGAAATGTGGTTTCTAATGCAGCGTTTATGGCCTTCCGATCATTTAAAACTTTCCCGAGTCAATGCTCTAAGGTTGTCTGGCGAGATCGTCTGATCCTCCATAGCCTTCCACAATAGGGCTTCCTCTAGAGGAGTCCTATTAAATAGGGGATTTATGATGATTCGTTCATCCCCTTGTTGATGGGATGAGGTGGCACTTTGCACAAAGTGTGGTTCCTCACTCCAATGGACTACTGGTAGGTCAGGCGAGTCTAACTCAAATCCAAAATGCTCGGCTGACTCAGGTCCTGATGGATTAGTTCTTATAAAGCGACCGTCAGGTCCTCTTCTTCTCGAAGAACTCATACAAGGTCAGATGGAAGGTTTCAGGGTATTGTAAGTAATCTAATTAAGATGCTTCCCTAGACAATGGTGCCAAAATGTTGTGGGCCAAACAAGGTGAATGGTTTCCTATTTTTGTCACATGCCCGTGCATTTAATTATCAACCCAGGGAGCTTCATAAACTTGCGAAGAGTCGGAATTAGGTTACTACAATACCACTGGAGGTGAATCTGCTAATCCTACATTTTGGGGGGTGTTCTTGAAATGGTTTGTCAATCATTCCCGCACTCCTCAATAAATTACGTAAGAAGAACATAATTAAATCTACATAAATAAATCATGTACACATTCCTAAAAATAAATCTACTACAAATACTAGAACTAATAAACTAATGAACGTTCTTATGAAAGCAATAAACTAATTAAAATAAATAAACGAAAAGGAAATGGGGAAGAAATACTGGCTTGGAGTGGGCCCAGGCTCCAACAGCTTCTTCCCGATCGAACACGCGCTTAGAACTTCTGGAACTTTAATATATTCATCAACACACTACAATTTATCTTCTGTACGTCTAAATGGATCTTTATTAATTATTTCTATATATTTCTCAGAATGATCTGCGTGTGTTTATATAACACACCCGTAGAACTTCTGTTACAGAAGTAGTTACAACAGTCGATCTATCCCAGACTAAATCAAGATAGTCTGGTAAATGCAATCGACATCTGGCATTCTATTCTAATGGCGGCGTGTTCATTGTTCGGTTCATGCTTTGCCTGGCATCAGTAAGACATTTCGATACGTTGGTGCAATCTCCAATTTAGCTCTGCATGATGCAGAGCTAGAACTGCACCAACCGCTGTCATCCACGTCATTCAAATCTGGTCAACGGGCAAAGAATCAGTGGCGCCTTCTAGTTGTGGGGAGGCGCTTGCCTTTTGCTAGCGCCTTTCGACTGTGGGGAGGCGCTTGTCTTTTGTTGGTGCCTTTCGATTGTAGGGAGGCGCTCATCTTCGATTGGCACCTTCTGACTGTAGGGAGGCGCTCGTATTCAGTTGGCGCCTTCCGACTGTAGGGAGGCGCTCGTATTCAGTTGGTGCCTTCGACTGTAGGGAGGCGCTCGTATTCAGTTGGTGCCTTTCGACTGCAGGGAGGCGCTCGTATTCAGTTGGTGCCTTTCGACTGTAGGGAGGCACTCGTATTCAGTTGGCGCCTTTCGACTGCAGGGAGGCGCTCGTATTCGGTTGGTGCCTTCCGACTGTAGGGAGGCGCTCGTATTCAGTTGGCGCCTTCTGACTGTAGGGAGGCGCTCGTATTCAGTTGGCGCCTTCCGACTGCAGGGAGGCGCTCGTGTTCTCTTCATTAACCCCCGATGAAATAAAGTGCCAGGTCCATCAAAAGGACCTCGACCGTTCCAAATCTAACTAAATCAACTGCAATTCCACAAAACATACTAAAAACACACAAATTAGATAACACGCATAATTATATCAAATATCTATATAATCATTCATAAAAGTACGCAATCCTTATTATACAACCGCATATTGATCAAAGAAATATGTACAAAATATGAGCATTTCCGGTGCTCATCAGGATTTTGGTATCCTATGCAAGGCCACCCTAGCTTCAATAGCTATCAATAAATGTGATTCTTACACCTGCACACAATAAACAATAACAAGGGTCAGTAATATATGTGAGGGCTCCACTGTGTGAGACCCTCAAAAATAAAATCACTATTTAAAAGCTATAAATAGATCTAAGAATATGAAAATAATTTCTAATTATATTTTACCTTGTTAAAAAATACTAACCTACTATTTCTTTCATCTTCACTAATGCAAATGATGATTACGTAGATTCTCTGATGACACCCGAGGGTCGTAAGGATGCAAAACTAGCATGCAAAATACTTGTGAGCACTCAATGATGATAAGATATACCCAGAGGCATTTGGGAAGCTCTGGATGGTATTTGGGAAGCTTTGGAGGGTGTTTAAGGGTTGAGGGTAATATTGCAGAACCATATCTGGTTCATGAGGGAGAGGTGGTAGTAGATGCGGGTGAGATAATAGGAAGTGATGGCGGGCAAAAGTGACAGTGAGGATGCTTGAGAGCTTAGAGATCTCAGGGAACTTAGGTAATTTAAAACTTAGGGCATGCAGACTTAGAAAACATAGGGAATTTAGGACTCAATATACTTAGGGAACTTAGGGGTTGAATCGTCATAATGACTCCTCTTTATAATCTTCCCTTGGACATGTTAGAGTTTTGATGATACAATTTGAGTGGTCAAGATTAAAACATGAGGAAGGGTGGAGATTAAATCTGGGCAAGTGGCATGGATTAAGGCGGATGGATGGCTGAGATTAAAAAATGGCATAGGGCTAGGATTAATTCACATAAATATATATATAATATATAAAATATTAATATTTTAATACATAATAAACAAATATATATATATATATATATATATATATATATATATATATATATACATATAAATAATGGATGGTGGGGTTGGGAAGCATGAATGGATGACAAAGTGGCTAGATTTTTGTGTCTATAAATTTTAAGATATATTTGCACATTAATAAGATTTAAATATTTTCTAAAGAAAGAAAAATATCATCTACCTATTATCTATCTAGAAAGCAATAATACTACATCCTACAATATTTATTGTACTAGAAATTATAGAATATTCATTAAAGGTTATTTATAGATTACTCTTAAGAATTGCAAAATATTATTGAGTGCATTAGAATTCATTCTAAGAGTTTATTATCATTAAAATTACATTATTAATCCATTAAGCACTATACTAGTTGATCTTTAACTAGTTACTCTGAAGAAATTAGTTTATGTTGTTAAAGGCACAAAACTAGCACAAAAATATGCAGTACTACATGGCCAAAGAATGCCACCAATACAAGAAAAAATGTGGAGAATGAATCCACCATTAATATCCTTGAAGGAAGCCTCAAATTGAGACTTGGTGATCTCAAGATTTAAGCAGAATATAAGGATTTCATTTAAGTGCAAAGTGTAGAAATCCTTACTTCAAAAATAGCTTCTCATTAGATTGGATTAACTATCATTAAAATATCCAAGGAATCGGATTCAAATAGGAAAGAAGGATTTCATAAAAAGGTTATTCGTACTGGTGCAAATCTAATTATTACAAAGCACCTCTTTTGTTCCTTTGAAAGGACAAAAGTAATCATATTTATAGGAAGTAGCATAGACATTATATTTTATAGGTTGAAGGGCAGAGTTTGAGTAAGAGGAATGAGTCATCGAAGAGCTCACACATCTAAGAATCAAGGTGTTTAAAAACACCATTTCTCCACATCCAATCCATCCCTAGAAGCAAGCATATCACCTACAACATTGGAGCTATTATAAGAAGCCATTACCATCTGAGTCTACATAGAGAAAAGGACAATATACAAAGGAAGACCGTTTACATAGAAGAAGCGCTATCAAATCCAAGAAAAAAGGCTAGCAAATAAATATTATAAAGTATATAAAAATAGCATATTATAGTTTTAAATATACAAAGGAATAAGTGCTATATCCAAGGTTTCTACTTGGAGAGAACAACCACCATTGAAGAGTACAAGAAGCTACCATAAGACCACCATTGAGAGTACCATAATACCAAGAAGTAATACAGTTGGTGTCATCCATTATTCTCATCAATATAGCATGGTAATAGATAAGATATAATACTTGCATTTCAAGAAACATAGCAAGCCAATGTATATTTCAAATATATAGGCAAATATAGGGCATCAATACCCATCGTTAGAGCATTCAAAGAAAGGTTTACATGCACAATCTATGAGTGCCACTTAGCACAAGAGCTCTAAGCATCCAACATTCATAAAAAATCCAATGCTCACCTAGGAGGAGTTACAAGTCTTTGGGAGGTTACCACCTAACTCATCATTGCATACGTTGGAATATCAATGCCTACTAAGTAATGCTCAAGTGACACTTGTCCAAAAGTCATAAGGAAGTAGTCTTATTTAAGGCATCCATATTGAATAAGGAAAAGTATCAAAGGTCAAAGAGAAGACTAGCATTTAATGGTGTGAAGCATATTCAAAGGAATAAGTCTAATTCAAGCCTATGCATCACTCGAAGGAGAATGCCAACATTTAAGAAGTTGTCATAAGATCAGCAAATAAAATACCTCAATTTATCAAAAATCTAGCATCTCACTCATGGAAGGAATACATCATAAAACTAGCCATACCAGTGTCCAATTTGCAGAGGATAAGACCGAGAATTTTTTGAAGAAATAACATCAGTTATAGAGAAAAGAAGCACTACATAAGGGATAATTTAGCACCGATCAAAGAAGGCATTGACTGCCATTTTAAAAAATTCAAATCTGCCACCTCATGGCATCAAGGAAAATGAATACGAAGGTAAATCATACACTATTTATGGTTGCTATAAACTAAGGATATATTGGAGTTATAAGGTCATATTATATTTACTATTGCAATTCATTCACTTATCATTAGTAATATATTAAGCAAGCATATATCAAAAATATTTATATTTGCAAATAATAAAGTAGGAGGAATAAGGATTTCAACTTGATTTTTAATGCAAATATTATATTATTTTATAACATTCCATATTAGGGATTTATAAGGAATACTACATCAAAGTAGGTAATTGGAATTTAGAAACATAAAATATTAAATATCAAAGGCTATAAAGGAGGTATATTAAGGAAGATTAAGAGTTGAAATTAAATTGGCATACTTTTCTTAAAACATATTAAAGGGACAAAAAAAGTCCAACCAATATAACCTCATAAAATTAGAATGTGCTTAAGTTCAATAGGAGTAATAAGGTGTAATAGAAGTTGATTTTTGCTACTTACAAACATTACAAAATATTACAAAATCAACTCAAAATTGAACTATTGCTCTCAAAAAGCACTTTATCAATCATAAAACATATCCAAAATTACTAGGGAGACATAAGGTATTCTATAAAACTTGATAATAATAGTATTTATCAAATATTATAAAGTACTTTGTCCATTTGGGAATCACATGGTCTATACAAATGCTACAAGGATTATATTAAACCAAATCTCTTAAACTAGGGATATATAAGGAAACCTTCAAAAACATAAGCTCTAAAAAAATTCTATCAAATTGATTCCTACAATCCTAAGAAATAACAAGAAACACTATCTTAAATCTATCAAGAAGGAATATGGATGAAATAATATGAAATGCATTTATTAACAAAGAATTATTTCATGAAATGAAATTGTATTCTCAAAACTTGATAGATACCCTTGAAGGATATAAGAATATATCAGTTAGTGAAAAGGAGAGATTCTCCTTATTTCTTAATGAGGAAAAAGAGGGTAAATTTGAAGAATTAATTAGTTATCTTCATGAAAACCTTTCCAAGGTATAGTAGAATTCACAAAAGATAGTTATATTCACATTTGAGGAATATTTGATGACTTATCTATCATTAATCATGTTTGTACACACTCAACACATGAATAAATCTAACAATACAAATCAATATTATTGTGATGATAGACGAACTCCTCATGGAGTAGAAATTCCACTAGCATCAATGCAGAATCGTAGGAGAAGAAGGAGAAAAAGGAAGAAAATACATGATTGAGAGGACATGAATACCAAAGGAATCACAAAGAATGAAATAGACAAGCATCTTTAAAAGTATGAAGAACCCTTAACTACAACTCTCTTTGCATCATATGAAGACATTGACTACTTGCTTAATCAAATTACAATAAGCAATGAAGGAGAATACAAGTTCAAGTTTTGACTCAAAAAGAATAAGATGAAGATGAACCAGATCAAGGAGGATTACAGTGCAAAAGTCCATTGATGAAAGAACCTGAGCAAGCCAAAGATCATCTACAAGAAGAAGATCCATATTAAAAATGAAATATTTAATACCCAAATAATGTAATTGTGGGTAAGGATTTTTTCACCTCCTCACCCACTCTTTTTAGAGCCCGTTAGATTTTTGAAGATATTACTGTATGGGTGGGAGTTTCAATCAGTGGTAGTAATAGTAATAGGTAGAGTAAAGTTTTGGGTGGATGGAATAATGAAGTAATGTGGACCATATAATGGGTAGAATTTTTCCTTGAGAGTTTTGGCAAAACATTCCCAAAAACCTGCCCAACTCTTGGTATGGATGTTCTAGACGGTCAACAAGGGTAGAATAATTGGTTGAACCTACCCTTGAGGACAAGGAAAACCCCCACCCATATTGAGAATGGAAATTGGAACACTAGTCAAGAAAAACATATTAGAAACATCCACCCTTTCTCTCTAGAGCCCCCACCAGCAGAAGTAATAACCCCTTGGACACATGAGGTTCTTGCCATCTCACAAAACCCAAAGGAAGACCCACATGCTACTACAAAATCCCAAGTACCTGGAGTATGCATAAGTGACTAATTTTTGGTGTGGCACTCTCAAGGTACTACATTATCTATCATGCACCACCTATCCATGGGATCACCAGTTGAGAAGAAGGACGAAGAAGGACGAGGCAACTGAGCAATAATGAACTGGGTATAAGATACGAAGGTCCTGATTTATTTTGAGGCACCTACCACATTCTAGAAGATTAGATTTTTCTAGAGGAGTAGTGTACCAGGGCAGAGCTCATCAACTACAAAAATCATCTTCCCACCCACCACCATTAATGTCCAAATTTTTATATTGATATAAAAATGATTATAAATAGAAAAATTTTGATCATTCCTAAGCATGGCTCTTTAGCCATTACAATTATTATGTATGGTTTAATCCTCTGTAAATACAAATTCCTCATTGTTTGGTCCCTAAATTTTTCCTCTTGTTCTTTAATTAAATGTGTGGATGTTCATTTCTTTAGTCACTTAAGTCATCCTATGTTATTCTGCTACCTAGATTTGGTGGGGTTTTCTTGAGTGACTCAGAGGTGTGTATTCATTAATATTGGGTTATTTCTACTAACACTGACTAAACAGGAGCGATATGATTATGCATCCTGGATCTCATGCACCTATTCATTGGTACTGGAATTCACCTCCCACCCACCACTGATAGAGAGCTATAACAAAGATGTTTTTGGGTGATATATTAGGTGTTGGGTCTATATTTCTTATGGGGCATCTCACCTGCATGAGTCTTGATGCGGCTATACTTGTTCTTATGAGTTTTTGCTACAACCGTTTTAATTTTATTTCCTTATGCTTTATCTCTTTTCTTGTTATTATTTTTGGTGTAGATAGCTGGAACCACCCCACAAAGGAACGGATCTCCTTTGAAGATCATCCATCCTATATTTTGATGCAGTGAGCATTCTATGCTTGACATTGGTCTATCACCCCACCCTGAACGTGGTGTCAAATTTTTGGCCAACAATTTTTGGTGACTCTTCTAGGGAACTCATTGAATTCTCATGTTTCAAGAAATTAAATTTCAATGGCTCTTTGATTTACCCATATCTGCTCAAAGTTACCTGGTGACTCCAACTGAGCAGCACATCCATATCATGAGATCATTTACCCACTCGTGCTAAATATACAAATATCCCAAAGGACTCAAGATATGGTAAGCAGCCTTGAGCTCATTGGCAAAGATAGTATGCTCACCTGGTGACTCTGACTTTGACTCCAATAGTAGAACCAGGATCTTTGAAGACTGGTGCCTTGATGGCCTGGCCATATTTCCCTTAGTAGAATGACCCCGATCCACTAAACCTCCACTACTTATATGATATTACCAAAGGTGCCTTGAAGGCCCTAACCAAAGATAATGGAACCTTGAGAATGTCTTGGGAGCATCTTGAATATGTTGCACTGGCTCCCCTCCATGGCATTACTCATGAAGACATCATGATCAAGCTTTTGGTCATGTCTCTAGAAGGAAGGGTGTTATTGTGGTATCGTACCCTTGGGTAGGGAACTATCTTCTCATGGGTATACTTGGAAGGAGCCCTCATCGACCCCAGGGATGAATCCATGGACCCTTTCCAACTCTTGATGCACATATATTACA
Organism: Wollemia nobilis; assembly: GCA_028583015.1. NCBI lineage: Eukaryota > Viridiplantae > Streptophyta > Pinopsida > Araucariales > Araucariaceae > Wollemia > Wollemia nobilis. The sequence continues at coordinate 19,761,890 of JAQPPZ010017235.1, forward strand.
TCAAGAGGGCATATTTTGAATCCCTCATCAATTTTAACATTTGATTCAAAAGGAGCTGAAGAAGGATCCCCTTGGAATACCAGTCGTCACCCATACAAGATCACCTATACTATATTTTAGCTTTGAATTTGAATATAGACCTCCACCTACTAAAAATTTGGGAAAAGATATTCCCTCAAGTATTCCATGATATTGTATGGGTAGAGTGACTCCTACTCTAGGTAGAAATGATATTTTCCAAGGGAATATACCCTACCATCCTCGTTTCCATCCACCACTACTCCCCATCCTACCGTATAGTATCCACCATGGATCCCATCTCAAACTATGTAGGAACTAAGGTTATAAACTGGTGGGACACAAGGGGTGAATGTTGACTTAAGCTCATGTGGAAAAAGTGTAAGCATCAACATAGAAGGTGGTACCTCTATTACTTGCACCCTTTCCCAAGATGTGAAGGATCTGGATCTGGGTGGGAACACCACACATGAGGAGGGCATATTTTTACACCCTTTTTGTTTCCAATGGAACAATGAGAAAGGGCTAGGCCATTTTGATAATGGCATAGTTAACCAACCCCAATTCTTAAGGAGGTCCCATCAGTATCAGGCCCAATCAATGAGGCCTACAAGAGAAAATATGTAAAGAAGGTGGAGGTATACGAGGCTAGAATTTCATGGTAAGTAAATCCCAAAAATTGGTAATATTGAAGCCCATTTTTAGGAAAAATAGTAAAAAATAGGGCTTTGAAATGGTAAAATCTATTATCGCATTGATCATTGATTGCATAGGTACTTGTATGCATCATGATCTACCAAGTTGTGAACTCTTCATGACTTGGATAGGATGGCAATGTCGACTGGACTACAAGAAGTTCTTGAAGTTCAGTACAATTTGATCTAGTCACTATAGGTTCACTAGATGAAACTCTAAGGTAAGTCAGCAGTCGTGATGCACAAATCACACCAAAATTTTGTGTATATAAGCCAGCAGCTAAATAAAAGTGCACTAGGGTGGCCTAACTCAAAAAGAAAAATAACTTAAAATGAGTATCTAAATTTCTAAAAGCATTGTCCCTCTATTCTAATACTTTCCTTTATGACTTTGTAGCCCAATGGATAAAGGACAAGACTGAAAGGCATGCGATTGTATCATGTAAAAGCTAGACTCACTGGTATACAAATAATGATGTGAGTTAGCAGTTCACATATTGTCAAATTGATCGAAAGCGATGTCTATTCCACTACCCCTATCCTATATATATGTCACAAAGAGGAAGAATGAATCTCAAAGAGCTTATGGTATGTTTGTGGAGAGGGATAGTTTTATCAAAACCTATCAGGTGGAAATACAATTCAAAAATAGGTAGATTTATAAAACTCCTTGAGTAGCATGGCTTTTGCAACCTATCTATTATTGAATCAGCTTTGGGCTGTAGTGGAGTATGTTTATGGGTATACGATGCCTAAAGTTTCACCCAACATTGTGTCCCCTCTTATTTATCCCTTTTTGTGTGCTCTCTCTATGTGGATTTTATCATTCTAATGATTCCCTTCATCTACAATCATCATGCGACCGCTCCATATCACCATTTCCTCATTTTTTCTTCTCATTCTCACCCTCGAAGCCTCCTTCCCCCTTCTCCCTCTTCTTTCCTTTATGTGTTCTTTCTTTATTTCCATTTCGCTATTATTGTTCCCACGGTTTTCATCTCCTTGACTTGTTTCATTATTTCATTCTCTATTCATTATTTATCTATTTCCCTATTCATAAGTGCTTTACTAACCGAATGCTTGTTGGTTTCCTTTTTTTTACAAAGTAAAAAAACCCCTGTAAGTTGCAAATATTGTGGGTAATGATTTTAGCACCTCCTCACCCACTCCTTTTAGATCCCATTATATTTTTTAATATATTACTATATGGGTGGGAGGTATCATATGGTGGTAGTAGTATTCATAAGCAGACTAAAGCATTGGGTGGATGGTAGAATGAAGTAAGGCAGACCATAGAATAGGTGAATTTTTTCTCGAGAGTCTAGGTGGAACATTCCCAAAAACTTGTCCAACTCCTAGGGTAGATGTTCTAAGTGGCCAAAAAGGGTGGAATAATTGGTTGACCATACCCTTAAGGATAAGGAAAACTCTCACCCATCTTGGGTGGGGAAATGGGAGAACTAGTCGAGCAAAACATATGAGAAACACCCACCCTTTCTCTTCAAATCCCTCACCAGTAGAAGGAAGAACCCATTATACACATGAGGTTATTTCCATATACCTAAACCCAAAGGAAGACCCACCTGATATTACAGAAGCCCAAGTACCCAACATTGTACACAAAAGTGATTAATTTTTGGTGTTGTGCTCTCAAGGTATTGCATTATCTATCATGCACTGCCTAACTAGGGGATCACCAATTGAGAAGAAGGATGAGGCATCTAAGAAATAATGAACTGGGTAGAGTATCCAAAGGCCTAGATTGATCTTGAAGCACCTACCACCTTCTATAAGAATGACACTTTCCATAGTAGTGTACCAGGGCAATGCTCATCAACTATAGAAGTTATATTCCCACCCACCACCATTAATGTCCAAATTTTGATATTGACGTAAAATTATTATAAATAGTGGAATTTTGATCATTACTAAGTGTGGATATTTATCCATTACAATTATTATGCATGGTTTACTCCTCTATAAATACAGTCTCTAAATTTATCCTCTTGTTCTTTAATTAAATGTGTGAATGTTCATTTCTTTAGTCGCTTAAGTCATCCTATGTTATTCTGCTATTTGTATTCTATGGGGTTTACTTGAGTTACTTAGGGGTGTGTATTCATTAATATGGGTTGTGTGTTTAATTATTATAACTCTGGTTGAACAAGCACGCTCTGATTCTGCATCCTAGATCTCATGCACTTGTTCGTCGATACTATAATTCACTTCCCATCCACTGCTGATAGAGAGTTAGAACAAAAAAATCATTGGGTGATCTATTAGGTGTTGAGTCTATATTTATTATGGGGTATCTTGCTTGCACGAGTCTTGATGTGGCTATACCCATCCTTGTGAGTTCTGGCTATGGATATTTTAATTTATTTCCTTTTTCTTTCCCCATTTTCCTATTTTTCTTTTATGATGTAGATGGCTGGAACCACCCCACAAAGGAACTGGAATCCTCCAAAGATCGTTCATCTTATATTTTTATGCAATGGGTGTTCTATACTTGGCATTGGTCCACCACCCTGCCCTATGTGTGGTGTCAGATTTTTGACCAATAGTAATACAAGAGGGTTTTAGAGTTAGAATATATTACATTATTTGGGTCATGTAAATGTACCACCTTTGGTACATAGTTAGAGTAGATATTACTTTAGAGGGAAGTTAGCTACTTACTTCAAGCAATGTAATAAATACACAAGTGTCAATGTGCAAGGTGTCCACTTGTACATCTAGGTAGAATGCTAGCCAAGGAATCTATTTTCCTATATAAAGGGCCTCATAGTGATAGATCACAAGACATAGCATATAGATATCAAGATCATTATAGTAGAGAGTAGTAGATAGTGGTAGATCTCATGTATGGAGCACAATATAGTTTTTTAGTTTATATTAATGGAGTGACCATATCCTCCATACTGCATTTTATTTTTACCATTTTCTATTAGTAGTATATTTTAGTCATATTCCAGACTCACTTTCTTTTATCTTATCAAGACCTATGTTAGATCTCTCCCACCAAATATTTTCTCAAAAGCTAACAACATGTTTTGTAGAATGAAAGTGTGTGAAAGTATGGTGTATTTGAGATATTTATTCAATTGAGATACAATTTTTGTGAGCATTTGTTAATGGAAACTCTATGAGTTATTTTTGAGTTTTATATGTTTAAAATTTTACCATTATCATATATTTCATATTGCTATTTTATTTTAGATATTGTGGTTATTTTATCTTACGTACTTAGCTTAAAAATATAATAGTGGTATCAAATCCACAACAAGGTTTCTTCTTGCATAGGTTTTAAAGTTGCAAAGGAGAATTCCATTGTGTTGAAGGAAAACCAGTGAAGGTTGAAGATTTACCTATTCTATGAGAAAATTTGGAATAGAAGGAAAATTATAGGTCTTGAAGATAGACCTTGACATTGATGAGAATAAGAGACCCTAGAAGGAGGTCCTATTGAAATTTTTGATAGAGAGAAGAATATTCTAGATTTATATTGGCTAGAGTCTTTCCACAAGGTTGAAGGAAAACTCGTGAAGACTAGGACTCAAGATAGATTTCTTTCCACTAGTTTTGAGAATAACTAATTAAGTTTATTAATTTTATAATTATGAAAATTTGAATGTATTTTGTTGTTATAGTCTAACTTTTGTTGCAAAAATTTAATTTTTATAAGTTGAGAAGCTTTCTACAACAGATAGAGAATAATTTCACCTTTAGTTGATTTAAAGTCTATGTGCTTTCCTCGTGTAGGGATTAGTTTTGAGTTGCAACCAAAGAGTAGTCATTTTAGATTAAGGAGGTCCAAAAAGAGGCCTCATTGAAGATTGAAGACTACAAATTGAAGTTTGAAGAGACCCAAGAAAGAGGTCACATTGAAGAACTTCCAAATTTGAAAGATAGAAGATAAAAGTTTGAAGATAAAGGAGGACTACAATGAAGAACACAAGCTTATACTGAGAGGGGGGGTGAACAGTATAAGACCTCTTTTTACTTTTTCCTTTATACTTCAAAATAGTAAAGCAATATATCCAAAGCAATATCAAAACAATGCACAATATCATCCACAAAGTGACACCAATTTTAACGTGGTTCACCCAAAAATCTTGGGCTACGTCCACAAAACTTTTCTCTAAAAGTTATCTCAAAGTTCTTTGGGAAACCTTCCCAATTACAATGTTTATGAGCCTCGGCCCAAAGGAGATACCTTCCCCCAATCTGAATTTATGAGCCTCTGCTCAAAGGAGATACCTTCCCCTAGCTCTGCTCTGGTGATCCTCTAGAAGACCTCTGCCTCCGCTGCCCTTAGCAAATGGAACTCTATCCACAGAAGACACCTGTCTTCCCTGGCTCTTGCTGGAGACCTCTGTCCTCAACTCTATCACCTCCAAAGTTGGTCCTCGAATTTGCACTAAACACAGTCCTTCGGTCTAGCACAAATGTCCTCGGGTTCTTCTCATAGAACCAATGCACCTCTGTCCTCAAGTTCTCTGATAGAACTATCAAACTCAGCTTCACAAGTCCTCTACTAGGACCTGTCCAAATCTGCTCACAAGTCCCCAATGGAACCTATCCAAAACCTGCTCACAAGTCCCCAACGAAACCTGTTCAAAACCTGCTCACAAGTTCATCAAGAAAAACTTGCTTGGCATGAACCCACAAAGAGAATTGTTAGAGACCCAATGTGATTCATCAACCTCATAGAAGCATAAAGAGAATTGTTAGAGACTCAATATGTTCTATACTTAACTCCCAATCTCAATCTCAAATCTCATAGAAACATAAAGAGAATTGTTAGAGACTCAATATGTTCTATACTTAACTCCCAATATCAATCTCAACTCAATCTCAAATCTCAAAAGAATAAGATAGATGTAGTATGCTTTTCTCAAGAACATGAAACACAACCCAACAATTGCCAACCATGCAATATCTCATATAACAATGATACTCATGTTCTTTTCACCAACAATTTGGGTTTCAACAACAATGCTCATCAAACAAGGTTTAGTCAACCAACACCATTCAACTCAACATCAACCTTGAAGCATTCACCCAACCACTTTCGAAAAGGAAACCACAAACAATCCTTTTCCCTCCAATGATATTTCAGAAATCAACCACCATAAACAGATAATAGGAGAATGTGCCCATACCTTTTTGAAGTGAAGAAACCCCTTTGGAAATCTGCCACACTCAACACACTTTGAAAAAGAGCACAACAATCTTCACTTTTGAACCTCTTTACAAAAAGAAATATCTCTTTCTATATACACCTTATTTCTCCTTCTAAATGAGTTAGTCAAATAGCCCTCGAAATAAGCTTTCTAGTGATATATAATATGATATACTTTTATAAGGAAAAACACCAGAAATATCTCTTTTTCTAATCATGCATCAAGCTCCTCTCAAATAATATCCAACACCATGGGATATTTAATTTATTCCTTAAACAATATTGAAAATCATAGAACAAAGACCTTCCTCCAAAATATAGTTGACATCAAAATAAAATTCTAAGCATTTAAATCATGTCAACACCATACACCCTTTTCTCTCCATTACATTTTAATAAAACCAAAAGGATAATATTAATTTTGCTAACCTTATACCTCCCAAACCAACTTTGGAAATACCATAGACAAAAAATATGTTTTACTCACTACCTTTCCGCATAAATTGCATTTCATGAGCATACCTCTTACACCCCTAAAAAGGGGATTCGGCGTGATTTGATCCGCCGTCTCCTCTAGCCAAGTTGCTTGGCTAAACCGCGTGGGCTATCCACGCCCACGTGAGGAAGGGAGAGGGGCCTCCCTCTTATCTCCGAACAAGTCTCTTCCTTGGCATGAAAACCGAACCCTTCATCAACTCAAAACTGTCCACGGCCACCTTGTCAAAAGTTTTGTCACGGCGTGCTCAGTGATTCGACCTCAACACCCTGTCTCTGCCACGATCTCCGCACGAGTAGAATCCACCAACTAAGCCAAGCATTCGGACGAAAAATTCTTCTTCGTCACATTCCTTTAAAAAGCCACAACCTCCTAATAATCCGCGCAGTCATTTTTTTTTGCCTCCCCAAAGTGCATGAGGGAATATTTTATTGGTCTTCACAAATCACGGTCGTGGCGTAACCGGAGAGTGCGCCTTTCGACAAACCATCTCAATCTCCTTAGCCTTTTTTTTTTCCTTTGCCAAAAATTAATCGCAGGCCTCCATTCGTTGATCAACCAACATCCTTTGACCATGCAATGTTTGTCCACCACGTGCGCCTCCTCCTTGGCACCACGACCAACCCGTCACTCCTTTGACCACGCCATGCTTGTCTTCCTCCTTCGCTGGCGTAGGGGCTTCGATGTCGAGAACGAAATGCACAGGGATTAATCTCAAACTCTTGGCCAAACATTAATGAATTTATTTGCCTCATTTTATATGCACTTTGATGCATTTCCAAACACGTCGGCCCTTTTTAACATGATTTTCGTCGGTGGAAAATATTTTAATTTAAATTTTAAATAATTAAAATTTAAACTAAATATTTAAAATTAAATATCTTCATCACCGGGGCACCTTTTTCAACGAAACGAAAAGCCAACTTGGGTTTTAAGAAAAACCCATTTCAAATCTATTGTCCATGGTTTTAAATAAAACCTTTTATTTTGTCTGCCTTGGTTTTCACAAAAACCCTTCCTTGAACTTAGATTCTTTTGACATCAAATCAAATTCCTTCAAAAGCTTCTTGACATCAATGACAACTTATACACTTGAGCAAAGGCAATGTACCCAAAGTACCCAAAATTGCCAACAATCTCCCCCTTTGTCATTGATGGCAAACCTTTATTGAAAACACTTCTCAAGAGCCAAAACTGAAACCAACTGTGCTAACAACTGAGAATCTTCCTTTGAAGTTTTGCTCCCCTGACTTGAAGCTTTCCTCTTCACTTTGAAGCTCTCCCCCTTACTCATATCTCTCCCCCTTTGTCATCAATGGCAAAGGGCCACCTTTGGGGCTCGGGACTAAGAATGAGCCTCTTAGCTTAGTCCCTCCCCCACCTCCTGTTGAGGTGATTAATTCTTGGGTGGGAGTAAAACTCCCATTAGGCACTGATCATCATCAGCGTCTATAACTTCCTTGTCGGGCCTTCTCTTGTACTCTTTGTCCATATTCCTGTTCTTAACCATGCCTTGATCCTTGGACCTATTCATACCACTGTTTCTGTTCCTGTACCTTGGAAGTTCAGCTCTACACTGTCTAGTTGTGTGACCTTCATTGTTGCACTTGTAACAAGTAACAATGTTATTTCTTTGAGGCATACCTGTTCTTTGAATCCACCTATTATGACTAACCTTGTTCTGGCCAAACCTATTCTGACCAAACTTGTTCCTGTTATTTGCCTTGCAATGAACTGCCTTGTGCCCAAACCGTTGACAAGAGTAGCAATACCCTTGAAAGTAACTAGCACTTCTAAACCTGTCATTTACCTCCTTCACTTGAGCCATGCAATGTGAAGCCATGTGACCAAACCTGTGACAAGCAAAACATCTACCTTGAAACTTTCCTTTAATTGACCTCTTAGGTTCTGAAAACTTCTTCTCATTCTGAATTCTATTTTCTTTTTGGAATCTCTTACTAGATTCCCCAACCTGTTCCTTGTGATTCTTACAAAAACCAATACCTGTTTTATCTGTTGCCCTTCTTTGATCTTTGAAGATGGATTTTACCTTTTTGGAGCTATCTTGAAACCTGTAAAGCTTATCCTTGTACTCTTTAGTTTCCTCATTCAAAGAAGCCATTTTCTGTTCTAACTCACTATACTCAAGAACCTTAGACTCTAACTCATCCTTGAGTTCTTGTGTCTTAGCCATAGAGATGTCAAGACTTTCTATAAGATCATCTCTCTCCATACAACATTCATCTAACTTATCCTTGAGTCTAGCATTCTTCTTTCTTTCCTTTTTCAAAGCACTAAGAGCACTAATAAGTTCACTTTCAAGATCCTTTATTTGATTTCCTTTTGAATCATCAAAGCCTTTTTCAGATTTCTTATCACTAGAGGTGCTACCCTTTTCAAAAACCATACATGCATCTTCCTTATAGTTTTCTGAAGCATCCTCATACATACTAGAAACCAAATCATTATTTGTGCAATCATCCTCAAGGTGACCAAAATTTCCACATCTAAGACATTTCATGATAATGAATCTATGTTTCGGTTCTTCCTCTTTTTCTGATATGAACAACATCTCATTTTCATTATCACTTGAAGAACATTCACCATCACTACTAGAACACTTACTTGCTTTGTCTAGGTAGAAACTCTTCTTGTGCTTGTGAGAATACCTCTTTCCTTGATTGTTGTGCTCATCTTTGCTTCTCCTGTGATGCTTGTGCTTTTCAGAATCCTTGCTCATAGAATCCTGTTTATCTTCATCACTTTCATTCTTGGGAACAGTACAATTAGTAGCATAATGACCAAAATTTTCACAATTGAAACATCTTACATTTTTCATACTTTTGTGTTTTCTAGAGAACTTGCCTTTCTTGCTGTAATATGCCTCTTCATCACTAGAAGACTCATCACTATCTTGAAGTTGTTTACCCTTGGAATAATCCATTGTGTTCTTCACTAGCTTTTCCTTCAAGCTGTTAAACTTTTTGAAGGCACCGGCTTTGATACCAATTGAAGAACACAAGCTTATACTGAGAGGGGGGTGAACAAGTATAAGACCTCTTTTTACTTTTTCCTTTATACTTCAAAATAGTAAAGCAATATATCCAAAGCAATATCAAAACAATGCACAAAATCATCCACAAAGTGACACCAATTTTAACGTGGTTCACCCAGAAAGCTTGGGCTACGTCCACAAAACTTTTCTCTAAAAGTTATCTCAAAGTTCTTTGGGAAACCTTCCCAATTACAATGTTTATGAGCCTCGGCCCAAAGGAGATACCTTCCCCCAATCTGAATTTATGAGCCTCTGCTCAAAGGAGATACCTTCCCCTAGCTCTGCTCTGGTGATCCTCTAGAAGACCTCTGCCTCCGCTACCCTTAGCAAATGGAACTCTATCCATAGAAGACACCTGTCTTCCCTGCTCTGGCTGGAGACCTCTGTCCTCAACTCTATCACCTCCAAAGCTGGTCCTCGAATTTGCACTAAACATAGTCCTTCGGTCTAGCACAAATGTCCTCGGGTTCTTCTCATAGAACCAATGCACCTCTGTCCTCAAGTTCTCTGATAGAACTATCAAACTCAGCTTCACAAGTCCTCTGCTAGGACCTGTCCAAATCTTCTCACAAGTCCCCAATGGAACCTATCCAAAACCTGCTCACAAGTCCCCAACGGAACCTGTTCAAAACCTGCTCACAAGTTCATCAAGAAAAACTTGCTTGGCATGAACCCACAAAGAGAATTGTTAGAGACCCAATGTGATTCATCAACCTCATAGAAGCATAAAGAGAATTGTTAGAGACTCAATATGTTCTATACTTAACTCCCAATCTCAATCTCAAATCTCATAGAAACATAAAGAGAATTGTTAGAGACTCAATATGTTCTATACTTAACTCCCAATATCAATCTCAACTCAATCTCAAATCTCAAAAGAATAAGATAGATGTAGTATGCTTTTCTCAAGAACATGAAACACAACCCAACAATTGCCAACCATGCAATATCTCATATAACAATGATACTCATGTTCTTTTCACCAACAATTTGGGTTTCAACAACAATGCTCATCAAACAAGGTTTAGTCAACCAACACCATTCAACTCAACATCAACCTTGAAGCATTCACCCAACCACTTTCGAAAAGGAAACCACAAACAATCCTTTTCCCTCCAATGATATTTCAGAAATCAACCACCATAAACAGATAATAGGAGAATGTGCCCATACCTTTTTGAAGTGAAGAAACCCCTTTGGAAATCTGCCACACTCAACACACTTTGAAAAAGAGCACAACAATCTTCACTTTTGAACCTCTTTACAAAAAGAAATATCTCTTTCTATATACACCTTATTTCTCCTTCTAAATGAGTTAGTCAAATAGCCCTCGAAATAAGCTTTCTAGTGATATATAATATGATATACTTTTATAAGGAAAAACACCAAAAATCTCTCTTTTTCTAATCATGCATCAAGCTCCTCTCAAATAATATCCAACACCATGGGATATTTAATTTATTCCTTAAACAATATTGAAAATCATAGAACAAAGACCTTCCTCCAAAATATAGTTGACATCAAAATAAAATTCTAAGCATTTAAATCATGTCAACACCATACACCCTTTTCTCTCCATTACATTTTAATAAAACCAAAAGGATAATATTAATTTTGCTAACCTTATACCTCCCAAACCAACTTTGGAAATACCATAGACAAAAAATATGTTTTACTCACTACCTTTCCGCATAAATTGCATTTCATGAGCATACCTCTTACACCCCTAAAAATGGGATTCGGCGTGATTTGATCCGCCGTCTCCTCTAGCCAAGTTGCTTGGCTAAACCGCATGGGCTATCCATGCCCACGTGAGGAAGGGAGAGGGGCCTCCCTCTTATCTCCGAACAAGTCTCTTCCTTGGCACAAAAATTGAACCCTTCATCAACTCAAAACTATCCGCGGCCACCTTGTCAAAAGTTTTGTCACGGCGTGCTCAGTGATTCGACCTCAACACCCTGTCTCTGCCATGATCTCCGCACGAGTAGAATCCACCAACTAAGCCAAGCGTTCGGACGAAAAATTCTTCTTCGTCACATTCCTTTAAAAAGCCACAACCTCCTAATAATCCGTGCAGTCATTTTTTCCTCCCCAAAGTGCATGAGGGAATATTTTATTGGTCTTCACAAATCACGGTCGTGGCATAACCGGAGAGTGTGCCTTTCGACAAACCATCTCAATCTCCTTAGCCTTTTTTTTTTCTTTGCCAAAAATTAATCGCAGGCCTCCATTCGTTGATCAACCAACATCCTTTGACCACGCAATGTTTGTCCACCACGTGCGCCTCCTCCTTGGCACCACGACCAACCCGTCACTCCTTTGACCACGCCATGCTTGTCTTCCTCCTTCGCTGGCGTAGGGGCTTCGATGTCGAGAATGAAATGCACAGGGATTAATCTCAAACTCTTGGCCAAACATTAATGAATTTATTTGCCTCATTTTATATGCACTTTGATGCATTTCCAAACACGTCGGCCCTTTTTAACATGATTTCCGTCGGTGGAAAATATTTTAATTTAAATTTTAAATAATTAAAATTTAAACTAAATATTTAAAATTAAATATCTTCATCACCGGGGCACCTTTTTCAACGAAACGAAAAGCCAACTTGGGTTTTAAGAAAAACCCATTTCAAATATGTTGTCCATGGTTTTAAATAAAACCTTTTATTTTGTCTGCCTTGGTTTTCACAAAAACCCTTCCTTGAACTTAGATTCTTTTGACATCAAATCAAATTCCTTCAAAAGCTTCTTGACATCAATGACAACTTATACACTTGAGCAAAGGCAATGTACCCAAAGTACCCAAAATTGCCAACATACAAAAAGGTCCTATTGCAGATTTTAGAAGCAAAAAAAATTGGAGATCCAAGAAAGATATCTCATTTCAGAATTTTCATGGTTGGAAGATTGAAGAGACCAAGGAAATATCTCTTTAATATTTTTAGAAAAAAAATTGAGAAGATGTTGAATTAAAATATCCAAGGGAAAATGTCTCTAGAGAATTTGGAGAAGAGTAAGGCTAGAGAAAGCCTCACTGCAATGTTTAAGAAGTGGCCATTGGAAAACATTTGAAGAAAATTCATATAGGATATTGTAAGCAAGAGAAGCTCCTAAAAAGAATAATTTGGGACAATTGTATTCATATGATAACAAGCCCACAAGGAAGAAGGATCTGGGAAGAAGTTTGCCAATTTTGAGAAGATTTATGAAGACCTCAAGACATTCATATTCTTGAGGAAGAGGACATTTATAAAGGTTTTTAAGACTAATTTACAAAGAAGGAGGTTGCTAAATTTTTAGGTAGAATTTGAAGTATCACAGGATAGTGAATTGAAGAAGTTATAGAGCTGCATATTTGTTAGATTTTGAGGATCTATTTTTAAGAAAATGCAACCGTAAGATGTAAAATAAACAAGCAATGTTAACTATATGATAATGGCAATATAATATGCAAGAAAATTATATGAGAAAATCTGTAATAACTTATTAAATAGCCATTAATGAAAGCTCATAAAAATTGTACAATGTAATATAATGAACTTGAACACTCCATAAATGATGCAAGATCTACATTGTACCTACTAAACTCACTATACTTCCTAACAATCTAACTAGTAATCCTCTACTACTCTCTAAAGGGCATATATAGGGAGATATATCTCTTGGTCTTTCATCTACCTATTACTCTTCATATACCTAACCTATGACTCATGTACATGTGGACTACATGCACATTTACGTCATTGCACATTCTAACACTTGTGCATTTATTACATTGCATGAAGTAACTACTCAAACCTTAATCTAAGACAAACTCATAATCTAGTTATATACCCAAGGTGGTACATTGGCATGTACCAAATAATATAATATATTCCAACACCCCCTTGTATTATATTATTTGAGTATTAAAGACTTTAGTCTTCAATATGGGTCTTCATCTTTAAGATATTCTTCAATTTGATCTGGTCCTTCTTATTCTTATTTAATTTGTAGATGACCAAGTAATCCATAGCTTTGTTGTCCTCTCATTTTCTTTGTTCTAAATATTCTATTTTCCTGTTGACTTTTATGATATATAGGTCTTTCATTTTCTACAATCTGCTCCTTAAAAAATGCATTAGTGTTGTCTTGAAATACAACAATATCATGTGAAGTATTAATTGAATCTAGAGCATATATATCTCTATGGATTGATCCAGTAGCTTCTATCTCATTTTTATTTATGATGAGACACATATTGACTCTATTTATGTATCTAAAATCAACCATCCTTTTGCTTTCTACCAACTTGACTACTAAAATAATATTAGATGTTAATCCAAGAACATTCATTGCATTATGTAACAAAATTTTTGAAAATTTTGGACTAGGTTTTACACACCCATATTCATGTATAAGATAGGTTTTTCCATCTGCAAATTTCAACTTGAAATTGTTAGTGACTTCAAGGTAATCAAACCATTGTAAATTTCTTGTCATGTGATGACTTGCACCGGAATCAATATACCAAATGTCCTTTTCATTTTGACCTGTGAAATTGTTTGTTTTTGAAGTGATTTTGCATCTTTGATATGATATATTGGATGGATTTTGATCTTGAGTCCTTTCATAGCATATCTTTTGATAATATCTTCCTCTTGCTAATTTATCCATTATCTTAAGAACTTGTAGTATTTCTTAAGTCTCCCAATCTCTTCAATTCTTGTAGTGTATGATCAACCAATAGAATTCCTTTTAGCTCCCTAGGGTTTTGAAAATCATTATTTTTTATAATAATTTAGTTTTTCTAAATAGGAATAATACCCTTTAATTCCTAAGTATTTAGAATAGTTTTGATATAATTTTTGAATTTTAAAACCTTTGAAGTTGTCTACCTTATGACTCCCTAGTTAAGAATATGTGATCAAGTTTGATAAGATTTTTCTAATTCTCAAGTTTTGTAAAACCCTTTATATCTCCCAAGTATTTGAGTGTATTATAGTCTTGATAAAGTTCTTAGCTTCCTTTAGATATCCTTTAGAGTTGAATCCCTAATGTTTTGAAGATAATTTTAATATAATTTTCAACTCTTATTTCTCACTTTATTTCTCCTTATTGATATATGCACTTTAAATTTGATAATGTTCTCTATTTTTTAAGACTCTATATTTGGATTCCTTTTGTCCCTTTAATTTGTATAAGAGACAAGTATACATAATAATTTCCAACTTTTAAGAAATGCTATGAAAACTTCTTTTACCCTTTAATTCTCATTGGTTTAATTTTCTAAATTTCAATGATCTAAATTTTGATGTAGTACTCCTTATATATCCCTAATTTAAAAATTTAGAAAAACCATGTATTTTCAATTTCAATTTTACTTCAATTTAAAAGAACCTTATGTCTCCTTGTTTAATGATTTGCAAATATTTAATGCAATAATAGTTTCAATGCTTCTATCTCCTACTTCCTTATAAGGCATTAAATATGCTTTTCAAGGTTATTCTTTATCACCTTATTACTCCTATTATTTAAATAACCCTAGAGCATAAAAATTAATTGATTGTAACTTTAATATATGCCTTATTTTT
Organism: Wollemia nobilis; assembly: GCA_028583015.1. Classification (NCBI taxonomy): domain Eukaryota; kingdom Viridiplantae; phylum Streptophyta; class Pinopsida; order Araucariales; family Araucariaceae; genus Wollemia; species Wollemia nobilis. Next base: position 19,776,914 of record JAQPPZ010017235.1, read on the forward strand.
CCTTTGTGATTTGCAAATATTATGAGAATAAATCTTACCTTCAATATGCCAAACTTTACGTGCAATACCATTGTACTCAATTCTTAAATAATATTATAATCAGCATGGTCTCTTGCTCATTTAAAGGTGTTTGACTACATTAAATACTTCATGACACTTTATCCTCTATCTTCTTAATTCTACGCAGTGATCTTTGCATACTCTTAATATGATCTTCTTCTTCCTTCAATGCACTTTAACCTGTGTAAGCTTGATGTGTGTGCTCTCTTTAGATAGGACTATTAATACTCCTCTTTCTCCCTTTGTAATGTAAGCCACATGGCACTTAAGTTGCACTAGAATGTAGGACTTCTTGTTAGATGGTGTTGGGAGGTTACAACCTTTTGAAGGCATTAATTTAGGTGGTGAAAACCTTGTAATATGATTTGAACATTGCAATAGTAATTTTTATTCCTTCTTAGCTTGAATGGAGTGTTACTCTAGACTTGGGTGCTTTTTTTCTTTGTGCAAGAATTATGTCATTGAGGATACGTAGGTGCTTTTCTTCCTTTGTACCAAGTAGCACAAGATTCATTTGGTTGGTGTGGCAAGTGGAGGCTTATTTTCTTGCAAGTAACCAAAGCCTTCAACATCCCTTATCATTTGTTCTTGCCAAATTTCTTTATAAGTTACTTTGCTTCTCTTGTAACAACAAGATTTTTTGATGTTCAACATATGGTGGCTCCTCTCCAACAAAGGTGCCTTCTCCTATGGTGTTTGGATGCTTTCTTCAAGGTGGTTGTTCATCCAATATCTTCTCCACTTCTTCTTGGGCATTGCTTTATTATTATATTTGTTATTTGCACCTTGTATTATGTTATTCACCTTGTACTATTCTTAATGCAACTTGTATATTTGTAGCTTTATGTTGTTCTAGCTTATTCTCTCCTTGTTGCAAGTTCCTTGTGCACTATGAGCACTTCCTTCATGAGACTATGGTACTAAATTTGGTGTCTTTAGACACCTTGAATAGGATGATATTGAGCCCTTATATGGCTCTATATCCTTTGCTTCATACCTTGTGCTTTAACCTAGTTAATACTTAGTTGCACCTAGATTTTTAAGACTTTCTTAGTCTCTTTATGGATCTTTATTTCTTGAATCTATCATGGTAGCACCCGATCCAATTCTTATGCTCCTTTTGGTGGCTTATCTTCACCAATACTTTTTGCATTTATTCTACACTCAATGGTGTCTTTAACACTTCAAATCAATATTGTTTTGTGCACTAATCTTCCTTTCTTGCTTAATACTTAATGCACTTTAATAGATCTTAGAAACAACTTGTATTATGCACTATAGTCTATGTAACCTTTACTTTAGAATAATTTCTTCTTTGCTTCCAAAATATAATAGGGTGTTGACATTTTTCTTTCTTTTGAAATATATCTATTTCATGACCCTCCCTTTGGCAGAATTCTTGTTAGTTTCATTCATGATTTGCTATGTTGTCTTTTGTGGTAATAAATGATTTTCTCATGATTAATTTTTTTATACAACTTGCTATGTAGGAAAGTGTATTAAAGTTTTGGGTAAAAACTTTTTCCTTATGGATAATATTTTCCTTGATATAATTCATCTTATTATAAATTTAGGAGTTTCAATTGATTTAAAGTAGTTTCATTTTTAAATATAATAGTGAAAATATATATACATATGTGTGTATGTATATATATAGAAACAAATATTATTTGTCTTGTTTCTTGTCATTTAAAATAAAATAGTTTCTATTGGTTGTGTAATACTGTGAACTATAGCATAGGGGTAAAATATTCCCATAGGGGAAGGTGAATTAGAAAGTGTGGGAATGATTCTCAAGGTTGGTAGCAACTTACACCCAAATCGTACAAGATGTATGATTTTTCTTGTATAGTTTGCAAACTTCCCAAAACTGCTTGTGTGGACTGCAAATCATACAGTTGTGTGATCCAAATCATACAACACTATAGCTTGTACAATTTTCCACTTATTCAATATCTTAGAAGTGGTTTTGTAACACCAATCGATCAATTTTGTAATCAATTTTTTGAAAGACTAATTTTCCATATTTGGCAAGTTTTAACCATGCAATTTCATTCCAAATTGGGAAAACGATTGGTTGTACAATTTGGTACATAGGATGTATGATTTGAACAAACCCTTGTTGAACCTTTTACTCACTATTGAGAGAATATTTTTCCCTATAGCAAAATGATCACCACAACTAGAGTCTCAAACAAGAAACTCTCTCTTGCAAAGAAATTAAGTAGCATTATTCATTTCTCCAAGGTTCTTGTGAACAAACATTCATATGCATATAATCAATCAAGACTAAAGAAAATAAATGAATGTATACCAAAATAACTTAAACCATGCAAGTAATAGTTAACAAGGGGCCTTTAATGATTTGAACAAGTACTTTGCAATCATAATCCATGAAATCAACCAAATGGCAAAGATAGCTTCTTTTAATGTTCTTGAGATTAAAGTGATCTACTCGAAACCCAATTAGTAACCTCTTTTATCTTCAGCTTAAAAATATTCCAAATGAGAAAGTGTGTGGTATAAGCCACTTCATTTTAAGCTTCGTGCCTTTAACATGAGGTTCATTTTTAGAGTTAGCGGGTTCATTTTATCTTTATTTAAAAGTGTTCCACTATCCCTATGTTAGCATTTGGTGTTAGTAAAGTTAGCAATGTTAGCAACAATTAGTAAGTTAGAAAGTTAGGATTCATTCACTTGATCTGATTTAGTGTGCATTTGGAATTAGTAGCCCTCCTAAACCCATATTTTATCTAAAAATTAGATGAAGGTGTTTGGAGATGCAAGAATGAAAACAAATGCAAAAATTCTAGAATGGACCCGAATCGAGAATAGTAGATTTTAAAGCAAGACTAATCTAAATATCAGAAAACTAAAACAGAAACATTATTTACAAAAGTTAGCTGGAAAAGCAAAATAGGACATTAATTTGGTTAGCAATCTCCTCCCTGCAAAACCCCAAGTTATGAGATGAAATTCTAAAACAACCTGACCTAACAGACCTGCAACATAAACACAATCAAATTAGATCAGATGCAAGACTCTAAGGAAACAAATAATTGCATCATTCCATCATTCACCTATCGTAACCCACTTTATGGCATAAACGAATAGATACAAGAAGCAATAATGCAAAGGAAATATTTACAGAAATAGCAGCAGTCTTAGTTTCAATCTCCTTTTGATTTCACACACAAGAGTTGCTCTTGCCAAAAAAAAACTCCTTTATTCCGAAAGATAGTCTTTGTTTTTTTTCTACAATTTCCAGACCATCTCCACTTCTTTAATGGCATATTTAAAACTTCTGAAAAAAAAATTGTTTCTCCCTCCATGACTATTCGTTTTCACCTTCCCTTGTGCATGCATGTGTTTTGATTTCCAAAAAAAACTTTTTGTTTCTATTCTGTGGCCCTTCGTTTCATTTCCATGGTTTGGCTTCACTTTTCGTTTGATTTCGAAAGAATGTTTCCTTTTCTCCACATGGGCTTGCGTTCGTTTCCTTCCGTGTGTAACGACCATCTTAAATGATTTCAAATCATTAAAGATTCCTTATGTAATGTTTTATCTTATTCATTGGATTTTGTCCTTATGTCCACGTCACTATTATCAGATGCACTGTCAACTGCTCTGTTGCCTTGGTGAAAATTGGACATGTCGCGATATCGCGACACTTCTTGTTTCTCTGCTTGCCTGCCCCTTTTGAATCGCGAAAATACAACATGTCGCGATATCGCGACACTTTTTCTCTTTTGGCTGCGACAATGCAACATGTCACGATATCGTGACACTTTTTCTCTTTTGGTCGTGACAATGCAACATGTCGCGATATCGTGACACTTTTTCTCTTTTGGCCACGACAATGCAACATGTCACGATATCATGACACTTTTCTTCTTTTGGCCGCGATAATGCAACATGTCGCGATATCGTGACACTTTTTCTCTTTTGTTCTTTCTTTTCTCGTTTGGTTGCAAAAATGCAACATGTCGCAATATCGCGACACTTTTCTTTCTTCTCTTGCTCTTGGTCACGAAAATGCAACATGTCGCGATATCGCGACACTTTTCTTTCTTGTTCTTTCTTTTCTCATTTGGTCACGAAAATGCAACATGTCGCGATATCGCGACACTTTTCTTTCTTCTCTTGATCTTGTTCCTTCTGGCTGCGAAAATGCAACATGTGATATCGCGACACTTTTCTTCTTTTGGCTGCGAAAATGCAACATGTCGTGATATCGTGACACTTTTTCTCTTTTGGCCGTGACAATGCAACATGTCACGATATCGTGACACTTTTTCTCTTTTGTCCGCGACAATGCAACATGTCACGATATCGTGACACCTTTTCTCCTTTGGCTATGACAATGCAACATGTCATGATATCACGACACTTTTTATATTTTGGCCGCGACCATGCAACATGCGGTGATATCGCGACCCTTTTTCCTCCTTGCTCTCTCTCTTTGCTTTGGACCGCAAAAATGCAACATGTCGCGATATCGCGACACTTTTTTCTCCTTGCGGTGTTTTGCTTTTTCTTTGATCTTTAGCATATGGGCCACTTCGGTCTTCTTGGAAAACATGCAAAAAATGTGGGTCCCCAATTTTGGGGTACATTGTGGAGCAACCACAACAAATGGTGACTCTGCTGGGAAATGCTCCTGAGCATTTCGATGAGAAACCCAACTTGAAAACCTTACAACTCAACTACAAGCATTAGCAAATATCCAAAGAATGTAAATAAACCAAAAATACATGAAACATTAGAATTATTCAGCATCCGCTCAATGTGTGCATAGTGATTCATTCTTTATCATTTGAAATAGTTCCCCATTCTATTGCCAATTTCACATGAATGCATATAATGAATCATGGAGGGTCTATGCAAGATCGAATGTATTGCCAGCATAATGAACTATGGCTGACCTGCTTTACCAGGACTCTTAACTTTTAGTAGCACGAGTGCAAACATATAAACTATCAAACCCTCTTAGGACAAAACATGCATGAATTGAGTTCATATACCCAATATCAAGGTTGGTTATGCGCCACTGCAATATTGAATCAATGTGCATGTGTAAGTGAAATCAGAGCTTTGGGGAATTAGATTCTCAACCTAAGCATGATGAGAATTTAACCCTATCCTTACTACTCTGATTTGAGTTCATTACCTCATCTTAAGAAAAATGATTAAACCTATTATGGATAACTTCAGGCTAGCCTGTCCATGTGAGCGCTACCAGGATAGCCTGTCCATGTGAGCGATCAGAGGTCTTGCTTTTAAATGAGACGTGTCATCATGCATGAGCCTACTCCACTGCCAGTTAGGCATCTATAGCCCCGGTGGAGATCAGCCCCATAGTCCAGGCTTTGGCTTTGGCTTTCTTGAATTTTAGGGATGACTACCCATCCTTGTGAGGGACACGTAGTATGATCCTTCCAACTCAAATGATATGATGGAGGTGGATTAATGATGGATTTCTTGAATTTTAGGGATGAATACCCATCCTTGTGAGGGACACGTAGTATGATCCTTCCAACTCAAATGATATGATGGAGGTGGATTAATGATGGATTTCTTAAATTTTAGGGATGACTACCCATCCTTGTGAGGGACACGTAGTATGATCCTTCCAACTCAAATGATGTTATGGATTAGTAATGATATGATGGAGGTGGATTAGTAATGGCTTCCTTGAATCTTAGGGATGACTACTCATCCTTGCAAGGGACGTGTAGTATGATCCTTTCAATCCAAGTGATGTTATGGAGGTGGAGTAGTAATGGCTTCCTTGAATCTTAGGGATGACTACTCATCCTTATGAGGGACATGTAGTACGATCCTTTCAATCCAAGTGATGTTATGGAGGTGGAGTGGTGAAAACCACTGTTTCATGGACTATGTTTTGCATGATGGGACAAACAAGAAAAATTCTTTTCGCCTCAATTTTCTTCCAAGTAAGGTTTCAACCATTTTGCCCAAGATGTTCTTTATATGTGCAGAACATGTCTAATTCAAGACAATGCGGCATTAGTTTCCAACCCCAAGACCTTACTTAATGTTTATTGTGCAATGATCCTAAGAGGGTCTGACATGCTTTTGGTGGTTGTTTTTGAAATATGGAATGGAATGAGACTCGAGGCTATTATGCAATGCATCTTGAACACAAATGGGTAATATGGATTATACAAAAATGCTTCACCCTATCTTGCAAAATTGACAACTTTCATGTATCCCAAATTTCAAACGATATTCTTTAATGTATTTGCAGTGCTCGTGGAGCTTTCTGTAATACAATTATGTTGTTTCATATACTGTAATGGCATTAGCAGACCCATGTCCTGTCCCATATTTATAGTTGAATTCCTCGAGTACTTGTGCTGCCTCTTTTCGATCAATGCAACAAAGGTAAATTCCTTCATGGTTTTTCTTGTATAATGCATCAGATTTGATTAGAAAATTAGCAAATTTTAAACACAAGGATCTTCGTTGAGTAGAATTTAAATGTTGTGGACACTTACCATTCAGTAAAAAATACATGACATCTACGTACCACTCATCTTCAGTTATATCTGCTATTTCATAATGTTGACAGGAAATTAAGGGATCATTTTCTGCTATGGCCTTAACCAACCCTTGTCCCCGCACTATCTTCATAGGTTGAATTTCAAGATCAAATTCTTTAGGAGTTGAGATCCACTTACCTCACATTTCATCCAGTTCATTCTATATAAACATGGCTTTAACTGCAGGATCTGGGACTATAGCAAACACCCTATTATGGACTATATAATGTCTAAATTTTTTTACAGTCTTAAATAGGGCATACATTTGCTTGTCCAAGATGGAATATCTCAATTTCGCATCTTTGAGAGGATTACTAAGGAAGGTAATGGGATTTTCAATGTTGCATTCACTCTTCTGAGTTAGAACACTCGCAAAGGAATGGTCTGAAGCAAATGTGTAAATGTAGAAAGGCTTCGCATAGTCAGGACTCACTAAAATTGGGGCTCTAGAAATTGCATCCTTGATTCTTTGGAAAGCATCCCTGTTTTCATTCGTCCATTTGATTTGGGCCTCTTTCTTCAACATATCGTTCAAGGGTTTTGCAATTTTTGAAAAACCTGAAATAAATTTTCTAACAAAATTAATTTTCCCAAAAAATGATCTCAATTCTTTTTTGCTATTGGGAAAAGGGATCTGTTGTATGGCATCTATTCTTTCAAGATCAATGGAAATTCCATATTTGGATATTACATGCCCCAATAATTTTCCTTTCGTTACCCCAAAAATGTACTTCTTTGGATTGAGTGAAATGTCATGTTCCCTACACCTTTGGAGAACTTTCCTTAGATCCTTGACATGGTTCTCCCTATTCTTAGAAAAGACAGGAATATCATCTACATAGACAATAATGCACTTACCGATGAGTCCCTTAAAGGCAAATTCCATGGCTCATTGGAATGTAGCACCTGCATTCAATAATCCAAAAGGCATTCTCCTATATGCAAACATGCCCCATTTTGTGGTGAAGGCGGTTTTCATCCTATCATTAGGATGGATGAGGACTTGATTGTATCTTGAATAGCCATCTAGGAATGACATCATTTCCGACCCATTTACCTTTTGAAGGATTTCATCAATGGTAGGTAAAGGGTAATTGTCCTTTTGTGAGGCCTTATTCAGATTTCTAAAATCAATACATAGCGTTATCTCTCCACTCTTTTTGCTCACAGGGACCAAGTTAGCAACCCATGTGGAATGCCTAACAGGAAAGATGATTTTAGCTTCTAATAGTCGCTTTACCTCCTTTTCTATCAAGGGCTCTAGTAACGGATTAACTGGCCTATGTCTTTGCCTAAAGGGTTTGGAGTCTGGCTTCAAAGGGATTGTATGCATTATAACATTCTGATCATAAGTTCTCAACTCTTTATAGCTCCAAGCTATGCAATCTATGTATTCCTTCAATGCATTGGCAATGGAATTATTTTCATGTTCTTTACATGCCTTTGCAATGAGTATTTTGCGAGGGTTTTCTGCACTTCCAATATTAACTGAGTCACAAGCCTCTTTGGGCGGTGGAATTTTCTCTCTCCTTTCGGTTGGTATCCAATATCAAAAAATTTCTCTAATGAGGCCATCCCATTTGGCATCTTATTCCATTTTCTAGTAGCTTCCATTTTCAAACCTGCCTCTTCTTGCCCCCTCTCGTCTTCATCAATAACCTGATTTTTAAAGATACCAGAATTAGTAACAAAACTGAATATATGCCTGTCACTATCAAAGACTTGGAAATTCGTGATGTTATCAGGTATCAAGGGGCAAGGGACTAATTCTATGGAAAATTTCTTGCACTTCTTGTGATCCGCTGGTTTAAGCATGCTAGCAACTACGACCAAAGAATCTGCCAAACGATTGCCTTTTCTAGAGATTAGAGATATGTTAAAAGCATCAAATTCATTTATTAAATCTCTAAATCTGGTTTGGTAAAGGTTGAGCCGCTTGTTCTTACATACATATTTTCCTTTAACTTGTTTTACCACCAATTTAGAATCACCTAAGACCTTGATACATTTGATTTTCTTCCGAAGGGCCAATTGAAGTCCGAAAATCAAGGCCTCATATTCTGCCACATTGTTGGTGGTTGGGAACTATAATCTATATGCAACCGACATAGGTTTTCTATCTAGACATGAAAGTTCAATCCTAGCTCCCACCCCTTGTTTGGAATTGGATACATCAAATCTTAAAGTCCAAACCTTATGGTGTTCTTCAGAATCATTGCATCCAATACTTCCATTTTGAGAATTCTCAAGAATTTCTACATCCAAGCAATAGGCTCCTAATTCAGTTTCAATGTATTGAATCTCATTAGGTTTGTTGTATTCTATTATCATTTCCTTGAGCCTAGGTTCACTATCAATTCAAATTTGGTTGGCCACTCCTCTCCAAGGCAACCACATATGTGAAGAGTTTGTTACAATGTATCCATTTAAGTTCTTGCTCCAATCTCTTCCCAACACCATGCCATATTTGATGGGAATGTTAAGTACCAATATATCTATGTGATGTTGAACCCTAGGTTCTGAGTTGACCTGAATAAGAATATCCCTTATTTCTCCCACTGCCTCCATGGGTGATCTATCCAGTTGCACCACCTTGCTTTTAGAAGGTTTTGGTGTAAGTCCCAATTTTTGATAGATTTCTAGGGGCATAATTCTACCAGAGGACCCTAAATCTATTAGACAATTGTGTATATTTCTACCAGCAATTCTAATGGTTATGAGAAATGGGGGCACATCTCGCTTTTCCCCTTTCAAAACCAATTGGGATTCAACACCCTTAGCTTCATTAACTTGGGTAGGTGGATCCAAACCTTTTGGTAGACCTACTTCTTGGCCTAAAAGTTGGGACATATCATACATTGAGACATTGGCCTTAGTTTTCTTCATGTCTTCTATCAAGTCATAAGTGGGTTTTTCCAAATTGACATGTTTTGTACCAACTTAGACTTCTCTTCCATTTATGGAGGAGGTGGATTAACATAGCCTTTGAAATCAGGAGGAAGTAATGGGTTGTTTGGAGGGGTAGAGGAAGTTTTGGGATCCTTAGAACTCCTTGTGTAATACTTGTGATTTCCTTTCCCAAAATGTTTATTGGCATGAACTTCCAATATTTCTTCATATTCTTTTCCAAAAAACTCCACATCCTCCTCTTCTTCACTTTCTTGGGAATATATAACTTCAGTCAATATAGACTCCTACTTTCCATGGCAACAATGCAGGAAATCGTTATCTCAAAATCCTGACTCTCCAAAATCTTCCGATACATCTGCCTGATTGGCTACGGGATTGGGTACTCACCCATTATTAGGATGTGTGTTGTATGTTCCTTTTCCTCTATGGTTATGAGGTCGGTTATGAACCATGACTTAGTAAAATTTTTTATTAACATTTCCCACAGTAACCAAAACTTTAGCCAATGTTTCCTTCATGTCTTCTATCACAGATTCAGGCCCATGTGCTTGGGGCACTATAATTTTGGGCCCAACTATATTTGCTACATTAGCCACCTCTAGAACAAGTACAATGGCTTGGGTCTGGGCACTTTGATTCCATCCTGGATTCACACTTTGAATAGGAGTGATTGTTGGATAAGTCATTGGGCTTGGCGTACTAATCGAAGTGAACCCAGGTATGGTCAACAAGTTATTGCTCATACTGAACCCAGGAAAGGTCATCGGGTTATTTGGAATCAATGCCTGTGTTGAAACAGAGGCATTAGGATAAGTGGGAAATAATGCGACTTGAGATGGTTGTTGGAAATTTTTCATTGTTGGAACTTGTGGTGCCATTAGTTGATTCATCATGGCAAATTGATTGTATGGACCGTATTGTCTCATCCCAGTCAATTGAGACAACCCTACTCTGGGTAAATTCATTTGTTGTTCAAGGGCCATTGTCTTTGCATAAGCTAACGAAAGCATCGTAACCTGAGGATTCTTTCTAGTCAACAAGGATGTTAACGGATCTAAAGCTCCAAAGTACAGTTGCAGGGCCACCGCAGGATCTACTGCAAAGTGGCGAGTTAAATTTGTATATAGTTTTTGGAACCTCTGATTGAATGTTCTTATGGGCTCATTGGGTAACCTTTTGCATGATACAAATAAATTATAAATTATGGAAGGATCCAACAACATTCGAAATTGGCTAATAAAGGCAGCTTCTAATTGGGCCCATGAAGTAATGGACCTTGTGGGAAGATTCTTGTACCATTCATTGGCCGTACTATCTAGACTAGCAGGGAAAATTCGACAAGCGATATCTTCATGTGTAACTCCTTGTCTAAACATGTAATCCTTGTAAATTTGGACATGTTCTTCGGTTGTTATGGGACCATCATGCATGAATTTAGGTAATCCCCTTTCAATATTTCTAGGCAAGTCATGGACTACCCCAGGGATATCCAAGGGAGAACTTTGTGCACCATACCAAAGGGTAGGTGGTTTTTGTTGTTGTTGTTGTTGTTGGGCCATGTTATTCAAAGGTGTTGACCCTATAGGAACAATGGTGACACTTGTAATGATGGGGACAGACGCACTTGGTATAGCTGTCACGTTTGAAATTGTGGGCTCAGGCCCACTAGATGTACTTGAGTCTAAAGACACTCCTAACTCAAGTACACCAGGTGGTATTTCGATCTCAAATGTTTTGTTTCTTGACTTCCTAGCAGTGGAATAAAGGCTTTAAAAAATAGTTTCCCCTATGTTTTTGGACCTAGTAGCTATGTACTCAGGTTGGGCCAGCTTGAAGACTCTAGAACTTTAAAAGACTTCTCTCAACTTACTTGCAAAATGAAACAAATAAATGTTATACCTATAAGCACAATAGGTGGAAACAAAACTACCCACGTTAATCATTAGAACAGATCGCAATCACAAAGCAATAAATAAGGCCCTCCTTCTAGCACCAAAATGTTGAGTGAATATTTTGCCCTATAGCAAAATGATCACCACAACTAGAGTCTCAAACAAGAAACTCTCTCTTGCAAAGAAATTAAGTAGCATTATTCATTTCTCCAAGGTTCTTGTGAAAAAACATTCATATGCATATAATAAATCAAGACGAAAGTAAATAAATGAATGTATACCAAAATAACTTAAACCATGCAAATAACAGTTAACAAGGGGCCTTTAATGATTCGAACAAGTACTTTGCAATCATAATCCATTAAATCAACCAAATGGCGAAGATAGCTTCTTTTAATGTTCTTGAGATTAAAGTAATCTACTCGAAACCCAGTTAGTAACCTCTTTTATCTTCAGCTTAAAAATATTCCAAATGAGAAAGTGTGTGGTATAAGCCACTTCATTTTAAACTCCGTGCCTTTAACATGAGGTTCATTTTTAGAGTTAGCAGGTTCGTTTTATCTTTATTTAAAAGTGTTCCACTATCCCTATGTTAGCATTTAGTGTTAGTAAAGTTAGCAATAATTAGTAAGTTAGAAAGTTAGGATTCATTCACTTGATCTGATTTAGTGTGCATTTGGAATTAGTAGCCCTCCTAAACCCATATTTTATCTGAAAATTAGATGAAGGTGTTTGGAGATGCAAGAATGAAAACAAATGCAGAAATTTTGGAATGGACCCGAATCCATAATAGTAGATTTTAAAGCAAGACTAATCTAAATATTAGAAAACTAAAATAAAAACATTATTTACAAAAGTTAGCTGGAAAAGCAAAACAGGACATTAATTTGGTTAGCAATCTCCTCCCTGCAAAACCCCAAGTTATGAGATGAAATTCTAAAACAACCTGACCTAACAGACCTGCAACATAAACACAGTCAAATTAGATCAAATGCAAGACTCTAAGGAAACAAACAATCGCATCATTCCATCATTCACCTATCGTAACCCACTTTATGGCGTAAATGAATAGATACAAGAAGCAATAATGCAAAGGAAAGATTTACAGAAATAGCAGTAGTCTTAGTTTCAATCTCCTTTTGATTTCACACACAAGAGTTGCTCTTGCCAAAAAAAAACTCCTTTATTCCGAAAGATAGTCTTTGTTTTTTTTCTACAATTTCCAGCCCCTCTCCACTTCTTTAATGGCGTATTTAAAACTTCTGAAAAAAAAATTGTTTCTCCCTCCATGACTGTTCGTTTTCACCTTCCCTTGTGCATGCATGTGTTTTGATTTCCAAAAAAAACTTTTTGTTTCTATTCTATGGCCCTTCGTTTCATTTCCATGGTTTGGCTTCACTTTTCATTTGATTTCGAAAGAACGTTTCCTTTTCTCCACATGGGCTTGCGTCTGTTTCCTTCCATGTGTAATGGCCATCTTAAATGATTTCAAATCATTAAAGATTCCTTATGTAACATTTTATCTTATTCATTGGATTTTGTCCTTATGTCCACGTCACTATTATCAGACGCACTGTCAACTACTCTGTTGCCTTGGAAAAAATATTTCTCTATTGGGTTCACTACACATGGTTACTAACTTCTAGAGATTTTATCCCATATTGATTGGCCTTTTCTTCTGTGGTAGCCAAAATTTTATCTAGCTCCTCATGCCCATATGCTCCCTTGCATAACTTCTCTATCAACATGGTTTTTTTTCAGGCTACTACAGATAACTCCTCATTCTTTTTTGTAATGACCTATATATTTTTATGAATATCAACTTCATAAGCTACAATACACTCATCCTTAGCCCTAAGTTGAGCCTTATGATCCATAATTAGCTCATTGTAGTGCTTGGTATCCTTTTCCATCTCCTTGATCTTATGATTCTTCTCCTACAAATTGTTCATTTTGTGTTGTCATCTGTGCTTCTAACTACTTTGTGCACTCTTCTACTTGTTGAATCACATATTGCTTTTTCTCCTCCTATGAGTGGAGCTTGTCTTCATAAGCCTTCTTGATGTCATTCCATTCTGCTTTCATCTTCTTCAATCTTTCCTTGACCTCGATCTTGCTACATACTAGTTATTCTTCCATCATAGCCATTTCCTTTTAATTAGCCTCCACTTCTTCCCTTTGTGCTTTCTTGGCTTGATAAATTTGTTCAATACCCAAGCTAAGCCACTCGATCCAATAAGTTAGGAAATTGAATTTTCTCAAGGTGAAGGCCAATTTTGAAGGTACTCTTCAAAATTCCATACCTAGTGTATTCAAAGGAAAAGTCTAGCATGTTGTCTTATCGAAGTACACACATGGATACTTGCGGTAATTTGTCTTCACTCTCTCTGGTAAATCATATCTTCCTAACATCATAGTTACCTCTTCCCTAGTTAACAACCCTCGGTGTTGTACATAAATTTGTGCTATATGCCTAGAATAATATTTATTGCACACCCACTCCACAATCCTATCTAATTTAGTGAATTTTTTCTCCCTCCACTATTTCAATTGTCCAATGCCACCAATACATAATTGCACCTAGCACTGGTAAACATTTCACTAGCTTGTTGGAAGAAGTGCTCAACCTGTTCATCAGTATTTTCACCCTCATCCCTTGCAATACCAAATCGAGGTACTTCAACTAAAAATCTTGTAGGAATCCATGCATTAATATCTTGTGGTGGGATTTGTTCTTCTTCTTCCTCTTCTTGTAGATTTGAATTTCCTCCATATTCTTTTATCGCACTAATTACTTTCCCTTATTGGAGAAAAATATGTGATACTACCTTGTTCATCTCTCCTTATTCATGTGATCTGATCTCCTCAATATTAATGATCTCTTGTAGAGACTACTACTCTATTATTGGTACTTAGACTTCCTCTTGTGGGTTAGGTAAGTACTCTTGTTGCATTTATACCAATCCATCATATTTTGGGTTCAGTTGCATTCCCCTTAGTGTTGCAACTGTCTGATTTGGAGTAAACTCATCTAGTAGTGGCTATGTGCTTACCTACTCCTATTTATTGATACCACCTCATATCATAATCTTTATATTTTTTTCCCTTGGATTCCTTGAATGGAACTTCCACCACTACTTTACCTTTTAGGGTTGGTGTTACCACTGTTCTTCTTGCTAAATATTTGAATGAATCCAAAAAATAAAAATCCATGGTCTGGAGCAATGTCAAATATCCCATTACTCCTCCCACTTCTTCCATACCAGGTATATTAAAATTTAGCAAATTCAACCCTTCTGAATAGGGTTATGCATAGTGGTGAATATTCACAAATTGGGTGAATATTAGGATTTCCAAAATTAGAAATTGGCGAATATGAGGACCCTCGATGTTGGCCCATTCACCTAAAATTTTTAGGATCAATTTTTTCTTAGGGTTAATTTACCATAATATATATCCAAACATAGGTATATTTGTACTCGTTGGAAATATCTTTTCAAGCCTAATCTAATGGTGGTGTTTTTAGGAAGTTATAAGATGATTTAATAGGTCAAAAGTGGTCCCAAATATGACCTTACATTTTAGGGATTCAAATACCTCAAATTTTTGTGTGAATATTCTTGATTTGATTTTCTTAGGATTCTCCATGATTCACCTCAATTTTTATTAGGATTCACCATTTTTTTACAAGTACATTTTGAGTCCAACCCCTTATGCATAACCCTGCTTTCGAGTTTGAGTGTCCTTCATCTGGATTAATTGGCACCTACTCGGGTTGTTATTTCTACATGGAATTCTTCATATGTTTCTCCCATTACCTATGTGTTTAAATTTTTATAGGACTGGATTACCATTCTACTCTCTCCTCCTCTTTACAAGGTAGTGGTTACACCTATAGTTGTTGGTCATGTGCCTACTATTCCAAGGTAGGTTCTAATTATCTTCATATTTTCCTCCTAGGATGAACAACCTTGTTAGATGCAGCCTCAATGTCTTCCTACATCAGATATTTGATGGCTTTCTTGGCATTGGATTTCTTGAAAGTCACCTTCAATAAGAGCACAGTCTTTGCCCATCGCAGTATGGTAGGTTGATCTAATGGCAATTCCTAAGGTTGTGTCCTACTAGGAAAAGGAATACATATTCTGGATACTACATCTAACAAAAGAGCGATAAAATGAAAGGTCATGGGGAAGTTCTTCCTCCTAGTTTTTAATAACTTATGAATTTGTTGCTCCATATAGGTTTCATAATCATACTTCACCCCCTTGGAGATACCTTCCACATGCTATGCCATCCAAAATGGCATCTCAAAAGCTTGTGATTCTCTTGATAAGTGATCCATGATAATATTTATTGCACATGCCAACTCATTAGTCTTCAATATATTTTGCTTGATTATGTGACTTCTAGAACCAAAAATCTTAGCTATAATAGGTGACTTCGTAGATGTGAGTGTCGTAATCAACTTGTGAGCCTTAATCAGATTGACCATATTCTTCAAAATTAGAGCTCCCTTCTTGGGTAATCCAAATGTTCTTTAAAATTCCTCCACTGAAAACTCCACCTTAATGTGTTGATTACCCACTCTCACAAAGGTGCAATTATCAACGGGATCATATGACTAAACAATTTGTAACAAGTATTCATTGAAGAATACTTTATTTTGTGGTAGGATTTGCATGATGATGCTCACTCTGGACTTCTTCAACACAAGCTTTAATGGATACTTATCTTCATTATTGTCCCACCATTTTTGATAAAATTCTATGTTTGACTACCCAAAAGTGATATCATTGATATCCACTTGCTCTTCTTCTGCTTCACTGAGTAACTCATCCTATTTTTTGGGGTAGCCTCTCAATGAATTTTACTATGAAGCTCCTATCGGTGTGCCCTTGGTGGTTCCATATTCTCTTACTAAAATTGTAGCGGTGCACTACCTCTACCACCATGCCAATATCTTTGATCTCTCCATGGCCTATACCCTCTCTGTCTCCAAGGATGACTACCACACCTCCCACGTGACTAAAATTATCGCCCTTGGTCTTGAATGGGGTAAACTATGCTAGATTTCCTACGTTGTGAATCTCTTTGATGTAATTGTCTTGGTGATCTTTCCATCCTAGTTTTTACAATATGATCAAAATGAGCTCAAAAATCTTACCTATATCTCATACTTATACCATCATCGAGTAGAAACTATGTTCGTACAATCTTCGGTCATCTTGGTAAATCAAGACAACTCATCACAAACTACTCCTAAAATCTATACAAATACTTCCAAAATGTACAAGTATTGCTAGAAATTGTACAAGGGCTCTGCTAATCATACATGTATATTTTAAAATTGTACAATCACTACCAATCCGTACAACTCCACCCAAAATCGTTCAATTGCACTTGATTTCATACACTTTCATCAAATCATACAATATCATTTAGAAAACATACAAGCAGCCCCAAATAATACAAGGGCATCTCCCTTCTGTACAATCACATCAAAATTCATACAACTACAAGAATTCATAATTACCTATGAATTGCACAAATCAGGTCCTCAAAATCCCTAAAATCATAAAATCACACCTCCAAATTGTACAAACGGCCCTAGAAAACTTCACATGATTGAGAACCCATGTTTTTGTCAAAATGATATGATTTCTAGAATACCCATTTGTTGAAAGTGTGCAATATTTCTTTTTGATGCAACTCTGATGCAGTTGTGTAATTTCTCCTTCAATCAGTGTAATTTCTCTCCAAGAAAACTTTTATGGACACTATGGCAGCATTGTACAACCATCATTTTATTATTTTCCACACATACAAAGTCATAGAAATTATTTTGTGCTTTTATGGTTGATTTCCTACCCTAGGGTTTATCGTTTTACTCCTTTGTTTCCAGCAATTCACTCACTTCACTATTTCTAAAAAATCAAACCCTAGCCCTACTTTTTCTAAGATAAGGATTTTCTTTGGTGCCTCCCTAATTCAAACCCTTATTTTTATATTCACTTTTCTCCACATGCAACACGATTTCTAAAATTAACTCGACTTTTCTGGAGTAAAACCCTTGTTTTGGCTTATTTTCTCAATTTGGCTTGCTTTTTTGAAAATAAAAGTTCTTGTGGTGCAAATCTAAAATGGGTGATAAAAAATTGTAGTAAAGTGGTAAATTTTAAATGCCCATATGGAAAAATTTCATTGGTTACACTCTTTTCACTTTTGAATCCTCTGAATTCCAATGTTGCATGTGTACGATTTGCAAGTGGGAAAAAGAAATTATGCATGATGCCTTGATTTTTATAGTTTTTGAAACCCTAACATATCCTTGCATGAAATTTTTCCACCTTAACCTCCCTTGCATGTAAATTTATCTTTTTGTATGGATGATTGACAACTCATATTTCTTTATGGAACACCTTATACAACCCATAATTCTTTATGGAACACCTTGTAACTTTATCACTTTTGTCCTTTTAACCATTGATGGAACACCTTGTACAGTTATAATTTGTATGATTTCATCTTGTACAATTTCACACTATATGATTTTACACTATATAATTTCATATTCTATGGTTCCATTATGTATGATTTCATATTGTATAATATCATCTTGTACAGTTCCATTTTGTATGATTTGATAATGAACAGTTTCATCTTGTATGATTTGACTTGTATTCGTACAATCTTACCCAACTGTATGATTTCACTTACCATTTGTATGATTTGTACCAATTGTACGATCACACCCATATTCACGCAGTAATCGTATAGTTCCCTCTTACAAAATTGTACAATCCTATTCTTCCTTGGACAATTATGATTGTATGATGGGTTGTTCTATTTGGACATCTTCCATGACATCTTCTATAACAACCTCTTCCATAACATCTTCCAATTTTATAGTTGGTCTATCCTCAATGTCATACAATAATTTACCTTTTTTATTTCTATGATGAGTATCACAAACTACATCACTAGTGATAACCTTCCTCTTCACACCCTGGCTTTGGGCTACATATACCTGTGGTGATGATTTTGCATCACTTTTCCAAATCAAAGCATAATCCAAAGCCTCTTGGTATGATCTTGGAGAATATGTCTTCATATTTTTTTAATACATCGGTATAATTCCGTCTATGAACCATATATTTGTCAATACCTCTGACTTATCTTTCTCCAAATAGTCAAACAACTGTTAGGACCCTTCTCCTAACATAAACTATTAATTATATTATATTATATTTATTAAGGGACATATCCCTTCACATTTCACACCTTTTAGATAGATATAATAGGACAATGATAGGATGTTCCAAAAGGGCATCCAAGAACATTTATTCATATCAATTATGGGTTCTACCTTACAATCCAATAATGATTATTCTTAAAAGCGATTTTTTTTCCAAGTTTGCATTTAATTTCATATTCAATTAAGTGGTATCCTAACCTCTAGTACAGAGCTATTACAACCAGATAGAAATTTATTTTCCTATCTTCAGGACATCAAACCTGCCTATCTGTTCCACTGCCCTCTAGTGAACCGATGGTTCTACCGATCCGATCTGCCCACCGAAGACCCTGTGTTAGCATCTTTGCACACCGGTAAATAATTCTTATACATTCAATGATAAAAATCAAAGGAAAGATACATATAAGGTTTGAAGCTACCTGATTGGCCCTCTGCCATTTACCTGCAACAAATCAAGACAACAAGTTTTTAATTTTCGGTGACCCTATGTAATTTCTACGCATCGACGAAGAACTCCCATACAATTAGTGATAAAAATTGAAGGATATGAGCATACAACATTGGACTCATGTTTCCATTGCTACTCACCTGAGATCGAAGGTAAACAACTCGATTGAACATCTAAAATACCATTATTTTCATCACAGTCGAGGACCCTACAATTTTTTGATGACTCAGTTCGCAGCGGATAGAAAAAATTAAAATTTTTATAAAGTTCCTAAGGTGCATAAAATTCTCTGACCACCAGAGTAAATTTTTGATGTCAAAAGGAGAGGACATCAAAAATCTTGTTTTACGAATTGTCCCACATCGTTGTGGGAAAATGCTTTGTGGGGTTTATAACCACCAAAGTGCACAAAGGTAATTGCCTAGTGCACTAGGCATAAAGCACACATGTGTAGGCAGTTCGAGGCTCATGATTCATAGGCATTAAAGTCATGTTCTCACTGACTTTCAATAAACCTGCTCGTCAAACACCCTAGCTCCACTTTGCCCTTCATGCCACCTTTGCCTAGCCCCAGCTCTACTCCACCCTTCACGTCGTCTCCACCTGCCCCACCTCTGCTCCACCTCCACTTAGCTACCACCTTATCCCCGCCATTACGCCGCTCGATCATCGCTCAACCAACATAGTTGTAAAACAAGTTTTTGGCACCCATAAAACTAGATTGTCAAATTTGTATTTTAAATTTTGCAAAAAAAAATTCAATTTTTTGCAAAAACAAAACAAATTTTGGCAAAAATATTCTATTGCAAAATTAATTTCAAAACCTGAAGACCTTTTTTAAAGCATAAACCACACCCTAAATTTTTGAGGGAAGGTGATCCCAATATACAGTGAAGGAGATTGTGAAAGAAGTCTCAAAATAAATGGCAAAGGATATTGCGAAGGATATCTCGAAAGAGGTTTCAAAGGAAATGAAAGACAGATGCAAGGAATGGCATTTTGGAAGAATAATTTAGAGGATAAGATTTTTGCAAAAATAGCAGACCTAACCATGAGCATCACCAATTTGAATATAGAGATATCCACTAAATTGGATGCTACAACCCATTCCATGAATTTAGTACAACAAAATTTGATGCTAATGCAAAGCGGTCAACAAAAAACTATGCCACCGCAATAGACATTAATAGGGGAACCACATACATCAATCCTTACTCGTACCACAAAGCTAGATTTTCCAAAATTTAATGGAGGCGACCCTAAAAATTGGATATATAGGGTAGATCAATATTTCACCTTATATCAAATTCCAGAGATTCAAAAAGTTTGTATTGCATCATTTCACTTAGAACAGATTGCAACACAATTGTACCAGTGGTATAAAAAAACAAAAGGTCCTCCCACATGGACCAAATTCACAAAAAAACTAATGTTGCAATTTGGCCCTACCAAATTTGAAGACTTCACAAGAGCCCTCACAAAACTTCATCAAACATCCACAGTAATGGAATACCAAGCACGATTCAATAAGTTGGCGAACCTTACATCAGGACTCGATGCATCATTCTTCCAAAGTTGCTTCATCAATGGCCTAAAATAAGACATTTAAATTGAAGTACAAATACAAAACCCTATCGACATGATGTATGTAGTGGCATTAGCCAAATTATAGACGAGAAGAACAATAACCAAAGGTGAATAGGAAGAGTTTTTACAAGAAAACCACCAAATATCTACACCAAGAAAAAACTGAATAAGATCATGCCAATCAAATGAATTAGCCAAGAGGATCTAAAAGAAAGACGAGAAAAGGGCCTTAATTTCCATTGCGATGAAAAAGTTACCCCCAACCACAAATGCATCTCACCAAAATTATATATTTTGGACACAGTTGATTGCACCCCCAAAGATGAGGATGACATCGAAGTGGAAGTAATAACTGAGGTTGTAGAATAAAATCAAGAGGATAAAACAAAAATATTCTTTAACGCACTAGAAAGGTATTTGGCCCCACAAATGATGAAGATAAAAGAGTATTTTAAGAAACAAAACCCTATTGTGCTCTTAGAATCTAGTAGCACTCACAATTTTATAGATCCCAGTTTGGCAAAACAAGCTAATTATTTAATATATCCTTGTAATAACTTTGAAGTCATGATTGGAAATGGTGGAAAAATTGCATGTAAAGGCAAATGCAGGAATATCAAACTCACAATGGGAGAGTATAATATGAAAGTAGATATATATGCACTACCATTAGGAGGATGTGACTTTGCTTTAGGAGTACAATGGCTATGAACGCTCGATAAAATTCAATGGGACTTTGAAGAACTATGGATGCAATTTATACAAAACAACCAAACTTACACAATTCAAGGTTTAAAAATAGGTCCCACACAAATAGTAAGTTCCCATAGAATGGAAAATATTCTACGCAAAGGAGGAAGAGGCATGGTTTCCCAACTATTTTCCTTGCAAACCACTAACGAAGAACAACTAGAGGCACCAGAATTAATAAAACTCCTAGAGAAACATGATAAAATATTCAAAGAACTAGAGGGATTGCCTCCACAGTGAAGCCATGATCATGCCATCCAATTACTTTCGGGACACCAACCTCCTAATATTAGACCTTACCGATATCCATACTTATAGAAGACAGAAATAGAAAAATTAGTACAAGATATACTAAGGGCAGGATTCATTCAACCCAGTAGAATCCCTTACTCTTCACTAGTCACACTAGTAAGAAAAAAGGATGGATCATGGCACCTATGTGTGGATTTTCGTGCCCTCAACAAAATAATGATCAAAGATAAATTTCCTATTCCATTCATCGATGAATTACTCGATAAACTTAATGGAGCCGCATACATTTCTAAACATGATTTAAGATCTGGATACCACCATTTTCGAGTTAAGAAAAGTGATATACCCAAAATAGCTTTTCACACTCACGAGGGGTATTATGAATTTTTGGTGATGCCATTTTGTCTCACCAATGCTCCATCCACATTTCAAAGTCTTATGAACAAGGTATTTTTTCCTTTTCTTCAAAAATTTATTCTAGTTTTCTTTGTGTTAAGTGTGAACGATACGAGTGCAATAGATTGAATAAACTATATAGTACATCGTAGGCCTAGATTAGCCCGGGAGAAGCGGATCCAACAATATTCCGCTCAACAACTAGCTAACAAATTAACAATAAAATAATGTAATAACAAATAGCTATGCTAACATCCCCCCTTATTACATTATTTAGGTAAGGTAATAACTACTAGCTATGCTAACATCCCCCCATACAACAATATTTGGGTAAAGTATATAACTGCCCCAATACAGTGAAAGAATAAGAATAGAAATGAAAGAATGATGGCTCATGCTTTGTCTAGCTCTGGCTCATGGCTCTGGTTCTGGCTCTAAGCATACCTCTGGGTCTATCTCGGGATCTGCCTGTGAATCTGCCTCTGGATCTGCTTGTAGATCTGCCTCTGGAACTTTGTCTCTGGGTCTGTCTTTAGGTCTGTCTCTGGGTCATTATCTCTGGGACTGCCACTAGGTCTGTCACTGGATCTACCATAGGTTTTACCTTTTTGATAAAATCCATACAACATTTCTTTCATCATGGTCCATTGTGTGAAATTTGTCCATCCACAATCTATATGAACCTTGTTAGCCATTTTCATTTTGTACCAACAATTGGAAGAAGAGTGATTCCTACATCCACATGAATCACAAGGATGTAATCTCCAACACTTAGCTGCAACATGTCCTGTCTTTCCATAGTGACTGCAACAATGCTTTTTAGGAGTTGTAGGAGATTTAGGTTTTACAAACATAGAATTACTGGTACTTGCATGTCCAGTATAGCCAAGGCCTTCATGCTTTGCCCTGACACAGCATTATTGGAGATTTAGTGCCTTGTTCCTGTTTACCTATTCTCTCACCATTGAATCCCATTTTCTTCATAATTTTAGAACCAAATCCTTTGGTGTGTTTTTCAAAACACCCAATTTCATCATCTTCATAAATACTTTTAACAATATTGCATTTGTCGCTATTGATGAGATTATGGAGTTCATTTTTAGGAGGTTCAGTTTTTAAGTCACTAGTGTCACAAGCAAAATCTTCTACTGTGATGAGATCACCTATGCTACAACTGATATATGCCATTATAGGCATGAGGTCGCTTGTATCACAATAAGCATTGGCCATCATGGGCTCAAGGTCACGTGTCACAATAAGCATTCGCCACCATGGGCTGAAGGTCACTTGTGTCACCACAAGCATCGACCATTAGGGGTTTGACCTATGTTTCCTCACTAAAGTCCCTGTACACTTTACGTTGGAAAATATCAATAGAAATCAATGATATGTAGACTACCCTTATGACGCTTATAGGGATTTGAACACCATTCTTCTGAAGATCTTCAGAATCTTCAAAATCTTTGAGAATGGATTTTACACCACTGCGTAGTGTAGAATATTTTTCATCCTCATAAAAATCCTGGAAGCGCAAAATGGGCGCTCCAGAAGGATTTTCCCACTGGTTTGTAAAAAATTACAATATTTGCCTCTTAGGCAGATTAGCACAAAAAATGTCATCAAAAAAAAATTCCCCTGTGTGAAGTACTTCAAACAAACAAAGTTTGTTGTTTATGAAGCCTAAAAAAAACAAGTTTGAATTTTGATGATTTTATGCCTCTTTGATTGCCTTTAAACAAAGTTTGATTTCCTCTTTGTTTTCCTTTTTCAAAGGTATTTTTAAATTCAAGTTGTGAAAAAAAATATTTTCTAATGAAGTAAAAACAATAGTTTAATTAAATATTATTTTTCTTAAAAAAAATAATTTAAGAAAAAATAAAATATTTAATTTAAACTAATTTTTAAAATCATTAAAAATATATTTAAATCAAACTTAAATGAAAAAAGTGTATACCTTTTGGGTCGGTTGGGGCTTGAACCCCCGACCTTTCCTCCTCAAGTGCCTTGGCACCTGGCTTGCAGCCAGTCGGGCTACCACTGCCCATGGATCATAAAGAGCACCTTGTGCTCTATGTTTTGGCACCCTCCACCGGGACGTGCTACGACGGCTCCTCCACGGTGGTAATTCTCCAGTGCTCGACGTCGCTCCACTGGGTGATGCTGCTACCTGTGGGTGGTGTGTCCCCTCCTCTCATGGCATGACAGTGATCAAATCCCACTCCAGTGAATTCAAAATGTAGACTTGGAGGTTTAAATGGTAGTTGGTGCATCCATGACGATTGCTAAACCAGTAAATTTCCTCAGGTTTGGGCACAGGTGAGAAGAACCTGTTGCACCATCTGCAACAATGAACGCTGCACGATTTGCTCTATCTTGCAATACCAACGATCAGGTCTTCTACGCTGGATCACGCCCTTCTGCGATCTCCTCAACTGGAGCGTTGCAATGTCGTTCTGCTCACGGTCTGCGGTAATGTCGTTCTGTGCTGCAATGTCATTCACAGCATCAAAACTGTGTTGGGGTTTGAATCAACATGCAATGGCCGATCGCTAACGTCAGAGGCTACAATTTTTGTAGCAATCAAAAGAAATATTTCATTTACACTGGGACTAATATCCCACATGCGGGATGCGAGGGCTCGCTAAGCTCTTTAAAAAACAAAGAGCTAACATACTGTAATGACTACCTTCGGGTAGTCGTGCCATCCATGAACTGGTTTTGTCACCCCATGCAATAAAGCACTGCCACATCGCCACCTAGCAGGTCTAGCTCCATGCAGCGTCGCCACCCAGTAGGTCTAGCTCCACGTAGGATTCTAGATCCATCACCTTTGGTCCATTGGCCACGTGTAGTCTATCTAGGTTCCCACCTTAGGTATGCCACCACGTCACGTGTCTTCGATCACTTCACCTAGCTAGCATCCGTCATGATTGTGCGGTTGTCCAGTAGTGTGGCCAGGCCAACCCATTGCTTGTCAACATCAGGTTGACTTTCGATCACCACCTCGATCCCCTAGTCCCTTAGATCTCACCTTTGACACTCGTCAAGTCCTTAGGTCCTCCGCTTCGGTCTACGGGGTCAGATCTATTGTTGTGCATGCCTAGCAGTGCCTGCCAAGTCCAGCAAGCTGGTACTGCCTAGATCTGTAAGTCTATCGAAGCACTGCCAAGTCCAACAAACCTATCGGAGCTCTCATACAACAATCGAGCCGAGAGCATAGGCTCTGATACCATGTTAAGTGTGAACAATACGAGTGCAATAGATTGAATAAACTATATAGTACATCGTAGGCCTAGATTAGCCCGGGAGAAGCGGATCCAACAATATTCCGCTCAACAACTAGCTAACAAATTAACAATAAAATAATGTAATAACAAACAGCTACGCTAACACTTTGATGCTATTTTGATCTACAACAAGACTTGGGAAGAACACTTAAAACATATAGAACACGCACTCAATATATTGGAGGAAAATAAATTATATGCAAAGAGATAAAAATGTTCATTTGGCCAACAAGAAATTGAATACCTCGGACATATTATCTCCAAGGAAGGAGTTAAAGTAGATCTTAGTAAAATTGAAGATGTGAAAAATTGGTTGATTCCAAAAACACTAAAAGGTTTGCATGGGTTCTTAGGATTAACTGGCTACTATCATAAATTTGTCAAGGATTATAAAAAAATGGTGGCACCCTTAATGGCACTACTTAAGAAGAATGCCTTCTTATGGTCTCCACAAGCTAATGAAGCATTCATGACCTTAAAAAATGCCATGTGTACCACCCCTATCCTAGCCATGCCAGATTTTTCCCAACCATTTATTATTGAAAATGACGCTTCAGGAGTAGGAATGGGAGCAGTGTTCATGCAAAATGAAATACCCTTAGCATTCACTAGTAAGGTATTTTAAAAAAAGAATTTAGCATGTTCCACTTATGAAAAATAAATGTTGGCTATTTTCCATGCTATCCAACATTGAAGACCATACGTTATTGGAAAAAAATTCATTATCTGCACTGATCACCACAACTTAAAATACCTTTTGGAACAAAGGATAACCACTCTAGAACAACAAAAGTGGGTGACAAAACTATTAGGCTATGATTATGAAATCATATACAAAAAAGGGAAAGATAACATGGTTGTCGATGCACTTTCCATAAAGTTCGAGGAAAATTTCCAATTACATGCTCTTTCCTGCCCTATTTTGAGATGGATCGAACAAGTCAAGGAAGAATAGTATGCAGATCCTACCACACATACCATAATTTAATACCTTCAACAAAACCCCATGAGCAAACCTCATTATTCTTGGTAAGATAACATACTCTGTTATAAAGAACATCTTGTCCTCTCACCCACATCATCTTATCGTACAAAGCTTTTACATGAGCTTCACACTACACCTACTGCAAGACACTCTAAATTCCTCAAAACCTACAAAAGAGTGACTAAATACTTTTATTGTATAGGGATGAAAAGTGATATCAAGAGATTCATCAATGAATGTGAAACATACCAAAGAAATAAAGGAAAAATAATAGCAACACCAGGCCTTCTTCAACCCATCCCCATACCAACAAAAACATAGGTGGATATTTTAATGAATTTCATTGAAGTCCTTCCCAAATTGGTAGGAAAAACAAACATCTTAGTGGTGGTCGATCGTTTATCGAAATACACCCATTTTTTTCCAATAACCCACCCATATACCGCTAGTACTATCACCCAAATTTTCCTGGACAATATCTTTAAGTTACATGGCATGCCTTCAACTATAGTTAGTGATCGTGATCCCACTTTCACTAGTAGTTTTTGGAAAGAATTATTTAAACTCCAAGGTACTCAACTTCGGATGAGCTCCGCTTACCATCCCCAAACATATGGCCAAATATAAATTGTTAATAAATTCTTATAAACTTATCTCTGATATTTCATTACCATAAAACCCCTCCACTGGGTTAAATGGCTTCCATTAATAGAATGGTGGTATAATACGACATATCACACAACCATAAAAATGACCCCTTTCGAAGCACTTTATGGCCAATCACCTCCATCCCTAACCTCTTATATTCTCAAAAATACAAAGGTGCCCACTTTAGAGAAGGAGCTTGTTAATCAAGAGAATATTATCCAAAATCTAAAAGACAATCTACACATCACCCAACACCACATGAAGCAACAAGTGGACAAACATTGAATAGAGTAAGTTTTTCAAGAAGGTGATATGGTATTTCTTCACCTTCAACCATATCATCAGACTTATTTAAAAATTAAGGGGTCTCAAAAGTTAGCACCTAAATTTTATGGCCCCTATAAAGTTCTACAACGTATTGGACCGGTCGCATATAAGATTGAGTTACCAGAATCCTCCAAAATCCATCGGGTCTTCCATGTTTCTTTTCTTCAAGTTGTAGTAGGTACTCACATTACTACTCAAACTCAACTTCCAGAGTTTACCGACAATGGGGCCCTCATGATTGAACCAGAAGCTATCTTAGATCGCCACATGTACCACCTTCGCAATCGCACCATCATCGAAGTATTGATTCAGTGGAAAGGTCTACCTTTAGAGGATGTTATGTGGGATACCCTCCATCACATTCAACAACAATTTCTACAATTTTAAATTTGAGGACAAATTTTTTTTGAGGGTGGCATGTTAGGACCGTCCTCCTAACATAAACTATTAATTATATTATATTATATTTATTAAGGGACATGTCCCTTCACATTCACACCTCTTAGATAGATATAATAGGACAATGCTAGATATGTCCCAAAAGGGCATCCAAGAACATTTATTCATTTTAATTTTGGGTTCTACCTTACAATCCAATAGCAATTCTTCTTAAAAGTGATTCTTTTTTCTAAGTTTACATTCAATTTCATATTCAATTAAGTGGTATCCTAACAACAACCTACTCAACCTTCGATTGTAAGAATGAACAGACTCATTCTATCCTTGCACTTCGTAAATTTCATCATTATCATATGATCAAAATTATTTCACAAATGTATCATGCAATTATTCTTATATCTTGTACTTATCCTCTAATAAATATATATACCAGTCTATTGTAAATTCTTGAAATATTGCAGGAAACAACCATCTCCAATCTACCTCATTGGTCTACCCAATTGCTTTCCACACCATGTGGTAAATTCTCCAATGCCTAATTGGGTCTTCCTTCCCATATCCTATGAAAAGTGGGTACCTTTTTGTTCCTTACTCTCTTGGCTACACTAGCCATTGTTGGATCTCCTTCCTCTTCACTTGATGAAGTATCTCCTGGAATCCTTGACTGATTCCTCCTTGTAGGTGACTCACTATGCTGGTCCTCATAAAAAGTATCTCTTTGAGGTATCTTATACTCACCAAATAATTTTTTTCTAACTTTCTATGCATATTTGCTACACAACCTCCTTCACTTATGTGTAATTTTTGGCCTTAGTATTTCCTCTTGAGACCTCGTGTGTTGTTGCTCTTGTGCCTAACTCCCATCCATTGCACTCCTTTGTAACCTATCTACCACTTTCTTAGGTGTCACCATCCACTCAGCTCAACCTCACACAATTTTCTCATTATATTTAATTATACCAACGTTCTCCTTGACTCTAGGTGCTTATTGCTTCTCTTTCATTTTGATCAAAAATTTATCCAACCTCTCAATATCTCCTTCATTAGATGTTCATACTTGTTCTATCATTAGTTCATGTGTATTGTTTTTAACACTATTCACATTCATTCTTTGAGAAATTATTGTGCTCCTTCTAACTAGGATATCTTCTCCTTGATCCCATCTCCTACACCTTTGCACACTTGTATCTGTCATTCACCTCCAATTTAGTAGTACTCACAATTTGTCACTTTGCATGATCTTATCGATTGCAATAATTTTGACCTATTTTTAGCAAAAATGCCAAGGTTTGATAAGGCGATGGTGTCAAATATAGCACAATGATTCAGTATTCCTAGAGGGGGAGGTGATTTACAAAGTATGGAAATTATTCTCAAATTTGGTAGCAACTTACACCCAAATCACACAAGGTGTACATTTTTTATTGTACGGTTTGCATACTTTCCAAAATTTCTTGTGCGAACTACAAATAATATAGTTGTACAATAAAAATTATATAACACTACAACTTATAAAATTTTCCACTTATTTAATACCTTAGAAGGAATTTAGGATTTGGTAAGGCTTGCGGATTAGGTAAGTTTGGGGGTTTTTAAAATACCCATTGTTGCTCCTTATTTAATTATCGGAGATTTTGTAACACCAATCGATCAGTTTTGTAATCGATTTCTCTAAAAGGCTAATTTTCCATATTTGGCAAGTTTTAACCATGCAATTTCATTCCAAATTGGGCAAACAATTGGTTGTACAGTTTGGTACACAGGATGTACGATTTGACCAAACCCTTGTTGAACCTTTTACTCACAAATTTTCCAATTTGTACCACAACTCTTTCCAAGTTAAGTTTTGGAATGTTTTCCTAATGCAATTGCTAGCTTTCCTTCCAACATGCAAACCCTAACTCAGTGTCAATGAATTAATATCAATACCAACATTTTCAAAAATTATACAACTAATAAGTGGCATCTCTGTATAGCCATAAATCATCATTTAATAACTTCTCACATTCACATCAGGGTCATAGGAACATCAGAAACTATTTCCATTGTAATTCCACCAATCTAACATAGCCATTTAGTCATTCAACATATAATCTGCACATACAATAATAACAACACACAATGGAATTCACATAGTATAGAATCAAAGATATTTTTTTGGTATATTCATATTATAGATACTCCTATATAATATATCCATTTTTACTGATCACAATAGTCATATATTCAACAATGGACATCAATAAGGAATACATCAAACGTCTACTATGAATAATCCAGAACTCTCAAGAACTATGAAAAACCTAAAAAATTGAATATAGGGCTATATAATGCATGCTCAGGTTGTTCCAAACTAGTTCCTAAGACATCACATTACTTACAACTGCCATCTTGAATTATCTCAAAACAATTAATTACAAGGTCTTACTAAGTCTAGTTTTATCTTTATCAAATTTATCTCAAATGCACATTTCACATAATTTAATTAATATTTCAAGTTGTACATTTGCAAACCTTGTACGTTTACACCTAATTGTACATTTTTCCCACTTGTAAATTTTAATCAAAATTGAAAAAAATTATGCAAATACAAAAATCGTCTCTTCTTCTTCTGGGAGGTGGACTTGTTGCCTACATGAACAAGATTTACTAACATTTTGTTTCTTTTCAAAAAATACATCATTGGAGGTTTTCCTTAAGGTTTTTGGTCCTCTTATTTCATAAAATAAAAACCACAAAAATATATGAATTTCTACCTTCCAAAGGTTCTTGTTTATAAAATTAAAGAAGAATTTTAGTACATTTTAATTTTGTATTTATGAGATTAATGATTTGCATGGAGTTGTCACCAAGCCATAATCATAGCATATGAAAACACTTTGATTTACTTAAGTTTTAAATCATAGAGAGTGTTGGATATATTGTTTTGAAAATTTATGCTCACCATGTACCTCGAGTGGAGGAAGATGTGTGACCTTGATTTTGGTGTTAATGTTTGTGCCTTAATGAATGCTCTAGGAAACAGGAAGATGGGAATGATGGATGGTCCTTCGAAAGAAAATAGGGAGTAAGGAAAATGGAAGTGAGGTAAATAAGGATAAAAACTAGAAGACAAATAAGAGGGCAGGTGATAAGAGCTACAAGAAATAGATTTTTGGAGCTTTCACGATGCTACCTGGTATGTTAGTGAGGTCTCTGGTTTACGCGAGGAACTTATGATGTTATGCGTTTAATTAGCTAGATTTTGGCCTAAGATAAAGAATTTGGAACAACTAATATAGATGTAGAAGAAATGGATCTAATTTCTATTTCCAGTTCTATTAGTTAAAAATTATCTTTGTGCTAACAGTAGATGAAGTGAGGGATTATGGTCTTGATTGTAAAACTAGCATGTGCATCCAGTTGAAGATATCCTGGTGGTTTTTGGGTTATCAATGACCAAATAATACTATGATTTCCATGGTGACCATAAAAATGCTGAGTAGTTTAATTCACTTGCTATTATAACGATTTTACAATAGAGTAATCTATAGTAAACCTAGACATAGAACTATCATTGTCAGTTTTGTTGAAGGTATGCATTGAATTTGCTTAGCTGGATTGTAAGTTGTTTATCTAGGTTTGGAGGGTCATTGTGAATCCACAAGAGGTAGTGAATTGATTTTGAGGCTAAGGGAAACACATATAGGTAGAACCTTTGGCAATGAAACCATTATTTCCCCAAATATTTATTGATAGTTGGAAAAAGTGTATGAGCTGGAGAAGTATGGCAAAATCAAATGAAACTTTGAGGCTTATCTTAGTAACTAAAAGTGTCACATAAAACTAAAAATTTATTAACCATGTTTAGATAGACTTAAAATGATTAGTGTGCCTTAATTATGTTTCAATGTGGATCATGTTGAGAATTTTATACATGGTAAGGTTGTATTAAAATTAGAGCACATGCACGTAGGGGAAAGAATCATATTTATCCAATATTCATGATTGTTTGCTTCGTATTATGAATCACTCAGGATATGTGGATTTGGTATGAATTAATGTGTAGTTCTGTTGATATATATTTGTATATTTATCATTTATTAAGTAAAATAATCCTATTTATATACAATATTAATGACTATTTGCTTCGTATTAGAAATCACTTAGGATATGTGGTTTTGGTATGAATGAATGTGCAGTTTTGTTGATATATATTTGTATATTTATCATTGATTAGAGGAAAATTCCTATTTATATCTAATATTAATGATCGTTTACTTCATATTATGAATTACTCAGGATATGTGGATTTGGTATGAATGAACGTGCAGTTATGTTTATATATACTTGTATATTTATGAGTTAATTTACATAAATAATAAATTAGAGGAGTTCTTTGCATGTGGAGATAGTCTTGGGTGCATTATGTCTTATTGAACTTAAGTCGTTTGCTGAAGAAGGATTACCATTTTCTATTGTGATGGTATTAAGAATCTCTAAATGATATGAGATTGGTATTTGGTTCACTGGTTAGAAAATGATAGTATATATATTTGATAAAAGTCTTCTTGTGCAAACCAAAGACCTCATGTAGATAGAATTATAGGAAACTAAAAACATTGTAGTGGAGGCAACAGTGGGTAAAAGTGACCACACTTCATTCGACATTGTTGGGGAATTTAATCTTGGTTTTAGGATTCTCGAATTATGGATTAAATTGTTGTGTTGTGCAGAAATCGAGATGTCGATTCTCTAGGAGAAAGAATCTAATTTAAGTCCATGTATTTAATGAATCTTATGTTATCCCAAAAATGGAAAAATATATTTGAAATGTATATTTTGTTGTAAAAAATTCCATTAACGTATTGTACTTGTTACTTGTGAAATGATGTATTATAACAAATGGTTTTTGTTATGTTTTTGGGTAACCTTTGTATTATCAGGATATATATTTATATCTTTTAATAATTTTACAACCAAAGTATAAGATCTATAATAATATTTAGATATGTATGTATGTATGTTTAGCTCACCCAATTAGGGTATTTATGTAGCTTAAAAATGAAGCCTTTGGATAGCTTTTAAAAGGGGGAGAATAAATATTTTAAGGTTGCAAACATGTGTCTTGTTGACTAAGAAAATTGGATGTTGATAATAAGTCACCCTTTAGCATAGATAGTAATTGATTTTATGCATTGGTTTTCAACTGGTCGTCCATGAGTAAGATGTTGAATCCAACTTAAAGGAAATAAGAGGGAAGATCTTATTTCCCTATAAGGAGATGGAGTGATGCCCTATTGATGAGGTAGAGATGATAAAATAATGTAAATTTCGAGACCCCAGAATTAGGTATGGATGCTCCTAATAATAAGAGGGAAGATCTTACTACAATTGTTGCCTTACTAAAATAACATATGGAAACACAAAAATAATTGTTAGAGGCTATAGTGAATCAAGATTCACAAGCTAGAAATTCTAGAGTGATATAAGATAATGAAATCTCTTCAAAGACACAATAGGCTAGAATATTATTGGAGGTAGAATTCGGAAAAGGTATGAAACCTTCCAAGTTCAATGGATAGGAAGATTGTGATAAAGCCAAAGCTTGGCTAGAAAATTTTTGTAACATAAATAAATATTCCACCAACACTCGAATGTCCTATACCACTTTGCATTTGCAAGGGGTTGGTTTGGATTTGTGGGAAACATTTAGTGGGGAACAAGATATTGAGACTACAATTGATTTGAAATGGGAGAACTTTGTGAGGCTTTCAAAGAAAAATTCCTCACCAAACACTTCTACACCAAGAATTTTGAGGAATTCACCAACCTTAGACAAGGGACTAGGACTATGGAGGTATATTATCAAAAATTCATCAAGATATTGAAGTATGTACCCGTGTATAATGAGAAAATAAAGGTACATACATTTATTCTAGGAGCGAATCCCAGAGTAGGGCATGAAGTGAATATGCAGGAACCTAGTACTCTTTAGAAGGCCTATGATCTAGCTAGTAAATCTGAAACTTATCTCAAGCTTTACTTCAAATATGAAGGGGAATCTAAGCAGGATAGAGAGGCACTAAGAAAAAGAAATAGTGCAGGGTTCATGAAATAGAAAAGTGAATAGGAAAACAAGAGTTCCCCTAGGTAGGACAAAATAAATGATAGGAAGAAAGAATAGTTTAGGAAAATATATAAAGGGAAGAACCAAAATCCTAATAATTGCAACAATGATAATAACCGACCACCAGCATAGGTTCAGGTCAATCCCTCACTAGCAGTGAAAATAGAATATTAATAAAAGTAGAAAACATATGTAAGACCTAAAGCATGATGTTATGAATGTGGTGGTTTACATTACGCTAAAAAAATGTCCACTTAAAGCAGGATCAAGTTCAAAAGGAAAGGAACCTACTTATAAAGAACTTGCACACAAGATTTATGCAGCAACAAGGAGTAAGAACTTGGAAGGACAAGCCACTCCACTACTGATAAAAGGTAATATTTTTGGTAGAGATGTTAGAATTCTAATTGATAGTGGTGCCACAAATAGCTTTATTTCCACTATATTAATTAAAAATATACCAGGAAAGGCCAGGAATCTTGGCACATGGGTGGAAGGTCGAGTATGGCTCAATATAAACTTACTTTGTATACCAGTGTTATCCTATGGCTGAAATTATCTTACCTGGTGGCACAATTGTAGGTTGCCTTTATGTTGCACCGCTACATTATTTTGATGTAGTTATAGGAATGGATTATCTACAAGAACATAAGGCTATAATAAATTTCTAGGATAGATGGATTGATTACTCGAAATATGGTGGGTAAGTACAAAGGGTGTATGGCCTGTAGGGAGAATTTTGACCCTAGATCCTCTCCACAATGCAACTTAAGAAGGCAATGAAAATAGGAGGAGCAATTTATGTAGTGAAGTTAAATAAGATAGAATATGAAAATAAGGGAGAGGTGTTTGAGAAAAACCCAGTACTTCAAAAGTTCAAAGATATATTTCTAGAAGATCTACCTAGATTATCCCCTAAACATGAATTTTATTTCACAATTGAACTTCAACCTAGAACAGAACCTATTCATAGAGATCCTTATATAATAAATATGATTGAAATGCAATAACTGAAATTGCAGTTACAAGGATTACTAGAAAATTTATTGATTAGACCAAGCATCTTACCGTGGGATGCATCAGTGTTGTTTGTCAAGAAAATTGATGGTTCCTTGTGACTATGTATAGACTATAGGATGTTAAACAAGTAAACCGTTAAAAAAAATATCCTCTACCCAAAATCGAAGATCTCTTTGACTAGCTTAAATATGACACTATCTTTTCAAAAATTGATCTAAAGTTAGGATACCACCAATTGAGGATTCGAGAAGAGGATACCCATAAGACAACCTTAAAAACTTATTATGGATATTATGAGTTTATTGTCTTACCTTTTGGTCTATCGAATGCTCTAGCAGTATTTCATGAAGTATTTTTAGAAAGCTTTTGGACTGATTTGTTCTTGTATTCTTGGATGATTTTTTGATATATTCCTAGAATAACACTGAGCACGACAGACACCTTGATATCATGTTGGAGCTGCTAAGAAAGAATCAATTATATGGGAATTTCTTGAAATATGAATTTTATGTGTTAGAAGTGCAATATTATACCAATAAAAGGGATCATGATGGATCCTAAGAAAATAGAAGATATACTAAATTGGCCACCACCAAAAAATGTGATAGAAGTCCAATTTTCATGGGTTTGAGTAGATATTATAGGCATTATGTGAAGGACTACACCAAGATAACCACTCCAATAACTAACCTTCAAAGGAAGGAAAAATAATTCAAGTGGATAGATAAATTTGAGGAAGCCTTTGATCTACTCAAAAAAAGATATTACATCTCCTAGTCTAATGATACCAGAGCCTCAGGGTAGCTTTTCTATGTGTACATATGCATTTTAAAAGGTTTGATAGGAGTACTCTCACAACATGAAGTAGTAATAGTTTATAGATCTAGAAAACTAAAATGACATGAGATCAATTATTCAACCCATGATCTTGAATTTGTGAAAGTGGTTTTTTCTCTCAAATGTTGGTGATACTATTTGATAGGGAGACCCTTTGAGTTGATAACAGACCATAAAATTCTAAAGTATATATTTACTCAACCTTTGTTAAAATATAGGTAAATAATATGGATGGATTCCTTTTTTAACATAATTTTGGTATTGAATACATCACAGGAAAGGAAAGTAAGATTGTTGATGCATTCAGTATGAGAAGACACATAGCTATATTGTATTGCATCCATGTGGATTTGATGAAATAGGTTAAGGAAATGCAACAACAGGATGTGTTTTATAATCAAATTTGAGAAAGGGTAGAAATAAAATCTAATGATAGTAAGGATTTTAGCATCAAGGATGGTTTCTTATGCTTTAAGGATAGGTTAGTAGTTTCAAAAGCTGGTGATTTTAATAAAATGATCATGAATGAAGCACATAGATCTCCATATTTTTCTCATCCAAGAGGGACAAAAATGAGAGAGAATATGAAGAAAACCCTCTACTAGCCAAGAATGAAGAGGGACATAACTGAATTTATCACCCAATGTCTTGAATGCCAAAAAGTAAAGGTAAAAAAACATCCTGCAGGACTATTGTACCCTCATGATGTACCAACACAAAAATGGTAGGTGATTTTGATGGATTTTATTGTAGGTTTACCAAATACCAAATTCCATCATGATGCAATCCTAGTTGTGGTTGATAGACTAACCAAGGTTACACACTTTATACCCAAAAATACCAAGGATGATGTCATGGTTGTGGCTAATAGATTTGCCAAGGAAATATTTAGACTTCATGGTTTTTCAAAAGTGATCATTTTAGATAGGGAATCGAGATTCACATACAGGTTTTGGTAAGCTTTACATCAAGCCATTGGTACCAGGTTAAACATAGTTCTACATATCACCCAAAAAATGATGGAAAATTTGAAAGGATAAACCAGGTTTTAGAGGACATGCTTTTTTTGTATCGTATGGATCAAAAAAATTGATGGGAAGATTAACTTCACTTGGTAGAATTTTCCTACAAAAAAGATCACCATTCAACCCTAGGCATGGCACCTTTTGAAGAGTTCTATGGTAGGAATTTTAGGACACCTTTATCATGGGACAATCTAGAAAATAGAATTGTGCTTGGACTAGATATGTTCAGATAAATTGGAGCAACAATTAAGGGTGATCAAACAAATGCTTAAAGAAGTAACGGATTGATAGAAATGTTATACCAACCTTAAGAGGTCACCAAGAGAGTTTATGGTAGGTGATAGAGTGTTTCTAAGGTTTAGACAAAAGAAGAGTGCTATAAAATCCACAAAATTAGATTCTCGTTTTGTGGGACCCTTTGAAATTGTAGAGAAGATCATTCTTGTGGCATATTGACTTGCCTTACCACCCAATCTATTGAAGATTCATGATACCTTTCACATATCATTGCTAAGGAAATACATTGCTAATCCTGACCATGTGTGGGACTTTTCTAAATTGTAGATTATGGATCTAGAGGCTATAGAGGTTCAATAAGAAAATATCCTTGAGTTCCATTCCAAACCAATGAGAAAAGGGACTTTATAACAATGCAATTTCTAGTGGGACCGTTGCTCCAAGAGAAATGCTACCTAGGATAAAGTAGCAGACATGCAACAATATTTCCCATACTTGTTTGAGAATAATATCTGATTGTTATTTGATATTTGAGTTTTTTTTTTTCTTTTAAATACATAGAGGATTGTTTTAAGTCTAAGGGGTAGATGTCATGACCCTCCATTTGGCATACTTCTTGTTATTTTGATTTATGATTTTCTATGTTTTATTTTGTGGTAATGAATTATTTTTTCATGATAAAGTTTTCTATACAACTTGCTATATGGGAAAGTGTATTAAATTTTTGGGTAAAAACTTTTTCCTTATGGACAATATTTTTCTTGATATAATTCCTCTTATTATAAATTTAGGAGTTTCCATTGGTCTAAAGAAGTTTTATTTTTAAAATGAATAATGAAAATAATATATATATATAAACAAATATTGTTTGTCATTTTTCTTGTTGTTAAAAAGAAAATAGTTTGTATTGGTTGTTTAATGTTGTGAATAGAATTTACTAATATTTTTTCTTTTCAAAAAAGACATCATTGGAGGTTTTCCTTAAGGTTTTTCGTCCTCTTATTTCATGAAATGGATGTGCTCATTTATAAAAATAAATAAGAAGTTTAGTGGTTTTTAATTGTGTATTTATGATATTAGTGAATTATGTAGAGTCGTCACCAAGCCATAACCATAGCAGATGAAAACACTTTGATTTAATTAAGTTTTAAATCATAGAGAGTGTTGGATATATTATTTTAAGGATTGACTTTCACCATGTACCTCGAGTGGAGGAAGATGTGTGAGCTTGGTTTTGGTGTTAATGTTTGTGCCTTAATGGATACTCTAGGAAACGGGGTGATGGGAATGATGGGTGGTCTTTCAAAGAAAAATAGGGAGTAAGGAAAACAAAAGTGAGCGAAAGGACAGAAACTAGAAGATAAAGAGGATGCAAGTGATAAGAGATATAGGAAATGGATGTTTGGAGATTTCACGGTGCTATCAAGTATGTTACTGAGGTCTCTAGTTTACACTAGTAACTTATGATACTATGATTTTAATTAGCTAGGTTCCAGCTTGATATAAATAATTTAGAACGGTTGAGATAGATGTAGAAGAAATGGATCTAATTTCTATTACTATTTTTGTTAGTTAATAATCATATTTGTGCTAACAATAGATGAAGTGTGATATTATGGTCTTTATTGTGAAACCAACACATGCATCCAGTTGAAGATATCTTGGTTTTTTTTGGGTTATCGATGACCAAATAGGATTGTGATTATCATGGTGACCATAGTAATGTTGAGTAGTTTTATTCACTTGCTATTATAATGATTTTGTAATAGAGTGATCTATAGCAAACCTATATGTAGAACTATCCTTTTTAGTAGTGCATAAGGTATGTGTTGAATTTGCTTAGTTGGGTTGTAAGTTGTTTATATGGGTTCGGGTGGCCATTGTGAATCCATGGGAGGTAGTGAATTGATATTGAGGCTAAGGGAAACATGTATAGGTAGAACCTTTGGCAATGAAACCATTACTTTCCCCAAACATTGATTAATGGCTGGAAAGAGTGTATGAGTTGGGGAGATATGATGAAATTAAACAAAACTCTGAGGCTTGTATCGGTAACTGAAAGTGTCACATCATATTGAACATTGATTAATTTTGTTTAGATAGACTTCAAGCAATTAGTGTTCCTAAAGGATGTTTCAATATGAGTTGTGTTGAGAATTGTATGCATGGTAAGGTTGTATTAAAATTAGAGCACATGCACATAGGG
Organism: Wollemia nobilis; assembly: GCA_028583015.1. NCBI lineage: Eukaryota > Viridiplantae > Streptophyta > Pinopsida > Araucariales > Araucariaceae > Wollemia > Wollemia nobilis. The sequence continues at coordinate 19,816,113 of JAQPPZ010017235.1, forward strand.
GAAAGAATCCTATTTATACTATATTAATGACTGTTTGCTTCGTATTATGAATCACTCAAGATATGTGGATTTGGTATGAATGAATGTGCAGTTTTGTTGATATATATTTATTTATTTATCATTTATTAGGGAAAATAATCCTATTTATATACAATATTAATGACTTTTTTCTTCATATTAGGAATCACTTAGGATATGTGGTTTCAGTATGAATAAATTGTAGTTTTGTTGATAAATTTATATATCTATCATTTATTAGGGGAAAAAATCCTATTTATATCCAATATTAATGATTTTTTGCTTAGTATTATGAATCACTCTAGATATGTAGATTTGGTATGAATGAATGTGAAGTTATGTTTATATATACTTGTATATTTATGAGTTGATTTGCATCAATGATAAATTAAAGGAGTTCTTTGCATGTGGAGATAGGCTTGGGTGTATTATCTCTTGTTGAACTTAAGTCATTTGCTAAATAATGATTACCATTTTCTATTATGATGGTGTTAAGAATCCCTACATGATATGATATTGGCAATCGGGTCACTGGTTATAAAATGATAGTATATATCTGATAAAATACTTCTTGTGCAAACCAAATACCTCATGCATATAGACTTGTAAAAAACTAAGAACGTTTTAGTGGAGACGACGGTGGGTAAAGGTGGATATAGAGGATTCCATACTTTGTTCGATGTTGCTGAGGAATTTACTCTTGGTTTTAGGCTTCTCAAATTATGAATTAAATTGTTGTGTTGTGCAGAAATCAAGATTTCAATTCTCTAAGAGAAAAAATTTAAGTTAAGTCCATGTATTTGATGAACCTTATGTTATCCTAAAAATGGAAAAGCATATCTGAAATGTACATTCTATTGTAAAATAATTCATCAATGTATTGTACTTGTTACTTGTAAAATTATGTATTATAACAAATAGTTTTTGTTATTTTGTTGGGTAACCTTTGTATTATCAGGATATATATTTATATCTTTTAATAATTTTGTGGCTGAAGTATAAGATCTATAATTAGATGTAGATTTGTATTTATGTTTGGCTCACCTGAGTAGGGTCTTTATATGGCTTAAAAATGAAACCTTTGGATAGCTTTTAAAAAGGGAAGAATAGATATTTTAAGGTTACAAACGTGTGTCTTATTGACTAAGAAAATTGGATTTTGATAGAAACTCACCCTTTAGCATAGATATTATTTGAGTTTATGCATTGGTTTTCAAGTAGTTGTCCATGGGTAAGATGTTGAATCCTTTTGTGGAATAGTTAGGAATTCTTTTGTGGAAGCTCATTTAGATAGGGAAAGAAGATCACACAAAAATTCCATGGGATAATTTGGAAATAATTAAATTATTGGGATGGCTATATCATTATAGAAATGAGAGGGATAGTCGAATCCTTTCCACATATTTCTCACTCTCATAAAGAGACCTATGTAGAGTGTGAATTGGGCATGCTCCTTTCAATGGAGGGAAAGGAGAAACCAAGGCTATCTCATTATAAGTTATGGGATGGATAGCTTGGTTTAAAGAATATACCTAGTACTCTTGTATAGCTAGATATATGCAAGATGTAGGGATGGGTGTGCCCAGAAGGAATTTCAAGTGGAATATTATTGTTAATACTAGAACTTGGGTGATAGATCAACCTTTATTAAAACCAAAAAAATGGATGGGAAAATTTGGGTCTTGACAATCTAACTCCATTTTATTTTATGCAAGTTTTAATCCTTGTAAAAACTATCTTCTGCACTTCCTTTAAGACTTATACTAGAAACATTTCTCTTGAAACTCTAAATATTGATTTTGGTGCTTAATAAAACTTAATAATAAGATAAATATAAATTTTCAAATAATGAACCTTTTGCACCAATGTTGCATACCTTTTTAACCTCCGTATGGTGATGGATTTCTTGGTGATTTGATTCACCTAAATGCTACCCTATGTTTGATGTATTTGTAGCTCTTCCTTTTTGTTCAAAACATTTATTTAACTCACCAATTTGAATATTTGTAACTTCTTTAACTTGCTGCCCAAAATTGCGGTTGTGTGGCTTCAACTCTCCTCCAATTAGCCTTCTTGAATTCTGAAAATTGGCAGCTATTAATTCTGCCCAAATTGATACTTTCTTGTTGTTCTCAAATCTGAAATTTTTAGATTATAATGCAGTCAATTTCTCCTCCAATATGTTGTCCTCGAATATCCCAAATTTGGTAGGAAACTCCTCCAAATTGCAGCAAAAAATTTCCTTCATGAAACATTCTTCTAATGCTGCCCAATAATCTCCTGAACTTATGTTGTAAAAATAACAGTCTCTCCTAAAAATCAACCTTCAAACCTTCAATGGAAATATTCAAATCTCTCATATTTAGTGGCTTCTTCTAGCTCCTTTCTCATTCAACCTCCTTGTTGAATTTTGATTTCAATCCTGGCCTATTTTCTAGCCTTCTTATCAAGAATCTAAATATCGTGAGGTCTTCAATATTATCCTCCAAAATTTGGTAAACTTCTTGCCACATCTTTCTTTATTTTGGGCTTGTTTTTGGATGGCGACATCTCAAATTCTTCACTATTAGGAACTTCTTGCTAGCAATCTTCTCCCTTGATTTCTTCTCAAGTATTCTCCAATTGAATTCTTCAAGTGTACTTTAATGAGTATTTCCTAACCTTCTCCTTATTTCTCCTTTCAGAATTTCTTAAGACCTCTTATCTTGGGTCATTAATTTTTATAGCTTCTCTAGTCTTCTCAAAACATCAATGAGACCTTTACTTGATCTCTCCAATCATCAACTATGAAAGTTTTGCAATGAGATCTCTTTCTTGGATCTCCTAATTTTGTTGCTCCTAGAATAGGACCTTTGATAGTCCTCTATCTTCAATATTCAAAATTTGAAAGTTATTCAATAAGATCTTTCTCTTATATCTCCTCCTTCTAGAGTTTATTTCTTCTTTTTTCACTCTAAATTCTTCAATATTCAAATTTCTATGAGGACCTCCTTCTTGGTTCTCCTCAATCTTCAATGGAGATCTCTTTCTTGAGTCTCCTTAATCTTCTCTCTTGAAATTTGCAACTCTTGCAATGGGACCTTTTCCTTAAGGCCTCCAAAATATTTAATCTTCAACTTGTTACTTCAAGTGTTGGATTGATTCCAAAGAAGATATTATTCCTAGCTATCTTGTAGGAATCTTCCCAACTTTCTTTGAATCTCCTCTTTTTTTTAAAAAGTATTAGAAAAATGATAATAGTAATTTCCTTAAAGCTAAAGATAATGAATCTTCATGAGTTGATTTTTCAATCTAGTGAATAAATGTTGAGTCCTAGTCTTCACAAGTTTTTCTATAACTCTATGAAAAGACTAGCCAAATATAATTTTAGAAATTTTTAAAAATAAGATTTCCTATCTCCTCACAATCTCTCTTGTGGTTCTCTCTATTTCCTATAAATCTACCTTGTTCTCTGATACCACTGTTAGATTTTGAGTATCTATATTTAAGGAAATGCAACCACAAGATGTAAAATAAATAAGCAATATCAACAATATGATAATGGTAATATAATATACAGGAAAAGTATATGATAAACTTTTACAATAAATCATAAAATAGCCATTAATGAAAGTGCATAAAAATAGTACAATGTAATATCATGGAGGACTTGAACACTCTATAAATGATACAAGATCTATATTGTACCTATTAAACTCACTATACTTGCTAACTATCTAACTAGTAATCCTCTACTACTTTACTCTCTCAAAGGCATATATATTGGGAGATATGTCCCTTGGAATTTCATATACCCATGACTCTTCATCAACCTAACCTATGACTCATGTACATGTGGACTACATGCATATTTACATCATTGAACATTCTAACACTTGTGCATTTATTGCATTGCATGAAGTAACTACTCAAACCTTAATCTAAGACAAACTCCTACTCTAGTTATATACCCAAGGTGGTACATTGGCATGTACCAAATAATGTAATATATTTCAATAGTATTAGAGAATATTTGGGCAGATTTTGAAGAGCCCTTGAATAGCCAATTGAAGGAAGATTTGGCAGCATTTGAAGGAGGATAATTGTTGCAAACTTGGACAGCAAGAAGGTAGAATTTGTAGCTGCAAATTTAAGAGGTTGAAAGCATACATTTGAAGCAGAATTAAAGCTACAACAATCAATTTTTAGGCATAAATTAGAGCTACAAAATCGATAATCTTAGATAAGAAAAGTATAAGGAAGTGAAGCTACAAATTTCATAGTTTTGGATAGCATATTTGAAGGATAAATAAGGAGAAAATTGAAAATTATGACAACCAACGAGCTAATTTTTGGGTAGCAACTAGAGCTGCAAAATATACAAATTTGAGACAACAAAAAGTAAGAAATTTTTTTATAAGTTGAGCATTTTATTGAAGCATGAGTTAAAAATCAGTGAAAAAAGCATTGGAAGCATTTTTTTTATCTTCAAATATGCATAATATAATAGCAAAAAGAGAAATTAGAAATTGCATAAAGTAGGAGTAATAAGAGAAATGAAAATATTCTCATTTTGAGCATTATTGAAGGTAGAGCCAACAAGTAAAGAGGATACAAAAGAGCACTCAAATATAATGCATAGTTTATATTTTTAAAGGATATTAAGTTTGAGTTCCTAAATGTAGAATAGCATCTTCAAAACCTACACAAATTTTAGAATCAAAAGTTAGAAAAATTAGTGCCAAAAAAGGAGCATAAGCATTGAAAATTTGTGTTAAAGAAAGCCAAACTGAGTGGAGAATTTGAGTAGCATCAAGCCAAGGTAAGGAGAAGAGTTGTAGGTTCAAGAGTGATAGTCAAATAACAAAGGAATAACATATATCAAGCAATAAATGAGAGGCCTATAAGCAAGTGGAAGTGCCACTATATTTAAGAAAGAGCTATTGAACAACAAAGTTTGAGCACCATAGGATAGGAGCCAAGGTGACACTAAAGCACAAGGGGGAAAGCATCCAAGTAGTGCCTAGGAGAAGAACCATCGGGTAGAAGAGAAGAGTCATCATCTATAGGATAATAGCCACCAATCCTAGGAGGAGGAGTAAAGAAGTACCGAAGTGGATAAGAGCCACCATTAGAGAAGAAGAATCGTTGTTTGCAAATTTTGAAATGTAAGCAATATAAGAGATAACATTCAGATATTGAAAGGCATAAGGAGGAAATCAAATGTCTAGCTTTTGCAATTGCCAACAAGAGAAGTGAATATTTGGTATTCATAACATTCATTTTAGAGAAGATAATGTTGCATCGCTTCATTGGTAAGGTAAAATATATTACGTAGGACCAAGTGTGGGAAGAGGAAGAAGAACATAGTCAAAGAAGAATAGAATGTTACCTGGAGTGTGAAGCATTAAAACCATCATTTTCAAGGTTGGTTGAATATTATAAAATTGTTCATGCCACTTTTCACGTGGAAGGAGGAGTGCCATAAGCCATTGGAGGTAGGAGAAAAAAATTTAAAACAAGTTATTAATTGCATGCACTACATTGACAAAAAAATGAATGAGGAGAAATAACAAAGTTCGAATTTAATTTCACAAAGCACCAAAAAGAAGAGAAATGATGTATGTACATTTATTGAAGCATATCATAGTTGGTTGACCACGGTAGAGAAGAGAGTTCTTCAAGGAGTGCACTTTGAGGAGAGGTCAAACTCCCTTGACCATATAAAATTTGTGCATTCATTAAGGAGGTAAGGTGATGTGAATACTTTCTTGAATTATTGATTAAAGGATAGGAAAAATAAGGATAATAAACAATATTTTATCTAAGATTTTTTTTTGTGCTTGATAAAAAGGGGTTGTACTCGGGTCCACCACCCTTAAAAAATTATATCTCTTATTTAGAGCTTGAGATCTTACAAATAGATACACTTCTCATCTCAATTGAGATGCTATAGTTAGAAACCTACATCATTTTACATAAAATATCTGAATTCTTGATTTTCATTTTTTGGATCTTTTCAAATCTCTGTATGAATACAATTATTCCAAAATTTAGCATCTTTCTTGACATTTTTCTATATAATCCTTCACAATACCAAAACTTCACCTCTACTATATATGCCTTGCATCTTGGTAGAGTATTATTTCCAAAACATCACACTAACATAGTCTGCTTTACCAAATCTGGATTGTTAGTTTCCTTCCTGAAACATAAGTGCAACAACAAAAATTATAATAAATAGTCTAAATGAAGACACATTATTGTTACAAAATAAAATAGATATTATCAATGGAAAATATTAAAGTAAATCTTAATCATTAATTGATTTATGGAATTAACAATTTTTGTCAGCTTCAACTAAACTTTCTACTTCCTCTAACCATGGAAAGGAGATGTTAACTTCACAATCCTCAACCAAAACCCCTCTATTGGCTAGCTTATCTGCACATTTGTTTCCTTCCCTTAATATATGTGTAAACCTAATTTCTTCAAACTATTTAGCAAGATATTGAATTTCCATAATTATCTCTTGTATGTTCCATGGAGCCTTTGCTTTTCTCAAAATTACATTTATTACTATGAGAGAATCACCTTCCATTCAAACTCTATTCCATTTCATTTGTTTATATATTTTTAACCCTTCTAAAGTTGTCCAAGCTTCAGCTTCATTATTTGTCTTAAATCCACAATTGAAAGCATAATGAGACAAAATATCTCCTCTATTATTTCTAATTATTCCTCCTCCTCCTGCTAGTCTTGGGTTTCCTTTAGATGCTCCATAAAAATTCAACTTAACCCACTCCACATATGGTGGTTTCCACTTTATATTATTTACCTTATTTTTACTTCTCTTGTACCCAATATCATAATTCCATTTAATGACTTGACTCCATCTATCAAGACTCTCTGCTTCCAAATTAGGGATAAGGTGAGTTGATAGGGTTAGTTTAGAATCCTCTATGGCTAAACATATCTTATTTTTCATTACCTATAAACTAATTGTATTTCCTTTAAAAAATATTCTATTACTTTCTAGCCATATAATACAAAGTATTGTATCTTTTGAAATATCCCATATTTTTTGTAAAGCCTCACATTTATAAGTGCTTTGCCATTGCTTTAACCAATCTTCAATTTTGCTATTCATCACCATGCATTTAACAAACATATTAAGAATCCATTGCCATATATTCTAGAAAATTGAGCAATGTCCTAAGAGATGGTCAATACTTTCCTCCTCCTTATTATAGAAAATACATTTAGCGGGGACATGAAAATCCATTTTAATAAGGTTATCCTAGGATAAAATTCTTCTATGACCTACTAGCCAAACAAATATTTTAACTTTAGGAATGCTTGGGCTATCCCAAATATCTCTCCAAATTCTAGTGATATTATTATTATGTTGTTGTTGAACATTATATCCACTTCTTGTTGTGTATTCTCCTGAGCTATTCAACTCCCAAATCAATTTATCCTTGGCACTCCTCGGAATAATTACAGTTGTTATCTTTCTACTCAATTGCCTCCTAGTATCAATGTCTTGTATACTTGTAAAAAAATATTCTTTCCATTTGTATCTTCCTTCTTGATCCTTGTACAAAATATTTGAAACCTATCACCGTATTTGTCTTGAAGCAATCTCATCCAAGGTTTCAAAACTAGATCTAAATTGAGTGGTTTTTTTATCACACCAAGTATCTATCCAAATAGAGATTTTTTCTCCAATTCCCACCACCCATATTAAACCTTTAATCATAAGATCAATAGATTTTTTAAAACCATTCCAAAGAGCAAAACTTTTGGAAGAGAGAAAGTAGTAAATATTAAACTTGGGTTATTGGGATCAACATACTTACTTAGAAGAATTCTTGCCCATTGTCTTTGACTCTCTTTGTAAAATCTCCATATAAATTTTCCCCTAAGAGCTAAGTTTACATTTGTAAGAGCTCTTAAACCAAGACCTCCCCTAGTTTTATCATCACACAACTTGCTCCATTTCACCAAAGAAAATTTCCTTTTATCATGTAAACTTGACCATAAAAATGATCGCATAATAAATATTAAACTTTTTTCAACTGACTTTGGCATAGAATACAAAGACATATAATAAGTTGGAATGGCTTGTAAGACTGACTTAATTAACTGCACTCTTCCTGCTAAATATAACCATCTACCTTTCCAAACTGGTAAGTTTATTTTGAACTTTACTAATAACTAGATTTCATAAATGTATCCTCATTATCCCCTCAAATAAAGGCATCTCTAGATAAGTTGGTAAATTTATGTTGGAAATATGAGTAAGATTTATTGTCATTTATTTCAAGAGTAAGTTTCAGTGAGCAGTGCAAGAGGAAGGATGTCAAGAGTCAGTTCCAATAATCAGTGCAAGAGAAAGATTTCTTATAGACCTAAGGGAAGTAAAACTATAATATCTCCCATTATAATATTGAAGGTGGTCAGATAAGGTCTACAGGAGAAATAAGAAGGCCCAAGAAAAATATTATTATAATATTAAAAGGTCTAATGGTAAGACCTAAAGTAATTAAATTAATTATTAATTAATTTTAATAATTTCATTATAAATTAATTTAATTAATGTTATAGTTATTAAATTAATTATAAATTATTTATAATAATTTTATTATTAATTAAATTATAATCTAATTTAATTAACCCTAAGGTTAGGGTTATAAGGGCAAATTTAATGCATCGACATCATACATTATTTTTCCTCTACCAACGTCTAAATGGTGATGGCACAATGGTATAAATACCATGTGCCTTGGTTGCAAAGGAGTACCTTCATTCGAATAACATTATCCAGCCTACAATTTCTAAGATTTGTTTGCAAGGAAGAAGATAAAGTTTTTGTTGTTTTACTGGTGCCAACAAAGGGATAATACAAGAGAGGCTCTAAGCCTCATAACCAACCGACTGTTTGGGCTAGTGGCAAGCGATTGTGACTTAAGGCTTTGGCAAGGTGGGAGGACCCGCGATCAAATCCCGATGATAGTTTTTGCATAGACATTTTTTGGTTTAGGCACCAAAGGGAAGCAATAAATTGCATGAGGTGCTTCTTGCTTCTAAGGTGAGCACCTAGCTCACATGGCGGTTGAATTTGCATCTAGGCCGCTAGTGGCAGTGCAGCGTGGGATCGATTCCCAACAAGGGAAAAAGGTATTTAATTTTTAAATTAAATTTTTGTCCTAAGGTTTGATTGGCATGAGCTTTTAGGGAGATATAAGGTTTATGAAAATTAAATTTTATATTGTGATTTTGATGATTAATTGTTGGATGGAGTAATAAGGCTTTAAAGGAGTTTATGTGTCATTTTAAAATAAAGTCTTATTGTGTTTAAATATTTGAGAGGAGGTGTAATTGAGATTTAATTTTTTGTATGGTGAAAATATTTTGAGGGAATAATTGAATGAAGTTTTGAGAAGATTTTTGCTACCTAACCCTTGAGATTGGTAAAAGGGGTAATTGTGATTGAGACAAGTTTTTAATGTTAATTCTTCATCAAACAAAAGGTATGGGCACATCCTCCTTGTGAGTGATTGTTGGATGTTGTGAATGCTAAGTTGGACTGAAAAGGATTGTTTGATAAGCATTGTTGAGTTTTTTTGTTAAAGGTTTTTCTGAGTGAAATTTGATGATAAAAACCTTGTTTGATAAGCATTGCTGGAAACATTGAATGATTCCTTATATGCATTATTGGGGCTTGTGCAAGACCATGAGTATCATTGTTATGTGAAGTTGAGAACTATATTGAACTAGGGTTTGTGCAAGATCATGAGTATCATTGTTATGTGATATTGCTTGATAAGTATTGTTGGAAATAATTGAGTGAGTTTTCATGTGCTTGAACTAGGATTTATAAGAAAGGAGTGTTTCATTGAGTTATTGGTTGAGTGTAGTTGATTGAGCTTAGTTGATTGGAATTATTGGAGTGATATTTCAAGTTTTGTGAAACAAATTGTTCTATATTCTAAATTGATTTGAGTAAGATATTGAAATTGATTCAGTGTTTGTGAGTGAGAAACATATTGATTCTCTAACCATTCTCCATATGTTTCTATGATAAATAAAAGAGAGATTGAAAGTGATTAAGCATTGTTATGAGTGTGAAACATATTGAGTCTATAACCATTTTCTATATGTTTCTGTAAGTTAAACAAGATTCTGTGTGAAGCTTGTTTGTGTGATTGAAGAGCTTTTCTGTAATAGATTGAGTTGAGTTGAATAAGATTTTGTGGAAGCTTAAAATATAGATTTGAGGTAAGTATTGGTGAAGATTTTTTGAGCTGATTGGACAAGTTCTAGTGAGGACTTGTTGAGAAGATTTAAGGAAAGTCTTGGTGAAGACTTGTTAAGCATATTGGACAATTTCTTGAGAGGACTTGTTGGACATATTTGAGATAAGTCTTTGAGAAGACTTGAGAGCAGAGTTGATTGATTAATTTGTTCAAACCTTGAGTTAAGGTTTGGGATAGATCTAGTAGAGTTGATTTGTGATTGATTCAACATTTGTGTTAAGCCTTGATGATATATTTTAGGACAAATTTTGGTGCATATTTGAGGATAGATTTGTGCCAGACTAGAGATAGAGATTGAGTAGATTTGTGCTAGATGAAAGGACTATGTTTAGTGTAGATTTGAGAATATATATTGAGCAGATTTGTGCTATATTGAAGGACTATGTTTAATGTAAATTTGATATAGAGATTGAGAAAATGTGTGCTAGACCAAAGGACTATGTTTAGTACAGATTTGAGTAGAGTTGATAGTAAGCTTTGGAGGTTACAGAGCAGAGGACAATAGTCTCTAGTGGATAGATATCCATTAGCTAGAGCAGTGAGGACAGAGATCTTCTGAGTGAAGATATGATTCTTTAGTGGAGAGAGATCCACAAGCTAGTGCAGTGGAGGTAGTAGTTTTCTAGAGGATCACCAGCCAAAGTAGAGGAGGAGTTCTCCTGTGGATAGAGATCCATAAATCAACTTAGTGGATTGGTGTCTTATATGGATAGAAATCCATGAACTTGATTAGGGGACTTGTGTCTCCTTTTGATAGAGGTCCATAAACATTGTAATAGGGAAAGGATTCCCAAGAGATTTGTTGAGAAAATTTTAGTGAAATAGTTTCTCCATGGAGTAGCCCACATTGGGTGAACCACGTTAAATTGGTGTCTCTATTGTGTGTGGTGATTTATGCATTACTTTGATTATTGTTGTTGATATTGCTATTGATAATTTCATAATATTTTTTGGGAAAGAAAAGTAAAAAGTGGTCTTATATTGTTCACCCCCCTCTTAGTACAATATTGTGTTCTTCAAATTGTCTCCTCCATTTGAAGAAACCTATAAATTCTTGCTTTGATATTAGCAGAAGTGTTAAGAAAGTAAATTTTGGATTTAGTCCTATTAATTTTTTGCCCTGAAACTCTTTCTTACTCCTTTAAAAATTTATTCAAAGCTTACCAAATCCATCTTTGTAAGCCTTCTTTAAGTCTCTACTCAAAACTTCTGCCATAATAATGAACAAATAAGGAGATAAAGGATCTCCTTATCTAAGGCCTTTGTTAGCTTTAAAAGATTCTGTCACTAACCCATTGACCAACACTGAATAAGAAACTATAGAGATACAATCTTTAATCCATCTAACCCATTTCTTCCCAAAACAAAACTTATGTAAAACTACAAAAATAAATTTCCATTTAACCCTATCATAGGCTTTACTCGTATCAAGTTTTAAGATCACAACTTTCTCTTTTCTTGAAGTTGTTGAATGTATAACTTCATGAGCTACTATAATCCCATCCAAAATTTGTCTCCCTTGAAGGTTATATTTTCCAAGATGAATTAATTATACTAAAGGAGTGATAAGTAGTCTAATTAAGTGATTAAAACCTCAAAAACAAGAATTCTTATTTTTGGAAAATTTGGAAGATTATTGGAATAGTTTTTGAAGATTTTTGGGAAATAGTTTAAAGTTTTGGAAATATTTTGAAAAGGTTTGCAATTTAATTAAAAATTTTATGACATTTCTTTAATATTTGCAAATATTGCTATCTTGGAGAAGTAAGGTTTTCAGCATCAAATTGGGAACACAAGACTTGCAAATATATTTTATAGAGATTCTAAATTACTTATTTGGGAGCTGTAATGAATTCAACATCAACATAGATTTATGAAATTTAGAATTGGAAAATTATATTCTTGAAATTTGGGAGATAAAAGGAATTTAACATAGAACTTTTGAAAAAGAAAAAATTGCATTGATAATTTGGTTTTTAATTCAAAGTTAAAAGAGACATAAGTTTAAATAATTGAAATATTGAAATTGCATCCAAATTATTTATTAATAATACAAAAATAAAGTAGTCATTTTGAAGAATAGAAGTTGAAAAAATTATATTATCATTCAAATGCTACTGAGATACAAGATATTTTACAAAACATAAAAATTGAAGAATTATATTGAAAATAAGGAGATAAAAGTTTTTCAACATAAAAGTCAAAATTTGAGAATTATCCTTAGCCTATCATTCAAAACTAAGGAGAAATAAAGAGTATAAACTTTGAGATTGCATCAAATAATTGTTTGATAAACTAAACTAGGGAGATATAAGGTAGTCTACAAGTGTAATCATGACAACAAATAAATTCTTTCTTTCAGAATCTCAACTACTCAAAGGTCCTAATTACACCTCATGGAAAAACAAAGTAAGATCAATATTGATAGTAGAAAAGCTTTGGGATATTGTTAAAGGATCAAAACCTAAACCTACTGAAGATGCTAGGGAAATTCAAAAATATGAGGAAGATAAAGTAAAAGCACTCATGATAATAACATTTGCAATTATAGATGATATATAACCATACATTAGTTCAAAATTAACTTCTACATAAGCTTAGAATACTTTAGCCAAGATATTTTAAGGAAAGGATAAAGCCACTATCTTGAATCTTCAAACCCAATTGCATTCTCTAAAAATCAATAATAGTGAAAGTATAGAATTTTTTCTAAGAAAAGTTGAAGAAAAGTTGTAGATATAAAAGGAAAATTATTAACCTTAGGAGAGAAATTAGAATACAAGTTTCTTATTCAAGTAATTCTAAGAGCACTTCTAGAAAGCTACAATACTCTAGTCACATCTTTACAAATTCTAAGTAAAGATACATTTTTTGATGAGTTAGTCAATATACTACAAGAGTACAAAGTGGACAATTTAGTCCAATATAAAAGCACTAACAATGCCTTAGTATCAAAATATAATCCACAAGGAAATATTAATTCATTTTCAAGGAATAGAACAAAATGGAATGATAAATATTGTCAAGTTTACAGAAAAAGAGGACATAGTACAAATTATTATAGATTCAATCCAAAAAATCAGTATCAAGGAAATTAAATAAATTTAGTAAGCCATTCAAATAGGTTATTTCAACCAAGACAATATCATAATCAATATAGACCACATAAGCAACAAATTCAACATCAATACAATCAACCTTAGGTACAATATAGAGAAGGAAATAAAAAGGGACACTTAGATCAAGAGATTCAATAAGTTCAAGAACTAGAAGAAACTACAAAAGAACATGAATTTAAAGTACTTTTAACAAATATAGTATTTTATGAAAATACTAATAATTTACTTGGTTAGGATACAAACAAGGAGCAGAATGAAGAAAGCAGAAAATAAGAGCACAAGTTCCAAAATAAGGATGAAGATCATATTGAATACCAAAAGTCTTAAATAACCAAATAATGTAATATAGTGGGGTGTTGGAATATATTACATTATTTGGTACATGCTAATGTCCCACATTGGGTACATATTTATATTATGACAGAGTCCTATATTATAGTTTGAGTATTTACTTTAAGCAATGTAATAAATGCACAAGTATTAATTAAAGTGTGTAAAGTACTTTGGTAATGTAAATGTGCATAATAGTCTATGTGCACATGAGTCCATACAGTAGGAAGATGAAGAGTCTCTAGAAAAGTGAACGCCAAGAGTTCTTCATATGAAGAGTTGCATTCCATTATATATTTCTATGTGTGTGCGTGTGAGACATGTATTGTAGAATGAGAGTGTGCGAAAGTATGGTGTATTTGAGATCTTTATTCAATTGAGATACAATTTTTGTGAGCATTTTTTAATGGAAATTCTATGAGTTATTTTTAAGTTTTATATGTTTAGAATTTTTCCATTATCATATGTTTCATATTGCAATTTTATTTTAGATCTTGTGGTTATTTTATCTTAAGTACTTAGCTTCAAAATCTAACAAAGCTAAGGCTAAGGGAAATTTTAATTTGCTTTACCAACTTAAGTGTACCCTAGACAAAATCTTCTTTCTCAAGCTTTTGAGAACATCTCTAGCCCATAGGGAAATCTTACTATGGTAAGAAATATTTTCTAGTTGAAAAATAGTATACTTCATGCTTCTTGTCAAAATCATATTACATTTGCAAGAATATGCCTTCTAACATGGGACATTAAGGTAAAGGACTAGGTCTATATGAGTAGGGCATTAAAGAGCTCCTATAGATTGAATCTTGGTCGGTATGTTATGGGATAGGTTATATACCTAGCCATAGTTATCCCTTTCCTTATTTCAATAGTGAAGATGAATCCATCCTTCCTAATAAGGCATCCTATGATGACACTATTTTATTAAAAAAAATAGATTAGGACAAGGATGGTAATGATGGGTCATCACTCATAGATCCTATATATTTTTAATTTACACAATTTTCCAATGTAAATTTCTTAACCCTAGCTTATCTCAAGTTTATTTCTATTAAAGATAACTTTGAGATGAAGGACATCCCAAAAAATCCTCCTCAAATGGTCCCTCAAACAATCTAATGTAAAATGACTTCTATTTTACTGGATATTTTTCCTAAATCATGTATGTCACTATCTCATAGCCAATCGATAACAATTAGCCAACTATAGACTATAGCTCTATGTTGCCAACCACCCCTCAATTGGAATATGAATCTTGTATTCTAATTGAGAAAACTCTGGATATTGATATTGCGACTCCTAAAGATCCCAAGATACTTAAGCTAGGCAAGGTCTTAACTCTCACTAAGTGTGAGAAAATACACCAAGCTTTTGAAGAGTTCAAAGAAATATTTGTTTGGCCCTACACTAATATAAGACTTGATCCTTCCCTAGTCATCCACCACCTAATTGTCACCCCTGGTGTAAAAATCATAAAATATAAATTATGAAAATACATCTAAAAGTAACTTTGCTAGTCAAAAATGAGCTCTAGAAACTCCTTGATGTCAAATTAATCAAAGCCATTGACTATTTTTATTGGATCTCTGGCATTATATCTATTTTTATGAAAACTAGTAGTGTTAGAGTATGCACCAAATTTGGGAACATCAGCAAAGCATGTCCCAAGAACATTTTTCTCTTAATATCAACATGATTGTTAATTTCACTATAGGATGTGGAATGATATTTTTTATGGATATATTCTCAAGTTATAATTAGATCAAAATCACTCTTATGGACCAATAAAAAATAGCTTTCACCACCTATGGAGAATATTCTACTATCAAGTTATACTTTTTAGACTTTAAAATATAGGAGCTACCTACCAAATATCCATGACATACATATTTCATGATATAATACATGATATTGTAGAGGACTATGCCAATGATACTTTTGGTTGATCTTTAAACTTGGAAGATCATATTCAATATCTAAGGCACATCTTTAAGTGATTATAGGAGCATAAGGATGTCTAAAGCCTCAAAAATACCTTTGATATTACATTAAAAATTATTTATATTAATTGTATCTTGACATGGCATTAAGGTCATCCTAATAAGATGTTAGTTGTTATCACTATGCCACCCCCTCAAACTCTAACCCAACCTATGAGTCTCTAGGGAAAAATCAAAATCATCTAGAGATTCATCTTCTAAATCACCACCAAATTTCAGCCTTTCACCAATATTTTAAGGCAATATGTTGACTTTGAATGAGATGTTGATTGTCAAGCTAATTCGATGCTATAAAATCTTACCTCTTGTCTCCCCCTATCCTTGTCCCTCCTAACCCTTCTAGACCATATTTTTATACATAGCAACAATAGACCAGGCCTTAGGAGATACGTTAGCACTATATGATAACCAACATAGAGAGCAAGCTCTTTTCTATATTAAGAAGTCTTTGGTCAATTATGAAGTCCATTATATCTCATTAGATAAGCTTTGTCTAGTCATAGTGTTCACTTACCAAAATCTTAGACATTGCATGCTTGGCCATAAAATCATTGTCATCACAAAAATATATATATTGTGTTATCTCATGTCTAAGCATAATCTCTTAGGATGAACCACTTAGTGGTTTATTATACCTAGTGAATATGATCTCAAGATTATAATACAAAGTATATGAATGGTCAAATTATCACTAATCAACTAGCATCTACACCTTTAGAAGGTAGTCATCCCTTAGCCTTAGACTTTTCCAATGTGTTAATCTTCATCCTAAAAGCATATCAACCTAATTATTAGACTGTGTACTTTGACGGTGCTTAATGTGTTAAAGGAGTATGGGAAAGAGTCATGTTGGTCTATTATTAACAATAGTTGATCCCTTTGTCCTTCAAGTTTTAATTTTTCTATACCAATAATATCATTGAGTACAAAGCCCTTATCCTAGTGTTGCATGCACCATTATCTCTTTAGGTTAGAACCCTCTCCATATTTAGAGATTCCCCATTTGTAGTCAACCAATTCAATTTTTTTATCAAACTAAAGATGAAAAACTTAAGTCATTGCTAAGTTATGGCTAATTTTAATAATATCACCATTAAATCTATCCCCGCATCTAGTATCTACCATGCCAACACTATTATATTAGTTGTATTTTTATCCTCTTAGTGTTAGATGACAAATAAACTATAATTGTCATCCAAAAAATAAGGTAGCCTTCAACCTCAAATTCTAGTCATTTTTCTCTAGGAATATTTTCTATAGAAGCATTTCCTCATGATCCTTGATACAAGGATATCTTTGCTTTCCTTAGGGATTGCATGTTTCCTAATGATTTGAACCATAATGAGTGCAATAATCTCAAGCAATAAGCCTATAGACATGTCATCATTGGCAATATGTGATATTGCCATACCCGTAATGGTATTTTTTCTAGAATCCTAGCCTCAAGTGTGTTAGAATATGGTGTCTCATATCATGTAAATTCTAATAATTTAATTACTTTATAATAGAACATCACCATAAATTCTAGATGATAGGGTCCTAGAAGTACTTGTCAATAAATTATGTAAAAATGTGATGAAATGATGTATTAAATTGAGGCACCTACGAATTAATACCCTAATTTGATGTTGATATTACTTAAATTAGGTGGGATCCATTATTAGGATAAGGATGAGTTGGGGTATGGATTTAAGTGAAGCAGCTCCCTTAATTGAAGGTGGAACTAGAAACTTGATGGATAGAAATGGAATAGTTATAGTTGAGTTAACTATTTTGTCTTATCTTATCCATGCACAACTACTTTACTTATTTAAGGAGGCTTTGGAATTAATTTTGTATTATCTTCATCAAATAGGTTTGGTATAGAGAAAGAGGGGGAAGATTTGGAACTTTGTGTAGGAGGATTATTGATTGCACGTTTGGTAATAAATTTGTTGGTCCTGATTTTCTTCTTGGGGTTTTCTCCCAAAAGGGTTTTCCCCATAAAATCTCTATATTTTTTTGTGTGTGTGAGATTTTTGAATATATTATTCTATGTTTCTAGTATAAATTAAATGCAACTAGATAGAGGCTAAAAATTTGATTCTAAGATTATAAGGAACACATTAACCATTATAAAATATTTCTTGTATAGAAATTGCCCATAAGAATATATAGTTGTGAAGTATTTTAGACCTCTTCAATGAATTTACAATAGATTATCATGTATTTTGTTGACTGTAATTAAGTTTACAATATATTTTTTTATGTTCTATTTGACTATAAATGTAAGACAACATACTATTTCTTTAATGTGCTGGTTGTACATGAACTTACAACAAGTTGATTGTTGTTGTCCATAGAATATTGAATGTTTAGGAATACCACAACTTTAATTCCTTATATTTAGTATCATAGTGAGGTTCTACTAGTGTATATGGGCCAATTTCACAATTTTTTGTAAGGACAAGAGAAAAACCTTGTGTAAGGGTCTATGTAGTAGCTGTATAAACCAATTTAATGTGATCCTTGAGATGGATTTTATCTTGAAACTAGTCAGTTGTGTCAGAGGAATAGATTGTATAATTCTTCATACATAGGAAGCCATAGAATTGAGATTGAGAAGTTCAATGGCTCAAGTTTTGAGCTTTGAAAACTAAATATGGAGGATATGCTAACTGATCATGATCTATGGGTAACAGTGACAACTATTAAAGTACATATAAGAGTGACATACAAGGATGAATGCACGGTTATGGATTGGAAGGCATAGAGCCTCATTTGGTTATGCTTGGCCAACTCTATGCTCTTGAATGTAAGTGAGTGCCCTACTATAAAAATACTGTGGGATAGGTTGGCTTCAATAAACTAGGCCAAATCCCTTGTAAAAAAATTATTCATAAGGAATAAATTGTATTCCTAAAGGATGGGGGATGGATATTTTATATTAGTACACTTGAATAAATTCAACATTATCATTTTGTAGCTATGGTCCATCAAAGTAAAATGGATGAGGAGGACTAGTGTATCACTTTATGATGTGTGTTATCTTATTCTTGGGATAATATAGTAATGGATATCATCTCCACTAGTACCAAGTTGAAGTTGGAGGAGATAATATCTACCTTGCTTTTAGAAGAGATGTAAAGTGTAGAGGGGGAAAACTATCCTAACGTGTATAATTTCTAAACAAAAATGTTGGATCCACAAGGAGGGAACCCTTTTGTGGGGTGAACCACGGGGATTTGTTGTACTCTACACTCGGTGCTAGGGGGAAGGGTTCACTAGGAATGGTTTTAGGACTCGTTCCAAGTCCTCAAGATATTCGATATAGTTTGATGTATTCAGTTTTTAAGCAATCGCCTAAGTTTTGCCTTTATAGATCTATGCTAAAGATAAAGGAAAATGCAAAAAACATAAGAAGATAGCTGAAAACATAATGCAGGCATACAAGAGCTATCCTAGAATGATTCTTTCTTTTGAATGTTCACTAACATAGGGTTTATTTTAGAAAACATTTAAAGCAGAGATATACACAAGATAAATGCACATAAATTATCCCTAAATATAAGCTAAATGCTTTTCACTTTTAGATACCTAAGAATCAACAATGACACCATATTTTCAACCAATAGAATTGATAGGGCACTTATCTAGATTGATGGTTGACTTAGTTTTTTTTGCCTCTTATCCAATGATATCAAAGATTCTTGTTCCTACAAGATAATTCATGAAACATTGAAAAATGAAATTAGTATTAGGGGGCTTGCATAGGCCGTTGTATGACAGATCTAGCAGCAATCAAGACCCCTAGGTCCTTTTAGATGACCTTTTAATACAAAAGCATAAATTGACCTTTGGATAATTAATCATAAATCAGAAAGACAACATTAAATAACAAAAAGAAAAGTACAATAGTATGATCTAGAAATAGAATGGAATGCAACCGTGAAAGTAGAATCTGGAAATCATCCCTAGTGTATTCTAGGGCAAAATTACACCTCGCTTGGAGTGAGCACGATATCACAGTAGTAAATTCACACCCTATCTGGATGGGGCGTGATTTTGCTTCTATGAATAACTTTGCCCTAATTAAGGAAAGTGAATTTGTGCCTCACTAATTCCAAGAAAAATTTTGTTGCAGACTAAATAAAAATAAGAAGTGAATGTAGAAGGTAAAATAAATACAGACAATAAAATAATCAAACCCTAATGGATGTCCCAGAAGCAGGAAAAAGAGATCCAAGTATCCAAATGGGCACTTTGTCTCTCCGAGCTACACCACGGATCCACCAAGTCACACAGCCAAATCAATCCAATCCATGCAATAGAATATCAATCCAAAATTTATACTTTGGGGGTTAGCTTACAGCAGAGAAAGTAAATCAGAATGAACTATAAATTTTGAGCTTAATCAATTCGCATAGAGATCGCACAAAATTTCACATGTCACACTTGCACTTAGTCTTGTTCTTGATTAAGCAAAGACATATTTCCTTTTATATACAAAATTGGAGGAAATAAGCGGGAACAAATAAACTCATAACTGAAACCAAAACATGCAAAAGGGTTTAAACCTGGGTCTAAGTAGGCTTAAAAATAATAATAAAAAACTAGGTTAAACAGTGAACTCGCATCCCATCCTGACGGGGCACGATATTGTTGGTGCGAAGTTGCGCCTCGTAAGGATGGGGTATGATTTCACTAAAAGGTAAACAAATTAAAAATGGGAGGTAGAGAGTCCTTCCTTTGCTCATGGCAAGGGTTGAGGGCCTCTTAGGGGTACTAAGGAAGATTGCCCACTCAAAGTGGGTCAATTTTTCATGTCTACATTTTGCCCCCTCTTTGATGCATTTATGGCCTATTAAATGCATCAAATAAAGGATGTAGGTACACACTGGAAAATAACTACAAACTAAAATGGGGTGGTTGGGTTAGAAGAAATGGATGGTGCAAAAAGGGTGTCTTTTCGAACACTTTTATAATTTACATGCAAATTGAGGCATTAGGGACATTAATACCTCTATAGACCAGGGTGACCCTCGAGTGATTATGAAAAATTAATATTTCATAAGAACTCCAAAGAACTCAACATAGAATAAAGAAGAGAGAGAACAAGCGATAATCAAGCAAAGAAAAAAGAGGAGAGAGAAAACCAAAAATAGGGGTAAAACCCTAATTCATTTTTACTACGAGAAGGAGAAAAAAAGGGATCTGGAGAAACAACGATGGCACTTCTAATTCATCAAGAAGTAACTGCAAGGGGCGAGGCCAGGGCTCAAGAATGGGTAATAATCATCATTGTTTCTCTTTCGCATTATTTTTTCTCATTTCACGTAATTAGGTTAGGGTTTTAGGGATTTTTTTTGGAAAATCATCATAAAAATTGATGAAATTTGTGGTATGACCCAAGCATGACTTTGTGGCTCGGGTGTTATTTTTATTTAAGCAAACCATGGTGAAATCATGCCTGGATGAAACCAAGCATGATTTCATGAAGTCACGCTAGGAAAATAGGGGGTGCGACTTCGCGAAAGCGAAGTCGCATGCCCTAAAAATGGGGTGTGACTTCACGAAAGCGAAGTCGCATGCCCTAAAAATGGGGTGTGACTTCGCAAAAGCGAAGTCGCATGCCCTAAAAATGGGGTGTGACTTCACGAAAGTGAAGTCGCATGCCCTAAAAATGGGGTGCGACTTCGTGAGAACTTAGAAAAAATAAGAGAAAGAAGAAGAGAAAAGAAACAAAAGGAAATAAGGAAACCCAAAGTGCAAAGGATGAATTGAAATTTCTTTATGCTGAATTAGAATTTTTATTAATTAATTTGATTTTTATGATGAAACTGATTAAATTATGTGTTTGTTTATTAAATGTAGCTAGGTATTCTTGAGACTCGGGAGTGGCAAGCAGGGACTTTGGTAGAGCTAGATTCTCTAGGATAGGTGTAGAATGCTAGGCTGGAGGTGGGCGGGCTAGATCACGTGGTGAGGATACCACGGATTGAGATAGACAGGGCTATGCTAACTGCACTAGTGGAGTGATGGTATCTGAAGTCCTCTACATTTTGGTTACCCATAGGGAAGATGACCATCACATTGGAGGACGTGTGGTAGATCTTGAGGATCCCCATCATAGAAATAGAGGTTTAAGAGGCTCAGGGGAAGGCTGCTTCACTACAATGGTTTTCTATAGGCTTCACCCACCAGGTGTAGGAGGGCACCATAGCATTTGATGACTTGGTTGGTCACTATAGAGAAAATCCTTTGACCATGATGCTTGTAGGGGTGGTGGCAGGTCTCCTAACTTGCCACACAAGCAGATAATACTTGCCATAGGTACTATCAGGAGTAGTGGCATACATACGATAGCAAGGAGTCCACTTTGCATGGGGTCCTTATGTGCTTATCCATTTGTATAGGATGTTGTACAACATCATGTATAAACGATGTATAGGACTATTTTGTACAATATTTCTCCAGGTGTGGTATTGGAAGCACATTGCGGTGTAGAGATAGTTAGCACTGATAGGACCATTTACTAACCTAGAGTGGCCAGGAACATACATATGGCATCGATCCCTGGAGAGGATCATGAGGTCCTATCCAAGGAACCTACCACTAGTGAGTTTGGTGATCAATGAGTTGCAAGAGGTGTAGGTCATATGGATACCATGGAGGCTTCACCCTAGCTAGGTAGGTGATAGGACAAAGCTGGCATGGGTGAGGAGGATTAGATGGCTAAGGTCAAAGTAGAGAGAGCTAGAGGTGCTCAGATTCGATCGAGCCCAGTGATAATTTGGTATCTTATAGGGAATCTCAAACCTAGGGGACTATTTGTACCAAAGGGTGATCCAGGATCCAGTAGGGGTTAGAGGTGATCTAGACATCACCAAGTGGATCGAGGAGGACCAGGATTATCCTCCTTATGTTGATCTAGGGGTATACTATGTGGGGATGTCCATTGGGTATAGGCGGTGGTATAGAGGGGTCACCCCATAGAGGATCTTACCGTCTGTACTAGTAAAGAGGTGTTAGGTGATGGACCTGGATATGCAGCAAAAATTTCTAAAGGTAGCTCACAGGGCCATAGAGAGGACGTAGTAAGATCCAGCTACGCCTAGATAGAGGCTGACATAGGTTCATATATAGGTGGTGGAGGAGACCATCCCAGGAGCAAGGACCGGTGAGGGAGGGATAGGGGATTCCCCCTTATAGGCAGAGGAACTATGAGCCAAATATCCTAGGGAGGTATCTACATTGGTAGTGGTGGGTGGCTAGAGTCAGGGAATAGAGGATCTATAGGTACAATTAGCTTCTCTATAGACGCAGGTGGCCTAGATACAAATGGAGAGGGACACTGCATGGGCAGAGGTGTCTCAACTATAGGGATAGGTGTTCTAGTTGGATAGAGAGCACTAGCGGGCTCAAGCTAAGGGGATAGCTACTATTAGGAGTAGCCACATAGGGAATGTAGTGCAACTCCTTCAGGTAGAGTTACGGTGCACCAGTGATAGGTTGGAGATGGCCATTTAGAGGACCATATTCTTTGAGTTGGCTTACTACATAGTTTTCCCTCTAGAGTGGAGGATGGAGCTTCCTTAGTCCCTTTAGTCAGCAAGCAGGTCACAGTCCCGATCATGAGCATCTTCGATATCTCAATATTCGGTGGCACAACTAAGACTACCTCCACCCTAAGGAGGGCCAGAGGGATCTGGCTCTTAGAGTTGGGATAGGCTAGGCTAGGGATTGGGATGATGCATTAGTTTTTAATTTTGGTGTGCATCCCTAGGCTGAGTGTACCGAGTATGGATTGTGGTACACCAACCTCACATGATGTACTCTTTTGTCCTTATGAGTAATACATAGCTACGAATTTTGTATTTTATGTGTTTATGTTTTAATGCATGTTTTTATATGTTTGTTTTGTTTTAAGTACTTTTATGTATGTAAACTATCCTAATGCACACTATATGAAAAATAAATGCAAGCAAAAGATAACAAGAGGAAGAAACTAGGAGAAACAAGCAGGAAAAAAAAAGAGGAGAGAAAGAAAAAAATAAAGAAGGAAAAGGAAGAGAAAAGAGAAGAAGAAAGAAGAGGAGAGAAGGAAGAAGAGAAGGAAGATAAGAAGAAAAATAAGAGAAGAGAAGAAGGGAGGCCCAAAGTTCAACCATCAGAAAAGGAGAAGAATGAACGACCCATAGTATAAGGCTAGCGTAGGTTGCTACGAATCAGTGTAACCAGATACTATAGATCGAATGAATGAAGTTGCTAAGGGTAAAATACTTACATTAATGTGAACAAGTGTGTGGATATTTGACCCACTATGGGTGGTTACTCCCTTATTAACTGCTATGAGATGATTACCCACTAGGATGTATGCCGAGGCCTGTGGAAGTAACCAAGGAGCTTATCCTATAATGGGGTGTTAAGCCTACTGAGTCAAAATAAAGTATGACCCAATAGAAGATCATGAATAGTGCAATACCCATTAGGATGTGTTGTGGGTGATCCACAACACACCCCAAAATTGGGGACCCACCTTTTTGCAGGCTTGCAGAGAAGAATCTCGGTGACCCAGATGCTAAAATTGAAGAAAAGAGAAAAAATGCCTAAGTGTTGAAAGGTGTCGCGAAATCGCGACTTGTCGCGCCATCGCTGCTGGAAGCAGGAAAGTTGTCACGAAATCGCGACATGTGGCTGAGAAGAAAGGAAAAGTTGTCACGAAATCGTGACATGTCGCTGAGAAGAAAAGAAATGGTGTCGCGAAATCGCGACATGTGAGAAGAAAAGAAAAGGTGTCGCGAAATCGTGACATGCTGTTGGAAAAAATGAAAATGGTCGCGATTTCACGACGTGTTTTGCCGAAGCGTACGGATGATGAAAAGTGTCACGATTTCGTGACGTGTTTTGGCAAACTGTACGGAAGATGAAAAGTGTCGCGATTTCGCGACGTGTTTTGGCAAAGTGTACGGATGATGAAAATTGTCGCGATTTCGTGACGTGTTTGGAAGAGGAAGATGAAAAGTGTCACGATTTCACGATGTGTTTGGCAAAGCGTACGGATGATGAAAATGGTCGCGATATCGCGACAGGTTTTGCCAAAGGTTCGAAACGTAAAAGCGGTAGCGATTTCGCGACGTGTTTCGGGAAAGCGTACGAAAAGAGAAAGCGGTAGCGATATCATGACAGTTTGTCGAAAGAAGGCAAGAAAGTGATAATGGTCGCGATGTCACGACGTAAAGTTGCCAAGGAAGCCCGACGGAGAAATGGTAGCGATTTCGCTACAACTTGGTGAAAAGGAAGCCCGATGGAGAAATGGTAGCGATATCGCTACAGTTTGAGGAAAGAAGGTTCAAAAGCAAAAATGGTCGCGATATCGCGACAAGATGCTGCCGAAGACGTACGGCCAGGAAGAGCGTCGCGATATCTCGACATGTCACGATTTCCCGACATGTCGCGTTTTCGTGGCCAAGAAGGTGAGCAGGCGGCATGCAGTTTTTGTCGGGTTTTTTGCAGAGTGGCGTTACAGAAGGCGCAGAGGACGTGTGACACGTGGCATGCAGGTGTCAGGTCTACAGAAGCGTTACATGCAGCGAAGGATTTTAGGCGTTTTGGCATTAAACATGGAATAAAGACAAGGAAAAGGTGGGAATTTGAAGGGTCACATGCAGGAAGATGAAACAAATCGACACAGGGAGAATCGAAGAGCCGTTTCTATTAGTATAAAGCCAGAAGTGTAGATTGAAGGAAGGGTTGGAAATTGCCGATTGCAGAGTTGCAGAGACAAGAGCTTCGTGCTATTCTGGGCCTGCACTTGGGCAATTTCCTTCTTTTTATTGTTCTGGAATATTTTTGCCTGGAACATTCTTTGAATGTAATTGATATATCATTTAATATAAAATACAGAGTATTGGCATCTCATTGATGGGAAAGAAGGAGTCATTTTATGCATGCATGATTTAATGTTTTATCTTTCATTCCAGGCTTTTGAGGCTTTTAGGTGAAGTTTAATGCAAGTGTGCTTGGTTGCTTCATACGAATGCCTAGGTCTGGAATTACAGTAGAAACCCTAGAAACCAGCACCTAATTTATTTGGATTGTGCGAGTTTGCAGGTTCATTAGATTAGGTTGTATGCATAAAACCTCATTATCTTCGGTTTCATCGAATTGATGGCAGCATTCTGACTGTAATTTAGTTTCTTTTTCATTTACCTTTTTGTTCAAACCCTTGCTTTATTTTTTGCAATTTAATTATTGTATTCAAATAAATAATCGAAAATCCATCAGAATCCAAGATTAAAGTACAATTATTCAATTTGAGTCCACTTGTAATTTCAGATTAGATAAACCCCAGTGCCCCTTGTTAACATCCACTTGCAAACCCTAAGATATTCCTGGCATTTCATTTGAACAACATTATTTAAGCATAACAGGAACCTTGGAGAAAGTTCTTTTCTTTGCAAGCAGAGGATTTTTGGACTCAGATCCTACCGGAGAGTGTGCTTTCACAATTGGGTGAAAACACGGCTCAACAGATTGGCGCTAGAAGGAGGGCCGAATTGGTTTATCTATTTTGATTTTCATATCTGAGTATTTTGTTTTTGATTTAATTCTGAAATTATTTACGGCTAAACTGCAACATCGTTTTTTGTTTTTGTTGCAGGTTTTCTTCGAAATAGCCGAGGGTTTCTTCAGGCAGGCTGGACCCACCACGCCGTATTGCGACCAGGTCTCAAACAACCGGAGAAACCATTTTTCATGACCTTACTGGTACTCCCAAGGGTAAAGCCAAGCAAGTCGTAAGCACACCAGTCGCAAAAGGCCTATTTTCTCCGGGGAACGTCGAGTGGACCTACGCCAGTAATATCCTTTGCTCCTAGTGTGCCTATAGTTAGTAATATTTCTACTGCTATTGTAGGTCTGTCTACATCAATTTTGAGTCAAATGGCTCAAGCTCCAGTGGCTCCTTGGTATGGAGCTAACAATACTCCTTTGAATATTGTTGGGGATATCCATGAAATCCCCAAGAACATTGAAATATTTCTGCCTAAATACAAGCCAGATGGCCTAAGAACAGCAGAAGAACATATCCAAGCCTATAGGGATGTTTTAATTAGGCTGCAAGTTCAGCATGAAGATGTAGCCTGTAGACTTTTTCCCATGAGTTTGGATCCAATAGCATATGAATGGTATATATGCTTGCCAACTGGTTCAATCACCTCTTGGACACAAATGGAAAATGCCTTTGTCAATCAATTTAGGTCACCCTTAGATCCCGCAACTATTTACAATCAGTTTATTACATGCAAACGGGGCCAAGGGGAACCAATCCGAATGTTTAATCAGAGATTCCAAAAGAACTATAACGAGCAATTAGACATTTTGCTATCGATCCCGCAGTGGCTTTGTAGATATATTTTGGGGCATTGGACCCCATGACAGCCATGTTTGCAAGGCGTAATCCTCAGGTCACCACGCTGGCTTTGGCCTATAATGAAGCCATGACTATTGAGCAGCAATTGACACCGCAAGGCTACGGGTTTACCCAGATGCTTATGATGGGACAGTGTGCTCCATATGGTCAAGCTACCCAGGAAAATCAACTCATGGCACCACAAATGCCAAGTATGAACGCCTTCCCATATCAGCAGCCGTATCCACCAGCACCCGCATATGCACCCATTCCAATCCAACCAATCACAGCCATTCCACCTGTTCCTGCATTTTGCAGAACAGTCAATAAACTACGCAGGAAACTAGTCAAGTCAATCCTCAAGCCATAGTTCCTGTTTCGAATCCAATCCCGATTCAAGGTATTAATCCATATGGGAATCAAATTCCTCAGAACCCGACCCAAATGTGGAATCAAGACCCCATTAATTATGCGAATCCAATAGGGGTTAACAACAATATGATTCCACCGAAGGATGTTTTTTCGGAAGTCGAAGAGCTCAAGAAGCTAGTGCATAAACTAAGCAATGACAGGGTTCAACAGCAGAAGTATGACTCCCATGCCCCTCATCCAAACCGGAATTTCAACAATAGAGGGAGGCACTGGAACACCAAGCCAAACAATGGGGGAGTTCCTGCTCCCATTGCTAATCAATTAGATGCTTCTGCAGGCCCTAGCCAATCTAATTCTCTTTTGAATCTTTCAGATTTGGCATGGGAAAGGGGGTGCAGGTTACATAACACAAAGGAACACAATGAGAGGAATTGTCCTGAGATTGCTAGATACACTCATTGTCTTCAGGCACAAGTTGATGATTTGGAACTAGTATCAAATGAGGATCCATCGTATCATCAAGATGAAAATATTATGGTGATGGAAACAGTATATCACCAAGAGGGTGAAAGCGAGGAGGAAGAAGACGAAGTTTTGGAACAGGAGGTGCAAGCTTTTCGAGATTTCAGAAAGGGGACTCATGGGTACCATTTGAGGAGTAAATCTAAAGCCCCTAAAACCTCATCAACACCTCCAAACAATTCTATTCTTCCTCCAGATACAAAGGCAAGTAACAACCCTCCCCCTCCACTCGGAAGAGAAATGTCCAATGACGTCCAGAAGACAGTCAAATTCGAAAAACCAAATTACGATGTGGTGGAGGATATGAAGAAGTCCAAATCTAGCCTTTCATTCTTGGACGCGGCTAAATTGCCTGGTCAAAAGGAGGCGTTGATAAGAGCTTTGAACTCACCTGATCCGATGTGGAAGGAAAAAAGAGCTGAATCCCATCTGATTTTGCGAAAGGAGAGAAGGGATGTCCCGCCATTCTTATTGACTCTGAGAATTGCGGGTAAGAACTTACATAACTGTTTGGTGGACACAGGAGCCACGAGCAACCTCATGCCTACGGAGATATGCAAAATGCTAGGTCTGCAGCCTGTTTCATCCAAATGTACG
Source organism: Wollemia nobilis (assembly GCA_028583015.1). Classification (NCBI taxonomy): domain Eukaryota; kingdom Viridiplantae; phylum Streptophyta; class Pinopsida; order Araucariales; family Araucariaceae; genus Wollemia; species Wollemia nobilis. The sequence goes on from JAQPPZ010017235.1 coordinate 19,844,764, forward strand.
AGTCCTACAACTCGGACGAGATCAGAAGTAAATGTAGTGGGGACTTTATATGATGTCAAGATTCAATTGAATTCTGAACCCAGGGTTCAACAGGTTGTGGACATTTTGGTGGTTAATATCCCGAGTAGGTATGGAATGCTACTTGCTAGGGATTGGATGAAAATGTTGAATGGCTATTTTGCAACAGACTGCTCGCATATGTGGCTACCATGGAAGGGAATTGCAAATCAAATAAGAGTGGAAAACGAACCGAGGCTTAAAGAGATTATAACAGATTTTAACAAGCCGAATGAAGTTCAGTTTTCTGAGCCAGACTTAGGGGTCTATGCGCTTGATGTTGAGGAAGCTACTGAAGAGTTTAAAGAAGAAGTATGTCATGGTCATTCTTCTGAAGAAAATGATTACACGTGGTTGCTCAAGTTCGATGGATCAAAGTCTAGACAGGGAGCAGGAGCTGGAGTCGAGCTCACTGGTCCAGGAGGTAAACCATTGCTAGCTGCCTACAGACTGCAATTTCCTTGCACAAACAATGTGGCAGAGTACGAAGCATTGATCTATGGTTTACGTCTAGCATTGAGCAAACATGTTAAATGCTTGAAGGTTTTGGGAGATTACGAGTTGGTTGTCAAGCAAATCAAAGGACGGTATACATGCCGCGACAAAAGAGCGAGCCTTTATAGAACTAGGGTTATGGATCTCATGGAGGAGTTTGATGCATTCAACATAGCCCTTATTTCTAGGAGAGGAAATCGAATAGCAGACTCTCTTGCAGTCGTCGCGGGCATGTTAAACCCGGTGGATATAAAAAGATGTAAAAAGTTTTCCATTGAGCTGGTTCCTTGTCCATCAATACCTGATAATGTAAAGAATTTCCAGGTTTTTGAAAGTGACAGGCACATCTTCAAGTTTGTCACAAACTCGGGTATTTTTGAAAACCAGGTGATTGATGAGGAACAAAGGTGGCAGGATGAAACAGAAGAAAGTGAAGCTGCGTATCAATCCAACAAAATTCCTAAAGACGTGGTTTCATTAGAAAAGATGTTCGACATGGAATGCAAGAACAAGAAGAGAAAAAGAGTCCCACTCCCCAAAGATGCATGCGATTCAATTAATCTAGGGAGTGCAGACAATCCAAAGGAGGTGTACATAGCAAAGGCATGTACAGAGGAAGAAAGGAGCAACATAATACAGGCATTGAAGCATTACATAGATTGTATTGCTTGGAACTACAATGAGCTGAAGACTTACAACCAGAACATTATCACACATACCATTCCTTTGAAGCCAGACTCCAAGCCTTTTAGGCAAAGACAACGAGTTGTTAACCCGCTATTGGAGCCTTTGATCGAAAAGGAGGTTAAAATATTATTGGAAGCGAAAATCATTTTTCCTGTTAGGCACTCAACCTGGGTGGCCAACCTCGTTCCAGTAAGGAAAAAGAGTGGAGAGATTAGGCTGTGCATAGATTTTCGAAATCTTAATAAAGCCTCTCAAAAAGACAATTATCCATTGCCATCAATTGATGAAATTCTGCAAATGGTAAATGGATCTGAAATGATGTCCTTTCTCGATGGATATTCTGGGTACAACCAAGTTCTTATACATCCAGATGACAGGATGAAAACAGCCTTCACTACCAAGTGGGGGACATTTGCATATAAGAGAATGTCGTTCGGATTTGTTAAATGTTGGTGCAACTTTTCAACGCGCCATGGATTACGCATTCAAAGGGCTAATAGGCAAATGCATCATCGTGTATGTGGATGATATCCCAATTTTCTCGAAGAAGAGAGAGGATCATGTTAAAGATTTGAAGAAGGTGCTTCAAAGATGCAGAGAACATGGAATTTCCTTAAATCCCAAAAAGTGCATTTTCGGAGTAACAGAAGGGAAATTGTTGGGTCACATCATTTCAAAAGAGGGCATATCCATCGACCCAGAAAGGATACAAGCTATCCAAAACCTACCTCTCCCGAGCAGTAAGAAAGAACTGAGATCTTTCTTTGGGCAAGTCAATTTTGTGAGGAAATTTATCTCTAGCTTTGCTGAGATAGCCAAACCTCTGAACCAAATGCTCAAGAAAGATGTGGATGTAAAATGGAACGAGGAAAGTAGAGTGGCTTTCCAGAATATCAAAGATGCCATTTCCAGAGCCCCTGTCCTTATAAGCCCAGACTACTCCAAGCCTTTTTATATTTATGCTTTTGCATCAGAACACTCCTTTGCGAGTGTCTTAACCCAAAAAGGTGAGGATAGTGCCGAAAAACCCATTGCATTTTTAAGTGCCCCCATGAAAGACGCTCAATTAAGGTATTCGATCCTTGATAAGCAAATGTACGCACTTTTTAAAACTGTGAAAAAATTTAGGCACTACATCGTGCACGACAGAAATTATCGCCATCGTGCCCGATTCTGCTTTCAAGACCATGTTTTTACAGAATGAACTAGGTGAGAAGAGAGGAAAGTGGATTTCAACCATCCAAGAATTTGATCTCGAAATCCAATCAATGAAACTAGTTCGAGGACAGGGACTGGCGAAGGCGATCGTAGAAAATAATCCGCAAATAACAGGTCAATGCTCAAATACAGAATACATGGCTAAGGACGACTGGTATGTTGATATTGTGCAATTTTTATTGACTGGTAAGTGTCCTTCTAATCTGAATTCAACACAGAGAAGAGCCTTAAGGCTTAAATCTATCAATTATCTGATAAAATCTGGTGTGCTTTACAGGAAGAATCATGAAGGTATCTACCTGAGGTGCTTGAGCAAAGAAGAAGGCTGCCGGGGTGTTGCGAGAATTTCACGGGAAACATGGAGCCGGTCATGGTGCAGCCAATGCTACAGACACATCAAATCTCGAGAGCGAGGATACTACGGCCACATATTTTCAAGGATGCGCATACCCATGTACGATCTTGTCACATCTGTCAAGTGGCTGCAAATAGAGAGAGAAATGCAGCCATGCCGTTGCAGTCTGTAGTCGAAATGAGACCGTTTGCACAGTGGGGATTAGATTTCATCGGGGTTATTAACCCAAATTCTTCTGATTCTCATAAATTCATTTTGACAGCTACGGACTACTGTACAAGGTGGATAGAAGCGATTCCTACTAAACATGCCACCACCAATGTTGTGATTAAATTTCTTGAGGATCAAATTATAACAAGATTTGGAATGCCCGACTCTATTGTCAGTGACAATGGTAAAGCTTTTATTTCTACACAATTTGCAGATTGGGCATATGATAACAAAGTGAGTTTAAAGTTTGCATCCAATTACTATCCTCAAGGAAATGGGTTGGCCGAGTCTTCAAATAAGAATTTATTGAATACTATTAAGAAGTTGTTGGAAAAGAACCCTCGGGACTGGCACAGCCAACTACAGTTTGCCCTTTGGGCGAGATAGGACCGAGTGAAAGAGTCCATAGGGAATACTCCCTATCATTTGGTCTATGGGCAAGACCCGATATTTCCAGCAAATTTGAAGTTGCAGACCTTACATTTCATACAAGAGTACTTGGGGACAGATGATCAAGTTGAAGCCAGGTTGAGCCAGTTGTTGCACCTTGATGAAAAGAGAGAAGAGGCCATGAATCACATGAATAAACACCAGGAAGTTATCAAGAGATGGTTTGACAGAAGGGCCAAAGTTAAATCATTCAGAATTTCAGATTTGGTATTACTATGGGACAAAAGACATGAGGAAAAAGGGAATCACCAAAAGTTTGATTGTCTTTGGTTGGGCCCATATCAGATTTCAGAGATTCTTGGGAAGAATACCTTCAGGCTAAAAACATTAGAAGGGGAAGATTTCATGCTACCGGTTAATGGGCAGATTCTAAAGCATTATTTTAGCCCTTAGGTTTTGAGACTTTGATATTATTCTTTTGATCTTGGTGGGGGATTTTCAGATTTTGTTTTTTATTGTTTAGGATTGTTAGTCTAGCTAGGATTTTGGTTATGGATTTGATTTCAATTGACATGTGTGTTAATTTTGAAAAAAAATAAATAAAAAATATAAAAATAAATAAAAAATAAAATAAATAATAAAGAATAAAAAATTGAGATGTCAACTTATGCTTAAGGTTAGGAGAATATGAAATATTGGAATTATCTTGTAAAAGCTCCACAAGTAACACAAGCAGTTTAATAATATTGTTTGATTTTGGGATGCATGAAAGAATCAGTTTTGTATGACAATTCATTCCATTTGTAATTCAAGAAATAATGCATTCATGTTCCATCTCACCTTACATACATCTCATCTTAGTTACATATGCATCTTAGGTACAAGCCATTAAAGTATGTCAAATCCTCTTTGGGTTGTGTTATACATATATGTAAGTAGCTCCTAAGGTTGGAAACTGAGTCTTGAGATATCTAGAACCAAGCACGTCTCATACATTAAAAAGGATCTTGAGCAAAATGATCAAAACCTAACTTGGAGGAAAAGGTTGGGCGAAAGAAGTATTTCATGTCTATCCTATTTATGCAACATGATCCTTAAAACAGTGGTTTTGACCACTTCCATAGAGCTTAAAGCCTAAAATCAGAGTAGTAAGGATAGGGTTAAATCCTCATCAAACTTAGGTTGAGGATCCAATTCCCCAAAGCTTTGATTTGACCCACATGGAGTAGTAAGGATAGGGCATAAATTCTCATCTCGGTTGGTTGAGAATCTGATTCCCCAAAGCTCTTATGTCTCATTTCATAGTAAATCTTGGATTGTAAGGTTTGTACTATTTGTCCTCTGCAAAGGATGGGTAGTCATCCCCAAGGTCTAAGCAACAAAATTAATATTTCTCATCTAAAGTTTGGATTGTAAGGATCGTACTACATGTCCCTAGCCAGGATGGGTAGTCATCCCCAAGGTCCAAGAAGTAAAAAAATAAATATATATATATATAATAAATAAATTTTTCCCATCTCATCTTTATTTTGGATTGTAAGGATCGTACTACTTGTCCTCTGCAAGGGATGGGTAGTCATCCCCAAGGTCCAAAGAAATGGAGATAAGTTTTGGATTGTGGGGTTAGATATGCCCATGCATGGCATCATGTCTTGCCTAAAAAACAAGACCACCGATTGTCTAGAGGGTTAGACTAGCATGACCATTTCTTCCATAAGCTGGTTTAATTATTTTGCTTAAAGTGAGGTAATGAACTCTAAATCAGAATAGTAAGGATAGGGTTAAACTCTCATCTCGGTTGGTTGGGAGTCTGATTCCCCAAAGTTCTGATTTCACATTCACTTGCACATGGGTTCTAGATAATAGGGACTCATAACCAACTTTGGGATACAATAAGGTAATGAATTAGTGGATCCTAAGAGGGTTTGGCAATCTTGAATGCTTGTACATAGTAATAGAAGAAGGACCATGCCTTTTATGGAAGCAAATCTCCTTGCACATTCATTAGGGTACACAAATCATTCACCATCCCACATATGCATTCATGCAAAACTGATAATGGAATGTTGATCAATTTCAAACGATAGGGAATGAAAGCACATTGCACATACTGAGCTAATACTTGATGATTCTGATGATTCATGTACTTTTGATCTTTGGGCATTTGTTATTTTGCTTATGTGCTAACGTATATTTGCGAGTTTGTGATATGTTTCAGGTTGGGTTCTTACTAAAATGCTCAAGAGCATTTGACAGCAGAGTCGCCATTTGTTGTGGGTGATCCACAACACACCCCAAAATTGGGGACCCACCTTTTTGCAAGGCTTGCAGAGAAGAATCTCGGTGACCCAGATGCTAAAATTGAAGAAAAGAGAAAAAATGCCTAAGTGTTGAAAGGTGTCGCGAAATCGCGACATGTCACGAAATCGCGACTTGTCGCACCATCGCTGCTGGAAGCAGGAAAGTTGTCACGAAATCGTGACATGTGGCTGAGAAGAAAGGAAAAGTTGTCACGAAATCGTGACATGTTGAGAGGAAAAGAAATGGTGTCGCGAAATCGCGACATGTCGCTGAGAAGAAAAGAAACGGTGTCGCGAAATCGCGACATGTTGTTGGAAAAGAATGAAAATGGTCGCGATTTCGTGACGTGTTTTGAAGCGCACGGATGATGAAAAGTGTCACGATTTCGCGACGTTTTTGGAAGAGATGATGAAAAGGTCGCGATATCGACGTAAGTACGGAGATGAAAAGTGTCGCGATTTCGCGACGTGTTTGCAAATTGTACGATGATGAAAATGACGAAAGGAAAGCCGATCGAGTAGTCGGATGATGAAAATGGTCGCGATATCGCGACAGGTTTTGCCAAAGGTTCGGAACGTAAAAGCGGTAGCGATTTCGCGACGTGTTTCGGGAAAGCGTACGGAAAGAGAAAGCGGTAGCGATATCGCGACAGTTTGTCGAAAGAAGGCAAGAAAGTGATAATGGTCGCGATGTCGCGACGTAAAGTTGCCAAGGAAGCCCGACGGAGAAATGGTAGCGATTTCGCTACAGCTTGGTGAAAAGGAAGCCCGATGGAGAAATGGTAGCGATATCGCTACAGTTTGAGGAAAGAAGGTTCAAAAGCAAAAACGGTCGCGATATCGCGACAAGATGCTGCCGAAGACGTACGGCCGGGAAGAGCGTCGCGATATCGCGACATGTCGCGATTTCGTGACATGTCGCGTTTTCGTGGCCAAGAAGGTGAACAGGCGGCATGCAGTTTTTGTCGGGTTTTTGCAGAGTGGCGTTACAGAAGGCGCAGAGGACGTGTGACACGTGGCATGCAGGTGTCAGGTCTGCAGAAGCGTTACATGCAGCGAAGGATTTTAGGCGTTTTGGCGTTAAACATGGAATAAAGACAAGGAAAAGGTGGGAATTTGAAGGGTCACATGCAAATCGACACAGGGAGAATCGAAGAGCCGTTTCTATTAGTATAAAGCCAGAAGTGTAGATTGAAGGAAGGGTTGGAAATTGCCGATTGCAGAGTTGCAGAGACAAGAGCTTCGTGCTATTCTGGGCCTGCACTTGGGCAATTTCCTTCTTTTTTTGTTCTGGAATATTTTTGCCTGGAACATTCTTTGAATGTAATTGATATATCATTTAATATAAAATACAGAGTATTGGCATCTCATTGATGAGAAAGAAGGAGTCATTTTATGCATGCATGATTTAATGTTTTATCTTTCATTCCAGGCTTCTGAGGCTTTTAGGTGAAGTTTAATGCAAGTGTGCTTGGTTGCTTCATACGAATGCCTAGGTCTGGAATTACAGTAGAAACCCTAGAAACCAGCACCTAATTTATTTGGATTGTGCGAGTTTGCAGGTTCATTAGATTAGGTTGTATGCATAAAACCTCATTATCTTCGGTTTCATCGAATTGATGGCAGCATTCTGACTGTAATTTAGTTTCTTTTTCATTTACCTTTTTGTTCAAACCCTTGCTTTATTTTCTGCAATTTAATTATTGTATCCAAATAAATAACCGAAAATCCATCAGAATCCAAGATTAAAGTACAATTATTCAATTTGAGTCCATTGTAATTTCAGATTAGATAAACCCCAGTGCCCCTTGTTAACATCCACTTGCAAACCCTAAGATATTCCTGGCATTTCATTTGAACAACATTATTTAAGCATAACAGGAACCTTGGAGAAAGTTCTTTTCTTTGCAAGCAGAGGATTTTGGGACTCAAATCCTACTAGAGAGTGTGCTTTCACAACTGGGTGAAAACATGGCTCAACAGGATGTATAAGTATCCTATATGGGGTGTAATATATATGTGTAAAAATGTTATGCAAGCATTATTCCAAAGTGGGACTATGAGGAATATTTGATATGACATCATGAGGAAAATAAGAAAAGAAGAATAGACGATCATAAGAAAATAAGAGGAAAAATAATCCCTAGGGGGGATCTTGCTAGGCATCAGAGTCCTAGTGAAAAGTGTAATGCATGTGAGCTATGACCTAACTAGGTATCATCACATGTCATTTTCGTAATATCTTCAAAGTCTATATGAGCAAGCAGTCATGAACAATCAATCATGCACTTATTATAAGAAAACATGCAAGGTGTTAAATTAGATGTCAGGAAGCCATGCAAAAATGACAAGCAACAATGCAATATGATCAAGCAAGCGGATGCAAACGGAAAAATGCAAATGCAACTATATTAAAGTTTATTTTTTGTTTTTTTTTAATTTGTTAAGGGTTGGAATCAATGCAAAACTTGAATGCACCATTTGCTTTATTACAATGGATTAACGTGCCATGAGATGTCGGATCGAAGATATCCCCAAGGAGTGCATTTTCTCGATGATGAAAAGCATGAGATGTCGGATCGAAGATATCCCCAAGGAGTGCATTTTCTCGATGATGAAAAGCATGAGAAAGTTCTTCCAAGGCTCTTATTTTGACATCCATGGTACAATAATCACTATGTTTTCTAAAAGTACCATTATTCTTAGGAAAAAAGACATTATACAAATATTTCTCATTCTTTAATACTAAAGAAAATTTATCTTTAGAACAGAAAAAACCAATCATATTACAAAACATTATCTTAGAAGGAAAAGAAGAATCAACATTTTTATTATCATCTATCGACAACTTTTGATATTCCATATATTCTGCATAAGTCATAATATGGTCATCATCCTCAAAAGGCAAAGGTTCATTTGTATTAGGTATAAAAACTATACCATATCTCCCAGACCAAATATCAACATCCAAGGGTTATTGAATACCTTTATGCTACAGTCTCAATCCTTTACCTACATATCCCATGCTGGATAGGATTTGGTTAGGAAGGGGATAGTCATTAGTGAGATAGCATTGAGTAAAAGAGCGCTCATTGAGATATGGATTGCTACCATGAAGATTTTCTTCAGAAGACATACCCCTGAAGATAAAAGAACACGTGCCAAAGTGTACAACATCACCTTTCTTATGAGGCAAGCCCATATTTTGAGGTGAAGGTGGTAACTTAGCTAGATCCAAAAGAGGATCTTGAAAAAACTGATTATCATGATTCGAGGAGAAAATATGGGTCCTATGTTCCTCACTCACTTTTAAAATTTGAAAATTCTCAAATATTTGAGAGGAGGAACATGAGGAAGTTGTTGAAGAAATAGGACATGAATAAGAATCTATTTTGGCTAGCTCTATATTTGAACAAAATCCAATTGGTCAAGGGTTACCTGGAATGGTTATGACTTGATTCTTAAACCCAAACTTGATACATTGATGAAATGTAGAAGGGATGGTCTTCATAGCATTAATCCAAGGCTGCCCAAGAAGAATATTAAAATATGCAGTATAATGTACCACATAAAACAAAGTATCCAATATCCTTGGTCCCACTTTTAAGGAGATATATGACTCCATAGGCCTCTTGGGAATCATTGTTGAAAGCTTTAATGATGATATCATTTTTTGTTAAATATTTCTCTTTTAATCTAAACTTTTGAAAGAATTGATATGTACACAAATTGAGGGATGAACCATTATCAATCAACACTCGCTTGAAAAGGGTATCCCCAATAAGTGTGGTGATGTAAAGTGATGAATCTCCATATAATTTTGAGGAAGGTTTATCATCATCTGAGAATGAGACATGATGTATCCCAAAAGAACCTACAAATTCAACTATGGCATTAGGAGGGATGTCTGGGGAAACATATTACTGTTGTAAAAATATCATTAGAGCATTCCTATGATCAAGAGAAGCCTATAAAAGTTCTAACATTGATATCTTCATTGGAGTACTAGCTAACTGCTTCCGAAGATCAAATGAAACTTGTGACTGTAACCTCAATACTATAGGTGGAATCCTTGTAGTTGAATATTTTCTATGGATTTCCTTTGAAACTGTACCAGGCTGAGATACCAAATTTTATCCTTACTGATGTTGCTGATTCTAAGCCTATTTTCTTATGGTTACCCCAACCATACCAACCATATTGCTATGGCGTAGGGAATCATCTTGATGATCCACCTGATTGGATGTTTTTTTCTCATGCTTAGTAAAAGGATCCTTAAATATTCCCATATCTTGATTTGTTGTTGAAGCTTTTTAAGTAGGATTTTGACTGTAGACACCAAAACAGCACCAATCCGATTATGTGACTGCAAACACTAATCGCTTTGACAAACACAGCCCCCAGGGCAGCCCTCAGAGGTTAAACAGTGGTCTTAACCACTTTCATAGCAATTTTGTAAGGTCAAGAAGCAATTTGGCACACTTAGACACTTTGCCCAGTATTCGTCTCACCCAGGGATGAATTCAAAATAGAATTCGTCCCACCCCAGGACAAATTTTGAATCCGTCCCTGGGTGGGACGAATTCTAAGCTTAATAGGCAAAAAGACAAATGGTGCCAAGTGGCAGCCCGAAACGGTCGTTAATGACTCTCGCCTTGCACGCGTGTGTAGGTGGACAGAGGGGCCGTTAGAAGACTCTCACAAAAGGCATTTATCAAAGCTCAAGTCAATGGAGGACTCCCCTCCTTCATGGGAAGACAAGACTGCCACATGGCGCCTATGACCAACACATGGCATTTGTGCTTCCCTCCCAAAAGAGACCCCTTGGGTCTATAAAAGGTGGGACTTTTCTCACCCAAAATATACAGGTTGAAGGAGTTTTCAAGCAACGAAGTTCTGCCGAGTTGAAGACCCACTTGCATCCCTTTTGGTTCACCTTCCCACATCCACCAATCTCTTTTGCAAGGGAGGTTGTTGGGTGGCCTTTGAAGCTTCGAAACTGACCCAAATCCAACACATGGACACCTGAACCAACCAATTCGCCGACCCCCTAAATCCTAAGAGGTTTTGGGCCCATCCCTGGTGGATTGGCTCCAAAATCAAGTGCCAACGGTGGGAGGCCCACTTGGGCACCCCCGCACCTCCCAAGTCTTATTTTAAGTTTTAGAGCATTTTATATTACTTTTCAGATTGCATTTTGTGTTATTAGGTTTGATTAACCCATAGCTACAATTTTGTAACTTTTGGTCAGATTCTAGTATGTTTTGTGTTTCTTTGTTGTTTCGCTGACTTGCATGTGTCGAGGTCAAATTCTCGAGGGTGGAGGCCAAATTGGGAGAATCCGACCATCTGGGTCATCCCAAAATGGTCCCAATTACATAACCCCCCTGTTTGCAGGCGTTTTGTAGGTCTTGGGATCCGACATTGGAGCAGCAGCAGGTCGGTTTCTTCAACACAGAAGAATTCGTCCCACCCAGGGACGAATTGCGATCAGAATTTGTCCTGCCCAGGGACGAATTCCAGTTGAAGGTAGATTGGCCAGTTGTCTCGGTAAGCAGTGGCCTTCTGGTAACTTTTATTATCTTCTGTCAAGTTTTGAAGCCATTTGGACTCACTGTAATTACTGTTTTAGGCAAATGTTTACATGCATATTTCGTTAGTTTTAGAGAACAAACACTTTTCATTTGCAGCAGATGCTACTGACATCTTGGTTGTTTCTTTGTTCACAGGAGAAGCAGCGGAGGTTAAGGACTCATCGACATCAGCAGAGGCATCATCTTGGCCCGCCCATTGCAATCGTGGGCACGTGGAAGGAGGAAGACTAAGTCACACATTGTAACAAAGACAAATTTAACGCTCCTAGCCCCCAAAAAGGGAGGAGACGTCTATGTAACCGAGGATAAGATATTTGAATAAAGAGGGTTGTGATTTCTTTACATCTTTTCTTTCCTTTCCAAATTTCCTCTTTCCTTTGTTTTGGCGCATAAGGTTAAAGCGTTACATTTCGTCTTACATTGCATAATTAGTGTTTCCTTTGCCCGGAATCTCGTGCTTTCAGTGGCGATCACGGTGGGACAACAAACAACTCTGCCCACCCCATTTACACCCGTGAAAGGGAGTACGAGGAAAGCCATCGCATTCCTCGATGGAAACAAACAATGCGGGAACCTTGCATTTCTGCACCAGCAAGATATCATGATCACCCCTTGAGGCCAGAACCTCGAGCACGTACCACCTACCTCGACAGAGGGAAGCGACCCCTTGAGATTTTAGAGCATCAAAACCGAGGTAAACCCATAGGAGGAACATTTGAACCTTCTAAACAAAATAGGGTAGACCAAATTGACCCGGCTGTCGCCAGATATACCGCCCGTCAAGCCCAAATCATGCGGCTTAAACAAAGTCATCAGGATATAGAGTATCGACACCGCTTGGATAGAGAGCGCATGCAACACGAAGCGGATGAGTTACGCTATGAAATACCTGAGATGGGGCCAACACCTCGCATCCAAAGAGCTAAACAGTATGAGAGGCATAATCCGTTGGTGCAAGACAGGTCTCCACGACCTCGTCAAGCTCTGCCTCCAAGACCTCATAGATTTGAGAGGGAGGCAACTCCCCGAAACAATGATGGGTACCTTCGACAAGAGCTTGATCAGGGTCATAGGTTTCGCCCAGAGACTCCTCAAGAATTTTACGAGGAGTATGAACCAGAAGAGGAATATGTTGAAACTCCCCATCAAGGCAGGAAGGATGCCATTCGGCCACCCCTCCATAGGCCTCCAGTTTACCGTAACTTGCAACAAGAGCAAACAAGAGAGGAAGAAATAAAATCTTCTGATGAATACCAAGTGCTATTGGAGCGTTTGGAGTCTGTGGAGACAAAAGCTGCTGGGCATCAAAAACCCACATTATGTCTACTCCGCAATAATCCGGTGCATCCCTCAGTGCCTACACCTCTTTACCCCGAACACTTCAAGTTGCCTCAATTGGCAGTTTTTAAAGGTGAAGAGGACGCACAGGAACACGTTACACGATTTCTAAGCCAATGCTTCGGCATCCAAGATAATGACGCATTATTGCTTAGAACATTCATAACCACATTCGCAGGCCCTACCTCGGATTGGTTCACACAACTGCCCAAACACAGCATAAGCAACTTAGATCAGCTAGTAGATGCGTTTCTTGAACGTTTCGCCTTCAACACAAGGAAGAAGGCATCACTTAGTGATCTTGCTAGCCTTAAACAATTTGAGGAGGAAACAATGGCAGCGTACGGGAACCGATGGAGAGCTTTGATTTCTAAGTTACCCTACCGTCCTCCCATGTCGGACCTCACGCAAATGTTCACAAAAAGTTGCTTAAAATCAATCTCCGGTCTATTGTTGTTGCGACAATACGATAGCTTAGAAGAAGCTTTGGCGCAAGCCAGAGTCATAGAAGAGATTAAGATAGGCGAAGGCGCAATTGCCAAGCCTAAGAAGAAAGAGTGGAATAAAACCACTAAAACCGGGACAACGCAACCACAACACGCTGCAGTCAACCAAGTTGCGATAAATGTTCCCGCGCCTGTGCAAGAAACGCAGCCTCAAAAGGCTAACTACCAGGCAGTGCCTCCTGCTTACGAAAGAGATAACAGAAGACAGGAGCAGTATCAGCAGCGTCGCCCTAGGCGATAATTCACCCCGTATGCGGAGTCTAGGGACTCCTTATTTGACCGCTTGTCAGCGGCAAATTTAGTTACTCTGCCAGAAATCCAAATTTTTGACCCTAACATTCCCAAGCCTAGGGGGTATAGGGAGGAATTGTATTGCAGATTCCATAGGCGCAGAGGACATGACCTAAATGGGTGCTGGAAATTCAAAGAACTAGTCCAAGATTTGATCGATAACAGAACATTGGTCGTGGACAACCCCATCGCACCAAACAACCAACAAATGGGGGTATTCAAGGACCCCTTGCCTACCCACGAGGCACAGACAAAACCGCTCCAGATTAATGAGGTGCGACAAGATCTTCCCGCGCAAGGATTTGTGGGAATGATTAGCATTGTAACAAGGAACAGAAGATACCCAACAGTTGCCCCCGAGGTAGCTGCGAGGGAAGTTCTATCGACATCGCAGCCTCAACAACGCCCAACGCAGTTACCTCCGCCTAGACCTGAGGTCACGATACGAACCAAACTCACGCAGAGTTTGCGGACCACGTCGGCTAGGCTGTCCATCTACGAGCTTATTCAACAATCAGCTCCCCATAGAGAAGCTCTTATGGACATTTTAAAAGCCATTGAAGTACAACCCCACGAAGCAAATTCTTTCAACGCCTTCGTGGGACATGTGAAACAATGTACGGAGCCTGTCATCACATTCAGAGAAGACGAGGTCAAAATGATATCAAATGACATGCCGGATCCACCCCTGCACGTTATCGCGCGGGTCAACGGGATCCCGTACAAGAGAGTGTTGATAGATACTGGCTCGTCCAGTAACATTATAACCATTGCAGCGTTGAAACATTTAAAACTGCCAGCCTCTCACATCACCGCTTCCACGTACACACTGCGAGCTTTTAACGATGCAATTTGCTCGACAGTCGGCACGGTTGTTCCGCCTATCCGGGTAGGACAAAAGTCAATACCCACACCTGTGCCATGTCTTTGGAAGGAGAAATGGCTTATAATATCCTGCTAGGGCGGCCTTGGATCGGGGACATGAAGTGTGTCCCCTCGATCGCACACCGGTGCTTGAAGTATGCCTATGAAGGGCAAATACATGTAGTCCCAATGGACTTAGAGCCCTTCAAGTATTGCAATGCGGTACAATTCATACCTCAATCGACCCTCCCATCAACGCATTTGGATTTTCAATTAAATCCATCTAAACAGGGTCCAATACCGCGAGCACCACTTGTGGCCAACAAGGCAAAATCCCAGCCAGGTGAGATTTCATCACCTACTCCTTCATCATCAATGCCACCTACCGTGGCCCAACAGAAGGACAAGGGAAAGCAAATCATGGAAGAGGTTAAGCCTCTAGAAGAGGGGTTGCCCACGATTTCAACGATATCAACAGAGGAAACACCCAACACAACACAAACCAAGACTCCTGAACAACCAAACATGGAATGGACTCAGGAAGGACTACCGTTTCCTCCTACCCAATCATCAACAATCACTGTTGAGATGGCCAGTACGGGCACTGGGGAGTACTTAGTGCAAAACGTTGTGGCAACCCCCACATTGGAGTCAGTGCAGGACATGGGAAGACCTCGCCTTCCCATAGGGACAATTGTTCCACTAGGCTACCCTCCCAACCAGACGAATTTTGTGTATGGGGGCCTTGATCATGGTTCTGAACCATGCGAACAAAAGGAAACAGATGAAGAGCCTTTTGTCGAAAACATCAATTATCTGTCGAACCCAGAATTTGCCCTAAAATATCTCGAACAATGCAATTGGCATGGGTATGGGCTAGGCAGATATGAGCAAGGGATGCGGATCCTTTGCCAACCAAGATATCGGATGCCATATGACAAGTCGGGGGTAGGGTTCAACCATCCCCTGCCATTAGACATCTTGGTTGAAAATATGCAAGGCCTAGAAATAGGCAACAAGGGGGGATTGGCACAAGACCCGTACGCCAATCCAAACACAGAATACACATTAGGGGATTATCTCCCATGGTCTAAAAACACCCCTGGAAATAGCAATAATCCCTCTCCTTTGCTAGAGAGAGGTGAAAGTTCAGAGAGCAATCCTCAAAGAGAACAACAACGGCTTCCAGACATTTTTTTGAAACTGTTCCCCTTAGAGGTTCCAGACGAAATAACACAGTCTCAAAAGAATCAGGTCCCTCCACTAAGAGTGGAACAACCGCAATGGGACCAGATTAATTCACTGGAACAGGAAGAGTCCTCAACGTCGCAAGCAACAGATGCTTGAAGAGGATGAACAATTTTGGATCTATGAAAGCGATTCAGAAGACGAAACTGAAATGGACTATCTCAGACATGCGCGACGACATCACCGCGCTCTAACTCATGAAGATCTAATGGGACAAATGGGTATACGGTTAGGACATGAATGGCACGTAGACCCAGCGAGGTGGGACCAAGTGTTAGGCCTATGGCTCCAAATTCAAGATGAGCATCGTCCACCTCGAGATCCCATCATGACAGCAGTGCCAAGGGAAGACCCCGCCTTCCTTTTCACACATAGAGATGAATTTGCACCTAGAGAGGATCCATTCGTGCCTGTTCCCGTAGAGCCAGATCCAGAGTATAGGGAACATCTAAAAGAATCAAGTCATCACACCCACGGTTCTGGAGACCAAATTCATTCCATCCACATGATCTCCATTGATTTGACCGCACCCATCCGCAATCCGACCGATCCATCACGGTCATTGCATCTAGACATGGATGCCATCGACTGGGATCGCGTCAATTCACCATTGTCACCATCAGAGTACTGGCCTTTCGGTGAAATGCTTCATTTTACCCCAAGGACAACTCAGGATATTTTTCAAGCTGAAGAGGGACCCGAGGTTCCAAACGCAGATCTTAACTCAGCTGATGATATCCATTTAATCCCAACTCCACATTAGTTGGAGGACGGATCCCACATGTCAATCGAGGAGACGACTGACGTAGACATCGGCACAGATCCAATGAATCCACGGATTCTCAAGCTGGGGGTAAGCCTTTCCCCCGAAGAGCAAGCCGATTATATTGCCCTTCTCAAAGAGAAGAAGGAAGTTTTTGCATGGTCGTACAAAGATATGCCAGGACTAGACCCGCAACTAGTCATGCATAATTTAACGCTTGATCCGAAAATCAAGCCTGTAAAGTAAAAACTAAGAAAGATGCACCCAACGGTGGCCTTGATGGTCAAAGACGAATTGCAAAAGCTGTTGGATGCACAATTTGTCATCTGCGTGGATTATCCGCCATGGTTGTCCAACATGGTTCCCGTCAAGAAGCCCGACGGGAGGATTCGCATATGCACCGACTTTCGAGACCTAAACAAAGCGAGTCCTAAGGATGATTTCCCCTTGCCAAGCATCGACGCATTGGTAGACGCTACAGCAGGTCACGAAATGCTCTCCCTAATGGATGGTTTCTCAGGATACAATCAAATTCGTATCAATCCTGAAGACCAACTCAAAACGGCATTCACAACGCCTTGGGGGACATTTTGCTATAAGGTCATGCCTTTTGGCCTTAAAAATGCTTGGCGCTACATACCAACGTGCTATGACTTATATCTTCCATGATTACATGCACAAAACTTTGGAAGATTACATGGATGATTTGTTAGCCAAGTCTCTCTTGCGCTCAGATCATCTCGGTGACTTAAGCAAGATTCTCGATCGCCTCATAGAGCATAAGGTCAAGTCGAATCCCAAGAAGTGCGTGTTCGGCGTCACATCTGGAAAACTCTTGGGTTTTATAGTCTCAAAGAGAGGCATCGAAGTGGACCCAAACAAAGTCAAGGCAATCCTTGAAATGGCTCCCCCAACCACTATCAAGCGGCTCAGAAGTCCGCAAGGAAAGGTCGCGTCGATTAAACGCTTCATAGCGCAATTATCCGACAAATGCCGACCAATGAACAAATTATTGCACAAGGGGGTCACATTTCATTGGGATGACGAGTGCCGATCGGCCTTTGACGAAATCAAACAGTACTTGGCTTCGCCGCCAGTATTGGCACCACCTAGACCAGGTGTGCCGTTCTACTTATACATCTCAACTACTGAGGTGGCACTGGGCGCAATGCTAGCCCAGAAGAATGAACTTCACAAAGAACAGGCTACTTACTATCTTAGCCGCACCCTGGTCAGTTACGAACTTAACTATGCATACGTTGAAAAACTGCGCTGGCAGTGGTGTTTGCTACCAAAAGGCTACGCCACTACATGTTGAGCAACACTACGTATGTTGTGTCTAAGGAGAATCCATTGCGATACATGATGAGTCGTACTTATCATAGTAGTCGCACGGCGAAATGGATCATGTTGTTGACGGAATTTGACATTGAGTTTATTGGGCAAAAATCTATAAAAGGACAAGTCATAGCCGATCAACTAGCAGAGGCTCCTCTTGAAGACGATCAGCCTCTAGTCATAGAACTACCCGATGATGGGGTCTTCCATGTCTCAGAATCGCCAGATTCTGAAGAGCCTGAGTCTCAGGCCGACATAACCTTATTTTTTGATGGTTCTAAATGCGAGCAAGGTGGTGGCGCAGGAATTGTATTCTTCACACCGCAGGGCGCTCCAATGCCCCTGTCATTTAAATTAAACTTCCAAGTGCACCAACAACAATGCGAGAATATGAAGCCTTGCTCCTAGGTCTTCAAACAACAATCGCCATGAACATCAAAAGAGTGAACATCTTTGGCGATTCGCTGTTAATCGTCAATCAAGTCAAAGGGGTATATCAATGCAAATGCCCGGTTCTAAAGGCCTATAAAGCCCTCGTGGATAAATTCCTGGCAAAACTTGAGTGGTATGACATCGAGGCACTCCCTCGATCATCGAATCATTTTGCGGACACAATGGCCTCCTTGGGGTCACTAATCCCGCAAGACCTTTTCGGTGATATAACAACCATTCAGGTCAAAACCTTATCGCAACCCGCGATGGAGCGCACAAGCTCAGACTTGACGCCAGGAGTCCACATGATCCAGATCGAACCATCTTCGGATAAGTTCTTTCGAATCCGAGACTATTTGAAACATGCCAACTGGGGTCTTTGTTCTCCCCCACTCCCATTAATAGCAACACAACGCTATTCTTACAAGTTCTATCCCAATCAGCATTTGTTAGGGAAGAACTCCAAAAGGGATTGGCTGTTCAAACTATCGAGGTATCCGATCAACAGGACTGGTATTTACCCATAAGAGACTACCTCAAGTTAGGTAATCTACCCTTTGGATTGACGCACGCCGCAAAACGAACATTCAAACAGAAAGCGGCAAAATATGTCTTGATAGGAGACATTTTGTATCGTCGAAGCTACGACGGAATTCTTCTTCGTTGCTTGGACCAGCAAGAGTCCACTTGGGCAGTCACCCAAGCGCATGACGGTACATGTGGCGGCCACTTCAGTGGTATGGCCATTGCAAAGCGCATTCTTCGCATGGGCTATTATTGGCCATCTTTAGAGCGAGATTGTTGCGCGTATGTCAAGAGGTGCGTAAAGTGTCAACATCATGCCAATTTAATGCACGCACCTTCCCAGGCCCTACGAGACAGTCCAGTCTGCTTGGCCATTTTTGCAGTGGGGCCTCGATCTAATCGGAAAGATCTCCCCTGCATCGTCTAGGCCGTCACACGTTTATCATAACGGCCACAGAATATTTTACCAAATGGGTGGAAGCAATTCCGTTAACCTCTACGACAGGACCCCGCATTGCGGAGTTCATTTTGCATTACATCATATGTCGTTTTGGTATTCCATCCAAAATAATCTCGGATAATGGGCCATCATTCAAGAACAAAGACGTGCGTGCTTTAACCACAAAGTACAAAATTCAGCACAACTTTTCAACACCCTATTATCCGCAAGCAAATGGGCAAGCGAGGCGTCAAACAAAACGCTAGTCGCCATCCTTAAAAAGACCGTCGCGAACAGTCATAAGGATTGGCACATACAAATCCCACTTGCCCTTTGGGCTTATCGCACTAGCATTCGGACGCCCACTGGGGCAACTCCGTTTTCACTAGTGTATGGCTCAGAGGCAGTAATGCCTCTCGAGTTGGAAATTCCTTCCCTGCGCATATCAATGCAAGAGTTCATCGATGATAACACTATGCGGTAGGCCCGATTAGACCAACTTACGTTGCTTGACGAACGACGCGTTAATGCTCTCGAGCACTTACGTATCTATCAAGAGCGGCTTAAGAGAGCTTACAACATGAAAGTTCACCTAAGAGACTTTCGGGTTGGTGATTTGGTTTTGAAGGAAAACCAACAAAACTCTAATTTGCCGTCCCATATGAGAGACAAATTCGTGGCAAATTGGTTAGGTCCTTATGTCATTGATAGCAAAATAGGACCGGGAACGTACAGGCTAGCTTCTCTTGACGGTATCAAGGAAACAGAACCCTTGAATATCAGTCATTTGCGACCATTTCATATCTAAGAAAGCCATATACCAAAAAAAAAAAAAAAAAAAACTCCAAGGATTATCGCAATCTCTTGGTCAACCCAAAAAGCTCCAAGGATTATCGCAATCTCTTGGTCAACCCAAAAAGCTCCAAGGATTATCGCAATCTCTTGGTCAATCCAAAAAGCTCCAAGGATTATCGCAATCTCTTGGTCAACCCAAAAAGCTCCAAGGATTATCGCAATCTCTTGGTCAACAAAAAGCTCCAAGGATTATCGCAATCTCTTGGTCAACCCAAAAAGCTCCAAGGATTATCGCAGTCTCTTGGTCAAAAAAAAATCAAGAAATTCAAAAAAAAAAAAAAACAACAAAAATCATCAAAAACAACAAAGATTTGCATCTCAATTCTAGGCATACTCGAATTCATCAAAAACAACAAAAACACCAAGCATAACTTTTACCACACTACAGTCAGTGGTCTGGGAATGTACCAAGAGTTTCAGTGATTCGGTCATCATTTTCCTCTTTAGCCATGTAGTGTATCAAGTCGAACAGATTTTACGAAGGTAGAGTCATACTTGAAATACACCTTGTTACGTAACATCCCAACACAAATCAAAACACTAAAATTCCCAAATTGTGTGAACGAAAGACGAAACATGCAAAATAATCTAGGTCACCACAAGCGAAACGGTTATCTTGCTCATCCCCCTGTGCGAATGACCCCTAGAATGCTGAGAGTTGGCAAAAGGACAAGCATCCTCCCTACCCAATTCCCTAAGAATCCCTAAAGTTCTCAATAGTTGCAAAACACAAAAAAAGTTGCAAAATGTCAAAACTCCAAATTTGACAAACTATAGTGCACACATCAAAAGGCACAAACAACAGTGATTTTCGTCACTCCATATCCCCAATCCCTTGCTCGAAAGAAAAACAAATCAAAATAAACAGTGATCTCATCACTACAATGAGCAAGTATCCCAATACAATTGAAGAAAAGAAGGGAGTTGACCTTGAATCCCTGGAACTCTCAGCATTCTATAGGTCATAAGGCAAGCTTCAGTACCAATTTGGTTGATAGCCTATCGGTAACAGAAGTAAACCTCCCGCATGACGATATATCTGTCACATTAACTTGCGTACAGATCAATGTTTGCATGTGGATGAGCTAGCTTATGGCATCCTGGATTACACCGCAGATTAATCTTAGTACATACAACAAAGGAATTCGTGGAGCTAATTAGGTGATCCTCAGTACAGGTTCGGTTGAAAGCCCATCTGGCACTGGCGGTATCCTAACAAATACCACTAAATGAACTCAATTGCACACACAGGGATGTTAAATAACTTGGTCAAAAACAGGTCCGATTCATACCTTGTTCAAAAGTCTTGTAAGATAAAGTACAGTCATGGATGGTGAGTTAAAACTGACTGAATCTCAGAAAATCTTACATTCATCCCAAAACCATCTGCGCTACTTATCATCTTTATGATACCATCAGAAAATACAAAAAAAGAAAAACCATGTAAATAAAGAGCTTCTTAAACAATAATAGTGCAATCATCACAAATGTCATTCATCCATTTCACCTCGCATATCACATAGACATCAAAAACATATACATTTATCATAACATCTGCATTCATCAAAATAAATAAACATGCATAACAAAAAAAAAAATCACATCATCACATGTACAAAACCAAAAATAAAACCGGTATATATATATATATATATATATATCGTCAAAAAGATGCCCGCAGGCTACAAAACCGGTCCTCAGACCCCGCAATCATATCCAAGAACCCAACCTAAGGCGTCGGCCACCATGATCACGCAGGATCGGTGCGACGGGAACTACCCCCCGTGGTGTGGGTCCTACGGGACCCTACAGGGCGGCTACTACTAGCCCCCGCATCATGCCTGCTACCCCCCCTCATCTAACCGCCTGCGACGAGATGATGCTGACTGCTCAGTCAAACTATCCCTCGTCCGTCGAGAAGATCTACTGATCGAAGGCTCAGGAAGCCGCCCGCCAAGGCGGATGACCTCCCTCTCCAAGTCTATCCGGTACAGACACCACTCTGCCTCTCGTCGATGATAGATAGACAATGCATCATCGCGCTGCGCCAAAACTCTATCCCGCTCTGCCAACTGAGCCCGCAGAAGATCCCTCTCCAGATCCCGCATCCGTAGCAGCTCTGTAAGTCGCGCAACCTCAACGCCTACATCCGACCCCACCTCCTCTGTATCTGCCGGACGCATAGGACTCGCGGGGACAGTAGCCTGCTCAGGCTCCAACTGCGCCTCCACATCCTGCATGTCCGGCCGCTCCGGAACACCCAAGCCCACATCCTCATCTCCCACATCCACCATATCTGCATCATCCAACGGCCCCCCCCAATCACCCCCTGCTGCCTCAGCATCCTCCACTGCCGCCTCCGTGCCTCCCAGTGGCCCCTCTCCTCTCCAGTGCCGCAATACCCACCACGAGTCATACTCAGTGGTAGTACCGACGTCATCCACATCCGGGACCTCAATCACCGCATCCGACTCCTCGCCCAATGGCACGGTGACCGGTGGCTCCAGATCCCTCTCGTCTCCCCGACGCCGATAGCCTACGGGCTCACCAGGCAACCCCTGGCGCACCCCAAACTGTCGTGTAACCCGGCGGTACGGAAAGAACTCATGCTCCGTCCCGTGCCGCCCAGTCAACCATCGCTCCCTCCGTACCCGTCGGAGCCACTCTCCAGCCTCAGGCCAGGCTGGACAGTCCCGATAGGGACGCCAAAACACCTCCCCTGGAGTGAGCCGAGAAAAGGCATCAATGTAGTGCTCAACGGCACCTGCCCATCGCCGACTCTGCCCCTGCTCCGTAGACCGTCGCCACAAAGCTGCATAACCAATCTCCTCATCCTCCATCACCGCCCGAGTCATCCACGGTAACCCGGTAGGCCTCTCAACAGCTATGTGCTGCCAACCCCAGCATCGCAACAAAAAGCTGCAACTGACACCCTTCCGCTGTCGACGGCGGACCCCGTACAGCTCCCCGTAAAGCTGTGCCAACAAAGTCTGTCCCCATCTCAGAATCAACGGTGCCTCTATCGGGCACTCTGCCAACTGCCACACCAAATCCAGCAGGTTCCACGGGAACCTCGCGCTCGACGAATCAGGGAGAAGAATGTTAGAAATGAGGCCCATCAAGAATGCGTGCCTCACTCCTAACACCCCCCTCTCCTTCCACCAGCTAACCAAAATCCCGCCAGCCTGGCAATCCGCCTCGACTGTCTCCACTGGGTCTGCTACACCCGACTGCCCCCATGCCCAAAACATCTCGTAAGTATAGCGATCCGCTGATCAAACGGAGATGTCCTAATAGGCGAACCATCTATCGGAATCCGAAGCAACCGATAGACGTCCTCAAGAGTCACGGTCATCTCCCCTGTCGGGAGATGGAAAGTATTGGTCCGCGGATCCCAAAGCTTGATCGGGGCCGTCGAGATAGGCCCGATCCGAAACCACGAGCTCCGGTCGAGCCACCCGCTTGAGCCCAAGGGCATCAAGCCATTCCCAGTCATCATCGGTCAATGCCAACCGCGCCTCAGTAAATGCAGCGGGTACACGGTACCGGCTCCTAACAACCTGCAAGCAAAAAAAAAACAGATCAAATTTTCAGTTCTAGGGTTTCTAACCTTAACTGTTAAACAAAAACATCACAAAAAAAATCTTAAAGTTTTGAAAAGCGTCAACACAAAAACAATGCATTAAATTAAAGCAAAATAAACTCTAGGGTCACTTACAGGTCTCGCCTCGGCTCCGCCGCTCGAACCAGTTTGTGCACTCATGATGGCAGAGAGAATTCCAGCAGCGCTTCGCTTCGCAGAATTACCTCCTCCTCCCAGAGCTCCAAAATCGCAAGAAAAAAAATGACACAAATGAGCCCAAAATCAAGTTTTGGCCATTAAATAGGCCTTTTGCACTGGAATTCATCCTTGACTGGGACGAGCGCTCTGATTAGCGCTCGTCCCACCCAGGGACGAATTCTCCAGCTGGAATTCGTCCCACCCAGGGACGAATTCAGGCCAGCACAAAAAAAATAAAAAAAAATGACTAAAAATGCACTAAAAACAGACAATAAAATTGCCCGACAGGATTGCTACTGCACCTGACAACAAGGGCATACAAAATCGACATTGGAGTCACAAATTGTCACTATCATACTCCCTAAGAAGGCTACCATAGCCGGACCGCTCCACGGGAAGACGGATTTTAGACAATTTCATCCCCAAACGACATCACAAAAGGGTCAAAGCCCACTCAAAAACAGTACAAAATTCAACAAAAACACAGCAAAAACATTGCCGGACATAAGTGCTCTTGCACTTAACCTCTAGGCAAAGAAAATCGATGTCGAGGTCCAAATTATCGCTCTCCTACTTCCCCAAGAAGGCTACAATAGCCGGACCGCTCCACGGGAAGTTAGATTTTCGATGATTTCACCTCATTACGGCATCACCAAAAGGGTTAACACCCACCAAAAATAGGTCCAAATGTTGGAAAAATTGCACACGCTTAACGGTAAACCCTCTTAAGGCACCCTTGCACAAGTCATCTTGGGTCAAGCGACTCGTCGCTTCTCTCACGAAGGTCATTCCCTCATCGATTCGTCGCTTGAGGGGGTAGTCACACTTAGTCACCAACCAACAATCACACACCCAATTAAGGAAAATGACATGCATTCAAAGAATCATTGACAAAGACAATCACGCTCCTGCTTGGGGCGAGTAAACAAGCAACAATCAAATCAATCAAACACTTGGCATTTCGTGAATCATGAACACAAGGTTCCCCCTGAGGATAAAAACGCCCTTTGCCTGTTCATGATTGATCAATGTCTAAGTTCAAGTCACACCTCAACAAAACAGGTTAATACTTGAAATCAAATTCCTTAGCTCGTCAGAAGCAAGGATTCAAGAATGCATGCCCTTTCCATACTTGGGGCATCAAAAGTTGGTTAGGTTACCAAGAAACCCTAATCATTAGTGCTTTGGTTATCTATTTTTGCTCAGCACTTGCGTCACCCACGGCGCTTCCCAAAAAGGGGCATCTGTAGACACCAAAACAGCACCAATCCGATTATGTGACTGCAAACACTGATCGCTTTGACAAACACAGCCCCAGGGGCAGCCCTCAGAGGTTAAACGGTGGTCTTAACCACTTTCATAGCAATTTTGTAAGGTCAAGAAGCAATTTGGCACACTTGGACACTTTGCCCGATATTCGTCTCACCCGGGGACGAATTCAAAATAGAATCCGTCCCACCCCGGGACGAATTCTGAATCCGTCCCTGGGTGGGACGAATTCTAAGCTTAACGGGCAAAAAGACAAATGGTGCCAAGTGGCAGCCCAGAACAGTCAGTTAATGACTCTTGCCTTGCACGCGTGTGTAGGTGGACAGAGGGGCCGTTAGAAGACTGTCACAAAAGGCATTTATCAAAGCTCAAGTCAACGGAGGACTCCCCTCCCTCATGGGAAGACAAGGCGCCACATGGCGCCTATGACCAACACATGGCATTTGTGCTTCCCTCCCAAAAGAGACCCCATGGGTCTATAAAAGGTGGGACTTTTCTCACCCAAAATATACGGGTTGAAGGAGTTTTCAAGCAACGAAGTCTCTGCCGAGTTGAAGACCCACTTGCATCCCTTTTGGTTCACCTTCCCACATCCACCAATCTCTTTTGCAAGGGAGGTTGTTGGGTGGCCTTTGGAAGCTCGAACCTGACCCAAATCCAACACATGGACACCCGAACCAACCAATTCGCCGACCCCCCAATCCTAAGAGGTTTTGGGCCCATCCCTAGTGGATTGGCTCCAAAATCAAGTGCCAACGGTGGGAGGCCCACTTGGGCACCCCCGCACCTCCCAAGTCCTATTTTAAGTTTTAGAGCATTTTAGATTACTTTTCAGATTGCATTTTGTGTTATTAGGTTTGATTAACCCATAGCTGCAATTTTGTAACTTTTGGTCAGATTCTAGTATGTTTTGTGTTGCTTTGTTGTTTCGCTGACTTGCAGGTGTCGAGGTCAAATTCCCGAGGGTGGAGGCCAAATTGGGAGAATCCGACCATCTGGGTCATCCCAAAATGGCCCCAATTACATAACCCCCTTGTTTGCAGGCATTTTGCAGGTCTCGGGATCCGACATTGGAGCAGCGACAGGTCGGTTTCTTCAACACAGAAGAATTCGTCCCACCCAGGGACGAATTGCAGTCAGAATTCGTCCTGCCCAGGGACGAATTCCAGTTGAAGGTAGATTGGCCAGCTGTCTCAGTGGCAGTGGCCTTATGGTAACTTTTCTTATCTTCTGTCAAGTTTTGAAGCCATTTGGACTCACTGTAATTACTGTTTCAGGCAAATGTTTACATGCATATTTCGTTAGTTTTAGAGAACAAACACTTTTCATTTGCGGCGGATGCTATCGACATCTTGGTTGTTTCTTTGTTCGCGGGAGAAGCGGCGGAGGTTAAGAACTCATCGACATCAGCGACGGCATCATCTTGGCCCGCCCATTGCAATCGTGGGCACGCGGAAGGAGGAAGACTAAGTCACACATTGTAACAAAGACAAATTTAACGCTCCTAGCCCCTAAAAAGGGAGGAGACGTCTATGTAACCGAGGATAAGATATTTGAATAAAGAGGGCTGTGATTTCTTTACATCTTTTCTTTCCTTTCCAAATTGTCTCTTTCCTTTGTTTTGGTGCATAAGGTTAAAGCGTTACATTTCGTCTTACATTGCATAATTAGTGTTTCCTTTCCACCTGAAAGCACGAGATTCCGGGAAAAGGAAACACTAATTATGCAATGTAAGACGAAATGTAACGCTTTAACCTTATGCGCCAAAACAAAGGAAAGAGACAATTTGGAAAGGAAAGAAAAGATGTAAAGAAATCACAGACCCTCTTTATTCAAATATCTTATCCTCGGTTACATAGACGTCTCCTCCCTTTTTAGGGGCTAGGAGCGTTAAATTTGTCTTTGTTACAATGTGTGACTTAGTCTTCCTCCTTCTCGCGTGCCCACGATTGCAATGGGTGGGCCAATATGATGTCGCCGCTGATGTCGATGAGTTCTTAACCTTCGTTGCTTCTCCTGCGAACAAAGAAACAACCAAGATGTCAGTAGCATCTGCCACCGTGATCGCCACTGAACTCGTTGATTGAATATTTCCTAAATCAATGCATCCTGCGTCAATTAAATATTGAACCACATGCTTCAATTTCTTACAAGTGTTCATCCAATGTCCTTCTACTCTATGATAAGTGCAATACTAACCTGCCTTATACCAATGAGTTGTAGTATTTTATTGCCTTATAGGAGGTAACTCTATTGCTTTAGCATCTAACAGTTACTTTAAAACTGATTTCATAGGGATATTGAGTCTTGTGAAGTTCCTCTGAGAATATTTCTAAAGCACAACCTTCTATAGGCTGTTGTTGACATTATTAATAGGCCTACTATCACTATTACCTCCTATATATTTATTCTTAGATTGAGACTTAGTTGGCTTATCTTCTTTAATATTGAGTTGACCTCTCTTGATGAGATCTTGTTCCACTTTTCTTGCTAACTCAATTAATTGATCTAAAGATATGACAGTAGTAGTTTCTAAATCATAAGATAGTTGTTCTTGTAAATTTCCTGTAAATATATCGAGCATATCCTTTTGAGATATAGGTTGTCTTAATCGACCAACTAAACTCCAACGAGCTAAAAATTCTAAAAAACTTTCCTCTTTACTTTGCTTTAAATCATATAAATCTCTCATTATTATTTCTTTTTCAATATAAGCACTAAACTGATGAACAAACATCTCTACAATCTTCTCAAAACTTTTCAAAGAATAGTTGGGTAACCTATAGTACCATTCTAATGCCACTCCAGCAAGATTCTTTGGAAATGTTTTCAATAAAAGTATATCATCATAAACAAGATCATGGAAAGCTATTATGAACCCTCTCAAATGCTTTATTGGATCTTCAGTTCCTTTATAGATTGGCAACACTAGCATAGAAAAATGCTTAGGATAAGGTCTAGCAACAACAATAGGATCCAATGGCTGAATACACATATCCCTATAGTTGTATGTAACCCTTATGGTTGAATCATATCCATTCTTGAAACCAATTTATTCACAATACTTGTCAAATTATGCATCTCTAGATTGCCATGCATATTTTTCAAACTTCCCAAAGGAGGAATGTATGTATGTTGAAATCTTGGTGTTGTATTTAAACTTAGGATACCTTGGTTGTATGTGGAATTTTAAGAACAACTAACATTTGGTGGAACAAAATCAATAGTGTTGATGGTAGAGGATACGGGAGAAAATTGAGAACAAATTTTTGGGCCACTACTAGTTAGAGGGACTTGTAGATTCCCTCCAACATTGGTGGTATTAGTATTGGCACAAGTCACTTGGTTCTTAAAATTGTTTTGATGCAAATGTTGAGATGTAGTGATATCATGATGAAGCAAAGGAGATTTATTGGGAGAGGAAGGAGTAGCATCCTATTTTTCAAGACGAGCTTCTCGTTCGACATATTCCAATATTTTATCCTTATGAGCTTTCATGAATTCCCAAATGTGATCAAATGATGAAAAACATAACTCCCATTAGGCCCAACAAAAGGTTCAGGATTGGTTTCAGTTTCCATGTCTACTTCCTCTTGCTCTTTTGGATCTACATTAGGGTTTTTCCTATCAATCCGATCATCTTCCAAAGGAACATAATCAAACTCTAATTGTTTCCTCTGAATTTTAAGGAAAGGAGCCATTAGAAGTAGTGAAAAACAAATGGGAGAAAATACCAACAAACAAATTCTTAATTATTTGAATATTTTTCAAATATAATTAATGATCTTGCTTAGTGTTTAAAATGAAAAAGAAGGTGTTCATGTCGGGTTCATCAAATATGTAGAGGGGGAAAATTGCCCTACCATGTACAATTACCAAACAAAATGGTTGGATCCACAAGGAAGGAACCCTTTTGTGGGGTGCACCACAGGGGTATGTTTTACTCTACACTCGGTGCTAGGGGGAAGGGTTCACCAGGAACGGTTTTAGGACTTGCTCCAAATCCTTAGGATATTCAAGATAGTTTAATGTATTCATTTTTTAAGCAATCACCTAAGTTTGGCCTTTCTATATCTAAGCTAGAAAATATAAAGGACAATGAAGAAAACATGATAAGACAACTAAAAACAAAATGCAGGCATACAAAAGCTATCCTGGAATGATTCTTTCTTTTGAATGCTCACTAACCTAGGGTTTATTTTAGAAAACCTTTAAAGTAGAGATATACACAAGATAAATGCATAGAAATTATCCCTAAATGCAAGCTAAATGCTTTTCACTTTCATATGCCTAAGAATCAACAATGAAACCATATTTTCAACCAATGGAATTGATAGAGCACTTATCTAGATTGGTGGTTGACTTAGATTTTTCTGCCTCTTGTCCAATGATATCAAAGATTCATGTTCCTACAAGATCACTCATGAAACACTAAAAAATGGAATTAGTATTAGGGGGCCTGCATAGGCCACTCTATGACTGATATAGAAGTAGTAAAGCCCCCTAGGTCCTTTTCGATGACCTTTTAATACAAAAGCAAAAGTTGACCTTTGGATAATTAATAACAAATCAAAAAGATAGTAGCAGATAATAGAAATAAAAGTACAACAGTATGATCTAGAAACAGAATGGAATGCAATAATGAAAGAAAAATATAGAAATTTCTTCTAGTGTGTTCTAGGGAAAAATAGTGCCTCACCTGGAGTGGACGCGATATCGTAGCAACAAAGTCATGCCCTATCTGGACGGGGTGCGATTTTGCTTTTGTGAATAACTTTGCTCTAATTAGGGAAAGTGAAGTAGTGCCTCACTAATGCCAAGCGCGATTTCACTGCAGACTAAAGAAAAATAAGAAGCAAATGTAGAAGGTGAAATAAATATAGATAATAAAATAATAAAACCCTAATGGACATCACAAAAGCAGGCATAAGAGAGCCAAGTATCCAAATGAGCACTTTGTCTCTCCGAGCTACACCACGGATCCACCAAGTCACACAACCAAATCAATCCAATCCACACAATAGAAGATCAATCCGAAATTTGCACTTCGGGGGTTAGCTTGCAATAGAGAAAGTAAATCAAAATGAACTATAAATTTTGAGCTTAATTAATTCACATAGAGATTGCACAAAAGTTTACATGTCACACTTGCACTTAGTCTTGTTCTTGATTAAGAAAATACAACTTTCCTTTTATAGACAAAATTGGAGGAAGTGGGCACAAATAAACTCACAACTAACACCAAAACATGTGAGAGGGTTTAAACCTAGGTCTAAGCAGACTTAAAAATAATAAAATAAAATAAAAACTAGGTTAAATAGTGAAGTCATGCCCCATACTGATGGGGTGTGATATCACTGGCACGAAGTTGTGCCTCATAAGGACGGGACACGATTTTTCTAAAAGGTAAATAACTTAAAAGAGGGAGGCAGAGAGGCCTTTCTTTTCTCTTGGTAAGGCTTGAGGGTCTTTTAGAGGCACTAAGGAAGATTGTGCACTCAAAGTGGGTCAATTTTTCATGTCTACATGAAGCAAACACATTACGAACATTTTGGTTGTTCATGGAAAATCCAAAGAAAGGAACAGGGACAAGAAGAAATTTGGTCAGTACAATTCCAAGAAGAGATCCAAGACTCCCACTCTAACAAAGATAAAATGTTAGAATTGTGGGAAGAAGGGGCATGTTAATAAATACTACAAGGATAAGAAGCATAATAAAAAGCATTAATTAAATTAGGATTCTAATTCTAATTCTTCTCGAGAGGATGCAGGATATGCATTCACTAATGTATTTTCCACTCATGTGAGGGACGACATTTGAATTATTTATTTAGGAGCATCATACCATATGACTCCACATTGAGCATACTTCATAGGCAGTGATAGTGGGAGTGTGTATTTGGGGGACAACTCATCCCTCAAGGTTGTTGGTAGAGGGAGAATTGTTTTACAAATTTCATATGGCATGATCAATACCTTGACCAATGTCTTACATATTCCTAGTTTTGAATAGAACTTCATTTCCCTGAGTATCCTGAATGACTTGGGTTTGCAAGTGATCTTTACCAAATAAGGAGTCACTATGGTTCATAGATCAATAATGCTTGCTAAAGGAGTATGTGATAGGACACTATTTTTTCTTGATGCTAAGCTAATTGTATGCAATAATACATTAGTTCTAGATAGCAACTTACTGGAGGATAAGACTATATTGTGGAATTATAGACTTGGTCACATTTATGACAAAGGACTTAAAACCTTGTTGAGTAAAAACCTCGCTAAGGGGGTAAATGATGTTTCCATTGATTTTGATTTTTGTGAATAATGTATTAATGAAAAACATAAATTAGTTAATATTTACTTGAGCTCTCATAGATGCATGGATTTACTTTATTTAGTGCATAGTGATGTATGTGGTCCAATTGATATACTTTCATTATCTATATCATTGTATTATATATCTTTCATTGATGATCATTCATGGATGACATGGGTTTATTTTCTAAGAAAATCAAAAGTGTTTGCTAAGTTCAAAGAGTTTAAAACTCTTGTTGAGAATCAAATAGGAAAAAATATTAAGTCTCTTAGAATAGACAATGGAGTTTAGGGGGCATGGAGTTTAGCAATGTAAGACAACTCCTTACACACCTTAGTAAAATGGAGTTGTTGAAAGGATGAACATGATATTGATGGAGAGGACTAGGAGTATGTTAAAAAGTGTTGGTCTAGAAAACAAGTTTTGGGTTGAAGTAGTTAGTACAATGCGTTATCTAATTAATAGATATCCTACATCAAATCTTGTTGCTAAAACCCCTATGGGGTTTTGGATAGGTAAAAAGTCCTCATTAAGGCACTGTAGAGTTTTTAGCTACGAGGCCTATGTGCATGTGCCTAAGATGAAGAGATCAAAACTTGATTACAAAGTAGATAAATGTATCCTCTTTGGTATGGATATGGGATAAAATAATACAAGATTTAGAGCCTAGTCATGGAGAAGGTTGTTTGGAGCCAAAATGTGATATTTAAGGAAATCAAAGATTCTTCAAAGGAGAAGCAACAAAGTAAAACATCAAAATAGGTTGTGTAATTTGAACCAAAAATAAGCAAATAAATTGCACATGGAGATGATGGTGATGATGAGCATGATGCTCATTATGGGCCTATTGATGAGTATCTTTTAAATAGCCATGAAAATTCCAACGAGGATCAAGAGCCTCAACCTCAATCCCATTGGGTTAGGAGGTCCACACGACCAATACTACAACCAAAAAGGTATAACCCACTTGGTTTCAATTGTAATTTTGTGTTTTCTACTAACTTGGATAAGCCTCTTAGTGTAAAGGAGGTTTTGTGGAATAAGGACAATAATTTTTGAAAATATGACATGGATGAGGATATGGTTGCACTCAAGAAAAATGGCACTTGGGACCTTGTTCATTTACCTAAGTGGAGGAATCCCTTTGGATGCAAGTGGATTTTCAAAATGAAGTAGGGAGCATGTGGAAAAGTAGATAAATACAAAGCAATATTGATTGCAAAATGTTATTCCCAAGTTGAGGGAATAGATTTTGGTGAGATGTTCTCTTCGGTTGTGAAGTTGACCTCCATTAGACTTCTACTTTCAATGGTAGCCTCAAATGATTTGGAAGTAGAAAAAATGGACATGAAAACAATATTTTTACATGGATATTTATGAAAGGTAAATAAAAATTTGTTTGTAATTTACATAAGTCTATTTATGGGTTAAATCTATAATGAGGTACAAGAAATTTTATTCCTATATACTACACTTGGGTTTTGTAAGGTCAAAATCATATCATTGTCTATATTATAAATAGGATAATTATTGGTTTACTATTATCACAATGTATTTTTATGACATGTTGTTGATAAGGAATAGTAAAGATATGATTAGGACCTTAAAAACTCATATTTACCTAAACTTTGAGATAAAGGATATAGGGGCATCAAGATTGATTCTAGGGTGGATATTACTAGAGATAGGGAAAATAGGAAAATTTAGTTGATCCAACAAAAGTATGTTTCCTCTATCTTGTAGTGGTTTCATAAGGATAATAGTAAGGTAGGTAGAGTTTCAATTACCACAGGAACTAAGATGTTCATTGAACAAAGCTCATACACCTATAAGGATATGGACGACATGAGTTTGGTACCTTATGTCAATGCAATTGGCAGTTTGATGTATGTTATGGTATGTACTTGTTTAGACATTGCCTATGCAAATATATTTTTAAGTAGGTCTATGGCTAACCCAATACAATAACATTGTAAAATAATGGAAAGAGTATTCAGGGATCTGGCGGGTTTCATTAACTACTATATTTGTTACCAGGGTTCTATTGGGGCTAAGGACCAAGGCTTCTAGGTTGATATACATGGTTTTGAAGACTTAGATTGGGTAGGGGATGTTGATTCCAAGAGATCTAATAGTCACTATATCTTTAGCTCCTATAGGAGGAGCTATTATTTGGATGAGTAAACAATAGATAATGGTCACTTAATCCTTAAAAGAGGAAGAGTACATGGAAACTACTCATGCTTGCAAGGAGGCTACATGGTTGAAACAACTTTGTGCAGATGTGGGACTTGATCAAGAAGTTCTATAAATTTGGTGTAATAGTCATAGTACAATTAGTTTGGAAAATAATCTAACATTTCATGTGTAAATTGAGCATATTGATGTGCAGTATCACTTTGTGAGAGATATGATATAGGATGGATGTGTCAAGATAGATAAGGTGGCTATCTTAGAGAATGTTGCAGATGCTCTTAATGAACCCTTAAGCACAAAGAAGCTTCTATGGTATGTTAAGGCTATGGCCATGACTACCCTTAGACCTTAGCATGGCTTCACCTCTTTTATATGATATTCAACAAGTGGGAGTTTATTAGAATATGGGATCTCATATCATGTAAATTCTAATATTTAATTACTTTGTAATAGGGAATCCCCATCAATTCTAGATAACGGGGTTCTAGAAGTATTTTCTTGTAAATTAATTATGTAAAAAAGGTTATGAAATGATGTATTAAATTGAGGCACCTAGGAATTAATGCCCTAATTAGATGTTGATATTACTTAAAGCATGTGGTTCATATTCTTAGGATAAGGATGAGTTGGGTGGTAGAGTTAAGCGAAGCAAATCCCGTAATTGAAGGTGGAATTGGATATGTATGGATAGAGATGGAATAGTTAGGGTTAACTATTCCATATTATCTTATTCATGCACAACTCCTTTATTTATTTAAGGAGGCATTGAAATTCATATTGTATTACCTCCATTCAAGTTTGGTGTAGAGAAAAAAAAGGAGAGAAATTGGAGCTTTGTTTAGGAGGATTGTCGATTGCACATTTGGTCATAAATATTTACATAAGAGGTTGGTCCTTATTTTCTTCCTATATTTTTTCCCAAAAGTGTTTTCCTAGTAAAATCACTCTCTTTTTATATGTATGAATTTTTTAAATATTATTTTATATTGTTGGTATAAATTAAATGCAACTAGATAGAGACTGAACATTTAATTCTAAGATTATAAGAACACATTAACTATTGTAAAATGCTTCTTGTATAGAAATTAAGGATTGTCCATAACAATATATGACTATAAATCATGTTTGACCTTTGAAATGAATTTATAACATAATATCACATATTTTGTTGATTGTAAATAAGTTTACAATAATTTTCTTGCATGTTCTATTTGATTGTAAATGTAAGACAATAGATTGTTTCCTTAATGTACTGGTTGTACATGAATTTATAGTAGGTTGATTACTACTCTCCCTATAATATTAAATGTTTAGGAATTATTTTTGTAGCTTTAATTACTTATAATATGAAGCTCAAATAGTTGTCAAACAGGAACATGATGGATCATGTAATGGAAACGTTAGTGGTATCACCATCACTAAAAAACTCCCATGGATGGGTTATTACTAGCCCTCCATGGAAAAGGACTTTTTTTTGGCTATGTTTTGTGTGATGAGTGTCAAAAGCAAAACAAAATTATCCATGCTCCATCCTAAGATCTCAAATTCTTGAATTCTCCTTGGTCTTTTTCCATTTGATACTTAGACATCATTTGGGAAGATCAACCTATTGTTGTCATATGGAAACAATTTTATCTAGGGTTATGCGTAAGGGGTCAGCCCCAAAATGTATTTATAA
This sequence comes from Wollemia nobilis, assembly GCA_028583015.1. Lineage (NCBI taxonomy): Eukaryota > Viridiplantae > Streptophyta > Pinopsida > Araucariales > Araucariaceae > Wollemia > Wollemia nobilis. The sequence goes on from JAQPPZ010017235.1 coordinate 19,879,909, forward strand.
AAATTTGGCAAATCAGTTTCAAAATCTAGGAAAATAGTGTCCAAACACATGTAGAAGGTTCACTATTATTAGGGGTAATATTGGAAATTTAAACTTAAAATGGTCAAATTATTATAAAATTGGGGTGAATAGAACCAAAAAAATAAATTGCACCTATAAATATTTTGGCTAATGGGCAATAGTCGGTGTGAAAGATGTTGAAAGGGCCTTAGCATATTTTTCTCAAATACAATAATGATTAATTGTGGTCTATGGATTCTTGGGGGTGATTTTAATACTGTTCTATCTCCTTTGGAAAATAAGGATGGCATGATGCAATAACATGAATAAGGAGATGCATTATTGAGGAGGGACGTTTTTCGTAGGATTGCCCAGAATGTTGAACTTGTTTCGGTCATATTTCACTCATATCGACACGGATTGAGCTAAAATTTTAAGGGTAGATGCCTAAAAAAATTGTAACGGCTCCACAAATATTCAAATAATTTGGAGCAACACAGATCCTAGTGCATCCCTATGTGTGAATGATAATTTTGACAAGTGGTTGTGCGAGGGTTTCATCTGGATTGAGTGCAAGTAGCTCTAGAGGTTGGTTTTTGGGGCCTTTGGGCCCTAGAGACCAATATTTTTGTGGTTTCTACTCAAGATTTTAGTAGGATATGTTGTAGGGGATCCAAGATGGGTTAGAAATCTGTCTTTCAATAGATCATGTTGTGAACTTGAGTGACAACAACTTCCAATTTGCTGCACAAAATAAAAGTGAAAACCATACCTTTCCATGATGTTTAGGGTAAGGATTAAAGAGATCATCAAACAAGTTTCAAGAAGTTCATCAAAATATGGCTCAGATATCAAGTGAATATGGTGCTAAGGTGCACCCACAAAATAAATCTACTATGAAAACCCTTGTTAAGGGTAAGAATTTCGAAGACTCGGCCCCAAAAATAAATTTTAGGGATGCCCTCCGTGGTGGACAACCTCAGCCCAATGCTAATATTAATCTTAGGGATTTCCATAAACCTCTAAGAATGGCTAATATTGATCCCAGGAAAACTGAGTCAGGATGTCTTAAATTAGCTGATGGAACTCCTATTTTAAAGCTTGATATGGGTAACATTCAGACTGGCATTGAAGATCTAGAAAAAAGAGGACTAATTTCTCAGTTTGTGGGTTTTCGTCTGAGCCTATCTAATTTCAAATTTTGTGCTGCAAAAAGATAGAAAACTAAAGGTGAGTTACAAATATATATTTATCCAAATAGTTATTTTCTTGTTTTATTTGCTAATAATGAAGATAGAAAAAAAAAAATCATGTGGGTCCCTTGTTCTTTGGAAGGGCAGGGCTTTTCATGAAGCCCTGGCATACTAAATTTAAATCCGAAGAAGATATGCCTTCTATAGCTCCCGTGTGGGTTAGACTCTTTGGCCTCCCTATTGAATTTTGGAATCCTACTCTTTTTTCTTCAATTGGAAACTCTTTAGGAACTTTTATGATGACTGTTGATTGTACTCAAAATTTTGAACATATTATTTATGCTCAAATTTATGTTTTAATAGATTTTGAAAAACCCCTACCTAAAAAGACCACTTTACAATTTGGGGAAGACACTTGGGAGCAAGTAGTGGACTATGAGAACATTCCTTTTTGTTGTAGAATTTTCCATGAATATGGTCATTTGGCTAGTGCTTGCCCAAATAAAATTCCTGATCAAAAGAAAGAAGATATAAACTTAGCATGTTTCCAAATGCCTAAGAAGAAGAACACTCAAAAAAAACTAGTTATGAAGGATCAATAAAAGTCATATGCTAATATGTTTGAAATACTTTCCACAATTGATGTCCCAAGTGAGGAAGAGGAAATAATGGAAACAAAAATATTATAAATACAATTAAAATATTAAGGGAATAACTTAGAGACAAACCAACAAATCAAAGGTTTTTAACAGAAAAAAAGGGATAAAATTTATAGAAGAAAAATAATCTTTTAAATGTCAAAACTTCAAATAATGTAGGTCCCAATATAGACTCTGTTGAACCCTCTAGTAACTTTTTGGCTATGTACAAGCATTCTTCAAGTCTAGAAGCCATTTTTGATTCAATTGGAGTAACTCAAGAAACAAGGAAAAAAATTGAAGAAGGATTCTAATCAAAAGGCAGGTCGCAAGACCAATCAATATCATATGGTAAAAGAAGGTGAAAATATTGTAGAGGAAGGTAAGATTAATGCCCTTCCCAACTTTTTTAGCCCTAGTATTAATAAATATCATCACTTGGAATATTAGAGGACTCAAAGGGAGTCTTTCAAAACAAAATGAAATTAGAAGAATGATTCATATAAATCATCCACATCTTATTTTCCTTCAAGAAACAAAGATGTCAATAGAGGATACGGACTCAATTGCTAGTAAAATTTGGCCAGCTGTAAAAGTGGTTTCCCTTAGTTCCCAGGAGATTTTTGGTGGCATTGCTTATCTTTGGGACCCAAAAGTGGTAGTTATTCAACATATTGTTGGTATTTGGGGTCTTTTGGCTATAGATATTCAAATTAGAAATTCCAACCAAATTATGCTCTGCATTACTGTTTATGCTCCAACTGCTTTGGAGGAAAAAAGAAGACAATGGAAGGATATAACTTATATTATCTCTCATTTTCCTAAAGCTTGGATCTTGATCGGAGGATATTTCAATACCATCCTCTCTCTGGATGAGAAAATGGGGGGAAATAGAAATTTGGATAGAAGCACTGACCTCATGAGTGAATATATTGTAAACCTCCATCTTGTGGACATCCAACCAAATAATGGCCTTATGACTTGGTCTAACAGAAGGCAAGGCTTAGATTGTATAATGGAGATATTGGATAGGTTTTTGCTCTCTAAAAATTTCTTAATCCATGGTCACATTCCTAAAGTGAAGACTCTTAACAATGTTGGTTCGGATCACTGGCCAGTCATGGTGGAAATGTGGAAAACCAATTGTGAGTTTCTCTCCTTTTCATTTTCAATTAATGTGGCTCAAATACAGTTCCTTTAGACCTTGTGTGCAATAATGGTGGAAGGAAGGTAAGTGGGACTAAGATTTTTTTTTTTCCAAAATAGTGCAATACATTAAATCCAAAATCAAGACTTGGAACTAGAAGTATTTTTAGGATGTTCATACAAAAAACATGAAGTTATTGCTCAACTTGAAAATTTGAATAAGAAAATCCATTTAGATGGCATCACAAAGAGTAGAAGTGCAGATGAAATTAAACTCACAACTCAGGTAGAGGAATAGGAAAAAAAAGAACTCTTATGGAAGCAAAAATCTAGAATTCAATGGCTCAAAGAAGGAGATCAAAACACAAATTTCTTCCACAAATCTCTTCTAGCTCGAAGATCTCACAACTTTATTTCTTCCTTGAAATCAGATTCTGGAGATGTTGTCTACACTTGGGATGACATGAACTCTATTGTTGTCAATTACTTTTCCAATCTATTTGTTGCTACTCCTCTTGACTCAGGTTCTCAACAAAATTTTCTTCAAGAAATCCCTTCTTTTATCACTTCTAAGGAGAACTCTATTTTGACTACTCCTGTTACTATTAATGAGCTTCAACAGGTAGTTTTTAAAATACAAAAAGGAAAAACCCCAGGTTCTGATGGTTTTCCATTGAGTTCTACCAAGAGTTCTGGGATATCGTTCATGCTGATTTATTAGAGGTGGTGGAAGAAGCCAGGAAATCCAAAGAAATTTTTAAGGTTATCAATAAAACTTATATTACTCTTGTTCCAAAATCTCAAGAGGTTGATCATATCTCAGCTTTTAGACCTATTGCTTTATGTAATGTTCTTCTCAAAATCATTACTAAGATCATGGCAGAAAGGTTGAAGCCTTTTTTGCATAAGATTATTCCCCTGAGCAAGGGGGTTATGTGGAAGGGCATCAAATAGTAGATGAGATAGTTCTTGCTCAGGAAGCCATCTATTCCATGGATATGCAAAAATATCCTTCCATGTTCATTCGGTTAGACTTATACAAAGCTTATGATAGAGTGGATTGGCACTTATCAAATTTTTGAGGCAATTTGATTTCTCTCGGGATTGGATGGATTGGATTATAGTATGTATCTCTTTAGTTTCCTACTTAGTTCTTATCAATTTCAGGCCTTCTCAATCATTTTTAGCTTCCAGAGGCATTAGGAAAGGTGACCCACTATCCCCTTATTTATTCATCATTCTTGTTGAATGATTGGGTAGGACTATAACCAAAAATAGAGAAAACAAAATCCTTGAGGGAGTGACCATTGCTCATGGAGCTAGACATATCTCTCATATTCAATTTTTTGATGACTCTACTCTTTTAGGTAAAGCTACAATTAAGGAAGCTTTTAATATTAAGCAAATCATTAGCTATTTTTCTAAGGCTACTGGGCAATTAATCAATGAAGGAATCCATGGTCTTGGATAAATTAATATATAAGAAGAACTCCCTTTAGATCACTTATTTAGGTATTCCCATCAATATTCAAAGGTAAAAATATTGGAATTGGTTGTTGGACAAAGTCAAGAAGAAAATTGGAAAGTGGACCAACAGGTGGATTTCTTCTAGGGGTAGAATCACCTTGGTAAAATTAGTCCTTAAAGCTATTCCTATTTATGTTTCTTCCGTGTTGAATATACCAAAGGTTATTCTTCGAGAACTGGATCAAATCAGTCATCGGTTCCTCTAGAGTGGTACTAAGGAGAAAATAAAATGGGCCTTGGTGAAATGGGACACTTTATGTCTTCCTAAGAATGAAGGGGGGTTAGAATTCCGGTATTCTATTAATAACAACAAAGCTTTAGCTACTAAATTATATTGGAGGATGTTGCATAACCCCAATGCTCTTTGGGCCAATAATCTTCATGCTAAAAATTTTGAGAACAAAAATCCTAAAGACCTTGTTCGCTATCAATTGCCTACCAAGGGTTCTCCTACTTTAGCAGTTCTTAAGACTGGTGAGGATTTGATAAAGAAATATTTATTTTGGATCATTCATAATGGTCAACAGGTAAATTTTTGGATAGATTCTTGGGATGGTCACAAGCCTTTAATAACTCAGTTTCCCTATTGGAGGCCTTGTATGGAGGAGCTTCACCGAGCTAACTGGATAAAGGTGGCTAATTACTGTCGGTACCATAATGGTAATTCAATGGTTGGTAGATATTGGATCCCTATTGAGTATTGGCTTATGCAAATCCTAGAAAGGCAAATATAAGATATCCAAGGCATCCTTCATATGAGATCTCTCTCTTGGTTCCATGAAAAATATTTTTTTGGATGGAACAACACTACTAAGGGTGAGTATTCAGTTTCTCAAGGTTATTTGACCTTATGCCATAATAATCCCAACCAATCATCTGACATATTTTATCAGTTGTGGGCTCAAAATATCTAGCCTAATATGAGGTTCTTTACTTGGATTTTATTGCATCGTAGGGTGCTTACTGGTGAGCAACTTATGAGGTATGGTTTTCATGGCCCTTTTAGATGTGAAATGTGTGGAGAGAATGTAGAAACTCTTAGTCATATTTTTGTTGAGTGTACTTTAGCCTCTGAGCTATGGAGGAGAATGGCCACTTTACTTGTCTTACAGTGGTCCAATTTTTTTAATTTTGAACAGCTTTGGAGGGATTGTCCTAAACAAGAGGGTGTTGATCATTTTACTAGGCAGTTATTTTGGATGGGTTCTACCATTCTTATTTGGAATATCTAGAATGAAAGGAACAACTGAATTTTTTATCAAGATAGGAAGGATATTCACTATATTTGGCAAAATACCATTGCCAACTTAGTTGAATCAGTCCAACAACTCCTTAATCACCCCCAAAACTCCCACCAAATATGGGATCAAGTGATCCAATATTGAAGATTAAATATTCTAAGGGCAACCATCTTAAAGGAAATGTGAGTAATTGTATGATGGATAGGACAAGAAATTGGAAACCTCCTCCTACATATTTTGGAAAATTCAATACTAATGGAGCCTCTAGAGGGAACCCTAGAAAATCTAGTGCAGGAGGAATTGGTAGACTTTCAGATGGCTCCCTGGTTTTTACTTTTGCTAAGAATTTGGGTATTCTTTCCAATAACCTTGCTGAGGGGTATGGTATCCTCAGAGGCCTTCAAGAGGCTACTAAGGTTGGATGGGAAAAGGTGCTAGTTGAATCTGAATCTCAACTCATGATTAATATTTTGAAGACTCCTAATAATCATAAGGTTTATTGGAGAATAAAAAGAATTATTGAGAAGATTCAATTAATCCATATGAGATTTTTGAAAGTTGATTACAATCATGTGGTCAAAGATCAAAACAAGAGTGTTGATGCTTTAGCCAATTGGGCTTTGGAAAAAGGTGATCTTACTTGTTATGGACACCCTCCAAGATGGTGGGCTTTGCAAATGAGGGAAGCTCTTATTTATATTGTTTATTTGGATAGCTCTAGTTCTGGAGGTACCTAATTTCTTTTTGCTTTATTTTTGCTTCTCTTTGGTTCGGTCAGGGTATTTTAGTTCCCTAGCTCAAACTATTATTTCTTTTGTTTCCTTTGTTGATTCTTGCCTTAATAGTCTTTTGGTCTAGAAAGGTCATTGTTATGTTCAATTTTTTTCCTTTTTTCTTTTTTTGTTTAGTTTTTTGAGGTGTGTGTGTTTTTTATGTTTTGTTTTGTTTTTGTGTTGTTTTTTGTTGTTCTTGTGTTTTTGTTGTTTTGTATTTTTTGTGTTTTTTTTTATTGTTCTTGTATTTTTGTTGTTCTTGTTCTTGTGTTTATGTATGTTTGTGTTAATTTGTATTTTTGTGTGTGAGTTTTTTCTATGTTTTTGTGTTGACATGACATGCCCACTAGTACTACGGGGCCTGAGGGATTGGAACCCTGGTCCTTGCACTCCTACAGAAGCATTTTGACCGTTGAACCAAGCCCTCAGATATAGATTACTCTTAGCCCTCAGATATAATTTTATTTGTTGAGGACTTGAACATTTCTATAACAGTTTTTTAAGAAATAGAATAAACTCATAGCCACAATGTACCATTATTTAATGAATGGTAGTGAATTTACTATGAACAATAGGTCAAATGCCCCTAGTATATAATATTCTCTGTAATAAGTTCTAGGAGGTTTCCAGGCGTTGACAATCATGTTCCAAGTGTGAGGGTTCTTCTATCTATATATATTATGAGGGATTTCCTATTAATATATATATTATGATGGTTTCTTTGCGAAATATACATATAATATATTTTGTTCAAATTCAGAGATATCTCCTTGCAGTTGAAGAGAGCAAATCTACCTATCCTTCCCATCCCTAAAGATATGACACCACCAATTGTTATGAAAATCATCACATTGCTCGTTGCACTCATCAATTTCTTAATTTTTTAGGTTTTGGTTGTTTTTGTTGGTTATGTATTTGTAGTGTTCTGTTATTTTTGTCATGTTTGTGTTTTTTTATGTTGTTCTTGTGTTTTTTCTATGTGGTTCATGTTACAGATTTTTTTATTATCTTATTGTGTGTATGTTTGGTTGTGCTTTATCTTTTTGACACACTCAAGGAGCATGTTTTTTTATTTGTATTTATTTGTTTATTTATTTTAATCTTATTGTGTGTTTGTTTGCTCCTTGAGTATGTCAAAGGTGGTAGGCCAGGTGCGAGCCCTGGGCGATTTTGACAGAATAGATACCCCTACCTATTTGTGTCTTACTCAAAAGTGGCATCCCTTCTAGGATGTTTTCCACACAAAAAAAAATGGGCCCTGGTCAAGGGTCCCAAATATTAGCTAATTCCAAGTTTCGAAAATCCTAATTTTAGCCAATTTGGTGATAAATAGTAGATGAGATAGTTCTTGCTCAGAAGCCATCTATTCCATGGATATGCAAAAATATCCTTCCATGTTAATTCGGTTAGACTTATCCAAAGCTTATGATAGAGTGGATTGGCACTTCCTTATCAAAGTTTTGAGGTAATTTGATTTCTCTCAGGATTGGATGGATTGGATTATAGTATGTATCTCTTTAGTTTCCTACTTAGTTCTTATCAATGTCAGACCTTCTCGATCGTTTTCAACTTCCAGAGGTATTAGGCAAGGTGACCTGCTATCCCCTTATTTATTCATCATTCTTTCTAAATTCTTGGGTAGGACTATAACCAAAAATAGAGAAAACAAAACCCTTGAGGGAGTTACCATTGATCATGGAGCTAGAAAGAATGATGAATAAATAAGGGGATAGCTAGAATGATGAATTATGAATAAAACAATATGACTCTACTCTTTTAGGTAAAGCTACAATTAAGAAAGCTTCTAATATTAAGCAAATCATTAGCTATTTTTCAAGGCTACTGGGCAATTAATAAATGAATACAAATATAAAGTTATTTTCTTTCACTACTCTACCAGAAAGGAATCCATGGTCTTGGATAAATTAAGATATAAGAAGAACTCCCTTTCGATCACTTATTTAGGTATTCCCATCAATATTCAAAGGCAAAAATATTGGAATTGGTTGTTGGAAAAAGTCAAGAAGAAAATTGGAAAGTGGACCAACAGGTGGCTTTCTTCTGGGGGTAGAATCACCTTGGTAAAATCAGTCCTTAAAGCTATTCCTATTTATTTTTCTTCCGTGTTGAATATACCAAAGGTTATTCTTTGAGAACTGGATCAAATCAGTCATCGGTTCCTCTAGAGTGGTACTAAGGAGAAAATAAAATGGGCCTTGGTGAAATGGGACACTTTATGTCTTCCTAAGAATGAAGGGGGGTTAGGATTCCGGTATTCTATTAATAACAAAAAATATTTAGCTACTAAATTATATTGGAGGATGATAGGGTTGTCCCTTAGCTATTGAATGATAACAAAAAAAATTTCATCCATAGCTCCCTCTACAACTACGGTCTCTACGGGCAGGATTTTCTAGGCCCCTTCTAGGGATCTGGAGCAAGGCGAGATACCCCCTCAGAGGATGCTCCCACAAACCCTAACCCGGACTCGGGTGGGATGACCTACCTGGAGAAGGTAATAGGGATGGAAAAACCTAGCCCCTTTGGTAACCCTAACCACCCCCCCGTGATCACTAATAGGGAAAATATGGTTCTTCCAGTCTCTCTCATGGCAGACAAACTCTCTCCAAAATCCCTCTCCCTGGTCGAAAAGTTTGTGGGAGGGAGACCTGACATGGAATCCATAATAATATGGGTCAAATTCAAATGGTGCATAGCAGGGAGCCTCCAGATTGTGGCCCTCTCATAGGGTTTCTTCCTGATATGCTTAAATAACTAGAATGACTATGCTCGAATCCTCACCGGGGGACCCTGGTTCTATGGGAGGAAAATTTTGTTTGTGATAAAATGGAAGCAATTTTTCAATCCCTAGACTCGGGATATCAATATTGCTCTAATCTGGGTTCACCTCCCTGATCTCCCCATCCAATTTTTCCATGAAGATATCCTGGTATGGATTGGAACGTACATTGGGGACATGGTCGCTCTTGACCCTACAACTAAAGCCCGATCCCGCATGGCCTATGATCGAATTTGTGTCAATACCAACCTTGCCTCCCAAATTCCTAACCACCTAAACCTCATCTATGGGTATTTCCACTGGTGTCAAGCTATTGAGTACAAAAACAAACTAGCATTTTGCATCGAATGCAAAACCCAAGGACACCTTCGAGCCCATTGTTTGTCCCTCAAGCCCTAGTAGGAAGCACCTAGCACAAAGGCTCCCCTCCTCCTCAGCAATACCAGATGAGAGAGTGCAATGACTAATCCAGAGGACCTAGGAACCATAGATCAAACAACGAAAAAGAAAAGCAGGTCATTATCCAAGACCCTCCATCCACCAACCCTCCTTTAGATGCAGATCAAGTATGCTCCATGTTTGATTTTCCAAATAGATTTGGGCCTTTAAATGGTTCTGATGATGAAGTTCTTCTCCCTGGATCCATTCCTATGCATCAACCCTCCATACTTCCCCACCCCCATCCCTCTCCCTCCAAATTTGTGCCTTCCATCCCCAATGTCTCCTCCCCACCCCACCCCCCCTATCCCAGCCTGATCCCCTTGTGGAACCCTTACTAGAGGTCAACTCTCTTCCCCACTCTAGAGTTGCTTACCCCTCGAAAGAACCCCTATCCCCAACTGAATCCAACCCCAAATTCTAGAAGGATGCTTTTAGTCCCACCCATTCCATAACGAACATCAACTCTATCATCACTAGAATTAGGAAAGGCCGCATTGATACAGGGGGTGAAAGAAAAAGAGATTGACCCACCACCTATGAGAAAAGCAAGAAATACACGGACGACCAGGTTGCCAATGGAGTGCAGCTAACCCTCAGTTCAGCCTTGTTCACTCAGGCAAAGGATGAGACAAAAAATCCCAAACCTCCCTCTATCTCAAGCAAGGGAGGCAAGAAACCTACCAAAATATCTAAATGAAGATCCTCTCCTAGAACATTAGAGGGCTTAACAGCATGAGCAAACAAAGGTTAGCTTGAACCACCAGGAAAGAGTACAAACCCTCTATACTCATCCTTCAAGAAATAAAAATTGGCGTTGACAGAACTCACAACGTAGTCCAAAAATTTTGGAATACTGGACAATGGGCCTCATCCCTAGCGGAGGGGTCTGCAGGAGGTCTACTGTATCTTTGGGACCCTGATAAGGTGGAATGCAAAGTCATCTCCAGATCTAGCAGAAACTTAAACATAATCTTCTATTGCAAAGAAAACAAATTCACGTGGGTGTTGTCTAACATCTACGCCCCAAAAAATCCAATGGAAAGATTCAACATGTGGAAGTCCTTGTCCCTCATGAAGGATGCCTTTTCCCACCTCCCATGGATGATAGCAAGGGATTTCAATTCTCCTCTCTTCCATTCTGATAAGAAATGAGGAGTATCCTCCCCATCCAAAATCATTGTAGACTTTCAAGCCTTTGTCGTCGAAAATGAACTCATGGACATTCAAATTAGCGGCCATCAGTTCACTTGGACCAACAAGAGAGCAGGATATGAGCATATTAAGGTTAAGCTAGATCATTTTTTCTCTCCCAACAAGCCATTCCCCTGTTTGGAGACACATCCCTGATCCCCCTTCCCAGAATAGGCTCCGATCACTCCCCCCTCCTTATGGAATCAAATAAGGCTCCATATTTCTCAACTCCTTTCAGGTTCAAGAATATGTGGATCCAACATCCAAATTTGAAACAAAGGATTGAAGACTGGTGGCAGACCCCTGTCTCTAGTTCAACTATTTTCAAAGTATCCCACAAACTCAAGATCATAAAAGAAAACCTGAAAACTTGGAACAGGGAAGTATTTGGGGATATTTTGATCTCAAGGAAAAAACGTTAAGTAAACTCAAAGATCTAGAGCAGCAAACTTAGCATGATCAGTGGACCCACCAGCTCAGGGAAGAAGAAAGGTAGTTGCTCGCCAAATATCATAACATCCTAGCCAAGGAAGATACCTTCTGGCACCAAAAATCCCAAGCCTTTTGGCTCAAGGAGGGGGATGCCAATACTAGATTCTTCCATGCTTCTACACTACGAAATAGAAGCACAAACAAAATTAGAGAACTTACCTTGAGGTATGGCTCTGTCACTCAGGACATTATCAATATCTGAGAAGAAGCCTCCACCTTCTTCAGCAACATCATGGGCACTAAAAATCCCTCCAATATTGCAGCCCAGGAAGCCCTTCTAGAAAATATCCCCCCTTGGTTACCCCTGATATGAACAAATCCCCGATCCAACCCCTCTCTGAGAAATAAATCAAAAGTGCTTTGTTCTCCATGAAAGTTGATAAGGCTCCTAGGCCTGATGGGTTTCCCCCTAGGTTTTTTTAGACCTTCTGGGACATAGTGTAGAAGGAGGTGAGTGATGCCATAATTCTTCATAAAACCAAAACCATCCCTCAAGGAACTAATTCCACTTTCATTGCCCTGGTTCCTAAAAGCCCCAAATGCAAATACATGAATGACTTCAGACCAATAAGCCTATGCAACATCCTTTACAAGATCCTAACCAAATCCCTAGCTCTCAGGCTTAAGAAGATCCTCCCCTCCATCATTGATCCATGTCAGGGAAGCTCTATAGAAGGCAAATAAATCACTGATAGCATCATATATCTTCATGAAACCCTCCATTCATCCAAGTGCAACAAGAAAGCGACCATGTTTCTGAAACTAGAAATTAGTAAAGCTTTTTATCAGGTGGATAGGGATTTTCTCCTCAAAGTGCTAGCTCAATTTGGCTTCCACACATAATGGGTTCATCTCATCAAAGGCTGCATCACCTCACCATGGTTCTCAGTTTTAGTCAATGGGTCTACTATAGGTTATTTCCCTAGCCTCAAAGGGATAGGGAAGGGAGATCCCCTATCCCCCTTTATTTTCATCATCTTGGTTGAATCCCTGGGTAGAGCTTTCAAATAGGTCGTGGCTTTGGGATGCATGTCAGGTATCAAAGCTTATTCCAACTCTTCCCCTTGTCTCACCAGTAGTTTTTTGACGATACTATTGTTGCAAAATCGACCTCCATTGTCCAAGATAAATTCATCAAAGGGATCCTTGATACCTACGCATCTGTTGTAGAGAAAGAAATCAACTATCTCAATAGTAAGTGTTACTTCCTGAACACACCATGTAACAAATAGCGAAAAATTGCTCGAATCCTCCAATGTTGCATCACTACCCTCCCCACCTCCTACTTGGGACTCCCATTGTTCACCATGAACCCAAAGGAATCTATGTGGGATAATGTTATTGATAGGATCAATCGCAAGCTTGTTTCTTGGAAAGGCTCCCTCCTTTCCCAAGTAGCCAAAGCAACCCTTACCTTGGCAGTCCTCCAAAGCATCCCGATCTATTTCATGTCAGTCTTCAAATCTCCTGCCTCTGTTCATTTCAAAATCGAGCAAATTCAAAAAAGGTTTCTTTGGGTCGGCCCAAAAAACTTGAGAAAATTCCACCTTGTTAGTTGGGACAAAGTATGCCAGCCCAGGGACCAGGGGGGACTTGGTATGAGAATATCAGCAAACATAAATATTGCCTTACTGGAAAAACAGGCCTGGAAGTTGTTCACCAACTATAAAGCAGATTGGGTCACTATCGTCCAAAGCAAATATCTCAAAAACTTACCCCTAATGGACAACAACATCCCTACCAATGGATCAGCCTTCTGGAAGGGTATTATCCAAGTGAAACCTCTTATAATGAGAGGGACACGATGGCAACTAGGCACAGTCGCATCCATTAAATTTTGGGAAGACATGTGGTTGAAATACAAACCCCTCAAGGATCTTCCTGAGGTGTCCAGAATTAGACCAAGTCTCGAAAGGATATGGAGAAGCAAAGTGGCGAACTACATGGATAGAGGCACATGGAAGATTCCCCCAAAAGACAATGAGCACCTCTCGCGGGCTGGAAAGACTTTGTCCATGATTGTGAGAACCACCATATTCTCCCTACCATATTCTCCCTAGATTATCCAGTTTGGGTGGGAACTGACAGTGGGGATTTCACAGTCAATTCTGCCCACTCCATGTTAGTCAAATCCTGGGTTCCCACTATTTCGTTCAAGTTAGCTTGGGTTAAAATCCTTGTCCCAAAAATTAGGTCTGTACAGCCATTCAAAAGAAGGTCCTCACCACTAATAATCTTATGAAAAGAGGGATCCTTGTCCTCAATAGATTCCACCTCTATCTTTCCAACTGGGAATCCATTGACCACCTCCTTTTAGAGTGTGAGTTCACTAGGGACGGCTTAGATCACATGTTCACCACCTTTCAAATCCATTGGGCCCACCCCAAATCCCTCCTGGACATGTTCACCCAATGGCTTGCTTCCTTCATAAATTCCAAAGTAGCTTTCCTATGGAAAATTTGCCTCCACCACTTCATTTGGAAAGTTTGGCTCGAACACAATCGTAGGGTCTTCTCAACCACATTTTACAACACCTTCTTAGCCATTAAATTCATTTCATACGCTTCTAAAAACTCCCATCTTATCCTGTGGCCCAGATCCCCCTTAAGCAAGAATGGGGATGACATCATCAATTCCCTCAACAACCCCCTTCCCACTTTATCCCCCCTCGACCCATCCCAGGACCAAATCTCGTTGGATCCCCCCTCCTGAGGGATGGGTAAATTTGAACTTCGATGGTGCATCAAAATGGAATCCCGGTCTGGCTGGGGCAGGGGGAGTGATCAGCGATCACAGAGGAAATATGGTTATGGATTTTGCAGAGAATCTTCATCATCAAACCAACAATATGGCCGAGGCGTGGGCCCTGTGGTGAAGTCTTCACCTCATCAAGGGGTCATGTGTTAAGATCCATGTTGAAGGGGACTCTCTTAATATCATTGGTTACCTAATCTCCAACAAAGCCCCTCCGTGGAATATCAGATCTCTTATCTAAGAAAACAGGAAGTTGTTAAACCAGCATTGCCAAGTGGAAGTTAGTCATACATATAGGGAAGCCAATCGGCTTGCAGAAAGACTAGCCAACATGGGCTTAGGACAAACACCCATCACCGTGTGGCAAGACTCATTCCCTCTAGATGTCCTCCAAGTTGCGAAGTTGGACAGTCATGGCAGGTACTTCAAATCCATCCACGCTAACCAATGATTTATTTTTTCAATATTATGCAGGATCTGCTTCGGGCATCCCATTTTTCGAGAGCCTTGCAATGTGTGCTCCAACACCCCTTGATTATTGGCTGCTCCATCGTAATCCATCAAAGTCATCATGTAAAATCAAAATACGGGTTTCCATCCGTGGTGTCCCAATGCTCTCTGCCAGCTCCCTCTGCCATGTTTCCAACCGCACCTCCTTTCCCTTCCACACCCCTACCCACGTCTGCATACCTTGCCCAAGTTATCACCTCCACCCATGCAGATATGGTCCCTAGGCTTCCCCTTAATCCTTGCCATCCTCGGTGTGGCATCCCCCCGTCCACCTATCACCCATCCACGAGGCTTGGTATGAGCTGCTCGTCTCCCTCGATCTATTTAATTCCCCACTCTAGCCTAGTCCACGACACTCATCTCTGCAAGTTTGTTTTGTGGGCCTCCTCCATCACCTCTCTTCCTGTCCCCACCACTACCACCATGGCCTACCTTGAACTGAGATCTCTCCAGCTGGACACCCTGGCGTCTTCTTACCTGTAGGGCAAACAACTCACCACCCTGTTATCAAAATTTTGTGGAGCAAAGGAAGACATCATGAAGGAATTTGTTCGTACATGGTCAAACGACCATGTCTGTGTCAGGAACATGCACTTTAAGGTCACTCTGGAGTTGATTGACGATATTCCAGAGCTACCGATCGGTGAGCATCTTGTCTGTCGTGACAAACACTGCTGGGAACCTGAATTGGAAGGTTTCCCCAACTACCAGAACTTCTTGTGGGATGGCCATGCCCTAGACTATCAATCCCTTCCTCCTTCGTTCCTCGTTGTTGTAATTCCCCTCATTCAATACTTAGCCAGCGATGATCCCAACAAGCCTATGGCCAGCTTCCACCTTGCCCTTGTCAACCATGTATAGGGATACAAATCCATGAACATTCCTAGGTTCCTTTATCGATCCATGCATCTCTCTATAGTCGTTGCTCACAATAAAAGTGCCTCCCTGCCCACTAGGGGTTGTTCACTATTATTTTCTATCACATTCTAGCTAATCTCCCCATTGTGGCTATCCCCTTGCAAACTTCCCCCCTTCTCCCAACCCCCCAAAACCCTGCTCGCTCGATGTCTAGTGAGCTTATGGCTAGCGATGGAGTTCCTAGCACCCCAGCATTCAGGAAAGGTGTTGTTGTTTTTCCATTCTTTCCATCCCCTTCCCCTTCCAAACCCATCCCATCCCCATCCAAACCCACCCCTTTCGCCAGCAAGAAGCCTTCTTTGGGAAAATGTAAAGCTAAAATTGAAGAAGCGGCCACCCCTGTTCGCAGGTCGTCCAGGGCTAAGAAGCCCAAAACGGAGTCCAATCAAAATTCTCCTCTGGAGATTGAAGACCTCAACGGGGACTCAGCCCCCACATCTAGCATCTCCAACCGTCTCACCCGGATGTTTCTTCGGAGCTTCATCATCACTTTCGAAAGCACGAGTTTCGCCCTGAAGCATGCCCTCCAGCAGTGTGCTGACCAACCTAAAGAGGACATCATGGAGGTCGACCCTTGATCTGCTATGGGTCTGTCTATTTTTGTTAAGAGGTTTTATGGGAATTATTGATGCAATTTTTGGTGATGTCTGTTTTTGTGTTTGGCTAACCACTTGGTTGGGTCTCCTTGTGTCAGCCCCTGCGAGGGCCCTAGCGATTATCTATGGATTATTTTTATTTAGTTTCAGTAGCCCCTGTGTGGGCAAGCACCACATGTTTACCAACTTTTACATCCCCTACGAAGTAATTTTGGCAATAGTATCCCCTGCGCGAGATTGGTTAGAATGGTGTAGACTGATCCCTCATGGCAGAGGATTATGCAACATGAATGCACTTCAACTTGATGAAGTTTTTGTATATCTGGGGTTGGGACAGAGTTAAAACCCTCCAAAACAAAAATTCAACTTACCAAAAAAATAATCATATTGGAGGATGTTGCATAACCCCAATTCTCTTTGGGCCAATAATCTTCGTGCTAAATATGCTGAGAACAAAAGTATTGAAGACCTTGTTCACTATCAATTGCCTACCAAAGGTTCTCCCATTTTAGGAGTTCTTAAGACTAGTGAGTATTTGATAAATAAAATTTTATTTTGGATCATTCATAATGGTCAACAGGTAAATTTCTGGATAGATTCTTGGGATGGTCACAAACCTTTAATAACTCAGTTTCCCGATTGGAGGCCTTGTATGGAGGAGCTTCACCGAGCTAACTGGATAAAGGTGGCTAATTATCATCGATGACTATAATGGTAATTCAAAGGTTGGTAGATATTGGATCCCTATTGAGGACTGGCTTATTCAAATCCTAGAAAGACAAATATAAGATATCCAAGGCATCCTTTATATGATATCTCTCTCTTGGTTCCATGAAATGGATGGAACAACACTACTAAGGGTGATTATTCAGTTGCTCAAGATTATTTGACCTTATGCCATAATAATCCCAACCAATCATGTAGCATATTTTCTCAGTTGTGGGCTCAAAAGCTCTGGCCTAAGGTGAGGTTCTTTACTTGGCTTTTATTGCATTGTAGGGTGCTTACTGGTGAGCAACTTATGAGGCATGGTTTTCATGGCCCTTTTAGATGTGAAATGTGTGGAGAGAATGTAGAAACTCTTAGCCATATTTTTGTTGAGTGTACTTTAGCCTATGAGCTATGGAGGAGAATGGCCACTTTACTCGTCTTATAGTCGTCCAATTTTTTACTTTTGAACATATTTGGAGGGATTGGCCTAAACAAGAGGGCGTTGATCATTTTATTAGGCAGATAGTTTGGGTGGGTTCTACCATTCTTCTTTGGAATATATGGAATGAAAGGAGCAGCTGAATTTTTTATCAAGATAGGAAGGATATTCACTATATTTGGCAAAAGACCATTGCCAACTTAATTGAATCAGTCCAAAAACTCCTTAATCACCCCCAAAACTCCCACCAAATATGGGATCAAGTGATGCAAATATTGAAGATTAAATCTTCTAAGGGCAACCATCTTAAAGGGAATGTGAGTAATTGTAAGATGGATAGGACAAGAAATTGGCAACCTCCTCCTAAGGATTTTGGAAAAGTCAATACTGATGGAGCCTCTAGAGGGAACCCTAGAAAATCTAGGGGAGGAATTGGTAGACTTTCAGATGGCTCCCTGGTTTTTACTTTTGCTAAGAATTTGGGTATTCTTTCCATTAACCTTGCTTAGGGGTATGGTATCCTCAGAGGCCTTCAAGAGGCTACTAAGGTTGGATGGGAAAAGGTGCTAGTTGAATCTGAATCTCCGCTCATGATTAATCTTTTGAAGACTCCTAAGAATCATAAGGTTGATTGGAGAATTAAAAGAATTATTGAGAAGATTCAATTAATCTATATGAGATTTTTGAAAGTTGATTACAATCATGTGGTCATAGATCAAAACAAGAGTGTTGATGCTTTAGCTAATTGGTCTTTGGACAATGGTGATATTACTTGCTATGGACACCCTCCTAGATGGTGGGCTTCGCAAATGAGGGAAGCTCTTCTTTCTATCATTTCTTTGGATAGCTCTAGTTCTGGAGGTACCTAATTTCTTTTTGCTTTATTTTTGCTTCTCTTTGGTTCGATCAGGGTATTTTAGTTCCTTAGCTCAAACTATTCTTTCTTTTGTTTCATGTGTTGATTCTTGCCTTAATAGTCTTTTGGTCTAGAAAGGTCATTGTTATGTTCAATTTTTTTCTTTTTTCTTTTTTTGTTTATTTTTTTGAGGCGTGTGTGTTTTTTTGTTGTTTTTTGTTGTTCTTGTGTTTTTATTGTTTTGTGTTTTTTTGTGTTTTTTGTTATTGTTCTTGTGTTTTTGTTGTTTTTGTTCTTGTTCTTGTGTTTCTGTATGTTTGTGTTAATTTGTGTTTTTGTGTGTGAGTTTTTTCCATGTTTTTTGTGTTGACATGACACACCCACCGGTACTACGAGGCCCGAGGGATTGGAACCCTGGTCTCTGTGCTCCTACAAAAGCATTTTGACCGTTGAACCAAGCCCTCAGATATAGATTACTCTTAGCACCAACTTGGAAGAGTAATAATTTTATTTGATGAGGACTTGAACATGTTTATAACAGTTTTTTAATAAATAGAATAAACTCATGGCCACAATGTACCATTATTTAATGAATGGTAGTGAATTGACTATGAACAACAGGTCAAATACCCCTAGTCTATAATGTTATTTGTAATAAATTCTAGGAGGTTTCCAAGCGTTGACAATCATGTTCCAAGTGTGAGGGTTCTTCTATCTATATATATTATGAGGGATTTCCTATTAATATATATATATATATAGATATATAGATATATATTACGATGGTTTCACGGCGAAATATACAGATAATATATTTTGTTCAAATTTAGAGATATCTCCTTGCGGTTGAGGTGAGCAAAGCTATCTATCGTTCCCACACTCCGCTGAAGATATGACGCCATCAATCGTTATGAAAATCAGCACATTGCTCGTTGCGCTCAACAATTTCTTAATTTTTTAGGTTTTGGTTGTTTTTTTTTGTTGTCTTTGTAGTGTTCTGTTATTTTTGTGATGTTTGTGTTTTGTTATGTTGTTCTTGTGTTTTTTCTATGTGGTTCGTGTTGCGGATTTTTTTATTATCTTATTGTGTGTGTTTGGTTGTGCTTTATCTTTTTGACACACTCAAGGAGCATGTTTTTTTTTGTATTTATTTATTTATTTATTTTAATCTTATTGTGTGTTTGTTTGCTCCTTGAGTATGTCAAATGTGGTAGGCCAGGTGCGAGCCCTGGGTGATTTTGGCGGAATATATACCCCTACCTCCTTGCGTCTTACCCGAAAGTGGCATCCCTTCTGGGATGTTTTCCACAAAAAAAAAATGGGCCCTGGTCAAGGGTCCCAAATATTAGCTAGTTCCAAGTTTTGAAAATCCTAATTTTAGCCAATTTGGTGATAAATAGCCGCTATGCATAACCCTGAGTTTATCATCACAGCTACGAAGTACTTCACTAAGTGGGTTGAAGCCATGTCTTTAGCCTTAGCCATTAAAGTCCAAATATTCAACTATATTCTCAACTAGATTCTTAGTCATTATGACATCCTTTCTATGCTAATTTATGACTATGGAACACCCTTCAAGAACAAGGATGTCAAAAAACATTATGCTAAATACAAAAATTTAGTATAAATAGTGCATGTCTTACTATCCTTAACATAATAACCAAGCTAAAGCTTCTAACAAGACTCTTGTCAAAATCCTCAAGAAGTTGATCATTAAAACTAGTTGAGATTGGCATTTTTAAATTCTATCCATCCATATGGGCCTATCTCACTAGTGTCAAAAATCCCATTAGTGTGATACCCTATGGTTTGGTTTATGAAACTAAAGTATTTTGTTTTTGAGCTAGAGGTGTTGCACTTGCACATCTTGCTGCAGGACTCCTTTGTCAAAGGTGAATATCATCCCACTCATCTTAGCTAGTTGGAACTACTTGACAAAGTGGATCCATGTCTTAGAGAACCTATAGACTTACCAAAAAATTCTTAAATGTGTCTATAGAAAATATTCCTTCCAAATTGATCATCTTGTTCTCAAAGATAATCATAATAACGCCAATGCTAAAATTAATCTCAAAGGCAAGTTTGAGACCAATTGGCTAGGTCCATACATCATAACCATCAAGTATGGTTTAGGTGCTTATCACCTTTCCACACTTGATGAAAAAGAACTTAAAGAACCAATAAACATAATGCATCCTAAAAGGTATTATATTTGATTTTGCATTGGTTGCCTATTTACTTTTAGTTGCTTATCATAGTTTGTTTATATCTTGCTTGACTTCATGTATTTCTACATGCATGTGTCTGTTTTTGTCTAGACTACCTATTGCATCTCAGGTAAGGGATCTGTGATGTCATACAAATGATGATCCTAATAGGTATAGTTCATTTTCATTCTTTAGGTAGTTGATACAAGTGGATCATCCTAATCTCATATTTCTGAATCAAATTAAGGTTTGCACAACATCAATCTATCTCTATCTATCTCAATCTGATTTGATTTGAATATTATCTTTATCAATTCTTCCAAACTATCAATCACTTGTTGCATAATTAATATTGTGAGGTTCATATGTGCTAATGGAAAAAAACTAATCAAATTAATTCTTCTAGCTCATCAATAACTTGGTACGTGATGAATATTGTGAGGTTCATAGTTGCTAAGAAGAAGATCAATCATATCATCTCTTATCACCCATGTATCACCATGCATGGGGGCAACTGGTTAACAATGATTTCATTCCTTCAATTGGAGGCATCATTCATTGTCACACAAGTCACTCACAAGTCTTCTATGAGACAAATCAATCCAATCAAAATCCCTTTAACACATTTGTGTGAAGGCAAATATCAAAACTCAGTCAAAAGCCCTTTGCACATTTGTGTAAATGTAAATCAAATGTCCTATAGGCAAAGTAGAAGTTCTTTAAGCATTTATTTAGGCAAATAAAAAAGTCTTACAACCAAAGCAAAATTCCTTTACGCATTTGTTTAAAGGTAAATAAAAAATCAAATAGGCCAAGAAAAAGTCCTTTAAACATTTTTTAAAGGCAAATATTTTATTTTTCATGTTTGTACATATATATGTATCATATCAAGCTAACCAAAAGATCTTCAAGTTAACTAATGTCCCCCTAGACAAATCTTAAAGCTAACCAAAAGACCTTTGGGAAAAGCTAACTAAAGTCCCCTTGGGAAAATCTCTAAGCATATCCATGTATATAATTGTACATATTTGTATATATCTATGTACATAGTTATACTATAGCAACGTCCACTTGGGCATATCATGTATCTCTCAACTGCCATCTAATCTATTATATCTAATTATCCTATTCTTAGTGCATGTAACATTCTGAATCATTTTCAATTCATAACCATTTAATTCATCATTTATCATTAATAAATGGCAAACTTACCATTTACAAAATATGTCATCTCAATCTATCATTAATCAACTCACATCAAATCATAAATTGCCCAATTATAATCAAATCATTAACTACACACTCAACATAAAACTTAAATACTATACATCTTAGCTCATAATACAATTTAAATTCAGAAAGCCAATAATATGTATTAATCGCTCAAGGTATATACATCATCTGATGTCATTATAAAATCAAAATCACCATAATGTACAATCAATCATCCCCCAATATCTCAAGTCATTCAGCTTCAATGGTTAACTATGGAAGCCCATGTAGAGTTCTCCTATAACTCCTCCTCCCCCTCCTAGAGGTGGCGACATGACTGGGCATTGCAATTGGCAAATCACATAGCTTGAGTGGGTTTGTGAGTGTGTCCTTTTGGCTAATGGCATTTGTTTATTTGTCAAGATAGTTGTGTGGTAGACTACTCTATAATGTGCTTCCCACATGCTTTCTTACTATAGGTCCTACTAGATCTATGTCATCTGATCCAATAGAGCCTACACCACTTGACATCCTCTAGCTATTGCTACTATTGTTCTCATAATCGCTACATTTCACTTCGTAGTTGGACTCTAGATAGTCTATTACATCATCGTGACTTGTACTGCCAACTGGTCCCTCTATGTCATCGAAGTTGTCAAAGTTACATATAAGCTCTCCACCTACCTATCCAAAGCATCAGTGATCGACTGATATGACCTTGGTCCTACCTATCTAGTCATGCTCATTAATAACATAAATAGTGAAGGTTCAACTACTATAATTGTTATTATTGTGTTTTTTCCGCTTTTCCTTTGTGCCTCTAGGTAGTGTCACATAATCACCGATGTTGTCTACCTCGGTTTACTTGGCCTCTATGCTACTCTGTAGGTCATGCCCTTGGAACTGACCTTCAACAAGATGGTTTGATACCACCTCTAGTAATCCTTGGTAACGTTAGGATATTCATGTCCAAAGATCTAAAATGAATAAATCATCTAGAACCACCTCTACAAAGGAATATGAATCTGGTGGTCCACCCAAACTCCTCTCGAATGAACCTTTGATAACACATTGTCCTTGTCGATATGCCTTGCCTCGCATCAAACTGGCAAACAACATAGTCAAAACAATGGAGCTCCTACCCCCATGGTTCCACTAGCCATCTAACCTGCTTGACATGGGCTAGATGGTAGGCATCATCATGTATGCTTGAATGATGCATATACAACCTCTAGACGACCTGTGCTACTTGTAGCTCCTCTATAGATCACTTGGCTACCAATAGCATGCTCTTGTTGGGCCTATTTTGTCCTACCTCAAACTAATGGTCCCACCTATAATTCATTGGTGCCTCTTGGTCCCCAATTTGCCCTGGCAGTCCTAACAGTCTCAAAATAGCAATGTACTCCTAAGACCACACTTGGAGTAGTGTGGACTTGCTCAAGCCCTTGCCCTTCTATAGGCGATCTTGTGTAGTGACTAATACAAACATGCTAGCATGTCAAGACCACAAGTAAAAATTGTTT
Source organism: Wollemia nobilis (assembly GCA_028583015.1). NCBI lineage: Eukaryota > Viridiplantae > Streptophyta > Pinopsida > Araucariales > Araucariaceae > Wollemia > Wollemia nobilis. The sequence continues at coordinate 19,903,080 of JAQPPZ010017235.1, forward strand.
TCTCATCACACATAGCTACCACAACCTCTCTGTATGCATAGTGGACCACTTTCTTGTGCATGTCCTTGACAAGTACTCCAAATACTAAAGCACATAGGAGCATGGTTTGTCTTTTCATAATGTCCCTAGTGTATTTGACATTGATATCAATGCTAGACCGTGCCACCAAAAAGTCCACATCCTCAACCATCCTCTCCAAGCACCTATGTTGTTCCTATCCCAAGTACACCTCTATCCCCATAATGAGGATCCTCAACATTTGTCACACATCCTCTAGTGTGATGGTCATCTTGTCCATTGACAATAAAAAATATTTGACTCATAATACTATAGCTCTATCAATGTTGTCAGTAGTGCCCAATCAAACTCAACCTTCGATATTATGGCCACAGGATAAACTCTACTACTGCCATGTATGCAAACCTGAGGAGACCTTGGATGGTCTCCAACATATGTGGCCACCTTTCCCTATAGTCTAGTGTCTACAGTCTCTCCTGCACCCAAGCCAAGCCAAAAAGCTCTATTAGCCTCGAAGTTAGCAAAAAAAACAATCAAATGTACAATTTTAAATAAATGTTGATGATGTAGAAGAGCCGCTAATGGAAAAAGCACCATTAGGTGGCAACAATACTATTGCCTAGAGAAAGTGTCATCAAGGCACTCATCAACATGCAAAAGCATTACTCAATAGCACTAGCATTATGCAAAAACATCACCCCTTTCTTTAGGCATGCTTTCCAAGGCCATAAATACACCAAAGGACCGAATTTCTAATGCTTATATGTGCTAACGCTCCTACTATGGGTTCCCTCATCCGATCGACTCGATGCAGTGGGCATGTATACTAAGCCATTGAACTATCATTGTTCTCAAGTCTTGAGAGCTCTAGTCTCCTCTCCCTATAAAAAATGAATTTATTTTTACCCCCTAAACCTTTACCCTACCCCTCAGCTTTCCCATCATTTTTTGTTGTTTGTTCTCAATTTCTCATCACTATGCCAGTGTGGATCATAATCAAGTCAAGTTTCCTCAATTCATCTTGATTTTTACTCCAAAACTTGAGGAAGCATATGGGACACAGTAGCATTTAATGTTGCCCAAAACACAAATTTTAACACCTCTAAGTAAACAATCAAAACATCAATCTTGCATCACTAACCATAAGCAATAATATATTTCCTTGTCTCAAAATTGAGATATCTATGTTAGTTGTTTATGCATTTATTAAAATATACACCCAAATTTGAGCACATCGATAATCTTCAAGTTTATCAATGCCTTCATCAATCAGCCAATCAATCAACCAAATTGAATTAATCATCCTTGTGCCCAACTTTGGAGCATTTATTGCTCCAGAAGTGAAAGCATCGAGGCATGAGCAAAAGCAATGCTAATGCTTTCCCAACTCAAGCAATGATTTTTTCAATTTTGACTTTTTGTCCTTGTCCAATCAAATTTGACCTCCAATAGTCATGTCAGTGAAAGCACCATGTAGAAATCCAAACAACACTTTTAACTGTCATGTGCCAAAACCAAGAAATTTTAATATTGGTAGCTTTCAAGTTGCCTATCATTAAATCCCTAAGATCTTATTTGCAACTCCTTATAGAAATCCCAAATCCAAGATTTATCATTTTCAATTTTTCTCCGATGGCATCTTGATCCCCTTTCAAATTCTTACTATCTCCAATCCTATCAACTTCAATGCAATCCTTCCCCTAAAAAAACATGGCTTCCTATAAAACCAACACTTAGGGTGACGAATTGAGATCATCTTGCAAGGCAACAAAACTTTGCCAAAATCTCTCTAGAATCATAGAAATTTATCTTCATGCATGACAAGGTTATACCACAATCTTGTGAAGGCTCTCTTCAAGCAATCTAGACTCCAAGCATTCAAGCATTCAAGCATTCAAACTCTCAAGCTTCCAAGCATCATGACTCTAAGCATCCAAACATTCAAGCTGAATCCCACGAGTGTCCACAAGTAAACAAGCAAGCTTCCATAAACAAGAAGAAACCAAGCTTAACACCTTAGGTTGTGTCCTTTCCCTTTACTTACTTTTGACACTGTTTTGTGCTTGTAGCTCTAATCTCTAATCATACTACACATTTATTTGCCTTGCATGTTGCATTTGAATTTGAATTAGCATTTTACATTTCATCATTAGTTTACATTTCAAGCACTTAAGCTATGTTTTCTATCATTTGATAAAGCCTTTGTATCAAAGACTTGCATATTTCTAATCATTAAGCAACTCATGTTTGTATTTAATCTTGCTTTACTACTCTATGAAACAAAAGCATTGCCAGATTGTAGGTCTAGTGGTGCATCACTCTATAGTTTTACATAGACATATAGAACGAAAGTGTCGACAATGCTATAATTGACCCTATGGCGTTTTTGTCATTGGACATGCACTTGTCATTTCTGTTATTTTTCACATCTGCTTAAACAAGGGTCTAATACTAGCCAAGGGAGTCTGACACTCTCCTCTAGCTCAACCAGCCCCTTGCAACTAATCATATATTTTTTTTTTTTGTCTATTTTGTAAGAAGGCAAGAGCACTGCTTACCAAACAGTAGAAACGTGTTTTTTCATATATATATATATATTTTTTTTGTCTATTTTGTAAGAAGGCAAGAGCACTGCTTACCAAACAGTAGAAACGTGTTTTTATGGTCCATATTTTACGTGTTGTTTGCTAGATTAGTTTTTGTTTTTTTCTTATTTTATTTCATAAAATAAACAAAGAAAAGAAAAACTAGTTTAGTCTTTTAATCATTTAGGGAACCAACTACATCTTCAAACTTTAACATTAAATTGAAATTGCATGTAGTCGCACTTAGGACTTGGTTGCTGCATGTAGTCGCACTTAAGACTTGGTTGCTGCATTCTTCTTGTGCCCTTGTCTCTTAAAAGAAAAAAAAGAAAATTATCTTTTATTTCATCATTTAAAAGCAAAAGCATTTTAGTTTTAGGTCTTGATTGTTGCATTTGTATATTGCATTAGGGGTAGATTTAGATTAAGCTTAACTAAAGAAAAATCTGAAGAGAAACATAGGTGTTCTTCAACTAATTCATCAAAACACTAGACTCTAAGTTAATAAACTGTCTCTATCCTCCCAATGGAAAGAGAAGATGAGTGGAAAGCATTGCAAAGAGATCCTTCACGATCCCTTTCCCTTTTCCCCTCTCACCTCTCACACAGAAAGGGGCAGAAAGGGGCTAAAAGACAAAAATACTGAGCACATGCCCAAAAAAGAATAATAGAACACCACATATGTCATGTATGTCATGCCCACAACAGTAAGTCTATTGTTCACTCCCATTAGAAATAATAATTCTTACATTATTATCCTCTAAAAAATCTAGATCCTCAACAGTCACAACAACAGTCCCTAGAATGTGTCAAATGGCAAAACATATGAGGCAATTCGTTTTATATATTCTTCCGAAGCAACCACTGGAAGAGTGACTCAAAAAGAGTCCATGAAGTTCAATTTAAGAAAATGTTCTCATTTCAATCTTTACAACATCCAACATCATGGAAGAAACCTCATGACTAAAATTATAATCAACTCACCAAATTACATTGAAAAACAAAGCCAGTAGTAAACAAAATGTGTTCTGAGTGAACATTAGGTCTAATGTGGTAATGATGTAGAAACTATATTCTGCAATGTTTTCATGGACCAAAAAATCATATTAGCTGGATTCAGAATACATGAGAAAACAATAGGAATATAAGGATTGAAAAAACATTCTTTACTAACCGAGATTTTAGATAAAAATTTCAGTAAAAATTCCTCTTTCAAAATTTATTGAATAAATTCATGAAAATTTCTTAGCCACATCCTTCAAAACCTATTTGACGTTCAAAAAATTACATGAAAAAACAAAAGCATGGCCACATTCCAACTTCAGAACTAGTGAATCCAGTTAAGATGGTCAATCAATGGGGAAAATGACAATCTTCCCTGTTGCTCTTCCACTTTCGAGGTGCTTGAAGGCCTCTATGACATTTGAGAATGTATATGGGCTAGTGGGATCAAGAACAGGCTTTAATCTCTCACACTCTATGTAGCCTCTAAGCCTCTCCAAATTGCTCCCATTGGGATTGGTGAAGAAAAACACTGCCCGAAGATGAGGTGAGTCGTTTACAATGTCAATAATTTTTCCTTCGTCTTTTGCAAGAACATATGAATTATGAGAGTCTCCTGGAATACCAATCCATTCAAATTTCTAATCAGAATTATTCATGTAAAGCAAAGAACATAAATAATGAAATTTAAACTGCTGAATGAGCTCAAGCCTTCCGAATCATTAGTAATATATATTTTTTTCTTTTGTGTAATAGTTGTTAATTGACATTTTTTGTTTTGAAGAGCAGGGCTGGATGCCCATTAGAAATGAAGACTAGCCTCAATTTCTGAGGAGTGAAGTTGATCTGCTATAGAAAAAGGCCCACTTTTTTTCCGTAAGATTATAAAAAGGAAATTCATTACTTCTTTTCCACAAGGTATTAAGAGCATTATGAGTGAATCATAAAATTTTGGTAAGTAGGCCATGCTCTGGAAGGCAAAGAAATTCTCATGATTATCACCTGGGTTCAAAGCCTGCAAGGCATGTCAAGCTGCCCCAAGTCCTAGGGAAATGGTGGAAAGAGTGTTATCTTTTAGCCAGAAGTTCGTTGCCTTCTAAGATATGACTGTTTTGAACTGCCTTCTAAGATATGACCGTTTTGAACTGCAAATGAGGCATTTGAGTTCATAAGATAAGCAGTTTATATAAAAGTTGATCCGATGGAAAGGCAATCTCCAGTTGATAAACTTATGGATAAGGTTGATCCCGTGGAAATGCTTTCCACACACAGCTAGATTTGCCAACTAAACTGAGTATAATAACCAATATTATAGCCTTTCTCCAGCAAACTTTGCATGATTTTTGAGTGATTTTAAGTTCTTTATCCTCTCTGGTTTAAGACGATGTGTAGGCAGGTTTTGATGCTTTTGTGAATTGTATCTTGTATGGCAGAGGCTTGTTTCTATGACTGATACTCTGTTCTTTAATTTATCCTTAATTTAAGAAGTCATAACTTGCAGCAGATAATGGCAAATTCTATGGCAACTGATAATAGATATATCACGTCCTACAACCATAGGTCTCTGAACTATAAAACTTTGATGCTAAGCATTCTTTTTGCATAGCGATTCCTACAATGTATGGAAGGCTGACAATGTTCTCTTCCAGTGGCATATTCCTATGATGAATTTCATTCCACATTAAACCTCTTTTGATGGAATTTCATTCCACATTAATACCTCTTCTGCGACTATTTTGACAACTTGCAACCCTGAAGTTTTCAGGAATAGATTGGACTTTGGAGTTGTGCAAATATTCTTAGCACCATCAATATCTTTCATAAGAGAGAGTTTTGTAAGTATATGGCTGGATAGATAGAAAAGCAAAAGCAACTTACCAATAGTATCAAAAACGAAATCAAACTTTTCTCGTATTTGCTTATAGCTTTGCTTGGTATAATCAATCACCATATGAGCTCCTAGCTGTTTCACAAAGTTCACCTTCCCGGTGCTTGTTGTTGTTGCTATCATGGATGCTCCATATACATACTTGGCAAGCTGCACATATCCAAACATCTTACCAGTTAATTATCTGATTTATTTTGCAAAGACACAATATTTCTTTAAGACTAAAACCGAATATCTTTTTAGTTACCTGAATGGCCAGACTACCCACTCCACCAGCTCCACCTACAATGACCACAGTCTGACCCTTTTGAAATCCTACTCTATCAAAGGCTTCTTGGGCTGTTTGGAGAGCTAAAGGGAAGCTGGCTGCTTCTTCGAAGGACATGTTACCAGGCTTCAAAGCAATCAGACTTTCTTCCACTGCTGTGTATTGTGTTAGTGTCCCACACTGTTTGGGTGTGCCATATATGATGTTTTGGACATTGCCATAAACTTCATCTCCTTTGCTAAACTTTGAGACATCATCTCCTTGATCTACTACAACTCCTGCCATATCACAACCTGGGACAGTCTGCAAAGCATTATAAAGCAGGCTATAAAGGTCAGAATTCCATGGGTTCTGAGTAAAAACGATATTTAGAACTCATCAGAGAGAACGTTTTTGCTTTCTATCATTTTGTCTGAACCCATTAGATAGGATGAGATTGACCTGGAAAACCATGAGAAAAGAGGAACATCTGTCTCAAACGAATACAAGGGTTAGCAATACAGTCATGTAATGTACCTTGAAAACAATAAAATGGGTGTAATGCAAGCCAAATGAAATCATCCACCGTGATGAATTTAATATATAAGAATGTTAAAGATTATTGGTGTTTGCAGTCATTCCAAATGGTATAATCCACCTGAGATATACGCTTACAAGGAAAATATCAACCCTAGATTTCGATGGAAACATATGTAAAATATGTCAGAGATGGCCAGTCTTGGCTAATCCAGGGAAGATATGCATTAAAATTTACTATTCATGAGGAAAATCATGCTCCAAGCCTAGTTAACAAAAATGGGTCTGGGACAAATTCATCAAGAAGATGTATCTCATGTGACAGAATATTATAAGCAATTAAAGATGATAGAATTGGGACTATTAACAATAGAGTCCTGCAGGTCAGGGCAGGATAGGGAAATGGCAATGGAATATTTGAATTTCGATCGAAAATTTCGAGTCAAAAAACAGTACAAATCCTGATTTACTGCAAAAGTCAAACAATGTGGGGGGGGGGGGGAATAGTTCTGACAATATGAGAAAGCCATGAAGGATTAGTTCTGACAATATGAGAAAGCCATGAAGGATCAAATGCAGGTCGTCTTGTTCTAAAAATCCTTCTTTCATTGGAACTTGTTAGCAGTTACGATTCTCTTCAAACTGCTTGAAGAACCAACCAAACAAGTTATGAATAAAAGTCTTAAAGATACTCAGCTTCTTTCATAAATAAGCCTTTCTTTTACAGGGCTTAAAAAGCCCTTCTACGGCCAATAAAATGGGCTATAAAGGCACTGAATCCTCCATAACTTGAAATTTTTACAAGATCCATAAGAGTTAGCAACTATGATAAACAACTTCAAAGGTTCTGTCTCAAGTACTTCATCAAACAAGTTAAGAGTCTTACAGATGCTGCAAAAATTTAATAAATAAGCATATCTTGTATATGGCTTTAAAAGCTTTTCACTGGTAAAATGGCCTTTGAAGGGCAATGAATCTATGATTTCAAAAGCTATTATCAAATCAACAAGAATTAGAGTTGGATCTTACAGGTAATTTTGAATCAATCTCCTTGAGCATTCCATTGCGCCTCTTGAAGTCCACAGGGTTCAATGCAGCAGCTCGAACTCTAACAAGAACCTGATTGGCACCCAATTCAGGCACAGGAAATTCTCCACACTGCAACACTTCTGTGGTCCCATATTCCTTGTAGAACCAAGCTTTCTGGTTGTCCATATTGCTGCTTTTTCTTATTCAACTAAACCCAACCTAATCTGTTTTTTATTTTTATTTTTTTAATTAAGAGCTGGTGAGGCTCAGAAAGAACTGGTGAGGCTCAGAACCTAAATGGTAACCAACAGGACAGTCAAATTCAAAAACTGGTGGTAACCAACAGGACACTCAAATTCAAACTCGAACCTCGGTTACAGAGAAATTTCCCCAAAGGAGAAATTTCTCACTAAGAGCTTCTTCAGAGATTGGTAAAGCTTGTTTCTTCTCCTCTAGAAATTACTGCACTATATAGGAAACATTACGAGCATTGTGCTCACAATGGAAGTGGGTATGACTTGTTTTTGGTCCTTATGTAAACACTGCCATTATATAGGACATTGAATCCAAGCAGAAGAAGAAAGTGGGATTTTTATTCCTTTGGATACTAGCTCTCTCACTCAAGTAGGGGCAAGAACAACAACAAGGGCATATCTGCAAAGCAGGAGAAGATCTCAAAAATTCCAACTGTAAATTTAGTGAGAAAGATTCTGCTGATGTGAAATGTGGTGGTGAAAGTGGAATATTCCTTGTGAATGAGAGCAGGTGAGTCCTTGTCTAATGAATGTGGGCATGGCCTAGACTGCCATGATGATGTTCACCTTAACCATAGCAACCTTTCCACACTTACCTGTTTCATTGCTCTTTGATAGTGATGTCTACCCATCCTCGAGATCGAAATTAAAAAGGGTAAAATTTCTAGTGCCTGCCACTTCTTGCCAGTCTACATCAAGAGGCCTATTGATGTCATACCTGGCTCCCTCTGCACCATCCACGTAGCAATCAGTTCATAATTCTCCAATCACTGTCACCAGTACATGGAGTGAACCTTTGTGCACCGTTTGGGGACACCTTTCTTCCTCCCACTGAAAAGGTTAAAACAATGTGCCTCACCACCAAGATCTGCTGCGTTCTGAATCCTGCTGCATTATTAAAGAGCCCAAAATGTTTGGTACAGCATTGCTACAATGTCAGGATTATGGAACTATAATTAGTGGTTCAAAGTTGGAATCAGTTTTATATAATGTTCCATAATTGAAATTTAGTTGAATAAGTTGCATAACATCTAGTATAGTTTCTAATTTTTTTTAATTCATAACAGAGTCTGTTACTAGTATAGTTTTTTATTAAAAAGATATTAAAAATTAAGGATAGGTTTTCATTTAAAATTGAGTTTGACGGTAACTAATTATTATTTGTTTTTATATAGTAGTTTGAAGTTGGAACACTCGAATATTTAAAAAATTATTAGTAATTTTTTTTAATTAAAATAATATTTTTCTATTAATAAACGAATAAAAAATACATCAAAATTATATCAGATTGCGCAAAATTATTAATAAAATTTTAATATGAATAATTAGTATACTCAATACTATGTATTATATATAATTAAAAATGAAAACATGAAGATAAGTAAAATGAATTTATGTTATACCAATTAAAAATATTAATTTATGTTATTAAAAATTAAATAATATAAATTTAAGAGGTTTAGTTTTTAATTTTGTTATATAAGATATTATTATTAAAATGTTATGCAAGATATCATTATTAAAATGTTATAATATCACTAAATTACATGATTAAGATGTAATTTGAATGAGTATTTTCCATTTCATATGATTAATTAAAAAAAAAATATAATGTATTTTATTAGTATAAAGTATACTATCAATTTTAATTCATATAACTAAACTATATTAAATAAAATCTTATTTGTATAAAAAAAAATTATTATTATTATTAAAGCAACCTCTATAATCTTTAGGACTAGGACTTTCCACATGATCAGATTAGGTGGCTTGATTTTACCTTCTCTTTATAGCTAAATGCTTTATTTGGTGTTGAACTTGCAAACTAGGGTAGCCTAAACACAGAACTAAAATGATTCATATTTTATGATGTTTGATCTTTACTAAATTATTTTAACCTCATTACAAACAAAACCTATAATAACACATTTATAATAATATTATTATATTTTTAAGTTTTTAAAAATAAAAACAACTCAAGTTCAAACCATACAAAGAATCTAAACTTTTTAGAAAACTCGTCCTTTAACTTTTTATGTCTTGAGTTAATACAAACCAATATACAAGAAACCAAAACCTTAAAAAACCTGTACTTTGATTCCTATATTATTATTTATAAATGATTAAAATATTTAAAAATACACTTTAAATATGTTTTAAATATTTTATAAAAATATATATTATTTTTCATGGCTGGACTTTCATACAAAAATGTATACATCCAATTACTATGTATTGGAATAGCATCCATTCACTAAGATTGACATGACATGTGGGATTTTTTTATAAAATCCCTAAAAATATCAAACAAGTGTCCACGGCAACAATGATGTTAAGGGTCCCACCATCGAATACCTAAACATGATGATGAAGGGTATACAGTAATAATAATAAAGTATGTAACCGGTAAGACTTCATTAAATAAAGGTAGTTACAAATCATGTCTCCCAACGATCATTCAGATGAGTTATGATGGTACTCATCGTACGGATGTGTTACCCTTGGAAAGTTGTACTGGTAGCATAGTGAGGTTTCTAGAATTGAAAGACGGTTTTAATTTTGAATTTACTGTTTTATAAAATTTGGTTAGATATATATGGGATAAATAAATGTTTGTGTTCTTTAATACTGTGTTTTTTAATACCGAAAGGAATTAGTAACATCATTAAGTGTCATTTTAAGGGTTAGTGGATTGTTAGTTATTTGTTTGGTTAGGTATTTATCAAGTAAAGATTTAGGTTTAAACCTTGAAAGCATGCTTGTTGCAAAGGTAGTAGTCTGATTTGAATCCTCTGAGTGCATAACAGATGGATGTTTATGATACAAATCGCGGGTGATTGAAGTTTTTAGAATTGAAAGAGGTGGTTTTACTTTTGAATTTATTGTTTTATAAAATTTGGTTATATATATATATATATATATATATATATATATATATAGGACAAATAAAAGTTCGTGTTCTTTAATACAAAAAGGAATCGGTAACATCATAGGGTCCCACACCCAAGGGTTAGTAGATTGTTAGTTGTTTGTTTGGCTAGGCATTTACCAAGAAGAGACCTAGGTTTAAACCTTGGGGGCATGCCTATTGAAAAAGTAGTAGTCTGATTTGAATCCTTTGAGGGCGCACCAGATCGATGTTGATGGTACAAATCCCAAGCGACAGGTGGTGCCCTTCACATTGGGTCAACAATAACGAGGTGGTATAGGCTTGTTGGGAGTAGCCCTTATGGTTTGAACCTTGCACTTGGTAGTTATTAAAAATAGTGTGGATGTAACCAACTCCCCTATGTATTAAAAACATCATTGGGTGTTCGTTGGATTAGATGAAGTCAACGGTATCTCAACCCTCCAAGGTATCAAATTGGGATAGCTACCATCCAATCTATCCTCTTTTAGATATGTCGTGGTTTGAACCTTGAACCTCCCAAAAGAGAGGCCAAAGCTCTAACCACTATGATGTTCTTATCGGACATGTTCAACTCTCCTATGTATAAAAAAACACCTGGTACAAATCTCAAGTGACTGGTAGTCCCCCTCACATTGGGTCAACAATAAAGAGGTGGTATAGGCTTGTTAGGAGTAGCCCTTGTAGTTTGAACCCTACACTTGGTAGTTACTAAAAATAGTGTGGGTGTAACCAACTCCCCTATGTATAAAAACACCATTCAATCTATCATCTTCTAGATATGTTGTGGTTTGAACCTTGGACCTTCCAAAAGGAAGGCCAAAGCTCTAACCATTGTGACGTCCTTATCGAATATGTTCAACTCCCATGTATATAAAAAACACCTGGTACAAATACCAAGCGACTGGTAGTCCCCCTCACGTCGGGTCAACAATAAAAAGGTTGTATAGGCTTGTTGGGAGCAACCCTTGTGGTTTGAACCCTGCACTTGGTAGTTACTAAAAATAGTGTGGATGTAACCAACTCCTCTATGTATAAAAATACACCATTAGGTGTCCGCTGGGTTAGATGAAGTCAACGGTACCTTGACCCTCCAAGATATCAAACTTGGAAAGCTACCATCCAATCTATCCTCTTATAGATATGTTGTGGTTTGAACCTTGGACCTCCCAAAAGAGAGATCAAAGCTCTAACCATTGTGATGTCCTTGTCGAACATGTTCAACTCCCATATGTATAAAAAACACCATTGGGTGTCTGTTGGATTAGATGAAGTCAAGGCGACCCTCCAGGTGGGACAACGACCATCCAATCTATCCTCTTCTATATATGTTATGGTTTGAACCTTGGACCTTCCAAAAGAGAGGGCAAATCTCTAACCATTGTGATGTCCTTAGCGGACATATTCAACTCCCCTATGTATAAAAAAAAATACCATTAAGTGTTCGTTGGATTAGATGAAGTCAATGGTACCTCAACTCTCCAAGTTAACAAACTAGAACAACTACCATCCAATCTATCCTCTTCTAAATATGTTGTAATTTGAACCTTGAACCTCTCCAAAAAAAAAGCCAAAACTCTAACCACTCTTCTAAATATGTTGTAGTTTGAACCTTGAACCTCTCCAAGAAAAAATCCAAAACTCTAACCACTCTGATGTCTTTATTGGACATGTCTGTATCCTATTATCTAATTAGAATGTGGTTGAAAAAACACATGCAAGATAAACACACTTCTTATGTAACTTATAATCAATATGTAAACATTGAAATCTACAATCTACTTTATTTTATTGTTAAAATCAAAAGTTATGAGTTTTTATGGGATGCTAATAATATGATTTTGGACTCTCGTTCACAAGACTCAACCTTATAGACATTAAAATTTACAATCTAAACCTATAATCAATATTTAAACAATAAAATTTATAATCTACTTTTTTTACTTAATTTTATTGTTAAAAATAAAAAAATTATCTAAAAATTTAAATTCAAACCACAACAAAATAATTAAATATATATTTTTTTAAAAATCCAATAAACCTTTAACCTACCTTAAAATATCAATGTCTCAGTAGCAAGGTAGTCCTAGTAATTAGGTTACTTAGCACTTTGGTTATGCAAATTTCATTACACCTAAATCTTAAATTATGAAATGCTTTTATAATATATTTATAAAGTCAAAGATATTAAAGATGAAACTTTTTTTTATTGGAGGTCTATTCACTTTAGATAGTAATTATATTGTATTTTTTTATATACTTTTTAAAGAAGTTTTTTTTCGCTTGATAATAAAGGGTTGTACTTGGGTCCCCATCCTTAACAAATTACATCTCTCTTCTTTAGAGTTTGAGAGTTTTCAAATAGATACATTTCTCATTTCAATTGAGATGCTATAGCTAGAAACCTACATCATTTTACAAAAATGGTGGGAATTCTTGATTTTCATTTTTTAAATCTTTTCAAATCTTTGTATGTATATAATTACTCCAAAATTTAGTATTTTCTTGACATTTTCCTATAGCACCCTTCACAATGCCAAAACTTCACCTCTACTATCTATGCCTTGCATCTTAGTAGAGTAATATTTCCAAAACATCGCACTAACATAGTCCGCTTTACCAAATCTAGATTGCTAGTTTCCTTCTTGAAACACAAGTGCAACCACAAAAATTATAATAAATAGTCTAAATGAACACACATTATTGTTACAAAATAAAAAAGATATTACCAATGGAAAACATTAAAATAAATCTTAATCATTAATTGATTTAGGCAATCAACATTTTTTGTCAGCTTCAACTAAACTTTCTACTTCCTCTAACCAAGGAAAGGAGATGTTAACTTCATGATCCTCAATCAAAACCCCTCTATTGGCTAGCTTATTTGCACATTTGTTTCCTTCCCTTTATGTGTAAACCTAATTTCTTCAAACTCTTTAGCAAGATCTTGAATTTCCAGAATTACCTCTTGTATGTTCTATGAAGCCTTTATTTTCCTCAAAATTACATTTATTACTATGAGAGAATCATCTTCCATCCATACTCTATTCCATTTCATTTGTTTACATCTTTTTAACCCTTCTAAAGTTGCCCAAGCTTCAACTTCATTATTTATCTTAAGTCCACAATTGAAAGCATAATGAAACAAAATCTCTCCTCTATAGTTTTTAAAGAAGTTAGGTATAGATTTTATTAGATTTATTTTTATTAAAATTTATATTGTTATAAGTAAATTATTATTTTTTTAAATAAGTATGTGTGGCTTCTATTGGGGTCACTCTCATTACAAAAAAAAAACATTACATTGCTTTCATTACATTTCTAACAAGTTAATTAAAGCATAACTATATTTGCCTTTCTATCAAAGATATTCTCCATCTTCCTATAACTACTAAGTTTCTATAATTAACGTTTTTTGGAACTAACAAGAAGAACAACCCTTACATGACACATAACTCTAATAGATAGAAGAAAAACATAGCATTCATCCATCAAAGAGAAAATCGGTTCAATTATTTTTCTTTTGTAGTAGAGATTCTTCCTTATTTAGAGTGGCAAGATTTGAGAATGCATTTTTGCACTTCAAGCTCCCGAGGTAATATCTAGTTGTAACACATTTTGTAGGATCTTCATTTTCAAAAAATTGACCATCACTTATTATTTCATAATTAGCTTCAAGAATACCATTTAAAGTGCTAATATTTTCTATGGAACCATCTAGATGATCTTTAGTAACCCTTTGACTTTTATCAATGATCTATTCAAATTCTCCTTTTGAGGTTGAGTTTTTTGTTGCTCGCATGATTTCTGCTAGATAATCGATGCATTTGGAGGATGATCTTCTTATTTTGAACTAGGAAATTTGAAGGTTTTAAATCATTCACATGCATGGCCTTCTCCTCCACCAAGGAGGAATCCGAGCATGATCGAATGATTGATGATTGGGCATCTCTTATTAAGGTGGCCATATCACTGATAACCATAACATCTTAGGGAGAATTTTTCATATTCAATATTTTGGATCCATTCCCCTTTGCTTAAGGATATAGTAATGGTTTGAGGCCCAAGAACTAAAAAATTCATCCAAATAGTCAATATTGCTTTACTCATTAATTTTACTAGACAAATTTTCCTCTGTTTGGGCATCCATATGCTGGAATACACCGGTGGCATTACCGATTCTAGTGAATATCTTCTCTCCCCAAAACTCCATAGAGAGAGCATAAAGATTCACCCAAACTAGAAAGTCATTAACTTCTTCTGTAAAGGGGTTGAAACTAGGAGTCCAAGGTCTTATATAAACACCTCTTTGTCTAAAAAATCAATTATATCTATAATCCATTACCCTATCTCTATCCGATTAATTAGAAAATGAAACGAAAAAGAAATTTTTGGATAGGAGAGTTACTTGGAATTCTGTATTGGTCCACCAATCTTTAATGTATCCTTTGAGCTTCTCCAGGCTTAGTCTTTTGCCCTTGAGTTTGCATATAATTGTTCAAGCTTCATGATCAATTAGATTCAGCCCAAATTCATCCTCTAGAATCTTGATAGAGGGTAGAGGTTCATCCACCTTTGAACCCAAATATCCTTGAGAGATATTTATTCTGATCGAAGAGGCTTTCTCACAGACTAAAGAGATAGTTTGTGAATAACCCTCTTCCTTCAACGCTTGACTACATCTAGGGTTTGCATCCATTTTGCAAATATTGTAGCCAAATTTATTGCTTTGTTCCATCGCTTGACTGCACCTAGGGTTTACACCCCTTTCACAAATACTGTAGCCAAATTTTTTTCTTTGTTCCATCGCTTGACTGCAAGTAAATTAAATCATATTTAATTTATTTTTATTAAAGATATATTTTTTATCTTAACATTTTTTTTGTCTTTCTTAAATTATTATGTTTTAACAGTCAACTCCTTTATATTATTTTCATTAAGAGACAATCTCCTTCAACCAATTGTCTTCTAAAATTTGAATTTTACCAAGACAAAGATTAACATCACAATTGGCTAAATTATTTGTTGCCATATTTCCTCCTTTACATATACGTTGACATTTCCAGAATATTACCTCCAACAATAGTTGATGGAAGCAATAAATAATGTTATTTTAGTCTCCACATCTATTTTTCTTGAACATTAATAATTTATGAATCTCCCTCAGTTTAAATATCTCTTTGTCCTTCTTCAATGACAATCTTGATCCTTATAAGAAGTTTCCTAGCCTTTACAAAGTTTTTAGTTGAAGTTCCATACGGTGTTGAGTAAGTGAGGATAATTTTTCCTTCATTATTTCAAAAAAACACCACCTCCAACAACTTTTCCTTGATTTCCTTTGAAATCACCATCAAAATTAATTTTGATAAGCCCAACTTCTAGACATTTTTATTTTACCATAAATCAACACATATCCTTTGTGCTAACTCCATTACCAAAGATGACCATTCCATTTATATTCAAATCTTATAACCAATAGGATGACACCCCTTTTTCTACCTTAAAGATGTCCCATGATGAGTAGATGCCTACAAAATTTTCGTAGGAGGGAATAATACAATTTTAAACTTGGACATGATTATGAGATATGATTTTTAGAATTCTATTATTCTTTTCAAACCATATATTTTAGAAATAATGGTAGGATCTATCCCCTATAAAATGCATAATGCTTTAGCTTTGAAATAATCAATCCAACATTTCATCAACTCTTTCAATGTTGATGAAGTTATCTAATATATTCTCCTTTTTATTTTTTTTTGAAATAGCAACACCAAATGGTGTAAGCAAAGGGACAATGGAGAATTAGATGACCTAATGTTAATAATTAAATAAGCAATATGAATTTCAAACTTGTACATACATGATCCTTCAAAACTTGCTTCATCCAACCTTAACATACCATTTGGAAGAAATTAGGGCCTTGGAGCCACGTCGACCAAAGTTAGAATGAAATTGGATGATCATTATTGCAAAGATCACATCTCAAGAAAATAGATAAATAGATAAGTGATTAGATCCTACTTGCAACAAAATGTTTGAAGAGATTGTATACTTTGTTTGCAACCATGTATTAGATATAATATATATAATCTTTCTACAATTTGATTTTATTAATACATCTATTGTCCCATATAAATTGAAATCTTGAAGAAATAGTACCTCAAAGATCATATGAATTGACAAAGGAAGCAAAATCATCCATTGATTTATACCATCTAAGAGGACCACCCTCTAAAAGAATCCATAGATAACAATTATGAATCATCATTGAATTCGACATAAGTAAACTAATGTCCTCCACCATTTATCATGAAGAGTGATTATAGTTTGAGCATATACATTTATAACTTTGAGATTTCCTTTTTTACACAAAAATGACTAGTAACCCAATTACTGCTTGCTTTTAATAAATGTCAATCCCATGTGCATTTGTTCCATATTATTTAAACACCTCTTAAAGCTCTTGTAATAGAAATTGCTATACAACCCCTCATATTCCAAATCTTTTTGAATGAATCCTTACATTCTTCACAGTTTTTTTTGTTTCTTGCATTAAAGAAAAATAGTACAAGAACAACCCATTAATTTATTAATAACTATTTTTTAGGGGTCTTATTCATACCCCGGATATTATAAGACATGATCTACATCATCACTTATTCTTCTTCCATTCACACCAACACTTTCATGCTCATCAATCTCTTTTATTTTTTTAGATTTTTCTTTATGAGGCTTATCATCTATAGGCTTATGTTGCTTGGAAAACCTGATGGAATAAATAGCCTTGAAAACACTTTCTTTTGTATGTTTTCCTAGAAAACCTAAATTGTAAGGACCATCCTCTATAGTACTTATTTTCTTAAACTAACCTAAAATCTTGAAATTGCCATAAATATCCTCCACACTCCTTTCTTTATTATGGTGTTCTTAAGACCCTAAATTGCAAGGGATAAACTATATACTACATCTACTTTTATTACAAGAAGATGATTTTATTGGACTAAATTTGACCTCTCTTGATCTCTTACCTTATTTTTTTTTTAAATTTACCTCCACATCTTCCTTTGCACATTTAATTTCTTTTGAATTTTAACTTTCACATTATTGTTTGCTCGTCTCTTGCATCCTTAGTTTCTTATACTGGTTGGACTATGATGGCCATGTATCCATTTGATGATGTAGAGGGGCTTTCTTTGCCACTTTGTTGGGAGTGGAAACTCCTTGATCTAATCCATATTTTACTACATTTTGATCTCCTTGCTTCATCTTGTAGTTTGTCTCATGACCAAAATTTTGCATCTCTTTCTCAATTGCTTTCACTTTGTAATCTCTTTACCATGTGTACAATATTATAATATTTACATTATCAACATACAATGTTTCATAACCTTCTTGTTAATCCCATTATTTTTTTGGACATACTATATTTTATAAAAGGTTTCAAAATATCCATGGCAACACACATTAAGGTATATACAACATAATATTTGTCTTTAGTAGTTGGTACCTCTTGGATGAAATCCCTTAGAGTATTACTAATATTTTTCAAAATGTCATTATTGATAAGTTGATATGGTAGTTCAAAGATCCTAACTCGCACTAGAATATTTTAATACCTTTTTTATATAATAAAATTTTCACTCCATGTTTGTAAATATAGGTCAATCTATACCAAGGAGGGCTTCGATGGCTCTTCTTCTCCTGATGTGGTTTTTCCTCTACTAAAGTTTGACAATGCATGCAAGTGGTTAGAGTTGTTTACTCTAGTAGGTTACTTTGTGGGCCACATCTCAAATAGAATCATTCTATAGGCTTGGGTGAAATTTGCTTGGGCTCCTCATGGAGTCAATCTTGAGTTCATCCAAAACCTACCCTAGGGTTATTTTTGTTTCATTTTGTAGAATCGGCACACACTAAGATGATTTATGAACATGGGCCTTAGTTCATGAGGAGTCCCATGCTATTTTTCTCCCCATGGTCCTGTGATTTTTTAGTTTTAGAAGAGCATACCACCAAGGTCCTAATATGGATTAAATTTCTCAACCTTCCCCTCCCCCTCTAGAAATTTTTGAACCATATAGTGATGACACTAGGTCATGTTACTCTGGTTGAATTGGATAAGTTTTTATGCATGCATCCTCAAAAGAGAGTCTGTATTTAAGTGGATATGGCTAGAAAACTCAAGGAAGACATTGATATTAAGGTTGGTGATAATATTATTTACCAAGTTGCGTACTTTAATCTACCAAAAACCTATTTTTGGTGTCAAGTGTCTGACCATAAGTCCTCTCCTACCCCATAATAGGAGTAAATCATCCCCCAAGACAACTAGTTTGACCCCCACCAACCCAATGAGGGTGGTTGGACCACTTTTGAAGGGTGCAAAAAGTCTTCCAAGATCCCATAATCTAAGCCAACAAAAATGACAACTATGACACCAAATATAAAGTCTATAAAGCAAGTAGAATAAGTAGTTGTCAGTCCTCCATTAGCAAAAAATATTAATAAAAAGGCTCTAAAGCCTCAATGAAGTAGAACACCCAATGTAGTGAACAAGGTCATTGAGCCTATCTCTCAAATTGGATCTCCCTCTCATTCTTTGCCAACAAGCTCTTAATGCTCCTACACTCCATGTTGAAATATGTAGACAAAGGAGTTTTTATTAGAAAAAATGCTATACATTTCAAATATGTAGGTGGGGAGCTTTAGACCTGATACAGAGTCCTTCAATAGTTTTAGGAATTTGGAATATTATGATGGTGAAGATATGCCATTAGATGAAATATTTAGGATATGATGTAACCAAGCATCAACCATTTTTTTGGCTCTTGGTTTTCTAGTTTTTTGTATTAGTTCTTCTAGTTTTCATTTTTCTTTGTAGTTTTTAGTAGTTAATTCCTAGATCCTTGTTTGTTTCTAGGTCAAGTATTTGGCATGGTTTTTGTGGGGTGTGCTTCCATACCACTCACTTATTTTAGTGAAAAATGTAACCTTATTATTATTTTAAAAAAATAATATATGTCATTTTCAACAAAAAAATATAGGTCAATCTCTCCCACTAAACTATTGGCCACCACTTATTATTTTTTCTCTTATTTTTAAACTAGAGAATATGATGACGAATAATCCTTTCAAAAGAAAAGTCATGAAGTATTTTGAATCAAATTTCCACATCTATTTAATAATCCAATTTTAAGTCTCTAAAAAATCCTAGTCACTATTTTGGAATTTACATGTTAACCCTCTACTTTTAAGAACCACCATAAAATGCTTAATTATCTCATCCTTGATAGTTACTTCTAGCGTAACATATGCTACCTGGATGAAGTTTGCCTTAGATTCACTTTTCATATTTTCTAGGCCATCTTGTCCCCATCTAACACATCCTTACTTCTAGTTAGGGCTTCCATAAATGAATTTCCTTACATACTACCTAGATTTTTCCATATAGAAATTCTCTAGTTTTTTGAATTTCTTTAAATATCTAGAACAAGAAAAGGTGAGGCTTACTACTTACTCACACTTGCTCGCTTCTCAATCCTTTATCACTATGTGATAATTATAGTTATTAGGTTAAAAAAATTGATTCACTTAGGTGGTTTACTTTTTTTAAAATCTATAATCTCCCCACAAAAAATAAAATTATTCACTAGGCAAGAGACCCTCCCTATGAGGAGCTCTCCATACCTGAGGTGGATGTTCCTCGTATGATTTCTAAGAAGCATAATCTTGGGAACAATGGTCTTCCTATTTCCAAAACTCATCTCTTGGGAACTACAATTGCTATATGTGGTAAAAGAAGTTCTCAAAATATCATTTTCGATTCCTAGGATTGTGAGCTACTAACCACCTTGAAGAAAAACTTAAGGTAAGGTAAATCTAGATGAGGATTACCTTGTTTGGTTTCTCCTATCTCATTTTTTTCTCTCAGGTTATTCTTGTTGCCTCCTTTTGTCTCTAGGAGACTATCTCTCTTTTTGGTTTTTGTTGTAAAAGGTTTAGGGACCCTTTCAAAACCCCTTCCTTCAACCAATCAAAAAATATATAGAGAGATACGCATGAACATACCATAGGGTCAAGTCAATAAGACTATAGTAGAGCACTTGTATTCATACTGTACTAAATAATATCCCTAAATTTTATTTCTACCTCTTAGACCTATTTTTTTAACAATAATGCTTATAAACATTTGTCACGGGGTTGAACTCAAGTCTTTCATTGATAATGAAAGTGGTGTCCTTGCCAAAAAACCATACACACCTGGATACCTCTTAGACCTATATTAATAATATGCACTCCTAATACATTTTTTAATTTACTATACCCCAAATTTTCTATGTATCATAGGTACCTTTTTTCTATGATATATTTTATATCCCTTCTTCTTTATATTCTTTCTATATTAAGAGTAGTTTTATTTTTGATGTCTTTATTAACCCATAATTTATGAATGAAATAGGTACAAGCTTACATTTATTTTTAGTTTAAACTTGAATGTCATTGGAACTCTAACTTAACCATTTTTATTATCTTCTATTGTAGTAAGAATGACAATAGAGATCATAATAACAATACCTACTTCCATAGATAGATATCATGGTTCCTTTATCAAAAATTTTGAAAAAAAATTAATCAGGATACAAAATTCTTTAAACTATATGAAGATGTTAAATATCATTTTAAGGAAGAATAATGGTCGCTTCGCGAAGGATTAGGGTATTTTTTCTTAACAATATCTCATCTTTTAGGAGTCATATCTTCACGAAGGATTATCCTATTCAACTGATTTTTGGAACAACTTGTGTAGAATTTGAATAGCTTTAAAATGCATGGTCATATTAAATAATTTGAGCAATATTGAGGGAGATACCATCCTATGAAGTAAACCATCCAGAAGAAAGGTAGTGACAATTTGTCAAATCGTAAAAAATAAAATTGCAAATATTTGTCAACTAGGGTTCAAATGATGGGAAGATCAATGAAAGGCTAGGACTTCAATTAGGCAAGGCATTCTATTTGGATATAGAAATTTTTAGCAAAGTTTTTTTTTCCTTCTTTATCTTAGACATTTTGCATGCAAATTATTATAATTTTTTAATCAAATATTATATTTGCTATAGGGCATTCTAATAAATTTCATTATATTTTGAGTTTTAATTTCTTTTCCATGGACCGATTTATAGTTAAATCCTTAGAATAATCTCTAGTGGTAGAGGTTAGTGAGCACACTTCATAGAGATCCTCATTGCTCCAAGATAGGGTGGTTTTTGGTAAATTTAATGGGTATTGGCCAGGGGCTTCAACCTTGAGAAAATGGATTGATAGGAGCTAGAAGTTTCTAGGAGCGATTATATCCTTTATTCCCAAATGTTTCTTCCTAGCCATCTTTTGTTCTAGGGAGGAAACTGAAAAAATCCTAAAAGGGGGTCCTTGGTTTATGGGAAGAGCATGAATCTTCCTTACTCACTGTATGAAGGCTTTTCACTTGAAAATGTAAATATATCCCTAGTACTATGATGCATTAACATGTTTGGATTGCCCATTGAATTATGGGAAATATATACCTTAAAGGCAATAGACAACACTCTAGCAGAATTCCTTGAGATTTCAAATACTATGAAAGATGTATTCTTAGCTATTTATGATCAGATATTGGTCATGATTGATATAAGTAAAGCTTTATCAGTATCAATCATTCTTAAGTATGGGGATAAGATGTGGATCCAAACCATATATTATGAAAACATATATATTATATGTAGAAGATATCATGAGGTGGGGTATATTGAGAGATAATTCCTTAAGAAAATCCTAGTATAACCATATGTATAAACCCACAAGAGAAACTTACAAATGGTTATGGATGAAGATGGTTTTCAACTTCTAAAATATATATCTAGAAAATGAAAGAAAATAAATTGTGTAGACTAGTAAGGAAGGATATTGGAAGAAATACCAACTCTTTTGAGGCTTTAGCTTATAAGAAAAAGTATATCAAAACATAGAGGACACAATACACTAGGTTCAACATATTAACAAGGAGCTGTCTATTCAGTATGATCTTTATTTAAGGAAGAAAATTCTCGATGAACCTAAGGAATGTGTCTCATCAAATTTTTAAGACTCGCTTGAAGAACCATGCACCATTTAGGAGAAAAAAAATGGTAAAGAAAATGCATTTTTAGAAGTTAATACCTCTTCCATTAATAAGGAAATACCAGAAAATGAGTAGGACAAGTCAAAAGCTTCTGTAGTAGATCCAGGAGAGGATAAATATGATGAAAAATATATGAAATAATATTGAGGAATATAATAATAAGATATACTCCTGATATATGTAAGGCAAAACGAGAAAAACCCTCAAATTATCAAGCAATATCCATGGATGCAAGAGCAAACATAGAGAAAGGAACATAAACTAAGTTGGTTGAACTTCTCTTTACAAAACAACAAAAAGATATTGCTAACACACACGCAGGGTCAATAGCCCCTAATGATACATGATTATCATATCATGAAATATAAGGGGTGATAATACCCCCTCAAAGAAAAGGTGTATCAAGGACCTATGTTTAAGTAATAAGCCTGATATTATTTGTATCCAGGAAACTAAAATGACAAAAGAAGTTTCAAAAACTATGAAAGTAGTATGGGTAAGATGTAAATGGGGTGTTATGTCTTCTAAAGGAGTGACAGGGAGAATTCTAACTTATTGTAATCCTTCTAGAACCTCCTATGTAACCATTCATAAAACTAGGAAATGGATAGCCTCTTTAGCCACTTGCTACTTTGCAGATATTCATTTCATCCTTATCAATGTCTATGGACTTACAAATCAGTCAAGTAGATTATAATTTTGGAGTGGGATTGAAGCCTTTATGAGAAGTAAAGAACAAGAAACCCGATTCATGATCACAGGAGATTTTAATGCCATAACCAAGGTTGATAAAGTTTTTGGGAGAATTAGGAAATTAACCCAAAGTATGAGAGATTTCTTAGCTTTTATTCAAAATAATAATCTATGGGAGGTTGAGTTTGAAGAAGATAACTATACATAGACCAACAATAGGAGAGGCCAAAACCTAATAGCAAAAAAAATAGACAAATGCATACTCTTAAATCATTGGCTAGATGAAGGAATTTATGCTAGAATTAATACCTTAACAAGGATTAGTTTAGATCTTTGGCCAACCAGAGTTAAAATGGTGGTAAGTGAATTCAAAAATATCATATTTTAAATATGAGAAGATGTGGGAAGATCATCCTCAATTTTTTGATATGATAGCACAAACATGAAATTCTTCAGGAAATGGTGGGTTGTATGCTTTTCTAAAACAAATTAAATCTATGATATCTGGATTAAAATAATGGAACAAGAACACTTTTCAAAACATTTTTGAGAAGAAAGAAGAACTAAAAGATAAAATCTCAAATTTTCAAAAAGGTTATCATAATAATTCAATCTCAAAGAAAAGGGAGTTGCTTAGTGAATATCATAATATTTTGAGTATGGAAGAGAAATTTTGGAGATTAAAATCAATACAAACTTGGTTAAAATAAGGAGATAAAAATACATTTTTTTCATAGGATGGCTATAGTATAGAGATCAACATCTAGAATTAGTAGAATTAAATCAATAGAAGGGGTTTGGATTGAAGAATAAAGTGAAATTAGAAAAGAGGTAAATTATTTTTATTATAATATTCTAGTATCAATGGAGACTGAAGTTCTTAATAATAAACTTCTTCAAGATATACCTTAAGTTATATCGAATGAAGAAAATAGAAAACTGATGGAGCCTATTACTTTAGAAGAAGTTAATTTAGCTCTTTTCTCTTTTATTAAATTAAATCCCCAGGTCTAGATGGTATCTCTATAGGTTTTTACCAACATATTTGGGATATATTAAAGGATTCTTTATTGGTGGTAGTGGAACAGTCTAGGGTAAAACAATACATACCTTATAAAATAAAAGCAACATATATTATCCTAATTCCAAAAAAAGAAGGATGTTGAATTGTTTGATTCTTTTAGACCCATAAGCCTATGCAATATGGTATATAAGATTATATTCAAAGTGATGGAAAATCAATTAATGTCATTGTTAGACAAAATTATTTCAGAAAATCAAGGAGGACCTGTGAAAGGAAGACAAATTCTAGAAGGAATCATAGTAGCTCATGAAGTTATACATTCAACGGCTTCAAGAAAAGAGAAAGCAATTATATTAAAACTTGATACGAGTAAAGCCTATGATAGGTTTAAATGGGATTTTATTTTTGTAGTTTTAGAAAAGTTTGGATTTGAGAAGAAATGGATTATATGGATTACAACTTGTGGCTTTATAATTTTTTATTCAATGTCGATCAATGGGTTAGTAACATAATATTTTAAGGCTAAGAGAGGCCTTAGACAAGGAGATCATCTATCTATTTATTTATGGTAGAGGTTTTGAGTTGGAGCTTAAATAAGGCTTACAAATATGGGCTTATAAATGTACTTAAGGTTAGTAATAACATTGACAACATCACCCATCAACAATTTGTAGATGATAAAACCCTTTTTGGAAGGATGAAGATAAATGAAGCCAAAGATTTGAATAACTTTTTAAAGGAATACAAAAGAGCATTAGGGCAAAAAATTAATAGGATAAAATCCAAAATTTACTTTCTTAATACTCCAACTAATATCAAAGCAATAATTTGTAGGTTACTTCAAATGGAGGAGGTAAATTTACCAGTAACTTATCTAGAGATACCTTTATTTGAGGGGAGAATTAGGATAGAATTATAGAATCTAGTTATTAGTAAAGTTTAAAATAAACTACCAGCTTGGAAAAGTAGATGGTTATCATTATAAATAATAGTGCAATTAATTAAGTTTGTGTTACATGTCATTCCAAAATGTTACACATCATTGTATACTATGCCAAATTTAGTTGAAAAAAGTTTAATCTATATTATGTGATCCTTTTTATGGTTAGGTTTACATGATAAAATAAAATTTTCTTTATTAAAATGGAGCAAGGTGTGTGATGATAAAACTAGGGAGGTCTTTATTTAAGAGCTCTTATAGATGCATACTTAGCTCTTAGGGAAAAAGTAATTTGGAGATTGTACAAAGAGATTCAAAGACAATGGGTAAGAATTCTTTGAAATATGTATAGCCCAATGAGCCAAGTTCAATATTTACTACATTCTCTCTACCAAATGGTTCTACTCTTTGGAATGGTTTAAAAAATCTATTGATCTAATGATTAAATATTTAATATGTGTGGTGGGAACTAGAGATAAAATTTCTATTTGGATTGATACTTGGTGTGATAAAAAACCACTCAACTTAGATCCAATTTTGAAACCTTGGATGAGTTGCTTCAAGATAAATATGGTGATAAGGTTTCAAACATTTTGTACAAGGATCAAGAAGGAAGATACAAATGGAAAGAAGATTTGTTTACAAGTATATAAGACATTGATGCTAGGAGGAAATTGAGTAGAAATATAACAACTATGATTATTCCGAGGGGATCCAAGGATAAATTGATTTGGGAGTTGAATAGCTCAGGAGAATACACAAGAAGTGGATATAATGTAAAGCACCAATGAAATAGTAATATCACTAGAATATGAAGAGATATTTGGGATAGCCCAAGAATTCCTAAAGTCAAAATGTTTGTTTGGTTAGTAGGTCATAGACAAATTTTTATCTTGGGTTAACCTTATGAAAAGGGGTTTTCATGGCCCCTCTCAATGTGTTTTTTGTAAAAAGGAGACTATAGACTGTCTCTTGGGACATTGCTCAATATTCTAGAAACTAGGGTAATGGATTATTACTATATTTGTTAAATGCATGGTTATGAATAGAAAAATTGAAGAATGGTTAAAGCATTGGTAGAACACTTATAAAAGTAAGGATTTACAAACAATATGAGATATATCAAAAGATACAATACTTTTTATTGTATGTCTAGAAAGGAATAGAAGAATATTTAAAGGAAAGGAAAATAATTTAGAAGTAATGAAAAGGAATATATGTTTAGCCATAGAGGAGTCTAAACCAACCCTATCAACTCACCCATTCCCTAATCTAGAAGTAGAGAGCCTTGATAGATGGAGTCAAGTTATTAAGTGGAATTATGATGTTGGGTACAAAAGAAGAAAAAAGAAGGCGACGAATATAAAGTGGAAACTACCAAATGTGGAGTTGGTTATATTGAATTTTTATGGAGTATCTAAAGGAAATCTAGGACCAGTAAGAGGAGGAATAATTAGAAATACTAGAAGAGATATTTTATCTCATTATGCTTTCAATAGTGGATTTAAGATAAATTATGTAGATGAAGCTTGGGTGGCTTTAGAAGGGTTAAAACATACAAACAAATGAAATGGAATAGAGTATGGATGAAAGGTGATTCTCTCATAGTAATAAATAAAATTTTAAGGAAAGCAAAGGCTCCATGGAACATACAGGAGATAATTATGAAAATTCAAGATCTTGCTAAAGAGTGTGAAGAAATTAGGTTTATACATACATTAAGGGAAGGAAAAAAATGTGCAGATAGGCTAGCCAATAGAGGGGTTTTTATTGAGGAATGTGAAGTTATATTTACTTTTCCATGGTTAGAGGAAGTTGCAGTTTTAGCTAATGCTAACAAGACAATGTTGATTGATTGAATCAAATAATGATTAAGATTTACTTTAATATTTTTTATTGGTAATATTTATTTTATTTTATAACAATAATGTGTTTTCATAAAAACTATTAATTATAATTTTTGTGGTTGCACTTGTGTTTCAAGAAGGAAACTAGAAATCCAAATTTGGTAAAGCGGACTATGATAGTGAGGTGTTTTGAAAATATTACTCTACTAAGATGCAATGCATAGATAGTAGAGGTGAAGTTTTGGTATTGTGAAGGTTTCTATAGAAAAATTTCAAGAAGGATGTTGAATTATGAAATATTTGTATTCATACAAAAAATTGAAAATATCTAGAAAATGAAAATCAAGAATTCAAATATTTAATGTAAAATGATGTAGGTTTCTAGCTATAACATCTCAATTGAGATGAGAAGTGTATATATTTATAAACTCTCAAGCTCTAAAGAAGAGATTTGTAATTTTTCAAGGGTGGGGGACCCGAGTACAACCCCTTATTATCTAGCCAAAAAAATTATTTAGGTTGTAGGAGTATACAATGTAGTACCCAAGGTTGACCCTAGGACCGATGGGTGTATATAGGT
Organism: Wollemia nobilis; assembly: GCA_028583015.1. Taxonomy (NCBI): domain Eukaryota; kingdom Viridiplantae; phylum Streptophyta; class Pinopsida; order Araucariales; family Araucariaceae; genus Wollemia; species Wollemia nobilis. The sequence continues at coordinate 19,930,792 of JAQPPZ010017235.1, forward strand.
TTTAATGTTATATTGTTAGGATATGGTTCCGTCCTTATTTTTATATATTTAGACCTAAAGTTAGTCAAGTTAGGTATTATATTTTTGGATTTTTAGACTCAAAACAATAGAATTTTAACACTATGTAGACAAGTAAGAGTATCTATGTTAAATGATAGTACATGTGCATTAATTGGAACCATCAATGTTACTTAAGTAAAATAGAGAAAAGTGTATGTCATGGTTATATTTATCATCTATTTTCTACCTCTTCATGGCAGGGCTACATAGTAAATTAAGCAATCCTTTGTTTTGGAGGATGAAAAATAAAGAAGTATTTTTTCTTGTATTTTATATGAAACAACCCCCTTGATCCCCCACTCCTATGAATAAAATCACTTAAATTTAATTTAATCATGCCTTATAGTCATAAATATAACACATTTAATATTTCATTTTTTAATATAGATTTGGTTAGTGTGAGAAACCCTTACGACTGATGCTCAAGGCTGAGCATACCCATCCCACCATGACCTCTCATAAAGGGGAGAGTTGAGCTTATCAATAGGAAATTTAACACAGACACACACACAACAATTTGAACCTTGGACCTCTTGAAGAAGAGCCAAAGCCTAAACCATTGCACTATCCCCTTGATACTAATATATTTTATTTTAATTACCCTAATATTGAATGCATGTGGTATGGTATTGGCTATATTCTAGACCCTTTGTGGAACACACATTAAAATTTACATACTATGGGCATAAAGTGTATATATTTATATAATATTGTAATAAGTTACGAGCAAAAATATACTAAGATTATAAATATATGATTTTCAAACTTCATTAACATTATGATATATAATAACATACATCTAAAATTCAAATCTAAGTTTGAATTGAAATAAAATTTCAAGTGCTAAATATCTACAATATCAAAACTTGCTACAACATCAAAATTCATTTATAATTTTTTAATTTATTTTATTTTTATATGGGTAGAGGTTAGATTGGATTGTATAAATTTGATCTATTTAAAAAATCTAGATTGGACCATTTTTATTTATCCAAATCATGTCAAATAAGGTCATAGTGGATATAGTAATTAGAATAGTTGAGGACCACATCCATTTGAATTTGGTAGCTATGGTTAAAGGTAATAAATAGTTGAGGACTAAAGTTTTGAGTTTTTTTTAATATAGGAGGACTACTATCATTGGTCACATTTAAAAAATAAATTAAAAATCAGGCAATGCAAGAATATCATTGGTTGCATAAGTGATCCACATGATCAAAAAAATATTTTTTTTGCATAGTCATTTTGTAAAAAACTTAGCATGATCAATAAGTAAGAAGAATTTTTGAAGATATTTATGATGGATTTTTCTTTTTGTAGGAGGATCATGTTAGATTTTGATACAACATGTAATGGGATATATCAATCACAAGATGCAGAAGAATAAGAAAGAAAATAAATCTATGAGATGACTAAAATATGCTATAAATAGAAATGATGAAAATGAATACAAAATTAGCTATGGAGGAAATGAACACTCCATGACATAAGCTACTGCTCAATGAATGAGCTCTAAGCTTATAGCTCACACACTCTACACTACTGTGTCTATCCTACACTACTATCTCTCCTCTCTACTATCTATGGTTCTTTATATAGGAAGATAAGTTCCTTGGCCAACACTCTACCTAGTTGTACAAGGGACACCTTGCACATTAACACTTGTGCATTTATTACATTGCATGAAGTAACTAGATAAATTTCCCCTAAAATAACCTAATGTTCTAAGTATGTACCAAGAAAGGTACATTGAAATGATCCAAATGTTGTAATATAATCTATTTCTAACAAATCTGTATTAAAATATTTGGGTATTGAAGACTTTAGTCTTCAATGTGGATCTTCCTCTTGACTTTGGAATTTTGATTCTTCTTCTCTGATTTTTATAACCTGTTCAAGCAAGCTATTAGTATCTTCAAAACCTATCGTTCTTGTTGAAAGAGATTTGTACTTGGTCCTTCTATAGTTTCTTCAGTCTTCAGATGATGCAAAAATAGGCTGAACCTGTAGGTTCTTCCTTTAGTTGACCTTGCGCTATATTTCTTCTTAATTGGGTTCATCTCATTCTTCTTCCTTAGCTTTGCCTTTGAATTCAGTCTCTGCATTTTCATAGGTGGTTGTGCTGCTACTTGGTTCTTGTATAGAATATTTTACTTTCTTGTATTCAATATGTACAGATGTTTCTGAACAACCACTTAGGGCATCATGATAAGATCATGAGTTAGTAGAACTTGAAGTGCCAATTCTACATGAGGATTGAAATTTTTCTAGATGTGACTCACTTAGTTCTACCTTCTTTTTGAGTAGTTCTATTAATCCTTTTTTTTCTACATTTTCATTCTTGTAGTGTTTATATGTGAGTAATGCCATATATAATATGCTGACAAGATCTAAGGATAGTGTAATGTCACTTTTTCCATTGCCAATAACTTCATTGAGATGAGCTTGAAGATATAATTCCATAGTGTTAAAGTTGTCTTATAAGGCTTCACTATGGATTACTTTAGAAGTTAGATCTATCATTATTTCAGATTTCATGAGTAGTTTTATGACCCCAAGTTTTATGGCACTAAATTTTTCTTGTTGATGTTTGTAGTGTTTTGGAAAGTAGACATCCTTATGTCTCCCTATTAGGATATATGATCCTTGATATAAGTATATAAGCTTGATTTGGTAAAATATTTATTAATCCTTGGTTTTTGTAGGCTCCCTTATGTCTCCCTAGTAATGAGAGTATATACTCTTAAGTATTTTTAGGTTTTGAGGAAAGATTATATTTTATAACTTGATAATATTTGATAAATGCTGATATTACCAAATTTTGTAGAATACCTTATGACTCCCTAGTATTTTTGGATAAGGTATAGTGCTTGTGTAAATTATAGTTCAATACTTGGTTGATTTTGTAAATTTTACCAAAATCAACTTCTATTATCCTTATTGCTCCTATTGAACTAAGCACTTTTTCCAAATTTAAAGAGGTTTTAATGTTGGATATTTTGTCTCTTTTTGAGAAGTTTTGAGACAATAATATTATAAATTTCCAACCTTTGAAATGCTTTGATAAAAATCTCTTTAAATATCCCTTTAGGATTTAATCCAAGTGTATCTAATTTCTAAATTAATTAGTTTGATGTAGTAACCCTTATAACTCCCTAGTTTTGGAAAAATTAGATCACAATAATATTTGCAAGTACTTAAGATTCATTTCCAGTAGAAAACCTTATTTTTTTTTTTTTTTTTTTGGAAAACATCCCAAAAGGGATGCCACTTTCGGGTAAGACCCAAGGAGGCAGGGGTATCCATTCCACCAAAAATGCCCAGGACTCGGACTTGGCCTACCACCTTTGACATACTCAAGGAGCAAACAAACACACAAAACCAATTTAAAAATAAGTAAATAACAACAAAAATAATAAAATAAAATAAAAAACATGCTCCTTGAGTGTGTCAAAAACAAAAGCACAACCAAACACACACAATAAGAAAAAATAAACCACAACACAAACCACATAGAAAAACACAAGAACCACATAACAAAACACAAACAAGACAAAAACAACAGAACACTACAAAGACAACCCAAAAAAAACATGAAAAATAAACACAACCAAAACCTAAAAAATAAAATAAATAAAATAAAAATAAAAATAAAAAACAACCAACAACAGACAATAAACAAAAACAAAAAACATAGAAAACACTCACACATAAAAACACGAAATAACACAAACAAAGAGAAACCCAAGAACAAGAACGAAAAAAACACAAGAACAATAACAAAAAACATAAAAAAAAACAAAACAACAAAAACACAAGAACAACAAAAAACAACACAAAGAACACAAAAACAAAACAAAACAAAAGAACCCACCCACCTTAAAAAACTAAACAAAAAAAACAAAGAAGAAAAAAGAAAAAAAAAAAATGAACAAAACAATGACCTATCTAGACCAGAAGACTATTAAGGCAAGAATCAACAGAGGAAACAAAATAAAGAATAGAATGAGCTAGGGAACTAAAAAAACTGAATGAACCAAAGAGAAGCAAAAAAAAAAAGAAGAAGAAGAAACTAGGTACCTTCGAAGCTGGAGCCATCCAAAGAAATGATAGAAAGAAGAGCTTCCCTAATTTGAGAAGCCCACCATATAGGAGGGTGGCCATAACAAGTAAGATCACCTTTGTCCAAAGCCCAATTAGCTAAAGCATCAACACTCTTATTTTGATCTCTGACCACATGATTGTAATCAACTTTCAAAAATCCCATCTGGATTAACTGAATCTTCTCAATAATTATTTTTATTCTCCAATCCACCTTATGATTCTTAGAAGGAGTCTTCAAGAGATTAATCATAAGTTGAGAGTCAGACTCAACTAACACCTTTTCCCATCCAACCTTAGTAGCCTCCTGAAGGCCTTTGAGGATACCATACCCCTCAGCAAGGTTATTGGAAAGAATACCCAAATTCTCAGCAAAAGTAAAAACCAGGGAGCCATCTGAAAGTCTACCAATTCCTCCCACACTGGCTTTTCCAGGGTTCCCTCTAGAGGCTCCATCAGTATTGAATTTTCCAAAATCCTTAGGAGGAGGTTGCCAATTTCTAGTCCTATCCATATTACTAATACTCACATTCCCTTTAAGTTGGTTGCCCTTAGAAGGTTTAATCTTCAATCTTTGCATCACTTGATCCCATATTTGGTGGGAGTTTTGGGGGTGATTAAGGAGTTGATGGACTGATTCAACTAAGTTGGCTATGGTCTTTTTCCAAATATAGTGAATATCCTTCCTATCTTGATTAAAAATTTGGCTATTCCTTTCATTCCAAATATTCCAAAGAAGAATGGTAGAACCCATCCAAACTAACTGCCTAATAAAATGATCAACACCCTCTTGATTAGGCCAATCCCTCCAAAGTTGTTCAAAAGTAAAAAAATTGGACCACTTGTAAGCCAAGTAAAGTGGCCATTCTCCTCCATAGCTCAGAGGCTAAAGTACACTCAATAAAAATATGGTTGATATTTTCTACATTCTCTTCACACATTTCACATCTAAAAGGGCCATGAAAACCACGCTTCATAAGTTGCTCACCAGTAAGCACCCTACGATGCAATAAAAGCCAATTAAAGAACCTCACCTTAGGCAAGAGCTTTTGAGCCCACAATTGAGAAAATATGTCAGAAGAATGGTTGGGATTATTATGGCATAAGGTCAAATAACCTTGAGCAACTGAATACTCACCCTTAGTAGTGTTGTTCCATCCAAAACAATCTTTTTCATGGGACCAAGAGAGGGATCTCATATGAAGGATGCCTTGGATATCTTGTCTTTGCCTTTCTAGGATTTGAATAGGCTAGTCCTCAATAGGGATCCAATATCTACCAACCTTTGAATTACCGAGTATGGTACCGACGATAATTAGCCACCTTTATCCAATTAGCTCGGTGAAGCTCCTCCATCCAAGGCCTCCAATCGGAAAGCCGAGTTATCAAAGGCTTGTGACCATCCCAAGAATCTGTCCAAAAATTTGCATGTTGACCATTATGAATGATCCAAAATAATTTTTTCTTTATCAAATCCTCACGAGTCTTAAGAACTGCTAAAATGGGAGAACCTTTGGTAGGAAGTTGATAGTGAACAAGGTCTTGAGGACTTTTGTTCTCGAGCATATTTAGCACGGAGATTATTGGCCCAAAGAGCATTGGGGTTATGCAACATCCTCCAATATAATTTAGCAGCTAAAGCTTTGTTGTTATTAATTGAAGACCGGAATCCTAACCCCCCTTCACTCTTAGGAAGACATAAAGTATCCCATTTCACCAAGGCCCATTTTCTTTTCTCCTTAGTACCACTCCAAAGGAAACGATGACTGATTTGATCCAATTCTCGAAGAACAACCTTTGGGATATTCAAAACGGAAGAAACATAAATGGGCCTTGGTGAAATGGAAGACCAATTCCAATATTTATTTTTTTGCCTTTGAATATTTATGGGAATACCTAAATAAGTGATTGGAAGAGAGGTCTTCTTATATCTTAATTTATCCAAGACCATGGATTCCTGTCTAGTAGAGCAGTGAAAGAAAATAACTTTAGATTTATCTTCATTGATCAACTTCCCGATAGCCTTAGAAAAATAGCTAATGATTTGCTTAATATTAGAAGCTTCCTTAACTGTAGCTTTACCTAAAAGAGTAGAGTCATCCACAAATTGAAGATGAGAGATAGGTCTAGCTCCATGAGCAATGGTAACTCCCTCAAGGGTTTTGTTTTCCCTCTTTTTGGTTATAGTCCTACCCAAGCATTCAACAAGAATGATGAATAAATAAGGGGATAGCGGGTCACCTTGCCTAATACCTCTGGAAGGCTGGGAAGGACTGAGAAGGCCTACCATTGATAAGAACTAAGTAGGAAACTGAAGAGATACATCCCATAATCCAATCCATCCAATCCTTAGAGAAACCAAATTGCCTCAAAACTTTGATAAGGAAGTGCCAATCCACTCTGTCATAAGCTTTGGATAAGTCTAACCGAATGAACATAGAAGGAGAATTTTGCATATCCATGGAATGGATGGCTTCCTGAGCAAGAACTATCTCATCTACTATTTGACGTCCTTCCACATATCCCCCTTGCTGTGGGGAAATAATCTTATACAAAAGAGGCTTCAACCTTTACTGCCATGATTTTAGTAATGATTTTGAGAAGAACATTACATAAAGCAATAGGTCTAAAAGCTGAGATATGATCAACCTCTTGAGCTTTTGGAACAAGAGTAATATAAGTTTTATTGATAACCTTCAAAATTTCTTTGGCTTTCCTGGCTTCTTCCACCACCTCTAATAAATCAACATGAAGGATATCCCAGAACTCTTGGTAGAACTCAATAGGAAAACCATCGGGACCTGGGGTTTTCCCTTTTTGCATTTTAAAAACTACTTGTTGAAGCTCATTGATAGTAACAGGAGCAGTAAAAATAGAGTTCTCCTCAGAAGTGATAAGAGAAGGGATTGCTTGAAGAACATTTTGTTGAGAAACTGAGTCAAGAGGAGTAGCAACAAAAATATTGGAAAAGTAATCAACAACAATAGAGTTCATGCCATCCCAAGTATAAACAACATCTCCAGAATCTGATTTTAAGGAAGAAATAAAGTTGTGAGATCTTCGAGCTAGAAGATATTTGTGAAAGAAATTTGTGTTTCGATCTCCTTCTTTGAGCCATTGAATTCTAGATTTTTGCTTCCATAAGATTTCTTCTCTTTTTTCCCATTCCTCTAACTGAGTTGTGAGTTTAATTTCATCTGCACTTCTCTTCTCTGTGAGGCCATCTAAACGGATTTTCTTATTCAAATTTTCAAGATGAGCAATAACTTCATGTTTTTTTTATGAACATCCCCAAACTCTTTCCGGTTCCAAGTCTTGATTTTGGATTTAATGTATTGCAGTCTTTTGGCAAAACAGAACATCTTAGTCCCATGCCTAGGTTTACCTTCCTTCCACCATTGTTGCACACGAGGTCTAAAGGAAATGTCTCTAAGCCACATTAATTGAAAACGAAAAGGAGAGAAACTCACATTGGTTTTCCACATTTCCACCATGATTGGCCAATGATCCGAACCAGACATTATTAAGAGTCTTCACTTTAGGAATGTGACCATGGATTAAGAAATTTTCAGAGAGCAAAAACCTATCCAATCTCTCCATTATACAAGCTAAGCCTTGCCTTCTGTTAGACCAAGTCATAAGGCCATTATCTAGTTGGATATCCACAAGATGGAGGTTTGCAATATATTCGCTCATGAGGTCAGTGCTTTTGTCCAAATTTCTATTTCCCCCCCTTTTCTCATCCAGAGATAGGATGGTATTGAAATCTCCTCCGATCAAGATCCAAGCTTTAGGAAAATGAGAGATAATATGAGTAATATCCTTCCACTATCTTCTTTTTTCCTCCAAAGAAGTCGGAGCATAAACAGTAATGTAGAGCATAATCTGGTTGGAATGTCTACTTTGAATAGCTATAGCCAACAAACCCCAACTGCCAACCATATGGTGAATAACTACCTCTTTTGGGTCCCAAAGACAAGCAATGCCACCCGAAGTCCCTTGGGAACCGAGGGAAACCACTTTTCCAGCTGGCCAAATTTTACTGGCAATTAAGTCCATATCCTCCATTGACATCTTTGTTTCTTGAAGGAAAACAAGATGTGGATGATTTATCTGAATCATTCTTCTAATTTCATTTTGTTTTGAAAGACTCCCTTTGAGTCCTCTAATATTCCAAGTGATGATCTTCATTAATACCAGGGCTAAAAAAGTTGGGAAGGGCATTAATCTTACCTTCCTCTACAAGCTTTTCACCTTCTTTTACCATATGATATTGATTGGTCTTGCGACCTACTTTTTTATTAGAATCCATCTTCAATTTTTTTTCCCTGTTTCTTGACTTATTCCAATTGAATCTGAGATGGCTTCTAACCTTGAAGAATGCTCATACACAGCCAAAATTTTACTAGATGGTTCAATGGAGTCTATATTGGGACTTGCATTATTTGAAGTTTTGACATTTGAAATATTGTTTTTCTTGTGTAAATTTTCTCCTTTTTTTTTCGTTGAAAACCTTTGATTTGTTGGTTTGTCTCTGAGTTCTTCCCTTCATATTTAAATTGTGTTTCTAAGATTTCAGTTTCCATTATTTCCTCTTCCTCACTTGGGACATCATTTGTGGAAAGGATTTCAAACATATTAGCAAATGACTTTGATTGATCCTTCATAACTGTTTTTTTCTGAGTGTTCTTCTTCTTAGGTATTTGGAAACCTGGTGAGTTTATATCTTCTTTCTTTTGATCAAGAATTTTATTTGGGCAAGCACTGGCCAAATGACCATATTCATGGCAAATTCTACAACGAAAAGGAATGTTCTCATAGTCCACTACTTGCTCCCAAGTGTCTTCCCCAAATTGTAATGTGATCTTTTTAGGTAGGGGTTTGTCAAAATCCATTAAAACACAAATTCGAGCATAAATAATATGTTCAAAATTTTGAGTACAATCAACGATCATCATAAAAGTTCCTAAAGAGTTTCCAATTGAAGAAAAAATAGTAGGATTCCAAAATTCAATAGGGAGGCCAAAGAGTCTAACCCACACGGGAGCTATAGAAGGCATCTCTTCTTCGACTTTAAATTTAGTATGCCAGGGCTTCATGAAAAGCCCTGCCCTTCCAAAAAACCAAGGACCCCCTTGAAAAGTTTTCTCTCTATCTTCATTATTAGCAAATAAAACAAGAAAATAACCATTTGGATAAATAGAGATTTGTAACTCACCTTTAGTTTTCCAGATTTTTGTAGCCCAGACTTTGAAAGCAGATAGACTCGGACGAAAACCCACGAACCGACAAATTAGTCCTCTTTTTTCCAAATCTTCAATGCCAGTCTGAATGTTACCCATATCAAGCTTAACAATAGGAGTTCCATCAGCTGCTTTAAGACATCCTGACTCTATTTTCCTGGGATCAATCTTAGGCATTCTTAGAGGTTTATGGGAAGCCCTAATATTGATATTAGCATTGGGCTGAGGCTATCCACCACGAAGGGCATCCCTAAAATTCATTTTTGGGACTGAGTCTTCAAAATTCTTACCCTTGACAGGGGTTTTCACAGTAGAATTATTTTGTGGGTGCACCTTAGCACCAGATTCACTTGAGATATGAGCCATTTTTTGATCAAATGCTTGAAACTTGTTTTGTGATCTCTTTAATCCTTGCCCTAGACGTCGTGGAAAGGTATGGTTTTCACTTTTCTTTTGTGCAGCAAATTGGAAGCCGTTGTCACTCAAGTTCACAATATGATCTATTGAAAGACAAATTTCTAACCCATCTTGTATCCCCTGCAACATTTCATGCTAAAATATTGAGCATAAACCACAAAAATATTGGCCGCTAGGGCCCGAAGGCCCTAAAAACCAACCTCTGGAGCTGCTTGCACTCAACCCAAATGAAACCCTCGCATAGCCGCTTGCCAAATATATCGTTCACACATAGGGATGTGCTAGGATCTGTGTTGCTCCAAATGATATGAAAATTGGTGGAGATGTTCTAGGGTTTTTTAGGCATCTACCCTCAAAATTTCAGCTCAATCCGAGTTCGGATGAGTGAGATATGGCCGAAACGAGTTCGGCATTTTGGGCAGTCCTAGTAGAAAACCTTATTACTCCAAAGTTTAATATTACAAATATTATATTAGCTTGATAAATGATTTCCTTTGAGGTACGACTTTCAATATAATTATATTCCTCTAAATTCAACCTTATAACTCCTTAGAGATGAAAGCATATAAATATGGGAATAAATCTTACCTTATATCAAGCAATAATTAGTGCTGACTTTAGATGTGTAATGGCTGTAATGTATTATGACTAGAGCATTGAATGCTATACTCCTTTCTTCCACACTGTGATGGCTCCCATGTCTTGGACGTAAATGTGCTAAAGACTACATTGAATTATTGTGCTGAAATACCTCATTGAATTTATTTGTTGAAATTGCTTTGTACTTCTTGGTCCAAGGAGACTTTAATAGGCAGTCAACCTAGTGATAAGTGACACTTCAATTACACTTCAATGATTTCTTGGACGTTCATTTCAAGTATAATTTCTAAAACATATTCTCCCTTCTTGGGTTATCCAAATGATAATGCCTATGGAGGAATGTAACTCCTCTTCCACATGGTCTATGGGTGCCAAAATATTGCTATAACGCTTCCTCACATGTGTGAAATTCCAACATACCTTGAGAGCATTTAGGGTTTCCTTTGGAGGATGATAAATGCCACTTGCATGCCCTTATGCTTATAACACCTTCTTGCAAGCTTTTATACATACTTTTCCACCTTCTTGATTGTATTTCGACGTCACTGAGATGGTTTCGGCCAAGCAAAGCTAGTGGTGGTGCTTTGGTGGAGAGATGGAGGATCTTTGGTGGAACTTGAATGACAATGCTATGGTGGAGACTTTTTAATGCTCTAATGGTAGTATTGAATGCTCCTTCCTTTTAACGTATGTTTCTAGTTTTACTTGCTTTGATTTCCTTTGCTTCTATGCTATTGGATATGTCTCATTTAGTGAGCAACGTGCCTCATTTATTGTGCTTTATAGGTCACCTATTATGACTATTCAATCCATGCATGATGTAGGCCCTTTTTGAGAGGCTTATTAATGCCCGTTTTTGGCTGCACTCTTCTAGAGAATGTTGTGCATTTATGAAACCTTTAAATATGCCCTCTTTCCTTTGTAGAACATATTAGAGAAATGCAATATAATGTACCAATATTTGTGAAATATAATACCTTTATTGCACCCTTTATTGCAATTTTGTAGGTCTAAAATTCTGATTTTATGGTAGAATTTTGAATGTAGTGAAGGGGTTTTGAGGTTGTCTCTTTATTTAGACACCTTTACCTTTTTGCTTGGATAATTTTATGATAAATCTAAGCTTATATAGAAGCTCTTTATTTGATGCAATTTTCTACACTTTTATTTCTGTTACATAAAATACTGTAATACTTTGGATTTGAGACTCACCAAGTCTCAATATTTGAAGCTTCTATTTTTTATTTCAGTTAGTTGTTTTCTTCTCCAAGTTTCATAGGATTCTAACCTTTTTTGGTGGCTTATATTGGCCACTATGAGTTGCAGACTTTTGTGCACCAATAGTGTCTTTAGACACTTTGACAAATTTTGATTTTGTGCTTTTCTCAAGAATACAAGCACAAAGCTTTTTTTTTTTTTGGTAAGTAAGAGAATATTATAATTAACACCGGGTTTTAACTGGTTGACCCAAAAAATTTTACAGAATAGGGTCCACTAACCAACTGGACAAAGGCCAAGCCCTAAAAGTTTAAACTAACAACAAAAAGGGCCAAGACCTACTCTTCCAACAGAATACAGCCAAACTAAACTATGGAAGCCTAATATTATGGCCATCAGAAAAGAAAGACGCAAAATAGAACTAACAAAGACAAAAACTAATCATGCAAGCACCATGCAGAGTAGCTTGTGCCCATATAAAAATAATAGAATATGGTAAAAAAAACATCCCATAGAATGGACAGCCAAGAGGCCAAGCATTCTTCCTTATAGTCCTCATCTAGCTTCTTATCATCCTCCTTGCCATCATCTTTAGATTTTGCCTTCGACTCCTTGTTCCCCTGGAACTGCTGGCTATAAAATAGAAGATTTAGAGAATCACACAAATCAACAGCTGCACTGATGAGGCCAGATAGACTCTTCAACTGGTTGATACTGTTGGAGGCTGATGAAATTGTCATCTTCTCCAAGACTATTATGGTGGGGTCTGGTACCTCATTGTCAGGGATCTCCAACACTTTGTTATTTCTTGCTAGGGCCTTTTTACGACATCGAATCCAAACACACCTTGGGAAATACTTGAGGCCAAAGTGGATGTTTCCCATGCATGAATTTTTAGATAAAAAAACCTATATCAGTGCCCCACTAGCTGCAAAAAACACTAGTCACATGAACAAAAAAAACAAATATGACAAAAGCCATTATAAGGTTCAAAAAAATATTTTTAAAAATGCCCCCATTTTCTGTCATTGATCCACTTTGAGCCTTCCAATCTAAAATTTTTCATTATCTATCACCATTGAGACTGCATGAGGAAGATTTTCAGTCCACGTGATCAAATTTTTTGCTACAATGCCTTCATTTGCCAGCCTATCAGCTGCCATGTTTGCTTCCCGGAAGGTATGCAAAATTATGGCCTCAGGTCGATCATGAATTAGAGCCCTTGCTTCGTGTATGTAGTCATCAAATCTCCAAGGAGCTCTCTTATTGTTCTTTAGAAGATTTATAATAATAAGAGAATCACCTTCCACCAACAGTTTCCCTGGATAATTCTCTACCACCTTGAGGCTCCTCCAAACTGCCCTCGCTTCAGCCACATTGTTAGTTTGAGCTCCAAGATGTTCAGAAAAAGCTACAAGCACCTCACCCTTGTGGTCTCTAAGTAAGCCACCAGCCCTGACTTCACCGGGTTGCCCCTAGATGCCCCATCAAAATTTAACTTAATCCACCCTAAGGGGGGTGGGGTCCATGTGATCATGGTTCTAGGACGGACTTGAGGATGATTGAGGCCATCGGTGAGAGGTAAGTTTAATGACTGGCCTAATGAAGCTTCAAAAGGATTTGGAGGTCTAGATGCAGCAGGCACTAAACAAGCATTCTCATTAGCATATACTAAAATTTTTGACAGGACAGAGGATGACTGAGAAACCTTATCCAAGAAGGCCCGACGATTCCTTTCCAACCATATCTGCCACAAGTAGTGATGAAGGCAGATCTTCCACATATACCTAAGATGCCTATTCAAAAAGGGAGAAGGCCACTAGACAAATAAGTCAAAAATGGACTGAGGATGGACCCAATAAATATGAAACACTTGTAACAGACCTAACAAGATTGAGACAGAAAAATTACAATACAAAAACAAATGATCAATAGACTCCCACTCAAACATACAAAGATAACACCTATTAACAACAATCACACCTCTTTTTATTAAGTTATCCATGGTGAGGATATTATTTTGGATGGCCAGCCATGCAAAAAACCCAACCTTCGGAACAATGCTTTTGGGCCAAACTTCCAAGTGAGGGAAAGTAGGTTCATCATTATCAATAAGCATCAGATAAGCAATCTTGACAGAAAATTCCCCAATGTCTGAAGCTTCCCAGATAAGCTAGTCCTCAAGAATTCCAGAAGGGAGTAAAGACTATCTTAATTCATTCTCCAATATTATTGATGCCCCTGGTAGATCATTGTTCATTATTGGCTTCCAAACCCTTCTATTGTTTGACAAAGTAATAAAATCTACAACTTTGGTACCAAAAACTTCAATTGTCCAAGCTCTAAGGGTTGAAAGGATGGGGTCTGGCAGAGAGGGGATAGTCCTTTAACCATTTGTGGTCCCAGAAATCAATGTTTCTTCCATTTCCCAGTTTCCAACGTAGCCCTTTGCTTAGCAAGTTTTTAGTTTGAAGGATTTATTTCCAAAAAATTGATCCCCTGGGAGGAAAGGAATAACTTAAGAATTTAGTTTCTTGCAAATACTTTCTTCTAATTATAGTAATCCATTCTGCATTTGCATTTGTCAGAAGACGCCATGCTTGTTTGGCCAGGAGGGCCATGTTTAAATGTTGTATTCTCCTTAGCCCAATACCTCCAAACTCCCTTGGTTTGCAAACCCTATCCCAGGACACCAAGTGAAAGCGCTGCTTAGATTCAGAACCAGTCCATAGGAACCTCTTCTGGATCTATTCAATTTTAGTGTAGAAACTTGTAGGAGATTTAAAAACAGAGAGAAAGTAGACAGGGATGCTTTGAATGGAATACCTGGTGAGAACTGCCTTGCCAGCTTGAGATAACAAATTCCCTTTCCATCCAGCCAGCTTCCTCTAAATTCTTTCAATTACATTAGTCCACATGGAATCAGTAGCTCTACCTGTAAATAAAGGAAGGCCTAAGTATGTGGATGGAAGAGTAGACACTGAGCATCCAAGAATCCTAGCAATCTTAATCTGCCTCCGAATGGGAGTGTTAAAGAAATAAATTTTACTCTTTGAAAAATTTACCTTTTGCCCCATGACATCCTCATATAGCTCTAGAATATGTTTTATGACCTTAGCCTCAAAAAATGATGCAAGAGTTAACAACAAAGTATCATCCACAAAATGTTCATGTGTAACTGCCTGTGTTTGTGATGATGCTTTAATTCTTGAAATAAGACCAATATTACGAGCGACTTTGATTGTCCTCCCAAGGGCTTCAACCACAATGATAAACAACATGGGAGAGATAGGGTCACATTGCCTTAGGCCCCTTTTACTTTGAAAGTATCCAGCAGGAGCACCATTAACAAGGACTAAAAACCAAGGTTTCATAAAACATCCTTCCAAAAGCTTGATCCATTCATGATGAAAACCAAATTTTTGAAGAATGGCAGAGACAAAACTCCAGTTTATGCGGTCATAAGCCTTGTTCATATCCAACTTGAGAGCAAAAGCAAGTTTTTTAGTCTGGACTACCGAATGGAGGGCTTCATGAACTGTTATGACACCATCAAGGATGGACCTTCCAGGGACTGAATGCCTTGACAAACATCAATAAACATAGGAATGATCTTCCTCATTCTATTTGCAATCGCCTTGGTCAAAATTTTATAAACAACATTACAAAGGCTAATAGGTCTAAAATCCATCATAGATCTAGGAGTAGGAATATTTGGGATTAAAGCAATAAAAGTGGAGTTAAAACTTCTCGGAATATGCTTTGTGGACTGAAATTCCTTGATAGTAGCACATACATCAAAACCTACAATATCCCAAAAAGCCTAAAAAAAACGAGGTGAAAACCCGTCTGGACCTAGAGCTTTATCAGGGTTCATTGAGAAGAGGGCCTCTTTGATTTCTTCATCCGTGAAATTCTTAATTAACTCCCCATTCAAGTCATCAAAAATTAAATGAGGAATATGGTAAAGCATTGATTCTGAAGCTAAGGCGGAACTGAAATGTTCTTCTCCTAAAAGATTATGAAAATAGGAAACTGCTTCATTTCTGATCTCATTAGGACTAGAAAGGGATGATCCATCATATCTAACAAGTTCTTTAATTCTATTGTGGCTTCGTTCCTTAAGGTAGATGCATGAAAAAATCTTGTGTTGGCATCACCTTCTTTTAGCCAGGTAGCTCTAGACTTTTGCCGCCTAAAAGTCTCCTCGCAGGCTAAAACATTATGGTACTCAACAAGGGCTTTCTTTTCATCTGCCTGTAGGGAAGGGTCTGGCAATCCCTCTTCAAGTTTTTTCTCAATGGTTGATAACCTTTCAGAGATGACTTTCTTGTTTTCAAAAATATTTCCAAAAATTTCTTTATTCCAGATCCTTAGATTTTCTTTCACCACTTTAAGTTTCTGTGCTAATCTGAATGAAGGCCTGCCCTGACAAGAATGCTGCCACCACTGAGAAATTCTATCTCTGAGATCAGGGTGGTGCATCCACATAGATTCAAACCTAAAAGGCCTTTTGAATTTTGGATTCTCTTCAATTTCAAGTAAAATCGGGTTGTGGTCAGACCCAATGCGAGGCAAGGACAACTGATTTGCATCCCCAAAAGATTGTATTGCTTCCTGTGACAAAAAAAACCTATCAAGCTTTTCCATTATAAGTTGATTTCCAGACCTCCTATTGCTCCAAGTAAATTTAGCATTTTTTAATTTGACATCCAATAAATTGTTGTTGTTGATGAAATCTTGAAAGTCCTCTATACTTCTTGCTGGAATTCCTACTCCCCTTTTTTATCAAAGGGGTAAAGAGGGGTATTAAAGTCCCCCGCCACTATCCATGGGATATCCTGAAAAGCTTCCTTGAAATGACTGAGTAAATTCCATAGATCAGCTCTCCCAGATATAGAATTAGGGGCGTACACATTTGTTAATATCCAAGAAAGGTCACTAACCTTATCCTTAAAAATAATGCTCATTACCCTTTCCCCTAATTGAATAACCTTGCCTTCCACCTTCCCTGGATTCCAGATACAAAGAAGACCACCCGAGGTTCCATTGGCTTTGCAAAAAATTGCTTCTCCCTTTTTCCAGATATTGAGGGCAATTTTTCTAGACAAAACTTCATCGACTTTAGTTTCTTGCAAAATAAGAATAGTGGGATCAAAATCTCTTCTTAATATTTGACTAACCGCTGTTTAGGAAGGCCATTGAGCCCCCTTACATTCCAGGATATGATCTTCATTTGGAACTTTTAAAGTTTTTTCGTCTTCCCCTGCCTTGGACTTGAGGGGGCTTAAGAAATTTGTTTTCTTCAAAGGGAAGATTTCCAGTTGATGGAAACAGAGTAGTCTGAATTCCATTAGCTATCTCATCTTGGACCTCTTCTTTCCATTGCTGGGAATTTGACTTTCTTCCCTTTTTTTTCTCACCTCCACAGTCAATCATGGGGGACTTCATTGTGCTTCTAGTCTGTTTCGGGCTAAATTTTGTTTGGGTAACCTATTGGATAACAGTACTGGAAACCCCTTCTCTGGATTGGGACAAAGACAAAGGTGAAAAATGTCGCTTGGAAGGGCTGATTAATTCTGAAAGCACTTTTTCTCTTTTTGAGGCGTAAAAAGACTCATCATTAGGGCATTCTTTATGGCCAACAGAATGAGGATTGGAAGGTCCAGATTTGGTTGGGGAGTCAAGGTAAGCAGGGAGACCAAGAATTATATCCTCAACATTAGACCCTTCATTCTGATTTTCCTCTGTAATTATTTGGTTTTCAGCCAAAATGTTAAATTTATTTAGATTTTCGAAAGGAGAGCATACCTTTTGTTGGTCAGTTTGTGATGTAGCAATTTGCTTGTCCTTACCATTGTCCATGTGAAGCTCAGCCTCATTCTCCATTTGCCCCAAACCAGAGGCCTTTGCCTTTTCAACATTTGGATCTTTAACCCTGTACATCCCTATGTATTTGCCATTATTTCTGAAAGACTACCGCTTGGAATCATTATTCCTAGGAAGGGTTTGCTGGCTTCTCAAAAAAGAGCATTGTCCTTTGAGATGGCCTTGAATATTACAGTCAGAGCAAAATGCCGGTCTATTTTCATATTCGATGACCTGTAATCTTGTTTTATTTCCATATTCTAACTCCACATGAGTAGGAAGCTCAGATTCTAGGTTTGCATTTACACAAATCCTAGCATGCGTCATTCTGGTGCGTGCAAGGGTTGGATTGTCAATGGCCACCAATTCCCCTATGGTCTTGGCAATACCCTGAAGAAAATACTCATGCCACCAATGAAATGGGAGATTTGGGAGATGGACCCAAATGGGGGCGAAGTTTATGCTCTGCTTTTCTGGGTCAAAATCCTCAGCCCATCTCCTGAGAAAAAGACTTCTTTGGCCCAAGAACCAAGGTCCTCCTGTTAGAATACGACTAGCATCTTCACTATTGTTAAGGCGTACAACAAAAAACCCCCTTGATAATGCAATAATCTCCATGTGTCCAGAAGTCTTCCACTTCAAGGATGCCCATCGTCGAATCGTTTTAATATCCGGCCTGCCCCCTATGAATTTGCCTACCAGAGAAAAATTTTCCATCGATATAAAGTTTGCCATTACGCTTTCAGGCACGAATACCTTTTGCCCATTGGGAGTGAGAGGTGGTAAGGAATGTAAGGAAACCCTATTGCCACCTTTAAGGGCCTGTGCAAAAGACTTATTGCCCTCAAAATTCTTGATGTGGGCCTTCTTATCAAAAATAATATCAGGGGGTTCGTGTCCCTCTAATTTTTTAAAACCCTCAGTGTCCTTGTCATTGTCCACCTGCTCTTCCTCAGTTGCTTCAGAACCTTGCTTGTTCCCTCCTTGAGCCTCACAGCTTTCAGGGGTTTGGAAACCCTGTTTCCCACCTCCAGCAGAATGAAAATCATGTTTGCAGAAATTGCACCTGCCTCCACTCCCGCTTTGCTCCATTCCTGCCTCTCAACTTGAAAATAATCACAAAATTATATTAACGATTAAGCACAAAGCTTTTTGAGAGTAATACACTAGTGTAAATTAACTCACTAATATTTCATTTTTAATGCACTAGCAATTACATCTTATTGCTTTAAATAAATCTCAAAAAATTATAAGTGCACTTAATCAATTTACTACAACTTAATTAAGAATAATTTGAAATGAATCTTCAAGAATTATTCTACAAATTTCTTTTAATCAAGATATTAGGAGATAGTCTTCTTTTGCTTTCTGAAGTAGATGATAGGCAGTCGATAGATAGTTGAAATTCTAAAATCTAATCAACTCCTAATGTGCAAATGAACCTTAAAAAGAACCTTTCTTTTTTCATATTTGAAGACTGTAATACAAATCTCCTTTTTGCAAATTTAATCTGGATTAAGTTGCTTTAACAAATCTAAAAATTAATCCATTAAATGAATCTACTTGCACCAATAGTTGCTTACCTTTTTTGAAAGCTTTTGTAGCTTATTTTTCGCTTCTATAGAGCATGTAGATCTTGGTGTCTAAGATCACCAAGTTGCTGCCTTGAGTAATATCTTGCAGCTCTTTGTAGTCTGTTATGAATAACTCCACCAAATGATGATCTTGAACTTTCTTTTAGGAGCCTAATATTTGGTGACTTTGTACTTCTCTTGTGGTATCCTCATTCTACTATAGATTTGGAGAAGTTCGTGTTTTTGAAGCGGTATCCTCTTGCTATGAGAGGTAATCTTCAAATCTCCTAGATTTAATGAGCTTCTCCTATCTTCAAGTCTTCCTATCGAATTTTGAATTCAAGTAGGATATTCTTCTCAAGATTCTGAATGTCTTGAGGTTTTCACTAGATTCTTCTTCTACTTAGATTTGGTACTCCTTATCAAATTCTCCTTCTCTTGGGCTTGTTGTTGGATGGCAACAATTATTCCAAGTCCTTCACTATTAGGGGTTTCTCCTTGGTAGTGGATTTCTCCAATGAGTTCTATTGGATATTTTGAGTAATTATGTTGTCATTGATGTCAAGAGACAATGTCAGTAATGTCATAAGTCAGTGCAAGGAATTGGAAAAATGAGGGTTAAAATATTTATATTTTAAGCCCAAGAAATTTGGTTTAAAGCTTCACATAATTGGTCAAAAGATTGACAAAAGACCCTGAAGGAAGGAGATACCTAGGTTCAAAGGAAATAATATTATAATATTTATCATTATAATATTAAAGGTGCTCAAATAAAGTCTAAGGTTGGAAAAGGAAAGTACCTAGGCCCGAGGGAAATAATATTATAATGTTTATTATAATATTTAGAGTTTAAGTTAAGCCTAAGGTTAATTAGTTATAATATTTATATTATAATTAATAATACAAATTAATTTAATTAAACCCTAAAGTTAGGGTTGGGTGCAAAATATTTCATTTTAATATTTTCCTGCCGACGAAAAGTAAAAAATAAGATATGGAATTTATACCATATGGTTTGGATGCAATAAAGCAAGTCTCCAAAAAATTATATTGTACATGCGAAGAGCTAAGAAAGATTTCGAGCGATTTTCATGAGCAAAGAAAAGGTTTTAATTTTTTTAAGGTTGAAGCAGATGACGAACGAATAAAGTGGAGTGAGGATTTACTCCCATAACCATATGCTCGGATGATCTAGTGGCAAGGCTTGGCACGTAGGTTGTTGGTAAGACAAAGGTCCCACGTTCAATTCTCGACAGTAGCGAAGGTTAAAGGTTTTTGGTGTTTCGTTTTTGAAATCGACGAAGAAGATAAGAAGCAAAAGAAACTTCTATGGTGTTGTGAGGGTGTGTATCCCGCATGGCTTCCAAAGTCATGGCTAAGGTGCTTGGTGGGTAGGTGAATGCGAGTTCAAATCATGTGGGGTGCTTTTTGGAGTCTAAGGTGCACAAAAATAATTTTTTTCTTGTGGCTAAGGTATGAATAAATATTTTTTATTTTTGCCAAGTGTTAATTAAAGTTTGGAGTTTATAAGGGTTTCCAAGGATCTTTGTTGGCATAATTTGGAATTAAATTTGGATTGAAAGTTGGAGAGGATAAGGTGTATTCAAGGAATTTTTGATTGTAATTTAAAATTTATTTTGAGGGTTGAAATTTGATTAAAATATTTTATTGAGTTGGAGTTAAAAGGAGTTATAGGAAGATTGCCATTATAATTATTTTTGTGAGTGAATGATTCATTTATTAAAGATTGATTTTTAAGGAAGGAGTAATAAAGCGTATTTTTGATTTGTCATTTTATGTGTATTACTTGAATGGTGAAATATTTGTTGGGATAAATATTTCAGTGGAGATTTTGAGATAGGTTGTTGCTATCTAAACTAGAGTTGGCAAAAGGTTTTGGTTTTGAGTAAAATAGGTTTTGAAGACATATATCCATCAAAACAAAAGGTATGGGCACATCTTCCTTATGATTGAATTTTTTTTGGATTGAATGTTGTGAAATGCAAATGTGGAGTGAAAAGGATTGTTTGATAAGCATTGTTGAACTATTTGAGTAAGTTTTTCATATGCATGATTGGTGAATGATTAAGAGAATATTTTAGTTAGAGATTTAGGATTGTTTGAGTTAGGGTTTGAGACCCAAATTATTGGTTGATAGTTGTGTGAAACACTTGATTAGTGTTTGTGAGCAAGTTGTGTTTCATTGGTTGAATGATTGAGTGAAATTCTTGAGCATTGGTTTTGAGTGATATTGAAAGTGAATTTGTAAACATTAGAAATCAAATTTGTGAAAGCGACATACTTAATTACTGAGTAGAACATATTGAGTTTTTGATAGAGTACATAATTCTATATATGTTATAGAGGTAAAACGAATTCTGAATAGAATATGTCTAAACTACTTCAAGTTAAAGGAATTGCTTTGAAGATTAGATAAAACAATTGATAGCATTATGTGCAAGATTTGAGATTGATTGAGCATATATTGTGATCTATTTTTGAGATGTGTTTGGACAAATTTGAGTAAGCTTTGTTAAAAGCTTAAGGACAGATTTGAGTAAGCTTTTGTGAAATCTTAAGGACAAATTTGAGATAAGCCTTTGTGAAGACTTGTAGGAAGATTTGAGACAAGTCTTAGTGAAGAATTTAGGATAGATTTGAGGTAAGTCTTAGTGGAGACTTGAGAGCAGATTTGAGGTAAGGCTTGGTTAAGACTTGCAAGTAGAGTTGATTGAGTAATTTGTTCAAGATTTATGTTAAGGCTTGGGGAAGATCTGAGCAAAGTTGATTGAGTGATGTTGATCAAGGTGTTGCAAGATTTTTGTCATTTTTGTCAACTCAGGCAGTTAGATCTAATAATGCAGTGGACAGGCAGTTCAGAAGTCATTCAATGTAGGTCGATGATTTTAGGGTTTGCAATTGACCACATTTAGGGTTTGCAATCGACCATGTTTAGGGTTTGCAGCCGACCAAGATTAGGGTTTGCATTTGCATAATCAACCGACTACTATTAGGGTTTTCATCTCAAAATCTCAAGTATATAAGCGAGGCTATTTGGAGATTTGGGGATCCATCGGGTGAATGTTGAAGTACGAGATGCGACCGTAAAAGCGCAGATAGCATCTCGACGAGATGATAGCGAAGTGCATAATGTGAATGCATACAAAGAGCAGAGTGTGGAACGACACAGAGTGTGCGAAGTGTGTGAGCAAAGAAAGCAAAATGTGCAGAGAGCGCAAAGGGCAAAGTTGATTACAAAGTTTGGCTGTAGTAGTGCAGCAGATTATGTGAAGAGATTGCGCAAGAAAGAGTAGAGTGTGCAGAGATTGCAAAGGTGAAGTAGATCAGTTAGAGTCTTGCAATAACAAAGGTATTTGTCAAACATTTTTATTCAAAATTGAAGTCCAGTTGGTGCTGGAAAATTAGGGGTTGGTGCTCCTTTCTATTGGTGCAGATAAATAAGGGGTTGGTGCTCCTTCCAGTTGGTGTTGGTAAACAAATTGTAAAGTTGGTGCTTTGCAAGAGGCTGGATTTGGATGGTAGTCCAAGCAACCATTCTTTTTGAGGAGTAGCCATTTTGGTGAACCTCGTTAAAAATCTATGTTGTGTGATGTTCTCTTGTTGTACTTATTATATTTGTTTATAAGTTTTAATTGTTGTGGTTTTTAG
The DNA here is from genome assembly GCA_028583015.1 of Wollemia nobilis. Classification (NCBI taxonomy): domain Eukaryota; kingdom Viridiplantae; phylum Streptophyta; class Pinopsida; order Araucariales; family Araucariaceae; genus Wollemia; species Wollemia nobilis. The sequence goes on from JAQPPZ010017235.1 coordinate 19,953,542, forward strand.
AGTCATTAATTCATGTTTTGGAATGCCACACCGATTCACCCCCCTCTCAGTGCCATACTAAGTACAAAAATTGGTATCAGAGCCAAGTTCCCTTTAAATGCTAAATCAGCTAGGGTTGATCTTGGATTAATACTCTAATGGCAAAGAAAGGCAAGAATGGAACCATGAGACACAAGAAGAAAAGATCACACAGGGTCATAAAAGAAAATAAAGATAAATTCATTATTGCTATAGATTCAAGAGATGAATCAAACAATGGAGAAAAGGCCAAGAGTCAACTCGGTCATAATGCAGGTTCTCAAGGTTCGAATGTTTTGATCAACTCGGAATAATGAACGTCGATGTTATGGGTTTAGTAGCGATGAAGATGAAGAAGAAATAGAATCGGAACAGGAATGTAATAAAGAAGAAATGAATGCAGAAGCAAATTGGAATGAAGATCAAATTACAGCTCCAAGTAAGAAGAATAGAACCTCCTTCAAAAGGACATCTCAGCCAGTTTCAGTTTCTATGGTAGAGGAAATTGAACCAAAAAAGGCAGAAGGGGTGAACATTGAAGCAGATAATAAAAACCTCAATGCTGAAGTAGACTGGGAAGGTGAGTTGATCTCTGCTCTTGAAGAGTTTAGTATAGAAAAGAAAAAGAACAAAAGACTATCCAAGAAATTGGAAGAATATGGGGATGAGATTGAAAATCTATTCTTACAATTCCAACAGGCCAAGAAAATAGAAGAAGACTTGAAGTCACAATTGAATGATAAAGTCAATGTGTGTAACAAACATGAAGAGGATTCTAACAAAGTAGTTAGTAATCTAAAGTTGCAAGTAGAAGAGTCTAAAAGGATTGAGGAAACTCTCAGGTCGCAGATCAATGAGAAAGAGATTATTTGCCACAAACAAGAAGAAGAGATTGTTTCATTGAAGAAACAACTAGAAGAGGCCAATACAAATCTTAAATTTGAGAAGAGCACAAAATTGCTAGATAAAATGATAAGTCATCAGAGAATCTCCACGATTAAGCATGGTCTTGGATATGAAGCTGAACAACCTGTATCTTCCAATTCTGCAGAGAAGAAGAAGTTCACTGTTGAAGGGTCCGAGCAAGAAAAGGTTAAAGTCGTATCTTCAAAAGAAAAAAATATCAAAGGAGATTTACAGACAAAGCGACCACAACAAAAGAGGTTCTACCACTCTCACTTTTTTCATACTAACACTTTTAATGGCTATTGTTTCGGATGTAACCGAGTATGGTCACAAGGCAACTTATTGTGGATTAAATAATAAATCAAAGAGTTATCCTGGTCGAAATACATCTGCATATCTGAGTGAACACTTTGTACAATGTTTTCAATGCAATGGTCATGGGCACATAGCAAGGTTTTGTCCAAGCGCTTATGTATCAAATCTAAGGCAAAATAGTAGATTTCATAAGACGCAAAGAACACAACACAGACGGGAAATAAATCAGGTTCATAGAAGAAAGGAAAATAATCATTCATCATGGATGCATAAGAGACAACCACACCAGAGAGTTATTCAAGTTCATGCAATGATGCAAAATAGGGACGTAGGTGAAAAATCCAAACCCGAGGTCAAGAAAGTCTGGAGAAAGAAAGAAGAGAGGAAATCATGTCTCCTTGAACTAAAGGAGACTGCTCTTCTACTGCACTAAGCAACTCTAGGTAACACATCCTCAGGGGGAGCATTTTGAAAAAGGTTTTATTTTAATGCTTCTGTATATTTGTCTGGGTATCTGAGGATGAAAGACCAGCAGTTGGGCTTTTGTGGTATAATTTTCAAGTGTGTTGGCTGTTCATTTAGTTGTGTGTGGAAGTGCCGTGAAGGGTAGTGTTTGCATTGAGAATCTTCACCATTGGTAGTATTGCTTATGTCATTTTTGTTTTGTTGATGGTTCTTACTGCCACTGATTATAACTATGGATTATAACAGTTCAGATTGTTTTTGTTTATTGAAAGAATGCTTGCCCAAGCTGCATATTTGTGTTTCGATAATAGCAGCATGTTTTTGTTCGACGCTTGATGTGAAGATTGTCAGATATTTCATTACACCTTGGTGAATATATTTAATTCATAGACAGTTTTGTTTTAACTTTTAATATAATGCCAATTCAAGGATAAGAAGTTTGAGGCTGAGTAAGGTGAACTACGGTTGGCCATAAAGTGTTTGACAAAATGTATTCTTTCGACATGCACGATTGAAAGTAAGAGTTGGCGATAAAATTGCAGTCGTTGGACAAAAATTGGTACGAGATGTGAGTCACTTGTCAATTCTGTTGATAGAAGTGAAATCAGCATGTTGAATGGGAAGATTGAAGAAAAAGTTTATAATGTGCAGCCAGATGATTTATAGCCTGGTGATGAATGTTTGAGGTGCTTTTATAAAGAATTGAGGTAGTCTGTTGGATTCTCACTGCAGAGAAAGACAAACAACTGTCAGTAGGTTCAAGTCTGTTGAGAATATTCAAGATGTATATGTAGATGTTGTTTGCATTACAGAGCAAAAAGTTGGATAGTTAAACGATCAGTGTATGCTTTCACTAAAATCAATGGACAAGTTTGAGATTGCAGAGCAACAAAGGGTTGAGGCTCAGAAGACAGCGTGAATTGAAGTGGCCACATATTCCCAAGAATAGTCTAAAATTTGACTAGCCATTGGGATCAAATTCTCAGGGGGGGCATTTGTGCATTTGTTCATCTTATTGATCATATCCATGATTTTTGCTAACTATTTCAATGTGGTTTTGAGAATGGTGTGTATGGACTCAGGGGGAGTCTACAGCAGCCCTTTGGTATTATTGACAAAGGGGGAGAAGAGTTACAGGAATGTACATAGGTGTTGCCAACAATTCCAAAGGGGGAGATTATTGAGCAAGGTGTTGCAAGAGTTTTGTCATTGTTGTCAACTTAGGCAGTTAGATCTAATAATGCAGTGGACAGGCAGTTCAGAAGTCATTCAATGTAGGCTGACAGATTTTAGGGTATGCAATTGACCACATTTAGGGTTTGCAGCCGACCATGTTTAGGGTTTGTAGCCGACCAAGATTAGGGTTTGCATTTGCATAATCAGCCGACTACTATTAGGGTTTTCATCTCAAAATCTCAAGTATATAAGCGAGGCTATTTAGAGATTTAGGGATCCATCGGGTGAATGTTGAAGTGTGAGATGCGACCGTAAAAGTGCATATAGCATAGAATCGATGAGATGATAGCGAAGTGCATAATGTGAATGCACACAGAGAGCAGAGTGTGGAACGACACAGAGTGTGCGAAGCATGTGAGCAGAGAAAGCAGAATGTGCAGAGAGCGCAAAGGGCAAAGTTGATTGCAAAGTTTGGCTATAGCAGTGCAGCAGATTATGTGAAGAGATTGCGCAAGAAAGAGCAGAGTGTGCAGAGATTGCAAAGGTGAAGTAGATCAGTTAGAGTCTTGCAATAACAAAGGTATTTGTCAAACATTTTCATTCAAAATTGAAGTCCAGTTGGTGCTAGAAAATTAGGGGTTGGTGCTCCTTTCTGTTGGTGCAGATAAATAAGGGGTTGGTGCTCCTTCCAGTTGGTGCTGGTAAACAAATTGTAAAGTTGGTGCTTTGCAAGAGGCTAGATTTGGATGGTAGTCCAAGCAGCCGTTCTTTTTGAGGAGTAGCCATTTTGGTGAACCTCGTTAAAAATCTATGTTGTGTGATGTTCTCTTGCTGTACTTATTATATTTGTTTATAAGTTTTAATTGTTATGGTTTTTAGAGCTGTTAATTCATGTTTTGGAATGCCACACTGATTCACCCCCCCTCTCAGTGCCATACTAAGTACAACAAGTGATTTATTCAAGCTTTATGTTAAGGCTTGGGAAAAATCTAAGTAGAGTTGATTTGTGATTGAATCAAGATTTGTGTTAAGGCTTGAGGACATATTTGAGGATAGATTTTGATGCAGATTTGAGAGAATATTTGTGCTAGACCTGAGATAGAGTTAGAGTAGATTTGTACTAGACTGATGATAGTGTTTGGTGCAGATTTAAGATAGAGTTGAGAGCAAGCTTTGGAGGTGATAGAGTAGATGACATTAGTCTCCAGTGGATAGAGATCCATTAGCCAAGGCAATGAGGACAGAGGTCTTATGAGTGAGGAGAGAGGTATTCTATGGAGAGAGATCCACAAGCTAGTGCAATGGGAACAATAGTCTTCTAGAAGGTCATTATCTAAAGCAAAGGAGAAAGTTCTCCTATGGATAGAGATCCACAAACCAGAGTAAGAAGAAATATTTATCTTATAGAGTGTGATCCATGAAGCATCTGGGAAGATAGAGTTATTCTTTGGAGAGAGATCCACGAACCAATTGAGGGGATAGAGTTCTCCTGGGTCAAGTTCCACAAATCAGAGAAAAGGGGAAAGAGTTCTCTTGTGGATAAAGATCCACAAATCAGATCATTAGGGGATTGGTGTCTCCTTTGGATAGAGGTCCATAAAAATTATAATAGAGAAGTGATTCCCAAGAGATTTATTGAAAAACTTTTAGTAAAATATTTTCTCTATGGAGTAGCCCACATTGGGTGAACCACGTTAAATTGGTGTCTCTATTGTGTGTGATGATTTATGCATTGCTTTTATTACTGATATTGATATTACCATTGATTATATTGGATAATATTATTTGGGAAAGAAAAGTAAATGTTGGTATTATATTGTTCACCCCTCTCTTAGTATAAGCTTGTGTTCTTCAAGTTCTCCTTTGATAATTTCTTTAGCAAGGCTCTCCTAGCATTTTACTGGATGCTCGTCGAGATCTCACTAAGGGATTTGATCTTGTAGCTTCTTCTGGTCTTCCTTGAGACCTTATATTCAAAATTTTGCTTTTGGAAGTATTGATGGTGAGACCTTCTCTTGGATATCTAATTTTGCTACTTTTGGATTTGAGTAGGGCTCTCCTATTCCTCCTTCTTCTTCCTAGTCTAGAATTTATTCAATGAGATCTCCTATTGATCTCTTTTGCTTTAGGTTCTGGATTGATTCTGAAGAATATACTCTACCTAACTTTCTTGTAGGAAGCTTTCCCAACTTACTCGATCTCTTTTTCCTACAATAAAAATATTAAAACTAAAATCTGCTTCTAAATTAGGTACTCTCTTCTAGATTCTTCTTTAGGATAAAGTATTTTATGGAATATTTTAGTATGAAGGCTTCTTTGGCATTTCTTCAATATCAAGGCTTCTATGGCATTTTCTTCAATATCAAGGCTTCTATGGCATTTTCTATGCTTTATGGCATTTTATTAAATATCAATACTTCTGTGGCCTTTTTCTAGGCTTCTATGGCCTTTTCTTTTGGATCAAGGCTTCTATGGCCTTTTATTTTGAATCAGGGCTTCTATGGCCTTTTTCCTTTTGTGAATTTCTTCAATCTAGCAATGGAGATCTCCTGTCTCCTGACTTCACCATGATTCCTTTCCAGAAGTTTCTTCTAAAGTATTATTCTCTCTACAACAACTAATCTCTACACTATGAAGGCACTCCGACCTTTGGGAAATGAAGTTGAGGTCTCCTAGATTTTTTTTGTAGGAGGTTTCCCAATCATCTGAGAATTAATTCCCTACAATAAAAGAAATTTTAGGTAAATATTTCTAGATCCCTTATATGAGTTTCACTAGTTGATTCATCAAACTTGTGGATCAAATGCTAAGTCCTAGTATTCACGAGTTTTCCTGCAACTATGTGGAAATACTCTAGCCATATGCAATCTCAGTATTTCTTAAATAGAGATTTATTTTAGTTCTCACTTATGTATCTCCCTATTTCTATCACCTAGACTCTTCTGAGAAATTTTAATAGTGACTGGTCCAATGGTGCATTAGATTGACAAAAACTCAAGGTCAATGATAATGGTGAATTTTCTATTGATCTATAGTAGCTTGATCTATCGTAGCTCTGATACCATTGTTAGATTTTGATACAACATCTAATGGGAGATAGTAATTACAAGATGCAAAATAATAATAAAGAAAGTAAATCTACGAGATGGCTGAAATATGCTATAAATAGAAATGATGAAAATGAATACAAAAGTAGCTATGGAGGAAATGAACACTCCATAATATAAGCTCTTTCTCAATGAATGAGCTTTGAGCTTATAGCTCACACACTCTATACTACTGTGTCTATCCTACAGTATTGTCTTTCATCTCTATTATCTAGGTCCTTTATATAGGAAGATAAGTTCCTTGGCCAACACTCTATCTAACTGTACAAGGGACACCTTACACGTATACAACTTGCACATTGACACTTGTGCATTTATTACATTGCATGAAGCAATTAGATAACTTCCTACTAAAGTAAGCTAATTTCCTAAGTATGTACCAAGAAAGGTACATTTACATGACCCAAATATTGTAATATAATCTATTTCTAACAGATCAATTGCCCACTTTCTCAAAACCTATTTTACATGTACAAAAATTAACCCTTTTATAAAATAAATTAGATGCTATTTTGAACCATATATTGGGTAAAAAACATCCTCTATGAGTGTTATCTCATATGGTTTATGGCCTTGTGCATGTTATAAACTACTTTACCCTTTTTATTGCAAAAAGATATACAAAATATTTTCTAATACTTGTCTTTTACATCATATTTTGTATAAGGTATGTTGAAAATTTTAGCTTATTATCACATATTATGTGGATAATCAAGATATACATATAAAAATATATTAATCCTAGTTTATCATTTTGTTCATATTTTTATCTACATGATGTCATTAGGATATTTTTCTAAACTTGCCAACTAGTCATAACTTTATTGAGGTTTTCTTCTATGCATGCAAATTATTTATAATCTCATTTGGATTTTCACCTACCTAAACACATGACCTAGGTAATACACAAGGTATAAGCTGTGGTGTTATTAAATTGGGGTCATAATCATGTCACAATACAACTTGATGTACCTAATACCATAAATCAATTGTATCACATCTAAGATTGAATGGTTAATTTTATTTTAAACAAACATTTATCCTTAAGAAAAAAATAGAATCATAGTTACATTTGTTGCTTTATACCAAAACATATACCATACTCCTAAAATATGCCTTTCAACATTAAATGTTATGTGTGTTTCAATCTCTCATTACCTTTATTAACATTTGAGCATATGAACTTATAATAAAATGTATTTATAATAAAAAAAACGTAAATTATTTTGAAACAAAAATATTGTCATAGTCTATACTAATGTTCTAATTTATTATTTAACACAATTTTAAAATTCTAAATGAAGGCACCCTTATAAATTACTTGAAGTTTTAGAACTAAGTTTCAATAGCACCAAACCCCCTAAAAGTGGGACTCATCATCTTTGTACTCACCTTTAGGGGTCTAAATGCGATCTTGTTTAATAATCTTGAAGTCTTGACCTTGTATTTAGATATAATTACATATTATAAGTTATACAAAAATACACATTTGAACAATAAGTGTCTATTACAGACCATAACATTGATAGGAGATTAAATTGATGCATTATAAGGATATAAACAATTTATTTTAAATATATTTTACTTAGTGTATTAAGAATCATAAATTTAATAAAACAAACAATATTTTTCAATGATATATATTAGGTTGTGTGTGTATAGATATATGTAGAATATCCTCACCCATCCACAAATATACACATACAAAATTCTTTTTTAAAATATAAAAATGTGTTTGTATAAGGATTTTGTGAAAATAGCAAAAGTTATTTTATTATAAATTTGTATAGTAATTCAACTCATTTTTTATAAAATTTATCTTTGATGTGGTGATGCATACTGCAAAATGTCTTATTTTTGTCAGATTTTATAGTAGTTTCCAGAAACAATTAGAATCAATCATTATCTAGTATTGTTTATCAAAATAAATAAATAACACTGGAATGATTAGTAAGGAGGGGTAATTATACCCAAGTACATGATTTTTGTGAGTATTAAATTATTTGGTCTAATGTATGTGTCACTTTATGAAAGTAAAATGTGTCAAAAGAGAGAAGTGAATGAAGAGTCACATTAACATGTGGCATGTTGAGAGCTTGTCTTAATGATAAGAATGTGAAAGGTTACATTTCCTATATTTGTAGGGGAGAGCAACAGTTTGAGGACTGAAAATTCATGTATTGTATTATATTGGAGATAACTCTCCATTGTTGTATCATACCTTGAATATGGAAGCATAATAGATGAAGATATCTCTTTTGTGATATACTTTGTGTCAATATCTTGTGTCAATATTTATGTGTGATCTTGTGATGTTCTTATATTTCAATGCATAATATTATGATCCTGGTTAATGATTTGTTAACATGAAATAGTATCATGTTCCAACATGGTATCAGAGCTATGGAGAAAGCAAGGTTGAGAGAGCTATGGAGAAACCAAGGTTGAGAAAGCTATGGAGAAAACTAGAAAACCAAAGAGCCATGGAGAGTTGGAGTGAATAGAGTTTTTGGAACAATTATCACCATCCAATGACATTCCCATTTGAGGTGTTTAAGGTAAGGATATTTGTGAGATTAGAGTGTAGAGAAAGGGCTTGAAAATAAAAATAAAAAAATGGTGCAAAAACCGAGACTTCCCAAGAGGTCAAAATTTGAAGATAGAATTCAGCGAGAGCTAAGGAATTTGAAGATAGAATTCAGCGAGAGCAAAGAAATTTGAAAATAGAATTCAGTGAGAGCTAAGGAAGATAAAGTAGTAAATTAAGAGATTTGAGCTGCAATTTTGAGCAACATTAAGAGGATATAGTAGAGCTGCAAATTAAAGAATTTCAAGGTAGATTTGCAAGAAGCTTTGAAAAATATTTGGTCAAGAAAAGGTGCTACAAATTTTAGGAGATGAAGGCAACATTTTGATAAGGAAAGAGAACTATTGAAAGACCACAAGGGGGAAAAAATCTACTCTACGTTTGCATAGCATCAAAATAGTCTTAGAAAAAATAAGGTGCACTAAGAAAAGCAAGGGCAATATCTTAGTGATAATTAGCTACCATATCAGAAACCTACAAGGACAACAAGAGTAACATAGTAAAAATTGAGAATATTCAACCATTTCAGAGAAACCAAGGCACAATTTCATAGTTAAAAAAGCATCACATAAGGAAAGAAAGCAATCAAGTCGAGTGAGAAGTTGAAGTTGTTGGTAACATTGAGGAAGAGCGCCACCATAGGAGATGATAAAATTGCCAACCTAGTGCCATCCTTGGAGAAGTGTAAACATCATATTAAAAGCATCATTTTGGATAAAAGCTCCACATCATTGAGAAACATAGCATAGTTGAATGAGAAAATACGTTCGTCCCTATGAGTGCAGGAATACGTTGAGACAAACAAGAAAAATAAGTTTGGATTATAGTTTTGGAGACAACAAGCAAAGAAGGAAGTGAGGTCATGCATGCATACACCATGACGTTGAACATTGGAGAAGCATAAGGAAGCATTTCAAGTAATGCTCATTCTCATTTTATCATCTGCAAGAAAGAAAAAATTTAGAAAGCACATTTAAAGAGATTGAGTGTCAAGTGGCACATACAAGGAGAACGTGAAAGGTCTAGGGCTTGAGTAGCAAGCTTAAGACAAAGGTTAGAGTTTTTTTTAGTTCCTTTTCAAGGTAACCGATATAAGAATGTGTCAAGATTTGAGAAATGCATTAAAAAAGTGACAAAGTTGTGTAGGAACAATGAAGCAATGATTGAATAGCGAACAACAAAGCAAAGATATTCGTTAATTGAACGCATTGTATTATCGAGAGGTAAAACATAGACTAAATAATAGCAAGGGAGATAATTTTTTGGTAGATAGGATCAGTTGAGAGGATCATGTTTGCAACATTGTGACATGGAGAAATATTGCAAAGAAAAATTCCAAGCACCATGATGTGGAAGGAAGACATACACAGATTTGACACCCGAGAGAATCAGAGGATAGAGGTGAAAAATATTGGAAATTGAACATTGATTTAAAGCATTGATTAGAAAGGAAATGGATTTGGCACAACCATTGACAATTCAGGGGAAATCAAGTTTATTTTTGGTGAAATATGATCGAACTAGGTGCAATAAGTCATGTAGATGTTTTCAGCAGATGACAAGACATTTTGACAGACTATGTAACATCATTGAGCTTAACGGTTACCTGAGAGAGATTGTATAGATGTTAATAATATAGAGGAAGAAAATATGTTATCCAAATTAGAGAGAAGTTAAGTTTTTCAAAATTATTATTTTTTAAGTAGGGAGATAAAAGGTTTTTCACTTCAAAGGTTAAGAAAAAAAGGAAATTAAGTTTTTTTCTTGAATTGCTTTAATTTTGGGAGGTAAAAGGTTTTCTACCTCAAAGGAAAATTAAATCAAAAGGGGGAAAGAACAAGAAAAAAATACCAAAAAATAAGAAACAAAGTTTGTTACAATTTTTTTTTCAAGAAGCTAAGGAAGAAGAAAAAATTATTTCAAATAAAGTGATAAAAGAAAGAGCCACATTCTTGAAGAAGTCCAAAAAGGAGACTTTTTATTACTATAAAAATGCATACAAGGAGTCATTAATGATGCAAATGAATATCATGAAAATTTTGTCACTATACCTACTTGCTTATTGAAGATAATATATAAGGGGGTTATTACTCTTAATGTTTCCAAAATCAAAGCACAAGGAAACAAGCCATTGATGAAGGATGTTGTTTGTGACACTAATGATTTGAAGCCCATGATGATGGATAAATATTGTGATACTAATTATTTGAAGCCCATAATGGTGGATAAATGTTGTGATACTAATGATTTGAAGCCCATGATGGTGGATGAATGTTGTGATACTAATGATCTTTGTGAGCATGAAAAAGATGCATGTTGTGATCCCTTTCCAAATGAAAGTGACTTGCACATGGTTTGTGATTGTTTAGAGAGAGCCTATGCCATTGTAATTGATGAGGACATAGACTCAAATGATGACAAAAATAGTGATGCTCAAATTTGTGTTGAGCAATGTGATGATGGTTTTGGCAATTTTGAGAAGCACACTAAGGGAATTGGTTCCAAATTGCTACAAAAAATGGGCTACAAATAGAAAGGCTTGGGAAAGCATGAACAAGGCATGAAAGAACCATTTGTACCAATAATAAGACCAAAATGTGAAGGTCTTGGGTACACAGGACAGGTGAATCAAAATGATTCAAGCACAAAATTTGTAACAGGTAATAGTGATAACAAATTGGTGACAAACAAAAATGTGATCATTATGGTAAATATGGTCATAAGATAGAGAAGTTTTGGAATCTCCATTCTTGTAAATTTTTTGGAGGACATAACCATTCACACATGTTTTGTCTATACAAATAAACAAAAGAATGTAGATTAAAATGGGAATACCATTTTGGCTTATGCTGAACACCTTGGTTTTCAGTCCAATTATTTTGCTAAGGCTAGAGCCCTTTGGAGAGGATTGGATTTAATAACACCAAGTTTAAATAGGTTTATTATTGAATGTGATTCTCTTAATATCATGATTACTTAAAGAACAATAAAAACCCCTCATGGAAGGTCAAAGGTTGCGTTGAAGAAGCCAAAAAAATTATTGCTCACATGAGGGAACCCATTATTCAACATGCCTTCAGGGAAGCAAACAAGGTGGTAGATGAGTTAGCTAATTTTGGGACCAATATCAATGGTCTAATATCTTGGTCTAATGACTTTCCCCAAAAAATTTCCAATGCGATCAATTTGGACAAAGATTCCATCCCTCATAATCCTAATGGCCAAGTCTCATTTTTTGATCATTGATGTAATGTGGGAAATATGGACGTAAGGATGAGGTGAAGGATGCTAAAGAGGACACAGTGTAGCTGGAGGATAGTGGGATGTTTTTAAGGATGAAGTGCAAGATGAGCCATGGTTCATGCTTTTTGCTAGATTGTTGGGATGTGTATTTTTGCCCATATTTTGATTTTTTTGTAATGTAGACTAAGTGCCTCTTTGATGTTCTTGCTCCCTTTCTCAGTAGATCCTTCTGCTACTTTTGTATCAAGGTTTTGGGATTCCTTTCAAAACCCACATTAATAAAATTTTTACTTATAAAAAAAATGACTTGTGGATGGATTGATATGAATGCTTGGGATAAGCTAAAAGGCATGTTGTATGGTTTCTTCAAAAGGAAACCAAGTGTGATTAAAAGTTGCTAAGATATAGAGATAGTGGCACATAGAGAATGAAGATATTTTTGATGAAGGGGGAATGTGTAGTCATCAAAATTTGTAAAAGGTTTTTTACCAAATAATGTACTAAAGGGGGGTGTTGTGAGTATTACATTATTTGGTCTAATGTATGTGTCACTTTGTGAAAGTGAAATGTGTCAAAATAGAGAAGAGAATGAAGAGTCACATTAACATGTGGCATGTTGAGAACTTGTATTAATGATAAGAATGTGAAAGGTTGCATTTCATGGATTTGTAGGAGAGAGCAATAGTTTGAGGACTGAAAAGTCATGTATTGTATTATATTGGAGATAACTCTCCATTGTTGTATCATACCTTGAATATGGAAGCATAATATATGAAGATCTCTCTTTTGTGATATACTTTGTGTCAATATCTTGTGTCAATATTTATGTGTGATATTGTGATGTTCTTATGTTTCAATGCATAATATTATGATCCTGGTTAATGATTTGTTAACATGAAATAGTATCATGTTCCAACAATGATGCCTTTAGGTCAAGGTTATGAGACCAACCCTTAGAAATAAAATAATAAAAAATACAAAAATACCTTTTTCAAGGTTTTCATGTCCTTAAAGGAAAACATAATAAAAATTTGGTTATGGCCTCAAGAGAAGCTTAACCACCACATATTACAACATTTACTCATAAGTTGAATGAGTGATATGGAGAGAGACCCTTACATTGGATCTCACCTTAAGGGACACTCTTCAAATCCAATAAGTTCCCACATGCACACAAAAGTGACCTCAACATAATCTTGGTCAAAATGTATATTGCTTGCTTTAATGAAGGAACAAACACTAGACCTAATATCACAGAAGCATGGAGTCATAACACAAAATGAACTCATATCTCAATGTGCTTTATCTACTAATTAAATATAGGATTGTAGACAAGCTTAATAGTGCTTTGATTGTAACAACAAAGAGGAATAAAACTCTGAGGAATGTTAATATTTTCCAAAATTATTAACATCCACCTAGGATTCTTAGATGCCTCATTGGAAATACGATATTTAGACTTTGTTTTAGAATAAGAAATGATGGATTGGCATTTGGAACACCATGAAACTAGATTAGATCCCAAGTACAACACAAAGCCTATGGTGGACCACCACTCATCCAAATAACCTACTCAATAAACATCTAAAAATCCTATCAAAATAAAAGGAGATCCAATAGAGTAATGAATCCCATTTGATATGTTCCTCTAATGTATCTAAGAATTTAATTTACTTTTACCCAATGAATCTTCCAAGGATCCTACATATACCTAGAACAATAGCTAATAACTAAGGCTATATATGTTCTAGTATGAGTGAGATAGAGAAGTCCTCTTATAAGATATTGGTATAGAGTGACATCAAACAAAGGTATGGTATAATTATCCTATAGTTTCAAACCTAAAGCAAATGGGATTTGAGTAGGCTTATACTCATCCATCATAAACTACTAAAGAAGATCCAATGCATACTTGGACTAAAAAATGGTTATGCCAAAATCTAACTGATCAATCTGGATCCCTAAAAAATAGTGTAAGAGCCTCAAGTATTTCATGTCAAAGGTGGAATGAAGCCATGACTTCATATTATAAATAAGATTAGTGGAGCTACCTATGATAAGATAATTGAAATACAACATAATTACCATTGTTTCATCATCATGATGTTTTATGTAAACATCATGCTTAGTATTGCATCACTTAAATCCACAATTGAGAAAGAAAATGGATTCTCATACCAAGCCCAAGGATCTTGCTTAAGACCATAAAAATATTGGGTCAAGTGACATACCAATTGATTAGGGTCCTCTAGTTCAAATCTGAGTTGTTACTACATGTAGATTTTCTCCTAAAGTTCTTAATTGAGAAAGGCCCTCTTCAAGTCCATCTGATGTACCTTCCATCCATGAGAGGCTATAATGAAAAGAATCATTCTGATAGAGTCCATCTTGGCTATAGAGAGAAGCCCACTCTCTCCTATTGAGAAAATCCCTTGCCAATAAGGTGTACTTTATGGTTTTCAATTTGATCATTTAATATGTACTTGGTATTGTAGACCCACTTACACCCCACAACATCAGGGTTATGCACAGTGTAAAATTTCACAATTTAGCACAAATATTTAGATTTCCATAATTTTAATTTTATAAATTTTGGGACCCTAGAGGTCGGCCCATTCGCTCAAAAATTTTGGGATAAATATTTTTTAGGGTAAATTCACCCCGGTACCATAAGGTTTCCTACTTAATTTTTGCCTTAAAATTATTAAAAAAAATATCTTTCCTGATTTACCTCTTGTACCCCATTATATATAGGTAACCCTAAAAACAACACTCATACAATTTAAACATTAATTTTCTTTGATAGTGAGTGATACAAAGCAAGCAACTGACACAACACGACTGATAGAAGGCGACTAACATAGACAACTGATAAAACATGACTAATAGAAGGCAACTAACACAGACGATTGGAAAGATGCGATTGGCATAAGGAGACTAACACAATATGACTACCACAAGGTGACTGCCACAAGGTGACTGATATAAGGTGACTAACACAAGGTGACTGACACAAGGTGATTGACACAAGACGATTGATAGAGGGTGACTGATAGTAATTTTATAGTTTTAGATATCAATATATATCCAAACATAGGCACATTTGTACTCATTGGAAAGTTCTTTTCAATCCTAATCTAATGGTGGTATTTTTATGAATTTTTAAGATGATTGAATAGGTCAAAAGTAATCCCAAATATGGTGGTGAGGAAGTAATATCATTTTGGGAAAATTTTGACCTATCAAATAATCTCAAAACTTCCTAAAAAAACCACCATTAGATCAGGCTCAAAAAGAGATTTCCAACGAGTACAAATATGCCTATGTTTGGATATATATTGATGCCTAAAACTATAAAATTATTATCAGTCACCCTCTACCAATCACCTTGTGTCAGTCACCTTATGACAGTCACCATGTGGCGACTGGCAGAAGGCGACTGACACAAGGCGACTGACACAAGGTGACTGATACAAGGTGACTATCACAAGGCGACTAACACAAGGTGACTATCATAATGTGACTAGCACAAGGCAACTAGCAGAGGGTAACTGACAATAGTTTTACAATTTTAGGTATTAATATATATCTAAAATCATTGGAAAGCTCTTTTTGAGCCTGATTGAATGGTGGTGTTTTTATGAAGTTTCAATATGATTTTTCAGGTAAACAATGGCCTCAAATATTGTTGTGAGGAAGTAATATCACTTTGGGGTAGATTTTGACCTATTAAATCATCTCAAAATTTCATAAAAATACCTCCATTAGATCGGGCTTAAAAAGAGCTTTCCAATGAGTATAAATATGCCTATATTTTGATATATATTGATGCCTACAATTATAAAATTATTGTCAGTCACCCTTTTCCAGTTGCCTTGTGTCAATTGCATTGTGACAGTTGCCTTGTGATAGTCACCTTGTGTCAGTCATGATAGTCACCATGTGGCGATTGATAGAAGGTGACTAATAATAATTTCACAATTTTAGGCATAAATATATATCTAAACATAGGTATATTTGTACTCATTGGAAAGATATTTTTGAGCTGAATCTAATGGTGGTGTTTTTATGAAGTTTTAGGATGATTTAATAGGTCAAAATTACCCCCAAAATTTTTTATAATTTATGTGCAAAATTTTCAAAAATTCACCATATTTTGATAATTTTTTTGTAAAATTTTGAAAAATTCACCCCGAAGTTTGTACACGATTCACCTTGATTCACCTCAAATTTATAATTACTTTTTTGATACTACCCCTTATGCATAAACCTACACAAAATTCTTCCTTGCTCGAAGAGGTGCCAAATTCTATGTTCTATTCTTCATCAACACCTCATATTATTTTGCTATGGAATATTTCCATTTAGGATTCAATAGGTGACAAAATATTATAAATTGGATACCTTCAAAGCTTTGGAAGGAACCTTCTAATGTCACTCAAGGGATAGAATGAGTTTTGCATCCTTTAGAGGTATCTTAACCCACTTGGGTGTAGTATGTTTGTAATAATTCTGAGTATCTTGCACCATCTCAACATCAAAAACTAAAATTGAAGAATCTAATGCATCACCACTCACCTCATCATAAAAATCTAGAGAATTCTAAAGTAAATCATCCTAATCATCCTATACTACTCTAGGGTAAGAGGAAAATTCTTAAGAAACTATGCATAATGGATTAAATCAATAAGTAGTGAACCTCAATCCTCGAAAGGAGGTTTGGGGTTCAAGCCTGTCGGCCTACGTCGGATACAAAAAACCCCCCAGGTTTTCCTTAACATAAGGTTTTTTAAACCGTGGCATGGGTGAGTGTGTGAGGGAGTGGGTGTGTGTCTTCCTAGTGGAGTTGTTGTAACAGGTTGGGGGATTCCTAGTCAAAATCCCCATATCTTAATATTACAAAAAAAAAAAGTAGTGAAAAACTACTAGAAGATAAATATGCTCTAAAAAGAATGATACCAACCAAGATATCTAAGGAACTTGTTGAATATGGAGTAGGTAGATAATCAAAGGAATTAGTAGTTAAGATATTGGGATGGGAAGTGAAAGGATTACTTGGAAGGACCTCACCAAAATGACATATCTCTTGATCAACACCTCATGCCTTTGAGGATCATAGATATTATATGCATTGAGATATTAGAATATCCCATAAATATACACTTATGGATCTTAGGTGCCTCTTTTTTCTAAATATCCTTAGGTATGTGAGCTGATGCTAAAGTCCCAAGATTTTGAACATAGACACATCTAGATTATCCCCTATCACTTTCTCAAGAGGTTTCCCCCCTTGATCAACCATGGTAGAAACCTTGTAAATGATATATTCTATACAAGTGACTACCTCACCCCAAATATTGTGATATAGTCCCTTGGCATGAATCACATAGTGAGTCATTTCCACGATTACCTTATTTTTCTTTTTGCCACACTATTCTATTAAGGAGTGTAGTAAACAATCCTCTGATATGCTATCCTATGAGTGGACAAGAAATCATGAAAAGTATAACTAAAATATTCACCACCATTTTCTATCCTTAAACACTTGATCCTTCTATCTAACCATTTTTTAACAAGAATCTTAAAAGTATTGAATCTCTCAAACACTTCATCCTTGGTATGAGTGGTATATCCACACATATCTATAAAATTAATCAATGAAAAGTATATATTTTCTAAAATATAAGGTATTACCATAGATCCATAAATATCATAATGAATCATCTCCAAAGGGTGAGGCGCCCTCTTGGAAACTCCTTTTGAAAAGGTCTCCCTATGACGCTTTTCCAAAATGCATCCCTAACATAAACCACTTGGAGGGGATATGCATGGAGGTCTAATGGCTATCTAATGCTAGGTCATGCACTTCAAGGAATCATAATTGATATGTCCAAGCCTATGATGCCACTCTTGACTCTCATAATTAACATGTGCTATCATTGCAAAAAAATTCTTATGTTAGAGGAGGAAGGAGTGGGCCTTTCACCAACCTATATATATATATATATATATATATATATATATATATATATATATATATATAACTAGATTCATCATAATATCCAAAAGCAACAACCCTAAACCCATTGTGTATATCCTTAATCACCCATCTATTAGGCTAAAATTATTTATTTTTGTTTATTTGTGCGAGTAATACAATAAATAGACAAAAGGTTAGGTCAACATTAGGAACATGAAGTACCTCATCAAATTATGATCTAATTATAATATATCCATTTCCAACCACTTGCAATGAAGAGTCATTTTCAACCATAACATGTTCTTCTTTATGAGTCTTATTCTAGCCTTGAAGAAGATGCTTGTGCTTTGTTATATGTCTAGTTTCCCATAAATCAACTATCCAGTCATTCAAGGAGGTGGATATCCAACATGCAAAATGGACTACAATATTAGGTTGTGAGATTTATGTTGTCCTCTTTGATTTTCCTAGTTAGGACAATCATGCTTTACATGGAGTGACATAGTAGGCCTCAATCGAGAGCATAGGGTTTGACTCAATCAAGGGCCTCTAGGGGTTTTTACAAGGTAAACTCATTATTATGATGTGATATTTATGAACACTTGAACTTAGGAGGAAAAGGGATGTGAGAGATCTAAAAAAAACTCAACAAAAGAAAACCTAAGCTACTAGTGTGGTGATGCACCAAAGATATGCTATGATCTCCCTGCACAATAGGCTTGAATGCTATTTACCAATCGTGAACACTTCCTCTCCTTGACATAGATGAGCCCAAAGGAGATTTACCTACACATACACACAAATGGGTTAGTGAGAGAACCACATGTGACTAGTTTAAATATTGATGCATAGGCCTCCCATACACACATACATGCATGATAACACTAAAAAAATAGGTTAAAATTTAAGAGCATACACACACATACGAAGATGGGTCAGTGGGAGAACCACAAATGGCTAGTCCAAAAAATAATGTGTAGGCCTTATATATATATATATATATATATATGCAAACACAATTTGCAAAGATTGTGCCTAGAGAAAGGGTTCAATTTACCCACAAGCCACTAAAGAGATGACTACTCTATAGGAATAAATGAAAGGAAATATTACAAAATATTACAAATGCAAATTTATCAATCCTTTACAATATTAAATCTACTTCTATTTATAGATAACAAAGAGGAGGGTTTCCCTCCATAAACTTATGTAGAGATTTCAAGATGACTGATGCTTTCTGATGTTTGATCATATCTTTATTTAAGTTTTTGGTCTCCTTGAGGTCTCTGGATCTGGAGTCATGAATATCAAATGGTTCTGAGTCCTTGGATGAGAAACTACCATCATTATTTCCATATACCCATTTTGGGTAATTTGGATGCAGAATATTTCTTCATTTAATGCTCTAGATTTGTTGGCTACTTCTGCTATGGTTTCCATGTTGTTGTTTTCCTTTTGAAGAGATATGTAATATTATTTTATAGGAAATGATGATACTATCAAAATATCATACAACTCAAAAATTTTGACTTTTTGGGCACACGTTTTTTATTTGGAAGTTTTTCTCACCACTTAACATCAAAACATTGATACTTTTTACCTTAGACCTTTTTTGACCATGGGATCCCCCTCATGTTGATGATTTTTTCTTCTAGTCTCTAGTTGAGACTAAATAAAATTTTGACCTATGAACACAACCTGATTGTATATGAGAATTGTCCTTTGACATTCAAATATTTTGATCAAAGGTTTCTTTTGTGCTTATCCATTGATTTTAATTTTGCTTTCAATTGCCAAAAATGTAGTGAGAAATCACTTAGTTATGGTGACTCATAAGGGATATTTAGCCTACTAAAAAAAATTAACCCAAAGAATTTGGTGCCTTAGTCCATTAGGCATGGAGTTACGTAGAGAACTCACCTTTTGAAATGGAAGTAAAATTGGAATTTTCAACAATCAATTTGTATTTTCACATCTCTTTAACTATTAGATCTATCTCAAACCGTTGAAACTAGGATTATTTTTCTACATTACATATTGTACATATGTACAAGATTTAAGTGGATGATCTTATTTATTGGGCATGGAGTCAAATGAGCCTCTCACTCACTGTCTAAGTTCTTTATTGCTTCCTTTTTCTTTTCTATTTCTGTAGGTGAATCACTTCTACCTTTATAGGGATTGAATTTATAATCAACTTATTTGATTCAAGTAGATTGGTACTAGGCATAAAAAATATTCTTGGTGAAGTAGGACTAGTACTAGTGTTGACTTCTCTTTTGTATTTGACCCAATTGGCATGTATGTTCCTCCTCAAATTCAGATCCTTTGCCTCTTTTATGCTTTTGTATAGGGAGGGTACTTCCATCATTCTTGGTGAAATGCTTGGGCTTATTGGTTGAATCTTTCAAAGGGAGTGGACTCCACTACTTATGCTATATTTTGACCCATCTGATTGTTTCTCTAGTTCTAGGACCTATTGGGAGCTACTACCTCTACCTCCATGTACTCTTGTTCCCTTTCCTAGATTGGCATGATCTAGTTGAAAGTAGTAATTTGTTGAATGAGATAGGACTATGTAGAAAATCATATAGATGGGGTTGGTTGCTCCATCCCCTTAAATCCATTTATGAAAAGAACAATAAGGTGGCCCCATTCAATTATAAAGTGTAGGGGGAGGGAGTAGAACCGCTTACAAATATTTCTTTTCAATAAATCCACTAGTATCCTTAGAGCCACATTTTGATTTATGATGTTATACAATTGGTAAAACCAAACCATATCTTATAGATGCTCTCATGGTGTTGACAATACTTCACCATCATAATATGGTAGAATTTGAAATATGGATGTCATATAGGTATCCCAAACATCTAGTGGTATTTGAGGTCACAAATAGCTTCTTTTACTCACTGCTTAAAAATTCATGAGGAGGGAGGCATTGATTTTCTAGCATGTAGTCTCCATGGTGGAGATTTCATATTATTTTAGATATTTTGGTTTGAGCAAAGTTACCAAGTGACAACATGCTCTCGAAAGTAGATATATTCAGGCTTTCACTAGAATCTCAATTTGATGTCTTTAAAAAATGGCTTCTTCTGATGTTTGTTCTAGAGTAGTCTCCCAGTAAGTGAAAAGATACTTCAACAAGAAGAGATAGGCATAGACCCTCACCAAGTCAGCCTAACTTGTAATTATGAAACCAAAGATATGTCACTGGAATCCCATTGAGCATGCCATTAAATTGTTGTCCTCTCTTATTATATTGTTAAAAACAATTGTGCCTCACATATTGTGATATAGTAGGGCCTCAATTAAGAGTGTA
The DNA here is from genome assembly GCA_028583015.1 of Wollemia nobilis. Taxonomy (NCBI): domain Eukaryota; kingdom Viridiplantae; phylum Streptophyta; class Pinopsida; order Araucariales; family Araucariaceae; genus Wollemia; species Wollemia nobilis. The sequence goes on from JAQPPZ010017235.1 coordinate 19,974,664, forward strand.
GGGTTTGTCTCAATCAAAGGCCTCCAAGATTTTTGACGGGGACCGGTTAATCAACACTTGGCTAAATTCTAATTTCTCATTAAAATTTGTCGAAAATATTTACATGCATCAAAGTTCAATTTACATGCATTCAGAATTAAAAACAGCCCGCAGGCATACAATGACCGAGCCCGGATCGGTTCTTCCACTCTGTAACTACTTTCCCCTGTTCTCCGGTCCACCACCTCCATTACAAATTTTTCGGGTTTTTATCGAGGCCCCGTTCCTCTAGGCAATCAATGCCTCCACCTAACAAAATTCAAATTCAAAATTTCCCCCCTCCGGGTTTTCAAATTCTCTGGCATTAATGGGCCACTGCCCGATCCACCAAGTCGCTTGCATTGATGGCCCTGCACCGCCCGCTTTGCTCAGACCGTACTCTGCACTGCCGTCTCCTCCATACTGGCCATGCCCTGCAACAGCGGTTTGTCGAAATACTTCCATAAAGTGGTTGTCCCCGTTTAATGCACGCGGCTGTCCATTTTCTTTTGTAATACGTGGCCTTCATCTTTACTTTTATACACGCATGCTCCCGCGTGCCAATTTCAACCCTTCCCCCAACTGGTTGCGCTAACTTTAACCCACGTGGTAGCCACGTGCCAAATCCAGCCTTGCTTGGCTGTCCGCTTTCAAATTTTGCTCTGACTTCTGATTGGCCGCGATATCGCGACATGTCACGATATCGTGACCCAACTGCCGCCTTGCTTTCGATTTTGAATATCGTCGTGATATCACGACGTCATGATACTTCTGATTGGCCGCGATATTACAACATGTCATGATATCGTGACCCAACTATCGCCTTGCTTTCGATTTTGAATATCATCGCGATATCGCGACGTCACGATATCGCGACGTCGTGATATCGTGACACAACACGCCCTTGCCACCGTCTGCGAAACAAAGTCGCGATATCACGACGTCGCGATATCGTGACGTTATCTCCCCTTCCGCCTTTGCCTTGACTAAAGTCATGATATCGTGACGTCCTCCCCCCTTCCGCATTTGCTCTGAAGAACTGTCGCGATATCGCGACGTCGCGATATCGTGACGCAACTCGCCCTCGCCATCAATGCAGCCTTTGAGGTCACGATTTCGTGACATGTCGCGATTTCGTGACCCCCTTCCTTCATGCTTTGGAAACACTTCCCCCTTGGGAAAAACTGAAGAAAAGTACTTGGAAAATCGAGAAAAATTCTGAAGATGCAAGATTGTTCCACTGTTGCCGGATGCTCCTGCATCAATTTTTAACAAGGTCGTGTCCTTGTTATGATATGATCTTTAGATGCACTTAAAATTAGGGATCAAGGGATGTGAGAGATAAAAAACAACTCAAAAAAATAAATACTAAGCTACTAGGGTGGCAATGTGCCAAATATATGCTAATATATTCCTACATAATAGGTCTAAATGCTATGTTCCAGTGGTGAACACTTCCTCTCCTTGATATAGATGAGTCCAAATGAGATTTACTAGCATGTACACATGTAGAGAGATGAGTCAACATGAAAACCACAAATGGCTAGTCCAAAAATTGATATGTAGGCCTCCCATACATACATACATACATGCATGATAAAACTCAAAGAATAGGTAAAACTTTGATAGCATGCACACACATATAGAGATAGATCAACAGAAGAACCACATATGGCTAGTTCAAAAATTGATGTGTAGGCCTCAAATATATATATACAAACAAATTCATAAAGATTGTGCTTGAAGTAGGGGTTTGATTTACCCATAAGCTACTCAAGAGTAAACTACTCTACAAGAAGAAATTAAAGGAAAAATTACAAGAGATTACAAATGTAAACTTGTTTATCCTTTATGATACTAAAAACTATTCCTATTTATAGATTACAAAGAGGAGGGTTTACCTCCAAAAACTCATGCAAATATTTCAAGATGACTAATGCTTTTTGACATCTGGTTATATCTTCATTTAAGTTTCCAGTCTCCTTGAGGTATCTAGATCTAAATTCATGAATATAAAATGGTTTTGAGTCCTTTTATGAGTAACTACTATCATTACTACCATCTATCCACTTTTAGAAATTCTCATAATATGAGTGCAAAATATTTATTCAATTAATGCTCCATATTTGTAGGTTGCTTATGTTATGGCTCCCATATTGTTGTTGTCCTTTCAAAAATATGTGTAGTATTATTTTATAGGAAAGAAAGGTACTATCAAGAGATTGTACACCTTAACAATTTTGATTTTTAGGGCATAGGTATTTTCTTTGAAAGTCTTTCTCACCACTTAACATCAAAACATCAAGATATTTTACCTTGGGCCATTTTTGACCATGGGGTACCCTTCATGTCAAATTTTTTGCTTCTAATCTCCAATCGAGACTAAATAATTTTTTTTTTCCTTTAGACACAACCTTATTGTATATGAGAATTACCCTTTGACCTTTAAACCCCTAGATCAGAGGTTTCTTTTGTGCTTGTCCATTGATTTCACTTTTGCTTTCTACTGTTGAAAAAGGATGTAGTGAAAAATAACTATAATTTCTCCTTCAAATCCATCCTCACCTTCAACATAGAAGAGAGCAACATCAACAACCCTCTTTCTTGTTGCTTCTTCCAATTCCTTAATCTACAACCTACAAAATTCTATCTAATGTCCTTTCTTGCAAAACTCATAGGTAGGTTTATTGAAGGGCAACTTTGATTTTTTCTTATTTGTTTAGCCTTTTTTTCATACTAATATTTTACCATAGATTCTTTTGAATATGCCTAATTAATAATAGAATTTACTTTACATCTATTTCTCCTAGATTTTTTTATTATATTGAAAAAATAAGAATTTTGAAAGGATCTCCCAAATTTTTTTAAAAACCTTTTACAAAAATAATCAAACTAAAACATAATAAAAAAGCCACATTAAAAAACCATCAAGGAGAAAACAACCTCTAAGGAGAAACCACCTGAAATATAAAAAAAATGTAGAGGAGATCCAACGAGACCACCAAGACGAAAAAGAGAGAACAATCAAAACAAAACATAAACAAAAGCTAGCCATCCGAAGAGTCATCAAAGAGGATAAGGTCAATCTCAAGAGTATTGGGATTCTGCTTTAGCTTCCATGATATTTCATTCACATAGAAAATAGTCTACTTCGTTGATCACTTAAGAGCTCGCACTAAATATTGATAGAATCATAAGAAATACTTGGTATTGCTTGTATGTTAGGGTACCCAACAACTTAAGACTCATATTTGATATAAGGGAAGGAATCATTTCAGCAAACTCATTTGAATCATTAGAATCCTAAGAGGTTTTCAACCTTTTTGCCACTTTGGAGTTCAAACACACTGATCTCCTCATTCCTTTCACTTTTATATTTGGTCTCTTCAGATAAGAGGGCTTTCATTTCTTGACCCATTTATCCTTATTTAGAGAAGAAGAGTTACCGCTATAAACTAGTCCAGAAAAATCATGATGGGGAGTGATATTTTCACCTCAAGCTTGAGGGATATCTATCTTGTTATAGGTCAAAGAAGAATTCTCTCCAAAATTTGGATCTAGACTCACCTCCTCAAAAATATTCTCAATTAAACCATCCAAGTCCTTTGCATTATTAGAATCCATTGGAGGCTCAGGCAGGTCATCTTGACCAACTTTTCCAAGACTCCTAGGATCAGTATCTTCCCTAACAAGAATTGGAGGAGAGTTGATAACCTCTTTTCCAAGGGAGGTAACATCCAAATTCATAGAGGATCCAACCCCTATTTTTCCCATAGCAATAGTATTTTTCTTCAAGAAAATGGGTGGTGTAGGATAGTATTTTACCCTTTTTTTCGAAATACTATCTAATTTTCTCTAAAATTTATGCATTTCTAGGTTTGTTGTTGAATATGCAAGCTACTTAACAAGTATAATGAGATGGTAAATATGATTGGTCGATATTATTTCTATAAGTACCAAGTGGCATATGGATTGACACATCATCCACTATATAGACAACCACATAAACCTAACTAGATCATACCATGTGTTGCCTTGAGATGCATTCTACTTCAATACCCTAAAAAATTACCATGTATTATCCTATATTACCTTTCTAGACTATCACTTTAGCTAGCATGTGTCACATTGGGATTTACACTTCTCTTACCAAGGCACTTGTATGAACTACAATGTTTGCTATATAGACTGTCATGTGTTACCTCATAATGCATGCATCTAGAGCCACATCAACTATACAAAGTACCATGTATCATATTAAGATGCTTGCACATGGATCCAACTCAATTCTATAGACTACCACTTGTAGCTTCGAGATATATGCACTAGTACCACCTTTTTGTATAGACTACCATGTCATGGACAAGGGTGTTCAAGGGTGTTATGTCACCATCATTGATGTCATGCAAGAAAAGTGTAAAGTGGGATGACATCATACATCAAAAAATTGGAGGGGGATTTAACTCATAATATTCCCTAGGTAGTGTCTTGGCTAGCCTCTTGCTATCCACCTCTCCAAGCATTGACTAAGTGCAAGACATACACTTAAATTACATACAACAACTATATTGGTGATGTATCCCTATGTAAATATGGTGCAGGTGCATTGAATCATATTCCCACACAAAATAGGAAATATTAGTCAAAATATTCTAAATTCAAATTTAAAAATTTTAAATTTTGGATAATTTTTTCAAATGCAATTTTTAAGTACTTAGAGCCAAAAAGGAAAAAAGTATTGAACAATCACCCCCCATGAATTTTTACAAATAACTCAAGAATTATAAAGGTTTATCCATATCCATTATGGTTTTTCCTACACAATAATTATGTCGAATATCACTAATCAGGCCCTCCTCTCACACTTATATAACAAAAAAGTTGTCAAACCATTTATGTAACTTTTTCAAGTGGCTTGGAAGTCTTTCCTAAGCACAAAATACTATCCATGACTTCTATGAAACTTTGGATCTTTCTTTAAAAAAAGCATCCTCCTATTTTCTTCTTTTATGACATCCAAGTAGTCTCTCTTCTCATCAACGTTATTATTGAACATAAAAATCCGAAAGAGAAATCTATAAAAATGAGTGCCAATGAGAGGAAAGAATGAACCTATTGGTGAATATTTCTCCTAGAGTGACTCTACTAAATCTAGATAGATCCTCACAATCCAAGTCTAATAGGGTTTTTATTAGAAATCCTAGCCAATGACTTCAACAAGAAAAATATTCTCAACAAGCCCATGCAAGAATCATCCTCAAGAGAAATTGGAAGAGAAATCTGCCACTAGAGAAGCAAATGAGTAATGAAGATTCATGCCCATTTTGATACCATGTTAGGTTTTGTAGTAGTTTCTAGAAACAAATAGAATTAAACATTACCTAATATTACGTATCAAAATAAATACATAGCATATGAAACATATATTATAATGGGTTTTTGTAGACACCAGAATATCTTCACTCAAACAGAATCAAAACTACACTCAAACCGATAATGGAATTATCGGTGAGGAGGGATATTTATACCCAAGTACATGATATCTTTAGGTCAAAGTTATATGATCAACCCTCAAGAATAAAATAATAAAAAATTACAAGAATACCCTTTTCAAGGTTTACATGAGCCCAAAGGACAAACATAACAAAATATCATCCATGGCCTAAAGAGAAGCTTAACCACCATATATTCCAACAATTTGATTATGAAATGTTAGATCCTTTGTTGATTATTTAGCATAATATAGTCATAATAGCTTATTTTTTTTTTTTTTTTTGGTAAGTAAGAGAATATTATAATTAACACCGGGTTTTAACTGGTTGACCCAAAACCATTTTACAAAATAGGGTCCACTGACCAACTGGACAAAGGCCAAGCCCTAAAAGTTTAAACTGACAACAAAAATGGCCAAGACCTACTCTTCCATTAGAATACAGCCAAACTAAACTATGGAAGCCTAATATTATGGCCATCAGAAAAGAAAGACGCAAAAAAGAACTAACAAAGACAAAAACTAATCATGCAAGCACCATGCAGAGTAGCTTGTGCCCATATAAAAATAATAGAATATGGTCAAAAAAAAAAAAAAAAACATCCCATAGAATGGACAGCCAAGAGGCCAAGCAGTCTTCCTTGTAGTCCTCATCTAACTTCTTATCATCGTTCTTGCCATCATATTTAGATTTTGCCTTTGACTCCTTGTGCCCCGGGAACTGCTGGCTATAAAACAGAAGATTTAAGGAATCACACAAATCAACAGCTGCACTGATGAGGCCAGACAGACTCTTCAACTGGTTGATACTGTTGGAGGCTGATGAAATTGTCATCTTCTCCAAGACTATTATGGTGGGGTCTGGTGCCTCATTGTCAGGGATCTCCAACACTTTGTTATTTCTTGCTAGGGCCTTTTTGCGACATCGAATCCAAACACACCTTGGGAAATACTTGAGGCCAAAGCAGATTTTTCCCATGCATGAATTTGTAGATAAAAAACCTATATCAGTGCCCCACCAGCTGCAAAAAACACTAGTCACATGAACAAAAAAAACAAATATGAAAAAATCCATTATAAGGTTCAAAATTTTTTTTTTAAAAAATGCCCCCATTTTCTGTCATTGATCCACTTTGAGCCTTCAAATCTAAAGTTTTTCATTATCTATCACCATTGAGACTGCATGAGGAAGATTTTCAGTCCACGTGATCAAATTTGCTGCTACAATGCCTTCATTTGCCGACCCTATCAGCTGCCATGTTTGCTTCCGGAAGGTATGCAAAATTATGGCCTCGAGTCGATCATGAATTAGAGCCCTTGCTTCATGGATGTAGTCATCAAATCTCCAAGGAGCTCTCTTAGTGTTCTTTAGAAGATTTATAATAATAAGAGAATCACCTTCCACCAACGGTTTCCCTGGATAATTCTCTGCCACCTTGAGGCTCCTCCAAAGCGCCCTTGCTTCGACCACATTGTTAGTTTGAGCTCCAAGATGTTCTGCAAAAGCTACAAGCACCTCACCCTTGTGGTCTCTAAGTAAGCCACCAGCCCTAGCTTCACCTGGGTTGCCCCTAGATGCCCCATCAAAATTTAACTTAATCCACCCTAGGGGGGGTGGGGTCCATGTGATCATGGTTCTAGGACAGGCTTGAGGATGATTGAGGCCATCAGTGAGAGGTAAGTTTAATGACTGGCCTAATGAAGCTTCAAAAGGATTTGGAGGTCTAGATGCTGTAGGCACTAAACAAGTATTCTCATTAGCATATGCTAAAATTTTTAACAGGACAGAGGATGACTGAGAAACCTTATCCAAGAAGGCCCGACGATTCCTTTCCAACCATATCTGCCACAAGTAGTGATGAAGGCGGATCTTCCACATATACCTAAGACGCCTATTCAAAAATGGGGAAGGCCACTGGACAAATAAGTCAAAAATGGATTGAGGATGGACCCAATAAATATGAAACACTTGTAACAGACCTAACAAGATTGAGACGAGAAAAATTACAATACGAGAAACAAATGATCAATAGACTCCCACTCAGACATACAAAGATAACACCTATTAACAACAATCACACCTCTTTTTATTAAGTTATCCATGGTGAGGATCTTATTTTGGATGGCCAGCCATGCAAAAAACCCAACCTTCGGAACAATGCTTTTGGGCCAAACTTCCAAGTGAGGGAAAGTAGGTTCATCATTATCAATAAGCATCAGATAAGCGAGTCTTGATAGAAAATTCCCCATTGTCTGAAGCTTCCCAGATAAGCTGGTCCTCAAGAATGCCGGAAGGGAGTAAAGACTGTTTTAATTCATTCTCCGAGTATTATTGATGCCCCTGGTAGATCATTATTCATTATTGGCTTCCATACCCTTCTATTGTTTGACAAAGTAATAAAATCTGCAACTTTGGTACCAAAAACTTCAATTGTCCAAGCTCTAAGGGTTGAAATGATGGGATCTGCAGAGAGGGGATAGTCCTTTAACCATTTGTGGTCCCAAAAATCAATGTTTCTTCCATTTCCCGGTTTCCAACGTAGCCCTTTGCTTAGCAAGTTTTTAGTTTGAAGGATTGATTTCCAAAAAATTGATCCCCCGGGAGGAAAGGAATAACTTAAGAATTCAATTTCTTGCAAATACTTTCTTCGATTATAGTAATCCATTCCGCATTTGCATTTGTCAAAAGACGCCATGCTTGTTTGGCCGGGAGGGCCATGTTTAAATGTTGTATTCTCCTTAGCCCAATACCTCCAAACTCCCTTGGTTTGCAAACCCTATCCCAGGACACCAAGTGAAAGCGTTGCTTAGATTCAGAACCAGTCCATAGGAACCTCTTCTGGATCTGTTCAATTTTAGTGTAGACACTTGTAGGAGCTTTAAAAATAGAGAGAAAGTAGACAGGGATGCTTTGAATGGAAAACTTGGTGAGAACTGCCTTGCCAGCTTGAGATAACAAATTCCCTTTCCATCCGACCAGACTTCCTCTCGAATTCTTTCAATTACATTAGTCCACATGGAATCGGTAGCTCTGCCTGTAAATAAAGGAAGGCCTAGGTATGTGGATGGAAGAGTAGACACTCGAGCATCCAAGAATCCTAGCAATCTTAATCGCCTCCGAATGGGAGTGTTAAAGAAATAAATTTTACTCTTTGAAAAATTTACCTTTTGCCCCATGACATCCTCATATAGCTCTAGAATATGTTTTATGAACTTAGCCTCAAAAGCGATGCAAGAGTTAACAACAAAGTATCATCCACAAAGCTGTTCATGTGTAATCGCTCGTGTTTGTGATGATGCTTTAATTCTGAAATAAGACCAATATTACGAGCGAGCTTTGATTGTCCTCCCAAGGGCTTCAGCCACAATGATAAACAACATGGGAGAGATAGGGTCACCTTGCCTTAGGCCCATTTTACTTTGAAAGTATCCAGCGGGAGCACCATTAACAAGGATCGAAAACCAAGGTTTCATAAAACATCCTTCCAAAAGCTTGATCCATTCATGATGAAAACCAAATTTCTGAAGAATGGCGAGAGACAAAACTCCAGTTTATGCGGTCATAAGCCTTGTTCATATCCGACTTGAGAGCAAAAGCGAGGTTTTTTAGTCTGGACTATCGAATGGAGGGCTTCATGAACTGTTATGACCCCATCAAGGATGGACCTTCCGGGGACTGAACTGCCTTGACAAACATCAATAAACATAGGAAGGATCTTCCTCATTCTATTTGCAATTGCCTTGGTCAAAATTTTATAAACAACATTACAAAGGCTAATAGGTCTAAAATCCACCATAGATCTAGGAGTAGGAATCTTTGGGATTAAAGCAATAAAAGTGGAGTTAAAACTTCTTGGAATATGCTTTGTGGACTGAAATTCCTTGATAGTAGCACATACATCAAAACCTACAATATCCCAAAAATCCTGAAAAAAACGAGGTGAAAACCCGTCTGGACCTGGAGATTTATCAGGGTTCATTGAGAAGAGGGCCTCTTTGATTTCTTCATCCGTGAAAGGTTTAATTAACTTCCCATAGCTTATTTTTGTTGGACATTGTTGAAGACCAATATCTTTCAAGATGTTTCTAAAACAATTTATATATGACAATTAGTATGTAATTTTATCCTAACTTTGTTAGTAAGGTCAACTTCCAAAAAATTGACATATTTTATACATTTTAGGTATGATCTTGGTATGCTATTGATTTCCTATAACATTAAGAGATAAATCACAACAAAAACATATATAAATTACAAATTTACATATTTTGATACATCCCTAAGTATGCTCTTAATATGGAATTGATTGCTTATGGAATTAAGATATAAAATATAAAAAAAAGACACAAATCAATAATAATTTGACATATTTCGATACATGTCTAGGTATGTTGTTCATATGATATCAGTTGTCTATAGCATTAACAAGTAAACATATCAAACTAACATATAACTCCTATGTAGACATGTGATTGTATATCTTTGGGTATACTCTTGGTTTATTATTGTTTGCCTACGATATATTTCTTATGTTTTAAATAATTTCCTTGTGAAAACACCTCTCCTACCAAAATACATATAAACGAGTTGTCTGTCATTAGTAATATCTATAACAAAGACTTTTTCAATCTAAAGGTTGAAAGTGATTGAGTTGACGTCTTAAAATACTTCTTTATATATTAATATTGGTTGAGGTAATTATATTGCTTATGAATCATTCTAAATTATAATAATTATTATTAAAGTTCACAAGATTTAAAAGGGTCATCCAAGTAAATGATAAAGCATTTAAAAGTCTTTTAGATAATAAATAGTATTAATGCAATAAGAATTCCATGAAAAATCTTCCAAACAATATTTTTGTTACCTCTATATTTTTTAAGTCATTCAAATCAATGAGGAAGGTGGAATGCAAATTCTAATTTCAATAATTATGGATGGATTAATAGTATTTGATCGTAATTTGTTTATTTTTTACTCTTTTTTTGCCATTAATTTTATGAAATTATGCTATGGTTTATATTGTCATTTCATTTATTTAATTATATACAAATCATATTCTATATGGCATACAAGTCATTATATTATAAATATATTTTTAGACAACTATAAACAACTAATATTTATACAAAATCAAAAGATATTTAAAATATGTCAATTTAAATATGATTTGTACATGTTCACAATGTTTCACCTACTAATTTCATAGGAAAACATAATTAAAAATGTATCAAAATATTTAAATTTATAATTAACTTTTTGTATTTACTATGATTTTCCCCTTAGTTTTATTGGAAGTCAATAATATAAATATGTATGAAATATGGTCATTTGTAATTCATTTTCCTATTTGGTATAATTCACCTCTTAACATTATAAAAAATCAACATCTTATTAGAAGCATATAAAAAAGTATTGAAGCATACCACTTTATAATTTATTTGTTTGTTTATTATTATTCATATTTTGATGGTATAGGTAATCGATACACAATAAGAACATATCCACACATGTATATAAATATTTTAATTAGTAATTTTTTTGATTAAGGAAAAGAAGGGCTTTTGAAAGGGTCCTTGAACCTTTTACAATCGAAAGGAAGAACTTCCAAAAAGTGACCCAAAAGAGACTTACAAGATACTAAACCCATAGGAGGTCTCACCTACATAAAATAGATAGCAACACATTTAACCCAAAGAAAGAAAAATGAGAGGAGGGAAGAAACAAAGAAAAAGGAGAACTAAAATATCACCAAAACTCCAACACAATAGCCCACAAAAGACCTTAGTCCTCATTAAGGTATTTCTAATACCACTGGATCCATTCCATTAACATGTTAGCTTCATTAGTGAAGGAAACAACCATCTATAGGGATTTTTCAAAGATCTCAGTACATTCTGCATCACATCCCTAGTTGACTTAGGAGTCCTGAGGGGATCCTAGGGTAAACTTGAAAGCTTCATTTTGCTTGTAGAAGCCCCTATGGAAATCTTAGCTTTATTCCTTTCCAAAGGAGAAGAGATCATCATTAGGGAAATAAATAGGAGAGGATTGACCTATTCCCAAAAAATAACAAAGATTGTCAACTTAGCAAAGGATATCCATGCCCACTAAAAATGAAGGCATGGGGGTTTGCAAAAATTGTGAGATCTAACGAAGTCAATATAGGAGCCACATAGACCTCATGAATGAGCTAATAGGAAACCAAATTAAAATTTAAACCTTTATCACCAATTTGAAGTTCAAACTTGATAATGGGTTCAAGGCTCCAAGGGAGCTGTGAAAATTTTATGAAGAAGCCAATACCTACAAATAAAATAGGATCCTTCACAACAATAATATAAGAGATTATGAGACCAAATTAATTTCAGTAGAAGGACAAGAGTAGAAGACAATGACCCTATAATGTTTACACAAGATCTTGAGGGAAGTCTTCCCTCCAAATTGACAAACCTTCCTGAATAAGACCAAGATTGGCTAGGGTATCAATAATTTTATTTTCTTCTCTAGATATATGTCTAATTTGAAATTCTTCTAAGGCTTCTAGTTGTCTTCTATATTTTCCTATTATATTAGTAATATTCTATCTAGGACTTTGGGATCCTTAAGTTGAGTTAATGATGTTAAGGGAATCACCTTAAATGATAAATTTATTGTAATTTAGAGTTTCTACCATAACAATCCCCTGAAATAATGCATTGGATTTCATAAAATATCTATTTTATATACCTAAATTTTTAACATAGGCAAGAATGACTTCACCCTTATCATTCCTAAAACACCGTCGACTCTTACTTCACCCTTGTCATTCCTAAACCACCATTGAATCTTACTTTCCCTAGATTACCTTTGGAGGCACCATCAAAGTTAAGCTTAGTTGATCTAGGAGGAGAGGAGATCCATTTGGTTTGGGCTCTATTAATCAATCCAGGCTATAAAATTTCTTTTGTGCTGACCTTAAAACCTACACTATACCAAAAAATGACTTTAATAGTGATTTTTAACCACCCTTAAAGGCCTTTAATTGTGGTTATTCAACCATCATCCATGATGGTATCATAAAAAATCAGTGATATATGACGATGGCTAAAAACCACCTCAAAAATCTACCATCTTTGGGTATAAGAGGGTGGTTTATAACCTCCCTCTTAGGGATACAAGAGTAGCTAGAACCACCTTCTTAGGTATAATAGGGAAGATAAAAACTACCCTCTTAGGGTTTTGACCTCAGGCCTAAGAGGGTGGTTTATAACCACCATATTAGACCCTAAGAGGATGGTTATAAATTGCCCTCTTGGACCTAAGACGATGGGTTTAAACCACCCTATTAGGTCACCCTAAGATGATGGTTTAAAACTATCATCTTAGATCTAAGAGGGTAGTTTAAAACTATCCTCTTAGGATATCAACCTAAAAAATATATATAAATGATACCTCAACTAAAGCAACATAACACTCAATAGTGGTTTGTTGCTTCTGTTAAGGCATATTTTATTTCTCATGGCCCTTTCATATCCATCACAAGGGTGGTTTCATTTGAAAGAACAAACAATAACATATATTATTTTTACCCTATAAAAATAAATAAAACAATATAAATATTTTCTCCCTTAACAAATTCTACCTAGTAAACATAGAAACCAAGACCATTCTTCACTAGTTTTTCTTTTCCAAAGTGTGAAATATAATAACATATACCATGATCATTTGTGTTCAGTTATGCATAGCAATTTAAGACTCATACAAATGATTTCAACAAATTATTATTTAGATATGAAAAACAATACGCATTGCCTTCTTATTATAAATTAGACTAACTTCCTTTATGCAGAATTATTCTTTTTTTCTTATATAAAAGCTTTGGTTTTCAAAAAATCACAGGCAACTCCAAAACTAAATTGTCAGATGTCCCTCATACATAGTCAAAGGTGTCTAGTTCTATTTTTATTTTAAAATAAATAACCACATTGTAATTTATGTTCAAAACTTCCTAAGTTAACCTTCAAACAATAGTTAAAATTTAAACATTGATGTTTATTGAACTAAACCAAGATTATGGAAATATAATATAACATCTATGGCTGGAAGATTACAATGCTCACTATGGTTGCCAAATTTTTCATCCAAGCTATGTTCCAAAGTTTTCTATTATTTTATAAAATAAATAAATCACTATAATATGGATAAATTTTTTGATAAATATTTTAGCACCGAGTGCTTCTCTATTAAGTCAGTTTTTTTAAATTTTACCAATGATATTTCTATCCCATGCCCTCTTGGGTGGGATTTTGTATTTAATTTTTTAGTTGATTGTCTTAGATATCCCGTATCCATTCTGGATAATATTTATTTACTATATTTTTATCTCGAACTCCCATAAGATAGGTTTTCTATATGTTGTGCTTTTCCACATGGGATGATCCCATTTTTCATTTTGAATGTTTAGAGATGGTCCCTCTGGGATCATCTCTTCTACTGTTTCTCTCTTTGTGGAGATCATATCCCTGTGGAGATATTCTGTCTAACTCATTTGTAAAATGTTTGGGGACCCTTTCAAAACCCCTTTACTATCATAAAAAAACTCAGTTGTCTCCTACTATATGGTTATAGAATAGAGTATTCCACTGAACTACTACATTTTCCATTTAAGAAAGAAAAACATAGAATAGAAGCAATATTTCCCATCCATGGAAATAAAAGAATAAATTTAACATAATAAGACAAAAATAAGCATTAAAATAACATTTCAAACCAAATATCTTACACAAATTTGCACATAGACTTCATGGTTTACCTCCTAAAGCACTCTTACATCTTATGGTGCTTTACCACCCTTTCTTCTTTTTTGGATTACCTTTTTCACTAATTTCATGTGTGTGTCTTCTTCCTCAAGAACATATCAAGAAGGAGAAGACCATTTGCTTCCAACTGTAATTTCCAACTTCTCCCATTTATTCCAATTTGCTTTACCATTTTTTAATTCTTATCACTTCCATGGGATAGTTTCCATCTCATGTAACCAATTCTGAAAAAAAAGTTTAAATGCCCACAAATTATATTCCATGATATCCATTCCAAAATTGATTGCTAAAGCCATCTCACATTAAAATGAAACCTCAAATATATAAAAAATCTTTTTAGATTCCCAAGGTTGCAAGTTTATTAGAAAATTGTTACAATGTCATTGTTAACCAATATTCAAATAAAATTAGATTTTATTTCATTGTAGGCATGTATAAAGCATTTCTAATTGCAAAGGTAAAGATGATTTATTGGTTAAAGCTAAGCCAAACACCTCTCAGATGTATGAGTAAAGAAAAGTTTTCATTTCAAATTATATTGTTAGTTCAATAGTGTATCTTTATGGGTTTTGACCCTTTAATTAGGCTCATTATAAATCATGTGTCTTGCCAATCCCTCTAAGCATTTCTAGTCCTCCTTACTTTATGGTTATTCAATTTTACTTCAATTTCAATTTTACCTTTCATTGCATATATTCTATTATCACCAAAACACTTTATATATTAACCAACTTTGCTTTTGTATCATTTGCTTCATGACCTAAATCAATATACCAATTATCTAAATGTCTTTATCTTTGTAAGCTATAATAAATAACTAATTGGGGATACTACAATAACTGACAACCCATCACTAACAAAATTACTTCATTGGTTTTTGCCTCCCTTCTACCTTGAGTTTTTGTTGCCTTTGGTATTTTCCTAATATATCAATGTTCTTTTATCATGCCCACTCTTAACACATTGCTCAAAAGATATACTTCTGAATCATTTTTGGGGAAAATATTTTTCCTCATCATTGAATTATCTTATTCCATGCCCTCTTTCTCTAAGCTACAATCATTTATGCACACATCCACAACCTTCATCATTTCTTAAGCAAGGCCCTTTCCAACTCATCTTCATTTGCTTAACACTATCCTTGCTCTTCCTTCACTAGGACAAACATATCTCCAATAAGGCATCTTACCCCTGTGTGCCATACATCAAATGTCACAAAGTTACTTTAAGTTTAGGCCAATTATAGTGATCATCTCTATGTTACATTCTTACAGATGATGACAACCAACTAATTCCTTATTTCATGCATTTCAGTAACATGGCTGATAACTGAGTCCTTGGAATCCCTAAGTCTAGCAAAACCATTTCTAAATTTGGAGGAACCTTTAGGAATAGCAAAAAAATTCAAAATTGGTTGGAAATTTAGGGTCACTTCTAAATTTATCTATGTTTTTAATTATTTTTATTTAACTTCAAAGAAAATAATTTTCTGACCTCCAACTAAGCCAGCTAAACAAAATCAATTAAATATCATTTATGTTGTTATTCCTAGCCATGAGAGGTAAAAATATCATCAATCAGGTCCTTCATATCCAAATCAACACCTCAAAAGGGGTGGCTACATTGGGCAAATGTTGTAAAGAGAAAAAAGGGTAAAGAAATTTTTTGACAAGCATCAACAATCAAATTTTCAGACTTGAGACAATACCACTCTTGATTTATTGTGACAGCCTCAAGTACCCATGGTGTCTTTCTTGGTCTTTTTTTGTTCATATTGACTATGTTTATTCTAAAAGTAGTTCTTTTATTTCAACTGACTCATCTAAGACAAAAAGTAGAAGAAGCTACTAGAAAACAAAAGGAAGAACCCTTAGCTAAACAAAAACTAGAAGAGTCAGTTGAAATAAAAGAATTGGTTTTAGAACAAAAGAAAGAGACATGGTTAAATTTTTCTCCATTAGAATTAGTTGTTGTTACATAAATACAAGATATGGAGAAGATATAATAAAAACATATGTTTATTAAGAAAATATCATCACAAAGTTAAATATAATCATTAATATGATTGGGTTGCTATACTCAATTTTACTTGATTATGTTTTTTTTTTGGTACATAGGTGAATTGGTTACAAACACAATTTGTAGTAACTACCAAGGAAGGGTTCCAACCATCAATGAATGCATCCAACAAACCTATACATATCGATTTAATGGTAACCCAACATGATATGGGGACCACCAAATGCATAAAGGTTGTATCGTCATCGTCAATATGGGTCAATACGTGATAGGATATGGGGACCACCGAATATGCAGAGAACGGATCATCATCACCAGTCGAGCACAACACGTAGAGGATTCGGATCAGACTACTGGCTATGCATGGGCACACCCGTGAGATTAGAACCTAGGTCTCCTCTCGGTAAGTGCCCCAGCTTACCAATCCACCTAGCCTCACATACACTTGATTTTGTTTTTAGATGTATTGAATAAAATGCAAAGTAAGTTAAAATAACTTACTTGATTATGTTATTATAACTTACTCTGCATTTTATTCAATACATGCAAAAAAACACTCATGGATTCTAAAATACAATGGTTAGTCCTAGTTAAATTTAAGATAGTCACTTGTTTGATTCTTGTGGGGTAGGGTATGTTTGTCCCTCTAGGGGGTATCAAACTAGAGAATTTAACCTACCTTCATAAGGTAAAACCCCTCAAGAGGAAAACCATATTTTCAAAACCAAGAACTAACTTGCATGAACTACATGGTGAAACCCCTAGATAGATCCACCCACAAAAACCTTGGGAAATAGAATTTGCAAAAGTATTAAGTAGAGAATGAAATAAAATTTATTTCCACTTGCAAGTTATATGATGATATAACTAACAAATAAATAGATATTTGCAGTTATAGACTATTGTATGAAACCTTGAATAAAAAATCAACACAATCAAACAAAGCTTGGAAATTTTATTTTAGAATTGAAATGATAGGAGAGATCATCTAAAAAAGTAGGGGAGAAGACAAGTATTGTATCATCTCTAGAGATCTAACACTAAAAGGATTTTGTAGATATGAAAGTAAACCATCAAAAGTAACCAATATAGCCTTTAAAACAACAATAGAGATGCAAGTAGAATATATGGTGTTATAAGAATCATCAAAGCAAAAGTAAAATCAATAGTAGTCATTGAAAGGACAATAATAATAAAAACCAAATATTTGGTATTATAAGAATATCAAAAAACCTAAACTAGAGCATTTTTCCTACCTTCATAAGGCAAAACCCCTCAAGAAGAAAACCATGTTTGCAAAACCAAGAACTAACTTGCATGAACTACATGGTGAAACCCCTAGATAGATCCACCCACAAAAACCTTGGGAAATAGAATTTGCAAAAGTATTAAGTAGAGAATGAAACAAACTTTGTTTTCACTTGCAAGTTATATGATGATATAACTAACAAATAAATAGATATTTGCAGTTACATACTATTGTATGAAACCTTGAGTTAAAAAATCAACACAATCAAACAAAGCTTGGAAATTTTATTTCCGAACTGGAATGATAGGAGAGATCATCTAAACAAGTAGGGGAGAAGAGTCAATAGTTAAAAACCCTATGGTAGCACATGTGCCAAGATCATATAACACCATTTTAGCTCATGAAAATTTATGAGCAACATGTTTATCACATTGTCATATTATATATTCTATTTCAGCATTGTCAAATCATGATAGATGCCTTTCTAAATAGATATTTTCAAAGGTGTCAACATTATATATAAAATATGGTTGGACCATTTCTTAACAAGTTTATTCTCCACTCATGCAATGTACATAGAGAGATGTATAACTCAACGTAGGTGCTTTGTTGGAACTCAAAACCTTACCAATGTTTATTTTTTTCTTTTTGTAGTAAAAAAATTTCTAGGAACTCAAAACATTCAAAGTTTATTATTTCTTAGGAAATCCTTGTTTATGTGGGTTTCCACTCAATGTCAAATATGGAAGAAAGAACACCAAACAAAGCTCTAAAATGAAAATAGAAGGAAGCCATTGTGGGTTTTCATATTGATATTAATAAAACTAAAAATTGAAGGAAGACCAAACGAAGCTCTAAAATGAAAACATAAGGAAGCCACTGTGGGTTTTCATATTGGTTATGACATATGGGTGACATAGCTCATATCAAGGTTCAAATCCTAACGACACCAAATAGGCCATATAACTTGATATGACTAAGTTGATATAAAAGGAAAAAGGAAACCCTTTCAAAAACCTTACCTTAAAATAAATAATAAAAAAATGTATTAAGAGATTGCCATAAAGCTCACCATTTCGAGCACCATGTATCTTAAGATAAGAAAGAAACCATGGAGATTCATATATATTTACAATGTCAACCTACAATATAAACTTGAAATGTACTCCCTACTCCAATTTTTTTATCAAAGTTATTTGTAACAAAATCTCAAATTTAGAAGTAAATGATCATGTATTCCTTTGTTTAAACGTGTTAAGAGCTTGCCATGAAGCTCGTCATTTCAAGCACCATGTATCTTAAGATAACTATGTTAAAGTCATCTATGTATCACAAACTTTGTAAAAAATATGCATTTCAAATAGAGTTGCTTGAAGGCATCCAACATACTATTGTGCCAACTAAACCTAATGTGGCTTTGAATCATTTAAACCACAAAGTAGAACACTCCTAGGGGTAGTTCAATGTCTTGTTATGAATAAATAATATTTAAATTAAAGAGTGGTTCTTACAACCCTTTAATATACAAATCATTGTATAAATCTATGTCAATATATATGACATCTGACTCACAATAACATGTTGGAGATAACACTTTATTTAAGTTGAAGATTCACTTTTGTATTAATGTTCAAAATCCCTATATATTTACCTTATATTTAATTATCTTAAAATTACCAATTATTGTTCTTGACTTGTTAATCTACTAATATTCAAAACTATTTAGTTATTTTAAGGGAGATATTTAATTTTCCACTTACTGTATCTACTATGTGATCTAATAATCCTCAATACTATGACACCTACAAAGTAAGCAAATTATCTTATCACTTCAATTTGAACATCAAATTCTACAAACTCTTCAAAATAGCCTACTAGATAAATCTATGTATTCTACCAATTATTATATTATGGATAAAATAGCTTATTGTATCTACTATGTGATCTAATAATCCTCAATACTATGACACCTGCAAAGTAAGAAAATTATCTTATCACTTCAATTTGAACATCAAATTCTACAGACTCTTCAAAATAGCCTACTAGATAAATCTATGTATTCTACCAATTATTGTATTCTGGATAAAATAGCTTACTATATCTACTAGATAAATCTATGTATTCTAGATAAAATAGCTTACTATATCTACTATGTGATCTAATAATCCTCAATACTATGACACCTACAAAGTAAGCAAATTATCTTATCACTTCAATTTGAACATCAAATTTTGCAGACTCTTCAAAATCATTGTATCACTTCAATGATTTAATATACAAATCATTGTATAAATCTATGTCAATATATATGACATATGACTCACAATAACATGCTAGAGATAACACTTTATTTAAGTTGAAGATTCACTTTTGTATTAATGTTCAAAATCCCTATATATTTACCTTATATTTAATTATCTTAAAGAAGTTTAATTTACCAATTATTGTTCTTGACTTGTTAATCTACTAATATTCAAAACTATTTAGTTATTTTAAGGGAGATATTTAATTTTCCACTTATTGTATCTACTATGTGATCTAATAATCCTCAATACTATGACACCTACAAAGTAAGCAAATTATCTTATCACTTCAATTTGAACATCAAATTTTGTAGACTCTTCAAAATAGCCTACTGGATCAGTAGATTAATTAAAAGTTGATTCAAGAAATCACTAACTTTTAACTTGTAAAATATTTTATGAAAGTGAAATGAACTTTCAAGGGATATGCCCCTAAATTATGTCCTTGTCTTATGTTGGTCAGGAGGACATATCAACTAGCATAGACCTGTATAAGTTTGGCTATGAGAAGATAGCAACAAATAATTCAAAGGGACCTAAGACATAACACCAAATAAACGTTTCCAACATAGTTGAGATGAGGAAATAGAAAGGTAAAAGAGGTGAAGGGCAAGCCACATTTCTCATCCAAAATAGGATTAGATAGAGTGGCATGTTTATAATCCCAAGTGAAATTTCTAATGATTAAAGTTCAAGCAACATGATAGTTGTCAATTCCATGTTCACCCAATAGATAAACAACATGGCATCCTATATTACCCATCTCTTCATCTGGAAGACTACCATAAAAATAGCATGTAAATAAACACTAAAAAGAAAAATGCATGCCATGCAATATCATAGCCTTCTATATTGAAGCGAATAAAACTAAAAATCGAAGGAAGACCAAATGAAGCTCTAAAATGAAAATAGAAGGAAGCCACTATGGGTTTTCATATTGGTATTAATAAAACTAAAAATTGAAGGAAGACCAAACGAAGCTCTAAAATAAAAATATAAGGAAGCCATTGTGGGTTTTCATATTGGTATTAATAAAACTAAAAATTGAAGGAAGACCAAACGAAGCTCTAAAATGAAAACATAAGGAAGCCATTGTGGGTTTTCATATTGGTATTAATAAAACTAAAAATCGAAGGAAGACCAAACGAAGCTCTAAAATGAAAATAGAAGGAAGCCACTGTGGGTTTTCATATTGGTTATGACATATGGGTGACATAGCTCATATCAAGGTTCAAATATCGATGACACCAAATAGGCCATATAACTTGATATGACTAAGTTGATATAAAAGGAAAAAGGAAACCCTTTCAAAAACCTTTCCTTAAAATAAATAAATAAAAAAATGTATTAAGAGATTGCCATAAAGATCACCATTTCAAGCACCATGTATCTTAAGATAAGAAAGAAACCATGGAGATTCATATATATTTACAACGTCAACCTACAATATAAACTTGAAATGTACTCCCTACTCCAATTTTTTTATTAGAGTTATTTGTAATAAAATCTCAAATTTAGAAGTAAATGATCATGTATTTCTTTGTTTAAACGTGTTAAGAGCTTGCCATGAAGCTCATCATTTCGAGCACCATGTATCTTATGAGCACCATGTATCTTAAGATAACTATGTTAAAGTCATCTATGTATCACAGACTTTGTAAAAAATATGTATTTCAAATAGAGTTGCTTGAAGGCATCCAACATATTGTTGTGCCAACTAAACCTAATGCAACTTTGAATCATTTAAACCATAAAGTAGAACACTCCTAGGGGTAGTTCAATGTCTTGTTATGAATAAATAATATTTAAATTAAAGAGTGGTTCTTAAAACCCTTTAATATACAAATAATTGTATAAATTTATGTCAATATATATGACATCTGACTCACAATAACATGTTGGAGATAACACTTTATTTAAGTTGAAGATTCACTTTTGTATTAATGTTCAGAATCCCTATATATTTACCTTATATTTAATTATCTTAAAGAAGTTTAATTTACCAATTATTGTTCTTGACTTGTTAATCTACTAATCTTCAAAACTATTTAGTTATTTTAAGGGAGATCTTTAATTTTCCACTTACTATATCTACTATGTGATCTAATAATCCTCAATACTATGATACTTGCAAAGTAAGAAAATTATCTTATCACTTCAATTTGAACATCAAATTCTATAGACTCTTCAAAATAGCCTACTAGATTAATTAAAAGTTGATTCAAGAAATCACTAACTTTTAACTTGTAAAATATTTTATGAAAGTGAAATGAACTTTCAAGGGATATACCCCTAAATTATGTCCTTGTCTTATGTTGGTCAGGAGGACATATCAACTAGCATAGACCTGTATAAGTCCAACTATGAGAAGATAGCAACAAACAATTCAAAGGGACCTAAGACATAACACCTAATAAACATTTCCAACATAGTTGAGATGAGGAAATAGAAAGGCAAAAGAGGTGAAGGGCAAGCCACATTTCTCATCCAAAATAGGATTAGATAGAGTGGCATGTTTATAATCCCAGGTGAAATTTTTGATGATTAAAGTTCAAGCAGCATGACAGTTGTCAATTCCATGTTTGCCCAATAGATAAACAACATGGCATCCTGTATTACCCATCTCTTCATCTGGAAGACTACCATAAAAATAACATGTAAATAAACACTAAAAATAAAAATGCATGCCATGCAATATCATAGCCTTCTATATTGAAGTGAATAAAACTAAAAATCGAAGGAAGACCAAACGAAGCTCTAAAATAAAAATAGAAGGAAGCCATTGTGGGTTTTCATATTGGTATTAATAAAACTAAAAATTGAAGGAAGACCAAATGAAGCTCTAAAATGAAAATAGAAGGAAGCCACTATGGGTTTTCATATTGGTATTAATAAAACTAAAAATCAAAGGAAGACCAAACAAAGCTCTAAAATGAAAATAGAAGGAAGCCACTATGGGTTTTCATATTGGTATTAATAAAACTAAAAATCGAAGGAATACCAAATGAAGCTCTAAATGAAAATATAAAGAACGCCCAAATACAAAATTTGGTTAGGGTTTTCATATTGGTATTAATAAAATTTAAAATCGAGAGAAGATCAATGAAAACAGAGAGAACACCCAAATACATAAACATAGTAATCAAATAATATATTCAAATATCTACTTGTCACAACATAAGTTTTTTTAGATCAAATGGTATAAGCTCAATTCTTATATTCAAGTTTAAATTTTGCGTACCAAAATATACAAGTTTATATTCAAATATCAAAGCCCTAGCTCTGCCTCCATCGTGTACTGTAAAAATTCTCAAAGCCCCAGCTTTACCTCCATCACATGCTACCAAAATTCAAAGTCCTAGTTCTAGCTTTGTCACATGCTATCAAAATACTCAAAGCCTTAGCTCTCCCTCCATCGTGTACTGTGAAATGCTACTCAAATCCCTAGCTCTACCTCCATCACACACTATGAAATTGTTTCTCAAAGCCCTAGCTTTACCTCCATCACACACTACCAAATTCTACTCAAAGGTCTAGCTCTACCTCCATCACACACTATGAAATGCTCAGTCGAAATACTACTCAAAGCTCGAGCTCTACCTCCATCTCATGCTAACAAATGCTCAACCAAAATGTTGCTCAAAGACCTAGCTCTACCTCCATCACACATTGTGAAATAATCAACCAAAATGTTGCTCAAAGACCTAGATCTACATTCATCATGCACTACAAAATTCTCAACCAAAATGTGACCTGGGTTTTTCCCATGGTCTTTATAATTTTTTTTCCATTTTGATTCTAAGCGGGTAATTATAAACCGTCCTCTTAGGATTTCCTAAGCTACCCTCTTAGACCTAAGAGGGTGGTTTATAACTACCCTCTTAGGGTGACCCTAAGAGGATGGTTATAAACCACCTTCTTAGACCTAAGAGGGTAGTTTATAACCATCCTCTAAGGGTGACCTTAAGAGAGCAGTTATCCTAAGACGAGGGTAATTTTTAACCACCCTCTTAGGATCTATTAAGGTGGTTTTTTATCACCATAAAAAATAATCTTACTTTAGCTGAAGAACACAAGCTTATACTGAGAGGGGGTGAATAGTATAAGACCACTTTTTACTTTTCTTTCCCAATCAATATTATGCAATATATCAATGGCAATATCAATAACAGTAATGAAAGCAATGCACAAATAACCACACATAATAGAGACACCAATTTAACCTAGTTCACCCAATGTGGGCTACTCCATGGAGAAAATATTTCACTAATATTTTCTCAATCAATCTCTTGGGAAACCTTTCCCTATTACAATATTTATGGACCACTGTCCAAAGGAGAAACCAATTCCCTAATCAAGTTCATGGATATCTATCCACAGGAGAACTCCTCATCTGCTCTAGATGGTGATATTCTAGAAGAAATGCTACCTCCACTGCATTGGCTTATGTATCTCTATCTACTCATGCCTCACTCAAAAGACCTATCTTCACTACCCTGTATAATGGACCTCTATCCAGTAGAGACTATTATCCTCTATACTCTTTCACCTCCAAAGCTTACTATTAATTCTATCTCAAATCTGTACTAAATATGGTGCTCTAATCTAGCACAAATCTACTCAATATTTGTCCTCAAATCTACACTAAATACAATCCTTAGGTCTAGTACAAATATGCTCAATATCCATCCTCAAATATGCACTAAACATAGTCATTAGGTCTAGCACAAATATACCCAACCTCTATCATCAAATATGCACTAAAAGTAGTCCTTTGATCTAGCACAAATTTGCTCAATATTTGTCCTCAAATATGTACTAAACATAGTCCTTCAGTATAGCACAAATTTTCTCAAAAAGTCCTCACTAGAACCTGTCCAATATACTCAACAAGTCCTCACTAGAACTTGTCCAATATGCTCAACAAGTCTTCACCAAGACTTGTCCAATCTTCTCAACAAGTCTTCACCAAGACTTACCTCAAATATACATTGTAAGATTCCACAAAAGGTTACTCAACTTAGTCCTTAAGTACACTTTAGGACTAACTCAAATATGTCCACTAGATTTCACAAAATCTTTAAACAACTCAATTCAATATATCACTGAAAACCTCTTCAATCACACAAACAAACTTCATACATAATCTTGTTTAATCTCACAAAAACATATGGAGAATGATTAGAGACTCAATATGCTTCACACTCACAACAATGCTCAAACACTTTCAATCTCTCTTACTTTACCATAAAAATATATGGAGAATTGTTAGAGACTCAATATGTTTCACACTCAACCACTTTCAATATTTCATTAAATTAGTAAGGAACAATTTGTTTCACAGAACTTGAACTATCACTCCAACACTTCCAATAAACTAAGCTCAATAAACTCCATGCAACCAATCACTCAATGAAACCTTTAGTCAACAATGCTTATCAAAAAAACCTCACATAACAATGATACTCATGATCTTTCACAAACCCTAGTTCAAGATAGTTCTCAACTTCACATAACAATGATACTCATGATCTTTCACAAACCCTAGTTCAAGCATATGAAAGATTACTTCAATATTTCCAACAATGCTTACAAATAAGGTTTCTAATATCAAATTTCATTCCATAAAACCATACTCAACAATTTTTATCAAACAATCATTTTTACTCCAACTTAGCATTCACAACATACAACAATATTTCACTCACAATGAAGATATGCCCATACCTTTTTTTTGATGAAGTTTTGACCTCAAAATATATCTCAATCACAATCACTCTCTTTGCCAATCTCAAGGGTTAGATAAAAAAAAATTGTCCTTAATATTTCCTTTCAAAAATATTTCACCAAGTCAAAATATCAAAAATCAACTATGCCTTATCTCTCCTTTCAAAACGAACTTTATAATATAAATTTATTTCAACAAAAATTCTAACACCCTTGGCACACCTTATTTCTCCTTTTATTAACTTTAACCACTCAAAAATAAAACACAAAAATAAAACTATGCATACCCTTTTATCTCCCTTGTCTAACTCTTTAATCCTTTTAAATATGCAATTTCCAACTAACCAAACTTCAAGAAATTAAAAATTAATTTCCACCTTTGTAATTTTTGGATGCAACAATCAAAACTTAGCAATGTGAGTGCATACCTTATCCAACTACTAAAAAGGCCTCATCGGATTTCGAACACACGAACCCCTATGTCCAAGCGCCTTTGCACATCACACGCCTACCAAGTGGGCTACGTGCCTCCATGCAAAGGGAAAGGTATGCACCTTCCCTTTGTTACTTCCCCGACGATGTAGTAAAAACTTTCTTTGCTTGCCAAAATGAAGACCATGAGAATAAAACCCCTAACCTTATGCCTGCAACGTCTTAGCGCATCCTCCAACTTCCAACCACGCTACCCAGTGCCTTACAATGTGAAGTGGGCTCCCCATTTACTTGTCCTTTGTTCTATTTCCTTAAACCTTACAAAACACACATGATTATTTCTATCCTATTTGTTCATAAATTTCTATGGCGTTCATTGGATCTCATGGATAATAATTTTACATGAAACTTATCCCTCTTATATGTAATATGTCATGTGCTCAAAATGTCGACGACCTTTTTCAATTCAATTTTAATTCGAATTAATTAATACCTTATGCCCTTATAACCCTAACCTTTAGGGTTATTTAAATTAAATTATAAACTAACTTATAATTAATTTGAAGGTCCGAGGTGTAGACCAATTGGTTCATCCAAACCCCATAAGGGGGCGGAGGTCCAAGGTTCAAATCTCGAGCCTCGTCGGACTGAAATATTGTCCCTTTCCTAGTGCTTTCAGCAACGTAAAAGGTTTAAAATGATTGTGGCATGACAATTATAGGGGCGGATTGCATGAAGATCTATGTGGCGGCTTCTAGGGTGGACAATGCAGAATACTATGGTGGTCATAAAAGCTGGACAACCTGCCCGGATTCATGGAAGTTACTGATTCCACCATGTATAAAAAAAAAACTTATAATTAATTTAATAACTCTTAGAGATAATCAAATTAAATTATAAATTAATTTATAATGAAATTATTATAATTAATTTAATCTTTAGGTCTTAACATTAGACCTTTAATATTATAATAAAATATTATAATATTATTTTTCTTGGGCCTTCCTATTGCTCTTTAGACCTCATCTAACCACTTTGAATATTATAATTAGGGAAATTATAGTATTATTTTCCTTAGGTCTAGAAGTAATATTTTTCTTGCACTTGCTTACTGAAACTGACTCTTAACATCCTTCCTTTTGTCCTGCTCACTGAAACTGAATCTTGATATCAATAACAACAAAATCTGCTCATATTTCCAATAATATCCCCCTTTGTCATTGATGGCAACCCATTTTCCTTTTATCATTTTATTTACCTTTTTTTGTTTTGCTCCCCCTGAGAAGCTGCTCCCCCTGACTAAATGCTCTCCCCTAACTCAAATATCTCCCCCTTTGTCATCAATGGCAAAGGGCCACCTTTGGGGCTCGGGGCTAAGAATGAGACTCTTAGCTTAGCCCCTCTACCACCTCCTATTTAGGTGGTTAATTATGGGGTGGGAGTATTTCTAATCCCAGCAAGCACTGATCTTTACCTTTGTCTACTTTCCTCCTCATATGATCCTTTTGATTCATCTGACTATTCCTAGTCCTGCTTGTCTTTGGAATTTTTTCTCTACACCACTTTGTTGTATATCCATCATTATTGTAATTATAACACTTAATGTTGTTATTCCTTGGAGGTGCAAATATCTTGGGATTTCTCTTGGTGAAGCCATATCTATTCCTGTCATGAACCCTACAATTCACTACCTCATGAAAAATTGATTACAAGAGTAGCAATACCCTTGAAAAATTTACATGTTTCTAAATTTCCCACATTATTATCTTTTATGCTTCCTACACTATGTAGCCATGTGCCCAAACCTATGATATGAGAAGCATTGTCCATTGAAACTACCTTACCTTGACCCCATTGGTATTTTAGTTTCTTTTACCCTGTGTTGGTTTCTGTTCCATTTGTTCCTCATTTGTGCATTGTTTCTTTTCTTGTTGAAATTTTTGTTGTTCAATTCATCCTCAGAAGTCTCATTTTCTCTTACAATCTCTTCTTCTAAAGTTTCTTCTTCTTTGGAGCTTGAGATTTACTCCTCTCCTTCTTTTCTTTGTACTTATTCAAAACCAAGATCTGTCTTGTTTGACAAAGATCTTTGTACCTTGATAATCTTATCCATGATTTTTGAGGTTCTTCTAAACTTGTGTACCTTATCCTTAGGCTCCTTTACTTAATTCCTTAGTGGAGCTACCTCATGCTATAAATTTTCACATTCTAAAATCTTTGCTTATAACTTTTATTTGAATCTTCTTGTCTTAGCTATTGAGTTAGTTATATCCTCTATAAGATTTCCTTCCTCTTCATAACATTCTTGAAATTTAAGCTTGAGTTTTTGTTAGGAGGGAAAACTAAAGAGATTATTTTATTGATAAAAAATGTTACAATATATAGGCATAAGCCTATATTCAACATATGACACTTGTCAAGAGAAACTGACAAGTGTCAAGAAAGGCATAGTGCACTTTACTTTAACTCTAACATTCCCCCTTAAAGTGCACTATCCTAACTAAAGAGAAAAAACAAAGCAAGTCAACATTAGGTAACATTCCCCATTAATGTTGACTTCTCTAAAAAGTAACCTATCATCCTCTTTTTCTTTGGTCTAGGCTCGTGCTCTTTGCGCTTGGATCTCCAACTATGAATAATGCTAGATCCACTGTGTATACATCTTGGTCTGTTGCCTCAGGGTTAGCCACTTCAACGGGTCTGTTGCCACTGGGTCAGCCGTCTAAGTGCCTCAGGGTCATCATGGGTGCCTCAGGGTCAGCCTCATCTGGGTCTGTTGCCACTGCAGGTCATCCTCAGAGGATGTTGCCACTCGTAGGTCACTAACTAGATTCACCATGAGTATGAAATCCCTCCTCATGGTGAAATCAATCTAGAAGGTGTCGGTCTCTGCCGAAAATGCACCTAATGAAAGGAAAAATGAGCCATATAAGAGTGTCGGTCTTTGCCGAAAATGCACTCAATACAATAAAATGAGCCATAGATCAAAATAGGAGGAGAGAAGCAGAAAATAAGAGAATCTTCTGAAGTGTCTTCGTCTGTAGTCTTCAGAAGTAGATCCGGAAAAACCTTGGATAGAGTCTAGGGTGTCTATGTCTGTAGTCCCTAGAATATGTGTCCTTATGGTGACCATGTCATCCCACAGAAATGCATGGGTAACCAGCCGCTGCATTCGTCGAGTGTATAGAAAAGGTCACTAGGTACAAGGATCACATATAAAATTACGTTGGGAGTGTCGGGTACAACCGAAAGTGCACTCCAAGGTAGAAAAAGCTTTGAGGCTAAAAAACTAAATTGAAACAGCCTCAAAGTTACAATATGACACCTCCATTGTGTCCGTCGTAGAAAACCATTTCCAATGACTATAAATACCCCTATACTCCATTATCAAAGGGGCCTTCATCATGTGGAAAAAACAAGAAGATATCTCTCTAGGCAGCAAAATAAACAACATCGCTCAATGGCGGCATCGCTCTCAGGCGGAAAAAAAAATAGCATCATCAATATCTCCCTCGCAGGGAATTGCATGGACCATCAGTCCTTTCACTTCCACTTCATGTGATCATAAACACTTTAAAATAAATACCCCACTAGTCTTGTATTTAATACCCCTCATGAGATGATAAAATTAAAAGCAAACTTTCACAATCCCGCCGTTAGGCCCCCACAAAATGATAATAAATAAACAAACAACTGCAAACAACAGTCGTCCTCCATTATACTGTGTTCCGCACCGCCGGTGGTGCACCTCAGCTTAGGTACTTTGTACAAACTACCATCTGGCAACATGGCAGTAATGAATTCGGCCCTCCAATTGCACGATGGCATGCGGCACTCCCTCCAATGGCTACAAGCAATTAAACCAGAAATCAGAAGCTCCCAGCTCGGGGGTCTACGGGAATGGTGGCGGGGTTTCGAACTCGGGGTCGAAAGCTACCATGGAGCTGTGGCTTCGATCCTCATTAATTTAATTTTCCTGCCCCATAAGGCGTAACCACTTGCCTATTGTGACACGTCATCATGAGGACCATCAACTCCATCGTCTCTTCCATGCGCACATGACTCATCATCCATCCTGTAGCTAAACATCGACCAACACGACGCATCCGCAACACCGGAATCTCCAATCAGCAAAAGCTTGAATAGGTAGTCATATTCAGGATTCATGGCAGAAATCTGCAGGGCTGACGACGGATTCAAACCCAAAATTTAAATTAAAATGAAGATTTTTTTAGGAAGAAGAAAATAACTTCCAATGCCCGTCAATCGAAGAGCAAGAGCAGATCTGCACTCAGATCTTTACAATTTCCTTTCAAAAATAAATTGGATCGAATAGAATTGAAGTGGGGAAAAATTGATGCATTTGAAACAGGTGTTATAACATGTTTTTTTAAAAAATCGTCTTGAAGCGTCGCTGCAATTTTAGCCTCTGAAGCTTCAATGCCAGCAAAACAAGAAAATAATGTCGACCTGTGTACCAACTACTGCTCCAATAGTGCTTGCCGAATAACTCCACTCATCCGCGTGCAGCAAAACAGGAGAAAGAAACATTTTGCGGCATCGCAGGGATTCGAACTTCGGTCCTCATAGAAAAATAGAAACCAACGCAGTTGGTCCGGTCACTGCAGCCATGGAACTCTGCCCTAATCCTAGCAAAGTATTTTCGATGTGGTCTTCATATTTCAAACCTGAACAGCCAGTAGTGGAGACTTTCTTTACAGTATAAAAAACAATATAGATCGGATCGAGTCCGACGGGGAAAAAATAGGGCAAAATAGGTCGGTTAGGTTTAAAATTGTTGCGAAAGCCTCCTTGATTTTGAGTTCATCAAGCGCCAAGGTGGAGACCGATGTGGCTACATAGCAGCAGATCGAGGGGAAATCTTCACCTTCGTCGAACACGGAGGTCGTTGCCAGGGCCGTAATCTGAGGTTGCCATTGGAAAAAACAACCTCCAATTCAACCGCTACAGTCAGCACCAATGGCACCTCCTACGGTACCTCCCTTCACGATGCCCAACGCCACGAGTACATCCATCTATTGCCTCAGCTCGATGGCGGTGAAAAAATGGGTTCGTCGTGCTGACGACAGCGCCGACGGACAACACGGCCAGAGCGAAGGCCAAGCACACCTGCGATGCATCTTTCTGTAGCTCCATTAAAATTCCGACGCTGCTTACGTCCACAGCCGCACAACCAAAAACTTCAAATCTTCCTGCCAGGAACTCGTTCACCACAATACCATTGTAAAAAAAACATAAAAAAAATTGCAGCCATTAAAAACTTCTGGTTTCTGATCCATCAAAGATGGAGAGCATACTCCCTCAGTTTTAAAAAATTGCTAAAGGAAAAAAAAATATGAGGGGAGGGAGGATTTCCATGAGGGAAATCCCCCCTCAAGGGTTTTCACAGGGCAGGAAATCCCGCTCTGATACCAGATGTTGGGAGTAAAAATGATGGGATTATTTAATTGATACAAATGGTTACAATATATAGGCATAAGCCTATATTCAACATATGACACTTGTCAAGAGAAACTGACAAGTGTTAAGGAATGCATAGTGCACTTTACTTTAACTCTAACAGTTTTGAGTTTTGTTTTCGTACCTCTCTTAATGCATCAAGGGCATGAATAAGCTCACCCTCAAGATCAACTTCTCCTTTCTATGATTCTTTCTCTATTTTTTTATCTTTGAAAACATCTTCATTCTTTTATGACTTGCATTCTATAGGATCACCTCCTTCTTCTAATGCCAAGAGTAGATTCTCTTATGGTCCTTCAAGTGTATCTTCATATTCATCATCACTAAAACTAAATCCATTCCTTGTACAACTATCTTCAAGATGACCAAATTTACCACATCTAAAACACTTGAGGATTATTGGTGATATTTTCCTAACCACTTCTTTTTCTTTTTCTAGAAATAGAACTTCATATTTATCATTATCTGAGAAACTATCATCACTATAACTTGAGCTCTTACCTGTCTTGTATGCATAGAAATTCTTCTTATGCCTTTGGAAAAACTTCTTTCCTTGTGTACCTTGTTCATCCCTATTTTTATTTTGGCACTTGTGCTTTCCTACATCCTTGTTCTTATGATCCTATTTCTCATCACCACTGCTATTTCTAGCTTCTGGATAATCAGATGCATAGTGACCATATTTTCCACACTTAAAACATCTAACTAATTTCGTACATTTATACTTTCTTGAGTCCTTGCTCTTTCTGCCATAATTTGCTTCTTCATCACTGGATAACTCATTGCTTGAATCTCACTTCTTACCCTTTGTATTCTTAGTGGCTTTAAATACTACTTCTTTCTGGGGAATAGGTTCCTCTTTTGTTCTTATCTCAAATACTATGATAATGCCATGTAATTCATCCATTTTCAAAAGATCAATATATTTCGAATCTTCTATTGATGAAATATTTTGACTAAACCTTTTTGGGAGTGACCTTAGAATCTTATCACATACATCAGGTTCTTGAACTTCCATCCCAAGTCCTTGCATGGAGTTAACAACCTCATCCACATGAAGCAGCTATTCAGCAATGTTTTCCTCATCCTTTATTTTTAGGTCTTCAAATGCTCTCTTGAAATTTTACAAATTTACCCTTTTGACCTTTTTATCTCCTTCATATATGCCTTGTAACTTATCCCAAATTTCCTTTTCTGATTTGCAATGCATAATATTTATAAAATTTGTTTCATGCAAGCCCTTTTGAATTGCATTCATTACTTTTGAATTGTAATGATGTATAAGCTTACCATATTTATTTGTAGGTGGAGTTGTTGGTGGTGTGTATCCATTTTCAACTGCTTCCCATATTTCATTTACAAGTGCCATTAGACGAAACTTCATCCTTATGCTCCATAGTGTATAATTGTTCTCATCGAACAATGGTGTTGAATTTCTTGAAGATCCACTTTGAGAATCCTTCTATGTTCTTGTAAGATTTTCCTTCAAGCTATTAAACTATTTCGAAGGAACCCACTCTAATACCAATTGAAGAACATAAGATTATACTGAGAGGGGGGGTGAAAAGTATAAGACCACTTTTTAATTTTATTTCCCAATCAATATTATGCAATATATCAATGGTAATATCAACAACAGTAATAAAATTAATGCACAAATCACCACACACAATAGAGACACAAATTTAACGTGGTTTACCCAATGTGGGCTACTCCACGGAGAAAATATTTCATTAATATTTTCTAAATTAATCTCTTGGGAAACCTTTCCCTATTACAATATTTATGGACCTCTGTCCAAAGGAGACACCAATCCCCTAATCAAGTTCATGGATCTTTATACATAGGAAAACTCCTTATCCTTTGCTTTGGCTGGTGATCTTCTAGAAGAACTGTTACCTCCACTACACTGGCTTATGGATCTCTATCCACTGAATACTCCTACCCTCACTCAAAATACCTATCTTTACAACGCTGGCTAAAGGACCTCTATCCAGCGGAGACTATTATCCTCTATTCTCTGTCACCTCTAAAGCTTTATATCATATCTGTATCAAATCTATACTAAACATGGTTCTTCATTCTAACACAAATATTATCAATATCTATTCTCAAATCTACACTAAACACAGTCCTTTGATCTAGCACAAATTTGCTCAATCTCTATCCTCAAATATGTACTAAACACAATCCTTTGGTCTAGCAAAAATTTGCTCAATATTTATCGTCAAATCTACACTAAACACAGTACTTCGGTCTAGCACAAATATACTCAATATCTATCCTCAAATATATACTAAACATAGTCCTTCAGTCTAGCACAAATATGCTCAACAAGTTCTCACTAGAACTTGTCCAATCTGCTCAGAAAGTCCTCACTAGAACTTGTCCAATCTACTCAACAAGTCTTTACCAAGACTTACCAATATTCTTAACAAGTCTTCACCAAGACTTACCTCAAATCTACATTGTAAGCTTCCACAAAATCTTACTCAACTCAGTCCTTAAGTCCACTCTAGGACTAACTCAAATATGTCCACTAGCTTTCACAAAAGCTTTATACAACTCAACTCAATCTATCACAGAAAACCTCTTCAATCACACAAATAATCTTCACACATAATCTTGTTTAATCTCAATAAAACATATGGAGAATGGTTAGAGACTCAATATGCTTCACACTCACAACAATGCTCAATTACTTTCAATCTATCTTAATTTACCATAGAAACATATGGGAATGGTTAGAGACTCAATATGTTTCACACTCAATCACTTTCAATATTTCTCAAATTAGTAAGGAACAATTTATTTCATAGAACCTGAACTATCACTCCAACACTTCCAATCAACTAAGCTCAATCAACTCCATTCAACCAATCACTCAATGAAAGTTGTAGTCAACAATGCTTATCAAACAAACCTCACATAACAATGATACTCATGATATTTCACAAACCCTAGTTCAAGATAGTTCTCAACTTCACATAACAATGATACTCATGATCTTTTACAAACCCTAGTTCAAGCATATGAAATCTTACTTCAATATTTCCAACAATGCTTATCAAACAAGGTTTCTAATATCAACTTTCATTCCAGAAAACCAAACTCAACAATGCTTATCAAACAATCATTTTCACTCCAACATAGAATTCACAACATCCAACAATATTTCACTCACAAGGAAGATATGCCCATACCTTTTTTTTGATGATTTTTTGACTTCAAAACATGTCTCAATCACAATCTCTCTTTGCCAATATCAAGGGTTAGATAACAAAAATTTGTCCTTAATATTTCCTTTCAAAAATATTTCTCCAAGTCAAAATATCAAAAATCAACTATGCCTTATCACTCCTTTCAAAATAAACTTTATAATTGTAGGTCTAAAATTTGTACACTCATTTCCTCCAGGCTAATGGATCCGTGCCTCAAAGGGGAATGTGGGAATGATAGGTCTACACCTCAAAGAGAGACACTTGAGTTCATGTCTTCTTTGGTGATTTTTTGACGAATTGTTTAGGGTTCACCAGGAAACATTTTATGGCAGTTTCCATGCCTAGGTTTTGGAGTTTGTTTTGATGTGTTCCTTTTAGAAAATATCACAATCACCTAGTATTTGGCCAATATGAAACTATACTAACCTATATGTAATTTTGATTTGTATGAAAACAAAAAATGATAAAAAATAGAGCTTTAATGGATAATGCAATGCTTAAAAAGTAATTAGAAACTTTGACCTATATCTGAAAGTTTGAAGAAGATTATGATTTTTAATGCAGACAAAATTGTATGCAATAGGGCAAGATCATACGATTATAACCAAGATCGTACCATCTGATAATTAATCGGATGATCTGATCTTGATAGAAACCTATAGTTTTATAAATAAAGTGTAAGATACAAAAAATAAAAAGTGTTATTGATATTTTTAAGCATGAACTAGATTTAATGTCGACTATTGAATGACATAATGAAAGAAATCAACATTTGAATGCTTTAAACCATATAAAATGTGCAATTAAATGTGAATTGGTGAACTCTAGGAATGCAGATGATCAAATCTAATGTTGTATAAAATTAAAATGATAGATAAAATGATAACTATACAAAATGAGATCTTAAGAGATGTAAACCAACACTCAAGATTGCCCCCAAGTGACCCACAAGTAAGATCGTATGAAAAGCATAAGATCATACAATAAACTAAGCAAGATCGTATTACGATCGCAAGATGGTATTACGATCGCAAGATGGTATTACGATCGCAAGATCGTATTCTTCGATCATCGATGTATCCTATGATCTTGCACAAAATAGAACAATATCTAG
Source organism: Wollemia nobilis (assembly GCA_028583015.1). Classification (NCBI taxonomy): domain Eukaryota; kingdom Viridiplantae; phylum Streptophyta; class Pinopsida; order Araucariales; family Araucariaceae; genus Wollemia; species Wollemia nobilis. The sequence goes on from JAQPPZ010017235.1 coordinate 20,010,521, forward strand.
GTCTAATATAAAAATTATAGTCAAGAGAGATTTGAGGTAAGAGGTACTTGATTAAACAGGCTAAGCAAGCTGATGAAATTGGGATAGAAGAAAAAGTAGGTTGTAACCTCCTCCAATATGGGACTGATCGGTGGATCCAATCCCGTAACTATCGTACGATTGCACATATAAAGACAAAACATGTTATAACCAATTTATCGCTTAGCTAAACTGAGAAGTTTCTATTTTTGAGCAAGATCATACGTACGATCGATGATTGTATCGTATCATACGATCTCATCCAAATTAACTCCGATCTCATCATGAGGGCACAAAAATTGAGGCAATTAGCTTAAAATCAATTTTTACAAGTTGTTTGTCTTTAGTGCAAATTATTATGAGTCAATTTTAGGGTGCTACATTTTACCCCCTCTTTAGCGCATTTTTGAAAAAATGCGTTAAAGAAGAGAATAACACGCTTTACGAGAAAGCAAAAATTTATTACACATTTTGTTGATGGTTTCAAGTTTTAATGCAAGTTGTGTAAGGTACGATACCCCCTTCGAGATTTTACACCAAATTCCACGTTTGGGTAAAAACTCGAAATTTTTTGTTTTTAGGGTAAAATGAATAAAAACAAGAAAAATAGAGTTAAACTTAATTCATTTGCTTTTTACCATTTTTCATTTTAGAGCTCTAGAGAAAACTATGGTAGAGGTTCCCCATCATGCAGATCTGGTTCGAGTAGGAGATGGAGCACTCTAGGTAAGCATTTCTCACTTGTTTAGCTTAGATTTTTCAAGTTTTCATTTTTAATTTGATTTATTTTTTTATTTTTAGGGTACGATTATCGTCGCATGGCCCTAATTATGAAATCGTAATGATTTCACAAAATCATAGCGATTTCATGATATCGTATGATACGATATTGATGAAATTTATCCTATTTTGCTACATCGTATCATAGGATATCGTAAAATCGGTTTAGTTAAGGTCAATATTAGACTAATTTCGATGATATCATACAATACGATATCATAAAATCGATACAATATCACCCGATCGATACGATCTCCTATTTTTAATATGATTTTGAGCAAATTAATATGATTTTAAACAATTTGATATGATTTTTCTAATTTGATACAATTATCTAACTAAAATTTTATTATTTTGTTGTTATTGATAGATGGTTGAACTAAAGAACCAGGAGTGGAGACATGCCACTCTCCAAGTGGACTTGGCCGCTCTCTCAGTTATTGAGAGAACATGCTTAGAGGTGATGGAATTGAGACATGTGGCAGAAATGCCATAGATCCCACTAGACATGAGGGTTTTGAAAGTGTTGGTAGAGAGGTGGTATTCAGAGTCATCCTGCTAGACTAACCCTGGCAAGGATCACCATAGAGCAACCACTTGACCAAGTTAGACAATGGTGCTTAGCTAGTCAGCAGTTAGGGACACAGATACCCCCTAGGTGATAGGGTCCATGCACTAGAGGTGGACACCAGTATCGGTTGAGGTGGGAGAGGGCCTAGGGAGGAGAGGAGGGCCTCTTCTCATCAGGTGGTGGATGACAGGGTAGAGGAGGAGCATGTAGCATCTCCTCAGTAGGGTGATGTACCTGAGATGCCCGATAAGGGCAAGAGGATTATGGAGGAGGGGGAGAGCAGTGAGATGGCTGCTCTACGGGTAGAGGTTACCAGGATGATAGAGGAGAATGCCTCCCAGAAGACTAATATTGAGTCTCTAGAGGCACAGGATGTAGGTTTGAGGAGTAGGATTCAGACTCTAGAGGTAGAGCTCGCACAGGCGTGGGCTCAGACACGGGTGGGACAGGGAGCTAGGGATCCAACTCCTACACCTTCTCAGTCAGTGCGATCAAGGAGGAGTGACTCAGGGAGGGCATTGACTTGAGTGCTTCATCTGGTAGGTTTCTATCAGGGTTTATATCATGCAGTAGTGCCTATGGAGCAGAGGTAGCCAGAGCCTCCGATGCTTGACATACCTGAGACTTCGAGTCACTCCAGATCTCGATCGACTACCCAAACGACTACTACTATAGGAGCAGGGGGGTTCCGAGCACCATGACCCCCTGGTGGAGATGATGATGCTACGAGCTCTAGAGGCTCAAGAGGAGTCTAGGGTGGGCTCACTTAGGCAAATTTTTGTATTATATATCCTTATTGACTGAGTATGCCGATTTTTGAGGATTGTGGCATACCAGTCTAACTCTATTTTGTACATGGATTTTTGATATATATATATATATACCTCCTTGTCTTATGTGATTTTGTATGATTTGATTGCATTTGATTGAAATTTTTATGATGTTTAAATTTCTTATAATCATGCTTTTGATTTAAGTGTTTTGATCATGCTTAAAAAAATGGTTTAAATTTTTGTAGATGTGTTTTTGAAAAGATGTTTTGGTAAAATGATGACATAAATGGATTAGCAATGTTCCTCGAAGGATGTTGTGTTGTTATATGACCGTTGGTGGAGATCAGTGCTTGCTAGGTCATGAAGTGAATCCTGTTGTGAGGAATTTTGTATTGCTAATAATAGAAATGTTTTTGTGGTGCTCAAGTATAATCTTGAGGCTTATGGTGATAAAAGAAGATGTTTGATTTTGTTTTTGAGAAAATTTTGATTTTTAAGAAATATTTTGATGAGGTTTATTGTTTGTGAAAATAATGTGATTTAAGCATGAAAATTTGGGAAGGATGACTTGTGCTAGGCATAGAATTCTTAGTGTGAAATTTGAGAACAATAATTACTAAGAATTATACCATCATCGTGAAGTCAAAAATGCAATGCATGATAATATGAAATTGTTTATTTTTAAGATATAAGTTGATATGAAACAAATCATTTGTATCACATATTTAAGAAGATTAATAAATATGGAATGTTTTAGACCTAAAAATTGAGAAATATGACTTGCGCTAGGCATAGAATTCCTAGTGTGAAATTTGAGAAGAATAATTCCTAGGAATTATACCATCATCATGAAGTCAAAAATGCAATGCATGATAAATGATTTTGTACTACAAGTTCTTTTTGAAATAAATTATTTTTGAAGATTTTGAAAAATTTTTATGTAATAATGAATAATGATAACTAATGTTGTCTAACAAATTTCAAAGAAATATTTTAACTTATTTCTAAGACAAAATCAAATTTATCAAGAACCAGTGTGTGATAAGTGAGTTCATTATCCATATTGATTTGACACAATGATACAAAATCTCTCAAGGATCAAATGTGTGTGCTTTGTGAAATTAATTTACCAATTTTGAGTAAGGTAGTGATACAAGCAAACTTTTATGAACCAATGTGTGTGCAAGTGAAATGTTCATTAACCATGATTTTGTGCATGCCATTGTACCGAACTACTATGTAAGTCAAGTTACCAAAATCTAGCTAATCCACAAGTGGACATTGGTCTATACAAAATAAGGTCGCTAATGTGATAGACATGTCACCACGTGAAAGGGATTACCCAAGGTCAAGCGGGTTGGGCACAAACCACATATTATGGGGCTTACCTCATGGTTTTCAAATAACTAAGGAATTCTAGGGATTCAAGCTCACTACCCCCTTCTTTTCTTCTAATTTTTGGAATAGGGATTTCTTGTCCATTTTTGAACAAGGGGATTTTATTGCTTTTTCTTTTCTTATTTTATTTTTATTTTTATTTTTCTTTTTCTTTTATTTTTCTTTTATTTTTATTTTTTTTCTTTGGGATACTTGCCCAGATTAGACGTAGAGCAAGGGATTTTATTTAGGTAGGGGGAGAGCTTGTCCTTTTGCCAATTCTCAATATTCTAGACCATGCACATAATAGGATAGCAAGGGAAACTTTTTGCTTAAGGAACTAAGACTACTATGTAGTATCATTTTTTAAAATTTGCAACAAATCATATTTAAGATGTGAGAATGTGTTCTTGGTTCAAGAAGTAGCAAGATCATTTCCCAAAACTCAAAATTTATTTAATGAAGTAATAGTGCTTTTCGATACAAGAGAGATTTATAATCAAAGTGATAAAATCAAAATTATGCAAGATGTAAATTAAGTGCATGGTTCAAGATAACTTTTGAATTTATCTGAAATAAAAGAAAATATAACTTGAATTTTGGAAAACAACACACACTTGATGTAAAGAACAATATTTTAACAATTTGAAATATTTTTGGAAATTTTTATGTTTTCTTGATTTTTTTGGTGTTTTGATAATATTGCAAACTAAATGATGAAGAAGTTATTTACAAGTATGTACATAAATGGAACTTTTTTTTTATGCATAATATCTTTTGAGATGCATAATATTCATTGGCTCCTTAAGTTCTTTTCCTTCTAAGGTGGCCAAGCGATATGCACCTGATCCAAATTTAGTAGTGATAACAAATGGTCCAAGCCAATTAGGTTGAAATTTACCTTTTAAATCTTTTCTAGCATTTGTATTCTTTTGATTTTCTTTGAGTACTAAATCACCTATTTCAAAATATCGACGATGGACTTTCTTGGCATATGATATTTTGAGTTTGTCTTGGTAAGAGCGAAGATGCTCTAGGGCATGAATACATTTTTCATCTAGAAGTTCTAACTGACTTAATCTGCCAACATGATATTCATCCCCTACTTCAACATCCTGAAGTAAGAGAGCTAGAGAAGGAACTTCTAACTCAAATGGAAAAACTGCTTCAACACCATAAACCAAGACAAAAGGTGAGGCACCTATAGGAGTACGAACACTAGTTCGATAGGCCCACAAGGTAGGATATAATTGCATGTGCCAATCACGACCTATTTTATTAACCAATATTTTTAGGATTTTGATTAAGGTTTTATTTGAAGCTTCAACTTGGCCATTTCCTTGTGGATAATAAGGAGTAGACCATCTATGTTGAATTTTATATTTTTGACATAATTTCTTAACATCTTTGTTCTTGAAACATGTTCCATTATCTGAGATGAGAGTTTATGGGATTCCAAATCTACATATGATTTGATTAAAGATAAACTTAGAAACTTGGACTCCTATGCAAGAAGCTAATGGCATAGCTTCTACCCATTTTGTGAAATATTATGTTGTTGTTATTATAAATTTATGACCATCAGATGAAATAGGATTGATTTTACCAATAATATCTAAACCCCATTTAGAGAAGGGCCAAGGAGATGCAATAGCTTGAAGTTCCTAGGTAGGAGCATGAACAAGGTCTGCATGTCTTTGACACTTGTCACAATGATGCACATAATCATTAGCATCCTTTTCCATGGAAGGCCAAAAATATCCCATTCAAAGGAGTTTCTTAGCAATGGCACTTCCACTAAAGTGTCCTCCATAGGATCCATCATGGGCTTCACTTAAGGCTTTCTTAGACTCTTCTAAATTAAGACATATTAATAGGATACCTTCAAAGGATCTTTTGTATAAGGTATTACCAACAATTACAAAGTGAACAACTCGCTTACGTAATAACCTACGTTGGTTTCTATCTAATCCTTCTGGGAAGGTTCCATTTTGGAGAAAATTAAAGACATCTATATACCAAGGTTCTGGGGTTGTTTCATTAATCAGAAACACATCTAATGGCTCTAGACATGACTTAGAGGAAGTAGGCTCTCAGAGTTGATGAATAATGATAGTAGCATACTCATCATTCAACTCCAAAGGTAACAAAGAAGCAGTTGCGACCATGGCATCAACGACATGGTTGCTAGTGTGAGGGATGGCTTCTAAAGTTACTTTCTCAAACAATGAAATAAGTTTAAGAACATACTCCTTATAAGGGTGGAGCTTCTCATATCGTGTCTGATAAACTTCATTGATTTGATTTATCACAAGCTGAGAATCTCCAAAGACTAATAATATTTTAATTTTTAAGGCTAAAGTGGCTCGTAACCCAAGGATTAGAGCCTCATACTCTGTAGTATTATTAGTACAAGCAAATTGTAATTTGAAAGACAAAGGGATAAGGTGATTTTGTGGAGATATTAATATAATACCGACACCTGCACCACTCATGCATCTAGCTCCATCAAAATACAAAGACCATGACTCAGACAGATCTTCTTCTAAATTAAGGCACTCATCAAGAAATTCTATAGTTATAGGGTGAGTAGACTCTAAAGGTGCAACAACTAACTGATCAACTATAACTTGGCCTTTAATAGATTTTTGGCTGATAAATGTAAGGTCAAACTCACTTAGAGCAAGAACCCACTTAGTTGTGCGCCCTGACAAGTAAGGTCTACTCATCAAGTACCTTAATGGATCAGATTTAGCTATAACAAATATTTTCTGACTAAGCATATAATGATGCAACTTTTGTGTAGAAAACACAACTGCTAAACAAAGTTTTTCTAATGGAGTATAGTGGGTTTCATAACTTATTAATGTTCTTCTTATATAATATGTGGCTCGTTCTTTCTTTTCATCATCAATTTGAGCCAACATAGCTCCAAGTGCAAGTTTCGAGGTAGAAATATATAAAATAAATGGATAATCTGGTCTAGGAGGAACAAGCACTGGAGGAGTAAGAAGATACTGTTTAAGACTCTCAAAAGCTTCTTGACATTCCTTATCCCATTGGAATGGGATATTTTTCTTAAGTAATTTAAGAAAAGGTCATGTTTTATCCACCAATTTATCAATGAAATGATGGATAGACTATAATTTACCTTGTAAACTTCTTAACTCTGATATGTTTTTAGGTGGTGGCATATCAAGGATAGCTTTAATTTTGAGAGGATCTACTTCTATACCATGCATAGAAACAATAACCCCCAATAATTTTCCTGATTTAACTCCAAATACACATTTGTCAAGATTTAATCGAATCAAATATTCTCTTAATCTATCAAACACTTTTCTTAAATCATTGATATGCTCTTCCTCTTTAGCTGAACGAGCTATAATATCATCTACATAATCATGTAGAATATCATACATCATATCATGAAATATGTATGTCATAGCTCTTTGATATGTTGCTCCTACATTCTTTAAGCCAAAAGGTATTACTTTCCAACAAAAGGTACCCCAAGGTGTAATAAAAGTTATTTTGGGTTGATCTTCAAGAGCTATTCTAATTTGGTTGTATCCTAAAAAACCATCCATGAGGGATAACATCCCACTCCTAGCTATAAAATCTATGATTTGATCCATATTAGGGAGAGGGAAGTCATCCTTAGGGCATGCATCATTAATATCCCTAAAATCAGTACAAACCCTAACTTTAGTGGCTTCCTTTTTGGCTACTGGGACAACATTTGATATCCACTCAACATAATCAATAGCTTGGATAAAGATTACATTCAAAAGTTTTTCTAACTCATTTTTAACTAGTAGTGCTACTTTGGGATGCATTTTCCTAAGTTTTTGTTTTATAGGTTTTGCATCAGGGTGCACTACTAGATGGTGCATTACCACAGAAGGATCTAGGCCTGGCATATCTGCATATGTCCAAGCAAAGACATCAACATATTCTGTGAGAAATGCTATATATTATTTCTATCTTTCTTCACTTAATTTTGCTCCAATTTTGACCATGCGAGGGTTTTCCTCTATCCCAATGTTAACTTGTAAAACATTTTCTATCACAATATTTGATTCTCTTTCAAAGTTGGGTGGTGCTGGTGACACCCCCATTTCTTGTAATTCCTCTAAAGTTAATTTTGCTAACTCTTCCTGAGGAGTAGTTGCTTCTACATGAGCTATACATGGGATAGATCCATCAAAATAGAATTTATTCTTTAAAACTTCATCAACAGAAATATCATGAAAAATATCTCCCTCTAAATATTCATCTGGTTCAGCAATCATGTCTGGGTATGCTATTGATAACATATTACAAGAAGATATCCTTCTTCTTGATTTAAGCAATTCTTTTTGTGCTAAATATTCTTCATATGTTATAAGGTGATCATCATCCTTATATGGGAATGGTTGGGTTTTTGTAGGAATGTAGCCAATACCACATCGGGCAGGCCATTCTCCAACTTCCAAAGGTTCTTGTATTCCATTTTCAAGAGGTCCTAAACCTTTACCTCTGTAACCCATATCACACATCATTTGTTTTGATTTTATATATCCATTAGAAAAGTAACATTTAGCAAAACCATTTTGATCAATTGTGATACTCACAATATTAATTTTGCCATAATCATATCCTACGTAGACAAAGGCACAACTCCCAACATGATAAATACTTCCCAAATTTCATGGCAAGCCCATCATTTAGGGAGATGGTGGTAACTTAGCTAGCACTAGGGAGTCTTGAGTGGAAAAATTATTACTTTATCCTGAAGTTGTGAGTATCAAAGATAAATCCAACAACATTTCATCCGAAGTAGGATATGAAGTAGAGGGACTATCTTCTTTAATTGTAGATTTAGATGGTGTAGTTTTAGATGATGAAGGTGTTGATGATGAAGGTGGGCTAGGATATGTTGATGACATAGTAGGACAAAAAGGAACTCCTATTGGTTCTGCCATGGCACACATATCAAATGGTCTAGGATCACCATGTATAGTAACTAGTTGATTTTTAAATTCAAACTTAACACACTGATGTAATGTAGAGGGTACCACTCGCATTGCATTGATCCAAGGTCGACCCAAGAGTATGTTATACGATGCAGGGCAATGTACAACAAATATGGTCATATCCAAAATCCTTGGACCAACTTGCAATGGAATCGATAACACTCCACATGTTTCTTGAGTTTCATCATTAAATGCTTTTATAATCATTTTAGTCCTTTTTAGATCTTCATTCCTAAATCCAAATATTTGGAAAAAGTCATATGTGCATATATTTAATGATGATCCATTATCAATTAAAACTCTTTTTACACCTACATCCCCAATTAATGTTGTGATGTATAGAGGATTATCTCTATACATGCTTTGAGGAGGAATATCCTTATCTAAAAAATCTATGTAATTTGTTCCATTAGAGCTTACAACATTAACCACAACATCGGGTTCTATATTTTGTGGTACCATAATCTTACTTAAGGTACTCATTAGTTCTTCTCTATGGATAGATGAAGTTCTCAAAAGATCCAAGAGAGAGATTCTAGTTGTGATATTTGCTAGTTGTTCATTAATATCATAGGGAGGTTTCTATTGTGAACTTGATATATTATTCCCTTTTGTTGGTGCCTTTAATACAAATGGAGTTGTTTTCTCATTTTGAGTTTGAGTTTGTGGTTGAGAATTTTGATTTTGGATTTGTTGTCTAGTAATGGCTCCAATAGTACCCACAACATTATTATTTCTCATATAACCAAAATGAGGTCTAGCATTTTTTGCTTGTTCATTTGTAAGCATTTGTTGAGATGATGGTCGAATAGTCATTCTCCTAGGGAATGGTTCTTCTAGAACTGATAAATCTGTAATAGGAGTAACTCGATCTGATTCATACTCAGAACTATTTGAGGCAATCTCTAGTTCACTTCCTGTTTCACTTTCTGTGTCACTTTTAGTATCTTCTGAAGATGAGGATTGAAAATATTGTATTGGTCTAGTTGTGACCATAGATAAAGTAGGTACATAGGAGGTTTGCAAATATTGTTGTGGTAAAAAGCTACTAATGGTTCCCACATACCGAGTTGGATGAGGAACATTGTGATGATCTACTTGATTTACTACTTCTTTACCATGCTTAGGTAAGGGATGTTGAAAAATATCTAGGTTTTGATTTGCATTTTGATTTGTTTGTTTTTGAGTATTATTTTGGGTATTATTGTTTGCAGGAAATTGTTGAACTTCCATTTTACCTTTGTCAATCAAGTCTTGTATCATATGCTTTAACCTTTTACAAGAATTTGTAGAATGTCCATCTACTTGGTGAAAATTACAATGTAAGTCAGCCCTATATCCAGCTGTAGTAGTGTCTGGTTGTCTTACCTCAGGTAACCGTATCAAGCCTTGTTCCAATAATTGAGGTAAAATCATAGTTAAGGGTTGATTTAATCTTGTAAATTCTCTTGGTGGCTTATCAGGGATTTTCAATACAAATTTCTTTAAGGCTTCTGCAGTGTTGACCATTGAAGTGTTTCTGCTATCAGTAACTCCATCACCCACTACTTGCTTATTCTTATATTGGTTCTTAGGAGTTTTATCCTCATATTTCTTCTTAAATTATCCTCTTCTAATGAGGGCATCTTCTACCCTCCTAGCTAGATCAATGGCTTGATCAAAGGTGGTTATTGTAGTAGTAGAAAGTTCATAAGATAGTTGTTCTTGCAAATTACCAATAAATATGTCCAACATTTCACGATGAGGTAATGCAAAATGTAGTTTACCTAAGAGTTGTCTCCACTTAGTCAAGAATTCAGTAAAACTCTCATCTTTACCTTGTTTCAGATTGTATAAATCCTTAATGGTTACATGCCTCTCTATATAAGCACTAAATTGGTGGACAAACATCTCTGCTGTCTCTTCAAAGTTCCTTAAAGAGTTTGTAGGTAGTTGATAGTACCATTCTAGAGCCATGCCTCCAAGACTTTTAGGGAATATTTTTAGCAACAACAAATCATCATGAGAAATATCATGACATGTTGTCCTAAACATGTGAAGATGCTCAATAGGATCTTCGGTTCCTTTATATATCGGGAGGACAGGCATAGGGAAATATTTTGGGTATGGTTGGGCGACCACAATAGGATCCAAGGGTTGGCTACACATCTCTCTATAACTATATGAGGGATGGTAGGGATCTATTTGATCTAATATTGAAGCTAATTGTTTAACTATGTCTTCAAGGCCCTGTGATTGTCCACCAAATTGATTTTGTTGCACCATGTTGTTGTATCTTTGATAAGTTGATGTTGTTGTGTATGGATTTCCAATTGAAACATTGTTGTGTAAAGTATGTGTGGGAACAATATTATGGAGCTTATGTGGGATTGTGTTTTGTTGAACTTTCTATTGATAATGATTGGCATTTTGAATTTTCTTAGCTTTTTGTGATGTAGCTATTTGTTGATTAGGAGCTTGAGAAGTAGAAGAATTTTGTTTTTGTTTAGAATTTGGATTTGTTGTTGGTGGTGGTTTTGCTATGTTTTGATTTGGATTTTGATTCACATTTTGGGATGTACCAGCTTGATCTTGATTTGTTTTGTTCATATATGTCATTGGATTTCCATTTAATCGGAGAGCAACTTCTATAGCAGCCTCCATTGAATAATCTCCCATAGGAAGTTGACCTTCTATTTGTATTACATGATTAATGACATCTATGTTGTCTTTTAAGAACCCAGTGAAATGTAGGGTAGACTTAAAAGTGAGATTACCTTCCTCATATGTATAAGGTCTAGTTGGATTATCCATTTCATCTTCTTTATTATCTTCTTCATCTTCTGAAGGTATATAATCTTCAATGAGTACCCTATCATCAATGTTTTCTTGGTCTTGTTCATCAGTCTCTATTTGTTTACCATTCCTTAAAACTTTAGGCATTTTGATTTTAGGATTTTTCTCTTGCAAATATATATATATTATATATATGCTTAAAATTTTGGGGTATATATGTTATATATATACCTAAATAACTAAGTATGCAAATATGTAAATATATATTATATTTTTGTTTTTTTATGTTTTTGAAACAAAGCAGAAAACAAAAATTATAATATCCTAAATATTATATCTTAGTCTTCCTGAAAGAGTCTATAGATATCATTAATGGGTTCAAGTTCCTCTGGTGTCATATAGTGTTCTTCCTCAAACTAGAAATTGGCTTTCAAAAACTTAACAAAGTGGGCTATGGTGATATTATCAACTTCAAGATATTGACCATACAAAAGTATATTTCATGACAATATTCATGATAATGTACTGCCCTAGGAGTTCTATAAAATCTTGTCCTATTGTCCAAGACTATTTCTTGATCTTCTACATGTGCTAAGAACTTGTGCACTGTTATAGCATTCTCAAGGTAGTCATCAAAGGTGTAAATGGTTGAAGAGATGCTAGCTCTTTTATCTGCCAACCACCTCTCACATGCCCTTTGAATATCAAAGTAGCGAGAAGTGATTTTAGGATCCAAGATTCTAGCTAGGTCAAATCTTATAATTTGATTAAGTCTTGGTTCGTGATATTTTATGATCTCTAATCTTCTCCAAAGTTCAGTCCACTATTCCTGGGATGGTAGACTAGAGTTTCCAACTATTGAAGAAATTTCTTGTGTATATAACAATACCCTAACATTTATGAGTACAACTCTTCTAATGTTGTGATCTAACATTTATGAAATTTACTAAAATGTGCAAATCTAACTAATGACTTTGTTTGATTTTTGGTTTTTGTTTTGTTTTTATGTTTTGTAATTTTTATGTTTTTTTATGTTTTATAAATCAGAAAGATGCCTAATGTTTTTCACGTTGGGTTCACCAAAGAATGTAGGTCTAAAATTCGCACACTCCTTTCCTTCAAGCTAATGGATCCACACCTCAAAGGGGAATGGGAGAATGATAGGTCTACACCTCAAAGAGAGACACTTGAGTTCGTGTCTTCTTTGGTGATTTTTTGATGAATTGTTTAGGGTTCACCAGGAAATATTTTATGGCAGTTTCCATGCCTAGGTTTTGGAGTTTGTTTTGATGTGTTCCTTTTAGAAAATCTCACAATCACCTAGTATTTGGCCAATATGCAACTATGCTAACCTATATGCAATTTTGATTCATATGAAAACAACAAACAATAGAAAATAGAGCTTTAATGGACAATGCAATGCTTAAAAAGTGATTAGAAACTCTGACCTATATCCGAAAGTCTGAAGAAGATTCTAATTTTTGAATGCAGACAAGATCATATACAGCAAGGCAAGATCGTATGATTCTGATCAAGATCGTACCATCCGATCAGTGATCGGATGATCCGATTTTGATAGAAACCTGTAATTTCATAAATAGAGTGCAAAATACAAAAACAAAAAGTGTTATTGATCTTTTTAAGCATGAATTAGATTAAATGTTGGCTATTGAATGACACAATGAAAGAAATCAACATATGAATGCTTTAAACTATATGAAATGTGCAATTAAATGCAAATTGGTGAACTCCAAGAATGCAAATGATTAAATCTAATGTTGTATGAAATAAAAATGATAGACAAGATGATAAATATGCAAAATGAGATCTTAAGAAATGCAAACCAGCACTCGGGGTTGCCCCCAAGTGATCCATAGGCAAGATCATATAGAAAGAGCAAGATCGTACAAAAAGCAAGATCGTATTACGATCGCAAGATCGTATCCTCCGATCACCGATCGTATCCTTCGATCCTGCACAAAATAGAAAAATACCTAGGTCTAATGCAAAAATTATAGCGATTCGAATGCAAAAATTAGGTCAATGAGTCAGGAGAGATTCGAGGCAAGGGGTGCTTGATTAAATAGGCTAAGAAAGCTGATGAAATTGGGCTAGAAGACAAATTTGGTTGCAACTCCTTCCAAGCTGGGACTGATCGGTGGATCCGATCCCATAACTGTCGTACGGTTGCACAGGTAAAGATAAAACACGTTATAACTAATTTGTCACTTAGCTAAACTGAGTAGTTTCTATTTTTGAGCAAGATCGTACGTACGATCAGGGATCGTATCGTACGATCAGTGATCGTATCGTATGATCAAGGATTGTATCGTACGATCTCATCCAGATTAACTCTGATCTCACCATGAGGGCACAAAAATTGAGGCAATCAACTTAAAATCAATTTTTACAAGTTGTTTGTCTTTAGTGCAAATTATTATGAGTCAATTTTAGGGTGCTACAATAATTTAACTTTATTTCAACAAAAATTCTAACACCCTTGGCACACCTTATTTCTCCTTTTATGAACTTTAACCACTCAAAAATCAAACACAAAAATAAAACTTTGCACACCCTTTTATCTCCCTTGTCTAACTCTTTAATCCTTATAAATATGCAATTTACAACTAACCAAACTTTAAGAAATTAAAAATTAATTTCCACCTTTGCAACTTTCGGATGCAACAATCAAACCTTAGCAATGTGAGTGCATACCTTATCCAACTACCAAAAAGGCCTCAGTAAGTTTTGAACACGTGAACCCTTTTTTCCAAGTGCCTTTACACAGTGTGCACCAACCAAGTGGGCTACGTGCCTCCACGTAAAGGGAAAGGTATGTGTATTCCATTTGTTCCTTCCTTGACATCGTAGTTAAAACTTTCTCCGCTTGCCAAAAATGAATACCACAAGAATCAAACCCCTAACCTTGGAACTGCAACATATTAGTGTAGCTCCCAAATGCCAACCGTGCTACCCAGTGCCTTACAATGTGAAGTGGGTTCCCCACTTACTTGTCCTTTTTTATGTTTCCTTAAACCTTTCAAAACACATGCAATTCTTTCTATCCTATTTGCACATGAGTTTCTATGGAATTTGTTGGATCGCATGGATAATAATTTGATATGAAACTTACCCCTTCTTATATGCAATATGTCATGTGCTCAAAACGTCAGTGACCTTTTTTAATTCAATTTTAATTTGAATTAATTAATAACTTATGCCCTTATAACCCTAACCTTTAGGGTTAATTAAATTAAATTATAAACTAACTTATAATTAACTTATAATTAATTTAATAACTCTTAGAGTTAATCAAATTAAATTATAAATTAATTTATAATGAAATTATTATAATTAATTTAATCTTTAGGTCTTAACCTTAGACCTTTAATATTATAATAAAATATTATAATATTATTTTTCTTGGGCCTTCCTGTTGCTCTTTAGACCTCACCTGACAACATTGACTATTATAATTAGGGATATTATAATATTATTTTTCTTAGGTCTAGAAGTAATCTTTTTCTTGCACTTGCTTACTAAAACTGACTCTTAACATCCTTCATTTTGTCCTGCTCACTGAAACTGACTCTTGACATCAATTACAACAAGACATGCTCATATTTCCAAAATTATCCACCATTAAAGCCCTTTTTGGTGTAGCACTAACTTCACCATCAAACCTATATTAATATTAAGGTATCCTCTACTAACCAGAGGTAATATTGAAACATTCTCAATTAAGGTGCTAACTATTCTGGAACAAACAAAAGCAACATCTCTTTTAGAGTTCTTGAATGCTCTATTATTTCTCTCCTAAACATCCCAAAGAAAATGAGGGAGACTAAGGGACTATAAAACACAAAGATATGAGGAAAAGAGGGAAACCCATTGAAGATAAATATCTAAAAGGAGATTCAAGGTGACCCAATAGACATAAAAAAGATTCAAAAAATGGGTGAGGACTTCCAAGGAGAAGGGGCATTGGAAGAAAATGTAGTTCAAATATTCCTCATTGAATTCATAGAGGTAGCACCTATTAGGAAATGGCATCCCCCTTTTTTGCAAATTATCAAGGGTAAGGATCTTGTTCTAGAAAGCCAACCAAAAAAAGAAATTAATTTTTGGAGTAATATTTTTAATCCAAATGAGGCTACTAGGGAACCAGGACTCACATTCATATTTGACAAGGAGGTAGGCTAAATTAACAAAGAATGAACCACCTGATTTCCCTCTCCAAAAAATAGAGTCTTCAACTTCATAATTCTTTATAATCTAGTATTTTAGCTTCTTGGAAATGGCTTTGAATGACTCTTTTTACACAATGATAAGATTGGAGAGGGAAAGAGATTTATAGAATTTCTTATCATTAATAATTTCTATAAAATTTGCTACCTTGGGGCCGAAGAGAAGTTAGGATATAGGCTTACCAATCAAAAGGTGTGGAAAGCTACTAAGAGGGGCACTAAGAAGCCAAAGGTCTTCCCAAAAATCAATCTTCCTACCATTTAATAGGTTCTACCTAAGCCCTTTTGAGATGAGGGATTTAATTTTTAGAATGCAGAACTAAAAGGCATAACCATTGGAGGGAGGTTCTCTAAGTGATTTATGTTATGGGTCTGATATTTAGATGATAAAATGTGAACTTAGCCCATATTATCATTCCTAAACAATTTCCAACTTTGCTTAGCAAGAAGAGCTTTGTTCATCAAACTCAACTTTCTAAAGCCTAGATCTCAAACTTCTCTTTAGCTACAAACTTGATCCTAGGAAACAAGGGTAAATATCTTCTTTTCCTCCAAACCTAACCAAAGAAAGGTATTATGGATATTCTCAAATTTTTAGGATATAATGGCTAGGATTTTAAATAGTGAAAGAAAATAGATAGGGATACTTTGGAGCATGGATTTTACTAATTGAAATTTTCTTACCTGAATGAGAAGGACCCCTTTCCAACCAACAAGTTCCCTTTGGATTATTTACACTACTAAATCCTATAGGTTTCTTTTATTCTACCTTTGAACAGGGGCAACTAGAGGTAATTAGAGGGGAACTCTGCAATCTCACATCCTAGAATATGAGCAATCTTCCTCTATCTCCTAGAGAGGGTATTTAGGAAAAATATTTCTCTTTTGGAAGTTAACCTATTGGCCTACAACAAGCTCATATGTAGAGAGAATACTTTTAATATCTTTGGCTTGAGGAATGGAAGCTAAAGTGGTTAAGAGAGTATCGTCTGGAAATTTTTAATGAGTAATAGGATCTAGGGATGAAGTGGGATTGATACCGTCAATAACCTTATATAGACAAGTTGCCTTAATAGTTTCGCTAAGGACTTCTACTATCAATATGAATAAGTATGAAGAGAAAGGATATCCCTGACAAAGGCCCATTAGACTTTTAAAATATCTTGTAGATAAACCATTAATAATAATTGAGAACATGGGCTGTTGAGATTCATTCTTTGATCAAAGCTAACCATTTTTTGTGAAAATAAAATTTATCTAAAACTTTCATAAGAAAATACTAGGGGAATTTATCATAAGCCTTATTCATGTTCAACTTCAATAATAAGCCGACTCTTTCGTTCTTATCCATAAAATGAATAAGCTAATGAATAGTTAATATGCCATCCAATATTTGTCTTCCCACCACAAAGCCACCTTGATCAGGATCGATGATATCAAACATGAATTTTTTTAACCTATTATCTAGGATTTTAGATAGAATTTTATAAAAGGTTTTGCAGAGGTTAGTGGGCCTGAAATCTCTAAAGTCCTTGGCTCTAGACTTCTTGGAAATGAGAACCAAAAAGGTAGAATTTATATAATTTATAATAGAACCTATTATTTATATATCTTTGAGTGCTTCCCTAGTCTCCTTACCTATAGTGTACCAAAATATTTGGAGTAGAAAGGGAGGAAAGCTATCAGGACTAGGGTTTTTAAGATTCCCATGGAGAAAATTACCTTTATAATCTCATCATCATCGAATAGCCTTGCTATAAAGGAATTCATGTCCTCCATGACCAATGGAGAGATATTGATAAGAAGATTTTTTTCAGACAAAGCATCTCCATTATCCTTATGACCTAAGAAGGATTCAAAGAAATTAACTACTTCAAACCTAATATCTAGAATATCCTATGGGGAGGATCCATCAGCCTTGACTATCACTCTGATTATGTTAGTGCTTTTATGCTTTATAGTGGAGATATGAAAAATTTGTATTTCAATCTCCATATTTCAACTAGAGGATCCCAAAATTCTATCTCCAAAGCATTTCTTCATTGGCCAGAGTATTATTATAGTCTACAAGGAGCAATTTCTCCTTATATCTAGTTTCTTGGGAAGGGAATCTAGATTCAAAAGAGATCTCTATTTATTTCAATTGCTTTCCAAGCATTATTTTTTCTAAAATATGTGATCGAAGACTGATTTATTCCATATTTTAAGATTTGATTTGATTAATCTTAGCTTGTTTAAAATTTGAAAGATTAAAGGACTTGAAAAATTTCTAGATCATAACTCCTTTATCTTAGCCTCCAAATTCGGGTGCTGAATCCACAGAGCTTTGAATATGAAGAGCCTGAGAAATATCTTGGGTTCTTGGAAAGATTCAAAAAGCAACGAATTATAGTCTGAGCTAAGCTTGGGAAGAGACCATAGAGAAGAATTCCCAAAGAAAGAAAAATATTCTTTATAAATTAAAAATCTATCCAATTTTGTTTGGATCAACTAACTTACTAACTTTCTATTTCTCCAAGTGAACCTATTTCCTTTTAATTCCATATCCATCAATTCATTCTAATTGACAAAGAGAGAAAAATCCTCCATACCTTTAGTCAAAATAGTGTTTCCTCATTTTTTATCTAATTGGAAGAATTGTGTGTTAAATTCCTATACCACTATCCAAACTTCATTTCTAAATCCCTCTCTCATCTTATTCTAGGAATCCCAAAGCCAACTTATTTTCACATAGGAATTAGGCATGTACACATTGGGAAGTATCCACCTATAGGTAGATTCTTTGGAAAAAATATGAAGTTGATAATTCTATTTGATACTAAAATGACTTCTTCATCCAAAATTTTAGGGTCCTAGAGATAGAGAAGACCTCCTGAGGCCCCATGAGTCGGACTAACGATAAAACTAGTGTTCTTCCAAATAGAATTTTCAATTTTATCAGTGTTGTCTTCTTCAACTTTGGATTCTTGGATCAGCATAATATCCTACAAAACTTCTTTTCTTAAAGAAGCTAAAAGCCTTTTCTTGGAGAGGCTATTTAGACCCCTAATATTCCATGAAAGAGATTTCATTTGCAAATTTTGGGATTCTTTCCTTTCCCCCAGTAGGAGGAGGGGATTAAAAGTTGACATATAATTTAACATGATTTTCAAGGGGATCCTTCCATATTTTTTTTTAAAATTGATTGCATGTTGGCAATTTTTTATTCTATATCTTTATTTCTTACATCTTTGTTAGGGGGTTTCTTACTTTGCATTTAATACCCACATTAATAGTGTTTTTTTTGTGACTAAAATTTTTAGGGCCTATGGAAAACTTGAGATATTTAGATGATTCCTCTCTAGAATCAGGGAAACGAGGGCCATCACCCTTGGGGGAAAGATATTCCAAAGAGTTTATATGTCCTTCAAAAAACTTAGGGACTATATCTAGAAAGTGAAAGGAGTTTTGGTAAAAAGAGATCAAGGAAAACTTATCAAGGGGAGGGAGAAAGGGACTAACCTAATAATTTTAGATATTTTTTTTACCCTTGGCTAAAGCCAAACTCATGCTTCGAATACCTCCAAACACTTCCTAAAGATAAGGACGAGACTTAAAAACAATTTACATATCTTCCTAAGAGGGAGCTTCAACACCGGCTACCTTTAGCACCTCCTGAGAAGAAATTTTATCATCTATACCAACTATAGAAGGAGCTTTACCTCCTACATCTTCTTGAGAAAGATCTTGACCACCCCCAACCTCCTAAGGAGAGTCATTTATTCTATCTCCCTTACCATATACCTAAGGAAGGGTATTATCCTCATGATTCCTATCCTTTTGAAAACCTGAATCATGATGAGGGGCCTCAATGCCTAAAGCCTTCGTGGCTGGTTGATAAACTGCATCAAATTCCATTAAATTTATAGAGACCTCAAATGACTTATTTTCATGGAAATATTTCACTAGCATTTTCTTAGATAGATATTGAGACAAGTGGTGACCATATTTTTTGTAAGAGAAAAAATTGGAATGATTCTCATACTCTATAGCCCGAACCCTACTAAGTTAGAGTTGATCTCGATGGTTGAAGGAGGGTCAACATGCAGATAAATACTAACACATATTCTTGACTTGGCCCTAGTTGTTGCATCTATTAGGATTAGGTTACCCATTGCTTTGGCTATTCCTCAGAGAATATCATCGTGCCAAAGGTGAAAATGGAGTCTAGGGAACCTAACCCAAATGGGCATCAAGTTGATCTTTTGATTCTTTGAGCTAAAATTAGCCCCCCATTTTCAAAGTAATATACCCCTCTTGCCATAGAACCATGGGCCTCCATCGAGGATGCACCTCCTATACTCTTCACTATTTAACTTGACAAGAAAAAATACTTTAGGGAGAGCTATTAGTTGTAATAGGACTTGGGGTTTCCATAGCAAAGGCCCATATCTTTATAAAATCTAGGTCAAGATAGGCACCAAGGAACTTACCCACCAACTTATAAACTCCTCGATCGATAGTGATTTTTAGGAGGTCTGAGGGGACTCAAAGTTTTCTTTGCTCAAGGCTTAGATCAAAGAGCACTTTCGAGGGAGCACTGTTACTAGAGCTATTAGAGATAACCACATCATAATAAGAGGTGTTTGGATAAAAAAAAATGGATTTATGGGTCCAAAGGTGGGACCTTGCTTCCTGACATGTCTAGGTTGGACTCGTGACCTGCCAAAGAAAATATTGATATTAAAAACCCTGCATTGTCACAAGCCACCATCCCACATATCTTGCCATGCCCCATCTCTTGCTCAAAGCAAATACCACATTCTCGCTCACACTCATTTAAAATTCATATTAGTTTATAATATATTTATCTATGGATTATTGATTTACTTTTTCTAGTCATAGACTCTCAATATAAGATGATTTGAATTATTTTAGTTTGTAGTTTATGTGTCTTCACTTTTATTCACTTTTCTAAAATAGGTAGTTAATACCATGAGTTTACCTAGAGATAATTGAAGATGTATGTAATAATATATTTATGTTTGTTTGTTAATCCAAAAATTACCAACATTAATTCGCTAAGTATTATTTATTTCGCTCAAATTTTAAGAAAAATTGCCATGTATATAAAACCAAGTTATTTTTCTTGGGGGCATACTTTTTGCAAAGGTAGTAGTTTGATATGAATCTTTTGAGTGCACACTAGACTAACGATGATGGTATGAGTCCCTAGTGATCAATGGTCCCTCTCACACGAGGTCAACAACAATAAGGTGGTATAGACTTGTTGGGAATAGCCCCTATGGTTTGAACCCTGCACTTGGCAGTTACTAAAAATAATGTGGATATAGCCAAATCCCTTATATATATATATATAAAATCAAGTTATTTATTTTTTTGTAAGACAAAATGTAAAATAATTTTACAATATTAACTACTTTCCAAATAGTCTATTAAAAATTTACAATTTATATAAAATTTAAAGTATATATATATATTAG
The DNA here is from genome assembly GCA_028583015.1 of Wollemia nobilis. Taxonomy (NCBI): domain Eukaryota; kingdom Viridiplantae; phylum Streptophyta; class Pinopsida; order Araucariales; family Araucariaceae; genus Wollemia; species Wollemia nobilis. Next base: position 20,031,563 of record JAQPPZ010017235.1, read on the forward strand.
ATACAAAGAGAAGTTGGGTGTAACCATACTATTTTTAGTAATTTTCAAGCATAGGGTTCAAACCATAGGGACTGCTTCTAACAAGCCTATTCCATCTTGTTGTTGTTGAACCGACATGAGAGGATCGATCACTTGAGATTTCTACCATCATCATTGGTCTAGTACACAATCAAAGGATTTAGAATAGACTACTGCCTTTGCAAATTGGCACCCCCAAGGTTTAAACCCATGTCTCTTCTTGGTAAGTGGCTAGAAAAGCAATTACCAATCCACCTAACCGTTGGGGATAAATTTTAAGTATATTATTTTACCATAAGAAAGTATACAACTTTAATTTTTTATTAATGAGTTATATGGGATTGAAATGAGTCCCACCCATATTACATCATCACCATATAGTGGTATTACATCAACGCTTAAATATTATCCATGTATCATTTGACAAGATTCGAACTTGGATCTCCTCAACATTTTGAGGAATCTAACCAGTTGAGATAATATCACTTGATAAATATTTTAAAATTTTAATTTAGAGAATTAAAAGTATTTGAATAAATTTCATATTAATATTATTTTATTTTAAAATATTTTAAATATGCTTTTAATATATTAAATTTTAAATATAAATAGGTCAATCAAATAAATTCCTTAATATATAAGGAGGAGACTCATTACAATATGTCAAACAATAAAGGTATAATAACCAAACTATTGTAATACCATTATATTGCCATGATGTATATAGGATCTATTTCAATAGTGTAAGCTTACTGTAGTGGTAAGGGATTTGGCCTCTCTTTGTGAGGTCCAAGGTTCAAATACCACTTGATATGAGGGGACTGAGACCCCTCATAAAACTTCTGTAAACTCACTAAAAAAATGTAGGATCCATTTCAATCTCTTAATTTAGGCATAAAGACTCAATCAATACTAGAATAATTTGATTTATTAGAAAATACAAATCACTATGTACTAAAAAAAGAATGTCATATAAATTATCTTCATATCTTTCATGCTTACTTCAAAATTTATCTTTTTACAATAAAAATTATATATATGTGAATCAAAAATCAAGCAACACCAATACAAACTATGAAATGATAATAAGCACAGTAATGCACAAATATTGCACAATATAGATGAACTGATTATTATTGTGGGTGGATCTCAACTAGTACAATCAATATGTTCCAATGTGGGGTTTTACAATGCTTATATTGATACAAAAATTATAGATACTAGGTTTCTCCAAAACCCTAGTTAAAAAGAATAGGTGGTATCTTTGCGCTTGTATTCAATTTCAACGAGGTTGTGGGTGAGCTTGTGTATTCTAAATAGGGCCACCCTAGCTTCAATAGCTTCTAATAATTTAATCCTTATACCTGCACACAACAAAAAATAACAAATATCAGTAAAATTTGTGAGGGCTCCACTGCGTGAGACCCTTAGAAGAATAACAATTACTAAACCCTAGATGATGTAATAAAACTATAAATACAATATAAAGATATAAAATGAATGCAAATAAACTCTTTACCTTGTCAACAATGCTAACTTCCTATTTTAGTTTACGTCGATGATTCCAATGATGGTTGCAAAGATGCATTGATGGTGCTCGAGGGCCGTAGAACTATAGATTTGGTGTGGGAAACACCCGTGGGCACTCGAGGATGACCAAAAATACCCAAAGGTATTATGGTGGCTCGAGAGGACATTTGGGTGGCTTTGGAGGGCATTTGAGGACTGAAGGAAATATCACAAGAACTAGATCTGGTTCATGTGGGATGAGAGGTGATGAAAGAGGAAGATGAGAACGATGGTGATGGGGGTGAGGATGAAAATGATAGGTCTAGGGTTTAAGACCTTCTAATAATTCTTTTTGAATGTTCATTGACATAATTAAATCTCAAAAATATCAAATATCAAGGGTTTTTATGGGTTGAGTCATCAAAATGACTTCTCTTTTATAATCTTACCTCAAACATGTTAGGGTTTCAACGACACAATAATGTGTGGCCAATATTAAAAATGAAGAAGAGTGGAAATTAAATTTGAGTAAGTGGCATGGATTAAGGTGGATGGATGGCTAATATTAAAACATGGTGAAGGGCTAGGATTAACTTATATATATATAATATAAATATAATATATAAAATATTAATATTTAAATATATATTAAACAAATACACACACACATATTTATATATATCCAAGGTTCAATGCCACTCAGTATGAGGGAACCATGACCCCTCATAAAACATGTATAAAATTATAAAATGCTTTCAATGGCGTAAAAGGTTTAAAATGATTGTGACATGGTGGTTACAGGGGTGGACTGCATGAAGATCTGTGTGGTAGATTTTGGGGTGGACAACGCAAAATACTGTAGCAACCATAAAAAGCCAAACAACCTACCCGGATCATGGCGGCTACCGATTCCACCATGTATATATATATATATATATATATATATAATGGATGGCTTGTGATTAGAAGCTACGGATGGATGACAAGTGGCTAGATTTTGGTGTCTACAGATGCTCCTTTTTGTACCGCATTGCATGAAACACAATGTCGTACAAAAATAAGAGACACCTAGTTTGGAATGATGAAGCAAATTTCTTTCATTAGAACATGAATATGATCTTGAAGATAAAATATTTTTTATGTGTAGCTTACCCCCTCAATTGGTGAATAAGTGATGAATGAATCTCATAAGCCAATTGATAGAATTGTGCAATGTAAAATGTGATTGAATGGTGTAAGTGTAAATGTATGATGTAAATTGCTATTTTTACACCAATAGAGAAATGGTTTTTGCCAAATGTAGATGCCATGATCATGTAAGATGTATCCCATTGTGGGAATTCAAAATCAAATTTTAACTACCCCAAGTTTGAGGTGATTCCATATTGTTGAAGAAAATACCTTTTGGCATCATTGAAATGCAAAGTGATGAAAATGCAACAAAAGAAAAAGAGTCAACCTTTGAGGTCCAACTAGTGACTGTAGAATAATTCCTACAGTTGAAACCAATTAACCTAGTAAGGGCCTATCTTTGTGATGACTATCAATGTAAAAGAAACTATGAGTTATGATTTTGTCCGTATTTCAAGCCCCACGAACAAGGCCATCAATGACAACTGTTGAGCAAATTGGTCTTGAAATAATCTCACTCAAAAGATAAGAGACACAAAAATGATTTTATTTTCAAACAATGAGATATGGGATGATGAAGATGGCCAAATGTCCTTACGGTGATTTATTCATCTTACTGAGTTGCATGGATACCAATTGTTGCAATTGCCAAGGAGATAGAATAAACCACTAGATACGAGGTTCACTTGAAATTATGTATGAATTTGAAAAATGTTAAATGCAAATGTAGTGGTTGAATTTTATGATGGTGAAATGAAGATGTAATCATGAAAAATGCATTGATGAATGAATTACACAATTTTGTGAAATTTTGCATTGATTTGGAGCATTTTTGGAAGCAATTTTGGACAATTTTGTGTGGTTGTAAACACGTTATTAACTGCCAAAATAAACCCATGTTATCACAAAATGTGATGGAATAATGGAATGCGTGATTAGAGTGATGAATGTGGTAATTTTGTGAAATTATAGACCATTTTGAGATGTTTTGAATTTTGATAAGTGATTTTGCACCTTTTGGGTAAAAACAAAAAATAAGCATCCAAATCAGTTTGGACTTTCACAAAACATATTATTATTTTGAAATGGATGTATGGATGTAATTTGGAATGATTATGTGGAGGTAAGATACCTTTTTGTATCATTTTGGTATTTTTGCCAATTTTGATGCCAAATGCTAGTGGGCATTCATAGTATATGTAAACTCTAGCCATATTTTGTCATTCTACAAATGTAGGGTAGCATATCAATACACCTAAGAACACCCATGGGTGTTCCAGTGTGCTAGAAACAAATATAAATGGCTTGCAAAATTGAAATCAGATTCATTCTTATGTTCGAGAATTCCAAAAGCTACATCTGAGGGAGAGAGTGAAGTGAAGTGGAGTGAAGGAGTATGGTGATGGAGGGTGTAGATACGGTAGTAGGAGTAGAAATGCATATTTTTAAGGTAAGTATGCTTGACTCTCTTTGACTTGTGCAAAATTTTTGTTGTTTTGTTTTGCAATTATGCAAGGTATGTGATATTAATGTATTGCCTTATACATGTGTTGTGCTGCAGTTGAGGATTTTGAAGGCTTGGCATCGATTCTCACCTCTCATACCTAGGGTGAGTAAGGCAATGTGGGAGGATCAATGGAAGTGGTTGGAGGATATTGGGTTGGCTGGGTTAGCCTGGATTGATGTGGTGAGGGCTGATGAGGTGTATCTCTTTGCCTTGGTAGAGAGATGAGATCCAGATAGGGGGACCTTTAGCTCCCTAGTGGAGAGATGATAGTGACACTTAAGGATGTATACTGCATCCTCAAGTTACCAGTGGAGGGGTTACATGATGAGGTTGGAAACAATAAGGGATATGATATGGTATAGATTTTTGGAGACCGATGGTAGGGTGATAGTGTGAAGGGCGGAGGGATAAGGTACTTGGTGATGTACTTGGATAAGAAGTTGGATGCACTACCCACTCTAGTAATGTTCATGTTGGCCAACATAGTGGTCCTCAAAACACTAGTTATTGATTTTCATGGAACCTGATCAGGCTGGTGTATCACATGATCAATACACCTAGGTTGTATGCATGGGCACATACTTTATTGGCATAGCTATACCAAGAGTTGTATGAGGTGAAGAGGTAGGGGTAAAAGAGGATAGGATACAATGTACTATTTTTGTATTGGGGCTGGAAGCACTTCAATGTGTCTTGGCCTGTAGGCTTACCTATTGGGGCATAGGATAGGGAGCAACCCTATGGTATGATATGGCTTGTCATAGAGGAGGTGCATCCAAGTCATCCTATCTGGATGAGATAGGAGTACAGATATCTATGGGTAGGGATGATACCGACTCAGGTGATTTGGAGACCATGGCGAGGAGCTATATGGACTAGTGATGGGGAGCAGTTGTGTAGGGTTTTATATGATAGGTGGGTAGCAAGTATAGGATTGTGAGGCTCCAGGAAGAGCTTCTTGAGAGGGATCATTTTCATTGACATGATGTACGATGCCTTTTGGCTCGAGGTGGGTATATCCAGATTTTGGAGGATTGATTGATGAAGCACCACATTGAGATTCCATGTCCACCCTCCTCATCTATATCTAGGTCTATTAGGTATAATGATTCTAGTTATAACTCTAGGTCTAGGGCTCCTTCAAGATCACATGGGTCCTATTATAGGCATTAGGTAGTGCTTAAATGCACTTTTTGTATATGAGCCTTGGTTCTCCATTGTATATAGCCTTATGAAATTCATTGTACATGTGATATTTACATATATATACATAGATTTTACTTTTGTGTTATGCTTTTGTGTGGATGATATTGTGTGAATGCATGTGTATATGTGTGATGGATGATAATGCAATGATAATGTGTATGGATGCAAATGAATTAATGATCTAATGATCATTCATAGTGTAGAATTTTCTTGATCATTTATAGCATTTTTGTTTTATCATGGGCACCAAAATGGTGGCATGTGAAATGGGTGACTTATGAAATGGCATGGATGTTAACATGGAATAAGATATGGATGTTGATATGGAAGAATATATGGATGTTGATATGGAAAATTGATTATTTTATGAAGACTCAGATATACTAGCAATATCAAACAAACTCAGTAAAGGCTATCTAATTTCTTTAAGACTAAATGTGTGTGCAGTGAATTCATTTACCGAATCATGAGTATGATAATAACTCAAGGTGATCAAGAACTAGTGTGTGTGCAAGTGAGTTCATTAACCCCTCTTGAGTAAATTGAGATTAAACCTGTTATGGATGAGAACAAGAAACTAGTTTGTCCATATGTGTGGTCAGAGATCTCTTCAAGAGAGATGTGTTGTCACACATGAGCATACTCCACTACTAGTCAAGCATCTATAGCTCTAATAGATATTTAGCTCCATAGTCCAAGAATTTGATCTAAAATTTGGGGATTCAGACTACCTAGCCATATGACTAGAAATGTAGTTCTATCCTTATAGGTTGAGGATATGTGGTGTATGATGAAATATTTAGAGCTTTGGGGAGTTGGATTCTCAGTCATAGTGTGATGAAAAATTTACCCTATCCTTACTACTCTATCTTGTCATTGGAAGCAACTATGATAGTGGTGAAAACCACTATTTTTTATTTTTGGACTATGTGCATGATGGGACAAGCAAGGAACACCCTTTTGAATTTGAGGTTCAACCCATTTATTGTATTACCCCTCTTTGATACAATATTTTTTTAAGATGTGTGATTGTGTTTGGTTTAAGAATGTTAGAGTCAATTCCCAAAACTCAAGATTTTCTTAGTGAAAATGTGACTTTGTCCTAAAGAAAATTTGACATGTATTGGAGGTTGCTATAAATACTAGGAGTTATTGAGTGACCGAAAACACCTAGGGATTATAGAAATGTGGTTTTTAAAATGACAATTTGGCTTTATAGAATGATGGAATGAAATAGATGATGATTTGGAGGTGCCCATGATTAAGGCAACAAACTTAATTGGATCAATTATTATCTAAACTAAATAAAGGACCTTCTAATATGAAATGGAATGTGTGAAAGTGATGGTGTGAATGTAATGTGTGGAATGTAAATTATTAAATGAAATGTGTGAAATTCAATGTATGAGATGTAATGTGTAAAATGCAATGTGTGAAATGCAGTGTATGAAATGCAATGTTATTTTTGTGTAATAGCCATGTATATATACATATATATAATCATATTGAGCATAAAATTCTCTCAAGTGGATGATGTTAAGTGGTTTGGAATCTTCAAATTCCTTTAGACTGGCAAACCTATAAGTTCCTTTACCCACTTTTTTAGTAACAATTATTGGACCTAACCAATTAGCCACAAATTTATCACAAACATGCAATAATGCATTGGTATTTTGTTGATTCTATTTAAGAATAAACTCTACTTGGAATTCACGTAGATGAACTTTGGCATTTTAAGAACACTTTAGATGGTCTTGATAAGCTTGTAAATGTTCTAAAGCATTGACTTGTCTTTCATCAAGAAGCGTGAGTTGGTTAAAATGTGCTTGTCTAGCAATATCATCATCTATGAATTCCTACAAATTTACAATGAGGGGATCTCAAGCTCGAGGTATGATTTATTTGGCTCCATAGACCAATAAAAATGGTGTTTCCCTAGTAGGTGTATAGATGCTTATTTGATAAGCCCATAATTCCAAGGGAATTTGTGTATGCCAATCTCTATGATTTTCTTTGACTAGTTTCTTGAGAATAGCAATTAAAGTCTTGTTGGTAACCTCAATTTATCCATTTTCTTTTGGGTAATAAGGAGTCAAGAAAATTTGTTGGATATTATATTTCTCACAAAGTGCTCGAACATCCTTATTCTTGAATACCTTTTTATTGTCAAATATGAGTTTTGAGGGAATAAAAAAACAACAAATGATACTATGAAGTATAAACTCCATATTTATAGGTCCTATTGTATTGGTTAGAGGAATTACCTCAAACCACTTTGTGAAGTCCTCAGTGGCTATGATGATGAATGCATGTTATATCAATGAAGGAGGTGATATTTTACCAATTAAATCAAGACCCCATTGTGAAAAGAGCCAAAGGCTTTGACTAGGCTGTAATGCTTGTGATGGTACATGAGTTAAATTAGCATGCTGTTAAAATTGCTTACAATGTTTGATGTAAGTGCAACAGTCACGTTCCATGATGGGAAAAAAGTAACCCATGAATAAAATACACTTTACAGTAGCCATTCTACTAAAATAACTACCACAAGTACCATCATGAGCTTCAACTATGGCTCTTTGTGCCTCTGCAAACTTGAGATAATAAATGAGGATTTAACCATATTTATACAACACATCCCCCAAGAGAGTAAAATGAACTAATTTTTGCTTGAAAGTGTGTTTGATAGTCTAACATATCTAATGGGAGTGTTTCAAACTTGAGGAAGTCTATTATTTGGTTTGACCAAGGCTCATATGGATTTGAATGGATAAATAAAACATCCTTTTCATCCTTAGATTCAACATGGATGATTGTAGATTTAGAGATTGTTGTAATAATGAGTGGTTGTGCCTTTCCTATGGAGTTATTTGGAATCAATGATTGTAGAGAGGCCATTGCATCTACAAATATATTAGTCGAATGTGGAAAAATATCAATTTCATACCAATAAAATTTGGTGAGCTTTTGATTGCTACCTCATGGTAAAGCTTTATGGTAGGTTATTTGTATTGGTATTCTTCATTTACGTATTTAACAAGAAGTTGAGAATCACCAAATATATTGATACGCTTAATACCCATAGTTATAGCTTCTTGAAGACCTAATATTAAGGCTTCATAATCTATGTTATTGTTTGTACATTGGAAGTCAGGTTTGAATGATAAGGGTATAGGTATCCATTGGGGTGTATGAAACATGACTCCAACAACTTGATCTTTTTTGCACTTAGAACCATCAAAGAATAGTGTGATATCGACATATTCCTCCAGAATGATATCTTTTTCTTGTTCAATGATAGTGAATATTAAATCATCTAGGAGCTCAATAATCAAGGGTTGATCACTAGGTAGTGGAGCTTTCACAAGATGATCTACTATGACCTGAATTTTAATGGATTTTTAGATGATGAACTCAAGATTGAATTCAGTATGATGCATTATCCATTTAGCGATGCGGGTGTTATTATAAGTGTGTGATATCATATAACGCATAGGATTTTTATGAGCTATGATATATGTGATGTGACTAAGTATGTAATGTCTAAGTTTCTTAGTGGCAAAAATCATTGCTAAGAATAATTTTTCCATGTAAGCATATCTGGTTTCATAGCTCACCAATGTTTGAATAACATAATAGACATCTTGCTCTTAATTGTTTTCATTATTTTGTGTAAGCATTATTCCTAATATATAGTTTATTTCTAAATCATAAATATGGAAGGAGATCCATGGACGAGAAGGAGTTAAGACTAATGGAGAAGCTAGGTATTGCTTGATGTCATCAAAGGCTTTTTGATATTCATCTGTCCATGCAAATTTCACCCCCTTTTATAGCAGGTGATTGAATCACCTACATTTTTTATATAGTTATGCAATGAAATGATGGATTGATTGAATATTTCCTTGCAAACTATGCAATTCCTTCAAATTTATCAAGGAAGGCATCTCCATTATGGCCTTGATTTTTTTTGGATCTACCTCAATGCCCATTTTGGAGATAATGAACCCTAGTAGTTTGCCTCAGGTAACATCAAAGATACACTTTTTCGGGTTCAACCTTACATTATGCTCTAAAATTTGATCAAAGACTTTTCCAAGACACCAATGTGCTCTTATCTTGTTTTATATTTTGCCAAGAGATCATCCAAATAATATTTGATTATCTTATCCATGTAATCGTGGAAGATGTATGTCATGGCACATTGATAAGTGGCACTTGTATTTTTGAGACCATAGGACATCACCTTGTAACAAAACGTTCCCAAAGGTGTAGTAAATGTTGTTTTGTGTTGGTTATCAGGATTGATTCGAATCTAGTTGCATCCTAAAAAACCATCCATTAAAGAAAATATTTCATGGCCAACACAAATGTTGAAAAAAGTATCAATATTTGGTAGAGGAAAGACATCCTTAGGACACACTTTGTTAAGATCTCGAAATTTAGTGCAAATGCATATCATCCCATTAGGCTTATGAACGGGTATCATGTTTGAAAGACACTCAAGGATAGTCAATTGAAATAATGAAACCCACATCTAAAAGGTTTAGAATATCTTCTTTGACCATGAGGGCAATGGTAGGATGCATATTTCTAAATTTTTGCTTGATCTTCTTAGCATCAGGATGCAGGGTAATATTATGGACAACCAAGTTAGTGTCAAGACCAGTCATGTCTTTGTAATACCATGCAAAAATGCCCTTCTTCTGCTCAAGGAGAGCAACTAATTGTTCTTGTTCATCCGTGGATAAAATTTTACCAAGTTTGATAATTTGGAAATTGTATGTGTTTGAACTAAGGTTTAGATCGATGGTATCTTCAATAGACATGTGAGAAACTTTCTTAAGTTGATGAGGTGTTGGGATCAGATGAATTTCATCTATGAAATTATCAAACTCTTTTGACTTAACCTATTCTATGTCTACCTAGAAAACCTCAGGATTTGAAGATGAAGATGAAGGTGAAGGTGGAGGTTACAGAGAAATGTAGTTGGTTGAAGCCCTTAAAAATTCCTTGAAAAGGAAAAATTAAAAAAAGGATAAAGGCAAGGAGATTCGATCCATATCAATAAGGCTCATGTCAATTGGAATTGGCTTTGCCAAATCTTATGGGTTGTGGAAGAAGTAAGTAAAATATGGGATCATATATGGGGAACATTCTGAGGTAATACTCATCTTGTTTGGTGAATGGAATGATGAGTGTCGATTCCTAATCATATTCATAAGAAGCTATCGATATGAAATAAAATTATTTGTAGAATTCATACTTAGATTCATCAGTGTGATGGGCTTATTCTTCTAAATTTAATTAATATATTGAAAGGCTTATTCAAAAGAAGAGGTGAAAGAATGAGGATGATAGCCTAAACCTGAATAGTCACGCACTTATCAATATGGTGTATAAATGAGCTCATGTATTCCCTATTCATATTAGCCTAGGCCATATCTTTATCAATTGTATCGATGTAAATAATAGGATGGAAAATCTAACATTTGTTGTATATTAGAATGTGCTAGTTGCTTGGGTTCATCTAGGGGATATGGATTGGATAATGAATTAATTCTCACATATACAAAATTAATGTTATTTGACATTGAAACCATGTTATACACTATTCCTATAGATAAGGGTGGGTCACGTAGGTGACTGTAATCCTTGGTAATTTGGATGTTGAGCGGTGTGACTGTAATGTCTTAGACCGCGTATTCAAAAATACTAGGATTAGTGAGATGGACCTAAAATTGGGATGATGTGGATGTGGATGTGGAAATAGAGGGCTCATGATTGGCTTGGGGTATGGACTAGGATGGTATATCACAATTCATTACTTTGACTTGTGAAACATTAGCTGATGTGGATGGAGGTGGATTTGGCTGAGATGGTTGTTGAATAGATAATGATATGGATGGAGTGATGATGAAAGATACTGATGATGATGAGGTGGATGTGGATTGATCTTGACCACATGTGCATGTATTCAGAGGTGATGAATATGGGGGTATGGATGTGGATACTTGATGTGAAGTGGTGATGGGGAGCTCCTTAGGGATAGGAGATTTTGATGAAGAGGTGGATTGGGTGGTTTATGAGGTGGTTTATGATGTGAGGAAAATATGAGTGGAAGGAAGCATGGATTCATAAGTAATTGAAATGAAATTACAATATTTAAATGGTTCAACATTTGTCAGTATGCAATGAACTTGTACCTCATGTACATATTTCAAGCATTGATGGAGTATTGAAGGGACACATCTCATATCCCTAATTCAAGGATGTCTAAGGAGTAAATTCTATGCCATGGACCCTTCTAGGATGTGAAACATGGAATGCAACAATTTGACCCCCACTTCAATGGGTAAAATGATAGTGCCAACTATGGAGCAGAGAACATCATTAAATGCTTTTAGGGTGAAAGTGGACTTTATAATGTGAGATGGTTGAAGCTTGAGATGTTGAAGAGTGGATGTAGTGATGATGTTAATTGAGGAGTCGATATCATTTAAAACTCTTTTGAATGGCTTCTTTTCAATTTGAGCCATTATATGCAATGGAGGGTCCACAGATCTTTATGAAAATTGGTTTGATTTCAAAATCATAGACTGTAATGGTAGGCTTTATACATGTTTGGATGCTCCCAAAAAAATTGCTAAAGGCATTAGCATCTTGAGATTGAAGTTCAATGGCTTTTAAAATATCCCTTAATATCTTGTAATGTGGAGGAGATTGTTGAATGAGATTATAAATAGATAGTTTTGCTGAAGCTATTTTAAGGCCTGTGGTTAATCGACTACTCAGAGAGATGATTGACCTTGATGGATGATTTGAAGAATGAATGGGTAGATATGGAAAACCTAGAATATAGATTGGTTGAGAGGAATTATTATAGAATTATATGGGTGAAAATGATGTGGTAGGTTGAGACACACTTTCTTGTGGTGCTATGGGAGATTGAGTTGGATATTTTTGTGCATTTTTCTAATTAGTGCATTGTTGTTAACCTTGGGTTAATACATGGATAACACCCATAAAACCTTGGTATTGTTGTACGTGATTGACCTAATTAGGAGTCTTGGTATTTGACCCTCCTATTATTGGTTTCACTTCCTCATGATGAGAAAGTGGTGTTTGATAAATTTTAAGGTTTTGGTTCTGTTGAGCTAAGGGACTATCAATCTTGATGGCCCCTAAGTCAATGAGATCTTGCACTCTATCCTTAAATTGATGGTAGTTGTTAATATCATGCCCATTTTACCTATGATAAGGCAAAATAAATTATCTTTGTAGTATTTACCATATTTGTTGGGATCATCTAGTTTAACCTTAGGCAATGCAAGTTGGTTTGTGTCATACAACCTATAGAAGATGGAGGTGTATGATTCGACTAATGGGATGTATTGGAAATTTTGTCAAATAGACTATCGATGTGGGTGGTCTTCCATAGTTGGAATTGTGTTTTGAACTGATTATGCTGGTGAGGGAACCACATGATATGAAATTTGTTATGGTTTTTGTTACATAGGTTGTTGTTGAGCCATTACCAGTTGACTCATGACCACTTGATTGACTTGATTGGATTGGCTGGCCAGATTGGCCTATTTTATTTGGTTTGGCCAAAATAACTCCCTTTGTATTGGCCCTTTTTCTACAATTATTTATTTTTGGGCTTAAGCACACCCTCTTGGATCTTGATATCCTTAATTGTGCTAGCTTAGGCAAGAGCTTCCTCAAATTATCTGTATTGTTGTAATTGTAATAACCAAGATATGGGTTTTAGACAACTCTTGGTAAACAATCAGGTTAGATACTCTGTTGGTAGGGTGAATGGCAATTTTGTGATCATAGCCCTCAAATGGTTACCAAAACTATATATTGACTCATCTTCGTATTGTTTTAAACCATATAAATCAGATAATGAGACTTTCTTTCTAACATTGAAGGAAACCTTTCAAGAAATTGATCAACCAATTGCTCAAAATTATAAATACTATGGTGAGGAAAATGGTTGTACCACTCTATGACATCTCCTCCCAATGTCCGAGGAAAGGTTCAAAGCATTAGAGCATTATTACTTTGGATTCTAAAACAAGAATGTATAAATGTGCTCACGTGTTCTCTAGGGTCCTCAAACCCTTTGAATTTATAAAATTTTAGTACTATAAAGTCTTCCAGATATGGCAATGATGGTACTGAAGAATGGATTGATTGATTTATCAGTTAATATAAAGTAAGCTTCTAATTCATCATACTAGGGGTATGTTGCATCAGAATTTCAATCTGCTATTGCATAACTTGGATTTTAGGGTCTTTCACAGGGATGTGGAAGCCTTGAATCACTTGGTGAGTATGTGAGGGTGGAGTGACAAGATGTTGAGGTGTAATGATATGGTGATGACTTGGTGGAGTTTATTGAAATTGATGATGATGAGGTTGATGAAGAAATAATTGTGAATGAAGAAAATGACATGATGTGTGAGGGCTTTGTCTGGATTAACTAATGGAAATGGAATGGGTATAGGTTGATGGGGGTGTGGGTATAGAGACCATAGAATATTGTGGTACCTATGATGGATTTGGAGTGATAAATATAGGATGAGTGGAAACAGGTTGAGGCTTAGAATTAACCACCCAAATTTTCTATTGAGGATAAGATTGAAAATTCTATTGCTTCTTAAGAAATTTGTTAAGATGTTCCCATGCTTCATGTATTTCCATATCTGAGGTAGATGGGGTGGATGTGGATAGAACTGATGAGGTAGGTGGAGGATAAGTTGCAATGGTAATTACAACTGGATGGGAGACATTGGATGGGATGGAAACTGGAACTTGTGAAGCAATATTGACATGTGCTTCATACAAGGGGTTGCCATAAGCTGAGGTGTATGAAGATGGGATGGAGGTGCTTTGAGCAACTGACTATTGTGGGATGGAAAAATGCTAGGAAGGTGCAACTAATGCCTAAAAAAGAGGGTTGTTATACACTTGGGTAAAGCTAGAAGGCTAGGAATGGGTAAGTTCCTACTAAAAATAAGGATCATACCTAGGTGGACTATGGATTTATTCTAGAACATAGTTAGCGTATCTTTTCAAATATTCCACTTTAGCCATGTCTATGTAGGTTATGTTATGGTTGGTAGGTGATGATGGCTCTATCCCTGGAATAGGTATGCTATTGGCTCTATACAAAACATCAACATTTGAAGTATGTACAGTGTGTGAGGGACGCACAAACAAATTTGAATAACTTGTTTGTATCACATTGGTGGGGCTAACCATAGAAGTAGTAGGGAAATATGATGAAAACTCCATGGATGAAGTGACTTGGTTGATGGAAATTTGACTCAAGACTTTTTTTTGATTTCTAGTTAATACCATAAGCTAATAAATCAAATGTGAAATGTGCAGGAAAGAAATGCAAATAAAGATTTTACAAAATTAAATAAGCAATTCAATACTATGTTTTTGCAACATATTTTCTTACATTCCTATTTTTTATCTCACTTATATATATATTTTTTGTGAGTTTTTGTCTTTTGGATGTCCTAATGTGAATTATGTAGGGTAAAATTTATGATTGGTTGGAAGATGAGATTCTTTCTGGTGAAAAAATCCAAAAAGTTTGCTCATGGGTATCTATGGTTGCTAAGGGCAGATATTGACGGATGAAGATGAAGCCCACCATCACCAAATCTCAAGCAATGGATAGTGATGAAATCCAAATCATTACTGTTTATTGTGAAACATGCAATGTGATTCATTTTTAAAATATGTGTTATCTATTGTGTTCAAACAATGTTCAAAATCACCTATGTCACAAGTCTAAATTAGAATTCTAAAGAACTTAGGGGTACACCACTTAAGATCCACTTTGAATCATCAAGTGATTCCAACAGTGGAAGTATACTTGAGTATTATGATCTTGTTCTGCGTTAAACAAGTAAAAAAAGAAATTCTTAACCCTATTATGCAACTATTTTATGTAATTGATATTTCATAGGAAAACATTATGCAAAATATTGAATAAAACGCGTCATAAAACAACAAAATTTTAAAATATAAAATGTGAACTATTATGAATATGAATGCAAAGCTACTCTAAATGCAATGTGTAAAATGAATATAAATGCCTAAAATGTGAATGAAATATGATTGCTTTTAATAGAAATTAAATGATGTTATTTTTATCAATTTATCTATAAAAAGCATAAAAAATACAATAGAAATGAGTTAGGGTTTAAAGTAGACTTATAGAGAAGCCTACGTATCTCTTGCCCACTCTATGAAATACCCCCTAGAGCCATTAAAATGCACTTGGATGTCTCTTGAATACTGGAGGGTGTACCTCGAGTGCTGCAGGGCATCCACACAACCTTTGATCAAATTTTGCAACTCCAAAAACTCTAGTTCTATGAAAAACATGTGATCAAATTTTTGGAAACTACAAAATAGAAAAAAAAATAGAAATTTAGTAACAAATAAATTTATCTTAGAGAACCCTTTTTGGGTCCTACTGTGATCACCATTTGTGAATAAAAAATCAAGCAACGCCAATACAAACTATGAAATTATAATAAGCATAGTAATACACAAAGATTGCATAGTATAGATGAACTATTTATTATTATGGGTAGATCTCAACGAGTACAATCAATATGCCCCAATGTGGGGTTTTATAATTCTTATATTGATACAAAAATTACAGATACTAGGGTTCTCCAAAATCCTAATTAAAAAGAATGGGTGGTGTCTTTGCGCATATCTTCAATCCCAATGAATTTGTGGGTGGCCTTGTGTATCTTGAATAGATCCACCCTAGCTTCAATAGCTTCCAATAATGTAATCCTTATACTTGCACACAATAAAAAACAATAGATATTAGTAACACCTATGAGCGCTCTACTACGTGGGACCCTTAGAAGAATAACAATTTCTAAACCCTAGATGTTGTAATAAAACTGTAAACAAAATATAAAGATATAAAATGAATGCAAATAAATAGTTTAGCTTGTCAACAATGCTAACTTCCTATTTCTATTTACGTCGATGATACTAGTGATGGTTGTGAAGATTCCATGATGGTGCTCGAGGGTCGTAGGATCATAGATTTGGTGTGGGAAACACCTATGGGCACTCAGGGATGACTTGAAATACCTAGATGTATTCTAGTGGCTTTAGAGGGGGTGATCGGGTGGCTTTGGAGGGCGTTCATGGGCTGAAGAAACTATCATAGAACTAGATTTGGGTCATGCGGGATGAGTGGCAGTGAAAGCATAAGATGCGACTGACGATTATGGAGGTGAGGATGAAAATGATAGGGCTAGGGTTTAGGACCTTCTAATAATTCTTTGCAAATGTTCATTGATAGAATTCAATCTCAGAAAGATCAGAGAGCAAGGGTTGTTAGGGGTTGAGTCATCAAAAAGACTCCTCTTTTATAATCTTCCCTCGAACATGTTAGGGTTTCAACGACACAATAGTGTGTGGCCAAGATTAAAACATGAAGAAGGGTGGAGATTAAATTTGGGTAAGTGGTATGGATTAAGGTGGATGTGTGGATAAGATTAAAACGCGGTGAAGGGCTAGGATTAACTTATATAAATATATATATATATATATATATATATATATATATATATATAAATATAGGTATTTATTTATTTCTTTTTTAAATATATATAAATATAATATATAAAATATTAATATTTAAATATATATTGAAAAAATGCACACACACATATATATAATGGGTGGTTTGTGATTAGAAGCTATGTGTGGTTGACAAGTGGTTTAATTTTGGTGTCTACAATATATATTTATATATTTGTTAACACACAACCATAATGCCAGAACAAGTGATTCTCTATGATGATCACCATGAACATGAGAACCAAAGCTTAAACTACAAAATTATGCATGATGAGCAC
The DNA here is from genome assembly GCA_028583015.1 of Wollemia nobilis. NCBI lineage: Eukaryota > Viridiplantae > Streptophyta > Pinopsida > Araucariales > Araucariaceae > Wollemia > Wollemia nobilis. Next base: position 20,048,855 of record JAQPPZ010017235.1, read on the forward strand.
CAAAAATGCTCATTTTATATACATGGTTAAGGAGAACTATCACTGGTTCAATTAGCATATGAAATGTATTTTATATAACTTATGCATATAATTGATAGAAAATCCGGTATTATGCTTGATTGGTGTTTTTAGTGGGAAATGTGTATAAATGCAGGTATTGGTACTAATATGGTGTTTTCCAGTCTACATCCACTTGGACCCGACATACTTCTACTTACAGAGACTAAGGCAAGAGAGTAGGCACCTTCCTCTTCAAGGAAGGCGCCCAATAGAAGTAGGCGCCTTCCTACAACCGGAAGGCACCCACGGAAGACGAGCGCCTCCCTACAACCGAAAGGCACCAATGGAAGACGAGCGCCTCCCTACAACCGAAAGGCGCCAACGAAAGAAGAGTGCCTCCCTACAACCGAAAGGCACCGATAGAAACGAGCGCCTTCCTACAACCGGAAGGCACCCACAGAAGACGAGCGCCTCCCTACAACCGAAATGCGCCAATGGAATACGAGCGCCTCCCTACAACCGGAAGGCGCCAACGGAAGAAGAGCGCCTCCCTACAACCGGAAGGCGCCTCCATGCCTTCATACTTTGCAAGATTTACCAAGTCAACTTTGATTGGTTGACCAAGGACTATGGAGGAGGTTGCACGTGAAGACAAAGGAGATCTATTTTAATCATGCATTTATTAAATAGAATAAAGTGTTTGTTATTATTATCAACCGATTGGCCGGTTGACCTTGTAAAGCTCTTAAAGCATATTATTATTTTTAGGATGCATTAGTTTAGGATTTGTTGTTACGTACACCTAAGGATATTTATATTTATCCTTCTGGTGAACGAACATACTTTAAAATAGAAGAATAAAATATGTGTAGAATCAATTGTAACTAAATCACATCACGTGATTAAAATAGACCGATTTGTTATTGTAATGAGATCTGGCTACGCTTTATATAAAGACACGAGGCCAGATGAACAGAGGAGATCGGAGATCAATGATTAATTTTACACAACTTATTTTATTTTATTGTTTAATTAATTAAGAGTGCAACTCCTCTTATTCGAGCAAGCTCTACGTAGCTAGCCGGGCGGACTATCTACGGGAGCTTGGGCCCACTCCCTGTAGTAGTCCTCCCCTATTTATTTTTGTTCTTTATCTTTTGTAGATTATTTTATTGCTTTAGTTCTTGCTTTATTTAATTTAGGTGTGTGCTTTTATTTTCAGCATTTTATTTCCAGCATTGTATTTTATTTATTTAAATTCTTTCGCACTTAGTTTATTTGGTTTGGCTGGAATCCAATTACACAAACCTCCCCACCAAACTAAATAAGGTACAACCAGATTTGTTCCCCAACACTGCAGGCATATACTGTGCGTGACACTCATAAGTTTACGAACTTACCGGATTGATAATTTATGGAAGAGAAATGAATGTTTTTCGGGACATGAATTTCTGCTCACCATTTTGGCACCGTTGTCGGGGAGTGTCTAAACTGTAGTGTTCTGATTTACAAGTCAGATAAAAAGCTTATTTGAAATTACCTGTAAATATTTTATCTGAGAAGCATGAGTCCACCAAGGAGCTTTTTATAAAAAGGCCAAAAATAGTTGTCGGCACAGTCAGAGCCAAATCCCATAGGCAATTATTTATATTTTTTAGCTTCTCAGGTAAACGCGGGAATGAACCTGATGTACCATAATTAAGTGTAGAAGTAGAAATAAAATGTGTTGTTGAAAAAAAATTAGAAAAAAATCTGGCATTGAAGGATTTCCATCATGTTCTAAATGGTTTCAAGAAATCAAAAGAAAAAGCACAACCCAAGTCTGATTGAAAATTTTTAGGGACATGTTTTTATACGGAAACCATTGAAAAATTGTGCCTCTAGAAGCTTGGTTTTAAATTAAAAAATTTTACAGGCTTGAAATTTTTGCAACGTATTGGTAAATGTTTTTTTATGATGAAATTAATAATGCAGGGAAAATGACAGAGCATAATTTAAAAAGAACATCTTGTTATGGAGTATGCTCTTCACTTGCGCTTAAGGCGACCTGGTGAATCAAAAACTAGCATGTGTTTTTAACAGACTGCTATGCCATGTTTTCTTCAGGTTGCTAGCTCACGGATAGTCATTTGCTGGCCTGCACACTTTGCCATTACGTTGAAAGAAGTTTGGTTGCGAGGCCATGAAGGAAAATACTCTTCTCATGCTACAGCATATCAGACTAGTTGGAAAAAAAAAAAGGGATTTCGAGAAGACTAGTTCAGATGTAGGCATGGGGGAGACCCCACCTTCATCAATGCCGCAACAGCACAATGAACGCTATTTATAGTGTTCATGAAAAAAAAGAAAAAAAAAGAGAGAAAAAATAAATCATCTGCTGAAAAGGCTCCAAGTTAATGAAGCAAATAAAAAACAGAGTTTTATTTTGTTGCTTGTTGAAAGAGAGTATCCTCTTTCCCGAGGACCAGCTTGGTCCAGAAGGGAAATGAGAAATCTCCAACCGGTAGCTAAATAAAACAGGGAAAGAGCTTGGAGGAGATCAGATTTCAAATGTCTGCACAAAGGCCACATGGTGCTTGAGCACAAAAAAAAAAAAAATGTGTGAATGGAGCTCAAGGTGGCTAGAAAAATAATAGCACATAAATCTCATCGAGGCATTTTATGAAGGCGTCACACTTGAACACCCGACACATGTTTATTGTGGAAAATATTTGTTTTTTATTCTCACTTTGAGAAATAGAGGATCGTAGGGCCACTCTAACTCCACCTGCGATGGAAATAATTCAAAGTGGGAGATTATTCAGATGCACATGTGTCAGGATTGTGTAAAGATTACTTAATTGAAAAAGTGATGCGTTCAGGGGCACACGATGAGAAAATAGTGCACGAAGATTAATCCCTGCAATGCATACGGAGAGTCCAATACTTTGGATATGCATTAGAGCAGGATTAACATTTTTTTTATGTGCTAATTGAGGAGGAGCTTGGTGTTTCAAAAATGTGAGTTGTTGGTTGTCATAAAATCCTTTCATAATGGTACATGGAATGTAACTTTCACACAGTAGGTTGCGTAGTTACCCGACTCACACAGCCTCCACTTTTGAATGCACAGTACCAACATTACAGTTTTTATGGTAGCATTCTCATTCTGTTAAAATATGTGAAAAAAATATATACAAAAGAGAGGCAGAGTCTCACTATGGTGGAAGATAACATCAACTTTGAGAGGATCTGAAACCATGGAGAAATCTGCTTTTCACAAAAAGTGTGAGGGCAAAGATGTTTTAGTACATGGCACATTTTGCCAAATTCTTAGGATGGATCATTGACAAACCTCCAGATGTGAAAATCACCAGCTCAAATGGTCGAAGTTGACATTACGTTCTTTGATGCAGATGATGGGAAAAAAAAATGATGATAATCCAAGATCTATTCTGGTCAAGGCAGAATAGACCAAAAAAAAAACAGAGAAAAAAAAAAAATTAGTTAGAATTTTATTTTAACGTCTTTAGTTTAGATTTTTCTTTTATGTTTTGCAGGACAACGTGAAGTGCGAAGTAGAAAAATAAGGAGGTGTCTGTGAAGATCTCATGAATTGAGATTCATACGTGGAGTTCGTAATAGCACTATACGAACTGTCTCGTGTACCGATCGTGTAGCATCCAATATAACAGGTGAAAGCTAGCAGAGTTTTGCCTTGGAAACATTAGCGCCTGAAGGCAGGCTAAGTAACCCTGATCAAGCGAAAGGCTTCTAGCCCAAGGTGCTTGTGGAATTTGGGGGAAAATTTTGCTGCAAGGTGCATGATTGTTATAGCCTGGATGATAAACAAAGTCAGATATGCTACACCAAGTGCAAGAGAAGAGTGTCGAGACAACGTTCGAGTAACGGTCAATGAGCTCCATTAACCACTGCCTCACATTCGCAAGAGTGGATCAGACATCGGCATGGGGGAGACCCCATACCATACCAGTAGCTTGGACGAATGTTCAAACATTCGTTAAAAAAAAAAAAAAAAGAGAGAAAAAGAAAAGAAAAAAAAGAGGAAGAAAAAGGGAGGATGAAAAAAAAGTGAAAGACGCCTTGTTTATCAAGAAGGCCTTCCATAAAAGGCCCTACATTGGAGGCGCCTTCCAAGAACGCCATACATTGGCCCTTCCAAGAAGGCGCCATACATTGGAGGCGCCTTCCCATCAAGAAGGCGCCATACATTGGAGGCGCCTTCCACGAAGGCCCATACATTGGAGGCGCCTTCCACATCAAGAAGGTGCCATACATTGAAGCTTCCACCAAGAAGAAAAATCCTCCGCATAAGAAAACATGGCATTGAACATGGCTTAGCATAAAAATTTCTTTCTTATTGCTTTGCAGGAAATCATGAACCGAATGCAAGCTGCGGGCATCCCGAGAGCCGGGGCCTAACGAGGCACGGAGTCATGACTCCTGTTTCTCTGCTTTCGTGTGTGCAGTTTTTGTAGGTGTAGTTTCGCAGTACACAACCATGAGCATGATCTCTAGGTGGAGCCGGCTTAAACTAGGCCTAACAGATGTGACATTTTGTGCCCTGCAATTAGGAGTGCGGCGAAGCGGAAAAGGCACTTACTTCCCACTAGGAAGAGAGTGCCTACAATCAGCCCAATACAGCGAGTGCCTTTTTCCACCTGGAGGAAGGCACCAATAAGCAATTTTCTTCTCCCTTGGATGGGGGTACCTATTGTTCAGTGTGGGACCTGACGTTTGGAGGGCTGCAGACCTGTTGCGTAGAGGGACCTATTGCTTGGCGATAAGGGCATCACCAATTTAAGTGGGGGAAGATGCGGGTGAATCAGGACCTCCCGTAAAAAAAAAAAAAAAAAGGGAGTTCGGAAGGCTGTTGTCATGAGGACGTGACAAATTTTAGACATGGGGGGAAAGACGCCTTATTGTCGGTGCCTAACTTACTCCTATGAAAAAAAAAAAAAAACCTTGTGTTGAAATAGCTCCACGATGAAATGCAAATCAGAAGCAAAGTTTTATTTTTGCTGCCCATTGGAAGAGAGTATCCTCTTTCCCGAGGACTAGCCTGGTCCCGAAGGGAAATGAGAAATCTCCAACTGGTAGCTAAATAAAATGGGGGAGGAGTTTGAAAAAAAAATAGATGTCAAATATCTGTTTCCTTCGAAATCAACGCATGGTAAGTAGGCACCTTCCTCTTCCAGGAAGGTGCCAAGAAGATAGGCGCCTTCCTCTTCCAGGAAGGCACCAAGAAAATATAAGCGCCTTCCTCTTCCAGGAAGGCGCCAATAGAAGGCCAGCGCCTTCCTCTTCTAGGAAGGCACCAAAAGAATGCAAGCGCCTTCCTCTCACCGGAAGGCATCGACAGGAAGGTGCCACAGGAAGGTGCCACAAGAAGGCACCAACAGGAAGGCACCACTAGAAGGCAAGCACCTTCCTCTCACAGGAAGGCACCAACAGGAAGGTGCCACTAGAAGGCAAGCGCCTTCCTCATAGGGAAGGCGCCCTTGTTCTTCGCCCATTGACTAGACAAGCATGATGTGGGCAACAAATATTGGTGCAGTTCCAACTCTATGACATGTAGGTTAATTTGGGGATCGCACCAATGGATGAGAACATCCTACCAATGCCAGCACATACAACACATACATCTCAACAATGCACTTGACAGATGCCATGAATAATGAAAGAAATATTATTTTTCCTCACTCCAAAAAACAAAGGAATGTCGTGTTGTTCCAATTATGCATGCAAAAGAAATAATTCAGAGGGGAGATCATTTTGGACGCACACGTGTCAGGTATAAATTTTAATATTCATCCTGTAAATGCATTCGGAGAGAGATACGTCAATGCAGGATTAAAATATTTTTTGTGCTATTAAGAAAAAGCTGGGTATTTCAAAGTTTAGAGTCACCAGCTCAGTTGTTGCGGATTGACTCTGTTCTTTGATGTAAAGGATGAAGAAAAAAAAAAAGAGAAAAAAAAGGGGAGAGAGTCAAGATCTGTTATGTTCATGGCAGAACAGATAAAGATACATATAAATAAATAAATAAAATCTCCAGGAGCACCAACGTGAAGACGTCTCACACCACCAGCATCATATATATCAGATTCTACGAAATTCACCTGGGTATGTACTGATTTTCTTATTAATTATGTGTATAGTTATTTTAAAATCATTTCTATGCTAATACCAGTCGACGCCTCCATAGTTTTTCAAAATCTCCCATTAGAATTCAAACACATGATGTGCCTTAAAAAAAATATATAATTGAAAAAAAAAAAAGAGAGAGAGAGGCTATGGCATCTACATGAATAAATTTGGCATCATTTTCATTGCCGCCTCCTTACAATGGTAGTCATCTTGAGCGAACACATATAAATGATGCTACTCTCTACCACAAAGGAGGTTCTGGAGATGCCAAATATGTTTCAAATGTGGGTAAAAGTAGTAGCTGGTGACTGCACTTATTTTAAACCAATTTGGTCTCACCAAATATGACCAATGAGCAACATTGGAAAATGCCGACATTTATAATAAAAAAAAAAGTGCGGTGGTCATTTGCCCTAAACATTGTGGTCACGATTTAACTATTTATTCGCAATGATTAGTCAGGATGTGTTTCGACTTCTGCTGGTGCCGCATCACTCTATGGATGAAGAATAGCAACACTCAATGAAAAAAAAAACACGGTGCTGAATAAAAAAAAAATAATATTGAGAAAAAAAAATAGTAGTGCTGAATGGAAAAAATAGCACTCAGCGATAGAGAAACAGAGATGTTGAAGGCCATTAAAAAAAAAAAAAAGAGGGAAAAAAATATATATCCTAGGGGTTGTTATCACGAAGACATGACAAACTTTTTGGCATGGTCAGCCTACGAGAGGGATAACTTCACCTTTTGGTGCCACGAGGGCATGGCACATGTTAGGCATGGGGGGATGATGAGCACCAAAAATGCTCATTTTATATACACGGTTAAGGAGAATTATCACTGGTTCAATTAGCATATGAAATGTATTTTATATAACTTATGCATATAATTGATAGAAAATCCGGTATTATGCTTGATTGGTGTTTTTAGTGGGAAATGTGTATAAATGCAGGTATTGGTACTAATATGGTGTTTTCCTGGTCTACATCCACTTGGACCCGGCATACTTCTACTTACGAGAGACTAAGGCAAGAGAGTAGGCACCTTCCTCTTCAAGGAAGGCGCCCAAGAAGTAGGCACCTTCCTACAACCGGAAGGCGCCCACAGAAGACGAGCGCCTCCCTACAACCGAAAGGCACCAACGGAAGACGAGCGCCTCCCTGCAACCGAAAGGCGCCAACGAAAGAAGAGCGCCTCCCTACAACCGAAAGGCACCGATAGAAATGAGCGCCTTCCTACAACCGAAAGGCACCCACAGAAGACGAGCGCCTCCCTACAACCGGAAGGTGCCAATGGAAGACGAGCGCCTCCCTGCAATCGAAAGGCGCCAACGGAAGAAGAGCGCCTCCCTACAACCGGAAGGCGCCTCCATGCCTTCATACTTTGCAAGATTTACCAAGTCAACTTTGATTGGTTGACCAAGGACTATGGAGGAGGTTGCACGTGAAGACAAAGGAGATCTATTTAATCTGCATTTATTAAATAGAATAAAGTGTTTGTTATTATTATCAACCGATTGGCCGGTTGACCTTGTAAAGCTCTTAAAGCATATTATTATTTTTAGGATGCATTAGTTTAGGATTTGTTGTTACGTACACCTAAGGATATTTATATTTATCCTTCTGGTGAACGAACATACTTTAAAATAGAAGAATAAAATATGTGTAGAATCAATTGTAACTAAATCACATCACGTGATTAAAATAGACCGATTTGTTATTGTAATGAGATCTGGCTGCGCTTTATATAAAGACGCAGGCCAGATGAACAGAGGAGATCGGAGATCAATGATTAATTTTACACAACTTATTTTATTTTATTGTTTAATTAATTAAGAGTGCAACTCCTCTTATTCGAGCAAGCTCTACGTAGCTAGCCGGGCGGACTATCTGCGGGAGCTTGGGCCCACTCCCTGCGATAGTCCTCCCCTATTTATTTATGTTCTTTATCTTACGTAGATTATTTTATTGCTTTAGTTCTTGCTTTATTTAATTTAGGTGTGTGCTTTTATTTCCAACACTTTACTTTTTTGTTTAATAATTTATTTATTTCATTTCTCGCACTTAGTTTATTTGGTTTGGCTGGAATCCAATTACACAAACCTCCCCACCAAACTAAATAAGGTACAACCAGATTTGTTCCCCAACACTGCGGGCATATACTGTGCGTGACACTCATAAGTTTACGAACTTACCGGATTGATAATTTATGGAAGAGAAATGAATGTTTTTTGGGACATGAATTTCTGCTCACCAATGCACACACACTGTGTTTGAACCTTGGACCTCCCAAAGAGATGCCAAAGCCCTAATCGTTGCATTACCCCATATTTAGAAAATTATTATAGTAAAAAATATATAACCTAATTTAAAATAAAATCTATCATAAATTATCTTCATATCTTTCATGCTTTCTTTAAAATTCATTTTTTACAATTATATATATATATATATATATTATATATATATATATATATAAATAACACAAAACCATCTTGCGAGAATGTGTGATTCTCCATGATGATCACCATGAACATGAGAACCAAATCTTAAAACACACAAAGTTATGCATACACACCGTGTTTGAACCTTGGACCTCCTGAAGAGAGGCCAAAGCCCTAATTGCGTTGTCCCATATTTACAAAATTCTTATAGTAAAAAATATATAACCTAATTTAAAATAAAATCTAGACATAGTTATGATAGAACCTAAGAAAAATATCATGTCAAAAGCAATTATGATAGACCCTCTAAACCTTTTGGTGGAAGATTTCCCTTCTAAGAAGATTAAAAGTCTAGTCTTCAAAATTCTTCTAGGATCCCCTTCCAGGGAAAAAAACTATAGTGTCAAGAGAAATGGGTCGCTTGGACCTGTCACAAGTAATCAAAATAAAGGGACTATGGATGTGTGATACACAAAGAAAGTGGATAGACCTTAAAATAAATAACTTAGGAAATCGGCTATGAGTCAGATATTGTGAATGGAAGTCAAGATAATTTTAAGCTAGAGATAAAGAGTCATTCAATTGACCATGAAAGAACAAAGAGAAGAGTAGAAAACCAAGTTGAGATAAAAAATGATTCTAAGGGTATGAGTGGAATAATATGTTCAAAATATGGCTAGAGCTAGGATGCAAGTGTCCAAGATGTAGGAAGAAGGCTTCTAGAAGACTCAAATTGAAGGTAACAAGTGCTACCCTCCCAACAAAGAGAGCAAGACCTCAAGCCAAACTAATGATCCCTCCTTGGATTGTGAACTTCTTTCTTCCATGAAGAAAAACTTAAGACAAGGCAAAAAAATCTTAAGGGGAGCTTTGTGCTTCAATTTTTTATGGATAAATTCAAAATAATCCTGGGTCTAAAGAAGGCAATGAGTTCTCAGATTCTTCTAACTTGCCTTTGTCTCTACTTCCTTTATTATCTTTTGATATATTTTATCTATTCTGTCTTGCTTATGGCTCTTCCTATTCATTGTTTAAAAGTTAAAAATTAAATGGATAACTTTGTCATCCCTATCTCAAAGATGTCTAGAGAGCCTAGAGAGCCTAGTCTCATTATATTATGGGTAGTCTTTCTCAGAAGATAGAAGGCATGCAAATTTTCCTTTGATATTCTTGGATCCCTTACCAAATTGGTTAATTTGGTTGCCTCCCCTATTGAGGAAGTTTCTTGGATGGCAATTCTTTATGGTTATTCTTGATTCTAAGGATTAGGTGTCCTTTGCTTCTTTTTGGGTTTTAGGGCTATTGGGCCCTTTTCGTTATTTTTGTGCTTTTTTGTAGTGTCCTTTTTCAAGGCTAGTTCCTCTTTGATCTGTTGGGTTGCAGGTTGACCTTGTTCGGTTTGATCTGTTTGTTTGTGTTGCTTATTTGTTAAAATGTTTGGAGAACCTTTCAAAACCTCTTATTTTCCATATTATCAAAAAATATTTAAAATAGAATCTATGTTCTTATTAGGATAATATCAACAAAACCTTATCAAGTGGTATTAACTCAACCGGTTAGACTCCTCAATATTTAAAGAGGAGACCAATGTTCAAATATTGCCAAGTGACATGTGGATAATATCCAAGCTTTGTTATAATACCACTAAATGGTGATGATGTAATACCGATGGGGTCCATTTTAATCCCATATAACTAATTGAAAAAACCCTCTTAAATAAGATTTATTATGATTCCTTTGTAACCAATAATTACAAATTGAAACCCTCTTACACAATATGAATTGCATATGTAAAGCTTTTATAATGCATATAATTATTTCATATTTTATTTTAATCTTATATATATTTGTAATATCTTCTATGTTTTAGTAACTATTGTATAGTAATTTTAGGTGTTTTTTAATTATTCTCTAAATGATTTTGATATGATTTATTAGAAAATAAAAAGCGCTATGTACTAAAAAAAAAATCATATAAATTGTCTTCATATTTGCTTAAAAATTTATTTTTTTACAATTAAAAAATTATATATATATAGTAAAACCGAACAACACCAATAAAACAATAGATCAAAAGAAAATAACACAATGTATGCACAAAATGATAGATATGATTTATTACAAATAAAGGAGCCTAGATCTCCAAATTGTACAATATATTTACCCAAAATATAGGTTTACAATACACTTTATTGCTTTTCATACAATATTACAATGAGAGGGTTTTGAAAATATTCATTAAAACAAATGTTGGTTTCTTCTAAAATCATCTTCACTCCAAAAAATTGGTGGATGGGCTTGTGTATTCCTACAGAACCACCTAAGCTACAAAAACCATCAATGTAAGCACTTCCTACAACCTGCACACAAATAGATCAGAAAATAGGTTAGTAAGACCTACAAGGTCTCCACAGTGTGAGGACCACTAAATATTAAAGTGCATAATATTAATCCTAACTGAAAAGCTTGATAATATAAAGTGAAGATCTACTAGAAACATAAGTAAAATAATAACAAATGATATCTTATCAAAATGATGCCTATATTTTTTATCTGTATTTCTACTTCAGTGATCTGGTGATGCATGAACTTTCATGAGCATTCTTGGGTTTTTCAATGATAAAATAGAAAAGGGAAAATTCCTAGGGGCATATGGGAATGGTGGTGGACACCTCGTAGCATCCTAGAGATGCTCAATTTTTTTTTGAGAATGCTCAATAGCATTCAAGGATAATGGGGGAGTGATATGCATAACTAGATCTGGTTCACAAGGATTTTGGTGATAGAAATTGAGGATGCAACAATGGCGAGGAGGGAGGATGTTAGTAAATTCTAGGATTTTGGATGATGATGGATTCTCTCAATAATCAATGATCAAATTTGAAATTGATTAACCCTAACCGATCAACCTCCATTCACAAGAGTGAATGATGTTTTATAACTTATATTCAACATGTTAGGGTTTTGACGACAACAACAGACGACTGAGAATATATCATGATGAAGGGCTAAGATTATGACTTTTATGTGTGATATGGATCATGTTAAGTGGATGACTAAGATTAAAACGTGATGGATGGCTTAGATTTATTCAAATATATATATTATATAAATATATAAAATATTTATATCTATATAAATAAATATTGAATGGTTGTGATTGTATTGTGCATGGATGGCAAGTGGCTAGGATTTGGTGTCTACATATGCTCCTTTTTGTATCATGTTGCGTGAAACACAATGCAGTGCAAAAATAAGAGATACCTGGTTTGGTGAAGTAGCTTTTTTCCCTTGGTGCGAAAGAATATTGTAGCTTACCCCCTCAATTGGTGAATGAGTGAAGAATGAATCTCACGAGCCAATTGAAATAATTGTGGGTGATATGAATGATGTGTTCTATTTTTGCCCCAATAGAAGAAGGGGTTCTTGACAATGTGGATGATATGAGTGATGTAAATGATGTATTCTATATTTTTCCCAATAGTAGAAGGGGTTTTTGGTAATGTGGGTGATATGAATGATGTGAATGATTGTGTATCATGTAATGCATGATGCAATGGTGAATTTTGCTTTTGCCCCAATAGAGAGAGGGGTTTTGTGATAATGTGGATGATATAAATGATGTAAATGATGTATCCCAATATAGGAAATAAAAATAAAATTTGGTTGCTCCAAGTTGGGGGTGGTTCTATACTATTGAAGAATATTCCTTTTGGCATCATTGAAAAGTAAATTGATGAAAATGCAAGATGACATTAGAATTCAACCTATGGGGGTTAGGGCCGTATAGTGACTATTGAGAAATTATTTCAATTGGAACCAATCATCCTAATAGGCATGTATCCCCGATGAATGTTAATGTAAAGGATATTGTGTAATGAAATTTATCCATGTTTCAATCTCATGAACAAGGACATCAATGACAACTATTGGAAAAATTAATCTGAGCACAATCTCACACAAAAAAAGAGGGACCAAATTAATTTTGATTTTGAACCAAAGGATGTTTAATGATGATATGAGAAACTTTCCTTATGGTGATCTACTCATCCTACTAAATTGCATGGATAGTAAATCACTACAATCACCAGGGGGATAGAGTAAACCACTAGATATGAGATTCACTTAGATGATGTGAATAATGCAATGGTGTATGGATTAATTTTTGTTTTTGCCCCACCAAAAAAAAAAAGTTTTTATTGGATGATATGAATTATGTAAATGAATATGAATGAACAAGTATCCTTATGGTGATCTAATTGTAGACAGCAAAATCCAGCCACTTGCAAGTCATCTATACCTTCCTGTCAGCCATGTGTCGGTCATCCACCTTCCCGCCATTATTTGGCCCAATTTCACCTTTTCCTGCCATTATTTGGCCCAATTTCACCTTTTCCCGCCATTTTTCATCCCCAAATTTATTTAAATTAATATTTATTTTAATATTTTAATATATATATTTAAATAATAGTTTAAGTGATTTGATCTGAGCCGTCCATCCTTCATTTAATCTCATCCGTCCATCCATCTTAATCCATTCCACAACCAAGATTTATTCTCTACCTTTGGATCCGCTTTAATCTTAGCCACACGTTCAAAGTGTCGTTAAAACCCTAAAGTGTGCCCTAAGAGTGGATTATAAATCGAGTCACTTTGATGGCTCAAAGGCTATGTATTTTTCTACTTCTATCTCTGATTCAAATTCTTCTACTGCTATCTCCTCTCTTCTGCTACCCTTTCGCCGCATCCATCGTCGCTTTCGTCGCCGCTTTCACCGCCATTCCTTCTACAGCATTCTACAGAATCTCCCATTCCTGTCGCAAGTGCCCGCGGGTGTTTACCCCTTCACCAAGTGCCCACGGGCGTTTAACAAGTGCCCGCGGGCATTTACCTACAGCCACAGACTCAGACCGACGTCTGTAATCTAGATCCAAAAGCATGCGGGCATTCGACGAGTGCACCAGGGCACCTTCCGCAGCCTATTCTGACAACAACATTACTTCTAGGTGTCGCCTGGTCTAGCTGCGTTAATAGAGAACAAGTATAAATTAGTTTAAAGCAAGTAGCCGTATTTTATGTATTAATCTGTTATTGATTTCCTGCATTCCATTTTTATAGGGTTTTAGATTGTTTCTGAGGGCTCACGTAGTGGAGCCCTCTCATTAATTTCTAACTCCTTGATAGTGTTAATGTGTGTAGGTTTTTGATAACACCAGTTTATTGATGGCAGCTGATTAAGCTGGAGTGGTCCAAGCAAGGGATACGACAAAGCCCACTCACTCTGTTGGGATTGAAGATACGTTCTTCGGAAGCGCCACCATTTGTGCCAGCTAGGGTTTCGGAGAACCCTAGCATAATTTGTAACTGTGTATCACAAATAAAGGGTTACAGGCCCAATTGTATTCAAAAGGAGTTTTTAAACTCCACCGATTAATAGAAATCATTTGTTTTTGTGCAACTATTCTGTACTCTATCATTGTGATTTTATTTCTGTTTGGCGTGTTTTTTTTTTTGCAGTTTTTTTTTTTTTTTTTTTGGAAAAAATTTGTAACCAATTTTTGCAATGTTGTTTTGCGCTTTAGGTCTTCCGAGGTCTTCACCGGTTTTCCCTTCCATTCTGCCATTCTTTCTTTCATAAGTTGATAATGAATTTTGAAGACTTATTCACCTCGCTCCATAATCCATATGATCCGGATAAGCCAATCCCGATCAATCCAAGCCTGATTGACATGGATCGGATTTCATCCCCTCCATCTATTTTAGAGTTCATCCTTTTCAAGGAATTGTTAAGGGCTTTCACCAACTACATTCCTCCTTCACCTCCACATTCACCTTCATATTCTAAGCCAGATGTTTTCCAGGCAGACATAGACGAGAGCAAGGAATAGGAGCTTGATGACATTTTAGATGACATAAATCTGATCCCTACTCCCCATCGGCTTGAGGAAGGTTCCCACATGTCTATTGAAGAAACTATCGATGTAGACCTTAGTCCGGACCAAGATGGCACCCAAATTGTGAAGCTGGCTAAAAGTCTATCATCGGAGGAACAAGAGCAAATGATTGCTCTACTCAAGCGAAAGAAGGAGATATTTGCATGGTCTTACAAAGACATGCCAGGCCTAGACCCTAATTTGGTTGTCCATAACCTCACCTTACAAAAAGATGCTAAACCTGTCAAACAAAAACTTAGGAAAATGCATCCTATTGTGGCCCTCCTAGTTAAATCGGAGATTCAAAAACTTTTGGATGTTAAATTTGTCGTCTCGATTGACTATCCTGAGTGGCTTTCTAACATGGTACCTGTTTGCAAGCCTAACGGGGGGATACGTGTTTGCACCGATTTTCGAGATCTAAATAAAGCATGTCCTAAAGATGACTTTCCTCTTCCAAACATTGATACTCTTGTCGATACCTGTGCTGGTCATGAAATGCTTTCGTTCATGGATGGATTTTCAGGATACAACCAGATTCGAATAAACCCTAAAGATCAACACAAAACAACATTTACTACACCTTGGGGAACTTTTTGTTACAGGGTGATGCCCTTTGGCCTTAAGAACGCAGGTGCAACCTATCAACGAGCCATGACTTATATTTTCCATGATTATATGCATAATATTATCAAAGATTATGTGGATGATTTATTGGCAAAATCTAAAACTCGACAAGAGCATTTTGATGTATTGAAAAAAGTTTTTGATAGGCTTCTAGAGCATAAAGTAAGGTTGAACCCTAAGAAATGTGTCTTTGGTGTTACCTCAGGCAAACTCCTAGGTTTTATTATCTCTAAACGAGGTATTGAGGTGGACCCAAACAAGGTCAAAGCCATTATGGAAATTTGTCCCCCAACTAATTTGAAGGAATTGCGTAGTTTGCAAGGAAAGATTAATTCAATCCGTCGCTTTATTGCACAACTTTCTGATAAATGTAGGCCATTTTGCCACCTACTACAAAAAGGGGTACAATTTTCATGGACAGATGAATGTCAGAAAGCCTTTGATGACATCAAGCGATACTTAGCATCTCCGCCAGTCTTAGCTCCGCCTCGTCCAGGGGTCCCTTTCAACCTTTATATCTCAGCAACGGACTTTGCCTTAGGGACAATGCTTGCACAAAAGAATGAAAAAAATCACGAGCAAGCTATCTATTATATTAGTCGAACATTGGTAAGCTATGAAACCCGATATGCTTATGTAGAAAAGTTGTGCTTAGCAGTGGTTTTTGCCACTAAGAAACTTCGTCATTATATGCTTAGCCATACAACATATGTCATAGCTAGAGAAAACCCTCTGCGTTATATGATGTCTCACACTTATAATAACACTCATACCGCTAAATGGATAATGTTGCTTACTGAATTCGATCTTGAATTCATTATCCAAAAATCCGTTAAAGGTCAAGTTATAGCCGATCAACTTGCGGAAGCTCCGCTACCTAGTGATCATCCTTTGATTATTGAGCTCCTAGATGATTCGGTATTTGCTATCACTGAACAAGAAGAGGACATCATTTCGGAGGAAGATGTTGACATCACACTATTATTTGATGGCTCTAAGTGCACGAAAGGTCAGGGTGCTGGAGTTCTGTTTCATACACCTCAAGGGATACCCATCCCTTTATCATTCAAATTAGACTTCCAATGCACCAATAATACAACAGAGTATGAAGCCTTAATTTTAGGTCTTCAATCAGCCATAGCTATGAGCATTAAGCGTATTCAGATATTTGGGGATTCTCAACTCGTAGTTAAGCAAATTACAGGAGAATACCAAGCCAAAGAACCTACCATTAAGCTTTATCATGATGTAGCAATGAAGTTGCTCTCTAAGTTTGATTGGTATGAGATCACTAGTTTGCCTCATTCGACTAATAGATTTGTGGATGCCATGGCATCTCTTGGATCATTGATTCCAAAGGACTCCCTTGGAAAGGTACAACCCCTAATCATTTCCACAATTTCTAAGTCTGCAATTGTCTGTGCTGAGTCTAAGGATGAAAAAGATGTTTGCTTTATCCATTCGGATCCATATGAGCCTTGGTCTAGTGAGATAGTAGCTTTCCTCAAGTTTGGAACACTTCCACCTAATTTTTCTCGAACTGCCCGCCACTGCTTTAAGCAAAATGCAGCTCATTTTGTTCTTTTGGGGGATGTGTTGTATAAACGTGGATATGATGGAGTACTCCTCCGCTGTCTAGAAGTAGGTGAAACACATAGAGCTATTGCTGAAGCCCATGATGGTACTTGTGGTGGTCATTTTAGTGGAATGGCCATTGCGAAGCGTATTTTACATATGGGGTATTATTGGCCCACTATGGAACAAGATTGTTGCAAGTATGTTAAACAATGTAAAAAGTGTCAAGAACATGCTAATTTAATCCATATACCATCACAAGCTTTACAGCCCATCCAAAGCCTTTGGCCCTTCTCACAATGGGGTCTCGATTTAATTGGCAAGATTTCACCTGCCTCTTCAGGACAACATACTTTCATCATTACGACCATTGAATACTTCACAAAGTGGGTTGAAGCTATTCCTCTAACCGATCTGACAGGTCCTAGAATTGTGGAGTTTATACTTCACCATATCATTTATCTTTTTGGTATTCCCTCTAAAATCATTTCTAATAACGGCAAGTCTTTTAAGAATAAGGATGTTCGAGCTCTTTGCGAAAAGTATAATATCCAACATAGTTTCTCAACTCCTTACTACCCACAAGCCAATGGACAAGCGGAAGCTTCCAATAAGACCATAATTGCTATTCTTAAGAAACTTAAAGAAAATCATAAAGATTGGCATACACAAATCCCCTTGGCATTATGGGCTTACAGAACAAGCATCAGAACTCCCATTGGGGCAACGCCATTTTCTTTGGTCTATGGAGCTGAAGCAATCATGCCTCTTGAGCTCGAGATCCCTTGCGAATTTCTTTGCAGGAATTTATCGATGATGATACTGCTAGACAAGCACGTCTTGATCAACTCACACTCATAGATGAAAAACGAATCAATGCTTTAGAGCATTTGCGAGTTTATCAAGACCGATTGAAACGTGCTTACAATGCCAAAGTTCATCTAAGAGAATTTCAAGTAGGGGATCTTGTCCTTAAAGAGAATCAACAAAACACCAATGCATTGCCGCATCTTTGAGATAAATTCGCAGCTAATTGGTTAGGTCCATATATGGTCACTGAAAGAGTGGGTAATGGAACTTATAGACTTGCCAGTTTAGAGGGAGAGGAAGAACCCGAACCACTTAATATTATACACTTGAGGGCATTTTACGCATAGTTTGAATTTTATATGTACATATATACATGGATTGTAAAAAAAATAAATAAATAAATAAATAAAATAAATAAATAAAAAGAATTTGAATTTCATTGTTAGTTGCATACATCTCATTCAAAAACATTGCATTTCATGTGCATACATCTCATTGAAAACCATAACATCTCATTTTCAGCCATAGTTGCATATCATGGTAGAGACCATTCTATCTTTTGGATATAAAATTTGGTCAAGCAAAAGTCATGTTGCCTTAATCAGGGGCACCTTCATAAAATCCATCAAACCGAATTGTCATTCGTACATCCATTTTCCATTTGCACATATATACATTGCCAAAATGTTTTCGAGTCACTCGGCCATTTCTAGTGTTTTAAGCAAACTTCGAAATGCATGTTAAAGTCCTCTAGGGCCATATCACCAATTACACTAAATAAAATCTTGAGTATTGGGAAATGATTTCAAAAGCGGTCTTGAACCTATCACATTTTCACATCTTAAAAACATCTTGTGTCAAAGAGAGATAACACCAACCTTGGGTTGTGCCTTGAAGTGAAAAGGGTAATCCTCGTTTGTCCTATCATGCAAACATAGTCCATAAAACAGTGGTTCTTACCACTATCACAAGCAACCACAAAATATAAATATAAACAGAGTAGTAAGGATAGGGTAAAATTCTCATCATACTTCGGTTGAGAATCCGATTCCCCAAAGCTCTAAGGAAATGAACATTTTTCACACACCACTGATCCCAAATAAGTTGTAAGGATCATACTACTTGTCCAGTCAGACGGATAGGTAGTCACCCCCAAGGCTTACAAAGGTCAAAAACAACATGGACTATGGAGTTAACCTTCACCAAGGCTATAGACGCTTGACTGGCAGTGGAGTATACTCATTGCGTGGTGACATGTCTCTCCTCAAAGAGAGACCTCTAAATTCTCATACAGACAAACTAGCTTTGGGGTCTTCTCCATAACAGGGTTACCTAATTTGTGCAAGATGAGGTTAATGAACACACTTGCACACACACAGGTTTTTGATTGCCTAGAGTCACTACCATGCTTCTGATTTGGTTAATGAACTCACATGCACACACATTTGGTCCTAGTTGAATTAGGCGGTATTAGTAAGTTTGTTTGATACCACTAGCATGTTTGAGTCTTTGTAAAACAGTCTTCCTCCATATTTTCTTCCATATCAACCTCCATATCTTCTTCAATATTCATGTCATTCCATACGTCATTCATTCACAAGCTACCAAGTTTAGTGCCCCTGATTAAACAATTATGATAACAGTTGGCTAAATCTAACTATCTAAAAGTATGAGTGCTTATTAGTGCATATTTCATTTACTTAGTCTAGCATTAATCATCTATAAATTTGCATTCCATTCCATCACATATGCATCAAAAACATTAAAACAAATAAAAACATGCATCACAAAAACATAGGCATTCACACAAAAGAGAGTAAAACACCAAATAAATAAAAGCCATGTATATATATGCATGTATACAGATCAAAACGTACAGTGAATGCCAAAAGGCTACAAAATACAATAGAGCACCAAGGCTCATAAAGAGTGCATCTAAGCACTAAGCTAACCATCAAAAGAGGACCCCTGTGACCTAGTAGGAGCCCTAGACCTAGTGGTGTGCCTAGACTCACTACACCTAGAGACAGAGGAGGATGGAGGATCAGGAAACACAATGTGATGCCTAAACAATGTGTCCTCTAGAGCCTCAATATAACGAGTCCTAGACCTAAGTCTAGATATGTCTATCCCGTGTCGTCGCTCTCGCTCCGCTAGCTCTGCCTGGAGTCTCATAACCCTGTCATCTTGGGGCACCCAAGTCGTTCCATCCAAGGCCGCCTGCATCTGGGCCATCCTGTCCTCCTGAACAGCTATCAGGGCATCCTGCTCTGCAACTTGTTGCTCCAACCGAGCTATTCTCTCATCCCAAACCGCTAGCATAGCATCACGCTCTGCTATCTGCTGCTGCAGCTGAGCCAGATCATCCTCGTGCCCGCTAGGGGGTACCTCCCTAGTCTCTCCTACGGCCTCTCCTAGGCCCTCGCCATCATCCTCCTCGTCATCTCCGCTCCCCGGTGTCTGTCGTACCATCTTCCCCTTTTGCCTTCGACTATCAGCTCGAAGGCGGGGACCCTCCCTGCGCTTGGGAACCTCTGCGGTTCCCTCATCCTCTCCAGCTCCAACAACCACCAATGGTGGCTCCCACCTTGGCTCTACGGCCATCCATGCTGCATACTCAGTTGTTACCCCGACGTCATCCACCTTGGGGATATCCATGTCCTCATTGTCTTCTGTTGCCTCTCTCCATGGATCGGCACATGACAAATCCCCCTTTGATCTGTGCCTTCGATAGCGCACTGGCTCACCGGGGACATCCTGTATCAATCCGACCTGGCGGAGCACTCGAGACATCTGTATGTACTCCGCCTCGCTGTGGCCCCAACCCACTACCCATCTAGCCTATCGCACCCATTTTAGATGCTCTCCATCACCGATCCATCTCGCATCCTGCCAGGGCCTCCAAATGACTTGGGCATCTGTCAAGTCCGCCCATAAACTCCTATACCATTGCCCCGATCTCATGGGGCGGCTCGGTTGTCTCTCCTCCGCCACTGGCCATCTCCTACCATAAGCCTGGCTCATGTCCCAGTAAGCACATGGCAACCCCTCCGGTCGGGCCACTCTGAAGTGCTCCTAGCCCCAGCACTGGAGAACCAAACTATAGCCTAGGCCCTTTCGGCCCCGTCTCCGAACCTCATACAACTCCCGGTACACCTGCGCCAATAAAGCGGGCACCCAGGCATACACTACCCTATTAGTGAGCATCTCACTCACTACACCCATCAGGTTCCATGGAAACCTGCACCCGGTGCTGTTTGGGGCCACAATGTTGGCCAATACGAACATCATTAGAGCCTCCACCACTACCAACTCCTTGGCCATATACATGGCCAAGTAAGGAATCCCCCCGCTCTCCGTCCGGATCTCCCTCCAGTCATCCCCAAACAACTTGGCCATCTCCGTGGCCCTATCTCATCCAAACTCCACCTGTGCCCCCTCCACGGGCACCTTGAGGATGCGGTATACATCCTTAAGCGTCACCGTCATCTCTCTAGTCGGGAGCTGGAACGTCCCCCGATCTGGATCCCACCTCTCGGCCAAAGCCGAGAGGTACCCCTCATCTGCCCGAACTACCTCCAACTAGGCTACCTCCGCTAGCCCTACTGCCTCCAATATCTCCCAGTATTCCTAGGACAATGACCTCCTCATCCCTGGAATGATAGGGGAGAATCGGTGTCGTGCCTCTAACACCCTAAGCTGCAAAACAACAAAACAAAAATTGGTTACAAAATTTTTCCAAAAAAAAAAAAAAAAAACAAAAAAAAAAAAAAAAAAAAAAAAAAAACAAATAAAAGTACTTGCTTAAATAAACAAATACCTCAGCTGGCTGCACTGGCGCATCCGCTCCCATCTCCGCCATAGCTTCCACGTGCTTCACTCTCCTACACAACCTTTCACTTCACTTCACTTCATTCCACTCCCTCAGACGCATTTCTCTCAAGCTCGAACGCACAAATAAGCGAAATTCTCACTAAAACTGTTTAAATAGCTGGTTTTGGTGCCCTGAAATGCAGTGGGGCATTTCATGGCACATTCAGACGTAGTGGGGCATTTCATGATGCATTCAAACACCGGTGGGTGTTTCTGCCACCTCCAAATGCATATCGATGTTTGGTATCAGTATTGAATAAAAGAACAAAACTTACAAAATTGAAGCTTACCTCCTCCAAATTTCATCAAATTGCATCCATCCATTCTTCTTATCATAATAAAACATTTTGTGAAGGTTACAACAGTTTTGGAAACAAATTTTTTCATTTTGCTCAAAAAGCGCATCATTCATCATTGATTTACAAATTGGGTTAAAAATAGTCAAAACCTTCACAAAATTAACCACATTCATCAATTATTCTGATCTATCGTCAATTTCATTCATTCTTCTTTCATCATACATATTTTTGCCAAATCAAATTAAAGTAAACCTCGTATCTAGTGGTATATTCTATCACCTTGGCGATTGCAGCGATTTGCATCCATGCAATTCGGTAAGAGGATTAAACCACCATAAGGACACTTACCATTTATCATCATCAATTATTTCACTGTTTGAAAATTGGAAATCAATTTTTGGTATCCTACTTGTCAAGTGACCTCATACCAAGATCAATTTGCTCAACAGTTGTCATTGATGGCCTAGTTCATGGGGCCTTAAACGTGGACAAATCTTCAATATCATCATTATTTTGAGTCTTGCTAGAGATTAAGGCTACCTAGGTTGATTGGTTCCGACCCGAGGAATTATCCATACAGTCACTAGGAGCATCTCTGAAGTTTTGGACTCTTTCATATTGCATCTCTGCATATCAATGGCACCAACAAGGCAATTTCATCAACAGTATGGATTCACCCACAGGAGTTGGGGCATCCGTTATCAATTTCTAACTTCCCTATAGTGGAATTCATCTTACATGATCATGGAATTTATAATTTGGCGAAAATCCCTTTATAACCGTTGGGGCAGAAAACGGTTCATCTTTCACATCACTCATATCATCTTCAATCATATTCTTTTCTGGTTTGTACACCAACCCCTTTTCTGTTGGGACATAAACAGATGGTTCATACACCAACCCCTTTTTTCACCGTTGGGGCAAAAACGGTTCATTTTCTTTCGAATTTCTTCCAATTGGCTCGTGAGAACCATTCTCGCTCGCCAATTGAGGGGGTAAGCTGATAAATTCTAAATATTCTTTTATTATTTGGTCTTCAAAGTTGTGCTTTAGTCTTGAGAGAGAGTTGCGTCTGATCCAGCTTTTCAGGTGTCCTAAGTTTTTGTGCTGCATTGTGTCTTCACACAAAGCGGCTCAAAAAGGGCATCTGTAGACACCAAAATCCAGCCACTTGCAAGTCATCTATACCTTCCTGTCAGCCACGTGTCGGTCATCCACCTTCCCACCATTATTTGGCCCAATTTCACCTTTCCTGCCATTTTTCATCCCCAAATTTATTTAAATTAATATTTATATATATATTTTAATATTTTAATATTTTAATATATATATTTAAATAATAGTTTAAGTTATTTGATCTGAGCCGTCCATCATTCATTTAATCTCATCCGTCCATCCATCTTAATCCATTCCACAACCAAGATTTATTCTCTACCTTTGGATCCGCTTTAATCTTAGCTACACGTTCAAAGTGTCGTTAAAACCCTAAAGTGTGCCATAATAGTGGATTATAAATCGAGTCACTTTGATGGCTCAAAGGCTATGTCTTTTGCTACTTCTATCTCTGATTCTAATTCTTCTACTGCTATCTCCTCTCTTCTGCTACCCTTTTGTCGCATCCATCATCGCTTCTGTTGTCGCTTTCGCCGCCATTCCTTCTGCAACATTATATAGAATCTCCCATTCCTGTCGCAAGTGCCCATGGGCATTTACCAAGTGCCCACGGGCATTTAACAAGTGCCCACAGGCATTTACCTACAGCCACAGACTCATATCGACATCTGTAATCCAGATCCAGAAGCACGTGGGCGTTCGACGAGTGCACCAGGGTGCCTTTCGCAGCCTATTTTGACAACAACATTACTTCCAGGTGTCGCCTGGTCTAGCTACGTTAATAGAGAACAGGTATAAATTAGTTTAAAGCAAGTAGCCGTATTTTATGTATTAATCTGTTATTGATTTCTTGCATTCCATTTTTATAGGGTTTTAGATTGTTTCTGAGGGCTCACGTAGTGGAGCCCTCTCATTAATTTCTAACTCCTTGATAGTGTTAATGTGTGCAGGTTTTTGATAACAGATCCGGTTTATTGATGGCAGCTGATTAAGTTGGAGTGGTCCAAGCAAGGGATACGACAAAGCCCACTCACTTTGTTGAGATTGAAGATACGTTCTTCAAAAGCACCACCATTCATGCCAGCTAGGGTTTCGGAGAACCCTAGCATAATTTGTAACTGTGTATCACAAATAAAGGGTTACAGGCCCAGTTGTATTCAAAAAGGAGTTTTTAAACTCCACCGATTAATAGAAATCGTTTGTTTTTGTGCAACTATTCTGTACTCTGTCATTGTGATTTTATTTCTGTTTGGCATGTATTTTTAATCTACACTAATCATCCTATCAATTTGCATGGATAATCAATCGCTACAATTGCCAAGAGAATAAGGGATCCTATAGATACAAGATTCACTTGATGATGCAAGTGACTTTAACAATGTTGAGTAAATATGTATGGAATTGTGGATGATATGAATGATGTAAATGAATGTGAATATGAATGGTGCTAGGAATGTAAATTATCCGATGATTGAGATAGTGGATGTGGTATTTTTATAAAATTTTAGACCGTTTTGAGGTGTTTGTACGTGATTTAGGTGTTTTCATGAATTTTGATCATAATAAAAAATGAAGCATCCAAAATGATATGTATCATCACAAAACATAATGGAATGATGAAATGGTTGCATGAGTGAATTTTGGAGTGATTTTGTGGGGGATTTCTATTTTTTGAGGCCCTTTGAGCCCTTTTGCAATATTCTAGAGCCAAACACTGGCTAATGTCCACATCAGGCATAGACATGGGAGAGAATCTACCACCTGGCATACATAAGGCAATGTTTAAGTATACTAAAAAAATTCCCATGGGCATTTGAGTGGACCAAAATTGGTTATAAGAGGGTTGCAAAGATAAATTTGGGTTCATTCTTATGTTCAAGAGTTTTAGAAGCAGCGTATGAGGAGTGAAGGAGTGAGTGAGCTAAGGAGTGTGGAGGAGTGAAGTGATGGTGATGGAGGGGATGGATGTGGTAGTAGGCATGGAGGTGCAAGTGGTTGAGGTAAGTTCCCTTGGCACTCTTGTTTAAATTTTTGCAAGATTTTTTTGTGTGCAATGTATATGCTAGTAATGTATTTGTTGTTGTGTTGTGCTATAGTTGAGGATCTTGGAGGCTCGATACAGGTTCTCACCTATTATACCAGGGATGATAAATGCCTTGTAGAAGGCCTATTGGGATAATTTTGAGCAGATGGGATTGGTAGGGGTTATGTGGATTGAGGTGGTAGGGGCTGATGATGGTACCTCTCCAACTTGGTAGAGATATTGGGTCTAAATAGGAGGACCTTCCAGATCTCGATAGGGGAGGTGACAACGACACTGGAAGATGTATACCGAATCTTCCAAGTGCTAGTGGAGGGGTTGCATGTCCAAGTTGGAGACAATAAGGAGTATAAACTAAGGTGGATACTTGAATATGGATGGAGAGATGTGAGTGTGAGGGATGGAGGGATAAGGTATTTGACCATGTATGTGAAGAAGGAGTTGGAGGTGTTGCCCACCTTGATCATGTTCATGTTGACTAACATATTAGTGTCTAACAACACTAGATGTTAGTTAGCATAGAAAATGATTAGACTGGTGTACGATATGATCAATGAGACTTGAGTATATGCATGGACACCGATTCTACTGGAATAGATGTATCTAGAGATATATGAGGTGAGGAGGTAGAGGTAAAAGGGATTAGGTTGTAGTGTATTACTATAGTGTTGGGATTGGGAGCACTTCAGTGTGGCTCATCCCATGGGTTTGCATTGCATAGAGTGGGATAGGGATAAACCCTATGCTTTGAGGTGGTAGATAGATGAGGAGGTTTATCCAAGTCATCCTGGTTGTAGTGGATAGGATTGCAAGGATCTATGGGTAGGCTTGAAACTGAATCATGTGTGTTGGAGACCATGGTAAGGTGCTAGGTAGCCTAGTAATGGAGAGCAACTATGGAGAATCTAGTAGGCTAGAT
The DNA here is from genome assembly GCA_028583015.1 of Wollemia nobilis. Lineage (NCBI taxonomy): Eukaryota > Viridiplantae > Streptophyta > Pinopsida > Araucariales > Araucariaceae > Wollemia > Wollemia nobilis. Next base: position 20,074,638 of record JAQPPZ010017235.1, read on the forward strand.
GGGTGGTTGGATGGCATGGGAGTGAGGTGGATCTAATCTAGTTCTCATGGGTATTGTGGTAGTTTGGGTTGAGGTAGGGAGTACTTGAGGCTCCTATGCTCTATAGGCATTGGGTGGATGAGTCAAACCTACTATGTATGGAGTGGTGGGTGGATTATGAGTATGATGAGGATATAGATCTCCTAGATGTAAACAATGCCAAGACCATAATAGAGTATGAGGTTTAGTTTACTTCATAGATACCATGGATATCGAGTAAAGTGGTTGAGAAGAGTAGAAAATATGAGGAGGATATAGAGAAGGGGGAATATGAGGCTCCTCGATCTTAGAAATATCATTAATCCAATGGTTATAAGATGTGGATGAGGGATGCAACAAAGTAGATTCTAGAGATTAGAGGTGATGGTGATGGGGAAGATAATATGGAGGAGGTTCTAAAGAGACCTCCTAGTTGGAGTGAGGAGTGGGTGAGTCTCAAGGTTGAGTGGTATCGGATCTACCAGATGGTGGTAGAGTGGGATGGATAGATATCTTAGCTACAAATAGAGTTGGAGGTACAAATGGTGATAGGTGGAGGGGAGGATACAATATTGAAGTTCTAGGTAGAGTTGGAATAGAGGGACTCTTGTCAAAGGTATGATGTACTATATATTTATTCCTAGGAGAGGTATATATAGGATTTAGATAATCTACTCATGCAACACCGCATTGGGCTACCATATCAATCTTCCTCTATAGTGGGTTATGTTATGAGTAGTGACTCTAGGCATAGTGACTCTAGATCTAGGTCGCTAGATCTAGGACTCCTTTAGGGTCACAGGGTCTACTTTTGGGCACTAGCCAATGCCTTGCTATACTTTTGTGTTATGAATTTGTGTGGATGTTTGTGTGAATGCATATGTATGTGATGTGATAAATGATAATGTGATGATGATGTGTATGTTTTATGATGATAATAGAAATGAACTAACAAATTAATGATAATTTGTAGTTTAGATTTTTGCTTGACCATGTATATAAATGTTGTTTAATTAGGGGCACCAAAATGGTGGTATGTGAAATGGAAGAATCATGTAAGGATATGATAATGATATGGATGTTCTTGGCTTATGAATAGCTGATTTGGAATTATTTTTATAGAGACTCAAATATACTAGTGATTTCTAACAAACTCACTAAGTTTTGTCTAATTTCTCTAAGACAAAATGTGTGTGAAATGGATGTTCAATTACCAAACCATGAGTATGGTAATGACTCAAGGTAGTCAAGAACCAATGTGTGTGCAAGTGAGTTCAATAACACATCTTGAGTAAATTGAGACGAAATCTATCATGGAGGAGACCAGGAAGCTAGCTTATCCTTATGTGCGGTTAGAGGTCTCTTCAAGAGAGACATATCACCACACATTAGAATACTCCATTGCTAGTCAAGCATCTATAGCCTTGGTGGATATTAGCCCCATTTTCCAATGAGATGATCCTTAATTTTTGGGGATTCAAACTACCTAACCATCTAGATGAAAATGGAGTGTTATCCTTACAAATTTGGGGATATGTGGTGTGTGATTTGTAAGAGTTAGAGCTTTGGGGAGTTAGATTATCAACTAAAGTGTGATGAGAATTTTACCCTATCCTTAATACTCATTATTTTGTTTGGAAGTGTTGATAGTGGTGAAGACCATTTTTTTTTATTGTGGACTATGTGCATAGTGGGACAAGCAAAGATGACCTTTTTTGCTTCGATTTTCAACCCAATAATGGTGTTATCCCTTTTTGACACAAGATGTTTTTAATGTGTGAGATGTGTTTGGTTCAAGAATATTATAGTCAATACCAAAACTCAAGATTTTATTTAGTGAAGATGTGATTTGGTCCTATAAAAATTTGACATGCATTGGAGTTTGCTTGAAATACTAGGAGTGGCTGAGTGATCGAAAACACCTAGGGATAATGAAGTGATAATACCAATGGTAAATTAATTTGTGAGATGGTGTAATAAAATGGATATGAAATTAGGGGTGCTCATGATTAAGGCAACAAGATTTATTGGATCAATTATTGCTAAAACTTAACAAATGACCCTAATATGGTGGATGAAATGTACTGTAATGACAATGAATGTGTTTGTGCAATCTAGATGTATGCAATGATATGTGTGGTGTGTTTTTTTTTGCTTTTTCTCTTTATTTTTTAGCCATGTACATATAAATTTATGTAAATCACATTAAGCCTAAAACACTCTCAAGTGAATAATGTTTAGTGGTTCGGGCTCTTCTTCTCCCTCTAGACTAACAAGTCTATATGTTCCTTGACCCACATTTTGGGTGAAAATGTATAGAATTGTAGACACATAAATGTGTCATGTCAATGTGACTACTCATATGGGACATGCTATAAGACCATATGGAAGACCTTGGACAAATACCAAGGTATAGTAGTGGTTCTACCCACTCATTTAGGCTGAGACCTACGGATAACAGAGTTGATCGTGCCTTAGAGCTATGGCTAGCAGTCAGAATTAGTTGAACTTTGGCCAATCCAAATTCAGTTATAATGGCCAATTGGTTGCAGATCCAAGTGGTTTTGGGGTGGAAATATCTATAAGCTTCCCTCCAATTGCTCTAGCTATCCATTATTGATCTTTGCTTCCTCAAGAAGCTAAGACATAGCCTTCCTAGAGGTTATAAGAAATCCATCCAAAATGGAAAAAGAGAGATGCATAGGAGAATTTGAATGTCGAAGCCCTGATGAATTTAGTGCTCACCTACTTGCATTGAGAGAATTCCTTTGGCTAGCATTGAGAGGTTGAAATGATAATTGAAGTCATGGAGGTCTTAGGAGGCTAGAAGAATCAAGAAATGAGATTACGAGCAATCCATCAACAATAAGAGTAATTAAACCACCAAATCTATCAGAGGACATAGAGATGACCCTTGAACCATCAATTCATTAGGGAAATTGGATATCTAGGCCATATTTGAAGGGCAAGGGTATTTTTGGTTTCATCGCAACTGTTAGCCACGACTAACAGTTCTCACCGCACGACAGACCCACGATCAGGTTCAATATCCATATTTCCTTGGTCTTTAGCCATAGGTTTTATTTCATTTGCATTAGAATAGATAAATCAAGTGTATTTTTGCTTTATTAGAGATTTCTATCCAATAGAATTAAGATTTTAGGCATCTTTCTTCTCATTTGGTATTTGTAGTTAGTAGGACAATAATGCTCACATTTCATGCTTTCATGCTTTTGATTTCATAATTAGGGCATTAGATAGATAATTATATCTTTCATTTATATATTTCATGGCAATATTTCATGTTTAACATATGCTTACTATGTTTCTTGCACTTTCTTGATTTCAAGATTTCATGGCATCTTTTTGTATAACTTCCTTTTAAAGCCTCATAAAGAGAGGCCTCCTTTATTACTAATATGCTTCTTGTTGTTTATTGTATGTAGGACTAACAGGGTGTTGATATGCAAGAAAATAAATACCTCTAATCATGGAGAAGGTCATCGATACCTTGGAGCAGTTCGTGTGCATTTAGGAAGCCTGTGAATTACACCTACCCTTGCATGGGGATTTTTCTATGATTGTAATAATTGTATCACATTGGGTATCCCTAAGAGGGATGGATTTGTAATTGAGCTTCATTGGAAATTTAATAAAAAGGAAGCCCTACTTTGTGGTTATTTGTAAATTCATCTATCTTTTATGCTTTATGTGATGTTTCAATTATTATTAGTTTAGGTGTATGCTTCCTAGGTTGCTACAGAAGGCGATCATGGTGGGAAATCTGAATTTTATGCCAAAAAATACTGATGCACTATATTTTGTGATGTTAAGTACTAACCATGGCTAAGAACCATGGTTAACAATTGTAACCATGGCTGACACTCATGGAAAACAGTTGCAGCTATGCCATAGAGCTACGGTCAATAGAACACAAACCATACAATAGGCAGTCAAATCATCATTGAACTTGAATCTGAAGTAATCTTAATTTCCCTATGTTTTTCCTGTTTTGTCTATGACTGATTTTACCAAAATGCATGAAATGGTAGATTAATTAGGAAACATAATGAAAAGGTAAAATAAAATGATGAATCCCTAGGACCTTTTCAGCTTTTCCTACTAGTCACTGCTAGGAACAATGGACCTATAATTGCAGTCCACCCTAGTCTCCAACGGTCTAGGCTTTTTGTGTTGATTTTGCATTCATGAGGTCCAATTAGTGGCCATACCCTCATAGGTAATTGCATTCTCTGAATTTCATTTAGAATAGTCATGCAATTGAAAAGTGAAACATTCTTTTGGAAGCATGTAGAATCATTTGAGTGTTGTTTTATGTATTTCTATTTCATGTAAAGTAAAAGTAACCACATACATTGTAAACACTAGTGAGTTGGAAGTCACATCAAACCACTAGTAGGGTTCAACAATGGTGGTAGTTATTTTCCATCCGTTGGCCCAAATCCCTCAATATTTTTGTTACTATACCAATACTAACTCCAAGATCCATCCTAACCATGCAAAATAGCATGCATTCCTCTTTGTAGGGGTGTATCATTGCATACGGGGTATCAGGGTAAGGATCGGTAGGACCTGTGCTCCTTGCTTGGGTGTGGGTTTCATATCCACATTTTGGGGGGATTACATGACTTGGAGTTCATTTCCAAATTTTAGAGCTATGAGTATATAGGTGAAAGAACTTTAACAATTGAGTATATCATCAACATTTTGAAAACACAATGAGAGTTACTTTTTGATACAAAAAACTTGGAAAACACATCAAACAGTTTAGGGCTCACAAACAAAAAAAAATTAAAAAGAGATAATCATCATTGTTTACTTTGTTTGCCTTAAAAATTACATAAGAGATAATATAATATCATGGTGCATACATAGAGAGGTTGATCTAGGCATAGACCCAAGATTGAAGCTGATGCTCCACCTAATGCACAACACAATGTAGAAGGCCCTCTACCATAGAATCCTCCCAAAAATAGTTCAATGAGTATTAGAGGGGGTAATTATATGCACAAGGATCCTATTGAGAATACACCATTATGAGTAAGTGCTAGACACTCTTTGAGGCATAGATCAGGGCATAGGGCTTCCCAACTTGGGGGTCTTGAATGAGGTATCATTTACTGTGATTTCACTCCACGTGCATACATAGGATCTGATGAGGAGTATGTCATAGAGGGATCCAAATTGGTACCCCTATGACCTATAGCTATGGAAGGCTTGAAACAGCCACAATTTGAGTATAGACAGGTTCAGGACCTACCCATTTAGGGTTAAACAGAGGGTCACTTTCGAGCGTAGGCCCATGTAGACTCCCTACAGAGGTGAGCCTTGTAATATCACCATAGAAATTTCTAAAGTGGGAGTTAATTGTATGCCACATCATGAGCCTTGGTGTAGTAGATAGTTATATGGTCTAGATAAAGTCCTAGGATAGCTAGGTTATAAAACTTCACCTACGCCCTCTCGTTATATGAGTGTATGCAGTGGAAGTATGATTAGGACCATAAGAGAGCCTAGAGAGTGCTCCAAGCATTCTTGTGATATGTGTACCCCTACATATCATGTGGGCACAGAGTATATGTGATAGCTAAACATGAATGCCATATTCACAAACAAGGGCAAGATCATAATGAATCGGGCCATTGGAGATACACCCATAAAGCCACTTGAACAGAGCACACACACCAGAGGCCTAATACGACTGATCACAAAGATAGATCTCATAGACTAGTGTTAGAGTAGAGATGTTAGATTCTCCAAGACCAATTGGAGGATGTTCATGTAGAGTGGGAACACCTCAAAAATAGGAACACTCAGAGGTAAAGGTTCATAAGATAATGCTTATATGAACAACACATGCGTGAGTAACACGTCCTTGATCAAAAGGAGCACATTGAGAGGGAGGACTGATTGGCCAGTGCTAGTTTACCTCCTCATAGTGAGTACAGGGAGTGCATTGATAAACGAGTTGTTTTGTAGCTTGAGTTGTACCCTGAGCCTATAGACACCCATACTCGCCATATGACCCAACATAGAGATCGATGCCCTACATATAAACATCATGGGCATAGCCAAGATGAAGAAGAGGTCAAAGAAGATATAGATCAAGAATATCTTGAAATCTCCCTAGTTGAAGTGGATGATGAGCCCAGTCATCCACCTCAACAGAAGAGGAATCTACCTCCGAAGGTGCCTCCAAGGTAATCCAGAGAAGAGGATTCCTATTTTTGCATGTCTATAAGGCCTTGGCAAAAAAGGTTAAAGCTATTAAGAAGCAAGGGATGGCTTATCAAAAGCCTACCTTGAATAAGATTCATAGTGAACCTTTATACTTGTCAATGCCTATTCTGACCTATCTTGAGCATTTTGAGATGTCTAGGTTGGAGAATTTAAAGGAGAGGAGGACACTCAGGAGCACGTTACAATTTTTTTAGACATGTACTTTTATATCGAAAGCAATGATGCTTTTCTCCCATGGAACTTCATTACAAACCTCTTAGGCCCATCCCGGGAGTGGTTTAATCAGCTCAAGAGGCACAATATCACCAGTTTTGAGCAACTAGCCAATGCATTTCTTGAACACTTCTCATTTGGTGTCAAGAAAAAGGTAAAACTATCTGATTTGGCTCCTTTAATGCAACATGATGATGATCCAATTATAGATTATGGGAAATGATGGAGAAATATAATGGCAAAGCTACCATTCTCCATCTCTGCTTCTGAATTAAATTGAATATTTATGAAAAGTTGTGCAAAGCATATTTCATTATTATTATAGTTGCAACAATATCAAACCTTCGAGGAGGCTTTGGCATAAGCCAAAGTGATAGAGGATATAAAGTTATAGGAGGGTAACTTGAAGCTTAGAAATAAGAAGGAATGGAACAAGAAGAGCACTAAGAAACAATAGGCCAAGTCAACACACATTAATCAGGTGGTTGTAAACATTTAGAAAGGGGATAAGGGGTAGCAATAGTGAAATTATCAAGCCCAAACTCCTCCTACATAGTATGAGAAACACAACAACAATCAGAGGGGTAAGGATAAATAAAGACACCCTCCTCATATATTCATGCAATTATCAGAATCATTGACATCAATTTTCCATCAATTGTGTGAGGCAAAGGCAATAAACTTACTTGAGATTAAATTATTGGACCCTAATTAACCCAAGCCTAAGGGGTATAAGGATGATCAATATTGCATATTTCATCAAATTAAAGGCAACAAAATTGAGGTATGTTGGTCGTTCAAACAATTAGGAAAAAATATGATTGAAGGAGGTACACTTCTTGTGGACAACCTGCAAGTGCCTGACAATCAGAATATGGGGATTTACAAGAATCCTCTACCCAACCATGAGGTACCAAGGAACAATATTGTCCAAGTCAATCAAGTACGCATCAAACCACCAACCCATGGGTTCATTATAATGGTCATCATTATCACAAGACATGTGAGGTATGAAAATACAAATTAGCCTCCATTGCCCATTAGAGTCCAAGTTGTGCCTCCTCTAAGGGCAGCTCAGAATGTGCCAGGCCCACCAACTAGACCGATGGTGACAATCAGGGGTAGGTTAATTCAAAATCTACAAACGACTGTGAAGTTATCAATTTATGAGTTTATTTAGTAGTCTCCCAGGAATAGGGAGACACTTATGGATATTTTAAGGTCCATAAAAGTGTAGTACCAGGATCTTGAAGCATTCACATACTTCATGGAATACATGCAGTAGTGTCAAGAATCGGTCATACAATTTCATGATCATGAAGTCAAGATGGTTTCCACTATCATAGTGGATCTACCACTCCATATTATAGAATGTGTAAATCACATACTATTCAAACAGGTTTTGATTGATACAAGATCATCAATCAATATAATCACAACCAAGGCATTGACATACCTAAAGTTACCAAAAATGTACATCATACCTTTTGCCTTCATGTTGAGAGCTTTTAATTATGCATTATGCTCAATTGTTAGCACAATAGTCTTATCTATTCAGGTGGGATTAAATACCATCCCCGTGATGTGTCATGTGATCAAAGGTGCTATGCAATACAACATACTTCTAGGGAGACCTTGAAAATGAGAAATGTGTTGTGTCCCTTCCATTCTCCATCAATGTATCAAATACGTGCATGAGGGATAGGTTCACATGGTGTCTTACGATGAAGAATCATTCAAATACATGAATCTAACAGACTTACCAGGGTATTTTGTGCTCCCTTCAATGCACCTGGACATGCATCCAGTGCCACCGATCAAAGAGCTATAAGGCAAAATGAATCAAGTGTGTGCCAAATCTATAACATATGTATCTCAACAATCAAATCACATGATAGCTGCTTCTACTAAACTATATACATCCATAGTGTGGCAAGATGATAAGAAGTTAAAGGTAAAGAGGGGTGAAAAAGAGATAAAGCAAGGACCCAAACCAGTTGTCATCAAGATCCCTACTCCCATGGAAGTAAAGGATGCTCATGGAGAAGTTGAAGAGGCACACCAGCCTGCTTCACCTACATTTTTAGTAGGGTCATTTACTCCGTAGATGACCATACATTTGGTTAATACTAGATTGGGGGAATATATCATGTAGAATGTGACATTTACACTAATAATTGAGACTACACAAGACATGGGCCGATCACAAGCCCATCACTTCCTCATAGGGATAGTAGTACCACTGGGGGTGACTCCTAATCAAACCAATTTCATCTATGGAGGGCTCGACCAACTTGCATATTACACTTCCATGGATGAAGATGATGATGAACCATTCATCATGAATTTTCATTATCTTTCCAACCCAAAGTATGCCTTACAATATTTTAAGTGTTACCATTGGCATGGTTACGGTCTCAAATTATTTGAGAAGGGGCGTAGAAGGTCTTATGAACCATAGTATCAATTTACTACTGATAGGTTCAGGTTAGGATATTATATTGGAGGACAGGATGAACTCCTCATGGCATATTTAGACCACTTGTACCTCAGTCTGAGGTGTGAAGTTGACTTCAATACTTATCACCCCAATCCCACCTCTTTTCATAGGGATAACTGGGTAGTGTCTTACATCACTATAGTACCACCTGAGACATATCACGAAGACATATTGGTGGAGACTGATCTAGAGCATATCTCAAGAGACAACTTGGAGGAAAAAATTTATGAGGTAGCTGATGATATATGATTTCAAGTTATAATCACTAGCCTAGAGATAGATTCCAATATAGAAGATCATCCTAATGAGGATAGTGCAGAGTCTATCTTTGAGATATGTGGATGGATTTATATATATGAGAGTAATTATGATGATGAGTCCTTGAACAAGAAGTAATCTAAGGGTGAAACTGAGTTGGCTTACTTGAGTCCTCTTAATTTACATCAACTGCTACAATCGAAGATAGTCATCAAGGATGAGCAATCCTCCATGTTTGATAGTAGTTATTGATAGTGGGCTTTCATGGGACTCCATCTTCCTAATCTCCTAGTTCCAGTTGGTAGCGGTGAGTATTTTCATTATGATAGTGATGATGAAGATGAAATAGAGGGTGCCTACTTGGGACCTCCCTACTTGCATCATCGTAATGCACCATACACTACAACTAAAATATATATAGATATATCAATCTCCACCCGCACCTCAGAGGAAGAGCTCATAACTTGAATATAATTTATCATATGGTCTTTCCTGATCTGCCAACATTCAGAGAGATCCTCAAGCCTAGCGATCATATTTTTGTGTCTGTTCATAGAAAGGATCCAAATATTCCCATACCCCCAGAACCACATCTTGGGGATGAAAGTTATACAAATTTAGAGTTACATTCATGTGGTCCTAGAGATATGATTCGTTCCATCAATATGATCTCCATTGATTTAACCACTCCACTTCACAACCTAGCTAATCCTTCCAAGCCATTGTATCTTGATGTAGATGTTATTGATTGGGATCATGCTAACTCACCACTTGAACCCAAAGATTTCTTCACTAACGAAGAAATGTTGCAACCTTTTAATTTTGTTCTAGGATGTGCAAATGATGTTTATCATGCTGAGGATGCTTCCAATGTGAAACCCATAAACCCAATATATGATATCCACTTGATCCCTATGCCTCACCAGCTTGATGAGGGATCCCACATGTTAGTAGAGGAAAAATTTGAAGTGGATATTAGTAATGATCCCACCATTCCTAGGAAGGTTAAATTTAGAGAAATTTTATCTCCCAAAGAGCATGCCAACCTCATCCCTCTACTAAAAGAGAGACCTGATCTCTTTGCTTGGAACTATAAGGAATACCAGGTCTAGATCCAAAATTGGTTACTCATAACATTTCGCTAGATCTCTCGAAGAGGCCAGTCAAGTAGAAACTTAGGAAGATGCATCCAATAGTAGCATTAATGGTTAAATACAAATTGTAAAAGTTGTTGTATGTAGATTTTATTATTTCTATTAACTATCCAAAATGGGTATCAAATATGGTGCTTGTAGGAAAATCTGATGGAAGGATCTGTATTTGTACGGATTTCAGAGACCTCAATAGGGCAACACCAAAGGATTCATTTTTGTTTCCAAACATAGATGCTCTTGTAGATGCAACTACGGGTCATGAAGTGCTCTCCTTAATGGATGATTTTTTTGGTTACAACCAAATTTGGATTAAGCTCGAAGACCAACATAAAACCATGTTCATAATGCCATGGGGGTATTTTTCTATAAGGTTATGCCATTCGGCCTTAAGAATGCTAGTGCCACATATCAACAGGATATGACATATAAATTTCATGACTATATGCATAAGATATTGGAATATTATATTCATGACTTATTGGTAAAGTCATTGTTGTGTTTAGAGCATGCAAAGGGCATGAGAAAGGTCTTTGATCACCTTATAGAGCATAATGTTAGGTTGAATCCTAATAAGTGTGTATTTGGCATAACTTTAGGAAAAATCTTGGGATTCATCATGTCAAAATGAGGGATAAAATTTGATCCAGTAAAGGTCAAGACTATTTTAGATATGCATCACCCATGAATATCAAGGAATTAAGAAGCCTACAGGGTAGAGTAACATCCATAAAGTAATTTATCACACAATTATTAGATAAATATCGACCCATGAATTGACTGCTACACAAGGGAGTCTCATTAAATTGGGATGAGGACTGCCAAGCAGCCTTTTCTGAGTTTAAGCACTACCTAGTGATGCTTCTAGTGCTAGCTCCACCAAGACTAGAAGTACCATTCTTGCTATATATCAACAATCGATTTTGCATTGGGGACCATGTTAACCCAGAAGAATGTGCAAGATAAAGAATAGTCCATATATTATATTAGTCGAACCTTGGTGAGTTACGAGCTAGGATATGCATACATGGAAAAATTGTGTTTAGTAGAAGTGCTCGCTACAAATAAATTGTGGCACTATATGTTAAGTCATACGATGTATGTCATATCAAAACAAAATCCTTTGTAGTATATGATGAGTAAGATGTATCATAATACACGTAATGCAAAGTGTATCATGCTATTGATAGAATTTGATTTGGAATTCATTAGACAAAAGTCCATTAAGGGATAAGTCTTAGCTAATCAACTAGATGAGGTACCTCTTAAGAATAGTAGTCCCCTCACCATTGAAATTATTTATGATGTAGTCTTCACATTATCAGAAGCACCCGAACCTAAAGAATCGGATAACAAAGCTGATATGATAGTGTTCTTCGATGGTTCAAAGTGTGAGCAAGAGGGTGGTGTAGGAATAGTGTTGTTCATACTACAAAGTGCTCCTATGCCCTTTTCATTCAAGTTAGACTTTCCCTGCACTAACAATAATGTTGAATACGAAGCCCTAATATTGGGCCTCCAAACAACTATCACCATGAAGATTAAAAGGCCAAATATCTTTGGTGATTCCCTTATCATTTTTAACCAAGTGAAGGGAATTTTTCAATGTCGATGTCCTATCCTGAAGTCTTACAAATATCTTGTTGATACTTATCTAGCTCATTTGGAGTTGTACGACATTGAGGCAATCCTTCATTCATAAAATAGATTTGTAGACACTATGGCATCTTTGGGACCTTTAATCCTTTAAAATCCATATACTAATTTTACTACCATCCATGTAAAAATGTTGTCACACTCTGTTGTACGACATGAATCTTTGGATAATAAATATTCAATCAACATGATTCAGGTAGAACCGAACCAAGAGTGTTTCTACAGAGTCAAAGACTTTCTCAAGAGAGCACCTTGGGGCTCATTGATCTTGTAGGGTCCTACGGGGAATGGTACTACCATTCACCATAAGGTTATTTCCCAATCTACATTTGTAAATATTAAACTATAGGAGGAACATGATGTCTTGATAGTTGAGGCTAAGGTCTATCAAAATTGGATATTACAAATATATGGCTTTATAAATATTGGTGTAATCCCTCAGGGATTGTCATGTGTCGTAAAATGCACATTTAAATAGAAAGTGATAAAGTATATCTTGTTAGGAGATATTTTATATCATCAAAGCTACGATGGAGTTCTCATTTGTTGTCTTGAGTCCCAAGAATCATCTTGGGCAATTTCACAAGATCATGATGGTACATGCAGTGGCCATTTCAGTGGCATGGCTATCGTCAAGCACATCCTTCACATGGGATATTATTAGCCTACTATGGAGAAGGATTGCAATGTGTATGTCAATAACTACATTAAATATCAGCATCATGCTAATCTTGCACACTTGCCATTACAGGCCTTACAACCCATTCAAGAGGCTTGGCCATTTTCTTAGTAGGGTTTGGATCTAATCAATAAGATCTCTCCTCCATCATTAGGCCGAAATACATTCATTATTAGGGCTATTGAGTACTTTACTAAATGTGTGGAAGAAATCATGTTAACAATGGTAACTGGAGCACATATTGCTGAGTTCATACTCATCAATATCATAAGTCATTTTGGGATACCATCCAAAATAATTTTAGATAATGGAACATCATTCAAAATTTTTTTTATGAGGGCTCTAACATCCAAGTACAGGATCAAATACATTTTTGTGACTCCATATTATTCGTAGGCAAATAGGCAAGCTAAAGCTTCAAATAATACAATGGTATCCATATTGAAAAATATGGTACAAGAACACCATAAATATTTGCACATATAGCTACCCCTTTTATTATGGGCTTATAGTACTATCATTCGAAAACCCATTGGGGTAACTCCGTTTTCACTAGTATATGGCATTGAGGCCATTATGCCCCTAGATTTGGAGATTCAAATGTTGCATGTTGCATTGAAAGAGTTCATTGATGACAACATTGTGCAACATGCTCCCCTAGATCAATTGACGCTACTTGATGAATGTTGAATGAATGTCCTTGAGCATATTTGCATTTATCAGAAGTTCTTAAAATGATCTTACAATAACAAATTCCATCTAAGGGACTTTGAGATTGATGATCTTATGCTGAAAGGAAACTAGCAAAACTCAAATTTATCGCTAGAGTTGCAAGATAAATTTGCAGCTAATTGGTTAGGTTCTTATATCATATTTAATAATATTGGACCTCAGACACACCACTTGACATTTCTGGAAGGGGTTGAAGAGCCTAGACCTCTCAAAATCCTTCATCTTAAAGCATTTTATACCTAAAACCATCAAAAGGCTCCAAAGGCATCTGTAAGCCCTTTGGTCATCGAGTAAAAGGCTTCAAAGGCATCTGTAAGCCCTTTGTTCAATTCACAAAAGGCTCCAAAGGAATGTAAAATCCTTTGGTCAAATAAAAATTTCAAAAATCCATAAAAACTAAAAAGCAATAAAATTCAAAAATATTGTATTACATTTCATTTGCATCATTGCATTTCATTTGCATCATTTTCATTCCATTTACCGCATGCATTTCATTTTCTTTGCACATATATGTCATATTGCAATAGTACAAACGACACCATGTTTGTGCTTCAATCATGCTTTTATGCAGTATCATAATTATACGTCACCCTTGTGAGTAATTATGTTTTTCAAAACAACCCTTCTTGTTGTTATGAAGAATATACTAGGGTTTTTTGATCACTCAACCATACCTAGTGGTCTTCTCAAGAGTTTGGTAGAATGCTTGCTTTGATTTTATAGATGAGGTCTAGTTTTGATAGCACTTAGCATATCATAATCCTATCACTAATATCCAAACTAAATAATCCTAATTAGGACGAGGGATAGATGAACGCTACACAGTGAGACTAGGTATCCTAAGGTGAAAATTTTATCTTGCTTATCCCCCTATGTAGATGGTCTAGGACATGTTGTAAATTGGAAAAAGGACAAGTTTTCCCCCTACTCAAATAAATCCCTTGCTTACAAATGAAGGAGCAAAATCCCAGAATGAAATCCCTAGAAATCAAGTCAAATCAAGATCAAATTCAAAATGAAATTAAATCAGTATCAAATCCCTTGCTCAAAAAAAAAGAAAAGAAAAGTAAAAAATAAACAATGGTTTTTATCACTAAAATAAAAATACAAAATAAACAGTGATTATTATCACTTGATATGAGCAAGTATCCTGATAAATTGAAGAAAATAAGGGGATGAGCTTGAATCCCTAGAATTGTTAGCACTACCATATCTTATACATCATGATATGTCTTATACATTAGCATCTCACTTTTATGCAAACCAATATTTGAATGTGGAAGAGTTAGCTTCAGGTGTCCTACATTGCCTAGTCATCTAAATCCAACTAAAATCTAAACCTAGGATTGTATAGACATTTGAGGATCCCCAATCTTAGAAATGGGCTGAAAGAATCCTGCCTGAAATTAGGGTATGCGTATGCCTTATCTAATATACTCATTTCCACACACTGGGGTAATGAATAGTTAGGTTCTATCCTAGAGAAAGCCTTATGTTTCATAATTCTAGTATGGTTATTATACAACTTTTTATGAGACAACTAGGGTATTTGAGTCTCATGGTAAACCTCAAAAATTCCCAAATAACAATAATCAATCAAATTGCAATTATTAAATATCATTTTATTTTATGAGAGTTTATTTATTAGAACTATTTGTAATATAGGTTAGATATTGTATGGATGTCAGAAATGATATTTAAACGACCACTGATTATGTTATCCATATTATTTTAATTTACAAAGACTTATGAATAGAAACGACCACTGATTATGTTATCCATATTTCAATTTTTATACAAAGATATAGCAATTACATTTCATGATTGTTATACATGTTGTGGTGTCATCCATTAGATTGTTAAACCCATATTGCATTCATACATTACATTTTAAGTGATTAAAACTTACATGTTCATTTACATAACATTCATCATAAAAAAACTATGCAATACATACATGGCATAAATTATGTCATAACATCATAAATTAAATGCATACAAGTACTTTAAATTACACTTGCATTTAACAATAAAAATTGCATACATATACATTCATCATAAGTAGTCCATATACGCATGTATATCATCATATCTAATCATACATTCCATAGCTATCTAGTGCATGTCATTCATTTATCACATTATATAGCATAAAACAAATATAACATATAAGCATTGCATCCATATGCATATCATAAAACATAAAAAATAAAACATATAAAATACACACATATAATAAGTCTCAAATGTTAGATCATATATATATATATATATATATGTGTGTGTGTGTGTGTGTGTGTGTGTGTGTGTGTGTGTGTGTGTGTGTGTGTACCAAAAATATATAATAAACAATACATTGGCATATGTCCAAAATACCTACAGGTTACATTTGTGTAGGTCCTTGAACTTACACTAAAAAATGGTATAATATCATCTGTAAATATCAGTACTAAGAAGCACCTACACCCCTAATCTGAGAGGCTTGATCGTTGCCTCCACCCTCCCTATGAGTCTTCCTAGAGTTGGCACCAGAAGTCCTCTCTGACCTTTGTGATCTATGACTGGAGCTAGTTGAGGACTACCCTATCTCTCTAGTGTGTGTACTCTGAGATCCTAGAGCCATGAACCTCTCAGGAACCTGACCATCGAGTAACCCTATCTCTCCCCTTAGAGTAGAGATGTAGGAAGAATCTACTACACTATCGCTAATGTGTTGTTGCACCAAAGCCCTCAGTCTCCTAATCTTTGTCGACTAGTCTAGCCTTGCTAATCACTATATCGCTTGAGCTGCTAGAGAAATTGGAGGCACTAGAGAAACCTATGAAGAGGAGGGGTCCTCCCTCCCAACCTTGAGTGCATCATGTTATGCCCTTAGAGTATCTAGATAGGATTTTAGAAGGATGCATTGTCCTATAATCCTTTGTATTTCTATCCCTACTGAATCAATCTTAGCCTGTAGAGTAATCCCCTCCTCCTCGTAGCTGTGCCACTAATACTACCCTACTGTGAGCTGAGACTATAGATCCCCAACCTTTTCCTATAAGGTTGCAATGCTAGTATATCGATGTAGGAGCTGTGTCTACAAGGAGCCTACCTAAGTTTGTAGGTTGGAAATCTAGGCCCTGAGCTACCTGATCTTACTATCAGGTGTAGCCTCGCCCTCCTTAAGAGCATCGACCTCCTCCTTAGTTGGAGGTTCCTCCTCTATAGCTCCTACCTCACCCCATCCACCCTCATTCCTTTGATGGACTCAATGATCATGAGAATCATCCTTGACTCCTTTCATGCCCTTGGCTACATCATCTAGAGTCCTACCTAAGGGGCCCTCAAAGTCCTACCATACCCTGAGTGTCCACCAGGTATCATAATTGGTTGTAGTCCCTACGTCTATCAACCCTGACTCCTAGAAGTCATCATCCTCATCACCTAATGGAGTCACCCTGGGCTAGGTCAAGTCCCTCTCTAGAGTGAGGTGACAATAGATGGTAGGAGACTCTGGAATATCCTACCTAATATTGAACTATCTGGTGACATGATAGAAGTAAAATAACTCTTGTACCTCAAAATTACATTCAAGGAACCATATATCTCTGTGTGCTCGATGCAACCAATCATCAAACTCTATACATGGGGGGCAGTCTAGGTATGGGTGCCAGTCCACCTAGATCACCAGCAGTCATGAGAACTATCCAATGTAGTAAGCCAAATCCCCTATGTGAGATTTGCTCCTAAAGCCCTCCTACTCATGAGGCCAGCATATTGTATAACACTTGCATGCCCCCTTAATGGCACCAATCTCAAGTGGTAGGCCAGTGAGATACTAAATCCTAATATGCTACCAACCCCATTTATCAAGTAGTAAGCTGTAGCCAATGCCTACTCTTCTCATCTATGTAATATGGTACAACTCATTATAGTGCTATGCTAGTAAGGCACTTCCCTAGGACAGGATCAAAGGATGATTATGAGGGCTTTATAGGACCTACATAGTCCTAGCTAGGAGGTTCCAAGGGAACCTTGTTCCAAAAGATTTGGGAAAGACAATCTGCATGATTAGGTGCATAAAGATGACTGCTCGCTAAGAGAAGACCCACTCTATATACTAGTGCTCAATGTGGACCCCTTCATGGTTCGATTGCTGCTTTTCTGCCTCATTGGGACCATCGAAGATATGATTGAATACTGCCTACTTCACCTAGATCAATCAAGATGTGATGGCCTCACCATATAGAGGGATTCGAAAGATGTGGTAGACATAATCCAGAGTGATAGTCATCTCACCTGTCGATAGGTGAAAGGTATTGGTCCATGCATCCTAATGTCGGGCCAATATAGTAATATAGGCCTGATTGGCTTAGATGATGGGGAGGTGCAAGACGTAGCCAAATACCATGGTCCCAAACCAATACTGATCTACAGGTATCAATGCACCATGTAGGTTACAAAGGATCTCAGATTCCCTCACCCTTGTGATCAAAGTTAGTTGAAAAACAAAATAATAAGGTAAAAATAATTAAAAAACAATAAAAATGTAGCACCCTAAAATTGGCGCGATAAAACCTTAATAATTACAATTACTCTAGTAAATATTCAAATTCAAATTTCAACCTCCAAAACCGCTCCCAAACCGCCGTTTAACCCGTTTCCTCCTTTCCCGCACCATTTTTAGAGTTTGTTTTGTCCGTTTGACGATATCGTCTCCGATAAGACGATATCGCCTCAGATCGGACGATTTCGTCTGGCGTAGGACGTCCAGACGATCTCGTCCCAAACTGATTTGTGCATAGTTGGACTCTATTCCAACGGCGTCTCTAATCTGGGTAGAAGCGTGTCTGTGCCGTTAGAGACCTCCCCCATTGGAGATCTCCCAAATTGGGATGATCTCCAACCTCCCAACCTCTATCCTAAGCCTATTTAATCCTAGGCCCTCCCCTTAGCATCCCCCTGGCTGAAATTCCCTGTAACTCGAATTCTACATGCACTAGACCATCTTAAATCAATGTTTGCATTTGTATTTTTCCAAGTTTGTTTGCAGGAACTTCATTGTTTTTCAGCCGGAGCAAGCTCAATTCGTCTCAGACGATCTCGTACAATCTCGGACGATCTCGACCCAATTCGAGACGATTTCGACTGCAGTCCACATTGGGGGCAATCAGTGCCCAGAGTTTGCATTTTCTCCACTCTTTTCCATTGCATTATTCTGCATTTAGTTAATTCTATGGTTATTCTTTATTATCCTGCATCTTGGAGTTCACCCATGTAGCTTTAATGCATAATAAAAGCATAAATTGTCATTAGATCGTTATAATGCATTCGTGTCTTAGTTTGATATTATCATTTTAATGTTCTTACTGCCATTTTACATCATTACCCTCTGTTATCATAGTTGCATTCTCTGTATTTTGCATCTGTTTCTCTGTTTGTAGGTCTCATGACGAATTCGTCAGATCTCAGACGATCCTGTCAGATAGGAGACGATCCTGTCAAATTCCAGATGATCTTGATTGCTTCAAAAATTAGAATCTCCATCAGACATCCGGATCAGGTATGGCTCTGTAATTTAGCTTTTTCTCTCTGTTTTCTGTCTAATTTTGTTCTCTGTATGCATTTAGTCTGCACTTTCATAATAGAACAACTTAGTTTCATTTGGCCAAACCTAGGACTTGGATGATTAAAGATAAAACTGAACACATCAAACACATTCCCAACCTAGGCGTGGAAACTGCCATTCAAACGTTTCCTGGTGAACCCACCATCCATCGAAAAATCACCATAATACACCTCCCCCGAGAGGCGGGACCTTCGCAAGGCCTCTCAGTCCGAGGTACCGCGCCATCCTTTTCCCATCCTCCTTCCGGGCATGGATCCTATAGCCTGAAGGTAGGGATGCAAAAAATTTGGAGCGATACATTTTGGTGAACCCGACGTGAATGCATTTAAAACCTTTTGAAAACAAAAAAAACAAAAAATAAAACAACCAAAACATAAGATGCATTTCAAATTATTTAAAACTAATAAGTTGCATATCATGTTTAGATGGTAGCTCCTAAGAAAATATTAGCAGTTACTATAAATGTTGAAAACCAATTGGCAGCCATAGAAATCAATTATGTGCTTAGCGTGCCTGAAACAGATAGAAATCAACTTTTGTGGGATGAACTTGATAGAAGACTAAGTGTCATTTCATCTAGGTCAACAAAACTTAAACAAATCAAGAGGCTTGTCCTAGATAGAATCCTGGATCCTCATCAACTCATTCTTTTATCATGAACTTGAGAGAGCCTGCCATAGATGGTTAGCTTATAGGAGAGCTCTTGTGTCTTCAGAATTGTTCACCTTCGAGGAATACCTCGAGAATGCAGCCATTATACACCAGTTCCTAGGTCATGTAGAAGACCAAGAGGTTGTTCTTACGGATAGGGAAATATGGAATAGAGTTCCTCGAGCTGTGTTATATCGAGAGTATTGCCACGAGCTTTACTTCTATCAAGCGAGAATCTGAGACGAGATAATATCACTATAGCTCTTTTCATTAAATTTTTGAAAGAAAATTTTCAATTTGAAGAAGAACACTTCATGACTCCTGAAGAACTCGAGCCCATTAATGATATTTATAAATTGTTTATAGAAAACTAGATCATTACTTTCAGTATTAGTTCTTGCATTTATTGTGTTGTTTGTTATCTTTACAATATTATTACAAAAACAAGAAAAACTAAAAAAAACATAACAAAAACCAAAACCTTTCATTTTAAATATTGTAGTAGGTATATAATTAATATATACCTCTTAAGCTTGTTGCATATATATATATATATATATATATATATATATATATATATATATATATATATAATATAATATAAATATATATTTGCTGAAATCTAAATTAAGCACAATGCCTAAACTTAGGAATGGTAAACAAAGCTGAAGGAGAAGAAGAAGATTGGTTAGAAGATAAAACTGGAAACCCAAATGTCCTTCCTGAAGATCCAATTTCGGAAGGAGAAACTCTAGATCAACCGAGAAGATGACCTAGGTGAAGACAATGAACAAGAAGAAAATGTTAAAGAGGATGTATCCTCATCCCCTAGAGTAGCTCCGAATGGAACTATTGCTTTTGACAACTTAGATCATTTCTGGAAATTTTTCAATAATAACATTGGCGCTCTTAATATGGCGGTTCGTATTGATAAAGGGCAAATTAGTGACACTCAAGCAGCCATGGAACATATGTTTGATGTGCACACTAATCCCTTGTCTTTCATTGATCAAGAAAGTGATAAGGTTGGACCATCCAATAGAGATATGGTCACTATGATTTAGAACATGCCAAAACAACAGGTTACCCAACCTCCTAAGGAACATGTTATTGAGCCTAAAATCATTCCCACACAAAAGAAAACTTCCTTCACTGCTTTACTTCGCCAAACTATTGATCAATATGCTTCAAGTAAACAAAAACCTAAAATGAAGCCAAACACCAATTTTCAACAATATGGAATACGACATAATACAACTTCAAAATTCCTTCATAACACCTTTCCTACCAACAATTTACACAATAGCAACATAGCATCTAATCTTCATGTCCCTCCATCATATGCTCACAAATCCCATATCAATGCCCTACCGAACCAATATGGTGGGCAAACTAGTAATCTGGAAGCCATGGTGAAACAGTTAGCTTCGCGTATGGACCTAGATAGATCCTTACCGTCCCTCGTACAATTATCGAGAGATATGTAGTCAACCTTTGGATCCCATAGTTGTAGCACAACCGTACCCTAAGCATTTTCCCATGCCCATCCTGCCTATATATAAAGGAACCGAAGATCCCATAGAGCATCTTCGCATGTTTAGGATAGCATGTCATGATATATCACATGATGACTTGCTATTACTAAAAATGTTCCCGAAAAGTTTAGGTGGAATGGCATTAGAGTGGTACTATCAATTGCCCACTCATTCTTTGAGAAACTTTGAAGAAACAGTTGAATCTTTTGTCCATCAATTTAGTGCCTACATCGAGAGGCATGTAACCATTAAAGATTTATACAATTTAAAACAAGACAAGGATGAATGTTTTGCCGATTTCTTAGCTAGATGGAGGCAGTTGACGGGAAAGCGCACTTTGTGCTACCTTATAGGGAAATGTTGGACATTTTTATTAATAATTTACAAGAACAAATATCTTATGAGCTATCAACTGCTACTTTAACTACCTTCGATCGGGCTATAGATTTAGCTCGAAGAGTAGAAGATGCCCTCATTAGGAGAGGCCAACTTAGGAAGAAGGATGATGAGAAAACATCCAAAAATCGGTATAAAAACAAACAAGTTGTAGGTGACGGAGTCACTGATAGCAGAAATGTTGCTAATATCAATGCAACGAAAACAACAAAAAAATTTATATTGAAACCACTTGATAAGCCTCCTCGAGAATTTACTAGATTGAATCAACCCTTATCAACTATTTTACCTCAATTACTCGAAAGAGGTTTGATCCAATTACCGACTATCCGGGAACCTGATCCAACTATACCCGGATACGAGAGTGACTTACACTGTGATTTCCATAGAGGGCCTGGACACTCTACCAACGCTTGTAAAAGGTTGAAACATAAAATACGAGGATCTGATTGATAATAATGAAATGGAGGTGCAAGCCTTCCAACCTAAACAAAATGCTCCTAATAATCCTCAAAAGACCATTCCCCAAAATCAAAATCAAAATGCTAATCAATCATTAGACATATTTCAACACCCTTTACCAAGACATGGTAAAGAGGTGGCCAATCAAATCGAACATCATAATGTTCCTCCTCCTACCCGATATGTAGGAACTATTAGCGGACATTTACCTAATCATGATTTACAAAAATTTGACACAACTTTATCCATGGTCACAACCAGGCCCCTACATAATATTCAAACTCCAGGATCCTAGTGATATAGAATCAGATTTTGAAAGTGAAATAGACATCACTTCAAACCAATCGAATAGTTCTGAAAATGAATCAGATCCTATTCAACCCATCACAGATGCTATGGTTCCAGAAGAACCATTTCCTAGAAGAGTTACTACTCGACCCTCTTCTAATCAATTCCTCCCAAATGAACAAGCCATAAACGCTCAACCGAGACCGGTTCAGCGTCTTCAATATAACATTGTAGGTACCATTGGAGTCGTTACCCGACAACGGGCTCAAAATTCTCAACAAGAACCAAACCGAGAATGATGGATCAGCTCCATTCGTTTTGAAAAATCCCAATAAAGGGAATCATGCTTCCAATGTTCAAATTAAACCCCCTTACAATATTAATGAGCAATTATCCAATACTACGGCTAGAATTTCCCTTTTGGATTTATTAAGATCTTCTCCTACCCATAGGGATGAGTTGATGCTTACATTAAGCCAAATGATGGTACCTCAAAATATTCAACTCTGAAGCCATGGCCAATACTATCATCACTCGAGAGGTTGATTGTATTGACTTTCGGGATAAAGATATCCCACAACACAGTTTACATAAGGATAATCCCTTATATATTATTGCTCTAATTGGAGATGTAGCTATTAAAAGAGTCCTGATTGATAATGGTTCATCTCTAAACATTTGTACTTTTGACTTCTACCAACGATTTGGCTTTAGAAGTGATGAAATGAAGAAAAGTGACATGATTATCAAAGCTTTCAATGACGAAACACAAGAAACGTGTGGAGTTATTACCATCCCATTGCAAGTTGGTCCTCGAACTCTAGATACCACCATGTTTATTGTACATTGCCCCGCATCGTACAATATACTCTTGGGTCATCCTTGGATCAATGCAATGCAGGCTGTCCCATCAACTTTACACCAATGTGTTAAATTCGAATTTAAAAATCAGTTGGTCACTATCCACGGTGATCCTAGACCCTTTGATATGTGTGCTTTGGCAGAACCTATTGGAGTGCAATTTTGCCCTGCTCTGTCATCCACACATCCTAATTCTTATTTTTCATCTAAAACTATGAAACACACACCCATAGCTTCACCTATTTCCCCTCCATTCATTTCACCCTCATATATAGATCAACAATCTTCTAAACAAACCACTCTAGAACCTCAAAAAGATCTTCAATCCACGACCAATCCTTCATGTTCCATCCCTATAATTTCAAAACCTATAGACCCATCTATTAACACTTCCACATTATCAACATCTATCATACCTTCCACATCTAAAGATATAGGGAATGATCCTTCTACATCTTATGCTCTTTATGATGAACTTTTACCAGATTTATCCACAATCTTAATATCAGAAAAAACAAATGCTTTCATGCAAGATTCAATTCTTTTAAATAACTTGCCGCCATCTCCTCGTACTTTGGGCCTCCCACAACCTATGGGAAGTACTTACCAAGTCGGGAGTTGTGCCTTCATTTATAAAGGATATGGCTGGGGAAGAATCCCTCGGAATATCAAAACTCATCATGAGGGATATGCTCGATGTTATTTTACCAATGAATATATTAAAGCTAAACCCATAATGCTTAAAATGGGATATAAAGGGAAAGGCTTGGGACCTTTCCAAAATGGCATGAAAGAACCTTTCGAGGTAGAACCGTGGCCTGCCCGTTGTGGTGTGGGCCTATTTCCTAGTAAGGGTCAACCCTTTCCTTTTGAAGATGATGATCAACTCATATGTTATCAAGATTATTTGGATAGGCGTGATGATTTGCCTCTAAAAAATCAGCCATTTACATGTAACATGCTATCCATAGCTTACCCTGAAATGATTGCTGACTCCGATGAGGAGTTGGAAGGAGATATCTTCCACGATGTCTCCGTTGAAGAGATGTTACACAATGGATTTTATTTTGATGGTTCTATACCAACTATAGCCCAACTTGAGACCACTAATCCTCAAGATGAATTATCCAACTTAACCTTACAAGAATTACAAGAATTGGGCGTTTCACCCACCCCACCTAATTTTGAAAGAGATCTACACATGGAGGTAGAAAACGTCATTAAAATTAATATTGGAACTAAGGATAGTCCTCACATAATCAATATTGGATCAGAATTAAGTCAAGAAAAACAAGAGCAATACATTGCATTCCTTAAAGAATATGAAGATGTCTTCGCTTGGACATATGAAGATATGCCAGGTCTAGACCCTTCTGTAGTCATGCATCACCTAGTGGTCCATCCGGATGCTAAACCTGTTAAACAAAAACTTAGAAAAATGCATCCCAAAGTGGCTTTGCTAGTCAAAGGGGAGTTAGAAAAACTCCTGAATGTTGTTTTTATACAAGCTATTGATTATGTCTGAATGGATCTCAAATGTAGTTCGAGTTACCAAGAAAGAAGCCACCAAAGTTAGGGTTTGCACAGATTTTAGAGATATTAATGTTGCATGCCCTAAAGATGATTTTCCTCTTCCAAACATGGATCAAATCATTGACTTTACTTGCCGGGAGTGGGATGATGTCCTTAATGGATGGATTCTCCGGTTATAATCAGATCAGGATAGCTCTTGAAGATCAGGCTAAAATAGCCTTTATTACCCCCTGGGGTACCTTTTGTTGGAAAGTGATGCCATTTGGCTTAAAGAACGTAGGTGCAACCTATCAACGAGCTATGACTTATATTTTTCATGATATGATGCATGATATCCTACATGATTATGTAGATGATATTATAGCTCGCTCTATTAATGAAGATAATCATTTAGATGATTTGAGAAAAGTTTTTAATCGATTACGAGAATATCTTATTCGATTAAATCCAGCCAAATGCATATTCGGAGTTAAGTCCGGTAAACTATTAGGGGTTTTAGTTTCTTTACGTGGTATCAAAATCGACCCTCTCAAGATTGCGGCTATCAGTGATATGCCCGCACCTACTAATATATCTGAGTTACGAAGTTTACAAGGTAAGCTTCAAGCCATCCATCGCTTCATCGATAAGGTGGCGAGACAAAACCGGTCCCTTTCTTAAACTTCTTAAGAAGGATGTCCCTTTTAATTGGGATGACGAATGTAAAGAAGCTTTTGAACTTCTCAAACAATACCTCCTTAACCCACCTGTGCTTTCACCGCCTAGACCTGATCGCCCATTTCTCCTGTATATTTTAGCTTAGATTCTGCCTTAGGAGCTATGTTAGCTCAGCTTGATGATGCGAAGAGAGAACGTGCTAATTATTATATTAGCCGAACCTTCATCAGTTATGAAACCCGCTACACAACATTAGAAAAACTATGTCTAGCAGTCGTGTTTGCTATGCAAAAATTATGCCATTATATGCTTAATCAGAAAACTTATGTCATTGCTAAATATGATCCCTTGAGGTATCTCATGAGTCGACCTTATTTATCGGGTCGCACAGCCAAGTGGGTTCTTGCTCTAAGCGAGTTTGACCTCACGTTCATAGGACAGAAGTCTGTTAAGGGTCAAATCATAGCAGATCAATTAGTTGCTGCACCCTTAGAGTCTACCCATCCCCTCATCATTGAGTTTCCTGATGAATGCCTTCAATTAGAGGCGAACCATATTGAACAATGGTCCTTATACTTTGATGGAGCCCGATGCATGAGTGGGGCTGAGTGCGGGTATTATTTTAATATCCTCACAAAAACATCTTATTCCTCTGTCCTTCAAATTAACATTTGCTTGCACCAACAATACTTGCTGAATATGAAGCTCTAATCCTTGGATTACGAGCTGCCTTAGCGCTAAAAATTAAACATCTGTTAGTTTTTGGTGATTCTCAACTTGTTATAAACCAAATTAATGAAGTTTATCAGACCAGAGATGATAAAATGCGCCCATATAAAGCCTATGTTTTACAATTAATGTCTCTATTTGATCAAGTTACCTTGGAAGCTATTCCTCGAACTTGCAACCGTGCGGTGATGCTATGGCCGCAGTTGCATCTCTCCTGCCCTTGGAGTTAGATGACGAATATGCCACTATCATTATTCATCGACTCCAGGAACCCGCTTCAAATAAGTCATGCTTAGAACCTTTGGATGTGTTTCTAATCAATGAAACTACTCCTGAACCTTGGTATACGGATATATTTGATTTTCTCCAAAATGGGACTTTCCCTGCCAATTCTAATAGAAACCTACGTCGGTTATTACGTAGACGAGCAAGTCGATTTGTAATAATTGGCAATACTTTATATAGGAGATCTTTTGAAGGTATCCTATTAAGATGTTTGAATTTAGAAGAATCCCAATCAGCCTTGAGTGAAGCCCACGATGGATCTTGTGGAGGACACTTCGGTGGTAGTGTCATTGCTAAAAAGCTCCTTAGGATAGGATACTTTTGGCCTACCATGGAGAATGATGCACATGATTATGTGCGCCATTGCGACAAGTGCCAGAAACATGCTGACCTTGTCCATGCACCTGCACAAGAAGTGCAGGCTATTTCATCTCCTTGGCCCTTTTCAAAATGGGGTTTAGATATTATTGGCAAAATCAATCCTGTGTCATCTGATGGACACAAATTCATCATAACCGCCACTGAGTATTTCACGAAGTGGGTTGAAGCTATGCCTTTAGCTTTCTGCACTGGCACACAAGTCTCTAAATTTATTTTTAATCAAATCATTTGTAGGTTCGAAATTCCCGCAAATCTCATCTCTGATAATGGAACTTGTTTCAAAAATAAAGATGTTAAAAAATTATGCCAAAAATATAAGATTCAACATCGTTGGTCCACTCCCTATTATCCTCAGGGTAATGGTCAAGCGGAAGCATCTAACAAAACCTTAATCAAAATTCTCAAAATATTGGTAAATAAATCGGCGCGGCGGCACATTCAATTATATCCGACCTTGTGGGCCTATCGAACTAGTGTTCGAACCCCCACTGGAACTTCACCTTTTGTTTTGGTTTATGGTGTTGAAGCCATTTTTCCCTTTGAATTAGAAGTTCCTTCTTTGGCTCTACTACTTCAAGATACCGAAGTAGGAGATGAATATCGAGCTGGCAGACTCGATCAGTTGGAACTCCTAGATGAAAAATGCATCAATGCTTTGGAGCATCTCCGTGCCTACCAAAACAAGCTTAAAAGATCATATGCTAAAAAAGTTCGTCATCGATCCTTTGAGATCGGCGACCTTGTTTTAAAAGAAAATCAAAAAAATACTAATGCAACTAAGGACCTTAAAGGTAAATTTGAGCCCAAGTGGCTTGGACCATACATTATCACTGCTAAATTTGAATCGGGAGCATACAAATTATCTACCTTAGATGGTAAAGAACTTAAAGAACCCATGAACATTTTGCATCTTAAACGTTACTATGTATAAATTTGGTCATTTCATCCCTTGTATATATTTGTTTAAAATATTTCAAAATCACTATCTTGTATTTCTTTCAATTTATAAATTCAAAAACACCAAAAACATTCATAATCATCAAAATATTCAAAACTACTTGTTGTATTTATTTATGGCACTTGTTAATTCTTTCAAAAACAAAAAAAATAATAATAAAAATAAAAAACAGCAATATTCTTGACTCTTTCGAAACCAAAACAACATAAAGAAGAAAGAGAGAGTCAACATTCTCAAAACTTCTCAAAAAGTATTTATATATATCTTCTTACAAATGTTGCAGTTATATATTTCAAATTATTTTGGATAAATTAGCATTTATTTGGAATCCCTCACTTTCACAAACACAAAATAAATATCTTGATTTTTATCTGACATGATTACTAATCTATCTTATATCAAAATCCACCAAATTCAATTAAATAAAGTTTGAGCACAGAGAATTGATCTTGTTATTTACTTAAACCAAGCACATCCTTTCACAATAAAATGATTATATTTGTAATGTCCATGCTATGCTACATAGTAGAAGTGGTTTCTTGAGCGAAAAGTTTCCCCTGCTATCCTATCATGCACATGGTCTAGAATCTTTGAGAATTGGCAAAAGGACAAGCTCACCCCTACCCAGAATAAAAATCCCTTGCTCTACAGCTAATCCGAGCAAGTATCCCTAGCATAGAAAAAAAAAAAAAAGCAAAGTTCAAGAAAAAGAGAAAAAGAAAAATATTATTTTATATCATTACAACATTATCAAGCAAAAATACAAAAGAAAGCAAAAGAAAGCAAAAGCAAAAGCAATAAAATCCCTTTCCCTACCCTTTGAAAAGAAAAGAAGGGTTGATGAGCTTGAATCCCTGGAATTCTCAATTATTCGAAAACTGTGAGGTAAGCCCCATAACAGGTGGTTTGTGCCCAACTTCGCTTGGCCTTGGGTAACTCCTAGCGTGGCGATATGTACGTCACATTAGCGACCTTCTTTTGTACGGACCTATGTCTGCTTATGGATTAGCTAGCTCTTGATAATACGACTTACATAGTAGTCTAGTATGGTTATATGCATCTACATCATGGTTAATGAACACTTATTTGGTTCATTCAAATCACTTGTATCATATTATCTTGCTCAAAAACTGGTAAACGAACATAGCAATTGCACACACATTTTGTATTTGAGAGATTTTGTGTATCATTATGATAAATCAAGATTGGAAATGAACTCACATATGCACATGGGATTCCTTATAAATCTAACTTTTGTCTTTAAGATACTTTGAAATATTTTTTGCAAATTGTCTGGAATAATTCATTTTCTTCTTTAAAGTACAGTTGTTTAGTATAAAGACAACTACATACATAATAGAAAAAATCAAAATTTCTTTCAAAACCATACAATCAAAACACACAACACACACACACACACACACACACACACACACACACACATATATATATATATATATATATAAAAATATATATATATATATTGTCGACTTTCGCGATGATGGTATAGTTCCAAAACCAAAATTGGAATTTTATGCCTAGCGCAAGTCCTCATCTTCATATTTTCTGTTTATTAAAAATCAACCATGCAATAAAACTATTCTATCAATTTCTTTTTTGGATTTCGCGATGATGGTATAAGTCTATACCTACATATTCTATGCCTAGCGCAAACCATTGTACCAATTTTTATTCCCCATTTATTTGAAAATCATGAAAACCATATGACTTAAATCATTATGTTATACAATTATGTTTTTTTGACAAAAAGCATGCACATTATCACTATTTCATGTCATTATGTCAACCTTCAATTTTGCAATGATGGTATAATTCCTAGGGAATTATCCAAAAAATTTATCACACTTAGGAATTTATGCCTAGCAAAAATCATTTTAACATTATTTCATGCATACTATTTTTATGAAACTCTGAAAACAAACCATCATCATCATCATTTGCACCATTGCACCAAAGTCTTAAGGCAGTCTCTTAAGCACTCTTTTACTTTTTAACAATATTTCTATACTGGGATTAGCTTGACGACCGAGTGAGCGGCGACTCCATGAAATGGTCTATAATAGCGACAATGTCCTTTGAAATTATTGTTAAAAGTCCCTTTATTTTTATTTTTTTTATCAAATCATCACATCACAAACAACCAATTTGTTCTATCAGATTATTTCATTTAAATTTTTCAAGCATGACATTTCAACCATAATATTTCCAATGACGTAATTACATGAATCATCAAATCAATCAATCAAAACATTAAAAGCATCATAAAAATACATAAGACACAAGTCATATGATCAAAAATATCTCATCTATATCTATATCAACCATAATATACATCATATCAAAACCGAATCGGTATGCCACAATCTGTACCTCGGCATACTCAATCCTCTATCAAAAATAATAAATACTATATATCAATCTATGTAGTGCAATCTGTAGTAGCTAGCCTCGAGAGCCCCTCGAGCTCTCAGCCTCATCTCCTCCCCCACCCTGAGGTGGACGAGGTGGCCCCATCGTAGTATGTGTGGTACTGCGAGTCCTAGTTGTCGATCGAGATGAAGTCCTCGATGACCCAATCTTGATCGGGTCAGCAATGCCGGCTGGCAGTTGTACCCTCTGACCCTCTGGCACCATCTGGAAGTAGATACCCTAGTAGAACGTGGTCTGAGCAATCGACCGTGCCAGCTCCTGAGTGCTCGCTCCTCCACCCCATGCTCTGAGGCGTGCAATCTCATCTTTGAGCTATGTCACCTCAGCTCGGTGGCGTGCAGCCTCATCCTGCAATGTCTACACCTATGCCTGGAGATGGACTATCTCTGCTCAGAGAGTCACTGTCTCACTGCTCTCCCCAGTGTCAACACCCTTGCCCTTATCGGGTGATGGTGGCCTCTCTCTCTGTGGAGAAGGGGGTCTCTCCTCCCTCCTCTCCCACTGTCGTGGCCTCTCTTGTGCTTGTGGTCTCCTCTGCTCTCTCCCGTCGTGACCCTAGGCCACCTCAATGGCCGCTTGGCATCGCCTCCCCATCCGATGCACAACTGCATGAATCGGACCTTGAGCCCTCGTCATCCGAGGAGGGCGGATGCCTGTGTACCAGGCATCATAGCCGTCGGCTACCCTAGCGTCGTCCCCATCCATTGGCTGAATGGGGGCATCATCTACGTCCTGACTCTAGAATCGTTGCATATCTGGAGCCCCGCTAACTATAGTGTTATCCCGGATAGTCCGAGAAAACTCGTAATCCCTGAGAGATGGGATCCCCTGCTGTAGATCGAACTATCACAAAACTCGGTCGTAGCGGTGGAGCTCCACCTCTCCCCTCTCCATCCTCAACCAGTAGACTTTCCTGATGTGAGCCAGCTCCTGTCCATCCTCGGCCCACCCTGGATGATCTCTCCAAGGCCTCCAGGTGATCTGGTCGGAGACAAGGTCATCAAGTAGTCTCCGGGACATCGGTAGATCTATCCGCCGTTGTGACCCTCTCCAGAGCCACCAGTAGAAAGCTCGGGGCCTCTCCCCATCAATCCCTGTCAGTGGGAGCCCTATCGGCCTCTGCACTGCAATGTGCTCCCAGCACCAAACCTGTAGTAGCGATGTCATAACCAGACATCGGCCGCCCTTGTATACGACCCCATGCAGGATCCTATACAATCGGCATAGAACAAAGCTGCCCCAAGCAAACCTGTAGTCGTGGTCTCTCATGTCACAGACCACATCTACCAGTACCCATGGTACCCTGCATCCGCTCTGGTGGCACAGTAGAAGTCCACCTACCACCCCAGCCAAAACCCGTGTGAGTCTCGATGCCCCAGGCATCTGACGCAGCGACTCGATGTTCACTCCGCCCTTCTCCAGGGCGAAGCTCGGATCACCACACAGTCGCATCATCGCGTGGCCCTGATTGGCCATGGGAGTGATCAGTCATCCTTGTATGGGGATCCTCAAAATCCTCCATACATCCTCTAGTGTGGGAGTCATCTCCCCTGTCAGTAACCAAAAATAGGAAGAACCCGGATACCACCTCTCTGCTAGGGTTGTCAGTAGCCCCATATCTGTAGAAACTTGTGGCATCTCTGCCACATGCTGTAAGCCGACCTGTGCTAGCTGATCTCGCTCTGCCTGAGATAGAGTGGCCAAGTCATCTCTCAACCCATCGTATTTCCATTCTCTGCTCTTTAGTAATCCTCTCTGCAACATAAAAACAACAACACAATAAAAATCATTAATAAAAACTCAGTAATTAATAATGCAAGTAAAATTAGTTCAATTTTATATAAATGATGATATCGTCCACTATTGGACGATATCGTCCCAAATTTGAGCAAAATCGTCTCCGATTTCGCAAGCCGAAATCGTCCCTAATTTGATGAAATCGTCCCCCTTTCGTCGATTTCGCCCTTAGACGAAATCGGCGAACTTGAGACGATTTCGTCGAAATCGGGACGATTTCGTCCCGACGATGTCGACAGCCCAAAAATGGCCGCGATGCTCAAAAATTGCTCAAAATTCACCTAAAAAGCATGTAAATTCAACTTAAAGCATTCTAAACTAAGTTTAGACTCTTACCCGTAGCCCGCGCCGGACCTCTGTCGATCTGTGCGTTGTCTCGACCATTTTGCTTGCAGAGCTCTAAAAACCAGAAAAATGAACAGTAACAATGAATTAGGGTTTTACCCTATTTTTCTTAATTTTATTCAAAACACAATTAAAAACATTTTAAAATTTTGCTTTTCCGCGTTTTTACCTCAAACGTTCGATTTGGGTAAAAACACGGAGGGGGCACCATAGTAAGCTGTCGTACGATTCGACCAAGAATCGTCGCCTAAAAATGGGAATAATTTTTGCTTTCTCGTAGATCGAGAAGAACTCATCTTTAACGCATTTTCTTCGAGAAAATTCGCTAAAGAGGGGGCAAAATGTAGCACCCTAAAATTGGCGCAATAAAACCTTAATAATTACAATTACTCTAGTAAATATTCAAATTCAAATTTCAACCTCCAAAACCGCTCCCAAATCGCCGTTTAACCCGTTTCCTCCTTTCCCGTGCCATTTTTAGAGTTTGTTTTGTCCGTTTGACGATATCGTCTCCGATAAGACGATATCGCCTCAGATCGAACGATTTCGTCTGGCGTAGGACGTCCAGACGATCTCGTCCCAAACTGATTTGTGCATAGTTGGACTCTGTTCCAACGGCGTCTCTAATCCGGGCAGAAGCGTGTCTGCGCCGTTAGAGACCTCCCCCATTGGAGATCTCCCAAATTGGGATGATCTCCAACCTCCCAACCTCTATCCTAAGCCTATTTAATCCTAGGCCCTCCCCTTAGCATCCCCCTGGCTGAAATTCCCTGTAACTCGAATTCTACACGCACTAGACCATCTTAAATCAATGTTTGCATTTGTATTTTTCCAAGTTTGTTTGCGGGAACTTCATTGTTTTTCAGCCGGAGCAAGCTCAATTCGTCTCAGACGATCTCGTACAATCTCGGACGATCTCGACCCAATTCGAGACGATTTCGACTGCAGTCCACATTGGGGGCAATCAGTGCCCAGAGTTTGCATTTTCTCCACTCTTTTTCGTTGCATTATTCTGCATTTAGTTAATTCTATGGTTATTCTTTATTATCCTGCATCTTGGAGTTCACCCATGTAGCTTTAATGCATAATAAAAGCATAAATTGTCATTAGATCGTTATAATGCATTCGTGTCTTAGTTTGATATTATCATTTTAATGTTCTTACTGCCATTTTACATCATTACCCTCTGTTATCATAGTTGCATTCTCTGTATTTTGCATCTGTTTCTCTGTTTGCAGGTCTCTGACGAATTCGTCAGATCTCAGACGATCCTGTCAGATAGGAGACGATCCTGTCAAATTCCAGACGATCTTGACTGCTTCAAAAATTAGAATCTCCATCAGACATCCGGATCAGGTATGGCTCTGTAATTTAGCTTTTTCTCTCTGTTTTCTATCTAATTTTGTTCTCTGTATGCATTTAGTCTGCACTTTCATAATAGAACAACTTAGTTTCATTTGGCCAAACCTAGGACTTGGATGATTAAAGATAAAACTGAACACATCAAACACATTCCCAACCTAGGCGTGGAAGCTGCCATTCAAACGTTTCCTGGTGAACCCACCATCCATCGAAAAATCACCATAATACACCTCCCCCAAGAGGCGGGACCTTCGCAAGGCCTCTCAGTCCGAGGTACCGTGCCATCCTTTTCCCATCCTCCTTCCGGGCACGGATCCTATAGCCTGAAGGTAGGGATGCGAAAAATTTGGAGCGATACAAAAAATAAGCTTAAAAATGACAAACAAAATCATAAAATCTCAAAAACACCAAAAAAATGAAAAAAACATTTCTAAGATCAAAAAAATCAATTAAATATACTAAAAAATAAAAATAAAAAATAAAAAAAATAGTTTTTTTCCTAAAGTGGTCGAACCATGGTTCAGACCCACGGTCAGGATGGCAATCAATTTGATGACCATTGGGATTTGAATCCCACCATGTCTTATAGCCACGACTCCCAATTTTACAATTGGGAACTACGTCTGCCAGCCATGACTAGGAAAAATGACCTTTTCAGGGTCATTTCCCATCCTGAGACACCCAAAAAATTAAAACCCTAACCCTCTAAGCTAACCTAAGCTAAACCTAACTAGGGTGAGGTTCATTATTGATAGTTTAGTGATGTTAATTAGTCCATTATTTAGTGAGGTTAATTTTAAAACTGGTAAAAGAAAATAATTAGCGAGAGTTGCGTGCTTCTACCTTAGTAGCATCGACTCCTCCAGGTTGATCTGCCATCGATGTGGATGATAGTGAGGTCGAGTTGCAATAGCATTCCATATCAGATTCATCTTATCACCTCTCAGAGCTCTTAGATTCTTAATTGCAATAGTAAATAATAAAATTAAAAAATTACGCAAAATGCGTAAATATTTCCTATTTCGGCCCTGATCGCGCATGACAACCGTGGTCCTCGAATTAGGGTTTTTCACTCATGGGTCTGACTCGTGGCTAAGCAATTTGATATTTTTAGTTGCTACTGAAAAGTGTGCCTAGCAATCTAAAATAAATGCTCTCAAATCCCACCATATGGAGTTTCAAAATGCTAAATTAAAAATACCCATCTGGCCAAAATTATCAAAAAAATATTAAAAAATAATAAAAAATTAGATAAATCAAAAGCCAAATGCACTTCGTATCTAGTTATTTACCCTCTACACTTGGTGGTTGTAGTAAATGGTGTTCCATGCAATCCAACAAGATGAGTAAATTACTATAAGGACATTTGGGTAAAATTAGTCATCGTTGAATTATTATGCATCATTTCAATCCCTAAGAAGGCCCAAACGGTCAGACTGCTCCATGGGAATGAGATATTCATGTCAATTCTTCTATGACACTTTCATAAAATCATCAAAAAATAAGACTCAACACATGCCTAATTAGAATTGCTATAATATTTATTCCCTAAGAAGGCCTGTATGGCTGGATCGCTCCATGGGATAGAGATGTACAATTATTGTTAATAGTTGCAATCATAGCTAATTAGGCTTTGCCAAGTATTCAAATGCTAAAATTTAATTTATTCAAAGTTATTCATAGTGTTCAAGTGACTTTTCACTTTATTAATTATCATTACCCTCATCAACACATCGCTTGAGGGGGTAGTCATAATGTCATAATCATAATCAAAGTCAACAAAATATCCCTTGATTGTAGATCCCTTGATCTTGTCAAAATTGTGTTTGTCTTGTGAATAATTTCCAACAACTATCATAAGCTTACCCTCTGTTGGGGAAAAATAAAATATGATAGTTAAGTCAGTAGCTCTCCTCCTTTTGGATCTATATGGCACGAAATCCTATAGTAGCCCTGAGTTGCCTGATCACCGTTGGAGTTTTCCAAAGCTTTTTCAATTTAATCCTTCCATCCAGTTGGAAGAAATGATTTGAGGATGCACGTCCTTTTATAGGATTTAGGCATCTAATGTTGATCATACTAATGATCATCGTACAACCTACAACATTATTTTAGGAGGTATATTTTTTCTCAACATTATTTTATCTCACAACGCATCTCAAAAGGGGTATCTATAGACACCTAAAATGCATCATGTTGAGGTGACTACTCATATGGGACATGCTAGAAGACCATATGGAAGACCTTGGACAAATACCAAGGTATAGTAGTGGTTCTAACCACTCATTTAGGTATTTTTACCTAACTAGTGTTGGCCGTAACTGAGACCCGTAGTTAATAGAGCTGACCGCGCCTCAGAGCCACATCTAGTAGTCAAAATTATTTAGAATTTGGTCAATCCAAATTTAGTTATAATGGAAAATTGGTTGTATATCTGAGTGGTTTGGGAGTGGAAATATCTAGAAGCTTCCCTCCAACTTCTCTAGCCATTTTTTATTGATCTTGGCTTCCTCAAGAAGCTAAGACATAACTTTCCTAGAGGTTATATGAACCCCATACAAAATGGAAAAAGAGAGAGATGCATAGGATAATTTGAATGGTGAAGCCTTGATGAATTCAGTACCCACCTACTTGCATTGAGAGAAGTCCTTTAGCTAGCATTGAGAGATTGAAATGATAATTAAAGTCATGGAGGTCTTAGGAGGCTAGAAGAATCAAGAAATGATATTACGAGCAATCCATAAACAATTGGAGCAATTCAACCACCAAATCTATTAGAGGACACAGAGGTGACCCTTGAACCATCAATTCATTAGGGAAATTGGAGATCTAGGCCATATTTGGAGGGCAAGTGTATTTTTGGTTTCATTACGACTGTTAGCCACGGCTAACAATTCTCACTGCATGATAGACCCACAATTAGGTTCAATATCCATATTTCCTTGGTCTTTAGCCATAGGTTTTATTTCATTTGCATTAGAATAGATAAATCAGGTGTATTTGCTTTATTAGAGACTTCTATCTGGTAGAATTAATATTTTAGGCATCTTTCTTATCATTTGGCATTTGTAGTAAGTAGGAAAAGAATGCTCACATTTCATGCTTTTGATTTCATAATTAGGACATTAGATAGATAATTTTGTCTTTCTTTTATATCTTTCATGGCAATATTTCATGTTTAACATATGTTTACTATGTTTCTTGCACTTTCTTAATTTCAAGATTTCATGACATATTTTTGTATAACTTCCATTTAAAGCCTCATCAAGAGAGATCTCCTTTATTACTAATATGATTCTTGTTGTTTATTGTATGCAGGACTAACATGGTGTTGATATGCAAGGCAAAAAATACCTCTAATCATGGAGAAGAAGGTCATCAATACCTTGGATCAGTTCATGTGCATTTAGGAAGCCTGCAAATTACATCTACCCTTGCGTGGGGATTGTTCTATGGTTGTAATAATTATATCACATTGGGTATCCCTAAGAGGGATGGATTTGTAATTGACCTTCATTGGAAATTTAATAAAAAAGAAGCCCTACTTTGTGGTTATTTGCAAATTCATCTATATTTTATGCTTTATGTGATGTTTCAATTAATATTAGTTTAGGTGTATGGTTCTTGGGTTGCTATAGATGTGATTTAGTCCTAGAAAAATCTGACAGGCATTAGAGTTTGCTTGAAACACTTGGAATGGCTGAGTGATTGAAAACACCTAGGGGTAATAAAGTGATAATATCAATGGTAATTTGACTTGTGAGATGATGTAATGAAATGGATATGAAATTGGGGGTGCTCATGATTAAGGCAACAAGATTTATTGGATCAATTATTATTGAAACTTAAAAAACGACCCCTAATATGGTGGATGAAATGCACTGTAATGACAATGAATGTGTTTGTGCAATCTGGATGTATGCAATAAGATGTGTGGTGTGTTTTTGTTGTTTTTTCTCTTTATTTTTTAGCCATGTACATATACATATATGTAAATCACATTAAGCCTAAAACACTCTCAAGTGAATAATTTTTAGTGGTTCATGCTCTTCTTCTCCCTCTAGACTAGCAAGTTTATATGTTCCTTGACCCACTTTTTGGGTGATAATGTATGGAACTAACCAATTAGCCAAAAAATTATCAAGAATATGCAACAATGCATTGGTGTTTAGTAGATTTTATTTTAGGATAATATCTCCAACTTGGAATTCACGTAGATGGACTTTGGCATTGTAAGC
Organism: Wollemia nobilis; assembly: GCA_028583015.1. Lineage (NCBI taxonomy): Eukaryota > Viridiplantae > Streptophyta > Pinopsida > Araucariales > Araucariaceae > Wollemia > Wollemia nobilis. The sequence continues at coordinate 20,112,646 of JAQPPZ010017235.1, forward strand.
ACACTTGTAAGTTGGTCAAGACATGCTTGTCTAGTGGTATCATCATCTATGAATTTTTGCAATAAAATTTACAATGAGGGGATCTCGAGCTCAAGAGGCATTATTGCTTTGACACCATAGACCAATGAAAATAATGTTTCCTTTATTTGCATGCAAATGCTTGTTTGATAATCCCATAATGCCAAGGGGATTTGTGTATACCATTATCGATGATTTTTTTGACTAGTTTCTTGATAATAACAATCAAGGTCTGATTGGTTGCCTTAATTTGTTCATTTGTCTATGGGTAGTAAGGAGTTGAAAAACTATGTTGGATATTATATTTCTCTCAAAGTGCTCGAACATCATTTTTTTAAAAATATTTGACATTGTTAGAGATTATTTTTGAGGGGATACCAAAGTGACATATGTTATGTTGAAGTATAAAATCCACAATTCAAGGTCCTATCATACTGGTTAGAGGAATTACTTCGAACCACTTTGTGAAGTATTTGATGGTTGTGATGATGAATCTATGTTATTCAAAGCAAGGATGTGAGACTTTAAAAATCATGTCAAAACCCTATTGTGAAAAGAGCTAAAGAATCTGAATAGGTTGCAATGATTGTGATGGCATATGAGTAAAATTAGAGTGCTCCTAACATTATTGGTATTTCTTGACATAAGTGCAATAGTCACATTCCATGGTGGGCCAATAATAACCCATGCATAAAATATGCTTTGTGATGGCCATTCCACTAAAGTGACCATCACAAGTACCATTATGAGCTTCTGATATTTCTCTTTGGGCCTCTGTAGACTCGATACAATGAAGGAGGAATCCATAATAACCACATCTATACAACAAATCCCAAAATAGAGTGAAATGAGCTGCCTTTTGTTTGAAAATTCATTTGGAAGTTTGTGAAATTTCTAATGGGAGTGTTCCAAACTTGAGAAAGGTTTTTATTTGGCTAGACCAAGGTTCATATGACTCTTCATGGATAAAGCAAACACCCTTCTCATATTTAGATTCAGCATGGGAAATTGTAGATTTAGAGATTGGTGTGATAATTAATGGTTATACCTCTCCTTCAGAGTTCTTTGGAATCAATGATCATAGAGAGGCCATCACATCTAAAAATTTGTTAGTCAATCTAGGAAATCTATCAATTTTATATCTGTTAAATTTTACAAGAAATTTCATTGCTACTTCATGATAAAGTTTTAAGACTAGTTATTTGAACTAGTATTCTCCATTTATTTGATAAATGACAAGTTGGAAATCACCAAATACCCTAATACAATTTATGCTCATAGCTATGGCTACTTGAAGTCCTAATATTATGGCTTCATACTCTACATTATTGTTTATGCATGGGAAATCGAGTTTGAATGAGAAAGGAATAGGTATCCCTTATGGCGTATGAAGTACGACTCCTACACCTTGTCCTTTTTTGCACTTAGAACCATCAAAGAGTACTGTGATATTGACATCTTCTTTAGGAATAATATATTCTTGTTATTCAGTGATGGTAAATACCGAATCATCTAGGAGCTCGATAATCAAGGGTTGATCACTAGGAAGTGGAGATTTTACAAGCTGATCGACTCTTACCTGACCTTTTAATGGATTTTTGAGTGATGAATTCAAGATAAAAATATTTTAGAAGCATTATCGATTTTTACAGTGTGGGTGTTATTGTAAGTGTGAGATATCAGGTAACACAAAGGATTTTATTTAGCTATGACATAGGTAGTGTGACTTAGAATGCAATGTTTGAGTTTCTTAGTGGCAAAAACTATTGCTAGGCACAGTTTTTCCATATAAGTGTATTTGGTTTTGTATCTTACCAATGTTTGACTAGTATAATACATTGCTTGCTCTTAGTTGTTTTTGTTCTGTTGAGAAAGCATTTTTCCTAATGCAAATTCTATATTTCAAACATAAATATGGAAGGCAACCCCTGGATGAGGAGGATTTAAGACTGGTGGAGAAGCCAATTCTTAATTTATGTTATAAAAAGAATTTTTGCATTCATATGTCCATGAAAATATCACCTCCTTTTGTAGCAGGTGATTGAAAGGCCTAAATTTATTTGAGAGTTATGCAATGAAACAACAGATCGATTGGATCTTTCCTTGTAAACTATGCAACTCTTTCAAGTTTGTTGGGGAGGCATCTCCATGATGACATTGAATTTGTTTGGATCCACTTCAATACCTATTTTGGAGATAATAAATCCTAGTAGTTTTCTTGAGGTGATACCAAAGACACACTTTTTGGGGTTCAATGTTACATTATGCTTTGAAGTCGATCAAAGACTTTTTCCAAGACACCAATGTTCTCTAGTGAGGGTTTGGATTTTTCCAAGAGATCATCCATATAATATTCGATGATCTTATACATGTAATCATGGAAGATGTATATCATGACACATTGATAACTAACACCTAAATTTTTAAGATTGAATGTCATTACCTTGTAACAAAAAATCCCCAAGGTATTGTGAATGTTGTTTTCTATTGGTCATAAAGATTGATTCAAATCTATTTGTATCTTAAAAAACTATCCATTAAAGATAGCATTTCATGTCCAGTACAAGTGTTGACAAGAGTATCGATATTTTGTAGAGAAAAGTCATCCTTAGGACACACTTTGTTAAGATCTTGAAAGTCAGTGTAAATTTGTATCACCTCGTTAGGCTTACGAAAAGGTGCCATATTTGAAAGCCACTCAGGATAGTCAATGGATATAATGAAACCCACTAATAATAGCTTTTGAAGCTCTTATTTTACCATGAGGGCAATGGGAGGATGCATATTTCTCAATTTTTGTTTGATCGACTTAAAATCAATATGCAAGGTTAAATTATGGACAACCAAGTTAGGGTTAAGAGTAGCAATATCTTTATAGGACCATGCAAATATGCCCTTATTCCTCTTGAGGAGAGATATCAATTGCTCTTGTTCATCAACGGATAAATTTTTTCCAAGTTTAACAATTTATGGATTATAAACATTTGTACTAAGGTTCACATCTATAGTATCTTCAATGGCCATGTGTGAACCTTTCTCAAGCTGATGGGGCATAAGGATTAGATGAATTTCATCAATGATATTATAAAAATCCTTTGGATTAGTATCTTCCATGTCTGCTTGGAAAACCTTAGGATCTCAGGGTGAGGGTGAAGGTGAAGGTGGAGGTGAAGGCGAGGGTGATGGAGGAATGTAAGAAGTGAAAGCTCTTAAAAATTCCTCAAAAAGGACAAATTTAGCAAAGGATGGTGGTGATGAATTCCATTCCATATCAATGAGGCTGATATCCATTAGAATTGGTTTTGCCAAATCGTATAAAATTATGGAGTGGGATGAACAAGTCAATAGTATTCATGATGACTTAGTGGGAAATAGTGGTTGGCAATGTGAAGGGTGGTTTGGTCTTGACTCCTGGAATTTATAAAGGAACCTTGAGAACCTGAATAGTAGCAAGCAACATATGTAAACACAAATGACAATGCCATGCCAAGATTTTTGTTTTTTTGTTATTTTATGTTTTTTTTGTACATATGTTACATGATGTTCTAGTGAAGTGGATGATATGGAGGTGTTGGTTCACTAGTTGGTTCATATATCTCCCTTGGGAGAAACAAATGGAAAATGGGATTACTGATGGGAAACATTATGAGGTAGTGCTCATCCTATTTGATGAATGGAGTGATTGGAATAGATTCCTCTTCATATTCATTTGAAGCTATCAATATGACATCATATTCTTCATTTAATTCCTCGAAGTCATTGTTGTGATTCGTTTCCTCTTCTAAATATAAATGGAGACTTTGAAAATTTTGTTCAAAATAGGAGGTGGAAGAATGAGAATGGTATCTCAAACCTGAATAGTCATGCACTTCTCAACATGGGGTTCCAATGATGTTGTGCATGACCTGTTCATGACATCCTAGGCCATATCCTTGCCAATTGACTCGATGAAAGTAATGTGAAGGGAAACTAGTCATGCGCTCTATGTTGGCAAGGATTGGCTATGTAGTTTCATCTAGGGAAGGTGGATTAGATAATGAATCAACCCCCCATACACAAAATTAATTTGATTCAGTGCTAAACCCATGGTGTACATCGATCCTATGGATAAGGGTGGATCACATGGATGACCATAATCCCTAATAGTTTGGATGCTTAATGGTGTAACTATGACATCTTGGACCACATATTCAGTAAATACTAGGATTGGATTTGTGGATTGCATCTTGTACGAGTGTGGATGAGGTGGATGGAGTGGATGTGGAGATGTGGAGATCATGGATGACTTATGGCTCCAATGAGGGAAGATATGAATGGTGAAATGCATCTCACAATATATCAAATAAACTTGTGAGACATCAACTTGTGGAGATGAAGATGGATTTGGTTGAGGGATTTGATGGATGACTAATGATGTTGATGTGGATGGAATAATAGTGGATATTTGTGGAGTAGGTTGTATGGATGATGATGAATAAGTGGTGATAATGGGTGATGTTGATGTTTATGATGTGGATGGTGTAGATTGGATTTGACCACATGTACATGTAATCAACTATGATGAAGGTGGAGGGGTGCAAATGGAAGGTTGATGTGGTGTAGTGATGGGAATCTTCTCAAGAATAGGAGCTTTTGATGAAGAAGTGGTGTGATGTGAGATAGATGGTGTGGTTTATGGAGTTAAGAATAAGTGGATGGATGGAAGCATAGATTTGTAGAGATTGGAAATGAAGTTGCAGTACTTAAACAGTTTGATATTCTTTGGTATGCAATGGATCTGCCCTCATGTACATATTTTAAGCATTGATGCAATATTGAAGGGACATATTTCATTTTATTTATCTATGGATATCCAAGGAGTATATTGTAAGTTATGGACCCCTCCAGGATATGGAACATGGTATGCAATATTTTTACCCCTTCTTCTATGGGTAAAATGATAGTGTCAACTATGGAACAAAGAGCATCATTGAATGCTCTTAAGGTGAAGGTGGATTTGATTATATGTGATGGTGGAAGATTGAGATGTTGAAGGGTGGATGTGGTGATGATGTTGATGGAGGAGCTAGTGTCAATTAGTACTCGTTTAAATGGCTTCTATCAACTTGAGCCATAATATCTAGTGGAGGATCCATCGATTTTGATGAAATTGATTTAATTTAAAAATCATAGAATGTGATGGAAGGCTCCACGCACGTTCGAATATTCCCCATGAAATTGTTGAAGCTATTAGTGTCTTGGGATTAAAGTTTAATGAATTTTAAAATTTCCATTAATACCTCATAGTGTGGGGGATATTATTGTATTAGCTCATAGATATATAGTTTGGATGAAGTTATTTTGAGGCTAGTTGTTAGCTAGCTATTGGGGAAAAAAAATTGGTTAAATATGGTCCTATTTCTGTCACAACAATTTCATTTAAATTTTTAAACTAGGGAACTCGTAAGATTGTGAAGTAGCACGTTCAAGACTAATTACAACACCATTTTGAGATGAGTCCACTAAGCCTATCATTGGGGGAGTATTTTTGAAATATCATTAATTCATCCACACAAATTAAATCATGCATAAATAAAATTATGAAAAATAAATCACACCACACTATGCTTGAAAAATAAAGGAAAGCAATAAAAACACACTTGCAAAAATAAAAATACAGCACACTGAAAATAATTAATCTAATATAGAAAGCAATAGAAAGAAGGGGAGGAATACTAGCTTGGAGTGGGCCTAGGCTCTAGTAGCTTCCACCTAGATAATTTACAAATATTGAACATGAATGGAAGAAATCTTGAGCAATCTTTTTATTAATAATATTGCAGTACAAAAACAATTATAATTTCTTACATACACCACTTACTACTCTTTCAGAGAAGTCTGTGTGTTTATATAGTGCACATAGAACCTCCTGTATAATGCTATTACAATGGAATATCTTGTTACAACACAAAATGAGAGAGTTTATTTACATTAACAAATGCATGATAAAAATAATCAACAACTTTCATCTTTTTTTGGGGATAGTAGATTTTTTGGTCTAGCTCCTTTGTAGCCCATGTTTTGCTTCATCAAGTGGTTGCACATTTTCTCCAATGCAGCTGAGACAACTCATGCATTTGGTAGCACTCCAAAGATAGCATGCATGACATGGAGTCAAAGGTCTACCACAGTCAATAGGGTCTCCTTCAGTCATAAGGTTAAGGCACTTAATATCGAGGAAACTTCTAGTACATCAAGGTGCCTAGTTGAGGATCAAGGTGCCCTTGATATATGATATCAAGGCATATACTCGAATATCAAGGTGCCTTTGATGTATAATATCAAGGTACCTACTTGAAGATCAAGGTGCCCTTGACATATGGCACAAAGGTAGTTACTTTAAGATCAGGGTGCCCTTGATGTATGACATCAAGGTGCTTACTTGAAGATCAAAACACCTTCCCATATATACCTTAGGCTCATGGAAGCAGAAGCATGCCAGATCCACGTAGGACCTTGACTAAGAAAAAGATGATAAAATCAGTAAATATCTACATAAAACACACTTCACAGGTAAAGCACATAATTTCATTAAATATATACATAATATTTCATAAAAAGATACAACTCTTATAATACTACCACACAAAACCGTTAGAAACTCATACAAAAATATGAGCATTTTTTATGCTCATCATCCCTCCATGCCTATTATGTGCCATGCCCTCATGGCACCTGAGACTGATAGTCTCTAGTTTGGTCAACCCTTTTATGTGTTCTTTTGATTGGTAGTCTTAGATTTTTATTTATTTTTGGGTTTACATTTTTGTTGAGGGGCGTTGGTCTTATGCAGTCGATTTTGACTATGCTAGCTTTAATTCCCTATCCTACTTGTTGCAAAACCTGTGTTGGGCAACACAACCATAGTGGTTCCCCTTTTCTAGAACATGGTTTCCACTTTTTTCCATAGATCAACATGCTAAGGCCATAATTTGGCCAATGGGATATTTGAGTTATCTTGCTTTCATTTCACTACCTTGGCTTTGAACAAGTGGGCCACTTCCTACATTATCCTCAATGATTGCAACAACTTTAGATTCAGGCCCATATACTCCATTTTTGTCCAAGAATTTTTGCATTCTCGAGGGCTATCCTCAAGTTGACCCATATATCCACCAGAATTACTTCTTTGAAGTTGGGTCAATGCAAATATTAGGCCCTATTTCAAATTTCTTGGCAGCTTTTCTTGCTACCTTTTCTACCTCACTTTCTTCCTGGAGTTTTTCAAACTACTTCTTTCACTTGGTAAAAATCTTGATACTTTTCACCTACTCTTCATTTGATTGGTTGGCCGGTTCTATGAATGTAACTTTGGATTTGCTCTTGGCCCTCTTTTGTGATGCTCGAGGCACCTTCCTCTTAGGCCTCACTAGAACTATTATTATGGTATACTGAGTTGGGATATCCTCTTCCATGAAAGGTGTTTCCTCTTTGTTGTTATAGGGCTTATGTCTCTACCCTTCTAGCATTGAGTCAATTGTAGCTACTTCCTCTATTCCTTGCTCACCCAATGACTGCTCTACTGGTCCTTCTACTATAGGTACTTGTTGCTCCTATGATTCCTCCTTGGTGTCATGCTTAGGGTCTTACCAATAGCTATTGATTGACTGGTTATCCTCAACATAGAGGACTTCTATAATAGGGACTCTATTTGAAAAATAGAGTTTCCTTGTTCTTCTCCAGTTTCTCTAACTAAAGTAGATGAGAAATACCCTGCTTCTCTACTCTCATTCCTTGCATTCGACATAAACTACCCTGATGAAATGACCCTCTCTAGAGAGGTCAAGGAATTCATGGGTACTTCAATCACCCAATCTATTTAGGTACCTACGTCTACTCTTTTCACCACCCTAGCCTTTAACTGCTGATTTTCTTCAGTGAGCTATTGAACCTTCTACTGCAGCTGAGATATAGTGGCTTCATACCTCTACAATTTCCTTGTGGTAATCTCATGAAATCCATCAAAGAGCATATATGCTTTGAAAAATTCACTCTATCAATTGAGGCCTTATTCTAGTGCTAAGTCGAGCTACCCTCGTAGGTATTTTGAAGGTTGTTGGTCTAGCAGAATCGTAGTAGCCAAATTTTGTAATGTCTGGGTTACAAACCTAACTCTTATTCTTCTTTTCTTGATAAAATTAACCACATAATTTTTTTTTCCCTCTTATGGGTTTTGTATGGTGGTCCATCTATTCTGAGTTGGATGCCCTTGCATAAAATTCATCACCAAACCATAGAGAATATTCAGTGGCTTGGTTAGGGGTAAGAAAATCCTGCCCGACCTCCATGTTATTTTATGCGGAGTCGAGCTCTTTGGTAGTCGACTGCACCTGTGCGCTCACATATTCGATCCTCTTTTTCAGTAGGATTTATCAATGCTCCTTGGCATATTGAATTAGGGTCATAATTAGCCTGTGATGGGCTAGCATAGTAACTACCCTTGACTGATATTTTTGGGCCTCATCCTTCAGGGTGCTTACCAAATAGAATGGGATATTGATTTTTCTTCCATGCACTAGATTATTTAGGATATGCATGTGGTTAGCATTCAGGTGGGAGTATTTGCCTATGTAGGTGAATAATCTTGCCACCTACTCGAAGAGTTTTTGTATGTATTCTAGGAGCCTCTATTTTGATAACCCTATAGACTAAAATTCAATGTTCATCTACCCAAGAAGCTACTATGCACATTGAGCTGGGATGCCCTCCTTGTAGGTGCACTCCCCAATGAGGGGGAGACTCGTAACAGTTGAGATGAACTTCGGTGTGAATAGGATTTCCAATACTTGTAGTTGAGAAACCTTCCCTCTGACAGTAGAAACAAATTCCTTTACTGCTTTGGGGTCTTGGTTTTCAATAACCAGGAGGTAATAATTCATCCACCTGGTAGCCTTGAACTGGTCCCAAAATTCTCTACAGATTCCTTCGATATGGCTAGGTTCACTCTTCTTCTATGTATGATTCTTTGATTTGCCCCCCATTGTAAATTCTTGGCTCTTTTACTTCTATTTTATGAATTGGTTTGATGTCCTTCTCTCACAAGAAGGCACCTTCTTATAGATCAAGGCACCTTATCCACCAAATTAATTTTGTATTGGGGTTGACAGGACACACCACCCACATTAATTTTTAGTACATCGTATTAGTCATGGGGGGGTAGATGTGGTTGGTAGAATTCTTGCGATGACATTATTTTTTAGAGAAGTATTTAATTATGACAAATTATGTAAGTATTTAATGAAAATTATGCATGTAACTCATTGGTCGTTCATGCATTATGGAGCATGTCGATTTGGTAGTCTATGATTAGGGTTATGGTGTATTCCCCATGTGGTTGATTAATTTGTCTTGGATATTGCAACTCCGTTCTCTCAAGGTGTCATGCTAAAAATGCAAAGATCTGGTTGGTTCAGGTGATAGGACACATATATATTTTTTAGGTTGGCCTTGGGACATGCAAAAATCCTTCACAATGATTCCTCAATATTTTTAGGTGACTTCAAATTTCCATAATGTAAAGTGATGGCGTTGGCTTCGACTGATGCCTTATGTTGTCAGATTATGCAGGTGCTTCGATTGGATCAGGGCACCTCTAAAATATCTGATATCAAGATGCTTGGTGGTATATCAAGGCACCCTTGATGTATGACATCAAGGTACCTACTTTGAAGATCAAGGCACCCTTGATTAAGGCACCTACTCGATAATCAAGGTGCCCTTATCAAGGTGCCTACTTGTGAATCAAGGTACCCTTATCAAGGTGCCTACTTGTGGATCAAGGTACCCTTGACCAAGGTACCTACTTGTGGATCAAGGCACCCTTGATCAAGGTGCCTACTTGTGGATCAAGGTACCCTTGATCAAGGTGCCTACTTGTGGATCAAGGCGCCCTTGATCAAGGCACCCTTGATCGAAGTGCCTATTTTTTATGTGATCAAGGCACCTCTTATGTATGGCATCAAGGTGTCTCTTATGTATGGAATCAAGGTACCTTGTCACTTATTCATTTTTTTTGGGACTTGTCAATAGAAGTTAAGTGTCTCTTTTTATGGGCATTAAGGTGCCTAGTAATACAAAAGATCAAGGTGCCATCAAGGTGCCCAAGAATGCATAACATCAAGGCACCTTATTGGACATTAAGGCACCTAAAAATGCATGATGTCAAGGCACATTCTTGGACATCAAGACACTCAAGAATGCACAACATCAAGGCATCTTCTTAGTGTTGAAAAGGTAGTAGTTGCTATCTACTATTGCAGGGTTGATCAGGTCCTCCAAAATTTTTCTTTCTCATGGCACGTCAGCGTATTCTTTGTACAAGCAAAGAGATGGGTATCTTCTCTTTTACAAGGAATTAAAACCGACATCCATGCTCGAATGTGGATTATCTCCTTTAGATAAAAATAGTCAAATTCTATCTCCTAAAAAAAATATGCAAGCTCATGGATGTTGTGCTGGTTTAGGTCTTGTCTCCTAAGATGTCTGTTTCGTGCAATTAGGCCATTTCACCTGTAAAATAAAATGAGAAAAACTAAAAAGAAAATGTAGTTTAGCACAATCCATGCCTATTAGGCCCTATCTCTCAGGATGACTGTAGCTTGCATGCGAGTACTATACCTGTAACCAAAAAAAAGAAAAAACTAAGGATTAAAATGGCTTAAATGCACAACCCTGTATCCATTGTATTGCTAAGAATTTGAAATGGTTTTAGTTGGATGGGGTCTCTCCCATGCCCATTTTGGACTCCATCATAAAAATTTTATATATGTGATATGGACACAATTGGTGAATGTTAACTATCAATATGATATTTCTATCGTTAATTATCTTGATACGTACAACACCATTTTTGATCAGCTCGATCACCTCATATGGTCCCATCCATATCTACATCAGATTGCATTTCAATTCCTAGAATCTGGAATTGTACAGTAACACCCAATATCCTTTTTTGAACTACTTTAACTTAATGTGGTGGTCATGCCACTATTTTATTTACATTTGGATGAATTTTTTTCTTTGTAGGGTATCAAATTGTTACTCATACAGCTGATTTAGCTACTAAATCCTCTCCCTCTGTGCATCGTCTAGGCTCAAGTTAAATTCCACTATAGTTATGAGATTTTTTATTTCAAACTCAATGGGTATCATCACACTCTTTTTGTATACCAGTTGGAATGGAGAGAAACATGTGGTTGTCTTCCATGTAGTTTTATATACCCATACTGCCTTCAGTAGTCTCATAGCCTAATATTTCCTATGCAATTACATGATATTTGTAAGGATGTTCTCTAGCTCTCGATTGGTCACTTCTACTTGTCCATTCACCTGTAGATGGTAGGGGGTGGTTTTGTTGTGCTAAATCCTATAATGTTGCATTAGCTCCTAAATTAATTTGGAGATGAACTGAGGTCCTTGATTCATTGTAATCTCCCTAGGTACCCTGAATCTCATGAAAATATGAGAAAATAAAAATTCTACCACTATTCCTTATTTATAATCTTTAGTGCCTGCACTTCAACCCATTTGGTTACGTAGTCAATGCAAACTAGGATATATTGTTTTTTGGCTGATGGTGGGTTGATTTGCCCCATAAAGTCCATTCCTAGTTGTTAAAGGGTTCAACATGAACGTGTGGTTAGAGAGGCATTTCATCCCTGGGGATTGGCTTGCCCATCATTTGTCACTCATAATATTTACTAGAGTATTTAGCTACATATTTGAACAACCTAGGCCAATAATATCTAGTCTGTAGGACTTTGTATACAGTCCTTCTCCCTGTAAAATATCCTCTGCATGGTTCATTGTGGTAATATTTGAGATCTTATAAAAATTTATACTCAACAATGCATCTCCTCACAATTTTATCAGGCCTTGTTTTGAATAGGATGTCATCAATCCTTGAGAAATATGTACTTTTTTCTATTACTATCTACTTATCATAGGGTGAAAGAGTAGGGGATGTTCTACCATTGGTAAAATAATTGATTTTTTGTATACCACGGTGTCTGATCACAGATGATAAAAAATGTTTATTTGGGAATTGGTATTCTAATGTTACGTGATCAGATGGTATCAATCTAGACAAGAAATCTGCCACCATGTTGTCTCATCATAAATGGTGAAATAATCCATGTAGACCTTCACTACTTATCCCATAATATCTAAGAAGATGATCAGCACCACCCTCTGAAAGGTGGCTGGTGCGTTGCACAATCCGAAGGGCAAGACTCTGTAGGCATATGTCCCCCATGGACAAGTAAATGTTTTTTTGTCTTGGTCCTCTTATCCAATATAGATTTGGTTATATCCACTAAATCCATCCAAAAATGAGAAGTACTTCCTTACTGATAGTGTATCCAAAACCTGGTCAATTAAAGGTAGTGGGAAATGATCCTTCTTAGTTACCTTATTCAATGACCTATAGTCAACACAGAGCCACCATTTATAATTTTTCTTAGGAACCACCACTAGTGGTGACACCAATTCACAATCAGATATGGGATAGATGGATCTGGATGATGATCTTCTATAACTCTACTTTTATGATCTCCTTCATGGCAGGATTTATCCTCCTTTGTGGTTGTTTGATCGAAGTCACCTACTATTCGAGGTAAATTTGATGGGTACAAATTTTTGGATTGATTACTTTCATGTCTAAGTAGTTCCAGGAAAAAGGTTATTGATTCCTAGTCAATACCTCTTCATTAAACTACATGGATGTCAACCCACTACTAATGTTTAATGTCCTTCCAAGCTCTATTTCAATCTACCTGATGTGGTGATCTTGGGTACCGACCAATGGTGATTTTGGAATAATAGGAGAGGATGCTCCATGGAGGAAACTTGTAATAATACCATCATTTTTAGCTTCTTCCTCCAATCCCTTCAGTGCCATCATTGATTGTAGCATTGACAAAGTCCCTTCATCTTGGTTGTCCCACAAGGGCTCTCCCAACATGTCTATGGACTGTGTAGGTGGAGAGATTGTTAATATTTTGATATTTTGATCATTTGAAATGGTCATTTGTCCATATCAATAGCGTATGTAGGCATCGAATGTCACTAGCCATGGCCTCCATAAGATGAGTGGGTAGCCACCTAATCCTGATTTTGACTACAAGACCAAGAAATTTTCTAAATATTCCCATGATTCTACCATCATAATGATATCTTCTAACATCCCTCCTGGTTCTAGGGTTGACCTATTTAGACACCTATAACATGTCATGTTGAGGTGACTACTCATATGTGACATGCTAGAAGACCATATGGAAGACCTTGGATAAATACCAAGGTATAGCAGTGGTTTTAACCACTCATTTAGGCATTTTTGCCTAACTAGTGTTAGCCATGGCTAGGACTCATGGTTAACATAGCTGACTATGCCTCAGAGCTATGGCTAGCAATCAAAATCATTTGGACTTTGGTCAACACAAATTTGGTTATAATGGCAAATTGGTTACAATTATGAGTGATTTTGAGGCAGAAATATCCAAAATCTTCCCTCCAACTGCTCCAACCATCCATTCTTAATCTTGGCTTCCTTAAGAAGCTAAGACATAGCCTTCCTAGAGGTTATAAGAGCCCCATACAAAATGGTAAATGAGAGAGATACATAGGATAATTTGAACAGTGAAGCCCTAACAAATTTAGTACTCACCTACTTGCATTGAGAGAAGTCCTTTAGCTAGCATTGAGAGATTGAAATGACAATTGAAGTCATGGAAGTCTTAGGAGGATAGAAGAATCAAGAAATAAGACTATGAGCAATCCATCAACAATTGGAGCAATTCAACCACCAAATATATCAGAGGACATAGAGGCAACCCTTGAACCATCAATTCATCAGGGAAATCAGAGATCTAGACCACATTTGGAGGGTACATGCATTTTAGGCTTAGTTGCGGCTGTCAGCCATGACTAACAATGCTCACCATGTGACAAACCCATGGTCAGGTTCAATATCCATATTTTATTGGTATTTAGCCATATTTTTTATTTCATTTTCATTAGAATAGATAAATTAGATGTATATTTGCTTTATTAGAGACTTTTATTTGGTAGAATCAAGATTTTAGACATCTTTCCTCTCATTTGGTATTTGTAGTAAATAGGACAAAAATGTTTACATTTCATGTTTTCATGCTTTTTATTTTATAATTAGGGCATTGGATAGATAATTATGTATTTCCTTTACATATTTCATGGCAATATTTTATGTTTAACATATGTTTACTATGTTTCTTGCACTTTATTGATTTCAAGATTTCATGGCATATTTTTGTATAACTCCATCTTAAAGGGTCATCAAGAGAGGCCTCCTTTATTACTAATATGCTTATTGTTGTTTATTGTATGCAATACTAATATGCTTATTATTGTTTATTGTATGCAAAAAATACCTCTAATCATGGAGAAGAAGGTCATCGATACCTTGGAGCAGTTCGTGTGCATTTAGGAAGCCTACGAATTACACCTACCGTTGCATGGTGATTTTTCTATGATTTTAATAATTGTATCACATTGGGTATCCCTAAGAGGGATGGATTTTTAATCGAGTTTCTTTGGAAATTTAATATAAAGGAAGCCCTACTTTCTGGTTATTTGCAAATTCATCTATATTTTATGCTTTATTTGATTTTCAATTATTATTAGTTTAGGTGTATGCTTCCTGGGTTGTTACAAAAGGTGATCATGGTGGGAAATCCAAATTTTATACCATAAAATAATGATGCGCTATGTTTTGTGATGTTATTGTATCGCTCCAAATTTTTCACACCCTTACCTTCAGGCTATAGGATCCGTGCCCGGAAGGGGGATGTGAAAAGGATGTCGCGGTACCTCGGACTGAGAGGCCTTGCGAAGGTCCCGCCTCTCAAGGGAGGTGTATATTGGTGATTTTTCGACGGATGGTGGGTTCACCAGGAAACATTCAATGGCAGTTTCCACGCCTAGGTTGGGAATGTGTTTTATGTGTTCGTTTTTAGCCTTAAGCATTCAAATCCTAGGTTTGGCCAAAATGCGTCTAAGCTATTCTATATGAAGATGCAAATTAAATGAATACAGAAAACAGAATTAAAGACAAAAAATAGAGAAATTACAGAATATAAAAGAAGAATACCTGATCCGGATGTCTGATGATGATTCTGATTCTTGAAGCAGTCAGGATCGCCTCTGATTTGACAGGATCATCTGAGATCAGACAAGATCGTCTGAGATCTGACGAATTCGTCAGACGAATTCGTCAGAGACCTACAAACAGAGAAATAGGTGCAAAATACAAAAAATACAACTATCCTAACAGAGGGAAACAATATAAAATGACAGCAATAATATCAAACTGAAGTTTGAAAATAGAAACATGAATGAATTATACTAATTTGATCACAATTATGGCTTAATTATGCATTTAATCTAGATGGGTGAACTCCAAAATGCAGAATAGAATAAAATACTGAATAAACTTGCTAATTACAACATAAAACAACAGAAAAAGGGAAGAAGAAATGCAAACTTTAGGCACTGATTGCCTCAATGTTGACTGCAGTCGAAATCGTCTCGCATTGGTACGAAATCGTCTCTGATTCGACAGGATCGCCTCCGATCTGAACAGGTTCGTCGGCGACGATGTAAGCTTGCTCCGGCTGAAAAACAATATGGTACCTGCAACAAAATTGTATAGAACTAATGCAAAATAGAAACTTAGGATGTTTTAACATGTATGAAAGTCGAGTTACGGGGAATTTCAGCCAGGGGGGTGCTAAGGGGAGGGCTTAGGATTAAATAGGCTTAGGAGGGAGGTTAGGAGGTTGGAGATCATCCCTATTTGGGAGATCTCCAATGGGGGAGGGTCTCTAACGGTGCAGACACGCTTTTGCCCGGATTAGAGGCCCGTTGGAATAGAAGCTAATTGTGCAAAATCAGTTTTGAGACAAGATCGTCTGGACGTCCTAGCCTAGACGAAATCGTCAGATCTGGGGCGATATCGTCTGATCGGTGACGATATCGTCAAACGGTCAAAACAACCTCTAAAAATGGTGCAAAAAAGGGGAAACGGATTACCCGACGGTTAACGGGCGGTTTGGGAGGTTAAAATTTGAATTTAAATTATTTACTAGGATGAATGTAATTATTACAATTTCACTACGCCAATTTTAGGGTGCTACATTTTGCCCCCTCTTTAGCGAATTTTCTGAAGAAAATGCGTTAAAGATGAGTTCTTCTCGATCTACGGAGCAAAAATTATTCCCATTTTTAGGCGACGATTCTTGGTCGAATCGTACGACAACTTACTATGGTGCCCCCTCCGTGTTTTTACCCAAATCGAACGTTTGAGGTAAAAACGCGAAAAAGCAAAATTATTTTTGAATTATTTTTGAATAAAATTAAGAAAAATAGGGTAAAACCCTAATTCATTTTTATTGTTCATCTTTACTGGTTTTAGAGCTCTGGAAGCAAAAATGGTGGAGACGACGCACAGATCAACAGAGGTCCGGCGCGGGCTACGGGTAAGAGTCTAAACTTAGTTTAGAGTGATTTAATTTGATTTTACATGCTTTTTAGGTGAATTTTAATTAATTTTTGAGCATCGCGGCCATTTTTGGGCCGTCGACGTCGTCGAGACGAAATCGTCCCGATTTCGATGAAATCGTCTCAATTTCGCCAATTTCGTCTAAGGGCGAAATCGGCGAAAGGGGGACGATTTCGTCAAATTAGGGACGATTTCGGCTTGCAAAATCGGAGACGAATCTGCTCAAATTTGGGACGATATCGTCCAATAGTGGACGATATCATCATTTGATTAAATTGAACTTATTTTACTTGCATTTTTAATCACTTGAGTTTGTTTTTAATGATTGTTTGTTGTTTTGTTGTTTATGTTGCAGAGAGGATTGCTAAAGAGCAGGGAATGGAAATATGGAGGTTTGAGAGATGACTTGGCCGCTCTTACACAGGCAGAGCGGGATCAGTGGCACAGGTCGGCTTACAGCATGTGGCGAGAGATGCCACAAGTGTCTACGGACATGGGGCTACCGACGACCCTAGCCAGAGAGATGGTATCCGGGTTCTTCCTATTTTTGGCTACCTACAGGGGAGATGACTCCCACTTTGGAGGATGTATGGAGGATTCTAAGAATCCCCATACAAGGATGGTTGATCACTCCTACGGCCAATCAGGGCCATGCTATGGGACGGTTGTGTGGTGACCCGAGCTTCGCCCTGGAGAAGGGCGGAGTTAACATCGAGGCACTACGTCAGATGCCGGGGCATCTAGACTGACACAGGTTTTAGCTAGAGTGGTTGGTGGACTTCTGTTGTGCCACCAGAGTGGGTGCAGGGTACCATGGATGCTAGCAGATGTGATCTACGATATGCGAGACCATGGCTACAGGTTTGCTTGGGGCAACTTTGTTCTATGTCGGTTGTACAGGATCCTGCATGGGGTCGTGTACAAGGGCGGCCGATGTCTAGTTATGACATCGCTCCTACAGGTTTGGTGTTGGGAGCACATTGCAGTGCGGAGGCCGGTAGGGCTTCCTTTGATAGGGATTGATGGGGAGAGGCCCCGAGTCTTCTACTGGTGGCTTCGAAGAGGGTCACAGTGGCGGATCGACCTTTCGATGTCCCGGAGACTGCTAGATGACCTAGTCCCGGACCAGATCACCTGGAGGCCATGGCGAGAGCACCCAGGGTGGGCCGAGGATGGACAGGAGTTAGCTCATGTCAGGCGAGTTTGTTGGCTACGGATGGAGAGGGGAGAGGTGGAGCTCCATCGCTATGACCGAGTTTTGTGATAGTTCGGTCTACAATAGGGGATCCCATCTCTCAGGGATTATGAGTTTTCTCGGACTGTCCGGGATAACACCACGGTTAGCGGGGCTCCAGACATGCAGCGCTTATAGAGTCAGGACGTGGATGATGCCCCCATTTAGCCGAGTGGATGGGGATGACGCAAGGGTAGCAGATGGCTATGATGCCTGGTACGTAGGCATCCGCCCTCCTCGGATGATGAGGGCTCAGGGTCCGATACATGTAGTTGTGCATCGGATAGGGAGGCGATACCAAGCGGCTATGGAGGTGGCCCAGGGTCACGACGGGAGAGAGCAGAGGAGGCCACGAGGCGTAGGAGAGGCCATGATAGAGGGAGAGGAGGGAGGAGAGACCCCCTTCTCCACAGAGAGAGAGGCCACCATCGCCCGATAAGGGCAAGGGTGTCGACATAGGGGAGAGTAGCGAGACAGCTACTCTCCGAGCAGAGATAGCTCATCTCCAAGCACAGGTGCAGACATTATAGGAGGAGGCTGCACGACATCGAGCTGAGGTGACACAGCTCCGAGACGAGATTGCATGCCTCAGGGCACGGGGCGGAGGGGCGAGCACTAGGGAGCTGACACGGGCTATTGCCCAAATCACTTTCTATCAGACATTGTACTATCAGCTGGTGCCAGAGGAGGATAGACTACCCCTGCCAGCTAACATCATAGAGCCGATCAGGATCGGGTCGTCGAGGACTTCGTCTCGATCGACGACTAGGACTCGCAGTACTACACATACTATGATGGGGCCACCTCGTCCACCTCAGGGCGGGGGAGGAGATGAGGCTGAGAGCTCGAGGGGTTCTCGAGGCTAGCTACTACACTACATTGTATAGATTGATATGATAGCATTTATTATTTTTTTTGATAGAGGATTGAGTATGCCGAGGTACAGATTGTGGCATACCAATCCAATTTTGATGATGTATATATACTGTTGATATATATAGATGAGATATGTTTTTGATCATATGACTTGTCTTATGTATTTTTATGATGCTTTTATGTTTTGATGTGATTGATTTGATGATTCATGTAATTATGTCATTTTGAAAATATTATAATTTTGATGTCATGCTGTAATATTTTAAATGAAATAATCTGATGTAACAAATTGGTTGTTTGTGATGTAATGTGATAAAAAATAAAAAGAGACTTCTAACAATAATTTCAAAGGACATTGTCGCTATTATAGACCATTTCATGGAGTCGTTGCTCACTCGGTCGTCAAGCTAATCCCGAGTATAGAAATATTGTTAAAAGTAAAAGAGTGCTTAAGAGAACTGTCTTAAGACTTTGGTGCAATGGTGCAAATGATGATGATGATGGTTTGTTTTTCAGATTTTCATAAAAATAGTATGCATGAAATAATGTTAAAATGATTTTTGCTAGGCATAAATTCCTAAGTGTGATAAAATTTTTGGATAATTCATTAGGAATTATACCATCATTGCAAATTTGAAGGTTGACATAATGACATGAAATAATGAAAATGTGTTTGCTTTTTTTTTTAAAAGCATAATTTGTGTAACAGAATGATTTAAGTCATATGGTTTTTCATGATTTTTAAATAAATGGGGAATAAAAATTGTTACAATGGTTTGCGCTAGGCATAGAATATGTAGGTATAGACTTATACCATCATCGCGAAAATCAAAAAAGAGATAGTTTTATTGCATGGTTGATTTTTGATAAACAGAAAATATGAAGATGAGGACTTGCGCTAGGCATAAAATTCCAATTTTGGTTTTGGAACTATACCATCATCGTGAAAGTCGACAATATATATATATATATATATATATATATATATATATATATATATATATATTTTTTGTGTGTGTGTGTGTGTGTGTGTGTGTGTGTTTTTGATTGTATGGTTTTGAAAGAAATTTTGATTTTTCTATTATATAGTTGTCTTTATGCTAAACAACTGTACTTGAAAGAAGAAAATGAATCATTCCAAACAATTTGCAAAAAAATATTTCAAAGTATTTTGAAGACAAAAGTTAGATTTATAAGGAATCCCATGTGCATATGTGAGTTCATTTCCAATCTTGATTTATCATAATGATACACAAAAATCTCTCAAATACAAAATGTGTGTGCAATTGCATTGTTCATTTACCAGTTTTGAGCAAGATAATATGATACAAGTGATTTGAAGAAACCAAATAAGTGTTCATTAACCATGATGTAGATGCATATAACCATACTAGACTACTATGTAGGTCGGATTATCAAGAGCTAGCTAATCCATAAGCGGACATAGGTCTGTACAAAAGAAGGTCGCTAATGTGACGGACATATCGCCACGCTAGGAGTTACCCAAGGCCAAGCGAGGTTGGGCACAAACCACCTGTTATGGGGCTTACCTCACAGTTTTCGAATAATTGAGAATTCCAGGGATTCAAGCTCATCAACCCTTCTTTTCTTTTCAAAGGGTAGGGAAAGGGATTTTATTGCTTTTGCTTTTGCTTTCTTTTGCTTTTTCTTTTCTTTTTCTTTTCTTTTTCTTTTTGTATTTTTGCTTGATAATTGAGATAATGCTTGAAATATTGCTGTAATGATATAAAATAACATTTTTCTTTTCTTTTTTTTCTTGAACTTTTCTTTTCTTTCTATGCTAGGGATACTTGCTCGGATTAGCTGTAGAGCAAGGGATTTTTATTCTGGGTAGGGGTGAGCTTGTCCTTTTGCCAATTCTCAAAGATTCTAGACCATGTGCATGATAGGATAGCAGGGGAAACTTTTCGCTCAAGAAATCACTTCTACTATGTAGCAAAACATGGAAATTACAAATATAATCATTTTATTGTGAAAAGATGTGCTTGGTTTAAGTAAATAACAAGATCAATTCTCTGTGCTCAAACTTTATTTAATTGAATTTTGTGGACTTTGATATAAGAGAGATTAGTAATCATGCCAGATAAAATCAAGATATTTATTTTTATTTTTATTTTTTTTTTTTATTTTATTTTTTTTTGAGTGTGCAAGTGAGAGATTCCAAATAAATGCTAATTTATCCCAAAATAATTTGAAACATATAACTGCAATAATTGTAAGAAAATATATATAAATGATTTTTGAGAAGTTTTGAGAATGTTGACTCTCTCTTTCTTCTTTATATTGTTTTGGTTTCGAAAGAGTCAAGAATATTGCTGTTTTTATATTTTTATCATTATTTTTTTATTTTTGAACAAAAAATTAACAAGTGCCATAAATAAATGCAACAAATAGTTTTGAAGATTTTGATGATTATGAATGTTTTTGGTGTTTTTGAATTTATAAATTGAAAGAAATACAAGATAGATATTTTGAACAAATATATACATGGATGAAGTGACCAAACTTATACATAGTAACGTTTAAGATGCAAAATATTCATGGGTTCTTTAAGTTCTTTACCATCTAAGGTAGATAATTTGTATGCTCTTGATTCAAATTTAGCAGTAATAATGTATGGTCCAAGCCAGTTGGGCTCAAATTTACCTTTAAGGTCCTTAGTTGCATTAGTATTTTTTTGATTTTCTTTTAAAACAAGGTCGTCGATCTCAAAGGATCGATGACGAACTTTTTTAGCATATGATCTTTTAAGCTTGTTTTGGTAGGCACGGAGATGCTCCAAAGCATTGATGCATTTTTCATCTAGGAGTTCAGCTGACTGAGTCTGCCAGCTCGATATTCATCTCCTACTTCGGTATCTTGAAGTAGCAGAGCCAAAGAAGGAACTTCTAATTCAAAGGGAAAAATGGCTTCAGCACCATAAACCAAAACAAATGGTGAAGTTCCCGTGGGGGTTCGAACACTAGTTCGATAGGCCCACAAGGCTGGATATAATTGAATGTGCCGATCCACGACCAGTTTTATTGACCAATATTTTGAGGATTTTGATTAAGGTTTTGTTAGATGCTTCTGCTTGACCATTACCCTGAGGATAATAGGGAGTGGACCAGCGATGTTGAATCTTATATTTTTGGCATAATTTTTTAACATCTTTATTTTTGAAACAAGTTCCATTGTCGGAGATGAGATTTGCGGGAATTCCAAACCTACAAATGATTTGATTAAAAATAAATTTAGAGACTTGTGTGCCAGTGCAGGAAGCTAAAGGCATAGCTTCGACCCACTTCATGAAATACTCAGTGGCAGTTATGATGAATTTGTGTCCATCGGATGACACAGGATTAATTTTGCCAATAATATCTAAGCCCCATTTTGAAAAGGGCCAAGGAGATGAAATAGCCTGCAGTTCTTGTGCAGGCGCATGGACAAGGTCAGCATGTTTCTGGCACTTGTCGCAATGGCGCACATACTCATGTGCATCCATTTCCATGGTAGGCCAAAAGTATCCTATCCGAAGGAGCTTTTTAGCAATGACACTACCACTGAAGTGTCCTCCACAAGATCCATCGTGGGCTTCACTCAAGGCTGATTTAGATTCTTCTAAGTTCAAACATCTTAATAGGATACCTTCAAAAGATCTCCTATATAAAGTATTGCCAATTATTACAAATCGACTTGCTCGTCTACGTAATAACCGACGCTGGTTTCTATTAGAATTGGCGAGGAAAATCCCATTTTGGAGAAAATCAAATATGTCCGTATACCAAGGTTCGGGAGTAGTTTCATTGATTAGAAACACATCCAAAGGTTCTAAGCATGACTTATTTGAAGCGGGTTCCTGGAGTCGACGAATAATGATAGTGGCATATTCGTCATCTAACTCCAAGGGTAGGAGAGATGCAGCTATGGCCATAGCATCAGTTGCACGGTTGCAAGTTCTAGGAATAGCTTCCAAGGTAACTTGATCAAATAGGGACATTAATTGTAAAACATAGGCCTTATATGGGCACAGTTTATCATCTCTAGTCTGATAAACTTCATTAATTTGGTTTATAACCAGTTGAGAATCACCAAAAACTAACAGATGTTTAATTTTTAGCGCCAAGGCAGCTCGTAATCCAAGGATTAGAGCTTCATACTCAGCAGTATTGTTGGTGCAAGCAAATGTCAATTTGAAGGACAGAGGAATAAGATGTTTTTGCGGGGATATTAAAATAATACCCGCACCAGCCCCACTCATGCATCGGGCTCCATCAAAGTATAAGGACCATTGTTCAGTATGGTCTGCCTCTAATTGAAGGCATTCATCAGGAAACTCAATGATGAGGGGATGGGTAGACTCTAAGGGTGCAGCAGCTAATTGATCTGCTATGATTTGACCCTTAACAGACTTTTGTCCTATGAATGTGAGATCAAACTCGCTTAGAGCAAGAACCCACTTGGATGTGCGACCCGATAAATAAGGTCGACTCATGAGATACCTTAAGGGATCATATTTGGCAATGACATAAGTTTTCTGACTAAGCATATAATGTCGTAATTTTTGCGTAGCAAACACGACTGCTAGACATAGTTTCTCTAACACTGTATAGCGGGTTTCATAACTGATGAAGGTTCGGCTAATATAATAATTAGCACGTTCTCTCTTTTCATCATCAAGCTGAGCTAACATAGCTCCTAAGGCAGAATCTGAAGCTGAAATATATAGAAGAAATGGGCGATCAGGTTTAGGCGGTGAAAGCACTGGTGGATTAAGGAGGTATTGTTTGAGAAGTTCAAAAGCTTCTCTACATTCGTCGTCCCAATTAAAAGGGACATCCTTCTTAAGGAGTTTAAGAAAGGGACCGGTTTTGTCCGCTAGCTTATCGATGAAGCGACGGATAGCTTGAAGCTTACCTTGTAAACTTCGTAACTCAGATATATTAGTAGGTGCGGGCATATCAGTGATGGCCGCAATCTTGAGAGGGTCGATTTTGATACCACGTAAAGAAACTAAAACCCCTAATAGTTTATCGGACTTAACTCCGAATATGCATTTTGTTGGATTTAATCGAATAAGATATTCTCGTAATCGATTAAAAACTTTTCTCAAATCATCTAAATGATTATCTTCAATAATAGAGCGAGCTATAATATCATCTACATAATCATGTAGGATATCATGCATCATATCATGAAAAATATAGGTCATAGCTCGTTGATAGGTTGCACCTGCGTTCTTTAAGCCAAATGGCATCACTTTCCAACAAAAAGTACCCCAGGGGGTAATAAAGGCTGTTTTAGCCTGATCTTCAGGAGCTATCCTGATCTGATTATAACCGGAGAATCCATCCATTAAGGACATCATCCCACTCCCGACAGTAAAGTCAATGATTTGATCCATGTTTGGAAGAGGAAAGTCATCTTTAGGGCATGCAGCGTTAATATCTCTAAAATCTGTGCAGACCCTAACTTTGGTAGCTTCTTTCTTGGTAACTGGAACTACATTTGAGATCCATTCAGCATAATCAATAGCTTGTATAAAGACAACATTCAGGAGTTTTTCTAACTCCCCTTTGACTAGCAGAGCCACTTTGGGATGCATTTTTCTAAGTTTTTGTTTAACAGGTTTAGCATCCGGATGGACCACTAGATGATGCATGACTACGGAAGGGTCTAGACCTGGCATATCTTCATATGTCCAAGCGAAGACATCTTCATACTCTTTAAGGAATGCAATGTATTGTTCTTGTTTTTCTTGACTTAATTCGGATCCAATATTGATTATGTGAGGATTATCCTCAGTTCCAATATTAATTTTAATGACGTTTTCTACCTCCATGTGTAGATCTCTTTCAAAATTAGGTGGGGCGGGTGAAACACCCAATTCTTGTAATTCTTGTAAGGTTAATTTTGATAATTCATCTTGAGGATTAGTGGTCTCAAGTTGGGCTATAGTTGGTATAGAACCATCAAAATAAAATCCATTGTGTAACATCTCTTCAACGGAGACATCATGGAAGATATCTCCTTCCAACTCTTCATCGGGGTCAGCAATCATTTCAGGGTAAGCTATGGATAGCATGTTACATGTAAACGACTAATTTTTTAGAGGCAAATCAACATGCCTATCCAAATAATCTTGATAACATATGAGGTGATCATCATCTTCAAAAGGAAAGGGTTGACCCTTACTAGGAAATAGGCCCACACCACAGTGGGCAGGCCACGGTTCTACCTCGAAAGGTTCTTTCATGCCATTTTGGAAAGGTCCCAAGCCTTTCCCTTTATATCCCATTTTAAGCATTATGGGTTTAGCTTTAATATATTCATTGGTAAAATAACACCGAGCATATCCCTCGTGATGAGTTTTGATATTTCGAGGGATTCTTCCCCAATCATATCCTTTATAAATGAAGGCACAACTCCCGACTTGGTAAGTACTTCCCATAGGTTGTGGGAGGCCCAAAGTACGAGGAGATGGCGGTAAGTTATTTAAAAGAATTGAATCTTGCATGAAAGCATTTGTTTTTTCTGATATTAAGATTGTGGATAAATCTGGTAAAAGTTCATCAGAAAGAGCATAAGATGTGGAAGGATTATTCCCTATATCTTTAGATGTGGAAGGGATGATAGATGTGTCTATAGGTTTTGAATTTATAGGGATAGAACATGAAGGATTGGTTGTAGATTTAAGATCTTTTTGAGGTTCTAGAGTGATTTGTTTAGAAGATTGTTGATCTATATAGGAGGATGAAATTAATGGAGGGGAAATAGGTGAAGTTATGGGTGTGTGTTTCACACGTTTAGATGAAAAATAAGAACTAGGATGTGTGGATGACAGAGCGGGGCAAAATTGCACTCCAACAGGTTCTGCCAAAGCACACATATCAAAGGGTCTAGGGTCACCATGGATAGTGACCAACTGATTTTTAAATTCAAATTTAACACATTGGTGTAAAGTTGATGGGACCGCTCGCATCGCATTGATCCAAGGGTGACCCAAAAGTATATTGTACGATGCTGGGCAATGTACAATAAACACGGTTGTTTCTAGGGTTCTAGGACCAACTTGCAAGGGGATGGTAATAACTCCACACGTTTCTTGTGTTTCGTCATTAAAAGCTTTGATAATCATATCAGTTTTCTTCATTTCATCACTTCTAAAGCCAAATCGTTGGTAGAAGTCAAAAGTGCAAATGTTTAGAGATGAGCCATTATCAATCAGGACTCGTTTGATGACTACATCTCCAATTAGAGCAGTAATATATAAGGGATTGTCCTTATGTAAACTGTGTTGTGGGATATCTTTATCCCGGAAGTCAATACAATCAACCTCTCGAGTGATGATAGTATTGGCCATAGCTTCAGGTTGAATGTTTTGAGGTACCATCATTTGGCTTAATGTAAGCATCAACTCATCCCTATGGGTGGGAGAGGATCTTAACAAATCTAAAAGGGAAATTCTGGCTGTAGTATTGGATAATTGCTCATTAATATTGTAAGGGAGTTTAGGTTGAACATTAGGAGCATGATTCCCTTTATTGGGGTTTTTCAAAACGAATGGAGCCGATCCATCATTCTGATTTGGTTCTTGTTGAGAATTTTGAGCCTGTTGTCGGGTAACGACTCCAATGGTACCTACAATGTTATATTGAGGACGCTGAACTGGTCTCGGTCTAGCATTTATGGCTTGTTCATTTGAGAGGAATTGATTAGAAGAAGGTCGAGTAGTAACTCTTCTAGGAAATGGTTCTTCTGGAACCATAGCATCTGTGACGGGTTGAATAGGATCTGATTCATTTTCAGAACTATTCGATTGGTTTGAAGTAATGTCTAGTTCACTTTCAGTATCTGATTCTATATCACTAGAATCAGAAGTTTGAAAATTATGTAAGGTCCTGGTCATAACCTGGGATAAGGTTGTGTCAAATATTTGAGGATCCTGAACAGGTAATTGTCCGCTAATGGTTCCTACATATCGGGTAGGAGGAGGAACATTATGATGTTCGATTTGATTGGCCACCTCTTTACCATGTCTTGGTAAAGGGTGTTGAAATATGTCTAATGTTTGATTAGCATTTTGATTTTGATTTTGGGGAATGGTCTTTTGAGCATTATTAGGAGCATTTTGTTTAGGTTGGAAGGCTTGCACCTCCATTTCATTATTATCAATCAAATCTTGTATTTTATGTTTCAACCTTTTACAAGCGTTGGTAGAGTGTCCAGGTCCTCTATGGAAATCACAATGTAAGTCAGCTCTGTATCCGGGTATAGTTGGATCAGGTTCCCGGATAGCTGGTAATTGGATCAAACCTCTTTCGAGTAATTGAGGTAAAATAGTTGATAAGGGTTGATTCAATCTAGTAAATTCTCGAGGAGGCTTATCAGGAGGTTTCAATATAAATTTTTTTGTTGTCTTCGTTGCATTGATATTAGCAACATTTTTGTTGTCGGTGACTCCGTCACCAACAACTTGTTTGTTTTTATATTGATTTCTGGATGTTTTCTCATCATCCTTCTTCCTAAGTTGGCCTCTCCTAATGAGGGCATCTTCTACTCTTCGAGCTAAATCTATAGCTTGATCGAAGGTAGTTAAAGTAGCAGTTGATAGCTCATAAGATATTTGTTCTTGTAAATTATTGATAAAAATGTCCAACATTTCCCTATAAGGTAGCACAAAGTGCAGTTTTCCTGTCAATTGCCTCCATCTAGCTAAGAAATCGGCAAAACATTCATCCTTGTCTTGTTTTAAGTTGTATAGATCTTTGATGGTTACATGCCTCTCGATGTAGGCACTAAATTGATGGACAAATGATTCAGTTGTTTCTTCAAAGTTTCTCAAAGAATGAGTGGGCAATTGATAGTACCACTCTAATGCCATTCCACCTAAACTTTTTGGGAACATTTTTAGTAATAGCAAGTCATCATGTGATATATCATGACATGCTATCCTAAACATGCGAAGATGCTCTATGGGATCTTCGGTTCCTTTATATATAGGCAAGATAGGCATGGGAAAATGCTTAGGGTACGGTTGAGCTACAACTATGGGATCCAAAGGTTGACTACAGATCTCTCGATAATTGTACGAGGGACGATAAGGATCTATCTGGTCCATACGCGAAGCTAACTGTTTCACCATGGTTTCCAGATTACTAGTTTGCCCACCATATTGGTTCGGTAGGGCATTGACATGGGTTTTATGAGCATATGATGGAGGGACATGAAGATTAGATGCTATGTTGCTATTGTGTAAATTGTTGGTAGGAAAAGTGTTATGAAGGAATTTTGAAGTTGTATTATGATGTATTCCAGATTGTTGAAAATTGGTGTTTGGCTTCGTTTTAGGTTTTTGTTTACTTGAAGCATATTGCTCAATAGTTTGGCGAAATAAAGTAGTGAAGGAAGTTTTCTTTTGTGTGGGAATGATTTTAGGTTGAATAACAGGTTCCTTAGGAGGTTGGATAACCTATTGTTTTGACATGTTTTGCATCATAGTGACCATGTCTGTATTGGATGGCCCAGCCTTATCACTTTCTTGATCAATGAAAGACAAGGGATTAGTGTGCACATCATACATATATTCCATGGCTGCTTGAGTGTTACTAATTTGCCCTTTATCAATACGAACTGCCACATTAAGGGCGTCAATGTTATCATTGAGAAATTTCTAGAAATGATCTACGTTGTCAAAAGCAATAGTTCCATCTGGAGCTACTCTAGGGGATGAGGGTCCATCCTCTTTAACACTTCCTTCTTGTTCATTGTCTTCACCTAGGTCATGTTCTGGTTGATCTAGAGTTTTTCCTTCCGGAATTGGATCTTCAGGAAGGACATTTGGGTCTCTAGTTGTATCTTGTAACCAATCTTCTTCTTCTCCTTTAGTTTGTTTACCATTCCTAAGTTTAGGCATTGTGCCTTAATTTCAGATTTCAGCAAATATATATATATATATATATATATATATATATATGCAACAAGTTTAAGAGGTATATATTAATTATATACCTACTACAATATCTAAAATGAAATGTTTAAGTTTTTGCTATGTTTTTTAGTTTTTTAGTTTTTTTTTGTTTTTGAAATAATATTGTAAAGACAACAAATAACACAATAAATGCAAGAAATAATACTGAAAGTAATAATCTAGTTTTCTATAAACAACTTATAAATATCATTAATGGGCTCGAGTTCTTCAGGAGTCATGAAGTGTTCTTCTTCAAATTGAAAGTTTTCTTTTAAAAATTTAATGAAAAGAGCTATAGTGATATTATCTGTCTCAGATGTTTGGTTGATAGAAGTAAAGCTCGTGGCAATACTCTCGATATAACACAGCTCGAGGAACTCTATTCCATCTTTCCCTATCTGTAAGAACAACCTCTTGGTCTTCTACAAGACCTAGGAACTGGTGTACAATGGCTGCGTTCTCGAGGTATTCCTCGAAGGTGAACAATTACGAAGATACAAGAGCTCTCCTATAAGCTAACCATCTATGGCGGGCTCTCTGAAGTTCATGATAAAAGACAAGTTGATGAGGATCCGGGATTCTATCTAGGACTAGCCTCTTAATTTGTTTAAGTTCTGTTGACCTAGATGAGATGACACTAAGTCTTCTATCAAGTTCGTCCCACAAGAGTTGATTTCTATCTGTTTCAGGCACACTAAGTACAAAATTGATTTCTATGGCTGCCAAATGGTTTTCTACATTTATAGTAACTTGCTAATATTTTCTTAGGAGCTACCATCTAAACATGATATTAAATTTAAATGATCTAAAATGCATCTATGTTTTAGTTGTTCTATTTTTTTTGTTTTTGTTTTCAAAAGGTTTACAATGCATTCACGTCGGGTTCACCAAAATGTATCGCTCCAAATTTTTCACACCCTTACCTTCAGGCTATAGGATCCATGCCCGAAAGGGGGATGTGAAAAGGATGTCGCGGTACCTCGGACTGAGAGGCCTTGCGAAGGTCCCGCCTCTCAAGGGAGGTGTATATTGGTGATTTTTCGACGGATGGTGGGTTCACCAGGAAACATTCAATGGCAGTTTCCACGCCTAGGTTGGGAATGTGTTTTATGTGTTCGTTTTTAGCCTTAAGCATTCAAATCCTAGGTTTGGCCAAAATGCGTCTAAGCTATTCTATATGAAGATGCAAATTAAATGAATACAGAAAATAGAATTAAAGACAAAAAAATAGAGAAATTATAGAATATAAAAGAAGAATACCTGATCCGGATGTCTGATGATGATTCTGATTCTTGAAGCAGTCAGGATCGCCTCTGATTTGATAGGATTGTCTAAGATCAGACAAGATCGTCGAATCGAGATTCTGAAGAATTCGTCAGAGACCCACAAACGAGAGAAATAGGTGCAAAATACAAGAAAATACAACTATCCTAACAGAGGGAAACAATATAAAATGACAGCAATAATATCAAACTGAAGTTTGAAAATAGAAACATGAATGAATTATACTAATTTGATCACAATTATGGCTTAATTATGCATTTAATCTAGATGGGTGAACTCCAAAATGCAGAACAGAATAAAATACTGAATAAAATTGCTAATTACAACATAAAATAGCAAAAAAGGGAAGAAGAAATGCAAACTTTAGGCACTGATTGCCTCAATGTTGACTGCAGTCGAAATCATCTCGCATTGGTACGAAATCGTCTCTGATTCGACAGGATCGCCTCCGATCTGAACAGGTTCGTCGACGACGATGTAAGCTTGCTCCGGCTGAAAAACAATATGGTACCTACAACAAAATTGTATAGAACTAATGCAAAATAGAAACTTAGGATGTTTTAACATGTATGCAGTCGGGTTACAGGGAATTTCAGCCAGGGGGTGCTAAGGGGAGGGCTTAGGATTAAATAGGCTTAGGAGGGAGGTTAGGAGGTTGGAGATCATCCCTATTTGGGAGATCTCCAACGGGGAGGGTCTCTAACGGCGTAGACACGCTTACGCCCGGATTAGAGGCCCGTTGGAACAGAAGCTAATTGTGCAAAATCAGTTTTGAGACAAGATCGTCTGGACGTCCTAGCCCAGACGAAATCGTCAGATCTGGGGCGATATCGTTTGATCGGCGACGATATCGTCAAACGGTCAAAACAACCTCTAAAAATGGCATGGAAAAGGGGGAAACGGATTACCCGACGGTTAACGGGCGGTTTGGGAGGTTAAAATTTGAATTTAAATTATTTACTAGGATGAATGTAATTATTACAATTTCACTGCGCCAATTTTAGGGTGCTACAGTTATGTACTAACCACAGCAAAGAACCATAGTTAATATTTGTAACCGTGGTTGATATCCATGAGCAACAGTTGCAGCCACACCACAGAGCCCTGTTCAGTAGAGCACAAACCATACAGTAGGTAGTCAGATCGTAATCAAACTTGGATCTGAGGTAATATTCATTTCCCTATATTTTTCATGTTTTTTCTATGTCTGATTTTTCTAGAATGCATAAAATAGTAGATTAGTTAGGAAACATAATGAAAAGGTAAAAGAAAAGGATGAATCCCTAGGAATAGTAGACCTTTGATTGCAGTCCACCCTAGTCTCCAGTGGTATAGGCCATTTTATGTTGAGTTTACATACATGAGGTCCAATTAGTGGCCATTCCCTCATAGGTAGTTGCATTCTTCGAATTTAATTTAGCATAGTCGTGCAATTGAAAAGTGAAATATTATTTTGAAAGCATGTAGAATATTTTGAGTGATTTTTTATCCATTTCTATTTCATGCAAAGTAAAAAGAACCACACACACCACGACACATTGTAAATTATAGTAAGTTGGAAGTCACATCCAACCACTAGTAGGGTTCAACGATGGTGGCAGTGATTTCCATCCATTGGTCCAACTCCCTCGAACATTTTTTTACTAGACCAATATCGACTCCAAGATTTGTACTAAATGTGCAAAATAGCATGCATTCCTCTTCGGAGGGGTGTATCACTGTGGATGGTGTGTTGGGGTAAGGATCGATAGGACTTATAGTCCCTACCCGGGTTTGGGTTTCATATCTAAATTTTGGGGGGATTACGTGACCTTGATTTCATAGCCAGGTTGTCGAGCTATGAGTATACATGTGAAAGTCCTTTAATAATTAAGTATATCATAAAAATTTTGAAAACACAATGAGAGTTACTTTCTGATACAACAAACTTGGAGAACACATCAAATAATTTAGGGCTCACAAAAAAAAAATTAAAAGGAGATAATAATTATTGTTTACTTTGTTTGCCTTAAAACTTACATAAGAGATAATATAATATCATGGTGCGTACAAGGAGATGCCGATCTGGGCATAGACCCAAGATTGAAGTCGAAGATCCACCTAATGCACAACAGAACGTAGAAGGCCCTCAACCACAAAATCCTCCCAAACATCATTCAACAAGTATTAGAGGGGATAATTCTATGTACATGAATACCATTGAGAATACCCCAGTATGAGGAAGTGTTAGACACTCTTTAAGGCATAGATTAGAGCATGGAAATTCCTAGCATGGGGTCCTAAATGTGGTAGCATTTACTATGATCACACTCTGCATGCATCCATAGGATCTACTGAGGAGTATATCATAAAGGAATATAGATTGGTACCCCTTTGATCTGTAGCTAGGGGAGGTTTGAGACCTCCACCATATGAGTATAAATAGGTTTAGGATCCACCCATTTAGGGGAAAATAAAGAGGGCCACTTCTAAGCATAGGCCCATGTAGACTCCCTACAAAGGTGAGCCTTGTAAGATCACAATAGACATGTCTAAAGTGGGAGTTAATGGTATACCACCTCATGAGCCTTGGAGTAGTAGACATTTAGATGGTCTAGATAATGTTTTAGGATAGCTAGGTTAACCTTCACCTGTGCCCTCTTGTTCTATAAGTTTACATAGTGGAAGTACAATTAGAACCATCAGAGAGCCTAGAGAGTGCTCCAAGTGTTCTTGTGATATGCATACCCTCACATCCCATGTAGGCAAAAAGTATATGAAACAACTATATGCAAATGCTATCTTCATAGACAAGGGCAAGAGCATAGAAAATTAGTCCATTGGGAGACACACCCAAAAAGCCGCTCAAAAAGAGTGCACACACCAGAGACCTCATACGACTAATCATATAGATAGATATCATAGACTGGTGTTAGAGCAGAGATGTTAGATTCTATAAGAGCAATTGGAGGATGTTCATGCAGAACAAGAGTGCCTAAAAAATGAGAACACTTAGAGGCAAAGGTTCATAAGACAACACTTATATGAACAACACATGTGCAAGTAATGCATCCTTGATCAAAAGGAGCGTGCTGAGAGGGAGGATCAATTATCTAGTATTGGTTTACCTCCTCATAGTGAGTACAGGGAGTTCATTAATAGATGAGTTGCTTCGCAACCTGAGTTGTGCCCTGAGAATATAGACACCCATACTCACCATACGACTTGACATAGAGATCGGTGCCCTACATCCAAACATCATGGGAATAGGAAGTATGAAGAAGATATGGGAGAATAATTAGATCAAGAATATCCTAAAATATCCCTATTCAAAGTGGATGATGAGCCTAGTCCTCCACCTCGACAGAAGAGAAATCTACCTTCAAAGGTGCCTCTAAGGCAATCTAAATAAGAGGAGTTCCTATCTTCACATGTATCAAGGCCTTGGCAGCAAAGGTTAAAGCTATCAAGAAGCAAGGGATGACTTATAAAAAGCCTACCTTGAATAAGATTCATAATGAACCTTTATGCTTGTCAGTGCCTATTTTGGTCTATCTTGAGCATTTTGAGATGCCTAGGTTGGAAAAGTTTAAAGGAGAGGAGGATGCTCAGGAGCAGGTTATGAGTTTTCTAGACATGTGCTTTCAGATCGAGAGCAATGATGCTTTGCTCCTACAGACCTTCATTATGACCCTCTCAGACCTAGCATGGGAGTGGTTTAATTAGCTATCACCAATTTTGAGCAATTAGCCGATGCATTTCTTGAATGCTTCTCCTTCAACAAAAAAAAAGGTAAACCTATCTAATATGGATGCCTTAATGCAACATGATGATGAGCTAGTTATGGATTATGGGAAACAATGGAGAAATATGATGGAAAACATATCATTCTCCATCCCTACTTCTGAATTAACTCGAATGTTTATGAAAAGTTGTGCAAAGCACATTTCGTTATTATTATAGTTGCAACAATATCAGATCTTCGAGGAGGCTTTGGTGCAAGCCAAAGTGATAGAGGATATCAAGTTACAGGAGGGTAATTTGAAACTCAAGAATACTAATAAATGGAACAAGAAGAGCACTAAGAAACAACAGGCCAAACTGGCACACGTTAATTAGGTGGTTCTAAACCTTCAAAAATGGGATAAGGGGTAGCAACAACAAAATTATCAAGCCCAACCTCCTATGCAGTATGAGCAGCATAAAAACAATAAGATATGCAAGGATAAAGAAATATGTCCTCCTCACATATTCACACAATTAATAGAATTGTTGATATTTATTTTCCATCAATTGTGTGATTCAAAGGCAATAAAATTACTTGAGATTAAATTATTGGACCCTAATCAACCCAAGCCTAAGGTATATAAAGATGATCAATATTACATATTTCATCGAATGAAAGGCCACGATATAGAGGTATGATGGTCATTCAAGAATATAGTACAAAATATGATTGAAAGAGGTATGCTTATTGTGGACAATCTACAAGCACCTGACAAGAAAAATATAGGGATTTACAAGAATCCTTTACCCAATCATGAGGCACCAAGGAACAATGTTGGCAAGGTCAATCAAGTACACATTGAACCACCAACCCATGGGTTCATCTAAATGATCAACGTCATCACAAGACATGAGAGGTATGAAATACAAAACCAACCTCCATTGCACATTAGAGTCCAAATTGCACCTCCTCTGAGAGTAGCCCAAAATGTGCCAGGCCCACCAACTAGATCGATGGTGACAATCAGGAGTAGGTTATTTTTAAATCTATATATGACTCCAGTGAATTTG
Organism: Wollemia nobilis; assembly: GCA_028583015.1. Taxonomy (NCBI): domain Eukaryota; kingdom Viridiplantae; phylum Streptophyta; class Pinopsida; order Araucariales; family Araucariaceae; genus Wollemia; species Wollemia nobilis. The sequence continues at coordinate 20,147,377 of JAQPPZ010017235.1, forward strand.
TCAATTTATGATTTGATTTAGCAGTCTCCCAAGCATAGGGAAACACATGGATATTTTAAGGTCCATAGAAGTGAAGTCCTAGGATCCTGAAGCATTCACACACTTTATGGGACACGTGCAATAGTGTCAAAAAATAGTCATATAATTTCATGATCATGAAGTCAAGACAATTTCCACTATCACAATGGACCCACCACTCCATATTATAGCATGTGTAAATCACATACTGTTCAAGAAGATTTTGATTAATACAGGATCATCAATCAATATAATCACAACCAAGGTATTGACAGACCTAAAGTTACCAAATATGCACATCATACCTTCTGCCTTCACATTGAGAGCTTTTAATGATGCATTATGCTCAATTATCGACATGATAGTCTTACCTATTCAAGTGGGATTAAAGACCATCCCTATGATGTGTCATATGACCGAAGGTGCTATGCAATACAACATACTTCTAGGGATACCTTGTATATGAGAAATGAATTGTGTCCCTTCCATTATCCATCAATGTGTCAAATATGTGCATGATGGACAAGTTCACGTGATGCCTTTCAATGAAGAACCATTCAAATACATGAATCTAGAAGACCTTCTAGGGGATTTTGTGCTCCCCTCAACACACCTAGACATATGGCTAGTGTAACTGATCAAAGAGCTAGAAGGTAAAATGAAGAAAGTGTGTGCCAAACCTACAACATCTGTATCTAAACAATCAAAGCACATGAAAACTACTTCTACTAAACCCTCTACATCCACAGTGCGGTAGGATGATAATAAGCTAAAGGTAAATATGGGTGAAAAAGAGATAAAGTGCTCAAACAAGTTTTCATAGAGGTCCCTAATCCCATGGAATTAGAGGATACTCAAGGAGAAGTCGAAGAGGAACCTCAACCTACTTCACCTGCATATTTAGCAGGTTCATCTACTCTGTAGGTGACCATACATTTGGTTAATCCCAGATTGGGAGAATATATCATATAGAATGTGATATTTACATTGATCATCAAGACTGCACAAGACATGGGCTGACCAAAAGCCCATCTCTTTCCCATAGGGATGGTGGTACCGCTAGGGGTGCCTCCTAACCAAACCAATTTCATCTATGAAGGGCTCGACTAGCTTGCATATTGAACTTCCATGGATGAGGATGATGATGAACCATTCATCGTGAATGTTCATTATATTTCTAAGTTGGAGTATGCCTTATGATATTTTGAGTGTTACCATTAGCATGGTTATGATCTTATATTATTCAAGCATGGCCATATGATACCTTATGAACTGCAATACTAGTTGCTTACTAACAGGTTTGGGTTAGGATATTATATTGGAGGATAGGATGAACTCCTAGCAGCATCTTTAGACTGCCTGCACCTCATTCTCGGGGGTGAAGTTAACTTCAATCCTTATCACCCCAATCTTATCGATTTTTAGAGGGATAATCAGTTAGTGTCTTACATCACTATAGAACCACCTAAGACATATTACGAAGACATATTGGTGGAGACTAGTCCAAAATATATCCCAAGAGATAACTTAGATGAAAAAAGTTGTTAAGCAGCAGATGATACAGGCTTGCAGGTTCAGATCACTAGCATAGAGATAAATTTTGATTTAGAAGATCATTCTAATGAGGATAGTACAAATTTCATATTTGAGATAGGTGTACCGAGTTGCATATATGAGAGTGATGATGATGATGAGTCCTTGAATATGGAATAATCTGAGGATGAAACTGAGTTGGCTCACTTGACTCCTCTTAATTTACATCAACTATTACCTTTAGAGACAATCATCAAGGATGAGCAATCATCCATGGATGATAGTAGTTATCGAGAGTGGGCTTTCATGGAGCCCCATCTTCCTAATATCCTAGTTCTAGTAGGTAGCGGTGAGGGTTTGTATTATGATAGTGACAACAAAGATGAAACAAAGAGAGCCTATCTGGGACCTCCCTACTTGTGTTGTCATAATGCACCACACACTACAATGAATATGTACATAGATATCAATCTCCACCTGCGCTTCATAGGAAGAGCTCCTAACTTAGATAGGATTTATCATATGGTCTTCCTTGATCCACAAACATATAAAGAGATCCTCAAGACTAGAAATCCTATTTTTGAGTCTGTTCATAGACCAGATCTAGGGATCCCCATACACCTAGAACCACATATCAAGGATGGAAGTTATACAAATTTAGAGTCACATGCATGTGGTGTTGGAGACATGATTCATTCCATTAATATAATCTCCATTGATTTGACCACTCCACTTCACAACCCAGCCAACCCCTCCAAACCATTGTATATTACTGTAGATGCTATTGATTGGGATCATGCTGACTCACTAGTAGAGCCTGAAGATATATTCTCTAATGAATAAATATTGCAACCTATTTATTTGCACCAAGCTTTGTACATGATGTTTATCATGCTGAGGATGCTTCCAACGTAGAACCCATAAACCCAACATATGACATCTACCTGATCCCTATGCCTCACCAGCTTGAGGAGGGATCCCACATGTTAGTAGAGGAAACCTTTGAATTTGAGATCAACGAATATCCTACGAATCCTAGGAAGGTTAAATTTGGAGAAATTTTATCTCTTGATGAGTGTGCCAACATCATCCCTCTACTAAAAGGGAGACCTGATCTCTTTTCTTGGACTTATAAGGACATATCAGGTCTATATCCAAAATTGGTTACTCATAACCTTTCGCTAGATCCCTCGAAGAAGCCAATCAAGCAAAAACTTAGGAAGATGCATCTAATAGTAGCCTTCATGGTTAAAGACAAATTGCAAAAGATGTTAGATGTAGAGTGTCATTTCCATCAAATATCTGGAATGGGTATCAAATGTGGTGTCTGTAGAAAAAACTGATGGAAGGATCCATATCTGTATGGATTTTAGAGACCTCAAAAGGTCAAAACCAAAGGATTCATTTCCATTTCAAAACATAGATGCTCTTGTAGATGCAACTGCGGGTCAGGAAATGCTCTCCTTAATGGATGGTTTTTCTGGTTACAACCAAAATTGGATTAGGCTCGAAGACCAGCATAATACTGCATTCATAACACTATGGGGGATATTTTGCTATAAGTTTATGCCATTCAAACTTAAGAATATTGGTGCCACATATTAGCAGGCTATGACATATATATTTCATGACTATATGCATAAAATCTTGAAAGATTATATTGATGAATTATTGGTAAATTCATTGTTGTGTTCAGAGCATGTAAAGGTCCTGAGAAAGGTCTTTGATCGCTTGATAGAGCATAATGTTAGGTTGAATTCTAAGAAGCGTGTATTTAGTGTAAATTAAAAAAAACTCTTGGGATTCATAATTTTAAAATGAGAAATCAAAGTTGACCTAGTAAAGGTCAAGGCTATTTTAGAGATGCATCCCCCCATGAATATCAAGGAATTAAGAAGCCTGTAGGGAAAAGTAGTGTCCATAAAGTTATTTACCGCATAATTATTGGATAAATGTTAACCCATGAATCAACTAATATACATGGGAGTCCCATTCAAATGGGATGAGGACTGCCAAGTAGCCTTTGCTAAGATTAAGCACTACCTAGAAACGTAGTCAGTGCTAGCTCCACCAAGATCAGAAGTACCATTCTTGCTATATATATCAGCAACTAATTTTACACTAGGGACCATGTTAGCCCATAAGAATATGCAAGACAAAGAACAAGCCATATATTACATTAGCCAAACCTTGGTGAGTTACAAGCTAGGATATGCATACATGGAAAAATTATGCTTAGCAGTAGTGTTCGCTACAAAGAAATTGTGTCACTATATGTTAAGACATATGATGTATGTCATATAAAAACAAAATCCTTTGTAGTATATGATGAGTAAGATGTATCATAATACACGTACTGCAAAGTAGATCATGCTATTGACAGAATTTAATTTGGAATTAATTAGCCAAAAGTCCATTAAGGGAAATGTCATAGTTAATCAACTGGCTGAGGCAGCTCTCAAGAATAGTAGGCCCCTCACCATTGAGCTTCCTGATTATGCAGTCTGCATTATCAGAAGCACTTGAACTTAAAGAGCCGAATAACAAAGCTGACATGACCTTGTTCTTCAATGGTTTAAAGTGTGAGCAAGGGGGTGGTGCAGGAATAATATTGTTCACACTACAAGGTGCGCCTATTTCCTTGTCGTTCAAGTTAGAATTTATTTACACTAACAATAATGCTGAATACGAAGCCCTAATCTTGGGCCTCCAAATAGTTGTCACCATGAAGATTAAAAGGCTAAATATCTTTGGCAATTCTCTTCTCATTGTTAACCAAGTGAAGGTACTTTTTCAATGTCAATGTCTTGTCTTGAAGTCTTAAAAAGATCTTATTGACACATATTTAGCTCAGTTGGAGTGGTACGACATCGAGGCAATCCCTTGTTCATCAAAAAAATTTACAAACACTATGACATCTTTGGGATCCTTAATCCCTTAGAATCCATTTGCCAATTTTACTACCATCCACGTAAAAATACTGTCACACTCTACTATGTAGCACAAAGCTTTGGATAATAAAGAGTCAGTCAACGTAATTTAGGTAGAACCAAACCAGGAGTGGTTCTATAGACCCAAATATTTTATCAAGAGAGCACCTTGGAGGTCATTGATCTTGTAGGGTCCTATGAGGAATAGTACTACCATTCACCATAAGGTAATTTCTCAGTCACAAATCTGCCTAAGTACAAGATTTCATCACTTGTGCGCCCTAGACTCGACCAAAATTGAAAGGCCGAGAGAAAGAGAAGTCTCCCGAGCCAATCTCCAGAGAGGGCTGGCTCCCAAACTAATCTAAACTTGTTTGAAGATAAAGGTGTGGGAAATAAATGGAAAATACAGAAAGAAAGGGAAATAATAGAAAGAGATGAAAATATGGCCGAAGCCAACAGTTGATAGGGAGGACAACCTCAGATAGCAAATAATATCAAACCAGATATCTAAGATAAGCGGCAACAGATTCTTAGGATGCACATGCAAAAATTGGATCAAGCATTAGCCATAAGTTTGCCTTCAATTATACTTCAAACGTTCAAATGAAAATACAACCAAATTTAGAACAATAAAATTCAACTTATATTTTAACACTGGACTAAATAGAAGTAAATCACACAGAAAGAAAAACATGAACAATAGTTTAGATCACCAACTCAAAAGACACTAAGAATAGAGCAAAATGCATCTAGGATTTCTGCTTCAATTTTTGCAAAAAGGTCCTCCTCCCTTTGCTTGAGATTTACATTGGTATTTATAGAGGTCTTTCCTCTCTCTTTCGCATTACAACATTTAAAACATAAAACAGATTTTGAAGAGGAGATCCACAAAATCTGCACTTGAAAAGAGAAACAATCCCCCTTAATCTTCCTCGGAGAAATCACACTCCCTATTTTTATGGATCAAAACTGAAAATCAAACAGAAACAAGGGACCATATTTCTTCATTAAATGGTTGTTCTCGGGGTGAGCTTGAAGTTGTTAGGAGATCATGAACAAGAGCTTTTAATACTGGAGGCATCTTTAATTTTGGTGGCGTCAAAAACTGCCTCATGTTCTTCCATCTTGCGCACATAGGTAAACAACATTTAATCTTGGAGCCTCTTTGAGCATGATCTCAAAATTAGTTGGAGAGATTTTATTTGATCCTATCTTCTCCTCACGTTCTCCTATGCAATTTTGAAGAACAATGCGAACAGAACCCTATCGGGCCTTTGTTGTTGCTTCTATCACAAAAAATGTGATAGGTCACAAAAATGCGACATGTCACGAAATCGTGATACTTTCACCTTACTACTCTCTCTTCTTGCCACCAGTCATGAAAATGCGACATGTCATGAAATCGTGAAATCTTCTCTGTTTGGATTTTTTCTTCTTGCAAGTGGCAAAAATGAGACATGTCAAGAAATCACGACATTCCATACTTAGCACTGTCTTTCTTGCTTTTTCATCGTGAAAACGTGACATGTCATGAAATCATGACAATTTATCTCTGCCTTGTACTTTTCAGACTTCGTTTCGTGAAAACGCGACAGGTCATGAAAATGCAACATGTCACGATATCATGATGTTTTCTCCATTTTCTTCTTTCATCTTCAACAAGTCACAAAATAACGACATGTTTCTATCTTCTTGTACTTTGTTGCTTTTCGACCATGAAAATTTGACATGTCATGAAATCGTGACATTATGTACCATCTGGCTGCTTCCTTGCTTTCTCATCGTGAAAACGTGACATGTCATGAAATCATGATATTTCTCCGCGCTTTGCCCTTCCACCCCAACATGTCATGAAATCATGACAATTTCCTGTCTTCTCCTTCGTTGTCGCTTCTTGTCATGATATCGCGACAAGTTTCTCTTGCTTGGCTTCGTTTCCAAAAATGTTGTGATATCACAACATCTTTCATCCACCTTGTGTTTATCTTTAGCCCTTCCACAAAAATGCGACATGTCACGATATCGTGGCATTCCGTACCATCTTGCTCCTTCCTTTATTTTATATCACGATATCGTGACATGTGATATCACGACATTTTTCCTTGGCGTTCCTTCTTGGCTGCTGTATGTCACAATATCACGACATTTTCCTGTCATTTTGCTCTGTTGCCACTGCAAGTCACGAAAATGCGACATGTCGCAATATCGTGACAACTTTCACTTTACTGCTCCCTCACCGCAACAAGTTGCAAAAATGCGACATGTCGCGATGTCATGACAATTTTGTTGTTACTACTCCCTTTGCTATTTCCTAGCGCAAAAACGATTTAGGTCGCAAAAATGCGACATGTCACAATATCGTGACATTTTACACTTACTTTGCTCTAACACAAAAAATGTAGAGATTTTTGCATTTTCCCTTTCGAAGTGCTTGAAGGGACAAACAGAGGAGTTAGTATCTCTACAACTTGTGCATTCTCTTGCATGAACAATAACAACAAAAACAATGTGTCAAAAATGCCAACATTCTTGGTGGCTCAAAGGGTATACAGTTCTATTGTATGCACGAACCCCAGGCCTTTATCCATTGGGAAAAATAGTCAATAAGCTAGAGGAGTAGAAGAAGTGAGTGCTGGTTGATACTGGACATTTTTGCGGGCTGCTGCAATAAGCTCTTGCTAGCGCTTGGCACTTACAATAGGACTTTCAGTAGAAATTTGTGGAATAGTAGAACTTCCCTTATTCCTTTAACTACTGCTAAAAATAAACACACACAAAATAAATAGAAAATTGTTCCTAAGCTCCTAAGTAACACTTAGTGCCCTCGACACTTTATTTACTAGCCGGGCTATTTACAATATTTACAAAAGTTTACGATATGATTGGCATGCCACCACCACAAACCCAGCTTCAGGTGTCTATCCGATGAACCTGCAATGTCCAGACCAGATCTAATCATACTTGAGTCGGTCCTTGAAGTTCGGTTGGCATCTTCCCGAAGTTCTCCATGTTGCAAACAGGGTGCAACATGGCAAGTTATCATGCATGCCAGTACCCATACAATTGATGAATAATGTAGCAAAGAGATTTACCACATGGAGGGCTCCTTTGGGTACCAGTTGCAGTAATGGTCGAAGCCAATACCACCATTTTGAAGAGTCCACTGGATGTGGTTTGAGTATAGGTTCCTCCAACCCCTTGATGTGATAATAGGACTTTTGCAGTGGTAGGCATTTTTCCAGGATCTCCTCAGGCTCAGCCTCTTGGTGAGGCCTGCTTATTGGGTTCTGGTTGAACACTTGCGTGTTATTCCCTAGGGTACAAAAAGAGTGCAAAAATGTACCCTCCTTGCTCTTAGGTTTTGCAACTTGAGCCTGTTCCCCTTCTTGGACCATCTTCTGATTGAAACTACAAGCAACCATATTATCCATTGTTGGGACAAAGCTTGCATATTCACATCATTGGACTTAGATGAAATCTGGATCTAGAGCTCCACACGACTGCATCTCAGGTATCTGCTTAGTATGAGGAATCTTCCATGGTGAATACTACACAGGGTAGACAGGAGCAGCCACTATCGAATAAGGTGATGAGATTTCTACCCAGTGCCACTTTCCTGATAGGAGCAAAATTTGTTCTGCTCGCATTGATTCCTCAAATATTTGAGGGAACCTTCATTCACGTTATTGCAGCAAGAGGAGGCTTATGTCTAGGTGGAAAGCCCAAACATATAAGAGGGGGGCCTGGGCAGGTGTTGGTTGGATATTCTTTGGAATTCTCTTCCAACTTCTATAGAATCAGAAATTGAAGTCTGTGATGCTCTCCAGAGGTGCTCTAGTGATGGTTGAGAAGTGCATTAAAATCTGAAAGTGATCCTGAGAGCCATAAAATGTTCTGATTAGTGCTCCTGCTAAGTCATCCCATGAGCAGATGTTTTTATGCCCGAGAAATCTATACCACTGCAATGCCCTTCCAAAGACAAAACCAGAGGTCTGATCATGACATCTTCATGGATTATGTCATGGAGGATTTCCAAAGCAGCAACATATTCAAGGTGCTCTTGGGCCATTCCCTTAGTGCCATTGTATTTTGTCAATATCTTCAAGGTGCTTTTGGGAATTTCATGGTAACTTTGAAGATTCAGAGGGCCAGGGTCATTCCAGCTAGGACAACTTACACTTGCTATTATAGCAGTGGTCTGCAAAGATCACGGTTATCACCACTAAGTTAGAGTCGCCAGGTGAACATTCTTTTCTCCGCTTGTGAGGTCAAGGCTGCTCACCAAACCTTGATTCCTCTAGGGTGTCTTCTTTTAGATTCAAAAGGCATCTAGGATCAAGAAATTTGGATCTTCAGCTCAACAGAGTCACCAGATGAACTTACAATCTCCGCTTTGAGGTCAAGACAGTTCATCAAAAATCTTGATTCCTCTAGGTGTCAAAAAATGGAACTTGTGAGTCCCATCGAGCGTGCCAAAAACTGTTGGTCACAAATCTACCTAAGTACAAGATTTCATAACTTGTGCACCCTAGACTTGGCCAACATTGAAAGGCCAAGAGAAAGAGAAGTCTCCCGAGCCAATCTCCATAGAGGGCTGGCTCCCAAACTAATCTAAAATTGTTTGAAGATAAAGGTGCGGGAAAGAAATGGAAAATACAGAAAGAAAGGAAAATAATAGAAAGAGATGGAAATATGGTTGAAGCCAATAGTTTATAGGGAGGACAACCTTAGATAGCAAATAATCTCAAACCAGATCTCTAAGATAAGTAGCAACATATTCTTAGGTTGCACATGCAGAAATTGGATCAAGCTTTAGCCATAAGTTTACCTTCAATTATACTTCAAATGTTCAAATGAAAATATAGCCAAATTCAAAATAGAAGAACTCAACTTATATTTTAACACTAGACTAAATAGAAGTAAATCACACAGAAAGAAAAACATGAACAATAGTTTGGATCACCGACTCAAAAGACACTAAGAATAGAGCAAAATGCATCTAGGATTTTTGCTTCAATTTTTGCAAAAAGGTCCTCCTCCCTTTGCTTGAGATTTACATTGGTATTTATAGAGGTCTTTCCTCTCTCTTTCGCATTACAACATTTAAAACATAAAATAGATTTTGAAGAGGAGATCCGCAAAATCTGCACTTGAAAAGAGAAACAATCCCCCTTAATCTGCCTCGGAGAAATCACACTCCCTATTTTTATGGATCAAAACTAAAAATCAAATAGAAACAAGGGACCATATTTATTCATTAAATAGTTGTTCTTGGGGCGAGCTTGAAGTTGTTAGGAGATCACGAACAAGAGCTTTTAATACTGGAGGCATCTTTAATTTTGGTGGCATCAAAAACTGCCTTATGTTCTTCCATCTTGCACACATAGGTAAACAACAACATTTAATCTTAGAGCCTCTTTAACCATGATCTCAAAATTATTTGGAGAGATTTTACTTTATCCTTATCTTCTCCTCATGTTCTCCTATGCAATTTTGAAGAACAATGCGGATAGAACCTTATCGGGCCTTTGTTATTGCTTCTGTCACGAAAATGCGACATGTTGCAAAATCGCGAAACTTTCACCTTACTAATCTCTCTTCTTGCCACCAGTCACAAAAATGCAACATGTCACGAAATCGTGACATATTCTCTGTTTGGCTTTTTTCTTCTTGCAAGTGGCAAAAATGGGACATGTCACAAAATCGCGACATTCCGTACTTGGCACTATCTTTCTCGCTTTTTCACCACAAAAATGTGACATGTCATGAAATCGCGACAATTTATCTCTGCCTTGTACTTTTTAGCCTTCGCTCCACAAAAACGCGATAGGTCAGGAAAATGCAACATGTCGCGATATCGCAACGTTTTCTCCGTTTTGTTCTTTCATCTTCAACAAGTCGTGAAATCATGACATGTTTCTATCTTCTTGTACTTTGCTACTTTTTGGCCATGAAAATTTGTCATGTCACGAAATCATGACATTTCATACTATCTAGCTGCTTCCTTGCTTTCTCCTCATGAAAACGTGACATGTCACAAAATCGTGATATTTCTCCGTGCTTTGCTCTTTCGCCCCAACATGTCGTGAAATCGTGACAATTTCTTGTCTTCTCCTTCGTTGCCACTTCTTGTCACGATATCACGACAAGTTTCTCTTGCTTGGCTTCATTTCCAAAAATGTCATGATATCGCGACATCTTTCATCTGCCTTTTGTTTATCTTCAGCCCTTCCGTGAAAATGTGACATGTCGTGATATCGCGGCATTTCGTACCATCTTGCTCCTTCCTTGCTTTTCTGTCGTGATATCACGACATTTTTCCTTGGTGCTCCTCTTTGCTGTTGTATGTCACGATATCGTGACATTTTCCTGTCACTTTGCTCTGTTGCCATTGCAAGTCACAAAAATGCAACATATTGCAATATCGCGACAAATTTCACTTTACTGCTCCCTCACTGCAACAAGTTGCGAAAATGCGACATGTCACAATGTCGTGACAATTTTGCCATTACTGCTCCCTTTGCTGTTTCCTAGTACAAAAATGTGACAGGTCACAAAAATGCGACATGTCGCGATATCGCAACATTTTACACTTACTTTGCTCTAACACAAAAAATGTAGAGATTTTTGCATTTTCCCTTTCGAAGTGCTTAAAGGGAAAAACAAAGGAATTAGTATCTCTACAACTTGTGCATTCTCTTGCATGAATAGTAATAACAAAACCAATGTGGCAAAAATACCAATATTCTTGGCGGCTCACGGGGTATACAGTTCTGCTGTATGCACGAACCCCAGGCCTTTATCCATTGGGAAACAGAGTTAAGAAGCTGGAGGAGCAAAAGAAGTGAGTGCTGGTTGATGCTGGACATTTCTACGGACTACTGCAACAAGCTCTTGCTGGTGCTCGTCACTTACAACAGGACTTTCAGCAAAAATTTGTGGAATAGCAGAACTTCCCTTATTCCTTTAACTACTGCTAAAAAGAAACACACACAAACTAAATATAAAACTATTCCTAAGCTCCTAAGCAACACTTAGTGCCCTTGGCACTTTATTTACTGGTAGGGATATTTACAATATTTACAAAATTTTACGACATGATTGGCATGCTGCCACCACAAACCTAGGTTCGGGTGTCTATCCGATGAACCTGCAATGTCCAGACAAGATCTGATCATACTTGAGTCAGTCCTTGAAGTTCGGTTGGACTCTTCTCGAAGTTCTCCATGTTGCGAATAGGGTGTAACATGGCAAGTTATCATGCATGCCAGTACCCATACAATTGACAAATAATGTAGCAAAGAGATTTGCCACATGGATGGCTCCTTTGGGTATCGGTTGCAGTAATGGCCAAAGCCAATACCACCATTTTGAAGAGTCCACTAGCTATGGGCTAAGTACAAGTTCCTCCAACCCCTTGATGTGATAACAGGACTTTTGCAACGATAGGCCTTTTTCTAGGATCTCCTTAGGCTCAGCCTCTTGGTGAGGCCTGCTTATTGGGTTCTGGTTGAACACTTGCGTGTTATGCCTTGGGATACAAAAAGAGTGCAAAAATGTGCCCTCCTTGCTCTCAGGTTTTGCCACTTGAGCCTGTTCCCCTTATTGGCCCATCTCCTGATGGAAAATACAAGCAACCATATTATCCATTACTGGGACAAAGCTTGCATATTCACATCGTTGGAATTGGATGAAATCTGGCTCTAGAGCTCCACACGACTGCATCTTCTGATCAGTATGAAGAATCTTCCTTGGTGAATAATGCACAGGGTAGACAGAAGCAGCCACTAACAGATAAGGTGATGAGATTTCTACCCAGTGCCACTTTCCTGATAGGAGCAAAGCACTACTTCCTCAAAGATTTGAGGGAACCTTCATTCATGTTATTGCAGCAAGAGGAGGCTTATGTCTGGGTGGAAAGCCCAAACATAGAAGAGGTGGGCCTGGGTGGGTGTCGGTTGGATCTTCTCTAGAATTCTCTTCCAACTTTTGCAGAATCAAACATTGAAGTCTATGATGATCTCCAGAGGTGCTCTCGTGATGGTGGAGAAGTGTATTAAAAGCTAAAAGGGATCCTGAGAGTCGTCGAATGTTTTTATTAGTGCTCCCACTAAGTCATCCCATGAGCAGATGCTTTTATGCTTGAGCAGTCTATACCACTGCAACGCCCTTCCTTCAAAAGATAGAACCAGAAGTTTGATCATGACATCTTCATGGATTATGTCATGGAGGATTGCCAAAGCAGCAACATCTTCAAGGTGCTCTTGGGCCATTCCCTTAGTGACATTATTTTGTCAATATCTTCAAGGTGCTTTTGGGAATTTCATGGTAACTTTGAATACTCAGAGGGCCAAGATCATTCTAGCTAGGATAGCTTACACTTGCCATTATAGCAGTGGTCTGCAGAGATCATGGTTATCGCCACTAAGTTGGAGTTGTCAGGTGAACATTCTTTTCTTCGCTTGTGAGGTCAAGGTTGCTCACAAATCCTTGATTCCTCTAGGGTGTCTTCTTTTAGATTCAAAAGGCATCTAGGATCAAGAAATTTGGATCTTCAGCTCAACAGAGTCACCAGATGAACTTACAATCTCCGCTTTGAGGTCAAGATAGTTCATCAAAAATCTTGATTCCTCCGTGTGTCAAAAAATGGAACTTGTGATTCCCACCGGGGGTGCCAAAAACTGTTGGTCACAAATCTGCCTAAGTAAAATATTTCATCACTTGTGCACCCTAGAATCGGCCAAAATTGAAATACCGAGAGAAAGAGAAGTCTCTCGGGCCAATATCCAGAGAGGGTTGGCTCCCAAACTAATCTAAACTTGTTTGAAGATAAAGGTGCAGAAAAGAAATGGAAAATACAAAAAGAAAGGGAAATAACAAAAAGATATGGAAATATGGCCGAAGATGATAGTTGATAGGGAGGACAACCTCAGATAGCAAATAATCTCAAACCAGATCTCTAAGATAAGCGACAACAGATTCTTAGGATGCACATGCAGAAATTGGATCAAGCATTAGCCATAAGTTCGCCTTCAATTATACTTCAAACATTCAAATGAAAATACAACCAAATTCAGAACAACAGAATTCAACTTATATTTTAACACTAGACTAAACAGAAGTAAATCACACAAAAAGCAAAACATGAACAACAGTTTGGATCACCGACTCAAAAGACACTAAGAATAGAGCAAAATGCATCTAGGATTTTTGCTTCAATTTTTGCAAAAAGGTCCTCCTCCCTTTGCTTGAGATTTACATTGGTATTTATAGAGGTCTTTCCTCTCTCTTTCACATTACAAAATTTAAAACATAAAACATATTTTGAAGAGGAGATCCACAAAATATGCACTTGAAAAGAGAAACAATCCCCCTTAATCTGCCTCGGAGAAATCACACTCCTTATTTTTATGGATCAAAACTAAAAATCAAACAGAAACAAGGGACCATATTTCTTCATTAAATGGCTGTTCTCGGGGTGAGCTTGAATTTGTTAGGATATCACGAACAAGAGCTTTTAATACTGGAGGTATCTTTAATTTTGGTGGCGTCGAAAACTGCCTCATGTTCTTCCATCTTGCACACATAGGTAAACAACAACATTTAATCTTGGAGCCTCTTTGACCATGATCTCAAAATCAGTTGAAGAGATTTTATTTGATCCTCATCTTCTCCTCACGTTCTCTTATGCAATTTTGAAGAACAATGCGGACAGAACCTTATCGAGCCTTTGTTGTTGCTTTTGTCGCAAAAATGTGACAGGTCGCGAAAATGCGACATGTCACAAAATCATGACACTTTCACCTTACTGCTCTCTTTTCTTACCACCAGTCGCGCAAATGCGACATGTCGCAAAATCATGACATCTTCTCTGTTTGGCTTTTTTCTTCTTACAAGTGGCGAAAATGGGACATGTCACAAAATCGTGATATTTCGTACTTGGCACTGTCTTTCTCGCTTTTTCATCGTGAAAACGTGACATGTCGCGAAATTGTGACAATTTCTCTCTACCTTGTACTTTTCAGCCTTCATTCCGCAAAAATGTGATAGGTCTCGAAAATGGGACATGTCGCGATATCGTGATATTTTATCTGTTTTGTTCTTTCATATTCAACAAGTCATGAAATCGTGACAATGTTTTTATCTTCTTGTACTTTGCTGCTTTTCGGCCATGAAAATTTGACATGTCACGAAATCATGACAATCTGTACTATCTGGCTGCTTCCTTGCTTTCTCCTCGTGAAAACATGACATGTCACGAAATCATGACATTTCTCCGTGCTTTGCCCTTCCGTCCCAACATGTCATGAAATCGCAACAATTTCCTGTCTTCTCCTTCGTTGTCGCTTCTTGTGATATCGCGACAAGTTTCTCTTGCTTGGTTTCATTTCCAAAAATGTCGTGATATCACATCTTTCATCCGCCTTGTGTTTATCTTCAGCCCTTTTCCAAAAATGTGACATGTTATATCACGGCATTCCGGACCATCTTGCTCCTTCCTTGCTTTTCTATCACGATATTGCGACATGTCACGATATCGTGACATTTTTCCTTGGCACTCCTCTTGGCTACTGTATGTCGCGATATCGCAATATTTTCCTATCACTTTGCTCTATTGCCACTGCAAGTCACAAAAATACGACATGTCGCGATATCGCGGCAACTTTCAATTTACTTCTCCCTCACCACAACAAGTCACAAAAATGTGACATGTCGCGATGTCGCGACAATTTTACCGTTATTGCTCCCTTTGTTGTTTCTTAGCGTGAAAACGCGACAGGTAGCAAAAATGTGACATGTCATGATATCGTGACATTTTACACTTACTTTGCTCTAACACAAAAAATGTAGAGATTTTTGCATTTTCCCATTTGAAGTGCTTGAAGGGACAAACAGAGGAGTTAGTATCTCTACAACTTGTGCATTCTCTTACATGAACAGTAACAACAAAAACAATGTGGCAAAAATGCCAACAGAATAATATTGTTCACATCGTAAGGTGTGCCTATTTCCTTGTCGTTCAAGTTAGAATTTATTTACACTAACAATAATGTTGAATACGAAGCCCTAATATTGGGCCTCAAAACAGTTGTCACCATGAAGATTAAAAGACTAAATATCTTTGGCAATTCTCTTCTCATTATTAACCAAGTGAAGGTACTTTTTCAATGTCAATGTCTTGTCTTGAAGTCTTAAAAGATCTTGTTGACACATATTTAGCTTAGTTGGAGTGGTACAACATCGAGACAATCCCTCGTTCATTGAATAAATTTACAAACACTATGGCATATTTGGGATCCTTAATCCCTTAGAATCCATTTGCCAATTTTACTATCATCCATGTAAAAATACTATCACACTCTACTATGTAGCACAAAGCTTTGGATAATAAAGAGTCAGTCAACATAATTCAAGTATAACCGAACCAGGAGTGGTTCTACAGACCCAAATATTTTCTCAAGAGAGCACCTTGGAGGTCATTGATCTTGTAGGGTCCTACAGGGAATAGTACTACTATTCACCATAAGGTAATTTCTCGGTCTACATTTGTAAATGTTAAACCATAGGGGGAACATGTTGTCTTGCAGTTGAGGCTGAGGTCTATCAGAACTGGATGTCACAGATATATGACTTCCTAAATCTTGGTGTGATCCCTCAGGGATTGTCTCATGCCACGAGATGCACATTTAAATAGAAAATTATAAAGTATGTCTTGTTAGGAGATATTGTATATCATCAAAGCTATGATGGAGTTCTCCTTCATTGTATTGAGTCCCAAGAATCATCTTGGGTAATTTCACAAGCTCACGATGGTACATGCGATGGCCATTTTAGCGGTATGGCTATCATCAAATGCATCCTTCACATGGGCTATTATTGGCCTACTATGGAGAAGTATTACAATATGTATGTCAAAAAATATATTAAATTTCAGTATCATTCTAATATTACGTACTTGCTATCACAGGCCTTACAGCCCATTCAAGCGGCTTGGTTATTTGCTCAATGGGGTTTGGATCTAATAGGTAAGATCTCTCCTCCATCATCGGGCTGGTATACATTCATTATTATGGCTACTAAGTACTTTATTAAATGGGTGGAAGCAATCCTATTAACAACGATAATTTGAGCAAGTATTGCTGAGTTTATACTCACCAATATCATAAGTTATTTTGGGATACCATCCAAGGTAATCTCAGATAATGGAACATCATTCAAGAACAAAACTATGAGGGATCTAACGCCCAAGTACAATATCAAACACAGTTTTGTAACTCCATATTATCTACAAGAAAATAGGTAAGCTGAAGCTTTAAATAATACAGTGGCATCCATCTTGAAAAATAAGGTACAATAACACCACAAAGATTGGCACATCCAGCTACCCCTTGCGTTATGGGCTTATAGGACTAGCATTCGGACACCCATTGGGGCAAATCCATTTTCACTAGTATATGGCACTGAGGCCATTATGCCCCTAGAGTTGGAGATTCCAATGTTGTGCATTACATTGAATGATGACACTTCATGACAAGATCACCTATATCAATTGCCGCTACTTGATGAACATCGTGTGAATACTATTAAGCATCTCTATGTTTATCAAGAGCACTTAAAACGAGCTTAAAATAGCAAAGTCCATCTAAGAGCCTTTAAGGTTGGTGATATTGTGATAAAATAGAACAAAAAAAACTCAAATTTGCCACCAGAGCTAGAAGATAAATTTACGGCTAATTGGTTAGGTCCTTATATCATCTCTGAGAAGATTGGACCTGGGACATACCGTTGACATCGATGGAAGGGGTTGAAGAGCCTAAACCTCTCAACATACTTCATATTAAAGTGTTTTATGTCTAAAACCATCAAAAGGCCCCAAATGCATCTGTAAGACCTTTGGTCACTCCATTACAGGCTCCTAAGGAATATAAACCCTTGGGTCGAATAATAATAAAAATAAAATAAAAAAATACAAAAATTCAATAATTCAAAAATACAAAAAGAAGAAATAATATGGAAAATTTCAAAATCCATACACATTTACAAAAGACTCCAAAGGCATCTGTAATACCTTTGGTCAATTCACAAAAGGCTCCAAAGGAATGTAAAATCCTTTGGTCAAATCAAAATTTCAAAAATCCATAAAAAACTAAAAAGTAATAAAATTCAAAACATTGCATTACATTTCATTTGCAACATTTGCATTCCATTTACCGCATGCATTTCATTTACAACATTTGCATTCCATTTACCGCATGCATTTCATTTTCTTTGCACATACATTTCATTTTGCATTGCATTAGGCATTTTCATCCATTGCACTTGCATTAGGATAGTTTGTGTTTGCAATATTACAAATGACACCACGTTTGTGTTTCAATCATGCTTTTATGTAGTATCATAATTATACGTCACCCTTGTGAGTAATTGTATTTTTCAACACAACCCTTATTGTTGCTATGAAGAATATACTAAGGTTTTCTGGTCACTCAGCCATACCTAGTGGTCTTCTCAAGAGTTTGGTAGAAAGCTTGCTTTTCTTTTGTAGATGAGGTCTAGTTTTGATAGCCCTTAGCATATCAAAATCCTATCATTAATATCCAAACTAAACAAACCTAATTAGGATGAGGGAAATATGAAAGCTACGAAGCAGGACTAGTATCCTAAGGTGAAAATTTTATCTTTGTTATCCCCTTGTGTGGATGATCTAGGAAATGTTGGCAATTGGCAAAAGGACAATTTTGCCCCCTACCCGAATAAATCCCTTGCTTAAAAATGAAGGAGCAAAATACCCTAGTGAAATACCAAATTTAAATCCCCAAAAATAAAGTCAAATCAAGATCAAATTCAAAGTGAAATCAAATCAGTATCAAATCCCTTTCTCAAGATAAAAGTACAAAATAAATAGTGGTTTTTATCACTAAAATAAAAGTATAAAATAAACAGTGATTCTTATCACTTTACATGAGCAAGTATTCTGATAAATTGAAGAAAAGAAGGGGGTAAGCTTGAATCCATGGAATTGTTAGCACTACCGTACCTTATGCATGATGATATGTCTGATACATTAGCATCTCGCTTTTGTGCAAACCAATGTTTGAATGTGGAAGAGCTAGCTTCAGGTGTATTGTATCACCTAGTGGTCTACATACAACTAAAATCCAAACCTAGGATTGGATAGATATTTGAGGATCCCCAATATTAGTAATGGGTTGAAAGAATCCCACCTGACATCGTGGTATGCTTATGTTTTATCTAATATACTCATTTGCACACACTGGGGTAATGAATAGTTAGGTTCTATCCTAGAGAAATCCTTATGTTTCAAAAGTCTAGTATGGTCATTATACAACTTTTGATTAGACAACTAGGGTGTTTGAGTCTCTTGGTAAACCTCAAAAATTCCCAAATAGCAACAACAATTTTTCAATACAATTATCAAATATAATTTTCTTTTATGAGAGTTTATTTATTAGAACTATTTGTAATATAGGTTAGATATCGGATGGATGTCAAAAATGATATTTAAATGACCACTGACTATATTATACATATTATTTTAATTTACAAAGACTTATGAATAGAAATAATACATCATTGCATCTCACATAGGGGTGTACAATTTACAATTTTTATACAAAGATATAGCAATTATATTTCGTGATTTTTATACATTATGTGGTGTCATCCATTAGATTTTAAAACCCATATTGCATTCATACATTACATTTTAAGTGATTAAAACATACATGTTCATTTACATAGCATGCATCATAGAAAAACTATGCAATACATACATGGTATAAATTATGTCATAACATCATAAATTAAATGCATACAAGTACAATAAATTACACTTGCATTTAACATCAAACATTGCATACATATACATTCATCATAAGTATTCCATCTACAAATGTATATCATCGCATCTAATCATACATTACATAGCTATTTAGTGCATGTCATCCATACATAACATCATATAGCATAAAATCAGCATAACATATAAGCATTGCATCCATATGCATTTCATAAAACATAAATAATAAAACATATAAAATTCACACATATAATAAGTCTCAAATTTCAGATCATATATATATGTGTACCAAAAATATATAATAAATAGTACATCGTCATATGTCCAAAATACCCGTAGGATACATCTGTGTAGGTACAATATCATCTATAAATATTAGTACTAAGAAGTGCCTGTACCCCCAGTATGAGAGGCTCCACTATTGCCTCCACACTCCCTGTGAGTCCTCCTAGAGCTGGTACCAGAGGTCCTCTATGACCTGTGTGATCTGTAATTGGAGCTAGCTAAATATTTCTCAATCTCTCGAGTGTGAGTCCTCTGATATCCTAGAGCCACGAACCTCTTAAAAACCTGACCACTGAGTAACCCTATCTCTCCTCTCAGAGTAGAGATGTAGGAAGCATCTGCTACACTATCACTGATGTGCTACTGCACTAGAGCCCTTAGTATCCCGATCTCTACTATTTGGTCCAGCCTTGCTAATCCATGTACTGTCTGAGCTGCTAGAGCAGCTAGAGGTGCTAGAGAAACCTGTGAAGAGGAGGGGTCCTCCCTCCCAAACTTAAGTGCATCATGTTGTGACCTAATAGTATCCAGTTGGGACTGAAGAAGGATGTGTTATCCTATAATCCTTTGTATCTCTATCCATGATGAATCAATATTATCTTGTAGAGTGGTCCTCTCCTCATCATAGTCATGCCACTAAGACTTCCCTGCTATAAGCTAAGACTATAGATCCCCAACCTTTCCATATAAGGTAGCAATGCTAGTGTCTCAATTTAGGAGTTGTGTCTATAGGGAGCCTACTTGAGTCTATAGGCTAGCAATTTAGGCCCTAAGATTCTCGATCTCACTATCAAGTGCAATATCGCCCTCCTAAATAGCATCACCCTCCTCAATCAGAGGTACATCCTCTAAAGCTCCTCCCTCACCCCATCATCCCTTAATCCTATTATGGACTTGATGATCATGAGGATCAACCTCAACTCCCTCTGTGCCCTCGATGGCATTATCTAGAGTCCTACCCAAGGGGCCCTCAAAGCCTCGCCATACCTTGAGTGTCCACTAGGTGTCATAATTAGCTATAGTCCCTACATCTATCATCCCTGACTCCTAAAAGTCATCATCCTCATCACCTAGTGGAGTCATCCTAGGCTAGATAAAATCCCTCTCTAGAGTGAGGTTATGGTATATGGTAGGCAACTCTGGAATTTCCTTCCTAATCCCAAACTATCTGGTGACACGAGAGAAGTAAAAAACTCTCGTAGCTCAAACTTATGTTTGAGGAGCCATTATATTTTTGTGCCTAATACAGCTAGTCATAAGCCTCCATACATGTAAGGAAGTTAAGGTATGGGTGCCAGTCCACCTGGTCTACCTCCAATTGTGAGAACTATCCAATGTAGTAAGCCAGATCTCCTACATGAGACTTACTCCTAAATCCCTCCTGCTCGCAAGATCAACATGCCACATAGCACTGGTGCACTACCTCAATGGAACCAATATCAAGTGGTAGGCTAGTAGGATGCTCAATCCTAATATGATACCACCACCAGATCTGAATTAGTAGGTTGTATTCGATGCCTACTCTGCTCCTCTATGTAATCTAGTACAACTCATTATAGAGTTGTACTAGTAAGGCACTCTCATAGGACAGGATTAGAGGATGATCATGGGATATCGCTAAGACCTCCATAGTCCTAGCCAGGAGGTTCCAAGGGAACCTAGCTCCTAAAGAGTCGGGCGGGACAATCTGCATGATCAGGTACATAAAGATGGCTACTCATCGAGAGAAGACCCGCTTTGTATACCAATGCTCAATGTGGACCCCTTCATGGTTCGAGTGCTGCTATGCTACCTCATTGTGACCACTGAAGATGTGATAAAATACTACTTTCTTTGCTTTAATTGGTGAATATGTGATGGCCTCGCCATCTAGAGGGATTCAAAAGATGTTGTAGGCATCCTCCAAAGTGATAGTCATCTCACCTATTGACAGGTGAAAGGTATTGGTTTGTGGATCCCAGCATCGGTTCAATGCAATAATATAGGCCTAATCGGCCTAGATGGTGGGGAGGCACAAGATGTAGCTAAATCCCTGGCCTCGAACCAATATTGCTATGCAAGTATCAATGCACCATGTAGGTTATGAAGGATCTTAGATTCGCTTGCCCTTGCGATAAAATTTTAGTGGAAAGCAGAATAATAAGGTAAAATCAATTAAAAAACAATTAAAAACAATAAAAAATAAGCTTAAAAATGACAAAAAAAATCATAAAATCTCAAAAACCAAAAAATGAAAAAAAAACACATCTAAGATAAAAAATCAATTAAATATTCTAAAAAATAAAAAAAATTTGAAAAACTTAAATAATTTTTCTAAAGTCGTCGAGCCGCAGTTTAGGCCCATGGTTGGGATGGCGATCAATTTTATGACCATTGGGATTTGAATCCCACCACAGATGATATTCGTGGCCCCCAATTTGATAATTGGAAACCACACTTGCCTGCCGTGGCTAGGAGAAATGACCTTTTTAGGGTCATTTACAATCCCAAGACACCCAGAAAATTAAAACCCTAACCTTCTAAGCTAACCTAAGCTAAACCTAACTAGGGTGAGGTTCATTATAAATAGTTTAGTGATGTTAATTAGCCCATTATTTATTGAGGTTAATTTTAAAATCGGTAAAAGAAAATAATGAGCGAGGGTTTTGTGTGCTTCTACCTTAGTAGCACCGAATCCTCCAGGTTGGTCTACCATCGGTGTGGATGATAGTGAGGTCGAGTTGTGGTAGCATTCCGTATCAAATTCATCTTCTCACCTCTTAGAGCTCTCAGATTCTCAATTGCAACAGTAAATAATTAAATTAAAAAATTGTGCAAAATGCTTAAATATTTCCTATTTCAGCCCTGATCGTGCATAAGAACCATGGTCCCCTAATTAGGGTTTACCACCTATAGGTCTAACCCATGGCTAAACAATTGGACATTTTTAGCTATTGCTGACAAGCACAACTAGAAATCTACAATAAATGCTCTCAAATACCACCGTACGGAGTTTCAAAATGCTAAATTAAAAATACCCATTTGGCCAAAATTATCAAAAATATTAAAATAATAATAATAATAATAATAATAATAATAATAATAATAATAACCAGATAAATCAAAATCCAAATGCACTTTGTATCTAGTGATTTACCCTCCACACTTGGCAGTTGCAGTGAATAGTGTTCAATGCAATCCGGCAAGATGAGTAAATTACCATAAGGACATTTGGGGTAAATTAGTCATCGCTAAATTGTTATGATTCATTTCAATCCCTAAGAAGGCCCATATGGCCTAACTGCTCCACAAAAATGAGATATTCATGTCAATTCTTCTATGATATTTTTAGCAAATAATCAAACATAGTGATTCAATACATGCCTATTTGTAATTGCTATCATATTGATTCACTAAGAAGGCCTGTACAGCTGGACCACTCCATGGGATAGAAATATACAATTACTATTAACAGTTGTAATCATAGTTGATTAAGCCTTGCCAAGTATTCAAATGCTAAACTTTAATTTATTCAAAGTTATTCATAGTGTTTAAGCAAATCATCACTTTATTAATTGTCATTACCCTCATAGACTCATTGCTTGAGGGGGTAGTCATAATTTCATAATCATAATCAAAGTCAATAGAAGATCCCTTGATCTTGTCAAAATTGCATTCGTCTTATGAATCATTGCCAACGACTATCATAAGCTTACCCTCTGCTGGGGAAATAAGCAAATATGATAGTTAAGTTAGTATCTCTCCTCATTTTAGATCTATATAGTGCAGAAGCCTATAGTAACCCTAAGCTACCCGATCACCGTTGGAGCTTGCCAAAGCTTTTTCAATTTAAGCCTTTCATCCAGTTGGAAGCAATTATTATAGGATGCACATTCTTTTGCTGTACCTTGGGCATATAATGTTGATTAGACTAATGATCAGCATCCAACCTATGCCAACATTTTAGGAGGTATATTTTTGCTCAGCGTTGTTCGATCTCACAACACATCTCAACAAGGGGTATCTATAGACACTTAAAATGCATCATGTCGAGGTGAATACTCATATGGGATATGCTAGAAGACCATATGGAAGACCTTGGATAAATACCAATGTATAGCATTGGTTTTAACCATTCATTTAGGCATTTTGGCCTAACTAGTGTTGGCTACGGTTGAGACCTGCGATTAACAGTGCTGACCGCACCTCAGAGCTGCGACTAGTAATTAGAATCAGTTAGACTTTGGTCAATACAAATTTGGATATAATGGCCAATTGGTTGCAGATCCAAGAAGTATAGGGGTGGAAATATCCAGAAGCTTCCCTCCAAATGCTCCAACTGTCCATTCTTGATCTTGGCTTCCTCAAGAAGGTAAGACATAGCCTTCCTAGAGGTTATAAGAGCCCCATCCAAAATGGGAAATGAGAGAGATGGATAGGAGAATTTGAATGGTGAAGCCCATAAAAATTTAGTACTCACCTATTTGCATTGAGAGAAGTCCTTTAGCTAGCATTGAGAGATTGAAATAACAATTGAAGTCATGGAAGTCAAGGAGTCTAGAAAAATCAAGAAATGAGACTACGATCAATCCATCAACAATCGAAGCAATTCAATCATAAAATCTATCAGAGGACATAGAGGTGACCCTTGAACCATCAATTCATCAAGGAAATCAGAGATCTAGGTCACATTTGGATGGCAAGTGTATTTTTGGCTTAGTCAGGACTGTCAGCCATGGTTGACAGTGCTCATCGCACAACAGACCCACAGTCAGGTTCAAACTCCATATTTCCTTGGTCTTTAGCCATAGGTTTTATTTTATTTGTATTAGAATAGATAAATCAGATGTATATTTGCTTTATTAGAGACTTTTATTGATAGAATTAATATTTTAGGTATCTTTCCTCTCATTTGGTATTTGTAATAAGTAGGACAAAAATATTTGCATTTCATGTTTTCATGCTTTTGATTTCATAATTAGGGCATTAGATAGATAATTATGTCTTTCCTTTATATCTTTCATGGCAATATTTCATGTTTAACATATGTTTACTATGTTTCTTGCACTTTCTTGATTTTAAGATTTCATGGCATCTTTTTGTATAACTCCCTTTTAAAGCCTCATCAAGAGAGGCCTCCTTTATTACTAATACGCTTCTTGTTTTTTATTATATGCAGGACTAACAGGGTATTGATATGCAAGGCAATAAATACCTCTAATTATGGAGAATAAGTTCATTGATACCTTGGAGAAGTTCGTGTGCGTTTAGGAAGCCTACGAATTACACCTACCCTTGCATGGGGATTGTTCTATGATTGTAATAATTGTATCACATTGGGTATCCCTAAGAGGGATGAATTTGTAATCAAGTTTCATTGGAAATTTAATATTAAGGAAGCCCTAATTTGTGGTTATTTACAAATTCATCTATATTTTATGCTTTATGTGATTTTCAATTATTATTAATTTAGGTGTATGCTTCCTAGGTTGCTACAACCTGTCAGCTAGCTGCAACACAGTCTTGGTGGGTTTCAAATCTATGAGCCTCAGCTTCTACATAGTTTCTTTGACATGATGTTGATGGTTAGACCAAAATCAACCAGAGTATTGGAAAACAAGTAACCACCTATTTTTACTGTCAGAACCAGATTGCCTTGATCTACGTATAAAGGGTGGCACATATTTTCTAGCATTAAATTGGCCAACTTCCCCACTACGTTAATGGTCTGGGTATTACTACATCTTGGATTTCTTAGACACAAATATTTAATCACCTTGGTGTAAATAGGAATATATATGATAGCTTGAAAGAGTGGGATGGTAACTATTAAAGTCCTCAAGCTTGAAAGGATGTTGAACTCAGGTTGTATTGGCTTCTTCTGCATCTTGAAACCTCTTGGGAAAAGGAGATTCTATTTTATCAACAATCGAGTCTTCTTCAACCTCTTCTACTAGAGGTGATTCTTCTATGTTCTCCTCCTCTTCTATCAGGGGAGGAGCCTCTACTCCTAACTGTCTACCTAATCTAAGCTGAATTGGATTACAACTCCTAATATTGTACATTGAAACATCTCTCCTTCTAGTTAGTACATGAGCTAATTTACCTTGTTATTCAGGTTGATCATTGGTTGTGTTGGAAGATGTACAAGTCTCATCACAAGGTTAGCCATTAAGATCTATTGTGATCAGGCTTGTACTATTTTTTGTGGAGCTGAGTTCCACGATTCGTGATTTCTTCATTATTGACCATATTTTTGGTATGACATCCATGGGTGCTGGTTGAAAAATGAAGCTCCTGGAAGGGTGTTCATCTAAGGTGGTGATCCCCATCATACCATATTGGGTGGTTGGACCTGCCCTTGTTGTATGTAAGGTCCTCCTCCATAGGATAACATTCCAAATGGCATATTCCCCATAGGGGTTTGCTGCCAGTTTCTTCGGTTACCCATGAAATAATATTAGGTAATTTTAGCATCTTCCTTGATTATTGGTAGATGTGGGCACAGTTGGGTCTTATGATTTTACTGACAAACAACACACACCATAACTTTATTTTCTAGACACATATTCCTTGCATATTTTCCTCTACATTTTAGAAAAAATTAGGCTAGTGCAACATCATTTTCTTGTTTATTTTTCTCAAGCAGGAGTGTGTCCATTTGCAATGCTAGATAGGATAGCATCTCAATTTTTAAATCCTTTAGCATATTGCCTATTTATATCTTTGTGACTGAAGCGATTGCATTAATGGTCCTAGAGATTGGTTTACTTCTTCTTTGATATTAATTTTGACACAGTTGTTAGATGTCTACCATTGGGTTCTAGTAAATGTCCCCTTCAAAAATTAGATTTAGTGCTTCAAGAGACTCATTGTTAAGTCCTCTTAAGAAAATACTCCTAAGGGACTTGTTGCCTAGCTTCGTATGGGGTAATCTTTGCATATTGAAATTGAATCTTTCCCAGCATTCCTCTAAGGATTTGTCCTCTCTCTACATCATGCTTAGAACCTCCTCCCTAGAATATCATGCTTTGCCAAAATATTGGTACTACTCTAGCAAGAGCTTTTTCATCTCCTCCAAAGAAGTGATCTGTTTATTTCCCAAGCTAATGAACAAACGCAGGGCTAAGTCATCCAATGTTGAAGGGAAGAGCTTCAAATTTTGGATGTATGATTTGTAATCTACAGACCTGCATAAGACATCAAAATTAAATAAAAATAGATCGGGATCTTCTATTGGGTATCCCCTGAAGGTAGGATAGTGGGCAAGGGATATGTTTTTAATTTTGGTATCTCCCCCACCTTCTTCTATCGAGAAGCTAAAACTAATTGAAGCTTCTTCTACTTCAACCATTTTTTTAGGAAATGTTGTCTCTAGCATAGTTTGTATAACCTTTTGGTCATTTTGAACTTTTTGTACGAGAGCTTGCAATTCAGCCAGTGTTATGATTTTATCCTCTACGACTTTCCACAAAAAAACCTCTTTGTAAGATGTTATTTTAAACAGAGGATTTTTTATAATAAGCTATTTTCCTGACCGATAGGATGAGGAAGAGTTGTGTGCAAATATGGGGTGTTCACTCCAGTGCACTGCTAGTGGTGATTGAGGATATTCTAACTCGGGTTTGGAATTCTCAGCTGGATTAGGATTTTCCTATGGACTCTTTTTTATGAAATGACCATTGGGTCCTCTTTTCCTCAATGGACTCATGAAAAATTAGGTGGAAGGTTTAAGGTATTGTATTTAAATCTATTATTGGAACTTCCTTGACAATGGAACCAAAATATTGGGGTAAAAAATATTGGTTATCATCCTATTTCTATCACAGCCCTTTCGTTTAAATTTTCAAACTAGGGAACTCATAATCTTGTGAAGTACCACGTTCAAGACTAAATACAACACAATTTTGAGATGAGTCCACTAAGCCTATCATTGGGGGAGTGTTTGTGAAATATCATTAATTCATATGCACCAATTAAATCATGCATAAATACAATAAAAAATAAATAAATCACACCACACTGTGCTTGAAAAATAAAGGAAAGCAATAAAAACACACTTGCGGAAATAAAAATACAACACACTAAAAATAAATGATCTAATCTAGAAAGCAATAGAAATAAGGGGAGGAATACTAGCTTGGAGTGGGCCCAGGATCTAGCAGCTTTTGCATGGCTAATTTACAAATATTGAATGCAAATGGAATAACTCTCGAGCAAGATTTTTATTAATAATATTAAAGTATCAAAACAATGATAATTTCTTATATACACTAATTACTACTCTTTTAGAGAAGTATGTGTGTTTATATAGCACACACATAACCTCCTATATAATGTTGTTACAATGGAAGATCTTGTTATAGCCCAAAATGAGATAGTTTAGTTACAATAACAGATGCATGATAAAAATAGTCAGCAATTTTTATCTTTTTTGGGGATAGTATATTTTTTGGTCTAACTCTTTTATAGCCCATGTACTGCTTCATCAAGTGGTTGTACATTTTTACAATGTGGCTGAGACATCTCATGCATTCGGTAGCTCTCAAAAGATAGTATGCATGACATGGAGTCAAAGGTCTACAATGGTAAATAGGGTCTCCTTTAGTCACAAGGTCAAGATGCTTAAGATCGAGGTGCCTTTTTGTACATCAAGGCACCTACTCGCAGATCAAGGCACCCATGATGTATGACATCAAGGCACCTAATTGAGGATCAAGGTGTCATTGATGTATGATATCAAGGCACCTACTTGAAGATCAAGGCACTTTTGATGTATGGCATCAAGGTGCCTGCTCGAATATCAATGTTCCCTTGATGTATGACATCAAGGTGGCTACTTGAAGATAAAGGCACCCTTGACGTATGTCACTAAGGTGCCTACTTGAAGATCAATGCACCCTTCATGTATGACATCAAGGTGTCTAATTGAAGATCAAGATGCCTTCCCATATATACCTTAGGCTCATGGAAGTAGAATCATACCTGGTCCACATAGGACCTTGACTAAGCAAAATATGACAAAATTAGCAAATATCTACACAAAACACACTTCACACACAAATTAGGTAATGCACATAATTTCATTAAAAAATATACATAATATTTCATAAAAAGATACAACTCTTATAATACTACCACACAAAACCATTAGAAACTCATACAAAAATATGAGCATTTCTGATGCTCATCACCAGCTACTTAGGGAGATGATGGGTCTTTGCGGATGACTTGGGGGATGGATGACTTGATAGGTGGATCGATTGAGATTAATTGGTAGAAAAATGGATGGGTGATGATGAATAGGTAGGTTATAGATATACACTTACTTATGGTACCATAGGAGGTTGAACTGCCTGTTGTTGTTCATTTTTTTTATTAGTGCTTCTTTGATCTTGGGTGACTACATGGATAAAACCTATAAAACCTTGGTATTATTGCATGTGGTTTAATTGATTATGAGTATTAATATTTGAACCCCTATTATCTATTGTTGTTCCTGATGATGAGGAAGTGGTGTTTTGTATATACTAAGATTTTGGTTTTGTTCCGCCAAAGGACTATCAAACTTGATCACCCCTAGCTCTATCAAATCTTGCACCATGTATTTAAACATAATGCAGGTGTTAATGTCATACCCTCTATGTCGATGGAAAGGACAAAACAAGTGCTCCTTATAGTTCTTTCCATGTTAAACTTGATCTTCTAGTATGATTTTAGGTAAGGCAATAGCGTTGGTGTCATACAACCTACGAAAGAGGGAGGTGTATGATTCAAGCAAAGGTGTGAAGATGTAGTCTTGTCTAGTAGATTGCCAATGTTGGTAATTTTTTATAGTTGGCACTGTGTTCTAAAGTTTTTGGGGTGGGGGAATCGCTTAATAGAATAATTATTACGATTGTTATTGCACTAGTTGTTTTTGTTGTTGAGTCATTGCGGGTTGACTCAGGACCACTCGATTTACTTGAATTGATCTTGATTGGCCATAATAATTTCCTTTAGATTGACCCTTATTTTTCCATTCTTTTTTGTTTGGTTTTATCTCACCTTCTTGGATTTTTATCTCTTTGATTACATGAGCCTAAGTGAGAGCTTCATCAAATATTTTGTATTGTTGTAGTTGCAACAACAAGGAGATGGGTTTTAAGCAACTCCTTGCAAACATCTGAATTAATTCTTCCATTGGTAGGGAGAATGATAACTTGGTGGGTTTCTAAAATCATAAACAAAATATTCTTTGAATTGTCTAAGATTGTACAGGTCAGTTAATGTAATTTTCTAGTGAACATTGAGGGAAAACCTCTCCAAAAATTTATCTTCCAATAGTTCAAATGTGTAAATATTGTGGTGAGGTAGGTGATTACACCAGTTTAAAGCATCTCCCCCTAATTTTTGAGGAAAATTTTTGAGTATCAAAGCATACTTATCTTGAATCTAAAAACATGAGTGAATGAATGTATTGATGTGCTCTCTAGGATCCTTAGTCCCTTTAAATTTGTCAAATTTTGGTACTGTGAAGTCTATCGGATATGGTGGTGATGGTACAAAAAAATGAATAGGTTGATTGATTACTTATCTTAGGGTAGGCTCCTAGTGCATCATACCAGGAGTATGCATTATCAAGATATCAATCTGATTTTGCATGGCTTAAATTTTAGGGTCTTCTCCATGTGTGTAGAAACCCTGAATAATTTGATGAATGTGCTGAGGTGAAATATCTAGAGTGGTGAGTTGTTGGGATGGAATATTGTGTTGATGTATAGATGTATTGAAGGGTACTTGGTGATGTTGGGCATGTTTCCGAGTTTGGTGATAGAATAATTATTGTTGATGGAGTGGATATAAATTTTGGGGAATGTGAATGTGTTGGGTTCTATAAGTGGGGTTGATGTGGGTGAATGGGGGAATGGGTATAACAACCTAAGAAGGTTATGATGCCCAATATGGATCAGGTGTGAAGTAGGTGTGTTGGCTTGGAATGGAATGAGGTTTGTAATCTACTATCTATGTTTACTATTGGGAACAAGAATGAGCATATTGCTATACCATGAGTAATTGATTGAGATGTTTCCATGCTTGTTGTGTGGTAATTTCTAAAGTAGATGGTGTATTTGTGGTGGAAGTGGATCTAGGTGAAGTGTGAGTATTAGTAATGTTGGTGGAATTTTATGGAGGGTAAGTTACGAAATGAATCACAACAGAATGAGGGATAGTATATGGAATGGTAGATGGAATTTGTGAAGCAAAATTAAATTTTTCTTCGTAGAGTGGATTGGTATAGGTAGTGGTATAGGTAGATGGGATGGAGGTGATTTGGTTATATGGTGGTTGAGGAATTTGATTTGAAAGGGTGGATGTTGCCCAAAAATAATGTTGGTATATACTTGGTTGAAGTTTGTGGGATGTGAGTGAGAAAGTTCTAGTTGAGAATAAGGAATTTGGTTGTGTGGGATGTTAAGTTATTCTAAGCCTATTTTAGTTGGTCTAAAGGAAGCTCCAACTTTATCCATGTCTACGTAGGTTGTGTGGTGATTTGTTGGTGTATAAGGCTTAGTTTTTAGGATGAAGGTGTGAATAGATCTATGTATCACATCAACATTCGAAGTGAATACTATGTGTGAAGGTCCTGCAGATAAATTAAAATAGCTTATCCATGTTGGGTTAGCTAGGTTAGCCACAAAAGTGGCTGAGGAAGAAGTGGAACACTCCATGAATGAGTTTGGTGTTTGAATAATGGCTCTAGCTTGATTTTTGGTCAAATCATAAGCTATAAGCAAGGTAAAGGTTGTAGAATTGAAGGGTGTGTGTAAAAAGATGTAATGACAATAAAAAGTACATAGAACCAAACAAATAATTGAATCCTATGTCTTGCAATGATGTTTTTTTTGTGTATGGTTTATGTGTTTAGATGTGTATACCCTAAGCCTAGACTACTATGCAGGATGGGTTCCTAAGGTGGATGGAAAGTGGGGATTATTTTTGTGATGAAATCCAAAAAAATCACTCATGGGTTGCTAAAGTGACTATTGGGTGAGAAAACGAATGGATATGAAACCCACCGTCATTGGTATCGATTAGTGGTTGGTGATGAAGTCCAAAAAATGATGTTAAAAGTGAAGTGTGCAATTGTGTGTGATTATTTTTAAATTTTTGTTGACTATGGTGTTCAAAATATAAATAAATCCTCTTTCACTCAACCAAGTTGATGATCAAGATCACCAATACTAATCCCCTCAAAATAATATAGGGTACACCTCTTAAGATCCACCCTGAATCAACAAGTGATTCTAATAGAGGAGGGTTCACCTAGTTCTTCCACTCTGAATCAGCAATGTGTTTCCAACAGTGGGAGAGACTTGAATACCAATGACTTGTTATAACTTAGAAAAGTGGAAAGTGGGAAACCCTAGCCTATAGTGCAACTAATATGCTTTTTATGATTTATTGCAAACAACACTCAAGGTAGAAAGTAAAAACACCATGAAAGACAACAAAAACTTAAATCTAATGGAATGATTATTCTAATGCAACTAATATAAATACATAAGTGCAGATCTATCCTATGTGTAAACTATATGAAGATATTTTTGTGAATGCCTAAAATGCAATATGTGTTTATTTTTAAATATAAAGCAGATATCCTTTTTTTTAACTCTATTTAAAAAGCAAAAAAAGAAAAAAATGGAGGTGGGGTTTGATCAAGACTTACCAAAAAATCTACGTATTTCTTCCCAACTCTCCTCTATGTGGTGCAGTGTCTCCTGGACATGATGAGGCATATCAAGAATATGGTGGGGCATCCCTTGAATGCGGTAGGGTATCCATGGGACCATATATCAAATCCTATTGCTCCCAAAAAACTAGTTTTATGATTTTTACATGATCAAATATTTGAAAACCTAAAACAAAAATAAAAATTTAGATTAGGAATTTTGAAAAGGTATATTATGATAAGAAACCTAATGGGGGTCCCACCATGATCACCATTTTATAAAGTAAAATAAACAACACCAATAAATCAATAGATAAAAAAAAAAATAACACAATGTATGCACAAAATGACAGATCTGAATTTTTATGACTCAAGGAGTCTGGATCTCCAAATTGTACAATAGATTTACCCCAAATCTAGGATTACAATACACTTTATTGCTTTTAATACAAAAATGAGAGGGTTTTGAAAATCCTCGTTAAAATAAATGTTGGTGTCTTCTAAAAAAAAATTCACTCCAAAAAATTTGTGAGTGGGCTTGTGTATCCCTACATGACCACCCAAGCTACAACAATTGTCAATGTAAGCGCTTCCTGTAACCTACACACAAACATATCAAAAAATGGGTAGTAACACTTGTAATGTCTCCATAGTGTGAGGTCCACTAAAATCATAAAGTGCACAATATTAAACCTAACTGAAATGCTTGATAAGATAAAGTGCAGATCTACCAAAACTATAAGTAAAACAATAACAAATGATACATTGTTGAAATGATGCTTGTATGTTTGATCTGTATTTTTGATTCAATGATATGGTGATGCATGAAAACCCATGAGCAAGGGTTTATCGATGGTAAAATAGCTGAGGGGAATGCCCAAGTGATATGGATAATTTATTTGGACACGATCATGGGTGCACACAGATCTACTTTAGCAGGACGTCTAACTCATAAATCTCAAATATTGGAAGGATGTGAAGGGCCAAGGGAGGCTGCATGATAGGCTATAGTTTTAGGCAACCATGATGGCTAGTGGAGCTCTTTGCCATGGTTTGGGGAGTGTGTGGTGGTCAAGGAGGCAGATAGATTTATTAATGATGGGTAACAATCTGCACGAAGAGCGCATAGGGATCAAATTTGTTTGATCTAGCCAAGGGTAGTGTGCAAAAAATTACAATTTGGTGTTGTAAATTAGTAATATCTGATCCAAGGATATTGAATAATTATAGTGCATGATCCCATATTGTAGGAGAATAGATC
Organism: Wollemia nobilis; assembly: GCA_028583015.1. Taxonomy (NCBI): domain Eukaryota; kingdom Viridiplantae; phylum Streptophyta; class Pinopsida; order Araucariales; family Araucariaceae; genus Wollemia; species Wollemia nobilis. Next base: position 20,180,919 of record JAQPPZ010017235.1, read on the forward strand.
AGAGGGTAGGTCGATAGATTTGGTAGAACGTCAATCTACGAGCTTGTTAGTGTCAAACCACTATCAAATACGGTCAACTATATCAACTTATTTTTCTCATGAAATGAATGACAACCCCAAGGGTACTACAAGCCCAATAATCATAGGTAGTCAGGGTGGTGATCGTTATCACCAATTTTCATCACCCTCAGAATGACCGATGACGAATCGGTCCTCGAATGGTGATGTTGCAGTCACCTAGTAAAAGGAGCCTCTTGCTCCTTGAGGGGATGCAATGTCTACTGACAAGCCTGATCACCTATCATACAAATTATCACAAGCTATTGGCTTGCAATTTTTTTTTAAATTGAAAATATGAATAATTGTTGTGACAAATAACAACAAAGGGCCTTCATAAACCTTGATATTCACCTTCAATTTCTCAAAGGGTAAATAAGTAGCATGAGGCTGGAAATGATCCAAAGCCTCTACAAAACCTTGAAACCAAACCAAAAAATCAAAATGTGGAAGAAATAGGGAGAATTTCTATGAAGAAAATTCCCCCCTCATAGTTTAGGAGCCTTTTGGCTCTGATACCAATGATAAGGAATTAAAATCCAAGTGAAAAAATTAATTTCCAGATAATTTACATTAGAAAATAGGTGCTTAAATAAGCACACATTATAAATGATAACCTTAATAAATAGCAATATATCCAAGGATTGCATAAAATATTAAGTAAATTCTAAGAAAAAAACTCTTAATCTACGAAAATGCAAACACCTAGACCTAGACATTGTCAACATGAGCCTAGCACAAACTCACAAACATTATTCCCTAGACTAAGTCCTAATAATCATCAACCTAAGGTTGATGAAATAAATTATCCATATCACAAGGGGTGTTGGTATTGGTGGTGGATGCCTTACAACATCCTATAGATGCTCAATAGCATTCGAGGAATGCTTGACAACATCTGAGGATGATGAGGGAGTGATATGCAAAACTATATATTGTTTGCAAGGGTTTTGGTGATAGAAATAGAGGATGCAATGGTGGTGAGGAGGGAGGATGTTAGTGAAATTCTAGGGTTTTGGATGATGATGGATGCTCTAAGGAATAAATAATCAACTTTCAAATTGATTAACCCCTTAACCAATCAACCTCCATTCACAAGAGTGAATGATGTTTTATAACTTACCTTCAACATGTTAGGGTTTCGATGACACCAATGAACGGTCGAGATTAGATCATGATGAAGGGCTAAGATTATGAATTTAATTCTTGACATGGATCATGTTAAATGGATGGCTGATATTAAGATGTGATGAATGGCTTAGATTTATTCATATATTATATAAATATATAAAATATTTGTATTTATATAAATAAATAAATAAATAAATAAATAAATAAATAAATAAATAAATAAATATATATATATATATATATATATATATATATATATATATATTGAATGACAATGATTGTATTGTGCGTGGATGACAAGTGGCTATATATATATAAACACCTACAACACACATTCACACAAATGCCATGGTTTTAACCTTGGACTTCCCAAAGAGAAACCAAATTCTTAACCATTGTGTTGTCCCATATTTAAAAAATGCTTATAGTAAAAAATATAACTTAATTTAAAATAAAATCTATCTTCTTATTAAAATTATATCAACAAAATGTACACATTTTTAATTAAAGATAATTATGGTTTACCATAATAATTTACTATAATTGCCTTATGATTCCTTTGTAACCAATAATATCAAATTGAAACCCTCTTACACAACTACTAAATTGCATTTGTAAATATTTTTTAATGTATATAAATATTTAATCAATGACATTAGCTCAACTGGTCAGATTCCTAAACATTTCAAGGAGGAGATCTAGTTTTGAATATTATGAGATGATACACAGATAATATCCAAGATTTTCTTTTAATACCACTATGTAGTGATGATGTAATACGGGTGGGGCTATTTCAATCCCATTGAAAAAATGTATATAAATGTAAACACCTAAAATGTGTCATGTCGAGGCAACTACTCATATGGGACATGCTAGAAGGCCATATGGAGCACCTTGGACAAATACCAAGGTATAATAGTGGTTTTAACCACTCAATTAATCAGTTTTAGCCACGATTGACACCCGTGGTTAGTAGTGTTGAATGCACCTTAGAGCCTTGGCTAGCAATCAAAATCAGTTGGACCTTGGACGATCCAAAATCAGTTGCAATGATCAATTGGTTGTAGATCCGAGAGATTTAAGGGCATAAATATCCAAAATTTTCCCTTCGACTACTCTAACTGTCCTTTCTTGATATTGGCTTCCTCAAGAAGCTAAGACATAGCCCTCCTAGGTTCTATAAGAACCCCATACCAAATGGTAAAAATGGGAGATGCATAGGAGAATTCAAGTGGTGAAGCCCTATCGAGTTCATTACTCACCTACTTGCATTGAGAGAAAGCTTGGTCATAAGCATTGAGAGATCAAAATAGCAATTCAAGCCATGGAGGTCCTAGGACACTAGGAGATCCAAGAAACTCAATTAAGCCAACTTCACGTGCAATTTGAATAATCTGACTGCCAAACTAGTCAGAGGACACAAAGGCAACCCTTGACCATCAATTTTACAAAGATATTCAGAGATTCACCCTTGAATTGGAGGGCAAAGGTATCTCAGGCTCAACCACGACTAACAGTGCTCATTGCGAGACAAAGCCACAATCAGGGTATTATCACTGGTTTCCCTGTTTTCTCATCGTAGATATTTTCAACGTTATTATATTATGCATATTTCATGTTTATTTGCTTTGATAGAGACTCTGACTGATAGAATTAGAGGTTTTAGTCATTCTTGCAATCAATATACTAATGATCTTTTCCATGCTTTCATGATTTCAAATTCATAATTGAGGCATTAGATAGATTTATTGATGTTTTCTTCACAGTCTTAATGATATAATTATCATGTTTAATGAAGTTTAACATGTTTCTTGTGCTTTCTTGATTTCATGTTGATATGATATACTTTGTACAATCTTCCTCCAAAATACTCATCAAGAGAGGCCTCCTTTATTACTAATATGCCTCTTGTTATCCATTGCACGTAGGACTAATAGGGTTTTGAAATGCAAGGAAAAAAATACCTCTAATCATGGAGAAGAATGTCATCTACACCTTGGAGTAGTTCGTGTCATTGTAGAAGGCATTGAAAGACACCTACCCTTGCGAGGGATATTTCCTATTGTAATTTTTGTATCGAATGGGTATCCCTAAGAGGGATGGATTTGTAACATGGATTGATTCAAAATAATGGAAGATAAATTTCTTGTTATGTGTTATTTATTGTTAATTTGTGTATGAATGCTCATTTTTACATGCTTTACAACCATTATAACATTAGGTGTTAGCCTTTTACAATGTTACAGAAGGTGATCACGATAGAAAATATGCATTAAATACCACAAATCACTAATTTTCATGTTTTGTGATGTTAGGTGCTAGCTGTTATTGATAGCTATAGTCAACAGTTGTAGTCGTGGCTGACACCCACAGGTAACAATTGCAACCACACCTCAAAGCCATGGTCAGCAGCATATATGTTGTACAGTAGAGAACTACATTTTAATAAAATGTGGATTTGAGGTAGGACCCAATCCTACTGGTTTGCTTGTTTTATCTGTCTATGTTTTTCTAGAATGTGTAAAATGCCAGCATAGTTAGGAAATGCAATGAAAAAAATAAAATACATTGAGTCTCTAGGTAATTTTTCTTAGGTTCCACTAGTTGCTACTAGGAACAACAGAACTCTAAGTGCAATCTGCCCTAGTCTCCAACAGTCTAGGCCATTTTTGTGTTTTGGTTTTCTTGTATGAGGCACAATCCATTAGCCATATCGCCATCATTGTTAGTGTGCATTTTCTTTGAAATTCATGTTGTTTAATCATGCATACTTTCTAAAATTAAATGTTACTTTTTGCATAGCATATATAAGAATCATTTGAGTGATGTTTTATGCATTTACTTTTCATGCAAAATAAAAGGAACCCCATACACCATGACACACTTAAAGTGAGTTGGAAGTCACATCCAACCACTAGTAGGGTTCAATGATGATGACAGTGATTTCCATATGTTGGCCCAACTCCCTCAAACCTTTTGTTACTAGACCAATACCGGACCCAAGAATGATCCATAGCCCATAAAATTTGCATGTGCTTCTCTTCAAAGGGTATAACGCTAACTAGGTGAGATTGAGTGAGGGTCTAGTAGGACCTATGCTCCCTTCCTGGGTGTGGGTTTCATCTCCACATTTTAGGGGGATAACATGACCTGGAGTTCATTACCAAGTTTTCGAGCTGCAAGCATACAAGTGAAAGCCGTATAACAATTGAGTATATCATCAACATATTGAAAACATGATGAGAGTTACTTATTGATACAACAAATTGCAAAAACACATCAAACAATTTAGGGTTCACATTAAAGCTTTAAAAGATATAATCACCATTGTATTATTTGTGTGCTAATAAAATTTGAATCTAGACATAGGATATTCACTATGGTGGCTACACGGAGAGGTTGACCCGAGCGTAGATCCGAGGTCAAGGTCGAAGCTCCACCCAATGCACAATAAGACACACAATGCCCTCAATCATAGAATCCTCCCAAATGTCATTCGATGAGTATTAGAGGGGATAATTCTATGCATGGGGATCTTGTTGAGAATATCCCATTAGGAGGAGCTACTAGAAACTCCTCGAGACATATATCAGAGCATGGAGCTTCCTAGCATAGGGGTTTCGAACATGTTAGTATTTATCATGATCGCATTCCACGTGCATCCACCGGATCTACTAAAGATTTTGTCATTGAGGGATCCATATTGGTACCCCTTTGTCCTATAGCTAAGGGAGGCTTGAGGCCCCAACATCCGAGTATAGGTGAGTTTAGGGCCACTTTTGAGTGTAGGCCTGCTCAAACTCCAAACAAAGGTGAGCCTTGTAGGATCACCATAGACGTATCCAAAGTGGGAGCCAATGGTACACCACCTCATGAGCCATGGCATATAAAATGGTTGGTTTGGATAAGGTTCTAGGGAAACTAGATTACAAGCCTACTTCTATGCCTTCTCGCTCTATGAGTGTGCATAACGGTAGTACTATTAGGATTTTTAGAGAACCTGAAGAGTGATCCAAGAATTCTTGAGATATGCATGCCCATGCATCTCATGCAGGAACATAATTTAGACAATAGCTGGACATGAATATTGTCTTCACAGACAAGAGTAAGAGCATAGCAGATCAATCCATTTGGGGACACACCCACAAAGCTGCTCGAATAGAGCGCACACATTAGAGGCCTCATGCGGCTGATCACATAGATCTCACAAGATGGTGTTAGAGTAGAGATGTCAGATCCTCCAAGACCAATTGGAGGATGTTCGAACAAAGTAAGAAGGCCTTGAAAATGAGAACACTCAATGGAAAAGGTTCATAAAACAACATTTATATGAACAATGCATGCATGAAAAATGCATCCTTGATAAAAAAGAGCATGTTGAGAGGGAGGATCAACTGGCAAGTATCAGTTTACATCCCTATAGTGAGCATAGAGAGTGCATTGATAGATGAGTTGCCTTGTAACCTGATTTGCACCCTGAGTATATAGATACCCGTACTCGCTACACGACCCAATATAGAGATGGGTGCATTTCACCCGAGCATCATGGACATATGTAGTATGAAGAAGAAGCGGGAGAGAAATTATATCAATAGTATCCTAAATATTCCAAGTCAAGGAGGAGGATGAGCCTATTCCATCGCATTGCCTATAGAGTAATGTACCTACAAAGGTGCCTCCAAGGCAATCCATAGAAGAAGAGTTTTTATCTTCACAGGCTTATAAAGTCTTGGCAAAACATGTCAAAGCTATAGAAAAACAAGGAAAAACTTATCAAAATCCAACCTTGAATAAGATTCATAATGAACCTTTATGCCCGTTAGTGCCTATTGCAGTTTATTTTGAGCATTTTGAAATACCTAAGCTATAAAAGTTTAGAGGAGAGGAGGATGCTCAGGATTACGTCATGAGTTTTTTAGACATGTGCTTTCAGATTGGAAGCAATGACACCCTGCTCCTACGAACTTTCATAATGACCCTCTTAGTCTCATCTTGGGAGTGGTTTAATCAACTCAAGAGGCACAATATCACCAATTTTGAGCAACTGGTTGATGCATTTCTTGAATGCTTCTCCTTTAGAATCAAGAAGAAGGTGAACTTATCTGAGTTGGATGCTTTAATACAACATGATGATGACCCAGTTATGGATTATGGAAAATTATGGATAAAGATGATAGTAAAGCTACCATTTTTCATCCTTGCTTTTGAATTAATTTGAATATTTATACAAATTTGTACAAAGCACATTTCGTTATTGTTACAGTTACAACAGTATCAAACATTTGAAGAGGCTTTGGCATAAACCAAAGTGATTGAGGATATCAAGATGCATGAGGGTAACTTGAAACTCAAAAATAAGGAGTGGAACAAGAAGAGCACTGAGAAACAATAGGCCAAGCCATATCATGTCAATTAGGTGGTTCTAAACCTTTAGAAAGGAGATAAGGGGTAACAAAAATGAAATTTATCAAGCCCAACCTCCCCTTGCACAATATGAGTAGCGCAAAAACCAAAGGGGTAAGGACAAAGAAAGATGCCCTCCTCATATATTCACACAATTATCAGAATAATTTATAGTGATTTTTCATCAGTTATGCGAGGCAAAGACAATAAACTTACCAGAAGTTAAAATGATAGACCCTAATAAACCCAAGCCTAAGGGGTATAAGGATGATCAATATTGCATATTTCATCAAATGAAAGGTCATGACATAGAGGTATGTTGGTATTTCAAACATTTAGTGTAGAACATGATTGAAAGAGGTACACTTCTTGTGGACAATCCATAAGTGCCAAATAATAAAAATATAGGGATTTACAAGAATCCTCTGCCCAACCATGAGGTACCAAGGAACAATGTTGGCCAAGTCAATCAAGTACGAATCGAACCACCAACCCATGGGTTCATCAAAATGGTCAATGTTGTCACAAGACATGCGAGGCATGAGAGAACAAATCAACCTCCAACTCCTATTAGAGTCCATGTTGTGCCTCCTCCAAGGCCAACCCAACATGTACCAGGTCCACCAATTAGACCGGTGGTGAAAATCAAGAGTAGGTTAGTCCAAAACCTACAGATAAATGCAGCAAATTTGATTATTTATGAGTTGATTCAATAGTCACCCAAGCACATGGAGACACTTATGGACATACTAAGGTCCATAGAAGTGTAGTCCTAGGATCCTAAAGCATTCACACACTTTGTGGGACACATGCAGCAGTTTCAGGAACTGGTCATACAATTTTATGATCATAAAATCAAGATGGTTTCTATCACATTGGACACACCGCTCCACATCATTGCATGTGTGAACCACATACCCTTAAAATAGGTTTTTATTGATACAATATCATCAATAAATATTATCATGACCAAGGCATTAACATACCTGAAGTTACCAAAGATGCATATCATACCTTTAGCCTTCACGTTGAGAGATTTTAATGATGCATTATGCTCAATTGTCCGCATGATAGTCTTACCTATTTAGGTGGAGCTAAAGACAATTCCCATGATGTATCATATGATTGAAGGTACTATCCAATATAATATACTTCTAGGATGGCCTTGGATAAGAGAAATGCATTGTGTCCTCTCTATTATCCATTAGTATATCAAATATGTTCATGAGGGATAGGTTCACGTGGTACCTTTAGATGAGGAACCATTAAAATACATGAATCTAGCAGATTTGCTATGGGATTTCGTACTCCCCTAAATGAACCTGGACATACAACCAATATTGTCGATCAAAGATACAAGAGGCAAAACAAAGGAAGTGTGTGCCAAACCTACAAAGTCCACATCGTAATGATCAGAGCACACAATAACTGCTTCTACTATACTATCTACATCTATAATGCATCGAGATGATGGGAAGCTAAAAGCCAAAATAGGTAAAAAGGAGATAAATTGAGCACCTAAACCAGTGGTTATCGAGGTTCCTATTCCCATGGAAGTAGAGGATGCTCAAGAAGAAGTCAAAGAGGCACCTCGGCCTGCTTCACCTACATCTTCAATAGGGTCATCTATGTCATAGGTGATAATTCATTTGGTTAATCATGAATTCGGGGAGTATATCATGTAGAATGTGATGTTTACGTTGATCATAGAGACTACATAGGATATGGGATGACTACAAGCCCATCGTCTTTCTGTATGGATGATGGTACCATTGGGGGTGCCCCCTAACCAAACCAATTTCATATATGGAGGGCTCGACTAGATTGCATCGCACACCCCCTTGGATGAAGACGATGATGAAACCTTCATTGTGAATGTTTATTATCTCTCAAAATTGGAGTACACCTTACAATATTTTGAACGCTACCACTAGCATGGTTATGGTCTTAGATTATCTGAGCAAGGGCGTAGGAGACCTTATGAACCACAATATAAGTTTCCTAAAGATAGGTTTAGGTTAGGATATCATATTAGAGGACATGATGAACTCGTCATGGTATATTTGGATTGCCTATACCTCAATCTAGGGGAGGAAGTTGATATTACTCCTTATCACCCCAATCCTTTAGCATTTTGTTGGGATAACTAGATAGTATCTTATGTAACTATAGAACCACCCAAGCCATATCACAAAGATATCTTGGTGGAGACCAGTCTAGAGCATATCCCAAGAGATAACCTGGATGAAAAATCTGTGCAGCATCTGATGATACAGGCCCATGAGTTCACAATGTTGGTATAGTAGAAGACTTCAAGTTAGAATATCATTCTGATGAGGATAAAGCAGAGTCTATCCCTAAGAGAGGGGGACCTAGTTGCGTGTATGGCATGGATGATGATGGTGAGTCCTCAAATAATAATTGATCTGAGAGTAACACTAGGCTAGCTTATTTAGGCACTCTTAACTTACATCATCTGATTCCTTTGGAGATAGTCATAGAGGATGAGAAATCCTCTATCAATGATGATGAGTACCGAGTGTGGGTTTACATACGACCCCATATATTTAATTTCCTAGTGCTAGTAGGTAGCAGTGAAGGCTTTTATTATGATAACAATGACAAAGATGAAACATAGAGAGCCTATTTGGGACCTCCTTACTTGCATCATCGTAATGCATCGTACACTATAGAAGATATGTATAGAGATATCGATCTTCATCCTCACATCAGAGGAAGACAACCTACATTGGATAATATTTATCATATGGTCTTCCCTGATCTACTAACATTCAAAGATCTCCTTGAGCCTAACGATCCTATGTTCAACATTGTTCACAGATCGGATCTAGAGATCCCCATACCCCTAGAACCACATATCAGGGATGGAAGTTATACAAATATAGAGTCACAAGCACATGGTCCTGGAGATATGACCCATTCCATAAATATGATCTCCATTTATTTGATCACTCCACTTTACAACCCAGCTGATCCTTCTGAGCCACTGTGTCTGGATATAGATGTTATTGATTGGGATCATGCTGACTCACCATTAGAGCCTAAATATTTCTTCCCTAATGAAAAAATGCTACAAAATTTTCATTTTACGCCATGCTATGCACATAATATTTATCATGCTAAGGATTTTTCCAATGCAGAACCCATAAACCCAACATATGACATCCATTGATCCCTACGCCTCATCAGCTTGAGGAGGGATCTCACGTGTCAGTAGAGGAAACCTTTGAAGTGGATATCAGTAATGATCCCACCAATCCAAGGAAGGTTAAATTTAGAGAAATTTTATCTCCTAATGAGCGTGCCAACCTCATCCCTCTACTGAAATAGAGACTTGATCTCTTTTCTTGGACTTATAAGGACATGCCAGGTCTAGATCCAAAATTGGTTACTCATAACCTTTCACTAGATCTATCAAAGAAGCCAATCAAGAAGAAACTTAGGAAGATGCATCTAACAGTAGCCTTAATGGTTAAAGATGAATTGTAGAAGCTATTATATGTAGAGTTTTTCATTTTCATCGACTATCCAAAATGGGTATGAAACATGGTGCTTGTAGGAAAACTTGATGGAAGGATCCATATTTGTACAGATTTTAGAGACCTTAATAAGGTAACACCAAAGGATTCATTCCCGTTGTTGAACATAGATGCTCTCTTAGATGCTACTGTGGGTCATGAAATGCTCTCCCTAATGGATGGTTTTTTTGCTTAAAATAAAATTTGAATTAAACCTAAAGACCAGTATAAAACCATGTTCATAATGACATGGGGGATATTTTGCTATAAGGTTATGCCATTCGGTCTTTAAAATGTTGGTGCCACATATCAGTAGGCTCTGACATATATATTTCATGACTATATACATAAGATCTTGGAATATTACATCGATGACTTATTGGTGAAGTTATTACTATGTTCAGAGCATGCTGATATCCTAAGAAAGGTCTTCGATCGCCTGATAGAGCATAATGTCAGGTTAAATCCTAAGAAGTGCGTATTTGGCATAACTTTAGGAAAACTCTTGGGATTTATTTTCCAAATAGGCATCAAATTTGATCTAGTGAAGGTCAAGGTAATCTTAGAAATATGTCCTCCCATGAATATCAAGGAACTAAGAAGCCTATAGGGCAAAGTAGCATCCATAAAGTGATTTATCATACAATTATTAGATAAATGTCAACCCATGAATCGATTGCTACACAAGGGGGTCCCATTCAATTGGGATGAAGACTGTCAAGTAGCCTTTGCTGAGATTAAGCAATATCTGGTAACATCGCTAGTGCTAGCTCCACCAAGACTAGATGAGCCTTTTTTGCTATATATATATTGATAACTGACTTTACATGCCCATGTTAGCCCAAAATGATGTGCAAGATAAAGAGTAGGCCATATATTACATTAGCTAAATCTTGGTGAGTTATGATATTGGATATGCATATGTGGAAAAACTATGCTTAGTAGTAGTGTTCATTACAAAGAAATTGTGATATTATATGTTAAGTCATATGACGTATGCCATATCAAAACAAAATCCTTTTCAGTATATGATGAGCAAGAAGTATCACAATACACATATTGCATAGTGGATCATGCTATTGACATAATTCGATTTGGAATTCATTAGCCAAAATTTCATTAAGGAATATGTCATAGCTAATAAACTAGCTGAGGTGCCTCTTAAAAATAGTAGTCTCCTCACCATTGAGCTTCCTGATGATGTAGTTTTTGCCTTATCAAAAGCACTCGAACCTGAATATCCGGATAACAAAGCTGATATGACCTTGTTCTTCGATGGTTTGAAGTGTGAGCAAGGGGGTGGTATATGAATAGTGTTGTTCACACTACAAGGTGCTCCTATGCCCTTGTCATTCAAGTTGGACTTTCCTTGCACTAAAAATAACATTAAATACAAAGCCCTAATTTTGGGCCTCAAAATAGTTGTCGCCATGAATATTAAAAGGTTAAATATATTTGGCAATTCCCTTCTCATGGTTAACCAAGTGAAGGGACTTTTTTAGTATTGATGTTCTATTCTAAATTCTTACAAATATCTTATTAATACATATTTAGCTCAATTAGAATAGTATGACATCGAGGCAATCCCTCATTCGTCAAACAGATTCATAGATACTATGGCATCTTTGGGATCCCTAATCCCTCAGAATTCATCTGCCAATTTTACTACCATCCATGTAAAAATATTGTCACACTCTACTGTGCAATGCAAAGCTTTGGATAAAAAAGATTCAATCAACAATATTTAGGTAGAACCGAACCATGAATGGTTTTACAGAGTTAGAGACTTTCTTAAGGGAGCATCTTGGGGGTCTTTGATATTGTAGGATCCTACAAGGAGTGGTACTACCATCCACCATAAAGTTATTTCCCAGTATAAATTTGCAAATGTTAAACCTTAGGGGGAACATATTGCCTTGTCAGTTGATGTTGAGAGCTATCAGAACTGGATGTCGCAGATATATGACTTCTTTAATCTTGGAATAATCCCTCAAGGATTATCGCATGTTGTGAAGTGCACATTTAAATATAAAGCGATAAAGTATGTCTTGTTAGGAGATATTTTGTATCATCGAAGCTATGATGGTGTTCTCCTTCCTTGTATTGAGCCCCAAGAATCATTTTGGGTAATTTTGCAAGCTCACGATGGTACGTGCGGTGGCCATTTCAATAGTATGGCTATCATCAAGTGCATCGTTCACATGGATTATTATTGGTCCACTATGGAGAAGGATTGCAATGTGTATGCCAAGGAATGCGTTAAATTCTAAGATCATGCTAATATTGTGCACGTACCGTCATAGGCCTTACAACCCATTAAAGCAACTTGGACATTTGCTTAGTGGGGTTTGGATCTCATCGGTAATATCTCTCCTCTATCATCTAGCTGACATACATTCATTATTATTGCTACTAAGTATTTTACTAAGTGGGTGGAAGCAATCCCATTAACAATGACAATCAAAGCACGTATTGCTAAGTTCATACTCACCAATATCATAAGTCATTTTGGGATACCATCCAAGATAATCTCGGATAATGGAACGTCATTCAAAAACAAAACTATGAGAGCTTTGATGTTTAAGTACAATATCAAACACAATTTTGCAACTCCATATTAACCACAGGAAAACAGGTAGGCTAAAGCTTCAAACAAGATGGTGGTATCCATATTGAAAAATATGGTACAAGAACAACACCAAGATTAGCACATCTAGCTGCCCCTTGCATTATGGGCTTACAAAACTAGTATTCAGACACCCACTAGGGCAACTTTATTTTCATTAGTATATGGCACTGAGGCCATTATGCCCTTAGAGTTGGAAATTACAACATTGCATGTCGCATTAAAAGAGTTCACCGATGATAACAAAGCATGAAAAAATTACCTAGATCAATTAATGCTAATGGAGGAATATCGCATGAATGCCCTTGAGCATCTCCACGTTTATCAAGAGAACTTAAAATGAGCTTACAATAACAAAGTCCATCTAAAAGACTTTGAGTTTGGTGAGCTTGTGCTGAAAGAGAACCAACAAAACTCAAATCTACTGCTAGAGATGTGAGACAAATTTGTAGCTAATTGGTGAGGTCTGTATATCATCTCTAAGAATATTTGACCTAGGACATATCACTTAACATCGTTGGAAGGGGTTGAAGAGACTGAACCTCTCAACATCCTTCACCTTAAACCATTTTATGCCTAAAAACCATCAAAATGCCCCAAAGGCATCTGTAATCCCTTTGGTCAACCATAAAAAGGCTCCAAAGGCATCTATAAGCCCTTTGGTCATCTAGTAAAAGGCTCCAAAGGTGTCTATAAGACCTTTGTTCAAATTAAAAAAAATAATAAAATCAATTTCAATGCAATCATCAAAAATAAATTTCTTTTATGAGAGTTTGTTTATTAGAATTATTATAATATAGGCTAGATATTGGATGAATGTCAGAATGATATTTGCATGACCACTGGATATGTTATCCATATTATTTTAACTTACAAAATCTTATGAATAATAACCATATATAATTACATCTCACATATGGGTGCACAATTTATCAATTTTCATAAAAAGATATAGCAATTACATCTCATGATTAATATACATTTTATGGTGTCATCCAGTAGATTGTTAAACTCATATTGCACTCATACATGATGTTTTAAGTGATTAAAGCATACATGTCCACTTACAAAAAATCATTGTCAAAAATAAAATATGTATATATATGCAATACATACATGGCATAGATTATGTCATAAGAACATTAATTAAATGCATACAAGTACAATAAATCAAACATACATTTAATAGTAAAAATTGCATTCATATACATTCATCATAGGTAGTACATCTACACATGTATATCATTACATCTAAAATAATATATCCATCATATATCTAGTGCATGTCATCCATACATCACATCATATAGCATAAAATAAAGCATAATATGAACACTACATCCATATGCATCTCATAAAATCTAAAAACAATAAAAACAAATAATGAGTCTCAATGTCAGATCATATATATATATATGTGTGTGTGTGTGTGTGTATCAAAAATATATATAGGTAGTACATCAGCATGTGTAAAAAATACACACAGGCTACATCTATATAGGTCCTTGACCTTACACACAAAAATGGAGCTCTACCCTCGCCTCCACCATCCCTACATCTAGAACTGGTACTCGAAGTCCTCTCTGATCTGTGACTCCTATGGCTGGAGTGAGACAAAGACTAGTCTGTCTCCCAAGTGTGAGTCCTTTGAGAGCCTAAAGTCATGGGCATCTTTGGAAGCTCACCCCCAAGTAGTTGAATTGATCCTCTCACGACAATGATGTAGGCATAATTTTGTGCTTCCTAATTAATGTGCTACTAAACTATAGTCCAGAATCTCTTGATATCTGCCCCCTGGTTCCAACCCTACTAATCCCTACATTGCCTAAGCTACTGGAGCAGCTGGGGGTGCTAGAGCAACCTATGAAGTAGAGGAATCTCCCCTCTCAACCATGAGCATATCATGATGTGTCCTAAGAGAATCTAGCTAAGACTATAGGAGGATGCGCTGGCCTGTAACCCGTTGTATCTTTGTATCTGCCATGGCAATATTGGATTGTAGAGTAGTCTTCTCGTCCTCATAGTTGTACCACTGAGAATTCCCTACTATGAGTCGAGACAGTAGATCCCCCACCTTTTACTATAAGGTGGAAATGATGGTATTATGATGTAGAAGTTGTAACTACAAAGAGCCTACCTAAGTTTATAGGCTAGCAACCTGGGCCCTAAGCTATCCAACCTCATTGTTCTATGGGGCCTCTCTCTCCTTGAGAGTGTTGTCATCCTCTTCAGCTGGAGGTGCATCCTTTGTAGCTCCTCCTTACACCATCTACCCTCATTCCTTTGACAAACTTAGTTATTTTGAGTGTCTATCTCTACTCCCTCCACACCCTTGGCTACATCATCTGGAGTCTTGCCTAAGGGGCCCTCAAAACCCCACCATACCCTGAGTGTTCACTAGGTGTCATAATTAGGAGTAGTAACTATATCTGCCAACCTTGACTCTTGAAAGTCATCATCCTCATTGCCTAGTGGAGTCACCCTGGGCCATGCCAAGTCCCTCTCTAGAGTGAGGCGATGGTAGATAATAGGTAGCTCTAGAATGTCCTGCCTATTCTCGAACTGTCTAGTAACAAAATCCTATACCTCAAACTTACATTTGAGGAGCCATATATCTCTGTATGCCCAACGTAATTGGTCATTAGCATCCATCCATGGAGGGAAATCTAGGTAGGGGTACCAATCCACCTCGCTCACTTATAGTCATAAGAACTATCCAATGTAGTAATCTAGGTTCCCTGCATGAAACCTGATTAAAAAACCCTCCTGCTCATGAGGCCAGCATACTGCATAATACTGGTGCACCTCCATAATCTTGCTGATCTCAAGTGGTAAAATAATTGGGTGCTTGATCTTAATGTGTTGCCACCCCTAGATATGAAGTAATAATCTGTAGTCAATGCCTACTATACTTCTTTGTGTGATCTGATACATCTCATTATAAAGCTACGCTAGTAGGGCACTCTCCTAGGATAGGATTAGAGGCTGATCAGTGCTGCGTGCCAAGATATCCTGAATCCTAGCTAGGAGGTTCCTAGGGAACCTCACTCTGGAAGAGTCAGGTAGGACAATCTACATGATCAAGTGCATGAAAATAGCTGCTCACTGGGAGAAGACCTACTGGGTGTACCAATGCTCAATGTGGACCCCTCCATGGTTCGAGTGTCATTGTGTTGCCTCGCTATGACCATCGAAGATCATCATGAGCACTACATCCTTTGCATCCATTGATGAATATGTAATGGCCTCGCCATCCATAGGGAGTCAGAAGATGTGGTAGACATCCTCCAGTGTAATATTCATCTCACCCATTGATAGGTGAAATGTATTGGTCTGTGCATCCTAGCGTCGGGCCAATATAGTCATATAGGCCTGATCGGCCCTAATGCTAGGGAGGTGCAAGACATAGCCAAATCCCACAACTCTAAACCAATCTTGCTCTGCCTAGGTCAGGGCACCATGGAGGTTGCAAATGATATCTGATTCCCTCACTTTCATTGTCAGATTTTGATCGATGGTAGATAATAAGGCAAAAGTAAATAAAAATCAACCAAAAATACATAAAAAATGACTTAAAAATGACAAACAAAAATCATAAAATCATAAAATCACATAAAAATAAAAAAATACACTCAAAAATTTCAAAAAAAATCATCAATGCCTTTTAAAAATGCAAAAAAATACAAAAAAAATGAAAATATTGAAAAAACTTTAAAAAATTTCCTAAGGTTTCAAGTTGCGGCTCAGACCCGCAGTCAGGATGGCGATCAATTTTATGACCATTGGGATTTAAATCTCATCGTAGTTGATAGCCATGGCCCCCAATTTTGCAATTGGAGACTACGCCTACCAGCTGCAGTTAGGAGGGAAGACATTTTCAAAGTCCTTCTTCATCCCAAGAACCCCCCAAAAATTAAGAAAATAAAAAAAATAATAATAAAATAAACAAAAAAAACAGCAAAACAAAATATTTTTAACCCTCCCCTTAAGATAACCTAAGCTAAACCTAACTAGGGTGAGGTTCATTATTGACGGTTTAATGATGTTCATTTGACACATTAATTAATGAGGTTAATTTTAAATCGATAAAAATAAAAAATGGTCAAGGGTTTTGTGTGCTTCTACCTTAGTAGCACCGAATCCTCCAGCTTGAATTGCCATTAATGCAGTTGGTGGTGAGGTCGAGTTGTAGTAGTGCTTCATGTCAGAATTGTCTAATCACCTCTCAAAGCACTCAGGTTTTGCAAGCTGTCAAGTTGAAAATGACGTAAAAAATTATAGGAAATTTTTTAAATATTTCTTATTTTTTTCCTGACCGTGGTTGACACCCGTGGGCGCAAAACTAGGGTTTATAGATCATGAATATTAGTCATAGCTAGTAAAATTTGAAAGCCTAGTTGCTATTGATAAACGCGGCTAGAAAATCGTAATAAATATTGATAAATCCTACCATGAGGAGCTAAAAAATGCCAAATTAAAAATACCCATTTGACCAAAATTACCAAAAATATTAAAAATAATAAAAAATCAGATAAACTAAAAATCCAAATGTGCCTTGTACCTAGTAATTTACCCTATACACTTGGCGGTTGCAACGACTTGTGTTCCATGCAATCCGATAGGATGAGTAGATTACCATAAGGACATTTGGGGCAAATTTATCATCATTAAATTGATATGCTTCATTTCAAACCCTAAGAAAGCCCAGACGGTCGGACTGCTCCACGAGAATGAAGCAATCATATCACTTCTTCTATGAAACTTTTAATAGATCATTAAACAATATGATTCAACACATGCCTAATTGGAATTTATATCATCTTAATTCCCTAAGAAGGCCATTAAGGCTGGAATGCTCCATGGGATAGAGATGTACAATTATTCTTAACAGTTGCAATCATAGCTTATTAGGCCTAATCAATTATAAAATTCTAAATCTTATTTTATTCAAAGTAATTCAAAGTGGTCAAGTGACTTGTCGCTTCGTTTAATTGTCCTAACCTCATCGACTTGTCACTTGAGGGGGTAGTCATAATATCATAATCATAATCAAAGTCAACATAAGATTCCTTGATCCTAGATCCTTTGATCTTGTCAAAATTGTGTTTGTCTTACGAATCATTACCAACAACTATCATAACTTACCCTTTGCTGGGGCAAAAATTAAATATGACAGTTAAGTTAGTAGCTCTCCTCCTTTTAGATCTATATGGTGCAAAATCCTATAGTAGCACTGAAGCTACCCGATCACCACTGGAGGTTACCAAAGCTTTACAAATTTAAGCCTTTCATCTAGTTGGAAGCAATGATTCTAGGATGCTCATCCATTTGTTGGACCCTGAGTATCTAATATTGATCAGACTAATGATAATCATCTAACCTATGACATCATTTTAGGAGGTCTATTTTTACTCAGCGTTGTTCAATATCACAATGCATCTCAAAAAGGGGTATATGTAGACACCTAAAATGTGTCATGTTGAGGCAACTACTCACATGGGACATGCTATAAGACCACATGGAAGACCTTGGACAAATACCAAGGTGTAGCAATGGTTTTAACCACTCAATTAGATAGTTTGACCTAATCAGTGTTAGCCATGGTTGACACCCACGGTTAGCAGTGCTAATTGCGCCTCAGATTTGCGGCTAGCAACCAAAATAAGTTGGACCTTAGCCGATCCAAAATCAGTTGAAATATCCAATTGGTTGTAGATTCGAGTGGTTTAGGGGTGGAAATATCCAAAAGTTTTCCTCCAACTTCTCTAGTTGTCCATTATTGATCTTGGCTTCCTCAAGAAGCTAAGACATATCCCTCCTAGGTGCTATAAGAAATCCATTCTAAATGGAAAAAATGGGATATGCATAGGAGAATTTGATTAGCGAAGCCTTTTTGAGTTCATTACTCATCTACTTGCATTGAGAAAAAGCTTGGTCATAAGCGTTGAGAGATCAAAATGACAATTCAAGCCATGGAGTTCCTAGGAGGCTAGGAGAGCCAAGAAACTCAATTACGCTAACTTCATGCAAAATCTAAAAAATCAAATTGCCAATCTAGTCATAGGACACAGAGGTGATCCTTGACCATAAATTTAGTAGAGAGATTCAGAGATTCACCCTTTAATTGGAGGGTAAACTTATCTCAGGCTTAGTCATGGTTGTCAACCGCAGCTAATAGTGCTCATCGCAGGACAGAGCCGCGATCAAGGTATTATCGCTAGTTTTTCTATACCATAGATTTTTTCAATGTTATTAGTTTAGGCATATTTCATTTTTATTTGCTTTGATAGAGAATTTGACTGACAAAACTAGAGGTTTTAGTCATTCTTATTTCATTCTTTCAATCAAGATAATAATGATATTTTCCATGCAATCATGCTTTCAAATTCATAATTGAAGTATTAGATAGATAGATTGATGTTTCCTTTATAGTATTAACAGTAGAATTATCATGTTTAATGTAGTTTAACACATTTATTAAGCTTTATTGATTTCATGTTGATATGATATACTTTGTACAATCTTCCTTCAAAAGCCTCATAAAGAGAGGTCTCCTTTATTACTGATATGCCTCTTGTTGTTTATTGCATGTAGGACTAATAGGGTTTTGACATGCAAGGCAACAAATACCTCTAATCATGGAGAAGAAGATCATCTACACCTTGGAGCAGTTCGTGTCATTGTAGAAGGAATTGAAAGACACCTACCCTTGCGAGGGATATTTCTTATTGTAATTGTTGTATCGAATGGGTATCCCTAAGAGGGATGGATTTGTAACATGGATTGATTCAAATTAATGGAAGATACATTTATTGTTATGTGTTATTTCTTGTCAATTTGTGTATGAATGCTCATTTTTACATGCTTTACAACCATTACAACATTAGGTGTTGGCCTTTTACAATGTTACAGTAAATATTTCATATTTTTTTATCTATATATAGATATATGTTAACACACAATGCATAGTACGAAATGTGTGATTTTACATGATATACATGAAAACCAAAGCTTGAAACACATGAAATTGCGCACACACATGCCATGGTTTTAACCTTGAACCTAAAAAAAAACATATTTAAAAATACTTATAATAAAAAATATAAATGATTTAAATTAAAATTTGTGTTCTTGTTAAAATTATATTAACAAAACCTACACATTTTAAATTAAAGACAATTATAGTTTACCATAATAATTTACTATAACTCCCTTATAATTCCTTTGCAAACAATAATCACAAATTGAAACCCTTTTACACAATATGAATTGTTTTTGTAAAGCTTTTATATATAAATATTTCACATTTTATATTTAATTTTATATATATCTAATTTCCCATTCTAATTTGGGGATCATACCTTCCAAATCCATTTTGATTATTTCTGTAGTACAAGTACCTATCCATATGATGACACTAGGATCTCTATCTTTTCTTATTTGAATACAAAACATTTTTAATCCTTCCTAATCATTCAATTGAGCTGAGATATTCCCTTCTTCTATTTCTTCCATTACATAGTGGGGTTTCGTAAAAATCATAACTCCAAGTGCATTTTGGATAAAATAACCACATGTCTTTGTATCCACAACTAAAAATAAATTATATTCAATCTTTTGATATAACCAAGATATACAACTAATTGGACAAAAAGTATGATAATTACCAATCTCACATTCGACAGTAAGAGTTTCATAGATTTTAACTGATATAAATTATTATTCAACAATAAAAAATAAATAAAATAAAAATTTCAATTAAATTGTCATAAATCCAAGTAATTTTTCCTTATTATTTTGATGTCTTTCATCATCAATTGGATTGAGATAAATATTAAAGAGTAAACTGAATAATTCATGATATGGAATATATTTTGGTACAACACCCTCTGGTTGGGATGAATACATACACCACATATATAACTAACCAAAAGTATTTGGTTACACGCAGTGACCAAATGAAATCCCAGTAATAAACATGCCTTTATTCCCCTCTTTCAATTTACCATGCAGTGAATTTGTTACCCCATTCAGTTACCTAAACATAGAGAACAAAGTATTAATTAGTGGGGACTCCATCCAACTTAAATAATAAATTAAGTCATTTGCTTCACTCTAGGAATGAAGTAAGGATCATTTTTTTTCCTCTACTTCCTCACCATTACTTTGGAGGGAATGGGTTTAATCCTTAGATAGAGTAAGTTCTAAAAATAAGGTGAAATGGTGGAACATGATTCAAATCATATGAATAGATCAAGCAAAGTGAAACTGAGGATTAGGTCGAAAAAATAACTAAAAATTTTTGGAGATCAAAAATAAATAAAGATATATTGGAAGATGAAATACTAGTTTATGGAAAATGTGAAATCAGTAAATCAATGACCAGTTGTAATATTTCAATTGCTCTAACCAAACGTGGTGAAAGAGTGTTACAACTTGGATGTGATCCCAAATACGATAGTACTTTTACTCTTACTACCTAAAATTATAGATACTTTACAATCCAAGGATTATCATTATGAGGATATTTGGTCTAAAGATGTTATTCACAAGGGTTATGGGGGGGTAGATTGTGTGGAAGCAGGGGGCCCACCCGCAGGAGCCGGGTGTGGAGGATATGTGGTAGGGGAAACTGTTAAATTGTTAAAAGAATTAAATGCATTTTATGAATATGATATTATATTATTCGACGTATTAGGTGACGTGGTGTGCGAATATTTTACTGATACTTTTAACTATGCAGATTACTATATGTAATTTTTTTGATTTGTAACCCTTGTACATAGCATATCCGCAGCATGTGAGGGGAGATATTTGAACCTGGGGCCTCTCAATTTCAACTGGAAAGTTTTAACTACCCACTTGCTCTCCAAATCCTCTACATGAGCAGATACATATAATGTATTTGATGCATTATTTTTAGCTAATCATATTAATTCCTCTATCAAGGAAAAAGCTCATACACATCCACTTTTATTAGCAAGTTTGGTTAGAAATCATACATCTATTAGAGATCTTATCAATAAATTTGTAGAAGCCTATCCAATGCCATTAATAGAAGTATTACCCCTTATTGAAGATATTCGATTCTTGAGAGTCAAAGGTAAAACCTTATTTGAAATGGTTGGATGTGAACCATATCTTAACTATGTGTGTGAATATTATTTAGACATAGCGGATCAAATATTATTCCAACCAGAGGATATTGTACCAAAAGACACTTCAAATTGTGAATTATTTAGTTTACTCTCTGATCTTTATCTCAATTCGATTGATGATGGGAGACATAAAAAGGAAAATTTACTTGGATTTATGACCATTTAATTGATTTTTTTATTGAATAATAATTTATGTTAGTGAAAATTGATGAAACTCTTATTGTCGAATGTGAGACTAGTAATTATCATACTTTTTATCCAATTAGGTGTGTATCTTGGTTATATAAAAATATTGAAGATAGTTTCTTTTTAGTTGTAGGTACAAAGACGTGGTTATTTTATCTAAAATGCACTTGGAGTTATGATTTATGCAATTGAATGATTATGAAGGATTAAAAAGCCTTTGTATTCAAATAAGAAAATATAGAGTTCCGAGTGTCATCATATGGATAGGTAATTGCACTACAAAAATTATTAAAATATATTTGAAAGGTATGGCCCCCAAATTAGAATGAGAAATTGGAATCCCAATTCTACTTGCAAGAGCAAATTGACTGGATTATGCTTTTACTTAAGGAGAATATATAGTGTTAGCCATGGTGGTACATCATTGTCCAGAACTAAAATTATCCATTCATGAACGAAAATAAATTCTACAAAATACTTTGATTTTACTTATTAAAAAAAAGAGGATTTGGCTGAATATATAAATCATCCCTCCTTAGTTATTTTCGGGTCTTTACCCTCCAATGTGGTTTATCAACTCAATCTACAATTAAAATTCTAGTCCATAAAGATATCAGGTTGGCTACCTGCTCAAAGATATAGTGATATTCCATCATTTGGTGATGAAGTTTATGTTTGCGGCATTAATCCATTTTTGAGTCGGACAACGACAACTTTAATAAGATGCAAAATATATGAATTAATTGGAGCTCCTTTTCCTATCGATCCAGACGAAACACGGTCTTGGATCAAAAAGCTTTATTTTGTATTTGATGTTGAGGTCCAAGGTCTAGAATAAAGGGAGGAACGAATATGAGAGATTTTAAAGGATTATATTTATTTGATACATGGGAAATTTGTTTTTTCATGGGAGATAATCTGCTAGAAGTATCTCTAGCAAGATTCTTAATCAGATGTGGAATGATCATTCATGAAATTGGTATTCCTTATATGGATAAATGATATCAAGCTGCTGAATTAGCACATTTACGGGATACATGTATAAACATGTGTGTACCAATACCATGAATTTTAGAGATATTAGATAATTCAAATCAAATGTGACGTATACACGAATTACCACCCAACTTAGCTATCATTGGAATTGCCCATGATAACCCATTAGAAGCAATAACAATTAGTACTAAATGGTTGATTGAATTTACTTTTTCCTAGATTTATGGGTTTGCCAATGCAAGGGATGTACTTGAATTGGTTACCCAACCTTTACGATGTCAAAAAATTTAGAAGACTCAGGTTGGATGACCCTTATGAGAAAAACAAGTTTTAAATGTCCCAATACTTCTAGATCTTAATCTAGATAATTTTATCTAGATTATAGATAAAGATAGAATCTATTCATAGATTCTCATAGGTAAGGGTAGAATTTGGGATAAATTTTTGTTATGTTGAATGAAATTCATAGATGTGAACGATAACTAATATTTATTTCTATGAGATATATCAGAATGATATTCTAATCATATCACAATCTCCCTTAGAAATATGGGAGACATCTCTTAAACTAGAGGTGCATCGAGTAGGAATGAACCTGCAACTTCCCAATTATGAGTTGGGCACTTTGACCATTTAGCCATGGATGCTCAATATGAACAATTTCATATCAATAATATGATAAATAGGAATAGAATAATACTTCCTAGGATTTGGACCTAGGAATAAGGACTTAAAGACTTAAGTCCTCCCAATTAGAGGAGAATATTTCAAAAATGAAATAACTAAAATATTTTTATTACCAAACTTTCTAGTGTTTAGATCATTTAAAATGATAGATAGAATGAAGGGAATACTTGTTAAAAAGTATTCACATTGGTTATACTATTTTTTGTTCTATTACGAGTTAAAATGATAGATATAAGAAAGGGTTGGTTATAGTATTGGTTAAAATGATATATGTAAGAAAGGGTTGGTTATAACCAGTTTATATATATATATATATATATATATATATATATATATATATATATATATATATATATATATATATAGATATAAAATATACCATTTATAAACTATTGATAATAGATCTTAGATATTTTTTTTTTATATCAGATATTTTCTTTTAAAAAAATAACATGACATGCATTTTTACATAAAAAAATAATAGACTTTAAATATGAAACAACATTTTTGGATGCTGAAAAGCAAGAATTTTAAATTTTATTTTAGACATCAATTTCGATTAGAAATGATGCAAGTCTTCAATCCATGGAACAAATCCTATTTGACTGAATCCTATTTGTTCAGATTGTTAACTCAAATCATTTCCTATCAAGAGTGCCCTGTTAAGCTGTTTCACTTTCAAATCCTTGTTACCTTACTTTTACAAGATCTACGTAGTATTGGTTTCAATAAAACAATAAATATTGTGGTATTACTTACATTACTATTTTTTATGTATCGTGCAAATCATTTTTGGAATGAAAAAGGATATATGATGTTTATTACACCAAATTTCACTAGAAATTTGTTGATGGTTCCACATCTTTTTGTTTATTTGTCAAAATATGGCATAAATTTAAATAAAAATATAAATAATAATAAAAATGAGATAATCTCAGATAATCAAAGACCAATGACTTGGAAAACTTCAAAGTCAGAGGATTATCCAATTTATTAGATTTTTTTTGAGATATTCTACATCAATATATGAATCGTGTATGAGTACTGCCACTAATAGGAATCCTATTCAAAGTTTCAAATTATTGAAAAGGCAACAAATGTTCATCCTTTTAAATATTTCATGGAATCTAAAAGGAATAAGAGAGTTGAATTTTGGAAAGTCAAAATGTACTTTCATAATCCTTCCTCAATTTATATGAGTTCATCAAATCTCGGATGGAACATTATTAGAAAAGAATCAAAGAGATATAAATTATTTCAACTACATCCAATTTATGAATCACAGTTCACTTTGGGATCTATCTTCTTTAGTCTATGATCAAAACAAGGAACAATGGAAAAAATTATGTTAGAAATAACAGATCATTTTGCTCTATCAATGCTTAGGTCTAGTTTTACTTTTGATGTTGATTATAACATGAATCAATTTTATGAATTGAACAAGAGTAAATTATTGAATCAATATTCACACATAAAGAGAAATTAAAGGATCAATTTTTATTGAGCTTTCTCAATATTATCGATCAAGAGAATGAATTTGTGGATCAAATAATCAAAAGAAGTAATAATGATAGAATTGAAACTTAGGTACGACTACTATTGATTCAATATAAAATGAAAGTTGATGGACATTTTTCAAAATCAATTTTTTTTTTCAAAAAGAATTCAAGAAATACCATATTGAAAATGTATTCAATAAATTAGATTTTAGGTCTATCTGCAATTCAAAAGATCCAATTAAAGTAATTTGGATAGAAAATGAAAGTTTGAATAATGTAATGCAAAAATTTGCTTGTTGTGGTGCAGTGGTAAATGCCCTGGGTGCTGGTAGAGGCCGACCCAGGTTCCATTCCCCTTGTCTCCATCCTGCAGATATATGGTAAGTTAGGAATGTCCTATGTCTTTGGTAGAGGCCGACAAGGCTCCATTTCTCCTATGCCCAACTTGTTGAAAGTGGCACCTCGAAAGGGGTTTTTTCCACTATAAATTAGTTTCACCCAGGTGTTGTAGGTGAGTTGGAGAGGAGAGGGCAATCCTCCAAGTGAGGTCCCAGGTTCAAATCTCCACCCTACCAAAAAGTTGAATTGGGTACCCAAAATCCAATTGATAATGTTGGTGCGAGTAGGGTCGGGTGCGACCCCGGGTGACTTTGACGGTGTAGAACCCCCTGTTCATGGTCTCTTAGACCAAGGCGGCCTCGCAAGGGGTTTTTTATTTAAAAAAATAATAATAATTGAATGCAAAATATAATTAACCAGCATTCATCAAGTTGGAGAAAAGGTCAAAAAAATGGTTTAATAACTCTATTCTTTGAACTTATAAATATATCAATCAGAATTTCATTTTATACAATTGGTCCACTCAAACCAAATACTTGAAAAATATTTTGAAACATCTCATTTATAGCTCTAATTTTAGTTCTAATTTTACATGGAACTATTTGAAACTGAGAAATAGAGTGTTTGATCTAAATGAATATAAAGTGTTGGTCCCAATTGATATTTGTTTACCATTGAATGAATTTCTTGAGCTTTTTTTTTTAAGAACTTATCTATTTTTATAGACTTATTAGACAATAACATGTTAATTTCTGCACACCTCCCTAAGTTACTATCTAAGAACTTATCTATTTTTATAGACTTATTTGACAATAAGGTGTTAATTTCTGCACACCTCCCTAAGTTACTGTCTAACTGGTGGTCTAACTTCCGTTCTAAGGTCAACATAAATCTAATTGTTGAGAATAGAAGTTCTATTATTGATTTTCTTATGGGGGACGAGGATCAGTATAACACCCCGCGAGGAATGATTATAAAGGAGAAGAGATTAGCATTATATAATCAACTATTGGATGACCTTATCAGATTATTCAATTTTTTGAATAATTTGTTCGAACCACTTGGAATAAGTTAAAATTAATTCCATCAATTTTTATTAATATTTTGGATGACTAATGAATTGCAATTTTAGTTTTTTTTTTTAATTTTAATTTCTCTCTAAATAATTTAATCAATATCATACCTAGAGATGCATTCAAATTTGTTAATTTACAATTTATTTGTAATTATTCATCTTTAATTACTATTGGTTAATTTATAATTTATTTATATTCATTTATAACAATTCATATCTTAGTGTTATATATATATATATATATATATATATATCCGAAGTCAATAATAAATGTAATAAAATATTTCAATTTATAATTGATTTATATAGTTTACTATGCTTCATCTCAAATCATAGGTAATCAATACAATGCAAAAAAATATACTTATATTATTCAAATATGTTAATTTTTAAAATCTTTCATGATTTTCTCTTAACGACAATCAATCAATTTAATATCAAAATTTTTAAAGATGTTTCTTTAATTGGTTATATGGAATTCAAACAACTAGGTTGGATATTATCTATGTATCGTTTGGAAATATTTAAACCTTAGTCTCCTCCTTAAATGTTGAAGAATTTAACCAATTGAACTAATACCACTTGCTTTGATAGATCTAAATATGTTAATTTAAAATTTATTTATATTTTATCATTATAATTTACATTTTAATGATAAAAAAATATTAAAAACATAAAAATACAATTATGACAATTATTTTTGTATATCATTAATTCAATAAAAAGTAAATATAAATTTTAATGTATCTAATGGTTAAAAATTAAAGCATATAGTTTCTACCGCACCTTAGTAAAAAGTGTAAATTTGAAGTTGGCTAGTAAAGGACAACATTAATTAGGTTACAAGAGTGAATGTAGCCACTTGCACTGCCCATATATCCCTAATGTATGTTAGAAACCAACCTCTCTAAAGGGATCTTATGTTTTTAGTATGTTTTAGCGATTGGGTGTTTTATGTTAAGCCAAACTCTCTTGTTTTCTATAACTATTTCATATGTTTTTTTTCTCTTAATTAAAAATTTTATATTTAAAGTTTTAATGATATGTTTTAATTTGTTGAATATATGTTAGTTCCCAGTCAAGCGATGGAACAAAGTGATACATTTGGCTATAGTTTTCATGAAAGAGATGCAAACTCTAGGTACAATCAAGCGTTGAAGGAAGATGGTTGTTTGTAGACTGTATTTTCAATATATGAGAAAGTCTCTTTGGTTAGAAGAAATATCTCTCAAGGATCTTTGGGTTTGTGAGTGTATGAACCTCTACCCTCTATTAGAATTTTAGAGGATAAATTTGGGTTGGAACTGATTGATCATGAATTCCGAATAATTATCTACAAACTCGAGGGCAAAATACTAGGCCTATAGGAGCTCAAAGGATACATTAAAGATTAGTCAACCAGTACAAAATTTCAAGTAAATTTCCTACCCAAAAAATTCTTTTTTGTTTCCTTTTTTAATTTAGTAGATAGATATAATTGATTTTTCAAATAAAGGGGGGTGTCTATATAAGACCTTGGACTCCTAGTTTCAACCCCTTTATAGAAGAAGTTAATGCCTTCCTGGATTGGGTGAATCTTTATGCTCTCCTTGTGGAGTTTTGGTGATAGAATATATTCACCAAAATTGGTAATTCCATTAGTGCATTCCAATATATAGATTTCCAAACAGAGGAAAATTTGTCTAATAAAATTAATATGAATAAAGCAATATTGGCTGTTTAGATGGATTTTTCAGTTCCTAGACCTTAGTCCTTTAATATCTCCTCAAGCAAAGGGGAATGGGTCCAAATTATATATGAAAATTTATCCCTAAGATGTTATGGTTATCAACAATATGGTCACCTAAAAAAGAGATGCTTGGTCATCCAATCATGCTTTGATTCATCCTTGGTGGAGGAGAAGACTATGCATGTGAATGACTTGAAATCTTCAAATGTCCTAGTTCAAAAGAAAGAAGCTCATCCCCAGATGCACCAATTACCCAACAGGAATCATGCGAGCAACAAAAGACTCAACCCCAAAATGAGAATTTGAATAAGATCATTGATAAAATCCAAATGGTTACTAAAGACCATCCAAACAATTCCATAGAAAATATTAGCACATCATTCTTTAAGCTAATAATGAAACAATCAATGGCATTCAATTATTTGAAAATGAAGATACTACAAAATGTGTTACAACTAGATATTACCTTAGAAGATTGAAGTGCAAAAATGCATTATTATATCTTACCACTCTAAAGAAGGAATAACCTTTGCTATAGAAGAAAATAATTAAAATGATTTTTTCTTTGATGAATGATAGTTATGTTTGTTTTCATTCTATCTGTTGGAGTTATGTGTCATGTAAGGGTTGTTCTTGTTAGTTTCTTCAAAAACAATTTTATTAAGGACACTTAGTAGTTTGAGGAAGATGGAGAATATCTTTGATAGAATGGAAAATATAGGTATTCTTTAATTAACTTGTTACAAATGTAATGAGAGCAATGTAATGTTTTATTTTTGTAATGGGAGTGACTCCCAATAGAAGCCACACATAGCTTAATATATATATATTTGTGTGTGTGTGTCCAATATAGCACATTTATTAATTTTAGTTGTAAATTTTTATTTATGAATTTAGTTGTCATATTTTTTAATATTATTTTTAATCAGTAAACTATTTATTTTTTTTAATGAGATTACACATGTTTTTATGAGAGATTTTTGTCCCCTCATATTGAGTAGGGTTTGAACCTTGAACTTCTCAAAGAGAGGCCAAAGCCCTTATCACTATAGTAAGCTTGCAACTTAAATAAAATATTTATTGCATAATATGGTTTATTTATTTTTGAACTAGTTATTAATTTAATATTGTAGTAAAACCAAAAGGGAAGATTCTATTTTTGAAAATAACCCATTTTTATATTTTTATAGGATATTGTTTAATTTGAGTCATTAAAAATAAACTTAAACAATCAATATTAGAATTAATATAATTGGTGGATCCATTAAACCTAAAATATTGAGAGATAATGAAACTATATCTCCATTAGACTAAAATATTGGTAAATAGATAGATGTTAGTGTCAACAAAATAATAGTGGATATTACTAAATATTCAAAAGAATCCATTTAACTAGAAAAGAGTAAAATTAGGGTTAATTAGAGTGGACATTTATATTTTTATTAATGACACTATTATAGTTGGAAAAGTTGTCAATTTCTCATGATTTCTTGTGAAATTTGAGAAAAATTGTAGTCTACGCTCAAAATGGCAAACAAAGTTTTTAAAAGCTAGTTTGGCCCCTTTTTCCAAAATTTCTTATCTACTATTGAGATCAATTTCTTAGAGGTCAAACACAACTTCAACCTAAATTTGGAGATAAAATTAGATAATTTTACACCATTCTAAGGAGAATTCATTCATATTCTAGATACTATAGAGGTAATTATTTTTTTGGTAAAATATAGGGTTTTCTTAGGTATTTTGGTTATTTTTCCTTTTTTGTTTGTTTTTCCTCAAGCATGTATGCTAGTCCCTAGCTTATATGATTAGATACTCATTTTTTTTTTTGGAAAAATATATGAGTTCTTTGAGTGAGATCCATGGAACCACCACCACCAAAAACAAGGTAATTCCAATTTTAACTCCAAATCTAATCCCGATGAGAGATCTAATGTGGAAACATGGGATTAAAGGAATCTTGTTCAATTAAGAATTTTATAAACACTATGAAAGATACATATGAGGAGGCATCCATTATCTAAAATACCTTCTAATTGGGAAACTAATGCATGATGTGAACCCCTACACGAGAGGATATGATATAATAAAAAATGAGTTGAAGGCTTCGTTGTACAACAAGGAGAAAATAAAAAGAACACAAAAGGATGAGAGTTATAAAAGAAAATGGAGTAGGGTCTTGGGAATATTTTTATAGGGGTGAGTTTGACCTAGAGAATGTTCATGTTGTTGCCAAATATTTTGATCTTAGCCCTCATATTTGATAAGGTAGTGGGAGTAGGAGGATGTAAGTGTTAGTCAAGGCTCTAATACAAGATAATAGAAATGCATTGTGTCCCCTCTATTCTCCATTAGTGTATCAAATACATTCATGAGGGATAGGTTCACATGGTATCTTAAGATGATGAACCATTCAAATACATGAATCTAGCGGATTTGCCAAGGGATTTCATGCTCCCCTCAATGTACCTGGACATACAGCTAGTGTCATCGATCAAAGAGCTAGGAGTAAAAATGAAGGAAGTGTGTGCTAAACCTACAACGTCCGCATTGCAATGATCGGAGCACACAATAGTTGCTTCTACAAGACCATCTACATCTATAATGCATTGATATGATGGGAAGCTAAAAGCTAAAATGGGTGAAAAGGAGATACAACGAGCACCTAAAATAGTGGTTATCGAGGTCCCTATTCCCATGGAAGTAGAGGATGCTCAAGGAGAAGTCGAAAAGACACCTTAGCCTATTTTACTTGCATATTTAGTAGGGTCATTTGCATCGTAGGTGATAGTTCATTTGGTTAAACC
Source organism: Wollemia nobilis (assembly GCA_028583015.1). NCBI lineage: Eukaryota > Viridiplantae > Streptophyta > Pinopsida > Araucariales > Araucariaceae > Wollemia > Wollemia nobilis. The sequence continues at coordinate 20,212,151 of JAQPPZ010017235.1, forward strand.
TAGATTTGGGGAGTATATCATGCAAAATGTGACATTTACATTGATCATAAAGACTACACAAGATATGAGACGACTGCAAGCCCATCGCCTTCTCGTAAGGATGATGGTACCATTGGGGTGCCCCCTAACCAAGCCAATTTTATATATGGAGGGCTCGACCAGATTACATCATGCACCACCATGGATAAAGATGATGATAAGCCATTCACTGTGAATGTACATTCTCTCTAACCCAGAGTACATCTTATGATATTTCAAATGCTACCATTGGCATGGTTACGGTCTTGGATTATCTGAGCAAGGGCATAAGAGGTCTTATGAACCATAATATCAGTTGCCTATAGATAGGTTTAGGTTAGGATATCATATTAGAGGATAGGATGAACTCCTCATGGTATCTTTGGATCACCTATACCTTAGTCTTGGGGAGGAAGTCGATATTAATCCTTATCACCCCAATCCTTTTGCATTTTGTTGGGATAATTGGATAGTATCTTATGTCACTATAGAACCACCCGAGACATATCACAAAGATATCTTGGTGGAGACTGATCCATAGTATATCCCAAGAGATAACCTAGATGAAAAAATATGTACAGTAGTCGATGATACAAGCCCACGAGTTCACAACATTGGTATAGCAAAAGACTTCGAGTTAGAATATCATTATGACAAGGACATAGCAGAGTCCATCCCTAAGAGAGAGGGACCTAACTGTGTGTATGACATGGATGATGATAGTGAATCCTCAAATAATGAGTGATCTAAGAGCGACACTAGGTTGGCTTATTTAGGCCCTCTTAACTTACATCATCTGATTCCTTTAGATATAGTCATCGAAGATGAGCAATCCTCTATCAACGATGATAAGTATTGAGTGTGGGATTATATACAACCCCATATCACTAATTACCCAGTGCTAGTAGGTATTTTTGAAGGCTTTTATTATGATAGCAATGATGAATATGAAATAGAGAGAGCCTATTTGGGACCTCCTTACGTCATCATGATGCACCGTATACTATAGAGGATATGTACAAAGATATCAATCTTCATCCTCACGTCAAAGGAAGAACACCTAATTTGGATAGGATTTATCATATGGTCTTCCCTGATCCACTGACATTTAGAGAGCTCCTTAAGCCTAGAGATCCTATGTTCGAGGTTGTTCATAGACCAAATCCAGAGATCCTTATACCCCCAAAACCACATCTCGAGGATGGAAGTTATACAAATATAGAGTCACAAGCACATGGTATTGGAGACATGATCCATTCCATCAATATGATCTCCATTGATTTGATCACCCCACTTTACAACCCAACAGAGCCTTCCAATCCATTATATCTAGATATAGATGCTATTGATTGGTATTGCACTGAATCACCACTAGAGCCTGAATATTTCTTCCCTAATGAAGAAATGTTGTAACCTTTTCATTTTACACTAGGATATGCACATGATGTTTATCATGTTGAGGATATTTCCAATGCGAAACCCATAAACCCAACATATGACATCCACTTGATCTCTACACCTCATCAGATTGAGAAGGGATCCCACATGTCAATAGACGAAACCTTTGAAGTGGATATCAGTAATGATCCCACCAATCCAAGGAAGGTTAAATTTGGATAAATTTTATCTCCTAATGAGCGTGCCAACCTCATACCTTTGATGAAAGAGAGACCTGATCTCTTTGCTTGGACTTATAAGGACATGCTAGGTCTAGATCCAAAATTGGTTACTCATAACTTTTCGCTAGATTTGTTAATGAATCCAGTCAAGCAGAAACTTGGTAAGATGCATCTGATATTAGCCTTAATGGTTAAATATGAATTTTAGAAGCTATTGGATTTAGAGTTTTTCATTTCCATCGATTATTCAGAATGGTTATCAAACATGGTGCCTGTATGAAAACCTGATGGAAGGATTTGTATTTGTACAAATTTTAGAGACCTCAATAAGGTAACACAAAAGGATTCATTCCCATTTCTAAACATAGATGCTCTCATAGATGTGATTATGGGTTATGAAATGCTCTCCCTAATGGATGGTTTTTTTGGTTACAACCAAATTCGGATTAAACCTGAAGACCAACATAAAATTGTGTTCATAATGCCATGGGGGATATTTTACTATAAGGTTATGCCATTCGGTATTAAAAATGTTGGTGCCACATATCAGCGGGCTATGGCATATATCTTTCATGACTATATGCATAAGATCTTGTAATATTACATTGATGACTTATTAGCGAAGTCATTGTTGTGTTCAGAGCATACTGAGGTCCTAAGAAAGGTCTTTGATCACCTGATATAGCATAATGTCAAGTTGAATCCTAAGAAGTGTGTATTTGGCATAACTTCAAGAAAACCCTTGGGATTTATCATTTTAAAATGAGGCATTGAAGTTGATCCAATGAAGGTCAAGGTAATCTTAGAAATACGTCCTCCCACGAATATCAAGGAACTAAGAAGCCTACAGGGCAAATTAGCATCCATAAAGAGATTTATCGCACATTTATTAGATAAATGTTGATCCATGAATTGACTTCTACATAAGAGGTCCCATTCAATTGGGACAAGGACTGTCAAGCAGCCTTTACCGAGATTAAGCAATATCTATCAACGCTGCCAGTGATAGCTCCACCAAGACCAGATGAGCCTTTTTTGCTATATATATCGGTAACTAAATTTGTATTAGGGACCATGTTAGCCCAAAATAATGTGCAAGATAAATAGCAAGAAGTTACGATATAGGATATGCATATGTGGAAAAAATGTGTTTAGTAGTAGTGTTCACTACAAATAAATTGTGATATTATATACTAAGTCATACGATGTATGTCATATCAAAACAAAATCCTTTATAGTATATGATGAGCAAGATGTATCATAATACATGTACTACAAAGTGGATCATGTTATTGACAAAATTTGATTTGGAATTCATTAGCCAAAATTCCATTAAGGGATAGGTCATAATTGATAAATTGGTTGAGGTACCTCTTGAAAATAGTAGGTCCCTCACCATTGAGCTTCTTGATGATGCAATTTTTGCCTTATCAGAAACACCCAAACCCGAAGAGCTAGATAACAAAGCTGATATGACCTTGGTCTTCGATGGTTTGAAGTGTGAGAAAGGGGGTGATGCAAGAATAGTGTTGTTCACATTGCAAGGTGCTCCTATGCCCTTGTCATTCAAGTCGGACTTTCCTTTCACTAACAATAACACGAAATAAGAAGCCCTAATTTTGGGCCTCCAAATAGCTATCGCCATGAAGATTAAAAGTTTAAAATATTTGGTGATTCTCTTCTAATTGTTAACCAAGTGAAAGGACTTTTTTAGTGTCGATGTCCTATCCTAAAGTCTTATAAAGATCTTGTTGATACATATTTAGCTTAGTTAGAATGGTATGATGTCAAGGAAATTCCTCCTTTGTTGAACAAATTTTTAGATGCTATGGTATCTTTAGGATCCTTAATCCCTTAGAATTCATTTACCAATTTTACTACCATCCATGTAAAAACATTTTCACACTCTATTGTACAATGTGAAGCTTTGGATAACAAAGAGTCAATCAACATCATTCAGGTAGAACTGAACCATGAATGGTTTTACAAAGCCAAATAATTTCTTAAGGGAGCGTCTTGGGGGTCTTTATTTTTGTAGGATCCTACAGGGAGTGATACTACCATCCACCATAAGGTTGTTTTCTAGTATACATTTACGAATGTTAAACCTTAGGGGGAACATGTTATATTGTTAGTTGAGGTTGAGAGCTATCAAAACTAGATGTTGCAAATATATGACTTCCTTAATATTGGTGTAATCTCTCAAGGATTTTTGTGTGCCATGAAGCACACATTTAAATAGAAAGTGATAATGTATGTCTTGTTAGGCGATATTTAGTATCATCAAAGCTACGATGGAGTTCTCCTTTATTTTCTTGAGCCCCAAGAATAATTTTGGATAATTTTGCAAGCTCGTGATGGTACGTGTAGTGTCCATTTTAAAAACATGACTATTGTCAAGCTCATCCTTCACATGGGTTATTATTGGCCCACTATGGATAAGGATTGCAATGTGTCTGTCAAAAAATGTGTTAAATGCCAACATTATTCTAACCTTACGCAACTACTGTCATAGGACTTATAGCCCATTCAAGGGGGCTTGGCCATTTGCTTAGTGGGGTTTGGATCTCATAGGTAAGATCTCTCCTCCATCATCAAGCTAACATACATTCATTATTATGGCTACTGAGTATTTTACTAAGTGGGTGAAATCAATCCCGTTAACAATAACAACTGGAGCACGTATTGCTGAGTTCATACTCACCAATATCATAAGTCATTTTGGGATACCATCCAAGATAATATCAAATAATGGAACGTCATTCAAAAATAAAACTATGAGAGCTTTGACATTTAAGTATAAGATCAAACACAATTTTGCAACTCTATATTATCCACAGGCAAACGGGTAGGCTAAAGCTTCAAACAAGATAGTGGTATACATCTTAAAAAGGATGGTACAAGAACACCACAAATATTGGCACATCTAACTACCCCTTGCATTATGGGCTTACAGAACTAGAATTCAAACACCCACTAGGGCAACTCCGTTTTCATTAGTATATGGTGCTGAGGCCATTATACCCTTAGAGTTGGAAATTCCAATGTTGCGCATCATATTGAAAAATTTCATAGATGATGACATAGCACGACAATATCACCTAGATCAATTGATGCTACTGGATGAACATTGCGTGAATGTCCTTAAGAATCTCCATGTTTATTAAGAGTGCTTAAAATGAGCTTACAATGATAAAGTCCATCTAAGAGACTTTGAGGTTGGTGATCTTATGCTGAAAGAGAACCAATAGAACTTAAATCTTTTGCTAGATATGTGAGACAAATTTGTGGCTAATTGGTTAGGTCTATATATCATCTCTGAAAATATTGGACCTAGGACATATCACTTAACATCTTTGGAAGGGGTTGAAGAGACTGAACCTCTCAACATCCTTCGCCTTAAAGCATTTTATCCCTTAAAACCATCAAAATACCCCAAAGGCATGTGTAAGCCCTTTGGTCAACCATAAAAAGGCTCCAAAGGCATCTATAAGCCCTTTGGTTATCCAGTAAAAGGATCCAAATGTGTCTGTAAGCCCTTTGGTCAAATTAAAAAAAGCAATAAAATCTAATAAAAGTTGGAAAATATCAAAATTCAAGTATATTACATTATATTTTATTTGCATCATTGCATTGCATTTCATTTACATCATTGCATTCTAGTTATCGCATGCATTTCATATTGTATTGCATTAGGCATATCCATCCATCACACTTGCATTAGGATCGGTTGTGTTTGCAATCTTACAAATGACATCACATTTGTGTTTCAATCATGCATCTTTGCACTATTACTATCATTCGCCACCCTTGTGAGTAATTATATTTTTCAACACAACCCTCCTTGTCACTATGAAGAATATACTAAGGTTTTCTAGTCACTCAACCATACCTAGTGGTCTTCTCAGGAGTTTGGTAGAAAGCTTACTTTGCTTTTGTAGATGAGGTCTAGTTTTGATAGCCCTTAGCATATCATAATCCTATCACTAATATCCAAACTAAATAATACTAATTAGGACTAGGGAAAAATGAACACTATGAAGCGAGACCAGGTATCCTAAAGTGAAAATATTATCTTGCTTATCCCCTTATGCGGATGATGCAAGAAATCTTGGTAATTGGAAAAAGGACAAGCTTGCCCCCTACCTGAATAAATCCCTTGCTTATAAATGAAGGAGCAAAATTCTAGAATGAAATCCTCAGGTGAAATTTCAAAGTTAAATCCTTAGAAATAAAATCAAATAAAGATCAAATTCAAAGTGAAATCCCATCAGTATCAAATCCCTTGCTGAAAGAAAAAAAAGATATATAAAAAAAGAAAAGTAAAAAATAAACAGTCATTTTTATCACTGAAAGAAAATTACAAAATAAATAGTGATTATTATCACTTTACATGAGCAAGTATCCTGATAAATTAAAGAAAATAAGGGGGTGAGCTTGAATCCCTAGAATTGTTAGCACTACCATATCTTACGCATGACGATATGCTTGATACATTAGAATTTTGTGCAGACCAATGTTTGAATGTGGAAGAGCTAGCTTCAGGTGTTCAGCATCACCTAGTGGTCTAGTCCAACTGAAATCTAAACCTAGGATTGGATAGATATTTGAGGATCCCCAATATTATCAATGGGTTGAAAGAATCCCGTCTGACATTAGGGTATTCTTATGGCTTATCTAATATACTCATTTACACACATAGGGATAACGAAAAGTTAGGGTCTATCCTAGCGAAAGCCTTATATTTTAGAAGTCCCAAATGTTTAGTATACAACTTTTGATAAGTAAACTAGGTGTTTGAGTCTCATGGTAAACCTCAAAAATTTCTAAATAGCAACAAACAAATTTAAATGCAATCATAAAAAAACAATTTCTTTTATGAAATTTTTTTTATTAGAATTATTATAATATAGGCTAAATACCGAATGGATGTTATAAATGATACTTGCATGGCCACTGACTATGTTATCCATATTTTTTTAATTTATAAAATCTTATGAATAGATCCACCCTCACCTCCACCATCTTGGCATCTGGAGCTAGCACCTAAAGTACTCTTTGATCTGTGACTCCTGTGGCTGGAGTGAGATGAATACTGGTCTATCTTTCGAGTGTGAGTCCTCTAAGAGCTTGAAGTCATGGGCATATTTGGAACCTCACCATCAAGTAGTTGAATCAATCTTCTCAAGGTAGTGATGTAAGCAAAAATATGTGCTTCCTCATCAATGTGCTGCTACACTATAGCTTGGAGTCTCTTGATCCCTACTCCCTGATCCAGCCATGCTCATCCCTGGACTACCTGATCTATTGGAGCATTTGGGGTGCTAGAGAAATATTTGAAGTAGAGGAATATTCCCTCTCAATAATGAGCACGTCATGTTATGCCCTAAGAACATATAGCTGAGACTATAGGAGGATGCGCTGGTGTATAAATTATTGTATCTCTATATCTACCATGGCAATCCTAGCCTATAAAGAAATCTTATCCTCCTCGTAACTGTACCACTGAGATTACCTTACTATGATTCAAGACAGTAGACCCCACACCTTTCCTTGTAAGGTGGCATGGTGGTGTCCTGATATAGAAGTTATGTATGTAGAGAGCCTACCTGAGTCTGTAGGCTAGAAACCTAGGCCTTGAACTATTTGACCTTGTTGTTCGATGGGGTCTTGTCCTCCTCAAGAGCATCACCCTCCTCCTCAATTGGAGGTACATCCTTTGTAGCTCCTTCCTCAACCCATATTTCCTCAGTCCTTTGATAGACTCAGTGATCATGAGGGTATACCTATGCTCCCTCTATGCCCTCAACTACATCATCTAAATTCCTACCTAAGGGGCCCTCAAAATCCCATCATACCCTGAGTGTCCACCAGGTATCATAATCAGGAGTAGTACCTGCATATTTCAACCTTGATTATTGAAAGTCATCATCCTCATCACCTAGAGGAGTCACCCTAGGCCATGCCAAGTACCTCTCTAGAGTGAGGTGATGGTAGATAGTAGGTAGCTCTGGAATATCTAGTCTAATCCCAAACTATCTAGTAACATGAGAGAAGTAAAATAACTCCCATACCTTAGACTTGCATCCGAGATGCCATCTATTTTTGCATACCCAATGTAGCTGGTCATCAACCTCAGTCTATGGAGGGAAATATAGGTACAAGTGCCAATCCACCTCGCCCACCTGCAGTCATGAGAATTATTCAATGTATTAATCTAGGTCCCCTATGTGAGACCTGCTCCAAAAACCCTTCTATTTGCAAGACCAACATGTTGCATAACACTGGCACACATCTGTAATGGTACTGATCTCGAGTGGCAAACCAGTGGGGTGCTCGATCTTAATGTGTTTCCACCCCAAATATGAAGTACTAGGCTATAACCAATGCCTACTCTACTCCTCTGCATGATCTGATACAACTCATTATAGAGCTGAGCTAGTAGGGCACTTCCCAAGATAGGATCAGAGGTTGATCAGTGCTGCTCGCCAAGACATCCTCCATCCTAGACAAGAGGTTCCAAGGGAACCTTACTCTGAAAGATTCAGGTAGGATAATTTGCATGATCAGGTGCATGAACACAACTTCTCACTATGAGAAGACCTTTTGGGTGTACCAATGCTCAATGTGGACCCCTCCATGGTTTGAGTGTCGTTGTGTTGCATCGCTGTGACCATCAAAGATCATCGTGAACATTGCATCCTTCATATCCATCGGTGAATATGTGATGGCCTTGCTATCCAAAGGGAGTCGAAAGATGCGATAGAAATCCTCTAGTATAATAGTCATCTCACCCATCAGCAGGTGAAAGATATTGGTCCATACGTCCCAATGTTAGGCCAATGTAGTCATATAGGCCTAATTGGCCCTAATGCTGGGGAGGTGCAAGATATAGCCAAATCCAACAACATTGAAACAATCATGCTCTGCCTAGGTTAGGGCACCATGAAGGTTGTGAAGTATATCTGATTTCCTCATCCTCGCGGTTAGAGTTTGATCGATGGCAGATAATAAGGCAAAAGTAAATAAAAAATCAACCAAAAATACATAAAAAGCAACTTAAAAATGACAAACAAAAATCATAAAATCATAAAAGCTCATAAAAATAAAAAAATGAACTAAAAATTAAAAAAAATGATCAAAGCCTGTTAAAAATGAAAAAAATAAAAAACAAATTGAAAAAAATTAAAAAAAATAAAATATTTTCCTAAAGGTTTTGAGCCGTGGCTCAGACCTGAGGTCGGGATGGCGGTCAATTTAATGACCATTGGGATTTAAATCCCACCACATATGACAACTGCAACCCCCAATTTTCCAATTGGGGACCACACCTGCTAGCCGTTGTTAGGAGGGAAGGCCTTTTCAGGGTCCTTCCTCATCCCGATACCCCCCCAAAAATAAAGAAAATAAAAAATAATAATAAAAATAATAAAAAAAACAACGAAAACAAAATAATTTTAACCCTCCCCTTAAGCTAACCTAAGCTAAACCTAACTAGGGTGAGGTTCATTGCCGACGATTTAATTATGTTTATTTGACCCATTAATTAATGAAGTTAATTTTAAAATGGTATAAATAAAAAATGGTCAAGGGTTTTGTGTGCTTCTACCTTAGTAGCACCGGCTCCTCCAGGTTAGGCTGCCATCAATGCGATTGGTGGTGAGGTCAAGTTGCAGAAATGCTTCACATAAAAATTGTCTAATCACCTCTCAAAGCACTCAGGTTTTGCAAGCTGTCAAGTTGAAAATAACATAAAAAATGATAGAAATTTTTTAAATATTTCTTATTTTTTTCCCGACCATGGTTAACACCCGTGGTCGTAGAACTAGGGTTTTCCAATAGTGAATGTTAGCCACGGCTAGAAAATTTTGAAAACCTAGCTACTATTGACAAATACGGCTAGCAAACTATAATAAATACCAACAAATCCTACCGTGAGGAGCTAAAAAATGCCAAATTAAAAATACCCATTTGAGAAAAATTGCCAAAAATATTAAAAATAAAAAAAATTGGATAAAATAAAAAGTCAAATGCACCTTGTACCTAGTAATTTATCCTATACACTTGGCGGTTGTAGTGACTTACGCTCCATGCAATCTAACAGGATGAGTAGATTACCATAAGTACATTTGGGGTAAATTCATCATCATTGAATTGATATGCTTCATTTCAAACCCTAAGAAGGCCCAGATGGCCGGACTACTCCATGAGAATGAAGCAATCATATCATTTTTGAAAGGAATAACAATCAAATCATTCCAAGCTGTAAGGATCTCAAGTGTTAACAAAAACACCACATTCAACCAAAACAAGAATTTGAAAGCAAATTGACAACATAAGCTTATAAATAGATATGCAAACAAGAGAGCAACAATATCATATATTAGATATGAAAATGGAACACCGAGTATAATTAAGGTGTCTTTCTTATATAGGGAAGGATGATCAACCATAGCTGTAGGATGAAGCTAAGGACAAATATCCACCATACAAAAGGAATATGTGATATGGTCCATAGATATGTAACTTCTATGGGAGAAATAATATCAACCCTCCAAATGTCACCCCTAGGAATAGTCAAACCTAAAAATATCCCCATAATATATAAGAAATAAATATGTAACATCTCATAATATGTAAATAAGATAAATGAAATATCCACACATAAGTGGGTGGGGAAAATACATGGAATAACTAAATAAAAGGAAATAAATAACCTAGGTGAACATGAGCTAAGGTAAACAACCTACTCTAACACCCCCTTAAGTGAAGCTAGGGACCAAAAATAAAAGTGGCATATCCATAGTATGAGTCTCGACAACAAGGCCTGATCAGGTACTCATGTACAATATATCCATGAAGAAATCTTGAACTAAAAGAAGGAAAAACCACATGGGAAAAAGAGCATCCTGCTAGAAAGAGAGAAATAAGAAGGAATATGTCCTCAAGAACACCTCCAAGGATAAATTCTGAAACCCCAAGAATTCCATGCAACTCAAGGTAGTGAGGTCATGCAAAAGGCTTCGTAAATATGTCGAAAACCTGCTGCTAAGTTGGAATGTACTCCAAGAAAAGAAATCCATCTTGAATGTGCTGATGAATGAAGTGCATGTGAATCTCAATATGCTTGGTCCACTAGTGCTCAATAGGATTGTAAGAAATATGAATTACACTTTGGTTGTCACACCAAAGTACTATTGTTGAATCCTATAGGAAGCCAAACTCTATCAATAAATATCATAGCCAAATAACCTTTTGACTCATTGTGACTACTTTCCTGTACTTTTCCTTTGTAGATGAAAGTGCAATAGCCTATTTCTTCTTGCATGCCCAAGCAATTGAAGAAGAGCCAAGACAAAAAATATAGCTAGAATTGGAATGCCTATCATCAATAGAACCTACCTAATATGAATTAGTATATCCAACCAATTGAGTAGAACCTCAGGTGTAGTGCAATCCAAATTTTTAAGTGCCCTGTAGATATCTCAAAATCCTCTTGGTAACCTACCAGGGACTACTATGAGAGGTATGTGTAAACCGAGACACAAGTCCAACTACAAAAGAAATATTGGAACGAGTATCGACCAAGTACATCAAACTTCCAACTAACTGCCTATACAAGGTAGGATCACAAAGAGGAGTGGTGCATGTGGAAGTAAGAGAGACCCCATACTGGAAAGGAGAGGGATATGGCTTGTAATAAGACATACCAAAATGCTGAAGAAGGTCATGGGTGTACTTTTTTTGAGTCAAATGAATCCCTGAATCTGACTAAGAAATTTGCAAACCAAGGAAAAAGTGCAAAAGACCAATATTTATCATATCAAATTGCATTGAAAGAGCCCTTTGAACAGTTTGAATGTGGGAAGAAGAGCTACCAGTGAGAAGCAAATCATCAACATACAAGACAAGTATAACTATATCCTCTCCAACATGTTGTATATACACTATAGGATTTGAGTGGCAATGAACAAAACCAATAGATAGAAGAAAATAGTCCGTCTTCTCATACCAAGCTTGAGGAGCTTGTTTGAGACCATAGAGAGACCTTCGTAGTCTACAAACAAGAGAAGAGTAATGAACAAACCCAGCAGGTTACTCCTTGTAGATTTCCTCCTACAAATCTCTATGCAAGAAGGCACTCTTCACATCCATCTAGTACACTAACCAACCCTGTGATGCAACAATATAAAGAATAAGGTGCAAAAAATCCATATTGGAAATGAGTGCAAAAGTCTCAGAGTAATAAATACCTTTGAATTACGAGAAACCCTTAGCTACAAGACAAGACTTATACTTATCAATGGATCCATCAGCTGCATATTTGGTTCGGTATACCCACATACACCTAACCAACTTTCCTACCTTAGAAAGAGAGACAAAATCCCAAGCATGATTCTTCATCAAAGAAGAATATTCATCTGTCATCGCCTCATCCCACTCCTGTATCCCATGAGCCTATATGAAATATTATGGATCCCCAAAAATTACCTGACATAAAAGTCCAAAAATTGTAGAATGTGCATGATGATGTCTAGTGGATGTAAGGTCTTGTATGAAATGTGTTTCCTTAGAAGTTGTGGTACGAGCCCACCTAGGCATATTGACAATATTAGGAGGAACAATATTCTCATATGAATCTATATCCATAACCTCTTCAACTACCTCCTGAACTACCTCCTAAACTTGTTCCTCAAAGAAGGGATCCTGAATATGAAGTGAAAAATCATCAATGGATGGAAGTAAAGAAGACGAATAATTAGAAGAGAAGCACTCATCAAACTGAACATGAGTTCTAAAAAGAAAGTCATGAGTATCAGGATCCAAAACTTGATAAGCTCTCATGTCCTCACAATGCCCAACAAAGATCAAGGGTTTGCTCTTCTTATCCAAGGCTTTCATTTGCTTCTTTGGCACAAAGGCCCAAGCATGACTTCCAAAAACATTGAAAAATGAGACATCAGGATTAGTCCCAGACCAAGCCTCCTTTGGATTCAAATGCTCAAGTGCTCTATGTTGTGTGCAATTCTAAGTGTAATTCACATAATTAACTGCTTCTGCCCAATATATAGGAGGTAAATCCTTGGAATGCATCATGCAGTTATCCATCTCATTCGAAGTTCATTTTTTCCTTTCTGCTAAGCCATTTTGTTGTGGAGTATGAGGAATAGAATATTTGTGAACAATGCCATGAGCTACCAAAAAATCAGAAAACTCTCTATTGAAGTACTCCCCCCATTATCAGTGCAAAGCTTCTTTATGCAACTATAATATTGATTCTCAAAAAAAGTCTTAAACACCTTGAAGAGTGAAAAGACATCACTCTTGTACTTGAGAAAATAAACCCAAGTACGCCTTGAGAAATAATGAATAAATGTTAGTGCATACTTAGCTCATTTGAAAGGAGGAGTAGAAAAAACCATCAAGTCACTATGCACAAGCTCAAGTGGTGAAGAAGCTCTTTTTGACTTACCCTTAGGAAATGGATCTTGGTGTTGTTTCCCTAATGCACATCCAAGGAAAATTCCATCAAGACAAGAAACTCTAGGTAAACCATCAACCATACCATGAGTGCTCAAATCCTTCAAATATCTGTAATTAAGATGTCAAAATCTCTCATGCCAAAGCTTACTCTCAGAATCTGCATGAGCAACCAAGCATTTCCCTACAGAAGAAGTGTCATCAAAACCCTCAAAGTGATATAGTCTAGAACTATGATCAACAACACCTTGTGCAACAAGTGAATGAGGCTCCAACAAGGTTCTAACTTCAGCTCCTTATGGTGTGAAAGTCACTATTTTGCCCTGACCAGAATGATAAATTTGATAAATAGAAAGTAAATTTGTAGTGATATCAAGAACATATAGTGCATCATTGATGCATCCACCATCAAGTTGTATGTCACATTTTCCCTTAACAGAAATAAAGGAAGAATCTCCAACCTCAATGTTGGAATTAGAAATCAAACCAAGAGATACAAATGACTCCTTAGAAGAAGTCATATGGTGAGAAGCACCAAAATCTATAACCCAACTATCTGTAACAACTGACTAAGATCTCCCAAAAAAATTAAGTGCTTTGCCATGCTCACTAGAAAGATGTGGAGTGCAGATATAGATCTTGTGTTTTTTGACTGCATCCTCTAAGACTTGCATTCTCTTCCAACACCTAGTTTCTACATTATTATTCCCCCCATAAAAGGAGCATGAAATGCTAGACTTATTCTTGGATTTAGAAGACTCTTTGGATTTAGAGTTAGATTCTTTGGTTTTAGTGGCACTTTGAGATGGATAAGGAGAAGACTTAGGTTTAACTTTGAATTTTCCCTTACCCTTAGGACTAGATGCTACTAATGCATTTTGAGAGTTGGAAGACTCAAGGTTAGACAATTTGGATTCTTCCCTAGTAAGTATTTCACAAAACAAATTCAAATCAGGAATTATGAATGTGTCACCTAAAGAATCCATGCTAGAGAAAAATGTAGAAGAAAATATTTGGAATGGACCTTTCAACTTGGATAGAATTAGGTAAACACACTCTTCATCTTTCTTGTCTCTCCCACTCCCCTTTAACTGTGTCAACAAGTGCTTGAACTTAGTAAGATAGTATACAATAGATGGAAAATCTTCAGGATTGAGAGAAGTTATCTCAACTTCAAGTTGCATGGCTCTTATGTTATCCACCTTACCAAATAATCATTTTAATTTTTCTCAAATTTTGAAAGGAGAGCCACATCCTTCCAAATGAAATAAAAGACTCTCATTTACATAAGTTCCTATCAAACCCATACATTCATGTAATTTGCATTGGTGCTAAATTTTTTCATATTCTCTAGTGAACTTTGGTTGTTCTTAAAGCATTAAAGCCCATAATCCTTTGCATTTAATGATTGTTTCCATTCTTGGTCTCCATGTGTGGTAATTATGTGTTGTTAATGGCTCACATTGATCTAATGCAAAATAAGATGAAGAAGCCATTCTACAAAAATCACCAAAGAGTAAAATAATGCAGATAGGGTGCACAAATCAGCACCAAGACAACCCCCCCAAAATATTATTTTATTAGCTTTAAAGGAATGCAGAAGATGGGACTTTATAACAATAGTCCATATACAAGGTTCAAGTGCAAAAACCTTTTTCACAATCCAATATTGAGAGTGCAGTCATAAAATAATTATAATTGTCTAAATACAGATCCAAAAAATATGAAATTTTACATACATATCAGGAAAATAATTTTATAGACCTGGTAAAAATTTTGCTGAACAACTCCCAATATTTCTCCTATAAGGATAATTTTACTAAAAATAGTAAAATTGCTGTAACTATCATAATATAGCTCCAAATTCTTTGAAATTTTATGGGAGGGTCTATAATGTTATTAGACACATTATGTATAAAAATATGCACAAATTTAGAATTTTTGATGAAGATATATGCAGATTACTAAAATAGTGCAGGTTTTCATAAAATAAAGATATCTTGAAGAATACTAATCCAAATAAGCTAAAATTTTGGGCACAACTCAAATGAATTCATGTAAAGACATCCAAAAAATTTCATGTAAAAATGGCATTTATATAAGGAGATATATGTAAAATATAAAAATGGGTTGGGTTGGTGACCTTGCTAAAAAGGGAAATGCTCAAGAAAAAAATGCTTAGGATAGATCCAAGGGAATGAGGCTATTGCAGTATGGGCAGAAGAGATTTTAGGAGGCTGGTGATGATCTGATAATGGAATGAGTGACTCAAATTTGGCTAAAAAACTCCACCAAGGACCCGATCACAAAAATTAAAGCTTCCACACCATTCTTCGAACCTGCAAGAGAAACAACTGCACAACACTCACAAATGGATGAATGCAACACATATCACTTTGATGCAATGAAAGGAATTATAATCAAATCATTCCAAAATGCAAGGATCTCAGGTGTTAATAGAAACACCACATTCAACCAAAACAAGAATCTAAAAACAAATTGACAGCTTAAGCTTACAAATAGATATGCAAACAAGAGAGCAACAATATCATATATTAGATCTGAAAATGGAACATTGAGTACAATGAAGGTGCCTTGCTTATATAGGTAAGGATGATCAACCATAGCCGTAGAATCAAGCTAAGGAAAAATATCTACCATACAAAAGGAATATGTAATATGGTCCATAGATATGTAACCAATATGGGAGAAAGAATATCAACCCTCCAAATATCACTCCTAGGAATAGTCAAACCTAAAAATATCCCCATAATATCTAAGAAATAAATATGTAACATCTCATAATATCTAAAAAATATAAATAAAATATCCATGCATAAGTGGGTGGGAAAAATACATGGAATAACTAAATAAAAGGAAATAAATGACCTAGGTGAACATGAGCTAAGGTAAACAACCTACTCTAACAACTTCTTCTATGATACTTTTAGTAGATCATCAAACAATATGATTCAACACATGCCTAATTGGAATTGTTATCATATTAATTTCCTAAGAAGACCATTGAGGCTGGATTGCTCCATGGGATAGAGATGTACAATTACTCTTAATAGTTGCAATCATAGCTTATTAGGCCTAATCAATTATCAAATGCTAAATCTTATTTTGTTCAAAGTCATTCAGAGTGGTTAAGCGAATTGTCACTTCATTTAATTGTCCTAGCCTCATTGACTCGTCACTTGATGGGATAGTCATAATATCATAATCAAAATAAAAGTCAATAGAAGATCCCTTGATCATAGATCCCTTGATATTGTCAAAATTGTGTTCGTATTATGAATTATTTTTGACAACTATCATAAGCTTACCCTTTGTTGGGGTGAAAATCAAATATGACAGTTAAGTTAGTAGATCTCCTCCTTTTGTATTTATATGGCGTAAAAGCCTATAGTAGCACTAAATCTTTCCAATCACTATTGGATATTTCCAAAGCTTTGCAAATTTAAGCCTTCCATCTTGTTGGAAGTAATGATTCTAGGATGCGCATCATTTTGCTAGACCCTGAGCATATAATGTTGATCAGACTACTGATCATCCAACCTACGACATCATTTTAGAAGGTTTATTTTTGCTAAGTGTTGTTTTATCTCACAATGCATCTCAAAAAGGGGCATTTGTAGACATCTAAAACATGTTATGTCGAGGCGATTACTCATATAGGACATGCTAGAAGACCATATGGAAGACCTTGGACAAATACCAAGGTATAGCAATGGTTTTAACCACTCAATTACACATTTTGGCCTAATCAGTGTTAGCCATGGTTGACACCCATGGTTAGCAGTGTTGACCACGCCTCAGAGTCGCGACTAGCAGCTAGAATTAGTTAGACCTTGGATGATCCAAAATCAGTTGCAATGGCCAATTGGTTGCATATATGAGTGGTTTAGGGATGGAAAGATCTAGAAGTTTCACTCTAATTTCTCTAGTTGTCCATTATTGATCTTGGCTTCCTCAAGAAGCTAAGACATAGCCCTCCTAGGTGCTATAATAACCCCATCCCAAATGGGAAAAATGGGAGATGCATAGAAGAATTCGAGTAATGAAGCCTGCTGAGTTCATTACTCACCTACTTTCATTGAGAGAAAGCTTGGTCATAAGCATTGAGATATCAAAATGGTAATTCAAGCCATGGAGGTCCTAGGAGGCTAGGAGAACCAATAAAATCAATTACCCCAAATTTATGCACAATCTGAACAATCCAACTGCCAAACTAGTTAGAGGACACATAGGTGATCCTTGACCATCAATTTGGTAGAGATATTTAGATATTCACCCCTAAATTGGAGGGTAAACTTATCTCAGGCTCAGCCACGACTAATAGTGCTCACTGCAAGACAAAGTCGCAGTCAGGGTATTATCGCTGGTTTCCCTATTTTCTCATCGTAGATCTTTTTAATGTTATTATATTAGGCATATTTCATGTTTATTTGCTTTGATAGAGACTCTGATTGATAGAATTAGAGGTTTTAGTCATTCTTATTTCATTCTTGCAATCAATATACTAATGATATTTTACATGCTTTCATGCTTTCAAATTCATAACTGAGGTATTAGATAGATTGATTGTTGTTTCCTTTATAGTATTAATGGTAGAATTATCATGTTTAATGTAGTTTAACACATTTCTTGCACTTTCTTGATTTCATGTTGATATGATATACTTTGTACAATCTTCCTCCAAAAGCCTCATCAAGAGAGGCCTCCTTTATTACTGATATACCTCTTGTTATTCATTGCACGTAGGACTAACATAGTTTTGACATGCAAGGCAACAAATACCTCTAATCATGGAGAAGAAGGTCATCTACACCTTGGAGTATTTCGTATCATTAGAGAAGGTATTGAAATACACCTACCCTTGTGAGGGATATTTCCTATTGTAATTGTTGTATCGAATGGGTATCCCTAAGAGGGATGGATTTATAACATGGATTGATTCAAATTAATGGAAGATACATTTCTTGTTATGTGTTATTTCTTGTCAATTTGTGTATGAATGCTCATTTTTACATGCTTTACAACCATTACGGCATTAGGTGTTAGCCTTTTACAATGTTACAATAAATATTTCATATTTTTTTATCTATATATAAATATATAGATATATGTTAACACACAATGCATAGTGCGGAATGAGTGATTTTACATGATATACATGAAAACAAAAGCTTGAATCATGAAACTGTGCAAACACATGCCATGGTTTTAACCTTGAACCTAAAAAAAAACCATATTTAAAAATACTTATAATAAAAAAATATAACCTAATTTAAAAAAAAATTGTGTTCTTGTTAAAATTATATTAAAAAAACCTACACATTTTAAATAAAATAAAATTATAGTTTACCATAATAATTTACTATAACTCCCTTATAATTCCTTTGTAACCAATAATCACAAATTGAAACCCTTTTACACAAGATGAATTGCATTTGTAAAGCTTTTATATATAAATATTTCACATTTTATATTTAATTTTATATATATCCAATTTCCCATTCTAATTTGGGGATCATACCTTTCAAATCCAATTTGATTATTTATGTAGTACAAGTACCTATCCATATGATGAAACTGGGATCTCTATATTTTCTTATTTGAATACAAAACCTTTTTAATCCTTCATAATCATTCAATTGAGCTGAGATATCCCCTTCTTGTATTTCTGCCATTACATAGTGGGGTTTCGCAAAAATCATAACTCCAAGTGCATTTTGGAGAAAATAGCCACGTATTTGTATCCACAACTAAAAAGAAACTATCTTCAATATTTTGATATAACCAAGATATATAGCTAATTGGACAAAAAGTATGATAATTACCAATTTCACATTCGACAGTAAGAGTTTCATCAATTTTCACTGACATAAATTATTATTCAATATAATAAAAAATAAATAATATAAAAATTTCAATTAAATGGTCATAAATCCAAGTAAATTTTTCTTATTATTTTGATGTATCCCATCATCAATTGGATTGAGATAAATATTAGAGAGTAAACTGAATAATTCATGATCTGGAATATCTTTTGGTACAACACCCTCTGGTTGGAAAAAATATATACACCACATATATAACTAACAAAAAGTATTTGGTTACACGTAGTGACCAAATCAAATCCTAGTAATAATCATACCTTTATTCCCCTCTTTCAATTTACCATGCAATGAGTTGGTTACCCCATTCAGTTATCTGAACAAAGAGAACGAAGTCTTAATTAGTGGGGACTCCATTCGACTTAAATAATAAACTAAGTCATTTGCTTCACTCTAGGACTGAAGTAAAGATCACTTTGGAGGGAATGGGTTTACTCCTTAGATAGAGTAATTTATAAAAATAAGGTGAAATGGTAGAACATGATTCAAATCATATGAATAAATCAAGCAAAGTGAAACTGAAGATTAGGTCAAAAAAATAACTAGAAAGTTTGGGAGATCAAAAATAAATAAAGGGAGATTGGAAGATGAAAATAGTAGTTTATGGAAAATTGAAATTGGTAAATCAATGACCAGTTGTAATATTTCAATTGCTCTAGCCAAACATGATGAAAAAGTGTTATAACTTGGATGTGACCCCAAATACGATAGTACTTTTACTCTTACTACCTACAATTATAGATACTTTGCAATTCAAATATTATAATTATGAGGATATTTTGTCTAAATATGTAATTCCCAAGGGTTATGGAGGGTTATATTGTGTGGAAGCAGGGGGCCCACCCGCAGGAGCCGGGTGTGGAGGATATGTGGTAGGGGAAACTGTTAAATTGTTAAAAGAATTAAATGCATTTTATGAATATGATATTATATTATTCGACGTATTAGGTGACGTGGTGTGCGGAGGTTTTGCTGCTCCATTGAACTATGCAGATTAACTGTTTGATAATGTTTTTTTTTAAAAAGAGGGTAAAAATTTATTAACTCAGCAAAACATCCAAGATACAAAGAAAAATAAGAAGCTATTCAAACATATCAGCTCTCAATAAATAAGAGATATATTGAGAGCAATCAGAAGAAAGTTGAGACCAATTATGAACATCCCAACCATCTTGAAACTCAGAATCCCATTTAGCTAACATATCTGCTACCTCATTCTCCTCTCAAGGAATATGTACAAAAGCAATGAACTCCAAGTGAGCAGAGATATTGAGAATTTTTTGAGCAATCCAAATTAACCGTAAACTCCCTTGAAGACTATCCCCAGTTTTCAACAAATTAATAAGAATATGAGAATCAGATTCACAAAAAATCCAACGCCAACCCAAAGCATACCCTTGCTCCAAAAAATATAAAATCACAAGGTCTTCCATGAAGTTATTAGAATGATATCCCTTAAATCCAGAGAAAAAAAATTGGATAGTACCACCACTGTCTCGCCCCACACCACCAATATTAGTATTACCTAGATTACCCTGGGAAGATCCATCCATATTAATATTCACCACTCCTGGAGGAGGTGGATTCCATTTACCAACCCTCCACACTCGATTACTCTGACCCATCCATCTACAAGAGACATTAGGACCAGGACCATTAACCAACAAACCTAATATTTCAATGATCTGATGTTCTGCTTGGTCCATGGGAGAAATAATCTGATATTTTATAGACATAGTTTCTTAGATCATTCAAAAAATCCTCTACTAGACCTGAGAATCATCTAACTCCTTCCCTTGGAAAATCTGGTGGTTCCGTTCAAGCCAAATCTGCCAAAAAATACATGAAGGACCAATTCTCCACCCAACTTCTAAAAACAAAGCCCTTACAGGAGGTCGCCCCATACTCCTCCAAAAATCAACTACAGATGAAGCATGCGAACAAGGTTGATTCCATAATCCCCACCAATAATGGTAGAGTTGATGAGCAAAGTTGCATTGGAGAAGTAAATTCCCAACGGACTCCTCATCCTTCCCACAATTATAACATAAAGAGGGGCTAGCAAAACCACACTTTTGACTATTATCCCAAGTAGAACATCGATTATGAGTAGCCAACCACACATAAAAACTACACGTAGGCCAAACATACTTATTCCAAACTTGCTTCCACCACAAGACCACATCCTCCTCAAACGACTATCGATCCAAAACACAATAACCAACAAAAAAAAATATCTCTCTATTATCCCTCCCCCATGCTAGCACATCATCCCCAGGAAGAGAAGAGTAGGGAAATCTAGCCAAAATATGGGCCAGTTCTACCCTAGCATCCATAGTGCCACCAATAGGCCATTCTCGAGGATCCTTCCACTAGAAACTAACCATATGACCAAAGGACTTAACAATTTGAAATATGCCATCTTCACCCATCCAACATCCAAAAAGCATTGAGAAAGATCTTGAATATGGGGAAAATTCCTAAGGAGAGGAGAAAATCCATCCCAAGAATCATGCCAAAAAAGATCCCAAGACCTAGTTTAAAAAATCTAAAACAACCTCTGCTTAACCAACTATGCACCCTTATTTAGAATATTCCAAACAAATGATCCTCGACTAGTCAAGCTATATCTAGGAATTTCAGAATATTCCATCCCCTAGGATACTTGTGGGAGATAATCCTGGCCCAATTTTGCTCCTGATTACTACACCAATGCCAATATAGCTTAGTAGCCAAAGCAATCCCAAAAATAAAGCTTAAGTGGAGACCCAATCCCCCTTCCTACTTCCATTGATAAATAGTCTTTCAATTAACAAGACTCCATTTTGAGGAATCAATATTACCAGCCCATAGGAATTGCCTAGAAAGAGAATCCATATCATGAAGAAAATTTGTCGGAGCAATCTAAATAAGGCATCTATACACCGGCAAAGCCTGAACAACCGAATTCAAAAGTAAAACCCGACCAAAAAAATTCAACCATATATGAGTCCAATAACTAACTCGACTGTAGAATGTATCAAGTATGTTAGTCCAAACTGACCTAGGTAGAGGACCAATAGAAATAGGAATCCCCAAGTACGTAAGGGGAAGAGTTCCAACCTGAAACCTGAGAATTTGAGAAATTCTAGCTTGAATCCTGGGATCCGTATTGAAAAATAAAATAGTAGACTTATGCTCATTAATATTCTGACCAGAGACAACCAAATACATATCCAACGTGCATCTATGCTTATGCTTACTATTTGATAATTACAGATAATGTATTTGATGCATTATTTGCAGCTAATCGTATTACTGCCTCTATCAAAGAAAAATCTCATACACATCCACTTCGCTTAGCAGGATTGGTTGGAAATAATACATCTATTAGAGATATTATCAATAAATATTTAGAAGCCTATCCAATGCCAGTAATATAAGTATTACCCCTTATTGAAGATATTCGAGTCTCGACATCCAAAGGTAAAACCTTATTTGAAATGGTTGGATCTGAACCATATCTTAACTATTTTTGTGAATATTATTTATACATAGCGGATCAAATATTGTTCCAACCAGAGGGTATTATACCAAAATAGATTCTAGATTGTGAATTATTTAGTTTACTATCTCTGATATTTATCTCAATTCAATTGATGATGGGAGACATAAAAAGGAAAATTTACTTGGATTTACGACCATTTAATTGATTTTTTTTATTGAATAATAATTTATGTTAGTGAAAATTGATGAAAATATTATTATCAAATGTGAGACTAGAAATTATCATACTTTTTATCTAATTAGGTGTGTATCTTGATTATATAAAAATATTGAAGATAGTTTCTTTTTAGTTGTGGGTACAAAGACATGAGGTTATTTTCTGCAAAATGCACTTGGAGTTATGATTTATGCAATTGAATGATTATGAAGAATTAAAAAGTCTTTGTATTCGAATAAGAAAATATAGAGATCCCAGTGTCATCATATGGATAGGTACTTGCACTACAAAAATAATTAAAATATATTTGGAAGGTATGACCCCCAAATTAGAATGGGAAATTGGAATCTTAATTCTAGTTGCAAAAGCAAATGGATTGAATTATGCTTTTACTCAAGGATAATATACAGTGTTAGCTATGATGGTACATCATTGTCTAGAACCAAAATTCCCCATTCATGAATGAAAAGAAATTCTATAAAAATACTTTGCTTTTTCTTATTAAAATAGAGAAATTGGTTGAATATGTAAATCATCCCTCCTTAGTTCTTTTCGGGTCTTTACCCTCCAATGTGGTTTCTCAACTCAATATAGAGTTAAAATGCTAGTCCATAAAGATATCGGATTGGCTACCTACTCAAATATATACTGATCTTCCATCATTTGGTGATGAAGTTTATGTTTGTGGTGTTAATACATTTTTGAGTCGGACAACAACAACTTTAATAAGATGCAAAACATATGAATTAATTGGAGCTCCTTTTTCTATCGGTCCGGATGAAACACAGGCTTGGATCAAAAAACTTTATTTTGTATTTTGTGTTGAGGCCCAAGGTCTAGAAGAAAAGGAGGAACAAATATGAGAAATTTTAAAGTATTATCTTGATTTGGTATGTGTGAAATCTATTTTTTCATGGGAGATAATCTGCTAGAAGTATCTCTAGAAAAATTCTTAATCAGATGTGGAATGATCATTCATGAAATTGGTATTCCTTATATGGATAAATGATATCAAGCTGTTGAATTAGCACATTTACAAGATACATGTATAAACATGTGTGTACCAATACCATGAATTATAGAGATACCAAATAATTCAAATCAAATGCGACTTATACATGAATTACAACCCAACTTAGCTATCATTGGAATGGACCATGCTAACCCATTAGAAGCAATAAAAAATAGTACTAAATGGTTGGTTGAATTTACTTTTTCCTAGATTCATGGGTTTGCCAATGCAAGGGATGTACTTGAATTGGTTACTCGACCTTTACTATGTCAAAAAAATTTAGAAGACTTGGGTTGGATGACCTTTGTGAGAAAAAAACAAGTTTTAAATGTCCTAGTACTTCTAGATCTTAATATAGATAATTTTATCTAGATTATAGATAAATATAGAATCTATTCATAGATTCTCATAGGTAAGGGTAGAATTTGGGATAAATTTTTGTTATGCTGAATGAAATTCATAGATGTGAACGATAACTAATATTTATTTCTATGAGAGATATCAAAAATATATTCTAATCATATCATAATCTCCCATAGAAATATGGGAGATATCTCTTAAACTAGAGGTGCATCGAGCAGGAATGAACCTACAACTTCCCAATTATGAGTTGGGCACTTTGACCATTCAACCATGGATGCTCAATATGAACAAATTCATATCAATAATATGATAAATATAAATAGAATAATGCTTCATAGGATTTGAACCTAGGAATCAGGACTTAAAGACTTAAGTCCTCCCAAATGGACGAGAATATTTCAAAAAAGAAATAACTAAAATATTTTTATTACCAAACTTTCTAGTGTTTATATCATTTAAAATGATAGATAGAATGAATGGAACACTTGTTAAAAAGTATTCACATTAGTTATACAATTTTTGGTTCTATTACGAGTTAAAATTATAGATATAGGAAAGGGTTGGTTATAGTATTGGTTAAAATGATAGATGTAAGAAAGGGTTAGTTATAACCAGTTTTAACTATTAGATGTATATATATAATATACCATTTATCAACTAATGATAATAGAGCTTAGATATTTTTCTGTCTATATTAGACATTTTATTTTAAAAAAATAACACGACATGCATTTTTACATAAAAAAAATAGACTTTAAATATGAAAATGAAACAACATTTTTGGATGCTCATTAGCAAGAATTTTAGATTTTATTTTAGACATCAATTTTGATTAAAAATGATGGAAGTCTTCAACCCATGAAATAAATGGTTAAGTCTAGTCAGTTGATAATAATAAATTCGCTCTATCAATGGTTAAGTCTAGTTAGGTTGATAATAATCAATTTACTTTTGATGTTGATTATAACATGAATCAATTTTATGAATTCAACAAGAGTAAATTATTGAATCAGATCTTCAAACATAAAGAGAAAGTAAAGGATCGATTTTTATTGAGTTTTCTCAATATTATCGATAAAGAGTGAATTTGTGGATCAAATAATCAAAAGAAGTAATAATGATAGAACTGAAACTTCGGTACAACTAATATTGATTCAATATAAAAAGAAAGTTGATGGACATTTTTCAAAAGCAATATATATATATTTAAAACATTCAAGAAATACCATATTGAAAATGTATTCAATAAATTATATTTTAGGTCTAGTCGCAATTCAAAAGATCCAATTCAAGTAAATTGGATAGAAAATGAAAGTTTAAATAATGTAATGCAAAATAAAATTAACCAGCATTCATCAAGTTGGAGAAAAGGTTAGAAAGAATGGTTTAATCACTCTATTCTTTGAAATTATAAATATATCAATCGAAATTTTATTTTTTACAATTGGTCCACTCAAACCAAATACTTTAAAAAGTCCATTCAAATATGTTAATTACGCTGAGAGGCATTCCTACAATGGCAGACAGGGGGGGTGGGAGGCAAAGAGGTCATACATGTCACACCGTAAATAATTTTTTTTTTTATATTAAAAAAGTTGACATTAACAAAAACATTTAAAATATTTAAACTAAAACAACCGACTAACCAACCGTTGCAAACATTTAAAATATTTAAACTAAAACAACCGACTAACCAACCGTTGCAAACATTTAAAATATTTAAACTAAAACAATCGACTAACCAACTGTTGCAACACCCCCAAGAAATGAGATAGGTGCCTCGATATTGATAACTCTCAACGTTTGTAGATAGAGATATGCTTTATATCTAAGCTAGTTTTTAAAATCTTTCATGATTTTCTATTAATGTCAATCAATAAATGTAACATCAAAATATTTAAAATGTTTCTTTAATTGGTTATATGGAATTCAAACAACCAACTTGGATATTATCTATGTATTGTTTGGCAAGATTTGAACATTAGTCTCCTTAAATGTTGAAGAATTTAACTTGTTGAACTAATACCACTTGCTTTGATATATCTAAATATGCTAATTTAAAATTTATTTATATTTTATCATTATAATTTACATTTTAGTGAAAAAATTTTATTTTATATATCATTAGTTCAATAAAAAAGTAAATATAAATTTTAATATATCTAATGGTTAAAAATTAAAGCATATAGTTTCTAAGGCACCTTGGTAAAAAGTGTAAAATTGAAGGTGGCTAGTAAAGGACAACATTAATTAGGTTAGAAAAGTGAATGTAGCCACTTGCACTGCCCATATATCCCTAATGTATGTTAGAAACCAACCTCTCTGAAGGGATATTATGTTTTTATTATGTTTTATCGATTGGGTGTTTTATGTTAAGCCAAACTCTCTTGTTTTCTATAACTATTTTATATGGTTTTTTCTCTTAATTAAAAATTATATATATAAAGTTTTAATAGTAAGTTTTAATTTTGAATATATGTTAGTTCACAGCCAAGCGATGGAACAAAGTGATAAATTTAGCTATAGTTTTCATGAAAGGGATGTAAACTCTAGGTACAATCAAGCATTGAAGGAAGATGGTTGTTTTTAGACTGTCTCTTCAATCTATGAGAAAGCCTCTTTGGTTAGAAGAAATATCTCTCAAGGATATTTGGATTCGTGAGTGGATAAACCTCTACCTTCTATCAGAATTCTAGAGGATAAATTTGCGTTGGCACTGATTGATCATGAAGTCCAAACAATTATCTGCAAACTCAAGGGCAAAAAAATAGGCCTATAGGAGCTCAAAGGATACATTAAAGATTAGTGGACCAGTACAAAATTTCAAGTAACTTTCCTACCCAAAAAATTCTTTTCTGTTTCATTTTTTAATTTAGTAGATTGATATAATTGATTTTTTAGATAAAGGATGTGTCTATATAAGACCTTGGACTCCTAGTTTCAACCCCTTTATAGAAGAAGTTAATGTCTTCCCAACTTGGGTGAATATTTATGCTTTCCCTATGGATTTTTGGTGAGAGAAGATATTCACCAAAATCGGTAATGCCATTAGTGCATTCCAATATATGGATGTCCAAACAGAGGAAAATTTGTCCAATAAAATTAACATGAATAAATCAATATTGGTTGTTTATATGGATGTTTCAGTTCCTAGGGCTTAGACCATTAATATCTCCTCAATAAAAGGGGAATGGGTCCAAAATAAATATGAAAACTTCTCCCTAAGATGTTATGGCTGTCAACAATATGGTCACCTAAGGAAAAGATGCTTGGTCATCCAATCATGCTTTGATTCATCCTTGGTGGAGGAGAAGACTCTGCATGTGAATGATTTAAAATATTCAAATGCACCAGTTCAAAATAAATAAGCTCATCCCCAGATGCACCAATTTCCCAACGAGAATCATGCGAGCAACAAAAGACTCAACCCCAAAATGAGAAATTGAATAAGATCATTGATAAAAGCCGAATGGTTACTGAAGACCATCCAAACAATTCCATAGAAAATATTAGCACGTCAAATGGTATTCTTTAAGCTAATTATGAAACAATCAGTGGCAATCAATTATTTTAAAATGAAGATACTACAAAAAGTGTTACAACTAGATATTACCTTAGGATCTTGAAGTGCAAAAATACATTCGTAGATCTTACCACTCTAAAAAAGGAAGAACCTTTGCTATAGAAGAAAATAATTAAATTGATTTTTCTTTGATGAATGATAGTAATGTTTGTTTTCATTCTATCTATTGGAGTTATGTGTCATGTAAGGGCTGTTATTGTTAGTTCCTTCAAAAAACAATTTGATAATGGAAACTTAGTAGTTTGAGGAAGATGGAGAATATATTTGATAGAAAGGCAAAGATAGGTATGCTTTAATTAACTTGTTCGAAATGTAATGAGAGCAATGTAATGTTTTATTTTTGTAATGGGAGTGACTCCCAATAGAAGCCACACATAGCTTTATATATATATATATATATATATGTATTAGTTCAATACAGTACATTTATTAATTTTAGTTGTCATGTTTTTTAATATTATTTTTAATCAGTAAAATATTTATTTTTTTAACGAGATTACACAAGTTTTTATAAGAGGTTTTGGTCCCCTCATATTGAGTAGGGTTTGAACCTTGAACTTCTAAAAGAGAGGCCAAAGCCCTTATCACTATAGTAAGCTTGCAACTTAAATAAAATATTTATCGCATAATATGTTTTATTTATTTTTGAACTAGTTATTAATTTAATATTGTAGTAAAACCAAAAGGGAAGATTCTATTTTCGAAAATAACCCATTTTTATATTTTTATAGGGTATTGTTTAATTTGAGTCATTAAAAATAAACTTAAACTATCAATATTAGAATTAATATAATTGGTGGATCCATTAAACCTGAAATATTGAGAGATAATGAAACTATATCTACATTAGACTAAAATATTGGTAAATAGATAGATGTTAGTGTCAACAAAGTAATAGTGGATATTACTAAATATTCAAAAGAATCCATTTAACTAGTAAAAAGTAAAATGAGGGTTAATTAGAGTGGACATTTATGTTTTTTATTAATGACACTATTATAGTTGGAAAAGTTGTCAATTTCTCATGATTTCTTGTGAAATTTGAGAAAAATTGTGGGTGACTTTTTTTTTAATTTTTAGACACCGAGAAAATTGTTGATTCATGATGAGTGTTTTTATGATTTATTGTTATATTGCTATTTAAAACTCAACAAAAATTGTAGTCTGTTAGAATTACAATGGCACTGAGAGGGGGGGTGAATTAGTGTAGCTTTTTATAACTTAAATGTGCAACTCTTAAATCTAAAATAATGAAAACTTAAAACCAAAAATAGCAAGTATCACAAGAGAACATCACACAACACAAGATTTAACGAGGTTCACCAATTTTGGCTACTCCTCAAAAATAGACTGCTTGGACTCCCATCCAAATCCAGCCTTTGCAAAGCACCAACTTTACAATCAATTTACCAGCACCCACTAGAAGGAGCACCAAATCCTAATTTATCTGCACCAACAAAAAGGAGCACCAACCCCTGATTTACCAGCATCGACTGGAAGGAGCACCAACCCCTAATTTATCTGCACCAACAAAAAGGAGCACCAACCCCTGATTCCAAGCACCAACTCAAAATTCTATTTTGAATCTTTTTGACATAAAAATGCCTTCACTTTTATAAGACCCTCGCTGGTCTATTGCTCACATCAACATCATAGAAGCATAAAGAGAATTGTTAGAGACTCAATATGTTCTATACTCAAATCACAATCTGAACTTGCTATCCATGAAACATACACACTCTTACGGCTCTGCTTATTGCACTCTTACAGCATTGTCTCACGACTCACTCTTACGTCTCACTCTTACTGCTCTACTTACTGCACTCTTACAACCCTCTCTGCTCACTAACTGCTCTGTTTACCACAATCTTACAGCACTCTTATAGCCCTCTTTTCGTAGCACTTTCCCTCTATATGGCGACACTTTTTCACTATGAGCGGCACCTTAAATCTCCATGCAGACCTCCTTTTATAACAGGCTTTTCTCTCTATTTTTAACTTCCGTATTTACTCATGCAGACTATCAATAGCCACTTCTGTGAGTAACTCCTTTTTGGCACAGTATTTTTGCATGCAACCTATTAATAGTTCTGTCTCTTGTTTTGAACTGACAGTGTAATGGCTGCTCGATGGTTTCACTGCATCACGTGCCCTGTAACTGCCGTTCTTCCTTTAATGCTTTGTTATTATTTTAGCTTGCATGATTTCTATCTGTAACTACCCCTGTAACTATCATACTAACTTCAGTTAACTCTTCTTATTTTGGTTGCATGATTTTCCTCTACAACTACCCCTTTAACTATCGTTTTAATTCAGTTAAATTTACTTCGGATGGGTTCTTCATTTTAGATTTTCATCATGCAAAAACAATATGTCGCGATATCACGACATTTCTACCTCTTTGTACTCTTATCGCCTTTTACTTGCGAAAAAATGACATGTCATGATATCGCGACATTTCTGCCCCTTTGACCTTTTCTTGGCTGTTGACCGTGAAAACATGACATGTCGCGATATCGTGACACTTTTTGCCTTCTTGTCCTCTTCTCAGCTTGCACCCGCGAAAACATGACATGTCACGATATTGCGACACTTTTTGCCTCTTTGTCCTTTTCTCGGCTTGCACCCACAAAAACATGACATGTTGCGAAATCGTGACACTTTCGCTGCCTTGTGCTCTTCTTTGTCTTTCGCCCACAAAAACACATGTCGCAAAATCGTGACACATTCGCTGCCTTGTGCCTTTTCTTGCCTTGACCTCATGAAAACAGAACATGTCACGAAATCGTGACACTTTCACTTTCGTACTCTCCTTCTTTCCTTTTGTCGCGATATCATGACACTTTTTCTCCTTGGCGCTTTTCTTCTCATCGGGTCGCAAAAACCCGACATGTCGCGATATTGTGACACTTTTTCTCTACGAGCTCTTTCTCTCGAACCTGTCGCAAAATCACGACACTTTTTCATCCGTACAATCCTTCTTGCAAATTGTCACGAAATCGCGACACTTTTCTTTGCGAGCTCTTTCTCTCGAACCTATCGCGAAATCGTGACACTTTTTCGTCCGTACAATCCTTCTTGCAAATTGTCATGAAATCGTGACACTTTTCTTTGCGAGCTCTTTCTCTCGAACCTATCGTGAAATCATGACACTTTTCTATTCGTACAATCCTTCTTGCAAATTGTCATGAAATCGTGACACTTTTCTTTGTGAGCTCTTTCTCTCGAACCTGTCGTGAAATCACGACAGTTTTATTTGCTTGCACCTTCTCTCCGAACATGTTGCAAAATCGTGATAGTTTTCTTTGCTCTTTCTCTCTCTTCCAACATGTCATGATATCATGACACTTTTTCTACTTACACTATCTTTCTTCTTCTAGTCACAAAAACACGACATGTCGTGATATCGTGACACTTTTCTTTGCTTGCACCTTTGCTTCCAATATGTCACGAAATCGCAATAGCTTTTCTGGATTTTTCTCTCTCCTCTGATATGTCACGAAATCGCGATAGTTTTTCATATTTTTTTCTCTCTTCTGATATGTCACGAAATTGTGACAGTTTTTCTTGCTTGCCCAACATGTCACGATATCGCGACAGTTTCTCATGTGTGCTCAACATGTCGCGATATTGTGATAGTTTTATTACTTGTCTTTTTCTTTGAGCTTTTTGCATATGGGCCACTTCAGTCTTCTTGGAAAATCAGACATCTGAACTCCTGTCCACTGCATCAATCGATCTCTCTGTCTGTGTTGACAACAATGACAAAACTTTTGCTACACCTAGCTCAACAATCTCCCCCTTTGGAATTGTTGGCAACACACGGGAAATATCTCGTAACTCTTCTCCCCCTTTGACAATAATACCAAAGGGCTGCTATAAACTCCCCCTGAGTCCAAGACCACTTCATTTCACACTGTCTTCTGAGCATCAACCCTCTGTTGCTCTCAATCCACCCAGCCAAAAATACGTCTACAGCAAGTTTTGTGTCGTTACAGCCGAACTTAGCAATCGTCTTCACCTTTTGTGTTCTCTATGCACTCTGCTCTTTCTACGCACTCACTTCACACACATACACAACACTACCTCAAACCACTGCATAAACTAAAAACACACTTTAACAACTATATGACAGTTTCCCGACTGCCTGCCATTCATCCTCAGATAACCAATCAAATACATAGGAGTATTAAAATAAAACTTTAATATTACTCCCCCTGAGGATGTGCCACCTGGAGTGGCTTAGTGCAATAACGGAGTAGTCTCCTTCAGTCCAAGGAGACATGATTCCA
Source organism: Wollemia nobilis (assembly GCA_028583015.1). Taxonomy (NCBI): domain Eukaryota; kingdom Viridiplantae; phylum Streptophyta; class Pinopsida; order Araucariales; family Araucariaceae; genus Wollemia; species Wollemia nobilis. The sequence goes on from JAQPPZ010017235.1 coordinate 20,244,125, forward strand.
TTTCTTCTGTCTTTCTCCAGACTTTCTTGAACTTGGGCTTGAGTTTTTCAACTACATCCCTGTTTTGCACCTTTTCATGAATTTGAACATTTCTCTTGCATGGTTGTCTCTTGTGCATCCTTGATGGATAATTATTTTCTTGTCTGTATTGCACATGATATGTTCCCTATCTGTGTTGCATTCTTTGTGTCTGATGGAATCTGCGGTCTTGCCTTAGATTAGATGCAAAGGTGCTTGGACAAAACCTTGCTATGTGCCCATGACCATTACATTTAAAACATTGCACATGGTTTTCACTCAGAAGAGAAGATGTATTTCTTCCAGCATAACTCCTTGATTTATTATTCAATCCACAATAAATTGCCTGGTGACCATAATGGCTGCATCTAAAACAATAGCCGTTAAAAGCATTATTATGAAAAGAGTGAGAGTGAGAGAACCTCTTTTGTGGTGGTTGCTTTGTTGTAGATCTTCTTTGATATTTTCTTCCTTTTGAAGATTCAGCTTCAGACTTTTCTTTCTTCTTTCCTTCATCAGTGAACTTCTTCTCTGCATTTTTGGAAGATGATGGTTGTTTAGCTTCATATCCAAGACCAAGCTTGTCCGTGGAGCTTCTTTGTTGTTTTATCATTTTATCTAACAACTCTGTGCTCTTCTCAAATTTGAGATTTGTATTGGCCTCTTTTAGTTGTTTCTTCAATAACACAATTTCTTCTTCTCGTTTGCAGCAAACAATCTCTTTCTCATTGATCTATGACCAAAGGGTTTCTTCAATCCTTTTGGACTCTTCTACTTGCAGCTTTAGATCAGCAATAATTTTGTTAGATTCCTCTTCACGTTTGCTACATACATTGATTTCATCATCTATGTGTGTCTTCAAGGCTTCTTCTGTTTTCTTGGCCTTTTGAACCTGTAAGAAGAGATCTTCAATCTCATCCCCATATTCTTCCAATTTCTTGGATAGTCTTTTGTTCTTTTTCTTTTCTATCCTCAATTATTCAAGTGCAGCAATCAAATCACCTCTTAGATTTACTTCAGCCTCAGCCTCAAGGTTTTCATCACTTTTCAGTTCTTCTTCTGTATTTTCTTCTTCAAATGCCATGAACAGAGTTTCACCTATTTCGTCTTCAGAATCCTCACCGGATCTATCTTCAGAGGAGCTAATATTCTTGGATATCAAACTTTTCTTCTTGAAGTTGCTCTTTTTGAAATTCATCTTTTTCTTCCAGTCACTTCTTTCTCGGTGCATTTCTTCATCACTTTTGTTCTCCTTGTTAAGCGGACATCTAGCTACAACATGCCCAATGCCTCCACAACTGAAACATTTAAATGGTAGCTTTCCTCTGTATTTTCCTTGTCCCTTTTTTAGTTTTCGGACAAAGTTTGCTTCCATCTCATCTGATGTCTCTTCATCTTCGGATTCTTGTTTTGCTTTCATATTTTTGTGGGCTTTAAATGCAGCTTCTCTATCTATGGGATTAGAATTTCCTATTCTCATCTCATACGCAGTCAACGAACCATGCATCTCATCCATACTAAATGTATTTAGATCTTTAGCTTATTCTATAGCTGATACTTTAGATTCAAATCTTTTGAGAAGAGATCTTAATACCTTTTTTATGATTACAGAGTCTTTGATTTTCTCGTCGAGTCCTCTAATGGCATTAATAACTTTATTTACTCTCAGCATATATGCCGCTATGTTCTCATCGTCATTCATATTTAACACTTCGTACTGAGTTCAATGAGTTTGCAACTTGGCCTCCTTGATCTTATTGTCTCCTTCATGAATGCTCTTCAATTTGTCCTAAATTTCTTTTGTCGTTTTACAGCTCATGATCTTTACCAGTTCACTATTTGCTACATTGCACATGATAGCATTCTTTGCCTTTGAGTCATTCTCAAACTGTTTCTTACCGGCAGCATCGGTTGGAGGAGTGGTGGGTATTGTGTATCCACTTTCTACTGAGTCCCATATGTCGTATCCCAACACACACAGATATGTTTGCATCCTATTTTTTTAGAACATGTAATTAGTCCCATCAAACAATGGAGATTTGTTTGATGAGAATCCTTCACCAACTGCCATTGTGTCACTTCCCAGATCACCTTTGCCGATTGAGCTTATTCAGGAACTTGACTCTGATACCAATTTTTAGACTTACAATGGCACTGAGAGGGGGGGTGAATCAGTGTAGCTTTTTATAACTTAAATGTGCAACTCTTAAATCTAAAATAATGAAAACTTAAAACCAGAAACAACAAGTATCACAAGAGAACATCACACAACACAAGATTTAATGAGGTTCACCAGTTTTGGCTACTCAAAAATAGACTGCTTGGACTCCCATCCAAATCTAGCCTTTGCAAAGCACCAACTTTACAATCAATTTACCAGCACCCACTAGAAGGAGCACCAACCCCTAATTTATCTACACCAACAGAAAGGAGCACCAACCCCTGATTTACTAGCATCGACTAGAAGGAGCACCAACCCCTAATTTATCTACACCAATAGAAAGGAGCACCAACCCCTGATTCCAAGCACCAACTCAAAATTCTATTTTGAATCTTTTTGACATAAAAATTCTTTCGCTTTTACAAGACCCTCATTGGTCTATTGCTCACATCAACATCATAGAAGCATAAAGAGAATTGTTAGAGACTCAATATGTTCTATACTCAAATTGCAATCTAAACTTGTTGTCCATGAAACATGCACACTCTTACAGCTCTGCTTACCGCACTCTTATAGCCCTGTCTCATGGCTCACTCTTACGTCTCACTCTTACTGCTCTGCTTACTGCACTCTTACAGCCCTCTCTACTCACTAACTGCTCTGTTTACCGCAATCTTACGACACTCTTATAGCCCTCTTTTCGTAGCACTTTCCCTCTATATGGTGGCACTTTTTCACTATGAGCGGCACCTTAAATATCTATGCAAACCTACTTTTATAATAGGCTTTTCTCTTTATTCTTAACTTCCATATTTACTCATGCAGACTATCAATAGCCACTTTTGTGAGTAACTCCTTTTTGGCACAGTATTTATGCATGCCACCTATTAATAGTTCTGTCTCTTGTTTTGGACTGACAATGTAATGACTGCTCGATGGTTTCACTGTGTCATGTGCCCTGTAACTACCGTTCTTCCTTTAATGCTTTGTTATTATTTTAGCTTGCATGATTTCTATCTGTAACTTCCCCTGTAACTGTCGTACTAACTTCAATTAACTCTTCTTATTTTGGCTGCATGATTTTCCTCTACAACTACCCCTTTAACTGTCGTTCTACTTCAGTTAACTTTACTTCGGCTAGGTTCTTCATTTTAGATTTTCGTCACGTAAAAACAATATGTCGTGATATCGTGACATTTCTGCCTCTTTGTACTCTTCTCGCATTTTACCCGCAAAAACATGACATGTCGCGATATCGTGACATTTCTGCCCCTTTGACCTTTTCTTGGTTGTTGACCATGAAAACATGACATGTCGCGATATCGTGACACTTTTTGCCTTCTTGTCCTCTTCTCAGCTTGCACCCATGAAAACATGACATGTCGTGATATCGCGACACTTTCGCCTCTTTGTCCTTTTCTCGGCTTGCACCCACGAAAACATGACATGTCACAAAATTGTGACACTTTCGTTGCCTTGTGCTCTTCTCTGTATTTCGCCTACGAAAACACATGTCACGAAATCGTGACACATTCACTGCCTTGTGCCTTTTCTTGCCTTGACCTCGCAAAAACAGAACATGTCACAAAATCATGACACTTTTGCTTCTATACTCTCCTTCTTTCCTTTTGTCGTGATATCACAACACTTTTTCTCCTTGGTGCTTTTCTTCTCATCGGGTCACGAAAACCCGACATGTCGCGATATCACGACACTTTTTCTCTGCGAGCTCTTTCTCTCGAACCTGTCGTGAAATCGTGACACTTTTCCGTCCATACAATCCTTCTTGCAAATTGTCATGAAATCGTGACACTTTTCTTTGCGAGCTCTTTCTCTCGAACCTATCATGAAATCGTGACACTTTTTCGTCCGTACAATCCTTCTTGCAAATTATCGTGAAATCGTGACACTTTTCTTTGTGAGCTCTTTCTCTCGAACCTGTCACAAAATCGCAACACTTTTTTGTCTGTACAATCCTTCTTGCAAATTGTTGCAAAATCGTGACACTTTTCTTTGCGAGCTCTTTCTCTCGAACCTGTCATGAAATCACGATAGTTTTCTTTGCTCGTACCTTCTCTCCGAACATGTCACGAAATCATGATAGTTTTCTTTACTCTTTCTCTCTCTTCCAACATGTCGCGATATCGTGACACTTTTTCTACTTACACTATCTTTCTTCTTCTAGTCACGAAAACGCGACATGTCACGATATCGCGCCACTTTTCTTTGCTTGCACCTTTGCTTCCAATATGTCGCGAAATCGTGACAGCTTTTCCAGCTTTTTCTCTCTCCTCCGATATGTCACAAAATCGTGACAGTTTTTCATCTTTTTCTCTCTCCTCTGATATGTCACGAAATCATGACAGTTTTTCTTGCTCGCCCAACATGTCGTGATATCGCGATAGTTTCTCATGCATGCTCAACATGTTGCGATATTGCAACAGTTTTCTTACTTGTCTTTTTATTTGAGCTTTTTGCATATGGGACACTTTGGTCTTCTTGGAAAATTAGACCTCTGAACTCCTGTCCACTACATCAACCGATCTCTCTGTCTGTGTTGACAACAATGAAAAAACTTTTGCTGCACCTAGCTCAACATAGTCCACACTCAAAATGGCAAACAAAGTTTTTAAAAGCTAGTTTGGCCCCTTTTTCCAAAATTTCTTATCTACTATTGTGATCAAAATTTTCTTAGAGGTCAAACACAACTTCAACCTAAATTTGGAGATCAAATTAGATAATTTTACACCATTCTAAGGACATTTCATTCATTTTCTAGAGACTGTAGAGGTAATTCTTTTTTTGGTTAAAACTAGGGTTTTCTTAGGTATTTTTGGTTATTTTCCTTTTTGTTTGTTTTTCCTCAAGCATGTATGCTAGTCCCTAGCTTATCTGATTAGATACTCTTTTTTTTCCTTTGGAAAAATAGATGAGTTCTGTGAGTGAGATCCATGGAACCACCACCACCAACAACAAGGTAATTCCAATTTTAACTCCAAATATAATCTCGATGAGAGATCTAATGTGGAAACATGGAATTAAAGGAATCTTGTTGAATTAAGAATTTTATAAACACTATGAAAGATACATATCAGGAGGTATCCATTGTATAAAATACCTTCTAATTGGGAAACTAATGCATGGTGTGAACCCCTACACGAGAGAAGATGATATGATAAAAAATGAGGTGAAGGCTTGGTTGTACAACAAGGAGAAAATGAAAAGAACACAAAAGGATGAGAGTTATAAAATAAAATGGAGTAGGGCATTGGGCCTCTTTTTATAGGAATGAGTCTGACCTAGAGGATGTTCATGTTGTTGCCAAATATTTTGATCTTAGCCCTCATATTTGATAAGGTAGTGGAAGTGGGAGGATGTAAGTGTTAGTCAAGGCTCTAATACAATATAAACAACCCTTCATAATATCATATAGGGAAGGTGAAGGAAGTAAGTACAACCATGATTAATTTTGGTATTACTGTAACAATCCCTTCAATTATGTGAACCCTTATTAGAAAACCCTAGTGAGGGCATTAAGTGAGGTTGGCAAAGGGATTAATCCATTTGAAAAATTATATTAGTGCTCCATTATTGGATAAGTGTCATGAACACATTTTCCTACATCAAAGAAAATAGATATATGGAGTAGAAAGGGATGCATTATTATCTTTTATGGAATGAAAGATGTGAGGAATAATATGCTTCTAAATTCATGGTGGCTTTGGGTGGATCCATAGTCTTCTTGAAGTTGATTGATACCTATAGAGAGGTGAAGAATGCATAGATGCTATTAAATTTGTTGGAGGTTATATTGAAAGGATTGAAGAATATTATCCAAGTAGTAATGGATAATGTAATAGCATATGTATTTACAACTACACTTCTTGGGGAGAAGTACCCATCTATTTTCTAGATCTTGTATGCTTTTCATTACATTGACCTCATGCCCAAGGTTATTTACTAAGCTATTGGATGAAAATGAGTTGGAATAAAATAGAAGTATATAATTTATCTTATAAAAGTGAGGGAACATATGCGCTCGTATAAATTACACATGTAATTCCACTCAATGGTAAAGAATCCTAGAAATGGTATCCATTCCTTTGTAGAATATATCCAATAATAAATAATCTCCAAATGGAAATATCTCTCCAATATATAGAATTTATGGAGGAAACACAAGCCACACATAAAATATGATGAACCCTAAACATTGACTTAATATAAGTAATAGTTAAATAACTAGACACCATCCTAATATTAGATTGTATCCCTAGAATAATTAAACATGTGCAGTCTAGGTACACATCATATCCTACTACTTAGAAGATTTTTTGTCAAATCTAATAAAAACTCCATGGTTAAGTAGGCCAAACCTTGGGGTAGTGAGTGACCTCTAGGGAAGTCTTGGTCTTATACCCTTTTATTACATACTACAAAACTTGTATTATTCACAAATTTGAACCTAATACCTCCTATATTCTATGAACTGAAATAAAGATGCCATAACCAACAAGTCAAAAATTAACGTATGTAAATATATCTAATGTGTTTGAGGGATTTTTTCCATAGGTGATCTTCATATAGTTGTAGTTTTGGATGTTTATGGATACAATATTTTCCCTTCCATTTTGCATCATCGTATGGATATGCCTTCCATTTAACCTTGAACTTGTGTGTTATCCTCATCCTCACTTCCTCTCCTCTAGATATAGAATACCTTCTAGTTTTTTAACTACCTTTCCTTCATCATCTGTTATAGGTAACTCTATTTGCACCACACTATTATTTTTAATCTATTTCTTCAAGCAAGACAATGGAAGACATCATTTATCTTACCCATTGTTTGGAATATTTAGTGCATATTCTATTTCCCCTACTATTTCCCTCACTTTAAGTGGTCCATAATACCTAGGTTGTATCCTTTGCTTCCTTTTCTTCTTAAGTGTTGTCTAATTATAGGGTTGTAGCCTTACAAATAACATATCTCCTATTTAAAATTTCCTTTTTGTTCTTTGTTGGTCAACCTATTTGTAGCAATACCTAGATTCTACTTCACTATCCTTAGAATATCTTCCATATCTTGAATATAATCCCCTTATATAAGCACTCTTACATATTGTACGATCTAGTATTTTGGCAAAGACACATCATACCCATAGAAGGATCTAAACGGGGATATTCTTATTGATGTATGGTATGCATTATTATACCAAAAGCCTACAAGATATAACTATTTTAACTACTTATCCTATATTTCTCCTACATACATTTGAAAGTACCCCCCCAAACACTTATTAACAATCTTTGTTTAGCCATATTTATATATACAAAACCTAGTGATGAGATACATAGAAATTACCTTCCACTTCTAGTTGGGAGCTGAGTATGGTTGGAGAAAACTTGGATATGAGATTATATGAACCTTATTTATCTAGAAAAAATCATATTTACTAATAAAACTCTCAATATTTAACTTCATTTCAAGCACATAAAAAATTTATGAGATATTCCTCTAAGTTTTCATGAATTAGACATGCCCTATTGATGGAGTAGAATGACCATGCTTAAGATCTCTCTTCAAAAGACTTAAATTTTTTTCTTAAATATATATAATTATTATAGAATATTGATCCATTTATGATAATCCAAAGAAATCCCTTCTTTCCATTATCTATGTCCTACAATTAAATGATTCTTGAGTTAGTTGCATAATATATAACAAGCTCCTCTAACCATACATGATGACTAACAAACATAACATTGTTTGTTAGAATATCACCCCTATGAGATAATACATCGGTTACTACATTCTTCCTTACTTTTTTGTATAGTATATCAAAATCATAGGCTTGCAAGTGATCCACCCACTTTTTATTCTCATCTATGAGTTTACCCTATGATATTAAATATTTTAAACTCATGTGGATTGTATTAATAAATAATTAATTCCAAACAAGAATTGATGCCATTTGACTATAACATGAGTTATAGCTAATATATATTTACTATTTGTGGATATTTTTTTTTCCTTGTCGTTCAAATTCCTACTCTCATAGGTGATTAAAATACCTTCCTAAGATAATACTACTCCAATAAAGCATCATATTTAATGGTAAATAGCTTAGATATTTATTTTGTATCCAATACTAGAGTGGGTGGTAGTGCTTCCTTTAGCTTATCAAAATCTAGTTGTGTTTCACAAGACCAATTAAAAGTATTATTTTTATTTAAATTTGTTAAGGGTGGGGCTATAATGGAGAATTTCTATATAAATTAGTGATTTAATCTTGATAGGCTTAAGAATCCATGTAGTTTCTTCAATGTAGTAGGTATTGACCATTATTTTATTACTCTAATCATTGTTGAATCAATACAAACACCTTTAGCTGAAATGATACGCTCTAAGAAATTTAGATGGCGTATCAAATTCAAACATAGATTAATTGGCAAATATATTTTCCCTTACTAATATATTAAGCACAATACCCAAATTTTCTAAGTGCTCCTCAAGTGAGTTGTAAACTAAAATATTATAAAATAAGACAAGAAAAAAATTTCTAAGGTACTTACCAAATATTTTAGTCATTAGTGCTCGAAGTATAGTTGAAATATTACATAGAATAAATGCCATCATTCTAAATTGATAATATCCTTGGTGAGTCTTGAATGTTATTTTCTCCTAATCTTCTACTTGAAGTGGTATGTTATAATAACCTAATCTAAGGTCAATATTTTAAAAGATTATGACTCCATTAAGCTCATCTAACAAGTTATCAATTCTCTATGGTAATCATATTCAACTCTCTATAGTCTATACAAAATCAATAAAACATATTATTATTCCTTACCAACACTATAGGTGTTGCATATGGGATTTTTCTTGGAGTTATACTCCTTGTATCTAGTAATTCTTGCACTAGTTTCTCAATTTTTTTTTTTTGAAATAACAATACCTGTATGGTTGGACCATCATAGGCCCTTTAGGAGGGTCTAATTCAATCACATGTTCAAGACCATAATTTGGGGAAGCTTATTTGGTAGATTTTAAAGGACCATTTTATGTATATATAGTAACTTGGAGATGGTTGGATCATTATCTTGAACATACAAATTAACATCTATATTTTTTAAAATATAGAGCCTCATCGGACTGAACACTTGTCCCGTTCCTGGTGCTTTCAGTGATGTAAAAGGTTGAAAATTATCGTGACATGGTGGTTATAGGTATGGACTTCACGAAGATTAGTATGGCATCTTTTGGGGTGGACAATGCAAAATACTATGGAGGCCATAAAAATCCAGACAACCTGCTTGGATTCATGATGGTTGCCGATTCCAACATGTAAAAAAACATCTATGTTTTAAAGCCTATCCATAAATATAAAGTGATATTTTTTAAAATATTTGTTACTATGCTTAGAATCTACTACCTTAATTTTCTTTTCTAATAAGGATTTAATTATATATTCCTAACCAAATTTTTAAAAACTCGAGAAACATACTTTATGATTAGTGGAATATATACCCAAAGAATACAATCGTTGCACTCCAAGAACAACATTAGTTTCATCCAACTTTACAATATTAATTTTTTGTTATGTCTTTCTAGGTATTTGATATAATAGACTGATCTAAGGTCAATATTTGAAAATACTATGGCTCCATGAAGCTCATTTGACAAGTCATCAATGTTGGATATGGGAAACTTATTATTTATGGTAATCCTATTCACTTATCTTTGGTCTATACAATGACAATAAGACACACCCTTCTTCCTTGTTGACACTACATGTGTTGCATATAGGATTTTTCTTAGAGTTAAAATCCTTGCTTCTAGTAATTTTTGCACTAGTTTCTCAAAATTTTATTTTTGAAAATAGCCATACCTATATGGTTAGACCACCACCGACCCTTTAGGAGAGTTTAATTCAATCACATGTTCAAGATCACAATTTGGGGAAGCTTCTTTGGTAGATCTTGGAAGAAAATTTTATATCTTTCTAGTATTTTAAATATGGTTAGATCATTCTCTTTATCATACATATTAGAATCAATGTTTTAGATCTTATCCATAAATTTAAAGTGACCTTTTTTAAAAGCTTTAGTATATGCTTAAAATATACTAACTTATTTTTCATTGCTAACAAAGCTTTAATTGTATATTCCTATTCATATTTTTGAAAACTCAAGAAATATTCTTGATGATTAGTGGAATATGTCACCAAAGAATACAACCATTGCACTCCAAGAACAACAACAATTCCACCTATCAAATTGCTAAAACTTAGTAGTGAGGTTGGGTGATTTTTTTTTATATGAGGATTTTGAATATGAATGTGTGAGGGTTTCATCTATGGTTCAAGTGTAGACATCAACATAGGGTATTTTTTAGGGCCTATGAGCCCTAATGGATAGTTTTTATTTTGTTGTTTCTACCAAAGATAATCATGAGATATGTTGTAGGAGACCCATGTTGGGTTAGTAATCTATCATTATATAAATCTTCATGCTAAAAACTTGATTGAAAACTGCTTCCAATTTGTTGTCCAAGGAAAAAGAATAAATTACACCTTTCATCGATGTCTAAGGCATGGATTAAAGAGACCTAAAAATAAGTTTCAATTTGTAGATCAAATAAGAGAAGCCTCCTTAGGAAAAGAAAAAATGGTTCAAAACTCAAGCAATCTCGATGCTAAGGAAAACCCCCAAAAAAAACCCACTACGGAAATGCCTTTCAACTGTAAGTATTTTGGGATTCAACCTCAAAAATAAATTTTAGGGATGCTCTCTATGGTGGACAGTCGTAAAATAATGATAACATTATTCTTAAGGATTCTCATAGACCTATAAGAATGCCTAATATTGATCCTAGAAAAAATGAGTTAAGATGTCTAAGAGTAGTTGATGGAACACTAGTTGTTGAGCTAAAAATGGGTGACATTTAGGATGACATAGATATGGAGAGAAAGGGATTGATCTATAATTTCTTGGAATTTCATATGATCCTATATGATTTCAAAGTGTGGGTTACAAAATACTAGAAAAAACAAGGTGAATTACAAATATCTATTTATCCAATGGTTATTTTCATGTTACTTTTGCTTATTATGAAGACAAAGAAAATATTTCAAGGGGTACCTAGTTCTTTGTAAGGATAGGGTTTCTCATGAATCCTTGGCATACTAAATTTAAAGCTGAAGAAGAGATGCATTCTATAGAACCTATATGAGTTAGACTCTTTGGCCTCCCAATTGAATTCTGGAATTCGATTGTGTTTTCTACAATCAAAAAATCCCTTGGAAATTTCATAATCACTACTCACTATACACACAAATTTGAACACATTATTTATGCCTGAATTTGTATCTTAATGGATTTTGACAAACCCCTTCCATAAAAATATTATTATTATTTGGGGAGGACACTTGGGAGTAGGTGGTGGACTATGAAAACATTTATTTCCATTGTAGAATATACCATGAATATGGTCATTTGGCTAGTGTTTGTCCAAATAATATTCCAGATAAAAATAAATAGGACTCAAACTTAGTAGGTTTCCAAATGCCTAAAAAGAAAAACACTAAAAAAAATCCAGTTATGAAGGATCAAGAAATGTTGTCAATTATTTTTTTTGGTAGTATTTCAACAAATAGCCTCCTAGGTGAGGAAGAGGACATAATGGAGACAAAAATCCTAGAAACATAGTTTAAAATTGTAGGGAAGGACTCAAAGATAAATCCAAAAATCAAAGGTTTTCAACAAAGAAAAAAGGGAGAAAACATAGACAAGAAGAACAATATTCTAAATGCTAGAACTTCAAAAAATTCAAACCCCAAGATAGAATTTGTTGAACCTTCCAATAATGTTTTAGTTTTGTATACAAATAGTTTAGGGTTAGAAGCTATCCCAAATTCACTGGAGGCAAGACAAGAAACAAGCAATTTTTTTTTTGAATATGGGCACTACCCAAAATATAAGTTGCAATACTAATCAACATAATATGGTAAAGTAAGGTGAAAATATTGTAGAAGAAGGTAATATCAATGCCTTACAAATATATTTAGCCCCTTTATTAATGAATATTATCACTTGGAATATTATAGGACTCAAAGGGAGTCTGTCATAATAGGATTGTTGATGCTTTAGATAATTGGACACTGGACTAAGTTGATCTTTCTTAATATGGAAACCCTCCCAAATGGTGGGCTTTGTAAATCAGGGGTACTCTTCTTTCTATCCTTTCTCTAGATGGCTCCAATTCTAGAGATACCCAGTTCATTTTTTCTTTGTTTTAGCTTCTCTTTGGTTCAGTCAGGGTTTTTCAATTTCCAACTTAGATTGATATTTCTTATGTTTCCTCTGTTGAATCTTGGATAAATGCCTATTTTTTCTTTCATTTAATTTTTCAATGTGTGTGTGTTTTTGTGTTATTTTTGTTGTGTTTTGTTTTTGTGTTGTTTTTTGTGTTTTTGTTGTATTTTGTGTATTTTTTTTTTGTTTTTTGTGTTGTTTTGTTGTTTTTGTATTTTTTGTGTGTTTTTATGTTTGTTTTTGTTTGTATTTTTTTTGTTTTAGGTATGCTTTTTGAGTGTGTCGAAGGGGGTAGGCTAGGTGTGATACCTTGGGTCTTACCCGAAAGTGGCACCCCGAAAGGGATGTTTTCCACACAAAAAATAATAATTCCACCTACCTCTACTACATGAAATATCTGTTGATGTATAACTTTGTACGCATAGCGTAAGATTATGCATTGAACCTTTATAATGAATAAAATCATGCATTGGGATTTGAATTTAAAAAAAATTAAAAGCATCTATAGGGAGGCCTAACTTCTTAATGCATCTCTTATCAAAAATAGTCAAAGGACTTATGAGATCTACTTATACCAATGCCTTTTTCTTCTTTATAAACCTAAATTTTTTGAATAAGGATGAGAACACGCACAACACAAATTTGGATTTTGGGATGCATTTCTTTGATCAAATATATGGTTCTGGTTACTATGATTGATTTTACCTTGATGTGCATCTAATATACTAGATCTATCATGTGTATACCCCTTTTAAGTAGAACCAATATTTTTTTTTTGATGCTACAACATGAACTTTTTTCCTCCAAGCTACAATAATAAATTTTCTAAAGTATTAGGTTAAAAAAACTTTACCTCGATATAAAATTTTTATCCTTAGGTTAGAAATATAAATGTCCTAAACTATATTAGATGACAATTTACTTTTAACATCAAAACCTAAAATTTATGTATGTATTCCTCCACAAAAATATCCCTTTGAAATAGATGCATGAGCTAAACATCATATGGCTCATCTTAATCATGATGTGACCTATGTAATAAAGCATCTCCAAAATATATATAATATCCTCTATGGTTTTTTGAGATCCATATCTCTCCCCATGTATAAGCTACTTCATCCGTATGATGCAAGGCTACATTAAGTTTATCCTCCTATTTTAAGATCCATTGTATCTATAAAGCTAGTTTTACCTTAGCCATTCATGCACCTACACCTTATTGAAAATTTTGAATTAGAGAATTCACATTTGTATCTTATAAAAGGGACCATGAGCCCATGCATTTGGTGAGTTTTGTGGGTTGTTGGCTCTCCCTATAAAATAATTTTTATTTTCTTCATATTGATCATATTCCTTTGAATAATGGACCAAAAGGTTTCTTTTTGAACCCATATTTTCTCTTTTTAATTTTTATATCTCACCCCTGATATCTATACACATCATGGTGAGGTTGTCTTCCACTTGCTTCTAAGTCACATATTTAGGCTAGTTTCTCTGTCCTTGAGGTATTCTTTTCTTTACAATTTGCACAATATTCTCTCTTCTCTTAAAAGAACTTAGCTAAGAATACCCAAATATATAATTTTGTGAACTCAAACCCTAATTGCACAACAAGAAGTAAAAATTAATGGCTCTGATACAATTTTATAAGATGTTTGATGGAAAATATTTTAGAATGATCAAAGAAAATATATGTAATAATTTTTTTTCATAAAAATAGGAGAGCCTACACACCCATATAGGTTGCATCCACAATTCCACTAAATTGTAAAAAAAACCTACAAATGGTCTTCTTTCCTTCATATAGAATATCCAATAATGCATAATACCCAAATGGGAATATCTCTTCAATATATAGCATATATGGAGGAAACCCTAGCCACACATAGAATGTGATGAAACCCTAAAATTTATGACTTAATATAGGTAATAGTAAAATAACTAGACAACATCCTAATATTAACCACACCCCTAGACTAATTAATCCTAGTACACTAAAATAAAACATGTTGGATCTAGATACACAATAACATTGCAAACCATGGTGCAAGAGGTAAAGAACATTATAAAGTTTATATATCACCACACATGGATGGTAATGTTGATGAGGGAGCATAATGATGGGAGGAATATTCTTTGCCCTATGGATCAGTTTATTTTTCTCAAAATTTATTGCTTTATAGAGGCTTCTAGCAACATCACCTACTTTGAAATGGATGTTAGTGAGCAAGGAATGGTATGCCTTACCATTTCATTTAAAATAGGACAAGGAAGTGGGTCTAGAGATAAGCTTTTGATGTTTTATTTTGGGTGAGCATTAGGTACATTGTCAAGGTAATTTGCTATTCAAATTTAAAGTTTAAAAATATTATTTTACACTTTGAATTTTTAGTATTTATTTTTGTAAATAATTAATATTTCTTTAATTATAGGTGAAAAAACCCTTGGTAAGGGCTATTTGTCTTATAGATGGAAAAAAAATAGCAATGAGTTATCTATATGAGGTAATGAATAGAGAAAAAAGGTCATTGATCACTATTATAGTGGTAACCAATACAAGTATGAACCAATTTTGGCATATCATTAGTAAGATATGGATGATGCAACTCCATTTACTTATTCATGGAATATGGCACTTCTTGAACCCCAAATCCTTTCACATTGGTAGTCTTATCATGGATGAAGAGGTCCAAGGGGTTATATAATTACATAGAGAGAATGATAGATGACCTTGCCAAATATTACTTGATGGCAATCCGGGATTCACACAAACACATTCACAGTAATTTCATGGTAATTTCATTAAAAATAGCTTAATACGGTTTACAGTAGTCTCTCTAGTATAACACTTCTCCCCCAATCCCGAACTTCACCATCCCCCATCCTTACAGCATTTCAGGTTTTTAACGAGGCCCCCGATCCTCTCGGCCATCAATGCCCTGCCTAACAAATTCAAATTCTAATTTTCCCTCCCTCGGTCGAACTTCCTAAATTTTTTCATAAATGGCCACTTCCTTACCCACCATGAAAACCTCATTAAAGATCTTCTCTGACCTGCAAACGCCGCCTTGGTCAGATCGTCCTTTTGTGCCTCTGTTTCGCCCATAATGTCCATGCTCTATACTGTTGTGAAGACCATTCCCATTTTAATACACGCGGTCGCCAATTTCAATTTCAATCTTTGTGGCAGCCCACGCGTTTAATTAATTAATTTTTTTTTTTGCTTTGTCTTTGACTGACCGTGCCACTTTAACACACATGGAGGTCGCGTGTCACTATGGCTTTCCTTCACATTTGAACACGTGTCCACAATCTTGTCTTCATACTTGTCATGATACCGCGACATGTCGCAATATCGTGACATGTCGCGATATCGCGACCCACTGTCCCTTTGCTTTCACCTTGGCAGAAAAAGTCGCGATATCATGACATGTCGTGATATCGCGACCCAACGGTCACCTCTCTTCCGTTTGCAAATGATGTCGCGATATCGCGACGTCGTGATATCGCGACGTCACGATATCATGACCAAAACCTTCTCCCCTTCTTCGTCTGCACCAAGCCTTTGATTTTAATTGCCAACTGTTCAACGATGTTGAAGTCGGAACAAGAGTCGCGATATCACGACGTTGCGATATCGCGACGTCGCGATATCACGACTCAAATTGGCCATTGCCATTTTGAAGCTTTGGGATCATGATTTCGTGACCCCAATGCAACTTGTGCCTTTACACTTAAACTTCCTCTTCTTTTTACAAAACCTCCCTCTTGGGCCAAGATTCGAAACAAACCCAACACAAGTACTTAGAAAATAAAAGCAAACAATAAAATGATTTGGAGGATGCAAGATTGCTCCTTGACCACCGGATGCTCCTGCATCAGACACCTGGGGTAGATAAAAAAAGTGACCCTCACTTTTGTTTGGCTAAGGGGAGACCCAAGCGGTCAACTTCCGTCTTCGACAACCAAGTCGCATCTTCAGTTGGTCTGCCCCTCCACTTGATCAAATACTCATTATACTGCCTGTTTCGGGTGCTCCGGCCTTCACGGGTATCTAATACTTCCTCGGCCTCATCTGTGCTTGGAATAGAGGCTGGAAATTGCCATGGTTCTGGACTTTGCATGTTTGTACTTTCTCCCTCATGATATTCCACGAGATCTGAAATATTAAAAATAGGTGAAATATCAAGTCAACTCGGCAATTTCACTTCATACACATTTCCTGACTCCCGCTTTCCCAGTATTTTGCATGGCCCAAACTTTTTCATCTTCAATTTATTGTAAGTCTTGGCAGGAAATCTCTCCTTCCTGAGATACACCATAACCTCATCTCCAATCTCGAACTCCTTGAACCGCCACTTCTAGTCTGCCCTTGTCTTATATTGACTGTTCATTTTTGTAATCTGTCTTCTTACTTCCTCATGCAGACTTTTTATATGCTCTGCAAATTCTTCTTCCTCGGCACTACATTTTTCTCTTCTGTCCAACTTTCTTATTTCAGACACATTCCTTGGGCTATTTCCATATACTATCTGGAACGGTGATTTATTTGTGCTTTTATTAACTGAACTGTTATATGCAAACTCTGCCTGTGGTAAGACCAAATCCCATCCCTTGGGTTGATCCACTATCAAACACCGTGATAAATTGCCCAGGCTTCTATTGACCACCTCCGTCTGCCCATCTGTCTGTGGATGGTATGTTGAACTGAATTTCAAGTCTGTCTTCAATTTCTTCCACAGAGTTCTCCAGAAATACCCAACAAACTTTGTATCTCTGTCTGAAACTATACTTCTCGGTAAACCGTGAAGTCGTACCACTTCTTTGAAGAACAACCCAGCAATGTGAACTGCATCACTTGTCTTTTGGCAGGGAATAAAATGTGCCATTTTGGAGAACCGGTCCACCACCACAAATATTGAATCATTTCCTCTCTGTGTTCTCGACAATCCAAGAACAAAATCCATGCTTATGTCCTCCCATGGTCTCTCAGGCACAGGTAATGGCTGGTACAATCCTGTATTTTGTTTTACACCCTTTGCCATCTGGCATATTCTGCAACTTTGCATAAACTTCCGTACATCTTGCCGAAGTTGTGGCCAGTAGTAATTTTCCTCAATCAAGGCAATGGTCTTATCCCTACCAAAATGCCCGACCAATCCTCCGTTGTGCTTTTCTTTGATTAAATTCTCCCGCATGGAACTTCGGGAATGCACAACTTACTACCCTTGAACATCATCCCATCTTGGATTAAGAAATCCAACCATTTTGTTCTATCCATAGTAAGAGGTATTGAGCAAGCCTTCCAGGCTTCTGCAAAATCCGGATCTACAGGGTATAGACCCTTCAGTTCTTCAAACCCCACTACTTCCACTGTCAATCTGGTCAGTGAGTCGCATGCTACGCTAAGGCATCCGCAACCTCGTTTGACTTCCCACTTCTGTGCTTCAGTACAAAGGTATAAATTTGGAGGAACTCCACCCATTTCATGTGCCTTTGGTTCAGTTTTGTCTGACTATTAATGTATTGCAAAGCCTGATGGTCAGTAAACAGTACAAACTCCTTTGGCAATAAATAATGTCTCCACTTTTTTAGGGCCTGAACTATAGCATAAAATTCTTGATCATAGACAGAATACTTTTTCCGAGCATCATTTAACTTTTCATTGAAATAAGCAACTAGCTTGCCTCCTTGACTCAGTACCACCCCTATTGCACTGCCACTGGCATCACAGTCCACCTGAAATACCTTGTTGAAGTCTGGAAGTGCCAAAACAGGCTGCTCTGTAACTTTTCTCTTCAATGTATCAAAGCTCCTTTTAGCCCCTAATGTCCATTTGAACTCCTTTTTATCTCCCCTCATTGTCTCTGTGAGAGGTGCACAAATACTGCTGAAGTTATTTATGAACTTCCTATAAAAACTGGCCAGACCATGGAATGACCTCACTTATGTTGTGCTCCTTGGAGTAGGCCATTCAATGATGGCTCTCACCTTTTCGGGGTCCATCTTCAGGCCTTCTGCAGAGATTACAAACCCCAAGTATACCAATTCCTTCTTGACAAAATTACACTTTTTCAAATTTATTAATAACTTGTTCTTCTTGCGACTTTTCAAAGACTCTCCTGATATGCATCAGGTGTTCCTCTAGGGTCCGGCTAAATATCAATATATCATCTAAATAAACAATAACAAACTTTCCCAGAAATTATTTCAGTACTTCATTCATCAGCCGCATGAAGGTACTTGGTGCATTGGACAGTCCAAAGGGCATGACCAACCACTCAAACAGGCCTTCTCTTGTCTTGAAGGCTGTCTTCCATTCATCCCCCTCTTGGATACGGATCTGATGATAACCACTTTTCAGGTCAATCTTTGTGAAGTACTCAGCTCCACTTAAACAGTCCATGATATCATCCATTCTTGGTAACGGGAATCTGTACTTAATAGTAATTTTGTTGATGGCCCGTGAATCTGTACACATCCTCCATTCCCCATCCTTCTTTGGCGCTAGCACTGCAGGTAATGCGCATGGACTCAAACTTTCCCGAATTAATCCCTTTTCTAATAATTCTTGGACCTGTCTATTTAACTCCTCAGTCTCTACAGGTGTCATCCTGTGTGCGACTTTATTTGGCAGGCTTGATCCTGGTACTAAATCTATATGATGGCTAATTTTTCTCACAGGGGGTAAGCCCTCAGGCACATTGTCAGACACAATGTCTGGAAATTCCTCCAGCAGATTTAGAACTTCTGTTGGGGTATCCCGACATTCCTTCCCCCTAACTCTAGGGATTATTGCATAACATAAATGTTCATGCTTTAACCCGTTCAGAAAATCTCTCCCCTCAACTAAACAGACTCTGGAAATATTACATACCTTTTCATCTGTATCCTTCAATGGCTTTAGTTTATGGCGTACACCATTCTTTGTCAATGAGTAGGTGTTGGCACGACCATCATGTACTGCACTCTGGTCAAACTGCCAGGGTCTCCCCAGCAACATGTGGCAAACATCCATGGGTAAGATGTCACATAGGACCTCATCACAATAATTCCCAATGTTAAATTTAACAGAACACTGCTCATTGACCAAAGCTCCGTGGTCCTTTTGTAACCATGCGACCCGATATGGGTGTGGGTGTTTCTTCCTTTCTAACCGTAACTTTGTAACCATTTCCTCAGAAACCAGGTTATCCGTGCTACCATTATCAATAATGATATTGCAAACCTTGCCCGCACATTTACATCTAGAGCAGAATAAACTTTTCCTCTGGTCTGTGTCCTTCTCCTCATTCAACAGGACTCTTCTTACAACCATTGTTTCTCATCTCTCCGCTTCTTCGGAATGCTCAGATTCAGCATCCCCCTCTGCCACAGCAGCTCTAGCTGGGCCCTCAGGCCTCTTGTTTGTTCTTTCTTGGTGTTGTGGACATTCAAATGCCCTGTGTCCTTCACCACAGTGGAAACATGTTCCACGAAATACTCCCCTTCCAAACCCTCGTCCAGATCCACTCCGTCCTCTTGGGTAGCTATTCTGATCTCGGGGCTGATAAACATCTTCTTCTTTTTGGTCCTGGTTACTACTGGCTTCACCAGTCTTCTTCGGATCCTTGTACTTCTCTCCACTGGTCCTCCCACCAGTCCTTCCACCTCGGCCTCTTCCTCTTTGCTTGCCTTCAAACCGTCGGTTTAGCTTTTCTTCTACCTTCAAGGCAAATTGATAAGCATCCTCAATGGTGTTTACTCGAACCAGGCTCAGTTCTTCCTGGATACCAAGCCTCAACCCATTAATGTAACGGGATACTTTCTCTTTATTTGCCTCTAAATGCCCTGTTCTAATAGAAATTTTGTAAAATTCTTCAGTGTACTCTTGGACAGTTTTGTTTGTCTGTCTCAAGCTCTACATTTTTCTTAGCAGATCCAACTCGTAATCTGTCGGGATGAACTATATTTTAAGCTTCTCCACCATTCTATCCCATCTTGTTATTCTCTCTTTCCCTCTTCTGTTTCTCTCCAACTGCATTCCCCTCCACCAAATGCTGGCATGACCCTTTAACTTGGTCTTAGCAAATCTGACCCGATTAGGGTCTTCAATCTCCTCATACTCGAAATATTCCTCTAAATCATTTATCCAGTCAATCACTTCTTCTGGATTCATATTTCTCGAGTAGGTAGATACCTCCATTTTTGGCTATTTTCCAATCTGAGAGATGGCCTTATACAACCGGGCCTGAGCTGGATCCACGACTTCTGCTTCTTCCTCAGACTGTTCTTCCTCTTCAACTTCATCTTCACTTTCCTCTTCCCCTCCGGGTTCACGCCTTCTACGTAACTCTGCTTGCAAGGCTTGAACTTGTCTTTGCAAGGCCCGAAAGTCTTCGGTCGGCACCACATTTCCTGCTCCGCCACGGTTCCTTCGTGGAGGCATGATATTTTCTCTGTATTATTATTATTATTATTTTTTAGAATTCTTCCATAGATCCTGGTGCAACTGCCTCTCTCCGGCGATCTGTTACACGCTCAGGAGCTCCCACTCTAATACCACTTGATGGCAAGCCGAGATTCACATAAACACATTCACAGTAATTTCATGGTAATTTCATTAAAAATAGCTTAATACGGTTTACAGTAGTCTCTCCAGTATACCACTTCTCCCCCAATCCCGAACTTCACCATCCCCCATCCTTACAACATTTCGGGTTTTTAACGAGGCCCCCGATCCTCTCGGCCATCAATGCCCTACCTAACAAATTCAAATTCTAATTTTCCCTCCCTCGGTCGAACTTCCCAAATTTTGTCATAAATGGCCACTACCTTACCCACCATGAAAACCTCATTAAAGATCTTCTCTGACCTGCAAACACCGCCTTGGTCAGATCATCCTTTCGTGCCTCTGTTTCGCCCATAATGTCCATGCTCTGTACTGTTGTGAAGACCATTCCCATTTTAATACACGCGGTCGCCAATTTCAATTTCAATCTTCGTGGCAGCCCGCGCGTTTAATTAATTAATTTTTTTTTTTTTTCTGCTTTGTCTTCGACTGACTGTGCCACTTTAACACACGTGGAGGTCGCGTGTCACTATGGCTTTCCTTCACATTTGAACACGTGTCCACAAGCTTGTCTTCATACTTGTCGTAATACCGTGACATGTCGCGATATCGTGACATGTCGCGATATCGTGACATGTCACGATATCGCGACCCATTGTCCCTTTGCTTTCACCTTGGCAGAAAATGTCGCGATATCGCGACATGTCAGGATATCGTGACCCAACGGTCACCTCTCTTCCGTTTGCAAATGATGCCGCGATATCGCGACGTCATGATATCGAGACCAAAACCTTCTCCCCTTCTTCGTCTGCACTGAGCCTTTGATTTTAATTGCCAACTGTTCAACGCTATTGAAGTCGGAACAAGAGTCACGATATCGCGACGTCACGATATCGCGACGTCGCGATATCACGACTCAAACTGGCCATTGCCCTTCCGAAGCTTTGGGGTCACGATTTCGCGACCCCAACGCAACGTGTGCCTTTACACTAAAACTTCCTCTTCTTTTTACAAAACCTCCCTCTTGGGCCAAGATTCGAAACAAACCCAACACAAGTACTTAGAAAATAAAAGCAAACAATAAAATGATTTGGAGGATGCAAGATTGCTCCTTGACCATCGGATGCTCCTGCATCATTACTTTACCCTTTCCTAATTGTAAACTTGTAAGGCTACTCATGTGAGCCTATTTCATCCTCCTATAAATAGTCAAGGTCAACCTTACAACTAGGTAAAATATTTAAAATTTTAAAGTTTAAACATTTTTTAAGTATTTATTATAATTTATAATTTCACATTCACAATGACATAATTACAAACGTAAATTAATTCTTTGAAAATAATATTTATGTGTATTTATGTTGGGAGGATTATGGTTTAAAAACTCCTAATATGAGGACGATGGCTATTTGTATATTTAGTTAGCATGGTATCTATTTGAGACCATATACACCAAGAAGCACAATGGGTTAAACTATAAATGCTTCAATAAATTTATATTTATACAATACAATATTTAAAATCAACTTAAAAATTGGATATGAATGTATCCTATGAGGTGATTGACTTAGATGAGCTAGATCCACTACTAGATTGGATTGTTGAGAGTTTTTCGAATGCCAAGTTTACAATAAAAATATCAAGGCACTAAAGGAGAAAGAAAACCATTTTAGAGGATTGGAGAAGATATACCATGGTGAAATCATACATAATGAGCCTCTTTATTTGATCATCTATCCAAATTCAATTCCAATCATCTACTTTGAGGGGGAGAATGGGAAACAAATAACATTCTAAAAGCTACTTTATTTTTTAAATTTTAAATTTGTATGATATAGTTGGTTGGATTTCATGATCACAAACTATAATTATACCATTCTTTATAAATATATAATATAAAATCAAATTTGTACCTTTCTTAGTGTTGTTTAAAATATTTTTTAATTGAAATTATTTATTTATTTTTTTTGCTATAATTTCTTGAGTTGCTGATAAAATCTTCAAAATTGGGGCGCCAAATTTATTCCATGTTACAATTTTTCCAACTATGGAGACTATAAATTTTGAAATTTATGACGCTAAAAAAGTAATTTACTTCATTTGCAATTGGCAATATGTTAGAGATGCTAAGTTGTAGTTGAAGAATAATAATATTGAGAAGCATTGTAAAAAAATATTATTAAAAAAAAAAGTTTGGAGAACTAGAGATAAGTCAACATGGAAGACTATATATGAAAATAAGTATGTTAAGGATATAAAAATATGTAAAGAAGATAAATCATACTTATAGTGAAGAAATGAATGTACCAATTTTAATCTTATTGAAATAGAAATTATCAATAGATTTGTAATAAGAATATCATTTTATACTTTTTAAAACTTGAAGACTAATGTTAGATTATGTTAATTATAGAGATATGGATGGATAATTATAAAACATATGGGTAAAATCATCAAATAAGACTTTGAAGAAAATATTCAAACAATATAATATTTTATTGTGTCATTAGATGAGGCACTTGGGTTTGTATGAACATTTGCATAATCAATAAATCTTATAAGAAATGCATATTTTTATCTTTGTGTAAATTGAAAAAGGAAACAATTACTATTGAATTTGATTTTCTTTTTTTCATGATAAGGACCCTTTCAAAGATGTAGATGAATTAGATACACTAAACAATTATAGAAATTTGGTGTGACTTGGAGCAAGTGGAGCATATATTATGTAGGGAATCAAAAAGGAATTTAAATTCAATTGTAACCCAATGTTGCACTCTATATGGTTGGTATCCAGTGTATGGTACAACACATAAATTTCAAATATAAACCCTTTAACAAGTAAAAATTGATAAAAAAAACAAAAATACTTACAATTGACCTACATGTTTTTATCAATATAAATTTAAATGAGATTGTAGAATTCAAGAATCTTAAAAAATGGTTTTAAAAATGAGAAGAAGATTTTTTATAAACAATGAAGCATGATGGATCTTCCTTTGTAATCTGTAAAAATCTGCTTATGATGAATACATTTCCTTGGTTGATTTTATACCTAAAAATAATTTCAATATAAATAAATCATAAATAATATTATATGAAGCAGGTGATGTTAAAATATTGTTGGATTTATGTGGCATTATTTTAGACAATGCTATATAAAATATATAGATTGCTAAACACAATGCAAAATCAAACATTATATATGACAAAATATACAAAATTAAATAAGTAGACATGATAGCCAAATATTTACCATCAGGTCTGCCACTTTGTTACCTTCATGAAAAATGTGCTAAATTTGAGCCTCAGATCTCGAACAAAATATTATGACTGCTTCTGCAATAATATTTGCTATCTTCCAGGGAGCTAGATTTCTTGACTAGATTAACAATATTTAAAGAACCCCCCTCCACTATAAATTTATTAAAACCAGGTATTCCACCAATAAGAGGCCTTGAAGGAGGTATTATATGATTTATTTTGTAACAATAATTAGTTTTCTTTTAGACTATTTATTATAATTTTTTTTGTTGCACTTGTATTTCAGGAAGGAAACTAGCAATCTAGATTTGGTAAAGCAAACTATGATAGTGCAATACTTTGGAATTATTATTCTACTAATATGCAAGGCATAGATAGTACAGGTGAATTTTTGGCATTGTGAATACTGTTATAGGAAAATGTCTAGGAAGTTGCTAAATTCTGGATTAATTGTATTCATATAGAAATTTGATAAGTTCCATAAAATAAATATCAAGAATTCAAACTTTTTATATAAAATGATGTAGGTTTCTAGCTATATCATCTCATTTGAGATGATAAGTGTATCTATTTGTAAATTCTCACGATCTAAAGAAGAGAGATGTAATTTATCAAGGGTGGGGGACCCGAGTACAACCCCTTATTATCCATCCAGTAATGAGGGCATCACATTCCTAGGTTAGATTTATTTTCTCCTAGGTTATATTATTAGTTAATAAACTTAACACAAGTCTTAGTTGGCTTTGTTGTTAGTTGTTAGCTAATAATTAGGGTTAGCATATTTTATTTTACCTCCATATTTGTGCGAGGAGGTATGAAATGAGAGCGTATTATTGGTATTTGGGCATATTTGTGCCTATATAAACCTTATAATTATCAATGCAAATCAATTAGGTTTTTTTACCTTTTCACTAGTATCAGAGCATCAACATTGAATAACTATGCTCCAATTGGATTATACCATTTGGCTTTGATTTTGGACTCTCTAAATGTTGCATTATAATTTTTGCTGTTGAAAATTTTTGTTGGAAAAATTTTGTTGACAACTAATATATTGTTAGCAATTTCATCCATTAATGGTAGGTCTAGTGTTGGCATAGTTTATTTACAAATAAATTTTATTCAACATATCTTCTTAAAGTTTTCTAGATGCCTGATGGGTCAATTCCATAGCTAGAATAAATGATGGACTATCCGTTGGCTGATAGGTCAAACCTGCAACTAGAAGAAATGGCAAACTAGCCATTGGATGATGGGTCAAACCCACAACTACAATAAATGAATGTATGTGGATGACCTGACACGAGGATAATGTAAGCTAATATGGCAAACCGACTAGGCATGATGGGGGAACCATTTCATAGGTGGGTCCTAGGGAGCCTAAGTGGCAAAGGCTCAAAGACTCTATCTACAAGGATAATAAGAGGACACATGAAGAACACAAGCTTATACTGAGAGGGGGGGTGAACAGTATAAGATCAACTTTCACTTTTATTTCCCAAACAATAATATCTAATATTATTAATGGCAATATCAATAATAGTAATCAAAGCAATGCACAAATCATCACACACAATAGAGATACCAATTTAATGCAGTGCACCCAATGTGGGCTACTCCATGGAGAAAATATTTCTATTAAGATTTTCTCAAAAAATATCTTGGGAATAAATTCCCTATTACAATATTTATGGAAATCTATCCAAAGGAGACACCAATCCCCTATACTTTTATTTGTGGATCTCTCTCCATAGGATAACTCTTTTCTCTTTTCTCTGGTCCATGGAACTTTATACACGATACCTCTATCTCCTCAAATGGTTCATGGATCTTTCTCCATAGAAGAACTCTATCTTTCTATCTGGTTTGTGGATCACACTCCACAAGAGAACTCTTTCCTCTCTGCTATAGTTCATGTAACTCTATCCACAAGAGAACTCTTTCTCCTTGTTCTGGTTCGATGATCTTCTAGAAGACTTATGCCCCCACTGTTCTAGCTTATGGATCTCTCTCCATATAAAACCTATATCTTCACTGCCTTGGATAATGGATCTCTATCCACTGGAGACTATTGTCCTTTGCTCTATCACCTCCAAAGCTTACTCTCAGCTCTATCTCAAGTCTGCACCAAACTCTATCCCAAGTCTAGTATAAATTTTCTCTATCTCTACTCAAAAATATACTCACAAATGTGCTCACAAATCTATCTCAAATCTATCCTCAAGCCTTCACACAAAGCTTGATCAAATCACCAATCAATTCTGCTATATCTTCCCCAAGCCTTAACACAAAGTTTGAAAAAATCAATAAATCAACTCTTCTTAGATCTACCCCAAGCCTTAACACAAAGCTTGAACAAATCAATAAATCAACTCTATTCAGATCTACCCCAAGCCTTACCAGAAAGCTTGAATAAATAAATCATACTATCAAGTCTTCATATATAATTGCTCAAATATGCCTTCAAGTCCTCTCAAGAACTTGCTCAATCTGCTCTCAAGCCTTCACAAAGACTTGCTCAAATCTACCTTCAAGTCCTCTCAAGAACTTGCTCAATCTGCTCTCAAGCCTTCACAAAGACTTACTCAAATTTGATCTAGCATATGCTCAAACTTGCTCTAACACATGTTCAAAAAAACTCACAAAATATGTTTAATCAATCTCAAATATTTCTCATAATGCTATCAAATATTTTATCTAATATTCAAAGTAATTATTTTAACTTGAAGCAGTTTAGACATATTCTATTCAGAATTCATTTAACCTCTCGAACATATAGAGAATGATGTACTCTATAAAAAACTCAATATGTTCTACTCAATCATTAAGTCTGCAACTTTCAAAAATATGATTTCTAATGTTTGCACATTTACTTTCAATATTACTCAAAACCAATGCTCAAGAATTTCACTCAATCATTCAACCAATGAAACACAACTTGCTCACAAATGTATTACATAAAAATTTTATATTTAAATTTTTAATGGTATGTTTTACTTTGTTGAATATATGTTATTTCATAGTCAAGCTATGGAACAAAGCGATAAATTTGGCTATAGTTTTCATGAAAGGGATGTAAACTCTAGGTACAATCAAGCATTGAAGAAAGCTGGTTGTTTGTAGAATGTCTCTTCAATATATGAGAAAGTCTCTTTTGTTAGAAGGAATATCTCTAAAGGATATTTGGGTTCATGAGTGGATGAACCTCTACCCTCTATGAAAATTTTAGAGGATAAACTTGGGTTGGAACTGCTTGATCATGAAGTCCGAACAATTATCTGCAAACTCAAGGGCAAAATACTAGGCCTGTAGGAGCTCAAAGGATACATTAAAGATTAGTGGACCAATACAAAATTTCAAGTAACTTTCCTACCCATATTTTTTTTTTGTTTCCTTTTTAATTTAGTAGATAGATATAATTGATTTTTTAGATAAATGAGGGTGTCTATATAAGACCTTGGACTCCTAGTTTCAACCCATTTATAGAAGAAGTTAATGTCTTCCCAGCTTGGGTGAATCTTTATGCTCTCCCTGTGGAGTTTTGGTGAGATAATATATTCACAAAAATTGGTAATTCCATTAGTGCATTCCAATATATGGATATCCAAACAGAGGAAAATTTGTCTAATAAAATTAATATGAATAAAGCAACATTGACTGTTTAGATGGATTTTTCAGTTCCTAGACCTTAGTCCATTAATATATCCTAAAGAAAATGGGAATGGGTCCAAAATATATATGAAAAGTTCTCCCTAAGATGTTATGGCTGTCAACAATATGGTCACCTAAAAAAAATATACTTGGTCATCCAATCATGCTTTGATTCATCCTTGGTGGCAGAGAAGACTCTGCATGTGAATGAATTGAAATCTTCAAATGTCCCAGTTCAAAAGAAAGAAGCTCATCCCCAGATGCACCAATTGCCCAATAGGAATCATGCAAGCAACAAAAGACTCAACTCCAAAATGAGAATTTGAATAATATCATTGATAAAATCCAAATGGTTACTAAAGACCATACAAACAATTCCATAGAAAGGATTGCCACATCATTCTTTTAGCTAATTATGAAATAATCATTAGCAATAAATTATTTGAAAATGAATATACTAAAAAATGTGTTACAACTAGATATTACCTTAGGAGCTTGAAGTGCAAAAATGCATTATTAGATCTTACCACTCTAAAGAAGGAATAACCTTTGCTATAGAAGAAAATAATTAAAATGAATTTTTCTTTGATGAATGATAGTTATGTTTGTTTTCATTCTATCTGTTGGAGTTATGTGTCATGTAAGGGTTGTTCTTGTTAGTTTCTTTAAAAACAATTTTATTATGGAAACTTAGTAGTTTGAGGAAGATGGAGAATATCTTTGATAGAAAGGCAAATATAGGTATGCTTTAATTAACTTGTTAGAAATGTAATGAGAGTAATGTAATATTTTATTTTTGTAATGGGAGTGACTCCCAATAGAAGCCACACATAGCTTACTATATATATATATATATGTGTGTGTGTGTGTGTGTGTGTGTGTGTGTGTGTGTGTGTTTTAGTCCAATATAGCACATTTATTAATTTTAGTTGTCATATTTTTTAATATTATTTTAAACAATAAAATATTTATTTTTTAATGAGATTACACAAGTTTTTATAAGAGGTTTTGGTCCCCTCATATTGAGTAGGGTTTGAACCTTGACCTTCTCAAAGAGAGGCCAAAGCCCTTATCACTATAGTAAGCTTGCAACTTAAATAAAATATTTATTGCATAATATGTTTTATTTATTTTTGAACTAGTTATTAATTTAATATTGTAGTAAAACCAAAAGGGAAGATTCTATTTTCGAAAATAACCCATTTTTATATTTTTATAGGGTATTGTTTAATTTGAGTCATTAAAAATAAACTTAAACAATCAATATTAGAATTAATATAATTGGTGGATCCATTAAACCTGAAATATTGAGAGATAATGAAACTATATCTCCATTAGACTAAAATATTGGTAAATAGATAGATGTTAGTGTCAACGAAGTATGGTAAATAGATAGATGTTAGTGTCAACAAGAAATGTGTTAAATGCCATCATCATTCTAACCTTGTGCACCTACTGTCATAGAACTTATATCCCATTCAAGCGGCTTGACCATTTGCTAAATGGGGTTTGGATCTCATAGGTATGATCTCTCCTCCATCATCAGACCAACATACATTCATTATTATGGCTACTGATTATTTTACTAAGTGGGTGAAAGCAATCCCGTTAACAATGACAACTGGAGCACGTATTTTTGAGTTCATACTCACCAATATTATAAGTCATTTTGGGATATCATCCAAGATAATCTCAGATAATTGAACATCATTCAAAAATAAAATTGTGAGATATTTGAAGTTTAAGTACAAGATCAAACATAGTTTTACAACTCCATATTATCCACAGGTAAACGGGTAGTCTGAAGCTTCAAACAAGATAGTGATATCCATACTGAAAAATATGGTACAAGAACACCACAAATATTGGCACATCCAACTACCTCTTGAATTATGGGCTTACAAAAATAGTATTCAAACACCCACTGGGGCAACTTTGTTTTCATTAGTATCTAGTGCTGAGGCCATTATACCATTAGAGTTGGAAATTCTAGTGCTGCGTGTCACATTGAAAGAGTTCATCGATGATGACATCGCACGAAAAGCTCACCTAGATCAATTGGTGCTACTGGATGAACATTGCATGAATTCCCTTAAGCATCTCCATGTTTATTAAGAGCACTTAAAATGAGATTACAATGATAAAGTCCATCTAAGAGACTTTGAGGTTGGTGATATTGTGATGAAAGAGAACCAATAGAACTTAAATCTTCCACCAGATATGTGAGATAAATTTACGGCTAATTGGTTAGGTCTGTATATCATCTCTGAGAAGATTGGACCTGGGACATGTCACTTAACATCTTTGTAAGGGGTTGAAGAGACTGAACCTCTCAACATCCTTCACCTTAAAGCATTTTATCCCTAAAAACCATAAAAATGCCCCAAATGCATGTGTAAGCCCTTTTGTCAACCATAAAAAGGCTCCAAAGGCATCTGTAAGCCCTTTGGTTATTGAGTAAAAGGATCCAAAGGTGTCTGTAAGCCCTTTGGTCAAATTAAAAAAAGTAATAAAATCTAAAAATTTTTGGAAAATATCAAAATTCAAGTATATTGCATTTGCATCATTGCATTGCATTTCATTTGCATCATTGCATTACAGTTACAGCATGTATTTCATATTGTATTACATTAGGCATATCCATACGTCACACTTGCATTAGGATAGTTTGTGTTTGCAATCTTACAAATGACACCACATTTGTGTTTCAATCATGCATCTTTGCACTATTACTATCATTCGTCACCCTTGTGAGTAATTGTATTTTTCAACACAACCCTTCTTGTTGGTATGAAGAATATACTAAGTTTTTCCGGTCACTCAACCATACCTAGTGGTCTTCTCAGGAGTTTGGTAGAAAGCTTGCTTTGCTTTTGTAGATGAGGTCTAGTTTTGATAGCCCTTAGCATATCATAATCCTATCACTAATATCCAACCTAAACAATCCTAATTAGGAATAGGGACAGATGAACACTATGAAGAGAGACCAGGATATTATCTTTCTTATCCCCTTGTGTGAACGATGTAGGAAATATTGGTAATTGGCAAAAGAACAAGCTTGCCCCCTCCCCGAATAAATTCCTTGCTTACAAATGAAGGATCAAAATCCTAGAATGAAATCCTTGAGTGAAATTCCAAAGTTAGATCCTCAGAAATAAAATAAAATCAAGATCAAATT
The DNA here is from genome assembly GCA_028583015.1 of Wollemia nobilis. Lineage (NCBI taxonomy): Eukaryota > Viridiplantae > Streptophyta > Pinopsida > Araucariales > Araucariaceae > Wollemia > Wollemia nobilis. The sequence goes on from JAQPPZ010017235.1 coordinate 20,275,262, forward strand.
CAAAGTGAAATCCTATCAGTATCAAATCCTTGCTCAAAGAAAAAAAAAAAAAATATATATATATATATATATATATATATATATATATATATATATATATATATATATATATATATAAAGAAAAGTACAAAATAAATAGTGGTTTTTATCACTAAAAGAAAAGTACAAAATAAATAGTGATTATTATCACTTTACATGAGCAAGTATCCCAATAAATTAAATAAAATAAGGGGGCGAGCTTGAATCCCTGGAATTGTTAGTACTACCATACCTTACACATGATGATATGTCTGATACATTAGCATTTTGCTTTTGTGCAGACCAATGTTTGAATGTGGAAGAGCTAGCTTCAGGTGTCCTATATCTCCTAGTGGTCTAGTCCAACTGAAATCTAAACCTAGGATTGGATAGACATTTTAGGATCCCCAATCTTATCAATGGGCTGAAAGAATCTCGTTTGACATTAGGGTATGCTTATGCCTTATCTAATATACTCATTTACACACATAAGGATAATGAATAGTTAGGGTCTATCCTAGCGAAAGCCTTATATTTTAGAATTCTAGAATGGTTAGTATACAACTTTTGATAAGTCAACTAGGGTGTTTGAGTCTCATGGTAAACCTTAAAAATTCCCAAATAGCAAAAAACAAATTTCAATGCAATAATAAAAAATCAATTTCTTTTATGAGAGTTTTTTTATTAGAATTATTATAATATAGGCTAAATACTGGATGGATGTTAGAAATGATATTTGCACAGCAACTGACTATGTTATCCATATTGTTTTAATTTACAAAAGCTTATGAATAGAAACCATATATAATTGCATCTCACATATGGGTGCACAATTTATCATTTTTTATAAAAAATATAGCAATTACATCTCATGATTGTTATACATTATGTGGTGTCATCTAGTAGATTGTTAAACTCATATTGCATTCATACATGATGTTTTAAGTGATTAAAGAATACATGTCCACTTACATAAAATCATCGACAAAAATAAAATATGTATATATGCAATACATACATGGCATAGATTATGTCATAACAACATAAATTAAATGCATACAAGTACAATAAATCAAACATGCATTTAATAGAAAATATTGCATTCATATACATTCATCATAGTAGTCCATATACACATGTATATCATTGCATCTAAAATCATATATCCATCATCTATCTAGTGCATGTCATCCATACATCATATCATATAGCATAAAATAAAGCATAATATCAGTACTGCATCCATATGCATCTCATAAAATCTAAAAAAAATAAAAAAACAAGTTGCACATATAATAAGTCTCAATGTTAGATTATATATATGTGTGTGTATATCAAAAAATATATATATGCAGTACATCGACATGTGTGAAAAATACCCATAGGCTACATCTATGTAGGTCCTCTATATTACACACAAAAATGGTACAATAGCATCTATCTAGATCTATACTAAATAGGGCCTACACCCCCAATGTGAGAGGATCCACTCTCACCTCCACCATCCCTACATCTGGAGCTAGCACCCAAAGTCCTCTTTGATCTGTGACTTTTGTGGCTGGAGCGAGATGAAGACTAGTTTATATCCTGAGTGTGAGTCCTCTGAGAGCTTGAATTCATGGGCATATTTGGAACCTCACCCCCAAGTAGCTGAATTGATCTTCTCAGGGAAGTGATGTAAGTAGAATAATGTGCTCTCTCGTCAATGTGTTGCTACACTATAGCCCATAGTATCATGATATCTGCCCTCTAATCTAGCCCTGCTCATCCCTGTACTGCCTAATCTATTGGAGCAGTTGGGGTTTCTAGAGAAACCTTTGAAGTAGAGGGATCTCCCTTCTCAACCATGATCGCATCATGCTATGCCCTAAGAATATCTAGCTGAGATTGTAGGACGATGCATTGGCTTGTAACCCATTGTATCTCTATATCTTCCAATTGTAAAGAGGTTGGTGCTCCTTTCTGTTGGTGCAAATAAATAAGGGGTTGGTGCTCCTTCCAGTGGGTGCTGGTAAAGTGATTGTAAAGTTGTTGCTTTGCAAAGGTTGGATTTGGATGGTAGTCCAAGCAGTCATTTTTGAGGAGTAGCCAAATTGGTGAACCTCATTAAAATCTTATGTTGTGTGATATGTTCTTTTGTGATACTTGCTTTATCTGGTTTTAAGGTTTCTTTATTTCAGTTTTAAGAGCTATAAATTCATGTTAGAAGAACTACATTGATTCACCCCCACCTCTCAGTTTTTCCACTTGTATTTTTTTTCTTTCAACATGTCGCGAAATTGTGACAGTTTTTCCACTTGTATTTTTTCTTTCAACATGTCGTGAAATCACGACAGTTTTTCCACTTGTCTTTTTTTTCAACATGTCGCGAAATCATGACAGTTTTTCCACTTGCCTTTTTCTCTTCCAGCATGTCACGAAATCGCGACAGTTTTTCCACTTGCCTTTTTTCTTTTCCAGCATGTCACAAAATCATGACAGTTTATCCTGTTGTTTCTCTCTCTTCCAACATGTCACGAAATCATGACAGTTTTTCCTGCTTTTTCTCTCTCTTCCAACATGTCACGAAATCATGATAGTTTTTCTTGCCTGTTGTATATGTCGCGATATCGTGACACTTTTCTTACTTGTCTTTTTCTTTGATCTTTTGCATATGGGCCACTTTGGTTTTCTTGGACAATCACTATACATACTCTGAGCAACCTTTGAACTTATGTCTTCTACATCTGAACGGCTTTTGAACTTCCTGTCCACTGCATCATTAGATCTAACTAACTGTGTTGACAACAATGACAATACTATTGCTACACCTTGCTCAACAATCTCCCCCTTTGGAATTGTTGGCAACACATGTGCAATTTCCTATAACTCTTCTCCCCCTTTGACAATAATACCAAAGGGCTATTGTAGACTCCCCCTGAGTCCATGCACAACATTCTCAGACACAATTTATTACACTTAGCAAAAGTCATGAACATGAGCATAAAGATAATCAGATACTTAAATGCTCCCCCTGAGAATGTGATCCCTGTAGCTAGTCGATTCTTGGAAAGTGTGACCACTCCCAATTTATTGCGAAGGTACTCAAAAAATTCCTTGGGCAATGATTTTGTGAAAATATCTACTACTTGCTCTGTAGTTGGAACAAAATCCAATTTGACCTCACCTTTCACAAATTTTTTCTTCAAAAAGTGATACCTAATAGCAATGTTTTTTGTGCGTGAATGCATAACCGAATTCTTGGAGATTTTAATGGCACTGGTGTTATCACACTTAACTGATATTGGCTCACTGAAACTAATACCAAGATCTTTCAGAGTTTTTTTCATCCATAATACCTGCGTACAACATGTTTTCATTGTAATGTATTCTGCATATATTGTCGATAATGAAACTAATTCTTGTTTCTTATTGTGCCACGGGACCAATCTATCTCCAAGATAGAATGCACCTCCACTGGTACTCTTTCTGTCATCTACACAGCCCGCCCAATCTGTATCTGAATACAAAATAAGGGTGAAGTCTTTACCTTTCGGATACCATAAACCATATTCCATAGTACCCTTGAGGTATCGAAGGATCCTTTTCACTGCTGTCACATGAGTCTCCTTGGGATTGGCCTGAAATCATGCTACCATGCATACTGCCTACAAAATATCTAGTCTGGTAGCTTTCAGGTATAGTAAGCTTCCAATCATAGATCTGTACATGGTTTGATCAATAGTTGGAGATTTGTCATCCTTGCTCAACTTGCAACCTATCATCATGGGTGTGCTAACTGGCTTACAATCCTCCATTGTGAACTTTTTTAACATTTCTTTCACATATTTAACTTGAGAAATAAATATGCCTTTCTTATTTTGATTAACTTGCAACCCGAGGAAATACGAAAGTTCACCAATCATTGACATTTCAAATTCTTTCTACATCTTATTTGCTAAATCTTTACATGACTCATCTTTACTGCTGCCAAATATGATATCATCTATGTATACAACAATAACAATAAGATGCCCATTTTCTATTTTGACATACAAATTACTGTCCACCATACCTTTCTTAAACCTTTGTTGGGTGAGATAGTTGTCTAGCCTTGCATACCATGCTCGGGGTGCCTGTTTTAAGCCATATAATGCTTTCTTCAACTTGCAAACTAAGTTTGGATCATCACCAAGTTGGAAACCATCTGGTTGCTCAATATAAACCTCTTCTTCAAGTTTCCCATTCAAAAACACTGATTTCACATCCATTTGATAAACTTTGAAATTCTTGTAGACTGCTAAAGCCAGAAACATTCTAATTGCATTAATTCTAGCTACTGGTGCAAAATTTTCCTTAAAGTCAATGCCTTCAACTTGTGCATAACCCTTACATACCAATCTTGCTTTATTTCTAACTACATGTCCGTCGTCATTCAATTTGTTTTGAAAAATCCATTTAGTTTCGATTATATTTTTACTTGCAGGTCTAGGTACTAACTCCCAAGTTTAATTTTTCTCGATCTGATCTAATTCTTCATTTATTGCCTTCATCCAACTTTCATATTTTCTTGCATCAACAATATTTTTGGGCTCAATGCTGGATAATAGAGAGTAGTTACTACTCTTCTACTTTTCTGAACACCAACTTTGGGGTCTCCAATTATTTGCTCTCTAGGATGATTTTTCTGCCAGCTACCTGTTTTGAATTTCTTATTTTCTTCCACTTCTTAATCACAAATTAAATCATCTGAGTCAATTTTTTGTATCTTTTCCATTTTGTTTTCCTCATCTCCTTCAATAACCTCTTCATAAATTGGGTAGTTCGTTTCATAGCTAATTACTTGTTCTCTACCTTCATCAAATTTAACATCGACACTGTCCACAATTTTCTTTAGCCTCTTGTTGTAGAATTTGTAAGCTTTGCTTCTTGGTGAATAACTGACAAAAATACCTTCATCTGCTTTATCTTCAAACTTGCCAAGATTGATTTTAATTCTTTTGATATAGCACTTGCTGCCAAAAACTTTGAGGTATTTTGCTGTTGCCCTTTTATCGAACCACAACTCATAAGGATTTTTGCTTTCATGTGTTCTCAGCATGTACCTATTTTGGATATACACCATAGTATGGACTGCTTCCTTCCAAAATATGTCTGCTACTTTACTTTCAGCCAACATAGTCCGTGCCATTTCTTTCACTGTCATGTTCTTTCTTTCTACCACTCCATTCTGCTGAGGTGTCCTGGCTACTAAAAACTGTCTCCTAATATCGTAATTTTCACAGTACTCGCAAACTCCTCCGAAATGAATTCTCCTCCTCTATCCGATATTAAACATTTGATCCTTTTCCCTATTTCATTCTCACCTGGTTTTTGAAAATCTTGAACATATCAAAGGCTTCGATTTATGCTTCAAGAAAAATATCCATGTCATTCGGAATAGTCATCAATACACAACATAAAATATTTGTCACCATTTATGCTTTGAGTTTTCATGGGACCACATAAATCAGTGTGTATGAGTTCCAACGGTTTGCTTGTGTAGTATTCTTTTGTTTTGAATGTGACTCTAGTTTGTTTCCCTTTTTGGCATGAAGCACAAATGTTGTTTGTAGGTTTGCTGATGGTGGGAATATCTCTCACTGTCCTTTTTGAGATGATTTTTACCAAATTATCAAAACTGATATGCCCTAGTCTCTTGTGCCACAACCAGTTTTCTTCTTCCTGTCCAATAAAACAAGCTCCTTTTGAATTCTTTGAGAGCGTGTACAGGTTGCCAGACGTCCTTGATCCAGTTGCTATCAATTTTCCACTGTTTATTTTTTTGACTTCACAACCCTTCTTCATAAAAACTACTTCATGACCTTTATCACAAATCTGACTTACACTCAACAAGTTATGTTTCAAACCATCCACAAAAAATACTTCTTCTGACTTAATCTTTCTGTCACTAATATTAATTGAACCTTTGCCAACTATCTTAGCTCCATCATTATTTCCAAATTTTACTGAACCTCCTTCATATTTTTGTAGCTTCTCAAATTTTTGTTTATCACCTGTCATATGACTGGAGCATCCACTATCAAGTATCCATGGTACATACTTATTCTGTGCTTTGAATGTAGTTTGCACTATTAAGGATTCCTTTTCTTCCTTCAGTCGCTCTTTTCCTTTTCACATTGTTTTGATAGTATTTTTAGGCTCTTGTTTTGCCTTTCCCTTATCAGTAGTTTGAGCATATTTTCCAGGAAGCTTTCTATTTTGTCTCATCCTATATGGTTGAAATTTTCTTCCCTTAAACTGATTTGATGTAAATGTATTTCTACAGTTTCTTGCAATGTGCCCAAAATTATGACAGTTATAACATTCTACTGTATAATTCATCAGAGGAGAAAAAAACATTTCTACTGGTGAAATTTCTTGGTCTTACATTATATTTGTAGTCTAAGATTTTATGTCCATAGCCATTGCATTTAAAATAGAAACCATAGAAAATATAATTTGAATCTGGGTGATGGTCTTTGCCATGTTGCCATAGGAGCCATAGGTCTTCTTCTTCTTTGATATGTGACATTGGTGAATCCATCATTGTCAATTCTCCTTTCATGCCTGGCATTAATGCTTTCTCTTGCATGAGATGTTTTTCCTTGATCAACCTGTCTCTTATCTTCATTCTTTATGGATTTTGCATTTCTGGACTTTGATACACTTGATGATTCTCCTTCAATGAAACCTAGACCAAATTTGATGCCTGCAAGTCTTTGGTAATTTATGATCTTATCCAGCTTCATAGAACTTTCTTCACATTTGTGATAACAACTAATTTTCTTATTCATCTCTTCTAGCTGCATTCTTAAACCAACAATCTCTTCTTCTAGCTTGCTACAATAATCTATTTTCATTGTTATTTGCACTTCGAGATCTTCGGATATTTTCATAGATTCTTCTATCTGTACTTTCAAACTGGTTATGATTCCATTTGCATCCTCAAGATTTCTTGAAAGTTTCTTATTCTTTTTCTTTTCTATCTTCCACTCTTCAAGTGCAGAGATCAACTCACCTTCTAGATCTACTTCAGCCTCAAGGTTTTCACCACAAACTTTAGAGGTCACTCCTTCTTCCTTTTCTGATTTAACTTCTTCAAATGCCATGAAAAGAGCTTCATATTTTTATTCTTCAGACTCTTCACCAGAGCTGTTTTTTGATGAACTGGCATTCTTGGAGATCAAATTTTTCTTCTTGAAGTTGCCTTTTCTAAAATTTATTTTCATCTTCCAGTCACTTCTTTCTTGGTGCGATCCTTCATCATTTTTGTTCTTCTCTTTAAGTGGACATTTAGTCACAAAATGCCCAATGCCTCCACAGTTGAAACATTTAAATGGTAGCTTCCCTCTGTATTTTCATTTTCCCTTTTTCAGTTTTCTAACAAAGTTTTCTTCCATTTCATCTAATGTCTCTTCTTCCTTGGACTCTTGTTTTGTGTTTTTATTTTTAAGGGCTTTAAAATCCGCTTCTCTATCTGTGGGTTTAGATCTTCCTATCCTCATCTCATATGTAGTCAAAGAACCATACATCTCATCTATACTGAAATAATTTAGATTTTTAGCTTCTTCTATCATTGAGACTTTGGAATCAAACCTTTGAGGAAGAGATCTTAGTACCTTTTTCACGACGGCAAAGTCTCCAATATCCTTGCTGAGCCCTCTGATCGCATTAATGATTCCATTGACTCTCAGCATATATGCCTCAATTTTTTCATCGCCATTCATTTTCAATGCTTCGAACTGAGCTCGATGTGTCTGTAATTTTGCCTCCTTGATCTTATCGTCTCCTTCATGAATACTCCTTAGTTTGTCCCATATCTCTTTTGTAGTATCACAACTCATGATATTTACTAGTTCATTGTCTGCTAATCCACACATGATAGCATTCTTTGCTTTTGAGTTACTCTCAAATAGTTTCTTTTCGTTAGCCTCTTTTGGAGGAGTGATGGGTATTATGTATCCACTAACTACTGAATCCCAGATGTCATATCCCAAAGCACAGAGATATGTATGCATCCCAATTCTCTAAAAAACATAATTAGATCCGTCAAACAATGGTGCTTTGTTTGATGAGAAACCTTCACCACTTGCCATTGTGTTAGTTCCAAGATCACCCTAGATGATTAGGCTTGTACAAGAACTTAGCTTTGATACCAATTATTAGTCTTACAATGACACTGATAGGGGGAGGGTGAATCAGTGTAGCTCTTTAATCTTGAATTTATAGCTCTTAATGCAGTAGCAATTAAAATTTATTACAAGATATAGCAGGAATAACAAAAGATCATCACACAACACAAGATTTAACAAGGTTCACCAATGTGGCTACTCCTCAAAAATTATTGCTTGGACTACCATCCAAATCTAGCCTTTGCAAAGCAACAACTTTATAATCACTTTACCAACACCCACTGGAAGGAGCACCAACCCCTTATTTATCTGCACCAACAGAAAGGAGAACCAACCCCTGATTTAATAGCACCTACTGGAAGGAGCACCAACCCCTAATGCCAAGCTGCAACTTGGACTTGAATTATGAATCTAGAAGATTAATAGAAAGATACCTTCGCTTTTACAAGACCCTAACTAGTCTGCTTCACCTTTGCGATCTCTGTGCACTCTACTCTCTCTATGAAATCACTTCACACAATCTACTACGTCACAGTCGAACGATTGTCTTCTCCCGTTTGTGCACTCTGCTTCCTTTGCAAATTTCACACTTACCATGATTCGACACGACTTGCACTCTACGCTCTACAACTGAACTTCGCACACATCAATGACATTTAATTCTTCAAATAGTCTTCCTTTTATAACAACATTTTCATGATCAAAACCCTGATCTTAGTCAGTTGTAAACCCTGATCTTAGTCGGCTGCAAAACCTAATCTTAGTCAGCTTCAAACCCTAATCTTAGTTGGCTATCATAGGTCTTCGTCGGCTTCAACTCAATTGCAAAAAAGCAACATGTCATGATATCGAGACACTTTTTCTTACTCTCTCTTTCTCCTTGCTTTGGTCCCCGAAAATACATGTCACGATATCGTGACACTTTTGTTTTCTCTCTCTTCTTCCTTGCTTTGGACCGCGAAAATACATGTCACGATATCGTGACACTTTTGCCTCCATACTTTCTCTCTCCTCATTTAGTCATGAAAATGCGACATGTCGTGATATCATGACACTTTCTCTCCTTTGCCCTTTCTCTTGCCTTCGGGTCATGAAAATGCGACATGTCGTGATATCACGACACTTTCTCTCCTTTGCTCTTTCTCTTGCCTTCGGGTCACAAAAATGCGACATGTCACAATATCGTGACACTTTCTCTCCTTTGCTATTTCTCTTGCCTTCGGGTCATGAAAATGCAACATGTCATGATATCGCGACACTTTCTTTCCTTTGCTATTTCTCTTGCAATATGTCACGAAATCGCAATGCTTTTTCTTCCATACAATCTCTCTTGCAATATGTTGTAAAATCATGACACTTTTTCTACTTGCCTTTCTCTCTTCCAACATGTCACGAAATTGTGACACTTTTTCTACGTGCCTTTCTTTCTTCCAACATGTTACGAAATCATGACACTTTTTCTTCCGTACTATCTCTCTTGCAATGTCATGAAATCATGACACTTTTGCTACTTGCCTTTCTCTCTTCCAACATGTCACGAAATCATGACACTTTTTCTTCCGTACTATCTCTCTTGCAATATGTCGCGAAATCGTGACACTTTTTCTACTTGCCTTTCTCTCTTCCAACATGTTGCGAAATCGCGACAGTTTTTCCACTTGTCTTTTTTTTCTTTCAACATGTCATGAAATCACGACAATTTTTCCACTTGTCTTTTTTCTTTCAACATGTCACGAAATCATGACAGTTTTTCCACTTGTCTTTTTTTTTCAACATGTCGCGAAATCGCGATAGTTTTTCCACTTGCTTTTTCTCTTCCAGCATGTCGCAAAATCGCGATAATTTTTCCACTTGCCTTTTTTCTTTTCCAGCATGTCGCAAAATTATGACAGTTTATCCTACTATTTCTCTCTCTTCCAACATGTCATGAAATCGTGATAGTTTTTCTTGCTTTTTCTCTCTCTTCCAACATGTCACAAAATCATGACAGTTTTTCTTGCCTGCTGTATATGTCGCGATATCGCGACATTTTTCTTACATGTCTTTTTCTTTGATCTTTTGCATATGGGCCACTTCGGTTTTCTTGGATAATCACTGTACATACTCTGAGCAACATTTGAACTCCTATCTTCTGCATCTGAATGGCTTTTGAACTTCCTGTCCACTGCATCATTAGATCTAACTGATTGTGTTGACAACAATGACAATACTATTGCTACACCTTGCTCAACACTTGAAGTCATGGGCATATTTGGAACCTCACCCCCAAGTAGCTGAATTGATCTTCTTAGGGAAGTGATGTAAGTATAATAATGTGCTCTCTTGTCAATGTGTTGCTACACTATAGCCCAGAGTATCCTGATATCTACCCTCTAATCTAGCCCTGCTCATCCCTGTACTGCCTGATCTGTCGAAGCAGTTGGGGGTTCTAGAGAAACCTTTGAAGCAGAGGGATCTCCCTTATCAACCATGATCGCATCATGCTATGCGCTAATAATATCTAGCTGAGACTGTAGGAGGATGCGTTGGCTTGTAACCCATTGTATCTCTATATCTTCCATGGCAATCCTAGCCTATAGAGAAATCTTCTCCTCCTCATAAATATACCACTAAGACTACCCTATTGTGATTTGAGATAGTAGATCCCACACATTTTCTTGTAAGGTGGCAAGGTGGTGTCCCGATGTAGAATTTGTGTCTGTAGAGAGCCTACCTAAGTCTGTAGGCTAGAAAACTAGGCCCTGAGTTGTTTGGCCTTGTTGCCCAATGGGGTCTTGTCCTCCTCAAGAGCATCACCCTCATTCTCAATTGGAGGTGCATACTTTGTAGCTCCTACCTCACCCCATATTTCCTTAGTCCTCTGATAGACTCGGTGATCATGAGGGTCTACCTCTGCTCCATCTATGCCCTCAACTGCATCATCTCGAGTCCTACCTAATCGGCCCTTAAAACCCCACCATACCTTGAGTGTCCACCATGTATCATAATCAAGAGTAGTACCTGCATCTGTCAGCCCCGACTCCTAAAAGTCATCATCCTCATCGTCTAGTGGAGTCACCCTGGGCCATGCCAAGTACCTCTCTAGAGTGAGGTGACGGTAGATAGTAGGTAGCTCTGGAATGTCCTACCTAATACCAAACTATCTAGTAACATGAGATGAGTAAAATAAATCCCATACCTTGGACTTGCATCCGAGGTGTCGTCTATTTTTGCATACCCAACGTAGTCGGTCATCAACCTCCATCCATGGAGGGCAATCTAGGTACAGGTGCCAATCCACCTTGCCCACTTGTAGTCATAAGAACTATTCAATGTAGTAAGCCAGGTTCCCTATGTGAGACCTGATCCAAAAACCCTTTTGCTTGTAATGCCAACATGTTGCATAACACTGGCACACCTCTGTAATGGTACTTATATCAAGTGGAAAACTAGTGGGGTGCTTGATCTTAATGTATTGCCATCCCAAATTTGAAGTAATAGGTTGTAGCCAATGCCTACTCTACTCCTCTACACGATCTGATACAACTCATTATAGAGCTGCGCTATTGGGGCACTCCCCAAGATAGGATTAGAGGTTGATCAGTGTTGCTCGTCAAGACATCTTGCATCTTGGCCAGGTGGTTCCAAGGGAACCTTACTCCGAAAGATTCAGGCAGGATAATTTGCATGATTAGGTGCATGGACACAATTTCTCACTAAGAGAAGACCTTTTAGGTGTACCAATGCTCAATGTGGACCCCTCCATGGTCTGAGTGTCATTGTGTTGCCTCGCTGTAACCATCAAAGATCATCGTGAACACTACATCCTTCATATCCATTGGTGAAGATGTGATGGCCTCGCCATCTAGAGGGAGTCAAAATATGTGGTAGACATCCTATAGTGTAATAGTCATATCACCCATCAGTAGGTGAAAGGTATTGGTCCACGCATCCCAGCATTAGGCCAATGCAGTCATATAGGCCTAATCGGACCTAATGCTGGGGAGGTGCAAGACATCCAAATACAATAGCCCTAAAATAATCATGCTCCGCTTGGGTTAGGGCACCACGGAGGTTGCGAAGGATATCTGATTCCCTTGCCCTCACGGTTAGAGTTTGGTCGATGGTAGATAATAAGGCAAAAGTAAATAAAAAAATCAACCAAAAATACATAAAAAGCAATTTAAAAATGACAAATAAAAATCATAAAAGCATAAAAGCACATAAAAATAAAAAATGAACTAAAAATTAAAAAAAAATCATCAAATCCTGTTAAAAATGCAAAAAAAAAAATGGAAAAAAATTAAAACATTTTCATAAGGTTTTGAGCCGCGGCTCAGACCCGCGATTGGGATGGTGGTCAATTTCATGACCATTGGGATTTAAATCCCACCACATATGACAGTCGCGGCCCCCAATTTTCCAATTGGGGACCACGCCTGCCAGCCGCCATTAGGAGGGAAGGCCTTTTAAGGGGCCTTCCTCATCCTGATACCCCCCAAAAATAAAGAATAATAATAATAATAAAACAAACATAAAAAAAATAACAAAAACAAAATGATTTTAACCCTCCCCTTAAGCTAACCTAAGCTAAACCTAACTAGGATGAGGTTCATTACCGGCGATTTAATTATTTTTATTTGACCCATTAATTAATGAGGTTAATTTTAAACTGGTAAAAATAAAAAATGGTCAAGGGTTTTGTGTGCTTCTACCTTAGTAGCATCGGCTCCTCTAGGTTGGGCTGCCATCAATGTGATTTGTGGTGAGGTCAAGTTGCAGTAGCGCTTCACATTAGAATTATCTAATCACCTCTCAAAGCACTCAGATTTTGCAAGATTTCAAGTTAAAAATAACGTCAAAAATGATAGGAAATTTTTTAAATATTTCTTATCTTTTTCCTGACCACGGTTGACACTCGCAGGCACAGAACTAGGGTTTTTCGACAGTGAATGTTAGCCACGACTAGTAAAATTTGATAACCTAGCTACTGTTGGCAAATCTGGCTAGCATAATATAATAAATACCAACAAATCCTACCATGAGGAGATAAAAAATGCCAAATTAAAAATACCCATTTGACCAAAATTGCCAAAAATATTAAAAAAAAAATCAGATAAACTAAAAATCCAAATGCATCTTGTACCTAGTAATTTACCCTATACACTTGGCGGTTGTAGTGACTTGTGTTCCATGCAATCCTATAGGATGAGTAGATTACCATAAGGACATTTAGGGTAAATTCATCATCCTTGAATTGATATGCTTCATTTCAAACCTTAAGAAGGCCCAGATGGCCGGACTGCTCCACGAGAATGAAGCAATCATATCACTTCTAAAAGGAATGATAATCAGATCATTCCAAGTTGCAAGGATCTCAAGTGTTAACAGAAACACCACATTCAACCAAAACAAGAATCTGAAAGCAAATTGACAGCATAAGCTTACAAATAGATATGCAAACAAGAGAGCAACAATATCATATATTAGATCTAAAAATGGAACACTGAGTACAATGAAGGTGCCTTGCTTATATAGGCAAGGATGATCAACCATAGTCGTAGGATCAAGCTAAGGACAAATATCCACCATACAAAAGGAATATGTGATATGGTCCATAGATATGTAACCGCTATGGGAGAAAGAATATCAACCCTCCAAATGTCACCCCTAGGAATAGTCAAACCTAAAAATATCCCCATAATATCTAAGAAATAAATATGTAACATCTCATAATATCTAAATAAGATAAATGAAATATCCACACATAAGTGGGTGGGGAAAATACATGGAATAACTAAATAAAAAGGAAATAAATAACCTAGGTGAACATGAGCTAAGGTAAACAACCTACTCTAACACCCCCCTCAAGTGAAGCTAGGGGCCAAAAAATAAAGTGGCATATCCACAGTATGAGTCCCGACAACAAGGCCTGATCAGGTACTCATGTACAATATATCCATGAAGAAATATCGAACTAGAAGAAGGAAAAACCACATGGGAAAAATATCATCCTGCTAGAAAGAGAGAGAAATAAGAAGGAAGATGTCCTCAAGAACACCCCCCAAGGACAACTTCTGAAACCCCAAGCATGCCACGCAACTCAAGGTAGCGAGGTGATGCAAAAGGCTTCGTAAAGATGTCGACAACCTGCTGCTGAGTTGGAATGTACTCCAAGAAAAGAACTCCATCCTGAATGTGTTGATGAATGAAGTGCATGTGAATCTCAATATGCTTGGTCCGTTGGTGCTCAACAGGATTGCGAGAAATGTGAATTGCACTTTGGTTGTCACACCAAAGTACTATTGTTGAATCCTATGGGAAGCCAAACTCTATCAATAACTATCATAGCCAAAGAACCTCCTGACTCATTGTGACTGCTGCCCTATACTCTACCTCTGTAGATGAAAGTGCAACAACCTATTGCTTCTTGCATGCCCAAGCAATCGGAGAAGAGCCAAGACAAAAAATGTAGCCAGAAGTGGAACGCCTGTCATCAATAGAACCTACCCAATCTGAATCAGTATATCCAACCAACTGAGTAGAACCTCGGGTGTAGTGCAATCCAAAGTGTGAAGTGCCCTGTAGATATCTCAAAATCCTCTTGGCAGCCTACCAGTGACTGCTATGAGGGGCATGTGCAAACCGAGACACAAGTCCAACTGCAAAAGAAATATCGGGGTGAGTATGGGTCAAGTACATCAAACTTCCAACTAACTACCTATACAAGGTAGGATCACAAAGAGGAGTGGTGCAGGTGGAAGTAAGAGAGACCCCAGAATGGAAAGGAGAGGGACATGGCTTGCAATCAGCCATACCAAAATGCTGAAGAAGATCATGGGTGTACTTTTGTTGACTCAAATGAATCCCTGAATCTGATTGAGAAATTTGCAAACCAAGGAAAAAGTGCAAAAGACCAAGATCTATCATATCAAACTACGTTGAAAGAGCCCTTTGAATAGTCTAAATGTGGGAAGAAGAGCTACCAATGAGAAGCAAATCATCAACATACAAGACAAGTATAACTATATCCTCTCCAACATGTTGTATATACACTATAGGATCTGAGTGGCAATGAACAAAACCAGTAGATAGAAGAAAAGAGTCCATCTTCTCATACCAAGCTCGAGGGGCTTGTTTGAGACCATAGAGAGACCTCCATAGTCTACAAACAAGAGAAGAGTCATGAACAAACCCAATAGGTTGCTCCATGTAGATTTCCTCCTGCAAATATCCATGCAAGAAGGCACTCTTCACATCCATCTAGTACACTGGCCAACCCTGTGATGCAGCAATAGAAAGTACAAGGCACATAGAATCCATCTTGGAAATGGGTGCAAAAGTCTTAGAGTAATCAATACCTTCGACTTGCGAGAAACCCTTCGCTACAAGACGAGCCTTATACTTATCAATGGACCCATCAACTGCATATTTGGTTTGGTATACCCACTTACACCTAACCAACTTTCTTCCCTTAGGAAGAGAGACCAAATCCCAAGCATGATTCTTCATCAAAGAAGAATACTCATCTATCATCGCATCATCCCACTCCTGTATCCCATGAGCCTATGAGAAAGACTATGGATCCCTAGAAACTACTTGACATAAAAGTCTAGAACCTGTAGAATGTGCATGATGATGTCTAGTGGGTGGAAGATCTTGTATGAAAGGTGTTGCCTCAGAAATTGTGGTACGAGCCCACCTAGGCATAGTGACAACATTAGGAGGAACAAGATTCTCATCTGAATCTATATCCATAACCTCCTCAACTACCTCCTGAACTTGCTCCTCAAAGAAGGGATCCTCAAGATGAAGTGAAGAATCATCAATGGATGGAAGTAAAGAAGAAGAATCATGAGAAGAGAAGCGCTCATCAAACTGAACATGAGTTCTAAAAAGAACTTCATGAGTATCAGGATCCAAAAGTCGATAAGCTCTCATGTCCTCACAATACCCAACAAATATCAAGGGTTTGCTCTTCTTATCCAAGGCTTTCCTTTGCTTCTTTGGCACAAAGGCCCAAGCATGGCTTCCAAAAACTTTGAAAAATGAGACATCGGGCTTAGTCCCAGACCAAGCCTCCTCTGGAGTCAAATGCTCAAGTGCTCTATGTGGTGTGCGATTCTGAATGTAGTTCGCACAATTAACTACTTCTACCCAATATATAGGAGGTAAATCCCTGGAATGCATCATGCAGTTAGCCATCTCCTTCAAAGTTTGGTTCTTCCTTTCTGCTAAGCCATTTTGTTGTGGAGTATGAGGAACAGAATGTTGGTGAACAATACCATGAGCTACCAAAAAATCAGAAAACTCTCTGTTGAAGTACTCCCCCCATTATCAGTGCGAAGCTTCTTTATGCAACTAGAAGATTGATTCTCAACAAAAGCCTTAAACACCTTGAAGTGTGAAAAGACATCACTCTTGTACTTGAGAAAATAAACCCAAGTACGCCTTGAGAAATCATCAATAAATGTAAGTGCATACTTAGCTCCTTTGAAAGAAGGAGTAGAAAAAACCATCAAGTCACTATGCACAAGCTCAAGTGGTGAAGAAGCTCTTTTTGACTTACCCTTAGGAAATGGATCTTGGTGTTGTTTCCCTAATGCACATCCAGGGCAAACTCCATCAAGACAAGAAACTCTAGGTAAACCATCAACCATACCATGAGTGCTCAACTCCTTCAAATATCTGTAATTAAGATGTCCAAATCTCTCATGCCAAAGCTTACTCTCAGAATCTGCATGAGCAACCAAGCATGTCCCTACAGAAGAAGTGTCATCAAAACCCTCAAAGTGATATAGTCTAGAACTATGATCAACAACACCTTGTGCAACAAGTGAATGAGGCTCCAACAAGGTTCTAACTTCAGCTCCTTGTGGTGTGAAAGTCACTATTTTTCCCTGACCAGAATGACAAATTTGATAAACAGAAAGTAAATTTGTAGTAATGTCAAGAACATATAGTGCATCATTGATGCATCCACCATCAAGTTGTATGTCACCTTTTCCCTTAACAGAAATAAAGGAAGAATCTCCAACCTCAATGTTGGAAGTAGAACTCAAACCAAGAGATACAAATGACTCCTTAGAAGAAGTCATATGGTGAGAAGCACCAGAATCTATAACCCAACTATCTGTAGCAACTGACTGAGATCTCCCAACAACATTAAGTGCTTTGCCATGCTCACTAGAAGGAGGTGGAGTGGAGATAGAGATCTTGTGTTTTTTGACTGCATCCTCTAAGGCTTGCATTCTCTTCCAACACCTGGTTTCTACATGATTATTCCCCCCACAAAAGGAGCATGAAAGGCTAGACTTATTCTTGGATTTAGAAGACTCTTTGGGTTTAGAGTTAGATTCTTTGGGTTTAGGGGCACTTTGAGATGGAGAAGGAGAAGACTTAGGTTTACCTTTGAATTTTCCCTTACCCTTAGGACTAGATGCTACTAATGCCTTTTGAGAGGTGGAAGACTCAAGGTTAGACAATTTGGATTCTTCCCTAGTAAGTCTTTCACAAAACAACTCCAAATCAGGCATTATGAATGTGTCACCTAAGGCATCCATGCTAGAGAAAAAGGTAGAAGCAAATATTTGGAATGGACCTTTCAACTTGGATAGAATCAGGTAAACACACTCTTCATATTTCTTGTCTCTCCCACTCCCCTTTAACTGTGTCAACAAGTGCTTGAACTTAGTAAGATAGTCTACAATAGATGGAAAATATTCAGGATTGAGAGAAGTGATCTCAACTTCAAGTTGCATGGCTCTTATGTGATCCACCTTACCAAATAATCCTTTTAATTTTTCCCAAATTTTGAAAGGAGAGTCACATCCTTCCAAATGAAATAAAAGACTATCACTTACATAAGTTCCTATCAAACCCATACATTCATGTAATTTGCATTGGTGCTGAAATTTTTCATATTCTCTAGTGAACTCTGGTTGTTCTTCAAGCATTAAAGCCCATAATCCTTTGCGTTTAATGATTGTTTCCATTCTTGGTCTCCATGTGTGGTAATTATGTGTTGTTAATGGCTCACATTGATCTAATGCAAAAGAAGATGAAGAAGCCATTCTACAAAAATCACCAAAGAGAAAAATAATGCAGATAGGGTGCACAAATCAGCACCGAGACAACCCCCCAAAATATTATTTTATTAGCTTCACAAGAATGCAGAAGATGGGACTTTATAACAATAGTCCATATACAAGGTTCAAGTGCAAAAACCTTTTTCACAATGCAATATTGAGAGTGCAGTCATAAAATCATTATAACTGTCTAAATACAGATCCAAAAAATCTGAAATTTTATAGACATATCAGAAAAATGATTTTACAGGCCTGGTAAAAATTTCGTTGAGCAACTCCCAATATTTCTCCTGAAAGGACGAGTTTACTAAAAATAGTAAAATCGTTGTAACTATTAGAATACAACTCCAAATTCTCTAAAATTTTATGGGAAGGTCTATAATATGATTTTACACATTATGTATAAAAAATCTGCAAAAAATTAGAAGTTTTGATGAAGATATATGCAGATTACTAAAAAAGTGTAGGTTTTCATAAAATCAAGATATCTTGAAGAATACTAATCCAAATGAGCTGAAATTTTGGGCACAACTCAAATGAATGCATCTACAGACCTCCAAAAAATTTTGTGGAAAAATGGCATTTCTATCAGGAGATACATGCAAAATATAAAAATGGGTTGGGTTGGTGACCTTGCCAAAAAGGGAAATGCTCAAGAAAAAAATGCTTAGGACAGATCCAAGGGAATGAGGCTATTGCAGTATGGGAAGAAGATATTTTAGGAGGTTGGTGATGATATTAAAATGGAAGGAGTGACACAAACTGGCCAAAAGACTCCACCAAGGACCCGATCACAAAAATCGAAGCTTCCACACCATTCTTCGAACCTGCAAGAGAAACAATTGCACAACACTCACAAATGGATGACTGCAACACCTATCACTTTGATGCCATGAAAGGAATGATAATCAGATAATTCCAAGCTGCAAGGATCTCAAGTGTTAACAGAAACACCACATTCAACCAAAACAAGAATCTGAAAGCAAATTGACAGCATAAGCTTACAAATAGATATGCAAACAAGAGAGCAACAATATCATATATTAGATCTGAAAATGGAACATTAAGTACAATGAAGGTGCCTTGCTTATATAGGCAAGGATGATCAACCATAGCCATAGGATCAAGCTAAGGACAAATATCCACCGTACAAAAGGAATATGTGATATGGTCCATAGATATGTAACCGCTATGGGAGAAAGAATATCAACCCTCCAAATGTCACCCCTAGGAATAGTCAAACCTAAAAATATCCCCATAATATCTAAGAAATAAATATGTAACATCTCATAATATAAGGTTCGAGGTGTAGACAAATTGGTTCATCCAAACCCCATAAGGGGGCGGAGGTCCAAGGTTCAAATCTCGGGCCTTGTCGGACTGAACGCTTGTCCCTTTCCTGGTGCTTTCAATGGCGTAAAAGGTTTAAAATGATTGTGGAATGGTGGTTATAGGGGTGGACTGCACAAATATTTATGTGGCATCTTCTGGGGTGGATAACACATAATACTATGGTGGCCATAAAAGCTGGACAACCTGCCCGAATTCATTGCGGCTACCGATTCCACCATGTAAATACAAAAAAAAAATCTCATAATATCTAAATAATATAAATGAAATATCCATACATAAGTGGGCGGGAAAAATACATGGAATAACTAAATAAAAGGAAATAAATGACCTAGGTGAACATGAGCTAAGGTAAACAACCTACTCTAACAACTTCTATGATACTTTCAGTATATACGCGAACAATATGATTCAACACATTCCTAATTGGAATTGCTATCATATTAATTTTCTAAGAAGGCCATTGAGGCTAGACTGCTCCACGGGATAGAGATGTACAATTACTCTTAACAGTTGCAATCATAGCTTATTAGGCCTAATAAATTATCAAATGCTAAATCTTATTTTGTTCAAAGTAATTCAGAGTGGTCAAGCGACTTGTCACTTCATTTAATTTTCCTAACCTCATCGACTCATCGCTTTATGGGATAGTCATAATATCATAATCATAATCAAAGTCAACAGAATATCCCTTGATTGTATATCCCTTGATCTTGTCAAAATTGTGTTCCTCTTATGAATCATTTCCAACAACTATCATAAGCTTACCCTTTGTTGGGGTAAAAAGCAAATATGACAATTAAGTTAGTAGATCTCCTCCTTTTGTATTTATATGGCGTAAAAACCTATAGTAGCACTAAAGCTACTCGATCACCGTTGGATCTTGCTAAAGCTTTTCAAATTTAAGCCTTCCATATTGTTGGAAGTAATGATTCTAGGATGCACATCCTTTTGCTGGACCCTGAGCATCTAATTTTTGATCAGACAAATGATCATCATCCAACCTACGACATAATTTTAGAAGGTCTATTTTTTCTCAGTGTTGTTTGATCTCACAATGCATCTCAAAAATGGGTATTTGTAGACACCTAAAATGCATTATGTCAATGCGACTACTCATATAGGACATGCTAGAAAACCATATGGAAGACCTTGGACAAATACCAAGATATAGCAGTGGTTTTAACCACTCAATTACATAGTTTGGCCTAATCATTTGTAGCCATGGTTTACACCTGCGGTTAGCAGTGCTGACCGTGCCTCAGAGCTGTGGCTAGCAGCTAGAATCAGTTAGACCTTGGCTGATCCAAAAATTGGTTGCAATGGAAAATTAGTTGTAGGTATGAGTGGTTTAGGGGTAGAAAGATCTATAAGTTTCACTCCAACTGCTCCAGCTATCCATTATTGATCTTGGCTTCCTCAAGAAGCTAAGACATAGCTCTCCCAGGTGCTATAAGAACCCCATACAAAATTGTAAAAAGGGAAGATGCATAGGATAATTTGAGCGATGAAGACCTATCGAGTTCATTACTCACCTACTTGCATTGAGAGAAATCTTGGTCATAAGCATTGAGAGATCAAAATGGAAATTCAAGCCATGGAGGTCCTAGGAGGCTAGGAGAGCCAAGAAACTTAATTATGCAAAATTTACGCATAATCTGAACAATCCAACTGCCAAACTAGTTAGAGGACACAAAGGTGACCCTTGACCATCAATTTGGTAGAGATATTAAGATATTCATCCCTGAATTGGAGGGTAAAGTTATCTCAAGCTCAGCCATGGCTAATATTGCTCACCGCAAGACAGAGTCACAGTCAGGGTATTATCATTGATTTCCCTATTTTCTCATCGTAGATCTTTTCAATGTTATTAGATTAGGCATATTTCATGTTTATTTGCTTTGATAGAGACTCTAACTGATAGAATTAGAGGTTTTAGTCATTCTTCTTTCATTCTTCCAATCAATATACTAATGATCTTTTACATGATTTCATGCTTTCAAATTCACAACCGAGGTATTAGATAGATTGATTAATGTTTCCTGTATAGTATTAATGGTATAATTATCATGTTTAATGCAGTTTAACACATTTCTTGCACTTTTTTGATTTCATGTTGATATGATATACTTTGTACAATATTCCTCCAAAACCCTCATCAAGAGAGGCCTCCTTTATTACTGATATACCTCTTGTTGTTTATTGCACGTAGGACTAACAAAATTTTGACATGCAAGGCAAAAAATACCTCTAATCATGGAGAAGAAGGTCATCTACACCTTGGAGTAGTTCATGTCATTACAGAAGGTATTGAAAGACACTTACCCTTGCGAGGGATCTTTCCTATTGTAATTGTTGTATCAAATGGGTATCCCTAAGAGGGATGAATTTATAACATGGATTGATTCAAATTAATGGAAGATATATTTCTTGTTATGTGTTATTTCTTGTCAATTTGTGTATGAATGCTCATTTTTACATGCTTTACAACCATTACGACATTAGGTGTTAGCCTTTTACAATGTTACAATAAATATTTCATATTTTTTATCTATATATAAATATATAGATATATGTTAACACACAATACATAGTGCAGAATGAGTGATTTTACATGATATAAATGAAAACCAAAGCTTGAAACACATGAAATTGCACACACACATGCCATGGTTTTAACCTTGAACCTAAAAAAAACCCATATTTAAAAATACTTATAATAAAAAAATATAACCTAATTTAAAAAAAAAATTGTGTTCTTGTTAAAATTATATTAACAAAACCTACACATTTTAAATTAAAGACAATTATAGTTTACCATAATAATTTACTATAACTCCCTTATAATTACTTTGTAACCAATAATCACATATTGAAACCCTTTTACACAAGATGAATTGCATTTGTAAAGCCTTTATATATAAATATTTCACATTTTATATTTAATTTTATATATACCCAATTTGGGATCATACCTTCCAAATCCATTTTGATTATTTTTGTAGTACAAGTACCTATCCATATGATGACACTGGGATCTCTATATTTTCTTATTTGAATAGAAAAACTTTTTAATCCTTCATAATCATTCAATTGAGCTGAGATATCCCCTTCTTCTATTTCTGCCATTACATAGTGGGGTTTCGCAAAAATCATAACTCCAAGTGCATTTTGGAGAAAATAACCACGTCTTTGTATCCACAACTAAAAGTAAATTATCTTCAATATTTTGATATAACCAAGATATATAGCTAATTGGACAAATAGTATGATAATTACCAATATCACATTCGATAGTAAGAGTTTCATCAAATTTCACTGACATAAATTATTATTCAATAATAAAAAATAAATAAAATAAAAATTTCAATTAAATGGTCATAAATCCAAGTAAATTTTCCTTATTATTTTGATGTATCCCATCATCAATTGGATTGAGATAAATATTAGAGAGTAAACTGAATAATTCATGATCTGGAATCTCTTTTGGTACAACACCCTCTGGTTGGAACAAATACATATACCACATCTATAACTAACCAAAAGTATTTGGTTACACGCAGTGACCAAATAAAATCCCAGTAATAAACATACCTTTATTCTCCTCTTTCAATTTACCACGCAATGAGTTGCTTACCCCTTTCAGTTACCTGAACAAAGAGAACGAAGTCTTAATTAGTGGGGAATCCATTCGACTTAAATAATAAACTAAGTCATTTGCTTCACTCTAGGACTAAAGTAAGGATCATTTGTTTCCCTCCACTTCCTCACCATCACTTTGGAGGGAATGGGTTTACTCCTTATATAGAGTAAGTTATAAAAATAAGGTGAAATGGTAGAACATGATTCAAATCATATGAATAAATCAAGCAAAGTGAAACTAAAGATTAGGTAGAAAAAATAACTAGAAATTTTGGGAGATCAAAAATAAATAAAGAGAGATTGGAAGATGAAAGTAGTAGTTTATGGAAAAGGTGAAATCGGTAAATCAATGACCAGTTGTAATATTTCAATTACTCTAGCCAAACATGGTGAAAAAGTGTTACAACTTGGATGTGACCCCAAATACGATAGTACTTTTTCTCTTACTACCTAGAATTATAGATACTTTGCAATTTAAGGATTATCATTATGAGGATATTTGGTCCGAAGATGTTATTCACAAGGGTTATGGGGGGGTAGATTGTGTGGAAGCAGGGGGCCCACCCGCAGGAGCCGGGTGTGGAGGATATGTGGTAGGGGAAACTGTTAAATTGTTAAAAGAATTAAATGCATTTTATGAATATGATATTATATTATTCGACGTATTAGGTGACGTGGTGTGCGGAGGTTTTGCTGCTCCATTGAACTATGCAGATTACTTGTGTGATATTTTTTTTTTTTTTAAAAGAGGGTAAAAATTTATTAACTCAGCAAAACATCCAAGATACAAAGAAAAATAAGAAGCTATTCAAACATGTTAGCTCTCAATAAATAAGAGAGATATTGAGAGCAATCAGAAGAAAGTTGATACCAATTCTGAACATCCCAACCATCCTGAAACTTAGAAGCCCATTTAGCTAAAAAATTCGCTACCCCATTCCACTCTCGAGGAATATGCACAAAAGAAATGAACTCCAAGTGAGCAGAGATATTAAGAATTTACCGAGCAATCCAACTCAACCGCCAACTCCCATGAAGACTATCCCCAAAATTCAAAAAATATAACAATCTGAGAATTAGATTCATAAACAATCCAACGCCAACCCAAAGCATACCCTTGCTCTAAAAAAATATAAAATCGTAAGGTCTTCCATGAAGTTATTAGAATTATATCCCTTAAAGCAAGAGAAAAAAATTAGATAGTACCATAATTGTTCTGCCCCACACCACCAATACCATCATTACCTGGATTACCCTGGGAAGATCCATCCATATTAATCTTCATCACTCCTAGAGGAGGCATATTCCATTTACCAGCCTTCCGCACCTGATTACTCTGACCCATCCATCATTAGGACCAGGACCATTAACCAATAAACCTAATCTTTCCATGATCTGACATTCCGCTTGGTCCATGGGATAAATAATCTGGTATTTTACAAACACAGTTTCTTAGATCATTCACAAAATCCTCTGCTAGATATGAGAAGTAGTTAACTCCTCTTAGAAAATTTGGCGGTTCTGTTCAAGCCAAATCTGCCAAAAAATGCATTAAGAACCAATGCTCCACCCAACTTTTAAAAAGAAAGCCCCTGTAGGAGGTCGCGACATACTCCAAAAATCAACTACAAATGAAGCATACGAACAAGGTTGATTCCATACTCCCCACCAATAATGCTAGAGTTGACGAGTAAAGTCGCATTGGAGAAGTAAATGCCCAATGGACTCCTCATCATTCCCATAATTATAACATAAAGAGGGACCATTAAAACCATGATTTTGAATATTATCCCAAGTAGGACACCAATTATGAGTAGCCAACCACACATAAAAACTACACTTAGGTCAAACATACTTATTCCAAACTTGCTTCCACCACAAGACCACATCCTCCCCAAACTGTTATTGATCCAAAACACAATAACCAACAACAACTGAAAATATCTCTCTATTATCCCTCCCCCATGCTAGCACATCATCCTATAGAAGAGAAGAGTAGGTAAATCTAGCCAAAATATGGGCCAGTTCTACCCTCGCATCCATAGTGCCACTAGTAGGCCATTCCCGAGGATCCTTCCACTAGAAACTAACCATTTGACCAAAGGACTTAACAGTTTTGAAATCCGCCACCTTCACCCATCCAAAATC
This sequence comes from Wollemia nobilis, assembly GCA_028583015.1. Taxonomy (NCBI): domain Eukaryota; kingdom Viridiplantae; phylum Streptophyta; class Pinopsida; order Araucariales; family Araucariaceae; genus Wollemia; species Wollemia nobilis. Next base: position 20,300,640 of record JAQPPZ010017235.1, read on the forward strand.
CAAAAAGTATTGAGCAATATCTTGAATATGGGGAAACTCACTAAGGAGAGGAAAAAAGCCATCCCAAGAATCATGCCAAAAAAGAGCCCAAGACCTAGTATAACAAATCTAGAACAACCCATGCTTAACCAACTTTGCACCCTTCTTCAGAGTATTCCAAACAAATGATCCTTGACCAATCAAGCTTTATATAGGAATATTAGAATCTTCCACCCCTAAGGTACTTGTGGGATATAATCCTGGCCCAAGTTTGCTCCTAATTACTACACCAATTCCAATACAGCTTAGCAGCCAAAGCAGTCCCAAAAATAGAGCTTACGTAGAGACCCAATACCCCTTCCTGCTTATGTTGACAAATAGTATTCCAATTAACAAGACTCCATTTTGAGGAATCAACATTACAAGCCCATAGGAATTGCCTAGAAATAGAATCCATATCATGAAGAACACTTATCGGAGCAATTTGAATAAGGCATCTATACATCGATAAAGCCTGAACAACTGACTTTAAAAGTAAAACCTGGCCAAAAAATTTCAACCATCTATGAGTCCAATGACTAACTCGACTATGAAATTTATCAAGTATGTTAGTCCAAACTGACCTAGGTAGAGGACCGAAAGAAATAGGAATCCCCAAGTACATAAGGGGAAGAGTGCCAACCTAAAACTTGAGAATTTGAGCAATTCTAGCTTGAATCCTGGGATCCGTATTGAAAAAGAAAATAGTAAACTTATGCTCATTAATATTCTAACCAGATACAACCAAATACATATCCAATGCACGTCTATGCTTAAGATTACTGTGTGATAATTACAGATAATGGATTTGATGCATTATTTGCAGCTAATCGTATTACTGCTTCTATCAGGGAAAAAGCTCGTACACATCCACTCCGATTAGCAGGCTTGGTTGGAAATCGTACATCTAACAGAGATCTTATCAATAAATATGTAGAAGCCTGCCCAATGCCCGTAATAGAAGTATTACCTCTTATTGAAGATATTCGAGTCTCGAGAGTCAAAGGTAAAACCTTATTTGAAATGGTTGGATCTGAACCATCTCTTAACTATGTGTGTGAATATTATTTAGACATAGCGGATCAAATATTGTCCCAACCAGAGGGTATTGTACCAAAAGAGATTCCAGATCGCGAATTATTCAGTTTACTCTCTGATCTTTATCTCAATCCGATTGATGACGGGAGACATCAAAATAATAAGGAAAATTTACTTGGATTTACGACCATTTAATTTAAATTTTTATTTTATTTATTTTTTATTATTCAATAATAATTTATGTCAGTGAAAATTGATGAAACTCTTACTGTCGAATGTGAGACTGGTAATTATCATACTTTTTGTCCAATTAGCTGTGTATCTTGGTTATATCAAAAGATTGAAGATAGTTTCTTTTTAGTTGTGGGCACAAAGACATGTGGTTATTTTCTCCAAAATGCACTTGGAGTTATGATTTTTGCGGAACCCCGCTATGCAATGGCAGAATTAGAAGAAGGGGATATCTCGGCTCAATTGAATGATTATGAAGGATTAAAAAGGCTTTGTATTCGAATAAGAAAAGATAGAGATCCCAGTGTCATCATATGGATAGGTACTTGTACTACAGAAATAATTAAAATGGATTTGGAAGGTATGGCCCCCAAATTAGAATGGGAAATTGGAATCCCAATTCTAGTTGCAAGAGCAAATGGACTGGATTATGCTTTTACTCAAGGAGAAGATACGGTGTTAGCTGCGATGGCACATCGTTGTCCAGAACCGGAATTCCCCGTTCGTGAACGAAAAGAAATTCTACAAAAATTCTTTGCTTTTCCTTCTAAAAAAAAAGAGGAATTGGCCGAATATGCAAATCATCCCTCCTTAGTTCTTTTTGGGTCTTTGCCCTCCAATGTGGCTTCTCAACTCAATCTAGAGTTAAGACGCCAGTCCATCAAGGTATCGGGTTGGCTACCTGCTCAAAGATATACTGATCTTCCATCATTAGGTGATGGAGTTTATGTTTGTGGCGTTAATCCATTTTTGAGTCGGACAGCAACAACTTTAATAAGACGCGAAAAATGTGAATTAATTGGAGCTCCTTTTCCTATCGGCCCAGACGGAACGCGGGCTTGGATCGAAAAGATTTGTTCTGTATTTGGTGTTGAGGCCCAAGGTCTAGAAGAAAGGGAGGAACGGATATGGGAAAGTTTAAAGGATTATCTTGATTTGGTACGTGGGAAATCTGTTTTTTTCATGGGAGATAATCTGCTAGAAGTATCTCTAGCAAGATTCTTAATCAGATGTGGAATGATCGTTCATGAAATTGGTATTCCTTATATGGATAAACGATATCAAGCTGCTGAATTAGCACTTTTACGGGATACATGTATAAACATGTGTGTACCAATACCACGAATTGTAGAGAAACCGGATAATTCAAATCAAATACGACGTATACGCGAATTACAACCCGACTTAGCTATCACTGGAATGGCCCATGCTAACCCGTTAGAAGCAAGAGGAATTAGTACTAAATGGTCGGTTGAATTTACTTTTGCCCAGATTCATGGGTTTGCCAATGCGAGGGATGTACTTGAATTGGTTACCCGACCTTTACGACGTCAGAAAAATTTAGAAGACTTGGGTCGGACGACCCTTGTGAGAAAAAACAAGTAATGTCCCAGTACTTCTAGATCTTAATCTAGAGAATTTTATCTAGATTATAGATAAAGATAGAATCTATTCATAGATTCTCATAGGTAAGGGTAGAATTTGGGATAAATTTATGTTATGTTGAATGAAATTCATGGATGTGAACGATAACTAATATTGATTTCTATGGGAGATATCAGAATGATATTCTAATCATATCATAATCTCCCATAGAAATATGGGAGATATCAGAATCATTTCTATAATGATACAAAATCACAAATCACAAAATATGAAACCTTAAACTAGAGGTGCATCCAGCAGGAATTGAACCCGCGACTTCCCAATTATGAGTTGGGCGCTTTGACCATTCAGCCATGGATGCTCAATATTAGCCAATTCATATCAATAATATGATGACTAGGAATAGAATAACGCTTCCTAGGATTTGGACCTAGGACTCAGGACTTAAAGACTTAAGTCCTCCCAATTGGAGGAGAATATTAAAAAAAAAAAAGAAATAAATAAAAGATTTTTATGGCCAAACTTTCTAGTGTTTATATCATTTAAAATGATAGATAGAATGAAGGGAATACTTGTTAAAAAGTATTCACATTGGTTATACCATATAAATATGGTACTAACTATATAGATGTAGTTATATGTACATCTATATCTATATAATACACAATTTCTAAATTCTTGGCAATAGACCTTAGTTAGACCTAAGGTCTATATCAGGCATTTGCTCTAATTTCATAATTGGATCCTATAAAATGAGAGATATAGGAAAGGGCACACTTGTAAAAAAGTTTTGCATGGGTTTATTTTTGGTTATATTACGAGTTAAAATGATAGATATAGGAAAGGGTTGGTTATAGTATTGGTTAAAATGATAGATGTAAGAAAGGGTTGGTTATAGCCAGTTTTAACTATTGGATGTATATATCTATGTATACAATATATATATATATATATAGAATATACCATTTATCAACTATTGGTAATAGAGCTTAGTTAGATATTTTTTTCTATATCAGGCATTTTCTTAAAAAAAATAACACGATATGCATTTTTTAATTCAAAAAAATAGGCTTTAAATATGAAACTGAAACAACATTTTTGGATACTGAAAAGCAAGAATTTTAGATTTAATTTTCGACATCAATTTCGATTAGAAATGATGCAAGTCTTCAATCCATGGAACAAATCCTATTTGACTGAATCCTATTTGTTCAGATTGTTAACTCGAATCTTTTCCTGTCGAGAGCGCCCTGTTAAGCTGTTTAACTTTCGAATCCTCGTTACGTTACTTTTACGCGATCTACGTAGCATTGGTTTCAATCAAACAATAAAGATTGTGGTATTACTTACATTACCAGTTTTTATGTATCGCGCAAATCATTTTTGGAATGAAAAAAGATATATGATGTTTATTGCGCCAAATTTCACTAGAAATTTGTTGATGGTTCCACATCTTTCTGTGTATTTGTCAAAATATGACATAAATTTAAATACAAATATAAATAATAATAAGAATGAGATAATCTCAGAAAATCAAGGACCAATTACTTGGGAAACTTCAAAGTCAGAGGATTCTCCAATTTATTGGAATTTTTTTGAGATATTATCAAAGGCGTCAATATATGAACCGTGTATGAGTACCGGCGTTACTAAGAAGCCTATTAAAAGTTTCAAATTATTGAAAAGGCAACAAGATGATCATCCTTTTCAATATTTCATGGAATCCGAAAGGAATAAGAAAGTTGACTTTTGGAAAGTCAAAACGTACTTTCACAATCCTTCCTCAATTTATATGAGTTCATCAGATCCCGGATGGAACATTATTAGAAAGAATCAGAGAGATATAAATTATTTAAACTGCATCCAATTTATGAATCGGAGTTCACTTTGGGATCTATCTTCTTCAGTCTGTGATCAAAACAAGGAACAATGGAAAAAAATTGTGTTAGAAATAACAGATCAATTCGCTCTATCAATGGCTAAGTCTAGTCAGGTTGATAATAATCAATTTACTTTTGATGTTGATTATAACATGAATCAATTTTATGAATTGAACAAGAGTAAATTATTGAATCAGATCTTCAAACATAAAGAGAATTTAAAGGATCAATTTTTATTGAGCTTACTCAATATTATCAATAAAGAGAATGAATTTGTGGATCGAATAATCAAAAGAAGTAATAATGACAGAATTGAAACTTCGGCACGACTAATATTGATTCAATATAAGATGAAAGTTGACGGGCATTTTTCAAAATCAAAATTTTTTTTTCAAAAAGCATTCAAGAAATACCATATCGAAAATGTATTCAATAAATTATATTTAAGGTCTGGCCGCAATTCAAAAGATCCAATTCAAGTAAATTGGATAGAAAATGAAAGTTTTAATAATGTAATGCAAAATACAATTAACCAGCATTCATCAAGTTGGAGAAAAGGTCAGAAAGAATGGTTTAATCACTCTATTCTTCGAACTGATAAATATATCAATCGGAATTTAATTTTGTACAATTGGTCCACTCAAACCAAATACTTGAAAAACGGTTTGAAACATCTCATTTATAGCTCTTATTTTAGTTCTAATTTTACACGGAACTATTTTAAATTGAGAAACAGAGTGTTTGATCTAAATGAATACAGAGTGTTGGTCCCAATTGATATTCGTTTACCACTGAAGGAATTTCTTCAGCTTTTTATTTTTAAGAACTTATCTATTTTTATAGACTTATTTGACAATAAGGTGTTAATTTCTGCACACCTCCCTAAGTTTTTTTTGATTGGTAGAAAGGGTGTTGAAAGGTCCCTGAACCTTGTACAAGAGGAATTACATGAATTCCAGATCGACCGAGGTGGTCCAAGAAGAAAATATTAAAGAGCGAGCAAACCTCCACACTAGGAAAGGTGTCACGAAATCGCGACCAAATTGGTGATGTCGCGAAATCGTGACAAGTTGCACCGTTGCTGCCAAGAGAAGAAAGGATGTCACGAAATCGCGACAAGAAGCGCCATCGGAGCCGAAGGAGGGAAGAAGTCGCGATATCGCGACATGTTGCAAGGTTGCTGCCAGAAGAGAGGAAGTGTCGCGATATCGCGACAAGTTGCTAGGTTGGAGCCGGAAGAGAAGAAGAGTCACGAAATCGTGACATGAAGGAAGACCGCGCCCGGACAGAAAAGGAGTCACGAAATCACGACAAGAAGTAAGACCGCTGCCGAAGAGAAAAGGTGTCACGAAATCGCGACAAGAAGGAAGACCGCAGCCGAAGAGAAAAAGTGTCGCGATATCGCGACAATTGTGGAAGCCTGCTGCCAAAGAGAAAAGGTGTCACGAAATCGCGACAAGATGGAAGACCGCTGCCGAAGAGAAAAAGTGTCGCGATATCACGACATTGTGGAAGACCGCAGCCGAAGAGAAAAGGTGTCGCGATATCGCGACAAGATGGAAGACCGCTGCCAAGAAGAAAAAGTGTCGCGATATCGCGACAATCTGGAAGACCGCAGCCAAAGAAAAAAAGTGTCACGATATCGCGACAATCTGGAAGACCGCAGCCGAAGAGGAAAAGTGTCACGAAATCGCGACATTATGGAAGACCGCAGCCGAAGAGAAAAAGTGTCACGAAATCGCGACAAGATGGAAAACCGCTGCCAAGGAGAAAAAGTGTCGCGATATCGCGACAATCTGGAAGACCGCAGTCGAAGAGAAAAAGTGTCGCGAATCAAGACAATTTGGAAGACCACAGCCGAAGAGAAAAATTGTCACGATATCGCGACAATCTGGAAGACCGCAGCCGAAGAGAAAAAGTGTCGCGATATCGCGACAATCTGGAAGACCGCAGCCGAAGAGAAAAAGTGTCGCGATATCGCGACAAAATGGAAGACCGCCATCGAAGAGAAAAAGTGTCGCGAAATCGTGACAAGATGGAAAACCGCTGCCAAGGAGAAAAAGTGTCGCGATATCGCGACAAGCAGAAAGCACCGAAGAGAAAAAGTGTCGCGAATCGGACAACGGAAGACCGCACCGAAGAGAAAAAGTGTCGCGATATCGCGACAATCTGGAAGACCGCAGCCAAAGAGAAAAAGTGTCGCGATATCGCGACAATCTGGAAGACCGCAGCCGAAGAGAAAAAGTGTCACGATATCGCGACAAAATGGAAGACCGCCATCGAGGAGAAAAAGTGTCGCGATATCGCGACAAAATGGAAGACCGCCGTCGAAGAGAAAAAATGTCACGAAATCGCGACATGATGCAAGAAAGCGCCTGAAGGGAAAAAGTGTCGCGATATCGCGACAAGTTGCAAAAAAGCACCCGGAGAGAAAAAGTGTCGCGATATCGCGACAAGTTGGAAGACCGCGTCCGAAGGAGAAAAAAGTGTCGCGATATCGCGACAAGTAGCAACCTCGCGGCCAGAGCAAAAAGGAATGTCGCGATATCGCGACAAGCTGAAATTTTGCGGCCAACGGTGAAAAGTGTCGCGAAAACGTGCCAAGTTGCCAAAACGCAGCCGAAGGGGGAGAGGAAGGAAGAAAGGATGCGAAGACTCGACCAGTTCCAAGAGCGAACAAACCCGGTGCCCAGTTAACCACTCACATTGTGCAGACATTGGAACTTGTAGAAGCGTCCCTTAGGCCAATCGGGAAGGAGTCTCTCCAAACATGAATGTCCGTTTCGTCAACTCCCTTGTTAGCAAGCCAGTCCGTAGCTTTGTTTCCTTCCCGGTACTGATGCTTAATGATTAATTCTGGGTAAATGCCAATTAGTGCCTTGCATTCTTGGAAGATCGAAACAAGGGCCCAGGGAGGCACAGAGGTCCCATTGAGCCAGTTGATGCAGTGCAATGAGTCTCCTTCTATGATAAGTTTATTGATGGTCAAGCCTTCCAAGAGAATCAAGCTTTGGAGCAAGGCCCGAGCCTCTGCCATATTGTTAGATTGAATTCCCAGGTTCTGAGCAAAGGCCAAAATTATTTCTCCTCTGTGATTTCTGAGAATTCCTCCTCTGCCAGCCGCTCCTGGGTTGCCTTTGGCCGTGCCATCGAAGTTAAGCTTGTGCCACCTAGTAGGAGGTAAGACCCACTTGATTACAGACCTGTCAACAGAAGTACGGGGTGTAGCAGAGAAATTGGAAAGATTGAAAAGTTTTGTTAGGTCCGATTCAAGGCCAGGAGGGGGGGTTTGGAAGACGAGACAAGAGAGGCATTCTCCGTAGCAAGGGCCAAGATTTTGGCAACAACAATCTTCTTATCAGTGGCATGGTTTTTGAAAATTTTGGCATTTCTCTCAAGCCAAATCTGCCACAGGAAAATGTGAAGGCAAGCTTGCCACATGAATTTAAGTTGACTGCTCTTGAAAGGCCGGGGCCATTGTTGAAAAAGGAGGGGAATGGAATGAGGGAGGGCTACGGAGATGACGAAGGTGTTGAGAACCTGGTTGAGCACTGCAAGAGAGAAGGGACATTCCAGAAAAACATGCGAAGTTGACTCACAGGCGTTTTTACACAGGATGCACCAATTGGGGATGAGTAACCCTCTGATTATCAAGTTGTCAGTGGTGAGGATTCTATTTTGGATGGCCAACCAGTAGAAGAATTTGACCTTGGGAATGATCTTGGGGACCCAGACCTGATTAGATAAGTCTCGGCCATCACTGGGAGCTTCTTGGCTGTAGTAGGCAGATTTAACAGTGAAATTCCCTGAATCTTCAAGGTTCCAAACCATGGAGTCATCTTTGTGAGAGCTGGGGATGATGCAAGTCCTCAACAAGTTTTGTAACCACCTAAGCGCCTCGGTGATATGCCTAGGCCCATTAAGAGCCAGGTGTTTCCATTCGGGTCTTGTAATACCTGGGTTAATGAAATGACACACCTTATCTCCAAAGGTGGCTTCGGTAACCGTCTTGAGCACTGCAAGATGAGGATCTTGGCTGAGAGGTTTGTCACGGATCCATGGGTCATCCCAAAAATGAATGGTCATTCCATTTCCAAGACACCACCTTAAGCCTTCCATGATGATCTTCCTTGTTTTGGTGACACCATTCCAGAAATGAGATCCGCTAGGAAGGTTGTGCTCTCCAAGAAAGGGAACCTGATGGAGGTACTTAGCTTTGATGATGTCAATCCAAGTGACTTTTTCATTGATGGTAAGTCTCCAGGACTGCTTGGCAATGAGGGCCATGTTCATCCGCTTGATGTCCCTGAAGCCGAGACCTCCATCCTTTTTCTTGGAACAAACCTTGTCCCAGGCAACAAGGGAAAATTTGTTCTTGTTTTCGTTTCCCGCCCAAAGGAATCTGCGTTGAATTTGCTCAATTCTTTGGCAGATGGAAGCTGGAGCTTTGAAGATAGATAAGAAAAAAATAGGAATACTTTGCAGGCAAGCCTGGACCAGAGTGGCTTTGGCTGCCTGACTGAGCATTGAACTTTTCCAACCTGCAAGTTTCTTGTTGAGGCGATCTAAAACAGGGTTCCACATAGCCGAGACCGATTTGCCATGGAAAAGCGGTAATCCGAGATAAGTAGTTGGAAGGCTCCCAATGATACACCCAAGGATCTCAGCAATCCTGTTTTGCCTGTGGATGGGAGTATTGAGAAAGTATAGCTTGCTTTTGCGGTAATTGACTTTCTGGCCAGCCGCCTCTTCATAAGAATCAAGAATGTTCTTAATGATTTTTGCTTCGGGAACAGAAGCATGAGAGGATAGAATAGTATCATCCACAAACTGTTGATGGGAAATGGCATTGGTTGTTGAGGCTGGTTTGATCCCGGAGACGAGTCCACTATTGCAAGCAGCAGTAAGGGTTCTTCCAAGGGTTTCGACCAAAATGATGAAGAGGAAGGGTGACAGAGGGTCCCCTTGATGGATGCCTTTGAAACTTTGAAAGAAGCCAGCAGGTGAACCATTGATAAGAATAGAGAACCAAGCAGTAGAGATACATTCACGAACCATCTTGACCCATTCTTTGTGAAACCCAAACTTCTCAAGGACCTCGAACAAGAATTTCCAGGAAACCCGATCAAAAGCCTTGTTCATGTCAAGCTTAAGGAACATACTGGGTTTTTTATTTTTAGATGCCGAATGGGCCAATTCGTGGACGGTTATCACTCCATCAGCAATGAATCTGCCTTTGACCGAGCTTCCTTGGCACTGGTCGATGATGGAGGGAAGGATGTCTTTCAGCCTGTTTGCCATAACTTTGGTGATAAGTTTGTAGATGACACTACAGAGACTAATAGGTCTGAAGTCGGAGAGGGAAGCACGATCATTGGACTTGGGAATTAAAACAATGAAGGTGGAATTGGCTTCTCTCGGCATATTTTTGGCTCTCTGGAAGAATTTAACCGCAACAACAACATCAGGGCCCACAATATCCCAAAAGTGTTGAAAAAATCGGGGTGGGAAGCCATCAGGTCCAGGGGCCTTGTCAGGTTCCATTGCAAACAGAGCATCTTTGATCTCCTCTTCAGTGAAGAATTGGAGCAATTTCCCATTATCATCGTTAGACACCAACTTTGGTATGTTCTGAAGCAGAGAACTTGTTGTGCGGGGGTGGCAATCAACACTTGGACCTAAGATTTCTTGGAAGTGGCGCACAGCTTCTTGTCTGATGGCATGGATGTCAGAGACAATGGTACCATCAGCCTTGGTCAACTCAGAGATTTTATTTGAGCCTCTGTGGCGCATGGTGGAAGCATGGAAAAACTTCATGTTGGTGTCTCCTTCTTTGAGCCAGAGGCTTCTGGATTTTTGCCTCCAGTAGGACTCTTCCTTAGCCAAGGCATTGTGAAGGTTTGAAAGGAGGCTTTTTTCCTCCATGAAAGTTTTGACCCTCTGATCCCCTCCCTGAATCAGATTTTCCACCCTTTTGAGCTCATCCATCAGATGCTTTTTTTCGGTAAAGAGGTTGCCGAAAACCTCCCTGTTCCAGCATTTCAGCTTGAGCTTGACCGCTTTGAGTTTGAGGAACAGATTCGAGAGAGGGTTTGGACAAAGGTTTTGCTGCCACCATTGTCGAATACACCGACCTAAATCTGGATGGGTGAGCCACATATTTTCAAACCTGAAAGGGGTTTTGAAGGTTTGCTGGGGGCGGGAACAATCCAGAATTAGGGGGTTGTGATCGGATCCAATTTTTGGGTGGCTATGAAGCCTGGCATCGCCAAAAATAGGAATGAGTTCTTTGGATAAGAGAAATATGTCAAGCCAAATTTGGATGTGATGAATGCCCACCCGTCTGTTGCTCCATGTGTAGTTGGATCCTTGGAGCGGCATGTCCATTAGCTCGTTGAGGTTGACAAATTCGTTGAAATCTTCAATGCAGCTGCTAGTGATCGGATTGCCTCCTTGCTTGTCAAACAGGTGAAGGGGAGTATTGAAATCGCCACAGAGCATCCATGGAAAGTCAGGAAAGTTATTGCGCATTGCGGAAATGTTATCCCACAACAATCTTCTATTGACAGGATTGTTTGGTCCATAAACATTGGTGGCAATCCATTGGAGGTTAGTGACTTTATTAGTGAACAAAATGTTGATGGTTCTGTCAGAGACTGAAAGAACTCTCCCCTCAATAGTTGTCGGATCCCACAAACAAAGGAGACCCCCGGATGCCCCTGAGGAGGGACAAAAGGCAAAATTGTTGTTTTCCCAGATTAGCTTGCAAACTTGAGTGCTGCTATTCTCGTCCAGTTTGGATTCTTGAAGAAACATGATAGTTGGTTTTAGGTTTTTTCTCACCGATTTGACAGTCCTCTGTTTAGCAGTTCCGTTGAGGCCTCTGACATTCCAAGAGACGAACTTCATCGAGTTGACTTGGGGTTTGCTTTGCGACCTCTGCCTCTCCCTTGAGATGGAGTAAGTTTAGGTCTAACCTCATCCAAATCTTGGTGGGTGGGTTGTTCGAAAATAGGGCCCAAGGAGGTAGGCACAGATCCATCAGCCATTTCAATCTTAGCTGCTTTGGCAAGATTTTCTGCATTGGACGGTCTTCCCCTTCTCTGTTCTTTGTTGACATCAGCTTTGGGTGCGGGAATGGGAGATTTCAACGGGCTGGATGTTTGGAGAATGTCGGTGGTGTCAGTCCCAGGGATAGGCCGATGGGGGGATGGAGAGCGGGGAGACTGGCACAGGGCAACAGACTCAGGGGAGAGGGAAAGAGGACGGTTCTGAGTCGGGGGAAGGGGTGGGAAGGGAAGAGGAAGGTGAGAAGGACCAGAATCTGAGGGTGAGTTTGGGAAGGTCATTGCAGCCTTACCTTTGGACAAGGGAGACTGAATCACAGTGGGTGTGGATGAGGCATTTGGATCTATGGGAAGGTCATCGGAGATGTCCTCTCTAGTATGAAGATTATTTAAGGGAGCAAATTGATTGGAACGAGAAGGCAGAGCACTTACATTGTTGGGAGCAGAGGTTTTAGGGGGGCCTGCAGATCGGCCACGGCCCCGGCCAGAAGCCTTTTTCTGGGTGTTGGGGATCTGGGAATCCTTCTTCCGGCCTGAATCACTGGGGATATCTTTTTTTTGGGAAGGGCATCTCCCTAAGTTACTATTTAAGAACTTATCTATTTTTATAGACTTATTTGACAATAAGGTGTTAATTTCTGCACACCTCCCTAAGTTACTGTCTAACTGGTGGTCTAACTTCCGTTCTAAGGTCAACATAAATCTAATTGTTGAGAATAGAAGTTCTATTATTGATTTTCTTATGGGGGACGAGGATCAGTATAACACCCCGCGAGGAATGATTATAAAGGAGAAGAGATTAGCATTATATAATCAACTATTGGATGACCTTATCAGATTATTCAATTTTTTGAATAATTTGTTCGAACCACTTTGGAATAAGTTGTTAAAATTAATTCCACCAATTATTATTAAAATTTTGGATGATTAATGAATTACAATTTTAGTTTTTTTTTTATTTCTCTCTAAATAATTTAATCAATATCATACTAGAAGCATACCTAGAGATGCATTCAAATTTGTTAATTTACAATTTATTTGTAATTATTCATCTTTAATTACTATTGGTTAATTTATAATTTATTTATATTCATTTATAATAATTCATCTCTTATCGTTATATATATATATATATATATATATATATATATATATATATATATATATATATATATATATATATATATGTTAATTTATAATTGATTTATATAGTTTACTATGCTTCATCTCAAATCATAGGTAATCAATACAATGCCAAAAACATACTTAAATATTATTCAAATATGTTAATTTTTAAAATCTTTCATGATTTTCTCTTAATGGCAATCAACTGCTGCCCACCCTCCACCCTCAATTGAATGTAATATGAAAATATTTAAAGATGTTTCTTTAATTGGTTATATGGAATTCAAACAACCAATTTGGATATTATCTATGTATTGTTTGGCAAAATTTGAATCTTAGTCTCCTTAAATGTTGAAGAATTTAACCAATTGAACTAATACCACTTGCTTTGATATATCTAAATATGTTAATTTAAAATTTATTTATATTTTATCATTATAATTTATATTTTTGTGATAAAAAATATTAAAAACATAAAAAATACAATTATGAAAATTATTTTATATATCATTAATTCAATAAAAAGTAAATATAAATTTTAATATATCTAATGGTTAAAAATTAAAGCATATAGTTTCTAAGGCACCTTAGTAAAAAGTGTAAAATTGAAGGTGGCTAGTAAAGGACAACATTAATTAGGTTAGAAGAGTGATTGTAGCCACTTGCACTGCCCATATATCCCTAATGTATGTTAGAAACCAACCTCTCTAAAGGGATATTATGTTTTATTATGTTTTATCGATTGGGTGTTTTATGTTATGCCAAACCCTTTTGTTTTCTATAACTATTTCATATGTTTTTTTTCTCTTAATTAAAAATTTTATATATAGAGTTTTAATGGTAAGTTTTACTTTGTTGAATATATGTTAGTTTGCAGTCAAGCGATGGAACAAAGTGATAAATTTGGCTATAGTTTTCATGAAAGGGATGTAAACCCTAAGTACAATCAAGAATTGAAGGAAGAGGGTTGTTTGTAGACTATCTCTTCAATCTATGAGAAATCTTCTTTGGTTATAAGAAATATCTCTCAAGGATCTTTGGGTTCGTGAGTGGATGAACCTATACCCTCTATCAGAATTTTAGAGGATAAATTTGGGTTGGAACTGATTGATCATGAAGTTCGAAAAATTATCTGTAAACTCAAAGGCAAAAGACTAGGCCTATAGGAGATCAAATGATACATTAAATATTAGTGGACCAATACAAAATTTCAAGTAACTTTCCTACCCAAAAATTGCTTTTTTGTTTCCTTTTTTAATTTAGTAGATAGATATAATTGATTTTTAAGATAAAGGGGGTGTCTATATAAGACCTTGGACTCCTAGTTTCAACCCCTTTATAGAATAAATTAATGTCTTCCCAACTTGGGTGAATATTTATGCTCTCCCTGTGGAGTTTTGGTGAAGAAGATATTCACCAAAATCGGTAATGCCATTAGTGCATTCCAATATATGGATGTCCAAACAGAGAAAATTTGTTCAATAAAACTAATATGAATAAATCAATATTGGTTGTTTAGATGGATGTTTCGGTTCCTAGGGATTAGTCCATTAATATCTCCTCAAGCAAAGGGGAATGGGTCCAAAATAAATATGAAAACTTCTCCCTAAAATGTTATGGCTGTCAACAATATGGTCAGCTAACGAAAAGATGCTTGGTCATCCAATCATGCTTTGATTCATCCTTGGTGGAGGAGAAGACTATGAATGTGAATGATTTAAAATCTTAAAATTTCCCAGTTCAAAAGAAAGAAGCTCATCCCCAGATGCACCAATTTCCCAATAGGAATCATGCGAGAAACAAAATACTCAACCTCAAAATGAGAATTTGAATAAGATCATTGATAAAAGCCAAATGGTTACTAAAGACCATCCAAACAATTCCATAGAAAATATTAGCACGTCAAATGGTATTCTTTAAGCTAATTATGAAACAATCAGTGGCAATCAATTATTTGAAAATGAAGATACTACATAAAGTGTTACAACTAGATATTACCTTAGGAGCTTGAAGTGCAAAAATACATTCTTAGATCTTACCACTCTAAAAAATGAAGAACCTTTGCTATAGAAGAAAATAACTAGCTTAGATATAAAGGATATATATCTAAAAATACCGAGAGTTATCAATCTCGAGGCACCTATCTCATTTCTTGGGCAATGGTTGGTTAGTCGGCCATTTTAGTTTAAATATTTTAAATGTTTTTGTTAATGTCGGCTTTTTTAATAATTTTTTTTTTTTATGGCATGACATGTATGACCTCTTTGCCTCCCACCCCTTGTCTGACATTGTAGGAATGCCTCTCGACATAATTAAATTGAGTTTTTCTTTGACGGATGATAATTATGTTTGTTTTCATTCTATCTGCTGGAGTTATGTGTCATGTAAGGGTTGTTCTTGTTAGTTCCTTCAATAAAACAATTTGATAATGGAAACTTAGTAGTTTGAGTAATATGGAGAATATATTTGATAGAAAGGCAAAGATAGGTATGCTTTAATTAACTTGTTTGAAATGTAATGAGAGCAATGTAATGTTTTCTTTTTGTAATGGGAGTGACTCCCAATAGAAGACACACATAGCTTTATATATTTATATATATATTAGTCCAATATAGTACATTTATTAATTTTAGTTGTAAATTTTTATTTATAAATTTAGTTGTCATATATTTTAATATTATTTTTAATCAGTAAAATATTTATTTTTTTAATGAGATTACACAAGTTTTTATAAGAGGTTTTGGTCCCCTCATAATAAGTAGGGTTTGAACCTTGAACTTCTCAAAGAGAGGCCAAAGCCCTTAGTAAGCTTGCAACTTAAATAAAATATTTATTGCATAATATGTTTTATTTATTTTTGAACTAGTTATTAATTTAATATTGTAGTAAAACCAAACGGGAAGATTCTATTTTCGAAAATAACCCATTTTTATATTTTTATAGGCTATTTTTTAATTTGAGTCATTAAAAATAAACTTAAACAATCAATATTAGAATTAATATAATTGGTGGATCCATTAAACCTGAAATATTGAGAGATACTGAAACTATATCTCCATTAGACTAAAATATTGGTAAATAGATAGATGTTAGTGTCAACAAAGTAATAGTTGATATTACTAAATATTCAAAAGAATCCATTTAACTAGAAAAGAGTAAAATGAGGGTTAATTAGAGTGGACATTTATATTTTTTATTAATGACACTATTATAGTTGGAAAAGTTGTCAATTTCTCATGATTTCTTGTGAAATTTGAGAAAAATTGTGGGTGACTTTTTATTTTTATTTTTAGACATCGAGAAAATTGTTGATTCATGATGAGTGTTTTTATGATTTATTGTTATATTGTTATTTAAAACTCAACAAAAATTGTATTCCACGCTCAAAATGGCAAACAAAGTTTTTAAAAGCTAGTTTGGCCCCTTTTTCCAAAATTTCTTATCTACTATTGTGATCAAAATTTTCTTAGAGGTCAAACACAAATTCAACCTAAATTTGGAGATCAAATTAGATAATTTTACACCATTCTAAGAAGATTTCATTCATATTCTAGAGACTATAGAGGTAATTCTTTTTTTGGTAAAATTTAGGGTTTTCTTAGGTATTTTTGGTTATTTTCCTTTTTGTTTATTTTTCCTCAAGCATTATGCTAGTCCCTAGCTTATCTGATTAGATACTCATTTTTTTCCTTTGGAAAAATAGATGAGTTCCTTGAGTGAGATCCATGGAACCACCACAACCAACAACAAGGTAATTCCAATTTTAACTCCAAATCTAAGCCCGATGAGAGATCTAATGTGGAAACATGGAATTAAAGGAATATTGTTGAATTAAGAATTTTATAAACACTATGAAAGATACATATGAGGAGGTATCCATTGTCTAAAATACCTTCTAATTGGGAAACTAATGCATGATGTGAACCCCTACATGAGAGGAGATGATATGATAAAAAATGAGGTGAAGGCTTGGTTGTACAACAAGGAGAAAATGAAAAAGAACACAAAAGGATGAGAGTTATAAAATAAAATGGAGTAGGGTCTTGGGCATATTTTTATAGGAGTGAGTCTGACCTAGAGGATGTTCATGTTGTTGCCAAATATTTTGATCTTAGCCCTCATATTTGATAAGGTAGTGGGAGTGGGAGGATGTAAGTGTTAGTCAAGGCTCTAATACAATATAAAAAACCCTTCATAATATCACATAGGGAAGGTGAAGGAAGTCAGGACAACCATGATTAATTTTGGTATTACTATAACATTCCCTTCAATTGTGTGAACCCTTATTAGAAAACCCTAGTGAGAGCATTGAGTGAGGTTGGCAAAGGGATTAATCTATTTGAAAAATTATATTAGTGCTCCATTATTGGATAAGTGTCATGAATACATGATCCTACATCAAATAAAATACATATATGGAGTAGAAAGGGATGCATTATTATATTTGATGGAATGACAGATGTGAGGAATCATATGCTTCTAAATTCATGGTGGCTTTGGGTGGATCCATAGTCTTCTTGAAATTGATTGATACTTATAGAGAGGTGAAGAATGCATAGATGATATTAAATTTTTTTGAGGTTATATTGGAAGGATTGAAGAATATTATCCAAGTAGTAATGGATAATGTAATAGCATATGTATTTACAACTACACTTATTGGGGAGAAGTACCCATCTATTTCTAGATCTTGTATGATTTTCATTACATTGACCTCATGCCCAAGGTTATTTAATAAGCTATTGGATGAAAATGAGTTGGATTAAAATAGAAGTATATAATTTATCTTATAAAAGTGAGGGAACCTATGCGCTCGTATAAATTACACATGTAATTCCACTCAATGGTAAAGAAGCCTAGAAATGGTATCCATTCCTTTATAGAATATATCCAATAATAAATAATATCCAAATGGAAATATCTCTCCAATATATAAAATTTATGGAGGAAACACAAGCCACACATAAAATATGATGAACCCTAAACATTGACTTAATATAGGTAATAGTTAAATAACTAGACACCATCTTAATATTAGATTGTATCCCTAGACTAATTAATTCTAGTACACCAAAATAAAACATGTGCAGTCTAGGTACACATCATATCCTCCCACTTAGAAGTTTTTTTCTCAAAGCTAATAAAAACTCCATGGTTAAGTAGGCCAAACCTTGGGGTAGTGAGTGACCTCTAGGTAAGTCTTGGTTTTATACCCTTTTATTACATACTAAAAAACTTGTATTATTCACAACTTTGAATCTAATACCTCCTATATTCTATGAACCAAAATAAATATGCCATAACCAACAAGTCAACAATTAATGTATGTAAATATATCTAATGTGTTTGAGGGATTTTTTCCATAGGTGATCTTCATATTGTTGTATCTTTGGATGTTTATGGATAAACTCTTTGCCTTTCCATGTTGCATCCTCATATGGATATGCCTTACATTTAACCTTGCACTTGTGTGTTATCCTCATCCTCACTTCCTCTCCTCTAGATATAGGATACCTTATAGTTTTTAAACTACCTTTCCTTCATCATTTGTTATAGGTAACTCTATCTAAACCACACTATTATTTTTAATCTATTTCTTCAAGCAAGATAATGGAAGACATCATTTATCTTCCCCATTTTTTGGAATATTTAGTGCATATTCTACTTCCCCTACTCTTTAACTCACTTTAAATGGTCCATAATACCTAGGTTGTATCCTTTGCTTCCTTTGCTTCTTAAGTGTTGTCTACTTATAGGGTTGTAGCCTTACAAATAACATATCTCCTATTAAAAATTTCCTTTTTGTTCTTTGTTGGTCAACCTATTTGTAGCAATACCTAGATTCTACTTCACTATCCTTAGAATATCTTCCATATCTTGAATATAATCCCCTTCTATAAGCACTCTTACATATTGGACGATCTAGTATTTTGGTAAAGATACATCATACCCATAGAAGGATCTAAACGGGGACATTCTTATTGATGTATGGTATGCATTATTATACCAAAATCCTACAAGATATAACTATTGTAATTACTTATCCTATATTTCTCCTACATACATTTGAAATTACCCCCCCAAACACTTATTAAAAACCTTTGTTTACCCATATTTATATATACGAAACCTAGTGATGAGATACATAGAAATTACCTTCCACTTCTAGTTGGGAGCTGAGTATGGTTGGAGAAAACTTGGATATGAGATTATATGAACCTTATTTATCTAGAAAAAATCATATTTACTAATAAACCTCTCAATATTTAACTTCATTTCAAGCACATAAAAATTTGATGAGATATTCCTATAAGTTTTCATGAATTGCGCATGCCCTATTGATGGAGTAGAATGACCATGCTTAAGATATCTCTTCAAAAGACTTAAGTTTTTTTCTTAAATATATATAATTATTATAGAATATTGATCCATTTATGATACTCCAAAGATATCCCTTCTTTCTATTATCTATGTCCTACAATTGTATGATTCTTGAGTTAGTTGCATAATATATAACAAGCTCCTCTAACCATACATGATGACTAACAAACATAAAATTATTTTTTGGAATATCACCCCTATGAGATAATACATCAGTTACTACATTCTTCCTTAATTTTTTGTATAGTATATCAAAATAATAGGATTGCAAGTGATCCACCCACTTTTTATTCTCATCTATGAGTGTACCCTATGATATTAAATATTTTAAACTCATGTGGATTGTATTAATAAAGAATTAATTACAAACAAGAATTGATGCCATTTGACTATAACATAAGTTATAGCTAATATATATTTACTATTTGTAGATATTGTTTTTCCTTGTCGTTCAAATTCCTACTCTCATAGGTGATTAAAAGCTCATTCTGAGATAATACTACTCCAATAAAGCATCATATTTAAATGTAAATAGCTTAGATATTTATTTTGTATCCAATACAAGAGTGGATGGTAGTGCTTCCTTTTTTTTTGTGGAAAACATCCCAAAAGGGATGCCACTTTCGGGTAAGACCCAAGGAGGCAGGGGTATCCATTCCGCCAAAAACGCCCAGGACTCGGACCTGGCCTACCACCTTTGACATACTCAAGGAGCAAACAAACACACAAAACCAATTTAAAAATAAGTAAATAACAACAAAAATAATAAAATAAAATAAAAAACATGCTCCTTGAGTGTGTCAAAAACAAAAGCACAACCAAACACGCACAATAAGATAAAAGAAACCACAACACAAACCACATAGAAAAACACAAGAACCACATAACAAAACACAAACAAGACAAAAACAACAGAACACTACAAAGACATAACCCAAAAAAAACATGAAAAATAAACACAACCAAAACCTAAAAAATTAAAAAAAATAAATAAAAATAAAAAACAACCAACAACAAACAATAAACAAAAACAAAAAACATAGAAAACACTCACACATAAAAACACGAAATAACACAAACAAAGAGAAACCCAAGAACAAGAACGAAAAAAACACAAGAACAATAACAAAAAACATAAAAAAAAAAACAAAACAACAAAAACACATGAACAACAAAAAACAACACAAAGAACACAAAAACAAAACAAAACAAAAGAACCCACCCACCTTAAAAAACTAAACAAAAAAAAAAAAGAAAAAAAATTGAACATAACAATGACCTATCTAGACCAGAAGACTATTAAGGCAAGAATCAACAGAGGAAACAAAATAAAGAATAGAATGAGCTAGGGAACTAAAAAAAACTGAATGAACCAAAGAGAAGCAAAAAAAAAAAAGCAAGAAGAAACTAGGTACCTTCAGAACCGGAGCCATCCAAAGAAATGATAGAAAGAAGAGCTTCCCTAATTTGAGAAGCCCACCATATAGGAGGGTGGCCATAACAAGTAAGATCACCTTTGTCCAAAGCCCAATTAGCTAAAGCATCAACACTCTTGTTTTGATCTCTGACCACATGATTGTAATCAACTTTCAAAAATCCCATCTGGATTAATTGAATCTTCTCAATAATTCTTTTTATTCTCCAATCCACCTTATGATTCTTAGAAGGAGTCTTCAAGAGATTAATCATAAGTTGAGAGTCGACTCAACTAACACCTTTTCCCATCCAACCTTAGTAGCCTCCTGAAGGCCTCTGAGGATACCATACCCCTCAACAAGGTTATTGGAAAGAATACCCAAATTCTCAGCAAAAGTAAAAACCAGGGAGCCATCTGAAAGTCTACCAATTCCTCCCACACTGGCTTTTCCAGGGTTCCCTCTAGAGGCTCCATCAGTATTGAATTTTCCAAAATCCTTAGGAGGAGGTTGCCAATTTCTAGTCCTATCCATCTTACTAATACTCACATTCCCTTTAAGTTGGTTGCCCTTAGAATATTTAATCTTCAATATTTGCATCACTTGATCCCATATTTGGTGGGAGTTTTGGGGGTGATTAAGGAGTTGATGGACTGATTCAACTAAGTTGGCTATGGTATTTTGCCAAATATAGTGAATATCCTTCCTATCTTGATTAAAAATTTGGTTGTTCCTTTCATTCCAAATATTCCAAAGAAGAATGGTAGAACCCATCCAAACTAACTGCCTAATAAAATGATCAACACCCTCTTGATTAGGCCAATCCCTCCAAAGTTGTTCAAAAGTAAAAAAATTGGACCACTGTAAGCCAAGTAAAGTGGCCATTCTCCTCCATAGCTCAGAGGCTAAAGTACACTCAATAAAAATATGGTTGAGATTTTCTACATTCTCTTCACACATTTCACATCTAAAAGGGCCATGAAAACCACGCTTCATAAGTTGCTCACCAGTAAGCACCCTACGATGCAATAAAAGCCAATTAAAGAACCTCACCTTAGGCCAGAGCTTTTGAGCCCACAATCGAGAAAATATGTCAGAAGAATGGTTGGGATTATTATGGCATAAGGTCAAATAACCTTGAGCAACCGAATACTCACCCTTAGTAGTGTTGTTCCATCCAAAACAATCTTTTTCATGGGACCAAGAGAGGGATCTCATATGAAGGATGCCTTGGATATCTTGTCTTTGCCTTTCTGGGATTTGAATAGGCCAGTCCTCAATAGGGATCCAATATCTACCAACCTTTGAATTACCAGTATGGTACCGACAGTAATTAGCCACCTTTATCCAATTAGCTCGGTGAAGCTCCTCCATCCAAGGCCTCCAATCGGGAAACCGAGTTATCAAAGGCTTGTGACCATCCCAAGAATCTATCCAAAAATTTGCCTGTTGACCATTATGAATGATCCAAAATAATTTTTTCTTTATCAAATCCTCACCAGTCTTAAGAACTCGCTAAAATGGGAGAACCTTTGGTAGGAAGTTGATAGCGAACAAGGTCTTCAAGACTTTTGTTCTCAACATATTTAGCATGGAGATTATTGGCCCAAAGAGCATTGGGGTTATGCAACATCCTCCAATATAATTTAGCAGCTAAAGCTTTGTTGTTATTAATAGAAGACCGGAATCCTAACCCCCTTCACTCTTAGGAAGACATAAAGTATCCCATTTCACCAAGGCCCATTTTATTTTCTCCTTAGTACCACTCCAAAGGAAACGATGACTCGATTTGATCCAATTCTCGAAGAACAACCTTTGGGATATTCAAAATGGAAGAAACATAAATAGGAATAGCTTGAAGGACTGATTTTACCAAGGTGATTCTACCCCCTGAAGAAAGCCACTTGTTGGTCCACTTTCCAATTTTCTTCTTGACTTTGTCCAACAACCAATTCCAATATTTATTTTTCTGCCTTTGAATATTTATGGGAATACCTAAATAAGTGATTGGAAGAGAGGTCTTCTTATATCTTAATTTATCCAAGACCATGGATTCCTGTCTAGCAGAGCAGTGAAAGAAAATAACTTTAGATTTGTCTTCATTGATCAACTCGCCTAGTAGCCTTAGAAAAATAGCTAATGATTTGCTTAATATTAGAAGCTTCCTTAACTATAGCTTTACCTAAAAGAGTAGAGTCATCCACAAATTGAAGATGAGAGATAGGTCTAGCTCCATGAGCAATGGTAACTCCCTCAAGGGTTTTGTTTTCCCTCTTTTTGGTTATAGTCCTACCCAAGCATTCAACAAGAATGATGAATAAATAAGGGGATAGCGGGTCACCTTGCCTAATACCTCTGGAAGCTGGGAATGACTGAGAAGGCCTGCCATTGATAAGAACTAAGTAGGAAACTAAAGAGATACATCCCATAATCCAATCCATCCAATCCTTAGAGAAACCAAATTGCCTCAAAACTTTGATAAGGAAGTGCCAATCCACTCTGTCATAAGCTTTGGATAAGTCTAACCGAATGAACATGGAAGGAGAATTTTGCATATCCATGGAATGGATGGCTTCCTGAGCAAGAACTATCTCATCTACTATTTGACGTCCTTCCACATAACCCCCTTGCTCTGGGGAAATAATCTTATGCAAAAGAGGCTTCAACCTTTCTCGCCATGATTTTAGTAATGATTTTGAGAAGAACATTACATAAAGCAATAGGTCTAAAAGCTGAGATATGATCAACCTCTTGAGCTTTTGGAACAAGAGTAATATAAGTTTTATTGATAACCTTCAAAATTTCTTTGGCTTTCCTGGCTTCTTCCACCACCTCTAATAAATCAACATGAAGGATATCCCATAACTCTTGGTAGAACTCAATGGGAAAACCATCAGGACCTGGGGTTTTCCCTTTTTGCATTTTAAAAACTACTTGTTGAAGCTCATTGATAGTAACAGGAGCAGTCAAAATAGAGTTCTCCTTAGAAGTGATAAGAGAAGGGATTGCTTGAAGAACATTTTGTTGTGAAGTTGAGTCAAGAGGAGTAGCAACAAAAATATTGGAAAAGTAATCAACAACAATAGAGTTCATGCCATCCCAAGTATAAACAACATCTCCAGAATCTGATTTTAAGGAAGAAATAAAGTTGTGAGATCTTCGAGCTAGAAGAGATTTGTGGAAGAAATTTGTGTTTCGATCTCCTTCTTTGAGCCATTGAATTCTAGATTTTTGCTTCCATAAGATTTCTTCTCTTTTTTCCCATTCCTCTAACCGAGTTGTGAGTTTAATTTCATCTGCACTTCTCTTCTCTGTGAGGCCATCTAAATGGATTTTCTTATTCAAATTTTCAAGATGAGCAATAACTTCATATTTTTTTTTATGAACATCCCCAAACTCTTTCCAGTTCCAAGTCTTGATTTTGGATTTAATGTATTGCAATATTTTGGCAAAATAGAACATCTTAGTCCCATGCCTAGGTTTACCTTCCTTCCACCATTGTTGCACATGAGGTCTGAAGGAAATGTCTCTAAGCCACATTAATTGAAAACGAAAAGGAGAGAAACTCACATTGGTTTTCCACATTTCCACCATGACTCGGCCAATGATCCGAACCAACATTATTAAGAGTCTTCACTTTAGGAATGTGACCATGGATTAAGAAATTTTTAGAGAGCAAAAACCTATCCAATCTCTCCATTATACAAGCTAAGCCTTGCCTTCTGTTAGACCAAGTCATAAGGCCATTATCTCAGTTGGATATCCACAAGATGGAGGTTTGCAATATATTCGCTCATGAGGTCAGTTCTTTTGTCCAAATTTCTATTTCCCCCATTTTCTCATCCAGAGAGAGGATGGTATTGAAATCTCCTCCGATCAAGATCCAAGATTTAGGAAAATGAGAGATAATATGAGTAATATCCTTCCACTGTCTTCTTTTTTCCTCCAAAGAAGTCGGAGCATAAACAAGTAATGCAGAGCATAATCTGGTTGGAATGTCTACTTTGAATAGCTATAGCCAACAAACCCCAACCGCCAACCATATGGTGAATAACTACCTCTTTTGGGTCCCAAAGACAAGCAATGCCACCAGAAGTCCCTTGGGAACTGAGGGAAACCACTTTTCCAACTGGCCAAATTTTACCGACAATTGAGTCCATATCCTCCATTGACATCTTTGTTTCTTGAAGGAAAACAAGATGTGGATGATTTATCCGAATCATTCTTCTAATTTCATTTTGTTTTGAAAGACTCCCTTTGAGTCCTCTAATATTCCAAGTGATGATCTTCATTAATACCAGGGCTAAAAAAGTTGGGAAGGGCATTAATCTTACCTTCCTCTACAAGCTTTTCACCTTCTTTTACCATATGATATTGATTGGTCTTGCGACCTGCTTTTTTATTAGAATCCATCTTCAATTTTTTTTCCCTATTTCTTGACTTATTCCAATTGAATCTGAGATGGCTTCTAACCTTGAAGAATGCTCGTACACAACCAAAATTTTACTAGATGGTTCAACGGAGTCTATATTGGGACCTGCATTATTTGAAGTTTTGACATTTGAAAGATTGTTTTTCTTGTGTAAATTTTCTCCTTTTTTTTTTTGTTGAAAACCTTTGATTTGTTGGTTTGTCTCTGAGTTCTTCCCTTCATATTTAAATTGTGTTTCTAAGATTTCAGTTTCCATTATTTCCTCTTCCTCACTTGGGACATCATTTGTGGAAAGGATTTCAAACATATTAGCAGATGACTTTGATTGATCCTTCATAACTGGTTTTTTCTGAGTGTTCTTCTTCTTAGGTATTTGGAAACCTCGCTGAGTTTATATCTTCTTTCTTTTGATCAGGAATTTTATTTGGGCAAGCACTCGGCCAAATGACCATATTCATGGCAAATTCTACAATGAAAAGGAATGTTCTCATAGTCCACTACTTGCTCCCAAGTGTCTTCCCCAAATTGTAATGTGATATTTTTAGGTAGGGGTTTGTCAAAATCCATTAAAACACAAATTCGAGCATAAATAATATGTTCAAAATTTTGAGTACAATCAATAGTCATCATAAAAGTTCCTAAAGAGTTTCCAATTGAAGAAAAAATAGTAGGATTCCAAAATTCAATAGGGAGGCCAAAGAGTCTAACCCACACGGGAGCTATAGAAGGCATCTCTTCTTCGGCTTTAAATTTAGTATGCCAGGGCTTCATGAAAAGCCCTGCCCTTCCAAAAACCAAGGACCCCCTTGAAAATTTTTCTCTCTATCTTCATTATTAGCAAATAAAACAAGAAAATAACCATTTGGATAAATAGAGATTTGTAACTCACCTTTAGTTTTCCAGCTTTTTGCAGCCCAGACTTTGAAAGCAGATAGACTCGGACGAAAACCCACGAACCGACAAATTAGTCCTCTTTTTTCCAAATCTTCAATGCCAATCCGAATGTTACCCATATCAAGCTTAACAATAGGAGTTCCATCACCTGCTTTAAGACATCCTGACTCCATTTTCCTGGGATCAATATTAGGCATTCTTAGAGGTTTATGGGAAGCCCTAAGATTGATATTAGCATTGGGCTGAGGCTGTCCACCATGAAGGGCATCCCTAAAATTCATTTTTGGGACCGAGTCTTCGAAATTCTTACCCTTGACAGGGGTTTTCACAGTAGAATTATTTTGTGGGTGCACCTTAGCACCAGATTCACTTGAGATATGAGCCATTTTTTGATCAACTGCTTGAAACTTGTTTCGTGATCTCTTTAATCCTTGCCCTAGACGTCGTGGAAAGGTATGGTTTTCACTTTTCTTTTGTGCAGCAAATTGGAAGTCATTGTCACTCAAGTTCATAGTATGATCTATTGAAAGATAAATTTCTAACCCATATTGGATCCCCTGCAACATTTCCTAGCTAAAATATTGAGCATAAACCACAAAAATATTGGCCGCTAGGGCCCGAAGGCCCTAAAAACCAACCTCTGGAGCCGCTTGCACTCAACCCGGATGAAACCCTCGCATAGCTCGCTTGCCAAATATCTCGTTCACACATAGGGATGTGCTAGGATCTGTGTTGCTCCAAATGATATGAAAATTGGTGGAGACATTCTAGGGTTTTTCAGGCATCTACCCTCAAAATTTCAGCTCAATCCGAGTCCGGATGAGTGAGATATGGCCAAAACGAGTTCGGTAGTTTGGGCAGTCCTACGAAAAACATCTAATCCCAATCTGTTCTCCTTGTGGTTTAATTATCTAGTGCTTCCTTTAGCTTATAAAAATCTAGTTGTGTTTCACCAGACCAATTAAAAGTATTATTTTTATTTAAATTTGTTAAGGGGTGGGCTATAATGGAGAATTTCTACATAAATTAGTGATAGAATCTTGCTAGGCCTAAGAATCTATGTAGTTTCTTCAATGTAGTAGGTATTGACCATTATTTTATTACTCTAATCATTGTTGAATCAATACAAACACCTTTAGTTGAAATGATATGCTCTAAGAACTTTAGATGGCTTATCAAATTCAAACATAGATTAATTGGCAAATAGATTTTCCCTTACTAATATATTAAGCATAATACCCAAATTTTCTAAGTGTTCCTCAAGTGAGTTGTAAACTAAAATATTATAAAATAAGACAAGAACAAAATTTCTAAGGTACTTACCAAATATTTTGGTCATTGGTGCTCGAAGTATAGTTGAAATATTACATAGAATAAATGCCATCATTCTAAATTGATAATATCCTTGGTGAGTCTTGAATGTTATTTTCTCCTAATATTCTACTCGAAGTGGTATTTTATAATAACCTGATCTAAGGTCAATATTTTAAAATATTATGACTCCATGAAGCTCATATAACAAGTTATAAATTCTCTATGGTAATCATATTCAACTCTCTATAGTCTATACAAAGTCAATAAAATATATTATTATTCCTTACCAACACTATAGGTTTTGCATATGGGATTTTGCTTGGAGTTATACTCATTGTATCTAGTAATTCTTGCACTAGTTGCTCAATTTTTATTTTTTGGAAATAACAATACCTGTATGGTTGGACCATCATAGGCCCTTTAGGAGGGTCTAATTCAATCACATGTTCAAGACCATAATTTGGGGAAGCTTATTTGGTAGATTTTAAAGGACCATTTTATGTATATCTAGTAACTTGGAGATGGTTGGATCATTCTCTTGATCATACAAATTAACATCTATGTTTTTTTCAAATCTCGAACCTCATCAGACTGAACACTTGTCCCTTTCCTAGTGCTTTTAGTGATGTAAAAGGTTTAAAATGATCATGACATGGTGGTTATAGGGATGTACTGCATGAATATTAGTATGGTAGCTTTTGGGGTGGACAACGTAGAATAATATGGAGGCCAAGAATAATATGTACTTGATGATTAATGGAATATATACCTAAAGAATACAATCGTTGCACTCCAAGAACAACATTAGTTCCATCCACCTTTACAATATTAAATTTTTGTTATGTCTTTCTAGGTATTTGATATAATAGACCAATCTAAGGTCAATCTTTGAAAAGACTATGACTCCATGAAGCTCATCTGACAAGTCATAAATGTTGGATATGGGAAACTTATTCTTTATGGTAATCCTATTCAATTATATTTGGTCTATACAAAGACAATAAGACACACCCTTCTTCCTTGTTGACACTACATGTGTTGCATATAGGATTTTTCTTGCAGTTAAAATCCTTGCTTCTAGTAATTTTTTGCACTACTTTCTCAATTTTTATTTTTAAAAATAGCCATGCCTATATGGTTAGACCACCACTGATACTTTATGAGAGTCTAATTCAATCACATGTTCAAGATCACAATTTGGGGAAGCTTCTTTGGTAGATCTTGGAAGACCATTTTATATCTTTCTAGTATTTTAAATATGGTTGGATCATTCTCTTTATCATACATATTAGCATCAATTTTTTAGATCTTATCCATAAATTTAAAGTGACCTTTTTTCAGAAGCTTTAGTATATGCTTAAAATATACTAACTTATTTTTCATTGCTAACTAAGCTTTAGTTGTATATTCCTATCCATATTTTTTAAAACTCAAGAAATATTCTTGATGATTAGTGGAATATGTCACCAAAGAATACAACCATTGCACTCCAAGAACAACAAAAATTCCACCTATCAGATTGCTAAAACTTAGTAGTGAGGTTGGGTGATTTTTTTTAATATGAGGGGTTTGAATATGAATGTGTGAGGGTTCCATCTATGGTTCAAGTGCAAACATCAACATAGGCTATTTTTTAGGGCCTATGAGCCCTAACAGATAGTTTTTTTTGTTGTTTATACCAAATATAATCACGAGATATATTGTAGGAGACCCATGTTGGTTTAGTAATCTATAATTATATAAATCTTCATGCTACAAACTTGATTAAAAGCTGCTTCCAATTTGTTGTCCAAGGAAAAACAAAAAATTACACCTTTCATCGACGTCCAAGGCATGGATTAAAGAGACCTAGAAAAAAGTTTCAAGTTGTAGATAAAATAAGAGAAGCCTCCTTAGGAAAAGAAAAAATGGTTCAAAACTCAAGCAATCTCGATGCTAAGGAAAACCCCCAAAAAAAATCCACTACGAAAATGCCTTTGAACGGTAAGTATTTTGGGATTCAACCTCAAAAATAAATTTTAGGGATGCTCTCTATGGTGGACAGTCATAGAATAATGGTAAAATTATTCTTAAGGCTTCTCATAGACCTATAAGAATGCCTAAGATTGATCCTAGAAAAAATGAGTTAATATTTCTAAGAGTAGCTGATGGAACACTAGTTGTTGAGCTAAAAATGGGTGACATTCAGGATGACATAGATATGAAGAGAAGAGGATTGATCTATCATTTATTGGAATTTCATCCGATCCTATCTACTTTCAAAGTGTGGATTACAAAATACTAGAAAACAAAAGGTGAAATACAAATATCTATTTATCCAATGGTTATTTTCTTGTTACTTTTGCTAATTATGAAGATAGAGAAAATATTTCAAGGGGTACCTGGTTATTTGTAAGGATAGGGCTTCTCATGAAGCCTTGGCACACTAAATTTAAAGTTGAAGAAGATATGCATTCTATAGGACCTATATGAGTTAGACTCTTTGGCCTACCAATTGAATTCTAGAATCCGATTGTGTTTTCTACAATCAAAAACTCAATTGGAAATTTTATAATCACTACTCACTATACACACAAATTTGAACACATTATTTATACCTAAATTTGTATCTTAATGGATTTTGACAAACCCCTTCCATAAAAATATCATTATTATTTGGGAAGGACACTTGGGAGTAGGTGGTGGACTATGAAAAAATTTATTTCCATTGTAGAATATGCCATGAATATGGTCATTTAGCTAGTGTTTGTCCAAATAATATTCCAGATAAAAATAAAGAGGACACAAACTTAGTAGGTTTCCAAATGTCTAAAAAGAAAAACACTAAAAAAAATCTAGTTATGAAGGATCAAGAGATGTTTTCAACTATTATGCTTGGGATTATTTGAAAAAATAACATCCTAGGTGAGGAAGAGGACATAATGGAGATAAAAATCCTAGAAACATAGTTTAAAGTTGTAGGGAAGGACTCAAAGATAAATCCAAAAATCAAAGGTTTTCAACAAAGAAAAAGGGAGAAAACATAGACAAGAAGAACAATCTTCTAAATGCTAGAACTTCAAAAAATTCAAACCGCAAGATATACTTTATTAAACCTTCCAATAATGTTTTAGTTTTGTATACAAATAGTTTAGGGTTAGAAGCTATCCCAAATTCACTTGGGGTAAGACAAGAAACAAGCAATTTTTTTTTAATATGGACACTACCCAAAAGATAAGCTGCAATACTAATCAACATAATATGGTAAAATAAGGTGAAAATCTTGTAGAAGAAGGTCATATCAATGCCTTACAAATATATTTAGCCCCTTTATTAATGAATATTATCACTTGGAATATTATAGGACTCAAAGGGAGTCTGTCATAATAGGATTTTTGATGCTTTAGATAATTGGACATTAGACTAAGTTGA
Source organism: Wollemia nobilis (assembly GCA_028583015.1). Lineage (NCBI taxonomy): Eukaryota > Viridiplantae > Streptophyta > Pinopsida > Araucariales > Araucariaceae > Wollemia > Wollemia nobilis. The sequence continues at coordinate 20,331,232 of JAQPPZ010017235.1, forward strand.
TCTTTCTTGCTATGGACACCCTCCCAAATGGTGGGCTTTGTAAATCATGGGTACTCTTCTTTCTATCCTTTCTATGGATGGCTCCAATTCTAGATATACCCAGTTCATTTTTATTTGTTTTAGCTTCTCTTTGGTTCAATCAAGGTTTTTCAGTTCCCAACTTAGATTGATATTTCTTATGTTTCCTCTATTGAATCTTGGATAAAATGCATATTTTTTATTTAATTTAATTTTTCAATGTGTGTGTGTTTTTGTGTTATTTTTGTTGTGTTTTGTTCTTGTATTTTTTGTGTATTTGTTTTGTTTTTTGTGTTGTTTTGTTGTTTTTGTATTTTTTGTGTGGCTTTATGTTTGTATTTTTGTTGTTTTAGGTATGCTTTTTGAGTGTGTCGAAGGGGGTAGGCTAAGTGTGATACCTTGGGTCTTACCCAAAAGTGGCACCCCCAAAGGGATGTTTTCCACAAAAAAAAATAATAATTACACCTACCTCTACTACATAAAATATCCGTTAATGTATAACTTTGTACGCATAGCGCAAGATTATGCATTGAACCTTTACAATGAATAAAATCATGCCTTGGGATTTGAATTTAAAAAAATTTAAAAGCATATATAGGGAGGCCTAACTCCTTAATGTATCTCTTATCCAAAATAGTCAAAGTACTTATGAGATCTACTAACACCAATGACTTTTTCTTCTTTATAAACCTAATTTTTTTGAATATATCAATATAATCTAACCCTACCATTGCATATAAAGATACTAAAGGTTGTCCCATTTCAATGGTTGGTTGGGGTTGATATTATTAATATGTGTCACTTTCCTTATGATCAAGGGAGTCTTTATTTTCTAATTATGACTCTAAATCATAAATGCGAGTGTCTATAGCAATATACAATTTTGGGAGGTTGTATATATACCCCTTTGACTAAGGATGAGAACATGCACAACACAGATTTGGATTTTGGGATGCCTTCCTTTGATAAAATATATGGTTCTGGTTACTATGATTGATTTTACCTTTATGTGCATCTACCCTACTAGATTTATCGTGTATACCCCTTTGAAGTAGAACCAATATTTTTTTTTTGATGCTACAACATGAACTTTTTTCCTCCTAGCTACAATAATAAATTTTCTAAATTATTAGGTTAAAAAAATCTTACCTCGATACAAAATGTTTATCCTTAGGTTAGAAATATAAATTTCCTAAACTAGATTAGCTGACAATTTACTTTTAACATCAAAACCTAAAATTTATCTATGTATTCCTCCACAAAAATATCCCTTTGAAATAGATGCATGAGCTAAACATCATATGGCTCATCTTAATCATGATGTGACCTATTTAATAAAGCATCTCTAAAATGTATATAATATCCTATATGTTTTTTTGAGATCCATATCTCTCCCCATGTATAAGCTACTCCATCCGTATGATGAAAGGCTACATTAAGTTTATCTTCTTATTTTAAGATCCATTGTATCTATAAAGCTAGTTTTACCTTAGCCATTCATGAACCTCCACCTTATTGAAAATTTTGAATTAGGAAATTCACATTTGTATCTTATAAAAGAGACCATGAGCCCATGCATTTGGTGAGTTTTATCGGTTTGTTGGATCTCCCTACAAAATAATTTTTATTTTCTTCATATTGATCATATTCCTTTGAATAATGGACCAAAAGGTTTCTTTTTGAACCCATATTTTCTCTTTTTAATTTTTATATCTCACCCCTGAGATCTATACACATCATGGTGAGGTTGTCTTCCACTTGCTTCTAAGTCACGTATTTAGGCTAGTTTATTTGTCCTTGAGGTATTCTTTTCTTTACAATTTGCACAATCTTCTCTCTTCTCTTAAAAGAACTTAGCTAAGAATACCCAAATATATAATTTTGTGAACTCAAACCCTAATTGCACAACAAGAAGTAAAAATGAATGGTTCTGATACCATTTTCTAAGATGCTTGATGGAAAATATTTTAGAATGATCAAAGAAAATATATGTAAATAATTTTTTTCATAAAAATAGGAGCACCTACACACCCATATAGGTTGCATCCACAATTCCACTAAATGGTAAAAAAAACCTACAAATGGTCTTCTTTCCTTAATAGAAAATATCCAATAATACATAATACCCAAATGGGAATATCTCTCCAATATATAGCATGTATGGAGAAAACCCTAGCCACACATAGAATGTGATGAAACCCTAAAATTTATGACTTAATATAGGTAATAGTAAAATAACTAGACAACATCCTAATACTAACTACACCCCAAGAACAATTAAACCTAGTACACTAAAATAAAACATGTTGGATCTAGATTCACAATAACATTGCAAACCATGGTGCAAGAGGTAAATAACATTATAAAGTTTATATATAACCACACATGGATGGTAATGTTGATGAGGGAGCATAATTATGGGAGGGATATTCTTTGCCCTATGGATCAGTTGATTTTTCTCAAATTTTATTGCTTTGTAGAGGCTTATAGCAACATCACCTACTTTGAAATGGATGATAGTGAGCAAGGAATGGTATGCCTTACAATTTCATTAAAAATAGGACAAGGAAGTGGGTCTAGAGATAAGTTTTTGATGTTTTATTTTGGGTGAGCATGAAGGACATTGTCAAGGTAATTTGCTATTCAAATTTAAAGTTTAAAATATTATTTTATACTTTGAATTTTTAGTATTTATTTTTCTAAAAAATTAGGATTTATTTAATTATAGGTGAAAAAACCCTTGGTAAGGGCTCTTTGTCTTATAGATGGAAAAAAATAGCAATGAGTTATCTATATGAGGTAATGAATAGAGAAAAAATGTCCTTGATCACTATTATAGTGGTATCCAATACAAGTATGAACCAATTTTGGCATATCATTAGTAAGATATGGATGATGCAACTCCATTTACTTATTCATGGAATATGGCACTTCTTGAACCCCAAATCCTTTCACATTGGTAGTCTTATCATGGATGAAGAGGTCCAAGGGGTTATAAAATTACATAGAGAGAATGATAGATGACCATGCCAAATATTACTTCATCCTTTCCTAATCGTAAACCTGTAAGGCTACTCAGGTGAGCCTATTTTATCCTCCTATAAATAGTCAAGGTCAACCTTACAACTAGGTAAAATATTTAAAATTATAAAGTTTAAACATTTTTTAAATATTTATTATAATTTATAATTTCACATTCACAATGACATAATTATAAACGTAAATTAATTTTTTGAAAATAATATTTATGTGTATTTATGTTGGGAGGATTATGGTTTAAAAACTCCTAATATGAGAAGGATGGCTATTTGTATCTTGAGTTAGCATGGTCTCTATTTGAGACCATACACACCAAGAAGCACAATGGATTAAACTATAAATGCTTCAAAAAATTTATATTTATACAATACAATATTTAAACTCAACTTAAAAATTGGATATGAATGTATCCTATGAGGTGATTGACTTAGATGAGCTAGATCCAATACTAGATTGGATTGTCGAGAGTTTTTCGAATGCCAAGTTTACAATAAAAATATCAAGGCACTAAAGGAGAAAGAAAACCATTTTAGAGGATTGGAGAAGATATACCATGGTGAAATCATGCATAATGAGCCTCTTTATTTGATCATCTATCTCAATACACTTACAATCATCTACTTTGAGGGGGAGAATGGGAAAAAAAAAACATTCTAAAAGCTACTTTATTTTTTAAATTTTACATTTGTATGATATAGTTGGTTGGATTTCATGATCACAAACTATAAGTATACCATTATTTATAAATATATAATATAAAATCAAATTTGTACCTTTCCTAGTGTTGTTTAAAATATTTTTTAATTGAAATTTTTTATTTGTTTTTTTGCTATAATTTCTTGAGTTGCTTATAAAATCTTCAAAATTGGAGTGCCAAATTTATTCCATGTTACAATTTTTCCAACTATGGAGAATATAAATTTTGAAATTTATGACGCTAAAAAAGTAATTTACTTCATTTGCAATTGGCAATATGTTAGAGATGCTAAGTTGTAGTTGAAGAATAATAATATTGAGAAGCATTTTAAAAAAATATTATTAAAAGTAAAAAGTTTGGAGAACTAGAGATAAGTCAACATGGAAAACTATATATGAAAATAAGTATGTTAATAATGGAAAAATATGTAAATAAGATAAATCATAATTATAGTGAAGAAATGAATGTACCAATTTTAATCTTATTCAAATACAAATTATCAATATATTTGTAATAAGAATATCATTTTATACTTTTTAAAACTTGAAGACTAATGTTAGATTATGTTAATTATAGAGATATGTTGCACTTTATTTTAGTTCCAAAGTTGCCTTCATTATATTGTCTACAAATATTGGACGGATAATTGTAAAATATATGGGTAAAATCATCAAATAAGACTTTGAAGAAAATATTAAAACAATATAATATTTTTCTTTGTCATTATATGAGGCACTTGGGTTTGTATGAACATTTGCATAATCAATAAATATTATAAGAAATGGATATTTTTATCTTTGTGTAAATTGAAAAGGGAAACAATTACTATTGAATTTGATTTTATTTTGTTCATGATAAGGACCCTTTCAAAGATGTAGATGAATTATATACACTAAACAATTATAGAAAGTTGGTGTGACTTGGAGCAAGTGGAGCATCTATTATGTAGGGAATCACAAAGGAATTTAAATTCAATTGTAACCCAATGTTGCACTCTATATGGTTGTATCCAGTGTATGGTACATCACATAAATTTCAAATAGAAACCATTTAGCAAGTAAAAATTGATCAAAAAAACAAAAATACTTACAATTGACCTACATGTTTTTATCAATATAAATTTAAATGAGATTGTAGAATTCAAGAATCTTAAAAAATGGTTTGAAAAATGAGAAGAATATTTTTGATAAACAATGAAGAATGATTGATCTTCCTTTGTAATCTCTAAAAATTTGCTTATGATGAATACATTTCCTTGGTTGATTTTATACCTGAAAATAATTTTAATATAAATAAATCTTAAAAAAAATTATATGAATTAGATGATGTTAAAATATTGTTGCATTTATGTGGCATTATTTTAGACAATGCTATATCAAATATATAGATTGCTAAACACTATGCAAAATCAAACATTATATGTGACAAATATACAAAATTAAAGAAGTAGACATGATAGCCAAATATTTACCATTAGGTCTGCCACTTTGTTACCTTCATGAAAAATGTGCTAAATTTGAGCCTCAGATCTCGAAAAAAATATTCTGACTGCTTCTACAATTATATTTGCTATCTTCCAAGGAGCTAGATTTCTTGACTAGATTAACAATATTTAAATAATCCCCCTCCACTATAACTTTATTAAAACCAATGATTCCACCAATAAGAGGCCTTGAAGGAGGTATTATATGATTTTTTTCGTAACAATAATTATTTTTCTTTTAGACTATTTATTATAATTTTTTTGGTTGCACTTGTGTTTCAGGAAGGAAACTAGCAATCCAAATTTGGTAAAGCAAACTATGATAGTGCAATATTTTGGAAATATTACTCTACTAATATGCAAGGCATAGATAGTAGAGGTGAATTTTTGGTATTGTGAATATTGCTATAGGAAAATGTCTAGAAAGTTGCTAAATTCTGGATTAATTGTATTCATATAGAAATTTGAAACATTCCAAAAAATAAAAATAAAAAATTTAAACTTTTTATCTAAAATGGTGTAGGTTTCTAGCTATAGCATCTTATTTGAGATGATAAGTGTATCTATTTGTAAACTCTCAAGATCTAAAGAAGAGAGATGTAATTTATCAAGGGTGGGGGACCCGAGTACAACCCCTTATTATCCATCCAGTAATTAGGGCATCACATTCCTAGGTTAGATTTATTTTCTCCTAGGATGTATTACTAGTTAATAAACCTAACACAAGTCTTATTTGGATTTTTTGTTAGTTGTTAGCTAATAATTAGGGTTAGCATATTTTATTTTACCTCCCTATTTGTGCTCCTATGTGATTTGTGCAAGGATTTATGAAATGAGGGCGTATTGTTGGTATTTGTGCATATTTATGCCTATATAAACCTTATAATTATCAATGAAAATCAATTAGGTTTTTTTACCTTCCCACTGGTATTAGAGCATCGACATTGAAGACCTATGTTCCAATTGGATTATGCCATTTGGCTTTGATTTTGGACTCTATCAATGTTGCATTATGATTTTTGCTATTGAAAATTTTTGTTGGGAAAATTTGGTTGACAATTAATTTATTGTTAGCAATTTCATCCATTAATAGTAGGTTTGGTGTTGGCATAGTTTTTTACAAACAAATTTTAATCAACATATCTTATTCAAGTTGTCTATATGCCTGATGGGTCAATTCCATAGCTAGAATAAATGATGGACTAGCCATTGGCTAATAGGTCAAACCTACAACTAGAAGAAATGACAAACTAGCTATTGCTTGATGGGTCAAACCCATAGCTACAATAAATGAATGTACGTGGATGACCTGACATGAGGATAATGCAAGCTAATATGGAAAACCGACTAGGCATGATGGGGGGACCATTTCATTGGTAGGTCCTAGGGAACCGAAGTGGCAAAGGCTCAAATACTTTATCTATGAGGAAAATAAGAGGACACATGAATAACACAAGCTTATACTGAGAGGGGGGGTGAACAGTTTAAGATCAACTTTCACTTTTCTTTCCCAAACAATAATAACTAATATTATCAATGGCAATATCAATAATAGTAATCAAAGCAATGCACAAATAATCACACACAATAGAGATACCAATTTAATGTGGTTCACCCAATGTGGGATACTCCATAGAGAATATTTCTACTAAGATTTTCTCAAAAAATTTCTTGGGAATCAATTCCCTATTACAATATTTGTGGACATCTATCCAAAGGAGATACTAATCCCCTATACTTTTATTTGTGGATCTCTCTCCATAGGAGAACTCTTTTCTCTTTTATCTGGTCCATGGAACTTGATCCATGAGACCTCTATCTCCTCAACTAGTTCATGGATCTCTCTTCGTAGAAGAACTCTATCTTCCCATTTGGTTCATGGATCACACTCCATAGGAGAACTCTTTTCCCTCAGCTATAGTTCGTGTAACTCTATCCATAGGAGAACTCTTTCTCCTTGCTCTGGTTCGATGATCTTCTAGAAGACTTATGCCTCCACTACTCTAGCTTATGGATATCTCTTCATATAAAACCTCTATATTCACTACCATGGCTAATGGATCTCTATCCACTAGAGACTACTATCCTTTGCTCTATCACCTCCAAAGATTGCTCTCAAGTCTGCACCAAACTCTATCCCAAGTTTAGTATAAATTTTCTCTATCTCTACTCAAAAATATACTCACAAATATGCTCACAAATCTATCTCAAATATGTCCTCAAGCCTTAATACAAAGCTTGATCAAATCACCAATCAACTCTGCTTAGATCTGCCCCAAGCCTTAACACAAAGCTTGAACAAATCAATAAATCAACTCTGCTTAGATCTACCCCAAGCCTTAACACAAAGCTTGAACAAATAAATCAATCAACTTTGTTTAGATTTACCCCAAGCCTTACCACAAAGCTTGAATAAATCAATCCTACTATCAAGTCTTCACATAGACTTACTCAAATATGCCTTCAAGTCCTCTCAAAAACTTGCTCAATATGCTCTCAAGCCTTCACAAATACTTGCTCAAATATATCGTCAAGTCCTCTCAAGAACGTGCTTAATCTGCTTTCAAGCCTTCACAAAGACTTACTCAAATCTGCTCTAGCAGATGCTTAAACCTGCTCTAACACATGCTCAAAACAACTCACAAAATATGCTCAATCAATCTCAAATATTTCTCATAATGCTATCAAATACTTTGTCTAATTTTCAAAGTAATTCTTTTAACTTGAAGCAGTTTAGACATATTCTATTCAGAATTCATTTAAACTCTGGAACATATAGAGAATGATGTACTCTATCAAACACTCAATATGTTCTACTCAATAATTAAGTCTACCACTTTCACAAATCTTATTTCTAATGTTTGCACATTTACTTTCAATATTACTCAAAACCAATGCTCAAGAATTTCACTCAATCATTCAACCAATGAAACACAACTTGCTCATAAATCCTAAACAAGTGTTTTCATACTTCTTCAAAAAATGAGCACAATGTGGGTGTCAAACCCTAACTCAAATAATTCCCAATATCTATCTCAATTGTTCTCTAATCATTCAACCACAAAGCATATAGAACTCACTAAAAAATTTCCAACAATTCTTATCAAACAATCCTTTTCACTCCACCTGATGTTTCACAACTTTCAATAAAACACTTCAAAAAAAGGATGATGTACCCATACCTTTTGCTTTGATGGAGATATGTCTTCAAAACCTATATTATAATTAACCACCTTTCTATGTGCCACTTTTCAAGGTTAGTTATCAAAATGCTTTATCAATGAACACTCTTCTCAAAAGATATTTTATCATATAGAATAATAAAATATCAAATTACTTTTACACCTTATTTCTCCTAACTTTGCAAACCAAATTCCATCAACAAATTTAACCAATTACATAAGAAAAATAAATCACATACACCTTATATCTCTTAACTTTGTATTAATGCATTTCCAAAATAAAATATCCACTTTTAATTTTTGTCTTAATGCATTAACAAAACAATCAACCTTAATTTCTAACCCAAAAATAGATCACCTTATACCTCATTTCAATGCAAAAATAAAATATTTTTAAACCACCTTATAACTCCCTAGCACATACCTTAGACACCATATAACCTTAGGGTAAAATTAAATTTTAACCAAAAATTAATCCCCTTACCACCTACCACCAGGATTCAAACCCATGGTGCCTCCTAGCCTTGTGCCTTATCCTTGGCAAGGCTACCATGTGGGCTAGCCAAGCCACATAGTTATAAAGTGCATGATCTCCCTCTTTACGTCTACCACCAACGATAAAACAAAATACAGGTTGCTTCCCAAAACCTTCCTCCACGCGAATCGAACACAAGTACCTTTCCCTTGCCATGAACTGTGCAAGCTCTGCTTACCAGCTTGGCTGCCATGGCAAATGAGTGGGAACTCTTCCCATCTTCTCTTTGACCATTGAATTCCATGTGTAAATCATCACGTGCTTGTCTTCTCCCTTCTATGTTGCATGAGCTATTCGATGATTCAGAGGCTCTTCAAATTTCAGCACCACACAAACTTAGGCTAAACTTTAGCCTTATATATATATATACTCTTACCCTCTTCCCTTTGACCATCGAATTCCATGCGTAAATCATCACGTGCTTGTCTTCTCCCTTCTGCGTTGCATGAGCTATTTGATTATTCGAAGGCTCTTCGAATTTCAACACCACACAAACTTAGGCTAAAATTTAGCCTTATATATATATATATATTCCCCTCCTTTATTTTAGACATCGACCCTCTTTTTGTAATTTGAATTTTGGTATTTCAAATTATTATATTTAATTATAATAATTTAAATCCTAAAGGATTTAAATATTATAATTTAAATATTTAAAACATTTTAGGCTTTTTATTTTTAGGGATAACTTTGTCATCATTTATGAATATTTTAACCTTTGCCAAATTACCACCAAGGTAATTTATTGCCACCATAATTAAATATTTTAACCTTCACCAAGGTAATTTATAAATCCTTTTTCAAATATTATGGAGAGGTATTCCTTTCTTCTTTCTGCCTTATACCTCATGTGCCATAAAGAGAAATATTTTTACAAATATTTCCATCAATTTAGGACCTCTAACCTTTTAACATTAATCAACCCTTTTGACATTAATTCCATCAAATTGGGACATCAAACCTCTTGACATCAATGACAACAAAACATGCTAAAATTTCCAACAACACAGATGTGAAAACCAAGATAAGTAAAATCTATGGATGCAACTAAGCTGGTGTGGCAAAAATTGGACTAAGCTAATATGGTGGACAAAAAATTCATAGTAGTGAGAGACTAGCCATTGAGAGGTGGTCATCCAGAGTATATTGACCACTGAGAGGTGGTTGTATTTAACTATGCACATTTTTATTTTTAAACTATAGGATACCCATAACACATTGCAAGTGGAATATTATTTTCCCACTAATTATCATTTGCTACTTTGAAATATCGTTTTTCAGCCATTAATGCACCTTTGAGTGCCTCCTTGTTCACAGCAAAACCAACCTGCTTTATTTTCACCAATATAGGCCTAGAGAATAGCATCGAACAATGAGGATTCACTTGCTATGCCATTATTGTTGTTGTTAAGTTGTGAGCCTTCCAACCAGGGATCGAATTTTTTATGTGTCATTCATTTTTCTCTGTTTCAGTCTATTGGAGATTCAACCCAACTTCCAAACCATCACAGTGCGTGGAGCGGATGCACAATTTTAGACATTCGTAGGTTGATATATCCTAGCCTAAAGTAGACACAAAAAAATTACCTTTGAATCTATTTTTTTACGATCCAGACCAGGAAATCTAATCATTGTAGTTGATGCTACTATGGTGGTTCCAACCTTGATATTGATTTTCTATGATTCATGATGATATTCATTGCATTGTCGATGAAATTTTAAAGGTTCATGGGTAGGAAAATTCATAGACTATAGTTTTATTTGTAGGTAAATATCCCACATCTACTTTGGAACGACCATTTCAGGCCTTTAAGAAATGTGAAGCTCACTATTCAGTTAAACCACCACATAGTGGTCAGGCAGACCTCACGCGATGGATGCTATCACCAGGTTAAGGCAGATAGGCTCTACCAATTGGTGAACCTATTAGACCGTGGGCATACCTACTAAAGGGTGGATACTTGTGTTGGAAATTTTGGGTTTGAGATCCTAGCTTCTTGTCTATGAGTTGTCATTGATGTCAAAAGGAAATGGCATTAATGTTAAGAGGATGTGTTGGCTTCAAAGGTGGAAGATTCCAAGAGAATATTTTTAAGAGAATCCGGAGAGATTCCATTGGCAAGGGTTTTTCATTAAAACCAAACCGGTTTTTATTAAAACCAAGTTGGATAGGGTTTTTATTAAAACCAATGGAGGTTCTCTTTATTATTTATTTAATTATTATTTAAAACCCTTCAAGGTTTTAATAATTTAATTAATTAAGGGAGAAATTATTTTTAATTTATTAAAAATACTTAAAGGTTTTTAAACCTTTTTTTATTCTTAATTTATTAAAATTATTTAAGGGTTTTTAAACCCTTTTTGAAAAGACTTTTGATTAATTTCGAAATGGTCTTTATTTTCGCCGACGTCAAGGTGTCTTCGAAGAGACTATTTATTCTCCAACTCCTAAGGTTGGAAGGCTAATTAATTCGAAATTCCCCGAATGCAATTTGCGGTGTTTGTGCTCTGTATTCGCTGCGATCGAAGGAAGACTTAGAAGCACGTGCGGTTGAAAAGTCTTCGGGAGTTTTTTCGAGGGTGAAGTGGAGGGAAGTTCACTTGTGAACTTCGTAGCCCGCGTGGGCTAGTGGCAGCGAAGGCTGCTATTGGGCGCTGCATTGGCGGAGGTCGCCGTTTCGAGTCTCGTGGGGGTGCTTTGCTAGAGTAACACACATTTTTATTAAAACGTCTTTATGCCACGAAATTCGGAGTTTCTTGGACAGCGATTTATAAGGTGTGATTAAATTTTATGAGTTTTGGCTTTTGTGATTAGCATTGAATAAAAGCTTAGGAGAAATAAGGGCATATTTCTTTGGATGTATTTTTAAGATTATTCTTTGCTATGCTAAAATTAAAAATGGAGGTATAAGGTGTGAGTCCGTGATTGTTGATTTATTGGCATGTTATGGTGGTTGTGTTTAAAGAAGTGGAGCTAAAAGGTGTAATAAAGGAAGTTTATATTATTGCTCATTTCTTTTTATTCTAACCCTAACTTGGTTGGAAGTTTGAGAGTTGTGTGTGGTGACAACTTGAAGGTTCAATTATCTTCTACTCCAATAAGGTATGGGCACATTCTTCTTATGAGTATGATTGGTGTATGTTTTCTGAAATAAGGTTGGAGTGAAAAGGTATTCTACTAGGTATCCTTTGGCTAGGTGTAAATCCTATTTTCTGGTTTGTTGAAGACTACTTATGCATTGTTATCCTTAAGGAGAGTTTTTGGTGAATGCATAATTTTTGGTTTGAGATAGTGGAAGCTTTGTGCACTAGGGTTTATATTTGTGAGTCTAGCTACTTGCATTGAGTTGGTGGAACCCTTGGTTGGCTGTTTTGAGTTTGATGGTTGAGTTGCTTCCATAGAGGTTGTTTGATCAAGTTATTGCTTTACTTGATTCATGATATTGGGCTTACTCCATTGAGTTGATTTGAGCAAGTTATTCTTTGCATTTGGTGATATTGTGTTGGTGGCTGTTTTGTTCAAATATCTTTGGAGGGAAAAGGATTTCTACTTGTTTCCTTTTCTTGTGATGATTGGTTGAATGCTTCAAGGTTGATGTTGAGTTGAATGGTGTTGTTTGATTAAGCCTTGTTGATAAGCATTGTTGTTGAAGCCCTATTTGGTTGTGAAAGAGTATTTGGTTGTGAAAGATTGATTGGTTGAGAAAAGTTATTTGGTTGTGGAAAGAACATGAGTATCATTGTTATATGAGATCTTGCATGGTTGGCAATTGTTGGGTTGTGTTTCATGTTCTTGATAAATGCAAACTTCATTCTATCTTATTCTTCTGAGATTGAGTTGAGGTTGATTTGAGTTGAGTTTTGAGATTGGGATTTGAGTATAGAACATATTGAGTCTCTAACAATTCTCTTTATGCTTCTATGAGTTTGACAAATCACATTGGGTCTCTAACAATTCACTTTGTGATTTCCTACTAAGAAAGTTTTTCTTGGTGAGCTTGCTGAGTTTTTGGACAGGTTCCGGTGGGGACTTGTGAGCAGTTTTTGGACAGGTTTCGGTGGGGACTTGTGAGCAGTTTTTGGACAGGTTTCGGTGGGGACTTGTGAGCAGTTTTTGGACAGGTTTCGGTGGGGACTTGTGAGTAGTTTTGGATAGGTTCTGGTGGGGACTTGTGAGCAGATTTGGACAGGTCCTAGCAGAGGACTTGTGAGCTGAGTTTGATAGTTCTATCAGAGAACTTGAGGACAGAGGTGCATTGGTTCTATGAGAAGAACTTGAGGATAGATTTGGCAAGTCTTTGAGAAGGCTTGTATGCAAAGAATTGATTTGTTCAAGAGTTGGACAGATCTGATAGACAGAGGAAGACTTGTACTAGACCGACTAACTGTGTTTGGTACAGGTTGTTGAGCTACTGTGGATGTGATCATAGAAGGCAGAGGTCTCTTAGGCTAAGCATTGAGGATAGGAGGTCTTCGGTGGAAAGGAGTTCCACGTGCTGGCAAGAGGTAGAGGCAGTTGATCTTCTGAGGGATCATTTCCAGAGCAGAGGGGAAGGTATCTCCTTTGAGTAGAGGCTCATAAATTTTGATTGGGGGAAGGTATCTCCTTTGAGCAGAGGCTCATAAATTATGATTGGGGGAAGGTATCTCCTTTGGGCCGAGGCTCATAAACATTGTAATTGGGAAGGATTCCCAAAGAACTTTGAGATAACTTTTAGAGAAAAGTTTTGTGGACGTAGCCCAACCATTCTGGGTGAACCACGTTAAAATTGGTGTCACTTTGTGGATGATATTGTGCATTGCTTTGATATTGCTTTGGGTATATTGCTTTACTATTTTGAAGTATAAAGGAAAAAGTAAAAAGAGGTCTTATACTGTTCACCCCCCTCTCAAGTATAAGCTTGTGTTCTTCAATTGGTATCGGAGCAGGTGCCTTCGAAAAGTTTAACAACTTGAAGGAAAAGCTAGTAAAGAACACAATGGATCATTCAAGTGGCAATGCAGCACCTATTCTTGATGGGTCAGATTTTGGTCTTTGGAGTGCAAGGATGAAGGTTCATCTAATGGCACTTGGGAATGAGGTTTGGGAAGTGATTGAAGATGAGTACACTATTCCTGAACATGGTCCTAATACTAAAGAAGAAAGGCTCCTACATCATAGCAATTCAAAAGCAATGAATGCAATCCTGAAAGGCTTATAGAAAGCAGATCTCACCAAAGTGATTCACTGCAAGACAACTAGTGAAATGTGGAAACAGTTGAAGGTGGTTCATACAGGTGATACAAATGTCAGAAAGGCCAAGTTGAGACACTTCAAAGGTATGTTTGAACAACTCAAGATGAATGATGATGAAAATATTAGTGACTACATGCTTCGTATGGATGAGGTTGTTAACTCCATGAAAGACTTAGGTCTTGAGCTTGCTGAAAATGATGTTTGTGATAAGATTTTAAGATCTCTTCCTAATAGATTTAGTGAAAATATTTCTGCTATTGAGGAAGCTAAAGATTTGGATAAGTTGAAAAAGGATGAGCTCCATAGTATACTTGCAGCATTTGAGTTGAGAACTCAAGTGAAGGTTGATGTCAAGAAAGAGGCAGCTTTCAAGGCTACCAAGAATTCCAAGGGTAAACAACTTCAAGATAGTGATGAGTCTTCTAGTGATGAAGAGGCATATTACAACAAGAAAGGCAAGTTCTCTAGAAAGCACAAAAGTATGAAAAATATAAGATGTTTCAATTGTGGAAAGTTTGGTCATTATGCTACTGACTATATTGTTCCCAAGAATGAAAGTGATGAAGATAAACAGGATTCTAAGAGCAAGGATTCTGAAAAGCACAAGCATCACAGGAAAAACAAAGATGAGCACAACAATCAAGGAAAGAGGTATTCTCACAAGCACAAGAAGAGTTTCTACCTAGACAAAGCAAGTAAGTGTTCTAGTAGTGATAGTGAAAGTTCTTCAAGTGATAATGAAAATGAGATGTTGTTCATATCAAAAAAAGAGGAAGAACCGAAACATAGATTCATTATCATGAAATGTCTTAGATGTGGAAATTTTGGTCACCTTGAGGATGATTGCACAAATAATGATTTGGTTTCTAGTATGTATGAGGATGCTTCAGAAAACTATAAGGAAGATGCATGTATGGTTTTTGAAAAGGGTAGCACCTCTAGTGATAAGAAATCTGAAAAAGGCTTTGATGATTCAAAAAGCAAACAAATAGAGGAAGATATAGAGGAAGGTGAAGTAGATCTTGAAGGTGAACTTATTAGTGCTCTTAGTGCTTTGAAAAAGGAAAGAAAGAAGAATGCTAGACTCAAGGATAAGTTAGATGAATGTTGTATGGAGAGAGATGATCTTATAGAAAGTCTTGACTTCTCTATGGCTAAGACACAAGAACTCAAGGATGAGTTAGAGTCTAAGGTTCTTGAGTATAGTGAGTTAGAACAGAAAATGGCTTCTTTGAAAGAGGAAACTAAAGAGTACAAGGATAAGCTTTACAGGTTTCAAGATAGCTCCAAAAAGGTTAAGTCACTCATCAAAGGTCAAAGAAAGACAACGAGATAAAACAGGCCTTGGTTTTGTTAAGCCACACAAGGAACAAGTTGGAGAGTCTAGTAAGAGACTCCAAAAGGAAGAGAGTTCTGATGAGGAAAGTATTTCAGAAAAGGAGTCCTTGAATGATAGATGCACAAAAATAGAAAATAGAATTCAGAATGAGAAGAAGAAGTTTTCAGAACCTAAGAGGTCAATTAAAGGAAAGTTTCAAGGCTGATGTTTTGCTTGTCACAGGTTTGGTCACATGGCTTCACATTGCATGGCTCAAGTGAAGGAGGTAAATGACAGTTTCAGAAGTGCTAGTTACTTTCAAGGGTATTGCTACTCTTGTCAATAGTTTGGGCACAAGGCAGTTTATTGCAAGGCAAATAACAAGAACAGGTTTGGTCAGAATAGGTTTGGCCAGAACAGGTTTGGTCAGAACAGGTTTGGTCAAAACTGGTGGATTCAAAGATCAGGTTTACCTCAGAGAAACAACATCGTCAAGTGTTTCAAGTGCAACAATGAAGGTCACATAATCAGACAGTGTAGAGCTGAAATTCCAGAATACAAGAACAGGAACAATGGCATGATCAGGTCCAAGGATCAAGGCATGGACAAGAACAGGGATGAGAACAAGAACAAGAATAGTGACAGGAACAGGAATATGGACAAAGAGTTCAAGAGAAGGCCCGACAAGGAAGTTATAGACGCTGATGATGATCAGTGCCTAATGGGAGTTTTACTCCCACCCAAGAATTAATCACCTCATCAGGAGGTGGGGGAGGGACTAAGCTAAGAGGCTCATTCTTAGTCCCGAGCCCCAAAGGTGACCCTTTGCCATTGATGACAAAGGGGGAGATATTTGAGTAAGGGGGAGAGCCTCAAGACAGGGGGAGCTGTTTATGTTGAGTTTCTGTGTTGTTGAGAAGCATGGTTTGCCATCAATGACAAAGGGGGAGATTGTTGGCAATTTTGGGTTTGAGATCCTAGCTTCTTGTCTATGAGTTGTCATTGATGTCAAAAGGAAATGGCATTAATGTTAAGAGGATGTGTTGGCTTCAAAGGTGGAAGATTCCAAGAGAATATTTTTAAGAGAATCCGGAGAGATTCCATTGGCAAGGGTTTTTCATTAAAACCAAACCGGTTTTTATTAAAACCAAGTTGGATAGGGTTTTTATTAAAACCAATGGAGGTTCTCTTTATTATTTATTTAATTATTATTTAAAACCCTTCAAGGTTTTAATTAATTAATTATTTAATTAATTAAGGGAGAAATTATTTTTAATTTATTAAAAATACTTAAAGGTTTTTAAACCTTTTTTTATTCTTAATTTATTAAAATTATTTAAGGGTTTTTAAACCCTTTTTGAAAAGACTTTTGATTAATTTCGAAATGGTCTTTATTTCCGCCAACGTCAAGGTGTCTTCGAAGAGACTATTTATTCTCCAACTCCTAAGGTTGGAAGGCTAATTAATTGGAAATTCCTCGAATGCAATTTGCGGTGTTTGTGCTCTGTATTCGCTGCGATCGAAGGAAGACTTAGAAGCACGTGCGGTTGAAAAGTCTTCGGGAGTTTTTTCGAGGGTGAAGTGGAGGGAAGTTCACTTGTGAACTTCGTAGCCCGCGTGGGCTAGTGGCAGTGAAGGCTGCTGTTGGGCGTTGCATTGGCGGAGGTCGCCGTTTCGAGTCTCGTGGGGGTGCTTTGCTAGAGTAACACACATTTTTATTAAAACGTCTTTATGCCGCGAAATTCAGAGTTTCTTGGACAATGATTTATAAGGTGTGATTAAATTTTATGAGTTTTGGCTTTTGTGATTAGCATTGAATAAAAGCTTAGGAGAAATAAGGGCATATTTCTTTGGATGTATTTTTAAGATTATTCTTTGCTATGCTAAAATTAAAAATGGAGGTATAAGGTGTGAGTCTCTGATTGTTGATTTATTGGCATGTTATGGTGGTTGTGTTTAAAGAAGTGGAGCTAAAAGGTGTAATAAAGGAAGTTTATATTATTGCTCATTTCTTTTTATTCTAACCCTAACTTGGTTGGAAGTTTGAGAGTTGTGTGTGGTGACAGATTGAAGGTTCAATTATCTTCTACTCCAATAAGGTATGGGCACATTCTTCTTATGAGTATGATTGGTGTATGTTTTCTGAAATAAGGTTGGAGTGAAAAGGTATTCTACTAGGTATCCTTTGGCTAGGTGTAAATCCTATTTTCTGGTTTGTTGAAGACTACTTATGCATTGTTATCCTTAAGGAGAGTTTTTGGTGAATGCATAATTTCTGGTTTGAGATAGTGGAAGCTTTGTGCACTAGGGTTTATATTTGTGAGTCTAGCTACTTGCATTGAGTTGGTAGAACCCTTGGTTGGCTGTTTTGAGTTTGATGGTTGAGTTGCTTCCATAGAGGTTGTTTGATCAAGTTATTGCTTTACTTGATTCATGATATTGGGCTTACTCCATTGAGTTGATTTGAGCAAGTTATTCTTTGCATTTGGTGATATTGTGTTGGTGGCTGTTTTGTTCAAATATATTTGGAGGGAAAAGGATTTCTACTTGTTTCCTTTTCTTGTGATGATTGGTTGAATGCTTCAAGGTTGATGTTGAGTTGAATGGTGTTGTTTGATTAAGCCTTGTTGATAAGCATTGTTGTTGAAGCCCTATTTGGTTGTGAAAGATTGATTGGTTGAGAAAAGTTATTTGGTTGTGGAAAGAACATGAGTATCATTGTTATATGAGATCTTGCATGGTTGGCAATTGTTGGGTTGTGTTTCATGTTCTTGATAAATGCAAACTTCATTCTATCTTATTCTTCTGAGATTGAGTTGAGGTTGATTTGAGTTGAGTTTTGAGATTGGGATTTGAGTATAGAACATATTGAGTCTCTAACAATTCTCTTTATGCTTCTATGAGTTTGAAAAATCACATTGGGTCTCTAACAATTCACTTTGTGATTTCCTACTAAGAAAGTTTTTCTTTGTGAGCTTGCTGAGTTTTTGGACAGGTTCCAGTGGGGACTTGTGAGCAGTTTTTGGACAGGTTCCAGTGGGGACTTGTGAGCAGTTTTTGGATAGGTTCCGGTGGGGACTTGTGAGCAGTTTTTGGACAGGTTTCGGTGGGGACTTGTGAGCAGTTTTGGACAGGTTCTGGTGGGGACTTGTGAGCAGATTTGGACAGGTCCTAGCAGAGGACTTGTGAGCTGAGTTTGATAGTTCTATCAGAGAACTTGAGGACAGAGGTGCATTGGTTCTATGAGAAGAACCTGAGGATAGATTTGGCAAGTCTTTGAGAAGGCTTGTATGCAGAGGATTGATTTGTTCAAGAGTTGGACAGATCCGACAGACAGAGGAAGACTTGTACTAGACCGACTGACTGTGTTTGGTACAGGTTGTTGAGCTACTGTGGACGTGATCATAGAAGGCAGAGGTCTCTTAGGCTAAGCATTGAGGACAGGAGGTCTTCGATGGAAAGGAGTTCCACATGTTGGCAAGAGGTAGAGGCAGTTGATCTTCTGAGGGATCATTTCTAGAGCAGAGGGGAAGGTATCTCCTTTGAGAAGAGGCTCATAAATTTTGATTGGGGGAAGGTATCTCCTTTGGGCCGAGGCTCATAAACATTGTAATTGGGAAGGATTCCCAAAGAACTTTGAGATAACTTTTAGAGAAAATTTTTGTGGACGTAGCCCGACCATTCTGGGTGAACCACGTTAAAATTGGTGTCACTTTGTGGATGATATTGTGCATTGCTTTGATATTGCTTTGGGTATATTGCTTTACTGTTTTGAAGTATAAAGGAAAAAGTAAAAAGAGGTCTTATACTGTTCACCCCCCCTCTCAGTATAAGCTTGTGTTCTTCAACTTGTCGCTCATTCTGTCGTTGACCTGTGAACATAGTACATGCACGTTTGGCGCTATATATATTTTTTCTCAAAAGGTATACAAATTAATTCAATTGCCTTTTAATTGAATTAAATTATTTTAATTCTTTTTTTTTAAATTAGTTATTTCTAATGTTTAATTAATTAAACATTAAAAATTGCATTCACATTTTTGTAATTCCTCTTTAAGCAATGTTTGTTTTTCTTATACAAAGGCTACAAGCCTCATTATAAAAGCTCATTTTAGCTTCTTGTAATATCCTAGATGGCTAATATTTTGGAATTTTGAGATTGCCTAAGAGGCAACAAGATTATAAGCCTTTTTAGGCCATTGTAAGTGCTCAAATAGATAGCACCATTGTATTTGTCTATACAATAAATATTGTGAAGCCTTGTGGCTCATTGTAAGTGCTTGAAAATCATTGAACACTTGTAATTTATCTACAAGACAAATTTTATCTCTTTTTGAGAAAAGTTTTTATAGCCCTCCTAGCTTACACCAGAGGCCATGTGGCTACTGATTTAGTAGAACAAGTTGCCACCATAGCTGTAGTTATCAGCAACTTGGTTGACAAGGTTCAAAACCTCTCTGGGCCTAGTCCACCTAGTCCAACTCATGAACCTCGACCTCAAATCAAATGTGAGGTTAATATTTATAATGGCTCTCAAGATCCAAATATTCTCAATAGCTGGATTCTCGACATGGATACATGGTTTGCCTACAACAAAATTAAAAAATATGACCAAGTTGCTTTTGTAAAATTAAAACTTTTTGGTATTGCTAAGGTTTTGGTAGAGGATCACCAAAGCATTCAAGATCCCACACTTAGGATGATTTGGTTAAAGCATTGAATGATACATTATATCCTTCCAATTTTTCTGAATATCTTGACTTCCAATAGCTTTTTTTGAGGTAAGGATACAACATGAGTGTTCAAGATTACATTGGGAAGTTTAATAAATTATAGATTCTCAATGTAATCCTAGATCCCACTCCTAAACTTATCAATAATTTTAAGAGTCATTTGCAAGATCAAATCTTTAGAGAGTTAAAATATACACCTTGTGCCACTTTGAATGAAGTGTATAATAAGGCACAACTTGAGGAAGAGAAAATTGTTATAAAGTCAACTACCTCCTACAAGGTACCCAAAACAAGGCCACCATAGTAATATCAATCTGATAAGGCTTCAACAACTCCTTCTTTTTCTTATTCCTGTTATTATAATAGAAAAAATTTGTAATCATTGTAAGAAACAAGGACACACCAAGCTAGAGAGATTCATAAAGAAAATAATTTGCTTGCACAACCTCAATAGGAGGCCCCACAAGATGGGCCCATTGATTCTATAGGAGAAGATAGATGTATCTAGAACTTCAGAGGAAACTAAACCAAGTGAACCTCCTACATAGACAAAAACATAGAGACATTATATTCTTCACAAGAACCAATTCTTTGTGTCTTCACCAAGGATTTCTTTAGTCTCATGGCCAAAGGACATTCATCCTTCTATTCCTAAGGAGGTCATTCCTCCTCCATCATCAACACCTCCTCCTGTTGCTCATACTACTCCTCCTATTGTTCCACCTTGAGAACTGCAATGACCTCTTTCAATGCCATCTTCACAAGTTCCAAATATTTAGTAGCATTTACAAATCCAACAATAGGTCATTACTCCTTGTCCTAGTTTTTCACTTGGCAAGGGAGTTCTCTCGATTTTTTTTCTTTACACTGGTATTGCATGGTTTCCACGATGTTCTTCTGCCTGATTATGAGTCTTTTTGCAGTGTTTGGTGACTCCAACTTCCAATCCTATTGTAAAAACATTAGAGTCCAATGCTACTTGTGTGGGGAGGTATGATGAGGGCATCATATTCCTAGGTTATATTTATTTTCTTGTAGGATATATTATTAGTTAATAAACCTAACATGAGTCTTATTTGTCTTTGTTGTTAGTTGTTAGATAATAATTAGGGTTAGCATATTTTATTTTTCCTCCCTATTTGTGCTTCTGTGTGATTTGTGTGAGGAGTTACGAAATGAGGGCGTATTGTTGGTATTTGGGTATATTTGTGCCTATATAAACCTTATAATTATCAATGCAAATAAATTAGATTTTATTACCTTTTCATTTGGAAAAAAAATGTGGCCTTGAAGGAATGCTCTGTCTTCCATAAAATGGGAGGTTTGGATTGAAATATTTTTGGAAAATGCATCTAGCAGATCCTCTTTATCATTTATAAGTAAACTACCTATTGCAACAATGTCTAGGTTCCCCTTAGAAGCACCATCGAAGTTGATTTTAACCCAAACCATAGGGAGAGAGGATAAACAAACTAAGGATCTCGAAAAGGGGGGAGGTGGATCTTTAGACATAGTTTGCTGAGGAAATTCAAACCTTAGCTCTATTGAGGCTTCTTCAAGGAGCCCTCCATTGAAATTTGAGAAATAAGAGTTCATATTCTCCATGGATGCCCCAATAAATCTACTAAAAATATATTTAGGATCATGCTTTGATTTCTTGAAGGCTCTTTGATTGCTCTCCTACCAAATACTTCAAAATAAATGTGGGAGCAAGAAGTTCCAAAATTTAATCAGGTCGAGGGATTAAAAAGGTGAAGTCCACTACAAAAAGATGTCCAAAATAGAATTTGGTAAGACCCAATAAACTCTAAGGAATGAAAAAACATGGGATACCACTTTAGCACAGAAGGGACAATGGAAGAACAGGCGGAGACACGATTCTTTAGTAGCCTCACAAAGATAGTATTTGTTGGGTAAAATCATACCCCTCTTGCAAATATTCTAAAGAGTGAGACATCTAGTCTAGATGGCTAGCCAATAAATTACATTTACTTTGGGGATTATATTCTTCATCCAAAATTTACCAAAAATATTCCATTTGGGGGAGTTAGTATCGATGAAGAGGTAGGCTGACTTGACTGAGAAGGAGCCCTCACTTTCTACTTTACAAATAAGAGAGTCCTTAGTTTCATGAGTTTTTAAAAATTGGATCTTGAGAAAATTTGATATGGCAGTCCAAGCATTTTCTTCCTCCCTATTGCAATTAGAGGTAGGGATTTCCAAATTCTCCTACCCCCACACTTGCAATAAAATCCTCTACTTTATACCATCCAAGCCTATGTGTAAGAGGTTTGGCTAGTGACAGGTTGGCATCCTAGATTAGCAGGTGATCAAGGAGCCATAAATCCTACCAAAAATCAATGGATTTACCATTCCCCATGATCCACCAAGTGCCAAGAGCTAGATTGGATCTAAATTTACTCACACTTTTCCAGAATGTGGACACCTCTTGGGGAAGGGGATCAACAAGAAAACTCTTTTAGTGGACCAAATACTTAGCTGTGATGATTTTCACCCAATCATAATTATGATTGTTTATAATTTTCTAGCCTTGATTTAGGATTAGGGTTTCATTCATCAAACGAATGTTATGCAGGCCTAACCCACCTTTTTCTTTTCTTGTGCAGGCTTAATTCCAAGAAACCAAGTGGAAATTCTCGTGATCTTGAGTTTTCATCCACAAGGTATTATAGTTTGGATAATAAAATTTCCTCAGAGCCTTTAAAATTTAATTGTGGATGATCATGGTTAGGCGTGGATGCTGGTTATTAGAGGCTGGGAGGCTAGGAGGATATTTCCTATACTTTTTGGAGCCTTTTGTTTTTCAAAGTTTTTCTGCTGGCAAGAATTCAATGCCACCTATATGTACCTCATGTATAGCATGTGTCAGTTAACTAGGAGCATTGCCATCTCAAGGAAACTTGATCTACTTTTGTTGCATATGTGGATGTGTTCCTACAGTGTGATGGTGAGTCAAACCATCATGGATTATTGCTACTCATTCCCCTTCTAGCAATGCCAAGATGATTGCCAAGTTTCAAGGTGTCCCTCTCCTATTGATTATGCTGCTAGCTCCTTGACTCATGCTAAGGGAAGAAACATTTATTACTTGGCATGGCACTAATGGTGATTTTTCCATATTATCCAACTTTCGGATTTGGGACTTTTTTGTAACCCCAAGATACAAATATATTTGTGGTTATCCTAGTTGGAGTTTTTTCAACTCTGTTGGGGGATAAGTCATTCTCCTTATCTATGGCACCGTGTTTCCAAGCTCATATTCAACACCTCACTGAAGTGTAGTTCATGGAAATATGCAGCCAACATTTGGCATTCCTTCAATTTAAGGGATGTGGGGCTTGGTTTACCTGGTTGTAAGATAGAAAGTTGGTTCCCCTATTTTTATCAGAGTACTAGTTTCCATGGCACAACGATCTACTCATAGAGAGATGAAAGTTCCTATAGATTCTAGTGTCTTGGAATTCAATGAAGAGATGAAGAATATTTTATGAAAATGTGGCCTTTTAGAATTTATCCAGTCATTTCATGGGTACCAATCCCTAATTAACTATGGATACAGGGGTCTCCCCATTGGGTAATCTTGTTATCTCCCTCTAGGTGCCGCAACTAGTTTTTTCTCCACTTGTTTTTCTTCTAGGAAGTTTTGGTACTAGTTTTATATCTGATTATGTTTTTTTGCTTAAGGTTTGTTTTCTCTAAGAATGATGCATTATATCATGCTCTTTCTTAGTCTCATATGTATTAGGTTTGGAGATCCTATAAAACCCCTTCTCTTACTAATAGGTATTAGTATGATATTACATTTAATACTCATATGTATCATGCATATTAAATGCTAAATTGTAAAGGTAGACATGCCTATAAATATATTTTTGATTAATGCAATTGTAAGTTTTCATTTGTGCCATTTTGTGTCATTTATTAAGAGTGTTTTCCACATCATTGGTATTAGAGCAAGCATTGGATAGGTGAGTATCATCTTCCTCTAGGTCATTCTGGTTCAAAAGAGGAATGAGAAAACCACTAGTGGATATTAGCTTTGGAGGAACACTCTTACCTTTTTTGTAGACACCTTTGAGCACTTTCACTCATGAAAACTCTTAGCTAGGGTCTCTCTAACTCTAAACCTCAACTAGTTGGGTCCCTCTGACTCTGATCTTCAGCTCCTATTTCATAGATCAATCATTTTGTGTGATGCAAACTCCATTTGTGACCATCATTCATAGTTTCAACCATTTCACTTATCAACTTCACCATAAAATTTCAATAATTTCATGCCAAAATGAAAGCTAATTTTTAGTAGCTGTAATAAATGAATATCACTACTGAGAAATATATCATTGAAGAAGATCAAGATTCCACCCCTGATCCAAAACTTGAAGAATTTGTAGCCACACTTGGATTCAAACCAAGGTCTCTAGGTGATATACCCAACGTATTTCCACTAGATGATGTGGCTCCTGATGTGGATCCAAGATTCTTTGAAGCTTTCGATGCATATTAAGCCCCTTCAAATGTTGCAAAAACAAGCTATTCAGATGTTGTTACCACTAAAGACCAAAATATTTTTGCTGCCACTATCATCATGCTTGTTGCACTTCATCATACACCTATTCCTTTTGGCATTGATCTCCTAATTTTGGACGTTGATCCATTGCATACGGTTTTTATAATATCATCCTTGGTGGCTCTATAGCTCCTCTACAATTTTTTGATGGTTACTTCATGTGATCTACTGCATCTTGCCACTAGATTTTGTGCTACTCTTCATCACAACAATCACTATCATATTTGGCCACCATCGCTTGAGTCTGTTTATTGCGATCCATCTCCACTGCTGCTACCATTGATGCACACATTATTTTATTGCTTGATTTCTAATGAGCTCTATGATGTTGATTTATGGTCTCCACCATCACTACCATCATTTCCTATAGATCACATCGACCACTTGTATTTTTTTCCATTTTTCAATATTTACAACATCGATCTATAACTTTTCCTAGCCATATCTTGCAGTATTTTGGCCACGATTTTTAACTGTCACTTCACCACTTTATATTCACCATATGAATATGCTATCATTAACATCATTTTATTCATAGTCAATTTATCAACTCCTCCTGTGAGTCGTCACTGCAGAGCACATGTTTCTAATAATATTTGTCTTGCCTAGTATTTTTACCATATCTCATGTCATTTTTCACATCTGTTGCTCAATTTTGCATACCCATGATCCTCCATGGCCTCCAAAATTTCATAAATTAAATTAATTTAATTTAATTTTTAAAAACACATTTTTAATTTTCCCACTTCCATATTCCAACGGTCACCAAATACATATTCATTTTGACCATTCTCATTTAAAGTATGCACCACTCCATTCAATTTTCAACCATAAATAAAATAATATTACTGTTTAATATAATTTAATTTTTTTCCACCCTTGCACCACTCCATTAAAACCCACATTCAATTTTCAACCATAATTAAATTATATTCTTTTTTATATAATTTAATTTTTCTCCACCCTTTAAATGCATATCACCCCACCTTCAATCTTGACTATTGTCTTGATCACCAATAATTTAATGCAAGTTGAATACTGCCCACTTGATCATTGTCCCAGTTCACCTATAATTTAATGCAAGCGGCCCACAATTAACAATGAATTTATTAAATTAAATTAAATATTTTTTAATTTAATTTAATATTTTCCATAACCATTAATGCACAACTCAACCAATTCAATGTATGCTCGCTTGACTTAAAGATCGCAATAATTAAATTTTTGGTTTGACACATGGTTTGAGTTATCTTCTACTGCATCTTCTTCGAAATTTTAGTTGCTGCTTTCTTCTACCAATTTTTGGGACCCATTTTAGTTGTCCACTGGTATAGCAGTGTTTACAATCATTGGAGAGCATTTTTTGAGCCAAACTCAGATCCAATGCTAGATTTTGGTTTTATGAAGACCTGTTCAACTTCACCATTTTGGGTCTTCTTCTTTTTGTAATAAGAGTGCATTTTTGGTTGTACCCAACACTCTTCAGCTACCCATATTTCTCTTCCACACTTGTATGCATTGGGAACCAATGCTTCCTCAGTGGGAAGGAATGATAGGGATTAGTATGATATTGCATTTAATACTCACACGGATAATGTGTATTAAATGCTAAATTGTAAATGCAGGCATGCCTATAAATATATTTTTTATTAATGTAATTGTAAGTTTTCGATTTCATTAATTTGATAAGTAAAATGTATTCATTGGTCTTGCAAACTCCTACAACTTTTCGAAGATTGATGGAATAATCATGTGTGTATTCTAATATATGAAAAATTGACCCTCCTACATTTTTTTCCATAAGCACGGCCATACTATACACTTATAAAGGATGAGAAGGTTTTTCAAAGATAATTTTCATGATTTTATTCAAGTAATGAAGTCAAAGCATATTGCAAGTATACAAACTTAAAAAATTAGAAATGTTTCTCATAGATGACATTTTAGAAGAAATAACTATTGCTTATCCAAATTTTGAAATCATAGTATAGGAAGAAAGGTAACTCTTTCACTCTTTTTCATAAATACATATATTATCATAAGCATGGCAACACTATAAAGGATGAGAAAGTTTTTGAAAGATAATTTTCATTATTTGATTCAAGTAGTGAAGTTGAAGCTCCTAGGTATTGCAAGGATACTCAAAAAATTAGAGAAAGGTTTTCAAGAAGTAATAACTATTGCTTAGCAAAAATTGAAATCATAATATAGGAAGATAGACAGATATTTTACTCTTTTCCACAAATATACATATACTAATTTATTACTATTACAACCAACCAATGTTGAATACCATCATATCAATGCAATTTTGGTTATAGATGTTATGATCATAGACTAAGTATTTTATTAAAATTATGTGGGAATATATAACACAATTAGATGATGCATTACCAATCATATCTATTATTAGAATATGGGCTAAACCAAATAGAATTGATACCTCAGGGAAAAACTTATTTGAAATTTAAATTGTGTGATTTGTAACAAATAATTATATTGAGTTCTATAGCTTGATGAAGCAATTTTTACTCATATTTTATTTTTATGTCAAAGATAAATTATACTTTGAATAATACTATGGTATGATGTGTCCATTTACATATGATATAATATAATATTTGTAGCTTTCCATATGACATAACATTAATATTTTGGGTATCTATATGTAGAACAATAGGGGAAGACGATTTGGTTAGTTAGATTCAAATATTTTGGATTAGAACATTAATGATGAAGTAGAACATAGTATAAACGATAATATGTGATTCGAATGTGTCTCTATAAAATTTTATTTTGAATTATTGCTATATTATAGATCCTTATACACACCAATATCATAAGAATAAATCTTCAATTTTATTTTTATTTGTTGTTTTTGTTCTAAATACCTTCATTTTTCTTGGATGAAGAAACTTGGATTTCAATTATTAGAGTAGGCTAAGAACTAGACTCTAATTTTATTGAGAAAATAACAATATATTTTAGCTTCCTTTTCTATCTATAGTTTTATTATTGATATAGATTTATCCTCTCTTGTCATAAAAATATTTAGATCCTTCGTTTTTAATAATTACTACATTGAAAAACTATAATTCCAATAAAATGCAAGTGTAACATTTTAGTAAATCCCATCCCATTTTTATGTTTTAAATATAAATGCAAAATGATACTATAGATTTGACTATTTTAAAATGATACTATATAACATAAAAATTTATAAGCATGATTTAGTGTGGTATGCTCTATCAAAATATGTATTTACCTCTTCTTTGTTTGCATGTAAGATGTGCATATTTTTTGATATAAAAAAGAATTATATTAAAAAAATAACAGAATACATTTTTACAAACAAAAAAAATAGGTGGATAAACAAATCATGTGGCTAATGCCATCAGTCGAAAAACCATCCTTGTCAAAATAGAGCATGAACCCAAGCAAAAAATTATAACTAATTAACATTACATTATAGAATTGATGGTCAACAAAACTAACTGATTACATAATGATGAGGCTCCATTATATGGATTTAGCCACCCTAGAACTAATTCCTACCAAACAATAGCATCAAGAGAGTTTTGCACTCAGTACCTCCCTTATCCAGAAGTGTTGGGAACATCCTCCTAACTATAAAAAAATGGCTCTTGGCTGGAAATAATCATTGAATCTCCTAAATTTTCCCAAGTGTCAAGTCAAGAAGTTGGGGGAGAGAGGAATAGTCAAGTAGCCATGACCATCTCTGTAAGGACCTTGAGTTGGTATAGGAGTGCAGTTTGGAGTGAGCGACACTGTTGTCTAGACCTAGACCAACTTTGAGGAGTATCCTGCTCAAGAGGAACTTGATTGATTATGCATGGTATGTTTCCCCACTAATCAATAAGATCCTGAAGATGAGTGAGCTCTATGGCCACCTTATTGGCTTGAACTATAATCTAAAAATATACAAATGAAATAATACTAGACTTCTCAAAAATAGAGATGTGCAAAGAGGAAGAACACTTACCATGGATACAACCATTTCTAGCTCTCCATATGCTGAATAAGGTTTCCATACAAAACAAGTGCCAAAATTCAAATAAAATAGCTGACAAGGATGGTGGGTATCCCAAAATTATATGCTTCCACTCAAACATGGTGAATGAATATGGTCTAAAAAAGGGAAAAACACTCCTAAAAGGAATGAGCATGAGAACAAAGCCAAAAAATATGGAAAAAGTCTTCATATTGAAGACGAAAAGGGCAATAAGGGTTAGGAATACCTAGATGTTGGAGATGCTCCCCAATAAGAAGCCCTTTGTGTAAAATACTCTAGGCAAAATAAGAAATTTTGGGCTCTAAGAAAGGATTCTAAGCAGTCTAGAACTTGCGCTTCCAAATAGGTTGTGGGGAGGAGACCTTCCATAATTGATAAAGCTTATCAATCATGGGAAGGTAAGGAGATAGTCATTTGTACTCCAATAAACCCTTATAGTTTCATAGTAGAGTGTTTATATACCACTTCCAGTTCTTCCACCAAGGTTGTTGTAAAAGCACATAAATATTGTGTAACATGGAGTTAGGGAGAGAAACCTTGATAGCCTCAAAAGTATCCCTATCAAAGTGACTAAGTCCAAATTTATATCTAAATCCATCCCAAGGGATCCAATCCTTGGTAGGACAAGAAAATAAATTAGTGATGCATCACACACCTTTGAAAAATAATCTAAGTCCATGAACCTAGGAAACATATGCAAGTGGGAAACCCCTATAGGTGATAACAAGCAACCACTAAATATTCATCTATTTTATGGAGAGGACATACCAGAAGCTCTAGCTATTCCATCTAATCCAAGGCTTAAAACTCTCCTAGGTTTTGCAAATGCTCCTCATTATAAATGATTATGACACTTTGATAAACACAAGGGCAATAAGGAGGGAGTAGAACCCCATGCCCCTCCAACTCTTACAACCAAAAGGATAACCTTCACTGATATAGTGTTGAATGAGAATATTCCAAGCCTCATTACCTATGAGGGCTTTGATGACCCACTTAACATAGAGGACCAAACCTTGATGTTGGGTATTGTGAATGCCAAGCCCACCATGGCTTCTAGGAAGACAACAATACTCCCAAGCAACACGGTGGAATATTTAACCATTATAAGAGGACCATAAAAATTCTTGCATAAGCTTATCAAGATTCTTATAGTAGTTTTTGTATGGGACCCAATAGTAATAATAATAAACATGGTTAGTCACAAGGACTTTGGTGCAAATTTAGAATTTACCAGTAAGGAAGAGCTTCTTGGTGGACCATTAGGTAAGTTTCTGCTCCACCCTATTAATAACATACTTTCATAGCTCTAGAAACAAACTATTAAAGGAAAAAGGAATACGTAAAAAATGAAATATCTCCCCCTCTTGGATGATATTCCATTGATGTTGACTAATCTAATGGAGCATCGTGTTGAGAGATTACCTATAACAATGAGTTTATCTCCATTGAATGGAGGAACCAAAATCCAGATAAAAATTATCCAGGAAGGCAAGCACCTAATAAATGACACCTTCTTCATCCATAAAAGTTAGGAAAGAGTCATCAACAAAATGATCATTGATCAACTAAGTCTCACCTCTTGGGAGATAAATTTCTTGAATAGACCCTTGAGAAGCATGATAAGCTATTATATAGCCAAACCTATCAGTAGTGAGGACATAAAGGGATGGTGCCAATGGACAACCTTGTCTAATGGATTGGAAGAGCCCAATGGTTGAGGACTTGTGTCTATTAATGGAAAAAATAGCTAAAGCCTCAGCAAACAATATTTCCACAAAATTAATGAAACATGGTCTAAAACCAAGAGCTTTAAGCATTGCTAGAATGGACAACCATTCGGTCCTATCATAGGCTTTCTCTAAGTTAATTTTGATGAACAATGATTGTTGGTTGGAATTGCGAGCCCAATCCATGCCTTCCTAGATAGTAATAATATTGTCAAGGATGAACCTACCCCGAATGAAGCTAGTTTGCTTTAGGTGCACGATAATAGGAAGGATATGGTGGATGTGTAAAGCTAGGGCTTTGAAAATGATATTATAGAAAACATTAAAAGAGTAATAGGCCTCCAATTGATGATTATTATATGATCACCAACCTTGAGGATAAATTTAATAATCCCTTGATTAATACTAGGGCCCAAATAACCCTTAGAGAAGACCTCGTGATAGATTTTAAAACTATTAGGCCCAATAGTGTCCCAAAGGGATTTGTAGAATTCATAAGGAAAACCATCAAGACTAGGGGACTTATCATTGGACATATGAGAAATATTTTCCTCTATATCCTTCAAAGAGAGGGTATTTTCATAGGTAGCTCTTTGAGACTCAAAAATCCACTTTGGGATAACAAAAAGGTATGATTTAAAAGCCTAGTCACATTGAGGGGAGTGAGCCTAAGTTGCAAACACAGTTTTATAGTGCTCGTCAAAAGTAGAGAGAATAATAAGAATTTTAGAAGCACACTCCATTAATTTTAAGAGCTTTAATTCCAAAAATTTGATTGCAAGGATGCAAGAGATGAAAGAACTCCTTGGACACCCTATTTACAAACTTGAGCCAATGCCACCTCACCTTGATTTACACCCCTTTGGCATCATAGTGCTTTGCCATCAGAAGATGATTTTTAACTATAGCAAGGTGCCTCTAAAGCTCCTCATTTAAAGGGTTACACTGAAGCTAAGTTTAGGCGACTTCCAAATATTACTTAAGAGAAACATTGGAGTGATGATGAAACTTAGCAATCTTATGCCCAAGTGAGCATAGAAAGTTGATAGTGCATTGGATAACAATATTCCACCAATAAATACAAATTGAGGCCCATTTTAGTTTGAGGACTAGGTTCCACATTTTGATAACATAGACCCTCAACATGGGGTGGTGCAGAATAGAGGTATTAAGGTAAAATTGTAATCGATAAAGAGGAGTGGGGGCAAAAGAAACCAGAATGGAAAAGGAAATGGGAGAATGGTCAAACAAGTAGAGCTCGAGGTGGATAGAGACAAAGGGAGAAGAAGACGAGGTCTACTCAAAGTAGAAAATATTAGAATCTGAGAGCATGTCTCTATCCAATATTTTTAGAACATGACTCACCTTGTTGGTTGTTAGACCACATGAACCAGACACTAGCAAAGAATGAAGAGGGTAAAAAGTAGCTATTAGGTTCATAGATCCCTAACTTTTATTTCATGAAAAATCATGCTTCTATTTCCCTTGTGGACCATCTCATGGGAAGAATACCCACCTTGTCATGTGGGAATTTGATCATATTTAAGTCTTTGTAGAGCAACCAGATAGTAGGGGGCGAGAGTGCTACCCACTACCAAAGTGCACAAATGCTCATTGGTATAATTAGGAGCATAGATGTTGAGCACACCAATAATATGGCCATCAATATCCATCACAACCCAAATTACATGATTAGAAGGATCACAACCCCAAGAGATTAGTCTATAATGTTAAGGTTCCAAAAGGTAGATGACTGCCCCTCCTTTACCTATGCCATGCATAGTATGAAAGGTATGGACTTGAGGCCAGAGAAAGGATCAAGTACTAGATAAAATAAAATTAGTGACTTTGACTTCTTGAAGGCAAATAATATCAATACTTCCAAATTTGATCTTGAATTCATCCAAACCCTAATGCACTATGTCCTTATGCATAGGATTTGTCAAAACCCTGACATTCCAAGACATCACTTCATGATATATGATAGAGGAGCATATTTCCTTTGATGACCTCAGAGTCCTAGAAATTTTCCAAAGATTCAAAGGTATTTGTGAGAAACCTATTATAGTTTTTATGAAAAAATATTGTCTATCATCGCTTCTCTAAAGGGATGCCTAAGGCCTCCCTAACCAAAATACGAGAGTGATGAGGGTTTCATGATAGAAATTCACTAGGTATATTAGGTGGATAGATAGAGAATCTACTTGAGGGAATGGATTGTGGCATAACTTATGGTTTAGCTGATTGGAAGGCTTGAAGAGTTGGGAAAACATTTTTATTATTACCACTAGAGATACCTATAGGAAGATAAATAGAAGTTCCTTATATAGAGGTAGCATGAGAGCTCCCTAACTAAGATCTCGGTTGAGGCTCATTTTTACCAGCTCTCACAAAAGGTTTTGGTTCATTTTATTTACCTTTATTCCTGGTGATAGATGTCCATTCCTCCCCTCCATTATTGAGAGGGGTATATTTAAATGTATTTGAAGGTGTTGACATCTCTACTAGAGCTTGATTTTTGAATTGACCCTCCATAAGAGGGTAGTATTTTATCTTATGAATTGTAGACTAAAACTGATAATAGGTATAGGGGAGATTGATATAAACTACCTATTTCTATAAATGGGTCTCACCAAACTGAATATCAATGGAATCCTTAAGATCCTTTTAGAGATTAATCTCAACACAAATGCATTTTTATGGTCACACAACATATAATTTTTGTGGGTCGATGCACACTAACTTGCTAATGTATGCGATAAGTTGTGACACGAACAACCAAATGGGCAAAGGGACACCTAGGAATTCCACCCAAACTAGGACATGTAAGGAAACATCAACAGAAACTATAAAATTGCAATGCTAGAGTTGAATAATTAAAAGGGTATTTCTAACATACCAAGGATATTTTCTCATAATTGCAATGACATGCTAGGATCGATAAACTAAAAATGAAAAAAAATCTTTAGTAAGGTTTTGAATATGGTCAAATTTTATGTCGTATGAATGCCAGACTTGATGAATCCATTGATGGAATAGCAAGTCACTAGGAATCCTCCCTAGAAAGTACCCAACCAAGGTGTGAATCTCAAGCTAGTTGTAGGCTTTATCAAAATATTCCATGGGTAGGACTATGTCCAACATAGAGGAACTACCTTTAGGATAAACTTCCTAGGTTGTTTTACTAGTGCCATGGTTCTCCATAGATGTAACTTCACTAACTAGTGAAATTATAGCCTAAGAGGTAGCCATCGAAAGGGAAGGAGCCCACTGATCAAAACACGTAGTTACACAAAATGGCATAGTGTGTGTAGATCCTATAAGGGCACTAGCATTATGGCAGTCAATGAAAGAGCAAATAGGAAGTAGCAACATGTGAGAAAAAAACCTAGCAAACATGTGCATATATTTATATTTATAACTAAAACATCATTCTCTATTTATTTTAAATTTAAATCTATATCAATATGAACTATAAATTAAGATTTGTTGTCTGGGCTATACTGTACTATATGGTGGAGAGATTGTAATGAGACTAAGCTAGTTTAAATCCATAGAGATATACTTTTAGTATGCAATTGATATGGATTATAACACATATTTTTAATAATTTCTTAGCTAAGTATAAGCATTATTTAATGCATTCTTATCCAGAATTATGTGTGTAATGCCTATTTATAGGTACCTTTTGATAATGTTTTAATGAAGTTTTAGATTGTCATTCATAACTTGTGTCTATTGTAACTGATTCCTCATCATTGGTATTAGAGCAGGTTACAGGTAAAGGTTAGTATCATCTTCCTCTAGGTAAATATTGATTCAAATTAGGAATGAAAACACCTTTGTAGGTCTATCTGAGCAGTTGTTTACTTTTGTTATAGATAGTTTGTAGTTGTAGGATTTATGAAATTGTTTCTAGATCTGTATGTGGTTTTGTCCCACCTTAGACATGCAAAATTGACCATTTCCAAACTCCATTCAGTTTGTACTTGTTCAGATAACATTCTGGTTCATATGCATCTTCCTTGTTTGTAACCATCATCTATTTCCTTCTCTAATAGGATGATATCGAGTTTGACCATTTCGCTCGATGAGGTCTCTACTTGCCTTTGTGACATCGCTGCGACACTTCAACAAATTCATACAAAAATGCTTCAGTAGCCTATCAAAGATCTTGTTGATGTCGATGAAGATCTCATTGATGAAGATCATGATTTCAAATAATTAGAACATGAAGAAATTATAGCAATACCTAAATTTGAACTAGGGTCTCTATGTGAATTACCCAACATCTTACCACTAGATGATGTTGCTTCTCTTGCCAATCTAAGCTAATTCAAAGCTCCTATTGTAGATTAGGCCCCTTCTAATATTGTATATCATAGCTCTCTATAAGTCATTGCATTTGAAGAATAAGTTGCTCTCTCTACCATTATCCTCATACCTACTACCCTTCATGGCCTACTAGTTCATCCATAGTCTCTCTGATGCAATTTACTTACTTGACGGTTCCTCTCTTGAACACTGTTTTTCATATTTTGACCACAATTACATTCATTTTTAGTGCTTCCACATAGTTCATGCCTTGATCCAAAATCCTTGCAATTTTGGAGTTTAGATCTCCTGTCGTCAAACATTCCTCCACTACACATGATATTCAAGCTATCTTTCTTGGTGGTTCCACAACTCCTCTATGATTTTTAGTGGTTTCTTCATTTGGTCTATCGCATCTTGTTGTAGGATTCCACGCTGCACTTTCTCATCACTGCTACAACATTTGATCGATTTCTCATTGTTTCTCCACAAGACACTCATCGTGTGATCCATCTAGTCCCTGCCACACCACTCATCACGTAGTTGTAGATCACTGCTATGATGCTCCCAGGCCATCACTCTTTGCCTACCATCACCTTCTACATTTTTTGGTCATTTTTTGGCTTATAAAAACCATGACTGTAGCTCCCATCATTTGGTTGATCTCCTTCATGTGCCTTTGTGGCCACTACCTGTCATGTCATTTCATTCTCACCGCTCGATTCCACATACCCGAGATCCACCATGACCTCCACCATTAAAAATAAATAAATTAAATTAAATTAATTTTTAATTTAATTTAATTTTTACATACCCATTTCCAACAATAAATTAAATTAAATTATATTTAATTTAATTTAATTTATTTATTTTTTCACCATTGTCACTGTCATTAAATCAATACCATCATTAATGTGCATGTCCATAATTAAAACATGTCCACCACCTCATATGCATTTTACCATTTTACTTTTAATACATGTTTTTATTTTAATTTTCAACCATAAATTAAATTATATTATTTTTAATATAATTTAATTTTCTCCACCCATTAAATGCCCATTTTCATTAAAAGCGCGCACCACTCCATTAGCAACCCACATTCAATTTTCAACCATCAATTAAATTATATTATTTTTAATATAATTTTATTTTTCTCCACCCATTAAATACATGTCCCCCAATCTTCATTCAATGCATGTTCGTTTCTCATTAATACGTGCATTTAATACATGTGTCCACTTTCATTAAGCCCGTCTGCCAATTAAAACCAAAAATTTACTACATCTGCATTTCCATATGACATATTTTCATAAATATTTAGGAATATTCTTTGGCATCTTTACTGTACCACCGATACTGCTTTCTTCTACCAATTCAAGGGACCCATTTCAGTCATCCGTCGGTATAGCAGTGTTTACAGTCATTGGACAACATTTTCCAATCCTGACTGAGATCTGGTGCCAGATTTTGGTTTTCTGAAGACCTATAAAAATTTATCATTTTGGTCTTCTTATTTTGTAACATGAGTACATTTTCGGTTGTACTCGATACACCTGGATATTTCCATCTTTCTCTTCCACCTTTGTACGCATTGGGTACCAAAGATTCCTTAGTGGGAAGGAATGATATGGATTATAGCACATGTTTTTAATAAGTTGTTAGCTAAGGATAAACATTATTTAATGCATTCTTATCCAAACTTATGTTGGCTATTTATAGACACCTTTTGATAATGTAATAATAAAGTTTTGGATTGTCATTCATATCTCGTGTCTGTTGTAATTGATTCCTCATCAAAAATTGTAGGATGAATTTTAATGAATCTCTCCTAATGGTAAATCATTTGATACTACAAATAGAAGTTCTAAAATGCAAACCTAGAGGGGGTTAAGTTTGTACACCAAATTTGATAACTAGAGCACTGATTTTGGGTGGCTTAATATATTAGATAAACAACACCATTCCATGTAGCTAATATGCTCATGGATGTTTTTTTTTTGAAAAATAATTTGAAAAAACTTGTATTAAAACAAGATCATTTACAAGTTGGGATGAGACTTTTCTCATCCTTAGCCAAAGAGAACACATATTTACAATAGTAAAAGACTATTTGAAATGGAGCCAAATCTATTAAACCATATTTCTACAATGACTGTTCACATGTTTACAACTATAAAAGAAGATCTACATTGAACCACAAATCTCATAAACAATATTTCTGGAATGGTTATCCAAATTAGCTAAGCACTGGATTTGCTCACCAACCTACCTAATCATCTCATCCTCAATAGCCATGTCACTTTACCACTGAACCCCTACCTCCTTCTTAGTTCCCATCTTAGCTAGGAAGTTTCCCACTTTATTTAGATCTCTACTCACATAAAATGGAATCACATCATCTAATTCCCTCCATAATTCCTTAATTTGAGTGACAAGAATCCTCAACCTCTATGTTTTCAAAGAAAAGTTCCTCATGCAATCTAGAGTGCCAACCATTATTTTAGAATCTGATTCTAGGATTATCTTCCCGTAACCTTGTTTTACTACCCAAATATAAGCATATTTGATAGCTAAGGTGTCTTCTTAATTTTTTATGGCTCTTCCAAAGCCTTGTAGCTCCCAATAGAGCACTGTTCCAACATGATTTCGATAAACCACTCCAATTACAGCTCTACCCATATTGCATTTTGTAGCTCCATTAGTATTAATTTTAATCCAACCTTCTGGGGGTGGTTTCCAACTAGCTCTGTCATACCCATTTTGCACTTCAACTTCCTTCTCCATTGACCCAATAACAACTCGAGTTTCCTCTTTAGCATATACTGCCACAATTTCTGTGACTTTGCTCCAAATGACCTGCCAAACTCCATCTAAAGAAGAAAAAGTTTCTCTAAAAATTCTGGTATTTCTCTCCAACTACACTTGCCACCAAATGAAGTTTAATCCAAGCTCCCAACCAATACAAAGAACTTTATATTTAAATCTACCCCTATTTCATCTTACCCAAATAATAATCTGATTCAAATCACCATTGACTTGAATTTTATAATATAAAAACCATCTCTCCTAGATCTGACATGTGAATGGGAACTCAAACATGAAGTGATCAGCTATTTCCTTAGTCTTGTAGCATAAACACAATTATATGGACCAATTATTTCCCTACATATGATATTATCAAAATTAATAATACTATTATGCATGAACTGCCAAGCAAAAAAGTTTACTTTTCGCAAACCCTTGTATTGCCAAATATTTCTCCAATCCTCAACTTGATATGTATGAGAAGGAGACTCTAGAAGGATCTTATCATATCCATCCTTCACTGTGTAGACACCAAGGCTCCCATATCCCCAAGATAATTCATCCTCCTCATCTCTACCCATGAGAAATATTTCTGCCAATATTTTAGTCATGATGGGTGTCAAATACGGAGGGATTGAAATTGGCCACTCATCCAACTTCTTAAAATGATTAAAATTATAATCCTCCAACTGACTAGTGTTGAATTAACTTTCAATTTGGATCCAACCCTTGGTTTATATGGTTGTTTTTATTGGTTGCAGTTCAATAAATTCAAAAATGATAGGTGGGTATTGATCCCATGAATCTGCCCAAAATCGTGCCTTCTCCCCTCTCCCCACTTTCCAAAATAATCCATATTTTACTACCTGAGATACTAACTTGAGAGCCTACCACACTAAGGATCTAGTACCATACAAAGGGAAACAACCTACCTCATTTGGGTTTACTTTTCCCAAATATTTAATAGTTAAGATTCTATTGAATAAAGAAGTTGGTTGGGAAATCCATCTCTAATAAAGCTTTTCAACCAAAGATTTATTATTTAACTTTGATCTTCTCAGTCCCAAACCTCTTTTTACCTTGGGTTGGCTTACTTTATCCCAAACTACTAAGGCCCATTTCCTCTCTCCTTTTACTCCTTCCCATAAAAATTTTCTAGCCATCTTGTCTAACTCTTTCCATATGGTATGTGGGACAGCAAGGATAGAAAATTTATAAATTGGCATGGCCTGAATGACTGACTATAAAAAAGTTAATCTGCCCCCATAGCTTAACCATTTGTGAGACCAATGATTAATTATTTTCTTGATACAGTCCAAAAGATTCCTCCAGATATATATTTTTAGTTTTTTAAAATGCAAAAGGACCCCCAAGTATACCACTGGGAGAGAAGTCCTTGTGAATACCAAGATCTCTAAAATTATTTCTTGAAGCATTTGATCAAGATTGAAAAAGACCACTTTGGATTTTTTATCATTGATGCCTTAGTTTGTAACCCTAAGGTAGCTATTAAGTGTATCTCTAATCATTCTTGTTTCCCTAAAGCTGGCAACTCCCACCAATCCTGTGTCATCCATAAACTATAGGTGATTCAAAACTTCCTTATCCATCTTGATACCTGTTAGAAAATCTTGTTGTCTTATCCTCAATATGAGTCTACCCAATCCTTTAGCCAATATGAGGAAAATATAGGGAGAGCAAGGATCTCCTTGGTGAAGGCCTCGAGTAGCTCTAAATGGTTGTGAAGGAAGACCCTTGATTAACATTGAATATATCAGAGTAGAAACATAGCTCATGACCCATTCTATCCAATCCTAATAGAAACCAAAGGCTTCCATAATCTTTTATAAGAAGCTGCACTCCACCCTATCATAAGCCTTTGACATATCTAATTTTATGAACATTCCTCTATTACCATATGTTTGCATTGAATAGATTACAACCTGATCTAGAACCACATCATCCAAGATTTGCCTTCCCTCTACAAAACCCCCTTGCTCTGAGGATATAATTCTATGTATAAGATGTTTTAGTCACTCAGTCATTACCTTAGTGATTATTTTATATGACATTGCATAAGGCAATAGGTCTATAATATGAAATATGTACCCCTCATCCCCTTTTGGAATTAAGGCAATAAAAGTATGATTTAATGCTTTAAGCATTCTTTTAATACCTTTCGACTCCTCTATAACAACCATTGCATCCCCCTCCAAGTTATCCTAGAAAGCCTAAAAAAACTTAATTGGAAAGCCATCTAGACCCAGTGTTTTTTCGGTACTCAATCCAAAGACTACATTCTTCAGTTCCTCTCTATCAATGGGTTTAAGTAGGGCCTGATTTTCTTCTTTATAGATAATAGAGGGTATGACAACAATAACTTATTTTTGAGCCTCTTCATATTGCACCATACTTTCCTTAAATAGTTTAGAAAAATAATCCATTGAATGGAAATACATACCTAGAATTGTATCAAAGGAGTGTTCGTTCTCATCTTGAAGATATTTCATGTTGTTCATATGTCTCCTAGAACAAGCAGCCCAATGGATAAATTTGGTATTTTTATCACCTTCTAATAACCAAGTGGTTCTTGCTCTCTATTTTTAGTAGGTCTCCTCTTGGTTTTCAATGTTCTCAACTGCTTTATGCAATGCATCATCCTCTTCTTTGAGATGCTCTGTAATTTTTCCTTCCCTAAAGTGTTTTTTAATCTCATCCCATCTGGCCACCAATGGAGCTCTTTGGACCTGGAAGTCTGTCTTGTTAGCTCACCTCCATTGTTTCAGTTGATCTTTGACATAATGAAGTTTGTGGAATCTAAACATTGTTTTCCCATATGTTAGGCAACCTTCTTCCCACCACTGTGGAATTTCTTTTGAATTTCCTCTTTTTGTAACCAAAAGTTTTCAAATTTAAATGGTTTGTGATGTTGCACTATCTTGATCCCTCATTCCAACAAAATGGGAAAGTGATCTAAAACTAGACCTTTCAAAATCTGAAATTTTATATTCCATTTTACAAATGCCTCCTCTAAAATCCAAAAAATGGTCTAACTTTAACTTCCTGCTATGTGGCTCCCTCCTCTTATTAGTCCAAGTATAGTGGGTTCCAGTTAATATCCACCAAGTGTAATACCTGGACTTGGGCAATCATAAGTTGATCCCCTAGGTCTAAAATTAGGGTTCCCACTTCCTGATATATAGAGGATAATTTAGAATTAAAATCCCCAGAAATAATCCAGTATAAATCTTCCCTTGAGACTCTTATGTTATGCAAAGTTTTCCATTGACGCATCTGACCATCTAGGTTTTGAGCCCCATAAAAATTTGTGATTAAAACATGTTCAGTTGTGACATTATTTCTAAAATGTGATGTGAGAACACCCCTTCAAGCTATATGTTCTATTGCAGTCCATTCAAGAGAGTTACAAAGAGTAACTATCCCCCCTAAGGCACCTTGGGCAGCCACTTCCATATGACCAGCAACCCTCCAAATTTTTTTAACTGTTTTACACATAAGATCTAACGACAAATTTGTCTCCTAGATAAGCAAAAAACCTGTTTTACATTTTTCTAAGAGTATTCGAACAACAAATTGATGGGTTATATTGTTTAAACCCATAACATTCCATGATTGTATAATCATTGTTTACCTTGAGAGAAATAAAAATCTATTGGCCTCATCGATACTCCAGTGACCAGTTTATCTCTTTGAACTGCTATCAATTTTTTATTTGATTTTCTACCCACTTCTTGAGAGCTGCTATTTTTTATATCTTTTCCACCTGAGTTA
Organism: Wollemia nobilis; assembly: GCA_028583015.1. NCBI lineage: Eukaryota > Viridiplantae > Streptophyta > Pinopsida > Araucariales > Araucariaceae > Wollemia > Wollemia nobilis. The sequence continues at coordinate 20,372,738 of JAQPPZ010017235.1, forward strand.
TCCCTAGAGTTGACCTTTCTCTATTATTTTCTACTATGACCATGATGACATCCTTATTTATCAATTGCTCTTGGTTATGCACTATCAATGCCCCTACACTCCCTAACTGTGGTAACTCACTGTACTCAATTACCTACTCTATGATGGGGGAATATGAAAGAGGAGCTTGAACATGGTTATTATTTTTATTATTCCCTTCCACTCCTTCCATGAATTTTTCTCCTTATTGGTCCATTAGTGTCGTAAAGATCTCATACCTATTAGAGGGCTTGAGTTGGGTTTGCTCTTTACCTTCTTTTTTGTTTTGCCTTCTCCTTATTTTGGTATGTTCAAAACCATCTTCCTGTGCTTCTTTACCTTGAGAAATATTGGTTGGTTATTTGTTGATTGTTGACTTACCTTCCTTAGGAAGATTTGAAATTCCTAGAGGAGCCTCCATTTTTATGTTCATATTATTTTGGAAATATTGGGCTAAATACCCATATTTGTGGTAAAATCTGCATCTGAAGGGCAATGCCTCATAATCTAGTTGTTGAATCCAAGATAGTCCTACAATTTTGAGTTCCACCTCTACTGATAGATGCTAGATAAGATCCATTTCCACACATAATATTACATAAACAATTGTGTTTCCTTATTTTGTATCTTTGGAAACACCCAAATGTCTTCCAAGGGAATTGCCAATAATTTCCAATACCTGCTCACTCTAAAAATCCATTGGAAGTGCATACAAATGGATCCAAATCGGGACAACAGTAAGTTCAATTCGAGGATCAAATCCCACTCTCCAGAGTTGAAAAAATAATATTTTTGGACCATGATCCGTCTTTTCTGATTCGAAAACCCTATTTCTATTCGCAAGTGAAGAAAAACTAACAATAAAATATCCATTACTAATAAACCACAAAAAATACTCACCAAGAGGCTCCCAATTTTATCGGACCTAGGAATGCAAAAAAATTAGGGTAGGGTGAATACCCATAAATTTACAGATCAAATCATGATTGGCTCTATATAAAATAGTTTTTTTGACCATCCTTTGCTCAGTGACAATCTTTGGCCTTGATTCTAATTGTGGCAAGCATCCATTAACTCATTGATATGTTGATATATTTCCAGTAGCCATAAAGAGCATTTTTAATAGAATTTTTTGTGCTTCTTTAGTCTTTGATGGAGATTTATCCTTTAACAAATCTGCAAAAGAACTATGTCTCTCTAGAAGAGGATTCGAAGGTGTCCCCATTGGGCCCTCCTTGGGCAACAATCTTGTCTTCAAATCCATAGTAACCATAAATCTCTTTGGCTAGCCAACTGATACCCTAGATTTATCTTCCCTCTCCATGATAATATGGAAATGGATATTAGAAACTACTTTAGTTTTATTTTCTTCTTTGTTATAAGTTTTTTGTTTTGTTAGCAACCATCTCTTAATAGAAGATCATATAAAATTTATGCTTTAAATTTTAATAATTCTTCCAACACTTATAAACTATATATTTTATATATCATCCAAAAAGAGGAACGAACCAGCAATATCATTCCACACCCAAGATCAGAGCCATGAAGACAATCACAAATGAGCGAGAGAAAAATGATTGCTTGCATTATGTCAAAATGACAAGAGGCCTTGCTTAAATAGGCAAGGAGAGCAATGACAACCACACGATCGGTTGGAGAGGATCAAGATCACAACCGTTGATAAATAACAAATAGATAAGGATGACAAAGCATGCCAAAATTATTAAATACCTAGGAACACACTATCTTATCTAGTGAACTTAAGCTAGCCTAGATACCTAAAAACATAGGTATATAAATATACTCTAACACCCCCCTTAAGTGATACTAGGAAGGAGTGGGGACAACTAACCAAAAAAAAATATAGTGGCAAGATCCACAAATATGAGTCCCGAAAACAAGGCCTGATAAGGTACTCATGTACAATGGCTATCACATAAACATGAAACTCTCCTGTAGATGATGAAAAACCACATGGGAAAAAACCATCTTCTAGAAGAGAAAAGAAGGTGGAGAAGAAGATGTCCTCTCAACACCCCCCAAGGACAACTTCCTTCACCCCTAGCAAGCCACGCAACTCAAGAAAATGAGGTGATGCAAAAGGTTTAGTGAAGATGTCTGCAATCTGCTGCTGAGTAGGAAGATACTCCAAGCTGAGAATGCCATCCTGGATGTGTTGGCGGATGAAATGCATATGAACCTCGATGTGCTTGGTACGCTGATGCTCAACAGGATTGCGAGAAATGTGGATGGCGCTTTGGTTGTCACACCAAAGAATTGTAGCCTGATCTTGTGGGAAACGAAACTCCTCCAACAACTGTCGAAGCCAAAAAGCCTCCTGACTCGTAGTAACCGCTGCCCTGTACTCTGCCTCAGTGGATGATAGTGCAATAGCCTGCTGCTTCTTGCAAGACCAAGCAATGGGAGAAGTGCCAAGACAAAACACATAGTCGGAGGTAGAACGACGATCATCAAAAGAACCAGCCCAATCTGAATCAGTGTAGCCAACCAACACTGGATCACCTCTGGTATAGAACAAACCAAAGTGTGAAGTGCCCCTCACATAGCGAAGAATCCTCTTGGATGCCTGCCAATGAGTCTCATGTGGGGACTATGCAAACTGAGAAACAAGCCCAACTGCATAGGAGATATCAGGATGAGTATATGTGAGGTACAAAATACTTCCAACCAATTGTCGATACAAAGTAGCATCACACAATGGTGAAGTGCAAGAAGAAGTCAAAGTAACCCCCATCTGGAAAGGTGTCAGAGATGGCTTACAGTCAGCCATCCGAAACCACTGAAGAAGATCTAAGGTATACTTCTACTGACATAGTGAGATTCCAAAATCTGTCTGAGTGACCTGAAATCCAAGAAAGTAGTGAGCAAGTCCAAGGTCTGCCATCTCAAAATGAGCAGAGAGAGACTGTTGTATAGACTGAATGTGAGAAAGGGAGCTTCCAGTGAGAAGCAAGTCATCAACATACAACACAAGGATGGTGATGTGGTCTCCATCTCTCCAAATGTAAATAGTAGGGTCAGACTGACACCGTACAAAACTAGTAGAGAGAAGAAAAGAGTCCATCTTCTCATACCAAGCCCGAGGTGCTTGCTTGAGGCCATAGAGAGACTTCCTAAGGTGACAAACAAGTGAAGGATCCTGGAAAAATCCAGTGGGCTTCTCCATATAGATCTCTTCCTACAAATCACCATGCAAGAAGGTACTCTTCACATCCATATGAAATACAGACCATCTTTGTGATGCAGCAAGAGCAAGTACAAGATGAACATAATCCATATTGGCCATAGGAGCAAAGGTCTCAGAGTAGTCAATACCTTCAACCTGTGAAAACCCCTTAGCTACAAGATGAGCCTTGTACTTGTCAACAGAACCATCTGCTGCATACTTGGTTTGGTAAACCCACTTACAACGAACCAAATTCCTCCCCTTGGGAAGAGGAACAAGATCCCAAGTCTGATTCTTCATCAAAGAAGAATACTCTGCTGCCATAGCATCATCCCACTCCTGTATCCCATGAGCCTCTAAAAAAGTCTGTGGATCACCTAAAACTACCTGAAAAAATAGTCTAGTAGCGATAGAATGACGACGGGAAGGAGGAAGATCTTGAATAAAAGGTGTTGCATCCTCAAGTGTAATACGAGCCCACCTAGGCAAGGTAGGAGAAGTAGGAGCAACAAAATTAGGAGTATCAACAACTATAGGAGTGTCCTCCACATCCAAAATATCAAGAGTGGTGTCATGTGAGTCATCTAGAGAAATTGAAGGAGAGGAAGGAGAAGGAGGAGGATCAAAAAGATGCTCATCAAACTGAACATGAGTACGAAAGAAAATATCATGTGTGTCAGGATTCAATAAGCGATAAGCCTTCATGTCCTCACTATAGCCAACAAATATGAGTGGCTTACTCTTCCTATCCAAAGCCTTACACTATTTCTTTGGAATAAAAGCCCAAGCATGACTACCAAAGATCCTGAAGGATGACACATCCGGCTTGTGTCTAGTCCAAGCCTCTTCAGGAGTCATATGTGCCAGTGCACGATGTGGAGTATGATTTTGGATGTAATTCGCACAATTAACTGCCTCTGCCCAAAATATGGGAGGTAAATCTTGAGAGTGCATCATGCAGTTAGCCATCTCCTTCAAAGTTTTGTTCTTTCTTTCTACAACCCCATTCTATTGTGGAGTATGAGGGACTGAGTGCTGATGAATAATGCCATGTACCGCAAGGAAATCAAAGAACTCTTTGCTAAAGTATTCCCCCCATTATCTATGTGAAGCTTCTTGATGCAACTAGAAGCCTGATTCTCGACCAAAGCCTTAAAGACTTTGAAGTGAGAAAAGACCTCACTCTTGTACTTGAGAAAGTACACCCAAGTACACCTCGAGTAATCATCAATGAATGTAAGTGCATACCGAGCTCTAGTGAAAGATAGATGAGGAAAGACCATCAAGTCACTATGAACAAGCTCCAAGGGTGAAGATGCACGATGAGCTTTGCCTTTGGGGAATGGGTCTTGATGTTGCTTTCCAAGAGCACAACCAAGACAAACACCATCAACACAAGAAACCTTTGGCAAACCGGTGACCATTTCATGAGTGTTCAACTACTACAAATACCGGTAGTTGAGATGCCCAAATCTCTCATGCCAAAGTCTGCTCAAAGAATCTGCATGAGCAACCAACCCAGTACCAAAAGTAGAATCATCAAAGCTCTCAAAATGATAGAGTCTCAAAGAGTGATCAACAACACCCCATGCAATCAAATACTATGGCTCCAACAAACTATGAATCTCAAATCCCTATGGTGTGAACAAAATAGTTCGCCCAGTACCAGAATTACAAATATGATATACAAAAAGCAAGTTGTTGATGATATTAGGAACAAAGAGTACATCATTGATGCGACCACCATTCAGAATAATATCACCCTTCCCCTTAACAAAAATGAAAGAGGAATCACCAACTTCAATCCTTGAAATAGAACTAGAACCAAGAGATGCAAAAGACTTCTTGGAAGAAGTCATATGATGAGTAGCACCCGAATCCATTACCCAAATATCTAAATCAAAATCTATCCAACCACGAACATTCAAAGCCTTACCATGCTCCTTAGGCACATCCTTAGGAACATCAATCTTGTGCTTTTTCATGGCATCTTCCAAAGCACGCATCTTCTTGGAACATCGAGCTACGGGATGACCAACAATGCCACAAAAATCACAAGTCTCATTAGACTTTGATTTCTTCTTCTTAGAAGAACCTTTCTGATTGGGTTTGGAATCCTTGGGATGAGGAGCTGACTGTGAAGGAGGTGCAGTGTCTTGAGGCTTAGGTTTGGGCTTACCTTTACCTTTAGGATGTGATGTTGTCAATGCCTTAGTCGAAGAAGATGAAGAAGTCTCAAGAGTGGAAATTTTGGTCTCTTCCCTCGTAAGATGATCACAAAACTCTTCCAAGCTAGGCATTTTAAAAGTATCACCCATAGCATCCATAGTAGAGAGGAATGTGGAAGCAAAAACATGAAAGGGACCTTTCAATTTTGACAATATTAAGAATACACATTCATCTTCTTTTTTGGATTTACCACTGCCTTTCAACTGAGTATAAAGCTCCTTAAACTTAGTGAGAAAATCAACCATGGTGGGATAATCATCAGGTGATAAAGAGGTAAGTTGTGCATCCAATTGCATTGCCCTAATTTGATCAAATTTACCAAACAATGATTCAAGATTATCCCATGCCTCATGAGGAGTAGTTATTTCATCAAAATGGAACCACAAACTCTCACTAGTATTTGCTTTAATCATCCCAAGTGCTTCACCAAGTGCTTTAGAGAAAGACCATGTCTCATAATCTATCTTGAAAGTGAATTTTTGCTCCTTAATGAGTGTGTTTAAGCCTTTTTGTGCCAATAGTGTTAACATGCGTGGCTTCCATGTGTGATAGTTGTGAGGTGTAAGAGGCTCAATCTTGAATCCTAAATCCATATTCAAGGATCACCAAAGCAACAAGAAGAAACAAGGAGCCAAGCAACACACAAGGGTGCTTTCAATCAGCACCGACACAATCCCCCCAAAAAAAATTTTGTTTCACCACTTTACAAGATAGAAAGGTGAAATGCAATTGATCCATGACAAAGTAGGTGGAGTCATGATCCCAACGCAAAAATAATCGCGTGAATCAGAGTCTGTATGTGGATTCTATGCAATTAATCGTTGGGTGCCCTCAAAAATCAAATTAAAGGGCCCAAAAACTTTACAATATCACAAAAAATTAAAATTTAATGTGAATCAATATTTTGTAAAGTCTAATGTGAAGGCACCAATAATTAATTCACAAAACCCTAATCCATGCAAAAACAAAGGGTGCACATAGCCAAAATACTCACAAAATGCAAAGAGAGATGTCGTGGAGCGCTTGGGACGGGAGGAGGGCCGTGAGACTGGAGAAGCTGTGCGTCGGGCAGAAAAGGCTAGCACACCTTGAGAAGACATCGTTGGAGTGAAATATGCCAAGCAATGAAATGGTGTTACTAAACCGTGCACAACTGAGAGTGCAGATCCATCGTGAGACGGTGAGCATGTTGGTGAAAGGGCCTCACAGGCCGTTGAATGGGCCGATCCACCTGTAGGAACGCCTCACGAGCTGGAGTGAGCCACGGGAAGACACAAGTAGTGCAAGCAACGACCACAACCACACGGCGAGCAAGAATGGCATGATTCTCATAGGTCGATCGAGCTCGAGTAGAGACATCGAGATGTTAGGGAGCGTCATGAGACATCGAGAAATTAGACCGTGAAGAGCTGGGTTGAAAAAACCATGATAGATCTAGAGGGAGAAAGGCCTAAAGAGCCAAAAACTTTGGATCTATAGAAGAGAAGGCCTAAAGAGCCAAAAACTCTAGATCTGTAGAATGAAGGCCTAGAGAGCCAAGATGCAAGTGAGAGCTTCAAAGGAAAATCTTCAAAAAAAACTCCTTAGCTCTGGTACCATGAAAGAGGAATGAACCAACAATATCATTCCACACCCAAGATCAGAGCCATGAAGACAATCACAAATGAGCGAGAGAAAAATGATTGCTTGCATTATGTCAAAATGACAAGAGGCCTTGCTTAAATAGGCAAGGAGAGCAATGACAACCACACGATCGGTTGGAGAGGATCAAGATCACAACCATCGATAAATAACAAATAGATAAGGATGACAAAGCATGCCAAAATTATTAAATACCTAGGAACACACTATCTTATCTAGTGAACTTAAGCTAGCCTAGATACCTAAAAACATAGGTATATAAATATACTCTAACACATCTTCAAATTTTTCTTAGCTATCCACATGCAATATTCAACACACCACAAATATCAATTACTCTTAAACTTGTACTCATAGTCTATGATTATCAAAGTAACTCAAAAATTCTTCGCAACAAGTGTTACACTCAAAAACTCAACATAATATAAACCTTAAGTCTCAACAAGTTTTATGTTCATAATGGTAGAGCATTATTAGTAATTAATATCTAAATGAATAAGCTAACTTACAACATATATCATATCTAAGACCTTCAATCTAGATTTCTATTGTATTTATGATGTAAAGGCTAGATTATCATTATAGCAACTAGATTATTTGAGATTACCAAATTATAATATAATGTACCATATATGTTGGATATCATAGTTTTAATTATTTTTGAATTATGGAAATCAAGTAATAAAAATATAAATTTTGTTATTATCTTATTCACAATATTATACTTAATAAAATTTAAATATTTTAACTTGAGTTGGGAACTAGTGCAATCCATGAGTGAGCCTCATATTTTTCTTGTTTTAGAAATAAATCAAGTGTTAAGGGTGCAAGAAAGAAGCATTACTAGGAAGTAAAGTGTGATCAAGGAGCAAGAATCACTTCTTATTGTTCCATCTCTTAGGAGAAAATAAAATACTAAAGGATTTATGTGAAGAAACCATAGATAACATTTAAAGAAAGTCATTTTTGAAATTTCTTACTAGAAGTAAGCATGCTCTAGTCAGAAGTATGGATGCCCTAGTAAGAGATAAGATGAATAAAAAATCTATAGAAAACCCTATCCAGGTAGTGGATACTATGCTAGAAGTGATTACCAAGGATGATATGATCAAGCATGTTATAATGGTTCTTAAAATCAAAGTATTAGTATGCAATTTCTATAGATTTTATGGTTAGGTTTTCAAAAGATTCAAAATTGGATTAAGTGGAAGTGGAGATTGAATTTAAATTACTCACTGCATTTTCTTTCAAAAGTATTTTCCTTTATTATATTCTCTAGTTCAAAAATAAGGGATCAAATAATGGACGGTGGCCCTTGGTTTAAGGGAAAAGATACATAATATTTAAGACCATGGAGTGAATATTTTTGTGTAGTCAAAGACTATTAAAAGGATTCCATTATGGATTAGACTTTTTGGATTTTCTTGTAAGATCAATAAGAAGGATTTGAATAATAACGGCCATAATGTAGGGGATTTCATCTAAGAGGGACCAACTACTAAGTAGAGAAGGCATGTTGTATGCACTTGAATATGTGTTGCCATAGTTATTTCAAAATATTTACCACAATCCATTAGGGTTAAATTTGAATCAAAAGAATGGGATTATGAAATTATTTAAATATAATATCACAAATGTTATGAGACCTAACACATGATAAGATATTACAAAGTAAAAATAATGGAGAAAGAGATGAAAATTTTGGGTATGAGAAAAACAATTAATATGAAATAAGGATATCATATTATTGTAGAAGTTGAGTCAAATCAACGATTTTCTACTCCAAAAAAAGTGGTACAAAACCCTCTACATCATCAAATCATAAATGCCATTACAATATATTTGTATTAATTATTAGAAGAAAAATAACATAAGGGATGAGGAAGTACAATGCATAAGTCCATATTTAGGAGTTAAAGATATGAAGAAATAAAAGGGGGGAAAATTTTAAATCAAATGAGATAAAGAAGGTCAAGGCTAATATAGGTAGATCATCTTCATTTTTCTCAAGTAGCATAAAATCTTCTCCTTACAATAAAAATGAATGTAGTACAAAGTGTATTCATTGGACTTTAAGGTTTCAAGAGTAGCATAATCAAGAAATGTGTATAGAGGATATCCATATAAATTTAGTGTTTCTAGGGAAACATAAGAAAATAATTACTATGGAGGGTCATCCTTGTACTTTAGGTATTCTCGGGAAACATAAAGAATAAAGTATTTATGAGATTATTCCTTACATTTCAGATTTATTATAACAACATAAATCTTTAGAAGATAAGTCTCATTATGAACAATATGAAAAAAATAAGAGATTGATGAATATGAAAGTGTTGGTGGGTATGGAAAAAGGGGAGGAAGGTCCTTAAAGCATGAACAAAGAGAAAAAGAAACTCAAAGGGATATCAATTTGGGAATCTGAATTAAAATATCATGGGTGTTAACAAGAAGTTGTGCTAAGTCCATTGATATAAATAAAAAGTGATGATGAAAAAGGTATCACGAAATATAAGGGGTATGAATAAGACCCCTAAATAAGAGTTATTAAAGAATTAATAGGTTATAGTTTAGAGTTTATTTTAATATAATAATTTTTTTTTTTTTTTTAAATAATTTGAAAAAACTTGTATTAAAACAAAGATCATTTACAAGTTGGGATGAGACTTTTCCCAGCCTTAGTCAAAGAGAACACATGTTTACAATAGTAAAAGAATATTTGCATTGGAGCCAAATATCTTAAACCATATTTCTACAATGACTATTCACCTGTTTACAACTATAAAAGAAGATCTACATTGAAGCACAAATCTCCTAAACAATATTTCTAGAATGGTTATCAAAATTAGCTAAGCACTAGATTTGCTCACCAACCTGCCTAATAATATCATCCTCATTATCCATGTCACTGTGCCACTGAACCCCTACCTCCTTCTCAGTACCCATCTTAGCCAGAATTCTGCCACTTTATTTAGATCTCTACTCACATAAACTGGAATCACATCATCTAATTACCTCCATAATTCCTTAATTTGAGTGACAAGAATCCTCAACCTCCATGTTTTCAAAGCAAAGTTCCTCATGCAATCTAGAGATCCAACCATTATTTGAGAATTTGATTCTAGGATTATCCTCCTGTGACCTTGTTTTACTGCCCAAATAGAAGCAGATTTGATAGCTAAGGCTTTTGCTTCATTGTTTGTGGCTCTTACCAAGCCTTGTAGTTCCTAATACAACACTCTTCCAACATGATTCTGACAAATCAATCCAATTCCAGCTCTACTTGGATTGCCTTTTGCAGCTCCATCAGTATTAATTTTAATACAACCTTCTGGGGGTGGTTTCCAACTAGCTTTGTCCTATCCCTATTGCACTTCAACTTCCTTTTCCATTGCCCCAATAAAAACCTGAGTTTCCTCTTTAGCATAGACTGCCACAGTTTTTGTGACTTTGCTCCAAATGACATGCCAAACTCCATCTAAAGAAGAAAAGTTTCTCTAAAATTTTGGTATTTCTCTCCAACCACACTTGCCACCAAATAAAGTTTAATACAAGCTTCCAACCAATACAAAGAGATTTAGATTTAAATCTACCCCTCTTCTATATTTCCCAAATATTAATCCGATTCAAATCACCATTAACTTGAATTTTATAATATAAAAACCATCTCTCCCAAATCTGGCACGTGAATGGGCACTCAAACATCAAGTGATTAGTTTTTTCTCACTCTTGTAGCATAAAAAACATTGATATGGACCAATGATTCCCATAAATATGAGATTATCAAAAGTAAGAATTCCATTATGCATGAACTGCCAGGCAAAAAAGTTTACTTTCGGCAAACCCTTGGACTACCAAATATTTCTCCAATCCTCAACCTGATATGTATGAGGAGGATGCTCTGGAAGGATCTTATCATATCCATCCTTCACTGTGTAGACACCAAGGCTCCCATAGCCCCAAGATAATTCATCCTCCTCGTCTCTACCTATGAGAAATATTTCTACCAATATTTTAGTCATGATGGGTGTCAAATTCGGAGGGATTGAAATTGGCCACTCATCCAACTTCTTAAACTGCTTAAACTTATAATCCCCCAGCTAACTAGTGTTGAAATAACTTTCAATTTAGACCTATACCCTGGTTTATATGGCTATTTTTATTGGTTGCATTTCAGGAAATTCAACAATGATAGGTGGGTATTGATCCCATGAATCTATCCAAAATCGTGCCTTCTCCCCTCTCCCTACTTTCCAAAATAATATCTCTTGTACTACCTGAGATCCTAACTTGAGAGCCTGCCACACTAAGGATCCATTACCATCCAAAGAGAAATGACCCACCTCATTTGGGTTTACCTATCCCAAATATTTACTAGTTAAGATTCTACTGAATAAAGAAGTTGGTTGGGAAATCCACCTCCAATAAAGCTTTCCAGCCAAAGCTTTATTATTTAACTTTGATCTTCTCAGTCCCAAACCTCCTTTTACCTTGGGCTGGCTTACTTTCTCCCAACCTACTAAGGCCCATTTACTCTCTCCTTTTACTCCTTCCCATAAAAATTTTCTAGCCATATTGTCCAACTCTTTCCATATGGTATGTGGGGTAGCAAAGATAGAAAATTTATAAATTGGCATGGCTTGAATGACTGACTGTAAAAAAGTTAATATACCCCCATAGCTTAACCATTTTTGAGACAAATAATTAATTTTGTCCTTGACACAATCCAAAATATTCATCTAGATATCTATTTTTAGTATTTTAAAATGCAAAGGGACCCCCAAGTATACCACTGGGAGATAAGTCCTTGTGAATCCCAAGATCTCTAAAATTCTGTCTTGAAGCCTTTGATCAAGATTGAAAAAGACCACTTTGGATTTTTTATCATTGATGACTTGGTTTGTAGCCCTAAGGTAGACATTAAGTGTATCTCTAATCATTCTTGCTTCCATGAAGCTGGCCACTCCCACCAATCTTGTGTCATCCACAAACTGTAGGTGAGTCAAAACTTCCTCACCCACCTTGATACCTGTTAGCAAACCTTGTTGTCTTCTCCTCAAGATGAGTCTAGCCAATCCTTCAGCCAATATGATAAAAATATAGGGAGAGCAAGTATCTCCTTGACGAAGGCCTCGAGTAGCTCCAAACGGTTGCGAGGGAAGACTCTTGATTAACACTGAGTATGTTGGAGTAGAAACACAACTCATGACCCATTGTATCCAATCCTGAGAGAAACCAAAGGCTGCCATCATCTTTGACAAGAATCTCCACTCCACCCTATCATAAGCCTTTGACATATCTAATTTTATGAACATTCCTCTATTACCATATGTTTGCATTGAATGGATTGCCTCCTGAGCTAGAACCACACCATCCAAGATCTACCTACCCTCTACAAAACCCCCTTGCTCCGAGGATATAATGCTATGTAGAAGAGGTTTTAGCCGCTTAGCCATTACCTTTGTGATTATTTTATATATGACATTGCATAAGGCAATAGGTCTATAATCTAAAATATGTACCTCCTCCCCCCATTTTGGAATTAAGGTAATGAAAGTATGATTTAATGCTTTAAGTATTCTTTTACTACCTTTGGACTCCTCTATAATAGCCATTACATCCTCCTCCAAGTTATCCTAGAAGGCCTGAAAAAACTCAATTGGAAAGCCATCTGGACCTGGTGTTTTTCGATGCTCATTCCAAATACTACATTCTTCAGTTCCTCTTTATCAATGGGTTTAAGTAGGGTCTGATTTTATTCTTTATAGATAAAAGAGGGTATTATAGCAATAACTTCTTTTTGAGCCTCTTCATCTTGCACCATACTTTCCTTAAATAGTTTAGAAAAATAATCCATTGAATGGAAATGCATACCTAGAATTGTATCAAAGGAGTGTCCGTTCTCATCTTGAAGAGCTTCCATGTTCATATGTCTCCTAGCACAAGCAGTCTGATGGAAAAATTTGTTATTTTTATCACCTTATAATAACCAAGTGGTTCTTGCTCTATGTTTCTAGTAGGTCTCCTCTTGGTTGTCAATGTCCTCAACCACTTTACGTAATGCATCATCCTCTTCTTTGAGCTGCTCTGTAATTGTTCCTTCCCTAAAGTGTTTTTTAACCTCATCCCATCTGGCCACCAATGGAGCTCTTTGGACTTGGAATTCTGTCTTGTTAGCTCACCTCCATTATTTAAGTTGATATTTGACATAATGAAGTTGTTTGTGTAATCTAAATATTACTGTCCCATATGATGGGCGACCTTCTTCCCACCACTATGGAATTTTATTTCTAAGTTCCTATTTTTGTAACCAAAAAATTTCAAATTTAAATGGTTTGTGATGCTGCACTGTCTTGATCCCTCCTTCCCACAAAATGGGAAAGTGATCTGAAACTGGACCCTCCAAAATATGAAATTTTATATTCCATTTTACAAATGCCTCCTCCAAAACCAAAAAAAGGTCTAACTTCACCTTCCTGCTATGTGGCTCCCTCCTCTTATTAGTCCAAGTATAGTTGGTTCCAGGGCATTTAATATTCACCAAGTGTAATGCTTGGACTTGGGCAATCATAAGTCGATCCCCTAGGTCCAAAATTGGGGTTTCCCCTTCCTAATATCTAGAGGATAATTTAGAATTAAAATCCCCAATAATAATACAGTCTAAATATTCCCTTGAGACTCTCATGTTATGCACAACTTTCCATTGATGCATCTGACCATCTAGGTTTTGAGCCCCATAAAAATTTGTGATTAAAACATGTTCAATTGTGACATTATTTCTAAAATGTTATGTGAGAACACCCCTCCAAGCTATATGTTCTATTGCATTCCATTCAAGAGAGTTACAAAGAGTAACTATCCCCCCTAAGGCACCTTGGGCAGCCACTTCCATATGACCAGCACCCCTCCAAAGTTTGTTAACTATTTTACACATAAGATCTAACGACATTTTTGTCTCCTAGATAAGCAAAAAATCTGTTTTACATTTTTCTAAGAGTCTTCGAACAACAGATTGATGGGTTCTATTGTTTAAACCCCTAACATTCCATGATTGTATAATCATTGTTTACCTTGAGAGTAGTAAAAATATATTGGCCTCACCGATCCTCCAGTGATCAGTTTGTCTCCTTGAACTGCTATCAATTCCTTATTTGATTTTCTACCCACTCCTTAAGATTTGCTACTTTTTGATCTCTTTTCCACCTGAGTTTTTCCCTAAAGTTGGCCTTTCTCTATTATTTTCTACTATGACCATGCTGACATCCTTAATTATTGGTTGCTCTTGGTTATGCACTATCAATGCCCCTACACTATATGACTATGGTAACTCGCTGTACTCAATTACCTGCTCTATGATGGGGGGGATGAAAGAGGAGCATGAACATGGTTGTTATTATTTTCATTATTCCCATCCACTCCTTTCATGAATTGTTCTTCTTGGTCCATTAGTATCTTAAATATCTCATACCTATTGGAGGGCTTGAGTTGGGCTTGCTCTTTACCATATTTTTTCTTTTGCCTTCTCCTTTTGGGTTGTTCAAAACCATCTCCCTGTGCTTCTTTACCTTGAGAAATATTGGTTGGTTCTTTGTTCATTGTTGAGTTACCCTCCTTAGAAATATTTGACATTCCTAGAGGAGCCTCCATTTTTATGTTCATATTATTTGGGCAATATCGGGCCAAATGCCCATATTTGTGGCAAACTCTGCATTTGAAGGGAAATGCCTCATAATCCAGTTGTTGAATCCAAGATAGTCCTGCAAGTTCAAGTTCCACCTCTATCGGTAGAGGTTGGCTAAGATCCATTTCCACACATAATCTTGCATAAACAGCTATGTTTCCTTCTATTATGTCTTTGGAAATACCCAAATGTCTTCCAAAGGAATTATCGATAATTTCCAATACCTACTCACTCCAAAACTCCATTGGAAGTGCATACAAATGGATCCAAATTGGGACAGTAGTGGGTTTAATTTGAGGATCAAATCCCACTCTCCAGGGTTGAACAAATAATCCTGTCGGACCATGATTCCTCTTTTCTGATTCGAAAGCCCTATTTCTATCGATAAGTGAAGAAAAACTAACAATAAAATATCCATTGCTAATAAACCATAAAGAATACTCACCAAGAGGCTCCTAGTTTTTCTAGACCCAGGAATGCAAAAAATTCAGGGTAGGGTGAATACCCATGAATTTATAGATCAAATCATTATTGTCTCTATATAAAATGGTTTCTTCAACCATCCTTTGCTCAATGAAAATCTTTGGCCTTGATTCTAATAGTGGCAAGCATCCATTAACTCATTAAGATGTTGATATATTTCTAGCAGCAGTAACAAGCATTTTTAATGCAATTTTTTGTGCTTCTTCAGTCTTTTATGGAGATTTATCCTTTAAAAAATCTACAAAAGAACTATGTCTCTCTAGAAGAGGATCCGGAGGTGTCCCCATTGGGCCCTCTTGGGGTAGTAATCTTGTCTTCAAATCCATAGTAACCAAAAATCTCTTCGGCTACCCAACTGATGCCCTAGTTTTTTAGAGAGGTCATTCCCCTACATTTTTTTTCATAAAACTATATATAATAAATAAATTTAACTAATGAGGAATGTAAGGATTTTTTTAATATGATTTAAAGAAGAGGGATTGTCTAGAATTTTATTCTAAAGGAGCTTCTAGTGGTATTACACCAATTTAGGTTAAACACAAATGGGATGGATGATGTAGACACCAAAATAGCACCAATCCAATTATGTGACTGCAAACACTGATCGCATTGACACATACAGCCCCAAGGGCAGCCCCAAAAGGTTAAACAGTGGTCCTAACCACTCTCACAATAGTTTTGGAAGTTCAGGAATCAATTTGGCACCTTTAGGCACTTTGCTCAATATTCGCTCTACCTAGGGATGAATTCAAACTAGGATCCACCCCACCTAGGGACGAATATCAGGATTCGATCTAGGGTGGGGCAAATTTCAGGTTTGACGGGCAAAAAGTCAAATCTTGACAAATGGCAGCTTAGATCCACCACTTAATGCTTCCTTCATCGCATGGGAGTGTGGGTGAGCGTTTTCAAGTGTTAGAGGTAGTTGCAAGGGCAGTCATGAGGTCCCTAATCAGGGAGGAATCTCCTTCCCCCTAGGAAGGCATGATTGCCAAGTGGCGCCTCTTCATGCCCAATTCAAGAGACCTCTAGGTATATAAATTGGTAAGCTTCCTCACCTCAAAGAAGAGAAGAGATAGAGAATTTTAAGCAATGAAGTGTTGCCATTTTATTTCCCCATACACCTTTGGTTGATTCGTGCCTTTCACATTCGTGATCTATTTTAGAGAGGAGGTCATTGGGTGATCATTGGAAGGTTGAATCTTGAGCCCAAAACCTAACATTTGGCCATAGAATACCACCCAATTTTCCGACAACACTTTATAGGATATTTTGGACCCATCCCAAGTGGATTGGTGCCAAAATTAGGTCCCAATGGCGGGTGGCCTGCCCGAGTGCCCCCGTAGTACTGTAAGTCTAATCGTCCCTTTTAGGAATGATTAGGAATCTGTGGAAGATTGTTCTTTCTGTCATTTTTATCTTGCATTTCATCTTATGCTGCTTAGATAGTTTGCAATTTCGATTTTGTAATGTTTTGAGCAAATCTTATCATGTTTTATCATTTTTCGTCTTCACTAACTTGTAGAGAGCATCATCAAAATTCTGGTGTTAGAGGCCAAATCGGGGAAATATGACCATATGGGTCATCCCAAAATGCCCCCATTTAGCTAACCCCCACTTTTGTAGGAGATTTGGAGCTGTCCAGATGTGACATTTTGGGCGGTGCTATCTGGCATTTTGTTGTAGGTAAATTCATCCCGCCCCAGAGTGAATTCAAATCGATGAGGAATTTCTTGACTGTTCTTTTTGCAATGCCTTCCTGGTGATGTTTTTATGCCCCTGTCAAATTTTTAGATCATTTGGATACATTTTAGTCATCATTTTATCTATTTCTTGCATGCACTAATCGTAGGCTTGGTGATTGCATGTTTCATCTCATCCGCAGGTGCTATTGACCATTTCTCATTTATTTGAATGCAAGATCTGGGCATCATAGGAGTAGTAGTGAGTCAACATTTGTACACATAAGTGGCAGCGATGTTTGGTCTACCCACTTTACATGTGGGCACGTGAAAGAAGGAATGGCATTCGTGGATGTAACAAAGAAACGAATTTAATGCTCCTCACCCCTAAAAGGGGAGGAAGCGAATTGTAACCGAGTTCCAAAAGATATCAATAAAATAAAGGGCTGTCTTCCTTATTTGCTTTGTTCGGTTTTGATTGGTTCACGCTTTCTCCTATTTCATGCGTTTTTTATTCGTAGGATTTAGTGTTAAGTTTAGTTTCATTTTTGCATCATACTTGGAGCCCTATTTTCTTTTTGTTTTCGTATCCTCGTGCTTTCAGTGGCGATCACGGTGGGACCCTGTCCTCTATTTTTTAGATCATAAATCTAATAAAAACTTTCTTTTTCTTGTAGGTATCATTTTTTTTTGAACGCGGGACTACTATTCATTCCAGTCTATGGCAAATACAGAGATGGAATTCGTCTTACACAGGGACAAATTTGAATGCACCCCACCCTGTGACGGATTCAGCACTATTATTCATCCCATCCAGGGATGAATAGCTCTCTACTTAGTTTTAGGGCAAAAACTCAGATCCGACAGATCTAGGCAGAGAAGAGGTAAGGATTTTGAACTTTTCCTGTCAAATTTTTGTTTTCAGTTTGCTATTTTGGGGTTACTTGCTTGCATAGGAAAAGTTTTATTTTATTGCTTGCTTGTTTCCTTTTTGTAAAATAAAAGGAACCCCACACATCACGTGTCAAATTAAACACCAAGGATCTGGTCATAAAACCCCAACCCTTGATCAAGACCAACAGTGGATTTCATCACCACCTTGGCTTGAAGTTTTGCATCCATTACCCCGATCGCTACTGTTGCTAGACGTAAATCCTGATGAAAGCTGATCGAGTGTAGCTGGGGTGATTCCCAGCACATGAGGATAAGTCTTCTATGGTAGGTGTCATAAACAAGGCAATTCCCCTTCCGTACCACCTACGTTCCATGTACCATCTGCTCTCACATACCTATAGTTTCCCTCACATAAGGGCGGGTATATAGAGAGGTTGGTATATCGGCCTAGCAATGGTATATCGAAGGGGCGACCATTTTTGGGAGTCATAAGAGCCGTCATATTGCATTTAAACATTATTTACAAAAACCTTCAAAAAAAAAAAAACAAAACAAAACAAAAACCAAAATGCACTAAACCAGGTTTAGGACACACTTTTAATCTTTAAACGAGATAATCATTGCTTTGTGTGTGTGTGCTCCTTTTTTTTTAGTGTAGCATAAAAAAAAATCATAAAAAAAGATAAAAACCTACATAGCTTGTAGAAAAACACCACCATGGTATACACCCGTAGCCAAGCCCAATCAAGGGCAAAAGCTGCAGAGAGTGTACAAGGGGGCACAAGTCACCTCCGCTATAGCACCAAGGACTTGGTCATACCACCTTGGCGGCCTGACCCATGAGAGAGTCCGCATCATTCCATTTCAGAATGGGACTATAGAGGCACCCCTTTGAGGGACACGCCCATTCATCATAGCCCCTTTCAGGAGGATTCCTTACACATGGCACTCAACATAGATAAGAAGGCTCCCTTAGAAGCTCGATATGAGTGTCCACCATGCAATGAAGCGCTAGAGCGGCATAGTGTCCATGAGGAGAGGCCACATGATTATGGAATCCCTCATTTGCCCCCCATCATTGTTAGAACCAATAGACAAAATCTAGAGCGCAAGGCTCTTCAAGCAGGGCAAGCCAACTCTACCCACCCCTTTCACACATACGAAAGGGAGCATGAGGAAGACCATTACATTCCTCAAGAGCAATATACAACGTGGGAGACATGCGCTTCCGCACTTGCTATATACCATGATCACCCACTGAGGCTAGAGCCTAGGGTAAATGCCACCAACCTTGATAGAGGGAAGCGACCTATTGAGATATCAGATCATCACGATCGAGGTAAGTGCATAGGAGAGGCATCTAGGTCTCCTAGGCTCAATATGGCAAAACAAATTGACTTGGAAGTCGCCAGACATGCCGCTCGCCAAGCACAGATCACGTGGCTTGAGCAAGATCAACAACAACTAGAGCATCTATATCACCTTAGCAAAGAGTGCATTCAGCGCCAAACAGATGAGCTACTCCATAACCTGGTGCTTGAGAGGGTTCCAACCCCTCACACCCAAAGAGCAGAACCATATGAGAGGTGTAACCCCTTGTTATGAGATAGGTCTTCGTGACCTTACCAAGTGCTGCCTCTGAGACCTCCTAGACCTGAGCGGGAGGCCACTCCTCAGAACAACGATGGGTACCCTCCGCAGGGACCCACTCAGGGTCATAGGTCTCATCTAGAGACTCCTCAAGAAGCTTACGACGAGTATGAGTAAGAAGTAGAGCAGGCCAAAATGCCCTACCAAGGTGGAGGGGTTGCTATCCGGCCACCCCTCCATAGGCCTCAAGTCTCCCATAACCCACAATGGGAGTAAACTAAAGAAGAAGAGATTAAATCTTCAGATGCATATAAAGCGTTGCTAGAGTGTCTGGAGTCTGTGGAAACCAAAACTTATAGGCCCCAAAAGCCCACTTTACACCAGCTTTGCAGTCATCCTGTGCATCCTTCAGTTCCAGCACCCCCTTACCCTGAACACTTCAAGCTACCTCAGTTGGTAGTATTTAGAGGTGAGGAGGATGCCCAAGAGTATGTGACAAGATTCTTGGGCCAATGCTTCGGCATTCAGGACAATGATGCTTTGTTATTAAGAACATTTATAACCACATTCGTAGGCCCTGCCTCGAATTGGTTTACTCAATTACCAAAGCATAACATTAACAACTTAGATCAGTTAGTGGAAGCGTTCCTCAAACGCTTTGCCTTCAACACCAAGAAGAAGGCATCACTAAGTGACTTAGCCAGCCTCAGGCAGTATGAGGAAGAAACCATGGCAGCCTATGGGAATCGATGGAGGGATTTGCTCTCAAAGCTGCCCTATCTCCCTCCTATGTCCAACCTCACTCAAATGTTCTCCAAGAGCTGTTTGAGATCGATCTTTGTGCTATTGCAGCTGCAGCAATATGCCACCTTAGAAGAAGCTCTGGCGCAAACCAGGATCATTGAAGAGATCAAGATACAAGATGGCAAGATAGCCAAACCTAAGAAAAAAGAGTGGACTAAGAACACTAAAATAGGGACCATGCAACAGAAACCTACTGCGGTCAATCAAGTTGCTATCAATGTACCTAAGCCTGCACAAGTAACACAGCCTCAAAAGGCTAACTATTAGGTAGTGTCTCCTAACAACTATGATAGAGAAAATCAGAGGCAAGAACAGAGTCAGCAGCGTCACCCTAGGTGACAATTCACACCCTACATAGAGTCCAGGGACTCTCTGTTTGATCGCTTGTTAGACCCCAATGCTCCCAAGCCTAAGGGGTACAGGGAGGACTTGTACTGTAGGTTCCACAGATGACAAGGACATGACCTAAATGCCTACTGGAAGTTCAAAGGCTTGGTGCAAGACCTAATTGATAACAAGACACTAGCGGTAGATAGCACCAAGCAATCAACAAATGGAGGTCTTTAAAGACCCCTTGCCTGCTCATGCTCTGTAGGCAAAGACCCTACAAGTTAATGAGGTCAAACAGAACTATCCCATGCAGGGGTATGTAGGGATGATCAGTATAGTGACTCAAAATAGGAGGTACCCGAGCACAAATGCTCCTACGGTAGCTGTAGGAGAGGTGCCAACAATGTCACAACCACAAAAGCACCTTGCACAACCTCCTCCACCTAAGTCGATGGTCACACTTCGGACCAAACTAACTCAAATTTTGAGGACCACCTCGGCTAGGCTCTCCATATACGAGCTCATACATCAATCAACGCCCCATCGAGAGGCTCTAATGGAGATATTGAAAGCCATCAAGTTGCAGCCCCATGAAACAAATTCTTTCAACAACTTCGTGGGACATGTCAAATGATGTACTGAGCCAGTCATCACATTTCGAGAAGACGAATTGAGATCCATACCTGATGACATGGCAGATCCACCCTTGCACGTTATCACACAGGTCAACGAGATCCCATATAAGAGGGTGTTGATAGACACTGGCTCATCCAATAATATCATCACAACCATGGCCCTAAAACATCTAAAATTTCTTGCATCTCACATCACAGCTTCCACCTACACTCTACGAGCATTCAATGATGCAATATGCTTGACAGTTGGCACAATCGTCCTACCTATCCAAGTGGGACAAAAGACTATACCTACATTGTACCACATATTGGAAGGTGATATGGCCTACAACATCTTGTTGGGGCGGCCATGGATCAGGGACATGAAGTGTGTCCCTTCGATAGCTCACCAGTGCTTAAAGTATACATTTGAGGGGGAGGTGCATGTAGTCTCGACGGACTTAGAACCCTTCAAGTATTGTAATGCAGTGCAGCTGATGCCGCAATCAAACCTTCCATCAACGCATTTGGATTTTCAATTAAATCCATCTAAACAGGGTCCAATTTCACAGGCATCCCCGTTAGCAAGTTCTTCAAAACCCCAACCAGGTCCATCTTCATCGTCTGGTCCTCCACCAACAACGCCACTGACAGGGGCCAAATAGAAGGACAAAGGGAAGAAACCTCTGGAAGAGGTGCCACCTCTGGAAAAGACACTGCCTTCAGTATCAACTATCTCTACTGAGGATATGCCTAGCCGAATGGAAGTCGTGGCTCCTAGTTCACCCAACATGGAGTGGACTCAGGGAGAACTTCCATTCCCTCCCCCACAACTGCCAACAATCATCATTGAAATGGCCAATACGGGCCTGGGGGAGTATTTGGTGTGGAATATTGTAGCAACACTTGCACTGGGGTCCATGCAGGACATGGGGAGACCTCGCCTCCCCATCGACACTATTGTTCCCCTAGGCTACCCACCGAACCAGACAAACTTTGTGTATGGGGGCCTTGATCATGGTACTGAACCATACATGCAAGAGGATGAAGATGAAGAGCCTTTTGCAAAAGATTTCAACTATTTTTCTAACCCAAAATTTGCTTTGGGATACCTTGGCCAATGCAATTGGCATGGATATGGGTTAGGCAGATATGAGCAAGGAGTGCGTGTTCTTTGCCAACCAAGATACCAAATACCATATGACAAGTCAGGAGTAGGGTTCAACCACCCCCTTCCCTTGTACATATTGGTAGAGAACATGCAAGGCCTAGGGATAGGCAACAAGTGTGGATTGGCATTAAATCCTTATGCCAATCCTAATACAACATATACATTGGAATATTATCTCCCATGGTCGACCACCAATATTGTTAGCCTCAACAACCCTTTCCCTTCGCTTGAGAGAGGAGAAAGTTCGAGAGCTCACCTACAAAGGGGATATAGACAAGATCAAGAAGGGTCCTCAAAAGATGAGTCAGAGTATGAACCAACGTCATATGACCCCTTTGAATCAAATAGCGATCACTCACAGGTGATCCCCATGGATGATTATCAAGAAAGCCTCTTGACAATGTTCCCTTTGGATGCTCCAATCGAGCAAGTGCCACTCCAAGGTAATCCAACCCCATCGCAGAGAGCGGAACAACCCCAATGGAGCTAGATCAATTTGCTCAAGCAAGATGAGCCTTTAATGCCATAAGCAGTTGTTGGAATCAACGAAGGCCTTTGGATCTCCGATAGTGATTATGAAGATGAGACCAAGATGGCATATCTTAATCACATGCAACAAATGCAACAACCATATCCCTTGGAGATTAATGACATATTTGAACAATTGAACATAGTACCAGGGCATGAGTGGTACATAGACCCAACAGGGTGGGAATAAGTGTTGAATCCACCACTTTGGGCATACGAAGAGTACCTTCCACCCAGAGAACCTATAGCAACATCAGTGCCAAGGGCAGATCCTATCTTCTTATCCACACATAGGGCCGATCCATTCGTGCCAATACCTCTAGAGCCAGATCCAGAGCATAGAGAAAATCCAGAATGTTTGAGTCACCACACTCGTGGTAATGGAGACCAAAATCATTTCATCAACATGATCTCCATTGACTTAACCACCCCCATCTGCAATTTGGTCGATCCAACACAGCCATTGTATCTAGACATAGATGCCATAGACTGGGATCGCGTCAATTCACCTCCATATTCATCAAAGTACTGGCCTTTCGGTGAAATGCTTCATTTCACCCTAGGGCCAACTCAGGATATATTCCATGCTGAGGAGGAGCCCAAGGTTCCTAACGATGATCTTAACTCAGCAAATGATATCTACTTGATTCCAACTCCACACCAGTTGGAGGATGGATCCCACATGTCGGTCGAGGAGACGACTGATGTAGACATCGGCTTAGATCCAATGAATCCACAGATCATCAAGCTGGGGATAAGTCTATCCCCCGAAGAGCAAGCCAACTACATTGCCCTTCTCAAAGAGAAGAATGAGGTTTTTGCATGGTCATACAGAGACATGCCGGGACTAGATCCGCAACTAGTCATGCATAATCTAACGCTTGATCCGACAGTCAAGCTAGTTAAGAAAAAACTACGTAAGATGCACCCAACAGTGGCCTTTATTATCAAAGACAAATTTCAAAAGTTGTTGGATGCACAGTTTTTCATCTACGTGGATTATCCGCCATGGTTGTCCAACATGGTGCCCGTAAAAAATCTTGACGGGAGGATTCGCATATGCACTAATTTTTGATATCTAAACAAAGTGAGCCCTAAGGATGATTTCCCATTTCCAAGCATCGATGCATTGGTAGACGCTACAATGGGTCATGAAATGCTTTCCCTCATGGATGATTTCTCGGAATACAATCAGATTTGTATCAATCCTGAGGATCAGCTAAAAACAACGTTCACAACGCCTTGGGGGACATTTTGCTATAAGGTCATGCCTTTTGGCCTTAAAAATGTTGGCGCCACCTACCAATGTGCCATGACATACATCTTCCATGATTACATGCACAAAACTTTGGAATATTACATGGATGATTTGTTGGCCAAATCTCTTTTGCGCCTGGATCATCTCGATGACTTAAGCAAGATCCTCGATCGCCTCATGGAACATAAAGTCAGACTGAATCCCAAGAAGTGCGTATTTGGTGTCACATCTAAAAAACTCTTGGGTTTCATAGTCTCAAAGCGAGGCATCGAGGTGGACCCAAAAAAATTCAAGGCAATCCTTGAAATGCTTCCCCCAACTACCATCAAGCAACTTAGAAGCCTGCAGGGAAAGGTCACATCAATCAAGCACTTCATACTGCAGCTATCTGACAAGTGCCGACCCATGAATAAATTATTGCACAAGGGGGTAGCATTTCACTGGGATGACGAGTGCCAGTCCGCCTTTGATGACATTAAACAATACTTGGCTTCACCGCCAATATTGGCACCACCTAGACCAGGAGTGTCATTCTATTTATACATCTCGAGCTACTGAGGTGGCACTGGGTGCCATGTTAGCCCAGAAGAATGAACTCCACAAAGAACGGGCTACTTACTACCTTAGTCGCACCTTGGTCAGCTATGAACTTAACTATGCATACGTCGAAAATCTCTACTTGGTAGTGGTGTTTGCTACCAAAAAGCTACGCCATTATATGCTGAGCAACAAGATGTATGTTGTGTCTAAGGAGAATCCATTGTGGTACATGATGAGTCGTATTTATCATAGTAGTCGCACAACGAAATGGATCAAGTTGTTGAAAAAATTTGACAGAGTTTATTGGAAAAAAATCCATCAAAGGTCAGGTCATAGTCGATCAACTGGCAGAGGCTCCTCTCGAAGATGATCAACCTCTGGTTATAGAACTACCCGATGAGGGGATCTTCCATGTCTCAGAATCACCAGATTCTGATGAGCCTGAGTCCCAAGCTGACATAACCCTATTTTTTGATGGTTCTAAATGTGAGCAAGGTGGTGGCATGGGAATAGTATTATTTACACTGCAGGTCACTCCAATGCCTCTATCATTTAAATTAAACTTCCCGTGCACCAACAACAATGTAGAGTACGAAGCCTTGCTCATAGGTCTTCAGACAACAATCACCATGAACATCAAACGGTTGAATATCTTTGGTGATTCGTTGTTAATTTTCAACCAAGTCAAAGGGGTATTCCAATGTAAATGCCTAGTTCTACAGGCCTACAAAGCCCTTGTGGAAAAATTCCTGGCAAATATTAAATGGTACAACATCGAGGCACTCCCTCAATCATCGAATCTGTATCGCTCCAAATTTTTCGCATCCCTACCTTCAGGCTATAGGATCTGCGCCCAGAAGGAGGATGGGAAAAGGATGATGTGGTACCTCGGACGAGAGGACTTTGCGAAGGTCCCGCCTCTCAAGGGAGGTGTATTTTTGTGATTTTTCAACAGATGGTGGGTTCACCAGGAAACATTTAACAGTAGTTTCCACGCCTAGGTTTTTGGAATGTGTTTAATGAGTTTGTTTTAACCTTAAACATTCATCCTAGGTTTGGCCGAATGAAACTAAATTA
The DNA here is from genome assembly GCA_028583015.1 of Wollemia nobilis. Classification (NCBI taxonomy): domain Eukaryota; kingdom Viridiplantae; phylum Streptophyta; class Pinopsida; order Araucariales; family Araucariaceae; genus Wollemia; species Wollemia nobilis. Next base: position 20,398,462 of record JAQPPZ010017235.1, read on the forward strand.
AACTATATGAAAATGCAAGTTCCATGAATACAGCAGATAGATTTGAAAATAGAAAACAGAGAATTTTACAGAATGCCAATGAAAAATACCTTATCTGGATGTCTGAAGAAGATTCTGACGTTTGAAGCAGTCTGGATCGTCGGGAATTCTACGAGAATCGCTCGCAATCCGACGAGATTGTCTGCAATTTGACAGAATCGTCTGAGACTGACAGATTCATCCGAGATCTGACGAATTCGTCAGAGACCTGCAAGATAGAAAACAGATGCAAAATACAAGAAATTCTATTGTGCTAACAGAGGCAAATTCCACCAAATAGCAATATGAATACTGAACAATATTTAAGAACAAAAATTAATGTAAATTATTGTACTTTAATGGCAAATCAAGAACTTAACATGCATTCTAAGCTAAATGGGTGAAAACCAAATGCAAAATAGCATAAACACTAAATAAATAGTCTAATTTGCAGAATAAAAAGACGGAGAAAGAGTTAAGAAGAGCAAACTTCGAGCACCGATTGCCTCGATGTAGATTGCGATCGAGATCGTCTCGCATCAGTATGAAATCGCCTCGAATTCGACAGGATCACCTCTGATTTGAATAGGTTCATCGGTGACGATGGGTGCTAGCTCTGACTGAAAACCAGTGATGTACCTATGACAAAATGGCTATGGGACTAGTGCAAAAGCAAAATTAAGATGTGTTGATGCAGAGGGAATCAGTTTGCAGATAAATTCAGCCAGGGGTTGGGGAGGGAAAATCCTAGAAGTTAAATAGGCTTAGGGGGAGTTGTTGGGAGGTTGGAGATCATCCCAATTTGGGAGATCTCCAATGGGGGAGGGTCCCAATGGCGCAGACACACTTCTGCCCAGATTGGAGACCCGTTGGAACAGATTCCAATTATGCAATTTCAGTTTTGCGACAAGATCGTCTGGACGTCCTAGTCCAAACGAAATCGTCAAATCTGGGGCGATATCGTCTGATCGGCGACAATATCGTCAAACGGTCAAAACAACCTCTAAAATTGGTGCAAAAAAGGGGGAAACGGAATACCCGACGGTTAACAGGCGGTTTGGGAGGTTAAATTTGATTTTTAAATTATTTACTAAGGTGAATGTAATTATTGTAATTTTACTGCGCCAATTTTAGGGTGCTACATTTTGCCCCCTCTTTAGCGAATTTTCCGAAGAAAATGCGTTAAATATGAGTTCTTCTCGATCTACGAGAAAGCAAAAAATTATACCCATTTTTAGGCGACGATTCTTGGTCGAATCGTACGACAGCTTACTATGGTGCCCCCTCCGTGTTTTTACCCAAATCTAACGTTTGAGGTAAAAATGCGGAAAAGCAAAAAATTATTGTTGAATAAAATTAAGAAAAATAGGGTAAAACCCTAATTCATTGTTACTATTCATTTTTACTGTTTTGAGAGCTCTGAAGCAAAATTGTGGAGATGATGCATAGATCTATAGAGGTCCGGCGCGGTCTACGGGTAAGGGTCTAAACTTAGTTTAGAACTGATTTAATTTGAATTTACATGCTTTTTAAGTGATTTTTAGATGAATTTTGAGCATCACGGCTGTTTTTGGGCCGTCGACGTCGTCGGGATGAAATCGTCCCGATTTCGATGAAATCGTCTCAATTTCGTCAATTTCGCCTGAGGGCAAAATCGTCGAAAGGGGGACGATTTCGACAAATTAGAGACAATTTCGGACTATGAAATCGGAGACGATTATGCTCAAATTTGGGATGATATCGTCCAATAGTGGGCGATATCATCAATTACATGAAATTGATATTTAAGTTGCATTATTAATTACTGGAATTGTTATTAATGATTGTTGTTGTTTATTGTTTATGTTGCAGAGAGGATTGCTAAAGAGCAGAGAATAGAAATATGGAGGATTGAGAGATGACTTGGCCGTGCTCGCACAGGCAGAGCAGGATCTGCTGGCACAGGCTGGCTTGCAGCATGTGGTGGAGATGCCACAAATATCCACAAATATGGGGCTACTGACAGCCCTAGCAGAGAGATGGTATCCGGGGTCTTCCTGTTTCCGGCTACCGACAGGGGAGATGACTCCCACACTGGAGGATGTATGGAGGATTCTGAGAATCCCCATACAAGGACGGATGATCACTCCTACGGCCAACCAGGGCCATGCTATGGTACGGTTGTGTGGTGACCCAAGCTTCGCCCTGGAGAAGGGCGGAGTGAACATCGAGGCACTGCGCCAGATGCCTGGGGCATCCAGACTCACACGAGTTCTAGCAGGAGTGGTTGGTGGACTTCTGTTGTGCCACCAGAGCGGATGTAGGGTACCATGGATGCTCGTAGATGTGATCTACGATATGCGGGACCATGGGTATAGGTTTTACTGGGGCAGCTTTGTTCTATGCCGGTTGTACAGGATCCTGTATGGGGTCGTGTACAAGGGCGACCGATGTCTGGTGATGACATTGCTACTACAGGTTTGGTGCTGGGAGCACATTGTGGTGCGGAGGCCGGTAGGGCTTCCATTGACAGGGGTAGACGGGGAGAGGCCCCGAGTCTTCTACTGGTGGCTACGGAGAGGGGCACAGCAACGGATCGACCTGCCTATGTCCTAGAGACTACTAGATGAGTTGATCCTGGATCAGATCACCTAGAGGTCATGGCGAAGGCACCCAGGGTGGGCCGAGGATGGATAGGAGCTGGCTCGCATCAGGCGAGTTTGTTGGTTGAGGATGGAGAGGGGAGAGGTGGAGCTCCATCGCTATGACCGAGTTTTGAGGCAGTTCGATCTACAGCAGGGGATCCCATCTCTCAGGGATTATGAGTTTTCCCAGACTATCTAGGATAACACCACGGTTAGCGGTGCTCCAAACATGTAGCAATTTTGGAGTCAGGATGCGGATGATGCCCCCATCCAGCCAGTGGATGGAGATGACGTAGGGGTGGCTGACGGCTATGATGCCTGGTACGCAGACATTCGCCCTCCTCGGATGACGAGGGCTCAGGGTTTGATCCACGCGGTCGTGCGTCGGATAGGGAGGCGGCGCCAGGCAACGATAGAGGTAGCCCAGGGTCACGGCGGGAGAGAGCAAAGGAGGCCATAGGCACAGGAGAGGCCGTGGCAGCGGGAGAGGAGGGAGGAGAGACCCCCATCTCCACAGAGGCCACCATCGCCCGATAAGGGCAAGGGTGTGGACACAGGAGAGAGTAGCGAGATGGCTACTCTCCGAGCGAAGAGAGATCGTTTGCAGGCTCAGGTGCAGATGCTACAGGATACGGCTGCACGACACCATGCTGAGGTGTCACAGCTTAGAGATGAGATTGCATGCCTCAAGGCACAGGGTGGAGGGGCGAGCTCTGGAGAGTTAACACGGGCTATCACCCAATTGACATTCTATCAAACACTGTACTTCCAGCTGGTGCCAGAGGTAGATAGACTACCCCTGCCAGCTAACATTGCAGATCCGATCAGGATCGGGTCATCGAGGACCACGTCCCGGTCGAGGACTAGGACTACACAGATCTGCGATGGGGCCACCTCGTCCACCTCAGGGTGGGGGAGGAGATGAGGCAGAGAGCTCGAGGGGCTCTCGAGGCTAGAGAGCTGGACATTGATGTTGTATTATATATATTTTTTTTGTTTGATAGAGGATTGAGTATGCCGAGGTACAGATTATGGCATACCGATCCAGTTTTGATGATGTACATATATTTGTGACATATATAGATGAGCTATTTTTGATCATATGACTTGTCTTATGTGATGCTTATGATGTTTTTATGTTTGATTGATTGATTTCATGTGATTATGTCGGTGGATATATTATAATTGGAATGTCATGCTTGTAATATTTGAAATGAAATAATCTGATGTAACAAATTGGTTGTTTGTAATGAAATGTGATAAAAATAAAAATAAAAAGAGACTTCTAACAATAATTTCAAAGGACATTGTCGCTATTATAGACCATTTCATGGAGTCGCTGCTCACTCGGTCGTCAAGCTAATCCCCAGTATAGAAATATTGCAAAAAGTAAAAGAGTGCTTAAGAGACTGTCTTAAGACTTTGGTGCAATGATGAAAAATGATGGTGATGATAATGATTTGTTTTCAGATTTTCATGAAAAATATTTGTACATGAAATAATGTTAAAAATGATTTTTGCTAGGCATAAATTCCTAAGTGTGATAAATTTTTTGGATAATTCCCTAGGAATTATACCATCATTGCAAAATTTAAAGGTTGACATAATGATATGAAAATGTGTTTACTGTTGAAAAGCATAATTTGTGTAACATAATTAATTTAAGTCATATGGTTTTCATGATTTTTAAGAAATGGGGAATAAAAATTGTTACAATGGTTTGCGCTAGGCATAGAATATGTAGGTATAGACTTATACCGTCATCGCGAAAATCCAAAAAAGGTTATTTTTATTGCATGATTGATGTTTGATGAACAGGAAATATGAAAATGAGGACTTGCGCTAGGCATACAATTCCAATTTTGGTTGTGGAACTATACCATCATCGCGAAAGTCGACACGATATACATGATATGTTTTTGAAAGAAATTTTTGATTTTTCTATGATATAGTTGTCTTTGTGTAAACAAATGTACTTGATTTATTCCCAAACAAGTTGCAAAAATAATATTTCAAAGTACTTTGAAGACAAAAGTTAGATTTATAAGGAATCCCATGTGCATATGTGAATTCATTTCCGATCTTGATTTATAATAATGATAGACAAAATCTCTCAAATACAAATGTGTGTGCAATTGCATTGTTCATTTACCAGATTTGAGCAAGATACTATGATACAAGTGATTTGAAGAAACCAAATAAGTGTTCATTAACCATGATGTAGATGCATATAACCATATTAGACCACTATGTAGATCGGATTATCAAGAGCTAGCTAATCCATAAGCAGACATAGGTCTATACAAAAGAAGGTCGCTAATGTGACAGACATATCGCCACGCTAGGAGTTACCCAAGGCCAAGCAGGTTGGGCACAAACCACTGTTATGGGGCTTACCTCACAGTTTTCGAATAATTGAGAATTCCAGGGATTCAAGCTCATCAACCCTTCTTTTCTTTTCAAAGGGTAGGGAAAGGGATTTTATTGCTTTCTTGCTTTCTTTTGAACTTTGCATATTTTTCTTTTGTATTTCTTTTGCTTGATAATGCTTGGAACATTGCTATAATGATATAAAAGAACATTTTTCTTTTCTCTTTTTTCTTGAATTTTTCTTCTCTTTTTCTTTGCTAGGGATACTTGCTCGGATTAGTTTGTAGAGCAAGGGATTTTTATTCTGGGTAGGGGTGAGCTTGTCCTTTTGCCAATTCTCAAAGATTCTAGACCATGTGCATGATAGGATAGCAAGGGAAACTTTTCGCTCAAGAAATCAGTTCTACTATGTAGCAAAACATGGAAATTACAAATATAATCATTTTATTGTGAAAATATGTGCTTGGTTTAAGTAAATAACAAGATCAATTCTCTATGCTCAAACTTTATTTAATTGAATTTTGTGAACTTTGATATAAGAGAGATTAGTAATCATGCCAGATAAAATCAAGATATTTATTGTTGTGAGTGTGCAAGTGAGGGATGCCAAATAAATGCTAATTTTATCCAAAATAAGTTGAAACATATAACTGCAATAATTGTAAGAAAATATATATAAACATTTTTGAGAAGTTTTGAGAATGTTGACTCTCTTTCTTTAGTATATTGTTTTGGTTTTGAAAGAGTCAAGCATATAGCTGTTTTTAGATTTTTATTTTGATTTTAGTTTTTGAGCAAACAATTTAACAAGTGCTTTAAATAAATGCAATAGATAGTTTTTGAAGATTTTTGGAGATTTATGAATGTTTTTGGGTGTTTTTGAATAAATTGAAAGAAATACAAGATAGTAATTTTGAACAAATATATACATGGATGAAATGACCAAATTTATGCATAGTAACGTTTAAGATGCAAAATATTCATGGGTTCTTTAAGTTCTTTACCATCTAAGGTAGATAATTTATATGCTCTTGATTCAAATTTAGCGATAATGATGTATGGTCCAAGCCAGTTGGGCTCAAATTTACCTTTAAGTTCCTTAGTTGCATTTGTATTTTTTTGAAGATTTTGAGGATTTTGATTTTTTTTTGTATTTTGATTTTAATTTATGAATTGAAATTGGTGGTATATACAAGATGATCTATATACACTATACAAGGTTATTTGAGTATAGCATGTCTAAGGTTGCTTCAAAATCAAAGGAGGTTTTGAAGGATAATCTGGTTGAGGTGAAGGTAAGAACAAAAGGTGATGAATAAAAGGTAGTGATAACAAAAGCTTTGTTATAATGTAGAATAATGTAGCAAAAGATTTGACTTTTATATGTGTAAAATTGATCATGTTACAAAATAAAATGTCAGAAGGATAAGAAGGTTCTTCATTCTTATTATTATCTTCCAAGTCTTGATAAGATGGAGAAAGTATATGTGAAAGATATGCATGGGTGTTATTTGGTAAACAAGGATGATCATATATGGATGAAGAAAAGTGATGGATAGAAGATAATTGTGACAATAGAGAATGTATAGAACTTGATGTTTCAACCGTTAAATATTCTTCAAATGGTGTTGGGTCACCATGTATGGTAACAATTTTATTTGCAATTTCAAACTTCAAACATTGGTGAAGAGTGGAAGGGACAACCCTCATCGTATGAATCCAAGGACTTCGGAGAAGTAGGTTGTAAGGTGAAGGACAATATCCTACATAGAATAAAGTATCCAGGATCTTGGATCCAATATTAAGGGGAAGAATTATAGTACCTTGAGCTTCTTGAATTTCATTGTTAAAAGATTTTATAATAACATTTGATTCATTAAGATCTTCTTCCTTTGATTTGAGTTTTTGGAATAATTGATAAGTGCATAAATTAAGAGAGGAGTCATTATCTACCATGATAGTTTTAACAAGTGTTTCTTTACTAGATCCGATAATGTAAAGATAGGAGTCTTCTTGTGGAGTAGAGGAAGGAATCTCCTCATCATAGAATGAAATATGGTTAACCTCAAGAGGGTTTACACCATTAATTATGTTCTTAGAGAAAATATGATGAGGAACAAATTGTTGGCTAGGTATTTTGAACAAAATTTCCTTGTGATAAATTTGTAATACTTCTAAAAGGGATATCTTTGCTTGAGGATTAATCACTTGTTGTTGGCTATCAAAGTGGATTTCAGATTGAGATTTTGATTCTAAAGATGAGCTTTCTATGCTTACATTCCATTTTGGATCATTCTCTAGAGCCAAAGATAGTTTTGAAGGTTGGTCAAATGAGGAATCCATATCTTGAATATCGGATTGAGTTGATTGAACTTGAGGTTGCTCATTTGTAGTTTTTGTTACAATATTAGTAATATCATCATGATGGGACACATTAACATGCAATATTTGATTGGTTTCTTGTTGTTGATAATTGAATAGGGGTTCTTGGGAGATCCCCATGTCTTGATTGATTATTGGTATTTGTTGTGTAGGAGTTTGATTGTTTTAATGGAGATTTATAATCAGTTGTAGATTGTAATTCCTTTATATTAAAAAGACCCTTATCAATCAAATCTTGAATTGCACATCTTAAATCTTTACAATTTTGTGTCATATGTCCATCTACTCTATGATATTCACAATGTAGCTCGGGTTTAAACCAATCTGTTGTGGTATCAGGTTGTCTTATGGAAGGGAGTTCAATCCTATTTGTGTCAAGTAAATACTTGAGAATTATATCCATTGGTTGATTGAGCTTAGTAAATTTACGTGATGAAGGTTTTTGAGAGGTTTTTGATAAATGCCTTAGGAATTTCGTCATAAAAGGACCTAATGGTTTCTCACCTCTACTTTCTTTATTATGGGTAGAATGATGACAGGAAGATTGCGATGTAGGAGGTGAGTGCATGGTAGAATTGGAAGAATAAGTATTTTCTTGTTGAAATGGATGTGTTGTATTGAAAGAAGAGTATTGAAAAGGTGGAGGAGGATTATATGTGGATTGATAGACATAATATGGATATATGGGAGAATAGATAATATCATTATGAAGAGGATTGGCAAAGGGATTGTTTTGTTGGGTTATGGATGAAAAATAAGAAGAGTGTGATGGAGGTGGTGTTGAATAGGGATGAGGTTGATCATAATCAACAAATGTATTTGGCTGAATTCTTCCAACATTACTAATGGGCTCATATTGATTTGAGTAAAAACTCATGGTTTCTTTAGTACTTCTAAAAGTAATATTTAGCATCTACTATTTAGAATTGAATCTAAAAACATACAAACTTGAAATGATGATTTTGTTTTTGTTTTTCTTGTATACATATATATATTTTTTTGTTTTTGTTTTCAAAAGGTTATGATGCATTCACGTCGGGTTCACCAAAATGTATCGCTCCAAATTTTTTGCATCCCTACCTTTAGGCTATAGGATCCGCGCCGGAAGGAGGATGGGAAAAGGATGATGCGGTACCTCGGACGAGAGGACTTTGCGAAGGTCCCGCCTCTCAAGGGAGGTGTATTTTGGTGATTTTTCGATGGATGGTGGGTTCACCAGGAAACATTTAATGGCAGTTTCCACGCCTAGGTTTTTGGAATGTGTTTAATGAGTTCGTTTTAACCTTAAACATTCATCCTAGGTTTGGCCGAATGAAACTAAATTAAACTATATGAAAATGCAAGTTCCATGAATACAATAGACAGATTTGAAAGCAAAAAATAGAGAATTTTACAGAATGCCAATGAAAAATACCTGATCCGGATGTCTGAAGAAGATTCTGACGTTTGAAGCAGTCTGGATCGTCGGGAATTCTACAGAATCGCCTGCAATCTGACAGGATCGTCTGCAATTTGACAGAATCGTCTGAGACTGACAGATTCGTCCGAGATCTGACGAATTCGTCAGACGAATTCGTCAGAGACCTGCAAGACAGAAAATAGATGCAAAATACAAGAAATTCTATTGTGCTAACGGAGGCAAATTACACCAAATAGCAATATGAATACTGAACAATATTTAAGAACAAAAATTAATGCAAATTACTGTACTTTAATGGCAAATCATGAACTTAACATGCATTCTAAGCTAAATGGGTGAACACCAAATGCAAAATAGCATAAACACTAAATAAATAGTCTAATTTGCAGAATAAAAAGACGGAGAAAGAGTTAAGAAGAGCAAACTTCAGGCACTGATTGCCTCGATGTAGACTGCAGTCGAGATCGTCTCGCATCAGTATGAAATCGCCTCGAATTCGACAGGATCGCCTCCGATTTGAACAGGTTCATCGACGACGATGGGTGCTGGCTCCGACTGAAAACCAGTGATGTACCTACAACAAAATGGCTATGGGACTAGTGCAAAAGCAAAATTAGGATGTGTTGATGCAGAGGGAATCAGTTTGCAGATAAATTCAGCCAGGGGTTGGGGAGGGAAAATCCTAGAAGTTAAATAGGCTTAGGGGGAGTTGTTGGGAGGTTGGAGATCATCCCAATTTGGGAGATCTCCAACGGGGAGGGTCCCAACGGTGCGGACACGCTTCACGCCAGATTGGAGACCCGTTGGAACAGATTCCAACTATGCAAATTCAGTTTTGCGACAAGATCGTTCGGACGTCCTAGTCCGAGACGAAATCGTCAAATCTAGGGCGATATCGTCTGATCGGCGACGATATCGTCAAACGGTCAAAACAACCTCTAAAATTGGCACGAAAAAGGGGGAAACGGAATACCCGGCGGTTAACGGGCGGTTTGGGAGGTTAAATTTGATTTTTAAATTATTTACTAAGGTGAATGTAATTATTGTAATTTTAACTGTGCCAATTTTAGGGTGCTACAAAATCATTTTGCGGACACTATGGCCTCTTTGGGGTCATTAATTCTGCAAGACATTTCTGGTGATATGACCACCATTCAAGTCAAAACACTATTGCAATCCACGATGGAGTGTGCAAGGTCTGACTCAATGCCAGGAATCCACTTGATCTAGATTGAACTGTCCATGGATAAGTTCTCTCGAATCCATGATTGTCTGAATCATGCTAACTAGGGGTCCTTGTTCTCCCCCATTCCCATTAATAGCAACATAATGTTATTCTTACAAGTTATTTCCCGTTCAACTTTTACTAGGGATGAACTTCAAGAGGGATTAGCTGTTCATACCGTCGAGGCTTCTGATCAGCAGGATTGGTATTTACCCATAAGGGACTACCTCAAGTTAGGTAACCTCCCACTTGGATTGACGCATGCCACGAAATGAGCATTCAAGCAGAAAGTGGTAAAGTATGTCTTATTAAGAGACATTTTGTACCATCATAGCTACGAAGGAATCCTCCTTCGTTGCTTGGAATAGCAATAGTCCACTTGGGCAGTCACCTAATTGCACGATGGTACATGCGGTGGCCACTTTAGTGGTATGGCCATCGCAAAGCGCATTCTTCACATGGGCTATTATTGGCCATCTTTAGAGCGAAATTGCTACGCATATGTTAGGAACTGCATGAAATGTCAACATCATGCAAATTTGACACACGTACCTTCTCAGGCATTATAGCTGATCCAGTCGGCTTGGTCATTTTCACAGTGGGGCCTAGATATAATTGGTAAGATCTCCCCTGTGTCGTCAGGTCATCACACATTTATCATAATGGCCACAGAGTACTTCACCAAGTGCATGGAAGCGATTTCGCTAACCTCTACGACTGGACCCCGCATTGTGGAGTTCATTTTACATAATATCATCATTTTGGTATTCCATCCAAGATAATCTCAGATAATGGGATGTCATTCAAGAACAAATACGTGCGTGCTTTGACCATAAAGTACAAAATTCAACACAGTTTTTCGACACCCTATTATCCACAAGCAAATGGGCAAGCAGAGGCGTCAAACAAAACACTAGTTTCCATCCTCAAAAAGATAGTCACAAACAGTCATAAGGATTGGCACATTCAAATCCCACTAGCCTTATGGGCTTATCGCATTAGCATTCGGACACCCACTGGGGCAACTTCATTTTTGTTGGTGTATGGCTCTGATGCAGTTGTTGAGAAGCAACACACCCCCACTGAAAAAATGAATTTCCATCCTTTGAAAATATTTAGCTATTCATTTTACAGTAGGGACCCTCTTGATGTTTTCCAGGTTTTTATTCCAAATTTTGCTTGCCTCCTTCTTCTTCAAATTTTGCATATACCAAAGTATCCAAGTAGACTTGCTTGTGGCTTTGATTTCAATTTAGAATTTATTTTTAAAATATTAGTCATTTCTGAGCAAAGAAAATCTTTCACTAAATATGCAAAATACAGATGAATGAATTCATTAAAGTCAAACTACAAATTCTGGAAATTTCGCTAAGTTCTGGAAACGTCGCGAAATCGCGACACTTCCATTTTTGGAAAAGTCGCGATATCGCGAAACTTTCCATTTTTGGAAAAGTCACGATATCACGACACTTTCCATTTTTGGAAATGTCACGAAATCGCAACAAATCTTGGAAAATCTTGCTAAATTCTGGAAACGTCACAAAATCATGACACTTCCATTTTTGGAAATGTCGCGAAATCATGACGGGTTTTGGAAGAGAAAGCCAAGTTTCGGGAACGTCGCGATATCACGACAGGTTTGAGTCGGAAGCCAAACTTGATGAAAACGTCGCGAAATCGTGACATATTTTGGAAGAAAAGACCAAGTGTTGAAAACATCACGATATCGCGACATATTTGGAAAGGAAGTGCCAAGTAATGAAAACGTCGCGATATCGCGACACATTTTGGCTGAATGCAAGTCTTGATGAAAAGGGCGCGATTTCGTGACAAGGTTCGAAGCAAAAAGTCTAAGGCATGGAGGTGTCGTGAAATCGCGACGTCGCGATTTCGTGATGTCGCGATGTCATGATTTTATGACATCACGAAATCGTGACACGGTTTAAGAAAAAGGTCGAAGGCACAAAGGTGTCACGAAATCATGATGTCGCGATTTCGCGACGTCGCGAAATCGTGACACAGTCGGCGAAAGGCAGCGCAAGGGCGAAGAAAGGTCGCAATTTCGTGACATGTCATGAAATTATGACATGTCGTAGTTTCACGGCTTAGAGGCAGCAATGGACACAAGGCGCAGGGAAGGTCACGATTTCGCGACATGTCATGGTTTCGCGGCTTAGAGGCAGCAATGGACGCAAGGCGCAGGGAAGGTCACAATTTCGTGACATGTCACGAAATCGCAACATGTCGCGGTTTCACGACTTAGAGGCAACAATGGACGCAAGGCGTAGGGAAGGTCACGATTTCGCGACATGTCATGAAATCATGATATGTCGTGGTTTTGCGGCTTAGAGGCAACAATGGACGCAAGGTGCAGGGAAGGTCACGATTTCGCAACATGTCACGAAATCGTGACATGTCATGGTTTCACGGCAAAAGAGACAAAGAGGCCAAAATGAAAAACAGTTGGAGGAAAGCGTCTTGCTATCATGACACATGTCAAAAGAAAATAAAGCCGACATATAATGAACATTAAGGTTTTGATTTAATAATATTAAAGTACTAATCCTTGCATGTCTTTTGCAGGAAGCCATCTGGCAGTTGCACACTAACAGAAGTAATGGCGAAAAAGGCAAAATAAGCACAGATTAAATGAAGGCCATCAGATGGAAATTGGAGATGCCGAGAATTGCTATTTCATTCATATTTTATAGATCTGGCCACAAAGAGACTTTACAGTGACTAAGCAGCTGCCCATTTAATGAAGTATGTCGACAATTGACCAGAAAATGAAAATATCTACACACAGTTACCGGAATTTGTCGATGGATGCATTTAACAAAAGAATTTATGGTGAAAGTAATAGCATGCAGAGAATTTCAACTCAGAAGCGGCTCTACGAAGATAAAGTGTCAGAGAAACTGGTGACTCATCTAAATTTCTCTGAGGAATTAATGAGACCCTCCTGATAAGTGCACCAGAAAGATGAAGATATTTACTTATAGTTACAGATGGATGAGATAACATCAGATCATGTCTTTTCCATTTATGGCAAGTAACTACACTCAGATTTGCCGAGTGGTTAGGGTTTATAAAAAACTCTATTTTCAAAGGGCCTTATATTGTAAAACTTCGATAGTAAGGTTAAGAGGATAGAATTTAGGGTTTGAGAAGAAGATATTCCTAAAAATATTAGGGTCTATCCTAGGTCTATAAATACTTTTTCTGAATGTAAATCACAGGGGCAGAGACTTAGAAATAAAAGCTATTAGAGCAATTTCCTGCAAATATTGTTTGAATACTTTGTTCTGGACTTAGATTTGGTGTGATTCTTCTTTTTCTGTGATAGCATGGCCAGGAGCCTAATATGTTTCAGATTGTGATAAGTTCATATTTTTTTGTTTTCGTTTTATTAAGGTTTATTTAATTTATGTTGTAGATCTATGTTACCAAGATTGGATATGTTGTTAGGCTTCATTTTCTTTATTGTATGTTAGGGAAAATTACAGATTTAAGGTTCAGGCCTGTTCTAATTGCTCTGTCCTCACTGTGCGAGCTAGGCTACTGGTGAGAGATACCAATTTTAACCGACTTCCCTTCGTTTATAATTTTCTGTTAGATCTATTTCATATTTGTCTTATGCTCTTAGTTGAAAGTGATCTTAGAAAGCTGGACACTTTCCTCTTTGATTTGTTCTATTGTGAAGCTAACCGATATAACTAAAAGTGGCAGTTTTGGTTTTGCAACTAAGTTAGATAAATTTCTCTTTTCTGCCCTACCCTACTCTCTCTATTCCATCGTGAAATGATCCATTTTTATCTTTCTTTAAATTTGTCTTTTATTTAAATCTGCTAAAGCATAAAGAGCTAAATCAAAGAACTGATTGTAAATCTGATTATCCATAAAGATAACCAACTCCAAAAACATTATTGAACTGAAGTCCTGAGCCCGTTGTAAGGTAACAGACAGTCCACTTAAAACTATTTCAGAAGTGGAAAAGAGTGAATAGAAATTCGACCCAACTATAACTCACACCTTGGATATCCAGCAAGATCCTAAAGTGAGTGGGATTTATCCCGTATAAGTGTTATCGGTATTTTATGCTCATTCTTCACAGGGTGTGTATAAAAGTCGAACCAACATTTAAAAATGGCGCTAGAAGGAGGGCCCACTAAACTCTGTTCAGTATTGTAAGTTGTCTGTGCAGATTTTGGTATTTTATCTTTTGAATCCTTTTCCCTCTTCCTCAGCCTTTTAAAACTTTTTTGTTTGAGTTTTTGCCTAGTTTTTGCCTAAATAGTGGAAATCAACACCAATATTTAAAATTGCTAGAAAAGACAACCTCAAGTTCAGTAGTCTGTTAAGGATTGTAAGGTTGTAAGTGCTGGTGAAGAGCTGGATTCTAATTATAGAATAACAAGGTCCCACTCCAGAGCTAGAGAGCTCCTTGTGCCTGAGTTAGAAACTCCCGGAAGAAGTAGCCTCAGAAGGGCCAAGTCCTTGTCTGAAATAGTTTTGTCACCACTTGTAGTTACTCCAACTGCAACTAAAAATATCATTTTCAATCAAGTAATAATAGCAAACTGGTTAGGTTCCACTGCCTTAAATATCTCGGGTGCAGCCCATGACCTACCCAGAAATCCTGAGAGGTATCTTCCCAGATATAAACATGATGGAACTAGGACAACAGAAGAACATCTAGTAGCATTCAAGAATGCTCTGAAATTGTTAAATGTACAACATGAAGATGTGGCCTGCAGATTGTTCCTGTTCACTCTCCAAGAGGGAGCTTACGACTGGTTTCTAAATCTCACTAACGATTCTATTACCAGTTGGAATGACTTGGAAAAGGTTTTTGTGTCACAGTTTGGTGAGGTAATAGATCCCAGTGTATTATATAAGCAGTTTTCTAGTATTAAAAGAGAAATAAATGAATCTATCAGATCTTACAATGTTAGATTTTAGAAGGCTTATGGTAGACTAACTAGTTATTATGTGCCAAATGCAGACCTGGCATTAGAGATTTTTAAAAATTCTCTAGATCTAATGACTTATATTTTTTTGAAAAGAGATCCCTTTATTACCAATTTAACAGAGGCTTACAAAGAAGCTTTGGTTCTAGAAAGACAGTTGGGACCCCAACCTTTAAATGCTCATCAAATTCCTTTGGTCACACAAGCTGCCCCTGTCTTCAATCCCATACCACATTAGATGATGTTGCCAGTGTGTCAGACTCCACCATCAGGAAATCCATTGGCTGTAACACCCGCTAAAAATGTATAGAACCCAGGTAAAGAAGCTGATAATGCAAGAGTTGAAGAAGTGTCAAAAATAGTCCAAAAGTTGGCCAATGATTTTTTGAGTTTTAAAAGGCAGGTTTCTATCGGGGAGAACTCAAACAGGTATTCCTATCAGAAGAACAGATTCACTCTGCCCCCATACGAACCCAATAAGGATTATAAAGGTAAAGCTCATGATGTAAATATTTGTGATTTGGGTTTGCCTAACTGGTGCAGGATACATGCTACTTCTCAGCACGGGGAGTTGGATTGTTTGGAATTTTGTGACGCATTTGAAGCTTTTTCTGGGGAGTTGATTTCTCCTGAACATCAAAGAAATACAGATGGCCCAAGTTCTTCCAGCCACAGTGCAGCTATGGTCTTGGATTCTTTCACTTTCCTGGAGGAATCTGAGAATGTAGTTGAAATGCCTATGGATGAGGTGCAGGCTTTTCAACAATACAGGAGGGACAACTACAACCTCAGAAACAAAAATTTGAAGCCCAACACTACATCTACCCCTCCGAAAAACTCTCACAATTTTCCTCCAGATCCATCTTCAAGCAATAACCCATCTCCACCCAAGGGAAGAAATCCGAGAGGACCAGATGCTTTTGTTCCTCCACTCAATAAAGGATATAACATAGTGGAGGACATGAAGAAGATCAAAGCCAACATCACTCTTCATGAGTTGGCCCAAATTTCAGAACAGAGGGATAACTTGATTAAAACATACTCTGGGCCTACTACAAAATATTTGGACAAGGGAAAGAAGATGGAAAATGCGAATGTAGCCATGTATAAGGAGAAGACTGAAGTTCCGTATTTTCTACTGACTGTTCGTATTTTTGGGAAAAACTTACACAATTGTCTAGTAGATTCGGGTGCTTCAGCTAATGTTATGCCTTTGGCCATTTGTCAATAGTTGGGTTTGAACCTAATGAAGTCTAAAAGAAGAGTTGTCCAATTGGACAAATCAAAGGTTAAAGTAGTAGGTGAACTTCAAAATATCCATATCCAGTTAGCATCTGAACCAAGGGTACAACACAGAATTGAAATTCAGGTGGTGGATATTTTTGTGGGGTACGGGATGCTTCTGAGCAGGGATTGGTCAAAATCCTTGAATGGATACTTGGCAACTGACTTTTCACACATGTGGTTGTCGTGGAAAGGAGTGGCAAACCAATTAAGGGTTGAAAGAGAACTCAGATACAAACATACGATCACTGAATATAATGCAAAAAATGAGACTGTAAATATTGCTGATGTAGATATTGGAGTGTATAATTTAACAACAAAACAAAATGAAAAGTTTAGTAAAGCTCATCCTGTTCATAGTAATGAAGTTTGGACGCTTCATGTGAATGGGGCTAAATATAAACAGGGTTCTGGTACAGGGGCAGTCCTTAAAGGGCCTGAGAATCAGACATATTTTATGTCTTATCGCCTACAGTTCCCTTGCACAAATAATTTAGCGGAATATGAAGCACTGGTATTAGGATTGAAATTTTCTTTGGATAGAAGTGTAAGAAATATCTGAGTTTTTACAGATTCAGATTTGGTGGCTAATCAAGTTAAAAGTAAATTCCAATGTAAAGCATCTTATTTAAAAGGATACAAACACCAAGCATGGGATCTCATGGAATATTTTGATGCTTTTAATTTAACGCACATACCTAGCGAGCAGAATTCACGTGCAGATGTCTTGGCTTCATCAGCCGCAAGTCTGAGACCATTGGAAAAATTCAAATGGAACAAGTTTTCGATCGAGTTAGTCCCTTGTCCTTTGGTCCCAAATAATGTGGATAATTTTCAGGTTTTCTCTGATGACCAGCAGATTATAAATTTTTTACAGAGTACCAAAGCGTTTGAAAATGCTATAATCGATGATGGACAAAGGGATACTCTGTTGGAGTAGTTAGATGATGAAAGGGGAATAATAAGGTTAAAATATAACAGAATTCCAAAAGGGATGGTAGAACTAGAGTGGCTCTTTGATGTTGACCAAATCAAGCAAAAGGTGAGTTCTGAGGATTCTATGGATGTAACAAACAGTGAGACTGAGAACCTAAATGTGGGGACTGAAGAAGATCCCAGGCACCTCAAGTTGGCTAAAACTTGTGACCCAAAAATAAAAAGAAATATGATCAATTTTCTTCATAGGTCCAAGGATGTTATGGCCTGGTCTTACAAAGACTTAAAGGTCTTTGATCCGAAAGTTTACACTCATATTATACCTTTAAAAGAATTTTGCAAACCTTTTTGGCAAAAACAGAGGCATGTCAACGCTCTGCTAGAGCCCCTCATCCAAAAGGAGGTAGAAAAATTATTGAGTGCCATCATTATTTTTCCCGTTAGGCATTCTACTTGGGTGGCCAATTTGGTGCCGGTCAGAAAGAAAAATGGAGAGATCCACTTGTGTGTGGATTTTAGAAATTTGAACAAGGCATCTGAGAAAGATAATTATCCTTTGCCTTCCATGGATGAGGTGTTACAGATTGTCAATGGTTCAAAAATGATGTCTTTCCTAGATGGTTTTTCAGGGTATAATCAGATATTGGTTGAAAGGGAAGACAGGATGAAAACTGCCTTCACAACCAAGTGGGGAAATTTTGCCTACAAAAGAATGCCATTCGGATTGATCAATTCCAGAGCTACTTTTCAACGTGCGATGGATCATGCTTTCAAAGGCCTTATGGATAAGTGCATTGTTGTTTACATGGATGACTTAACAGTTTTCTCTAAATCTCGGTTTGACCACGTAAAACACTTGGATTCTGTCTTCAACAAATGCAGGGAGTTCGGCATTTCTTTGAATCCAAAGAAGTGCGTTTTTGGTGTAACGAAAGGAAATCTCCTTGGGCACTTGATCACCAAAGATGGCATTTTCGTGGATCCTGACAGAGTTGAAGCCATATCCAGCATACCCTTTCCCAACTCTAAGAAAGAGTTAAGATCATTTTTTGGGAAAAATAACTTTGTCAGGAAGTTCATCTCTGGTTTTGTAGAAATAGTCAAGCCACTGAATGACATGCTAAAGGAAACTGCCCAGATTTCCTGGACAACAGAAGCTAAAATAGCATTCCAAAAAATCAAGACTGCCATCAAGCAAGCTCTAGTTCTGGTGAGCCCAAATTTTAGTGTAGATTTTTACTTGTACACATTTTCTTCTGAACACACACTTGCTGCAGTTCTGACCCAACGAAGAGAAACGAGGGAGCATCCAATTGCTTTCAAGAGTACCAATTTAAAGGGGGCTGAGCTAAAATATTCTCGCTTAGATAAACAAGCCTATGCCTTGGTGAGAGCAGTTAAGCAGTTCAGGCACTACATACTAAGAAGTAGAGTTCATGCTATAGTTCCTGACCCAGCAGTTAAATACCTATTAATCCAGGATGAATTGGGTGAACTAAGAGGTAATTGGGTTACAATACTGCAGGAATACGACTTAGAAATTTGGCCTGCAAAATTAATCAGAGGACTTGGTTTGTCTCGACACATTGTCGAAATACCTGTGCAAGAAGAAATTAATCAGTTGAATTCTAGATTCGATGACTGGTATGGAGATATTATTCATCTGCTACAAATTGGAATTTGTCCATCTCACTTGAACAGAACCCAAAGGAGAGCACTAAAACTGAAAGTCTGCTCATTATCTCCTCAAAGGAGGCAACTTGTATAGAGAGAATTATGCTGGCATTTTCTTAAGATGCATTTCTTAGAGTGAAGTCAATGAGGTGATGTCCAGTTTTCATGAAAAGTTAGGGGCAGGGCATTCCTCAGGATCTACCACTGTGCATAAAATATTGAGAGCAGGCTATTACTGGCCTACATTGTTTAAAGATGTGCATCAGCATGTGAGAACTTACCATTAGTGCCAAACTTTTGCATCCAAAGAGGCCAATCGAGCTCTACCATTACATCCTGTTGTAATAAATAAACCTTTTATGCAATGGGGACTTGATTTTGTGGGAGTGATAAACCCAAATTATTCAACAGGGCATAAGTATGTTCTAACAGCTACTGATTATTGCACAAGATGGGTCGAAGCAGCAGCCACCATGAGAAGTACAACTCATGAAGTGATCGAATTTCTAGAGTCAAATGTCATAACCAGGTTTGGGGTTCCTCTGAATTTGGTGTGCGATAATGGACCAGCCTTCCAATCATTAGAGTTTGTAGAATGGGCATACCAGATGGGGATAGTTATCAGATTTTCATCCAACTATTATCCCCAAGGTAATGGACTAGTTGAGTCCACGAATAAGAATTTAATGAATGCCATTAAGAAATCTGTAGCGAACAAACCCAGACAATGGCATAAATTATTGAAATATGCACTTTGGGCTGATCGGATAAGATATAAAGTGGCTCTTAAGACTTCCCCATTTGCTTTTCTATATGGTACTCAGCCCATTGTTCCCATCTCTCTGAAATTACATAGTTATCAATTTGTTTTAGACTATTTTAAGGATCAAGAAGATGTAGAGGCTCGTGTTTTGGATCTAACTAATTTACAAGATGAACGTCTCCAAGCCCTGGACCATTTTAGTCGACACCAAGAAACCGTCAAGCACTGGTTTGACAAAAGAGCCAGAGTGAAAGCTTTCAGACTTGCAGACCTGGTGCTTCTATGGGACAAGGCCCATGAAAAGAAAGGTAAACATACAAAGTTGCAGCCACTATGGATAGGGCCATACCAGATTGCTGAGATTTTGGGTAATAACGCATTTCATTTACAGGACCTTGATGGTAATTTTTTGAACCTCCTCGTTAACGGTCAATACCTAAAGCATTATTTCTCAGCTGTTCCATATAATATATCGTTTGAATGAATCACAAAGAAGTTGTAACATGTGTATACATTGTAAATGAGCTTTAAAGTAGTTTGTTTTATTTTATTTTAAAGGTCTGTGTTTTATCCTTTGGGGTCTGTACAGTTTTATTTTATTTTATTTTATTTTAAAGGTCTGTGTTTTATCCTTTGGGGTCTGTACAGTTCTATTTTATTTTATTTTATTTTAAAGTTCTGTGTTTTATCCTTTGGGGTCTGTACAGTTTTATTTTATTTTTTTGGGGGTCTATACAGTTTTATTTTATTTTATTTTATTTTAAAGGTTTGTGTTTTATCCTTTGGGATCTGTACAAGTTTCTTTAGCTTTTAAAATTCTTTTTTTAGTTTTTCCTGGGCAGCAAAGAAAAAGTCAGCCTTCTAAAAATTATTTCATTCTGAGTTCAAAATCTAGTGTTCATTATTCTAATTGAGAGATAGTCTACTTTAACTGAACAGTGGAACTATTTTGTTATTCAGAACAACAGTAGAAAGATGATTGGATTTTGTGTCTTGCTTGCCACAGTTATTTTAATTATAAAGAAACCGCTATACTCGTTTGATCGGAGAAACTCCCAGGGAATCCAAGAAAAATTGGTCATAAGAGGGGACTCTGATTCATGAAATTATCTGAGTATCCATAGAGGCTATCAGTACCCGGGCCAAAACAGTTCTAGATTGATGAAATATTAAAAAAAAATTGTTGTTCTTTTTTAAGGCTTTTCAGATTTCGATATATTTCAAAGGAGAGAGAGAGAAGGTGAAAGTTGAGCAAGACAGCATGAAACTGGCACTTTTTTATTTCCTATATAAAAAAAAAGGGGAAGGAAAAAGTTATGTAATGAAAGAGGTAGCCAAGGCTTCAGAAGATGTTTTCTTTACCAAGTGATAGATACTACTTCACAGTTGTGGATTAGGGTCGTGTAAATCTAAAGAGTAACTCTGTCGGAGCTATAAAAGGCTAAACTAGTAAATAGAGCCCTAGTCAGTTTCCCCTTTCACAACTCGGTTTTCCCTTTCTAGAAAAGTTGATCAATCCAAAGTACAACATTCGAAGGCCTAGTCATTCTTGAAGAAAGTTTTATACGCTTATAATTGCACATCAAAAATCTTTCTTAAGTGATTCAATCTAGTATGTCCTTGGGAAATTTTAACAACTATTAGGTAGTAGTTAATTTATTTTGAAGAATATTTGTGGCAAGGCATGGTACATGGTCTACATTGTTTTGAAACTAGAGTCCTGGATTCTAAAATAGTGCTACTATTTTACCCGCAGATATCGCCATTTGTTGAGAAGCAACACACCCCCACTGAAAAAATGAATTTCCATCCTTTGAAAATATTTAGCTATTCATTTTACAGTAGGGACCCTCTTGATGTTTTCCAGGTTTTTATTCCAAATTTTGCTTGCCTCCTTCTTCAAATTTTGCATATACCAAAGTATCCAAGTAGGCTTGCCTGTGGCTTTGATTTCAATTTAGAATTCATTTTTAAAATGTTAGAGTCATTTATGAGTAAAGAAAATCTTTCACTAAATATGCAAAATACAGATGAATGAATTCATTAAAGTCAAACTACAAATTCTGGAAATTTTGCTAAGTTCTGGAAACGTCGTGAAATCGCGACACTTCCATTTTTGGAAAAGTTGCGATATCGCGACACTTTCCATTTTTGGAAATGTCGCAAAATCACGACAAATCTTGGAAAATCTTGCTAAGTTCTGGAAATGTCGCGAAATCGTGACACTTCCATTTTTGGAAAAGTCGCGATATCGCGACACTTTCCATTTTTGGAAATGTTGCGAAATCACGACGGGTTTTGGAAGAGAAAGCCAAGTTTCGGGAATGTCGTGATATCGTGACAGGTTTGAGTCGGAAGCCAAACTTGATGAAAACATCATGAAATCACGACATAGTTTGGAAGAAAAGACCAAGTGTTGAAAACGTCGTGATATCATGACATATTTGGAAAGGAAGTGCCGAGTAATGAAAACGTCGCGATATCGTGACACATTTTGGCTGAATGCAAGTCTTGATGAAAAGGGCATGATTTTGCGACAAGGTTCGAAGTAGAAAGTCTAAGGCATGGGGGTGTCGCAAAATCGCGACGTCGCGATTTCGTGACGTCGTGAAATTGCGACACGGTTCGAGAAAAAGGCCGAAGGCACAAAGGTGTCGTGAAATCGTGATGTCGCGATTTTGTGACATCGCGAAATCGTGACACAGTGGACGAAAGGCAGCGCAAGGGCGAAGAAAGGTCGCGATTTCGTGACATGTCGTGAAATCGTGACATGTCACGATTTTGCGGCTTAGAGGCAGCAATGGATGCAAGGCACAGGTAAGGTCGCGATTTCACGACATGTCACGATTTCATGGATTAGAGGCAGCAATGGACACAAGGCGCAGGGAAGGTCGCGATTTCGTGACATGTCATGAAATCACAACATGTCGCGGTTTTGCGACTTGGAGGCAACAATGGATGCAAGGCATAGGGAAGGTCACGATTTCGTGACATGTCACGAAATCGTGACATGTCGCGGTTTCACGGCTTAGAGGCAACAATGGACGCAATGCGCAGGGAAGGTCGTGATTTCGCAACATGTCACGAAATCGCAACATGTCACGGTTTCGCGGCAAAAGAGACAAAGAGGCCAAAATGAAAAACAACTGGAGGAAAGCGTCTTGTTATCACAACACGTGTCAAAAGCAAATAAAGCCGACATATAATGAACATTAAGGTTTTGATTTAATAATATTAAAGTACTAAACCTTGCATGTCTTTTGAGGGAAGCCATCTGGCAGTTGCACACTAACAGAAGTAATGGCAAAAAAGGCAAAATAAGCACGAATTAAATGAAGGCCGTCAGATGGAAATTGGAGATGCCGAGAATTGCTGTTTCATCCAGATTTTATAGATCTGGTCGCAAAGAGACTTTACGGTGACTAAGCAGCTGCCCATTTAATGAAGTATGTCAGCAATTGACCGAAAAATGAAAATATCTACACACAGTTACCAAAATTTGCCGATGGATGCATTTAACAGAAGAATTTATGATGAAAGTAATAACATGTAGAGAATTTCAACTCAGAAGCGGCTCTACGAAGATAAAGTGTCAGAGAAACCGGTGACTCAAACAAATTTCTCTAAGGAATTAATGAGACCTTCCTAGCAAGTGCACCAGAAAGATGAAGATATTTACTTGCAGTTATAGATGGATGAGATAACATTAGATCATGTATTTTCCATTTATGGCAAGTAACTACACTCGGATTTGCCGAGTGGTTAGGGTTTATAAAAAACTCTATTTTCAAAGGGCCTTATATTGTAAAACTCTAGTAGTAAAGTTAAGAGGATAGAATTTAGGGTTTGAGAAGAAGATATTCCTACAAATAAAAGCTATTGGAGCAATTTCGTACAAATCTTGTTTGAATGCTTTGTTCTGGACTTATAGTTGGTGTGATTCTTCTTTTTTTGTGATAGCATGGCTAGGAGCCTAATCTGTTTCAGATTGTGATAAGTTCATCTTCTTTTGTTTTCGTTTCATTAAGGTTTATTTAATTTATGTTGTAGATCTGTGTTACCAGGATTGGATATGCTATTAGGCTTCATTTTATTTATTGTATGTTAGGGAAAATTATAGATTTAAGGTTCAGGCCTGTTCTAATTGCTCTGTCCTCACTGTGCAAGCTAGGCTGCTGGTGAGAGATACCAATTTTAATCGACTTCCGTTCTGTTTATAATTTTTTGTTAGATCTGTTTCATCTTTGTCTTATGCTCTTAGTTGAAAGTGATCTTAGAAAGCTGGACACTTTCCTCTTTGATTTGTTCTATTGTGAAGCTAACCGGTATAACTAAAAGTGGAAGTTTTGGTTTTGTAGCTAAGTTAGATAAATTTCTCTTTTCTGCCCTACCCTACTCTCTCTGTTCCACCCTGAAATGATCCATTTTTATCTTTTTTTAAATTTGTCTTTTATTTAAATCTGCTAAAGCATAAAGAGCTAGATCAAAGAACTGATTGTAAATCTGATTATCCATAAAGATAACCAACTCCAAAAACATTACTGAACTGAAGTCTCGAGCCCGTTGTAAGGTAACAGACAGTCCACTTGAAACTATTCCAGAAGTGAAAAAGAGTGAATAGACATTCGACCCAACTCTGTAACTCACACCTTGGATATCCAGCAAGATCCTAAAGTGAGTGGGATTTATCTCGTATAAGTGTTATCGGTATTTTATGCTCATTCTTCACAAGGTGTGTATAAAATTTGAATCAACAGCAGTCATACATCTCGAGTTGGAAATTCCTTCCCTGCACATATCAATACAAGAGTTCATCGATGATGACGCTGCATGGCAGGCTCGATTAGACCAGCTTACATTGCTTGATGAACGACGCGTTAATTCTCTTGAGCATTTACGTATCTATCAAGAGCGACTTAAGAAAGCATACAACATGAAAGTTCACCTGAGGGAATTTTAAGTTGGTGACTTGGTCTTGAAAGAGAACCAACAGAACTCTAGTTTGTCGTCCCATCTAAGGGACAAGTTTGCAATAAACTAGTTAGGTCCCTATGTGATTGATAGTAAAATAGGACCTAGAACATATCGGCTAGCCTCCCTTGACGGAATCAAAGAACTAGACCCCTTGAACATTAGTCATTTGAGGCCATTCCATATCTAGAAGAGCCATAGTCTAAAAAAAAAGCTCTAAGGATTCCCATAATCGCTTGGTCAACCCAAAAAGCTCCAAGGATTCCCATAATCGCTTGGTCAACCCAAAAAGCTCCAAGGATTCCCATAATCGCTTGGTCAACCCAAAAAGCTCCAAGGATTCCCATAATCGCTTGGTCAACCCAAAAATCTCCAAGGATTCCCATAATCGCTTGGTCAACCCAAAAACCCCAAGGGTTTCCACAATCACTTGGTCAAAAATAAGAAAATTCAAAAACAATAAAATCATCAAAAATAACAAAATTTGCATCTCATTTCCATGCATGCTCAAAATCATCACAACAATAACGAGCTCTTTTTGCATCTCATATTCATACTCACAAAAATAAATCCATCAAAAAAACAAAAATATATAGTTGCATTAGGCATCACATCCATACATTACATATTTGAGGTCATAAAGGTCAAGGCACCATAGATTGTAATTACTTGGCAAAACCCTCATTTTCCACATTTTTCCATTCTATAAACCATCCATCAAAAATAAAACGCCATTAACATCTTTGTCACCACATCATAGTCGATTGTCTTCTAATGTATCAAGAGTTTTCGTCCTTCAGTCGTCCTTAGCTTTTCTAGCCACATACTATAACAAGTCAAACAGATTTTACACAGGTAGAGTTTTACTTGGATCATACCTGGTTACATAGCATCCCAACACAAGTTAAAACACATAAAAATAATTCCCAAGTTGTGTGAACGAAAGATGAAACCTGCAAAGCAATCCAGGTCACCATAAGCGAAACGATTATCTTGCTCATCCCCTTGTACGAATGACCCCAAGAATGTTGAGAGTTGGCAAAAGGACAAGCATCTTCCCTACCCAATTCCCCAAGAATCCCAAGTTTTCCAAAAGTTGCAAAACATCAAAATTTTGCAAAAGTCAAAAATCCAAAAAAAAAAAATTGACATCACCACCAAAGTGCATACATCAAACGACACATACAATAGTGATTCTCATCACTCGAAATTCAAATCCCTTTCTCAAAAAAAAAAAAAAAAAAAGATACAAAAATAAATAGTAGTCCCTATCACTACACAAGAGCAAGTATCCCAATACAATTGAAGAAAAGAAGGGAGTCGAACTTGAATCCCTAGAACTCTCAACATTCCGATAGGTCATGAGGCAAACTTTAGTACTGGTTTGGTGGATAGCCTATCAGTCACTGATGGTAAACCTCCCGCATGATGATATATCTATCACATTAACTTGTGTACAGATCAATGTTTGCATGTGAATGAGCTAGCTTATGGTATCCTAGATAGCACCACAGATTAATCTGACTAAATACAACAAATGAGGTAGTGGGGCTAATTAGGTGATCCTCAGTACAGGTTTGGTTGATAGCCTATCTGGCACTAGCAGTATCCTGATTAACACCACATAAATAAACTCAATTGCATACACAGGGATGTGAAATAACTTGGTCAAAGACAAGTCTGATTCATACCTCATTCAAAAGTCTCGTAAGATAAAAGTACAATCATAGCTAGATAGTTAAAACATGTAAGTCTCAGAAAACCTCAACTACATTCGAAACCAACTTGCTATATTTCATTCTCACATTGCCAAAAAAAAAAAAGGCCCACATACATGAAGAAAGTCAGGTCACACAACAATCACCCAACACAAAAATCCATAAACTCTAAACAGTCTATGGTGCGACCACCAAAAATCACAAATTCAATTCATTCATTCTATTTGCATATCACATAATTTTAAAACATTTTCATTCCATCAAAACATATATACATCCATCAATATAAATTAGCATGCATACACCCATATTCATCAATCATCATACATAACATCAAATCATGAAATGTGCATAAATAAAATAAAGTCATCTGTATATATCATCAAAAATGCCCGCAGGCTACAATGAACCAATCCTGTGACCCCACAACAAAATCCAAAAAA
This sequence comes from Wollemia nobilis, assembly GCA_028583015.1. Classification (NCBI taxonomy): domain Eukaryota; kingdom Viridiplantae; phylum Streptophyta; class Pinopsida; order Araucariales; family Araucariaceae; genus Wollemia; species Wollemia nobilis. Next base: position 20,425,260 of record JAQPPZ010017235.1, read on the forward strand.
CTCAAAAAAAACTCCCAAGCCTAAGGCGTCGGCCACCATGATCATGCATGACCGGTGCGACGGGAACTACCCCCCATGGTGTGGGTCCTATGGGACCCCTTAGGGTGTCTGCTGCTAGCCCCCGCATCATGCCTGCTACCCCCTCCCTCATCCAGTCACCTGCAACGAGATGATGTTGAATGCTCAGTATCACTGCCCCTCGTTCGACGTGATGATCCACCTCCCAGGGGATTAGGTAACCGCCCACCAAGGCGGATAATCTCTCCCTCCATATCCATCTGATGCCGAGACCAATCTGTCTCCCGTCACAACCACTTTACCTCCCATTGATGGTAATAAGCTACTACATCGTCATGCTATGCCAATGTCTTCGTCTTCTCTGCCAGCTGAGTCCATAGGAGATCCCTCTCCTACAAAGCCTCCCCTAGCTCCTCATCTTGCCTCTATAGTAGCTCTGCCAATCGTGCATTCTCAGTGTGCACCCCTGCCTTTGTGTCCTCCGCAACGACCTGATGCATGGGCGACTCTGGAATAATAGCCTGCTCTGGCTCCCACTGCTCCGAGACATCCTGCATCTCCAGCTGATTTGGAGCCCCAAAATCCATGCCCAATTCATCCACCTCCACCATGTTCACATCCTCTAGCGGAGCTCCCCAAACCTCACATAGTGCCTCCACACCCCCCTCCCCACCCGTTGCTGCCTTCATGTCTCCCAGTGGTCCCTCTCCCCACCATCATCGTAGAGTCCACCACTGGTCATACTCTGTAGTAGTCCCAATTTCATCCATGTTTGGGACGTCGATCATTGCATCTGAATCCTCGCCTAGTGATGCGATGATCGATCGGTCTAGAGCCCTCTCGTCCCCCTGGCATTGATATACCACGGGCTCACCAGGAAACCCCTGATGCACCCCAAACTGTCGTGTCACCTGGTTGTAAGGGAAGAAATCATGCTCAGTCCCATGCTGCCCAATAAGCCATCTCTCTCTACGTACCCATCGGAGCCACTCTTCGACCTTAGGCCAGGCTGGATAGTCTTGATGGGAGCACCAAAAAACCTCCCCTGGAGCAAGCCAAGCAAAGGCATCAGCATAGTGCCCCACGGAACCTGTCCATCACTAAATCTGTCCTTGCTCCTCAGACCACCACCACAGAGCTGTGTAACCTATATCCTCATCCACCATCTCTGCCCGAGTCATCCACGATAACCTCGCTGGCCTCTCCATCGCTATGTGCTGCCAAGCCTAGCTCTATAATAAATAGCTGCAGCTAATCCCCTTTCACCTCTAGCAACGAACCTCGTACAGCTCCCCATAGAGCTGTGCCAGTAGCATCTGTCCCCACCTCATGATCAAAGGCTCATGCGTCAAACACTCCACTAGCCGATAGACCACATCCAGTAGGTTCCATGGGAACCTCACGCCTGACGAGTCAAGTAGCAGCATGTTGGAAATGAGGCCCATGAGTACTGCGTGCCTCACTCCCAACACCCCCTTCTCTAGCCACCATCGAACTAGAATCCCGCCAATCTATCAGTCCACCTCTGCCCTCTCCACTGGACCATCCACCCCCAACTCCTCCCCATGCTTGAAGCAGCGTGTCAGCACTATTTTCTGCTGATCCCGCGACGTCGTCCTGATCGACAGTCTGTATATTGGAATCCTAAGAATTTGATAGGCATCCTCCAAGGTGACTGTCATCTCCCCTATTGGGAGATGGAAAGTATTAGTTCGAGGATCCCACAAGTTGATTAGGGCCATCAGGTAGGTCTGATCCCCAATCACTAGCTCCAACCGAGTCACCTGCTTGAGCCCAAGGGCGTCAAGCCACTCCCAGTCAGCCACAGCTAGTGCCTCCCATGCTTCAGCAAACACAGTAGGCACACGATATCGGCTCTTCACAAATTGCAAAAGAAAACAACACAAAAATAGTAAAACTCATGAAAAACTGCATAAACAACAACATGAATATATAGCACTACATCAAACAATGTACAGCCCAAAAAAAAAATCAAAATCAAAATTAAAAAAAATAAAAATAAATTTATCAACCTAGGGTTTTTAACTCTTAACTGATAAATTAAACCCAAAAACAATAAAATTCAACTAGGGTTAACCTACGTTTTCAGCTAAGTTTTGATTTTGTTTTGTTAGCCTAGGGCTTCTTTGGTTTACAAAAAATGGACACAAACACACATGGTTTCCACTAGGATTTCAACCTAAGTTTAATGAAGCCATACAAAAACAAATAAACACATCTATTCCACTAAGGTTTTAATTTTTACATTTGAAACAAAATACAAAAAAAGAGAAGTACAAACAAATAAATTTGCGGCTTTAAAATTGTAATACAACAAAATGCAAGCAATAAACAAGGAGGATCACTTACTGGTCTCGCTTCTGCTCTGCCACTCTATTAGGTTCATGCACTCATGATGTTAGGAGAAATTTTGCAGTGCTTCACTTCACAGAATTAATCTCCTCCTCCCCAGAGCTCCAAATCGCCGGAAAAAACAAGTGCAAATGAGCCCAAAACCTAGTTTTGGCCTTTAAATAGGATTTTTGAACCTGTAATCGTTACTCCATGGGATGAGCGCTTTGGTTAGAACTCATCCCACACTGGAATGAATACTAAATAGTAATTTTTCCCACCCTGGAATGAATTCAAGGCACAAATTTCAAAAATAGCAAAAAATTGCACAAAAATGCACCAAAAACAACAATAAAACTGTCTGATGCAAGTGCTTTTGCAACTGACATTCCAGGCATGCGGAACCTATGTCGGGGTCACAAATCCTCACTATCCTACTCCCTAAGAATGCTACCATAGCTGGACCACTCCATGGGAGGATGGATTTTCGAGAATTTCATCCCCATGCGACGTCACAAAAAGGGTCAAAACCCAACCAAAAATAGCAATAACATTGTCGAACGAAGGTGCCTTGGCACCTAACATTATTGGCATCTATAAAAGATTTTGGGGTTACAAATGGTCACTATCCTACTCCCTAAGAAGGTCACCATGGTCGGACCGCCCCACGGGATGACGGATTTTTACCAATTTTAGCCTCGGAAAGCATCACCAAAAGGGTTGACACCCACCAAAAATAGGTCTAAATGTCAAAAAATTGCACACACATTCAAAGATAAATCTCTAAAGGCACCCTTACCTAAGTCATATTAGGTCAAGCGACTCGTATCTTTTCTCATGTAGGTCATTCCCTCATTGATTCGTCGCTTGAGGGGGTAGTCACACTTAGTCACCAATCAACCAATACACACCCAATCATAGAAACAACATGCATTCAAAGAATCATTGGCAAAGACAAATAGCGCCCCTGCTTGGGGCAGCAAACAAGCAATAATCACAAGATGATCAAACACTTGGCATTCGTGAATCATGAATTCAAGGTTCCCATGGACAAAAGGTTGTGCCCTTTGCCTATTCATGACTGATCAATGTCCAAGCTCAAGTAACACCTCACCGAAAAATGTTAACACTTGAATTGAGTTCCTTCGCTCGTCAGAAGCAAGGATTCAAGAATGCATGCCCTTTCCATACTTGGGGCATCAAAATTTGGTTAGGTCACTAAGAAACCCTAATCATTAGTGCTTTTGTTATCTATTTTTGCTTGGCGCTATGCTTTGCATAGTGCATCCCAAAAAGGGGCATCTGTAGACACCAAAATAGCACCAATCTGATTATGTGACAGCAAACACTGATCGCATTGACACATACAACCCCAAGGGCAACCCCTAGAGGTTAAACAGTGGTCCTAACCACTCTCACAACAATTTTGGAAGGTCAGGAATCAATTTGGCACCTTCAGGCACTTTGCTCAATATTCGCCCTATCTAGGGACGAATTCAAACTGGGATCCACCCCACCCAGGGACGAATATCAGGATTCACTCCAGTGTGGGGCAAATTTCAGGTTTGATGGGAAAAAATTCAAATCTTGACAAATGGCAGCTCAGATCCGCCACTTAACACTTCCTTCATCGCATGGGAGTGTGGGTGAGCATTTTCGAGCATTAGAGGCAGTTGCAAGGGCAGTCATGAGGTCCCTAATCAGGGAGGAATCTCCTTCCCCTGGGAAGGCATGATTGCCAAGTGGTGCCTCTGCATACCCAATTCAAGAGACCTCTATGTCTATAAATTGGTGAGCTTCCTCACCCCAAAGAAGAGAAGAGATAGAGCATTTTAAGCAACGAAGTGCTGCCATTTTATTTCCCCATACACCCTTGGTTGATTCGTGCCTTTCACATCCGTGATATTTTTTAGAGAGGAGGGCATTGGGTGATCATTGGAAGGTTGAATATTGAGCCCAAAACCTGAAATTTGGCCATAGAATACCACCCAATTTGCCGACAACACTTTACAGGAGATTTTGGACCCATCCCAAGTGGATTGGTGCCGAAATCAGGTCCCAACGGCGGGCAGCCTGCCCGGGCGCCCCCGCACTACTACAAGTCTAATCGTCCCTTTTAGGAACGATTAGGAATCTATGGTAGATTTTTATTTCTGTAATTTTTATCTTGCATTTCATCTTATGCTACTTAGATAGTTTGCAATTTCGATTTTGTAATGTTTTGAGCAAATCTTATCATGTTTTATCATTTTATGTCTTCACTAACTTGCAGAGAGCATCATCAAAATATGGGTGTTAGAGGCCAAATCTGGGAAATATGACCATCTGGGTCATCCCAAAATGTCCCCAATTAGCTAACATCCACTTTTGTAGGAGATTTGGAGCTGTCCAGATGTGACATTTTGGGCAGTGCTATTTGGCATTTTGTTGTAGGTAAATTCGTCCTGCCCCAGAGCAAATTCAAATCGGTGAGGAATTTCATGACTGTTCCTTTTGCAATGCCTTCCTGGTGATGTTTCTATGCCCCTATCAAATTTTTAGATCATTTGGATACATTTTAGTCATCGTTTTATCTATTTCTTGCATGCACTAATCGTAGGCTTGGGGATTGCATGTTTCATCTCATTCGCAGGTGCTACTGACCGTTTCTTGTTTCTTTGAATGTAGGATCTAGACATCAGAGGAGTAGATGTGAGTCAACATTCGTACACATAAGCGATGGTGACGTTTGGTCCACCCACTTTACATGTGGGCACGCGAAAGAAGGAATGGCATCCGTGGATGTAACAAAGAAACGAATTTAATGCTCCTCGCCCCTAAAAGGGGAGGAAGTGAATTGTAACCGAGTTCCAAAAGATATCAATAAAATAAAGGGTTGTCTTCCTTATTTTCTTTTTTCGGTTTCGATTTGTTCATGCTTTCTCCTATTTCATGCATTTTCGATTCGTAGGATTTAGCGTTAAGTTTAGTTTCATTTTTGCAGCATACTTGGAGCCCTATTTCCTTTTTGTTTTCGTATCCTCGTGCTTTTAGATGATTGTTAGGAGTAAAATGTAATTGGGTTAATAGACTATTTTCTAGGAAAGAAGAAAAAAATAATGTTGGGGTTATAAATGTATGTGCTCCAACTATAGTTACTCCTTGTGAAAGATGTTGGAAGGACTTAAGCATATTTTTGTTAAACACAATGATGATTGATAATTGTGATTTATGGATTCTTGGGGGTGACTTCATAATAGTTCTATCTTATTTGGAAAAGGAGTATGATATACCTAGATAGTCTAAATCCATATAATATTTTGCTTCCTTTTCCAATTCAAATGACTTTTGGGATGCTATTATTCAAGTTTTTGACACACATGGGATAATAAACATATTGAGCAAACTCATATAGCAGAAATAATGGATAAGCGATTTACTCAATAATGGTCATCTAAATCCATTCCACTTATAGTCTATGTAACTCCAAGACCCTAATTTATTCTAGATGACTATGTTATGGTGGGTCAAATAAATTTTGAAGGGTCACGTATGTATAGGTTTATTTAAAATATGAAATATCTAAATGGGCAAATGCAGATTCAAAATTCCAAATATTTTGGTAATATTTTTAAATAAAAGAAGGGAAATTGACCTAAGCTAAATTTTTTATAAAATAGTAGCAATCAATGGAATGGATTAGGATTCTTATATGCAAGAAAAATAATTACTTTTTAATTATCATAATGCATTGAAAAAAGTGTCATATTGGTTTAAAAAATCTAGGAAGAAATGGCTCAAGGAAGGAGATAGAAATACCAATTATTTTCATGCTACAACAAAAGAAAAATTTCTTTTCATTGCATCAAAAGTATTTCAACTCTAGCTGGAAGAAATATAGAGGAAGAAGAAGTTATCAAGAAAGTAGAAATTAATTATTTCAAAAATATTTTTTAGATATTGGGAAAGACAAGGAGCTAAAAGGTAAGCTTTTGCAAAATATTCCATAAATTATAACATAGGGGTAAAATAAAAGCTTGATGAAGAAGATTTATATGGATGAGCTACATGAAGCAACTTTCTCTTTCCATCCTAACAAGGCACCTTGTTCCAATGGATTACCTATAATATTTTTCAAATGAAGACTGAAATGTTGGATGTGGTTGAAGATGCCCATAAAAGAAAGACTACAATAAGTTATATTAATGCCATATTTATCATATTGGTTCCTAAAAAAGAAAAAATATATATTTTGATAATTTAGTCCAATAATCCTTTGTAATATAATTTATAAGATCATTTTAGAAATTATGGCAAACATGTTGAAAAATATTCTAGATTGTGTTATCTCAAAGGAACAATATGGTTTTATTCATGGTAAAAAAATTATTTATACTGTAATCATGGCATAGGAGTCCATACATTCTCTTCATTCCATGAAAAAACAAGTTATTATTAAGTTTGATATGAACAAAGCATACGATAGAATTTGTAAGAGTTTTCTATATAATATTCTTAAAAGGTTTGGTTTTGATCAAGGTTGGTGTGAATGGATTAAAAGTTGTTATAACACCATGAAATAATCTATTTTGATCAATGGTTTTCCTATTTATTACTTTAAGTCATCTTGTGGACTCATCCAAGGTGATCCACTATTTCCTTTTCTATTTATTATTCTTGTGAAGGCATTAGGGAGAGTTTTCTCAAAGGAAAAAATGAATGAAAAATAAAAGGCATTTAGGTTGCAAAAAAAGGTCCCTTAAAATCTCATATCCAATTTGTTGATGATACTTTTCCTTTGGGCCATCCCTTAGTCAGTGAGGCCATGGATTTTCAATCAATGTTATAATGTTATGAGAAGGCTACTAGACAGTTGGTTAATACTACAAAATCTATGATTTTTCATTAAAATTTCTATAGCTTTACAATAAATTATTGTGAATATTTTAGGGTTTAAATTTGAAAAAATTCCATAAACCTACTAGTATTCTTTTTTTCTTTTTTTTTATAAATGAAATAAAAAGAAGGTTTGGATCTCTTGTTTGAATAGAATGAAAGTTTTTTTGGAAGGTTGGAAACGTAAGTTCTTATCCATGGTAGTATGGTTACAAAACATGAAGACTACATTGCAATTTATCCCCATTTATAAATGTCACTTTTCATATTTTAGCATAAAAAATGATAAATTTCAAAGATATTTTCTTTAGAAAGAATGTGAGGAAAAATTAGATTTCATCTTTGTAAGTGGTATAGGGTTTGTAAAGGAAAGAATTTTAGAGGGATAGGATTCCAGAATTATGAGTTTGGCCTTAAGGGCAAAAAATGGGTGGAGATTATTTAAGTATAAAGGAAAGAGTTGGGACAAAATGTTACTTTTAAAATATATTGGTTCTCTTGATGCAAGTAAATTATTTAGGAAAGTAATACAACCCAAAGGATTTCCAAAATATAACTTTCTTTTAGATAGTTTGTAAATTATCAAGAAAATATTAGATGGTCATTCAATGAGGGGAATCGTGCAATTTTTTGGTCTAATTATTGGTTGAATCCTTATTCTCTTATAATTTATTCAAAATATCAACCATTGGCTTGGTTATTTCTATATTATAAAGGTCCAAAGGCCAAGGATTATATTAATGTGAGCAACAACTCTAGATCATGGATTTCTATTAGTGATTTGGCTAAAGGAGAGTAACTAAAAAAAAATGTATATATGATTTAAAATATGCTTGAATAGTTTTATTTTCCTATTTTTACATGAAAGGATAAGTTGGTTTCAAATATATAAAGTATGGTGGTGAAAGCACGAGGATACGGAAGCCCATAGGCATACCGGGTGCGGTGCAAACAAAAGCATGCGAAACGCTAAGTCCTACGAATGAAGAAGGACTAAAGTGCATGAAAAGGGGAAAACAAACGAACTGAAATGAGATATAAAGCAAATGTAAAGTGCAGCCCTTATTTTTATTAATTTTTCTTTGAGACCAGGTTACAATACGTCTCCTTCCTTTTTAGGAGCTAGGAGCGTTAGATATAGCTTTGTTACACCACGGATGGTACGCTTCCCTTCGGGATCTTCTGCGTGCCCACATTTGAAATGGGTGGGCCAAACGTCACCGCCGCTTGCATGAATGCATCTGTAGTTCCTTGCTGCCCCTCCGGTGTCGAGATCCTACATTCAAAGAAATAGCAAACGATTAGTAGCACCTACGGATGGAGGGAAATATGCAATCCCCAAGGCCTCCGGTTAATGCATGCATGAAATAATTAAAACGGTAATCAAAACATGTCAGAATAAGATGAAATTTGGACAGAAGCATGCAAACACTATCAAGAACACACTGCAAAAGGAACAATCAAGAAATATGTTGTAGATTTCTAATCGCTTCGGGGTGGGACGATTAGGACTGTCATAAAATGTCAGAAGGCAACCTCCTAAATGTCCCATCCAGAGGCCTCCAAAACACCTGCAAAGTTGGGGTTAGGCAAAATGGGGCATTTTGAGATGACCCAGAAGGTCGGATTTTGCAGATTCGGCCTCGATCGCCCTGTATCCGAAAATGCTCCCTGTATGTTAGTGAAAGCGAAAAGCAATGAAAACACAGTCAAAACTCATCAGAATGGCATGAAATTTGAATGGCAGCATATATGAAAGACATAAAATAAAATGCAAAAGGAATAGTAAGGAAATATACTATAGATTTCTAATCACTCCGGGGTGGGGCGATTAGGACTGCAGCAGTGCGGGGGGCACCTAGGGGCAGGACGCCCATCGTTTGGGGCTTGGTTTCGGCACCAATCCACTTGGGATGGGTCCAAAACCTCCTAGGGGGTTGTGTCAGAAAATTGGGTGGGGTATTGTGGCCAAATATTTGGGTTTTGGGTCCGGATTGTGCTTCCAATGTTCACCCAATAACCTCCCTTCCAAAAGAGAGATCAAGGATGTAAGAAGCACAAGTGAGGGGTGAGGATGTAATTCGGAAGCACTCCGTTGCTCCAAATGCTCCTGCTCTATCCTTTTTTGGGGTGAGAAGACTCACCATTTTATAGACCTGAGGGTCTCTTGTGAATGAGCATGCAGAGGCGCCACTTGGCCATCATGCCTTGTCAGGGGAGAGAAGATTCCTCCCTGATTAAGGGCTCCATGACTCCCTCTATGACTGCCTCTTTGAGCTCAAAAATGCTCACTCGCACTCCCATGCATTGAAGGTGGAGTTGAGTGGTGGATCTGAGCTGCCATTTGTCAAGGTTTGACCTTTTTCCCATCAAACCTGCTATTCGCCCCACCCTGGAGCGAATGCTGCTAATCGTCCTGGGGTGGGACGAATACCAGTTTGTAATCATCCCAGGGTGGAACGAGTAGGGAGCAGAGTGCCTGAAAGGTGCCAAATTGACCTCTGACCTTCCAAAACTATTGTGGGAGTGGTTAGGACCACTGTTTAACCTCTGGGGGCTGCCCTAGGGGCTATGTATGTCAATTCGATCAGTGCTTGTCGTCACATAATCGGATTGGTGTTGTTTTGGTGTCTACAGATGCCCCTTTTTGGGATGCGTTGTGCATGGCGCAATGCTGAGAAAAAATAGATAACCAAAGCACTAATGATTAGGGTTTCTCAGTAACCTAACCAAATTTTGATGCCCCAAGTATGGAAAGGGCACGCATTCTTGAATCCTTGCTTTTGACGAGCTAAGGAGCTTAATTCAAGTGTTAACCTTTTTCGGTGAGGTGTTACTTGATCTTGGACATTGTTCGATCATGAATAGGCAAAGGGCGCAACCTTTTGTCTATGGGAACCTTGAGTTCATGATTCTAGAATGCCAAGTGTTTGATCAGCTTGTGATAATTGCTTGTTTGCTGCCCCAAGCAGGGAGCGTGATTGTCTTTGTCAATGATTCTTTGAATGCATGCCATTTCCTTGATTGGGTGTGTATTTGTTGATTGGTGACTAAGTGTGACTACCCCCTCAAGCGACGAATCGATGAGGGAATGACCGAAATGAGAAAAGCGATGAGTCACTTGACCCAAGATGACTTTTGTAAGGGTGCCTTCAGTTGTTTTCCGTTGAATGCTTATGCAGTTTCCCAACAATATGACCTATTTTTGGTGGGTGTTAACCCTTTTTGTGACGCTTATTGGGGCTGAAATTGTCAAAAATTCATCCTCCCATGGAGCGGTCCAGCTATGGTAGCCTTCTTAGGGAGTAGAATATTGATAATTTGTGGCCCCAACATCTATTTTGTATGCCAATAACATCAGGCACAAAGGCACCTTTGTTCGGCAATTTTATTGCTATTTTTGGGTGGGTTTGGACCCTTTTTGTGACGCCTTTTGGGGATGAAATTCTCAAAAATCCGTCCTCCCATGGAGCAGTCCGACTATGGTAGCCTTCTTAGGGAGTAGGATAGTGAGAATTTGTGACCCCAACATCGTTTTGGATGCCAAGAATCATAGGCGCAAAGGCCCCTTTGTTCGGCAATTTTATTGCTATTTTTGGTGCATTTTGGATGCAGTTTTTGTTGTTTTTGATTTTCTTGCTCTGTAATCGTCCTAGGGTGGGACGAATACCAGTTTTGTAATCGTCCTAGGGTGGGACGAGCGCTAACTAGAGTGCTCATCCTAGGGTGGAATGATTACAGGCCTAAAAGCCTATATAAGGGCCAAAACTAGGTTTTGGGCTCATTTGCACTTTGTTTTTTTAGCGATTTGGAGTTGTGAGGAGGAGGAGGTCGAGTCTGCGTAGCGGAGCGCTGTCGAGATTTCATGGATACCATGAGTTCACGGACCGGATCGTCGAGTGGCGGAGCCGAGGCAAGACCGGTAGGTGCTCCTGCGCTTTATTTTGTTTTTTATTTTACAGTTTAAAACCGTAATTAAATGATTTTGCATTCTATTTTTTTGTTTTAAACTAAGATTAAAACCCTAGTTTAAGTGTTTTGTATTTGTATTTTGTGTGGCATTGTTTAAACTAAGATCAAAACCCTAGTTTAAAAATTTTTTTTTATTTTTTTTTTTGTATTAAGTTTAAACTAAGGTAAAAAACCCTAGGTTAAAATTTTTGTTGTAATTTTTCTAGAGTTAAAAACCCTAGGTTTAAAATTTTGTTTTTTGTTTAAACTAGAGTTAAAAACCCTAGATTTAAATTTTTTTTTTTGTTTAAACTAGAGTTAAAAACCCTATATAAATTTTGTTTTTTTTTTAACTAGAGTTAAAAACCCTAGGTTTAATTTTTTTTTTTTAACAGAGTTAAAACCCTAGATTTTTTTTTTTTGTTTAAACTAGAGTTAAAAACCCTAGGTTTAAATTTTTTTTTTTTGTTTAAACTAGAGTTAAAAACCCTAGATTTAAATTTTGTTTTTTGTTTAAACTAGAGTTAAAAACCCTATTAAATTTTTTTTTTTTAACTAGAGTTAAAACCCCTAGGTTTTTAAAATTTAGTTTTTTTTTATAAGTTAAAAACCCTAGTTTAAATTTTGTTTTTTTTAACTAGAGTTAAAAACCCTAGATTAAATTTTTTTTTTTAAGTTAAAAACCCTAGTTTAATTTTTTTTTGTAACTAGAGTTAAAAACCCTAGTTAATTTTTTTTAAACTAGAGTTAAAACCCTAGGTTAAAGAATGTTAAACCATGTTTTTTTTTTTTTTTTTTTTTTTGTTTATTTTTTTTTTTTTTTAGTTAAAAACCCTAGGTTAAATTTTTTTTTTAAACTAGAGTTAAAACCCTAGGTTAAGACGTTATTTTGTTTTTTTTTTAAATAGAGTTAAAAACCCTAGGTTTAAAATTTTGTTTTATTTTGCGTTGTTCATCGATTTTTTTTGTTTTGAATGTTTGTACTGTACATTTGGTCAATGTTGTTGTACAGTTTATTAAATGTTTTTGTTGTACAATTTGTATACATTGTTGTATATTTGTTTTAGTGCTGTACAATTTATTTTTGAATTTTAGAATGTTTTTGTTGTACATTTTGTTAATGTTGCTTGTACAATTTATTTTTGTTGTCATGTTTTAATGTTTTTTTTTGTTTTGTAGGTGGTGAAGAGTCGGTACCGTCAGCCGACGGTATTCTCTGAAGCACGGGAGGCGCTGACTATGGCGGACTGGGAGTGGCTTGATGCCCTTGGGCTCAAGAAGGTGACTCGGTTAGAGCCTATGGTGGGGGATCGGGCATATCTGACTACCCTGATCAATTTGTGGGATCCCCGCACCAACACCTTTCATCTCCCAACAGGGGAGATGATAGTGACTCTAGAGGACGTTTATCAGATTCTATGGATTTCGATAGACGGGCTGCCCATTCGGACTACTCCTCGTGATCAGCGGATGATGGTGCTGACACGGTGCTTTGGGCATGCGATGGAGATGGGGGTGGATGAGGTGGTGGAGAGGGCAGAGGGGGACTACCTGATTGGTAGGATTTTGGTGTGGTGGTGGCTGGAGAAGGGCGTGTTGGGAGTGAGGCATGCACTGCTCATGACTCTCATCTCCAACATGTTGCTTCCTGACTCCTCAGGTGCGAGGTTCCCTTGGAACCTGCTTGAGGTGGTGTTTAGACTTGTGGAGTGTCCGACCTTAGCACCTGATTATGAGGTGGGGTCAGACATTACTGGCACAACTTTATGATGAGTTGTACGAGGTCCACTATCGGAGGTGAAAGGGGATTGGATGCAGCTACCTATTGTAGTGCTGGGGGTGGTAGCACATAGCTATGGAGCGGCCATAGGGATTGCCTTGGACCACTCGAGCAGAGATGGTGGATAGGGAGATTGGTTATGCTGCTCTATGGTGGAGGTCAGAGGAGCAGGGGCAGAGTCGATGGTGGGTGGTGTCGTAGGGCACTATGTCGATGCCTTCTCACGTCTTGCTCTAGGGGAGGTGTTCTAGCATCCATACCGGGACTTTCCAGCCTGGCCTGAGGCTGGGGAGTGGCTCCGATGGGTGCACAAGGGGAGGTGGCTGATCGGGCGGCATGGGACCGAGCAAGAGTACTTCCCGTACGTCCGAGTGACTCGATAGTTTGGGGTGCACCAGGGATTTCCTGGTGAGCCTTTGATCTATCGACATCGAGGCGATGAGAGGACTCTAGCCTAGCCGATCATTGAGCCACTAGGTGAGGAGTCGGATGCAGTGATTGATGTCCCCAACATGGACAATGTCGGGGTGACTACAGAGTATGACCAGTGGTGGACGATGCGACGATGGTGGGGTGAGGGGCCTCTAGGAGGTACGGATGCGGTAGCAGTAGGTGGTGAGGATGCAGAGGCATCGAGGGAGGGTTGGGGAGCTCCGCTCGATGATGCGGATATGGTGGAGGTTGATGACTTGACTAGGGATGACCTAGGGGTTTCAGAGTAGCTAGATATATAGGACGTTCCAGAGTAGTGGGTGCCGGAGCAGCCCACCATCCTAGAGATGCCCATGCCTCAGGCAGTCCCAGGGGACATGGAGGCTAGGTATCACGCTGAGATAGCATGATTGGAGGATCTACTATGGAGATGAGATGAGGAGCATGGGGAGGTTCTATAGGAGAGGGATCTCCTATGGACTCAGTTGGTAGAGCGGGAGAATGCATTGGCTACGTACCATCGATGGGATGGGGACACAGATGCTTCATAGGAGAGGGATCTCCTATGGACTCAGTTGGCATAGCATGATGATGCATTGGCTACATACCATCGATGGGAGGTGGATTGGGTTCGACATCGGTTGGATTTGGAGGCAGAGATTATCCACCTCGATGGGTAGTTACCTAAGCTCACTAGAGGTGGATCTTCACACCGAACGAGAGACAATGAGACTGAGTAGTCTGCTTCCTCTCATCGCAGGTGGGTGGGTGAGGGTAGCGCTAGTGGGCATGATGCGGGGGCTAGCAGCGCCCTAAGAGGTCCCATAGGACCCACACCACTAGGGGTAGTTCTAGTCACACCGATCCTACGTGATCATGGTGGCCGACTCCCTAGGCTTGGGGTTTTTGATTTTTTGATGTTTTTGTGAGGTCAGAGGACCGACTTATTGTAGCCTATGAGCATTTTGGTGATATATATACATGACTTTCTTTTTGGTTATACACTTGTCGTGATTTATTGTTTATTTTTATGCACATTTATTTACGTTGATGTATGCATGTGTTATTATGAATGCGATGTTTCTAATTATATGATGTATGCATATGGAATGGATGGAATGATTTGTTGATAACTTGTCGATGGCACCATAGACTGTATAGGATTCATTGGCTTTCTGTACTATGTGATGACTTTGTGAAATGACTTTGCATGTGTATATTTTTTGTTTTGTATTTTTTGATGGTGATGTAAGAATGGACATGTACAACATTTGTTTTAGAATGTAGTTAAGGTTTTTCGAGACTCAGATGTTTTAACTAACTAGCCAAGACTCTACATTTATCTTACAAGACTTTTGAACAAGGTACGAATCAGACTTGAGTTTGACCAAGTTATTTCACATCCCTGTGTGTGCGATTGAATTTGTTTATGTGGTATTTGTCAGGATACCGCTAGTGCCAGGTAGGCTGTCCACCAAACCTGTACTGAGGATCACCTAATTAGCTCCACTAACTCCTTTGTTGTATTTAGTAAGATTAATCCACAGGACAATCTAAGGTACCATAAGCTAGCTCATCCACATGCAAACATTGGTCTGCTCACATGCAAAGCTAATGTGATAGACATATCGTCATGCATTTAGGATACCGCCATTGCTAGGTAGGCTGTCCACCAAACCCGTAATGAGGATCACCTAGATGGTTTTTCGAATGCTGAGAATTCCAAGGATTCAAGCTCAGGCGTCTTTCGATTGCTCAACTTGTTGGGATACTTGCTCTCATACATAGTGATGAAAATCACTATTTATTTTTCTCTTTTGTTTTTCTTTTTGAGCAAGGGGTTTGAATAGTGGTGATAACCACTATTATTTGATTTTGCATTTTAGGTTTCAAAGTTGAGCTCGTAGGTTTTTGGCTTGCGAATGGAATTGATCCCTTTTGGCTTTGGGGATGACTACCCATCCTATTTAGGGACGTGTAGTATGAATCCTTATGACTTTGGGGACCAAAGGTGATTGGGGATATTATTATGTAATGGCATTGATCTTTTAGGCCTTGGGGATGACTACCCATCCTTGTCAAGGGCATGTAGTATGAATCCTTATGAATTTGGGGATCAAAGGTGATTGGGGATATTATTATGTAATGGCATTGATATTTTAGGCCTTGGGGATGACTACCCATCCTTGTCAGGGGCATGTAGTACGAATCCTTATGACTTTGGGGATCAAAGGTGTTTTGGGATTTTTGTTAGTGGTGAAGACCACTATTTATTATGGGGAATTGGATGGGGAAGAGCTTGTCCTTTTGTCAATTCTCAGCATTCTTGAACCATTCACATAGGGGGATGAGCAGGCTAACCTTTCACCTATGGTACCCTAGACTGCTTTGTAGGTTTCTCTTGCATTCACACAACTTGGGAATTTTTTATGTGTTTTAACTTGTGTGGGGATGCTACGTAACGAGGTGTGATCCAAGTAAAACTCTACCTTTGTAAAATCTATCTGACTTTGTACAATTTTTGGCTAGAAATCTAAAGACAGTTGAATGACAAAAACCCTAAAGACATTAGCAGACAACTGACTATGATAAAAAAATGTGGATGGCGTTATTCTGGATGGATGTGTTTACAAAATGGACTGAATGTGGAAAATGATGGAATTGCCTAGCAATTACAGTCTATGGTGCTTATGACATGTATGACCAACAAATATGCCATGTATGGATGCGATGCCTAATGCAGTTTATTATATTTTTGTGTTTTGATTTTTAAGAGTATGCATGGAAGTGAGATGCAATTTTTTTGTTATTTTTTATTATCTTTTGTTTTTGTTTGTTTTTGAATATTTGTTTTTGACCAAGCGATTGTGGGAACCCTTGGAGCTTTTGGTTTGACCAAAGAGTTTATGGATACCTTTGGGGCATTTTAGGTTGACCAAGCGATTGTGGGAATCCTTGGAGCTTTTGGTTTGACCAAAGGGATTATGGGCACCTTTGGGGCATTTTAGGGTTGACCAAGCGATTGTGGGAATCCTTGGAGCATTTTGGTTTGACCAAAGGGATTATGCACCTTTGGGGCATTTTGGGTTGACCAAGCGATTGTGGGAATCCTTGGAGCTTTTGGTTTGACCAAAGGGATTATAGATACCTTTGGGGCATTTTAGGTTGACCAAGCGATTAGGAAATCCTTGGAGCTTTTGTTGACCAAGGATTTGGAATACTTGGAGCTTTTGGTCACCAAGAGATTTATGGAATCCTTGGAGCATTTGGGGTTGACCAAGCGATTGCTGGAATCCTTGGAGCTTTTTGGGGTGGGCTATGGCTCTCTAAATGTGGAATGGCCTCAAATGACTGATGTTCAAGGGTTCTAGTTCCTTGATTCCTTCAAGAGAGGCGAGCCGGTATGTTCCAGGTCCTATTTTACTATCAATTACATAGGGACCTAACCAGTTTGCCGTGAACTTGTCCCTTAGATGGGGCGGCAAGTTAGAATTTTGTTGGTTCTCTTTTAAGACCAAGTCACCAACCTGAAAGTCCCTCAGGTGAACTTTCATGTTGTATGCTTTCTTAAGTCGCTCTTGATAGATACGTAAATGCTCGAGAGCATTGATGCATCATTCATCGAGCAACGTAAGCTGGTCTAATCGGGCCTGCCATGTAGTGTCATCATCGATGAACTCTTGCATTGATATGCATAGGGAAGGTATTTCCAACTCGAGAGGCATGACTGCCTCGGAGCCATACACCAGCAAAAATGGAGTTGCCCCAGTGGGCGTCCGAATGCTAGTGCGATAAGCCCAAAGAGCAAGTGGGATTTGAATGTGCCAATCCTTATGACTATCTATGACCATATTTTTAAGGATGGCAACTAGCATTTTGTTTGACGCCTCTCCTTGCCCATTTGCCTATGGATAATAGGGTGTTGAAAAACTATGCTGAATTTTGTACTTTGTTGTCAAAGCACGCACATCTTTGTTCTTAAATGACGTCCCATTATCCGAGATGATCTTGGATGGAATACCAAAATGACATATGATGTTATGTAAAATAAACTCCGCAATGCGGGGTCCAGTCGTAGAGGTAAGCGAAATTGCTTCCACCCACTTGGTGAAGTACTCTGTGGCCGTTATGATAAACGTGTGATGGCCTGACGATGCAGGGGAGATCTTTTCGATTAGATCTAAGCCCCACTATGAAAATGGCCAAGCCGATTGGATCGACTGCAAGGCCTGAGAAGGTACGTGTGTCAAATTAGCATGGTGTTGACATTTCATGCACTTCCTTACATACGCGCAACAATCTCGCTCTAAATATGGCCAATAATAGCCCATGCAAAGAATGCGCTTTGCGATGGCCATACCACTGAAGTGGCCACCGCATGTACCATCGTGCGCTTGGGTGATCGCCCAAGCGGACTCCTGTTGGTCCAAGCAATGGAGGAGGATCCCTTCATAGCTTCGATGGTACAAAATGTCTCCTAGCAAGACATGTTTTGCCGCTTTCTATTTGAATGATATTTTCACAGTGTGCGTCAATCCAAGTGGGAGGTTACCTAGCTTGAGGTAGTCTCTTATGGGTGTGTACCAATCCTGCTGATCAGAAACCTCGATGGTATGAACTGCCAATCCCTCTTGAAGTTCATCCCTAGAAAAAGCTGAGTGGGAATGAATTTGTAAAAATAGTGTTGTGTTGCTATTGAGAGGGGTTGGGGAGAACAAGGACCCCTAGTTGGCATGATTCAGACTATCATGGATTCGAGAGAACTTATCCTGAGATGGTTCAATCTGGATCAGGTGGATTCCTGGCATTAGGTCAGAGCTTGCATGCTCCATCATGGATTGCGATAATGTTTTGACTTGAATGGTTGTCATCTCACCAGAAGGGTCTTGCGGGATTAGTGACCCCAAGGAGGCCATAGTGTCCGCAAAATGATTCGATGATCGAGGGAGTGCCTCGATGTCGTACCATTCAAGATTTGCTAAGAATTTGTCCACAAGGGCTTTGTAGGCCTACAGAACTGGGCATTTGCATTGGAATACCCCTTTTACTTGGTTGAAAATTAACAATGAATCACCAAAGATGTTCAAGTATTTGATGTTCATGGTGATTGTTGTTTGAAGACCTATGAGCAAGGCTTCGTATTCGGCATTGTTATTGGTGCATGAGAAATCAAGTTTAAATGATAGAGGCATTGGAGCCCCTTGTGGTGTGAAGAATACAATTCTCGTGCCACCCCCTTGCTCACATTTAGAACCATCAAAGAATAAGGTTATGTCGGCCTGTGACTCAGGCTCATCAGAATCTGGTGATTCTGAGACATGGAAGACCCCATCATCGGGTAGCTCTATGGTCAGAGGTTGATCATCTTCGAGAGGAGCCTCTGCTAGTTGATCGATGATGACTTGACCTTTGATGGACTTTTGTCCAATGAATTCGATGTCAAACTCCATCAACAACATGATCCATTTCGTCATGCGGCTACTATGATAAGTATGACTCATCATGTACCATAATGGATTCTCCTTAGACACAACATACGTCGTATTGCTCAACATGTAGTGGCATAGCTTTTTGGTAGCAAATACCACTGCTAAGCATAGCTTCTCGACGTATGCATAGTTAAGTTCATAACTGACCAGGGTGCGGCTAAGATAGTAAGTAGCCTACTCTTTATGTAGTTCATTTTTTTAGGCTAGCATGGCACCCAATGCCACCTCAATAGCTGAGATGTACAAATAGAATGGCACTCCTGGTCTAGGTGGTGCCAATACTAGTGGCAAAGCCAAGTATTGTTTAATGTCATCGAAGGTTGATTGGCACTCGTCATCCCAGTGAAATGCTACCCCCTTGTGTAATAATTTATTCATGGGTCGGCACTTGTCAGATAATTGTGCTATGAAGCGCTTGATTGATGTGACCTTTCCCTGCAAGCTTTTGAGCTGCTTGATGGTGGTTGGGGGAAGCATTTCAAGGATTGCCTTGAATTTGTTTGGATCTACCTCGATTCCTCATTTTGAGACTATGAAACCCAAGAGTTTTCTAGATGTGATGCCAAATACGCACTTCTTGGGGTTTAGTCTGACTTTATGTTCGATGAGGTGATCGAGGATCTTGCTTAGGTCATCGAGATGATCTGGGCGCAAAAGAGATTTGGCCAACAGATCATCCATATAGTCTTCCAAAGTTTTATGCATGTGATCATGGAAGATGTATGTCATAGCGCGTTGGTAGGTGGCGCCAACATTTTTAAGGCCAAAGGGCATGACCTTATAACAAAATGTCCCCCAAGGCATTGTGAACGCCATTTTGAGTTGATCGTCGGGATTGATACGAATCTGGTTGTATCCCGAGAAACCATCCATGAGGGAAAGCATTTCATGGCCTGTTGTAGCATCTACCAATGCATCGATGCTAGGCAAGGGGAAATCATCCTTGGGACTCGCTTTGTTTAGATCTCAAAAATTGGTGCATATGTGAATCCTCCCATCAGGCTTCTTGATGGGTACCATGTTGGACAACCATGGTGGGTAATCCATGCAGATGACAAACTGTGCATCCAACAACTTTTGTAGCTCATCTTTGACCATTAAGGCTACTGTTGGGTGCATCTTACGTAGTTTTTGCTTGACTGGCTTGACTGTCGGATCAAGCGTTAGATTATGCGTGACTAGCTGTGGGTCTAGCCTCGACATGTCTTTGTAGGACCATGCAAAAACCTCCTTCTTCTCTTTGAGAAGGGCAATGTAATCGGCTTGCTCTTCGGGGGATAGACTTACCCCTAGCTTGATGATTTGTGGATTCATTGGATCGGAGCCGATGTCTACGTCAGTCGTCTCTTCGACTGACATGTGGGACCCATCCTCCAACTGGTGTGGAGTTGGGATCAGGTGGATATCATTTGCTGAATTTAGATCTACGTTTGGAACATCGGGTTCCTCTTCAGCATGGAAGATATCCTGAGTTGGTCTTGGGGTGAAATGAAGCATCTCACCGCAAGGCCAGTACTCTGATGGAGATGGTGGTGAGTTAGCACGATCCCAGTCTATGGCATCTAGGTTTAGATACAATGGTCATGCTGGATCGACTGGATTGCGGATGGGGGTGGTTAAGTCAATGGAGATCATGTTGATGAAGTGAATTTGGTCTCCATTACCACGTGGGTGGTGACTCGGACATCCTTGGTGATCTTTGTGCTCCGGATCTGGCTCTGTGGGTATTGGCACAAATGGATCGGCCCTATGTGTGGATAAAAGGATAGGGTCTACCCTTGGCACTGATGGCTCTATAAGGTCTCTGGGTGGAGGGTGCTCTCTGTATGCCTGAAGTGGTGGGTGCAGTAGTTGGTCCAACTATGCTTGGTTTAGGTGCCACCTATGCCTTGGCCCCATGTTTAGCTGTTCAAACATGTCATCAATGTCCATGGGGTATTGCTGCTATCGCATATGATTGAGATATGCCATCTCAGTCTCATCTTCATAATCGCTATCAGATATCCATAGGCCTTCATTGGCTCCGACAGCTATTTGTGGCATGTGAGGCTCGTTCTACTCGAGCAAGTTAATTTGGTCCCATCGAGGTTGTTTCGCTCTCTATGGGAGGACCTGATTCTCTTGAGGTGGCATTTGCTCGATTGGAGCATTCAAGGGGAACATCGCCACGAAGTCCTCCTGATAATCATCTATGGGCGTCACTTGCGAGTGATTGCTATCGGACTCGAAAGGGTCCCAAGGTGCTACCTCATACTCTGACTCATCTTCTGAAGATCCTTCTTGACCTTGTCTATATCCCTCTTGTAGGTGAGTCCTCAAACTTTCTCCTTTCTCGATCGAAGGGAAAGGGTTGTTGAGGTCAACAAGGTTGGTTGTTAACAATGGGAGATAATCCCCCAATGTGTACGTTGTGTTAGGATTGGCATATGGATCTTGTGCCAACCCATCCTTGTTGCCTATCCCTAGGCCTTGCATGTTCTCTACCAAGATGTCAAGGGGCAGAGGGTGGTTGAACCCTACTCCTGATTTGTCGTACGACATCTGATATCTTGGTTGACAAAGAACGTGCACCCCTTGTTCATATCTGCCTAACCCATATCCATGCCAATTACATTGGCCAAGATATTTCAAAGCGAAGTCTGGGTTGGACAGATAGTTGACATTCTCGACAAAGGGCTCTTCGTCCTCTTCCTCTTGTAGGTAAGGTTCAATGTCGTTGTCGAGGCCCCCATATACAAAATTTGTCTGGTTTGGTGGGTAGCCCAAAGGGACAATAGTGTCGATGGGGAGGCGAGGTCTCCCCATGTCCTGCATGGACTCAAGCGTGGGTGTTGCTACAATGTTCTCCACTAGATACTCCCCCAGGCCCGTATTGGCCATCTCAATGGTGATCGTTGGTGGTTGAGGGGGAGGGAATGGGAGTTCTTCCTGAGTCCACTCCATGTCGGGTGAACTAGGCATCTCGACTTCCATTCGGCTAGGCACCTCTCTGGTAGAGATGGTTGAGACCGATGGTGGTGCCTCTTCCAGGGGTTTCTTCCCATTGTCCTTCGATGTGGCCACCATAGGTGGCATCATTGGTGAAGGACCAGACGATGAAGATGGACCCGACTAGGGATTTGAGGGACTTAACAGTGGGGATGTATGCAGAATCAGACCCTATTTGGATGGATTCAACTGAAAGTCCAAATGTGTCGATGGAAGGGTCGATTGTGGCATCAACTGCACCGCATTGCAATACTTGAAGGGCTCTAAGTCTGTCGGGACCACATGCACTTGCCCTTCGTATGTGTACTTTAGGCATTGATGGGCTATCGAAGGGACACACTTCATGTCCCTGATCCAAGGCCGGCCCAAAAAAATATTGTAGGCCATATCACCTTCCAGGATGTGGCACAACGTAGGAATAGTCTTTTGTCCCACTTGGATGGGTAGGACAATTGTGCCAACCATCGAGCATATCGCGTCATTGAATGCTCGAAGAGTATAGGTGGAGGCCACAATGTGAGATGCTGGCAACTTGAGGTGCTTCAATGCCGCTGTTGTGATTATATTGTTGGACGAGCCAGTGTCCACCAACACCCTCTTAAATGGAATCCCGTTGACCCATGCAATGACGTGCAGGGGTGGATCCACCATATCACCAGTCACCGATTTCAGTTCATCTTCTCTAAAGGTGATGACTGGTTCTGTACATCATTTTACATGTCCCACAAAGTTGTTGAAAGAGTTTGCTTCATGGGGCTGCAGCTCGATGGCTTTTAATATCTCCATTAGAGCCTCCCGATGGGGCGGTGATTGTTGGATGAGCTCGTAGATGGAGAGCCTAGCCGACGTGGTCCTTAAACTTTGGGTAAGTTTAGTCCAAATCATGGCCACTGGTCTAGGTGGGGGAGGTTGTGTAGGGTGTTGTTGAGGTTGTGACATTGATGGAACCTCTCCTGTAGCTGCCATGAGGGCAGTTGTGCTTGGGTACCTCTTGTTTCGAGTCACTATGCTTATCATCCCTACATACCCCTGCATGGGGCAGTTATGTGTCACCTCATTGACTTGAAGGGTCTTTGCCTACGCATCATGGGCAGGTAGGGGGTCTTTGAAGACCTCCATCTATTGGTTGTTTGGTGCCACGAGATTATCCACCGCTAGCATCTTGTTGTCTATTAGGTCTTGCACTAAGCTTTTGAACTTCCAACATGCGTAAAGGTCATGTCCTTTCTATCGATGAAATCTATAGTACAAGTCTTCCCTATAGCCCTTGGGTTTTGGCGCGTTGGGGTCTACGGGTCGACTTTCTGGTAGGTTTATCAAGTTTGCCATGGACAAGCGGTCAAACAAGGAGTCTTTAGACTCTGTGAAGGGTGTGAATTGTCGCCTAGGGTGACACTGCTGATTTTGCTCTTGCCTATGATTTTCCTTTTCATAGGTGTCAAGAGGAACTGCCTGATAATTAGCCTTTGGGGGCTGTATTGCTTGTGCAGGCTTAGGTATGTTTATAGCAACCTGATTGACCATGATGGGTTTCGGTTGCGTTGACCCAGTTTTGGCATTTTTGGGCCACTCTTTCTTGCATGGCTTGGCAATCTCGCCATCCTGTATCT
Organism: Wollemia nobilis; assembly: GCA_028583015.1. Classification (NCBI taxonomy): domain Eukaryota; kingdom Viridiplantae; phylum Streptophyta; class Pinopsida; order Araucariales; family Araucariaceae; genus Wollemia; species Wollemia nobilis. The sequence continues at coordinate 20,448,755 of JAQPPZ010017235.1, forward strand.
TGATCTCCTCAATGATTCTAGCTTGTGCCAGGGCTTCCTCGAGAGTGGCATATTGCTGCAGCTGCAATAGCATGGAGATCGATCTCAAACAACTTTTTGAGAACATTTGGGTCAGATCGGCCATGGGAGGGAGGTAAGGTAGCTTTGAAAGCAACGTCCTCCACCGATTTCCATAAGCCACCATGGTCTCTTCCTCATACTTCCTGAGGCTAGCTAGGTCACTTAATGATGCCTTCTTCTTGGTATTGAAGGTGAAACGTTCGAGGAATGCGTCCACTAGCTGGTCTAGGTTATTGATGCTATGCTTCGAAATTGGGTAAACCAATCCGAGGTAGGGCCTACGAACGTGGTTATAAATGTTCTTAGAAGCAAAGCATCATTGTCCTAAATGCCAAAGCATTGGCTCAAGAATCTTGTCATGTGCTCTTGGGCATCCTCATCCCCTCTAAATATTGCCAATTGAGGCATTTTAAAGTGTTCAGGGTATGGGGGTGCAGGAATTGAAGGATGCACAGGGTGATCATGGAGCTGGCATAAAGTGGGCTTTTGGGGCCCAGAAGTCTTGGTCTCCATAGACTCTAAGTGCTCTAGTAGCGCTTTGTATGCATCAAAATATTTGATCTCTTCCTCCTTGGTTTGTTCCCATTGTGAATTATGGGGAACTTGAGGCCTATGGAGGGGTAGTCGAGTAGCACCCCCTGCCTTGGTAGGGCATTTCAGCCCGCTCTTCTTCTTGCTCGAATTCCTCATAGGCTTCTTGAGGAGTTCTTGGGCATGACCTATAAACATGGGTGGGTGCCCATGGAGGGTGCCCATCATTGGCTCTAGGGGTGGTCTCCCGCTCAGGTCTAGGAGGTCTTGGAGGCAACATTTGATAAGGTCATGGAGACCTGTCTCGCACCAAGGGGTTGTGCCTCTCATACAACTCTGTCCTATGCGTGCGAGGGGTTGGGACCCTCTCGAGCATAGTGTTCTGGAGCAACTCATCTGTCTGACGCCGAATGCGCTCTTTGCTAAGGTGATACAGGTGCTCTAACTATTGTTGATCTTGCTCAAGCTGCATGATTTGCGCTCGATGGGTGGCATGTTTGGCAAATTCCAAGTCGATTTGTTCCATCATCTTGAGTCTAGGAGGCCTAGATGCCTCCCCTACACATCTATCTCGGTCATGGTGATCCGAGATCTCTATAGGTCACTTCCCTCTATCGAGGTTAGCGGCATTCACCCGAGGCTCTGGCCTTAGTAGGTGATCCTGATAAATAGCAGGTGTGGAAGTGCATTGTTCCCACATTGTGTATTGCTCTTGAGGAATGTAGTGGTCTTCCTCATGCTCCCTTTCATATATGTGAAAGGGGCGGGCAGAGTTGGCTCACCCTGTCTAAAGAGCCTTGTGCTCTGGATTTGGCCTATTGTTTTTGATAGTAATAAGGGGTAGAGGAGGGATGATGTAATCATGTGGCCCCTCCTTATGGACCCTATGTTGTTCTAGCACTTCATTGCATGGTGGCCACTCATAACGAGTGTCTAAGGGAGCCTTCCCATCTATGTTGAGTGCCACGTGTAAGGACTCCTCCTGAAAGGGTCTATGTTGAATGGGAGTGCCCCTCGAAGGGGTGCCTCTATAGTCCCATTCTGTCATGGTATGATGTGGACTATTTTGTGGGTCAGGCCACCAAGGTGGTATGACCAAGTCCTTGGGGCTATAGCGGAGGTGACTTGTGCCCCCTTGTACACTTTTCGTAGCTTCTGCCCGTGATTGGGCTTGGCTACGGGTGTACACCATGGTGGTGTTTCTCTAAAAGATGCGTAGGTTTTTATCTTCTTTACGATTTTTTATGCTACACTAAACAAACAAGAGCCACACAAACAAAGAAGTGATTATCTCATTTATGGATTAAAAGTGTGCCCTAAATCTGGTTTAGTGTGTTTTGATTTTTGTTTGAAAACCTTGTAAAAAATTTTTTTGTATATGCAATATGAGGGCTCTTATATCTCCCAAATTGGTCGCCCCTTCAATATACACAAGTTATACTCGAACCTCTCAATATACCCACCCTTACGTGAGGGAAACTATTGGTACGCGAGAGCAGAACAATACGTGGAACATAGGCGGTACGGAAGGGGAATCACTCTATTTTTGACACCTACCATAGAAGACTTATCCTCATGCACTGGGAATCACCCCAACTACACTTGGTCAGATTTCATCAAGATTTACGTCTAGCAATAGTAGCGATCAGGGTTATGTATGCAAAATTCAAGCCAAGGTGGTGATGAAATCCACCGTTGGTCTTGATCAAGTGTTGGGGTTTTACGACCAACGCCTTGATGTTTAGATTATCTCATGGTGTGTGGGGTTATTTTTACTTGCGCAAAGAAAGGAAACATGCAGTAAAATTTCCTATGCAAGCAAAGAAATAGAAAAATCATAGAAATAGAGACAAAAAATTACAAAGAGTGTTTAGACAACCTACCTCTTCTCTGCCCACACCAGATGCCCCTGAGTTTCTGCTCAAAAATTGCACAGAGAGCTAATCATCCCGGGGTGGGATGAATAGCAGATCTGTATTCATCATAGGGTGGGATGAATGCCTTATTCATCCCAGGGTGGCACGAATTCCAGTCTGTATTCGTCACAGGGTGGCACGAGCAGCAGTCCAACGCTTGAAGGATTAACACCTGAAAGCAAAAACACACAATTTTGATCAAAAATTTGATCCCAAAATCAAGGGACAGGGTCCCACCATGATCGCCACTGAAATCATGAGGATACGGAAGCCCATAGGCATACCGGGTGTGATGCAAACAAAAGCATACGAAACGCTAAGTCCTACGAATGAAGAAAAAGGACTAAAGTGCATGAAAAAGGGAAAACAAACGAACTGAAATGAGATATAAAGCAAATGTAAAGTGCAGCCCTTATTTTTATTAATTTTTCTTTGAGACCAGGTTACAATACGTCTCCTTCCTTTTTAGGAGCTAGGAGCGTTAGATATAGTTTTGTTACACCACGGATGGTACGCTTCCCTTCGGGATCTTCTGCGTGCCCACATTTGAAATGGGTGGGCCAAACGTCACCGCCGCTTGCATGAATGCATCTGTAGTTCCTTGCTACCCCTCCGGTGTCGAGATCCTACATTCAAAGAAACAACAAATGATTAGTAGCACCTACGGATGGAGGGAAATATGCAATCCCCAAGGCCTCCGGTTAATGCATGCATGAAATAATTAAAACGGTAATCAAAACATGTCAGAATAAGATGAAATTTGGATAGAAGCATGAAAACACTATCAAGAACACACTGCAAAAGGAACAGTCGAGAAATCTACTATAGATTTCTAATCGCTCCGGGGTGGGACGATTAGGACTGTCATAAAATGTCAGAAAGCAACCTCCTAAATGTCCCATCTAGAGGCCTCCAAAACACCTGCAAAGTTGGGGTTAGGCAAAATGGGGCATTTTGAGATGACCCAGAAGGTCGGATTTTGCAGATTCAGCCTCGATCACCCTGTATCCGAAGATGCTCCCTGTATGTTAGTGAAAGCGAAAAGCAATGAAAACACAGTCAAAACTCATCAGAATGGCATGAAATTTGAATGGCAGCATATATGAAAGACATAAAATAAAATGCAAAAGGAATAGTAAGGAAATATACTATATATTTCTAATCACTCCGGGGTGGGGCGATTAGGACTGCAGTAGTGCGGGGGCGCCCGAGGGCAGGACGCCCACCGTTTGGGGCTTGGTTTCGGCACCAATCCACTTGGGATGGGTCCAAAACCTCCTAGGGGGTTGTGTCAGAAAATTGGGTGGGGTATTGTGGCCAAATGTTTGGGTTTTGGGTCCGGATTGCGCTTCCAATGTTCACCCAATAACCTCCCTTCCAAAAGAGAGATCAAGGATGTAAGAAGCACAAGTGAGGGGTGAGGATGTAATTCGGTAGCACTCCATTGCTCCAAATGCTCCTGCTCTATCCTTTTTTGGGGTGAGAAGACTCACCATTTTATAGACCTGAGGGTCTCTTGTGAATGAGCATGCAGAGGCGCCACTTGGCCATCATGCCTTGTCAGGGGAGAGAAGATTCCTCCCTGATTAAGGGCTCCATGACTGCCTCTATGACTGCCCCTTTGAGCTCAAAAATGCTCACTCGCACTCCCATGCATTGAAGGTGGAGTTGAGTGGCGGATCTGAGCTACCATTTGTCAAGGTTTGACCTTTTTCCCATCAAACCTGCTATTCGCCCCACCCTAGAGCGAATGCTGCTAATCATCCCGGGGTGGGATGAATACCAGTTTGTAATCATCCCAGGGTGGAACGAGTAGGGAGCAGAGTGCCTGAAAGGTGCCAAATTGACCTTTGACCTTCCAAAACTACTGTGGGAGTGGTTAGGACCACTGTTTAACCTCTGGGGGCTGCCCTAGGGGCTATGTATGTCAATTCGATCAGTGCTTGTCGTCACATAATCGGATTGGTGTTGTTTTGGTGTCTACAGTGTGGAAACTCAATAATATTGGTATATAAGGATTTAGAGCAATCAAAATTTTGTACCACAAAATATTTCTCTTGGAAGAATGTTTGGTTACTAGAGGCTCTCCTTAAGGTCTCAATATTCCTTTGGCTAGTAGTTCAAGTTAATATTCTTACAAGAGAATATTCAAATAAAAATATGTAGAGGCTATGACACTTCTTATAGGTATTAAAGTTACAATTATAAAAGTATTAAAATATATTTCAATTGAAGGGGATTCACAAATTGTCATTAATGCTATAAAAAAAATGGATGTAGATATTGGATAGTATTATTGCTAATGTTCATCATCTATTATTGGAGATAATATTTAGGAAATATGAGCATATCTATGAAGAAGGAAATCAGGTAGTAGAATTTAGCCAATCACAATGTTGATATTTTACTTAGTAAAATTCAAATTCTAGAAGGGACTAGCCAAGTGATATTTTATTTCTTAATGAATGGAAACATAGCACTTTGAATAAAATGATGAATAAATTTGATTAAACAAGAAATGAAAAATATCTTTGATAAAAGGGGAAGTTGTTAGCTTTTTATGTAGTGTGCAATGGGAGATAGCAATCACAAGATGCAAAATGAAAGCAAGTAAAACTATGATATGACTGAAATATGCTATAGATAAAAATTATAGAAATGAATACAATGTATCTATGGAGGAAATGAACACTCCATGAATAAATATACTGGGCTATATTGCACCCATCACCAATATATGGTGATCTACACAGCACTATGCTACTACCTACAAATATGCTTTGAGCTTCTCTATATCTATCCATTACAATGAGGCTCATTTTATATAGGAAGATAGATTCCCAGGCCAACACTCTACCTAGTTATGCAAGGGACATATTACACATATACAACTTGGACATTGACACTTGTGCATTTATTACATTGCATGGAGTAACTAGATAACGTTCCCCTAAAGTAATCTAATGTTTTAAGTATGTACTTGGGAAGGTACATTTACATGACCCAAATAATGTAATATAATCTATTTCTAACACCCCCTGTATTACATTGTTTGGGTATTGAAGAATTTAGTATTGAATGTGGATCTTATTCTATTGGAAAGTAGAATTTGTATTCTCCTTCATTTCTTACTATGATCAGGTGATGCAGAGTAAGATATAACTATAACTAAAGGATATTCTTTCAATTGAATATACATTGTATTCCTCCTCTATCTACTTCATATTCTTCATCTTTAGCCTTGACTTTGACTCCAATTTTTGTGCTCTCATAGGTGGTTGTGCTGCTACATGGTTCTTGTAAGGAAGATTCTTCTTTCCTATCTTCAATATGTATAGAAGCTTCTAAACAACCACTTAAGGCATCATGATAAGATCTTGAGTTAGTAGAACCTGAAGTGCCAATGTTGCATGAGGATTGCTTTTCTAGATGTGATTCATTAAGTTTTACCTTATTTTTATTAGTTCTATCAATCCTTTTTGTTCTACATTTTCATCCTTGTAGTGTTTATATGTGAGAAATGCCATATATAATATACTCACAAAGTAAGGAAAGTGAAATGCCACTTTTTCCATTGCTTATTGATTCATTGATATGGGCTTGAAGATAGCATTTCATAGTATTAAAATTATCTTCTAAAGCTTCACTATGAATTACTTTTGAAGTTAGGTCTAGCATTTATTTAGATTTCATGAGAAGATTCATGATCCCAAGTTTTATGGCACTAGATTTTTCCTTTCTGAACCAATTATTCTTATTGATGTTTGCAGTATTTTGGGAAGTACACATCCTTATGGCTCCCTAGTTTAGGATATAGAAAGCTTATATCTTACCAATGGATTTAGAACTTGATAATATTTGGTAGATGCTATTATTATCAAGTTTTTTAGAATGCATTATGACTCCCTAGTATGTTTTGGATAAGATATAAGATGAATATAGTGCTTTTGTAAATTGTAGTTCATTTTTTGGTTGATTTTGTAAAGTTTTGTAAATATCAAAAATCAACTTTTTTGTTATCCCTTATTGCTCCTATTGAACTAAGCAATTTTTCCAAATTCAAATAGGTTTAATGTTGAATCTCTTTTGTCCCTTTTGTGAATTTTCGAGACAAGAATATTCTAAATTTCCAACCTTAGCAAAAACCTTAATAACCTATTTTACTATCTCTTTAGGATTTAATTTTTAGTATATCTAATTTCCATTAATTTAATTTGATGTAGTAACCCTTATAACTCCTAAATTTTGGAAAATTAGACGACAATAATATTTGTAAATATTTTAAAATAAATTTCCAATAGAAACCCTTTTTACTCCTAAGTTTAATATTGTAAATATTATATTGATTTGATAAAGTATTCCCTTTGAGATATGTCTTTCAATATGGTTAAATTCTTCTAAGTTTAACCTTGATTTATCAACCTTATAACTCCCAAGAAATGAAAGCACATTTAAAATGGAAATAAATATTACCTTGTACTATACAAAAATCTCAATAATCAATTTTGATTTCAGGTGTGCAAGCATTGCAATATTAACATCTGTGCTTTGGTTGTTCCCTCCAATAGAATACTTGGAACCTTCCTTGGATTTAATGCTCCAAATATGACATATTTAATCTTTTCCTTTGACCTTCCTTGACCAGAGCACTAAATGCTCTTCCACCTTGCTTCTACTCTACAACTCAAACCTATTTGTGAAGACTCATTAGTGTTGAATGCCAATGCATGAATGCTACTGAATGCTTGGTCTTTGACACCCTTGAAATGGATGAGAATCTTGTATTAAGTGCCAAGTGGCACGTCCATTTTATTATTGAGCACTTGAGCAGTAGAAGGTGCTAAAAAATACTTGTATCTTTATTTGAGTAACATTTGAACATTACATTCTTTATTGGAGTGGTTGGTATCTTTGTAGACAACTATATCTCATATTATCAATGCACCAACCTATTTCTAGTAACTCCTTTCTTGGTCAAGATGAGCGCTTGCTTCTTCAACATACCAAAAAGTGTCACTCCCCCTTGTGCATGGATGTATTCTCTAACGCTTCTTCAATGTACCCTTTGGAGGTTATTTAAATCCTATAAAATTTCTAGATCCTCCTTCATTCAATGGCACTTTCTTGTGAGTTGTTTCCATCTGGAATGAGGAGCAACGATTTCGAGGGTTGAGAACCAATTTTGAGCAATGCAATATGGAGATTGAAACACTCCATTGGTGCCTTATTATTATTATTTTAAAACATATTATATGTTCTCATTTTGTAGATGATTTTAATCTTGAATGTAATGATGTTTCTCCCTTTGTTTTGTGCCTTGTATTTTGCATGTTTGATCATCTAATATATGAGGAGTATGAGCCCTTAAAGTTGCTCCTTTCGCTATGCTTGGAGAGTGATAGTATTCGATTGCCTTTGGATGGTTTTTATAGTGGATATTGTGCCTTTACAACACCTTCAGATCTGTCCTCATTCCCGTATAAACTAGATTAGGATAGTGCAATACAATGTAACAAATTTATGTATAAAATAACCATTGTTGCACCCTCTTTTACACTCTTTTTTTAGGTCTGAATTTCTGGTTTTGTGGCAGAATTTTTGAGTGTAATATAGGGGTTTTGAGGTTGTCTCTTTGATTAGATACCTTCCCCTTTTTTCTTGTATACTTTTATGACAAATCCAATATTAGATAGAAGTATACATAAGCTCCTTATTTGATGCAATTTTCTGTACTTTTCTCCTTGCAACTAACACTATAATGCTTTGGATTTGAGACTCGCCAAGTCTCAATATTTGAAGCTTTTATTTCTAATTTTTGTTAGTTGTCTTCTTCTTCAAATTTTAGAGGAATCTAACCTATTTTGGTGGCTTCATTTGGATACTATGTGTTGCATATTTTTGTGCACTAATAGTGTCTTTAGACACTTTGTCAATTTCTGTTTTTGCACCCTTCTCAAGAACACAAAAAGTAATCTTTTTGAGAGCAATAGAATAGTGCAAATGAATCTTATAATATTTCACTTTTAATGCTCTAACAATTTTACCTTATCACTCCAATCAAATCTCAAAATAATACCCTTAATAAATTCACAACAACTAATCAAGAATAATCTAAAATGAATCTTCAAGAATTATTCTACAATTTCCTTAAAATCAATATTGTAGGACTTAGTCATGTTTTTCTTTCCAAAGTAGATGATATATAGTTGATAGATAGTTGTGATTCAAAAATATAATCAACTCCTAATGTGCAAATGAACCTTAAAAAGGAACCTTTCACTTTTTACACTTTTGAAGACTGTAATCCAATTTTAGTTTTTGTAAATTTAATCCAAATTAAGGTGCTTTAACAAATTTGATAAATAATTCAATTAATGAATATACTTGCACCAATAGTTGATTAATTTTTTGTATTTCTTTTGCTGCTTCTGTAGAGGATGTAGATATTAGTGTTTAAGATCACCATGTTCCTGCTTCGAGTAAGATCTTGTTGCTTTTCGTAGGTTGTCCTAAACAACTCATTCTTCACCAAAATATGGTCTCGAACTTTCTTTCACGAGCCTCGGATTTGGTGGCTTGTTATCAACTTGTAGTCTCCTCCTTTTGTTTTATATTTGGAGAAGTCTTTGTCTCTAAAGTAGTGCCTTCTTGCTATGAGAGGTAATATTCAAATATCTTGGATTTGGAGAGCTTCTCTTATCTTTAAGTCTTCTTGTCAAATTTTGACTTCAATAAGGATCTTTTTCTCAAGATTTTGAATGCCTTGAGGTCTTCACTGGATTATTCTTCTAGGATTTGAAACTCCTTGTAGGGTTATGCATAAGAGGTAGGACCCGAAAGGTACTTATAAAAAAATGGTGAAACTATTTCGAAACGACGATGAAACCTGTCGAATTGCATGTATGATGGCATGGCGAATGACCTTAATTTTTCCCAAAAAATTGGCAAAAAATGGTGAATTTCAAAGTTTTGTCGGACCAGGTCAAAAAGAGGTCGACGACGTTTAAAATCGTGGCAAAGGCTTGGACGCGAAATTTGGCCCGGTCATGGACCGGATGCATAATATGGTCCGACCTCGGACCGGGTGCATAATATGGTTCGGCCTCGAACCAGATGCATAATATGGTCCGGCCTCGAACCGGATGCATAATATGATCCGGTCTCGGACCGGGTGCATAATATGTAACGGTCTCGGACCGGGTGCATAATAAGTACTGGTCTCGAACCGGATGCATAATTATGATCGACAACATTCAAAATTTGGGTATTCAAGTAAGAGATCTGATATGGCCTCTTTCTGAACATTGTAGTAGGCAAAAATTCAACTATACTCATCAAGGAAAATACCTACTCTTCTTATCCTGGATCTTCACCTTTTTACCTAACAATCTAACTAAAATGTTATGAAATATTTGGACATAAACCCTAGGATAACTACAATGATATCTCCTCCTCCTTTCTTGCCATATTTTTCAATTAAATGAGGTCCGGTGCAAACAAGAACCCGGTTAAAAGTACTCCGGTTGCAAAAAAATTGGTCTATCACGAACCGGGTGCATAACATGATCCGGGGGGACTCGGATGCATAATATGATCCAAGTGACCTGAATGCATAATATAATTTGGCAGTAACCCGGATGCATAAAATGATCTAGAGGCAGCCCGAATGCATATTATGGTCCGAGCGATGACCGGATGCATAATATGATCCGGACGACGATCGGATGCATAATATGTTTCGGCTATGACCCGGATGCATAATATGATCCGATGGCGGCTCGGATGCATATTATGATCTAGAGGATGACTGGATGCATAAAATGATCCGAATGATGATCGGATGTATATTATGGTTTGGGCGATGACCGGATGCATAATATGACCCGGACGATGATCGAAAGCATAATATGTTTCGGTTGTGACCCGGATGCATAATATGATCCGATGGCATGCTTTAGAGGATGATCGGATGCATAAAATGATCTGAACGATGACCGGATGCATAATACGCTCCGATAGTGACCCGGATGCATGATATGATCCGATAGTGGCCCGACCATAGTTTGTTTCGACCATCACCTAGAAGCATACTGCAAACTGGTGTGCCTAGTATGATGCTACCACATGTCCAATATTGCATGTCAGTACGATGTTGCCACATGTCCATTATCTTTCTCCATCTATATAAGGGCATCAACTATCATTTTATCATTTTGTTCTATGACTACTACAACCAAACCTAACCTTTTTGATCGACCTTTTGATTCCAATCCTTTTTCTTCCACTTCCAACTACTTGCAATGGATACCCCTTTTGCAACCACACCAAAATTCAAGAATATTTCGTGCACTTTGATATCAGATCTGATAACAACTCCAGGGATGGATTTTTAGTGGCTCAATAACATAGGTTTATCAACCCTCGTTTCCATGCCACATTTTAGAACAGATAAAGTTCTCCTACAACATATTATCTCTGGTTATGACCATGATAGGGGTACAGTGAACATTAAACTACGAACTAGAAATCTGGTTTTCAGCATCACCCCTGGAGATATTCATAGATTGATAGCTCTTCCATTCATTGGTTTTAATCAAGTGTCGACGAGGATGCAACTTTCTCTAGATGACAAAGCACACCTCGAAAACAACTACGGTCTTTCATCGAAATATTTGGCAGGTATAAATCTTGTGAGTTATATTTTATTAATTTTCAATGTTTCAAATTTGTAAATTGACATCTAATTTTTTTATGCAACTTCTTCCGCCAAATCAAAAAGAGGTTTATCGATAAGCGATGTTAACCATCAAACTCTGAAGGCCATCATCAAATTTTTCTAGGCCAGACTTATTCTGATGGGAAGACCAAAAATTCTATTTTGGGCACTTGCTTATATTGTTCAGTCTGAGAAAAGTCACAAGTTCGATTGGTGTACTTATATTTCAGATCGAATCAGGACCGAGTTGCACACGGTCCAAGTGAAAACCGCCAAGACTCAGCCCATTGTGGGCACTGTAAATTATCTTTTAGCTTTATATTTTGAGTGTTTTCATAATTTGTTAGCTACTCCTATACCAACTGTAGTGCATGCAACACTACAGTCTATTGCCATGACACTAGAGGAATTGCAGGTAATAACTACATCATTGGCCTTGACATACTATTTTATAGCTTACCACATTCCCTTTTTTAATTTTTCTTTTCATCTATATGTAGGCGAAGGTAGAAATTTCAAGGAGTAAACAGATGGTTGCCAATAGGGGTCACAGGCCGGAACAAATAGGTGATTCTGAAGACACGGGCTCTGAAGCAACACCTGTTGCTATGCAGAGGTCACACAAACATTCTAGGCAAGCAACTACTCCTGGGGTTTCTCGTACACCTAGGTATGCACAAAATGTGCAAGCCGAATCTAGTGTGGCCAACCCCTCCCCCGACCCCATTGCAGGACAATGTCAACACATTTCTTCATCTTCAGGTAAATCTATGTGTAGTTAATTTAAATAAAAATATTTTTTATTTTATGAAGAATTCCAACAAAATGTTTTTGACTATTTTTAGTTGATTCACAAGTTCAACAAGTAACATCACAAGTTAGAGGGCATATGCCACCACCGCCTCCACATGCATCACAGTCACCGGTTTCACGATAACAACAAGTTCCACCAAATCAGCAACAGGCACTGGCACAACCTTCGACAATGCCTATGCGAGGGCAAGTCAATGTTGGAAAATGATTATTTTCACAGAGATCATAGGGCACTACACGAGGTTCTGGGCATGGGTTTTCACACCCACAGAGATCACAAATGCCAGCAGCAAGTTCTGGGCATGGATGGTCTCAATTTACATTTTCTACAACTTCACAGGCACCAGAATGCTCTAGGTAGGGATTGGATAATATTCCACTTGATGATGATTTCATGCTTCAAGGCAACATTGTAGGCTTCAGGGCAACATAAGTGCTTAAATATATAGCACAAGAAGAAGCCCCTACAGCTGAGCAGACATCAGTACCACCCACTCGGGGTCCTCAAACTGAGGATGATGTTGTTAATTTTAATGAAAATATTTCATTGGCTGAAAGTACTGAGTCAAAAATTAAGGAGTTTGTGTTGAAATATTTGCATGAGTTGAAAGAATGGGAATATCGGGCAAAGGTCCTTATTAGGGAAATTAATTCCCGATATAAAATTTTTGAAAAAAGGGAATCTATTTATTCTTTGGTCAAATTTGAACCTGAAAAGCTTGATGGCCTGCTAGAACATGCTACATCAGGAATTGTTAAATCTGATTTTATATATGATGATGATGTGTTAAATGTTGTTGTTAGTAGATTGGAGAATGTTAATGTTGAAGCCCAAGCATTTTACAACCAATGGGCTTTTGATAAGGACAAGGTTGCAGTTGTTGAGACTGCAAGAGAATTGGTCGAGGTAAAAAAGTTATATGTATTTCAATTTTCTATTGCAGTTAAATTTTTATTTTTCTTGAAAATTTGTAATAATTTCAATATATCCCTTTTAAATTAAGTTTTCAATTTGGTTTTGCAGTCAAACTTTGAAAATCTGAAAACATAGGTTAAGAGCATGGATGTCAATATTCTTACAACAAAGTCATGTTTGATGAAATCAATGGAAATGAAAAAAATGCAAGCAAAGGTTTCAAAAAACAATCATTTGAAAAAATACATCAGAGAGAAGCTGCAAGAAGATCCGGATAAGGTGCTTGACAAAATGAAAGAATCACTTCCAACAATACTTGAAGATCCAAACAAAGAAGAAGCAGCATGTGTGGCAAGTATTGTTAAAGTACATGACAACCTTGTTAGAGTTGGAGCACTGCAAGAAGAGAGTGTCACAGAAGCTAGTAAAGGAAAAGAAACGACAACTCCAACCACTAGTGAAGCATCCATGCACCAATCAAATGATTGAAAATGTTGAAAATATTTTTAAAATACTGCAATATGTAATTTCTCTTTGAAATTGGTATGTAATATTTGAGACTTGAGTTGGAAAATGTTTTAAAAAACTGCAATATATTTATTTCTGTTTGAAAATGTTATGTTATATTTGGGTTTACAAATGTTTGAACGATGTATTATGTTTCTTTTTGAACTAGTTAATATGAAATTTTCTGTTTGAAAATGTCATGTAATTTCTGTTTGAAATATTGAGTAAAGCTTTCATATGCTTGAACTAGGGTTTGTGCAAAGAACATGAGTGTCATTGTTATGTGAAGTTGTGAAAGAACATGAGTACCATTGTTATGTGAAGTGGTGAGCTATCTTAAACTAGGGTTTGCAAAGATCAAGAGTATCATTGTTATGTGAGGATTGTTTGATTGACATTGTTGTTGAAGTGATTGGTTGAGTGAAGAACTTGAACTAGGGTTTGAAAAGATCATGAGTATGATTTTTATGTGAGGATTACTTGATAAGCATTGTTGTTGAAGTGATTGATTGAGTGGAAGTGATTGAGCTTAGTTGAGTGGATGTGTTGAAGTGATAGTTCAAGTTCTATGAAACAAATTGTTCCATATTCTAAATTGATTTGAGAAAGAGGTTGAGTATTTGGGTTCAAAAATGTTTGAACGATATGAGGGTGGGGGTTTTTGAACTAGTTAATATATTTCTTTTTAAAATAGTTAATTTGTAGTTATGATGCACATAATTTGGGTTTGAAAATGTTATGTAATATTTGAGTTTGAAAATGTTATGTAATATTTGGGTTTACAAATGTTTGAATGATGTAATATATTTCTTTTTGAACTACTTAATATGAAATTTTTTGTTTGAAAATGCTTTAAACAGACTGCAATATGTAATTTCGGTTTGAAAATGTTATGTAATATTTGAGTTTGAAAATGTTATGTAATTTTCTATTTGAAAATGCTTTAAACAGACTGCAATATGTAATTTCGGTTTGAAAATGTTATGTAATATTTGAGTTTGAAAATGTAATGTAATAAAAATCTTCTTTTATAAGCATTGTTGGAAATATTGAGTAAAGCTTTCATATGCTTGAACTAGAGTTTGTGCAAAGAACATGAGTGTCATTGTTATGTGAAGTTGTGAAAGAACATGAGTACCATTGTTATGTGAAGTGGTGAGCTATCTTAAACTAGGGTTTGCAAAGATCAAGAGTATCATTGTTATGTGAGGATTGTTTGATTGGCATTGTTGTTGAAGTGATTGGTTGAGTGAAGAACTTGAACTAGGGTTTGAAAAGGTCATGAGTATCATTGTTATGTGAGGATTACTTGATAAGCATTGTTGTTGAAGTGATTGATTGAGTGGAAGTGATTGAGCTTAGTTGAGTGGATGTGTTGAAGTGATAGTTCAAGTTCTGTGAAACAAATTGTTCCATATTCTAAATTGATTTGAGAAAGAGGTTGAGTATTTGGATTCAAAAATGTTTGAATGATGTAATATATTTCTTTTTGAACTAGCTAATTTTTAGTTATGATGCACATAATTTGGGTTTGAAAATGTTATGTAAAATTTGAGTTTGAAAATGTTATGTAATATTTGGGTTTATCATTGTCAATGAAATGAGGGTTGAGACACCAAGACACAAACATACAATTTTACAATCTACAAAAATGATATAAGCCATGTAATTTTAAAACAATAATGTCATTTAAAACAACAATTCATTGAAATCATATAAATCTGGAACCATATTGAGGAATCTGCTATCAAATCAATTTGTGTTTATCATTGTCAATGAAATGAGAGTTGAGACACTAAGACACAAACATACAATTTTACAATCTACAAAAATGATATATGCCATGTAATTTTAAAACAATAATTGATTTAAAACAATTCATTGAAATCATATAAATATGGAACCATATTGAGAAATATGCTATCAAATCAATTCATGTTTATCATTGTCAATGAAATGAGAGTTGAGACACTAAGACACAAACATACAATTTTACAATCTACAAAAATGATATATGCCATGTAATTTTAAAACAATAATGTGATTTAAAACAACAATTCGTTGAAATCATATAAATCTGGAACAATATTGAGAAATATGCTATCAAATCAGTTCGTGTTTATTATTGTCAATGAAATCATGGAAAATTATCACTATGGAAGCTGAAACATATCGGCTTGTCCAAAATCATTATGAAGCATAGCAAAAATCTGTGTCTCCACCATCTGATCACTGAAAGCATCATCATCGTCATTATCAATCGTATTCAACGTTCCTCTTCTGTCTACCAAGGAACTCCAGTATTCCAATGCTCTATCATACGAAAATGTATCCAACTGATATGAAGACACATAAATTCTTAAACAATTTTCTAAATTCTTGTCGAGTCTATTGCGGATTTTAGATTTAACAAAAGCAAGTGCATTGAAAACTCTTTCATCTTCGATTGACCCCAAAATCATTGTTTCACATAATTCATATAAACGAAAGTATTCACTTATAGTATCTTTTAAGACTATGCTTGGATATAATTTTTGCCACAAACGTGTAGTGGAACCAATCTCATGGACACTTGTCATATGTGATGTTTGCAAAACCATTGTTCTTCCAAAATGCGATGACTGTTCTTTCAAAAGATCACTGTTGAGTATACCATTAATTTCAACACCATTGACTTCCACACTCTTACTGAAATGGTCAATGAGATTACCCATATATTTAATAAACAACTCATTTGTAGAACTGTATTCAGTACAAGGTCCCCAAAACATGGGGTTAACAACACCCATGGACTCAAGCAACTCATCTCTCTGAAACCGTTCTCTTATCTCACCTATCAAATTTTTTGCTATATTTGACAAATTACTCTTTGTTTTCTGTATTACAACATGAAATCTATTATGTGTTACAAGAACTTCTTCAAAATATTCCACAACAATACTTGATTGCCTTTCAAAACAATAAACAGGTATCATCTTTTCATGAACATTAATACAGAGATGATCATTGATGTCAAACTTCAAGAAGCTTTTTGGATTGTTCACGTTTATCAATGTATTCCAACTATCAAATACAGGTTATGTAAAATCTGCATTAGACACATATAATGTATCAAGAAGCACACATATTTGTTTTCTCATCCTCATAAAATCAACGATATAGATGGATCTCTCTTGTGCAAAATTAATTAATCTGTTCATTTCTTTTAACATTGGAAGAATACCACATAATGTCAAAAGTGTTTCCAAGTCAGTCAAACGGAACAACATATCTTTTGCCTTATCAACTATTCTACGATTTGCATGCATAAACCCTATCAGTGATTGATATTCTACCAAAACTCTCTGAGCAAGTTGATACAGTGAAATCCATCTTGTATCCACATATTTTAACATTTTTTCCCTTTTGTAACTCCTAGTGTAAATTGCTGAAACTCTGCAAATATTTTCAGACTTAATGAGAAATAAGAATGAATATCACGAACAAGGTTTTCTACTTTAGCAACATTTGAAAATGTGCTCACAATTTTATATGCAAGATTTACTCTATGAGCCATATAGTGAATGGGGATCATATATGGGGCAATTGTGGTTTGGAGTCGAACACACATACCAGACCTATGACCTTGCATAATAGTAGCTCCATCAGCTCCAATGCAAATTAACTTTGTTGCTATGTCTATATCATTCATTCCCGCAATATTCTTTAAACTTTTAACAACATTATAAATATTTTTTGCATTTGAAATTTCCAACATCTTATGTATTCCCAACAAAATAGGCCTTCTAACATGATTTTGAAATGTGTACACATGCATGCAAATCCAAGAAGTGTTATCCACAATTGTTACCTCATCAATAGAAAGTGAAATGAATTTGGCAAGTTTTACTTGCTCCCTTAGGTCTTCTTTCTCAACCAAAGATAAACATTTTACCATTTCCCAACCACTTCGGTCTGACCAATGAGAACTAGGAAGGTTTTGCACATTAAAAAGGCATAATAGCTGCTTATAATCAATAAAATTGGACATTGGTCTACCTTTCTTGAGAATATTGTAAACAATGGCAAACTGCTTACTTTTTGAAGCAAAAATAGTCTTCTGTAATTTGTGAAATTGGGCTCCAATTGTTCCACCTTTCTCAACAAGAGATTGTTGTTGCTTTAAGTGATTGTCATATTCTATAGCATATCTTAAATGCATACATTCTGATGCATCCTTCCACTTAACTTCTTTACTAACTTCACCATTACTTTTTATAACTTTTACATAAGATTTGCCAACATGTTTTTCAATTGTATCAATCTTGTTTTGAAGCCTATGATCCTTACCAAGTCTCCAACTGCAAATTTTGCATCTACATTCTTTTTCATCAATTTGGTTATCCTCAGTCATGACAGGCTCAAGCCAGGGAAATATTTCCACCCATTCTTTCCTAAATCCCCTTCCAAGTATCCAGAGAGATGCTTTTCTTTTTTGGAATTTTTGGTTGAAGATTCAATTGAAGCTTGTAATGATTTTGATTTATCACTTTCATTTTCAATTTGTTGGAAAATTACCATTGGTAAAAGGTTAAAAAGAGTATTTTACCTTGGGTAAGTTTACTTACCTTTTACCTTACCTGGACGGTAGTTGGATGGCAGCATCTTTGGGCGGCAAGAGAGTTTTAATTTAATTTCTATTCCCTTCCCTTATCTTCTCCTATTCCCCCCTTTTCTCTAGTATGGTTATTTTGTGTTTATTTAAATCAATTGTAACCTAATTTCAAGTTAATGCATATTTTACCTTTGCATCGAATAGCTCACCTCTCACATTTAGTATCAGAGCTAAGAGCCAAGACTGGCCCGAATCCCGAGGTGATGGGACCCGCAGTTTGAGGTAAAAACATAGATCTTGAGGCAGCCCACAGGACCCGAGGAGGCCCATAGAAGCAAATCGACATGATTCCTAAGGCACTGGAGTAGATCGACATGATTCCCGAGGTGCTGGTGGAGCTGGACGTGACAGGCACAGGCAGACACGTGGCAGCGATGACGGTTCGACAAGCGGCGACGGTTCGACACGTGGCGGTAGCGGGTGCGTGCGTGAATTGAACCACGTGACAAAAAAGGGCGTCGACGATCGTCGATTTCCCAAAGGCAATCAAAAACTTAGGCGCGTTAAATGCCTTATAAATCCCAAATTCATCCCTGCGGGATGAATGTGGGACTAAAGTCCCACTTTTTTGCAAGGGTTTGAAGAGCGCCCACATAGTGTGAGCACCCTTCAAAGGGTTTTAAATATTTGAGGGCACGTTGGGCTATCGGATCAGCCACGCAGCCCGACTGGCAGGGGCGCCAGTCTTAAGTCGCTGCTCGCGAGGTCGCGAGTTCGACCTGCAGCACGGATAAATTTAAAAAAAAAAAAATCTCTAAAGTTTTTTTTTAATTTTTTTTTTTTGTTTTTTAAAATTTTAAATCATTTTTATATAAATTTAAAAACTATATAGTATAAATTTAAAAAAAAAAAAAAAACAATTTTTTTTTAACATTTTTTTTAAAATAAGTTTATCTATATAATTTTTATATAAAAGTGTTATTTAAAATTTGAAAAATTTAAAATTTTTGAAAGGTTTTATTTATCATTTGAGTTGATGATTGACATTTCCTAAGAGGAAATAGTTGTAAAATTTTTTTTTTTTTACGCTTTAAGAGGTAAAAAAAAAAAATTAGTAAAATTTCCTAAGAGGAAATCTTTGTAAAAGAAAATTTATGGGAAATTTTCTTAAATGATAAGATCGAAAGGATGTTACCAAGAACTTTGTAGTTTTTTACTGATAACAAACGCTGAAAGCTTTGATGAGCACGTGAGAACACTAGGCTTAAATTCAGTCTTTTCACAGTTGCAAAATGCGGTTATTGCACAACAGAGAAATCCTGATCTAGGATACGAAGCAGATTCAGAAGATAACTCCTTTGGGAGCAGATTTGAACAATATGATACAGTGGAGATTGCTCCACAAGGATCTGAATATACTCATTATTGTAATTCAGTTGAAATCCTACAACCTCCTTCCCCTAAAATTATATTGATCAGAGATGACGACGAACAAGTCACTGACAATTTTGTAATTGCTGAATCACAACAACAAGAGTGAGTTGTTTATGATTGTAAATCAAGCAAGGCTTGATAGTTTGTAAAGTATTTTTGAAATAAGACTATATAAGAAAGGTTTCTTGTTTTAATATATTGTAATGGGATCAAATAACAATCTACCAATCCCCGAATTCAGTGGGGATAATTATGAGTACTGGTCCATCAAAATGAGGACATTACTCATAGGAAAAGGACTATGGGATAGTATTGAAGACGGTTACACTGCTCCAACAGATTGGACTACTTTGAGTGCAACTGAAAAGATCTTCAAAGATGCACATAAAAATAACTCTTTTGCCTTATACCATCTTCAAGCGACATTAGATCCAAGTATCTTTCTTAGAATTGCATCTTACTTAACTGCCAAATATGCATGGAATGCCTTGAAAGAAGGATTCCAAGGAAGTGATAAAGTGAAGCAAGTCAGGCTTCAGACCTTAAAAAGAGATTTTGAAAATCTCAAAATGAAGGAAAATGAAAGAGTCGGTGACTACTGTGTATGAGTCAAAGCAGTAGTTGATATGATGCAAACTTTAGGTGATGACACAAAAGTTGAAACAATTGTGAAGAAAGTGTTGAGAACACTTCTTCCTGAGTGGAATCACATTGCCATCATAATTGAAGAATCAAAAGACCTTTCTACTCTTACATTTAATAGTTTGATTGGATCATTAACATCACATGAAGAGAGACTTCAAGGAGCACCTTCAACAAGCTATGGAGGTGATGACAAAGCCTTCACTTCGAACGAAGTTGCAAGACGAGGACAAGGAAGAGGCCGAGGCAGAGGACAACAACAAAGAGGTAAAGGCCAAAGCAACTCCTACAGAGGAGGAAATCAAAATAGAGATGGAAATCAAAATAGAGGAGCCAATCAGAACCAAAGCGACAATGCAGGCCATGGAAATCAAGGACGAGGAAGTAACAAGACTAAAACAACTTGTTTCAATTGTGGGAAACAAGGACACTTCACTCGTGACTACTGGTCAAAGACTTCAAAAGATCAAAGCAGTCAATATGGCTCATTCTACGGAGAAGAATAAGGTCCATCAAATCTTTTTCTCTCTTATGGACAGTCAGATCAAAATCTTAAAGATACATGGATTTTGGATACTGGTTGCTCCAACCACATGAGTGGCAAAGAAAATCTCTTTGCTACATTAGATTCAAATTACAAATCCCATGTTAAGTTAGGGGATAATGAATCTTTGCAAGTTGAAGGCATTGGATCTATGGAAGTTCCAACAAAAGAAGGCCTTAAAAAGGTGAATGACATATACTATACTCCTTAGCTACAACACAATTTGTTAAGTGTTGGCCAAATTATGGAGAAGCATTACAAATTAGTTTTTGATGAAGGAAAATGTACAATCCTTGATAAAAACAATTGTAACAGAGTCATCACAGAAGTACCTATGACAAATAATAGGTTATTCCCTCTAAAATTTGGTGAGCCAGGGGGAGCTCAACTTGCAAACATTGCTATTACAAATCCAAGTGTATTGTGGCACTTGAGATATGGTCACCTCAATTCCGCTAGCTTAAAAATGTTAACATCACAAGCTATGGTGACAGGACTACCAACAATTCAAGAACATAAGAAGGTATGCGAAGCATGTGCTTTTGGAAAGCACTCCAGAACAAAGTTTCCAAGAGGCCAAGCGTGGAGAGCAAGCTATCCTCTTCAGCTAGTACATTTGGACATATGTGGTCCAATGCAAACAAAAAGCCTTGGAAACAATTCTTATTTCCTAACATTCATAGATGATTATTCTAGAATGTGTTGGATCTATTTTCTAAAACACAAATATGAAGCATTTGATTGCTTCATAGACTTCAAAAATAATGTAGAAAAGCAATGTGACTACTATGTCAAATGTCTTCAGCATTGATAGAGGAGGAGAGTACTCCTCAAATGAATTTTTAAATTATTGTAAGCAAAATGGGATAAAAAGGTAGTTCACCACTGCCTATACCCCACAACAGAACAGTGTGGCTGAGAGAAAGAACCGCACCCTTGTTGAAATGGCACGAAAAATGCTTCAGACAAAGCATCTAACATACAACTATTGGGCAGATGCAGTGAGAACTAGTGCATATATTCTAAATAGAAGTCTGACTTCTAGTTTAGATGGTATCACTCCTTATGAAGGATGGTACGATAAGAAACTAAATGTCAAAATTTTTTGAGTATTTGGTTCTTTAGCTTATGCACACATTCCTAAGGAGAAAAGAAAGAAGCTTGATCCCAAGAGTCAAGCATGTATTTTTGTAGGGTATTGTGAATCAACCAAATGGTATAGATTGTACAATCCCAAGACACATAAAATAATTATCTCCAGGGATGTAATTTTTGATGAAGGGGGAGAATGGGGTCATGAAAAATTTGTTGATATAGACTCTAATTCGGAAAGTTCCACATTTGTACAACCCAAGAAAAGTAGTGGAAGTAGTTCCCCACCACAAAGTCCAAATCAAGAATCTTCATCAAGTACATCAAGTGGTACATCAAGTCCAAGAGGGACTACTTTGTTGGCACCCCCAAACTCTTCGAAACAATTTCAGAGATCTGTAAGCGCTCCAAGTCCGATGGATATTGATCCAGTTTCTCAAAGGAAAGAGACAAATAGAGGAAAGCTTATACTATAGAGTCATCCATCTTCTCAAATGTTGGATAGGAATTTCCAACAAAGATACACTAGGAGTCAAGCTAGTGAGATGGACGACATTTTGTCAAGACTTGAAAATATTCAAATGTCAGGAGATGATGAGTCTCATGAAACAAGGGGTGATGTAGTCAATTATGCTTTGTTGGTCGTCGCACGCCTAGAACCATCTAGCTATGAAAAAGCATGTACTGAAAGTATATGGCAAGTTACCATGGAAGAGGAAATATCCTCAATTAAAAAAAATGATACTTGGGAGCTTGTGAAGCTTCCCAAGGGAAAAAAATGTGTTGGATGTAAATGGGTCTATAAGACCAAATTCAATGCTAATGGAAGCATGTTGGCAATTTTGGGTACCTTGGGTACATTGCTCTTGCTCAAGTGAATAAGTTGTCATTGATGTCAAGAAGCTTTTGAAGGAATTTGATTTGATGTAAAATAATTTGTTTTGATGAAGGTTCGGCATGACAGGTTCGAAAGAAAGTAAGTTTGAAAAATGTCGCGATATCGTGACATGTCGCATTTTCGCGACTTAAGCAGGAGAGAGAAAGCTTTCTAGAAAAGTGTCGCGATATCGCGACATGTCGCATTTTTGTGACTTACGCAGGCGAGAGAAAGTTTTTTAGAAAAGTGTCACGATATCGCGACATGTCGCAGTTTCGTGACTCAAAGAGGAGAGAGAATGTTCGGAGTCAGAAATGTCACGATTTCGCGACATATTGCAAGGAAGGTTGAACGGACGGAAAAGTGTCACGATTTCGCGACATGTTGCAGGAGAGAGAGTCCGAAAGAAAAAATGTCATGATTTCGTGACATAATGCAAGAGAGAGAGTTCGGGAGAAAAAGTGTCGCGATATCGCGACATGTCGGGTTTTCATGACCCGAAGAAAAGAAAAGCGCTAAGGAGAAAAAGTGTCGTGATTTCGCGACAAGTTCGAAGAGAGAGAAAGTAGCAAGATAAAGTGTCACGATTTCGCGACATGCTACAGAAGTCGAAGTGAGAGCTGTCATGATTTTGTGACATGTTGTAGAACTCGAAGTGAGAACTATCACGATTTCGTGACATGCAGCAAAGGGAAGAGTCTGAAATGAGAACTGTCACGATTTCATGATAGGTTGCAAAGAAGACGTACGGATGCAAAAAGTGTCATGATTTCGTGACATGTTGAAGAGAAAGCGTATGGATGCAGAAAGCGTCACGATTTCATGACAGGTTGAGATGGCAGCATACGGTTGGAGAAAGTGTCACGATTTCATGACAAAAATAGAAAGCAAGTCTTCAACAGAAGAAGCATCGCGATTTCGTGACGATTTCAAGAAGGAAGAGCTCGAAGGCGAAAGCGTCACGATTTCGCGACATGTTCCAGTTTCACGGGCGTAAGGCAGAGAAAAGCATAAGGCAGCGAAAGTGTCACGATTTCGTGACATGTTCCATTTTTGCTAGTGCAAGCCGAGAAGAGGTTGAGAAAGTGAGAAGTGTCGCGATATCGTGACAAAAGCTAAAAAGAAGACGAAGGAGTTA
Source organism: Wollemia nobilis (assembly GCA_028583015.1). NCBI lineage: Eukaryota > Viridiplantae > Streptophyta > Pinopsida > Araucariales > Araucariaceae > Wollemia > Wollemia nobilis. The sequence continues at coordinate 20,472,535 of JAQPPZ010017235.1, forward strand.
GAAGTGTCACGATATCGCGACATAAGAAAAGAAGAAGAGTATGCAAGCAGAAAGTGTCGCGATATCGCGACAAAAGCCAAAAGCAAGTGTACGGAGGCAAAGATGTCACGATATCGTGACATGTTGTAGTTTCACGGTAGAAGCTACAGGAAAGTTACAGAGACAGTGAAGCCGACAGAGTTAAATATGAGCCGACGAAGATTAGGGTTATGACAAGAATTTGAGCCGACGTAGTTTAGGGTTTGCAGCCAACTAAGATCAAGGTTTTGATCTTGAAAATGTTAGTATAAAAGAAGGGCTATTTGGAGAGTTGTGTATCGATTTTGAGGTGTGCGTTCGAAGTGCGATGTTCACAGATAGAGTGCGGGGGAGGAGTTTGATCATCGAGAATAGAGTGCATTTTGTCGAATCATCTAAGTGAGAGAGATCGCAAGGAATCAGAGTGCACGAAGATGGTGCTACTGTGTTTGCACAAAGGAGCAGAAGCGGTCGTTGGATGCGTCGTTGAATGAGCATCAAAGTGTGCGAGATACAGCCGAAAGAGTGCAGTTAGCACAGAAGTGGGGAGTTGATGCTCAGAGTGTGCGAAGACAGTGCACAGTGTGTGCAGAGAGACGCCTGAGAGAAGGCAAAGTGCGGCTATAAAAGCACAGAAGTTGTGTATGTATTGGAGCAGTCTGGGCAGGTTCTAGTGAGAACTTGCAGAGCAGATCTGAGACAAGTCTTGGTGAAGACTTGGGTGAAGATCAAGCAAGCTTTAGTGAAAGCTTGTGAACCACTTTTGTGAACCAGATTTGAGGACCAGTTGAGGACAGAGATTGGTGTAGATTTGAGGTCATTTGTGCCAGACCGAAGGACTGTGTTTGGTGCAGATCAAAGAAAGACGAACGAGGACATTTGTGCTAGACCGAAGGACTATGTTTAGTGCAAATTCGAGGACCAATTTTGGAGGTGACAGAGTTGAGGACAGAGGTCTCCAGCCAGAGAAGGGAAGACAGGTGTCTTCTGTGGATAGAGTTCCATTTGCTAAGGGCAACGGAGGCAGAGGTCTTCTAGAGGATCACCAGCCAGAATAGAGCTAGGGGATTGGTGTCTCCTTTGGGTTGGTGCCCATAAACATTGTAATCGGGAAAGGTATTCCCAGAATTTGATTTGATAAAATTTAGTGAAATATTTTATCCATGGAGTAGCCCACTTTGGGTGAACCACGTAAATTGTTGTGTCTCTATTGTGGATGGTGTTTTGTGCATTGTTTTGATTACGGCTATTGATACTGCTATCTATACACTGCATAATATTAAATTGAAATTTGAATTGAAGGAAAAAGTAAAAAGTAGTCTTATACTGTTCACCCCCCCTCTCAGTATAAGCTTGTGTTCTTCAATTGGTATCAGAGCCGGTGCCTTCGAAAAGTTTAACAGCTTGAAGGAAAAGCTAGCAAAGAACACAATGGATTATTCAAGTGGCAATGCAGCACCTATTCTCGATGGATCAGATTTTGGTCTTTGGAGTGCAAGGATGAAGGTTCATCTAATGGCACTTGGGAATGAGGTTTGGGAAGTGATTGAAGACGGGTACACTATTCCTGAACATGGTCCTTATACTAAAGAAGACAGGCTCCTACATCACAACAATTCAAAAGCAATGAATGCAATCCTGAAAGGTTTACAGAAGGCAGATCTTACCAAGGTGATTCACTGCAAGACAACTAGTGAAATGTGGAAACAGTTGTAGGTGGTTCACACAGGTGATGTAAATGTCCGAAAGGCTAAGTTGAGACACTTCAAAGGTATGTTTGAACAACTCAAGATGAATGATGATGAAAATATTAGTGACTACATGCTTCGTATGGATGAGGTTGTTAACTCCATGAAAGACTTAGGTCTTGAGCTTGCTGAAAATGATGTTTGTGATAAGATTTTAAGATCTCTTCCTAATAGATTTAGTGAAAATATTTTTGCTATTGAGGAAGCTAAATATTTGGATAAGTTGAAAAAGGATGAGCTCCATAGTATACTTGCAAGCATTTGAGTTGAGAACTCAAGTGAAGGTTGATGTCAAGAAAGAGGCAACTTTCAAGGCTACCAAGAAATCCAAGGGTAAACAGCTTCAAGAGAGTGATGAGTCTTCCAGTGATGAAGAGGCATATTACAGCAAGAAAGGCAAGTTCTCTAGAAAGCACAAAAGCGTGAAAAATATAAGATGTTTCAATTGTGGAAAGTTTGGTCATTATGCTATTGACTGTACTGTTCCCAAGAATGAAAGTGATGAAGATATACAGGATTCTAAGAGCAAGGATTCTGAAAAGCACAAGCATCACAGGAAAAACAAATATGAGCACAACAATCAAGGAAAGAGGTATTCTCACAAGCACAAGAAGAGTTTATACCTAGACAAAGCAAGTAAGTGTTCTAGTAGTGATAGTGAAAGTTCTTCAAGTGATACTGAAAATGAGATGTTGTTCATATCGAAAAAGAGGAAGAACCGAAACATAGATTCATTATCATGAAATGTCTTAGATGTGGAAATTTTGGTCACCTTGAGGATGATTGCACAAATAATGATTTGGTTTCTAGTATGTATGAGGATGCTTCAGAAAACTATAAGGAAGATGCATGTATGGTTTTTGAAAAAGGTAGCACCTCTAGTGATAGGAAATCTGAAAAAGGGTTTGATGATTCAGAAAGCAAACAAATAAAGGATCTAGAAAGTGAACTTACTAACGCTCTTAGTGCTTTGAAAAAGGAAAGAAAGAAGAATGCTAGACTCAAGGATAAGTTAGATGAATGTTGTATGGAGAGAGATGATCTCATAGAAAGTCTCGACGTCTCTATGGCTAAGACACAAGAACTCAAGGATGAGTTAGAGTCTAAGGTTCTTGAGTATAGTGAGTTAGAACAGAAAATGGCTTCTTTGAAAGAGGAAACTAAAGAGTACAAGGATAAGCTTTACAGGTTTCAAGATAGCTCCAAAAAGGTTAAGTCACTCATCAAAGGTCAAAGAAAGACAACGGATAAAACAGGCCTTGGTTTTGTCAAGGAACAAGTTGGAGAGTCTAGTAAGAGACTCCAAAAGGAAGAGAGTTCTGATGAGGAAAGTATTCCAGATTATGAGTCCTTGGATGATAGATGCGCAGAAATAGAAAATGAAATTCAGAATGAGAAGAAGAAGTTTTCAGGACCCAAGAGGTCGAATAAAGGAAAATTTCATGGTAGATGTTTTGCGTGTTACAGGTTTGGTCACATGGCTGCACATTGCATGGCTCAAGTGAAGAAGGTGAACGGCAATTTTAGAAGCGCTAGTTTCTTTCGAGGGTATTGCTACTCTTGTCAACAGTTCGGGCACAAGGCAGTCTATTGCGAGGTAAATAACAGGAACAAGTTTGATCAGAACAGGTTTAGGCAGAACTGGCGGATTCAAAGAACAGGTATGCCTAAAAGAAATAACATTGTTACTTGTTATAAGTGCAACAATGAAGGTCACACAGCTAGACAATGTAGAGCTGAACTTTCAAGGTACAAGAATAGGAACAGTGGTATAAACAGGTCCAAGGATCAAGGCATGAACAAGAACAGGGATGAGAACAAGAACAAGAATAGTGACAAGAATTGGAATGATAGGAACAAGAACAGGAATATGGACAAAGAGTTCAAGAAAAGGCCCGGCAAGGAAGTTATAGACGCTGATGATGATCAGTGCCTAATGGGAGTTTTACTCCCACCCTAGAATTAATCACCTCATCAGGAGGTGGGGGAGGGACTAAGCTAAGAGGCTCATTCTTAGTCCCGAGCCCCAAAGGTGACCCTTTGCCATTGATGACAAAGGGGGAGAGATATGAGTAAGGGGGAGAGCTTCAGAGTGAAGAGGAAAGCTTCAAGTCAGGGGGAGCAAAACTTCAAAGAAAGTTCATCAGTTGTTAAGCACAGTTGGTTTCAGTTTTGGCTCTTGAGAAGCGTTTTTAGTAAAGGTTTGCCATCAATGACAAAGGGGGAGATTGTTGGCAATTTTGGGTACCTTGGGTACATTGCTCTTGCTCAAGTGAATAAGTTGTCATTGATGTCAAGAAGCTTTTGAAGGAATTTGATTTGATGTAAAATAATTTGTTTTGATGAAGGTTCGGCATGACAGGTTCGAAAGAAAGTAAGTTTGAAAAATGTCGCGATATCGCGACATGTCGCATTTTCGCGACTTAAGCAGGAGAGAGAAAGCTTTCTAGAAAAGTGTCGCGATATCGCGACATGTCGCATTTTCGTGACTTACATAGGCGAGAGAAAGCTTTTTAGAAAAATGTCGTGATATCGCGACATGTCGCAGTTTCATGACTCAAAGAGGAGAGAGAATGTTCGGAGTCAGAAATGTCACGATTTCGCGACATATTGCAAGGAAGGTTGAAAGGACGAAAAAGTGTTGCAATTTCGTGACATGTTGCAGGAGAGAGAGTTCGAAAGAAAAAATGTCATGATTTCATGACATAATGCAGGAGAGAGAGTCCGAGAGAAAAAGCGTCATGATATCGCGACATGTCGGGTTTTCGTGACCCGAAGAAAAGAAAAGCGCTAAGGAGAAAAAGTGTCACGATTTCGCGACAAGTTCGAAGAGAGAGAAAGTAGCAAGATAAAGTGTCACGATTTCGCGACATGCTACAGAAGTCGAAGTGAGAGCTGTCGTGATTTTGCGACATGCTGCAGAACTCGAAGTGAGAACTGTCACGATTTCGTGACATGCAGCAAAGGGAAGAGTCTGAAATGAGAACTGTCACGATTTCGCGACAGGTTGCAAAGAAGACGTACGGATGCAAAAAGTGTCATGATTTCGCGACATGTTGAAGAGAAAGCGTACGGATGCAGAAAGCGTCACGATTTCGTGATAGGTTGAGATGGCAGCATACGGTTGGAGAAAGTGTCACGATTTCATGACAGAAATAGAAAGCAAGTCTTCAACAGAAGAAGCGTCACGATTTCATGACGATTTCAAGAAGGAAGAGCTCGAAGGCGAAAGCGTCACGATTTCGTGACATGTTCCAGTTTCACGGGCGTAAGGCAGAGAAAAGCATAAGGCAACGAAAGTGTCACGATTTCGTGACATGTTCTATTTTCGCTAGTGCAAGCCGAGAAGAGGTTGAGAAAGTGAGAAGTGTCGCGATATCGCGACAAAAGCTAAAAAGAAGACGAAGGAGTTAGAAGTGTCACGATATCACGACATAAGAAAAGAAGAAGAGTATGCAAGCAGAAAGTGTCGCGATATCGCGACAAAAGCCAAAAGCAAGTGTACGGAGGCAAAGATGTCACGATATCGCGACATGTTGTAGTTTCATAGCAGAAGCTACAGAAGAGTTACAGAGACAATGAAGCCGAAAGAGTTAAATATGAGCCGAAATTTGAGCCGACGTAGTTTAGGGTTATAACCGACTAAGATCAAGGTTTTGATCTTGAAAATGTTAGTATAAAAGAAGGGCTGTTTGGAGAGTTGTGTATCGATTTTGAGGTGTGCGTTCGAAGTGCGACGTTCGTAGATAGAGTGCGGGGGAGGAGTTCGATCGTCGAGAATAGAGTGCATTTTGTCGAATCATCTAAGTGAGAGAGATCGCAAGGAATCAGAGTGCATGAAGATGGTGCTGCTGTGTTTGCACAAAGGAGCAGAAGTGGTCATTGGATGCATCATTGAATGAGCATCGAAGTGTGCGAGATACAATCGAAAGAGTGCAGTTAGCGCAGAAGTGGGGAGTTGATGCTCAGAGTGTGCGAAGACAGTGCACAGTGTGTGCAGAGAGATGCCTGAGAGAAGGCAAAGTGTGGCTGTAAAAGCACAGAAGTTGTGTATGTATTGGAGCAGTCTGGGTAGGTTCTAGTGAGAACTTGCAAAGCAGATCTGAGACAAGTCTTGGTGAAGACTTGGGTGAAGATCAAGCAAGCTTTAGTGAAAGCTTGTGAACCACTTTTGTGAACCAGATTTGAGGACCAGTTGAGGATAGAGATTGGTGCAGATTCGAGGTCATTTGTGCTAGACCGAAGGACTATGTTTGGTGCAGATCAGAGAAAGACGAACGAGGACATTTGTGCTAGACCGAAGGACTGTGTTTAGTGCAAATTTGAGGACCAATTTTGGAGGTGACAGAGTTGAGGACAGAGGTCTCCAGCCAGAGTAGGGAAGACAGGTGTCTTCTATGGATAGAGTTCCATTTGCTAAGGGCAGCGGAGGCAGAGGTCTTCTAGAGGATCACCAGCCAGAATAGAGCTAGGGGATTGGTGTCTCCTTTGGGTTGGTGCCCATAAACATTGTAATCGGGAAAGGTATTCCCAAAATTTGATTTGATAAAATTTAGTGAAATATTTTATCCATGGAGTAGCCCACTTTGGGTGAACCACGTAAATTGTTGTGTCTCTATTGTGGATGGTGTTTTGTGCATTGTTTTGATTACGGCTATTGATACTGCTATCTATACACTGCATAATATTAAATTGAAAGTTGAATTGAAGGAAAAAGTAAAAAGTAGTCTTATACTGTTCACCCCCCCTCTCAGTATAAGCTTGTGTTCTTCAAAGCATTGAAAGGCACAAGGAAAGATTAGTAGCTAAGGGTTTTACTTAGAAATATGGCATATATTATGAGGAAACCTTTGCTCCAGTTGCTCGACAAGAAACAATCAGAACTGTTCTTTCCTTGGCAGCCCATAAAGGATGGAACATTCAACACATGGATGTGAAAAGTGCATTTTTAAATGGATACCCGATAGAAGAGGTGTATGTTCAACAACCTCAAGGTTTCCAAGAACAAGGAAAAGAGAACCTTGTTTATAAATTAAAAAAAGCACTTTATGGCCTCAAGCAAGCACCACGAGCATGGTACTCACGCATTGACGGATTTTTTAGCGAGTATGGTTTCACAAAAAGCAAGAGTGAACCAACTCTATACTACCTTAAGAATGGAGTAGATATCCTCATAGTTTGTTTATATGTGGATGATCTAATATTTATGGGTAGTAATAATAAGATGAATATGGAGTTCAAAAACTCCATGATGAATCAGTTTGAGATGAAGGATCTCGGATTAATGAGATACTTCCTAGGAATGGAAGTACATCGATCAAAGAATGGGATCTTCATATGTCAACAGAAATATGCTCATGACATGATCAAGAAATTTGCTATGCAGCAGTGCAAATCAGTTGCAACACCAATAGGACATGGAATCCAGCTAAGCAAAGATGATGGAGCACCAAAAGTTGACATGACCAATTTCAGAAGCATGGTTGGGAGTTTAATGTTTCTCACCAACACTAGGCCAGATATACAGTATGTTGTTTCTCTAGTATTAAGGTTTATGGCATGCCCATCCGAGCTACATCTTCAAGCAACCAAATGAATTTTACGATATGTAAAAGGTACATTAGATTTTGGAATCCATTACCACAAGTCTAACTCTGTGAAGTTAGTTGGTTATAGTGACAACGATTGGGGCAGTAATATAGATGACATAAAATCTACATCAGGGAAATGTTTTAGTCTAGGTTCAGGACTAATAACTTGGAGTTCCAAGAAGCAATCTGTTTTAGCATTATCATATACAGAAGCTGAGTATATAGCCATTACCCATGCTAGTACTCAAATCCTCTGGTTGAGGAAAATCCTTGAAGAGATTGGCAAAAAAAAAATTGGTCCAACCAAACTGAATTGTGATAATATTAGTGCCATACAGTTGGCATATAATCCGATCCACCACAAAAGGTCAAAACATTTTGATATGAAGTATCACTTCATAAGAGATATGGTGGAACAACAGATAGTTGAGCTTCAATACTGCAGCACTTTGGATAATCTAGTAGACATCTTCACCAAAGGCATGGCTAAAGCTCAATTTATAAAGCTGAGAGACTGTATAGTCAGTCCTCTCAACTTTAAGGGGGAGAATGTTGGAAAATTACCATTGGTAAAAGGTTAAAAAGAGTATTTTACCTTGGGTAAGTTTACTTACCTTTTACCTTACCTGGACGGCAGTTGGATGGCAGCATCTTTGGGTGGCAAGAGAGTTTTAATTTAATTTCTATTCCCTTCCCTTATCTTCTCCTATTCCTCCCTTTTCTCTAGTATGGTTATTTTGTGTTTATTTAAATCAATTGTAACCTAATTTCAAGTTAATGCATATTTTACCTTTGCATCGAATAGCTCACCTCTCACACAATTGTGATGCCATTTACGTGTTGTCTTCAGGTGTTTATTGGATGTAATTTCTAAGGATATTTTCAATGAAAGGCATCCCTTCTTGGAAAATATATTCAAGTGGAGGTATATCAGGATCGACAGACTATTCTGCATAGTATCATACCATAATATTTTTTATCACTATTGGATGAAAAAATTTACAAAAAAATATTCAAATCGTCAATCAAGCACATACTAGGAAGTCAAAAATCATTTTTACCTTGAATTTGTATAGATATCATTGGCTCGTCACATTTCGAAGTTTGGATAAAATATTTGAGGATACTCTTTTTAGCAGAAGATTTGGTGCCCTTCTTTCTATCATTGGGTGACATTTTACTAGTGACAAAAAAAAATTTTAAAAGAGGGTGTATTTTCTGGAGGTCTTGAGATAATATTGTAAATATAATAAACAATGTTTGGGTGGTAAATTATACATACTTTTTTCTAGCCATTCTTTATTGTGATTTTATCAGTTTATGCCACTAGATATTTTCTGGTGAAAGCACTCTAACAGAGAAAAAGAGCATCAATATGTCAATAGAGAACCAAAGCATTTACTCATGTATAATCTTAGCAAGGAAAAAAATATCTGAATTAAAACTAAGAATCAAATATTTTTAAAACATTCAAAACATGGCAAAACAAAGAAAAACAAGGGAATAGAGCAATGCCATTCTAGATGTCGAAGAGGGCTCCGATATTGGTGTGGTGTGAAAAATCATTAAATAAAGAAGAAAATTCAAAACCAAGAAAAATAACAAGCATAAAATGGCAAAATAAAGAAAAATATGGCAAGTAGAGAAGTGATAGAGAACCTGGTGCTAAAATACATTTCGACCGTATGTAGGAAAACTGGTTTCGACTGTATATAGGAAAGATACTGGTACACGTAGTTTCATCCGACTGCACGATAGTCTATGGATTCAAAAATGGATCCGCTTGGTACAAGAATATTTCATCTAGTTGCATGAAAAGTTTCGGGTATAGGAATGTTCTATCTGGTTGCATAGTAGGTTCTAGTACAGGAATGTTCTGTTCGGTTGCATGGTAGGTTTTGGAAGAAGAAAATGTTTTGTTCGGTTGCATGGTAGGATCCAAAAGCATGAAAGGATCCATATAGTTGCAAGGTGGGTTCTGAATGTAGGACTATTTTTGGATTCAGAAATGGATCCGCTCGACTGTATGACAGGTTCTGGGTACATGAATGTTTCATCTGGTTGCACAACAGGTTTTAGGTACATGAATGTTCCATCCAGTGGCATGGTAGGTTTTGAAAGTAGGAAAGATTCTATCTGGTTGCATGGTAGGATACGAAATTAGGAAAGGAGTCGTCTAGTTGCATAGTGGGTTCTGAATGCAGGACTATTTCCACTCAGATGCACAACAGGTTCCAAATGTCGGGATGATTCCGACCAATTGCATGATAGGTTCCAGTTTTAGGATTGGTTTCATTTGGCCAGTTGCACGATAGGTTCGGTCATACAACACTATCTGGCTGTAGAATTAGTTCCGTTCGATTGCAAAAAAGGACATGGTTCTATTCAGTTATTGAATTTGTTATGGTCGGTAGCAGAAAAGGTTCCGATGTTGTGAAGAATTGTGTCGGTATTTTCCCTGGGGTGTTAATTATATATAGAGGTATACTTGGCTAGTTTGGCAGGATAATTTAGAACTTCTAAAATTTTAGGATGAAAAGGGTACTTTATTTAGGTGGGATTACTTGTGAATTTTTTAAAATATTCATGATACTCTCATCAAAGGACAACTAACCAACATTGAAAATTTATTTTTTCCTAAAAATTTTGGCTACATGGCCGATGTCCGGGTCTTGAAAATTTTACAAATTTGAATTTTCAAAAATGGTTTTTTCGCCCCAATGGCAAAGTTTTGCCGCTATGCATAACCCTGAATCCTTGCCAAATTCATCTTCTCAGATTTGGCACTTCTTGCCAAATTCTCCTTCTCTTGGGCTTGTTGTTGGATGGCAATAATTATCCCAAGTCCTTCACTATCAATGGCTTCTCCTTGATAGTGGATTTCTCCAATGAGTTCTCTTTTGATGATTTCTTTAGTAAGGCTCTCCAAGACTTTTACTAGGTGCTCATTGAGACCTTTCCAATATATTTGATCTTGAAGCTTCTTCTGATCTTCCTTGAGACCTTTTATTCAACCTTATTATCTTGGAAATATTGGTGGTGAGATCTTCTGGATGTCTAATTCTGCTACTTCTAGATTCAAGTAGGAATCTCATAGTCCTTCTTCTAAGACTGGAAGTTCTTCAATGAGACCTTCTCCTAATATATTTTCCTTCAATTTTTCTTCAGGTTCTAGATTTATTATGAAGAAGATACTCTTTCTAAATTTTTTGTAAGAAGTTTCCCAACTCACTAAATCTTCTTTCCCTACAACAAAGTATTAGTACTAAAATTTTAATTTGCTTTTGAATCAGATACTCTCTTTTGGAGTATTCTTCATGATCAAGGCTTTTGTGGCCTTTTTTAGTATCAAGACTTCCATGGACCTTTTTCAATATCAAGGCTTCTGTGGCATTTTTTAATATCAAGGCTTATGTGGCCTTTTTTCAATATCAAGGCTTCTGTGGCATTTTTTTAATATCAAGGCTTATGTGGCCTTTTTTCAATATCAAGGCTTCTGTGGCCTTTTCTTCTGGAGTAAGGCTTCTATGGCATATTCTTCTTCTAGTCATATTTGGCCTATTCTTCTTCTGCACTCTACAGGTATTAATCTTGAATGGAGATCACCAATCTCATATCTCCTCCTATGACTCAACTTTTGGAGTCTCTTCTTTCTTGAGTCTATTATAGGGCTACTGTGGCCTTTTATTTACTTTTGCAATTTGTAGGATTGTAGCTCTTGTAATGAGATATTTCTTAAGGTATTTGAAATATTTAGTCTTCTACCTTGTTAGAGACTAGAACATAAGAACTTATAAATCTGGAGATAATAATATTCACTAGTAGATTTATCAAAGTAGTGGATTGAATTTTGAGTCCTAGTATTCATGAGTTTTTTTGTAACTCTATGGAAAGACTCTAGTCAAATGTAATCTTAGTATTTATGGAACTGAGATTTCTTTTAGTCCTCACTTGTGGCTCTCCCTAATTCTACCACCTAGATTATTTTGAAATATTTGTATAGTGGTTGGTCTAGCAGTGCATCAGGTTGACAAAAAACTCAGGCTCAATGATAATGGTGGTTTTCCTATTTATCTACTATGGCTAAATCTACTATGGCTCTTATACCACTTTTATCTTTTGATGCAGTGTGTAATGGGAGATAGAAATCACAAGATGCAGGATAATATGAAAGAAACTAAATCTATGAGATGATTGAAATATGCTATAAATATAAATGATGGAAATGAATACAATATAGCTATGGAAGAAATGAACACTCCATGAATAAATATGATGGGCTATATTGCCCCCATCATGAATATATGATGATCTACAGAGCACTATTCTACTACCTACGAATATGCTTTGAGCTTCTCCATATCTATCCATTATAATGAGGTCCTTTTTATATAGGTGTTGAGTGGTAATTTTTTTCAATTGCAAAACCACACTCATAGTTAGTATTTTTATTATAAAACCCTCTCTTGCAAAGAAATTAACATTCCTCCAAGGTTCCTCTTACTTAATGTGTGCTTGAATGTCTATGAAAATGTGTCAAATAAGTGATAGGAATACCTTAGTGATTTGCTAGTAACTGTTAACAAGGGGCTTGTATTGGTATTATTTTATTATGCTATGCTATTTATTGTTCATGAAACTTAAAAGAAAATAAAATGTGATTGGCCCTCATATGACCATGATGAAAAGTGATTTAATTCCTTTTATCTTGAAGTGTTTTAGGTAGATTTTATCTTCTTTTGTTGAATAAATTTTAAACAAGTTTTATCATGCATTGTTAAACCCTGCTTTTATCATGCATTGTTAAACCCTGCTTTGAGCATAAAAGAGAAGACTAAAATCTATCTTTGAAATGTAAAATTTGAATAATGATTGGATTGATTTTATCTTTGTTTGTGCAACTATCTATGTTCATATCATCTTGTCCCAATCACTACCTTGTTAACTGTGTGATTCATTCTTTATTGTAACCAATCCACGTCACGTTATTCAGTGTTCATATCTACGACTAATCCTTCTATAACATACTCACTCAATATACCCATCATCTATAAGCTTTTATCACCACATTACACCTACACCAAATCTTTAAAATATCATTGTTTCTTGTGTCAATGCCTCTCCTAGACTTTGACTGTGTGTTCATGAGCCACCCATCCTTGAATCGCTGACTATCCCAACCAACACCATGACCATATTGATGTCCACACTTCATATGTTTATGATTGTAGTAGAGCTGGACACCCTCGTTTAGTGTTACCATTTCGTTCATGATGTCAAATGAAATGAACTACTTCTTATCCGCAATGCTGGCCATCGTGACTTTGATTATAATATTTAATCATACATATTGTTGATGAATGTACCATCTACAGTTTGGCTTTATCAATGGTAAAACTAGACAAACTAGAACTCCATACCATTGTAAGCCTTTATATTCATCATTGTTGATATTTCATTCATAAATTGACTCTCAATTTGATTTTATCGATCCACATTTTCTTCAGCATCGACCACTATAAATCTATCGCATCCAATATCTACACTATGCCTTGATTCACTGGTTTTGCCATACCAATCATGGTCAAAAATCAATTCAACATGCACTAAAAATCTGCACTCCCTATTCATTTGCGTCGGTTGCAATATTCATCTATAATTCTTGTGGTGATGGGGAAAATGGTCACATCCATCGTCATTGATGAAATATGTGTTTGTCTATGTTTGATCAAGTATTTCTAAGCCATATGCCTCTGTGTCAGCTGCTTGTCTACGTTTTGCATAAATAATGTCCTTCATAACTTTTTATAATGTGTGCTAGGCTACCTGCCTTGGCAATGACTTGTGCACAACATCATTGTCACCACACATGCCCGCTTGCAACTGTACGTAAGTCCCCATCCACATAGTCATGTCAATAGGTTCACTACCTATGTCCATGATACCACCAAGTCTATTACCATGTATCCGTGTTATTTGGTCATACCATCCCAGCCTCATTGAAGTCTACCATGCAGTCACATCTATGTCCACCGTTATACTATATTACCTAAAGTCGAATCCGAGTTATAACCTGTCGATCGTCTAGTGGGGTCTACTGTCCACTCTATCCAATTGTTCGATCTTATTTCCTAATCATCATAGGCTATCCACATTTTCAATCCCCTATCATTAGTCCAATTTAATGTTATGTTGACCTCAGCTATTGTGTGTAGCTTCCTTGCATTTGTCCATCAGCCCCACCATTTTATACACTGTCGCAAGCAATCAAATAAAATCTATTATCAATGCATCAGATAGAGCCTTGCAATCATGAATTAAAATTAAATTAGACTTGCTAATTTTACACCCAAAGCTTATTTTAAATTTTCATTTTGATTTATACTATATATATATATATATTTTATTATTTTTTACTATATATATGTAGATATATTTATTTATTTATATTTTATTTTATTTTTTTATTTTAAATGTTTTTATTAACCTAATTCAAATAATAAATAAACAAACGCTACAAACCTAACCAAACATGAAATCTAAAATAAAATAAAGCCTATTAACCTAACCCAAAGCTCTAAACATGCTAAAAGAAATTAAAATAAGACATTAAGCCACACTCAAACCTTGGGACCTATGAAAATTATCACTCAAGGAAAACAAAAATCTTGAAACAACAAAATCAAAAGGTGGATCCCCAAATTTGGGGCAAGTTGTGCAATGGCCACAACAAATGATGACTCTGCTAGAAAATACTCCTGAGCATTTTAGATGAAGAACCCAGTTCTGGAACCAAAATAAACCAAATATTAGAGAAATATATGTTATCTAGCAACATTCAAAGAAAATGGGGTTAGATAGCTTCAATGAAAACAAATGAAACATTTTCCTTTGCTCAGTGTGTGGAATGTGATTCATTTTGCATTCTTGAAACAATTGAGACTCCATCACATGATTTGCATTTAGGCTAAATAATGTTACTTATTAAAATGTACCTCTGCATTGCTCCACTATCATCCAAGCATCTATAGTCCCTGTGGAGATGACCTTGATATCTTCTAGACCTTTCTCTACTACCATCTAGGCATATATAGCCCCGGTAGAGATTATCCAAATCATATAGGTATCTAATCGATACTTTGAATTGCTTTCTTTATTTTTACTTTGTCTAGACATAGCCCTACTACCAGTAAAGCATCCATAGCCTCGGTAGAGATTATTTAGACCTATTTATTGATTTAGTTTTTCTTTATTTATTTTTTATTTTTTTATTGAGCATTATTGCTTTGTAAAATTCACCTACCACCTAGGTTAGAGACCATTCAAGGCTAAAGATAGAGTGTGTCATATTTTCACCTTAATTTGCAAATCAAAATGACTTCATCCTTCAATATTTCAAGGCATGCCCCTTAATATGATGTGTTCATGTGTAGCTTTAGAAAAAATTATTCATTTTTCCAAAATTCACTATCTTAGTCCCAAAATCTAGGAATGATTACTAAACAATTTCATCCTCTTTTCCTTGATCCAAAAAGATTAAAAAATAGGCAATTTCCCTACATAAAAAGGAACACAAAAAAAAACAACCAAGAGGCCATAAAGTAGTAGCTACCACAAAACATTAACTCAATCGAAGGAACCAACCCAAAACGCCATACTCGAACACAAACCAATTCCTAACCTAATGAAAACTGATAGAGAAACAAACATCAAAACTTGCCAAACCAAAAATTATGGACAAATCACAAAAATATAAAATATAAACACAAAAGCATGAAAACTAAAGTTATATACAATAATATACAATATATGTACAAGATGATGCAAAATTTAGGCTATCATTTCCTTGGATCCCAAACACAATTACCACAATTTAAAAGACATATACTATGGTATGCATGCCAAGCTTTATAGAAATCCAACCAAAATAAGATTAGGCCACACAAAAAAAAAACTCTCATTTTTCCTCTCTCACCCCACCAATTTGATTCAATGATATTTGCAATTCCAAGTTGAGACTTTATTCATTAAAATTGCAAGTGAATACATGGTTTTCAATTATCTTTTGCTTATTTAGAGAGGTATAAATTTTGAAACTTGTTTCATCATTCTGACTTGAGTTCGCATTTTCACAAACATATAATATTTCCTTAATATAGGAGGCTATTTCTAATGATTTTGAAACCAAGTCATCATCTATGTCTTTAGACCAATCATAGCTATGTAGCCTTTTGCAAGCATCTAGGATATCTAATAATGAGGATTATTATAAGTTTTTATCTTGGATTTCATTATCAATTGTTGATGAATTTGATTTAGTAATTCCAAAGCATTTACCTCTATTTTGTTTAACATAGCAATCTTATTATTGGTGTGAGGAGAAATTAACTCAAATTATTTGTCAACCACAAATGGCATTTCATCATTGATAACATTGGAATCCCATAGACAATTAGGCAAACTTTTACCTATATTTTGAATGGTTGAACATAAAAGATAAGATTCTACCTTTGATACATTTCCATTTACCAAGACTTGGAGAGGATTTTTAACTTCTTCCTTTTCCTCATTACCTCCATCATTGTCATCCTGTAGCCCTTCATCTTCATCAATTACCTACTTTTCAAAAACACCAAACTTAGGCACCCAATAAAAAATATGTCCATTTTTTTTGAAACCCTAAACCTTACCGATCAAGGAATGTGTTAAAAAACACATCTCCCTGATCAACAACTTAAGTCCTCTCAAATGATGCAATATTTTCATTTGGATCATCAATGATATCAAACCCAAACCATTTAGATTCTATAATTTTCTCTATATGAGGTAGCATATATATTATAGGATCCTTAGGTGAAACAAGGCTTTCAATTTCTTGCCCCTCAAATGGAAACAAAGTGAGTGATTCTCTTTATTCATCCAAAACTAATGGATCATAAGAAACATTTACCATTTCTTCCTTTTCTCTTTTAGCAAGGTGTTCAATAAACTCATCTTCAAAATTATTGAATCTTGGAACCTTCTCTATTTCTACAAATGGCTTGCCATTTTTTGATTGTACAGGAATTGCAAAATCTTCATGTGAGATAGAGGTTTCAACATCCTACATATCAAGTGAAATAGAAATTTCATCAGTAGGAGTGGGAGCAACTAATAATTCTTCATATCTTTCCCAATCCTCCCTTGTAAAAAGTGACTCTAAGCCCTTGTATATTTGAATATATTTCTTAGTCTGTCCCACATCATTCCTAAACTGAGGTAAATATTCTTCTACACCTTCAGGGATTTGATGGGTAGGAATATTTAAATAAAAATAATAACCACCTATCCAGGATGGCATTCCTATCAAAGTAAACATTGCCATTAGTGGACTTTAAGGAATATAACTTTAGTACCAATTATTTTAGTCAAAGAAATATATATTGAAAAGAAGCACGAAATGACTAAAAATTCTTAATTTTTTCACATATAGATCATCATATTTATCAACCAAAATATATGTATCAAGTAAATCCTAGAAATAAAGATAATCCTTCCATTTGCAAAAGGTTAGCATTAATGCATCATCAATTAAAGGATTTTTTAAATTAATGAATGTGATCACCTCAAAATAAAACCTCATTAGTCAAGACCAATGCATTCAAATAAGCTTTCAAATAAAAATGAACAATTTAGCATTTAAGTAGCAACAAAATGACCAATTCATGCCCTCCTTCTAGCACCAAAATGTTGAGTGGTAATTTTTCCCAATTGCAAAATCACTCTCAGTTAGGATTCTGATTAGAAAACCCTCTCTTACAAAAAATAAACATTTCTCCAAGGTTCCTTTTACTTAATGTGTTCTTGAATGTATGTGAAAATATGTTAAATAAGTGCTAGAAATACCTTAGTGATTTTCCAATAATTGTTAACAAGGAGCTTGTGTTGGTATTATTTTATTATACTATGCTATTGATTGTTCATAAAACTTAAAAGAAAAAAAAATTGATTGGGCCTCATATGACCATGATGAAAAGTGATTTAATTCATTTTATTTTGAAGTGTTTTAGGTAGATTTTATTTTCTTTTGTTGAATAGATTTTAAGCAAGTTTTATCTTGCATTGTTAAACCTTACTTTGAGCATAAAAGAGAAGACTAAAATCTATCTTTGAAATGCAAATTTTGAATAATGATTGGATTCATTTTATCTTGATTTTTGCAATCTCGAGCATGAAATGAAATAATGAAATGACTAACTTTAAAATGTAGCATCCTTTGAAATGCCATATAAATTACCCCTCTTTAATGAAATTGTAATTTTCATAAAGAGAAGTAAATTTAATGCTTTGAGAAACAAAAGTGCAAAGCTTGGAATTTAAATATCCTTTAAAATGTGAAATCAAGCAAAGCTTTAAAATTACAAAATTCCATTAAAAAAATGAAATTTAAATATATTTTTTTAGAATTTCGAATTTGCTTCAAAATATTATTGGAATTGCTTAAAATGAAACTTTAAAGCTTATTCTTGAAATTCGTGCATCTATTTTTGAGATTTTAAAAATTTTAATACTTTTTATTTTATTTGTAGATGTTAAAAAAAATGAAAGGGGTAGGGTTAGAAGAAAAATAAAAATAAAATTTAAAAATCTAGAATATGGACCAGAATATGGAAAATGACCAAAGAGAGCTACTATAAACCAATTCTCCTATTCTGTAGAAAATATTAGATCCTAAATGCAAAACAAAAACCAGGTTACACCTGTATACACACAATCTAAGGCTAGTTATGGCGAGAGTCTAAAGAGTAAAACATGCATTAAAATATATTAAATATACTACCGTATTCACGCATAAAACATCATTACATAATTCCAATACATGTACTAAAAATTATGCTTTAAATTTTTTTTATTGCATTCAAAACCTATTTTACTGTATACAAAATGAGGAAAAATGCTAGCAGTAGCTAAAAATCCTTTCAATCCTCTTCCATGTCTCCTGTTCTAAAAATGTCCAGCCTCAGTTTCCTGTTTCAAATCCATATTTAATGTTTTTGGAAGTAACCTTTCGTTTTCATTGAGTTTCATTTCCCTCACTTTGGCCTCGAAACCCTTTCCATTTCTTTGGTAACTACCGCATCATCTACATGTTTGCCTACATTTTCAATAATACCTATGATAATTATCGTGCCAAACCACACATTTTCGACAATGTCCTCTTTCCTAATACAACACTTGTTTTTGTTTTATTTTCCAAAATGAGTTATTTTGGGTAAGAATATGTGAAAACATAAGGAGCTATATCAATGCACATAAGGACTTACACGTCTCGTCACCCATACTATAATAAGTTGTCATACCCAAACATGATAATATGTTCAATCCAATCAATCGACATAAGCATGGTTTGTTCATTTCTTCACTGCCATGATCATATTATTACTTCTACATGAAAACTTATGACAACGGGCCATTTATTCATCCTTGTGATTATGACTGTCATTACCCTAGGTTTCAATCTATGTTAGATTTGATATCCATTACTATGATTGCCATTACTTTGGGTTTTTTTGATGTCTTGACCATTTCACTACCAAACATAACATACTAAAGACATTACTTCTAGCCTCATGGTGATTACCTCATGGGTTTATATTCTAGATGTCCACTGAATGATGTTATTCGATAACTCCTCCTTCACACGAGTATACATTGTCTTTCCCAAAATAATGATTTGAATAATTACTCCCCATAATTGGGTGCATTTTTTCCATCATGGCTACCACATGCTCCACTTCTAACTATCCATGTTTGTATCATCTTATCCCCATCATTGCCTTGTCAACTATGTGAGCCATTTTGTATTATCATTAGTTCACATCACATTGTTCAGTGTTCATATCCATGATTGCTCCTACTGTAACCTGCTCACTCAACCTACCCATAATTTGTAAGATTTTACTATCACCTTGTGCCTGCACCAAATCTTCAACATATCACCGTTGCCTGCATCAATACCTCTACTGGACTCTGGTTGTGTTTTCGCAAGCCACCCATCCTTGAATCACTGATAATTCGAATCAACATCGTGACCATCTTGATATCCATATTTTCTATGTTTATACTTGTGAAGGATCTGGACACCCTCATTCAGTGTTACCATTATGTTCACGATATTGAATGAAAAACACTACTTCTTATCTACAATATTGGCCATCATGACTTTGATTACAATGTTTAATCATACCTATTATTGATGAATGTACCATCTGCACTTTGCCTCTATCAATGGTGAGACTAGCGGAATTGGAACTTCACACCATTGCAAGTCTTTATATTCATCATTGTTGTCATTTCATTCATAAATTGTCTCTCAATTTGCTTTGATCAGTCCACACTTTCTTTAACATGGGCCGTTGTAAATCTATCACATCCAACATCTACGTTGCACCTTGATTTACTGGTGTTGCTATATCCATCATGGCCAAAAATAAATTCAACCTGCACTAAAACTCTGCACTCCCTATAGCATTTGCATCAACTATAATATTCATCTATTTCCATTATGGTGATGGGGGAAAATGGTTGCGTTCATCGTCATCGATGAAATATATGTCTCTCTACATCTTATAAAGTCTTTCTGAGTCATATTCGTCTATATCAACCACTTATCCACATGTCACATAAATGATTTCCTCCATCGCTTTTGGCAATGTGTTCTAGGCCACCTATCTTGGTAATGACTCATACACAAAGTCATTATAACCATGCGAGCCTGCTTGTAACTATGCCTAAGTCCCCATCCACATAGTCATGTCAACAGGTTCACTACCTATATCCATGATGCCACCAGTTCTACATCACCTCGTATCCATGCTGCCTGTTCACACCATCCCAGCCTCATCAAATTCCGCTATGCAATCACATCTACGTCAACTATTATATTGGATTGCCTAAGGTTTTGTCTAAGTTATAACCTATTTTTCATCTAGTGGGGTTTGTCAACCACCCTGTCCAACTATCCAACCTTCCTACCTAAACATCATAGGCCATCCACGTTGTCAACCCCTGCCATTAGTCCAATTCAATGTCATGTTGGTCTTGGCTATCGTGCGCAGCTTCCTCACATTTGTCCATTGACCCCACCACTTTATACATTGTCACAAGCAATCAAATAATATCTATTAGAAAAGAATCAGATAGAGCCTTGCAATAATTTATTAAAATTAAATTAGACGTGCTAATTTTACACCCAAAGCTTATTTAAAATTTTCATTTTGATTTATATATATATTTTTATTTTTCTATTTTTTATTATTGTTTTATTATATATATGCATATATATATTTTATTTTTAATGTTTTAATTAACCTAATTCAAAGCATTAAAATAAACAAATGCTACAAACCTAACCAAGCATGAAAGCTAAAAGAAAATAAAGCCTATTAATCTAACCCAAAGCTCTAAACATGCTGAAAGAAATCAAAATAAGATATCAAGTCATACTCAAACCTTGGGACCTATGAAAATTATCACTCAATGAAAACAAAAATTTCCAAACAACAAAATCAAAAGGTGGGTCCCCAAATTTAGGGTAAGTTGTGCAATGGCCACAACAATAGGAAGATAGATTCCTTGGCCACACTCTACCTAGTTGTGCAAGGTAGATCTTGCACATATACAACTTACATATTAACACTTGTGCATTTATTACATTGCATGAAGTAACTAGATAAATTCCCCCTAAAGCAATCGAATATCCTAAGTATGTACCTAGGAAGGTACATTTATATGATCCAAATGATGTAATATAATATATTTCTAATAGAATTTAGATATGGTTTAATTGACTTCACAAAAAATACAATATTTTAGTATTTTGATGGGAGTGTCCCCTAATAGAAGCCACATATAGCTTATTTTTTTTTTAATTAATAGTTTAAATTTTAGTTAATTTTATAAATATAATATATTTTAAATATCTTACATATTTGTATTATATGACATTAGCTCAACCAATTATATTCCTCAAATTCTAAGGAAAACACCTAGGTTTGAATCTTGCCAAGCAATACATGCATAATTGCCAAATTGTTATAATATTATTAGGTGGTCATGATGTAATAAGAGGGGCTTGTTTCAATCATATTATTCTCTCTAATTGTCTCGGCCATCAGACATAGGGACTATATGGTCAGGACTATCGTGCCTCGCATAGAGTGACAAAGTAGGGCTACTTTGTGAGCATGGGGTTTGACTCAATTGGTTACCTTTGATATTTTTTACAAGGATGGATCCTTTTAAGATGTTATCTTTAGCACACTTCCTAATCTATCCTAATCTTCCATCTTTAGGAAAAAAGGGTTAGACAAATTATAGAAAATAATGATAGCAAAATGGGAAAAACTAAGCTAACAAGGGTGATGCACCAATATTTAAATTATATTCTACTACATAATAACAACATGCTTGTATGTGTGAACAACCATAAATAATGCTCAAGTAACACTTCCTTCTCTTAGCATAATGAAGCACGAGTTGCATATAGGAAATGAGACAGAAATTAGTTAGTCATGACCTCCATTATACACACATAGGCACACAAATTTATAAAACTCACTAATCCTTTACAATGCTAATAATTCTACTATTTATAGATCACAAAGGGGAGATTTTTCCTCCAAAATTATGTAGAGTTTTCAAGATGACTGCTCTTTTACATGTTAAGTCATGTTCTTATTTAAGTTATTGGTTTCTTTTAGGTCTTTGGATCTAGGATCATTAATGCCAATTAAGTTTTGGGTCTTTGGGTGAGTAGCTACCACTATTATTTCCATCTACCCTTTATGAGGATTCTTAGAGTTTGAGCACAAGATATTTCTACAATCAATGCTCTAGGTCTGAGGTTGTCCTTGTAACTCTCATGTTGTTTCCTATAATGTTTCAACTATTTTTTGGATTTTCAAGGTTTAGGTGACATAGGTAGGTGGTCCTTGAGGATTGTTTTGCCATTTTTGCCTTTATAAGATCAAGTGTAACCTTTAGGATATGTGCTATATTATCTATAGAAAAAGGACTATACACCTCAACAAATTATATTCCTTAGAACAATGTGTGTGGTTTGGGTTGTGACCTTATCTAGAGGGTATGGGGGCCAATGACCCTCCATGTGGGGTTTTAGGGGTGGGATCTCGTGAAGGAAATTTTGGTCTCTTAAAATTTCAAAGCATGGGTAGTTTAACCCTTAAAACTTTTCTTAGTCCTCTAGCCTTGGAACTTTTATCATATTTTAACCTTAGTACTCTATCGCCATCTGATCTCAAAATTATTGGATGCTTCATGGGCTATTGAAAAGTTTCTTCTTCATTCTCACTCAAAATTTTTGAAACATATAGTCTCCAATTATTTTACTCTTCTTTATGTCTTTCATACTTTTTCCTTATTTCAATTTTTGGGACTCCAAATATTATGAGTTATTAGAACTTTTGTTTTTCCCTTTTTGTCTGAACTTTTGGAAATTGGTGCCAACCTTTGTAAATTGGCATCAACCTTTAATAAAAAAATTTCATTATTTAAGAAGATTCATTCCTTGAAATTTTCTTTACCTTTTGACTTTTATAACTTTTAGATCAAACATTTTGCTCGCACTCATCTGACACTTTATTCTTTACTTCTCATCTACTTTTATTTTGCTTAGGTCATCTATAAAAATTTTCCTGAGGTAACATTTTTAAGTGTAGTGATACTTCTCTACACATCCCATAACACTAATTAAAATAAATAGCTAAGATATTTTTCTAATAATTATTTAAAATATTATAACTTAAATAATCAAAATCCAAATACAACCATCAAAAATAGAAAAAATAAAATAGTTTCTAATGTCCACAAGGCCATAGGTTGTATGGGGTGATGTGTTTATCCACATAGACTCCACTTATCGAAGGATGGTGAACAACCTTATCCTCTTCAGTTATGAACCTTGAATCTCCTATTTAGATTTCTAAAGTCATAACCATTAGATCCTCTTAGATTGTATAGGGATCTTAAACCTCAACTACTATCTAGTTTAGGATGCATGGGGATTATTATTAGAATAATTTATATATATAACATAAGTAAACAACTTAAGTATGAATTATTTATATATTATTATTATATAATATCATCAAAAATATTAACTACAATATAATTTGAAAAGACTAATTATGTCCTTAATTAAAAATTTAATTTATAACAACCTATTAAAATAATTATAATAAATACATACCACAAGCATCATACATTTTTTAATAAGTTATGTATGGGTTCTATTGGGGGCCACTCCCATCAAAATACCAAAATATTACATTTGCTACAACATACTTTTTTATCATAATTTTTTCATTTCTTTTTCTTAAATATATTCTTCAACTTCCTTGAAGTGCTATGTTTCCACAATCAATTCCTTGACATCATTTTGACTAAGAGATAAAATATCACTTGGTCAGTTGCCTTCTAAAATTTGAATTTCACTAGGATGAAGATCAACACCATAATTTGCTAATTTATCTACTACCCAATTTCCTTCTTTATAAATATGCTCACAATTTCAAGAGATTGCCTCTAGAAATAGATGATGAACTTTAAAAATAATATTCTTTTTATCCAGTCTCCACATCCATTTTTTTAATAGCATTGATGATCATTTGTGAATCTCTCTCAATTGAAATATATTTCCATCCTTTTTCTACTATAATTTGAATCCCTATTAGAAGTGCTCTAGCATATGCATAATTGTTATTTGAAGTTCCATATAATTTTGAATAAGTGAGGAGAATTTTACCTTTACTATTTCTCAAAACACCACCTCTACCAAGGTTTCCTATATTTCATTTAGAAGAACCATCAAAATTAATTTTGATAAACCTAGTTTTTGGATATTTTCATTTTACCATGGATTGAAGTATTTTAATTTTATTATCAATGAATCTTCCATGTATGTTCAAATCATGTAGCCAAGTTATTAGAACCAATTTATTTGTAATTTATACTTCCCATGATGAGCATCATATTTGTAGATATTCTGCAAGAGAGGCAATAATACGGTTCCAAAGTTGGAATTGATTTTGAAATTTATTTTTAAAAATTCTGTTATTCTTTTCAAGCCATAAATTCTAAAAAATAATGATAGGTCCAATCCTCCAAATAACATATAATGCTTTAGATTTGAAATAATTAATCCAATATTTCACTCTTTCAATGTTGATGGAGCTACCCAATATAATTTTATATTTTTTTAAAAATAACCCCAAATGGTGTGAGCAAATAGATAATGAAGAAGTAAATGGTATGATGTTTCTAAATACTTTGTACATAAGGCACAACTAAAGGTTTAATAATATCATCTTCTTTATAGACTCTCTCCTATAAAAATCTTACTTTGAACTGCTAACCAAAGGAATGTTGAGGCCTTAAGGAGAGCTTTTAATGACCAAACATTCTTCCAAGGAAAATATTTAGGAAAATGAAAGTTTGATTGTTCTAAATCCTCATATCCCAATTTGACTGAGTATCCACCATCCTTTGATAGATTCTAGACAAACTCATTCTTTTGAGTAAAAATCGACAAATAAACTCTTGAAGCATCTTTTAAAGTTAATTTACAATTTTTTTTTGAGTTCCTCTCCTTCAACTAGGTTACTAAAATATATCCATGATTTGGAGTTATTACTCATAATAATATAGTCTTTTACCTTTGGACCTTTACATGCTAGGCATGGTTGAGACAATTCTTGCCATTTTGAGTTAGAGATAAGAGGATAAGGCTTCAACCAAGCATTAGAACAAAAATTTACATAACTCCCCTCATTTACTGACCATCTAATATATTTCTTTTTCAATTGCAAACTCTCTGATATGAAGTTCTATGTTGAAGATCCTTTGGGTAGTGTTCTTTTCCTAAATAATTTCATTGCATAAAGAGAACCTATAAATTTTTGAAAAAATACTTTTTCCCATTTCTTTCCTTGATCTTTGAATAATATCCACCAAATATTTGCTCCTAATGCCAAATTCATAAGTTTTTAATTCTACAAGCCTACTCTTCCAATATTATTTCCTTTGCAAACCCTATACCACTTGCAAATATGATAAATATTTCCTCACAATATTTCCATAGAAAATCATTTTGAATTTTATCAAATTTTTATGCTATACCTATTGGCAATCTTTAAAGTGAAATCATATAAATAGGGTTTGATTGCAATGTAGTCTTTATGAGTTTTAGCCTTCATGCCATGGTTAAGAACTTACCTTTCCAATATCCCAAACAAACTTTTATTCTATCCAAAAAAGAGATCCAAAGCTCCTTTTTATTTTCTCTATCAGAAAAAGGAATACCTAAGTAGGTTGATAGAAACTTTTTAATTTTAAACCCTAAAATATTCACAATAATTTGTTGTAAACCTAGAGTAGTGTTAATTGTAGTATTTACCAATTGTCCAGTTGCCTTCTCATAGCATGATAATATTGATTTAAAATCCATGGCCTCACTGACTAAGAGATGACCCAAAATAAAAGTATCATCAACAAATTAGAGAAGATATTTGGAGGGATCATTTTTGACAACTTGAATACCTTTGAGTTTTCCTTCGATTTTTGCATTTGAAATGACTCTCCCTAATGCTTCCACAAGAATAATGAATAGATAAGGAGAAAGTGAGTCACCCTGACAAAGTCGATAATATGACTTAAAGTAACCAGCAGAAGAACCATTGATCAAAATAGAAAATTTTGCAATGTTATAATAACATTTAATCCACTTACACCAACTATAATAAAAGTCAAACTTTTTGAGAATAACATGTAGAAAATTCCAAGAAACCCTATCATATGCTTTGTTCATATCTAATTTCAAAAGCATACCTGATTTTTTCATGGAATGAATAGAATATATAGAATATTATGTAATAATTATACCATAAAGAAGTATTTTACCACAAACAAAGCCACCTTGTTCCTTTGAGTTAAGAAAATCTAGAATGCCCTTAAAATTTTTTTCCATAATATTTTAAATGATCTTATAAATCATATTACAAAGGCTTATTAGATGAAAACTATCAAAATATTTTGTGTTGCCTTTCTTGGGAATCAAGGTAATAAAATTAGTACTGATCTCACTTATTATAGCTTTCCTTTTAAGGGCCTCATCAACCACACCTAACATATCATTGTTTAATAATTCCATTTTTTTGAAAGAAATTTGCAAGAAATCCATTGAGGCTAGGTTCCTTGTTAGGGTGGAAAGAGATAATTATTTCATGAAACTCCTCCATAGATATCTTCTTCATAAATATTTCATTTTGTCCTTGAGTGATAATTGATGGTATATTTTGTGAAAGTTTTTCTTGTGCCTCCTTATCTTGCCTAGTATCTAATAAAATATTTTTGAAATAATTAATTGTTTCCTTATATCTTCTTCATCCTCAATATTTCTTCCATCTAGAGTTAAGATATTTTTGACATGACGAAAACAAAAATTTATTTTTCTATAATATGGATTTTATTTGTATTTCCATCTCCTTTAGCCTTTTCTCTCTAGATTTTTGGAACCAATATGACTCCTTTTTCAATGCATTATGATAATTAGAAAGTAATTGTTTTTATTTCACATAAGAATATTTATCCATTCCATTAATTTCTACTACCTCTTGTAAATTTTTGAGCTTGGATTTAATTTCTTTATTTTATTTAAAAATGTTACCAAAAATTTTGGTATTCCAAATCTTCATTTGATCCTTTAAATATTTCAACTTTTAAACAAACCTTTACATACATGATATTTCAAATTTTGATTCATCCCACCATAAAATAATTATCTAGAAAAAATTAGGGCCTTGGAGCCACATATATTGGAAGCGGAATGGCTTTGGATGACCATTATTAGGTAATTCACAAGTCAAAATAATGGGTTTGTGATATGATCATGGTTGCAATAAAATATCTGAAGAGATTATATATTTTATTTCTAACCATTTATTGGTTAACAAGAATCTATCCAGTCTTTCTACTACATAATTTTACCCAATGTGTCTATTATACCTTCTATATTTAAATATTGAGGGCTAACATCCTAAATATCATTTGAATTAACAAATGAAGCAAATATTGCATTGATTTAGACCATCATGGAATACCAACCTTATTTTCCAAAGGATATAGTACAATTTCAAAGCCATAGATCACAATGAATCATCATTGTATTTGAAAAAAATTTGCTAGGTCCTTCCAACATATTTCATAAGGAGTAGCTATAGTTGGAGCATATACATTTATAACCCCAACTTTGATGTTTCCCTCTTTCTTGCAAAATAATCCAATAACCCAATTACTTTTTGCTTCTAATAATTGCTAATCCCATTTGAATTTATCCCATATTAGTACAATACCGCCTAAAGCTCTTATTGGATAAATTGCTAAACAATCACCCATCTTCCAAAATATTCTTAAAAGCATCCTTATATTCCTCATTGCTTAATTTTATTTCTTGTATTAAAATAAACCCAAGACTATAACACACTATTAATTCCTTACTAAATCTTTTTTTAGGGGTTTTATTCATAGACCTAATACTCCATGATATAATTTTAATTATCAAAACTTTTTATTTTTATTATTGGGCTTAGCCCCACTTCTTGTTAACACTTGAAAAAATTTTATTTGGCTTCCCAGATTAATAAATTTTTGAGTGTTTTTTCTCTTTGTTCCTACTTTGATGGTCTTCCTCTCCTTATTTTAAAGCTTGATATTCGATCAAACCTTATCTTGAGCTTATTTTATATTTGAACTTATGCATTGCACTTCCCCATACCTCATATTTTTTTCTTCTAGGTTGATTCGAGTGATCTATAATGGCCTTTGCCATATGATGATGTAGAGAGGATTTTCTTACCAATTTCTTAGGAGTGAAAAATCTTTGATTTGACCTAGCTTCTATGAATCTCCTTGTTTAAAATTGAAGCTATCATCATGCACAAAACGTCTATATCTTCCTCCATTTTTACTTTGCATTATATTTCCATGTGTCTAGTTTCATGACATTTGCAACATCGGATTGCAATATTTTCATAATCCACTTGTTGATCCTATTCTCTTGATTTAGATTTAATCCTAATCAACTACAAGAAGGATTTGAAATATCCATGGAAAAACATATTAACATACCTTATTTCCTTAGTAGTTGGTCTCTCTTAGATGAATTCACCTAAAGTATTACCAATATTCTTTAAAACCTCCTTATTGATGAGTCATTAAGACTAGAGTTGGGTAAAAGAACTGAATCAGTAGTAGAAAAATATTTGGCATGATGTAACCAAATGGGAGTGAATGATCCTCCCAAAAGACATACAAAAAATGCAAAGAATACAGGTAATTATGGGAAAATAAATCAAGGAAGACCACCCAAACAAGAAGAATAAAAAGTAACAAAGAACAAGGGACAAGAATTAGATCCAAATGAATAATGGATGGTTAAGGGTAAAATCCCATCGCAAAACCAAAAAAAAATAAAATTGGAATGTGCATAGGCTAAATTCCCCTAGGAAAAGAAGAATTTTTAGAAATCTATTCATTGAAGAAAAACTTGATATTTTTTATCTTCAAGAATCCAAAATTGACACAAAAAACTTGATATTATTCAAAAATAGGTCCGGTTGAATGTTAAATGGATCATAAGCCCAGAACAAGGTACTGCTAGAGGTATTTGCATATTTTGGAACATAATGAATTTTGAGGGTACTTTAATTGATCAAGAAGAGATATTTGCACAGTCAAATTGAAGAACAATAAAACTAACTTTTATTGGGTAATGGCAGGGGTTTATGCTCAAAATGATGATCGTGAGAGATTCCAACTATGGAATAAGATATATTGTTAGAGGAGTATTTTCATTAATTTACATTAGATGGTTTTTGATGACTTCAATACAGTATTAAGAATAGAGGACAAAAGTGGAGGGAGGATTAACATCAATCAAGGTATGCAATATTTCAATGATTTTATTTATAATAATAAGATGATTGACTTGAATATGTAAAGGTAAGTTTACGTGGACACACAGAAGGATAGGGGATAATCACATTCAAAGGATCTTGGATAGAGTTCTTCTTTATGATAGTTGGCTAAAGTATAAACAATATTCATAGACTTACATGTATGCTTGTAATAGGATCAGATCACAATACCCTTTTGCTAGATATGTAAAAGGGGGGGAAGCTGGGAGGAGCACCCTTTAGGTATGATCTCATGTGGAATATGCACCTATATATTACAAATAAAATTAAATCTTCATGGTAGGAGGAGGTTCAAGGATCAACTATATATAGAGTTATCCAGAAATTAAAGAACATCAAGTATCGAATCAAAATTTGGAATAAAGTAGTTTTTGGTAACATCAATTTAAGAAAATAATAGCTTAAAAAGTATATCCAAGATATAGAGGAAACAATGGAGATGGAATTTATAAAAATAGAGTGGCATGAAAGGGAAAAACAACTCCTCATGAAGTATCATAATACCATTTCCCAAGAGGAAATTGATTGGAAAAAGGAATCTAGAGTGTTGTGGCTCAAGGAAGGTGATAGAAACACTAAATTATTCCATGTTTCAACTATGAAACATAGGAAAAATAATAAAATCATCTATATTATGGGAGGATATGGAATAAATTATTAAGATTTAAACGATATTAAAAATATGGCCATTACTTTCTTTCAGAACCTTCTTAGCAAAGAAAAAATAGAGTGCAACATGGAAATATAAAGCATCATTAACAATGTTTCCAAAGGATTTAATGATAGCATGAATGAATATATATGCAAGGTAATCTCTAAGGAGTAAATTAAAATATTTGTGTTCTCTATGGGAGCATCAAGGCTCCAAGACTAGATGGTTTCCCACCAGATTTTTTTTATCATTGGGATATTGTTGGAGATGTAGTCAATGCAATCCAATAAGCCCAAGAATATGGTAAGTTATTAAAATAATGGAATAATACCTTCCCTGATCTGATTCCCAAGAAATATGAGGTAGATAAATTGTAGGACTTTAGAACAATTAACCTATGTAATACAATTTATAATTTTTTACTAGTGTTGGCCAATCGATTGAAAACATCATCCTCTTAGTCATTAATGAAGATCAAGGAAGTTATGTTGAAGGTAAATAGATTAATGAAAGCATAATTCCCATTTATGAAATAGCACACTCTATTCAAATTAGGAAAGGGCCAAGGATATGCCTTAAGCTGGATATGAAAAAATCCTATGACAGGGTTTCATGGTTTTTCTTAGATAAAATAATGGAGTGAATGAGTTTCAGTGAAAAATGGAGGGCATGGGTTGGTATGTGTATTTATAATCCCTACATTTCAATATTGATCAATGTAAAATATGCAAGGTTCTTTCCATCTACTAGAGGAATTAGATAGAGAGATCCATTGTCTCCATATCTCTTTATCATTATGGCAGATGCCCAGGGAAGAAATTTGGAAAGAAAGAGAAAGGATGGTAATATCAAAGGTCTAAAATATTCATCCATTGGTGAAGCTTTATCCCATCAAAAACATTTGATGATACTTTATTTCTTGGGGAAGCTACAGAGAAAGAACCTTTGGAGTTTAAAAAAGTCCTTGATTCTTATGAAAAAGCTACAGGCCAAAAAATAAATTATGAAAAAAGCATGATTATGTATTTAAGCATGGAGGAAAGTATAAGAGATCAAATAATTAAAGTATTGGTTTGTAAGGAGGAAAAGTTTCCTATCACCTATCTCGGTTTGCCTTTGTTTATAGGTACAATGAAAGATGAATTTTGGAATCCAATTATTGATAAATTAATAGGAAACTTCAAGGTTGGAAGGGATCTTTTTTATCCTCTGCAAGGAAAATACAACTCATAAAATACATGCTTCAAAGCCTCCCTATTTATTTCATGTATTTCCTATAGACACCAAAATCTAGTCAGTTGTCCTTCATCCATGATTTCCCACCACAAAAACCTAGTCATTTGCCCTCCATCCTAGCTTTCCTGCCATTTTTACCTATTTATTATATATTTAAATAATAATGTTTTATTATTATTTTATATATATTTAATAAATATATTTATATAAATAAATCAATCCCAGCCATCCGATTTTATTTAATCATGTTAGTCCACCCACATCAATCCATA
The DNA here is from genome assembly GCA_028583015.1 of Wollemia nobilis. Classification (NCBI taxonomy): domain Eukaryota; kingdom Viridiplantae; phylum Streptophyta; class Pinopsida; order Araucariales; family Araucariaceae; genus Wollemia; species Wollemia nobilis. The sequence continues at coordinate 20,504,083 of JAQPPZ010017235.1, forward strand.
CCACACACTAAATTTAATATCTACCCTTATATGTGTTTTAATCTCAGCCACATGATTAGTGTCATTGAAACCCTAGCATACCCTAGGTTAGATTATAAATAGGAGCCATTTTTATGGCTCAACCCCAGAGTGTTAAAATTTTCTAAGTCCTTAAATTCCTATGCTTTTGAGTTCGCTGATTTCCTAAGTGCCTTAAGTATTTAACCAAGACTTTTGTGCCCTAATCCCATTCCATCCACCATATTACCTGCCCTTTGCTCATTGTCATCATTGTTGCATCCCCCATCCTCACTTGATCTACTTTTGCAAAATCCTCCATCATCTTTTAGGTGCCTATGGGTGCTTTCTATCAATACCAGGTACCTTTGGGTGTCTCCCTACCAACACCAAGTACCCATGAGTATTTTCCATAGCTACCAAGTGCCCGCAGGCATTTTACGTAATCCATTCCATATTAACATGGCTTCATCTTAGCCATTTCACATTAACATAGCTCTACAATAGTTATTCATCATTAACATAGCTTCATCTTAGCTATTCCATATTAACATGGCTCCACAATAGCAATTCTACATTAGTATGGCTCCACAACAACCATTCTATATTAATATGGCTTCATCTTAGCCATTTCACCATTAACATGGCTTTATCTTAGCCATTCCATCATTAATATGGCTTCGTCTTAGCCATTCCATCATTAACATGACTTCATCTTAGCCATTCATCATTAACATGGATACACAATAGCCATTCCACATTAACATGGCTTCATCATAGCCATTCCACATTAACATGGCTCCACAACAACCATTCATCATTAATATACCTTCATCTTAGCCATTCATCATTAACATAGCTACACAATAATGTTTCATCATTAACATGGCTTCATATTAGCTATTCCACATTAACATGGCTACACAACAACCATTCATCATTAATATATATTCATATTATTCATTCATCATTAACGTGGCTTCATCTTAGTCATTCCACATTAACATGGCTCCACAATAACTATTTTCACATCAACATGGCTCCACAATAGTCATTCCATCATTAACATGGTTCCATTGAGGCAAAAATAGAACTCATCATTTGCATTTTCACAATTACTCCATCATTCATTACCATGACATCTTCACATCCACCATTACATTTCCACAATCAGTTCATCACAATCACATTCACTTTCATCCATAATCATTTCATTCTCTAAATAAAAAACCCTTCTCTGTTAGAGCAAAAACAAAACCAATCCTTGCATTACTCTAAAAATCCTTTCCTTGCATTCCTATTATTTTATCATCTTGCATTTTCACTTGTTAATTGTTTGCCTTACTGTAACAACCCTTCTAAATCTAGATTTTGTTTTACTAATTCTATCCGCAATAACAAGATGATGCTAAGTCATCTGTGGATGCAGGAAATAGGCGTTACCATTGGTAGGAGTAATTTTATGAAATATAGATGTTCCCTTCAGTTGATGGGAAGGTAAGGCAAGGGAAATTATGAGCGATGGAGTATTTGTTTTAATTAGGGATCAAATAATCCCTACTAGCAATACATCCGCCAATGGCTCATGTAGATGCATTTCATGTAGCCACATTATTAGGTTGTGTTGTATGCTTTGCTTTGAAATCTTAAATATATATATATATATATATATATATATATATATATATATATATATAACAAATATAAACAAAATTTATTTATTAATAATAAAATTATAATAACAATAATAGACATATAAATATATACTTAAGAATAAAGTAAAGCAAACTTATAACAATAATAAGTCCATAGAAATAAAAGTAGGAAATAAAGTAAAAAAATATAATGGTATTATAATTAAATAAATAAGAACAAAGGATAAATAATAATAATATGGGTAATATTACAAAATATATATATATATAAATCATGTTAATATAATTAATGATGTTGATTTAAAATATATGTATTTATTTAGGGGTTATGGATTAATTTCTCATCCTGTAGTAAACAAATTAAAATTGATGAATCAACATACCACATGATGTGTGATGGTATGGAAACTTCACACGTAGCCAACAGATGTATTACATCTGAATAACTTCTTCTACTTTAAAAAATGGAGGTGAAAAGAGAATCCATTGGGGAAGAAAGGAATGGAATATCTCTTCGAAAGCACAACATTTTGGAAGGCAACAACAAAAAGTGTGGAAGCGTTTCTCTGAAGGTCAGTCTTTCAAATTAAACTATTAATAAATTTTACATTATAGAATTGTGCTGAGAAAACTTGTAATACTTGCTATAATGCATGACTCGGATGAGGAATTAATTCGTTGGTAAAATTTCATATTAAAGAGTTATGTTGTGATGTTTGTATGTTGGATTAAACCTGCAACCTGTGAATGAAAATGATTATCCCTTTTATTAATTTTAAGGGAAGACTTGCCTGCAATTGTCTTTTGGTGCCATAATTGCATGTAGAGAACTTTGGTGTTGAGTGTTGCATAAAATAATAGAGTAAAATACTTGGTTGCATTTAGTTAGTAGCTACATATCATCTGTTAGTTACCTTCTGACCTTAGGAAACCCCGACTATCTTCATGACATTGTTTGAGAGTTTGTGGAAGGGCACAAGACTGCCTAGTACACTTTAGACTCAGCCACATATCCAGTAACGAATGTGTGGTCGCCTGATTTTAAATTCATGCTAAAATTTTTAGTCACTCAAGCCACAATGCCAAAGGACTCAACCCTACCCGATGGCTGCATTTGTGATTTAACAGTGTATTTTGTATTACTTTACTTATTTGTAGATGTTGGCTGGCTGAAAGAAATAAATAGAAACCTTTCTTTTTCAAAAAAACATCTTTTAGTATGATTGAATGTCGTGATAAGATTATTTGACCCCCTTTTATATGTATGTTTCACTATTAAAAAAAAATCAATGTGGTAACATAAAGGTATTGCAATGCAATTTCTTTAGGTTTGGGAATAATGGCTTGCTGAAGATTTTGTCTCTGTTTTATTTACACTGTTGCTGAATATTAACGTAGCCTCGTATTGTTAAATTGACGTATTTGAAATTTTAATAGTATTGGGGGAATTTTAGTTCGTTTTTTTTCAAATGCGGTTCTATTGCAAAGGAAGCTGACTGTGACACTGTTTAATTATTAATCCCTGAGCAAAGGTGTGGACACTGCATAATATTTGAAAGATTATTTTTTTTTCCAGTGTGTCAACTATAGTCAGAGACCTGGAACTGTCGTGTGAAATTATTACAAGTTATAAAAAGGAATACCAGATATTCCACTTATGATATGGGATAAGAAATAGCTTTCACACCTACAAAAAAAATTTACTGGGTGGAGCGCGTCAAGCTTAGATTGAAATGTATAGGTAGAAGAATCCACTGCTTAGCAGCCATCCATTATCGTACTGTGTAGACAACTGGTAATCAAGCTACGACTCTGTTTGGTGTTACCTACCTTATTTCCAGTAGCTTGAGATAGAACCCTGGAGGACAAAAACTGTCATGCCCAGCAGGAACAATATAATAAATTAATGCTAGGAGTACAAATTCCAAAAAAGCTATGCTTAGACCTCCAAACAAACCATAGAATTATATGTACAAGGGGATCTTTTTAGTCTAGCGACTCAAGAAACAATTCTGCCTTAAGTAAAAACTTTTTGAATCCTTGGAAGCAATTGCCCTGCTAAATGATTTTACTTGAAAATGTATAAATAAAAAGATAAACAAAATCTTCATGTCGTATGTTTAATTAGGCAGCCGAAACACACAAAAAAAGAGATGGCTTGTAAACAGAATTATTTCATACATTAACAAAAATATTGCTTATAGATACAAGCTTGCCTTAGTGTAGTCAACATTTAACGCTTTTATGGTCCTCGTTTCACTATATGACTTTATATCATCACAAAAAGAAAATTATTTTAAAAAACACATAATAGTCTTCAATTCTTTAGTCTGTTTTAAATAGTATAAGTTAGGCGTTTTTTTTTTTTTATATATATAGAAGCAATGGTTACAATCACGATTTTTAGTAACTACCAAAGCACAACTAGTAGGGTTCAAACTATCTGCGAAGGCTTCCACGACTTCCATCGTCTCGGTACACGGTAACCCGACGTGAGATGAGGACCGTCGGATGCACAGGGGTTGCACCGTCATCATCAATCTAGCGCACCACTTAGAGGAATCGGATCTGGGACAGTGGCTACTGTTTGTGCATGGGCAAGCCCGTGGGATTGGAACCTAGGTCTCCTCTCGATAAGCGCCCCAACTTACCAATCCACTTAGACCCACGGACTAAAAAGTTGGGTAGTTTAGAAATGCTTGAAATTTAGGCTTAAGATTTATAAATGCTTGAAAGGTTCTCTTAGTTTAGCTAATTTTAATAATATAAGGGAAGTGGTTTTCTTCGAAATAGAAAGTATTTGAACCCTAAGTAAAGCAAGTCTTAAACTTATCCTATATATAGAAAATGATAAAGATACCATTAAGTGTTTTACAGGGTCCTTTAATGGATTGTCTATACTGTATTTTTGGTACCTTCAATTTAAATTAAATTCTTAGAAAATAGCAATTTTATTTAATTTTTGACCTTAATTTTAGTATACAATTTCTTCTTGCAAAATAAACCTTGAGATTTATGATAACAAAATATATACATTGAAATGGACTATATTTTGGCTAAAACATAGAAAGCTTGTAATAAGCTCAAGTTTATGGGTAGACAACCAAGCTTCTCAAAGATTGTGGGTAACAATATTCTTTCAACCATCAAAGATGTTGTGGGAAGACAAACATCTCATCAGGGCTTACCGCATCCCAAGAAATGGAACGAGAGGTAATGGAGAGATGAAATGGGAATTTCTCTTTGGTGAACCCTGCCAGTACAAGAGTGGAATTCCTTGGGTTCTAAAGACCAATAGTATGTTATATGTATAATGGAATGGGACATTATGCTATTAAATTATTATGGGTAGCTACCATGGCAATGGTAGTCCCTAGATGAAATCTAGGGATAGTGGATATTCGTCTAGCTCTGGCATGCATACACTAACATCTGCATGACCAGGAGTCATGTCGGATGTAGGGAGATACATGTCAAATCCTTAGGTGAAAAGGGCCCTAAGGGTGAAATCCTTACCTATGCTTGGATCCTCAGATTAAGAGAAAAATTATTTTAAAGACAACCCCATCGGAAGCTGGCCACTCTCGATCTCTTGAGTATTTTTGCTACAACAAAATGACACTCGTGAAGATCTTAGGATGCCCGTACTTGAGTTAGGTTGAATTTTTTTCCACTATTCTTGGACAACCAAGTGGGTCGACTTGGGTTGTTACAGTTGGTATCAGAGCATACGAATTCTTAGATAAACAAAACTCTTAGGTTTCCATAACAAATTAAAATAAAAAATTTATAATTTACTCTAGGCACTTAAACCAAAATTAACAAAGATCTTTTTGAAATAGGCAATGGCATCTAGTTTAAAGGCAAGTTCCTCAAAAAGGCCTATGTCGACATAGTAGGAAGGGTTGGCTGAGAATCCTAAGTGGGTACTTAGAAGAGTTGTATGGACAAGAGCTACTGAAGAAGCCACAGAACCCCCTCGGATGATTAGAAGGGAGAAGGAGCCAGTGTCATAAGAAGATAAAATGGCTCAGATGATGCAACTAATGTAGGAATAAATGAGCTAGCAAAAGGAGTATATGGAACAACAGAGAATCCAAATGGAAGAACATATGGATCAACAAAGGGCTCAAATGCTAGAGCACATGGAGCAATAGAAATCCCAACTTACGCATCAATAGGAAATGATTTCACAACAACAAAAGATAATAGAAAACCTATCAAAAGGAAAATAAATGGTAGTTGTTGGGGAAGAAACATCTATGGATCTTGGGAGAAGACAAGTAGGTTCTGAATTGGATAGAGATATGCATAGGATTGCCATAGCTAAATTTTATGGCAAAGGGGACGAAGAAGAGGCAGAAAGATGGTTAAATAGCCTCAAAGCATATTTTGTTGTTAGAACCTTTCCTCCAAATCGAAAACTTCCTACGCAGTTTTTCGATTGATCAGGGCAGCTACGAACTAGTGGGACACGTATAGCAAAATCTACAATGTAGAGGCAACAGATGTGCCATGGGAAAAAAATTTAATGGTGTTTAAGGAAATATATTTATCATACCAATTCTACCTTGAGAAGACTATCGAGTTTTCTAGATTAACTCAAGGTAACATGACTGTTACCAAGTATTATTAGTGATTCGTGCAATTGCTTAAGTATATGTCTGAGTATGAACAAAGGACTAAGATTAAGGAAAAAAATTCTTTTATGGCTCCATCCGAAGATCGAACACCTGATTCTCATGCTTAAACTAGAAACTCTGACTATTGCTTGTGATCTGTCTTGGTAGTATGAAGATAATTACAAGCCCAAAAAGGCCTACTACCAAAAGTCCTCTGACAGGGAGGAACCGCAGAAAAAGAAAAATGCAGGCCCAACTATGTGGGATAAAAACAAGAGTAACAAGGGGAAAAATAAGAACAAGAACATATTTGACAAAGGTAAGAATAAATTTTGAGGGAATAGAAATCAGAATAACCATGGAGGCCAGGACAGGGGAAATTTCAATGGGTATGATCAGAAAGCTTAGGAAGTTAATAATGAGGAAAAGAGAGAAAAATCACCTCAAACCAGTTGCTGGATTTGTAAGGAGCCTCATTATGCTAATAAGTGTCCCATGAGAGCTGACAGAAGCCAAGAACTTGCAAATCCAACTCATAAGATCTATGCTGCTACAGGTAATCCTAAACTCAGTGATCAAGCTACAAATTTTTTGATGAATGGAAAAATATATAATAAATATGTAAGAATTTTGATTGATTCAAGAGCTACTGATAGTTTTATTTCTCCAAATATTTTGAGAGATACCAAAAAAACCTGTATTTATGGCTAATGGGTGGAAGGTTGAGTATGGATCTGGGTAAACCTATATTGTAAATCAGTGTTTATTTGACCCACATATAGTATTACCTCAGGGAAGGATTATCTAGCATCTGTATGTAGCCCCATTACATGTCTTCCACATAATATTGGGAGTTTATTGGCTCAAGGCATACAAGGCATTGCTAAACATTGAAGAGAGATTGATGGATTTCACTGATAACACCCAGTAACGGGTTTGAATCTTTTGTGGGCATGAATCAGTGGATCCTCATCTCCTAATAGCAATGAAAGTTAAAAAAACCATCAAAATGGGTAGTAGATTCTTTGTAGTCAAGCTTAATAAAACAAAAGATATTGAGTTTGAGGTAAGCCTTTTTCAGACTTATCTAGTACTAAATTATTTTTGGGATGTTTTCCCTGAACATTTGCCAGGACTACTACCTCAAAGAGAATTTTATTTCTCATTGACAGAGTTACTTTGTCCAAATCCAGAATGCATGCTACTCACCTCTGTTTTAACGCTAAAATCGATTCTGCCCTCCCCACCTTTGTTGAGCTGGAGCATGGAGATTTTTTTCATAAGCAAGCTATTGAATATGAAAACAAACCTTCGTTCTGTTTTGAATGTCATTCCCAAGGTCATCTTCATGCTCATTGTCCCTCGCTTGTGAAGCAGAACATATCTTCATGTGCTTCTCAGGATGCTTTTGACCTTGACAAAGGAAAGGCTTCCTAGACTCCTTTCAAAAAGGATAAAAGAAGGTTTCCTCCCTCAAAGAGTGTCATTTTCAGACCTATCAAAGATAAATCATTCCAAAATGCTCGTATCAATGATTCTGGTCTCTCTTCTCTGAACGACAAAGGAAAATTAGTTGCTCCTTCTGGATTCTCCAAATGAGGTTAGTATTTTTGCTCACCCTCATCCTTTTCAAATTCTTGGTGATTTGGTTCCTGAGGAAGAGGGTCTTGAATCTTCCAATCCTGATTCTCTGCCTAAACCCTCCTTAGACTTGTTGAATCCCCAGCTAAACTCTATTTCTTTGACTTCCAACCCCTCGTCCCCTCCTACTTTTAATGCTTCCTAGCCCTTGGTCGATGAGGTTTCCATACCTATTTCTTCCCTTGAACCTTCAAGCCCTGTCATCCAACAAATTTCCAACTTCAGTCCCAAGATGACTAGAAGCCAAAAGAGATCCCCTATTGATTTTGGGTTGGAGAAAAAGTGAGGAAGGCCTTCCAATTCCGATCAATGGAAGCAAGGAGTAAATGAAGACATTGCCAACGAAGTTCAAAAAACTCTGTTCTCTTCTGGTATCTCAGGTATCTTATCCAAGGAGGACTCAAAGTGCACCAAACCTCCCCAACCTTCTGGAAAGGGAGGCAAAAAAACTTCAAAAGTGCCTAAATGAAGATCCTCTCATGGAATGTGAGAGGCCTTAATGGTTCAGCCAAACAAAGGTTAGCTAAATAATTAAGGAAATAAATTAGACCTACTATTTTTGCTATTCAAGAAACCAAAATCAGTGAACCACTTGATAGAAAGATTCCCCAATACATCTGGAAGAATTGTGAATATTCTGTTTGCAAGGATAAAGGCACCTCAGGAGGTCTATTTTGTTTATGGAACCCAAATATTCTGGAAGGAAATCTCATCCATTCCTCTGATGAGATGATGAGCATTCTTTTCTTTGATAAGGACAACAATTCACCCTGGGTCCTCACCAACATATATGCACCCAATTCCATTTCTGGTAGGTCCCGTTTGTGGGACAACTTATCTTCAGTCAGAAGTGCTTTTCCTAATATTCCTTGGATTTTGGTTGGAGATTTTAATACTCCTTTATTTCCTTCTGATAAATTAGGAGGAGTAGGCTCCTACTCTAAAAGTATGGAGGATTTTCAAGAATTCATAAGTCAGCAGAACCTAATGGATGTCAATTTGAAAGGAAACCAATTCACTTGGTCAAATCAAAGATCTGGATCTCAATTAATCCAAGTAAAACTTGACAGGATTTTATTTTCTCAAGAAGCTATCCACATTTGGGGATGCTAATTTGCAATCCCTTCTCAAAATTGGTTCTGACCACAACCCTATTTTCCTTGACACAAACAATCCAAAAATCTTCAAAACCCCCTTCCGATTTGAAGCCATGTGGATGCTACATCCTGATTTCAAAGAAAGGATTAATCAATGGTGGCAATATTATTTCCAAGGAACTCCTTCCTTTGTTCTAGCTCAAAAACTCAAACACACCAAGGAAAATATCAAAATATGGAATAGAGAAGTTTTTGGGAATATTTTTCAAAACAAATAGGAAATTATGAACATATTAGCCATAATTGAAAAAGAATGCCAAGATCATGGAGTCTGCCCGGATGAAGTGAGGAATGAAGAAAGAAATATATTAGCTCAATATCACAACATCCTTCAATGTGAAGAAATTTTTTGGAGACATAAATCTCGTGACATTTGGCTCAAAAAAGGGGATTCCAATACTAAATTTTTCCATGTTTCCACCTTGAGACACCGAAGCAATAACAAGATAAGAGAAATTTGTTGCCACGATGGTAGGACAATTACTGACATAAAAGAAATCAGGGTTGAAGGGATAATAATTTTATGCAATTACTTCAAAAAGAATGCAGGTCTGATTATTCTGCTAGCAAGAAATTCTTCCTTCAATTCATCCCTCACCTTATTTCTGATGATATGAATAACAAACTCATTGTTGTCCTTTCTGATGAGGAAATTAAAGAGGCCCTATTTTCTATGCAATCGGATAAAGCTCCTGGACCTGATGGATTTTCTCCTAGATTCTTCCAAGATTTCTGGGACATTGTGGGCACTGATGTGTGTAAAGCAATTAGGGAGATTCAAGGTTCTAAAGTCATACCAAGGGGATTCAATTCTACCTTTATTGCTTTCATTCCCAAAATTCCAAATACCTCCAATTTCAATGATTTTAGACCAATCAGCCTTTGTAATGTCATTTACAAAATCCTAACAAAGGCCATCACCATACGTATGAGAGAGGTAATACCACTAATCATCAATCAGTGCCAAGGAAGCTTGGTCAGGGGGAGATCTATCTTGGATGGCATCATTTCTATTCATGAAGCTATTCATTCTATTTCTATCAGTAAAAAAGTAGCCTTCCTCCTCAAACTCGATATGAACAAAGCTTACGACAGATTGAGTTGGGATTTTCTCCTTGGTGTCCTTCATAAATTTGGCTTTCACTCTGAATGGATTTCCCTAATCAAAGGATGTATTTCTTTAGCTTGGTTCTCTATTCTTATCAATGGCTCCCCTGCTAGTTATTTCCAGAGTAGTAGAGGGTTAAGACAAGGTGATCCTTTGTCACCTCTCCTTTTTATCATTGCAGCAGAGGCTCTTGGAAGATCCATTTTAGCAGCAAAGGAAGCAGGCCTTATCTCTAGACTTCAGGTAACTTCCCAATGTAACCCAATCACCCATCAACAATTTGTTGATGATACTTTATTGTCCACCTTTGCTTCTGTCAATGAAGCCAAAATCATTAAAAGAATTTTGCATCTCTACGAGGAGGCAGCTGGCCAAAGGATCAACTTTCAAAAAAGTAAATTGTATTTCCTCAATACTCCTTTAAGAAGGCAAAATTTGATTGCTAATATTCTGGAATGCTCCATTGCTAATCTGCATTCTACTTATCTAGGCCTACCTTTATTCATTGGAAGTGCCAAAGAAAGCTTATGGGATAATGTCATTGAAAGACTTCACAAAAAACTTTCTACCTGGAGGGGTAATCTTCTATCCCAAGCGGGGAAAATCACCCTCACCATGGCATGCCTTCAAAGCATTCCCATTTACTTCCTCTCTTTGTTCAAAGCTCCTGTGAGTGTCTACCAAAATATGGAAAAAATTCAAAAGCATTTCCTTTGGATAGGGACTAAAAATAAACACAAATTCCATTTAGTGGCTTGGGACAAAGTGTGCAAACCAAAAGATCAGGGAGGCCTAGGTTTGAGAAGGATTTCTCTCCTCAACCTTTCCCTTCTTGCCAAACAAGCCTGGAGACTCATCTCTAATGAAAAGGTCGAATGGGTTTATATCATCAGAAGGAAGTATCTTCAGGTTTCTGATTTCTTACATGGCCAACCTCCTTCCTACGGGTCTGTCTTCTGGAAATCCTTATGCGAAGCTCGCTCCTTGCTGAAAAAGGACTCAGATGGCATCTTGGAAATGGAAAATCTATTTCCTTTTGGGAAGATAAATGGATTGGTGATAATCCTCTCAGCCAAAATCATTTGCTCCAAAGGATTATCGACATAACCAAGCAAGAGGTGGGACCCTTTGTGGCTGATTTTATATCTCTTTCTAATGGTAGGTTGAGCTGGAAAAGACTTGATATCCCAGGATTTGATGATAAAATATCTTGTTTGCAAGTTTTTCTGGCTTCTATCAGAATCCCAACTGTTGGCACTAAAGACTTACCAATTTGGGAACCCAATGAGTCTGGAGAATTCTCTGTTAAATCTGCCTACTTGCTTTCACTTAACAATCTTGAAAATCCCATTCCTTTTAAGCTCGTTTGGACTAAGTACCTAATTCCCAAAATTGCTTCCTTCTCCTGGTTGTGTATTCAAGACCGCATTCTGACCATTGAAAATCTAATCAAAAGAGGTATGACTCTTCCCAATAGATGTTATCTTTGCTTCTCAGATTGGGAGTCTACTTCTCACCTTTTCTTGTTTTGTTCCTTTTCAAGAAAGGTGCTATGTAAACTTCTGTGTCATTTCTAGTTGGTTTGGGTTCAGCCCCCTTCCATTGTTGAGTTGTTCATCCAATGGCCCAATCCTTTCAAAAACCCTGTGCTCAAAGAACTCTGGAAATTTTATCTTCAACATTTCCTTTGGAAAATCTGGCTTGAACGTAATAGAAGAATTTTTGACAAAAAGGCCTTAGATGTTGATTATGTTGCCCATAAAATCATCCTCCTTGCAAAGGAAAATGTTCTCATAGTCCCTTTTGATTCTCTGTCTTGTTCCCATTTTGAAAAATCCATACTTAATTCTTGTAACATATCTCTGGATAATTTAAAACCAGTCAATCCTTCTAGCCAGAGGACCAACATCAAATGGCATCCCCCCCACCTGGATGGGTTAAGTTTAATTTTGACGGAGCCGCCAAAGGAAATCCTAGAATAGTTGGTGCTGGAGGTATTCTTTGTGACCATCTTGGCAAGTCTATTTTTGCTTACTCTGAACCATTAGGTATCATGTCCAATCACACAGTTGAGGCTAGAGCTTCCTGGAGAGGTATCCAATTCATTAAGGATATTCCAGGTAATATCATCATCGAAGGGGATTCACTAAATATAATCAATTATCTAAAAACCTCAAGACCCAGCAGCTGGAGGATAAGATCCATCATCGAGGAAAGCAAACAAATCATTAGTCAACAACTTAATTCCATTGTTCAACACGTCTACAGAGAGGCTAATGTTGTTGCTGATAGTCTGGCCAATATTGGTACCACTACCCGAGGAATGATGACATGGACTGATTCGCTGCCTCCCAAGGTGGATAATCTTGCTAAAATTGATCAAAAAAATGTTGATCATGGTGACAAACAATAATCCGCTCTATTTCAGACCCCGATATTCCCCTTTTCACATGATTCATTGGGCTCAAATTTCTATTTGTTGGGATGGGCTCCCTCCGAGACTATTGTTCTTCCTTGAAAATTGGCATTTTAACCCATCATACCCCATAAGAAAAATTATCGTTGCCTTCATCTTCGGCAATGCTGGTTTCTTTGACAATGTTTCTTTTTGGCATCCCAAGGCACACTTCATTATAATTGTTTTTCAGTTCTCCCCCGTGCTTTTTGATTCACGTAATCTTGCTTTTTCGAGAACCTTTTTCCTTTTTCCTATCAAATGCTTCATTTCAAGAATTCATATGGTGAAATTCCCATCAGTTCATGTGTCTCATGTCTGGACCCTTCATTGGTCTCCTTTTCTGAGCATTTTTAATGTTCATCCTCCCCTTCTAATCTGGACCCATTTCATTTGGTGGTGTGACATTCAAAGCCTCAGAAATCATTCCATTTTGTGCTCCAGCCAACCCCGTTCCTCCACAAGGCCCTTCTCCTTTTCGATTTTTACTCTCTGGCTGTCTAGTGGATTTATGAATGGTGGAAGTGTTTCCTCCTCCTTTTATCTTTTGATGCATGCTTCTCCTATTCACATGTTCCTTCCCCCATGTTTATCCTACTCAACCTGATATTTTTCTATCATTATCCCTTCCGTTATTTTCCTTCAGCTACCATGAAAGAACCTAAAACTATCTTTATCGAGTCGACAAGTCTTGAACTTGATCCTCTGGTTAGAGATGTCTGGAAGGACAAGACCGCCCTTATTGATTTTTTCAAGCTGTTTGCTGGCACGGATGAGGCTGTCATGAATGCTTTTGTGGAGACCTGGGAAAGAGGCATGGTTACCATTCATGGGGTTGAATTCCAAATCTCCATTGAGACACTGGTAGACTTGATAGGGCAGCCTACGAAAGGTAAAGTAATTTGGAGGAATAAACACAATTGGGATGTCAAGCTAGTGTTTTTTTGAAAATAATCCAATGGTTAGTAAAATGTACCGCAAAGGTTTGTATCATAGTCACTTCTCCTCTCCTTGGCAAGAATTATTGAAACCCATAATGCAGTATCTTTCTTGTGATAATCCTGAGTCCCAATTGACTTGTTTTCATCTTGCCTATATTAATCATTTTTGTGATGCTAAGATGATGAATATACCTGCTACTATTTTTTGGTCCATCGATTATACCATTGTTTCCACATGAACCAAAAGAGAGGAAGGTTTACCCTACCATCAAGGGCTCTTTAATGTTCTATATAGATACCTCCTGCTCAAGTTCCCCAAAGGCAACATTTTTGCCCCTGAATCCGATGAGGAGACCTCTTCCTCTACACCAAGCCCCCAAGTTTCTAAACACAAAAGAAAGGATAAAAAAGATAAACCTCATCCTATTTTTAATGCCAAAAAAAAGGTCAAAGTCAAGAGTACCCCTGTCAGATGCTCCCAACATCTCAAACTCAAAGAGCTGACTGAAACCCCTCCTTCCTCCTCTGTCAAAACTCCAAAGGATCTGTCCAATTCACCCGACCTAGTTGAAAAATATCTTCACAAGTTGGCGGTCCATGCTACTTCAACTTCCATTGATCAGTTGGAGGTTGCTCATGTGGCTATTGGGAAGGCTATTCTAAGCTTAAAGGAACAGAGACAGGCTCTTAGCCTACTATTCTTCTATGACACCTTTGATAATACTCCTGTCGACAATGTTGATGTTCCTCTGGATGCTAAAGGAGTTGCCAAAGATGAGGAGGTGGTTGAAATTTCCAAATAATCTTGTCTTGATGCTCTTAAGGAAGACCCGAATGATATACTGAAGGATGCTACTAAAGAAATCGTACTGGACACTACTCTAACCATGGGTGTTACTTTGCCCATGCATACTGAAACTCCTCTCTGAGAAAGGTCCTCGTTGTTGCAGTCTTTTGTTTTAACTTCTTGTTGTTAGGGGTTGTTGCTCTACTCTGGGTTCCTTTGGTGTTCCTTCCTCTTTCTGCTCCTCTTTTCCAAAGGATTTCTATGTTGTTCCTTTCTGCTAGAGGATTCCTTCCTCCCTTTTGTCCTGATAAGGTTTTGTCACCTCTTTTAGTTCTTTCTCTACTTTTCTTCTGTTTCACTTTTGTTCCTTTTTGTACAAGGCGTTGGGGCGCCTTTCAAATGCCCCCTATCTTAATACAATTAACTTACCAAAAAAAAAATCTGATTTCTTAATAGAACTTCTTCCTAGTGCTACATCAATAGCCCGAGAACCCTATAGAATGACCACAATAGAGCTACAAGAACTCAAAACTCAATCTGTTGGAGAAAGGACACATAAAACCTAGTGTCTCTCCATGGGGTGCACCAATTATTTTTGGAAAGAAAAATGATGCCTCTTTGAGGCTTTGTATTGACTATATAATGCTCAAAAAAATTACCATCAAGAATAAATACTCTCTATCCATAATAGATGACTTGTTTGATCAGTTGAAAAGGGCTACGATCTTCTCAAAAATTGATCTTAGGTCTGGATATCATCAGTTAAGGATTCAAGAAGAAGATACTTACAAAAAATATTTCCATACTAGGCATGGCCACTATGAATTCACAGTCCTACCTTTTGGATTGACTAATACCCCATCAAATTTTATGAACCTTATGAATAGTGTATTTGGAGAATAGTTAAATCAGTTTGTATTGATATTTCTAGATGATATACTGATCTATTCCAAGAATAGGGAGGAACACGATCAACACATGAGGATTATTCTTGAAATACTTAGAAAGAACTAGTTATACAAAAAATTATCCAAGTGTGAGTTCTACACTCCCCGGGTATAGTATCTGGGACATGTAATTTCAGCTGAAGGAGTATCTATAGATCCAAAGAAGATAGAAGCCATCATTGATTGGCTAGCTCCTACGAATGTGTTTGAGGTACAAAGTTTTATGGGAATGGCTGTGTATTACCTGTGCTTTATCAAGAACTTTTCTAAAATATCTTATCTAATAACCAACTTGCAAAAGAAGAGAAAATATTTTAAGTGGTTTGAACGTTGTGAGGAGGCCTTTAGGACACTCAAGGAAAATTTAACAACACTGATTCTTAAAATACCATATCCTAAACTTCCATTTACTATATGCATTAATGCCTCCATAGAAAGAATTGGTGGGGTTCTCATGCAAGAATATGGTGTAATAGCTTATGAATCCCATAAAATTAAGAAAAATGAACTAAATTACACCACACATGATCTAGAATTAGTAGCAGTTGTGCATGATCTTAATATGTGGTGTCACTACTTGCTAAGTAAACCTTTTGAGCTCTGAACTGATCATCAAAGCTTGAGGTACATCTTCACTCAGCCAATGCTCAATGTCAGGCAGAGACGTTGGATGGAGTTTTTAGCAAAATATGATTTTGGCATCGAGTATATTAAGGGGAAAGAAAACAAGCTAGTTGATGCACTAAGTAGGAGAAAACATATCTCTACTATGACACAATGTCATTTTGATATAATTGAACAGATAAGAAACCTACAATTTCAAGATTTATTAGAAATACTAGGAATTGATACGACAAGGTTCTAAAAAAGCAAAAGAACTTAGAATTCGGGAATACACATTATATTTTAGAAATAGGTTGGTAGTACCTAATCACCAGAACCTCAAGAGCAGGTTATTGCAGGAGGTACACTATGTTCCATATTCCACACACCCGGGCTATGTAAATATGTATGAAAATTTAAGAAGGGATTATTATTAGCCAAGGATGTAGAGGGATATCACTAAATTTGTGGTAAAATGCCTAGAATTCCATAAGGTAAAGGTGGAACACATGCATATCACAGGACATCTACACTCCCATGAAATTCCAAAATATAAATGGTAGGTTGTATCCATGGATTTCATAGTTGGGTTGCCTAAGAATCATTTACAACATGATTCTATTCTAGTAGTAGTTGATAAACTAACTAAAGTGACACATTTCATACCCAAAACTGTTAAATATGGAGCTCTTGCTGTAGCTCAAATATTTTCCAGGGAAGTGGTGCAGTTACATGGGTTCTCTGAAACCATTATATCAGACAAGAATTCACGATTTACATCTGAATTTTGGCAAGCATTCCACCAAGCATGGGGGACAAGACTCAATTTCAGTACTGTATACCATTCAAAAACTAATGGACAAAAAAAATGAGTAAACCAAGTCTTAGAGGATATGCTTCGAATGTACTACATGGACCATCAAATAAAATAGGAAGACTAAATTTTTTTTGGTAGAGTTTGCTTACAACAATAGGTACCATGCTTCTTTGGGAATGGCTCCTTTTGAGGCTCTGTATGGGAGAAGGTGTAGGACACCTTTATCATGGAGCAATCTGAAGGATCGAGTAATGATCGAGTTAGACATGGTAAAAGAAATGGAAAAACAACTCACTAAAATTTTCCAAAGCCT
Source organism: Wollemia nobilis (assembly GCA_028583015.1). Taxonomy (NCBI): domain Eukaryota; kingdom Viridiplantae; phylum Streptophyta; class Pinopsida; order Araucariales; family Araucariaceae; genus Wollemia; species Wollemia nobilis. The sequence goes on from JAQPPZ010017235.1 coordinate 20,521,126, forward strand.
CAAGGAGGCTTCTGATCGATAAAAGAGTTATCTTGACCTTAAAAGAACCCTGAAGGAATTCACTATGGGAGATAGAGTATTCCTAAGAGTTAAACCAAGAAAAAGTTCCATAAAATCCTCCAAACTCAGCCCAAAATATGTAGGACCTTTTACCATCACTGAAAAAATTAGTCCAATAGCCTACAAATTGGCCTTACCTCCCAACTTGTCAAAAATCCATGATACTTTCCATGTGTCTCTCCTCAAGAAATATGTACCTGATCCTTCTCATGTGTGGAATATTGACCACTTGCAGATGGTCGATCCCCTGCGTATTGAAGTGCGACCAGTCAAAGTTCTTGGTTTTTGAACAAAAAAACTGAGGAAAAGAAATGTTGAACAATGTAGGGTCCAATGGGACCAATATTCAAAAAAACAATGCCACATGGGAAGATGTGGCTACTATGAAAAGATAGTTTCTATTTTTTTAACAATAATATAATAATATTTTGAGTAATATATATTGATGTACAAGAATATTTGATCAAATCTCTCTCTTATAATATGCTATTGTTGTCATTATGATTGTACACATTTATAATAGCTACTGCAAACACAGGGACTGTGTTTAATCTTAGAAGGAGAGTATGTAACAACCCTTCTAAATCTAGCTTTTGTTTTACTAATTCTATCCACAAGAATAAGATGTTGCTAATTCATCTGTGGATGCAGGAAATAGACGTTACCGTTGGCAGGAGCAATTTTATGAAATATGGATGTTCCCTTTAGTTGATAGTCGAGGAAGGTAATGCAAGGGAAATTATGAGTGGCAGAGTATATGTTTTAATTAGGGATCAAATAATCCCTACTAGCGATACATCCACCAATGACTCATGTAGATGCATTTCATGCAACGACATTATTAGGTTGTGTTGTATGCTTTGCTTTGAAATCTTAAGAACATATCATCAAATATATATATATATATATATACCAAATAAAAAAAAATTATTTATTAATAATAAAATAATAATAATAGGCATATAAATATATACTTAAGAATAATGTAAAGCAAATTTATAATAATAATAAGTCCATAAAAATAAAAGTAGGAAATAAAGTAAAACAATATAATGGTATTATAATTAAATAAATAAGAACAAAGGATAAGTAATAATAATAATATGAGTAATATTACAAAATATACATATAGATATATAAGAATCATGTTAATATAATTAATGATGTTGATTTAAAATATATGTATTTATTTCTGGGTTATGGATTAATTTTTCATCCTGTAGTAAACAAATTAAAATTGATGAATCAACATACCACATGATGGCTCCAGCTGTGATTTAACAGTGTATTTTGTATTACTTTGCTTGTTTGTAGATGTTGGATGGCTGAAAGAAATAAATGGAAAACTTTATTTTTCAAAAAAAACATCTTTTAGTATGATTTAATATCGTGTTAAGATTATTTGACCCATTTTATATATATGTTTCACTATTAAACAAAAAATAAAATAAAATCAATGCGGTAACATAAAGGCATTGCAATGCAATTTCTTTAGGTTTGGGAACAATGGCTTGTGGAGGATTTTCTCTCTATTTGATTTACACTGTTGCTGAATATTAACGTAGCCTTGCATTGTTAAAATGATGTATTTGAAATTTCAGGAATTTTAGTTCATTTTTTTTTAAATGCACTTCTATTGCAAAGGAAGCTGAATGTGACACTGTTTAATTATTAATCCCTAAGCAAAGGTGTGGAGACCGTATAATATTTGAAAGATTATTTTTTTTCCAGTGTGTCAACTATGATCAGAGACCTGGAACTATCGTGTGATATTATTATAGGTTATAAAAAGGAATACCATATATTCCACTTAGTATATGGGATAGCGCGTCAAGCTTAGATTGAAATGTGTAGGTAGCAGAATCCACTGCTGAGCAGCCATCCATTCTCGTACTATGTATAAAATCGGTAATCAAGCTATGACTCTCTTAGGCGTTGCCTACCTTATTTTCAGGAGCTTGAGATAGAACCCTGAAGGACAAAAACTGTCACACCCAGCAGGAACAACATAATAAATTAATGCTAGGAGTACAAATTCTAGAAAAGCTATGCTTAGACCTCCAAATGAACCATAGAATTATATGTACAAGGGGATATTTTTAGTCTAACGACTCAAGAAAAAATTATGCCTTAAGTAAAAACTTTTTGAATCCTTGGAAGCAATTGCCCTGAATGGTTTTACTTGGAAATTATAAATAAAAATATAAACAAAATCTTCAATGGTCGTATGTTTAATTAGGCAGCCGAAACACAAAAAACTAAAAAAAAAAAAAAAAAAAAAAAAAAAAGAAAAGAAAAGAAAAGAAAAGAAGAGATGGCTTGTAAATAGAATTATTTCATACATTAACAAAAAGATTGCTTATATATACAAACCTGCCTTATTGTAGTCAATATATAATGATTTTATGGTCTTCCTTTTACTATATGAATTTATATCATCGCGAAAAGAAAATGATTTTTAATAATACATAATAGTCTTCAATTCTTTAGTCTGTTTTAACTAGTATAAGTTAGGCTTAAGATTTATAAATGCTTGACAGGTTCTCTTAGTTTAGCTAATTTTAATGATATAAGGGAAGCGATTTTCTTTGAAATAGAAAGTATTTGAACCCTAAGTAAAGCAAGTATTAAACTTGTTCTATATATAGAAAATGATAAAGACACCATTAAGTGTTTTACAGGGTCCTTTAATGGCTTTGTCTTTACTATATTTTTGGTACCTTCAGTTTAAATTAACTTCTTAGCAAATAGAAATTTTATTTAAGTTTTGACCTTAATTTTAGTATACAATTTCTTCTCTCAAAAGATTTATGATAATAAAATATAGACATACATTGAATGGACCGTATTTTGGCTAAAACATAGAAAGCTTGTAATAAGCTCAAGGTTGTAGGTAGACAACCAAGCCTCTCGAATATTATGGGTAATAAATCTTCTTTCAACCATCAAATATGTTGTGGGAAGACATACGTCTCAGCAGGGCTTATCGCATCCCAAGAAATGGGATGGGAGGTAATGGAGAGATGAAATGGGTATTTCTCTTTGGTGAACCTTGCCAGTACAAGAGTGGAATCCCTTGGGTTCTAAAGACCAATAGTATGTTAAGAAGAGTGGAATACCTTGGGTTCTAAAGACCAATAGTATGTTATATCCATAATGGAATGGGACATTATGCTATCAAAGAATTCTGGGTAGCTACCACGGCAGTGGTAGTCCCTAGACAAAATCCAGGGATAGTGGATATTTGTCTAGCTCCGGTATGTATACACTAACATTTGCATGACCAGGATTCATGTCGAATGTAGGGATATACACGTCAAATCCTTAGGTGAAATGGGCTTTAAGGATGAAACCCTTTCTTATACTTGGATTCTCAGATTAAGAGAGGAAGTATTTTAAAGGTGACCACAATGGGAGCTGGCCACTCCCGATATCTTGAGTATTTTGGCTACAGTGAAATGGCACTCATGAAGATCTTGGCATGCCCGTACTGGAGTTAGGTTGAATTTTTTTTTCTGTTGTGCTTGGACAACCAAGTGGGTCGAATTGGGTTGTTACAGTTGGTATCAAAGCATACGAATTCTTAGATAAACAAAACTCTTAGGTTTCCATAACAAATTAAAATAAAATTTTTATAATTTACTCTAAGCACTTAAACCAAAATTAACAAAGCTCTTTTTGAAATAGGCAATGACATCCAGTTTAAAGGCAAGTTCCTCAAAAATGCCTATGGCGACATAGTAGGAAGGGTTGGCTGAGAATCCTAAGTGGGCACTTAGAAGAGTTGTAAGGACAAGAGCTACTGAGGAAGCCACAGAACCCCTCGGATGATTAGAAGGAAGAAGGAGCCAGTGTCATAAGAAGATAAAATGGCTCAGATGATGCAACTAATGCAGGAATAAATGAGCTAGAAAAAGGAGTAGATGGAACAACAGAGAATCCAAATGGAAGAACATATGGCTCAACAAAGGGCTCAAATGCTAGAGCACATGGATCAATAGAAATCCCAACTTACGTAGCAATAGGAAATGATATCACAACAACAAAAGATAATAGAAAACATGTCTACCCAGGTGTTGTAGGTGAGTTGGAGAGGAGAGGGCAATCCTCCAAGGGAGGTCCCAGGTTCGAATCTCCACCCTACCAAAAATATGAATTGGGTACCTAAAATCCAATTGATAATGTTGGTGCGGGCAGGGCTGGGTGCGACTCCATGGTGAATTTGACGGTGTAGAACCCCCTATTCGTGGTCTATCAGACCAAGGCGGCCCCACAAGGGGTTTTTCTCTTAAAAAAAAAATAGAAAACCTGTGAAAATGAAAATAAATAGTAGTTTCTAGGGAAGAAACATTTGTGGATCCTAGGATAAGACAAGTAGGTTCTAAACTGGATAGAGATATACGTAGGATTGACATAGCAAAATTGTATGGCAAAGGGGACGGGGAAGAGGCAAAAATATGGTTAAATAGCCTAGAAGCATATTTTACTGTTAGAACCCTTTCCTAAAAATCAAAAACTTTCTATGCAATTTTTTGATTGATAGGGGCAGTTGCAGACTGGTGGGACATGTATAGTAAAATCCATAATGTAGAAGAAATAGATGTGCATGGGAAAACTTTGTAACGGTGTTTAAGGAAATATATTTGTCACCCCAATTCTACCTTAAGAAGACCACCGAGTTTTCTAGATTAACTCAAGGTAACATGACTGTTACCAAGTATTATCAGCGATTCGTGCAATTGCTTAAGTATATGCCTGAGTATGAACAAAGGACTAAGATTAAAGTCTAAAAATTTCTTTTAGGGCTCCATACGAAGATAGAACGCCTGACTCTCATGCTTAAACCAGCAACTCTAACTGTGATCTGGACTGGAAGTATGAGATAATTACAAGGTCAAAAAGACCTACTACCAAAAGTCCTCTGACAGGGAGGAACTGCAAAAAAAGAATAAATGTAGGCCCAACTAAGTGGGTTAAAAACAAGAATAACAAGGGGTGAAATGAGAACAGGAACAAATTTGACAAAGGTAAGAATAAGTTCCAAGAGAATAGAAATCAGAATAACCGTGGAGGCCAGGATAGGGGAAATTTCAATGGGTATGATCAAAAATCTCAGGCAATCAATAATGAGGAAAAGAGAGAAAAAGCACATCAAACCAGTCGTTGGATCTGTAAGGAGCCTCATTATGCTGATCAATGTCCCATGAGAGATGATAGAAGACAAGAACCTACAAATCCAGCTCATAAGATCTATGCTGCTACAGGTAATCCTAAAATCAGTGGTCAAGCTACACCTTTTCTTATGAATGGAAAAATATATAATAAATATGTAAGAATTTTGATTGATTCAAGAGCTACTGATAGTTTTATTTATCCAAATATTTTGAGAGACATACCGAAAAAACCTGGATTTATGGCTAATGGGTGGAAGGTTGAGTATGGATCTGGGCAAACCTATATTGTAAATTAGTATTTATTTGAACCACAAATAGTATTGCCTTAGGGAAGGATTAGCTGGCATATGTATGTAGCCCCATTACATGCCTTCAATATAATATTGGGACTTGATTGGCTCAAGGTACACAAGGTATTGCTAAACTTTGAAGAGAGATGGATTTCACTAATAACACCTAGCAACGGGTTCAAATCTTTTGTGGGTGTGAATCAGTGGATCCACATCTCCTAACATCCATGCAAGTTAAAAGAGCCATTAGGGAGGGTAGTAGAGTATTTGTAGTCAAGCTTAATAAAAAAGAAGAGATTGAGTCTGAGACAAGACTTTTTTAGACTTATCCAGTACTAAATTATTTTCGGTATGTTTTCCATCAATATTTTCTAGGACTACAACCTCAAAAAGAATTTAATTTCTCAATCAAACTTCTTCCTGGTGCTACACCAATAGCCTGATAACCCTATAGAATGACCACAATAGAGTTGCAGGAACTCAAAACTCAACTTCAGGATCTATTGAAGAAAGGACACATAACACCTAGTGTCTCTCCATGGGGTGCACCGGTTATTTTTATAAAGAAAAAGGATGGGTATTTGAGGATCTGTATTAACTATAGAATGCTCAAAAAAATGACCATAAATAATAAATACTCTCTACCTAGAATAAATGACTTGCTTAGTCAATTGAAAGGGGCTATGATCTTCTCAAAAATTGATCTTAGGTCTAGATATCATCAGTTAAGGATTCAAGAAGAAGATACTTACAAAACAACTTTCCAGACTAGATATGGCCACTATGAATTCACAGTCCTACCTTTTGGATTGACTAATACCCCAGTAACTTTTATGAACCTTATGAATAGTGTATTTTGAGAACATTTATATTAGTTTGTATTGATATTTCTAGATGATATACTGATATATTCCAAGAATAGGGAGTAACACGATCAACACATGAGGATTTTTCTTGAAATACTTAGAAAGAACTAGTTATATGGAAAATTATACGAAAAATTATAGAAGTCTGAGTTCTACACTCCTCGGGTATAGTATCTGGGACATGTAATGTTGGCTGAAGGAGTATATGTAGATCCAAAGAATATAGAAGCTATCATTGATTGGCCAACCCCTATGAATGTGTCTGAGGTATGGAGTTTTATGGGAATGGTTGGGTATTACCGATACTTTGTCAAGAACTTTTCCAAAATAGCTTATCCAATAACCAAATTGTAGAATAAGGGAAAAGCTTTTAAGTGGTTTGAATGTTGTGAGGAGGCCTTCAGGACACTCAAGGAAAAGTTAACAACAACATTGATTCTTAAAATACCAGATCCTAAACTTCCATTTACTGTATGCACTGATGCCTCCATAGAAGGAATTGGTGGGGTTCTCATGCAATAAGAGGGTGTAATAGCTTATGAATCATGTAAACTTAAGAAACATGAACTGAATTACACCACACATGATCTAGAATTAGCAGTAGTTTTACATGCTCTTAATATGTGGTGTCACTACCTTCTAGGTAAACCTTTTGAGCTCCAAACTGATCATAAAAACTTGAGGTACATCTTCACTCAGCCTATGCTCATGTTAGACAGAGACATTGGATGGATTTTTTAGCATAATATGGTTTTGGCATCGAGTATATTAAGGGGAAAGAAAACAAGCTAGCTAATGCACTGAGTAGGATAAGACATATATCTACTATGAAACAATGTTAGTTTGATATAATTGAATAGATAAGAAACCTACAATTTCAAGATAAATTTTCTTAGAAATACCAAGAATTGATATGACAAGGTTCTAAACAAGTAAAAGAGTTTATAATATGAGAAGACACATTATATTTTAGAAATATGTTAGTAGTACCTAATGACCAGAACCTCAAGAACAGGTTATTGTAGGAGGTACACTATGCTCCAAATTCCACACACCTGGGCTATGTAAATGTGGATGAAAATTTAATAAGGGATTATTACTAGCCAAGGATGAAGAGGAATATCATTAAATTTGTGGCAAAATGCCTAGAATGCCAAAAGGTAAATACAAAATACATGCATCCCGTAGGACGTCTACACTCCCATGAAATTACAGAATATAAATGGTAGGTTGTATCCATGGATTTCATAGTTGGGTTTCCTAAGAATCGTTTCTAGCATGATTCTATTCTAGTAGTAGTTGATAAACTAACTAAAGTGACACTTTTCATACCTAGAAATGTTAAATATGGAGCTCCTGTTGTATCTCAAATATTTGCCATGGAAGTGGTACGGTTACACGGGTTCCTTAAAACCATTATATCAGATAGGAATTCACGATTTACATTTGAGTTTTGGCAAGAATTGCACCAAACATGGGGAACAATAATCTATCAGTACTGCATACCATCTGAAAACCAATGGATAGACATAACAGGTAATCCAAGTCTTAGAGGATATGCTTTGAATGTACTGCATGGACCATCAAACAAAATGGGAAAACTACCTTTTTCTAGTAAGTTTTACTTACAACAACGGGTACCATGCTTTTTTTGGGAATGGTTCCATTTGAGGCTCTGTACAGGAGAAGGTGTAGGAAAACTTTACCATGGAGCAATTTGGAGGATCGGGTAATGATCTGGCTAGACATGGTAAAATAAATGGAAAAACAACTCACTAAAATTTGCCAAAGGCTCAAAGAGGATTCTGATTGACAAAAGAGTTATGCTGACATTAAAAGAACTCCAAAGGAATTCACTGTGGGAGACAGAGAATTCCTAAGAGTTAAACCAAGCAAAAGTTCCATCAAATCCTCTAAACTTAACTCGAAATATGTAGGACCTTTTACTGTCACTAACAAAATTAGTCCAATAGCCTACAAATTGGCCTTACCTCCCAACTTGTCGAAAATCCATAAAACTTTCCATGTGTCTCTCCTTAAAAATTATGTGCATGATCCTTCTCATGTGTCGAATATTGACCACTTGCAGATGGTCGATCCCTGCATATTGAAGTGTGACCAATCAAAGTTCTTGGTTTTCGGATAAAACAATTAAGGAAAACAAACAATAAACAATGTAGGTCCAATGGGACAAAAATAATGCCACATGGAAAGATGTGGCTACTATGAAAAGACAGTTTCCATTTTTTTTAACAATAGTATAATAATATTTTGAATAAAAAATATATATTTTGATGTGCAAGAATGTTTGATCAAATTTCTCTTATAATATGCTATTTTTATCATTATGATTGTACACATTTATAATAGCTACTATAAACATAGGGAATCTATTTAATCTTAGGGGGAATATGTAACAACCCTTCTAAATCTAGCTTTTATTTTACTAATTCTATACTCAAAAACAAGATGATTCTAAGTCACATGGGGAAGTATATATTTTAATTAGGGATCATAGAATCCTTACTCGTGATACATCCACCAATGACTCATGTAGATGCATTTCATGCAGCCACATTATTAGGTTGTGTTGTATGTTTTGCTTTGAAATCTTAAGAACATATATATATATATATATATATATATATATATATATATATATATATATATATATATAAAATTTATTTATTAATAATAAAATTATAATAATAATAATAGGCATATAAATATATACTTAAAAATAAAGTAAAGCAAACTTATAATAATAATAAGTCCATAAAAAAAAGTAGGAAATCAAGTAAAAAAATATAATGGTATTATAATTAAATAAATAAGAACAAGGGATAAATAATAATAATAATATGAGAAATATTATAAAATATATATATAAGAATCATGTTAATATAATTAATGATTTTGATTTAAAATATATGTATTTATTTAGGGGTTATGGATTAAATTTTCATCCTGTAATAAACAAAATAAAATTGATGAATCAACATACCACATGGCGTGTGATGGTATGGAAACTTCACACGTAGCCAATAGATGTATTAAATCTGAATAACTTCTTCTACTTTAAAAAATGGAGGTGAAAATAGAATCCATTGGGGAAGAAAGGAGTGGAATATCTCTCCGAAAGCACAACATTTTGGAAGGAAACAACAAAAAGTGTGGAAGTGTTTCTTTGAAGGTCAATATTTCAAATTAAACTATTAATGAATTTTACATTATAGAATTGTGCTGAGAAAACTTGTAATGCTTGCTATAATGCGTGACTCGAATGAGGAATTAATTCATTGGTAAAATTTCATATTAAAGATTTATGCTATAATGTTTGTATGTAGGATTAAACCTTCAACCTATAAATGAAAATAATTATCCCTTTTATTAATTTTAAGGGAATACTTATTTGCAATTATCTTTGGTGCCATAATTACATGTAGAGAACTTTGGTGCTGAGTGTTGCATAAAATAATAGAGTAAAAGACTTGGTTGCATCTAGTGCATCCTCATATTCATCATCACTAAAACTGAAACCATCCCTTGTACAACTATATTCAATATGTCCAAAATTACCACATCTAAAACACTTGAGAATTATTGGTTACATTTTCTTGATTTCTTTTTTTTCTTCAAACAAAAATAGGACTTCATCCTTATCATTATCTGAAAAACTATTATCATAATTACTTGAGTACTTACTTGCCTTGTCTACATAGTAGCTCCTCTTTTGTCTTTGAAAGAACTTCTTTCCTTTTCTACCTTGTCCATCCTTACCCTTATTTTGGTACCTATATTTTTTTGATTCTCTATTCATGTGATCCTATTTTTCTTCATCATTGGTATTTTTAGCTTCTTGAAAATTAGTTGATGACTCATTGCTTGAATTTGACTTTTTGCCCTTTCTCTTCTTAGTATATTTAAATGTTGCTTCCTTCTGGGGATTAGGTTCTTTTTTTCTCAACTAAAAAGTAGTAAGAATACCAAGTAACATATCTCTTGTCAAAGAATCACCATCCTTTGATTGTTCTATAGGAGAAATATTTTCACTAAATATTTTTGGAATAGATATTAAGACCTTATCATAAACATCCAATTCTTCAACATTGAGTCCAAGTCCTTGTATAGCATTAACAACCTCATCAACTCGAAGTAGATAAGTACTAATGTTTTCCTCATCCTTAATTCTTAACTCTTCAAATTGTCCTTTAAGTTTTCATATCTTTGCTTTCTTGAAATATTTATCTCCTTTGTATATGTTTTGCAACTTATCCCAAATTCCTTTTACATATTTACAGTGCATAACTTTTATGGACTCTGTTCTATGCAAACCTCTCAAAATTGCATTCATTGATTTTGAATTGTAATGCTATAAAAACTTACTTTCCTTATTTGTAGGTGGATCAACTGGTGGTATGTATCAATTTTAAACTGCTTCCCCAATTTCATTGCCAAGTGCCATTAAGTGAATCTTCATTCTCATACTCCAATATATATAATAACTTCCATAAAATATTGGTGTTGAATTATTTGAGGACACACTCTTGGAATCCATTGTGTTCTTGAAAATTTTCCTTCAAGTTATTAAACTCTTCCGAATGAACCTGCTCTAATACCAACTGAAGAACACAAGCTTATACTAAGAGGGGGTGAACAATATAAGACAACTTTTTACTTTACTTTTCCAATTAATATTATTCAATGTAAAGATAGCAATATCAACAGTAGTAATCAAAGCAATGCATAAATCACCACACATAATAGAGACACCGATTTTACATGGTTCACCCAATGTGGGCTACTCCACGAAGAAAATATTTCACTAAAATTTTCTCAATCAATATCTTGGGAATCCTTTCCCTATTACAATATTTATGAACCTTTGTCCAAAGGAGATACCAATCCCCTAATCAAGTTCGTGGTTCTCTATACATAGGATAACTTCTTTCTCCTAAGCTCTGACTAGTGATCTTCTAGAATACCTATTGCCCCCATTACTCTGGCTAATGGGTCTCTATCCACTGAAGACACCTGTCCTCACTACCCTAGCTAATGGATCTCTATCCACTGAATAATTTCATCCTCTATAATCTATCACCTTCCAAATATTTCTCTTAGATCTGCACTAAACAATAATCCTTCGATCTAGCATAAATGTGCTCAATATTTATCTTTGGATTAGTATAAACCTATCCTCAAATCTGTACCAAAATCTGTCCTTAAATCTATACTAAATCTAGTCCTTCTATCTAGCACAAATCTATCCCGAATCTCTATCTTTTGATATGTACTAAACATAGTCCTTCAATCTAGCACAAATATATCCTCAATCTCTATTCTCAAGCCTTACACAAATCTTGACTCAATCACAAATTAACTTTGCTAGATCTACCCCAAACATTAAATCAAGGTTTGAATAAATCAATCAACTTTGCTCACAAGTCTTCTCAAATGCTTGTCTCAAATATACCTTGTAAGCTTCCATAAAAGCTCACACTAATCTATCCACAAGTCCTCTCTAGAACTTGTCGAAATCTGCTTAACAAGTCCTCACTAGAACTTGTCCAAATCTGATCAAGTCCTCACTAGAACTTGTCCAAATATTCTCTCAATTTGTATTGTAAGCTTTTACAAAAGCTCACACAAATTTATCCACTAGTATTCTCAAATACTTACCTTAAATCTTCTCAATAAGTCCATACTATAACTTATCCAATCTCATAGAAACATAAAGAGAATTGCTAGAGACTCAATATGCTTCACGTTCATCACAATGCTAAATTACTTTCAATCACTATTTCAAAAACATACAGAGAATTGTTAGAGACTCAATATGTTTCACACTCATCAACACTCAATCTCTTTCTCAAATAAATTCATAATATAGAATAATTTGTTTCATAGAACTTGAACTATCACTACACATATCCACTTGACTAGGCTCAACCAACTCTACTCAACCAATCACTCAATGAAATAATCCTTGCTCACAAACCCTAGTCCAAGTATATGAACCCTAACTCAAATTATTTCAACAATGCTTATCAACCAATCTCACATAACAATGATACTTATGTTCTTTCCAAACCCTAGTTCAAGTTCTTCATAACTTAATCACCTCAACAACAATGCTTATAAAACAATCTTCACAATAGCTCAACAAATCAATATGAAAACCTAATCAAGTCCTTTTCACTCCAAAATTATTTTTCAGAAAACCAACCAATCAACTCAATCAAGGAAGAATGTGCCCATACCTTTTTGCTTGATGAGAAGTAGACCACACAAATCTGCCATAATTACAAACACTTCTTTGCCAAACTCAAGGAGGTTAGATGTCAAAATATTACTCCAATACTCTCTCAAAAATATTTCTTGGACACAAAAATAATCAATGCTCAACTATACCTTATTTCTCCCTTTTAAAATTAACACTCCTCAAACCATACATAAAAACAATTTACTTGGATACACCTTATCAACTTCAACTTAAAATAATATCCAACACCACAAAAAATCACAACCAATCTTTCTAAAACACCTCTATTTTTTTTCAAACCCTAAAACAAATATTATCAAAAATTTATTTTGCAATATTCTTATAACTCCCTAAGACCTCATATACCACATGAAATATGAAAAAATTAATTTTTAATACCTCAACAACCTTCTTCGACAAATCTAGCACTCAAACTTTAATGCATACCTTATTATACCTCAAAAGGGTTTCGGTGTGATTCGATCCATTGTCTCCCAAAGTACCATTCACCTTAGCGCTTTGGATTCCATCGCATGGGCTAGAGGTACCTACGTGAAGGAATTCAACCTTCATTTCCTTTCTACCTTATTCGTCATGCTTTTCAGTAAAACCAAAATGATCCTTCATGGGGATTTGAACCTATGCCTATCACTGCCCTAATGACTTGCCACTGCTACGGTTGCCAACTGTGCTACCAATAGATGGTGACTAAGGATACCTTCTAAAAACCTCCTATATTTGTGTGATGCTAGGAAACACCTTCACCATCGATTTGCAACAAATCCAGCCATCAAAGGATAATCAAAAAGTATCAAGGTAAATCAAATATCTCTTTTATTTCATTTCAATATCTTTATATTTGCATGCATTTTCATTTATCAATAGCTAGGGTTTTATTGATATCTGAGGGTCTCATGTAGTGGAGCCCTCCCAATTATTACTAAATCCTTGTTATTATTTTTAAATGTGTAGGTTTGGAGATTCATCAGCATTGGATAACTATTTAAGCTGGAGTGGCTTGATTCAATGGATATATGAAGCCCACTCAACTTTATTGGGAGCAAGAACGAGTTTTTAGACACCACAATCATTGCTAGCTATGATTTCAAAGAACCCTAGCATTATTGTATTTATTGTATCTAATAAACTATGTAAAACCCCCATTTGGGGTCACATTTGATTGTACTCAGATCCCCTAGTAATAATAATATCATATCTATTTCATTGTGCAATTTCTTGTGTTATGTGGTTTATTTATTTTTTAATTTAGTTGTATCTGGTGTTTCATTTTTGTCTTCACATTTCCTAAGGATGTTAAGGAAAGTGGAAGAGACTTTAGAAAGACTACAAATTTTTTTCTTATGGGATGGCACTGAATGCAAAAAATATATACATCTTGTAGCCTAGGATACCTGCTACTAGCCTTTACATAATGAGGGTCTTGGTTTGAGGAAATTGAGAGATCTAAATAGAGCCCTTCTAGCTAAACATGGTTGGAGGATTTGCACTGGAGCATCAGGAAAATGAGATAGTATTATTTAAAATAAATACTTGTGGGGTAGAAATCACTTTATCAGTTGTTCTAATCCTCCATGTGGGTTTATGTTTTGGTAAAATATAATCAATAGGAGGAAAGTTCTATGGCAAGGTCTAAAATGGAGAGTAGGTAGGGGGACAAAATTAACTTTTATAAAGACCCTTGGATCTAAGAGGAGCCTTTAAGAAACTACAAAAAGTTCAAATATATTAAAGAAAATTTAACCAGAACCTATGGTAAGAAAATAAATTGTTACATTCATAGGGTAGGTGATTTTCAAGAGTGGAAAATCCTGCAAGAATATATGCAAGGCCTTGGGGATAAATATCTACAAAACCTTTTAAGAAGTTATTATTTAGGTAGAGGTTCAAAGGAGGCTCAAATAATTTGGGGAATAAACTAACAAAGACAGTACTTGGTGAAGGATGGATATAAAGTCTTGGGAAAAGTAGCCTCAGATAAACCTGAGATTAAAATAATTTGGAAGCTAAACATCATCCCTAAGGTTGCTATGTTTTTTTGGACTGCCATTCTCAATAAGATCCTTATGAAATACAATATGTTCAAAAGAGGGATTGTGGTTCCAACTATTTGTGTCTTATGTAACAAAGAGGATGAGTGCATGGACCACCTATTTGGAACTTGTGATTTTTTCATGATATCCTAAATATGTTATTGAGAGAAGTTAATGTTGCTTGGGTCATTCCATATTCTCTAATTATGATTTGGTAATAGTGGAACTTAGGAAGCAGTATTTTTTGAAACAAATGCATTCCACATATTTGTTGGGGGATTTGGTTGAAAAGTAACGTATGAGTGTTCAAAAATAAAACTAGAGGAATTATTTGGGTTTGTGTTAGGATAAAAATAAACCTATTGGAGGATTGTATTAAAAATATTTTCAGCTAGGAAAATATTGCAATGATCCTCTCTAGAGAAAAAAATATCTTAAATATGAAAAAAATAAATAAGGTGATATTAGATACTAGATGGGAACATCCTCACAATACTGGGTAAAAATTAACTTCGATGGGGCTACAACAGGTAACCCAGGTAATACTGGTGGTGGGGGCCTCATTAGGAATGACAAAGGTTAGGTAGTGGTTGCATATATTAAGTATCTAGGAATTACCACAAATCACCAAGATGAAGCAAGGGCGATGCTTACAGGCCTCTGAATTACAGTGAACTTAGGTTTTAGGAGATTGTTCTTGAGGGGATTCCAAGAATTTTATAACTTCCCTTCAAAAAGGGGAGTTAAATAATTCTAGCATTTTTCAAATAATTACAAATGTGAGGACTATTTTTGAAAACCTAGAATAAAGTCAAGTTAAACATATTTATAGAGAGGGAAACAAAGTTGCTGATAAAATGGTGAGTATAATAGTAAAATTTTATAATTTCAATGTTTGGTCATACACCCCCATGGAGTTGGAAGATATTATAATAATTGATAATGAAGCTAGCATATAAATAGGGTAGAGCAAAGTAGAATACTTATTGGGATCATGCGATGAAGGATTTGAGCACACTAAATTACATTGTTGTCAATAATTTCTTTATCAATTATGTAAAGCATTGAGCACTGCATAAGCCACGTCATATGGAAGGATAGCGAAAGGAATATTATTTCAGCTTCTCCATAATCAGGTTTAGCCTAAGTTTGTTTGTTTTACTAAGATAAGACTATCTTGCATTTGTATGACTTTTTCTTATTTTTTTCTTGTACATCTTTCAAGCTCTGTGGAAATGTTTGGGGCCCTTCAAACCCCTTTTTTATCAATACAAAAAAGATAAGTTGTTAAAGGAGTCCAAAAAGCCTAATCCATACCAAAAGCCTTCTAATCGTTTTTGTATCCACAAAAATATTCGCACTCCAAGGTCTTAAATATAATGCATCTTTACCCCTAAACTATAGGCCTCCATCCATTATTTTATCCCTTATTTTTGAACTAGATAAAATAATGAGAAAAATTCCTTTCGAAAGAAAATTCAAGGAATAATTTGAATTCAATCCCCACTTCCACTTGATCCAATTTTGAGTCTCATAAAAACTTGGCCAGTATCCATGGAACTTACATATTAACCCTTTGGTTTTAAGAACCATTATATCATGCTCAATCATCTCATCCTTGATAATTACTTTTGGTGTAGTATCTACTACTTGGAAAGGGTTTATCATAGATTTGTTCTTCCTCTTATTGCTAGATAGGGCATTGATACTTCCAACTAGGTCATTCTTACTTTCAATATGAACTTTAAAAAATGAATTTCTTTTCATTTTACCTATATTTTCTTCAAATGAATCCTTTGAAATCTCCTAAGATATGGAACAAGAAGTGACACATGTTCCTTGATTGCACTTTGCTTTCTACTTATCTTTTTTGCTTACACATCCTCTTTGATCTTGCCTTTCACTTGATCCTAGATCATACTTACACTCACTTTCGGCTCGCACTCAAGTATTATATAATTTTTAATCATTTGTAGTATTTATAAATTTTATTTAACCTTAATTTTTCTTTGGCTACAAAATAAGGGGTTGTACTTAGGTCCCCTACCCTTGACAAATTACAACTCTCTTATTTAGATATTGAGAGTTTATAAATAAATACACTTATCATCTCAATTGAGATGCTATATCTAGAAACCTATATCATTTTACAAAAATGTTTCTTTATTTTCATTTTTTGGATCTTTTTAATTTTTGTATGAATACAATTATTCCAGAATTTAGCATCTTTCTTGATATTTTCCTATAATAGCCTTCACAATGCAAAAATTCACCTCTACTATATATGCCTTGCATATTAGTGGAGTAATATTTCTAAAATATTGCATTATCATATTCTGCTTTACCAAATCTAGATTGCTAGTTTCCAAAAACACAAGTGCAACCACAAAAATTATAATAAATAGTCTAAATGAAAACACATTATTGTTACAAAATAAAGCATATATTACCAATGGAAAATATTAAAGTAAATCTTAATAATTAATTGAATCAGGCAATCAACATTTTCTTGTTAGCTTCAACTAAACTTACTACTTCCTCTAACCATGGAAAGGAGAATTTAACTTCACGATCCTCAATCAAAACCCCTATATTGGTTAACTTATCTGCACATTTGTTTCCTTCCCTTAATATATGTGTAAAATTTATTTCTTCAAACTCTTTAGCAAGATCTAAAATTTCTACAATTATCTCTTGTATATTTCATGGAGCCTTTGCTTTTCTCAAAATTATATTTATAACTATGAGTGAATCACCTTCCATCCATAATATTTTCCACTTCATTTGTTTACATATTTTTAATCCTTCTAAAGTTTTCCAAGCTTCAACTTCATTATTTGTCGTAAATCCACTATTGAAAGTATAATGAGATAAAATATCTCCTCTATTATTTCTAATTATTCCTCCTCCTATTGGCCTGGGTTTCTTTTAGATGCTCCATAAAAATTCAATTGAATCCACTCATCTAGTGGTTTCCACTTTATATTATTTACCTTCTATTTGCTTCTCTTGTACCTAACCTCATAATTCCATTTAATGACTTGAAACCATCTATCAAGGCTATCTACTTCTATATTAGGTGCTGGGTGAGTTGATAGGGTTGGTTTAGACTCCTCTATGGCTAAACATATCTTCTTTTTCATTTCCTCTATACTGTTTTCCTTTCCTTTAAATATTCTTCTATTCTATTCTATCCATATAGTCCAAAGTATTGTATCTTTTGATATATCCCATATTTTCTATAAAGCCTTACTTTTATAAGTGCTCTACCATTGATTTAACCAATCTTCAATTACGCTATTCACCACCATGCATTGACCAAACATATTAATAATCCATTGCCATAGATTCCATATTATTGAGCAATATCCCAAGAGATGGTCTATACTCTCCTCCTTTTTACAAAAAAATATTGAGAGAGGCCATAAAAACCCTTTTCATAAGGTTATCCTAGGATAAAATTCTTCTATGACCTATTAGCCAAACAAATTTTTTGACTTTAGAGATGCTTGGGCTATCCCAAATATCTCTCCATATTCTAGTGACATTATTATTTTTTTGGTGTTGCACATTATATCCACTTCTTGTTGTGTATTATCCTGAGCTATTCAACTCCCAAATCAATTGGATCCCCTTGGAATAATCACAATTATTATATTTCTACTCAATTTACTCCTAGCATTAATGTCTTGTCTACTTGTAAAAAAATATGATCCTTGTACAAAATATTTGAAACCCTATCACCTTATTTATCTTGAAGCAATCCCATCCAAGGTTTCAAAATTGGATCTAAATTGAGTGGTTTTTTATCACACCAATTATCCATCCAAATAGAATTTTTTTTTCCAGTTCCCACCACCCATAGTAAACCTTTAATCATAAGATCAATAGATTTTTTAAACAATTCCAAAGAGCAAAACCATTTGGGTAGAGAAAATATTGTAAATATTAAACTTGGATCATTGGGATCAACATACTTGTTGTGGCAATTCCACAACGTACTCCAAAACTTGGGGACCCACCTTTTACTTTGAGTTTGGTTGGAAATTTTGGTTTGATTGATGGTTTATAGGTGTCCTCCACAAATCTCATGTGGGATTCTGGATTGATACACTTTGCATGTGAACCTTAGCATTGGATTGATTTTTCTCAAATCATTATTTTGTGATGATAATTGTGGATTGGGTCACCTTAGTCATTCAAATCTCTATTTTCATTTGTTTCATTTAGTTTGCTTTTTTTTCGAGTGATCATGTTGATGTATCTATATCTGTAGGTTAGCCTTGTGGATTCCAAGGTCTATGAGTGAGGAGTATCATCTTGTTTGCTTTTGTAGTGTTTGTTATGTTTGCTGAAGATTTTATTTTGGGGTTTTGAAAGCTTTCAAATTTATTTGATGGTTAATTTTGGTTTTGATTTTATGATGTTTTGATGTTTGTTAATGTTAAAATCAAATTAATCAAAACATTAAAAATTATTTTAAAATAATATATATATATATATATATATATATATATATATATATATAACTATAAATAAATAAATAAAATAACAATCAACATTCAAAATATATAAATACAAAATATATATAAATAATAATAATAATAAAGATAAAAAAGAAAATCAAAGATATATATAGGTTTATATATTATATATCAATGAAAATAAAAAATAAAATAAAATAAAGCATGAGGCTTTTCCACCTTATGCATACATTTTCATTATGTTGAGTATATATTAACATCATGGTGGGTGTTAGTCTAAGGATTAATATTTTTATATTGATACATTCATGTTACGGTGAAGTAGACCCGGGTGCAGACGCGAACGACAATCTGAGGGTTTGAATCTCAAGGAAAGTTAGTCAACGACAGTGATGGATATTGCATGTGGTATATCGGTACATCTGGATGAATGACCTTGATGCTGATAAAACTAGCACACAGATTGACATAGCTCTCGTGGAATGTGTTGGCACCCATTTATGCAAGTCAAGCAGCGCTGGTATGAGCGATGATTATTTCGAAGAGGATATTCTGATCAAACCACCCCATCGATACATATAAGATAGCCCTATCAGTTTTACCATGAATTGCAGGATGATGGCTGCGATAGTTGTAGTGTACACCATGTCAATGTATCAACGAAGAGATAACATGTTCAGTGATGAAGGAACGACTAGGGTGTTGGATACATCAGAGGCTTGGATATTATGGATAGTAATGATGAATCTAAAGACAACATATGGTAGTGAGGGCATACATGGGTTTTAGAGGACCTGGTTCAACATCAAAAATAGGTCTGGCACTCTGTAGGATGCTGAGTTTATCACTATGTTGTGGATGAGCTGTGTGGTGACTATGAACTATCAATGAGCATCTGATAAAGAAAATGACAATGAGCAGTGTAGATGTTAATAATATTTTTATCTACCTCCATGGCATGTTCTAGAGATTAGACATGATGGTGGCTCTAAAACGGTAGTTGTAAAGATATTTGGCATGGTCGCTCATACGTAGATGCAATGAAGTTAAATAAAAATGGATAGTGTGCTATAGAAGGCCCATGTAACGTGGAGCACCAAGCACTGGATAGGCCTGAATGGTCGAGAATCGTGTGATGATATGGATATGATTGGTGTGTGACTGGCGGTTCCCAACAGGGAATCAAACATAGAAGAAATAACATGACTCACATCTAGCAAAGGTATTAGCATACATCGATGGGCTACGCACTCAATATGATGGGGAATAGCTTGCAACGCTCACTAGATTCCATGTGGAACATTAGCAATGGTGAAAAGCTAATACGGTGGACTCCAAGACAACTATAAACATGGATACCACAAAATACCTTGGTGGGTCGTGACATGGCAACATGTGACCAATGTTAATGCGTACGCATGTAAGTGAAAGGTGGGAACAAATCATGTAGATGTTACCATCTATTTATGATCATAAATACAAAATGTAACAAAGGGTAATGATATGATCAAAGAACAAATGACCATAAGGGGATATAATATTATGTTATACTTCCAAAGCCAAGGAGCGTTACTCGGAGCAACTCTAAAATAAATTGAGATGGGTAACATATTGATTAGAAACTTTGGTGAAGGAAGAGATATGCCAAGTCAAGTCATTTCAAAGTAGTTATGAACAAAGGGACTCTTGTCACAAAAGCAAACGAAAGAAATGAATAGTGAAAGAAATAAAACGAACATGCAGAAAGGGGAAGTGAAAGTTCTCTTCTGAAAATTTAGATATCTCATCAAATGGAGAAAAAGGGGTTGGTTCTTCTGGGGAAGGTCAAATGATGCTGAAAAATAAATGTAAAAGGAAATATTATTTTAATGCAAGGGATTTTTTTTAGAAATTTGGACTTTGTTAGTAAAATAGGAGGAGAAAGTGTTTTGCATGCTCGGATTTAACTTCTCATTTTTTCCCTTTTCAGGTTTTGGACTTATAGATGATGTTCAATGCATTTTAATGGTTACATCATTGAATGTTTAAAGTCTGGAATTTATTTTTTGTGTCCTTAGGAGGTAGTACTTAGTTTTTTTTTACTATGCAAATGCAGGTTGGAATAGACTAGGTTGCATGCATAAATTCCTCATATCTTTGATTTTGCAGGATAGGGTACCAAAAAACTGAAAAAATTTTGCATGTTTACGTTTTCAGAATTTAAGTTTATTTTCTGATTGTTATTTTTTATTTTTTAAACTTTTTTTTGTAGATTTTTTTAAAACTTCGAGGATTAAAATAAAAATCGAAAAAAAAATAAAACGACAAAAATAAATACATGGATGTGAATAATGAAATACAATATTTCATCCGAAATACATTCGAACTCATTCCGAAGCCATTTCAATTTTATAAAAATTGTTGAAAATTGTTGTTTTTATGAGGTTTTTATAATTTCAGAATTTTATTTTTTCCCATTGTGAAGGCAAATCAAATTTTTTCAACTTTGCATTTTTATTTACAAGCATAAATGAACTTCCCTTTATGAAAATTGCAATTTCATTAAAGGGGGTTAATTTTTATGGTATTCCATAAGCTATCATTTTTGGAGCAATAAATTCACCTCTCTTTATGAAAATTCTGATTTCATTAAAGAGAGGTAATTTATACATTACATCAAAGGTTATTTTTTTAAAGCATTAAATTATTTCTTCTTTATGAAAATTATGATTTCATTAAAGAAGAATAATTTATAATGACATTTTAAGGCCATTATTTTAAAGCAATAAATTGTTCTCTTTATGAAAATTAATTTCATCAAAGAGGGATAATTTATTTATTATATCAAAGGCTACTATAGCTACAAATTTGGTCATCCAAATTATTCCATCTTGAGGTTTAAAGCAACATAAAAATAACTCTTTCATCATTCAAAAATCATATATAGAGATAGGTTTGAATATTCCACTTCATGCTTAAAGTAGGATTTAATGCAAGATAAAACTTTTTCAAAATCCACTTAATAAAGGAAGATAAAATCTACCTAAAATATTCCAAGATAAAATGAATTAAGGCTTTATGTCGTGGTCATATGAGATCCAATTCATATTTGCTTTTCTTCAAGTTTTATAAAAAATCATTAGTATAGCATGATAAAATAAACCAACACATGCCCCTTGTTAACAGTTACTTGCAACCACTACAGTATTCATAGCATTTAATTGATATATTTTCATTGAGATTACTAATACACATGTGCAATGCTTACATAGCGGAACCTTGGAGAAGTTGTTTTGGTTTCTAACTTCTTTGCAAGAGAGGGTTTTGTAATCAAAATCCTAAGATTGAGTGTGGTTTTGCAATTGAGCAAAATTACCACTCAACATTTTGGCACTAGAAGGAGGGCCTAAATTGGTTTACTTTATTGCTATTTAGATGCTAACTTGTTCATTTTACTTGAAAGAGTTATTTAAATACATTGGTCTTGACTAATGAGATTTGGTTGATCACTTTCATTGATTCATTAATGGATGCATTAATGAATCAACATTCTTTATTTTTATGATGCATTAATGCTAACATGTTACAAAGTTTAGAATGTTCTAATGTCATGGTTTAATTGATGTATATCTTTTGGTTAATGCTAACCTGATGATTCATATGTTAAAAATTTTATATTGGTTAGTCATTTCATGCTTCTTTCTAAGAAATCTTTATTTGACTAACATATTGGTTCTGAAGTTATTATTTGGGTTTCACTAATGGCATCAATGTTTCCAGCCAGGGCAAGAATTACATTATGGATATCTGACTATTATAGTTAGTTAAACATGCGTACTCATCAAATTCCTAAAGGTGCAGAAAATAATTTACCCATGTTTAAGCATGATGTGACCTCGACAGAGGAACATATTCAAAAATACAAGGATATTTTAAGGCATTTGCAAATGTCGAATGGAGATGTTCCTCGTAGATTATTTTTGTAATAACTCTATGGATGGTAATCAGGAGGAGGTAGGCACTGAACGCAGGCTAGTTGAGCAAGGATCATCGAAGATTTGGACTCGATGGGTGGTGGATAGAGTGACAAGTTGTTGTAGAGAAGAAGACAGCAGGATCAATGGGCATCATGTCAGTTGGATTTTGTACAATAGGACCTAGTGCTATGTGTAAAATCTTTGGGGTATCTACAAAGAGCAGTGTAGATGTTAATAATATTTTTATCTACCTCCATGGCACGTTCCAGAGATTAGACATGATGGTGGCTCTAAAATGATAGTTGTAAAGATATTTGACATGGTTGCTCATACGTAGATGCAATGAAGTTAAAGAAAAATGGATAGTGTGCTAGAGAAGGCCCATGTGACGTGGAGCACCAAGCACTAGATAGGCCTGAATGGTTGAGAATCATGTGATGAGATGGATATTATTGGTGTGTGACTGGCGGTTCCCAACAGGGAATCAAACATAGAAGAAATAACATGACTCACATCTAGCGAAGGTATTAGCATACGTCGATGGGCTATGCACTCAATATGATGGGGAATAGCTTGCAACGCTCATTGTATTCCATATGGAACATTAGCAATTGTGAAAAGCTAATTCGGTGGACTCCAAGACAACTATAAACATGGATACCACAAAATACCTTGGTGGGTCGTGACATGGCAACATGTGACCAATGTTAATGCGTATGCATGTAAGTGAAAGGTGGGAACAAATCATGTAGATTTTACCATCTATTTATGATCATAAACGCAAAATGTAACAAAGGGTAATGATATGATCAAAGAACAAATGACCATAAGGGGATATAATATTATGTTATACTTGCAAAGCCAAGGAGTGTTACTCGGAGCAGCTCTAAAATAAATTGAGATGGGTAACATATTGGTTACAAAATTTAGGTAAGGAAGAGATATGCCAAGTCAAGTCATTTCAAAATAGTTACGAACAAAGGGACTCTTGTCACAAAAGCAAACGAAAGAAATGAATAGTGAAAGAAATAAAACGAACAGGCAGAAATGGGAAGCGAAAGTTCTCTTCTAAAAATTTAGATATCTCATCAAATGGAGAAAAAGGGGTTGGTTCTTCTGGGGAAGGCCAAATGATGCTGAAAAATAAATGTAAAAGGAAATATTATTTTAATGTAAGGGTTTTTTTTTAGAAATTTGGACTTTGTTAGTAAAATAGGAGGAGAAAGCATTTTGCATTCTCGAATTTAACTTTTCATTTTTTGTCTTTTCAGGTTTTGGATTTATAAACGATGTTCAATGCATTTTAATGGTTACATCATTGAAGGTTTAAAGTCTGGAATTTATTTTTTGTGTCCTTAGGAGGTAGCACTTAGTTTTTTTTTACTATGCAAATGCAGGTTGGAATAGACTAGGTTACATGCATAAATTCCTCATATCTTTGATTTTGCAGTATAGGGTACCAAAAAACTGAAAAAGTTTTGCATGTTTACGTTTTCAGAATTTAAGTTTATTTCCTTATTGTTATTTTTTTTTTTAACATTTTTTGGTAGATTTTTTTAAAACTTCGAAGATTAAAATAAAAATAAAATAAAAATAAAACGACAAAAATAAATACATGGGTGTGAATAATGAAATACAATATTTCATCCGAAATAAATTCGAACTCATTCTGAAGCTATTTCAATTTTATAAAAATTGTTGAAAATCGTTGTTTTTATGAGGTTTTTATAATTTCAGAATTTTATTTTTTCACATTGTGAAGGCAAATCAATTTTTTCAACTTTATATTTTTATTTACAAGCATAAATGAACTTCCCTTTATGAAAATTGCAATTTCATTAAAGGGGGTTAATTTTTATGGCATTCCATAAGCTATCATTTTTGGAGCAATAAATTCGCCTCTTTATGAAAATTCTGATTTCATTAAAGAGAGGTAATTTATACATTACATCAAAGGTTATTTTTTTAAAGCATTAAATTATTTATTCTTTATGAAAATTATGATTTCATTAAAGAAGAATAATTTATAATGACATTTTAAAGCCATTATTTTAAAGCAATAAATTGTTCTCTTTATGAAAATTAATTTCATCAAAGAGGGATAATTTATTTATTATATCAAAGGCTACTATAGCTACAAAGTTGGTCATCTAAATTATTCCATCTTGAGGTTTAAAGCAACATAAAAATAACATCATTCAAAATTCATATATAGAGATAGGTTTTAATCTTCTACTTCATGCTTAAAGTAGGATTTAATGCAAGATAAAACTTTTTCAAAATCCTCTTAATAAAGGAAGATAAAATCTACCTAAAATATTCCAAGATAAAATGAATTAATGTTTTACGTCGTGGTCATATGAGAGCCAATTCATATTTGCTTTTCTTCAAGTTTTATAAAAAATCATTAGTATAGCATGATAAAATAAACCAACACATGCCCCTTGTTAACAGTTACTTGCAACCACTAAGGTATTCATAGCATTTAATTGATATATCTTAATTGAGATTACTAATACACATGTGCAATGCTTACATAGCGGAACCTTGGAGAATTTGTTTTGGTTTCTAACTTCCTTGCAAGAGAGGGTTTTGTAATCAAAATCCTAAGGGTGAGTGTGGTTTTGCAATTGAGCAAAATTACCACTCAATATTTTGGCGCTAGAAGGAGGGCCTAAATTGGTTTACTTTATTGCTATTTAGATGCTAACTTGTTCATTTTACTTGAAATAGTTATTTAAAGACATTGGTGTTGACTAATGAGATTTGGTTGATCACTTTCATTGATTCTAACATTCTCTATTTTGATGATGCATTAATGCTAACATGTTACAAATTTTGGAATGTTCTAATGTCATGGTTTAATTGATGTATATCTTTTGGTTAATGCTAACATGATGATTCATATGTTAAAATTTGATATTGGTTAGTCATTTCATGCTTCTTTCTAAGAAATCTTTATTTGACTAACAAATTGGTTCTGAAGTTATTCTTTGGGTTTCACTAATGGCATCGGTGTTTCCAGCCAGGGCAAGAATTACATTATGGATATCTGACTATAATAGTTAGTTATACATGCCTACTCATAAAATTCCTAAAGGTGCAGAAAATAATTTACCCATGTTTAAGCATGATGTGACCTTGACAGAGGAACATATTCAGAAATACGAGGATATTTTATAGATTATTTTTGTACACATTGGATGAGGTTGTGTATGAGTGGTACCTATACCTACCTGTAGGTTCCATCACTTCTTGGGCTCAATTAGAAGCAACAATTACTAGTCATTTTGGAAAATAAGTTGATCTAGTTTTAATTTTAAATCAATTTGTATTTATATGTAATAAACCTAATGAATCCATGAGTCAATTCAATGGTAGGTTTCATAAGTTGTATACCGAAGTGATTCCCCATTTCATAATTTTAGAAGAGAGAGCTATTCAAATATACATGGGATCCATACATCCCATAGTTGCTACATTCTTAATGAAACATCTTGACGATCCATATTTGCATGGAGTCTATGAGGCCACGATAACATTAGAACAATGGTGTGTTTCAGAAAGAGAAGAGGTGGATCAACCATCCAATATAGCACCCTTGAATGCAATGAGGTTTAATATGAGCAATCAATAGGATAAAGTTGAATGTCCAAATATTACAACCACCTTAGATTTCATCCAAGAGGATGTGCAAGTCTCAAATCCAAGGTCCATTAATGAGGATTGGGATGAACAAACCCATCAAGATATGGATATTGGTTCATGTTTACTCACAAAGGAAGATTGTAACAACCATTGGGAGTAAAATACAAGAGTTTATCTTATGGAAGAAACCCTTGACTCACCAAATATGATTGAGAGTGAATTTGAGGAGTCAAGACATGAATTTGAAGACATGATGGAACCTCATCACTTGTTTTTAGAAGATGATCATTGTAAAGATCAAGAAAGCCAACATAAGTCTAGTTGTGATGAGCTTGATATGAATGGCTCAAAGTTTTGGTTTACAAGTTAGGATTGGGATGATCATAGATTGAAGAATATAAAAATTGATTCCATTATAGAAATCCCTAAGTCATCAAAAGTGGTTGAAAATAAGGTTGAAAGAAAATCAATAAATGAATTCAAAGACATAACAGAATTTCACCACTTGTTCTTGGAAGAAACTTTGGATGAGACAGTTGAAGTTGATGGCCAAGAAAACCCACACCTTCCAAATTGTGATAAAATTGAATTTTGGGTTACAAATGTAGATTGTGATCTTGCAAGCTTGAATACAAAGAGTAGCCCACTTTTGGAAATAATTGAACCATCTAAGGAAGGTGAAGGTGAGTTTGAAGATCAACCCATTGATGAACTTGAAGCATGTGAATGTATGGTTGAACCTAACATCCCAATTTTAGAAGATTATCATTGTTGGTGGAATAAATAGGAGAAATTTACCATTATTTCTAATGAAGCACTCACTTCACCTGATATGCATGACAAGTTACAAAGGCTAGTGCTACAACTTAAAAGAAATATCTCTCAACTACAAGAAAAAAAAGCCTCAATATGCATATCTTGATGATATCCAAATCATCCTCATAATACAAAGGTTGAAGATACTAAAAGCAATATTATTTTGATCAATGGAGGGATCCTAGAGTGGACTGGTTTTGAAACATGTGACAAATGTTGGCAATTTTGGGTTTGAGATCCTAGCTTCTTGTCTATGAGTTGTCATTGATGTCAAAAGGAACTGGCATTAATGTCAAGAGGATTTATTGGCTTCAAAGGTTGAAGATTCCAAAGAATATTTTCTAGAAGATTTCGGAGAGATTCCATGTGGCAGATGAAAAGGTTTTTATCAAAACCATGGCAGGTTTAAGGGTTTTTATTAAAACCAGGTGGATGCATTAAGGGTTTTTCTCAAAACCACTCTCAGCTTAATGCAAAGGCTGGAGACACTTATTAATTAAATAACTTAATTAATAAAACCTTTTTAAGGTTTTTTAATTAATTATTTATTTGATTTAGTGATTAAATTATTTTAATAATTTAATGGGTTCTCCACCTAAGGTCTAAGGTCTAAAAGACCTTTGATTATTTTTTAAATAATCAAAAGGGTTTCATAAACCCTAAAGTTGTTTCGAAGGCGCCAAAATAATATTAATTCGAAAAGTTTGAATTATCCTCCCGTCGACGTCGTGCATAGCATGGAAGTTTGGCTATATAAGCCATAACCTATAGTCCAAAGCAATGGTGTGAAAGAAATTCGAATTGCGCAAAAGTTGGGAAGTAAAAGCTACGGCTATCATTTTTTCGCCACGTTTATCCGCCGCCAAAGGGTTAAGGAGAAGGAGACTCTTGCTAGCCTTCAAGCTAGCGTCGTTGGCCTAGTGGCAACGACTATTCTGCGAAGGCGCTTGAAGGGAGGTCAAGCGTTCGACTCCCGTCGTGGAGTGTGAGAAGAGTTTTTGCGCTCCGATTTTTTCGGAGGCACTGTTGACCCGTGATTTTCGGAAGCATTTTTTTTGGTAAGGTTTTTTAAATAAAATCTGCATTTTGTTAAAGAAGAAGTGGTTGGGCAGATTTATTTAAAATTATTTTTAAGGTTAAATGCTTCTTTGGAGATATAAGGTTGATAGTGTGTGGTTGAGATTTTTGGCTTGATTGTTGAGTGAGATTTGCTTAGAAGCTATTATTCCTTGAGCATGGTTTAATTAATTTGGAGAAATAAGGTGTAAAAGGATATATTGTTTGTATGCTTTATATTTTTTGGTAGTTGACTTCTAAGGATTGGAGTCATAAGGTGTTTTATGGAATAAATATTTTTGTGGTTACTTTTATGATCTAACCCTAACTTGGTGGCAAAGTTGAGGGTGGTGTTGGTAACTGGTTGAAGAACTATTCTCTTCTTCCTCAAACAAAGGTATGGGCAACTTCTTCCATGTATATTGTTGATGGTGTATTTTCTGAAATTGAGTTTGGAGTGAAAAGGTTGTCTACTAGGTATTCTTGTTGGTGTAAATCCCATTTTCTGGATATTGAAGATTGTTTATGCATTAAAATCATTGATGAGTTTTTTGGGTGAATGCATAATTCTGGTTGAGGAAGAGGAAGCATTTTTGCACTAGGGTTTATGTTAGTAAGTCTTGCTACTTGCATTGAGTTGGTGAAACCCTTAGTTGGCTGTTTTGAGATTGATGGTTGAGTTGCTTCCATAGAGGTTGTTTTGATCAAGTTAATGCTTTACTTGATACATGATTTGGGCTTACTCCATTGAGATTGATTTGAGCAAGTTATTCTTTGCATTGGTGATTTATGTTGGTGGCTGTTTTGTTCAAATACCTTTGGAGGGAAAAGGATGTCTACTAGTTTCCTTTTCATGTAGTGATTGGTTGAATGCTTCAAGGTTAATGTTGAGTTGAATGATGTTGGTTAAACCTTGTCTATAAGCATTGTTGTTAAAGCCCTAATTGGTTGAGAAAAGATATTGGTTGTGGAAAGAACATGAGTATCATTGTTATATGAGATATTGCATGGTTGGCAATTGTTGGGTTGTGTTTCATGTTCTTGAGAAAAGCATACTACATCTATCTTATTCTTTTGAGATTGAGATTGAGTTGAGATTGAGATTGGGAGTTAAGTATAGAACATATTGAGTCTCTAACAATTCTCTTTATGTTTCTATGAGATTTGAGATTGAGATTGGGAGTTAAGTATAGAACATATTGAGTCTCTAACAATTCTCTTTATGCTTCTATGAGGTTGATGAATCACATTGGGTCTCTAACAATTCTCTTTGTGGGTTCATGCTAAGCAAGTTTTTCTTGATGAACTTGTGAGCTGATTTGGACAATTCTAGCAGGTTCTAGTGAAGACTTGTGAGCTGATTTGGACAGGTTCTAGTGAGGACTTGTGAGCTGATTTGGACAGGTTCTAGTGAGGACTTGTGAGCTGATTTGGACAGGTTCTAGTGAGGACTTGTGAGCTGATTTGGACAGGTTCTAGTGAGGACTTGTGAGCTGATTTGGACAGGTTCTAGTGAGGACTTGTGAGCTGATTTGGACAAGTTCTAGGGAGGACTTGTGAGCTGATTTGGATAGGTCCTAGCAGAGGACTTGAGGACAGAGTTGAAGTGGTTCTTTGAGAAGAACATGAGGATAGTTTTGACAAGTCTTTGAGAAGGCTTGTGTGCAGCAGAGATTGATTTGTTCAAGCTTTATGAGTTGAGCTTGGGACAGATCTGACAGAGTGAGGAAGACTTGTGCTTGGACCGACTGACTATGTTTAGTACAGGTTGATGAGTTGTTATGGAGGTGATCAGTGAGGACAGAGGTCTCTTGAGGCTGAGCATTGAGGACAGGAGGTCTTCTATGGAAAGGAGTTCCATGTGCTAGCAGAATAAGAGGTAGGTGATCTTCTGAAGTATCATTTCCAGAGTTGAGGGGAAGGATTCTCCTTTGGGTAGGAGGCTCATAAATTCGTGAGGAGGGAAGGATTCTCCTTTGGGCAGGAGGCTCATAAATTCATGAGGAGGGGAAGGATTCTCCTTTGGGCAGAGGCTCATAAATACTTGAGTAGGGGAAGGTTTCTCCTTTGGGCTGAGGCTCATAAACATTGTAATTGGGAAGGATTCCCAAAGAACTTTGAGAAAGCTTTTTAGAGAAAAGTTTTGTGGATGTAGCCCATGTTGGGTGAACCATGTTAAAATTGGTGTCTCATTGTGTGTTGCTTTATGCATTGCTTTGATATTGCTATTGGTTCATTGCTTTGCGAAGTTGAAGTTAAATAGAGAAAGTAAAAAGAGGTCTTATACTTGTTCACCCCCCTCTCAGTATAAGCTTGTGTTCTTCAATTGGTATCAGAGCGGGTTCCTTCAAAAAGTTTAACAGCTTGAAGGAAAATATTGTAAAGAACACAATGGAATCTACAAGTGGTAATGCAACACCTATTCTTGATGGGGCAGATTTTGGGCTTTGGAGTGCTAGGATGAAGGTTCATCTTATGGCTCTTGGAAATGAAGTTTGGGAAGTGATTGAGGATGAGTATACCATTCCTGAGCATGGTCCTTCTACTAAGGAAGAGAGGCTCCTACATCATAGCAATTCAAAGGCAATGAATGCAATCCTGAAGGGTTTACAGAAGGCAGATCTTACCAAGGTGATTCACTGCAAGACAACTAGTGAAATGTGGAAACAATTGAAGGTGGTTCATACAGGTGATGCAAATGTCCGAAAGGCCAAGTTGAGACACTTCAAAGGTATGTTTGAACAACTCAAGATGAATGATGAAGAAAATATTAGTGACTATATGCTTCGTATGGATGAGATTGTTAACTCTATGAAGGAACTAGGTCTTGAGCTTGCTGAAAATGATATTTGTGATAAGATTTTGAGGTCTCTTCCAAATAGATTTAGTGAAAATATTTTTGCTATTGAGGAAGCTAAGGATTTGGATAAGTTGAAAAAGGATGAGCTTCATAGTATACTTGCGACATTTGAGTTGAGAACTCAAGTGAAGGTTGATGTTAAGAAGGAGGCAACTTTCAAGGCTACCAAGAAATCCAAGGGTAAAGAGCTTCAAGATAGTGATGAGTCTTCTAGTGATGAAGAGGCATATTACAGCAAGAAGGGCAAGTTCTCAAGAAAGCACAAAGGTATGAAATATGTCAAGTGTTTCAATTGTGGAAAGTTTGGTCATTATGCTACTAACTGTATTGTTGCCAAGGATGAAAGTGATGAAGATAAACAGGATTATAAGAGCAAGGATTCTGAAAGGCACAGGCATCAAAGGAAGAATAAATATGAGCAAAGCAATCAAGGAAAGAGGTACTCTCACAAACACAAGAAAATTTTCTACCTAGACAAGGCAAGTAAGTGTTCTAGTAGTGATAGTGAAAGTTCTTCAAGTGATGTTGGAAATGAGATGTTGTTCCTAACAGAAAAAGAAGAAGAAAAGAAACATAGATTTGTCCTTATGAAATGTTTTAGATGTGGAAATTTTGGACATCTTGAGGATGATTGCACAAATGATGGATTGATTTCTAGTTATACTATGTATGAGGATGCTTCGAAAAATTGTAAGGAAGATCTTTGTATGGCTTTAGAAAAGGGTAGCACCTCTAGTGATAAGAAATCTGAAAAAGTCATTGATGTTTCAAAAGGCAAACAAATAGAGGAAGTTATAGAGGATGGTGAAGTAGATCTTGAAGCTGAACTTGTTAGTGCTCTTAGTGCTTTGAAAAAGGAAAGAAAGAAGAATGCTAGACTCAATGATAAATTGGATGAATGTTGTATTGAGAGAGATGAGCTTATAGAAAGTCTTGACTTCTCTATAGCTAAGACACAGAAACTTAAGGATAAGTTAGAGTCTAAGGTTCTTGAGTGTAGAGAGTTGGAACAGAAAGTGGCTTCCTTGAAAGAGGAAACTAAAGAGTACAAGGAGAAGCTTTACAGGTTTGAAGATAGCACCAAAAAGGTAAAGTCAATCATCAAAGATCAAAGAAGGACAACAGATAAAACAGGTCTTGGTTTTGGTAAGAAACACATGGAACAGGTTGGCGACTCTACTGGGGAATCTAGTAAGAGATTCCGAAAGGAAGAGAGTTCTGATGAGGAAAGTACTTCAGAAAAAGAGTCCTTGAGTGATAGATGCACAGAATCAGAAAACAGGAATCAAAAAAAGGGGAGAAAGTTTACAGGACCTAAGAGGTCAAATCAAGGAAAGTTTAATGGCAGATGTTTTGCTTGTCACAAGTTTGGTCACATGGCTTCACATTGCATGACTCAAGTGAGGAAGGTAAATGACAGATTCAGAGGTGGTAATTTCTTTCAAGGGTATTGCTACTCTTGTAAACAGTTTGGGCACAAGGTTGTTTATTGCAAGGCTAATAACAGGAACAGGGTTGGTCAGAACAGATGGAGTCAAAGATCAGGTATGCCTCAAAGAAATAACATTGTTAGTTGTTATAAGTGCAACAATGAAGGTCACATAGCTAGACAGTGTAGAGCTAAAATTCCAAGGTACAGGAACAGGAACATGGGTATGAACAGGCACAAGAATCAAGACATGGATAAGAACAGGAATGATAACAAGAACAACAATAGTGACATGAACAGGAACAGGAATATGGACAAGGAGAACAAGAGAAGACATGGTAAGGCAGCTATAGACACTGATGAAGATCAGTGCCTAATGGGAGTTTTACTCCCACCCCGAAATTAATCACCTCAACAGGAGGTGGGGGAGGGACTAAGCTAAGAGGCTCATTCTTAGTCCCAAGCCCCAAAGGTGACCCTTTGCCATTGATGACAAAGGGGGAGAGATATGAGTAAGGGGGAGAGCCTCAAGTCAGGGGGAGCTGATTTCTATACAGTAGTTTTGAGTTTCAGTGTTGTTGAGAAGCATGGTTTGCCATCAATGACAAAGGGGGAGATTGTTGGCAATTTTGGGTTTGAGATCCTAGCTTCTTGTCTATGAGTTGTCATTGATGTCAAAAGGAACTGGCATTAATGTCAAGAGGATTTATTGGCTTCAAAGGTTGAAGATTCCAAAGAATATTTTCTAGAAGATTTCGGAGAGATTCCATGTGGCAGATGAAAAGGTTTTTATCAAAACCATGGCAGGTTTAAGGGTTTTTATTAAAACCAGGTGGATGCATTAAGGGTTTTTCTCAAAACCACTCTCAGCTTAATGCAAAGGTTGGAGACACTTATTAATTAAATAACTTAATTAATAAAACCTTTTTAAGGTTTTTTAATTAATTATTTATTTGATTTAGTGATTAAATTATTTTAATAATTTAATGGGTTCTCCACCTAAGGTCTAAGGTCTAAAAGACCTTTGATTATTTTTTAAATAATCAAAAGGGTTTCATAAACCCTAAAGTTGTTTTGAAGGTGCCAAAATAATATTAATTCAAAAAGTTTGAATTATCCTCCCGTCGACGTCGTGCATAGCATGGAAGTTTGGCTATATAAGCCATAACCTATAGTCCAAAGCAATGGTGTGAAAGAAATTCGAATTGCGCAAAAGTTGGGAAGTAAAAGCTACGGCTATCATTTTTTTGCCACGTTTATCCACCGCCAAAGGGTTAAGGAGAAGGAGACTCTTGCTAGCCTTCAAGCTAGCATCGTTGGCCTAGTGGCAATGACTGTTCTACGAAGGCGCTTGAAGGGAGGTCAAGCGTTCGACTCCCACCGTGGAGTGTGAGAAGAGTTTTTGCGCTCCGATTTTTTGGAGGCACTGTTGACCCGCGATTTTTGGAAGCATTTTTTTTGGTAAGGTTTTTTAAATAAAATCTGCATTTTGTTAAAGAAGAAGTGGTTGGGCAGATTTATTTAAAATTATTTTTAAGGTTAAATGCTTCTTTGGAGATATAAGGTTGATAGTGTGTGGTTGAGATTTTTGGCTTGATTGTTGAGTGAGATTTGCTTAGAAGCTATTATTCCTTGAGCATGGTTTAATTAATTTGGAGAAATAAGGTGTAAAAGGATATATTGTTTGTATGCTTTATATTTTTTGGTAGTTGACTTCTAAGGATTGGAGTCATAAGGTGTTTTATGGAATAAATATTTTTGTGGTTACTTTTATGATCTAACCCTAACTTGGTGGCAAAGTTGAGGGTGGTGTTGGTAACAGGTTGAAGAACTATTCTCTTCTTCCTCAAACAAAGGTATGGGCAACTTCTTCCATGTATATTGTTGATGGTGTATTTTCTGAAATTGAGTTTGGAGTGAAAAGGTTGTCTACTAGGTATTCTTGTTGGTGTAAATCCCATTTTCTGGATATTGAAGATTGTTTATGCATTAAAATCATTGATGAGTTTTTTGGGTGAATGCATAATTCTGGTTGAGGAAGAGGAAGCATTTTTGCACTAGGGTTTATGTTAGTAAGTCTTGCTACTTGCATTGAGTTGGTGAAACCCTTAGTTGGCTGTTTTGAGATTGATGGTTGAGTTGCTTCCATAGAGGTTGTTTTGATCAAGTTAATGCTTTACTTGATACATGATTTGGGCTTACTCCATTGAGATTGATTTGAGCAAGTTATTCTTTGCATTGGTGATTTATGTTGGTGGCTTGTTTTGTTCAAATACCTTTGGAGGGAAAAGGATGTCTACTAGTTTCCTTTTCATGTAGTGATTGGTTGAATGCTTCAAGGTTAATGTTGAGTTGAATGATGTTGGTTAAACCTTGTCTATAAGCATTGTTGTTAAAGCCCTAATTGGTTGAGAAAAGATATTGGTTGTGGAAAGAACATGAGTATCATTGTTATATGAGATATTGCATGGTTGGCAATTGTTGGGTTGTGTTTCATGTTCTTGAGAAAAGCATACTACATCTATCTTATTCTTTTGAGATTGAGATTGAGTTGAGATTGAGATTGGGAGTTAAGTATAGAACATATTGAGTCTCTAACAATTCTCTTTATGTTTCTATGAGATTTGAGATTGAGATTGGGAGTTAAGTATAGAACATATTGAGTCTCTAACAATTCTCTTTATGCTTCTATGAGGTTGATGAATCACATTGGGTCTCTAACAATTCTCTTTGTGGGTTCATGCTAAGCAAGTTTTTCTTGATGAACTTGTGAGCTGATTTGGACAGGTTCTAGTGAAGACTTGTGAGCTGATTTGGACAGGTTCTAGTGAGGACTTGTGAGCTGATTTGGATAGGTTCTAGTGAGGACTTGTGAGCTGATTTGGACAGGTTCTAGTGAGGACTTGTGAGCTGATTTGGACAGGTTCTAGTGAGGACTTGTGAGCTGATTTGGACAGGTTCTAGTGAGGACTTGTGAGCTGATTTGGACAAGTTCTAGGGAGGACTTGTGAGCTGATTTGGACAGGTCCTAGCAGAGGACTTGAGGACAGAGTTGAAGTGGTTCTTTGAGAAGAACCTGAGGACAGTTTTGACAAGTCTTTGAGAAGGCTTGTGTGCAGCAGAGATTGATTTGTTCAAGCTTTATGAGTTGAGCTTGGGACAGATCTGACAGAGTGAGGAAGACTTGTGTTGGACCGATCGACTATGTTTAGTACAGGTTGATGAGTTGTTGTGGAGGTGATCAGTGAGGACAGAGGTCTCTTGAGGCTGAGCATTGAGGACAGGAGGTCTTCTATGGAAAGGAGTTCCACGTGCTAGTGGAATAAGAGGCAGGTGATCTTCTGAAGTATCATTTCCAGAGCTGAGGGGAAGGATTCTCCTTTGGGTAGGAGGCTCATAAATTCATGAGGAGGGGAAGGATTCTCCTTTGGGCAGGAGGCTCATAAATTCATGAGGAGGGGAAGGATTCTCCTTTGGGTAGAGGCTCATAAATACTTGAGTAGGGGAAGGTTTCTCCTTTGGGATGAGGCTCATAAACATTGTAATTGGGAAGGATTCCCAAAGAACTTTGAGAAAGCTTTTTAGAGAAAATTTTTGTGGATGTAGCCCATGTTGGGTGAACCACGTTAAAATTGGTGTCTCATTGTGTGTTGCTTTATGCATTGCTTTGATATTGCTATTGGTTCATTGCTTTGCGAAGTTGAAGTTAAATAGAGAAAGTAAAAAGAGGTCTTATACTGTTCACCCCCCTCTCAGTATAAGCTTGTGTTCTTCAACAAATTTGGACCTTCTATCAATTTAGATGAGATGATTAAAATTGATGATCAAAGGCAGATGGATTAGTTGTTTTTAGCCGAATCTGTTTACCATCACCTTCTCAAGACATCACTAAATAATTCATATTTCATTGATCTTTTTGTGTTCTTGTTTTAAATTGGGTTCGTCACCCGAAATGCTCAGGAGCATTTCCCAGTAGATTCGTCATTTGTTGTGGTGTTTCCACAACATACCCCAAAACTTGGGGATCCACCTTTATTTTGAGTTTGGTTGGAAATTTTGGTTTGATTGATGATTTATAGGTTTTCTCCCGCAAATCTCATGTGGGCTTCTGGATTGATACACTTTGCATGCGAACCTTAGCATTGGAGGGATTTTTATCAAATCATTATTTTGTGATGACAGTTGTGGATTGGGTCACCTTAGTCATTCAAATATCTATTTTCATTTCTTTCATTTAGTTTAAATTTTTCGAGTGATCATGTTGATGTATATGTATCTGTAGGTTAGCCTTGTGGATTCCAAGGTCCATGAGTGGGGAGTATCATCTTGTTTGCTTTTGTAGTGTTTGTTATATTTGCTGAAAATTTCATTTTGGGGTTTTGAAAGATTTCGGATTTATTTGATGGTTAATTTTGATTTTGATTTTGTGATGTTTTGATGTTTGTTAATGTTTAAAACCAAATTAATCAAAACATTAAAAATCATTTAAAAATAATAAATAAATAAATAAATTTATAACTATAAAAAATAAATAAAATAACAGTCAAAATTAAAAATATATAAATATATATATATATTAATAATAATAAAAAGATAAAAATAAATCCAAACAAGTATCCACTATGCAAAAATAAAGCATGAGGTTTTTCTACCTTATGCATGCATTTTCATTATGTTGAGTATATATTAACATCATGTTGGGTGTTAGTCCAAGGATTATAATTTTTGGATTGATATATGCAGGTTACGGTGAAGTAGACACGGGCGTAGACACAAACGACAGTATGGGGGTTCGAATATTGAGGAAAGTTAGTCAATGTCAATGATAGGGATTGCACGTGGTAGACCGATACATCTGGACAAAGGAATTGGATGCTAAAAAAACTGGTGCACGGATTGACGTAGCCCTCATGGAATGTGTTGGCCCTCGTTTACACAAGTTGAGCAATGTTGGTATGAGCGATGACCATTTTGAAGAGGATATTTTTTTATCAAACCTCCTCATCGACACATATAAGGTAGCCCTATCAATTTTAGCATGAATGCAAGATGATGGTCGTGGTAGTTGCAGTGTACACCGTATCAATGTATCAACAAAGAGAGAACATGTTCGACGATGAAGGGATGATTGGGGTGTCCGATACATAAGAGGCTTGGAGATTGTGGATAGCAATAATGAATCCAAAGACAACACATGGTAGTGAGGATGTACATGGGTTTCACAGGACCTAGTTTAGTATCAAAAATAGGTTTGGCACTCTGTAGGATATTGAGTTTTTGATGAGCAAGGTGAAACCAAAG
This sequence comes from Wollemia nobilis, assembly GCA_028583015.1. NCBI lineage: Eukaryota > Viridiplantae > Streptophyta > Pinopsida > Araucariales > Araucariaceae > Wollemia > Wollemia nobilis. The sequence continues at coordinate 20,559,379 of JAQPPZ010017235.1, forward strand.
TATTGTCATTGTTGTCAACACAGTCAAGTTGATCAGTTGATGCAATGGAAAGGAGTTCATTGATGAGCAAGGTGCAGCCAAAGTATTTTCATTGTTGTTAACATAGACAGAGGATCGGTTGATGCAATGGACAGGAGTGTAGAGGTCATTAGATGGATCGGTTGATGAAGTGAACAAAAATTCAGAGCAGTCAGAGCATGTACAGTAAATTTCCAAGAAGACAAAAGTGGCCCAGATTCAAAGAATCAAATAAAAAGACAAGTAAGAAAACTGTCACGATATCGCGACATGTTTTCTGTCGCAATTTCACAACATATCGGAGGAGAGAGAAAAAGCTAGAAAAGCTGTCGCGCGATTTCGTGACATATCGAAGGAGAGAGAAAATGCTGGAAAAACTATCGCGATTTCGTGACATGTTGGAAGCAATGAAGGCCAGTAGAAAAACTATCGCAATTTCATGACATGTTGGAGGCAAAGAAGCCAAGTGGAAAAACTGTCACGATTTCACGACATGTTGGAGGCAAAGAAGCCAAGTGGAAAAATTGTCGCGATTTCGTGACATGTTGGCAGAGAAGAAGGCAAGTAGAAAAATTGTCACGATTTCGTGACATGTTGGAGGCAAAGAAGCCAAGTGGAAAAACTGTCGCGATTTCGTGACATGTTGGCAGAGAAGAAGGCAAGTAGAAAAAATGTCACGATTTTGCGACATGTTTGAAGAAGAAGCGCATGCAAGGAAAACTATCATGATTTCGCGACATGTTTGGAGAGAAGGCGCAGGGAAAGAAAACTGTCATGATTTTGCGACATGTTTGGAGAGAAGGCATAGGCAAAGAAAATTGTCACGATTTCGTGACATGTTCGGAGAGGAGGCGCAAGCAAAGAAATGTGTCACGATTTCGTGACATGTTTGAGAGAAAGAGATTGAAAGGAAAAGTGTTGCGATTTTGTGATAATTTGCAAAAGGAAGTGCTAAGGAGAAAAAGTATCACGATTTCGTGACATGTCGGGTTTTCGTGATCCGATGAGAAGAAAAGCGCTAAGGAGGAAAAGTGTCATGATTTTACGACATAATGCAGGAGAGAGTCCGATAGAAAAAGTGTAGCGATATCGCTACATGTTGTATTATCGTGAGCTGAAGCAAAGGTAAAGTGCAAGGAACAAAAGTGTAGTGATATCGCTACATGTCACGTTTTCGTGACCTGAAGAGAAGAGAAGAGCTAAGGAGAAAATATGTCACGATATCACGACATGTCACATTTTTGTGACTAAGAGAGGAGAGAGAATGTACAAAGATAGAAATGTCATGATATCATGACAACAACAGAGAGGAAGACTCCGAAGGATGAGGTGTCACAATTTCATGACAGAAGCAAAACAAAAGAGCATGGAAGCAGAAGCGTCACGATTTCACGACAAAATCAAGGAGGAAGAGCTCAAAGGCGAAAGCGTCGTGATTTTGCGACATGTTCTATTTTTGTGGGGCAAATACAGAGAAGAGCACAAGGCAGCAAAAGCATCGTGATTTCACGACATGTTCTATTTTCACGGTCAACAGCCAAGGAAAAGTCAAAGGGGCAGAAATGTCGTGATATCGCGACATATTGTTTTTGTGTGATAAAAAGCAGAACCCAGCTGAAGTAAAGTTAACTGAAGGAAAACGACAGTTACAGATGCATTTGCAAAGGAAATACATGCAACCAAAATTAGAAGAGTTAACTGAAGTCAGTACAACAGTTACAGGTGTAGTTACAGATATAAATCATGCAGTTAAATAAGAATAGTGAACTGAAGTAATTACAGCAGTTACAGGGGCAGTTACAGTGACAGTAAATAGAATTCATTACTGCAGTTACAGGAGCCGTTACAAAGAAATATCATGCAGCAATGGTTACTGAAAGTCATGATACGAAGACCACAAGTTGGACAAAGAAACATCTCGAAGCTCAAACAAAGAACCGTTCTATTAATAAGATTTCATGTGAGAATAAAGGAGTCGTTACTATTAACAGGCTGCATGCACGAATATGGAAGTTAAGAATAGAAACAGAACACAGTTATAAAAGCAGATTTGCGTGAAGTAGCAAGGTTGAGCTTAGTGCGGGAAGTGAAAGCAGTGTGTTGCTGAGCAGAGAAAAAGTGCTATGAAAAAGGATGTATAGAAAGCACGGCTAAAATAGAGAAGCATATAGAATGCAGCAGAGAGAAAGTAGCTGAAAGTTGCTCAGTAGGAAAGAGTGTTGCGGTATAGAGGGATAGTGTTGTGGGCTGTTACAAAGCAGGAAGAATGTTGTAAGAAGTACAGAGATGTGAGAGCTACAAGCGTAAGCCATAAGAAAGGGCTGTAAGTGTGCAGTAAGTATAGTTGTAAAAGAGTGTATGCTTTGTGGACAGGGAGTTGAGATTGAAAGTTAGAAATAGAATATATTGAGTCTCTAACAATTCTCCTTATGCTTCCATGAGATTGATTTGAGTTAAGTTAGACCAGTGAGGGTCTTGTAACACAAAAGACATTTTTATGTCAATCAAGATTTAAAATAGAAGTCCAAGTTGGTGCTTGGAATCATGGGTAGGTGCTCCTTTCTGTTGGTGCAGATAAATCAGGGGTTGGTGCTCTTTCCAGTGGGTGTTGGTAAAATGATTGTGAAGTTGGTGCTTTGCAAATGCCGGATTTGGATGGAAGTCCAAGCAGTATATTTTTGAGGAGTAGCCAAAACTGGTGAACCTCATTAAATCTTGTGTTATGTGTTGCTATCTTGTCACACTTATTGCATCTGGTTTTAAGCATTCATTAGTTTTGAATTAAGAGATGAAGATTTAAGTTTTTAATTAGCTACACTGATTCACCCCCCTCTCAGTGCCATTGTAATACTAATAGTTTTATCATTATTTTGTGGATAAGCCACGCAACAACTATAAACTATCAACGAGCATATGATGAAGAAAATGATAACGATGTTACCGATATCCAACAATGGCAATAGGCAACGCTACATTATAGGCCCCACTACAACTGATGTAGACCCCTATGCGTGTATGGATTGATACAAAAATATGGACTTCGATGATCTCGACCACAAAAACTAGCGGTTTGGATAATGTGACTCTCTAGGAGATAGTATTGGCAGTTTTGCATAGTGGATACTTGTTTGGCATGATGTTGGGTATCACACGCGGTGCACGAAGATGATGTAAGGGACACTTACTAGGATGGGGAAATATATTAAGATGCTCGACATGATGATACACCACGCAACACAATGGAGAGCAGTGAAGGTGGAGCTTAATGGCACAAATGGATGAAGTGGGCTCTCTTATGGCCATAAGCAGATTAGCTGTAATCATAAACAAAGTCATAGTGGCTGTAGATGACAAGTTTCAAAATAGGCAAATGAGATGCAATCTTAGTAGAGGGACTCGATGCCAATAAGGCAAATGTCACATATCATAGACAAACCACTCTACAGATGGCAATTAGGAGGAGGTACACACTAAACGCAGGCTAGTTGAGAAAGTGTCACCAAATATTTGGACTCGACAGATAGTGGACAGAGCAACGAGTTGTTATGGAGGTGAATATAGTGGGATGAATATGCATCACGTCGGTTGGATTTCATACAAGAGGGCCCAATACTATATGTCAAATCTTTGAGGTGTCTACAAAGGGAAGTGTAGATATTAATGATGTTTTGATCTACCTCCATGGCATGTTCTAGCGATTAGACATGACGGTGGCTCTAAAATAGCAAGTGCAAAGATATTTGACATGGTCACTCATATGTAGACATAACGAAGTTAAAGGAAAATGGACAGTGTGCTAGAGAAGGTCCATGTGATTTGGAGCACCAAGCACTGGGTAGGCCTGAATGGTCAAGAATCGTGTGATGATATGGATACAATCGATGTGCAATTGGCGGTTCCCAACAAGGAATCGAACATAGAAGAAATAACAAGACTCACATCTAACGAAGGTATTAGAATACGTCTATGGACTACACACTTGAGGTGATGGGGAATAGCTTGCAATGCTCATCGGATTCTATGTGGAAGATTAGAAATGGTGAAAAGCCAATATGATGGACTCCAAGGCAACGATAAATATGGATACCACGAAATACCTCAACAATTTGTGACATGGCAACATGTGACCAATGTTAATGCGTACGCATGTAAGTGAAAGGTGGGAACAAACCGTGTAGAAATTACCATCTATTTATGGTCATAAAGGCAAAATGTAACAAAGGGTAATGATATGATCAAAGGACAAATGGATGTAAGGGGTATAATATTATGTTATACTTCCAAATCTAGGGAGTGTTACTCAGATCAACTCTAAAATAAATTAATATGGGTAACGTAGTGGCTACAAACTCTGGTGAAGAAAGAGATATGCCAAGTCAAGTCATTTCATAATGGTTATGAACAAAGGGACTCCTATCACGAAAGCAAATGGAAGAAACGAATAGTGAAAGAAATGAAACGGACAGGCAGAAAGGGAAAGCGAAAGTTCTCTGCTAAAACTTTAAATATATCGTCAAATGGAGAAAAAAGGGGTTGGTTCTTCTAGGGAAGGCCAAATGATGCTGAAAAATAAATGTAAAAGGAAATATTATTTTAATGCAAGGGCTTTTTTTCAGAAATTTGGACTTTGTTAGTAAAACATGAGGAGAAAGTGTTTTGCATGCTCGGATTTAACTTCTCATTTTTTTTCCCTTTTCAGGTTTTGGATTTATAGATGATGTTCAATGCATTTTAATGGTTACATCATTGAATGTTTAAAGTCTAGAATTTATTTTTTGTGTCCTTAGGAGCTAGCACTTAGTTTATTTTGATTATGCAAATGCAGGTTGGAATAGACTAGGTTGCATACATAAATTCCTCATATCTTTGGTTTTGCAGGACAGGGTACCATCAAACTGACAAAGCTTTGCATGTTTATGTTTTCAGTATTTAAGTTTATTTCTTGATTGTTATTTTTTTAACCCTTTTTTTTGTATATTTTTTTAAAACTTTGAGGATTAAAATAAAAATAAATAAAAAATTAAAATGACAAAAATAAATATATGGGTGTGAATAATGAACTACAATATTTCATCCGAAATAAATTTGAACTCATTCCTAAGCCATTTTGATTTTACAAAAATTGTTGAAAATCGTTGTTTTTAAGAGGTTTTTATAATTTTAGAATTTTATTTTTTCACATTTTGAAGGTAAATCAGATTTTTTCAGCTTTATATTTTTATTTGCAAGCATAAATGAACTTCCCTTTATGAAAATTGCAATTTCATTAAAGGGGGTTGATTTTTATGGCATTCCATAAGCTATCATTTTTGGAGCAATAAATTCATCTCTCTTTATGAAATTTTGATTTCATTAAAGACAAGTAATTTATACATTACATCAAATGTTATTGTTTTAAAGCATTAAATTACTTCTTCTTTATGAAAATTATGATTTCATAAAAGAAGAATAATTTATAATGACATTTTAAGGTCATTATTTTAAAGCAATATATTGTTGTCTCTTTATAAAAATTAATTTCATCAAAGAGGGATAATTTATTTATTATATCAAAGGCTACTATAGCTACAAAGTTGGTCATCCAAATTATTTCATATTGAGGTTTAAAGCAACATAAAAAGAATTATTTCATCATTTAAAATTCATATTTAGAGATAGGTTTTAATCTTCTACTTCATGCTTAAAGTAGGATTTAATGCAAGATAAAACTTGTTCAAAATCCACTTATTAAAGGAAGATAAAATCTTCCAAGACAAAAGGAATTAAGGCTTTACATCGTGGTCATATGAGGGTTAATATATATTTGCTTTTCTTCAAGTTTTATGAACAATCATTAGTATAGCATTATAAAATAAATCAACACATGCCCCTTGTTAATAGTTACTTGCAATCACTAAGGTTTTCTTAGCATTTAATTGATATATATTCATTGAGATTACTAATACACATGTGCAATGCTTACATAGTGAAACTTTTGGAGAAGTTGTTTTGGTTTCTAACTTCTTTGCAAGGGTGAGTGTGGTTTTGCAATTGGGTAAAATTACCACTCAACATTTTGGCGCTAGAAGGAGGGCCTGAATTGGTTTATTTTATTTCTATTTAGATGCTAACTTATTCATTTTACTTGAAAGAGTTATTTAAAGACATTGGTCTTGACTAATGAGATTTGGTTGATCACTTCCATTGATTCTAACATTCTCTATTTTGATGATGCATTAATTCTAACATGTTCTAAATTTTATAATGTTCTAATGTCATGGTTTAATTGATGTATATATATTGGTTAATGCTAACATGATGATTCATATGTTAAACATTTGATTTTGGTTAGTTATTTCATGCCTCTTTCTAATAAATCTTTATTTGACTAACAAATGGGTTTTGAAGTTATTCTTTGAGTTTCACTAATGGCATTGGTGTTTCCAGCCAGGGCAAGAATTGCATTATGGACAACTGACTATTATATTCAGTTAGACATGACTACTCATCAAATTATTGAATGTGTAGAAAATCATTTACCCATATTTAAGCATGTTGTGACCTCAACAGAGGAACATATTCAAAAATACAAGGACATTTCAAGGTATTTTCAAATGTGCAATGGAGATGTTCCTTGTAGATTATTTTTGTACACATTGGATGAGGTTGTGTATGAGTGGTACCTATACCTACCTGTAGGTTCCATCACTTCTTGGGCTCAATTAGAAGCAATGTTTACTAGCCATTTTGAAAAACAAGTTGACCCAGTTTTGATGTTAAATCAATTTGTCTCTATATGTAAGGAACCTAATGAATCCATGAGTCAATTCAATGGTAGGTTTCATAAGTTGTATACCGAATTGGTGTCCCATTTCATAATTTTAGAAGAGACAGCTATTCAAATATACATGGGATCCATACACCCCATAGTTGCTACATTTTTAAGGAAACATCTTGACGACCCATATTTGCATGGAGTCTATGAGGCCACGATAACATTAGAACAATGGTGTGTTTCAGAAAGAGAAGGGGTGGATCAACCATCCAATATAGCACCCTTGAATTAAATGTGGTTTAATATGAGCAATCAATGGGATAAATTTGAATGTCCAAATATTACAACCACCTTAGATTTAATCCAAGAGGATGTGCAAGTCTCAAATCCAAGGTCCATGAATGAGGATTGGGATAAACAAACTCATCAAGATATGGATATTAGTTCATGTTTACTCACAAAGGATGATTGGAACAACCATTGGGAGGAAAATATGAGAGTTGATCTTATGGAAGAAACCCTTGACTCACCAAAGATGATTGAGAGTGAATTTGAGGAGTCAAGACATGAATCTGAATACATGATGGAACCTCATCACTTGTTTTAGAAGACAATCATTGCAAATATCAAGAAATCCAACATGAGTCTAGTTGTGATGAGCTTGAGATGAATGGATCATAGATATCATTTACAAATGAGGATTAGGATGATCATAGAAAGAAGAATATAAAAATTTATTCCATTATAGAAACCCCTAAGTCATCAGAAGTGGTTGAAAATAAGGTTGAAAGAAAATCAATAAATGAATTCGAAGAAATAACATAATTTCACCACTTGTTCTTAGAATATGCTTTGGATGAGACAGTTGAAATTGATGGCCAAGAAAACCCACACCTTCTAAATTGTGATAAAATTGAATTTTGGGTTACAAATGAGGATTGTGATCTTTCAATATTGAATACAAAGAGTAGCTCACTTTCAAAAATAATTGAACCATCTAAGGAAGGTGAAGGTGAGTTTGAAGATCAACCCATTGATGAACTTGAAGCATGTGAAGGTATGGTTGAACCTCACATCCCAATTTTAGAATATTATCATTGTTGGTGGAATAAATGGGAGAACTTTACTGCTCTTTCTAATGAAGCACTCGCTTCACCTGATATGCAGGACAAGTTGAAAAGGCTAGTGATACATCTTAAAGGAAACATATCTCAACTACAAGAACAAAGGCCTCAAGATGCATATCTTGATGATGTTCAAAATCATCCTCATGAGACAAAAGGTCGAATATACTAAAAGCGGTATTATTTTGGATAATGGAGGAATCTTAGAGTGGACTGATTTTGAAACATGTGATGAATCTGGACCTTCCATAAATTTGGATGAGATTGTTAAAATTGATTATCAAAGCCTTCAACATCCTCGAGATGATGACAAGGAATAATTTGAAGAAGAATTTCTTGAAGAACTTAAAATTTATGAGGAGGATGCAATAGAGTTTCATCCCATGGGTTTAGATTACCATTATTATAATTTTAGGAAAAGGTATGAGGAATCATTATCTTCTCACACTCCCACTAATAAAATTTCTATTTTTCTTTACAAGTAGGATGTTGAAAAGTCTATCTCGCATGAAGAGTTGGTAATTATTGTACAATCAAAATATGAAAAGTCATTTGCGGAAATAGAAAATGTTCCAATATACAATCATTTTGAAGATGAGTTTATTGAACATATTGCTAAGATAGAAAAGGACAATAATGACTCTACTATTCTAAGCAAATAAGAAGACTCACTCACTTTGTTCCCATTTGATATGCAAGAAATGGAAAGCATTGTTTCACCTAAGGATCATATAATACCTATGTCACCTCAACTAGAGGAAATTCTAGAGCCTGGTTGGTTTGGGTTTGATACCATTGATTATCCAATTGAAAATATTACTTTATTTGAAACAACTCAAATGGTTGATCAGGAGCATGGGTTAGTTGACCCATCCCTAGATAGACAAGACCTATGGTTTGAAAAGGATGGGCAAATTTTTAAGTGGGTGCCTAATTTCGGTGTCTTTTATGAATAGGTAATTTATGAAAAATGCTACAAGAAGATTATGATGATGAAGCCTATGAGGAAGAAGAAAATGTTATAATGACTCACCAAGTTTCGGTAAAATAAAATGTACAAAAGGTAGAATTTAACCTTTTGTGTCCAAGCATCCAAGCTTCAGGTGAAAATTGGTATAATCATTCAATGGATTCAAATGTTATGTATGATGAAATGTCATTAGAGGTGAATGAAGAGCTAGAGTTGATTTATACCCACACCTCTAATAATATTGCCTTGATGATTAAAACAAAAGTTGATATGCTTGAATTGTTAAATTAGGTTCACCAACAATTAACAATGAAATCCAGGATAAAAACTTTTAATGATTCTCATTTAAGAGATATCCTAGATGCTTGCAAATTGTTGCATAAGTTTGATTGGCCTACAAACATGGAAAATGAATTGGCTTTAAATTTTTAGAAATAGGCTCTTGTTTGCAAAACTTCATTTTGGATAAGGATAGCCTAATTCTAAATCATAAATCGAATTGTGAAATTGACACATTAAGGAATAGACAAGATAAAATTGAAAATCAATTATTGTCTAATCAATTTAATGATTTGAAGCTCACCTATGGGATTGTTAATAGAACTAAATCAAACTGGTGGGGTGAGAGAGGCAAGTTGAATATTGTTGTATTGTTTGGTCTAATCTTGTTTTCATTGGATTTCTATAAAACTTGGCATGCATATCATGTTATATGTCTTTTGAAATGTGCTAATCATGTTTGGGATCCAGGGAAATGATAGCTCAAACTTGGCACCAACTTGTACCATATTGTACATTTTTATATAGTCTTGGTTTTCATGTTTTTTTTTGTTTTGCTATTTTTGTGCTTTTTCCTTAAGTTTGGTTTGTGAGTTGTGTGTTTTAGGTTGTTCCCTTTTTTTGAGGTGATGTTTCATGGTCGCTAATTTATGGCCTTTACCCATTTTTTGTATTCCTTTGTTAAGTAGGTTGGAATACCTAATATGAAAGCAGGTGAACCTGAGAAAAGGGAGATGAATTATTTTGTGATCATGCTTAGATTTTGGGACTAAAATGGTGGAGAGTAGAACAATAAAATATTTTTCTAGAGCTCCACATGTAACTCACATATTAAAGGGTATTTTTGGAAGTCCTGAAGGATGAAGTTATCTTGGTTTGCAAATAATGGCAAAAATTCAACGCGCTCTATATCTATGCTTTCTAACCCTAGTGATACATATATTATTGCAAAGCCATATAAAAAAATGAGCATTGAAAAGCTTGATAAAATCAGTCATAAAATCTTGATAAACCCTACCAGGGCTATGGATGCCTCAATAGCAATAGGGCTCTGTCTAGATACAGCTCGATTATAAGAAAGGCTTTGCAAAGTATTAATAAAATACAAGGGTGAGTTATATAAACCCTATCGGGGCTATAGATGTCTGACGGTAGTAGAGCTCTATCTATAAAAATTTTCTATCATGAGCAATATTTTATAGCCTAATGCAAGTCAGATTATGGAATCCGAACGTTTTCAATGATACAAAACGAATCACTTTTACACACACTAAGAAAAGGCAGATGGATTAGTTATTTTTAGCTGAAGTTGTTTACCCCCACCTTCTTGGGACATCATTAAATAATTCATATTTTGTTTATATTTTTGTGTTCTCGTTTTATATTGGGTTCATCACCTGAAATGCTCAGGAGAATTTCCTAGCAGAGTCGCCATTTGTTGTGGCATTTCCACAATGTACCCTAAAACTTGGGGACCCACCTTTATTTTGATTTTGGCTGGAAATTTTGGTTTGATTGATGGTTTATAGGTGTCCTCCGTAAATCTCATGTGGGCTTCTGGATTGATACACTTTGCATGTGAACCTTAGAATTGGAGGGATTTTTCTCAAATCATTATTTTGTGATGATAGTTGTGGATTGGGTCGCCTTAATCATTCAAATCTCTATTTTCATTTGTTTCATTTAGTTTACTTTTTTTGAGTGATCATGTTGATGTATATGTATCCGTAGGTTAGCCCTGTGGATTCTAAGGTCCATGAGTGGGGAGTATCATCTTGTTTACTTTCGTAGTGTTTGTTATGTTTGTTGAAAATTTTGTTTTGGGGTTTTGAAATATTTCGGATTTATTTGATGGTTAATTTTGGTTTTTATTTTGTGATGTTTTGATGTTTGTTAATGTTTAAAATAAAATTAATCAAAACATTAAAAATTATTTAAAAATAATAATAAAATATATATATACATATATATAACTATAAAAAATAAATAAAATAACAACCAACATTCAAAATATACAAGTATAAAATATATATAAATAATAATAATAATAAAATATAAAAATGAAAATCAAAGATATATATAGGTTTATATATTATATATCAATGAAAATAAAAAATAAAATAAAATAAAGCATGAGGCTTTTCCGCCTTATGCATACATTTTTATTATGTTTAGTATATATTAACATCATGGTGGGTGTTAGTCCAAGGATTAAAATTTTTGTATTGATACATGTAGGTTACAGTAAAGTCGACCTGAGCGTGGAAGCGAACGACAATCCAAGGTTCGAATATCAAGGAAATTTAGTCGATGGTAGCGATGGGTATTGCACGTGGCAGATCGATACATCTATAAAAATGATTTGGATGCTGATAAAATTGGTGCACAGATTGATGTAGCCCTCGTGGAATGTGTTGGTAACCATTTATGCAAGTTGAGCAATGTTGGTATGTAAAACAACCGTTTTGAAGAGAATATTCTAATCAAACCTCCCCATCAACACATATAAGGTAGCCCTATCATTTTTAGCATGGATGTAGGATGATGGCCACAGTAGTTGTAGTGTATACTGTATTAATGTATCAACAAAGAGAGAACACGTTCGACAATGAAGGGATGACCGGGGTGTCGGATACACCAGAGGCTTGGAGATTGTGGATAGCAATGATAAATTCGAAGACAACACATGGCAGTGAGGATGTACATGGGTTTCAGAGGACCTGGTTTGATATCAAAAATAGGGTTGGTGCTCCGTAGGATGTTAATTTTTATCACTATGATATGGATGAGTTGCGTGACGACTATGAACTATCAACAAGCATTTGAAAAATAAAATTATAATGATGCTACCAGTATCCAACGATGGCAACAGGAAGAGCTACACGATGGGCCCTATTATAACTGATATGGACCTCTATGCGTGTATGGATTGATATAGAAATGTGGATTGTGATGATCCCGACCATGATAACTACTGGTTTGGACAATGTGGCTCTCCAACAGATAGTGTTGGCAGTTTTACACAGTGGATACTTGTTTGGCATGGTGTTGGATATCGGATGCGGTGCACGAGGATGATGTAAGGGATACTCATCAGGATGGGAAACAATATTAAGATGCCTGACATGATGATACACCACCCAGTGTACTGTAGAGTAGTGAAGGTGGAGCTTAATGGCACAAATGGATGACGTGGGCGCTCTTATGGCTGTAAGAAGATTGGCAATGACCATAAATGAAGTCATAATGGTTGTAGATGACAAGTTTTGGAACATATGAATGAGATGTAACCTTAGCAGAAGAACATGGTACCGATGAGGTGAACATCGCATATCATGGACAAACCACTCTACATATGGCAATGAATAGGAGGTACGCACTGAACATAGGCTAGTTGAGCAAGGGTCACCAAATATTTGGACTCATCAAATAGTGGATAGAGCGATTAGTTGTTACGGAGGCGAAGACAACGGGATCAATGAGCGTCACATCGGTTGGATTTCGTACAATAGGGTCCAACGCTATGTGTCAAATATCTGGGGTGTCTATAAAAGGGAGTGTAGATGTTAATTATGTTTTGATCTAACTCCATGGCACATTCCAATGATTAGATATGAAGGTGGCTCTAAAATGGTAGGCATAAATATATTTGACATGGTCACTGATACGTAGATGCAATGGAGTTAAAGGAAAATGGATAGTGTGCTAGAGAAGATCCATGTGACATGGAGCGCCAAGCATTGGGTAGGCTCGAATGGCCAAGAATCATGCGATGAGATGGATATGATCGGTGTGTGGTTGGCAGTTCCCAACAAGTAATTGAATATAAAAGAAATAATAGGACTCATATCTAGCAAAGGTATTAGCATACGTCGATGGACTACGCATTGGAGGCAATTAGTAATAGCTTGCAATGCTCATCGGATTCCATGTGGAATATTAGCAATGGTGAAAAGCCAATACGGTGGACTCCAAGGCAACTATAAATATGGATACCACAAAACACCTTGGCGGGTTGTGACATGGAAACATGTGATCAATGTTAATGCGTACGCATGTAAGTGAAATGTGGGAACAAACCGTGTCGATGTTACCATTTATTTATGGTCATAAAGGCAAAATGTAACAAAGGGTAATGATATGATCAAAGGAAAAATGACTATAAGGGGGTATAATATTGTGTTATACTTCCAAATCCAGGGAGCGTTACTCGGAGCGGCTCTAAAATAAATTGATATGGGTAATGTATTGGTTACAAACTTTGGCGAAGGAAGAGATATGCCAAGTCAAGTCATTTCAAAAAGTTACAAACAAAGGGACTCCTATAACGAAAGCGAACGGAAGAAACGAATAGTGAAAAAATGAAACAAACAGGCAAAAAGGGGAAGCGAAAGTTCTCTGCTAAAATTTTAAATATCTCATCAAATGGAGAAAAATGGACTGGATCTTTTGGGGAAGGCCAATGTTGCTGAAAAATAAATGTAAAAGGAAATATTATTTTAATGCAAGGGCTATTTTTTCAAAAATTTGGACTTTGTTAGTAAAATAGGAGGAGAAAGTGTTTTGCATGCTCGAATTTAACTTCTCATTTTTTTTCCCTTTTCAGGTTTTGGATTTATAGATGATGTTCAATGCATTTTAATGGTTACATCATTGAATGTTTAAAGTGTGGAATTTATTTTTTGTGTCCTTAGGAGCTAGCACTTATTTTATTTTTATTATGCAAATGCAGGTTGGAATAGACTAGGTTGCATGCATAAATTCCTCATATTTTTGATTTTGCAGGATAGGGTACCATAAAACTGAAAAAGCTTTGCATGTTTATGTTTTCAGCATTTAAGTTTATTTCTAAATTTTTATTTGTTTTTAACCTTTTTTTTTGCTGATTTTTTTAAAACTTCAAGTATTAAAATAAAAATAAAAAATAAAATAAAATGATAAAAATAAATACATGGGTGTGAAGAATGAGCTACAATATTTCATATGAAATAAATTTGAACTCATTCCGAAGCCATTTTGATTTTATAAAAATGATTGAAAATCGTTGTTTTATGAGGTTTTTATAATTTCAGAATTTTATTTTTTTCACATTTTGAAGGTAAATCAGTTTTTTTCAGCTTTACATTTTTATTTGCAAGCATAAATGAACTTCCCTTTATGAAAATTGTAATTTCATTAAAGGGGGTTAATTTTTATGGCATTCCATAAGCTATCATTTTTGGAGCAATAAATTCGCCTCTTTATGAAAATTATGATTTCATTAAAGAGAGGTAATTTATACATTACATCAAAGGTTATTTTTTTAAAGCATTAAATTATTTCTTCTTTATGAAAATTATGATTTCATTAAAGAAGAATAATTTATAATGACATTTTAAGGCCATTATTTTAAAGCAATAAATTGTTGTCTCTTTATGAAAATTAATTTCATCAAAGAGGGATAATTTATTTATTATATCAAAGGCTACTATAGCTACAAAGTTGGTCATTCAAATTATTCCATCTTGAGGTTTAAAGCAACATAAAAATAATTCTTTCATAATTTGAAATTCATATTTAGAGATAGGTTTTAATATTCTACTTCATGCTTAAAGTAGGATTTAATGCAAGATAAAACTTGTTTAAAATCTACTTAATAAAGGAAGATAAAATCTACCTAAAAATTTCCAAGATAAAAGGAATTAAGGCTTTACATCGTGGTCATATGAGGGCCAATTCATATTTGCTTTTCTTTAAGTTTTATGAATAATCATTAGTATAACATGATAAAATAAACCAATACATGCCCCTTGTTAATAGTTACTTGCAACCACTAAGGTATTCCTATCATTTAATTGATATATCTTCATTGAGATTACTAATACACCTGCAGTGCTTACATAGCAAAAGCTTGGAGAAGTTTTTTTGGTTTCTAACTTCTTTGCAAGAGAAGGTTTTGTGATCAAAATCCTAAGGGTGAGTGTGGTTTTGCAATTGGGTAAAATTACCACTCAACAATACTTAGAAGAATTCTTGCCCATTGTCTTTGACTCTTTTTGTATAATATCTAGATTAATTTTTCCCTAAGAGCTAAGTTTGCATCTGTAAGAACTCTTAAACCAAAACCTCCCTTAGTTTTATCATCACAAAACTTGCTCTATTTCATCAAAGGAATTTTTTTTTATCATGTACACCTAACCATAAAAAGGATCACATAATATAGATTAAAATTTTATCAACTTATTTTGGCATAGAATACAATTACATATAATATGTTGAAATGGATTGTAATATTGACCTAATTAACTACACTCTTCCTACTGATGATAACCATCTACCTTTCCAAGCTAGACATTTATTCTAAACTTTACTAATAACTGGATTTCATAAATCTATCCTCATTTTCCCCTCAAATAAAGGCATCCCTAGATAATTTGTTGTAAATTTACCTCCTCCATTTGAAGCAACCTATAAATTATTGCTTTGATATTAGCAGGAGTTTTAAGAAAGTAAATTTTGGATTTACTCCTATTAAATTTTTACCCTAAAGCTCTTTCGTACTCTTTTAAAACTTTATTCAAAGCTCTAGACTCATTTATCCTTGCCCTTCCAAAAAGGGTTGTATCATCTACAAATTATTGATGGGTTATGTTATCGATGTTATTACTAACCTTAAATCCACTTATAAGACCATATTTGTAAGCCTTCTTTAAGTTCCTACTCAAAACCTCTATCATAATAATGAAAAAATGAGGAGATAGAGAATATCCTTGTCTAAGGCCTCTCTTAGATTTAAAATATTTTGTTACTAACCCATTGACCAACACTGAATAAGAAATTGTAAAGACACAAGATTTAATCCATCTAACCAATTTCTTCTCGAAACTAAACTTTTCTAAAACTACAAAAAGAAAATCCCATTTAACCCTATCATAGGCTTTACTCATATCAAGTTTTAATATCATTGTTTTCTCTTTTCTTTAAGTTGTTTAATATATAACTTCATGAGCTACTATGATCCCATCTAGAAATTGTCTCCATTTCACAAATTCTCACTCTTCTAAAATAATTTTGTCTAACAATGACCTTAATCTATTCAACATCACTTTGGAGATAATATTCTATGCCATATTACATAGGCTTATGGGTCTTAAAGAATCAAAAACTTCAACATATTTCTTTTTTGGAATTAGGGTAAGATATGTTGCATTTATTTTATAAGGTATGTATTATTTTACCCTAGACTGATACACTACCACCAATAAATAATCCTTCACTATATACCAATTATGTAGGTAAAAATTTACAGAGAGCCCATTTGGACATGGGGATTTATCCTTATTAAAAGATAAAAGAGTTAAATGAATTTCTTCTAGAGTAATAGGCTCCATAAGTTTCCTATTATCTTCATTCATTATAATTGAAGGAACATCTTGAAGAAGTTTATCATTAATAACTTCAATCTCCTTTGAACCTAGAATATTTTGATAAAAATATTTTACCTCTTTTCTAATTTCACTCTAATATTCAATCCAAACCCCTTCTATTGTTTTAATTCTACTAATTCTGGAAGTTGATCTCTGTACTATAGCCATTCTATAAAAAACTTTGTATTTTTATCTCCTTCTTTTAACCAAGTTTGTCTTGATTTTAATCTCCAAAATTTCTCTTTCTTGCTCAAAATATTATGATATCTACTCAGAAACTCCCTTTTCTCTGAGCTTGGGTTATTAAGATCACATTTTTGGAATTTTAAAGTTTATCTTTTAGTTCTTTCTTCTCAAAATTGTCTTCAAAAGTGTTCTTGTTCCATTATTTTAATCTAGATGTCATAAATTTAATTTTATTTGGAAGAGCATACAACCCACCATTACCTAAATAATTCCAAGTTTGAGCTATCATATCAAAAAATTGAGGATGGTCTTCCCACATCTACTCATATTTAAAATATGATATTTTTCTAAATTCACTTACCACCATTTTAACTCTTATTGACCAGTGATTTGAACCAGTCCTTGTTAAGGTATTAATTTTAGCACAAGTTCCTTCATCTAGCCAATTATTTGATAGAATGAATCTATCTATTTTTTCTACTATAAGGTTATATCCTCTCCTGTAGTTGGTCCAAGTATAATTATCTTCTACAAACTCAACCTCCCATAGAGTATTATTTTGAATAAGAGCCGATAAATTTTTCATACTTTGGGTCAATTTCCTAATTCCCCCAAAATTTTCATCCAACTTGGTTATGGACTTAAAATATCCAATGATCATAAATCGGGTTTCTTGATCTTTACTTCTCATAAAGGCTTCAATCCCACTCAAAAATTCTAATGTACTTGACTAATTTGTAGGTCCATAGATATTGATAAGGATGAAATAAATATTTGCAAAGTAGCAAGTGATTAAAGAGGCTATTCAATACCTACTTTTATGAATGGTTACACAAGAGGTTATAGAAGTATTCCAATAAGTTAGAATTCCCTTTTCCACTCCTTCAGAATCTATAGCATCTCATTCACATCTTGCCCATACTGCTTTCATATTTTTTGAAACTTCTTTTGTCATTTTAGTTTCCTAGATACAAAGAATATCATACTTATTATTTAAACATAGGTCTCTAATACACCTTTGCTTTGCTTTGGCCCCACCTGTGTATTACCAATATAATTTTGTTGTTTGGTAAAAAGAAGTTCAACCAACTTAGTTTATGTTCCTTTCTTTATGTTTGCTCTTTTTTTTTGGTAGGTTAATTAATTTTATTTCAAAAAGGGTATTTGAAAGGCACCCCAATGTCTTTTACATCAAAGGATCCAAGAAGAACACAACATATGTAGCCTGATCAGAACAATAAAAAATTATAAGGCCAAATGCCAGTACAACCAAAAGAGGACGTCCTCAGGGACAGGAATAGAGAGGATCAAAAATAGAGACTGACACCCTTCATCCTTTAACAAAAATCAACAGTCATTCAGAGTAGAGGAGCACTATTCAAACAAAATGAACGATCAAAAATCCAAAAAATCAGAGAGTCGCAGATGCAATCAAGGATTGACATCAATTTGTAGAGCAGAATTATAATCAGTTTCCAAAGCTATGTCATTTGCTTCATCCTTCATGATGTCTTCTGAGTTGTCCTTCAGACCTTCAAGGCATGCTTCCATAGAAATTTCCATGACATAATCATCTTTAACCACATCTTCATCTTTGATGCCTCCTTTGGTGTCAGAAGGGTCTTCAGTAGTAGAAATCATGGAGGTCTCATTGAAGTTATCACATAATAACAAAAGGCTGAGATTATGCCTTTGTCCTTTAAGGCTAGCAATAGCCTTACAAATAGCAGTATGAGTTGTCTCTAGATGAATAATAGAGGCAGTTGTGGCATGAACAACCAATTTGTGAAGAAATTTTTCCACCAGGTTAGGGGAGGAAGATTGAGCTTTAGAAGGTTTGCCTGAAATGGAAGGTGGGGTTCCAACTACTTCTTTGAGCTTCAGTCTCTGGGAACTTCTGACAGGGGTGGTTTCAATTTTAATCTTCTTCCTAGTAACAGGTTGGGGCTTATCATTTTTGTACTTCCTCTTGGGATTAGAGGCTTTGGGTATCGAAGTAGAGGAAGAGTTCTCCTCCTCAGAGTCAGGGGTGGGAATATTACCTTTAGGGAATTTGAGGAGGAGATAACGGTAAAGGACCTTGAAAAGCCCTTGGTGGCTAGGTAAGACATCTTCCTTTTCCTGGTAGACATAATGGTGTAATCAATAGACCAAAAAATTACAACAGGAATATTCATGGCCTTGGCATCACAAAAATGGTTGACATAAGCTAGGTGGAAACAACACAGTTGTGAGTCGGGATTATCATATGTTAAGTATTGCATTACAGGAACAAGGATTTACTGCAAAGGAGGGGAGATATGTTCACGAAGCAAACCTTTTTTGTGGTTTTTGTAGACTTCTAAATTCTTCTCGAAGAAGATCAGCTATGCGTCCCAGTTGTGTTTGTTGCGTTGGATGACTTTTCCTTCCAAGGGTTGACCTGTTAAATCCACCAGCAACTCAAAGGTAATGTGGAATTGAACATCATGGATCGTGATGAAACCCTTGTTCCACGTTTCAACAAAGGCCTTCGTAATGTTGTCATCAACCCTAGTAAATAACTTGAAGAACTCAATCAGGGCACTATTGGTTTTGTCTTTCCACAAATATCTAATCATAGGGTTAAGCTCGAGAATAGCTGGTTCGATGAAGATAGGCTTGCTTTATTTCATGGTGGCAGGAAGGAATGGTGCAAATGAAGGTTATGCAAAAGGATCAAAATGGGTAAGACAAGAAAGGAAGGAAAAGGCTCGATGGTGAACAGGGCATGCGATGAATTAGATGATAGGGTGGCACTTTCGGTAGAACTCCTAATATGGAACCAGAAAGGCAACATTGAAAAGGAAATAAAACCTTCACCATGCAAGGATTAGCTAGGGAAAAGATCAAAATGGGAATTTAGGTGTTGGTTGTTGGTCCAACCAATCGATCTTAGGAGGTTCAAAAAAGCAGCTTAGCCATTCGAGATGTAAAGGAAGCTTAACCAGAAAGAAACCTTGACACGAGATCCAGATTTCGAGAATAAACGACTATCAAAAAGGTTAAAGATGGATCTCGAGGATAGGATATTACACATATCAAGGCATACGAAAATCAAATGATTAAAATTCGTGCTAAAATTTGCCTTGGGGTAACAAAAGCAATCAATTACCCAAAAAATATTGTAAATTTTAGTATAGGCGGTGTGGGGTTGGAAAATGGAGCAAAAGGTTTTGTGGAGCCAATTTCCAATGTAAATCAAGGTGGTAGAATTAAGACTCATCCAAAGGATAGAAATTCTAACCTTGGACTTCTCATGAAACAAGGAATGACGAGGACAAACCTTGAAATAATTTTTAGGGCTCAGCATTGGTAATGTGACATTGGTCCCGTAAGAAGATCATCCACCTCGAAAGGTAGGATATTCGTCCATGTTAGAAGTCCTTGGGCACTGACCCCAATATTAGCAAGTCTATCAGCAACGGTATTGGCTTCTCTGTAAGCATGTTGTATAATGTAATTATGTTACCACTAAAGGATTTGCTTACAATCTTCAACCATTGGTCTGGTCCTCCAGCTGCAAGGCTTTGATGTCTTCAAGTAATTAATGATATTTAGAGAATCTCCTTCCACTATGATGTTTCCTGGAATATGTTTGACAAATTGGAGGCCTCTCCAAATTGCTCTTGCTTTAGCGTAGTGATTGGTTATGACACCAAAAGGCTCTGAATAAGCAAATATAGGATTTCCAAGATGATCACGGAGATTTCCTCCAGCCCCCCCATACCAGGATTTCCTTTGGCAGCACCATAAAAATTTAATTTGTCCCATCCAACAGGAGGGGGAATCCATTTACATTGCTTCTTGGAGTTGAAGGACCTGTAGATTTGGAGGTATCAAGGAAGATATGACAAGAATTGAGAATATCTTTCTCAGAGGGAGGACAAGGATAAGAATTGAAAGGAGTAGCAAGGGCATTTTCTTTGGAAAAAAGGATAATTTTATTGGCTGTGAGGTCAGCATGAGTAGTTTTTTTTATCAAAAATCCTTCTATTTCGCTCCAACCAAATTTGCCATAGATAATGTTGAATATTGAATTTATATAGTCCTTTGAGCATAGGATTTTTAAAAGGATTAGGCCACTGATGGAAAAGTTAAACAATGAAAAGAGGCTAGGCCCAAGCCAACTAAAAGCTTTGAAGAAGTTTATTAATCACCAATATTGAAAAAGACAAAACAAGAAAAGGTGAGAAGTGGACTCCCAATAAGAGAGGCACAGGTAGCATCTATTAGAAAGCATAATACCCCTTTTCATGAGATTTTTAGTGGTTAGGATGTGGTCTTGAATACAAAGCTATGAAAAGGAAGCAATTTTGGGAGTCAAATATTTGGTACACACAAGCTTGAAAGGTATGGAATTATAGAGGTTGTTGAGGAAAAGTAAGTAAGCAGATTTGACAGAAAAGGCCCTTGAATCAGTGAGTTTCCAAATGGACTGGTCCTCAGAAGTGATCACAGGTATTCTTTATGTTTGCTCTTGCTACCTTGGATCTTGATTGATAATTTAAGGGTTTTCCTATTTTTTCCTTACCTATATTAGGAGTAGGTCTTATTATTATATTCCTCAATATTCTTTCACAATTTTGTTTTCATAAAATTTATTCTCTCCTGGCTCTATTATAGAAGCTTTTGAACTGTCCTGCTCATTTTCTAGTATTTCCTTATTAATGACAAAGGTATTAACTTCTAAAATTGTATTTTATTTACCAATTTTTTCTCTTGAATGGTGCATGGTACTTTA
The DNA here is from genome assembly GCA_028583015.1 of Wollemia nobilis. Lineage (NCBI taxonomy): Eukaryota > Viridiplantae > Streptophyta > Pinopsida > Araucariales > Araucariaceae > Wollemia > Wollemia nobilis. The sequence continues at coordinate 20,580,878 of JAQPPZ010017235.1, forward strand.
AGAGAGTCTTCAAAATCTGATGAGACACATTCCTTAGGTTCATCAAGAATTTTCTTCCTTAAATCAAGATTATACTGAATAGACGGTTCCTTGTTAATATATTGAAATTTTTGTATTGTGCCCTCTAAGTTTTGATCGACTTTTTCTTCATAGGCTAAAGCCTCAAAAGATTTGGTATTTCTTCCAATATCCTTCCTTATTGATCTCCACTACTTATTTTCTTTTATGTTTTTAAATCTATTTTTTAGAAGTTAAAAACCATCTTCATCCATAACCATTTGTAAGTTTCTCTTGCGGTTTTCTACATATAATTCTATTGGGCTCTTCTTAGGGAATGATCTCTCAATATTCCCCACCTCATGACATATTCTACATCTAAAAGATATGTTTTCATAATCTATAGTTTGGATCCACATATTATCAACATACTTAAGAATTATTGATTATGATAAAGCTTTACTTATATCAATGTTGACCAATATTCGAGCATAAATAGCCAAGAATTCATCATTTGTCGTATTTGAAATCTCAAGAAATTATTCTAGAGTGTTTCCTATTGCCTTGAAGGTATCTATTTCCCAAAATTCAATGGGTTACCCAAACATTATAACCCAAACTAGTACTAAGGATAGATTTACATTTTCAGGTGATAATCCTTCATACCAATGAGTAAGGAAGAGTCCTGCTCTTCCCATAAACCAAGGATCCTCTTTTAAGATTTTTTCTCTTTATTCCCTAGAACAAAAAATGGCTAGCATGAAACCTTTGGGAGTAAATGATAGAATCACTCATGGAGAGTTCCAACTCCTATCAATCCATTTTCTCAAGGCTAAAGCCCCTAGGAGGTGCTCTGAGGAGAAGGGATTTATGAGATTTTTGGAACAGCATGAATGGCTTTGCCTGGAGGTACCCAATGTCGGAATAATGTCTCGTTTAAGGAAGCCCTTCGTGGCTCAGGCTTTTCTTCTGTTTGGCATAATGCAGAGGGTAATTCTTCAGGCCCAAGTAATTCTTCTTTGGAAGGAGGGTTTCGTGCAAAGCGAGTTAATGGATGCTTGGAAAGAGGCTGGGGAGCGGCTTTGTTCTTGTGATTCGACTGAGTCAATTGCGAGATGATGTTGAATATATGCAAAATCATGCTTTAATATGCAAATTCTTGGGTATTCGCATCCCTTTCTTGGCATTTGAAAAGTGGGCCAGGAGTACTTGGAACCCGGTCGGTGATATGGAGATCATGATGGGAGCTAATAATTTCTTTATGGTGGTGTTTTCTGCTGGCGGGACCGGAATAGGGCTTTTGAGGGGGGCCCATACTTTTACAACCAGATTGGCCTATTTATTAAACCCTGGCATATGGGTTTTAATCCGACTGAGGAGATTCCTTCTAGGGTTCCAGTGTGGGTTCGACTTCCATGGCTACCTTTGGAGTTTTGGCGGACGGATATTCTGCACATGATTGCATTGGTGTTAGGCAAACCGGTGGGACCGTCTCAGCAAACTTCAGACAAAAAGGTAGTCTCATGTGCCCGTATTTGTGTGGAATTGGATTTATCTAAGCCTCTACCTAATTCTATGCAAATATGTGTTGGCTCTTTTTCTTGGGTTCAACAATTAGACTATGAAACTATTCCTTTCCGTTGTCGGTTGTGTCATGAGTACGGGCATCTTCGAGCGTAAATGCCCTAAAATGCTCGAAAATAAATCATTTGGTTCTAAAAATCCAAATCTACAATCTTAGGGTGGGAAGTCAATTACACAAGAGTCTGGACCTGGACAGGGGAGGGCTCCCATGGATGTTAGTGGGGTAGACAAAGAAGGCTTTGTTCCAGTTAAGAATCGTAATAAGGGAAAAGGGTTGAAGCGGACCTTTCTTGCTAGACAAATGGATGGCACTGTATAATAAGTTTGATGCCTTAGATGAGTTGGTATCTCCTGATGAAGGAATGAATGGTAATTTGAATATGGATACTCAAAATGTAACTGAGGTGTTGAATCCTAATGGGCAACAAGAAGTGACAGATTCTTCTTTGAACACAGCCCTGGCAATTGTTCCTGTTTCGGAGGGGCAACAGGACGGTGTGAAAGGGGATGACCCTCTTTTGGCTGATTTGCTGACTTCTAGTAGAGGAAAGGGTTCTTGGCCTAGTCCTTCTCTAGGGTTACTCCAACAGAACTTTAAAAAAGAGGCCCCTACGAAGCTGATTAAGGCGGGTAGAAAGAAAGATGCACATAAACTGCATATGGAGGGAGAAACATTGGTTGAGAGTGGGGTGGTTAAACCCCTAGAGTCTCACTTTTCTTCTCTCTCTAAATGATTGTTCTTTCTTGGAATGTGAGAGGTTTGAATAGCTTACCTCGTCAAAAAGCTATTCGGGATTTGGTTCAGGCACATAAGCCGGATGTTGTTTTTCTTCAAGAATCTAAATTATCGGTGGAGGGTCTATTTAGTATTGCTTCTAAACTATGGCCTCGAGGTCTTTGTCAGTGTGTTGGGGCTGTGGGTAGTGCTTGGGGGCTTGTTAGCCTTTGGAATCCGCAGAAGCTTACTCCTCTTTGGTGGGTATCGAATAAGTCATCTCTTTCTATGATAGCTTCTTGCCATGAGTCTGGAGAAGTGGTTTTGTTCACTAACATTTACGCCCCCTCGGATCTTGTTGGGAAGGTGCTGCTTTGTGGAATCATATTCAAAGTGTTCGAGCCTTGGTTCCATTCTATCCTTGGATTATGGCTGGAGATTTTAATGTTGTATCTAGTATTGATGAGAAGAGGGGTGGTGTGGGTACTTTGGGGCCTGCCTCTAGACTCCTTAATGATAATATTCAGCTTCTTAATCTGGTGGATATTAAGCCAAAGAATGGTGTGTTCACTTGGACGAATAAGCGGTGTGGTTCTAACTCGATCTATGAGAGGTTGGACAGGTTTCTTACTTCTTCATTTTGGATTAGCAATTCTTGGGTTACTAACTCAACGATTCTTGACTGGAGGGGATCATACCACTGGCCTATTAAACTTGTTATCTCTCGGCAAGAAATGGATCATCATCCAAGTTTTAAATTCCAATTAATGTGGCTTAGGGATCCCTCTTTGTACGAGTTGATGAAAGTCTGGTGGAGTCAGGGCTGTCCTTCCCACGATACTGCTATGTACTCTTTTGTTAAAAGACTCCAATTTGTGAAATATCAACTCAAAAAGTGGAACAGGCAGTGTTTCGGGAATCTATTTCAGGCTAAAACTTTGGCCCAAAGAAGGCTTGATGTTATCACCGGACATATCGAGAGATCATGGGTTAACGAGACGAGAATTTGCAGGAGTCTGAAGCTTTGCATGAACTTCAAGAATGGGAGCTTCGGGAAGAGATTTTCTGGAAGCAAAAGGCCAGGGTGGAATGGTTACAAGAAGGAGATCGAAATACAACTTTTTTCTTTAACACTGTTAAGGCTCGAAGACACGGTAATGGTATTTCTTCGATTATTTCTTCTCAAGGTATTCAGTTGTGTGCTTCTCAGGATATCTCTCGGGAAGGTCATTCGATTTTTTCTTCCTTATATTATGAGGATTTTTGTGGGGATCATGTTGATGATCATACTATTTTGCGTTGTATTCCTTCTGTTATTTCAGAAGAGATCAATGCATGCCTTCTTCAACCTATTTCCATTGATGAACTAGAAAGGGTAGTTTTCCTTATGAAGAGTCGGGAAAGCTCAGGGCACTGACGGCTTCCGGTTGAGTTCTTTCAACACTTTTGGGAAATTATTAAATCTGATCTTTTGAGGGTTGTTCTTGAGTCCTTTCATAACCATCAGTTGTTGAAAGCTTTGAATTCCACTTTTTTGATGCTAATTCCTAAAAAGGAGGGTGCTAGCTCTTTTGATCAGTTTCGGCCTATTGCTCTCTGCAATGTGGTGTATAAAATTATTACTAAGCTGATTGCGGAGCGTCTCAAGCCTTGGCTGGATAGAGTTGTTTCTGATGAGCAGGGTGGCTATGTGGCTGGCCGACAGATTTTGGATGGAGTGGCTATTGCTGCCGAGGCGATTCATTCTATGAGCACTTCTAAGAATAAGTTTATGTTTATGAAGTTGGATATGGCGAAGGCTTATGACAGGGTGAAATGGTCTTTTCTTCACAAAATCCTCTTGGCCTTTGGATTTGATCCTTCTTGGATTGAGTGGATTATGAGTTGTATTACAACTCCCTCATATTCTGTCCTAATTAATGGAAAGCCCTCTCCTTTGTTTCATGCTTCCCGGGGTCTTCGGCGAGGGGGATCCTTTATCTCCGTACTTGTTTATAATTATGGCTGAAGGTCTGGGTCGCTGGCTTAAAGATCAGGTTCACCAGGGTCTTATTCATGGATGGAAATGGGAGAATAGTAGGCCAGCCATTTCCCATCTTCAGTTTGTTGATGACACTGCTCTCTTGGGTGTAGCTTCTATTTGTGAAGCAACCAACTTTAGACATGCTTTGGACTTGTATTTGGTTGTCTCTGGTCAGGAGATTAATGAGCACAAGTCTATTATTTTATTTTTCAATACAGATCCCAGGGTTCAAGCTAGAATTGTTCAGATTCTCAGGTTTCAGGTTGGAACTCTTCCTCTTACATACTTGGGGATTCCCATTTCTGTTGGTCCTCTACCTAGGGCGGTTTGGACTAACATACTTGACAAATTTCGTAGTCGAGTTAGTCATTGGACTCATAGATGGTTAACTTTTGCTGGTCGGGTTTTACTTTTGAAGTCAGTTGTTCGGGGCTTTACCGGTGTATAGATGCCTTATTCGGATTGCTCCAGCAAGTTTTCTTCATGACCTGGATTCTCTTTCTAGGCAATTCCTATGGGTTGGCAATCTTGGTTCCTCAAAATGGAGTCTTGTTAAATGGGAGACTATTTGTCGACCAAGGCAAGTTGGGGGGTTGGGTCTTCGTCTAAGCTCTCTTTATGGGACTGCTTTGGCTGCTAAGCTGTATTGGCGTTGGTGTAGTAATCAGGAGCAAACTTGGGCCAAGATTATCTCCCACAAGTATCTTAGGGGAGTGGAAGGTTCAGAGATTCCTCGATACGACTTGACTAGTCGAGGATCATTTGTTTGGAATACTTTGAAAAAGGGAGCAGAGTCTGGTTAAGCAGGGGTTATTCTGGATTTGTTATACTGGGTCTCGGGCTCTTTTTTGGCAGGATTCTTGGGATGGCTTTGCTCCTCTTCTTAGCGAGTTTCCACATCTTCAAGATCTTGCTCAATGCTTTTGGGATCTTTGGATGGTTGAAGGTGGCGATTTCAAAGCTGTTAAGTCCTTTGGTCGGATGGTTAGTCTCCGGTGGAAGGATCCTCGAGAATGGCCTGCTTGGTGGCACTATGGATGCGAGGCGGAGCTGGCCCGTATTCTCGCTAGCCGTCCTGCTCTTCTCTACACGGGGATGATGTGCTAGCATGGGGAAGAGATAATAGAGGGATATTTTCGGTTCTTCTTGGTTATTGTGTTTTGGATCGGCGGCGGTTTGGTGAGGAGGAGGTTCCGTGGTGGAAGCAAGTTTGGAATAAGTTTATTTGGCCGAAGTGTAGTTTTTATGGGTGGCGGGCTACTCATAATCGTTGTCTCACTTGGGATAATTTTCAAAAGCGTGGGTTTGCTTGCCCCTCTTTATGCTATAACTGTGGGAAGGCTGAAGAATCTGTTGGGCATTTACTTCTCCAATGTGACTTTGCTCGACAAGTTTGGCATTATTGGTGGGGAGTATGGAATCACCCTTGTTCGCATGCTTCATCAATAGTTGATTTTGGAGGAGTATGGGGCGGCCTCCTGCGGCAGCTTTCTTTTTACAAGTTGGATGGAGTATTGGTCCTTCATGCATTTTTTGGCAGATTTGGCTTGAACGGAACCGTCGGATTTTCCAAGGTAAGGAGTTAACTACTTCCCAGGTCTGCGAGAGGATTTTGCGAATGATCCAGGAAACTGTGTCTGCAAAATGTCAGATTATTTCTCCCGTGGACCATGCGGAACGTCAGATCATGGAAAGATTAGGCTTGATGGTTAATGGTCCTGGTCCTAATGTCTCTTGCAGACGGATGGGTCAGAATAATCGGGTGCGGAGAGGTGGCAAATGGAATCCGCCTCCTCAGGAGTGCTGAAAATTAATACGGATGGATCTTCCAGGGGTAATCCGGGTAATGCTGGTATTGGTGGTGTGGGGCGGGATAGTAGTGGTACTATCCAATTTTTTTCTCTTGCTTTAAGGGACATCATTCTAATAACTTCATGGAAGCACTCGCAATTTTATATGCTTTGGAGCAAGGGTATGCTTTGGGTTGGCGTCGGATTGTTTGTGAATCTGATTCTCGAGTTGTTATAAATTTGTTAAATTACGGAGATAGTCTTCATGGTTGTTGGCGGTTGAGTTGGGTTGCTCGGAAAATTCTTAATATCTCTGCTCACTTGGACTTCATTTCTTTTGTGCATATTCCTCGGGAGTGGAATAGGGTAGCGGATTTGTTAGCTAAATGGGCTTCTAAGTTTCAAGATGGTTGGGATGTTCAAAATTGGTCTCAACTTTCTTTTGATTGCTCTCAATCTCTCTCTTCTTTATTGAGAGCTGATATGTATGAATAGCTTCTGCTTTTTCTTTGTATCATGAATGTTTTGCTGAGTTAATAAATTTTTACCCTCTTTTACAAAAAAAAAAAAACATACATTTTTATCATGGTTTTCTCATTTTTTTTTTTTTATCTTAAATATATTTTCAACTTCCTCGAAGTTTTATGTTTCCACAATCATTTTGATTAAGACATAAAATCTCTAGTTGCCTTCTAAAATTTGAATTTCATCGGGATGAAGATCAACACTATAATTTATTAATTTATTTGCTACTCGGTTTGCTTCTCTATAAATATGCTCACACTGTGAGGAGATTGCCTCTAGTAATAGATGATGAACATTAACAATAATATTATTTTTTATCTAGTCTCCACATCCATTTTTTTAATAGCATTGATGATAATTTGTGAGTCCCCCTCAATTGAAATATATTTCCATCCTTTTTCTACTATAATTTTAATCCTTGTAAGAAGTGTCCTAGCCTCTGCATAGTTTTTAGTTGAAGTTCCATATGATTTTGAATAAGTGAAAAGAATTTTACCTTCATTATTTCTAAAACACCACCTCCACCACCTTTTTGTCGATTTCCTTTTGAAGGACCATCAAAATTAATTTTGATAAACCCAATTTTTGGACATTTCTATTTTACCATAGATTGAAGTAGATCCTTTGTTTTAATTCCATTGTTGTAGATGACTCTTCCATGTAATATTCAAAATTCAAATCCTATAGCCAAGTTATTAGAACCTCTTTTTCTGCAATTGAGACTTCCCATGATGAGCATCATATTTGTAGATATTCTACAAGAGGCACTAATACGGTTTTAAACTTGGGCATGATTTTGATATTTATTTTTTAAAATTCTATTATTCCTTTCAAGCCATAAATTCCAAAAAATAATGGTAGGATCAATCCTCCAAAGAATAAATAATACTTTAGCTTTCAAATAATTTATCCAACATTTTATCAACTCTTTCAGTGTTGATGAAACTACCCAAAATTAATTTCATATTTTTTTAAAAATAACCCCAAATGGTGTGAGCAAAGAGACAATGAAGAAGAAAGTGATCTGGTATTTCGACATCCTTCTCACACGAGGCACATCTGAAGGGTTCATAATATCCTCTTCTTTATAGGCTCTTTCCCCTAATAATCTTACTTTGAACTACTAACCAAAGAAATGTTGAGGCCTTAAGGAGAGCCTCTAATGACCAAAAGTTCTTCCAAAAAAAATATTTGGGAGAAGGAAATTGAGTGTTCTAAATCCTCATATCCCAACTTGATTGAGTATCCACCATCCTTTGATAAATTCTAAACCAACTCATCCTTTCATGTAAAAATTGGTAAATAAAACTCTTAAAGCATATTTTAAAATTCATCTGCAATTTTTTTGAGTTCCTCTCCTTCAACCAAGTTACTAAAAAAAATCCATGATCTAGAGTTTTTTCTCATAATAATATAATCCTTGGCCTTTGGACCTTTACGTGCAAGGCATGCTTGAGCTAATGGTTTCCATTTTGAGTCAGAGATAAGAGGATAAGACTTTAACCAAGCATCAGACCAAAAATTTGCATAACTCCCCTCATTGACTAACCATCTACTATATTTCATTATCAATTACAAACTCTATAATATGAAATTTCATGTTAACGATCCTTTGGCTAAAGTTTTTTTCTAAACAATTTCATTGCATCAAGAGTACATATATATTTTTGAAGTAATATTTTTACCCAATTCTTTTTTTTTATCTCTGAATAATCTCCACCCAAGCTTTGCTCCTAATATCAATGATTTATATTTAATTTTAATTAATTGTTAACTATAATAATAATACAAACTCAAGATATGAGGACACCTCATGATTCTTTAGGATTTTTATTAAAGTAATAACATTAATATTGAAATTACAACAATAATTATTTAATTGACTTAATTTTTTTTTTTAAATTTTATAATTTCTAGCTTGTTGGTAAATATGAAGTCAACAAGACCCTAATCATCTATGGAATCGAACAAGAGTAGTCTACTGACAAGCGATTTATCCCTTTTGAGCAAAATATTTTGAATTAAAAATGTGAGTTTTTAGGAGGGATCCCGGTCCCCTCACACCAAGTTTGAACTAGGGTCTTTTGAATGGAGACACAAAGACATACCACTACGATATCTTTCACAGGACTTAAATTTCGAGTTTAAAATGTGGGTTTATATGAGGGGTCTCAGTTTCCTCGTAGCAAGTTTGAACTTGGGTCTCCTGAATGAAAACCTAAAGAGATACCATCTATGGTATCTCTGATTGGACAAAATTTTTAGGGTAAAGTATAGGTTTTTGAAAAGGGCCTGGGTTTTCTTGTGCCACGGTTTGAATTTAGGTTTTCTAAATGAAAACCCAAAGACATACCACTATAGTATTGCTCACAGGACAAAAATTTAAGATAAAGTAAGGGTTTTTTAAAAGGGTCGTGATCTCCTTATACTAGGATTTAAACTTGGGTCTTGGATGAAAATTCAAAGACATACCACTATGGTATCTGTCATGAAACCAATTTTTAGGTAAAGCATGGGTTTTTGAAAGGGGCTCTGGTCCCCTTGTATTGGGGTTTAAACTAGGATCTTTTGAATGGAAACCCAAATGCATACCAGTACAATAGTTCTTATGGGACACATCTTTTTAGTTAAAAAATGCAAATCCTTATGAAAGGTTCCATTCCCATCGTTTCAGGGTTTGTACGTGGACATACCATTACAATATCCCTCACCGACAACATTTTTGGGTAAAGCACATGTAATCCAAAGGGTCTTAGTCTCTTGTGTAGTGATTTAAAATAACTTTACAAGTTTTATAACTTGAAGGGACCAAAACCCTTTGAGAAACCTTCATAAGAACCTGGGTAAACTTATTGAAAAAAAAAATTAAAATAATCAATAATGCAAGTATATTATAATAACTCAAATAATTAAAATAATCAATAATACATATTATAATCCCTCAAATAATTAAAATAATCAATGATGTATGCATATTATAATAAGACAATCAATGATGCATGCGTGATATGACCGCAAGTTAAAAAAAGTTATTTGAGATATAAGTTGAAATGACCGACTTGAATTTTTTTCAATGAGTTAAAGGACCAACTTGATTTAAAATAAGCCATTCAAATAATTACAGCAACAAAATTAATTATGATAACAACTCATAATAACTTTATTCCCTCTATTATTGAGAGGCCTAAGGTGTGTATCTAAGAATAATTTTAGCATACAAGAGACAATAAAAAAATTGATGTCTTTATTCAATCCACATACACATGACCACAATACATGTGTGGTTGCAACACAAAGTTGGTGGACCATATCAATCAATCATGTTGGAAATAATATAATTATTATTGGGGATTGTTAAAGCCATTGTTGTTCTTGGGTCCTTCAATATAATTATTATTGGAGATTGTTAAGGCCATTGTCGTTCTTGGGTCCTTCAAGTTTTTATTTTATGTCACCTCATAACGCTTGTATCAACTCCAAATGTTTTTCAAAGATATGAAATTGCCAATGAATGAACACCATTTGTTGTGGAATTTAGTCTATATAAGATGTTTAATTTTTTTTAAGTTATTGAAATATAATTTAATTAGGAAGTTTGTGGTTAGAAAAGTAAAGAGTAAGTTGTTTGAAGCATGATTTATTTATTTTTATTTATTTATTTGGTGATTTAGGGATATTAATTTTTAATTTAGAGGTGAAATAAAAGTGTTTGGGTTTAATGGTTTAGTGATTGAATTTTTTAAAAAGGTCTCGAATGTGATAAAAATAGATTGAAGGTGATTTGTGGGTTATATGTCAATTTAATTAACTCTTAAACATATAAAATAATACTACAATAGTTTTAGTTAATAGTTTTAGTTTTGAAGATTGATGGTTTGTTAAAATAGTTTTTTTATGAATTATTTATGATCTATTCAATATATAATATTATTAATAAAATAATGTCTTAAATTTTGGCATAAATAAAGTGGTTTTTCTAATGCCTAGGACAAAAAATATATGGTATTATCGAATTATATGAAGTCATCCACTTCATGTAGGATAAACATAAGAACATGATTCTAAAGCTAACAATTCAAAGGACGTTGATAGGATGGATTGGACCTTTTTGTATGTCACTGAGAGCCTCTGATTTTGAATAAAGTGGATTAAATAGGTGGATTTTTGCTTCTTTATCACTTTCTTATTGTTCTCATATAAGGATCACCCTCAAAGTTGTTCATGGTAGAGAAGGTGTAGAGAGCATGACACCATGTCATTATTTTTGTTCTTCTTTTTTTAACGAGTTTATACAGGTTTCTATGAGGGATTTCAGCCCTCTCATACTAAGTGGGGTTTGAACCTTAGACATTCTACAGAGAAGCCAAAGCCCTTACCACTACAATAAGCTTGCAACTATTTTTGTTCATCCTTCTTACTAAAGGTCTTGGTAGATATTTAAAATTCTTCAATTCTTATAATATTTTACAATGATTTGAGATCTTTAATGTGAATCTACCATTGACCCATATTTAGTTTATGGATAACACTATGCTTTTAGGAATGACTATAATTGTAAAGATAATTATTATTAGAGGAGATCTTGGCACTTACGTAGATACTTCAATGCAATTACTTAATCATACAAAATATTAAGTTTTTGTTCCATACAAATTATAGAATTTCCTATAATTGCTAATGTTTTATAATTTTAGATTGATCCATCCCCTTTAGATATATGGAAATTTCCATCTAAAAAATGATCTTAGAGTTAAGGATGAGAAGGAGCTATTGGATAGGTTTGATGTTGCATCTCGCATTGAACATATAGGTTCCCACTTTTTGCAGGTAGGCTTACCTTGGTCAAAGTAGTTTTTTAGGATCTTGTAGTATAGACTCATAGTGTTAGCTACCCCAAAATTAGTTCTCAAATAATTGAATAAACTTCAACAATATTTTTATAGGCAAGTTGGTTAGACAATAAAAAGTTAAGACTAGTCAATTGAATCAAGATATACCAATCGAAGGATAGAGGATGAGTGAGGCTCAAATAATCAACCCGTAATAATATTATTCTCATAGCTAAGGTCTATTGAATATGGATAACTAACCTAGATTTCCTTTGGAATAAAATTCTTGTAGTAAAATATTTAAGTAATCTACCCCAAATGCCTTTGGAAGGAATGACATCCCTAGTTTGGTAATGCATAAAACTTGGCATTTGTCTCATCAAAATAGGATTATTTTAAATCCTATAAGGTGTATACAATATTGCTTTTGGGAGGGCTTTTGGTCTAAATAATCACCCTCATTTCCTAATTTTATCACTTACAATATTTGCAATATGTATTTCATGAAAGAGGATGGAATTCTATGGTCTACTTTCAACGTCAAGTGAAAGTAGGGGATTATTTCTACTAGAGTTGGAAACCTAAAAGCTCATGGAAAAATTTAGCTTTAGTGGAGAAACAAATAGAAATATGGTCTATCCTATGTAACATGCTACTCTCATAGCACAAAGGCCTAAATATCTTTAGTTAGGTAAAGAAAGAAACACAAGTTTCTCTGTTAAGACTGGATATAAGCAACTTGTGGGATTCAATCTAGTAGATAATGACAAACTACTTTGAAAAATGATTTGGATCATAAAAGAAATGCCTACATATATTAGTTTTGCTTGGATGACCATTCTCAACAATGTTTTTTGAATGGTAACTTATAGAAGAGAGGTTTCTTGGACCTTCTTAGTGTATTATATGTAAGTATATTATTGAGGATTATGATCATCTCTTATTTACATCTCTTTTGCAAAATAAATCTAGTAGCAATGGATGGTCCTTACTAATTATTCAGGTTTGGTAGGTACTTTATTTTGAGAAGTCTATAATTAGAAAATATTCCTAGCACCTTAGCCAATAACAAAGGTCTTAGAATGGTCTCTAAGGTAGATCCTCCCCTAAACTAAAGGCATATTGTTAGGTAACCCATGAATGTAATCCTTGTTGGCCTATGCTATTTTGCCATATGGATTCTAGGAAGAGAGTCACATATCAAGTTAGGTAGGTAGGTAGGATATGGAGTATATGAAGAGGGTCACATGTCAAGTTAGGTAGGTAGAAAACGTAGGGAATAATGCTAATTTAAATTATATGAATATGCTTGTATGCCTTGTAAAAAGGCAAGGATGTAACCTAAACAAAGGGAAAGAGAATACTACACTATATTATAAATAAGGTTCCCTCTTGAATTGACAAGTGATATTAATAGATTTTCTCTTGTTAAATCAGTTATGAGTTTTCATGTTCTACTTATTTAACATTTCTATTATTGAAAATATAATTATAATCGTACTTTGTCATGAGTCCTTGTGTTGAAGTAAGCATTATCCTCGATAATAAATTTCTTGTCTCAGTACAACTATAAACCAATTTTGTTTATTTATGGAAGAAATTCAGTCCAATTGGTATGCAAGCCCTTTCTAGGGCATGGTAAGCTTATGTTGTAAATTTTTTATTTTTAATCCTAGGTCTATATGTTAGAAATGGTGTTCTAACCATGTTAAAATAGTGAGGAGGATTTATCATTAGAGAAAAGAACATTATCATTTTACAACAGTGTGTGAAGGTGTGGGTATTGAAATCCCTAAAACCAATCCATTGGATAGGACCTTATAACACAAAAGTGAGCTCCCATGTACCTTGCATATATCAGGAGAATATTTTTAGAAACCTTGAGTTAAATATTAAAATATAGGAAGTCAATGAAGTTAGCCATGCTTTTATCCATAGTGCACCAATAACAACACTCAAGAAAATTACCCTCATATACTAAATATAGAGGTAGGTAGTGCACCCAAGGGTATAGTCTAAATCCTCCTTGGGTAGTGACCTAAAATACTGGTTTGAGAACTATCAATCACTGTTGTAGTATATTAGAGGGCTATGGGAAGTACACACACCTCAACTTAGATTACCTTCCTTAATTTTTTCTTAAGGTAGTTTCGTAATTGCATTGGCATTATAGTTAGTAGGACAACAAACATAGAGAAATTATGGATAGTGTGGTCATAGTCGAGTTATAGTGACATTTTTTTTGTTTAGAGAATTTTGAAAGAGATGCAATACAAAACCACTTTCCAATAAAAAAGTGTTGGTATCCAAAAATATTGATCCAATATATACATTATTTTTATCACCTCGACAAGATGAAGGTTTTGGTATAAGTCACAACAATAGGGTTCTAGACTATGAGTCTTACTAAAATGGCAACTTGCTAAAAATAGCAATTATATTTCTAGCAAATACCATCAATGACTAGAACTCAAGAAATGGAGGTCAAGATGAACAAGATGGAGGAACAACTCACTAAGTTGGATGTCATAAATTAACTTATTACTCACATGTCTGCCTTTACTAACATGGTTGTATATTTAAGCATATATAGAACTCGATGATCTAGGACATCAAATTGCTTAAGCTTAAAGATCCAAGTTTTTATGGATATACTAAAAATAACCCTATAAATATAGAAAGATATAAGGTGAAGAATCTTGATAGGGAAAAATTTTCTAGGACCATTTCTAAGGATAACTACCAATAGTCAATAAACTAGAGATGCATGACCCCAAGGCTCTATAAGATAGATTTTCTAAGGTTTGATGGGATAGATCCACAAATCTAGTTAATCAAGGCTGAAAATTGTATAAACTACATGAAACATCCACCAACCAATGGAGTTTTGCATTTTATTTCTATTTTGACCTTGAAGCACTCCATTGGTATCCATGGTTATAAAAACAAGTACCACATATTGGTTAAACATAGTTTAAGAATGAACTCAACCATTTTGGTTCTTCTAAGTTTGAAGATTTTACTAGAGCCCTCACCAAACTTCGGTAGACAGGCACAATACCTAACTGTGTTACAAATTTTGATAATTTATCCAATAGAATGGAAAGCCTTCTTGACATATTTTTAAAAATTTGTTTCATCAACAGCCTTAAGGAGGAAATAAAAACTATGATGCAAATACTCAAACCAGCCACACACATGACTACAATAGGGTTAGCCAAGATTACAAAAATTAAATTAAATGTTTAGAGAAAAGTCTCCAAACCCATAGCATTCTAAAATGAAACCTTTGCACCCATAAACAACAATACTCCAAATACTCTAGTAGTAAAGAGGCTAACATGATAAGATGGTGACCTATAGAGCCAAGGTGTTTTTTTTTAGCTATGATGAAAATGGATCATTAGGTATAAATGTAAAGCATAATACCTCCATATTCTTGATATATGTAGTGCCTCATCCTCCTCTATAGATATAGGGGATGCATTTTTGGACTATGTTGAAGAACACCTTGAGTTAGTGGATGAAAAATATTTGACCCGAAGGAATCATAAAGGAAGCACCTACACTTTTCTTAAATATAATAGTAGTAATATAAGAACCCCAATGTATGCTAGTCTAGGATTTTCTCAAGCAACACAAGGTGTTTGTGTTACTAGATTCCATTAGCATAGATAACTTTCATAAATCCTAGTGTAGAAAAAAATATAGATTGCTTCATATATGGATGGGATTGAATTAATGTCAAGATTTTTGATGGAGACATCATGACCTATAATATGTGGTATAATAATGCTTACCTATCCATATATAATTACCAATTTTATACTAATCTCTATGCAGTTCCCTTGGGAGATGTGAACATCATGCTGAGATTCCCATGGTTAAGGAATCTAAGGCTAGTTTTATAGGATTTCTTAAAATATTGGATGAGGTTCACCATCAATAATAGGATATACACCCTCTAGGGAATAAATGATGAGAAACCTAAGGTTATAACATCACATAAAATGTAATTATTGATGAAAAAAATCATAGGATAGTAGTTGGAAGATTTTTTTGAATGTAGTTGTGTGTTATGCACATAAAATGGTACCCCTTAATTTGTTAGCCACCATCATCAAAAATACAAAATATCTTCGATGATCCAAGTCAACTACCTCCTAGTCAGCTAGAGGACCATAGGATCAATTTGGTACCAGCTAGTCAACCCCCCAACATACAACCATATATGCACCCCTACCATTAAAAATAATGAGCTCAAAAAATGGTGAAGGAATTATTCATCCAAAAACGAGTCTATTTTTAGACTGAGTATTATTAGTTTGGAAGAAAGATGGATCATGGAGGATGTATGGATTTTTGAGAACTTAACAATATCACTATCAAGGACAAGTTCTTAATTCTAGTAATTGATGATTTACTAGATGAACTACATGGGACACAATATTTTACCAAGTTGGATCTCTAATTAGGGTACCATCAAATTTGTGTCTATGAGGAAGATATTGTCAAAACAACATTCAAGACTCATGAGGGTCACTATGAATTCTTGGTTATGCCTTTTGGACTCACAAATGCACCTTCAAAAGGTATTATGAAAAAGGTCCTCAATCCATTTCTATGAATTTTTCCTTGCTCTTCTTTAACAACATCTTGGTATATAGTAAGATATGGTATGTACACCTCCAACACATTGACCAGGTCTTGAACCTACTATAGGAAAATCAACTTTATGTAAAAGAACCCAAGTGTAATTTCAGGAATATGAAAGTGAAATATTTAGGACACATTGTGGCAAAGGATGGAGTGTGTGTGGACCTTGTAAAAATTGAGACCATGAAGGAATGAACCAAACCCAACACATTGAATATCCTCTGGGGATTCCTTAGACTCATTGGGTACTACCACAAATTTTTAAAATATTATGGTAATATTGTAGCACCCTTGATAACTAAGCTTCACAAGGACATGTTTATATGGACTAATGAAGTAGAATATGCTTTTCTTACCCTAAAAAATGCAATGTGCAACACCCTAGTTTTGGCAATCCTAGATTTATCTAAGACTTTTATGATAGAGAGTGATGCCTCAAGGGTTGTGTTGTGGGCTATACTCATGCAATAAGGCAGACCCCTTGCATTCATTAAAAATACATTAACGATATGGAATTTGGCTAAATCAACCTATGAAAAAGAGATGATGACCATCATATTTATAGTTTTCCATTTGTGACCATATTTGATAGGGTAATATTTCACAATCAATATGGATCATTGTAACTTAAAATATCTTTTGGAACAGTAAATTTCTTTCATGGAGTAGTAAAAATGGGTAACTAAGCTCTTAGAATTTGACTATGAGATATTCTATCATAATGGTAAGGAGAATATGGTAGCAGATGTCCTTTCTAGAATTTAAAAAATATAGGACATTTTGTATATGGTGTACATTATCTAGGTTGATTGGCTAGAGAAGCTCAAGTTAGAGTGGTAAGGTGACCCCACACTTATGACAATCGTTCATGACCTTAATAAAGAAATATGGGATCATCCTAACTACACATAAAATGAGGGGATACTTTTCTATAAGCAAAGGGTTGTTATCCAATCCATATTAGAACTTGGATCTTGAATTTTAATGGATCTCTATTCCTGAATAATAGGAGGACATGATGGCTTCTTATGTACCTATTAATGGGTCAAGCATAGATTTTATTAGTCTAGCTTGAAGGCCAATTCTAAGTAGTTTATGGATAACTATGGTACATGCCAATGTTAGCATGGGAATATAGTTAAAATAATAGGCCTCATTCAATCCTTAAAATTCTTGATTCACCATAAATAGATATTGTCATGGACTTCATTGAGGATCTCCTTCCATCAAGTGAAAAAATAGTTATCATGGTTGTAGTAGATAGGTTGACCAATTATTCTCATTTCTATCCCTTGGATTATCCTTATACTATAAATATAGTGGCACACATTTCATGGATTATTTTTTTTTTGACTTCATAGGACCCCTCACTGAATAGTCAGTGACCATGACAAGGTGTTCACTAGTAATTTTTGGAAATAAATCCACCATAATAGATATAAAATAAGTATATCTTATGATCCATATATTTATTGTCAAACTAAGTTGGCCAACATATATCTAGAGACATACATCATATGCTTCATTGCTAACCAACAATCCAAGTGGACCCAATGGCTTCCCCTCACAAAATTATGGTACAACACCACTTTCTATACAACCACCAAGATGACTCCATAATAGACATTCTACAACCAATCACCTTTGAAAATTACCTATTACCTCCCAAAAAGTTCAAAGGTTGGGTTAATTTATTCTATCCTCACTTGTCAGTAAGAGATCCTGGATACCCTAAAATAAAACTTAATGACTACCCAAAAATTCATGAAATAATAGGTGAATCAACACAAGACTAAGGTAGAGTTTATGGGAGGTGACATGGTTTTTCTTCACTTTCAACCCTACAAGTAGATGTTATTAAAAAAAAAGGTCAACACAACCTAGAACCCAAGTTCTATGAACCTTATAAGGTATTACATATTGGATAATATTACATTATTTGGTACATGCAAATGTATTCCCATGGTACCTTTATTGTATAAATGTAGATATGTAATAGATTAGGATTCGAGTCTATATTTTAGGTGATTGATTTAGATTTATCCTTTTATATAAGTGTCTATGTGTAGGATATGCACAAGTGTCATGTAAGTGTATAATGTGCAGGATATGCACAAGTGTCATGCATGTTAGTGAGCAAGTGTGAACTAAGAGCAAGTACAAAAATATCATATATGTAAGTGTGCAAATATATAATGTGAGGATGTGAACAAGTTTCATGTATTAGAAGTTCATGTGGAAGCGTAAGTGTCATATAAAAGTGTGCAAGTGTCATAGTATTAAGTATACATATAAGTAGTGAGTGAAGAGTCTTGTATACAAGTGGCAAGATGATAAACCAAAGGTCATAGGAGCTATCATATGGAGAGCAATAGTAAATTACATGAAGATTCAATTTTTTATGTCTATATTATGGAGATAAATCTCCATACAATGTAAGTGGGAAAAATGATCTATAAAATTCACCATAATAGACATTGATAATAAAGCTTGTATACAAAAATTTGAACAATTTTATTGTAAGTATATTACATACTTGTAAATGAATAATTTTGGCCATTTACATTTATATTTGATATTATAATGAATGTTATTATAATTATATTGGTCAATATATATTTTGATTGCTCTTATATTTAATTCTAATCTCGATTAATTATATTTAGACTCGAGATATTTTGACTGAATTATAATGGGACCCAAGATAATCTGGCTTAAAATCTAGTGTTACAGTGGGTGAAAAAAATTATTACAAATTGGAGCTACCTATGTCATATAATATCCACCTAATTTTTCATGTGTCTTACTTGAATAAGGTGGTGAGAAAACATATCATAGTGTAAATGGTCCTCCTATAACTAGATGAATAAGGATATGTTATTCTCAAACCAACAACTATCCTCGATTGGACTTGACACCCTCGATTCCATGACATCACTAAATTCCTTGTGTAGTGGCATGGGCTCAAACCAGAAGATGCCATGTGGAAGCCATTTTAAGAGATCTACCAATTATTTTCTACTTTTCAGTTATGAGATTAAAGTTTTTTTAAGGGGATGGCATATTATGTACCCCATGAATGTGATCCATATTGGCCTATACTATTTAAGTATAGTAAGTATTAAAAGAGGTCCACATATCAAGTTATATAGGTAGGTAGGATATGGAGTATATGAAGAGGGTCATATTCAATTTAGGTAGGTAGGTAGGAGAATAGGTAAGTAGGAAACTCAAGAAATAACGTTAATTTTAGATCATAGGAATATTCTTGTAAGTCTTCTAAAAATGCAAGGGTGTAAACTTCATGAGGGTTAGAGAAGACTGCAATATATTATAAATGATGTTTCCCCCTCAAAGAGGCAAGAAATATGAATAGATTTTCTCTTGATAAATGAATTCTAAGTTTTCATGTTCCACTTATTTAATATTTTTGTTATTAAAAAAGTGATAATAATCCTACTTTATCATTAGTTCTTGTGTTGTAGTTAGATATATCCCCGATACATAATTTCTTGTCTTAGTACAACTCCCAACCAGGAACCTTCAGGTGAAATACTCACATTAATATAAGAGGTTCAATCCATATATTTGATTAGAAATAAATTGATGGATCTTCAAGAAAATAAATCTGCTCCCTCAATAGCTTTAGAATAAAATTTAGGTAATTATTAGAAAAACATAAATGGTCTACTTACTTGTATCTTGAATCTAGAGCATTTTAAAAATCTACTTCTTAGACAAGTTGGGGATTCAAACTAATTATTATCCCTTTATTATGAGGTTAACAAGCTAATTTAATATATGAACCTTGACATTTACCACTATTGTATGGGATAAAATTGATATAGATAGAGCTTCTCATGGCAATTACAAATGGAAAAGCATGGGAGTAATGTGGAGAGATAGCTTTGGAAAAATGGTTTTTGGTTTCATAGGCTCTTTGGACAAGGAAACTAATAAATGTATAAGGGCTATGAAAATTCTCCATAGACTTCTAGAAACTCAAAATGAAGAACAGTAAATATTGTTTTGAAATCAAACTCTATAATCCTCATCGACAAATTGTAGCCTTGAGATACTTTCTCTAAAAGGAACTAGAAACTAGCCTTTCTTCTTAGGGATATATTTGTTGAATATTTTCAATATTTTATTTAGTTGTGTAGAGAAAACAATAGAATACCTAATATTATTACAAAGGGTACTTCCCAAACTGAATAAATAAATTAGCGTATGTGTTTGATTCTATTGAAGAGGTCCCTCCTATAGGCCAAAATTGGCTACATCTCAAATTAACTCAAATTTTCTAAAATTTGGCTAAGTATGGAGAAAGCAAGCAAAAATCCATTGATTTTCTCATTTTCGTTGAAAAATGTAAATCCTCGAGAAAAGGCTGAAATTGGGAAAAAAACTCCAAAGTAGGACTTCCCATCTTCTTTGTTAATCGTATGCATGTGAAAAGTGTTGGAAAACATGAATTCATAGAAAAGGGGCTAAATCAGATGAAAGTGGTGCATGTGATTTCTTGAATTCTTAGTTAATCATGCGTAAATCAAAAAAGTGCTCAAAAAAGTAAAACCGTTGAAAAGTGTGATTCCATAGTTAAAGGTGCTAAGTCCCTTTTGCAAGCAAAGTGCCATAATTTCTTGATTTCTTTGGCAATCACGTGTAAATAAAAAGCACTCATTAGGGAAAATCCATGAGAAAATGCCAAAATTGGGAAAAGACTTCTCAACATAATTTTTTGATTCCTTTATTAGTCATGCACATCTGAAAAGTACTGGAAAAGGCTTACAGAGAAAAAATCTTTGAAAAATGTATTTCCATGGAGAAAGCCAACCAAAAGGCTTAAAATGGAGAAGTGAGAATGATTTTTCGTACCCTTTGTTATTGGCACAAAACTAAATATCATAGATAATGTATTTGCGCATGAAGACCAAGGTGGACCCACTAATTAAAAATGTGTTGAGCTTAGCAAGCTAAAGAAATTTGAGCAGAATCTTGATTCCTCATGGCTCTCTATCTTTGTGGCTAAGGCTAAGAAAGTCTAATCTTGCACGAATTCAAGGAGAACATAGTGACAAGCAATTGCATGATAATAAATCACAACCATTCATCATAATATTAATGGTGAGCATTAATATTTATCTAAGTTCAAAACTTTAGTGCATTTTCTATTAGGATTTCCATCCTGACACAATTTTATTATTTATTTATTATAATTTGCATATGAAAGGTTACGTCCTTCCACATTAACCTTAGAATAGATACAAAGGTTATGATAGATCATTTTAGGAGAGCATCCAAGAAGAAGAATAATAATCATAGATTCTAAGGAGGGAGACCCCTATAAGTGGCAAGGATGGAGCCCCCTATAACGATAAAGTGATTACAAGGGAGTCCCCTTTGAGTTTCCTACAATTACATTTACATTAATTTATTATTATTTTTACAGTAAGATCTTGGGGTCTTACCATTTGGTATAAAAGAAACAATTTTGGTACAAGTGGGGATTAAAAATTCATGGCAGATTGAGACTACTCATAGATTTACCAAACATCGATTCTTTGAATATTCAATGGTCTGTTATAGTCATCTGGTGCATCGTTTATAAAAAAATAAACACTCACCATGATTGTTCTACCAAGAGTGCTCATTACACAGTGATTTCATGTGCCAAAAACCTTTCAATTAATTCAAACCTCATCCATGGTGCCTGTCATCCATCGCACTTCAAATCTCATCCACTACATTTAAAATTTTTGTGAACACTGCCAGTCATCCATCATGCTAAAATATCATCGTCTAAATTTAAAATCTTGGTGAACACCACCAGTCATCCACTGTGTTTGCAAACTCAACCACTGTATTTGAAATTTTGGTGAAAACCACCAGTCATTTGCATACGCCACCAACAGAACGCCCAACATCGCTGGAGTCATTCAAAATTTAAAAAAATTATTTGTGTAACATATAAACCTTTAATCAACCAACAAGAGGACACCACGTGCATTAGGTCAACCATATTATAAGGTTTTTCATGATATAAAACTATAAAAAAATATTTCTATTGCATGCAAAAATCGTGTACATTGCGTATAATAGTTTTGGTTTGGGGTTTTTATCCCACATTAGCTATGTCTAGGAAATCATAAGGGTTTTAATTTACTGGCATGATATACCATTATTGACCACCACACGGTGGTCCTCCCTCGCATGACTATTTCACCAGTTATATATTGTTGGTCCACGTGTCACCCTAGTGTTTTGCATTCACATTACCTCTAATCGTGTGTTTCCTGCCCGCATCTAGCTCACTTTTTGTCTTATGTTTCACGGGAACCATCCATACACTTCCTCCATGTTGACTTCCTACTCTCACACTATCCACCCTATCATCGCACTCCACCTGTCGGTTGACACTTGTTCCCACCTATTTTTGACTACTCCACTTATCTATTGAACCCCCCACTATCCTTACCAATATCAGGTCAAGTCCATACGTCTTATCCTTCATCATTATCCTGTCCCCACATCCTTAGTCATTGTCCTCCCACATATCTATTAGTCACATGCACACACCCCTCATCCTCGCTTATCCAACGTTATCCATGCATCCTCGTCTGAGCTATTTGAAGTTAAGTCCAACATGACCATTGGTTGAATACAAAGGACTGTTGGTGATATTAAAGTAATAAAGTGATCATTGGAGGTCATTTAAAACACTATTTTGGTAGAAATTATTAACAAAAGACTAGATTTTTTCAAAAACTAATAACCAAAGACCAGATATTTTTGTCGATCCTAACTTGGTTACAATTCAAATTGCATGAGTGATCCGATCACTCCCCGCAAGTGGATAGAGGAGAAAACGGGATATTACAATGCAAATAGCCAATGTAAGAATATATCAAGACCCCAACCTACTATTTCTACTTAATCTCACCAACCTACATCAAATCACATTAGTGCATGCATATAAAACTCAGTTCAAGGATATCACCAATCACATCTCAAGGTTAGATGAATTATTTCTCATAAGATGCTTCATCAGTGGATTAAAGGAAGAAATTAAGGAGGTGGAGATGTTCAATCCTCACACCATGATGCAGGCTAGTGGATTAGCCTTATTAGCCAAAGATAAATTCAAGGTTCAACATCACCACGAGAAGCCACCTATTGAACAATCATCTGTCATGCACCCTACCCCAGAACCTAACCAACCATTATCGATTAAGTACCTTACTCTGGAAGAAATGGAGGCACGGCGAATAAAAGACCTCTATGACAATTGTGATGAGAAATTTGGGTCCCACCATAAATATGCTACACAAATGCTGTATTTATTAAATATAGTTGATCCTTGTCATTCCATAAATGGAGAAAAGGAGGTAGATATGCAAGAAGTTACCAAAACACCTTATCACAACCATGAAGACAATAAGGTCGATGTGCAAGAAGTGATTGCAGCACCAGATCATAACATTGAAGAAATCCTTAAAACTTCCTCCATTACTCTCATAGTTTTTCCTCCTCCAAACACTATGAAATTTCAAGGGTCCTTCAAATATCAGAATCTTGTGGTGCTTCTTGAATCGTGAAGTACTCATAATTTTATTGATCCACGCATGGTGAAAAAGGATAATTGTTATATACAACCTTGTCATAGTTTTAAGGTGGTGATTGGTACTAGAGAACAAATTACCTATCAAGGGAAGTGTCACAATATCAAGCTCACCATCGACAACTACCACATGAAAAGTGACATATATGTGCTTCCATTAAACAAAAGTGATGTTTTAGGGGCTCAATGGTTGCAAACGCTCGAGGTAATACTCTAGGATTTTGTAAACTTATGGATGCAATTCACAATTGATGACCAAACATACACTCTAAATGGACTACCCATCGATTCCTCACAAATAGTGAGTTCTCACCACATGGAAAAATCTATTCACAAAACGGCAAAATAGTGAATGCACACTTATTCTCCATTCAATATCTAATGGAACAACAAGAAGATATGGTCGAGATACCATCACTTTGAAAATGCCACTCCAAAGTAATTAAAGAACCCTAAGGATTGTCCCCCCTATAATGGTCAAGATCCTACTATTATTCTTGGCAATCCACCCCTAACTATTCAACCTTCTAGATATCCCTGCGTATGGAGGAGTAACATTAAACTTCTGCAATTGCTACTTGGAAAGCGCTTCATCAATTTCAATAACAATTTTCTTAGTCTTAGCTTTGAGGATAAAGCTTATTTTATGGAGGATGGCATGTTAGGATTCTCCATCCTAACACAATTTTATTATTTATTTATTTATTATAATTCACATATGAAATATTACGTCCTTCCACATTAACCTTAGAATAGATATAAAGGTTAGGGTAGATAGTTTTAGGAGAGCATCCAAGAAGAAGAATAAGAATCATAGATTCTAAGGAGGGAGCCCCCTATAAATTGCAAGGAGGGAGCCACCTATAGCGATAAAGCAATACAAGGGAGCCCTCTTTGAGTGGCCTACGATTACATTTACATTAATTTATTAATATTTTTACAGTAAGACCTTGGGGTCTTACCATTTTCACATGACTACATGTTACAAAGATAGAGGAAAGCTTAACCAGGCACCATGGAATCCGAATCACCACTACAATCCAAAGCTTCTAGAATATTCTCTTCAACCAGATTTAGTTATATATCAGTAGATAAAAGAAGGTAGTACAAACAATCAAAGGAGGATATGACTCTAGTCTAAAATTCTGTTATAACTAATCAAGAAGACATAACTGACTAGCACCATTGATGACAAGTTGCCAAGAAATCAAGAACATCAAAACTTCCTCGTAATGCTTAGAATGAAACTCATTGTAAATCTATAAATAAATGCAATGACCTCCTTTCAAAAGGTTAACTCTAAAGTGTTTGCTTGCAATCCTATATATATATTTTTGTAATTAATCAAAGAAGCATTACAAGGGATGTTTACCTCGAACTTGCGTTTGTGTTGATTTTTTTATCATAATATTTTGAATTTATTTCTGCTACTGCTACTATGGTTAGTTTATTCTACTAATTTAGATTTCTAACTTAGATCAAATTGGAACAATTCATACTTATATGTATTCTTATGGGAATTCTATTTTTGTTAGTTGAGGCATTGATATTATTCTGTTAACTTGGATAATTAATGTTAGATGTTTGGAATAATTATTTAAGTGTGTTATGATATTGAGAGGGTCCTGCAAGACCAAAAACTGCTTGGATGGGGGGCTCTACAGGGTGACTTCCCATGGAAGTCTTGTTCCTCTTACCTGCATCCTTTCCTCATCCCTGTCCCAGGATCCTGTTCCTTTCTAGTTTCCTTGGCACCTTTTCCCATCCTTCATGGAAGGAAGGTGTTGCAGACGATCTCCTTTGGGGGAGGAGATCCTTGATCCATTGTTCTGCCCCTTTCCTTGCCCTAAGGTGGGAAAACTTATGTCCCATTTTTTGTTCCACTGTTCCTTTTTCCTTTGGTGCCTGGGTTCTGGGTTGTGTTCAGGTTTTTCCCTAGGAATTTTCCTAGGGTTTTTTTCTCAGGTTGTTTTGGGAAGTCTTCCTTTTTTGACATCTGCTCATTGAGGATCTTCCATTGCGAATGGCTAGGTCTAAGGATTTTTTGCTTCTTGAGCAATTTTGCACAACATCCTTTTGGTCTAGGAGGGGACCATGTGCTTTATACTATGACTCTGCTCTTTGGTTTTGAGGTGGTGAGTCTTGCAGGATTTTAGTTCCTTTTGTGGCTTTGCAGCCTCTGGTCTTTTTGTTGTTGAATCCTTGTAGTTTTTCCTCCTTGTTTCCTTGAAGCTACTTTTCGATGGGTCTGAGGAATTCTGGCTTCATGAGCAATTTTGCATAGTATAATTTTGGGTTTTGATGGGTTGTCCATATAATTTCAATGGTGACTCTGCTCTTTGGGTTTGAGGTGGTAGTTCCTATAGGATTTCAATTCATTTTATGGCTGGTAGGTGTCTCTATTTTTCTTATCGTTGAATCCTTATGGGACTTCCTATTCTGTGACCTTAAAGTTGTTGAATTTTGTCAAGGATGCATGGCTGTCATTTTTTGTTTTATGCTCTAACACCTGCAGTCATGCATCTTCGGGACTCTCTTATTTTGAATTCCTATGGCACTTTCTTGTCCTTTCCTTCAAAAGTGTTGTTTTGTTGCTGATGCTTCTTCTGCTGGGTAGGTGTTCTCGAAGGCTTCATTTTTGCATAAGGACCCTATGGCCTAGGGTGTTCCTTTGCTGCTGAACCACTACAGTTCCATTTTATAGGATTTGGTTCCTTCTATGTTTCTTCTTGGGCTCCCTTGTGTGGGATACTTGTTTTCTTTCAGTTATCTATTTTCCAATGATGGTTTATGGTTTTCCCGCCCTTGGGTTGTTTCAAATCTCAAATTTTTGGCTTTTTTTATTTTCTCGCCTTTGGTAAAGATTCAAATTGTCTTTTAGTGGTTGGGGCGGTCTGGCTCTTTCTCTCGCTCTGTATGTGATTCAAATTCTTTTTTGGCACCCTTTAATTCAAATTTAGTTTCTGGTGGGCCTTCCCTTCCTACCCATTTTTCCTTTGGCACAATGGAAGACATTTTTCGTTGGTGCAAAGGAAAGCACTTTCCTCTATTGCAAAGGATGGCACCTTCCTTTCTGGTCCTCTTGCATGTTCCATATTTTTTCCTTTTGGTTGTCCTTGCCTTGATTTAATTTGATGTACTTTGATGCATTCTGATCCATTGTAATCAGGTTTTGGGATCCTTGACAAAAACCCACTTTACCAAAAAAAATTCTTGAAGTGTGTTAAAGGCCATTGATGCAGAGTATTGCTGAGTTTTGAATGTTATTAGTCCCAAATATTATCATTATAAATTGATTCATTAGAAGGTACTTCATGGATGTCTATGTTATTAGCTTCACCCATCCATCATTCATTCATACATTTCTAACCCTTTCATTCCTATCCCTAAACATTTACAATTTTGAGCTAAAAAGAGTCAACACCTATTAAGTTGACAAGGTATACCAACATTCTCTGGAGGTCGAATCAAAGTAATTTGGTTCTTCCAATGTTTAGTCTGGGTTGTGATTAGTGGGTGCTCACCTTCAAATATCTTAGGATAATGATCATAGTTCTAGCATTGGCTTGATGACAAACCATACTACAATAGTTTTTGGTATGCTTGGTGGGACTGTTTCCACCATATACGTTTCCCATGTTTTACCCGAAGGAATCAAGATTTAATGAATTTTCTTTACCTCATAGGAAGAGAAAGTAATTTCACTTGGCAAATCCACTGGAATACAACCCAGTAAAACCTTATTCATAATCCTCACACTTTCATGTTTAAAAAAAGTGGCACTATGAAAGGTGGACAACCTGCTAATTTTTATGAGTTATTCCTAAAATCTAGGCATTCAAGATACCCATCATTTAAAACTACCTTGGAAGAGTTGCGAACATTATCCTCTTCCTTAGACTCTTCTAAAATTGATACTCTCCATACTCAGGCTAATTTGGATCCTTATAGAATGCAGCTCAATAGAACTACCCCAGTTGGAATACCGTAATCCCCTTTCTTTCAAAGTTGTACATGATATCCCTCAAGCCACAGTAAAGGCTATACCCACCTATGATGGTACTAGGAGAACTACATATGAGCATTGTCAAGATGTGTTGTCAATGGTAGTTGTTCATAATATCAAGAATGAAGATGTTATTGTTAGATTATTGGTCCTTTCCTTTAGAGGTAAAATCCTACATTGGTTCAGAACCTTAGAAAATGGTTCCATTAGATCTTGGGCTGATTTAGTTGGTCCTTTTGTGGAATAATTCAATGAGTCTATAGACCCATTTTCACTCCTAACTCAATTCATAGTTATCCAAAGACACCCACAAGAGTTAGTGTCTGATTTCAACCTCAGGTTTAGTAGAACATGGAAGAGAATCCCCAATGAATTCAGGCCAACCTCTCCCCTTGCTTATAGGTATTATATTAGAGCTTTAGGGCTTGACATTGGATTACAAACCCAACAATCTGGGGTAACCACATTCCCCCATATCTATCAAATAGTGGTCCATGTTGAAGATATATTGATTTCAGTAGGAATATTACCCCCAAAACATGTTACACCATACTTTCCTGATATCATGCAACATACTCCCTAGTCCACAACTACATCTCTTCCCGTAATGAATCCCCCTCCATTAACAACTCAATTCCCTTCAATTAATCCATTACCTCCTCCTAAGTTACCAACTATTGTACCTTTCCCTCCATTACCATCTCAAGCACCTCAAGAGTCTCCACTACTCCTTGATATTCAAAATTCTTTAAATACTATCAACAATAAGGTCAATGCTATAGAGAAAAGAGAAATGGAAAGATCTCAGCAAAGGATATTTCCTTATATTAATAGAGATCAAAAGCCCAATTCAAGTAATAATGTAGGGCCAAGGGTTAATGCTAATAAGGAGGAATATGATTCTAATCCTAAAACTACTCTGGTCAATGTTTGGTGTTTGGTCTGCAATGACCCCCATGATCTTGATTCTTGCTACATGTACCAACACCATGTACAGGAGGCCATAGAAAAGGTCGAGAGGACCCAAAAGAGAAGAGTTAACATGTTGTGGTAGCATGAACAAGTGATGAGTGGGCCCAAATTCTTTGAACAAGAATTTATCTCCATATTTACTAGATCTAGAAAGAAATCATTGCAGGTTGATCCACAAAAAATGGGTTCATTTCAAGTTCCTTCTCAAAATAAAAGGGACCAACCCCTACCAAAAAAGGATAAGTTCCCTATTCCATAGGTAGCTAGAAAAGGAGATTTAGTCCCTAAATATCAAGAGAAAGATAAAAATGCACTAAATAAAAGTGACAAGGAAGGATAAGGAGCAATCACATTCCAAAGAAGAGGTAAGAGAAAAGTTGTAATTCCCTTCTATCACCAAGAGATAGAGAATTGAAGTTACACAACAGTATAGGAGAATATTTGGTGAAACAGACAAGAAAGAAGAGAGAAACCCTTTAGAGAAGTCTAAATTTAACATTGTTGAGGAACTAAAGAAGACTCCATCTAGGGCAAGCCTCTATGATACACTCTTCCTCCCTGATCAAATTGACTTACTGAAAGCTTCTCTTAAATAAGAAGTCTCAAGGGAAAGAGATTGCTACTATACTTAATTAGGCTCATGACCAAGAGAAAATGTCTCCTACTACCCTAAAAATAAGCCTCCTCCATTCTATATTTCCCTTAGAATGGAAGGATGGATAGTTCACAACTGCATGATAGATTTGGGGGCTTCCACTACAGTTATGCCTAAGGTTGTTTGTGATGAGATGGGGATGGAATATACATGCTCATGCCAAGGAGTTTTACAACTGGATGGAACCTCGATCAAGACTATAGGAGTTGTGAAAGATGTACTAATGAGATTACATAGAGCCCCTAAAATCACTATTGTACAAGAAATTGTGGTGGTAGATCTTGAACCTTACTTTGGCCTATGTCTTTCCAGAGAATTTACTGCTAAATTAGGGGGATATATGTATTTAGACTACTCTAGCATGATGATCCCTCACAAAGGTAAGAGGATAAGGTTGACTCCTAAAAAACCAATCACTTACCATATTGAGAAGATAGAGGAAGATTTGTATAATCACTCAGCCATGGAAGAACCATAATTGGTAGAACTCCTTGAAGGATTTAGAAGTTGATGATCAACTACCATTCCAAGATGTCCATGATCTTCTCGAGACAGGGATGGGTACATACAACATATCATCTAAAATAGAGAAAAAGATCCCTTGCTATTTCCAACCAATCATTGAGAGAATCTGAAATATGGACAATGCATTTTGATGGAGCAAGATGTAGAAATGGAGCTGGAGTAGGTGTAGTCTTAAAATCTCCATCAGAGGGAGTTAAAAATTTTTCTTTTAGACTCACTTGGTCTTGCACAAACAATACCGTAGAGTATGAGGCTTTATGCCTAGGATTGATGCAAGAAGAGAATATGGGCATAAAAATGTTAGATATTTATGGTGACTTAGAGTTGGTTGTGAACCAAGTCACAAAACGTATAGTAGTAAGCACCATTATCTAAAAGCTTATAGAAACAGAGTCTGGGACTTGATGGAAGCTTTTGATACCTTAAACTTACATGTTATCCCAAGGTAGAAAATAGTTTGGCTGATGCTTTGGTTGTCAAAGGATCAAATTTCTCTCCTTCTACAGATTATGGATCACCTAAGAACAAAAGAGTTAAGCTCATTTTCAGACCAGTAGTGCCAGATAGATAAATATATTGGTAGGTATTTGAGAGCGATGAATAGATTGTTGATTTTTTTATTAAGGAAGTTGATTGTGCTTTTTCACAGGGTGATTTAGCTCAAGAAATAGATCAACAAGAGATTATACAACTAAGAAATAATCACATACTAAAAGGGTTGATCACTCTAGAAATCTTGTTTGATAATGAGGATGGTAAGAGATTAAAACAAATGAAAGTAGATGATAAGATCTATAGAGAAATTAAAGTTGAAAATGGAGAAAAGCTAAAGTTTGGCATCCAATGCACTACAAGTGAGGCTGAAGGATTCAAATATTTGTGTCATAGATACCAAGATATAATAGCTTGGACTTATGATGACCTAAAATTTTATGATAAAAGTATAATTCAACACACTATTGAGCTAGTGCCTGATGCCAAGCCATTCAGATAGAAATAGAGACCGGTGAATCCTAAAATAGAAGTGATCATGAGGTAGGAGCTGCTAAAGCTATTGAAAGCTAAAATAATCTACCCTATTAAACACTCTACCTGGGTTTCCAATTTGGTCCCAGTAAGGAAGAAGAATGGTGATATCCACCTCTGTGTAGATTTTAGGAACCTAAACCAAGCATCTCTGAAAGATCACTACCCCTTACCATAGATTGATCAGATTTTATAGATGGTGGTAGGGGTAGAAATATTCTCTTTATTAGATGGCTTCTCTAGGTATAACCATATTTGGATCAAGGATGAAGATCAACATAAGATTGCATTCACTACAAAGTGGGGTACCTTCACCTATCAGAGAATGCCATTCGATCTATCTAATGTTGGTGCCACTTTTCAAAGGGCAATGGATTATACTTTTGGTAAGCTTATCAATAAAATAATCTTGATATATTTAGATGATATGACTATGTTTTCTCACAAGAAACAAGATCATCTCAATCATCTGGAGCAAGTTTTCCAGAAATGCAGAGAGTTTGGCATATCATTGAATCCAAAGAAATCCATCTTTGTAGTCCATGAGGGGAAATTACTAGGACATGTGGTGTCAAAGCAAGGAATGTCCATTGATCCAGATAGAATAAAAGCAATATTGGTACTTTCTCTTCCAATGAATAAGAAGGCTCTTCAGTCTTTCTTTGGATAAATTAACTTTGTGAGGAAATTCATTTTAGATTTTTCTCAGATTGTTAAGCCAATATCAGAGTTACTCAAGAAAAATGTTGACTTCAAATGGACTGACAAAAGGAAGCAAGCATTTGAATTGATCAAGCAAGCCATTGCCATAGCTCTAGTATTGGTTAACCCTGATTTTGATAAGGACTTTATCTTATACGCTTATGGAGCTAAAGAGAGTTATGTTGATGTGCTAACTCAAAAGGATGATGAGAGCAATGAGCACCCCATATTCTTTTGGAGTCAGAATCCTACATGAGTATCAAATAAAGTACAACTTCATAGAAATATAGGTGTTTGCAGTAATGAAATCTCTAAAAAAGTTTAGGCAATACCTAGCTCAAAGCAAAACACTGGTGTATGTGGTTCACCCTGATGTGAGAACCTTTATCTTGCAGGGTGAGCTTGGTGAGAAGAGAGTAGGGTGGATTACAAAGATACAAGAGTTTGACATAGAGATTCATCCCACCAAATTGGTTAGAGGAAGAGCATTGTGTCAAGAATTGGTAGCTAAAGCTAATACAAGAGAAGAAGTAGCTTGCTAGATCGAAGAGTTAGAGTAGAAAGATGACACTCTCTCAGAAGGAATGGATTGGATAGATCAGCTCATGAACTACTTCCAGATAGGGGTCTACCCTCCAAATATCAATGCTTCACAAAGGAGAAGGTATAGGCTGCAAGCCTTGCACTATATGTTGTTACCTGGAGGGATTTATAGAAAAAACCTGGATGGTGTTCTCCTAAGATGTGTTAGAGAAGATCAAAAGTAAAATATCTTAAGAGAATTCCATGATGGATTATCTGGAGGTCATTACTCAGGTAGGTCTACTACACTAAAAATTATAAGGCTAGGTTATTATTGGCCTACCATATTTTTTGATGCATTCAATATTGCTAGGGCATGTGACAAATGCCAGAGGTATACTAGTAGAAATAGAAACATTGCAATGCCTCTTCAACTAGTACAAGTGGAGCAGCCATTTCAGTAGTGGGGGCTAGACTTTGTGGGAGAAATCAATCCTAATTCTTTAGTAGGCCACAAATATATTTTGATAGCCACTAATTATTTTACCATATGGGTTGAGGCAATCCCAACCAAGAGATGTGATCAGGATGTAGTCATTGAATTCCTTGAGACTTTGATCACCAGGTTTGGCATCCCTAAAGCTTTAGTAAGTGATAATGGCCCAGCTTTCATAGGAGCCAAGTACATTGAATTTACCAGTAGATATGGTATTTATCTAGAAGAATTCTTCTAACTACTACCCACAGGGGAATATCTTGGAATAATCAAGCAATAAAAACCTTCTCAGAATGATTAAAAGGTCTCTTGAAGACAAAAAAATATCTTGGTACTTGCTCATAAATCAGGTCCTATGGGTGGATAGAATTACTATGAAAAATCTATAGGCACATCTCCTTATGCTCTGGTATATGGAAAAGAAGTTGTACTTCCTATACATTTAGAGATACCTACCTTAAAGTATATCAATGATGATTTTGATAAGGAAGATCTAGTAAATAAAAGGCTAGTTCAGTTGCTGCAGTTGGAAGAGCAAAGAGAAGAAGCCTATAAATAGTTCTAGAAGCATTTATCATAGACAAAGGGTTGGTTTGACAAAAAGGCTACCTATAGGAAATTTAGAGTTGGGGACTCAGTCTTGAAGTGGAATGCAGAAAAGGCCAAACCAGGCAAGCATGAGAAGTTTGATATATTTTGGGAAGGTCCATTTGAAATAGCTACAGTCAAACAAAAGAATGCTTTTCAACTCCAAGACCAAAGTGAAGATTTGCTATCAATCCCAGTAAATGAGTATCATCTCAAACTATACCTCAAGTAAAGAATTTCTTACTTTGTATTATATGTATCATACTGTATAAATACTTTTTTTTTGCACTTTGTATTAATATTAAGAAAGCAAAAATAAAAAAATGCACCACGATGGTGAGTTTCCTCATAACCGTGACCCAAAGTCTATTTGCAAGAATCATCCATGCCACATGTCTTATCTAGGAATCATCTCACTCTTGAGTCAACAAATCGGGGCATGGCCACAAGAAAAGACAAAAGTAGATTTGCAAAGACCTCACTTTGCTCAAAATTTGAAAGGTGCGAGTTTCTTCTAAAGTAAGCAAATGATTTCAAATTCAGATATAAAGTTAACACACATGTCATAATTGCACCACCAACTGCAAGGCTAGGCCAATTATGAATGGGAAATATTAGATACATAATACCACCTGGTTCATGCATGCAAAGTGAATGTTGCACCCACAACATTAAATATGCATGTTTTAGGAGGACTATATGTTTAGCTCCTTAGAGAAAAATTCACTCTTATCGCATACTTATAATTACGAGAGCAGTATAGTGTAGATAAGAATAGATTTTTTGAGGATTGATAGAGAGTATAGTTTTATTTGCAAGAGAGCACAACCCGCTAGCAATAAACAATGGCCACATAATCTATCACTTAGAGTTAAACTTCCATCGTAGAGAACGAAGGAGATTACTACTTCCAATATGCCTCAGGTAGAATTACAGACACTGCCACTACTTATAAGGAGAAATCTCAAATGAGGTTAGAGGTGGAGAAGATAATATCTACCGATATATCGACATAAAGCTCAAATTCCATTGTGATTAGTTCTCTGTTATCTTTTTTACATGTGTGACTCTATACATCCTTGCCCCAAGTTGATAAAAGTAATACTAGAAAACTATAATCTAGAACGTAAAGTATTGCAAAGTGTTGAAGGCAAAACCATAATGAATGTAAAACCTGAATATGTCAACAAAATTTTCACCCTGGGAGTGAAACCAGGTGGGAAGGCAAAATTATTTTCTCAAAAATATCAAGCAAAATATTATGCCCTAAACAAGCAAACTAATGGGGGAAGAAATTTCTTGAGTTGGATAGTAGACCAATTAAAGAGGAAATTGAGTGGAAATTCCTTACCAACAACCCCAATTAATCTCAATGAGTTCAAGGACCCAAATATTTACTCAATGTTATCCATGATAGGAGTTTTACCCTCAGACAAGAATGTCTCTCACTAGTAGATAACTACTACCCATTGCATCTCTAATCCCAGAAACTATGGTCCTGCCCACATTTTTATCATATGGCATGGATTTTCCTCTACTTTGCACACTCAAAATTACCATTTATCCTAGTAAAAACCATGAATCCAAATGGAACTACTCTCACCATCTACTCTTGGACGAGCACACTTAGCAAAATAGAATCCTATTACAATTTTAATAGAGAGTTCCTAGGGCCTTCTCTGAAGTTGATTTATGGACAAATGCCTAGATTACCCAAATTGGTAGTAAATACATTAAGGAAAGAGGAGGAAGAAGAAGGTGACTGGTATATACTAATAGAAGGAACAATGATCCGTCTGTATGGTTTTACTAAAAAACATTTTGTGCTATCACATTATGTCACAGAAAGGATGTTTTCTCTTGAATACTATCACCAAAAATATTATATCAATGTCATATTTGGAACAGGAAAAGGTAGGAAAGGCACCTGCATCTACCCCATTACATAGAAAGATATCACTATCAATAAAAAAGAGCAATATAAGAGCATTACCAAATACATGCAAGGATTGGGGTTAGTAGAACTCCCTCACAGATGGAGGTACGACCTAGAGAATAAATTTACAAAGAGACTAAATGATCTTACCAAAGGAAAATCCCCAAAATTCAAGAGAACTCTTAGACCTCACTATGAAAAATTTAGAAATAATGATGAAAAGTCTGAATTGGAATGGGATGTTCAACATATGGAAGCATTACCTCCTTGGAGAGACTTCTATGATCATGTTGTTGATTATGCCCCTAAGAAGAATAAAGCACATATTTATGTGGAAGATGAAGTCAAAGATATGGTAAAGAAAGAAAAATGGAACCCCACCAAAATGTTTGAATTCTGGAGAATGCGAGTGGAAACATATATCGTAAAGTCGAAGTATCCCACCAAGAATGATAAATAGTTTGATGAAAAATATGATAAGTTTTCATGATCTTGGCAAGGCAGTGGGAAGTTTTTGGCATTAAGTTTTAGAAAACCTACAAGCCAAGAGGGAGCAACGAATGCCAAATAAACCAGAGGAGTTAAATTGAAAGGAGTAAGCATTAGAACTCCCCCATCCTCTCCTCCTCATAGGAAAGCTACCTCAGAAGATTTCCTTCCTAGAAAAGGTAAATAACTTGTATTTTAGCCAACAATAGAGTAGTTGGAGACATATGGACCAGGTGCTCAACTAATGCAAAGATATGGCTATGAAGGAGGAGGTCTAGGTCCAAATGAGGCAAGTCAAACATATGTAATTCAGATTGAATGAAGGTTGGAGTGGCTAGCCCTTGGGGCATCCTTAGAGGGCTATATCAAACCTAGGTTTAGACCTAAAGAGGTTATATCTAGTACTTATGCATTCATATTTGCATGTCCTACCCTTTTCAATAGAAAATACATCCAAAAATATTAATGGAAGAACCTTAGCAACAGTCTCAAGAGGAGAAAATAGAGGCTAATCCTTTCGGGCCACAACCATTAGAAACAATCATTGAGACTCTAAAAGAAACAAATGAAGAGGATTTCAATGAGAAATAGTTAGAGGAAGTTTCTTAGGCACTATAGTAGTCACAAACTCTACAAGAAGAACAGAATCTGACCTAGCCAACCAAGTCTTTTGAAAGTCTCCACCAAGAGACTTAGGTATGATTTCTTCCCCTTCTTCTTCTACTCATGCTCCTCTAAGTTCCCAAGAGACTCTCCCTTTCCATTCTGAGAGAAAAGTTGAAATAATAGAGGTCCCCTCATCCATTTCATTACAAATCACCACATCACTACCACCATCACCCACTCCACCTTCATCCAAGATTCCACCCTTTTCATTAGTTTCAATTGAAACCCAACCTCCATATCTTCCACCATTAAACTCTCCTCTGACATTAGCACAATCTCCTGCAATGTCAGTAGGACTACAATTACCTACACCCCTCCCAATGCCTCCATTTACCAAATTTATAGTTTCTACCTCTTTTTTACAAGATACCAATAGTTTCTCCCCATAAACCACTTTCCCTAGTATTATCTATAGTGGCCATATCTACTCAATCCATTGATCATGTTGTGGCCCCATATCAAAAAAACAATGAAATTTAATTCAATACAACTGCTTGGTGGAATAAGGACCTTGCAAGACCATCAGAGAAGATAGCTCACAAAAGGAAGACTATCATCGTTGATCCAGTTTCTTAGAAGAGGACAGAGCTCACCATCACTCCAAAAGTGAGCAAGCCAAGGAAAGATATGATCGTATATGATTATCAGGTAAAAGAAAAGATGGTGGACATCATGCAATTGCCTATAATTGATGAGCTTGTATTGGCCAAAGCTCATATGGATACAGTTTTCATGCAAGGTGATATCCATAGGGAGGAAAATGAGGAGCTAAAAAGGAAGGTAGAAGAGCTAGAAAATTCACTCAAAGACCAAGAGAATCTTGTAAAAACACTCAAGGATGAAGTGAATAAGTGACAAGACAAATTTTAGGAAGCTGCCAACTATAAAGAGCAGGCTAAGAATGCTCAAACTCAAGTGAGGCCTCTTACTGATTAGAACATTCAATTGTAGCAGTAACTATCGATTGAAAATGCCAAAACTATAGGATTATCAAAATATAAAGTGAAGCAGATCAAGAAGGACATCTGGTTTGATATCAAACAGAGAGGTCTGGAAGCAAATTTGGTCTTCATTTTCTTAGATGAAGCTACTAGTGAAGTGGTGAGTGCTAGAAATACTCTCAAGAATGTGCAAGGAGAAATATAGCACAAGGTTGCTCTAGTGAAAAAGATTTGTAAATTAGCAAAAGTAATATTCAGAGTTATAGCCAAGCTCATCTCCAATAGGTAGTGGTGTACTGCTAAAAATAGGCTACTAACAAAAGGTTGGTAGTTGTTAGACAGGTTGGAGAACAAGATGAACAAAATTAAGCAAACATTATATCACATTAGAAAACTGGGCTTTCCTGATTACTTGGGAGATGATTGCTAATTGATACTTGGGAGATGATTTCTAATTGATTAATAAGTTATTATTAAGGATAAGCTTTGTAACCAATCACATTTAATGAATTGATACTTATCCAAAATTTTGTATATGCCTATTTATAGGTATGTTCAGATAATACAATACAATTTTTATTCATTCAAACCTTTGGTTGTCTATTTGTAATTGTGTGTTCCATATCATTGGTATTAGAGTTGAGCACTGGGTAGGCAAGTATCCTCTTCCTCTAGGCCATTTTTGGTTCAAATGAGGAACGAGAAAACCTCCCATGGATCTTGGTTTGGTGGTTTCATCCACCTTGTGAACACTTTTACATTTTGTTACAGACATTTGGAAGCTTTTAGCTTGGTTTTCACTTTGTTGGATTTGAAAACTATTCTTTATCATTTTCGTTTGTTATCTTTGTGTCGACATGCTTAATTCAAAGCCCTATGAGGTCTCTGCCCAAATTAGAGATATCACCATGACACTTCAGTAGCTTCACACGGTTATGATCACCATCGTTGCTAATGAAGATCTCAATAATGAAGATCTTGATTGTGAATTGGTTCCAAGTAATAAAGAATCTATAACAACACCTATAATCAAACCAGGGTCTTTGGGTGAGAATCCCATCATCTTACCTCTAGATGATGTTGCTCATGTTATTATTTTTGATGATATTGAAGACGTTTCTATTGCAGATTAGGCACCTCTAGACATTGTAGATCAAAGCTCACAATAAGCTATTGTAGTTGAAAAACAATATACTCTCTATTACTATAATCATACCCGATTCACATCATGGCCTACCAGTTCATCCACAACCTCTCTACTATCATTTTATTGATCGATGGTTCTTATCTCAAACATTGGTTTCCTATTTTCGACCACCAAAACAATAATTTCCAGTATTTCTATGCATTTCACACCTTGATCTAACATATTCATAGCTTTGGAGTCTTGATCTCCTATTTTGGGCATTGATCTACCGCCCATGACTTTCATGTCATCTTCCTTGGTGGCTTCACACCTCCTCTCTATATTTTTGATAATTTTCATCGCTTTTCATTGTTTCGTACCACCAACAATCACCACTGCCTCACTCATTCTTACAATTTTTATCATAGTCATAGATCATGGTCACTCTTGCTCACATACAACCGTGATCTATCTATTTTGTGCTTGATCTTTTTGCGGCCTTGGAGTTTTGATCTCTTGTTTATGAGCATTGATATATTTTTGCATCGCTTGATGCCTTCGAGCTTGCCTGCACCATGGATCTATGCATTTCATGGTCTACTTTGCCATTTACAGGACACCTCGATTATTTTTCGATAAAATTATGCACTTTCATGCAAATACGGTGTGATTTACAACTTTGAGCATCGCTTTGCTATTTTCTATCACTTTTCTACTTTTTCTAGTGTAGATTTGCATATTTTTGTCACCTTCCATAGATTCTTGATGACACCTATACATTTCAATCAACCTTCTGCATTTTCTAGCCATGTTTTGGCTTATACACGCCATCGTCGTCGCTTCCATTGTTTGGTTGATCTCCCTCGTGTGCCTCAATTACCACTACCTCTCATGTTGTTTTCATTCTTGCTGCTCGATTCTGCATACCTAAGATCCGCCATGGCCTCCACCATTCATTTAGTTTAATTAAATTATTTTTAATTTAATTTAATTTTTACATACCCATTTCCTCCATTTCCAACAATAAATTAAATTAAATTATTTTTAATTTAATTTAATTTAATTTTGTTTCATCATTTCTAGCTTGTTTTCGACCGTTGGTAGTTACAGAGATCATTACCACCACATTTCCATAAATTAAATTAAATTAAATTTTTAATTTAATTTAATCATTAAAACACATTTTTAATGCATGCCCATTTTCATTAATGCATTCATTACCCATTTTTAATTTTGCTCGCATCCACCTTTCATTAATGCGGCCCAACCATCAAAACAACCATTAAATAAATTAAATTAAATTAGTTTTAATTTAATTTAATTTATTCCACTACAATTTAATGCATTCAGTAAATCGAATTCATTAATGCATTTTTTAAACTGCACAACTGTCCTTAAATGCATTTCCACACCGCTTGCATTAAATACATTTCCATATCATTACCTTTTATTAAATGCATTTCCATGTTGTTTCTTTCATTAAATGCATTTTCATGTCGTTGCATTCATTAATGTCTGTCACCTTCATTAATGCGCATTAAACCATTACCCTTCATTCATGCGCACATTTCCTTAATGCTCGTGGTCCATAATTAAAACTAAAACCTTAATGCAATTACATTTCTACCTAACACCTTTTGGCATTTATCTCAAGGAATATTCTTCGGCATCTTTACTGTACCATAAATGTTGCTTTCTTCTATTGAATCGAGGGACCCATTTAGTTGTCCACCGGTATAGCAGTGTTTACAGTCGTTAGAGAGCATTTTTTGAGCCTTATTTAGTGCCAGAATCAACTTTTGGTTTTCTAAAGACCTGCTCATTTTGGTCATTTTGGTCTTCTTATTTTGTAACAGTAGTATATTTTCGGTTGTACCTGATACTACTGGTTCTTTTCCTCTTTCTCTCCCATTCTTGTACACATTGGGGACCAATTCTTACCTAGTAAGGAGGAATTATAGGGATTAGTAGCACATGTTTTTAATAAGTTGTTGTTAAGTATAAGCTTTGTAACCAATCACATTTAATGCATTGGCACTTATTCAAAATATTGTAAATGCCTATTTATAAGCTTGTATAGATAATACAATATAGTTTTTATTCATGTAAACCTTTGGTTTTATGTTTGTAATTGTGTGTTTCATATCACTAATACATATGAGAAGTAGCACTGAGAGTCTGCTTAAACTCTATTATACAAAATAACTCCAAAATAGAAGGATGGCTTGAACAAATTTAGCAAGACTAGGTAGTCCAATTGATAAAAAAACCTAATAGAGATTAGAGACGTCATAACTAAAGTTGGTAATGGTAGGGCTGAACCATCTTATGAGAGATTATCAAGATTAAAAAAGATTCATTGGAACATTTTGGCAATACCAGGATTCAACATAAATCCTGGGAAGAAGATTCAAATGCACTAAGTGATGTTGTCTTCTTCAAATGCACTAAGTGATGTTGGAATCCGTGCATCTATTTTTTTGGAATATTAAATTTTTTTATATATTTTTTATTTTATTTGTAGAAGTTAAAAAAATGAAAAGGTAGGGCTATAAGAATAAAATAAAAAATCTGAAAATATGAAACAAAATGCAGAAAATGACCAAAGAGAGCTATTGTAAACTAGTTCCCCTATCCTGTAGAAAATATTAGATCCTGAACACATAACAAAAACTAGGTTAGAATTGAATCCACACAATCTAAATATGGTTAATGGAAAGAGTCTAAGGAGTAAATGCATGCATTAAAAATATTTTAATGATGTTACCACATTCGTGCATAAAACACCATTAAAACAATTCCAATACATGTAGAGAAAAGAAAATATGCAATAAAATCCTTCTGTTGTATTCAAAACTTACTTTTTTTTGCATACAAAATGAGGGAAAATATTGGAATTAATAAAAAACCCTTCCAATCCATTTCCACATTCATGTTCCAAAATTTTCCAACCCCTATTTTTGTGTTTCAATGCAGAATTTAACCTTTCCAATTTGGCCTTTTGTTTCTATTTCTTCGCTTGGCTCATAACTCCCTCTCCAATAGGTATCCATTGTTTTTACCTTGTTCTCTCTTTGATTCAAAATGGTTAAGGTTAATCATTCCAATCATTTAAAAATATCTTTTAATAATGCTTTACCTTGAGCCTCAATAACTCTTTAAAACTTTCAAATAAAATCTTCATGTGTAACCACTATACTCTACATTCTTCAGTGGAGGATTATTAATTCCTTGAAATATTGTGGAGGGCACCTTATTCCAAAATTCTACCCGATAGAGATTTATGAGCAACATTACATCCATGTGGGACTATGTGGTATGGAACCCGCCTATCATCCTATATTTACTAACTTCCACTCTTATATCTCTTCCTTGGGATAGTCCCCATTGCATATAGAATCCATGAACCCTTTGAGTCCCTGCGTGTCAAACGACACTCAGGATGCCATCCCAAATTCATTCAACATGATCTAATACACTATAGTTAGTTACACACAGCCACTCATCATAGTTTTGGCAAGCCATTTGAAAACCCTTTTGTCCATGTTGTCAGTAATCTAGACCACAACACATCGTTCAACAACTTCTGCTCAACTATCTATCATATTCTTTCCTCATCAATTCTCTTTTGTTCCCTTTATCAAGACATTCAAAGTATGACACACAATGCCAATAATGCTCTGGCTAGTGACTGTGTCGAGATTTATCGAAGGTGATGATGTGTATTTATCTTCTGAAAGCTCTCACATTATATATCTGCAAGTGGATTATTTTTCCAAAGTCCCCTTTTGCTTCATGGTAGAGTACGTTCGACTTCATCACATTATTATACTTTTTGAGGTTAACTTAAAGATGGACTACTTTTTGATATTGGAAATTGGGATCCCATCGGTGCATGCATCTACTACCATGGTGAGCTTTCCTCATCAATCCAAGACTAAGATAGAATATCACACAGTCACACTGTTGGTAAGTTCCCATTGAGCATGGAATCTGGGACTACAATTGTGTACAATATTTATAATTATAAATCGAGCATCCCCTCATAGCCATAGTCACCAAATCCTTTTCCTCACTCATCTTCTAAGCTCATTTATTAACTGTATTTTCATGAGTTTTACTACACGTAGGACTGATCTCATCGACATCACCAGTTTCATCATCGAATTTGAGATTCAACCTATAATGCTTCTTGTATGTCTTTCCATGGCTTTCGTAGTGTCTCCATTGGTTGTTGCAAGTATCTTTTCACAAACTGTGTCTATATCCTGATAAACTCGTGCAATTATCGACTCTCAGCACCCTAAATGAGAGCACCGTCATAGGTATATTTTTTTTGGGCCTACCCTTGTCTTTGCTATGATATTGAAAATGAATTGAATCACGTGAACTACTTGGTCTTACTCCTAGTGTTGTAGTCCACAAATTATTCAACAATATATTGACAGTTTGAGCAGTAATACGTTAGGTAAAAGTTTAAAATCGCATATCGATGATCTTGTCATGTTAAACTTGGCCAAATACGATTTGAAAGTGACCTTGGTCCAATTTTTTGACTCCCTACTCTTGGTGATCCTAAGCTCTAATTTATATTGAGCACCGTTGGATATGGCCCATTGAGCTTTCATCCATTGCTGCACCACCACTACTGCAGACTATGTGTTCACTATCTTGGACACTGCCACTGCTCCCTTACCCGACTGGTTTTTGGCTCCACTTTGAAAAATATCCTTGGTATGTAGCTCCCAAAACTATAACATCCTTTCGTAATATTTGGTCCACATTAAAACTAATGCGACTGCCTTCCATGTTACTCCGACTATTTATTTATTGTTGCATAGAGCATCATCTATCATTTATAGTTAATTATAGAGATCATAGTTGCTAGGAACATCATCCTTAAATGAAGGTATTAGAGGAGGATATTGTCTTCTTTCTGTTACTTGCACCTGGCCACCAACACCATAATATCACCAAGTTCAAATTGACGATGCACCGTAGGGTCATCGAGTGACAATTTTTAATTTGTACCCTCCTATTTTACCAAGCGTTTATTACTATGGTTGTGATCCTTTGTATTTTGATTTTAACGAGTATCCATGGTTTGAGCAATCATGCACATTGAGGGTTTTTGTTGTTTGTTCTCCATGGCATAAGGAAACATTGATACCAAACCTAGGATTCATAAATACATTTTTCCACCTTAATATCCTTAAACTACACACAAATACCTGTGACTCCCTTCAGTTTCACTTCAACTGAATCTCTATCCGCATTCATGTTCTATCCACATTTGCTGGTTATCCACATTCATCTATGCCTTCCCAATAGTCCATTATCGAAA
Organism: Wollemia nobilis; assembly: GCA_028583015.1. Taxonomy (NCBI): domain Eukaryota; kingdom Viridiplantae; phylum Streptophyta; class Pinopsida; order Araucariales; family Araucariaceae; genus Wollemia; species Wollemia nobilis. Next base: position 20,624,612 of record JAQPPZ010017235.1, read on the forward strand.
CTTCATCCCTAATAGTCATCAATATTTGTGGGTCCAAGTTGTCAAGGTCTAGTGATCTACCATGTGTCTAGGTCACATATTTGTTATTTGGGAGTCCTGGTTCATGTGGTCACATCCTTGTTGTCGGGTTCACAGTACTCGCCTGGTATGTTGTCGATCACGCTAGCTGCAATCCTGTCCAAGTAGTCTAGCTATGATTTGTCCAATTCACTGGGTGTGATTCATCCATATATAGCCTACCCTTTATCATAGTTGTAATGCCCGTAGTAATCTGTGTCACCATGTGGGCCCAGTATGGATCCTTAGGTCCAAGTCGTGTGTCCATCTGGCCAACTCATAACATTTGTCTTCGGTATACCGATCATCACGTAGACTCACCCGGATTTGGCCTCGCCTAGCACTTGCACATAATAAAACATGAGCATACCATATAAAACAAGATCCTATCATAAAACAAAGCAAAAAAAATACATTATTTTCTTACACTTCACTTTACTATATATTATTTTATTTTTATTTTTATTTAAATTTTATTTTATTTTATTTTTTATTATTTTCTCTTTTTTATTTTATTTTATTATATTTTCCTTTATTGTTTTATATATTTATTTATTTATTTTTACTTTTTTTTATTTATTCATTTACTCTTTCATCATGGGACCTTACATTGTAATGAGAATAAAAAGGAAAACAAAACTTTTTTTTTTTGGTTTTATTTTTTTATGTTTATTTTGTTTTCTTTTTAAAAAATTTATTTATTAATGCATGAGGGTGTGGTAGAATCAAGAGGATGAACACATGAAAATACACCCACTATCCAATGATGAAATTATGACATAGTAACCTTTGGACTCTTAAATCCTACATAAATATTGTAAAACCTTGATATGTAAGCTACATTTGCAACCAACTCTACAGCACTATTTGGTGCAAATTACCCTACAAAACCCTCAATGCAAACAAAAAATTCCTAAAACTCAAATTAAAAAGGTGGGCCCCAAATTTGGGGTAAGTTGTGCAATGGTCACAACAAATAGTGACTCTGCTGGGAAATGCTCCTAAGCATTTCGAATTAAGAACCTTATATGAAACCAAGAAAACCAAAGATCAGTGAAATAATCATTATTTAGCAGTATACAAAGAAGATGGAGGTAGACAACTTTAGATGAAAATAACTAACATATTTGCCTTTTCTCAGTGTGTGGAGTGTGACTCATTTTGCATTCTTGAAAAAATCCAGATTTCATCACCTGATTTACATTTAGGCTAAGGAATGTTAATCATTAAAATGTGCATCTACATTGCTTCACTGCTAGCTAAACATCTATAGCCCTAGTGGATATGACCTTGATATTTTCTAGACCTTGCTCTACTATAAGCCATACATCTATGACCTCGATAGATATTATCCGAACCACCCAGCTATTAGGCTAGTTTTGCATTCATTTTTTTGTTTTTTATTGTATCTAGATATTGCTCCACTGCAAGTCAGGAGTCTATAGCCCCAGTGAAGATTATCTAGACCTTTTGATTGATTTGTCTTTTCTTTCCTTTTTTTATTTTTTATTAAGCATCATTTCTTTGCAAAATTTACCTACCACTTGGGTTAGAGACCATTCAAGGTTAAATATGGAGTGTGTTAGATTTTCACCTTAATTTGCAAACCAAAAAAACTTGATCCTTCAATATTTCAAATAATACCCTTAATTATATGGGTTACATGTGGATATTCAGTGCAATGTTTTGTTGTTCCACCTTCCACAATTTTAGTCCACAATCTAAGAATGATTACTAGACAAATTCATCCCCTTTTCCTCAATTTCACCTATTTTTCAAACTAGGTAATCCAACCTACATGACACAGAAACACTATCAACAAGGAAACCAAGAGTTAGTAGCTATTGCCAAACCATACCTCAATCAGAGGGACCAACCCCAAAATCACTAATGAAATTTGACAAGAAAGCAAATAGCAAAACTTACCAAATGAGAAACTATGCACATAAGTGACACACAAATAAAAGCCAACAATGCAAAACATGAACACCAAAAGCTATGTACATTAATATACAAGATGATGCATGAGCTCAGTTATCATTTACCTAGATCCCAAACATGATTACCATAATTTAAAAGACATCTACCATGATATGCATGTCAAGCTTTATAGGAATCCATCCAAAATATTATTAGGTCCAAAAATGCAAAACCTCTTATTTTACCTCTCTCACCCCACCAATTTGATTCAATGCTATTAACAATTCCATGATGAGAATTTGATTCATTAAAATTGCAAGTGAATACATGATTTACAATTATATTTTTCTTATTCAATGGGGTGTGATTTTTAAAATATAATTTATCATTCTAACTTGAGTTCTCATTTTCACCAACATACACAATTTCCTTCAAATAGGAGGCTATTTCTAAAATTTTTGAAGCCAAGTCATCATCTATGTCTCTAGGCCAATAATAATTTTGTAGCATTTTGCAAGCATCTAGGATATCTACCATGTGAGGATCGCTATAACTTTTTATCCTAGATTCCATTGTCACTTATTGATTAATTTGATTTAGTAACTCAAAGACATTTACTTCTATCTTGTTTAACATGGCAATGTTATTACTGGTGTAAGGAGAAATCAACTCAAATTATTTGTCAACCACAAATGTTATTTCATCATTGATAACATTCAAATCCCATAGACAATTAGGTAAACTTTTACCTAGACTTTGAATGGTTGAACATAAGAGGTAAGATTCTACCTTTTGTACATTTCAATTTACCAGAACTTGATGAGTCGTTGTAATTCCCTCATTTTCCTCATGGTCTTTATCATCATCGTCATCTTGTAGCCCTTCATCTTCATCCATTACCTATTTTTTAAAGACACCAAAATTAGTCACCCAATTAAAAATATGCCCATCCTTTTCAAACCATGACTCTTGTCGATCAAGGGATGTGTCAAATAACACATCTTCATGATCAACTACTTGAGTTGTTTCAAATAAAGCAACATTTTTATCATTTGTATGAATAGGAGTCAGTTCTAATTCCTTGCTAACCACCAATGGTATTTATTTATTTGAATCTCTAAGTACCCTAGTTTTTAGTAGTTAAGAATGAAAGAGAAGATTATACCTCTTCCTCATCCAAAACAAATGGATCATAAGAAACAATTACCATTTTTTCTTTTTCTCTTTTAGCAAGGTGTTCAATAAACTCATCTTCAAAATGATTGAATCTTGGAACCTTCTCTATTTCTACAAATGGCTTACCATTTTCTAATTGTACTAGAATTGCAAGATCTTCATGTGAGGTAGTGATTTCAACATCATGCATATAAATTTCATTAGTAGGAGTGTGAGAAACCAATTATTCCTCATACCTTTTTCAAAAATTATAATAGTGGTCATCTAAACCGATGGGACAAAACTCTATTGTATCTTCCTCATAATCTACAACTTCTTCAAGAAAATTTTCTTCAAATTCGCTTTCAACTACTTTTGGTGGAGGGTTTCTATGGTGGAATTAGTTCTTGAATTTAGCTTTCTAATATTATTCCAATCCTCACTTGTAAATAATGACTCTAAGCCTTTTATTTCTAGCTTGTCACAACTTGGTTTATTTCTAGCCTTGTATAATAATTGTCTTCTAAAAACAAGTGGTGAAATTCTATCATGCCTTCTACCCAATATTTAGATTCATATATTGACTCCTCCTCAAATTTACTTTCAACCATTTTTTGGTGGGTCAAGGGTTTCTTTAGTGGGATCAATTCTTGTATTTTGCTTTCTATAATTGTCCCAATCCTCACTTGTGAATAATGACTCTAAGCCCTTTATTTCTAAAGGTTCATATGTTTCCAAAAGTGAGCCAATCTCTACATTTTTAAGGGCATTTTTACCACAATCCTCATCGATGGATATTGGCTTTGAAATTTGCATATCTTCTTAGATGATATCTAAGGTGGTTGTAATATCTAGATAGTCAATTTTATCCTGTTGATTGCTCACATTAGAAATCATTTGATTCAAGGGTGCTAGTTTTGATGGTTGGTATTGGTTGGACTCCATAACTCCTAAAAAATAGTTCATCATGGGAGAAGACTACGTGTCAGCTTGACTCATTGGTGGTATCTGATTATGAGACTTACATATAATTTTACCCCCATCGATACCTTTTGAAATCAACTATTGTTCTAATGTTATTACCTCATTGTAGGCTCTAGGAAAGGGGATATTTCCCTAGAAATAGATAAGTAAATGGGTCTAAGACTCCCATGTATATTTGGGTGGCTCTTTCTTTTGAAATGATGTAATGGGGCACCACTTTGATATACAACCTATGGAACCTATCATTGAATTATCTCGTGGACTCATTAGGTTCTTTATAGATAGAGATAGATTAATTTAATATCATAACTGGGTCAATCGATTTTCCAACTTCACCTCTAATTTATCCCAAGATATGCTAGAATCTAGAGGTGAGTGGATGTACCAATCAAATGCAACCTCATCCAATATGTATGAAAATAACCTACAAGCAATATCTTCATGCATAATTTGTAAATGAATTAAAGTGTTCTTGTATGCCTGGATATGTTCATCAGCTAAACTCATTCCATTATGCCTAAACATGGGTAAATATTTTTTTGTATATTTAGGGAGTTGATGGGTAGGAATATTTAAATAACTATAATAACCACCTATCCATGATATAATGCCTACCCTTGTTGAAGTAAAAAATGCCATTAGTGGACATTACAAAATATAAATTTAATATCAATTTTGTTAGTGAAAGAAATATATCTTGCAGATAATCATGAAATGACTAACAATCAACCAAAATATATGTATCAGTTAAACCATGACATTAAGGAACATTCTCTAATTTACAAAAGGTTAGCATCCAAGCATAATCAATTAAAGAGGTTTCCAATCAAAGAATGTGATCACTTGTAAACTAAACCTCGTTATTCAATACCAATACCTTCAAATAAGCTTTAAAATAGCAATGAACAATTTAGCATGTGCCAAAACAAAGAAATAACCAATTCATGTTCTCCTTCTAGCACTAAAATATTGAGTGGTAATTTTTCCCAATTGTAAAACCACACTCACAGTTAGTATTTTGATTAGAAAACCCTCTCTTGCAAATAAATTAACATTTATCCAAGGTTCCTTTTACTTAATGTGTGCTTGTATGCTTGTGAAAATGTGTCAAAATAAATGTTAGGAATACCTTAGTGATTTACAAGTAATTGTCACCAAGGGGCCTGTGTTGGTATCATTTTATTATGATATGCTATCAATTATTTATGAAACTTAAAAGAAAATAAAATATGATGTGATTGACCCTCATATGACCACGATGAAAAGTGATTTAGTTCATTTTATCTTGAATTATTTTAGGTAGATTTTATCTTCTTTTGTTAAGCATATTTTAACAAGTTTTATCTTGCATTGTTAAACCCTGCTTTGAGCATAAAAGAGAAGACTAAAATCTATCTTTGAAAAGCAAAATTTGAATGATGTTTGGATTCATTTTATCTTGCTTGGTGAATGAATTTTATCTTGCATTGTTAAGCTTTGAGCATGAAAAAGAAATAACTAATTACTAACTTTGAAAATGTAGTAGCCTTTGAAATGCCACATAAATTACCCCTCTTTAATGAAATTGTAATTTTCATAAAGAGAAGTTAATTTATTGCTTGAAAACAAAAGTGCAAAGCCTAAAATTTTGACTCTCCTTTAAAATGTGAAATCATGCAACACTTTTGAAATTACAAAATTCCTTTTAAAATGTAAACTTTAGGTAATTTTTGGAATTTTGAAATTTCATTAAAATAAAATCGAAACTACTTAAAAGGAAACTTTAAAGCTTAATCTTGGAATCCATGCATCTATTTTTTTGGAATTTATTTATTTTTATATTTTTTATTTTATTTGCAGAATTTTAAAAAATGAAAAGGTAGGGTTACAAGAATAAAATAAAAAATATGAAAATATGAAACAAAATGCAGAAAATGACCAAAGAGAGCTACTGTAAACTAGTTCCCTATCCTGTAGAAAATATTAGATCATGAATACAAAAAAAAAGTGAGGTTAGACCTACATCCACACAATCTAAATCTCATTAATGGTGAGAGTCTAAGGATTAAATGCATGCATTAAAAATATATGAATGATGCTACCACGTTCATGCATAAAACACCATTAAAAAAATTACAATACATATAGAGAAAAGAAAATATGCAGTAAAATCCTTCTATTGTATTTAAAATTTGCTTTTTCTACATACCAAATGAGGATAAATATTGATAGCAACCAAAAATCCTTCTAATCCATTTCCACATTCTTTTTCCAAAGTTCTCCAGCCCCTGTTTTTGTGTTTCAATGCATAATTTAACCTTTCCAATTTGGCATTTTGTTTTCATTTCTTCGCTTAGCTCGTAACTTTAATTTCCAAATCAATATTATGCAATATATTAATGGAAATATCAACAGTAGTAATCAAAGCAATGTAAAAATCACCACACACAATAGAGACACCAATTTAACGCGGTTCACCCAATGTGGGCTACTCTATGAAGAAAATATTTCACTAAAATTTTCTCAAAAAATATCTTAGGAAACATTTCCCTAATATAATGTTTATGGACCTCTATCCAAAGGAGACACCAATACCCTAATCAAATTCATGGATCTCTATCCACAGGAGAACTTCTTCTCCTCTGCTCTAGCTGGTGATCTTCTAAAAGAACTGTTGCCTCCACTACACTGGCTTATGGATCTCTATCCACTGAAGACTACTGTCCTCACTTTCTTGGCCAGTGTTATGCATAGCGACGAATATTCACAAATTGGGTGAATATTAGGATTTCTAAAATTAAAAATTAGTGAATATGAGGACCCTCTATGTCGACCCATTCACCTAAAATTTTCAAGACCAATTTTTTCTTAGGGTCAATTCACCACAATATATATCCAAACATAGGCATATTTGTACTCGTTGGAAATATCTTTTCAAGCTTGATCTAATGGTGGTATTTTTATGAAGTTATAAGATGATTTAATAGGTCAAAAGTGGTCCCAAATATGACCTTACATTTTAGGGCTTCAAATACCCCAAATTTTGGTATGAATATGCTCTATTTGATTTGCTTAAGATTCTCCATGATTCACCTTGATTTTGATTAGGATTTGCCATTTTTTTACAAGTAAATTTTGAGTCCAACCCCTTATGCATAACCCTAGACCTAGCTAATGGACCTCTATCCACTAGAGATTATCATCCTCTATACTCTATCACCTCCAAAGCTTGCTCTCAGCTCTGTCTCAAATCTGCACTAAACACAGTCCTTCGGTCTAGCACAAATCTGCTCAATATCTATCCTCAAATCTGCACTAAACATAGTTCTTCAGTCTAGCACAAATCTGCTCAATATCTATCCTCAAATATGCACTAAACACAGTCCTTTGATCTAGCACAAATTTGCTCAATCTCTATCCTCAAATCTGTACTAAACATAGTCCTTCGGTCTAGCACAAATTTGCTCAATCTCTATCTCTGGTCTAGCACAAACCTATCCTCAAATCTACACCAAAATCTATCCTCAAATCTATCCTCAAGCCTTAACACAAAGCTTGAATCAATCACAAATCAACTCTACTAGATCTACCCCAAACCTTAACCCAAGGTTTGAACAAATCAATCAATCAACTCTGCTCTCAAGTCTTCTCAAAGACTTATCTCAAATCTGCATTGTAAGCTTCCACAAAATCTCACACTAATCTATCCACAAGTCCTCTCTAGAACTTGTCCAATTTGCTCAACAAGTCTTCACCAAGACTTACCTCAAATCTTCTCAACAAGTCCTCACTAGAACTTGTCCAATCTGCTCAACAAGTCTTCACCAAGACTTACCTCAAATCTGTATTGTAAGCTTCCACAAAATCTTACTCAACTCAACTCAACTTAACACAAAATCCTCTTCAATCACTTAGACAAGCTTCACACAGAATCTTGTTTAATATCACAGAAACATATAGAGAATTGTTAGAGACTCAATATGCTTCACACTCACAACAATGCTCAATCACTTTCAATCTCTTTCTCAAATCAAATTAGAATATAGAACAATTTGTTTCACAGAACTTGAACTATCACTTCAACACTTCCACTTGACTAGGCTCAATCAACTCCACTCAATCAATCACTCAATGAAACACTCCTTGCTTACAAACCCTAGTCCAAGCATATGAAAACTCACTCAATTATTTCCAACAATGCTTATCAAACAATCTCACATAACAATGATACTCATGTTCTTGCACAAACCCTAGTTTCAAGATAGTTCTCAACTTCACATAACAATGATACTCATGATCTTGCACAAACCCTAATCATGCATATGAAGGTTCATTCAATGTTTCCAACAATGCTTATCAAACAAGGTTTTTATCATCAAATTTCACTCAAAAAAACCTTTAACAATCAAACTCAACAATGCTTATCAAACAACCCTTTTCTCTCCAACTTAGCATTCACAACATCCAACAATCACTCACAAGGAAGATGTGCCCATACCTTTTGTTTGATGAAGAATTATCCTTAAACACATGTTTTAATCATAACCACTCTCTTTGCCAATCACAAGGGTTAGATGTCACAAATACACCTTATCACTCCCTCTAGATCTTAATGCACTTCTAAAAGAAAAAATAATCACCACTTCAAAATATCCCAAGGCATTGACAAGGCTTCATTAGATTTTTAATTAAATTATTCTATCCCCTTTTTATAATAAAAATGAAATTCCTTTTTCACCTTTTAACTCCACTCTCTAATTTATTTTCTAGGCATCAAAGAATTAAAATAAAATATTTTAATCCTTATATCTCCCTACTTCAAACCACTACTATCACTACCCTCTTAATGATACATATGCCTTAAAACACCCTTTTTATATCATAGACCTTGCAAAAATTAAATCAATTTTTCATACCTTAGGTTTACCACAAAAATGTTTGTGCACCACACAACTGCCTCTATCCAAACTCGAACCCAAAACCTCACTAGCTAGAATTATGGCCTAGAGAATGCTAGGCTTGCCACCTGGGCTATGTGCCTAGTTGAAACAAAGGCCTCATGATGTCCCTTTTGTCCTTGTATTTCATGCAAAACATGTCGAACAAAAAACCTTTCCTTTCTTCCTTGCAAAACATGATCGTGCGACTTGAACCCATGACCTAGCCTCCACGAAAGTCTTATCATTGCCTTGCCTATCATTTGCGCTACCCAGTGCATTGTGTAGGATTTTTGCACCCTCTCTTACTTCAACGTCCACTTCTTTGTCCTATCCGAATTGCATGAAAACTCTTCCCTCGAAGTGCACGAAATATTATTTATCTCCACTTAGGCTTCGAATGCATGATCAACTTTGGGAAAATAAATTTACCCCCTCTTTATATGCAATGTGATGAATATGAAGGCGTTGGCCCTCATTTCGATTTTGCCACCATTTTTCAAAAAGAACTTTGGCACCAAGAATAGTTTAAATTAAAATTTTAACCAAAAGGTTAAAATATTTTAATTTAAATTATTTAACCTTTGCCTCCTTTAATATTTTTAAAACTTGCTCACTTGCTCTTTTCAAGGAGAATATTTTGCACACATAAAACCTTATTTTTCTCATGGGCCCAATTAATATAATATTAAAAAAATGTTTATCTTTTTGACCCATGGCCTCCTTTTTTGAGATCTTCCTTCAAAATAATTTATTACTTCGAACTCATGGTTCTAATTACTTTGGAGAGAACCTTGCCTTGTATTTACTTTTGACATCAATGACAACAAACTTGCTCATATTTCCAACAATCTCCCCCTTTGTCATTGATGGCAACCCATTTTCCTTTTATCATTTCCTTTACCTCTTTCTGTTCTGCTCCCCCTGAGAAATTGCTCCCCTGACTGAATGCTTTCCTCCTAACTCAAATCTCTCCCCCTTACTCAAATCTCTCCCCTTTGTCATCAATGGCAAAGGGTCACCTTTGGGGCTCGGGGCTAAGAATGAAACTCTTAGCTTAGCCCCTCCCCCACCTCCTCTTGAGGTGGTTAATTTTGGGGTGGGAGTATTTCTACTCCCAGCATGCACTGATATTTACCTTTGTCCACTTTCCTTTTCATCTGATCCTTTTGATCCCTCTGACTATTCCTGTTCTTGCTTGTCTCTAGAATTTTTGCTCTACACCACTTTGTTGTATGTCCATCATTATTGCACTTATAACACTTAATGTTATTATTCCTTGGAGGTGAAAATGTCTTGGGATTTCTCCTGGTGAAGCCATATCTATTCCTATCATGAATCCTGCAATTCATTGCCTTGTGACCAAACTGATTACAAGAGTAGCAATACCCTTGAAAAAGTTACCTATTTCTAAACTTCCCATATTCCTGTCTTTCATGTGTCCTGCACTGAGAAGCTTTGTGCCCAAACCTATGACATGAGAAGCATCATCCATTGAAACTACCTTGCCTTGACCTCATTGGTCTTTTAGTCTCTTTTACCCTGTGTTGGTTCCTGTTCCATCTGTTCCTCTTTTGTGCATTGTTCCTTTCCTTGTTGAACTTTCTATTGTCCAACTCATCCTCAGAAGTCTCACTCTCTCTTACACTCTCTTCTTCTAAAGTTTCTTCTTCTTCAAAACTTGAGGTTGACTCCTCTCCTTGTTTCTTTTATACCTGTTCAAAACCAAGGCATGTCTTGTTTGTAGACCATCTTTGTACCTTGATAATATTGTCTATGGTTTTTGAGCTTTTCCCAAACTTGTGTAACCTATCCTTAGACTATTTTACTTCTTTCCTAAGTAGATCCACCTCATGCTCTAACCTTTCACATTCTAAAACCTTTGCTTCTAACTTCTCTTTGAATCTCCTTGTCTTAGCCATTGAATTATTTAGATCCTCTATAAGCTTTCCTTTCTCTTCATCACATTCTTGAAACTGAAGCTTAAGTTTAGAGTTTTGCTTTCTTACCTCCTTTAATGCATTAAGGGAAAAAATAAGTTCACCTTCAAGATCAACTTATCATATTTCTGATTCTTCCTCTATTTCTTTACCTTTGGAATCATCTTCATTTCCTTTGATTTGTCTTCTATAGAATCACCTACTTCTTCCTCTATTGCCATGAGTAGATTCTCTTCTGGTCCTTCAAGTGTATCTTCATATTCATCATCACTAAAACTGAAACCACTCTTTGTACAACTATCTTCAATATGGCCAAAATTTCCACATCTAAAACACTTGAGAATTATTGGTGACCTTTTCTTAACCACTTCCTTTTCTTTTTCTAGAAATAGAACTTCATATTTATCATCATCTGAGGAAATTTCATCACTATTACTTGAATACTTACTTGCTTTGTCTGCATAGAAACTCTTCTTCTATCTTTGGAAGAACTTCTTTCCTTGCTTGCCTTGTCTATCCCTACTTTTCTTTTGGTACCTGTATTTTTCTGTTTCCCTGTTCTTATGATCCTATTTTTCTTCATCATTGCTATTTCTAGCTTCTTGAAAATCAGATGCATAGTGACCATACTTTCCACAATTGAAACATCTAACATATTTCATACCTTTAAACTTTCTTGGATCCTTGTTCCTTCTGCCATAATTTGCTTCTTCATCACTGGATGACTCATTGCTTGAATCTGACTTCTTACCCTTAGTCTTCTTAGTGGCTTTAAATGTTGCTTCTTTCTAGGGAATAGGTTCCTCTTTTGTTCTCATCTCAAAAGCTATGAGAATGCCATGTAATTCATCCCTTGTCAAAATATCACTATCTTTTGATTCCTCTATAGCTAAAATATTTTCACTAAACTTTTTTGGGAGTGACCTTAAAATCTTATCACAAACATCATATTCTTGAACTTCAAGTCCAAGTCCTTGCATGGAGTTAACAACCTCGTCCACACAAAGTAGATAAGCACTAATGTTTTCCTCATCCTTCATTTTTAGGTCTTCAAATATTCCCTTGAGATTTCGTAACTTTACCTTTTTGACCTTTTTATCTCCTTCATATATGCCTTGCAATTTATCCCAAATTTCCTTTGTTGATTTGCAGTGCATAACCTTTATAAACTCTGTTTTATGCAAACCTCTCAAAATTGCATTCATTTCTTTTGAATTGTAATGATGTAGAAGCTTACCATATTTATCTGTAGGTGGAGTAGCTGGTGGTGTGTATCCATTTTCAACTGCTTCCCATATTTCATTTCCAAGAGCCATCAGGTGAATCTTCATTCTCATACTCCAAAATACATAATCACTTCCATCAAATACTGGTGCTAAATTATCTGAGGATCCACTCTTAGAATCCATTTGTGTTCTTGTGAGATTTTCCTTCAAGCTGTTAAACTCTTCCGAAGGAACCCGCTCTGATACCAATTGAAGAACACAAGCTTATACTGAGAGGGGGGGTGAACAGTATAAGACCACTTTTTACTTTTCTTTCCCAATCAATATTATGCAATATATTAATGGCAATATCAACAGTAGTAATCAAAGCAATGCACAAATCACCACACACAATAGAGACACCAATTTAACATGGTTCACCCAATGTGGGCTACTCCACGGAGAAAATATTTCACTAAAATTTTCTCAACAAATCTCTTGGGAAACCTTTCCCTATTACAATGTTTATGGACCTCTATCCAAAGGAGACACCAATCCCCTAATCAAGTTCATGGATCTCTATCCATAGGAGAAATCCTTCTCCTCTACTCTAGCTGGTGATCTTCTAGAAGAATTGCTGCCTCCACTGCACTGGCTTATGGATCTCTATCCACTGAAGACTCCTGTCCTCACTCAGAAGACCTGTCCTCACTGCCCTAGCTAATGGACCTCTATCCACTGGAGACTGTCATCCTCTATACTCTATCACCTCCAAATCTTGCTCTTAGCTCTATCTCAAATCTGCACTAAACATGGTCCTTCGGTCTAGCACAAATCTGCTCAATATCTGTCCTCAAATCTACACTAAACATAGTCCTTCGATCTAGCACAAATCTGCTCAATATCTATCCTCAAATATGTACTAAACATAGTCCTTCGGTCTAGCACAAATCTTCTCAATATTTATCCTCAAATATGTACTAAACACAATCCTTCGGTCTAGCACAAAATTTGCTCAATCTCTATCTCTAGTCTGGCACAAACCTATCCTCAAATCTGCACCAAAATCTATCCTCAAATCTATCCTCAAGCCTTAACACAAAGCTTGACTCAATCACAAATCAACTCTGCTAGATCTACCCCAAACCTTAACCCAAGGTTTGAACAAATCAATCAATCAAATCTGCTCTCAAGTCTTCTCAAAGACTTATCTCAAATCTGCATTGTAAGCTTCCACAAAAGCTCACACTAATCTATCCACAAGTCCTCTCTAGAACTTGTCCAATCTTCTCAACAAGTCTTCACCAAGACTTACCTCAAATCTGCTCAACAAGTCCTCACTAGAACTTGTCCAATCTGCTCAACAAGTCTTCACCAAGACTTACCTCAAATATGTATTGTAAGCTTCCACAAAAGCTTACTCAACTCAACTCAACTTAACACAAAATCCTCTTCAATCACTTAGACAAGCTTCACACATAATCTTGTTTAATCTCACAGAAACATATAGAGAATTGTTAGAGACTCAATATGCTTCACACTCACAACAATGCTCAATCACTTTCAATCTCTTTCTCAAATCAAATTAGAATATAGAACAATTTGTTTCACAGAACTTGAACTATCACTTCAACACTTCCACTTGACTAGGCTCAATCAACTCCACTCAATCAATCACTCAATGAAACACTCCTTGCTTACAAACCCTAGTCCAAGCATATGAACACTCACTCAATTATTTCCAACAATGCTTATCAAACAATCTCACATAACAATGATACTCATGTTCTTGCACAAACCCTAGTTTCAAGATAGTTCTCAACTTCACATAACAATGATACTCATGATCTTGCACAAACCCTAATCATGCATATGAAGGTTCATTCAATGTTTCCAACAATGCTTATCAAACAAGGTTTTTATCATCAAATTTCACTCAAAAAAACCTTTAACAATCAAACTCAACAATGCTTATCAAACAACCCTTTTCTCTCCAACTTAGCATTCACAACATCCAACAATCACTCACAAGGAAGATGTGCCCATACCTTTTGTTTGATGAAGAATTGTCCTTAAACACATGTTTTAATCATAACCACTCTCTTTGCCAATCACAAGGGTTAGATGTCACAAATACACCTTATCACTCCCTCTAGATCTTAATGCACTTCTAAAAGAAAAAATAATCACCACTTCAAAATATCCCAAGGCATTGACAAGGCTTCATTAGATTTTTAATTAAATTATTCTATCCCCTTTTTATAATAAAAATGAAATTCCTTTTTCACCTTTTAACTCCACTCTCTAATTTATTTTCTAGGCATCAAAGAATTAAAATAAAATATTTTAATCCTTATATCTCCCTACTTCAAACCACTACTATCACTGCCCTCTTAATGATACATATGCCTTAAAACACCCTTTTTATATCATAGACCTTGCAAAAATTAAATCAATTTTTCATACCTTAGGTTTGCCACAAAAATATTTGTGCACCACACAACTGCCTCTGTCCAAACTCGAACCCGAAACCTCACTACCAGTGTTGCACCCTAGTGAATGCTAGGCTTGCCACCTAGGCTACGCACCTAGTTGAAACAAAGGCCTCATGATGTCCCTTTTGTCCTTGTCTTTCATGCAAAACATATCGAACGAAAAACCTTTCCTTTCTTCCTTGCAAAACATGATCATGCGACTTGAACCCATGACCTAGCCTCCATGAAAGTCTTATCACTGCCTTGCCTATCGTCTATGCTACCCAACGCATTGTGTAGGATTTTTGCACCCTCTCTTACTTCAACGTCCACTTCTTTGTCCTATCTGAATTGCATGAAAACTCTTCCCTCGAAGCGCATGAAATATTATTTGTCTCCACTTAGGCTTCAAATGCATGATCAACTTTGGGGAAATAAATTTACCCCCTCTTTATATGCAATGTGATGAATATGAAGGCGTCGGCCCTCATTTCGATTTTGCCACCATTTTTCAAAAAGAACTTTGGCGCCAAGAATAGTTTAAATTAAAATTTTAACCAAAAGGTTAAAATATTTTAATTTAAATTATTTAACCTTTGCCTCCTTTAATATTTTTAAAACTTGCTCACTTGCTCTTTTCAAGGAGAATATTTTGCACACATAAAACCTTATTTTTCTCATGGGCCCAATTAATATAATATTAAAAAATGTTTATCTTTTTGACCCATGGCCTCCTTTGCTGAGATCTTCCTTCAAAACAATTTATTACTTCGAACTCATGGTTCTAATTACTTTGGAGAGAACCTTACCTTGTATTTACTTTTGACATCAATGACAACAAACTTGCTCATATTTCCAACATGTAATGCTTACTATCTACCTTCGCATGGCTTTCGTAATATCTCCATTCGTTGCTACAAGTATATTTTCATAAAATATGTCTATATCCTGACAAACTCACGTAGTTCTCCACTCTCAGCACCCTGAATGAGAGCATCTCCACCGATATATTTCTATTGGAACTACCCTTGTTTGTGTTCAATAATTTGGCTATGATCTTGAAAATGAATTGAACCACGTGAACCACCTAGTATTACTCCCAGTGCTATAGTTCATAAATTACTCAACAATATATTGACAGTTTGAGCAACAATACGTATACATCAGGTAAAAGTTTAAAATTATGTATCGATGGTATGGTCATGTTAAACTTGGCCAAATATAATTTGAACGTGATCTTGATCCAATTTTTTGACCAACTGCACTTGTGATCATAGGATCTGATTTATAATAAGCACCATTGGATACGACCCATTGATATTTCATCCACTATTGCACCACCACTATCACAGACTACATGTTTGCCATATTGGACACTATCACCACTCCCTTACCCGGCTAGATTTTGGTACCACTTTGGAAATATCCTCGGTATGTAGCTCCCAAAACTATAACATACTTTCATAATATTTGGTCCATGTTAAAACTGATGCAACTGCCTTCCATGTTACTATGCCTATTTATTTAATACTGCATAGACCATCATCTACCATTTATAGTTAATTGCAGGGGTCATAGTTGATGGGAAGTCATCCCTCAATGAAGATATTAGATAACAATACTATCTTATTTTTTTTACTTGCACCTGGCCACCAACACCATAACATCACCAGGTTCAAATTGACGATGCACTACAAGGTCACCCGACAACAATTTCCAATTTGTACCCTCTCATTTTACCAAGCATTGCTTACTGTGGTCATGATTGTACTAGCTAGCCTTTGTACTTTGATTTTAGTGAATATCCATGGCTTTATCAATCATGCACATTGAGGGATTTTTCTATCTGTTCTCTGCAACATAAGGAAACATTGATACGAAATCTAATATTCATAAATGCATTTACCCATCTTAATGTCCTCAAACTACATGCAAATACATGTGACTCACTTCCATTTCACTTTAATTGAATATCTATTTGTGTTCATGTTCTATCCATATCTACTAGTTATCCATATTTGTCTATGCCTTCCCAATAGTTCGTTACCAAAACATCATCCTCAACAATCATAAATCTTTGTGGGTCTAAGTCATCAGGGTCTAGTGATTCACCATGTATCTAGGTCACGTATTTGTTATGTGGGAGTCTTGGTCCACATGGTCATATCCTTACTATCGGGTTCATAGTAATCGCCTAGTACATTGTCATTCATGCTAGTTGCCATCCCGTCCAAGTAGTTTGGTTGTGATTCATCCAATCTATGAGGCCCAAGTCATCCATTCATAGCATGCCCTTAATCATATTTGTAATGCCCTTAGTAATCTGCATCACCAGGCAGACCCAGTTTGGGTCCTTAGGTCTAAGTCATGTGTTGGTAAGACCCCAAGGTCTTACTATAAAATTATTAACAAATTAATATAAATGTAATCGCAGGCCACTCAAAGGGGGATCCCTTGTAATCGCTTTTCCACTATAGGGGGCTCCATCCTTTAGAATCTATATTATTCTTCTTCTTATTGGATGATTTGATATGGATGGACAACCTAATATATATCTACCCTAAAGCTACATTGGTGAAGAGACACGATGGTTCATGTTATGAAGGGTTGTGATGGTTCACTTTATAAGTTAATAATATAATAATTAAATGATTAATAATACTAACTAATAATGTTAGGATTGAGGATCATAACATGCCACCCTCCTTAAAAAGAGATTTGTCCTCAAAGCTCAAAGTGAGAAGCTTTGTCCTTTATTTTCCAAGAAGGATTTGTGTAAGTTCTTGGACTCTTTTAATGGCATCCTTTCGTAGGCAGGGATATTGAGAAGGATGAAGCATTAGTGGGGGGTTGCCAAGAACAATAGTAGAATATTCCTGAGGAAAATCATGATGACGATGGGAGGGCAACCCTTGGGGTTCCTCAAATACTTCATAATGATGCATCAAAAGTGATGGTAATGATTTCATATCCTTTTTTGGTTCCTTGGTAGAGCCAACGGAGAAGGAGTGTGTAGTCACTCTACATTGGTTTCGAATAGGTTTGGTCATATGGCAAGAACTCACTATTGGTGAGGAAGGTATGTGTAGGTCTTGTAGAGTGCATGTTTGGCTAGCATTGATCACTTTGGGTATGTCTACTTCATCCTTGCTTGGTACATCAATCACTTCTTGCACATCGACCTCATTGTCTTCATTACGGTGAGTAGGTGCACTGGTCGCTTCGGACACAACTACCTCATTTGCTTGCTCTATGGAGAGACAGGTATCAAATTCCTTCAATAAATACAATGTTAGTGTAGCACATTTATGGTGGGGTTCAAATTGTTCATCACAATTATCACAGAGTCCTTTTTCTCATCGTTCTTTCATCTCCTCAAAGCTAATATGTTTAATTTGTAAATTTTGTTTAGATTTGGGGGTTGTGTAAGTGCTTTGTGCCCTTCCATTATGCATAGGTTTGGGAGCAATGTAAGTGGTCAAACTTTTTTCCATAAGTGGTTTCCCTAATCTTTGTTGTGCATTGATTTTATCTTCAGCTAATTTTGCCAATCCATAGGTCTGCATCATTGTATAGGGATTGAACCTTGTCACCTCCATTCTAATTTCCTCTTTTAATCCCCTAATGAAGCCACTTATGAGAATTGATTCATCCAATATTGTGTTGTGTTTAGTGATATCCTCAAACCAAGTTTTATACTCACGTACAAAAGTGATTTGATGAAGATCTTTGAGCAATTCCCACATGACTGGGTCCCACATGGCTCTGATACCAAATGGTAAGACCCCAAGGTCTCACTATAAAATTATTAACAAATTAATATAAATGTATTCGCAAGCCACTCAAAGGGGGCTCCCTTGTAATCACTTTGCCACTATAGGGGGCTCCCTCCTTTAGAATCTATATTATTCTTCTTCTTATTGGATGATTTGATATGGATGGCCAACCTAATATATATATCTACCCTAAAGCTACGTTGGTGAAGAGACATGATGGTTCACGTATGAAGAGACGTGATAGTTCATGTTATGAAGGGTTGTGATGATTCACTTTATAAGTTAATAATATAATAATTAAATGATTAATAATACTAACTAATACTAACTAATAATGTTAGGATTGAGGATCATAACATGTGTCCATCTAGTCAACTCATCACATTCATCTTTGACATCATGATCATCACGCAGACTCACTCGACTTTCACCTCCGCCTAGCACATGCACATAATAAAATATGAGCATACCATATAAAACAATATCCTATAATAAAACAAAATAAAGCCAAATACATTATTTTCTTACACTTCACTTTACTATATATATTATATTATTTTATTTTTTATTTTTATTTTTTTATTTTCTCTTTTTCTTTTATTTTGTTTTATTTTGTGTTTATTTTCTTTTCCTTTTTAATCTTCTATTTATTAATGGATGAGGTTGTGGTAGAATCAAGAGGATGAACACACGAAAATACACCCACTATCCAATGATGCAATTATGACATAGTAACCTTTGGAATTTTAAATCCTACCTAAAGATTGTGAAACCTTGATATGTAAGCTACATTTGCAACCAACTCTACAACACTATTTGGTGCAAATTACCCTACAAAACCCTCAATGCAGAAAAAAAATTCCCAAAACTCAAATTAAAAAGGTGGGTACCCAAATTTGGGGCAATTTGTGCAATGGTCACAACAAGGTGATTCATGTCAAAGAAGAGAATGCTAAAGATGAAGAGTAGGAAGAAAAATAGGTTGAATTATAGAGACCCCAAAAATGCACAAGTTTTGTGAAGGTTTGCAATTCAATAGGTGTCAAAGAAGCTAAAAATAAAACTATAGATGGCCTCATGCGTATGGAGCCGTAAGAAGGTGAAAACCACATTTTATTGAGCCTATAGAGAAAGTTTTATTGGTGTAGGTCAATCATATTTTTGCCTATTGTTTTGTTTTCATGTGAACAATTATCCTCTAATCATCTGCAAAGGGTCAAGAGGGTGAAAATCACAAGGAAATAATGCTTTGAGACCTTATTTTGAAGAAACTAGCTGGAGTCTGGTTAACCCTTCCATATTCTTAAATTCATTCTCGATTACTTCCCATTCATCCCATCACTTCATCTATCTTCAGTTCATCATGCTCTCTTCCAAGTCATTTTATCCATCTCATTATTTCTGTCCATTTTCCTTTATTCTTTAATCATTTATCATATCATTTTGACTCCATAAACCCAATGGATAAGGCTTTGAGTTCTCAAAATATTGTGAGCAAGATTCCCTAGGAGGCACCAATAATGTAGGCCAAAATTGGCTACATCTCAACTTAACTCAAATTTTGTAAAATTTGGCTAAGTATGGAGAAAGCAAGCAAAAATCCATTGATTTTTCTATTTTTGTTGAAAAATGCAAATCTACGAGAAAAGGCTGAAATTGGAAAAAAATCTATAGAGTGTGGTTTCCCATATTCTTTGTTAGTCGTGTGTATTTGAAAAATTATGGAAAATATGAATTCCTAGAAAAAAGGGCTAAATCGGATGAAAGCGATGCACACAATTTCTTGACTTCTTAGTTAATCGTGGGTAAATTAGAAAAGCGCTCAAAAAAGCAAAACCGTTGAACAGTGTGATTCCACGGTAAAAGGTGCCAAGTACCTATTGCAAGAAAAGTTTCGTGATTTCTTGGTTCCTTGGGTAATCACACAAATAAAAAGTGCTCAAAAGGGAAAATCTATGAGAAAAGGCTAAAATTGGGAAAAGACTTTTGCAATTTTCTAATTCCTTTTTTAACCACATGAATTTAAAAAGTGTTGGAAAAGGCTTGCAAAGATAAAATCATTGAAAAATACATTTCCACGAAGAAATCTAACCAAAAGTTTTAATATGGAGAAGTGAGCATGATTTTCATACCCTTTGTTATTGGTGCAAAACTGAAGATCACAAATAATATGTTTGTGTGTGAAGACCAAGGTGGTCCACCAATAAAAAATACACTAAGCTTAGCAAGCTAAAGGTATGAGTAGAATCATTATTCCTCATGCCTCTCTATATTTGGGGATAAGGCTATGAAAGTCTAATATCACACGAATTTAAGGAGAACATAGCGATGAGCAGACACATGATAATCAAGCACAGTCATTCATCATCCGATTAGTGATGAGGGTTAATATTTCTCTAAGTTCAAAATTTTAGTGTATTTTTGTACGATTACATGTTGCAAAGATAGAGAAAAGCTTAACCAAGTGCCACGGAATCTGAATCACCACTTACAGTTCAAAATATTCTAGAATCTTCTAATCAACCAGATTCAATTGCAGATCACTAGACAAAATAAGGTAGCAAGAACCATCAAAGGTGAAGATAACTTTGGTCTAAAATTCTATTATAATTGATCAAGAAGACACAGTTGACTAGCACCATTGATGGAAATTTTCCAAGAAATAAAGAACATCAAAACTTCCCTATAATACTTAGAATGAAACTCTTTATAAATCTATAAGTAAAGGAAGTGACCTCCTTTCAAAAGGTTGGTTCTAAAGTGTTTGCTTGCACTACTATGTATATTTTCTACAATTAATCAAAGAAGCATTACAAGGGATGTTTACCTCAAACTTGCATTTGTGTTGATTGGTTGATCATAATCTTGTGAAGTTATTTCTACTATTGCTGCTATGGTTAGTTTATTCTATTAATTTGGATTTCTAAATTAGAGAAAATTGGAATAATTCATACTTATATGCATGCTTATGGGAATTCTATTTTATTTAGTTAAGGCATTGATCTTATTCTGTTAACTTGGATAATTAATGCTAGATGTTTGGAATAATTCTTTAAGTGTGTTAAAGGCCATTGATGCATAAGATTACTGAGTTTTGAATGTTGTTAGTCCCAAATATTGTTTATGTAAATTGATTCATCGAAAGATACTTCATGGATGTCTATTCTATTAGATTCACCCATACATCATTCATTCATACATTTCTAATCCTTTCATTATTATCTCTAAACTTTTACCATTTTGAGCTAAAAAGAGTCAATACACATTAAGTTGACAAGGTATACCAATATTTTCTGTAGGTTGAATCAAAGCGATTTGGTTCCTCCAATGTTTACTATGGGCTATAATTATTTGGTGTTCACCTTCGAATATTTTAGGATCGTAGTCATAGTTCTAGCATTGGCTTTATGACAAACCAGACTACAACACCTCCAACCTTGATCAAGGAGATGCAAGATATTATATAGAAATATGAAAATAGAATACATATTGATCAATAATTTCTATTATTGAGGAAACATAAATATATTTTCATAGGACTTAATAATAATTATTAATGATGGATACTTCATTTATAGTTTCTTGCATATATATATTTTAGCATAATTATTGTAGGGAAAAGAACATTTGTCAAAACAAATGATCACAACTTAGCATTTTATTGAATGCTACTAATTGGGATCTCTAGTCTTTGATCCACAAGAGTTTATTTAATATTTTTTGGGATTGGGAATTAGCCTAGATAGAAACTAGGAACATGATTATTTTGTTAGATAATCATGCTTTTATTACCTAGTTTGTTGTTAAATTAATATATATATATATATATATATATATATATATATATATATATATATATATATATTATTACTACAAAAGGGTTATGGAAAAAATGATGGGGAGTAATGAGTTTCACTCATAAAGAAAGGTTTTAATCCCAAGGTTGAGCCTTACCATTTATCAAATGGCATGATTTAAAGTGGTTAAAAACATATACTTTGAATGTAGAAACCCATGTTTAAATCTTGATGTGTTCTTTAATATGTTATATTATCTATCTATCTATCTAGGCCATAGTAGTTGTGTATTTTATAATATATTATATAATGTAGATTTTTATATATACTTTGGGTACAATTTATTCCTGATTTTAGTTTGAGATAACCATTTTGGCTGTAAAAGCTCTATATTTAGAGCTATTTATTTGATTACTTCAAAAGTTAAAATAGAAATCTTCATGTGCACCATAGACTACTAAAAATATATGGGGATTTTAGTGCCCATTATGTATTTTAGTATTTCTTTATGGATAATTTTTAAAATCCTATGGTGCACATGAAGACTATTATTTTGATATTTAAAATAAAATAATTAGTAACTCTAAATATAGAGCTTTTGCAATCAAAATGGTTATCACAAGCTAAACTCAAGATTAAAACATATCCTAAACTATATATAGGAATATACAATAGAACATATTAGAGAACATGTGACTACTAAGGTCTTTAACCTTTCCTATCATGCATACTAACATTTATATATAGACTATAAACAACAAAAATATGAAACTCTATATGAATTATAAAGAATATATAAAGCAAGTTAATAAATTTAGAAAAAAACACAGAATGATAGACCAGGACTCAAAGTTATTATAGAATTACTTTGCCTTCTCATTTTCTAGATATGGTATGAAGGTAGCATTATATAATGCCACAATATCTAGATCCTTATCTAAATCAACGTTCAATGGCTCTTCCTCTATGAGATTTCATGTTGTGGCCTCAATATTTATGTTTTGTTATTGCCACTAGCCTATTTTTTTTATTATGAATATTGTGATGTAGGATCATCCGAATGACTACAAGAAAGGTAACCACCATCCATCTAGTAACTGCTTCCCACACATATAAAATGAGCCATTATTTATTAGAAGAGAGACCACGCATAGGGAAAAATAAAGAGGGAAATTAAAAGAAGAAGAAGAAGAAGAAGAAGAAGAAGCAAAGTGATAGGCACATGAAGAAGAATTGAAATAGGAGTACAAAGGGAGAGATACCAAGGTAGACGAGAAAAATAAAAGTGTGTATATAGAAAAAAGGAGGAATGAAATGGTGTGTCTCAAGAAATAAATAGAGGACTGTGTTGAAGATAGTTAAACATAATAAAATAATCCATCATAGAGTGTAACATTTGATTCATGAATTCAATACAAATGATTATTCCTTTTCAGTGTTTTTTTTGTATGAGATGAATATTTTTTTAAATATGTAGGTTGTATAAAAATATCAATGGATGTGTTTATAGGTTCTAGTTTCATAGGATCAAATATACAAGGTGGTAGTGTTGAGTGGTATTTTCACTCAATTGTGAAAGTACACTCTTCCTTAGAATTTGGGTTCCAAATCCCCTCTTGCAAAGAAGTTAAACAAACAACTTCTCCAAGGTCTCCGCTATATTAGCATTTGCATATATGTATTAGTAATCTCAAATAAAGATTTTCAATTTAAATGCTTGGAACACCTTAGTGATTGCAAGTAACTGTAAACAAGGGGCAATGTTGGTTTATTTTACCATGAAACTTTAGTGATTGTTCATTGAACCAAAATAAAGCAAATGTGAGTTGGCCCTCATATGACCACGATGTAGTGCCTTAATTCCTTTTATCTTGAGAGTTTTAAGATAGATTTTATCTTCTTTATTAAGTCCAAATATGGCTTCTTATCATGAAGATAAAGATAGCTTTCAATATGATCGATAAACTATCCCTCTTTGGTGAAATGAATTTTCACAAAGAAGCAATAATTTATGGCCTTGGATGAAGGGCTTTAAATGTCACTTTAACTTATTCCTCTTAAATGAAATCAAATTTTCATCAAGATGAACAATTAAGTGTTTTGAAGAAAATACCTTCAATGTAATACTCAAATTACCCCTCTTTCGTAAAATTAGAATTTTTATGAAGAGAGGGTAATTTTAGGCTCAAAATGGAAATTTGTGAGAATGTCATAAAACATAACCCCTTCAATGAAATTGGAATTTTCATGAAGGGAATGTCATCATAGGCTCATGAGTGCAAGACAAAACTGAAAAAATGAAATTTCGGCCCAAAATGGAAATTTTCTATTTTCGAATTTTTTAAAATCTGTAATAAAACAACAACTTCGATGAATTTTTAAAAATACTAAACAACTTCGAAAATGAAATTTTAAACTGCGTATTGGAAGTCTGTAGTATAACCTACGCAATGGTGAAATTATTTTTGGATTTTGACATTTTTTAAATGTTTATTTTAATGCCTGAAAATTAAAAAATAAAAATAATTTCTGAAAATAAAATGCAGAAAAATGAAAATGAAGTATAGCCTACACAATGGTGAAATAGTTTTTGGATTTTGAAATTTTTTATATGTTTATTTTAATGCCTAAAAACTTAAAATAAAAATTTTTGGAAATAAAATGTAGAAAAATGAAAATAAAACGAAAAGCTTCCTGAAAATTTTAAATACGTCAGGCAATGATGTTTTGAGGGGTTGGAAACTGCTGCGAGCAGAGTTGCAGATTTGAAGGCAAGAGGGCCATTCTGGACTTGTTTGGGCATGTTTTTCTTCCATGGACTGGTTTGGGAAAACCAAAAAATTTTGTTATTGTAAAATGACAAATTTTTAATACAAAAAATTTCAGAAAGTTGCATCTTATGGACAAGAAAGGAGTCATTTTCTGCATGCAAGATTAAATGTCTATTTTTCCCCTTTTCAGATTTTAGGCTTGTAAATGGAGTTTATGCAAGTTTTCTTGGTTGCTTCATGCGAATGTTTAAATCTGAAAACCTCATTTAAAACCCTAGGAGCCAAGCACTTAGCTTATCCGGATTGTGCTTGTTTTGCAAGTCCAATAGGTTAGGTTGCATGCATGGAAACCTCACATCTTCGGTTTTGTCGAAATAGGATAGCATCATACTGAATGCATTTTATTTTCATTTTCTGCATTTCATTTTCATTTTTCTGCATTTTATTTTTCCAAAAATTTTAACTTTTTTAAATTTTCAGGCATTAAAATAAACATTTAAAAAATTTCAAAATCCAAAAATAATTTCACCATTGCGTAGGTTATACTTCATACTTCCAATACGCACTTTGAAATTTCATTTTCGGAGTTGTTTAGTATTTTTAAAAATTCATCGAAGTTGTTGTTTTATTACAGATTTTAAAAAATCCGAAAATAGAAAATTTCCATTTTAGGGTCCGAATTTCATTTTTTTCAGTTTCATGTTTTGCACTCATGAGCCTATGATGACATTCCCTTCATGAAAATTCCAATTTCATTGAAGGAGTTATGTTTTATGGCATTTCACAAATTTCCATTTTGAGCCTAAAATTGCCCTCTCTTCATAAAAATTCTAATTTTACGAAAGAGGGGTAATTTGAGTATTACATTGAAGGTCTTTTCTTCAAAGCACTTAATTGTTCATCTTGATGAAAATTTGATTTCATTTAAGAGGGATAAGTTAAAGTGACATTTAAAGCCCTTTATCTAAGGCCATAAATTATTGCTTCTTTGTGAAAATCCATTTCACCAAAGAGGGATAGTTTATCGATCACATTGAAAGCTATCTTCATCTTCATGATAAGAAGCCATATTTGGACTTAATAAAGAAGATAAAATCTACCTTAAAACTCTCAAGATAAAAGGAATTAAGGCACTACATCGTGGTCATATGAGGGCCAACTCACATTTGCTTTATTTTGGTTCAATGAACAATCACTAAAGTTTCATGGTAAAATAAACCAACATTGCCCCTTGTTTACAGTTACTTGCAATCACTAAGGTGTTCCAAGCATTTAAATTGAATATCTTTATTTGAGATTACTAATACACATATGCAAATGCTAATATAGCGGAGACCTTGGAGAAGTTGTTTGTTTAACTTCTTTGCAAGAGGGGATTTGGAACCCAAATCCTAAGGAAGAGTGTACTTTCACAATTGGGTGAAAATACCACTCAACATTTTGGCGCTAGAAGGAGGGCCTGAATTGGTTTATTTCAGTGTGATTTAAATGCTATAGGGATTTAAATTTTGAATATTTCATGCCCTATTGATTATTATCTTTAGCCCTCTTTTAACAATACAACCTTGTAGTGTTAAAAGGAGGACATGAATTGCTATGCATTGTTCTAACGCTTTTGATTGTTCATACAGGAATAATGTGTTTTGATTTGATTTTGAAAAATTTTGGTCTTGACTAACGAGGTTGTCTCCATGCAATTACTTTCATTTGATTTTAATGGATACATCTCTTGGTTGATGCTAACATGATTATTCATACGTTACATGTTTGATATTTGCTAGTCATTTCATGCTTATTTGTAAGGAATTATTTTGTCTAAAATGTAGTTGTTGTCGGTATTATGCTCTTCACTTGCGTGTAATGCGATCTTGTGAATCAGAAAGCCTACAACACTAGGAGTATGCTCTTCACTTGCGCATATGCGATCTGGTGAATCGGAAACTAATTTACATTTTTAGAATATTGCTTTGTCATGGTTCCTTCTTTTATTCATGACTAACAAATTGGTTTTGAAGTTATTCTTTGAGTTTCATTAATGGCTACAACTGCAGGAACGTGGTATGGGATACATGTTAATCCTTTGAACATTAGTGGAGATTCTCATGATTTACCCAAGAACGTAGAAAAATGTTTGCCCAAATTTAAACACAATGGTCCAACATTAGCCGAGGAACATATTCAAGCCTATGTGGATATCCTAGTTAGATGGAATGTCGAACATGAGGATGTGGCATGTAGAATGTTTCCTGGAACCCTAGATGAGGTGGCATATGATTGGTACATCAATTTACCCACTGGTTCTATTACATCTTGGACTCAATTGAAAGATGAGTTTATCAATCAATTTAGGTTGCTCATTGATCCTCTCACGATATATCAACAATTTACTTCTTGCAAAAGAGAACCTAATGAGCCAGTGAGAAGTTTCAACTTGAGGTTTCGAAAGCTTTATGCGAGATTAATTTCTCCCTATACTATTGAGGAAAGTGGTGCTCTTCAAATATACTTTCGAGCATTGGATCCATTGTTTGCCATATTTGTTAGGATGAATCCCTTGGTTACTCATCTTGCATCGGCCTACACAGAAGCTATGATTGTAGATCAACAATTGAGGCCACAAGGTTATGGAATGGAGCAATCAACTATGGTAGGACAACTAGGGGCTTGCAATCAAACCTCGATGGTAAATCAAGCATGGGCACAACAAAATTTGATATCAAATGTTTTTCCCTACAATCAACTTTATCCTACCATACCAACTTATGCTCCCACATGTGCTTATACAAGTACTTCCATCCATCCAACTATGCCTCAATTAGAGAATCATGTGGTCACCCATGGAACCATTGCAACAAATGTTCAAGCTTTGTCCATGGGTATCAATCCAACTAATCCTACTACTTCTACCACTCAACCCAAAGAGTTCGCATCGGAAGTAAAAGAGCAAAAGAAAGTGGTTAAGAAGGTATGTAGGCATGTTCCACCACAAAAATGAGCACGTCAATGTATGCATCCAAATCATCCTAGGAAGAAAATTCATAATGTCGATCTTAATGATGTTTCATGTTATGCTTCTTCAAGCGATACAAGAGATTTTGAGGTGACTCACGTTGAAGTAAATACCTATTCGAAAAGTCTTGAAGAGCATGAAGTTTTTGGAGAAGAAATTCTATGGATGGGTAACAAGAAGTTGGAATCAAATGATCACCATCTTGTTTTGGAAAAGAAATATCTAGAATCATTACCCAAAAAGGAGGATTTGGATGAACGAACTTATGTGGATATGATTTGGTCAGATGTACTTGCAAAGGATTGGAGCAACTATATGACACGGAATTCAAAAATCGATCCCATTATAGAAGCTCCTAAGCCATCACAAGTGGCTGAAAATGAATTTGAAAGAAAATCAACAAATGAAGTTGAAGACATAATCGAATTTCACCACTTGTTCTCGAAAGACACTTTGGATGATGTTCTCGAAAGTGATGACCAAGAGGATCCACACCTTCCAAATTGTGATAAAATTGAATCATGGGTTACAAATTTGGATTATGATAGCTTTACCAATTTGAATTCAAGAGATAACCCACTTTTGGAAATAACTGGACCATCTAAGGAAGGTGAAGATGAATTGGATGAGAAACATGTTGATGAATCAAAAGATGAAGAAGTACTTGAGCGTCACAACTTGAAATTGGAAGATGATTACTATGATTCATGGAAGAAATGGGAAGAATATTATCAATCTAAATCTTCTAACAAACTTGTTGTGTCAATTAATATGCAGGATAACTCAATTGCTTCCTCACATGAGGATACTATAAATCTTGTACAATTTGAGAAAGTTTTGGAAGAGGAATTCGAATCTCATCAAATTTTGGAACATGATAAGGATTCTACAACCATGAATCAAGAAAGAGAGTCATTTGCTTTAGATTCCTTTGAAGGAAAAGAAATTGAAAATCTTGATCCACTTACTTGTGCTACAATGATTATGCCATTTCAAAATGAGAAAATTACAAAACCTAAATCATTTGGGTTTGATATCATTGATGATCCAATTGAAAATCTCACGTTACCCAAAACAACCCAAGTGATTGATCATGGAAATGTGTTAGTTAACCCACCCCTAGATAGACAAGACTTATGGTTTGAAAGGGATGGACATATTTTCAATTGGGTACCTAAGTTTGGTGCCTTTGATAAACAAGTCATGGAGAAAGAACAAGTGCTACATGATGATGAATGTCATGAGAGAAAAGAGGAATTTTCAAATCCTCTTCAAGTAAGGTCAAATGAAAACATGCCAAAGGTAAAATCTCACCTTTTTGGTTTCACCATGCAAAATTCGAATGAAGGTTTGCCTAATGAATGGTTTGATTCAAATATTATTAATGTTATGGCTTTATTGAATGAAAATGAAAGCTTATTTCTACACCATGAATCAAAGTGCGGAATGGACATCTTAAAGAATAGACATAAAGGAATTGAATATCAATCATTGTCTAATCAATTTGAAAACTTGAAACTCCACCATAGGATTATTAATGAAACTAAATCAAATTGGTATGGTGAGAGGGGCAAGTGGAAGTTTGTTTCTTTGTTTGGTTTGATCTTGTTTTTGTTGGATTCCTACAAAACTTGGTATGCGTATCACGTCATATGTCTTTTAAAGAATTCTAATCAGGTTTGGGATCCGGGAAAATGATAATCCAAACTTTTGCACCATCTTGTATTATATTGTACATTTGTATATACTTTTGGTTTTCGTGTTTTGGTTTTGGATTGGATCTCATTTTGGTTTTAAGTTTTGTGTGTTGGTCCTTTGGACACTTTTGGTTTGTCTTGAAAAAAAAAAAAAGCGAGATGTCAACTTATGTCCTTATGAATGTTGACTAAGACTAAGAGAATATGAAACATCGGAATTGTATTGCAGAAAGCTCCACGAGTATCGCAAACACATTAAAGAATATCGTTTGGAACTTGTGATGCATGAAGTTGTCAGTTTTACAAATTATGGCAAAGTAGGTGGTATACTCCATCCGCATTTCAAAAAGAGCAATGCATTCATCCATATCTCATGTTACATTCGACATTGCATATACATTTCATCTCAGCTTGCATCTACATTTCAAATACAATCATTGAAAAGGTGTCGAATCCTCTTAGGGTTATTACATAACATATATTAAAAGGATCCTAAGGTTGGGAACTGATGCCCGAACTATCTTGAACCAAGCACGTTCTACACATATTAAAGAGGATCTTGAGCAAAATGGTCAAAACCATACTTGGAAGAAAAGGTGAGGCGAAAGGAGTATTTCGTGTCTGTCCTATCATGCAACATAATCCTTAAAACAGTGGTTTTTACCACTCCTATAGTGCTTAAAGCCTAAAATCAGAGTAGTAAGGATAGGGTTAAATCCCCATCGAACTTAGGTTGAGGATCCAATTCCCCAAAGCTCTGATTTGATCTTCATGGAGTAGTAAGGAGCTCTGATTTGATCTTCATGGAGTAGTAAGGATAGGGTCTAATTCTCATCTCGCTTAGGTTGAGAATCCGATTCCCCAAAGCTTCTATTTTGCCTCCATCATGCTTTAAGAAATTAAAAGCGTGATCTACACTCAAGAACTTGAAGTTCCAAAGCAAATATTTTTCATTCTACTTTTATTGCATCATTGATATTGGATTGGAAGGATCGTACTACATGTCCCTTGCAAGGATGGGTAGTCATCCCCAAGGTTCAAGAAATCAAAAGTAAAGTCAAATCCTGGATTATGGGGTTGATCTCCACCGGGGCTATAGACGCATGACTGGCAGTGGAGTATGCTCATGCGTGGCAACATGTCTTGTCTAAAAGCAAGACCACTGACTGCTCAAACGGACAGGCTAGCCTGACAGTTTCATCCATAACAGAGTTAAATCATTTTGTTCAAGATGAGGTAATGAACTCCAGATCGGAGTAGTAAGGATAGGGTTAAATTCCCATCTCGCTTAGGTTGGGAATCCTATTCCCCAAAGCTCTGATTTCACTTACACTTGCACATGGGTTCAAAATGGTAGTGACACATAACCAACTTTGGGATCTAGTAAATTAATTCAAGTATACTCATATTTGGTCCTAAGAGGATTTGACAGTTTTAATATGTTTGTTCATGGTACTAGAAAGTTTGAGCCTTTGCAAAGCTTGTTATATCTCTAGCATCTTCACCATACATTAAATCCTACAGGAATCATCCATAACTTCTCATACGCACGAATCATAAGTGAAAATGACAATGGAAAGTTGAACGAGTTTCAAACGATAGGGAATGAAGCACATTGCACACACCGAGCTGATGCTTAATAATTCTAATGCTTCATGTATTTCTCATCTAGTTTCATTCTTGGGATATTTGCTTGACGCTTGTGTTTGAGTTTTGAAGGTGTTCAGAGTTGAGTTCTCACCGAAATGCTCAGGAGCATTTCCCAGCAGAGTCACCATTTGTTGTGGCTGCTCCACAACGTACCCCAAAATTGGGGACCCACCTTTTTGCATATTTTCCAAGAAGACCGAAGTGGCCCATATGCTAAAGATCAAAGAAAAAGCAAAACACCGCAAGGAGAAAAAGTGTCGCGATATCGTGACATGTTGCATTTTCGCGGTCAAAAGAAAAGAGAAAGAACAAGAAAGAAAAAGTGTCGCGATATCGTGACATGTTGCATTTTCGTGGCCAAAAGAGAAGAGAAAGAACAAGAAAGAAAAAGTGTCGCGATATCGCGACATGTTGCATTTTCGTAGCCAAAAGAGAAGAGAAAGAACAAGAAAGAAAAAGTGTCACGATATCGCGACATGTTGCATTTTCGCGGCCAAAAGAGAAGAGAAAGAACAAGAAAGAAAAAGTGTCGCGATATCGCGACATGTTGCATTTTCACGGCCAAAAGAGAAGAGAAAGAACAAGAAAGAAAAAGTGTCGCGATATCGCGACATGTTGCATTTTCACGGCCAAAAGAGAAGAGAAAGAACAAGAAAGAAAAAGTGTCACGATATCGCGACATGTTGCATTTTCGCGGCCAAAAGAGAAGAGAAAGAACAAGAAAGAAAAAGTGTCGCGATATCGCGACATGTTGCATTTTTGCCAAAAAAGAAGAAAAGTGTCGCGATATCGCGACATGTTGCATTTTCATGGTCCAAAGAAGAAAAAGTGTCGCGATATCGCGACATGTTGCATTTTCATGGCTCAAAAAAAAAAAGTGTCGCGATATCGCGACATGTTGCATTTTCGCGGTCCAGAAAAAAAAGTGTCGCGATATCGCGACATGTTGCATTTTCGCGGTCAAAAGCAAAGAAAAAGTGTCGCGATATCGCGACATGTTGCATTTTCGCGACTCAAAAAAGGCAGGCAGGTAGAGAAACAAAAGTGTCGCGATATCGCGACATGTTGCATTTCTCGTGACTCAAAAAGGCAGGCAAAGAGACAAGAGTGTCACGATTTCGTGACATGTCCAATTTTCGCCAAGGGAACAGAGTAGTGGACAGTGCATCTGATATTAGTGATGAACACCAGGATAGTGAAACTGAAGACTGCATAATGACGTGGACCTATAAGGAATAAATCGAATATTGAATAAGGTAATTTGTCACATAAGGACAAAATCCAATGAATAAGACAAAACGTTACATAAGGAATCTTTAATGATTTGAAATCATTTAAGATGGTCGTTACACATGGAAGGAAGCGGACGCATGCCCATGTGGAGAAAAGGAAACATTTTTTTGAAATCAAACGAAAAGTGAAGAAAACCAAACAGAGGAAGCCAAACCATGGGAATGAAACGAAGGGCCACAAAATAGAAACGAAAAGCTTTTTTGGAAACCAAAACACATGCATGCACAAGGGAAGGTGAAACGAACAACCATTGGAAAATGAAACGAAAAGCTTCCTGAAAATTTTAAATACGCCAGGCAAGGATGTTTTGAGGGGTTGGAAACTGCTGCAAGCAGAGTTGCAGATTTGAAGGCAAGAGGGCCATTCTGGACCTGTTTGGGCTATTTTTCTTCCATGGACTGGTTTGGGAAAACCAGAAATTTTTGTTATTGTAAAATGACAAATTTTTAATACAGTAAATTTCAGAAAGTTGCATCTTATGGACAAGAAAGGAGGAGTCATTTTCTGCATGCAAGATTAAATGTCTATTTTTCCCCTTTTCAGATTTTAGGCTTGTAAATGGAGTTTATGCAAGTTTTCTTGGTTGCTTCATGCGAATGTTTAAATCTGAAAACCTCATTTAAAACCCTAGGAGCCAGCACTTAGCTTATCCGGATTGTGCTTGTTTTGCAAGTCCAATAGGTTAGGTTGCATGCATGGAAACCTCACATCTTCGGTTTTGTCGAAATAGGATAGCATCATACTGAATGCATTTTATTTTCAGTTTTCTGCATTTCATTTTCATTTTTCTGCATTTTATTTTTCCAGAAATTTTAACTTTTTTTTAATTTTCAGGCATTAAAATAAACATTTAAAAAATTTCAAAATCCAAAAATAATTTCACCATTGCGTAGGTTATACTTCAGACTTCCAATACGCACTTTGAAATTTCATT
Source organism: Wollemia nobilis (assembly GCA_028583015.1). Lineage (NCBI taxonomy): Eukaryota > Viridiplantae > Streptophyta > Pinopsida > Araucariales > Araucariaceae > Wollemia > Wollemia nobilis. The sequence continues at coordinate 20,658,191 of JAQPPZ010017235.1, forward strand.
TTCGGAGTTGTTTAGTATTTTTAAAAATTCATCGAAGTTGCTGTTTTATTACAGATTTTAAAAAATCCGAAAATAGAAAATTTCCATTTTAAGGCTCGAATTTCATTTTTTCAGTTTCATGTTTTGCACTCATGAGCCTATGATGACATTCCCTTCATGAAAATTCCAATTTCATTGAAGGAGTTATGTTTTATGGCATTTTCACAAATTTCCATTTTTGAGCCTAAAATTACCCTCTCTTCATAAAAATTCTAATTTTACGAAAGAGGGGTAATTTGAGTATTACATTGAAGGTATTTTCTTCAAAGCACTTAATTGTTCATCTTGATGAAAATTTGATTTCATTTAAGAGGGATAAGTTAAAGTGACATTTAAAGCCCTTTATTTAAGGCCATAAATTATTGCTTCTTTGTGAAAACCAATTTCACCAAAGAGGGATGGTTTATCGATCACATTGAAAGCTATCTTCATCTTCATGATAAGAAGCCATATTTGGACTTAATAAAGAAGATAAAATCTACCTTAAAACTCTCAAGATAAAAGGAATTAAGGCACTACATCGTGGTCATATGAGGGCCAACTCACATTTGCTTTATTTTGGTTCAATGAACAATCACTAAAGTTTCATGGTAAAATAAACCAACATTGCCCCTTGTTTACAGTTACTTGCAATCACTAAGGTGTTCCAAGCATTTAAATTGAATATCTTTATTTGAGATTACTAATACACATATGCAAATGCTAAATATAGCGGAGACCTTGGAGAAGTTGTTTGTTTAACTTCTTTGCAAGAGGGGATTTGGAACCCAAATCCTAAGGGAGAGTGTACTTTCACAATTGGGTGAAAATACCACTCAATAGGTAGTTCAATAAGGAAGGGATGTTCAAATAAGAAATAATAAATCACCGTATGTGAAATGGTTGTTTTAATGGATATGTTAGTGGATTGAATTCATATGATGTCATAAACGTGTGATTACCATTCATGTGAAGAGGAGCCCATTAAAATTAGAATAAGGAGGAAAAAAAACAATCATTAAGAAAATAAAGGAGTACTCACTCTAAGATCTCAACATCTCATGTAAAAATAAATTATTGTCTCTCAATACTATAGTCTTAAGGTGTGTCATACAAAGATGTAAGGAGTGTCATCTTTAAACCTGTTGTATCATGAACCTGATTGTACGATAAAGATGATATTATCATATGATTGAACAAATTTTATACAAGGATATTGTCATACAATTGTATCACATCATCCAAGAAATCACAAAGAGTTTCCATTTGTATTATTGTTTTGAGACCTTGGTTGCACGTGTGATTATTGTGTGTTTTGAGGATGGGAACTTGTGCTCCTTAAGAAGGTCATCCATAAGATAAATCCCTTCTCTTGTTTGTATAATTTGGTATTAGAGTAGGTTGTGATACTTATTGAAGAAAATATGGCATAAAGAGGAAGAGGAAGACCACATGGTCTAGGATCTAAACCTACAGATATAGCAAAAATACTAAGGGAAAACACTACCATGTTAGATATGATCAAGACTATTCAAAGTAGAGGTATTTAGATTAAGGATATTAGTGAAAATGAAGAGGAGGAAATTGGTCATGAAAAATCTTGATATGAAGAGCAAGGATAAGAATTAAAGCAATGGTTTATTTGGGTAATCTCAAATATGGGACATAAGCTAAAGATGCATTCTCCAAATTTTAATGGAAGCTTAAACCTAGAAAATTTAATAGGTTGGATAATGGATATAGATAGATTCTTTTATTATGAATCTATGGAGGATCCAAAATGGGTCAAATTTATGCATACACAACTAAAGGGATATTTTTAATTTTGGCGGGATCATGTCCAAACTAAGAGAGAAAACAGGAAAATATAAAATCCAAACTTGGAAAAAGTTAGGTCCAAGTTGAAATCTAGGTTTTTACTTGTAGATTACTAGATCGATTTTTTTAGAAGACTCCAAAATCTCACACAAAAGGAAATGGGAGTAAAAGAGTATACAAAGGAGTTTTATAAATTGACCATAAGGGAAGGTCACATTGAATATTATGAAGACAAGGTGGAAAGATATATAAATGGACTAAGGTTTTCCATACAGGATGAATTGATTTACTTTAAATCATAACCATTGTATAGGCATATCAATATGCACTTAAGGCAAAGGAAAAGTTGACTTGCAAGAAACAAAATAATTCTAGAGAAAGAGAAAAATCAAAGAGTGGTAGAGAGCATAATATGTAAGAAGTATTTCAACCAAAGTACCCAAGAAAAGGGTGAATCATCAAGAGGATGAGATGGATTTGGTAGAGGAAGACGTCATGGTTTTTTTGGAAAATATTATAGGTGCTTGGAAAAAGGACATAGAGCATATGAATACCTTCAAGTGCAACAAACTAGATGGTATGGAAAGTAAGCCCTTAGCCAAGTTGTACAAGAAGATAAATAGAATATTACTTCATCAAAGCACATGGAGGAACCAAACCAAGGAGAATTCCTTATGATGAAAAGGGTATTGTTGAAACTATAAAAGGAGATACATGAACTTGAGCAAAGGAGGAACTTTTTTAGGATGATTTGAAAATTATGAGGCATGTGTTGTAAGGTGATTGTGGATAGTGAAAGTACAAAAAATTTACTATCTAGAAAGATGATAGAAAGGCTTGGTTGAAGAGACTTGAACACCCAAATCCATACAGAGTCTCATGGTTGAAAAAGAGACATAAAATATTGGTAAGTGGCTTTTAAGGATGAGATAATATGTGATGTAATACCTCTATAATCTTGTCATGTATTATTGGGAAGGCCATGGCAATTTTATAGAAAGATAGTGCATTATGGTAGGGGGAACACCTACACTATTAAGAAATATGTAAAGAGGTACACATTAAATCCATCGAAGGACAAGGGAAAAGAGGTGGACAATATATAGTATGCCTAGGTATATAAAAATAATACTTAAAGGGAATAAATAAGAAGGAAATATATTTTACTTTCATTTCTAAACCCATAGAAGAATGGATAATGGACATAATGGATAAAATACCATATGAAGTGAAATATTTGTTGGAAGGATATGCAAAGATTTTTTGCAAAGGTGGGTTGCCATCGATAAGGAGCATTGGTACTTACATAGATTTTAATATTGGATTGAGCTTATCTAGTACGCAAACTTATAGGATAACACAAATGGAGAATGAGGAGGAAAAGGTAGAAAAAAGCAAGAGAATAAGCATGGGAAATAAGCAGATACTCTAGGTCACTACTAGTAGTGACAAAGAAGATGATGATACAATAATTATTATTGTAGATAAGCAGAAAGAGAAAATAAGTGGTAAATTAATAGTAGAGGAAGATAAACCTCATTAGGTAATTGATAACTATGATGAAGACCATACTACTAGAGTTATAATAACAATACTACTTCAAAGTGTGGTAAAAAATATTATGATTAGAGTGGGGATGAATAGCTTGGGTTTTTTGCAAGGTACATTAAAGTTATTGGATCCAATTTAATGAGAATAATGAACTACAATGGTAAGGTATTGGGAACATGTGGACAAGATGTGCAAGTGTCCAAAATACCATAATAAGAGCAAGGATTGAATATGAATATGTAGGTCAAGTAGGAAGTAGTAAGATTAAATTTGTGAAGGGATGAAGGTACTAGGATGGGTTGTTATAGTTAGTATGGAATATTTGAACATGTAGAAACTAGATGCTAGAACCTACATCCTTATTAGATTTATGGAGTATGTAATCACTCCAATAGAAGGTGTTGGAACCAAGTGTAAGTAGCCAAAAAATACATGTTAATTATGGCTAAATGGATGTGATTGAATGGGATAAATTCAAATGAATGTTGAGTGCATTCTATAAGAGGAGGTTTAGTTCTTAGAGGAAGGCTAGGATAAGACAACAAAGTTGGCCTTATGAATACAACCAAGCTAAAATGGTAATAGCTTGGAAGAACAATTCATGTTCATGAGTTGGAGCTCATGGAACATTTCCTCTTACCTAGTGAGTATGATGTAGGAGCATCCAGATAGCTATAAGAAATGTAACCATCATTCATCTGGTAATTTCTTCTCATGCATACAACAAGAACTGTTATTGCTTGAAAGAGATACAACATAGGGAAAATAAAGAGGGAGATAGAAAAGAAGAGGAAGAAAACCAATAGGTAGGTGAATAAAAACTAGAATAGGACAAAGGGAGGTATGCCAAGGTAGATGAGAAAAATAAAAGTGTGGATCTATAGAAAAGGAGGAAGGGAACAATGTATCTAAAAAAAATAGAGGACTAAATTGAATATAGTCGAACAAAAATAAAATAATGGATTATAGAGTGTAACTTTTGATTCATGAACACAAAACAAATATTTATTCCTTTTTAGTCTAATTCCATGTGTATGCCATGAATTTTTTTAGATATGTACGTTGTAGGAAAATTATGATGGATGTGTGTGCAAGTTCTAGTTTTTTGGGACCAAATAGGCAAGGTGGTAGTCCAAGAAGGAAGAGTTGTTCGAAGAAGAAACATTGAATCACCATGCAAGAAATGGTTGTGTGAATGGAGATGTTAGAGGAAAGAATTCATATGAGGCCATGAATGTGTTACCATTCATGTGAAGAGGAGAGAATTAAAATTAGCATAAGGAGGAATAAATATTTGTGAAGGAAACCATAGAGATGAGTATTGACTCTAAGACTTAATAATATCATGCAAAGAGAACTTATCATCTCTCAAGATTGTAGTCTTAAGGAATGTCATACAAATATGGAAGGAGTTTTATCTTTAAACATTTTGTACAATGAATATGACCATTTGATAAGGATGATATTGTCATACTATTAAATGGAGACCATATAATGATATTGTCATAGAGTTGTATGATGTTGAACAAGTAATCACAAAGAGTTTCCATTTGTATTGTTGTTTTGAGACCTTGGTCACACATGTGATTACCATGTGTCTTAAAGATAGGAAATTATGCTACTTGAGAAGGTCATTCATAAGAGGACTCCCTTCTCTTGTCTGCATCAAATTGTACCATAGTAGAGTGCCATACTAGTGTTAAAACTTTAAGTTGGTTTTATGGTGGTACTATAATACTGGTGCTAAATTGGCACTACTATAATGTCATTATAGCACCACACATAGAAATATTTTTTTGGTAGTACTACAATGAATATAGAGTGATGATATTAGCATTATTGTAGTGTAACTTAATATCCTAAACTAAAAAATAGAGATCAAAACCCTTAGGATGTTATCTTAAATTTAAATTTTGATTGAAAGAGAATTTGAGATTCAAACTTTGATTAAGAGAGAAAAATAAATAATTTTTTATTAGGAGGGTATCTAACATTCAAATAATAGTTTATATATTTAATCCAACTTGAACAAAGTCTCTTTATCATTTTTATATTTACTTAAAATTATATATCTATATAAGCTTGGATATTGTAAAAGGACATATATTTTTTCATCCTACAATTTGCATCTATATTTTTCTTCTTTTGCTATATTTTTTGTCTACATACTCAAAACTAGTTTTTGGTGAGTAATTGTAGTATGCCAAATGGTAAAGCATGTTCTACATAATTCCTTTACTACGGTAAATATATTTTATTAGGAATTCTTATTCTTTGAATTAAATTTTTTCCCTTTAATGACAAGGTATATTCAAGGATCAAAGGTAAATCAATTTTGATATGAACATTAATCATATTGTGCTTACTTTTTGTATTGAATACTTTTTATTTTACCAAAGGTATATGTAGGAATAGTGGTTTAGAAAGCAATGATATGAGTGAGTATGAAACAAATTAGGATTAAAGAAAGGCTTCATAAAAAGGTTTAAACCATGATATGGTTGAATTTGAAGCAATGATACAAAGTTTGCAATATATTTTAGAATGAATGGAACCAATATCTTACTCAATTAAGTAAATCAAATCACATAAAAATAATATATATACGAAAAATTCCCTTAGAAACAAATAATTTCATTAATAAATAAATATCCCCAATAAATGAGAAAATGGTTGAACAAGTGGATGTATAAATACCACCATAATAAAAATTTCCTAATATCAAGGTTAAAAAATGAATTATTGGGTAATAATAAAATAATACAATTTGTTGGAGGTTGTAGAGGGGGAAAATTACCTTGTCACACATGATTCTTGGTTGGATTTGTTGGGAGGTGAGGTGACTGCAAGGGTGTGTTATACTCTCTACACTCGAGGGCTTGGGGATCGAAGTGTTCACTAGGAATGGTTTAAGGACTTGATTTATGTCCAAGGTAGAAATATTTGATGTGTATATTGAGAAAAAACCTATGTTTGGTCTTTCTAAAATCTAAGCTATGGAAATGAAAGAACAATGCAAGACAATAAAAAGTGCAAGAATACAAGAAACTATCCCTAGTATGATTCTTTATTTTCAAGGATGACTAAACCCTAAATTGCAATAAAATAGATTTTTATATTTTGAGAAAGGGTTTTAGATAATGCACAAACAATAATTAACCATAGAATGCAAAGTATATGCTTTTAATCTTTCAAATACCTAGAATGCAACCAAATATTTTTTTATTTTATTTATGATCTAGGTTTTGAATTGTAATGAATAGAAAGTACAAAAAAATAGCCTATAAGCTTATATAGGAAACTTATATGATCCTATGGTTGATCCTTATAATTAACTTGTATCCATAACATCCAAACATATTCAAACTTGTAGAACAAATTTACAAAACCCTATAAAGTTTGATCAACATTTTGGGGTCTACTTAGGCTGTTATATGTTTGAGCTTGGAGTCATAGCATTCAAGCCCTATTGGTCCTTTTATCTAACCATTCAAAAATAAAATTATAGATGAAACGGATATGCAATAACATAATGAAGTAAAATAAAATGTAGGTACCAAAAGCTAAAATGCAAAAAATGAACTAGGGTTTTTGGAAGCAAAGCTTTCCCCCAAGCCCTAGTTGACCAAATTCATGTCCTATAATGAGGAGGCATGAATATGGATTGCAAAATTCACACCATGTATGGATGGGGCATGAATCTAGTTCAGATGCACTTTTTAGGTCCCAAAATGCTAAAAAACATGATGCAAAATAACAAAAATATATCTAACTAATAACGCAATCAAAGAACCTAGATGATGGAGAAAGTGAGTAATGAGAATATGGAAAAAACAACCCAAGATGGTAGATATTTCCAATCATTAAGACTCCTCCACTTGTTCCCCAAGGGTAGCCAACACAAAAGCATAAAATAGTGAAACAACAATCCCACAATAGAAGAGCACTTACTAGCATAAGTAATGAATGAGTCAAGATGAGTATTCTCAAGAATACTCATTGGGGAAAAAGAGAGAATCCAATCCTCTATTAATAAGAGGTTTGGAAGGGTAAAAGATAGAAAAATGAAAGTTCATATCCAACAAGGGCTAACACAAAAAGGGGTCAATGAGGGGAGGGGTTTTTTAGAGAAAAAACCCTAGAATGTCAAATTCATGTCCAATAATTATAGGGTGAAAATTTGACAAGCCAATTTTATGCCTCGTATGGAATGGGCATGAATTTGGTAAGGCTAGGAAAAAGAACAAGGGAAGAGGGGGAAAGGGCCCCAAATTTGCACTTGGTAATTTTGGGTGGCTTCCTAAGGATCTAAGGAAAGATTGACTTATTTTGATGGGTCAATTTTCCATGTCTACATTTTGCCCCCTCTTTGATGCATTTATGGCCAAATAAATGCATCAAAGAAAGATGTAGATGCCTATGGATGAAAATGGTAAACACAAAAATGGGTGGTTGGGTTTGGACGAAGGGGTGGTGCAAAAAGGGGTGTTACCCTAAAAACCACAAATTTACATGTAATTTGAGGTATTACTACCACTAATGCCTTTGAGGCTAGGGTGCCCCTATAGTTTTAGATGGAATGCAAAAGTTATGAAGAAAACTTTAAAAATATGGACAAAGGAAGTAAAAATAAGAAAAGCATAAAAGAGAAAGAAAAAAGAAAAAAAGGAAGGAGAGAGAAAAATAAGGGAAGGGGAGAGAAGAAAGGGAGGTAAAATAAAATGAAGAGATAGAAGAAAGGGAGGGAAAATAAAATGAAAAGTGAGAAGAAAGAGAGGAAAAAGGAGGGAAGAAAAGAGGAAAAGGAAAGACAAGGAGCTCATTTTCACTATGCAAGGAGGAGAAAAGAGCTTTGGAGAAGAAAAGGGAGAATGGTGCTTCCAACTCACCATGCTGCTATGGTGAGAGACAATGTTGGTACTACAGTGAGGTAAGTTAAGGTAAGAATCGAGACCAATTTCTAGTTTAGGCTAGAAATTTTTTACCTGTAAATTTTTTTAATTTTTAGTAATTTTTTTTTTTAGCATTTTTTGTAGCACACTGACTGGTAGGCACACACTTAGTATTTTTGAGTAATACAAGCTATTTTATTTCATTATGTATTAAATGTGTGTTACTTATGTGTATTACCACTTTTTTTTTGTTTTTAATGATGCATGGTGAGCACAAACATGATGAATGCAATACATGAATGAATTGAGCGAATGCAATGTCTAAATACAATCTAAAATGAATGTAGAATGAAATGCATGAGGGAATGGGTGGAAAGAAGAAAGGATGAAAATAAATGAGAAGGTAAGAAGGAAAAAAATTATTATAGGAGAAATAAATATGGAGTAAAATTAAAGCAAAGCTCCAAAAGGTTAAAAAGAAAGAAAATAAAAGAAAATATGAGCGAAACCCTATAAGGATGTATGCTTGCAAATGACCAAATCAAGGCTACTCCTCACTTGTGTACATGAAAATATCCTGTAAGGGTGCTATAGTCATAAATATGGCTGAGTATGGAGTGATACCTACTATGGGTGTAGCGCTTGCTAGTGGCCAGAGATGAAGAGATACCCGCTAGGATGTATGCTTGTAAATGTTTGAACCGATGCTACCCCTTTCTCGTTACTATGAAGCTATCCCATACGGGGTGAAATATTTGATTGATTTCCAAAGTGAGTACTACATTTTAGGGGTCTAGTGCATGCAAAAGGTCAATAAGCAAAGTAAAGCATGGTAGAACAATGTGAATGTGTGTGTGTGTTAGAAGCAGAAAAGACAAAAGAAAGAAGAGCAAAGATCAAATAATAGTGTGTGTGTGTGTGTTCTTAGTGAAATTTTAATAGTTAATAGGTGTGTATAAGATAGCCAATGGACATATAAACACCATAAATAATAGTCATGTGGTATCTAACCTATCCTACAAGTATCACTTAACAATCAAAATATCAAAAGGTGTGAGCAAAAGCAAGAATGAGCAGATAGAATAAGGAACATATATCCTTTGTCTTGACAAAAATAAGAAAGAAAACATGTAAGGACAAGGATATACAAAAATAAGAACCATATTTCTTGACTTGGAGAAGAAATTGATGATCATTTGATACTTTAAAAGGTCAAGGACTATAATATGAGAAAAAATAAGGAGATATAGGTGAATGTAATGATGAAAATGCATGGAGATGGGCCCTAGGTTGGGGATTGGCTTAGCATCAGAGCCCTAGTATGAGTGCAATGCATGTGAGCTAAGAAATAACTAGGTTTCATCACTTGCCATCGTCATGAAGTCTCCAAAAATCTATATGATGAAGTAGTCATGCAAATATGGTCAAACAACAATGCAACTATATGATAAGAAAAGATTCAAGTGGAACAAAATATCTAGCAAAATGTGTAAAATATGATAGGCAATCATGCAGTATGAGCAAGTAAACTAAAATACAATATAAAAACTAAGCTAAATACAATATGAAAATGTGGATTTATGCATAGTATCTCTTTATATGCATTATGTTCATTTGTTATTTAAACTTTTTATCATACAAAGAAGTTAAATGATAGGCTTCCAATCCTAACATGGTTGCTATAACAAAGGGACCTAGCCAACTGGGCTAGAATTTTACTTGAAAATTTGAACAAGCATTGGTGTTCTTCTGGTTTTCTTTGAGGACAAGTTCCCCAATATCAAAAGAATGATTACATAATTTCTTGGAATAAGATGCACTTTTAATCTAGTAGCTCATATTGGTGCAAATGATTGAAGTGATACTCATCGTCGACCAAGGTATCTTGTAGTAAGATGCACAAAAAAGGTACCTCTAACTCATGAAAATTTCCTTAGTCTCATAGAACAAGACATACAGAGAGGTACTTGTAGGAGTTTACACACTGGTATAATAGGCCTAAAAGGTAGGATAAATTTAGATATGCCAGTTACGACTAGTCTTACTAACCAACTTTTTGAGGATATTGATCAAAGAATTATTGTTAGTCTCACAATGACACTGAGAGGGGGGGTGAATCAGTGTAGCTCTTTAAAACTTAAATCTTCAACTCTTAAAGCTGAAACAATGAGAACTTAAAACCAAATAAAGAAAATATAACAAGAGAGCATCACACAACACAAGATGTACCGAGGTTCACCGATTTGGCTACTCCTCAAAAATTGACTTTTTGGACTCCCATCCAAATCCAGCCTTTGCAAAGCAACAACTTTACAATCAATTTACCAGCACCCACTGGAAGGAGCACCAACCCCTGATTTATCTACACAAAAGAAAGGAGCACCAACCCCTGATTTATCTGCACCAATAGAAAGGAGCACCAACCCTTGATTTATCTACACCAATAGAAAGGAGCACCAACCCCTGATTTATCTGCACCAACAGAATGGAGCACCAACCCCTTATTTATCTGCACCAATAGAAAGGAGCACCAACCCTTGATTTACCACCACCAACTGGAAGGAGCACCAAATCCTGATTTATCTACACCAACAAAAAGGAGCACCAACCCCTGATTTACCAGCACCAACTGGAAGGAGCACCAACCCCTAATTTATCTACACAAACAAAAAGGAGCACCAACCCCTGATTTACCAGCACCAACTGGAAGGAGCACCAACCCCTGATTTATCTACACCAACAGAAAGGAGCATCAACCCCTAATTTACCAGCACCAACCCCTGATTTATCTGCTTAAATAGAAAGGAGAACCAACCCCTTATTTACTAGCACCAACTGGAAGGAGCACCAACCCCTGATGCCAAGCACCAACTTGGACTTCAATCTTGAAACTAGAAGATTGACATAGAAATGCCTTCACTTTTACAAGACCCTGACTGGTCTATTGCTTACTCAACATCTCCCACACTTCACAAAACACACACCCTTCTCACTCACCTCTCGCATGCCTCTCACTCTCCTCTCACTCTCTTCACGAGATAAAATACCCACTTTAAATTCTCCAAGAAACACTCCTTTTATAACAATCCTTTCTCTTTGTAACTCCAGTTGTAACTCCTTTCATTTCTCATACGCCACTTGTCAATTGTAACACCTTCTTTATGTAACTCCTTTTGTATATATAGAGTAGGCATTTCGTCAAACACGTTACATGCAACGAATTGACACCATATTCTCCTACCATGACTGTTCATCTTCTCGGTCATGACTGTTCGTTTTCTCCTTTGTGCATGCATGCGTTTTGGTTTTCGAAAAAGCTTTTCGTTTCTATTTTGACGACTGTTCATTTTCTCCTTCTTCGACTGTTCGTTTTCTCCACATGGGCATGCGTTCGCTTCTTTCCATGACTGTTCATTTTCTCCTTCCATGACTGTTCATTTTCTTTTCCCTTGTGCATGCATTTGTTTTCTCCTTCGATGACTGTTCATTTTCTTTTCCATGACTGTTCATTTCTATTTTGAGGCTCTTCTTGAGTCGCAAAAATGCGACATGTCGCGATATCGCGACACTTTTGTTACTCTGCCTGCCTGCCCTTCTTGAGTCGCGAAAATGCGACATGTCACGATATCACGAAACTTTTGTTACTCTGCCTGCCTGGCCTTTTTGAGTCGTGAAAATGTGACATGTCATGATATCGTGACACTTTTTCTTTCTCTACCTGCCTGCCCTTTTGAGTCACGAAAATGCGACATGTCGCGATATCGTGACACTTTTTCTTTCTCTGCCTTCCTGCCCTTTTTGAGTCACGAAAATGTGACATGTCGCGATATCGCGACACTTTTTCTTTCTCTGCCTTTCTCTTTGCATCGGACCGCAAAAATGCAACATGTCGCGATATCGTGACACTTTTTCTCCTTGCTCTTTCTCTTTGCTTTGGCCTATGAAAATACAACATGTCGCGATATCGTGACACTTTTTCTCCTTGCTCTTTCTCTTAGCTTTGGCCCACAAAAATACAACATGTCACGATATCACGACACTTTTTCTCCTTGCATTTTCTCTTTGCTTTGGATAGCGAAAATGCAACATGTCGCGATATCATGACACTTTTTCTCCTTGCATTTTCTCTTTCTTTTGGCCACGAAAATGCAACATGTCGCGATATCGCGACACTTTTTCTCCTTGCATTTTCTCTTCTCTTTTGGCCGTGAAAATGCAACATGTCGCGATATCACGACACTTTTTCCTCTTTGCATTTTCTCTTTATTTTGGCCATGAAAATGCAACATGTCGTGATATCGCGACACTTTTTCTCCTTGCATTTTCTCTTCTATTTTGGTCGTGAAAATGCAACATGTCGCGATATCGCGACACTTTTTCCTCTTTGCTTTTTCGCTTCTCTTTTGGATATGGGCCACTTCGGTCTTCTTGGACAACCTGTAACAACTTCACCCATACATCAAAAACATCCTCATAAGCATTTAACATCACTGTACATACTCTGAATAACCTCTGAACTCCTGTCCACTGTATCAACCGATCTATCTGACTGTGTTGACAACAATGACAATACTATCGTTGCACCTTGCTCAACAATCTCCCCCTTTGGAATTGTTGGCAACACACGTGCAATTTCTTGTAACTCTTCTCCCCCTTTGACAACAATATCAAAGGGCTACTGCAAACTCCCCCTAAGTCCATGCACAACATTCTCAAGCAAAAATTATTATACTTAGCAAAAATCACAAACATGAGCAAAAAGATAAACAAATACACAAATGCTCCCCCGAAGAATGTGGTCCCGATAGCTAATCAATTCTTGGGAAGCATGACCACTCCCAATTTATTGCGAAGGTACTCAAAGACTTCCTTGGGCAACGGTTTTGTGAAGATATCCGCTACTTGCTCTGTTGTTGGAACAAAATCCAACTTAACCTCACCTTCCGCAACTTTCTCCTACATACAACATGCTGTCGCTGCAATATATTATGCCTCTGTTGTGGATAAGGAGACTGACTCTTGTTTCTTACTGTTCCATGCGACCAACCTATCTCCAAGATAGAATGCACCTCCACTGGTACTCTTTCTGTCATCTACACATCCTTGCTCAACTTGCAACCTGTCGTCATGGGAGTGCTAACTGGCTTACAATCCTCCATTGTGAACTTTTTTAGCATCTCTTTCACTAAACCAAATTATCAAAACTGTTATAATCCATAACTTTGAACAATGGCAGTAAGAACCATCAAAAGTACAACACTGACATATAGCAATACTACCAATGGTGACAACTCTCAATTTAATCACCACCCTTCACGGTACCTCCACAAACAACTACATGAACTCAAACACACTTTGACAACTATACGACAACTCCCCCTGACTACTTGCCTTTCATCCTCGGATAACCAAACAAATACATAGGAGCATTAAAATAAAACTTTAAGATTGCTCCCCCTGAGGATGTGCTACCTGGAGTTGCTTAGTGCAATAGAGGAGTAGTCTCCTTCAGTCCAAGGAGACATGATTTCCTTTCTTCTTTCTTTCTCCACTCTGGTTTGATTACAGTTTTGGGCTCTTGTTTTGAATTTTCTTTTTCAGTAGCTTGTGCATGTTTTTCAAGAAATTTTCTATTTTGTCTCATTCCATTTGGTTGAAATTTTCTTCCCTGAAATTGATTTGATGCAAATGTACTTCGACAATTTCTTGCAATGTGCCCAAAATTATGACAGTTATAACATTCTACTGCATAATCCATCAAAGGTGAAAAAACATTTCTACTCGGTGGTTGTCTCTTGTGCATCCTTGATGGATGATTATTTTCCTTTCTTTGATGCACATGATTTCTTCCCTGTCTGTGTTGCATTCTTTGTGTCCGATGAAATCTACTGTCTTGCCTTAGATTAGATACAAAAGTTCTTGGACAAAACCTTGCTATGTGCCCATGACCATTACATTTAAAACATTGCACATGGTGTTCAACAGATGTATTTCTACCAGCATAACTCTTTGATCTATTATTCAATCCATAATAAATTGCCTTGTGACCATAATGGCTACATCTAAAACAATAGCCATTAAAAGCATTATTATGAATAAAGTGAGAGTGATAGAACCTCTTTTGTTGTGGTTGCTTTGTTGTAGATCTCCTTTGAGATTTTCTTCCTTTTGAAGATTCAACTTCAAGATTTTCTTGCTTTAATCCTTCAAAAGTGGACTTCTTCTTCTTTGCAGATTTAGAAGATGAAGGTTGTTCAACTTCATATCCAAGACCAAGCTTACACATGGGGCTTCTTTGTTGCCTTATCATTTTATCTAGCAACTCTGTGCTCTTCTCAAATTTGAGATTTGTATTGGCCTCTTCTAGTTGTTTCCTCAATAAAACAATCTCCTCTTCTTGTTTGCCGCAAACAATCTCTTTCTCATTGATCTGTGACCAGAGAGTTTCTTCAATCCTTTTGGACTCTTCTACTTGCAGCTTTAGATCACTAATAACTTTGTTAGATTCCTCTTCACGTTTGCTACATACATCGCCTTTATCATCCAGGTGTGACTTCAAGGCTTCTTCTATTTTCTTGGCTTTATGAATTTGTAAGAAGAGATCTTCAATATTATCCCCATATTCTTCCAACTTCTTGGACAGTCTTTTGTTCTTTTTCCTTTCTATACCCAAACCTTCAAGTGCAGTGATCAACTCACCTTCTAGATCTACTTCAACCTCAAGGTTTTCATCACATACTTCAGAATTCACTCCTATATTTTCTAGTTCAATTTTCTTTTCCACAAGAACTAAAACTGACTGAGATGCCTTATTGGAGGAGGATCTATTCTTCTTACCCATTGCATACTAATCCAAGATCAACCCTAGCTGATTTAGCCTAACAAGGGAAACTGGCTCTGATACCAATTGTTAGTCTCACAATGACACTGAGAGGGGGGGTGAATCAGTGTAGCTCTTTAAAACTTAAATCTTCAACTCTTAAAGCCAAAACAATGAGAACTTAAAACCAAATAAAGCAAATATAATAAGAGAGCATCACACAACATAAGATGTACCGAGGTTCACCGATTTGGCTACTCCTCAAAAATTGACTGTTTGGACTCCCATCCAAATCTAGCCTTTGCAAAGCAACAACTTTACAATCAATTTACCAACACCCACTGGAAGGAGCACCAACCCCTAATTTATCTACACCAATAGAAAGGAGCACCAACCCATGATTTATCTGCACCAATAGAAAGGAGCACCAACCCCTAATTTATCTGCACCAATAGAAAGGAGCACCAACCCTTGATTTACCAGCACCAACTAGAAGGAGCACCAACTCCTAATTTATCTACACCAACAAAAAGGAGCACCAACCCCTGATTTACCAGCACCAACTGGAAGGAGCACCAACCCCTGATTTATCTGCACAAATAGAAAGGAGCACCAACCCCTGATTTACCAGCACCAACTGGAAGGAGCACCAACCCATGATTTATCTGCACCAACAGAAAGGAGCACCAACCCCTGATTTACCAACACCAACTGGAAGGAGCACCAACCCCTGATTTATCTACACAAATAGAAAGGAGCACCAACCCCTGATTTACCAACACCAACTGGAAGGAGCACCAACCCCTGATGCCAAGCACCAACTTGGACTTCAATCTTGAAACTAGAAGATTGACATAGAAATGCCTTCACTTTTACAAGACCCTGACTGGTCTATTGCTTACTCAACATCTCCCACACTTCACAAAACACACACCCTTCTCGCTCACCTCTCGCATGCCTCTCACTCTCCTCTCACTCTCTTCACGAGATAAAATCCCCACTTTAAATTCTCCTTATAACGATCCTTTCTCTTTGTAACTCCAGTTGTAACTCCTTCTTTCATTTCTCATACGCCACTTGTCAATTGTAACGCCTTCTTTATGTAACTCCTTTTGTATATATAGAGTAGGCATTTTGTCAAACACGTTACATGCAATGAATTGACACCATATTCTCCTACCATGACTGTTCGTCTTCTCGGTCATGACTGTTCATTTTCTCCTTTGTGCATGCATGCGTTTTGGTTTCCAAAAAAGCTTTTCATTTCTATTTTGACGACTGTTCGTTTTCTCCTTCTTCGACTGTTCATTTTCTCCACATGGGCATGCGTCCGCTTCTTTCCATGACTGTTCGTTTTCTCCTTCCATGACTGTTCATTTTCTTTTCCCTTGTGCATGCATTTGTTTTCTCCTTCGATGACTGTTCGTTTTCTTTTCCATGACTGTTCGTTTCTATTTTGAGGCTCTTCTTGAGTCACGAAAATGCGACATGTCACGATATCGTGACACTTTTGTTACTCTGCCTACCTGCCCTTCTTGAGTCACGAAAATGTGACATGTCACGATATCGTGACACTTTTGTTACTTTGCCTGCCTGGCCTTTTTGAGTCGCAAAAATGCGACATGTCATGATATCGTGACACTTTTTCTTTCTTTGCCTGCTTGCCCTTTTGAGTCACAAAAATGCGACATGTCGTGACATCCCGACACTTTTTCTTTCTCTGCCTTCCTGTCCTTTTTGAGTCGCAAAAATGCAACATGTCACGATATCGTGACACCTTTTCTTTTTCTACCTTTCTCTTTGCATCGGACCGCGAAAATACATGTCGCGATATCGTGACACTTTTTCTCCTTGCTCTTTCTCTTTGCTTTGGCCCGTGAAAATACATGTCGCGATATCGTGACACTTTTTCTCCTTGCTCTTTCTCTTAGCTTTGGCCCACAAAAATACATGTCGCGATATCGTGACACTTTTTCTCCTTGCATTTTCTCTTTGCTTTGGACCGCAAAAATGCAACATGTCATGATATCGCGACACTTTTTCTCCTTGCATTTTCTCTTTCTTTTGGCCACAAAAATGCAACATGTCATGATATCGTGACACTTTTTCTCCTTGCATTTTCTCTTTCTTTTGGCCACGAAAATGCAACATGTCGTGATATCGCGACACTTTTTCTCCTTGCATTTTCTCTTCTCTTTTGGCCGCAAAAATGCAACATGTCGCGATATCGCGACACTTTTTCCTCTTTGCATTTTCTCTTTCTTTTGGCCACGAAAATGCAACATGTCGCGATATCGTGACACTTTTTCTCCTTGCATTTTCTCTTCTCTTTTGGCCGCGAAAATGCAACATGTCGCGATATCGCGACACTTTTTCCTCTTTGCTTTTTTGCTTCTCTTTTGGATATGGGCCACTTCGGTCTTCTTGGACAACCTGTAACAACTTCACCCATACATCAAAAACATCCTCATAAGCATTTAACATCACTTGTACATACTCTGAATAACCTCTGAACTCCTGTCCACTGTATCAACCGATCTATCTGACTGTGTTGACAACAATGACAATATTGTCGCTGCACCTTGCTCAACAATTATTGGATGCTTCAACTTGACCATTACCCTAGGGGTAATATGGGTTTTACTACCTATGATAAATATTGTATGTAGAATTTTTTTTATGGATATCCTTGTTCTTGAAAGGAGTGCCATTATAATTAAAAATCACTGAAGGAATCTTGAACCTTTAAAGGATTTGGTTGAATATTAACTTGGAGATCTAAGCTCGAGTCATCATGGATAGGGGTATGGCTTCAACCCATTTAATGAAGTACTCCATCACTGTTATGATAAATTTGTGATCATAAAATGATATTGGGTTAATGTTACCTATGATGTCCAATATCCACATGGAAAATGGCCAAGGGGAAGAAATAACCTAAAGGTTTTTAGGAGCATGAACAAGGTTATCATGCCGTTGACACTTATCATAGCATAAAAAATATCACATGCATCGTTCTACATGGAAGGCCAATAATATCCCATTCGAAGGAGTTTCTTAGAAATGAAATTACTACTAAAATGACCTCCACATGATCTGTTATGAGCCTCACTAAGAGCTATCCAGGCTTCATCAGAGTTAAAATATCATAAAATGATACCTTCAAAAGAATGTTGATATAAAGTATTTCCAATTATAATGAATTGGCATGCTCTTTTGTACAAAATATTACATCAATTTAGAATTGAGATCTAAACCATCAAGTATCAACCATACTTAAGGAAGTTAAATATGTAATTATACTAAGTCTTATATGGGGAATCTATGATGGTTAGAACATCTAGTAGGACAAGACTAGAACTAAGCAATGCAAGCTCCTGAAGTTGTCTACTGATAATTAACATTGGATCATCTTCCAAATCCAAGGGAAACAAGGATGTAGAAATGACCATGGCATCTACATGGTGGTTGGAGGATCTAGGAATAAACTCTATGGTTACCTGATTGAATGTAGATAAAATTTTGATGATAATATCTTTGTAAGGTTTTAGCTTATCATCTCAAGTTTGATAAACATCATTAATCTGATTAACCACAAGTTGATAATCCCTACATAATGAAAGAACACTAACCTTCAAGGCTAAGGTTTATCTAAGACCAAGAATCAAAGCTTCATACTTTGTAGTATTATTCGTGCAAGATAAACAAAGCTTGAAGGAAAGGGGTATGAGCTATTTTTGTGGGGTAACCAAAATAATTCCAACACCAATGCCATTTAAGCATTAAACTCCATCAAAAAATAAAGTCTAAGGCTCTAGATCTTAGCTTCTACACTAAAGCACTCATCAAAAAACTCAACGACCAAGGGATGGGCTTATTTTAGGTGAGCAAAAGCTAACTAATTAGAAATCACCAAAAAATAAATAGGATTCTAATCTATGAAGGTTAGGTCAAACTCATTAAGGGCTAAGATCCACTTAGCAACTTGAATTGAAAGGGAGGGCTTAGACATTAAGTAATGCAAAGTATTAGACTTTGCAACAATAAATATCTTATGTTTGAGCATGTAGTGTCTTAAATTTTGAGAAGCAAACACCACAACAAGGTAAAGCTTCTCTAAGAGAGTGTATTTGTTTTCATAGCTAACCAAAGTTCTATTAATATAGTAGATAGCTCACTCTTTATTTTGATCATAATTTTGAGCCAACAAGGCTTCCAAAGCATGATCTATAGCTTCTACATAAAGCATAAGATGCTTATCTGATGTAGGAGGAACTAAGACATGTGGGAAAGTGCGATACCATTTGAGTTCATTAAAATATTGTGACACTTAGAATCCCACTAGAACATGACATCTTTCTTACAAAGCTTAAGAAAGGGTTAACACTTATCGGCTAACTAAGTTATGAACCGATGAATAGCTTAAAGCTTACCTTGCAATCTATACAACTCAGTTAGGGTGTGGGGAGGAGGTATGTTAGTTATAGCCACTATCTTAGTGAGATCCACCTAAATACCTTACCTGGACACAATAAAAACTAACAACTTTCTAGATGTGACTCTAAACACACACTTGGAGGGCTTAAGAAAAACCCTAAATTGTTGAAGACTTTCAAATATTCATCTTAGATCATGAACATGATCCTTTTTATGTATGGAATGATCTAGAAGATCATCTACATAGTCCTCTATAATATCATGCATCTGTAAAATGCTAAAAATTTAACACCTAGACATAATATGTAATCAAATAAGCATGATAAAGCATGTAATAAAATAAAAAATAACATAGAATAAGTAGTATCCTTTTTATTCAATTTTAAAGTTCTCTTTTACATAATGGTTACAAGAGCATCTCTCTTAGATATTGACCATTTGATACATATTACAATAGAATCACTCCATGTGATAAGGTGCCTTCAATAGACTCTTAGGATCCTCAAAACTTGATTATAGGAGGGATTACTCTTGGAACCTCCACTTTGTGATGTTTGAAGATGACCTCAAAGGTGAGATGCTCCCATAGAAGTTTGAACCTATACACAAGGAAGCTCACAAATAATTAATAGCAAAGGTGCAACATCTCAAGATGAGGCTATTTTGTGATAAATGCAATATGTGAAAGAAATGCTTAAAGACATGTAAAGATAAGTGGAATACTAGAAATAGAGTATAAAGCAATGCATGAAAACATGTAAAGATGCATATAAATCAGAAATAAAACATAAATATATACTAATGAAACAATTGATCTATACTAAGAAAGCAAGAAAAGTGCATGAAATAACAAATTTATAGTCTAAATGCAATAAAATATCTCTTAGACCTTAGCCGCTATTGCTCAGAGTAGTTAACTATGTTAGTTGCTATTGTTGTTGGTGGCTATGCCTGTGGGCTACTAGTGAAAATAGTGACCGTGGGATAGTGGTTCTACTCTTTGAATATTCAGCATGGATTGATCAATTTTGATGCGCAATTGGTGTCCACAAGGTTGGTTGTGTCTCAGGACATAATTTGGAGGAGGAATTTGCACTAATCCATTGTAATTTGATCCTTGAATAGTGAGGCTGATCTTCAAGCTAGGGTAGTCTCCAATGGTGGAAAAATAGGTGTTATTATGCAATTTGGCAGGGCTTCGCTATGCCTCAGATGATGTTGATTCTCTCTTCAATATGGTAGAGCTTCGCTATGGTATTTGCACCTCAATTTCTCTAGGGTTTGCTATCAAAATTTGGGGTTTTATATAGAAATACAATACCCTTGGTCTAGATTCAAAGGGAAGCCAATATCAAGAAGCAGTTACATTCAAGTAGTTGCAGGGATGCTTACAAAAGCTTTGATCCTCCTAACCATCCAAGAAATCATTGTGCTCAATGGATTTCACTTGGCTTTGGTAGCCTGAGATATTATAGAGTTAGTCGTTATCAACTATTGTGACTTGGGGTAAGTAGACCTTAGCTGATGTCAATAGGTATGACTAGCTCCTAGCCACTTTGATCATCAACGACTGTTATAACAACTACCGTTGATGTTAGTGGCTAGAGCTGCATAGGACTATGCTACCCTAAATTAGTGGTTAGAACCACTGTTAGATCTTGGAAAGGTCCAATATCAGTCATATGGTCTACAAATGTGTCAATATGAGTAGTCTCTTAAACATGACATATTTTAGGTGTCTATAGATACCTCTTTTTGAAATGCGTTGTGGGAAAACACAACACTAAGAAAAAATAGACAACCGAAATCCATACTATAGGTTTGATGGTGCTCATTGATCTAGTCAAGGTTAGATGCCTCAATCCTAGAAAGGATGCACATCTCATAATCATTGCTTCTAATAGCATGGAAGGCTTAAATTGGTGCTTTGGAACATTTGGGTATAATCGAGTAGCACTTAAGCTACAATAGCTCTGATATACGAAGCAACAAAGGCTTAGTTCATTATATTTGCTTTTGCCCTAGCAAAGGGTAAGCTTGTAATAGCTATTAGCAATGATTCATAAGATGAACGCAATTCACATGATTAAGTGTTCAATTGTTGATTTTGATTATGAAAGTTGTTATTATGAATACCCCCTCAAGTGACGAGTCAATGAGGAAAATAGCAAGTGATGAAAGTGACAAGTCTTTTGACCAAGATGACTGATTTGGACAATTCAAGATGATTATATTTGTATGAAGGTAGATCCTATTACAACTATGATTTCAACCATTAATAGTAATGGTACATCTCTATCTCGTGGAGTAGTCCAACCACCATGGCCTTCTTAGGTAATATGATAGCAATTCAATTTAACATGTTCTGAATCACTATGTTCGATGACTTAATGAACTTTTATAGAATAAAGGAAATGAATACCTCATTCCAATGGTATGATTCAATCACAATGGCCTTCTTGGGGATTGAAGTGAAGACATTTTAATTCAATGATGAATAATTTGGTTCAAATGGTCTTATGGTATTTTACTCATCCTATCGGATTGCATGGAGCGCAAGTCGTCGCAACCACCAAGTGTATAGAATTAATAATTGGATACGAGGTATATTGAATATTTTGTTTTTATTTTATTTTTTTTAATTTTGAAATTTTTTCTGAGATTTCATAGAAAAAGGAAATGAATACCTCGTTCTCATGGAGTAGTATGATCACAATGGCCTTATTCGGGAGTGAAAATAAGACATTTGAATTCAACGATGAATAATTTGGTTCAAATGACCTTATGGTAATTTACTCATCTTGTTGGATTGCATGGAGCACAAGTCGATGCAACAACCAAGTGTATAGAGTAAATAACTGGATATGAGGCACATTAAATATTTTGTTTTTATTTTATTTTTTGTTAATTTTTAAATTTTTAATAAGATTTCATAGGAGAAAGGAAATGAATACCTCGTTCCCATGGAGCAGTCCGGCCACAATGGCCTTCTTGGGGAGTGAAGTGAAGATATTTCAATTCAACAATGAATAATTTGGTTTAAATGGCCTTATGGTAATTTAATCATCTTATCGTATTGCATGGAGCACAAGTCGTTGTAATCACCAAGTGTATAGAGTAAATAACTAGATACAAGGCTCACTTGAAATTTTGGTTTATTTGATTTTCTTTGTTGATTTTATGATTTTTGAAAATTTTGGACCGGTAAATATGCTTTCATGTCCATGGATGCATTTATGGGTGCAATGCCTATATGATATTTTTGTTATGCTTATATGTATGCGATGTACTAATGACATGCACTAGCTAGATGATAGATGCATGCTTAGATGTTGCGATCTAAATGTGTAGGTGCACTACTATGTACGCATATATATGGGTGCAATGATGTATGGTAAATACATTTGTAATTATTTTTCAATTGTTTATGCATTTAATCTATGTCAAATGATATGATAAATGTAATGTATGTAATGCACTAATTACATGAGGATGATCTAATATAAATTAACTTGTATGCTTTAATCACTTAAAATATAAGGAATGAATCTAATATGTGTTTTGATAATATAATGGAGAACACCACATAATTTATGAAAATCATGAATAAAAATGGTAACTCTTATCACAATAATTAATCATTTAAGCATCCATATGTGATGTGATATGATGTGATATGATGTGAGATGTATGGGTTTTATCTATAAGCTCTTGTAAATTAAAAGATATGCACAAAATAGTCAGTGGTCATCTAAACATCATTGTTGATATCCATTCGGTATCTATCCTATTATGTGAACATCCCTTAATAAACAATAGTTCATAAGGAAAATTTTGATTGATTGATGAGATGATTTATTGCTATAGGGGACTCTTGTGGTTTTTCGTGAGACTCAAACAACTTAGTTTATTAATCAAAAATTGTATAACGACTATACAGGAATTTTGAAAGATAAAAGTCTTTGTTATGAAGACCACAATATTAATTATCCCTATGTGTGCAAATGAATATGTTAGATGAAGCATAAGACTAAATCATTTCCAGACGGGATTCATTCAGCCCATTTTTGTAATGAGGATCACAACATGTTCATCATGATCCTAAATTAGGACGCAGTTGGATTAGACTACTAGGTAATACAGGCCACATAAAGCTAGCTCATTTATAAATTACTTAGAACTACCCCATTTCCAAGCGGGATTCATTCAGCCCATTGTTGTAATTGGGATCACTCAATGGCTTTTGAATACTAGTCATTCTAGGGATTCAAGCTCTTCACCCCTTTTTTTTCTTTTCATTTTTTGGGATACTTGCTCATGTTTAGTGATGAAAATCACTATTTATTTTCTTTTGGAGCAAGGGATTTGCTTAGTGATGACAATCACTATTTATTTTGCTTTCATTTGCCTTGGGAGTTTGCTTATTTTATATGAAAGCAAGGGATTTCTTTTGTAGGGGGAGCTTGTCCTTTTTCCAATGATCAACATCCTATACCATGTGCATCATAAGATGAGCAAGTAAAAAACTTTTGCTTAAGGTTACTAGGACCACTTTGTAATGTTCATATTTCTTTGTTCAAACTAGGATTATTAACATTTAAATTGTGATAGGATTTTGAGATATGCAAGGTACTATCAAAACTAGACCTCATCTTCGAAAGCCAAGATAGCTTTCTACAAAATTTGAAAAGACAACTAGGTATGGTTGAATGACCAAAAAACCCTAGTATATACCTCATAGCAACTAATAGGGTTGTGTTGAAAAACACAACTACTCACAGGGGATGATGAATGATGAGGATGTAAGGATGCATGATTAGCATACAAACATGGTGTCGTTTGTAATATTGTAAACACAACCTATCCTAATGCAAGTGTAATGTATAAAAATACCTAATGCAATGCAATTAAATGAATGGTTATGCAAAATGTAGATGCAATTTTTTTTTGATGTTTTGAATTGTTTTTAAATTTTTGATTTTTTAATTATTTTTTAATTTTTTATTTTTCAATTGTTTTTGGATTTTTAATTATTTTATGGTTTCTTTTATTTATTTTATGTATGAAACACCTTTCGGTGAAGGATTTTGAGAGTTTTAGGCTCTTCAACATCTTCTAGTGACATTAGATGATAGGTCCCAGGTCCAATATTTTTTGAAATAATGAATGGACCCAACTAGTTGGTCGTAAATTCATCTCACAAATGCGGTGGTAAGTTTGAGTTCTGTTGGTTCTCTTTGAGTACAATATACCCAAAATTAAAGTCCCTTAGGTGGAATTTGTTGTTATAATATTTTTTCAGATGATCTTGATAAATGTGGAGATGCTCAAGGGCATTGACTTGTCATTCATCAAGAAGCATCAGTTGATCTAGGTGAGCTTGCCATGCAGTGTCATCATTGATGAAATATTTCAATGCGATGCGTAATAATGGAATTTATAGTTCTAATGGCATGATGGACTTAGTGCCATATACTAGTGAGAACAGGGTTACCCTAGTGAGCATCTGTATACTATTTTGATAAGCCCATAGTGCAAGAGGTAGTTGAAGGTGCTAATCCATATGATTTTCTTGTACAATTTTCTTCAATATGGCTACTACTATTTTGTTTGAGGCCTCTGCTTGACCATTTTCCTACGGATAATATGGTGTGGCAAAGATGTGATGAATATTATACTTGGATTTTAAAGACCACACAATTTTGTTCTTAAATGAAGTACCATTATTCAAGATTATTTTGGATAGGATCCCAAAATGATAGATGGTATTATGAAGTATGAACTTCACAATACGTTCTCTCATCATTTAAGTTAAGGTATCTCTTCCACCCACTTGGTGAAATACTCAATGACCATTATGGTAAATGTGTGTTGGCCCGAAGATGGGGTGAGATCTTACCAATTAGATCAAAACCCCACTAATAAAATTACCAAGCCTCTTGGATAGGCTGTAAGGCTTGTGATGGTAGGTGCGTAATATTAGCATGATGTTGGAATTTAATGCATTTTATAACATACGTGCAACAATCCTTCTTCATGGTGGACCAATAGTAACCCATTCAAAGGATGTGCTTGATGATGGTCATGCCACTGAAATGGCCATTGCATGTACCATCATGAGCTTGTAAAATAATCCAAGTTGATTCTTGGGGCTTGATACAACGAAGGAGAATTCCATCATAGATACAAAGATACAAGATATCTCCTATCAAGAAATATCTGGTAACTTTTTGTTTGAATGCTATTTTGGTGACATGCGATAATCCCTGGGGGATTATTCCAAGTTTAAGGAAATCATGTAATTGGGTTAACCAATTATAATAAGTGATATATTAGAATAACTAAATGACTTGTTCCTATTGTGATTCGAGTTGCACGAACGCAAATTGGAAAACAACCTTATGGTGAATAGTGATACCATTATCCATAGGAACCTACGAGATCAAAGACCCCCAAGATGCTTTCATCAGAAAGTCTCTAGCTTTATAGAACCATTCATGGTTTGGTTCTATATCATGTGGACTAATTCATTATTATCTTGAGCCTCATGCAGTATTGCGGATTGCAAGAGTGTCTTCACATGGATGGTATTAAAGTCAATAGATGAATTATGATGTATTAAGGATCCCAAATATCCCATGGTGTCTATAAATCTATTTGATGTACGAGGGACTACCTCAATATCATGCCACTCTATTTGGGCTAGATAAGTGTCCACAAGTTCCTTATACGCTTTTAGGATGGAACACCAAAAATATTTAGATTTTTGGTCTTCATGGTGAGCGCTATTTGGAGGATCAATATTAGGGTATCGTATTCATCATTGTTATTGGTGCAAGTAAAGTTGAGTTTAAATGACAAGGACATTGGAGCACCTTGCAGTGTGAAAAACATGATTCTTGCACCATGCCCTTGCTTACATTTTGAACCATCGAAGAACAAAGTCATATCATATTTGTTGTATGGTTCTTTGGGTTTGGGTGACTTTGATAATGCAAAGACTGCATCATCGGGTAACTCTATGATGAGAGGCTTGTGATCCTAAATATGTATCTCTATCAGTTGATCATTTATGAACTATCCTTTGATTTAATTTTGGCTTGTGATCCTAAAGATGTATCTCTATCAGTTGGTCATTTATGGTTCTAGATTGAATTTTATCAATAACATGATCCACTTTGCAGTACGTGTATTATGATATAATCTACTCATCATATACTACAAAGTATTTTATTTTGATATAACATATTTTGTATGACTCAGCATATAGTAGTGGAACTTCTTAGTTGTGAAGACCACTTCTAAACATAGTTTATCTACGTATGCATATCCTAGTTTGTAAATCACCAAGGTGTAACCTATGTAGTATATCACCTACTCTTTGTCTTGCTTGTTCTTCTAGGCTAACATGGTTCCCAGTGCAAAGTCAATGCTGGATATAATAGAAATGGCACATATGGTCTTGGCAGAGCTAGTACTAGTGGTGATGCTAGGTATTGCTTGATTTTGGTGAAGGATTTTTTATAGTATTTATCCCAGTTGAATGGGAACCCCTTGTGTAGTTGTTGATTCATGGGTTGACATTTATCCAATAACTACGTAATGAGGTGCTTTATGGATGCTACCTTGCCCTGTACGTTTTTTAGCTCTTTGATGTTTATGGGGGGACACATTTCTAGTATATATTTTACCTTCACTAGATCTACTTTGATCCCTTGTTTTGAAACAATGAATCCCAAGAGTTTTCTTGAAGTTACACCAAAGATGCATTTCTTGGGATTCAACCTGACATTGTGCTTAGTTAGGTGATGAAAGAATTTACTAAGGACCTCAGGGTGCTCTTCATGCAGTAATGAATTGGCCAATAAGTCATCCATGTAGTCTTCTAATATCTTGTACATATAGTCGTGAAAGATGTATGTCATAGCCCATTGATATATGGCACCAGTGTTTTTAAGGCCGAATGACATAACATTATAACAAAATGTCCCCCATGGAGTGGTAAAGGTGTTTTTGTGTTGATATTAAGGTTTAATACAAATTTGGTTATAACCATAAAAACCATCCATGAGTGAGAGCATCTCGTAACCTACAGTTACATCTACAAGAGCATCGATATTTGATAATGAAAATGAATCCTTGGGTGTTGCCTTGTTGAGGTCCCTAAAATCCGTGTATATGCGAATTCTTCCATAAGGTTTTACTATGAGTACCATGTTAGATACCCATTTTTGATAGTCAATGGTAATAATGAACTCTACATCCAAAAACTTTTTTAATTCATATTTTACCATCAAGGCGATGGTTGGATGTATTTTCTTGAGTTTTTTCTTGATCAACTTTTTAGTGAGGTCCAATGAAAGGTTTTGGACAACCAATTTCATATCTAGACCCGTCATGTCTTTATAGGTACAATCAAAGATATCAAATATCTCTTTCAATAGAGGTATGAGGATGGCTCATTCCTTAGGGGATAAGCTTTCTCTAAATTTAAATTTCTTTGGATGCATGGGATCTACACTGATATTGACTTTGAAAATTTCCTCTATTGACATATGTGATCCCTCCTCAAGCTGGTGATGTGTAGGGATAAAATGGATATCATCAACTAGATTTATAGGTTCTACCAAATCAGGGCTGATCTTAGCATAATAAATATCATGGGCACAACCTGGTGCAAAATGGAATGATTACAACATTTCTTCATTAGGGAAGAAATTCTCAGGCTCTAGGGGTAAATTGATGCGATCGAAATCAATGGCCTCAAGATTGAAGTTCAATGGCTTTGAAGGGTCAAATGGATTTTAGAGTGGATTAGTCAGATCAATGGAGATCATGTTTATGTATGGAAAAAAATCTCTAGGACCACGTGGATGAGGCTTGCTACTTCTGGGTTGCTCCCCATGCTCTAGATGTGGCTCAAGCAGTATGGGGATATCGAGGTCTACTCTAGGAATAGATAAGATAACTAGATCTTTTGGGGGAAGCAACTATCTTAAATTAAGGTAACCAGGGAAGGTCATGTGATATATCTTATCTATTTTGACTGGTCGCCTTTGCTCGGGATGACCTAGGAAGACTGTATGATACATTTCTTCCATATTGATAGGTTGCCTAAACTTAGGTGTTGTAGGAAAACAACTAAAAGCTCATCCAAAATATGAATAGAATAGCCTAATCCAAACCTATCAGTAGGCAAATGATATTGGGGTTAGTAAGACATTATATGACCCTACTCATAGAGACCCAGACCATTGCCTTGCTAGTTACAATGATTAAAGTAACATAGAGCATACTCAGGGTTTGACAAGTAGTAGACATTACCTGTGAATGAGTTATCATCATGATGATCTTATAGAGAATGACCAAAGGTCTGATTGAAGCCTCCATAAATAACGTTTGTCTGATTGGGAGGTATTCCCAGAGGTACCATCATACCAATAGAAAAAGAGGGGATGTGGGGTCTCCCCAAATCCTATGCTGACTCTAGGATGGGCATGAAGGTCACATTCTACACTAAATACTCTAGGAGTCCTGGGTTGACTAAATGTATCATCATCTAAGGAGTAGATGATCCTGATGACAAGGCAGGGGATGCACATTGAGGTAACTCCGCCATTAGGTTGGGTGACTCTTCTTCTTCCACATGAGTAGGAATATCTATCATAGATACATGGGGGATGACTTCAAGGTCATCGACCATGGGTGCCTTTAGCTTCTATCCTTGCTTTGGATTTGTCAATGAGGATGGTTTGTTAGAAGTTGGTATTGGTTTAGGCTCTGATGGGATCAACTTGTACTACTTTGGCCTTTTGATCTGGATATTTAGTAGGTGATGTTGGTGTTATGTCCAGATGGGTTGAGGGTAAGACAAAATCTCTAGTATTATCAACTTGGTTGACTTATTTTAAGGGCTCTTCATCTGAAGGGATGACATGAAAATTTCCTTCATGAACATACTTAATACATTGATGAAGAATTGAAGGAATGCATTTTATGTCTCAAATATAGGATCTACCATGGAGGATGTTATATTGCATGCTACCTTCAAGCACATGATATGACATTGTTATAGCCTTCAACCCTACTTGGATGAGAAGCATAATGGTATCGATAGTAAAACATAATGCATCATTGAATGCTCATAAAGTGAATGTGGATGCTACAATGTTTGACTGAGGGATGCTAAGGTATCCTAATGTGCTCGTTGTTATAATATTGATTGATGACCCACTATCAATCAATACTTTCTTGAATGGGATTCAATATATATAAGAGATTATGTGCAATAGTGGGTCTACTATGCTAGCTGATATTTTTTTTATTTTGTGATTATAGAAAGTGATCACTGGATCTCTACACTGCTGAAAATGCCTCACAAAATTTGTGAATGCATTGGGATCCTGGGGCTAGAGCTTTATGGATCTCAAAATTTCCATTAAATTTTGCCCGTGCCTAGGGGACTATTGTATGAGAGAGTATATTGATAACTTTGCTAAGATTGTTTGTAGAATCTGAGTGAGTTTATTCTTGATTGTAACCATTGATCTTGCTGGTGAGCTTGGTAATGGGTTTTTCATTGTCCTTTTCTAAGGTGCATTTGGGATATGTATGGGAGTTGTAAGTGACTCTGGTGGGTTGTATCTCCTATTTCTTGTTACCACATTAACCATGCAAACAAATACCTATGGAGGGGGATCTATCTGAACTTGGTTGACCTAACCCCCATGATTCCTTAGTGGTTCAAGATCTGGTAGGGAATATTTGAAGATTCCCATGTTCTTATTGTCAGGTGCTAAAGGGATTTTTGTTCATAGTTCATCCCTATCAATCATGTTTTGTACCACATGCTTGAAATCATGGCACACTTTTATGTCATGCCTTTTATTTCTATGGTATGGGTAGTAGTGATCTTCCATTTACCATTTTGAATTAGGGTGATTAGGATCTAACAACTAAACTTCTAGCAATTTTAGGGCCTTAGCCTCACACAACTGGTTAAATATAGATGGAAAATATTCAGACAATGGCATAAAATAGTGAGGCAGTGAATGTTGTCTATTTTTGCCTTGATTTCTATTTCATTGATTAAATTTCATCGAGGGTGGTTGAGCGTGATAGTTATGTTGTTGTTGGCTCTTATCCCCTTTAGGAATATTTAACATGACTTGGTTGACAAGTACATGTTTGACTTGATGTTGTTGATTTTGCATGTTCTTATTATTCCAATATTTCTTGGTTTGGAGCTTTAGGTCTCCTTCCTATAATTTGATATCTTCAATTACTTTGGCTTGCACCAAAGCCTCCTTGAATGTCGTATATTGCTGCAATTGAAGTAATAGAGATATATTTTTTGCATATATTTTTATAAAAGTTTGAGTAAAATCTATTGTGGGAATGGAGAATGGTAGTTTTACAAGTATTTTTCTCCATATGTTCCTATAATACATCACTGGATCATCATCATACTATTATATATTTTCTAGGTCAGATAGATTAGTCTTGTTCTTGACACCAAATGAAAAGCATTCAAGAAAAGCATTCACCAGCTGCTCAAAGTTGGTGATGTTGTACCTTGGTAATTGGTTATACCATTCAATGGTTGTTCCTGAGAGGGTAATCATGAAAGTTCTTAATAGCAAGGCATCGTTGTGTTGCATTTGGAAACACGAATTCATAAATATTGTTACATGTTCCTGCACATCTTCATCACCCTTAAACTTATTCAATCTAGGCATTTAAAAATGTTTGGGATAAGCAAGGCTTGGTATTGAGAGACACAAAGGTTGATTGTGAATCTTACTTAAGGTGGGCTTTTGACCAACCACGTCTTTTTTCTCAAGATATTTACCTCTTAGTAAGCACCTTGTAACCTTGAGAGAAGATGATCTCTTTCTCTTGAAGGGATCTTCGGGGTGCAAGCGAGGGTAGATTCATTTGAGATCGAGATGGTCAATTGTATTCATCAGCCACATCTATTGAGGATGGTTCATGATACTGCTAATCCTGATCATATTATTTTGATTCTTCATATTGGTCCTACTTAGGTGGATTTAGTGGTTGATGCTATTATTGCCTGGATGCATGATGTGAATTATGATGACAGCGATGCTCTACCTATCTAGTGTGAAGCTTAGGATGCGATGTAGCATACCTTGCATTATATTGCTCCCTATATTTACTAGTTGGAGGTAGGTCAGCTCAAGCCAATATATTCGATCTCTATTCACGCTTATTTTAATCAAGGATGTGTTGCTCTCTTAAATGGTGTTCATACAAAAATTGATGAAGCAACCTTTGTTGTTTTGTATCTTCCCATTCTAAGTTCTCTAAATTCTCACCTTCAGTGCATAAATCCTCCAATTGATCTTGGAGCATTTGTTATTTTTTAATTTCACAAAGCCTACGTATATGATTTGCTTGATCTTTCGTATAGGATATTTGGCTTTGTAACTTCGTGAGAGGAGTCTTAGTAGTATGATTTATTATGGAAGAATCCACTACATTCTTTCCTCTATCTTTTGAGGCTGAATTGGTATTATGGTTGACTCTTTATTCTGTGCTCGCATATGTGGATGGGGTATTTGTACTACATGTGTATTTGGAACATTTACCTTGGGTATAAGTATATCGCATTATGTCTTCACTACATGCACTCTCAAAATGAGAATGGGCAGTGGAGTTAACCCTATGTGTTGATCTACCAAGATCTTGTTCTAGGTGATCAACTTGGTGTGTTCTCCATGGTCAATCAAGAGGTGTACTGTCTACTTCGATACTACGGAGATCCATTAAATCTCCTCCCTGCTTAGAGTGATTTAGAGCTCTTACGGGTATGCAGTTAGATGCACCCCTTCTGTCTTACCCCTCATTGGGCAGGTTTGATCTATGATCATCATGTGAATATTATGGTCTTGAAAGACCCTCGTTTAGGTCACAAGAAGATCCTGTATTTGGTCTCCCAATTGGGGTTTCTCAGTGAGATCCCCTATGAGTAGAGTTATCCCCTCTAAGGCTACCCGAAGTTCATTCAAGTATGTTATGGATAGGTGTGTTGCCTCTAGGGTGATCTAGGCCCTCTAGTGCATTGGTTGCAACCTCAATCATGGACTGAGATCGGCCCTGTGTGGTGACCATAACCTTGTGAATTTATCTCTTGTGTAAATTTTAAGACACAAACAAAGTAAAAAAGGTGATTATCTCTTTTAATTTTTGCTTGTGTTTCCTAGAACTCATTTTATGTGTTATAATTTATTGTGAATACAATATGCACTCTTATTATTTTTGAAGTAGTTGATGTAATTCTTAGATTATTTAAAGCTTTCACCTATATACGCACAATGACAAACTCGATAATGACATCCAGGCTGTTTACCCACCAATATATGGAGATGAAGCCCATATTTGGTTAGGGATCATAGGTACTATTGATTATCACCTAGAACACCATATATAGTGATATACCTTCTAAAGAAGAGTACATGCTCTTTTATATGAATAGGATGGTTCTTGAATAAGCCTTGGCCATAGACGGGTAACGAAAATATCAATATCAACAAGCCAACTAAGTGGTAATGAATTCCACTATTGGTCTTGATAGATGGGTTGGATGTGAGAGCCCAACACAACTGATGTTTACACTTGGATCATGGTGTGTGGTGTGTTCATTTTAAATTTGCATAAAAACAAATGCATCAAACAACATACAATGCTCTTTTCACCTACATGCATATAAAATACATTTTATATTCAGAAAATATAGCATGTAAATGACGTTTAATATTTAAAAAATGTAATGTAAATTAAATATGAATTAGCATTTGAATAGGCATGCACACCTAATAAACAATTTAAACAAGGACTGCTACTATGTAAAAAAGGTAATAGACTTAGCTATTGTACATAGTAGCAGTCAAAATTCTAGCTACTGGCTTCTGGGGCGGCTAACAGTATAGGCCACTATTTTCAGTAGCAGCTAGCAGTAAACATAAAGAATTTAAAAATTTTATCCTTAAAATTTTATTGTGTTCTGATTTAATCTAGATTGCATTTTCAAAAAAACATAGGGAACCAAATAGAAAAATACAAAGGGAATCACTTACTTGTGAATCCTCATATGAAGAATAAATAGGTTGTAAACTATTTTTTATGTTTTCCCATGGTCATTGACGATCAAGGTGGATACGATGCTAGCTTTTGAAGCCAATGGTAGTTGGTACTACTAGTCATTGTCGTTCAAAGTGACTATACCTACAACACGAAAAATAGAAAAATACATTAGTTAGCAACCAAAAAATGGATCGGTCCCACCATGATCACCATTGTAAAATGCTAAAAATATAACACCTAGACATAATATGTATTCAAAAAATAATGATAAAGCATTTAATCAAATAAAAGAGAAGAACATAGAATACATAGTGTCCATTTGTTCATTTTCAAAGTTCTCTTTTACATAACGATTACAAGAGCATATCTCTTAGAGATTTACCATTTGATACATATTACAATATAATCACTCCATGTGATAAGGTGCCTTCAATAGACTCTTAGGATCTCCAAAACTTGATTATAGGAGGGATTACTCCTGGAACCTTCGCTTTGTGATGTTTGAATATGACCTCAAAGGTGAGATGCTCCCATGGATATTTGAACCTGTGCACAAGGAAGCTCACAAAGTATTAATATCAAAGGTGCAACCTCTCAAGATAAGGCTATTTTGTAATAAATGCAAGATGTGAAAGAAATGCTTAAAGACATGTAAATATAAGTGGAATGCTAGAAATAAAGCATAAATTAATGCATGAAAATATGTAAAGATACATAAATATGCATATAAATTAGAAATAAAACATAAATATCTACTAATGAAACAATTGATCTATACTAAGAAAGCAAGCAAAGTGCATAAAATGACAAATCTATGGTCTAAATGCAAAAAACGATCTCTTAGACCTTAGCCACTATCACTCAGAGCAACCAACTCTGTTAGCTACTATGTTGTCAATGGCTATGCCTGTGGGTTGCTATAAAAAACAATAGCCATGGGACAGTGGTTTTGCTCTTTAAATATTTGGCCTGAATTGATCAATTTTGATACGTGATTTGTGTCCACAAAGTCGGTTGTGTCTCAAGACACAGTTTGGAGGTGGAATTTGTATCGATCCATTGTAAATTTGATCCTTGAATAGTGAGGTTGATATTCAAACTAGAGCAATCTTCAGTGGTGTAAAAACAAGTGTCATTGTGCAATTTGGTAGGATTTCACTACACCTCAAAAATATATTGATTATCTCTTCAATTTTATAGAGCTTCACTATTGTATTTGTACCTCAATTTCTCTAGGGGTTGCTATCAAAATTTGGGGTCTTATATAGACACCCAATCGCTTTGCTCTAGATTCATAGGGAAGCCAAGATAAAGAAGAAGTTACATTTAGGCAGTTGTAGGGATTCTTCCAGAAGCTTCGATCCTCCTAACCATCCAAGAAATCATTGCGCTCAATGGATTTCACTTAGCTTTGGTAGCTTAATTTAGTTATAGATTTAACTACTATCAGCTAATGTATTTAGGGGTAAGTAGCCCTTATATGCTATCGATAGGTGCAACAAGCTCCTAGCCACTTCGATTGTTAATGTCTATGATCATAGCTACTTTTGACATCAATGGATAGAACTACATAGGACTAGGCTACCATAAATTCATGGTTAGAACCACTGTTGGATCTTAGAAAGGTCCAATATTAGTCATATGCTCTGCAAAGGTGTCCATATGAGTAGTCCCCTAAACATGATGTATTTTAGGTGTCTATAGTATCATTTCATGAAAATATAAGTCATAGCCCTTTGATATATAGCACCAATGTTCTTCAAGCCAAAAGATATAACTTTATAACAAAAGGTACCCCATGAAGTAATGAAACTTGTCTTGGACTAGTCCTCAAGGGTAACCATGATCTGATTGTATCCTAAAAACCATCCATAAGTGAAATTATTCCATATTTGGTAGTGAAATCTATGATCATATCTATGATGGGGAGAGGAAAATCATCCTTGGGATATGTTAAGTTGATGTCCCTAAAGTTGGTATATATTCTAATTGTTCCTACCTTCTTAGCCATAGAAACAATGTTGAATATCCAGTTACAATAGTCAATAGCTTTTATGAAACCAACATTAAGGATTTTTGAAGTTCCTTCTTGACCAAAATGGTGACCTTAGGATGTATCTTCCTAATTTTCTACTTAACAAGATTAGCACAAGGTTTTACTACCAAATGATGCATAAAAAGGGAGGGATCAATCCCTGGCATGTCAACATATGACCAAGGAAAAATATCATGAAATTCCTTCAAAAAATTGGTCAATTGATCTTGTTCATCCATGGACAAATATAAACCTAACTTAAAAATTTTAGGGCTCTCATCAAAACCTATGTTAACATCTATGGTCTCCTCAATGAGAATATGAGACTCATCCTCATAAGGAGGTAAAGTAAGGATCACTCCTAGTTGTTAAAGGTCCTTGGGAGATATAGAACCAAAAATCTCTAGAGAACTAGAAGACTTGAAATACATGACACAAGGGACTAACCCATCAAAGAAGAAATTATGTCAAAGGATATCCTCATGATCCATGTCACAAAGAGTATCCCCTTAAACATACTCCCTTGGAGCCACAACTAACTCATGATGCACCATAAATACCACATTGAAATATATAATATTAGTGGGATAAGATGATCCCTCATCCTCATCACTCCACTCCAAGCCTTAATGATCTAAATATTTAGCATAAGAAATAAGGTGATCATCATCATCAAATGAAAAGGTTGATTTTTATTTGGTATGTAGCCTATACCACATATGCAAGGCCAAACCTTGACTTCCAAAGGCTCTTGAATATCTTTCTATTGTGGCCCCAAACCATTACCTATGTATCCCATGCTAGATAAGATTTTCTTGGAAAGTGGGTAGTCCTTAGATAGATAACAATGGGAAAAATAAAACTCTATAGGAAGAGTGTTGCTACCACAAATATTTTTATCAAGGGATATACGATTCAAGATAAAGGTACATGTGCCAATGTGTACAAATTCACCTCTCTTATAGGGTAAACCCATAGTCCTTGGTGAAGGTGATAGCTTGGCTAAATCTAGAAGAGTGTTAGGATCCCATCCTAACCCTTAATGTAATAACTTCATTGATGTAATAATTCCTAGTGAACGTGGGTGGTATCCATGATTAATATTTTGTAATGTTCTAAGTTTTAGCTTAGGTAGTGCCTATGACAAATGGCACCCTTTTCTATGTAACACATGGTAGATAGGTTAGGTAAGATGACCTTGTGCATGTAATTCGAGTGGCATTGTGCATGTAATTCATGTGGCATTATGCATGTAATTCGAGTGGCATTGTGCATGTAATTCAAAGTGGCATTATGCATGTAATCCAGGTGGCATTTTGCATGTAAGCCAACCTTGGAAGGAAACTCTTTAAATACCCAAAAAGGCACCAATGTAATCATATTTTTATAAATTAATGAAGTGTTGAAGGAGGTTGCCCCTTTGAAGAGGCCTGCAATTCTATCTATTGTGATATTTTTCCTTTTAAGTAATTTCTGTTATCATATGCATTTAATTCTGAATACTGTTATAATATTTCTGTGAGTTTATTTCCAAGCAAAGGTGTGAGAGTGTGTTTATTTGAGTTGAGAGTGTGTTGTTTAGTATATTTTATAGTAGGATCTTAACAAGTGGTATCAAAGCACTTTCCAGGGCCAAGTTCTACTGCAACTGCAACAATTCTTGCCATCCAATCCACCTATTAGGTATAAATTTTGTGTGTTTTTTCCGTTCCTATTTTTCTTTATTAAAAAAAAATTCCAAAAAATACAGTGCATTTTTTTTCTAGACCAAAAAAAAAAAAAAAATTTAGTTGAGTAGGTAGAAACCCTGTGCCGGGGGTTTTAAAATATTGTGAAGGATCTTTCATTATTGTCTAAGCTAGATAGCCCATAAAGCGTCTAGTGAAGTGAGGGGCGATCAGGCTCCAATACCCAGGCCTCAAACAGAACTCGCGCACGGACTTGAGCTCCCACGTATCTTCGAGTATATCGGAAGACCATCTAGGTTTAAACAAACTTTTAGCCATTAGGAAGCTTTTCAGCCTTGTATTACTCATAGTCTATGGGACACATCATCCTGGATGATTACCCTCTCGTATTGTCAGAGAGGCAGGTAGTGTGCTCAAGGGTATGTGTGAAATCCTTCTTGAGTAGTGGCCTGAAATATTGGTCCGAGCACTATTGTTCGTAACTGTCGGTATAATAGAGGGCCTATGGGTGGTAAATACTCCTCTACCTAGCATTCCCTGGTTCTGTTAAAACTTCAACCTGTAAAAAATGAAAAAAAAAAAAAAATCAAACCTCCCTATTCGTAAACTTGCATTTCAAATCCCCAAAAGTGAGCATATGAGAAAGGAGTCCTCTACTAAAAAAATAATAGAAAGTACATGCATTCGTGATAGACCATGAGGGTGACACTTAACCTGATAGTCTAGAGAATAATAGTCAAACTTACAGTGGCAGATCCACGATCGAGTCGATCGGAGTCGGAGAGGTCGACACAGTCAGGTCAGAATTTATGGTTTTCAGGGTCATAACAGAACTGTCATAACAGTCACCTACAAAATACAGAGAATCTTGGGGCTAGTGAGGTCAGTAGTGTTAGAGAGACTGTTAGGACTGGGCCAACCAGTGAGAGCATGACACGAGGCCAGTTATATAGTGCTCCAGTACCCAAATTTTTCTCTGTAGCTCAGAATCAAAAATTGTAAACACCGTTAGACTCAGCAAAACAAGAGATAAAAAAAAATTTTGGGGTGCCAAAAAGTAGTGTTGAGAGATATAGCTCATTGTGACCACCTCTTCGAGCTGATAATTTTGATATATAGCACCCAAGCACTTTTTTGGGCACTTACTAAAAATAGTAAGTCCTAAAAACTCAATTCTATTTTTAGTAACTGGTCACAAAAGGTTTCAAAATGGCCCAGGGTACCCGTGGACATCAAAAAGAACTAGACCACTTGGAATCCTTAACAAAATCCATTGAGAAATTACACTCAACTTTTCAATCCATAAGGGAAGAAGTCCAAGGTCTTCGCCTAGAGCATGAGGCCACTAGTAACCACTTAGAAGAAACACTGATAGAAGTAGACAACAAACTAAAAAGAGGACCACCCAAAATAGAACACCAAGCTGAGGGTTCTGCAAGGAATCATGACCATGATCCATCCTTTAAAATGCCCAAATTGGACTTTCCCAAATTTAGTGGGAAGGATGTTGATGGGTGGTTATGTAGGGTTGATCAATTCTTTAGACTTCATAATGTCCCCATATTTCATCTAGTCCATATGGCTTCCTTTAACTTGGAATCTGAGGCTCTACACTGGTTTCAATGGTTACGTATTGCCAACCCAAATCTCTCTTGGGATAATTTTGAATCCCAACTACTCACTCGATTTGGTCCTAGTGAGTATGAGGACTTTACAGGGGCCTTGACCAAACTACAACAAATAGGGTCAGTCCGTGAATACCAAGCTCAATTTGAAAATTTTGCCAATAAGACAAGAGGATTGAATGAAGGGTTCTTCTAGAGTTGTTATATCAGTGGGTTGAAGGGGGAACTCCAAGTGGAAGTAAGAATGTTGAAACCACAAACTATGATGGAAGCTATCAGTTTGGACCGTTTGGACGAATCTAAACTCTCTGCCCAAAGGCACCCATCAAAGTTTCCTCAAAATAGACCTTCATTTCCTTCTCGATCCCAACACCCAGTTGATAATAAACCTGTTGCACCCAAGCGCCTAACCACATAAGAGATGGATGCACGTTGTGCCCAAGGATTATGCTACAATTGTGATGAAATTTTTTTTAAAGGGCATAAGTGTGCACACAAAAAATTGTTCTTGATAGATGTTGAAGAACCTGATAACTTTGACCAGAGTGATGAGGATGAGGACCCTCCGAAAACACCTTATCCATAAGAAGAAATGAAATAGGAACCTGAGATAGCAATTACAGTCCATGCTCTTGCAGGAATTACTACTCCAAAAACCATGAAGGTTGCAGGATTTTTCAAGGGCCAACATCTTTCCATCCTTATGGATTCGGGAAGCATGCACAACTTCATTGACCCTAGAGTTGCTCAACGGGAAAATTGCTATATCCACACTTGTAATTCCTTTGAGGTCATGGTAGCCAATGGGGGAACCTTACCTTGTAAAGGAAAATGTCGCAATGTTAAAACATGAACTCAAGCAGGACATGTTTGCCCTCTAGTTGGGTAGATGTGATATTGTTTTGGGATCTCAATGGTTGAGTACGTTGGGCACTATCAATTGGAACTTTTCCAAACTCTGGATGCAATTCTCCCGAAATGGACATACACACATCATCAAGGGCTCCCCAGTAGGAACACCTCAAATTATTAGTTCAAATGGCATGGAGAAATTGCTAAATAAATCATCACGTGGGGTCATTGCACAACTATTATCCATCCAACCATCCACCTCTCAAATGGGTGAAACCCCATCAGACCTACAATAGATTCTCCACAAACATGAGGCCATCTTTGCGGAACCAACTACACTACCACCGCATCGCTCTCACGACCATGCCATTCCATTATTGCTGGATAGTGCACCTCCCAATATCAGACCATACAGGTACCCTCATGCCATGAAGTCAGATATTGAGACAATGATACAAGAATTACTCAAGGCGGGTATCATCCGGCCTAGTACGAGTCCCTACTCTGCACTAGTCTTACTGGTCCTCAAGAAGGATGGCTCTTGGCGACTATGTATTGACTACCAAGAACTCAACAAGATAACTGTCAAGGATAAATTTCCTATCCCCGTGGTTGATGAATTACTAGATGAATTACATGGGACCATGTACTTCACCAAGCTAGACCTTCGCTCTGGGTACCATCAGATCTGGCTCAGGGATGAAGATATTCCTAAAACTGCTTTTTATACTCATGAAGGTCATTATGAATTCTTGGTAATGCCATTTGGTCTCACAAATTCTCCTTCCACATTTCAAAGCCTAATGAACAACATATTTCACCCTTTTTTATGGAAGTTCATCCTTCTGTTCTTCGATGACATCTTGATTTACAGCCACACATGGGAAGAGCATCTCAAGCATGTAGATCAAACCCTACAACTATTGGCCAACCATCAATTGTTTGCAAAAAGGTCCAAGTGTTCCTTTGGTTTGACTGAAGTGGAGTATTTGGGACACATTGTCTCAAAGGATGGTGTCAAGGTTGACCCTAAGAAGATCCAAGCAGTCCAAGAATGGCCGAAACCTCACACTCTCAAGGGACTTCAAGGATTTTTAGGGCTTACAGGCTATTACCATAAATTTGTCTATAATTATGGAAAGATAGCTACCCCCCTCACCTCCATGTTGAAGAAGGATTCTTTTACTTGGATAGGGCCGACTGAGCAAGCATTCCTGGAACTCAAGCATGCCATGACCACCACTCCAGTTTTAGCCATGCCAGACTTCTCTAAAAAAATTGTCATTGAAAGTGACGCTTTTGGTCATGGTATTGGGGTGGTATTGATGCAATAAGGATGCCCTTTGGATTTTACCAGCAAAGCCCTATCTGATCGCAATTTAGGGAAATCCACATATGCCAAGGAAATGTTGGCAATATTGCATGCAGTCCTGCATTGGCGACCTTACCTCATTGGGCACCATTTATCCATAAAAACTGACCACCAGAGTCTGAAATACTTTCTAGAACAACAGGTTGCCACCCCCGAGCAACAAAAGTGGGTATCAAAACTCATGGGCTATGATTATGACATCACATACAAAAAAGGAAAGGAGAATATTGTGGCGGATGCTCTCTCTCACCAATTTGAGACCCTTAGTATGTTGTGTGTCATTTCTGCACCATTGCCCCAATGGATTGAGCCCTTACGTCAATAAATACTTCAGGATGCAGATTTGAAAGACTTGGTTGCTTCACTTATGGATGATCCAGAGTCTACACCAGGATATAGTTGGGATGGCCAGGATCTGTATTACCATCAACGCCTGGTTCTTCCTCCTAAGTCCCCACTTCGAGAGCTCCTCATGAAGGAATCACATGCTACTCCATATTCTAGCCATTCAGGGTTCCTAAAAATTTATGAGCGACTCAAGCGCACCTTCTTTTGGAAAGGTATGAAACAGGACATTCACTCTTTTGTAGTTGACTGCGACACATGTCAAAGGATGAAAGGGGAAACAGTGCGCTCTCCGGGCACTCTTCAACCATTGTCGATCCTAGAGTAGGTGTGGACTGACATCTCCATGGACTTCATAGAAGGGCTACCTAAATTTGGAGGTAAGTCAATTATTTTTGTGGTAGTGGACCACCTTTCAAAGTATGCTCACTTTTGTGCCCTAACCCATCCTTACACAACATCCATTGTTGCCCAAATTTTTCTTGACTCCATATTTCACCTTCATGGCATGCTAGCCTCCATTGTATCTGATCGTGATCCCACATTTACTAGCAATTTTTGGCAAGAGTTGTTTAAGTTGTAGGGGACTCAGCTTAAAATGAGTTCAGCCTACCATCCGCAAACGGATGGTGAAATAGAGGTTGTTAATAAATTCTTGGAAACCTACCTACATTGCTTTGCCTACGATCATCCTACTCATTGGGAAAAATGGCTTTCCTTTGCCGAATGGTAGTACAACACTTCCTATCATACCACCACAAAACTCACACCGTTTGAGGCAGTTTACGGGTGCCCTCCACTCATGCCTTCCTCCTACATTCTGGGTAGCTCCAAGGTCCAGGCCGTTGATAATGTTCTGAGTCAACACACCGAGGTCCTCCGCCAACTCAAGAAAAATTTGAACATGGCCCAGAATCGGATGCACCAACAAGTTGATCAGCATCATTTTGAGCGTAGTTTTGATGTGGGTGATATGGTCTTCCTTCACTTGCAGCCATACAAACAATATTCCCTACAACTTCATAGGTGTCAGAAGCTCGCTCCAAAATTCTATGGTCCTTATCAGGTTCTACAACGGATTGGCCCTACAACTTACAAATTGGCTCTTCCCACCACTTCTAAGCTCCACCCTATTTTTCATGTTTTCATTCTCAAGAAATTTGTGGGCACAAAGGTACAGGTTCAATCAACACTCCCCAAATTGTATGAAGAAGGTTCCATCTTACTTGAACCTGAGCAGCTGCTGGATTGTCGAACTCGCACTCTATGCAACCGTACCATTACAGAGGTCCTTGTTCAGTGGCATGGGATTCAACCTGAGGATGCTACATGGGAGTCTCTCCATCAACTCCAGCAACAGTTTCCTCATTTTCATCTTTGAGGAAAAGCTTCTTCAAGGAGAAGGGCATGTTAGGATCCCATCCTAACCCTTAATGTAATAACTTCCTTGATGTAATAATTCCTAGTGAACATGGGTAGTACCCATGATTAATATTTTGTAATGTTCTAAGTTTTAGCTTAGGTAGTGCCTATGACAAATGGCACCCTTTTCTATGTAACACATGGTATATAGGTTAGGTAAGGTGGCCTTGTGCATGTAATTCGAGTGGCATTGTGCATGTAATTCATGTGGCATTATGCATGTAATTCGAGTGGCATTGTGCATGTAATTCAAAGTGGCATTATGCATGTAATCTAGGTGGCATTTTGCATGTAAGCCAACCTTGGAAGGAAACTCTTTAAATACCCGAAAAGGCACCAATGTAATCATATTTTTGCAAATTAATGAAGTTTTGAAGGAGGTTGCCCCCTCGAAGAGGCCTGTGATTCTATCTATTGTGAGATTGTTCATTTTAAGTAATTTTTGTTATCATATGCATTTAATTATGAATACTGTTGTAATGTTTCTGTGAGTTTATTTCCAAGCAAAGGTGTGAGAGTGTGTTTATTTGAGTCGAGAGTGTGTTGTTTAGTATAATTTATAGTAGGATCTTAACAAAGAGGCTCTTGAAGAAATGAATTGACCTGATCTTGTGATGAAACATTGATTAATGGTTCCTCAATAACCTTTATATTTGTAGGTTTCTTGGTGATGTGATATGAAGAAACTGATGGACATAAATTGAGACTAGATTGAGCTTGCTCAACCATTGAACAATATTGAAATGAATGAGGGTCACCCGAAATGTTGACAAGTTGATCTTTGAATTTGAAATTCAAACATTGATGAAGAGTAGAAGGGACAACCCTCATTGTATGAATCCAAGGGCATCCAATAAGGAGATTAAAATATGTGGGGCAAGGTACCACATAAAATAAGGTATTTGAGATCTTAGGTTCAACCCTAAGGGGGAGAGATATAATGCTACGGATCTCTTGGAACTCATTGAAATATTTAATGATGACATCAGATTTGATTAAATATTTCTCTTTTAATCCATTTTTTGAAATCTTGATAAGTGCATAAATTGAGGGAGAAACCATTATCTAGTGATATTCATTTGATAAATGTTTTTCCATTAAATGTAGTGAACCATTATCTAAACCACTATCATAGGCATATTGAGTCTTGTAAAATTCATTGGTAGGGATTTTTGAGGTTTTCTAAGCACTATATTTTGTAAGGTATTTGCAACAATGTTAAGAGGTCTACTATCCACTACACTATCATCAACTATGTACTTGTTCTTATATTGAGAATTTGTGGTCCTATCTTCTTCTTTCTTTGGATTAAATTGACCTCTTCAAATAAG
The DNA here is from genome assembly GCA_028583015.1 of Wollemia nobilis. NCBI lineage: Eukaryota > Viridiplantae > Streptophyta > Pinopsida > Araucariales > Araucariaceae > Wollemia > Wollemia nobilis. The sequence goes on from JAQPPZ010017235.1 coordinate 20,702,506, forward strand.
GGCTTGCTCTACCCTTCTTGCTAGATCTATTGATTGGTCAAATGAGGTGATGGTTGTTGTTTCCAATTCATAAGATTTTTGCTCTTGTAAATTTCCAATGAAGGTCTCTAACATGTCTTGAGGAGGCAAGGTGTATATTAGCCATACAACTAGACTCCTTCAACAAGACAAATTTTTTGAAAAAAATTCATATTTACTTTGTTTTAACATATAAAAATATTTCATAGTTACATTTTTCTCAACATAAGATTCAATTTTCTAAACAATGTTAGAAATAGATTATATTACATCATTTGGGTCATGCAAATGTACCTTCCTAGGTACATACTTAGGACATTAGATTACTTTAGGTAGAAGTTATCTAGTTACTTCATGCAATGTAATAAATGCACAAGTGTCAATGTGCAAGTTGTATATGTGCAAGTTGTCCCTTGCACAGCTAGGTAGAGTGTTGGCCAAGGAACTTATCTTCCTATATAAAAAGGCCTCATTGTAATAGTATAGGAAAACATAGGAAAAGTATAGCATAGTAGAGTGTAGCATAGATATATATAGATACCCATATTGATGATGGGGGTAATGTAGTCCTATAGAATTATTCATGGAGTGTCCATTTTCTCCATATCTACATTGTATTCATTTTCATCATTTCTATTTATAGCATATTTTAGTCATCTCGCAAATTTACTTTCTTTCATATTATTCTGCATCTTATGATTGCTATCTCCCATTGCATATTGCATAAAAATCTAATAATGGTATCAGATCCACAATAGATCTAGCCATAGTAGATCAATAGAAAAACCACCAATATCATTGAGTCTGAGTTTTTTGTCAACCTAACATACTCCTAGACCAACCACTATAAAAAACTCTTAGAAGAATCTAGGTGGTAGAATTAGGGAGAGCCACAAGTGAGGACTAAAATAAATCTCAGTTCCAAAAATACTAAGATTACATTTGGCTAGAGTCTTTCCACAGAGTTGTAGGAAAAACTCATGAAGACTAGGACTCAACATTCAATCCACTAGATTGACAAATCAACTAGTGAAGATCATTCAAGATATCTTGAATTTCTTAACTATTTCCCAAAGTTTCTTTTGTTGTAGAGAACTAATTCTCAGATGATTAGGAATCCTACAAAATAAATCTAGGAGATTTCAACTTCGTTTCTCAAAGGTCGACATGCCTTCATAGTGTAGAGAACAGTTCCTTATGCAAGAAAACAATACTATGAAATAAGACTTCTAGAGAAGAGTCATGGTGAATTTAGGAGACTGGAGATCTCCATTACTAAATTGAGAACTTCACAGAAGAAGAAAAGGCCATAGTAGCCTTGATCTAGAAGAAAATGCCATAGTAGCCTTGATCTAGAAGAAAAGGCCATAGAGAAGCCTTGATCCTAAAAAAGTCCATTAAAGACTTGATATTGAAGAAAAATCCACATAAGCCTTAATATTGAAAAGGCCATAGAACCCTTGATATTGAAGTAAAGGCCAAGAAGCCTTGATACTGAAAAAAGCCATAGAAGCCTTGATATTGAATAAAATGCCATAGAAGCCTTGATACTGAAAAGGGCCATAGAAGCCTTGATATTGAAAAAAAGGCCACAAAAGCCTTGATACTAAAAAAAGCCACAAAAGCCTTGATCCTGAAGAAGACTCTAGAAGAGAGTATCTGATTCAGAAGGAGATTAAGATTTTAGTACTAATACTTTGTTGTAGGGAAAGGAGATTTAGTGAGTTGGGAAACTTCCTACAAGAAATTTAGGAAGAGTATCTTCTTCAGAATAAATCCAGCACCTGAAGCAAAACTGAAGGCAAAGATATTAGGAGGAGATCTCATTGAAGAAATTCTAGTCTTGGAAGAAGGACTAGGAGAGTCCTACTCAAATACAGAAGTAGCATAATCGAATATCCAAAGGAATATCTCACCACCAACACTTCCATGAGTAGAAGGTTGAATAAAAGGTCTCAAGGAAGACTAGAAGAAGCTACAAGATCAAAGACCTTAGGGAGGTCTCAATGAGCATCCAATAAAAGTCTTGGAGAGCCTTACTAAAGAAATCATCAAAGAAGAACTCATTGGAGAAATCCACTACCAAGGAGAAACCCCTGATAGTGAAGGACTTGGGACAATTGTCACCATTCAACAATAAGCCCAAGAGAAGAATAATTTGGCAAGGAGTGCCAAATCCTAGAAGAAGAATCCAGTGAAGACCTCAAGACATTCAGAATATTGAGAAGAAGATCCTGCTTGAAGTCAGAATTTGACAAGAAGAATTGAAGATAAGAGAAGCCTACAAAATCCAAGATATTTGAATATTACCTCTCACAGCAAGAAGGCACCATTTCAAAGATAAATACTTCTTCAAATCTACAATAAAAGGAGGAGACTGCAAGAGGAGAACAAGCCACCAAATCCCAAGCTCATGAAAGAAAGTTCGAGATCATATTTTGGTGAAGAAGGAGATGCTTAGGATAGTCTACAAAAAGTAGCAAGATCTACATCCTCCATAGAAGAAAGAGCTACAAAAGCTTTCAAAAATATAAGCAACTATTGGTGCAAGTAGATTCATTAATTGGATTACTTATCATATTTATTAAAGCACCTTAATTTGGATTAAATTTGCAATAAGGAACATTGGATTACAGTCTTCAAAAGTGCAAAAAGAGAAAAATTCTTTTTAAGGTTCATTTGCACATTAGGATTTGATTAGATTTCTGCATTACAACTATCTATCAACTACCTATCATCTACTTTGGAAATCAAAAGAAGACTAGTCCCTACAACTTTATTTGTAAAGAAATTGTAGAATAATTCCTGAAGATTCATTTTAGATTATTCTTGATTAGTTGCAGTAAATTAATTAAGTGCATTATTTTGAGAGTTAATTGGAGTGATAAGGTGAAATTGTTAGTGCATTAAAAGTTAAATATTATTAGATTCATTTGCACTATTCTATTGCTCTCAAAATATTATTGTTTGTGTTCTTGAGAAAGGCACAAAATCAGAATTTGACAAAGTGTCTAAAGACACTATTAGTGCACAGAAATCTGCAACATTTAGTGGCCAAGAGAAGCCATAAAATCAGCTCAATCCTCCAAGCATTGGAGAAGAAAGTAGCCATTGAATATCAACAAAGGAAGCCTCAAATAGAGACTTGGTGAGTCTCAAATTCAAAGCACAATAAGGTTTTTACAAAGAAATAGTGCAAAAAAATACAGCAAAAAGAGAGCTTCTATCAAGTGGTTACAAGCTTGGGTTCATTTGTAAAATATCCAAGCAAAAAGGGGAAGGTGTCTAATCAAAGAGACAACCTCAAAACCCCTACATTGCATTCAAAATTCTACCACAAAACCAGAAATTCAGACCTGAAAAAGGAGTGCAAAAGAAGGTGCAATAAAGGCTATTTTATATATAAATATATTACATTGTATTGCACTATCCTAATCTAGTTTATACAGGAAAATAAGGCAGATTTGAAGGTGCCTCAAAGGCACAATATCCATTAGAAAAACTAGTCGAAAGCGGTAAAACACTAGCATTTTTCCAAGCATAGAAAAAGGATCCACTCTAAGGGCTCATACTCCCCTCATCTTGGATGGTCGAACCTGCAAAAGACAAGGTGCAAAACAAAGGGAGAAACAACGTTATATTCAAGAGCAATGTTGTCTACAAAAGGAGGATGTATAATAGGTGAGAAAAGAAGAATATTAAAGCACCATTGGAGTGTTTCAAACTCCACATCCGCATTGCTCAAAATTGGTGCTCAAGCCTCCAAATTGTTGCTCCTCATCCTAGCTGGAAACAACCCACAAGCAAGTGTCATTGAATGAAAGAGGAGCTAGGAATTTTATAGGGTTTAAAGAACCTCCAAAGGGTCCGTTGAAGAAGTGTTAGAGAAGACGTCCATGCACAAGGAGGAAGTGATATTTATCACTTGAGGTAAAATCCTAACACTCCTCATGCGAGCGCTCATCTTCATCAAGAAAGGAGTTACAAGCAATAGGTTGGTGCATTGAGTATATGAGATACACTTGTCCATAAAGAGACCAAGTGCTCCTCTAAATAATGTAACATCCATATGTTACTCAAAGGAAGAAATGAGCGTTTTCTAGCACCTTCTACTCCTCAAGCGCTCAAGAAGAAAATGGACGTGCCACTTGGCACTTAATACAATATTCTCCTCCATTTTAAGGGCGTCAATGACCAAGAATTCAACAAGCATTTACATCTCTGCATTCAACACTTTGGGGTCTCTACACATAGGGTCGAGTTGCAGAGTGGAAGCAAGGTGGAAGAGCCTTCAATGCTCTGGTCAAGGAAGGTCAAAGGCAGAGACTAAAGGTGCCATATTTGGAACATTAAATTCAAGGAAGGTTCCAAGCAATTCTATTGGAGGGAATAACCAAAGTAGCAACATCAATATTGCAACCCTTGCACACCAAAAATTAGTGCCAATTATTGCATGATATAAGGTAATATTTATTCCCATTTTAATGTGCTTTCATTTCTTGGGAGTTATAAGGTTGATAAATCAAGGTTAAACTTAGAGGAATTTAACCATATTGAAAGCCATATCTCAAAGGGAATAATTTATCAAATCAATATAATATTTGCAATATTAAACTTAGGAGCAATAAGGATTTCTACTGGAAATTATTTTTAAAATATTTGCAAATATTATTGTGGTCTAATTTTTCCAAAATTTGGGAGTTATAAGGGTTACTACATCAAATTAATTTATTGGAAATTAGATACACTACAATTAAATCCTAAAGGGATATTAAAAGAGGTTATTAAGGCTTTTTGCTAAGGTTGGAAATTTATAATATTCTTGTCTCAAAATTTCATAAAAGGGACAAAAGAAATCCAACATTAAAACCTCTTCAAAATTGGAAAAGTGCTTAGTTCAATAGGAGCAATAAGGGATAATAGAAGTTGATTTTTGATATTTACAAAACTTTACAAAATCAACCAAAAATTGAACTACTTTTTACAAGAGCACTATATTATATCCCAAAATCACTAGGGAGTCATAAGGGATTCTACAAAACTTGGTAATATCAGCATTTATCATAGATTATCAAGTTGCAAATCCATTGGGAAGATATAAGCTTTTTACAAAACCTAAAATTCCATTAGGTGTATATACTCTCATTACTAGGGAGACATAAGGAAGCCTACAAACCTAAGGATTGATAAAGGTTTCATAAAATCAAGCTTATATACTTCAATCAAGGATTATATATCCTAATATAGGGAGTTATAAGGTAGACTACCAAGATTCTATCAAATTCAATTCTAAGAAATAGCAAATATCACTATTTCGAAGATCTATGATGGATGAAATCTTGAGAAAAACTTTCAATAATGAAGAACTACTCCATGAAGTAGAATTCTACTCTCAAAACTTAATAGATACTCTAGAAGGATATGAGTATCTACCCATTAGTGATAAAGAGAAATTCTCCTTATTTCTTAAAGAAGCCAAAGAAGGTAACTTTACAACATTGATTGGTTATCTTCATGAAATCCTCTTCACAACATGGTGGAACTCACAAAGATTGGTTATATTTTCACCATAAGAGTGTCTGATGGTTTATCTATCATTAATTGTGTTTGTACTTACTCAACACAAGAAACAAGTTAGAAATAAGGAACAATATTATTGTGATGATAGACTAACTTGTCATGAAGCAAAAATTCCACCAACACCAATGCAGAATCATAGGAGGAGAAAAAATAAGAAAAGGTATGCTAGAAAGAAACATGGCATCATGAATACTGAACCAGTTGAACACATACAAAAGGTAGAAGAACCTAAAACTATAGCTTACTTTGCATCACATGAAGACACAGATTACCTGTTGAACCTGAACATAGTAAGAAATGAAGGAGAATACATATTCTACTATCCAATGGAAGAAGATCCACATTGAAGACTAAAGTCTTCAATACCCAAATAATGTAATACAGGGGGTGTTAGAAATAGATTATATTACATCATTTGGGTCATGTAAATGTACCTTTCTAGGTACATACTTAGGACATTAGATTACTTTAGGGGGAAGTTATCTAGTTACTTCATGCAATGTAATAAATGCACAAGTATCAATGTGCAAGCTATATATGTGCAAGTTGTCCCTTGCATAGCTAGGTAGAGTGTTGGCCAAGGAACTTATCTTCCTATATAAAAATACCTCATTGTAATAGCTTAGGAAAGAATAGAAAAAGCATAGCATAGCAGAGTGTAGCATAGATATAGATATAGACACCCATATTAGTGATGGGTGTAATGTAGTCCTGTAGCATTATTCATGGAGTGTCCATTTCCTCCATAGCTACATTGTATTCATTTTCATAATTTCTATTTATAGCATATTTTAGTCATCTCACATATTTACTTTCTTTCATATTATTCTGCATCTTGTGATTGATATCTTCCATTGCATACTGCATCAAAATCTAACAAACAATCATCTTTATTCTCTCTTTAAAATGCTAAAAAAGAATGATTAGGCAATTGATAATACCATTCCAATGTCATGCCACCAAGGCTCTTAGTAAATGTCTTTAGCAACAACATGTCATCATTTATAATATCATGACATACTATCCTAAACATCCTTAAATGCTCAATTGGGTCCTTTTTTCCCTTACAAATAGGTAAATTAACATTGGAAAATGCTTAGGGTAGGGTCTAGAGGTAATGATAGGGTCTAAGGATTGATTGCACATTTATTTATAATTTTAGGTGAAACTTGGATGTTGAATCATATCCACTCTTAAGACCAATTGTTTCACCATATTTTTCAAGCTTTGCATATCAGGATTGTTGTTGTGCAATACCCCTAGGTTCCCTAAGGGAGAGTTATAGATAAGTTGTTGAAAGGGAACTTGGCAAATTTTGGAGGAATTAACACTATTATGGTATGGGTTATGATATGTGGTATCTTGCTATGGAGAATAAGTGATATTTGGTGGGACAAAAGTATGAATATTGAGATGCACTAAATGAGGAGGAAATTTAGCACAATCTTGGAATGCACTAGTAGTTAGAAGAACTATCAAAACTCCTCCAAAATTGGTGGTTATAGTAGTGACATATGTTGGTTTATGAAATAGATTAACATGATGTAAATATTCAAATAGAGGATTGGTGTGAATGGTTTGATGATGAGGTGTCCCAACCTCTTCAAGTTGGGCTTCTTCATCCATAGCCTTATTCAAGGCATCTTTGTGAAGCTTGAATAAATTCTAGATATGATCAAATTATTTAAAAACAAGGTGTTCATTGGACCCCTTAGTAGGATCAAGGTCATTACCAACTTCTTCATGTTATTCCTCACTTATATTAGGATTCTCCCTATCAATATGTTCATATTCTTAATGAATCTCACTAGATTCTAAAAGCTTTTGCTTACTCCTAAGGTTGGGAGTCATTAGGAGAAATAAAAGGATAGAGAAGAAAAAGAAAATTTAAAACACACAAAATATTCCTAAGATGTTTTTAATGTTTTCTAATTCTAAGCAAACAAATTTAGTGGTCTTTCTTAGAGTTTTTAAAAGAAAAACAAAAGCAAACGGCTTCCTAATTTGGCCACTAAGAATGTGTTTCACATTGGATTCACCAATAATGTAGAGATGGGAAACTACCCTGCTATGTACAATTTTTGGTTGGATCTGCTGGGATCCGAGGTGACCGTAGGGGTGTGTTATATTCTCTACACTAAGAGGCTTGGGGATTGAAGGGTTTTCTAGGAATGGTTTAAGGAATTGCTCCAAGTTCAAGTTGGAAAGTTTTGATGTGTATATTGAACAAACACCTATGTTTGGACTTTTTAAAATCTAAGCTATGGAAACAAAAGAACAATGCAGAATAATGAAAAATGCAAGAAGACAAGAAACTAATCCGAGTACAATTCTTGATTTTCAATTATGACTAAACCCTAACTTACAATTAAATAGATAATTCTCTTTTGAGCAAGGGATTTAGATAATGCACTAACAATAATTAACCCTATAATGCAAACTATATGCTTTTTATCTTTAAAATAACTTAAATGTAACCAAATATTTTTTCCTTTATTTATGATCTAGATTTTAAATCATAATGAATAGAAAGCAAAAAACATACAACCTAAAATTTTATCTAGGGAACTTACTGTTAGTCCAAAATCTGCCACAGGAAGGGATTTTACAAGTGCACCCTAGACCTGGCCAACATTGAAAGGCTGGAAGCAAGAAATGGCTCCCAGACCAATCTCCAGAGTGGGCTGGTTCCCTTCACTATTCTAAACTTGGTTTAAGATAAGGGTTGCAGGAAAGAGATTTAAAAACTGCGGAAAGAAATGGGAAATATGGCCACAGGCCGAAGTTATAAGACCGGGAAAATAGCAGCAGGAAACTTAAAAATGCAACAACAGCAAGTAATAAAAATTATTAACTTAAACCTTCGCACGATGTATGCAGGAAAACCCTCCAAAACTACATTCCAGAAATCATACTCTCACGGCGGTACATAAATCCAATATGCAGAATTTTAATGCAACAGCCATGAAGAAATACAAAGCTATTAGAAATGCAATAGAACAGAAAGGAAATCACCCATACAACCGCTTGACAAATTAGAAGCCAACTCTTTTATTCCTGCAAATGCATCTCCAGTCTCTAGCAGAGAATTTTTCCCAACCTTTTGAAATGAGAATTACATTGGTTTTTATAGAGGTCCGTCCTCTTTGCAGCATTAAATGTTTGCCACCATCCTCCTCGTGATCTACAATTGTGCATTGGAAATTACATACACGATCCCTTGATTACAGCAAAAATTAAATGCGATGAAACGTTCGCGGTCCTTCATTAAATTTGATTCTTCGAACATGTGCATGAAACCGTTACGACAATCCACGAACAACAGCCTCGAATGCATTAAATCTTCAATCTTGGTGGCCTGGGCGCGTCTTTTACTTTGAATGCCTTGGAAATCCGCAAATCATTAAATTCGGGTCAGCATTAAATCATCGGAAATCAAAAAATCTCCTCGGGCGTTCATACTATGTTCTGGCGGGAAACTGTCGCAGGTCGCGAAAACGCGACGGGTCGCGAAATCGCGACGTATTTTCATGCCGTACACTTTTGTCACTTACACCCGCGAAAATGCTCCCTGTCGCGCTTTCGCTGCATCTTCGGCTTTGTCTTCTCTATCGCTAGCTTAATCCCGCGAAAATGGCACATGTAGCGATATCGCTACGCATTGCGGCCTTTGGCTATTCCTTCCTTCCTGCACCGCGAAAACGGAACATGCAGCGCATCGCTGCACTTTTCGGCACTTTGTACGGTCTTCTGGATGGGTCGCGAAAATGCGACGCCTTTTGCTTTTTGCATGATTCTCTTCGCACTCCGCCTTGTCGCCCAGAACTTGCAGCGAATCGCTACATTTTCTATACCGTTTGTGAAAACAGTCAGCGCATCGCTGCACCGCACTCGCCTTGTCGCCTAGAACTTGCAGCGAATCGCTACATTTTCTATGCCTTTTGCAAAACAGTCAGCGCATCGCTGCACTTTTGAACACTGAAACCTTTGAAGCCAAACGCCACGAAAATGGAACATGTAGCGATATCGCTACATGTTTCAGGCACCTTGTACGGCCTTGAAGACGGTCCGCGAAAACATAACACCTTTTGCACTTGAATGTCTTCAATTCTTCCTTGTCTCCATTTCGCTACCAATTTGAGCACTTAACCATTTTCATGCTTTTTGATCAATTTTCATCCCTTGCATGATTTCGCTGCATATTCATGTCAGTTGGCCTTATTGTTGATATTGCAACGAATCGCTACAACTTATCGCTCCTTTGCTTCTTGGACCAAAATGGCCGCGATTTTGAAGCATGTAGCGATATCGCTACGTTTTGCTCCTTCCGTACCAATTGCCACTTTGCCATCGCGAAAATGCTACAGGTAGCGCGTCGCTGCAACTTTCCCATGGCTTCCTCTTCTTAACAATCATGCAACGAATCGCTGCAGCTTTTAACCTTGGGTCTTCGAAGCCAAACACCGCGCGAAAATGAGACGTCGGCGCTGCGCTGCAACTTTTGCTTTGTGTCTTCGGCTGGACTTTTTGTCGCGATTTCGTGACATTTTGTCGCTGTTCCTCCTTTGCCTTCCGAAAGTCGCGAAAATGGAACACGTCGCGATATCGCGACGGTTCCGCCCAACCTGCCTGCGTTGACTGCGTTGACCGCGATTTCGCGACATGTCAGCGAATCGCTGCAGCTTTTAGACTTAGTCATTTTTTGCTCATTTTTTCTTCTTTTTTCGCCAAAGCTGCATCAAAGCTGATATTAAAGGTCAGATTTTCAATAATACACTAATGCATTAATCAATGAGAATCAATGTGGCAAAAATGCCAACATTCTTGGCGGCTCGCGGGGTATACAGCTTGCTGTATGCAAGAATCCAGGCCTTAGTCCATTGGGCACAGAGTCATATCAGAACAGGAAGGTTGGCTACTGCAAAACATGTCAGAGGACTGCTGCAAAACTTCTTCTGCTGCTGAAAACTAGAACCGGAAGAACCTGCATAGAAGCGGTTATAAACTGAAGAAATGGAATGTGATGGTGGAGTGAGCTCTTGCGATTGCGCAGGCGGTGACTGCAATGGAGTGGTGTGAATAATAAAATGATGGAGCAAAAGTGACGTAGTAGACATAACAACAGCATGTTGCTACACTACCAACGGCAATAGATGGAATGAACGAATAGATGGAACAGAAATGGAAGTTTTGAAGCGTGAAATGAAAATGAACTAAGCTGGAAAATAAATGCTTTTTAAAACAAAAACCAAACTGAGAAGAAAGGGATAAGAAGAAATGGGGAAAATAGAAAAGGGGAGAAGAAACAACAGCCGTGGCTTATTCTTTTTGTTTTTTATATTGCAGGAAGAAAGAAACAAAAGAAGGAAGAGGAAGATGAAGAAAGGAAATAGAAAGCAGGGGAGGGAAAAGAAGAATTCTTTGGAAGCCACAAACTGCCGGGAAAGGAAGGACAAAAGGGAAACAAACACCTACAGCCCACAAGCAACAAGAGCCAAGGTGACAACAAAAGGCAAAACATATATACATACTCTTTTCTTCTTCTTCACTTCCTCTTTTATATATATATATATATATATATATATATATATATTTTATATTATATACAAACTCAAATTGAACTTGCGAATTCATGAAAAGTAGGCTTTCAAATGAAAGCCATTAACTGAAATTGGAAGTGGGCTACCATCCATGTCTTCCAAATAGAAAGAATTAGCTGCACCTGTGCTGGAAATGCGGAAGGGACCCTCCCAGAATGCATCAAACTTCTTATGATTGCCAGGTTTAGCTTTATTCTCATTCCATTTCAGCACCAAATCTCCTGTCTTGAATGGACGGGCTGCAGAATGCTTATAAAACCACTTCGAAATCCCTTGCGTGTGCTTGTCAAATTCATTATATGCTTTGGAACGCTGCTCCTCTAATTCCAACAACTGTGCTATTCGCAGATCCAAGGAACTCAGGTCTGTCTCATCATCTTGAAAAGACTGCAACTGCTGTAATACTGGCAACTCAAGATGAACCGGCAACCTTGCTTCTTTGCCATAGACTAGGGCATATGGTGAGGTTTTAATGGACTTCTTGACGGAAATCCTGTCTCGCCCATAACGCCTGATTCAATAACAAGTGCCATGATCTTTTGTTCTCTCCCAATGACCTCTTCAAAATTTCGAGAAAATTTTTGTTCGTTGACTCTGCCAAGCCATTTCCCTGTGGATAGTAATTGGAAGATGTCTTAAGGAAAATGCCAAACTTGTTAGCAAACTCAGCCAGTTCAGCTCCAATGAATGGAGTCCCATTATCTGTAATGATGGCGTCTGGAACACCAAAACGTGTAATCAAACTCTCAACAAAAGAAATCACTACAGATTGATTGGCCATCTTTGTAGGTATGGCTTCAGACCACCTTGTGAAATAATCTGTAGCTGTTAAGATGTATCTGTGACCAACTGAGGAATTAGGATCAATTATTCCAATAAAATCCAAACCCCATTGCTGAAAGGGTGCTTCAACCTGAACTGGATGCAAAGGCAGAGCTGCATTCCTTACTCTTCCTGCGTATCTTTGACACTTATCACAGGCTTGTGCAATCTTGAAAGAATCTGAGAACAGGGTCGGCCAGTAGTAACCAGCTCGAATGATTTTCAAGGCCATCGGTCTTCCTGCATAGTGACCTCCCTGAGAGACCCGAATGAAACTCTTCCAAGATCCTATCCTTGTCTGCTTGTTTAACACACTTCAAAAGAACACCATCAATATTTTTAAAAAATAAACCATCTGAAAACAAAACATACCGCAGAGCTTGCAACCGAAATCTCCTCCTCTGAGAAGCAGTCAATTGTGATGGACATCTTCCAGTTGTGAAGTAATCAATCAGGTCCTCTGGTCCAATCTTTTTCCGGAATTAAGAAATTCATTAAATTGTCATTACCAAGAAGAGCTTCTTCCCGATCTTCGCATACATCAAATGCTGCCATCTTTGCTAACTCGTCGGCACAGAGCTTTACCACGCACTAATTTAGTTGGGTGAATTTCTACATCAAATTCCTCGGATCTTGGTGACCCAGCCAGCACGTTTATCACCCAACTCTCCTTGAAGAATGAAATTTCTCACATCTGGGTGAATAACATAAACAAATGTCCTGCTCTGGGAAATAAAATGTTTGAATTTCTTCAGGGATTTCATCACAACATATACCTGTTTCTCAATAAAATTGTACTTTGCTTCGTGAGGTAAAATGACTTGGCTCAGAAAAGCAATGGGCCTTTCATTCCCATCATCTCCCTTTTGCGTCAAAACCGCAAAGATAAACTGTCATCTTCTCCAACTGCATATAAGATGAAATCCTTGGAGTAGTCAGGATTAATCAGGACAGGGGCCTGCACTATTCTTTCCTTGATCTCCTGAAATGCTTCCTTTCTTTGAGCTGTCCATTGGAAAACTGCATCTTTCTTCAACAATTCGGTCATTGGTTTAACAACCTGAGCAAAATCAGCAATGAATTTTCTAATGAAATTTATCTGTCCAAAGAAAGATTGAAGTTCCTTCTTGTTTGCAGGGAGTGTCAATTTCTTCAAAGCTTCAACACGGGCTGGATCAATTGCTAATCCATCTTCAGAAATCACATGACCCAGAAGCTTACCTTCTTTTACAGCAAACACAGACTTCTTCGGATTAATGGAGATTCCGAATTCTCTGCATTTCTCAAAAATCAGCCTCAGGTGAGAACAATGGTCTTCCCTTCTATGTGAAAAGACTGTCATGTCGTCAAGGTATATTACAATGATCCTATTCAATAAATCCTTGAAAGCAATATCCATTGCTCTTTGGAAGGTAGCTCCAGCATTTGACAGTCCAAAGGGCATTCGCTGATATGCAAAAGTACCCCACTTCGTGGTGAATGCTGTCTTAAACTGATCTTCATCTTTTACCCAGATCTGGTTATACCCAGAAAATCCATCTAACAAAGAAAAACGCTGTGCCCCAGCCACAACATGCAATATTTGATCTATTCTCGGCAAAGGATAATGATCCTTTAATGAAGCACGGTTCAAATTCCTGAAATCAACGCACAATCTAATATCTCCATTCTTCTTACTGGACTGGGACCAGATTGGCGACCCATGTGGAGTGCTTGACCGGATAGATGATCTTAGCTTGCAGCATTTTAACAAGCTCAACCTTCATCAACGCCTCAATCTTTGGATTTACAGGTCTCTGTTTCTGTCGAAAAGGCCTAACTCCTTCTTCCAGTTCAATTGTATGTTGTATAATCTGCTTGTTGTAGCCTTTCAAGTCTTCATAGCTCCAAGCTATAATATCAGAAAACTCTTTACAGAGCTGCCTGATTTTCTGCAGTTCTTCTGGGGTTGAGTCAGTGCCAACCTTAATCACTTTGTCAGGCTGAAGCTCTAACTCCATGTATTCCTTTCTATCAATCTCCATTCGAGGCTTTCTGGAATGATCATGTTGGTCAAACAAGCTCTCCAGAGTTATTAGACCCTTTGGAATATGGTTATTCCTTAATTGAATAAGACCTTCGGCTTCCTCATCTTCCAAAGTTCTGCCTTCAACAGCTGCAGCTTCATGTATCAAGAAATTAACAATCTGCTCATCGGTTTCAAAGACCTGCCAGAAAGTTTCCTTGTCTGGCACACTGGGTCTGTATACCATTCTCACTGTCTTGGGCTTGTTCACAACTTGATCAGCAGGAGAAAAGTTAGCTCCAAGAGATGCTAATAAGTCAGCATGTTTATTCATCTCTCTGGAAACAGCTTGAATATTAAGCGCAGTGAAAAGTTCAAACAAATCCCAAACCTGATTACGATATGCTTTCAGATAATGCTGCTTTGAGATGCATCTATTTGTGACCTGATTTACAATAAGCTCGGAATCACCAAAAATATTGAGCTGTTCTATTCCTAACTTCTTTGCTTTCTTCAGACCCAAGCACAATGCTTCATATTCAGCAACGTTATTTGTGCAACTCCATGTAAGTCGATATGAATAAGTTCTCTGTACACCAGAGGGAGAAATTAACACAATACCTGCTCCGGCACCATTCCTGCATCTAGCTCCATCGAAATACAGTCGCCATAATTGATCTGTAACATCATTCTGATCAACTGGGTTAGACAATTCCTGCTTTGTCTCACTCTCAAGTTTTTGAATGGCATAGCAGCCAATCTCTGTCTCCATCATGGCATTGAAGTTAAGCATTGAAAACTGGTCTTCCAACTGAAGATTGTTTAAAACTTCACTCATTAAAACAACATCTTCAGACTCTTCAGTGAGCATATGGACCGACTGCATGTCTTTTCCAACATCTTCCAACTTCTCAATGTGAAAAGGGGAAGGCTTTTCATTCTGTATTCTCGAGACGTCTATTCTTAAAAGGAATTTCCAGATGGGAATAATCTAATGCCAGATAACCCCCTAATTTTGCAGTAAATTCCCTGGATAAACACATGCTAAAATAGGGCTCTAAATCTACTACAACAATTTCTTGAATAACAGTGATTTGGGGCATTGTATGCAGGACAATGGGTACATCTTTAATGACACCTACTATTTTTACGGGAGTGCCATCTAATTGCAGGACTCCAGGACTACTCCGGGTATACTCCATTCCCATAGCTTCACTGACTCCCTTGGGCATGACTGTGGTTGCAGCTCCATAATCAATCATACAATTGTGTACAACCCAACCTTCTATTTGCAATGACAAGTAAAAAGGAGGAGGTCTGTTCTTACCAATAACAGAGGTGGTTAAAGTTTGGGCATAGACGGTCTGGGTAGGCCCTTTTTCACTCTCCTTCACAGATTTCAATGACTCTTGTAATAAATCTACTTGACCAGGTAATTGCAAAGCGTCATAAAGGCTTACCTTAGCAGGGGTCTTCTTAAGATCATCAACAATATTGTATGAAACTGCAGCAGAATTTTTCTTCTCAACAGGTTGCTCAAATCTGGTTCTGTACTGCTGTGTAGCTTCCACTCTTAACCTCTTGGTCAATGATGGATATTTCAATTTTTCACGTGCCTGCTCCTCTGCTTCTGATCTTACTGGTGCAGCTGCTGCCTTTTCTTGAACTCTGTTAAAAGTCGGATCTTTGGGCAAAGACTTTGGAGCTGGCACAGGAGCTTTCACTGGCCTCTTCACTTCAGCCGGTACTCTTAACGGCTCTAAGTCAGCAGGATCAACATTCATAGGCTTCTTTCCAGTCCTTGTTAGAACTGAAACTTGATCTTCCACTGCAGTCATCAAACTATGACCAGCTTCTGAGATCATATTAACATGGTCACCTGAAGAGCTGGCCGCCAAGGTCTGCACATAATTTAAGTGAACCATACATGTATCTTCTCCATGAGGATCATTACAAGTGGAACACCAATATACTCCATCTGCATGGGCTGCATCTTCATTTGCTAGAACAGCTAAGCCCTTTTCAGGTGCTTTGCTTGTGGAGGCAGCTTGATCTCTAGTAATTTGAGGAGGTTGAAATCTCCTTGGCTGGAAATCTCTCTCACTGCTTCCTCTCAATGAGTGTGATCTTATTTCCCATGGCTCTAATGGCAAAATTTGCAGACTTCACCTCTTGCAATAATGTTGTATATGGATCGGGGTTTGCAGGTGCAGGAGGTGCTGGTAAGGGCAAAGGAGCTGGTGGTGCTGGCAAAGCTGGAAATGCAGTGGAAACGGGAGATGGTTGAATGCTGGGTGCAGGGAGCGGTAAAGGAGTTAAAGCAGGCAACTGAGGAACTGGGACAGGTGCAACTTGAGGTGCTTTAGAGTTCCATGAGGGTGTAGGATACATAGCTGGCATGGGGTGTGGTTGTGAACCATATAAATATTGAGGCAAATCTGGAATAAGAGGCATAGTTACCTTTGGAGGCAGTCTTCCTACAACAACCAGATCAGCTTCTGCTTTAATTGCTTGTTCAAATATTTTTGGAAACGTTATCACATTAGATTGCCGAACCGCCCAGCCGATATCTGAGTGAAACGCTCTGAGGTAGTACATCGCAGCTAATTCATCAGCAGGCCGAATACCATCAGGAATCCTTTGCCAAGTTCTGGTAAACCGGACATTAAAATCAGGTATCTCTTCTTGTGGATGTCTCTGTATGACAGTAAACTGATTTAACAATGAGAAAGGGTCAGCCTGTTCATGAAAATGTTTCACCAGCAAATCACCAAACTGATCCCATGATGTTATGGTGCCGGGAGGCAGAGTTCTGTACCAAAATAGCAGTTTACCTCTCAAAGAACATACTAACAATTTGATCATCACATCTTCATCGGTAATGTCATGGATAGCAGCCAGGGAAGCCACATCATTTATGTGCTCATAGGCTGTTTTACCAGTACCATCGTAAGTGGGCAAAGCCTTCAGTGCAGCCTGAGGTACTGGATTCTGAGCCTGCAGATTCAAGGCTCCAGTGCTATTCCATGCCAAGAATTTTTTGGGTGGAGGAAATTGTGCCATTGGTGGAACTTGTAGGGGTGCAACACTAGCAACAACACCAGATATTTGTGCAGCAGAAAATGGAAGGGATGAGGAATGCTCACTACTTCTCGAACTATCGAGCTCAAAAAACTGAACAAGATCGCCAAATTTCTTTGACTGTGATCTTGTGATCATGAAGTATTTCTGGGTCCAGCAGGGTCACCAAAAACAACAGAGTCACCAAATGCTCTAATTTACAGTCTGAAGGCGAACATTAAACCTTCGACCCTATGGGATCTTTTAGAGACAAATAAAATCTGTCCCACGGGCGTGCCAAAAACTGTTGGTCCAAAATCTGCCACAGGAAAGGATTTTACAAATGCACCCTAGACCTGGCCAACATTGAAAGGCTGGAAGCAAGAAATGGCTCCCAGACCAATCTCCAGAGTGGGCTGGTTCCCTTCACTATTCTAAACTTGGTTTAAGATAAGGGTTGCAGGAAAGAGATTTAAAAACTGCGAAAAGAAATGGGAAATATGGCCACAGGCCGAAGTTATAAGACCGGGAAAATAGCAACAGGAAACTTAAAAATGCAACAACAGCAAGTAATAAAAATTATTAACTTAAACCTTCGCACGATGTATGCAGGAAAACCCTCCAAAACTACATTCCAGAAATCATACTCTCACGGCGGTACATAAATCCAATATGCAGAATTTTAATGCAACAGCCATGAAGAAATACAAAGCTATTAGAAATGCAATAGAACAGAAAGGAAATCACCCATACAACCGCTTGACAAATTAGAAGCCAACTCTGTTATTCCTGCAAATGCATCTCCAGTCTCTAGCAGAGAATTTTTCCCAACCTTTTGAAATGAGAATTACATTGGTTTTTATAGAGGTCCGTCCTCTCTACAGCATTAAATGTTTGCCACCATCCTCCTCGTGATCTACAATTGTGCATTGGAAATTACATACACGATCCCTTGATTACAGCCTCGAAGAAACAAAAATTAAATGCAATGAAACGTTCGCGGTCCTTCATTAAATTTGATTCTTCGAACATGTGCATGAAACCGTTACGACAATCCACGAACAACAGCCTCGAATGCATTAAATCTTCAATCTTGGTGGCCTGGGCGCGTCTTTTACTTTGAATGCCTTGGAAATCCGCAAATCATTAAATTCGGGTCAGCATTAAATCATCGAAAATCAAAAAATCTCCTCGGGCGTTCATACTATGTTCTGGCGGGAAACTGTCGCAGGTCGCGAAAACGCGACGGGTCACGAAATCGTGACGTATTTTCATTCCGTACACTTTTATCACCTTACACCCGCAAAAATGCTCCCTGTCGCGCTTTCGCTGCATCTTCGGCTTTGTCTTCTCTATCGCTAGCTTAATCCCATGAAAATGGCACATGTAGCGATATCGCTACGCATTGCGGCCTTTGGCTATTCCTTCCTTCCTGCACCGCAAAAACGGAACATGCAGCGCATCGCTGCACTTTTCGGCACTTTGTACGGTCTTCTGGATGGGTCGCAAAATGGGACGCCTTTTGCTTTTTGCATGATTCTCTTCGCACTCCGCCTTGTCGCCCAGAACTTGCAGCGAATCGCTACATTTTCTATACCGTTTGTGAAAAAGTATCGTCACCACTCGCCTTGTCCCGTAACTTGCGAATCGCTCATTTTCTATGCCTTTTCAAAACGCATCGCTGCACTTTTGAACACCGAAACCTTTGAAGCCAAACGCCACGAAAATGGAACATGTAGCGATATCGCTACATGTTTCATGCACCTTGTACGACCTTGAAGACGGTCCGCGAAAACATAACACCTTTTGCACTTGAATGTCTTCAATTCTTCCTTGTCTCCATTTCGCTACCAATTTGAGCACTTAATTTTTAACCATTTTCATGCTTTTTGATCAATTTTCATCCCTTGCATGATTTCGCTGCATATTCATGTCAGTTGGCCTTATTGTTGATATTGCAGCGAATCGCTACAACTTACTGCTCCTTTGCTTCTTGGACCAAAATGGCCGCGATTTTGAAGCATGTAGCGATATCGCTACGTTTTGCTCCTTCCGTACCAATTGCCACTTTGCCATCGCGAAAATGCTACAGGTAGCGCGTCGCTGCAACTTTCCCATGGCTTCCTCTTCTTAACAATCATGCAGCGAATCGCTGCAGCTTTTAACCTTGGGTCTTCGAAGCCAAACACCGCGCGAAAATGAGACGTCGGCGCTGCGCTGCAACTTTTGCTTTGTGTCTTCGGTTGGACTTTTTGTCGCGATTTCGTGACATTTTGTCGTTGTTCCTCCTTTGCCTTCCGAAAGTCGCGAAAATGGAACACGTCGCGATATCGCGACGGTTCCGCCCAACCTGCTTGCGTTGACTGCGTTGACCGCGATTTCGCGACATGTCAGCGAATCGCTGCAGCTTTTAGACTTAGTCATTTTTTGCTCATTTTTTCTTCTTTTTTCGCCAAAGCTGCATCAAAGCTGATATTAAAGGTCAGATTTTCAATAATACACTAATGCATTAATCAATGAGAATCAATGTGGCAAAAATGCCAACACTTACTTAATCCAATGATTGATCCTTAGTTTTAACTTACATCTAGAATATCCAAACAACTTCAAACCTATAGAATGACTTTACAAAACCCTATAAACTTTGTAAATCCCCTATATGCTTAGGCTGCTATATGAATGATCTTGGAGGTGTAGTAGTCAATCCCCCTTGGTATTTTTTGCTAATAAAAATTAAAATGATCTTTGAACTTTTGAATAAGAAAAAACAAGATGAAATAGACATGCAATAATAAAATGACATGAAACAGAATGCAGGTACCAGAAAGA
This sequence comes from Wollemia nobilis, assembly GCA_028583015.1. Classification (NCBI taxonomy): domain Eukaryota; kingdom Viridiplantae; phylum Streptophyta; class Pinopsida; order Araucariales; family Araucariaceae; genus Wollemia; species Wollemia nobilis. The sequence continues at coordinate 20,722,420 of JAQPPZ010017235.1, forward strand.
TAAAATGCAAACAACAAACTAGGATTTTTGGAAGTAAATATTTACTCCCAAGCCCTAGTTGACCAAATTCATCCCCTATAATTATGGGGCATGAATTTAGCTTTCCAAATTCACACTATGTATGGATGGGGTGTGAATCTAGTTTAGATGCACTTTTTTAATCCCAAAACATCAAAAAATACAATGCAAAACAATGAAAAATAGATCTAACAACTAATAATGCAAGTAAAGAACTTGGTTAGTTGATGGAGGAAGCAAGGAGCAATGAGAAGATGGAATAAGCAACCCAATATGGTAAATCTCTCCAATCATCAAGACTCCTCCACTTGTTCCCTAAGGGTAGCCAACACCAAAATACAAACTAATGAAACAACAATCCCATAGCAGAAGAGCACTTACTAGCACAAGTAATGAGTGAGTTAAGATTAGGATTCTCAATAAGGTTCATTGGGAAAAAAATATGAAATCCAATCCTCTGGTTTGGAGGGCTAAAAGCTAGGAAAATGAAATTTCACCATGGGTAAGGGCTGACACCAAACGGGGTTGACGAGGAGATGGGCTCTTGAGCAAAAAGCCTCTAGAATTTCAAATTCATGCCTAGTCATTACAGGTTGTAAATTTTGCAAGCCAAATTTGCACCCTGTATGGATCGGGCACAAATTTGGTAAGGCTAGGGAAAAAGGACAAAGAAAGAGGGGAAAAGGGACCCAAATTTGCACTTGGTAAGTTTGGGTGGCTTCCTAAGGATCTAAGGAAATATTAACTCATTTTGATGGGTCAATTTTCTATGTCTACATTTTTCCCCCTCTTTGATGCATTTATGGCCAAATAAATGCATCAAAGAAAGATGTAGATAGCTCTAGGTGAAAATAAAAAACACAAAAAAAGGGTGGCTAGGTTTGGATGGGGGTGGTGTAAAAAGAGGTTTCAGCTTGAAATTTGCAAATTTACATGTAAATCAAGGTATTACTATCACTAATAACTTTGAGGCTAGGGTTCCCCCTTGAGTTTTAGAAGGAATGCGAGATTCCTAAAGAAAAATCAAAATAGGTGAACAAGAAAAGCATAGAAGAGATGATCTCATCCCAAATCTTCTCAACAATGAGTATTGATCTCATTGTTCCTTCTGAAATGGATTTTGCTTCATTTACCACATCCCAAAGCTTCTCAATAATGATTATTGATCTCATCTTGTTTTCCAGGAGTAAAAGTTGTTCCTTTTTTAAAGTTATGATTTAGAAACGAAAATACTTATATTTTTCACAATTTCAATCTTAAATTTCTTCAAATTATTTAATTTCAAATTTCATTCACTTCTTAATTCAATTAATTTATTATCCTTATGGTTACCTTCAATCAATTTATTCAATTATTTCAAAATTCATTTCATTCTTCTTTATCTTCTTAAATCTCCCAAATTTTAATTCCAAAAAGTAATTATTAACCTCCAATTTATTCATTCTCCTTCACATTAAACATTCATTAAATTATTATATCCCTTTAATGATTTTTATTCAAAAAATAACTTATTTATCCTTTTAAAAATATTCAATTTTATAAGAACTAAATCTTACCTTATTATATGTCCACTCCTTCCAACCTTCTAGTCAGAGCCAATTATATTTGATGAACATTATAGCAAAAATGTAACTACAACTCTTTACTTGCATGCTTGGTCTTCTCATTTCTATAAATGCACTATGTTCTCCTCTAGAAATGTTTTCACCTCCTCTACCTCATCTCTTCTATGAATGTAACATATGATTCTTTGAATGCAAGAATAAAACTCTTTTTATATGGATATCATCTCCAAATTATGCACTCTTTATCATATCCAAATTCACTGCTTTTAAACTAATGTATTTTTCATCGTCTCCAAAATTTAGTGCTTTTAAATTAACGTATTCTTCACCATCTCCAAAATTCAGTGCTTTTAAATCAACACATTCTTTTTCATTTTCAAAACAATGTGTTCTCAATGTTGTAGTGTGCTTCTCAAAATTCCAAGTTCTCTAAATAACATTCTTATGAGAATGTTTCCTCTATCATGATCCTCCCATGGACAACTATTTTCAAATAAAAATAATTAAGAATGTATACGTAATATTTACTGATATTTTAAGTGATCTTATGAGATTCTAATGATAAAGGATATGAAACTGTAGACACCAAAACAGCACCAATCCGATTACGTGACAACAAACACTGATCGCACTAACACACACAGCCCCCAGGGCATCCCCAGAGGTTAAAACAGTGGTTCTAACCACTCACATAGCAGTTTTACAAGTCAGGGATCAATTTGGCACCTTTTAGACACTTTGTTACTTATTCGTTCCACCCAGGGATGAGTGCGGATTAGTACTCGTCTCACCCAGGGACGAGTGAGGATTGATACTTGTCTCACCCAGAGACGATTACCAGTGCTCGCTCCGGGGTGGGACGAACGCCAGGTTTGATGGGAAAAAAAGTTAGATCTCGACGTATGACAACTCAGAACTGCCACTTAGCTTTTCCTGCATGGCATAGGAGTGCGAGTGAGTTCTTTTGACAACTCATATCTGCCAATTGACTCTCCCTTCACTGCATGGGAATGGGAGTGAGCTTTTTAAGACAACTCAGATTTGCCACTTAGCTATCCCTTCATTGCATGGGAGTGCGAGTGAGCTTTTATAAACATACAAAGACATGCACAGAGGCAATTAAGAAGCCCTTAATCAAGAAGAAGTCTTCTCTTCACAAAAAAGCATTCATGCAGAGAAACACTTTTGCATGTTAATTCAAAGAGACCCCTTGGGTCTATAAAATGGTGAGCTCCCTCACCCAAAAGATACAGAGAAGGAGCATTTTGAGCGACGAAGTGCTGCTAATTCATTTACTTGCGATTTGTGTTTTCAACATCCATAATATCTTAATCAAAAGAGAGGTTATTGGGTGACTTTTGAAGGCACGAATCAAGAACCAACCTCAATTTTTCTGACCACAATATCCTACCAATTTGCCGACAACACATCACATCAGGTTTCGGACCCATCCCAAGCGGATTGGTGTCGAAGCAAAGTTTCACCCGTGGGTGGTTTGCCTTCGGGCACCCCCCCGCTTTATTGCTTTTGGTGACTATTTCTTTTGTAGTATTTAGCTAGTTTCATGTTTATGCTTTTGTCAAGTTTTTAGTTTATTTAGACTCATTTTAACCATCGTTAGATTTATCTTTTATTTTTCATACACAGGTGCTATTGATTCTTTGTTTGTTTCTTTGAATGCAGATTTGCAACATTAGAGGAGCAGCGAGGAATCTACCTTTACCAACGCAAGCGACGACAACGTTTTGGTTCGCCCATCTTATATGTGGGCACGCGGAAGAAGGAATTCTAAAACAAGTTGTAAAAGACCAACATTTAACGCTCCTATCCCCTAAAAAGGAAGGAGACGCATTGTAACACGAATTTGAAAAGCATATCAATAAAAGGGCCGTTCTTTTTATATTGCTTTGATATCTTGTGTTCATGTTCTTTCTTTTTACGCATTTTTCAATAACATAGGGTTTAAGCGTTATTTTAGTTTCGTTTACATTGCATTTTTAGTTTATCCTTTTTGTTTCCGGAATCTCGTGCTTTCAATGGCGATCACGGTGGGACCTCTGTCCTCTATTTTTTTTAGGTTAAATTACTGATCTGAAATTGCTTGTTTTTTTACAGGTACCTATTTTTCAACATCGACTGTTATTCGTCTTTGTAAGTGACGATTACAGAATTGGTACTCGTTTCACCCCGGGAAAAATAAACTATTCGTCTCACCCTGGAATGATTACTATTCTGATATTCGCCTCACCCAGGGACGAGTATAGTTCTGTGCATTTTTCAGAGCAAATCAGAAACATCCTGTTGGGTAGAGAAGAGGTAGGGGTTTTTAAAGCTTCTGTTAAATTTCTTTTTTCTGTTTTTTGGTTTTCAATTTGTATGGCTTAGGGAAAGATTTCTTTTTCGTTTGCCTATTTCAATTTTTGCAAATTAAAATGAACCCCACACATCACGTGGTATTTTAAACCAAGGAGTTGGTCGTAAAACCCCAACCCTTGAGCAAGACCAAAGGTGGATTCCATTATCACTTTGGCTTGAGATATTGCATCCATTACCTCGATCGCGACTGTTGCTAGACGTAAATCCTGACGAAAGTTGACCGAGTGTAGCTAGGGTGATTCCTAGCGCATGAGGATAAGTCTTCTATGGTAGGTGTCATAAACAGAGTGATTCCCCTTCCGTACCACCTATGTTCCACGTATCATCTGCTCTCATGGGTATATAGAGAGGTTGGTATATCGGTCCGGCAATGGTATATTGAAGGGGCGACCATTTTGGGAGTCATAAGAGCCTTCATAATTGCATTTAAATGTTTCACAAAAATTTTCAAAAACAAAAAAAAAAACAACAAAAACACACTAAACCAGATTTAGGGCACACTATTAATCTTTAAAAGAGATAATCATTGCTTGTGTGTGTATGCTATTTTTTGTTTAGACAAAAAAATCATAAAAAGAAAATCATAAAAAGAATTTTTGCATCTTTAGGTTAGCATTACCATGGTGAATACTCGTAGCCAAGCCCAATCACGGGCAGAAGCTGCAAAAAATGCACCAAGAGAGACAAATCGTCTCCGATATAGCCTTGAAGACTTGGCCATCCCACCTCGATGGCAGGGTACACCAGTTAGTTCACACCATGCAGAACATGGCTCTAGAGGCCCTTCCTTGAGGGGCACTCCAACCCATACAGTCATAGAACATGGCTCTAGAGGCACCTCCTTGAGGGGATCTCCAACTCAGGCCATCAATAGACAAGACTTTAGAACCCCCTCCCTAAGGGGAACTCCTAAGCAACAAGAATATTTTCAAGAAAATAACCAATATATAGCACCTGGTCTAAGTACGAGGCCTCCTTTGGAAGTTCATTTTGGGTGGCCTAGTGATGAAGCATTGTGTACTGCTCTAGAACAACAAAGGGTCCAAAAGGAAGAACCATATGATTTTGTTGTTCCTAATTTACCCCCGATTAATGTCGGACACAGTAGACCATATCCAGAACATCAGGTTCTCCCGACATGGCAAGACAATTCTGCCCGCACTTTTTATGCATATCATAGAGAGAGTGAGGAGGATCACTACATTCCTCAAGAACAGTACTCAGTGCAGAAACGATGCACGTCTACACCTGCTTTATATCCAGATCTCTCATTGAGACCAGAGCTTCAAGTTAATGCTGCCAACCTCGACAAAGGGAAGCAACATATAGGGGTCTCAGAGCACCATGATCGAAACAGATATGTAGGGGAGACATCTAGGCCTCCTAAACAAGAGACGATAGAACAAAATGACTTGGCATTTGCCCAACTAGCCGCCCGCCAAGCATAAATCATGCGGCTTAGGCAAGAACAATAAGAATTAGAACATTTGTGTCGCCTTGATCAAGAGCGCATTCAGCGTCAGACAGCTGAATTGCTTCACAACAATGCGCCTGAGAAGGCCCCAGTCCCTCGTGCACAGCAATATGAGATGTATGTGAGGCACAACCCCCTAGTGCGAGATAGGTCTCCGTGACTTCAACAAGCACTACCTCCAAGACCTCTTAGACCTGAGCGGGAGGCCACTCCCCGCAACCGTGATGGGCATCCTTCGCGGGCACCCATCCATGTTTACAGGCCTAGGCCAAACACTCCTCAAGAAGATTATGAGGATTATTACCAAGAAGAAGAGTGGGCTGAAACGCCCTATCAAGGCAGAAGGGATGCTACCCATTTATCCATCCAAAGGCCTCAAGTTCCCCGCAACCCACAGTGGGAACAAACCAAGGAGGAGGAGATTACGTCCTCCGATGCATACAAAGTGTTGTTAGAACGCTTAGAGACTATGGAACTCAAGACTGCTGGGCCCCAAAAGCCTACCTTATGCCAACTCCGTAGTCATCCGGTGCATCCATCAGTGCCAACACCTCCATACCCCGAACATTTCAAGCTGCCCCAGTTGGCACTCTTTAAAGGGGATGAGGATGCTCAAGAGCATGTGACTCGATTTTTGAGCCAATGCTTTGGTATACAAGACAATGATGCATTGCTATTGAGAACATTCATAACCACATTCGTAGGATCTGCCTCGGATTGGTTTACCCATCTACCGAAGCATAGCATCTACAACTTGGATCAACTAGTGGACGCGTTCCTAGAACGTTTTGCTTTCAATACAAAGAAAAAGGCGTCACTCAGTGATCTAGCTAGCCTCAAATAGTATGAGGAGGAATCTATGGTAGCATATGGGAATCGATGGAGGACGGTGCTTTCAAAGTTGTCCTACCTCCCTCCTATGTCCGACCTAACTCAAATGTTCGCAAAGAGCTGTTTGCGATCGATCTCTGTGCTATTGCAGCTGCAACAATATGCCACTTTAGAAGAAGCTCTGGTGCAAGCTAGACGTATTGAAGAGATCAAGATACAGGATGGTGAAATTGCCAAGCCTAAGAAAAAAGAGTGGAACAAGAGCACCAAAATAGGGAATACGCAACAGAAACCCACCGCGGTCAATCAAGTTGCTATTAATGCCCCTATGCCTGCCCAAGCAACACAGCCTCCAAAGGCTAATTATCAGGCGGTGCCTCACAATAATTATGAGAAAGATAACAAAAAGCAGGATCAAAATCAGCAGCGTCACCCTAAGCGGCAATTTACACCATACACTGAGTCTAGGGACTCCTTGTTTGACCGTTTGTCGCTGGCAAACTTGATTAATCTGTCGGATATTCCAACAATTGATCCTAATGCGCCAAAGCCTAAGGGCTATAGAGAGGATCTTTTTTGTAGATTCCACAGAAGGAAAGGGCATGACCTTAATGTCTATTGGACATTTAAAGGTTTAGTGCAAGATCTCATTGAAAATCACACATTGGTAGTGGATAACCCCATCGCACCCAACAACCAACAAATGGGTGTTTTCAAAGATCCTTTACCCACACATGATGCACAAGCAAAACCTCTTCATGTCAATGAAGTGCATTCGAGTTGCCCCATGGAGGGGTATGTTGGGATGATTAGCATTGTGACAAGAAACAAGAGACACCCAGGAGTTGCCCCCACGATAGCCACCAGGGAAGTTCCATCCATGTCACAACCTCAACCGAATCCTACACAATTGCCCCCGCCTAGACCAATGGCCACGATTCGAACTAGACTTACTCAAAGTCTACGGACCACATCGGCTAGGCTCTCCATTTATGAGCTTATTCAACAATCGGCGCCCATCGGGAAGCTCTCATGGAGATATTAAAGGCAATTGAGCTGCAACCCCATGAAGCAGATTCGTTCAATAATTTTTTGGGGCATGTCAAACAGCTGTATCGAACCAATCATTACCTTCAGGGAAGATGAGCTAAAAATGGTGATTGGAGATGTAGCGGATCCACCCCTGCACATTATTATGCGGGTCAATGGGACTACGCACAAGCGGGTGTTGGTAGACACCGGTTCATCCAGTAACATTATTACAACCGTTGCAATCGAAACATTTGAAACCGCCGACCTCTCACATTGCACCTTCCACTTATACCCTTCGAGCATTCAATGATGCGATATGCTCGACAATTGGCACAATTGTCCTGCCCATACAAGTGGGACAAAAGACCATTCATACGTTGTGCCACATTTTAGAAGGTGAGATGGCTTACAATATCTTGCTTGGGCGGCCTTGGATTTGGGATATGAAGTGTGTCCCTTCAATTGCTCATCAATGTCTGAAGTATACATTTGAAGGACAAGTGCACGTGGTCCCCATAGATTTGGAACCTTTTAAATATTGCAACTCAGTGCAAATCATGCCACGATCGACCCTCCCTTCAACGCATGTGGATTTCCAATTAAATCCATCTAAGAGGGGTCCGACTAAGCAAGAATCTCCATTACCAAATCAATCAAATTCTCAAGCGGGTTCATCTTCTTCATCCAGTCCTCCCACAACGATGCCACCTACGGTGGCCACTCCAACGGACAAAGGAAAGAAGCCCCTGGAAGCGGAACCACCTTTAGTCTCCAACATCTCTATAGAAGAGACGCCTAATAGAATGGAAGTTGAGACGCCTAGTTCACCCCACATGGAGTGGACTCAAGGAGAACTCCCATTCGCTTCCCCTCAATCGCCAACGATTACTCGTTGAGATGTCTAACACAGGCATGGGGGAGTATATAGTGCGCAATGTTGTTGCAACGCCCACACTTCAATCTATGCAAGACATGGGAAGACCTCGACTCCCCATAGGCTCCGTGGTTCCTTTAGGCTACCCACCTAATCAGACAAATTTTATTTTTGGGGGCCTGGATCATGGCGTTGAACCTTCCCGACAAGAAGAGGAAGATGAAGATCCCTTTGTGGAAGATGTCAACTATCTGGCTAACCCAGACTTCGCATTACGATATCTTAGCCAATGCAATTGGCATGGATACGGGTTAGGCGGTATGAACAAGGAATGCATGTTTTGTGCCAACCAAGATACCAAATGCCTTATGATAAGTCGGGAGTAGGGTTTAATCACCCTTTGCCCCTCGACATCTTGGTCAAAAACATGCAAAGCCTAGGGATAGGCAACAAGGATGGGTTGGCATCGGATCCATATGCCAATCCAAATACAACTTATACATTGGGGGATTATTTCCCATTACAAACAAATAACCTTGTTGACCTCAACAACCCTTTCCCTATGGCCGAACAAGGAGAAACCTCATGGACTCACCCACAAGGGGAAGATGGACAAGACCATGAAGGGTCTTCTGAAGATGAGTCGGAGTACGATCATTCGCACGAATATCCAATGAATGACGATCAAGATAGCTTCCTGATGATGTTCCCATTGAATGATCCCAGTGAGCATAGGCTACCTCAACAACAACAATATCCTTTGGACATAGATGACATGTTTGAACACTTACACATAGGTCCAAGACATAGGAGGCATTTCAACCTGGCACAGTTATAGCAATTACTGCACCCGCCACTCTAGGCATATAGAGAGCATCTTCCACTTGGAGACCCTATCAAACCATCAGTGCCTAGGGCAGACCCTGTTTGCAGGTCCGTGCATAGGGCTGATCCCTTTGTGCCAGTGCCTACAGAGCCAGATCCAAAGCACCAAGAGCATCCAGAATGTCAGAGTTGTCACATTTGCGGTAATGGAGATTACAATCATTTCATCAACATGGTCTCCATTGACTTGACCGCCCCCATCCATGATCCAGCCAATCCAACATGATTATTGCATCTAGACATAGAAGCTATAGATTGGGATCGTGCTGACACACCACCATCTCCATCGAGTATTGGCCTTGCGGTGGGATGTTTCATTTCACTCTAGGACAGACTCAGGATGTCTTCCATGTCGAAGAGGAACTTGACGTTCCTAATGATGATCTTAATTCAGCAAACGATATCCATCTAATCCCAATTCCACACCAGTTGGAAGATGGATCCCATATGTCAGTTGAAGCAATGACTGATGTAGACATCGGCACAGATCTAATGAATCCACGGATTCTCAAGGCGGGGGTAAGTCTTTCCCCTAAAGAGCGAGCCGATTATGTTACCCTTCTTAAGGAAAAGAAGGAGGTTTTTGCATGGTCATACAAGGATATGCCGGGACTAGACCCACAGACTAGTCACGCACAATTTAACGCTTGATCCGACAATCAAGCCGATCAAGCAAAAACTACACAAGATGCATCCAACAGTGGCCTTAATGGTAAAATATGAGTTACAAAAGTTGTTGGATGCCCAGTTTGTCATCTCGTGTGGATTATCCGCCATGGTTGTCTAACATGGTTCCTATCAAGAAGCCCGATGGGAGGATTCGCATATGCACCGATTTTTGAGATCTTAACAAAGCGAGTCCTAAGGATGATTTTCCCTTGCCAAGCATCGACGCATTGGTAGACGCTACAACGGGCCACGAAATGCTTTCCCTTATGGATGGTTTCTCAGGATACAATCAGATTCGTATCAATCCCGAGGACCAACTAAAAATGGCATTCACAACGCCTTGGGGGACATTTTGCTATAAGGTCATGCCTTTTGGCCTTAAAAATGCTGGAGCCACCTACCAACGTGCCATGACGTACATCTTTCATGATTACATGCACAAAACTTTGGAAGATTACATGGATGATTTGTTGGCCAAATCTCTTTTGTGCCCAGATCACATCGGTGACTTGAGCAAGGTCCTTGATCGCCTCATTGAGCATAAAGTCAGACTAAACCCCAAGAAGTGCGTCTTTGGCATCACCTCTGGAAAGCTCTTGGGTTTCATAGTCTCCAAATGAGGAATCGAGGTTGACCCAAACAAAGTCAAGGCAATCCTTGAAATGCGTCCCCCAACCACCATCAAGTAGCTCAAGAGTCTGCAGGGAAAGGTTGCGTCGATCAAGCGCTTCATAGCGTAGTTATCTGACAAATGCCGACCCATGAATAAATTATTGCATAAGGGGGTCACATTTCATTGGGATGACGAGTTCCAGTCAACCTTTGATGACATTAAATAGTACTTGGCTTCACCGCCAGTATTGGCACCACCTAGACCAGGAGTGTCATTCTATTTATACATCTCATCCACTGAGGTGGCACTGGGTGCCATGCTCGTCCCAAAAAAATGAACTTCACAAAGAACAGGCTACATACTATCTTAGCCGCACCCGGTCGGTTATGAACTTAACTATGCATACGTTGAAAAGCTCGCGCTGGCGGTGGTGTTTGCTACCAAAAAGCTACGCCACTACATGCTTAGTAATAAGACGTATGTTGTGTCTAAGGAGAATCCATTGCGATACATGATGAGTCGTACTTATCATAGTAGCCGCACGGCGAAATGGATCATGTTGTTGACGGAGTTTGACATAGAGTTCATTGGACAAAAATCCATAAAAGGTCAAGTCATCGCCGATCAACTAGCCGAGGCTCCTCTTGAAGATGATCAGCCTCTAAATTTTGAACTACCTGATGATGGGGTCTTCCATGTTTTAGAGTCGCCATATTCTGATGAGCCTGAGTCACAGGCTGACATAATCCTATTCTTCGATGGTTCTAAATGTGAGCAAGGGGGTGGTGCGGGAATTGTATTCTTCACTCCACAAGGTGCTCCAATGCCCTTGTCATTTAAATTAGACTTCCCATGCACCAACAACAATGCGGAATACGAAGCCTTGCTCATAGGTCTTCAGACAAGCAATCACCATGAACATTAAACGATTGAACATCTTTGGTGATTCGACTGTTAATTGTCAATCAAGTAAAGGGGATATTCCAATGTAAATGTCCAGTTTTGCGGGCCTATAAAGCCCTTGTGGACAAATTCTTGGCACAACTTGAATGGTATGACATCGAGGCACTCCCTCGATCATCAAATCATTTTGCGGATACTATGGCCTCCTTGGGGTCACTCATCCCGTAAGACCCTTCTGGTGAAATGACAACCATTCAGGTTAAAACATTATCGCAATCTGCGATGGAGCATGCAAGCTTTGATCTGACGCCGAGAATCCACATGATCCAGATTGAACCATCTTCGGATAAGTTCTCTCCAATTCGAGATTGTTTGACTCAAGCCAACTGGGGGTCCTTGTTCTCCCCGACCCCTCTTACTAGCAACACCACGTTGTTTTTACAAGTTCTTTCCTGCTCAGCTTTTGTTCGGGATGGACTTCAAGAGGGATTGGTCATTCATACTATCGAGGTTTTTGATCAGCAAGATTGGTACACACCCATTCGGGATTACCTCAAGCTAGGTAATCTCCCACTTGGATTGACACAAGCCACGAAAAGATCATTCAAACAGAAAGCGGCAAAGCATGTCTTGTTAGGAGACATTTTGTATCGTCAAAATTATGAAGGAATCCTCCTTCGTTGTTTGGACCAAGCAAGAGTCCGCTTGGGCGATCACCCAAGCTCACGATGGTACATGTGGTGGCCACTTCAGCGGTATGGCCATCGCAAAGCGCATTCTTCGCATGGGTTATTATTGGCCATCTTTAGAGCGAGATTGTTGCGCATATGTGAAGAAGTGCATGAAGTGTCAGCACCATGCTAATTTGACACACGTACCTTCTCAGGCCTTGCAACCGATTCAATCGGTTTGGCCTTTTTCATAGTGGGGCTTTGATCTAATTGGAAAGATCTCCCCTGTGTCGTCTGGTCATCACACGTTTATTTTAACGGCCATAGAGTACTTTACCAAATGGGTGGAAGCAATTCCACTGACCACTACGACTGGATCCCGCATTGCGGAGTTTATTTTGCATAACATCATATGTCATTTTGGTATTCCATCCAAGATCCTGTCAGATAATGGGACACCATTCAAGAATAAAGATGTGCGTGCTTTGACCACAAAGTACAAGATTCAAGCACAGCTTTTCAACACCCTATTATCCGTAGGCAAATGGGCAAGCAGAGGCGTCAAACAAAATGCTAGTCGCCATTCTCAAAAAGACAGTTGCATACAATCATAAAGACTGGCACATTTAGATCCCGCTTGCCCTATGGGCTTATCGCACCAACATTCGAACGCCCACTGGGGCAACTCCATTTTCGTTGGTGTATGGCTCCGAGGCGGTCATGCCTTTTGAGTTGGAAATCCCTTCCCTACGCATTTCAATGCAAGAGTTCATCGATGATGACACTGCGCGGTAGGCCCGGTTAGATCAACTGACGTTGCTCGACGAACGACGCGTTAATGCTCTCGAGCATTTGCGTATCTATCAAGAGCGACTTAAGAAAGCATACAACATGAAAGTCCACCTTAGGGAATTTTAGGTTGGTGACTTGGTCTTAAAAGAGAACCAACAGAATTCTAATTTGCCGTCCCATCTACGGGACAAGTTCGTGGCAAACTGGTTAGGTCCTTACATCATTGACAATAAAATAGGACCTAGAACATACCGGCTTGCCTCTCTTGAAGGAATCAAGGAAACAGAACCCTTGAACATCATTCATTTGAGGCCATTCCACATCTAGAGAGCCATAGTCCAACAAAAAGCTCCAAGGATTATCACAATCGCTTGGTCAACCCTAAATGCTCCAAAGGTATCTATAAACCCTTTGGTCAAACTAAAAGCTCCAAGGATTATCATAATCGCTTGGTCAACCCTAAATGCTCCAAAGGTATCTATAAACCCTTTGGTCAAACTAAAAGCTCCAAGGATTATCATAATCGCTTGGTCAACCCTAAATGCCCCAAAGGTATCTATAAACCCTTTGGTCAAGACAAAAGCTCCAAGGATTATCATAATCGCTTGGTCATCCCTAAATGCCCCAAAGGTATCTATAAACCCTTTGGTCAACACAAAAAGCTCCAAGCATTACCATAACTGCTTGGTCAACATAAATATTCAAAAATCAACAAAAACAAAAAAAAAAATCAAAATCACAAAAACAATTGCATTTCAATTCCATGCATACTCAAAAAAAAAATCAAAATCACAAAAACAATTGCATTTCAATTCCATGCATTCTCAAAAAAAATCAAAATCACAAAAACAATTGCATTCCAATTCCATGCATTCTCAAAAAAAAATCAAAATACAAAAATATAGGTTGCATTAAGCATTGCATCCATACATTGCATACTTCGCTAGGTCATACAAGTCAAAAGCACCATAGACAGTCATTACTTGGCAATTCCATCCTTTTCCACCTCAGATCCATTTTCATAAACGCATACATCCAGCATATCACCCTTTTATTTTAGCATCGTCAGTTGTCTCCTAATGTATATAGGGTTTTCGTCATTCAGATGTCTTTAAATTTCTAGCCAAAACTGTACACAGTTAAGCAGATTTTACACGGGAAAGTTTTACTTGGATCACACCTTGTTACGTAGCATCCCAACACAAATTAACACACATATAAAAATTCCTAAGTTGTGTGAACGAAAGATGAAACCTGCACAGTAATCCAGGTCACCATAAGCGAAATGGCTATCTTGCTCATCCCCCGTGCGAATGACCCTAGGAATGCCGAGAGTTGGCAAAAGGACAAGCATCCTCCCTACCCAATTCCCCATGAATCCCAAGTTCTCAAAAGTTGCAAAACATCAAAAATTTGCAAAATGTCAAAACACTAAAATTTGACATCCTACAGTGCACACATCAAAAGGCACAAACAATAGTGATTCTCGTCACTCCATATCCAAATCCCTTGCTCAAAAAAAAAAAAAAAAAACATAATAAAACAAAAATAAACAGTGATTTTATCACTACAAAGGAGCAAGTATCCCAATACAATTGAAGAAAAGAAGGGAGTCGAACTTGAATCCCTGGAACTCTCAGCATTTCGACAGGTCATGAGGCAAGCTTCAGTACCGGTTTGGTTGATAGCCTATCGGTCACTGGCGGTAAACCTCCCGCATGACGATATATCTGCCACATTAACTTGTGTGCAGATCAATGTTTGCATGTGGATGAGCTAGCTTATGGTATCCTAGATAGCATCGTAGATTAATCCGACTAAATACAATAAAGGAGTTAGTGGAGCTAATTAGGTGATCCTCAGTATAGGTTCGATTGAAAGCCCATCTGGCACCGGCGGTATCTTGATGAATACCACATAAACGAACTCAATTGCACACACAGGGATGTGAAATAACTTGGTTAAATTCAAGTCGAATTTAGACCTTGTTTAGAAGTCTCGCGAGATAAATGTACAGTCTTGGCTAGTTAGTTAAAATATCTGAATCTCAGAAAAGCTTAACTACATTTTAAAAAACAACTGTCACATTTTATTTCGTACATCACCATCAAAATATATGCAAAATACAAAAACAAAGTTTTCACATGCAAAGTCCACAAAGTCATCCCATTAGTACAGCAAGTCAGTCCAATCTTGTACAGTCTATGGTGCATCGACACGTCATCAACAACTCATTTCATTCATTCCATATGCATACATCATACAAATTAGAAACATCGCATTCATAATCGCATTTGCATACATCAATGTAAATACATATACATAAAAACAAAATAGCCAATATCCACAAACACATAACAAGTAAAAGTGCTAACAACGCACCTTTGCACTTGACATTCAATGGCATAAAAAGAAAAAAAAAAAAAAAAAAGAAAAACAAAAACAATAAAAAAAAACAAAAAAAAACAACCAAACAATAAAAAAAAATGCAAACAAAAACAAACTAATAAATTGTCGGACACAAGTGCTCTTGCACTTAACCTCTTGGCATAAGAAAATCGATGTCGGGGCTTACCTTGTCACTATCCTACTTCCCCAAGAAGGCTACCATAGCCGGACCGCTCCACGGGAAGACGGATTTTCGCCAATTTACCCCCAAATGGCATCACCAAAATGGGTTCACACCCACCAAAAATAGGTCAAAAAATCAAGAAACCGCTCGAGCATTCAACGGACAACATCTAAAGGCACCCTCACTTAAGTCATCTTGGGTCAAGCGACTCGTCGCTTTTCTCATGGTCGTCATTCCTTCATCGATTCGTCGCTTGAGGGGGTAGTCACACTTAAGTCACCAATCAACAAACACACACCCAATCAAGGCAATGGCATGCATTCAAAGAATCATTGACAAAGACAATCACGCTCCTGCTTGGGGCAGCAAACAAGCAATAATCACAAATTGATCAAACACTTGGCATTCGTGAATCATGAACACAAGGTTCCCCCGTGGACAAAAGGTTGCGCCCTTTGCCTATTCATGACTGATCAATGTCCAAGCTCAAGTCACACCTCACCAAAATAGGTTAATACTTGAAATCAAGTTCCTTAGCTCGTCAGAAGCAAGGATTCAAGAATGCATGCCCTTTCCATACTTGGGGCATCAAGAGTTGGTTAGGTTACTGAGAAACCCTAATCATTAGTGCTTTGGTTATCTATTTTTGCTCAACACTGCACCATGTGCAGCGCTTCCCAAAAAGGGGCATCTGTAGACACCAAAACAGCACCAATCCGATTATGTGACAACAAGCACTGATCGCACTAACACACATAGCCCCTAGGGCAGCCCCAGAGGTTAAAACAATGGTTCTAACCACTCACACAGTAGTTTTACAAGTCAGGGATCAATTTGGCACCTTTTAGACACTTTGCTACTTATTCGTCCCACCCAGGGACGAGTGCGGATTAGTACTCGTCTCACCCAGGGACGAGTGAGGATTGATACTCGTCTCACCCAGAGACGATTACCAGCGCTCGCTCCGGGGTGGGACGAACGCCAGGTTTGACAAGAAAAAAGTCAGATCTCGACGCATGACAACTCAGAACTGCCACTTAGCTTTTCTTGCATGGCATAGGAGTGCGAGTGAGTTCTTTTGACAACTCATATCTGCCAATTGACTCTCCCTTCACTGCATGGGAATGGGAGTGAGCTTTTTAAGACAACTCAAATTTGCCACTTAGCTATCCCTTCATTGCATGGGAGTGCGAGTGAGCTTTTCTAAAACATACAAAGACATGCACAGAGGCAATTAAGAAGCCCTTAATCAAGAAGAAGTCTTCTCTTCACAAAAAGCATTCATGCAAAGAAACACTTTTGCATGTTAATTCAAAGAGACCCCTTGGGTCTATAAAATGGTGAGTTTCCTCACCCAAAAGATACAGAGAAGGAGCATTTTGAGCGACGAAGTGTTGCTAATTCATTTACTTGCGATTTGTGTTTTCAACATCCATAATCTCTTAATCGAAAGAGAGGTTATTGGGTGACTTTTGAAGGCACGAATCAAGAACCAACCCCGATTTTTCTGACCACAATATCCTACCAATTTGTCGACAACACATCACATCAGGTTTCGGACCCATCCCAAGCGGATTGGTGTCGAAGCAAAGTTTCACCCGCGGGTGGTTTGCCTTCGGGCACCCCCCGCTTTATTGCTTTTGGTGACTATTTCTTTTGTAGTATTTAGCTAGTTTCATGTTTATGCTTTTGTCAAGTTTTCAGTTTATTTAGACTCATTTTAACCATCGTTAGATTTATCTTTTATTTTTCATACACAAGTGCTACTGATTCTTTGTTTGTTTCTTTGAACGCAGATTTGCAGCATTAGAGGAGCAGCGAGGAATCTACCTTTACCAACGCAAGCGGCGACAACGTTTTGGTTCGCCCATCTTATATGTGGGCACGCGGAAGAAGGAATTCTGAAACAAGTTGTAAAAGACCAACATTTAACGCTCCTATCCCCTAAAAAGGAAGGAGACGCATTGTAACACAAATTTGAAAAGCATATCAATAAAAGGGCCGTTCTTTTTATATTGCTTTGATATCTTGTGTTCATGTTCTTTCTTTTTACGCATTTTTCAATAACATAGGGTTTAAGCGTTATTTTAGTTTCGTTTACATTGCATTTTTAGTTTATCCTTTTTGTTTTCGGAATCTCGTGTTTTCAGAAACTAATAGACTTGAATGTTTTACAGGAAGAGATACCTCCGCAAGTAACCAGAGAGCTAAAGGTATATATAGTCAAATTGATCTATTATGTGATTATGTATTTCTAAATTTGGCTAATCCTTGTTATTTGATGTATATTTTCTACTTATGCAAGATATTGATTTTAATTTGGCAGTCCTATCACATTTAAAAATAGAAAGAAGCTAAGATACGAAGGTTTAATGTTGCCTCTTTAAAATAAAAATGAATAAAGAAAATCATTTAATGCTCAACTTTAGGAAGAATTAATTAAGGATATAGTTTTTGTTTGCAATGTAAAAATAATAAAAAACAAAAAGAAACCCAACATTAGCAAACTATGATAGAGGACAGTTATGAGTTTGTTATATCGAATAAATTCTCCTTACACCCTTAAGGAGAAAAAATAAAGAGGGTTGTGGTTTTTGTTTTTGAACACAATTGGAGGTTTGAATGAAGAGCATGTGGAACAATGAGAATACTTGGACCTTCACTTGAGAAGAAAGATAGAGCTAAAAAAGACCTTTCACCAGTGAGCACTTGAGGTTTCTCCAAAACAAGGCCTCTCTAGCAATTTAAGGTACATCTTTGTTATATAAGAGTCTTTGATAAAATATAATTTAAGTCTTTGTGTTGAAACGAAAACTATGGCTCATCTATTTCAAATATATATGTATACATTTCTAGAATGGAGTAGAATACCGAGGCACTCCTCTTGTTATGCCAATTATGGTATTATAGAAACCTGACACGGTTGCTAAAGATACTACTTAAATTTTATAGTATAGTGCTTGAAATAATATTTACACCAAATTCTGTTCTTCACCATAATCTAGATGGGACGTATCTTTATTGCCAATCCTCAATGAGACTCCATTGGTGAGAATGAAAGAGAAAGACATGCAAACCTTAGACTCTATAGAAGATGTTGCTATTATCAACCTGGTTTATGTACATCCATCTAGCCGTATAGTTTATATCTATTGATGGGTTGTAGTGGAAATAATCATCGTGTGAGTCCATTCAGAGTTTAAGATCATCATTTGGACCACACCTTGGAAATAACTAGGCTCTATTAGCATGCATGACTTTACTTAGTCTTATTGTGCATGTTGTGTACAATGTTAGTTGGGGTAAGTAGATTTCACCTATAGAAGATGTAGAAGATATTTGGAAGCCAGGACTTTAGGTTTGATGTATAATAATCATGAGATACATAATCACCAAGTGGCACCGGTTAGCCACCCTTAGGAAATACCTGCATGGCACATTCATCGCATATGCATAAATTAGACCCTAGGAAGATGTTTTCTAAGGTTTATATTTTCCACATTTAAAGTGCAATAGATCCCAAAGTACCCTAAAATTTCCTTATTTGTGTAATATTGATGACTACCGATGGTGGTAATTATGGACCCTTCGTAGGAACGTTTTCTACACTTCACCTTGGGCAACATGGCATGTTGATGTGAGTGTAGGGCTTAAGTTTGTAGGTTTTCAATCAATGGCATGATATTTAACCTCTTTGAAGCAAAGGATCCTTTTGATTTAACTTCCATATGAGTCATACGTTGGTAGCAAAGAAAACCTAGTATGTCTTAAAATGAATAGGAGATATTTCATCTCATAACTTAGCAACTAAAGCCCTCGGGTTAGATAGATATAATTAAGAAAAAATTAAAAAGACAATCACTTAAGAAAAAATGAGTATTTAGAATTGGAATATCCATAACATTGGGTCTTTAACATCTATAGGGTATTCATGAAGGATAACCTCTTTTAGTATTGAATAAAGAATAAATTTTGTGGTTCTTATTATTTATCTTAATGTGTTAGTCTAAGGATGTCTAATTCATTTTTAGAAGAAGTTTTGTATTATGATTTATGTTGTGAGTAAGAATTGAAAAAGAGTAGGGATGTTTGGAAATTATGATGAAAAAGAACCAATTTTATTTATATTGAAATTGAAAGGCTTAGTTGAAATAAAATATGTCTTTATTTTAAGCATTGCAATATCGTGGTTATTGTGTAATTGATTAGTATTTTGTAAACTTGGTAAGGATCTAACTTTACTATATGCTTTATGGAAATTTTTATTTGATTTATTGTATGGAATCTCAATTAAAGATGTAAATTGTAATTATCCATGTATATTGTATCCGTTATACTTGTGAGAAATGGAAATCACTAGGTTAGTAAGGGATTGGGCATGGGATCCAATGAAAATAAAGGGAAACTTATGGGGGTTCCTCGATTGGTCTATTGTAAATATATTAACCAAGATATGGACTCCTAAGTAATAGGGTATTAAAGAAAGAAACAAGTTATTGTGAGGATATTATGGGATCCCCTCACTCCTAAATAGAAAGATAAACCATATGTATTAGAAAGACTTGATAACAAGGAGGGTTCTTACACAACCGATTGAGGTATTAAAAAAAGACTCTTGAAATCATTTTTGTATGTTGACAAATGAACTGGTAATAAAGATATAAGAATGGATATTTTTGAGGCTGGGTTTATACCCTATGAGGGTTCCGAGGATATATGCATCTATTTATATTTTTTGGAACTTGTTACTTATTGCTTTAAATGATATGAATGTAGAAGAAATAGGATGTGGTTATTTTGCATTGATGATAAGCACTTAATAGATGATGTTTTGATGAATATTGAGTATCTCTTTAAGTTTTTACAATTGAATAGATAGTAATGGTTAATATATGATACAAAGAACAATGTTGTTACATTTATGCTTTAATGAAAAGTAAAATTAGATGGATGTTGAATACCCATTTACTTTCTCTGAAAGAGTATAGTATTTTTAGTTATGTTTCTTATACTTGAATGAATGTTGTATAAAGGATATTCCTACCATGATTATCTTAGGGTAGGTGGGTGTATTTTTGTAAGGTTTTTATTAAATGAATGTCATCCTAGATAAACCCTATGGTTAGGATTGGAACTAAGGGAGACGTATTTTTATAATCCTCTAGGATTATTATGGGCACTTTAATAGCATATTACTAAATTTTGTTCCAAAATTAAATGAGCTTAGAGTTCCATTGTAACTAAATCCTTATGATGGGATCTCCAAAAGAGAGGTACTCATATAATAGAAGAAGACATCTCCATTAAACTAGTTAAGGAATGACAGACACTAGCTTAATGGTGCACAATAGTTCTACACTAAAAGAAGTGTGTATAACTACAAGAAGCTTATGCCTAAAAAGGATACTAGTTAAGGAATGATGGATACTAGTAGGGAAATTGGCATCCCTTTTCTCAATCGAATTATATAGAACTAACCCTCGTGCCATGGTCAAAAAGTCCTTCCAAAAGAAAGTAAGGAAATTTAGGGTAACCACACAAAGGTTCCATTTTGAGTTGTATGAGTAGTGAGTAAAGTTAAACCCCAAATTTAACATGGGATAATGACCACTCCTATCCAATTGGGGGATGTTGCAACATTTGAAACATGGAAGTGGAATAATAAGCTTCTAAGGAATTTATCTAGATTATCTGAACTTGCTTTGTGATCTTTAGGAGAAACAATATTGGGTAGATTTTAGGGTTGTTACAGTTGGTATCATAGCATGGTAATAGACCTTTATGCTTATCAAAGTTGACCTCTAATGTAGGAATAGAATATTACCTAGAAATAACCTATCCATATTTGGTTTGATGTGCACCCTGGAAGGATAGAATATTCTTATGGGATTAATGGTTCAATAGAAAGACCATTAATCAAAAGAATGATCTTACTCTTCAAAAGACACCTCACTAAAAATAGGTGCATTATATGATACTCTTTAACATTGATTTAAGGATACATGTTAGTTTTATTTGAAATATAAAACAAACTAAGTGTATGAAATATTGGAATATCACCTAAGATGCGATACTAGAATATCCAAGAGTAATTGTGTTAGGTACATGATAGACAGGACAAAGCCACATTCAAGCTCCAAGCTCACCCAATCAAGGACTAGATGATTCATGATCTTGAGAGGGAAGTTTGGGAGTTGTAAGTAGAGTAGTGGAAGACCTCACATCTATGTTTTATCACCTATAATAATAAATAGAACTGCAATGGTAGGCATTGGAAATTTTAGTAAACTTGAGTTCTTCAACTAGAACTTTATAAAGAGTGGACTTACCAATTGTTGTAGTAGAAAATAAAAAAGAAATGAATCTAGAAGTTCCAAGTGATGAGTCTATTGAAATAATTGAACCAAAGAATATCATGGTTACTTTACATACATAAGAATAATTTGTAGTAGCCCAACCAAATAGGGTCAAGGAAGATATGTAGGAAAAAACATGTGATATGGCTTGTTAGGTGGAACTAAATCTACAACCAAGGAAAACTTTATTCATATATGCTAATCTATCATAAAAAGGCTATTGACCCTTGAGAAAAATAAAGAGTGCAAGATTATTGCAATAGGAAAAAGAGAAAATTAAGAAGAATAAGAAAGACTCTCACTCCGCAAAGAAGAAATAAAGGAAATGAGAGGAGAGTAAAAATAAAAGGAAGGACACTACTAATGAATCTTGACCTCTAAAAAACCAAGTGCAGAATCTTCAGAGTTACATAAGGATAAAAATTGAAAACAACACTTGAGACCCAATATAGGGTGCTTTGTTTATGGAGGACCCCATTATTACAAATGATATCCTAAACCAATTGGATCCAACACTCAACCAGAAGAACCAAGTTCCAGGAAGATGCAGCCTTTGGGAGTCAAAAACTAGATGGAAAGACTAGCCAACCTATTTTGGAAGGTATAAAATTTTATTATAAGATTTATATAAACCTTCTATTTTTCTAGTTAGGTCAAGGATATTTCAGAAAGGTCAAGATGCTTGGTAGAAGGGTTTAAAGTAGAGTATGGTTCTAGATAAATCTACTTCAAGGATCAATGTTATTTCGACATAAAAGTCATCTTACCTAATGGGTCCATAGAATGACATCTTTATGTAGCTTCCCTCCATGCATTGGATGTTATTTTTAGGATGGATTGGTTAAAATCCCACAAGTTTATAATCAATTTCCATGATAGATGGATTGATTACACTGATAGTGATAATCAAATAAGGTGAATTGCCAATGAAAAAGGTTCCTTTTAACCTTGGTTACTTTCAGTAATGCAACTAAAGAAGACCATGAAAAGGAGTGGATTAATTTTCATGGTCAAATTTAATGAAGTTGAGACAAATAAAAAAGAATAGGCGTTTGGCATACACCCAATATTACAAGAGTATAAGGATGTATTTCTTGAATATTTACCCATATTACCTTTGAAAAGGGAGTTTGATTTCACTATAGAACTTTTGTTGGGGATAGAACCAATCCATAGGATCCTTATAGGATGAACCCTATAGATATGGAGTTAAAATTTCAACTCTAAGGGCTATTAGAAAAAGGGTTGATAAAACATATTGTGCCACCCTGGGGTGCACATGTGCTATTTGTTAAAAAGAAGGATGGATCATTGATATTGTGTATTCAATATAGAATTTTGAACAAAGCAACCATCAAAAATAGATATCCCTTGCCCAGAATAGAGGATTTATTTGATCAATTTAAAGGGGTAACCATTTTCTCCAAAATTAGCCTAAAGTTAGGATATCATCAGCTGAGAATACATGAGGAAGATACTCATAAAACTACCTTAAAAACTAGAAATATACACTATGAATTTACAACACTACCATTTGGACTATCGAATGCTCTAGCAATCTTCATGAATCTAATGAACAGTGTGTTTAGGAGATAGTTAGATCAGTTTTTCTTGATATTTCTAGATGACATTGTGATATACTCAAGGAATAAGTAAGAACATGATAAGCACATAAGGACAATGTTTGAGCTATTAAGGGAAAATTGAATCTATGGTAAACTATCAAAGTGTGACTTTTATGCCCCCGAGGTCCAATATCTAAGGTATATTATCTCTATAGATGAGATTTTAGTATATCCAAAGAAAATTGAGGCCATTGTGAGTTGGCCATGATCCACCAATGTGTCACAAGTATGGAGTTTTATGGGCATCACATGATATTATCGATGCTTTTTTAAAAAATTACTCTAAAAGTTTCTACCTAATAACCAACCCCTAGAGGAAGGGAAAGGAATTTAAATGGATCAATAAATGTGAGGCAAAATTTGAGTTATTAAAATAAAAACTCATTACTACACCTATTTTGAAAAGTCCAAACCCACAAGGAAATTTCTTAGTATGTACATATGCATCATTAGAAGGTTTGGGGGGCATCCTGTACCAAGAAGAATCAATAGTAGCATTTGAGTCAAGTAAACTCAAGAAAATATGAAGTAAATTATGCTACACATGACTTGGAACTGGCAATAGTAGTGCATACCCTTAAGATATGACAACACTATCTATTAGGTAAACCATTTGAACTTTAAACTGTCCATCAAAGTTTGAAGTATGTCTTCACTCAACTATTGTGGAATGTAAGACAAAGATAATGGATCGAGTTCTTAGTTGAATATGACTTCAATATAGAATATATCAAAGGAAAATAAAATAAAGTTGTAGATACCTTAAGTAGATGGAAGCATGTAGCTACTCTAACCTATAGCCATATAGACTTAATGGACCAAGTCAGAAAGATGCAAACTCAGGACTAACTTTACAAGGATATCCAAGAAAATATGGCAGGAACTTCTGATGGAAACCCATATTATAGCATTAAGGATGGACTCTTATACTTCTAGGATAGGATCATGACACTAGAATATGGTGACTTAAGGAGAGACATTATGCAGGAGTCCCTTAAATGTCCTTATTCTACCCATCCAAGAGGATCCAGTATGATGGAAAATATGAAAAAGACTTTTTATTGGAGAGGAATGAAGAAGGACATAAATAAATTTATCACTAGATGTTTGGAATGTCATAAGGTGAAAGTAGAACATTGATACTTAGAAATTTTTCTTTACCCCCATGATATACCTATCCAAAAGTGGCAAGTAATATCCATGGACTTTATTGTGGGATTACCTAAGAATAGATTCCAACATGATGCAATACTTGTCATAGTGGAAAAATTGACCAAGGTTTCACACTTCATACCAGGAAGCACCAAGGATGATGCAATTTTTGTGGCTAATAGATTTTCCAAGGAAATATTCAAATTACATGGATTTCCTAAAGTAATTATATCTGATAGAGATTCTAGATTCACTTCTACATTCTAGAAAGCCTTACATTGGGCTATAGGGACAAATTTGAATATTAGTTATGCTTACCATCCAAAGACTAAAGGTTAGATAGAGAGAGTTAACCAGGTTTTGGAATACATGCTTTGCATGTACTATATGGATAAAAAATCTAAATGGGAAGATTTTTTACACCTGGTTGAATTTACTTATAACAATGTACATCATGCTTCTTTGGGAATGGCTCCATTTGAAGCACTATATGGTATAAAATGCTAAACACCCCTATCATGGGAAAATTAAAAATATAGGATTGCCATTGGACCAAATGTAGTACAAGAGATGGAGGAAGAGCTAAAAATGATTAGATCGAGGCTCAAAAAAGCCTCTGGTTGTCAAAAGAGTTATGCCAATAGAAAGTGAACCCCTAGAGAATTTTCTATAGGGTATAGAGTAATTCTCAGAGTAAATCCCATGAAGAGTGCCATCAAATCGATCAAATAGGATCTTAGATATGTTGGACCCTTTAAAATCACTAAGAAGATAAGTCCAATCACCTATCGTCTCTCCTTGCCACCCAATCTATCCAATATCCATGATACTTTTCATGTATCCTTGCTTAGAAAGTATGTAGCTAATCCTTACCATGTATGGAACTTGTCTAACTTGTTGATAAATGACCCTGTAATGATTGAAGTTCAATCGATAAAACTTTTGGAGTTACATTCCAAACAAATGAGGAACCAAACTCTGGAACAATGTAAATTTCAATGGGACTGGTACTCTAAAAATGCTACTTGGAAGAAAGTAGCAGATATGCAAAAATATTTTCCATACTTATTTGAATGAATAAATTTAATTTTTTATCTTATTATATGACACTGATGAAACACATAATACTGTGTTTAGTACAAGGGGGGTAGTATGTCATGACCCTCCCTTGGACAACTATTTTCAAATAAAAATACTTAAGAACATATATGTGATATTTACTGATATTTTAAGTGATACTTATAAGATTCTAATGATACATGATATGGAACTAATAGACTTGTTCATTTTGTAGGATAGGTACCTCTGCAAGTAACCAAAGAGATGAATGCATATATAGTCAAATTGATCTATTATATGATAACGTATTTCTAGATTCAACTAACCCTTTCTATTTGATGTATCTTTTCTACTTATGCAAGATAATTGATATTAATTTGGAACTCCTATCATATTTAGAAAAAATAAAGAAACTAAGATAAGAAGGTTTAATATTACCTCTTTAAAATAAAAATGAAGAAAGAAAATTATTTAAAGCTCAACTTTAAAAAGAATGAATTAAGGATATAGTTTTTGCTTGCAATGGAAAAAAAAAAAGAAAAACAAAAAGAAACCCAACATTAGAAAAATGTGATAGTGGACAGTTATGAGTTTGTTATATCGAATGCATTCTTCTTACCCTTAAGGAGGAAAAATAAAGAGGGTTGTGGTTTTTTTTTTAATACAATTTGAGGTTTGAATGAAGAGCATTTGGAATAGTGGGAATCCTTGGACCTTCGCTTGAGAAGAAATATAGAGCAGTAAGAGAGCTTTCACCAATGAGAACTTTAGGTTTCTCTAGAACAAGGCCCCTCTAACAATTTAAGGTACATATTTGTTGTATAAGAGCCTTTGATAATAAATAATTTAAGTCTCTATGTTGAAACAAAACCTATGGTTCATCTATTTTAAATATATATGTATACATTGTTGGAATGGAGTAGAATACTAAAGCACTGCTCTTGTTATGCCAATTATGGTATTATAGAAACCTGGTGTCATTGCTAAAAAGAGCACTTGAATTTTATAGTATAGTGCTTGAAATATAGTTTACATCGAAGCCTGTTATTCACCATAATCTAGATGGGATGTATCTCAATTGCTAGTCCTCAATGATTATTCATTTGTGAGAATGGAAGAGAAAGATATGCAAACTTGAGACTCTACAAAAGATATTATTGTTCTCAACCTAGTTTACGTGCATCTATCTAGCCATATAGTTTAGATCTACTGGTGGGTTGTAGTGGAAGTAATCACCATGTGAGTCACCACACCTTGGAAGTCACCAGGCTATATTAGCATGCATAGCTTTACTCAGACTTACTATGCATGCTATGTATAGTGTTGGTTGGGGTGAGTAGATTTCACCTATCGAAGACATAGTAAACCTTTGGAAGCCAAGACTATAGGTTTGATGTATAATCATCTTAATATCTATGATCACCAAGTGGCATCGGCCAACCACCCTTAGGGAACACCCACGTGGCAACTTCACCACATACTCATAAATTAGATCCCAGGAAGATTTTTTTGAGGTTTAGATTTCCTACATTTAAAGTGGAATAGATCCTAAAGCACCCTAAAACTTCCTTGCCTATGTAATATTGATGACTATCAATGATGGTAGTCATGTATCCTTCATAGGGAAACTGTATACACTTCACGTAGGGAAAATGGTATGTTAATATGAGTGTAGGGCTTAAGTTTGTAGGTGTTCAATCATTGACATGATGTTTGATCTCTTTGAAGAAGAGGATCCTTTGGATTTAATTTCCATGTGAGTCATACGTTGGTAGAAAATAAAACCTAGTATGTCTTAAAATGAGTAGGAGATATTTCATCTCATAACTTAGCAACTAAATCCTTCAGGGTATATAGATATAATTAAGAAAAATTAAAAAGACAATCACTTAAGAAAAAAATAGTATTTCGAATTGGAATATCCATAATGTTGGGTCCTTAACACCTATAGGGTATTCATGAAGGATAACATCTTTTAGTATTGAATAAAGAATAAATGTTGTGGTTCTTATTATTTATATTAATGTGTTAGTCTAAGGATTTCTAATTCATTTATAAAATAATTTTTGTATTATGATCTATGTTGTGATTAAGCCTTGAAAAAGAGTAGGGATATTTTTAGAAATAATGATGAAATAGAACTAGTTTTATTTATAATGAAATTGAAAGGCTTAGCTGAAATAAAAGATGTTTTTATTTTAAGCATTGCAATATCTTGGTTATTGTGTAATCGATTAGTATTTTGTAAACTCAATAAGGATATAACTTTACTATAGGCTTTATGGAAATTTGTATTTGATTTATTGTATGGAACCTTAATCAATTATGTAAATTGTAATTATCCATGTATGTTGTATCCGTTATAATTTTGAGAAATGGAAACCACTACCTTAGAAATGGATTGGGCATGGGGCTCAATAAAAAGAAAGGGGAACTTATGGGAGTTCTTTGCTTGGTCTATTGTAAAGATATTAACCAGGATATAGACTCCTGAGTAATAGAGGATTAGAGAAAGAAATAAGTTATTGTGAGGATATTATGGGATCCCCTCACTCCTGAACAGAAATATAAACCATATGTATTTGAAATATTTGAGAAAAAGGAAGGTTCTTACACACATAATTGAGGTATTGACAAAATGAATCTTGAAATCAGTTTTGTAAGTTGGAAAATGAACTGGTAATAAAGATATAAGAATGGATATTTTTGAGGCTAGGTTTATACCCCATGAGGGTTCCCGAGATATATGTTGTGTCTATTTATCTTTTGTGGAACTTGTTACTTATTGATTTAAATGCTATGAAAATACAGTAATAGGATGTGGTTATTCTATAGTGATGATAAACACTTAATAGATGATGTTTTGATGAATATTGAGTATATCTTTAAAAGTTTCTGCATTTGAATAGATAAAAATGGTTAATATATGATACAAGGAACAATGTTGCTACATTTATGAAATAATTAAAGGTAAAATTAGATGGATGTTGAATACCCACTTACTTTACATGAAATATTATGGTATTTTTAGTTATGTTTCTTATACTTGAATGAATGGTGTATAAAGGATATTCTTACCATGACTACCTTAGGGTAGCTGGGTGTATTTTTGTAAGGGTTTTATTAAATGAATTTCATCCTAGATAAACCCTATGGTTAGGATTGGAACTAAGGGAGACACACATTGATAATACCCTAGGGTTATGGTGGGTACTTTAGTAGCATAATACTAAAGTGTGCTCTGAAATACAATGAGCTTAGAGTTCCATTGTAACTAAATCCTTATGATGGGATCTCCAAAAGAGAGGTACTCATGTGAAAGAAGAAGACACCTTCATTAAACTAGTTAAGGAATGACAAAAACTAGCTTAATGGTGCACAATAGTTCTACACTAAAATAAGTGTGTATAACTACAAGAAGCTTACACCTAAAAGGGATACTAGTTAAAAAATGATGGACACTAGTAAGGAAACTTGTGTCCCATTTCTCAATCAAATGATATAGGGTTAACCCTTAGACCGTTGCATCTTTCCAAAAGAAAGTAAGGAAAATTGGGGTGACCAACAAAGGTGTCCTTTTGAGTTGTATGGGTAGTGAGTAAAGGTAAACTCCAAAGTTAACATGGAATAACGACCACCCCTATCCACCCAGGGTATGCTACAACATATCAAATCTAGAAATAGAATAATAAACTTCTAAGTAATTTATTTGGATTATCTAAACTTGCTTTATGACCTTTAAGAGAAAACAATTGGATAGATTTTAGGGTTATGACATCCTCCAAATATTACTTTTGCTACATTGTTGTTCTCCCTACAATATCTCTCAAACCAATTTATGCTATACTTACAAATGCATTTGTTCTATCTCCACCATATATTATCTCCTTTTTCTTCTCCATCATGGATTCTCCCTCACTCAAATATTTCTCCATCAAATCTCCTCCACTCAGTTGGTTCTCCACCGAATATTCTCCTCTCCACCACACTTATCCCTTCTCAATCATTTTTCCTCATAGTTTGAAATATCTCTTCTCTAATACCATAGCTTCTTTCAAATTTGTATGTAAATATAATGCTTGGTAAACATTACCAAATATCTTCCTTTATGTCTATAGCACGATAGATCTATTACCATTATTAGCAAATTATCAATATTATCTCACAAGATATAATCATAGGATCTTACCATAACATGCATACACCAATGAACATCAAAATCACATAAAATATTATTGAAAATACATCTACTAAAAAGCATTCATAAATGCAATGCTTCTTTGATACATATTACATGGCTTTATCTTCAATAAATAGATACATGAGACTCTTCATATTACATGACTTTTGGTATTTGATCTCCTCAAACTCACAAGAGATCCAACCTTTCATATTTCCCTCTTACATAATAAATATCACATATTACATAAAGATAAAGTCTCTCATGATTGCTCATAAATCCCTACTTTGAAACTTGATACTTCACACTCATAACTCAGACTTACACACAAGACACCTAATACTCATAACTCCACACTTAATTACATGACACATACTCACACTTAATAGCTTGACACATACTATTGAATCAAATGTTAAACTCACACCCTAATATAAATATTTACAAAGAGGATCAAAGAATATAATATCTCCAATGCATGGCCTAACAATATTACCCTAGATAGTGGGATTTGATCTTCAAATTGAACCAATTGTTATTTTTATTTGAGTCGGAATGTATGCACTCCCAATAGAGTCTTGGAGTAAGCATGTGTTGGAAACAATAGGTAACTTTGTAGGAAGGTATTTGGATATCTCTAAAGACACAATGGAAGGAAATTAAGTTGTCTATGCTATATTATGCATTGAAATGAATCTCATCCAACCTATTCTAGTAGAGGTGGAACTCAAACTTAGCTTATCTTAGATCTAGTAGCTATATTATGAGGTAAAGCCCTTTAGATGTAGAATTTACCATAAAAATGGGGACTTGGCCTAGTTCTATGTCATTGTGATCACATAAATGGAAGCTCCTCTAGCATTATCAAATCCTCCTAAGGAGAACAAGTCTATAGTCACCAAAGTAGCATCCAATACTTCTCAAGGAGAAGAAGCAAAGGGATATGGTTTTGAGCAACCCAAAATAAGGAGGAGGTACAAGAAAAAATATGGCAAGGATTAAACCCATACAAGCCCTCAAAGAGGTATAGGATCATCAAGACACTAGTAAAGCAAGAAGAATAACTCATGGAAGGAGTGGGTGGTAATGATAAAAACTATAAAACTCATGTTCAATTCTCTTTTTCAAATCCTATCCTAGAGCAAGTGATAGAGTATAGTGAGTTACCAAAAAAAAATATGATAGGGGCTTTGATAGTGTATAACCAAGATTAGTCGATAGTAAAGGATGTCATAATGGGTGTGGTGGAAAAGTATAGACAAAATCCAAATCTAGGGATTAGCTAAATAGATAAGAGAGAAAAGAATATCAACATTTAGAGAGTGAGCATAAAATAAAACAAGGCATTGATAGCATCTCAAGGAGACAAGTTGGTCAATGGGGGATCAGAGAGGACCATAGGCTCTTATTGGTCTTAAGGTAACTAATGATTATACAATCATAGAATATTAGGGGCTTAAACAAAAAAAACCCATCAAACTATTATTCAAGGTCTCTTAGAGAAAAGTAAAATAGTTTTTTTGCTTATCTAAGAGACTAAAATGTTGGAGGATATTATGTGCAAAATAGTAAATATACTTTGGATGGGTGTTATAAATATGGAAGTGGTTGCTCAAGGGGGTTTATGGGGATATTTACCTTGTGGAACTATATTGAATGGACAAAAATAGATACCATAGCATGGAGAGGTTTTATCACATCCTATTTTAGAAATAATGTGATAGTTGAGTAGGCCTTAATTACAAATTTCTATATGGCCCAAAATCTAGATGGAAAAGTTTGTTAGTGGAAAGCAGTGCATAATATGATTCTTGAAGGAGGAGTAGACTAGATTTTTTTTGGGGATTTTAATGCTAAAATGTCATCTAGATATTAGGAAGGAGGAACTTCAATGTTGAACTCAAGAAATAAGATCATGATTGCATAGTTCCATGCATTATATTTTGTGGATATTCAATGCCCTACAACCAACCATACTTGGACTAACAAGAGGAGGGAGCCACATGGAAAGAATGTTAAGTTAGATTAGTTTATAGCTCCAAATGAGGTATTTGTGAAATGGAATCTAAAATTTTAGATTTTAGAGGGCCTAGTCTTGGATCACTTCCCCATTCTATTAGAGAGAGGGATTAGTATGGGGCAACACTAAAAAACCATTTAGATTAAAAAATTGGTTAAAATTGGGAACTTTAAAATAAAATCCTACAATGGTGGAAAGAGGAACATCCAAAGTATAGGAAAATAATGTTAGCTTCCACAAGCAGCTTTGATATGTCAAGGATTAGCTAAAATTATGGAGGATATATAACAAGTTCGACTTCTAGGTCCAAAGAGTTCCATTGATGACTAGATGGGATGAGGTGTAGAAAATATTTGAGGGAAAAATTATGAAGTAGATCAAAGAAGAGGATGGTGAGTTACATAAATTAGTAGTGGACATTGACAACAAAGAGGAGATCTATTAGAAATAGATATCAACAACCACTCGGTTACAGGAAGGGATTAGAAATGGTAAATTTTTCCATTAGTTTTCTTGTGCTAGTAGGGAAGTCAACAAGGTGGAATCTCTCTAGGATGAAGTTATACTATCCTTCAATATGATCCAAGGTATTCACTCCCACTCATTTGATTATTTTTCTAAATTATTTTAAAAAGATCTGATGCAAGACAAAGAGTCTTAAGAGGAAGTTTTTTACTACCATACCTTCTATAACATCTAAATATTAATCCTAGGCTCTACTTAAACCCATTTATAGAGAATACCTAAAGGAGGTAGTATTTGGAATGAGTACAGGAAAAATATCAAGTCCAAATGACTTCCCAATAAAAGTTGTTTACACCTTCTATGATAGCTTGGAGGATGATGTAATAGTTGTCATAGAGGAATCTAGGGATAGTAAAAGAATGGTTAAATCATTAAATTAGACCTTCATTGCCTTAATTTTGAAAGGTGAGGAAGGGGTGCATATTTTAGGCTATATACCTATCACCTTATGCAATGTCATATACAAAATAATCATGAAGGTAATTTCTAAGCAATTAAAACCTCTCCTAAACAATGCTATCTTCCTAAAACATGGGGGTTTGTAGAGGGTAGATAGATCTTAGATGGTGTGGTTCTGAATCAAGAGGTAATCCACTCGATGTAGAAACTTGGCAATAGAGTAATATTCATAAAATTGGATATGCCAAAGGCTTATGAGAGGTTGGAGTGGAACTTTCTACAAGGATGATGGTATCCTTCAACTTCTCTTATGATTGGTTTGATTGGGTCATGAGTTGCACCTCTACTCTTACATACTTAGTACTAATATATGGTATTCCATAAAAACTATTTGGATCCACTAGAGGCCTTTGTTAAGGAGATACTTGTTCCTTTTATCCCTTTCTTATATTAGTTGAAGGCTTGGGAAGACTTATCTTGAGGAGAAGACAATAGGATTTTCTCATAGGTATCAAGGTGGGTAAGGAGGTTTTGAGTCACCTATAGTTTATGGATGATATAATATTGGTAGGAGCAACCAACCCTAGGGAAGCAAGAACGATAAGAGATACTCTTAAATTTTATCATAAAGCCACAAATCAACTCATCAGTTATTGAAAATCTAAAGTGGTCTTCTTCAATCTTGACCAAAGTCTTTAGGATAAAATTCTAGAGATGTTGGGATTCACAAGGACTTCTCTCCTAGTGGTCTATTTTTGGGTTCATCTACATTTTTAAAATATGAAGATAGTTATTTGGAGGAATATTTTGGACTATATTAAATATAGAATTAACCATTGGTCTCATAAATGGTTAACCTTTGGGGTAGATAAACTTTCTTGTAGTCAGTCATTCAAGCTATTTCAATATATAAATTTTCTATCATTGTTGTCCCACATGTCATACAGAAAGGGTTGGAGAATATGGCCAAGAAATGTTTATGGGGATTCTTGGTCTAAAATTTGCCTAAGTGTATGAGTTGCACCTTTAAGACCTCAGCCAATATTGAATGGCATCAAGAGACATAGTGCATGAAAGTCTTGCAAACTGAATTAAACTAAATTACCTAATAGACCAACTTACTTTCCTTATGATAAAATAATTAATCATAAAAAATGCTAAGCATTACCAAGCACTATAGAACTAATGAAAATGAAATCTAAGGAGAAATCCAAAAAGTAAAATAATTGTAACAAAATTAACCATTCATAGCTTTAATAGAAATGCCTAATCACTTAGTTGACATACATACATGTTCTACAAATAATTGAGCAAGAGGCCAGACATCAGTCCAATATTAATTCAATAGGCATATAGCCTTAATTATATAGTTATGCAATTGCAAATTCTAAAGGACCGACCATTTGAATGGCCTACATTCAAGTTTATATAGACTTAAAATACATTCAATTAATCTTATCATGTTTTCCTATAGAACATATTATAGGCTTGTCAGAATAGGCATAGAGAGTTGTCACATTCAAGTGAGGTGTGATTGATTACTTCAATCACACCTTATTAACATGTGTAGTAGGAAATACATTTGTGAGGTTTGTTTACATGTTGCATCATTGGATTCTAACCATCTAATGGTAGTCAGTTGAGCAAGGACGGGTGTTTGATTTGGGAGGCTTCTACCATTGAGATATTTTTATAACAATGATTCCTAGAAGATTATTGGTATGCATGACTTTGCTAACTAGGATAAATTTGAAGCCTTTATGCAAAAGATAGTGATGTGAGAGCATATTGCTTACTGTTAAATAATTTATCTTGGCTAAGTATTGGGTGCTTGCACTTTTCCTTGTCGAGTGTCGAAGATCTTCTCTCTTGATGATATCATCGCTTGAAGAGTTTGATGGTCATATTTTCCTTTGGATATCTCTAGGTACTAGGTTTATTTGCTTTATCTTTAGTGTTTTATTTTTGAGTCTTTTACCTTGGATTTGTTTTTTATCTAGCATTAATTTTGGTTTATCAGGCATTCAATATCTTGATGATATCATCACCTCTGAAATTTAGCACCCTTGAAAGCCTTATAAGGTGTGATGCTATATTTCAAGTGTTGAATCCAATTCCTTAGAATATTTTGGACCCCATTTTTAGATTGCATAAAATTGTTAAAGTCACCTTGACAATGTCAGGATCATTGTTTGTCCAATTGCTTGCATTGACATCAATTTTTCTTATGTTTTAGATATCGGATGCCAAACTTGAAAATGCTTCATTAGCCTTTTATTTTAAAAAAACATTGAATTCTAGATTTTGTTATGCTTTTGCTAACATCAGTGGTGTTAAATGTTTGACCAACTTTCAAACTTAGACAAATTTTCATGTTTCTTGCTCTGTGTTTTTGGATCCAATGCCTTAACATTTTTTACTATCTGACATGATTTTGCTTACTGATTTACTACCTGCTTCACCTAATATTGATTTTAGTCATATCTTTCTAATATTGTTATTGCTTTGCAATATTTTGTCTAGATTTATACCATCCTTTCTTCTTTGCATTTGCCATAGGGGCTTCATTCAAAGTTAGTATGACTACTTTTTGAACTATTGCATGCAATTTATTGTATCAATGCCTTAACAAAATTAGAATGTGGTTTGCAAAAAATCATACTATGGATGTAGGTGGTAAATTTTACCTACATTATTGGTGACTTTCAAGGATTTTTTATTGTAAAATTAAGAACCTAGTATACCTTATGTATGGGATAACAAAGAATTTAGCAGGAAAAGGAGCTAGAAGATAAGATGATCATATATAGAAGAATGGAGGAAGACAAAAATTTGAGTTACAAAAAGTAAAACAACCTTAGAAAAAGGAATTGATGTACTAAAGATAGATATGTAACGGAGGTTCATGGATTTTGTAGTTGCAATAGGGATTTTGAAATACACCTTAAAATATGTTGTAATATAAATTTCATCTCATTTTCCTATAAAATGCATGGTACATTTTAATATATAGAAGAAAAAAAGTACTAGAGGAAGACAAGGTTGAGGTTTACGAACACTTTGGATGGTAGGGACATGACTGGAAAGGTGAAGGGTGCTAGAAAATGGGAAGCAAATGATAAGGGGTAAGAAAGGGATAATAGTAGGAAATGGAGGGGTTGATACTTGTGGTGGGGTATACAAGCAGATAGGGTAAGGATTTGTGAAGGCAAGCTGAATACTATTAAGAGATAAAAAGAAGATAAAACAAAGATACTTGTGCATAGGCACATCCAAAAAAACTTAAAAACCTATGAGCATATTTTGCTACAGCTAAATGTTGCTTCAAATCTAGAGTACTAGATTTAGGTAATTTTCTCTTCTCTTTGCTGCTCTTTTCCTTGTAAAATTGTGCAAGCAAGACTCCTTTGGGTTATTGGATGTCATTCAACTCTTTGCTACTTCAATAGAATACATGGATATCCATAATTACAGCAAAAATACAAGCATTTGGTGGCCTTATACACCCTTTTATAGTCACTTGTTGAATTCAATGATCACTAGATCTTTACTTGAATTGATGTTTGTTAGTGCTAGCATTGATTCCTTGGATCTTGTTGTCCATGACACCATCCTAGTTTTTTTATTTCCTCTTTTATTTAGCTAATTATAGATCTATGTCATGACATTCTCATTAATGCAACATGTGTTTGCTTTCATGACCTTGTTACCAAAGCATATGGGTATAAACATACCATGATGTCTATTTTTTTAAACTTCATTGCTAAGTACCAAATTTTTTCAACCTATACATGCCAATTTACTTTATGATATTATTGTAATAATATTTAACACCTAATTTCATCACGAGGATATTGAGAACATCAATTTAGCACACTACCATGGTCATGTGAAACTACTATAGTTATTTGTGAAGGATGAATTGGGCTAGCTTTTTCGTTAGGATACAAAGTTGAAAATATGAAGAAACAGAGGGGGGATATTTGGAGGAAGCAGTGTAATATGAAGGATGTATCTGATCATAAGGTGAAGATGGTAGGAAGTGAGAAATATGAGAAAATATAAGAAATTTATACATGCACATCATGCGTTTTGAACCATATTTATTATTCTTTAATATTTACTTGGGTGGTTGCTTCACATTTGAACTATCTTGGTGTTCACCGTGTTGGTTTTAAATAGCAAGATAGAAAAAAATATGAAGCATATCCTTTTTACTAAGTTAGTTCTTCTCATTATTGCTTTTCTTGTCCTAGGTCTATCTTAGCAAACTTCGTTAATTAAAGAGAGGTTTAGAAATGGTTGTTACAATTTGTTAGGCCTATCAAAAAATGAGGATTTGTGAGCTTATGGACCCATCAAATCATTTGAATCCATGTTGGACATTTTGAGTCAAAGTTGTCATTGATGTCAAGAAATAAGCTACAGTTGACGTAAACATATCAAAAGGAATAATGCAAAGGTTAATGGCAAAAGAGCTTCATAATATTTTTAATATTATGTGGAAGCATAAGATAAAGGGTTTTTATTAAAACCATGGTGGCAAAATGATTTTTTATTAAATAAGCATGAGCAAAAAAAAAAAAATTATTTAACCCGAAGGAGGCTTTAATTTTTATAAAGCCAAAGGTTACAAAGTTAATTTATAAAATTTAAATTCTAAATATAAATTAAATGATTTATAAATTAATTATGCATATTATAAAGGTGTCGATGTCCAAGTTTAATACACCACCAATGTGCAAGATTTGGAAGGTAAAAGGTATTTAAACCTTTGCCTAAGTTCAAAACCATAGCATTTGAATTACCTTCGATTAGCTCATGGAAAAAATGGCACTAAGGTTTGTGCCAACGAAAAGCGAAAAGGCTCGTGTATAAGTTAAGGATAGAAGCAGCGAAGAGGCTTATGTGCATGCATTAAGAGGGAAGTGCATCGAATGGCTACTTGGCAAGAGGATAAGGGAGCCAAGGGCTCTAAAGGTTTCGAAGGAGAATTAAAGTGTCTTCTGCACTTTTAATCAGCACGTGAGTGCTTGGCTCACACGACTAGCAAGTCGTGGCCAAGGCGCTAGCAAGGGAGAGAGTGCAAGATCGAATTTTGCAAAACGCGGAGCGGGAGATATAAAAGGTTTTTATAATTTTTTATTTAATTTGTAAATTAAGTTGCTAAGGTAGTGGAGTGATAAGGGTTGTTGATAGAAATTAAATTACTCTTTGCTTTGCTAAGGTTAGGGAGAGATAAGGGGTAAATTGGTTATGATATTTACCTAGGTGGTAAATGGAAATTTACTAAGGTAATATTATTTTTACCTTCAAGAATTAAAATTTTATTTATTACATATTTTTAAAAAGTAAATTAATCATTTTTTGCAATATTTAAAATAAAAGTGTGTCACTTTTTAAAGGGTCTTTTATGAAATTATTGATGTTGAATATTGCTTTCTTCAAGATGGAGTAATAAAGTGTGTGTATGTCTTGATATTTACATTGTATTTTTGAGAGAGTTTATCATCTTATATTTTCCTTGAGCTTGGAAAAGAAGTGTTTGTGGTTGTGGTAGATTTTTGAGATTCCTTCATCATAAAGAAAAAGGTATGGGCACATTCTTCCATAGTTGATTTGATTGGTTGGTTTTCTATAAAAACAAGTTTGGAGTGAAAATGACTTAATTAGGTTTTCTTATTGAGTACGTTGAGTTAATGCCTTAAGATTTTCTGCAATAAAAGGGTTGTTATTAAAATATTATTTTATAAGCATTGTTTTTGAAGCCATTGGTTAAGTGAAGAACTTGAACTAGGGTTTGAAAATAACATGAGTATCATTGTTATGTGAGATTGTTTGATAAGCATTGTTGTTGAAGCCATTGGTTAGGTGAAGAACTTGAACTAGGGTTTGAAAAGAACATGAGTATCATTGTTATGTGAGATTGATTGATAAGCATTGTTGGAAATATTTTGAGTGAGTGTTTATATGCTTGGACTAGGGTTTATAAGCAAGGATTGTTTCATTGAGTGATTGGTTGAGTAAATTTTGTTGAGCCTAATCAAATGGATGTGTGAAGTGATTGTTCAGGTTCTATAAAA
This sequence comes from Wollemia nobilis, assembly GCA_028583015.1. NCBI lineage: Eukaryota > Viridiplantae > Streptophyta > Pinopsida > Araucariales > Araucariaceae > Wollemia > Wollemia nobilis. The sequence continues at coordinate 20,761,094 of JAQPPZ010017235.1, forward strand.
TAAACTATTCTATATTCTAAATTGATTTGAAAATGTGATTGAGCATTGAGGTGAATGTGAAGCATATTGAGTCTCTGACAATTCTCTGTATGTTTCTAAAAGAGTTATTGAGAATTGTGATGAGTATAGACCATATTGAGTCTCTAACAATTATTTTTATGTTTCTATGAGATTGGACAAGTTCTAGTGTGGAATTTTTGAGCAGATTTGAGGTAAGTCTTTGAGAAGACTTGTGGAAAAATTTGGGTAAGCTTTTGTGGAAGCTTACAATACAGATTGAGAGCATATTTGGATAAGTTCTTGTGAGAAATTATTGAGCATATTTGGACAAGTTCTAGAGAGGACTTGTGGACAGATTAGTGTGAGATTTTATGGAAGCTTGTAAGACATATTTGAGACAAGTCTTTGAGAAGACTTGAGAGTAGAATTGATTGATTTTTTCAAACCTTGAGTTAAGGTTTGGGACAGATCCAATGGAGTTGATTTGAGATTGAGTCAAGCTTTGAGTTAAAGATTGAGGAAATAGATTGAGTAGATTTGTCCTAGATCAAAGGACTATGTTTAGTATAGATTCAAGGACAAATTTTGATGCATATTTGAGGACATGTTTGTGCCAAACCAGAGACAGAGATTGAGTAGATTTTTGCTATACCAAAGAACTGAGTTTAGTACAGATTTGAGATAGATTTTTGGAAGATGGAAGAGTATAGAGAATGACGGTCTCCAGTGGATAGAGATCCATTAGCCAGGGTAGTGAGGATAGGTTTCTTCAATGGATAAAGATCCAATAGCCAAAGCAGTGGGAGCAACAGTTCTTCTAGAAGATCACCAGCCAGAGCAAGAGGAGAAAGGGGTTCTCCTATGGATAGAGATACATAAAGTTGATTAGAGGGATTGGTGTCTCATTTTTAAAGAGGTCCATAAATATTGTAATAGGGAAAGGATTCCGAAGATATTGATTGAGAAATTTTTAGTAATTTTTTTTCTTCGTGGAGTAGCCCACATTGGGTGAACCACATAAATTTTGTGTTTCTATTGTGTGTGGTGATTTTTGCATTGCTTTTATTACTACTATTGATATTGCTATCTATACATTGAATAATATTGATTGGGAAAGAAAACTAAAAAGTGATCTTATACTTTTCACCCCCCCTCTCAGTTAAACTTGTGATCTTCAATTGGTATCAGAGCGGGTTCCTTCGAAAGGGTTTAACATATTGAAGAAAAATATTACAAGAACATAATGGATTATAAGAATGGATTATCAGATAATTCAACACCAATATTTTATGGAAGTGATTATATATATTGGAGTTTGAGAATGAATATTTACTTGATGGCTCTTGGGAATGAAATTTGGGAAGCAATTGAAAATGGATACGATCCCTCAGTTGATCCATATACAAATAAGGAAGGTAAGCTTCTAAAGAATTACAATTCAAAATAAATGAATGCAATTTTGAGATGTTTGCATAGAACAAAGTACATAAAAATTATGCATTGTCAAGATGCAAAAGGAATGTGGGATAAGTTGCAAAGCATATATGAAGGAGATAAAGATGTCAAGAAAGAAAAGATACGAAATATAAAAGGACAAATTGAAGTGTTAAGAATGAAGGATGAGGAAAACATCGGTACTTATCTACTTCGATTTGATGAGGTTAATGTTATGCAAGGACTTGGACTTAAGGTTGAAGAATCATATGTTTGTGATAAGATCTTAAGATCTCTTCCAAAAATATTTTGTGAAAATGTTTCTGCTATAGAAGAATCAAAGGATGGTGATTCTTTGACATGAGTTATATTGCTTGGTATTCTTATAGCTTTTGAGTTAAGAACAAAATAACATAATCCCCAAAAGGAAGCAACCTTCAAAGCAATAAAGAAGACAAAGGGTAAGAAGTCAAAATCAAGCAATGAGTCATCCAGTGATGAAGAAGCAAATTATGGCAGAAGGAATAAGGATTCAAGAATATTTAAAGATACAAAATTTGTTAAATGTTTCAATTGTGGAAAGTATGGTCACTATGCAACTGATTATCAAGAAGCTAAAAATAACAATGATGACGAAAAATAGGATCACAGAAACATGGAATCATAAAAATACTGACACCAAAATAAAATCAAGGATGGACAAAGTAGACAAGGAAAGAAGTTATTTCAAAGACAAAATAGGAGCTACTATGCAGATAAGGCAAATAAGTACTCAAGTGATAGTGATGCTAGTTTTTTAGATAATGATAGAGATGAAGTCCTATTTATGATTGAAGAAAAAGAGGTCAATAAAAGGTCACCAATAATTCTCAAGTGTTTTAGATGTGGTAACTTTGGACATCTTTAAGATAGTTGTACAAGGAATGGTTATAGTTTTAGTGATGATGAATATGAGGATACACTTGAAGGACCGAAAGATAATATTCTAATAGCACTAGAAGAAGGATAAGGTGATCCTATAAAAGACGAGTCAAAAGAAAATGAAGATGTAGACAAAGGCAAAAAAATAGAGGAAGAATCAAATAAATAAGGATATGATCTCAAGGGAGAACTTATTTATGCTCTTGACACAGTAAAAAGGGTAAGAAAGCAAAAATCTAAATTAGAATCTTAGTTTCAAGAATGTGATGAAGAGAGAAGAATGCTTATAGAGGATCTGGATAAATCAAAGTCTAAGATAATGAAGTTCAAGGAGAAGTTAGAAGATAAGGTTCTAGAATGTAAGAAACTAGAACAAGAGGTAGCTTCATTAGATATGGAAATCAAAAACTCCAAAGTCAAGCTACAAGGGTTCAAAAATAGCTCAAAGAATTTAGATAAGTTCATCAAGATACAAAAGCCTACATCAAGCAAGATAGGTCTTGGATTTGAACAAGAACAAAATAAATGGGAAGGGAAGTCAACCTCAAGTTCTGAAGGAGAAAAAACTATAGAAGAAGATAGTGTAAGAGAAAGTGAGACATCCAAGGATGAGTTGGACAACAAAAAGTTCAACAAGAATAGGAACAATGCACCAAGGAGAAACAAATGGAACAACAATCAGAATAGGTTAAGAGAGACTAAGAGACCAATGAGGTCAAGACAAGGAAACTTCAATGGAAGATGTTTTTCATGTCACAAATTTGGGCACATGGCTTCATAGTGTAGGACACATGAAAGATAGGAATATGGAAATTTTAGAAACATATAGCTTTTCCATGGGTATTTCTACTCATGTAATCAGTTTGATCACAAGGTAATGGATTGTAGGGTTCATGAAAACAAAGGATATGGCTTCACTAGGAGAAATCCTAAGACATATGCACCTCCAAGGAATAATAACATTAAGTGTTACAAGTGTAATAATTATGGACATACAACAAAGTGGTGTAGAGCAGATATTCCAAAATCAAGTAGGAATAGGAATAGGAATAGGAACATGGATATGAACATGAACAAGAACAAGAACATGAGCAAGAATATGTATATGTAAATGAACAGGAACAAGAACAAGAAAATGGACATGGAAAGAAAAAATCAAAGGAATCAAAAGAATCAGATGAGAAGAAAAGAAGATAAAGGTAAAGACCAGTTCTTGTTGGGAGTAGAAATACTCCCACCTCAGAATTAACCACCTCAAGAGGAGGTGGGGGAGGGGATAAGCTAAGAAACTCATTCTTAGCCTCGAGCCCCAAATGTGACCCTTTTCCATTGATGTCAAAGGGGGAGAGATTTGAGTAAGGGGGAGAGATTTGGTATTTGAGTAAAGAAGAGAGATTTGAAGAGAGCATTGAGCTAGGGGAAGCAATGTCCCAGGGGGAGCAGAACAAAGAAAAGGTTAAGTTTTTGGTTAAAATAATTTGGGTTACCATCAATGATAAAGGGGGATATTGTTGGACATTTTGAGTCAAAGTTGTCATTGATGTCAAGGAACGAAGTTGTAATTGATGTCAAGGAATAAGCTACAGTTGATGTCAAAATGTCAAAAGGAATAATGCAAAGGTTAATGGCAAAATAGCTTCATAATATTTTTAATATTATGTGGAAGCATAATATAAAGGGTTTTTATTAAAACCATGGTGGCAAAATAATTTTTTATTAAATCAGCATGAGCAACAAAAAGTTTTTATTTAACCCCCAAGGAGGCTTTAATTTTTATAAAGCCAAAGGTTACAAAGTTAATTTATAAAATTTAAATTCTAAATAGAATTTAAATGATTTATAAATTAATTATGCATATTATAAAGGCACCGACATCCAAGTTTAATACACCGTCAAAGTGCAATATTTGGAAGGCAAAAGGTATTTAAACCTTTGCCTAAGTTCAAAACCATAGCATTCAAATTACCTCCGATTATCTCACGGTGAAAATTATGCTAAGGTTCATGCCAAGGAACAGTGAAAAGGCTCATGTATACGTTAAGGAGAGAAGCAACGAAGAGGCTTGTGCGCATGCATTAAGAGGGGAGTGCATCGAATGGCTATGTGGCAAGAGGAGAAGGGAGCCAAGGGCTCTAAATATTTTGGAGGAGAATTAAAGTGCCTTCTATGCTTTTAATCAGCACGTGAGCGCTTGGCTCACATGGCTAGCAAGTCGTAGCCAAGGTGCTAGCAAGGGAGATAGTGCAAGATCAAATCTCGTGAAACGCGGAGCTAGAGATATAAAAGGTTTTTATAAATTTTTATTTAATTTGTAAATTAATTTGCTAAGGCAATGGAGTGATAAGGGTTGTTGATAGAAATTAAATTACTATTTGCTTTGCTAAGTTTAGGGATATATAAGGGGTAAATTGGTTATGATATTTACCTAGGTGGTAAATGGAAATTTACTAAGGTAATATTATTTTTACCTTAGGGAATTAAAATTTGATTTATTGCATATATTTAAAAAGTAACTTAATCAATTTTTGCAATATTGAAAAGAAAAGTGTGTCACTTTTTAAAGGGTCTTTTTATGAAATTATTGATGTTGAATATTGCTTTCTTCAAGATGGAGTAATAAGGTGTATGTATGTCTTGATATTTACATTGTATTTTTGAGAGATTTTATCATCTTAGAACTTCCTTGATCTTGGCAAAGAAGTGTTTTTGGTTGTGGTAGATTTTTGAGATTCCTTCATCATCAAGAAAAAGATATGGGCATATTCTTTTCAGTTGATTGGTTGGTTTTTTGGAAAAACGAGTTTGGAGTGAAAAAGGACTTAATTAGGTTTTCTTATTGAATATGTTGAGTTAATGCTTCAAGGTTTTCTGTAATAAAAGAGTTGTTAAAACATTATTTGATAAGCATTGTTGTTGAAGCCATTGGTTAAGTGAAGAAATTGAACTAGGGTTTGAAAAGAACATGAGTATCATTGTTATGTGAGATTGTTTGATAAGCATTTTTTTTGAAGCCATTGGTTAGGTGAAGAACTTGAACTAGGGTTTGAAAAGACTATGAGTATCATTGTTATGTGAGATTGATTGATAAGAATTATTGGAAACATTTTGAGTGAGTGTTTATATGCTTGGACTAGGGTTTGTAAGAAAGGATAGTTTCATTGAGTGATTGGTTGAGTAAAGTTGGTTGAGCCTAATAAAATGGATGTGTGAAGTGATTGTTCAAGTTGTATAAAACAAACTATTCTATATTCTAAATTTATTTGAGAAAATGATTGAGCATTGAGGTGAATGTGAAGCATATTGAGTCTCTAACAATTCTCTATATGTTTCTAAAATAGTGATTGAGCATTGTGATGAGTATAGAGCATATTGAGTCTCTAACAATTCTCTTTATGTTTCTATGAGATTGGACAAGTTCTAGTGTGGACTTGTTGAGTATATTTGAGGTAATTTTTTGAGAAGACTTGTGGATAGATTTGGGTAAGCTTTTGTGGAATCTTACAATACATATTGAGAGAAGATTTGGATAAGTTCTTGTGAGAACTTATTGAGTAGATTTGGACAAGTTCTAGAGAGGACTTGTGGATAGATTAGTGTGAGCTTTTGTGGAAGCTTGCAAGGTAGATTTGAGACAAGTCTTTGAGAAGACTTGAGAGAAAAATTGATTGATTTGTTCAAACCTTGAGTTAAGGTTTGGGATAGATCTAGAAGAGTTGAGAATATTTGTGCTAGAACGAAGGACTATGTTTAGTACAGATTTGAGGATAGAGTTTGGTGCAAATTTGAGGATAGGTTTGTGCCAGACCAAAGATAGAGATTGAGTAGATTTGTACTAGATAAAAGGACTAAGTTTAGTAAATATTTGAGATAGAGTTTTGGAAGGTGGTAGAGTATAGAGGATGATGGTCTCCAATGGATAGAGATCCATTAGCCAAAGTAGTTGGGGCAATAGTTCTTCTAGAAGATCACCATCCAGAGCAAGAGGAGAAAGGAGTTCTCCTATGGATAGAGATCCATGAACTTGATTAAGGGGATTGGTGTCTCCTTTGGAAAAAGGTCCATAAACATTGTAATAGGGAAAGGATTCCCAAGAGATTTATTGAGAAATTTTTAGTAAAATATTTTCTCCATGGAGTAGCCCACATTGGGTGAACCACGTAAATTTGGTCTCTATTGTGTGTGGTGATTTATGCATTGGTTTGATTATTGCTATTGATATTGCTATCTATACATTGCATAATATTTATTGGGAAAGAAAAGTAAAAAGTGATCTTACATTGTTCACCCCCCTCTCAGTATAAGCTTGTGTTCTTCAATCCAATCCTTTATTCTTTTCATCCTCTATATTTGGACCTCTCTCTTTTGACACCATTGAAATGCCCTTGAGAAATGGAAAAATAAAAAACCAGAGGGTTGTGGCTACTATTGTTGAAATGCTTTGTAGGTCAAGAAGAGAGTGGGTATTATCAATGGATGAGAAGTACTAGCAAACACCAAGATAATATTAGCTAACATAAAAATAATTTTAGCTAACATCAGGATATTTCTTGGACTACCATCAATTTAAGTGCCAAATCTAGTTAACATTGAAAAGTCTAATATTTCTCATTCTTTCTTGGTATTGTTTTTTTAGACTTGACTTTAGCTTCTACCAAGAAACCTTCTTTATTTTCTTATTTTACTAATGCCTATTCAACATAGACACTTAGGATGAAATTATTCCTCAAGAGTGAGTGGCTAGTGGGGAGGAAATTCCCTTTTATAAGCCCTTTTCATTGAAGGTGTTCTCATTCTATCTCATACTGCCAATTTTGATTGTGTTAATTTCCAAGAAGTAACATCTCATTTTGAACTTGATCGAATCATGTGATATGTCCTACATGTTTCTAAAATTTCTTTGTTATCCCACCTGACTAACTAACTTATTCTTTAAGTTGATATGCAACTTTTATTTACTTGTTGACCTATTTACATAAAATTGTGGTGCATCTTTGTATGCCAGTTGTGCCTGGTTATTTAGCTCTTACGTATGAATCTATAGTGACCCAACTAGATAGTGCTAAATTTGTGATTTTCCCTCTAACATTCACCTTGGGAGTTGTAACTTATTTTGTTAGGGTTCTACCACCAACTTGACTCTAAACCTATGTCAACTTCCTAGGCTACTCCAAAAGCAGTATTAAAAATCAATACTAATACCTTTTCTTTGTCTACTAAATGACCAAGTACTTTCTTGATGCACATTGATATCTATAGTGTATCCCATATTAGATGGATATCTTCAATTTGGAGACTAGTTACCACTTTGGAATTAAATTTGGAATACTCTTGAGTAGAGTGTCATCTTCCTTGTGGTTATCCTATAATATCTAGCTTCTGTTGTTGGAACATGTGGTTGGCCAAATGGTACATTGCATCATAGTTGTTTTATGAACTATGCCAATTCCCTATGTATGACAACCATACTACTTTAGAGCCACTTAGGACTGACCTATTGTTGATTTTTTGTTTCTCATATTTTTACCAATTAGTTATATCTACTTTGACCAGGTTTATGTTTCTTTCTTCTTGATATCTCCCAAGGTGGTAAGGCCAAAGCTTTTCAACTTGAACTTAGACCATATTTTGAATATAGGGGATAATAATTTGATCTTGTACTAGATGTCCTCCTATTTGTTCTAAGAAATCCATGGATAATCTCATCCTAAATATCAGTGGCAAATCAATGACTATCATGTTTTGAATTATTTTTAAATTTGGAAACCTATGCAACAAAACTAAGACTTCTTTAATGACTCCTACCTTCTAGATTGCTATTCCATTGATTTACAATATTTTAGAATAAATTATATTGTATTTTATATCCATAGCATCACAAAATTCTTGAGTTATGATGGACACATAAGCTTTTTAGGTTCACTATAGAATTATGCAATACCCATCCCCTAAAGCACACCAATAGGTAAAAGGGCATAGCATTGACTTTGTCAAATCTAAGATATTACTACTTATATGTTTATTTGAATTTAATTTTATTAGCCTCTAGACCATGCAAGGTTGTTTCAACAAGATTCACTTGACTATACATTAGTAGAGCTTCCCCTAGTTGTCCAACTTCTATGATAATATTGCCTTGAGGTGTACCTTTCAATTTGGTTGCCTTTTGGACTAGTTATCCATAAATATCTACCATATACTTCCTATATGGTCTTTTTATGGTTGGATAATATAATTTTTTGTAAGCATATGTGCTTTGGCAATGTGGGCATAATGCTTTCGGATGACATGTCTTTGTCCTTTGATTTTTATCATAATCCCCTTGTAGATATAAGTTGCTTTCAACTTCATCTTCATATAATCCATCCTCCTTTTTCTCTACTTCATTCAATATTATATTTAGGATGATTGGATCTATTATAGAGCATTTCTCTATTGTCAAGTAATGATATGGTTCCATTAAGAGAGCCACAACATCCCATGATTGATGATTTATTTCTAAACTCTAATTCAATTCATTGGTATATTTTTTAAGTGTTGAACCATTGAGTCAGTCCAAACAAGAGTTTTTCTTCTAATTTTCAACTTTTACAAGCTCATTGGTAATATTTTGGATGATATCCCTTATCTGTTGAGTTTCTTGAGGCTTCAATACCATCCATATCTTGTCATATGAGTATTTAACTAAGGGCATTATATCCACTATAGTTACCAATTATGGCAATGGTGATCCTATAAAAGGGGTCTGTAAATCTATTTGATGAGGTAATGTGATGGCAGACCGAAAATCACACATAGTCACACTCATGCAATTCCCAAATTTTCATGCATTAATCTGAAAAAATCTTTACAATAACAGCCAGTAGGCTTTACAACAGCTAGCACTCGGCTTAGCTTTCCACTCACACTTTTGCGTGCGATCTCCGATCCACCACCCCTATCTATTACATAAACTAGGTTTTTATAGAGGCCCCGACCCTCTGAAACATCCTTCTCAAAAATTGGTTCACCAACCCGATTAATGACTCCACTCCGCATGGCCCCTGTCATCGCCGTCTGACCGCCGCTCCCTGTCAGGATACTCTGCATGACCCATCCTCTTTGTTTCCTGTGCTTCTGGGTAATCACCCGCTTTAACTGCACCCTAGGTGCCACGTGTCGTCCTCGTTCTGCAACCGCCGCCTGACCTCTATCGTCTTCTTCCTCCAGCTGCACTATGACAGGTGTCGCGATATCGCGACATGTCATGATATCGCGACATATTCCTCTTCCTGCCCCTCCTTTTCTTTTCTGGTCACGATATCATGATATCATGACCTCTCTACCTTCGAGCCTCTACTTCTTCTTTATGTCATGATTTCACGATGTCGTGATATCATTACGTCACAATATCACGACCTCCCCGCCTTCTCGCCTTGTCTTCACTCTGCTGTCATGATATCACGACCTCCCCACCTTCTCGCCTTGTCTTCACTCTGCTATCGTGATTTCACGACGTCACGATATCATGACCTCCCCACCTTATCGCCTAGCCTTCACTCTGCTATCGTGATATCACAACCTCCCCGCCTTCTCGCCTAGCCTTCACTTTAATGTCACGATTTTGTGACAGTCACGATTTCATGACATGTCACGAAATCGTGACATTTCCAACTACCTTTCCCTTCTGCTGCACTTTTGTCACGATTTCATGACATGTCACGAAATCGTGACATTTCCAACTGCCTTCACCCCTCGCCCGCTTCTTGTCATGATATCGTGACATGTCACGAAATCGTGACATTCCCCGGCTCGCACCTTCTCTCTCCTCGTCATGTCGCGATATCACGATAGATTTTCCTCCTCGCCCTCTTCTCCTTTTTTTGTCGTGATTTCGTGACACGTCATGAAATCATGATGTTTTTCCTCCTTAGCCAACTTTTTAGAAGTGGCCTTCCTGCTACTGGATGCCTCTGCATCAGGTGCTGCTGGATGCTCCTGCATCAGACACCCGGGGTTGGTGGAGAAGTGATCTTCACTTCTACACTGTCTGGTTACTACCTTCTGTAGCACCTCCAGACATTCATCTGCCTCTACAGCCTGTTCCAACCCTTTCTCCTGGCCCAAAAAACTTCTACCTTCCTCCAGATAGATTCTCCCACTGCTGCATACTTCTTCATCTAGCCTGCTTCAACTCCGTCTCCTGGCCAGATAAATTTTTGTCTTCTATCGGATAGATTCTGGCATGGCTGTGCTCCTCCTCATCTGTAGCCTTCAACGACTTTAACTTCTATTTATCCTCATGCTTTCTATGCCGCTCCTCTTGCCTCTACAATTTTATTATGAGCCACTCCTCTTGTAGGGCTTTAAATTGCCTCTGCAATGCCTCGAACTCTTCCATTGTCATCATATCGCTCTTACTGCCACGACTTCTTTGTGGATGCATTTTTTTTTGCCTTCCTCATAAAGCTCAACTGATTCTGGTGTAGCTGCCTCACTTTTGGCACTCTGCTAACATGCTCAGGGATCCTAAACTCTCACTTCTCTCTCAGAACCCTACCATAGATCCTGACGCAAACTGCTTCACGGTCGGCGATCTGCTTGCGCACTCAGGAACACTAGCTCTGATACCACTGATGGGGGACCAAAAATCACACACAGTCACACTCACGCAATTCCCAAATTTTCATGCATTAATCTAAAAAATCTTTACAATAACAGCCCACAGGCTTTACAACAGCTAGCGCTCGGCTTAGCTTTCAACTCACACTTCTGCATGCGATCTCCGATCCACCACCCCTATCTATTACATAAACTGGGTTTTTATAGAGGCCCCGACCCTCTGAAACATCCTTCCCAAAAATTGGTTCACCAACCCGATTAATGACTCCACTTCGCACGGCCCCTGTCATCGCCGTCTGACCGCCGCTCCCTGTCAGGATACTCTGCATGACCCATCCTCTTCATTTCCCGTGCTTCTAGGTAATCGCCCGCTTTAACTGCACCTTGGGTGCCATGTGTCGTCCTCATTCTGCAACTACCGCCTGACCTCTGTCATCTTCTTCCTCCAGCTGCATTGTGACAGGTGTCGTGATATCACGACATGTCATGATATCGTGACATCTTCCTCTTCCTGCCCCTCCTTTTCTTTTTTGGTCACGATATCGCGACATGTCATGATATCACGACCTCTCCACCTTCGAGCCTCTGCTTCTTCTTTATGTCACGATTTCATGACGTCGCGATATCATGACGTCGCGATATCGCGACCTCCCCACCTTCTCACCTTGTCTTCACTCTGTTGTCATGATTTCGTGACGTCGTGATATCGCGACCTCCCTGCCTTCTCGCCTTGTCTTCACTCTGCTGTCATGATTTCACGACGTCGCGATATCGCGACCTCCCCGCCTTCTCGCCTAGCCTTCACTTTGATGTCACGATTTCATGACAGTCACGATTTCATGACATGTCATGAAATCGTGACATTTCCAACTGCCTTTCCCTCTGTTGCACTTTTGTCACAATTTCATGACGATCGCGATTTCATGACATGTCACGAAATCGTGACATTTCCAACTGCCTTCACCCCTCGCCCGCTTCTTGTCACGATTTCATGACATGTCACGAAATCATGACATTCCCGGCTTGCACCTTCTCTCTCCTTGTCGTGTCGCGATATCGTGACAGATTTTCCTCCTCGCATCTTCTCCTTTTTCTGTCACGATTTCATGACATGTCACGAAATCGCGACGTTTTTCCTCCTTAGCCAACTTTTCAAAAGTGGCCTTCCTGCTACTGGATGCCTCTGCATCAGGTGCTGCTGGATGCTTCTGCATCATAATGCAGCATCGAGCTTATCAAGATTAGGAGGAAGTTTTCCTACTAAAATCAACACATTTTTAGACCTCATAGACATTTGGAAAACCCATGGAAATAAATTTTCTTCAGACTGTTGGACTTGGAGGGCCATGTCTAAATTTAGAGCTCGAACATAGTAGATATATGATTGTGCTTGTGATGAATTAATCTCCCAAGGGATTCTATCCCATAATATTTTGAATCTAAGGTTAAAATATAGGAGATATTCATGAGGACCTCTTTTGATGTATGAGAATTGCATGATCAATACAAAGACATCACCTGGATCATCTAATACTAATATAAGAGGTTCAACTAGGTCTACCCAAACCTTGATGCTATTATATTTCAAAGATTTGTACCATTGTAGTGCTTTACCTCAAAAATATTGAGATAGAAATTTGATCATTATATCTTCAAAGGTAATATTATATATAATAGCTAAATTTACATCTTTGAAATGCTCATAAGCAGTCTTCCCACTACCATCATAAATAGGTAAAATTTTCAATGCATTAGTTGGAATCTCATGAAATACTGATAGGTTAAGCAGTCCAACATTATTCCAGGCCAAATAAATTTGTCCAGCTATGGCTTTAAATTTTTTACTAATGTAGTAGTGGATTCATCTAGTTGATGTTTAGTGAACTATCTAGGCTCTTCGATATTATCACCATTTGATTCTAAGTTTCATTTCCAATGAAGTCACTAATTTATTTTGATTCTTATCTTCAATAGAGTTTCCAGGTGAATGTACAATCTTTGCATGCAAGGTCAAGACTATTAACCAAAGTATTGAGTCCTCTAGGTAATTTATATAGGATCTATAAAATCCTATCCCATTAGGTATACCAAAAAACTCTTGGTAGCACAATGGATAAGTATCTCTAGTTTCTAGAAATTATTTTTAAGGTGGGACATTAGGGTCCCACCAAACATTCCAAAACTCTTGGTACACTAGATAACTATTGAGTTTCTCAATTTAATTATGGCATATCAACAGAGTCACTAGGTGATTAGGAAATGATCTATTAGAGCAGAGTATCACCAAAATTCTACTCAATCAAGAAGGTAATATTAGCATCAAGAAGGTAAGTATCACCAATAAGTTGGTGTGGGACAATCCATATTTTTATTAGCATGCTGCACATGAGCAATATTTACTACACTAGGTTGAATTTGAATTTGAGTATCCAGGAGAACATTGGCTATAGGCATGAAGTTATCAATATACTTTCAACGTATTTCCAAAAGGTGATTAATTATTGTGGTGATTGAGGTGGCTTTAATGACAATGATATTTGGTGTGGGATTTTCATGTTAAATTTGGACAAGGCTAGAACCTATGGATTCCAATAAAGAGATGTAATTAGTGTTATTCCTAAAAACTCCTTTCTCTTTCTAATGTACCTCGTTGGATACTCTTGGTAGTTGTACCTCCTGTTCGTGTGGGTAGGTTTTTCCAAGTCTGTAATCCATGAATCTTATGTGGAGTGAAGTGAAATTAGTATCTCTTTGTCATGTTCATATCTACTCAATTGGTAAATCTGAGGCTAACTTGCTAGTGTTTCAAAATGCTGAAGTTTCTTCTATGGTTTCCAAAAAATTTACCTAGTGGAGGATAAACAACAATCCATTATGGGGTCTTTGAAATTATTTTTGGCATTTCAAAGGACATCTCCCACCTTGTCATGGAAGTCATATCAGAGCTAGAGGGTGGTTTTCCCGAAATTTATTTCTACTAGCCTACCACCTTGGTATTTTATTATTGTATCATTATTATTTTTATATATTTCGAGGTTGGTCATTATTGTGTTCTTGGGTTGTTGTTGACTGGTTTTTTCTAGTGTACTTCTAGTATTTTTTTATCCTTTTGGAGATGATGTAAATGTTAAGGGATTCCTTTCAAATCCCTTTTATAATCTAACCAAAAAAAAATATTAGCATCCCATCGGGCATGCCAAAAATTCTTGGTCCAAAATCCACCTAAGTGGATGAATTGTACCCTCAATACCTTGACCACGATTGGATGGCTCAAAAATAGGGGCCTTTGAGTCAAAATTTGGAGTAGGTTGGCTCATATAGTCCTAGCTAAACTAACTTAAATAGGGTTGCAAACTAAAGTAAGGAATGTGAAAGGTTCGAAGCTAAGCTAAAAGTGGTGTGGGTTTAGCAACATCAAGAGACATAGTGCATGATAGTTGTATATTCTGAATTAAACTAAATTGTCTAACAAACCAGCTTACTTATCTTATAAGAAAATAATTAATCATAACAAGCACTAAGTATTACCAAGCATTCCAAAACTAATGAACAAGAAATCTATGGGGAAATCCATAAAGTAGAATAAGTGTAATATAATTAACCCTTCAATGCTCTAACAAAATTGCTTAATCACTTAGTTGACATACATACATGTCCTAAAAATAATTGGGCAAGAGGCCAACCAACAATCCAATATTCATTCAAAATATGTATAACTTCAATCATATGCAATTGTAAACACTAAAATTCTAACCATTTGAATGGTTTATTTTTAAGTATATATAGATTTACAATACATTCAAGTATCTTATCATGATTACTTATAGAGCATAGGGAGTTGCTATCACATTCAATTAATATGTGCTTGATTTCTTCAATCACACCTTGTTGATGTGTGTTGCAGGGATTTCATTTGTGAGGTTGGATTGCATACTACATTGTTGTATTCTAATCATCTGATGGTAGTCCACTTATTTTTTTAACACTTAGCCAACTGAGCAAGAGTAGGTGTATGATAGAGGAGGCTTCAGCCATTAAGACCTTCTAACAACAATGATGCCTAGTGGATTATTGACACACATGACTTTGTTGACTAGGATAAATTTGAATCTTTTATGTAGAAGATAGCAACATGAAATCATATTACTTACTATTGGATGATTCATCCTAACCAAGTGTTGTTTCCTCTATTATTTCTATCAGGTGCTTGCACTTTTCCTTGTTGGGTATCAAAGTTATTATTCTCTCGTGTTGGCATCATTGCTTGAAGAGTTTGGTGGTCATATTTTCCTTTACATAGCTTTGGATGCTAGGTTTCTTTGCTTGATCTTTAGTATTTTTTTATTGAGTCTTCTACCTTGGATTTTTTTTTTATCTAATATTCATTTTGGTTTGTTAGGCATTTGAGCTCTTGATGATGACATCATCACCTCTGAAGTTTAAAACTTTTGAAATACTTGCAATGTATGACATTGTATGTCGTATGACACACTATAACATGCTTCATTAGCCATTTCTTTTGAAGAACATTAGATATGAAATTTTATTATGCTATTTCTAATATTAGTTGTGTTAAATGTTTGGCTAGCTTTCTGAAGAACACAAGCTTTTACTGAGAGGGGGGTGAACAATATAAGACCACTTTTTACTTTTATTTCCCAATCAATATTATGCAATGTATAGATATCAATATCAACAACAATAATCAAAGAAATATACAAAAAACCACACACAATAGAGACACCACAATTTACGTGGTTCACCCAATGTGGGCTACTCCACGGAGAAAATATTTCACTAAAATTTTCTTGATCAATCTCTTGGGAATCCTTTCCCTATTACAATGTTTATGGACCTCAGTCCAAAGGATATGTTGATCCCCTAAATAAAGTTTGTGGATCTCTATCCACATGAGAACCCCTTCTCCTCTGCTTTGTCTAATGATCCTCTAGAAGACTATTGCCTCCACTACACTGGCTTGTGGATCTCTCTCCACTGAAGACTCTTATCTCCACTCAAAATACCTATCCTCCCTGCCCTAGTTGATGGATATCTATCCACTAGATACCATTGTCCTCTTTGCTCTATCACATCCAAAGCTCTGTCTCAAATATGCACTAAATATAGTCGTTCGGTCTAGCACAAATCTGTTCAACAAGTCCACTCAAAACTTGCTTAAATATGCTCAACAAGTCCTCTCATAACTTGCTCAAATATGCTCAACAAGTCCACATAGAAATTGCTCAAATTTTCTTAACAAGTCCACACAGAACTTGCTCAAATCTACTCAACAATTCCACATAGAACTTTCTCAAATATTCTCAACAAGTCCATACATAACTTGCTCAAATCTGGTCAACAAGTCCACACAAAACTTGCTCAAATCTGCTCAACAATTCCACAAAAAATTTGCTCAAATCTACTCAACAAGTCCACACAGAACTTGCTCAAATCTGCTCAACAAGTCCACACAAAACTTGCTCAAATCTGCTCAACAAGTCCACACAGAACTTGCTCAAATATGCTCAACAAGTCCACACAAAACTTGCTCAAATATGCTCAACAAGTCCACATAGAACTTGCTCAAATCTGCTCAACAAGTCCACATAGAACTTGTCCAATCTCATAGAAACATAAAGAGAATTGTTAGAGACTCAATATGTTCTATACTTATTACAATGCTCAATTACTTTCAATTACTCTCTTAGAAACATAAGGAGAATTGTTAGAGACTCAATATGCTTCCAATTCAACTCAATGCTCAATCACTTTCTCAACTCAATTCAAAACATAGAATAGTTTGTTTTATGCAACTTGAACAATCACTTCACACATCCACTTGACTTGGCTCAACCAACTCTACTCAACCAATCACTTAATGAAATAACCCTTGCTCACAAACCCTAGTCCAAGCATATAACCACCAACTCAAAATATTTTCAACAATGCTCAACAACTAATCTCACATAACAATGATATTCATGTTCTTTTCAAATCCTAGTTCAAGTTCTTTGCATGAAAACCCACTTCAAAAATAATGCTTATAAAACAATATTCACATAACAATGATACTCATGTTCTTTTCAAAACCCTAACTCAAGTTCTTCACACAACCAATATCTTCAACAACAATTCTTATTAAACAAGGTTCTAATAACAACTCTTTATTCCAAAAAACCTTGATGGATTAACTCAAACACTCTAAAAAAAGAAACCCTAATCAAGTCCTTTTCACTCCAAACTTATTTTCCAAAAAACCAACCAATCAATTTTAACTTTGGAAAATGTGCACATACCTTTTTCTTGATGATGAAGGAATCTTCTAAATTTGCCAAAAACTCAAACACTTCTTGCCAAGCTCAAATAAATTATAAGGTGATTAATTTCCTCAAAATACAATGTAAACATCAAAATACACATACACCTTATCACTCCATATTTAAGAAAACATTCATCAACATTTACAAAAAGTAAATTACCACTTACACCTTATAATATCCCACTAATATTCAATGAACTCTTCTTTTCAAAAACAACCTAATACAAGAAGCTCCCTTTATCCTTTTAATATTTCAATAAATCAATATACCAAAAAACTTTATTAAAATGAAACTTAACACCTTATTCCTCCAACTAATCAAAAATTATTTCCAACTAATAAACCTTTCATGCACCCTTTTAACTCCACACTTTAGGCATCATACAAAAATTAAACTTTCAAAATTAATTACCTTGCCTTGGAGGAAAATCGAACACACAACACAGCCTCAACCAGTTCCCTAGCCGCGGCTCCCAATGCCGTTCAAGCTAGGCACTTTCTTGGGGATAAACGAACACCACGTGCTCAAAACCTTCCCCGCTTGCCTTGCGTAAAACGTACGCCTTCCTTGGCTCTCAACACCAATGCATCTACCGCAAACAAATATGTTGCCATCGATTTTTGAACATAGACCTCCTTGCACCTAAAGCTGTCCTCTTTGCCACTCAACCACTTACCTCATTGGCGCAAGTCCCCTTGATGTTATTCGTTGGTGCTTAAACAAAAATGGTCACTGCTATTTCTTCCTTACAAATTCAAAACACTATTGCACGCTTCAATCATCGAGCAAAATGATAATCTCAAATGTCTTTAATGCATAGCTTATATACCAAATTTCTTCCTCCATGCATGACGTCGGTGCTTGATTTACCCTCAATTATTTTTGGATGTCGGCGCTTGAATTACCTTTGGAGATTTATTAATTTATAATTAATTTTTTAAACCCTATGGTTTTATTTAAACCATATTTCACTTTGCACCTTGGTATAAATAATATTTATTTATAAAATTTAAATTCATTTTGAATTTAAATAATTTATCAAATAAATATTAAATCTCCCTTTAGCTTTTCAAATAAACTTTCTTGGTTTTTTATGAAATCCATTTAACTTATGCTTCCACATAATATTTTAAAAATATTATGGAGCCCTTTGCCTTTAACCTTTGCAATTTTCCTCTTGACCTTTGACTTTATTAGAAGCTTCTTCGTAAATATCAATGACAACTTTGATAACTTATTTCTTGACAAATTTCTGGATATTAATGACAACTTCCTTTCTTGACATCAATGACAACTTTGACTTGAGGATTCAAAATTTCCAACAATCTCCCCCTTTGTCATTGATGGCAATCCAAATTATTTTACCGAAAACTTAACTTTTTCCTATTCTGCTCCTCCTGGGACATTGCTCCCCCTAGCTCAATGCTCTCTTCAAATACCAAATATATCCCCCTTACTCAAATATCTTCCCCTTTGACATAAATGGAAAAGGGTCACCTTTGGGGCTCGGGGCTAAGAATGAGCCTCTTATCTTAGCCCCTCCCTCACCTCTACTTGAGGTGGTTAATTCTGGGGTGGGAGTATTTCTACTCCCAGAAAGCACTGTTATTTACCTTTATCCTCTTTCCTTCTTATCTGATCCTTTTGATTCCTTTGACTATTTATTTTCATGTCCATGTTTCTGTCCATATCCTTGTTCCTTTTCCTGTTCCTGTTCCTATTCATATCCATGTTCCTGTTCATATCCATGTTCTTGTTCCTATTCATGTTCATATTCATACTTGTTTTTGGAATGTCTACTCTACACCACTTTGCTATGTGACCATCATTGTTGCACTTATAAAATTTAATATTATTATTCCTTGTAGGTGCAAATGTCCTAGTATTTCTCCTAGTGAAGCATTATCCTCTTCTGTCATGAACCCTGCAATTCATTGCCTTGTGACCAAACTGATTACATGAGTAGCAATACCCATGGAAAAGTTGTATGTTCCCATATTCCTGTCTTTCCCGTGTCCTGTACTATGAAGCCATGTGCACAAACCTGTGACATGAAAAATATCTTCCATTGAAGTTTCCTTGTATTGACCTCATTGATCTCTTAGTCTCTCTTGACCTATTCTGATTGATATTCCATATGTATATTCTTTGTGCATTGTTCCTATCTTTTTTAAACTCTTTATTGTCTAACTCATCCTTATATGTCTCACTTTATTTTACATTATGTTCTTCTGAAGTATCTTCATATGAAGTTTCTTCTCCTCCAAAACTTGAGGATGATTATCCTTCTTGTTTCTTTTGAGCTTGTTCAAAACCAAGGCCTATTTTGTTTGATGTAGTCTTTTGTGTCTTGATGAACTTATCCAAGTTATTTGAGCTATTTTTGAACCCTTTCATATTGATCTTGGAGTCCTCAAAATATTCTCTTAGTAGTGCCACTTCTTGTGCTAACTTATCCCATTCTAAGATCTTTACTTCTAACTTATCCTTGAACCCTTTTGCCTTAGCCTTTGATTTTTCTAAATCCTCTATAAGAAAACTTCTCTCTTCATCACATCCTTGGAATTGAATTTCAAGTTTAGAGTTTTTATTTCTTACCTTCTTTACTGTTTCAAGGACATAGATAAGTTCTCCCTTGATATCATATCCATCCTTTTTTGAATATTCCTCTATTTGTCTGCCTTTGTCCGCATCTTCATTTTATTTTGTCTTGTCTTCTATGAAATCACCTTCTTCATCTTCCAATGCCATTAGAAGATTTTCATCTAGCCCTTCAAGTGTATCTTCATATTTATCATCATTGAAACTATAACCATCCTTTGTACAACTATATTCAAGATGTACAAAGTTACCACATCTAAAACACTTGAGAATGATTGGAGTCCTTTTCTTAACTGGTTTTTTCTATTCAATCATAAATATGACTTCATCTCTATCATTGTCTGAAAAACTAGCATCACTATCACTTGAGTACATACTTGCCTTATCTGCATAGTAGCTTCTCTTTTGCCTTTGAAAGAACTTTCCTTGTATTCTTTGTCCATCCTTGCTTTTCTTCTAGTACCTGTATCTTTCTGATTTCCTATTTTTGTGATCCTATTTTTCTTCACCATTGTTGTTCTTGGGTTCTTGAAAATTTGTTCTAAAATGTCCATACTTTCCACAATCGAGACACTTAACAGATATTAGATTTTTGGATCTTCTATAGTCCTTATCTCTTCTACCATAGTTAGATTCTTCATCACTGGATGACTCATTGCTTGATTTTGACTTCTTACACTTTGTCTTATTGATTGCTTTGAATGTTGCTTACTTCTGGGGAATAATATATTTTATTCTTATCTCAAATATTGTGAGCATACCAAGAAAATTATCTCTTGTCAAAGTATCAACAGCCATTGACACTTTTATAGCAAAAATCTGTTCACTGAATATTTTTAGAAGAGATCTTAATACTTTATCACAAACATCAGATTTATCAATCTTCATTCCAAGTCCTTGCATACCATTAACAACCTCATCAATTCGAAGTAGATAAGCACTAATATTTTCCTCATCATTCATTCTTAATGCTTTAAGTTGTCTTCTGATATTTTGCATCTTTGCTTTCTTGACACTTTTATCTCCTTCATATATATTTTACAATTTATCCCACATTTCTTTTGCATTTTTACAATGCATAACTTTCATAGAATTTGTTCTATGCAAATCTCTCACAAGTGCATTCATTGATTTTGAATTATAGTGTTGTATAAGCTTACCTTCCTTATCTATAGGAGGATTGACTAAGGGATCGTATCCAAATTCCATTGCTTCCCAAATGTCATTGTCAAGTGCCATCAAGTAGATCTTCATCATCATACTCCAATACATATAGTCACTTCCATCAAATACTAGTGCTGAATTATTTGAGGACACCTCCTTAGGATCCATTGTGTTCTTGTTAGATTTTCCTTCAATCTGTTAAAATCTTCCTAAGGAACCCACTCTGATACTAATTGAAGAACATAAGCTTATACTGAGAGGGGGGTTGAACAGTATAAGATTACTTTTTAATTTTATTTCCCAATAAATATTATGCAATGTATAGATAGCAATATCAGCAAAAGTAATCAAAGCAATGTACAAAACACCACACACAATAGAGACACCAAAATTTACGTGGTTCACCCAATGTGGGCTACTCCACGAAGAAAATCTTTCACTAAAATTTTCTTGATCAATCTCTTGGGAATCCTTTCCATATTACAATGTTTATGGATTTCAATCCAAAGGATATGTTGATACCCTAAATATCATTTTTGTGCTTGTGATTCCATCCGCTGGGGTAGCCCAGACGGTCGCCTAGCTTGTGTGGAAGTGCTGTTGTGCAAGAGGTTAAGGGATCAAATCCCTTCGATGCTATTTTATTTTGCTGGAGGATAGAAACTAGAGCGCCGAAGGAAATAAATATTATTTTGCACTATTTGGTTTCATGTTTTGTGGCAGCACAACTGGTCACGAGCGCTTTTGAAGGCGCTGTGCTCCTAGATGATAGGGGATTGAATCCCATCGTGGTTGTGCAAGGTATTTAAAGTTTTTTGTTTTATAAAATTTAGTAAAGGGAGAAATAAGGGCCATGGTGCTAGTGTAGAATTCTATAATTTCTACATATTAAATAAAGGGGAATGATGTTTGCATAAGGTTTTATTTTTGTAAAATAATAAAAGGAGATATAAGGAGTTATTTTTAAAGCTTTATGGTGTATGTTTTTTATAAGGGATTTTAAAGTGATTGACTTGATATTTAATCAAGAAAAGAAAAATAGAATTGCTAACCAGATTTTGATGGGAAAAACAAAAGGAAAATTGTTTTTTGTTAAGACAGGTTTGGAAAGCTCATGCAAAAGCAGATCATCATCATTGAGGCAGATCTAGATATGAGCATTGTATGCATGCAAGATTTGGGAGTAGATGAGTAGAGTTGGTAATAGGTTTTGGACCATATTTGAGAGCATATTTGAGTAGGTTTTGTAAGCAGATTTGGAGTAGATTTAAGAGTAGATTTGAGCAAGTTTTGTAAGCATATTTTGGAGTAGATTTGAGAGAAGACTTGAGTATATTTTGGACCATATTTGTGAGTAGAGGTGATTGGTGTCTCCTATGGATTGGTTTCCATGAAACAGCAAAGGGGATTGGTGTCTCCTGTGGATTAGTTTCCATGAACTCGAGAGGGTATAGGTGTCTCCTATGGGTAGGTGCCCATGAACTTGTGAGAGGGGACAGGTGTCTCCTATGGATTGGTGTCCACAAACATTGTAATAGGGGATTGGTATCTCCTATGGGTTGAAGCCCATGAAATTTATTGAAGAAATTTACAATGCATAACTTTCATAGAATTTGTTCTATGCAAATCTCACAAGTGCATTCATTACCTTTGAATTATAGTGTTGTAGAAGCTTACCTTCCTTACCTATAGGAGGATTGACTAAGGGATCGTATCCAAATTCCACTGCTTCCCAAATGTCATTGTCAAGTGCCATCAGGTAGATCTTTATCATCATACTCCAATACATATAATCACTTCCATCAAACACTAGTGCTGAATTATTTGAGGACACATCCTTAGTATCCATTGTGTTCTTGTTAGATTTTCCTTCAAGCTGTTAAACTCTTCCTAAGGAACCTTCTCTGATAATAATTGAAGAACATAAGCTTATACTGAGAGGGGGGTTGAACAGTATAAGATCACTTTTTAATTTTATTTCCCAATAAATATTATGCAATGTATAGATAGCAATATCAACAATAGTAATCAAAGCAATGTATAAAACACCACAGACAATAGAGACACTAAAATTTACATGGTTCACCCAATGTGGGCTACTCCATGAAGAAAATATTTCACTAAAATTTTCTTGATCTATATCTTGGGAATCCTTTCCCTATTACAATGTTTATGGATCTCAATCCAAAGGATATGTTGATCCATAGGAGAACTCCTTCTCCTCTGCTCTAGTTGATGATCCTCTAGAAGACTACTGCCTCCACTACACTGGCTTGTGGATCTCTCTTCACTAAAAACTCTTATCCCCACTCAGAAGACCTATCCTCACTGCCATGGCTGATGGATATCTATCCATTGGATATCACTATTCTATTTGCTCTATCACCTCCAAATATCTGTCTCAAATCTACACTAAACATAGTCCTTCGGTCTAGCAAAAATCTACTCAACAAGTCCAATCAGAACTTGCTTAAATCTGTTCAACAAGTCCACCCAAAAATTACTCAAATATTCTCAACAAGTCCACACAGAACTTGCTCAAATATTCTCAATAATTCCACACATAACTTGCTCAAATATGCTCAACAAGTCCACACAGAACTTGCTCAAATATGCTCAACAAGTCCACACAGAACTTGCTCAAATTTTCTCAACAAGTCCACACAAAACTTGCTCAAATATGCTCAACAAGTCCACATAATTTTTTTTCAAATATTCTCAACAAGTCCACACAAAACTTGCTCAAGTATGCTCAAAAATTCCACACAAAACTTGCTCAAATCTGCTCAACAAGTCCACATAGAATGTGCTCAAATCTGCTCAATAAGTCCACATAGAACTTGCTCTAATCTTCTCAACAAGTCCACACAAAACTTGTCCAATATCATAGAAACATAAAGAGAATTGTTAGAGACTCAGTATGTTCTATACTTATCACAATGCTAAATTACTTTCAATCACTCTCTTAGAAACATAAGGAGAATTTTTAGAGACTCAATATGCTTCCAATTCAACTCAATGCCCAATCACTTTCTCAACTCAATTAAAAATATAGAATAGTTTGTTTTATGCAACTTGAAAAATCACTTCACACATCCACTTGACTTGGCTTAACCGAATATACTCAACCAATAACTTAATGAAACAACCCTTGCTCATAAATCCTAGTCCAAGCATATATCCACCAACTCAAAATGTTTCCAACAATGCTCAACAAGTAATCTCACATAACAATGATATTCATGTTTTTTCAAACCCTAGTTCAAGTTCTTTGCATGACAACCCACTTCAAAAACAATGCTTATAAAACAATATTCACATAACAATGATACTCATGTTATTTTCAAAACCCTAACTCAAGTTCTTCACACAACCAATGTCTTCAACAATAATGCTTATTAAACAAGGTTCTAATCACAACTCTTTATTCCAGAAAACCTTGATGCATTAACTCAAACACTCTAAAAAATGAAACCCTAATCAAGTCCTTTTCACTCCAAACTTATTTTCCAAAAATCCAACCAATCAAACTTAACTTTGGAAAATGTGCACATACCTTTTTCTTGATGATGAAGGAATCTTCTAAATCTGCCAAAAACTCAAACACTTATTGCCAAGCTAAAAGAAATTATAAGGTGATTAATTTCCTCAAAATACAATGTAAACATAAAAACACACATACACCTTATCACTCCATCTTTAAGAAAACATTCATCAATATTTACAAAAAGTAAATTACCACTTACACCTTATAATCTCCCACTAATATTCAATGCACTCTTGTTTTCAAAAACAACCTAAGACAAGAAGCTCCCTTTATTCTTTTAATATTTCAATAAATCAATATGTCAAAACACTTTATTAAAATGAAACTTAACACCTTATTCCTCCAACTAATCAAAAATAATTTCCAACTAATAAATTTTTCATGCACCCTTTTAACTCCACACTTTAGGCATCATACAAAAATTAAGCTTTCAAAATTAATTACCTTGCCTTGGAGGGGAATTGAACACACAACACAACCTCAATCGATGCCCTAGTCACGGCTCCCAATGTCATGCAAGCTAGGTGCTTTCTTGGGGATAAACGAGCACCACATGCTCAAAACCTTCCCTGCTTGCCTTGCGTAAAACATGTGCCTTGGCGCTCAACACCAATGCAACTACCACAAACAAAAATGTTGCCACTGAGTTTCGAACACATACCTCCTTATGCCTAACACTGTCCTCTTTGCCACTAGGCCACTTACCTCATTGGCAATTGGTATTTTGGTGCAAGTCCCCTTGACATTATTCGCTGGTGCTTAAACAAAAATGTTCGCTGCTCTTTATTCCTTATGAATTCAAAATACTATTGCACGCTTCAATCATCGAGAAAAAGGATAATCTCAAATGCCTTTAAGGCATAACTTATATACCAAATTTCTTCCTCCATGCATGACGTCAGCGCTTGATTTACCCTCAATGATTTTTGGATGTCGGCGCTTAAATTACCTTTGGAGATTTATTCATTTATAATTAATTCTTTAAACCCTATGGTTTTATTTAAACCATCTTTCACTTTACACCTTGGTATAAATAATATTTATTTATAAAATTTAAATTCATTTTAAATTTAAATAATTTATCAAATAAATATTAAATCTCTCTTTAGCTTTTCAAATAAACTTTTTTGGGTTTTTATGAAAACCATTTAACTTATGCTTCCACATAATATTTAAAAATATTATGGAGCCCTTTGCCTTTAACCTATGCAATTTTCCTCTTGACCTTTAACTTTATTAGAAGCTTCTTCCTGAATATTAATGACAACTTTGATAACTTGTTTCTTGATAAATTTCTAGATATTAATGACGACTTCCTTTCTTGACATCAATGACAACTTTGACTTGAGGACTCAAAATGTCCAACACTTTCTTAGCCAAAATTTGATGTTTCTTGCTCTATATTTTTGGATTCAATGCCTTACCATTTTTTACTATCTGGTATGATTTTTCTTACTACTTTGCTACCTGCTTCACCTAATATCACTTTCAACCACATATTTTTGCTCTTGGTATTGCTATACAATTTTTTGGCTAGCTTTGTACCATCCTTTATTCCTTTCATCTTCCACAAGGGCTTCATCCGGATTTGGTCTGACTACTTTTTGAACTACTACATGTAATTTGCTATACTAATACCTTGATACAATCACAATGTGATTTACACAAAATCATACTATGTATGTAGGTGGTACAATTTACCTATAGGAATAAGCAAAAGGAGAAATGAAATGGGCATTAGTAGATTGGTAGAAAGTAAGCCAACCCAAAGCAAAGGCAGGATTGGGTCTAAGGAGATAGGGGCTAAATAATAAAGATTTGGGTTGAAATATTTATTAGAGGTGGATCTCCTAGCCAACTTCTTTATTCAAAAAAGTTTTAACTAGTAAATATTTGGGATAGATGAAATCAAATTATGTGAGCCATTTCCCTATGGCAATTGACCCCTAGTGTAGTAGGCACTAAATCTAGGATCTCAATTAGTGAAAGATGGATTATTTTGAAAAATGGGAGGGGAGAAGGCACAGTTTTGGATAGATTTATGGGATCAATATTTACTTCTCATTTTTAAATTCCAAAAGTTATAAATAGTAAAAACAACCAGGGAAAGTAGGGGTTACATCAAGATTAAATATTATTTCAATTTCAATTAGCTTAGGGACTACACATTTAAGCAAATTGATAAGTTGGTTGAGTTCCAATTCTAATCCTTCCAAAATTGGCATTTATCATGACTAAAATCCTGGTAGAAATATTTATCAAAGGTAGGGATGAGAATTTTGCGTTAGCTTGGGGATATGAGAGCCTTGGAGTCTACACGATGAATAATAGATATGAAGATATCCTTCCATAACCTCCTCCTCATGCATATCAGGTTGATAATTGGAGAAATACTTGATAGTCCATAGGTTGACCAAAAGTAAACTTCTTTGTCTGGTAATTCATGCACAATGGAATTCTTACCTTCAATAATCTAAGACATAGGGGAATCATTGGCCCATATTAGTATGTTATGCTCCAAAAATGAGGAAACATCTGACCACCCAATGGTTGAGTTCTCGTTCACGTGCCAAACCTAGGAGAGATGGTTCTTAGCTTATAGAATTTGAGCCAATGACAATCTAAATTGGATTAACATATAGGAAAGATAGAAGAGATGCATATTTAAATCTAAATTTCTTCATATTGGGTGGAATATTGGATTAAATTTTATTTGGTGGTACTTGTAGTTGTAAAGAAATGGCTAAATTTTCAAATAAACCTTCTCCTCCTTGGATGGTGTCTAGAAGGTCACTTAGAGAAAAGTCATGAAAATTGTGGTAGTGTATGCTAAAGAGGAAACTCAAGTTAATATAGGGATGATGGAGGATGAAGCTAAAGTACAAGAGAGGTAGGATATATCTAGTTGAAAGGAACCCATGGAAAGCTAGATTAAAACTAACACTAATGGAGCTACAAAAGGTAATCTAGGTAGCACTAGAATTAGAGTCATTTGCAAGAATCATGTTGGGACAATGCTCTATTGGGAACTATATATCATGGGTAAGGCTACAAACAATGAAGAAAAATCCTTAGTTATCAGATATACCTCTATATGTAATGTAAGACAGGATCATAGGAGGAAAAGCATAGAATCATATTCTCAAATCTTGATAGGTCTAACTTGCATGAGAAACTTTTCTTTAGAGACATGGAGGTTGAGGATGCTTGTCACCCAAATTAACCAGTTATAGAGTGAATTGGATAATGTGATCATAACTTATGTGGGTAGAGCTCTGAATACAGTAGTATACTTCCTGGATAAGACGGGTTCTGAGAAAGAGGTAGGGGTTTAGTGGCATGACTAGTAAGAACAAGAGGATTAGACAAGTTGATGAGCAAATATAGTATTTGACTGATTTTAATAACCAATACAAATACATGGTTTAGGAGGTTTGGCTCCTTTATGATTCTTCATTTGGTTTTGTATCCAAGAGTGGTTAGGTCTTAGGTTATTGGATTTAGAACCATGAAAGTTTTATGGAAAGACAAAAAGAGGGAATAGGTGCTCTTGTTGGATAAGGCTAGGAGGAGTCTCATCCCAACTTGTAAATAATCTTGCCCTAATATAATATTAAAAAAAATATCTACACCTACATTGCATAATGTTAATTTTTAATTAAATATTATATTAAAAATAATAATTATTTATTTGATATTATTAAATGATATTAGTTTAATAGATTAATTTTTTTAACTTTTAAAGGGAAATATTAGTCTAAATATTTCTAGAGATGCATGGATAATAGACAAGTTATTGCAATACCACTATGTGATTATGATATAGGTAAAACCCGTTTCAATCCCATATAACCAATTGAAAAAAATATTATTTTTTATAATATAATTATTTTATAATTATATAGAGTTAATATTTTTTTTTGTTGGTTAAAATTATATTAAAAGTGGGTTTTGAAAGGGCCCCAAAACCTTTTTACAATAGGTCAACCGACCAACCAAAAGGCCAAAAATAACCAATTTGAAAAATCTTGCCCAACGAGAAACAAGAAGATTGGAAAATCTCACCCAACGGGAAATAAATAGAATTGAAAAATCCCTTCCAACAGGATGTCACCACTTTTGAATAAAATCCCACCTAGCGGGAAGCCACCAAAATTGAAAAATATTGCCCAACAGGAAGCCACCAATTTGAAAATTATGCTCAACGGGAAACAAGTAGTTTGGAAATCTTGCCCAGTGGGAAACAAATAGAATTGAAAAATCCTGCCCAACGGAATGCCATCAGTTTGAAATATCCCACCCAGCGTGAAGCCACCAATTAAAAAAAATCTCGCCTAGAAGGAAGCCACCAATTTGAAAAAACCCACCCATTGGGAATCTACTGAATTGAAAATCCTACCCAATGGGAAGCCACCAAAATGAAAAATCCCGCCTAGTGGGAAACCACCGATTTGAAAAATCTTGCCCAATGGGAAACCTCCGATTTGAAAAATCCCAACTAGTGGGAAGCCACCATTTGAAAAATCCCATTGGAAACACCAGGAAGGAGGGTCGAGACACTCACGAGGATGCAAGAAAATTAGTATCCCGCACAGGAACACCAGAAACCGCTTCAAAAAATAGGAACAGTCGAAGGCTAAGGAAAGAAGCCAGGATCCCACCACGAGACAGTACAAGAAGATAATCCAAGAAGTAACATATTACACTAAGCCTAGAAAATGAAAAAGCAAATATGAGGATCTCCACAGTTCAAAATATCCCCTTGCAAAGAAGCTAGGATCTCACCACGGGATAGCTTGGGAATGCAGTCCAAGAAGCAGCATCTTGCACTAAGCCTAGAAAATGGAACAAAAAATATGAGGATCTCCATAGGCCACAAGATCATCTTGCAAATAAGGTTGAGCTACGGAAGTGCCAGAGGAAACCAGAGGTAGCAATAGAAATGGAACCGCAAGCCTTGAGAAAAATATTGAGAAGGCCCCAAGGAACCCAAACTCAAAAATAGGATGTAGTCAATAAGCACAGGTTCCCTCACTAAAATGAAATATACAGCCAAAGTACCAAAGCAACCTCCATATCCACCAACAAATGCTTCTGGGAATTAGGATAGGAATTCCAAAGGGAACTTCGCAGTAAGAAATGCACACAACCTCATCTCAAGCTAAGAAAAATGCTAAGAAAAACCCAAGAAGACCAAACCAAGAAACCCAAAAGGAAGATTCACTAAAAATAAAGCACATGGTCCTCCCCAAGACCAGAAAAAATAGTGAAATCCTCCCAAGAAGCACAAGGACAAAGTCAAGCCCCAAACCCAAAACCGTGATGCTCCAAATCTGAAGACCAACTAAAATCTGGCACCAAGTAGAAAACCTGTAACAAACTAAGCCAGACCTAAGAACAATAGGGAAAAGGATCCCTGAAGCTCAATAGGAAATCTAGGGAAGGTCCTAGGGATGTCCTAGAAATAGGGGCACAGGAAGGAAACCCTCAATCTGGATAGGAAATGGCATACAAGTGGAAAAGTGACCTCCCACCCCAAGGAGATCATCTGGAACCACATCCAACCAAGAAAGAAGGTCCTGGGAAGTGCCAAGGATCAAGGATAGAACCAGGGGAGGGGGAAGCAGGGAAGAAGATCAAGACATCCTGTGAGATATCCAGAGTTTGTCCACTTATTATATAGATTTAATGTGTTTACCTTATAAAAATATTTTTATTACATTTAAAGAGAGAGAATACATAAATTTTAATAAGTTACATATATTTTTTATTTGAATGAGCTAACTGTTCAAACCATTTGATTACCTTCAATACTCAACAGAGGAAAATATTATGAAACTCAAATTATGGAAATGGAACATGAACAATATCACTATGATGGTAACCCAAAACATAAATGATACTCCACTTGTATTTGAGAGAGGTGATGAGGTGCATGATAAATCTCCCAGGGGCAAAAAATTTAGCAAGGACCAGGGTATCCCTAACATAATTACCAGGATTTCAAGGAAACTAGGAGTAGATGTAAGTTACGATCCCAAGTGGGTCATACCTTCACAATATGAAATTAGACAAAGGAAAATGGCTAGGGATGTAACTAATGGAACATAATTGACCCTCAATTTGGATAGGAAGAAACACCCAACCAAATCTTAAAAATGAATATCGGGGACCTATACACAGAGAATCAACTCTTGGTGAGGAATGAAAAGCAAACCCCAAACTGGTTAGATTTTCTCAATCTTGGTGGCAAAATATGGGGGGACCTTCTGAAATTAGATTTTTGGCCTTTCAAAGGTTACTCGTTCAATGTGTTTACTAAGTAATGGTGTTTGTGTAAGGTTGCATGTTTTGTATCTAATTTCACAGCCTTAGTTTCAATTCAATTTGACTAGTTTTGAGAGCTAAATGTTAGATATTTATTTTAATTTGTAAACGGTTTGGGGCATTTTCAAAAACCCCTTCACAACCTTAATAAATAAAAATAATAAAATATTACATATGTGGTTAAGCTAATTAAATTATATTTAATTAAATGGTACTAGTTCAACCATTTAAATTCCTTGACTTTCATAAAGAAGACCCAAGTTCAAATCTTACCAAGCAATTCATGCATAATTGCTAAGTTATTCAAACACCAATGTGTTATCATGGTCTAATATGAGTGAGACCCATTTCAATCCCATATAACCAATTTTACCCAAAAAAATATTTTTGTCTTTTTATCAAATATATTTTTCTCTCTTTTTATCAATTATATTTTTCTATATTTTTATCAAAGAAATTCTTCATCTTCCTCAAATTTTTATGCTTTCACAATAAAATCCATATCATTTTCATTCTTTTAGCCAATTGCCTTCTAAAATTTGAATTTTTCTAAAATAGAGATTAACACCTATTTCCCTCTCTCTCTCTTTCTCTCTCTTTCTCTCTCTCTATCTATATCTATCTATCTATCTATCTATATATATATATATATATATATATATTGATTGATTGATGGAGGGGTTTTGAAAGGACCCAAAACCTTTTAAAGATCTAAACTAGAAATCCAAAAAGGGTCACCAAAAGGAACAGAAACCAATAGGCTGGAAACCAACACAACTGAATGACAAACAAACAAAGGAAAAGCACACCCAGTGCACCCTCATAAATATAGACAACCACAAACTAAGCATACATTGAAAGATAGAGATCTGAAAGCAAGATTCAAGTTACTTACACCATCTGATTAGGGTTAACATTTGCCTCTTCATTGCTGCCACCAAGACGGGAGTTGTTTGCTTTGGACACATAGATGCAGTGTTGGAGAAAGGCCTAAGCTTTTGAAATTTTTTGGAAATTTCCAAGAAGACCCAAGATGCCACACCTTTTAAGAGGTAAGGGATAGATTTGGAGCATATTTGGATGGTTGGTGGTCCTAAATAACTGAACAATATTATTAACCA
The DNA here is from genome assembly GCA_028583015.1 of Wollemia nobilis. Taxonomy (NCBI): domain Eukaryota; kingdom Viridiplantae; phylum Streptophyta; class Pinopsida; order Araucariales; family Araucariaceae; genus Wollemia; species Wollemia nobilis. Next base: position 20,793,127 of record JAQPPZ010017235.1, read on the forward strand.
TGTTAAAGGAGATAAATTTTACCTCAACTACTATCATCTGTGAGCCCTAGTGGAAATTTGGTTCACCACACACAAAAGGATTGCTCCATGTCACCTTTGTTAACCAGTAGGTTAGTCGCCTTATTATCTTCCATGTACATGTGCTAAATGGCGACATTCAAATTTTTACCCTACATTCTCTTACATTCATCGATGATGTTGTTGATATTCCATGGTGGATGTTGGTTTCCCTTATGCCAGTTAATGGCAAGCAAGGAGTCTCCTTTAACCATGAGTTGGTCAATATCAAGATCACTTAACACTGTCAATCCTTGGTGGAGGGCTTTCACCTTAGCCATATTATTCATCTGAATTTTGATATTCTCTACAGATACCATGAAAAATTCTCCTCTAATATTTTTTATGATCCCTCCACTGCTTTCCTTGCCTAGGTTTCCTTTTGTTGCACCATAAAAATTGATCTTTATCCATCCAAGAGGAGAGGGATACATTTGATGCTTGATCTATCCACTTAGGATTTGAGGGCCCTACTCATGACTGAGTTTAAAGAAAGCAAATAGATGGGTTTCAAGACCAATTTTGGGACACTTTTCAAATGATAGTATTTGATCATTTTTTGACACAAAGGAAATAATACGGGAAAGAAATGACTTATGGTCTCTACTACAATAATTAAATTGTTTTTTATTACATTCCAAGCAGACTTGCCAAAGGTAATGATGGAAGCAAATAGACCAAAGGAAATTGAGCTGGAATTTGGTAACTATATTGGGCCATTGCTCAAAGAGGAGAGGAATGGAAGGCAATTGGACCCAAACAACATTTCCAATCTCAAAGAGGGCATTTAAGATAGACCTAGAAAATGGGTATTCCAAAAATAGATGTTGGACGAATTTCCAATTGGAGTTGTAAAGACAATAGTGATTTGGAATGAACATACCTTTTTTATAAGGTTATATGTAGTTAAAATTTTATTCTGGGATGTGAGCCATGAAAAAAAGGAGACTTTGGAAATCAACTTTTTGGGCCACACAAACTTTGCAAGGGGTCATCAAGTAACAAGAGGACCTTGGATGTAATATGCTGATTTGACTAAAAATTACCCGTCTTCATAGGGATTTCAAACAAGGGTGTCTCTCGATTGGTTTCTTGGGATCATGTGCACTCTAAGAAGATTTTCTAAGGCTAATACCACATTTTTGCAAGCAAGATTGAGATTGTCAGTCAGAATAGATTTCCATTGCTAACCTTTGGGATTTTGAGTGATGAAATTAGACACTTGGCTATTGAAAAGGTGGTTCGTGAAAGGCGTTATAATTTCTAAATTTTGGTCCCTAATGAGAGGAAAGTCCTTTAGCCATGGATCCTCCCAAAACCTTATGCTTTTATTGTTGCCAAGTTTCCATATTAGACCCCTTATCAGAATGTCTTTAGTTTGGACAATCGAATTCTAGAAGTATTATCTATTGTTAATTGGGACCTCATCCATGAAGGTATTTTGATGGAGGTATTTCACTTTGATTATATCTCTCCATGAATATTGGTCATCTGAAGCAATTCTCCATCCTTATTTTGCCAATAGAGCTAGATTCATTTGATGAACTCTTCTGAAACCAAGCCCTCCACTCCCTTTTTTCTAACAAATTTTATCCCAAGCAACTAAAGGGAGTCTGCTCCAATTTTTATTTCTAGACCACATAAAGTTTCTTTGAATTTGTTTGATATTTTGGTATATTGTTGTCAAAAATTTGAATATGGACATAAAAAAATTGGTATGCTTTGGAGATAGGCTTGGATGAGAACTGCCTTTGCCACTTGACTCAACAATACTTTCTTCTAGCTTGCAAGTTTCTTTAGAATTATATCAATGACATTATTCCATAAATTCTCTAACATGTTGCCCTAGAACAAGGGAAGACCAAGATAAATTGAAGGGAGGTTGGAAATATTACGTCCAAGAATTCTCACGATTTTTATCTACCTTCGGACTGGTATATTCATAAAGAAAATTCTACTTTTCTCATAGTTCACCTTTTGACCAGTTGTTACCTCATAGTAATTGAGGATGTTTTTTATCATTTTAGCTTTTGGAATAGAGGATAGCGAGGCTAGAATAGTATCATCAATAAATTGTTGATGGGTGACAACTCTGGATTGAGAAGAGGATTTGATTCCATAAATAAGACCATGCGAACAAGCTTCTTTTAGGGATCTTCCAAGAGATTCAGCCATGATAATAAAAATAAAAGGAGAGAGGAGATCCCCCTGTTTGTTTCCTATTGAACTTGGAAAGTATCCTGCAGCAAAACCGTTAACAAGGATAGAAAACCATGCCAAGGTTACACATTCTTTGATTAAGGCTATCCAATCCTCATGAAACCTAAATTTGGCAAGGACATCAAAAAGAAAATCCCAAGATACCCTATTAATTTTTAAATTTATATTGACATTTCAAACTAGTTATGCTGACATTTGGAAGAAACTCCCTCCAATGATAGTTAATGAATATCAATAATAATGGTACTCTTTATTATATCCCCATATCCATTTTTCTTAGTAGCATTAACAATAATTTGTGAATCTTCCTTAATAGAAATATATTTCCATCATTTTTTAATGGTAATTTTGGTCCCTTAAGAAATGTCATAGCCTTTGCATAATTTACAATAATTTGTGAATCTTCCTCAATTGAAATATATTTCCATAATTTTCAATAGAAATATTAGTCCCTTAAGAAGTGTAATAGCCTTTGCATAGTTGTTGGTTGAAGATTTATAGAGTTAGAGAATTTTGCTTTCATTGTTTTTTTTTCAGTTACATAGGATATTTGGTCACAACCACACTATTTAGTAACTGATAAGCATAGGATTCAAAACCTGCTATTAAAAAAAACACCTCTATTAGTTGTTTTCAATTGTTTTTAGAAGCACCATTAAAATATTTTTGATGAACCAAACTCTTAAACATTTTTATTTTATTATAAATCAACATTTATCCTTTGTATTTTAACTTGATTGTCACAAATAACCTTTTTATATATATTTAAATTCTATAAGCAAGACATTAACACCTCTTTTTCCAAATTTAAGACTTTCAATGGTGAGCACCATGCTTTTACACATCATTTTATGAAATACAATAATATGATTCTAAATCTTAAGATTTATTCTTAAAAAATCTATTATTCCTTTTTGACACCATAAATTCAATAAATAATAAGAAGACCAATTCTCCAAATTAATATAGTTACTTTAAGTTTGAAATAACTAATCGAACATTTTATTAGCTTTGAAATAATTAATGTAATATTTTATGAACTCTTTAATGTTTTTTTCAATGGGTTATAAGGGATTGAAACAGGTCCTACCTGTATTACTTCATCTTACAACAAATATTGAGGAATCTAACGGATTAAGCTAATACCACTTGATATGAACTCTTTGATGTTAATGATATATATATGATGTAAAAAATAATAAAAAGTAAACTATATGTTTTTTTAAAATCTTTAGTATACAAAACACACCCAAAAGATTCAGTCTCGTTTTCTTTACAACCTTTTACCTCTAAAAATTGTACATTGAACTATTAACCAAAAGAACATTAAAGGTTTAAAAAAATCTTAATTTTTTAACCATTTAAAAAAAAAAATTATATATTAAATATTCATTATCTTTTAAACCAACTCATCCTCATGTATAAAAATCTACAAATATCAACGAAATCCTATATACTATTTATTTGACCCAAACTAAATGCCATCGCACTTAAATTAAAAATTGAAAAGTTGATATCACTACAGCTGATTGATTGAAAGCCAAGAAAAGTCCGTGCCTAAACATACAACTCACATAAAATAGAATGTCTGTGTCACGAGAGTATTAACTTGAATACGTCCTCTTCCTTCGAATAGGTCGATATGAAATTTGTAGAATTGAATATGAAGGATTGTGTTCGTTGTTCGTCAAATGGATGACGCAAGATTATGGAAATGATCGAGGGAGGGGATAAATTGTTGAATAAAAAATTTAAACCTTAATCTTTTCACAACGAACGTTCCTTCATTTAAATAGGTTCTAATTTTTTTTTAAATAAATAAATAAATAATTTCTGATTCAGATAATTTTATTTTCCTACTCTCATTAATGTGATCTCATTATTTGTGCGGCCATAACTCGGCCATCCTTGGCCATTTAATTTGAGATGATAAGATTTTCAGAGTCTGAAGTTAACTTTATAAAATATTTCGAGAGGCAAATCCTGAAACGTAAGTTAAGACCATGACACAAGGAAAAAGATCATACTATTTTAAAATTGTCCACTAACTAGTTCTGAAATTCTTTGTACACACATACAAAGAATATAGAACTCTTAAGAGGGTCTTGCACCCAACAGGGATTCCTATTTATATCATGCTCTCTTCTTCTTTTTCATTAGCATTCATCTTTTTACAGTTTCAAGTTTTGAAAAGAGCAATATTTGTGATGAGGAACTAGTTAATCAATTAAGGTTCAAGAAAAAGACCTAGTATGCCTTTATGTATGGGATAAAAGAGACTTTGGGATGAAATGGAGTTAGAAGATTAGATGATCTAAAATAGAAGAATGGAGGGAGGCAAAACTTAGTGGAAAGTAAAACAATCTTAGAAAAAGGAATTGATGTACCAAAGATAGAGGTGTAAGGGGTAGTTGTAAGAGGGCTTTTGAAACACATCTTAAAATAGGTCTTAATACAAATTTCATCCTATTTGCCTAAAAAAATGCATGGTGCATTGCAGCATATACAAGAAGAAAAGTATTAGAGAAAGATAAGGTTGAGGTTTATGAACACTTTGGACGATAGGGACATGACTAGAGAGGTGAAGGGTGCTAGAAAATGGGAACCAAAGGATAAGGGGTAAGAAAGGGAGAATAGTAGGAAATGGAGAGGCTGATATTGGTGGTGAGATATACAGACAGATAGGTGAGGATTTGTGAAGGTAAGGTGAATACTAGTAAGAGAAAGAAAATAAGAGAAAACAAATATACCTATGTATAGGCACCTCCACCAAAACTAAAAAACCCATGAACATATTTCACTATAGTTGAATGTTGCTTTAGATCTAGAGTAGTAGCTTTAGGTAATGTTCACCCATGCAAACTACCTTAGGCAAATATTCTAGGTGCTTAAAAATTCTCTTCCCTTTATTGCTCTTTTCCTTGCAAAATTGCATAGGTAGGACTCCTCTAGGTTGTTACATGCCATTTGACTCTTTGTTAATTCAACAAAATGCATGGATATCTAGAATGATAACAAAACTACAAGCATTATGTGGCATTATACATCCTTTTATAGTCTCTTATTGAAGTCAGTGACCACTAGAGTTTTACTTGAACTGATGTTTGTCAGTGTTGGCACTGATTCCTTGGATCTCGTTGTCCATGATACCATCCTAGTTTATTTATTTCCTATTTTATTTAGCCAATTAGAGCTTATCTATGTCATGGTATTCTCATTAATGAAACATGTGTTTGCTTTCATCACCTTGTTACTGTAGCATACGAGTATAAACATTGTTAGAAATAGATTATATTACATCATTTGGGTCATGTAAATGTACCTTCCTAGGTACATACTTAGGATATTAGATTACTTTAGGGGAAAGTTATCTAGTTACTTCATGCAATATAATAAATGCACAAGTGTCAATGTGCAAGTTGTATATGTGCAATATGTCCCTTGCACATCTAGGTATAGTGTTGGCCAAGGAATCTATCTTCCTATATAAAAAGGTCCTCAATGTAATAGATAGAGATATAGAGAAGCTCATAGCATATTTTTAGGTAGTAGCATAGTGATGTGTAGATCACCATATATTGGTGATGGGTGTAATGTAGTCCAGTGCCTTTATTCATGGAGTGTTAATTTCATACATAGCTACATTGTATTCATTTCTATCATTTCTCTTTATAGCATATTTTAGTCATATTTCATATTATTTTACATATTTTGATTGTTATCTCTCATTGCACACTGCATCAAAAGCTAACAGTGGTATCAGAACCACGGTAGATCTAGCCTTAGTAGATCAACAGGAAAACCACCATTATCATTGAGCCTAAGTTTTTTGTCAACTTGACACACTCCTAGACCAACCATTGTCAAAAACTGTCAAAAGAGCCTAGGTGGTAGAATTAGGGAGAGCCACAAGTGAGGACTGAAAGAAACCTTAGTTCCAAAAATATTAAGATTATTTTTTGGCTAGAGTCTTTCCATAGAGTTATAGGAAAAACTCGTGAAGACTTGGACTCAACATTCAATCCACTAGATTGACAAATAAACTAGTGAAGATCATTTAGAATATCTGGAATTTATTAACTATTGCCTAAAGTTTCTTTTGTTGCAAAAAATTAATTCTCATATTATTGGGACACCTCCTACAATAGAAATCTAGGAGACTTCAACTTTTTTGCCCGAAGGTTGGTGTGCCTTCATAGTGCAAGGATTAGTTCCTTGCGTAAGAAAAAAATATTGTGGAAGAAATTTTTTGGAGAATAGTCATGGTGAAGTTAGGATATTGGAGATCTCTATTGCTATATTAAGAACTTTAGAGAAGAAAAAAATGCCATAGAAGCCTTGCTCCAGAAGAAAATGCCATAGAAACCTTGATCCTGAAGAAAAGGTCACAGAAGCCTTGATATTGAAGAAAAGGCCACAGAAGCCTTGTTTTAGAAGAAAAGGCCACAAAAGCCTTGATATTGAATAAAAGGCCACATTGAATATTCTCATTGGTGTATTCCAAGAATTTAGCATCTCTTGGGTTAGTCCAGCCACCATCATTGACTCTAGAAGAAAATACCATAGAAACCTTGATCCTGAAGAAAATGTCACAGAAGCCTTGATATTGAAGAAAAGGCCACATAAGCCTTGTTTCAGAATAAAATGCCACATAAGCCTTTATATTGAATAAAATGTCATATTGAATATTCTAAATGGGGTATTCCAAGTATTTAGCATCTCCTGGGTCAGTCTAGCCACCATCATTGACCTGTTCCACCAATGGCCAAATCCCTTTGTCAGCCCTAGGCTTAGGTTTATGTGGAAATTATGTCTTCATCATTTTCTATGGCCAGTCTGGCTAGAAATAAATCATAGATCATTCCATGAGTCAAGCCATGATTTCACCTCCATTACCACTAAGATTCTTGTCTTTTCTCGTGAAAACGTCAGCCTTATCCCTCATGATAGCCAGAATCCTTCCCTTATGGAAAATCATATCGCTCTTTCCTTAAACATTACCTTGGTAGAGGATCCTAGATCAATTAAGGCCAATCCCAGAATAGGTGTCAAATGGATCTTGCCCCTGGTTGGATGGCTCAATATCAACTTTGATGGAGCTACTAAAGATAATACTGGCAGAGCAGGGGTTGGAGGAATAGTGAAAGACCATGAAGGAAACCTGGTGATGGCTTTTTCTGAGCATTTGAGAATAAGGATAAATAATGAGGTAGAAGAAAGAGCATTATGGAGAGGTCTTCAGATGGCTCAGGAGATTGAAGGTAAATTAATAATTGAAGGAGATTCACTACATATCATAAATCTCCTCAACAATGGGAAAAATCCTTCATGGTGAGTTAAGACAGACATTGAAGAGGCAAGGATCCTATTCCAGGCTAGGAATGACTGACTAGCCCAACATGTGTTTCAGGAAGACAATAAAATAGCTGATAGATTAGCCAATATAGTGAAGAACACAAGCTTATACTGAGAGGGGGGGTGAACAGTATAAGACCTCTTTTTACTTTTTCCTTTATACTTCAAAACAGCAAAGCAATATACCCAAAGCAATATCAAAGCAATGCACAATATCATCCACAAAGTGACACCAATTTTAACGTGGTTCACCCGTAATGGTCGGGCTACGTCCACAAAACTTTTCTCTAAAAGTTATCTCAAAGTTCTTTGGGAATCCTTCCCAATTACAATGTTTATGAGCCTCGGCCCAAAGGAGATACCTTCCCCCAATCAGAATTTATGAGCCTCTCGCTCAAAGGAGATACCTTCCCCCAATCAAAATTTATGAGCCTCTCGCTCAAAGGAGATACCTTCCCCTCTACTCTGGAAATGATCCCTCGAAGATCAACCGCCTCTACCTCTTGCCAGAGACGTGGAACTCCTTTCCACCGAAGACCTCCTATCCTCAATGCTTAGCCTAAGAGACCTCCTGCCTTCTATGATCACGTCCACAGTAGCTCAAGCAACTCCGTACCAAACACAGTCAGTCGGTCTAGTACAAGTCTTCCTCTGTCCGTCAGATCTGTCCAACTCTTGAACAAATCAATCCTCTGCATACAAGCCTTCTCAAAGACTTGCCAACTCGTCCTCAGTGTTCTTCTCATAGAACCAATGCACCTCTGTCCTCAAGTTCTCTCGATAGAACTATCAAACTCAGCTCACAAGTCCTCTCGCTAGGACCTGTCCAAATCTGCTCACAAGTCCCCACCGGAACCTCGTCCAAAATCGCTCACAAGTCCCCAACGGAACCTGTCCAAAATAGCTCACAAGTCCCCACCGGAACCTCGTCCAAAACCGCTCACAAGTCCCCACCGGAACTTGTCCAAAAACTCAAGCAAGCTCACCAAGAAAAACTTTCTTAGTAGGAAATCACAAAGTGAATTGTTAGAGACCCAATGTGATTTGTCAAACTCATAGAAGCATAAAGAGAATTGTTAGAGACTCAATATGTTCTATACTCAAATCCCAATCTCAAAACTCAACTCAAATCAACTCAACTCAATCTCAATCTCAAATCTGAAAACTCAACTCAATATCCGAAATGGATAGGATAGAATGTTTTCTTTCAAGAACATGAAACCCCAACAATTGCCAACTATGCAAAGAATCACATAACAATGATACTCATGTTCTTTTCACCATCAATTAGGGTTTCAACAACAATGCTCATCAAACAAGGTTTAGTCAACCAACACCATTCAACTCAACATCAACCTTGAAGCATTCAACCAATCATCACAAGAAAAGGAAACAAGTAGAAATCCTTTTCCCTCCAAAGATATTTGAACAAAACAACCACCAACACAATATCACCAAATGCAAAGAATAACTTGCTCAAATCAACTCAATGGAGTAAGCCCAATATCATGAATCAAGTAAAGCAATAACTTGATCAAACAACCTCTATGGAAGCAACTCAACCATCAAACTCAAAACAGCCAACCAAGGGTTCCACCAACTCAATGCAAGTAGCTAGACTCACAAATATAAACCCTAGTGCACAAAGCTTCCACTATCTCAAACCAAAAATTATGCATTCACCAAAAACTCTCCTTAAGGATAACAATGCATAAGTAGTCTTCAACAAACCAGAAAATAGGATTTACACCTAGCCAAAGGATACCTAGTAGAATACCTTTTCACTCCAACCTTATTTCAGAAAACATACACCAATCATACTCATAAGAAGAATGTGCCCATACCTTATTGGAGTAGAAGATAATTGAACCTTCAAGTCGTCACCACACATAACTCTCAAACTTCCAACCAAGTTAGGGTTAGAATAAAAAGAAATGAGCAATAATATAAACTTCCTTTATTACACCTTTTAGCTCCACTTCTTTAAACACAACCACCATAACATGCCAATAAATCAACAATCACAGACTCACACCTTATACCTCCATTTTTAATTTTAGCATAGCAAAGAATAATCTTAAAAATACATCCAAAGAAATATGCCCTTATTTCTCCTAAGCTTTTATTCAATGCTAATCACAAAAGCCAAAACTCATAAAATTTAATCACACCTTATAAATCGCTGTCCAAGAAACTCCGAATTTCGTGGCATAAAGACGTTTTAATAAAAACGTGTGTTACTCTAGCAAAGCACCCCCACGAGACTCTAAACGGTGACCTCCGCCAATGCAAGCGCCCAACAGCAGCCTTCGCTGCCACTAGCCCACGTGGGCTACGAAGTTCACAAGTGAACTTCCCTCCACTTCACCCTCGAAAAAACTCCCGAAGACTTTTCAACCGCACGTGCTTCTAAGTCTTCCTTCGATCGCAGCGAATATAGAGCACAAACACCGCAAATTGCATTCGGGGAATTTCGAATTCATTAGCCTTCCAACCTTAGGAGTTGGAGAATAAATAGTCTCTTCGAAGACACCTTGACGTCGACGAAAATAAAGACCATTTCGAAATTAATCAAAAGTCTTTTCAAAAAGGGTTTAAAAACCCTTAAATAATTTTAATAAATTAAGAATAAAAAAGGTTTAAAAACCTTTAAGTATTTTTAATAAATTAAAAATAATTTCTCCCTTAATTAATTAAATAATTAATTAATTAAAACCTTGAAGGGTTTTAAATAATAATTAAATAAATAATAAAGAGAACCTCCATTGGTTTTAATAAAAACCATTGCCAATGGAATCTCTCCGGATTCTCTTAAAAATATTCTCTTGGAATCTTCCACCTTTGAAGCCAACACATCCTCTTAACATTAATGCCATTTCCTTTTGACATCAATGACAACTCATAGACAAGAAGCTAGGATCTCAAACCCAAAATTGCCAACAATCTCCCCCTTTGTCATTGATGGCAAACCATGCTTCTCAACAACACATAAACTCAACATAAATAGCTCCCCCTGTCTTGAGGCTCTCCCCCTTACTCAAATCTCTCCCCCTTTGTCATCAATGGCAAAGGGTCACCTTTGGGGCTCGGGACTAAGAATGAGCCTCTTAGCTTAGTCCCTCCCCCACCTCCTGATGAGGTGATTAATTCTTGGGTGGGAGTAAAACTCCCATTAGGCACCGATCATCATCAGCGTCTATAACTTCCTTGCCGGGCCTTCTCTTGAACTCTTTGTCCATATTCCTGTTCCTGTCACTGTTCTTGTTCTTGTTCTCATCCCTGTTCTTGTCCATGCCTTGATCCTTGGACCTGATCATGCCACTGTTCCTGTTCCTCGTATTCTGGAATTTCAGCTCTACACCGTCCGATTATGTGACCTTCATTGTTGCACTTGAAACACTTGACGATGTTGTTTCTCCGAGGTAAACCTGATCTTTGAATCCACCAGCTCTGACAAAACCTCGTTCTCGACCAAACTCTGCTTCGGCCAAACCTCGTTCCGACCAAACCTCGTTCCTCGTTATTTGCCTTGCAATAAACTGCCTTGTGCCCAAACTATTGACAAGAGTAGCAATACCCTTGAAAGTAACTAGCACTTCGAAACTCGTCATTTACCTCCTTCACTTGAGCCATGCAATGTGAACCCATGTGACCAAACCCGTGACAAGCAAAACATCTGCCTTGAAACTTTCATTTATTTGACCTCTTAGGTTCCGAAACTTCTTCTTCTCATTCTGAATTCTGTTTTTTGTTTTCGTGCATCTATCATTCAAGGACTCCTTTTCTGAAATACTTTCCTCATCAGAACTCTCTTCCTTTTGGAGTCTCTTACTAGACTCTCCAACTTGTTCCTTGTGTGGCTTAACAAAACCAAGGCCTGTTTTATCTGTTGTCTTTCTTTGACCTTTGATGAGTGACTTAACCTTTTTGGAGCTATCTTGAAACCTCGTAAAGCTTATCCTTGTACTCTTTAGTTTCCTCTTTCAAAGAAGCCATTTTCTGTTCTAACTCACTATACTCAAGAACCTTAGACTCTAACTCATCCTTGAGTTCTTGTGTCTTAGCCATAGAGAAGTCAAGACTTTCTATAAGATCATCTCTCTCCATACAACATTCATCTAACTTATCCTTGAGTCTAGCATTCTTCTTTCTTTCCTTTTTCAAAGCACTAAGAGCACTAATAAGTTCACCTTCAAGATCTACTTCACCTTCCTCTATATCTTCCTCTATTTGTTTGCTTTTTGAATCATCAAAGCCTTTTTCGGATTTCTTATCACTAGAGGTGCTACCCTTTTCAAAAACCATACATGCATCTTCCTTATAGTTTTTTGAAGCATCCTCATACATACTAGAAACCAAATCATTATTTGTGCAATCATCCTCAAGGTGACCAAAATTTCCACATCTAAGACATTTCATGATAATGAATCTATGTTTCGGTTCTTCCTCTTTTTTTGATATGAACAACATCTCATTTTCATTATCACTTGAAGAACTTTCACTATCACTACTAGAACACTTACTTGCTTTGTCTAGGTAGAAACTCTTCTTGTGCTTGTGAGAATACCTCTTTCCTTGATTGTTGTGCTCATCTTTGTTTTTCCCGTGATGCTTGTGCTTTTCAGAATCCTTGCTCTTAGAATCCTGTTTATCTTCATCACTTTCATTCTTGGGAATAGTACAATCAGTAGCATAATGACCAAACTTTCCACAATTGAAACATCTTATATTTTTCATACTTTTGTGCTTTCTAGAGAACTTGCCTTTCTTGTTGTAATATGCCTCTTCATCACTAGAAGACTCATCACTATCTTGAAGTTGTTTACCCTTGGAATTCTTGGTAGCCTTGAAAGTCGCCTCTTTCTTGACATCAACCTTCACTTGAGTTCTCAACTCAAATGCCGCAAGTATACTATGGAGCTCATCCTTTTTCAACTTATCCAAATCTTTAGCTTCCTCAATAGCAGAAATATTTTCACTAAATCTATTAGGAAGAGATCTTAAAATCTTATCACAAACATCATTTTCAGCAAGCTCAAGACCTAAGTCTTTCATGGAGTTAACAACCTCATCCATACGAAGCATGTAGTCACTAATATTTTCATCATCATTCATCTTGAGTTGTTCAAACATACCTTTGAAGTGTCTCAACTTGGCCTTTCTGACATTTGTATCACCCGTATGAACCACCTGCAACTCGTTTCCACATTTCACTAGCTGTCTTGCAGTGAATCACTTTGGTGAGATCTCGCTTTCCGTAAGCCTTTCGAGATTGCATTCATTGCTTTTGAATTGCTGTGATGTAGGAGCCTTTCTTCTTTAGTATTAGGACCATGTTCAGGAATAGTGTACTCATCTTCAATCACTTCCCAAACCTCATTCCCAAGTGCCATTAGATGAACCTTCATCCTTGCACTCCAAAGACCAAAATCTGACCCATCAAGAATAGGTGCTGCATTGCCACTTGAATGATCCATTGTGTTCTTTACTAGCTTTTCCTTCAAGTCGTTAAACTTTTCGAAGGCACCCGCTCCGATACCAATTGAAGAACACAAGCTTATACTGAGAGGGGGGGTGAACAAGTATAAGACCTCTTTTTACTTTTTCCTTTATACTTCAAAATAGTAAAGCAATATACCCAAAGCAATATCAAAGCAATGCACAATATCATCCACAAAGTGACACCAATTTTAACGTGGTTCACCCGCAATGGTCGGGCTACGTCCACAAAACTTTTCTCTAAAAGTTATCTCAAAGTTCTTTGGGAATCCTTCCCAATTACAATGTTTATGAGCCTCGGCCCAAAGGAGATACCTTCCCCTAATCAGAATTTATGAGCCTCTGCTCAAAGGAGATACCTTCCCCTAATCAGAATTTATGAGCCTCTGCTCAAAGGAGATACCTTCTCCTCTACTCTAGAAATGATCCCTCAGAAGATCAACTGCCTCTACCTCTTGCCAAGCACGTGGAACTCCTTTCCACCGAAGACCTCCTATCCTCAATGCTTAGCCTAAGAGACCTCTCGCCTTCTATGATCACGTCCACAGCAGCTCAAGCAACCCGTACCAAACACGATCAATCGGTCTAGTACAAGTCTTCCTCTGTCTCGTCAGATCTGTCCAACTCTTGAACAAATCAATCCTCTGCGATACAAGCCTTCTCAAAGACTTTGCAATCTGTCCTCGGGTTCTTCTCATAGAACCAATGCACCTCTGTCCTCAAGTTCTCCGATAGAACTATCAAACTCAGCTCACAAGTCCTCTGCTAGGACCTGTCCAAATCTGCTCACAAGTCCCCACCGGAACCTGTCCAAAAATTGCTCACAAGTCCCCACCGAAACCTGTCCAAAACTGCTCACAAGTCCCCACTAGAACCTATCCAAAAACTGCTCACAAGTCCCCACTGGAACCTATCCAAAAACTCAACAAGCTCACCAAGAAAAACTTTCTTAGTAGGAAATCACAAAGTGAATTGTTAGAGACCCAATGTGATTTGTCAAACTCATAGAAGCATAAAGAGAATTGTTAGAGACTCAATATGTTCTATACTCAAATCCCAATCTCAAAACTCAACTCAAATCAACTCAGCTCAATCTCAATCTCAAATCTGAAAACTCAACTCAATATCTAAAATGGATAGGATAGAATGTTTTCTTTCAAGAACATGAAACCCCAACAATTGCCAACTATGCAAAGAATCACATAACAATGATACTCATGTTCTTTTCACCATCAATTAGGGTTTCAACAACAATGCTCATCAAACAAGGTTTAGTCAACCAACACCATTCAACTCAACATCAACCTTGAAGCATTCAACCAATCATCACAAGAAAAGGAAACAAGTAGAAATCCTTTTCCCTCCAAAGATATTTGAACAAAACAACCACCAACACAATATCACCAAATGCAAAGAATAACTTGCTCAAATCAACTCAATGGAGTAAGCCCAATATCATGAATCAAGTAAAGCAATAACTTGATCAAACAACCTCTATGGAAGCAACTCAACCATCAAACTCAAAACAGCCAACCAAGGGTTCCACCAACTCAATGCAAGTAGCTAGACTCACAAATATAAACCCTAGTGCACAAAGCTTCCACTATCTCAAACCAGAAATTATGCATTCACCAAAAACTCTCCTTAAGGATAACAATGCATAAGTAGTCTTCAACAAACCAGAAAATAGGATTTACACCTAGCCAAAGGATACCTAGTAGAATACCTTTTCACTCCAACCTTATTTCAGAAAACATACACCAATCATACTCATAAGAAGAATGTGCCCATACCTTATTGGAGTAGAAGATAATTGAACCTTCAAGCTGTCACCACACACAACTCTCAAACTTCCAACCAAGTTAGGGTTAGAATAAAAAGAAATGAGCAATAATATAAACTTCCTTTATTACACCTTTTAGCTCCACTTCTTTAAACACAACCACCATAACATGCCAATAAATCAACAATCACAGACTCACACCTTATACCTCCATTTTTAATTTTAGCATAGCAAAGAATAATCTTAAAAATACATCCAAAGAAATATGCCCTTATTTCTCCTAAGATTTTATTCAATGCTAATCACAAAAGCCAAAACTCATAAAATTTAATCACACCTTATAAATCGTTGTCCAAGAAACTTCGAATTTCGTGGCATAAAGACGTTTTAATAAAAATGTGTGTTACTCTAGCAAAGCACCCTCGCGAGACTCGAAACGATGACCTCCGCCAATGCAATACCCAACAACAGCCTTCACTGCCACTAGCCCATGCGGGCTACGAAGTTCACAAGTGAACTTCCCTCCACTTCACCCTCGAAAAACTCCCGAAGACTTTTCAACCGCACGTGCTTCTAAGTCTTCCTTCGATCGTAGCGAATACAGAGCACAAACACCGCAAATTGCATTCAGGGAATTTTGAATTCATTAGCCTTCCAACCTTAGGAGTTGGAGAATAAATAGTCTCTTCGAAGACACCTTGACGTCGGCGGAAATAAAGACCATTTCGAAATTAATCAAAAGTCTTTTCAAAAAGGGTTTAAAAACCCTTAAATAATTTTAATAAATTAAGAATAAAAAAAGGTTTAAAAACCTTTAAGTATTTTTAATAAATTAAAAATAATTTCTCCCTTAATTAATTAAATAATTAATTAATTAAAACCTTGAAGGGTTTTAAATAATAATTAAATAAATAATAAAGAGAACCTCCATTGGTTTTAATAAAAACCATTGCCAATGGAATCTCTCCGGATTCTCTTAAAAAGATTCTCTTGGAATCTTCCACCTTTGAAGCCAACACATCCTCTTAACATTAATGCCATTTCCTTTTGACATCAATGACAACTCATAGACAAGAAGCTAGGATCTCAAACCCAAAATTGCCAACATATAGGGGTGGAAGTAGATGGGATTGTCACTTGGGAAAATGGGGTCCCAAGTGACGTGGGCAAAATTATTCGAAACGAAATCAAGGATTAAGATGAAGAAGATTAGGGTCCTCATTGGAGGCTCCCATTACAAAAGAATGCTGGTTTTTCAGCTTTGGTCTGCTCCATATGGTGATAGTTTTTATTTTTTTATGTACTGGGGAAGGGGTTTCCTTGTGGGCATAGGTCTTGAATAGCTATGTTGATGTTATGAATATGGTCTGGGAGATATGCAGTATAGCTTGTTTTTACTGTTAGTGGATTTTTGTGTATGTATATATTGGTAAGGGGTGGTGTGCTCCCTCGGGTGTATGTTCTAAGAAGGCTTCTAGTAGCGGTGGAAAAACTATCCCTAATAAGGCTTTGATCCGTAACAGCATAATGCTAATTTTTGTAATAGGTTTTGGGTTCACCTGTAAAAACCGGTATTAATGATAATATATCTTAACTACCAAAAAAAATAATAAAAGGCCACATAAGACTTGATATTAAAAAAAAAGGCCATAGAAGGCTTGATAATGAAAAAAAGGCCACAAAAGACTTGATCCTAAATAAGACTCCAAAAGGGAGTATTTGATTCAAAAGTATATTAATATTTTAGTACTAATACTTTGTTGCAGGGAAAGGAGATTCAGTGAATTAGAAAACTTCATTCACAAAATTTAGAAAGAGTATCTTCTTCAGAATTAATCCAACACCTAAAGCAAAATTGAAGGTAAATATATCAGAAGAAGATCTCATTGAAGAACTTCTAGTCTTGGAAGAAGAATAAGGACTAGGAGAGTCTTGCTCGAATCTAGAAGTAGCAAAATTAGATATCCAAAAGAAGATCTCACCACCAATACTTCCAAAAGTAGAAGGTTGAATAAAAGGTCTCAAGGAAGACCAAAAGAGGTTGTAATATCAAATACCTTGGAATGATTTCAACGAACATCCAATAAAAGGCTTAGAGAGCCTTATTGAAGAAATCATCAACAAAGAATTCATTGGAGAAATCCACTACCAAGGAGAAGCCCTTGATAGTGAAGGACTTGGGACAATTATCGCCATCCGATAAAAATCTTAAGAGAAGGATAATTTGGTAAGGAGTTCTAAATTTGAGAAGAATAATTTGGCAAGGACTACCAAATCCCATAAGAAGAATCTAGTGAAGACCTCAAGACATTCAAAATATTGAGAAGAAGATCCTACTTGAAATTAAAACTCGACAAGAAGACTTGAATATAGGCGAAGGCACCACTTTAGATATAAATACTTCTTCAAATCTATAGCAAAAGGAGGAGACTACAAGAGGTGTGCAAGCCACCAAATCCTAGGCTCGTGAAAGAAAGTTTGAGACCATATTTTGGTGAAGAAAGAGTTGTTTAATACAACCTACAAAAAGCAGCAAGATCCTACTCGAAGCAGCAACTTGGTGATCTTGGACACCAAGATCTACATCCTGTACAGAAGCATAAAAAGAGCTGCAAAATCTTTCAAAAAGGTAAGCAACAATTGGTGCAAGTATATTCATTAATTGGATTACTTATCAGATTTGTTAAAGCACCTTAATTTGGATTAAATTTGTAAAAAGGAAAAATGGATTATAGTATTCAAAAATGCAAAAAGAGAAAGGTTTATTTTAAGGTTCATTTGCACATTAGGAATTGATTAGATTTTTGAATTACAACTATCTATCAACTTCCTATCATCTAATTCAAAAATCAAAATAAGACTATCCCCTAAAAATTTATTTGTAAGGAATTTGCAGAATAATTCTTGAAGATTCATTTTATATTATTCTTGATTAGTTGCAATAAATTGATTAAGTGCATTATTTTGAGAGTTTATTGGAGTGATAGATAAGGTGAAATTGTTAGTGCATTAAAAGTGAAATATTGTTAGATTCATTTGCACTATTCTATTGCTCTCAAAAATATTATTCTTTATGTTCTTGAGAAGGGCACAACATTAGAATTTGACAAAGTGTCTAAAGACACTATTAGTGCATAAAAATCTGCAACACATAGTGGCCAAATGAAGGCATAAAAACTAGATAGAATCCTCCAAATCTTGGAGAAGAAGAAAAACTAACAAAAATCAGAAATAGAAGCTTCAAATATTAAGACTTGGTGATTCTCAAATCCAAAGCATTATAGGGATAGCTGCAGGGAGAAAAGTACAAAAAATTGCACCAAATAAGGAGCTTCTATATACTTCTATCTAAGCTTGGACTTATCATCAAAGTATCCAAGCAAATAGGGTAGGGTGTCTAATCAAAGATACAACCTCAAAACCTCTACATTGCACTCAAAAATTCTCCCACAAAACCATACCAAAAAAAATAGTGCAAAAGAGGGTGCAATGAAGGTTATTTTATACATAAATTTGTTACATTGTATTACACTATCCTAATCTAGTTTATACAAGGAGGGCAGATTTGAAGGTGCCTCAAAGGTACAATATCCATTGGATAAACCAACCAAAGGTGGTCAAATTCTAGCACTCTCCAAGCATAGCAAAAGGAGCCACTTTAAGGGCTCATACTCCTCATATCTTGGACGACAAAACCTACAAAAGATAAGGCACAAAAAAAAGGAGAAAAAACATTATATTCGAGAGCAACATTATCTATAAAAGGAGGACATATAATAGGCATGAAAATAAGAAGAATAAGACATCATTGGAGTGTTTCAATCTCCACATTTACATTGCTCAAAATCGATGCTCAAGCCTCAAAATCATTGCTCCTCATTCTAGCTGGAAAAAATCCACAAGCGTCATTGAACGAAGGAGGAGATGGAAATTTTACTAAGTTTAAAAAACCTCCAAAGGGTATGTTGAAGAAGCATTAGAAGAAGATATCCATGCACAAGTATGGAGTGATACTTGTCACTTGAGGCAAAACCCTAATGCTCCTCACATGAGTGCTCATCTTGACCAAGAAAGGAGTTACAAACAATAGGTTGATGCATTCAGAATATGAGAGACACTTGTCCACAAAGAGATCAAATGCTCCACTAAAGAATGTAACGTTCATACGTTACTCAGAGGAAGCATTTTCTAGCACCTTCTACTCCTCAAGCACTCAAGAAGAAAATGGATGTGCCACTTGGCACTTAATACAAGATTCTCCTCCATTTTAAGGGTATCAAAGACCAAACATTTAGCAGCATTCACGTATCGATATTCAACACTCCAGATTCTTCGTGTACAGGGCTGAGTTGCAGTGTGGAAGCAAGGTGGAAGAGCCTTTAATGCTCTGGTCAAGGAAGGTCAAAGGCAGATATTAAAGATGCCATATTCGAAGTATTAAATCCAAGGAAGGTTCCAAGCATTCTATTGGAGGGAATTGCCAAAGCAGAGCCATTAATATTGCAACGCTTGCACACCTAAAATCAACACCAATTATTACAATCTTTATATAGTGTAATGTAAGATGTATTCCCATTTTAAATGTGCTTTCATTTCTTGGGAGTTATAAGATTGATAAATCAAGGCTAAAATTAGAATAATTTAACCATATTGAAATCCATACCTCAGAGGGAATAATCTATCAAATCAATATAATATTTGCAATATTAAACTTAGAAGTAATAAGGGTTTCTACTAGAAATTGATTTAAAAACATTTACAAATATTATTGTGGTATAATTTTCCAAAATTTGGGAGTTATAAGGATTACTACATCAAATTAATTTATTGTAAATTAGATACACTAAAAATAAATTCCTAAAGGATATTAAAAGAGGTTATTAAGGTTCCTTTATAGGTTGGTAATTTATAATATTCTTGTCTCAAAATTTCTCAAAAGGGACAAAAGAAATCCAACGTTAAAACCTCTTCAAATTTGGTAAAAGTTCTTAGTTCAATAGGACAAATAAGGGATAATAGAATTTGATTTTTGATATTTACAAAACTTTAAAAATCAACCAAAAATTGAACTAATTTTTACAAGAGCACTATATCATATTCCAAAATCACTAGAGAGTCATAAGGTATTCTACAAAACTTGATAATAATAGCATCTACCAAAAAATATCAAGTTCTAAATCCATTAGGAAGATATAATCTTTCTACAAAACCTAAAATTCCATTAGGTGTACATAATATCATTACGAGGGAGACATAAGGAAGCCTACAAACCTAAGGATTTATAAAGATTTCATAAAAACAAGCTTATAGACATTGAGTAGGGAGCTATAAGGTAGACTACTCTATCCAAAAGAATTCAGGAAATACAAATGACTACTAGCATGCTAAGCAACACTCTTAGAAGTGGAATAAGAAAAATAACAATATGGATTAAAAACTTGATGGATTGCAATGATGAAAAATGTAAAGAAAAGGAAGAACCAATACAATGTAAAATAAGTTCTGAAATTAACAACTATGTAAAGTAAGATTCATCTAGTGAGTCTGATGACAACTGTACCAAAGGAGACCAAAATAGGAAAAGAATAACCAATAAGATTTTATACAAAAAGGAAAATTTGGAATAGATTCAATTATGCATATATGTTTAGAAGGTATTATCAAGGAGATAGACAAACATGACATTCCTAAAATAGACTACACAACTATCAGATCATCTCTACTTGTACACCTCTTGCAATCAATATGGTCATGAAAAGACCAATTGTTGGAGTTTCCATCCATGCAAATATTGTTATGGGATAAATCACTCATCTTTCTCTTGTCATTTCAAATATAATTACTATAAGGACTATGAAAGAAGATTACTACAAAGAATAAACCGTTATCTTCAAAAACTTATTTCATATGGATCTACTAACATTGACCTCAAGGTTGATACTTATGAAGGATAGAGAAATAGGTCTTACATAGGTACAAAAGAAAGGAGAAGAACCTATTTAGATCCACTCAAGACATGCAAAATCATGAGAGCAATGGTTCATCAAAGATGCTTGACATCAAGGAATAAAGAATTGAAAAATATGAGAGGCCATGACGTGAAAACTGAAGCAACAAAAAAAATTAAATCAAGACTACTCATAGGAAGAAGAAGATAATGAACCTGAACAAGCCAAATATCATCCAATGGAAGAAGATACACATTGAAGACTAATGTATTCAATATCCAAATAATGTAATACAGGGGAGTGTTAGAAATAGATTATATTATATCATTTGGGTCATGTAAATGTACCTTCCTAGGTACATACGTAGGACATTAAATTTCTTTATGAGGAAGTTATCTAGTTACTTCATCCAATGTAATAAATGCATCAGTATAAATGTGCAAGATGTCCCTTGCACAACTAGGTAGAGTGTTGGCCAAGGAATATATCTTCCTATATAAAAAAGGCCTCATTGTAATAGATAGAGATATAGAGAAACTCAAAGTATATTTGTAGGTAGTAGCATAGTGTTGTATAGATCACCATATATTGGTGATGGGTGTAATGTAGTCCAATAGCTTTAGTCATGGGGTGTTTTTTTAATCCATAACTACATTGTATTCATTTTTTTCATTTATATTTATAACATATTTCAATCATATCACAAATTTACTTTCTTTCATATTATTCAGCATCTTGTGATTGCTATATCCCATTGCATACTGTATCAAAAGCTAACAAACATAGCATGATGTCTATTTTTTCAAACTTCATTGTCGAATACCATATCTTTTCAACCTACTCATGATAATGCACTTCATGACATTATTGTAACAACCTTTGACACCTACTTTCATCATGAGGATACTGAGAGTATCAATTCAGCCCACTACCACGATCATGTGAAACTACTATAATTATTTGTGAAGGATGAAATGGGCTAGCTTTTACATTGGGCTATGAAGTCAAAAATATGAAGAAAGAGAGGGTGGATATTTGGAGGAAGGGGTGTAATGTGAAGGATGTGTATGATCAAAAGGTGAAGATGGTAGGAAGAGAGAAAGATGAGAAAATATAAGAAATTTATACCTTCACATCACACGCTCTGAACCCTATTTATTGTTCTTGAATATTTTCTTGGGTGCTTGCTTCACCTTTGAACTATCTTGGTGTTCATTGTGTTGGATTCAAACAACAAGATAGAAAAAGAGGTGAAACATGTCCTTTTTATTAAGGGATTTCTAATTGTTGCTTCTCTTGGTCTATCTTAGCAGACTCTATAAATTGAAGAGAGGTTTGGAAAATATTATCACAGCTGGTTAGGCCTATCAAAAAATGAGGATTTATGAGCTCATCGATCCATCAGATCATTTGAATTCAATCCTTCCTTCTTTGCATCCTCTATATTTAAACCTTGCTCTTTTGACACCATTGAAATATCCTTAAGAAAGGGAAAAAATAAAAAACCATAGGGTCATGGATATTACTTTTGAAACCCTTTGTGGGCCAAGAATATAGTGGGCATTGTGAATTGAGGAGTAGTCCTAGCAAACACCAAGATAATATTAGCTAACATCAATATGTTTCTTGGACTACCATTAATTTACATGCTAGATTTAGCTAACATCGGGAAGGCTAAGATTGCTCATTCTTCCCTGATATTTTTTTACCTCTTCTGTGTGTAGGGATTTTCAAACTTGACTATAGCTTCTTCCAAGAAACCTTATTCAATTTATTATTTTACTAATGCCTATCTAGAATAGACCCTTAGGATTAAATTCTTCCTCAATAGTGAGTGGCTACTAGGGAGGGAATTCCCTTTTACAGGACCTTTTTTCTTTAAGATGTTCTCATTCTAGCTCATATTGCCAATTATAATTGTGTTAATTTCCAAGAAGCAAAATATTATTTTGAAATTGATCTAATCATGTGATATTACTTACATGTTTCTAAAACTTCTTTGTTATGCCAACTAACTAACTAACTTATTCTTTTAGTTGATATGCAACTTTTATTTACTTGTTGACCAATTTACACAAAATTATGGTGTATCTTTTCATGCTAGTTGTGTTTGGTTCTTTAGCTCTTGCATCTAAATATATAGTGATCCGACCCGATAGTGTTGAATTTGTGTTTTTCCCTCTAACATTCACCTTGGGATTTGTAACTCATTCTATTAAGGTTCCACCACTAGCTTGACTCTAAACCTATGTCAACTTCCTAGGCTACTCAAAAAGTAGTATTAAAAATCAGCACCAATGCCTTTTCTTCATCTACTGAATGGTCAAGTGCCTTATTAATACACATTGTTCTACGTAGCATATATTTAATTTGGATACTATTTACCATTTTGGGATGCAATTTGGATTTCTCTTGAGTAGAGTGTCATCTTCCTTATGGTTGTCCTATAATCTCCAACTTCTATTGTTGGAACATATGGTTGGCGAAATGATACAACAAATCATAGTTGTTTTGTGAACTATGCCAATTCCCTATGTATGACAACCATACTACTTTAGAGACACTCAATACTAACCTACTGCTAATTTATTGTTGCTCATATTTTGACCAATTGATCATATCTACTTTGGCCAAGTGTAGGTTTCTTTATTATTGATATCGTCCAAGGTGGTAAGGCCAAATATTTTTAGCTTGAACTTAGACCATATTTTAAATACAAGGGATAATAATTTGATCTTTTGCTAGGTGTCCTCCTATTTTTTCTAATAAATCCATGGACAAGCTCATCCCAAATGTTAGTGGTAAATCAATGGTTGCTATGTTTTGAATTATTGCTAAATCTAGCAACCTATGCAACACAACTAGGACTTCTTTTATGACTACTACTCCATTGATTTATAGTATTTCAAAATCAATTCTATTGTATTGTATGTCTATAGCATCAAATATTTCTTGATGTATGATGGACACATCAGATTTTGGGTTCACTATAGAATTATGCAACACCCATTCCTTTAAGCATACCAATAGGTAAAAGGGCATAGCATCAAATTTACCAAAACCAAGAGATGGTTGCATGTGTTTTGATTTGGATTTAATATTTGTATAAAATTAGCCTCTAGGCCATGCAATTTTATTTCAACAAGATTCACTTGACTCGACATAAGCAGATCTTCCCCTAGCTGTCCAAATTCTATGATAGTACTATCTTGAGGTGTATCTTCTAGTTTGGCTTTCTTTTGGGCTAGTTCTCCATAGATCTCTACAATATCCTTCCTCTATGGTCTTATTATGGTCAAATAAAATAATTTTTGGTAAGCCTATGTGCTTTGGCAATGTGGGTATAATGCTTCTAGATGACATGTCCTTGTCATTTGCTTTTCCTCATAATCCCCTTGTACATTTAAGTTTCTTTAAAATTCATCTTCATATTATCCATTCTCCTTTTTCTCTGCTTCATCCAATCTTACATTTGGGATGACTGGATTCATTACATAGCATTTCTCTATTGTTATTTAATGATCTAGTTCCATGGTGAGGGTCACAACATCCTATGATTGATAATTTATCCCTGAAATAAAATTTACCTCATTGTTATATTTTTTAGGTTTTGAACCGTTGAGTTAGTCTAAACAAGAGTTTACCTACTGATTTTCAACTTTTGCAAGCTCATTGGTAATATGTTGAATAAATCCCTTATCTATTGAGTTGCCTAGTTCTTCAATACCATATATGTATTGTCATATGTGTATTGAACTAAGGCCATTGTATCCATTAGAGTTACCAATTGCAGCAATGTTGAACCTATCAAAGGGTCTATAAATTTATTTTATGAGGTAATAGAGAATCAAGCTTATCCATATTAGGAGGAAGTTTTCCTACTAAAATCAACATATTTTCAGCCCTCATAGCCATTTAGAAAATATGTGGAAATATTTTTTCTTGATGGTGTTGGATTTGGAGGCCCAAGTCTGAATTTAGAGCTCAGACATAATATATATAGGCTTGTGCTTGTGATGACTTAATATCCTAAGGGATTCTATCCCATAATATTATGAATCTAAGGTTAAAATCTAGGAGAGCCTCATGAGGACCTCTTTTGATGTATGAGAATTGCATGAGCAATCCAAAGATATCACTTAGATCATAAAATACTAATATGAGAGGTTTAACCAGGTCTACCAAAGCCTTGATGCTATCATATTCCAAATATATTTACCATTTTAGTGCTTTACCTCAAAGAGATTGAGCTATAAATTTAACCATTACATATTCAAAGATAATATTATATATAATAGTTTAAAGCTACATCTTGGTAATTCTCACAAACAGTGTTCCCACTACCATCATAAATAGGTAAAATTTTCAATGTGTCAGTTGGAATCTCAGGAAAAACTGGGAGGTCAAGTAATCTGACATTATTCCAAGCCAGGAAAATTTATCCAACCATGGCTCTAAAAATTTAACTAATTTAGTAGTAGATTCATCTACTTGATCCTTAGTAAACTATCTAGGCTCTTTGACATTATCACCATTTGATTCTAAGTTTTCTTGCTAATGGAGTCAAAATTTTCATTGGATTCTTATCTTCAATAGAGTCACTAGGTGAGTATACAATATCCACATGCAAGGTCAAGACTATTCACCTAAATTTTGAGTCCTCCAAGTAATTGAAATAGGATCTATAAAATCCTATGCCATCAAGCGTACAAAAAAAATCTTGGTAGCATAGTGGGTATCTCTAACTTCTAGAAATACTTTTTAAGGTGGGATATCAGGGTTCCACCAGATGTTATAAAAACTCTTGGTATGCTAGATAGTTGTTGGGTTTCTCAATTTGATCATGACATATCAACAAAGTCACCAGGCGATTTGGAAATGATCTATTAGAGCAAAGTATAGTGAAAATTTTAATAAATTAGGAAGGTGAGATTAGAATCCCACTAGGCATGCTAAAAACTCGATCCAAAATCCACCTAAGTGGATAAGTAGCATCCTCAAGACCACGACCAAGATTGGAGGGTTCAAAAATAGGGTTCTCTAAGTCAACCTCTGAAGTAGGTTGGCTTCTACGGTCCTAGATAAACTAATTAAAATAGGGTTGCAAATTAAAGTAAGAAATGTGAAAGATTAGAATCTAAGATAAAAGTGGTGTGGGTTTAGGAACATCAAGAAACATAGTGCATGAGAGTCTTGCAATCTAAATTAAAATAAATTGCCTAACAAACTAGCTTATTTTTCTTATGATAAAATAATAAATCATACCAAGTGCTAAGCATTACCAAGCATTCCAAAACTGATGAATAGGAAATCAAGGGAAAAATATAGAAAGCAAAATAACTATAATAGAATTAAACCTTCAATGCTTTAATAGAAATGCTTAATCACTTGGTTGGCATACATATATGTTCTACAAATAATTGAGCAAGAGACCACACAACAATCTAATATTCATTCAAAAGGTGAATAGCCTCAATCATATAGTTATGCAATTGTAAATGCTAAGGGATGACTATTTGAATGACCTACATTTAAGAATATATAGATTTACAACATATTTAATTATGTTATCATGATTTCCTATAGATCATATTACATCCTTTTTATAATATGTGTAGGGAGTTTCTATCACATTCAAGTGATGTGTGCTTGATTACTTCAATCACACCTTGTTGATCTACAAGGATTTCATTTTTGAGGTTGGCTTATGTACTGCATCATTGGATACTAACCATTTGATGGTAGTCCACTTATTTTTGTTATGCTTAGCCAATTGAGCAAGGGAAGGTGTGTGATATAGGATGCTTCAACCATTGAGATATTCTAATAGCAATTATGCCTAGTGGCTTATTGGCATGCGTGACTTTCTTGACTAGGATAAGTCTAAAGCCTTTATGTAGGAGATAGCACTATGAGAGCATATTTCTTACTATCGAAATATTCATCCTGACTATGTGTTGTTTCCTCTGTTATTTATTTGTACCAAGTGCTTGCACTTTTCCTTGTTGAGTGCTAGAGATCTTCTTCTCTCTTGTTGATGCCATTTCTTGAAGATTTTTGTGGTCATATTTTTCTTTGCATAGCTTTGGACACCAGTTTTCTTTGCTTGATATTTAGTGTTTTATTGTTGAGTCTTCTACCTTGGATTTATTTTTTATCTAGTATTCATTTTGGTTTATTAGGTGTTCAATATCTTGATGATGACATCATCACCTCTAAAGTCTGACACTTTTGAAAGCCTTGTAGGGTATAACATCGAATAACAGATGCCAAAATTTAACATGCTTCATTAACCTTTTCTTTCAAAGAACATTAGATATTATATTTTTTTATGGTTTTGCTAACATCAACAACGTTAATGTATGACCAAATTTCTTAGAAAATTTTTTATGTTTCTTGCTCTATGTTGTTGGATCCAATGCCTTAATATTTTTTACTATTTGACATGCTTTTGCTTACTACTTTGCTACCTACTTTACCTAATCTTACTTTTGGTTGTATATTTCTACTTTTAGTATTGCTCTACAATATTTTGGATAGATTTGTACCATCCTTTCTTCCTTTCATTTGATATAAGGGCTTCATCTAGATCTAGTTTGACTACTTTTTGAACTATTACATGCAATTTGCTATACTAATACCTTGAAAAAATCACAATTGGGTTTGCACACAATCATACTAAGGATGTAGGTGATATACGGAGGAGCAAAAGGAGAGAGAAAATGGGCATTAGTAAAATAGGATAAAGTAATCCAACCCAAGGCAAAGGTAGGCTTAGGCCTAAGGAATAGGGGCTAAATAATAAAGCTTTGGATAGAAATATTTATTGGAGATTGATCTCATAACCAACTTATTTATTCAACAAAGTTTTAACTAGTAAATGTTTGGGATGGATGAAATCAAATGATGTGAGTCATTTCACTATGACAATCGACTCCTAGTGTGGTAGGCATTAAAGCTAGGATCTCAAGTAGTGAACGATGGATTATTTTGAAAATTGGAATGAGGGGAGAAGGTATAATTTTGGATAGATTTGTGGGATCAATATCCACCTCTCATTGTTAAATTGCCAAAATTATAAACAATAAAAACAGAAAGTAAGGGTTACATCAAGATTAAAAATTATTTCAATGCCAGTTAGCTTGAGGACTATAAATTTAAACAAACCAAGAAGTTTATCGAGTTGCCAATTCAAATCCCTCCAAAGTTGGCATTTATTATAACTAAAATCCTGGTAGAAATATTTCTCATAGGTAGGGATGAGGAGGATGAGTTAGATTGGAGCTATGAGAGCCTTGAAGTCTACATGATGAAGGATAGATATGAAGAGATCCTTCAGTACCCTCCTCCTCATGAATATCAAGTTGAGAATTTGAGAAATATTTGATAGTCCAAGGGTTGATCAAAATTAAACTTCTTTATCTGGTAATTCATGCACAATGGAATTCTTACCTTTAACAATCTAAGGCATAGAGAAATCATTGGACCATATTAGTATGTTATACTACAAAAGTGAGGTAGCATTTGACCACCTAATGCTTGAGTTCTTGTTCACATACCAGATCTAGGAGAGATGGTTCTTAACTTATAAAATATGAGCCAATGCTAGTCTAAATAGGATTAACATATAGGAAATATGGAAGAGAGGCATATTTAAATCTAAAGCTCTTCCCATTGGATGTAATCTTGGATTAAATTTTATTTTGTGGTAATTATGGCTGCAAAGAAATTACCAAATTTTCAAATAAACCTTCTCCTCATTGGATGGTGTCTAGAAGGTCATTTAGAGCAAAGTCATGAAAATTATGGCAGTGTATGCTAAAGAGGAAACTCAATCTAATATAGGTATGATGGAGGAGGAAGCTAAAGTGTAGGAGAGGTAGGATAGAGCCATTTGGAAGGAACCCATGGAAAGTTAGATTAAAATTAATGCTAATAGAGCTACAAAAGGAAATATGGGTAGCACTAGAATTGAAGTGGTTGCAGGAATTATGTTGGGATATGATTTATTGGAAACTATAGGTTATGGGAAAGGCCACAAACAATGAAGCAGAAGTCGTAGTTATAAAATATGCCTCTCTATGGTATGTAAGACAGGGTCATAGGAGGAAAAACATATAGTCATATTCTCAAATATTGATAGAAGGTCTAGATTGCATGAGAAATTTTGCTTTGGAGACATGGAGGTTGAGAATGCTTGTCAACCAAATTAACCAGTTATGGAGTGAATTGGGTGATGTGATCCCAACTTATGTGGGTAGAGCTTTGAATACAGTGGTATATGTCCTGGCTAAGACAAGTTCTAAGAAAGAGGTAGGGGTTTAGTGGTATGACTAGTAAGAATAAGAGGATTAGGTAGTTTGGTGAGTAAATCTAGCATTTGGCTGATTTGGACAACAAATGAAAACACATGGTTTAGGAGGTTTGGCTCCTTTATGAGTCTCCTTTTGGTTTTGTAACCAAGAGTGGTTAGGTCTTAGGTTCTTGGCTTTAGAGCCATGAAAGTTTTTTGGAAAGAAAAAAAGAGGGAATAGGTGCTCTTATTGGCTAAGGCTAGGAGGAATCTCATCCCAACTTGTAAATAATATTGCCCTAATATAAATATTTTAAAAAATATATTTATACCTACATTGCATAGTGTTAATTTTTAATTAAATATTATATTAAAAATAAATAATTATTTATTGATAAATATGAAAATATTTTTTATTAAGTCTCGGGAGGATAGTGCAACGGTTTAGGCTTTGGCTCTTCTTCGAAAGGTCCAAGGTTCAAACCCCATTGTGGGCAAGTGTGCGAGGAAGTGGGTGTGTGTATGGTTGTGTGTTTGGTCCCTATTGATAAGTTCAACTCTCACCCTTATGAGAGGTCATGGTTAGGATGGGGATGCCTAGCCTTGAGCATCGGTCATAGGGGTTTCTCACACTAACCTCAATATATATATATATATATATATATATATATATATATATATTTGATATTATTAAATGATATTAGTATAATAGATTAATTTTTTAAGGGGGAATCTAGGTCCAAATCTTTCCAAGAGATACATGGATAATAGGCAAGTTGTTGCAATACCACTATGTGATGATGATATAGGTAAAACATGTTTAAATCCCATATAAACAATTGACAAAAAAAAAAAAATTATATTTATATTTTTATAATAAAATTCTTTTATAATTATAAAGAGTTAATTCCGTTATAAAAATATTTTTATCATATATAGAGAGATAGAATACATAAAATTAATATTTTAATAAATTACATATGTTTTTTATTTGAATGAACTAAATGTTCAAAACCATTTTGATTGCCTCAATACTCAACAAAGGAAAAAGATTAGGAAACTCAAATTATGGAAATGAAACATGAAAAAAATATCACTATGATGGTAACCCAAAACATAAACGATACTCCACTTATCCTGGAGGGAGGTGAGGAAGTGCATGATAAATCTCCTAGAGGTAAAAAATCTAGGAAGGACCAGGGCAACCCTAACAAAATTACTAGAAGTTCAAGGAAAGTAGGGGCCGATGTAAGTTACGATACCAAGCAATGCAAACCTTCACAATCTAAATTTTGACAAAGAAAAATGGTTAGGGATGTAGCTAATGGAACATGATTGACCCTCAATTTGGATAGGAAGAAACACCCAACCAAATCTAAAAATTAAGATTAATTTTTGGAATATCAAGGACCTATACATAGAGAACCAAATCTTAGTGAGGAACAACAAGCAGATCCTAGATCTAGATCAATTAGCATTTCTCAATCTTGGTGGTAAAATATGGAGGGGACCTTTTGAAATTAGATTTTTGGCATTTCAGAGGTTACTCGTTCAATGTCTTTACTAAGTAATGCTATCTATGTAAGGTTGCATGTTTTATATCTAATTTCACAACCTTAGTTTTAATTTAGTTGGACTAGTCTTGGGAGCTTAATGTTAGATCTTTCTTTCAATTTGTAAAAGGGTTGGGGCCCTTTCAAAAACCCCTTTGCAACCTTAATAAATAAAAAATAATAAAATATTACTTATGTGGTTAAGCTAATTAAATTATATTTAATTAAATGATACTAGTTCAACCATTTAAATTCTTTGACTTTCATAAAGAAGATCCAAGTTCAAATCTTACCAAGCAATACATGCATAGTTGCTAATTTGTTCAAACACCAATGTGTGATCATGGTGTAATATAAGTGAGACCCATTTCAATCCCATATAAACAATTTTCAAAAAACAAAAATATTTTTGTGTTTTTATCAAATATATGTTTCTCTCTTTTTATAAGACATTATTCATATTCCTCAAATTTTTATGCTTTCACAATCAACTCCATATAATTTTCATTAAGAGATAAATTTTCCTTTTAGCCAATTACCTTCTAAAATATGAATTTTGCTAAAATAAAGATTAACACCTATTTCCTTCTCTATAAATATATTTGTTTTTTTAAATTTATATTGATATTTCCAACTAGATATGATGACATTTGAAAGACACTCCATCCAAATAATAGTTGATGAATATCAATAATAATGTTACTCTTATTATATCCCCTTATTGAGTAAATACTTCTTATACATATACATATCGCCATGGGGATTGAACCCATATCCATTTTTTAAGTAGCATTAACAATAATTTGTGAATCTCCCTTGATATAAATTAATTTCCATCAATTTTCAATGGTAATTTTGGTTCCTTAAGAAGTGCTATAGCCTTTGCATAATTAACAATAATTTATGAATCTTCCTCAATTGAAATATATTTCCATCATTTTTCAATAGAAATCTTAGTCCCTTAAGAAGTGTAATAGTCTTTGCATAGTTGTTGGTTGAAGATTTATATTGAGAGAGTTAGAGAATTTTGCCTTCACTGTTATTTAAAAAAAAAAAAAAAAAACCACCTCTATTAGTTTTTTCCAATTATTTTAGAAGTACCATTAAAATATTTTTCATGAACCAAACTTTTAAACATTTTAAATTTATTATAAATCAACATTTATCCTTTGTGTTAACTTCATTGTCACAAATAACCCTTTTATATATATTTTTAAATCCTATAAGGAACATTAACACCTCTTTTTCCAAACTTAAGACTTTCAACGATGAGCACCATGCTTTTAAACATCTCTTTATGAAAGATAATAATATGATTCTAAATCTTAAGATTTATTCTTAAAAACTCTATTTTTCCTTTTTGACACCATAAATTCAATAAATAATAAGAACAATCCTCCAAATTAATATAGTTACTTTAACTTTGAAACAACTAATCCAACATTTTATTAGCTTTGAAATAATTAATGTAACATTTTATAAACTCTTTAATATTTTTTCAATGGGTTATAAGGGATTGAAATAGGTCCTACATCTTACAACAAAGCTTGGATATTATCGATGTATCATTTGGCAAGATTTAAACCTGGATCTTTCCTTAAAATGTTGAGGAATCTAACTTATTAAACTAATACTATATATATACTTTAAAAGAATAATAAAAAGTAAAGGACATACTTTTTAAAAATCTTAAAAATCCAGTCTCATTTTCTTTGCAGCCTTTTTATCTCTAAAAATTGTACTTTAAACTATTAACCAAAAAAAAAAAAAAATTAAGGTTTTAAAAAAATCCTTAAATTTTTAAACATTTTTCTAAAAAATATTACATATTAAATATCTATTATCTTTTAAACCAACTCATCCTCATGTAAATGTACAAATTTCATCGAAATCCTATATACTATTTATTTGACCCAAACTACATGCCATCGCACTTAAATTAAAAATTGAAAATTTGATACCACTACCGCTGATTGAAAGCCAAGAAAAATCCGTACCTAAACATACAACTCACATAAAATAGAATGTCTGTGTCACCAGAATATTAACTTGAATACGTCCTCTTTCTTCTTTTCCTTCGAATAGGTCGATATGAAATTTGTAGAATTGAATATAAAGGATTGTGTTCGTTGTTTGTCAAGTGGATTACGCAAGATTATGGAAATGATCGAGGGAGGGGATCAATCTTCACACTCTGAACAAATTAGGAAGACGTTGCCTGACAGATCCATTTCTTTATATTTTAATGAAGAAACTAGTTGTTAGTCTACGTGAGATCAATTTAGATCCATTTCTTTATATTTTAATGAAGAAACTAGTTGTTAGTTTACGTGAGATCCATTTAGATCGGCAATGGAATCTGCAACATTTGTTTTTTTTTTTGGACTTTCCATGACACTCACTTCACATAAAAGCTTCCATATACCCACCCATTTCTTTACATGATCATATATCAGTAGTACCATTATTTGAAGACAACAATGGTGGTGTTATTCAGCACATACACAGTGAGTATACTACTGCCTCTGGCAGCTGCCAGCCTTTTGTTTCTGTTGAATAAATTCAGGAGCAAATGGAGTGGTGAGTCATACCCACCTGTTGCCGCCACAATGGTGGGTGACATCAAAAACTTCAAGAGGATATATGACTTCCTTGCTGACCACCACCAGAAGTACAAAACATTCAGAGTAGCTTATCCCACCTTCAGTTATGTTTACACCACCGATCCTGCAAATGTGGAGCACATTCTGAAGACCAAGTTTAAAAATTATAGCAAGGTAAGGCTTCAAATTTTCAATTTCCCAATAGATAGATAGATTTATGTGTTGAGATAACAAAGAATGAATATATAGTGTGAGTTGGATAGATAGATGACTGAATACATGCTGTTAGTTACTTAGGGAAGATAGATATTTCAATTACAAGACTAATGATTACATACTAATCAGAATTCATCCTAACAATTATATATAAGCAGAGTGAATACATAGATAACTCCTTGCTTTCTCAGTGTAGGAATGAACAATACATAAACAAGTCTCTCTGCAAGAAATTTCCCCTACAAGGTAGTGATTTCATGGTAGCAGGAGTCCATCGTAACAATTACATAGCACCAGAGTCTGTATACACATACACCTGTGTTCTTTCTTATAATACCAGTAAGCAATAACCATAATTGAATAACTTCTTGCTTTTATTTGTCCTTTTTTCCCCTCTCCATTTCTGATGAAATTTTATTAGTTATAGGAGAAGTGATTACATAGAAACTAGAATTCATCGTAGACTGCATATACAGAGTTTTTTTTTTTTTTAATAAGTGAATATAAATTTAATAAATAAAATTAATTCTTTCTTTCTGATGATACCAGTGAATTAATTTCTTAACTGGGTGATTACAAATTACTGAGATTTCATTCTGGTAAGCACATGATAACAAGAGTTGATCCTCTGTTGTGAAGGGAAAGATGTCGTCTAGATTAGAACAGTAGGTCTAGTGATGGAAAGTGTGCTCTTTCATATAAACTTAAAGGTAAAGGTGTTTTCTGAGATTATAACCTAAGCAACGATCTTAATTGGCATAAGAGATGAGGAACCTTATCTTTAATATATTGTTTCAAATTTTGGACCCTCTAAAATTTTACCTCTTCCACAAAATTTGTGGTAAATTAGATCTTGTGGTATATTTCATGTCCCCATTGTAATATTTATGCTTTACATTATCAGGGGAATTTCAACCACGAGATTATGAAAGATCTTCTTGGGGATGGTATTTTCACAGTCGATGGTGAGAAATGGAAGCAGCAGAGAAAATTGGCCAGTTATGAATTCTCCACCAGAGTTTTGAAGGATTATAGTAGTGTTGTTTTCAAGAAAAATGCAATGAATCTCTCGAATATTTTGATAGAATCTTGTACAACAAAGCAAATAGTTGAGATACAGGTAAAAATTAAAATTACATCTCTTGATTCCATTTTCTCGCATTCTGAATTCTTATTTCTTGAAAGTTATTATTTTTAAGTCTTTAGACTGAGTGTGGTTTGATTGCTAAAGAGCATGCTTTTCCCCAAAGAGTTCAGTTTAGACCATGCCTATCTTGTGAACAAACGTGTTTCCAAACATGCGATGTTTTCGGATTTGGTTACCTGTTTAAATCCTGCAGGGTGAGTTGGGTGTGTCCCTTGCGGGGGCATACTTCAAACCTGGAGTGTTGGACTAGGTCTGTAACCCTAAAAAAATGTTTTACCCTTTTATTGTACATTTCAGAATTTCTGTCCTTTTCCTAATGTATTTGCTAATTTCCATCAGAATCCAACCCTGGTCTGATTGGACAGCCAACAATCATCAAATGGATATCTTTCTGAAGACCCTGGTTTGGTCTTTGGGTTAAACACACATATTCACAAGTACAAACTTATGAATTCCATTCTCAATATTGTCTTAAGACTTTTCTGCCCTAACAAGCCCGAAAAAGGAAATATCCTCTGAAATGATTTATTTCAGAAAGCTTTACATGAATCCCATTTGTAGCTGATCCTAATCGTTGTGTTGTGGTGCGTAAATGTCAATTAGAATCTCTTGTTGAGATCAACAATGGATGCAATCTGCAAAGTGGGTTTTGGTATAGAGATCAACAGCTTATCAAAGTCTAACTCTGGGCCAGAGGCTTCTTTCACAAGGGCTTTTGATACAGCAAGTGGTATAACTTCATGGCGTTATATTGACATTGCTTGGAAATTAAAAAGATATTTTAATATTGGGTCAGAGGCCATCATGAGGGAGAGTATCAAAACTGTGGATGATTTCGTGTACAAGATCATTCAAAGCAGACGGCTGCAGATTTCTGTTCAAAATAGTGATGTAAGTAAATGCTGATACCAACTTTCTTGGCAATTGACAAGTCAGATGACAAATGAAATAGAAGCCAGGACTAATTACCTCATTTTGCTCCCTTGACTTGCCTAAAATATATTTACAGGCAAAACCAGACATACTGTCTCGCTTTATTGCATTAAGTCAAAATGAACCAGAGAAGTATTCTGAGAAGTATCTGCGGGATATTCTGCTGAATTTCATGATTGCTGGACGGGACACAACTGCAGTTACTCTCTCTTGGTTCTTTTATTTGCTGTGCAAGAACCCACATGTTGAAAAAAAATTGCTTCAAGAAATCAATGATGTGGTCAAGGAAAATGCAGGTGCCTCCCTGCAAGAGTCTATCAGTATGTTTTCCGAAAGTCTTACACATACAGTCTTGGACAAGTTGCACTATCTTCATGCAGCTCTGTCGGAGACCTTGCGCCTATACCCGGCTGTACCTATGGTAAGAAAAAGTTAGTTTCCTTTAAGCATTTGTTTTTTCCCTCCATGTTTTTCACTTGTTGCTTTTTTGTACCTTCCTTAATCAATACCTCCTTAGGATTCTTCAAGATCTACATCTAGATTGGTTTTAGATATTTATTTTTAAATAAATCTTTGATTGTTGTTCCTTAGAACTCCTGTTTAGTGATTCTAACTTGCTGTACTTTGAATCCCATTGACCTAGTTTGGTCCTTCATGGACATTACTAGATAGGAAACTTGTGGAAGAAATTGTATGCTGTTTGAATTCCTTTCACTTAGTAGAAGCAGAAGTTAATCTGATTTCCCTGTTTTCACCTGATTACAAGGTTGAAGATTATGGATAAATATAGATTGACAAAATGATATGTAGGATGGCAAGCATATCGATTCTGATGACATCCTTCCAGATGGATTCAAAATGAGTAAGGGTGATCTGATTAATTATGTCCCTTATGCTATGGGGAGAATGGAATATCTTTGGGGTATTGATGTGAAGGAGTTCAAGCCTGAGAGATGGCTTGAGAATGGGACTTTCAAACCTCAATCACCATTCAAATTCACAGCATTTCAAGTAAGTGACCTAAGACATAGCATTAAGGTTTTGAAAATTGCATCTTTGATCATTTATTGAATGCATGAGGTGTATTGTTTACTTGCAGGCTGGACCTCGCATCTGTCTTGGCAAGGATTTTGCATACATGCAAATGAAGATTGTTGCTGCATTTCTTATTCGATTCTTCAAATTCAAAGCAGTTGAGGAGAAGGAAGTAACATATAGGCCCTTACTTACACTCCATATGACTGAAGATAGATTCAATGTTCATGTCAAGTGTAGGTCAGATCAGATTACCTAGCATAGTTAATAAGGCACAGGGTACAGATACTGCTCTCTTCATTTGTAGACAAACTGACATTTGCAAATGTAATCATGATTAGATCTCTACTCTCTTCATTTGTAGACAAACTGACATTTGCAAGTGTAATCATGATTAGATTTCTACCTAGAAAGAAAGTTGCTATTACAATAAGGCTCTGGACTATCAGTAATATTCTCATGGGTGATAGTTTATAGGATAGTGTATTCTCATGGGTGATCTTCTAAAACATGGATTTTATGCCTACAAAGAATGTTTTGTTCAAAAAAAATAAAATAGCTTCAAGAGATACTTGAGGCATTGTTTTCTTTTGATGATATATATGATTTTTTTATA
The DNA here is from genome assembly GCA_028583015.1 of Wollemia nobilis. Taxonomy (NCBI): domain Eukaryota; kingdom Viridiplantae; phylum Streptophyta; class Pinopsida; order Araucariales; family Araucariaceae; genus Wollemia; species Wollemia nobilis. Next base: position 20,830,385 of record JAQPPZ010017235.1, read on the forward strand.
ACAAGGCTTTCTTTTAAATTGTTTGAACTAATCAGCATAAAAACTGTGGCACCCCGCGTGAGGAATATTAACATTTCAATATTAGAATCACATCCTGCATGATTTGCTGCTTATGTCATAATTGACATAGGCCAGTTTTGAAACACATACATGATAGAAAAAAAAAATAATATGTGGTCTTACAATTTGACATAAAGACTAATCACTATTTTGCTTTTAGTTAGTGATATATTCCTCTAGCTGATAATCTTACATTGATCCAGTTGTGGGTCTTGAGTGGTTAATGAGGCCCTTTTACTTGTCAAACATTTTTCCAATCTGGTATTAGGCTTAAAGGTGCAAGCCCTTAATTCCGTCTGTGTGGTATTCCTCAGTGGCAACGTTTGTGTGGAAGGTAGTTGATCCTCGTGCTTTTTAAATGAATCATTGTGATACTTATAATTGGAATTTTTATCCACTCTGTTTTTAGTTAGTGACATAATTCTATGATTGAAATCTCAATCCACTCTTAAACATACATACATATAACTTACTTCAAGTGACTTCAGACTTATATGCTGCTCTTTTAAATGATTTTCTTTATTCTAGAATTTTTCTTTGACTGCCTAAATCTTTAATTTTGTTCAAATTTTGATCTTAACAGCCCAATTGAGCAAGAAGAAGTCAAATGCATATTTGTTCTCGCGGAAGAAACCTGGAAATCCTCTTGACTGAAAACATTAAGTTAAATAACAAGGCAACCATAACCCCAACACCATTACTTGTTAACCACAAAGAAATTGTCACCAAAGGAAATATGGTATTATGGACCAACCAAGGTCATTAAAAGTCAATAATTTCAAATTGTAAAAAACTATTGTTCTAGTCTTTAAGATAAAGATTTTCCATTTTCAACACTTTATTTTTTTATTTTAAGGATTATATTGAAATAAACTAATTTTGCTTTTTCTATTTGAATTCATTTTACATTAATTTAATTAACATTAACATTAAAATTATTTTTATTTTTATTCACTTAATAATTTAATTAACACAAACCTTGTTTCCATACGTAAAGATTTCACATTAAGAACATTGTTATTTTAAAAATTATATTCACAACAAATGACAAGTTTGATGGCACATGAGTGTTTTAAATTTTAAATGGGTGCGAGTAGAAAGTTTAAAAAAAAAAAAAATTATCCTTGTTATTGGGAAACTTTATCCCATGTTAAGATTGAGATAAATTCAAAATTGCACATGAGAGGTCAACCAAACTTGGGAAGCCATTTGGCCTTAAAATATCTTTGTGCGTGTCTTAATTCTCTAGCTAGAAGAAGTAGTGGTCAGAATAATGGACTGTCAAAATCAAAATATTATCCTTTTATTATGGGGGTTCTAGTGGAGCATTAGTTCTTTAAATGAACCAAACACAATTGGGAAAGTAGAGATGGGTTTTAGAGCAAATATCTGATCTTGGGATGGGTTATATTTCTTACCAATTTTACTCTAAAGAAACTGCATATTTGGTTTTATAGCTTGGAAACTAGGTTTTTTTGTGGCTAGTTCTGCTCTTTGCAGGCCTGGTCATGTGACTTTCACCTCAAAGGGCCTTCTAAAGTTAAGTTTCTTTTATGGTTTGATTTTCCTTTCTTAAATTTAGCCTTTAGAGCATTTCTTAAGGATATTTTTTGGTATATCTGGTTCGTGCTTTAGAAGTTCTTATGTCACTTTTCACCCACCACAGGAAGCCAAAATTGTGGCTATGATATTACTTATAACGAAACAACTTTAAAAAATAACAATTTTCATAATATTCACTAGGGATTCACAATAAGAAATAAAATATATGTTATGAATATTTTGTCTTGATGAAATATTTATATAATATTGGTTACAAGGATTACGTGTAGTTGCAAATTCAATTGTAACTTTTGACCTCTTCCTCTTGATCATGCATCTATATATTTTTCAATCACATGAATGCAAATTTTGATCGTAGCCAATTTGTGTTTCTAACATTTGGTATCAAAGCTTCAATGTTGTGAAGGTGAATTAGTGTTGCAAATCATATACACCTCTCAAAGTTTGTGCATGTTGCCTTGGATAATTTTGAAGTTGCAAACATAGCAATTGTTGAGTTCAAGCAAGGAGGATTCCTAACGACATGAATGTAGAAGAAGTTATTTAGTGTGTTTCTTGTTTTTCTTGTTTGATTTTGCAGATTGGATCCTAACTCTAAAGATATGTTTTAACTTAAAGAAACATTTGATCTTGCCAATGTCTAAATTTGGAGTCATTCTAAGAATATTAAAAATATGGTTTCATGCACATGCAAGGTTGTTATCATCTGGTCATCTCAAGCATTTCATGGGTCATCTAAATAAAATCTATGTCATCTTATGCCATGCAGAAGCTATCTTGAATTAGATAATGGGTTGTCCAAAGTGATTATGTTTTGTTCAATTAAATTACAAGCCTATCTGAAGACTATGGGTCATTTGAAGCCAATAGTAAGGGGCCAGGACTATCATAGAATATGGTGTGTAGTCAAAGTCATATGAAGTGCTATCTTTAGCTATGCTAGAACATGTTGTCTACATGTTTTCATGAGGAACTAACCTGGAGGAAGCCCTTGTAGAGTCATCTAGTGGTGACACAAAGAAGAGATATTTTTTATGAAAACATTGTCTAAGCTAATGTGTGAGTCACCAACAAGGAGACTAGTTGTCTAACAAAGGTCCTCCAATGTTGACTAAGTTATCCAATGTTGATCAAACCATATCAAAATAAGAGGTTCGTCTTCATGCAAGTCGTTTGCCATTCTTCAAGGGATTTGTCATTTGAAAAAGCATTGATCAAGTCATCTAGTGCTTTGAACAAAGGATGTCTAATGTGGTTTCTAGGTCATCCCTAGTTGAGGTTGTCTAAATGAGCATGAAGTGCACCATTTGAAGTGAAGTTATTGTCTAAACGTAAAAAGAAAGGCAATCTTGTTCAAAGATAGAGTTGTCTAAGATACACCATAAAGTCTAGTGTCCATTTCAAGACAAATTTGCTATCCCACATGTATGGTGGGAAGATCTTTTGAATCCTTTTAATTTACTTATTTTGTTCATTGAAGACAAGTACCTTACATTTTGAGTATTCAAAATGGAACTTTGATCAAAATATTTCTAGAATATTGCTTGGAGATTATATTTGGAGGGAAATTTATCTCAATACCCTATACCAAATTTTTTGCTGACCAAGACCCTATTATTTTATCATGATTTGAGGCATCTATTTATTATTAGTATAGGTTTATATATACTCATTGGAAACCTCATTTCAAGCTTGATCCAATAGAAATTAATTTTTGAATTTTGGAAGATTTGACATGGATTTAAATGACCTGAATATGTTATTGTCTAATTTCCAATTGCTAAAAGGTGACAAATATTCTACATGGAAGACAAAGTTGAAAATGCACCTTGAATTTGAAGATTTTTGGGGGGTGGTATCTAGCACAATGAAAAAGCATGCCACTAACCTTGGAAAATAAAGTAAGATAGAAAAATTTGACTAGAAAGCCCAGTTGATTATAATACTTGATGTGATTGATGAGATCCAACCATACCTTCATTATAAATCAACCATCAAGGATGCATGGGACAAACTCAGTATGATGTTTTCAAGAATTGAAACCAAGTTCTACACCTATATAGTCAATTGTATTGCTTCAAGATGAAGACTGGTAAGAAGTTAGAGGGATTTCTTTGACAAATTGCTAAATTGTGAACCTCTCTACAAGAGTTGGGAAAAACCATCTATGATGATGTGCTTGTTCCAATAATATTGTGAGCATTACCATCTACATTTAGCATTTTGGTAAGATGTTTTGAACATGACTAATAAGAGTTCCACTTTTAAGACTCTAATGAATTTGCTTCAATAGGAGGAAGCAATTCAAGAGATAAAGAAAGATGAATATGCTTTAGTCATGCATCGAAAAAGATAAAAAGCTAATATAGCCAAAGAAGATGATGGACCCCAACAAGCATCGATACTAGCAAAAACACAAAGGGAAAAATTAACAATAGCAATAAGTACCAAAAAAATATTCACATTCCAATATCATATGTTTCATTTATGGAAAATTTGGTCATGTAGTTTAGGAATGCAAGTACAACCTATTCACACAAGGTTCTTCAAAGAACCAATAGAATAATTCATCAAGAGAAAAGCAAAAGGGTCATCACTAGCAAACGAGGAATGCATCTCAATGCCAACATGACAATGTAGCATATGATACCAATTCCTGAGGTAGAAGGATAAGACCATGCTTGTTTTATTCAATCTCCAAATGCTATTTTAAAACCTATCCTAGTTTGATATATTGATTCAGGATCTACTAGACTTATGATAGGATAGAAGAAATGACTTGTGAGCCTTGACCATGCATCTTATCATGGGCAAGTTATTCTTGGAAACAACTCAATTTAAATAGTTGTTGGTATTGGTGATGTTTATTTTTATCTTAAAACACATACTTGTCATCTAACTCAAGTTATTTATGTGCCAAGCCTCATGAAGAACTTCCTCTCTATGAATCAGTTGCTTGATCATAATTTGAGAGTTGAATTTCTTAAAATAGGTGCTAAGAAACTGTCTCATTTGAGAGCAATCCATAGGTTTGAAAATTATTTCTTGTGCTACTAGCATAGAAAATATGTTTTAGCATGCAATTGTAATGCAAGACAACCAAGATCTAGAAACTAAGGTAGATGAAGCTACCATACTTTGGCATAGGCAATTTGGACATCACAATTTTGTCCACCTAAAATCATTCACCAATCATAAAATTGTACATGGACTTATGTTATTTACAAAGCATCATGACCTTTGTATGAGTTGTTTGGTTGGAAAGAAGCATCAAGCCCCATTTTCCTCAAGGATTCATAGAGTGCTTGGTCCACTTGACTTGGTGCATTCTTATTTATGTGTGCCCATAGATCCAAGTTTTAGTGGCTGCAAATATTTTTAATTGTTTATTGATGATCATGCACAACTAATGTGGGTGTATTGCCTAAACACAAACGATGAAGTCTTCCATTATTTAAAGGATTTCAAAGCTCATGCAGAGAAGATAATTAATCATCCCATTATTGTACTCCATTCAAATCGATGGGGGAGTATGTCAATAATGAATTTTTTGCTTTCTTAAAGCAACATAGCATTAAATGATAGTTGAAAACTTCCTACATGCCTCAAAAAAATGGAGCTATAGAGAGGTTTAATCTTACAATTTAAGAGATGGTATGATGCATGTTGAGTGATACCAAATTGGAGTTAGCATTTTGGGTAGAAGTTGTTCATGCTATGATTTATTTGTTGAATTACACACCCATACATCCATTGAATGGTGTCACACCTAAAGAGGCATGGATGGGTATCAATCCTACCATATCACATATCCACATGTTTGGATGCACAATATTCATGAACATTTTGAACCAAATATGGATGAAGCTAGATAAGAAATCCAAGTGATATATCTTCATTAGATATAGTAGAGTCCAAGGGATATTGACTCATGGGTTTTAACACCAAGAAGTTGTATATCAGTCAAGTCGTTCTATTTGATGAGAAATAAAAGTATATCTCTTCTTCTAAGCCTCATGTTATTGATAAAGCACCTATTGTTTTGATGTTTGGTGATAATGATGCTTGTGAGAGAGAATATTGTTTAAATTGTAATTTGATTCATGGCCAAGGCTAACATTGTACAAGGTTTTGTTTAGGCCTAAGGGCATTTCATTGTACAATGTATTAACTATTTAACTATTTGAAATATTTTATTATGTAAGCCATATGGGCCGTGGTTAACCTTGTTATGGTTAAACCCTTTTTATAACTTGTAATTAACCTAAATCCCTCTTGTTATGTAGGCTTAGGTTAAACTTTATTTTGTGATTGGGGTTTTATTATTGCTATAAATACACCCTCCCATTCTCATTTAATTTTTGATGTGTTGTGTAATATTATCTATGGATATAGTGATTATTTATGGGTGTCCACCAAATATTTTTCTTCTTCATCCTTCTTTTTGCTTTTTGTATAAGATTTGAGTTGATAGTTTGCTTTTGTTCATTTTAGAAAATATTGTGAATTCCAATGTGGTATTAGAGTGGTTATGGAGCAGCACTGCTTAGTCATAGAGAAGGTCTTTGTGGTGCTTTTGATTTTTCTTTTGAGATTTACGACAAATCCTCATAAGATTTTCTACATCGAGTTTTTTTCTTCCACTTCTTTCCACCCATAATTTCCTTGTCTTTAAAGGATTCATGGCTTCTTTTGTTCTATTGTTGCCTTATTCAAAAGATTTGCTCAAGAGCACATTGAAAATGGTAGGAGCTTTTTGAATTTAAATCTTTGAAGGCACATGCACACCATAAAAGGTCCTGAGAGTCTTCATGAATGGGAGATATGGATAATGGTACAACCATTTCCGTTTGCAAGGAATCCTAGACTAGTCAGCTTCGTACAATCATGAATGGGAGATATGGATAATGGTACAATCATGAATGGGAGACATGGATAATGGTACAATGGCATGAAAATAGAAGAGTCTTGGGTTTGAGTTAAGGGACACCTAATGTTTTCTTTAAAACAACATTGACAGGCGATAGTTTGGTGTGCTTGTTGTTGCATTGGCCAGTTATGAATTCTCCACCAAAGTTTTGAAGGATTATACGAGTGTTGTTTTCAAGAAAAATGCAATGAAGCTCACGAAAATTTTGATAGAGTCTTGCACAACAAAGCAAATAGTTGAGATACAGGTAAAAATTAAATTTACATCTCTTGATTCCATTTTCTTGTATTCTGAATTCTTATTTATTGAAATTTATTATATTTAAGTCTTTAGACTGAGTGTGGTTTGATTGTTCTTCATGTAAATCAGTTGCTAAAGAGCATACTTTTCCCCAAAGAGTTCAGTTTAGACCATGCCTATCTTGTGAACAAATGTGTTTCCAAACATGTTTCGGTTTTGGTTACTTGTTTAAATCCTGCAGGTGTGTCCCTTGCAGGGGCATACTTCAAACCTGGAGTGTTGGACTAGGTCTGTGACCCGAAAAAACATGTTTTACCCTTTTATTGTACATTTCAGAATTTCTGTCATTTTCCTAATGTATTTGCCAATTTCCATCAGAATCCAACCCTGGTCTGATTGGACAGCCAACAATCATCTTTCTGAAGACCCTGGTTTGGTCTTTAGGTTAAGCACACATATTCACAAGTACATACTTATGAATTCCATTCTCAATATTGTCTTAAGACTTTTCTACCCTAACAAGCCCGAAAAAAGGAAATATCCTCTCAAATGATTTATTTCAGAAAGCTTTACATGAATCCTATTTGTAGCTGATCCTAATCGTTGTGTTGTGGTGCGAAAATGTCAAACCTCAATGACCATTCAAATTCACGGCATTTCAAGTAAGTAACCTAAGACATAGCATTAAGGTTTTGAAAATTGCATCTTTAATCATTTCTTGAGTTCACGAGGTGTATTGTTTACTTGCAGGCTGGACCTCGCATCTGTCTTGGCAAGGATTTTGCATACATGCAAATGAAGATTGTTGCTGCACTTCTTATTCGATTCTTCAAATTCAAAGCAGTTGAGGAGAAGGAAGTAACATATAGGTCAGATAGATAGATAGATTCATATAGGAAGTAACATATAGGCCCTTACTTACACTCTATATGACCGAAGATAGATTCAATGTTCATGTCAAGTGTAGGTCAGATCAGATTACCTAGCATAGTTAATAAGGCACAGGGTATAGATACTGCTCTCTTCATTTGTAGACAAACTGACATTTGCAAATGTAATCATGATTAGATTTCTACCTAGAAAGAAAGTTGCTATTACAATAAGGCTCTGGACTATCAGTAATATTCTCTTGGGAGAAGTTTATAGGATAGTGTATAGTATCTGGAGATACAGGCTTTCCTGATTATCTTCTAATTATGCCTACAAAGAATGTTTTATTCAAAAAATAAAATAGCTTCAAGAGATGCTTGAGGCACTGTTTTCTTTTGATGATAAGTATGATTTGTTTATAACTAGGCTTTCTTTTAAATTGTTTGAACTAATCAGCATAAAAACTGTGGCACCCCACGTGAGGAATATTAACATTTCAATATTGGAATCACATCCTGCATGATTTGCTGCTTATGTCATAATTGACATAGGCCAGTTTTGAAACACATACATGATAGAAAAAACATAAATGTGGTCTTAAAATTTAACCTATCACTAATGATTGACATAAAGACTAATCACACTGTTATATTCCTATGATTGGAATTTAAATCCATTCTAAGTGTAAGGGTAATAGTTGGTAATTTTACATTGATTCAGGGTCTTGAGTGGTTAATGAGGATCTTTACTTGCCAAACATTTTATCAATAGGGTATTAGGCTTAAAGGTGCAAGCCCTTAATTCCATTTATGTAAGATTCCTCAGTCACAACATATATAGAAGGTAGTTGATCCTCTTACTTTCTAAATGAATCATTGTGATATTTATAATTAAAAATTTTATCCACTCTATTTTTAGTTAATGACATAATCTTATAATTGGAATTTCAATCCACCGTTAAACATACATACATATAACTTCACATAGCTCGGACTTATATGCCTGCTTTTTTAAATGGTTTTCTTTATTCTAAAATTTTTCTTGCCTAAATCTTTAGTTTTGTTCAAATTTTGATGTGTTTGTTGATATTGCCTCATAAATAAATAATATCTTTCCTTTGGTGGCTAATATAATGGTCTTAACAGCCCAACTGAGCAAGAAGTCAAATGCATGTTTGTTCTCGAAGTCAAATGCATGTTTGTTCTCGTGCTTTAAACATTAAGTTAAATAACACCATAACCCCAACACCATTAGTTGTTAACCACAAAGAAATTGTCACCAAAGGAAATATGGTATTATAGACCAAGGTCATTAAAAGTCGACATAGGGAAACAAATAACTCCTATTGGCCTGAATGAGGAGAATATGGATCAACGCCTTAAATGAGGGCTGTAAGGCCATCTTGGGTAATTTAAACATTAAATGATGATTACAAAACTTCCCTTTGAGTATTTTTTTTCATATTTATTAAATTTATTTTATTCTATAAGAGTATACATCAATAACTGTAAATGGTAAAAAAATATTGTTCTAGTTTTTAAGACAGGGACTTTTTATTCTCAACACCTTATTTTTTATTTTAAGGATTATATTAAAATAAATTAATTTTGCTTTTTTATTAAAATTTATTTTACATTAATTTAATTAACACTAAAATTATTTTTATTTTTATTATTTTTAATAATTTAATTAACACATTCCATGTATAAAGATTTCACATTAAGAACATTGTTATTTTAAAAGTTATATTCACAACAAATGACAAGTTTGATGCCACATAAGTGTTTTAAATTTTAAATGGGTGCGAGTAGAAAGTTTTTTAACAAATTTTTTCCACTGTTACTGGAAAACTTTATCCCATGTTAAGATTGAGATAAATTTAAAATTGCACATGAGATGAAAACAGAGGTCAACCAAACTTAGGAAGCCATTTGGTCCTAAAATATCTTTGTCGGTATCTTAATTCTCTAGCTAGAAGAAGTAGTGGTCAGAATAATGGACCGTCAAAAGCAAAATATTATCCTTTTATGGGGTTCTAGTGGAGCATTAGTTCTATAAATGAACCAAACACAATTGGGAAAGTAGGGGATGGGTTTTAGAGCAAATGTCTAATCTTGGGATGGGTTATATTTCTTACCAATTTTACTCTAAAGAAACTACACAATTAGTTTTATAGCTTGGAAATTGGGTTCTCTGTTCTACTCTTTGCAGGCCTGGTCATTTGACTTCACCTCAAAGGGCCTTCTAAAGTTAAGTTTCCTTTATGGTTTGATTTTCCTTTCCTAAATTTAGCCTTTAGAGCATTTCTTAAGGATATTTTTTGGTCCATCTTACTCGTGCTTTAGAAGTTCTTATGTCACTTTTCACCCACCACAGGAAGTCAAAATTGTGGCTATGATATTACTTATAATGAAACAACTAAAAAAAATAACAATTTCTATAATATTCACTAGGGATTCACAATAAGAAATAAAATATATGTTATGAATATTTTGTCTTGATGACATATTCATATAATATTGGTTACAAGGATTGCGTGTAGTTGTTGTAATGATCCTCCTCACTCGAGTATTGAAAGAAAGCAAAATATGTATATACTTATTTTTTAGAAACATGGTACTGCTGACTGTATTTATGAGTGCAGGATAGTTGCAGGATGATAATGAAAGGTAACTAGTCAACATAAAAGGTAAGTATGGTAAGTGATGATTCGGCTCTCGAGCACATGGAAACTCGTGCTCACATATCATTTAGGGGCAATATAGATTGCATCTCTGCATGAGTTTAATTGTTTGGAGTATTGTTTTATTGCATGGAATGAGGAATGTTTTGTGGTGGCAATAATGATGGGAGCCACTAGATTGAAAAACATGTTAGTATTTGTTGGGACATGCATGTATATGTTTAAGACTTTAAATATTTCTTGTTTTATTTTTATATAATGTGACCTTATGTGTTTAGAGGGAGGCGATGAAGATATTTCAATCAAGGGAGCTACCCTTTAATTTTTGAATGAAGATTTGAGATTATTCTTTCATGATTCTATAGAAAGATAATTTTATAAATAAAATAGAAAATAAATAAAGGTAAATGGTTATTTTATTCATTAAGAGAAGGAAAGGAATTTTATGTAAAAAAAGTAATAATTTACTTTGTATTTGGTCCATGTTTATAGTAAAAGATGGTGAAATCATGTGGCCACTAGGCAAGTGTTACATGTTTGGGTGGCTAGAGTCTTGATTCGTTTTATACTCTACGTATGCTTCTGAATTTACCTTTTTTATTTTAATTAATATGCAAAAACTAGCTATGTTCTATTGTTGCACCAAAGATGGAAAAGTCGGTAGAATCAAATCATTATTGTTGAGGTTCTTTAAGAACACCATGATGAAAAGGTGGTGGTACGAGATTGTGGAGAGGACTCGCTAACCTGGCACTACACATGGGTAAGAAAGAAAAATAGTTTACCAAGTTTTTCGGGCTGTGGGGATGAAGAAGAAAAGATGATCAAAACGAAAAAGAAAGAAAGGAGAGAAGACATGACAGTAAATTGGAAAAAGAGAGACGAGCAAATAGAAGAGTTTTAGGAAGTGGAAGACACATGTTGGATTATCTTTTGGTAATACCTATCTATCTATCTATATTTTGGTTACTATGTTTGTTACATTTAAATGAATGTGAAATCTATGCATGTTGTGTCCAAATGGCAATGAGAACTATGTATACTGTGTCTAAATAAAAATGGAAACTGAACATACTATGCAAACTCAAAAATAGAAACGACATGTTTTAGGTAGAAACAATAGTGAGAAACCATGTCGATTTGACTGGAATAAATATATTTATGCTGCATCTTTTGTATGTCTATATTTTATGAAAATGGTAGGGTGATAGTTTGGTTTCTTCTGAGCATATCTTGCTTGTACAAAAATAAAAACAATGAGAAGATACCATAAACGCTTCTGTGCATTCTATGTAAAACAATTGAAATGGTGGATAAACTATTTAAGAAACACTATTGTGTAAGCTATGACTCATCAAAGTTAGGAAGCAACATGTTTAAGGAAGAATCAATGGTGTGAAACCATGTCAAAATGACTCAGAAGAACCAAGTTAAAATATGAGTCGAATTTTGTTGTGTTGATTGAGTTTTTAAATAAAAATATGAATGGAAGCACAACTTTGCTAGTATAGTTGATTGCTTAACTTCCATGTTGATTACTAAAATTTTATGTTGATTGCTTGTAAACGTAGGAGTAAATTTTACTCAATGACACATTGTTGAATGTTAAACTTTATTGAGTGAGACTTTTATTTGTGAAATTGCTACCTGGAAAATGGGGTAGAAAATGAAAATGGAAAACATGATGATAAGTTAACTAGGTGTATATCTCGGGATAGGAGATAATTGAGTTTTTGTTTTGGTATGTTTTCCATTAAATTTTTTGGAATGCATGTGTGCATAGTAGGATGCATTCTCATCCGTTATGAGTCATATCTAATCCCTATGAGCTCTGTAAGAACTCTTTTGTGCATTGATGGTCGTTGAATGAGCCGATGTTGAGGAAAAGAACCCAAGGTCGTGGGTGAGTTTGAACTGGCAATGTCAAGACCTAGCCAGATGGTAGGCGGTGCTCATGCTTGTTGTGAGTGTAGACTCAGGTGGAAGAACTTTTAAAAAGAAATAGTAGGTCTGAATCTAGAAGATGGTTGTTGAATTTATTGCCAATAATTGTGTTGTGTATTGTAAAAATGGGTAAATCCCTCTTGTATTTTTATTTGAAAAAAGGATTACAAAATTGGTCTTAGTGATGTCAAATTGAATATCTGTGCTTTGAAAGATTTGCAATTAATAAAAGGGTTGTTGATTTAGAATATTTCCTTATTATGACTTGTTTATGGATGTTACAATTAGTTTCTTAATGCTTGAGGCAGACTTAAAATAAATTGTGAATATTGGAAGTTACTTGAGTGCATAAGCTTTTCTAGTGCAACGTATGAAATATGGGATGAACACTATTTTTCTTTACCAATCTGTTGACTGGATAGGAATTCAAGAGGATAGTCTTTAGAAGTAAACTTATTTATTTATTTTTTTAAAGAAAAGAACGTGTAATACGTGAAACATGAAATTATAAACTAAAGGATACAACCGTGGAAAAACCTTTCATAATATAGCTTTTGGAGAAACATAATTACTAGAAATTATGCACTATTGAGAGTTTAACAATAAAAGCATGGGTAGAATATTTGGACTCTTTAGAGTTTAAAAACAGAGTCTTCTTCTTAAGGTAGTTTAGTAGATAAGTTTAAAAGTAGTATAACTTTAACAAAATTCTTGGGTGATTATCCTGATAATGTGATTAAAGATCATCCATAATGTTGAGGTGTGGGTATGTACACAAAAATCTTCAATACAACTATTGACTGACAGAATTGGTCAATAAATAACTAGGTCAGGACTAGATGGAAAGGTGGTATGGGACATCCTTCCTAGGTTGTATTTGAAGGGCACAGTGATAAATTCCTTACTCATTGAACTTAGCTTAGTATAGCCATAGGGTTTGGAATGGGATAAACCATTGTGAGTTGTAATGAGTTTGTGTAATGAAGTCCAAGGTCAGGGAAATGACATGGCACTAACTAGGTCCAGGTAAATGGGATTCACCAGTTAGTCACAGAGATATAAACACATCATATTATTTTATACCATTTAGGAAAAATTCGACTAGAATATCGAAGGTTTGGTATAAATATTTAAGGGAAAAAGGAGTCGACCCTCTAGGTGTTATGGGCCCTAGAGGACAACCCTTGCCATAGATCAGTCCTCATGCTGGAACATGCGGATGATAAATGAGGATATTTGTTTCCACTAAATGGCATCTCCATGGGATTTGGCCAATCTCGTCCACTTGGGTGACTTTTTGCAGCAGTTTGAACTCAAAAGTGGTATGTTATGTCTGTGCAATATTGTTTGAATTTATTTAAAAAAAAGGATTATCCAAAAATAAGTTAGTTTGAATGCAAACCTTGTGAGCTAGGAAGAACATTTTAGACTTTGAGATAATCTTTCAAAAAAAAATCCTAGTCTTTGGATTTACTTTTACTAGACAACCAGGTAAGTAATCAGATCTAGGTTGTTACATATGGTATCAGAGTAGAATTGATTCTAAATTTGTAGAAATTTTCATGGGAATTAAATTAATTAACAATAACTAATATTCTACCTCTTTCACTTACAGGACAAATGGCACGAATGTTGAGAGGTGGGTCCTCGAAAAATCCTACGAGAGGTAGGGAGGAGGAAACCACCAAAATACCTGTAAGAGGACCACGAAAAAATTTAAAGAAAGAAGGTCCCCAACATGAAAGAAGGCAGAAAAGGGTTCATGAGATTCCTCTGAATGAAACTGAAGAGGAAGAGGGGAACCTTGCAAAAATGGTAAAATTATTACAAGTACAAATGGAAAATCAAAGGAAAGAAATGGTTCAACAAAAAACTCACATGGCCCAACAACAAGAACTTATTACCTAGCAACAACGAGCCATAGAGGACTTCGCTAGAGAAAGAGAAACTAGATTAGGTAGAACAATGGAAGTGCTAAGAAAACCTGATGGATTTAGAGCTAGAAGGAAAAGAGTGAGTAAAGAATTTGATAGGAATTTAAAAAAAATTGTAATATCCAACTTTAATGATAAATATGACAAAGAGTCAACTGAGAATTGGATAAGTGAACTAGAATCCTACTTCTCTTTGGTGGACCTATCTTCTAAATCCAAAACTGCTTTGGCAGTTATGAATATGATTGAAGTAGCCTTGATTGGTGGAAGTCATACAAGAAAGGACATGAGGTTGAGGTTGCAGACCTCAAATGGGAGGAGTTCATTAAGGAATTCAGAGATAGATTCTTGATGAGACAATATTATGTGGAAAATTTTGGGGAATTCTCAAACTTGAGGCAAGAGAATATGTCGATTCGAGAATATCACCAAAAATTCATACAATTATTGAAGTATGCAATCCAATATGAAAGTAATGAGGAAATGAAAACTCAAAAATTTATTTTGGGATCACATCCTAGAATTATGATGGTGGTAAACATGCATAATCCCATTAATTTTCCAGCTACTTTTGATTTAGCAAGAAAGGAGGAAGCTAATCAACAAACGAGAAAAACATATTTCAATTACCAAAAGCTGTTCGAAAAGGAAAAAGATGAGCTCAAGAAATGAAAAAGTGTTGGTTTCATGAAATGGGAAAAGGAATAGAACAAGAAACCCAAATGAGGAGATCAGAACAAGCAAGGTGGAAAAAACAAATCCAATTATCAAGGTGGTAAATATAGAAAATATGCTAAAGAGTTTCCCAAGAAATAAGACCAGAAGCCAATAGGTCAAGGAAGGGATAGGGAAACTACACCTATGAATAGAAATGGAAACAATAATAGAGGCAATAGAGCTCCACCAGGTGGATGTTGGGTGTGTAAAGGAGCTCATTATGCTAAAAAATGCCCCCATAGAGTTGATCTACCATCAAAGGCTCTAGAGGAAGCTGGCCATAGGATCTATGCAACCATAGGTAGTTCTGAAATCAATGGAAAAATTACTCCTTTCTTATTAAATGGTAAAATTTTTGGTAAGAATGTGCAAATTTTGATTGATAGTGGGTCAACTGATAGTTTTATATCAACTAGATTAGTGAGGAATTTGCCTGTTAGACCTAGATTCTTGGTGAATGGTTGGAAGGTAGAGTATGGATTAGGGTAAACTCACCATGTTAACCAATGTCTCTTTGATTCCCATATTTCCTTTCCATAAAGAAAAATCAATTGGCATCTGTATGTAGCACCTTTGCATGCATTTGATATCATCTTGGGGATTGATTGGTTGAAAGTGCATAAAGCTCTTTTGAACTTTGAAGAAATATGGGTAGAATTTGTGGATGAATCTACTCAAAGGATTAAAATTAGTTGTGGGTGGAGGGAAGTAAAACCTCATCTAGTGTTAGCAATGAAAATTAAAAATGTTATTAAGAATAAGGGCATGATCTTCATAGTAAATATGAATAGAAGAGAAGAGCTTGAGAAAGAATCAGACCTCTTCCAAAAACACCTGGTGTTAAATGCATTTAAGGATGTATTTCCTGAGGAACTCCCGGGGTTACCTCCATGGAGGGAATTTGATTTTTCAATTGAGTTGTTACCAGATGCAGCACCAATTGCAAGGTCACCATACATAATGACTCCTATAGAGTTATAGGAGTTAAAAATACAACTATAGGATTTGCTTGAAAAAGGGTTAATCAAACCTAGTGTATCACCATGGGGAGCCCCTATCCTATTTGTTAAAAAGAAATACGGTACCTTAAGAATGTGCATAGACTATTGTATGCTGAATAAAGTAACTATCAAAAATAGGTACTCGTTACCAAGGATTGATGATTTATTTGATCAACTGAGAGGTGCAACCATATTTTCTAAAATAGATCTGAGATCGGGATATCATCAATTAAAAATTCGGGAGGAGATACTTCTAAAACAATATTTAGAACAAGGTATGGATATTTTGAGTTTATAGTCTTATTTCATTAATCTCATGAATAGTGTTTTCAGGGAATAGCTAGATAAGCTCAATACTTGCCATACTCTTTGCCAATGGGGTAGCAGGCTTAAAGGTGCAAGTCCTTGGTCCCACTTTATGGGATTCCTCCCCCCTATTAACATTCATCTCATCAAACCATTATCATTTGTTTCATTGCTTTCATCATTTCATATCTTCTCCATTGACTCATCACTTGAAGGGAAAGACAAAATCAACAAATTCAGTTTCATAATCAAAGTCAACACTCAAAACTCTTAATCATGCAAATTACGCTCATTAAAATGAGCATCTTTTACATCATTGGGGAAACACAAGTTGAATTTTATTTATGACCATCTTACACAACTCCCCTTCAAATGCAAATGACTACAAATATATTGCAAAACCCTCCAAATAATCATCTCCCATCATCATCATCTCAAGTGAACCTTGTACATAGTGATTTACTCTAGACACCTAGCGATTGCAGTGATTGGTTTTCCATGCAATCCGGTAGGATGAATAAATTACCATAAGGACACTTATTCAAAATCATTTCACATCATCACGTTTGAAATCAAATTAGGTTGATCCTTCAATTTTTGAGTGACTTGCGTTCAAGTAGATTTGTCCAAGGTTGTCATTGATGCCTACTCCGTGGGGTTACAAAACATGAAAAATGATGCAGGAGCCTATCTTTAGAGGATTTTTTTTAAAGAAGTTCTAAAATAAAATTTTTATTACCCAAAATGGAATTCTTTGATGCAAAAATAATTTGCCGAAAATGATAATTACTAAAAAAAGGTTATTTTTATGAAAAAATAATTTTCTGAAAAAAGTAATTACTTAAAAAGGCAGCTTTTGGTGGAAAATAAATTTGCTGAAAATAGTAATTTTTTATTTTTAGGGCTTTAAGATTTAGGGTTTCTTTAGGGCTTCAACCTTTAGGGTTTTATTTTAAGGTTTCTTTGGGGATATATATTCCCTTGGTATTGCATTGTAAAATGGGGAAATGAATTCAGGAATAAGAAAAGAAAATAATTATTGGTTTATTTCCATGTATTATAGTTTTTATGTGAATGGAGGGTTTCACTGATTATTTCCATTTATTGCAGTTTGTATGTAAATGGAGGGTTTTACATATTATTTCTATTTATCATAATTTTTATGTAATGGGAGGTATTTTATTTTGACCTCTTGCAGCTGGATTTACATCAAAAAACTTATACTTCATCATTTTGCATTAAGGAATTGCTAACAGTAATTAGGAAAATGAGCTCCTAGGGTGATTGGTTCCTTTACTTCATCATCTTGCATGTCAATCAAACCAAAAGATAAATTTGCAACAATACAGGTCCACCCCAAACTTGGGGCATCTAACTTGATCTTGATTTTCAACATTTGCATACATCAAATAATTCATTTTGAAAAACATCATCATTATCATCATCTTCACATCATTTAGTAAACCTTGTATCTAGTGGATTACCCTATACACCTAGCGGTTGCAGTAACTAGCAATCCATGCAATACGGTCTAATGGGTAGGTCACCATAAGGAAACTCATTCAAATATTCAACATCAAATCACTATGACATTAAATTAGCTAGGTCCTTAAATATTTGAGCTTAGATGTGTTCATAACACATTTGCACAAGGTTATCCTTCAACCCCTTTTGTTGGGTCAAAAGCGAAAAACAACCAAAAACAATTTGGTAATAATCAAAAATCACTCGAGTATCAAATTCTCGAACGACTGGTTCCTTGAACCCATAATTTGGAAGGAATTGCTAAAGTCACAATGGAACAAGAACTCCAAATGTGGTTGAATATTTTACCACACATTTTGCAAATCAATGAAACCAAAGGCAAATTTGCAAGAACACAAATAATCCTAAACTTGGGGTATCAAGTTGGTCAAAATAACATACATTTGCATCAAATCCACATAATTCAATCAACCACCTCCTTTCATCATCCACATTTGGTCAATTGGCTCATGGGTTTCATCCTTTACCCATTCGCCAATTGAGGGTGTAAGCAAACAAATCAAAAATTTCAAAAAAAGTTATTCATTCTTAGCATCGAGAAGATTTGAGTCCATTCCTCCATCAAATAAAATCACATGTATTTTATTTTTGCACCATATTGTGTTTCACACAACACAGTACAAAAAGGGGCATCTGTAGACACTAAAATCTAGGCATTCGCATTTCATCACATAATTTTTCATATTAAATTATATGCCTAAGTCTAAACTTAGTCATAAATTATTGCATATTTCATCCACATTGTACATCACAATTCTGCATAATAATATATGCTTAAGTCTAAAATCGGGCTTATAATTCCTACACATAATTCTTTCACATTGCACATATTAGTTCTGCATAACATTATGTGCCTAAGTTTGACTTAGGCATAAAATCATGCACATAATTATATTTTCTAGATTTTATTAAATCTGGGAAATATCCTCCTAGGATACCCTCTCTCTTCACTTGACATGTGTCCTGGCCACATCACCATAACCCCTTTGCCACCTCTCATACACCCTTGTCCCCTTTGTCCCTTCACATGGGGTAACCCTCCACACTTCACTCCACTTGCACCTACCTAATTTCCACATCTCAACCCTCACTTCACACTTCACTCCACTTCCACCTACCCACTTGCCACATCTTACACCTCACTCCACACTTCACTCCACTTGCACCTACCCACATGCCACATCTCCCCAGTTAAGTGAGACACTTCTAGTGACTCACTACAACTACCCAGGATAGGTGGTTGCCCAGTCCCTACCACTTGGTAGCCCTAGCTTGCCACCTATCCTTCCCTCCAAAAACCCTCAAAGGCCTATAAAGGCACCATCACATAAGGAGAAAAATAAGAAGAGGAAAATGCTAATTTTATGTTGCTTAGATTATGCTATGTAAGCAATCATAATAATCATACTTGTCTTATATTTCCATTATGCATTATTCATTTAGCCATATTCATTGTTCATCTTCTATATTCATTTTGAATTAGTCATTTTTATTAGATTTATCATATTCATTGTGATAGGTGCTACTAAACCCTCATCCATTTTCATGTGTGCAGATTCCAGGTTTAGGTTCAACAAGCTCAAGGTCATCACGGTGGTCACAACAAACCCACCTCCCACATTGTTGTAGCATGAAGAGACAAAGACACCATATGTTTGATTTGTAAAAGGGATTTCCCCCTTTGGACATCTTATTGTAAAATGCACCCTCAAAGGGTCAATTTGTATCCCAAGGGACCACTTTCCCTAATATAATACAATGTTTCATCTTTATTGCAATGTTGTTACTTTTTATGCATACAAGAATATGAATTTGATTTTGTTGTTCTAAGAGGAGAAGTGGAAATAGATTCAAGAGATGAATCAAGCAGTAGAGAAGAGGACATATTGACAAAATATTATACCAGATGTAGGAAGATAGGTCACCATTCATCTTATTGTCCACAATATGGTGAAGAATGTTTTGTTTGTGGTCAACTCGGTCATGATGCACATTATTGCAATGCGTTTAGTAGCAGTGAAGATGAAAATGAACTAAAAGATAATAGGGACAATCAAAACAAGTATGAAGAAAAATTCTAATTTCTACAATAGAAGAAAAATGAGATGCTCCTATTGAAGATCAAAGAAAAGAGAAAAATTTAGAAAATCAAGAAGAGGAAGATTTAGAAAAAGAAAAGGAGGAAGCCACGCTTAAGGAACTTGTTGAGTTGAAAAGGTAGAACTTAGAATTAAAGGCTCAAATACAAGAGGATGAGAAATGTAATACAAAGCTTCTACAAGATCTCTCTGACTTGAAATATAAGGTTGAAAAGGCAAGGAGAGTCAAAAAATGTATGGTTGAACAGTCAAAGTTAAAAGAGCTAGAATGTGAAAGACTTATTATTGATATTGAAGAACTAAAAATGGAGAACTCAGGATTAAGGGTTGAAGCTCAAGAAGATGAGAAATCAAAAGCAAAGTTTCTACAAGAGCTCACCAAATTTAAAATTAAGCTTGAAGAGGCAAGAAAAAATGAAGAAGGTATGACTAAAAAATTAAAAACAAAAGATCTAGAGTGTGAAATATTAGAAAAAGCAGAGTCAAGCTCAAGCACCAAAGAAGAAGAAACTTCAAAATAAGAGAGTAAAAGAGAGAGTGATATTTTTTAGGATAAGTTGGACAATAGAAATTTCAATAAGGAAAGTAACAATGAACACATAAGGAATAGATGGAATGGGAAACAACACAAGGAAGAAGATACTAAAAGACCATTGGGGTCAAGGCAAGGTTTCTTCAATGGACGTTGTTTTTCATGTCATAGGTTTGGGTACAAGGCTACACAGTGTAGGACACATGAAAGACAGGAATATGGGAATTTTAGAAATAGGCATCTCTTTCAAGGATATTTTCACTCTTGTAATCAGTTTGGTGATAAAGTAGTTAATTATAGGGTTCATAACAGGAATGGATATGGCTTCACCAAGAGGAACTACAAGATACTTACATATTCAAGGAATCACAATATTAAGTATTATAAGTGCAATAATGTTGGGTACATAGCTAAGTGGTGTAGAGTAGAATTTCCAGAGACAAGCAGGGATAGGAATATTCAAAGGAATCATAAGGATTAGTTAAGAAAGAATATGGAAAAATTTAAAGAGCAGTGTATGCTAGGATTAGAGATATCCCCACCCCAAAATTAACCACCTCAAGAGAGGAGGTGGGGAAGGGGCTAAGCTAAGAATATCATCCTTAGACCCAAGCCCCATAGGTGGCCCTTTGTTATTGATGACAAAGGGGTAGAGATTTGAGTTAGGGGGAGAGCATTCAGTCACGGAGAGAGCATTCAGTCACGGAGAGCAGTTTCTCAGGGGGAGCAGCTTTTGAGAAAAAATAAAAAGAAATGGTAAAAAAAAGGAGTTGCCATTAATGACAAAGGGGGATATTGTTGGAAATTTTGAGTAGTTTGTTGTTATTGATGTCAAGGGAGTATTGTTTCAATTTCGTCATCATTAAGGACATCAAGTGGTTTTCCCAAAAGCAATAAGGTCTTGAAAAGGTATAGGATATAATAATTATTTTTATTATATGCCTAAAAAGGCCCAAAAGGATGAAGACCCAAGGAAGGAGAAGCAAGTTTAAATTAAATAATAATATTATATTATTTAATATTATTGAATAAATTGATGAGGTGAAGTAAACTGGGTCCGAGAGATTATTAAAAAAATTATTCTTGAAAAGACCCATGAAGCAACTTGCAAAAGATTTAAATTAATCTATTTAAATTAAAATATTTTAACCCATGGTTAAAATTTTAATTTAAATAACTAATGGATGGCAAAGGTTTTTAAATTTAATATTTAAATCTAAATTCAACTTTCAAAATCGAATGATGGACCAAAGAGTTATGTGCAAGTAAAAATGTGTATAAAAAGGAAAAACGAATTCTCATTTTATTACCTTTGACATATGCTATAAAGTGTTGTGCTATGCTAATATAATTTGTGTGCTTCATATTTCGAGAGAAGAGGTTTCGTGCTTTTAAAAAGAAGACAATGAGCTAGTTTTGAAAAACGTGGAAGTCAAAGGAGGTACCACTAGCGACAGTAGCGTAGGTGGCAATTGAGGCCAAGCAAAAACGTTCAAAGGGCAAAGACGTGGGTTTGATTCATACCGTGTGCTTTGCAAGGGAAAACATTTGGTTTTTTGCGCTAGAGGACATAAGACATAAGGGACAAAATGTAAATCGTGTACCTTGAGTTTTTTGTGGACTCATAGCCCAACCAGTTGCCTAGCGTTGGCTAGGGTTTTGAGGAAGCAAGGTTGTGAGTTCGAATTTTGCTAGAAATATTTTTGGGCAAAGTGAAAATAAAAGGTATACAATTTATAATTTGATTTTTTAAAGGTTTTTGATATCCAAAAATTAACTTTAAAGGTTGCGTGAAATTTGAAAGGATAGCTTGTGAGTTTTGTCAAGGGAGGTATAAGGTGTAAGAAAATTAAAATATTTTATTTTAATATTGGTGGTTAGAATTTATTCAATGAGATAGGAGTTATAAGGTTTGCAAAGGAAATTATATTTTATCTTGAGATAAAGCTATGATGTGTTAATTGTTTTGAGAGGAGAAATAAGGAGACTAAAGAAAATTGTTGTGGTTGTTTTGTTTATCAAAATTGTTGACTTATATTTTGAAAGTGTGGAGATTATAAGGTGTATTTAAGACTTGTTATTTTTGTGTTGAAAAATAATTTTTGGAAAAAGTGAGGAGATTTTGAGAAGTATTTTTGTTAACTAGCCTTAATATTGGCCAAGAAGATTTTATTGTGGTTAAGACAGGTTTAGAAGACATATCTCCATAAAAATAAAAGTTATGGGCACATCTTCCTATCAGTGAAATATTGTTGGATTGAATGTTGTTAAATGCAAGGTTGGAGTGAAAAGGATTGTTTGATAAGCATTGTTGGAAATATTTGAGTGAGTGTTCATATGCATGATTAGGGTTTGTGAAAGATCATGAGTATCATTGTTATGTGAATTTGAGAACTATCTTGAACTAGAGTTTGTGAAAGATCGTGAGTATCATTGTTATGTGAAAATTGGAATTATCTTGAGTCAAGATTTGTAGTGTGAATTGTTGGAAGTATAGTGAAACACTTGGTTAGGGTTTGGATGGAAGTTGTGTTTCATTGAGTGAATGGTTGAGTAAAGTTGATTGATCATTATTGATTGAGAGCATTGGTGTGATAGTTCAAGATTTTTGAAACAAATTATTCTTTGTTTTTGTAAAATATTAATTTGTAGTCTCAAGTGGATAGAGATCCATTAGCCAGAGCAGTGAGGATAGAGGTCTTCTAAGTGAGGATAAGAGTCTTCAATGGATAAATATCCACAAGCCAGTGCAGTAGAGGTAGTAGTCTTCTAGAGGATCACCAACTAGAGTAGAGGAGAAGGAGTTCTCCTGTGGATAGAGAACCACAAACCAACTGAGGGGATTGGTGTCTCCCGTGGATAGAGATCCATGAACTTGATTAGGGGATTTATGTCTTCTTTGGACAGTGGTCCATAAATATTGTAATAGGGAAGGATTCCCAAGAAATTTGCTGAGAAAATTTTAGTGGGAAATTTTCTCCGTGGAGTAGGCCACATTGGGTGAACCACGTTAAATTGGTGTCTCTATTGTGTGTGATGATTTGTGCATTGATTTGGTTACTACTATTGATATTACCATTAATAATATTGGATAATATTGTATGGAAAATAAAAGTAAAAAGTGATATTATAATTTTCACCCCCCTCTCAGTATAAACTTATGTTCTTTAATTGGTATCAAAGTATGTTCCTTCGAAAAGGGTCTAAAAACTTAAAGGAAGATCTTACAAGAACACACATGGCAAAGAAAGAAAAAAGTAGAACCATGAGATCTAAAAGCAAAAGAACACACTTGGTCATGAATGAAAGGAAGATGAATTTTATTTTTTTGTTTTAAGAGGAGAAATGGAAATAGACTCAAGATATGAATCAAGTAGTGGAGAAGAGGCCATATTGATAAAATTTTGTACCATATGTTGGACGATAGGTCACCATTCAGCTTATTGTCCACAATATGGTGAAGAATGTTTTTTTTGTGGTCAAATCGGTCATGATGCAGGTTATTACAATGGGTTTAGTAGCAATGAAGATGAAATAGAACTAAAATATAATAGGGACAATCAAAACAGGTATGAAGAATAAATTCTACTTTCTACAATAGAAGAAAAAGGAGATGCTCCTATTGAAGATCAAATAAAAGAGAAAATTTTAGAAAATCAAGAAGAGGAAGATTTAGAAAAAGAAAAGGAGGAAGTCACACTTAAGGAACTTGTTGAGTTGAAAAGGGAGAACTTATAATTAAAGGCTCAAATACAAGAGGATGAGAAATGTAATACAAAGCTTCTACAAGATCTCTCTGAGTTGAAAGATAAGTTTGAAAAGGCAAGGAGAGTCAAAAAATATATGGTTGAACAGTCAAAGGTAAAAGAGCTAGAATGTGAAATACTTATTATTTATCTTGAAGAAATAAAAATGGAGAACTTGAGATTAAGGGTTCAAGATCAATAAGATGATGAAGTAAAAGTAAATTATCTACAAGAGCTCATCAACTTCAAAATTAAGGTTGAAGAGGTAAGGAAAATTGAAGAAGGTATGACTAAAAAATTAAAGATAAACTATCTAGAGTGTGAAAGATTAGAACATGAGGTAGTTTCACTAAGAATGGAAGTGAAAGACTCTAAGGATAAGCTACGTAATTTTGAGGAAAATTCAAATACTTTGAACAATATTATCAATGCACAAAGATCATCAGTCACCAAAATAGGACTTAGTTTTGAAGAAGAACAAGGAAAATAGGAAACAAAAATAGTTGAGTCAAGCTCAAGCACCAAAGAAGAAGAAGCTTCAAAAGAAGAGAGTAAAAGAGAGTGAGACTTCTGAGGATAATTTGGACAATAGAAAGTTCAAAAAGGAAAGTAACAATGCACAAATAAGGAACATATGGAACAAGAAACAACACAGGGAAGAAGAGACTAAAAGACCAATGGGGTCAAGGCAAGGTTTCTTCAATGGGAGTTGCTTCTCATGTCACAAGTTTTGGCACATGGCTACGTAGTGTAGGACACATGAAATATAGGAATATGGAAATTTAGAAACAAGCATCTCTTTCAAGGGTATTGTCACTCTTATAATCAGTTTGGTCATAAGGCACTTAATTGCAGGGTTCATAATAGGAATGGATATGGGTTCACCAGGAGGAACTACAAGAAATTTACACCTTCAAGGAATCACAATATTAAGTGCTATAAATGCAATAAAGTTGGGCACATAGCTAAGTGGTGCAGAGTAGAATTTCCAGAGACAAGCAAGGATAGGAATATTCAAAGGAATCAGAAGGATCAGTTAAGAAAGAAGATGAAAAAAGGTAAAGAGTAGTGTATTTTGGGAGTAGAGATACCCCCACCCCAAAATTAACCACCTCAAGAGAAAAGGTGGGGGAGGGCCTAAGTTAAGAATCTCATCCTTAGCCCCAAGCCCCATAGGTTGCCCTTTGCCATTAATTACAAAGGGGGAGAAATTTGAGTTAAAGTGAGAGCATTCAGTCAGGGGGAACAGTTTCTCAACGGGAGCAACTTTTGAGAAAAAAATACAAAGAAACGGTAAATATAAGGGGTTTCCATAAATGACAAAGGGGGAGATTGTTAGAAATTTTGAGTAGTTTTATTGTCTTTGATGTCAAGAGAGGTTTGTTTCAATTTTGTCATCATTAAGGACATCAAGTAGTTTTTCCAAAAGCAAGGTCTTGAAAAGGAATAGGATATAATATTTATTTTTAATATTATATGCCTAAAAAGACCCAAAAGGATGAAGACCCAAGGAAGGAGAAGCAAGTTTAAATTAAATAATAATATTATAATATTTAATATTATCGAACAAATTGATGAGGTGAAGTAAACCGGGTCCTAGAGATTATTAAAATAATTTATTCTTGAAAAGACCCATGAAGCAACTTGCAAAAGATTTAAATTAATCTATTTAAATTAAAATATTTTAACCCATGGTTAAAATTTTAATTTAAATAGATAATGGATGGCAAAGGTTTTTAAATTTAATATTTAAATCTAAATTCGTTTTTCAAAATCGAATGATGGGCCGACGAGTTATGTGCAAGTGAAAACGTGTATAAAAAAGGAAAACGAATTCTCATTTTATTACCTTTGATATATGCTATAAAGTGTTGTGTTATGTTAATATAATTCGTGCACTTCGTGTTTCAAGAGAAGGGTTTTGTGCTTTTAAAAATAAGACAAGGAGTTGGTTTTGAAAAAATGTAGAAGTCAAAGGAGGTACCACTAGCGGCGGTAGCGCAGGTGGCAATTGAGGCCAAATGAAAACATTGAGAGGCAAACACGTGGGTTTGATTCATGTCATGTGCTTTGCAAGGGAAAACGTTTGGGTTTTTGCGCTAGAGGACAAAAGACATAAAGGAAAAAATGTAAAACGTGTACCTTGAGTTTTGTGTGGGCTCATAGCCCAACCGATTGCCTAGTGTTGGCTAGGGTGTTGAGGAAGCAAGATTGTGAGTTCGAATTTAGTTGGAACTATTTTTGGGCAAAGTGAAAATAAAAGGTATGCAATTTATAATTTGATTTTTCAAAGGTTTTTGATATCCAAAAATTCACTTTAAAGGTTGCGTGAAATTTGAAAGGATAGCTTGTGAGTTTTGTTAAGGTGTAAGAAAATTAAAATATTTTATTTTAATATTGGTGGTTAGAATTTATTCAATGAGATAGGAGTTATAAGGTTTGCAAAGGAAATTATATTTTATTTTGAGATAAAGCTATGATGTGTTAATTGTTTTGAGAGAAGAAATAAGGTGACTAAATAAAATTATTGTGGTTGTTTTCTTTATCAAAATTGCTGACTTCTATTATGAAAGTGTGGAGATTATAAGGTGTATTTAAGACTTGTTATTTTTGTGTGGAAAAATAATTATTGGAAAAATATTTGTGAGGAGATTTTGAGAAAGATTGTTGTTAACTAACCTTAATATTGGCCAAGATGATTTGATTGTGTTTAAGACATGTTTTGAAGACATATCTCCATCAAAACAAAAGGTATGGGCACATCTTCCTATGAGTGAAATATTGTTGGATTGAATGTTGTGAAATGCAAGGTTGGAGTGAAAAGGATTGTTTGATAAGCATTGTTGGAAATATTTGAGTGAGTTTTCATATGCATGATTAGGGTTTGTGAAATATCATGAGTATCATTGTTATGTGAAGTTGAGAACTATCTTGAAATAGGGTTTGTAAAAGATCATGAGTATCATTGTTATGTGAAAATTAAAATTATCTTAAGTCAAGATTTGTAGTGTGAATTGTTGGAAGTATAGTGAAACACTTGGTTAGGGTTTGGATGGAAGTTGTGTTTCATTGAGTGAATGGTTGAGTAAAGTTGATTGATCATTATTGATTGAGAGCATTGGTGTGATAGTTCAAGATTTTTAAAACAAATTATTCTTTATTTCTTAAAGATAAGTTGTAGTCTCGAGTGGAAAGAGATCCATTAGCCAGGACAGTGAGGATAGAGGTCTTCTGAGTAAGGACATGAGTCTTCAGTGGAGTGATATACACAAGCTATTGAAGTGGATGTAGTAGTCTTCTAGAGGATCACTAGCTAGAGTAGAGGAGAAGGAGTTCTCTTGTGGATAGAGATCCACTAACCAACTAAGGGGATTGGTGTCTCCCATGGATAGGGATCCATGAACTTGATTAGGGTATTGGTGTCTTATTTGGATAGTGGTCCATAAATATTGTAATAGGGAAGGATTCCCAAGAGATTTATTGAGAAAATTTTAGTGGGAGATTTTCTCCATGGAATAGGCTACATTGGGTGAACCATGTTAAATTGATGTCTCTATTGTGTTTGATGATTTGTGCATTGCTTTGGTTTGCTACTATTGATATTTCCATTAATAATATTGGATAATATTTTTTGGGAAAGAAAAATAAAAAGTGGTCTTATACTGTTCACTCCCCCTCTCAGTATAAGCTTGTGTTCAATTGGTATCAAAGCAGATTCCTTCAGAAAGGGTCTAATAGCTTAAAGTAAGATCTTACAAGAACACACATGGCAAAAAAAGGAAAAAGCAGAACCATGAGACCTAAAAGGAAAAGAACACACATGGTCATGAAAGAAAAGGAAGATAAATTTGATTTTGTTGTTCTAAGAGGAGAAGTGGAAATAGATTCAAGAGATGAATCAAGTAGTGGAGAAGAGACCATATTGATAAAATTTTGTACCATATGTAGGAAGATAGGTCACCATTCAGCTTATTGTCCACAAGATGGTGAAGAATGTTTTTTTTATGGTCAAATCGATCATGATGCAGGTTATTGCAATGGATTTAGTAGCAATAAAGATGAAATAGAAGTAAAATATAATAGGGATAGTCAAAACAGGTATGAAGAATAAATTCTACTTTCTACAATAAAATAAAAATGAGATGCTCCTATTGAAGATAAAATAAAAGAGAAAAAAATAGAAAATCAAGAAGAGAAAGATTTAGAAAAAGAAAATGAGGAAGTCACACTTAAGGAACTTGTTGAGTTGAAAAGGGAGAACTTATAATTAAAGGCTCAAATACAAGAGGATAAGAAATGTTATACAAATCTTCTACAAGATCTCTCTGACTTGAAAGATAAGTTTGAAAAGGCAAGGAGAGTCGAAAAAGGTATGGTTGAACAGTCAAAGGTAAAAGAGCTAGAATTTGAAAGACTTATTGTTGATCTTAAAGAACTAAAAATGGGGAACTTGAGATTAAGGGTTCTAAGATCAATAAGATGATAAAGTAAAAGTAAATTATCTACAAGAGCTCATCAACTTCAAAATTAAGGTTGAAGAGGTAAGGAAAATTGAAGAAAGTATGACGAAAAAATTAAAGATAAAAGATCTAGAGTGTGAAAGATTAGAATATGAGGTAGTTTCACTAAGAATGGAAGTGAAAGACTATAAGGATAAGCTACATAAGTTTGAGTAAAATTCAAAGACTTTGAACAAGATTATCAATGCACAAATATCATCAGTAACCAAAATAGGACTTAGTTTTGAAGAAGAACAAGGAAAACAAGAAGCAAAAATAGGAGAGTCGAGCTCAAGAACAAAAGAAGAAGAAGCTTCAAAAGAAGAGAGTAAAAAATAGAGTGAGACTTCTGAGGATAAGTTGGACAATAGAAAGTTCAAGGAAAGGAACAATTCACAAATAAGGAACATATGGAACAAGAAACAACACAGGGAAGAAGAGGCTAAAAGACCAATGGTGTCAAGGCAAGGTTTCTTCAATGGGTATTGCTTCTCATGTCATAGGTTTGGGTACATTTCTACACAGTGTAGGACACATGAAAGACAGGAATATGGGAATTTTAGAAACAAGCATCTCTTTCAAGGGTATTGTCACTCTTGTAATCAGTTTGGTCATAAGGTAGTTAATTGCAGGGTTCATAACATGAATGGATATGGGTTCACCAGGAGGAACTACAAGAAATTTACACCTTCAAGGAATCACAATATTAAGTGCTATAAGTGCAATAATGTCGGGCACATAGCTAAGTGGTGTAGAGTAGAATTTCTAGAGATAAGAAAGGATAGGAATATTCAAAGGAATCAGAAGGATCAATTAAGAAAGAAGATGGACAAAGGTAAAGAGTAGTGTATGTTGGGAGTAGAGATACCACCACCCCCAAATTAACCACCTCAATAGAAGAGGTTGGGGAGGGGCTAAGTTAAGAATCTCATCCTTAGCCCCAAGCCCCATAGGTGGTCCTTTTCCATTGATTACAAAAGGGGAGAGATTTGAGTTAGGGGGACAGCATTCAATCATAGGGGCTATTTCTCAAGGGGAGCAGCTTTTGAGAAAAAAGATAAAGAAATGGTAAAAAAAAGGGGTTGCCATCAATGACAAAGGGGGAGATTGTTAGAAATTTTAAGTAGTTTTTTTGTCATTGATGTCAAGAGAGTATTGTTTCAATTTCATCATCATTAAGGAAATCAAGTGGTTTTTCCAAAAGAAATAAGGTCTTGAAAAGGAATAGGATATAATATTTATTCTTAATATTATATGCCTAAAAAGGCCCAAAAGGATGAAGTCCCAAGGAATGAGAAGCAAGTTTAAATTAAATAATAATATTATGTTATTTAATATTATCAAACAAATTGATGAGGTGAAGTAAATCGGGTCCAAGAGATTATTAAAATAATTTATTCTTGAAAAGACTCATGAAGTAACTTGCAAAAGATTTAAATTAATATATTTAAATTAAAATATTTTAACCCATGGTTAAAATTTTAATTTAAACAAATAATGGATGGCAAAGGTTTTTAAATTTAATATTTAAATCTAAATTCAATTTTCAAAATCGAATGATGGGTCGACGAGTTATGTGCAAGTGAAAACATGTATAAAAAAGGAAAACGAATTCTCATTTTATTACCTTTGACATATGCTATAGAGTGTTGTGTTGTGCTAATATAATTTGTGCACATGGGTTTGATTCATGTCATGTGTTTTGCAAGGGAAAACGTTTGGTTTTTTGTGCTAGAGAACAAAAGACATAAAGGACAAAACACAAATCGGGTACCTTGAGTTTTGTGTGGGCTCATAGCCCAACCGATTGCCTAGTGTTGGCTAGGGTGTTGAGGAAGCAAGGTTGTGAGTTCGAATTTGGTTGGAAATATTTTTGGGCAAAGTGAAAATAAAAGGTATGCAATTTATAATTTAATTTTTCAAAGGTTTTTGATATCCGAAAATTCACTTTAAAGGTTGCATGAAATTTGAAAGGATAGCTTGTGAGTTTTGTCAAGGGAGGTATAAGGTGTAAGAAAATTAAAATATTTTATTTTAATATTGGTGGTTCTAATTTATTCAATGAGATAGGAGTTATAAGGTTTGCAAAGGAAATTATATTTTATTTTGAGATAAAGCTATGATGTGTTAATTGTTTCAACAGGAAAAATAAGGTGACTAAATAAAATTATTGTGGTTGTTTTCTTTATCAAAATTGTTGACTTATATTATGAAAGTGTGGAGATTATAAGATGTATTTAAGACTTGTTATTTTTGTGTGGAAAAATAATTATTGGGAAAATATTTGTGAGGATATTTTGAGAAAGATTGTTGTTAACTAACCTTAATATTGGCCAAGAATATTTGATTGTGGTTAAGACAGGTTTTGAAGACATATCTCCATCAAAACAAAAGGTATGGGCACATCTTCCTATGAATGAAATATTGTTGGATTGAATGTTGTGAAATGCAAGGTTGGAGTGAAAATGATTGTTTGATAAGCATTGTTGGAAATATTTGAGTGAGTGTTCATATGCATGATTAGGGTTTGTGAAAGATCATGAGTATCATTGTTATGTGAAGTTGAGAACTATCTTGAACTAGGATTTGTGAAATATCACAAGTATTATTGTGATGTGAAAATTGGAATTATCTTGAGTCAAGATTTGTAGTGTGAATTGTTGGAAGTATAGTGAAACACTTGGTTAGGGTTTGGATGGAAGTTGTGTTTCATTGAGTGAATGGTTGAGTAAAGTTGATTGATCATTATTGATTGAAAGCATTGGTGTGATAGTTCAAGATTTGTGAAACAAATTATTCTTTATTTCTAAAATATATTAAGTTGATTTTTATGAGTGTGTTGTGAGTGTGAAACATATTGAGTCTCTAACCATTATCTATATGTTTATGAGGTTAAACAAGATTCTGTGTGAAACTAGTTTGTTGGATTGAAGAGGTTTTTTGTAAGAGATTATGTTGTGTTTTATATGCAATTTTGTAATTAATGTGTATAAGATTTTGTGAAATCTTGTGAGCAGATTTGAGTAAGTCCTATATGGGACTTAAGGACAAAATTGAGGAAGCTTTTGTGAAAGCTTAAGGATAGATTTGTGTGAGCTTTTGTGGAAGCTTACAATTAGATTGGACAAGTTCTAGTGAGGACTTGTTGAGTAGATTTGAGGTAAGTCTTGGTGAAGATTTGTTGAGAAGATTGGACAAGTTCTAGTGAGGACTTGTTGGACAGATTTGAGGTAAGTCTTAGAGAAGACTTAAGAGCAGATTGGACAAGTTCTTGAGAGGACTTTTTGAACATATTTGATGAAAGTCTTTGAGAAGACTTGAACAGTAGAGTTGATTGATAGATTTGTTCAAGCTTTTTGTTAAGGCTTGAGGACATATCTGAGGATAGACTTTGGTGTAAATTTGAGGGCATATTTGTGCTAGAACGAAGGACTGTATTTAGTGCAGATTTGAGATAGATCTAATATCAATATTTGGAGGTGATAGAGTAGAGGATAGTAGTCTCTAGTGGATAGAGATAAATTAGCCAGGGTAGTGAGGACAGGAGTCTTTAGGGGAGATAGATCCACAAGCCAGTGTAATGGAGGTAGTAGTCTTCTAGAGGATCACCAACCAGAGTAGAGGAGAAGTAGTTCTCTAATGGATAGAGATCCACAAACCAACTGAGGGAATTAGTGTCTCCTGTGGATAGGGATCCAAGAACTTGATTAGAGGATTGGTGTCTCCTTTGGACAGCGGTCCATAAACATTGTAATAGGGAAGGATTCCCAAGAGATTTGTTGAGAAAATCTTAGTGGAATATTTTCTCTATGGAGTAGGCCACATTGGGTGAACCACATTAAATTGGTGTTTATATTGTGTACGATGATTTGTGCATTGCTTTGGTTACTATTGTTGATATTTCCATTGATAATATTGGATAATATTGTTTGGGAAAGAAAAAAAAAAAGTGATCTTATACTATTCAGCCCCCTCTCAATATAAGTTTGTGTTCTTCAGTATGGCAAGTGTTATTAGCCTTAAAAGTGTGCTTTGTTCTAGAATGGTGAATCATCACTTTTTAATTTTTTGGATCACCACTTCCAAAATGGTGAATAACAATTTTTTCTCAAGCAGGATAAGGAGATCACAATTTATGAGGAAACCACTAGGAAAGTGATATTTTATCTTCATATGGTTCTAATTATTTTATCTTCATATGGTTCTAATTATTTTATCTTCATATGGTTCTAATTAGAAGATAGGAGGCCACTAAGCATGTCTACAATACATTTAGAAGTATGTGATTTTTAGAGGTGTATCGTTTTTCTAAATATGCCCCTAAAGTAGAGATTTTACTATAGGTAGATTGTGTTTACCTTAGGTAACTCGTAGGTGAATATCTTACTATAATTAATAACTATGGGCACCATTATATCATCCTTTAGCTATTTGATAAAGTTAGACGTGCACTTTGTGAACATCATTATTTATTTATAAGCTCATTTTGATAATAATAGGACTATGTAGGACATGTTTATTGATTTTGGCACTACCCTTTCAATTTCCATTAGTCCTTCCTTCTATTATTGTAAATTCTTTATATGATTGGAGCACACTAATGTTACTCAATTCCCTTCAGATGCACTAATTTATCACATACTAATCCTACTATGCTTATGGGATTTTTTCTTTTATTGCATTTACTTTATATTTATTGCACCCTTTCCTTCTCAGATTTACTTTTTTTCATTTAGATTAGTTTTAGTTTAGCATTTTTAGAGGGAATTTGTCCCAAATCCAAAGGTTAAAGTAACACAATTTATCTCCTTCCAATTGCTTAAACAAGATCATTGGTGTAAATATAATCATATGGTTTCTACATTCAATATAAATAATGACCTTTAAGTTCTCCAATCCTTGACAAACCACTAATGTGAGGTAAAAATGACTATCATAATTGATACTACCTTGTTATAGTACAATAGACCAAGATCCCTTGGAAGCTATTGGATAAATCCAACTATAATTTATCTTTCCATTCCTTGGATGTAAAAATGATGTAAAATTCGATTAGCATAATCTAATTGAATATCCTTCGTACTTTTGTCCATGACCATGGGTATGCCAAGATTTTACTTTTTTTATGACCTAAATACCCTTTAAAAATATCCATGAATATACCCCCTCTATAACTCATTATCCCATCGTGTCACCATTATTTGCTGATTTTCTTCTTACCTAGGTTATTTTCTTTCATATAATCTTGTGCATGGTAACACAAATTTCCTACTCTCTTTATGGTTATCAATTGCATGACTTACTTTATCATTTGTAGGTAATGCTTTTTAATTACTTTTTTTTGGATTAAATAGTAAAATGACCTATGCACATTCTATGAAATAACCTCCAAAATAATGATTTTGTTCTTATATTCTTCTAATGGATCTTCTAAAAAATATTATTTAAGTATCTAATTTTTCTATCCTTAAATTTGTGTTATGAATCTCCTTTGATATGTTATGATTGCTAATGTGAACTCCTAGAAAAAGAGCAGTGTTCATGCTTTGCTATGAACATCATGTTACATGATGACGTCACTAAATAATAGATATTATAGTTTGTATATCTAAATTACACTAGGCATGTACATTTTACCTGCTGGGATTGTTAAATATCTTCACTATATCACATGTTAATATGTATCTAAAAAATATCAAGTGGTGTTAGCTCAACCGGTTAGATTCCTCAAAATTGAAGGAGGAGACCCATGTCGAATCTTGCCAAACAATACATGGATAAAATCCAAGCTTTTTTGAAATACCACTATGTAGTGATGATGTAATATGGGTGGGGCCCATTTCAATCCCATATAACCCATTGAAAAAAGAAAAAAATTATGTATATGAAAAAGTGTGAACATGCCTTACAAATACAATTATAATAAAATATAATCAAATCTAAATAACTTCTCTTTATGTTATCTTTCTCATGTGAACTTTTTTCTGTGTCATGTTCCTTCATGGAATCAACCTTCCCAAAAAATTAGTCAATTTTACCAACTTATATAGATCCCAAGACTATTTCCTATCACCAATCCAAGTAGGTACTGTTAGTATATTAATTTATGTCCTTTATATAAATCCAAGCAATGCTAATTTTGAGAGGAACATGATATATTAATATCTAGCTTAATCAGTGTCTCCTTATTTAAGTAATATGGTCCATTGTCATAGTTGGCCATGTCGACTATATCATTGTTGCCAATTGATGGATATGATAGAAATTCTTGGATAAAATATAAATATAAAACATGACCGATTTAAAAATCTTGTTAATGCCATTCTTGCTACTAACATAATTTTAACATAATGCATGTGGACATATTTAGTTAAATTATGAAAACAAAAAACAACTCATTCAAGCATCTAGTTAATATCGTTCTTATCATCTGCATCTTTTTATTTTGTGAGTTTAATATCTCTAGGGTGAATTGAATACAATAATAAGCTCGATACATATTTAAAACACTAAAATTGCTCCTAATACCATATATCCTAATTGTAATATACCTCTTTTAATTCTAATTATCCTTTCGTTTTGTCATATGTATGTTGACCTTTCAAATTCTACCATGCTAAAACTCCATAAATTGTCCATATGTATAGTGAGCAACCCTATATTCCTACCATAGTATTTTAAATAAAAAACATGTTAATTTCAAACAAGAACACAATTTATTTTAATCACCTTTTATGTGGAGCACTATTTCTTATCTTCAAGCATGAATATTGATCTAAGATATTGCAATTCTTACTCTTTTTTTATAGAACTAAAAATCATTCTACTACTTAACTCCCTTGTTGGCTAACAAATCTTTAACTTGATTTTATTCTCAAAATTATGATTTAAAAGAAATTGATTCAAATCTTCAAATTATCATGCTTACCTTTTCTAGAAAATATGTTTTTTTAGATTTGTGATAAATATTGACTTTTGAGTTTCCTTTAATCCAAACATTCCTTATTCCTATCTTCTAAACTAAACTTAATATAATAATAAATATTTATAGTTTGACTTTATTATTGGAGACATCCTCTAATTTCAAATTTAGGTAAATTTAAATTTTCCATTACAATTCTTACATATACTTATTATACCCCCTTTATGAGGATTTCCTTCGAATAAATCATTGAAATTGATATCTAGTTATTTTATTTCTATTATGATTTGATAGAATTTGAAAAACTCTTCTAATGAACATAAATGTCAATTTTAAAATTTCATATGAAATCAACACTTGCCATACTCTTTTCCAATGGGGTAGCAGGCTTAAAGGTGCAAGTCCTTGGTCCCACTTTATGGGATTCCTCACCCCTATTAACATTGATTTTGGGCTTGTGTGTGGTGGGCTGACCCTCTTGCTTTCTAATCGGTTAATGTGATGATGCAAGTCTAGTGGCATATTTGATGATTGGAATTTCATTCCACGTTAATACCTATTTATCTTGTTAGTGTAGTTTGTGTGAATGTTTTTGAATAATCCTACATTAACTATGTTGTGGGACTTGAGTGGTTTATAAACCCCAACACTTGTCATAATCTTTGCCAATGGGGTAGCAGGCTTAAAGGTGCAAGTCCTTGGTCCCACTTTGTGGGATTCCTCACCCCTATTAACATCAATTTTGGGCATGTGTGTGGGGGCTAACCCTCTTTCTTTCTAATCGGATAATGTGATGATGCAAGTCTAGTGGCATATTCCATGATTAGAATTTTGTTCCATTTTAATACCTATCTATCTTGTTAGTGTATTTTATGTGTGTGTTTGTGAATAATCCCACATTAACTGTGTTGTGGTACTTTAGTGGTTTATAAACCCCAACACTGGTCATACTCTTTGCAAATGGGGTAACAGGCTTAAAGGTGTAAGTCCTTGGTCCCACTTTGTGGAATTCCTAACCCCTAGTAACATCGAGTTTGGGCTTGTGTGTGGGGGCTGACCCTCTTGCTTTCTAATTGTTTAATGTTATGATGCAAGTCTAGTGGTATATTCTATGATTGGAATTTCGTTCCACATTAATATTTATCTATCTTGTTAGTGTAGTTTGTGTGTGTGTTTGTGAATAATCCTGCATTAATTGTGTTGTGGGACTTGAGTGGTTTATAAACCCCAACACTTACCATACTCTTTTCCAATGGGGTAGCAATCTTAAAGGTGCAAGTCCTTGGTCCCACTTTATGGTATTCCTCACCCCTATTAACATCAAGTTTGGGATTGTGTGTGGAGGGTTGAACCTCTTGATTTCTAACTGGTTAATGTGATGATGCAAGTCTAGTGGCATACTCCTACCATAGTATTTTAAATAAAAAACATGTTAATTTCAAACAAGAACACAATTTATTTTAATCACCTTTTATATGGAGCACTATTGCTTATCTTCAAGCATGAATATTCATTTAAGATATTGCAATTCTTACTCTTT
Organism: Wollemia nobilis; assembly: GCA_028583015.1. Classification (NCBI taxonomy): domain Eukaryota; kingdom Viridiplantae; phylum Streptophyta; class Pinopsida; order Araucariales; family Araucariaceae; genus Wollemia; species Wollemia nobilis. The sequence continues at coordinate 20,867,516 of JAQPPZ010017235.1, forward strand.
TTTTATAGAACTAAATATCATTCTACTACTTAACTCCCTTGTTGGCTAACAAATCTTTAACTTGATTTTATTCTCAAAATTATGATTTAAAAGAAATTGATTCAAAGCTTCAAATCATCATGCTTACCTTTTCTAGAAAATAAGTTTTTTTAGATTTGTGATAAATATTGACTTTTGAGTTTCCTTTAATCCAAAAATTCATTATTCCTATCATCTAGACTAAACTTAATCTAATAATAAATATTTATAGTTTGACTTTATTATTGGATACAACATCCAATTTCAAAGTTAGGTAAATTTAAAATTTCCATTACAATTCCTACATATACTTATTATACCCCTTTATGAGGATTTCCTTCGAATAAGTCATTGAAATTGATATCTAGTTATTTTATATCTATTATGATTTGATAAAATTTGAAAAACCTCTTCTAATGAAACCAAAAGTCAATTTTAAAATTTCATATGAAATCAACACTTGCCATACTCTTTGCCAATGGGGTAGCAGGCTTAAAGGTGCAAGTCCTTGGTCCCACTTTGTGGGATTCCTCACCCCTATTAACATCGAGTTTGGGCATGTGTGTGGGGGGTTGACCCTCTTGCTTTCTAATTGGTTAATGTGATGATGCAAGTCTAGTGGCATATTCCATGATTGGAATTTTGTTCCACATTAATACTTATCTATCTTGTTAGTGTAGTTTGTGTGTGTGTGTTTGTGAATAAAACCACATTAACTGTGTTGTGGGACTTGAGTGGTTTATAAACCCCAACACTTGCCATACTATTTTCCAATGGGGTAGCAAGCTTAAAGGTGCAATTCCTTGGTCCCACTTTTTGGGATTCCTCACCCCTATTAACATCGAGTTTGGGCATGTGTGTGGGGGCTAGCCCTCTTGCTTTCTAACCGGTTAATGTGATGATGCAAGTCTAGTGGTATATTCCATGATTGGAATTTTATTCCACATTAATATATATCTATCTTGTTAGTTTAGTTTGTGTGTGTATTTTTGAATAATCCCACATTAACTATGTTGTGGGACTTGAGTGGTTTATAAACCCCAAAACTTGCCATACTCTTTGCCAATGGGATAGTAGGCTTAAAGGTGCAAGTCCTTGGTCCCACTTTGTGGGATTCCTCACCCCTATTAACATCAATTTTGGGCATATGTGTGGGGGGATGACCCTCTTGCTTTCTAACTAGTTAATATGATGATGCAAGTCTAGTGGTATATTCCATGATTGGAATTTCTTTCCACGTTAATACCTATCTATCTTGTTAGTGTAGTTTGTGTGTGTGTTTGTGAATAATCCCACATTAACTGTGTTGTGGGACTTGAGTGGTTTATAAACCCCAAAACTTTCCATACTCTTTGTCAATGGGGTATCAGGCTTAAAGGTGCAAGTCCTTGGTCCCACTTTGTGGGATTCCTCACCCCTATTAACATCGATTTTGGGCATGTGTGGGGGGTTGGCCCTCTTTCTTTCTAATAGGTTAATGTGATGATGCAAGTCTAGTGGCATATTCCATGATTGGAATTTTGTTCCATGTTAATACCTATCTATATTGTTAGTGTAAGTTATGTGTGTGTTTGTGAATAATCCCACATTAATTATGTTGTGGGACTTGAGTGGTTTATAAACCCCAACACTTGTCATACTCTTTGCCAATGGGGTAGCAGGATTAAAGGTGCAAGTCCTTGGTCCCACTTTGTGGGATTCCTCACCCCTATTAACATCAATTTTGGGCATGTGTTGGGGGGCTTGCCCTCTTGCTTTCTAATTGGTTAATGTGATGATGCAAGTCTAGTGGCATATTCCATGATTGGAATTTCATTCCACATTAATACATATCTATCTTGTTAGTGTAGTTTGTGTGTATGTTTGTGAATAATCCCACATTAATTATGTTGTGGGACTTGAGTGGTTTATAAACCCCAACACTTGCCATACTCTTTGCCAATGGGGTAGCAGTCTTAAAGGTGCAAGTCCTTGGTCCCACTTTGTGGGATTCCTCATCCCTATTAACATCGATTTTGGGCATGTGTGTGGGGGCTAACCCTCTTGCTTTCTAACGGTTAATGTGATGATGCAAGTCTAGTGGCATATTCCATGATTGGAATTTCGTTCCATGTTAATACCTATCTATCTTGTTAGTGTAGTTTGTGTGTGTGTTTGTGAATAATCCCACATTAACTGTGTTGTGGGACTTTAGTGGTTTATAAACCCCAACACTTGTCATACTCTTTGCCAATGGGGTAGCAGGCTTAAAGGTGCAAGTCCTTGGTCCCAATTTGTGGGATTTCTCACCCCTATTAACATCGATTTTAGGCTTGTGTGGGGGCGGGCTGGCCCTCTTGCTTTCTAATCGGTTAATGTGATGATGCAAGTCTAGTGGCATATTCCATGATTGGAATTTCATTCCACATTAATACCTATCTATCTTGTTAGTGTAGTTTGTGTGTGTGTTTGTGAATAATCCCATATTAACTGTGTTGTGGGACTTGAGTGGTTTATAAACCCCAACACTTGCCATACTCTTTGCCAATGGGGTAGCAGGATTAAAGGTGCAAGTCCTTGGTCCCACTTTGTGGGATTCCTCACCCCTATTAACATCGAGTTTGGTATTATGTGTGGGGAGCTGACCCTCTTGCTTTCTAGTCAGCTAGTGTGATGATGTAAGTCTAGTGGCATATTCCATAATTGAAATTTTGTTCCACATTAATACCTATCTATATTGTTAGTGTAATTTGTGTTTATTTTTGTGAATAATCCCACATTAACTATGTTTTGGGACTTGAGTGGTTTATAAACCCCAAAACTTGCCATACTCTTTGCCAATGGGGTAGCAGACTTAAAGGTGCAAGTCCTTGGTCCCACTTTGTGGGATTCCTCACCCCTATTAAAATCGATTTTGGGCATGTGTGTGGGGGGTTGGCCCTCTTGCTTTCTAATCGATTAATGTGATGATGCAAGTCTAGTGGTATATTCCATGATTGGAATTTTGTTCCACGTTAATACCTATCTATCTTGTTAGTGTAGTTTGTGTGTGTGTTTGTGAATAATCCCACATTAATTGTGTTGTGGGACTTGAGTGGTTTATAAACCCCAACACTTGCCATACTCTTTACCAATGGAGTAGCAGGCTTAAAGGTGCAAGTCCTTGGTCCCACTTTGTGGAATTCCTCACCCCTATTAACATCGATTTTGGGCATGTGTGTGGGGAGGCTGGCCCTCTTGCTTTCTAATCAGTTAATATGATGATGCAAGTCTAGTGGCATATTCCATGATTGGAATTTTGTTCCACGTTAATACCTATCTATCTTGTTAGTGTAGTTTGTGTGTGTGTTTGTGAATAATCCTACATTAACTGTGTTGTGGGACTTGAGTGGTTTATAAACCCCAACACTTGCCATACTCTTTTCCAATGGGGTAGCAGGCTTAAAGGTGCAAGTCCTTGGTCCCACTTTGTGGGATTCCTCACCCCTATTAACATCGAGTTTGGGCATGTGTGTGGGGGGTTGACCCTCTTGCTTTCTAATCGGTTAATGTGATGATGTAAGTCTAGTGGCATATTCCATGATTGGAATTTCTTTCCACGTTAATACCTATCTATCTTGTTAGTGTAGTTTGTGTGTGTGTTTGTGAATAATCCCACATTAACTGTGTTGTGGGACTTGAGTGGTTTATAAACCCCAACACTTGCCATACTCTTTTCCAATGGGGTAGTAGGCTTAAAGGTGCAAGTCCTTGGTCCCACTTTGTGGGATTCCTCACCCCTATTAACATCGAGTTTGGTTTAATCTATGGGGGGATGACCCTCTTGCTTTCTAATCGATTAATGTGATGATGCAAGTCTAGTGGTATATTCCATGATTGTAATTTCATTTCACGTTAATACCTATCTATCTTGTTAGTGTAGTTTGTGTGTGTGTTTATGAATAATCCCACATTAACTGTGTTGTAGGACTTGAGTGGTTTATAAACCCCAACACTTGCCATACTCTTTGCCAATGGGGTAGTAGGCTTAAAGGTGCAAGTCCTTGGTCCCACTTTGTGGGATTCCTCACCCCTATTAACATTGAGTTTGGGCATGTGTGTGGGGGCTGGCCCTCTTGCTTTCTAATCGATTAATGTGATGATGCAAGTCTAGTGGCATATTCCATGATTGGAATTTCGTTCCACATTAATACCTGTCTATAGAAACATTATCTATATCTCTAAATATATATTAATCCACTCCTATTTTTTCATGTAAAAAGAGTCTTGACGATAAAATATTGGATGTTACTATCTAAATATCTATATAAATTAGGTTCCAATAACAAATATGGAACTAGATATCCTACAAAAGCAAGAGTTAGATTAAGATAAGACAAATTGAATCATACACTAAATGCTAAACTTAGATCAAAACTTAGTTACAAATCTATATTTGAAGGTCTAAAAAATAATCACTTCTCTCTTAAAGTTAGGAATAGAATATGCATATGGAAGGTCCCAAAAATCCATACCTATATTAATTCATCTGACACAAATTTTTATCTAAGACTATTAGATAGGAGAACATTTAATATTTTTGGGATGACCCTCAAACTTTTCCTAGATAAATCATAATGAATTGTATTCCCTATTGTAAATTTATATGTCCTATCTATATAAAACCTTCTTTAATAAATTATTTTTTTTAATAAAATATTTTATTCAATAGAATACTTTCTACATTTATCTATATCTCATCTATAATAATCTTCATTAAATATATTAAGTCTTCTAAATATATAAAAAAAAATCTTGATTTTCTTCACCTCTTAGACCTTCAAATATTTCTAATATTGTTTTCCCATTTCTTATTATCTTTCCATATAATCCTTCAATAGCAATTATATGATAGGCTCTTATAATTATACAAGTTTGATATTCTTGTTCAATTTTTAGTGGCTTTGGAGTAAGCTAGGTACCTCTCTAGAAAAGTATTGTCCTCCTTTACTAGATCCCATCAAATGTGTCTACCAATAAAACATATAAAACTAAAAATAAAGTTCCAAATCATAGATCCACCTATTCACATCTTCATCAATAGAATCTCCATTACTTCCTTATCTTCAATTTATTTTTTTTGGATAATGTTAACCACAACTTATCTTGTTCCATAATAATTCTCCACATAATGTTGGATCTTTGTGATTGATTTATAATTTTAATATCCTGAGTCCTTGATTGTCCATGCATTTATCTTTACATAGATTCCTCCACTATATATATATATATATATATATATATATATATAGGTTCAATGAAATTTTTCTTCATTTTTCCTTTCAAAATAACTTCCTTTGAACCCTAGAAATTAAATTGTTAATTATACCTAAAACTTGTAATATGGGTAGCATCTAGATAAGCATTGTTTGAAGTGCAAATTGATTTAATTACATTGTTAAACTTTTTCAAATAGCCTTTTAAGGTTTTTTTTTAGCATATATATCCTTTAGACCAACTAATGAGTCTTATTCTATGTCACCTTGGAAGAATTTGATGCCTAAATATTTATGGTATAGTTTTATTTACATAGATCCAAATGTTTCCTTAATCCCTATACATAGGTGAGGAGACATACTAAAAAAGAAAACTAAAATTTATCTCTATTTGCTTTTTTCTCTATTATAAATTCATACTCTTTCAAAATTTTATAATTTTTTTCTTGTAAGATATATTATTATCCAAGGTGGTGTAGTTTGCAAAGCAGATATGAATCAGTTTAGAGTTTATCATGAGTAGTAACCTTTTGATGAACTTATGTTAGCTATATCCTTAATCCTTCCCCTAACACTTTTGTTGCAAAGATTAAAAAAAATAAGGAGATTATAGAGTTGAGATGCATTGCATTTTTTTTTCCAATTATTTGTAAACCTAAATTTCCATGAGATCTTCTCCATAAAAACCCAATTTAGACAATCATAAGGTTTCATATTGTCTAGTTTATTAATCATAACTTTGTGCTTATTTTAACATTAATCATAAGGTTTCATATTGTCTAGTTTATTAATCATATCTTTGTGCTTATTTTGACATTCAATGATAAGATAAGGAAACAAAAATTCCATTTACAATTTGTTTTCTTAATGTAAAATTTTCTTATTCCTCAATATATATATATATATATATATATATATTCTTAAATTTTATAGTCATTATTACTTTATAAATAATATTATGGAGAAAATATACCTAAAAGCATCAAATAACATTTTTTTTTTGGTTTTTTAAATTTATTATTCAAGGTCTAAACAAAAAATATTCATCCAAATCCTTTAGTTCAAAAATATTTATTGAAAAAAAAACATCAAACAATAAAAAGTTATCACTTTACCCCCAAGGGCTAGGTGGATTGGTAAGTGCTAGTCCGGCTGGGCACTTACCAAGAAGAGATCCAAGTTCAAACCTTTGGGAAAGCCTGATGCAAAGGCAATAGTTTGATCTGAATCCTCTGAGTGTGCGCTAGACTGACGATAACGGTACAAATCTCAAGTATCCAGTGGTCCATTTCATGTCGGACTATAAAACAACAAGGTGAAATAGGTTGGGTGGATGAAGCCTATGTAATTTGAACCCTACACTTGCTAGCTACTAAAAATAGTGGGATTGTAACCAACTCTCCTATCAACCCAAAAAAACAAAAAAATAAAAAAAAATATCACTTTTACGTTAAAAATATTAAAACACAATTCAAAATTATAATAATTTAATTAATATTTTATAAATATTCAATCCATTAAATCAATAAATATACATTCATTCACTGATGCCCATAACATAAGGCCATGGATCATATAGTACAAGATGGTTTTGTTTATAACATAAAAATAATTTAAAAGATTATATATTATATTTATTTATTTATATATTCTTCCATGATTATACAGTTGTGTATCATATATGATGGTTTTGTTTATTTGTGTTATAAATTCAGGATCCATTTTTATAATATAAGTTAATATAAAAATAATATTTTAAGAGATTTTTTTGGGTTACATAAAAGAGCGGGTCAAATCAGGGGTTGCTTCTACCAAACTTATTATCCTATGTGAAGGAAACCATCGGTCGTTTCATATTTGGTCTGGGCACTCAGGATTCAGATCAAACTACTACCTTTGCATACAACTTGGATTCGTACGTTCGCACCTGATCTGGGCACTCAAGATTCAACTACGTTTGCAAACAGGTTGGATGTCTTCTTTACTAATCAAACACTTATCAATCCACATAATCTTCGAAAACAACAATTTAAAAATTTTCATCTATATTATGTTTACCTATATATATATATATATTATTTTATGCTCATAAGGTCGTGGAACATGTAGTACAAGATGGTTTTGTGTATTTGTGTGACAAATTCAAGAACCATTTTAATATAAAAATAATAATCTAAGAGATTCATCTATATTATATTTAAGTATTTATATATCTTTTATGCTCATATTGTATGAATCATACAATACAAGATGGTTTTGTTTATTTATATAACAAATTCAATAACCATTTAACAATATAAATTAATATAAAAATAATAATTTTAAAAAATTATTTACATTATATTTTTTTGGTAATTATTTTAATAGATTAACAGTGGGTTTTTATAGAGGATCCCAAAACCTTATGTACAAAATTAGCCATACTTCTAATGATGTATCATGCCTCCTGGCTGGAAATATAAGCCGAATTGCAAGAAAAGCAGACCCTAGACTGATTGCCATGAGGCTACAAAAAGGGCATTTAAGCCTGATTAACCATATAACAAAACTAAAAAAAACCGGGAAAACAACAAGAAAAAGCCGAAGAAACTGGAACATGGAGATCGGAAGCACAACAACCAAACACCAGAAACAGCTAATCCTGGTCCTCCTGACCTTCCGAAATCTGCGCGGGGAACACCTCATGAAGGGATATCTGCTCTGGCAATTCTTTCCACCTCTGAAGGGAAGCGAGACCGCCACACGACCGGACACGTAGTCGCGAGCCCTTTGTTGGCCATGTGGTCAGCCACGCGATTGCCTTCTCTAAGGATATGACTTGCTTTCCACCTGCCACGTTGGGAAAGTAGCGACCTTGCCTCAAGAACGATGTTGAAGACCCTCCAGGATGGGTCTTTGGTGCCTAGGAGGTAATTCACAATGTTGAGCGAATCTCCTTCAATAATTAGAGGCCGAGGATCCTCAGAGAGGATCTGGATTCCTTTCAGAGCGCCTCGGGCTTCGGCATAGTGATTCGTCTGAGAGCCCAACTCTTCACAGTAGGCCACCACAAGATTCCCATCATGATCTCTAACAACACCCCCTGAACCAGCGGGCCCAGGATTACCCTTTGCCGCTCCGTCAAAATTTAATTTAATCCATCCCACGGGGGGTTTGGTCCATCTAACACTTCTTCGGCAAGGGCCTGTAACAGCTTTCAGAAACGGGCAGAGATTCATCCTTTTGAAAATCGCTTCTTCGATCGGAAGATGGGGGCGGGGACTGGGAACAACATTAGAGTTCTCAATGGCATAGGATAAGGCCCTTTGAGCGACACAAGGAGGCACTTTTGGGGCTCTGCCAAAGACTCTGGCATTCCTTTCTAACCAAATTTGCCAAATGGAATGGTGGAAGGAGGCCTCAAGGAGGAAGCGGAGTTTAGGATTCTTGAAAGGATTAGGCCATTGATGGAAAGCATCTTTGAGGGATCGGGGAGAGCACCAGAGGATTTGGAAGGAGGATAGGACAATGCTGAGGACCGAGTGGGAAAAGGGGCAATGCAGGAATAAATGGTCCCTCGTCTCGCACTCCGCTAAACACATGTAACACCTATTGGGGAAGGCAAAACCCCTCTTGTGAAGGTTGTCAATGGTTAAGGCTTTGTTGTGAAAAGCAATCCATGCAAAGAAGTTCACTTTAGGGATGACCCCTTTCCTCCAGACAACTTTCCACCGATAATCCAGGGCAGTCTCGTTGGTAAGAAACTCATAGGCTGATCTAACAGAGAAAAGACCATCCTCCGTACCACTCCAGATGATTCTGTCAGTCCTCCTAACAGATGGAATTAAAATCGATTGGAGGATGTTTTCCAGAAAGGCAACCTCATTATTAAACCCTTCCACACCTGGAAGTTTCCACCGAGGGAGACGGGAGCTCCGGTCTATGAAATCCACCACCCTGAGTTGGGAGTTTGGGTCGGTTTGTTCTCTCAGCCCAGCAAGGTCCGCCCTCAAGCCAAGGGCTTCTTCAGTCGCCCACCTGTCCTTCCAAAAGAGGATGAGGTTGCCATCACCCAAAATCCAACGAGCTCCCAAGCTGATCAAATGACGGGTTTGGAGCACAGATTTCCAAAAAGTCGATGCTTCAGGAGGGATCTCAACGTCAAAAAAAGAGTTGGAGCCAAGATACTTCCTTTTGACCAGCTTAACCCACTCCACCGGGTCACTAGTTAGGATCCTCCAAGCATGCTTCGCGATCAGAGCTGAGTTCATAAGTCTTGATCTCCTCATCCCCAAGCCGCCTTGGTCTTTCCGCGAACAAACCTTGTCCCAGGCAACAAGAGGAATTCTAGATTTTTCTTCATTGCCAGACCACAGAAAGGTCCTCTGAATCTTCTCGATCTTGGAGTGAACAAAAACTGGAAGCATGAACACCGACATAAAGTAGGTTGGGATCCCTTGAAGACAAGCTTTGGTAAGGGTGGCTTTCCCGGCTTGCGACAGGAGTTTGCCCTTCCAAGTGCCAAGTTTCTTGTGAAGGCGTTCCAGGATCATGTTCCACATACCTCCACTGGCACGGCCATTGCAAGACAGGGGCAACCCCAGATAAGACGTAGGCAGGGAGTCAATGGTGCATTCTAAAATTTTGGCAATCCGGAGTTGCCTACGCAGGGGAGTGTTAATAAAATAAATTTTGCTCTTGATGTAATTAACCTTTTGCCCGGCAGCTTGCTCGTAACGGGAAAGGATCCGCTTGAGGGATTTGGCCTGGGCAACAGACGCCCCAGTGGAGATGAGGGTGTCATCCACAAATTGCTGATGAGTGACAGGTTCAACTCTAGAAGTCGGCAGAATGCCAAAAATCTTGTTCTGACGAAGAGCCTCTTTCAAAGACCAGCTCAGAACCTCCGCCAAAAGGATGAAGAGGATGGGAGACAAAGGGTCGCCTTGTCTGAGGCCTCTGGCGCTTTGGAAATACCCGGCTGGGGACCCGTTGATCAGGACAGAAAAAGAGGGAGTGGATATACAGCTGCATACAAGGTCAATCCAGTGGGGATGAAAGCCGAACTTGAGGAGGACAGCACACAAGAACCTTCTATCAACCCGGTCGAAGGCTTTGTTCATGTCTAGCTTAAGAAAAAGAGCAGCATTCTTTGAGCGGTAAGCAGAGTGAAGAGTTTCATGGACAGTGATGACACCATCAAGAATGTTTCTGCCTTTAACAGTGCTTCCCTGACAAGGATCAACCAGGAGAGGGAGAACGGGTTTCAGTCTATTGGCTATAGACTTGGTGAGGATCTTGTAAAAAACATTGCACAGGCTGATGGGCCGGTAGTCAGAGAAACTCTTGCAGGCTGGAGACTTAGGAATGAGAGCAAGAAAGGTGGAATTGAGTTTCGGGTGGATGGATCTGGAAGCTTGTATGTCCCGAATAGCTTCGCACACATCCGAACCCACAACATCCCACATGACTTGGAAAAAATGGGGGGGAAAACCATCGGGGCCAGGGGCCTTGTCTGGTTGCATGGAGAACAAAGCTTCTTTAATCTCAGACGAGGAAAAAGGTTCCAGAAGCTTGATGCTTACCTCGTGGGGGACTTTAGTCGAAAAGTTGGCAAGCAACGATTTCTGGACCTGAATGTTGTTGTCGGGAGGAGTGCCAAGCAGGTCCTAAAAAAAATCAACCGCTTCGCTCCTGATTTCCTCTATTTCCCTGGTTACACGCCCATCCTTGCAAGACACTTCTCTGATCTTGTTGGCCCCTCTGTGCCTCATGGTAGACGCGTGGAAAAACCTCGTGTTGGAGTCTCCATTCTTCAACCAAAGGTCTCTAGATTTCTGGCGCCAGAAGGTTTCCTCCCTTGCAAGAGTAGAATGGTAATCCACCAAAAGACTCCGTTCTTCCTCCCTGAGACCCTCGGTGTAACCTTCGAGCTCCATCCTCTCCTCCAAAAATTTTAGGTTGTCCGAGATGGACTTTTTGGACTCAAAAATGTTGCCAAAAACCTCTTTATTCCATATTTTCAGCCTCTCTTTGACCATTTTGAGTTTTAAAGCCACTCTCTTAGGGGCGTTTCCTCCCACCTCCTGTTGCCACCACGTTGAAACCAATCCTTTGAAGTCTTTGTGAGAAATCCACATGGATTCAAATCTGAAGGGGGTCTTAAAAACGGGCCCGTCGTTCACCTCCAAAAAAATAGGGTTGTGGTCAGACCCAATCCTTGGTAGGGTCGAGAGAGTTGCACCGCCAAGGATGGGAATAGCTTCTTGGGAAATGAAAAATCTGTCGAGCTTGACTTGAATCAGGCTGCTCCCAATCCTTCTGTTGCTCCACGTGAAGGATGCTCCTTTGAGTTCGATGTCAAGCAGGCTGTTAGTAGAGACAAAATCTCTAAAGTCCTCCAAGCTGCGGCTTGAATGGTCAGACCCTCCTTTTTTTTCCGATGGGTGAAGGGGACAGTTGAAGTCACCCCCTAAGACCCAAGGAAAATTACTAAAATTCTCCCTCATCTGGGAAATAGCCTTCCACATTTCTGCTCTCTCCGTGGCAGAATTCGAAGCATAAACATTGGACAGAATCCAGGAAAAATTGGTAGTTTTGGAATGGAACAACACATTGATAATCCTATTGGAAATTGATAGCAAGTTGCCCTCAACACTCACTGGATCCCACAGAACCATGAGCCCTCCCGTTGTTCCCACTATAGGGTTGTACAAAAATTTTGCCTTGGCCCAAATGGCCTTAGCAACTCTATCAGAGGAGATAGCATCGGTCTTGGTCTCTTGCAAAATTAGGATGGAAGGGTTAGTCCTCTTTCGGAGATCAGCCACTAACCTTCGTTTGGTTGTTCCGTTCAGTCCTCTCACATTCCATGAGAGAACTTTCATCTGGACAGCTTGAGGTTCTTCTTGCCTCCCCTCCCTTGTTGGGGGGAGGTTTTGGTACATGCGCTTCGTCCGTCTGAGTATCGAAATCATCCAGAACCAGTAGACGTTGGGTTCCATTAGCAACATCTGTCGCTGTCTCTTTGTCTCGCCTGTCTTTGTTAGGAGGACGGCCCTGCTTCCTCTCACTACCAAAATCTACACTTTGTTTTTGGCTCCTCGTATTTCGAGGGCTAATGTGACCAGACTGTTCACCCCTCCTACCTAGGAGGTAGTCTTCTAGCAATGTTTGTGAATTGAAATCGGGGTGGCCCTGGTCCTGGAGCTTGGGTGAATCAGATTGAGTGATATTTTGGGAGGGAGTCCAATCCTTCTCCTCCTGCGAATGGCTTTCCAGACGGGAGTCTGCTCCTAGCTGGGTTTTTGCTCCAAACTGCACAGGGTCCGTTTGGTGGGTGAAATTCTCAACAGGCTGGGAGAAATCGCCGTGGTCCCTGGAGGGGCCTGGAGATTCATGGCCCATCGCATTTGGAAGATTTGACTATTTTGCCTGTCCTTCGCCATGTTCCAGGGGGTTACAGGTTTCACGCTTCTGCTTACCCGATTTTTGAAGAGGACAATTGGACTGGAGGTGCCCTTGAGAACGGCATTGGGGCAGAAAGCTGGCCTATTCTCATAGACAATAGCTTGTTTGTGAAGAACGGTGCCTCCAGACCGGAGAGTGATGGAGGATGGGAGCTCCGCCTCCAAATCCGTCAACACGCAAAAATGGGCTTGGACGAACCTTGTTCGAGCTCGGGTGGGAGGGTCAATGGTGACCAACTCCCCTATGGAGCGAGCAATACCTCTTATTACATTTTCATGCCAACCGAAGAGGGGAAGACTCGGGAGCCTAACCCATATTGGGGCAATGTTGATGTTCTGGGTATCAGGATTAAAGTCCATGCCCCACTTCCTAAGGAACAGACTTCTACGGCCCAGAAACCATGGCCCGCCAGCCAGGATTTTACAGTAGTCCTCCTTGTTGTTCAGTCTAATAGCGAAAAAACCTCGGGATAGGGCCGCCAACTCCATATGTCCAGAGGTCCTCCATTTGCTTGCCGCCCACTTGCGAATGGTCTCCATGTCGGGACGACCACCAATGAACTTACCTATGAGGGTATACTTCTCATACTCCATGAAGCTTGAGAGTACTTCCGTCGGGATGTCCAGCTCATCCCCAGCCGGGAACAGCTCCTTGGTAAAAAAACCGCTTAGGGTTTCTGAAGCCGCTGCCTGGGCATACGACTTCTGTGGCCCACCCCCCATTTGTCTGGTGGGTCCTTACCCCGACTGACACCGTCGTCAATCCGTTCTTCTTCATTTGGCAAGGACGCCTCCGCATCACCAGAACCGAGGTGCCCTCCGCCCGCTCCGCTATGCCCATGGTTCGAAATGTTGCCGCTCCCGTGCTCTCCCGCAGAGGACTTCCCGCCCATCGTCATCCCCCCGGTCACTTCTTCTCCCATATTAGAGGATCAATTGGCGTTATATATATATATATATATATATATATATATATATATATATATATTATTTAAAATATCTAAACTTAACCAATTAAACTATTACTATTTAACTGCGTTAAAACCAGAACGAAATGTGTTTAGGTATGAATAAGCTTGTATACTTAGCTGAACAGAATATGTTGTTCCTAACTTCAAATTAAAAGTAAAAGAAAGAATAAAACTAATTAAATAATAGTTTCAGAAAACATCTTTAGACTTTTTCAGCTTTTAGAGTCTTTCATCACACACCTTTTTTTAAAATGTAAAAAAACAAAACGATCCGTCCTGTCTTGCCATGAAAGACCTCTGCTTTTGTAAGGTCACAATACTTCTATGAAAATTTAAAGGCAAACCCATTTCTCACTGGTTATTAGAGTAGAAACGGAGCAATGACAACATCACATTAGCCTCCAAAACATAGGACAGGAGTTATTCCAATGTTATTATTGGATAGTCCATATCACTCATTCTGAAATATTTCAGTAGTCAGTACACAAGATGCACTACTGTTCAGACCAGAACTTATTTCATAGATTATGCTTCCTTCATTCCTCTATCGAGGACCTATAGAATGACCTGTCATGTAATCCAAAATACAAATTCATGAAAGTAGATTTCGGTCCCAAAAAAAAATCGTCACTTGTCCGTTACTTCTACCACTTTGAGAGCAGGAGGAGCCACTCCTTTAACACCCTTATTCTTAAGAATTTTGACATCGAGAACACCATCGTCAATCCTGGCATGGGCATGCTCAATATTTGCATTCTCTGGAAGTATAAATCTTCTCATGTATTCCACCTTCCACCACTCCCCGCTCCTATCGGCTTCTTGGATGTCTTCCACCTTGTGATTCCAAAGCCCACTTATCTTCAGTGTCCGTCCATTCTCCACACTAACATTGAGATCATGCTTCTTCAGACCTGCAATTATCAGAACAAAAACAAGGAATGTCAGTTTAGGGAATATGACAGTGCAGTTTAGCAATTAACCAAATGTATGTATTAAATTTGAAAATCTGGAATTTAGAATTTGTTGGAGAAGGTAGTTTTATATAATTATTATAGATATAGCACTTATATTTTACTCAGTATTAAAGTGAAATGAAATTTTAACATGGAAATATATTATTGAAAATAAATAGTTTGTATGGGAACAACATCACATGAACTGGTTAGAAAGCAAGAGGGTCAACTACCCCACACACATACCGCTACTTGATGTTAATAAGGGTGAGAATACTCATCAACTACCCCACACATACAGTTATTTGATGTTAATAGGGGTGAGGCTACTTGATGGGTGAGAATACTCATCAACTACCCCACACACATACAGCTACTCGATGTTAATAGGGGTGAGGAGTACTCGATGTTAATAGAGGTGAGGAGTGATACTCATGTTAATAAGGGTCAACTACCCCACACATACCATGTTAATAAAAGTGAGGAGTACTCATCAACTACCCCACACACATAGATGTTAATAGGGGTGAGGAGTACTCCATGTTAATAGAGGTGAGGAGTGATACTCATGTTAATAGGGGTCAACTACCTATCAATAGGGGTCAACTACCCCACACATTCGACTAAGGGTGAAGAGTACTGGATGTTAATAGAGATGAAGAGTCCTTAAGAGGGTCAACTAACTACCCTACACACGGCTACTTGATGTTAATATGAAACAAAATGCAGAAATAAGCCAAAAGAAAACACCATACCAGGGAGATCAGCACAAAGAATGATGCTGTCGTCCGTTTCAAACCAGTCGACTATGGACTTGGAGAGAGACACCGTTTCTTGGGGCCACATATTATAGGGCGTATAATTCCAAAGAGGAAACGGCTCCGAGGGATCCATAAATGACCCAAACAAGAGGGGGTTGAACAAATACCCCGACCTGAAAAAAGTATCCAAAACATTTCTTCTTGGCGAAAAAAACGAACGAAACAATTCTTCCGTCATGGGCTTTCTCAGCCTCTCCACCACACTGAATGTGCTGCCACTTCCGCTTCCAATGGCCCTAGCCTCCTGAGACACAGCCATTACTGGCCAAACAAAAAAAAGATGAAAATAATTCTTCAAGCACTCACGTTAATAATTATACCTTTGACAAACTCAAGAACTTCTTCGAAAAGTTCAGTGAGGCACAGACCTATAGATACACACAGCAATATAACTTCAATCCTTGCTCTGTTCCAAGCAATATATACACAGTAATAAAGTTTATTGCTTGAGTTTTGTTTGACATGGAAGTAATCCACAGCAAGACAAAGATTCTCCAGCCCATATTCCATTGGTGTACGCGCGTGCATGGCGAAGAAAGAGCCATGGACGGCATAAAAAAAAAAAATGTGTTGTATAAAATGACAATTCTTGCCAAGGCATTGTATTCTTCCTCCACCAACCAGTTGGAAAGTGGGCGTCTGTCAATGGGAATATATATTGTGACGAAAGTATTGGAAGACTTTACAGCTTTGTGGGCTATACATTTTTATCGTTACAGAGAATCTTCAAGCTGTCTCCCTGGGAATTGTATGATTGTCAACGTTTTGCAATATTTAAATTGCTTGTATGGTGTTCAAAAGGAAGGGCAGCAGCCCAGAATGTTTCTTCCGCGAAAATGAATGGGATTATATTCTTTTCTTCGCCTTTTGAAGACTGGGGGATTAGCTCATTGGATGGTCGGATAATTCTCATTCCTTGGATCCTTCTTGAGGAGTTCATTTGAAATCTTAGGGGCTAAGTTAGGAATTGGCTACTGATTCTTATTTTAAACAATAGAGCAACTCGCCATCTTGTCTGCCATTGTTTTTAATTTTTAAATTTACATTGAAAAGGACTTGAAAAAAGCATGAAGGTGCCTTCCAGGATGCCACATATCCCTAAAGGGAAAAGTATCCTGCAATCTCTAAGCGTCTAATTTGTCGATTTAGACTGACTTCCATATTTAAACAAAAAAAAAATTAGAAGTTATGGCCGGAGGCGCCTAAAACCAATAGCTTTACCTTCGAGGGATAAGGTTCTTGAAGAATAATAATCCTTGAAGATGTGAAGTACAACTCGGTGGTTTACCAGGGTTACCCTTTAAGTTCTTGAATAATAATTTTTAAAGAAGATGTAAAGTTTAGTAGGAGGGTCATCCTTTTAGATTGTTTTTATAAGAATCCAATAACATATTAAATTGAGTTTCTCTTAAGTAATAAGTTATTCTTCTTCTAGGTCTCTTTGAGTTTCTCCCTAAGTGATAGGGTTATTCTTTGTCTAGTTTCTTTGATGAGAATTTAATGACATACCAACTTTGATGTTCACACGCTAACAATAATCTTTAATTACTTCACGTCTTAAAATATATTATTTTTTAATATTTTTAAAAAAGAATTTGAAAATTTTATATTAAAACAAATATCATTTACAAGTTGGGATGAGACTTCTTCCAGTCTTAGTCGATAAGAACACTTGTTTACAATAGTAAAAGAAGATTTACATTAGAGCCAAATATCCTAAACCATATTTTTACAAGGTTGTTCACTTGTTTATAACAATAAAAGAAGATTTGCATTGGAGCCAAATCTCCTAAACCATATTTCTACAATGGTTGTCCAAATTAGCTAAACATTGGATTTGCTCACCAACTTGCCTAATCCTCTCATCCTCAATAGCCATGTCACTATGCCATTGAATCCTTACCTCCTTCTCAATACCCATCTTAGATAGGAAGTTTGTCATACGTCCTTCTCAATACACATCTTAGCTAGGAATTCTATCATACCTCCTTCTCAGTACCCATCTTAGCTAGGAATTCTATCACTTTATTTAGATCTCTACTCACATAAACTGGAATCACATCATCTAATTTCCTTCACAATTTCTTAATTTGGGTGACAAGAATCCTCAACCTCCATGCCTTCAAATCAAAGTTCCCCATGCAATCCAGAGCTCCTACCAATATTTGAGAATCTGATTCTAGGATTATCCTCCTATAATCTTGTCTTACTACCCAGATAGAAGCAGACTTGATAGCTAAGGCTTTTGCTTCATTGTTCATGGTCCTTCTCAAGCCTTGCAGTTCCTAATAGAGCACTGTTCCAATATGATTCCTATAAACCACTCCAATTCCAACTCTACTCGGATTGCCTTTTGTAGCTCCATCAATATTAATTTTAATCCAACCTTTTGGGGGTGGTTTCCAGCTAGCTTTGTCCTGGCCATCTTACTTCAGATTCCTTCTCCATCGTCCCTATATCAGCCTGAGTTTCCTCTTTAGCATACACTGCCACGTTTTTGTGACTTTGCTCCAAATGACCTACCAAACACCATCTAAGGATGAAAATATTTCTCTAAAAATTTTGCCATTTCTCTCCAACCACACTTGCCACCAAATGAAGTTTAATCCAAGCTTCCATCTGGTACAAATATCTTTAGATTTAAATCTACCCTTTTTCCATATTTCTTAAATATTATTTCGATTCATATCACCATTGGCTCAAATTTTATAATATAGAAACCATCGCTCCTAGATCTAACATGTAAATGGGCACTCAAACATCAAGTGGTCAGATGTTTCCTCACTTTTGTAGCATAAAACACATTGAGATGGACTAGCGATTCCCCTACATCTCATATTATCAAAAATAAGAATTCCATTATGCATGAACTTCCAAGCAAAGAAGTTTACTTTCAGCCAACCCTTGGACTACTAAATCTTTCTCCAATTCTCAACCTGATATGCATGAGGAGGAAGTTCTGAAAGAATCATATCATATCCATCCTTCACTGTGTAGACTCTAGGGTTCCCATAAGCCCAAGCTAATTCATCCTCCTCATATCTACCTATGAGAAATATTTTTACCAAGATTTTAGGTATGATGGGTGTCAATTTCAAAGATATTAGAATTGGTCATTCATCCAACTTATTAAACTGCTTAAACTTATAATCCCCTAGCTAACTAGTGTTGAAATAACTTTCAATCTGGATCCAAACCCTACTTTCCATGGCTATTTTTATTGGTTGTAATTCTAGAAATTCAACAATGATAGGTGGGTATTGATCCCATGAATTTATCCAAAATTGTGCCTTCTCTCCTCTCCCAACTTTACAAAATAATCCATCTTTCACTACCTGAGATCCTAAATTTAGAGCCTAGCACACCAAGGACCCATTACCATCCAAAAGGAAATGACTCACCTCATTCGGGTTTACCTATCCCCAAATATTTACTAGTTAAAACTCTACTGAATAAAGAAGTTGATTGGGAAATCCACCTCTAGTAAATATTTCAAATCAAAGCTTTACTATTTAACTCTGATCTCCTCAGTCCCAAACCTCCCTTTACCTTGGGCAAGGTTACTTTCTTCCAACCTACTAAGACCCATTTCCTCTCTCCTTTTACTCCTCTCCACAAAAATTTTCTAGCCATCTTGTCTAACTCTTTCCATATGGTATGTGGGGCAGCAAGGATAGAAAATTTATAAATTGACATGGCTTGAATGACTGATTGCAAAAAAATTAATCTACCCCCATAACTTAACCATTTGTGAGACCAATGATTAATTATTTTTTTGATACAATCCAAAAGATTCCTCCAGATATCTATTTTTAGTTTTTTTAAATGCAAAGGGACCCCCAAATATACCACCGAGAGAGAATTCCTCATGAATCCCAAGATCTCTAAAATTCTATCCTGAAGCCTTTGATCAAGATTGAAAAATACCACTTTGGATTTTTTATCATTGATGACTTGGTTTGTGGCTCTAAGGTAAACATTAAGAGTATCTCTAATCATTCTTGCTTCCCTAAAGTTGGCCACTCCCACCAATTTTATGTCATCCACAAACTATAAGTGAGTCAAAACTTCC
Organism: Wollemia nobilis; assembly: GCA_028583015.1. Classification (NCBI taxonomy): domain Eukaryota; kingdom Viridiplantae; phylum Streptophyta; class Pinopsida; order Araucariales; family Araucariaceae; genus Wollemia; species Wollemia nobilis. Next base: position 20,887,033 of record JAQPPZ010017235.1, read on the forward strand.
TCACCCACCTTGATACATGTTAGCAAACCTTGTTTTCTTCTCCTCAAGATGAGTCTACCCAACCCTTCAACCAATATGAAAAAAATATAAGGAGAACAAGGATCTCCTTGATGAAGGCCTCAAGTAGCTCTAAACAGTTGCGAGAAAATGCCTTTGATTAACTTTGAGTATGTCATAGTTGAAACACAACTCATGATCCATTCTATCCAATCTTGAGAGAAATCGAAGGCGGTCATCATCCTTGACAAGAAGCTCCGATCCACCCTATTATAAGCCTTTGACATATTCAATTTTATGAGCATTCCCCTATTGCCAGATTTTTACATTGAGTGGATTGCCTCCTGAGCTAGAACAAAACCATCCAAGATCTACCTGCCCTCTATAAAACCCCCTTGCTCTAAGAATATAATGCTATGTAGGAGAGGTTTTAGCCACTCAACCATTATCTTTGTGATTATTTTATATATGACATTGCATAAGGTAATAGGTCTGTAATCTAAAATATGCATCCCCTCCTCCCCTTTTGGAATTAAGGTAATGAATGTATAATTTAATTATTTAAGTATTCTTTTACTAGCTTTAGACTCCTTTATAACAACCATTACATCCTCCTCCAAGTTGTCCCAGAAGGTCTGAAAAACTCAATTGGAAAGTCATTTGAACCTAGTGTTTTTCCAGTACTCATTCCAAAGACTACTTTCTTCAGTTCCTCTCTATCAATGGGTTTAAGTAGGGCCCGATTTTCTTCTTCAGAGATAATGGCGGGTATGACAGCAAAAACTTCTTTTTGAGCCTCTTCATCTTGCACCATACATTCCTTAAACAATTTAGCCAAATAATCCATTGAATACAAATGCATACCGAGGATTGTATCAAAGGAGTGCTTTTTCTCATCCTGAAGAGCTTCCATCTTGTTCATTTGTCTCCTAGCACAAGCATCTCGATGAAAAAAATTGGTGTTTTTATCACCTTCTAATAACTAAGTAGTTCTTGCTCTCTATTTCTAGTAGATATCCTCTTGGTTTTCAATATCCTCAACCGCTTTACGCAATGCATCATCCTCTTCTTTGACTTGCTCTGTAATTGTTTCTTCTCTAAACTATTGTTGAACCTCATCCCATTTGGCCACCAATGGAGCTCTTTGGACTTGGAAGTTTGTCTTGTTAGCTCACCTCCATTATTTCAGTTGATCCTTGACATAAAGAAGTTGTTTGTGGAATTTAAACATTGTTGTCCCAAACATTGGGCATCCCTCTCCCCACCACTATGGAATTTTCTTTCAAAGTTCCTCTTTTTGTAACCAATAATTTTCAAATATGAATGGCTTGTGATGTTGCCCTATCTTAACCCTCCCTTCCAACATAATGGGGAAATGATCTGAAACTGGACCCTCCAAAATCTAAAATTTTAGATTCCATTTCACAAACACCTCCTCTAAAACCAAAAAATAGTCTAACTTCACCTTCCTGCTATGTGGCTCCCTCTTATTATTCCAAGTATAGTTGGTTCCAATACATTTAATATCTATTATAGAGTGCATCCCTACGTGTGAATAATATTTTTGGAAAGCAATTGTGTGAGGGTTTCATCTGGGTTAAGTGCAAGTAGCTCCAAAGGTTGATTTTCAAGGCCTTCGGGCCCTAACGGCCAGTATTTGTGTGGTTTTTACTCAAGAGTTTAGCAGGATATGTTGCATGGGATCCAAGATGGGTTAGAAATATATCTTTCAATATATCTTAATGATGTGAACTTGATTGAAAATGGTTTCTAATTTCCTACACAAAAGAAAAGTTAAAATCATACCTTTCCACGATGTCTATGGCATGGATTAAAGATATCACGAAACAAATTTCCAGCAGCTAATCAAAAATAGCTCAGATCTCAAGTGAATTTGGTTTTAAGGTGCACCCAAAAAATAAATCTACTATGGAAACCCCAGTCAAGGGTAAGAATTTCCAAGACTTAGCCCTAAAAATGAATTTTAGGGACGCCCTCCGTGGTGGATAGCCTCAGCCTAATGCTAATATTAATATTAGGGCTTCTCGTAAACCTCTAAGAATGCCTAAGATGGATCTTAGGAAAATAGAATCAGGATGTCTTAAAGTAGCTGATGGAACTCCTATTGTTAAGCTTGATATGGGTAACATTCATACTGGCATTGAAGATCTAGAAAAAAGAGGACTAATTTGTCATTTCATAGATTTTCGTCCGAGCCTATCTGCTTTCAAATTCCAGGCTACAAAAAGCTAGAAAACTAAAGGTGAGTTACAAATCTCTATTTATCCAAAAGGTTATTTTCTTATTTTATTTGCTAATAATGAAGATAGAGAGAAAACATTTCAAGGGGGTCCCTGGTTCTTTGGAAGGGTAGGGTTTTTCATGAAGCCTTGGCATACTAAATTTAAAGCCAAATAAGAGATACCTTCTACAGGTCCCGTATGGGTTAGACTCTTTGGCCTTCCAATTGAATTCTAGAATCTGACTATTTTTTCTTCAATTGGAAACTCTTTAGGAAATTTTATGATGATTGTTGATTGTACTCAAAAATTTGAACATATTATTTATGCTCGGAATTGTATTTTAATGGATTTTGACAAACCCCTACCTAAATAGATCACATTGCAATTTGGTGAGGACACTTGGGAGCAAGTAGTGGACTATGAGAACATTCATTTTTGTTGTAGAATTTATCATGAATATGGTCATTTGGCTAGCGTTTACCCAAATAAAATTCCAGATCAAAAGAAAGAAGATATAAACTCAACAGGTTTCCAAGAAAGAAGATATAAACTCAACAGGTTTCCAAATGCCTAAGAAGAACACTCAGAAAAAACCAGTTATGAAGTATCAATCTAAGTTATCTGCTAATATGTTTTAAATTCTTTCCACAAATGATGTCCTAAGTGAGGAAGAGGAAATAATGGAAACAAAAATTTTAGAAACACAATTTAAAGATGAAGGTGAAGAACTTAGATACAAACCAACAAATCAAATATTTTCAATAGAAAAAAAGGGAGAAAATATACACAAGAAAAACAATATTTTACATGTTAAAACTTCAAATAATACAGGTTCCAATATAGACTCTATTGAACATCCTGGTAACACTTTGGTTGTGTACCTCCATTCTTCTAGGTTTGATAGGGATTAGGTGTTAGGTGTGGTATATTTTATGTAATAAACCGTTATATTTTAACGGTCATCTATTTTTTATTATGGTTGTTGTAATGGTAGGTGCACAAAATGACTCCACATCAAGGTTAGAAGCCATCTCAGATTCAATTGAAGTCAAGAAATAGGAAAAAAAAATTGAATATGGATTCTAATCAAAAGGCAGGTCGCAAGACCAATCAATAACATATGGTAAAAGAAGGTGAAAAGCTTGTAGAGGAAGGTAATATTAATACCCTTCCCAAATTTTTTAGCCTTGGTATTAATGAAGATCATTACTTGGAATATTAGAGGACTCAAAGGGAGTCTTCTAAAACAAAATGAAATTAGAAGAATGATTCAGATAAATCATCCACATCTTGTTTTCCTTCAAGAAACGAAGATGTCAATAGAGGAAATGGAATCAATTGCTAGTAAAATTTGGCTAGTTGGAAAAGTTGTTTCCCTCAGTTCCCAAGGGACTTTTGGTGGCATTGCTTGCCTTTGGGACCCAAAAGAGGTAGTTATTCACCATATGGTTGGCAGTTGGGGTCTTTTGGCTATAGCTATTCAAAGTAGACATTCCAACCAAATTATGCTCTACATTATTGTTTATGCTCCTTCTACTTTGGAGTAAAAAAGAAGATATTGGAAGGATATAACTTATATTATCTCTCATTTTCCTCAAGCTTGGATCTTGATCGGAGGAGATTTCAATACCATCCTCATGAGAAAATGGGGGAAATAGAAATTTGGACAAGAGCACTGACCTCATGAGTGAATATATTGCAAACCTCCATCTTGTGGACATCCAACCAGATAATGGCCTTATGACTTGGTCTAACATAAGGTAAGGCTTAGCTTGTATAATGGAGATATTGGATAGGTTCTTGCTCTCTGACAATTTCTTAATCCATGGTCACATTCCTAAAGTGAAGACTCTTAACAATGTTGGTTCGGATCATTGGCCAATCATGGTGGAAATGTGGAAAACCAATGTGAGTTTCTCTCCTTTTCAATTTCAATTAATGTGGCTTAGAGATAGTTCCTTTAGACCTCAAGTGCAACAATGGTGGAAGGAAGGTAAACCTAGGTATGGGACTAAGATGTTCTGTTTTTCCAAAAGATTGCAATATATTAAATCCAAAATCAAGACTTGGAACTAGAAGGAGTTTGGGGATGTTCATAAAAAAACATGAAGTTATTGCTCAACTTGAAAATTTGAATAAGAAAATCCATTTAGCTGGCCTCACAGAGAGTAGAAGTGCAGATGAAATTAATCTCACAACTCAGTTAGAGGAATGGAAAAAAAGAGAACTCTTATGGAAGCAAAAATCTAGAATTCAATGGCTCAAAGAAGGAGATCGAAACACAAATTTCTTCCACAAATCTCTTCTAGCTCGAAGATCTCACAACTTTATTTCTTCCCTAAAATCAGATTCTGGAGATGTTGTCTACACTTGGGATGGCATGAACTCTATTGTTGTCAATTACTTTTCCAATATTTTTGTTGCTACTCCTCTTGACTCGGCTTCTCAACAAAATGTTCTTCAAACAATCCCTTCTCTTATCACTTTTGAGGATAACTCTATTTTGACTGCTCTTGTTACTATCAATGAGCTTCAACAGGTAGTTTTTAAAATGCAAAAAGGGAAAACCCCAGGTCCTGATGGTTTTCCCATTGAGTTCTACCAAGAGTTCTGGGATATCCTTCATGCTGATTTATTAGAGGTGGTGGAAGAAGCCAGGAAAGCCAAAGAAATTTTGAAGGTTATCAATAAAAATTATATTACTCTTGTTCCAAAAGCTCAAGAGGTTGATCATATCTCAACTTTTAGACCTATTGCTTTATGTAATGTTCTTCTCAAAATCATTACTAAGATCATGGCAGAAAGGTTGAAGCCTCTTTTGCATAAGATTATTTCCCCTAAACAAGGGGGTTATGTGGAAGGGTATCAAATAGTGGATGAGATAGTTCTTGCTCAAGAAGCCATCCATTCCATGGATATGCAAAAATCTCCTTCCATGTTCATTCGGTTAGACTTATCCAAAGCTTATGACAGAGTGGATTGGCACTTCCTTATCAAAGTTTTGAGGCAATTTGGTTTCTCTCAGGATTGGATGGATTGGATTATGGGATGTATCTCTTCAGTTTCCTACTTAGTTCTTATCAATGGTAGGCCTTCTCAGTTGTTCCCAACTTCCAGAGGTATTAGGCAAGGTGACCCCCTATCCCCTTATTTATTCATCATTCTTGTTGAATGCTTAGGTAGGACTATAACCAAAAAGAGAGAAAACAAAACCCTTGAGGGAGTTACCATTGCTCATGGAGCTAGACCTATCTCTCATCTTCAATTTTTTGATGACTCTACTCTTTTAGGTAAAGCTACAGTTAAGGAAGCTTCTAATATTAAGCAAATCATTAGTTATTTTTCTAAGGCTACCAAGCAATTGATCAATGAAGACAAATCTAAAGTCATTTTCTTTCACTGCTCTTCCAGACAGGAATCCATGGTCTTGGATAAATTAAGATATAAGAAGACCTCCCTTTCGATCACTTATTTAGGTATTCCCATCAATATTCGAAGATAGAAAAAAATATTGGAATTGGTTGTTGGACAAAGTCAAGAAGAAAATTGGAAAGTGGACCAATAGGTGGCTTTCTTCTAGGGGTAGAATCACCTTGGTAAAATCAGTCCTTCAAGCTATTCCTATTTATGTTTCTACCATGTTGAATATCCCAAAGGTTGTTCTTCGAGAACTGGATCAAATCAGTCATCGGTTCCTCTGGAGTGGTACTAAGGAGAAAAGAAAATGGGCCTTGGTGAAATGGGACACTTTATGTCTTCCTAAGAATGAAGGGGGTTAGGATTCTAGTCTACTATTAATAACAACAAAGCTTTAGCTGCTAAATTATATTGGAGGATTTTGCATAACCCCAATGCTCTTTGGGCCAAAAATATCTGTGCTAAATATGTTGAGAACAAAAGTCCTGAAGACCTTGTTCGCTATCAATTGCCTTCCAAAGGTTCTCCCATTTTAGCAGTTCTTAATACTGGTGAGGATTTGATAAAGAAAAAATTATTTTGGATCATTCATAATGGTCAACAGGTAAATTTTTGGATAGATTCTTGGGATGGTCACAAGCCTTTGATAACTCGGTTTCCCGATTGGAGGCCTTGGATGGAGGAGCTTCACCGAGCTAACTGGATAAAGGTGGCTAATTATTGTCGGTACCATACTGGTAATTCAGAGGTTGGTAGATATTGGATCCCTATTGAGGACTGGCCTATTCAAATCCTAGAAAGGCAAAGACAAGATATCCAATGCATCCTTCATATGAGATCTCTCTCTTGGTCCCATGATAAAGATTGTTTTGGATGGAACAACACTACTAAGGGTGAGTATTCAGTTGCTCAAGGTTATTTGGCCTTATGCCATAATAATCCCAACCAATCATCTGACATATTTTCTCAGTTGTGGGCTCAAAATCTTTGGCCTAAGGTGAGGTTCTTTACTTGGCTTTTATTGCATCGCAGGGTGCTTACTGGGGAGCATCTTATGAAGCATGGTTTTCATGGCCCTTTTAGATGTGAAATGTGTGAAGAGAATGTGGAAACTCTCAGCCATATTTTTATTGAGTGTACTTTAGCCTCTGAGCTATGGAGGAGAATGGCCACTTTACTTGGCTTACAATGGTCCAATTTTTTTACTTTTGAACAACTTTGGAGGGATTGGCCTAAACAAGAGGGTGTTGATCATTTTATTAGGTAGTTAGTTTGGATGGGTTCTACCATTCTTCTTTGGAATATCTGGAATGAAAGGAACAACCAAATTTTTAATCAAGAAAGGAAGGATATTCACTATATCTGGAAAAATACCATTGCCAACTTAGTTGAATCAGTCCAACAACTCCTTAATCACCCCCAAAACTCCCACCAAAGATGGGATCAAGTGATGCAAAGATTGAAGATTAACTCTTCTAAGGGCAACCAACTTAAAGGGAATGTGAGTAATTGCAAGATGGATAGAACAAGGAATTGGCAACCTCCTCCTAAGGATTTTGGAAAAGTCAATATTGATGGAGCCTCTAGAGGGAACCCTGGAAAAGCTAGTGCGGGAGGAATTGGTAGACTTTCATATGGCTCCCTGGTTTTTACTTTTGCTGAGAATTTGGGTATTCTATCCAATAACCTTGTTGAGGGGTATGGTATCCTTAGAGGCCTTCAAGAGGCTACTAAGGTTGGATGGGAAAAGGTGCTAGTTGAGTCCGACTCTCAACTCATGATTAATATTTTGAAGACTCCTTCTAAGAATCATAAGGTTGATTGGAGAATAAAAAGAATTATTGAGAAGATTCAGTTAATCCAGATGGGATTTTTGAAAGTTGATTACAATCATGTGGTCAAAAATCAGAACAAGAGTGTTGATGCTTTAGCTAATTGGGCTTTGGACAAAGGTGATCTTACTTGCTACGGCCACCCTCCTAGATGGTGGGCTTCGCAAATAAGGGAAGCTCTTCTTTCTATCATTTCTTTGGATGGCTCTAGTTTTGGAGGTACCTAGTTTCTTCTTGCTTTATTTTTGCTTCTCTTTGGTTCGGTCAGGGTATTTTAGTTCCCTAGCTCAAACTAATATTTCTTTTGTTTCCTTTGTTGATTCTTGCCTTAATAGTATTTTGGTCTAGAAAGGTCATTGTTGTGTTCTATTTTTTTCTTTTTTCTTTTTTTGTTTAGTTTTTTGAGGTGTGTGTGTGTGTGTGTGTTTTTTTATTTGTTTTATTTTTTGTGTTTTTTGTTGTTCTTGTGTTTTTGTTGTTCTTGCTCTTGTGTTTCTGTATGTTTGTGTTAATTGGTGTTTTTGTGTTTTGGTGTGTGAGTGTTTTCTATGTTTTTGTTTTTGTTTGTTGTCTGTTGTTGGTTTTTTTTTGTTTTTTTTTTTTTTAGGTTTTGGTTGTTTTTGTTTTTCATGTTTTTTTTGTTGTGTCTTTGTAGCAGTCTATTGTTTTTTGTTATGTTTGTGTTTTGTTATGTTGTTCTTGTATTTTTTCTGTGTGGTTCGTGTTGTGTTTTTTTAATCTTATTGTGTGTGTTTTTTGTTGCGCTTTTTATTTTCGACACACTCAAGGAGCATGTTTTTTTTAATATTTTTGTTTGTGTTTGTGTGTTCTTGTTTTTTGTTGTTTTAGGTTTGCTCCTTGAGTATGTCAAAGGTGGTAGGCTAGGTGTGAGCCCTGGGTAATTTTTGTGGAAGATATACCCCTATCTCCTTGGGTCTTACCTGAAAGTCACATCCTTTCTGGGATGTTTTCCAAAAAAAATACATTTAATATCCACCAAGTGTAATGCATGGACATGGGCAATCATAATTTGATCCCCTGGATCCAAAATTGGGGTTCCCTCTTCCTAGTCTCTAAATGATAATTTAGTATTAAAATCCCCAGAAACAATCCAGTCTAAATACTCCCTCAAGACTCTCATATTATGCACTATTTTCCATTGATGAATCTCACCATCTCGATTTTGAGCCCCATAAAAATTTATGATTAAAATCTGCTCAGTTGTCACATTGTTCCTAAAATGTGATGTGAGGACACTCCTCCAAGTTATATTTTATATTGTCCTCCATTCAAGAGAGTTCTAAAAGGTAACTATCCCCCCTAAGACTCCTTGGGCATCCACTTCCATATGACCATCACCCCTCCAAAGTCTATTTAATGTTTTACACATAAGATCCAATGATATTTTTGTCTCTTGGATAAGCAAAAAAAATGTTTTACTTTTTTCTAAGAGTCTTCAAACAACATATTGATGGATTCTATTGTTTAAACCCCTAATATTCCATGATCGTATAATCATTAGTTACCTTGATACCAGTAAGAGTCTATTGGCCTTACCAATCTCCCAATGATCAGTTTGTCTCCTTGAACTGCTATCAATTCCTTATTTTATTTTCTACCCACTCCTTGAAAGTTGATATTCTTTGATCTCCTTTTCACCTAAGTTATTCCTAGAGTTGGCTTTTCTCTGTTATTTTCTGCTATACCCATGATGACATCCTTAATTATTGGTTGCTCTTGGTTATGCACTATCAATGCCCCTACAATATTTGATTGTGGTAAATCAATGCACTATGTTACCTACTCTAGATAGGAGGAGGTGAAAGAGGGGCTTGAACATGGTTGTTATTATTTTTATTATTTCCATCCACTCCTTCCATGAATTATTCCCATCCACTAGTGTCTTGAATATCTCATACCTATTTGAGGTTTTGAGTTGGGTTTGCTCTTTACCAACTTTTTTCTTTTGCCTTCTCCTTCTTTTGGATTGTTCAAAACCATCTAATTATGCTTCTCTGCCCTGAGAAATATTTATTGTTTCTTTATTAATTGTTGACTTATCCTCCTTAGGAATATTTGACATTCCTAGAGGAGCCTTTATTTTTATGTTCAGATTGTTTGGGCAATACCGATCCAAATACCCGTATTTGTGGCAAACTTTATACTTGAAGGGTAACACCTCATAATCTAGTTGTTGAATCCAAGATATGCTTACAAGTTTGAGTTCAACCTCTATCGACAAATGCTAGCTGAGATATATTTCCATGCATAATATAGCATAAACTATTGTGTTTCCTTCCATTGTGTCTTTAGAAACACCCAAATATCTTCCAAGGAAATTACTAATGATTTTCAATACTTGCTCACTCTAGAACTCCATTGGAATTGTTAGAGTATATTACATCATTTGGGTCATGTAAATGTACCACCTTTGGTACATATCTAGAGTAGGAGTTTACTTCAAAGTAAAGTTAGTTAGTTACTTCAAGTATTATAATAAATGCACAAGTGTCAATGTGCAAGTTGTAAATGTGCATGTAGTCCACATGTACATGAGTCCTAGATAGAGTAAAGGCCAAGCAATCTATCTTTCTATATAAAGGCCTCATAGGTAGTGTATTAGAGAGATGTAGGAGAGAGTGATATAGTAACTACACAATGTGTAGTACACAGTGTATGTGTGTGTAGTAAGGTACAATGTAGTTCTTTCATATACTTTCATGGAGTGTTCATGTCCTCCATTATATAGCATTGTACTATTTTTATCACTCTCATTAATGGTATATTTTTGAGTTATTTGTAGATGTTCATTTCCTTATTTTCCTGCATATTATTGTGCCATTAGTTTTATAGTTATCTCATATTAGTTATCCTACATCTTGTGGTTGTACTACCTCCCATAAAAAGCTAACAATGGTATCAGAGCACATGGTAGATCAATAGGAATAGGGAGAGCCACAAGGAACTTTTTTTCCACAAGAGAGACTGAGAGAAATCCAAAAATCTCAGTCCCAAAATTTTTGAGATTACATTTGGCTAGAGTCTTTCCACAGGGTTATAGAAAAACTCGTGAAGACTAGGACTCAACATAAATTCCACTAGTTTGACAAATCAACTAGTGAAGTTCATTATCTCCAGAATTATAAATTCTTCCATTCTAGTTTCTAACATCTTGTTGCAGGAAAAGGAGATTCAGAGAAAGTTGGGAAGCTTCCTACAATAGAGTTAGGAAGAAGATCTTCATTAGAATCATTCCAACACTTGCAACAACAAGTAGAAGACTGAAGATTTTAGTGACCTAAAAAAAGGTCCCATTACAAGAGCTACGAACCTGCAGATTGTAGAAGAGAAGAAAAGGCCATAGTAGCCTTATTGCAGACTCAAGGAAGAAGAAGACTCCAGAGATGAGCCCAGAAGGAGATAGGAGATTGGTGATCTCCATTGAAGATCAAAACCTATAGAGTGCAGAAGAAGAAAAGGCCATAGGAGCCTTGCTACAAATTCAAGGGAGAGAAGAAGACTCTAGTGAAGAGTCCCGGTGAAGATAGGAGATTGGTGATCTCCAGTGTAGATTGAAGACTTCACCCTGAAGAAGCTGAAGAGACCCTTAGAAGGTCTAGTTACAAAACTCCCAGTTCTAGAAGATTGGAGGTTGGTGATCTCCATTAAAGCCTATAGTTTGTAGAAGTAAAGAAGGACCAACAAAGGTCCTATTCTAGATTCTAACAGTAATAGTTTATAGAGATCCAAGAAGAAGATCTCATTACCAACACTTCCTTAGTAGAAGGTTGAAGGAAAGGTCTCATTTGGAAGACCAGAGAAGCTACGAGATTGAAGACCTTGGTGAGGTCTCAAGGAGAAACAAGGAGAAGGCTTGGAGAGCCTTAGTTCAAAATTCAGAGAAGGCCATTAAAGGAGTTCCTAGGAGAACTCACTAGAGAAATCTACCAGCAAGGAGAAGTTACTGATAGAGCAAAATTTGGGACAATTATCACCATCCGAAAACAAGCCCAAAAGGAGAAGAATTTGGCAAGGAGTGCCAAATTTTAGAGGAGATTGTTGAAGACCTCAAGACATTCAGATTCTTGAGAAGAGGGTCGAGATCAAAGTCAAAATTCAACAAGGAGAAAGGAGCCTAAATTTACTACCAAACCTGAAAGGTTTGAAGATTACCATTGAAGGCTAGAAGGCTCATTCAAAGATAGGGGTTTGTTGAATCTTCAACAAAATACTAAAGGGTTCTTGAAGGAAAACTCAGCTACGATTTGGGGGAAGTCCCTACCAAATTTATGAGTTTCAAGAACAACATTTCAGTATAAAAATTGACTACGAGAGAGCAGCAATCAGGACAACATTACTAGCTATAAAACTTTAGATCGATAGAGAGCATTCTAAAGGAGAATCAAAACCACCATACTATAGTTTCAAAGTAGCAAGATAGAGGAGTTACTAAGCTATGAATTGGTGAGTTAAGGAGTTGTTACGGATAGCCAAGAATAGCTACAAATCCATCCAGTTAAAGGTAGCAATAAGGTGAGTCTAATCACCTAGCAATCCTTCATCTACAAATATTATTAAGGTAAGCAACTTGGGTGCAAATAGGTTCATTAGTTGAAATTTAATTTGGGTTATTATCCAGTTCCATTAAGCACCATTTTAAGTTCTTTAAAAGTTGCAAAAGAAGGTTGCATATTATAGTCTTCAAGGGGAGTGCAGAAGGAAGTTCTTTTAAGGTTTATACCTGCACATTAAAATAGGAGTTAGATATATATCTTCCTATTATTCAGTTACAACAAAGAAGACTACATTAAGTTACATAAGTTATAGTGCAATTACTAGTGCATGATTTAAGGTTCATTTATAGGAGTAATAAGGAGAAACTATTACTGCACTATATTAGTTATTCAAAGTTCACTGAGGATTCTTAGTTAAGGTGAACATTAGTGCAAAGTTAAACCTCTAAATGTTAGTTGCATGGTTAAGTGCTTGGATTCATTGGTGTTAAAATTATCCAAGTTAGAGGTTAGTGTTGTCTAAAAAGAAAGGCAACAATACATTGCTCTCAAGGATTAGAGCAAGCAATCGACATATCTAAGAAGCAAAATAAAAGCTTCAAAAATCTATCTTCATTTATCCTCAAGCTATACAATGAGGAGCTACCATATCAAAGGAGAAGAATAGCATAAAAGGGAGACAAAGAACTCTCAAAAATTTGGTGCAAAAATAAGGTATCTTATTTATGTTACAGAGATGCACCATATCCCTCCTAAAGAGGACATAATATAGAGTGTCCCAAGACACTAAAGGTAGCAAGTATCCTACATCCATCTAAAACATAGAAGATAGAGAAGGTGAGCCGACCTAGGGCACAAACATCGGTTTGAGGTGTCTAAAAGACACCATCTTCAGTAGCTTATCTAGTGCCCATGATTGCATCAACCTGTAGCACAAGTACCTACATAAGGATAAAGGCAAGGGCAATGAATAATAGTGGAATATCAAGGAGAAAAATGAAGGTGCAATACCCAGTAAGGAGGCCATCATCATGTGATATCTATGTGGAAAAAGGATAACATTAAGGCCTATGTAAGAAGTTGCTTATCTCTTGCACTTCTACATAAAATATAGCACCAAAGCTATCATCTATCATCTACCTACGTGGATAGAACAATGCTAAGGATGAGCATGAATAAGCAAGGAGCTATACCCAAGGAAGAACTTGGAAGAACCACCAGCTGAAATGAAGCCACCATTGGAGCACCCTTATTCACCTTAGCTGGAGACACCCACACAACAACTAAGCTCATCCGAAAAGAAGACATTGAAGATAAGCAACGAAGGGTATTTGTTGGTAAACAATATACAAGAAGGAGATGTTAGATGAAGGTTTACATGCATGAAACCTAAGTGCCACTTGGCACAAAGGGCATCTTCACCCTCTCATTCCTAATGCTCAAGAGAAAGGCACCCATTGGAGTAATGCCTTTCATCATCATTCTAACACCCGAGAATCTTCAATGCCTACCAAGAAGAATTCCTACCTACACCATGAAGTCTAACACCTTCAAGGAACAATGCGAGTGAAAGAGGAGATGATAGAGTCTTGGTAATACCTTGTGCCACTTGGCACATGCATCAAGAAGGTAGAAGCATGATTACAACCACCATAAAGAGGAGCACTCATAGAGGAAAATATATCCAAAATTGGCACTAAGTGGAGAACGTATTGAAGGCACGAAGTCAGGAGTCAAAGGCACATTTAAGACTATCATAAGGGATATCCACCAAGCCTATCATAAACCAGCAAGGAGGTACAATAGATTTCAAGGTGATTGAAGTCAAACATAGCGCCCATCTACCATACAAAGGTATTATCTCATAAGGCTTAATTATTTGCTTTCATAAGGAGTAATAAGGGATAGTATAAGGTTGAAACTATTATCACCATTTGCATTCACATTTATATGCAAAATCAACCATACATTTGAAAGCAAATTTAAAGGAAGTTTATATACTTAAATAGTTTAATATTTGCAATTAAAACCATAGGAGTTATAAGGGTTTCTACTTGGAGAAATTAAATTCTATTATTGCAAATATTATTGTTTTCTAATATTCCAAATTAGGGAGTTATAAGGTATACTACACCAAAAATATATTATTGGAATTTAGAAACATTAAACTATTAATATCAAGGGGTATAAAATAAGTTCTTCATTTACTTAAAGGAGTTGGAATTATATACTTAAACTTGTCTCATACTCATAATAAAGAGACAAAAGAAATCCAACCATAGAGAACTTCAAATTAAGTGCATAGTTCATTAGGAGAGATAAGGTGAAATAGAAGTTGATTATTGTTACTTACAAAACATTACAAAATCAACTCAAAAGTGAACTATTAATTACTAAGCACTTTATTAAGCTTATAGCTTACTTTATTCACTAGGGAGACATAAGGATTCTACAAAACCTAAGCCTTGGATAGGTTTATCAAATTGGATCATATACTCAATTTACTTGAGAAAGATATAGTATTCTACAAATCCTTAGTCTAAATATTAAGGAAGCAAAAAGAATACTACATATCAAAATTCTCTAGCTTGATCATAAACTTAATTCACTAGGGAGTCATAAGGTAGACTACTACAAAGAATCTAAGAGCTAGAAAAACTATATTGGTTGATCTCAAGATTATGGATGAAATATTAAGAAATACTTTTAATAACGAGGAACTATTTCATGAAGTGGAATTGTATTCCAAAAACCTAATAGATACACTTGAAGGATACAAGAATCTATCAACTAGTGATAAAGAGAGATTCTCCCTATTTATTAAAGAGGCAAAAGAAGGCAACTTTACAACATTAATCAATTATCTTCATGAAACTCTCTTTAGAGCATGGTGGAATACACAAAAAATAGTTATATTCACATCAAAGGAATGTTTGATGATTTATCTATCATTAATTATTTTTGTACTTGCTCAACACATGAAGCAAACTAGCAACACAAATCAATATTATTGTGATGATAGACTAACTAATCATGAAATAGATATTCCACTAGCATCAATACAGAATCATAGAAGGAGGAAGAGAAAGAAAAGACATACTAGGAGAGAACAAAACAATGAAGATATGGACAGAGAAGAAAACACAAAAACTGAACCAGATGGACATATTCAAGTTGGAAAATCAGAAGAACCTTTAGCTACAACTTTATTTACCTTGTATGAAGATACTAACTATTTACTTGAATAGATTACAGTAAACAGTGAAGGAGGATACCAATTCCAGTACCAGATCAAAGATCCATATTGAAGACTAAAGTCTTCAATACCCAAATAATGTAATACAGGGGGGTGTTAGAGTATATTACATCATTTGGGTCATGTAAATGTACCACCTTTGGTACATATCTAGAGTAGGAGTTTACTTCAAAGTAAAGTTAGTTAGTTACTTCAAGTATTATAATAAATGCACAAGTGTCAATGTGCAAGTTGTAAATGTGCATGTAGTCCACATGTACATGAGTCCTAGATAGAGTAAAGGCCAAGCAATCTATCTTTCTATATAAAGGCCTCATAGGTAGTGTATTAGTGAGATATGTAGGAGAGAGTGATATAGTAACTACACAGTGTGTAGTACATAGTGTATGTGTGTAGTAAGGTACAATGTAGTTCTTTCATATACTTTCATGGAGTGTTCATGTCCTCCATTATATAGCATTGTACTATTTTCATCACTCTCATTAATGGCATATTTTTGAGTTATTTGCAGATGTTCATTTCCTTATTTTCCTGCATATTATTGTGCCATTAGTTTTATAGTTATCTCAGATTAGTTATCCTACATCTTGTGGTTGTACTACCTCCCATCAAAAGCTAACATGGAAGTGCATACAAAAGGATCCAAACCAAGATAGTAGTGGGTTCAATTCGGAGATCAAATCCCACTCTCCAAGGCTAAACAAATAATTATGTCGAACCATGATTTCTATTTTTCAATTCAAAATCCCAATTTCTATCAGCAAGTGAGGAAAAACTAACAATAAAATATCTATTACTAATAACCCACAAATAATACTCACCAAGAGGCTCCCAATTTTTTCGAACCTAAGATTGCAAAAAATTCAGGGTAGGGGGAGTACCCATGAATTTATAGATTAGATCATGATTGGATCTATACAAGATTGTTTCTTCTACCATCTATTGCTCAGTGACAATCTTTGACCTTGATTCTAACTGCGACAAGCATCCATTGACTCTTTGAGATGTTGATCTTTTTCCAGCAACCATAAAGAGCATTTTTAATGTAGTTTTTTGTGCTTTTCAGTATTTGTTGGAGATTTTTTCTTCAAAAAATCTATAAAATAACTTTATATTTCTAAAAGAGGATTTGAAGGTGTCTTCATTGGGCCCTCCTAGGGCAGCAATCTTGTCTTCAATCCCGTAGCAACAAGAAAGCACTTCATCTACCCAACCGATGCCCTAGTTTTCTCCAATTTTAAAATCAAAAGGGTTTATGGTAAACCAGTGTGATTTGAATCAAATTTGCGTGGATCTGTATCGTACGAATTACATTCCTCAACTGGTCATCTCACACCAACTCGACTATGCACTCACTATTAAAGAGTTTATGGTAAACCAATGTGATTTGAACCGTAGTTGCATGGATCCGCATTGTACGGATCATGTTCCTCAATCGGTCATCGCACACCAACTCGGCTATGAAATCACCCTTTAAAGGGTTTATGGTAAATCAATATGATTTTAACCGGAGTTGAGTGGATCCATACTATACAGATCACATTCCTCAATTGGTTATCTCACACCAACTCGACTATGCACTCACCCTTAAAACTTTGGTTAGTGGTGAAAACAACACCAAAGAAACCCTTAGACCCTCAACCACAACCAATGAGGAATGGATTTTTTGTGTATCCACAAGAGGGAGTGGGAATCGTACCTGGATCGGCCACAACCAACACCCTTTGTTAAGTTCCCCACAATGATAAACCAACTCACCCACTCAAGTATATTAAACTATGGTTAGTAGTGAAAACAACACCAAATAAACCCTTAGACCCCCAACCACAACCAGCGAGGAATGGATTTTTTGTGTATCTGTAAGAGGGAGTGGGAATTGTACCTGGATCGACAACAACCAACACCCTTTGTTAAGTTTCCCACAGTGATAAACCAACTCACCCACTCAAGCGGATATTATTTTTTAATATTACAATATAAATTAATATTATTGTTTACCTTGTAAATAATTTTTTATATTATAAAAATAATAAATTTTTATGTTATTATGATTGTTATAAATTTCATAACATAATAATGTAATAGAATAATTTAGTCTTGAAAGATTGTAGGTATTATTACATCAAGAGGCGTTCCTACAATGGCAAACAGGGGGGGTGGGAGGCAAAGAGGTCATACATGTCACGCCGTAAACAATTTTTTTTATATAAAAAAAGCCGACATTAACAAAATTTAAAATATTTAAACTAAAACATTCGACTAACCAACCGTTGCAAACATTTAAAATATTTAAACTAAAATAGTCGACTAACCAACCATTGCAACTGTTTAATAAAATATTGTATAAATACATGAACATCCATTGCAATATACCAAAAACAATCCACAACGCAATTGATTTCGAATTGCTTCTGTAAATTACGAATAGCGAGAAATTCATTCGAGACTGCTTCTATAAAGGTTTGAACAATGATATAGAGTTACATTCACTAGCATTATTTAGTTGGGCATGTGCAAAGATGTAATCATGCAGATGGGACCAGGTAGCATAATTGGAAATTCTTGACATCATTGAAATTAAAAATGCACACAATCGATACTAAAAAATTTTGATACTGATCAAAACATTTTATAGTAGAATTGACTTAGTATATTATATTATTATTATATATATATTAATACTATATTATTAATTTCTAGGGTTTCATTGATTTATCGAAATATTTATAGTATTATATATATTATAGTATTAATATAAAGTATTAATTTCTAGGGTTTCATTGATTTATCGGAATGTATGATAACTATAGTATTATTATAATATTAATATTAGTATTATAAGTTGGACTATAGTATTATTAATATACTATTATAATATATTATAATATTATTATGATAATGTATATTATTATTATAGAATACTAATATCAGTTTATATATATATTGTACTATTTTAATATTTATTAATTTAAACTAATAATATTTAAAATATTTTTTTACAGGAACAAATGGAAAATACACCAAAAATAAATATATCAGAGGAGGAAAAGAAGCAACAACGTTTGGCATACCAAAGAGAATATCATAGACAGAGACGTGCACAGATGACAATTAACCAAAGAGAAAGAGAAAATGAGAAACAAAGACAAAATCGTGCAAAACGCAAGGCAGAATCAATAGTTGAAAAGATACAAGAAGAAAGAGAAAAAAAAACAAAATGAAAAAGAATGTCTCGTGCACAAATGACACAGGAACAAGACATAAGAGAGCACCAACATATTATACACAGATAAAGAGTTAAATAATGAACTTCAAATCCTCCATCAAACACTTGAGAGAATTAGACGATCTAACCAAGACAGACAAAGGCAACAGGGTAATGGAGAAAATATTGAAAATAATGAAGTAGTATGACATATGGATGCATCTTCTTTTCTTAGAATAAATGCTTCAAATATAGTTGTCGTTCAACAGACACAAAGCGGATGCAATGAGATTAACATGGAGATGCATCAAGAAAGGACACCGCAACCTCGAAGAGAAGGAAATATTGAAGGTATAGCAATAAATATACAACAAATTCCAACATATGGTGTGGATTTCAATGAGTCGTGAACTATATTTCGATATCAATTAGACATTTTTGCATCACCATCGATGTGTTATATTTGTGATGAATGTTATCTTGGAATAAAGGTGCATTTGACAGACAAAGGTCCAGTATGTAATAGGTGTCGACAAGAAAAATGTCCTAATCGATTTTCTGCAGAGAATAATATGGATCCTAGACTACAACCATCTGAACTTGTGAATTTGACACAAATTTAAGAAATGTTGATAGCTCGTGTTAGTCCCATATTACAGGTAACACATGTTACGGGAGGCCAATACAAGTATAAAGGGCACACAATAAGTTTTCCTCAAGAGATGAAAGAAATTGCTAAGGTATTGTCTCATTCAATAAGTGATTTGTCAATCATTTGTTAGGAGAAAAGATCAATGTGGTACAAATTATAATTTTACACCTAAAAATACTGAGAGTTATCAATCTTGAGGCACCTATCTTGGAGATCACACCCCCAAGAAATGAGATAGGTGCCTCGAGATTGATAACTCTCGATGTTTTTATATATATATCCTTTATATCTAAGCTAGTGGCATCCGCGGTCACACATTTATTATATTAAAATATTTTTGAATGACATTTTTAAAAATATATATATAAATGTATTGATAAATATAACATGCCAAAAATATTTAAAATAGCTTTGAGTGAGATGAAAATTCTCAAGTGATAACAAATCTGAATCCCAATAGGCGGTGTTGATAAACACCTTATTCTTTCAAAGATTGATGTTGATAAACACCATATTATTTCATAGATTGGCTAGAGCCAATCATTTAAGCTCCAAAGACTTTAGTCGCTCTTCTTCTTCCTTTCTCTTAGCAACTCCTTTTCCCGACTTCAATTTTTCATATCGATCATATGAAAAGGGTGGTATTATTCTAATACCACCCTAAATATGGTGTTTCGAATATGCATGTACTAAGCTACAATACGAGGTGGTGTTTCGAATATGCATGTAATAAGCTACAATATGAGGATAGTCAATACCACATTTAGGGTGGTATTAGAATAATACCACCCTTTTCATATGATCGATATGGAAAACTTAAGTCAAGAAAAGCAGTTTCTAAGATAAAGGAAGAAGAGCGATTAAAGTCTTTGGAGCTTAAATGATTAGCTCTAGCCAATATATGAAATAATAAGGTGTTTATCAACATCAATATTTGAAATAATAAGGTGTTTATCAATACCGCCTATTGGGATTCATATTTGTTATCACTTGAGCATTTTCATCTCACTCAAAGCTATTTTAAATATTTTTGGCATGTTATATTTATCAATACATTTTTATATATTTTTTTAAAAATGTCATTGAAAAATATTTTAATATAATAATTGTGCGGCCGTGGATGCTACTAGCTTAGATATAAAGGATATATATCTAAAAATACCGAGAGTTATCAATCTTGAGGCGCCTATCTCATTTCTTGGGGGTGTGATCTCCAAGATAGGTGCCTCGGTATTGATAACTCTCGGCGTTTTTAGGTGTAAAATTATAATTTGTACCACGTTGATCTTTTCTCCTAACAATAATGATTGGCAAATCACTTATTGAATGAGGTAATACCTTAGCAATTTATTTCACCTCTTGAGGAAAACTTATTGTGTGCCCTTTATACTTGTATTGGCCTCCCGTAACATGTGTTACCTGTAATATGGGACTAACACGAGCTATCAACATTTCTTCAATTTGTGTCAAATTCGCAAGTTTAGGTGGTTGTAGTCCAGGATCCATATTATTCTCTACAGAAAATCGATTAGGACCTTTTTCTTGTCAACACCTATTACATGTTAGACCTTTGTCTGTCAAACACACAAACGCACCTTTATTCCAGGATAGCATTCATCACAAATATAACACATCGATGGTGATGCAAGACTGTCTAATTGATGTCAAACTATAATCTGCGATTCATTGAAATCCACACCATATTTTGGAATTTATTTTATATTTATTGCTATACCTTCAATATTTCCTTCTCTTCGAGGCTGCGATGTCCTTTCTTGATGCATCTCCATGTTAATCTCATTGTATCTGCTTTGTGTCTGTTGAACGACAACTATATTTGAAGCATTTCTTCTAAGAAAAGAAGATGCTTCAGATGCATCGATCTATCGTACTACTTCATTGTTTTCAGTATTTTCTCCATTACCCGGTTGCCTTTGTCTGTCTTGGTTAGATCGTCTAATTATCTCAAGTGTTTGATGGAGGATTTAAAGTTCATTATTCACCTCGTTATCTGTGTCTATCATCTGTTGGTGCTCTCTTATGTCTTGTTCCTATGTCATTTGTGTACGAGACATTCTTTTTCATTTTGTTTGTCTTTCTCTTTCTTCTTGTATCTTTTCAACTGTTGATTTTGCCTTGTGTTTTGCACAATTTTGTCTTTGTTTCTCATTTTCTCTTTCTCTTTAGCTAACTGTCATATGTGCACGTCTCTGTCTCTGATATTCTCTTTGATATGTCAAACGTTGTTACTTATTTTCCTCCTCTAATATATTTATTTTTGGTGTATTTTCCATTTGTTCCTGTCAAAACATATTTTAAATATTATTAGTTTAAATTAATAAATATTAAAATAATACAATATATATATATATATTGATATTGATATTAGTATTCTATAATAATAATATACATTATCATAATAATATTATAGTATACATATTATAATAATATATTATATAATATCGGACGGATGGAGCAGCAAGGAGGAGGAGCGAGAGGTCTAGGGGCATCAAACCCTAGGTGTGGGACTTCGGAGGGCAGATCAGCAGACGCGGGCAGTGGGGGGCTCTGGCGAGATAGCAGGCCCCTGAGCGGAGGATGTGGACAAGGAAGTTCTTTTGGAACCGGTCCAAGGGCGTTGGGCGGATGCGGTTGAAGATTTCTCTGAGGGGGACCAGGACTCTATGCGTCAGGATCAAAGGAAGAACCAAGAAGGAGACAAAGAGAAACCTGGCAACTGGAGACCTTCATATCTTAATGCTCTTCGCGGTAAGCAAAAATTATCCGACTCTTGTTTTAATCTAAAATCTGTCAATGGTAGGTTGCACGTCCCACATTCCTTAGCTCAAGCATGTGGCTATGGAGGGCGTAACATCTTTGGTGGCTAAATTTATGGGGGTGAGGCCGGACATGGAAGTCATAAGGAGATGGGCCATCCAAAAATGGCAGCCAAGGGCCGGTATGATGATTAAGGCTTTACCCAAGAGTTTTCTTTTGGTGACATTTCAATGTGAACAGGACATGGAAAGGACTCTCCAAGGAGGTCCTTGGTTTTTTGGGAAAAGGGGCTTGTATCTGAAGCGTTGGTCCCCCGATTTCAACCCCCAAACTCGTGTGCCGGATTTGGCTCCTATTTGGGTTAAGATGCCAGGATTACCTCTCGCTTTCTCGGAACGAACAAATATTGGCCGGGATAGCTACGTAGATTGGAGAACTAATAGCTATTGATCCCGCAACCTTGAGCAAAACAAGACTCCTGTCCGCTCGCATGTGTGTGTTGGCGGACCCGAGTAAAGAGCTCCCTAAATCCATTATTTTGTCGTCTATGTTTGGCCTTCATACTCGTGTATTTGAATATGAAAATATGTCTTTTAAGTGTAGTGTTTGTGGGAAGGTAGGGCACCAGTGGTATCCACCGCATTTCCAAGAACCAACTCCCCACTCCAAAATACCGATCCTCAAACCCGCAATAATATCCCTCCCCCGCAGCATCTCCATTCCTACCCAACCCGGGCCTCAAGGACGTGGAGCTCAAAATCCGAATATCGTAGACCCCGTTCGCCCTATTGTAAGCAAGAGGCAACGTTTTAACCCTCCTCCCAAAAATTCCTATGCCCCAAAACCCTCTCACAGGGGAGCCGGTCCCTTTGATGGGAACCCTCAAGCTCAACCTCGCTCCTAAGATGATACAAGCAAGCCTCGTGAGCCAAATAACAAAGGAAAGAACCCCATAGATCAACGCCCGGGGGAAAGTAAGTTTGATTGGGTGATACGGGAGGCCTATGGAGGCTCTGTGGAAGTGGTCCCATGTACCGCAAAGGAATTTATGGGAAGAAATTCCAAGGAGATCAACATCCCAAAGGAGAACAGTTTTGATGCATTAAATCATTTGAAGGGAGATCGGATGGACAGCCAAGAAGTGGAATCTGAGGTAGAGGAGACTCAAGAGAAGGATTTAGAGGAGAAAAATCAGAGGAAGGAGCAGGAAACTAATAATACAGGCAAGGATACTCAGGAGGAAGAGGTGAACCACCAAGATCAGTGTAACCCCAAAGCAGGGAAAAAAGAATCTACTAATCAAGAAGCTAAGAGCACGGAATCATCTCCACTGTCAAAAAGACCAGTTAACCTGGAAAGCCGATTGTTACCCCAAATACCAAGACCGACCTACCCAAGATGGTTACTAGAAGCCAAGTGAATCCTAAGGAACTTCAACCTAGAGCGGATGTATGGGGATATGGTTCGGTAGGGAAGAGGGAAACCTAGCAATGCCGCCTTAAGGCGTAAAGAAGCGGAGCGAGGAGTGGCCGATGGCACTCAAGCAAAGATTGCTCTTTGGGGCGAAGGCTCGAGGATCCAAAGCCCATAAATGAAGATTCTTTCATGGAATATTCGTGGGAGTAATCCCACAAAAATAAGAGCTTTGTATGCTCTTAGACAAGAACACAAACCGGATATGATTTTACCGTAAGAAACTAAAATGGAGGAGAGTAGAGTTATTCCTTTTAAGAATAGGACTTGGCGAGAAGTTGAAGTAGTAGGCCAAGAGGCCACCGGAACAGCAGGAGGGTTACCGGTTATGTGGAACAAAAATGTGATTGATAGTAGAGTGATTCTCGATGTCTAGTTGGTTTATTTGTCTCTTATGTGTGGATAAAACCACGCAGAAAGAGTGGATCTTAACGAATGTATATGCTCCAGCTTAGACAGTGGACCGAGAAGGGTTCTTTGGAGTCGCCTAGCTGAATTGAGGGAGACGGTCCCCAACTACCCTTGGATTGTGGCGGGGGATTTCAATTGCTACCTTAATCCCGTAGATAAATTGGGGGGCTCTCAAAGAATAACTCGCCGATATCTACGAGTTTAGAGATTTTGTTGAGCAACATGAGCCGATGGATGTGGACCTCGCGTAGATTCTCCTATACATGGTCTAACAAAAGATTGAAGGAAAACCAAATTCGGATCAGATTAGATAGGTTTCTTCTTTCTCAAGAATGCCCGGAGAGGTTTGGGGACTCTTCATTAACGGCACTCCCAAGAATCGGGTCTCGATCACAACCCAATTCTATGGGAAACAGGGGAGGACTCTAAGAAAAGATACATCGACCCTTTCGATTCGAACTTATGTGGTTCCAACATCGGATCTCAAGGATCTCGGTTGCCCAATGGTGGGACAAAAAGTATAATGGTTCGAAACTCGCCCAAGTGGCATGTAAACTAAGGAATGTGAAGGCTAACATTAGAGAGTGGAACAAAACTTCCTTTGGCAATATTTTTGTTAAAAAGGCAGTACTAAAAGACAAGATCAATGAACTACAGGAGAAGTTGAAGTCGAGCAGACTTACGGAGGATCCGAGAAACCAGGAGAGGGAGTCGTTAGCCGAATACCACACGATGCTAGGATTTGAAGAAACCTTTTGGAGGCAGTAAATCCAGACCGCGTTGGTTAAAGGAGGGTGACAGAAATACAAAGTTCTTCCATGTCTCTACTCTTCGCCACAGGAGTACTAACAAAATTAAGGAGATCAAGATGGCCGATGGGTCTAACACCAAAGATATGGAAGACATAAGGAGGGAAGCGGTTGAGTACTTTAAATCGTTGCTAGAAGATGTAAATCCGACTATTGAAGAAGAGGACTCTCTCGTTGGCAGCCATTCCACCCCTCAGAATCGATAATCTTAATGGATTCTTACTTAGTCCTTTCACAAAGGAGGAAATCAAGAAGGTCGTTTTTGACATGGATGGTAACAGCCTCCCCAGACCGGATGGCTTCCCCGCAGCCTTTCTTCCGTAAGTTTTGGGATATCCTAGGCAATGATGTAGTGGAAGCTATAATTGAGGCTCAAAAGGACATGGAAATCCCGTAAGGAGTTAATGCTACTTTTTTAGTCCTCATCCCTAAACTAGTGGGAGCAATGGAATTTTCCAGCTTTCGCCTCTATCGCTTATGTAACACTCGATGAAGATTCTCACAAAAACAATCGCCAATAGGTCGAAGGTTATCCTTCCTTTCATCATTGATATGAACCAAGGTGGCTTTGTGAAAGGGCGACAAATATTGGATGGTATCATCACAATTCATGAGGTTATTCATTCAATGGTGACTAGTAAGGAAGCAGTTATGTTACTAAAGCTTGATATGAATAAAGCCTACGACCGGGTCTCATGGCGGTTCCTCACCAAGATTTTGGGTAAGTTTGGTTTCTCGTCCTCATGGATTAAGTTGATTTTTAGTTGTATCTCTACTACAAGATTTTCTCTCATGGTGAATGGGTCACCCTCCGGTTACTTTAAGAGTGAAAGGGGGTTGCGACAAGGAGATCCTTTGTCTCCATACTTGTTTATTATTTTAGCGGAAGCATTGGGTAGGAACATTTCAAGCAACGGTGGCGTATGGTCAATTGGAAGGTTTTAAACCAGCCTCAACAAGCAGGGCCGTTGTCTCACCAACAGCTTGTGGATGATACAATCATTGTGTCCAAAGCCTCGTTGCCTCAAGCTAGGAAGTTGAAGAGAATTCTAACCAAGTATGAGACAGACAGGACAAGACATAAACTATAAGAAGAGTAGCATCTATTTCTTTAACACGCCCGGTGGGAGGGAGGAAAGAATAGCTAACCTCTTCGGTTGTGGAAAGGAGCTTCTACCAAAGAACTTATCTAGGCATGCCTATGTTCGAAGGAAGAATGAAGGCTACTTTGTGGAACTCGATCATTGACAGGATCTCCAAAAAGTTAGCAGTGGTGGAAGGGCAGCCTTCCTCACCTCCGCAGAAAAGCCTTATTAGTTCAAACTACTTTACGTAGCATTCCAATTTACCGCATGTCTCTATTTAGAATGCCCGCAAAGGTCCAAGCTACATTGGAGCTAATTCAACGCAACTTCTTGTGGTCAGTTCGTAGGAGAGAAAGAGAATTTCATTGGTAGCATGGAATCGGTGTGTGCAAGCAAGGATCAGGGGGGCCTGGGGTTAAAGAGAATGAAAGAATTGAATCAAGCTCTGATTGGCAAACATGTATGGAGATTTATCAATAATGATCAATTGGGATGGGTAAAACTTCTTAAGGCAAAATATATAAAAAATAATCAGGACTTCCTGAAAGCTGATAATCTTCCTAGAGGATCCTATTTTTGGAATTGTTTGCTCGAATGCTCGGGAGGTAGTCGTGAAAGGCATCGATGGAGAATTGGTAATGGAAGACAAGTGGACTTTTGGAAAGACCCGTGGTTGGAAGAGGCCCCTCTGAAAGATAACTTAGACCTTCAAGTCCTCCAACATAAACTTTCGAAGGAAATGGGAGGAAAAGTAGGGGATTTTATTGCCGTAGCACAGGAAACTTCTTCTTGGAAGAAAATCACAGTTCATAATCCGTCAGAGCAAGAGAAGGTGGCCCTAACCAAACTCAATGATGCTTTAAGGGTGTTCCCGATCATTCCCCGGGGGAGGAAGAGACAAGGCGATTTGGGGCAAAACTACAAGTGGGATCTATTCAAGAAAAACCGCCTATAAGTTAATCCACTCAGGATTCAATGGCCGGACTCCGACTTCGTTATTTGGTTAAATAATTTAACCCCAAAAATAGCTTTCTTCTTTTGGTTGGCAGCTCAAAATAAGATCCCGACAACATGTATAATCCGCAAAGGAGAGGTTTCCAATTCATCAATCGATGTATCTTGTGTGAGAAAGCAATAGAATCTGTAAGTCATATATTTCTAACTTGTGATTTTTCTTGTACAGCTCTTCCAAATGATCCCGTCCAAATTTCATATAGATTGGGTCTCGTCCAAATAGCATGTCCGACTTCGCATACAATGGGCTTCCCCTTCCGGCAAAGCTTTTGACTTGGCTCGGAAGCTCAGCCTACTCCCATTTTTTATGGGGGATATGGAATGAGAGAAATAAGAGAGTATTTAAAGGACGTAAGAAAGATCCCAGTTTATGTGGCAATAAAATAATCGTAGCTTTGAAAGAAAACTCGGAAAACTTTCTTCTTCAAAAATGAGACCATGTCTCTAAGGGAAAGGAGGATTTTGCGGAACTCGGGGAGAGGAACTTCCGCACCTAGACATTACAACCAACCCACGGGATGGTGTCAAGTGGATACCCCCCACACAAAAGTGGGTTAAGTTTAATTTTGACGGGGCAGCTAAAGGAAATCCGGGGGCTGCAGGAGCAGGAGGAGTTTTGAGAAATGAGGAAGGAAAAGTGGTCCTTGCCTTTGCAGAGCCTTTGGGAACTCAAACAAATCATTTTGCAGAAGCCCGAGCCTGCATGCAGGGCAATGAGAATTGCCAGACTTGAGGGTTATAAGGAAGTTATCTTTGAAGGGGATTCGCTTAATATAATCAAGGCAATTAAGGAGGATAAAGACCCCAACTGGACCATATTGGAGCTTATCCTAGAAGCAAAGATTCATAAATCTCATTTGGTTAATGCCCGAATCCAACACACCTTCGCAGAAGGGAACCAAAGCGGCGGATCTAATGGCAAATATTGCGCTTCGTTGGGGAGATGCAAATTTGGAAGGATAACTTCCCTCAAGAACTATTGGTGTTGGTTGCTAGAGAAGAGCTAAGATCAAACCCGTTAGAGCATCAGGAGATCGGAGGGGCCGATGATGAGTAATCCGACGGATGGAATTAGGCATAAAAGGCATCCCATTTGTTGGGGCCTCGGGAGGTGACAAGTGTACAAGACAAGCAACCTAGTGTTAGTAAGTGCTAGGTGTTGTTTGGTTTTTGTTTTATCCCGAATAGTCAAGCGACAAGTATAGGACTCGTGGACTCTAAGTATGGCTTAATGTGAGTCTTAGAAAGATCCATTTTGTATTTTGATTATACGGGCTTGATGCTAGAACCAGCCCATTTTGACTTTGTAAAAGGTTTGTGGACCTTATAACCACCTCTACCTTATACCAAAAAAAATAATATATTATATAATAATATAATATATATTATAGTATTATAATATTATAATACTATAATATATAATATTAATATTATATTAATAATACTATAGTCCAACTTATAATACTAATATTTTTTTTGATTGGTTGAAAGGGTGTTGAAAGGTCCCTAAACCTTGTACAAGAGGTATTACATGATTTCCAAATCGACCAAGGTGGTCCAAGAGCTAAAGATCAAAGAACGAGCAAAGCGCCACACGAGGAAAGGTGTCGCGAAATTACGACCAGTTTGGAAATTATGTCGCGAAACTTATAATACTAATATTAATATTATAATAATACTATAGTTACCGTACATTTCGATAAAACAATGAAACCCTAGAAATTAATACTTTATATTAATACAATAATATATAATATATATTTCGATAAATCAATGAAACCCTAGAAATTAATAATAAAGTATTATAATATATAATAATATAATATACTAAATCAATTCTAGTATAAAATGTTTTGAGCCGTATCAAATATTTTTAGTATCGATTGTGTGCATTTTTAATTTCAATGATGTCAAGAATTTCCAATTATGCTGCCTGGCACCATCTACATGATTACATCACCTGCCCAACTAATTAACGTTGGTGAATGTAACTCTATATCATTGTTCAAACCTTTACAAAAGCAGTCCCGAATGAATTTCTCGCTATTCGCAATTTACAGAAGCAGTTCGAAATCAATTGTGTTGTGGATTGTTTTTTGTATATTGCAATGGATGTTCATGTATTTATACAATATTTTATTAAACAGTTGCAACGGTTGGTTAGTCGGTTGTTTTAGTTTAAATATTTTAAATGTTTGCAATGGTTGGTTAGTCGGTTGTTTTAGTTTAAATATTTTAAATGTTTTTGTTAATGTCAAATTTTTTAATATAAAAAAAATTGTTTACGGCATGACATGTATGACCTCTTTGCCTCCCACCCCCTGTCTGCCATTGTAGGAAAGCCTCTCGGCGTAATAATACCTAAAATATTTCAAGACTAAATTATTCTATTACATTATTACGTTACGAAATTTATAACAATCATAATAACATAAAAATTTATTATTTTTATAATATTAAAAATTATTTACAAGGTAAACAATAATATTATATTGTAATATTAAAAAATAATATCTGCTTGAGTGGGTGAGCTGGTTTATCACTATGGGGAACTTAACAAAGGGTGTTGGTTGTGGTCGACCCAGGTACAATTCCCACTCCCTCTTGCAAATACACAAAAAATTCATTTCTCGTTGGTTGTGGTTGGGGGTCTAAGGGTTTATTTGGTGTTGTTTTCACCACTAACCATAGTTTAATATACTTGAGTGGGTGAGTTGGTTTATCATTGTGGGGAACTTAACAAAGGGTGTCGGTTGCGGTCGATCCAGGTACGATTCTCACTCCCTCTTGTGGATACACAAAAAATCCATTCCTGGATGGTTATATAATATTTTTGGAAACTTGATTAGAAGTTTATAAGGATGGGTCACTTTATAACATCAAAGGGGTTGTAATATGTTCTCCATCAAAATATTTAAAAAATAATTTTTTTAAATTAAATTAACTATAAATTATTAAATTTAGTATTTAGTTAAAGATTTTGTTAGATAAAATAAATGTAATTTGTAGTTTTGAGATGTAATCTATCCTAATATAATATTATGATTGATTATTTGTAATGATATTAATTAAATTTAGTTAAGTCCATAGTCTTTAGTTAGTTGATTGTATTTATTTTGTAGATGTTATAGATTTAATATATAGAAGATGAGGTCTTCAATTTGATAATTAAGTTAATTAAATGGATGATTTTTAAGTAACTTATATGGAATTGACATTATCTCTACCAATCTTACATCAATGACCTCATAGTGACATTACAACAACTTCATAACTATCCATATATCGCTTACATAAGAAAACATCATTATAAGTTCATTGTTGTTTAGATAATCCTAATAAATCCCAAGGAATGAACTTGATAAGTAAGTAATCCTATAGTGAATTGAGATTATTCTTTCAACAAATGGATATTCAATATGGTCTTATCTTATATGG
This sequence comes from Wollemia nobilis, assembly GCA_028583015.1. Classification (NCBI taxonomy): domain Eukaryota; kingdom Viridiplantae; phylum Streptophyta; class Pinopsida; order Araucariales; family Araucariaceae; genus Wollemia; species Wollemia nobilis. The sequence goes on from JAQPPZ010017235.1 coordinate 20,917,157, forward strand.
ATGAAACAATTATAATATTTAAAAGAGGTCTATATTTTTATAATTTTCATTTAGGACTTTTTAGGAATATGAGCATTTGGATTGTTATCCCATGGAAGACACCATCATAAGTATACTTTTAGATTAGGTATCCTTGTTTACCATTAGAATTTTTGAAAATGTAATATTTTAGATTTGATTGGAAGTATTTGAGGTAAATCTTTTATAACTTCAAGGTTAATTCTAAAAAGAAAACATACAATGTAAGTTTGTGTATAATTGTATCTCTCTTAGCCTCTTCTAGTTTCAACAAAAATCTAGTTAAAAAATATTTTATGAAAATAATACTTGGATTATAGTTCTCTACCATTTTAGTGTGGTCATACCTAGAATCAACTATCTAGAGATTATCCCTCAAAATAACAAGTTGAAAGAAAATCATTAGATATAAGGTATGAGAAAATAGAATTGAGTATAAATAGTAGTAGCCATCAAAGGACAAGGAAAACCTAATAGTGAGTGTTCCATAAGGTAAAAGAGATGAACCTTAAGAAAATTGGAGAAAGAAAAAGAGGAAATCGAGTCTCAAATAGAGAGGGGAATCACTTTTATATGTTGGTAAGACTTCTAGAACAAAATAGAATGGAATATTTTGAAGGACAAATTATGGTGATATCATCATAAATTAACAAATAGAATAAACCTTAGAATATGATATTAAGACCAAATTCATTCCATAACATCACATCCAAAATAAGTAATTCATAAAATATCTCAAGGATGTCATTTTTGCTAATACTCCTTTCATAATGATGTTAACTAATGCCCAAGACATACAACATTAAGGGAAGGATCCATTTGGGAAATTGTGAAGCTATTAAAATGGATATATTAGGGTTCTAATAATATCCTCAAAATAAGAGGAAAACAAACCTAGCAACCAAATTAAAGTGAAATAAGCATCCCTAAAAAGGAAGTTTGACAAAAATTCAAAGACAAGATAAAAATCATAAATCATGAAAGAGTTCACAAAAATTTGATGAAAGTGAAATTAGTGAATCATATTGAAGCACACCTTACACCATCTTAGAAGTAATAGTATTATTATAGAATGTAAGGGGTCTTAATAAAAAACCTCATCAACCTACTATCCATAGATTAGTAAAATATTTCTTTGGATGTAACTTTTCTATAAGAAACTAGACTCTCAATGAAGGATATGATTGAATTTATAGAGAATAAGTAATAAATTAATAATTTTAGCTCTGAGTCATAAATTTTTGGAGAAGACTAAACATTTTTTAAAATCTAAAATACTAAAATATATCTTTGTCTCCAAGAAAGAACAAATTATTGATAATTATTGGTTGGTGGAGGATATCAATGAATAAATGGTATTTTAAAATATTCATTAGATCCAAAATAAACTAATTAAAATCAAGAAATTATGTTTATTAGATTTTTTAGTATTGCATATACTATATAAGTATATTTTAATATTAAAATTATTTTTAGGGATAAGTTAAAATGTTCTTAATTCCCAGATCAAGTAACTAACCTCATAAGAGATAAATATAAACTAATGAAAATTCTAGATGTTTATTAGTCATTGTAAAAGGTATAATATTTTGAATAATAGATGGTTAATTTTGATCCAATATCCTAGATGCTATATAGATTTCTAGTCAATGATGAATAAGGGTTCTTTTAGACCTCCCAAATATAGTGTAAGCTTTCGTTCATCACTACCAGCAAGTATTCATCATGCAAGATCCCTTCCTTGCTTAGGATCTTACTCTACAATAGTGTCTACAAGTGATTTCTTATTATCTCTCGGTGTCCTAGCAAGCCTTCTATGACAATATTATGACATAGGATAAGCTTAAGGTTGTAACCTTTTCCATGGCCAATGATAAAGCTCCTAGCACTGATGGACTCCCTTGCAAATTCTATAAGGTGCTCTAAGACACAACGAGTCTAGATTTATATCAAGTCTATTTGGAAGCCCTTAGGACGCACACTTTGGGCCCACTGATAAATAGGGTAAATATCAAGATCATTCCCAAGGCTAGAGATCCTAAGGATATTTGTAATTGGAGGCCAATTACTCTTCTCAATGTCTCCTACAAGATTATTGCTAAAGCCCTGTTGGTCACGAATCTGCCACGAGGAAAGGATTTTTACAATTGCGCCCTAGACCCGGCCAACATTGAAAGGCTGGAAGCAAGAAATGGCTCCCAGACCAATCTCCAGAGTGGGCTGGTTCCCTTCACTACTCTAAAATTGGGTTTGAAGATAGGGTTGTTGGAAAGAAATTAAAAGTTGCAGAAAGAAATGAAATATGGCCACAGGCCGGAGTTATGGGATCAGAAGAACAACAACGAGAAAACTTAAAGTGCGGCAACGACAAGCAACGAGAATATAATGACTCAACTCCCACACAACTGTATGCAGAAAATCTCTCCAAGATTACACTCCAGGAATCATATCCTTACAAGCAAGATTCAAATCCAATATGCAGAATTTGAATGTAACAGCACTCAAGGAATATAAATTCGATTAGAAATGCAACGAACGGAAAAGACAATCACCCAAACAACTGCTTGAAAAATCCGAAGCCAATAATTTATTCTTGCAAATGCACTTCCAGTTTTTAGCAAAACTTCCAACCTTTTGAAATGCGAATTACATTGGTTTTTATAGAGGTCCGTCCTCTTTGCAGCATTAAATATTTTAAACCGACCTTCTTGAGATCTACAATCATGCGAAGGAAACGAGGAACATGATCCCCTTAATCGCGAGTCTCGAAGAAATAAAAATTAAATTCCATGAAACGCTTGCGGCCCTTCATTAAATTCGATTCTTTGAATATGTGCATGAAAAACCGTTGAATTAATCCACGAACGGCAACTTCGAACCAATAAACCCTTTAATTTTGGTAGCACGGGCACTCTTTGACCTTAACCGCATTGGAAATCCGCAAATTATTTAATTCGGGTCAGCATTAAATCATCGAAAATCGAAAAAACCCTCTCGGCCGTTCATACTGCACTTGGCGGGAAAACTGCGCAGGTCGCGAAAACGCGACGGGTCGCGAAATCGCGACATGATTTTACGCCGTACGCTTCGCTGCTGAAGACCCACGATTCCGGAACATGTCGCGATATCGCTACATGTCCGGCTCCCTCTTGCTCCTCCCTGCGCTCTGCCCCGCGAAAACGGAACACGTAGCGATTTCGCTACATGTTCCTTCTCTCCGCATCAATCGCCATTTTCGGTCGCGATTCGCTGACATGTCAGCGACGCGCTGCAAGTTTTCACTTTTTGCCTTCGACGCTGCCCGACCCGCGATTTCGGAACATGTCGCGATATCGCGACAGTTCCGCCCAACCTGCTTGCGTTGACTGCGTTGACCGCGATTCTGCAACATGTCAGCGCGTCGCTGCAGTTTTTTGACTTAACCATTTTTTGCTCAATTTTTCTCCTTTTTTCGCCCAAGCTGCATCAAAGCTGAAGTCAAAGATCAGATTTCCAACAATACACTAATGCATTAATCAATGAGAATCAATGTGGCAAAAATGCCAACATTCTTGGCGGCTCGCGGGGTATACAGCTCGCTGTATGCAAGAATCCAGGCCTTAGTCCATTGGGCACAGAGTCATATTGGAACTGTAAACTAGCTGCTGCAAAACATGTCAGGGGACTGCTGCAAAACTTCTTCTGCTGCGGAAAACTAGAACTGGAAGAACCTGCATAGAAGCGATTATAAATGGAAGAAATGGAATGTGATGGTGGAGTGAGCTCCTGCGATTGCGCAAGCGGTGACTGCAATGGAGTGATGTGGAAGTAAGCAAGTGATGAGATAGACATAACAACATCATGTTGATACACTACCAGCGGCAATAGATGGAATGAACGAATGGATGGAACATAAGTGGAAGTTTTGAAGCGTGAAATGAAAATGAACTAAGCTGGAAAATAAATGCTTTTTTAAAACAAAAACAAACTGAGAAGAAAGGGATAAGAGGAAACGGGAAAAATAGAAAAGGGGAGAAGAAACAACAGCCGTGGCTTATTACTTAGCATCGAGAAGAAAAAGAAGTAAAAGAAGGAAGATGAAGAAGGGAAAGGAAAGAAAAGGGGGAGGGAAAAGAAGAAATCCACCAACTGCTGGGAAAGGAGGAGACAAAAAGGGAAACCAACACCTACAGCCCACAAGCAACAAGAGCCAAGGTGACAACAAAAGGCAACACATATATACATACTCTTTTCTTTTTCTTCACTTTTTTTTTTTTTTTTTTTTATACTATATACATAAGTTTACGACATGATTGGCATGTCGCCACCACAAACCCGATCTCAGGAGTTATCCTGTAAATCTGCAATGTCCCGCCCAGATTTGGTCATACTTGAGTCGGTCCCTGAAATTGGGCTGGCTTCTTCCTGTAGTTCTCCCTTCGACAGTGGCAGTCTCATGATTCAAGAAGTTGACTATCTGCTCATTATCTTCAACGACTTGCCCAAAAGACTTGCATAATGTTGCTCCTGCCTCATCTTCGGATTTAACCCCATCAAAATATAGCCGCCATAAATGATCCGTGATAACATTCGATCGGCTTGAATAGGCAATTCCTGCTTCATGTCACTCTCAGGCTTTTGGATGACATAACGACCGATTTCAGTTTCCGACATGGCATTAAAATTAAGCATAGAAAACTGATCATCCAACTGAAGACTATCTAAAACTTCATTCAGCAAAACAGAGTCTTCAGACTCGTCAGTAAGCATGTAAACAGATTGCACTTCCTTTTCTGTTTCTTCCAACTTTTCAATGTGAAAAGAAGAAGGCTTTTCATTTTGAATCTTGAGACGCCTACCCTTGACAGGAATTTCTAAATGGGAATAATCTAGTGCCAAATAACCCCCTAACTTGGCGGTAAACTCCCTAGATAAACACATACTAAAGTAGGGCTCTAAATCAACCACAACAATTTCTTGGATAACAATAACTTGGGGCATTGTATGCGAGTAATTGGAACATCCTTAATCACACCCACTTGTTTTTACAGGCGTACCATCCAATTGCAGAACTCCGGGACTACTCCGTGTGTACTCCATTCCCATTGCTTCACAGACTCCCTTGGGCATTACAGTTGTGGCAGCACCAGAGTCGATCATACAATTATGAACAATCCAACCCTCTATGTGCAATGACAAATAAAATGGAGGTGGCCTATTTTTTCCAGTAGCGGAGGTGGTTAAAGTTTGTGCATATACTGTCTGGGTAGGACCTTTTTCATTATCCTTGACAGATTTTAATGATTCCCGTAATAAGTCTACCGGCACGGCAATTGCAAAGCATCATAAAGGCTTACCTTAGCAGGGGTCTTTTTAAGATCATCAACAATGTTGTATGAAACTGTAGCAGAATTTTTCGTCTCAACAGGTTGCTCAAATCTGGTCCTGTACTGTTGTGTAGCTTCCACTCTTAACCTCTTGGTCAGTGATGGATACTTCAATTTTTCACGTGCCTGCTCCTCTCGCTTCTGACCTTAGCCGGTGCAGCTGCTTGCCTTTTCTTGAACTCTGTTAAAAGTTGGATCTTTGGGCAAAGGCTTTGGAGCTAGCACGGGGAGCTTTCATCGGCCTTTTCACTTCGATCAGGTACTCTTAACGGCTCTAAGTCGGTGGGATCAACATTCATAGGCTTCTTTCCGAGTCCTTGTTAGAACCGAAACTTGATCTTCCACTGCAGTCATCAAATTATAACCGACTTACGAGATCATATTAACATGGTCACTCGAGGTCTTGGCCGCCAAGGTCTGCACATAATTTAAGTGGACCATACATGTATCCTCTCCGTGAGGATCATTACAAGTCGAGCACCAATATACTCCATCTGCATGGGCTGCATCTTCATTTGCTAGAACAGCTAAGCCCTTTTCAGGTGCTTTGCTTGTGGAGGCGACTTGATCTCTAGTAACTTGAGGAGGTTGAAATCTCCTTGGTGGAAATCTCTCTCGACCTGCTTCCTCTCAATGAGTGTGATCTTGTTTCCCATGGCTCTAATGGCAGAATTTGCAGACTTAACCTCTTGCAATAATGTTGTATATGGATCAGGGGTTTGCGGGTGCGGGAAGTGCTGGTAAGGGCAAAGGAGTCGGTGGTGCTTGGCAAAGCTGGAAATGCGGTGGAAACGGGAGATGGTTGAATCTGGGTGTAGGGAGCGGTAAAGGAGTTAAAGCGAGGCAATTGAGGAGCTGGGACGGTTGCAACTTTGAGGTGCTTTAGAACTCCATGATGGTGTAGGATACATAGGCGGCATGGGGTGTGGTTGTGAACCATATAAATATTGAGGCAAATACGGAATAAGAGGCATAGTTACCTTTGGAGGCAGTCTTCCTACAGCAACCAGATCAGCTTCTGCTTTAATTGCTTGTTCAAAGATTTTTGGAAACGTCACCACATTAGACTGCCGAACCGCCCATCCGATATCTGAGTGAAACGCTCTGAGGTAGTACATCGCAGCTAATTCATCAGCAGGCCGAATACCATCAGGAATCCTTTGCCAAGTTCTGGTAAACCGGACATTAAAATCAGGTATCTCTTCTTGTGGATGTCTCTGTATGACAGTAAACTGATTTAACAATGAGAAAGGGTCAGCCTGTTCATGAAAATGTTTCACCAGCAAATCACCCAATTGATCCCATGATGTTATGGTGCCGGGAGGCAGAGTTCTGTACCAAAACAGCAGTTTACCTCTCAATGAACACACTAACAATTTGATCATTACATCTTCATCAGTAATGTCATGAATAGCAAGCCGGAGAGGCCACATCATTTATGTGCTCATAGGCTATTTTACCGATACCATCGTAAGTGGGCAAAGCCTTCGGTGCGACTGTGGTGCTTGGATTACGAGCCTGCAGATTCAAGGCTCCAGTGCTATTCCATGCCAAGAATTTTTTGGGTGGAGGAAATTGTGCCATTGGTGGAACTTGTAGGGGTGCAACACTAGCAACAATACTGGGTATTTGTACAGTAGAAGATGGAAGAGACGAGGAAACTAATCTAGAATGCTCACCACTTCTCGAACTATCAAGTTCAAAAAACTGAACAAGATCGCCAAATTTCTTTGACTGTGATCTTGTGATCATGAAGTATTTCTGAGTTCAGCAAAGTCACCAAATAACAGGCAGGCGTCCACGATCAAAAATCCGGATCTTCAACTCAGCAAAGTCGCCAGATGAACTTACAAATCTCCGCTATGAGGCCAAGACAGCTCATCAAATCTTGAGACCTCCGGGTGTTAAAACAAATGTGGATTTTTGTGAGACAGAAGAAGTCTGTCCCACCGGGCGTGCCAAAAACTGTTGGTCACGAATCTGCCACAGGAAAGGATTTTTACAATTGCGCCCTAGACCCGGCCAACATTGAAAGGCTGGAAGCAAGAAATGGCTCCCGGACCAATCTCCGAGTGGGGTGGTTCCCTTTACTACTCTAAAATTGGGTTTGAAGATAAGGGTTCTTTGGAAAGAAATTAAAAGTTGCGAGAAAGAAATGAAATATGGCCACGAGCCGGAGTTATGGGATCGGAAGAACAACGGCGAGAAAACTTAAAGTGCGGCAACGACAAGCAACGGAATATAATGACTCAACTCCCACACAATCGTATGCGAGAAAATCTCTCCAAGATTACACTCCGGGAATCATATCCTTACAAGCAAGATTCAAATCCAATATGCAGAATTTGAATGTAACAGCACTCAAGGAATATAAATTCGATTAGAAATGCAACGAACAGAAAAGACAATCACCCAAACAACTGCTTGAAAAATCCGAAGCCAATAATTTATTCTTGCAAATGCACTTCCAGTTTTTAGCAAAACTTCCAACCTTTTGAAATGCGAATTACATTGGTTTTTATAGAGGTCCGTCCTCTTTGCAGCATTAAATATTTTAAACCGACCTTCTTGAGATCTACAATCATGCGAAGGAAACGAGGAACATGATCCCCTTAATCGCGAGTCTCGAAGAAATAAAAATTAAATTCCATGAAACGCTTGCGGCCCTTCATTAAATTCGATTCTTTGAATATGTGCATGAAAAACCGTTGAATTAATCCACGAACGGCAACTTCGAACCAATAAACCCTTTAATTTTGGTAGCTTGGGCACTCTTTGACCTTAACCGCATTGGAAATCCGCAAATTATTTAATTCGGGTCAGCATTAAATCATCGAAAATCGAAAAAACCCTCTCGGCCGTTCATACTGCACTTGGCGGGAAAACTGCGCAGGTCGCGAAAACGCGACGGGTCGCGAAATCGCGACGGGTCACAAAATCGTGACATGATTTTACGCCGTACGCTTCGCTGCTGAAGACCCGCGATTCCGGAACATGTCGCGATATCGCTACATGTCCGGCTCCCTCTTGCTCCTCCCTGCGCTCTGTCTCGCGAAAACGGAACACGTAGCGATTTCGCTACATGTTCCTTCTCTCCGCATCAATCGCCATTTTCGGTCGCGATTCGCTGACATGTCAGCGACGCGCTGCAAGTTTTCACTTTTTGCCTTCGACGCTGCCCGACCCGCGATTTCGGAACATGTCGCGATATCGCGACAGTTCCGCCCAACCTGCTTGCGTTGACTGCGTTGACCGCGATTCTGCAACATGTTAGCGCGTCGCTGCAGTTTTTGGACTTAACCATTTTTTGCTCAATTTTTCTCCTTTTTTCGCCCAAGTTGCATCAAAGCTGAAGTCAAAGATCAGATTTCCAACAATACACTAATGCATTAATCAATGAGAATCAATGTGGCAAAAATGCCAACAAGCCCTTACTCTCTCATTGCACGACCTCTTGCCTCTCATCATTTGATTAGAGCAGACAAGATTCATCAAGGGAAAATACATCATGGACAACATCATAGCTTTCTAGGAGGGAATGGAATGGGAAAGGTAATCTCAATAGAAAGCCTTGTTTCTCAAGATTGATTTTGCCAAAGCCTATGACAGGATTGAGTGGCCTTTCATTCTGGCCATGTTGCAAGCCCTTGGTTTTGGCCCTAAATTTCTAAGCACTATCAAAATGATTTTTGCATATGTTTTGACCTACATTACTATCAACAACCAATAATCCTCCTCTTTTGGTTTATATAGATCTATTCGACAAGGGTGTCCTCTTGCCCTAGCTTTGTATGTCCTAGCTATTGAGGGCTTTGGATACCTCCTTGTTGATGCTATTACCAAGGATCGTGTGAAAGAGATCATGTTTCCTGATACTTTCCAACAATTGGTCAATGGGAATTTTATCGATGACTCTTTTCTCACCCTAATTGAGGAAGAGGACAATGTGGCACAAACCCTCCATTGCTTAGATATCTTTTGTTTGGCCTTTGGTTCAAGTATTCAATGGTAGAAAACCTAGTGCTATAGGAAGTCTTTTCTTCCCACACCCCTTTGGCTCAATAGTTATAGGTGGAAGTGGATCCAACATGGTGATATGTTCTACTTTCTTGGAATTCCTTTTGCCTTTTAGGCTTCATTCATTGACCTTTGGTAGTATGTTCTAGGTAGGATAAAAAAAAACTTCAGAAGTAGCTTCCCAAGTCACTTTCTTTAGAAATAAAATTTCAAGTTTACTCCAAGATACTTGTTGCCATGCATGTCTATTATTCTTCTTACTAGGTTCCATCGAAAGCTTCCTATCATAAATTGGAGAAGCTTCTTCGAGATTTCCCATCATTCTCTTTGCCAAAAAATAGAATTTCCACATAATTGCATGGGATTATTTTTGTATTCCATGAGAGTCATGAGGGTTAGCACTCCTTGATACCTTTTGACAAGATACTACCTTGTGCGTCAATTCAAGGTACTTTTGTTGCTAAGAGTATTTGGAAAACCTGGGAAGCTCTTCAACCTTGATTACTTTGGAATAACAATGATTTCAACATTGGACTCTCTATTAATCAGTAGTCAATGTGGTGATCCCCTATTCTCACCTATCAGAAGCAACAACTGGTCAAAATCCCTTTGGGTCCATACCCTTCAATTTTTCCATAAGGGCATTCGGGTCATCTTTGACCTCTTTTCCAAGCGAACCAGGAATTGGCTTTCATGAGCAGAAGTTAAAATATAGTTTTACCTCTTTGAGGCCCACAAAAAATATTTTAGGTAATTCAAGCCATAGTCCTTCCTGAAATACTTCATAAAATTGAGGTTCAAACCCTGCATCTTTGGTGGAAGTACTGGAAATGGTATCCCGACACTTCATTTAGGTGTTATAAGTTAGGCAAAGGGTACCTTTAGCTATCACCACATATACCCTTGATCCCCAAGTTAAATGAATGATGGGGAATCTAGGCAACCAACAAAGATTGGTAGAACATATTTCACACTCTATGGGATGTTGTTTTGGAGCCTAAAGTGGCTCACTTTCTTTGGTGTCTCCTTTTTCAAGGACTTCCTGTAGGAGAATGCCTTTGTCATTTAGGGTTGCACATTTCCAAATGCTCTTACCATTAAACATTTATTTTGGTATTGCCCTAAGGTCCAAGCAGCTTAGAAATGTATTCATAATTTTTTAACCTTTTATACCACAATCCTTTTCTTGGCCTATGGTTCTTCTAGGGGATACAACTTGAATGCTAGTACATACGGAGCAGTAGGGTTATGCATAGTGGCGAATATTCACCAATTGGGTGAATATTAGGATTTTCAAAATTGAAAATTGGCGAATATGAGGACCCTCAACGTTGGCCCATTCACCTAAATTTTCAGTACCAATGTTTTATTAGGATTAATTTGCCACAATATATATCCAAACATAGGCATATTTATACTCGTTGGAAAGCTCATTTCAAGCCTGATCTAATGGTGGTATTTTTTTAAGTTATAAGATGATTTTATAGGTCAAAATTGGCTCCAAAGATGACCTTACATTTTAGGGCTTCAAATACCCCAAATTTTGGTATGAAGATGCTCAATTTGATTTGCTTAGTATTCTCCATGATTCACCTTGATTCTGATTAGGATTCACCATTTCTTTATAAGTAGATTTTGAGTCCAACCCCTTATGCATAATCCTATGGAGTAGATTTGGCATTTTTTTAGGGTTGAGATTCTATTTAACATATGAAAAAGTCGTAATGGAATATTTTTCCTGCTCAACATGCATATTTAGAGTTTTCCATGTATTTAAAAGCTCTACTATGCTCCAATGTTTTGCTTCAGATTCAAGCATAGACCACGGAGGGGTCACTCTAATAAAATGGTAAATACCACGTGAGTGCATTACAAGGGGTATTTTTAATATCAAGTTGAACCATATGTATATTGGTAAGTATCTTATAGGGGGGTGTTTAAAATTTATGCATACCTAGATATATATTCTACCGATAAAAAAAGGGGCTAGAGAAGAGAGGGTGGGGGTTATATTTGAGTTGCATGTCAAATATTTATATCATTTATAACATCAAATAGTTCTAAAATAGTAAAATATTTAACAAAACAAACCATGTAAAATTTAAAACTAAAATTACACAGAGGAAAATTTTACTTAACTTTTTAAAACTAAATATTGAACCTTGAATTTATATAATAATACTAGAATATGACCCTTTAATTATTTATAATCAAATATGAACTACAAAGGTATAACTTTTCATAAGGAATGTGCTTTTTCACTGAAATATAATAAGTAGAGAGAAAATTATTCATTCACTTTCATCATCAAATATCATGTACTTATATTTACCTTTTATTGATAAATACTTGAGAGTTAACACTCCTAAGTATTTACCTCTTATTGATAAATACTTTATAGTTAACACTCCTAAGTAACTTCTTAAAAGACGAATCAATATGAATGAATGACGTCGTTTAATGTCCCTTACACTCACTGGTTTGTAGGACCTATCAAAGTTTGTCAAAAGATAAATATAAATGGTTTAATATATTGTTCAAATATGATAAATCCACTTCAACATATATAATTTAATTGATTCACCTCTTATTTATAATAGTAAAAATAATTATATTGATTCACTTTTGAAGAATACAACTTATATGTATATGATTTAAAATGATTAAATTTATTACTTTAACATGATTTTCAATATACTTTAAGTTTCTTATCCCATGCACATGAAATCATATGTAGTTAATCTTATTAAATGTAAAACAACTAAGTAAATAAAAGATCAAATTAAAATAAGAAGTCATCTATCCTTATTTCATTAAAAATATTAAATATCATTGCAATGAATTGAGTGAACATACTCACACGAAATAGATGTAAATAAAAAACACAAGAAAATGTAGATATATAAGTTAAATATAAAAAACACATCAACTCATGTTAGGGGATTTGGAGAACAAGTGGGTATAAAAACTTTCAAAATATGAAAAGAGAGATTAGTTTCAAATCTCCGCTCCTCACAAGTAGGTGACATGTAAAGTTTAGTTGAAGGTTGATTAGGCTTGTTAGTGTGGATAGAGCTGACTCTCCGTAAATTTGAAGAAAGAGAACCCTTTAAACATGGAATCTAATTCCATAGAATAAATTATCATAAATAAACCTAAAAAAATCAAAAACACTAATTGTATAAATATAATTTTAAAAACTTTTGAAAAAACCCTAGGCGACACACTATCTTCTTGTTTTAACTAAATTATTACTCTCAAGTGGCCAAAGTGTGTATTCTCCTCTCGTATTCAAATGAGATTTTAATTTTACTCATTTGTTGTAGACTAAAACTCTAGAAGACCTAAAAAATCGACCACTGAAATTATGCAGGCGACCCCTCCTCGGCCATATACATTTTGAATGTGAACAATGTTGGTGAAGGTGAGTGTTATTAAATGTTCTTTTCCTTGAATTAAAAAGGAGATTAGTCTAATGTAGTATTGCATAGTCATCAAGGTCGAAGTGCCTGCCCTTTGGCATCTTCGACAGTAGTGTTTCTATCTTCAATAACTATGAAGAGGAGTTTCACCTGTATGTGAGTAACTACGAAGAGGCGTTTCACCTGTATGTGCATTGCAAATACTGAGAAGAGCCAGAATGCAGGTCTTGTTACATCTACTAACATTTCTATTCCCATCATGGTAAGTTGGTTGCATTTAATCAACGTATTTTGTTAGATATGTGTTTTTTTAAGGAAAAAAATAATTTAAGGGTTTTTTCATTGTGATTTTTGAAAAAACATATTTCACCTTCGTAAATTGGATTCTATCGCTACATGTGTTTGGAAAGCTTCTAGGGTTTAGATTTTTTTTTTTTAATAATTTATTTATATGATTTTGGTTTCTTGTGAAGTTTGATTCAAATCATGTACATTGTATTGTATTGGGTTTCTTCTTTAATGGGAAGGGCCTCAAACTCAGACACTCATACTTGTGGGTGTAGGGTTTTTGAAAATAAAACAGTTAAGAAAACCTTTTATTAGCATTGTAACAATTTTATATATTCATGTATTTTACCAATTGTTGATTATATTGCATAAAGTTACATTCGATGTGCATTTGCACCCACATTGAGTATATGAAATTGTATGGCACAAAGTTTTGTGTATGTTTGATGTTATAGTAAAGCAACAATGCATGTAAATTTGTATGGTTCTGCAACATTTGGTTTCCCAAAAATTTGGTAACAAAATGTTAACTCTACATGTAGTAGTATGGCATAGCTGCAAAAAAATTGTAGCGTGTTCATTACTGCCATTTTTTATTAGAGCATGGTTGCAGAGAAATGGCATTATTTATTTATGTCACTTAGGATCTAAATATGATCTTTCATATCTTGATTGCCCCTATTAGTCCAAACTTGTATCAGGGAGAGTGGGTGCTTCAATTTGGAGTGTCCCTACTTTTTGCAATTGCATACTCTTTATCTAGGATGGACACAAACAGACAAATAGAATGGATTTGGAGCAATTGGGTCATAGGTAATGCCAATAACTTAGAGGCCTACAACTAGTCATTAGGTTGTATAGTTGGGAATCCTTCAATTTTGGTTATATATCACAATTCAATATGATCTTTTTACACCATGTTATAACTACAACTATCTATTTGTACATACGCAATTGTTGTTACTATCATAGGGTGTAGTGTTCAAGATGCTATGGTCAATCAAATGTGTCAACGATCCCATTATGAGCTTCATATTTTGCCCATGAGCCAACTACAGTCAATATATGTCCAATGGTACCCATGGAAGTCAAATGACCGAGGATCGAATAGTAGCCAGGATAGAACTCAGAATATTGTTCACAGGTGAAAATCATATTACTAATGTCAAGATCATGTTCAACAAGGAGATGTGGTATTAACTTTATGAAGCCAAATACTATCTTGTTATGAGAACTTTGATTTAGATCAATACAAGTCATTGATTTCTATTTGTCACCATGCAATGAGCAGTGATTCTTTACCTTCAGTTCATAAAGGTGTTGTCAAACTTGAAAGAGAGGAAAGTGCATGGGACACAAATATATTCATTAGTTGACACTCATTTTGCATAAAGAGTGATGGTGTAGTTGTGAGTTTTTTAATAGATAAGAGTGGTTTTATTATGATGTTGATGATAAATTATACTTCTCATAAGATACTTACGTCTTCTAGATTAGATGTTATAATCAACTACCAACAACATCTTTGCAAATTCCATACAATTTATCCAATGTTTGTTGTTTTAGTGTATCCAAAAAGGGTTTATGCTTGGATGGATAAGTCAAGGCAATCAAGGCCTTCTATAGTGATCACACTATAACATTCCGAGGTAAGCAACTCATAAGTGGTGTAGCAGAACTGCACAACACTACTTAAAACAACCATTCTATACGTAAAATGATATTTATAATAGACTAAAATTAGGGGCTTATCAAAGCGTAGAAAATGGGTTTATGAAAGCAGTTTGTAAATGCAAATTTGCATCTCTAAATGGTTTTGCATTGTCCATCCTAATATTTCAAGTATAACTCTATTTTTAGTGAGAATTTGTGATAACCTCAAAACGAGAACTAGGGAATGAAACTCTGATTCGAAAAATATTATACATTATGATTTACCAAAAATGTGATTACAAAGAAGCCTCCTTGAATATTAGGGGATACAGCATTATCTCGACATATACCAAGTAATGACTAATACTATGCTTGTCCACAATCATAATGTGTTATGAATTGTTTATTATTGCATATTAACAAGTAGAGTTATTATGGTATGGATTGTAGAGTTGGCTTGAACCTTCAATTCTACTAGTTAGGCTTTGTGTGGAACAAAAGTTACCTCTTGGAACTTGGTATTGTTGAAGATTACGTTTTAAACTAGGTTGTCACCCTTGGCGTGGTTTTGTTCTTATTTACCATCAAGACACATTTTTCTTGGAAATCAATTGCTAGGTTGAAATCTTGATTCTTGTGACCTACCAAGTTGAATGATTAGGTTTCGTCTTTAAATATTTATTACACATGGTGTAAACAAGCATGTAAACATTATTATAGAATAATTTGCATGAAATTTTTTAATTAATCTTAATAGAAAATTGTTCTTTCAAGGAATACACTACACAAAAAAAGGTCTTCAAGGGTGGTTTTCAATCGCTATTAAAGACCTTTAAGGGTGGTTATTCAGCTTTTGTCTATGAGGACGTCGTAAAAAGTCCATGTCATATAACGACAGTTAAAAAACGCCCTCTTAGGTTCTATTAGGGTGGTTTTAAACCGCCTTAATAAGAGGGCGGTTTTAAACCGCCTTAATAAGAGGGTTGTTTTAAACCACCCTCTTATAAAATTCCCTAAGAGGGTGGTTTTAAACCACCCTCTTATGTTCCAATAAGGCATTTTTAAAACGTCCTCTTATAAAACACCCTAAGAGGGTGAATTTAAACCATCCTCTTAGGTTTACTTTTTAAAAATATATATATAAAGCAAGGGAAAGACACATCCTTAGAATTCACTTTTCAAGTATATTGTATGGGAGGAAGACGTCAAAGTTTTTCAATAATTCCTCTAGTTGTGGGCAGGCCGCTTGTGAACCAAAAGGTAAGGTGGGAAAATCCACTAAAAAAATAGAGTTAAACTTCAATTTTGATGTCCAATGGCAAGCAGGTCTTGTTGGGGACAACAATATGCTTCATTATAGTGAAGAAGACCTTCTATGGGCTAATGCAAAAGGTATACTTAGGACTAGAAATAATGAAGGAGAGGGAGAGGCAATGATTTTCGAGATGAAGTTCATCTTGAGCATGCAGTATAAGGTCTTTGCATTTGAATAATTTTTATTGTTAATTATAAGAGCCTTAGAATACACTGTAGCTCAAGCTGGAGACTAAAAAGTAAGAAGGATCTTGGAGGAAATATTCATATTTATCGCTCAGTTCACTAATATAAGTGTTTGCCATGGCTTTTAGAAGGCTAATATATTCGTATGTCACTTGGGAAATGCATGAGTTAGAAATTACTATCCAAAGGCCTGTGTGAATTTGTGAGTATTTAGATTAATACACGAGGGTTTTTAGCTCCTCGTTACTAAAGATAACCCTAGATGATTTGATATGCTATTATTTGCTAAATTGAAGTATAAGACTAATTTTATGGTGTTATGCCTTTATAAGATGGCCTCTTCTAGGTTTACCACGTTGTTGAAGGTATGCATCATTCCTTCATAAGCATTAATCACTTATTACTATTATGGGAATTAAGTTTGATAGGTAGATTCAGCTCTATCTCAACTTTTTCTAGCTCTTTCTTGATTTTTCTGGCAATATCTACTTATTCAACAACATGAATCTGGATGGTTTTCCAGCAGCTCAAATACTTTGCTCTATTGTTACCCTACTCTTGAGTTGGTTTTCTGTTATTGGAAGAATTTTATGGTTGAAATTTTACATAAAAAACACATTTCCTACTAAGGGCTTCATGATGAGACTAAAAATTTAGATTAGTCTTGTGATTGATGATGAAATTTCAAGTATGTCTGAGGCTGCACAACAACATTCTAGTAGTCTTATTTGCAATGTATATTGTCCTGAGGTTCCTTCTAATTCTGCAAGCATGAAGAGGATTGTTTCATATTTGGAAAAGGAAAAGCATATGAGCCTTGAAATTCATATTCTTGATACAAACTGAGTGAATGGATAAAAGATATTAATGCAAAACAAACATTAGCTATTGGATCATCAATTTGACTATGCAGAATGAACACTCACTACTGGATGATCAAATTTTACCTTATTCTCATGATACTTGCACACCCATCAACGTGCAGTTCAATTTTTTAATTGATTATATGGGATTGATATGTGCCCCACATGTATTACATCATCATCGTGTTCTCGTGGTATTTCAACGAACCACATAGTGGTATTATATGGTATTGATATGTGCCCCACCCATATTACATCATCATCATGTTCCCATGGTATTTCAATGAACCACATAGTGGTATTATATGGGATTGAGATGTGCCCCACCCATATTATATCATCATTGTGTTCCCATGGTATTTCAATGAACCACATAGTGGTATTATATCACCTAACAATATATGAATCTGAGTCTCCCCTTTGCAAGCCTACATTTTTTTCCACTCGAGCTAATATCATCTGATAATGTGTAGTCCATTGCTATGAACATCGTTGTGGATTTTATGGCTTGCCATGGAGGGAATGCCTATGCCAATTTTTGGGGTTGATTCAGCTTCATAACAAGGTGAGTAACCTCGAAGATAAGATTTTCAAAAGAAGATATAATCCAACTTATTGTGTGGAAAGGAAGGAGATGCTAGCAAGAAAAATACTGAGTTTCTCCTTGGATTAGTTGACATCATAAACTAAGAAAGGAAATGTGGAGTCACTAGTGTAGCACCCCACTTAATCCACAATATATATTTTTATCTTAACATTTTTTATGTTGCCTTCAATAGTATGACAAGTGCATCTACTCTAAAGACATAATTTTGTACTTTGTGTAAGGTCAATGAGTGTATAAACTAGCATTACTATAACTCCTTACTCCAAAACTATCAAGGAAATTCTTGCCATTGTTTTTCAAATAAACAACTATATTGGGAAATGACATTCATATTTGAAGGTGGATACCCATCAAAATCAATCAATGGATTCAATGAACCAAAAAATCATTAGTTGTTAGACAAGTCCTTTGTAAATCTGAGTCCACATACAACTCAAGCAATATTTGTGGCACCAAAAAATATATGTATTGTAGTTCTTTGGATCAAATCACAATCCAGAAGAATTGGGTAAAAGTATCACTCAAGAATATATATTTTATTACACCATGGATGACTTGCTTGGTTGTCAAGGACAGGTTGGGACTCCTTTTTGTTCAATTGCATTTGAAATGACATGATGTACAAGAATGCATCCTTGGTTTTCTATTTATTAAAGTGACCTCATTCTCTCTATCACATATGAAACAACCCCATCTGTATTACATTATGACTCTGTTTACCATGGTATTTTTTTTCAATGAGTTTACATAAATCTTATGAGGGGTCCTAGTCCCGTCATATTAAACGTTTACCATGGTATTCTAACAAACCACATAGTGGTATTACAAGATTTTGGCAATTATGCTTGTATTGCTTGGAAATATTTGAACCTGGATCTAGGTACTTAAGGGGTTGAGATCATGTCATTTGATTATCCCATAGGAATATATTAGTTAACAAAATTAGATAACTAGAAAGGCATCGATGCATGGACATGAATATTTCTTATCATATGGACAACCAAATAATAACATCATAAACAATAAAACTAAATCTGAGCATATTGACAACCAAATAATAACATTTAAAAAACACTAAAACCAAATATGAAATCCTCCTCTAGTGGGAAAAAAACTGTCTAGATGAATAGGAGAAATATGAAAATGAAGGCAGATTCTTTATCAAGATAAAAGAAACTAAAAAATCAAAATTTCAAGACATGTGAAGTTATCAATACTGTGTAAGCCCAGTTTCTTCATAATCATTATTCAAATTCTTAATACCTAATAAGCCAAAACATTATCCCATGTTCTAGATTCTCCCTTACTAATCATTAATTTCTTTGTTTTTAAATATAAAGATCAAATACTTGACAATACAGTCCCCATTATTTAATCAAGTAGTCTCATAGAGCGAATTTTCATTTTCCCCTACACAACATTTCGAGTATGCAATATACCATATATATATATGAATAATGAAACTTTATATGCATGTCTATGCAGTATAAATTCAATAACATTGAAAAACAAATTGAAGATGCTTACCAATTCCAATATCCTATCTTGAAAGGATCAAACTTTCAATATGTAAATGAGGCCAAATTTTCAATTCTCCACTGCACAAGCCTAGTTGTGGTGTCAATCCTGAAGTCAAGCTCACCCATCCTTGAAAAATTTAGTGCTACACCAATCTCGGTAACACAGTCAAATAAATTTACCATCAAATACCCTAACTTCCCTAGTGGGATAGATTGAGATACACTCAAAATAATCCAATATTCAAATCTATGCATAAAACCATATCCCCAGTTTGGTAGGGTGCTTAAAGAATCAAATACCCATATACAAACATAAAATCACATTTCGAGTGTAACAAAAGGAGATTTACTCAAATAATCACATACACAAACAAAAACATCAAACTTAAAAGTTATGGATTGGTTTAGCATGCATGGTGGATTTGGAATGTTCTATGAGAAAGAATCAAAATGATTAGACTACAAAGAAAGAAAAATATGGTAATACCATAATTTATGTGGGTTTGCCTTACAAGAATTCTAGGTCTTCCTTATACCTCACATCTGAAAAATTATGGTATTCTCCACACGCTAATAGAAACTAAATGTGTGGCTATTCAAAGTTTCAAAGCTTAACAACATTCAAGAAATAAAATTGTTTAAGAAAGTCATACAACTCAACATCCTCTCATCATCTTCTGGAGTGTGTTTCTTTTGTTGTTGATTTTGATGAGAAATTATTCTATTCTTTCTATTCTCAATTCTTCAAAAAAATTATACATACAGTTGTAGCAAAGGTAAATCCTTGTTATACATACAATTGTAGTAAAGGTAAACCCAGACATTCTGCAAGTAATGACTAGAGCTATTGCTAACTACTACAGAAAGCATGGCATTTATCCTAGACATCCTTCCTATTAAGAATAATTTCTCAACCATTTTTCAGTCTTGTGAACCTATTGAGATTGCTTGTCTTTTAGATTCCTGTTGCTTAGTGATGTTGAACAATTTTTTAAGGTTTAGATGTGTATATTGTCCAAAAATCTTTTGTAATCAAAACCTCATAGTTCTATGGTTTGTGTGTATATAGTATATGTTAGCCTTTTGTGTGTATAGAAAATAAGGAACTATTTTAAGTTTTCTGAATGACCCACGTAGGTCAATGGTACTTAAAGGTACAACAATTAAAATTAATAAAGTTAAAATTGCAAAATTAGTCTGCTAAAAGGAATCCATTAAAAAGGTAAAATTGATATAGCTTTAGATCTAGGAAGCAAATGAAATTACAAATTTTGGCCTTGTTGTTTCAAACATGTCCAATTGTACACACTCTTTTTAATTTGATGAAGTTTTTTTTTGCCCCAATTGAGGAGTTTCAACTTTGTCCCTCAGCCCTTTCTTGACATTCATTGCAATAAGGTGTTACAAACTGGAAATTCCTACCAATTTCATATCCATCACCCAACCTTATTTAAAATTGCATTATATATAAATCAATATAAACTTATAAGTGTAAAATTTTGTATTTATTTCTATTAGATTCAATATTGATTTATGTACCACTACCACCTTACTAGGGTGAGTTAATGGCTAATATTAGTTTTTTCAATGAGTTTACACATATTTTTATGAGGAATCCCGGTCCTCTTATACTGAGTGGGGTTTGAACCTTGGACCTCTCAAAGAGAAACCAAAGCCCTTACCACTGCAATAATCTTGTAGCTATTAGTGGCTAATATTAATTAATTGACAATCTCAAAAATAAATTCTAGAAAAAATGAATATTCACCTCAATTTCTATTATTTTTTTTCGTTCTTGTGCAAAATTTTTGAATGCTCATCCGAAGCTAGCAAAGTGACCACTAAATAAAAACAATCTTGAAAAAAACAACCCTCTCCTTTAGAACCTTGGTCCCCACCAAATCCATGGGTGAGGACATGTTACTTTCCAAAAAGTAGGCTAAAAAGTCTCTCATGGCTCACATGGATTTTGTTAGGAAAACCAAATTATAGCGAATCAGTTGCACACTGAAAATTATAAGGATATACCATGCCATTAACATTATAAAAGCTAACAAATATGTTCCTAATATTGAAGATATGTATATTCTGTCGGTTTGAAAGCCATGGGGTAAGATAATTCTGGAGGGAATATCCTGCACTAGACATTGTTGCCATATTCATTTGCAATATCTTGGTTTTTATGTTCTTGAGAACATATGGTTCTAGACAAGTGTAGGACTTATTCAAAACAAATATTTTTTGGCATCCAAAGAGTCTTCCTTTTAGCTCAAATGATCTTCAACGCAGTGGAAAGGAATATTAATTAAGCCAAAATTTGGGGTAACCCAATCTCAAATAGGAGTGATCTCCTTTGATTTCAATGTGTCATGGGTGAATTGGTCCATGATGTTTAAGAGGTTTTTTGGCCTCACGTCTTGGAAAAATAAATTATTTTGCCTCTCTAACCTCTCTTCTTAGAATTTAGTATATAAAAGAAGGCCAAGGAGAAGTGGGACCATTTTCAACTTAAATGTGTGATTTTGCTCGCCAAGTTGCTTTTGAATGGACTCTTCTTCAATTTCATAAAGGTTCTTGGAGAGAATTTCCATTTATCAATATTTATGGTTATGTGAATGTAATATTTGGGTGAGGTTTCAAACTCCAATTTCTCTTGGAAAATCTAAATGGTCCATATTGCATCATAAAGAGCCACATACACGTATGAATTCCTCTCCTCAAATTCTACTTAAAAGAGCCTTAATTTGTATTTAACAATTTATGACCTTTGGGTCCAACTAACCCTAGTCCTAAATTGCAACCTAGATTGAAAAACCACTTGAACTGCTGAGAAGTAAGTCTGAGGGCAACATCAGTGGTTTCCATGGTTGAATAGTTTAGTGCACACAAAATCAGACCATTTTATCTCCTAGTTACCACTCCAATTATTCAAGCAAATTTTTTCCATGTAATTATTAAATTTAACTTACTAAATACATATGTGAAAGGAAAAAAATTGTTAAATGGGCCTTTAAGGCTTGGTATACAACATGCCTTTGAAACATTTGTGACCAGCTTATGAAATAAATCCTTGGCTAAATGTAATGGTCATAATTTTCATAGGATGTCTACCACAATCAACCTAGATATACTTTTTTTGTAACAATATAGTAACTCACACACTTATAAAGTACATTAATCTAGTAATGCATAGAAGTATAAAGATATATAAACAATTTACAATGAGTTAGTGATAATGTTAAACATAAATCATCTGCAATAATATTATGTTGATATTTCCTCTAGTGAACATCAAAGCAAACAACAATTGAAAAAATGGATGACATGTCTACCTAAACACAATCAAAACAAAAATCTTGTGTTTGTCAAAATGACCCTAAACTGATAAAGAAAAATAATAAGCCTTACAAACCTTTCATTACAATTCCCAACCAAATGAGGTAAAATTCACATGCCACAAAATTAAGTTGCAGGAAATAGGACATATCAACAATTCTATATGTTTGCATTACACTATATACTATATACACTTTCAAAACTATTCTAAACCTATACCTTTGGGTGTTGTTTTTTATCTAAATCATATGAAAGCATATTAGCAGTTATGGTCGTTGAAATATTGTGCAATTTCCACATACACATCACAACTAAGAAAGTCTATCATGTAACTAATAATAAACTGAATTGGTGAGACCCTACAATATTATCTTCATCTATTCCTGTTCCAAGAAACTATATTTCTAATATCATCTTATTGAATGTAACGTGAAAACCTTCATCCAAAGAACATAAGAGGCTTCCCTACTCCAATTTCACCACTATAAAGGGTTCTTATGGCATGGTGCCCATATACCTAGCCATAGAACCTCAAATATCTAAGACCCCAAAGAATAATCTTTTTCACTTGAATTTCTATTAAGTGAAGCCCAGCTCGAAAGAATCTTCTCACCTTTTAAAAACTAGAACACTCATAGACCCACGTGGACCAAAAGAGCCATCCCAATGAATCAGAGGACCTAAAAACTCCCACAAAAGCATCTAAAAATTACTCATTGACTCTTAAAATATTAGCTTGAGGATTCAACAACCCAAATTTACCAATATCAAAAGATTGTTATTCCTTAAATAGAATCAAATAAACAACAGGTAAACATTTGAGATTTGCATACCTCTCATTTTGAACAACAAGGTTAAGCAAACCCAAAAGCGTGACTTCCTGGGCCTCCGCATCATCAAATGGGAGCATGGAAATGAGGGGAACGATCACCCCTCCCATGGTCAAATAAGCTTGGCTCTTCTCAGAATTCTTTGTGAGCCTCCGGATCTCCTTGGCGGCCTGAGTTCGGGTCTCCCCAACACCATACAAAAGAGCCCACATAACATCCTACATGCCACACTTGTTCCTACAAAACAAATCCTCCTTACCATACTTCTCAGAAATGTCTTCTCCCATGATTGTTAAATAAACAATAGCTAATCAGTCCAAAACCCACGTAAACAGATGAGAAATACAATAATCCCCCCAATATTTTTTCCTCCCTTGTGCGAGAAGCTTACATTTTTAGGGTCTTGAATATATATATATATATATATATATATATATATATATATATATATATATATATAGTGAGATCCTAAGGGATAAGAGTGCGGTTTAAACCACCCTCTTAAGGTGACTCTAAGAGGGTGGTTACCCTAAGAGGGTGATTTTAAACCGTCATCTTATGATCTATTAGGGTGGTTTTTTATCATCGTAAAAAGCCACCTTATTTTAGCCACCCTTAAAAGCTTTTTTTTAAGTAGTGATGAGTCAAAGTTTTTAATGATTTATTACTTTTCAATTGTACTAGTGAAAAATTTAAACAAGTTGGATTTTTGTGAGATTCTCTAAGTGGAGTCATTGGGAGTTATGTTCCATGGGGACTTGTCTTGGGATTTGGGGGCCATCCCAGAGGTGCATATTGACATTCCAAAAACCTCATCCTATTGTTTTAGAAACATGTCCTACCATCCCAAAAAAAATTCTCGTTGTGTTTGTCCTAGAACTTCTTGTAACATAGATTGGGAGTAGATTGGGAGTAAAAGCAGTTGAAATTTTTATAAAAATATTTCAATTTATATCTATGCAATTTTTTTTCATAATTATTATAATCAAAACTTGCTCTTATATATTATTGGTTAAATGAAATGTGTGAAGATATTTTCATTTCAAGTTAGAGCTCAAACCACTAATTTTTGTTATGCTCATAAAGACTTGATAGTTTGATGGAGTCAAACATGCTCAATGGGTATACATTGATAAAATGGTAAAACTACTAGGGGATATTAAAAATTGATTCAAATTATTTTCCGTAAAATGGTGAGTTTTGAAAAGGGATTATTATTTATTATATAGGGGTTTACCACCAGGGGTTCAATAAATTAAAAGGGAGGTGGTAAATTATAAAAAAGGGTTTTTTTAAGAAGCCCATGAGCGCACATTTTTTGAAGGCTTTCAACTAAGTGACCCCCCGTGGCACAGACGAACACGGTTACCTTTGAGGTTCAACGTTTTCTAACTTTGTTGGATCAATGGGTGAATGCTCCCTACACTATGGCTCGAGTTTTGCCCTCCCCACCTTGCCAAAGATATTATTCTTCTTAGCAACAAGCTTGAGGCTGCAAGAGGTCATGTGGAAGAAATTCAACTTTTCGTAGCCCTTGCTCGTAGGACCAACATGCTAGAGAAGGATTTCACTCAGTGCCACAATATTACGACCAGGGCTTATCATCCGATTGGGCTATCACTTTACCTCAAATTGTGGGTGACACTTCGATGTTTTAGGGTGACAATTTTGGATGGGATCTAGTTTCTATAGACTCTGATCATCCTATCAGTTGGGGAAATCCTTTAGATAAGGGCCCTCTTCCTCTACTAGTGCTACTCCTACAGTGACTTGAGTACTAGTGGTTCTTCTACCCTTTCTTTTTTGTTGATTTATTAATTATTTTATAGTTGTCCCATGCCTTTTTTTTGCCACAGGTTGATGTTCTACATAGGATTTTGGGGTGTGCTTACATAACACCCATTTTTTTCATGAATTGTGTACTCTATTTTTTTTAATATGATCAAGTCACTTTCAACAAAAAAATCATGTTATCTTCTCTTTCAAAAGGTACATGAATTGGATCAACCCTTCCTTGAACATGAAGTCATGACTCCACCTTCTAAATCCATGACATTGAGCTTTCTGTGAGAAGATATTAAACATGTAGTATGGTGATTACAATCTATCCTCCAATCTCAAAATAAAATATCTAAATCATCAAGCAACAATATTTTTTCAAATAATAAATCCCTATGGTTAGAAAGGGACCTAGAGGGACAAGGCATATCTTGCACTAACTATCCAAAGCCTACTCCTTTTATAGCTAAAAAAATCAATAAAGCTATAACAAGTCTTTGAACAAACATGGCATACATGGTCCATATCACTCCTACAAAACTACCAAATTTTACTTGTATAATAGAACAAAACCACTACAACCATCGCAAAGAGCTCAAAAATTTGTATGATTTAAAAAATAGCTCAAAATGCTTTTGTATGCAAAAGTTATGGCTTTTAGAAGTTTTTCATCCATGCACTGATAAAAGCTACCAAATTTGAATTCAAAATTTCAAATTTTATAAAACCACTTGTGACTAATCTAAAGGTGTCACGTGTCTCAAAAATGCCAAAATTAAAATCACCACTTGTCCTCCACATCTACTATTGATTGGGATAGTGATTGGGCATGAAAAAAAAACTTCATTTGTTGGCATGCCATGCACAATAGGAAGCATAGACAAGTACCATAAAATGATTGTATTGAGCCAACAAGATGAAATGGACAACCATTTTGGCACCATCTTGACCATCGTGTCATCATCCTCTATTAAATGTAAAATGAAACCAAATAGATGCTAACTTAATCAAAAAATAAAGAACTATGGATTTGAACCTCTCACCACCTATGTGCCATGTCTCAACACAATTTGCCTAGCCAAATATCCAAAAAGATACTTAAACATAAATGACAAATATAAATTAATAATGGCTTCTATGACACATTTGTATCACATAGACCTGCCATTACATGTTGCTTCACCAAATCATACTCAAGTCATTGTGATATATGAAAACATTCAATTCAATCCTTTAATAACTAATAAAATATAGTAGCACTACATATTGAACATGTGACCTCAAAATTGCTATTGGGGGTTAGGGACTTTGCCCATTTTTATTTCAAATTGGTATGCACACTTTCAAAAGAAATCGAAGACTTCAAACCATGAAGCACTTAACAAAAAGTAAAATGTATTAAATGCTTATGGGTTTACGCTAGGGGTTCAAACTCAAAACTCCCTTGAGAGGCAAGGCTCTACGCTCACTTCAATTAACCAAATAGTTCACAAAAGCTATTGAGCACTAACATGCATAACAAATATATATGTACCACATAACCAAGGGCCTAATTCACCCATCCAAGTGTCCGCTTATCTATGTAATCATCCCCATCTCTCTATGCAAAAAAAAATTAGATAGGAAATTCAAAAAGGAGACCATATATATGCAAATCAACTTACACATATCTTAGTAACCAATGAGAGAACAACTTCAAATGGGTGTCCAATTGATATAGGAAGTTTTTTCATGCCTTCTATCAACTTTATTTTTCAAATAAAAAATAAAAATGTTCGGTTTTGAAGTGTAGATCTCAAGAGTAACATATTCTAGCTTACCACAATGCCAAAGTAGTTTATGTGACATCTTCCTCACCAATAAAATGTTCAAGGCCAATGATTTTGCATTCCTTCTAAAGGCAAAAAGGAGATATTATCCAGCTTAAACATTTAACCTCCATATTTTAAAAACAATACCTTACCATTCTATCATCACCTTTGTTCGCTAGCATACGAGCATACCCTAATAATGAAAAAACTATGCCAAAGCCAAAATCATGCATGCAACTGCCATTTCCCACTACCACACAAAGAATTTAATGGAATATTTTGTCATTCAAAATAAAAATTTAAACTTTGGAGAGAAACTTTCAAATGCAAAAACAAGTATCAAAACGATAAAATCTCCAAAAGTGTTGAGCCATGATCCCATAATTTTACAAAGAAGCCAAAAATGCTAATTATTTATCCATATATGCCATAATTAGCCATTTACAACCCTTTTCTAGAATGTAATATGTTAAGAAATCCTCTCATGCCAAAGCAACATAAAAGGTTGTTAGACCATTCAAACAATTTATCAAGTGGATTGGAGATATTTTCCATGCATTGAAGTTTTCCCAAGGCTTATTCGATAATTGAGGGTGATTTTTCAAGTGTTCAAACTCTTCTTGTCAACTTGAGAAACCATGTAAACTACCCTTTCATTTGTGTTACACTAGTACCAAAACAACATCTGAACTAGAGAAGAAAATAGATTAAAAATCCATAAAATGCAAATAAGTTCCTAAAAAAACTCAGAATCCAATCTACCAATTTTAGCAAAAACTACTTCTTTAGGGCATCACTAGAATCATCCATCAAAAATAACTGAACAAAAAAATGATTTAAATGTCAAAAGAAGGAAACATGTTAAACTTGTTGGTGAATATTTTTCTTGAATATATCATCTGCCACCACACACGATGTTCTTACAATCCAAGTTTCTACTAGGGGTTTTAAGGAAAAACCCTAAAAAATATCAAACAATATCTTTCTCAATATTATTTCAGAAACAATTTGTCTACATAACCAAGTGAATCCACTACATCCCCACTTTGATACCATGTTGGATGGTATAATACTTTCTATAAATCATATGAAGTGTGACATTCACTATAAACCATATGCAAGAGAATAAAGAAGTGAAATAGAAAGATCAAGTATATGAAAGAGAATGTAAGAATAGGGGCAGGTTCCCATAGACACCCTATAATATAATAAATCACTCACTCATAAATTGATGTCATGGATCAATAGTTGGGGGTATTTATAGTAATAAATAATCCCCAAATTAGAATTAAAATTACAATTACATTAACTAAGGTCAATATAAGGCTAAATATTAAGACAATTTTATAAATATTTAATTAAGGTTTAGTTAAGGTTAACCATCTAGGTGGTTTAACTAATCCCACAAGGAGTGAATACATAACCATCCAAGTGGAGTAACCAATATTGCAAGGGGTGAATACAACAATATTGCCCATAGGCTTACATAAGATAGTTTGTAGGCTTACAACACTAATACCATAGTCTTACATCATCATTTGTCAAGCTTAGCCAATAAGGCTAGATTACCATATCTTTCTTTATAAAATTAGAACCAAAGCTCAACCATTCAATCATCTGCAAAATGAAAGATTGTCTAATTCTATCATAGGCCTTGTCAAAATTTTGTTTAAAAAAATTACATCTTGTCTGGAATTTGAAGCTCACTCTATAGCCTTCCAAGCCAAAATTAAATTATCCATAATATATTTATTTAGGAAACTATTTCACTTAGCTTTGAGAGCTAGAAGACTTGCCTATGTTCTTAATCCTTATATACAATTTTATATTCAACATTTAGTAAGGTAATTGTCCTCCATCCTGGAATCCAATCCCTATTACTTCATTTTAAAATGAGCTTAATTAAATCCATATTAATAATAATATCAAAATAATCTAGTCTATCAACTTCTTTGTATATCATAAAAAAATCATATCCAATCAAATCCTATATTTTCTTTACAAACATCTTTATATAACACATGAAGACTTGGAGGCTTACCCCTAGGTATAACAAAATGTGCATTAATTATCTTTTTAAATGAAAGAGGTCCATCTAACAAAATTGTGTTTCTCAAAATGATTTAGTAAAAATACAACTAGCAAATCTATCAACAATAATAGGATCAGGAGCATCATTATCCTCCTTAAGAATATTTTGAAAATAAGAAAGAAAAACATATGTAATACCATCATCATCAACTAATAGACTTCTAGAATCATCATTGAACTTAAAATTGTGCTCCTTTTTGTGTTTATGACTGATAAAA
Source organism: Wollemia nobilis (assembly GCA_028583015.1). NCBI lineage: Eukaryota > Viridiplantae > Streptophyta > Pinopsida > Araucariales > Araucariaceae > Wollemia > Wollemia nobilis. Next base: position 20,946,476 of record JAQPPZ010017235.1, read on the forward strand.
TTAAATAAGAATTTGGACATGTCTCTTAAATTGATCCACTCGATCCTAGACCCAATTCTAGCACCTAATAGCCTATTTTACTCTAAATGAAGCAACATGTCTCTGTCAACACAACCTGTTATTACCAAAAAATAGAAGATGGGTGTCTAGTTAGAGCTTTCTTAGCTCTAGAAGGGACCAACTTGATTTTTTATTTGTTTATGATCTTTTACTTTATGTTTACTATAACCCCTGAGAGATGACACACAATGTTGGATCTCCCTTAGCCAAAACTCTATCCACATGTCATTCCCCTTTAGCCTTTCTTCCTTATGCCAAGATAATCTAAGCCCCTAAATGCAATCCTAATAATAAAATAGAGAGGCACTCGTATTGTAAGAAGGACCCTCCATACTTAATAGCTCCCCAACATTGAGAGCAAGAATAGGGAAATGATCCAAAATGGTTAAACTATAATCACATATGACCTCACAACTTGAGTAAAATTTATTAACTAGATAAGTGTTATCTATGTAAAATCTATCTAGCCTGCTCAATTTAGACTCCTCCTACTATCAATTATGCCAAGGAAACAAGAGGCATTATCATCCTTTAAAGAAAACCTCAGTAAGTCAAATACTACCAGATTATTTATACATAAATCCCATTTATTGAACTCATTTATAGACAAAGGTAAAGAGAAGAATTGCCAACTTCTATCTTTATCTGACTCCTCCATGTTAAAATCACTTGCAGTAACATAATACAAAACAAATAGATTAGCCCCTAACCACTCCCATAATTATGTATGATCTTTAGTCGTATTAGAAGCATACATAATATAAACCCCCATAACATGCCCTTTAATATTAAAGGTGGTTGAAATAGCCCTATGCCAAGGATCTTATCCTATATTGGTCATTAAATTCTTAATCCAAAATGAAATGCAAAGAACTGCATCACCACCTCCCTCTTAATGAGAGGTACTAAAGTAGAAGTCCTCTTTCTAAATATATTATAAGGTAAGGTTTAAATTTTGATTAGAGCACTTAAATTCTTGTAAAAAATATCTAGATTATGCTTTTAAAAAATAAATGTAACCCTAAATTTTCCATATTTAAAGGTCAAACCTCTAACATTCCATGACATTTACTTGAAACTCATGTTAATTTAGAAAGCAAAAAAAAAATTCTATCTAAAACACCAAAGGAATTATCAAGCAAAGATATTTCCCTAGGTCTAGTTGGTGATTTTGAATAAGCTTTGGTATGCCCTCACCATCCATTAGCATTTGGATACCAATTTACTATCATTGTCAAAGTCCTCCCTATTTCTAAGATGACTCTTGGTAGACTTGAGTATAGAGGAAGAGGATTCCTTTCATTTCCTCTAAATCTCCCTCAATCTAGAGGATGACCTCATTAAAAGATTAAGGTCTATGTGAAATGTCATCAGAATTTGAATCAAACTAAACCATGGAAAAATTAGTATTTTTGCCAGCCCTGTGAGACCTAACTAGCTCCTCTCTTGATCCACCCCTATTCTCAATTGACACACTATCTTTACAACCACTTGTTATGATACCATTTTGGTCTAAAATAGGAATTAAAGACTTTATTTAGTTTGTGAAATGGCACAATAACATACTTTGAAGCAAAAGCATTGCCTTGGGAACCCTTAATATTTTGAGCCATAGAACCTTAAACTAGACATGAAATCCTTAAATATAGGACCCTGAGTATTTACTAACTCCTCCCATCCAAGAGCATTTACAGGAATGTTGGACCCATTAAATTTCTGATAACATTCCTTAAATAGGTACCTTTTGTCTTGGTACTATAATCATGCATTGGGCAGTTCAAATAAATATCCTTTTGTTTGCACTCAACACTATGACCTAGAAGGTGATTTGATAGTGGGAGCTCACCATCAAGGTCCATCTCCACACAACCACATGGGTGGACCCAAAAGCGCAATAATTTATCCTATTCATTCTTGCACTAAATCACATGACCAATATTACGTATAGTATCTTTCAAATAAGGAGAAAAGATAATATTTAAGAAAGGGAACTTTACCTAAAGTAGAAACTTCTCCCTCAAAAGGCCTTTTGTGTGAAAATCAAAAGAACATGCTTGCAAGTAACATACCTGGACACATATCACCCATATATTGAATTGAAAGACAACCTATGTAGTATCTTCTGACTAAATTAAAAGGAAATATGACCATTTCGTAACTCCACACTACCTCAATAATCACCCTCTATATTTTTAATTAATTCCTCCCCATTTCCCCCTTAATAAAAAAATTATAGTTCATTTTTGACAATCATAAATCTTGTAGGAAATCTCACTTGATATTAGAAATTCAAGGGCTTTACCTATCTTAAAAGTACTTCGAGTATGGTGTCTATTGAAAGCTTACCCTTATTGCCTTCTTCTTCCTCCACACTTGTCATGGTTGCTAGAAGTTGTTTTTTTTATTTTCTACAAGTGTTCCCCATCATCGTGTACAACTTGAGTGGGCCTAATACTAAGACTTTAGAACTCTAAATAGAAGGTCTAAGGTTCTAATCAAATGGGGGTAGAGTTGTACACCATACTTTAGTAACTATATTTTAGTTGGATAAACATATATTGGGTAAATAATATGCTCTACAAGGATCATCTCATATGACATATGGTCTTCAGGGCATTAAAAAATTCTTTACCTTTTCCTTTTACCCAAATGAGTCAGGATTGTAGAACTTTACCTCTTCTAACTACAACCTAGGGTCAACAGGTTACTGATTAGGTAAGGAATGAGAGAAAATTTAGGGACTTTAGACATGATAACATCCAAATTAGCCCTAGATGAAGGAAACTCACCATTAGTAGACAACCAAAGAGCATCCCAAATGAAACTCCCAACTAAAACTATGTCTTTGAACTAAACCAACATAATTAGAATCCTAATGACATAAGAAGTAAAACCAAAGACTAAAAACCTTGTGATACTTGACTATTCAGAAGGAACCAATAGTCAATTTGGGATTTTGAATATAAATATGAGAGGACATCAACTAAGTTCTAAATTGTGAAGGAGAAGAGATGTCAAACTAGTTACAAAGGACTGTCCACCCAACAAAGGTATATAAGGAAATGATCCCAAGCTGGCAGTGCCTTGCTACTTGAAAACTTCCACATTACTCTCATTTGAGTCTACTTTATATGCATATATAAATCTTAATTAGCTAACGTATCCTTTGAACCCTCTATGATGGGCCATCTATTCTTATCAAGACATGTTCCTATAGGAACAATGTCCAAAATAAGACTTGCGCACCATCAATGGAACGAGGATAGATAATTTAAAGGACCAAAAGGAAAAATAGCTATAAACAAGAAAAATAATGAGAGATTGAATCTCTACAAGTACATGAACGAAATCTCTCTAATCTCCATTGATTTCAACTATTTGCCTCTCATCCTTTACACATTCATAGTATTTTAAAATATCCCATCCATTCATATTTCTCAACTTAAAATTCAATGCATGTCTTCTCATTGTCACTCTAAACTTTTAATTGTCATGTCTAATGACATATTCCATGATTGGAATTTCGTTCCACGTTAATACCTACCTATCTATCTATCTATTACCACCTCCCAAACTAGTATTTTAAAATATCCCATCCATTCATATTTCTCAACTTAAAATTCAATGCATGTCTTCTCATTGTCACTCTAAACTTTTAATTGTCATGTCTAATGACATATTCCATGATTGGAATTTCGTTCCACGTTAATACCTACCTATCTATCTATCTATTACCACCTCCCAAACTAGTATGAATGCTAATTCTCTAAAGTAAATATATATGTTTATAAGCATTTTTCACCTAGGTGTTATTCACAATTTATTTAACACTTCTTAGTGTTTATGATATTTTATACAAAATGCTAAATAAAATGATTTTTGATCCCATCGTGAGTTTACTAATAAAAATTATTTTGTTTTCATGTAATGTTATATAATATGATGTATTTGGTGTTTATATAATCATATGGGGACAACGTAATATGGGGTTTGGTTTTTTTTCAGGAGGTCTAAGGTTTAGACCACTGTGTATGTGACTGTGTTAATCCTTTATTAATAAGTTCAATTCTAAACCTTAAAAAAAGATTGCTCAACCTTAAACCTTGATTATAATTTTTTTTACATTAACTTAATCCAAAACAAAAAAAAAAATTGTATAGTTGGATGGTGGATGGTTTAACAAAGAACATGGATGAAACTAGAGCTCAATGTAAATTACTTGTTTTGCTTATAAGGTAAAATAAAATGCCAAGATTTCATGTACTCATTATGGTGTCAATATTTTATATGGCCCATTGGAAACATATTCGTCATATATCTGGACATAAACAATCCACCTATTTAGTACGCATGTTATCATATTGGTCATACCCTGTTTACAATATTTTTTCAAAATTTTAATTTTAAGAATATAGAAAAGAATGGTATTTCAAAAATATAAAATATATTTTAAATATTTTATAGAATTATTAAGTGGTTTTGAAAAATCTGGAAGGGTGGTACATTGTGATTGCAAATAACTTCTTCCGTTTAAGAGGTTTCAAATCTGAATTCCTATATAGATGCATGGAAATCCTCTCTTGATAAGTTTAGCTCTTGACCTTACGAGGGTCATGGCTGGGATGAGAATCCTGAGTCCTAAGCTGATAAATTTAGCTCTCAACCTTACGAAGGGTCATGGCTGGGATGAGAATGCTCAATGCTAAGTGTTAGTCGTAGTAGGTGTTAGTCGTAGTAGGTTTGTCACCGATAAAAAAAAGTAACCTTGAAAATAAGTTAACTATTTAATTTTGATTGTATTTTGAAAACTTTAGTATTCATCTTTATTTCAACTAGTTTTTAATTGATTACATTGATTGAAAGGAGTCTCACCCTACATTCTTCTTAAGATTCTTAAGATTTGGTTCAATCTCTTCTTTGAAAGTCAAGAAAAATTTAATCCATTACAACTTATATAATATAATATAATATAATATAATATGTATATATATATATATATATATATATGTATATATATATATGTATATGTATATGTGGTTATATGGGATTGATAGGGATTGCATCCATATTAGATAAGGGTATTATAACTTTGTTATTATGAATATGGATGTATTTTTTAAAATTTGAACTTAGGTTTTCTCTTAAAAAGTTGAAAATTTTAATTTATGATAAAATATTAAAGTTCATTTATCAGATAGAAATTATAACTTTGTTATTATGCATATGGATGTATCTCTTACAATTTGAACTTAGGTTTTCTCTTTAAAAAAAAAAAAATTTGAAAACTTTAATCTATGATAAAATACTAAAGTGTATATATGAGATAGGAAATTTAATTTATAACGTAAAATTCTTCCCTTCTATTTTATTGATTCAAACCACATAAATATACCATATCATATATATTTTAATTATTAATAATAATTTTTTTTTTAATACATAAGAGAATTTGTAACATCCCTTGGTTTTCTACTACAAGACAGGTTCAAAGCCTTGGAGTTGCCTCTATAACCCCTACCTCACTTCATTGTTACAACATGGCGTTAGAAGACCACGAGGGGTTGAGACCTCCCTTGTCAGACTGGCCCACACTGTGGGAACAGGCTTGCCTGCAAGGTTTAAACCTGGGTATCCTCTTGGTAATTTATTAATAAATTTAATTTAATTTAATTAAAATTATGATCTTATTTTAAAAATTAAGATAAAGCAATGGTTAAGGCTTTGATTCTCTTTAGAAAGGTCCAAGGTTCAAAACCACAAAGTACTCAAAAGAAAATACAGTTGGATGGTAATAATCTAGTGTTTGTTGGTTGTTGGCTGCCCAGTTGGATTACTTCATCTTACCTAGTGGGCTAAGGCTTAAGAGACAACATCCATGGGTGTTACCAATTTCTATGTATATATATAAAAAATAATAATTAATAACTAGTATTAATTTAACTGGTTTAATTCTTCAACTTTCAAAACAAAGTTTTAGTTTTGCAAAACTATTTGTACATTTCAACTTTCAAAAAGAAAACTGTTCTTACTATTAAAAAAATACATAAACTATTATAATATAACTATAAAATAATGATCTAATATAAATGAAGGCATTGCAATTCCGTATTAAAAAAAAAACAAAACAAATGCTGGCGCCCCATAGCATCAAGACAACCACGTTTACCTATTACAATTTACAACAATAAAATGAATGCTGATTTAATCTGTGTATTTATCTCTATTCAAATTGAAAGATGAAAACGCGAAACCACAAAACGATGGATATATGCTTTAATTTTATAAGAGGGCAACCTTACGCCATAAATTTATCGTTCTGCATCGAGGAATAAGTTCCCTGTATAGTACTAGGATCCCGGACAAGTCGCAAAGGTGAGTTGTCATTTCAATCCTCCTATTTTCGTTGAAGATTCTATAATATCTTGCTTACCTTTACGTTTTGATTTTTGGCTATAGAATTCGGATAGAAGTTAAAGTTGAGTTTAAAATTAAGTTTAATGGCGAATGTTGTTCTGCAAATCCTTGAGTTCTTAAAATCCTATATCGCAGTGAATCCAATATAAATTCCATGGCTAAAAGTATACTGTCTTTTTTTATCTTCACAATCCATTTTACCGAAACCTGTTTCTTTGCTCTGCATTTTTACGAAGTTATAACAGATACAGAAAATACCAATATTTTAGTCCCTTGCATAAAATCCTGAATCTTGCACATTCTTTCTCTGACACTCGCGCGCGCATACACACGAGTCTTTTGGTTCAACTGTTGGTGAAAGTATAAGATACATCAGTTTTATCAAACCTTGTGTTTTATCTTATTTGCCGAGAGGGACATAATCATATTGCCTCTCCTCGTTTACCAAATTTAAAAAAAAAATGTTGAAATGGAGCAAGCCCTAGAAAATACTGTATGTAAAACTGATTGAAATTTTGAAGGGAATCAAACCTTGGAGGCAATTCTGAGCCCAACTGAAATTTGTTATAACTGATGCAAACCCTAGGACAAAACACCTAGGACTGTAAATTTAAGTGTGAACTCAAGAACTGAAGGCCAAACTTTCTGAATGCTCGGTAAAAAGAAAAACCCAACGTTTTCTCTCTATTTAAAAGACTGAACATATGCAGAACTTTTAACGGGAGTTCTAATTGCATAAAGTGGAAAACAGAGGACAGAACTTCATTCGTATGAAAGATCCGGTCAGGCAGTAATATGAGAGAAGAGAACTTTAGTGAGGAAGCATGGGAACTGACTCTGCCAATATGTCTTTGTGGTCATTGCTATATATATATATATATATATATGTGTATATCGAAAATTTCCCTTTGCTCATACAAGGAGGTCTTATATGCCCAACAGTTGTGCTGACTTGGCTGTGACCTAAAAGCTTCACCTTTCACTTTACCTTTTACAGCTAAATTTCTATCGTTTTATGTGTGGGATAATTAAGTATTTTTTTACCAACTTAGCTGACATGAATAGAGAACATAAATGGCTGAATATTGTTAATGCACTGACAAAGCTAGTTCCTAGTTGACCCACAAAATTGTTACCAATGGCTTTCAAAAATTCTATATGGAAATATGAGGAATCAAAAACAAGGACTGGAGCTGATTTTCGTAAAGATTCGTACCATGCTTTTCTTGGACCATTTTGGCGCCAGTAGTTCATTCCTTAGCTCAATATCTCATTCCTTAGCTCAATATTGTTTACTATGGGACAAGTCAGTTTGCAAAAAAGTGTGTTTGAAAGTAATATACACAAGTCATTCAATTATTCTCAATTCTATAGTTGTTTGTTACCTGTTTTGAAGTATAGGGGAAGTGATTATCATTAGGGTCAACCAGCATGAAGACTATGATATTAGTCAGGGAATGAGGCAGCCTTTCCTGCTTGCCAGTCACATATTGGTGATGTCCCCTCCCTGCCCGCCCTCTCCCCTGGCACCCCTCCCTCCTCCACTGAAAAAAATCCACCTCCTCCATAAGAGAAAAGAAAACAACTGTCAATATTTGGATCTGGAAATGGTAAATTGTCAATGACTAATTAATTTATTAGATTGTTGTATTTTTATTTTGGGTTATATGATTAGTTGTCTTTTTTCGTTTGGAGGTGAATAAACCCCAGGTGCCTCATCCGGTTCAGTCTTCTGAGTGCCAATGACAAGTTGAATCTGCATTTTTAAAGGGAGAGAGACACTTAGAACACCATCTAACTTGGTCTTCCACTTGGCATGAGATGTCATGAACACTGCACAACCACACTGTCAAATTTACCTGGGGCTCAGACTTGGCTCTGACCATTTTATATCCCATTTAACACCAGCCTCCCTAAGTTTGGGGAGGCTAGCCTTGACAGGGTTTGAACCCTTTCATTCCTAGTGACATTACCTTGTCATTGTAAATAATGTAGGCTTGCCGGACTATGCAGGATTAAATGGCCTTAACATATATGATTTGTCATACCTTCAAGTTCACCTATAAAGATTAACCATAAAATTGGTATGAAAATGTCAAACACAACCATTTTAACTTAGTATTACAAGCTTGAGAATTACATCCTCCTTTTCTTATCCATCCCTCTTTTAAGATCATGTCTTGAATTGCGTATATATATATATATGGTAATCAAGACTCATTTTTCACATGGAGTCAAAAATGTTTGCAGGGCATTTGATTTTGTATTTCAAGGCATTAGTCTGTAGTGGCACCAATGCTTATGAAAGGATATTTCTATCCTTCTTCACAATTAAAACACAGGCGGCCATACCCTCAAGCATGGGTTGTAACCCTAGCGTGGAATGTTCTGCAAAATAGGACTCTTCCGTCCCACTCCCTGGGTGTGCAACTGATGGATTGGAACTTTGGTGGTAAAACTGGCTATAGGTGCTGCTGGTACTCTCTGTATGAGGTCGAGAAAGGGGGGTTGCTATGGTCTGACTTGTTCTTCGTTTGACTTATTTTTCCTCAGAGTAGTTTGAGAGGATGGCATTGCATTCTCTTAGAAAGTTAGTTGGCACCTTTGGGTATTCCCTGACATCTTTCCCTTTTTGCCGCCAAGTGGTATTTGAGGCAGCTTATGCCTCCAAAAATTTGAGCCCCACAAAAATTGCAGAAAACCTCCCCATTCTTATCCCCTTCCGTTGCATCCTTCCATGTTGGATCTCTTTTTCCTGACATTTGTGGCTGCACATGGAAACAACAAACAATTACTTAGAAATTAAAAAAAAAAAAGAATAAAAAAAAAAAATGCCCTAGGGCTTAAACCCTAGTTTAAACATTGACAGCTGAAAAAAGTTTCTTTATCTTAAATGCAACATTTGGGTGGCTGTTGCAATTAAAAATACCTGCAACTTGAAAACAGAGAAAAAAAAGATAGTTGAAAGAGTTTTTCTAGCTCAAATGCAACAGTTGGGTGGCTGTTGCAATTGGTTTGAATCTTAAAAAAGAAAAAAAAAAAATGCTTGAAACTGAAAAAGAGAAAAAAAAATGACAGTTGAAAAGAGTTTTTCTTACCTCAGATGAAACAGTTGGGTGGCTGTTAGATTCCTTCAAACTGCAAAAAATCTGGTCTTAGGATGCACTTTTGTGTTTTCTTTGGTCTGGTAACAGGTAGTCACTGCTCTCTCTCCAATTTGCAACAGGAAAAATGAGGGGAAATGAAAAAAAAAAGTTTTTATTGTGTTCCCGAAACTCATGCGATGCCGGCTGGGTATTTTCTCGGGACTCGACGAGTTTTTCAATTTTCAAAAACTTGCGAGTCTTGAGTACATTCATGAGTCCGGGCCCGAGTGACTTGACGAGGCCGACACGGACCTAGATGCGGCAAGTTTTTCAAAAACTGGCCGAGTTTCACCACTATGGGATCAACACCTTAGATATAGTGAATACCGCGATGTATAGAGTTAGAGAGACTAGTTTTAGGTGCTACACTTGTGATGCCTTTATGAAAGAGAATAACAAACTCTAATGATGCAAGTGACATGACCTTGATTTTCACCAAGTCAAAGTTGAAATGCCCTAGGCAAGCAGATATGATTTTCCCTTAATTGGTGCCATCCTTCATGCCACATCATCTACTCTGCAGTTTCTTATAACAAATGCCTTGGGCAGTAGGGGGCTCAGGAAACAAGAGTGTAGGAAGAGTTCTGATCTAGGGAGGAGTAGGGTATATTTGGGACTACTAGCATTCAGAGGAAGAGGAAGTAAGTTCAGAAAAAGGAAACTGTAGAAGCAATTATTGTTAGACATTTGAGGAGATTTTAAGATCAAATTTCTTGAATATTTAGATAGAAGGGGACAAAAGAAGGTCCCAAGATTGTCTCGGGCAACGAAAAGGGTCAAAGTAGTTGATAGAGCAATTCAATAAAGGCTCGAGGAACACATCATGAGAAAATCACATTTCTTAAGATTTGGAAATATTCCTAGGATGGAACTAAATTGTTAACTTCTGTTTGGCCAAGTTACCAAGGATGCAGTAGAACATCTATTTATTCTAGACAATATTTGGAAAAGAGGAACATTATGGATGATGAATAAAAGATCCAAGAGTTTACGTATACATTATAAATGATGCTTGAGAGTGGTATATATGTTACAAAAAAGATAAGGATAGAAGTTGAGTACACATTGTGGAAGCTTTCAAGGATGATTCTCATTTTTTTGAAATTGGGACAAAAAGTGGTAATAAAATGAGAGAAATTGTGTAGGGCCCTAATGAGATTGTAGCAGAAATCATCAAAAGAATTAAGACTACTCAGAGGAAGTTAGAGGATCCATTAACAAAGAAACAAAAAGATCGAATGGTTTGCTTTTCGACTGAAGTGTTACCTTAGGAAAGAACCTAACAGCAAAATATTTGAGTCTTACATGAAATCTTTGGAGTTTGCTATGAGTCAGTTATCACAAAGTTGGATGTCATCTGATGCACATTATAGAACACCTTTAGAAGCTAAAAACTTAAAACTTAGATGAAGGCCTGGAAACTACAAAATGAATTGGCAATGAAGCATGTATACTCAGATTAAAATCTTTCAATAAACTATAGGAACATCTCTAAATGTCCTCTTTTTGTTCATATTTCTTAGTACTGTTATACCTTACTCTGCTGTAAGTTGCTAATTGATGAACTCTGAAGGATGAAAAGCTCCAGTGTAGGATGGACTTGCTCTTGAATTTGTTCTATTGAACCATAGGAACTGCATCATATGGTTGCTTGCTTATGTGTTGACTTATATATATATGTGTGTTTTCTTATCCTTCTAAGTTGTAAACTATATCTTTAGGATGTGTGTGATGATGTGATATGATTTAAGTCTTTCACAATGATACATGTCCCTCTTTACTTTTAGAGTAATGCGTCATTTACTTCCTCGTTGCAGGTGTGTTACTATGAAATCCAACTTCTAATTTAAGATATATGTGACTTCTTTGAACAGAAGAAGGCATTTTTTATTTGAATAAAGAGAACTATTGATAAAACAATCTAACAAGGCTCCTTTTATAATATCTGTATCTATGGTTATAAGACATATTGATTCCTATGTTGTATGTCTTATTAAATTTGAGTTCTTGTAGGTTCACAAATGGACACAAGTAACTTAGCAAATGCGAGTGATAGTAAAAAAGGATTGGAAGGCACAGGGTTGTCCCTTCCTGTGAATTTTCACGGGAATCTGAAGAGTGCCCATGATGACAATGAGCTTAATGACCTCCTAAAGAACCTTAGAGCGACAAAGACTCCAGTAAGTACTACACATTCAAATTCTCTTAAACTTTGCAACGTTTAATTGTTATAAGGAGGTATTTGTAGGTTCTGATGTTTGAGTGCATGATTAGAGAAAGCCAAAATTTTATAGAAAACATATTAACATGAATATTGCTTTGGTTGTGTAGGCAGTAATTACCTATGGAGCGTCTTGGTAAGTCTAAAATGCTTTCCCTTTGAATGATTCTTATACATTTTAATCAATATGCTGATATTTTCTGTAACAATGCAAGCCCATTTAAAAGATGATAATAATAATAATAATAATAATAATAAAAAATGACATTTTAAAGACATTTGGCAATCTATTATAAGTAATATATATATGTTTTGTTTGATGATGAAATAAAGCTATTGCTTGAGGTCCCTTGATGGGCACAGGTCCCAGGGAATTTATATATATATATATATCGATTGATGATGAAATAACGTAAAATTACCTTTAAACTCAGAGAGCTATTGTCTGAGGTCCCTTGATGGCCACAGGTCCCAGTGACCTTGGTATCAATCTTTCATCATCAATCAAAGTATATATACAATGCTCTTTTACGAGCAAATTTTTGATTTTTGTTGGTCAAGAATCTGCCTTAGGTATGGAATGTTTCATCCATGGACCCGGACAACATTGAAAGGCCGAAAGGAAGAAATGCCTTCCATGCCAATCTCCAGAGAGGGCTGGTTCCCTTGCTACTCTAAACTTGGGTTGGAGTTAAAGAAACAGGAAAGGAATGATAAATGACTGAAAGGGATGGGAAATGTGGCTGTGAGCCAGATTAATAGGGGGTGATGAACAAACAACACGATCACTTAGTTGTACTTTAAACCAATAATTCTTAGTACAAAAGATGTAACAAAAATTAAAACTAAATGCCCCCACAATATGCAAGCTCCAAAATTATTCTAGCGTTTACTCTTTATCAGAAGCTAGATCCAGACATAGAATTATAGCTATCAGACAAGGAAGCAAATTTAATAGAAATAAAGAGTAGAAGGCATACACATGAAAGGGATTCATATTTAGAGCCAAGGATCCTTTGTATTCATAGCAGAGCTTAGGCACAGTAGTTTTCTAGCAAAACGTCCATCATTTTACATTAGAATTGCTAATTTTTAAAGAGGATTCCGCCTCTAAAACACAAATGCCCAACCACAAAACATCGCGGTGGCAGCCAAGATTTGATTCCAGCACTCATCAGAAAGTAATGGAGCATGACTCGAATTTGATGACTCCTTGAGAAGTAGCTGCATGGCTTCAATGCGACGACGTGATTCGCCTGCAATGACGCCTCCTTACTTGTTGGAACCGTCTCGATGATGAAAATCGGATTCTAGGATCTAGGGGGATTGGATTTAGATTCTTCTCTGACCAACCACCATTAAATGAGTGAAAGCGTGATTCTGAAAGCTGCTTCAGGCGACCGCTATTTGAAACAGAGGAGAAAATGAGTTTCACTGAGAAGAGGCGCGAAAGGGAGTTTCGATGCCTCCTTCGAGCGAAACAGGAATTCGTTGGTGTGGGCCCCAACTTGCCTTTTTTTGAGCGTTGACCCGAAAAGGACCTTCGCTCTGCTCTTTGCTCACAGCAGGATCGCCAGACGCGTCATGGAACGCCACTTGGAAGTCACTTTGCGAATATCGAAACTCTTTGTTGCCTTGCTGGAGTGGTGGGACCCAGTATGCAGTTTTTTATTTACCAGAAAATGACAAAAAGTGCTTTTGTGCACGCAAGCTCCGAAATGGGCTTGCGCTCTCAAGTTGGGGTGAAAGCAGTTGGGCCCCACTTAGTTTCGGCCATCTTCTAGCCCGACATGGGTTTGGGCTCTCAAGTGGGGTGAAAGCACCTGGGTTCCCACTTGCATTTCGATCGAAACTGATTGCGCTGGCTTTAGAAAACGACAAAGGCGCTTTCGCCCATACAAACTCCGAAATGGGCTTGCGCTCTTGAGTGGGAGCGAAAAGGTTTGGGCCCCACTTGGCATTTTGGCCAAAACTGAGTTGTGCTGGCCTTAGAAAACGACAAAGGTGCTTTCGCCCATACAAGCTCCGAAATTGAGTTGCGCTGTTGAGTGGGAGCAAAAAGGTTTGGGCCCCACTTGGCATTTCAGCCGTCTTTTAGCCCGAAATGGGCTGGTGCGTCAAGTGGGGGCGAAAGCACTTGGGCCCCACTTGCACTTCGGCCGACTTCTAGCCCGAAAAGGGCTCTCGCTATACTCCTCCGAAATCAAGCTGCGCTGAAGCATGGCGCGAAACTACTCTTGCCCACGACTTAAAAACAAAGACCCTGCGTGATGAGTGAAAGGAAAGGACTGCATGCTTCCTTGAGCGCAACCAACAAATCTTGACAGCAAAACATGGAAAAAAAGGAACACATTCTGAAAAAGAAGAGTTTTTCAGGGAAGAAGAGATTATTACATTTAAAAATTTCTCACAAAAGAAAACAATGTGGCAGGGATGCCAACAGTTTTCTAAATAACTTTCATAAATCACCCTACTTTTTGTTCTCTTTATCAACTTTACATTCTTTCTTTTTCTACAAAAGAAACTTTCCTAAATTTCCTTGCTTTTTGTGTACTTTAACACACTTTTCTAATAATTTGCATATTTTTTTGCAGTACCTAGCTTATAGCATTTATGCTTTCCTATTTCCATCCATGCATATCTGCTATTTATATTTTTGGAATCTTTAGGATAGCATGTTGGTCAGAGATCTGCCTTAGGTATAAAATATGTCATTCATGCGCCCTAGACCCGGCCAACATTGAAAGGCCGAGAGGAAGAAATGCCTCCTATGCCAATCTCCAGAGATGGGCTGGTTCCCTTGCTATTCTAACTGGGGGGATTTGAGGATAGAGAACGGGAAAGAAATTAAATGACTGAAAGGAATGGGAAATATGGCCACAGGCTAGATAGAACAGGGGTGATGAACTAACAACACGATAACTCTACTGTACGTCGAATCAAATAGCACTCAATACAGACAACTAACAGAAATTAAAACTAGGCATCTAACATGCGTAATCTCCAGGGCTACTCCAGGGTTCACGTTTTATCAGAAGCTAAATCTAGATATTAGAATTCAAGCCTACAGATAAATCAGAGAATTTAATAGAAGATAAGCAATAGAAGACATACACACAAAGTAGAAGTCCAGAGTTAGAGCCAGACATTAGCTGTATTGATAGCAGAATTCGAGTTACATCAAGCTTCTAGCAAACGTCCATCGTTTTACAATAAGAGAGCAGGCTTATATAGAGAATTCTGCCACTTGAAATATTTAATGCACACCTACAAAATGTGGCGGTGGCAGCCAAGATAAGATTTACAAGGAACTACAGTTATGAAACAGTAATCAGGCATGGCTGGAACTGATGACTCCTCGAAATGCAGTTGCACCCCTTCAATGCTTTGATAGATTCAGCTTGTTGGCGTTGCCTCCTCACTTGTTGGAACCGCTTCCGTGAAAGATAGGATCGTGAAATCCTGAAACGTTGAGTCTGGAAGGTTCCCGAACCAACTGCGTTTAATCAGATAAGGATGCGCTGTGTCTGTTGTCGAGGAGCATTTATGGGGAGTCCTAACCGAAGTGGGGAGAGCCGGACTGAAACAGGCGCTCTAGATGTAAGCCTTACTCATGTTTCGCTGATTTCTGGCCCGAAACGGGCTTGTGCTCAAAAACTACAGTGAAACAACTTGATAGTTTGAGAGTAGTGTGGATGGTGAAAAGTCAAAGGTAGAAGCGTTGATAGATACTCCCGAAACTGTCTTGCGCTTAGGAATGGAGCGAAACAACTTGACAGTTTGGGAGTAGTGCGAGTGGTGAAAATTCAAAGGTAGAAGCGCTACTAGATACTCCCGAAACTGTCTTGCGCTTAGGAATGGAGCGAAACACCCCGCTGTATTGGAATGAGCGCCAGCGTTTGAATGGTCAAAGGCCAAAGCGCTGTAGATGGAAGCGAAAGTGCTTTGCGCTTGGGGATAGGAGCGAAACATCCTAGAGACTTGGGAGTTGAGATGGCGTTGAAAAGTCAAACAACCAAGCGTAGCTAAGCAGGATGGAAAGGGCCTTGCGTTGAAAAATAGAGCGAAACATCTTTATGGCCTAGGGAACGGTGCCAGAGTTGAAAGAGTCAACGGGGGGAAGCGCTCCTTTCAATTCCGAATTTGCCTTGCACTTGGGGACGGGAGCGAAACACCTTGGCGCTTCACTTGTATCCTTTCTTTGGGGACTGCACTGCGCTTTGAAAAGTCAAAGCGCAAAGTGCACCTTCTAGCCCCGAATTGGCCTTGCGCTCCTCAACTGGAGCGAAACACGCTGGCCACACTTAGCCGTTTTTTCATTGGAATCACTGTTGAGGTTTAAAAAGTCAAAGTCCCCCGCGCTCCTCAGGAAGGGTGCAAAAGCATTGCGCTCCATAGGCAGGGCGCAAAGGCGTTGCACTCAAGGATTTGAGCGCAATACTTTGTGTTTACTCAGCACCTCTTTTACGAAGCTGGTCTTCAGTGCGCCATGGTCCAAACGGGCCTGCGCTCCTCTTCTTGTTCAAAACCAACTTATGCCTAGGGACCTGGTGTGAATTATGCTTGTTCCCCAAAAGAGAAAGCCCTGCATGATGAGTAAACAAAAACAACTGCACAGTGCTTTAGGTGCAACCAAGAGAATTTTGACAGTAAAATTCAAGAGAGAGAAAAATGTATTTTGAATAATGAGAATAGAGTTTCTGAGGAGCAAAAATTACTGGACATCAAAATATACATAATGTTGCAGAAATGACATCTCTGGCGGCTCGCGGGGAAATTGAGCTCGCCTCAATGTCGAAATCCCAGGCCTTATCCGTTGGGCTCATAGTCATCATCACTATCACTTTCTGAATGCTCGCTGGTAGCAACAGACTCTTCCTCCAACTTTTCTCTTTCTGTTTCCTCCTCTTGGTGCGCACTATGTTGCTCTTCCTCGCGCCCCACTACTTCGTCTTGGTGCTCATCTCCCTCGTCTTGAGACTCTTGGCCTGCACCTTCCTGGGGCTCGTGGCTTTCGCCTTGGGCTTCTTCCTGAGCCTGAACTTCCTCCTGCGCTTGAACCTCCCCCTGCGCCTGAATTTCTTCTTGCACCTGGACTTCTCCATGCCGTTGAGGAGGCTCAGGTGGTGCGAGTTGCTCCTGAATGCGGTCATAAGTCGCCTGGACCAGGTCCCAATCGTCTTCGTTGATCGCGTCACGCCTTTGGAGCTCTCTTATCAGGTATATGAAGGTTTCCAGCTGGCAAACGTCAGCATAATTAAACCTCTCGCTAAGATCTACTAGACAAGCTTCCATCCGCGTGAATCTGGCCGCATACTGCATCACCTGAAGCTCGGTAATGGGCTCTTCCTAGCTGTCAATCTCTGAAGTATCATTTTCAAAGGTGTCCCAGACTGATTGCAGCTCTTCTTTTGTCAAAATACGGTCTCCCTCGTCAGGGAAGCTGGGGAAATCGATCTACGCCAGAGTCTCAAAGTACAATAGAGAAAGGTTCCTTTCTTTTTCAAGCATGTCTATCAGACTTTGGGCGTTTCGGGCTGCCTTCGCCTTCTTGAATAAATATTTCAGCGTTATACTCGCAGTTGCCCATGACCGAGCAAGCTCGATGCCCATTTTGTCTAGGGTTTGTGCCTTCATGGCAAGCTCTAGCCATTCGTCAGTGTCCCGCTCGGCATCCTCTACGATGGAAGCCCCGTGGGAGACTAACTTCTTGGCCTCCCAGATGAACGCCAGGAGTGATGCCGCCTTGCGTGCTCTAACTCTGAAGTTGGTCAGGAAGCGACGGCACACCTCCTTAACACGATCCTTTGATAGGACCTCTGCTTGCTCGGCCTTTGCTGTCAACCGAGCCTATAGCTTCTGAATCTGAGCATCTAAAACTTGCAGTTGGTTTTGTGCTTTGAGGCGCAACTGAGATTCTTTCTTGTATGTCTCCACCTCGTTCCAGACTGATTACCCGCTGCTGCAACTGCTCCACTTTGGACTGTGATTCTTCAAGCTGCACCCTCGTGAGTGCCAGGGTCTCTTCAAATTCTATATTTTTGGCCTCAGCCTTGTAGCAGCGCGCTTTGAAGTGGTCTATGTGGAAGTAGAGGGATGTTGCCTCAACATGGATGTTTCCGACCTTCTCCGCGGGATCGAGCGTCCTCATATCTTCCATTGTATGACGGTAGGAGTAGTTTGTTGCCGTCATCTCTCCTAATGGCTTTTGGACCTTGGGCACTTTTTCCATCCTGTGGAGCTGCATATTTTGAGGATCAAACATGGCCCTTTTTTCCACTTGGGCCGGCGCCTGTGCATTTTTTCTCTTCTTGCCCTTAAGCCAGGTTGAGGAGTTCTGCTGTGCCCGGCGAATACTCTCTGCAATTGGGCCTTCCTCGCAAAACTCCAGCTCTGCCTCCATTGACTCCTGCATTCTGTAGAGCGGCGCAAACGCGAATAGAGCCCGTTGAGGGGTGGATTCGAGAGATGAGTCTAGAGCGGCTGAGGCAGCGATTGTAGCAACCTTAGGAGACGTCGGGGTTTGCACGGCTGCAACTGGGATGTTAGGATCTGGGGGAGGAATCTCCATGGAGGTTGTTGCTACGGCTACTGAGGAGGGGGGAATGGGCGAAGAATGGCCAAGACCCACTGTGGCAGCGGATGTTGCGACTGAATGAACTAATCCTTGGGGGGCAGGAACGAATGTTACTGGGAAAGTGAATGTGTTGAATACTGACGCAAAAGCGTCAAATGATTGAGAAACCAGGGGGAGGGAAGAAAGGGGCAGCGACTGAAACAGAGGGTTAGGCAAGACTGCAGCAGGGACGTCGAATACGATTTGGGTAGACAATAGGGTTTCGGTGCCGGGAAGGGAAGTCTCCAGAGGGGCGGAAGAGGGAAAGAAAGGGATAGAGGACGCACTTGCGGGCTCGGAGACCTCCAAAGCCGAAGTGGTGAACTGCTGCATTATTGGACTCGCTCCTCCTTTGTCTGATGTCTCTTTTTCCAAATTAATGAACGGGACTTCTTGCTGCGTCTACTGGATGCGTTGCACTTGCTGCGCCGGATCAGGAACTTCTGAAGCGCCACCTCCTATGGCTGCTGATGCAGCCGGAGGGTTTGTACCAAAGGGGCGAGTCAGAGTAGTCCGAGGCCTCTTCGCAACGTTTTGGGGCACAGGTGCAGCAGGAGCGCTCCTCTTCTTTGGAGTGGCCTCCTCTTCTAGGAGTGGTTGCTTGCCCTTACCCTTGACAAGTGGCGCTTGACTAGCATGCTGTTCCGGAATTGCCGCCACGTCTTCAACCCTGTTGGGGCTTTGGGTACTCCTAGGCACAATGTTGGCGAAGAAGACGGGCCGGTAGGTTTCATAATACTTGTCGAATGCCTCGGAGAAATTTTGATCCAATACAAGCGTTGGGTCGGATGCTCCCTTTCCATTGTGGACCCTCATGATCCACCAGTTCGCGATTTTCTCATCCGACCAGTCCGGCACTTTGTTTTTTATCGCCTTGAACACTCGGTCATCAGGGTCGTGCGCCGGATTCTGTGCAGGGTTGTACTCGGCCTCCATTATGTAGAACTCATGCCACGGGGGGAAGGAGACCATCCTTTCCACGTGCCATTCTAGGTCAAGCCCGGAGGGGTTATTGCGTTGCGCCTGGATGTCCGGGCGCGGACAACAGTGAAAGCTCTTTGCTCTGATTTTGTCTCTAAAAAAATTCAGCGGGTCGTACTGCCACCATTGGGGTAGGTCAATCAGACCAAACTCGTACAGAGTTACCACCAAAAAGGCGTTCTGCCCGTTCTCTGATACTTTGATGTCGTCGAGCTCGAAAGGCCAAGGGCAGGTGTGCTGCCTTTTTCGTCCCTTGCCGTACGTATCATCTGCGAAGTCACACTGACGGGCGACTTCGAGGGCGAATAGGTATTCAGTTGTGTAGTACGACAATAAGAAGGGTTTGCCAGTAAACCCGAAGATTCGCACAACAAGGCCTTGCGTTAGCTGAAAAACGTCACCGAGCAGCCCTTGTACCACATAGTCTCTCATCGGCCTTGGCACCCGTTCACAGACACCGTATATGATTTCCAAGGCTGGACCAAGGAACACTCTGTTGAAGTTGTAGTAGGACTCGCGCCTTGACAGGCTTGTAGTCCACTGGTAAACGGGGAGCGCTTTGCCCTTCTGGTATGTGCGGCTCGTGGCAATGAAGGCGAAACGGCTGTGCGCATGCATGTGGTAGAAGTTCCACGCCATGAACGAGCAGCTTCGGAACGCCATGCTTCCGCTTTGCATTCCGCACAACTGGATATGCAGCTGTCGCGACACCCAGTTTGCCCAGTCGAAAAAGACAGGCGTCACTCCCTGTGCCACGACATTGGGAGAATAGAATTCTCCATGAGATATACACTCGACAATTGATACCTGCCAGTTATATACTTGGGTGTCCGTGGAGAGCCCGGTGATCCATGCCAGCATGGAGTAGAGGTCGGGATTTTTGAACTTCCTCAAAGATTTGGGGAGTTCTGGCAAAGTTCCGGGCGTAGGCTTCTCCGTCAGCTGAGCTTCCATAAACTGCCTCATCTGCACTGTGTTGGTATATCTCTCATTTTGCTCAGTGCTATTAATTTTTCTGATAGTAAAATCATCAGGAGGCCCTTGCCCACAGGCGAAAGCCTCGCAAATTTTTTCGGTAGAGATGGAGAACAACCTTCTCTCTTTTGCATCCCGGATTGACCTAGTCTTGGGGTCGTAAAATTTGGCGATTGCGCAAATTAGCTCCGGGCAAGGGTGCACAGGCGTGCATAGGTACCAATACAAGTAGGAGTGGTAGGCGACTGTCCGATTGCTCAATGGTGCCCAAAAATTAGGCCAAAATCCTCCTTGAAAAATGAGACGCACCGTATTTATTTCATGACAGGTTCTGCTTTGGACTGCGCGCCTGCAGCGTTGGAGAAAGCGCCTGACGCTTGGGGGAGAGGAAGTTTTTGCTTCGAACATGTTTTCACCGTTCTTCGGACCAACAATGGCTTTTGCTCAGAAATTGGAGCACAAGGTCCATTCGCTCCTGGAAATCCCGAAACTGGGTTGCGCCCTAAAACCAGAGCGCTTAGGTATTCTTGGGATTGGCACCAGGGTTGAAAAGTCAACCGCTGTTGCGCCCTCCCTCGTTCCATTCATGCCTTGCGCTCGAAACCTGAGCGCAACGCCTTGGCACTTGAAACTTGAGCACAACACCCTGTCCTTAGTGCTCTTTTTCTCGTGATTCGAACCACGCCTTTGAAAAGTCAAAGACCAGTTCCTCCTTATCAGGAGCGAAAATGCCCTGCGCTCTCGAATTGGAGTGAAACGCCTTAGGGTCTTGGGGGCAGCGCCAGAGTAGAATAGTCAACGACCCTTGCGCTCATACTTGGTGCGAATCTGCTTGGCGCTCGGAGATGGGAGCGAAACACCTGTGGCATATTTTCCTTGGGAGGTGCGCTGCGCTTTGAAAAGTCAAAGCAAGAAGCGCTCTCAGCAGGAGCGAAACAACCTTGCGCTGGCCAAGCAGAGTGAAACACCTCTCAACACTTAGGATTTTTCGTTAACAATTGTTGCTGCGCTTTGACTGGTCAAAGGACAAAGTGCACCTTTTAACCTTGAATTGGCCCTGCGCTCTTCAACTGGAGCGAAACAGCATTGTGCTGGGTAGTAGAGGCACCACGTCCTCTAATTTCGACTTTTAGCCTTCCTTGATCTACGATGACACCGTGCTTCGCATTTTCGCCCGATTTACCTTCGAGAAGGCGTTGCGTTTATCAACTGGGGCGAAATGACCTGGGCGCACTTACGTTTTATCGCCTGAGGGTGGGTTTTGCTGCTGTTTAGCCAGAACGACCCTGTGCGTTCCCTTCATCTTTTGCCTTTACCTCTTAGAGCTCTGAGATGTAGCCTTGATCTTATGAGGGAGGGAAACCCCCTCCTTTCGAACTACGGGGCGCTTTGAAACTGCGACATTATTCTTGCCTGGGAATGATGAAACGGCGGACTTGATGCCCTTGCAAACCTGTCATTCCTGAGCGTTGGAAACTGCTATTTTTCTTTCTATCCTTGGCTCAACAGAAGAACTGAAATAAAACAACTGGATTCCTCGGAACCCCCTTGCCAGCTAGGATTCTGGCCCAAAAACTGCGCTACTGATAGCGCGAAAGGGGGCGAAGAGATATACTCCGGGAAAAGCAAATATGCATAAGCAAATACAAGAAAATAAAAATATATATAGCCTGATAAAACTTTTCATACTACCTCTCACTGGTAGTACGCCTTCAGATGAAGGCCATTAACTGATAACGGAAGAGTAAACCCGTTCAGATCTTGCAGGGTGAAAGAGTTCACCGGATGGACCTGAGAAATCCGAAACGGACCCTCCCAGAATGCGTCAAATTTGTCGTGATTTCCGGGCTTGGAATTTTTCTCATTCCATTTTAGCACCAAATCGCCAACCTGGAAGGTCCGATCGGAGGTCTTTTTGCCGAACCAATTTTTTGTGGTGACGGCATGTTTCATGAAAGCCTCATAGGCTTTCTCTCTTTCCTCCTCCAACTGCAACAGTTGGGCAATCCTGATGCTGATAGGATCAAACTCTTCGTCTCCACCGTCCAACGATCGGAGAGACTGCAACGCGGGCAACTCAATATGCGCAGGAAGCACTGCTTCTTTCCCGTACACCAGGGAATATGGGGACGTCTTGATGGATTTCTTAATGGAAATTCGGTCAGCCCATAATGCAAAGTCCAGAAGCAGATGCCAAGTCCGCTTGTTGTCTTCCAATGTCCTCTTCAGGATCCTAAGTAAGTTTTTATTTGTAGACTCCGCCAAACCATTGCCCTGCGGGTAATAATTTGACGAAGTTTTTAGGTAGATACCATACTTACTGGCGAATGCGCACATCTTGGCCCCAATGAAATGGGAACCATTATCAGTTACTATGGCATCCGGTATCCCGAAACGGGTTATCAGCCCTTCCAGAAAGGCGATGACCACGTCCTGGTTAGCTCGCTTGGTGGGCACTGCTTTTGTCCACCGGGTGAAATAGTCCGTGGCCGTCAAGATATACTTGTGCCCTGCAGAAGAATTGGGCTCTATTATCCCAATGAAGTCTAAACCCCATTGTTGAAATGGAGCCTCGACCTGAATCGGGTGCAGAGGCAGAGAAGCATTCCTGGTGCGGCCGACATACCTTTGACATTTGTCGCACTTCTGGCTAACACTGAAGGAATCAGAAAAAATGGTGGGCCAATAATAGCCCGCTTTTATTATCTTCAAGGCCATAGGCCTTCCCGAAAAATGGCCCCCGGACATTCCAGAATGGAATTCGTCCAGGATTTTCTCTTTTTCTGTCCCCCTGACACATCTCAGGAGGACACCGTCAATGTTTCGATGAAACAATCCACTGGGTAACAATACGTATCTGCAGGCCTGAAGCCTGAACCTCCTCCTCTGCGAAGAGTTGAGGCCGGAAGGGCACTGTCCCGTGCTGAAGTACTCCACTAGGTCCTCTGTCCAATCTCTGCCGGATGAAGACCGATTTGCACAATTGCTCTCCTGCGCTGGGTCATCCCATTGGCAAGCTGTCACCTCTGAGGCGGCACTCCGGGCAAGCTCTTGGCATAAGGCTCGGCCACGGACCAGTTTAGTGGGTCGGACCTCTATATCAAACTCTTGGATCTTGGAGATCCAACCTGCCCTCTTATTGCCGAGTTCGCCTTGGATGATGAAGTTTCTAACGTCCGGGTGTATCACGTACACTATCGTCTTACTCTGAGAGACGAAATGACGAAACTTCTTCAGCGACCTCATCACCGCATGGACTTGTCTTTCAATGAAATTGAACTTTTCCTCATGCGGGAGGATAACTTGACTCAGGAACGCAATTGGCCGCTCGTCCCCGTCCTCATTTTTCTGGGTAAGGACAGCTGCGTAGCTCTCCGGCTCTCCGACAGCGTAGAGGATAAAATCCTTGGAGTAGTCGGGGTTCACCAGAACGGGGGCCTGGGCGATTCTCTCTTTTATCTCTTTGAATGCCCGCCTTCTCTCCTCGGTCCATTGGAACTCAACATCCTTCTTGAGGAGTTCCGTCATCGGCTTGACTACCTGGGCGAAGTCGGAAATGAATTTCCGAACAAAATTAATCTGCCCGAAGAAGGATTGGAGGCCCTTCTTGCTTGCTGGAAGAGGTAGCTTGAGGAGGGCTTCCGCCCTGGTAGGATCTATAGCTAGTCCTCTTTCCGAGATGACGTGGCCCAGGAGCTTACCCTCCTTGACCGCGAAGATTGACTTCTTCGGGTTTATTGAGATCCCGAATTCCCGGTATTTCTCAAACACCTGTCGTAAATGTAGATCGTGTTCTTCCCTTTTGTGGGAAAAAATAGTCATGTCATCAAGATAAATAACAATGATGCGATTGAGCAACTCACCAAAGGCTAAGTCCATTGCTCTCTGGAAAGTTGCGCCAGCGTTTGAGAGGCCGAACGACATGCGCTGGTATGCGAAGGTGCCCCACTTGGTGGTGAAGGCAGTCTTGAACTGGTCTTCATCTTTGACCCAGATCTGATTATACCCTGAAAAGCCGTCCAACAGAGAGAATCTCTGTGCTCCTGCCACTACATGAAGTATTTGGTCAATTTGGGGCAGTGGATAATGATCCTTCAACGAAGCCTGATTAAGGTTCCGGAAGTCTACGCAGAGGCGGATGTCTCCATTCTTCTTTCGGACTGGGACAAGATTCGCCACCCAAGAAGAGTGCTTGATGGGATATATAATTTTTGCCTCGAGCATCTTCAGGAGCTCGACCTTCATCAACATCTCTATCTTTGGATTGATAGGCCTTTGCTTTTGCCTGACAGGTTTGACTCCCTCCTGGAGCTCGATGGTATGCTGGAAGACATCCTTGTCATACCCCTTCAGGTCGCGGTAGCTCCAGGCGACAATGTCCGGATATTCTTTACAGAGGGTTCTGATTTGCTCTATCTCCAATGGTGTGCAATCAGTTCCCACTTTAATCGTCTTCCCGGGCTCTAGTTCAAGCTCTTCATACTCTCTCGCATCCACCTTAATCTTGTGGGGGAGAGACCTGTCATCCTGGTCGAACAAACTTTCAAGGGTGATCAAGCCCTTAGGGAGGTGGTTGTTCTTCAGCTGAATTAGGCCCTCATATTCTTCTTCGTCGAGGGCTCTTTCTTCGATATTTCCTGCTTCATCAATCAAAAAATTGACGATCT
The DNA here is from genome assembly GCA_028583015.1 of Wollemia nobilis. NCBI lineage: Eukaryota > Viridiplantae > Streptophyta > Pinopsida > Araucariales > Araucariaceae > Wollemia > Wollemia nobilis. The sequence goes on from JAQPPZ010017235.1 coordinate 20,971,556, forward strand.
GCTCGTCACTATCAAAAACCTGCCAATGAATGTTTTTGTCAGGCACCGAGGGCCTATAGATCACCCTCACTGCCTTTGGCTTTTGCATTATATTCTCGGCAGGGGAGCACCTGGCTCCAATAGACGCTAAAACATCGGCATGCTTATTCCGCTCCCGCGAAATAGACTGAATGTTGAGAGCCGAGAAGGACTCAAGCAGATCCCATACCTTATTACGGTATGCTTTTAAATAGTGTTGCTTGGCAACACACTTATTCGTCACCTGGTTACAGATCAGCTCTGAATCGCCGAAGATCTACAATTGCTTTATTCCGAGTTTCTCCGCTTTTCGTAACCCCAAACACAGGGCTTCATACTCAGCGACATTATTTGTACAACTCCACGCGAGCCTGTACGAGTAAGTCTTCTGATTTCCGAATGGAGAGACGAGGACAACTCCTGCTCCAGCGCCGTTCTTGCATCGGGCGCCGTCGAAGAAGAGCTTCCATAGTTGATCGTCCATGGGGTCTGCGTCACTCGGGACCTTAGCCTTTTCAGGCTTGGTAATCGAGTAACACCCGATGTCCGATTCTATCATAGCGTTAAAATCGCGCATAGAGAACTCATCCTCTATGCGGAGCTCGTCAAGAGCTTCCTCCATCAGCTCTACCTTTTCTTCTACTTCCTCTACTTCGTCAACGATGTTGACTGAGTCCATGGGTTTTTCCGCATCCTGGATCCTTTCAATGTGAAAGGTAGAGGGCTTTTCATTAAAAATTTTGATCCTCCTTCCTCTGAAGGGGATCTCCAGGTGCGAATAATCGAGAGACAGATAGCCTCCAAGCTTGGCAGTGAATTCCCTTGATAAGCACATGCTAAAATAGGGCTCCAAGTCTACTACCACAACTTCTTGAATCACTGTGATCTGCGACATCTTGTGCAACACGATCGGGATGTCCTTGATGACCCCCACTGTCTTAACTGGAGTTCCATCCAGTTGAAGCACTCCAGGACTGCTCCTGGTGTACTCCATGCCCATGATTTCGCATACAGCTTTGGGCATTACAGTGGTGGCAGCGCCAGAATCAACCATGCAATTATGCACGACCCACCCTTCCATCCTGAGGGATAGATAAAATGGCGGCGGCCTGTTCTTCCCGGTGGCGGAGGTGGTCAGCGGTTGTGTCAAGACGGTCTGAGTTGGCCTCTCCTTGCCCTTAACGGACTTGAGGGATTCCTGCAACAGGTCGACTTGACCAGGCAGTTGGAGCGCGTCAAAGAGGCTTACCTTAGCCGGAGTCTTCCTTAATTCTTCGACGATGCTGTATGCTCCAGCACCAGACTCGCCTCCCTCTTTAGCGGTTTCGTACCGGGTCCGGTACTGTTGTGTTGCTTCCACTCTCTGGCGCTTGGTCAGTGAGGGGTATCTTAGCTTTTCTCTCACCTGATCTCTCGCTTCGGTTTGGGGTTGAGAGGTTGAAGCTTGCGGCTGAGGGGTCCTCCCTCTTGCTCTTGGAGGGAGGTAGTCCTTTAGTCGAGCAGTGTCCGCCGGCTCTGATACTTGAACTGGCTCCTTTTCTGGTGGCGGGGGTGCCTTCTCACTTGGCAGTTTGGGATTGGCAGGCACCTTGAATGGTTCCATCTGAACCGGATCGACCTCAATTGGCTTCTTGCCCGTCCTCATCAGAACGGAGACCTGCTCGACAGGGGGAATCATGCAATTACGGTCAGTTTCCCTTATCATATTTACTTGTCCGCCAGGTGCGCTTTCTGCAAGTGTCTGCACATAGTTCAGATGAACCATGCAAGTTTCTTCGCCATGCGGGTCATTGCAGGTGGAGCACCGATAAGCATCGCCGAGTTTCTCTCATGAGCTCTACCGGTGGGAGCAGCTTGCTCCCTAGTGATCGGAGGAGGAAATCTCCTTGGCTGATAGCTTTGATCATTTTGCCTCCTCATGACGGTCATCTCGTTCGCAATCGTTTTCACATATGCACGCAAATCCTGCAACTCTTTGACCTGATCCGCATTTAAAGCTGCCTGAGTCGCGGGCGCGGGTAATGGCAATGGTGCCAACGGTGGAGGCAATGTCGGATATTGAGGAGGAGCTGGAAGCTGAGGAGTGGCAGGTGTTTGATACTGAGGAGTAGGTACCTGAAATTGCGGAGTGGGTACCGCTTGATTTTGTGGATTGGGGTTCCACGGTTGATTGGGGTACATCGGAGATGTAGGTGGAGCAGATGCACTGGGATACATGTTCTGCGGGAAATCTGGGTAAATCGGCATGGTCGTCTTTGGAGGCAACTTGCCGATAGCTACCAAGTCAGCTTCAGCCTTCTGGGCCTGCTCGTATAGAGCAAGGGAAGGTGTTGATATTAGCATGCCGGATGCTCATGCTTATATCCGAATGAAAAGCTCTTAGGTAGTAGAAGGCCGCTTGCTCCGGGGTGGGCCGAAGGCCGACGGTGACTCTCTGCCAGGTTCGGGCGAACCTGACATTGAAGTCAGCTATCTCCTCTTGAGGGTGCCTCTGGATTGTTGTGAACTGATGCAACAATGAGAATGGGTCTGCTACTTCATTGAACCCCTTATTAATTGTCCTGCCAATTGGTCCCATGAATTGATGGTGTCGGCCGGAAGCGACCGGTACCAGTAGAGGAGCTTACCTCTAAGTGAGAGCACTAGCAACTTCACCATGATGTCTTCTTCGATGATTTGGTGGATGGTCGCTAGTCCTGCGACGTCTTGGACGTGCTCATGCGTCGTCTTTCCTGTGTCGTCGAATGTGGGTAGAGCCTTCAACGCTGCAGGCGGCACTTGGTTTTGAGCCTGTAGGGCAAGGGGTCCCGAATGATTCCAGGCCGGGAACTGCCTGGGCGGAGCTTGTTGCGCCATCTGGATTGGAACGGTTGGTTGAATCGGAGGATTCGGCTGCGACGGCGGCGGCAATGGCGGACTCGGAACACTTGGTTGAACGTTCGGTTGAACCGGAGGATTCTGATGATCCGGAGAATTCGGAGGATTTGGGGGCAAGCTAGTTGTCGTGCTATCGGGAGTTGGAGTCCGTGAAGCAACAACAACTTCTTGCGAAGATGTCCCGTCTAATGGGATATTCGGCCGGACCACTCTAGGATGCTCTCCTAGAGCGTCGATGTCAAGCTCGAAGAACTCGATTTCTTCTTCTGTATTTCTAGCTCTCCATCTCGTGTGCATGAAGGTGGGCTTTTAAACTGGTCTTCGAGATTCGGAGGTGTCTGAGTTCATATGAGTCGCCAGATGTTCGGATTCGACAGCAATAAGATGAACATCAACTTCTTAATACTGCTTTTGAAGTGGAACGTTTGGGTCCCACCGGGCGTGCCAAAAACTGTTGGTCAGAGATCTGCCTTAGGTATGAAATATGTCATTCATGCGCCCTAGACCCGACCAACATTGAAAGGCCGAGAGGAAGAAATGCCTCCCGTGCCAATCTCCAGAGATGGGCTGGTTCCCTTGCTATTCTAACTGGGGGGATTTGAGGATAGAGAACAGGAAAGAGATTAAATGACTGAAAGGAATGGGAAATATGGCCACAGGCCAGATAGAACAGGGGTGATGAACTAACAACACGATAACTCTACTGTACGTCGAATCAAATAGCACTCAATACAGAAAACTAACAAAAATTAAAACTAGGCATCTAACATGCGTAATCTCCAGGGCTATTCCAGGGTTCACGTTTTATCAGAAGCTAAATCCAGATATTAGAATTCAAGCCTACAGATAAAACAGAGAATTTAATAGAAAATAAGCAATAGAAGACATACACACAAATAGAAGTCCAGAGTTAGAGCCAAACATTCTCTGTATTGATAGCAGAATTCGAGTTACAACAAGCTTCTAGCAAACGTCCATCGTTTTACAATAAAAGAGCAGGCTTATATAGAGAATTCTGCCGCTTGAAATATTTAATGCACACCCACAAAACATGGCGGTGGCAGACAAGATAAGATTTGCGAGGAAAAACACTCATGAAACAGTAATCAGGCATGGCTAGAACCGATGACTCCTCGAAATGCAGCTGCACCCCTTCAATGCTCTGACAGGTTCAGCTTGTTGGCGTTGCCTCCTCACTTGCTGGAACCGCCTCCGTGAAAGATAGGATCCTGAAATCCTAGAAGCGTTGAGTCTGGAAGGTTCCCGAACCAACTGCATTTAATCAGATAAGGATGCGCCGTGTCTGTTGTCGAGGAGCATTTATGGGGAGTCCTGACCGAAGTGGAGAGATCGAGACTGAAATAGGCGCTCTAGATGTGAGCCTTACTCATGTTTAGCCGATTTCTGGCTCGAAACAGGCTTGGGAGCAGTGCGAGTGGTGAAAAGTCAAAGGTAGAAGCGCTGCTAGATACTCTCGAAATTGTCTTGCGCTTAGGAATGGAGCGAAACAACTTGACAGTTTGGGAGCAGTGCGAGCGGTGAAAAGTCAAAGGTAGAAGCGCTGCTAGATACTCTCGAAACTGTCTTGCACTTAGGAATGGAGCGAAACACCTCGTTGTATTGGAATGAGCGCCAGCGTTTGAATGGTCAAAGGCCAAAGCGCTGAAGATGGAAGCGAAAGTGCTTTGTGCTTGGGGACAGGAGCGAAACATCCTGGAGACTTGGGAGTTGAGATGGCATTGAAAACTCAAACACCCAAGCGCAGCTAAGCAGGAGCGAAAGGGCCTTGCGCTGAAAAATAGAGCGAAACGTCTTTGTGGCCTAGGGAACGGTGCCAGAGTTGAAGAGTCAACAGGGGAAGCGCTCCTTTCAAGTCCGAATTTGCCTTGCGCTTGGGGATAGGAGCGAAACACCTTGGCGCTCCACCTGTATCCTTTCTTTGGGGACTGCGCTGCGCTTTGAAAATTCAAAGCGCAAAGCGCACCTTCTAGCCCCGAATTGGCCTTGCGCTCCTCAATTGGAGCGAATCACGCTGGCCACACTTAGTCGTTTTTTCATTGGAATCACTGTTGAGGTTTAAAAAGTCAAAGTCCCCCGCGCTCCTTAGGAAGGGCGCAAAAGCATTGCGCTCCATAGATAGGGCGCAAAAGCATTGCGCTCCATAGGTAGGGCGCAAAGGCGCTGCACTCGAGGATCTGAGCGCAATACTTTGTGTTTACTCAGCACCTCTTTTACGAAGCTGGTCTTCAGTGCGCCATGGTCCAAACGGGCCTGCGCTCCTCTTCTTGTTCAAAACCAACTTACGCCTAGGGACTTGGTGTGAATTACGCCTGTTCCCCAAAAGAGAAAGCCCTGCATGATGAGTAAACAAAAACAACTGCACAGTGCTTTAGGCGCAGCCAAGAGAATTTTGACAGTAAAATTCAAGAGAGAGAAAAATGCATTCTGAATAATGAGAACAAAGTTTCTGAGGAGCAGAAATTACTGGACATCAAAATATACACAATGTTGCAGAAATGACAACACATGTATGGGTTTTACATATAATAACAACATTTATACTAAAAGGAAAAAAAATTAACAATTTTTTAACGAGGCTTTTTTTTGGGCCTCTGAAATTCTTGGAACCAGTCATGCAATAATTCATGTACATAATGAGAATTCGAGGGTGAAGGATTCAGGGTAGGAGGATTCCTTCAGTCTCGTTTACCTAGATTAACCTTGACCTCCTTACTTCATTCACTAAAAATTTTGCCTGCCCCTCTTCCTTTGCTTTTAAAAATTGTCTCCCCATCTTCTTTCGCACCTTTAACCCCTTTTGTATTTGGACTTGGGCATTGTACTTCCTTATCCCTTATGTCATTTTTTTCTTCTAATGGTTGATTTGAATGAACTATAATGGCCTTTGCCATTTGATGATGGAGAGGGGTTTTTCATGCCATTTTCTTAGGAGTGGAAAGTCCTTGATTTCACCTAGCTTCTTCTATGATATGATCTCCTTGTTTCATATTGAAGTTTGCCTCATGCCCAAAATTTTCCATCTCTTTCTCTATCATTTTCACTTTGCAATCTCTTGTCATGTGTCCAGTTTCATGACATTTGCAACATTGGAATGCAATGTTTTCATAATCCACTTGTTGATCCTATTCGCTTGATTTAGATTTAATCCTAATGGACTATGGTAAAGGTTTTAAAATATCCATGGCAACACATATTTGAGTGTATACAACATACTTTCTCTCCTTACCTCCTTAGTAGTTGGTCCCTCTTGGATGAACTCACCTAAAGTACTGCCAATATTCTTCAACACTTCCTTACTGATGAGTTGATAAGGAAGTCCAAAAAGCAATCCACACCTAAAACCTTTTAATAGTCTCTACCTCCATACAAAAATTCTCACTCCATGGTCTTAAATATAAATGCATCTTTGCCCCTAAACCAAGGGCCTCCATTATTTTATCCCTTATTTCTGAATTGGAGAAGATAATGAGGAAAAATCCTTTCGGAAGTAAATTCATGGAGTAATTTGAATTCAATCCCCGCTTCCACTTGATCCGATTTTTAATTTCAGAAAACCCTAGCTAGTATTCATGGAACTTACATATCAACCCTTTGATTTTAAGAACCATTATATCATGCTCGATCATCTCATCCTTGATATTCAATTCTAGTGTAGTATCTGCTACTTGGATAGGGTTTGCTGGAATCTCTTTTCCTCATATCGCTAACTATGGCATCCATACTTCCAACTGGGCATCCATACTTCCAACTAGGGCATCCTTGCTCCCAATAAGGACTTAAAAAAATGACTTTCCTTTCATAATACCTAGAGTTTCTTCACATGTATCCTTCAGTTTTTGAGTTTCTTCTAAGATTTGAAACAATAAGAAATGGTGCTTGCTTCTTGCTTCCTGCTCATGCCTCGCCCTCGCCTTGGCTTGTGCTCACTCCCGACTTGCCCTCTTAATAAGTAAATTTTTTTTTTTTGGTATTGATATTAATAAGTTAATTATTACCATATAATATTATAAATATTTTCAGATTCTTCTACCTTGTCCCCTAAATTTGTATCTGAATTACAATAGATTCTCAAGCCCTCGTGTTCACATTGGAATCACCTAGGAGATTATTACTTGCATTACCAAAGACTTATTGCTAAGTTCTAGGTGCATTCTCATCGAGGAATCCAAGGAATGTTGATGTTATTAAACTTCATTATATAACATGTTATTAAACCTCATTATATAACAAAACAGGGCTTATCTTTATAGATACATGATATTCATCCTTTTAAAAAAGTTTCCTTGACATAGCTCCCCACCATATATTTTTTTAAATTGGTTGTATGGGATTGAAACGACCCCACCTGTATTACATAAAGACCACGTAGTGGTATTACAACAACTTGGCTATTATGCATATATCACTTGGCAAGATTTGAACTCGGGTTTCCTCCTTGAAAATTGAGGAATTTAACCATTTGATTCAATATTAAGATTCACCTATGGGATTGGAACTGTTGGTCATCAAATCTGCCCAGGAAAGGATTTGGGTAAATGAATGCGCCCTAGACCTGGACCAACATTGAAAGGCCGAAGAGAAGAGATGCTCCTCGTGCCAATCTCCGGAGAAGGCCGACTCCTATACTACACTACTTCGGTGTTTAAGATAAGAGTGCAGGAAAGAGATAAACAGAGTAAGGGTGTAGAAAAGACATAAAAGAGTAAAGGAAGAAATTTCAGTAGTTTAGTGGTGGGAAAGAACCAGAAGCACGATTACTAGCCAATAACTTGGAACAGCAGCAAAGAAAACCAAGAATAAACGAAATGAACATAGTATTAGCCCTCCTATGTATCCTCTGAACGAGTTCCAGGATTCTCCTTTCCCTTTCGCCGAAATTCAGGGTTCAGAGTAACGGCGATTAAAAAAAGTGAATGTAGCAGAAACACTATTCACAGGCAGCATAAAAGAAGGCCGACACGACGTCTTCCTCTCCTATGTATCCTTCGGGAAAATTTCAGGGTTCAGTCCCCAATCACACACCTAAATCCAGAGTTCAGAATTACGGTATGCAAATGAAGAAAGATGAAAGAAATAAACGCAGAAGGCAACATACAAGAGAGAAATGGAGCCCAAAGCTCTTTAGTAATAATCGCAGGAATACAAGTTACAACAGCTTTCTAGCAGAAAGTTCCCCCCCTTTTACATTACAATGCCTGGGTTTTTATAGAGGACCCGACCCTTTGAGCCATAATTACACAAAATGGAGAAGTACATCCTCGAAACTTGAGAAGTCGGCTCCTCGCGGCCCTTGTGGCTGAGCTCTCAAATCTGTTACCAAAACTGGAAACTGCGACTGGGTCAACCATGGAAACATGCATTAATGAGCCGTCTGAGCGTCCTTGGCTTCTGGGCGCAATACTCGAGTGGCCGCCATGCTCGCCGGGCTCTTCATCATGGATTGATACTTCGTTTCCAATTGCCAAAGATGAACAGCGGGCTTACCGGGCACGAAAGAAATGCATTTATGAGGCACTTGATCGCCTCGGGAAAATACCCGGCTTGGAGCGCGTGCCTTTTGAAGCGCTTCGCTAAATTTTCATTCGCACTTCTCTTCGCAATAGATTCGAGCCGAAGCAGATCCTCCTTGGTTTGCACTTCGCATGGAGGAGCTTCGCAAAACAGCTTCGGGGGTGGCGAGCGCCGAAGTAGATTTCCTTTGCAAGATGGGCTCTTCGCTTCTCGCTGCTTCGCTGGAGAGATGTGTCAAAACTGCTTCGGTGAGGCCCTTCGCCCGAAGTAGATACTTCGCTGGTGAGCTTAAAAATGCTTCGTCGCGAACCTTCTTCAAAGCTATGGTTCGGGGGTATTTCGGCCGAAGCGCATTCTTGCCTTTGAAAGATGTTGCATTCTTTATGGCCGCTATCGCTTCGGGTGAAAGTACTTCGCATGAAAGATGGCCAAAGCAGATGCTTCGCAACGACTTTCGACGAAGTAGAAATGGTTCGCTGGCGCGGGGGCCCGAAGTGGGTGCTTCGACGGCTTTTCGGCGAAGTATTTTCAATGTTGTGCTCCTTCAAATCCCGCTTCGCAAGTTTCTTGCCCGAAGTAGTCTTTTGAAGTGCTTCGGGCCCGAAGTATTTTTCATTCTTCTTCCTTTGCATTTTACTTCGGCAACACCGCTTCGCAAAATTTTCGCCCGAAGTAATTGTTTGAGGGACTTCGGGCCCGAAGTAGTTCTTTCTTGCCTTAGCCAATTCGGACCGCGATTTTCCTTCGGCGAAGCTGTTCTCGTGAAATGCCGCTTGAATTCCGCTTTGCAAGACTTTTGCCCGAAGTAGCTGCTGGAAATACTTCGGGTGCGAAGCTCTTTTTTACGCCTTGCTAGAATTTCTTCTTCGACAACGCTACTTCGCAAGGTTTTTGCCCGAAGTAGTTTTTTGAGGGACTTTGGGGTTGAAGTAGTTTTTATCCTTAACGATTTCTTTCGGCGAAGCTGTCTTCCTCAGCTTGTTCAACAGCGAAGCTCTTTCTTCTTCATTTTATGTACAAGGGGGTGGCAGGGAAAGCCAAAATTGCTGCAATGCTTGAAAATGTTGTTTCTAAAAAAAACAAGGGAATAAATTCATGAAATTAAAAGAAATACTTTACAAGAATTCAAATTTTCTACCCCATTGTGCAATGTGACAAAATTGTCAACAGGAACCTTGGTATATGGTTTTGAACTCTTAGTTCCTCACCACCTATCCTAAACCTCATAGGCTTCTGCCTACTGTATTATGCATGTATTGATATTGGATATACATATATGGCAAGAGATGCTTGTATCAATGTATGGTCATTTGTTTATCATAGTGATAGGTGCCCACACGCCCCCACCCCATGTCTTCACATTCTTTTGTTCTCTATCGCTGTTTTTGTTCTTTTTATGCTAAGATCTGGGTATGTGTTGATTTGTTCGTTCCTAAACATTCCAAATTCTTACATGGTATCAGAGTGGGTGAGAATTTGCATTACTTGATCTAGAAGTTCAATTGCTTAATCTCTGACGTCGATTCCAAAAGAGGCGTGTTCTTTGGAAGCAACTGTGGAAGGCTTGGTGTGAGTGGCATTGTCTTTTTAGTGTTTTTCTAAAAATCCTAGTTTTGCATGGAGCTTGGATTGCGATGTTTTTTTGTAACATTGCAATGAACTGCAGTAGTCATAAAAGCTAGTGCACAAAGAAGCATTCATCAATAGGATCCATTGTCCCTTTTTTGACATTCAATTCACGTTTTTTTTCTTGCAATGGTGAGCTCTGGGGAAGACATGTTTCAAAAGGGTGGCTGTGGAGCAAAGGCATGAGTTGGATTTTGGAGGACTTTTTAAAGCTCCCAACTTGTCTTCTGAATTTTTCTAAAAGATCTATACCCTTTGTTCTATTGTATTTTGTGTTGTCGGAATACCATAGATAAGAGGGCAGACCTTCTAGCATCCATAGGATTGAAGGAGGTGTTGAACAATGACAAACCATCCACAGATGCTAGTGACCCTTTGGGTATAGACCAGTGCACTATGCAAAACTCTAGATAGTGCGTTTAGAGAAGAGTTTTTTTGGTTCCACAACTCTCATGAAGCCTTGATGATGGAGATTTAACTAAAGGAGTCCATTTCAAAAAATGGTTGCATAGGACCAACCATTAGGAAATTAAAAATTTCATCAGTTTCTTAGACTTCTAAGTAGAAAAAATTGGGGGTCTCATTTCAGCACATTAGCTTATTTTGTCATCCAGGGCATCTTTTGTTGGCATTCAAGGCTTGTTGTTATCCTTCCGTCCAAAAAGTTTGAATTTTTAAAAATCTTGGCACCAAAGAAAATGACACGTTCATGGAGGAGAGATTTGTTGGTGTGTTTAATTCTGCATGAGAGAGCATCAAGCTTATTGACACATCACATCCTTGTTTCAACATGCGATGGTGGTGCGATGGTTATGAGTCTTATGTGCACAAGGAGTGGTCGTGGGTTCGATCTTGGGCGCATTTACTTTTTTGGCATAGGTGGGGAGGGATTGTCTTTTCAGCCAAGGGTGTCGCTTTGGTATCTGACTTGGTGCATGGCTTTGCTTTTTTGAAGCTTGTGTGTGAAGGCACTATCAGTAGAATGTTCTTGGGTTCAAGGCCTAGCGCCTCCTATCTACCCTTTTTGCCTTGAGGTGGTCAGAATGGATAGTAAGGGATGCACAATGTTTTTTATGTGCGTGCTCTTGAATCTCCAACAAGGGTGTTGGGTCCTTGGCCAAGCCAAGTTGCCTCCATTCTGGAGGTTGCAAGTTCAAGTTTCTTTTATTTCCTCTTTGGATTCACTACGACGACATAGGTAGTTCTTTAGTGTTAATGGCATTGTGTTCTTCACGACAAGCATTGATCCCTTGGTGAGCCCAAGGGACCTCCATGTAGCAGGTCGACTGTTTGACTCCCCCAAAGATCTTCCGTGTTACAACGTATTGACACAACTTTGTCTTGACGCTCCAAATTGTTTGGTTGTTGTCGACACGGTGTTATCTTGGTCGATGTGGCCTCTAGATGCATTAACAATCAATTTTTAATTTTTTTTTAATATATGGTCATGCTCAAATTCTCCTCCGAGCATTACATGTTTTGCTTTCCAATTCGATCACCTAGAAATAGGCAACAATTGAGTGGCAAATTCTTCTTGTCCCATTGAGGATTGTAGTAGAGACTGCCACATGGCGACGCATGTTTTTGGCGACAATTTCAATTTTTTGAAATTTTAAATTTTTATTGTTTTGGCACTTTTGGGTTTCTTCTGAAGGGAAAGTTTTTGGAGGCCATTTCTTCCTCATAAAAAAGTAAATTTTGACCTTTTTCCCAGTTTGTACAAATGTTTTGAGCTCTTCGCATTGGTATTGTTTATACAAGGAGTTGCTATAGCTAGAGGGATGTCTCATTGTGTAATGATCTTCAAGACTTATATTGCCCATTTAATGGGGCAAAATTAAAGGATATGGATATTATTGTAGAATAAGAAGAAAATAGATCTTACCCTCTATGGTTCTTTTTTTTTCTCTTCTGGTTCATTTTCAGATACCTCTAAGGAGGTAAGGTGACTTTTCTCATGGCATTCTCTTGCAAAAGCTTTTGAATCTATGAAAACCAAGAACGAATGGCCCAAAGGCAAGTTGAAGCCTCCAATAAAGGAGGACTCCACTCGTGGATACTGTAAAAGGGAAGGTCATTCTATCGAGAAGTGCAAAAGATTGAATTTTTTTTCTAGAGGGAGAGTATTATTATGCTTCTTATTCTATCCGGGAGCATATCAGTTACAAAGTTTCCATTAAGGGGGGAGAGATTATCATTAATGTCTTCTCTTCTTGGCCCCTTAGATCAGTTTTTTCTTTTGTCACGTGTGTGAAATGTGTAATATGTCTTCATTGGCCAAGGTGAACATTGTATAATGAAATATTTTGTGTAAGCTTGTAAGCTAACATTGTCTAGTGTGAGTTGGGGCTTATTGTATAAGTCTATAGGCCTATATAGTTAAGTTTGTAAAATTAACCTTGTACCCTAACCACTATGTCAGTTAAGGATTATATAATTTAATATAGTTTATTGAAATATTTATAAACCTCCTAAACTGATCCATTGTATGGGTGTATGATTGTTTGTTTATCGTTATTGATGGATGCCCAAGGGCACCCACGTTTTTGCATTCTTTTAATCTCTCTCTCTCTCTTTATTCTTTTTATGCCAAGATCTGGATAACGTGTTGATTCTGTTTGTTCCAGAACATATTCCAAGTTCCAACAAATATGAGTGTGTCCCTTTCAGGTGTGGTGCATGTCATGAATATGGGAACTTGGTTAGGGATTGCCCATCTCATACTAATCAAAATGGCAAAGAAAATCACAAATTCAAGAAGCAAGGGGATGAAGCGGGTTTTCAGAAACCAAAGCCCAAAATGATGCCTTAAGACAAAAAATAAGAAACATACAAATTGGGATAAAAGTACTTTTCCTAAGGCAAGCATTGGAGCAGGTGATGGAGGAAGAATTTTTAGAATCTCAAGTTGAACAAATGCAAACAAACAAGATGGAAGCCTCAGATGGGGATGATTATGCCTTCAGAAAAGATATTGAAGGTTTGCTATGAGAGCCACAATCAACATTAGAAGACAATATGCAGACAGAACCAAAAGAAGATAAAACTCAAGATGAGTAGAAAAGCAAGCGAGATATAGGATTGGAGCTAGAGAAGATGGAAATTGAAAGGAAAACAATTTTTTAAAGCAAAGACAACACAGGAAAAGATTTCAGAATCATGCAAACTTGAGTATATGGAGAACTTTGGATTCAAATCAAAATTGGAGGGGTCGTGATAACAACACGTGACAGAAGACTTGGTTGCAGACATTAGCAGATTTGGTACTAGAAAGGGTCAAAAAGACCCTGAGCTAAAAAATGGAGATCATTCCATAGAACATAAAGGATCTTAACTCCCTAAAAAAGGATAACCAAGTGCATAGGCTGGTGCGAGAGAAGAGTCAAGATGTTGTTCCACTTCAAGGAATAAAGGTAAGTCTTGATCTTCTAAAAGATTTCTTTAAAGATGACAGATGTTTTTTAGTAGTAGGAATAGATGCAGAAAGTCAGGTGAGAGGGTTTGCAAACTTGTGGAATTGCGGGTCATTGTATGTTGAAGTTTTTGTTAAGGCAAGTGATCAGTAGTGGTTTGGGTGAAGCATTGTAATTTGGGAGTAGAACTCAATTTAACAAACTGCTATGGTTCAAATGCTACTTAAGAATAAATGTTTGGATGTGTTAGGTTCAACGTTTGATCCTCATTTAAGAGAACATGGGATAAGGTGGAGATTTCAATTCCCTCTTAGGTCTGCCACAAAAACTTGGGGCAATAATTCCTACAAAAGGGGAGACACAGCATTTATAAGATTTAAACCATAACATGGATTAAAGGGGTATTGAACCCCAAGTCGGTTGGTTTCCCCAAATGATAGAACTGGCACAGATTACATTGCAGAAAGATTAGACATGTTTTTAGGTAGTCAACGTTGGATGGTTTAGAATTTTGTTATCAAATCAGAGGTTCTAAACATTTCGGAGGTTCAGGTCATTGGTCAAGTTGTCTGATAATTGACCATGATCAAAGGCAGGAATGGGTCCCTTTTAGGTTCGAGAAAATGTGGTTGGATCATCTAGATTTTAGTAGGAAGATAGAGGAGTGGTGGAATTTTTCTAGGATCAGTGGAGGCCCTCAACACATGCTAGCAACCAAATTAAAATTTTCAAGGATAATTTGAGAAAGTAGAATGATGAAGTTTTTAGGAACATTCTTGAACCCAAATATGAATTGGAAAAGTTCATGTCCTATCTTAAAAGAGCATTCAAAATAAGGAATTGGGTGAGGGGGAGGAAGCGAAAATTCAGGATGATGTGGACAATATTCATAGGAGGGAGGAAATTTTGAGACAAAATTCAAGAATTTTATGGCTTAGAAAAGGGAACAGAAATTTCAAGTTTGGTTTCCCCTAGTCACTATGATTTATTTCAAATGGAGTACAATTACTAATATAACCATGCCAAAGGGAACAAAGCTCACTTAAAGAGAGGAGATTGGAAGGGAGGCTGTTCTATGTTTTCAAAACCTACTTTCAAAATGTTGGAATTTGCAATATTTTCTAGAAACATCCAGAAACATCCATCCACTACAATCATATGCAGAAAGAGATAAACGACATGATATGAGAGAAGGAATAAGGGGTGGGTACCCATAGGCACCCCCATAATATTTTCATATATCACACTAATGTTACAAATGATTGCTCATTGAGGGGTATTTATAGTGATATTAAAACCCCAATGAGAGGTTAACTTTAGGCTGACATTAACTTAACCTTGAGGTTAACCTTATAATAAAATAATCCTTTAAGCAAGGTTATCCATAAAGGTGGATTAACCAATACTGCTAAGGGTGAAAACATGAGAGTGCCCTTAAATGAAGATGCCTGTAGGCTTACATAGAAGAATGCCTGTAGGCTTTACATAGAAAGATGCTAGTAGGCTTACATGAAGATGCCCGTAGGCTTTCACTAACATTCCCGAAGGTTCACATAGCACTTGCCCATAGGCTTACATGAAGAGGCCCGTAGGCTTACATTAAGATGCTTGAAGGCTTACATAGCACTTGCCCATAAGCTTACATTAAGAGCACCCATAGGTACTTCACCACTATTGGCCTTGGCCTAATAAGATCAGATTACAAATATTTCAACACCCCCCCATAATCTGAACTGAGGGGCCAAGGAGAGAAGACATTAGAGATGATACATCCCCCTCCCCCCCCAAAATAATGAATGCTTGTATGGGCCACTAGATCCTGCTATCTTCTCTTTGCCAAAGGTACATGAATTGGATCAACCTCTCCCGAACATGAAGCCGTAACTCCACCTCTTGGATCAAGATGTTGAGCTTCCCGTGAAGATCTCCAACATGCACTATGGTGACCACAATTTGTCCCCCAATCTCAAGAGAAGGAAACTAAATCACGAAGCAATAGGTAGATCTCTGAATAATCAACCCCAATGGTTAGAAAGGGCCCATAGACATAAGGCTTACCTTGCGTTGATCATCCAAAACCTACTCCTCTTGCAACCCAAAATATTACCAATCATTGCACTAAAGGGTTGTTGGAGTTAGAGCAAACATCCATTATGAGAAAAGAGAAGGATTATACATGATCTCAATATGAAGAACTTGCATAGTAAAAATTCCATAGAAAACAATAACAAGTCCTTGAACTGATTTCACCAATCTGTAGAGCTCGAAATATTGTGCAATTTAAAAAAAAGGGCCTAAAATGTTTTCGTATGCAAAAGTTATGGCCTCCGAAGTTTGGGCATAATAAAGCTGAAGTTTGGGCATAAGAGGTAGGTGCCCGTTTTCCCCCACAATATTTTCATATATCACAATAATGTTACAAATGATTGCTCATTGAGGGGTATTTATAGTGAGACCAAAAGCCCAACAAGAGGTTAACCTTAGGTCGACACTAACTTAACCTTGAGGTTAACTTTACAATAAAATAATAATAAATTACTCATAAAGGTTATCCATAAAGGTGGATTAACCAATACCACTAAGGGTGAATACATGAGAGTGCCCTTAGGCTTACATGAAGATGCTTGTAGGCTTACACATAGATGCCCATAGGCTTACATAGAAGAGTGCTTGTAGGCTTACATAGAAAGATGCTCGTAGGCTTACATGAAGATGTCCATAGGCTTACATCAAGATGCCCAAAGGCTTACGAAGCACTTGCCCATAGGCTTACATCAAGAGCACCTGTAGGTACTTCACCACTGTTGGCCTTGGCCTAATAAGATCAGAATACAAGTATTTCAACACAAAAGGAGGTCTTGAGAGGGCAGAGGCCCAAAAGCTAATACTACAGGCCATCCTCATCATTATTTCTTGAAAAAAATATGATTTCCTAAATGCTTCCATCCGAAAGAAAGAAGGAAGGTTCTGTTTAATGTGAAGGGTGATGGTGCTCCTGGTCTGGATGGTTTTCTGGTTTTTTTTCCCCCCAAAAACTGTTGGTATCTTATGGAGGGTAATTTATGGCAAGCAGTTGAGGAATCCAGGATATCAAGGCATATTTAAAGCCTTAGATAAAACTTTTATGATCCTCATTCCAGCAGGAGGAGAAGTGGCTTAATTTAATGGTTTCATACCTGTTTTGCTTTTTTATACAGTGTATAAGATAATCTCCAAAGTATTAGCAAATAAAGGAATCTTGTCATTTGTATTTTCACAAGAACAAAATGGTCTTTTTTTAAAGGGAGACAAATAATGGGCAGTATAATTATGACGTATGACAAGTGAATTGATCAACTCTCTGGCTTCATGTGGATGAAAGGGAATGCTGAAAACAATTGGTGTATTGAAAGCCTATGACAGGTTATGTTGGGATTTCCTGAATGGAGCTCTTGATAAGTCTGTTTGACAGCATCTCCCAATAATGGATGAGACAATGGTAGGGTACTCCCACCTCAATTTTGTTGACTGGCTTTCTAGAAGGATTCTTTAGATCATCATGTGGTCTTCAGCTGGGGAATTCTTTTATCCCCCTACCCTTTTATCATTATGGCTGCAGCTCTGGGAGGAAGCCTTAAAATAACCAGACTTCGAGGAAAGTCTTCTAGGTATGAAGATTGTTAATACTGAATATGCTTAAGCAGCTTAACACAACTAGAATTTGTAGATGATACTATGCTTGTTGCCAACCTTCTATCAAGGAGATAAGTGGAAAACTATCGTCTGAGATTATGAGCTAGCTTTTGGGCAACATATTAATGAAAGGAAGTCAAAAGTCTTATTTTTTAACATGGGAAATCAATCACAACTGTATTTTGAAAGACAATTGGGTTTTGAAGGTGTTGTCCTACCTGATACTTATGTTGATATTTCTCTTTTTATTGCACAGGTTAGAAGTAACTTTGGGCTCTCTGAATTGAAAGGTTTAAAAAAAAAAACTTGCTAGTTGGAAGGGGAAATGACTTTCATCAGCTTGAAGATATCCTTAATACAAGTTGCCTTTTCAATGTGTTCAGGTTTTATTTCACAAGTAGGTGTAGTGTCAGAGATTATGAGAGGAGAGAATCTAAGGGAAGGAAGTTGGAAACCCTTGCCTCATTCCAATGCATTCTGGAGGACATGAAAATAAATAGAGTATGATATTGAATGGTGTTTGATCTCCTCAATGGGATGAACAAGATTCTTTGAGATGGAGTCTTAAAGGTACTTGAGACTACACAGTCAGAGAAGGGTATAGGAAATTGCAGCCAGATTCCTGAAAGGCTCACAGGTGTGGAGTGAGATCTGGGGTTCTCCTGCTTGCCCAAAAACCAAACTCTTTTTATGGATGGCCACTATGGCAAAAATCCTTACAAGGGAGCAACTCAACTGAAGAGGATTCTTTGGCTTTTCTTGATGTGTACCTTATGAAAAAGTTCAGGAGGTTAATCACCTTCTCATTAGTTGTGACTATTCTTGGAATGTTTGGCAACACATTCAGAAATTCAGGGCTAATGGAGTTCTTTCAAGACACATTAGAGCCTAGTAGCAAGGTGGGAAAGAGATTCCAGGGCTAGGCAGTTAAAAAGTTAAAAACTTTGTCGAAAGCCTTGCCACCCATGATATCATGGTGACTTTGGGTCCAAATCAGGGAGGAGCTATGAGAATCATTGGAGAAATACATTGGAAGAACTAATTTTGAGGCAGTGAGATACTTAATTGATGGAAAAGGAAAGAGCTCGCTAAGGAGGAATTCAGTATCATTCAGGAACGGCCCGAGCTTCAGACATTAATGAGCCTATGCCATCTAGTTAAAAAATAGAATAGGCGTGAAGTCAGTTGGATTTCTCAACAAGAGGGCTGGTTTAAGTTTAATTTTGATGGTGCTTCTAGCGGAAATCCTCGAAACTATGGTGGAGGTTGTGTAATTAGAGTCATCATAGATGAACTATTTGAAGCAATTACTTTTGATACAGAGTTCAACACATTTTTGTGGAAGAGAAAGTTGCGATTTTAGGCATCAGTGTAGCCATTGAGGGAGGTATTTAGAAACTATGGGTTAAAGATGATTCTCTTACAATGATAAAGATTATGAATGGCGTAGTTCTCTTAATTGGCATATCTGTAGATATAAAGAGGAAGGAAAAAGTCCTAAAAAGATATTTTGAGAAGCTTCATTCTCACACTTTTTCAAAGGCTTCAACAGAGTTGCAGAGTGTTTTGCTAACAGAGGAGTGGAAGTGCACTGGTTAAATAAGGGGAATTATATTGATGATGGTAATAGCAATCCTACTCTCAAGGAAATTATTATCATCAAAGATATAATGCCCAAGAAGTCCGCTAATTGATTGGTCTCCTTTTTAGAGGTTCAATTCTCAGTTTCATTGTTTTGATGCATTTCATGTCAGAGCTTGTTTCCACTTCATACTTTGGGAGGTCAGGTAAAGAGTGTTTTTGTCCTTCTGCTTCTGTAATGCTTATAGGGTCTTCCCTAGTAAGTTTCCATTAGGCTCATGTTATTTGTTCGAGGTAAAAAGTTAATTTCTTTCTAGATTGCACATGCTTATCATGGCCTTTGTGGGAAGTTTTGTTTCCATTATGAAATTTTTGTGTTTGGTGTTCTCATATTTTGTCCTCCTATTGTTTCTTTTGTCCAAACCTCTTTCATATTGGTTCCTTTACTTTTAGTCTATCACATCCATATGCTGGCCGATGTAAGGTTAACAAGATTTTGGTCTTTGTTTCTTGTTTCTTGGAGCTGATGGAGAGTCACGACATGTCCCTTTCATTGTATTTTGGGCAAGTGGGTGCAGTGTTTTTGAAAGGCATCAGTGTTTTTGCTTTTCCGGATCATGTTTCCTTTTATGTGTGCAATTTTCCCTCCATAGACAGTGATGGTTGTCAGCAAAATAACATTTGACCTGGGCTTTTCCTTGCATTCCTCTGTTGCTAATTGGCAGTCTTCCTAGTTCTAGCTGCTGCAAAACACATGAGGGGATTGAGGATTGCATGGACATGATGGACACAATTTTTGAATGGGAGATGAATGTTTCAGTCTGAGCTCATCATTGCTGCCTCTTCCAACGACGGGCCTGTCTTTCCATCATAGCACCCTTCTTCAGATGCAAAGTTAGGGTGTAACATTTGTATGCCATTTGCATTATGATAATGTTACTACAGAAATTTGTGCAAACATAGAATGGGACTTGCAAGATATTATACGATGTTTGAGGCCATTTGGGGGATCAAAACCCTTGCTTTAATATATGTTTCAATGGACTGGGAAAAGCACGTCTAAAAGCAGATAAATCAGCATTGAAATAGACAAGACATCCCATGGATCTGCTTCAGGCTCTTTTTAGAAGCCTGTATTGCTCAAAACAGGGCAAAACATAAGATGAAAGGAGTCTGAAGAAGAACCTTTCTAAAGAAGAGGCAAAATTTCCTTTTGTATGTATAAATCCAAGCATGAGTAAAGTCTCGTTAATTGCTATTATAGAGATATTACAATTCATTGCATTGAACCCTAATCCTCACACGCCTTTTGCGTCCAGCTTAAGGTTCTACTGCAAAGCATTAAATTCTGTTGAAGTATTGGAAAATTATATGCAAAGAACGAATGCTTAAAATCACAGAAAATGATGCTAATTTTGTTCTCATTTTGGTTAAGTGGACCTAATTAAATGTACTTGCCAATAAACTTTCAAAGGCAAAGAAGGGGAAGCTTAGCTTTAAATGTCATTCTGATATGAATATCGTTTGCAGGAAAAAGTGCAAATTTTGTGGTGTGAAATCATTTGGGAAGAACAGAATGATAGGATACTGAAGGATTTAATAATTATGCATGCTCTTCTTACCAGGAGTAGATAATATAACTTCCAGCCTGAAGACGAAAACAATAATAAGGTGAATGTTATAATCATAAGGTGCTTCATTATTTGGCAATGGAATTCCATCTTCCAAGAAACTTTCATAAAAGACAGACTATCTAGAATTGATCTTTGAATAAAAAGGAAGGAGATTGCATGACACGTAGAAGTTGAACTCTTACAAATAGAAGACCATATAGAGACAAAGTGCCTTTTGCATGCTTCTTATTCTTCGATGCAGAAAAACTTACACCTATGAGGTAGAAGTCTTTAGTCATGAGGTTTGTCTGGCAGGCTTTGTTTGGTCTTTAGTATTTACAGTGCCTCAAGGCATAAGACTTCTCAACTTTCAAAACCTAAGCTCCAAGGCTTGAAGTTTGAGAGATGAAGTAGCTTAGCATCCTCATAAGAATTACTAGTGAGAAAAGCATATATTTCTTTTGTCCGGTACAAAACAATTACAATGGGGGAGCGTTTCCTCTCTTACCATGTCGTCGGCATTTTTGCTATATGATGTACCAAACAAGTTATTAGTCATCATATCGAAAAGTTTGAGCTAGAGTATAACATTGCACTCATTTTATTAACTGCTTACTATCCTGACCTGATTTGTCTTCTGTACGGGGACAAAAACGCAAGCTACATTTTTCTCTGTTCATGGATCTACTGGTCAATACTGAAGATATTTTAATTTTATTTTTGTTTGGGTAGGGTTCTTTACTTTCCACCATATGTAGGGGAACTTTCCTTCCTCATCTGATCATCAACTAGCAATTTGGTTGCAATCAATTCTTGCCTTTTTTATTTTTATTTTTATTTTATATTTTTTTAATGAAATTGATTATATGGGATTCAAATTGGCCCCACCTATATTACATCATGACCACATAATGGTATTGCAACAGCTTGGCAATTATGCATGTATCGCTTGGCAATATTCAAACCTGAGTCTTCTCCTTGAAAGTTAAGAATAATCGGTTGAGCTAACACCATTTGTTGCAATCAATTCTTGCTTTTATCATGGGTTCAGTTATATATTTAACAGCATGTGGTTAGATTTTAGTTATTGGGTAATGTGATGAACAATTTTCGCAGTATCTTTTGGACTTGTAGAACCAAATTTTGAACAGTTTATATACTACTACATTCTGAGAGCTGTGACAAAACTTGTTCCAGTTAACAAAATTGAAAATTTTCCTCCTAAGAAACAAATTGGACTATTGAATTCATGGACAAATATGGAGAAACAAAACAGGTTTTCCAGCAAAGACACAGCATTTCCAGTAGCATTTTTTCTTTTGGTTTTCTTTTTCCGTTTTGTTTTTGGAATTTTGGGACAATCTAGAAATTTAAAACTGACCATACTTGAGAATGAGAGCTCCCAAGTATTGAAGAATTTAAATTTTTTTAAATTGACGCCGAAGTCCGAACGCCGCAGCGCAGACAGCGCAGAGCGCAAGTCGGGGGCCCGACGGACTTCGCCCAAACTAGGGCGAAGTACGAACGTCGGCCGCGTCGACGGACTTCGCCCGAAATTGGGCGAAGTTCGAACTTCGGCCGCGCCGACGGACTTCGCCCGAAATTGGGCGAAGTTCGAACTTCGGGCAGCCAACGAACTGCGCTGGGCGAAGTGGGGACTGAGGCCAACTTCGGACTACTCTCGCGCACTCGAGCTGCTCCAGTCTTAGCCACGAACTTCGGAAGCAAACTTGGAAAGCCGCTTTAGACTTGTTCTTCTTCCGCGGCTGCTGCTGGGTTTGCCTGGCTTGGCAACACCCGTATGAGAAGAGAGAGACGCCGGAACAGAGAGCAACAAACTGCAAACCCTAAAAGATGCCGGAAACAAACAACAAACTTTATTTATATTAAACGGGGGTTACAGAGTTCCTCAACCGAGGAAATTACAATCATCTGCAGGCTGCACTGCAGGATAAGTTAAACAGACAAAATGTCGAGTCGGCTGCTCAGACATTAATCAGCTGAGTCAAACTGCTCGCTGAGATACTTTTCTTTGCCTCTTGCTCCTCACTCTCTTTCACTGCTCTTGCTCCTTCTTGCTCCTTCTCCTACAATCTGAAATACCCGAGACTCCTTATATAGCCGCGGGAAGAGGAGGATTGGGGTTTGTCCTCTGACAGGCCCTCAACTAGGGTTTTTGACCAATCGCCGCACAAGCGTCACATCTGTCAGAGGGTAGGTGCGACGTCATGTCAGCCCTTTGCCGGGATCCCGGACTGCGGCAGCGCAGTCCGACTTCGCCCATGTTTGGAGCGCAATCCGGTTTCGCCCAAGGTTCGGAGCGCAGTTGGGCACAGGCGTGAAATCTGGGTTAATTTTTCTAACAAGTATCTCAAATTTGGTTTGCTAACATTAGGGTTCTCATTGAATAAGACATTTTCTAGATTTAGTTGCAGAGAATTTTGTAATTATGTTTGGTTAAATCCTCAAAGCTATAGGCGAATCTCACCATTTAGCTTTTGAGGCAGTCAATTTGGTTGTAGAGCCTCCACCTTTTTAAACCTTAATAAAATAGATTTCTACCAATGACTGGACACAACTTGTGTCTGTGATCTCATCATCTTTTCTTTGAAGACTTGTCTTAAATAAGGTTCATGTCCTTAAGAGATTAGAGTTGGGGGTTGGATTTTTATGATTTGATAATAACATATTTTCAAGACATAGTATGGGGTTCGTGTTAATCTATATTCCTTCAAACGGACTAGACAATCTGTTATTTGGCTGCCACATGCTGGTCGTATGAACCAACCATTTCTTGTTACTCGTTTCTTTATCATGAAATGTTTTGAACACCAGGAACGCAATATTCTATAACTCATTACAAGGAATCTTGAGATTTAATATGGTTTGCAAAATAGATGGTTCATGTTCTTTCAATTGTCGAACTGATTTTACTTGAGAGTATAATACTTGGAGGAGATTCTTTAATTATCATGAATTTTATTACGTCACATATATTTGGAGATCTATTATGTGATCTTTATGTTGTGCAGGTGTCATATTTGTAGAGATATTCTTCCTACCTTCTGTAATCTTAGTAACCAGTATGCAAAATCTACGTTTATCTATGCTGATGTTGATGAGTGTCCAGAAGTGACAAAGAACATTCGATACACACCAACGTTTCAATTCTTTCGGGATGGAGAAAGAGTAGATGAATTTTATGGTGCTGGACAACAAAGGCTTCATGATCGAGCATGGTTGCATTTTTGATCTCTCATAAAAACATCTTGATTTCAGTAGCTATGCTTCAAATCCGTTTTTCTGAGTAAACTGCTATCTGGAAAGAGGTAAACTTATTGATTATTTTCTGCATAAGCAGTGTGCCTCATGAGGGAAAATATCTTCTAAAGCTGAGTATGAATAATCAAATTTATATATCTTTCTGGATGACATAAGAGCAAACTACTTATTTCTATGTTTGCATCAGGCAGGTAACACCTAATTCCTAAAGCAAAATTTTCTAATTATTTTTAAATATTGAAATATGTAATAATTGTTTGAAACAGCCCACTTACTAGACTAGGTCAGTGGCCATCAGTGATTTTATGGATTATGACGGTATGAAAGGTAGCCATATCTGTAGAATTTTTTAAAACATGATTGTTATTTGTGCCAATAATTTGTTTCTTGGCGTAGAATTCATTCAGAATTTATGTAACCTCGTATATTATGGTTGAAATGTTAATATATGATAATTTATAATGTATCAACAAATATTTTAAATATATATATATATATATATATATATATATATATAGAGAGAGAGAGAGAGAGAGAGAGAGAGAGAGAGAGAGAAAAAAGAGAGAGAAAGGGAAAGGAGATCTCGTAAATCTATTGACTCACTATAAAAAAATTGTTTAGAATTGAATATAATTATTTTTAATATATATATATATATATATTTTAAATAAGTTATATATGGCTTCTATTGAGGGCCACTCCCATCAAAATACCAAAATAAATATATATATATAATAAGTTATATGTGGCTTCTGTTGGGGGCCACTCCCATCAAAATACCAAAATACTATATTTGCTGCTACATATCTTTTTATCACAAAATTTTTAGTTCTTTTCCTCTTAAATATATTTTTTCAATTCCTTAAAGTTCTATGTTTCCACAATCAACTCATTGACATCATTTTGATCAAGAGATAAAATTTCACTTGGCTAGTTGCCTTTTAAAATTTGAATTTCACCGAGATGAAGATCAACACCGCAATTTGCTAATCTTTTTGCTACCCGATTTTATTCTCTAAAAATATGCGTACATTCCCAAGAGATTGCCTCTAGTAATAAATGATGAACATCAACAATAATATTATTTTTTATCCAATCTCCACATCCGTTTTTGAGTATTGATGATAATTTGTGAGACCCTCTCAATTGAAATATATTTCCATCATTTCTCTTTTGCAATTTTAATCCCTATAAGAAGTGCCCTAGCCTTTGCATAGTTGTTAGTTGAAGTTCCATATGATTCTGAATAAGTGAGGAGAATTTTGCCTTCATTATTTCTAAAAACACCACCACCAACTTTTTTTGGATTTCCTTTACAAGCACCACCAAAATTAATTTTGATAAATCCAATTTTTGGATATTTCCATTTTACCGTAGATTGAAGTAGATTCTTTGTTTTAATTCCATTATCACATATGACTCGTCCATGTATGTTCAAATCCTATAGCCAAGTCAGTAACACCTATTTTTTTGCAATTGAGATGTCCCATGATGAGCACCATATTTGTAGACATTTTGCAAGAGGCAATAATATGGTTCCAAACTTACACATGATTTTGAGATTTATTTTTAAAAATTTTGGTATTCCTTTCAAACCATAAATTCCAACAAATAATGATAGGGCCAATCTTCCAAAGAATACATAATGCTTTAGCTTTGAAATATTTAATCCAACATTTCATCAACTCTTTCAATGTTGACGTAGCCACCCAATATAATTTCATCCTAAAAAAAACCCCAAATGGTGTGAGCAAACGAACAATGAAGAAGTAAATGGTCTGATGTTTCTCAATCATTTTCACACAAGGCACATCTAAAGGGTCCATAATATCCTCTTTTTGTAGACTCTCCTATAAGAATATTACTTTGAATTGCTAACCAAAGGAATGTTGATGCCTTATGGAGAGCCTTTAATGACCAAACATTCTTTCAAGGAAAATCTTTGGGAGAAAGAAATTTTGATTGTTCTAAATCCTCATATCCCAACTTGATCGAGTATTTGCCATCTTTTGATAAATTCCAAATCAACTCATCCTTTTGCGTGAAAATTGGTAAATAAAACTCTTGAAACTTCTTTTGAAGTTTATTTGCAATTTGTTTGAGTTCCTTTTGTTCAACTAGGTTACTAAAAGAAATCCATTATCTGGAGTTGTTGGTCATAATAATATAGTCTTTGGCCTTTGGACCTTTACATGCTAGGCATGCTTGAGCCAATGGTTGCCATTTTGAGTCATAGATAAAAGTATAATTCTTCAACCAAGCATTAGACCAAAAATTTGCATAACTCCCCTCATTGATTGACCATCTAATATGTTTCTTTATCAATTGCAAACTCTCTGATATGAAGTTCCATGTCGATGATCCTTTGGGTAGAGCTCTTTTCTTAAATAATTTCATTGCATCAAGAGATTCGATATATTTTTGAAGTACTATTTTTGCCCAATTCTTTCGTTGATCTCTAAATAATTGTTAGGTTAAAAACTTCAAGATTTATACCTGCAAGAGGAAGCACAATAACAAAAATATAGAACACGAAAACAGTAACATAGATATTTACGTGGAAACCTGCAATGTGCATGAAAAACCACGGGGCAATGACAACTTCTCTTTCTATTATTTTCAACAAAATTTACATCCACGTCTTTCAACATTTTCAACCAACCAACTAACATATGCAAGGGATCAAGTCCCTTTTATAGAGCAGACAAGGAAGACCCCAACCGTTCGTTTCCTCTCCCCAAGGAGACCTCCACAAAACTGTTCGTCTTCATATGGAACCGAAACGGTTCGTCTTGCGCAACCTGTTGTCTACCTAGACGTCCATCGCTTTGACGTCTACTTGGCTTGACGTCTGGCCTAGACGTCTACTTGGCTTGACGTCTGGCCTAGACGTCTACTTGGTTAGACGTCAGGCCTGGACGTCTACCAACCTAGACGTCTGGCAGCCCAGACGTCAGGCCTAGATGCCTACCAGCCTAGACGTCTGGCAGCCTAGACGTCTGGTAGCCCAGACGTCTACCAGCCTAGACGTCTGGCAGCCCATACGTCAGACCTAGACGTTTGGCAACCCAGACGTCAGGCCCAAACCTCTACCAGCCTAGACGTTTGACAGTCCAGACGTTAGGCCCAGATGTCTATTAGCCTTGACGTCTGGCCTGCTTTAACCTACTGCAATCCCTTTTTTGGCTGCCTGTACTACATAGTGACTTCACTTCCTAATATTCTCCTATTTGAAGTCAATATTCAAGAATTCTTCTGCCCAAGGTCATCATCCAGTGCCAATTGCCCCAATGCTGCCCTTGTTACTTTTTCAACAAGCCCATAGAAGTTCTGCACCACTCAAACTTCTCTACCTTGATCGACTTTGTAAGCATATATGCAAGATTCACTTTAGTGTTGATTTTCTGCAACAGGATCCTACCTTCTTCCACCACATTTCTGATAAAGTGGTACTTGACATCAATGTGTTTCGTGCGATCATGGAATGTTGAATTCTTCACTAGCTGAATAGCACTCTGGCTATCATAATGCAGTGTATTTTTCTCCTGCATTACCTTGAAGTCACCCAACAATCGCTCTAGCCAAATTGCCTCTTTGCTGACACGAGTTGTTGCAATATATTCTGCTTCAGTGGTTGATAAAGCCACAACAGACTGTAACTTGGAAGCCCAACTCACCGCTCCACCAACAAGAGTAAAGGTATATCCTATAGTGGACTTTCTCCCATCTCTATCTCCACCATAATCAGAATCCACAAAACCTTTAACTTGCAAATCTGTCGATCCAAAGTAAATGGCAACATCTGAAGTGGCTCTTAAATATCTCGAATATCCACTTCACTGCATTCCAATGCTCCTTACCAGGTTTTCCATGTACCGGATGACTACTCCCACTGCTTGGGCAATATCCGGTCTGGTGCTCACCATGGCATACATGAGGCTTCCTACTGCTTATGAATACGGTACACGAGACATGCTTGTATTCTCTACTTCCGTTCTAGGACACTGGTTGGAAGACAACTTTAAGTGTGGAAGAAGTGGGGTACTAACTGGTTTAGCATTCTGCATATTGAAGCGCTGCAAAATCTTTTCCACTTATGACTTTTGACTTAATTCCTTTTCTGTCTCTGTGTATCTTCATCCCTAAAATTTGGTTTGCTGCTCCTAAATCCTTCATTTCAAATGTCCTAGCCAACTGAGCCTTAAGATCAATGATTTTCTTCATCGTTGGGGCTCGCAACCAACATATCATCAACATACAACAACAAAATAATAAAACTACCATCGTCAAACCTCTTATAGTATGCACAATGGTTAGCTTCACTCTTGCTGAAACCTTGGCTCTTCATGAAGGTGTCAAATTTCCTGTACCACATCCTTAGTGCCTATTTCAACCCGTACAGTGATTTCTTCAGTCTGTAAACCAAATGGTCTTTGCCTCTTTCTTCATAGCACTCAAGTTGATCCATATATATCTCTTCCTTGAGATCACCATGCAAGAAAGCAGTATTTACATCAAGCTGCTCCAATTCCAAATCTTGTGCAACTACGAGTGCAAGTAGAACTCTAATAGCAGTCATCTTCACAACTGGAGAGAAAATTTCATTAAATCAACACCTGACTTCTACACATAGCCCTTTGCCACCAAGCGAGCTTTATAGCGTTCCAACAACCCATCGTTGTTCTTCACTTTGTACACCCACTTGTTTCCAACAGTCTTTCTTCCAGGTGGGAGATCCACAAGTTCCCAAGTTTTATTTTTTCGAAGTGCCTTGATTTCCTCCACTTTCTTGCATTTTCAGACTCTCTAGCTTCCTGAAATGAACTAGGTTCGCCATGATACACATGAGGACCGATACAAAGCAAAAGAGGACTGATACACATGAGAATACCTTTTCGGACACTTTTGTGGACGTGTAGTTCTAACCCAATGATCTGTCGGTTGTGGCTCTTGGTCTTGTGACCGTTGTGGCTGCTCTACTTCCTGTTCTACTTGCTGTTCTGCATGCTGATCAAAAACTTCAGCATTCATCTTCACTCAATTCTACTTCAACAGGTACAACATTAGGATTTTGCTATACCTCCTTTGCATGGATTTTTCATCAACAATTACATCCCGACTAATAATTACCTTGTGGGCAGTAGGATCCCACAATGTATACCCCTTCACTATATCTCCATAGCCAAGAAACACACATTTGCTTGACTTCGGGTCAAGCTTGGACCTTTTGTATTTGGGTACATGGGCAAACGCGTCACAACCAAAGGTGCGCAAATGAGAGTAATCAACTGGCTTACAACACCAAACCTCCTCCGGAATCTGTCCATCCAATGCAGTTGTAGGTGACATGTTAATAAGATAAACAACTGTATTAACAACCTTTGCCCAAAACTTTTTCTCCAACATGGCTGCGCTAAGCATGCTTCTTGCACGTTCCATGATTGTGCGATTCATCCGCTCAACCACACCATTTTGTTGTGGAGTGTATGGTACAGTCTTCTAGTGCTTAATACCTTCCTGCATACAAAATTTATCAAATTCCTTGGAGCAATATTCACCCCCATTATCTGACCTGAGACACAAAATTGACTTACCCAAACTCTTTTCTACCCGTGCTTTGAACTCCTTAAATTTCTGCAAAGCTTCCGACTTCTTCTTCAGAAAGTAAACCCACACTCTCCTAGAATAATCATCTATAAAAATCAGAAAATAGTGGCACCATTCAAGGATTGAGTGGGAATAGGTCCAAATATATCCGAATGTATAAGTTGCAGAAAATTAGAACTCTTACCAGGACTTGCAGTAAACCGAACCCTCTTATGTTTACCAAAAATACAGTGCTCACATAAGTCTAAATTACAAGACTTAATCCCAGAAAGCATACCTCTGTCATGCATAATTTTCAGGCCTTTTTCACTCATGGCCTAGGCGTTGATGCCATAGCATTATTGCATCCTGAACAAAAGTTGTTGCTACTGCATGGTTTGTCACCGTATCACCACATAAACGGTATAAAGTCCCATAAGATTCTCCCTTTGCTACTACAAGAGCTCCTCTGGTAATATTGCAGTAGTTGTTACAAAAGGTGACAAAATACCGTAGCCTATGCATCATTTTGATTGAGAGCAAATTCTTCCTCAAATTGGGCACATATCGCACATCACATAACATCCTTTCTCTACCATCATCCAGCCTGATACTTATATCCCCTCTTCCCACAATTTCTAAAGGATGATCATCACCCAAATACACCTTTCCACCACATTATGACTGATATTTGTCAAACCGGTCTCTGTGGGGGGACATGTGGAAGGATGCACCTGAGTCCAAAACCCAGGTATATAAAATTGATCTCTTGTTACTGATACAGAAGGCTTCACATGTTGTCGTTTCTCATGAATTTGTTGCACTGGCCTCAACTAATGGCTGATTTTGCTTTTCACCATTCTTTAATTGCCAACAATCTTTCTTGGAGTGTCATGGCTTCTCACAATGCCAACACTTCCATTTCTGCTTATGTCCTTTAGACTTAGATCTGGACTATTTTCTACCTTGTTTACTCCCCTCGAACGATCGACCTCTCACAGATAGGGCTTCATTGGTTGAGGGTTCCAGAGACGTTCTTGATGATGAATTACTGATGGTCATCACCATATGATCCCAAGTGTCCGGGAGGGAACAAAGTAGGGTGATAGCCCTATCTTCATCCTCTATCTTCACATTAACTGAAACCAGTTTACTGATCAAAGTATTAAACTCATTCAAATGATCTACCACGGATGAACTTTCCTTCATCCTCAAGCTATAAAGTTGCTTTTTCAGAAAAACCTTGTTAGTTGGTGATTTTGTTTCATACAACTTTTCAAGCTTTTGCCAAAGGGATTCCGCGGTCTTCTCTTCAACTACATTGAACAAGACGGAGTCCGCTAGGCAGAGACAGATTGTAGAAATCGCCTTCCTGTCAAACGTTGTCCACTCATATTTCATGCTGCTCGGTTTATTCGCGACCCCTTCCAAGGCTTGAGCTTGGTCATTCTGAACCAACAAATCCTCCACCTTCATCTTCCATAGAGCGAAGTTCCTGCCATCTAATTTATCAATTTCGAACTTGGTTACACCTTTTGTCATTGTTGCAGCTCCCACTTGCACAAAACCTTAAGCTTTGATACCAGATGTTAGGTTAAAAACTTCAAGATTTATACCTGCAAGAGGAAGCGCAATAACAAAAATATAGAACACGGAAACAATAACACAAGTGACATAGAGATTTACGTGGAAACCTGCAATCTGCAGGAAAAACCACGGGGCAATGACAACTTCTTTTTCTATTATTTTCAGGAAACGAAAGGTTGGGGTCTTTCAATGTTTTCAACCAACCAACTAACATATGCAAGGGATCAAGTCCCTTTTATAGAGCAGACAAGGAAGACCCCAACCTTTCATTTCCTCTCCCCAAGGAGACCTCCGCAAAACTGTTCTTCATATGGAACCAAAACGGTTCGTCTTCCACAATTTGTCGTCTACCTAGACGTCCATCGCTTTGACGTCTACTTGGCTTGACATCTGGCCTAGACGTCTACTTGGTTAGACGTCAGACCTAGATGTCTACTAGCCTAGACGTTAGGTAGCCTAGACGTTAGGCCTGGACGTCTACAAGCCTAGACGTCTGGCAGCCTAGACATCTACCAACTTTGACGTTTGGCCTACTTTAACCTGCTGCAATCATTTTTCTGGCTGCTTGTACTGCATAGTGACTTCACTTCCTAACAATAATCTCCACCCAAGCTTTGCTGTTAAAGCCAAATTTATAAGTCTGCAATTTCGCAAACCTGCTCCTTCAATATTCTTTCCTTTGCAAACCCTATTACGCTTACAAAGAAGAAACCTAAATTTTTCCTTACAACCTTTCCATAGAAAGTCCATTTGAATTTTATCAATTTCTAATGCTATACTTGGCAATCTTAAAAGTGACATCACATAAATAGGGATGGATTGCAAAGTAGTCTTTATGAGTTGTAGCCTTCCTGCCATGGTTATGAACTTACCTTCCCAACCTGCCAAGCAAGCTTTCATTCTATCCAAAAAAGGGAGCCAAATCTTCTTTTTATTTCCTTTATCAGACAAAGGAATACCCAAGTAGGTTGATTTAAAATTTTCAATTTTAAACCCTAAAATAATCACAAAAATTTGTTGTAAATCTAGGGAATTATTAATGAAACAAATCGTAGGTTTTGTAGTATTTACCAACTGTCCAGTAGCTTTCTCATAACATAATAATATTGATTTAAACTCCATGCCTCATTGACTGAGAGATGACCCAAAAGAAAAGTATCATCAACAAATTGGAGATGAGATTCAAAAGGACCATTTTTTGCAACTTGAATACCTTTGGTTTTTCCTTCTATTTTTGCCTTTGAAAACTCTCCCTAATGCTTCTGCAAGAATAATGAATAGACAAGGAGAAAGTGGATCACCTTGACGAAGTCCACAAGATGACTTGCACTAACCAATAGGAGAATCATTGATCAAAAGAGAAAGTTTTGAAGTGCTATAACAACATTTAATCCATTCACACCAACTATAATCAAAGCCAAAATTTTTGAGAATAGCATGTAGAAATTTATAGGAAACCCTATCATATGCTTTGTTCATATCTAATTTCAAAAGCATACTTGGTTTTTTCATTGAATGAAGAGAATGTATGGCCTCTTGTGCAATCAAAATACTAAAATATTTTTTAAATAGGTTATATGTGGCTTCTATTGGGGGCCACTCCCATCAAAATACCATAATATTACATTTGTTGCAGCATACATTTTTATCACAAATTTTTTTCATTTTTTTCCTCTTAAATATATTCTTCAACTTCCTCGAAGTGCTATGTTTCCATAATCAGCTCCTTAAGATCATTTTGATTAAGACATAAAATCTCACTTGGCTAGTTGCCTTCTAAAATTTGAATTTCATTGGGATCAAAGATCAACACCATAATTCACTAATTTATCTGCTATTTGATTTCTTTCTCTATAAATATGCTCACACTGTCAGGAGATTGCCTCTAGTAATAGATGATAAACATCAGTAATATTATTATTATTATTTATCTAATCTCCACATCTATTTTTGTTAATAGCATTGATGATGATTTGTGAGTCCCATTAAATTGAAATATATTTCCATCATTTTTTCTGCTACAATTTTAATCCCCGTAAGAAGTGCCCTAGCCTCTACATAGTTGTTAGTTGAAGTTCCATATTATTTTGAATAAGTGAGGAGAATTTTGCCTTCACTATTTCTAAAAACACCACCTCTATGACTTTTCTTGGATTTATTTTAGAAGCACCATCAAAATTAATTCTGATAAACCCAATTTTTGGACATTTCCATTTTACCATAGATCGAAGTAGATCCTTTGTTTTAATTCCGTTGTCATAGATGACTCTTCTATGTGTGTTCAAATCTTGTAGCCAATTTATTAGCACCTATTTTTCTGCAATTGAGACTTCCCATGACGAGCACCATATTTGTAGACATTATGCAAGAGAGACACTAATACGGTTCCAAACTTGGGCATGATTTTGATATTTATTTTTAAAATTGTGTTATTCCTTTCAAGCCATAAATTCCAATAAATAATGGCATGACCAATCCTCTAAAGAATACATAATGCTTTAGCTTTGAAATAATTTATCCAACATTTTATCAACTCTTTCAATGTTGATAGAGCTACCCAATATAATTTCATATTTTTTAAAAAATAATCCCAAATGGTGTGAGCAAATGAACAATGAAGAAATAAATGGTCTGACATTTTTAAATCCTTCTCACACAAGGCACATCTGAAGGGTCCATAATATCCTCTTCTTTGTAGACCGTCTCCCGTAAGAATCTTACTTTGAACTGCTAACCAAAGAAATGTTGAGGTCTTAGGGAGAGCCTTTACTGACCAAATGTTCTTCCAAGGAAAATCTTTGGGAGAAAAGAATTTTGATTGTTCTAAATCCTCATATTCCAACTTGATAGAGTATCCACCATCCTTTGCTAAATTCCAAACCAACTCATCCTTTTGTGTAAAAATTGACAAATAAAACAATCGAAGCATCTTTCGAAGTTCATCTACATTTTGTTTGAGTTCCTCTCCTTCAATCAGGTTACTAAAAAAACAAAATACTAAAATATTATATTTGCTGCATATCACAATTTTTTTTTAATTTCTTTTTCTCTTAAATATATTCTTCAACTTCCTCGAAGTGCTATGTTTCCACAATTAGCTTTTTGACATCATTTTGATTAGAGATAAAATCTTACTTGGCCAGTTTCCTTCTAAAATTTGAATTTCATCGAGATGGTCAACATCACAATTTGCTAATCTATATGCTACTTGATTTCTTTCTCTATAAATATGTTCACACTTCCACGCGATTGCCTCTAGTAATAGATGATGAACATCAACAATAATATTATTTTTTATACAGTCTCCACATTCGTTTTTGTTAATAGCATTGGTGATAATTTGGGTCCTCAATTGAAATATTTTTCCATTATTTTTCTACTGCAATTTTAATCCCTGTAAGAAGTGCCCTAGCCTTTGCATAGTTGTTAGTTGAAGTTCCATATGATTGTGGATAAGTGAGGAGACTTCTGCCTTCACTACTTCTAAAAACACCACCACCACCAACTTTTCTTGGATTTCCTTTACAAGCACCATCAAAATTAATTTTGATAAACCCAATTTCTAAACATTTTCATTTTACCATGGATCGAAGTAGATCCTTTGTTTTAATTCCATTGTCACAAATGACTCTTCTATGCATGTTCAAATCTTGTAGCCAAGTTATTAGCACCCCTTTTTCTACAACTGAGACTTCCCATGATGATCACCATATTTGTAGACATTATGCAAGAGAGACAATAATACGGTTCCAAACTTGAGTATGATTTTGAGATTTATTTTAAAAAAATTGATTATTCCTTTCAAGCCATAAATTCCAACAAATAATAGTAGGGTCAATCCTCCAAAGAATACATAATGCTTTAACTTTGAAATAATTAATCCAACATTTTTATCAACTCTTTCAATGTTGATGAAGCTACCCAATATAATTTCATATTTTTTTTAAAAGATAACCCCAAATGGATTGAGCAAACAAACAATGAAGAAGTAAATGACCTGATGTTTCTAAATCCTTCTCACACAAGACACATCTGAAGGGTCCATAATATTATTTTCTTTGTAGACTTTCTCCTATAAGAATCTTACTTTGAACTACTAACCAAAGGAATGTCGAGGCCTTAGGGAGAACCTCTAATGACCAAACATTCTTCCAAGAAAAATATTTGGGAGGAGGAAATTTTGATTGTTCTAAATCCTCATATCCCAACTTAACGAGTATCCATCATCCTTTGATAAATTCCAAACCAACTCATCCTTTTGTGTAAA
Organism: Wollemia nobilis; assembly: GCA_028583015.1. NCBI lineage: Eukaryota > Viridiplantae > Streptophyta > Pinopsida > Araucariales > Araucariaceae > Wollemia > Wollemia nobilis. The sequence goes on from JAQPPZ010017235.1 coordinate 21,006,610, forward strand.
AATTGGTAAATAAAACTCTTGAAGCATCTTTTGAAGTTCATATGTTGTTTTTTAAGTTCCTCTCCTTCAACTAGGTTACTAAAAGAAATCCATGATCTAGAGTTGTTGCTCATAATAATAGTCTTTGACCTTTGGAACTTTACATGCTAGGCATGCTTGAGCCAATGGTTGCCATTTTGAGTCATAGATAAGAGTATAAGGCTTCAACCAAGCATTAGACCAAAAATTTGCATAACTCCCCTTATTGACTGACCATCTAGTATGTTTCTTTATCAATTGCAAACTCTCTGATATGAAGGTCCATGTTGACGATCCTTTGGGTAGAGTTCTTTTCCTAAATAATTTTATTGTATCAAAAGAACCTATATATTTTTGAAGTAATATTTTTGCCCAATTCTTTCCTTGATCTATGAATAATCTCCACCCAAGCTTTTCTCCTAATGCCAAATTCATAAGTCTGCAATTCTGCAAGCCTGCTCCTCCAATATTTTTTTCTTTGCAAACCCTATCCCACTTACAAAGAGGAAATCTAAAATTTTCCTCACAACCTTTCCATAGAAAGTCTCTTTGAATTTTATCAATTTATGATGCTATACCTATTGATAGTCTTGAAAGTGACATCATATAAATAGGGATGGATTGCAATGTAGTCTTTATGAGTTGTAGCCTTCCTACCATGGTTAAGAACTTACCTTTCCAACCTACCAAGCAAGCTTTCATTCTATCCAAAAAAGGGATCCAAAGCTCCTTTTTATTTTCTTTATCAGACAAAGGAATACCCAAGTAGGTTAATGTAAAATTTTTAACTTTCGACCCTAAAATATTCACAATTATTTGTTGTAAATATAGGGCAGTATTAATGAAAAAATTCTAGATTTTATAGTATTTACCAACTGTCCAATAGCCTTCTCATAGCATGATAATATTGATTTAAATTCCATGGCTTCATTGATTGAGGGATGGCCCAAAAGAAAAGTATCATAAAAATTGGAGATGAGATTCAGAGGTACCATTTTTTGCAACTGGAAATACTTTGGTTTTTCCTTCTATTTTTGCCTTTGAAAAGGCTCTCCCTAATGCTTCTGCAAGAATAACAAATAGATAAGGAGATAGTGGATCACCTTGACGAAGTCCACAAGATGACTTGAAGTAATCAGTAGGGGAACCATTGATCAAAATAGAAAATTTTGTAGTGTTATAACAACATTTAATCCACTCACACCAACTATAATCAAAGTCTTTTTGCGAATAACATTTAGAAAATTCCAGGAAACCCTATCATATGCTTTGTTCATATCTAATTTCAAAAGCATACCTTGTTTTTTCATGGAATGAAGAGAATGTATGGCCTCTTGTGCAATAATTATACCATCAAGAATTTATTTACCAAGAACAAAGCCACCTTATTCCTCTGAGATAAAACACCCTAGAAAGCCCTTCAACCTGTTTACCATAATTTTTGAAATGATCTTATATATCATATTACAAAGGGTTATTGGATGAAAATTATCAAAATATTTTGTTGTCTTTCTTGGGAACAAAGGACATAAAAGTAGCATTGATCTCACTTATTCTAGCCTTCTTTTTCCTGGTCTCTTCAACTGCAGTTAACAAATCGCTCTTCAATAAATCCCAATTTTTTTGAAATAAAATTGCAAGAAATCCATTGGGGCCAGGTGCCTTGTTAGGATGGAAAGATAAAATTGCTTCATGGAGGTCCGCCATAGATATCTTTTTCATCAAACTTTCATTTTGTCCTTGAGTGATAACTTTTTTGATAAATAGAAAGGGGGTTTTGAAAGGCACCCAAACCTTTTAAAAAGGAAAAAATAAACTTATGCAAAAAAAGAGCACAAGGGAGTCATCTCATCAGAGATGACCACAGAAGACCAAAAGGAGACCATCTCAATAGAGATGACCTCGACAGACCAACAAACCAAGGAGAAAACAAAGAACCCATCACCACGGGACTTAGATTGAAAGGGAAAGAGGAACAACGAAAGATACTGAAAACCAAAAACACCCTGCCACTGAGGTCAGGTTACTCTTCAGGGTTATCCCGCTTGATCGAATCAACATTGAGCACATCCTCCGTGGACTGAGTGTTGTCATATTTCATAGTGCTAAGAATCTTGCAAGCTTGGAGGAGCATAATCGAAGCAGAGCTCAGAAGTTCCCCCATGCTGGCCCAGGAATCGAGTTTCTGCTGAGATTTCCTAGCATCCGAAAAATAGAGTCAATTGGAACCACCCTCAGTATTGATTTTCTTAAGCGGTTTTTGATTGATCGATGACCACAATTTTATGTTTCCCCCTAGAGCCCTCGCTCTTGGACGAGCGAAAACACGAATTGGATTTAGTGGAAAATGTGGTGCAAACAGGGGATCCGACTCCAAATTTGGTTGCACTTGCTGAGTCTTTCTCTGAGTCATCATCACTAAGAACTGATGTAGAAGGAATATCTACTTGGCTATCGACAATGGCCAGGGTTGCCTTTTTAACCTTCTTTTGAACGACATGATGGTACAAGATGAGGTGGAGGCCCTGGTGTTTAGGGTGGGTTGATGAACCATCCCTTATGTTCATAACCGAGAGCTCCAACGACCTGCAGAGGTACTTTGGAATGTTAATCTCCTTGATAGTGTGCATATGGTTCAGGAATGCCATATGGAAGCTTCTGAGCGGCGAGTTGATATCATCAATGGTGAAGTACTCCATAATGGGGACCATCACCCTATTCCATGGCTCCAGGAGACCCTTTCTAATGATGTCGCCTTTGTCCCTGGCCAAATGCTTACCTTTTCCTTGAAGTGGATCAGTTCCCCTACCAAGGAGTGCTTGTCCCTAAGCACAATGTCACCGTCCTTGAGTGATAATTGATGGAATATTTAGCAAATTTTTTTCTTGTGCCTCCTTATCCTGCCTAATATTTGACAAAATATTTTTAAAATAATTAATTGCTTCCTTCCTTATATCTTCTTTGTCTTCAAAATTTCTTCCATTTGAAGTTAAAATATTTTTGATGTGATGAAAAGAGAAATTTATTTTTGTTGTAGCATGTTTTTTTTTGGATTTCTATCTCCTTGAGCCATTTCTGTCTAGATTTTTAGAAGCAATATGACTCATTTTTCAATGAATTGTGATAATAAAAAAGTAATTGTTTTTCTTTCATATAAGAATCTTGATCCATTCCATTAATTTCAACTATCTTTCATAAATTTTTGAGCTTGGATTCAATTTATTTTCTTTGAAAATGTTACCAAAATATTTGGCATTCCAAATCTTCATTTGCTCATTTAAATATTTCAACTTTTGAACAAACTTGTACAAACATGATCCTTCAAATTTTGATTCATCCCACCATAACATAACCATATGAAAAAAATCTAAGTCTTGGAGCCACATAGATTGGGAGTGAAATGGCTTTGGGTGACCATTATTAGGTAACTCACAAGTCAAAATAATGGGTTTGTGATCTGATCCTACTTGTAATAAAATATCCGAAGAGATTGTATACTTTGTTTGCAACCATTTATTAGATAACAAGAATGTATACAATATTTTTGCTATATGATTTTGCCCATTGCATATACTATCACATGTATATTAAAAGCTTGAGGGACTAACATCCCAAAGGTCATTTGAATTTATAAATGAAGAAAAATCTTGGATTGATTTAGACTATCATGTAATACCACCATTCTTCTCCAAAGGAGATAGAACAATATTAAAATCATCCCAAGAATCCATAGATCACAATGAATCATCATTGTATTTGACAAAATTATGCTAAGGTCCTTCCAACATCTTTTATGACGAGTAACTATAGTTGAAGCATATACATTTATAACCCCAAATTTGATGTTTTCCCCTTGCAAAATAATCCAGCAACCCAATTACTTTTTGCTTCTAATAATTGTACATCTCATTTGCGTTTGTCCCATATTATTGCAATATCGCCTAAAGCTCCTATAGAAGAAACTGCTAAACAATGACCCATCTTCCAAATATTATTAAAGAATCCTTACATTCCTTAATGCTTAATTTTATTTCTTGTATTAAAATAAACTCAGGACTATAACAACCTATTAATTCCTTAATAATTTTTTTTTTAGGGGTTTTATTCATACCCTTGATAATCCATGATATCATTTTCATCATCAATACTTTTTATTTTTATTAGTGGGCTTAGCCCCACTTCTTGTTAACACTTGTGATATTTTTATTTGGCTTCCTAGATCAATTTTCTTTTGAGTTTCTTTTTCCCTTTGTTCTTGCTTTGATGACCTTCCTCTCCTCCCATTCCTACCAACACTGTAACAACCCTGAAAAACAAGAAACAAGAAACACATAGAAAGAAGAATTTTTTTTTGACTAAGAAGAGGGAATCATAAACCCCTAACCAACCTTAGGTTAACTTAATGTTTAACAAAATCCCCTAAGTTCCTCAAAGAACTATATCTCATAATATTTCCTCATGCAAGTCCATCTACATAGGCGTATCATATGTCATGCAAATAAGTCCATCAATCTCATCATTCTCGATGAGCTAGACTTATCACCTTCAACCATTAGAAGGTATACACGCATTTCCATACTCTACATAAGCCATTATGCATAGGTATGCTACGTGTATTGCGAGTTAAGCTATCAATCTCGTCTTTCGACAAGCTGTCTTAACTCAGATGTAGTCTTTCCACAACCTAGTTACCATTCTCCCTAAGGAGTCTCAATCCCTTAGGTTATCCTCTAAGTTCACCCTAGAACTTATTAACTATTATTATTTTTAGCAAGGGAAACAAGGATAGCACTAGATACTAAATCTAACAAAACATAACTCATATACATGCAAAGATACTAGAAAGAAAGCCATATCCAAGAAGATAAACATGAACTAGAAAGGATTTAAATACAAAGCATAAATAATTCAAATAACAATTTAAAGGTACACATTCCAACAAATTAATCAATTAATACATACAAGCAAGTATGGTAAATCCTCCATACTTTTAAAGAATAATATATTACATCAATTTCATAAGGGAAATCTCCCCACAAATCTAGTCTATATGAGCATAAGTAAATAAATTGTAAGTAGAGAGCCAACTGGTGCATTAGTCCATCTTCCACTTTCATCCTCCGACTCTTTCCATCGATCATTTGAGGATGGTAGGATATTAGGGCACTCATGGTTCTAAATTAACATGCCTCTAAATGCATTTAATATTTACTTTTCCAAATTGCAACCATACAAGTTTAAACAAGTGTCTAACCATCTAGTGCATAATTGATTACATAAAAGAATCATTACTTTTACTATCACCTCTCAAGTATCGTTAGAGAGTCTTTCAACATACACAACTAGATCACGGTTTTACTTTAATCAAACTTGTCTTTGTTCAATACATTAAAGTTCCATACCTCTAATCTATAGAACAACCCTTTCACTTATTTACTAAATTAAAGTCTCCTCACTTCAATTTAAAAATAAATCATTTCCAAGCATCTTATAAACTAAAGTCCCATAACCTTTAATCTACAAAATGCCCATTCCTTTTTATTTATCAAATTAAAGTCCTAATGCTTCAATTTATAAATAAACTAATATTTCATTATTTCACAAATCAAGGTCCCATACCCTTAATCTACAAAATAACCATTCATTTTATTTATCAAATCAAATTCCTAATGCTTCATTTTATAAATAAACCACTATTTCATTATTCCACAAATCAAGGTCCCATACCCTTAATCTACAAACTAAATCAAATCAAAGTCCTATTGCTTCAATTTATAAATAAACTAATATTTCATTATTTCACAAATCAAGGTCCCATACCCTTAATCTACAAAATAACCATTCCTTTTATTTATCAAATCAAAGTCCTAATGCTTCAATTTATAAATAAACCAATATTACATTATTTTGAGTTACCACTTTTCAACCCAACATAATTTTTCTTTGATAATATCACCTTAATATAATCATTAATAATTTACAAACAATAGCTAGCATAACTACTAATATTTTGAGGTCAACCCTATCATAACATTAACTTATCATAGAAAGGTAGTTCACGGCTGTAAAACCCCCACAACAACTGCCCAACAAAAGAGGGTTTTAACAAAACATAATTGACCGCCCTATAACTGGCGACCCCATCTAGGTGGGATGCACGACCCACCCTATGTGGCAGACACATGAGGTAGCACAATGAGGTAGACAAAACACGATGGTCAAACTTGTGGTCAAGAGGACACAAGAAACAATCGCACACACAGCCGAGGCTCCATTGGTCCCCCAGTGAGCTCGCACTACAACCAACACTCGGATAAGCAAGTAATGACCCACATGACCAACCTAGTTGGTCGCTTCTAAGAGGGATTACATCATGTTTAAGAAGTTGACCAACTTCCAACAAACAACATGTGTGGGATAGGTGAGGGAGAAGCAATGACGTCTCTCTCCCAGCACAAGGGTTTCCTAAACCTAGCCTGACGTCGCCTAAAATCCAAGCGAAGGACGAGGCAAAGGAAGGTGAGCCGTGCCCAAGCTCCCACGATGACAGGGAAAAGGAGGGCATCTAAATGACAAAAGTCATAGTGGTAGCTAAGTTCTCTTCCAACATGAGGCATGTAAGAACAATGATTAGATTAATATCGCTCGAACCTTACACTACCCTCAAACATGCATAAGGCAAAGGTTTGGTTGAAGGAGTAGGTGGCTTACCTAACCAACCTATAGTCGACACTCTCAACTAATGCAAAACCAAAAGGAAAGTCCCCTAATAGGGAACGACATGCTCCCTAACATAGGACTGACAAATTGACAAGGGAGGGCCAAAAAGCTATCTCAACAACGAGAGGCGAAAGCAAAGAACTTCATTCAAGGAATTATTTTCATGAGCCAACTTGATTTCAATGCAATGATCGCTTCCTTGCGGCTTTTGAACGTTCACTGCTAGTTTTTTTTTCTTTCCATGATCCTTGCTCTCTCTGCTACATTGTCCCTTTATCCTCTCACTTCTTCTTTACCTAAAAAACCTCCTTTTCATCGATGTTGTCCTCTCTTCTATCGTGCATCACGCTCTCTTTTTCCAAGACAACCGAGAGTCTTCCTCCCCCTCACGTCCTCTAACATATTGCATTAAGGCTCCATCCAACAACCTTAACTTCCATCTCATCCATCCTACCGTGGGGGATAAAAAAATACTAAAAATATATTTAAGTAGTTTAGCTCCCCACCAGCACATACATGGCTCCTCACTTTTAGTCGATGCAAAGCTTCCCATTCAAGATGCTTGGTCTTGTCTCACTTAAGAGCCCTTAGATTATTGAGACCTTTTCACATCCTTTGGTAAAATGAGATCTTTCATTTAAAGAATGTTATCTAAAATAGAAAGCGCGCTCTTTTAATTTTTTTAAAAACTACAAGTTTATTATATTTAAATAAAGATCTTTTATTACCTCTATAATAAAAAATAGAAGCATCCATCATATAGCTTTAAGATTTATTTAAATAAAATTACATTTCCATTTAAATAAGTCATTTTTTTTTTATATTTATTAAACAGAATTAACATTCACAAATAAAACAACTAATAGTAAAATTTACTTTATCATCTAAAAATAATAGACAATTTCTATTTATAATGAAATTCATTTATCATTTAAATAGCCCACTATTGTTCATAAATGAAGTTATATTATCATTTAAATTAGAGCATCTACTAATTTCAAATGAAATCTATTATTATTTAAAGCATTCATTAATTTTAAATGAAACCTACTATCATTTAAAATAAAGCATTCATTAATTTTAAATGAAACCTACTATCATTTAAAATAAAGCATTCATTAATTTTAAATGAAACCTACTATCATTTAAAATAAAGCATTTACTAATCATTCTATTTGTTCGAGCAACACAAGGAGTTATGAAGACAACCAACCCATGCATTCTTTCCAAACCATTGAGGCAAATAGTGATGAAGTAAAAGATAATCAAACATGTGCAACAAACAAAGAGGGGAATCTTTCCATCAACCTAGTCACTTGTCTCAATCGGAGAATTTACGATAGCTACTAGACTATCAATCTTGAGGCTCAAGGTGACTAGCTATTGATGATTATCCCTAATCGATTATGCATACCTATATGAAGGTATCCATCAATGTTAACCCCGAGTTGCCTTATCTCCACTTCCCCAACCTCAAGTACCCTCGCCTTTGGTGGATGACTCAACTTCTTCCACCTACGAGTGTACCTGATCCTACACATTGGCAACTTGATAGCAGTATCATGTTCCTCCATACCAACTAACATCACATAGTTGCTTAATTGCACATAATCAAGTATATCAAATTAATACATTGTTTTCAATGCCAAAAAGTCCATCAGGGAGGGTCATGACAAACACTCTCATCTTCATCAATCTCTTCTATTTTTATTTTTATTTTTTCATATTGTTCATAATGATATTTATCTTCTAAATATTTATGTTGCCCTAAAGAGTTGAAAGTGTAAGGAATAGCCTCATTAGCAAGGTGCGCAAGTGGAGAAGGTGAGCCTGGCCCCATTGAACAGGAGGTCCACGGTTCAAACCTTTGCGATGCAAAAGGGGACACAAAAAAAAACTCTTGTGGCTTTCCTCTAGATAGTGGTATACCCGAATAGGATGGTATTGCCAACCACCTAATAGTGGCCTTAGTGGTTTTCTCTCTACCCTAAGAGCTTGTGTGGCTGTAACCAACTCCCTTATGTATATAAAAAAATATTTTCTTCTTTATGTTGCCTTGAAATTACTTTTTTATGTTGGCTTGGAAACCCTAAATTTTCTTAGATATCCTCCATAAGATTTTTTCTTTTATTATACTACTCTTGAAACCCTAAAGGGCAAGGAATACTCTGTACTACTTTCATTTTTATTGAAAGGAGAATATTTTATGCTACTTGAAGAGGATTAAGGTGATTTACCTGGATTAAGCTTGATCTCCTTTACCTCATTTGCTTTAAAATTCACTTCCCCATCTTCCTTTGCTTTAAAATTTGCCTTCCCATCTTCCTTCACACATTTAGCTCCTTCTATATTTGAACTTGCGCATTGTACTTCCTCATCCCTCATATCATTTGTTTCTTCTAATGGTTGATTCAAGTGAACGGGATGATGTAGAGGGTTTTTCTTACCACTTTCTTAGGAGTGGAAAATCCTTGTTTGACCTAGCTTCTCCTATGATATGATCTTCTTGTTTCATATTGAAGCTATTATCATGCCCAAAAATTTCCATCTCTTCCTCCATCATTTTCACTTTGGAGTCTCTTGCCATGTGCCTGGTTTCATGACATTTGCGACATCAAAATTAAATATTTTAATAATCCACTTGTTGGTCTCATTTTCTTGATTCAAATTTAATCTTAATCAACAACAGTAAAGGTTTTGAAATATCCGTGACAACACATATTCGAGTGTATACAACATTCATTCTCTCCTTAGTAGTTGGTCCTTCTTGGATGATTTCGCCTAGAGTATTACTAGTATTCTTTAAAATTATATTATTGATGAGTTGATAAGGAAGTCCAAAAAGCCTAATCCATAGTTGAAGCCTTTTAATAGTTTCTATATCCACAAAAAAATTCTTACTCCAAGGTCTTAAATATAATGCATCTTTACCCCTAAACCATGAGCCTCCATCCATTTTTTTATTCTAGAGAAAATAATGAGGAAAAATCCTTTTGGAAGAAAATTCATGGAGTAATTTGAATTCAACCCCCACTTCCACTTGAATCAATTTTGAATCTCTGAAAAAACCTGGCTAGTATCCATGAAACTTACATATTAACCCTTTGGTTTTAAGAACCATTATATCATGCTCAATCATCTCATCCTTGATAATCGCTTATGGTGTAGAAGTTGTTACCTAGACAAGGTTTGCCATAGATCTGTTCTTCCTCTTATTGCTAGCTAGGGCATCCATGCTTCCAACTAGGCCATTCTTACTTTCAGTGGACTTCAAAAAATGACTTTATTTCCATGTTACCTAGATTTTCTTTAAATGGATTTTAAAATTCTTCTAAGATCTTAAACAAGAAGTGGCACTTGTTTCTTAATTGCACTTTGCTTTCTACTTCCTACTTCCTCTCACACTTCCTACTCTCTCCCGAATCACACTTGCTAATCTAGAATAAGAAGTGGTAGTTGGTCCATAATCACACTTTGCTTTCTACTTCCTGCTTCCTACTCACACTACCTCCTCTCTTCCGACTTGAGTCTTAAAAATTAATCTTAATTATAAGTAAATGAGTTGATATCAAATGGTATTAGTTTAACATGTTAAAATTCTCAGAATTTCAAGAAGACCTAAATTCGAGTTAAGAGTTATTTGTTTAATTTTTTTATATTGTTTATTTTTTAAATATCTATGGATGGAATGAATATATAAAAAGAATTGGTTGATAAGGATTTTTTTTGTTAAAAACTCAATATTTGTATATAGAAAAAATATATAGATAATGCCATTAAAGATTTATTTTTGTAATATTAGACAAATCACGTTGAAAAGAACACTTTTAAAGAAAATAATAATAATAAAAATTTTATATTTAAATAAATAAATGAAATTTATTATTATTTTTCAACGAGTATAATGAAATTTATTATTTGGTCTATTAGGGTTAGAGCAAATAAGTAGGGTTAAAGGAGTCTTATATCTTAAGCCATGGTTTCAATTTCATGGATAAACATTATAATTTTGAGGACAACTTGAGTGGGTCAAAGGTTTGAGACCCAAAAGGGTTAACTAATTGAAAGTATCTTGAGTGTTAATTTGTGTGTAACCATGGTCCGATCCCTTAGAAGGTCAAATTCAACCTCATTCTGACTCCCATTAAGGAGGTAGGTTAGTCATGGTGTATTTATTGAGAGTGGATAGGGGTTATAGGGACAACAATGGGAATCAAACTTGTGACTAAAAATAAATGAAATAGAGAGTATGGTTGAAGTTAGATGATGTGAACCTCATATGACTAACAAAATTTTAATAGAACTTGAATGGATCTAATGGTGAAGGTTTGAGTATTCCAAATAGAAGACTTAAGGGTGGAACAAATTATGCACAATGTGTTGTTCATTCAAATAGACATATTAAGGGTGGAGTAGTAGTAAATAATTAGCAATTTGCATTAATGCGATCTAAATTTAAATCACAACACTGTGATGGATCCTTCCACAATAAAGCAACCCATAATAATATAATATATTGTAATTATATGGATGAGATTTGTCTCAACCAAAAAATATATAAAATTTAATATTAAACAATGAATAATTTTTTAAAAGTAAAATTCATTTTTTTCTTGGTAAGCATAGAACATTTTCTTATTATTTAAATAATATATAATTAATTACAAAAGAGAGAAAATAATTTCAATAGAAAGGTGAAATCATAGTTTTTCTCTCTCCTTTTGAAAAGGTTTAAAATATCTTATTTCAAAATATGTTTTTAAATGCATAATATTATTTCAAGTAATTATCATTATAAACATCTCTTTGGAAGGTCCAAAGTTCAAACCCCACCCAGTATGAGGGGACCAGGACCCCTCATAAAAACCTGTGTAAACTCATTGAATTTTAATCAAGTGGCATTAGTTCAATTGGTTAGATTCCTCAACATTTCAAGAAGGAGACCCAGGTTCGAATCTTGCCAAACGATACATGGATAATATCCAAGCTTTGTTGTAATACCACTATGTGGTGATGATGTAATATGGGTGGAGCTCATTTCAATACCATATAATCCATTGAAAATATATTATTATAAACACCATATAGTCCAATATTGTTCTTAGAACTTTAGGGCCTTGAAGGCCTTAGTTTTAAACTTCTTATTTTGATAATTTAAACTCAAAATTCCTAATAGAATAAGATTATTTTTTCTTTGAAAGCATAAATTGTATGAATGTTAAAAATTTGGAAAAGAATATTTGAAATGATTAATACCTCTTTATGGAATTATTAGATGTGGAAGGAGCCTTGAAAATAGTGAACTAATAATGGTCTTTCTTCCTCCACTTTTCAATCTTTCACACTCTAAAAATTGATCAAATAATATTGCCTCCATCGTAAAGGTGAGCGGAGTTCCAACTAAATGTATGGTCTTTTGATCCTTTCAATAATAAGATACAAAAAAATATTTTCCATAAACATTAAGGTCAAGAATTGACTAACTCCCATCCACTCTATGGATGCAGAATTCCAAAACTAAACAACACCCAAAACATTTGTTTTGTTGGTCTAGTTTTTTGGAGTTTGAGTCCTATATAAAACATATGGCTTACTATATTTTGGACCATTGGGTATGTGAAACCATTTTCCATCACTTCACACCCTTGGTTACTACTTAGTTGTGTCATCCCACCTAGTTGCTTTGCCATATCATCCTTCATGTCACGTTAGAGAATTTAAATTTAGCACCTAACAAATTTTATGCCATTCGCTACAATTACTCAACCTTACCTCTTGTTCATAAATGGTATTCATGGTATTGGTTTAAACCCTCTAAAACATATTTACTTGCTTTGAATAAAATTTCCACTATTTGCATCTATACTTTTCATTGTTAGTGCACAAAATTATGTTGATGAATCTCAAATTTTCCTTTAACCCATCAACTTAAATTTTCATGTTAATTTCAATGGTGGTCTCTTTTTGCATTTTTGTTGATGGAATCTATTGTTTCTAGTTTTTGTTTGATCGTTGAGCTTGAGGTAAGGCTTCTACAAAATCTCCCCAAAATTCCTCTTTTCTTTGGTTTGAATGGGCACTTATTTAATCCTTCATATTGTGTTAAATAACTTATGTGAAAAAGGAAAGTTTTAATTGTATTTGTTACCTACCCTAATTTATGTCTATGTCCCCTCTTTTGAATGCTCAAAATTGTTCCTTAGCCATCTAGATTTATGACAAATTTGAAAGGGAGAATTAATAAATCATTCAATTTTTAATGCAATGTATCATGCTCTAAATGAAATTTCACTTTTTTCTTGGTTAGGGTTTATTATGTTTTAATGACTAAATAACATTAAAATTTCTGTTTATTTCTCATCGTGCTTTTATTGGGCAACGAGTTCTTTAACTTAAAATTTTGAAGAAATATATAAGTTAGATCCTAATTTCCTCTTTCAAAAATTTGTTGTCTTTTCCTGTAAAAGAGGGGCTATTAGGAGTTACCTAGGGGTTCTATGTTATCACTTTCCCTCCAAAAATTGACTTGAAAGTCTAGTTGTAGAGTGGAATTTTGATTAATCCAAGGAATTTGTCCTACTTTCTATTCTTAACATACACTACCTACAATCCAATTTTTAGTAGTGATGATAATTTGTTTTGAGTGTTTCATCTCTATAGACATGGAGATATTGATATAAATATAAGGATTGTTTTTAGTCTTTAGGTTACAAAGCCCCATAGTCTGCAATTCAGTCTTTGTTGTTTACTAATTGTCTCCTTTTTGGATGCAAAAAATCCGTTATAAACATAATAGTCTTTTCCACCATCCTTTTGTTCCCTTTCACTATCCAAAGCTTGCAACTTTCTCCCTCAAAAAAAGTTCCTAAGTGTTGCCTTATCCACAAAAGTGGGGATTCTATCTTGATAATTTGCATTTGTCTATGTTTGAGCCCTAATATTTGCAATTATATAGTCTAGATTGTATCCAATGCTTCCAAGTTTTCCACATATATGGATGTAGAGAGCCTTTATTTAGAAAAAGCATAATTTCAGTCTTCAAGGGTTGAATGTTTGTTGTTTGCACTTTTTTAAAATGGCTATCATTGTTCCTTTGCAAATAAAGAAGTTATAAGTCCAAATAAGTTTGGGAACTTTTTTTGAGTTTTCAAGGCTTTATATTTTTGTAACCCATAATGTCTTTGGTTTTTGTGAGTCCTCCATCTTTGTAGATGTGGAAAGTTTAAGTGGAGCCACACTCTTTGCCTAGCCCTCAATCATTTTATCTTAATTATTTGCAGTCTACATAATACAAATTTTCTAAGACATGTCTCCTCTACATAATTGGAATTCTTAGACTCTTGCTTTAAAAAATGGTACTTTATTTTGATGAATCCTCACCTTAAACATTCCACAAATGTTTTATTATAGAAAAATATCCTATATGATCGTGAAATTAATAAGTTAGTTTTAGCTTTATCTTACTTTATCTTTGATGTCTTCCTTCCATGGTCTACCTATCCAAAATTTCACTAAATCCTTAACCTCTATAGATGCACAAATTTTAAGTATTATCTTTTTTTTTATTGTGATACCCTAATTTTCTGCATACTTATCCTTCACAATTTTCAGCAATTAGTAATTTTTTCTTTTAGACTCTATATCCCAATAAAGGTGTTTGACCACTACACCCTTCATGAGGTTTTTCATAAGCATTGCTTAGTATCATTGCTAATTATAAATATCATAATGTTACAAAATGCCTGAAGACCAACCATCCTTGTCTACATCAACCACCAAAACGAAGTACAAATACACATCAAGAATTTAGTCCTGAATGACTTCTACATTATTAGGGGTCTAGATATAGAGATGAAAATCGTCAAATTATGATGATTTACATACGATAAGCTACCATGGAAGCATAATATTTTTTAACATCTATATGACCATAAGCTATATGGGACAATGTGGTTATCCAAGTTTTTATCCATCCATACCAAAGTATGGTATACAACCCTACCTCCTTTTGGGTTCAAACCTTGGACCTTTTATTCAAAGTTCTAAAGTGTTAACCATTAGGCCCACTTAAAGGAGGTATAAGGAGATGAGATTATCCAATGGATAAATAATAGAAGGAAAAACCTAAAGTTTATGAGTAGTAAATGGGTTAAACCTAAAATTTGAACTATTGCCTATAAAACTATGATGAACATTTAGAAGAGTGATTTCATGGAAGAAATTTGTGAAACAATAGTTTTGTTGAATAGGTTGGGTGGAGAGAAGACTTCATCTAAGTTTCAACCTTGGATGTTTGCATTATTAGAGCTAATTTTTTTTAAAAAATACAAGATCAACTAATCTTATTTAATCACTAAGCAATTGTATGAGCAATTAGTAGATGTTATCGCACTAAAGAAGTTCTATAAGAATTCTTATTTATTGTGTATATTTTTGTGGGTGGAACCCCATGTCAACACATTAGGGGATAAGATATTTTTTTTATGAAATAAGACCTACATTGGAGAGTTTCCCAAAATTTTAAGCTAGGAAGTGGTTTAGGAATTGCATAAATTTTAGCAACTATTTTTTGAATCCCTTGATGGAGAGGCTAAGGTGTGATAGGAACACTAGGATATTTAAAGAGGCAAAAAAGATCATCCATATAAATATTGATTGATATATACATTAGCCATCTACCACATATATAGAGCTATAAGCAAAGATTCAAGGCCTTATATTAGCACATTAAGTCATAAATGACTTTGTATTGATAGAATATTTAAGGTAGTTAAATTCTTTGACTAAAAATCTTTGAAGCTTATATATTAGACAACCTATAAAGTTGCTATTCACCATTGGGGATTAATAATGTAAATAAAGAACTCCAACTAATTAGTTCATGATAAAAATAGAGAGGTTTAAATTAGAACATGATCCTAGAAGGAAGAAATATGATAGAAGGGGTGTCCTGAAGAAATTTATAAATACAAAACTAACATTCTATTGTACCATTTGTCTAGTTCTGCAAGAGGACATATGGACTAATTGTGACAATGAAGACGAGGTTAGGGTGAGGTAAAATGACTTTAGAGTCTATCTTAATTTGGACTATGAAAAGTTGTTAGATCTCTTATTACCAAGATAGTGATTAATGAAGATCGAGGAGAAGAAAAAGATGAGGCATCCACCAATACACAAATTGTTGAGGCAATAATCAAATTATCTAAAGGAAATATATTCAAGAATCCTCATAGGGGGTATGACAAGAGCAAGACACTAAATATTAGGCCACAAAAAAGCTTGGGGAAGATCAATCCATGATAAAAGTATCATCTATCTTCATGTGTCCTACTAGCTCACCCATATCATATGGGGAAGGGTTTTAAACTCTTGATGTTTATCCTCCTTCCTTCAAACCAACTTTGACATTGTCAAACATGGTATATTCAAGTACATTGAGAATAAATGATTTGCTTACCACAAAAATAGATCCTCAATCATCCAAAACAAAGGGAAATAAACAAGAGCAACAACAACTCATAAGGCTATAAGAGTATTAGGACCACTAGAAGGAAATGATGATGATGGAAATGGGGATGATTATGGGAAGAAGTGTAAAACACACTTCTTTCCCAATGTTCCTCAAAATAAAATGTAGAAGAATGGACACAACTGCTAATAGGGAGGATGAGTTCCCTCCTAAAAAATACACCTCAACTTCTCAAGAAACAAAAAAACAAGAACAATAGAGTAGTTGGTAGATGAGATTACTAACAATACCTTGAATAGGAAAAAAAAATATGGTAATGTTGTCCAAAATTTATGAGTTTTCACAAGAAATCTCGAAATAGAACAACAAATGGATCAGGTGGAGTTCATTTATATTTCTACTCTCTTTATTGAGGAACTTGAAGAGTAAAAGGCAAAAGGACTAGAACTACCTACAAAATAGATCCTACTAGGAAGGACATGATGATAAAATTAGTACATCATAAGACTGGAGTGCCTAGAAGACATTTGCTAAACAACCTAAGTAGAAAAAGGTAAAATAAACGAAGATGTATTGAAATAATAATATTCTTATTTTCAAAATCTGTAAGCTTACTGTAGTGGTAAGGGCTTTGGACTCTCTTTGAGAGGTCCAAGGTTCAAACCCCACTCAGTATGAGGGGACCATGACCCCTCATAAAAACATGTATAAACTCATTGAAAAAAATATTCTTGATTTCAAAGAATATCATGAAGAAAGTCTTGAATCTTTGATAAAAACAAGTAATCAACTTGCTTACATTGAAGATCAATTGAAAAATGCATGAAAAGTTGTTGGTCCAAAAAGGAAGGATTTTTAGTTTCTTAAGCTTGGATTATAGATGATTGAAGTGCTAGACATCATATTAATCAATGAGCAACATAGTTACTGGTGGACATACATTTGAGAGGAAGAAAAATGAAGATAAAAAAGAAAAATGATTGAACAAGATGAGAAGGCAAAAAATGCGACTATTAATTTTATTGACTCCTTATGAGGAAAAAACATAGTTTATTTAAAATTTGGTAATATTTTCAATAAGTTCTAAAGTCATATTATTACTTGCTTTATGTAGGAACCTAATGATGACTCATTGTATCATTTAAGTTATTTCTTTAATCTAGGATAGAACTATTTAGTTAGTTAGAAATGCATAACCACCACTCCTCTATATAAATTGAGAGAAATAAATATAAAAGTGTTATTGTTTTTGATATTATCATAAGAGAAGTATCCTAAAGCTTATAGAAGGATAATTTCATATTTTTATGGAGTTATGGAGTTATTTCAATGTAATACATATAAGCAATTTGTGAATCTTGATCTAAAAATTTATGGTTGAATGTGTTGTAGCTATTCTTGTATTAATATTGTGTTGAAGTATTATCCTTTCATGTTCTAATTTAAACTTCTAGTTTGAATATTTTTGAGTAACCTAGTAGAAAATCCATAAAAAGTCTAGCCTTGGTTATATTTTTCTACAAAAAATTAAATTCTTTTTATGTATCTTTATTCCAACTTGTATATTGGTATGAAACTAAATGGTGCAGGAAGCAGGATCATTTTTATATTGAATCGCTTTTTGATTGTAAGGTAGAAAACCTACAATAGACTTAATTTATATATTTTTTCGATGATGCCTTATTATCATATGTGGATTGCATTTAAATACCTAGTCTAATAGTTGTAAGAGTGAAGGGTTGTGACCCTAGAATATAATGAATAAATAATATAAGTAATTAGGACATGTTAGGAGGGTCCTAACATGCCACCCCCCTTAAAGGAGCTTTGTCCTCAAAGCTGGAAATTTGGAAATTGCTGTTGGATATCTTGAAAATTTTCCCACGTTGCGTCTTCTAAAGGTAGACCTTTCCAATGGATTAAAACTTCCATGATATCGCGAGTACGAAGGTGACGAGAGTGGCGATCCAAGATAACTTCTGGCTTGACTAGAAGTACTCCATCATCGAAGAATTCAGGGAGAGTGGGTTGTGTCGTGATATGGGCTCCCACTGCGAGCTTAAGGCAAGATACATGAAATACGGGGTGAAGTTTGGAAGAAGGAGGAAGCTCTAGTTTGTAAGCAACAATCCCAATACGTTGGAGAACTTTATACGGCCCATAAAATTTGGGTGCTAACTTCTGAGAACCTTTTTGTTTAAGAGAGGATTGACGGTAAGGTTGGAGACGTAAGAAAACCATATCACCCTCGTGGAAACTACGTTCGCTTCTATGTTGATCGGCTTGTTGCTTCATGCGATGTTGGGTGGTGTGTAGGTTCTCTTTTAGGATCCGTAGTATGTCATCTCTATTAGCAAGTTCCATTTCGACCGCATGGACTTTTGTAGTCCCTGGAATATAGGAAGTGAGGGATGGTGGTGTTTGACCATATAGTGCTTCATAAGGAGTCATTTTGATGGACGTATGGTATGAAGTGTTATACCACCATTCCGCTAGTGAAAGCCACTTTATCCAATGGAGTGGTTGAGTAGAAACAAAAAATCGAAGGTATGTTTCCAAGCATTTATTTACAACTTCTGTTTGGCCATCGGTTTGAGGATGGTAAGCGGAGCTCATACAAAGTTGAGTACCTTATAATTTGAAAAATTCCTTCCAAAAGGTGCTCATGAAAGTTGGGTCGCGGTCACTAAAAATTGTGGAGGGCATACCATGTAATTTAAAGATGTTATCTAGGAAGAGGTGGGCTATAGTGCTAGCGGTATAAGGATGAGCCATAGAACAAAAATGGGCATATTTAGATAAACGATCAACGACTAAGAAAATGGTTGTTTTTCCTCCTGATTTTGGTAATCCTTCAATAAAGTCCATAGAAATATCTGCCCATGTTTTGGTGGGTATATGAAGAGGTTGAAGTAATCCTGGAATAGCGAGGGTCTCCCCCTTTTGTCTTTGGCAAACTTCACATTCTTTTACAAAGTTTTTGATGTAATTTTTCATTCCTACCCAATAGAAGGAGGTAGTGGCTCTTTTATAGGTTTTTAAGAACCCTGAGTGGCTTGCAGTGGGTGAGGTATGTAACTCATGAAGAAGTTTTTCACGATAAGTTGAATTGGGGGTGAGGACCATCCTCCCTTTGTATCTTAATATATTGTCCTTCCAAGTGTATGGAGTTTTGCTACTAGGATTATGTTGAAGTTGTTGAATTAAGGCATGGATAGTAGGATCATTTATCCATTATTCATGCACCTCATCTACCCATTTAGGAATAAGGGAGGAAAGAGCATGGACTTGAGGCATATCTTCAAATTTTCTAGAAAGTGCATCGGTTGCCATGTTGTCCTTTCCATTTTTATATGTAATTTCATAATCATAGCCAAGAAGTTTAGTAACCCATTTTTGTTGTTCCGAGGTATTAGTCCTTTGTTCCAAAAATACTTCAAGCTATGATGGTCAGTGCATATATGAAATGTTGGCCAATAAGGTAAGGCCTCCAATGTTGAATAGCATGGAAAATCACCAACATCTATTTTTCATACGTAGAGCGAGATGAATTCTTAGGAGAAAATGCTTTGCTTATAAAAGCTAGAGGTCTTTCATCCTGCATGAGTACGGCTCCCATTCCTATTCCTGAAGCGTCACTTTCAATGACGAACGGTTTAGAAAAGTTGGGCATGGCTAGAACAGGGGTGGTACACATTACAATTTTCAAGGTGATAAAGGCCTCATCCGCTTTAGACGACCATTTGAAAGCATTTTTCGTAAGTAATCTTTGTTATAGGAGCAACGATTTTACTATAATTTTGGACAAATTTTCTATAATATCCCGTTAGTCCAAGAAACCCACGTAGAGATTTTAAGGTTTTTAGATTAGGCCAATTTTTCACCTCCTCGATTTTGGAAGGATCTACCATAACTCCTTCCTTTGAGACAATATGCCCTAAGTATTCAATTTCTTATTTTCCAAAGGAACACTTTGATCTTTTTGCATAAAGTTGATTTTCCTCCAAGATTTGGAACGCTTGTCTAACATGGTACAAATTTTATTCCCATGTTTTGCTATAAATCAAAATGTCATCAAAGAAAACTAATATAAATTTACGAAGAAAAGGGTGAAATACCTTATTCATTAGACTTTGAAAGGTAGAAGGAGCGTTGGTCAGGCCAAATGGCATCACCAAGAATTCGTAGTGCCCTTCGTGAGTGTGAAAGGCCATCTTAAGAATATCCTTTTCATTGACTCGTATTTGGTGGTAGCCTGACCGTAATTCTAACATGGAAAAATAAGCTACCCCGTGGAGTTCATCTAATAGCTCGTTTATGACCGGAATAGGATTTATAAACCTCTCAAGTCCCACAACACAGTTAATGTGGGATTATTAAAAAAAACACACACAAATTACACTAAAAATATAGATAGGTATTAATGTGGAATAAAATTTCAATTATGGAATATGCCACTAGAATTGCATCATAACACTAGCTGATTAGAAAGCAAGAGGATCAGCTCCCCATACACAATACCGAACTCGATGTTAGTAGGGGTGAGGAATCCCACAAAGTGGGACCAAGGACTTGCTCCTTTAAGACTGCTACCCCATTGGCAAAGAGTATGAAAAGTGTTGGGGTTTATAAACCACTCAAGTCCCACAACATAGTTAATGTGGAATTATTCACAAACACACACATAAAATACACTAATAATATAGATAGGTATTAACGTGGAATGAAATTCCAATCATGGAATATGCCACTAGCTTGCATCATCACATTAACTGATTATAAAACAAGAGGGTCAGCCCCCCCACACAAGACCAAACTCGATGTTAATAGGGGTGAGAAATCCCATAAAGTGGGACCAAGGACTTGCACCTTTAAGCCTGCTACCCCATTGACAAAGAGTATGGCAAGTGTTGGGGTTTATAAACCACTAAAGTCCCACAACACAGTTAATGTGGGATTATTCACAAAAACACACACACACAAACTACACTAACAAGATAGATAGGTATTAACGTGAAATGAAATTCTAATCATGGAATATGCCACTAGACTTGCACCATCATATTATCTGATTAGAAATCAAGAGGGTTAACCCCCACACATAAGCCCAAAATTGATGTTAATAGGGGTGAGGAATCCCACAAAGTGGGACTAAGGAATCGCACCTTTAAGCCTACTACCCCATTGACAAAGAGTATGGCAAGTGTTGGGGTTTATAAACCACTCAAGTCCCACAACATAGTTAATGTGGGATTATTCACAAACACACACACACAAACTACACTAACAAGATAAATAGGTATTAATGTGGAATGAAATTCCAATCATGGAATATGCCACTAGACTTGCATCATCACATTAATCGATTAGAAATCAAGAGGGTTAGCCCCCAAAACACAAGCCCAAACTCGATGTTAATAAGGGTAAGAAATCTCACAAAGTGGGACCAAGGACTTGCACCTTTAAGATTGCCACCCCATTTGCAAAGAGTATGGCAAGTGTTGGGGTTTATAAACCACTCAAGTCCCACAACACAGTTAATGTGGGATTATTCATAAAAACACACACAAACTACACTAACAAGATATATAGGTATTAACATAGAATGAAATTATAATAATGCAATATGCCACTAGACTTGTATCATCACATTAATCGATTAGAAAGCAAGAAGGTCAACCCCCATAGATAAACCCAAAATCAATGTTTAATAGGGGTGAGGAATACCACAAAGTGAGACCAAGGACTTGCACCTTTAAGCCTGCTATCCCATTGGCAAAGAGTATGGCAAGTGTTGAGGTTTATAAACCATTAAAGTCCCACAACACAATTAATGTGGGATTATTCACAAATACACACACAAATTACACGAACAATACATATAGGTATTAATGTGGAACAAAATTTGAATAATGGAATATGCCACTAGACTTGCATCATCACATTAACTGATTAGAAAGCAAGAGGGTCAACCCCCCACACAAGCCCAAAATCGATGTTAATAGGGGTGAGGAATCTCACAAAGTGGGACCAAGGACTTGCACCTTTACGCTTGCTATCCCATTGATAAAGAGTATGGCAAGTGTTCGGGTTTATAAACCACTCAAGTCCCACAACACAGTTAATGTGGGATTTTTCACAAACACACACACAAACTACACTAACAAGATAGATAGATATTAACGTGGAATGAAATTCCAATC
Source organism: Wollemia nobilis (assembly GCA_028583015.1). Lineage (NCBI taxonomy): Eukaryota > Viridiplantae > Streptophyta > Pinopsida > Araucariales > Araucariaceae > Wollemia > Wollemia nobilis. Next base: position 21,029,023 of record JAQPPZ010017235.1, read on the forward strand.
ATGGAATATACCACTATCTTGCATCATCATATTAACTAATTAGAAAGAAAGAGGGTTAGTCCCCAACACACAAGCCAAAACTTGATGTTGATAGGGGTGAGGAATACCACAAAGTGGGACCAAGGAATTGCACATTTAAGACTACTATCCCATTGGCAAAGAGTATGGCAAGTATTGGGTTTATAAACCACTCAAGTCTCACAACATAGTTAATGTAGGATTATTCACAAACACACACACAAACTACACTAACAAGATAGATAGATATTGACGTAGAATAAAATTCCAATCATGGAATATACCACGAGACTTGCATCATCACATTAACCGATTAGAAAGCAATGAGAAACAATGGTGAAATTGTTCTATTGATCAACAATGCATTACATAGCTTTATAGTTCTTGAAAGAACTAAAAATAGACATGGTGGTTGAGAGAAATCCTCAAACTTATTACAACAAACTAACTTAAAGATAGCTCTTATCCTAACAACATGCTAATCTTGGACTATGGTCAAACATTAATTAACCAAGCCAAAACCTCAATGTATGCTAATCAAATTAACTAGAAATATGTAAATCCAAACATTAAACTAAAACTAAATACTAGGACTTAATACTTAGGACTAAGGAGGCAATGTTGAAAATATTCCAACATTCTCCCCCTTGATGCTAAAGACACTCATGCAAGAGTTCTTTAAGCATCACAGAGTTGGAAGAAAATATTTCTCTTACGTTTCCTCCAATCTTGAATCAAGAAATCAGAATTTACAAAATACTTATGGTGGCACTCCTTCCACTCTTCATGTGGAATTTCCTGCAAATGCTTGAGTGCCTTCTTTTGTTGATTAGCTCCCCCTTCAACAAAAGTATCTCCTCTTGTGGTTTTCAGCAACCACTCTCTTACATCTTTATCATTATGGTCTTTAAACCATGCTCTCACATTTTGATCTTCTTTTACATCTTCAACACTAAACAATACTCCACATGAGTATTTACAATTAATCATCTCACATAGATGATTATACCATACAACTCTTTCACATATTTCCACACAAAAAATCACAACAAATATGGCCATATAATGACCAACTACATATGCAACATAAAGTTGCTCCTCACACAAATATTCTCTCACAACAATGACTTTACAAGAATCCTTCTCCCAAGGAATTTTGAACACATCATTTTGATCCATGTGACCCAAGTTCTCCATCACTGTCTTCTCTCCAAGAAGACTCTTCATCAAAGTTGTCTCAATGAGACAATCACCTCTCAATAATGCCTTTGGAAGACATTCTCCTTTCTTTTCATTCCTGCTCACAAAAAACAAATCATTAATCATAAAAACATTACCTTTAGTATGAGTAGATTTGGTGCTTCCCATAAAGCTATTTTGTAGCAGTTCTCCTTCATTGTATGGTGCTTCAAGATCAACCATCAACTCTTCACTAATAGTTCTCCTCCTTTGTTCAATCCATGTTGGTGTGTTGAAACACCATTCATTCAAGCAATCATACATAGTTGCCTTTTCAAGACAACTCTCTTTCTGCAATGTAGTCACTCCAAGTGAGTGATATTCATCCATAATTGCTTCTTCAAGACAATTCTCAATATCCTTTGATGATGCCTCCATTACATCATGAAGTCCATTAATGACTATCTCACTATTTTCTATCTCCTCCTTGAGATAGTCTTTCTCAAAATATTCTTTTCCTTTTATTATCTCAGCCTTGAGATAATCTTCATTATGGAGCATGAAACTTATGCCCTTCATCTCTTCTTCCTGTACTACACTTGGGAAATCATCCCACATAACTTCATTTTCTCTTTCAAGAGAGCACTCATCCATTCCAAGTGAATGGTTTTCAAGACAATGGTCTTCCATAAAAATTGCTTCTCCATCAACATGCCAACAATTTTGGTTGATCCTATTATCTTATTTATTCTCTCCCATGAGAATTTTAGGTGCATTATCCATAATACACTCTTCATTTATCTCCTCCATGAGATATTTTTTATCACTTTTTCTTCTATCAACAACAAATCCTCTTCTTCCTCCTCGTCCTCTTGAGGAATACACACCTCTTCTTATCTTTTCATCACAAAATTCAGCAACATATGCTTCCTCCATGAAGCATTCTTCATCTTGTTGGTTTTCTACATACAGGCCTTCCTCTGCAAGAAATAATTCTCCATTACAAAGCATGACTTCATATGAGTCTTTACAAGACTCTTCAAAAACTCCTTCAAAAGGATCTAATTCAGAAACTGCTTCAAGGAAGCAAGGCTCCTCCTTGCTTAAACAATCTTCATGATTGTCACTCATGGCTTTATGGGTATCCTCATCAAACCCATAAGCATCCTTTAACACTTGCCATGCCATTGTAGCTGATCTACAATTGGCTATGAGAGGAAAAACATTCTTTTCCATTCCTCTCCTCAAATCCATAAGAGCTAAGCAATTTGCATATTGCTTCTCCTTCTTCTCTTTTCTCTCCTCACCTTGTAGCTTGCTCCAAGAGGGTTCCTCATAGCCTTCTTGAACTATATCCCATAAGTCTTGAGCCTTCAAGAAGGTCTTCATCATTATGCTCCAAATAGCATAATTATCTCCATTGAATTTGGGTACTTCCAATTCTTTATACATGGTGGCCATTCTGCAATCCACCATTCATCAATCTTCCACCTAGCTCTCAGCCACTCCTTTCTTGTAGACTTCTGATATACTTATCTAAAAATCCACTAAATTTCAGATCCAAATTCACACAAATGAGAAATATGTGATCAATTTACTTTTGCCCTTTCTAGATCTTAGAGTGTTTTTGAGACAACCTCAATGTTCTTCACATAAATCAATCCATACAACTCCAAAATTTTTGAAAATTAAACTCTGTATTCTTGAGACAATAATCTGAAAACCCTCTAAATTTCAGAAGAAAAATCACAAAGGTGAAAAATATGTGATCATTTACTTTTTCCCTTTTTATCACAATTCCGGATCTAGGATTGTTGAAGGAAAAATAAATATTCACATAAATCAATAAATACAGATCCAAATGACCTGAAATTTTGTCTGAATTATGATTTTATCGAAATAATATTTCTCCCAAAATTTGAGAAGCAAATACCCTGTATTCCACCTTATACAACCATTTTATTGAAAAACTAAAAATGCTAATAAAATTAGCAAATTAGCTCCAAATCACCTGAAATTTTTACTGAATCCTCTTGATACAATTACCTAACAACCCTCAAAATTTCATAATCAAATACCTCAGGATTCATGAGATATTAATGATTTACTCGAGCTCTTCCTTGCAAATCTGCTGAGTGCTGGCCACTTGAGTTTCTCTGACAAAGTGTGTGCTTCAGATCTCTTCACACCACTCTCCATAGGTTTTGATCCATTTGAGAAAACCTGCTCTGATACCAAATGAGAAACAATGGTGAAATTGTTCTATTGATCAACAATGCATTACATAGCTTTATAGTTCTTGAAAGAACTAAAAATAGACACGGTGGTTGAGAGAAATCCTCAAACTTATTACAACAAACTAACTTAAAGATAGCTCTTATCCTAACAACATGCTAATCTTGGACTATGGTCAAACATTAATTAACCAAGCCAAAACCTCAATGTATGCTAATCAAATTAACTAGAAATATGTAAATCAAAACATTAAACTAAAACTAAATACTAGGACTTAATACTTAGGACTAAGGAGGCAATGTTGAAAATATTCCAACAAGCAAGAGGGTTAGCCCCCGCACACAAGCCCAAGATCGATGTTATTAGGGGTGAGGAATCCCAAAGTGGGACTAAGGACTTGCACCTTTAAGCCTGCTACCCCATTGGCAAAGAGTATGGAAAGTTTTAGGGTTTATAAATCACTCAAGTCCCACAACACAATTAATGTGGGATCATTCACAAACACACACAAAAACTACATTAACAAGATAGATAGGTATTAACATGGAAAAAAATTCCAATCATGGAATATGCCACTAGACTTGCATCATCACATTAACCGATTAGAAAGCAAGAAGGTCATCCCCCCACACACAAGCCCAAACTTGATGTTAATAGGGGTGAGGAATCCCATAAAGTGGGACCAAGAACTTGCACCTTTAAGCTTGCTACCCCATTGGCAAAGAGCATGTCAAGTGTTGGGGTTTATAAACCACTCAAGTCCCACAACATAGTTAATGTGGTATTATTCACAAACACACACACAAAATACACTAGCAAGATAGATAGGTATTAACATGGAACAAAATTCTAATCATGGAATATGCGGCTATACTTGCATCATTACATTAACCAATTAGAAAGCAAGAGGGTCAGCCCCCAACACACAAGCCCAAACTCGATGTTAATAGGGGTGAGGAATACCACAAAGTGGGACCAAGGACTTGCACCTTTAAGCCTGCTACCCCATTGGCAAAGAGTATGGCAAGTTTTTATTTCATATGAAATTTTAAAATTGACTTTTGGTTTCATTAGAAGAGTTTTTTCAAATTTTATCAAATCATAATAGAAATAAAATAACTAGATATCAATTTCAATGATTTATTCGAAGGAAATCCTCATAAAGGGGGTATAATAAGTATATGTAAGAATTGTAATGGAAAATTTAAATTTACCTAAATTTGAAATTAGAAGATGTCTCCAATAATAAAGTCAAACTATAAATATTTATTATTAGATTAAGTTTAGTCTAGAAGATAGGAATAAGGAATGTTTGGATTAAAGGAAACTCAAAAGTCAATATTTATCACAAATCTAAAAAAACTTATTTTCTAGAAAAGGTAAGCATGATAATTTGAAGCTTTGAATCAATTTCTTTTAAATCATAATTTTGAGAATAAAATCAAGTTAAAGATTTTTTAGCCAACAAGGGAGTTAAGTAGTAGAATGATTTTTAGTTCTATAAAAAAAGAGTAAGAATTGCAATATCTTAGATCAATATTCATGCTTGAAGATAAGAAATAGTGCTCCACATAAAAGGTGATTAAAATAAATTGTGTTCTTGTTTTAAATTAACATGTTTTTTATTTAAAATACTATGGTAGGAATATAGGGTTGCTCACTATACATATGGACAATTTATGGAGTTTTAGCATGGCAGAATTTGAAAGATCAACATACATATGACAAAACAAAAGGATAATTAGAATTAAAAGAGGTATATTACAATTAGGATATATGGTATTAGGAGCAATTTTAGTGTTTTAAATATGTATCGAGCTTATTATTGTATTCAATTCACCCTAGAGATATTAAACTCACAAAATAAAAAGATGCAGATGATAAGAACGATATTAACTAGATGCTTGAATGAGTTGTTTTTTGTTTTCATAATTTAACTAAATATGTCCATATGCATTAAGTTACAATTATGTTAGTAGCAAGAATGGCATTAACAAGATTTTTAAATGGGTCATGTTTTATATTTATATTTTATCCAAGAATTTATATCATATCCATCAATTGGAAACAATGATATAGTCAACATGGCCAACTATGACAAGGGACCATATTACTTAAATGAGGAGATACTAATTAAGCTAGATATTAATATATCATGTTCCTCTCAAAATTAGCTTTGCTTGGATTTATATAAAGGACATAAATTAATATACTAACAGTACCTACTTGGATTGGTGATAGGAAATAGTATTGGGATCTATATAAGCTGGTAAAATTGACTAATTTTTTGGGAAGGTTGATTCCATGAAGGACCATGACACATAAAAAAGTTCACATGAGAAAGATAACATATAGAGAAGTTATTTAGATTTGATTTATATTTTATTATAATTGTATTTGTAAGGCATGTTCACACTTTTTCATATACATAATTTTTTCCTTTTTTCAATGGGTTATATGGGATTGAAATGGGCCCCATCCATATTAAATCATCACTACATAGTTGTATTTCAAAAAATCTTGTATTTTATCCATGTATTGTTTGGCAATATTCTACATGGGTATCCTCCTTCAATTTTGAGGAATCTAACCGGTTGAGCTAACGCCACTTGATATTTTTTAGATACATATTAACATGTGATATAGTGAAGATATTTAACAATCCCAGGAGGTAAAATATACATGCCTAGTGTAATTTAGATATACAAACTATAATATCTATTATTTAGTGATGTCATCATGTAACATGATGTTCATAGCAAAGCATGAACAATACTCTTTTTCTAGGAGTTCACATTAGCAATCATAGCATATCAAAGGAGATTTATAACACAAATTTATGGATAGAAAAATTAGATACTTAAAAAATATTTTTAGAAGATCCATTAGAAGAATATAAGAACAAAATCATTATTTTTGGAGGTTATTGCATAGAATGTGCATAGGTCATTTTAATATTCAATCCAAAAAAAAAGTAATTAAAAATAATTACCTACAAATGATAAAGTAAATCATGCAATTGATAAATATAAAGAGAGTAGGAAATTTTTGTTACCATGCACAAGATTATATGAAAGAAAATAACCAAGGTAAGAAGAAAATCAGCAAATAATGGTGACACTATAATGGATGGGATAATGAGTTATAGAGGGGCAATATCCATGGAGATTTTTAAAGGGTATTTAGGTCATAAAAAAAGTAAAATTTTGGTATACCCATGGTCATGGATAAAAGTACGAAGGAGATTCAATTAGATTATGCTAATAGAAGTTTACATCATTTTTACATCCAAGCAATGAAAAGATAAATTATAGTTGGATTTATCCAATAGCTTCCAAGGGATCTTGGTCTATTGTACTATAACAAGGTAGTATCATTTATGATAGTCATTTTTACCTCACATTAGTGGTTTGTCAAGGATTGGAGGACTTAAAGGTTATTATTTATATTGAATGTAGAAACCATATGATTATATTTGCACCAATGATTTTGTTTAAACAATTGGAAGGAGAGAAAATACATTACTTCTACTTTTGGAATTGGTACAAATTCCCTCTAAAAATGCTAAACTAAAACTAATCTAAATGAAAAAAAGTAAATCTAAGAAGGAAAGGGTGCAATAAATGTAAATTAAATGCAATAAAAGAAAAAATCCCATAAGCATAGTAGGATTAGTGTGTGATAAATCAGTGCATCTGAAGGGAATTGAATAACATTAGTGTGCTCCAATCATATAAAAAATTTACAATAATATAAGGAAGGACTAATGGAAATTGAAAGGGCAGTGCCAAAATCAATAAACATGTCCTACATAGTCCTATTATTATCAAAATGAGCTTATAAATAAATAATGATGTTCACAAAGTGTAGGTCTAACTTTATCAAATATATAAAGGATGATATAATGGTACCCATAGTTATTAATTATATTAAGCTATTCACCTACGAGTTACCTAAGGTAAACACAATCTACCCATAGTAAAATATCTACTTTAGGGGCATATTTAGAAAAATGATACACCTTTAAACATCACATACTTCTAAATATATTGTAGACATGCTTAGTGGCCTCCTATCTTCTAATTAGAACCATATGAAGATAACATATCACTTTCCTAGTGGTTTCCTCATAAATTGTGATCTCCTTATCCCGCTTGAGAAAAATTGTTATTCACCATTTTGGAAGTGGTGATCCAAAAAATTAAAAAGTTATGATTCACCATTCTAGAATAGAGCACACTTTTAGGGCTAATAGCACTTGCCATACTTGAAGAACACAAGCTTATATTGAGAGGGGGGTGAACAATATAAGATCACTTTTTATTTTTCTTGCCCAAACAACATTACCAATATTATCAGTGACAATATCAACAATAGTAACCAAAGCAATGCACAAATAATCACATACAATAGAGACACCAATTTAACGTGGTTCACCCAATGTGGCCTACTCTACGGAGAAAATATTCCACTAAAATTTTCTCAACAAATCTCTTGGGAATCCTTCCCTATTACAATGTTTATGTACCACTGTCCAAAGGAGACACCAATCCTCTAATCAAGTTTGTGGATCCATATCCATATGAGACACAAATTCCATCAGTTTATTTGTGGATCTCTATCCATAGGAGAACTCCTTCTCCTCTACTCTAGCTGGTGATCCTCTAGAATACTACTACATCCACCACACTGGCTTGTGGATATCTCTCCATTGAAGACTACTGTTCTCACTACCCTGTCTAATGGATCTCTATCCACTAGAGACTATTGTCCTTTGCTTAGTCACCTCTGAAGCTTGATCTCAGCTCTTTCTCAAATATGCATTAAACACAATCCTTCAGTCTAGCACAAATCTACCCTCAAATATGCACCAAACTCTATCCTCAGATTTGACCTCAAGCCTTAACACAAAGATTGACTCAATCACAAATCAACTCTGTTAGATGTGTCTCAAGCCTTGACACAAAGCTTAAACAAATCAATCAATCACCTTTACTATTCAAGTCTTCTCAAAGACTTTCCTCAAATATGTCCAACAAGTCCTCTCAAGAACTTGTCCAATCTGATCTCAAGTATTCTCTAGGAATTACCTAAAATTTGTCCAACAAGTCCTCACTAGAACTTGTCCTATATGATTAACAAGTTTTCACCAAGACTTGCCTCAAATCTTCTCAACAAGTCCTCACTAGAACTTGTCTAATCTGATTGTAAGCTTCCACAAAAGCTCACACAAATTTGTCCTTAAGCTTTCACAAAAAGCTTGCTCAATTATATCCTTAAATCCCATCTAGGACCTACTAAAATCTGCTGATTAGCCTTCACAAAAACTTATACACATCAATTACAAACTTGCATATAAAACACAACATAATCTCTTACAAAAAACCTCTTCAATACAAAAAACTAGTTTCACACAGAATCTTGTTTAACCTCAAAAAAATATACAGAATTTTTAGAGACTCAATATGTTTCACACTCACAACACACTCATAAAAATCAACTTAATCTCTTTCAGAAATAAAGAATAATTTGTTTCACAAATCTTGAACTATCACACCAATGCTCTCAATAAATAATGATCAATCAAATTTACTCAACCATTCACTCAATGAAACACAACTTGCATCTAAACCCTAACCAAGTATTTCACTATACTTCCAATAGTTCACACTACAAATCTTGACTCAAGATAATTCCAATTTTCACATCACAATAATACTCATGATATTTCACAAACCCTAGTTCAATATAGTTCTCAACTTCACATAACAATGATACTCATGATCTTTCACAAACCCTAATCATGCATATGAACACTCACTCAAATATTTCCAACAATGCTTATCAAACAATCATTTTCACTCCAACCTTGCATTTCACAACATTCAATCCAAAAATATTTCACTCATAGGAAGATGTGCCCATACCTTTTGTTTTGATGGAGATATGTCTTCAAAACCTGTCTTAACCACAATCAAATCTTCTTGGCCAATATTAAGGTTAGTTAACAACAATCTTTCTCAAAATATCCTCACAAATATTTTCCCAATAATTATTTTTCCACACAAAAATAACAAGTCTTAAATACATCTTATAATCTCCACTCTTTCATAATATAAGTCAACAATTTTGATAAAGAAAACAACCACAATAATTTTATTTAGTCACCTTATTTCTCCTCTCAAAACAATTAACACACCATAGCTTTATCTCAAAATAAAATATAATTTGACCCAGGTGTTGTAGGTGAGTTGGAGAGGAGAGGGCAATCCTCCAAGGGAGGTCCCAGGTTCGAATCTCCACCCTACCAAAAAGCTAAATTGGGTACCCAAAATACAATTGATAATGTTGGTACGGGCAGGGTTGGGTGCGACCCTCGGGTCACTTTGATGGTGTAGAACCCCCTGTTCATGGTCTCTTAGACCAAGGCGGCCTCGCAAGGGGTTTTTTGCTTAAAAAAAAAAATTAAATAAAATATAATTTCCTTTGCAAACCTTATAACTCCTATCTCATTGAATAAATTCTAACCACCAATGTTAAAATAAAATATTTTAATTTTCTTACACCTTATACCTCCCTTGACAAAACTCATAAGCTATCCTTTCAAATTTCACGCAACCTTTAAAGTGAATTTTTGGATATCAAAAACCTTTGAAAAATTAAATTATAAACTGCATACCTTTTATTTTCACTTTGCCCAAAAATATTTCCAACCAAATTTTAACTCACAACCTTGCTTCCTCAACACCCTAGCCAACACTAGACAACTCGTTGGGCTATGAGCCCACACAAAACACAAGGCACACAGTTTACGTTTTCTCCCTTATGTCTTATGTCCTCTAGCACAAAAAACCAAATGTTTTCCCTTGCAAAGCACACGGTATGAATCAAACCCACGTCTTTTCCCGTTGAACATTTTTTCTTGGCCTCAATTGCCACCTACGCTACTGCCGCTAGTGGTACCTCCTTTGACTTCCACGTTTTTCAAAACCAACTCATTGTCTTCTTTTTAAAAGCACGAAACCTCTTCTCTCGAAACATGAAGCACACAAATTATATTAGCATAGCACAACACTTTATAGCATATGTCAAAGGAAATAAATGAGAATTCGTTTTCCATTTTTATACACATTTTAACTTGCACATAACTCTTTGGCCCATCATTCGATTTTGAAAGTCGAATTTAGATTTAAATATTAAATTTAAAAACCTTTGCCATCCATTATTTATTTAAATTAAAATTTTAACAATGGGTTAAAATATTTTAACTTAAATAGATTAATTTAAATATTTTGCAAGTTGCTTCATGTGTCTTTTCAAGAATAAATTATTTTAATAATCTCTTGGACCCGATTTACTTCACCTCATCAATTTGTTTGATAATATTAAATAACATAATATTATTATTTAATTTAAACTTGCTTCTCCTTCCTTGGGTCTTCATCCTTTTGGGCCTTTTTAGGCATATAATATTAAAAATAAATATTATATCCTATTCCTTTTCAAGACCTTCTTGCTTTTGGAAAAACCACTTGATGTCCTTAATGATGATGAAATTGAAAAAATACTCTCTTGACATCAATGACAACAAAACTACTCAAAATTTCTAACAATCTCCCCCTTTGTCATTGATGACAATTTTTTTTTTACCATTTCTATGTTTTTTTTTCAAAATATGCTCCCCCTAACTGAATGCTCTCCCCCTAACTCAAATCTCTCCCCATTTGTAATCAATGGCAAAGGGCCACATATGGGGATTGGGGCTAAGGATGAGATTCTTAACTTAGCCCATCCCCCACCTCTTCTTTTGAGGTGGTTAATTTTGGGGTGGGGGTATCTCTACACCCAACATACACTACTCTTTACCTTTGTCCATATTCTTTCTTAACTGATCCTTCTGATTCCTTTGAATATTCCTATCCTTTGCTTGTCTCTGGAAATTCTACTCTGCACCACTTAGCTATGTGCCCAACATTATTGCACTTATAACACTTAATATTATGATTCATTGAAGGTGTAAATGTCTTGTAGTTCCTCCTGGTGAACCCATATCCATTCCTGTTATGAACCCTGCAATTAAATGCCTTATGACCAAAATGATTACAAAAGTGACAATAACCTTGAAAGAGATGCTTGTTTCTATAATTCCCATATTCCTATCTTTCATGTGTCCTACACTGTGTAGCCATGTGCCCAAACCTATGACGTGAGAAGCAACACCCATTGAAGAAACCTTGCCTTGACCCCATTGGTCTTTTAATCTCTTCTTCCCTATGTTGTTTCTTGTTCCATCTGTTCTTTATTTGTGCATTGTTCATTTCCTTGTTGAACTTTCACAAGCCATCCTTTCAAATTTCATGCAACCTTTAAAGTAAATTTTTGGATATCAAAAACCTTTGAAAAATCAAATTATAAATTGCATATCTTTTATATTTCACTTTGCCCAAAAATATTTCCAGCCAAATTCGAACTCACAACCTTGCTTCCTCAACACCCTAGCCAACACTAGGCAACCGGTTGGGATATGAGCCCACACAAAACTCAAGGTACACGATTTACATTTTGTCTTTATGTCTTCTATCCTCTAGCGCTAAAAACCAAACGTTTTCCCTTGCAAAGCACATGACATGAATCAAACCCACGTGTTTGCCCTCTCAACATTTTGGCTTGGCCTCAATTGCCACCTACGCTACCGCCGCTAGTGGTACCTCCTTTGACTTCTACATTTTTCAAAACCAACTCCTTGTATTCTTTTTAAAAGCATAAAACATCTTCTCTCGAAACACGAAGCACACAAATTATATTAGCATAGCACAACACTTTATAGCATATGTCAAAGGCAATAAAATGAGAATTCATTTTCCTTTTTTATACACGTTTTCACTTGCACATAACTCGTCGACCCATCATTCAACTTTGAAAATCGAATTTAGATTTAAATATTAAATTTAAAAACCTTTGGCATCCATTATTTATTTAAATTAAAATTTTAACCATGGGTTAAAATATTTTAATTTAAATCTTTTGCAAGTTGCTTCATGAGTCTTTTCAAGAATAAATTATTTTAATAATATCTTGGACCCGGTTTACTTCACCTCATCAATTTGTTTGATAATATTGAATAATATAATATTATTATTTAATTTAAGATTTCTTCTTCTTCCTTGGGTCTTCATCCTTTTGGGCCTTTTTAGGCATATAATATTAAAAATAAATATTATATCCTATTCTTTTTCAAGACCTTCTTGCTTTTGGAAAAACCACTTGATGTCCTTAATGATGACGAAATTGAAACAATACTCTCTTGACATTAATGACAACAAAACTACTCAAAATTTCTAACAATCTCCCCCTTTGTCATTGATGACAACCCTTTTTTTTACCATTTATTTGTCTTTTTTTTGAAAAGTTGCTCCCCTTGAGAAACTGCTCCTCCTTACTAAATGCTCTCCCCCTAACTCAAATCTCTCCCCCATTGTCATCAATGGCAAAGGGCCACCTATGGGGCTTGGGACTAAGGATGAGATTATTAGCTTAGCCCCTCCCCCACCTCCTCTCTTGAGGTGGTTAATTTTGGTATGGGGGTATCTCTACTCCTAGCATACACTTCTCTTTACCTTTGTCCATATTCTTTCTTAACTAATATTTCTGATTCCTTTGAATATTCCTATCCTTGCTTGTCTCTAGAAATTCTGATCTACACCACTTAGCTATGTGCCCAACATTATTGCATTTCTAGCACTTAATTTTGTGATTCCTTGAAGGTGTAAATGTCTTGTAGTTCCTCCCGATGAAGCCATATCCATTCTTGTTATGAACCCTGCAATTAACTACCTTATGACCAAACTGATTACAAGAGTGACAATACCCTTGAAAGAGATGCTTATTTTTGAAATTACCATATTCTTGTCTTTCATGTGTCCTACACTGTGTATCCTTGTGTCCAAACCTATGACATGAGAAGCAACGTCCATTGAAGAAACCTTGCCTTGACCCCATTGGTCTTTTAGTCTCTTCTTCCTTGTGTTGTTTCTTTTTCCACCTATTTCTTATTTGTGCATTGTTCCTTTCCTTGTTGAACTTTCTATTGTCCAACTTATCCTTAGAAGTCTTACTCTCTATTTTACTCTCTTATTTTGAAGCTTATTATTCTTTGGTGCTTGAGCTTGACTCTCCTTTTTTTGCTTCCCGTTTTTCTTGTTCTTCTTCAAAACTAAGTCTTGTTTTAGTGACTGATGATCTTTGTGCATTGATAATCCTATTCAAAGTCTTTGAATTTTACTCAAACTTGTGTAGCTTACCCTTAGAGTCTTTCACTTCCATTCTTAGTGAAACTACCTCATGTTCTAATCTTTCACACTCTAGATATTTTATCTTTAATTTTTTAGTCATACCTTTTTCAATTTTCCTACCTCTTCAACCTTAATTTTGAAGTCAGTGAGCTCTTGTAGAAACTTTGCTTTTGCTTTATCATATTATTGAGCTTGAACCCTTAATCCTGAGTTCTCCCTTTTTAGTTCTTCAAGATCAATAATAAGTCTTTCACATTCTAGATATTTTACCTTTGACTGTTCAACCATACATTTTTTGACTCTCCTTGCATTTTCAACCTTATCTTTCAAGTCCAAGAGATCTTGTAGAAGATTTTTCTTACATTTCTTATCCTCTTGTATTTGAGCCTTTAATTCTAAGTTCTCCCTTTTCAACTCAATAAGTTCCTTAAGTGTGACTTCCTCATTTTATTTTTCTAAATCTTCCTCTTCTTGATTTTCTAAATTTTTTTTTTTTTTTTTTTATATTTAATAGGAGCATCTCATTTTTCTTCTATTGTAGAAAGTAGAATTTCTTCTTCATACCTGTTTTGATTGTCCCTATTATCTTTTAGTTCCATTTCATATTAACTCCTACTAAACCCATTGTAATAACCTGCATCATGATTGAGTTGACCACAAATAAAAAATTCTTCACCATCTTGTAGAAAATAAGCTGAATGGTGACCTATCTTCCTACATTTGGTACAAAATTTTATCAATCTGGCCTCTTCTCCACTGCTTGATTCATCTCTTGAATCTATTTTCATTTCTCCTCTTAGAAAAACAAAATAAAATTCATATTCCTTTCTTTCATGACCAAATGTGTTTTTTATTTATTTTAAATCTCATGGTTCTGCTTTTTCCTTTCTTTGCCATGTGTGTTCTTGTAAGATCTTCATTTAAGTTGTTAGACCCTTTTCGAAGGAATCTGCTTTGATACCAATTGAAGAACACAAGTTTATACTGAGAGGGGGGTGAAAAGTATAAGATCACTTTTTACTTTTCTTTCTCTTACAATATTATCCAATATTATTAATTGCAATATCAACAATAGCAACCAAATCAATCCACAAATCATCACACACAATAGAGACACCAATTTAACGTGGTTCACCCAATGTGGCCTACTCCACGAAGAAAATCTTCCACTAAAATTTTCTTAACAAATTTCTTGGGAATCCTTCCCTATTACAATATTTATGGACCACTATCCAAATAAGATATCAATCCCCTAATCAAGTTCATGGATCCCTATCCACAGGAGATACCAATCCCCTCAGTTGGTTCATGGTTCTCTATCCATAGGATAACTCCTTCTCCTCTACTGTAGCTGGTGATCGTCTAGAATACTCCTACCTCTACTGCACTGGCTTGTGGATCTCTCTCCATTGAAGACTCATGTCCTCACTCAAAAGACCTCTATCCTCATTGCTTTGGCTAATGGATCTCTATCCACTAGAGACTACAACATAATATTTTTCAAAAATAAAGAATATTTTTTTTCACAAATCTTAAACTATCACACCAATGCTCTCAATCAATAATGATCAATCAACTTTACTCAACCATTCACTCAATGAAACACAAATTGCATCCAAAACCTAACCAAGTTTTTCACTATACTTCCAACAATTCACACTACAAATCTTGACTCAAGATAATTCCAATTTTCACATAACAATGATACCCATGATCTTTCACAAACCCTAGTTCAAGATAGTTCTCAACTTCACATAACAATGATACTCATGATCTTTCACAAACCCTAATCATGCATATGAACACTCACTCAAATATTTCCAACGGTGCTTATCAAACAATCCTTTTCACTCCAACCTTGCATTTCACAACATTCAATCCAACAATATTTTAGTCATAGGAATATGTGCCCATACCTTTTATTTTGATGGAGATATGTCTTCAAAACCTGTCTTAACCACAATCAAATCTTCTTGGCCAATATTAACGTTAGTTAACAACAATTTTTCTCAAAATCTCCTCACAAATATTTTCCCAATAATTATTTTTCCACACAAAAATAACAAGTCTTAAATACACCTTAAACTCTCCACACTTTCAAAATATAAGTCAACAATTTTGATAAAGAAAACAACCACAATAATTTTATTTAGTCACCTTATTTCTCCTCTCAAAACAATTAACACATCATAGCTTTATCTCAAAATAAAATATAATTTCCTTTGCAAACCTTATAACTCCTATCTCATTGAATAAATTCTAACCACCAATATTAAAATAAAATAGTTTAATTTTCTTACACCTTATACCTCCCTTGACAAAAATCACAACCTATCCTTTCAAATTTCACGCAACCTTTAAAGTGAATTTTTGGATATCAAAAATCTTTGAAAAATCAAATTATAAATTGTATACCTTTTATTTTCACTTTGCACAAAAATATTTCTAGCCAAATTCGAACTCACAACCTTGCTTCCTCAACACCCTAGCCAACGATAGGCAACAATTTGGGTTATGAGGCCACAAAAAACTCAAGGTACATGATTTACATTTTGTCCCTTATGTCTTCTGTCCTCTAGCACAAAAAACCAAATGTTTTACCTTGCAAAGCACACGGTATGAATCAAACCCACGTCTTTGCCCTTTGAACATTTTTGCTTGGCCTCAATTGCCACCTACGCTACCACCGCTAGTGGTACCTCCTTTGACTTCCATGTTTTTCAAAACGAACTCCTTGTATTCTTTTTAAAAGCACGAAACCTCTTATCTCGAAACACAAAGTGCACAAATTATATTAGCATAACACAACACTTTATAGCATATGTCAAAGGTAATAAAATGAGAATTCGTTTTCCCTTTTTATACACATTTTTACTTGCACATAACTCTTTGGCCCATCATTCGATTTTGAAAGTCTAATTTATATTTAAATATTAAATTTAAAAACCTTTGCCATCTATTATTTATTTAAATTAAAATTTTAACCATGGGTTAAATATTTTAATTTAAATAGATTAATTTAAATATTTTGCAAGTTGCTTCATGGGTCTTTTCAAGAATAAATTATTTTAATAATCTCTTGGACCCAGTTTACTTCACCTCATAAATTTGTTCAATAATATTAAATAATATAATATTATTCTTTAATTTAAACTTGCTTCTCTTTCCTTGGGTCTTCATCCTTTTGGGCCTTTTTAGGCATATAATATTAAAAATAAATTTTATATCCTATTCCTTTTCAAGATCTTCTTACTTTTGGAAAAATACTTGATTTCCTTAATGATGAAGAAATTGAAACAATACTCTCTTGACATCAATAACAACAAAACTACTCAAAATTTCCAATAATCTCCTCCTTTGTCATTGATGGCAACCCCTTTTTTCACCATTTCTTTTTCTTTTTTCTCAAAAGCTGCTTCCCCTGACTGAATGCTCTCCCCCTAACTCAAATCTCCCCCCTTTGTCATCAATGACAAAGGGCCACCTATGGGACTTGGGGCTAAGGATGAGATTATTAGCTTAGCCCCTCCCCCACCTCCTATCTTGAGGTGGTTAATTTTGGGGTGGGGGTATCTCTACTCCCAACATACACTGCTCTTTACCTTTGTCCATATTATTTCTTAACTAATCATTCTGATTCCTTTGAATATTCATGTCCTTGCTTGTCTCTGGAAATTATACTCTACACCCCTTAGCTATGTGCCCAACATTATTGCACTTATAGTACTTAATATTATGATTCCTTGAAGGTGTAAATGTCTTGTAGTTCCTCCTGGTGAAGCCATATCCATTCCTGTTATGAACCCTATAATTAACTGCCTTATGACCAAACTAATTACAAGAGTGACAATACCCTTGAAAGAGATATCTATTTTTGAAATTACCATATTCACGTCTTTCATGTGTCCTACACTGTGTAGCCTTGTACCTAAACCTGTGACATGAGAATCAACGTCCAATGAAGAAACATTGCCTTGACCCCACTGGTCTTTTAGTCTCTTATTTTCTGTGTTGTTTCCTTTTCCATTTATTCCTTATTTGTGCATTGTTCATTTCCTTATTGAACTTTCTATTGTCCAACTTATCCTCAAAAGTCTCACTCTCTCTTTTACTCTCTTATTTTGAAGCTTCTTCTTCTTTGGTGCTAGAGCATGACTCTCCTTTTTCTGCTTCATGTTTTCCTTGTTCTTCTTCAAAACTAAGTCTTGTTTTGGTGACTGATGATATTTCTACATTAATAATCCTATCCAAAATCTGTGAATTTTCCTCAAACTTGTGTAGCTTATCCTTAGAGTCTTTCACTTCCATTCTTAGTGAAACTACCTCATGTTCTAATATTTCACACTCTAGATCTTTAAATTTAATTTTTTAGTCATACCTTCTTCAAATTTTCTTGTCTCTTCAACCTTAATTTTAAATTTGGTGAGCTCTTATAGAAACTTTGATTTTGTTTTCTCATCTTCTTGATCTTGAACCCTTAATCCTAAGTTCTCCCTTTTTAGTTCTTCAATATCAATAATAAGTCTTTCACATTCTAGCTATTTCACCTTTGACTGTTCAACCATACCTTTTTCGACTCTCCTTGCCTTTTCAACCTCATCTTTCCAGTCAGAGAGATATTGTAGAAGCTTTGTCTTACATTTCTCATCCTCTTGTATTTGAGCCTTTAATTCTAAGTTCTACCTTTTCAACTCAACAAGTTCCTTAAGTGTGGCTTCCTCCTTTTATTTTTCTAAATCTTCCTCTTCTTGATTTTCTAAATTTTTCTCTTTTTTGATCTTCAATAGGAGCATCTCATTTTTATTCTATTGTAGAAATTAGAATTTCTTCTTCATACTTGTTTTGATTGTCATTGTTATATTTTAGTTCCATTTCATCTTCACTGCTACTAAACCCATTGCAATAACCTGCATCATGACCGATTTGACCACAAATAAAATATTCTTCACCATCTTGTGGAAAATAAGTTGAATGGTGACCTATCTTCCTACATCTAGTATAATTTTTTGTCAATATGGCCTCTTCTCCACTGCTTGATTCATATCTTGAATCTGTTTCCACTTCTCCTATTAGAACAACAAAATCAAATTCATCTTCCTGTATGCATAAAAAGTAACACAATTGTAATAAAGATGAAACACTATATTATATTTGGGAAAATGGTCCCTTGGGATACAAATTGACCCTTTGAGGGTGCATTTTACAATAATATGTCCAAAGGGAGAAATCCCTTTTACAAATAAAACATATGGTGTCTTTGTCTCTTCATGCTACAAAAATGTAGGAGGTGGGTTTGTTGTGACCACCGTGATGGCCTTGAGCTTGTTGAATCCTGAACCTGGAATCTACACACATGAAAATGGACGAGGGTTTAGTAGCACCTATCACAATGAATATGATAAATGTAATGAAAATGACTAATGCAAAATGAATATAGAATATGAACAATGAATATGGCTAAATGACTAATGCATAATGGAAATAGAAAACAAGTATGATTATTATGATTGCTTACATAGCATAATCCGAGCAACATAACATTAGCATTTTCCTCTTCTTTTTTTCTCCTCATGTGATGGTGCCTTTATAGGCCTTTGAGGATTTTTGGAGGTAAGGATAGGTGGCAAGCTAGGGATTTCGAGTGGTAGGGACTAGGCAGCCACCTATCCTGGGTAGTTGTAGTGAGTCACTTGAAGTGTCTCACTTAACTAGGGAGGTGTGGCATGTGGGTAGGTGCAAGTGGAGTGAAGTGTGGAGTGAGGTGTAAGATGTGGCAAGTGGGTAGGTGGAAGTGGAGTGAAGTGTGAAGTGAGGGTTGAGATGTGGAAATTGGGTAGGTGCAAGTGGAGTGAAGTGTGGAGGGTTACCCAATGTGAAGGGACAAAGGAGAAAAGGGTGTATGAGAGGTGGAAAAGGGGTTATGATGATGTGGCCAAGACAAATTTCAAGTGAAGAGAGAGGGTATCCTAGGAGGATATTTCCCATATTTAATAAAATTGTTAGTCTTACAATGGCACTGAAAGGGGGGGGTGAATTAGTGTGGTACTTTAATCATGAATTTACAGCTCTTAAAATAGCAGCAATTAAACACTTATAAACAGATACAACTAGTATAGCAAGAGAACATCACACAACACAAGATTTTAACGAGGTTCACCAATTTGGCTACTCCTCAAGAATGACTTCTTGGACTATCATCCAAATCCAGCCTTTGCAGAGCACCAACTTTACAAACAGTTTACCAGCTTCCACTGGAAGGAGCATCAACCCCTGATTTATCTATACCAACGAAAGGAGCAACAACCCCTCGATTTACCAAGCACCTACCTGGAAGGAGCACCAACCCTTGATGCCAGACCGCAACCTGGACTTCAATTTTGAATCTATAAGTTTTATGATAAAATACCTTTGATTTTACAAGACCCTAACTGGTCTGCTTCACCTTTGCGTTCTCTGCGCACTCTACTCTCTCTGTGCAATCACTTCGCATAATCTGCTGCTTCACTGTCGAGATTCACGATCATCTTCTCCATTTTGTGCACTCTGCTTCCTTTGTGAATTTCACACTTAGCATGATTCGATTTCTTTGCTCACTTTGTGCACTTCACCATCATCTTGTCGCTTCTGCGCTTTTTGCGCTCTTATAGCCACATTTATCGCTTTGACACTTATGCAACGATATCTTTGACAACACTCAATTCTCCAAATAGCCCTGCTTTTATAACAACATTTTCATGATGAAAAAACTCTAATCTTAGTCGGCTGTAACCCTAATCTTAGTCGGTTGCAAACCTAATCTTTGTCGATTGCAAACCCTAATCTTCATCGACTAACATCGATCTTCGTCGGCTTCAACTGCCTCTATAACTCTTCTGTTGCTGTTGCTATGAAAACACATGTCATGATATCGTGACACTTTTGCCTCTGTACGCTTTCTCTTAGCTTTGGCCTACGAGAATACAACATGTAGCGATATCGCTACACTTTTTCCTCCGTACGCTTTCTCTTAGCTTTGGCCCGCGAGAATACAACATGTAGCGATATTGCTACACTTTTTCTTCCGTACTCTTCTTCTTTACTTTTGTTGCAAAATCATGACACTTCTGCCTTCTTACTTTCTCTCTCCTCCTTTAGAGGCGAAAATGCGACATGTCGCGATATCGCAACACTTTTTCTCCTTGCGCTTTCTCTTTGCCTTCGGGTCACAAAACCCGACATGTCACGATATCGCGACACTTTTTCTCCTTGGCTCTTTCTCTTGTCATATGTCGTGAAATCACGACACATTTTTCTCTCTCCTCTTTCTCTTCTCTTTGGACCGCGAAAATGAAACATGTCGCGAAATCACGACACCTTTTTATCTCTCCTCTTTCTCTTCGCTTTGGACCGCGAAAATGAAACATGTCGTAAAATCGTGACACATTTTTCTCTCTCCTCATTCTCTTTGCTTTGGACCATGAAAATGAAACATGTCTCAAAATCGCGACACCTTTTTCTCTCTCCTACAACATGTCGCGAAATCGCGACACTTTTTCATCCGTACAACCTTCCTTGCAATATGTCATGAAATCGCGACACTTTTTCGTCCGTACAACCTTCCTTGCAATATGTCACGAAATCGCGACACTTTTTCGTCCGTACAACCTTCCTTGCAATATGTCGCGAAATCGCGACACTTTTTCGTCTGTACAACCTTCCTTGCAATATGTCGCGAAATCGTGACACTTTTTCGTCCATACAACCTTCCTTGCAATATGTCGTGAAATCGCAACACTTTTTCTACTTGCCTTTCTTTCTTCCAACATGTTGCGAAATCGTGACAGTTTTGCTTGCTTCTCAACATGTCGCGATATCACGACAGTTTTTCTCTCTTGCCAACTTGTCGCAATATCGCGATAGTTTTTCTTTCTTCTTCTCTCTTTTCCAACATGTCGCGAAATTGCGACAGTTTTTATTTCTTCTTCTCTCTCTTCCAATATGTCACAAAATCGTGACAATTTTTCTTTCTTCTTTTCTCTCTTCTAACATGTCGCAAAATCGCGACAGTTTTTCTTTCTTCTTCTCTCTTCTAACATGTCGCGAAATCGCGACAGTTTTTCTTTCTTTTTCTCTCTTCCAACATGTCGTGAAATCGTGACATTTTTTCTTTCTTCTTCTCTCTCTTCTAACATGTTGCGAAATCGTGACAGTTTTTCTTGCCTGCTGTATATGTCGCGATATCGTGACACTTTTCTTACTTGTCTTTTTCTTTGACCTTTTACAAGTGGTCCACTTCGGTCTTCTTGGAGAATCACTGTACATACTCTGAGTAACCTTTGAACTCTTGTTTTCTGCATCTAACTAGCTTTTGAACTTCCTGTCCACTGCATCAAAAGATCTATCTAACTGTGTTGACAACAATGACAATACTGTTTGCTGCACCTTGCTCAACAAAAATCTAGAAAATGTAATTATGTGTAGGATTTTATGCCTAAGTCAAAGTTAGACACATAATATTATGTAGAAATAATATGTGCAATGTGAATGAATGATGTGTAGGAATTATAAGCCTGAGTTTAGACTTAAGCATATATTATTATGCAAAATTGTGATGTACAATGTGGGTGAAATGTGCAGTAATTTATATGCCTAAATTTAGACTTAGGCATATAATTTAATATGAAAAATTATGTGATGAAATGCAAACGCCTAGATTTTATTGTCTACAGATGTCCCTTTTTGTATTGTGTTGTGTGAAATACAATATGGTGCAAAAATAAAAGACACGTGGTTTTATTTGATGGAGGAATGGACTCAAATCTTCTTGATGCTAAGAATGAATGACTTTTTTTGAAATTTTTGATTTGTTTGCTTACCCCTTTAATTGTCGAATGGGTAAAGGATGAAACCCATGACCCAATTGATCAAATGTGGATTATGAAATGAGGTGGTTGATTGAATGATGTGGATTTGATGCAAATGTATGTTGCTTTGACCAACTTGATGTCCCAAGTTTGCGATTATTTGTGTTCTTGCAAATTTACCTTTGGTTTTGTTGATTTACAAAATGTGTGGTAAAATCTTCGACCACATTTGGAGTTCTTGTTCCACTGTGACTTTAGCAATTCCTTCCAAATGATGGGTTCAAGGAACCAGTCGTTCAAAAATTTGATACTCAAGTGATTGATTATCACCAAAAAAATTTGGTTGTTTTTCGCTTTTGACCCAATGAAAGGGGTTGAAGGATAACCTTGTGCAAATATGTTATGAATACATCTAAGCTCAAATATTTAAGGACCTAGCTGATTTAATGTCATAGTGATTTGATGTTGAATATTTGAATGAGTTTCCTTATGGGAACCTACCCATCCGATAGGATTGCATGGATTTCTAGTCGTTGCAACCGCTAGGTGTATAGGGTAATCCACTAGATACAAGGTTCACTAAATGATGTGATGATGATGATGATGTTTGTAAAAATGAATGATTTGATGTATGCAAATGTTGAAAATCAAGATCAAGTTGGATGCCCCAAGTTTGGGGTGGACCTGTGTTGTTGCAAATTTACCTTTTGGTTTGATTGACATGCAAGATGATGAAGTAAAGGAACCAATCACCCTAGGAGCTTATTTTCCTAATGATTGTTAGTAATTCCTTAATGTAAAATGATGAAGTATAAGTTTTCTGATGTAAATCTAGCTACAAGAGGTCAAAATAAAATACCTCCCATTACATAAAAACTATGATAAATAAAAATAATATGTAAAAACCTCCATTTACATAAAAACTGCAATAAATGAAAATAATCAGTAAAACCCTCCATTCACATAAAAACTATAATACATGGAAATAAACCAATAAATATTTTCTTTTCTTATTCCTGGATTCACTTCCCTCTTTTACAATGCAATACCAAGGGAATATATATCCCCAAAGAAACCTTAAAGGAAAACCCCAAAGTTTGAAGCCCTAAAGAAACCCTAAAGCTTAAAGCCCTAAAAATAAAAAATTATTATTTTCGGCAAATTGATTTTTCCACCAAAAACTGCCTTTTTAAGTAATTATTATTTTTGGCAAATTATTATTTTATAAAAATTACCTTTTTTTAGTAATTACCATTTTCGGAAAATTATTTTTGCATCAAATAATTCCATTTTGGTTAATAAAAATTTTATTTTAAAACTTATTTAAAAAAAAACCTTTAAAGCTAGGTTCCTGCATCATTTTCCATGTTTTGTAACCCCACGGAGTAGGCGTCAATGACAACCTTGGACAAATCTGCTTGAACATAAGTCACTCAAAAATTGAAGGATCAACCTAATTTGATTTCAAACGTGATGATGTGAAATTATTTTGAATAAGTGTCCTTATAGTAATTTATTCATCCTACCAGATTGCATGGACAACCAATCGCTGTAATAGCTAGGTGTCTAGAGTAAATCACTATGTACAAGGTTCATTTGAGATGATGATGATGTGAGATGATTATTTGGAGGGTTTTGCAATATTTTTGTAGTCATTTGCATTTGAAGGGGAGTTGTGTAAGATGGTCACAAATAAAAGTCAAATTGTGTTGCCCCAATGATGTAAAAGATGCTCATTATAATGAGCATAATTTGCACGATTAAGAGTTTTGAGTGTTGACTTTGATTATGAAATTGAATTTGTTGATTCAAGTGATAAGTCAATGGAGAAGATATGAAATGATGAAAGCGATGAAACAAATGATAATGGTTTGATGAGATGAATGTTTTTTTGTTTCAACTATGATTTTGACCATTGTTGATAATTGTGCAGTTATATCCCTTGGAGCAGTCCAGTCATATGGCTTTCATAGGAAATTGAGATGATAACAATTCATTTCTTGCATGAGGTGAATCACTTTTCAAGGGCCTTATGGTAACTTATCCATCCTACCGAATTGCATGGATTGCTAGTCACTACAACCGCCAGGTATATAGGATAAGTTATTATATACAAGGATCACTTGAGGCTAACTGGAAGAAGGAAATGTACACCTCTATCCCTTGGAGCAGTCCAGCCGCCTGGCCTTCTTAGGGAGTTGAGACGAGTGCACTTCTATTCTTTCAAGAGCCTGTTGAATTTGTTTTTGACCAAAGGAATTGAGGTACCTTTGGAGTTTTTGTTTTTTTTTTTTTTAGAATGCATGATTGTTTTGTGTTTTTTTTTGTATGACAAAATATGCATGGAAATATTTTTGGTGTTTTATGTTTTTGTATGACAAAATATTCTTGAATTTTTTTT
Source organism: Wollemia nobilis (assembly GCA_028583015.1). Lineage (NCBI taxonomy): Eukaryota > Viridiplantae > Streptophyta > Pinopsida > Araucariales > Araucariaceae > Wollemia > Wollemia nobilis. The sequence continues at coordinate 21,053,991 of JAQPPZ010017235.1, forward strand.
GGTATTTTATGTTTTTGTAAGACAAAATATGCATGGAATTATTTTTGGTGTTTTATGTTTTTGTAAGACAAAAGATGTATGGAAATGTTTTTGGTGTTTGATTTTTTTGAAATGGAAAGAAAGCACAAGATGTTTTTTTTTTGTGTGTTTTTATGTTTTGATGATTTATTTATTTATTTTTTTTTTTTTGTCCAAAGGAATTTAAGTACCTTTGGAGCATTTTGGATTGATTTGACCAAAGGGGTTTATGCCTTTGGGGATTTTTGAATTGTGTTAATGATAATTGTCCTTATGGTAATCTACTCCTCCTACTAGATTGTATGGATATCCAATCACTACAACCGCTAGGGTGCTAGAGTAAATCACTAGATACGAGGATCACTTAAGGCTGAGTGGAATAAGGAAATGTTCATCTCTGTCCCATGGAGCAGTCCAACCGCATGGATTTCTTAGGGAGTTGAGATTATAGCATTTCAATTTTTGAAAGTCTTGTTGAGATTGAATTTGACCAAAGAAATTGTGTTACCTTTGAAGCTTTTTTTTTTAATGTGACCAAAGGGGTTGATTCCTTTGGAGGTTTTTTTTTTGAATGTGACCAAAGGGATTGATTCCTTATGAGTTTGATTCCTTTGGAGCTTCTTGAATTTGATTATTTGAAATGTGATGTTTAATGTGATTGTTGGGGTAGGTGTGAGACCTTGAATCCCTCCAAGTTGTATGATTGATTGTTTGATGTGATTGATGGGGAAGGTGTGAGACCTTGAACCCCCCAAGTTGTTTTGTGATTGTTTATGTATATGTGTAATGATTGATTATTCAAATTGTTTTTTTTGTACATGTTATGAATGAATGCAAATGAATGAAGGGTGTTGTTTTATTAATCATTGTTCAAAGAGATTTTGAACCATTTGAATGAATGGTGTTGCTACATTGATCATTGTTCAAAAATATTTTGAACCGTTTGAATGAATGGTGTTTCTTTATTGATCATTTTTCAAAGAGCTTTTTGAACCATTATTTAGCAAACTTTGCCTTTATTGCTTAATTAGGGGCACCAATATGATACTACTAGTATGACCACATGGATGAAATGGATTGTGATATTTATGACTATGTGATGGTGGTATGGAATTGAGGCTTGCTTATGACTTTATTGTCCTTAGGGATAAAGGATCTAGAGTTGTTTTGCAAAGACTCAAACATCCTAGTGTATCGAAAAAACTCACTAAATCTACCTAATTATTCTAGGACCAAATGTGTGTGTAGTGAGTTCATTTACTGAATCAAGAGCTTGGTAATGACTCGAGACAATCAAGAACCAGTTTGTGTGCAATTGAGTTCATTAACTCATCTTGAGTAAATTGAGTAAACCTATTATGGATGAAAACCCATAAGCTAGTTTGTCTGTATGTGCAGTCAAAGGTCTCTTTAAAAGAGACGTGTCACCATGCATGAGTGTACTCCACTGCCATTCAAGTGTCTATAGCTTCGGTGGAGGTTAACTCCATAGTCCATAATTTTTGTTTTTGATTTCTTAAATTTTGGGGATGACTACTTAATCATCCGACTAGAAATGTAGTACGATCCTTACAACCCAATTAATCAGTGGTGTGTGATGTCTAATATTTAGAGCTTTTGGGAATCAGATTCTCAACCTAAGTGTGATGAGAATTGTAGCATATCCTTACTACTCTATCTTTTGAATTTGAAGCAACTGTGATAGTAGTGAAAACCACTGTTGTCATGGATTATGTTGCATAATGGGACAAGCAAGGATGACCCTTTTCACCTCAAGGTTCCTACCAAGTATGGTGTTATCTCTATTTGACACAAGATATTTTTAAGATGTGAAATTATGTTTGGTTCAAGAATGTTTTTGAGATCAATTCCCAATACTCAAGATTTGCTTAGTGTATATATGTGCAATGGTCCTAAAAGAACTCAATATATTTTTTGAGGTTGCTTAAAACACTAGGAGTGGCTGAGTGATTGAAAATATTAGGATTTTGCTTAGGAAGCAATGGATTATTATGTTGATGGTTTTAGTGATGTTTGATGTGAGGTACCCATGATTAAGGCAACAAGACAGTGCACTATCAATTATTCTTGATTTTAAAGAATACGAATGGTATGAATGTGCAAATGCTATGGAAGTTGGAATGTGTGAATGCAATGGAAGATAGATTGTGAAAGTGATTTATTTAAAAATGCAATGTGTATGAAAATGTTTTTGTGTATTATATTTATTATTGTTTTAATTTTTATGTTTTTGAGATAAAATGTGACCAAAGGGGTTTGGTTCCTTTGGAGCTTTTTGAATTTCATGTGACCAAAGGAGTGTTGGTTCCCTTGGAGCCTTTTGAATGGAAATTGACCAAAGGAGTGCCTCCCTTGGAGCATTTTGAAATGATATTTGACCAAATATGTTAGGTTACTTTGGGGCCTTTTGAATTGATTTGACCAAAGGGGTGCCTCCTTTGGAGTCTTTTTGATTGATTTGACCAAAGGGTGTCCCATTTGGAGCCTTTTTGATTGATTTTACCAAAGGGGTGTCCCCTTTGGAGCGTTTTGAATTGAATTGACCAAAGGGGTCTCCCCCCTTGAAGCATTTTGAAATAAAATTTGACCAAAGGGGTTAAGTTCCTTTGGGGCTTTTATGATTGATTTGACCAAAGGGGTGTCCCCTTTGGAGCGTTTTGAATTGAATTGACCAAAGGGGTGTCCCCCCTTGGAGCATTTTGAATTGAAATTTGACCAAAGGGATTAGGTTCCTTTGGGGTCTTTTTGATTGATTTGACCAAAGGGGTGTCCCCTTTGGAGCATTTTGAATTGTATTGACCAAAGGGTATCCCCCTTGGAGTATTTTGATTGATTATTTGACCAAAGGGGTGTCCCCTTTGGAGCTTGATTTGATTTGACCAAAGGGGTTTTGTTCCTTTGGAGCCTTTTGATTTGATTTGACCAAAGGGGTTTTGTTCCTTTGGAGCCTTTTGATTTGATTTTACCAAAGGGGTTTGGTTCCTTTGGAGCCTTTTGATTTGAATTGACCAAAGGGATTTTATTCCTTTGGAGCATTTTGATTTGATTTTACCAAGGGGGTTTTATTCCTTTGAAGCCTTTTTTATTTGATTTGACCAAAGGGGTTTGGTTCCTTTGGAGCCTTTTGATTTGAATTGACCAAAGAGGTTTTATTCCTTTGGTTTTGATTTGATTTTTTTTTTTTTTTTGCATTTTGAATTTTGATATGAATGTGGAAAGTGGTTCAGGTGAAATGAGGTGGCGAATGTGAATGTATTTGTGTGAAAAATGTGATGGAAATACAAATTAATAACATACAAATCAAATAAACAAATAACGTTTTCTAAGTTTTTTCAAATTTTGTTTTCAATGTTTGATTTTTTTATTGTTTTTGGATATTTGAAGTTTTTGATTTTTATTGTTTTGAGTTTCAGTGTGTTTTGATGTTGGAATTTTTACAAATTTTTTTTTGGATTAGTATAAAGGAACTTGATTAAGATGGTAATTAGGAACACTAGTGCCAAGCATAATTTCTCAAAAGAGTCTAGGGTACACTACTTAAATCCCAGTGGGGGGTTCGCCTAACTCTTCCACTTTGATTCAACAATCGTTCCAACAGTGGGAGATAGCTTGAAAACAAGTGACCTATACTAACTTAAGGAGTTCCCTATTCTGTCTAAGGATATCTATGGAGCAAGCCAGTGGAAGGAGGTGAATTCCAACATCACCGGTCTGAATTGGAGGTTGGTGATTACATCCAACCTACCAATGTTTTTTTGAAACGTGCAAGTGTGTGAAGGTTTTTGTTTTCTATTGTGTTATGCAAACTAGTATGCAATTTCGTTTATTGCCTACAAATGCAAAAATAGAAACACACATTGGCAAACAATATTTACACAAGTAAACAAAAATATTGTGCAAAAAAAATGAAAAATTGTTTTTCTTTTTTTAAAGTTTGTGTTTTTTTTGAGATTTTTGTTAAGTATGATTGATTTGTTTGAACGATTTTTTTTTTATGACAAGATGAAAAATGAAAAGGAAAATGATTTGATGATTTTTTTTTTTTGTATAAAAAAAAAAAAAAAAAAATGCTTTGATTTTTTTTTTCAAAATTCCAATTTTTTTTTTTTTGTATTTTTGTTGTTGTGTATGTTTTTTTTTTTTTGTTGAAAATGTTTTAGTTTGATTTTTTTGGAACTTGGTTTTTGACAATTTATTTTTTGTTTAGTGAATTTTTTTATTTTTTATTTTTTGCTTATGTTTGCATGTTTTTCATAACTTTTTTTTTACATGTTTTTGAATTATTTTTATGTGATAATTGTTTGTTTGTTGAATGTTTTGATTTTTGGAAAAAGGTTTATTTTTTGAACTTTTGTTTTTTTTTTTTTTTTTTTAATTTAAAATGTTTTTTGTTTGTTTTTAATTTAATTTTTTTTAATATTATTATTATTTTTTAATTTGAAATGTGGGGGAACGCGCCCTCACTTGCTTTTTTTTATTAATTTATTAATTTTTATTTATTTATTTTGTTTTATATTAGTAGCAATTGCGTAGTTGCATTGTGTAATATCACAGTGCAACTGCACAGTTAGCTGCACTGTGCAAGCGTAGTTAGACTACGCAGTGCAGTCTGCGCAGTCTAACTATGTAGTTAGTAAGACTGCACTAACTGTGCAGTCTAACTGCACAGTTAGACTGCTGTGCAATCCAGTTAAACTACGTAGTCTAACTGTGAAGTTAAACTATGCTGCACAGTCTAACTGCACAGTTAGACTATTGTGTAGTGCAGTTAAACTATGCAGTGCAGTCTGCATAGTCTAATTGTGTAGTTAGACTATGTAGTCTCGCAGTTAAACTGCGCAATTGCACTGGGTAGACTGTGCAATCAATATGGCCTTATTTTATGCCAAGTTAAACCATTTTTATTATATTTATACCAATTCAACAAATTAAAGAAGGTCAAGTGTCACACTTACATAGGTTTAGAGGTGCTAAGGTGACAAGCAACAAGTGGAAGGTACCAATTAATCATTGATTTCCAAGAGGTAACGATAATTGATTTTCTTCTCTCTAAGCTTTGGAGCTTTAATTTTTAAATTTTTATGGGTCTATTAGGGAAAATTTTCCAAAGGCCATAAATTTTTTATTTGAAATCTTTTTGAGCCCATTTTTTTCAAAGCATACAATTTTTTATTCCTACGCATTATTGGCATCAATTTGTGGATTAAGTTGTATAATAAGGATCATAAAGCCCTAGTTACTCATTGTAATGGGTAAATGATTGTATTTGGTCATCCCAAATGATTAGCCTATTACACAGTAAGAAATCATGGTGCATATTTCAAGATAATAAAGCAATTATTTTTTTATGAAGCAACTCACAATCAAAGAGAAGAAGAGGCTCTTGGTTTCTTTTCCTTGATTGAACTAAAGTTGCTTTTTTCACATCAATGAAAAAGTGACTCTATCAAGGTATGGTCAAAATTGCAAGATCTTTTTGGGAAATTAAATACTACTAAAGTAAGTTTCTTGGAATTGGAGATTTCCTCTCTTAAACAAGTTGATTTTGATAATGTTGAGGACTATATTGTGAGATTCAAGGCATTAAGAGTAGATATTGCATCTTCTAGCTCTGATACCATATGTAACAACCCAGATTTGCTTACTTACTTGTTTTTCTAGTAAAAGTAAATCCAAATACTATTATTATTTTTTAATTATCTCAAAGTCTAAAATGTTCTTCCTATCTCACAAGGTTTGCGTTCAAACTAACTTATTTTTGGATCATCCTTTTTTACAATCAATTCAAACAATATTGCACATACATAACATACCACTTTTGAGTTCAGATTGTTGTAGACAGTCACCCAAGTGGACAAGATCGGATAAATCCATTATAAAGGCCATTTAGTAGAAATAGATATCCTCATTTATCATTCGCATGTTCCAGCATGAGGACTGATCCACGATAAGGGTTATCCTCTAGGGTCCATAACACCTAGAGGGTGGACGATTTTTTTCCTTAACTCTTTATACCAAACCCTTGAATGTAAAAAATAATATGGCGTGTTTATGTCTCTGTCACTAACTCGTGAATCCCATTTACCCGAACCTAGTTAGTGCCATGTCATTTCCCTGACCTTGGATTTCATTAAAAAACTCATTACAATTCATAATGGTTTATCCCATTCCAAACCCTATGGCTATACTAAGATAAGTTCAATGAGTAAGGAATTTATCATTGTGCCCTTTGAATACAACCTAGGAAGGATGTCCCATACCACCTTTTCATCTAGTCCTGACCTAGTCATTTATTGATAAATTTTACCAGTCAACAGTTGTATTGAAGATTGTTGTGTGCATACTCGCACCTGAACATTATGGGTGATCTTTAATCACATTCTCAAGATATCCACCCAAGAATCTTGTTAAAGTTATACTACTTTTAAAATTATCTACTAAACTACCTTAAGTAGAAGACTCTCTCTATTTTTAAACAAAAATATTTAGTTTTAAAGCATAATTCTTTACTATACCTAGGGTAATCTACTATTTAAAATGAATTCTTCTACAATCATGATGTTAGCATCATTGCAAAGCAAGTTCATTTCAAAATTTTAATCAATTCTATTCTACATTTGGGTAAACTCTAAAGAGTTCAAATATTCTACCCATGCTTTAATTATCAAACTCTCAACACTCCATAATTTTTGGTAATTACGTTTCACAAAATCTATATTATGAAAGGATTTTCCACGGTTCTATCATTTAGTTTATAATTTCATGTTTCATGTATTACATGTTCTCTCTTTTTTTAAAAATAAATAAAGAAGTTTACTTCTAAATACTGTCCTCTCGACTTCCTATCCAGTCAGCAGATTGGTAAAGAAAAATAGTGTTCATCCCATATTTCATACATTGCACTAGAAAAGCTTATGCACTCAAGTAACTTCCAATATTCACAATTTAACTTTAAGTCTTCCTTAAGAATTAAGAAACTATTTGTAACATCCATAAAAAAGTCATATTAAGGAAATGTTTTAAATCAACAACCCTTTTATTAATTGCAAATATTTCAAAGCATAGATGTTCAATTTTACATCACTAAGACCAATTCTGTAATATTTTTTTCAAATGAAAATACAAGAGAGCTTTGCCCATTTTTACAACAAACAACATGGCAACAAATTCAATAACAATCTTCTAGATTCAGACCTACTATTTCTTTTAAAATTTCTTCCACCCGAGTCTACGCTCACAACAAGCATGACCACCGCCTACCATCTAGCTAGGTCTTGACACTACTGGTTCGAACTCACCCACGACCTTGGGTTCTTTTCCTCAACACTAACTCATTCAGTGACCATCAACACACAAAAGAGTTCTTACAGATCTCATAGAGATCAGATACATCTCATAATGGATGATAATGCATCCTACTATGCACACATGCATTCCAAAAAATTCAATGGAAAACATACCAAAACAAAAACTCAATTATATCCTATCCCAAGATATACACCTAGTTAACTTATCATCATGTTTTCCTTTTTTATTTTCTACCCGATTTTCCAGGTAGCAGTTTCACAAATAAAAGTATCACTCAATAAATTTTAACATTCAATAGTGTGTTATTGATTAAACTTTACTCCTACATTTACAAGCAATCGACATAGAAGTTTAGCAATCAACACAAAAGTTAAGCAATCAACTAGCAAAGTTGTGCTTCCATTATTATTTTTTAACTCAACCAACACAACAACATTCGACTTGAATTTAACTTGGTTCTTCTGAGTCAGTTTGACATGGTTTCACACCATTGATTCTTCTTGAAACATGTCGCTTCCTAACTTTGATGAGTCATAGCTTACACAACAACATTTCTTAATTAGTTTATCCATTATTTCAATTTTTTTACATAGAATGCACATAAGAGTTTATGGTATCTTCTCATTGTTTTTGTTTTTGTACAAGTAATATATGCTCGAAAGAAACCAAACTATCACCCTACCATTTTCATAAAATATAGACACAAAAGATGCAACAGAAACATATTTATTCTAGTCAATTCGACATGGTTTCTCACTATTATTTCTACCTAAAACATTCCACTTCTATTTTTGAGTTTGCACAACATTTTTAGTTTCCATTTTTATTTCGATACAATATGCACACTTCTCATTGCAATTTGGACACAACATGCATAGATTTCACATTCATCTAAATGCAGCAAACATAGTAGCAAAAAATAGAACCCAACCTATGTCTTTCGCTTCCTAAAACTCTTATGTTTGTTGGTATCTCTTTTCCCAATTTATCGTCGTCTCTTTTTTTCTATTTTTTTTTGTTTTGATCATTTTTTCTTCTTCATCCCCGAGGTCCAAAAAACTTGGTAAACTATTTTCCTTTCTTACCCATGCGTAGTACCAGGTTAGCAAGTCCTCTCCACAATCTCATCCTACCACCTTTTCATCATGGTATTCTTAAAGAACCTCAACAATAATGATTTAATTCTGCCAACTTTTCCATATTTGGTGCAACAATAGAACATAGCTAGTTTTCGCATATTAATTAAAATAAAAAAGGTAAATTCAGAAGCATACATAGAATCTAAAATAAATCAAGACTTTGGCCACCCAAACACATAGCACTTTCCTAGTGGCCATATAATTTCACCATATTTTAATATAAACATGGAGCAAATGCAAAGTAAATTATTACTCATTTTACATAAAATGCCTTTCCATCTCTGAAAAAATAAAATAACCATTTAGCTTTATTTATTTTCTCTTTTATTTATAAAATTATCTTTCTATAGAATCATAAAAGAATAATCTCAAATATTTATTCAAAAATTAAAGGGTGGCTCCCTTGATTGAGACATATTCATCGCCTCCCTCTAAACACATAAGCTCACCTTATATAAAAATAAAACAAGGAATATTTAAAATATTAAACATATACACACATGTCCAAACAAACACTAACATGTTTTTCCAAGCTAGTGACTCCCATCATCATTTCCACCAAAAAATATTCCTCATTCCATGAAATCAAGCAATACTCCAAATAATTAAACTCACGCAAAGATACAATCTATATTGCTCCTAAATTATAAGCAAGCATGAGTTTCGATGTGCTCGTGAACCGAATCATAACTTCCTATACTCACCATTTTTTGCTGACTTGTTACCTTTCATTATCATCCTGCAATTATCCTGCACTCACATATACTGTCAGCAATACCATGTTTCTCAAAATTAGGTAAGTATATACATATTTTGCTTTCTTTCAATACTTGAGTGAGGAGGATCATTACATCCTTCCCCACCAGAGACAAACACACTCCTTGTATTTTTCAACTAGGTTATGCAAAATAAATCTCTTGTGCATTCATATCTTTTACTTTTAACTAAAATAAAAATGCTCAAATGAATTTACAAAATTTCTTTTGTTTTTTAATTCAAAACTTGGCAATCATATTCATCATCATCATAAAATCACATTCCAAAATTGGTTTTGATTGACATAGAATCACATCATAAATTATGCTAAAATGAAATCAGTTACACATACCCATCATGGTTTAAAACTTTTCATTTAGCAATACCAAAATATTACAAGTCACTCTACTCAGTAACATCCTTAATAAAGTTTGTACACACATCACAAGCTACATTAAATAAAGTTTTTAATTAAGTTTATCATCTACTAAAACAAATAAGGAAATTGTTGCTACATTTCTACCACATCTTTCCACGTAGCACTTCTGTCTGAGTAATGGTCCCATTGGACCCGATATTACTCTATACTTATTTTTCTCAGGTACTTGATTTGGAAACCAAGTATATGGACCCTAGAGGAAAAACCTTATCATGGATCAGGATCAGTCATCATGTTGGAACATGCGGATGATAAATGAGGATATATATTTCCATCGAATGGCATCCCCATGGGATTTGGTCGATCTCGTCCACTTGGGTGAATTTTGCAACAGTCTGAACTCAAAAGTGGTATGTTATGTTTGTGCAATATTGTTTGAATTGATTGTAAAAAAAAAGGGATGATCCAAAAAAAAATTAGTTTTAATGCAAACCTTGTGAGTGTGGAAGGTACCAATTAATCATTTATTGCCAAGAGGTAATAGGCCATTGGTTTTCTTCTCTCTAAGCTTTGGAGCTTTAATTTTTTAAAATTTTGTGGGTCTATTAGGAAAAAACTTCCAAAGACCATAAATTTTGCATTCTAAATCTTTTTGAGCCCATTTTTTCTCAAAGCATACAATTTTTTATCCCTACACATTATAGGTATCAGTTCGTGGATTAAGTTGTATAAGATAGATAAAAAATCCTTAGTTACTCATTGTAATGGGTAAAATGATTGTATTTGGTCATCCCAAATGATTAGCCTATTACACAATAAGAAATCATGGTGCATTTTCAAGACGATAAAGAAACTAATCTTTTATGAAGCAACTCACAATCAAAGAGAAGAAGAGGCTCTTGGTTTCATTTCCTTGATTGAACCAAAGTTGCTTTTTAACATCAATGAAAAAGTGAATCTATCAAGGTATGGTAAAAATTACAAGACCTTTTTGGGAATTTAGATACTACTAAAGTTAGTTTGTTGGAATTGGAGCTTTCCTCTCTTAAACTAGTTGAGTTTGATAATATTGAGGACTATATTGTGAGATTCAAGGCATTAAGGGTAGATATTGCATCTTCTAGAGATAAAAAGAAAGATGATGTTGAATACGATAAGATTGTCCTTTCTAATATTTCTCCCTCTTTTCAAATGTTGAAGCTAATTGTTCATATAATTTCTATGTTCTTGATATCACAAAAGACTTACTCTTGATTAAATATTTTCTCTCCTAATTTATTTATAGGTGGCAATGTGGAATTTTGGTGGGACTCCACAAACACAAGCGTATACAAAGGAATTCAAATCTAAGAAGGATAAGACCCAAGGGCTCAAGGGGTAGGCTAAGTCTTCAATGAATTCAAAGACCACATGCAAATACTATAAAAGAGAGATATTTAGTGAATAATTGCTTTCTAAAACTATAAAGGATTGAAGCTAAGTACTTGAAGATAGATGTAGGTCTTTAAGATTATGATGGAGATTATAAAGGATATACCTCAACTACAGAGGCTCATTAGAGCATCCATTATATGGGGGAAGATATTATTATCACTAATTTCTTCTCCTTAGCCCCTTAGTTTATATTATGGTAGGTTGTTGACAATGTAATCTGATTCATGGATTAGATCGATATTGTGTGATATTTTGGATAGGCCTAAGGGCATTTTATTGTACAATGTATTAATTATCTGTAATATTTTATTATGTAATTTCTATGGGTTGTGCTTAACCTTATTATGGTTAAACTCTTTATAAATTATAATTAACCTAAAACCCTCTAGTTATATCAACTTTGGTTAAAATTTACTATGTAATTGGGATTCTAGTATTGGTTTAAATGCTCTATCCCATTCCTCATTTTATTATTTGAGTGTTGTGTAATTTTATCTATGGATGTAGTGATTTTTTATGATGCCTACGGGTGCCCACCATATCTCTCTATTTTCATCCTTTTTACTTTTAGTATAAGATTTGAGTGGATGGATTGCTTTTGTTTTTTTGGATAATATTGTGAATTACAACTATTGCATAGTACAAGTTTATAAATATCAATTGATATTTTTAAATGAGGTGTTTTTACTATGCCTTTTATGAAATTAGAATTGCTTTGATTTGATTGATGAGTTGTATGGTATGAATATTACTTGTAACATGATGATATTATCTAGTGGTTTGTTAAAAATAAGTTGGTTATACATACTCTGGGATTTTGCTCTTACTTTTGTTGTAGAAAATACTTCCTAAACTTAGAAAAATGGATCATGAATATCCTAAACATAGACCTAACCATTGAATCATAAAGTAAACTTGTTATTCATAGATATATTTCTAATATGAATATGTTTTGTAACCTTAAAATAATGCTAGAATACCTATTCTAGGTTGATATTTTGATCAAAATTAGATCAAACACAAAAAGCAAAACAAATACTTGAAAATGAGCTTTAAATTGGAAAGCAAATATTGCTTTTCAACACCTTGAACCTAGAATACATACTTATGATACAATTTGAGTGATATTTTTATCAAAATTAGATCAAACACAAAAAGCAAAACAAAGACTTGAAAATGAGCTTTAACTTGGAAAGCAAATATTGCTTTTCAACACATTGAACCTAGAATACATAGTTATGATACAATTTGAGTGATATTTACCATCAAGGAGGATAAACATACCCCTAAGTCTTAGATGCTTCAAGGTAACTTGATTTATTCTCTGAGGGCCGAGTATGGTCATAGAAAATAGAGATGACCTCATTATATTTGGATAAGAGAGAGGATCACTAGGACTAATGAAGGCTATGATTTCTTAAGCAGAACATGTTAAGATTTTATTATTATCCTCTAACATAAAAAATTAATTTATAGAAGTAATTAGAGTAATATAATTTATAGCTTGAAAATTTAAAAAATATAGATATTTACCAAAAATTGGAATAAGGTTTCAATAAACTGCAATAACATCTATTGTTATACAACCATAATATCCATATTAAAGTGATATCCATTATTTAGTTCTTGGACCCATAGCAAATCGTTCCATTGCCTCCTTCCTCATGTGGATGGACACATCATTTTTTGCCTTCTTGCAATAAGGATCACTATATATTTCTCCTATCATCTTCTTTTTGTTTTCCATTTCAAAGGCAATTGCTTGCTTAGAAAGAAATTATGTACCAAATAACCTTTCTTCAGCTTGCACCATTGTCATCATCATTGTAGGGCTCACTGCAATTTTATTTGTCATTGTACCACTACCAGACATTACAGTTGTGTCATTTTTTGCTTTGGGGGATTTTTCTATTTTGGTCTAAAATTTTCCAAGTCTCAAGTAAATTTGTGATTAGTCATTTAGCCTCCCTACTAAAATTGGTGGTTTACCCATTTTCAAAAAGGTAATTTGCCAAATTTTGACTTAGATTTATCTTTGTATTCTTTTGCCTTGCTTTCAAAAATAGCAATTTGGAAAATGAAATCAATGAGTTTCTAATTTTTTCTCTTCAGCAATTTTTTTATTTGAAAATTTTGGGCATTGTGCTCTATCAATCCAATTCATAACCTTGGAGTGACTTAGCATAGAATAGAATTTGAGAGTCTAGTTTAGGCAAATGAGCACAATGAAGCATCATGATTCCTTTTATAAGTGATGTTTGCAAGGTTGAAATGAGACATATATCACAAGATAGAGTTCTATAAACCCAATATATGTGCCCTTAAATTAAATTTAAAGATGATGTCTTAATAGGGTATGCTATCTCCACATCCATGGGAAAACTTTATATCTACTTATTGACACTTGGGTAATGATTAATCCCATATTACTTAGCTATATAGGGATTCCAAGTTACATTATATGAGGGAAGTGAGAGGTAAATGGGATTTTAAACCCCCTTTTTCCTATCAGATGAGAACACAATTATTGTCCTTGCATATTAATGTGCATAATTGGAAAATCACTACTTTTGTTTTTAGTGATTTGCTAAGTCCTTTTTGCCTTCTTCCTTTGGAAAAAATAATGATATCAAATATTTTATTTAAAAATTTTCAATGGAGGTGCTCCTTTGTTTCACAATGTTTGCAATCCAGAAATCTTATGATTTGTCAATTTTTATGTTAGAGAAGAAAATTTTACCCCCATGAAAGGTGGAAATCACACTATTATATTTTGTTGAATTACAAATTCATGACCTGTATTTTTTTCAAAATTTTACACTATATTCATGAAATGGATGGAGGAAGAGGGATGCCCAATAACCTTTCCAAAGGTATTCACCAAACTAGGGAAGGAGAAATTTTTGTTTTCTTTTATTTTTCACATTTTTTGTATTTTTTCATTTTCTTATTTTTGTGTTTTTTGAAAGGGGATATAGAAGAAGGAAAAAAAACAAAGGGGAATAATCAAATAAACAACCCATTAATCAAAATAGGCAATAAAATTACATTTTGTATCAATACCCTATAAGCCTTGGCACTTGAACCTTGTCAATTTGGTATGGCCAACTCTAGAGTGAGTCAAACTTCTCATACTTCCCTAGTTTATCCCTATTCTCATCCCACTTAAGAACCAAATATCCTTCCTTAAATTCCATTTATGTTCTCCTCTTGTTGAACCATATTTTAATAATATTTTTATTTTGGACAAACATTTTAAAGACCTTTTCTCTATTCTCTTCTAGTTATAGCAACACATTCAAATTAGTTTACATAGGAGTGTTGTCAATATCTTCAAGCTCTAATTATTGAGACATTTGGATTGAAGGCTCTATATTTACTTGTAGTATTGCCTGCTTGTCAAAAATAGTTTTATATGATGATTGTGCTAGTGAAACTCTTAAGATTTACTCTATCCACCCATAAAGCATTCTTTAGCTTAGTGTCCTAGTATGTTTGGGACCTGACAATCATCCTTTTCAAAATATTGACAATATTCTTATTTATAAATTTTTCTAAGCCATGTCCTTTCATGTAGATATTAGAGGAGGTTTTTAAGATGAACCCATGTTCAACTGTAAACTACATTATATTGGCTCTAATGTATAATGTAGCATTATCAATGATCATTCCACAAGGGCTCACATACCCTATGATAAATATCCTACAATAATTTGATGAATACCTTGCTATTCATATTTCATTGGGACTACTTTAGTCATCTAGAAGAATAATCTATTACAGTTATAATCCAATAATGTCCCACTCTAGATAAGGGGTTTCCCACTGAAGTATAAATCTAATTGTTAAAAATGTTCCATCATGACTATAGGATTTAAAGACATAAGAAATCTTTTTCCTGACCAACGAAGAGGTAACATGCCTTGCACTCTTTCACCTATTGAAAATAGTTAGAGAATATAACTAGCCAATAGTATCTTATCCTTAGGACCTTATGTGTTGTGGTATAGGATAAATAATGGCCACCTTCATTATGGTATTCCTTCAAAATGCCCTTCACTTAATCTTCTTTGGTGCATTAAAGAGAATATCCCCTATGAAAAATAATGTCATCAATCCAAGTATAGTGAATGTCCTTTTGTCTAAATACATCCCTTTCTTCGAGTGTCAAATTACTTGGAAATTTATTTTATTAACATATATGCCCTTATGTCAAAAATTCCATACTCCATACATCTTTTGATGATAAATTCTAATTGCTTAGTTTGCTTACTCCTATTCTTAGATAAGACAATCAAGCCATCTAGATATACAAGGATAGTTTCATCATTCAAAATTTTAAATTTATTAGCCATTGCTCTTTGAAAAGTGTCTCCTATATTGGACCACTCAAAATACATTCTTTGATATGTAAAACTTCCTTAATTAGTCATGAATGTTATCTTGTGTTATTCATCATCCTTGACCCAAATTTGATTGTATACTAAGAAAATATCAATCAATGACAACACGTATGACCTTGTCACTTTCTATAGTATTTGATATATTGATGGAAGTGAATAGTGGTCCTCTAAAGATTCTCTATTCAGGTTTATAAAATCCATGCATAATAAAAAAAATTCTTTTTTTTGTATTGAGATCAAATTTTCTATCCAAGTTGAGTGGTTAATGGGGAAGATAATTTGTGGCTATATCAATCTAAGAAGCTCCTTTATCATCATCACTTCTATATTTGGATTAGCAAGTCTCTATTTTTATTGGAATAGTTTGCCTATAGGCTTGAGATCAATTGAATGCATAATCATACACCTACCATAGACCTTGAGGTCTTCATGCCCCCAAGCAATAACATCACTATACTTGGTGTATAATTTTTTCTTTAATATGAAGATCTTTACTTTTGTGTATTATTTTATCATTAGTAAACATTTATCTCTAGAAATATCAATGGTTTGATAGAACAATGTTTTGGCCTTGATACTAGTTCTCTTGGTGTTGTCAATATTGAACAAAAATTCCAATGTGATCAAGCCTTTGGGTAACTAATTTATTTCACTTGAATAACTCCACCTTTGATATCATTTGTCTAATCATTAATTCCATCAACATGCTAAGGTTATCTAACTAGGGATTCAATGATCTATTCATCATTATTAAATACATGTCAATGATTAGAATTGTCAAGGATTGCATGTATAAAGTCCACTTTTAGTTCCTTTGACTTATTCCACATATATATGGTTGGATTGAACCTTGAAACTAGAGATGGTAACTCATCTAATTTTTCATTGAACTCCCTAGGTATTTTTACAATTTCATGTGTTCAAGTTCTTAAGAAAGTCCCATAATATATGTTTATAGGATTTCAAATGCTTATTTTTAGCAACACATATTGGGTTAAACTTATTTATTGCCACTTTAGATTTACCAAAGGTATTTAGGTTTATGACCACCATAATATACAAAATTTTATGTGAATCACATTATATATGTCTTTACAAAACTTAAAATAAATAAGAACTTGAAAAAAACATAATGTACTACATCTAATTATTATTTTTAAATATGAATTACAATCCTATAGTATACTTCTCCAATTTCCTTAGTTTACTTAAAATGTGCCAGTAAAACATTAATTATTCTTTTTGAAGTTAATAACACTATATTTAAAAAATAAAGTGGCACTAAAAAGGCTAAAAATATGTCATAATGTTATTCAATCACCCTATGCCATTTTGCTCCTAAATATGCAATCTATTCCTCCAAGAATGTGAAGGTCCAATCGGCTAAATGAACAACATGTGCTTGTGATGTGCCTCCTCCATAAGCATCATCAACTTGTATGAAAAATACAGAAGCATCATCACCCCCTTCTTGGCTACCTCCTCAAGCTTCTAAATCCACTACTAGTAAAACTTTATCTTTTGTATTTCCTTCTTGTAAAATACATACATCATTTCTTTGAAGGGTTTCTTGCTAGATTTATTATCCCCATGGTTTGAAATATTTTTTATTTTCAAATTATGGCTTGGATACTTCTTTTGTGTGATCCTAAATAGAGGAAGAACCACACCCTTTTATGCATCTTTGGGGATTGTTGTTGGAGGAGGAAAATACAAGATTGATACTAGGAATTGATTGCTCAAGAAACAACAAGCAAAATATTTTAAAGGAAGCGGCTACATGATTGTTAATTTTAAAAATAATTTTGAAGATCAAATTGAGGTGGTAATCATCATTTTTCATTTACCCTTTCATTTATTTGCCAATATAGATGTCCTCCTACAATTTCTTGAAATAGTTTATATACTCTTTAACCATTCTAAAGATGTCCATATTCAAGGTAGCAAACTTTACTTCTGAATGAACGATCTAAGTGGAATTAATGTAGTCACATAATACCTTAAATACATCCAACAAGCCCTTAGAATTTGAGGTAATGGTAATGTGGGTTGTCATACATCTTGTCCAAATAAAGAGCAATCATACCATGTGTTTCCTCCTTGGCCTTCTTCTTCTTCTCTTTAGAATCAATATTACTTGGAACTTAATTAACATATCTACATAGTCCTTTGCTATGCAAAATAGCTTCTATATTTATACTCCATGAGGCATATTTTTTCCCATTAAGCAAAGGCACATGCAACAAATGGTCCATTGTATTCCTCAAAAATGCAATCTCCTATAACCAAAACTAGATAGAAATAATACTATCATAATTGAGAGCTCAAAAAATTATATGATTTGAAATAAGAGATTAAAAGGATTTTTTATGAATATATGAACCCTAGAATGTTGGCCCTTAAATCACCCAAAATTCCACAAAAAGCTTTGAAAAACAAAAATTTTAATTTATCTACAACAAATCCACTACTAACAAGCATTATTGATCTAACTAATAAGGAGGCACCACCTATAAAATAGCTATAAAAATGAATGGGAAAGTAAGTAATAACACCAATAAACCCACTACTATCAAGTATCACCAATCCAACTAATAAGGAAGTAACACATGTTTGCTAATTCTACTATTGACTACACAAGTGACTAGAAAAATAGGAGAGAATTGGTTATGATTTGGTGTTTGGGAACTAGATCTTATTTTTTATATACAAAAACATATATTTTTAAGTTTCTATTTGGGCACCTTGTTGTCCTTAAATATCACCACATCAACCTCAATGAACAATAATCTAAATCATCAACGTGTTCCATGTATAGTAAAAGGATAGGGACTCAAATCCTAGGCCTCTTGGGTGTCAAATCCGTATATATCCTCCACTAGACACATGGTCCATAAGCCACTCAACAACCACTATGCATAACAATATTATTACCTTATCCATCACCATAGAGTAGGGTTCATTGGATCTTGCCATCACCCTTTCCCATAACATTATGCATACCCATAATTAAAGACATCTCTAAAAAATGCAGCCATATGGGTTTTGAACTCGTTTTATCCTAGTTCCAAAGATCCTAATTGTCTCACAATGGCCATAGAATCCATGATGTCATTGGTAATAATGGTAATATTGCTAAGTATCAAGTAAGACATCATGATTGGGTAGAGGGTTCGTACACCCACACAAACCCATATGGCTTATCAAAATAACTTCTACATTCATTGAAACCTAGGTGATACAAAGTATGCATCCTCATTTGTCATGCTAGATAAATAGAAGCATCATGATTAAACCCCATGACCTCCAATTTTAGCCTTATCACAAGAATCCTTGAATTGTGTTATAAGCCATGATGGAGGATAAACTGACATATTCACATCATTATCCATATCTACTTTGTTTAGAAAGTTGTCTCTAACTTATGGCCAAGGTGGATATTGTATAATGTAATCTAAATTTACAAGAATCCCATGTTGTTATATGGATAAAACATGATGTGGATAATATTGATCTTTAATTATGGATAAACTAACTTATTTTATATAGATACAAACTACTTAAAGCAGAAGTATTGTTACTTTGAAATTAGAAGGGTGTCTTGAATTCCTCATCAAAAATCAAATAGTGTTTACTCATAAAGAGGACTTGATATCATTGCAAAGGAGGGAGAATTATAATATTTTCATCCCACTTTGGAGATTTGGTGCCTTGGATGGAAGAATTAAAAGAAGGCATATTCATTTTTCTTAGTTCAAATCTTGTACACCATGTTTATTTAAATGGTTGGAGTGCTTTACTATTATGGATCATGATGCTCTTCTTCATGGAGAGGGAGCATCTTTGGATCCAATAAGTTATGGGTCCTATATTTTCAGAAGCAAGAAGAAATAATTGGATCCCTAGTAGCCACTTGTGTATGTAGACAAGGGGGCATAAATTTGGAATTGACATTTTAGATAGTTGTGGCTTCAAATGAATTCTTATTACTCAGCTACAAAGAGTGAAAGAATGAAGTGATTAGTCAAGTATTAATTTGTTTCCCCTATAATAGCTAACACTGAAGAGTGATAGTTTCTCTAAGGTATAAATCCAAGCATCTTTGGTTAGGATAGCTAAAAAAAATGACAAGCAGACCACTTGAGTTTCTATACAAGAGATAGTACCTCCTTAAAATATCATAATAAATAGGATATTTCAAAATGAAATATTATTTAGTCTCTCCTCCAAAATAAAGCAAAGGTGACATACCCTATCGTATCGAGGAAAATAGTGGTATGTCTCCACCCACAACTAATGTAAGAATACTCTAAGTTGACCAGGAGGAATTCTAAGGTTTTGTACCCAATATCATTGAAATAATTAGGATAAGCAATAATGCCATTCTTAAATTCTTATGAAATATTTAGTATAGAAGACCAACTTAGGACTAAGAGATTGATATGGATCAACCTAAGTGATCAAAATATAATATCTATAACCGTCATCTCTGATTGCTTGATAATAACCCTCTTGTTAAGAAGAAGGTGAGGAAGAGAATTTAAATAGAGTTAATATATCTATGGAGATCTCAAATAACTAAAGAAGAGAAATAATTTTTTAGTACTATCCATGATGACAACCAAAAGTGCTCCTAGAGGTAATGCTCTAAGAATCAAAGTTCTAGATAGGGGTATCTTTCTTAACCTAAGGTGCAATTACCCATGGATCTAAAGTGATAAAACTAAAAAATGATTATGAAGATGATTTCAAGATGAAGAGGATGGGCACAAAACTCAACTTGAACAGTACATCGAGAATTGATCATTTACATTGGATAAATAATTGAAGTAAAATAGTTTGGACCATAATAATGCAAACTCAATCAATGCACCCTAGACTTGGATCCCAAATCTCAGATCCAGAAAGGACTATATATTTGATGTTGCAATAAAAGAGGTGAATCTTTATAGGTATCTTGGAAGTGCTACTGGAAACATTGGCATTCCAATACCACCTCAATATATCCATCTATTCAAGGACTAAAATCAATTAATATTTTAAGCAAGCATCCAACAATTCCCATAAGTGTTTCTAGAACAAGTTGACAAACCTAGAGCCTTTGCTTAAATTAACCTATGCATGCCAAAAAAACATTTGGGTGGTCTATACTATGTTTATGCCCTTTTTGTATGATACCATTATGGCCATCTTCATGACCCCATCAACCATGATAAAAAAAATAGCTATTTTATAGCTTGGTTGAAGGTAGACCTGAAAGATAATTTATTCTAGTGGATTTCCAAATATTGGAAGGAACCATTAGCAGTGACTAGAATCCAACCTTCCTATTTTCTAGCTTAACAATATTGCATATAACACAAGACTTGATGTCAAGCTCTACATATGTGGTACCAATGGAAGTGTTGCTAAAGCGTTGCAAGGATCTTGTTGATACTAGAGTTTTTAACTACATTAGAGTAATGCACCTCCAAAATCAACCATTGGTGAGACATTATAGATGGAATGCAAACATGACTTACATGGTAAAGAAGTCCATCATTAATGCAAGGGTTTGGAACTAGATTACCTTATACCAATTAGAAATTCATCTAAGACAATTCGTAATTAGCAACATAAAGCAAACATCAATCGTTGAAATGTGATGAGTATATAGAAAAAAGAGTTGATGATCAGTTGAAGGCTCGCTTCTTCTTGCCCTTGCACTGTTTAATCACAAGATGGAATTTTTGTAGATAGGTCATCCATTTTATATGGCATGCATTCTCCAACTTGCTTTGCATATATAAAAACTATGAAGGTTTATGATTATAATATATGACAACCTCCTTACCTATTATGTAATGGTGCCATTGGTATTTAGCTTGTATGATGGCATACAATTGTTTCTCATAGGTGGAATAATGTTGTGCATGTTGTCAAAAATATCTAAGCAACAGGAAATAGGGTTCCCATGCTAAATGAATATGAAACCAAGGGCTTAGTTAGATGCATCATTGTCAATCTCAAAAGACCAAATGATGTCACACATGACTAGTTCTTGTGTTGTACACTTGTCTAGTGTTAATTAGCATCCACTTGAATAAGACATTGTCATGCATAATCTAGTTAATATACTAGAAAATATGTAAGAACCTAAGGATGAAATGATGGTAGAATTTGGTGAGGACCAAAAATATTTTGACATCAATAGCTAGTTGGAACATGGCATTCTCAAATGAATCTAATCTTCTTTGAATCCACATAAATGCCATGGCACTCAATGATATAACCCAAATACTAAATTTTTGTGATGTCAAAGGTATACTTGGACATGTTGCCTTACAATTTGTGCTTACACAAAGTATACAAGATTTTTCACACATGTTCAATATGTTCCTTCCATGTCTTGTTGTAGATAAGAATGTCATCCAAGTAGACAATGATAGAGTAGTAGTCATTGGTTCCCTACTCCATAGCACCACTTTGTGTCATATCTCACTTTATACCACATGTTTGTTATGTTGGAATTTATAACACTTTTCAAAAATCGTTCTGAAATATATATTCACCACAATAATATGTAGAATAATTGAAAAGTGAAATAAATAGCATATAGAAGACACAAACATTTTGATAATTAAAATAAAAGGACTTGGTGTTGAGCAAGGTGTAGCAACAGTATTGTCATTGTTGTCAACACAGTCAGATAGATCTATTGATGCAGTGGACAGGAAGTTCAAAAGCTATTCAAATGCAGAATACAGGAGTTCAAAGGTTATTCAGAGTATGTACAGTGATTTTCCAAGAAGACCGAAGTGGCCCATATGCAAAAGATCAAAAAAAAAAAACAAGTAAGAAAAGTGTCGCGATATCGCGACATATACAACAGGCAAGAAAAACTGTCATGATTTCGCGACATGTTGGAAGAGAGAGAAAAAGCAGGAAAAACTATCGCGATTTCGTG
Source organism: Wollemia nobilis (assembly GCA_028583015.1). Taxonomy (NCBI): domain Eukaryota; kingdom Viridiplantae; phylum Streptophyta; class Pinopsida; order Araucariales; family Araucariaceae; genus Wollemia; species Wollemia nobilis. The sequence goes on from JAQPPZ010017235.1 coordinate 21,076,395, forward strand.
ACATGTTGGAAGAGAGAGAAAAGTAGGAAAAACTATCGCGATTTTGTGACATGTTGGAAGAGAAAAAGGCAAGTGGAAAAACTGTCGCAATTTTGCGACATGTTGGAAGAGAGAGAGAAAGCAAGAAAAAGTGTCGTGATTTCATGACAAGTTCGAAGAAAGAGAACAAGTAAGAAAAGTGTCACGATTTCGTGACATGTCGCATTTTCACGACTAAAATAGGAGAGAGAAAGTAAGTTTGAAAAGTGTCGCGATATCGCAACATGTCGCATTTTCGCGACAAAAGAAAGAGAGGAAGCGTATGGAAGCATAACTGTCACGATTTTGCGACAAAAGCAGAAAGTAAGACTTCAGAAGTAGAAGTGTCACAATTTCGTGACAAAGGCAAAAAAGTAAAGTACAGAAGCAGAAGTGTCATGATTTTGTGACAAAAGCAGAGATGAAGACTTCAAAGGCAAAAGTGTCACGATTTTGCGATAAAAGCAAAGAAGCTAAGTACAAAAGCAAAAGTGTCATGATTTCATGACAAAAGCTAAGTTGAAGACTACAGAGGCAGAAGTGTCACAATATCGCAACAAAAGCAAAGTCGAAGTCTATGGAAGCAGAAGTGTCATGATATCATGACAAAAGCAAAGATGAAGTATACAGAGGCAAAAATGTTGCGATATCATGACAAAAGAAAAGACAAAGTCTACGAAGGTAGAAATGTCGTGATATCATGACAAAAGAATAGAGAAAGCATATGGAGGTGAAAGTGTTGTGATATCGCGACATGTATTTTCGTGGCAATAGCAACAAAAGAAGCTATAGAGGCAGAAATTGTCATGATTTCGTGACAGGTCATAAATGTGCAAGTCAAGAAGGAGAACCCGACTGAAATGAGAAGTATGATAGTGGACCGACATCACTATGGCGATTACAGGGTCTGTCCAGAATGAAATCATCAAGCGATGGATAAACCGAACATCTTCTTGAGTTGAAGCCGATGAAGACCAATGATAACCGACTAAAATTAGGGTTTATAGTTGTTATGAAATCTGACTAAGATTAGGATTTATAGTCAACTAAGATTAGGGTTTTCATCATAAAAATATTGTTATAAAAGGAGGGTTGTTTGGAGAATTGTGTGTGCATGGAAGGTGTGTGAAATATAGTCATTGTGCGCAGAGAGCAAGTCGTGTCGAATCGTGCTAAGTGTAAAATTTGTAAAGAGAGCAGAGTGTGCAAAAGGGAGAAGACGATCGTGAAGTTTGAATGTAACGAAGCAGAGTGTGTGAAGTGATTACACAGAGAGAGCAGAGTGCATAGAGAATGCAAAGGTGAATAAGACCAGTCAGGGTCTTGCAAAAGCAAAGATAAATAAGGGATTGGCGCTCCTTTTTGTTGGTGCAGATAAATTAGGGGTTGGTGCTCCTTACAGTGAATGCTGGTAAATTGATTGTAAAGTTGGTGCTTTGCAAATGCTGGATTTGGATGGTAGTCCAAGCGATCATTTTTGAGGAGTAGCCACATTGGTGAACCTCGTTAAATCTTGTGTTGTGTGATGCTCTTTTGTTATACTTGTTGTATCTAGTAATAAGTTTTAGTTGTTGCGGTATTAAGAGCTGTAAATTCAAGTTTAAAGAGCTGCACTGATTCACCCCCTCCCCCTCTCAGTGTCATTGTAAGACTAACACTTGGTGGGTGCTTGTAGGTACCCCAATATAACATATCATAAAATTGATACAATGGATCAACCATTAAGGGGTGGGTATATAGTTATACCTAATCCCTAACTAAATTCTAACCTCAAGCTAACATAACCTAAATTGAAGGTTAAATTACAATATATTAAATGTATTACAACATTTAAATAAGGTTAACCCCATAGTTGATTTAACAAAATTCACTAAGGGTGAATATGTTAAAATTGCTTGTAGGATTACATAAAGATACCCATAGGTTTACATATAAATATGCCCATAGGCTTAAATAAAAAAATGCTCATAGGTTTATATATAGAATACCCTTAGGTTCACAATGCACTTTCCCATAGGCTAACATTAGGTGTGCATGTAAGCACTTCATAACTGTCATCCTTAGCCAATAAGGTTAAATTATAGATATTCCAACACCCCCCATAATCAAAGCTAAGGGGCAAAGGAGAGGATACACTAGATATGGTATATTATTTCCCCACCCCCAAATAATGAAGCTCAAATAGGCTAATGAATCTTCATCATCAATCCTAGTATCTTCTCTTGCTAAAGGTACATGAACTAGATCAACCCTTTCTCAAACATGAAGTCATAATTTCACCTTCTAAATTCAAGACATTGAGATTTCCATGAGAAGATCCTCAACATGCAATATTATGACCACAATTTTTCCTTTAGTCTCAAAATAAAACAATTGAATAACAGAGGCATGATTCCAAAAAACCAGTCCTCATAGCTAAAAGGGAATTGTCGGAACAAAGTGTACCTTGCACTAATAAAAGGGCTTGCCATTATTTTGTATGCAATAGTTATGGCCTTTGGAAGGTTGGGCATATAGTAGGGTAAAATTAAAAATTAATCCTCTAAACCTTAGGAATAAAATGGATCGATCACAATCTAACACATGTTGCATGATGAGGGGTTCCATATGTCAGCCATGTCACTAACATCTAACTGATTAGATGCTATCACCTATACTTAGTATACAAATAGGAATTTGAAACTTGGCGTAAAATGATTGGTTTATGTGTCTTCATATATACAAAGAAGGTTAAAGACACTCCTACTAACCAAGATATCCCACACATGGGTTAGAATCAAAATAGATGTACTATTTAAAATAAATAAATTAAAAAAAACACTAGCCTCTTCTTTCCAAAGAGCAAGAAAAAAGCAAACACGTTTGAACTAAGAATGCAAAGAATTTTATTTGCTCACCATCCTAGTAATATTCACACTAACCAAGGTGTCTATGGCCACATATTGAGATAGAAAGAAAATACTTTTCAATATATCCATTGTTTAGGAAAAAAAAAGACCTAACCTAGCCACAATAGCACTAATAATACCTTGTGCTTAGACTTTCATGCTTAAATAACTATAAATCAAGTGAATGCAAGTTTCATCAACTGATATGGTTTAAGTGCATTTGGTAAAGCATCACATCATCTCCCCTTCATGTTCATTGAAACAAAAAATAATAATTGTAATTTGAACCCGAGTCCAAAGACAAACAACTTTGAATGCATACACTTGTCCAAGACATCAAATGAGACAACAAGATGCAAATTCACTACACTCTATAAAGAGCGTTGTTTGGCCCCTAAATTTTTGATATGCCTTGGATAAAGTATTCACAATAAGTAAAATAAGATTCAAATATTAAAAATAATTGCCACCAAGTAAAAGATAGATGCTCCATAATGTAAATATTGCATGAAAATTCCAAAATAATGCCCCCAAGGATCAAACTCATATCCTTCCTTCAAGTGACTTCGAATAGCTTGTGCTATTCAAGGCACAACACATGCATGATAGCATTAATGCCTTTAAAATTTCAAAACAACTACAACATATTTCAAAAAAACATGTGAATAAAAACAATGCATGCTAAATTTTGATTTTTTGAATTTAAAGATTCTGAGTCTTCCGTCCAAAAAACTGAGAGGACTTCTCATTATTATCGTTGTTCCTCCAACTTTTGAATAGGTGAATTTTTGAGCAATCGGATGAGGTTGATTCATGTACATTTTGATACCATGTTGGAATTTATAATACTTTTCAAAAAATGTTCTAAAACCTACATTCACCATAGTCATATATAAAATACTTTAAAATTAAAATAAATAAAGCATATAGACAACATAAATAGGGAGATAATTGAAATAAATAAATAAGGGGACGGTGCCCATAGGTACCCCCATGATAAAATATCATGAAACTAAAACATTGTATCAGTCATTGGGGGGTATTTATAGTGATACCTAATGCCCAATTAAATTCTAACCTCAAGCCGACATAACCTAACTTGAAGGTTAAATTACAATATATTAAGTGTATTAAACCCTTTAGATAATTTTAACCATATAAATGGTTTAACCAATATTTCTAAGGATGGTTACATGAAAACTACTAACATAATTATATAAATATACCTATAGGATTACACATAAATATGCCCATATGATTACATTGAATTTATCATAGGCTAACATCAGGTGTACCTGGAGGTAATTTATCACTATCAACCTTGGGCAATAAGGCCAAATTAAAAATATTCCAATAGGTTCAAAGGAGTTGTTCTCTATGCCATCATCTTGCACCTCATAATACGGATTAAGTGGTACCAAAGCAGGTCATTCTCCAAATTTTTCTTCTTAATTTGTCATGGGGAAGATTCAAAAGATACAATAATAGAACCAACAAATACAAAAGGAACTTGAGCTTTCATTGAGCTTGAAAAAGAAGCTACAAGAAGACATTTGAGCAAAGAAATAAATTCTTCTTGTTGTAGTTGCATCCATGATAAAATTGTACATGAGGTGTTATCATCTAGGAGACCTGATTGTTGAAGGTATCACACAAGATCAAGGAGCAATATAACTATATTATAGAGAGACTTTAGCAAGAATTGAAGGACAAAGAAGGTATTTGTGATGCCATCCAATAAAATTTTCTACATATATAGGACAAGTTTGACAAGTTGCAGATAAATCAACCACGTCTTTAGTAGTCTCATGTACAAAAAAATATTAATTTTGTGAGTTTTACCCCTCTTAATAAGCAATTTTTTCAAACATTCATTTAGTTTCTTTAAGAATCACACCAAGGGAATTGGTTCAAAGCTCTTGAATATAATGTGCCATACTTTCCAAGGATTTGGAAAGCATGGCCATGGCTTGAGACATCTCATTGAAGTCAAACAACCCAACAACATAGGAATTGGTATGTATGCAATCATTGTGGAAGACATGAATTGAATATATTAGATGTTTTGATCTTCACCCATGCCAAATTTGTGATAGGCACAACCACCACTACTTCAATTTTTGGTTCATGAATGTCCCCATACATAGTTGGCTAAGTCGGTATAGATGCAATTTGGATGGGACTATTCTCTTAGTTGAAAAAGTCCATTGTAGCTATTTGAAAGTCCTATATTTGTTATGAGTCCAATTTTTTATATTTCCTCTCTCTCCAACACAAGAGACATATTTACATCCTTTAGGAGTGCACATGCCTTACATCCATACTTAAGGGTCTTCTTCATGTCCCTAGGGCTACATGGACCATTGTTGCTCCATCTCTATACATATGTTTTATTTTTTTGTTTTCTTACTTTGTGTTTAGGAAGTTGCTTTTTTAAACCTTGGTATTTGCTACCTTTGCTTATGTATGAGTCATTTAGGATGTGCCATCATGGAATTATGGTCACATACACTTGAAATACCAAAAAATATTGATTTAGGTTGAATTTAGGATCAATTACGACCCTCACTTCTCAAGGGGGGACATATGATATAAGAAATATTGGGGCTACTCAAAGTCCTCATAGATTGAGATGCCATAACAACATCCACTCATAGGATCTAGCACCCATAAAGGCTTCTCATTTTATGGGCTAATGTCATGATCACCTATGGTTCCACCTTCACTTATGGTACCAACATTAGCTTCCACCTTTTGTCTTCTATGGCGTTATGCATGTTGTGGTACCAACATTGACATATAGGAATTCATTAGATATCAATGTCAGTCATTGGGATATTGAATAACATATCTTATGCAACATTGAGTGTCATAGATAAATCTTCACATATCACTTGAATTTATCACTTATCTACTCAAATGTCTTGAATTTCATTAATGGCATGTTGGAAGAATAGAGTGTCACTCTATTGGATCATAACTATGGTCTCATGTTCATCTAGATCCAACCTTGGTCTCAATTATCCCAAATATCCAAATGTTCATCTTGGGTTCATACGAAAATAAGACGTTAGATTTATTTGACCTATTTTTCATCTAAGCCATAACTTCATCCTATACAATTCCTTACACAAAAGGCTTCTCAACACATTAACATCAATGGCTTAGGACTCAAAAGTAAGAGCGATGTGATGAATGATATGAGCACAAGGGGTATAGCCTCATGCATACATTGGAGGAACTCATCATCATATTTTACCATCGGTTCCAACACCAATTGCCAACATTGATGATATCATCCTATGTTAGAACCAACACCTACATTAGCCCTAGACTTTAGCATGAATGCAAGTACCAACTGCATCTTTCAGTATTAGCACCAAAACCATAAGTTAGTGTTGATATCATCCTTCAATATTTTCTATTGGGTCCACTTCTAGAGGCCATAACTTCTTCACTAAAGACCTAATTCACACATATCACCTCTTTTTAAAAACCTCAAGATTTTCTCTAACCCATTTCAACACTTTAGGTGTCTTCAAGTGAAATTGCATTGGAAACCTTTACAATTACAATTTAAGTTTCTAAGTTGTTTTTGGTAACAATGTTTTTGTAATCACCATGTTGTCACCACCTTGACCTAAGAGGTTGGTGGATAAATTTGAAATCCTATAATTTTTTACCACAATTAGAGGATGAAGTATTTCACCAATATTATAACTGTCGGTTGTAGTTGGAAGATGAACCATTCTATATTCCAATATTATCCCTTTCTATTTTGTGGCATCCTTTGGCATAAATTATTTTTCTAAAAATAGCACAAATGGGGTCACAAAAGCAAAAATAAATAGAAATAGGAGATATGATGATTGGAAAACCAACACAATCCAAATCTTTCTAGTGAGATCAATGTTTGCACTCGTACGCTAGAGACAACATATCTACACAATGATAAAAAATGTAACATCGCATTCCTTCTTAGGAACATGCCCTACATCATTGCTTCTCTAGAAAGATATTTGACCTACATCTTCTCGCACCCCTTAAGGATCTAGCTTATGCCTCAAGGGATCTCTCTTCCATAGAGATTCATTATATCATTCTTTTGTAATATAATATTTATGTGTTTCATGAAGATATGCATGTGTCCCCTTTGGATATATAAATTATGTCATATTTAGGTTATGCTTAATGTATTTTACTATATCACCTTATTTATAGTTTTTTTAGAGCCAATCCTAACACCTCGACTAGTAGTGTCATGAGTTTCATACATCTATAACCCCATATTTACACCCAACTTGTATATACCTCATTGATCATCCACCAATCAAGTCTAATATTAACAACTTAGTGCACAACAATCAGTCATCTCATAGGACCATAAAATCTGTGATAAATTTAGGACCTTACCCAAAGTGTATCCATATCTTTCTTTGTAGAGTGGTTAATCCATTAGTGCCCTAATTTGTAGTGTCATTTAATGTCATAACTCATTAAACTCCATAAGTTGGTTTAGGAGGGTTTTCCTATGTGCCATTGTCTTGGGCACCGTAAATCTCATCATTCTCCAAAGTGAAGTGAAAATAAAGAGGATTGTTAAATAGAGGTAAACTTGGTACCAAGTCAATTTGGTGTTTCATAAATTAGGGGATAGGGACTCCCTATGGTTCTTGGAAAACATCATAATATGGTTGAATCAGTGTGTCCATATAGGGGGATTTTTAAAAAGTGATTAAACTTGTTGTTGTAATGGAAAGCTTCTTGTGGAAGTTGTTTTAGGGTAGACCATGAGTAGAGAAAACTTTAGAAAATAAAAAAATCAATATCTTACATTGCTTAGCTAAGACAAGTTAGTTTATTCTTGGGGAAAGCTCTCTTTAATGTGACATGCACAAACCATTGTTAAGAATTGGTTTTATAGGTCACCTTGTTGTCAAAGACGTATGGCCTTCCACATAGGATATCACATATCTCCAATGGTACTACATCATAAGTGATAATGTCACACATGGGTTTGATGCCATGCTCAAAAATGCATTGGCACTTGATCTCATTATCTTTCCTAGATGAGGTCATTCAAGGAATAAGGTAGGTGCTTGATAGTATCATAGGTAATAATGTCCTAACCTTTAAAATCGATGAGTATGTGGAGCAACTTTCCATTAACCCAATAATAGGTAAGAAACATACAATCATTTTGAATTTGATATATCACCAAACCTCTAAGCATTAACGCTCAAGTGCATGGTGTTTGATTTTACTTTATGATCTATCATTTAAGTGCAACTAGAGGCATTGGGTTATAACACCCAATTATTTTGTTAGGATCTTTATGCTAAGTCATTGCAAGTATGATCCTTGTGATTGTTACACAATTTTTCTCCCACCTATTTTTCTTTATCTTGCATGGTAGGAGGCTTTGGCTTCTACTACATAGAGGGACTCTCTTATTGTGGACATTACAATATGATGGTCATGGTATAGAAAACTTATACTTTTGCATCTATTAAATCTTGCACAATGGTGGCATTGGACCCTTTTGCATCACTAAAACAATTTCTTCCAACTTGGTTTCAAACCTATAGGTTTTTACCAAGGTGTCTACTAGAAGGAACTCCATTTAAGAAAGAATATGATAGCAAAGGCCATTTATGAATTTGAGAACTTGGAGTTTCTCACCATTGTTGTTGAATTAGCTAACAAGGATCTCATTAAAGCACAATATATTGTTGGATAGATTGGTGACATCATTGGCATAATTTTTGGAAACACATGTAGTCATCCTCATTATGATTTATGGGGAAGTAACAAGCATGCGAGTTCCACAAACTCCTTCAAGTTTTTATAGGATCACCATTTTTCTCATATTTAATAATGATGGATTTCCACCAACATAATTTATTTAAACATCGTAAGTGTTGCAAAAGAGATCTTGTCACAAACAATGAACTTCTTGGTATTATAATATAACTCTAGCTATGAAAGCCATGTTTCCAAGTCTTCAACATTGATATTACCTTGGAAGACTAGAATCTCAATATTTGTCTACACATTTGGAGGGCTATGGCTCTAGAATAGAGCAAGAGTGGTAGTAGATTGCACTTCCATATAGATAATAAGATCACAAAATTATCCATAAAAAGTGGTTCCTTGGTCTTCTAGTGCAATAAGCTCCTAGATGTCTAGGGTGGTCTAGGAATCGTAAGAAGATGAATTGCAAATTTAGCCATCTTTGCACAAAATTGATGTTCTTATATATACTTGAATACAAAATTAGGTGTGACACTTGCCTTCTAATACAATATGCATGTGCAAGCAAATATTTAGTGATGCAGCATAATCAAAGGCTTGAACTCTAGTAGAGTGATAAGCAATAATAACATGGGTTGGTGACTACAACAATAAAAGTATGAAACATTGATCTAATACCACTTATCTATGTCATGGGGTCCAAGATGGTGGTATGTGTAAGGACTCCACTATAGCCACATCAACTATATTTATTATTGTTATCTCAATCCCTAGGTTAGGGTAGTCGAGCCTTGACCATTATGGTTAGGGTTAGTTTTTTTTAGCCTATATATAGATGAGTTATGTTGCAGTTGGCATGATAATTCACACTTATAATACCCAGACATCTCTATTGTGCATATGAGAATTCACCCTCTCTAATTTACTATGAGACTTCATCCTCTGTAAGTGGCTAGGATTTTTTGATGATTTAGAATTTGGGTTTGTTACTTGCTACAATTGATTTATTATTATGGAATCTAAATTTTATTCAAGTGAATGCTTTTGTTAACATATTTATCATGTAAAGGATTAGGGTATTTTTTTTTTAAATATCTCATATTTTAGGAGTCATATCTTGGTGAAAGATTATCTGATTCAACTAATTCTTGGACTAACTTGTGTAGAATTTTAATAGCTTTAAAATGAATGGTCATATGAAGAAATATAAGAAATATTGAGGGAGATATGAGCTTGTAAAGTCAACCATATGGAACAAGGGTTGTGACAACTTTTCAACTCACGAAAAATGAAATTGTAAATATTTGTTAGCTAGGGTTCAGATGATGGGAAGTGGGCTAGGAATTTAGTGAGGCAAGACATTCTATCTCAACATATAATTTTTCAGCTAAGATTTTTTCCCTTTCTTTCTCTTAGAAAGTTTGCATGCAAATTATTATAAAAAAACTTATCAAATATTATATTTGCTATAGGAAATTCTAATAAATTTCAATAAATTTTGAGTTTGAGTTTTCTTTCCATGGACTGATTTATAGTTAAATCCGTAGAATCATCTCTAGTGGTAAAGGTTAGTAAATGCACCTCAAAGAGATCCTCGTTGCTCTAATATAAGGTATTTTTTGGTAAATTTAATGGGTATTAGCTAGGGGCTTTAGCCTTGAGAAAATGGATTGATAGGAGTTAGAAATATCTTGGAGTGATTCTATCCTTTCTTCCCAAAGTTTTCTTTCTAGCCATTTTTGTTCTAGGGAAGAAAGAGAAAAAATCCTAAAAGGGGTCTTTGGTTTATGGGAAGAGCAGGACTTTTCCTTACCCACTAGTATGAAGGCTTTTACCCAAAAATATAAATCTATCCCTAGTACCATTCTGGGTTAGGATGTTTGGTTTACCCATTGAATTTTGGAAAATATGTACCTTCAAGGTAATAGGCAACACTCTAGGACAATTCCTTGAGATTTTAGATACTACGAAAGATGGATTCTTGGATATTTATGCTCATATATTGGTCATGATTGATATAAGTAAAGCTTTACCATAATCAATCATTCTTAAGTATGGGGATAATATGTGGACCCAAGCGACAAATTATAAAAACATCTTTTAGATGTAGAATATGTCATGAGGTGTGGAAATTGAGAGATCATGCCCTAAGAAGAGCCCAACATAATCAAATGTAGAAAAACACAAGAAAATTACAAATGGATATGGATGAAGATGGTGTTCAACTTCCAAAAAATAGATCTAGAAAAATGAAAGAAAATATAGAGACTAATAAGGAAGGATACTATAAGAAATACCAACTCTTTTGAGGTTTTAGCCTATGAAGAAAAAGTATATCAAAACTTAGAGGACACAATACAATAGGTTCAACATATGAAAAAGGAACCACCTATTCAATATGATCCTAATTTCGGGAAGAGAATTCTTGATGAACCTAAGGAATGTGTCTCATCAGATTTTTAAGACTCTCTTGACGTACCATGCACAATTCAAGAGAAATAAATTAGTAAATAAAATGCATTTTTAGAATTTAATACCTCTACCATCAATAAGGAAATACCATAAAATGAGCAGGACAAGTCAAAAGCTTCTATAGCAAATCCAGGAGAGGATAAATATGATGAAAAACAAATTTGTGAAAGAATATTAAGGAATAGAATAATAAGACCTACTCCTGATATAGGCAAGGCAAAAGAGAAAAACCCTCAAATTATCAACCAAGATCCATGGAAGCAAGAGAAAACATAGAGAAAGGAACACAAACTAAGTTGGTTGAACTTATCTTTACCAAAAAATAAAATGATATTGGTAATACACAAGCGGGGCCAATAGCCCCTAATGAGACATGATTATCATCTCATGAAATATAACATGTGCTAATGCCCCCTCAAAGTAGAGGTGTATCAGGGACCTCTATTTAAGTAATAAGCCTAATATTCTTTGTATCTAGGAAACTAAAATGACAAAAGAAGTTTCAAAAACTATGAAAGCAGTATGGGCAAGATGTGAATGGGATGCTATGGATTTTGAAGGAGCGGTAGGGGGAATTATAACTTTTTGGAATCCTTCTAGAACCTCATATGTAACCATTCATAAAACTAGACATTGGATAACCTCTTTAGTCACTTTCTATGTAGATATTCATTTCATCATTATCAATGTCTATGGACCTACAACTTGATGTAGGAGCATCCAATGATGTAAGAGTGATTTTGCATAACCAAAATTTATTATTTGTTTCATTTTATGCTAAAGTTTATTTAATTGTTTAGAGGATGGAGAAATAGACCCAACACCAAAAGAATCATCCCAATATCCTGAGCGGTTTGGGAGATATGTAAATTTTAAGGTCTTCTACCCTGTCAAAACTAGTGAAATTTTTATTTATCCTGCTAGTAAAACTTGGAGGTCAATTTTGAAGGCCTTAGAGGTCTTTTTAAGGAATGAAATGTCATAGTATTACATGTGAAACCAATACAAGACAACAAACCCCTTCGCGAGCTTTCTGAAAACATGCACCAATAGTCGTTTCGAGCAACGAGCGATGAGTTATGGCCTTTTTAAGTTTACCCCCGAAATTCAAATTTGAAATAGATGGTTCTAGGCGGGAAAAGGGGAAACAAGGTATTTGAGGGAGAATTTTGAATTTGTATGGCATTGGTATCTGTAAGCTCTATTCTCAGAATAGGAATACAAGAAAATCTTTTGGTTCATTTGTATTTTCTCTGCTTTCTCTTCTTTCTATGGAATGTAAGTGTAGTGTTTTAATGCAACTCTGCTTCAAATGGTATCAGAGTAGGAGTTCTTGAGTGTGTAAGTAGATCATCAAACATGAGGTAGTTTACACCAATATTTTTTATTATGGTTTGTGAGAGATGAGATAAAAATACCTCCATGAAGAAATTGTGGTTGTGGGAGTAATGTTATGGTGCCAAAAGAGGATTTTAGAGCTTTACAGAGGTAAGTTCAAGCTCTGCAAGAGGAACTGCATAGAGGGTTTGAGCCAAGGAGAGAAGATGGGAGTGAATATGAAGTTGAATAAGAAGAGTCCTAGTTTGAGGAAGAATAAGAGGTAGTATATCCTGCACGATCCAGATTGTATAAGGCCATATCCTAGATTAGTAAGAGACCGAAGTTGGATGTCTCTATGTATTCTAAAAATCTCAACCCATAAGAGTTGATGAATTGGATCAATGATATATAAGAATATTTTGAGTATGAGGAGGTGGAAGATCTTGAGAGGGTTAGATTTTCTAAGACCAAGCTAAAGGGTTATGCTAGTATTTGGTGGAAGGGAGTGCATTTGGACAAAAAAAAAGAGGGAAGGAAAGGATAACAAGGTGGGAGTGGATGGCAAAGAAGTTGAAGAGGCAGTTTATTCCAGCTGATTACAAGTTGGATATGCTAAAGAAAATGCAGGGTTTGAGGCATTCAAGCAAGTCTATAAAATAATATATAGAGGAGTTCTATAAGATTCTAATTAGAACAGACCATTCTGATGCCAACAAGGAGAAGGTAGATCATTACATAAATGGATTGAGAGCAAGCATTCAAGAGAAAATGATTCTGGTCAGGATGACCACCATAGAGGATGCTTACAAGTTTGCCTTGAAGGTAGAAGATAAGTTGAATAGGAGATTTGAAATCAAATAGAGAGGAAGAGGTTATGGTGGAAGAACTGGTGGGAGAACAAATGGAGGATGAACTGAGGACAAAAAGAAGACTGGAGAAACAAGCAACAAGCAGTACCATAAGGGAGAGAATTATTACCACCCTCATGAGTAGAATAATGGCTACCAAAGAGGACGAGGAAGGTCTAGATGAGGACCTGGAAGAGGAGGATTTTGTGGAACTTGTTTCCAATGCGAGTAAGAAGGACATCGAGCATACGAGTGCCCACAACACCAAGGGGGAACGAATAAGAGGCCTGAAGATAATTCATGAGCTACTGTTGTAGATGAAGGTGTTGAATCTAAGCACTATAATGAAGTAGAAATAGGATAAGTTATAGTCACAAGGAGAGCCTTTTTGAATGAGAAGAAAGATTCAAATCAGAGGAAGAGTCTATTCCATACAAGGTGTAAATGTGTAGGTAAGGTGTGTAATGTTATCATTGATAATGGTAGCATTGATAACCTAGTTTTATAAGGGATGGTTACCAAGTTACAGTTAGAGAGAATAAGACACCTGCATCCATATTATATTATGTGGTTCTAGAAGGACCATAGGCCTTTGGTCAGTGAGTAATGTGTTGTAAATTTCCCTATTTGGAATTACCATGATGAGGTCTTGTGTGACATCCTACCTATGGATGCTTACCATTTGCTATTGGGAAGATCATGGTAGTTTGATCGGCATGCAATACATGATGGGCATGCCAACACTTACTCCCTAACAAATGATGGAGTGCACCACAAGTTGAATCCCTTGAAGGAGATGGACGAAAAGGTATGTAGCAGTGCCAAAATCTGTTTAGTAGATGGTAAAAAAAAATTGAATGGCCTAAAGCATGAGCATATGTGCTATGCATTAATTCCTAGAGTTAAATATGAGCAATACAGAGATACCCTAGTAGAGGTCTCAGGTCTATTAGAATAATTCCCATATATAATATCAGATAATATACCTGAGGGTTTACCACTAGTGAGGAAGATCAGTCATCACATAGACTTGGTATTGGGAGCTAGTTCACCCAATAAGGCAACCCATAGAATGACACTTGTATAAAGTGAGGAGATAAATAGAAAATTCCAAGAGCTACTAAAAAAGGGGCTAATTTGAGAGAGCTTTAGCCCATGTGCAATACCTGCAATACTAGCACCAAAGAAAGATGGGGAATGGAGAATGTGTACATATTCCCGAGCTATTAACAATATCACCATCAAATACAAATTTTCATTGTTAAGTATGGATGACATTATGGAATTTTTGAGTGGATCCAAGTACTTCACCAAGATTGACCTGAAGAGTGGGTATCATCATATTCATATAAGATAAGGAGATGAGTAGAAGACAACCTTCAAGACCAGAGAGGGTTTGTATGAGTGGTTGACCATGCCATTTGGGCTAACCAATGCACCAAGGACATTCATGGGGCTTATGAATGAGGTATTAAAGGAGTTTCTAGGAAAATTTATCATTATATATTTAGATGAAATTTTAATTTTTAGCAAGACTTTGGAGGGGCATCTACTATATATTCAATGATTTTTTGAGAAGCTAAAGGAGAAGTAGTTGCTGATTGATTTGAAGAAGTGCATTTTGTGAAGGAGTTGGTGTAGCTAGGATTTGTCATCTCAGCTGAAGGTCTTAAAATGGAAAAAAATGTGAGGGGTATCATTGAATGGCCTACTCCAAGGAGCATTACAGAGGTAAGATCATTCCATGGTCTAGCCAGTTTTTACAAAAAAAATTATTAGGAATTTTAGCAGTATTTGTGCACCCCTAACAGAGAGAATGAAAGGGGATAAGAAGGAGTTTAAGAGGACTTCAGGAGTAGATAGGAGTTTTGATATGTTGAAGAAGAAAATCATAGAGCAACCTATTTTGGCACTTCCATATTTTAATAAGGTATTTCGGGTAGATTGTGATGCTAGTGGTAGTGCCATAGGAGTTGTATTGAGTCAAGAAGGTAAGCTTGTTACCTACTTTAGTGAGAAGCTTAATGAGGCTAGGAAAAAATATTTTGTCTATGATCAGGATTTTTATGCTATAGTTCAGGATTTGAAGAAGTGGAGACACTATTCTTTGCCAAAATATTTTGTTTTATATATTGATCATCAGACATTACAATTTATAAATAGCCAAGGAAAATTAAATCAAAGGCACTTAAAATGGGTTGAGTTTTTGCAGAGTTATACCTTTGTGTTAAAACACAGGAGTGGGAAGTCAAACAGAGTTGCAGATGCCTTAAGTAGAAGGTAGAACTTGTTGATAGAAATGAAGGTGCAAGTTATAGGGTTTGATGAACTTAAGAGTTTGTACCCTGAAGATCCAAATTTTGTAGAGGCTTGGAGAGCTTGCTTGGCACCTCTTAATTTGGACAAGACCAAATGGTTAGATTTTATAATACAAGATAGAATGTTATTTAGAAGAAACCAATTATGCATTCTAAGGAATTCGATGAGAGAGAATCTGGTCAAGAAGAAGCACAGTGGAGGGTTGACTAGATATTTTTGTCGAGATAAAACAATTGCCCTCATTAGTGAGAACTACTATTGGCCATAGTTATAGCAAGATGTGAAGAGATTTGTGCAAAATTGTAGAGTATGTCAGAGGGCCAAGGGTGTGAGGCAGAACACTAGATTATATCAGCCATTACCTGTACCAGAGAAACCATGGGAAGACACCAACATGGATTTTGTTCTTGGTCTACCAAGGACATAGAGGGGAAATGAATCCATATTTCTGGTGGTTGACAGGTTTTCAAAGAAGGCATATTTTATTCCCTACTAGAAAAATAATGATGCAGTTCATGTTGTAAGGTTGTTTTTCAAAGAGGTGGTATGACTACATGGTCTACCAAAGAGTATTGTTTTAGATAGGGATACCAAATTTATTGGGTATTTTTAGAGGACTTTGTGGTGAGGGACTCCATACAAACGGGTGTTGATAGACACTGGTTCGTCCAGTAACCTTATTACAACCGCTGCACTGAAACATTTGAAACTACCAGCCTCTCACATTGCACCTTCTACTTATACCCTTCGAGCATTTAATGATACGATATGCTCGATAGTTGGCACAATTGTCTTGCCCATACAAGTGGGACAAAAGACCATTCATACGTTGTGCCACATTTTAGAAGGTGAGATGGCTTATAATATCTTACTTGGGCGGCCTTGGATCCAAGATATGAAATGTGTCCCTTCAATTGCTCATCAATGTTTGAAATATACATTTGAAGGACAAGTGCACATGGTCCCCATAGATTTGGAACCTTTTAAGTATTGCAACTCAGTGCAAATCATGTCGCAGTCAACCCTTCCTTCAACGCACATGGATTTCCAGTTAAATCCATCTAAATGGGGTTCGAATAAGCAAGAATCTTCATTGCCAACTCAATTACATTCCCAGGTGGGTTCATCTTCTTCATCCTGTCCTCCCACAACGACGCCACCTACGGTGGCCACACCAACGGACAAAGGAAAGAAGCCCCTAGAAGCAGAACCACATCTCATTTCCAACATCTCTATAGAAAATACGCCTAATAGAATGGAAGTTGAGACACCTAGTTCACCCCACATGGAGTGGACTCAAGGAGAACTCCCATTTGACCCTTCTCAATCGCCAACGATTACTGTTGAGATGTCTAACACAGGCATGGGGGAGTATATAGTGCGCAATGTTGTTGCAACGCCCACACTTCGATCTATGCAAGACATGGGAAGACCTCGACTCCCCATAGGCTCCGTGGTTCCTTTAGGCTACCCACCTAATCAGACAAACTTCATTTTTGGGGGCCTGGATCATGGCGTTGAACCTTCTCGACAAGAAGAGGAAGATGAAGATCCCTTTGTGGAAGATGTCAACTATCTGGCTAACCCAGACTTCGCATTAAGATATCTTAGCCAATGCAATTGGCATGGATACGGGTTAGGTCGGTATGAACAAGGAATGCATGTTTTGTGTCAACCAAGATACCAAATGCCCTATGATAAGTCAGGAGTAGGGTTTAATCACCCTTTGCCCCTTGACATATTGGTTGAAAACATGCAAGGCCTAGGGATAGGCAACAAGGATGGGTTGGCATCAGATCCATATGCTAATCCAAATACAACTTATACATTAGGGGATTATTTCCCATTGCAAACAAATAACCTTGTTGACCTCAACAACCCTTTCCCTACGACTGAACAAGGAGAAACCTCATGGAATCACCCACAAGGGAAAGATGGACAAGACCGAGGAAGGGTCTTCGAAGATGAGTCGAGAGGACGATAATTCGCATGACTATCAAATGAATGACGATCAGGAAAGCTTCCTGAGGATGTTCCCATTGAACGATCCTAGTGAGCATAGATTACAAGATCCTTTGGACATAGATGACATGTTGGAACACTTACACATAGATCCGCGACCTAGGAGGCACTTCAACCTGGTGCAGTTATAGCAATTACTGCATCTGCCACCCCAGGAATACAACGGACATCTTCTGCCTGGAGACCCTATCAACTCATCAGTGTCTAGGGTGGACCCTATTTGCAGGACCGCATATAGGGCTGATCCCTTTGTGCCAGTGCCTACAGAGCCAGATCCACAACACCACGAACATCTAGAATATCAGAGTTGTCACATTTGTGGTAATGGAGATTAAAATCATTTCATTAACATGGTATCCATTGATTTGACTGCCCCCATCCATGATCCAGCCAATCCAACACGATTATTGCATCTAGACATAGAAGCTATTGATTGCAATCGCGCTGACACACCACCATTCCATCAGAGTATTGGCCTTGCGATGGGATGTTTCATTTCACTCCAGGACAAACTCAGGATGTCTTCCATGCTGAAGAGGAACTTGACATTCCTAATGATGATCTTAATTCAGCAAATGATATCCATCTGATCCCAATTCCACACCAGTTGGAAGACGGATCCCATATGTCAGTTGAAACAATGACTGATGTAGACATCGGCATAGATCTAATGAATCCACAGATTCTCAAGCTGGGGGTAAGTCTTTCCCCTGAAGAGCGAGCCGATTATGTTGCCCTTATTAAAGAAAGGAAGGAATTTTTTGCATGGTCATACAAGGATATGACGGGACTAGACCCACAGCTAGTCACGCATAATTTAACGCTTGATCCGACAATCAAGCCAGTAAAGCAAAAACTATGCAAGATGCATCCAACAGTGACCTTAATGGTAAAAGATGAGTTGCAAAAGTTGTTGGATGCCCAGTTTGTCATCTGTGTGGATTATCCGCCATGGTTATCTAACATGGTTCCCGTCAAGAAGCCCGACGGGAGGATTCGCATATGCACCGATTTTTGAGATCTTAACAAAGCGAGTCCTAAGGATGATTTTCCCTTGCTAAGCATCGACGTGTTGGTAGATGCTACAGTGGGCCACGAAATGCTTTCCCTTATGGATGGTTTCTCAGGATACAATCAGATTTGTATTAATCCTGAGGATCAACTAAAAACGGCATTCATAACGCCTTGGGGGACATTTTGCTATAAGGTCATGCCTTTTGGCCTTAAAAATGCCAGAGCTACATACCAACGTGCCATGACATACATCTTTCACGATTACATGCACAAAACTTTGGAAGATTACATGGATGATTTTTTGAATCTCTTTTGCGCATAGATCATATCGATGACTTGAGCAAGGTCCTTGATCGCCTCATTGAGCATAAATTCAGATTAAACCCCAAGAAGTGCATCTTTGGCGTCACCTCTAGAAAACTCTTGGGTTTCATAGTCTCCAAATGAGGAATTGAGGTTGATCCAAACAAAGTCAAGGCAATCCTTGAAATGCGTCCCCCAACCACCATCAAGCAGCTCAGGAGTCTGCAGGGAAAGGTTGCGTCGATCAAGCGCTTCATAGCACGATTATCTGAAAAATGCCGACCCATGAATAAATTATTGCATAAAGGGGTCACATTTCATTGGGATGACGAGTGCCAGTCAGCCTTTGACGACATTAAATAGTACTTGGCTTCGCCGCCAGTATTGGCACCACCCAAACCAGGAGTGTCGTTCTATTTATATATCTCAAGCCACTGAGGTGGCACTGGGTGCCATGCTGTCCCAGAAAAATGAACTTCATCGAGAATAGGCTACATACTATCTTAGCCACACCCTGGTCAGTTATGAACTTAACTATGCATATGTTGAAAAACTCTGCTTGGCAGTGGTGTTTGCTACCAAAAAGCTACACCACTACATGCTTAGTAATAAGACGTATGTTGTGTCTAAGGAGAATCCATTGTGATACATGATGAGTCGTACTTATCATAGTAGCCGCACGGCGAAATGGATCATGTTGTTGACGGAGTTTGACATAGAGTTCATTGGATAGAAATCTATAAAAGGTCAAGTCATCGCCGATCAACTAGCTGAGGCTCCTCTTGAAGACGATCAGCCTCTGACTTTTGAACTACCTGATGATGGGGTCTTCCATGTTTCGTAGTCGCCAGATTCGATGAGCTCGAGTCACGAGTCGACATAACCCTATTCTTCGATGGTTCTAAATGTGAGCAAGGGGGTGGTGCGGGAATTGTATTCTTCACTCCACAAGGTGCTCCAATGCCCTTGTATTTTAAATTAGACTTCCCGCTAACCAATAACAATGCAGAATACGAAGCCTTGCTCATAGGTCTTCAGATAGCAATCACCATGAACATTAAACGATTGAACATCTTTGGTGATTCGTTGTTAATTGTCAACCAAGTAAAAGGGATATACCAATGTAAATGCCCAGTTTTGAAGTCTTATAAAGCCATTGTGGATAAATTCTTAGCACAATTTGAATGGTATGACATCGAGGCACTCCCTCGATCATCAAATTGTTTTGCGGATACTATGGCCTCCTTGGGGTCACTTATTCCGCAAGACCCTTCTGGTGAAATGACAACCATTCAGGTTAAATACCCATTTGCTTGCCCATTTGCCTGCGGATAATAGGGTGTTGAAAAGCTCTGATTCGACACCAGGAATCCACATGATCCAGATTGAACCATCTCCGGATAAGTTCTCTCAAATTCGAGATTGTTTGATTAAAGCCAACTGGGGGTCCTTGTTCTCCCCGACCCCTCTTGCTAGCAACACCACGTTGTTTTTACAAGTTATTTCCTGTTTAGCTTTTGTTCGGGATAAACTTCAAAAGGGATTGGCCGTTCATACTATCGAGGTTTCTGATCAGCAAGACTGGTATACACCCATTCGGGATTACCTCAAGCTAGGTACTCTCCCACTTGGATTGACACAAGCCGTGAAAAGATCATTCAAACAAAAAGCGGCAAAGCATGTCTTGTTAGGAGACATTTTGTATCGTCGAAATTATGAAGGAATCCTCCTTCGTTGTTTGGACCAGAAAGAGTCCGCTTGGGCGATCACCCAATCTCATGATGGTACATGTGGTGGCCACTTCAGTGGTATGGCCATCGCAAAGCGCATTCTTTGCATGGGTTATTATTGGCCATATTTAGAGCGAGATTGTTGCGCATATGTGAAGAAGTACGTGAAGTGTCAGCACCATGCTAATTTGACACACGTACCTTCTCAGGCCTTACAACCGATTCAATCAGTTTGGCCTTTTTCGCAGTGGGGATTTGATCTAATTGGCAAGATCTCCCCTGCATCGTCTGGTCGTCACACATTCATTTTAACGGCCACAGAGTACTTTACCAAATGGGTGGAAGCAATTTTGCTGACCACTACGACTGGAGCCCGCATTGCGGAGTTTATTTTGCATAACATCATATGTCGTTTTGGTATTCCATCCAAAATTGTCTCGGATAATGGGACGCCATTCAAGAATAAATATGTGCGTGCTTTGACCACAAAGTACAAGATTCAACATAGCTTTTCAACACCCTATTATCCGTAGGCAAATGGGCAAGCAGAGGCGTCAAACAAAATGCTAGTCGCCATTCTCAAAAATATAGTTGCGAACAATCATAAAGACTGGCACATTCAGATCCCGCTTGCCCTATGGGCTTATCGCACCAGACATTCGAACGCCCATCGGGGCAACTCCATTTTCGCTGGTGTATGGCTCCGAGGCAGTCATGCCTTTTGAGTTGGAGATTCCTTCCCTATGCATTTCAATGCAAGAGTTCATCGATGATGACACTGCACGGCAGGCTCGGTTAGATCAACTGACGTTGCTTGACGAACGATGCGTCAATGCTCTCGAGCATTTGTGTATCTATCAAGAGAGACTTAAGAAAGCATACAACATGAAAGTCCATTTTAGGGAATTTCAGGTTGGTGACTTGGTCTTAAAAGAGAACCAACAGAATTCTAATTTTTCGTCCCATCTACGGGACAAGTTTGCAGCAAACTGGTTAGGTCCTTACATCATTGATAGTAGAATAGGACCCGAAACATACCGGCTTGCCTCTCTTGAAGGAATCAAGGAAGCATAACCCTTGAACATCATTCATTTGAGGCCATTTCATAGCTAGAGAGCCATAGTCCAACCAAAAGCTCCAAGGATTCCCACAATCGCTTGGTCAACCCAAAAGCTCCAAGGATTCCCACAATCGCTTGGTCAACCCAAAAGCTCCAAGGATTCCCACAATCGCTTGGTCAACCCAAAAGCTCCAAGGATTCCCATAATCGCTTGGTCAACCCAAAAGCTCCAAGCATTACCACAACTGCTTGGTCAACATAAAAATCAAAAATCACAAAAAAAACTGCATTTCAATTCCATGCATCCTCATCAATACAAATCAAACTCACAAAACTAATTGCATTCCAATTCCATGCATTCTCATAAAAATCAAAATCACAAAAACAATTGCATTTTAATTCCATACATTCTCATAAAAATCAAAATACAAAAATATAGGTTCCATTAAGCATTGCATCCATACATTGCATACTTCGCTAGGTCATACAAGTCAAAAGCACCATAGACTGTCATTATTTGGCAACTCCATCATTTCCACCTCCGATCCATTTTCATAAACACTTACATCTCACATGTCATCCTTTTATTTTAGCATCGTTCGTGTCACCTAATGTATATAGGGTTTTCGTCATTCAGATGTCTTTAAATTTCTAGCCAAAAACTGTACACAGTTAAGCAGATTTTACATGGGAAAGTTTTACTTGGATCCCACCTTGGTACGTAGCATCCCAACACAAATTAACACACATAAAATAATTCCTAAGTTGTGTGGACGAAAGATGAAACCTGCACCGTAATCCCGGCTACCATAAGCGAAACGGCTATCTTGCTTATCCCCCGTGCAATTGACCCTAGAAATGTCGAGAGTTGGAAAAAGGACAAGCTTCCTCCCTACCCAATTCCCCATGAATCCCAAGTTTTCAAAAGTTGCAAAAACATCAAACATTTGCAAAACATCAAAACACTAAAATTTGACATCCTACAGTGCACACATCAAAAGGCACAAACAATAGTGATTCTCGTCACTCCATATTTCAATCCCTTGCTCCAAAAAAAAAAAAAAAAATCAATAAAACAAAAATAAACAGTGATCTTATCACTATAATGAGCAAGTATCCCCATACCCTTGAAGAAAAGAAGGGAGTCGACCTTGAATCCCTGGAATTTTTAGCATTTCGACAGGTCATGAGGCAAGCTTCAGTACCGGTTTGGTTGATAGCCTATCAGTCACTGGCAGTAAACCTCCCGCATGACGATATATCTGTCACATTAACTTGTGTGCAGATCAATGTTTGCATGTGGATGAGCTAGCTTATGGTATCCTAGATAGCATCGCAGATTAATCTAACCAAACACAATCAAGGAGTTAGTGGAGCTAATTAGGTGATCCTCGATACAGGTTCGGTTGAAAGCCCATCTGGCACTGGCGGTATCCTGATGAATAACACATAAACGAACTCAATTGCACACACAGGGATGTGAAATAACTTGGTTAAATTCAAGTCAAATTTAGACCTTGTTCCAAAGTCCTGCGAGATAAATGTATAGTCTTGGCTAGTTAGTTAAAAATATCTGCATCTCAGAAAAGCTTAACTACATTTTCCAACAACCGATACATTTCATTCCATACCTCACTGTCAAAAAATAGACAAAATACAAAAACAAAGTTTTCATATGCACAAGCATTCCACAAAGTTATCTTATTACTATAGCAAATCACTCCAATTTTGTACAGTATATGGTGCATCGACAAATCATCCACAATTCATTTCATTCATTCTATATGCATACATCATACAAATTAGAATCATCACATTCATAATCGCATATGCATACATCAATGTAAAAACATGTACATAAAAATAAATCATGCAAAATAGATAAGCACCAAAAAGAATCATCTGTATATATATCACAACAAAATTGGCTGTAGGCTACAAAACTGGTCCTCAGACCTCCCTCCCATCATCCAAAATCCCAAAATCCCCAGCCTAGGGCGTCGGCCACCATGATCACGCAGGATCGGTATGACGAGAGCTACCCCCTGTGGTATTCGTCCTCTGAGATCTCTCAGGGCGACTGCTCGCCCTTGCATCCCGCCCACTCGTGCCTCCCTCATCTTGTCGTCGACGACGGGATGATGCCGACTGCTCCGTCCCGCTGTCTCTCGTCCTGTACGACGAGCCACTGGCCGGAGGCTCTGGTATTCGCCCACCCAGGCGAATAATCTCACCCTCCATCTCCGACCGATGCCACCCCCACGCGGCCTCTCGTCGCCCCCAATCTGCCTCCCGTCGCCTCCAATCCTCTTCTCGTAGCCTCGACTCCGCCTCCCACCTACGGTAATACGCGATGGCATCGTCGCGCTGTGCTAGCTGCACCCGTAGGAGATCTCTCTCCCGTGCAGCATCTGTATCTCCCGCTCGCCTGGTGAGATGCGACCAACTGCGATCCCCCGCCTCGCCAACTGTGTCCGTAGGAGATCCCTATCCTGCGTCATCTCTGCCAGCTCTCCATCCCGCCTCTGTAATAATCTCGTCAAACGCGCTACCTCAACGCGCAACCCTACCTCTGTCTCCCCCGAGCCAGCCGGCTCTGACGCCTCCTGCATCTCCGGCTGCTCCTCCTCCCCAAAGTCATCTCCCACCTCTACCACCTCCACCATATCTACATCTGCAGGTGCTCCCCAACCCTCTCCTAGTGCCTTTGCACCCTCTCCGCCTCCCGCTGCCTCCTCTCCTCCCAAGGGCCCCTCCCCTCGCCACTGCCGTAGCGTCCACCACTCCTAATATTCGGTTGTCATGCCAATGTCATCAACATCCGAAATGTCCAACACAACATCTGACTCCTCCCTAGGGTCCTCTCATCACTCCGATGCTGGTAGGCTACGGGCTCCCTAGGCAACCCCTGAGGTACCCCAAACTGTCACGTCACTCAGAGGTAATGGAAGTACTCCTGCTCTGTCCCATGTCGCCCAATCACCCATCTCCCCCTCCGAACCCGTCGAAGCCAATCCTTCGCCTCTGGCCATGCGGGACAATCCCGATATGGCCTCCATACCACATCCCCGAGAGTCAGTCGTGCAAAGGCATCTCTGTAATGGTCGACGTCTCCCGCGAACCGTCGACTGTGCCCTCGCTCCTCAGACCGATACCATAGCGCACCATACCCAATGTCCCTATCCACCATCTCCGCTCGGGTAGTCCAGGGCAACCCTCGTGGTCGCTCTATGGCTATGTGCTGCCAGGCCCAGCACTGCAATAAAAAACTGCACCCCAACCCCTTCCGCCTCTGACAGCGGACCTCGTACAACTCATCATATAACTGCGCTAGTAGCGTCTGGCCCCACCTCATAATAACCGGCTCTGTCACCGGGCAATCCACCAACTGCCATACTACGTCCACTAGGTTCCATGGGAACCTCGCTCCTGATGAATCTGGCAGGAGCATGTTGGAAATGAGGCTCATGAGTACTGCATGCCTCACTTTCAAAAGTTCAATAACTCTGCCAATAAACCAGCGTCCCCTACTTTCAGAAGAGCATCCATAATAAACATATATGTGTAGGATCTTGGAATAGATGATTTCTCAATCATTTCTATCAAAAGCTTGTAAGCTTCATCAAAACTTTCTACTTCACACAGTGCATGCAAAATTTGTGGATAAGAAGTTGAAGCAAGAGTGTTGTTACTTCTCTTCTTCTCGTTCAGCATCTCCACGATATTATCTGTTGTGTCCACAATGTTATAATACCTGAGGAAGGAGTTATGACTAACTTTAGTTAACACTCAAAAGTGCAAATCATTCTTATCCATTTGATGGAAGAGTTTAAGAGCCCTATCAATCCTATACTTCTTACAAAGGCCTTCAATCAGGCAATTGTAACTGACAACATCTGGCACAAAACGTCCCTGAAATTGGATTCGTCATTATTTCTTAACAGCTACCTTACAATTGTCTGCTACATATTGTGTTTGCAGCAACAGCCAATCAGAATTGTATCTGACACACATCAAGCTAGGGCATTTTTATCTGATCAAGACAAAATGATTGCCTTCTTGAAATTCTCCATCACACATGGTGTTATATCCAATCAAACCAGGATTGCAATGAAACTGCTTCATCCAATAAAATAAGCCAGAGCTTCCTTTGTGCACAACTTTTATGACAGAGGTCAGTATTTGCCATGGCCTTTCAATGGAAGAAATTTGCATTGTGGCCGCAACCTTCTTATCTTTTGAAGCCTCCTCATCAGCAATACAATTTATGTGAATGATTGGTCAACATTTTGTCATGCTTGGTAGAGACCAACATAACTGCAGTTCTAGGCATGAAAGCTGCAAGTATATACCATTGATATTTAATCTTCACTCCCACACTTCACGGCCTGGTCTGATATTCACCAAATCTATCCCAGAAGAAAGATTTGTAAAAAGAGCATCTGATAATATGAGAGGACGAGCATCACTAGGACTATGTCCTTTAAGGGTTTGATTGAATCTGCAGTTACTGTCTATTAATCCTCAACTCCTGCTTCTCCTCTATCCAACCTCTTCACAAGTGCTTCTGAGATAATTTGTCTGACCTCCATTATCAGTTGTCAAAAGAAAATGATTACCTTTTACCCAGATTTGGGTATGGGATAATCACTGTTTTTCCTCCTCTAAATCTTTAGCAGAAGAAGCAGAAAATCCCATGGGAAGCCAAGAGGATAGCTGTTTGTCATTCTTTACCAACAATCACTTTTCCTTTTATCATTATCAGGAGAGTGTGAAGCCTCTGAATTATGTGTAAAAGCATTTTCAATGAAAGCCTTTCTTGCAACAAATTTTGTCAGTAGTTTAACTACTTGCATTATGATTACCTTTTACCCAAATTTGGGTATGGGATAATCACTGTTTTTCCTCTTCTAAATATTTAGCAGAAGAAGCAGAAAATCCCATGGGAAGCCAAGAGGATAGCTGTTTGTCATTCTTTATCAATAATCACTTTTCCTTTATCATTATCAGGAGAGTGCGAAGCCTCTGAATTCTGTGTAAAAACATTTTCAATGAAAGCCTTTCTTGCAACAAATTTTGTCAGTAGTTTAACTACTTGCATTTTGCTTTTCATAGAAATGAAAAACCCTTTTCCCTTGGGGTTGCACCATCTTGAACGGTTTGCTGTTGTTCTTCTGCAGTCTGATTGTGGTTAAGGTTGTCATTTGGTTTGTTGGGCTTTTGGAAAGGCTTATGCTTGCCTTTCTTGTAGCCAATAGCAAAGAATTTTGGTTTGAAAGAACTTGAAGGAACTAGAGGCCTTAGCTTTTTCTCATAACTTCTGCTTCAGCTTGAGAGTTTTGCAATAGGGTGCTATGATCCTCAATCCTAACATTATTAGTTAGTATTAGTTAGTATTATTAATCATTTAATTATTATATTATTAACTTATAAAGTGAAACATCACAACCCTTCATAACGTGAACCATCATGTCTATTCATACGTGAACCATCATGTCTCTTCACCAATGTAGCTTTAGGGTAGATATATATATTAGGTTGGCCATCCACATCAAATCATACAAGAAGAAGAATAATAAGCATAGATTCTAAGGAGGGAGCCCCCTATAGTGGCAAAGCGATTCAAATTGAGTGGCCTGTGATTACATTTACATTAATTTGTTAATAATTTTATAAGGTCTTACCATTTGGTATCAGAGCCATGTGGGACCCAGTAATATGGGAATTGCTCAAAGATCTTCATCAAATCACTTTTGTGCATGAGTATCAAACTCGGTTTGAGGATATCACCAAACACAACACAAGATTGGATGAATCAATTCTCATCAATGGCTTCATTAGGGGATTAAAATAGAAAATTAGAATGGAGGTGACAAGGTTCAATCCCTATACCATGATGTAGACTTATGGATTGGCAAAATTAGCTGAAGATAAAATCAATGCACAACAACGATTAGGGAAACCACTTATGGAAAAATCATCAACCACTTACATCGCTCCCAAACCTATGCATAATGGAAGGGCACAAAGCACTTACACAACCCCCAAATCTAACCGAACTTTACAAATTAAACATCTTAGCTTTGAGGAGATGAAGGAACGACAAGCAAAAGGACTATGTAGTAATTGTCATGAACAATTTGGACCCCACCATAAATGTGCTACACTAACATTGTATTTATTGAAGGAAGTTGATCCTTGTCTCTCCATAGAGCAAGCAGATGAGATAGTTGTGTCCAAAGTGACCAGTGCACCTACTCACCGCAATGAAGACAATGAGGTCGATGTGCAAGAAGTGATTGATGTACCAAGAAAGGATGAGGTAGACATACCCAAATTGATCAATGCTATCCAAACATGCACTCTACAAAACCTACACATACTTTCCTCATCAATAGTGAGTTCTTGCCATATGACCAAACCTATTCGAAACCAACGTAGAGTGACTACACACTCCTTCTCCGTTGGCTCTACCAAGGAACTAAAAAAGGATATGAAATCATTACCATTATTGTTGATGCATCATTCTAAAGTATTTGAGGAACCCCAAGGGTTGCCCTCCCATCGTCATCATGATTTTCCTAAGGAAGATTTTACTATTGTTCTTGGCAACCCCTCGCTAATGCTTCATCCTTCTCAATATCCCTACCTACGAAAGAATGCCATTAAAAGAGTCCAAGAACTTACACAAATCCTTATTGGAAAACAAAGGACAAAGCTTCTCACTTTGAGCTTTGAGGACAAAGCTCTTTTTAAGGAGGGTGGCATGTTATGATCCTCAATCCTAACATTATTAGTTAGTATTATTAATCATTTAATTATTATATTATTAACTTATAAAGTGAACCATCACAACCCTTCATAATGTGAACCATCACGTCTCTTCATACGTGAACCATCATGTCTCTTCACCAACGTAGCTTTAGGGTATATATATATTAGGTTGGCCATCCATATCAAATCATCCAAGAAGAAGAATAATAAGCATAGATTCTAAGGAGGGAGCCCCCTATAGTGGCAAAGCGATTACAAGGGAGCCCCCTTTGAGTGGCCTGCGATTACATTTACATTAATTTGTTAATAATTTTATAGTAAGACCTTGGGGTCTTACCATAGGGGTTTCCCAATATATGGACTGTCAAGAATTTCATTTCTTACTCAAGTATAGAAGCAACCTATTTTGATACTTTAGTCCTCCAATTTTTCCTGATCCTCAATTCTCAACATGGCTTTTAATTTATGGAACCCATCAATGTAATTGTCAACTCCTTCCTCTTTCCTATGCCTCAACAACTATGATTTCTTGTATGGCTGTTTCATGTATTTAAAGGGATAATATTCTTGTCTGATGGCATCAACAAATGTTATGAAATTTTATTCTCACAAACATAAATCATTTACCATTATGCAAAAATATGAAATCATTCATCCACAAAAAATTATCCATAATAGATAATACCCTTTAGGTAGGACAATACCAATATTATTCCTAAAGGAATATATCACTCTAGATTAGATCCACGAGCCAAGATTATTACAAAAATACTTGATATGAGTTGCTTGATTACAATGACAATATCCCTTCTTAATATACCCATCTTCCTAAACCCTCGTCCTACTCATTATTATAATATAGTATTATGATATAATCAACCTTAGGTTATGTGTGGTCCATGCCAACTATCCATAATACCCATACACAATATAATATTTTATCCCCGTATTCCTATCCTTACCTAACATTCCACCCCCCTTACAAATGTTTTGTCCTTGAAACATGAGAAGAAACTAAATAGTATGATTTTCTAAGCAATGTTAGCAACTGGTACCAATCTTAATATCCCTCCATCCAAGTGAAATATTGATTGGTGGTCGTCTGCGACGATGCCAAGCTGCCATTATGCCTCCATCATTGCTCTGTTGGCTCCATGCTTTTGCTGCTCTACTTTGATATTCTGAATGATTGGTCCCATTGTTCCATGATGTTGTTGCACCCCTCTAAAATCTAGAATTACTATGCTTTTTCTTCCAAACACTGCCATACTCGATGACTAAATAGTATGATTTTCTAAGCAATGTTAGCAACTGGTACCAATCTTAATATCCCTCCATCCAAGTGAAATATTGATTGGTGGTCGTCTGCGATGATGCCAAGATATCATTGTGCCTCCATCATTGCTTTGTTGGTTCCATGCTTTTGTTGCTCTACTTTGATATTCTGAATGATTGGTCCCGTTGTTCCATGATGTTGTTGCACCCCTCTAAAATCTAGAATTACTATGCTTTTTTTTCCAAACACTGCCATACTCGATGCCTTTCTGACTCCATGTATATCCATAATAATGTTGATGCCCTAAGCATTCCCTCCAATATTGTTGCCTCTTCTAATGGTGTGGGTGGAGATGTGCTACAACCTTCACCTAATGTTTTGTTACCTTTGATTCTTCAACATTTTATTCTTTTCTTTTAAATTCTTCCCCATGTTCTTCTCTTTTGTTATTTTCTTTTAGTGTGTCCTTGTGCACTTCTAACAGAGTTTCCTTTTCTCCTGCTTCTTCCATGGACTCTGTTGTTGCTTGAACCTGCAACCTCTTAGCCAAAGCAATATTAATGAAATTATATCAACTGCTAGGGTTATAGAAATAATAACTTTTCCTTCTAAATGCAACCATGAACCTACAAAATAGATTTTTTAAATTCAAACAAATCTTTTTGAACACTATTTGGCCTATCTAACACCAAAGTTGTGGTTCCCTTAGCCTCCACACTATCACTCTTATCTTTTTCTTTTGCCAATTTCTTGAATATTTCCAACTCTCTTTATAATTCCTTTTGTTTATCCTGGATCCTAGCTATCTTTTTACCCTTTTTTTTTTTAAATTCCCATTTGCTTAAAAACGCATCTTCAAATTCTTCCTGTTTGTATGTAAAATTTTTGAGATGAGCAAAGTTCATATACCAAGATAAAGCTTCCCCTCTCAAAGAACCACAAAGCTTATATTTCCATACCAATTCAGAAGAACTTTTAGACTTAAAAATTTTCCACAACTTCCTAGCATCACTAGCATCCTTTCCAATGAATATTGGCAACTCCATGACCTCAACCCCCAAAAAATTTCCCAAAGCAACTAGGGTTTAATAAACTAGGATTTCTCAAAACTAAAATTTCTCAAATTTCATTTATTCCTTCTATAAACAATTAGATTTGCAAATTTTCTTCAAAATAAAATAAACTGCACCTGATCTGCTTACACCAATTACCAGATATCTTCAAATTTTGTTTTTTGAAAAAATGAGATTTGAAAAATTGTCACTGCCCTTGTTCTAGACGTTTGACTTCATTGGATCATATCTCCCTCAATACTACGAATATTCCTTCATATGACCACTCATTTAAAGCTCTTCAAATTCCAAACAAAATGGCATAAGAATTGTCTAAATCGGACTCTCGGATTGACATAAATTATTTTTTTCTTTTTTGATGAATTTTCGCGTAGCCAAAAAACAACATTGCTAGCCCAAATTCAAACAACCATAACTCCTTCAATACTGATCATAATTTCACATATGACCACTCATTTTTATAATACTCAAAACGATCTACACGATGGTGCAAAAATATTCTGAATATAATTGCTAGGAAAAAAGATATAGCTCCCACAAGATGAGATGTTTTTTGAAAAAAATTGCCCTAATTCTACAATTCCCAAAAAACACAATCCCTAATTTGCCAAAATCGTTGGTCTGATACCACTTGTTACGAACCTTTATTCTCACAAACATAAATCATTTACCGTTATGCAAAAAAATGAAATCATTCATCCACAAATAATTATCCATAGTAACAACCACCAAATGGGACACATATATAGATAATTCCCTTCAGGCAGGGCAGCATCAATATTATTCCTGAAGGAAGGAATCACTCCAGATCTGTTCCATGAGCCAAGACAGTTACAAGAATTCTTGATATGAATTACTTGATCATAATGACAATATCCCTTCTTTATATACCCATCTTCCTAAACCCTCATCCCACTCATTATTATAATATAATCAACCTTGGGTTATGTGTGGCCCATGCCAACTATCCATAATACCCATACACAATATAATATTATATCCCCATATTCCTATCCCTAGGTACCTAACAATAAACATGTCCCATGCCACAATGAAGTCAGTATTCCACTCTTCCTCCTGTTGAGCGCTTAGGTTTTCTCACCAAAAACTCACTGGTTGGGACATTTTCAAAGTCAAATTAATAAAAAAAATCTTCATCTGAAAGATGACACAAGGTAATGATTCCAACTATTGAATCCATGTATCTGCAGTGTCCAGACACATAATCTATCTTTCTTTCCAAATTTGGGAAATCCAAGTTCACTTTAACTTTAAACAAGTTGCCCCTTTCAAACTGTACTCTAAGAGCTTTAACTTCAGGAGGAAACCTACTTAGGATTTCCAAATTGCTGGTACATTTCCTACCTTTGCTGCTTTGGAGCATTCTGAATCATTTGTTCCAAAGTAGAGGTAGCCGTAGTCTTTCATTCTCATTTCATTTTTTATCTTGGTCTTCTTGTGGGGAAGTAGTCTAATACCAAGTCTGGCCCAATATTTAACTATAGGAATTATGTTCTAGATAAATAGCCATACATTGCTGCAATGTATGTCTGGCAAGTAGATGAACAGGGACCAAGAGGAGTCATATGCAAATTTCCTGATATGGCACTCAGTCTGATGCCACTAATTGATTCTCTTAGATGAGACAAGATGAAATTTAACTGTGAATATTTAAATTATATAATCATTCTGTCAAACTCCATGAATCAAGCAATAAAAGTACAGAAGACAGCATGCTAGTCTCAACTTGATACCTGTTGGTTACGAATTTTCCATGAGGAAAGAGTTTGGTATAATGCGCCCCAGATTCGCCCACCAGATTGAAATGCCAAAAGGAAGGAATGCCTTACATGCCAATCTCCGGAGAAGGCCGGATTCCTGTGGGTTTTTAGTGTTTAATCTAAGAGTGCAGGAAAGAGATAAATTACGAAAAGAGAATCCAAATGTGATTAGAGTTGGGTGGGGGGAATAAGCAGCACGACAACGATCAATCACCACTACTAACAATAGTCCTATATAGAACACATAATGAAACTATAGCTATCATGCATCCTATGTATCCTCTATCTATGCATTCTAGGAATACTTAATCATCAAATACCGGAGTCCAGAGTTTAGTACAATAGTAAGCAATGAAATAAGAAACATGAGGCAAAAATGACAAGGAGAGGCAACATACAAAATGATGACAGTAAGCAGAGCCAAGTATATGTCTTGTATTCAGAAGCAAACGTATAGCTACAATGGTTCCCTAGCAGTATATTCCCCTTCCACCCTTTACAATGAAATAGTATGGCTATTTATATCCCAAGTTCCCCTCGATTACAATTACGGGCACAAAGTCCCAGACCAGACAATAGCTGACAAAATCAGCAGAAGAGCTATTGATGTTGACTCCTGTCGGTGAGGACTGTACTCACAACAAGGTCTCCTTGAAAACTATACAGCTACGTGGCAGCGCATTGGGTGAAACTTCTAGTCAGCATGAATGCGGGTAGCTGTGGTAGATGGAGCCTTGCATCAGTTTAAATGGAGGCAGCTGGCGTAGGTAGTGCGGTCCATGCTTGTCCTTATTCCCATCACATCTCGGCTCGAACCTCGAGGCTGGACACTTGTTGAATTCTGATGAGTGACACATATCTGCCTTGAAAGGCAGTTTATCCAACTTTGCTCGGGATTAGAGCGCTATCGGGTAGCACAGGTGGGAAACAGTTCAATTGGGGAGGGCCTCCATGCCTTAGCCAATTTTTGGGTTTTGGTGAATCTTGCCCAACTACGCACCAGTCAAAGGGCATAGCCCGACTTCGCTGCGAAGTCGGGTTGTGCACCGGTACTTAAGCTGATTTGGTTGTTGTTCGAACTACGCACAAAAATGGGAGCGCACCCCGACTTCGCTGTGAAGTCGGTTGCGCTCGAGCACTTAGCCAAATTTTGCAACCACTACTTTCCTAGTGCACACAGGAAGAAGAGCGCACCCCGACTTCGCTATGAAGTCGGGTTGCACTCCCACACTTAGACAAATTCAGCTCCTTTTCAGCTTGCTTTCACACTTCGCATCCCCTAGTGTGCTCCAATTTGAGGGCGCACCCCGACTTCGTTGTGAAGTTGGGTTGCACCCTGACACTTATAATTTTTCAGGGAACACTTGCTCAGTTTTGGAAACTTGTTTGGCGAAGTACAAGGGAAAAAGGGAGGAATGAAACTGTAGGAAAAGGAGAAAGGGAAAAATAGAGAAAGGGAAGAAAGAGGAGGGAAGGAAGAGCAGCATACTTACAATTTTTGAAAACATGGCACCTCGTGCAAAATGTGACAACATTCCTGGCGGCTCGTGGGGTGTCGAGCTCGCCTCGACACAAAGAACCAGGCCTTCATCCTTTGGGAGTAGAGGAACTTCCTTCCCCTACTTTTTGCTACTCTGACAACTTCCTTCCGGGCAACTGTTCTTCTTCAGGTTCACTTTCGGTAGTTGCCTCTTCTATTTCTCCTCCTGAACCTGAAGGTTCTTCACTGTCGGCCTCCCGCTCGTGGATGCGTTCATATGCAGCCTTGGCTTGGTCCTAGACTGCTGCTTGGAAGGGCCCTAGGTCGTTGACCTCTTTTAGTGCTGCGTGGAATGCAACAACTGCATGCAGGTCGAGGGTGTTGTATATTTTTCCCAACTCCTTTAGGGAGGAGTTGATTTTGTAGTATCTTGACATCATCTGGGTGACCTGATCTTCCTGGACTGGCTTCACCCAACTATCAATTTCTGCTGTGTCTACCTCTAAAGACAGCCAATTCTACTTTACCTTCTCAAGGGTCAAAAACTTGCCATCCTTGACGAATCTCGGGTACCCGTGTTCGGACAGAGTGTGAAAGGGGGCCAGGAAAATGCTCATTTCATGTTCTAATGTGTCCAACATCTTCTTGGAAGTCCTTATCTTATCTGTCTTATCAAAATAAATATGCAAGGTTACCCTTGCATATACCCACTCTGAGGCAAGTTGGGACATCGAGGGAAATTAGAGGCCTTTGTGCTCATACTCCTCAAGTTTCATAGCCAAGTCTAGCCATTGCCTCGCTTGGTTTTCGGCCTCCTCTACCACAGGATTTCCCTGGGCAGACACTTCTTCGATCCTAGATGCAAAATCCAGGACTGATATAGATTTAACAACGTTGGGCTTACAACCCTGCAGCAGACCAGTCCGCATCTCCTTAACTCTGTTCTTTGAAAAGGCCGTCGTTTGTGATGTTTTCTCTTCAAGCTATGACTGAGCCTATTTCAATGAATCCTGAAGCTGAGAGACCTGCTCCAGCACTACTTTTTCTCCTCTAACAGCTGTTCGGCTGTCTATTTTTATGTTGTGGCCTCCTACTGAGAGGCATCTAGCTGGGCTTTCAGTTCATAAATATCTTACTGTGCAGACCCTAGCTATGCGGTGGCCCTAGCTAGATCTTCCTCTAGCTACCTTGAAGTATTCTACAGCTGAAACAGAGCCTCCTAACTCTCAATTTGTTTGAAAAGGAGATTATTGGTTCTGTGACGAATATCGTTGATTTCATGTTCCTCGTTTATGTCATCAAAGCTCTTCTCCTTGACTTGGTGCTCATAGTCCTCCTCGGTCATCTCTTGGAGAGGCTTCTTTACTTTTGGAATCAGCTTCTTAGTTCTGAGCACTCTCCTGTCCAAGTCGTACTTGGTGCGCTTCACTGGGGCAGCTATTTCCTCGGCCCTTCTGCGCTTGACGCCTTGAAGGAAAGAGGCGAAAACCCCTGCGGCTCTTGCTACTAGAGGCTGGTCATCTATAATCTGCATGAAGTTGAGGTCTTCCAGCATCTAGTCCTATTACGACATTTTTCCTGCAAACGGCGAAGTAGGAGGGATTCCAGAAGGAATGGCCGCTTTTAAGGGCGATCGGGTCCTAGGGGAAGCGAGCGACTGAGTGGACGATGTTGGCAGAGTTTTGAAAATATGATGTGAGCAACACGATGATGTTTCTGCAGCTTCAAAACTGGCCATAGGTGAGGGTTCCAGGGTTTGGTTGAGAGACTGGAATGCGTTAGGGTCCTGGGCAAACTGGTCAAAAGAATGGGGGCTGCTGGATGGTTGGACAGTCTGGGAAGAAGAAGACGTAGCTATGGCTTGCCTTGATGAAATGGGGGATGGTGTTATGGCAGGGCCGATTGGGACTTTGGGGAGCGGAGAAGTAGATGTACCTACGGGCTCTTCCTGAGCCATCGTTTGAGGGACGCTTGCAGCCCGATTTTGTGCTTCTACTTTAGGGCTATCTAGTGAGACAATTTTTAGCACTGCTGTCCCCATCTACGCTGTGGCCGACTGCTGTACAGGTTCCTTAGGCTGCTTGGCCTTTTCACCTCTCTTCCTCTTCTTTTCTTCTGGTGTTGTGGCTGGTTCAAAGGAAGGAGATGAGGTTGGGGCGGTAGGCAGTGATGTCCCCATGGTAAATTTGTACCTGGGTCTAACTGGGAGGATGCCTACCATGGACGATCTGCTAGCTAGTTGTGCTGGAACTTTTTTTGCCTAGGGGGCCACCTCAAGAGTTGACCTCTCTGACCCTTGTGCCCTTTCAGGTAATGCTTCAAGAGCTGGAGGCTGCATCAGGCTCGCTTGACTGCTTGTCGGCATTCTGCTGGAAGTTGCAGAAGTAGGCAATTACTAGCAAGGGGATATCCTTGTATACCTTTTCTTGGCACCTCGATGAACGTGACTTCAAAATTTGATAGGCCACCACGTGTCAGCGTATTGATCATATAGGGCTAAAAACTCATCATCAATGACCAACGTTTTTCGATTGGATTTGTAATGCTGCGTGCGGCATCTCATCTTCTAGCATTCGACGATTTTGTCCTTTTGCCAGTTTATGGGAGCCACCTTGGCAAGGAATTTTTTGAAGCCTGCAGATTCCAACCGATGATCTGAGTTTCTCTCTGGGTCATACGTCACCTCCTCACAGTAAAAATCATGCCATGGAGGCCATGATTGCATCTGCTCGATGTGCCATTCTAGGTCTGCGCCTGTTTTGTTACCTCCTTCCTGCATGATCTCTGATCGGGGGCAGATATGCATGAATTTGCATTTGACCCCAATTGGGTCATATTTCCAGTGCTACGGTAGCATTATCAGACCCATGTCTATGAGCTCTCGCTTGAGGTAGACGTGTTGTCCAATCTTGTGCACTCGGATGTTCACCCAACAAATTGGATACTAAAAAATATGGCCTTTATTTTTGCCCTGGCCAAACTCTTCTTCGACATAGTCCATCTGACGTGCAATCTCCATCCCGAACTGGTGGTCAGTGCAGAAGTAGGGCAGCAGGAACGACTTTCCCTTGAATCCATATATTTTGACCACGATGCCCTGCATTAGCCAAAAGGTATCCCCATAATTGTGCTTCCTTAGAATGCTTGTCATGACCTCCGACGGGCAGGATGCCTTACGATTGAACAGCCCCAGGACCATGCACATAAATTTAAAATTAAACTCATAGAATGACCCTTTTCTGTACAGGATCTCGGTCCATTCGTACATGGGCAACAACTCTCCTTTTTCATTTACTTTCTTCAAGTCAGGGACTCTCATCCGATAGTGCATGTGGTATAGGCACAGCCATGTGAGGAAGGAGCAAAATGGGAAATCTATTGTCTGCTTCTACTACAACCTGACTAGGTTTGCATGAATGGTGTATGCCAGCCAGTCTGCCCAGTCGAAGAAAATATGGCACTTCCCACTCTTTTACGTCATGGAGTCGTAAAACTCCCCATGCAGGATATCTGCCAGTGCCAGCTGGTATGAGCGTACCACTTTTTTAGAATCACAATCGAGTACCCAGGCCAGGATGATGTATATGTATTTGTTCTCAAACCTGTCCAGGGGTATGGGGCCTGTCGGCCATTGTTCGGCTGCCAGCGGAGTCTTCAGATCTGAGTTGAGGAATTCTCTCATCCACTTGGTCTACGTGAATCTGCCCATCTGTTCATCCATATTAACCCTTCTGAAAATCACACCGGGTTCGTATTGAAGCCCTAGGGCGAACGCTGGCTGGAAACTCTCCTTGAAGAGTGTGAACAACACTCTTCCATTGTTGTCGTAGACTTGTCGGGCAACTGGCTTGTAATATTCTATGATTGATTCAACCAGCTCCGGACATTGGTGAGTAGGAGGGCACAAAAACTAGTACAGGTTCGATTTGTAGGCAGCCCCGACATGGTGTAAGGGTGAAAACTTGTCTGCCCACTTTGCTATGTTCGGTTGTAGTTTGGTGAGGCTAATGGAGAAAGAGTCATATTTGTACCCGGCCAGGTGATTGACGGGCGACGGTGGTATTTTCCCTCGATTTCTCTTCGTTCGGGTTTTCTTTTTCTGCTCCTACAGCACTTCGCTCTCATGAGAACTGGATTTCGTCTGCTCCTCAGCTTCAGGCTCTGCATCACTGGACTGCGTCGGTATTGGCACTTTCCACTTATCCATTTTCTCTGTTAGAATTAGCAACGACAAGAATTACGGCTTTTGAATTCTCAGTTCTACGCTTTGCAGTCTCAGATTCAGCTTGACACTAAATTTTTTGAGTATGCTAGGGCCCTTTTTCTAGGCAAGGATTACAGCATTAATGGTGCGAGGGAGGGAGTTGAGGTGTTTAAATCTAAGTTGGTGGAAGCGCTATAATATTTTGGCAATCATGCATGGGTTTAATTTTGAAAAGCGCACCCTAGTTGTAGTTGGTCCAAATGCGCCTTGCTTTCTTAATGATGTCATTCTTGAAAGTCATGTAATCATTAAAAAATATTTGGACTTTGTGCTTTTGATGATGTCATAGCCATCGTCTGGGCACACCTTTCAAGGAAGAATTTTTGGCCCATGATTTTAAACCGGGACGTGACCCAACTTCACACTATGTCGTACTGCGCTCTGGAACCACACTTAGAATTTTTCATGTTTTTCGTGATAGGTCATTCAGGGTGCGCCCAAAATCAAGGGCGCACTCGAACTTTGCCCAAAAAATGAGCACATTCTGACTTTGCCCAGGTTTGACTGCACAGTCAGACTTCGCTCAAGAAGTTGCACAGTCTGGTTTGATACTTAGCCATTTTTTGCTTCCTACTCCCCAACTGCACTCCCAAGACGATGCGCAGACCGACTTTGCTATGAAGTCGGGTTGTGCACCTAGATTTAACCAAAATTTGCCCCTTTTGTCAGCTGCTCTCTCTCGAACTTCATACAATCCAAGGAGTGATACCCGACTTCACTGTGAACTCGAGGTTTGATTTAAGTTCTACTTGGGCTCTTGAAAACTAAAAAATTGAATGCTGAATATGTACATTTTGAAAACTAAAAATATAGAAAGGAAAACTGTACAAGGAAGGACCCATTGGGCGCCTTCAGTGGTGATAAACTTTGAGGTGGAACCCATTGATGGGAATGGGGAGAAGTTGTCCCTCCATATCCTGGAGCATGAATGCATTATACCGGTTCACCCAGGCAATATGATAGGGACCCTCCCAGAGGGCATCAAATTTGTCATGATTGCTCGGCTTTGCCTTCAGTGAGTCCCACTTCAACACTAGGTCCCCGATTTTGAAAACTCGGGCGATGGTGCCTTTTGCATACTAGCCTTGGGTCGCTTCAGCATGTTTAGTGAAGGCCTGGTATGCTTTCTCTATGTATTCCTCTAACTGCAGCAGCTGGCACAGTCTGGCGTCCACTGGATCCCCGTTGCCTCTCTCTTCATCCAACATCCAGAGGGCAAGAATTTATATCTGGGTTGGCAGGACTACCTCCTTGCCATATATGAGCGCATAGGGGGATGTCTTGATAGACTTCTTGAATGATATCCTATCCACCCACAGTGCCCGATTTAGGAGTAGGTGTCAAGTCCTATTGTTCTTCTCTACTGTCTTTCTGATGATTTTTAGTAGATTCTTGTTAGTGGACTCAGTCAGGTCGTTCCCCTATGGGTAGTAGTTAGAATACATCTTGTGATAGATGTCATACTTGCTGGTGTACTCCGTGAGTATAGTGCCTATGAACCTAGGACCATTGTCTGTCACTATAGACTCAGGGACTCTAAAAAGGGTAATGAGGCTCTCGAGGAACTCGATGACCGTCTCTTGGTTTGCATTCTTGGTGGGGATCGCCTTTGCCCATCGTGTAAAGTAGTCGATGGCGATAAGAATGAACTTGTGCCCTACTACATATTTTGACGTAATGACCCTGATGAAGTCCAGACCCATTGCTGAAACAAAGTCTCGGCTTGGATCAGTTGGAGGGGCAGGGGTGCTTTTCTGTTTCTGCCAGTAAATCTCTGGCATTTATCACATTTTACACAGATCGCATGTGCATCTATGAAGAGGGTGGGCCAATAGGACCCAGCTCTGATGATTTTCAAGGCCGTAGGCCTTACAGAATGGTGTCCCCTAGGCATCTCGAAGTGAAATTCTCTGAGGACCCTGGGTTGGTCAGTTTTCTTGACGCATCGCAACAAGATTTTGTCAATGTTCTTGAAGTAAAGCCCCTCGGGGTGAAGAGTGTATTTCAAGGCATTTAGCTGAAACCTCCTTTGTGAGGCATTTAGGTGGTCTGGACATCTCCCGATGTAGAAATACCTCACCAGGTCATCTGTCCAGTCACTCTCCTCTGGTAAGGAGTTGGCTAGGTTGGTAGTTGTTGTCAGATCTTCCCAATTACAAGCAGATATCTCGGCTACAACGCTTCAGGCCAGTTCCTGGCACAATGCTCAGCATTTGATAAGCTTTTTTGGCCGCACCTCGATGTTGAACTCCTGGATCTTGGCAATCCATCCTGCTCTCTTGTGACTCGGCTCCCCTTGTATGATGAAGTTTCGAACGTCCAGGTGTATCACGAAGACAGTTGTTCGGCTCTGGGAGACGAAGTGCCTAAAATTTTGGAGAGACTTCATGACTTCGTGAACCTGTCACTCAATAAAATTGTATTTTTTCTCATGCGGCTGAATCACCTGGCTTAAGAACGCTATGGGGCACTCTTCACCATCGTATCCCTTCTGAGTCAGGACTGCAGCGTAACTCTCGGGTTCTCCCACCGCATACAAGATGAAGTCCTTGGAATAATCTGAGTTTATCAACACCAAAGCTTGTGCAATTATGGCCTTGATCTCATTGAAGGCCTACCTTCTCTCATCAGTCCATAAGAATTCAGCATTCTTTTTCTGCAGTTCGGCCATGGGTTTGATTACTTGTGTGAAGTTCGGTATGAAATTCCTCACAAAATTGATCTTGCCGAAGAAGGACTGTAGCTCTTTCTTATCGACTGGGCCAGGAAAGCGGAGGAGGGTTTCTCCTCTATCAAGGTTCACTACAAGGCCTTTCTCAGAGATGACATGTCCTAGCAGCTTGCCTTCTCTTACCACAAAGATTGATTTCTTTGGGTTTATGGAAATGTCGAATTCATGACATCTCTCAAATATCTACCATAGGTGGGAAGCATGGTCCTCTCTCCTATGAGAGAATATAGTCATGTCATCCAAGTAGATGACAATGATCTTGTTAAGTAGCTCTCAGAATGCCAAGTCCATGGCTCTATGGAATGTGGTGCCAGCATTAGATAAGCCGAAGGGCATGCACTGATAGGCGAACGTTCCCCATTTGGTGGTGAACGCTGTCTTATGTTGGTCCTCATATTTGACCCAGATCTGGTTGTACCCAAAAAATCCATCTATGAGGGAGAATATCTGCACTCCAGCAACTATATGGAGGATCTGATCGATCTGGGAAAGTGAATAATGGTCTTTCAGTGAGGCTTGGTTAAGATTTTTGAAATCTATGCAGAGACGAATGTCTCCATTCTTCTTCCTCACGAGGACCAAATTTGCAACCCAGGATGAATGCTTGATGGGGTAGATGATCTTGGCTTCCAGCATCTTTAGGAGCTCGACTTTCATCATGGCTTCAATCTTCAAATTTACAGCCCTCTGCTTTTGTCAGAATGGTTTTGCACCATCTTCTAGCTCAATAGTATGTTGGATTATCTATCTGTCATACCCCTTCAAGTCCTGGTAGCACCAGGCTACTATGTCAGGGAACTCTCGGCATAATGATTTGATTTGCTCAAGTTCCTCTTCGGTGCATTCCATTTTGACCTTGATTGTTTTTCTAGGTTTAAGCTCCAGGTCGACATACTGCTTGGGGTCTACTTTGATCCTGTGTGATATTGTTCTATCATTCTGATCAAAGAGACTTTCTAGTGTAATCAGTCCTTTTGGGACATGATTATTCTTTAACTGTATCAACCCCTCATATTGCTCATCATCAGGGTATCTACCTTCGATTGAACATGCTTCGATAACCAAAAATGTGATGATTTCCTCGTCACAGTCAAACACCTACCAGTGGGTGTCTTTATCAGGCACAAAAGGCCTGTAGATGGTACGAACCGACTTCGGCTTTTGGACAATGTCATCAGCTGGAATGTACATGGATCCAATAGACACCAGAATGTCAACGTGCTTATTTTTATCATGTGATATGGCTCTGACATTTAATGAGTCGAATGACTCCATCAGGTCCCAGACCTGATTACTGTACACCTTGAGATAGTGCTTCTTGGAGGCGCACTTGTTTGTAATCTAGTTGCACACCAACTCTGAGTCGCCAAAGATCTGTAGATGCTTTATCTCCAGTCTCTCCTCTTTTTGCAAACCTAAGCATAGGGCTTTGTACTCTACCACATTTTTGGTACAGCTCCAGGCCAGCTTGTAGGTGTAGTCCTTCTGGATCCTGGTCAGGGAAACCAAGAGTACACCTGCACTGGCGCTATTTTTGCATTGGGCGCCATCAAAGAAAAGCTACCATAGCTTTTCTGGTGTAGGTACTACCTCTTTCTTGGCTGACTTGTCAAGCCTCTCAGGTTGAATGATGGTGTAGCAGCCTTGCTCAGTCTCAATCATGGCATTGAAATCTAGCAAGGAGAACTCATCCTCTGTTTGCAACAACTCACAAGCTTGCTTTGTCATGTATACCACCACCAGTTCTTCCCCTGTTAGTTGAACCATGCAGTCCTGCGACTCTTCCCCGGGTATCCTCTCCACTAGAAATGTGGAAGGCTTCTCGTTGTAGATCTTCAGTCTCCTTCCTTTGAAGGGCACTTCCATATGCGAGTAATCCAGAGATAGATACCCTCCTAGCTTCGTAGTGAACTCCCTAGAGAGACACATGCCAAAGTAGGGTTCCAAGTTGACAACCACGACTTCTTGAATGACCACTATGTCAAGAGCTTTGTGTAGCTAGATTGGGATATCTTTAATGACATCGAATGTCTTGATAGGGGTGTCCTCTAGTTGCAACACACCTTGGCTGCTCCTTGTATACTCCATCCCGATTTCTTTGTAAATGACTCTCGACATTACAATCATGG
The DNA here is from genome assembly GCA_028583015.1 of Wollemia nobilis. NCBI lineage: Eukaryota > Viridiplantae > Streptophyta > Pinopsida > Araucariales > Araucariaceae > Wollemia > Wollemia nobilis. Next base: position 21,119,651 of record JAQPPZ010017235.1, read on the forward strand.
AGGCACCATAATCCACCATACAGTTGTGTACTATGTACCCTTACATCCGTAATGACAGATAGAAGGGAGGTGGTCTATTCTTCCCAATGGCTGAGACTATCAGGGTTTGAACTAGAACAACAGGTTGTATCTACTTGCCATATTTTATGCTCTTCAGAGATTCCTGTAGCAGATCAACTTGCCCTGGGAGCAGAAGAGCGTCATACATGCTTATCCTTGCGGGGGTCCTTTTTAGCTTATCCACTATGTTGTAGCTTGAAGTGCTAGCTCCTTCCATCTCTTTTGTCGGCTCATACTTGGTCCGGTATTGTTGCGTGGCCTCGAATCTCTATCTCTTTGTTAGAGACAAGTACCTTATCTTCTCCTGAGCTTATTCTTTGGTTTCAGTTGGAGGCCAAGCTGCGGGAGCTTTCACTATGGGAGGCTTGTCTATGGGAGGCTTTGCTGTAGGTAATTTTTCCTTGGCCGTGTAAGGCCATAACCTCTTGTCAAGTGGCAGCCCAACAGGTTGCGCCTTTTCTCTTCTAGCGTATACCTTCAATGGCTTCGCAGTAGCTTCGATAGGCTTTTTGTCTTCTTTGGTAGGGGGCAACACTAGATCTTCTTCTAGAATGACAAAGTTGCATTCATTTTCTAGGATCATGTAAAGCTCTTTGTCCTCTATGGCGCTGCCAGTCAGGTTCTGGAGGTAATGCTGGTGCAGTGTGCAATATTCTTCTAAATGTGGTTTGTTGCACATGGTGCACCAGTTAACCTGGTCAGAAGTTCCAGGTTGGTCCTCGATGGCAGCATTTCTTGCAAGGGGGCACCTCTGAACTTGTCATTCTGTGGCTTTGTATTTTGTCAGTGCCAGAGGAGTATATGGCCTCCTTGGAACAAGGTCCATCTGGGCCAGTTTCTTCTTCAATATAGTCATGTCATTTGACATGGTATGATACCTAGAGGCCAGAGCTCATACCTCTTGGAGGATTTTGTTCTGAATATCATTGTCTGGAGGTGGCAACTGAGCTGGCGGAGGTAATGTCGCCAATGGAGGAGGTGTAGAGTACTGCACATACGACAGGGGAGCTGGAAGTACTGGATAATGTAGAGGAGGAGGTGAATTAGGATAGTGTATTTGTGGTGGGTCATAGGAATTTACGATCGATGCTGGGTTCCATTGCTACTGGGGTTGCTATCCCAAAGTTGACGACATCACATCGAAAGCTGATGGGTACTGGGACTGAGGAAAGTTAGGGTAAATGTGTGGTTTTACCCTATGAGGGAGTCTACCTATGGAGATGATATCCATTTTTGCTTGCTGGGTAGCCTCGTACAGGGCAGGGAATGAGTCGATTCGGGCTATCTTTAGTAGTAAGCATATGTCTGAGTTGAAAGACCTTAGGTTGTAGTGTGCAACCTGACCTGATGAAGGTCAAAGTTCACGAGGTACTCATTTCCAAGACCTCGCAAACCTGATGTTAAAGTCTGAAACCTCCTCTTGGGGGTGTCACTGGATGCTTTGGAATTGATGCAACAAAGAAGAGGGATTAGCAGACTCATTGCATCCTTTCACAAGCCTACCGACTAGCTGGTGCCACCCCGTGATAGATCCCTTTGGCAGTGATCTCCACCAGTAGAGAAGCTTTCCTCTTAGGTAAAGGGCCAGCAGATAGGTCTTCACACTCTCGTTAGTGATGGAATGTAGCGCAACCAAGGCCAGAATTTTTTGGATGTGTTCATACACTGTCTTGCCATAGCCATCATATGTAGGGATGGACTTTAAGGTAGTGGGGGGCACAACTTGCTATTCGACTAGGTCCAAGGGCCCCATAGAGTCTACCTTCGGGAAGAGATCATCATCGTTCTACTGGGCAACCATGTCTTCTTCTCCTCCGGTAGTGTACTCAATATCGGTACCGTCCGAGGATGTAGATTTCTCTTCACCCTCAGCCTCTTCGATTTCAATTTTAGGCTCTTCTATGCGAGCTTGGTGATCAGCCAACCTGACGTGCTCTCCTAGAGCGACAATATCGATTTTGTAAAGGTTAGGTCGGTTTCCCAAATTCCTTTCTCTCCACATTCTCGTTTGCATGAAGGCATTTAGACCGGTCTTCACGGACTTAAAGAGTATTCAGGTACTTGTAGAGTTGCCAGGTGTTCTGATTTTAACAACAATGAAGCGAACACCAGTGCTTCGATTCTATTTTGGGGTGGGAAACTTCCATGTCCCACCGAGTGTGCCAGAGAAACTGTTGGTTATGAATCTACCATGAGGAAAGGATTTGGTATAATGCACCCCAGATTCAACCACCAGATTGAAAGGTCGAAAGGAAGGAATGCCTTCCGTGCCAATCTCTGAAGAAGTTCGGCTTCTTGTGGGTTTTTAGTATTTAAGCTAAGAATGCAGGAAAGAGATAAATTATGGAAAGAGAATCCAAATGTGATTGGGCAACATGGCACTTCTGACCAGGTTAACTAGTGCACCACATGCAACGACCCGCATTCAGAAGATAATTGCACACTGCACCAACATTACCTCCAGACTCTAGCGGGCAGCGCCATAGAGGATGAAGAACTTTACATGATCCTGGATGATGAAGGCAACTTTGCCATTCTAGAAGAAGATCTGGTGTTGCCCCCTGCCAAAGAAGACAGGAAGTCTACTGGAGTTGCTGCAAAGCCCTTGAAGGTATATGCTAGAAGAGACAAGGCGCAACTTGCTGGGCTGCCACCTGAAAAGAGGTTGTGGCCTTACACAGCCAAGGAAAAAGTTCTTGCAACCAATCCTCCAGCAGCAAAAGCTACCCCCTCTCCAGCAAAAGCTCCCGTTGCTCAGCCTCTAGCTGAAACAAAATAACAAGCACAAGAGAAGCTGAGGTACCCATTTTTGACAAAGAGACAGAGATTCGAGGCCACACAGTAATACCGCACCAAGTATGAGCCTGTGAAGGAAACGGAGGGAGCTAGCACTTTAGGCTACAACATAGTGGATGAGCAGAAAAGGACCCCCATAAGGATAAGCATGTATGATGCTCTCTTGCTCTCGAGGCAAGTTGATCTACTGTAGGAATATTTGAAGAGCATGAAGCATGGCAAGCAGATACAACCTACTGTTCTGGTTCAACCTCTTACAGTCTCCACCACTAGGAAGAATAGACCACCTCCCTTCTATCTGTCATTATGGATGCAAGGGTACATAGTACACAACTGTATGGTGGATTATGGTGCCTCCATGACTGTAATGCTGAGAGTCATTTATGATGAAATTGAGATGGAGTATACAAGGAGCAGCCAAGGTGTGCTGCAACTAGATGACACCCCTATCAAGATAGTTGATGTCATCAAAGACATCTCAATTTGACTACACAAAGCTCTTGACATAGTGGTCATTCAAGAATTCATGGTTGTCGACTTGGAACCTACTTCAACATGTGTCTCTCTAGGGAGTTCACTACGAAGCTGGGAGGGTATCTGTCTCTAGATTACTCACATATGGAAGTGCCCTTCAAAGGAAGGAGACTAAAGATCTACAATGAGAAGCCTTCCACATTTCTAGTGGAGAAGATACCCAGAGAAGAGTTTCAGGACTGCATGGTCCAATTGACAGAGGAGGAACTGGTGGTGGTAGACATGACAGAGCAAGCTCTTGAGTTGCTGCAAGTAGAAGATGAGTTCTCTTTACGGGACTTCAATGCCATGATCGATATTGAGCAAGGCTGCTACACTGTCATTCAGCCTGAGAGGCTTGACAAGTTAGCCAAGAAAGAGGTAGGACCTGCACCAGAGAAGCTATGGTAGCTTTTATTTGATGGTGCCTGATGCAAAAATGGCATTGGTGTAGGTGTGCTCTTGGTTTCCCCGATCGGGATTCAGAAGGACTACACCTACAGGCTGGCCTAGAGCTATACCAACAATGCAGCGGAGTACCAAGCCCTGTTCTTGGGTTTGCAAAAAGTGGAGAGGCTAGGGATTAAGCATTTGCAGATCTTTGGCAACTCAGAGCTAGTGTGCAACGAGATTACAAATAAGTATGCCTCTGAGAAACACTATCTCAATGCATATCGTAATCGGGTTTGGGACCTGATGGAGTCATTCAAATCATTGAATATCAGAGCCATATCATGTGAGAAAAACAAGCACACTAAATTTTTGGTATTTTTTGGAGCCAGGTATGTTCTAGTTGATGACATTGTACAGAATCCGAAGCCAGTTCGTACCATTTATAGGCCTTCTGTGCCTGATAAGGACACCCACTGGCAGGTGTTTGACTGTGATGAGAAGATCATCACATTTTTGGTTACCGAAGCGTGTTCAATCAAAGGTAGAGACCCTGATGACGAGCAATATGAGGGGTTGATACATTTAAAAAATAATCATGTCGCGAAAGGACTTATTACATTAGAAATTCTCTTTGATCAAAATGACAGAGCAATATCACACAGGATCAAAGTAGACCCAAGCAGTACGTCGACCTGGAGCTTGAATATGGAAGGACAATTAAGGTTGGAACGGACTGCACCGAAGAGGAACTCGAGTAGATCAGATCATTATGCCAAGAGTTCCCTGACATAGTAGCCTAGTGCTACCAGGACTTGAAGGGGTATGACAGACAGATAATCTAGCATACTATTGAGCTAGAATATGGTGCAAAACCATTTTGGTAGAACCAGAGGGCTGTAAACCTGAAGATTGAAGCCATGATGAAAGTCAAGCTCCTAAAAATTCTAGAAGCCAAGATCATCTACCCCATCAAGCATTCATCCTGGGTTGCAAACTTGGTTCCCGTGAGGAAGAAAAACAGAGACATTCGTCTCTATGTGGACTTCAAAAATCTGAATCAGGCCTCACTCAAGGACCACTATCCGCTTCCCTAGATCAATCATATCCTCCATATAGTTGTTGGAGCCCAAAGATTCTCCCTCCTAGATGGCTTTTTTGGGTACAACCAGATCTGGGTCAAATATGAGGACCAACACAAGACATCGTTCACCACAAAATGGGGAACATTCGCTTATCAGCGCATGCCCTTCGGCTTATCCAATGTCGGCGCAACATTCCAGAGAGCCATGGACCTGGCCTTCCGAGAGCTACTTAACAAGGTCATCGTCATCTATTTGGATGACATGACTGTATTCTCTCATAGGATAGAGGACCATGTTTCCCACCTACGGTAGATATTTGAGAGATATCATGAATTCAGCATTTCCATAAACCCAAAGAAATCAGTCTTTGCGGTAAGAGAAGGTAAGCTGCTAGGACATGTCATCTTCGAGAAAGACCTCATAGTGGATCCTGACAGAGTCGAAGCCCTCCTTCGTTTGCCCGCACCAGTCGACAAGAAGGGGCTATAGTCCTTCTTCGGCTAGATCAACTTTGTAAGGAAGTTCATACCAGACTTCGCACAGGTGATCAAGCCCATGGCCGAAATGTTAAAGAAATATGTCAAATTCTTATGGACCGAAGAAAGAGGGCAGGCCTTTAAGGAGATCAAGGCCAAAATTGCACAAGCTCTGGTGTTGATAAACCTGAATTACTCCAAGGACTTCATCCTTTACATGATGGGAGAACCCGAGAGTTACGTCGCAGTCCTGACACAGAAGGGAGACGATGGTGAAGAGCACCCCATAGCGTTCTTAAGCCAGGTGATCTAGCCGCATGAAGAGAAGTACAATTTTATTGAGCGATAGGTTCATGCGGTCATGAAGTCTCTTTGAAATTTCAAGCAGTTTGTCTCCCAAATTTAGACAACTGTCTTTGTGATACACCCGAACGTCCAGAATTTCATCATACAAGGGGAGCCGGGTCACAAGAGAGCAGGATGGATTGCCAAGATCTAGGAGTTCGACATCGAGGTGCAACCAATAAATCTTATCAGAGGCCGAGCCTTGTGCCAAGAGCTGGCCTGAAGTGCTGCATCTAAGATATCTGCCTATGAGTGGGAAGATCCGACAACTACCAACTTAGCCAACTCCTTACCAGAGGAGAGTTACTGGACAGATGACCTGGTGAGGTATTTCTACATCGGGAGATGTCTAGACCACCTAAATGCCTCATAAAGAAGGAGGTTTTGGCTAGGTGCATTGAAATACACTCTTCGTCCCGAGGGGCTTTACTTCAAGAACATTGACGACATCTTGTTGTGGTGCATCAAGAAAATTGACCAACCTAGGGTCCTCGGAGAATTTCACTTCGGGATGCCTGGGGGACACCATTCTGCAAGGCCTACAGCCTTGAAAATCATCAGAGCTGGGTACTATTGGCCCACTCTCTTCATAGACACGCATGCGATCTGTGCAAAATGTGATAAATGCCAAAGATTTGCTGGAAAAAATAGAAAAGCACCCCTGCCCCTCCAACCAATCCAAGTCGAGACTCCATTTTAGCAATGGGGTTCAGACTTCATCGGGGTTATTATGCCGAACTCTATAGCAGGGCACAAGTTCATTCTTACCGCAACCGATTACTTTACGTGGTGGGCAGAGGTGATCCCCACCAAGAATGTGGACCAAGAGACGATCATCAGGTTCCTCGAGAGCCTCATTACCTATTTCGGGGTCCCTGAGTCGATAGTGATGGACAATTTTTTGGGGTTCGTAGGCGCTGTACTCATGGAGTACACCAGCAAATATGACATTTATCACAAAATGTCTTCTAATTACTACCCGCAGGGGAACGGCCTGGCCGAGTCTACTAACAAGAATCTACTAAAAATCATCAAAAGGATAGTAGAGAAAAATAAGAGGACTTGGCACCTACTTCTAAATCAGGCACTATGGGCGGATAGAATATCCTTCAAAAATTCTATCAAGACATCCCCCTATGCGCTCGTGTATGGCAAGGAGGCAGTCCTGCCAACCCACATAGAAATTCTTGCCCTTTGGATGTTTGATGAAGAGAGAGGTAGCGGGGATCCAGTGGATGCAAAACTGTGCCAACTGCTACAGTTAGAGGAAGACAGAGAGAAAGCATACCAGGCCTTCACCAAGCATGCTGAAGCAACCCAAGGCTGGTTTGCAAAAGGCACCACCGTCCGAGTTTTCAAAATCAGGGACCTGGTGCTGAAGTGGGACTCACTGAAGGCAAAGCTAGGAAATCACAAAAAATTTGATGCCCTCTGGGAGGGTCCTTATCAGATTTCCCGGGTGAATCAGTTCAATGCATTTGTGCTCTGAGATATGGAGGGACAACTTCTCCCCATTCTCGTCAATGGGTTCCACCTCAAAGTATATCACCACTGAAGGCACCCAATGGGTCCTTCCTTGTACAGTTTTCCCTTATGTATTTTTAGTTTTCAGAATGTACATATTCAACATTCAATTTTTTAGTTTTTAAGAGCCCAAGTAGAACTTAAAGCAAACCCCGAATTCGCAGCGAAGTCGGGTATCGCTCCTTGGATTGTGCAAAGTTTGAGAGAAAGCAACTGACCAAAGGGGAAAAAATTTGGCTAATTCTAGGTGTGCAACCCGACTTCGCAGCGAAGTCGAGCTGTGCATCGTCTTGGGAGCGCAGTCGGGAAGCAAGAAGCAGAAAAATGGCTAAGTGTCAAACCAGACTGTGCAACTTTTTGGAGCGAAGTCTGACTACGTAGTCAAACGTGGGCAAAGTCGGAGTTATATTAGCACCAGGGAGAAGTATGCTACATTGGTGTTATAATGGTTATTATTTAAGTATTTAAACCAATTTACTTTAAGGTTATATTAGCACCATATTAGAGCCATTAAAGTTAGCTAAAAGAGATCTAAATTTTAGTGTATCCAAGGTGAGAAAGGAGGCATCTTGGTTATCTTCAAACCTAAACATTATAATAGCATAAAGCAAATTAGATACTACATAAAAGGAGTTATAAGGGAAGATAGCATTAGTTTCAAAGCATGTTATAGAGTCAATGAAGTGCAATTTTTTGAAGACTAGTAAGAGGTGATTTTACAAAGATAAATATCACCCAAAGAACAAGGTATATTACCTTGATTTTCTATACATAAAATTATTGTAATATTAGGTGGAACAATACTTGAATACAAGGTAGAACTTATAAGGAAAGTAATATAAAGTTTTTTCTATTCAAAAGAAGCCAAGGCTGGATATTTAGATTATCTACGGTTTAAGAAGGCAATGCATACTTCTTTGTATAGTATCAAGCCAATTGAAAGACAACCATCGAAGCACCACCCAGGTATCATAAGATAGCAACCAACAAAACACCATCAATATATCCAAAGGATCATCAGATGTATCTTAAGATAGAGCCATAAATAGAGAAGCTTAAGCACCATTAGCACCACCATAATACCTCCAAGAAGTTGAAGTGCCCCCACCTTGAAGAAGGTGCCACCAAAGAAAGAAAGAGCATCGTTTCCAAGAAGTGAAGAATACCTATAACACCATTTTTTGTTACAAAGGCATAGAAGAATCAAGCAGAGACATTTAAGCAAAAGTATCAGGTTATTTCCAAGTGTAGCAATACGTTATCAAGCTAAAGGAGTATTAAAAATGAAAGGAATCATGCTATGTAAATATATCTAGAGCGTTATTAAGAAAATAATGGAATGGAATCATGCTATATAAAGGTGGACTAGAGTGTTAAGAAGAAATAAGTAGATATTATCTAGAAGAGGAGCGCCATCACCTGGAAGGAATAAGATAATTGAAGGATTTTATTGGCAAGTGTCACAGTGCAAGGGAAGTGAAACATTATACGTTGCATGTAAGACAAGCCACACAAGTTTAATCTTAAGATAAAAGTATAACATAGGTTAAGGCAATGTAGCATTACGTAGGTCATTGAAACCAGTAGTACGAGAAGGAGATTCAACATCTTAGAAGGCTAGAAGTAACTAAAATAAGGAGCATTAAATATTATAATAAAGGTGTTATAGTGCATTGAAGATAGTGAAGTGGACAACACCTCAATCAAAGTGCAAGTTGCAGAATAGACAAGTCAAGGAGAAGTAGACCTCATACATAGCGTGCCATAGTCAAGAAGGTATTTGAAAGCATTTAAATTAACTTGCATATTTATAAATATAAAGGAGAAATAAGGAATATTAATGTGAATATTAGACCTAGTTAATATTTCATGCTTGAGATTAATTAAATAATTGGAGGTATAAGGAATTACATTGATATACTATAACCTTAGATGCTTTATTGAAAGATTTGAAAGCCTTTTGAAGCAATAAATATTTAATTGAAAAGCATTTGGAATTAATTTATTAAAGCATAAGAAATATTTGCAAATAATTTAATTTGGAGGAATAAGGAATTCTACATAGAAATTGAAACATTAAATTTGTAAATATCAATATATTTTCAATTTTTGATTAGGGAGTTATAAGGAGTTCAACACCAACATAAATTATTGAAATTTATAAACTATACTATTGAGAGTCGAAATATTTAAGAAAAAAAACATAGAGCTATTGAAAAGTTAGAAAACTACATTGGAATTAGTTTCTTGCTCAAATTAATGAGACATAAGAAATCCAACTCTAAAGTCTTGAAGATAGAAAATTTTATCAAATTGAAAAGTGCATTAAAACTATCTTTAGATTTCTATTCATTAATAGGGAGAAATAAGGTGAAGAATAGAAGTTGAACATTAGGGATATAAAATGGATTTAACTCAAAGGAAAACTAAGAAATTTAAGCACTTTATCAAGACCATAGTATATTCAAAACTATTGGGAGATGAAAATTATTCTACAAAACTTATGAATTGAAAATATCTTATCAAATTTGATCTTATACTCTAAACTAGGGAGTCATAAGGTAGTCAACCTCAATGTTTTGAAAGTTAAAATATTATATCAAAACTACTCTCACTACATAATACTAGGGAGCTATGAAGAACACAAGCTTATATTGAAAGGGGGGCTGAACAGTATAAGATAAAAATTTTCACTTTTCAATCCAAATGATAATAGCAATAATATCAAGGCAGTAAATAATGAACAAATCATCACACACATGAGAGGCATAGATTTAATGTGGTTCACCCAATGTGGGCTATGTCCACGGAGAAAATATTTCTTTTAAATTTTCTCAACAAATCTCTTGGGAACCACTTCCCTATTACAATGTTTTATGGGTATTCACCCAAAGGAGACTCCAATACCCTATGCTCAAGTTTGTGGATCTCTGTCCATAGGAGACATTTGTCCCCATTGCTCTGGTTTGTGGATTTCTATCCACAGGAGATCTCTATCCCCTTTACATGGTTAGCTCCAAAGATTGTTCTCAACTTTGCTCAATTCTGATTGAATATGCTCATAACTCTGATAAAATATGCTCAACTGTCTGTACTAATTTTTCTCATACCTACTCACAAGTCAACCTCAAGTCTGCTCACATATCTTGCACAATTCTACCTCAATCCTACTCACACACCTTGCTTAGAACTTCTCACAAGCCTTCTCAAAAGGCCTGCTCAAAACAGATCATAATCCTGCACTAATCTTATCATTATCTCTGCTTTAATATACCCTAACACATGCTCAAAACTTCTCATAATACTTGCTCAACAGTGCTCATAACACATGCTTTGATCATAATACTTTAGACATATTCTACCTAGAATTCTTGTTCAAGAACACATAGAAAATGATATGTAATACAATTTCACAATATGTTCTTTCCAAATATCACTCAAGCCCAATGCACAAATGGCTTTACAAAATTGATTTCTAACACTTGCTCATTCATATTCAATGTCACTCAAACCAATTTCCAAAATCTTCACAAATTCATTCAAAAATGAAGCACAATTTGCTCACAAACTCTAGCACAAGTATTTCCAACAATGCACATATATAATCCTTATTTCTCCACCTTATGATTTTGAAATATTTTCTCAACCAAAAACCTTAAAGGAGTAATATCACCATACCTCTTAACTTGCTTTGATGAAGATGTGCCCTTAAAAACCCGTCTCAATAGAATTCCCTTTTCAAAGTACCACTTCAAAACTGGTTAGTAGATTTCTCTTTCAAACCATCAACATCAAATTTCTTCTCAAAAATATATGCACAATGAAATCTGAAAATGATGTTCAATAAATTTCCTTTTGATCTCAAAAGATGGGATATTAAAAATTATCAAATCCCCTCAAAATTTCTTTTCACCATACAAAATTACAACCAAAAATCAAACCACAATAACACCTTATAATCAATAATATACCTTACAATAATCCAAAACCCTAAGTGCATAATACAATTTTAATTTCACTTTCATGCACCTTATACCTCCTATTTTCTCATGCAAAAATATCTTCTTTGTATTTCCTCTTTATCCTATTTGTAAAATAAAACTTTATAAAACACACCCTTATGATTCCTATTAGCAAAATATAAAGCTTTTATAACACATCTTTATGACTTCCTATTTGTGAAACAAAACTTTATACCTCACACCCTTATGACTCCCAATTTACAAAACAAAAACTTTATAACTCACATCCTTTTGAATTCCTAACACAATAAAACCAACACATACCTTACAAAAAATTTAATTAAAAATTTTGTGCCCTTAGTAATGTTATCGCCACTATTCGAACCTGCCACCTCTAGCTGTCTTGTGCCCTAGCTTGAACTAGGACACCACGTGGGCTAGCTACCCACACAACCACCAAGTTGTATGCGCTTTTATTTCACCTGCCATGCGACACGAAATATTAATCAAAAACTTTAATAAAAAATATCCCCATTATGCTTTGAACTTGAGACCTCTCTGCTAGCGATCTAGCACAGGGCCTCCCTCTCGTATGAGATAACCACCCAAATGTGATTTCAAACTCGTTGCACTCCTTTTTGAATTTCAAAATTTCCCTTTAAAAAATGTGTGTCTGTTCTTTCCTTCTTCTCTGCCCTCAATGAATCGAACGATCGAGTGGATCTCATGATTGTGCTTCATTTTTCAACCTTAGACAAATGAAAATAAGTTGCCCCCTTTATATATGCTTTCCCCTTCATGCATTGACATCGGTGCCTTTCAAAATAAATAAAATATTAACATGTCCTCCAAGATTTTAGCACCTTCAACCTTTCAAACTTATATTATAATATTAAAATATTATAATATTATTTTTAAAACCTTTGGGCATTGCAAACTAAACTTGTCTTCAATTTATTTTTCTTTTTCAAATAAAACCTTTTGGCCCAAGTATTATAATATTAAAAATATTATAATTTTATCTCCTCTCTTTTAAACCATAGCCTTTATTTTAAACCTTTGCTTTGCTTTTCTTTTGCAAACCTTTGTCCCTCTATGTATAATATTTAAAAATAAATATTATAACTTTTTATTTTTTCACCAATTTCCTTGCTTTGAGATGAGCCTTGCCTTGCATAATTATTCAATCATAGAAGAATATTTTTGCCATACCAAACTCTCTTTGACATCAAACCTTTGACATCAATGACAACACAACATGCTCAATATTTCCAACAATCTCCCCCTTTGTCATTGATGGCAACCCTTTTCTAAAAATTTCTTTTACAACCACTGAATTCCAAATCTACTCCCCCTGAGAAGTTGCTCCCCCTTACTAATTTCTCTCCCCCTTACTAAAACTCTCCCCCTTGACATCAATGGCAAAGGGCTCCTTTGGAGCTAAAACTAAGACTCTTAGCTCAGCCCCCTCACCACCTCCTCTTCTTGAGGTGATCAAGTTTGGGATGGGAGTAGGACTACTCCCAACTTTCCTCTAAGATAATCAAAAGTTTCCTTTGGAAGTGGCTTAGTAAATATATCTGTAATATGTTCCTTTGTAGTAACATATTCCAATTTGACTTGTTGATTTGTCACCTGCTCTCTCAAAAAATGATATTTGATTGGAATGTGCTTGGTCCTTGAATGCATCACTAGATTATTTGAAATGTTTATGGCACTTGTATTATCACATAGTATGGATATGGGATGATCATGATCTATTTTAATTTTTTTTAATTTGTGCTTCATCCATAACAGTTGTGTACAACAAGCAACTGCTGCAATGTACTCTGTCTCTACTGTGGATAAGGATATCGATGCTTGTTTCTTGCTTAGCCAAGAGACTAAAAAATATCCAATAAAAAATGCTCCTCCACTTGTGCTCTTCCTATCATCAATACTACCTACCCAATCTACATTTGTATATGCTGTGAGAGTAAATTGTTTACTTTTGGGATACCAAAGTCCAAATTCCATAGTTCCTTTTAAATACCCGAGGATTCTCTTTACTTCTTGTACATGTGTTTCCTTTGGCGCTGCTTGAAATCTTACCACTATTCCCACTGCCTACATTATATTTGGTCTTGTAGCTATGACATATAGTAATATTCCAATCATGGATCTATACAATGTCTTATTTTCCTCAAGAGATTGATCATCTTTACTCAACTTGCATCCTGTAACCATGGGGGTACTCACTGGTTTGCAATCCTCCAATTTGAATTTTTTCAAAATTTCTTTTATATACTTGGTTTGTGAGAGAAATATACATTTTTCTAATTGTGAGATCTATAATGCAAGGAAGAAGGAAAAGTCACCAAGCATTGAAATTTCAAATTTATTTTGCATACACTTTGTAAATTTATGATACATCTTATCATTACTACCTCCAAAAATGATATCATACACATAGACCACCATAATCAACAAGTCATTTCCTTCATTTATGATGTATAAATTGTTGCTAGCTATTCCTTTTATAAAACCCTTTTATATGTTTTGGTAGATAATATACTATAGCATTAATACCAGGTTTTACAGGTTGACCCAAAACATTTTACAAAAATTAGCCCAGGGTTGTTGATGAACATGTCCTTACTAAGGATCCTATATATGTAAAATCTACATGTCGCCAAAGCCGTTACATCTGGTAAGGAACATAGCCTATTATAAAAAAGGAACTTCCCATACAACATTTTGGGTATACCTCGAGAAAACACACCTACATCATAATTACAAAAAAGAAACAGACACAGATCCCTTCCTTGAAACAGTGGAGAAACAAAAATTTGCAGACACACAGCAGAGTACTGAAAAAAACTCCCACAAGCTTTGTATTGACAATTACTCTTAATAATTATTTGGTAATTATTTTCTTTCATATATGACATGCTTTGGGACCACATCCCTTCTTGGCCAATCAGCCTTGAAGAAGTGAACCTGCTAGCTATATTTATGGCAATGGCTATCTGGTGGTCCACGTGGCTCTGGTTCAAAGTCTTATATTGTTGTTTCTTTCCTACCCTATGATTATCAATCAACCTCAAATTACTAAGATGACTATGAGCCATGTTATATGACATGTGACTATCCCCATTAGTCTTTGCGGTATTTCCAAGCAGCATCCACAAATACTAACAGCTTGGATAATTTTTATTGTGAGTCCATTTCAAAAAAGAGACGAGAATACTCCTAGCCTTCGAACTTACAGTGTCTTCCCTGTTGGTAAATTTGACTATAATTCTTGGCATTCTTGTTGAATAAGCTCCTCTACTTTTCTCAGGACACAATGTTCCTATTTGAAAAGTCCATCACCATTGACACCCAAATTTGCCAGCTTATCAGCAATTTTGTTAGCTTCATGAAAGACATGTTGGGCATTTATGTCCTGTCTTCCCTGGAAAAGGATCCTAGCCTCTTCAACAATTTTTTTAATCCTCCAAGGAGGCGTTTTCCAATTATTGAGGATATTTATAACATGCATAGAGTCTTCTTCTATGATCAAATTGCCTTCTAAGTCTTGAGTCATTTGAAGGCCTCTCCACATAGCTCTAGCTTCAGCTTCGTTGTTCATCCTTGTTCCCAAATATTCAGAAAACACAAGCATCATATTTTCATTATGATCTCACATAATACCGCTAGAGCCTGCTCTACTAGGATTGTCCTTAGCCACTCCATAAAAATTAAGCTTAAACCAACCCGTAGGAGGTGGGGACCACTTAACATTGGCTCTGGGGTTGACTACCCTAGGCACAGACTCATATAACAAGGTTAAGCTTAAATATTGAGCAATCATGATCTCCTGCAGATGAGGTTTACATTTTTCAAAAGGGATAAGGTTCACATTCTCATTGGCAAAGGATTGTATCCTAGCAAAGATAGTTTTATGATCATGAATAGACTCATTAAAGACTCTATGGTTCCTTTCTAACCACACCTACCAAAGATAGTGATTGAGATAAATTTTCCACATGTATCTAAGTATTTGGCTTGAAAAGGGGCAAGGCCACTAGATGAAAAAATCAAGTACGATGGTTGGTTTAACCCAAGAAATATTGAAGGCCTAAAAAACCCCACTTAGGACAGTCAAGGAAAAGGGCACTCAAGGAAAATGTGATAAATGGTATCCCAATTATCCCTGCACATATAACAACAATTAGTGATAAAAATACCTTTATGCATCATATTATCAATGGTTAGAATTCTTCCTTGGATAACCAACCATGAAAAGACTACAATTTTTGAAATTAATTTTTTTATCCAAACTAAGTCCTTTTGGAGGACAAAATCCTCATCATCAAGTAGAAGCTTGTAAGCTGATTTAACAGTGAACTGTTCATTTTCCCTAGGAGCCCAGGTCACTTGCTCTTCCTTGGGTCTCATGGAGATAAATTGTTACCCAAGAATATTACAAATATCATTTGATTCCACTTGAAATCCCTGAATCCTTATTTGTTTCCACTTCATTATGCCTCTGTCCTCAACCATATAATCGGAGACTTTTTTTCCAATGAGTTCTTCCATGATATCTCTGATTCGGGCTAAGTTAGGATATTGTGTTAGAGTTTTGTCCTTAGCCCACCTATCATTTTAGAAATTTATCCTCTCACCATTGCTTATAACCCATCTTAAACCTTTTTTATGATTTCATTACAATTGAGAATTGCTTTCCAAAAAGCAGAACCTTTGATTGGAACTGAGTCACTTAAAAATTCCATATTTTGAAGATACTTTCATTTGATGATAGCTGTCCATTTTTTTTCTTCACCAGAAATGACGCACCACGGCTGCTTAGCTAGTAAAGCTAAATTCATTTGAGCAATTCTCCTCAGACCTAAGCCCTCATTTTCCCTGGGTCTGCACACTTTGGTCCATCCTACAATGTGTATCCTTTTTTTCTCCTCTGATCCAGTCCATAAATTTTTTTTTGGAGTTTCTCAATTTTTTGGAAAACCTTCACAAGGGCTTTGAAAATGGAGAGGAAATAGACTGGAATGCTTTGAAGAGAGGCCTTAGTGAGGGTCATATTTCTTTCTTGATATAGAAGATGACCTTTCCATCCAGCAAGTTTTTTTTGAATTCTTTCAATAACCCTGTCCCACATTGACTCTCTCGGAGAACCAATTAAAAGAGGGAGACCAAGATACGAAGTGGGGAGGTTTGCTATATCACACCCTAAAATTTTTGCAATCCTTCCTTACCTCTGAATGGGGGTGTTCAAGAAATATAACTTGCTTTTACTAAAATTAACTTTTTGACCAGCAGCGTCCTCGTAGAGTTACAGGATGTATTTAATTATTTTGGCCTCAACCACCGACGCCTTAGTCAATAGAAGGGTATCATCAACGAATTGTTGTGAGAAAAAGCCCTAGTGAGAGATGTTGTCTTGATTCCCGATATTAGACTTGAACTGCAAGCATTTTTTATGGTTTTCCCTAAAGATTCTGCCATAATGATGAATAACATGGAGCTAATAGGGTCCCCTTGATGAATTCCTCTATGATTTTAAAAGTAACCAGTAGTTGTTCCATTAACCAGAATCGAGAACCATGCTTTATAAATGCATTATTTGATCAAATTAACCCATTGGTGGTGAAAACCAAACTTAAGGAGGATAGCAATCAAAAATTCCCAATTTAGCTTGTCAAATGCTTTGTTCATATCAAGCTTAAGGGCAAAAACAGACCTGTTAGTCTTATGAGCAGAGTGTAGAGCTTCATGAACTGTGATAACTCCATCCAAGATTGACCTGCCCTAGACAGAGCTTCCCTGGCACAGATCTTTGATGTGGGGCAGAAAATATCTCATTCTATTTGCAATGGCTTTAGTTAGGATCTTGTAAGAAACATTGCACAGACTAATTAGCCTGAAGTCAGCCATAGATTCAGGGGTTTGCTTCTTAGGAATTAGAGAAATAAAAGTAGAGTTGAGACCCTTTGGGATATGATTGCTTGCTTGGAATTATCTGACAATAGAAATTACATCCTCACTTATGATGTCCCAAAAATCTTGATAGAAAAGAAGGGGAAAGTCGTCGGGTCCCGGGGCTTTGTCTGGCTCCATGCTAAACAAGGCTTCCTTAATTTCCTCATTAGAAAATGGAGCTAGAAGCTTAAGATTTATATCCTCATTTATTATGCTAGGAATGGATTGCAAGAGAATACCTTTGGCCTCCTCATTGCACTGCGATTCTTGACCAAGGATAGAATTGAAATAAGTTACTGCCTCCTTTTTTATTTTTGTTAAGTCCTGAGTAATAGAACCATCTGCTTTTTTAAAATTTTTTATCTTGTTATTAATTATGTTTCTAAGCGTGGTTATGTGAAAAAACTTGAAATTTGAATCTCCATATTTTAACCAAAGAGCCCTTGATTTTTGCCTCCAATAGATTTCCTCACAGGCCAAAATGTTATGAAACCCTGCTAGTTTTGTTCGTTCCTCCTGCCTAGAAGTTTCATCAACATCACCATGTTGAATCCTCTGATCAATTATCTTCAAACTATCAACAACCTATTTTTTATTTTCAAAGAGGTTCTCAAAGACCTCTTTGTTTTAAGTTCAAATCTTTTCCTTAACAAACTTTAATTTACCAGCAAGTTTAAAAGCTGCACTACCTCTGACAGGCTGCTGCCACCACTGAATTAAGTTATATCTGAAACTGGAATGTTTGATCCACATAGATTAAAATCTGAAAGGTTTCTTTAAGTACAGGGATTTAGGGATCTCCAACAAAATGGGATTATGATTAGAGGCAATTTTAGGAAGGGCTTGCAAGGTAGAATCACCAAACAGATTTTTAGCCTCCTTTGATAGAAAAAACCTTTCAAGCCTTTTTTGAATGATATGACACCCTATCCGTCGATTGCTCTAGGTATAATTTGCTCCTCTAAGTTTTACATCCATCAACATATTGGAGTTCACAAAGTCATTGAACTCATCCATGCTCCTAATAGGTGGTCCATTCCACCCATTTTGTTTGAAGGGTGAAGAGAAGTGTTAAAATCCCCATCCACAATCTAGGGGATATTATGGAATATTTCACTCAAATTGCCTAAGTACTCCCACAGTAGAGTTCTCCCTTCAATTGAATTTAGGACATAAATATTTGAAAGGATCCATGATCTGTTGCTATTTATTTAATTAAATAAAACACTAATAACCTTGTCATATTTTTGAATAATGGTGTCTTCTACTATCTAGGGATCCCACAAAGTCATGAGGCCTCCATATGCTCCTTTGGCTGATTTGCAAACCATATCCCCTTGATTCCAGATTTTTTTGCTATTTTTTTGACTAAATCTCATTAGTTTTTGTTTCTTGCAACATGATAATAGTTGGATTCACTTGATTTCTTATTGCACTGAATTCCTTGTGTTTGGGCAAGCCATTGAGGTCTCTCACGTTCCATGAGAGGAACTTCATTTAGATTGTTTGGGATTTCTTCCTCTCCCCCTCCCTTGAGGGGTTTTTCCTAATTTGTTGTCTTTAAAACCCAAAATAACTTGTTAAAACAAGGTTCTCTATTTTCCATTGGCAATGTCATTATTAGTTTTAATTTTTTGATGCCCAGCATTTGATATTCTCCCTCTTATTTTTCACTGCCAAAATCTATAAGAGACTTCACAGTGATCCTAGTTTGTTTAGGAATAAACTTGGGGGAGGCAATTTGTTGCAGAACTAGACTGCCATATTCCTCAATCTGAAGAGTTTCACATATCTCCATCCCTACATCCAAATATTCTCCTTTTTTCTTGTATTCCCCTGGTTTGCGGGACGGCCCCTCAGTAGGATTCACTTGGCTCATAGTTATGATGTTAGGGAGAGGATATTTTTTATTTTCCAATGCCTCAACTTTCTTCCTAAGTTCTTCAACATTAGGGTTTGGCTTTGGGATGCCCACTGGGCTTGAAGTATTTTTAGCATTGGGGTTTAAGGATCTCGACTTGGATGGGGATTCTAAATATTGGGCATTAGGATTTGGCTTTGTGATGCCCACGGGGCTTACAATAATTTCAACATTAGGGTTTGAGGATCCTGACTTGGATGGGGATTCTAGAGAGTCAGAAAGGTTAGCCTAAAGCTTCTAGGCTTCCATGTCTTACGATAATACTATTGGATAGAATTGAAAATTTATTTGAAACTAGAGGATTGGAACTTACCTGAGTATTCTTGAAGATACTTATCCAACCTTGAATACCAAGCCCTAGGGGCTTTCTTTAGTCCATAAATGTCCTTATTTAATCTGCATGCATAATCTAGCT
The DNA here is from genome assembly GCA_028583015.1 of Wollemia nobilis. Taxonomy (NCBI): domain Eukaryota; kingdom Viridiplantae; phylum Streptophyta; class Pinopsida; order Araucariales; family Araucariaceae; genus Wollemia; species Wollemia nobilis. Next base: position 21,139,102 of record JAQPPZ010017235.1, read on the forward strand.
TATCAGTTAGGCTAAATCCCTTAGGTTTCTCAATGTAGATCCTTATTCTAAGAAGCCATTGAGAAAAGCTAATTTTACATCCATTTGATATACTTTGAAGTTTTTGAAACTTGAGAATGCTAAAAAAATTCTTATGGCCTCAAGTCATGCAATAGGAGCAAATGTTTCATCAAAATCAATCCCTTAAACATGTGCATAGCCTTTGCGTACTAGTCTTGCTTTATTTTTTACTACCTAACCATCTTCATTTAACTTATTTATGTAAATCCATTTAGTGCCAATTATATTCTTGTCTTTTGGTTGTAGTACAAGTTCTCAAGTCTCACTTTTTTTATTTGATCTAACTCTTCATCCATTGCCTTGACCCAATATTTATCTTCTCTTGCCTCATTGAAATCCTTGGGCTCAATTTTAGATAGCAAAGAAATATTTACATGTTTACTTGATCCTATTATCTTCCTCCTTATTTTTCTTTCATCTAGATTCCCAATAATCATCTCTTGGATGATTCTTTTGCACATACCTGAATGGAGTCTTAGGGTGGTGTTCTTTGTGTTTCATCTTCTTCTGATTCTTCACCTACTTCTTCTTGGTAATTTTCTTCTTCTTGATATACAATTTCTTGAGCTGGTTCTCTTGACTCTATTTTTTCATCAACTGTTACATTTGTACTTTCCATAATTGTGTGTTTCCTTTTATTATATAATTTATAGGCTTTGCTCTTAGAGTAATAGCCAAGGAAGATACCCTCATCATACTTTAAATAAAACTTGCCCAAATTTTTCTCTTCTCATCTAATGTAGCATTTGCTTCCAAAAACTCTGAAATACTTTACAGTAGCTGGTATTCCCTTCCAAAGCTCATATGGGGTTTTGTGATGATTTACTCTCACTTGAGATATATTGATGATATAGATAGTTGTATGAACTACCTCTTTCCAAAAACCATATGAAATATTAGATTCACTTAGCATAGCTCTAGCCATATTCTTGATAGTTATATTTTTCTTTCAACTACTCCATTTTTTTGTGGAGTCCTTATTGTTGATTATTATCTTTTTATTCCATGTTGTTCACATAATTCTATGAATTCACTTGAATTGAATTCTCCTCCTCTATTTGATCTTTTTACCTGTTTCATTTTTTACTAAAACCTTGAATACGTGGAACTTCTCAAAAGCTTCTAACTTTTCTTTTAATAATTCCACCCAAGTCATTATGGAGAAATCATTTATAAATAGCATGAAGTAACTTTCACATTGTAACCTCTTTGTCCTTGTAGGACCACATAAATCAGTGTGAACTAGTTTCAATGGTTTGGATGAATAAAATTCTTTTGACTTGAAACTTGTTCTTTTTTGCTTATGCTGACATTGTGCACAAATTATGCTTTGGGGTCTATTTATCCTGGGTAAATATTTGATTGTTTGTTTGTTTCTTATTTTCACTATGTTGTCAAATTTTAGATGACCCATTATTTTATGCCATAACCAACTCTCATCCTCTTGTGATAAAAAAAACATTTTTCTTCTTTAATTTCACTCAACATGTAGATATTGTTTGTAGTTCTACTGGCATCTCCAATAAGCTTTCTTATCTTGGATTTCTTGATGTCATGTCTATTTTGGGTGAAAGGTTACTGTGTTCCCCTGATCACAAGGTTGACTTACACTTAGTAAATTGTGCTTCAATCCCTTAACATAAGATACATTTTTTGTCTTTGATTTTCCATTATCTAAACTCAAGGTCCCTTTTCTAGCAATTTTTGCTAAAGCATTATCACCACATTTTATTGATCCTCCATTGATTTCTTTAAGTGAAAGAAATTTACTTGTGTCACCTATCATATGACTTGAACAACGACTATCAACATACCATTGATTTCCCTTATCTTGTGCATGAAGAGTTGTCTGTACCAACATTGACTTCTCCTTCTTCTTGTTCCTCTTTCATTTTTCAAACTTTTGAGGTTGTATTCTTTTGAAACTTATGATCCTCCTTTTTGCTTGATTCAAGAAACATTGTTTTACACCATTTGGCATTGTGTCCAAAATTATTACAATTGTAACAGATGATATTGTTATCCATGTGAGGTGCAAATGAATTAAAATTTCTATCAACATTATTTCTCACATGGATCATGCAATGTACAACTTTATGACCATATTTGTTACATGAAAAACAATAACCATGGAAGAAATTTTGTAACCTTTTAGATTGTCTTGAATGATATAGTCGCATGATTCTTATTTTGCTATTTATGTAATTTACTTTTATCCATGATGTTTCTTAGTTTTCTTCCTCCTTGATATTGTTGTCTTTCTATATATCAACATAGGTCATGGGATTTTCCTTCTTCGATATCTTTGTTCCTTTTGAGCTCGAATCCTCTTTTTGTTTCCCTAACCTTGTATTTTTTTGTAACTTATCCTTAGAATTTTCAATTCCCCTTTTTAGAGAGATAATTTCAAGTTCCAATATTTCACATTCTAACTCTTTTGCATTGAATTGTTCATCCATATCTTTTTCAATTTTCTTTGTCTCCTCAACCTTCACCTTCAAGTCTATGAGATTTTGTAGAAGCTTTTTCTTTGTTTCCTCATCCTCTTGAATTTGAGCCTTAAAAATTGAATTCTTCTCTCTAACTCTTTCCAATTTTCCAAGAGCAAAAATAAGTTCCTCTTTCATGTCAACCATGGCTTCTTCTCCATTTTTTGGATCTCTCTCTTTGATTTCAACCATAGGGACATCTTATTTCATTTCAGTGGTCATGTGTGTTCTTGTAAGATCTTCCTTCAAACTTTTAGGCTTTTCACGAAGGAACCCTCTTTGATACCAATTGAAGAACACAAGCTTATATTGAGAGGGGGGTGAATAGTATAAGATAAAACTATTCACTTTTCAATCCAAATGATAACATCAATAATATCAAGGTAGTAAATAATGCACAAATGATCACACACATGAGAGACATAGATTTAATGTGGTTCACCCAATGTGAGCTAAGTCCACGGAGAAAATATTTCTTATAAATTTTCTCAACAAATCTCTTGGGAACCAATTCCCTATTACAATGTTTATGGGTATTCACCCAAAGGAGACTACAATCCCCTATGCTCAAGTTCATGGATCTCTTTCCATAGGAGATATTTTTCCCCACTACTCTGGTTTATGGATCTCTATCCACAAGAGATATCTATCCCCTTTGCATTCGTTAGCTCTAAAGCATGTTCTCAACTCTACTCAACTTTGATCGAATCTACTCACAACTCTGATCAAATCTGCTCAACTGCTTATACTGATCTATATCATACCTGCTCACAAGTTAGCCTCAAGTCTACTCATAAATCCTACAAAAGTCTACCTCAAGCCTGCTCACACACCCTTCTTAGAACTACTCACAAGCCTTCTCAAAAGGCCTGCTCAAAATAGCTCATAATCCTGCACTAATCTGCTCATTGTCTCTGCTTTACTCTGCCCTAACACATGCTCAAAACTGTGCATAACACTTGCTCAATACTGTTCATAATACATGCCTTTATCATAATACTTCAGATATATTCTACCTAGAATTCTTGTTCAAGAACACATAGAAAATGATATGCAATACAATTTCATAATATGTTCTTTCCAAATATCACTCAAGCCCAATGCATAAATTGCTTCACAAAACTGCTTTCTAACACTTGCTCATTCACATTAAATGTCACTCAAACCAATGTCCAAAAGCTTCACAAATTCATTCAAACAATGAAGCACAATTTTTTCATAAACTCTAGCACAAGTATTTCCAACAATGCATATATATAATTCTTATTTCTCCACCTTATGATTAAGAAATATTTTCTCAACCAAACACCTTAAAGAAGGAGTAATATCACCATACCTCTTAAATTGCTTTGATGAATATGTGCCCTCAAAAACCTGTCTCGATAGAATTCCTTTTCAAAGTGCCACTTCAAAACTGGTTAGTCGATTTCTCTTTCAAACCATCAACATCAAATTTCTTCTCAAAAAGTTATGCACAATGAAATCTGAAAATGGTGTTCAATGACTTTCCTTTTGATCTTAAAATATGAGATATTAACAATTATCAAATTCCCTCAAACTTTCTTTTCACCATACAAAATTACAACCAAAAATCAAACCACAATAACACCTTATAACTCCTACTTGTAAAAAGGCACAAATAATTTTCAATATCAATAATGTACCTTACAATCATCCAAAAACATAAGCACATAATACAATTTTAATTTCACTTTCATGCACCTTATACCTCCTATTTTCTCATGCAAAAATATCTCCTTTGTATTTCCTCTTTATACTATTTGTAAAATAAAAATTTATAAAACACACACTTATGATTCCTATTTTCAAAATATAAAGATTTTATAACACATCCTTATGACTCCCTATTTTCAAAAAAAAAATTTATACCTCACATCCTTATGAATCCCAATTTGCAAAACAAAATTATAACTCACACCCTTATGACTCCCTAACACAATAAAACCAACACATACCTTATAGCAAATTTAATTAAAAATTGTTTGCCCTTACTAATGCTACCATCGCTATTCGAGTCTGCCACATCTAGCTGGCCTGCACCCTGACTTGCACTAGGACACTGCATAGGCTAGCTACCCACACAACCACCAAGGCACACACATTTTTATTTCACCTACCACGTGACACAAAGTCTTAATCAAAAACTTCGATAAAAAACATCCCTGCCATGCTTCGAACTCGAGACCTCCTCTCTGCCATCGATCTAGTGCAGGGACTCCCTACCATCTGATATAATAGCCCAGATGTGATTTTAAACTTGTTGCTCTCCCTTTTGACTTTCAAAATTTCCCTTTAAAAAATATGTGTTTGTCCTTTCCTTCTTCTCTGCCCTCAATGAATCGAACGATCGAGCGGATCTCACGATTGTGCTTCGTTTTTCAACCTTAGACAAATGAAAATAATTTAACCCCTTTATATATGTTTTCCCCTTCATGCATTGACGTTGGTGCCTTTCAAAATAAATAAAATATTAACATGCCCTCCAAGATTTTAGTGCCTTCAACCTTTCAAACTTATATTATAATATAATTTTTAAAACCTTTGGGAATTGCAAACTAAAATTATCTTCAATTTCTTTTTCTTTTTCAAATTAAACCTTTTGGCCCAAGTATTATAATATTAAAAATATTATAATGTATCTCCTCTCTTTTAAACCATGGCCTTTATTTTAAATATTTGCTTTGCTTTTCTCTTACAAACCTTTTTCCCTCTGTGTATAATATTTAAAAATAAATATTATAACTTTTTATTTTTTACCAATATCCTTGCTTTGAGATGAGCCTTTCCTTGCATAGTTATTCAATCATAGAAGAATATTTCTGCCATACCAAACTCTCTTTGACATCAATATTTTGACATCAAAGACAACACAACATGCTCAATATTTCCAAAAAGCTATAAGGAAATCCACTTCAAAGATTAAATTAGAAGAAACATGGATGCAATAGTGAGGAATGCATTCAACAATGAAGACCTATTTCATGAATTAAAATTTTATTCACAAAACTTAATAGATACTTTTGATGGCTACAAATATTTTTCTATTAGTAAAAAAATATTCTCTTTGTTTCTTAAGGAATCAAAAGAAGGAAAATGTATGACATTAATCAGTTATCTTCATGAATTACTTTTCAAAGCTTGGTGGAATACTCAAAACATAGTTATATTTACATCAAAAGAATGTTTGATGATATATCTATCATTAATTGTTTTTGAATTCTTTCAAAATATGAAACAAAATGAACATACTAGAAATGAAATATTGAATCCTAGCCAATACTATTGTGATGATATACTAACTCACCATGAAGAAGATATATCACTAGTAAAAATGCAGAAAAAAAAGAAGAAGAAGAAGGAAGAGGAAGCATGATAGAAAAGAAAAGATGAAGATGAAAGAAAATACTTTCAAGTTAAATACAGATAAAAGTAGACTAAAGGAACAAGATGAAGATACTAATTATTTACTTGATTAGGATACAGATATAGAGTACAATGAAGAAAGCAGAAAATAAGAACTCAAGTTCCAAAACCAAATCAAGTTGAAGAACATATAAAATATGAAGAACCATTTTGAAGACTAAAGTCTTCAATAACCAAATAATATAATACAGGGTTTGTTGGAATATATTACATTATTTGGTACATGCCAATGTACCACCTTGGGTACTTCTTTAGATTAGGAGTTTGTCTTATATTAGGGGTTGAGTATTTACTTTATGCAATGTAATAAATGCACAAGTAATATTAGAATATGTAAAGTATTCAATAATATAAATGTGCATAGGAAGGTGACGAGTCATAGGAAGATGGAAGGTCAAGAGTCATTTCACACTATATATTGGCCTTGGTGTGAGCAAGTAGAATAATCCCCTCCATATCATTGTATCATTTTGTAGAGTAGATTAGAATACAAGTTTGAAACAATGTAGAACTTGTATGAAGCATGGAGTACTTGAGATCTTCATATTTTGTATGAAGATCCTATTTTCGTGAGCATTCATTAATGGTAGTGTTGACAATTTTGTCACATTACATAAAGGGGTAGAAAAATCAAAACTTTGTACAGTGTTCTTTGTTGTAAAGTATTTCTTTTGGTTGTTTTTTGAAAATATTTGTAAGTTGTAGCAATTTTGGCTTTCCTTGCCACCCCTTTGTACATAAAATGAAGAAGAAAGAACTTCGTTGCCGAAAAAACTAGGGAAAATATCTTCGTCGAAAGAAAGAAGAGAAGTATGAAAAGATCTTCACACCCAAAGCATTTCCAGCAGTTACTTCGGGAAAAAAGTTGGCGAAGCGGTGTTGCCGAAGAAGAATACAAGAAAGGCGATAAAAAGAACTTCAGGCCCGAAGTCCTTCAAACAGTTACTTCAGCGGCAGTTCAAAAGACAGCTTTGCCAAAGAAGAGAAGTCTAAAATCACGGTCCAAATTTGCTAAGGCAAGAAATCAACTTCGGCACCGAAGCACTTCCAGCAGTTACTTCGGCCAGAAAACTAGCGAAGCGGAACTCGAAGGAGCATTTAAAAATACTTCGCCAGAAAATTGCCGAAGCACCCACTTCGGACCCCTTCACCAGTGAACCATTTTTACTTCTCAAAAATTCTTTGTGAAGCATCTTCTTTAGCTAGCTTTCGTGTGAAGTACTTCCACCCAAAGTAGCGGAGGTCATGGAGAATGAAACATTTTGAAAACAACTTCGGCCGAAACTTTCTCGAACCATAGTTTTGAAAGAGGATCGCAGCAAAGCATTTCTCCAAGGCATCAACGAAGCAATTTTGTCAGTGAAGCGACGAGGAATGAAGAGCCCATCTTGTGAAGTAATCCACTTCGGCGCTCACCACCCCCAAAGCAGTTTTGCGAAGCTCCATTTTGTAAAGTACAAATCAAGGAGGAGTTATTTCTTCGGATCATAACCATTGTGAAGCATAGTTACGAGCAAAGACCTTTTGAAGTGCTTCAAGGGCACGTGTTCCAAGCTAGGTATTTTCTCGAGGCGATCAAGTGCCTCATAAATACACTTTTACGTGCCCGGTAAGACCACTGCTTATTTTTGGCAATTGGAAATGAAGTATCAGTTCCAAAAGGAGAACCCAGTGAGCATGGTGGCCACTCAAGCACCGTACCCAAAAGTCGAGGACGCTCAGGCGGCTCATTAATGCTTATTTCCTCGGTTGACCCGAGTCGCAACTACTAGTTCTGGTAAAAGATATGAAAGCTCAGTCACGAGAGTCGCGAGGGGCTGACTTCTCAGCTTTCAAGGATGTACTCGTCCATTTTGTGTAATTATGGCTCAGAGGGTCGGGTCCTCTATAAAAACCTAGGCATTGTAATGAAAAAGGGGTGGAACTTTTTGCTAAGAAAGCTACTGTAACTTGATGTCCTGCGATTAATACTAAGGAGCTTTAGACTCTATTTATCTCTTTTATTCTGCCTTCTGCATTTATTTCTTTCATCTTTCTTCATTTGCATGCTGTAATTATGAATCTTGGATTTAGGTATGCAATTGGGGACTGAACCCTAAAATTTACCTGAAGGATACATAGGGGAGAAAAATGTTGTAGAAGCTTTATTTTATGCTACCTGTGGATAGTGTTTCTGTTACATTCACTTGTCTTAATCATCATTACTTTGAACTCTAAATTTTGGTGAAAGGGGAAGGATAATACTGGAACTCATCCAGAGGATACATAGGTGGGCTAATACTGTGTTCATTTCATTTATTCTTGGTGTTCTTTGTTGTTATTCAAGCTATTGGTCAGCAATCGTGCTTCTGGTTCTTCCCATCATTAAACTACTTAATTTCTTCCCTTACTCTTTTATTTCTTTCCTGTACCCTTACTCTGTTTATCTCTTTCCTGCATCCTTATCTTAAAACACCGAAGTAGTTTAATATAGGAGTCGGCCTTCTCCGAAGATTGGCATGAGGAGCATCTCTTCTCTTCTGCCTTTCAATGTTGGTCCAGGTCTAGGGCGCATACACTTACCTAAATTCTTTCCTAGGAAGATTTGATGACCAACAGTTTTTGGCACGCCCGATGGGACGAAAGGTCCCATATTTAAAGGAAACTCAAGTTTGGTGAATCTCCGTTCGGTCCTCACTAAGCCAACAATTTCTAGCACCGTTGGGGACCCGATCAGTTTCACCTCGTGAGTGGTAGTGAGAATCGATGCTCTCGTTACCGAAAGACTCTTAGCATTTGACGACTCTGTTTACCCAATAATCTCTAAGTCGTAAATACCGGCACCAAATTCTGTGTATTCATGCAAACAAGATGGAGAGTTAGAAATAGAGGAGAGGAAGCTAATTTCCTTGAGCTTGATATTGACGCCTTTGGAGAACGATCCAGGTTAGTTACCCCCGAGTCTCTATTACATGGAACATCCTTGCAAGAGGCCACCATTGATGAACTAGGCTTAACTTCTGATAGAACAACGACTAGCTTTCCTCCTAATCCTCCCAACTCACCAAAGCATCCTAGTGCCTCCATTTCTATTAGTCGTCATGTTAGCAATTAATGAGGAGCTTCGAGAATTCCTATTTCTAAAAATCCAAGAGTTAATATGACACAACAGCAGTAACAACAACAACAACAACAATAACAACAAATGCAGCAGTAGCCACCACCCAGATTATTCCCGACATGGAATTCTATAGGACTGCTAAATCTAGCGGGACAAGGGCAAGTGTCGCCTGCTGCCATAAAGAATATCCCAATGTTCGATGGAACTGGAAAGACTGCTCTGGAGCACATCCAGGACATAGTTTCTTTGGCGGTGATCCATGACATCACAAAAGAGTGCATTATGGTAAAGCTTTTGGTTCTATCTCTTAGAGGAAAACTCCTCTACTGGTATAGATATTTACCACCCGGTACCATTACGGGATGGGACCAGTTAGCCGGACATTTGATGTGAAGCTTCAATGAGTCCGTCGATCCGACCTCTCTCTTGCATAATTTCACAACAATTCAGAGACATCCACAAGAAGAGATCACTGACTTCAATTTTAGGTTTGCTCGAACCTGGCAAAGAATACCAGTTGGACTTCGACCATCTGATGAAGCTGCAACATACTATTTTCTTCAGGCTTTCAACCCTGATATCAGTGTGATGGTAAGGTATTCGAACATCAATACCTTCCCAAAATTATATGAGTTAGCCCAGAAAGCGAAGATGGATCTAATAGCTATGGGTAAGCTTCCCCAAAGGATGTCGATGCCCATACTTCTTGATTTGTATCAATCCTAATATGCAAGCACAACCGCTTCGTAGATCTCTGCAACCCCTGCACTCCCGATCTCATATTGGAACCCAAACCCCATCGTATCCCAAATCACTGCTCCATAAATTCATTTTCCCACTTTTTTGACTCTATAGCCCACGGTCACTTCGGCATTCCCTACATTGCCAACACCACTTCAACATCTCGCCTTACCTCCAATACCCACAATGGCTCCATTGCCATCGATCCCTAAAGTCGATGACATGCAAGCCAAAATACTACAAGAAGTTCAGTCTCTGAACTCCACAGTGCAGACCCTGTCTAATGACATGACCATTATGAAGAAGAAGCAAGTGCAACAAGATTTTATATCGAGAAGGTCTTATCCTACACCTGCGCTTACTAAAGATCAAGTGGCCCAGCAAGGGAGAGCTTCGGTAAGAAATGTTGCAATAGACGAATCCCCAAGGACTTCTGATTATATACATTGGTGCTCCACATGTAATGATCCTCACGAAGAAAATACCTGCATGTTGCATCAAAACTATGTGCAAACACTGGCAAGCAACAGTCATGGCAGTCAAGTCAATGTCATCAAGAAATTGAATCAAAACCTGGTAATTGGTGAAGAAGAGCCAGTTGCAGTTCTTACCAGAGGAGGCAAGAATTCGATAGAAGTGGATGCTACTCAAATGGCTTCCTTAAAGGTGCATGCTCACCATGAGAAGGGACAGCAACCCCCTCCAGCCCCGAACGAAGCTCGACAGCCTACACCAGTCAAAGAGAAGGCCCAACAGGCCTCTGCAAATCCACCGTAGGTGGAAACCAAGGAACAAGCTAGAGAGAAGCTCAAGCTCCCTTCGTTGACCAAGCGACAAAGGGTCGAAGCTATGGAATAGTATCACACTAGATATGAGCCAAGAAAGGAACCCGAGGTGCCCAATTCCCTGGTGTACAACATTGTGGATGAGCTGAAGAGGATTCCAACCAAAATTAGTCTGTACGATGCACTGCAACTACCCGACCAAGTGGACCTGTTGCAAGAATCATTGAAAATAACCAAAGCAAGAAAGGCAGCACCGCTTGCCCTAGTATAGACCCTGTCCACATCCATTACGGGGAAGAATAGGCCACTGTTGTTCTACCTGTCTCTACAGATGGAAGGGTATGTTGTACACAACTGTATGATAGACTCTGGGGCCACGACAATAGTCATGCCCAAAGCAGTGTGCGAAGAGATAAGAATGGAATATATGTGAAGCAGCCATGGCATACTCCAGTTGGATGGAACCTCCGTGAAGACTGTAGGAGTGATCAAAGATATTCCTATTCAGCTACACAAGATGCCTCGGATCACAGTCATACAAGAGGTGGTGGTCATAGACCTCGAGCCATATTTCACTATCTGCTTGTTGAGAGAGTTTATGACGAAGCTGGGCGGATATCTATCCATGGATTACTCTCATCTAGAGATTCCATTCAAAGGAAATAAGGTAAATATTTACAATGATAAGCCTTCTACCTTCCTCATAAAGAAGATGTCTGAAGGAGAGAGTAGCGACCCTATGCATACGATAGTGGAAGGGATAGAGCAGGTGGACCTGGTTGAGGAATCACTCACACAGTTAAGTTGTGAAGATGAGTTTTCATTGGCAGACTTTAATGCCATGATAGAAATAGAGATGGGATGTTATGCCATTGCTAAGCCTGAGAAAAACATCAAGTCAGAAGATAAGGTCTTCGCCCAAGGATTATGGAAATTATTCTTCGATGGCACCCGATGCAAAAACGATGTTGGGGCAGGGATTCTTTTAGTATCACCTTCTAGAGAACAGAAGGAATATTGTTATCGGTTGGTGTGGAGTTGCACCAACAATGTAGCCGAATATGGAGCATTATACCTAGGACTCAAAAAAGCAAAAAAGTTAGGCATAAAGCATCTCCAAATCTTTGGAGATTCAAAATTTGTATGCAATCAAGTCATAAATAAGTGCACTTCAAAGAAAAACTATCTCAATTCATACCAAAACAGGGTATGGGGATTGTTCGACCAGTTCGAATATCTCAATTTGCAGTATATTCCAAGGGAAAAGAACTGACATGGCAATGTTCTAGCATCCATCGTAGCCAAGTATTCTCCAGCAGAAGACATGGTGCATAAGCCTAAAGCTGTGAGGATGATTTACAGGCCCTCTATCCCGGACAAAGATCTGCATTGGCAAGTATTTGACAATGATGAGAAGATTGTGAATTTCATGATTCAAGAAGCAGCCACAGTTGAAAGGAGAAGCCCTGATGATGAGGAATATGAAGGGCTAGTTCAATTGAAAAATAACCATGTTCCCAAGGGATTAATTACTCTTGAAAGCCTCTTTGATCGAAATGATCAAGCAGTTTCTCATAGGATCAAAGTTAATGCAAAGCAGTATCAAGATTTAGAACTTGAACCTGGGAAAGCAATTAAATTTGGAACCGATTGCACTTCGGAAGAGCTAGAGCAGATCCGATCTCCATGCAGAAGATATCTCGACACAGTGGCTTGGTCTTATCAAGACCTAAAGGGATATGATCGACAACTGATCCAACATACAATTGAGCTACAGGAGGGCATCAAACCCTTCCGACAGAAGCAAAGGCTTGTCAATCCGAAGATCAAGGTCTTGATGAAGGCTGAACTCCTAAAAATTCTCAAGGTGAAGATAATTTATCCCATCAAACATTCTTCTTGGGTAGCGAACCTAGTCCCAGTTAGAAAAAATAACAGAGATATATGGTTGTGAGTGGATTTTTGCAACCTGAACCAGGCTTCTCTCAGAGATCACTACCCTCTGCCATAGATAGACTAGATCTTGCATTCAGTGGCTAGAGCTCAACGCTTCTCCCTACTTGATGACTTCTCAGGGTACAATCATATCTGGGTCATGGACAAAGATCAGCATAAAACTGCATTCACTACCATGTGGAGAACATTTTCATACCAGCAAATGCCACTCGGCCTTTTGAATGCGGGGGCCACCTTTCAGAGGGCAATGGATATAGCCTTTGGAGAGCTCTTGAATAAGGTTATCATTATCTATTTGGATGACATGACCGTCTTCTCTCGAAGAAGGGAGGATCACCCCTTACATTTACAACAAATTTTTGAAAAATGCCAAGAATTTGGCATTTCAATCAATCCAAAGAAATCCATATTCGCAGTCAGCGAAGGGAAGTTGCTGGGACATGCGATATCAGAGAAGGGTCTCGCTATAGATCCTGACAGAGATGAGGCTCTAATGAAGCTCCCACTCCTAGTAGATAAGAAATAAATTTAGTATTTCTTCGAACAGATCAACTTCGTGAGGAAGTTTGTCCCAGATTTTGCCCAAGTCATCAAGCCGATGTCTGGACTTTTGAAGAAAGGTGTAGAATTCATCTGGACGAAGGAGAGAAAAGAAGCATTCGAAGAGATCAAGGCCTGAATTGCTTAAGCACCAGTCCTGTCCAACCCTGACTACAATTAGGACTTCATCCTATATGCTATAGGAGAACCTGAGAGCTATGCTGCGGTCTTGACACAAAAGAGAGAATATGGCAAAGAGCTCCCCATCGCGTTTATAAGCCAAGTGATAAACCCTCATGAAGAAAAATATAATTTTATAGAAAGACAGGTGCATGCAGTAATGAAGTCTCTTAGGAAATTCAAGTAGTTCATCTCTCAAATTTGGGTTACAGTCTTTGTCATTCACCCTGATGTGCGTAACTTCATCATCCAAGGAGAATTGGGAAGCAAAAGAGCCGGATGGGTCAGCAAGATACAAGAATTTGACATTGAGATCAAACCTACAAAACTGGTTCACGGCCACGCATTGTGTCAAGAACTGGCGAAGAGCATAGCGGCCGAAGCCACAGAATCTCAGTGGGATGACTCCCTAGTAGAAGGATGCTTCGCAAACTAGGAAGAGGACGAGAAAGACTGGGTCAGTGAAATAGTCAAATACTTCAACATTGGCAGATGTCCTTCACATCTAAATGCTTCACAGCAAAGAGATTTTAGGATGCGGTCCTCCCGATACTCTCTATGCCCCGAAGGCCTATTTTTTAGAAACATTAAAAATCATCAAGGCAGGTTATTATTGGCCCAAACTATTCATCGATGTCTTCGTAGTTTGTTGCAAATGCGAGCAGTGTTAGAAGTTTGTTGACCGAAGCAGAAATGCTTCAATGCCCCTCCAACCGATACAAACAAAAATGCCATTTCAACAATGGGGGTTGGATTTCATAGGGGTCATGTCACCGAACTCCTCCGCTGGTCATAAGTTCATCTTGACTGTGACTGACTACTTCACCAGATGGGCCGAAGCAATCCCCATGAAGCATGCAGATCAGGAGACTATCATAGCCTTCCTTGAAGGATTGATCACACGATTCGACATTCTAGAAGCAATCATCACAGACAATGGTCCTGGCTTTGCAGGTTCCAAAATCAATGAATTCCTTTACAAATATGGGATATATCACAAAGTCTCCTCCAACTACTATCCACAGGGCAACGGACTGGCAGAATACACCAACAAGACATTGTTAAGGGTGCTAAGGAAGCTCATAGAGATGAACAAAAGGACCTAGCATCTCCTTATAGATTGTGCCTTTTGGGCTGATCATATTTATGTCAAGAAGTCAATCAAGACTTCACCTTATGCCCTGGTCTACGGAAAGGAGGCCATCCTACCTACCCATGTAGAGATCCCTGCATTGCAGCTGTTAGAAGAAGGAGTAAACCCTATGGAAAACAGACTGGCTCAGCTGCTACATTTAGAGGAAGATCACGAGAAGGCTTACCAAAGCTTCGCTAAACATGCTCAAACCACCAAAGATTGGTTCAAGAAGAAATCATCCGATTGCACATTCAAAGTGGGAGATCTGGTATGGAAGTGGGATTCTTGGAAGGCCAAGCCTGGGAATCACAACAAGCTGGATGCTTTCTGGGATGGGTCGTTTGACATCGTAAAGGTGAATTCAGCCAATTCATTCATTCTCAAGGATGCAGACGGCCAGGTATTGCCAATCTCTGTCAATGGTCTTCACCTGAAGATTTTTTATCACTAATGATTTCTCTCTAAAATAAAATAAAATAAAAAATAAAAAATTATTTATTTTGTCTTCCATTCCTGTACCTATACTCTGCTTAGAGACCTCCAAGAAGCTAGATGTTACAACCTTGAAAAGCCCCATCATCGCTGAACTCGATGAAAATACTCCTTCGGAGGGTTTTATTGTGAACCAACTGACATGAAACACTTCACAACAAAGCACTTTGGCTTCCAAGAAGTTCTCAGGAGACCGAAGGAGTCATCAGAAGCAAAACAAGCTGTGGAAGCGCCCTCGAAGATGGAAGAAGGAGAAGGTTCTGGAGGTAACTCTGGACCAATGGATCAAAGCTGAGGGTTCTTCCACCGAGATGAGCTCGTTGCCCCATGAGCCACCAAGAATGTTGACAATTTTGTCACATTACGTAAAGGGGTAGAAAAATCAAAAACTTTGTATAATGTTCTTTGTTGTAAAGTATTTCTTTTGGTTGTTTTTTGAAAATATTTGTAAGTTGCAGCAATTTTGGCTTTCCTTACCACCCCTTTGTACATAAAATGAAGAAGAAAGAACTTCACTACCGAACAAACTAGAGAAAATTGCTTGGCCGAAAGAAAGAAGAGAAGTATGAAAAGAGCTTCACACCCGAAGCATTTCCAGCAGTTACTTCGGGTAAAAATTTGGCAAAGCGGTGTTGCCGAAGAAGAATACAAGAAAGGCGATAAAAAGAAATTCAAGCCCGAAGTCCTTCAAACAATTACTTCGGGTGAAATTTTTATGAAGTGGCATTCAAGCTGCAGTTCAAAAGATAGCTTCGCCAAAGAAGGGAAGTCTAAAATCATGGTCTGAATTTGCTAAGGCAAGAAAACAACTTCGGGACCGAAGCACTTCCAGCAGCTACTTCGGCCAGAAAACTAGCGAAGCGAAACTTGAAGGAGCATTGAAAAATACTTCGCCAAAAAATCATTGAAGCACCCACTTCAGACCCCTTCACTAGAAAACCATTTTTACTTCACCAAAAGTCGTTGCGAAGCATCTTCTTTGGCTAGCTTTCGTGCGAAGTACTTCCACCCGAAGTAGCGGAGGTCGTGGAGAACGAAACATTTTGAAAACAACTTCGGCCGAAAATTTCCCGAACCATAGTTTTGAAAGAGGATCATAGCGAAGCATTTCTCCAAGGCATCAACGAAGCAATTTTTTCAGCGAAGCAGCAAGGAATGAAGAGCCCATCTTGCAAAGGAATCCACTTCGACGCTCACCACCCCCGAAGCAGTTTTGTGAAGCTCCATTTTGTGAAGTACAAATCAAGGAGGAGTTATTGCTTCAGCTCATAACCATTGCAAAGCAGAGTTGCGAGCAAAGACCTTGCAAAGCACTTCAAGGGCACGTGTTCCAAGCTGGGTATTTTCTCGAGGCAATCAAGTGCCTCATAAATGCACTTTTACGTGCCCGATAAGACCGTTGCTCATTTTTGGCAATTGGAAATGAAGTAGTAGTTCCAGAAGGAGAACTCGACGAGCATGGTGGCCACTCGAGCACCGCACCCAGAAGCCGAGGACGCTCAGGCGGCTCATTAATGCTTATTTCCCTGGTTGAATTGGTTGCAACTGCTAGTTCTGGTAAAATATATGAAATCTCAGTCACGAGAGCCGCGAGGGGCCGACTTCTTAGCTTTCGAGGATGTACTCCTCCATTTTGTGTAATTATGGTTCAGAGGGTCGGGTCCTCTATAAAAACCCAGGCATTGTAATGAAAAAGGGGGGGAACTTTCTGCTAAGAAAGTTGTTGTAACTTGATGTCCTAGGATTAATACTAAGGAGCTTTAGACTCTATTTCTCTCTTTTATGCTACCTTCTGCGTTTATTTCTTTTATCTTTCTTCATTTGCATGATTGGGGACTAAACCCTAAAATTTGCCTGAAGGATACATAAGGGAGAAAAACATTGTAGAAGCTTTCTTTTATACTGCCTGTGGATAGTTTTTCTGTTACATTCACTTGTCTTAATCGTCGTTACTCTAAAATATGAATTTTAGCGAAAGGGGAAGGAGAATCCTGGAACTCATCTAGAGGATACACAGGTGGGATAATACTGTGTTCATTTCGTTTATTCTTGGTGTTCTTTGATGTTATTCAAGCTATTGGTCAGCAATCATGCTTCTGGTTCTTCCCACCATTAAACTACTTAATTTCTTCCCTTACTCTTTTATTTCTTTCTTGCACCCTTACTCTGTTTATCTCTTTCCTACACCCTTATCTTAAAACACTGAAGTAGTTTAGTATAGGAGCTGGCCTTCTCCGAATATTGGCACGAGGAGCATATCTTCTCTTCGGTCTTTCAATGTTGGTCTAGGTCTAGGGTGCATACACTTTACCCAAATCCTTTCCTGGGCAGATTTGATGACCAACAGGTAGTTTTATGAATTATTACAAAAGTTTATTTATGAGTTTTACATGCTTAATATATTACCATTATCATAGTTTCAATATTGCATGCTCATTTTATATCGTGTGGTTGATTTCTCATAAAGTTTCTAGAATCAAATGTTAACAAAAATATATAGGTTCTCTTGATGCAATAAAATTATTTAGGGAAAAAACCCTACCCAAAGGATTATCAATATGGAACTTCATATTAGATGGTTTGCAATTGATAAAGGAACATATTAGATGGTCAATGAGGGAAATTATACAAAAATTGTGTTTGATTTCTGGTTAAAGTTTTTTCCTCTTATCTCTAATTCAAAATGGAAACCATTAGCATGGTCATGCCTATATTGTAAAGGTCCAAAATTCAAATATTATATTAATGTGGGCAACAACTCTTGTTCATGGATTTCTATTAGTAACCTAGTTGAATGAGAGGAACTTAAACCAATTATTTGATGTTTTATAACTATTATTAGTATAATCATACTAAAGAGCTTATTCAATCCTATTAGTTTTATAACTATTATATTATTTGATGTTTTATTTTTTGGTAGGTGGTAGAAATTATATTATATGGGTTTTAATTTGTGCCCAAAACTAGCTACATAAGCATATGATAGAATATGTAGAAGGGCACAAAAATAGGGTGCCTACACCCTAGCCGTTCCATGAACCAGACCATAGAAAAGACAGACCCACGTAGGGGTTGCTTAATAGGAAACATAAAATCAAAAGAAAGAACCCAAAACCAAAACAAGACGCACGCAGGGGTCAAAATATTGATACCAAAATTTCCATGCATGGGAACAAAGCTTAAAATATAAACCAAAACAACTCTAATCATCGAAAATCTCTTTAGCTACAGAGTTATTTTGGCCATGTTTCTTGACCAGCAGTTTCATGGAGGCATTGATTCTATCCATACCACTAATGATGCTACTTAGGATGGTGTTGTAGATCAAATTGGTAATGGCTATCAGAGAAGTAGTTTTGTCACTTCCATCATCATAAATGCACTAAGGAGAGATCTGACCAGCTTCAAAGGCAGATATTTTGATGCGAGTAGACCTTCTATTCTGATTCAAGCTTTCTTCCATGATAGATTTTTGTTTAAGACATAGAGAGAGACCAATAATGGGATATAGAGTCTACTTATAGGTAGGGTACTAGGCTCCAAAAGTAGCTTCACTATTAATAGCATCTTGAGGGGAGAAAGACGAAATGAAATCAGATGGAGAAGAAGGCATGGTGGAATGGAGCGGAGAGGAAAAGGAGGCAGGTAGAATGGTGGCTTCAGCATGGTGATAAATGACAACAAAAAGACCTTTGTGGGTTGGTGAGGTTTGAGATTTCCTCTTCCTTACATTGTGTATGAAGTACCTGATTGAAAAATAAAGGAAATTTGGGATGTTCATCAGATTAAAACCTCTCAGGTGGTTGACCAGGGCAACATGAAAATTGAATAAAGGCTTAGATGGATCATTGAAAGTGAGGTATTGGAGGATGGGGATGATTTTTTTATGAAGGAATAGGGAGATATTCATGTTCAACTGCAATTCTCTTCCACTTGAAGGTCCTAGAGTAGTTCAAAAAACATTTGAGTTCAGGATCCCAATTATGTTTGTCCCTACGCACCACACGCCCATTTGCAATAAGCTCCATAACCTCAACCATCATCTTGAAAATTACTCGAAAGTGATGATTGTAAACAATGACATAGCCATTGTTCCAAGTATTGATAAAGGCATCTGTAATATCTTGCTCAGCCCCTTTGAATTTGCTAAGGAAAGGAATACGGCCTTGGACTTGTAGGAAGGATTGGGACAGAGGGTCAAGCTATAGACTAGTGGGTTCGAGCAAGGCCATGGAGATAGGGATGAAGGCCTAGGGACACCAAAAACTTAGGATAGAATAATCACCACCACAAGGGATACTCAAAGGCACTTTCCACCATACAATGAAATAGACCAAGGATTGATCAAATTTAACAAGCTCCTTAGTGTAAAATAAGGATGAAACTATGATCATGAATAGGGAATTGGTAAACCCATAGCATTGGGTTATGGGTCAATGGTAAAGGGCAATAGAGAAACTAGCCACAACACAAGACAACCACACATCCAAATTAAGAAAGTTTCCTATTTGAGCCAGTAACTATGGACTTTGGAACTGGGTGACCCTCATAGGTTTAGGTGAATTCTCATAGGACCAACTTTAAAACTTAACACCAAGAGCATAGTGAATCAACAAATGCTGACAAACAGGGAGTGTAATTCTATCAATGTGATACATATGCCACCCAATAGAAGAAACATATCTCTCAGGCCCGATTGTGCATTTCCAAGTCGACAACAGCAACATTAAAAATATTTTATGGAAAATTTTGGTGCTATATGGAAAGATTTATGTGATTGATCCCAACATTTGCAAGCAAATCAGTAGACTTGTTAGCTTCCCAAAATACATGGCATGTTGTAGTGTTGCTAAAATTTTACATCAATTTTGCATCATGACCTTTGCTCCATGAATAATAGTGTGCATGTTCCATGAAGAAATTTTATCATTGATGATAGAGTTTGTAACATTCATGGAATCCCCTTCAATTTGTAAATTCCCTGTGTGATCTATGAGAACTTTTAACCCTCTCTAAAAATCATGAGCTTTAACGTAGTGGTTAGTTTGGACACTCAAAAACTTAACATAAGCCACTATGATTCGTCTGTTGTGATCTTTGACCAGGCCTCTGACATTCATTGCACCCAGGTTTTCTTTAGAAGCACCATAATAATTAATTTTAAGCCATCCTATACGATGAGGTAACCAATGAGCACCAGTTCTGGGATGGGGATTAGAAGGAGTAGCATTGGGACTATGGGGAATACTGAGGGAATAGAAAAGAGTGGACTCAAGGGCAGAATCGGGTGGTTTGGTGCAAGGAAAAATCTTAGAGTTTTTAACAACAAAGGTGATGGTTTTTTTGGCCATATATATAGATTCCCTAATGGTGTTTGAAAATATTCTACTATTTCTTTCAAGCCATATCTACCACAAGAGATTATGGAGATAAAATTTCCACAAAGAAGACAACCTAGAATATTTGAAAGGCATGGGCCACTGGGAGAAAAAGAGAGCCAGTGAGTTGGGTTGGGCCTAGTAGATGTGAAAAGTGGACATGATATGATCCAGGACAAAATGGAAGAAAGAACATTCTACAAATATGTGGTTGACATATTCCCAAGCCACCAAACAAATATGGCATCTATTAAGAACAACCATCCCTCTCTTCATGAGATTATCAATAGTGAGAATCTTGTTTTGAATGGCCAACCAATAAAATGCAACAACTTTAGATATGAGGTGTTTAATCCAAAATATATTTAAAGGAATGTGAGAAGTTTACGGATTGAAAATCAATAAATGAGAATATTTGATAGAAAAATTACCAATCAGTTTCTTTTCAAAAAGGGATATCATGAGATATACCAGATGGAATTACAGTTACCCTTAGTAATATTGATAATTTTGTGATAGCATTTGAAGTTTGGGAATTAGCATTTGCAATGTGGAGCTCTTTCCATATTTTGGTTGGACTGAAGAGTCTATGAAATCAGTGACCTTTTTGCCTATGAGAGTATCTAGCAAAGGCTTCACCACTGAGACTCCATTGTTCTCACTAAGTGGGTGATTGAAAATCCACCTGTCTGTTCAAAAATTTATCCTCTTTCTAGTTCCAATATGCCATCTAGTTCTCCTTTGAATGAGAAGTCTAGTTTAGAGGATTGATTTTCAGAAAGTTGACCCAAATTTAGGAATATTTTCATCCATAAAAATCTAGGTTTCAGTGTATTTTTATTGATTATTGAAACCCATTCAAGATTAGATTTGGTATTCCTTTGACATGAAAACAACAAAAAAATAAAGATAAAGGAGGTGAGAAGCGATGAACTAGGGTTTTTGGAGCTAGGGAAAATCTAGGGCATCAGTTGGGTTGTCGAAGTGATTTCTGTTACTATGGATCTGAAGGCAAGATTGCTACCCTAGGAGGGTCCAATGGGGACTTCTCCGGATCCTCTCCTAGGGAGAAATAGCTCTTATGCAGATTTGTTAAAAGATAAATCTTCATCCAATACTGATGAAGCTCAAAGAACTGCATTTAAAATGTTCTTCATGGCTGCTGGAAACAGATCAACGACGCATCGAGTTAATGGATGCCTGCCACAGTCCAAATCAAGGCCCAAGATTGTCATTGAGCCAAGGATGGTCAAAGAAACAGTCTTATACAGAGCCAATCACGACTTGATCTGTAAATTCATGGGTATTCACCCTACCCTAAATTTTTTGCACTCCTGGGTCTGGCAAAACTGGGAGCCTCATGGTGAGTACTCTTTATGGTTTATTAGCAATGGGTATTTTATTGTTAGTTTTTCTTCTCTGGCCAATATAAATAGGGCTTTTGAATCATAAAAGAAGAATCATGGTCTGACATGATTATTTGTTCAACCCTGGAGAGTGGAATTCTATCCTTGAATTGAACCCACTGCTGTCCTAGTTTGGATCTGTTTGTATGCACTTCCAATGGAGTTTTGGAGTGAGAAGGTTTTGGAGATGATCGGTAATTCCCTTGGAAGACATTTGGGTGTCTCCAAAGACACAATAGAAGGGAACATAGCTATTTATGCAAGAATATGCATGGAAATGGATCTTAGCCAGCCTCTACCGACAGAGGTGGAAATTGAACTTGCAGGACTATCTTGGATTCAACAGCTGGATTATGAGGCTCTTCCCTTTAGATGTAGAGTTTGCCACAAATACGGGCATTTGGCCCGATTTTTCCCAAATAATATGAACACAAAAATTGAGGCTTCTCTAGGGATGTCAAACCTTCCTAAGGAGGGTAAGGCAACAATAAACAAAGAACCAACCAATACTTCTCAGGGTAAAGAAGCTCAGAGAAATGGTTTTGAACAACCCAAAATAAAGAGAAGGCAAAAGAAAAAAGATGGTAAAGAGCAAACCCATCTCATGTCTGCCAATAGGTATGAGATATTTAAGACACTAGTGGACCAAGAGGAACAATCAATAGAAGGAGTGGATGGTAATAGTGAAAATAATAACATCCATGTTCAAGCTCCTCTTTCATCTCCCCCCGTCATAGATCAGGTAATTGACCTCAGTGAGTTACCACAGTTAGAGAGTGTAGGGGCATTGATAGTGCATAACCAAGAGTAGCCAATAATTAAGGATGTCAGCATGGGAATAGCAGAAAAGAACAAATAAATACCAACTTTAGGGATAACTCAGGTGGAAAAGATATCAAAAAATAGCAACTCTCAAGGAGTGGGTAGAAAATCAAATAAGGAATTGCTAGCAGTTCAAGGAGACAAACTGATCACTGGAGGATCGGTGAGGCCAATAGATTCTTATTGCTCTCAAGGTAACCAATGATTATACAATCATGGAATGTTAGGGGTTTAAACAGTAGAACCCATCAATCTGTTGTTCGAAGACTCTTAGAAAAATGTAAAACATATTTTTTGCTTATTTAGGAGACAAAAATGTCGTTATATCTTATGTGTAAAATAGTTAACAGAATTTGGAGGGGTGCTGGTCATATGGAAGTGGCTGCACAAGGTTCCTCAGGGGGGATTGTTACTCTTTGGAACTCTCTTGAATGGTCTGCAATAGAACATCTAGCTTGGAGAGGTGTTCTCACATCACATTTTAGGAATAATGTCACAATTGAACATGTTTTAATCACAAATTTTTATGGGGCTCAAAACCTTGATGGTCAGAGGCTTCAATGGAAAGTTGTGCATAACATGAGAATATCAAGGGAAGATTTAGACCGGATTATTGTTGGGGATTTTAATGCTAAATTATCCTCTAGAGATCAGGAAGGGGGAACCCCAATTTTGGACCCAAGGGATCGACTTATGATTGCCCAAGTCCAGGCTTTACACTTAGTGGATATTAAATGCCCTGGAACCAACTATACTTGGACTAATAAGAGGAGGGAGCCACATAGCAGGAAGGTAAAGTTAGACCATTTTTTGGTTTCAGAGGAGGCATTTGTAAAATGGAATACAAAATTTCAGATTTTGGAAGGTCCAGTTTTAGATCACTTTCCCATTTTTTTGGAAGGAGGGACTAAGACAGGGCAGCATCACAAACCATTTAAATTTGAGAATTTTTTGTTACAAAAAGAGGAAGTTCGAAATAAAATTCCGTAGTTGTGGGAAGAAGGCCGCCCAGCATATGGGACAACAATGTTTAGATTCCACAAACAACTTCATTATGTCAAAGCTCAACTGAAACATTGGAGGCGAGCTAACAAGACAGAATTCTAGGTCCAAAGAGCTCCTTTGGTGGCCAGATGGGATGAGGTTCAAAAAAGCTTTAGGGAAGGAACAATTACAGAGAAGCTCAAAGCTGAGGATGATGCCTTGCGTAAAGCGATTGAGAACATTGACAACCAAGAGGAGACCTACTGGAAATAGAGAGCAAGAACCACTTGGTTATTAGAAGGTGATAGAAATACCAATTTTTTCCATCGGACTGCTTGTGCTAGGAGACAGATGAATAACATGGAAGCTCTTCAAGATGAGAACGGGCACTCCTTTGATACACTTCCAGGTATGCATTCCCATTCAATGGATTATTTTTCTAAACTTTTTAAGGAAAGTATGGTGCAAGATGAAGAGGCTCAAAATGACGTTATTGTTGTCATACCTTTCATTATCTCTAAAGAAGAAAATCAGACCCTTCTTAAACCCATTGATAGAGAGGAACCGAAGAATGTGGTCTTTGGAATGAGCACCGAAAAAACTCCGAGTCCAGATGGCTTTCCAATTGAGTTTTTTCAGGCCTTTTGGGATAACTTGGAGGAGGATGTAATGGCTGTTATAGAGGAGTCCAGAGGTAGTAAAAGAATTCTTAAAGAATTAAATAATACTTTCATTACCTTAATTCCAAAATGGGAGGAGGGGGTACATATTTCAGATTATAGACCTATTTCCTTATGCAATGTGATTTATAAAATAATCACAAAGGTAATGGCTGAGTGGCTAAAACATATTTTACATAACATTATCTCCTCTTAGCAAGGGGGTTTTGTAGAGGGTAGGTAGATCCTAGATGGGGTGGTTCTAGCTCAGGAGGCAATCCATTCAATGCAAACATCTGGTAATAAAGGAATTTTCATAAAATTAGATATGTCAAAGGCTTATGATAGGGTGGAGTGGAGCTTCTTGGCAAAGATGATGGCAGCCTTTGGTTTCTCTCAGGATTGGATAGAATGGGTCATGAGTTGTGTTTCTACTCCGACATACTCAGTGTTAATCAAGGGTCTTCCCTCGCAACCATTTGGAGCCACTCGAGGCCTTCGTCAAGGGGATCCTTGCTCTCCCTATCTTTTTCTCATATTGGCTGAAGGACTAGGCAAACTTTTCTTGAGGAGAAGACAACAAGGTTTGCTAACTGGTATCAAGGTGGGTGAGGAAGTTTTGACTCACCTACAGTTTGTGGATGATCATTGGATTGGTGGGAGTGGCCAGCTTCAGGGAAGCAAAAATGATCAGAGATACTCTTAGTGTCTACCTTAGGGCTACAAACCAAGTCATCAATGATAAAAAATCCAAAGTGGTCTTTTTCAATCTTGTTCAAAGGCTTCAGGAGAGATTTTTATAGATCTTGGGATTCACAAGGACTTCTCTCCCAGTGGTTTACTTGGGGGTCCATTTGCACTTTAAAAAACTAAAAATAGATATCTGGAGGAATCTTTTGGATTGTATCAAGGATAGAATTAATCATTGGTCTCACAAATGGTTAAGCTATGGGGGTAGATTAACTTTTTTACAGTCATTCATTCAGGCCATGCCAATTTATAAATTCTCTATCCTGGCTACCCCACATACTATATGGAAAGAGTTGGACAATATGGCTAGAAAATTTGTATGGGAAGGAGTAAAAGGAGAGAGGAAATGGGCCTTAGTAGGTTGGGACAAAGTAACCCAGCCCAAGGTAAAAGGAGGTTTGGGAATGATAAGATTCAAGATAAATAATAAAGCTTTGGTTGGAAAGCTTTACTGGAGGTGGATTTCCCAACCAACTTCCTTATTCGGTAGAATCCTAACCAGTAAATATCTGGGACATGTTAACCCAAATGAGGTGGGCCGTTTCCCTTTGGATGGTACTGGATCCTTAGTGTGGTAGGCTCTCAAGTTAGGATCTTAGGTAGTAAAAGATCGATTATTTTGGAAAGTGGGGAGAGGGGAGAAGGCACATTTTTGGACAGATTCATGGGATCAATACCCACCTATCATTGTTGAATTTCCTGAATTACAACCAATAAAATTAGCCATTGAAACCAAGGGATGGGTCCAAATTGAAATTTATTTCACCACTAGTCAGCTGGGGGAGTATAAGTTTAAGCAGTTCAAGAAGTTGGATGAGTGGCCAATTTCAATCCCTCCGAATTTGGCACCCATCATGACTAAAATCTTGACATAAATATTTCTCACAGGTAGAGACGAGGAGGATGAATTAGCTTGGGGCTATGGGAGCCTTGGTGTCTACACAATGAAGTACAGATAAGACAATATCCTTCTAGAGCCTCCCCCTCATACTTATCAAGTTGAGGATTGGAGAAATATTTGGCATTCCAAAGGTTGGCTAAAAGTAAACTTTTTGCCTGGCAGTTCATGCACAATGGAATTCTCACTTTTGATAATCTCAGATGTAAAGGAATCATCGGTCCTTCTCAATGTGTCTTATGCTACAAGAGCGAGGAAACAGTTTATCACTTGATGTTTGAGTGCCATTTCACGCGCCATATTTGGAAGAGATGGTTTTCATATTATAAAATTCAAGTTAATGGTGACTTGAATCAGATTAATATCTAGGAAATATGGAAGAGGGGTAGATTTAAATCTAAAGCTCTTCGTATTGGTTAGGAGCTTGGATTAAACTTTATTTGGTGGCAAGTGTGGTTGGAGATAAATGCTAGAATATTTAGAGAAACTTTTTCTTCATTAGATGGAGTTTGGCAGGTCATTTGGAGCAAAGTCACAGAAATTGTGGTCGTCTATGCTAAAGAGGAAACTCAGGTTGTTATTGGGGCAATGGAAGAGGGAGTTGAAGTGCAAGAGGGATAGGACAGAGCTAGTTGGAAACCACCCCCATGAAGGTTGGATTAAAATTAATACTGGTGGAGCTGCAAAAGGCAATCTGGGTAGAGCCGGAATTGGAGTGGTTTGCCGGAATCATGTTGGAATAGTGCTCTATTGGGAACTGCAAGGCTTGGGAAGAGCCACAAACAATGAAGCAGAAGCCATAGCTATCAAATCTTCTTCTATTTGGGCAGTTAAACAGGGCCACAGGAGGATAATACTTGAATAAAATTCTCAAATAATGGTTGGAGCTCTAGATTGCATGAGGAACTTTGCTTTGAAAGCATGGAGGTTGAGGATTCTTGTCACTCAAATTAAGGAATTATGGAGGGAATTAGATGATGTTATTCCAGTTTATGTTAGTGGAGATTTAAACAAAGCGGTCGACTTCCTGGCTAAGATGGGTGCTGAGAAGGAGGTAGGGGTTCAGTTGCACAGTGACATGGCTATTGAGGATGAGGTGATTAGGTAGGGTCTTGAAATGTCCTTGAGCTAATGATCAAAGAAAAAGCAAAGGGAGGAAAGGTGTCACGATTTTATGACATGTTGCTTCGTCATGGCCAAGGGAGGAAAGGTGTTGTGATTTCGTGACATGTTGCTTCATCACGGCCAAGGGAGGAAAGGTGTCACGATATCGCGACATGTTGTGCCATCACAGTCACTGGAGGAAAGATGTCACGATATCGCGACATGTTGTGTCATCGTGGCCAAGGGAGGAAAGGTGTTGCGATATCGCGACATGTTGCTTCATCGCGGCCAAGGGAGGAAAGGTGTCATGATATCGTGACATGTTGCTTCATCGCGGCTAAGGGAGGAAAGGTGTCGCAATTTCATGACTTGTTGCTTCGTCGCGGCCAAGGGAGGAAAGGTGTCGCAATTTTGCGACTTGTTGCTTCGTCGTGGCCAAGGGAGGAAAGGTGTCACGATATCGTGACATGTTGCTTTGTCATGGCCAAGGGAGGAAAGGTGTCACGATATCGCGACATGTTGCTTCATCGCGGCCAAGGGAGGAAAGGTGTCATGATTTCATGACATGTTGCTTCATCACGGTCAAGGGAGGAAAGGTGTCACAATTTTGCAACATGTTGCTTCATCATGGCCAAGGGAGGAATGGTATCACGATTTCCTGACATGTTGCCTTGTCGCGGCCAAGGGAGGAATGGTGTCGCGATATCGTGATGTTGAGTGGTGTTTTCACCCAATTGTGAAAGCACACTCTCCGGTAGGATCTGAGTCCAAAAATCCTCTGCTTGCAAAGAAATTATAACAAGATAATTTCTCCAAGGTTCCTGTTGTGCTGGCCTTTTTGTTTACCAAAATTGTTGTTCGATTTAGAGGCTGGGAATACCTTAGGGTTGCAAGTGCATG
Source organism: Wollemia nobilis (assembly GCA_028583015.1). Classification (NCBI taxonomy): domain Eukaryota; kingdom Viridiplantae; phylum Streptophyta; class Pinopsida; order Araucariales; family Araucariaceae; genus Wollemia; species Wollemia nobilis. The sequence continues at coordinate 21,166,925 of JAQPPZ010017235.1, forward strand.
TTAACAAGGGGCACTGTGGTTTATTTAATTTGAATTTGCAATGGACTCCATGTGAATAAATGTAAGAAATAAATCTATTTGATCTTAGGCTTTGATGGATTTTCAGATTATTTACTTGAAAAAGAATATTTAAGATGCAGAAACTAAAATGAGGGTTTGAAAAATAAAATAAATGCAAATAAAAATGAAACTAAACTACATCCAGAGTGCGGCCATCCCGATTGACAAAACCGAAGACAATGAGGTTTCTGCATGCAACCTAACCTATTGAACCTGCAAATTCGCACAATCCAGATAAGCTAGGTGCGGGTTTCTGGGGTTTTTACTGTAATTTCAGACTTAGACATTCGCATGAAGCAACCAAGAACACTTGCATTAAACTCCACCTAAAAGCCTAGAAATCTGAAAGGGAAATGTAAGACATTAAATCATGCACACAGAAAAGACTCCTTCTTTCTCATCAATAAGATGCCAACTCTCTGTATTTCTGTATTAAAATGATATATCAGTAGCAATTACAGAATGTTCCAGGCATGACAAATCCAGAACAAATGAAGGAAATTGCTCCAAGTGCAGGCCCAGAATGGCATGCAGCCCTTGTCTCTGCAACTCTGCTAGCAGCAATTTCCAACCCTTCTTTCAATCTGCGCTTTTGATTTTATACTATCTGGCGTGGCTCTTCGGTTCACCTGCGTCGCTTCGTTTCACCTTCCAGAATGCGTCTTTTCAAATTCCCTGCCTTTTCGTTGCTTTTGATTCATGTTTGATGCCGAAACGTTCGAAATCTTCTGTTGCATGTAACGCTTCTGCAACTCTGACACCTGTGTGCCACGTGTCTCATGCTTTCTGCACCTTCTGCAACGGTCCCATGTAAATCATGACGTTTTTATGCATGCAGCTTGTTCCTCGGTCAACACAGCGAAAATGAAACAGGTCGCGATATCGCGACGTTTTTCGGCCCACAGCCTTCTTGCCTTCTTGCCCAACGAAAACGCGACATGTCGCGAAATCGTGACGCTTTTCTCATTCCGTACTATTTTCCCGCAACCTGTCACGAAATCGTGACGTTTTTCCATTTCGGGCACCTTCGCTGCATGCTGTCGCGATATCGCGACGTTTTCTCGCTTCGTACCATCGGCCACTTTTCGCGAAATCGCGACCCCTTTTCGTTTCGCTTTGCTCTTCGATTTCGACCATTTTCTGCTTCATGCCTTCTTCGATTTCTGATTTCGACCATTTTGCACTTCATGCACCTTTTATTTTTTTCCATATCGCTACCATTTTCATCTTCATGCCTTCTCACTCCGATTTCTGACCATTTTACTTCATCTTTCATTTCATTCTTTCATACCATTCTATCACGATTTCGCGACCATTTTGCACTTCATGCACCTTTGCTGATTTTTGTCACGATATCGCTACCATTTTCGTGCTTCATGCCTTCCTGTCGATTCTGTCGTGATTTCGCGACCATTTTGCACTTCATGCACCTTTGCTGATTTTTGTCGCGATATCGCTACCATTTTCGCTTCGTTCTGTTTGACCGGTTTGACCCACGATTTTGCGACATGTCGCGATTTCGCTACGCTTTCCCATTTGCCTTTCTCTCTCCTCTTTCGGCCGCGACGGAGCAACATGTCGCGATTTCGTGACACCCTTTCATTTTTGGCTGCGACCGCGCAATACGTCGCGATATCGCGACACTTTTCTGGCTTCGGCCGCGACGGAGCAACATGTCGCGATTTCATGACATGTCGCGATTTCGCGACACTTTCTACACTTGTGCATTTTTTTGCCCCTTTTTCTTGAATTTTAGCATCTGGGTCATTGAGATTCCTTTTGAAAGCATGCAAAAAATATGGGTCCCCAATTTTGGGGTGTGTTGTGGATCAGCCACAACAAATGGCGACTCTGCTATCAAATGCTCTTGAGCATTTTAGTGAGAACCCAACCTGAAACATATACAAACTCGGAAACATGTGTTAGCACATAAGCAATATAAACAAATGCCCAAAGATCAGAAGTACATGAATCATCAGAATCATCGAGTATTAGCTCAGTGTGTGTAATGAATTTCTTTCCCTATCGTTTGAAATTGATCCACATTCCATTGTCAGTTTTGCATGAATGCATATATGAGATTGTGAATGATTTGTGTAACCTAATGAACAGGCTAGGAGGTCTTGCTCTTATAAAATGCATAGTCTTTCTTCTAGTATCATGTACAAACATTCAAGATTGCCAAACCCTCTTAGGATCCACTAATGAATTGTTTTATTATATCCCAAAGTTGGTTATGAGTCCCTACTATCTTGAACCCATGTGCAAGTGAATGTGAAATCAGAACTTTGGGGAATCAGACTCCCAACCAACCGAGATGAGAGCTTAACCCTATCCTTACTATTCTGATTTAGAGTTCATTACCTCACTTTGAGCAAAATAATTTAACCAATTATGGAAGAAATGGTCACGCTAGTCTAACCCTTTGGACAATCAGTGGTCTTGTTTTTTAGACAAGACATGTTGCCATGCATGGGCATATCTAACCCCACAATCCAAAACTTATCTTCATTTCTTTGGACCTTGGGGATGACTACCCATCCTTGCTAGGGACATGTAGTACGATCCTTCCAATCCAAACTTTAGATGTAAATGGAAACTATTAATTTTATTGCTTAGACCTTGGGGATGACCACCCATCCTTTGCAGAGGACAAGTAGTACGATCCTTCCAATCCAAGATTTATTATGAAATGAGACACAGGAGCTTTGGGGAATCAGATTCTCAACCTAAGTGAGATGAGAATTCATGCCCTATCCTTACTACTCCATGTAGGTCAAATCAAAGCTTTGGGGAATTGGATCCTCAACCTAAGTTCGATGAGGATTTAACCCTATCCTTACTACTTTGACTTTAGGCTTTAAGCTCTATGGAAGTGGTCAAAACCACTGTTTTAAGGATCATGTTGCATAATAGGATAGACCTGAAATACTTCTTTCGCCCAACCTTTCCTTCCAAGTTAGGTTTTGATCATTTTGCTCAAGATCCTTTTTAATGTATAAGACGTGCTTGGTTCAAGATATCTCAAGACTCAGTTTCCAACCTTAGGATTTTTCTTATATTTATGTTATAACACAACCCTAAGAGGATTTGACATACTTTAATGATTTGTACCTAAGATGCATATGCAACTAAGATGGAATGTATATGTAAAGTGAGATGTAACATGAATGCATTATCTCTTGAATTGCAAATGAAATATTTGTCATACAAAACTGACTCCTTCATGCATCACAAATTTCAAACGATATAACTTAAAATGTTTGTGTGACTTGTGGAGCTTTTACACAATAATTCCAATATTTCATATTCTCCTAATCTTAAGCATAAGTTGACATCTCAATTTTTTAATAATTTTTTTTTTATCTTTTTTTTTATTTATTTATTTTTTATTTTTTATTTTTTTTCAAAATAAACAAAACATGTCAATTGAAATCAAACCCACAACCAAAATCCTAACTAGGCTAACAATCCTAAACAAAAACAAAATCTGAAAATCCCCACCAAACCGAAAAGAATAACATCAAAATCTCACAACCTAAGGGCTAAAATAATGCTTTAAAATCTGCCCATTAACCGGTAGCATAAAATCTCTCCCTTCTAAAGTTTTTAGCCTGAAGGTATTCTTCCCAAGAATCTCTGAAATCTGGTAGGGGCCTAACCAAAGACAATCAAACTTTTGATGATTCCCTTTTTCCTCATGTCTTTTGTCCCATAGTAATACCAAATCTGAAATTCTGAATGACTTAACTTTGGCCCTTCTATCAAACCATCTTTTGATAACTTCCTGGTGTTTATTCATGTGATTCATGGCTTCTTCTCTCTTTTCATCAAGGTGCAGCAAATGACTTAACCTGGCTTCAACTTGATCATTTGTCCCCAAGTACTCTTGTATGAAATGCAAGGTCTGCAACTTCAAATTTGCAGGAAATATCGGGTCTTGCCCATAGACCAAATGATAGGGAGTATTCCCTATGGATTCCTTTACTCTAGTCCTATCTGCCCAAAGGGCAAACTTCAATTGGCTGTGCCAATCCCGAGGGTTCTTTTCCAACAATTTCTTAATGATGTTCAACAAATTTTTATTTGAAGATTCGGCCAGACCATTTCCTTGAGGATAATAATTGGATGCAAATTTTAAGCTCACTTTGTTGTCATATGCCCAATCTGCAAATTGCGTAGAAATGAAAGCTTTACCATTGTCACTGACAATAGAATCGGGCATTCCGAATCTTGTTATAATTTGGTCCTCAAGGAATTTTATTACAACGTCTGTAGTGGCATGTTTAGTAGGAATCGCTTCTGTCCACCTTGTACAGTAGTCTGTAGCTGTCAATATAAATTTATGAGAATCAGAAGAATTTGGGTTAATAACCCCAATAAAATCTAGTCCCCACTGTGCAAATGGTCTCATTTCAACTACAGGTTGTAATGGCATGGCTGCATTTCTTTCTCTATTGGCAACCACTTGACAGATATGACAAGATCGTACATGGGCATGTGCATCTTTGAAAATGTGGGGCCAGTAGTATCCTGCTCTCAGGATTTGATGCGTTGTAGCATTTGCAGCACCATGACCAGTTCCATGTTTCCCGTGAAATTCCTGCAACACCCTGGCAGCTTCTTCTTTGTTCGAGCACCTCAGGTAGATCCCTTCATGATTCTTCCTGTAAAGAACACCAGATTTCATCAGATAATTGATAGACTTAAGCCTTAAAGCTCTTCTCTGGGTTGAATTCAGATTAGAAGGACACTTACCAGTCAATAAAAATTGCACAATATCAACATACCAGTCATCCTTAGCAATGTATTCTATGTTCGAGTATTGGCATGTTATTTGCGGATTATTTTCTGCGATCGCCTTCGCCAGTCCCTGTCCTCGAACTAGTTTCATAGGTTGGATTTCGAGATCAAATTCTTGGATGGTGGAAATCCATTTCCCTCTTTTCTCACCTAGTTCGTTTTGTAAAAACATGGTCTTAACAACAGAGTCGGGCACGATGGCAATAACTCTGTCGTGCACAATGTAATGCCTAAATTTTTTCACCGTTTTAAAAAGTGCGTACATTTGCTTATCAAGGATTGAATACCTTAATTGAGCATCTTTTAGGGGGGCACTTAAAAATGCTATGGGATTTTCTGCACTATCCTCGCCTTTTTGGGTTAAGACACTCGCAAAAGAGTGTTCTGATGCAAAAGCATAAATATAGAAAGGCTTAGAATAGTCTGGACTTATGAGGACCGGGGCCCTGGAAATGGCATCTTTGATGTTCTAAAAGGCCACTCTACTTTCCTCGTTCCATTTTACATCCACATCCTTCTTGAGCATCTTGTTCAGAGGTTTTGCTATCTCAGCAAAGCTAGAGATAAACTTCCTCACAAAATTAACTCGCCCAAAGAAAGACCTCAATTCTTTTTTACTACTCGGGAGAGGTAAGTTTTGGATAGCCTGTATCCTTTCTGGGTCGATGGATATGCCCTCTTTTGAAATGATGTGACCAAGCAATTTTCCTTCTGTAACTCCGAAAATGCACTTTTTGGGATTTAAGGAAATTCCATGTTCTCTGCATCTTTGAAGCACTTTCTTTAAATCTTTGACATGGTCCTCTCTCTTCTTCGAGAATACTGGAATATCATCCACATACACGATGATACATTTGCCTATGAGCCCTTTGAATGCATAATCCATGGCGCGTTGAAAAGTTGCACCAGCATTTAGCAGTCCGAACGACATTCTCTTATATGCAAATGTCCCCCACTTGGTGGTGAAGGCTGTTTTCATCCTGTCATTTGGATGTATAAGAATTTGGTTGTATCCAGAATATCCATCAAGAAAGGACATCATTTCGGATCCATTTACCGTTTGTAGAATTTCATCAATTGAAGGCAATGGATAATTATCCTTTTGAGAGGCTTTATTAAGATTTCAAAAATCTATGCACAGCCTAATCTCTCCGCTCTTTTTTCTTACTGGAACGAGGTTAGCAACCCAGGTTGAGTGCCTAACAGGAAAAATGATTTTCGCTTCCAATAATCTTTTGACCTCCCTTTCGATTAAAGGCTCCAATAGCGGGTTAACAACTCGTTGTCTTTGCCTAAAAGGCTTGGAGTCTGGCTTCAAAGGGATGGTATGTGTGATAATGTCTTGGTTGTATGTCTTCAGCTCATTGTAATTCCAAGCAATGCAATCTATGAAATGCTTCAATGCCTGCATTATGTTGCTCCTTTCTTCATCTGTACATGCCTTTGCAATGTACACCTCCTTTGGATTGTCTGCACTCCCTAGATTAATTAGATCACACGCATCTTTAGGGAGTGGGACCCTTTTTCCTTTCTTGGTCTTGCATCCCACGTCGAACATTTTTTCCAATGAAACCACGTCTTTAGGTATTTTGTTGGATTGATACGCAGTTTCAATTTCATTTTCTGTTTCATCTTGCCACCTTTGTTCCTCATCAATCACCTGATTTTCAAAAATACCCGAGTTCGTGACAAATTTAAAAATGTGTCTGTCACTTTCAAAAACCTGGAAATTCTTGACATTATCGGGTATTGATGGACAAGGAACTAATTCAATGGAAAATTTTTTACACCTTTTTATATCAACCGGGTTTAACATGCCCGCGATGACTGCAAGAGAGTCTGCTATTCGATTTCCTTTCCTAGAAATAAGGGCTATATTGAACGCATCGAACTCCTCAATGAGGTCCATAACCCTAGTTCTATAAAGGCTTAGTCTCCTGTCACGACATGTATATTGTCCTTTGATCTGCTTGACTACCAGCTCGAAATCTCCCAAAACCTTCAAGCATTTAACTTGCTTGCTCAATGCTAGACGTAAACCAAAGATCAATGCTTCGTATTCTCGCCACATTATTCGTGCAAGGAAATTGCAATCTGTAGGCAGCCAATAATGGTTTACCTCCTGGGCCAGTGAGCTCGACTCCGACTCCTCGCTCCCTGTCTAGATTTTGATCCATCGAACCTGAGCAACCACGTGCAATCATTTTCCTCAGAAGAGCCACCATGACATGTTTCCTCTTTAGGCTCTTCAGTAGCTTCCTCAACGTCAAGTGCATAAACCCCCAGTTCTGGCTCAGAAAACTGGACTTCATTTGGCTTGTTAAATTTTGTTATGATCTCCTTAAGCCTCGGTTCATTTTCCACTCTGATTTGATTTGCAATTCCTTTCCACGATAGCCACATGTGTGAGCAGTCTATTGAAAAATAGCCATTCAGAGTTTTCATCCAATCTCTCGCAAGTAGCATTCCATATCTACTTGGGATATTAACAACCAGAATGTCGACAACCTGCTGGACCCTGGGTTCAGAATTTAATTGAATCTTGACATCATATAGGGTCCCTACCACATTTACCTCTGATCTGTCCAGTTGCAGGACCTTGCATTTGGATGAAACAGGTTGCAGACCCAACATTTGACATATCTCCGAAGGCATGAGGTTGCTCGTGGCACCCGTGTCCACCAAACAGTTATGCAAATTCTTGCCCGCAATTCTCAGAGTCAGTAAGAATGGCGGGACATCCCGTCTCTCCTTTCGCAAAATCAGATGGGACTCAACTCCCTTTTCCTTCCACATTTGATCAGGTGAGTTCAGAGCTTTTATCAACGCCTCCTTTTGGCCAGGCAATCTAGCCGCATCCAAGAACGAAAGGCTAGATTTGGACTTCTTTAGATCCTCCACTATGTCATAGTTTGGTTTTTCGAATTTGACTATCTTCTGCACGTCATTAGACATTTCTCTTCTGAGTGGAGGAGGAGGATTATTATTTGCCTTAGTATCCGGAGGAAGAATAGAGTTGTTTGGAGGTGTTGATGAGGTTTTAGGGGCTTTAGATTTACTTCTCAAATGGTATCCATGATTCCCCTTTCTGAAATCTCGAAAAGCTTGCACCTCCTGTTCCAAAATTTCGTCTTCTTCTTCCTCACTGTCACCTTCTTGATGATATACAGCTTCCATCACCATAATATTATCATCTTGATGTTGCGACGGACCCTCATTTGATACCAGTTCCAAATCATCAACTTGTGCCTGAAGACAATGAGTGTATCTAGCAATTTCAGGACAATTCCTCTCATTGTGTTCTTTTGTGTTGTGCAACCTACACCCTCTTTCCCATGCCAAATCTGAAAGATTCAAAAGGGAATTGGATTGACTAGGTCCTGCAGAAGTATCTAGTTGATTAGCAATGGGAGCGGGTACTCCCCCATTGTTTGGCTTGGTGTTCCAGTGTCTCCCTCTATTGTTAAAATTTTGATTTGAGTGAGGGGCATGGGATTCATACTTCTGTTGTTGAACCCTGTCATTGCTCAGTTTATGAACTAATTTCTTGAGCTCCTCGACCTCTGAATAAATCTCCTTCGGTGGAATCCCATTATTGTTAACCCCCGTTGGATTTGCATAATTGATGGGGTCTTGATTCAACATTTGGGTCGGGTTTTGAGGAATTTGATTCCCATATGGATTGACACTTTGAATCGGAGTTGGATTTGGAAAAGGAACTATAGCCTGAGGATTAACTTGGCTGGTTCCTTGCATAGTCGATTGACTATTCTGCAGAAATGCGGGAACAGGTGGAATGGATGTGATTGGTTGGATTGGAATGGGTGCATACGCAGGTGCTGGTGGATACGGCTGCTGATATGGGAAGGTGTTCATGCTTGGCATTTGAGGTGCCATGATCTGATTTGCCAAGGGAGCTTGACCATATGGAGCATACTGTCCCATCATAGGCATCTGGGGAAACCCGTAGCCTTGTGGTGTCATTTGCTGCTCGATGGTCATGGCTTCATTATAGGCTAAAGCCAGCGTGGTGACTTGAGGATTGCGTCTTGCAAACATGGCTGTCATGGGGTCCAATGCCCCAAAATATATCTATAAAGCCACTGCGGGATCGATGGCAAAATGTCGAACTGCTCTATTATAGCACTTTTGGAATTTCTGGTTGAATGTTCTGATTGGTTCCCCTTGGCCCCTTTTGCATGTAATAAACTGATTGTAAATGGTTGCGGGATCCAAGGGTGACCTAAATTGATTAACAAAGGCGTTTTCCATTTGCGTCCATGAAGTAATTGAACCAGTTGGTAAGCATATGTACCATTCATATGCTATTGGATCTAAGCTCATGGGGAAAAGTCTGCAAGCCACATCTTCATGTTGGACTTGCAGTCTAATTAAAACATCCCTATAGGCTTGGATATGTTCTTCTACTGTTCTTGGGCCATCTGGTTTGTATTTAGGCAAAAATATTTCAATGTTCTTGGGGATTTCATGGATATCCCCAACAATGTTCAAAGGAATATTGTTAGCTCCATACCAAGGAGCTGCTGGAGGTTGAGCCATTTGACTCAAAATTGATGAAGACAACCCTACAATAGCAGTAGAAATATTACTGATAATAGGAACACTAGTGGCAACTGATATTACTGGCGTAGGTCCACTCGATGTTCCTGGAGAAAACAGGTCTTTTGTGACTGGTGAGCTTACGACTTGCTTGGTTTTATTCTTGGGAGTACCAAGTAAGGTCATGAAAAATGGTTTCTCCGGTTGTTTGGGACCTGGTCGCAATACGACGCGGTGGGTCCAGCCTGCCTGATGAAACCCTCGATTATTTCAAAGAAAATCTGCAACAAAAGAAAACAAAAGCTGCAGTTTAGCTGTTTGTGAGTTTTAAAAGATGATTTGAAAATTAAATCAAAAAGATATTACTCATGTATGAAAATCAAAATAGAGTAAACCGATTCGGGCCCTCCTTCTAGCGCCAATCTGTTGAGTGGTGTTTTCACCCAATTGTGAAAGCACACTCTCCGGTAGGATCTGAGTCCAAAAATCCTCTGCTTGCAAAGAAATTATAACAGGATAATTTCTCCAAGGTTCCTGTTGTGCTGGCCTTTTTGTTTACCAAAATTGCTGTTCGATTTAGAGGCTGGGAATACCTTAGGGTTGCAAGTGCATGTTAACAAGGGGCACTGTGGTTTATTTAATTTGAATTTGCAATGGACTCCATGTGAATAAATGTAAGAAATAAATCTATTTGATCTTAGGCTTTGATGGATTTTCAGATTATTTACTTGAAAAAGAATATTTAAGATGCAGAAACTAAAATGAGGGTTTGAAAAATAAAATAAATGCAAATAAAAATGAAACTAAACTACATCCAGAGTGCGGCCATCCCGATTGACAAAACCGAAGACAATGAGGTTTCTGCATGCAACCTAACCTAAAAACCCTAGAAACCCGCACCTAGCTTATTTGGATTGTGCGAATTTGCAGGTTCAATAGGTTAGGTTGCATGCAAAAACCTCATTGTCTTCGGTTTTTTCAATCGGGATGGCCGCACTCTGGATGTAGTTTAGTTCCATTTTTATTTGCATTTATTTTATTTTTCAAACCCTCATTTTAGTTTCTGCATCTTAAATATTCTTTTTCAAGTAAATAATCTAAAAATCCATCAAAGCATAAGATCAAATAGATTTATTTCTTACATTTATTCACATGGAGTCCATTGCAAATTCAAATTAAATAAACCACAGTGCCCCTTGTTAACATGCACTTGCAACCGAGCTCTGGCGATTTGGCGGGAAAATTTTTGTGACGGCGTCTGGTGTTGCTCGAGGGATTCTGGCCCGAAGATCTTGCCTGGGGCATTGGGGGGTTGATTTTGATTTCGTCTGAAGGTTCATTAGTGGTCCCGGGAGGGCCCGATGGGGTCTCCTCCAGTTTCTCCTGCTGGGAGAAAGACTTCATATGCTGAGAAGTTGAAGGATAATCCCTCGCCTTCCACTGATGGAGCTCAGCGGAATGCTTTTCAAACGATACTCAAGAATGTTGCCAATGGCCCAAATGCTCACCGCGTTAATGGATGCCTCCCGCAATCCACTTCCAGGCCTAAGATTGTAATAGAACCAATGCTGGTCGAAGATACAATCGTCTACCGAGCTAATCACGACTTGATCTGCAAATTCATGGGCATCCGGCCCACACTGAATTTTCTGCATACCTGGGTTCGCCAGAACTGGGAGCCACACGGTGAGTACTCTTTATGGCCTATAAGCAATGGGTATTTCATCATAAGTTTCTCTTCTTTAGCAGATAGAAACAGAGCATTTGAATCAGAAAAGAGAAACCACGGACCAGCAGGGTTATTTGTCCAACCCTGGAGAGTGGGTTTCGACCCCCGCATCGAACCCACGGCTGTCCCGGTCTGGATCCGGCTGTACGCTCTCCCGATGGAGTTTTGGGGTGAGCAGGTGTTGGAACTAATAGGTAATTCCCTAGGCAGATTTTTGGGAGTCTCCAAAGATACCATAGAGGGTAATACTGTTGTCTTTGCTAGAATATGTGTAGAGATGGACATTAGTCGGCCTCTACCAGCTGAGGTGGAACTTGAGCTTGCAGGAGTACCCTGGATCCAGCAGCTAGACTATGAGGCCCTACCTTTCAGGTGCCGAGTATGCCATAAGCATGGACATTTGGCAAGGTTCTGCCCAAACGTAGTGAGCACAAAAACGGAGGCTCCGAGCGGAATGTCAAACCGCCCTAGAGAGGGTAAGTCCAGTCCGGTCAATGAACCCTCTAGCAATTCTCCAGGTCCTGATGCTCAGCAGGATGGCTTTGAACAGGTGAAACGAAAGAGAAACAAAAAGAAAAATGGCAAGGAGCAGGTACAGCTCAAGCCAAACAATCGGTATGAAATTTTTAAGTCATTAGTGGATCTGGAGGACCAATCTATGGAGGGAGTGGTTGGGAATGGTGAGAATGTCAACACTCCACCTCTTGTTTCTCCTTCCTTCACTCCTGTAGTAGAACAGTGACTGTGCCAGCTGAGAACCTGCAGTCAGAGAATCCAGGGGCATTGGTTATACACTCCCCAGCACAGCCGGCTATCAAAGATGTCACCATGGGAAATGCAGATAAAAACAGAGAAAGGCCTGCTTTAGGGATTACCCAGGTGGAAAAGAGATCTAGAAACAATAACTCTCAAGGAGCGGGAAGAAAATCCAATAAGGAACTACTAACAGCGCAAGGAGATAAGCTAATCAATGGAGGATTGGTGAGGACCATTGATTCTTACTGCTCTCAAGGTTTTCAATGATTATTCAATCTTGGAATGTTAGGGGTTTAAACAGTAGAACCCATCAATCTGCTGTTCAAAGACTCTTAGAAAACCGTAAAACAGACTTTTTGCTTCTTCAGGAGACCAAAATGTCTTTAGATATTATGAGTAAAACTGCTACTAAAATCTGGCGGGGAGCTGGGTATATGGACGTGGCTGCCCAAGGAGCTTCAGGTGGAATTGTTACCCTTTGGAACCCTCTGGTCTGGACTGCTTTAGAACATATAGCTTGCAGGGGTGTACTTACTTCTCTCTTCAGAAATAACTTCAATTCTGAGCAGGTCCTAATCACCAACTTTTATGGGGCCCAAGATCTTGATGGCCAGAGGCTCCAATGGGACGTTGTTCACAACATGAGAGCATACAGGGAGTGTTATGACTGGATTATTGCAGGGGATTTTAATGCAAAATTATCCGTTCGGGACCGGGGAAGGTGGCACCCCTGTTTTGGATCCGGGGGGACCGGCTTCGATTGCCCAAGTTCGGGCCTTTAATTTAGTGGACGTTCAAGGCCCTAGTGTTTTTTTCACTTGGACAAACAAGAGAAAGGAGCCACATAGCGGGGAAGGTCAAGTTAGATCGCTTTTTGGTCTCGGAGGAGGCTTTTGTTAAATGGACTTTTAAGTTCCAGATTTTGGAGGGCCCTATTTCGGATCATTTTCCCATTTTGCTTGAGGGAGGGACTTCGAGAGGGCAGCACCATAGGCCTTTTAAATTTGAGAATTTTTGGTTACAAAAGGAGGACCTTCGACAGAAAATTACTCAATGGTGGACAGAAGGCCGTCCACCTTTTGGGACAGCAATGTTCAAATTTCATAAACAGCTTCAATTTGTCAAAATTCAATTGAAACAGTGGAGGAAAGGAAACAAGTCGGATTTCCAGTCCCAAAGGGCCCCCTTGGTGGCTAGATGGGAGGAGGTTCAGAAACTTTTTAGGGAAGGATCAATTCTTGAGCAACTCAAATTTGAAGATGATGAACTGCGTAAAGCGGTTGAGGACATTGACAACCAAGAGGAGATATCTTGGAAACAGAGGGCTAGAAATACTTGGTTATTAGAGGGGGACAGAAATACCAAATTTTTTCATCGGTCAGCTTGTGCTAGGAGACAGATGAACAATATGGAAGTTCTCAAAGATGAACATGGAAATGTCTTCGATACTCTTCCTGGCATGCATTCCCATGCTATCGATTACTTTTCTAAACTTTTTAAGGAAAGTATGCAGCAAGATGTTGAGGCTCAGAACGAAGTTCTTAATGTTATTCCTCCTATTATCTCTGAAGAGGACAATCAGGCCCTGCTTAGACCCATTGAAAGGGATGAGCTGAGAAATGTGGTCTTTGGTATGAGTCTTGGAAAATCTCCTGGTCCAGATGGCTTTCCTATTGAATTTTTTTAGGCTTTCTGGGACACCTTGGAGGAGGATGTTACAGGCTGTTCTTGAGGAATCCAGATCCAATCGAAGAATGCTCAGGGCGATCAATCACACCTTCATTGCTTTAATTCCAAAAGGGGAAGCGGGGACTCATATCTCAGATTTCAGGCCTATTGCTTTATGCAATGTGATCTACAAAATCATCACTAAGATAATGGCTGAGAGGCTTAAACCCCTTCTTCACAGCATCATTTCTCCTGAACAGGGGGGCTTTGTTGAGGGAAGACAAATCTTGGATGGGGTGGTTTTGGCCCAGGAGGCCATCCATTCAATGCAAACTTCGGGCAACAAAGGAATGTTCATTAAAGCTGGATATGTCCAAGGCTTATGACCGGGTGGAGTGGTGCTTCTTGTCGAAAATGATGGCTGCCTTTGGCTTTTCTCAGGAATGGATTGATTGGGTTATGAGTTGTGTTTCTTCTCCCTCTTTTTCTGTTCTCATCAAGGGCCTTCCCTCGCATCCTTTCGGCGCCACACGTGGTCTCCGCCAGGGAGACCCTTGTTCTCCCTATCTCTTCCTTCTCTTGGCTGAAGGTTTGGGCAGACTGTTTCTGAGGAGAAGGCAACAAGGTCTGCTTTCTGGTATCAAGGTTGGGGAGGAAACTCTGACTCACTTGCAATTTGTGGACGATACTGGCCTGGTTGGTGCGGCCACTCTTCGGGAAGCTAGAGGAATCAGAGATACTTTGAATTTCTACCTAAGGGCTTCAAATCGGGTTCTAAATGTCAGGAAGTCCAAAGTGGTCTTTTTCAATCTTGACCAACGGCTACAGGAGCGTGTTGTTGAGATCCTGGGCTTCACAAGGACTTCTCTTCCAATTGTTTACCTGGGCGTTCCCCTTCATTTCAAAAAGTTAAAAATTGACATCTGGAAGAATCTGTTAGCAGGCATCAAAGACAGAATGAATCATTGGGCCCATAAATGGCTAAGCTACGGGGGTAGATTAACCTTCCTGAAGTCGGTTATACAGGCTTTGCCGATCTATAAATTCTCAATACTGGCTGCCCCTCATACCATCTGGAAAGAGCTGGACAAAATGGCTAGAAGATTTTTATGGGAAGGCGCAAAAGGGAAGAAAAAATGGGCCTTGGTTGGGTGGGACAAAGTTACCCAGCCTAAGGACAAAGGAGGGCTGGGCTTGAGAAGTTCTATGCTTAATAACGAGCTTTGGCTGGAAAAGCTGTATTGGAGGTGGATTTCTCGGCCATCCTCCCTCTTCGACGAGAATTCTTTCCGGTAAATATTTGGGGCATGTTCATCCCAATGAGGTGGGTCGCTTTCCCTTGGAAGGTACTGGATCCTTAGTGTGGCAGACTCTCAAGCTTGGGTCCCAGATTATCAAAGATCAATTATTTTGGAAAGTGGGGAGAGGAGACAAGGCTCGTTTCCTGGTCTGACTCTTGGGACCAACATCCGCCCATTATTGTCATGTTCCCTGAGCTACAACCAATCATGACCGCCTTAGAAGCCCAGGGCTGGATCCATATTGATAATTATCTTCTTACCAGTCAATTGGGGGGGTATAAATTTAAAAAGTTTAAGCGGTGGGAGGAGTGGCCAATTACTGTCTCTCCGGAGTTGGCGCCCATCCTGCAAAAAATCTTGTCAGAAAGGTTCCTCACGGGGAAGGATGAGGAAGATGAATTAGCCTGGGGCTATGGAAGCCTTGGGGTCTACTCAGTTAAGGCTGGATATGAAGAGATCCTCCCTGAGCCTCCCCCACACTCTTTTTCGGTTCAGCATTGGAGAAGGATTTGGCATTCAAAGGGTTGGCCGAAAGTGAATTTCTTCGCTTGGCAACTTATGCATAATGGTCTTCTCACCTTTGACAATCTCAGACGTAGGGGTTTCAATGGCCCCTCTCAATGTGCTTTATGCCTCCAACATGAGGAAACTGCAGATCATTTGTTTTTTGAGTGCCCTTTTACTCATCAGATTTGGGAACGCTGGTTCTCTCAATTTAAACTCCAGGCTAATGGTGTTTTCAACCGTACCAATATTTGGGAAAAATGGAAAAGGGGCAGGTTCAATTCCATAGCTCTCCGAGCCGGATGGCAGTTAGGCTTTCTCTTCATTTGGTGGCAAGTTTGGTTGGAGAGAAACGCCCGGATCTTTAGAAACACTTTCTCCTCGATTGACGGCGTTTGGCAGGTCATCTGGAGCAAAGTCACAGAAACTATTGCTATTTTTGTTAATGAAGAGAATCAGGCTACTCTTGGGCATCCTGAAGAGGGGGTTGAGGGACATGAGAGGCAAGGTAGAGCATGCTGGAAACCTCCCCCTGTAGGCTGGATCAAGATCAATACTGATGGGGCTGCAAAAGGCAACCGGGCAACGCAGGAATTGGTGTTGTTTGTCGGGATCACTCGAGTGCGGTTCTTTACTGGGAATTGCAGGGATTGGGCAGAGCCACGAACAATGAAGCCGAAGCCTTTGCCATTAAGTCAGCGTCTATCTGGGTCATTAAGCAGGGTTATCGGAGGATAATTCTTGAATCGGATTCTCAAGTCCTGATCGGCGCTCTAGATTGCTTGCGGAATTTCTCATTAAAAGCCTGGAGACTGCGGATGTTGATATCCCAAATCAAGGAGTTATGGAGGGAGTTAGATGATGTTATCCCTGTGTATGTGAGTAGAAATCTGAACACGGTAGCTGACTTCCTTGCGAAGATGGGTGTTGAGAAAGAGGTAGGTGTTAGGTTGCACGGTGATATGCCTATGATAGATGAAGAGATTCGGAGTGGTGCTGGAACGATCCCTGCATCCATGAGCTCAAAAATGACTAAGGTTAGTTTCTGTCGCGATATCGCGACATATTGCGCCGTCGCGACCTTGTTTGGAAATCTGTCGCGATTTCGCGACATGTTGCTCTGTCGCGACCTATCCTGGATAACTGTAGCGATTTCGCTACCCTTTTTGTTGCCGCGGCCTTGGGAGGAAAATTGTAGCGATTTCGTGACTTGTTGCGTCGTCGCGGTCTTTGATGAGAAGGTGTCGCGATGTCGCGACCTTTTTGGTTGGTTTTGCTGGAGGAAAAGTGTCGCGATATCGCGACGCTTTGAGAAAAATTGCGTGAAGGGGAAAAACCGTCGCGATATCGCGACAATTTTTGTGAAAAGCTACTCTAAGGAAAATTTGTCGCGATTTCGTGCCTTTTTTGAGGAAAGGACGCAAAGGGGCATACCTGTAGCGATTTCGCGACGTTTTGAGCAAAATTACGTTAAGTGGAAAAACCGTCGCGATATCGCGACCTTTTTTGTGAAAAGCTTCCCAAAGGATAACCTGTCGCGATTTCGCGACATTTTTAAGGAAAGGAAGCAAAGGGGCAAACCTGTAGCGATTTCGCGACAGTTCTGGAGAATAAACTGCATGAAGGAAAAACGTCGCGATTTCGCGACTAGTTTAAGAAAAGAGCACCATGGGGGAGAACATGTCGCGATTTCGTGACACTTTTGCGGATGGGGCGCCCATTGGAATTCTTGTCGCGATTTCGCTACACTTTCGGCCAACTGGGGCTTCAAGGAAAAGCCGTCGCGATATCGCGACACTTTCTCAAAGTTGTTGATTAAAGGAGAACTCGTCGCGATTTCGCGACAATTTTGGGGAGCAGGTGCCTTCAAGCTTTCTCGTCGCGATTTCGCGACGTTTTTTGCGTTTGGGTGATTTGGTGCTGTGCTGTCGCGATTTCGTGACATTTTTTGAGTGGTGTGGCTTCGGCGCTTTTTGTCGCGATGTCGCGACATGTCGCGATTTCGCGACATGTCGCGTTATCGCGACTGGTTGTTGTGGCGCGGCGGTTGTTAGGTTAGGTGTCGCGATTTCGCGACATGTCGCGTTTTCGCGCCCTTTGTTCTTCTGGTCTCTTTGCTCTTGGTTGGGATGCCCTTTCTCCCTCTTGTAACTGTAATTTGTTTTAATGCAAGCTTTTTTCAATTTTTTCAAAAAAAACATGCACTTGCAACCCTAAGGTATTCCCAGCCTCTAAATTGAACAGCAATTTTGGTAAACAAAAAGGCCAGCACAACAGGAACCTTGGAGAAATTATCCTGTTATAATTTCTTTGCAAGCAGAGGATTTTTGGACTCAGATCCTACCGGAGAGTGTGCTTTCACAATTGGGTGAAAACACCACTCAACACGTGACATGTTGCATTTTCACGGCCAAGGGAGAAAAGGTGTCGCAATATCGTGACATGTTGCATTTTCGCGGCCAAAGGAGAAAAGGTGTCGCGATATCGCGAAATGTTGCATTTTCGCAGCCAAAGTAGAAAAGGTGTCGCGATATCGCGACATGTTGCATTTTCGTGGCCAAAGGAGAAAAGGTGTCGCGATATCGCGACATGTTGCATTTTTGCGGCCAAAGGAAAAAAGGTGTCACGATTTCACGACATGTTGCTTCGTCGCGGCCAAAGGAGAAAAATGTCGCAATATCGCAACATGTTGCTTCATCGCGGTCGAAAGAGAAAAAGTTTTGCGATATCGCGACATGTTGTAACATCGCGACGGAAAGAGAAAAAGTGTCGCAATATCGCGACATGTTGCTTCATCGCGGAAAAGAGAGAAAAAGTGTCGTGATATCGCGACATGTTGCTTCGTCACGGTTGAAAGAGAAAAAGTGCCGCGATATCGTGACATGTTGCAACACTGCGACCAAGAGAGAAAAAGTGTCGCGATATCATGACATGTTGCTTCATCGCGGCCAAAGGAGGAAAAGGTGTCACGATTTCGTGACATGTTGCAACACTGCTGCCCAAGGAGAAAAAATGTCACGATTTCACGACATGTTGCTTCGTCATGGCCAAAGGAGGAAAAAGTGTCGTGATATCATGACATGTTGCATTTTCGTGGCCAAAGGAGAAAAGTGTCGCGATATCGTGACATGTTGCATTTTCACGGCCAAAGGAGAAAAGTGTCGCGATATCACAACATGTTGTATTTTTGCGGCCAAAGGAGAAAAGTGTCATGATATCGCGACATGTTGCATTTTCATGGCCAAAGGAGAAGAAGGAAAGAGTGTCGCGATATCACAACAAGTTGCATCAACTGACCATGCCGATCCCCCTGTTAGCTAGTTAATGGTTCAAGAGGTTTGGCTCCATTGCAAATCTTCTTTTACTATTGTAAGCATGTGTTCTCTCTAACTTCTGCTGGGAAAAGTCTCTTCCCAAATTGTAATTGATCTTTGTTTTAATTCAATTTTTTTCAAAATTTTCAAAAAAAAAGATTACATTTGGTAAACACCTTCCAAGCCTACTTGGCCAAAAGTGCCATGTTCATATTACTAATTCTTCTAAGACCCAACCCTCCCTGACTTTTGGGTAAGAAAACCTTTTTCTAGCTGACCAGATGAAACTCTTTCTTATCCTTTGAACCTACCCAAAAGAATCTCTTCTGATTTTGTTCAATTTTATTATAGATAAAAACTGGGAATTTGAAGACTAACATAAAATAAATAGGAATACTTTGAATATAGGGCATAGTGAGAGTGGCTTTGGTTGCTTGAGACAGGAGGCCCCTTTCCAACTTGCAATATTTTTATTGATTATTTCAATAACAGTGCTCCATATAGACTCTTTGGGGTAACTGGTGAATAGGGGAAGCCCTAAATAGATAGTAGGAAGCTCAGATATGACACATTGAAGAATACAAGAAATCTTGGCCTATCTTGACAGGGGAGTATTGAGAAATAAAACTTTACTCTTGGCATAGTTTATCTTTTTTCCTACAACCTCTTCATAGAGATCTAAGATGTCTTTAATTGACTTTGCTTCCCAAAATGAATCATGGGTGGCTAAGATAGTTTCATCTATGAACTATTGATGAGAAAGGGGTCTCATGTTGGAAGCAGCTTGAATGCCATAGATGATACCTTTCAAGCATGAATATTTTAGAGCTCTTCCAAGGGATTCAACAAGAATAATAAAGAGAATATGGGAGAGGATATCCCCCTATGTAAGCCCTCTATTTCTTGTGAAGTAACCTATTGCATACCCATTGACTAAAATAGAGAACTAGGGGTTAGAAATGCAGCCTTGAATAAGTTTGATCCACTCTATATGGAAGCTGAATTTGAGAAGGACAACAAGTAGGAACTCTCGATTGACCCTGTAAAAATATTTATTCATATCAATTTTAAGGACCAAGGCAGCTTTTTTGTTGTAAATAGAATGAAGGATATCATGCAAAGTTATGATACCATCAGCTATAGATCTTGCTTTTACCAAACTGCATTGGAAAGGATCTATGATTTGGAAAAGAAATTCTTTCACTTTGGATGCCATAGCTTTGGTTAGGATTTTATAAATCACATTACACAAGATTATGGGTATAAAATCCACCATTGATTGCACATAGGCCCTTTAGGAACAGGAGCTATGAAAGTAGAATTGATGCCTCAAAGGATGGATTTTGCATGTTGGAGTTTGATGATAGCCTTGAACACATCTTGCCCAATAATGTCCCAAAAGGTCTAAAAAATTAGGGGGAGAAACCATCAGGTCCAGAGGCTTTATCAGGGTGCATACTGAATAAAGCTTACTTAATATCATCCAAAGAAAGAGGCTTGATGAGTGAAGAATTCATTTATGAAGTGACCAGGGTAGGAATGTGATTGAGTAACTAGTTCTTGGACTGGTCAAAATTTTGGGAATGGGTTCCCAAGAGATCTTCAAAAAAAAAATTCTTCATCTCAAATTTCAAAAATATCCTTGGTAGTGGAGCCATCACCTTTGGTAAAATCCTTGATTTTGTTTGAACTTATGTGCCTAAGGGTGGAAGCGTGAAAAAAATTTGTATTTGAATCACCTTCCTTGAGCCAAAGGGCTCTGGATTTCTGCCTCCATAACATCTCTTCTTTACCCAAATTGTTATGATATTCTACTAAAAGTTTTTTCTCCTCAACTCTAATTTGATCACTCAATTGTACATTCTATATTTGTTATTCCATGCTATTTATTTTATCCATAATATAATTTTTTATTTCAAAAATGTTATAAAAAAATTCCCTATTCCAAATTTTGAGGTTTTCCTTGACAACCTTGAGCTTATGGGAAACTTGTGTAATGAAAGACCTAGAAAAATCTTGTTGCCACCAATCAGAGATTTGATCATGAAGATCAGGATGCTGCATCCACATGGCTTCGAATTTTAAAGGAATATTAAAATTGTGATCTTTGTCAGCTTCAAACAAAATGGGACAATGATCATAGCCAACTATCAGGAGACAAACGAGAGTAGCATCACCTATAACAGGTGTAGCCTCTTGAGAAAGAAAAAATATGTCAAGCTTAACTTGGATATGTTGATCCCCAACTCTCCTGTTGCTCCAAGTGTATTTTTCTCCTTTAATTTGAATGTCCATTAATTCACTGTTAGTTACAAAATTATGAAAATATTCAATGCTTCTTGATGGAGTGATATTTCTCCCTTGCTTGTCTAAGGGGAAAAGAGGGGAATTAAAATATCTGGCAAGGATCCGTGGAAGTTTTTTGAAAGCATTTATCACATGTCTTAAAGTATCCCACAAGGTATTCCTACTGGTTGGGTTTTTGGGGGCGTAAACATTTGATAAAACCCAAGAATAATATGTTGTATTTGTAGTAGAACAAAATATTCAAAACTCTATCTGATGAAGAGATTAATCTACCTTCAAATTTATTGGAATCCCATAGATAAATTAATCCCCCTGAAGTGCCTTGAGCAGGGCTCAAAATGAAATCACTATTCTTCCAAATCTATTTAGCAATTTTTTGAATTTTGTTCTGGTTAATCTTGGTTTCTTGCATAATCATGATGGTGGGACTGTATTCCTTCCTCAAAGTGCATGCAAGTCACTGCTTGAAAACACTACTGAGACCTCTCACATTCCATGAGAGGATCCTCATTTAGATATTTTGGAAAAAAATTTGCCTCCCTTTGACTGTTGTAAGGGGGGTTTGGGTCTTTTTTATTCATCTTTCTCTTGATTGAAAAGGTCCTGGAAAAGGCTCTTTTGAATGCCATTGGCGATTTAATTATCTATTTCTTTCTTTTTTTGGTCATTTATGGAAGGTCTTCCCTTTTTTTCTCACTACCGACATGCACAGAAGTCTTCTTGTAACTTATGGTGTTGATAGGGCTGAACTCAGGTTTGGCTGAGTTAGGGTTACAACTTTTAGAGTTGGTGTTGACTGGAGCGGGACTATAATTTTTAATATGTCCTTTGGGGTTAGGCAGAGGATTATAAGGAATATGGGAAGGTCCAGACATAGATAGGGAATGGGTTTCTCCTTGGACAAGAGGAACAAACTCATGCAATAGGTTCTCATCAAAGGGAGCAGACTCAAAAATAATATTTTTAGCTAAAACACCAAATTTGCTAGGGAAAGCAAAGGGAGATCTAACCTTAGCTTGATTGTCCATCAACTATAAAACTACAACTTTCTACCCTCTAAGCATGGCCAAACTCAAATTATTTTTTGGTAATACCCAGCATGGTTCTGCTTTCCTTGAAACCTATCATCTGGATGCCCAACATGGGACCTAGAGCTAGCCATTTCTTTAGAGGGTTTGAGAGACAAGCACTGATATTTGAGGTGACCTTGAGTCTAGTGTTCAATACAAAAAGTAAGCTTGTTCTCATATCAATAACCTGACATCTGTGATATGAGCCATAGACCAGGTTAATACGAGTAGGCAGTTGAGAATCCAAATTTGCATTAATGCAGATTCTTGCATGAATCATACGAGTCCAAGCTTTAGTGACAGAATCAATAGCTACTAATTATTCAACGGATTTAGCAATGCCATTCAAGATGTATTTGTACTAGAACTAAATAGGTATATCTGTAAGGCAAACCCATATAGGAGCATAGTTAATACTTTGAGTTTTTGGGTTGAAATATTCACCCCACTTTTGTACAAAAAGACTTTCTTGACCATAAAACCAAGGCTCACTTGTGATAATTCGGGAGACATCATCCTGGTTATTAAGATGAATCAGAAAAAAAAAATTGAGATAGAGCAACTAGCTCCATGTTACCTAGGGTTATCCACTTAGAAAAATCCCACCATTGAATGGACTCCATATCAGGTCTACCTCCAATAAATTTCCCAACTAGAGTGTGGGACTCAAGAAAAAGATATTCGATCATGGTCTCGTCAGGGATAACTAGATCTTCACTGTTGGGAATTAATGTGTTGATATTACTTTTTTTAGAACCATATTTCTCCTACCCTTTCACTTTATCAGCAAATGTGAAAAAGGGGGAGGCAATATCTTTGGGGATCTCGCTTTGTTTATCCAAAGGGTCTTTTCCCCGAAAAGGTTCTGCATTCCCTAAAAACCCTGAACCATCTAATTCTAAATTGAGATTCGCTTTCTCGCCGTCGCATGCATCGCCTATATCTGATAAGTTCTGAGGGGCAATTATGTTCCCACATTCTCTTTGCTCATCTAAAGCCATCTGATTTCCTAAAACTGCTCATTCTCTCACCATCACCCCAAGACTCAACATCATTATTTGATTTTTTATAATTATTAGGGAATAATTGATGATTTCACCTCATATGAGGTTGGATAGTCACATATCCTATGAGCATGAGAGAATATGGAAAAAATAAAGTTGAAGGTGAAACACCAAGGGGTGAAAACACTAAAGATACTCTTGAAACTAAGAGACTTGTTGTTATATAAATATGTACCTATACATAAGTTCATGTTGGTGAGAAATAATATAATATTATTGTGATAAAAATTATTGCTTGCTTCTATTGTTTCCAACATAATGTATCAAAGAAACAATGATATTGTGTGAGGGATTAAAGAAGGGATAACCATTGTCATCTGACAACATTCTCTACGAGTGTGTTGTGTCAAGAGGGTGAAAACATTGTAAGGGAGAACATGTGATGATAATGCTTGAGTTCAACAATAGGATGGTTTGAGATATTATATAAGAATCCATAGAATAATTCATTGAATAAAAGCCTAAAGTCTAAATTCATTGGCCTAACAATGCTTTGGTAATACCTACTCAAAATTTTATTGTATACAATGAAGGTGGGAAGCAGTTTTGGTAACATTTGTTGATTTTGTTGAATATTTTCCTAAAAATAATGATTAATTGACATAGAACGATGTCTAATGTGTAAATTTAGAATGACCTGACATCCAAAGAATGTATTCACTACTCATATTTTGTTATCCCATGGGTTTTCTCTCTTTTGACCAACCTATTACAACTTAAGGAGTCTTAATCTTGTTTCTTTTTCTCTCTATCTTCTATTTATCCCTATATTTGAATTATAATTCAAATATATATGAATCTATCAAGTCTAGCAATATAACCTTCATCTCTTTGTTATCCTCTTCAAGTTTTATGACACCTATATTGAACGTCCCTATAATTGTAAAGTGTTGTTCAAAATAGACAAAGACCAATTTGTCTTAAAGATAGTATATTATTTTTTTTTAGCAGTTATCCATGAGTTTTGTATAGGTGTTACATTGAAAATAGAATTTTGCACTACCAATATTAACACTTCCATTTTTTTATAAATGGACCACTTTGTCCTAATCCCAATCAAGTGTTCATTTGTATCAGACACACGTAGTCAAATTGACCTATGTAAATTTGTTGTTAGAAAACCAGTTAATGAGATCTAGTTCTTGGCCTTCATTATTGGTCTTGTATGGCTTTAGGACTAGATGTTGAGACACAGCCCATGATATTTTTTAACCTTTTTATTTTTTAGAAATTGGTCAAACTTTGTGATGCCATTTAACTCAAGTATCATGGAAAAATGAAAGATGAAGTTTATTTAATTATTTGGGTAAAGAATATGGACTATAAATATTCTAAGGAAAGTACCAAGGAAATCAAGTTGAAGGAAGCCACTTCAAACTTTGACCACAATATCATGTTCCTTAGAGTTGTTGTTCCTCCTTAAAGGAGTAATCAAAAATTTGTACTCCCAAATATTTTCCTTGGAATTATTTTGGTCACTTGAGTCCCTCCCTAAGGCTTTATCATTCCTTTGGTTAATAGTCCAAAGAAAATTTCTTACAGATGATAGTTTAGAATGAATATGATATCATGGAGCTTTTAGGTGTACCTTGTGTACGAAGGATCTAGAAACATCAAATAATCTACTTTATTATATTTTTACTTCCACTATATGGGAATGGGTTTTAAAAAAATGAGAATCTATTGGGTTGCTCCATCGACATTAGAAATGTTGGATAAAGTATTATGTGTCCTATAGAGTTTTGGTCCTATCATTATGTTTTGGAATTTGTGGCTAAATAGTTTCTAGTTCATAACTAATGATTCTTTTTTTGAAGTATTTTTGCCTCTCTTGCAAAATTATTAAGCCATGTTGCTCATCATATGTGGGAAGTCTTAAATATAGAAAAATATGTTCTAATTTCTTGCTTACAAGATTTGAAAATACATGTAGGGGTGATTTGCAAAAACGGAGTTAATACAAAGAATCTACATTAATTCATGTAAAATGAAAATATCCAAAAATTGGGTTCATCAAAACTTAATTTTAATGGTTCTTCCAAAATAAACCTTGGAAAGGTTGGAAAATATATGTTTTAAGGAAAATGAAGACACAATTATCTCACTACTCAAAATAATATGGAAATTTAACAAACAACTATGTATAGGCTAAGGCACTTCTTATAGGAATTGAACTAGTCATAAAAAAAGAATGGAGATATATTTCAATTGAAGGTGACTTAAGCATGGATGCAATGATTGGATCAAAAATAGCATCATTTTGGATGTTCATTAGTTATTGATAGAGGTAGTATCTTGAGAATGTCAATATAACAAGGAAATATGGAGGCAAATTATTTATCCAATCACAACATTAATCTTTGTCTTGGTGAATTCAAATTTTAGAAGGAAACTAGTGAAATGAGATTCTTAAAGAAAATGATATCATATATTTTATGAAGGAAAGTTAGGAGTTTGATAAAGATGAAAATATTCTTAAGAAAAAGGTAAGTTGGATATATTCTAACTAACCCAATAGTATATGCAATGTTTTTTTGTTTCAATTGGAGTGATCCTTATAGAAGTCACATATATATTTTTAAAAAGAAAAACAATTGTACAAAAATAAAGATGAAGGAAGACGATCTTTGGTTAATAGTTTTGATAAAGAGAACCATATACTTAAGGTAATGTTTAATAGTAATAAAATTAATTACTATTTTACACCTTATTTCTAAAATAATTTTATATTAATTTATGTTGGAATTCATAATATTTTTCATAAATGAATAGAAATAATCTATCCACTCAAATATTATATAGAAAGGATAAAAGGACAAAAGAAATGAAAAGAGACACAAAAGTTGTCTGTAGGCACCATAAATAATTACTATATTAACCATGGATAAGAATCAAAACACTTTGATGCAATGGATGGAGTAGTTGGGGGATATTTATATCAATACCAAAAACTCCTATTACAAAAATAAGTTTAACCTAACCCAACATAACAAGAGGACTTAAGGTTATCCATCCATGGGTTTACAATATTAGTTGAAGGAGGAGGAGAACTAGGGTTTGAGGCAAAGCGATGGTAGAATGCAAGGCTTAGGTTGGGACTTCTTTGCATCAAACTGTGTTCAGAACAATTGCAGGTACTTTTTATTTGTCTATTTTTCTCTTGGTGTGAATTGTTAGGGTTTTTCGATTTTTTGTGGTTTTCAATGGCCCCCAACCCTGGTGGGCCATCAAATAGTGCTGGAAATATTGAGGAGAAGATAAGCAAAAATGGAACCCACATAGCATCCCCATAAATTTTTACTACTGATGATTCACAAGTCAATCAGGGAGATGTGTCCTTCAACCAACGATATTTTGCAGAAATAGTTAAGGGTAATAGTAGGAGAGAGGTCCACATAGAGGCACAAGCTAGAAAACAAATGCAAGAATCTAACAAACAAAAAGACACAGAACCAGAGCAAACATGGAGAAATGGGTGTTTTCCTCAAGCAGACTCAGTTCCTATCCTTGAGATTGCAGAAGAATTAATTGTAGAAGACATCATGTACAAATCCACCCATGCTTTGATTTGTAAATTTGTGGGGTTGAGGCCATCCCATCATTTCTTATACAACTGGGCAAGGAAACATTGGGATCCCCAAGGAGAAGTTGATATTTTGCTTCTTTCAAATGGGTACTTTGTAGCAGATTTTATATTGGTTTCAGATAGGAACAAGGCTTTTGAAGGGGGACCATACAACATTGGACCGATAGGTTTATTCATGCAACCCTGGTGACCTGCATTCGATCCTCGTGTGGAGCCATCGACCACCCCAATATGGCTAAAGCTCTTTGCTCTCCTGCTTGAATTTTGGAGAGAGGATATCCTTGGGATGATTGGTAATCTCTTGGGCACATATATAGGAAGATCATGAGAATCAGTAGAGGGGGGATCAACAACATATGCAAGGATATGTGTGGAGATGGACCTGGAAAAGCCACTCCCAATAGAAATTGAATTGTGAGTGGGAAGAAATACATGGAGACAACAAGTGGATTATGAATCGATTCCTTTTAGGTGTAGAGCTTACCATGAGTATGGGCATCTGGTAAGAAACTACCCTAAAATAGGGAGAGAGGAGATGCATCAACCTAAAACTAATCCTGAAAACCCTCCCCCATAGAAAGAAAATGATGAAGGGTTTCAAACAGTAACAAGGAGAGTCCAAAGAAATAATTATCAAGCAAGAGGATGAAATCCAACTAAAGCAGGAAAAATGAACCAATGCCCAGATTGGAGGGCATCTTCTAATAAATATGAAATCCTTAAATTAGATGATCCAATGGAAGGGCAAGAGGATTCAGAGGTGGAACCGGTCAATGACAAGGGCCAACACCAAGAAGGAGAACAACAGATCCATCGAGAGTACACCCCCATCCCACAGGAGACAAACCCCTCCCAAATTATAATTGATCAAAATTTTAAAATTGGGGAGAGTCAAGAAAATCAGAATATTATGACACAACAACAAGAATCAGAGACATCTAGGCCCCAACAAATTGACTTGTTAGGGGCTTGGGAAGAGCAACAACAAACACCAGAGATATCTATGTTTCAACAAAATGATATGGTAGGGGCAATGATAGTGCATGTACAAGATCAAAATCCATCAAAAGATATCATTATGGGAGTGGCAGAGAAAAACAGAGAGAAGCCAACACTAGGAATCAGCCAGATAGAGAAGCGACCAAAGAATGCAAGTTCACAAAGGGTGGGAAGAAAAACAAATAAGGACAAAATACAACAACAAGGAGAACAAATGAGAGAATTTGGATTGGTGAAGTCCATTGCCAACTTCTACAATACAGACCCTCAATGATTATAAACACATGGAATGTAAGGGGTTTAAACAACCACCCTAGACAATTGGTTGTTAAGAAAATGATTTTAGAAAACAACCCAGATGTGGTTTTGCTACAGGAAACTAGAACTTCCTTAGAAGCTATGGAAAATATTGCCAAGAAATGTTGGGGGTAGGCAGATTTTATGGCCCAAGCCTCTCAAGGATTTTCAGGAGGAATTACCACTTTATGGAATAAAAACTGCTTCCAATTGATGGACTCAGCTTCAGCCAAAGGAATCCTCATGACCAGACTTAGGGAGAGGGACTCTGGGCTGGTTTGGATGATAATTAATTTTTATGGCATGATAGAGGTACGAGCTCAAAAAATCCAATGGAAGGTAGTACAACAGTTGAGGGAAACCCATCAGGAAGACTTTTGGATAGTGGGAGGGGATCTCAATGCTAAAATGTCAGTGCAAGATCAAGAAGGAGGTTTGACCCAACTCAATGAGAAGGATAGGTTATTGTTGGCTCAATCAGAGTACCTAGATTTGATTGACATACCCCCACCAAGATGCAACAACACATGGACTAATAAGAGAAAAGGAGCATTCACAATCAAATCTAGATTAGATAGGTTTCTTATGGGGGAGAAAGTCTCCACCCTTTGGCACTATAAATCACAAATTTTGAACCGGTTAGCATCTGACCATTTTCCAATATCTATCTACATAGGAAAAAGGCCTCAAGTCAAGAATCATCCTTTTAGATTTGAGACTTTTTGGCTCCAAAATAATGACTTACCAGAGCTAATGAAATAGTGGTGGGAACAAGGAAAACCAGAACATGGGACAACACAATTTCAGCTTCACTCCAGATTAAAGTTTATCAAAGGTAAATTAAAAAAATGGAGTAAATCTCATCGGATAGATTTCCAACAACAGAGAGCAAATATTTCAGTTCGAGTGCAAGAAATAGCAAAAAGGATCCACTCAGAACCTATCTCTGAAGAGCTTCTCCACAAAGAAAGTATTTTGATGCAAGAGGAAGAAGAGTTAGACAAGAAAGAGGAAGCCTACTGGAGACAACGAGCAAGAATAATCTAGCTGCAAGAGGGAGACAAGAATACAAAGTTTTTCCATCACTCAACCACAACACGTAATCACTATAATCAGATTGATGCCTTATCCACAAGGGATGGAAATAGGGAAACTACTACCCTAGGTATGCAAGAAACTACAAATAAATACTTTTCAACTTTATTTACTACAAATCCACACCTTTCCACTCAACACCAAGAGGAAATTTTAGAAAGCATACCAATGTTAATTTCACAGAAACAAAATGAGGAGCTCTTAAGAGAGATTAGAGAGGAAGAAGTTAAAGAAATAGTTTTTGATATGCAGATAGGGAAGGCCCCAGGTCCAGATGGATTTCCAGTAGAGTTCTATAGAGCCTATTGGGATATAATTGCAAAGGATGTAACCCAAGCAGTAGAAGAAGTCAGGACTAGTGGAAGAATCCTTAAAGCCTTGAATCACACCTTTTTGGCTCTCATCCCGAAAGGTGGAGATATGGAAAATCTCACTAACTATAGACCAATTGCTCTATGCAATGTGGTTTATAAGATCATAAGCAAATTGATGGCAAATAGGTTGAAACAAATCTTACCAGGGTTAATCTCTCCAGAACAAGGGGGATTTGTGCAGGGTAGACAAATTATGGATGGAGTTGTGATAGCACAAGAAACTATTTATGAGCTTTTCCAAAAGGGAAACAAAGGTATGTTCCTTAAGCTAGATTTATCCAAGGCATATGATAGAGTAAGTTGGGAATTTTTAGCCCAAATACTGCAAAAATTTAGTTTTAGTGAAGAATGGATAAAATGGATTATGGAATGCATCTCTATAGTTTCTTTCTCAGTGCTCATCAATGGTAATCCATCCCAACTATTCAAAGCTTCCAGAGGAATCCGGCAAGGGGATCCACTTTCACCATTTTTGTTCATCATTTTTGCGGAGGGCTTGGGAAGACTCATACAGAAGAGGAAAGCAGAGAATACCATTTCAGGGGTAAGGATAAGCAGGAACATAAAGATTACTCACCTCCAATTTGTGGATGACATAGGAATGTGGGGGGAAGCAACAATAAGAGAAGCAACCAATATCAGAAAAATGTTGGAGTGCTACATAGCGGCTACTGGACAACTACTAAATGAAGAAAAATCAATAGTGGTTTTTTTAATGTGATAAAAAAATTAAGAGAATGGATAACCCACATCCTCAGATTCTCAGAGGCATCACTACCCTTAGAATATTTGGGTATCCCCTTAACAGAGAAGGGCCTCAAAAATAAATATTGGAAATCAATAAGAGATAGAATCCACTCGAAACTTTTGCATTGGACCTATAGGTGGTTAAGTTTTGGAGGAAGAGTAACATTGCTTAAATCAGTTTTACAAGCAATTCCAGTGTATAAATTCTCCATTTTGGCTGCCCCAAAGAGCATCCTAAAATATTTGGACAAGATGATGAGACACTTTCTTTGGTCTGGAGTGCAGGGTAACCACACAAGGGCACTAGTCAGTTGGGACAAGGTTTGCAAGCCTAAGGAAGTTGGAGGTTTGGGAATTAGAACAACAATGACAAACAACCAAGCTCTAACAACCAAGTTGTATTGGAGATGGCTAACTCATCCTGACCAACTCTGGAGCAAAGTATTGAAAGTTAAATACTATCCCTCACAAAATACAAAATATCTTCCTCATCTTCCAGTTTCAGGAGAGGGATCAGAGACCTGGAAAGCTCTAAAGAAAGGAGCATCACTTATCAAAGAAGGGTTATACTGGAAAGTGGGAGATGGAAAAACTGCTAGACTATGGGAAGATTCTTGGGAACATTTCCCCCCATAATTGATCAGTACCCCCACTTAATAGGACTCAAGGAAAACTTTTAGAGGAAAGGGTGGAATCTCATAAGCCACTATTTTAAAATGCCAGATCAACTGCAGGACAATCTTAGTCAGTGGCAAGTCCCAGAGGAGTTGAGGGAAGAATGGGCTGAGGAGAAAAGAGAACTGAAAGAAATCTTGGATAGACGAAAGTGGCCAAGGAGTAATGGACCTGATCAACTTGGTTGGGGACATACCCAATTAGGAATTTATACTATCAAAGAAGGTTATAGAAAGCTTATCCAAAGCACTCAAATTGGTCCAAAGCCCCCTTGGTTGCAATTATGGCAACCCAAAGGATGGCCAAAGATAAATTGCTTTATGTGGTTGGTTGCACATAACAGTATTATGACTCAGGATAACATGAGGAGACGTGGATTTATTGGACCCAACTGGTGTGTAATGTGTCACCAAGAGGAGGAAACAATGGGCCACCTCCTTTTTTGTGTCCCTATGCCCAAATAGTCTGGAGTTTGTGGTACAATATTTTTTGTCAATCAGAAAGATCCATTCTCACTGAGAACAACTTTTGGGACTATTGGAAGACCAATAGATTCAAATCAAAGACCTTGAAGATAGCTTGGGATTTGGGTTTGGGTTTCATCTGCTGGCAACTTTGGTTGGAACGTAATAACAAGATTTTCAATGAGGAATTTAGACCAGAGGAAAGAATCTGGGGCACTCTAATTAGGAAACTTTTAGAGACAGTGCAGGCTAAAACCCAAGAGGACTCTCAGATGGCAGAGGATGAAGCAGATATATGGACACAACTCCAGAAACAACTGCAATATGGGAACTAAGAAAGGAAGGATAAGAATAGAAAGAGGGCTTTATAGACTCAGGATGAAGTCTATGGATTCAAAAGGAAAGGGTAAATGGAACACCTTTAGGGGTCATCCAACAGGGACTAAAACTTCTAAAAGTTGGATAGTCAAAGGAACAGAGTTGTGCCGCATTTTGAGCCTTGCCAAGAAAGGCAGGTTATCAACAGTAAATGTATAATTTGAGTTTTTTTCAATAAAATTTTTACCTTTTTCTCAAAAAAATAATAGGGCTTAAGGTTAATTACAATTTATAATGTGGGATTAACCATAACAACGTTAATCACAGTCCATGGGGCTTACATAATAAAATATAACAATAAATTAAATATAATAGTATAATGTTTTCCCTTAGGCCTATATAATATTCCATCATACAATGTCATCCTTGGCCATAAGTCAGAAGACACTTTCAATACCCTCTCATAATCTAAACTAAGGGATCAAGGATAGAAGACATTAGTAACAATAATATCTTCCATCCCATAATGGATGCTCTATTGGACCTTTGCACTTGAGATAGACTCATCTTAATCCCCCTTATCATTTGAAATCTACTATCGCAAAAATAATATCTACACAAGAATCTCCTTAGGCTAGACCATATTGATCACTACCACTCTTAGACACTCCTGCACATATCCAAAGACACTTCCATTAAGACTTAAAATGAGTAGATGAAGTCAAGATTACCTTCTCTAAAGAAAATTTGCTTCAATATTCTATAGTTGCATAAGTTAGGACTTGAAGATATAGCTTTCTATTTTTTAGCATACATCACTTTATTTGAAAACATCAACTTGCCCTTAGGTAACCCAATTTTTGTCTTCAAAAAAGGCTTTACATGAATCTATTTAACAAAAGAGCTATTACAAATTTTCAAGAGTACCAAGAAAAGAAATAGAAGGAAAAAATCATGGATGATTAGAAGTTCATGAATAAGCTAAATCAATAGCCCAAAGGAGGAAGAGGGATTGACTAAAGCACATTCTAAATCCTTTTCTTATATGCCTCCAAAAGACTTAAAATTTGTTGCAACTATCATAAATCCAATTGTATCCCTCAAAAAAGTAAACCATAAACTTTAATTGCATAAAATATGGTAAATTTTATCTTTTAAAATAAGGCAAGGGAGCTTGAGGACTATTCTACACAATTCATCCCCTAACACTAGAGCAGGTCCATAAATTGATGTCACCAATGCATAGAGCTCGAAAAATCATGCAATTTTAAGGAAAAGGGGCTCAAAATATTTTCTTATGCAAAAATTATGGCCTTTAGAAGTTTTGCTTTAATAGCCCTAAAAAATGCAAAAATTAAATCCCCAAACCTTAGAGATGCAAGAACAAATCTTGACCTGCCACTTGGCAATTTCTAATTCGTTGTTACACTTCGCTCCTTTTTTGCCACTTCAACTCCTCTAATCCACTTAGTATCATCACTTGTCTTCATTAGATTAGTTGAAAGGAACTATATATATATATATATATATATATATATATATATATATATATATATATATAATGTTGTCCAAATTGCCAAAATAGGGACTCAAACTTGGATCTCGAGTATTGGGCACTATAGGCTAACCAATGCACCTAGCATGCCATTGTGGAGAAAATGGCCTTTACAAATACAAAAGGCCTTGAATCCAGTGTTGAGATAAAAAGCAACACAAGCAAAACATTACCTCCCCATGATATGATACCTCAGATCTCTGGAGGTACAAACACTTTAGTTGAGATAGGATAACCAATTGGGCTAAGCACTTTGTTGATCTAAATATGTTTTTTTGATACATAGGAGAGTCGGTTACACACTTTTTAGTAATTTCCAAGTGCAAGGTTCAAACTATAGGGATTGCTACTAACAAGCCTATACCACCTTGTTATTGTTGACCCGACATGAGAGGGACTACCGATTGCTTGATATTCGTATCATTGTTGTTGGTCTAGGCATGAGGGGGACCATCGATCACTTGGAATTCGTATTGTCATCATTGATCTGGCATGCATTCAGAGGATCGCTTGAGATTCATATCATTGTCGTTGGTCTAGGCGTGAGGGGGACCACCGATCACTTGGAATTCGTATTGTCGTCATTGATTTGGGATGCATTCAGAGGATTCAAAATAGACTACTACCTTTGCAACAGGCATGCCCTAAGGTTTGAACCTAGGTCTCTTCTTAGTAAGTCCTTGGCCATACAAACAACAAGTTCGCTTATGCGCACATATTCTACCATAATTTAAACTTAAATATCCTAAAACAAACCCAAAATCTTAACCACTGTATTGTTTCACCATAATTGTTTTTTTTTTTATCTAATTGTTATCATGTCTTTGTAAAGTACATTACCTATGCCAACAACGGAGCTTACTATGGTTCAAACTTAAACCACATATCTGATTCTTTTGTCCAACCAACCACTCTGTCTGGTCACACGTGTCTTTGAAACCTTTGATCTTGATATTAGACACTACCTAAACTGTGTTCGTTCTCCGTGAAGAATGATTTAAGTGTCAAATTTGCTACCAAGGGCGGCTATAGTTGGAGCTTGTGTGAAAAAAGCAGCAACCAACAAAATCGTGGTGTAAAATTAAGTTCAAATTTCAAACAGTTTCTATCCTTGTTCCTTTCTCCTAAGAATGACTTAGGAGAATGTACAGAGATCTTAGAGGAAATCTTAAAAACAAATTTAAATTTGTATATAAAAGATTGAAAACACCTGCGAAGCAAAAATAAATAAATAAAAAATTAATTAATTAAAGGATGAACAATTTTTTTTTTGAAATAAGTTTCCTCAATGTTTAAGAAGTTTTGAAGAGCAATTTGTTCAAAGAATCAAAAGAAGGATGTATTATGTGATAAGTAATGTTTCTTTATATCTTTTTGTTAACATGTGAAAATTTATAATATTTTTCAAAAACAAATAAAAGTACAAAAATAAAAAAACAAAAAGAAAAAATATATAAATTATTGAGTGCTTATAAACACCATAAATAATCAATGGATAAGAATAAAAAATTTTATACAATAGGTGAGTGGTTGAAAGTATATATATACCAATATCAAAAACCTTAATTATATAAATATGTCTAATCTAAGTTAACATAACAAGAAAATTTAATGTCAGTTGTAAGTTTACTGTGGTGGTAAGAGTTTTGGGCTCTTTTTGAGAGGTCCAAGGTTCAAACCCCACTCAGTATGAGAGGGACTAAGATCCCTTATAAAAACCTATGTAAACTCATTTAAAAAAACAAGAAAATTTAATATCAATTACATAAGTAAGTTTAACCAAGGTTAAGCAATCCATAAAACTTACAAAATTTAGTCTTATAATATCAAATTTAACTATAAAATCATATTACACTTTCAACTCTTTAAAATTAAATTGGCAATAAATAAATAAATAAGAAAACCAAATTTTCAAACAAAAATATTCTTTACAAGTTTTATAAAAAATATTTAATAAAAATTATAATTTAAAAGACGTCTATAGACCTCAACTTCTCGAAATTTTTTAAAATATCTATCTTACAATTTTTTTTTATTATTATTTAATTAGTGTAAAAATTCTTACAGTTAATGAAGCTCAGGGTTGGACATCCCCATCCCAGCCTAGCCTCTCATAGGGGGAGAGCTAAGCTTATCAGAAGGGAGTTTAACACAACCATGCACATGCCACGGTTTGAACTTTGAACCTTCCGAAGAAGAGCCAAAGCTCGAACAGTTGCGTTGTCCTGCCGACAAGACATCTATCTTACAAATATTATAAATGTGGAACCATCTGAGTTTTTTTTTTGGTTGCACAGGGAATGGATAACACTTTTTGGACATGATTTCAGATGACGTGGTCATGACAAACCTTAAACCTTGGTTCGTTGGATAAAGATGAAGCGAGACCTTAAACCTTGGTTCGTTGGGTAAAGATGAAGCGAAACCTAACCTTCTAGAGAATCAAACCAAAACAACTCAATACGTACCCGTATAAATGTATTGTTGTTATTTTTTTTTTTTTTTGTTTGTCACTACAAACTTTAGTTCGTTGGATAAAGATGAAGCCAGATCTGACTTTCTAGAGAATCAAACCAAAATAATTCAACTTGTATAAATATATAAATATACTGTTGTTATTTTTTTCTTTTGCATAGGAAAATTTTATAATCCCTAACCCACAAAATAAAAATAAAGTTAACAATACTCGGACCATACCAACCCCAGGGATAAATTCAAAAGGAGTCTTAAATCAGATTATGGGTAAGGGGATGAGATAAAGAGATTTGAGGATATCCAAGTGAAATAATTTTGACCAGTCATTTTAACAGCCCCTACCAACAGAACTAATCCTTCCAAGTCCTATGATTCACAAATTACTAACCGGAACAATCTTCCCAATGCGTCAGCAGCGATAAGCTGATTGGTCAATATTATTCTACTTGGATGTCCTCAAATCTCTTTATCTCATCCCCTTCCGGGTAATCTGATTCAAGACCCCTTTTGAATTTCTTATCTATAACCAACCAATGATGCCCTCTATTTCTCCACTCAATACACGTTGGATGCCTCGACGCCACTAACTCCATATCCAACCCACAACGCTACAGACCTCTGCCGATACAGCAAGAAAAACCAATGCTTGCGCTGCCATAGAATTTAGAGTACTTGCATGCCCTGTCCTTAATTGGGTACCACTCACTCCCATCCTCAGAAGTCCCTGCAATCCAAAATTTTGAATTGAATTGCTTCAACAATGGCAGCTGCTACATCCACATGGGCACCGACAGGCCTCCATCGTCTGAACCCTCCAAGCCAGCAGAAATCACTCCTTGCAGCCCAGGCCTCATTTCTAGGCCTCAGGCCTGCAAAAAACAGCTTCAAGAAACTGACAAGGATGACCAAAGCATCCCCTCGCATCACCTGTGGGCTCAATCCTTCTTTGGTGATCAGCCTGAGCACAGGAGCCTCACTGTTCCTTGGGAGGTTTGTGTTCCTCTCATTCCAGAGGGACAATGTGACAAAGCAAGGCCTTCCTGAGCAGAATGGGATGACCCATTTTGAGGCAGGAGACGTCAGAGCCAAGGAGTACACAGGTATTCTCAAGACCAATGACCCAGCTGGTTTTAACATAGTTGATGTTCTCGCTTGGGGATCAATAGGCCACATTGTGGCATACTTCATCTTGGCCACTTCAAGCAATGGATACAGTCCAGACTTCTTTTGAGCATGTGAAGAGTTGATGGGATCCCTCACTTGGGATACCCTTCTCCAGTAGGTGCCAAAACCTCAAGGTTTTATGATTCCAGGCACGCTTCTTTGTGTCTTTATAAGTTCAATTAGTGTGCTGATCCCTCTTTTCCTCTGCACACTGTTCCATGCCCACCCAATAAGAAAAAAAAAAAAAAAAAACAGGACTTCCTAGTTCCTGGTAGAAAATTCTGCTTATTGATGTTTCTTATAACAAAAAAACTGAATCCGTCTGTGGTTTTATGAATGTCCTATGTATTTTTTTAAATTGTATTATAGGTAGTCTATTACCCTCTTCTTATTGTAATTTTCTTAGCTTTTTCAAGTTAAGATTCAAAGCAATATGGATTGCATTGGATTG
Source organism: Wollemia nobilis (assembly GCA_028583015.1). Lineage (NCBI taxonomy): Eukaryota > Viridiplantae > Streptophyta > Pinopsida > Araucariales > Araucariaceae > Wollemia > Wollemia nobilis. The sequence goes on from JAQPPZ010017235.1 coordinate 21,204,261, forward strand.
TGCATTACTTTGGAATACATACAATTGTCAGATAACTACTTGTAATCTAAGTCACTTGCATGTTCCTCTGCTATTTTCTTTTACAGAATATTTAGGACACAGACTTATATTCTTAAATATGTACTGTATTCCGTTGGTATAGTGCAGTTTGTGAAAGAGATATCCTACATATTTTCTCGTATACGGTAAAAATTTTGAACAGAATTGTCAGATTCTGTTATGTTTGTACTATATTTTTCTGTCAAACACAGAGAAAGTTATCTGATTTTTATAGTTTGGTTCACTTTGGGTTAGGCTTCCAAAATTATCAAGCAGCTGAATCCCTTAAAATTAAAGGCTGTATTATACTGCACATAACATGAATTGAGAGGATTGAAGATAATCTTAACAACTCATTATATGAAATATGCTTTCCCCTGTTTTTCCCCAAATATTTGTTGGTTATACACAAACAATGTTGCAACCCGCTTATTAATATCTTCTTGTTCAATCAACTTGCTTATGGCTTCTTTATGGATTTTGCACAAGGATTGAATTTACATTACTAACTTCTATGTTATAGATTTTGCCTCCCTTTTCCTAAACTTAGGATAAAACTCTTTTCTAATAAAAATGTTTCAAACCACAAATTGGATGTGCTCATTACACATATGAGTCTGAACCAAATAACAGATAAACTGAAGCTTACCCCATTAGATATCATTGTATCTTGTTGGAGTTAATTGCCTTATATGATATACATGATACGATATTGTCAACATAATCTTATTTAGACCGCATATAGTTAGATTACAACCACTAAAAATAGTGGTTGTAACCAACTCTCCTATGTAACCAAAAAAAATAAAAAAATCATGAGTATGTTGTTTATTTTTATTTTTTAATTCATAGAAGAGTTGGTTACAACCACACTATTTTTAGTAAATGTCAAGTCCAGGGTTCAAACCACAGGGCTGCTCCCACCAAACCTATTCTACCTCATTGTTATTGATCCAGCATGAGGGGACTATCGGTTGCTCGGGATTTGTATCATCGTCGTTGGCCTGGCATGCACTCAAAGGATTCAAATCAGACTACTACCTTTGTAAACAGGTTGCCCTTAAGGTTTGAAGTTGAGTGTCTTCTTGTTAAGTGTTTGGCCAAACAAGCAACTACCAACCCACCTAGCCCTTGGGGGCTCTTGAATTATTTGGTGCCACCAAGATTTGAACCATGGTGTGGGCTACATCAACTATTTGTCCCAATCATTGAACCAAGAACCCTTTGAGTATGTTGTTGGACTTTAGAGCTAGTTGGAATCTATAAGTATGGAGTTACAATTGTATTTAATTGTTCATTTAATGTAAGCCCTATGAGCCACTGGTAATGTTGTTATGATTAAATCTACTTTATATTTTGTAATTAATCTAAATCCCATTTGTTAATCTAAATCTCATTTGTTATATCACTTATGTTGACTTGATCAAACTTGATCAAGTATTGGGGTTTTTTGTTATTGGTATAAATACCTAGCCATTCTAATAAATTCATTGCATTGGAATGTTGTAATTCTTATCTAGGGATAATATAGTTATTATTTATTGTTTAAGGACATCCATCATCTATATCTCTCTTTTCATCCTTTTTATTGCTTTCTATACAATATTTGAGTGAATGGATTGCTTTTGTACGTTATTGGAAATTAATATGGAATTTAATAATAATTTCATCAATCAAGTTAGCTCTCTAAAAAAATTGCTCCTGCATTGGATAAACCAAAATCAATTCTTTAATAGTCAAAGGTTCTCTATTTAGTTGTAAATGTTGTTGTATGTCAACCATCATCATTAACCTAGATTTGATAATGCCTTGGGAAACCATCGAGTGGTGATAACATTTGTGACTCTAACACCTTTTGTAGGATTTGGTGCATAGATGGCAACTGGTAATGGTCCTTTAGAGATGTCCTATTTAGGTTCTAAAAATTGACACATTATTTTATATCCTCTTCTTGTGTATCAAAATCAAGTTTGCTAACCCATATTAAATGCTTTATAGGGAAGATGATCTATGTTTGTGACAACTTAAGGAGTTTCTTTTTCATTATTGCTTCAATTTTTTAGATTTACCGATCTTTGTTTTTGGAAAAAGTGCCCATCTCCAAGATGAAGTTCGATTGTATACACAACTATTTTCTATCATAGACCTTCAAATATTCATACTCTCATACAATAACATCACCATACTCTTCATAGGTCCTCGAATAGGTGGACATCCACTCTTGTACACACTTTCCTCATTAATAAGTTCTTACCTTCAACAATATTGATTGGTCGATGGAAGGTTTTACCTTAATATGGGTCTTTTGAGCTTTGTCATTAGGATTGAATAAGCTGTCTAGTATGATTAAACACTTGGACAATTGGAATTTCCTTTAACTGAAGGACCACATCCTTAATGTCAACACCATATTGATTTTTGCTTTTTGCATGTTGGCTTCCTTGACAAGGAAATCAATAATTTGTTCTCATCATTGCTGAATACATACTAATGATATAGGCCTGAACATTACTTTAAATTTGCTTGGAACTTTGTATGATAGTGGCAAGATTCGAACTTTGTAGTTGGAGAAGATAATCTCATTTGCTTTTGTTTTTAGCTCCATGAGAATTGTTGTTATATCATAAGTGTTGATTATGTATAGTAAATTTCAAACTCAATGTTTGTGAGATTTCAAGTGGTTATTCTTGGTAGCTCATGGTGAGTTGACTTGATTTATCATAAGTTTAGAATCATCAAAGACAAGGTTTTTGACCCCCAATTTTTTTGTCTTTCTCAACCTTTGTTCATAAAGCTTCATGTTCTACCATGTTATTTGTATAATTAAATAGAAGTTGAAAAGCGTAATTCACTTGTTCTCCTTATAGATTTGTAATTTGTATGCTAGCACCTACTCCAGTCCTTGTCCTTGCTCCATAAAAATGCATTATCCATGTGGTCTCAAACCCCTAGGCTTGTTTTATATTCAACTACAAAATCTTAGTTGGTTCTTTTGATATCAGATAGTTGTCAAGTTCAGTATCATTATATTTTCTTCCTACATTGTTGCCTTCATCATATAGTAGGATCCCAATGATCACATCCATGTTTTAGATAAGCTTCTCCTCATTCAACTTATCATACACAAACTTAGGAAGCTCATTCTAGTTAATTACTCCATCATCATCCAACCTGTGCAAAAACTAATTAAAGGAGGTTCTTCTGATCTCTCAGAACCTTCATATGTGTGAATTCTATTGCCAAGTATCCATCATCAAATAAATTTTGCGTTCATTATCGAGACAACAACATCCCAAAATAGGGTGAGAGGTTAACCACAATAACATCATTTATAACAACTAACTCTAGGTGCTTAGCCATTGTCATTATCACCTCCTTTAGTGTTTTGAAAACATTTAATTTTGTTCCATTCTTTTGAATTGCCCTACTAGTAGTTGTTGCATATGAAAGTCCCATTTGTAAACTTCTTTCAACATAACTATCACAATAGTTTTTTAAATAGATGATGTAGTTGCATAGGAGATAACTCTTAACTTTTAGGGTAATATAAAACAATGGTGGATTCATTATCTTGGGTTTAGGAGAATTAAAATACATCCATTGTATGTAGATGGATGTGAGATGGATCCTAGACTATTCGATTGTGTTGTTCAATTGGATTGGTTGTGTATGTTCTTGTGCAATTGTATTTGCATTGACATAACTATGTTCTTGCTCCTTTAAAGCTTCTTGTAGCAAGTCCCTCTACCTTGGTAAGGACAATACTTTTATGATACTTACCTATTTTTCTTAGCTTCTTAGTAATATTAAACCTTAATTTTATTGAGTTACCCTCGTTGCAAGGAATAAATTCTGAATTGTCATGTTATAAACACTCATCCTTTGCTAGTCAAGGATGGGTACCTCAATTTTTTCTCAAATTTCTTTTGTAACTTCTCTCTTTCATTTTGCATGTTAGTGTTAATTTTATTCCATTCAACTGCAAGATCTATCATCTTATGACTATATATCTGATAAATCTAAGTTGCTATATTTCCTTGGGTATTCTCTTGTGTAGCACCTTGATTTGTTAATATGGGTCGTCTATCCTTAAGGTGTAAATGTAGATGTTCTCTTATATAAACAATAGTGTTCATGCCCAAATTAGATTGCTTAGATGTCTTTGTTTGAGGTTCTAAAGATCTAAGTTAATTATTTGTTGTCTTTCTTTTAATCTTGGTCATAACCCTTTGTTGCCAGTTGGTGAATGCTACCTAATATTCAAAAGAAAAATTGTTACCATTCTTAAGAATATGAAAATTGATATAGATAAAATTGTTTGGTTTAGGAAAAGCTAGGGTTGATTGTTGTACTAATATCAATTAATTCAAGGTAATTGGTTGTTGAGTTGAGGCTTGGTTTGCTATGGCAACTTAGGATGACACAATTTGATCTATCATCATAGCTGGTTGCTCCTAGCATTACTGATTATATATCATAGCCTGAGCATTCCTTATTCTCATGGCACATTCCAAGGGAGTTTGGCTAGCATTAGATATGAGACATCATAACGTGTTGATTTTTTAATTCATATTTACCATGTTTTTGTTCTACAAGTGATTTCTTGGTTGACTCCCATATGGGTGGGGACTAGCTCCTTTTGGAGATGGGGAGTTTTTTATTGTTGTCAATTCCTTGTTTACTGCAACCATTATTTTATTGTCAACCAGAGTTTTATCTTTTTTTATATTAGCTTGGTTGACAAAATTCATCATCATTTCCCTTAGATATGGTCACTTTGTCTTTGTGATGAAGAGGTAACAATTGTGTTGGATGGTTGGAAGGAGGATGGTAATGTGAGCAATTATAGTTGGATTAAATAGCATTGGGTTTGTTTTAACTAGGGAAGGTCACTATATATGCATTATTATTTGTGTATATTTAGAGGTACATGGTGGTAATTGAGCTACCAAAGTGTTAGTGGGTTAGGTAGATTGGTAACATAGAGCAAGATGGTTTTAAGTGATTTGGATGGGTGTTATTTATGGATGCAAATGATGTATTTAAGGGTTTTCGGTTACATATATAGCATAGTCTATAAGGGAGAAAGAGGAATTTTTTTGACTTGGATGAAGACATCTTTCATGCAGGATGCTTTCTCAAATGCTTTGACTAAGGAGATATGATTAATACTTTTTATCATCGAGGCTAGGTCTTATTGTAAACCTCTTATGTAATATGGTAGGGCCTATTCATTAGATGGTTTGATATTAGGAATAACGAGATACAACATCCTCATAAATCATGTATTGTAATAATGTATTTTTCTTGAGGATTCCTTTGCAGAGCATTTAATAGAACAAGACTAACCATTTTTTGTGTTGCCTAAAATCCTCTTAAATGGTTTTACTATAAAAGCCTAGTTGATGAATAAATTATTAGACAAACTCTTGCACCATAATGTAGTCCTATCTCTCAATGAGTATATCAATAATCATACTATAACATCCTATTTCTAAATCTGATGCACTAATTTTAAAGTTGAAAACTCACTTACGTGATCCATAGCAATTTTAATTTCATTCCCATCAAAAGATACAAATATTTAATGGCAACAATTGATATTGAATAATAAACCATAAAGTTCAAATTTCCTTGGTAAATCCAATTAGGTAGTTGATTTTGTGGCTTCACTTGCACTTTTATATGGTAATACTAGGGTGCTAGTACTAAGGAGAACCCATGTATCCTTATGGGTGTGTCACATACTGAATCATTTATTGGTTTGGTGCTATTGGTGGATTTTGAAGAGTAATACCTTATAAGGGAATAAATTGTTGATTGGGGTTCTAAATTGACTATGGATTAGGATGCACCTTTGCATTAGGGTTTGTCATGAACTAAAGGTTAGGTATGTTTTGTGGGTTCTAAGTAAATTGAAAGTATTAAGGAGGTAGTTGATTTGAGGTTACTATAGAAGTACAAGATTGGCTATGGGGAAGCAATGGTGGATTATATATGATTTATGGACCATTTGTACTCCTAGTTGGTGGGTGGAACTTGCCTTCCCCATTTTATACCTTGAATTAATTGGATATTTGGTAGAACTTGGGCCAACTAACCTTGTGTTATATGGAGGTTTGATGGATTTTGTTGTGTTTTCCCAATTCTCAAGTTTGGTGGGATATGCAAGCTTTGGGATTCTAATTGGATTTGTATGACCTACTAATTTGGGATGTTTGTTTAATGACTTGACTAACCTTGTAGCTAGGGAGAAATATTTTGAAGATTGTCTTGTTGGCTTCATCCAACTTGTGATTGATTAGTATTGGCTTGTGGGTTGGATTTGATGTTGGAAGGTTAACAAGCTAACTGATTGACTAGTTGGTACCATTTATTTTTAACTTGTGGTTGGTTATGATACAGTGGGACCCTTCCAAAATGACTTCTATTTATTAATATCTAATAGGGATTAAATTATTTGAGGCATATTGTATAATGGATTCATCATGGTTTGCATGGTAGGGCTAGTGGAAGTCCATTCTTGGATAGCCTAAATAGTGTTTGGTAAGGTGAGACTACTTATTTGACCTACTTTAGTTGGCTAAGGTGGGGGACTCAGAAATGAAGACAAAGAGGAAATACCTTGGCTCACAGTTATTAGTCAAAGCACCCATTGATTGATTTTCTTTGGACAAAGTCAAAACGAACTCACGTGACCCTACTATAGTTGGTTTATTTTCTTTAGTTTCCTTTTATTCACAGTTGATCCATTTCACATGTCCATTTTTTTTACCTTTATCATGAGATTAAAAAAATCAACAAAGCCAATTCAAAAGTAGATAAAGCACTATTTTATCAATATATTATCAAAAATATAAGTGAATTGCTAACTTCGTAGCGAATTGTTGACCTATGCACCTAGGGATTTTAAATAGTTTTGGTTATAGAATGCAAAGAAATCCAAAATCTATTTAGAGTAAGTGAATCCATATTTGAGGACTTATAAAAAAATTGGAAAGAGATCACTAGAGATGATTGAATGCTTGCAATTTGTTAAAAGTTAATCAAGTCGCAAGTAAGGATTCTTAGGAAAATTTTGGAGCTTTCTATAATTTATTGGGAAATATACCTATAGAAACTACTATTTCTTATATTAGATATTAGAATCGAAGAATTTACTTAATTCAAAATAATATTTCTTAGATTTGGACATCAATAGAGTCATCAATACACCTATTTTGGGTGAATTTGGAGGAATTTTTGTGGGATGCAAATCCAAGATGCAAGTGCAAAACTTTTAACTCTAAGAGAAATATGCATAGATTTGATTTGATTTTTTGGATTTTATTAGACTTACTATTTCAAACAAATCCTTTCTTATATTTGAAGACATTTGGATTATATTTTTATAGATCTACAAGAATGATATGCGTAGGTAAGCTTGATCACATATGAAACAAAGCTTATGGTCCTCCCAAGCATGTCAAAAAGATATTTATTTGTGGAATTGTCTAGCACGATCCTATTTCAATCATTGTAAGGATGGGATAAATTCTTTTCAACCTTTAGATTTATATCGACTTCCCATTAATCTAGCTAAACTAAGTTAATTTAAGCATAGAAAAGTAAATGTAGAAGATAAGAGTGTGAGGGATGAAAACAAAGTGAAATAAAATAAATACAATTGAAACCATGGCAAGATTAGTGTTGATCAATCAGTGCATTCAAAAGTGATCGAATAACATCAGTGTAATTGAATATTTGCATGACATACAATAATGGAAGAAATAACTAACAAGAGGTGAAAAGGAAATGCCACAAACACCATACACTCATGAATCAAGAGGTCAAAAAACATAGTTGGTCCAAAAATGCCATGCACAATCTTTCCTTTAATTGGAAATAACTTAGGGTACGACAAAATTCACAATGTTTAGCTCTATTATTCATAAATGACCAAAAGATATCTACAAATGAGCCTATGGCTCTTATTTATAGTAAACGTTTTATCCTACATTTCACCTAAGTAAAAATTAACTTACCTTGGATTACATCAAAATTCATTACTAAAAGACAAAAATATCAGCCTCGAGGTCTATGCTTTCACAATCTACAAATTTTCATTCAATTTTTCTATGATCCTATGAATCATTTGATTGCTTAATATTTGCTAGCTTGTTGATGACTTGTTAACTTGCTAATGGGTCCTTGGCATGCCAATGAATTATTGCTTCCACATTTAGCCAAATTTTCAAATTTTGGTTGGTCCTACAGCCCAAAATTCTAAAATTGATGTGAACACGAACTCTATAGGTTTCAAAATTTGACTCTAGATATGATCATCAAGGTTCACCTCCTTTATTGTCTAGTACCTTGTACTTGTGAAGTCAATTTTGGAATCTAAATCAAAGGTAGTACATAGGTACTACAATTATTAATGTCAATATTTTGTAGTGGAATAATTAGAATATATTGGAGCACAATTTAAATGCTACTAATGCTTAAAAATACAAATTTTAAATTCATAAAGTTGAAATAATACTTCAAAAATGATACTATTGTGGCCAACAATGAATGTGTTTTAGGCCATAACAATATACTCTTTAGGTCCTATGAGCATCAATATGTTGACTGAAGTTCATTATACTAAATATATTTATACTCATGCTTCTTGTGCACATTTTCCCTATGAGGGATCAAGGTATGCAATATGGTCACTTGTGGATTCCTTATCACATAGATTTACCTATCATCCTTTCTATGGTTATATTTCTTTTTGAAGGCATTAAATTTTGAAACTATCTCCTTTTTTAGGACTTCATCTTGGTTTTTTTCCCTAATATTTGTTATTAAGTTAAAAATATCTTATTTATTTTTAGCTTAATCTAATAGTAATAGTTGAATATGATAGGAAGTCTATACCTCCTACAAGAACTTTTGGTACACTTAATTTAGTCTATAATATTTTCTTAGTATGGTTTTCTTTTCAAAATGTTATGGTAGCCTTTCATTAGGTTCAAGGGTGAACAAAATTAATTATTCTATATGATTGATTTATTATCACTCGCATAATGATGGGTTCAAACATTTTTTAGCATATGTTACTTTGTGAAACTTGGTAAGTTAAAATTAAAAGTGGGTTTTTATCAAGGGACATAAAACCTGATTACAACAAGTCATTAGACTTCAACAGGAAAAGACAAAGGAAAGGCCGTAGGAAAGCCCAAGGAAGGACACTAGGAAAGGCATTAGGAAAGCCAAAAAGTGCAACTTCAGGAAGGAAAAGGAAAACCTTCAGGAAGGGAGGTGGGAAACTTGAAATTTGAAACTCCTGCCAAGTGGGAAATGGGAAGGGTGGTAAAAATGAACAGCCAAAACACCAAGAAATAAATTTGAAAAACCCAATGGTGGGAAAAGCAAATAGGCTCCGGGAAAATCGAAAACCAAGAGAGTTCAATCATCTCATGTAGGGGAAAACCAACAATAACAAACACCACCCAACACTTAGGGGTGGAGCACAAAAAACTACAAAAACAGTAAGTCTCACCCAAGTAAGAATGAGAAACAGACCAACACTAGCATTTACAACATCCCACGCAGGGGAAAGCCAAAAATTACAGAAAAAAACCCCCTTGAGCAAAAGGAAGGAAGCAGGAAACCAATAGGGAAATGCTGGAAAACCTGAAGCATTACAAAAAACCCATCTAACACTATATGGTGGAGCAAAGAAAAGTTCATATAAACAAAAAGGGACACCAGAAGATGAACTAAGAAAAAAATGCATCCCTCATAATCCTGGTAGGTGGAAAAGCAATCTGAGGATCTCCACAGGCCACGAAATCCTCTTGTAGAGAATATAGGAGCCACCGAAGATACCAGTCGAGCAAAGGAAGTAGTAGATGTAGAACAAGAAACTATAAGAAATAGATGGGAAAGCTCCCAAGGAGCCCAAAAGGAAGGAGTCACAGGGAAAACCAGTTGCAAGTGTTAAAAATAAGTCATCCCAGATAAGAGGATGCAACCAAAAATCCTAGACAACCTTCAACACCACCAACAAACAACTTTAGAAAAGCAGATGAGGAAGTCCAACAAGAACATGGTAGCAAGAAAAACAAAGGTCCCTAGTAAGGCCACGAAAGATACTGAGATCCCACCAAACCCACAACATCGATCCCGAAGAGTAGAATCACAGTAGAAAGCATATTATTCCCCTAAAAACCAAAAGGATGTTGTGCAAAACTACTCATGAAGCCACTGTCCCATAGCCACAATGACCACACTTGAATATCCACTGAAAACTAGCATCAAGAAGGCACCTGCAAAACCTAGGAAAAAGCTGGGGACTCCAAGGAAAGAAATCCTTGAAGCAATCTAGAAGACCCAGGGAAGATCCCAGGGAAAAATCCAAAACCACCCTAGAACCCAGACACCACAAGAATACCCCACCAAAGGGCTTTGTGAAACTAATTTTGACCCATTATAGGTGGAAACTTTTATAGCCCATTTATATTTTATGTGTTATTTATAGATATTTGGCTATGATCATGATACAATTAAATATACAATGCTTAATTACCATATATAATAAAATAAATTATTTTATTTTTTACCAATAGATTGAACACGCTTTAACCATTTGATATAAAATTTAATTATATGGAATTGATGTGAATATCTAATTAACTTTATATATTTATTTTTCTTCTCTTATAAGGTGTTTTAATTTCTCTCCAATGTCATTAGTAGTGAACCATTCTAGTTCAATGGTTGGTATGGATTTATAATTAGTTTATACCATTTAAAATTGTGAAAAATGTTTTAATTGATTTTTCTAATCAAAATACTATGTATCTTAATATTTTCTTTCTTTTCATTGTTTATACTAGGTTGGAAATTGTTTTTTAGCAATTTCACAATTTCTAAGGATTAGTTCTAAGTAAGGTAGAATTTGAATGCTTTTAAACACTCTCAGATAACTTAATTACATTGAAGTTATTATAAATATGATCAAGCCCCTTGATGGTCAACGTACCATGGATACATTTTTTAAAAATTCTTTTAGGTTGAAGATTTTTAAAATTTATTGAGTTGTTTTTAGAGGCCTTTGTTTTTTAATCATAGCTAGGACCATGTTTATATTTATATAAATTATTTTGTAGTTCAATTCGTGCTCATGGTTAATCAATATATCAAACTTTTAAATTGGTTAACAAAGGTATCACCATAAAAATAAAATATAGATTATGCTAATTCCATTTTTATTTGGGTGCAAGTGAATTGTTGAGAGTTAGACCTTAAATATTGATCAAGTACATGCTATTAATTTTTATTGTTGTTATTAGTTGTAAGCTTATTGCAATAGTAAGGGTTTTGAAATTTTTTTGAGAGGTCTAAGGTTCAAACTCCACTTAGTATGAGGGGACCTGGGAAACCTCATAAAAACCTGTGTAAATTCATTGAAAAAAATTAGTGTTGTTACTCATTAATTTTTTATGAGAGTTATAATCTATGTAATATTTAAATATTGTAAATAATTATTGGGAAATAGGGTCTTTATTGAGTTAAAGTAGATCAATTATTTTTTTATTAGTAGAAAGGGTCCCTGAACCTTTTACAAACCGAAGAAAGGAGAAAACCCACTGGTCATAAAGCCAAAATAGACCAGAGAAAAGGAGCAACAAACACAACCAAACAAAAATAACTTAGGTAGAACAAACCCAAGCAAACAAATAACAACAAAGAAGGATAGACCCAAGAGGGATAATTACTCCACCATTTCCATCACATTATCACTTTTCGAAAATGGATGATAATCAAAACTTAGGGTATTTCGAGTGAGTCCTGATTGGATCCGGGTCCTCGGTTTAGCATAGGAAAAAATATTTTGTTTTTCAAAATCTCTGGCATCACAGGATTGTTCAAATACAAGGCAACCTTCCATGTGGGCTTATGGAGTAAGTTGTGGTTGGTAGAACTGGAAGAGGTGAAGCCTCTTGATGGAATGCAATTCATCATGTGACCCAGCTTACAAGAGGTAAATATCATCAACATGATTGGTCATCTTGAGGTGCTACGGAAAGTCTATCTGCCACACATGAAGGGTCTCCTCTTCGACACCTATGTTGGCCAACCAATCGACTGCCTTATTCCCTTCTCTATAAACATGTTGGATAATAATATTGGAATACTTGCTTATAAGTCTTCTGCACTCACCAATAATGTTGCACAGATTCCATGATGGAGATTGGGTGGCTTTGAGGCAGTTGATGATGAATAATGAGTCTCCTTCAACAATGATATTGTCAACATTGAAACCATCCAGGATAAGCAACCCTTGATATAGGGCTCTTGCTTCAGCCATATTGTTCATTTCAAGGCCAATGTTTTTAGCATAGGTGAAGAGAATTCTCCCATGATCATTTTTGACTATACCTCCACTGCCCACTACTCTAAGATTTCCTTTAGCCACCCCATCAAAGTTAAACTTGATCCACTCTACAGGGGGAGGGGTCCACCTGATACTAGACCTATCAACAACATAATTAGATGTGCCAGTTGAAAGGTTAGTAAGTTTAAAGTGAGCAAACAAATGGGACTCAAGGCTAGGTTTGGGGGCATTAGTGGATGAGATGAGTTGGGCATTCTCAGTAGCAAAGGTGGTAATTCGTAGGAAGATAGAGTGTGGGTCTTTAGCAATCCCATTGAAAATCCTATTGTTTTGCTCTAGCCAAATTTACCATAGGTAGTGGTGTAAGCAAGAGGTCCAAAGAAAATTGAGTTGGGGATTGGTAAAGGGCTTGGGCCATTGCTAGAATAAGAGAGTGAGTGATGAAGGATGGGCCCAAGCAATGTTAACAAGCTCAAACAGGGAATTCAAGATTGACAGTGAGATGGGGTATTCTAGGAAAAGGTGGAAGGTTGATTCCTAGTTTGATTTGTAGAGAGGACAACAATTAGGAATGTACAAGCCTCTGGTGATTAGGTTATCCATGGTTAGGATTCTATTTTGGGAAGCAAGCCATGAGAAAAAGCTAATTTTAGGTATCAAGTGTTTTAGCCAAACAGACTTAGCTAAGACCTAGGATGCAACAGGTGGATCTTGGGAATAATATGTAGATTTGATAGTGAAAATACCTTTCTTAGATAGTTTCTAGATAGGGGAATCCATACTCTGATTGTTTGGGATAACATAGATTCTCAATAGGTTTTGAATAGTTTTGGTAGCTGCATTAATCTCATTACTAGGGCTATTGGTAGGAAGGAGTTTCCACTATCGACAATTAGAAATTTGGGTAATAAAATTGATAACTCTGCTACCAAAGATACGATCAGTAATAGGCTTGAGAATAGCGAGGTTTGGTTCATTGATAAGGGGTTGATCCCTCAACCAAGCATCTTCCCAAAATTTGATGACTCTGCCACACCCGAGATGCCATCTCAGACCTTTCTTGATGATGTCCCTGGTTTGGATAATTGAATTCCAGAAGTAGGACCCATTGGGAAGGGGTTGCTCATCCATGAAAGAAGATTGTTGGAGGTATTTTCCTTTAACTATGTCTATCCAAGTAGCTTTCTCATCATTGATAATTCTCCAAGCTTGTTTGGCCATGAGAGCCAGGTTCATCTTGTGGACTTTCCTGAAGCCTAATCCACCATGGTATTTTTTGGAACAAACCCTATCCCACGCTACCAGTGGAAACCTATTGTGGTTCTCATTTCTAGACCAAAGGAATTTTCTTTGAATTTGCTCAATTTTTTGCCCTATGGAAGATGGAACCTTGAAAATTGACATGAAAAACATAGGTATGCTCTGCAAACAAGCCTGAACTAGGGTGGCTTTGGTTGCTTGACTCAACATTGATTTTTTCCATCCTACCAGTTTCTTGGTAACATGCTCAATGACCATATTCCACATGTTGGCAGAAGAATTCCCATGGAAAAGTGGGAGGCCAAGGTAAGTGGAGGGTAAGTCGGATATGGTGCAGCCAAGAATCCTTGCAATTTTGATTTACCTATGAATTGGGGTGTTCATAAAGAAAATTTTGCTTTTCTCAAAATTGACTTTCTATCCTACGACCTCTTCATAGAAGTTAAGAATAGTTTTTATTATTTTGGCTTCAGGAATTGAGGATAAAGTGGTAAGAATGGTATCATCCATGAATTGTTGATGAGTGGTCGGCCTAGAAATAGAAGAGGGTTTAATGCCTGATAGAAGACCCAAGGAGCAGGCTTCTTTAAGAGATCTTCCAAGGGATTCAACCATGATGATGAAGAGGAAAGGGGATAGAGGGTCACCTTGCCTAACACCTCTAAAACTCTTGAAATACCCAGTAGGTGAACCATTGACAATAATAGAGAACTAGGTAGAGGAAATGCATTCTTTGATTAGAGCTATCCATTCCTCATGAAACCCAAATTTGGCTAACACTGCAAAGAGGAAATCCCAAGAAATTCTATCAAAGGCTTTGTTCATATCAAGCTTCAAGAATAGGCTAGGTTTTTTATTTTTGGCTATTGAATGCATAAGCTCATGAATAGTTATTACGTCATCTATTATATATCTACCTTTAACTAAGCTACCTTGGTAGTGGTCAATGATGGATGGAAGAATATCCTTAAGCCTATTAGCCATGACCTTGGTGATGAGCTTATAAATTACATTACAGAGGCTAATAGGTCTATAATCAGAGATGGAATTGCAGACTTGAGATTTAGGGATGAGGGCCAAGAAAGTGGAGTTGACATCCTTTGGTAACAACTTAGTTTGTTGGAATTCTTGCACAGCTTCCATGACCTCTTGACCAACAATATCCCAAAAATATTGGAAAAAATAGGGAGGAAAACCATCGGGTCCTAGAGCTTTATCGGGGTTCATGGAAAACATGGCCTCTTTGATTTCATCATTTGAGAATTTTTTGAGGAGACCTAAATTTAGGTCCTGAGACACAAGACGAGGAATATTTTGCAAGAGAGCATTGCAAACTTGGATGGAACATGGTGGGTTGGGACCCAAAATATTTTCAAAATGGGAAATGACTTCAAACCTGATTTCTTGGATGTCGATGGTTTTTGATCCATCACTTCTTGAAAGTTCCCTAATTTTGTTAGTGCTCCTATGCCTGAGCGTTGATGCATGGAAATATTTCGTGTTAGAGTCCCCTTCCTTCAACCACAAAGCACAAGATTTTTACCTCCAAAATATCTCTTCTCTAGCCAGAATGTTATGATACTCAGCAAGGAGGTTCTTTTCTTCCCACATTAGATCAAGATCAGTGCCCCCATTCTGAAAGTGATTTTCAATGATGCTCAGTTGTTTAGAGATTCGTTGCTTACTCCTGAATATATCCCCAAATATTTCTTTGTTCTAAACTTTTAGCTTGTGTTTAATGGATCAAAGTTTTCTAGCTAGCTGAGATAATCGAGACCCTAGGAATTTCTCTTTCCACCAGTCAGATATGTGGTTCCTGATATCTGGATGCTGAAGCCACATCGATTCAAACCTAAAAGGTGGTTTGAAAGGAGCCATATATTGGAAATAATATAGGACTAAAGGGTTGTGGTCTGAACCAATTTTAGGGAGTGATTGCAAGTTAGCATCTCCAAAAAATTGAATAGCTTCCTTAGAAAGCAAAAATCTATCAAGTCGTAGCTGGATTAGTTGGCTGCCATATCTCCTATTACTCCATGTGAACTTTGAGCCCTTTAACTGCATATCCATTAACTCGTTCCCATCGATAAAATCTGCAAAATCTTCAAAGCACCTAGTTGTGATGGGAGCTCCCCCTCTCTTGTCATATGGATAAAGGGGAGTGTTGAAATCACCCACAAGCATCCATGGTTCACTTTGGAAATGGCTTCTCATTTGATTTAAAGTGTTCCAAAGGTCACACCGACTAGATGGATTGTTGGGCGCATAAATGTTGGACAGAATCCATTGGTGCCTGGTGTCTTTGTTATGAAAAAGAATGTTAATAATTCTTTCTGAGATAGATATGAGCCTACCTTCAATTGTGTTGGGGTCCCACATACACAGGAGGCCATCGAAAGTGCCTTGAGCTGGGTTGTAAACAAAATCACTATTCTTCCAAATCATCTTACCAATATTTTTGTTGTTCTCCCTATCAGTTTTGGTTTCTTGGAGAAGAAAGATGCTCGGTTTGATTTATTTCCTCATGGATCTAACCAACCGTTGTTTGGTTAATCCATTGAGGCCTCTCATGTTCCATGAGAGGATCTTCATCTGATATTTTTGGAAGAAGATTTCTTTCCTCCTCCCCTACCCTGGGATGGAGGTTTGGTTTAGTTCCCTTCATCACTTGGAGGATCAATGTTTGAGATATCTACAAGTGATGATAGAATGGTAGACTGGAAGCCATTCACTATGTCACATTCACTTTCTTTGCACCTTTTCTCTTGATTGGAAGGTCTACCCCTCTTTTTATCGTTGCCTACATCAACAGCAATTTTTTTTTTATTTTTGGTGACCTGTTTGGGAGGGCTTGTAAGCTCTGCTAAAATAGGGGAGGTGGATCTGACCTATTTGGGAGGGCTTGAAAGCTCTTCTAGAATAGGGGAGGTGGAGCTAATATTCTGGATAATTTCAACCTAAGAAAGAGAATCACCGCTAGGGTTTGAAGCTTGTTTGGGAGGACTTGGAAGTTCTTCTAAAATAAGGGAGGTGGAGCTGATATTCTAAAAGTTAATGAATTCAACTTGAGGAAGAAGGTCACCATTAGGGTTCAAAGATCCATTGAGCTGGTGGAAGTGAGAGGGCCTCAAACTGGAGGGGGAAGGAGGGACAATGGGCTTGGATGGGCATGAAGGACCCGATCTAGTAGGAGACTGAGGAGGATCACCGATGGGGCTTGAGGGCTCTACTGATTTGGGAAGTGAATTAGGGTCTTCCAGGAAAACATCTTCATCGTCACCAATATTAAGGCCATTTAAAGTTTGAAAAGGATTAGGTTTAGCAAAAAAATACCGCACCTAGTTGGAAGAATCCTTATCTTGAGTCTCCGACTAGGAATAGTAGATCAATTTTTTCATTGTATTTAAAAATGGTTTGTTTATTTGTTAGATAAGAATTAAAATCTACTAGCAAGATAATTTCATCTACTTGATTTAATTTATTTAAAAAAAAATTAAATTAGTTATATGGGATTGAAATGGGTTCAATCTATATTACATCATGATCACATAGTGGTACTGTAGTAGCTTGGCTATTATGCATGTTAGTTTAGCAAGAATCAGACATAGGTCTCCTCCTTGAAATTTGAGAAATTTAATCAGTTGAGCTAATGTCATTTGACAAATTTGTTTATATTATTATTTATAATATTAAAAATATATATTTTTCTAGTCTGTACTTCTTGTAAAACAAAGAACTATTAAGGGATAAATAAAAAATGGAAGAAAATATAATGTTGTGTTCCTTTTCTTTTTAATTTTGAATAAGGATGTTGTTAGTTAAGGTCCATTTGTAATTAAAACATAATAATTATTCAATATTGACTTATCCTATAAATGTAATTCCACATTATTATTCTCTACTTTGTATTTTATTTCTAGGTCGAGTTAATTAAAAACCTCATTATTTAGGACTCTCTAATCCTTTTATAACAAAATTATTATTTACTAACAACCAATTTAATCATAAATCAAATAGCATTAGCTTAATTGGTTACATTCCTCAACTTTCAAGGAGGATACCTAGGTTTGAATCTTGTCAAACTATATGTGCATAATTTCTAAATTGTTGTAATACCACTATGTGGTCATTATGTAATAAGGATGGGGACCATTTTAATTCCATATAACCCATTAAAAAAAAATAGTATAATCATCAAATATTTCTACAAAATAATATTTTAGAGATCCATGAAAGGATGTTAAACTTGTATTGTTTATCTTTATTTTTTTCTATATTACAACCTTCATATTTCTTATGTAATTTTTTTTTATTCCTTAATTTCTTTCAATCAGTTTTTTAAATTTTAATTGGTATTCTAGTACTAAGTATTTATTGATGAAATTCATTTAATCATTCAAGTTAAGGGTGTTGTAGATCATTCTTATCCACACATTACTTGACCTATAAATATTGGATTTTATAATACTTTAGAGTAATAGAAAAGATCCTTGAACATAAAATATGGAAGGATGTTCTTGGTCACCTACATAAATGATTAAGATAAAATCATAGTGATATAATAGATTGGATGGTTGAGGGGTAATTATAACAAATTATTAATAATAATTACAAGATGCTAAACTCTTTCCCATAACATATTATGCATAAATGGTTAGTGAAGGTTAACTATGATAAGGTTATGCCATAGGCCCATTGGCTAAATACATTAAATAATTATAATAATTATATTGCAGAATGATTGCTCGTAGGATTACACATGATTACATCACATAACATTAACATCGACCAAGAAAGTTAGATTACACAATTTTTAACACCTTTACATAATTTGAATTAAACGGTCAAGGATATAATGCATTAATGGCAGTGACATCTTATCCTTTAATGGATAATCTAATGACCAATTCATTTTGATATTTGAATAACCATTTGAATCCCCATCATCATTCACAAGATTTCTCCTTATCCTCTGAAACTCTACTTTAGTCTTCACTAAACAATTCTCTATAGGATGTCCTTCTTTTAGTATCTACATGAGAGATTCGACTTCTTTGGAGAATTATACTTAACCTTGGGCTATTGATCCTTAGCTTCAATTGGTTTGAATTCCCTAACATGAGTCTTTACCGAAGAGAACATATCATAATTATTCACAACAACTTAAAAGTGAATAAGAAGAGAAAAAAATGTATTGAGGATTATAAGAATAAGTTTTGTTACTTTTAATATAACCATATGAATCAATAGACTAACAATCTAAAGGGCAAGTGAGATTAGCAAGAATGGATTTTATACATTCTTCATATATATTTTTTGTGACTCCTAAAGATGCAATATCTACCCATAAATCCTTAATTCATGAGACATATGCCTAAATATTATCAAATTATAAGATGTTAAGGTAAGATAGTTCTATACCTAATATCATGACTTCCATAGAATTTAATTTTTCAAATAATTTATTTAGTTTTATCTAAAAATTGATGGGATATCATTTCTCTATGATATGGAAAAGAATTATTCAATCAACATTGTAAATAGACCTAGGGCCTCTTCCTTCTTAAAAGATAAAAATATTTCATCAAGGTTCTTCTTTGTGTCATCCTTAAATATGTTCCTTAGATTCTTAATTGATCATTTATTTAAAAGGACTATGTACTATAATTTCATCCATCAAGGAGTGTAACATAAACCAAAGGATCCACTTCACAAATAATCATCCTCAACACTATGACAAGTCCTTCAATTGTTATCACTAATGCAAAGAACTCAAAAAACTATGATCTAAGAAAATCAGCCCAAAAGGCTTCCATATGCAAAATTTATGGCCTCTGTAATTTTTGACCTATTAGCACTAAAAATGATGGAAAAGTCAAATCCTTCAAACCTTAGAAAAAAAATTGGAAAAATTGAATGCACCACTTGTTATTCAATAATAGGAAACTTTGTCATTGTGCATCCACTTGTCTACAACCATGTGCAAATGCCATATCACTATTTGATGTTTTATTGTATAAACCATCATATATGTGTGTGTATGTACAATTAGACTTCACATTGGTTGTCATGTTATCCTCACAATCCACCATTCAATACAAAGAAGTCATAAAGGAAGATCACAAGGTTTTAACATGGGTCAACCAAGGAAGACAACTTAAGATAGATAGGATATCTAGGCACCCTAGAGGTCTATCAAAAACTAAATGATACCCTTAACTAAATGAATTATGAGGCCATTTTATGTCATCAATATAGCCAAAAGGATTCCTCATTGGTATTAAATAATTCTTTAACCAAAACCTTTTTTCAATTAAAACTTACACATAATACCTATATTTAGTAATATAAGAGAGTCCATGGTGAGCACACCACAATTGCCTTGGTAAATAATATTTGCATCCAACTATGTCCAAATGTGAGTGTGCAAAGGGAGACCATGAGGTCCAAATACCATATTTTTTTCCTCAAATACCCCATATGACACACTTAGTGGGCTAAGGGGTATCATGATGAACAAAATAATATTATCACCATCTTATTTCACCCTTTATAGTAAGTGCAATTAAAACATAGGAGGATATTTAAACCCATGATGATTGTTCACATAGTATCAACACCAAGTAAATCTTGACAAAAATACCAAGCTTGATAGCAAAGAGCAAATGCAATTCTCCTTCAAATAGTCAACCCTAATTTTGAAGTTACAAAAGGCATGTACTTATGATGCAACTGCAAAATATAAATGCTTGGAAGATAAACTACAAATCATCTACCATTAAAGCCTTTCCACACCATGCAACAACATATATGCCATAACATGTAAGTGAGAAGGGAGGACCCAAAACTCCTTGGAGAAGTCGTGGAACTCCTTTCTCGAAGTAAAATGGAAAGATAGTTATGCTTTATGTCTCAACACCATGAATTATGGGATAAGAGCATCTCAAAAACAAGCATTTATCCATCTTACACCATAAAATAATGACCATTTGACCTTGATCAAATCATTCAGTTATACCTAAAATTTCATGTAGAATTGAGAATGTAAATAGATGGAGATGACTAAAACAATTCTCCAAACACTACACTAAATTAAAATAATAAATAATAGAGTGAAATTCTTTCCCTTGCTTCTTATGTTGAACAAAATTAAGAAGTTCGATAAAGGGATTCTCCCTTATGATTATATGAAAAAAATGCGTTAAGAAAAATCTTTGTATCACTAGATGATGATGATCCTTACCCACTATATTACCATGTTATATTTTTTAAAACTTTATCAAAATAGGAGCAACATATCAACTCAAATCATAAAACAAGATATTATAGAGCAAAATAAAAGAGAAGATGACATGCATATGGAAGGATGTCCTTGAGCACACATACAAATAATCAAGATAATATCACATTGATACAATGGATCGAATGGTTGAGGGAGGCATTTATAGAAAATTCTTAATAGTAATTACAAGTTACTAAACCCTTACTGACAACACATTATCCATAAGGGTTAGTGAAGATTAACTTTGATAGGGTTAAACCATGGGCCCATTGATTAAATATATTAAAGAATAACAATCACATGTCATAGACACATTAAATAATAATAATCATATGAATTAATGTTTTTTCATAGGCTTATACATGATTACATCATACAATATCAACCTTGGCAATAAATTCAAATTACGTAAATTTCAAAAATAAAGGGTCAATATCACAATGGTAGATTACTTAGAGCACTTGCTAGGAATCCTAGGTTTGATTATTAGTTAATCCATGATTCATAACATGGTACCAAATATGGGATAGCTAGGTGAACTACTTATATGTGTGTTAAAGATCATGTTACTCCATATTTATTGCTCAACCTAAGAAATATCTATAATTAGAAAACTAGAGCACATAGAGCCTTTGTTAAAAGATTTTGAATTTGAGTCCCAAGTAGTTCATGATTATTTTTTTTTTAAAGCAAAAAACCCCTTACGGGGCCACCTTGGTCTAAGAGACCACGAACAGGGGGTTCTACACCGTCAAAGTCACCCGAGGGTCACACCCAGCCCTGCCCGCACCAACATTATCAATTGGATTTTGGGTACCCAATTCAGCTTTTTGGTAGGGTGGAGATTCGAACCTAGGACCTCCCTTGGAGGATTGCCCTCTCCTCTCCAACTCACCTACAACACCTGGGTGAGTAGTTCATGATTCTTAAAAAAGGTTTTTTTACAGAATTTATTTTTAAAAACTGTGATATAATCTTAAATTGCTTATTTTTATTAATTTTACCTCTCTTTTGCTTCTGGAATCTCATGTGTATTGATTTTAGGGTTACTTTCAATTTGGGTATAACCAAATCTACTACATGATTATGAAAAAAGAATTTTTGGAGTGATATGAAAATGGTATACAAAACTGAAAAAACATGGGGGATAAGTTCTTGTAAATAATATTAACAATTTTATCATTCTTTCTTACCTTTCACTCTTTCATTGTTAATATCCATTAGTTGAAAGTATAGTGGTGTGGAATAGATCACTACAACCTAGGGGTTGATGCCCATATGGTCACTAACATTATATTGGAGGCATCAAAATAGAGTCAAATCATATTATTTCTAATAAAAAATTATGGGATGGTAGGTTTTGGAATGCAAATTATAGGTATATAAATTTTGTTTAGTTTTGTTAGAGTTACATCTAGTTTTGTTATAGTTACATGTTTTTGTGTCTATACTTATATTAATGTTTGTGTTGATAGTATCACTGGCATAACTTTGGAGATATCAAATTGGAGTAAAGTCATATTACTTTGCATTGGATATTTGTGTATGGGTATGTATTAAAATATATATTCTAAATGTAGAAATCCCATTTAGTTTTTGTCATGATCCACCTTGGCAGGACCATTTTACATGATGAATTAGGACCTAATTCTTGTTAGAAATAGACTATATTACATCATTTGGATCATGTAAATGTACCTTTCTTGGTACATACTTAGGATATTAGATTACTTTAGGGGGAATTTATCTAGTTACTTCATGCAATGTAATAAATGCACAAGTGTCAAAGTGCAAGTTGTATATGTGCAAGTTGTCCCTTGCACAACTAGGTAGAGTGTTGGCCAAGGAACCTATTTCCTATATAAAGGGCCATAGGTATAGAGCAACATACAGAGCAACATATAGAGTAGTAGGAAGTAGTATAGACCAGAGTGGTGTGATGTAGCAATGTGATGTAATATGGTGGAGTGTGATATGCTCAATACCCATTCTTGAGCAGTAGCTCTATTCATGGAGTGTTCATTTCCTCCAGAGCTATTTTGTAAACATCTCCATCATTTCTATTTATAGTATTTTTAGTCATCTCGTAGATTTACTTTATTTCATATTATTTTGCATCTTGTGATTGTTATCTCCCATTACATGTTGCATCAAAACTATCAAAATCTAACAGTGGTATCAGAGCCATGGTAGATCAATAGGAAAACCACCATTATCATTGACCCTAATTTTTTGTCAACCTAACGTGCCATTGGACCAATCACTATAAAAAATACTTAGAAGAGTCTAGGTGGTAGAATTAAGGAGAGCCACAAGTTAGGACTGAAAGAAATCTCAGTTTTTGGAATACTGAGATTGCATATGGCTAGAGTATTTCCACAGAGTTTCAAGGGAAAACTTGTGAAGACTAGGACTCAACATTTGATCCACTAGTTTGATGAATCAACTAGTGAAGCTCATCTAAGAGATCTAGATAAATTGACCTAAAGTTTATTTTATTATAGGGAATTAATTCTCATATGATTGGGACACCTCCTACAATAGAAATCTAGGAGATTTCAACTTCGTTGCCCAAAGGTCGTAGTGCCTTCATAGTGCAGATATTAGTTACTGCAAGAGAAGAATACTACAAAAGAGACTTCTAGAGCAGAATTATGGTGAAGTTGGGAGACAGGAGATCTCCATTGCTAGATTGGAAACTTCACAAGAAGAAAAGGCCATAGAAGCCTTAAAAGGCCATAGAAGCCTTGATCAAGAAGAAAAGGCCATAGAAGCCTTGATCTAGAAGAAAAGGCCATAGAAGCCTTGATCCAAAGGGAAAGGCCATAGAAGCCTTGAATAAAAGGCCATAGAAGCCTTGGTATTGAAAAATGCCACATAAGCCTTGATACTAAAAAAGGCCACAGAAGCCTTGATCCTGAAGAAGACTTCAGAAGAGAGTATCTAATTCAGAAGCAGATTTTAGTACTAATATTTTGTTGTAGGAACAAGAAGATTTAGTGAGTTGGGAAAGCTTCCTACAAAAAGGTTAGGAGGAGTATCTTCTTCAAAATCAATCCAGCACCTAAAGCAAAAGAGATCAGGAGAAGATCTCATTGATGAATAAGGACTAGGAGAGTCCTGCTCAAATACAGAGGCAGAAGAATCAGAGATCCAGGAGAAGATCTCACCACCAACACTTCCAGAAGAAGAAGGTTGAAGATAAGGTCTCAAGGAAGACCAGAAGAAGCTACAAGATCAAAGGCCTTGGAGAGGTCTCTACGAGCATCCAGTAAAAGGCTTGGAGAGCCTTGCTAAAGAATTCATCAAAGGAGTTCCAAGGATAACTCATTGGAGAAATTCACTATTGGAGATAGTGAAATATTTGGGACAATTGTCACCATCCGACAACAAGCCCAAGAAGAAGAATTTGGCAAGGAGTGCCAAATATCAGAAGACCTCAAGACATACATAATCTTGAGAAGAAGATCATGTTTGAAGTCAGAATTCGACAAGAATCTTGAAGGAAGATTCAGATAGAAGAAGCCTACCAAATCCAGGAGACTTGGAGATTACCTCTCATAGCAAGAAGGCACCACTTTAGAATCAAATATCTCTTCACATCTACAACAAAAATGAGGAGACTACAAGAGGAGAACAAGCCACCAAAAATTCTAGGCTCGTGAAAGGGAGACCATATTTTGGTGAAGACAAAGTTGTTCAAGGTAGCCTATAGAGAGCTACAAGATCTTATTCAAGATAACAACTTGGTGATCATAGACACCAAGATCTACATCCTCTACAGAAGTGGTGAAAAGGGCTTTCAAAAAAAGGTAAGCAACTATTGGTGCAAGTAGATTCATTAAGTGGATTACTTATCAGATTTGTTTAAGCACCTTAATTGGATTGAAGTTGCAAAAAGGAGAGTTGAATTAGAGTCTTCAAAAGGTGCAAAAAGAAAGGATTCTTTAAGGTTCATTTGCACTTTAGGAGTTGATTAGATTTCATAATCTCAAACTATCTATCAACTACCTATTATCTACTTTGGAAAAGAAAATGAAGACTAGCTCCTATTACCTTGCTTTTAAAGAACTTGCAGAATAATTCTTGAAGATTCATTTCAGATTATTCTTGATTAGTTGCAGTAGATTGATTAAGTGCATTAGTTTTTGAGAGTTTATTGGAGTGATAAGGTGATATTATTAGTGCATTAAAGTAAAATATTATTATATTTGCACTATTATATTGCTCTCAAAAATATTATTGTTTGTGTTCATGAGAAGGGCACAAAAATAGAATTTGTCAAAGTGTCTAAAGACACTATTAGTGCATAGATATCTGCAAATTTGGGTGGCCTGAGGAAGCCACAAAATAAGCTCAATCCTCCAAGTATTGGAGAAGAAAGTAACCACCAAAAAAAAGTATCAAAGGAAGCATCGAACGAGACTTGGTGAGTCTCAAGTTCAAAGCACAAGAAATAGTGCAGAAAAAATACAACAAAACAAAGCTTCCATCATGTGGTTACAAGCTTGGATCCATTCATAAAACATCCAAGAAAAAATGGGAAGGTGTCTAATAAAGAGACAAAACCCCTATATTGCACTCAAATATTCTACCTCAAAACCAAAAATTTAGATGTAAAAAGAGGAGTGCAAAAGAAGGTGCAATAAGGATATTTTATGTAGAAACTATTTTACATTATATTGCACAATACTAATCTGGTTATACAAGGAGAAAAGGTAGATTTAAAGGTGCCCCAAAGGCAATACACTTGTTGTAAAAACTAGCCAAAAGCATCTGTATGCTAGTGCACTCCAAGATTAGCTCAAGGAGCTAATCAAAGTCTCATACTACTTGCACCTTGGATGACCGAACCTGCAAGATACAACATGCAAAATAAAGGAAGAAAACAACGTTAACAAATAGAAATGGCATTTATGGAAGGAGGATGTAAAGAAAGTAAATAAGAAAAGGAAAACACTCGAAGGTAAACGAACATGACACTTGGCACATTAGACAAGAAGCTTCTCCATATTAAGGACATCAATGATCGAGGTCAAAGGAGAAGAATGCAAGCAAGTAAGTGCATTCTCATATTGACATTTATCACTTTGTCATATGCACACACAGTGTAGAATTGCATCATGGAAAGAAGGTGTTAGAGCCTTCAATTCTTAATCCAAGTGAGGTCAAAGGAAGAGTCCAAGTAGTGCCATTTTTGGAACGCTTAAAGCTCCAAGCGATTCCATTGGAGGGTACAATCACAACATTCAAGACGTCTACGTAGATACTACAGCCCTAGCTTCTTAGAAAACAACATCGTATATAGCTTGGTGAAAGGTAAAGTTTCATTCCCATTATTATGTGCTTTCTTTCCTTGGGAGTTATAAGGTTATAATTGAAGGAATTTAAATAATTGAAAGCCATCCATCAAAGGGAATACTTTATCAAATAAATACAATATTTGCAATATAAAACCTAGGAGCAATAAGGGTTTCTACTGGAATAAATAATAATTATTTGCAAATATTATTGTGATCTAATTTATCCAAATATTAGGGAGTCATAAGGGCTACTACATCAAATTAATTAATTGAAAAATTAGATACACTAAACCTAATTCCCAAAGGGTTATTTATAAGGAGAAGTTTATCATAGATTTTTCAAAGGTTGGATAGTCATAATATTATTGTCTCAAACTTCTCAAAAGGAGACAAAAGATCCAACATTATTACCTCTTTAAAATTTGGGAACAGTGCTTAGTTCAATAGGAGCAATAAGGGATAATAGGAATTGATTTTGGTATTTACAAAACCTTTACAAAATCAATCAAATATTGAACTATAATTTACAAAAGCACTATATCTTATCCATAGCATACTAGGGAGTCATAAGGCATTCTACAAAACTTGGTAATATCAACATCTATCAAAGATTATCAAGTTACAAAATATAAGCTTTCCTCATAACCTAAAAATCCTTAGGAGTATATACTCACATAACTTGGGAGACATAAGGTAGTCTACAAAACAAGGATTATTATTAAAGGTTTTATCAAATCAAGCTTATATTCTTCAATCAAGAATCATATATCCTAATATAGGGAGTCATAAGGTAGACAACAAAGAAAATCCTATCTCAATTCTTCTACTTCTTCAAATGGAAAAAGGAATGTCATATAATGAATGTGGAATTTGCTCCAATAGAAATCATTCTATAAAATACGAAAATGTATGGTACATTGACTCAGGGGCCAATCATCATATGATAGGAAATATACAGTGGTTCGATTGTCTTGAAGATGCTAAAGGCTACAGACTAAGGATTGCAGATAGCCAAACTTATCCCATACATGGATATGGATGTGTAACACCAAGTAGATCATTTCCAAATCTTCTACTACATAATGTATTGTATGTACATGAACTAACATTCAATCTCATCTCAATAAGAAAGTTAGTAGAAGACAACTATATGATCAACTTTGGATATATGGATGGAATCAATACATGTCTCATCATGAAACAAGGTGAAATAAAAGCAACATGATCAATCCATGAAAATACATATATTCTGGATCCAATGGAAAATTCACAGAATATTGTGATGTTTCATAATGATGCTAACATATTTTCAAAGGAACAGGTTCAAGAAAATGAAGAACCAGTACATCAAAAAGGTAAGCATAGAAGAATCAAAATCAAGAATATGAGAGGACAAGTGCACCATGCTCTACTCAATCATCAGTATTCATAACCAAATGAAGACACTCTCGAAGAAAACAATAAAAGTGGTTGGATAGAAGACAAGGATGATGAACCTGAACAAGTCAAAGATTCATAATCTCAAGGACTGGAAGAAGATCCACATTGAAGACTAAAGTCTTCAATATCCAAATAATGTAATACATGGGGGTGTTAGAAATAGACTATATTACATCATTTGAATAATGTAAATGTACCTTTCTTGGTACATACTTAGGACATTAGATTACTTTAGGGGGAAGTTATCTAGTTACTTCATGCAATGTAATAAATGCACAAGTGTCAAAGTGCAAGTTGTATATGTGCAAGTTGTCCCTTGCACAACTAGGTAGAGTGTTGGCCAAGGAACCTATTTCCTATATAAAGAGCCATAGGTATAGAGCAATATATAGAGAAGCATATAGAGCAGTAGAAAGTAGTATAGACCAGAGTGGTGTGATGTAGCAGTGTGATGTAATATGGTGGAGTGTAATATGCTCAATGCCCATTCTTGAGAAGTAGCTCTATTCATGGAGTGTTCATTTCCTCTAGATCTATTTCTCCATCATTTCTATTTATAGTATTTTTAGTCATCTTGCATATTTACTTTATTTCATATTATTTTGTATCTTGTGATTGCTATATCCCATTACATGTTGCATCAAATCCTGAAAATATCCCTTCAAGGTAAGTGATGTGCTTAAAGGTCCATAGAGCCATCATGAAGTAGAAGAGAATGTTGAGGCAGATGCCATCAGAGTTTCCTCTTCCCCCCAGTAAGTCACCACCCATCATCATTTGAACGATGATGATAAAGTTATTTTTTTAGAAAATATTTTATTAGCTAATAGATGTAAAGCTACAATTAATGATAGTCTACTTGTAGATATTGATAGTTTAAAATATTGGGAATATTGGGCCAAGGTTTTGATAAAAGAAATAAATTCCTGATACAAGAATTTTTCAAATAGAAAGGAGTTATTTTCAAAGGTGAAGAGTGAGCCAAAAAATCTTGATGCTTTGTTACTTAAAGCTGAATTTGGCACCGTGTAGGCCTAGTCTACATACAATGATGAAATTTTGAACGTTATGCTAAATCGATTAGAAAACCTCAATGCCAAGGTCCAGGCATATTTTAATGAATGGAAAATAGATAAGAAAAAGTAGTAGTTATAGAAACTGCAAGACTTATCGCTGATGTAAGTTTTACATATAACTGAAAATCATTTTTTTCTTAAATATGTTTTGTTTATAAATATTAATCTTTTTCTCTTCTATTTCACAGTCTAATTTTCAGCACTTAAAGACACACGTCCGTGCCATGAAAATTTTGATTAAGACTGCAAAAACTAGTGTGACTAATGCTATTGAAGTAAAGAAAATATTACAATTCACTATCAGAGAAAATAATTGGCTGAAGAAGTTTATCAAAGATAAGGGTTTGGATGTGGAGGTTGTATTAAAAAAAATGAGAAAGAGCTGAATGCACCTTTTAGAGAAGATCCATAGAATGAATAAGGTTTATTGCTATCGAGGATAAACACTACAGTTTAAATTGTGGTAAGGGTTGGTGCATTGGAAGCAAAATATATTGAGCAATATCTAGTTGAACGTTCAAGCACTATGTAGAAATAAAAGTAGAATATTGTTGCTTTTTATTGAGAAAAAATCAAACATGTTGCATAGCCTTTTTGTAAATTGTAAAAAAATGGTATCTTTTGAAATCAATAAAAGAGATAATTTCCAAAAAAATTGTATTATCTTTTTGAATTTTTGTTTTAAATATTGTGATGTTTTGATTAACTATGTGGATGCAATAAATAATTTTGAATTATGTGGATGCAATAAATATTCTTTTATGTTTTATAAAATAATTGTAAATGACTGAAATGCAACATAGATATTTACTTTGCCATAAATGGTTTATACAATAGAAATATATTAAATAATTTGAATATCATAGACTAATAATCCAATAACAACGCTTAAATTAAAATTATATACAAAATATCTAATAACACGTCTATGATATAAAAAATAATCCAGTGTTCCATAATCAACATATTTGTAATCAAATAATCCAATTTCATCAAAATATACATAATCAATTAAGAGGGCTATGATATACAAAATATTCAATAGCACGTCTAATCTCATATTATATGATTAATGATATCAAAAAATACATGTCTCAAATTATAATCAAATCTCAATATTCTATAGAAAACTAATAACATAATATATGAAATCTATTCAAATGAAAGCATCTTTTCATTATAATGTTGGAAGCTGGAACAAAATCTTTTTAGATTGTACAAAATCTTCTATACTCACTCATACCCAAAATTTCTATCATCACAGTCTGATCAGTGTTACCATTATCTTCATCATCATGAGTATTCGTGACACCTCTTCTCTTTGCCAGATATTTCCAATATGCTAAAGCTCTTTCATAAGGAAACTTCTCCACCTCATAGGTCAACACATGTACTCTCAAACAATTTTCCAATTTTTTTTCCAACCTATTTTGAACTTTAGATTTTACATATGATAATGCACTAAATACCCTTTCATATTCCATAGATCCTAAAATCATTGTTTGACATAATTCATATAAATGAAAATATTCACTCATAGGATGTTGTAAGATACTAGTGGAATGTAATATTTTCTACAAACGTGAAATAGAAATTGTTTCATGATGGTTAGTGAGTTGTGAAACTTGAGAAAACATTATCGTTCCAAAATAGTTTGATTGTTTTGTCAAAATATCTTTGTTGAGAATGCCATTGATTTCAATACCATTGACTACCACATGTTTAGTGAAATGGCTAGCAAGAGTGCCCATGCATTTGAGAAATAAACTATTTATAGTATGGTATTCATTAAAAGGATCCCAAAACATTGATTTAACCACACCCATAGCCTCAAGAAATTCATCTCTTTGATAATTGTCTCTTATTTCTTTTGTCAATAATTTTGCTATTTGTTTCAGTTTAATTTTGTATCGTGTACAACTACATGAAATTTGTTGCATGTGATAGGTATTTATTTAACTTCATTTGTAGCTATATCCATTTGCTAACCAAAACCATATAAATGTATTTGCTTTCCATGGATATTAATACATAGATGATTGTTTATGTTGAATTTCAAGAAATTTTGAGAATCATTCATGTTTGTTAATGCTCTTCAACTCTCAAACATGGGATTCATAAAACTTTGACCAAACACATACAACATATCAATATGTATGCAAATTTGTTTTCTCATCCTAATAAAATCCATAATATAAATCGATCTTTGCTATGCAATTTTAATCAAAGTATTCATTTCTTCCAACATTGAAATAATACCACACAATGTGAGAAGTCTTTCAAAGTCACTCATTCAAAATAGCAAATATTTAGCCATATCAATTGCCCTACAATTTGCATACATATACCCTACCAAGGATTTATATTCTTTGAAAAATCTATATTTTGGTTGATACATCAAAATCCACCTAGTATCTACATCTTTTAAGAGTTATTTACCTTCAGTAAATCCTAGTGCAAATTGTTGAAACTTTGAAAATAATTTTGAACTTTGCAAAAAATAATCATGAATTTCATGGACAAGCTCTTCCACTCTCGCTACATTTATAAATGTATCCACAATTTTGTATGCAATATTCATTCTATGAGCCATGCAATAAATGAGGATCAAATATGGGGTAACATATGTTTATAGTTGAACACAAAGACCATTCTTGTGTCCTTGCATTATAGTAGCACCATCAACTTTGACACATATTAACTTCATGGCTATTTCCATTTTTTTTGTAAATAAATTTCTTCATTAAATAATAGGTTTTACAGGTTGACCCAAAACCTTTTACAAAAGATATCCTTCAGCTAAAGCTACGGATCCTAGATATCCTGAGGATATTATGTCCTCTACAACTTCTAAACTTCCTAGCAGTCCTAGTCGGGCAGGCGACATAGACAAATACCAAAACAAAACAGGCCCAACCAAGACGTGCAAGCCACACAGATCAAAATTACAAAATGAAAATGGAACCTCAGCCCTAAGAGGAATACTTCCTTTGAAAAAATTTCAACCAAAAATGAAACCCCCCAGGACCCGGGGATCCTCATGCCTCATATTCGACATCTTCCTTGAACTCCTCTTCCTTTTCATCCTCTTCTTCCTTGTCATCGTGCTTGGCCTCAACTTTTAGCATGTATCCTTCATTAAAGATCACCTGAGTCATAGTTTCATAGTGCTCTTGCATTTGGTGGATGATGGTCGCATAATATTTTAGAATAAACCTTTTGAGAACCATGATTGTAGGTCCCTCCTCATCTAGGTTGCTAGCACTAGTTTTGGAGCTGCCTTGGATTTGTTTGTTCTTGAGTCTTAATGAGGATCTCATTAGGGGTTCCCCAATCCTTAGTTTTTTATTAGCCATACCCCCTTTGGTTATGGGTTCCCCCACTCTCTTCTTCACCAGAGATACAGATGAAGGTTTTTTGGTGCTTGGGCTAGCTCTTGCCCCTGAGCTATCAGGCTGATGACCGGGTAGTATCTCCTCGATGAATTGAGGTTTGGAATTAGGTGTCATGGCTAACACCCACTTATATATTACTTTGAACAATCCTTGGTTCATCGACATGGCAGACCCTCTCTTGCTGCGGTAGGCATTGATGGTGTAGTTCATCGAGTTCATTAGAAACTGAGGAATATTTATTGGGTTGACATCCTGAAAGAAGTTTACGACTACATAGTGGAATCTCAACAAAGTCTTACTGGGATACTCAGCCGTAATAAAATCCATCACATTTTTCATGACCCCATTCCATAGAGTGGGCAAATCCATTTTGGTGAGCCAATTCTTGGCTTCCTTGAAAATTTTTGGGTTATCACGAAATTCCTTCAATTCCACCTCCTAGTGATTTTTTTGGAGATGGATGGAGCGACCTTTCACCGTATGACTAGTTATCATAGCCAACATGTTCACATCAATGATGAACTCTCTTCCTTGTATCTCCACTTTGTCATCCTCCCAAGTGTCCATCATCGCCTGGGTGATATCTTCCTCCGCCCCCAAGAATAGGTCAAAAAATTGGGTAAAACGTCGCTCAGTGAGGATGGTCTGAGCCACGGGTTCCATGATGACCATGGTCGGCTCAACGTAAGTCATATTTTTTCTCGTAGTCTTCTTCCTTACATTTTTTTTAGACTTTCTCAGTTAACACTTTGTCGATTTCCTCTTTTGCTACTGCTTAGGAAGGAATAGGGTTTAAAGCCATGGTGGTAAGATATGGGGTTTTCCTTAATTGGTGTGTCATATTCAGGGATCCATCCACCCTTTGCCATATTGGATTTGTGCCAGTTGTCCTTGGGTGCTAGTGTGTGATTCTGGCTATCTTTGATTGTCTGCAGATCAACATTGTCCTTAGGGAGATTACCATGCATTGGAAAGGACTGACCGTAATCCTCCACATGTGTCTGCTACTTCCATGCATGATATGTTAGACTTATCCACCTACCAACTACCTCCATGTCATGATTTTGATCCTCACTAAATTCCGTTATCACCATTTTTTCTATGCCTTCATTGACCTTTGTACTCTACATGGACCCTATCCAACCAATGTCCTCCATTTGAGCTTCACACCAGGTGGCCCAATCAGTCAACAACATTCGTTTCCTTGTAGTCTGACTCTAATTGCAACAATTATTTGTATTCTTGAGATGCTTGCCAAAATTTGAAATTTTCACCATCAGAGTCTGCGCGGCAATGACCCTCGCCTTGTCACCATAGATGTGGCCAATAATGTTGAATATTTTGGCACTGAGTCCCTAGAGGAGGTTGGTGGTGTGGGTCAAAAAGTTTACCTTTCTATACCTTAGAATCCTACCCTTTTTGATTCCCCCATCAATCATGTTCGAGGTATTTGAGAACGTTGACCTAGGAATCAACTCCGTCTGATTAGGATTTTTTTGTAACGCGACCTCATGATGCACTTTGGCTACATGGATATTGGTCGCTTTTCTACCGCCACCCTTAGAGCATAGGTTGTCTATCATTGCAAAGGGTGAGATCAATTTCATGAGGCACATCACATGTCCATGTAGTCAATCTACTAGCCTCGACCCCTGCATTTGCCAATTTGTCTACTGATTTGTTGGCCTCATGGAAGTCATGACGAGCCCTCTTTCCTTGTCTGGCCTTGAATAGGGTCCTTGCCTCATGGATAATGTCTTCAATCCTCCAGGGTGGTTTTTTACCATTAGTTAAAAGGTTGATAGTGATTTTTGAGTCTCCTTCCACCATTAGGTTGCCTTGGATATCTTGAGCCAGTAATAGGCCCCTCCACAACACTCTAGCCTTAGCCTCATTGTTAGTTCTAGATCCTAATGGTTTAGCAAAGGTTAAAATCATGTTTCCTTGATGATATCTGATTACTCTTCCAGCACCCGACTACCTCGGGTTATCCTTTGTCATGCCATAAAAATTGAGCTTGGACCAGCTTGAAGGGGGAGGCTCCCAAATGATTCCAGCTCTAGGGTTAGGTTTTGGTATTGAGGAATTGTCCTCCAACGGTATGCCTAGGGATAGGGCTAATTGTTTTTCTAAAGGAAGGGTTCCTCTGTCATCTAAAGGAAATATGCTGGTATTTTCTCTTACAAAGGTGAGGATTTGGTTGAGGATGGTTTAGGATTATGCTTGGACTCATTAAAGGCTCTATGGTTCCTCTCTAACCAAATTTTCCAAAGGAAGTGGTGCCAACTTATCTTCCAAAGGAACCTCAATTTTGGATTAACAAAGGGGAAAGGCCATTATTGGAAGACTTCAGGCAGTAAGGCTAGTTTAGCCCAAGAGATTATAAAATCTTGGAAAATCTCGTCTAGGATCGAGGTGGTCATCGAGAATTCTAAAAAAATGTGTTGAACTAATTCCCATCCTGCCCTACACATGAAACACTGGTTAGCAATAATCATTCATTTAGTTAGCATTTGGTCAATGGTAAGGATCCTTTCTTGAATAACTAGCCATAAGAAGAAATATATTTTGGGGATGAGACCCTTTATCCAGACCAGATGAGGTTGAAACTAGTTATCTTCGTGATTGAGAAGTAAGTTATAGGCGATTTTGACTAAAAATTCCCTACTTTCAGTTTATGCCCACACTATATGGTCTTCAGTATTCCTTATGGCTATGAGCTGCTAATGTAGAATATTCTGAAGCTCTCCGCAATCAGCTGACAAACCCTGGACCCTGATAGTCTACCATTTTGGGAAGTTCCTATCTTGCCTTATGTAATCTGCCACCTGAAGCCCTATGGAATGTTTCGTGTGATCTTTGAGCCTAGCCAAGTGAGGGTTGCTTGAAAGAGCCTCAGATCTAGTCCACCTATCTTTCCAAAAGTTTATTTTGTGGCCATTACCTAATATCCATCTGATCCCATTCTTGACCAATTCTTTGCTAGTGAGGATTGCATTCCAGAAGGTGGATCCCCTGCTTACCAAATTTTCATTAAGGAAGTCTGCTCCCTGGAGGTATTTCCTATTGACTATGGCTGTCCACTAATTTTTAACATTAGATAGCAGTCGCCAAGCTTGTTTAGCTAAAAGCACCGTATTTTGGAGAGAGAATTTCCTTAGATTTAATCCTCCATTAGTTCTAGGTTTGCAGACTTTGCTCCACCCCACCAAGTGGATCCTTTTTTTATCTTCCATCCCAGACCAAAGGAAATTATTTTGGAATTGTTCAATTTTTTGATACACTTTTCTTAGGGCTTTGAATACGGATAAAAATTAAATATGAATGCTCTGCAGGGAAGCCATGGTGAGCGTCACTTTCCCTTCCTGGGATAGGAGACGACTTTTCCATCCCGTCAACTTTTTTTGGATCCTCTCTAGAACGTTATTCCACATTGCTCCTTTTGGGGTTCCTGAGAATAAGGGCATATCTAGATAGGAGGTTGGCAGGGATGCAGTGTGACATTCCAAAATCCTTGTAATGCTAGTTTATCTAGGAGTAGGGGTATTGAGGAAATAGAGCTTGCTTTTGTTGAAATTCACCTTCTAGTCATCAACTTCTTCATACATCGTAAGAATGTGTTTGATCCTTTTAGCCTCCACCACTGAAGCTAGGGTTAGCAACAATTTGTCATCCATAAACTGTTGGTGAGTGATAGGATTGGTAGAGGAGGTCGCTTGAATGTCTGAAATGAGTCTTGCAATAGAGGCAACCTTGATTGTCCTACCTAAAGCTTCTGCCATAATGATGAAAAGCATAGGGCTAGTAGGGTCTTCTTACCTTAATCCTCTTTTGCTTTGAAAGTAACCTATCGTTGATCCATTCACCAATACCGAAAACCAAGGCTTCGTAATGCATCCTCTGATTAGTCTGACCCATTGAGGATGAAATCCAAATTTCAATAATATTGCATCTAGGAACTCCCAATTAATCATATCGAAGGCTTTGTTCATGTCTAATTTTAGAGCCATGGTTGCTTTCTTTGTCTGAGATACAGTATGGAGGG
Source organism: Wollemia nobilis (assembly GCA_028583015.1). Classification (NCBI taxonomy): domain Eukaryota; kingdom Viridiplantae; phylum Streptophyta; class Pinopsida; order Araucariales; family Araucariaceae; genus Wollemia; species Wollemia nobilis. The sequence continues at coordinate 21,240,471 of JAQPPZ010017235.1, forward strand.
CCTCATGGACCGTAATAACACTGTCTAAAATTGATCTTCCTTGAACCGAGCTCCCCTGACTCTGGTCAATAATACCCGATAAAATTACTTTTAACCTATTGGCTAACACCTTGGTGATGATTTTGTAGGATACGTTACACAAACTAACCGGCCTGAAATCAGCCATTGTCCTTGGGTTTGGGACTTTCAGAATCAACACTATAAATACAGAATTGAATCCGCTAGGAATATGTGTTGAGGTTTGAAATTCCCTAATGGCAGCCACGACATCTGCACCCACAATGTCCCAGTAAGCCTGAAAGAAGTGGGGTGGAAACCCATCAGGTCCAGGTGCCTTATCTAGTTCCATACTGAACATGGCTTCCTTGACTTCCTCATCAGTGAAAGCCGCTATGAGAGAATCGTTTGTGGAATCATCAATGAGTTGAGGTATGAACTGGAGAAGAGAATATTTTGCTTCAACCTGATAGATAGTTTCTTCACCCAATAGGATGTTGAAGTAATCAACTGCCTCTTCTTTGATTTACTGGATGTTCTGAGTTGAGGATCTGTCTACCTTAATAAGACTGTTGATTTTGTTATTGCTCCTATTTCTTAGGGTGGAAACATGAAATTTTTTTGAGTTTGAGTCTCCCTCCTTTAACCATAGCACTCTAGATTTTTGTCTCCAATAGATTTCCTCACAAGCAAGGATATTGTGAAACTCACTAAGGGTGTCCCTCTTATAATCTTATTGCCTCATCATAGCTGCCATTCTGGATTCTTCTTTCAATCATTTGTAGTTTCTCTCCAACTGCTTTCTTATTTTCAAAAATATTGCCAAATACTTCTCTGTTCTAGATTCTAAGTTTATATTTAACCATCCTTAGCTTCTGAGCTAATTTGAATGAGGAACTTCCCTGACAAAGTTGCAACCACCATTCTTTGATTCGTTCCCTCAAGTCATCATGTTTAACCCACATTGATTGGAACCAGAATGGTTTTTTGAAAGAGTTGGATTGAATGACCTCAAACAAAATAGGGCTATGGTCTGAAGAAATTTTGAGAAAATATTGTAGTATAGAATCACCAAACATTGTGATGGCTTCCTTAGATAGAAAAAAATTATCCAATATTTCCTGAATCATCTGGCTCCCTATTCTTCGGTTGGTCTAGGTAAATTTGGCTCCTTTTATTTTTGACATCCATCAATTCATTTATGTTTATGAAGTTATTAAAGTCTTCCATGATTTTTTATGGAAGTCTAGATCCTCCCTTTTTTTTGGACGGGTATAAGGGGGTGTTAAAGTCACCAGCAATCACCCAAGGAATGTTGTTGAAGGCTTGATTTAAGTGGCCTAGATGTTCCCATAACTCTGATCGTCCCTAGATAGAAGTTGGGGCATACACATTTGACATAATCCATGATTTGTTTTTATCAATATCATGGAATAGGACACTAAGCACCCTATCATATTCCTGTAGCACAATACCTTCTAATTTGTTTGGATCCCATAAGATCATTATTTCTCAAGACGCTCCCATTACCTGTTGAAAAGCAACTTTTGCTTGTTTCCAAATATTTTTAGCTATGGATGTTGATTGTATTTTGTCTGTTTTTGTTTCTTGAAGAAAAATTATTGTAGGACTAAATTATTTCCTTATTTATTTCACTACCCTTTGCTTCGGTAGGCCATTTAGGCCTCTCACATTCCATGAGAGAACCTTCATTTATACGGTTTGTTATTTTTTCCTCTCCCCTTTCCTTGGAGCAAAAGGGGTTTGTTTTTATTGCTATCATCCTGACTTGGAATAGCTTGTTGTAGAAGTGTTTTTTGTTTGCCATTAGCAATTTCATTATTGATCTTGAGTCTATAATGTTCTGCAGTGGTCATCCACCCTCTCTTTTTCTCACTTCCATAATCGATAGGAGACTTGGTTGTACTTCTAGTTTTTTTTGAATTGAAGTGAGGAGGCATGGGATCCCTCTCCTCATTATGAAAGGTATCATCACCATTTTCAATATCCTCTTTACTTTTTCTGAGCTCCTAAAATTTAAGATCCTTGGTCTAAGGATTTCTTGTTGAGGATTCTATAAGGTTAGGGATCCCTTGATAGGGGAAAAGTTGTTGCAGAACTGGACTGGAAGCTCTTTTGATACCCACTGATTCAACCACCTCAAATATTGACTCCATTCCTTCTAGATTTTGGTTGAAGTACCCCGGGTCCTACTTATTCCTGTGATAGGATGTTTTGGGTTTTTTTGGATCAATCGTAGATGGGCCAGATTTGGCAGGGGACTCTAGGATTTTAGGAAACTCTATTTGGGGATTTTTCTTCTCACCCATTTATTTTTTGGCATATATGTTGGCTAAGACATGGAATTTATTAAATGTAGGATCCTTGTTACATACCAGAAGCTCCTTGACCTCCTCGCACTGATGTTTTCCTTTCTCCTAAAAATGGGGTTGGCCTGCATTGCCTCGATTGTCCTGGTTGGGCCTGACTGGCCTGTATCTTGCAAAGGTTTGTCGATATCCTTGGTTTGTAGGGATCCCTCTCCTATTTGCCTTACTATATTGGGATATGTTCATGGTTTCCTTATTGGTTGATGAAACCAGACATTGGTTCCTGAGATGACCCTAAGTTTTACATTCGCTGTAAAAAGCTAGCTTGTTCTCGTACTCCACCGGTTGCACCCTTAGATAGTCTCCATATTCCAGCTCCACCTGGGTCAAAAGTTTAGAGTCTAGATTGGTATTCACGTAGATCTTGGCATGCATCATTCTCATCCTTTCCTTGGTCGGGTGATCTATGGCCACCAACTCTCCTATGGTCTTGGCTATGCCACTAAGCCAAAACTCGTTGAAGAATTATGCTGGTAACTTTGGTAAACAAAACCAAATATGTGCTATATTGATGTTTTTTTGTCTGGATCGAAGTCCTCCCCTCATTTTCTAAGGAACATACTGCATTATACTAAAAACCAGGGTCCTCCCATCAGCATTTGATCGGCATCGGCTTTGTTATTGAATCTTAACATGAAAAATCCTCTCGATAAAGCCATAATCTCTAGATTTCCTATCATTTTCTATTTGGTCAAAGTCGAGGAATGTATGGTTTCAATATCTGGTCTCCCACCCAGGAACTTGCCAACTAAGGATAATGATTCCATAGCCATAAATCTTTCCATGGTTTCAACTGAGGTCTTTATCCTATTGTTGTTTGGTATTAGAGGAGATAAGTTGCTAGTCCCCTCCTTCCTTTTGCCTTTTAGCATTTCCAAGAAGGACAAGCCCTTCCTAGGGTCCCCTGACCCCTGCGGGGATCCTTTTTCTAGAAATTTGTCAGGAGGGTCGGTCCCTCTTACCTTTTTGAACTATGTGGATAGGGGATCCTAATCCCCCTATCTGCTTCCTGCTACAGTAGATCCTACCTCTATATCCTCATCCTCCACCAGTTTGAGGTTCCCACAAACTGCCAATGCCCCTAATTTCACTCCTACATCGCTCTCCTTCTGCTCCTCCTTCCACTCCTCCTTCCGCTCCTCCATAGCTCTCCTTCCACCTTGTTTCATGGCTATTTCCATTTCATTCATTCCTGCTATTTCCTTTAAACTAGTTACAACAACACTAAATGTTTTCTGCATTGTAATTTCCCACCATATTGCATACTCCAAGTAAATGATATTTCCTTAAATGATTTTTCAATGTGTAAGCATGCATGCAAATCCAAGATGTGTTGTCAAAAATAGTCACCTCATCAATTTAAAGTGAAATGAATTTGGATTTTTTTACTTTCTCTTTGAGATCATCCTGCTCAACCAATGAGAGACACTTTGCAATTTAGCAACCACTTCGATCTGACCAATGGGCGCTGGAAAGATTTTGCACATTAGCTAGTTGATATAGATATTTATAATCAATGAAATCAATCATAGATCTACCCTTTTTAAGAATAGTAAGTACAACAACAAACTACAAACTTTTTGAAGCTAAAGTGAACTTATTCATTTTTCAAAATTGGGTTTGAATCGTTGCACCTTTCTCAACCAAATTTTACTTTTATTTCATTTCTTTATCATATTATTGTGCATATCTGATATGTGTGCACTCTGATGCATCCTTCCACCTATAATTTTTCTATATTTTTCCATCACATTCTTTTGTTTTTAAATTAACTTTTCCACAATGTTTTTCTACTATATCTTTCTTAACTTGCAATCTATAATCCTTTTCATGTTTCCAATTACAAATTACTCATCTCAATTATGTTATTTCTTCATTACTATTCTCTGGAAGCACTGGCTCAATAAATAGATATTTGAATACCCAATCAGGTTGAAATTATCTGTTAATTATCCACCTAGATAACCTTGCACGTTTATTATTTTTAGAAGAAGATTATCCGAAAGTAGGGACTGTATGAGAACTATTATTTTATTTTTCGTTTGGCATGTTAGTTTTAGGAATCTCTTCATGTTGTTGTTGCATTTCATTAAGAAATTTTTTATCTGTGGACTTTTCATCGGGGATATGTAGAAGTGGAGGTATACCAGGGTCAATAGTGCTTTCTGTAAAGATTTTTTTTGCATATCATTATTACATTTTAAAACAATTTTTTTTTTATAAAATATAGATAAACAATGGAAAAATCCATCAACCAAAAAACACCCTTCTTAATGAATAAATACATTATATATAAAATTAACAATGTAAAAAAATTAACTGGTTAGTAAGTAAAGGTGTTTGTACATTCAATTTGTGTAGATACTGAAGGCTGACTAGATTTAAAAATATTATGAAAGTATTTGAGGATACTCCTTTTATCAAAATAATGATCTCCCTTCTTTCCACTTCCAACATGTGATATTTTACCTGTATAAATAGAAGAGTAACATGAACATCATTTTTAAAATAAAAATAACTGGTAAAAAGAGAACTACTATTCAAGACAACAGGATGTCTGACCCAAGTAGGTTTGAGATTGATGCCCAAATAATAGGAAAACCTTCTTATTGAGTGTTCATGAACAAAATATTAAAAGATGAAAATTAATGGTAAAATAAACTTACCAATAAATGGATATCGATGTATGTCAGTCACCTTCTACCACTCGCCTTCTTCCACTTACCTTCTACCACTTGCCTTATGCTAGTCACCTTGTGCTAGTCACCTAATGTGAGTTATCTTCTACCACTCACCTTATGCCAGTCACCTGATGCAAATCACCTTGTGCCAGTCACCTTGTGCTAGTCGCCTTGTGCCAGTCACCTTATTGTAGTTACCTTGTGCCAGTCACCTTATTCTAGTCACCTTGTGTGAGTCACCCGATGTGAATCACCTTGTGCCAATTGCCTGATGCCAGTCACCTAGTGTCAATCACCTTGTGTCATTTGCCTTGTGTCAGTCATGTTTTTCAATCGCATTGTGTCAGTCACCTTCTGATACACTCTTTGATATGTTTTCTTTCACTTATTTCTTGTTGTCTCTCGCTTGCTTTGTATCACTTGCTATCAGAGAAAATTAATGTTTTAATTGTATGAGTATCGCTCTCATATTAGCTATATAATAGGGTACAAGAGGTGAATTTGGTGGTATAATTTTTTTTTTTTAATTTGAAGGTGAAAATTAGGTAGGAAATCTTATGATAGCGGGGTTAATTGATCCTAAAAAAATTGATCTCAAAATTTTTGAGCAAATGGACCGACATCTAGGATCCCCAAATTTACCAAATTAAAATTATAAAAAACCTAATATTCGTGTTAATTTACAAAATTTGCCACTTTGCATAACCCTGGAGAGTAAGTGTCATGTAGAAGTGTGCAAGTGTCATGAAGTATGCATGTAAGGAGATAGTGAAGAGTCTTGTATACAAGTGGCAAGATGAGAAGCCAAAGGATATGAAAGTCTTGTGTTATGTAAAGAATAGAAAAGGTTGCAAATCCCAAATATGTGAGGAGTGCAATAGTCAAGTATTGAAGAATCACCTTTCTATGTCTATATTATGGAGACAAATCTCCATACAATGTATTGGGAAAATAGTTTGTAAATGATCACTATAGCAAGCATTTATAATATTGAAGCTTGTATACAAATTTTGAGCTATTTTATTGTAAGTATTTTTCATGTTATTACATGAATGATTTTGGCCATTTACATTCATATTTGATGTTATAGTGAATGTTATTATAATTTATATTGGCTAGTATATATTTTTATTTCTCTTATATTTAATTCTACTCTTGATTATTTATATTAAGACCTGAGATATTATGGCTTAATTATACTAGGACTCGAGATAGTTTGGCATAAAATCCAATAGTGGTATTAGAGTTATTGCTTAACTCTATTAATTTTTGATAGATTTGTATTTGGATTCTATCCACTTTAAAAGTAGTGAAGACTTGGACTCTATTTTTAAAGGTTTGAAGGAGTAGATATTGAAGGGACAAATAAAAGATACCCTAGTTTGGATGTTAGGGTCTGTAACAACCCAAAAACTAACTAACGTGAGAGAGATATTATTTTATTTTTACCAAGAGCTCAACAAGATCCACAAAGAATATCCATGGAATATATTTTACTAGGCATGACCACATTTCAAGTCCATGATGTTGCAGATGTCTCTCAAGTGGACAGGAGATGCCAAGCTCCTATAGGTACTGGGGTTTACCTTGTATACCTATATAGCATAAAGAATTATTTATATGGTCACCCCATATTTCTAGCATTCTCCATGAATGTAGACCTTTTGACCACAGTGTTGGGTTATCCCTTTTCAATCTTTTGAAAAGGGAGGATGCCAATTCCCTCTACCAAACATAAGCCATTCTATGCTGGGTCATTTTTAGGCATAATTCCTTGAGTTTAGTTAAAGGCACCTTTGCAGTGATCCACTAAATTTTAATACTTATCTACCTCTTCTTTGTGATGGGTGAAAAAAGCATCTATCACTCCGCATGATCATCCTCTCATGGACTCAAGAAAACTAGGTGTTGCCTCCCGCAATTACCCTAAGTCTGGATTATTAAGGAGAACTCTAATTAAGGTTACAAAAGATTTGCCCCCCTTCCAAAGAACTCCCTAACCCTTAGATCTAACTCTCTCTCTAGCAAAGATAGAGTATGCTTAAAGGAATATTCATTAATTAGAAACAAATACTTCTTATCTAAGTTGAATTGAAGCATGCAATAAACTAGGGATATTATTTTAAATCCAAGCATTGATTCAAAATAAATAAGCATTGCTTTAATGTAAATAATATCCATAAATATTACATCATTATCATAAAACATGGTACCAAGCATAATCATTCTCAAAAGGTATAAATTATACACATGAAAATTATTTGCTTCTATTACAATAAATCCCTTTTCACTAAGAGGGATTTCCAACTTAATCCTTCCACAAGATCCCGTACAACAATTGGAGAATCCATTAACATAATTTGATTAAAGAATAATATATCTTCTTCTTCCCGTGAACTCCATGGTAGGAAGTAGGTAGGGATCATAACAACTCTTTATGAAAATATGAATTCAATTTTATATGATTCCTTTTCAATAATGTAAAACATCTTTCACAATCAAGCATAAAGAATCCCATACTTCTTTCTCATGGTTTTCTCAATAAAACAATACTATACATTCAAGTATCAAAAGTTTACAAAGGAACCCATAATTCCTATCCATAGTAAACTTCCAAAGGAACCCCCAATATTCCTTTCAATTTAAAACCATAAAGGAACCCCATAATTCCTTTCAATTAAGACCAGGGAGAAACCCCATAATTCTTATGCCCAAAAAGAACCCACAATTATTTTTCACAAAACATAAATGCAATTACATAAGAACCCCATAATTCTTATACCCAAAAAGAACCCACAATTCATTTTCTTAAAACATAAAAACAATAACATAAGAACCCCTTAATTCTTATGCCCAAAAAAAAGAACCCACAATTCTTTTTCTTAAAACATAAATACAATTACATATAAACCCTATACTTCTTATGTCCAAAAAGAACCAACAATTATTTTTCTTAAAACATAAATACAATTACATAAGAACCTCATAATTCTTATGCCTAAAAAGAACCCACAATTCTTTTTCTTAAAACATGAACACAATTATATAAGAACCCTATATTTATTTTTTCAATTAGATACATGGTTTTTTTACAAGGGGTCTCAATACCCTTGAAATAAGTGGGGTTTGAACTTGGATCTCCTGAATGAAAACCCAAGAACTAAGAACCCCATAATTATTACGCCCAAAAAGAACCCACAATTCTTTTTCTTAAAACATAAATATCCCAAACCCGGGGAGATTATTCAATTCTATTAAACATGCTTAAATATTAAAACTAAGGAAACAAATCTAAACATAAATCAACTACCTAAGGTGCATAAACACATCCAAATGTTTCCCAACCCTAAGAGCAAGATGTTCTATAAACAAGGGCTATTAATTACCAATGTACTAAGCAAGCAACACCAAGCTAACAATAAAAGACACAAGTTGTTCATTGCTTAGAGATACGTCAACACTAGCCAATGAGCTCCCAAAGGTAAAAATATAAATATTAAGTTAATAAAGTATTGAAACAACCAACGTTTTTCTTCAAAACACAAGAAATGCATAAAACCAAGCTTTTTCCATGCTAAAAACTTACAAATAATTTTTAGCAAGCTACACATGCAACAATCTGAGCTCTAACCATGCTAAAATCATACACACAATTTCTAGCAAGCTTCTAATGCATTAATTTAAACTTTAACCATGCTAAAATTATACAAAAAATTTACAACAAGCTTTAACCATGCTAACATCATGCAAATAATTTTCAGCAAGCTTCTTATACATTAATCTAAACTTTAACCATGTTAAAATCATACAAAAGATTTCTAGAAATGCATTAATATAAACTTTAACCATGCTAAAATCATACAAATAATTTCCAAAAATATTCTAATACATTAATCTAAGACTATGTCCAAAGCCAACCTATAAAATGTGTCTCTCAACTTCGTTGATATCTCATCCAAGCTCTTCCTCCTGTGCACACTTCCCAAGCTCCTACCCCCTTCTTTCCAATATCTTGTCTCTATTTTTCCTGATCCAAGTGATCCCCACCCTTGTATGTAACTCCCAAACATTATGAATCACATATTTGTAAGAGGAGGTGGTGTCCATGGGTGCCTAGCCATCCATGAAGGAGCTAATTATAACTTCAAGTAAATTTGCCTTGTGGTCAATTAAAGGAGGGGTTGATTAAATTCCTTCTCCTCTTATTACAAGGAGCTATGATGATTAACATTATTTTACTTACACATCACTAAATAGATTCAAATATCTATTTCAATTTAATTAAAGTGATCTATTAATAAACTTTGTTTTAAAACTTCCCTCTTTTAAAACAACCATAATATTTGATTAAATCATTCATTTGATTAATCAAACCATTAATAAATTTTAATACCAAATCCATCATAAGTAAAAAGAATAAAGCTCTATCCAAATAAATTCCCTTGATGATTCACACCATTGTTTTATCCTTAAGCGGGTGGTCCTTTTAAGATAGTCTAAGCTATCATCGATCTACTTTAAGGAGACTCATTGCAAGCAACTTCATGACTTGATGGTGCAAACATGAGCACAAAAAAAATGAAATGCATCTATATGAAGAGTATTTATCCATGTTACCTTGATTTGTTGATGAACAAGTCATCATCATAATTTCCTTTATTTTGGTCTTTTGTTCTCTATGGCAACTTCCTTGTCCACCTACGAGAGTACCTGATCATGCATCCACATATTAAATCAGAAATACCACGTCCTCATATGAAATAATTCAAACAATAAATATATATATCCATTCAAAAGCATACAATTTAAACATTGAACATCATTTGTTAATAGATAGTCCATCTCATAAATGAGTCCTACCAAGGTGGGTCATGATAGGGTCTATCCACTTGGTTCAAAGAATAACCAGTGAAGATAAGGACTTAGCTAGAATAGATTAAGATCCAACTCAAAAGAAATTTGGACATGAAGAGATTGAAAGCATGAGATTCCGGAAGAAAGAAATACTAAGATGCAATGAAAACAAAACTAACTCGATGCTAAACGAATATGCATAAAATAGGACGAATGTAATCGAATCAACCAAAAATAAAGGAGAAAGCAAGAGCACAACCCCTTTTATATTAATGCGATTCCAAACTCGGTTACAATCCACTTCCTCCCGTTTTAGGGGCTAGGAGTGTTAGCATGTTTTAGTTACAATCATGATTAGTAATCCCTCTTCCGCATGCCCACGTTTGAAATGGGCGGGCCAAAGTGTTGCCACCGCTCGCGATGATGAATCCTTGGTTCTTGTTGCTTCTCCTGTGATCAAAGAAACAACCAAGGCGTTAGTAGCACCTGTGACAAAAAAGGATAAAGCGTTTGACTTTAGAACTCAATGAGAAATGCATGCAAAAGATTGATTAAATCGGTAAACAAAACAACTCTAAGCAACCTGCAACTTTGACAAAAATCGAAAAACCTTACCAGAGGGCCGCTGCCATTAAAACAGTCGGCCGATTTGCTCTTGACTGTAATTCATCCATTGGCAGGACGAATTCAACTGTTATTCGTCCTCGGGTAGGACGTGAATTTGACTGTGTTAAGACGTCGAATCAATGTTGTTACCTGCAGGTTAGTGGGACAACAAAAACGACAAAAGCATGATGATATTTGATGTAGGATATATTCGAACATATAGCATAATGCAAGATATATTCGAACATACAGCGTGAACTATTTAAATAGTGAAATAAACACGTGATAACGGAATAAATTAAATTGAAACTAAGAGCATGCGGGGCGCCCGAGCGGGCCGCCCACCGTTGGAACTTGACTTTGACGCCAATCCACTAGGGATGGGCCCAAAATATCAGAGAATGTGGTGTCATCGAATTGATGGATCAAATGTGGTAAAATGTCGGGTTTAGTTTCGGATCCACGCTTCTAAAAGCCACCCAATAACCTCTCTTGCGAAAGAGATTACGGGTGTAGAAGAGATGAATCGAAAAGGAATGCAATCGGGTGTTTAATTTGGCAGCACTTCATTGCTTTCAAATGTCTACCAACTTGTCCTCTTTTTGGGTGGGAAAGTCCACCATTTTATAGACCCATGGGGTCTCTTTGGAGGGGCACGCAGGGATGCCACGTGGTGGCCATGCCTTCCCAAAAGGGAGGAGACTCCTCCCTGACTTGGGCTTACATGACTGCCCTTGTGACAGTCCTCTAACTGCCAATCTACCCACCTACGCGTGCATGCACAACAGGCGACAATAATTGACTGTCTTTGACTGCCACTCGTTTAATGTCTGCTTTAATGGTTTAATGTTTGCTTTAATGGTTTAATGTTTGCTTTCAAATGCTTAAAATCCGTCTTTGATTGGTCAACGTCCGCATTTGATTGGTCAACGTCCACCTTCGATTGGTTAAATTCTGCCCAGGCACAAGTGCGAAGTTTTTTGTCGTGATATCAGATTGGTGCTAAGTAGTAAATATGATCCAATTTTAATGTAGTAAATATATACCAGGTAGTGCTAATTAGAAGCCATGTTGAAGTCAAAAAGAATTTAGAGTTGGACTGCACCACATAAGGCAACCAATAAGATTCAATAGCCAGAAAAGGGAGACATAATCTACCTATAGTAGAGAAGAAAAAGGACATGTTTCCTAAGAGCGTGAAATCTACCAGAAGAGAAAAGGTGAGATTGAAGGCATCCATAAGGGGACAACAACCATAAAGAGAATAGTCTAAGTATATTTAAAGGAGATAATGGCCAAGTATATCTAAGAAGAAAATAAATATGGAGAATTCAACACCTAATCAACACAGTCAATGAACTAGAAAAGGCAATGACTACCAAAGGAGCTAGTGTTGCATAGCTAGCAAAGCCAACAAAGATAGTGTAACCAATGTTAAACTATAAAAGACTAATATTTAACTAGAAGAGACAACAGAGCTAACATCAAAATTGAGCAGTCATCACATCCAACAAAGAACATTTGAAAGAACGTGAATATGAATGGCTTGATAGTGTGCCTCATCAGAGTCAATACAATTTTAACAAGAATGAGAACAAAGGGAAGAATCATATATGCATATCTTCCATTGTGGTAATGTATTCAAAGCATTCCATCGCAATCATAATGTCTATATCCAACAACATTCATCAATTTGGAAGTGTCATTTATGCATTTGAAATATTCTACCAGGTGGATATTAAGGTAAGTAACATTACCTTTATTGATTGATTAATTAAAGTCCTAAGTGAGAGATTATTTAAAGTTTTTAAATATTAGGAACTTTAATAAGTGGGAGATAAAAGGAATACAACTTTTTAGAAGAAAATTTAAGTGGGAGTTATAAGGACTTCTACTACATATTGAAATTAATATTTCAATTTTTGAATTTTTTTAATATTTATTAAATTTTTGGAGTGATAAGGTTTTCCACTTCAAACAAGATTTAGAAACATTTGAATTTGATTTTTTTTTTTGAATTTGAAGAGTTAGTATATTTGAAAATTTTAAATTTAAATATTATAAGATTTGAAGAGTTTTTTATTTTTTTGAAGATTGAAAATTTAGGGAAAGTTTAAAGTTTCAAGATATTTAGAATTTTGTAAATTTATTGAAAGGTTATTAAACTTTGGAGTAAAAAGGATTTCAACTTCAAAGGGAATTCAATTATGGAGGAAAATGATTTGAATTTTATAATAAGGAAGAAAATATTGGAAGTCATAAAATATGGCATACATAAATTGATTGAAAAATATGATGATAAGCAAGATATGGTAATGCAATTCATCTATAGAGAAGCAATGAATAATTTTTTTGAGACATTTGAATATTATTTACATTCAAAACATGTTGAATCAATTGATAATTCAAAGGATTTTATTACAATACCTATTGATGTAGGTAGTATAATTTATATGACATTGCTTTCACTTGAACTTATTAAGGATAAAAGCCAAAAGCAAAAAGAGTTGATTGAAACTTTAAAAATAAAAATAGTGATTGATCATACAAGTGATTCAAGTGAATCATCTCTAAAAATAGTGTTTCACTCTACATGTAATATTGACATTCCAAGCTCATCAAATTCAATAAATTATTATGATGCACCAAGTGAATGTTTTGAGAATATAGAACAATATCAATATTGTAGAAAAATAAGCATAAAGGAAGCACATGAACCAAATTCAAGGACAAAGAATAAGGCGAAGAAGTTAATGAATAATAATCAAAAGTGCATATCAAAGAAGCAAAGAGTGAATAACCAAAGAGAGAAGATGAAGAAGGATCTCAAGCAAGGGATCATGCACAATGTAAAGTTACATGATCAAATATGAAGATGAAGATTAAAGACTAAAGTCTTTAATAACCAAATAATATAATACAAGTGGGTGTTGGAGAATATTACATTATTTGGTACATGCAAATGTACCCCCATAGTACCTTTACGATACAAATGCAAAGATATAATAGATTAGGATTTGAGTCTATAGTTTAGGTGAATGATTTATATTTCCCCTTTTATATAAGTGTCTATGTGTAGGATATGCACAAGTGTCATGTATGTAAGTGTGAAAAAATTTAATGTTATGATGTGCACTTGTATCATGTATTAGGAGTACATGTAGGAGAGTAAGTATCATGTAGAAGTGTGCAAGTGTCATGAAGTTAAGTGTGCATGTAAGTAGAGAGTGAAGAGTCTTGTATACAAGTGGCAAGATGAGAAGCCAAAGGACATGAGAGTCTTGTCTTATGTAAAGAATATGAAAGGTTACAACTTCCAAATATGTGAGAAGTGCAATAGTCAAGTATTGAAGAGTCACCTTCTATGTATATATTTTGGAGAGAAAATTCCATACAATGTATTGGAAAAATGGTCTGTAAAAAATCACCATAGCAAGCATTTATAATATTGAAGCTTGTATACAAAATTTGAGCAATTTTATCATAAGTATTTTTCATGTTATTACATGAATTATTTTGGCCATTTACATTCATATTTGATGTTATAGTGAATGTTATTATAATTTATATTGGCCAATATATATTTTGATTGCTCTTATATTTAATTCTACTCTTGATTATTTATATTAAGACTTGAGATATTGTGGCTTAATTATATTGGGACTTAAGATAGTTTGGCTTAAAAGCCGAAACTACAATTTTTTTTAAAAGTTGATAAAATAAAAAAATATATATCGTAACTACTTTTAAATAAAGATATATATCCTTATATTATGAACTCAATGTTTAATATTTGGTCAACTTCCATGTTTCTCAAATTCTCAATGGATATATCACTTTTACCTTACCAAATTTGAACATTCTCCATGTTTCAAAAAAGGTAATGGAAAAATGGTCTAAAGTGTTCCATAACACCATGATTTCACCTTTCTTTACGATCCTTGATTTTCTCAATTTACTTTACAACACTATTAAAATCTCCTATAATTAGATTGGTAGGCTTAGTTTACAATAAATTGACCTAAGTACTATTGATTTACCCAAGACAACATTGAAATTTTGCAAGGGATCACCCTTTGGTTTCATTTATCCTTAGTTACTACATTTATTTTTACTAATTAATATCAAAAATTCGAGCCCGCATTGAATCTATATAATCTAAAGGCATCTACCTTTGAGAAGGGTAATCATTTGAACTTTATGTGGTTCGTAGTTTAACCCATGGAGTTAGATTATATTGATATTAAAGTTCATAAAGTTCTTATATAATTTCAACATATTATCAATAAAATATGACAAGACTATATTAGTACATAAAGCTCAAAAAACTATGTAAATTAATACAAAAGTTAAAATAGCTAGCAATATGGATGTCCAAGTTGGAGATATGCGAATATATGGTAATTTTGATCCAAGTAGCAAATGTTACACTATAATTGATTCAAGGATGAGATATTTAACATGATATAGTGGTTTTTAAAAGTAGAGCGTTAATATATAAGTTCCATGGATACTGGCTAGGGATTTTAGAGATTCAAAATTTGATCAAGTAGAATTGAGGATTGAATTCAAATTACTCTGTGAATTTTCTTCCTAAAGGTTTTTTTCCTCATCATATTTTTCAATTCAAAAATTAAGTATAAAATAATGGGTGGTGACCCATGGTTTAAGACCAAGGAATGAAATTTTTTCTATTAATATAGAAACTATTAAGAAGCTTCTGGTGTGGGTTAGGCTTTGTGGAATTCCATATCAACTTATCAATAAGGGCATTTTGAAGAATATTAGAAATACCCTAGGGGAATTAATAAAGGAAGGACTAGCTATTAAGGAGATAAATCATGATATATATAACCAAATATGTGTTGTTATGGATATTTCAAAAGTTTTACCACATCCATTAAGATTAAATTTAAATCAAAAGAATGAGATCAACAAGTGGATTATGAAAATATCACATTTCAATGCCATAATTGTTATGAGATTGGACACATGGCAAGAGATTGCAAAATAAAAATTATGAAGAGAGGCAAAAAAATTAGAAAACTATTTTGTTCTCTTCTTTAAATATTCCCTGTAACTCCAGTTCTAGTTTACTAGCCCCCCATCCTAGAGTGGGTGCGCATTGGATTCCTCCCCCAAGTGAGTGGCTGAAACTTAATTTTGATGGTGCCTCCAAAGTAAACCCAGGGTATTTTGGTGCAGGTGGCCTAGTTAGAGACATCAATGGTCAAGTTATTATGGCTTATGCTGAGTATCTAGGGTGCCAAAAAAATCATTTTTCTGAAGGTCATGCACTGTGGAGAGGGCTAGATCTTATAAAGGATTATAAAGGAAATCTTTTTATTGAGGGAGATTCTTTGAACATTATAAATGCTCTTAAAAACAATAGGGTGTCCTCTTGGAATATCAAAAATATTGTTCAAGAAGCTAAGAAGTTATCCCAAATTTTCAATGATATCTCTATAAACCATGTGTACCACAAAGCTACCAGACCTATAGATATTCTTGACAATTGGGGAGTTACCATAAATATCTATCCATTTGGAAAGAAAGCTTTCCCCAATAAGTTGTAAATGCTAGTAATAATGATTTGGTTTAAAATTTGTGGTCACTGGTTTTGGTAGGTCAACTTCTCCAATGCTGACTCTAACCTTTTTAGCATGATGTGTTTCTTTGGTTTCAATTCTTATGGCAAAATTTTTTTGATTAACGTGACTCTCTGCCTTGCTATTAGTGTTGGCATTTGGTTCTCCTATTTCCCTTATGTGAAGTATGCAATGTCTCAAGATAGACCCTATCAGTGGGTTTACCTTGTGGTTGTCTTCTCTAAGAATGTTAAGTCCCTAAGTAGGTCTAAATTGTGCAATTGGATGTTATTAAACAATATCAATATGTGTTAAGTCTTGAGATGCTTCATTTTATATCTTGTGAATTTTGAGATTTATTATTTCAATAATTTGGCACTCCCAATCCTATCCCATCCCTATCATGTGTGAAGTTTATCCTGTGCCATGTCTATTTTTTTATGTCGGTTCCCTATGGATAATTATTACATTGTCTGCCAATTACACCAACTCAAATTTTGAAAAGGGCATCTATTGTACCAAAAATTTCTATATTTACATCCATGGTCTGTGTTAGTCCATTGTCATCTAGTTTTGTTCATCGTTGTGTGTCCTAGGAAGTAAGAAGCTTTTGTGGTCTTCCTATCTTATCAATATTGCTAATATGGCCATGCTTGAGCCATCTACCCTTTAGCTTGATCCCTTATATCACACATTTCTGGGAGCACATGGTCTCAGTCCATTTCTAATCAAGTTAAAAGGGGCTAAGCAAGATATCACTGAAGCCTTTATCATTTCATGGAATAATAATTATGTTATTGTGCATAACCTCCATTTCAGGGTTATTGTTAAGTTGATGGCTAAGGTGAAAAAACTACCGATGAAAGGGTGAGCGATGTGAATATATCATCATAATTAGGAACTTGAGCTCTAGGGTTTCCCAAATCATTCAAATATTTTCAAGTGGAAGGGTGTTGTTGTTGATCGTGAGTTTTTTCCTACGCCCTGATCCATGGTGTCTATTATAGTTTTTATGGATTTTTTTTTAGATTACCTTGCGTGGGTTATTGTCATATCTCCTTTATAGGTTTTTTGGATAGTTACTTCTCTTAAGAAACCCTTGTGTGGGTATTTCTTAGACTGCATTTTTATTTTTTTGATGTTAGGTGTCCATCCAACCTTCTCTACTATTTTTTGGACCTTTTTCTTCAGGTTGTTGCTGGCCAATATGTAGGCCTATGTTATCTTATGCTATTGGTTTAGCTACCAATTTATGTACTTGGGTTTGGGGCCCATTTAAACCCTTCACTTAATCAATTTTACCTACCAAAAAGAAATTGGTCATGAGATAAACTTCAAGATGAAGCAAGGAAATCATATAGTAATAGAAGCTAGATTAGATCAAGGATATTCCACTCCAAAAGAAGAGATAAAGAAATCCTATCTACAACATCATATGGCAAAGGCCACCATAGCTCACTTAGATGACCCATTAGAAGAATTAAAGAAGAATATCACAAGTAATAACAAGAAATGGGGCTCAACCTACAAATGAAAGCAAAAAATGACCATGAAAATAATATCTTGGAATATTAGGGGCATGAGTAATAGATCTGAAAAAAAGTATTAAGAAATTGTTAGGTTTTTATAGATAATATATTTATAGATATGGAAACTAGGCAACAAATATTTTAGCCATTTATAGTGTTGAATTTTATCTTGACAAAATTTAAATTTTAGAAGGCATCTGTATGAGTGAGATTTTATATCTTAATAAAAATGATATCAAATATGGAAACATAGTAGTTTGGGAAATATGGTGAATATATTTGATAGAAAGTAAAATGAAGAATATATTTGATAGAAATGCAAGTTATATAATAAGGATACGACCCTATTTAACCTTTTATAAAAAAATTAAAGAAAATATAAACTAACAAAATAATATGTCTACTAAATTTAATTCTATTTATAGAATTTAATCATGATAGGAATCATTTCAAATTGTTGCCTTGTGATGTAATATTATTTTTTGATTTGGTTAGTGTGAGAAACCCCTAGGACCGAGGTAATTTGGATATTTTTTAATTAACTTGATAGTAATGTAATGAGAGTAATGTAATTTTTTATTTAATGGGAGTGTCCCCCGATATAAGCCACACATAGCTTACTAAAAAAATACAAACGTCAAAATGCTCAAATATGAAACAATCATGGAATCAAAAAAATTTCCCTAAAAAATATCTAAAAGGTAAATCATCATCCAGTAATTCCATGTGGTAGCATTTGATTTGTTTATTTGCATGTACCCATTAAAGCTATCCAATAAATTTCTTTCTACTACCTATCATGTTAACTATACTCTAAATTGAATTGGATAAATAGAATTTGATATTTTTGATGATATTTGATTGGTCATGGGATCATATAAATATATCTTTATTTGGGTTGATGGCATACCATGCCAACTATTTTGTAGGTTTCATTGTTGAGGTTTAGATATTTGTGGTGATGGATAAAATATGTTCCATAATGGTAATTTAAGTGCAAGGCACCTCCTCTCTTTTTTAAGCAATTGGGACCTTTTGAAGGTAAGGGCAATGATTCATACATCCAAGATATGGATCCTAAGCATCTCATTCTAGCTATAGATACCTTGAGATATATATGATAGTCATGAATTCCATGTATAAATTAAAAAGGAAAATAATATGGACCTCTCTTAGAGATTAATTGAAGCATTGAAACCCCTTTATTCATGCACCTACAAAAGGGTTAGATTTAAACTTGTGACTCTTTTGACATGAATGATCTAATATAAAGAAGTTATCCAAACCACTCATACTTTTTTTAGATTGAGTTAGGAATCATCCTATAAGAAGAACCATATCCACATCACCCACAAGAGGAGGCATGACAAAATATTAGGATTTACCCTCCACGTGCTCAAGCAAAATATAGGTAGAATAATGGTATTTAGACAAAATATATTGTATATACTTAAATATTCCTATGATTCCTCTAAAACAATTTAAATTTTAAAATAACTTCCCCATAAAAGGGGTAAATCATACTCACCTTTTAATTTCTTTTTAAAATCCATTTTAATAAAATTGCAAAAGTATAAAATTACAACCCATATAAACTTGCATTTTTTGTGTATACTAGAGGAAACGGTAACTTGTTATATTTTTCATCACCTATTTGTGGGTTTGAATCTTGCTTCTTGTTGCAATTATAACCTCTAGTTGTGTTGGGTAAACTTTTTAATGTAGCCAATGATGCTGGCCAACACGCCCTCAGGTACTACAAGGCCCTAAGATTTGAATCAAGATTACACACTGAACAAGGCACTTTACCACATCTAAACTTGTATATAAAATCTATAATGGAGATGATTTATATCTAAATTATTCATGGTTTTCCTTGTAGACTTTTAAATAATAAGGGAACTTTACCTCATTCTTTTTTATTTGAAGCTTTCATTTTCCATGTCAAAGGTTATAGAAACATCAATTACCCAACTCCTCTCATCCTTCTTGTTTAATTCATAGATAAATTTACAATGCAAAGATATTTACCCTTAAATATTATGGAATAGTTTATAGAATATCTCACAACCTACATTACTTTCAACCATTTGGGTGTCAAAGTCGATATTACCTCAAACAAAGTGCAATGAAAGAAAGAATGGGTTTTCTTAATATCCCCAAAAAATTATATGAGAGTAGAAAAACTAATTTAGAACTTCAAAAAGCCTTAAGTAACAAATAAAGAGAATAACACCCCTTTTAACAACCTTAAACTTTATAAGATCATGATGCCTAAACAATACATTATTGAAGTTCATTAAAGAAATAAATATCATATGATACTAAAGAGAGAAGAAAATGGAAAGACATTCTTAAACACTAAATTAATTCCTTAAGATAGATAAGATCATTGTAACTTAATGTATAAATGAGCTATGAGTGGAAATAATTATACTCTCCATGATACATATGCAAAAATCCTAAAGATGTTACATATTGACATATTATTGATCCAATAATATATATATATATATATATATATATATATATATATATATATATATATATATATATATATATATATATATATATATATTACTTTATGAAGTGATGATTGATCTATAGGCCAAGTTTAAAATATTTTATAATATCACTAATGTCAACAATGACTAAAGTGAATGATAACACATTTTTGAAACTATATCTAATCAATAGTTTTATTATTTATAACACAAAGCATAGGGAGTCATATGACAATCTAAGACTTGGATCACCATATTCAAAGCATGCCTAATGAAAACCTTGTAGATGATCATATATTCTTTGGGAAAATCTTGTGGGAGAAAGGTCATATTGGAACAAATATAGAATTGAACTTATGGATATGATTGCATAATTAGGAAGTCCAATATTTTTCTTCACAAGTTTAGTGTAATAAAGACTATATGGATTGAGCTACAACATATGCATTTCAACCCTCTGATACATCCTTTTATGCATAAAGGTATATTTAAAAAATTATTGAAAATTCACACCTTGTGGCTCTATCCATGAATGCATAATATATTTTTTATTTTTTGTAAAGAATTTTTGGATAAATTATTATGAATAAATATTTATTAGTATAGGTTAGCCACAAATGACTTTGTTTCTCTTTTTATAGTATTAAGATCCATTTCTTATGCACATATAAGTGGAAACACATAGGATCTATTCATATTCATGGCTTTGTATAGTTGGAAAATGCCCTTGGTATGGGTATATTAGATTATAAAAATCCATTTGAAATAGTTAATTCAAATTATTTCTTTGATAAGTATGTATTTATTGGAATACATAAGGCACTTGTTAAAGAAACATAATGGCTAGACAATGTTACTTAATGATCCATGCATGCTAAGAACATATAAAATGTGTGTATCCAACCCTTCTAACAACTTTCAAGAACTATTTAATGACATTCAAATACATACTAAATGCAACAAAGAAACATGTTTGTGCAAGAAAATTTTTAACGTTAAACATTGTTAAATTGTCCATGGAAGTTATACCAAGGATCAACCTTTTTTATTGATGAGAAAGTTCAAATAACTTATGAACCATCCAAAATGATGATAGGCTAAACATCATGATAATGACCCCCTTGCAATGCAGTTGAATTCCAACATATAGTGTCTTATTTATGTTTTATTGCAAGATATTGCTAAAAAATCATTAAAAACTAAGAGAATTTTTGAAAGCTTTCACCACATGCTAACAAGGATTCATAATACCTAAAATTTATAAGATCCCCCATACAAAGCATACAAAAAAATCCTCACTAAATGTATTACTAGCCATAATATAGGGGCAATAAAAATTATCACTTTTAAAACATAAAGTACATTCGTCACTATTACCAGCATCAAGACATAAATTATAGAAATTATAAATACAATCGCTTATTGCAAACAAAAAATATTGTCAAAAATTTGTAAAATGGTGGCCCTATATTCTTAGAGGGTAGGAGATGTAAAATGGTGGCTAAAAGCCCTCTATGCTTTGTGGGCCAAGAGATGTAAATTAATTGATTTTTGTTAAATAATAGAAATTATTTTGACTTAAAAAAAATATGTTACTTCTTATAGAAGCCTCTTCTTATTATTTATAGTATATTCTTCCTCTTAATAATATATGAGATAGAATTACCTTGATCATCAACATTCATTCCTGCATACAAAAAAATCCTCATTATTATGAAAAAAATACCATGATTAAAATTATACAAAAAATCCTCGTTAATGTTGAAAATTACCATTGATGAAAGCTATAGACATCATTAGCTGAAATTTACTGCAGTGGTAAGGGCTTTAAGGTTCAAACCCCACTCAATATGAGGGCTCTAGGACCCCTCATAAAAACCTATGAAAATTCATTGGAAAAAAATCTATACACATCATCATATGATGCTCAATGAAAAAAAAAGAAATAGAAACAAAAAAGGTCAAAATTGTCATCCATGTATTATCTTATTTTTTGGTAATCCTTGCTAAAGATTCACATTCTAATGATTGTTTCTTGATACAAACTGGTATATATATTTTCATATAATTTTATAAAATAGAGACATATGTAAAGAATATATCATTGTAAATTGAAAAGCATTTAATTTCTTCATATCATCTATGGGGGGGTTAGTCACAATAATTCAGATTTTATGTATTTCAATAATAAGTCACAATAAACTTATTAAAAATAATAATAAGTCATAATAATGTGATGAAATTAAAACTCCACTTTCTTTTGATATGGATGAATGACAATTATTTTATCTCCTCGTTGATAATGACATACAAAGTTTTGCTCCAAATATGCTAGGTATAAAGTTTTTGAAAATAACTATGCTTCAAACAAAATATTTTACTCAATGAATTAATAACTATGACCACATAGTTTGTAGAAACCATTTACTCATGTGATCTTGATATGGTAGTTCACTTTCCATTCTCTTTTTCTATAAACAATGCATTGTGTTTGTAACATTTTTAGATCTTTTCACACATTTCTTTTTTGGATACATAGGGGAGTTGGTTACATCCACACTATTTTTAGTAATTTCCAAGTGTAGGGTTCAAACCACAAGTGGCTAATCCCAAAAAACCTATACCACCTCGTTATTGTTGACCAAGCGTGAAGTGGACCACCAATCACTTGGGATTTGTACCATCATCATCGATATAGTGTGCAGTCAAAGGATTCAGATCAGATTATTACCTTTGCAAAACATATAAGTATACCCCCAAGGTTTGAACCTAGGTCTCTTCTTGTTAAGTGCTTGGTCAAACAAACAACTACCAATCCACCTAGTCATTGGGGGTATTTCACACATATGTTTAAAGAGTAGTAATACAGGATACAATTTGTATTAAGAAGAAGCACTTAATAAAAATTATAAAATATGACTTTTGGCTTTAGCACCTAATAAAATTAACCCCTTGTTGCTCCCTTAGATGGATGTTTTGGCATTTAATACTCATGTAATAAATATACATACAAAATTTGTTTTTTATAAAGGAGATGCATCCCCTAAAAAGGTAAATAATGATAAATTTAAAGAAGAAATGAACCACATATGTTTTACATTTATTGATGAAATAGGTTTCATTGAGCTACATTTATTAAAAATAATAAATGAACATTTAAAATAAACATTCCCACATCATAACATAACCCTTTTTGGTGGTAGATTTAGTATTATTATTAATGACTTGTGCCAGTTATCCTCTTTCAAGGATAAAACATTGTATCTAATAAATAACATTGTTAGTATTATGGGGTAAATTTTTGATAAAATTCACATTGAATACATTTTTTCATAAATAGGTTTTTATCTAGACTAAGTTACATTTATCAACATGTAAAAGAAGGGAAGCAAGACCAATAATAAAATATTGGAACCTCTTATCAATTGCCATTAGCTCAATTTATTAGATTCCTCAACATTTAAGGAGGAGACCAAAAGTTCAAATCTTACCAAGTGATACATGGATAATATCCAAGATTTGTTGTAATGCCACCATGTGGTGATGATGTAATATGGATGGGGCTCATTTCAATCCCATGATTGGAACATCTTTACGTGAAAAATAAATTCATCTTGAGTGCAGCTAGAAGCGAGTGGGAGTGCAAGCACGAGTTGAGAGAAAGGAGGAAGTGTGAGAAAGAAGCAAGAAGTAGAAAGCAAAGTGTGATCGAGGAATAAGTGCCACTTCTTGTTCTAGATATTAAGAGAATTTAAAATATTAAGTTAAAGAAAATACAGGAGAAAGTGCAAGTTGAGAGTGAATGTGAGTTGAGGAGTGTGAACCAAGAGGGAGTGCAAGCCAAGATTCAGTCATGGTAGAAGAGTGGTAGGTTCATCCAGAGTGTATCAATGCTTCAAACCCTTCCAAAAAATTGTTAAAGTGAAGGAACGCCAAAAACAAGAAGATATAGCAGCAATTATGAGATAGGAGGGAGTGTAAACTAGGAGCGATTGTGAGATAGGAGAGAGTACAATCTAGGAATAAGTGTGATTCAAGAGGGAGTACGAGTCAAGATTTAGTTATTATGAAATAACAACAGGTTCATTCGAAGTGCATTAGTGCTTCAAACCCTTACCATGAATGTATGGAACATTATTTCTAAAAAATTGTTGAAGCAAAGAACATCTAAAAAGAGAAGAGACAATGAAAAGTATGATCCAAGAGGGAGTGCAAGTTGGGAGCGAGTGTGAGGCAATAAATATTGTAATCCAATAGGATGTATGAACCAAGAGGAGGTGTAAGCCAAGAAAAAGTACTATTAGCTATTATGGAAGGAAAGTCATATTTAAAATTCCTAATGGGAAGTGAGGATTCCCTAGCTAGAAATCAAGATGTGATGTAAATCCAAATATAGATCTTCAATAACCATCCAAAAATATGAAATTCTTCATTAACAACAATAACAACCCTTACAATACTCTGGAAATACATGAGAGGGAAATGCCTACACCCAAAGTCAAGCAATTTCCACACCTACTGGGAAAAACATAAATGCCTACGAAAAAACATAAATACCTATGGAAAAAAAAAATACATGTGGAAAAACATAGGGCCCAAACAAACACCTAGAACTCTAGTTGTGGTCCCAACACACTCATGTGTCTTTTATGACATCATTCTCCTCTAGTTGAGAGGAATGCATCTCCTACATGTTCGGTTGTTCAAACTCCTACAACTATTGACCATCCAACTGATGAAGCTCCCACTTTGAAATATATGTGCCATCCTTCGATAATAGTCCTTTCGACTGTACTAAGTAACTCTGATAATTTCCTTGCCTAGCGTTAGTCACTTTCATATCTAGGACCCAGGAGATATTTTATTTCTGTTTCCTTGGGATATATCGTTCCCAGTCCAATTTGTTATCCTCCTCAAGATCATCTATCTCTCCCTAGAATAGGTACATGTCTGATACATTAAACATAGGTGAAATGGCAAGGTCCTACAACAAATCCACCTCATAAGCATTATCACTGATCTTCTTCATAATTTTGCAAGGCCCAATTTTCTTGTACTTTAGCTTGTTGTATGTGCCCCTTGGGAACCTTTCTTTCCTGAGGTGCACCATCACCATATCCCCTTTTTTGGACACTTTCATTCTTCTGGTCCCATATTCTTGGCTCAATATGGCTCCAATGCCCACATACAAAGCATCATAATTAACTTCAAATAATTTGTTAAAATCTAGCAACACTAGGAATGGTGCCTTTGTTACTTTCTTCTTCAATAACTCAAAGATTTTTGTCGCTGCTCGGGTCTAGATAAAATATTTCCCTTTGGTGCACTCTGTGATTGGTGCAACAATACTACTAAAAATTACAAATAAACTTACGGTAAAAGGTTGCAAGGCCATGGAAACTCCTAATATCTATCATGCTTGTGGGAATGGGCTAGTCTAATATTACCCTTACCTTTTCTTGATCCATCTTCACACCATATTCAGAAATCACAAACCCTAGAAACACTAAAATCTTCTGCATAAATATGCATTTATTCAAATTTACATACAACCTCTCCTTTCTCAATGTTTCCAATACCAACTTTAGGTGTAACAGATGCTCAAATTTAGTTCTATTGTATATCATAATATTATCAAAATAGACAACAACACTTACCAATATACTCTCGTAACACTCTATTCATCATATGCACAAATGTGCCTAGTGCATTAGACAACCCGAATGGCATCACCAACCATTCATACAGTCTATCTCACATATTTAAGGTAGTTTTCCATTCATCTCCCTTCTAAATACACACCTAATTTAGAAGCACTACACCATGGATCAAATTAATGTGATGTTGAATATCCCTTTCTAGTGGTAATCCATTTGGTAGTTCATCTGGTATGACATATGTAAAATATCCCAATAGCTCTTCTTTTAATGGTAGCATCTTTATAACCTCGTCTGTTACCTTCTTAATTTTTAAGACACAACAAAACCATGTTTCCTTTATTTTTACCTCAAACTCTTTGGTGGCCAACAAACTCTCAACCTATCCTTCCTCTTTAAAAGGTAATAAAATAACCTTAAAACCATCTTTCATAAAGGCCCAAGTTGGGAGTGTTGGTCAAATATCTACCTAAAATACAAAACATGCATTTGTACGCCCTAGACACGGCCAACATTGAAATACCGAAGGAAAGAAATGTCCTCCAAGCCAATAGCCAGAGAGGGTTGTCTCCCTTACTAATCCTACATTGGTTTGAAATTATAGTTGTAGGAAAGAAATTACAAATAATAGAAAGAAATGGAAAATATAGCCACAGTCCAAAGATGTAGGATTGGGGACAAACTAGCAACAGGAATTCAAACCAAGCATTATAGCAGCATAGAATAGAAATAAGGCAAAATAATCCACCTACAATTTTGTAGAGACAACTTCCAGAGTTACATTCTAGTACTCACTCCCTCACCAGTAGTGTTAAAATCCAGATGTAGAATTTGAACTTATCAGATAATGAGCATGAACATAAAATATAACTACTTTAGAATAGAAAGAAATCACACACATAAATTGCTTGCGGAATCAGAAGTCAAATTCCTTTATTTACACAGAAAACTTGAAGTGTTTTTGTGTAGAGTGTCTAACCTCCTTTGTTACATTGAAAATGTCTAGTATTTATAGAGTTTTTCACCTTTGTTCATTTAATACGCAAAAGATAAAATGTTTACAGATCAGGAACCTTCGTGAGAAAATTCCTCCTTGAAATTCTTGAAAATATCTCTTTTGTGACAGCGATCCATATTTTAAGGAAAACTCCTGGGAAATCAACAACTTCGGGCATCAGTGCACGAAAAAATACAAATATGGTTGTTGACTTGATACCTGCATTGTTCCTTGGAAATTTACCATTGTCCAGAATGCTTTGAAACTCATGAAAATCACCCTACAATTTTTTATCTTGCAACCTTTTTCAATGTGGAACCAATAAATGTAGTCATTCTTTGCATCAATCATTAAATTCTCATCATGTGTCTGATTTGGGAATCTTTGAAAAGTCTTCTTTGATGATTGAAATTGATTTTTCCCACCATAGAGCAACAGGTGAAGATGGGTGAAAGCGCTCCATTTAAATTTCTCCACTTCCTGAAGAAAATGCCCACAAACTAGCAACCTTTATAATTCCGCTCGATCTGCACCTTTGAGTTGTGCTTTGCACTGTTCCTTATAATTTTGCCTAAGGGAGAAGTGAAAAATGCTTTAATTTACCATTGAATCACATCTCACAACTCTCACATAATTGCACTCAATGTACAACCCGCAACTTAACTTATTTAAAAAAAAATCATTGCATTCGCCCTCTCTTTGTGACAGTAGTCAACCTTGAGAAAATCTGGGTGAAAATACCTTATTATACACCTTTGATTTCATCTTCAACGCTTTAAAAATATTTCATATGGTTTCACCCTAGGTAGGGGTGAATGGGATTTTCACCCCTCACCTGGGGCGAAAGCATTGCTGGCACCTTCTTTTAGAAGATCATTTTTTCTTCAGAATATATGTTCATCCCAAAGAGGGGCGAATGCCATTTTAAAAACTCATTTTTTGACATACGCTAATGTGGGGCTTGCAACATGCTCTCTCCATATGCTTTTACCTCAAGAAGAAGCAAAATGTGGTTTTGCCCCTCACTTGGGGTGAAACAGTCTTGACTTTGACTTTTTAATGTTGTAACTTGACGTCTTGCTGCCTTTGCTTGACATTCACCCAAAGTGGGAGTAAAATGTTATTGCTTCAACTTCATGAACAACACCTTTGCAGGACCCATGGTGGAACACCTTCAATTTCATCATTGTTGGGCTTTCACCCCAGAGAGATGCAAAAGGGAATTTTACCTCTTTCTTGGGGTGAAAGTTCGTTTGAATTTTCCATGCGCTGAATTGGTGAATCATCGCTTATTTTCAATGATGTTTACCCCAAGGAGAGGCGAACGATGCTTTCACCTCAACTTTGGGGTGAACATACTTCATTTTATTATCATCTTATCTTAACTTTGGGCACCTTCATATCTCAGCTTTGGGCCTACCACAAAGTTAAACCTTTTCGATGTATTTTCATTCCAAGGGTATTTTCGCCCCTCACTTGGGGTGAAAGTCGTTTGTTGAACTTAACATTTTTTCTTTTAATTTTACATTCACCCTGAAGTGGGGTGAATGGGTTTGTCACCCCACTTTTGGGGCAAACACATTTTTACCATTTTTCAAAAACAAAGCCATATTCACCCTGAGGAAGGGCGACAAATATTTTCACCCTTCTCTTGGGGTGAAAAGGTTGTTACATCCACTTTTCCCTTAATATTTAAGCACTATTTTTGTTGACGTCCTTAAGTGATTCCAACCGATTTTTCACATCAACCAATTTTTCTTGTAACACCCATTATTTCCAGCACGAAATCCATGAAAAAAAAAGAAGAAGATTAACACATAAAAATGAGCTGCAACACATTATAGAAAATACTGCAATATTGATTGACTGTATTTGCCACTTTTATAATAACACTGTCAATCAAAAATTCATAAAAAATTCTAATGTGGCATGGTTTCAAAACTACCAACATTTCTAGTGGCTCATGGGGTATCCAACTTGTATTGATGCAAGCGATCCCAAGCATTTATCCATTAAGCTCTTAGTGGTATGCCTTACATGTTGCCTTGGTTGGCACTTCTGGTTTGGATGTATTATTTTACCCCTACTAAACTGCTACCTTCTCAGTCGCCACCTATTCTACTACAATCTGTTTGATTACTGCTTGCTCAATTATTGCTTGTTCTGCTATGGCCTTCTCTTCTTGTTCCTTCAAACTTTCACAAGTGATTTCATAAACTGTAACTGCTTTAGCCCAAAGCATTTGTGGTAAATGGACAAGAAACACTAAGCGATTCATAAACATATGACAGATTCTAGGTATCCTCCAAGCTAAGGTGCTTAGATCTTTGAGCTAATTCAAACAAGGACAAATCTATGCAAGTGAATTTCTTCTTGAGCTACAACACT
The DNA here is from genome assembly GCA_028583015.1 of Wollemia nobilis. Taxonomy (NCBI): domain Eukaryota; kingdom Viridiplantae; phylum Streptophyta; class Pinopsida; order Araucariales; family Araucariaceae; genus Wollemia; species Wollemia nobilis. Next base: position 21,269,662 of record JAQPPZ010017235.1, read on the forward strand.
TTTTCTTCAGTAATTGGTTCCTTCCACTTGTCGATTTTTGATGCGTCTTGCACAAAATTCTTCCAAGCTGCTTCTAATTATTTCTTTGATAGTGGCTCACCCCATTGGTCTATAAAATCTAGGAATCCCATGTCAACGAGAGCATCAAAATGAACCATGGAAACATAATGCTCCCACTCCATCATGTTAAGGAGTTTCCTACCTTCTCTTACCAGATCCAGCCTATGAAAATAGTTGCATAGTGTAACCTTAATGGTAGACCAGGATCGGTCCATATCACTCATGGGACGAATGCGCATATTAGATTGAGCTAGGGCTTGGATTTTTATTGCCAATTCCAAATGTGGCTCTAGCACCTCCTCAGTACTATCCACTACCTACTGGTTCAATTGAACTGTATCTAGGTATCATAGAGGTATTGTAGAACCAAAAATTCTCTCGCAGCCAACTTATCACAAATTTAAGCCAACCGAAAGTGGGCACCTTAATTATCTTCTAAGAGAAACCTACAGCTTGTGTGCCCTTATCGGCCAGTTGATTCTGTATGAAATCGAGTTGTATCTTCAATGCTTGCACCTTTTGTTCTGCTACATCCTTTACATTTTGGTGAGCCCTTGCCTACTGATGCCCTTTTTCAACCTCCTTCGCCATATTCTCCTGTTGTGCTCTACTTTCCACCAAAGCTTCTTCAAGCTCAACAATATTTGCCTCAACATCATAAAATCTCTACTTATAATGCTCATCATGCAAGTAAACTGAGCTCATATCAACTTGGATGTTCCCCATATTTTTAGTAGGATCAATCTTCATCAGGTCCTCTGTCATGATCTCATAAGCGTAATCACTTGGCATCATTTCTCCTTATGGTTTTTGGACCAAGGGAATTATCTTGGTAGTGTGAGCCTCCATAGCAATTGGATCGAAGGTGACTTTCTTGAGTGGCCTAGCTAGAGCAAGTGCCTCATTTCTCCTACGGATCTTTAACCATCGCAAATAACTAATATGAGCATGATTAATTTTTTCTACAACTAGATATTCGGGCATCACCTTAGTCTCGGGCAATGCTTGCATCTCCAAAAATGGTGTGAAAGGGATAAGAACATATGAACAATCAGGTGCAAAGTAAGAAGAGGATACAAAAATGAGAGGGAGAACCAAAATAGCAGAATGTATGGAAGCACCAAGCTCAGCTACAGTTACGTTCATTCATGGAGGAGCTTGCGTACTTACAACTGCAGTGGAAGTAGTGACAGAAATGGAAGGTGAGGGATGCAAAAATGGATTCGGACCTGACACAAATGAACTAAAATAAAAGGAGGTCGAAGAGAGGATAAAAGAAGAAGGAGCAGTAGTGACTTGTGGGCGAGTGTTAGGGAGTAAAATGGAAATAGAAGGTATACCAAATAGAGGGGTAAAAAATGTAAGAACTGAGGTAAATGAACTGACAACCACTACTTACTCCTGAATGGAGGAATAGGAAATAAGAGACGTACCTTCGGTCATAAGCATTGTGTCAGTCGATGGTGGAGGTGTCTACAAAATAGGTTCTTATTATTACTTTTTTACTTCTATTTAAATGTCTACAATCTCCATTTGTTGGTCTAATTGCTGCTCTTGAATTAATAGAAAATCTTGGGCGATGCTAACTTGAGCAGTTGATGCTGGTGGAGGAGGATTTACTGTAGTTGTAGCAATTGCAACTATGGAAACTACCATGGGATGAGGAAACATCACTGGTTATGGGCTTATTTATGGCCTTAGGAAAATGAAATACCTCTTATGCACTTCACTTCGCTTGTTGAGATATTATTTTAAACACAAACTACTAATCTTCATTCTCATGTGTCGCTTCTTCAGTTGTCGGGCACTCTTCTTTAACCATGATTTCCTCACTGTTAGATTTTTGAAAGCTTTGAGGTATGACCTTGGAGAAAGTGATAGGTTGATAGACATTATCAAACTCATCATATGCATTCAAAAATACCTTATCCATTTTCAACCCATAGGTTGATGTAATTTTTCCCCTGTGGACCTGCATTATTTTTTAATTTACAATTTTTTCCTTAGTCCACGTAGGTAGTTGTTCTTTCATTTAGCAAAATAGTCACGATAGAGGAATATGATCTTTGTGCACTGTAGGGTTATATTCAACCTCTTGCTCATAGAAGTCATGCCACAGTGGAAGTGACATCATGGCTTCAACATGCCACTCCAAATCACGATCATCAAAATTATTATGATTTTGCTGGAAATCTGGCCGTGGGCAGCAATGAAAATGCTTGGCCTTAATTATTTCCAAAAAATGATCCAATGGGTCATATCTCCATATTTGCGGTAGTTCCACCAGACCCAAGTCTTGAAGCACCTCTATGAGTAATCTATTCTGACCAACCTAGTTTACCTCGATACTACCAAATTTAAAGGGTATCATGCACGTTGTTCTCTTACCATACCCTGATCCATAAAAATAATTCACATAATCATTATGGCGCACCACGTCCATGGCAAAAACATGTTTGATGGCGAAGTATGGAAGAAGGAATGGCTTATCTATGAAGCCAAAAATTCGTACAACTACACCCTGAGTCAACAAAAATATGTCACCCTTCTCTGTTGTGACAACTACCTCCCTCATTGCCCATGGCACCATTTCACTCTTGCCATAAATCAAATCAATGGTGGGTCCCAAAAATAAGTGGTTAAAATTATAAAATGACTCCCTCCTTCATAGAGCGGGAGTCCACATATAAATAGGTAAAATCTTTTTCACCGCATCAACTTGTTAAACCGCAATAAATGAAAATGATGATGTAAATGAAAAAATAAATACAAGACGATGAAGGATGTATGTTTGAATGAATTTGCATCTCTCGTATTCATTTTATCCAACTGGATGCACATTTTTTGGTATATGAAATCAGCCCAATTGAAATAAATTGGACTTGTTCCTACCCTCATCGTCGTAAGAGCATAAAACTCCACCTGTGATATGCACTGTGCAAGTGTCACCTGCCATTTGTAAACCATGGAGTCTATAGATAGGCCACAAACCCATGCTAGCATCAAAAAATATCTTATCTCTTAAAATATAAAAGTGAATTCGATAGATTTTGCAACTACCCTAGCTGCGACTCTCGAATTAACTGCACCATAAATTGATGCATTGTCACCATGGACACATATCTCTCCTCTTGTTCATTGTTATGCAATTTTTTGGAGATCATGTCTAGAGCAGACTTCAATCCATAAGAAAACACTTCTCTTACTATGTTGGAAGTGATAGAGAAAAGCACTTCACCATTTGCTCTCCAAACGGCCCTTCGAGTTATAAAATTGGGCAATCAACTTCACCAGTTTTGTGCAAGCATGTATGGGTGTGCACAAATACCAAAATAACTACACATAATATGACACAGTTAAAGGACTCTCTGGTTTCAACCCTTTCTAAATTGCAAATTCCACATCTTGTCGAAGCTTAACCATGCCCTTGTTGGCGATGATGCAGTCCCCGGCCACTGCCATTGTGTCAGAGTATGGGTTCAAATCCACATTTTCATTTCTTTGGGTTTTATTGGGATTTTTCCTACCCTCTACTTTATTTCTCGACTATTTGGGTTTTGTGGCATCCTTAACTTCTGTATTTTTCTTGCCCATAGTGCAAATTATAGCAACCCTAAAAACACTCTACAACTTCTGCAACCATAAAGCTTGAAAATGCATCGGATTTTTTTTTTAAATTAATCTTTGGATGATTTTACTTGTTCTATTTATAGAGCGTGCCTTCAAGTACCCTAGTAAATGCAACAAATCTCTCTAGCGAATTAAAAAACATGTGTGCCTTGGTCCCCTCACTCGACACGTTCACCAACATTTTAATGGGCATTCACCTTCATATGCCGCAATATATTTTTGAAATGTGTGCTTTCACCACATTATGACCTCGAACAATGTGCCCTAGCCCCTAAAAGTTGCTTTGGAAAAATAAATCTGCCACAAACCATCCAATCAATGCCTTCTAAGAAAAACCAAGAAATTTCATCCCTAGAAAATGCCAAAACATTACTTTCTGATAATCCGAGCCAAAACATTCTGCTTGGGGTGCTCTAAAAATGTGAAGAAAATTTTACTGGTGCTAGAAAAAATCGTCACATGCCCGAAAAAAAATGAGGAGCAAAATCACTTTGGTGGTGCACTTTGTCTCTTCTTATTTTCTCCTTGACACATCTTGCACCTGTTTGAATTGATTTCCATGGTGAAACCCTCATTTTAAAGAAAATACATGTTTTTACTTTCACCTCATTTAAAAAATACTTTTTTAAAATCCTTTTCTTTTCTTTCTTTTTTTTTTAGAAAATCTTCTAAATTGGAGCTTTTACTTTGCTTTTTTTTATATTATATTCGCTCCGATTAAATTTCACCAAAATTCCTTGTATGCAGTCATCCGAAATGCTGGAATTCGTCCCCCATGCTTTAACTTATTTTAATTTTGCTTTGCCCCTGTGAGATACGAATGGGAGTTTCACCTCTCACATGGGGTGAAATTTTTGTTGACTATTCCTGAGTTTGAAATCATAGTGCATCTTGAAATTGTGTTTGCTAAGAGAGACATTCGACACTTTTGTCACACCTTCAAGGTGATCCTTCTGGAATTCATTCATGCATAGGGCACATGATATACTTTCAGGTAGGAGTGCTTTCACCTCAATGATGGGCAAAAGGGAGTTTCACCCTTTTCATGGGGTGAAATCCCTTTTGGCTTTTCAATCTCAAACCTAGAAGCTTTCATATCGTTCTCCTTTTATTTTAAACGTGTTCACCCCAAAAGGAGATGAATGGGGATTTTGCCCCTTATTTGGGGCGAAAGCGTTTCCAGTCACTGCACTTCCATGATCACTATACTTTCGCACCGTAACTTCGAACATTTTTATTTAAAGTGCTTTTTGTTCGAAGACTTGCAAATTTTATACATCCTTCTCTTTTGTACTCCTTCAATTTTGACAATAAATCACTTTAACCTTGGAGCCTTCAAACCTACTAAAAATATTACAATAAAATAATTAATTTTGCTCGAAATTCATAATGTATCCTTAAAAAACCTTTTCGAAAAGAAATTAATTTAAGAGAGAAGAAACATTGTGGAGCGAAAGTTATTTTCCTCTCAAGGGTAGCCTGACATTTTTTTTTATATATTTATTTACGTAGAAAACTACTTGCAGAAAATAAAGTCTGTACATAGTTACAACTTACACCCCTTATCGCGTTACTGAAAATAAGCTTTTAGATGAAGGTCGTTAACCGGAATTGGAAGATCCCAACCATCCATATCTTGGAGATGATATGCATTAGCTAAATTTATACCTAAGACTTGAAATGGACCTTCCCAGATCGTGTCAAACATGTGGTACTTTATAGGCTTAGTTTGTTCTCGTTCCACTTGAGGACTAGATCTCCAACCTAAAAATTTCGCTCTGTTATCTTCTTGCAAAACCACTTATGCTTCATTTTAGCATGTTTGGTGAAATCCACATATGCCTTGTCTCTATCTTCTTCTAGCTATAGCAGCTGAGACAACCTTGCACTCATGGGACTAGATTCATCATCTTCATCTTTGAATAATTACAAATTTTGGAGAATTGGAAGCTCAATGTGGGTGGGTAAAACTGCATCCTTTCCATACACTAGGAAGTAAGGAGAAGCTTTGATATACTTATTAACTGATATATAATACATCAGCTTATTTTATTTCTTACAAGCATCCTCTTCAAGATTCAAAGAAATTTTTTTTTCGTAGACTCAGCCAAGTCATTTCCCTTTGGGTAATAATTGGAAGAAGTCTTCATATAAATCCCATACCTGCTTAGTCAGTCGAATCTCCACATCATATTCCTGAATATTAGAGATCCAACCTGTTCTCTTGTCATCCAACTCTCCTTGAATGATGAAATTCCTAAAATCTGGATGGATAACATAGGCGACTATCCTGCTCTATGAAATAAAATACCAGAATTTTTGTAAAGACTTTTATTTTCCCTGGTGTGGCACAATATATTGGCTGAGAAAAGCAATCGGTTTTCATACATATCCTATTGCTTTTGAGTGAGGACAACATAGCTCTCTTGTTCACCTACTGCATAAAGGATAAAATTATTAGAATAATCTGGATTAATTAGTACTGGCACTTGGGTGATTCTCTCCTTGATTTATCAAAATTCTTATCTTCTTACTTCTGTCCACTGGAAGTCTGCATTCTTCTTGACGAGCTTAGTCATTGGATTTACTACCTGTGCAAAATTGGCTATGAATTTTTAAATGAAGTTAATTTGGCCAAAGAATGACTGCAGATCCTTCTTGTTAACTGGAAATGATAACTTTAAGAGAGCTTCAGCTCTTGCAAGATTGATAGTCAGTCCTTGTGAAATCACATGTCCTCGAAATTTTTCCTCTTTAACAAACAAAATGGATTTCTTCAGGTTAATGGAAATTCCAAATTCTCGACACTTGTTGAACACTTGTCTCGGATGAGAGACATGTTCTTCCCTATGATGTGAGAAAATAGTCATGTCATCAAGATAAATTACAATAATCTGATTCAATAACTCATTGAAAATGATATCCATAGCTCTCTAAAAGGTGGCACCGGTATTGGAAAGACCAAATGACATCCTTTGATAGGCGAAGGTGCCCCACTTTGTAGTAAATGTCATTTTGTACTGGTCCTCATCCTTCACCTGGATCTGGTTATAGCCTAAGAAATCGTAAAGCAACGAAAACCTTTAGGCTCTAGTGGCTATGTGGAGAATCTAATAAATTTGTGGTAGCGGATAGTGATCTCTCAAAGATGCTTGGTTGAGATTTGAAAGTCCATTTATAAGCAGATATTTCCATTTTTATTCCGAACCGAAACCAAATTCACCACCCACGTTGAGTGTTTGATAGGATAAATTAGTTTTGCCTCCAATATTTTTAACTCTGCCTTCATAAGGACTTCAATTTTTGGATTAACAGGCCACAATTTCTATCAAAAAGGTTTCACCCCATCTTGTAACTCGATGGTATGCTGGATTACATTTGTATCGTATCCTTTTAGATCATGATATCTCAAAGCGATGATATCTGGAAATTCATAACATATATTTTTAATGTTCTTGAGCTCTTCTAATATACAGTCTGTTCTAACTTTAATAACTTTTTAGGATCCAACTGCATTTCCTTATACTCCTTTGCATCCACCTTGATCTTATTATGCCCTGTCATTTTGATCAAACAAGCTCTCAAGCAAAATCAGTCCCCTAGGAATGTGGTTACTCTTCAGTTGAATCATTCCTTCCATTTCCTCTTTGGCCAGTATTCTTCCTTTTGTGCTAGTAGTTTCCTTAATCAAGAAATTAATAATCTTTTCATCGCTATCAAACACCTACCAATAGATATTTTTATCAAGGATTGAAGGTCTATAAATTACTCTCATCGTCTTTGGTATTTTGACCACTTGTTATATGGGGAAGAAATTAGCACAAAGGGAAGCCAAGATATCTACATGCTTATTCTATTCTCGCGAAATCACTTGAAAATTCAGTGTTGTAAAATACTCAAAAAACCCCATGCCTTGTTGTGGTAGACATTTAAATAGTGCTACTTTAACACACACTTGTTTGTAGTCTGATTGATGATGAGCTCAGAATCTCCAAAAATTTACAATTGTTTAATTTCCAAATTCTCTACCTTCTTCAGACCCAAGCACAATGCTTCATATTCAGTGGAATTATTCATGCAGATCCAAGTTAACATATTTGAGTAAGTATTTTGTAGCCCCAAAGGTGAAACAAGAACAATATCATCTTCTACACCATGCTTACACCTTGCACCATCAAAATACAATTTCCATAATTTATTAGAGTCAGGTTTTGGGAAGTCAAAAACTCTTGCTTTAGTCTGATCAGGTTTAGTTACGGTATAACAACCAATATCAGTTTACACCATCATATTGAAATCCATAAATGAAAACTCATCTTCCAGGCAGAGCTCACCGAGAGCTTCCTCCATCAAATCCACTTCTTGCATTTCTTTAGTCATCATATTGACTGCGCCTACAGGAGTTTCTTCTTCTTCCAAATTTTCTATATGAAAGGTAGATGGATTTTCATTATAGATTTAGATTCTTCTTCCCTTAAAAGGAATTTCCAAATATGAATAAGCCAGGGAAATCTATCCTCTTAGCTTTGTTGTGAACTCCCTAGATAGACACATGTTGAAGTATGGTTCCAGGTTGACTACCACCACTTCTTGAATAATGGTGATCTACAGTATGCTGTGCAGAATGATAGGAATATATTTAATCACATCCACTATTTTAATCGTTCCTTGTGTACTCCATCCCCATAACTTCACATACTGCCTTTGGCATGACAGTAGTCACGACACCGGAGTCAATCATATAATTATGCACGATCTACCCTTCCATTCTGAGAGACAAATAGAATGGAGGTAGTTTGTTCTTACCAGTGATAGAGGTCATCAACATCTATGCTAACACTGTCTAGGTGGGAATTTTCTTTCTATCCTTCGTAGACTTTAGAGACTCCTACAACAAATCAACTTGTCCAGGTAACTGTAATGCATCGTAAAAACTCATCTTTGTAGGGATCTTCTTCATCTCATAAACAATTTTATAATATACCAAAGTCCTATTCTTCACTGGTTGGCTCATATTTTTTTTGGTATTGTTGAGTGGATTATACCCTTTATCTCTTGGTCAATGATAGGTACTTAAGGTGCCCTTTGTCTTGTTCCTTTGCCTCATTTTGCACTTGTGTGACTACGAACTATGGAGTTGATGCCTTCACCTATAACTTTTCTTGAGCTTGCTTAGGCAACAAATCCTTCAACAAAATAGAATATTATTATTTAGATATTGCACCAATTGATTTCACTTGTGGTTGTACCTTTTTATATTGTATCTTTTGCTTAGTGGGAACCTTCAACGACTCCATTTATGCTGGATCAACAGTCACCAAGTTCTTCCCAATCATTGTAAGAACTAAAACTTGCTCCAAGGAAGAGACCATGAAATTATGATCAACTTCTGTTATCACATTGATTTGTCCTCCAGTAGAGCTTTCTACTAGCATATGTACATAGTTCAAATGAACCATGCACGTATATTTACCATGAGGATCATTATAGGTAGAACACCAATATACCCAATCTTATATACTAGCTTCTTCATTTGCCAACATAGTTGTATTCCTTTCAGGACATTTGCTAGTAGTTGATTTCTCTCTAGTAATCGGTGGTGTTTAAAATCTCCTTGACCAAAAGTTAGCTTCAACTTACTTTTTCTTAACGGATGTAATTTCATTCGACATTTTCCTAACTATTGAATTGAGTGATTGCACCTCTTATAATATTTTCATGTAGAGATCATTTGAGGGTGCAAGAGATGTTGGCTGAGGAAGAGGAATTGGTGAAGCAGACAACTGCAATGGAACAGGTGGCACTGGTAGTGCTAGGAACAGAACTAGGGCTGGTAAATATGGAATAACTAGTGCAGGTAATTGCTAGATATTTGGAGCAGGGAGTTATGGAACTAGGATTGGATCAATTTGATGTGGACTCAAGCTTCATGAAGGAATAAGATACATGGAAGGCATAGGCTATGCAAATGCATCAGAATACAAATTATGTGGAAGATCAGGTAGAATGGGCATTGTTATCTTCAGGGGCAACTTACCTATGGTAATCAGATCTGCCTCAGATTTTTGCACCTGCATGTACAAATATGGAAATATATTAACATTATTTTGTCGTATTGCCATACTAATATTGAAGTTGAAAGCTTGAAGATAGTAAAACATGGCTTGCTCATGAGTGGGTTGAAGTTCATTAGGAACTCTTTGCCAAATTTGAGCGAACCTAACATTGAAATCCACTATTTCCTCCTACTGATGTCTTTGGATGTTTGTAAATTGATGCAGTAAGGAGAATGGATCAACTTGCTCATGAAAGTTATTGATCAAAAATTCTACCAACTGGTCCCATGTGGTGATAGTAGCAGGTGGAAAGGATTGATACCAATACAACAACTTTTCTCTAAGTTACAACACAAATAATCTTACCATAATATTTTCATCTGCAATACCATGTATTGTCACAAAAGAAGCCACATCTTGGATATGCTCATAAGCAGTCTTATTAGTACCATGATAGGTAGGCAGAGCCTTCAATGCTACTTGAGGGACTGAATTTTGTGATTGTAGATTCAAAGATCTTGAGCTATTCCATGCTGGGAACTACCTTGGTGGTTGTGGTTTTTGTGGTGGTGGATTCTGAGTCATATGAACTGGTGTGTGAGGTTGAGGAGGAGGAAAGCTAGTAGCAGTACTAGCTAGAGTCGAAGGAACAGAAAACACACCAGCTAACTATGAAGATGTTGTGACTGACGTATGAGGTGGGGTAACTAATCTAGGATGTTCTAATTTTTTGGCATCAAGTTCAAAGAAATCAATGGGATTTTTATAATATTTGACCTTCGATCTTGTGATCATGAAGTACAGCTTTTGTCGAATTCACATTCGAAGGCTTCTGGGTATAGTTGACTTGCTAGATGTTCTAACTTAACAATACAAAAGTGAACATCAAACCTCAATATTGTTGAAAGTAGAACTTTTGAAGGTCCCACCAGTTGTGCCAAAAATTGTTGGTCAAATATCTACCTAAAATACAAAATATGCATTTTTATGCCCTAGACATGGCCAACATTGAAAGGCCAGAGGAAAGAAATGTCCTTCGGTTCAATATCCAGAGAGGGATGGATCCCTTACTAATCCTACACCGGTTTGAAGTTTAGAAATGCAAGAAAGAAATTAGAAATAACAAAAAGAAATGGGAAATATAGCCACAAGCCAAAGATGTAGGATTGGGTACAAACTAGCAGTAGGAATTCAAACCAAGCATTATAGTAGCATAGAATAGAAAGAAGGAAAAAAAATATACTTACAATTTTGTAAAGACAACTTCCAAAGTTACATTCCAGTACTCACTCTCTCACCATAATTATTAAAATCCAGATGCAGAATTTAAACTTAGAAGATAATGAACATGAACATAAAATAGAAATACTTTAGAATAGAAATAAATCACACACAAAAATTGCTTGTAGAATCATAAGCCAAATTCCTTCTATTTACGTAGAAAACTTGAAGTGTTTTTCTGCAGAGTGTCTATCCTCCTTCGTTACAGTGAAAATGTCTAGTATTTATAGAGGTTTTTGCCTCTATTCATTTAATACACAAAAGACAAAATGTTTACAGATCAAGAACCTCCATGAGGAAATTCCTCCTTGAAATTATTGAAAATCTCCCTTTTGTGACAATGATCCAGCTGTTAAGGGAAAACTCCTAGGAAATCAACAACTTTGGGCATTGGTGCACGGAAAACTGTAATGATGGTTTTTGAATTGATACCTCCATTGTTCATTAGAAATTTACCCTTGTCCAGAATGCCTTGGAACTCATGAAAATCACTCTGTGATTTTCATCCTGCAGCATTTTTCAATGTGGAACTAGCAAATGTAGCCATTCTTCACCTCAATCATTAAATTCTCATCATTTATCTGATTTGGGAACCTTTGAAACATATTATTTGATGCTTGAAATTGATTTCACCCTCCACAGAGCAACAAGTGAAGATGGGTGAAAGCACTCCATTTAAATTTCTCCACTTCCTGAAGAAAGCACCCACTAACTAGCAACTTTTATAATTTTGCTTGATCTACACCTTTGAGTTGCGCTTTGCACTGTTCCTTATAATGTTTCCTAAGGTAGAAGCGAAAATTACTTTAATTTACTATTGAATCACATCTCGTAACTCTCACATCATTGTGCTTAATGTATAGCCCACAACTTAACTCATTTTAAAAAAAATTCTATTGCATTCATCCTCTCATTGTGATAGTAGTCAACCTTGAGAAAATCTGGGTGAAAATACCTTATTATTCACCTTTGATTTCATCTTCGAACGACTTTTAGATGGTTTTGCCCTAGGGAGGGGCAAATGGGATTTTTACCCCTCACTTGGGGCGAAAGTGTTGTTTTTTTTTTAAGCAAAAAACCCCTTGTGGGGCCGCCTTGGTCAGAAAGACCATGAACAGGGAGTTCTATACTGTCAAATTCACTCGGGAGTCGCACCCGACCTTGCCCACACCAACATTATCAATTGGATTTTGGGTACCCAATTCAGCTTTTTGGTAGGGTGGAGATTCGAACCTGGGACCTCCCTTGGAGGATTGCCCTCTCCTCTCCAACTCACCTACAACACCTGGGTGGGCGAAAGTGTTGTTGGCACCTTCTTTTAGAAGAGTATTTTTTCTTCAAAATATACATTCACCCCAAAGAGGGGCGAATGGGCCTTTCACCCCTCACTTGGGATGAAATCCATTTTAAAAAAAAAATTCTGATATACACCAATGTCGGGCCTGCAACATGCTCTCTCCATATGCTTTCACCCCAAGAAGAGGCGAAAGGTGGTTTCACCCCTCACTAGGGGTGAAAGAGTCCTGAATTTGAATTTTTAATGTCATAACTCAGTGCCTTGCTGCCTTTGCTTGACATTCATCCAAAGTGAGAGTAAAACATTAATGCTTCAACTTTGTGAACAACACCTTTATGGGACCCATGGTGCAACACCTCTGATTTCATCATTGTTGGGCTTTCACCCTAGAGGGGTGAAAGGGAGTTTTACCCCTTTCCTAGGGTGAAAGTTTTTTTGACTTTTCCATGCATTGACTTGGCGAATCATCGCTTATTTTCAACGATTTCACCCTAAGGAGAGGTAAACAATGCTTTTGCCCCAAATTTGGGGTGAATGTACTTTATTTTATTATTGTCTTATCTCAACTTTGAGCGCCTTCATATCTCATCTTTGGTCCTACCACGAATTTAAACATTTGGATGTGTTTTTTCCCCAAGGAGGGGCAAAAGGGATTTTCGCCCCTCACTTGGGGTGAAATTTGTTTTCCGAACTTAACATTTTTTCCTTTTAAATTTACATTCGCCCCAAAGTGGGGTGAACGGTTTTGTCGCCCCACTTTTGGGGTAAACTCATTTTACCATTTTTCAAAAACAAAGACGTCTTTGCCCCGAGGAAGGGCGATAAATATTTTCACCCTTATTTTGGGGTAAAAAGGCTATTACATCCACTTTTACCTTAATATTTAAGCATTGTTTTTGTTGATGTCTTCAGGTGATTACAACCATTTTTTCACACCATTTTCCACAACCAATTTTTCTTGTAACACCCATTATTTCCAGCACAAAACCCATGAAAAACAAAGAAGAAGATTAACACATAAAAATGAACTCCAATACATTATAGAAAATACTCCAATATTGATTTACTGTATTTGTCGCTTTTACAATAATATTGTCAGTCAAATCTTCATCAAAAATTCTAATGTGACATGGTCGCTGCTCAAGTCAAGATAAAATATTTCCCTTTGGTGCACTGTGTGATTGGTGCAACAATACTACTAAAATTAAACATAAACTTACGGTAAAAGGTTGCAAGGCCATGTAAACTCCTGACCTCTATCACGCTTGTGGGAATGGACCAGTCTAAGATTACCCTTACTTTTTCTTGATCCATCTTCACATCATCTTCAGAAATCACAAACCCTAGAAACACTAAACTCTTCTGCATAAATATGCATTTCTTCAAATTTGCATACAACCTCTCCTTTCTCAATGTTTCCAATACCAACTTCAGGTGTAATAGGTGCTCAGATTTAGTTCTATTGTATATCATAATGTTATCAAAATAGAAAACAAAAAAATTACCAATATACTCTTGCAACACTCTATTCATCATCTGCATAAATGTTCTTAGTGCATTAGACAACCCGAATGACATCACCAACCATTCATATAATCCATATCGCATCTTGAAGTAGTTTTCCATTCATCTCACTTTTGAATATGCACCTGATTTAGAAGCACTGCACCAAGGATCAAATCAATGTTATGTTGAATATCCCTTTCTAGCAGTAATCCATTTGGTAATTCATCTGCTATGACATCTACAAAATATCCCAATAGCTCTTCTAGTAATGGTAGCATCTTTATAACCTCATCTGTTACCTTCTTCATTTGCAAGATACAACAAAACCATGTTTCCTTTATTTTTACCTCGAACTCTTTGGTGGCAAAAAAACTCTCACCTTGTCCTTCCTCTTTGAAAGGTAATAAAACAACCTTAACACCATCTTTTAAAAAGGCCCAAGTTGGAATATAAGCAAAAGAGTGAATACATGGTAAGTTCGATCCAAGTAGCATATCTTACACTAGAAGTAAGTATAAGGATGAGATGATTGAGCATGGTATAATGGTTCTTAAAAGTAGAGGTTTAATTTGTAATTTTCATAGATCATGGTCAAGGTTTTTGGAGATTCAAAATTTGATTAAGTGGAAGTGAGGATTGAATTCAAATTATTTTGTGACTTTCTTCCTAAAGGTTTTTTCCTCATCATATTTTCCAATTTTGAAATTATGGATAAAATAATGGTTGGTGGCCCATTGTTTAGGGGAAGAAATACACTTTATTTGAGACCACAAAATGAAATTTGTTTTAGTTGAGAAAAAAACTATTAAGAAGCTTCTAGTGTGGGTTAGGATTTTTGGAATTCCATATCAACTTATTAATAATGATGTTTTGAAGAATATTGGAAATACCCTAAGGGAATTCATCAAGGAAGGACCAACTACTAAGAAGTGAAAGCATGCTATATATACTTGAATATGTGTTGCTATGGATATTTCAAAACCTTTGCCACAATCCATTAACATTAAATATGAATCAAGAGAATGTCATCAACTAGTTTATGAAAATATCACATTTCGTCACCACAATTGTTATGAGATTGGACACGTGGAAAGAGTTTACAAAGTGAAAACTATGAAGAAAGAGAAAAAATTTTAGGTATGAGATCAACTTCAAGATGAAGCAAGGAAATCATACAGTAATAGAAGCTAGATTATATCAAGGACATTACACTCCAAAGAGGCAAAGAAAGCCTATCTACAATATCATTTGGCAAGTTCCGAAGGAATTTAACGTGCAAAAGATGTGGAAATAAATCCTAAAACAAAGACAACAAAAGAGGTCAATTTTATTCTAGGTAAATCATCTTCATTTTTCTCAAGTAGTTTAGAATCCTCTTGAGGTAATAAAAGTGAAAGTGGTGAAGATGTTATCCCTTGCACTTTAAGGTTTTAAGAGCAAAATAATAAAGAAATGATGTTGGAGTAAATCCATAACAATTTAGGATTTTTAGCACAAAATAAGAATATAATTGGTATAGAAGAGAATCATTACACTTTAGGGCTTCGAGGGCAACATAAAGAAGATTGTGCTTTGGAACAAGGCAGACCTAAATATGATAAGTCTTACTATGAGTAGTGTGAGAATATTGAAGATATTAATGAAGATGAAAGTATTGCTGGAAATGAAAAAAGAGAGGAAGACCCAAGAACTAAAAACAAAGAGAAAACAAAACCCAAAAGGATATTGATATGAGAAAACAAAAGCAAATATCACAAGTGTTACAAGAAGTGGGGCTAAACCCACAAATAAAAACAAAAAATAATATATTGGAATATTAGGGGAATGAATAAGAACCCTAAAAAAAGTATTAAGAAATTGTAAGGTTGTTATAGACAAGATATTTATAGATATAGAAGTTGAGCAAAAAATATTTTAGCCATTTATAGTGTTGAATTTCATCTTGACATAATTTAAATTTTGAAAGGCATCTGATATAAAAGGAGTTAATTATGGAAACTTAGTAGTTTGAGGAAGATGGAGAATATCTTTGATAGAAATGCAAATGAAGAATATCTTTAATAGAAAGGTAAATTTGGATATGATTTAATTAACTTATTATAAATGTAAAGAGAGTGATGTAATATTTTGTTTTGTAATGGGAGTGGTCCCTAATAGAAGCCACACATAGCTTATTAAAAAAAAAAATCATCCTTGTGTAAAACAAAAAATGCATTTTGTTTGTCAAAGAAAACAAATATTTATATTTTATTAACCTATATGCAACTAATAAATTAGTTGCAATACAAAAAGCTAGAGGTTGGTTGATTGTTGAATCTTAAGCTACACACTAGCATATGTCTTGGTGAATGACTTATGCTAGCCTTTAACTTATGGGTGTAGTTGGTTTGGTGAATAGACCCTTTTTTCAAGTTAATATTGTTTATAGGCCCAATACAAAAACTTGTAAAGCTAGTTTTTTTTTGTTTCACTTCAACAACTACATCAAATCTCCATGGGATGTCAATAACCTAAAACATGTATAAATTGTACTAGTAAATCTATTACAATATGATATAACTTTAAACATACATTAATCACATTTGATAAGTTAATCATTAATTTAAAGGCTATCAAGTATCGAGATGACATTCACAATCATATCAAAAATTAGAACTCTTAAAGATATTTCGGTCTTATCTCCACTCAGTCTCTCTTTTAATGGGTTATATGAGGTTCCCCATCCATATTACATAATAATCATATAGTGGTATTTCAATAATCTAGCCAATATGCATATATCATCTGGTAAGATTCAAACTTAGATCTCCTCCTTGAAAATTAGAGGAATATATATATTTATAAATGGAGAGAGAGGTATGCTCCAACACAACCCATATTTCACTATCAAAAAAGGAAGAAGAAAAATGTTTGATTTCATTGTATCTAGGAAGAACTTAATAATTTTCCATTTGCCAAATTATGGCATTCCTCAAATACTTAATGATAGTGGCAATGTTATAATCTCCTTGAAATTTTGATTACTTTAATTTTTTAATGGCTCTATGATTAAGAAGTTTTGTTATAACTTAACTATTTATTTTGTTATATTATTGTCCTCCTATATTGTGATTTTGGTTTGTGGCTTCATGTTTATGAAGATTGTTTTAATTTTTCCTACTTATTCCCCTACTTTGCTTATATAATTTACCAAACCTTTTTGGTTTATGGCTTCAAGGATGGAGACATTGAAAATCCCTCAAATTATTTAACCAATGTGATCAATTGTCTCTTTACAAAGTTGTTTGGAAGTATGGTCGAGAGTATTATCAACAAATGGGTAGAAGGAAAAGGAAAGTGGACAAAAGGACAATCATATTTCACACAAAAACGTCAATAATAGACCATATTGATGCCTTGAGACATACCATTGAAAAAGTATGGAATGAAAAATGAGAAGCCTATTATTGTTTTGTGGACTTCAAGAAAGCTTTTGATATAGTGCCGAAGTAAACTATGGACGAGAATGGAATACTTAGGCATGCCAAAAAAATAGAGTAACAATGCGTAGACTCTATGAGGAGGTCTAAGCTAAAATAATAATGCAAGTAGGCCTTTCAGAATGCTTAGTTTATATATAGACAAATTAGAAGAATGGTTAAATCTAAATGGAGAGGACAATGTTCCTTTGGAAGGATATGTGGTGAGGCTTCATTTATATGTTGATCAGGGTTAATGCATAGCGGCGAATTTTTGCCATTTGGGTGAAAATTGACATTTTCAAAAATTCAAATTTACAAATTTGGGGGACCCTTACATCGGCCATTTAGCCAAAAAATTTTGAGACAAAAAATTTTTAGGTGTCGGTTCACCGTGTGTTGATAATAGTATCACGGATATTTAAAAAAAAATGCCAACAATCCCGCCTAAATAGAGGACCATTTTTACCATAAAATTTTAAAATTTCTAAATTATACCGTCCAATTAGCCAAGTATACCACTATAAATAACTAACACCCCATCAATACTTTTTTATTTCTAGACCCTGTTCTACACTAGACAAATATCTCGACCCAATTTTGCACTAGATCGGACCCATTTCTACACCAAACAAGATTGAAACCATTTTTGCACCAAATTGAACCTTGTTTTTGCACCAAATCGGACCCTATTATGCACAAGGTTGATATCCAGACCCTGTTTGCATCTGAACGAACTACCGAACCTTGTTCTGCACAAGGCCGATATCTAAACCCTGATTTACATCCAAACAGACTATCAGGTCTTGTTCTGCACAAGGTCGATATTCGAACCTTATTTTACATTTGGATGGACTACCAGATCCTGTTCTACACAAGGTCGATATATGGACCTTGTTTTGCATCTGAACGGACTATCGGACCCTGTTCTACACAAGGCTGATATTCGAACCCTTTATTACATTCAAACGAAATACCGAACCCTGTTCTACACAAGGTCGATATTCAGACCCTATTTTGCATTCAAACGAACTATCAGACCCTATTTTAAAAAGGGAAAAATACATCTATTTTTGGTTTTGGGGATGCTACCCCCAAACCCTCGCTAGGGGGGCTCCATAAATGTTGCCACCCCCCTGGATCCCCCCGAAAAATGTAGTAGGGGGGGAGTTCCCCCCCATACAAGCCCCCTTCGTGGAGTGGGTCCAAGTGTGGCTAAAAACAAGACCTCAAAATTAGAGAGAATCAGGCTCCACAACCAATACCATGTTTTGTACCCGATTTTAGATTGGACCTTTTTCTACACCTGGTTTAAGGTCAAACCATTTTTTGCACTGGCCCATGGCTGGATCTCGTTTTCCACCCGGCCCAACTAGAACTTTCAAATTAACCAATGTTTATAATTTTTTTTGAAAAATAATGTAATTCACCATGTCCTCCTACATGAATTTGGTCGAGATTCGCCAAGGTTTTGCAACGGATTCACCATTTTTGTACAAGTACATTTCAGGTCTGACCCCTTATGCATAACCCTAATGTTGATGATCTCATTCTAATTATAAGGTCAACACAAATTTTGTGAAAACACTAAAAGATCTTAAAGCACTTTTGCAAGGAGATAGGAATGCAAGTAAATGCTAGCAAACCCAAGATCATGATCTTCTCTAATCAAAAGAAAAAGAATCAATTAAACTTTTAAAATTTGCAGGGGTTCTTCTAGAAGGATTAGAAAAAGAATTAATTAAACTTTTTAATTTTGCAAGGGTTAAGAAGTAATAGAGTACAAATATCTTGGGATAGACTTCAATAATAAGTTTGGTTGGAAAACATATAGAATGAATGAAGATAACTTTTTTTTTTTTTTAGTAATACTTCTTATAAATAGGCACCGTGGGGATTGAACCCTAGTCACATCACCGATAATGCAAGTGGCGTCCTTGTCGGTAGACCACACTCACGTGGATAAATGAAGAGAACTTTAGAAGGATGGAGAACATTTTTTGCATTTCAAAATGGAAACAAAAATGTTAAATTATAGGATTGGCAGTCTATGGGTTATGTCCATGTTACATATGGTACCGATGATATTATATGGGTACGAAGGATAGGATAGAAGCACATCAAACTCAAAATAGAGGCAAACAAAGAGAACTAAAAATATTCGATTAAAACAAGTTCAAAATAAAAGTTAGTTTCATACGAGATTATTCTATTAGAAACATAAACCTTCTCTATTGATGATAAAAATAAATGATCTAATAAAAGAATATCTAAACAAAAGAAAGAAAACATAAATGAAGCAAAATAAATCAATAAATAAATAAAATACCATCTTGATGAGTGTCTAAATAATAACAAACATAAAAGTATTTATTGAAAAAAATTTAAAATAATAATATTAAAAAAATATTATAAAATATATATATATATATATTATTCTACTAAATTTGTTCTAAAAATACCAGTAAAAACAAACATCAATTAAAAAAAAAATGTGAAACATATAAATGAATCAATTAGAAAACAAAGATGCTTGTAGCCCTACTAAAGACCAATCTAAAACACATAGATGGAAGAGGCCATGGTCTTCACCACACCGCACCTCACCAAAAAAACCAGCTAATCATTCACTTTTTTTAGCTCTGTACTCCACCAGTCAACTTTAAGTTCCCTGAAAAAGCAGAACGATGGGCATTGGTCAAATTCGTCCATCACGGCTCATCAATGGCAATCGGACAACCTTCCTTAACGCAGGGCGAATAAATACACGAACTCGGCCGTAACATTTTGTGCATCTGCACGTAATCAGATAAAGAGAAAAATGGATGGTGGTGCTGCAAAATCTGGGAAGGGCGCAGGAGGCCGGAAGGGGGCAGCCAGGAAAAAGGCCGTTTCGAAATCCAGCAAGGCAGGCCTGCAATTTCCCGTCGGAAGACTCACCAGATATCTCAAGAAGGGCAGGTATGCAAAGAGAGTCGGGATCGGAGCACCCATTTTCCTTGCAGCAGTTTTGGAGTATCTCGCTGCCGAGGTATGTACATTGTATATATGTCAAAAAAAATCATAGATGTTTTTATTTAATTCGGTTGCGGTACTGCGTTTCTGAATTTGGTTTTGGATCTGGTGGCAGTTTTTGGAGTGCATGGCAGTTGAAGTGCATTGTTTGATTCAAGTACAATGTTGGGTTTTTGAATTTGTTTTGTTTTGTTTTGATTGTTTGATTTTGGTGGGATTTTGGTTTTGTGGGCATTCGCTTGAAGGATTTGCATTGTGTATACATATGCTTTTGTTTGTGCGTTTTGGATCCTAAGTTTTGGATCGATAAGAGGTTTGGCAGAACTACTAGTTGATGAGTAGGCATGTTGTATATCTCCTTGTTGGTGTGTTGTTCGATTGCAGTTTGCATGCCTGATCCTTTTTAGAATTTGAGTTTTGTTCGACTGCAGTTTGCATGCCTGATCCTTTTTAGGAATTTTAGTTTTGTTTGTTTGATTTGGATTATAGGTGGATGGGATTTTTTTTTTTTTTTTGGGTACATGGGAGGCCACCTAACTTGAGTCATCACTAAAAGAATCCAATATTTTTACTATTGGGATATAAATTGGATTTTGAGTTCTCAAGGGTTTTAAAAAAACCTGTGGTTGTACATTCGAGGTCACCTTTCCAATAAATGGAACTTGAGTCTTCACTAAAAAGAGTCCAATGCCTTTACTATTGTAATGTCTAGTAGATTGGATTTTGAGTTCTCAAGGGTTTTGGAAAAACCTGTGGTTGAAGTATGCACATTGTGTAAAGGAATTTGTATCTAGCTGGGCTGTTTCTTGAATTGGATTTTGGCGGTTTTCAAAATTTTGGGTTTGATGGTGGTTTTGAAGTGCCTTGCACCTGAGATATTCACACTGTGCATGTGCTTTCTTTAACCATGCTTTCCTATTCAATTCAAGTGTTTATATGCTTTCTGTTAGCACGTTTTGCAATTCACTTTAGTTTGGGGATTCTGATTTGGCCCATTTCTAAAATTGGATTTTTGTTTTTGAAAAATCTGAATTGGGTTTGTTGCTTGGGGAATATTTTCTATGCCTTTATTGTACATTACTCTGATATAATCTGGGTCTCTTTGATTTCATGAGTTTCTGATATGCAATTTATTTAATTGTTCAGGTGCTTGAGTTGGCTGGAAATGGAGCTAAAGATAACAAGAAGACAAGGATAATTCCTCGCCATATTCAGCTGGCCGTGAGGAATGATGATGAATTGGGGAAGCTTTTGGGGAAAGTTACAATAGCTCATGGAGGTGTAATTCCAAATATACACCAAGTTTTGTTACCGAAGAAAACGAAAGAGAAATCTGATCATAAGGCAGCTGATAAATCTAAAGGATCATCACCCAAAGCTTCTTAGGGTTTGGGTTTCGAATTAGCATACTTTATTACGTTTTGTGTTTGTTAAAGGCCATCATAGTCTGCCACTACATATCGACACCTTTTTCCCCTTCTTTCCTGCTTTTCGCTATGGGTGATGGTTTTACGAATGAAGCCTCCCAACACTACAGAGTTCAAGTTATTAAGTTTTGGTCCTCTGGCTTATAACTTATTTAAGATCTGCATGATAATATGGTACCCTGAAAGAGGCTTGGATTGTTGAGATTTGAGCCAATTGATTTTGTTAAATGGTTCTAATAACTGGAATGAAATGAAGGGAAATCCATTTCTTGCTTTATGGTCTACGTTCATCCGACTTTAAATTGACTACGGAGATTCTTCTCTTGCATAGTTTCTATTATGGCCCATCAAACTTGCAATCTAGAAAGCTTAATATTACACCATTCGAATTACAGTGAGATCCTAAGCATTGTAAGTATTAAAAAATAATTGGGATCAAGAAAGTTGGTTTACCGAAAAAATTTCAAGGCTGCTTGGTGTTACAAGTTTCAGAAATATCAATTAGTATGGTAGAATTTTTTGGTAGATCCCAACTACTTGCATCAGCCTTTGAGAGGTGACTCCAGCCTGTTCAAATATATTTATTTTTAGAAAATTGGAACAATTTTCTGGAAAAAATTTCATTTTAAGCACCGGTGGAACTATATCTTCCTACCGGCTGGGCAAATTCCTTGGCAGTTTGGCAACGAGCCTTGTTCAAGATGTATGAGGGCGTCATTGCCATTTTAAACCTGTGTAGTAGTCAAGGTAAAAGAAACGGGACGATTGTATAAAACGAACTTGATGCAGACGTTTTGGTCGAGAGTAATGACACTTACTGGATGAAATATAAAAAGTAATTCTATTTGATTGCAAATAAAGAGATTATTTTTTTGGGTTGTTTTTTAATTTTATAATCTCTAATTTGTTAAGTAAAGATAAAGTTAAATGGTTTGGAATTTTTAGTTTATTAGATAAAGACCTAGTTAACGAGTTATAGGGAATTGAATTGGAGCAGTGCACAGCCCACACAAGCACTCAGCCGCTACCAACCATACTATTCCTTTTGGGTGGGAATTGGATCAGAGCATCATACTATTCCTTTTGGGTGGGAATTCGGTGGGAATTGGGTCAGAACAGTCCACTAACAAGCACTGAACTGCTACCAACCATTCTATTCTTTTTAGATTAAAGTGTTATAGTAAGTATGGCTGCGATCTATTTTATTCCTTTTAAGTTAAAATGTTATAGTAAGTAAAATTTTTTAAAAAGATTTTAATTTCCTTTACCAAAATATAAACTTTAATTTTATAAATAAAAATTTAAAAACATATTATTATTATGAAACAATAGATCTTTATTTTCACTCAAAGCAAATATCGCTTGATACTTAGTCCCTGGCCAATAGAGCAAACCAGCCTAGGCTACACCTGGACTTCAAAATCCTTTGTTAAGGGTTATTTTAAGATTGAATAGAGTAAAAGCCTTGATTAACCTTGATTAAAACAATAGTTATACAATTTTTTTTAGGTTGCTTTTAAGTTTGTGAATGTTAATTTTTATTTTTAATAGGTTATATGTGGTTTTTATTGGGTTACTTCCATCACAATATCAAAATATTATATTTGTTGTAACTATATTTTTATCACTTTTCATTTTTTTTCTCTTAAATATATTCTTCAACTTATTCAGAGTGTTGTTTTCACAATCAATTCCTTATATCATTTTGATTAAGAGATAAAATCTCACTTGGCCAGTTGTCTTTTAAAATTTGAATTCACTAGGATGAAGATCAACACCATAATTCGCTAATTTATCTGCAACTTGATTTCCTTTCCTATAAATATGCTCACTCTACTAAGAGATTGCCTCTAGTAATAGACAATGAGCATCAGCAATAACTCTATTTTTTATATAGTATCCACATACATTTTTGTTAATAGCATTGATAATCTGTGAGTCTCCCTCAATTGAAATACTTTCTCCTTTTTTTTTGTTGCAATTTTAATCCCTGTAAGAAGTGCCCTAGACTTTGCATAGTTGTTAGTTGAAGTTCCATATGATTCTGAATAAGTGAGGAGAATTTTGCCTTCACTATTTCTAAAAACACCACCTCCACCAGCTTTTCCTGGATTTCTTTTAGAAGCACCATCAAAATTAATTTTAATAAATCCAATTTCTGGATATTTTCATTTTACCATAGATCAAAGTAGATCCTTTGTTTTAATTTTTTGTTGCAAATGACTCTTCCATGTATGTTCAAATCATGTAGCCAAGTTATTAGCACCTCTTTTTCTTTTTTGCAATTGAGACTTCCCATGATGAGCACCATATTTTTAGATATTCTACAAGAGAGGCACTAATACTGTTCCAAACTTGGGCATGATTTTGATATTTATTTTTTTTAAATTCTATTATTCTTTTAAAACCATAAATTCCAACAAATAATGATAGGGTCAATCCTCCAAAGAGTACATAATGCTTTAGCTTTATTATAATTTATCCAACATTTTATCAACTCTTTCAATGTTTATGGAGCTACCCAATATAATTACATATTTTTTTAAAAATAACCACAAATGGTGTGAGCAAACAGACAATGAAGAAGTAAATGCTTTGACATTCTTATATCCATCTCACACAAGGCACATCTAAAAGGTCCATAATATCCTCTTTTTTGTATACTCTCTTCGGTAAGAATCTTACATTGAACTGCTAACCAAAGAAATGTTGAGGCCTTAGGGAAAGCCTCTAATGACCAAATGTTCTTCCAAGGAAAATCATTGGGAGAAGGAAATTTTGATTGTTCTAAATCTTCATATCTCAACTTGACCAAGTATCCCCCATCCTTTGATAAATTCCAAACCAACTCATCCTTTCGTGTAAAAATTGGGAAATAAAACTCTCAAAGCATATTTTGAAGTTCATCTGCAGTTTGTTCTCCCAAATGTTCTTCCAAGGAAAATTATTGGGAGAAGGAAATTTTGATTGTTCTAAATCCTCATATCCCAACTTAACTGAGTATCCCCCATCATTTGATAAATTCCAAACCAACTCATCCTTTCGTGTAAAAATTGGCAAATAAAACTCTCAAAGCATATTTTGAAGTTCATTTGCAATTTGTTTGAGTTCATCTCCTTCAACCAGGTTACTAAAAGAAATCCATGTTTTGGAGTTTTTGCTCATAATAATATAATCTTTGACCTTTGGACCTTTACATGCTACGCATGCTTGAGCCAATGGTTTCCATTTTGAGTCAAAGATAAGAGGATAAGGCTTCAACCAAGTGGATGGAGGAAATGACTTTGCTTGTGGAGTGTAGGTTTGCATGGCCGTGATAGGCCGTGCAAGCTCTGAATTCTTTTTTCTGTTGTTTTTTTGTATGTTTTACGGTTGGGGGGGTTTTATTGTTGTTGGGAGAAGGGTTTATTTTTAGCGTTGCGTAGGGTTTTTTACTCTTCTTCTGTATCGCAGGGTACTATCATTTTGTTGTGCATGTTCCTTGTGGGGTGAGGCATTCACCGTTGGTGTTACGCTACGGCTGGAGACTCAGGTGAGAAGCAGGATTTGAATTTTCAAGAGGCCCTAATGGGTTCAGGACTGTCTGACTCTGGATATATATTTGGAGATAACTCATCATTCCCTTCTAGTTTGGGGGCTGGTCCTTCTAAAGTTGGAGTTTTCAGAACTTCAAAGGTGAATGAATGTCTTGAGCACGTGAGTGAGAGGCCTATTTTTGTAATTCAACCTGAATCAATTGCAGAAGATGTTCATTATTTGGAGAAACATGCTTTTATTTGCAAATTTTTGGGTATTAGGGTTCCTCTTATTGCATTTGAAGCTTGGGCTCGTACTTTTTGGAACCCGATTGGTGATATGGAGATCATGCAAGGAGCAAATAATTATTTTATGGCTGTTTTTCATGCATGGAGGATCGGATTAAGGTCTTTGAGGGTGGACCCTATTTTTATAATCAGGTTGGCTTATTCATTAAGCCTTGGCATATGGGTTTTAATCCTATAGAGGAGATTTCGTCGAGGGTTCCAGTTTGGGTTTTTTTTCCTTGGTTACCTTTAGAGTACTGGCAGATTTATATTCACTAGATTGCGTTATTACTGGGGAAACCAGTTGGACCTTCTTAACATACTACGAAGAAAAAGGTAGTTTCTTGTGCCCGTATCTATGTTGAGATAGATTTAAATAAACCTTTACCAGTTTCTCTTGAAATTTGTGTTGGATCCTCGTCTTGGATTCAACAGTTGGATTATGAGAATTTTCCTTTAAGATGTCGGATATGTCATGCCTACAAACATCTCCAAAGAAAATGTCCCAAAATATCTGGGAATTCCTCTTCTAAGACACAGTCTCCTCCTACTTTGTCCTCTAATGGGAAGACTCCTATGCAGGGTATTGGTTCTGGTAAAGGGAAAGCTTCAATGTCAGATAGCAGGTCAGTTAAGGGGAATGCTCATATGCTAGTTCGTGGATAAGACAAGGAGGATTTCATTCCTGTTAAGGCCTGAAATAAAGGAAAGGGTTTGAAGAGACCCTTTAATGAAAGGCAATATGATGGCTTGTATAATATGTTTAATACTTTGGATGATTTGGAGCAGCATGATAGAGTTTTTGCAGATCCTCTTGATAATGGTCAGTAGCTACCAGTTAATGGAGAAACACTTTCTACTCGTAATTTGCAAAAGAATTCATCTGGTGCTCAGATGGATAATGGGCAGTCAATGAGTAAAGCGATTGTTCTAGTAAGCTATGTGGTCCAACTTGCTGAGGGGGATCTGATTTTTGCTCCTTATAAGGAAAATTTGGATATTCAGGAGGAGGGTAAAGTGGCGGATGACCTGCTTTTGGTTGATTTTATGAATACTAGCCATGGTAAAGGTTCTAAAGTGGGTCCTATGTTGGGTTTGCATAAAATAACTCTTAAAAAAGGGGCCCTTGGAAGATCTTCTAAGCTGGGAAGGAAAATAGATGGAGAGAAAATTAAGAAAACAGGAGAAGATCTAGTTGAGTCTGGTTTAGTGCAGCCTATTGACTCTCATTTCTTTAAATGATTGTGCTTTCATGTAATGTAAGGCATTTGAATAGCACCCCTCGTCAAAAGGCTATTCGTGATATGATTAAGGTTCATATGCCTGATGTTGTTTTCCTATATGAATCTAAGTTGTTTGTGGATAGTTTATTTAATGTTACCTCTAAATTATGGGCTCATGGACAGTACCAAGGAATTGGAGCTCGGGGCAGTTCTGGTGGTATTGTTTGCTTATGGAATCCATTGAAGGTTCTAATTTGGTGGGTCTCTATTAGATCTTCTCTTTCTTTGGTTGCTCTTTGTCAGGAGTCAGGGGAAGCGGTTATTTTAACTACTGTTTATGCCCCCTATGACCTTGCTGGAAATATTAATCTCTAGAACCATGTGCGAGAGGTTTGTGCTCTAGCTCCTTATTATCCTTGGATTGTTGTAGGAGATTTTAATATTTTTTCTTGTTTGGAGGAAAATCGGGGTGGAGTAAGTTTTCTTGGTTAGGTTTCTTTACTTAATGATAATATTCAGTTTTAAATCTTGTTGATATTAAGTCGGGTAATGGTATGTTCACCTGGTCTAATCGAAGATGTGGAATTGAATCTATTTTTGATAAATTAGATAGATTTCTTGTTTATCCTTATTGGGTTGGTTATAATTGTCTCACCACCTTTGAAATTCTTGATTGGAGAGGTTTTAACCACTGGCCAATCAAACTTGTTGCTATCAAACAGGGTATCATCCATCATCCAAGTTTTAAATTTTAGTTAATGTGACTTCGAGAACCTTATTTGTATGACTTGGTAAAATGTTGGTGGATTCAAGGGAAACCATTATTTGGGAATGCTATGTACTCTTTTGCTAAGAGGCTTCAATTTGTGAAATATTGTCTTAAAAAATGGAACAGGTAATTTTTTTATAGTCTTTTTCATGCTAAAGTTATGGCTCAAGACCAGCTTGATTCTATTACTAGACAAATCAGGGACCAGGGACTTTCTGAACAGAATCTTCAAGAGGAATCAGAGGCTTTGAAGGACTTGGCAGAATGGGAACTTCGTGAGGAAATTTATTGGAAGCAAAAAGCTCGTTTGGATTGGTTACAGGAAGGAGATAGGAATACTGCTTTTTTATTTAACTTGGTTAAAGCTAGAAGGCATGTTAATGTTATTTATTCCATTGTATCTTCTCTAGGAGTTCATTTGAAAGCTACCCATGATATTTTACAAGAGGCAGTTATCTTCTTTTCCTCACTTTATACTGAGGATTCTTTTGGGGCGGATGTTGAGGAGAATATTATTTTAGGATGTATACCTTCAATTATTTTTGTTGAGATAAATGCTGATCTTTTAAGGTCTATTTCTCTTGCAAAGCTAGAAGGTATTGTTTTTCATATAAAAAAGGGAAAGCTTCGGGGCCAGATGATATTCCAGTTGAATTCTTTCAGGAGTTTTGGAAAATCATAAAATTTGATTTGTTAAGGGTTTTGTAGGAGTCCTTGAACAATAAACAGATGTTGAAGGCTTTGAATTCTACCTTCTTGGCTCTTATTCCTAAATGATAGAGAGAAAATTATTTTGATATGTTTCGACCTATAGCTTTGTGTAATGTTTTTTATAAAATCATTATTAAGTTGATTGCTGAGAGGCTAAAACCTTGGTTGGGAGTGGTTATTTCTGATGATCAAGGAGGCTTTGTGGTAGACCGTTAGATTCTTGATGGTGTTGTTATAGCTGGTGAGACCATTCATTCAATGGGTATGTCTAAGAAAAAATCTATGTTTATGAAACTTGACATGGCTAAGGCTTATGATAGGGTTCGATGGTCATTTATTAAAAAAATTCTTACAACCTTTGGGTTTGATCCTATGTGGATTAATTGGGTTATGAGATGTATTACAACTCCATATTTTCATGTTCTTATTAATGGAGATCATTCTTCTCTTTTTAATGCTTCACGAGGTTTGCGTCAAGGTGATCCCTTTTCTTTGTACTTATTCATTATTATGGTTGAGTGTTTGGGTAAGTTGTTAAAATCTCACATGAATCAGGGTTTGCTTCATGGTTGGAGGTGGGGTAGAAATTTGCTTGCGTATTCTCATTTGCAGTTTGTTGACGATACTGCTCTGATGGGTGTTGCTTCTATTAGGGATGCAACTAATTTTAGAAGAATTCTAGATATTTACTTGGTTTCTTCTGGGTAGAATATTAATGAGGCTAAATATTCCATTTTTTTATTTAATACTAATCCTCGTATTCAAGCCAAAATTGTTCAGATTCTTAGATTTCAGGTTGGAGTTATTCCTTTTAAGTACTTGGGTATTCCTATCTCTGTTAGTCCTCTGCCTAGGAGTGTTTGGTCCAACATTTTGGATAAATTTCTTACTCATGTCAGTCATTGGACTTACATATGGTTGTCTTTTACTAGCTGGGTTTTTCTCCTCAAATATGTGGTTCAAGCATTATCTGTGTATAGGTGTTTAATTCAGGTTGCTCTAGTAAGTTGTCTTCTTGATCTTGATTCTCTTTCATGAAGATTTTTATGGGCTAGTAATTTGGAATCCTCTAAATGAATTTTGGTGAAAGGGGAGTCTCTTTGTAGACCTAAACAAGAGGGTGGTTTGGGTCTTCGTATTTCTCTTTCTGGGCAAGCTCTGGCTGACAAAATTTATTGGCACTGGTGTACTAATCATGACCAAACTTGGGCTAAATTATTTCTTATAAATATCTTTGTGGGGTGGAAGGTGATGAGATTCCTCATTATAGCTTGATTGGGAAAGGTTCTTTTGTTTATAACACTCTGAAGAAGGGAGATTCTCTTATCATACAAGGACTGTTTTGGATTTTTCATAAAGGTTCTAAGGTTATTTTTTGGCACAATTCTTAGGATGGTTTTCTTAGTCTTTTATCTGAGTATCCTCATCTTCTTGATCATGCTCAACATTTTTTGGCTGCTGGTTGGTGTAGAGTGATGGATTTTAAATTTGTTAAGAGAATTGGTCAGATGGAAATGTTTCAATGGAGAGATCCCAATGAATGGCCTGTTGGAGGCTCTATGGAGGATAGAGAGGATTTATCACACATTATGGCTTCTAGAGAATGCTCTTCTTCGTAATATGATGATGTGTTGTCTTGGGGTTAGGAAAATAGAGGGATTTTCTTAGTTACCTTCGCATATCATGAATTGGATCGTCGGTATTATGGTACTAAGGAAGTTCCTTGGTGGAAGCAAGTGTGGAATAAATTTGCATGGCCTAAGTAAAATTTTTACTTGTGGGTTGCCACTCGTAATTGATGTCTCACTTGGGATAACATTCAAAGAGGAGGAAATTTTCATGGCCCTTCCTTTTGTTTCCTATGTGAGAATAGTGAGGAATTTGTTGGTCATGTGCTTCTTCAATGTGGTTTTGCATGTCAGCTTTGGCATTTGTGGTGGAGTGTGTGGAAATAGTCTTGTGTTCATTATTCTTCTCTTTTGTATTTCTGGATGAGTTTGGGAAGGCCTCCTACTAAGGTCTTCTTTTTACAAGTTGCTCGGCATATTGGTCCCTCATGAATCTTCTAGAAAATATGGTTTGAAAGGAATCATAAACTTTTTAAAGGGAGAAAGCTCTCTGTTTTTCAATTTTGGTAAAGAATTTTGAGAATGATCTAGAAAATTGGGTCTACTAAATGTCAGATTAATATTCCTATGAACATAGTGGAGGTCCAGATTATGCATGGTTTGGGTTTGACAATATCTGGTCCATGTGCTACTATTTATTTTAGCGTGAGGGGATTTAATAACAGAGTGCCAAGATGGCATATGGAAACCCATCCTAGGGGGGTTATTAATATTAATACCAATGGGTCTTCAAGAGGTAATCCTAGAAATGCTGGTAATGGTGGAGTGGGACGTGATTGCAGTGGTGTGGTATGTTTATTTTTCTCATGTTTTAAAGGAAGGCATACCAATAATTATATGGAATCCCTTGTTGTTCTTTATGCATTGGAGCAAGGATATAATTTGGGTTGGCACAGGATAATTTGTGAATCATATTCTCAAATTATCATTAATTTTTTGAATACTTGTAATCTTACCAATGTTAATTGGAGGTTGGCGAGGGTGGTTAGATAGATTCTTCGTTTTCATTTTCATATAGAGTTTATCACTTTTACTCATATTCCAAGGGAGTGTAATGGTATTGTTAACTATTTGGCTAAATGGACCTCTTAATTTCAAGAAGGTTGGAGTGTTAGGGAGTGGCATTAGCTTCCTTCAACGTGCTCTCAAAATCTTACTAGTTTATTGAAAATTGATATGCCTAGATGAGGCAATTTTGTTGTAATCTGATTCTTGACTCTTGTATGTTTTTCTGATTTCAATAAAAATTTTACCCATATTTTTATCAAAAAAATGCTTCAACCAAGCATCAGACCAAAAATTTGCATAACTCCCCTCATTGATTAACCATCTAATATGTTTCTTTATCAAATTCAAACTCTCTGAAATGAAGTTCCATGTTGATGATACTTTGGGTAGAGTTCTTTTCCTAAACAATTTCATTGCATAAAGAGAACCTATATATTTTTGAAGTAATATTTTTACCCAATTCTTTCTTTGATCTTTGAATAGTCTCCACCCTTGATTTGCTTCTAATGCCAAATTTATAAGTCTACAATTTTACAAGCCTGATCCTCCAATATTCTTTCCTTTGCAAACCCTATCCCACTTACAAAGAGGAAACCTAAATTTTTCCTCACAACCTTTCCATAGAAAGTCTCTTTAAATTTTATCCATTTTTGATGCAATACCTATTGGCAGTCTTGAAAGTGACATCATATAAATAGGAATCGATTGCAAAGTAGTCTTTATGAGTTTTAGCCTTCCTACCATGGTTAAGAACTTACCTTTCCAACTTGCCAAGCAAGCTTTCATTCTATCCAAAAAAGAGATCCAAAGATATTTTTTATTATCTTTATTAGACAAAGGAATAACCAAGTAGGTTGATGGAATTTTGTCATTTTTGAACCCTAAAATATTCACAATAATTTATTGTAAATCTAGGGCAGTACTAATGAAAAAGATCCTGGATTTTGAAGTATTTACCAAATGTCCAGCAGCTTTCTCATAACATGATAATATTGATTTGAACTCCATAACCTCACTGACTGAGAGATGGCCCAAAAGAAAAATATCATCAACAAATTGGAGATGAGATTCGAAGGGACCATTTTTTGCAACTTGAATACCCTTGATTTTTCTTTCCATTTTTACCTTTGAAAAGGCTCTCCCTAATGCTTTTGCCAAAATAATGAATATATAAGGAGAAAGAGGATCACCTTGATGAAGTCCACAAGATGAATTGAAGTACCCAAAAGGAGAACCATTGATAAAAATAGAAAATTTTGCAGTGTTATAACAACATTTAACCCACTCACACCAACTATAATCAAAGTCAAACTTTATGCGAATAACATGTAGAAAATTCTAGGAAACCCTATCATATGCTTTGTTCATATATAATTTCAAAAGCATACCTAGTTTTTATAGAATGAAGAGAATGTATGGCCTCTTGTGCAATAATTATACCATCAAGAATTTTTTTACCCTAGAAAAAACCACCTTATTCCTTTGAGACACCCTAGAATGGAAGAAATACTGAAATGGATCCACGAGAAAAAAGTTGAGATCTCGATTGAGGGAGAAGAATGGTAGGAGCAGGAGCAAGAGCGGGAGCAGGAGCAGGAGCAGGAGCGAACGTAGGGCTGGGGACAGGTTTAGTGCATGGTGCAGGTTCCCGATCGGGATCGGGCTCGGGGTCGGGTTCAGGCACGTCAGGGCCTAGTCCCGGGCCAGCAGGACCCTCAATAGGCCCAGAGGTTGGATCTGTGCTTGATCCGTTTGGCGGCCAGGGTGGGGTTGACATCTTGGGCCCTGGCCCCCAGGCTAGCCTCAATGCGAGCGAAGGGCTGGGGAAAAATCCCTTGGATCCTGGGCTGGGCTTTGTCTCAGGTAGGCCCAAACCCTCCTATCAGTAGATCTTGGCGGGCACCAGGGCCCCTTCCTGAGCCCTGGGGCTAGGTCTTACCCTCGAGGGCACCCACATTTCTATCCAGGAGGAGGTCTACTCTGCCTTGGTAGCTATTTCCTCTACCTCCCTGGTAGGGAAATTCCTGGGAGGGCATCCCGACATGGAAACCGTCCGTAAATGGGTCACTACCAAATGGAAGGTTTTTGAGCACATCCAGCTGGTTGCCCTGACCAAGGGCTTCTTCATTATCAAACTAAACAATAGTGAGGACACCAAAAATATCCTATCAGGCGAGCCCTAGTTTTTGGGGTGCAAGAGCCTCTTCCTCAGGTGGTATGGAGCTGACTTCCACCCAACACCCAAAGCATCAACTTCGCCCTGGTCTGGGTTCGTCTCCCAGACCTTCCCTTCCACCTATGGCATGAAGACGTCATCAAAATCATTGCTCAATCGGTCAGGGACCTAGTGGCCTTTGATCTCGCTACCAATGTAGGATCTCGAATGGTGCATGCCAGATTTTGCGTCAATGCCAATCTCAAATCCGTTCTCCCCTCATCGATGACCATCTCTTCTGGGTCCTTCTTTTGGAGCTAGCCCCTGATCTATGAAAACAAACCTGCTTTTTGCCCCACCTGCAGCACTTAGGGTCACCTCTCCCACCAATGCCCATTTTCTAGAAAGGTTGAAGGCCTTCCCTCCAAACCCCCTTCTCAATCAGGTCGGGCCCCATCTCGAGGGCCCCCTCACGATGGCACCAGATCCCAGGCTTGGACCACCAAGGGGGCCCCCCCTCCTGCCCCAAAGGAATCTCATGTGGACCCTGGTCTGGAGGGCGGTCTTCCCCAGGTTTCCCCTCCCACTGCTCCCTCCCCTGGGTCATCTTTCGGGGCCCCGATCCTAGGTTCTCCCTCCCTACCCACTTTGAATCCCTACCCATAGGCCCTTACTTGCACCTCCTTCAGGCAAGTGAGTCATCCGGGCTCCTTTCCCCATCGGCCCCCTCTGTCAGGGCCCCCTTCTTCCCCCCACTCCTGCTCTCCCTCCCTTGACCCCCTCCCAGCCTTCTCGATGATCCCTACTGGGCATCCTCCCTTGGAGTATGTATCTGATAGGTTCGATGAAGATATTGAAGCTAGTTCTCCATCCAGGCCCGACGAAGTTAGCCCTAAGGTGACCTGAAGCAGGACCTTTGCCACAAACTTTGGCAGCAAACTCAAAAGAGGGCGGCCCACCCTGGGCGATCAGTGAACAAGGATCACTGCAGATGACATAGCCAATGGCTCCCAAGCAACTCTCTCTGACGTTGGGGCAAGCTTCTCCAAGGTATATGCCATCCGAACCAAACCCCCCACTCAAACTGGGAAGGGGGGCAAGTGACCCCTCAAGGGTGTCAAATGAAGCTCATCACCTAGAATATCAGGGGCCTCAATGGGGCCCCCAAGAAAAGGATCCTCGGCCAACTCCACAGGGATCATCGCCCATTCTTCCTCCTCCTTCAGGAGACCAAAATAGATGACGCTGCTACCTGGCGTGTAGCTCAAGCTACCTGGTGCAATTGCGAGTCCCTATCTACCCCTACGGTTGGCTCAGCTGGGGGTTTGCTGTGCACGTGGGACCCCTAGTATTTCAAGGGAAGACTCATATCTTCGTCCCCCAGAATCATCAACATTTTGGTCCATTGCGTGAAGTCAAGGCATTCATGGATTTTGTCCAATGTCTACGCTCCTAACAATCCCATCAAGAAAGTGGCCTTATGGAAGGAAATTACCTCGATGAGAAAAGCCTTTGCCCCTCTGCCCTGGATCCTGGCTGGGGACTTCAACAACCCTCTATTCCTCTCTGATAAAAGTGGGGGCTCAACGGTTCAAGGCAAGAGCATGGAGGACTTTGGAGCCTTTACCACCCTCAACGATCTCATGGACGTCAGTCTAAAAGGAGCCAGGTTCACTTGGTCTAACATAAGAGCGGGAGCAAATCATATCCAGGTCATACTAGACAGAGTTTTCTTGTCCAAGGAAGCCTTGCCCATGTTTACCGATGCCACCCTGTTGGCCCTCCCCAAAATTGGGTCTGATCATAGCCCTCTCCTCCTTGAAATTGATCACAGGCCCTCCCCAAAGAGGCCTTTCCTATTTGAGTCCATGTGGCTGCATCACCCTGACTTTCGGGCCCAGGTAGGCCACTGGTGGGCTCCCCCAGTCCCTGGATGCCCCACTGAACAAGTCTTCCAAAAGATGAGATGCCTTAAAGAACAACTCAAGGTATGGAACAAGAAGGTGTTCGACAACATCTTCAAAAATAAAGTGATACTCAAAGAAAGACTCGAAGACCTCGAGTCTAGATTTCAAGCAGGCTCCCAAGACCCGAGGCTCAGGGAAGAGGAACGCCTTGCTCTCAGCGAGTATCATAACATTATGGCCAGGGAAGAAACCTTTTGGAGATAGAATTCGAGAGCCCTGTGGCTCCAAGATGGCGATGCAAACACTAAGTTCTTCCACGCATTGACTCTTAGGAATAGGGGTTCCAACATAATTGCTGAGTTGGTGGGTAGCGATGGTAGAATCATCAAGGAAGAAGAGGACATCCTTGCTAAAGCCACTCAATTCTTCTAGGAGCTCCTGGGTGATAGCCCCCCCATGTCCCCAGAAGCGGCCGATTACCTTCTGGAGCATATTCCATCTTCTGTCTCAGCCATGGTAAATCAGATGCTTGTGCAACCCCTGTTTGACTCTAAAATCCATGTTGCCACCTTTTCCATGAAGGCTAAGGTGACCCCGGGCCTGAATGGATTCCCCCCTCAATTTTTCCAATCATTTTGGGACATCATTGGGTTGGAAGTGTGTGCTGCCACCCAGGACCTACAGTCTGCCAGATCAATCCCCAGAGGTATCAAATCCACCTTCATAGCCCTGATCCCCAAGACCCAAGAAGCCCGATCCCTCTCATATTTCTACCCCATCAGCTTGTGCAATGTCCTGTATAAAATCCTGACCAAATCCATGGCATCTCGACTCAAGGATATCCTCCCCTTGATTATTGCCCCCTGTTAGGGCAGTTCGATCAAAGGTAGATTGATCACTGACGATGTCATCATCATGCATGAGGCCATCCACTCGACTGTCCTATCCAAAAAGACCTCATTTTTGCTCAAAATAGACATGAACAAGGCCTTTGATAGAGTTGACTGGGATTTCTTGTCCAAGGTACTCCTTAAGTTCAGGTTCCACCCTTCCTGGGTCAGGCTCATTAGCAATTGTGTGTCCTCCCCATGGGGCTCTGTCCTCATCAATGGATCCCCTGTCGGGTTCTTCCCTAGCTCTAGAGGCCTTCGCCAAGGCGACCTCCTGTCCCCGATCCTCTTCATCATCTTGGATGAGGCCCTGGGGTGTACCATCTCGAGCACTGTGACCCATGGTCTCATTTTAGGCATCAGGCCTGCGTCGGTTCTACCCCTTGTGTCCCACCAGCAGTTCATGGATGACTTCATCCGTGTCTCCTCTGCCTCAATCCCCCAAGCCAAAACTCTCAAAAATATTTTGACCCTGTATGAGGAGGCGATCAGCCAGAAAATCAACCTCCGAAAAAGCATGATTTTCTTTATCCATACCCCCTTGGCTAGGTAGATCAAAATTGGGCATATTTTGGGCTGCACCCCTGGTTCCCTCGCCTCCTCGTATCTTGGGCTTCCCCTGTTCATAGGTGCGTCCTCCAAGGCCCTGTGGGGTGGGGTGATTGAGCAAATTCAAAGAAAGCTGGCCCCTTGGAAAGGTCACCTCCTCTCGCAGGCTGGCAGAGCCACCATCTTGGTGGCAGTCTTGCAAATAATTCTAATATATTTCATGTCGATCTTCAGAATCTCGGCCTCCATTGCAGCTCACATTGAAAAAATTTAGAAATGCTTTCTCTGGTCGGGCAGCGAAGATAAGAAGAGGATTCCCCTGGTTTCCTGGCCCCTGGTCTGTCGTCCCAAAGGTGAGGGAGGGCTCGGGCTCAGGCGGGTGGTCCTCATGAACAAGGCTCTCTTGGCCAAACATGCCTGGAAGGTGCACACCAACACCCTTGATGAGTGGGTTAGCATCGTGTGCAGAAAATACTGCCATAGCCACCCCTTCCTCAATGAATCTCAGCCCCAAGATGGATCAGCATTTTGGAAGTCCCTGATCTCCACCAAAGACATAATCCGAAAAGGAACCAGATGGATCCTCGGGGACGAAGCCAAGATCAACTTCTAGGATGACTGATGGATTCATGATGAGGCCTTGACTACCGATAGAGAGCTTCTCATTCTCAAACCAGGGCTGGAAGACAGGGGACCCAGAGTGGTGACCTATCTTTCCCAGAACTAGGGGCGTGCTACCTAGAAACCCATCCTAGATCCTAGGCACCCTTTTAAAGCAGCCAGGCTCCAGTGCCTCCTCAAGGTGAATGTCATCTCGTCCTTCAGAGGACACGACAAATGCATTTGGCATGGTACTCCTAGTGGAGTATTTTTTGTCAAATCTGCCTACAATCTCCAAAGAGTCCTCGACGAGGCTCCCTTTCCAACCCGACAAGTGTGGGCCAAGAAGCTGATCCCCAAAATCAACCACTTTGTTTGGGCGGCCATCCAAAACAAGATTTTGACGATCGAGAATCTGATCAAGAGGGGCTTCTAGATCCTGAATAGATGCTTCCTTTGCTGTGCTGCTTGGGAATCCACCAATCACCTCTTTATCAACTGTCCCTTCTCATCTGAAGTCTTGGGCCTTATCCTTTCTCAATTCCCTATCCAGTGGGTGGCCCCCAAATCCATATCTGACCTCCTATTGTAGTGGCCCAATGCCTTTGCCCATCCCTTCATTTGCTTCCTCTGGAGTTCCTGCCTTCCCCATATGCTTTGGCAAATCTGGCTAGAGCGCAATAGTAGAGCCTTCTCCTCCTTGGCCCGTTCCCCCCTGTGGATAGCGACCAAGGCAGTGACCTTTTCCTTCAAGAATTCTTGTTCCATCCCCTTGATCGAGGAACCCCGACAGCTAGGTGAAGCCACCCTTCTATCCTCCCTCAGACTTCAGCTTCCCCCCTCGGTCCCCCCCTACCCCCACCCATTGATCTTTGATAAGGTGGACTGCCCTGCCCCCAAGATGGGTCAAGCTCAACTTCGACGGTGCTTCTAAAGGCAATCTTAGGCCCTTGGGTGTGGTCGGGGTCATTCGCGATAGTCACGGGGCCCTGATCTTGGCCTATGCTGCTCTGCTTGGCATTCAGACCAACAACTTTGCCAAAGCAGCAACTCTCCTCAGCGAGCTGACTGCCCTTAAGGAGTTTGCCCCAAAAGTCATCATCGAGGGTGATTCCCAAGTTATAATCAAGTCATCATCGAGGGCGATTCCATGTTTTGGTGGCCTCAGACCAAATTTTGTAGTGCTGGTCTCATAGCTAGTCTATCTTTTTGTAGGCACCAAGGCCCTGGGCCCTCGACTGTTGCCCAAGGGCGTAGCCCCGATTTTTAATCACAATTGTAGCCACGGCTTCCTATGTATCTAAGGTTTTGGGATCCTTCAGCAAAAAACCTACTATAAATATACTGTTACTTACCAAAAAAAAAGACACCCTAGAATGCCCTTTAACCTATTTGCCATAATTTTTGACATGATCTTATAAATCATATTACAAAGGCTTATTGGATGAAAGTTATCAAAATATTTTGTGTCATCTTTCTTGGGAACCAAGGTAATAAAAGTAGCATTGATCTCACTTATTATAGCCTTTATTTTTTTAGCCTCTTCAACTGCATCTAACAAATCACTTTTCAATAAATCCTAAAATTTTTGAAAGAAAAATGTAAGAAATTCATTGGGGCCAATTGCCTTGTTATGATGGAAAGAGAAAATTGCTTCATAGAGCTCCTCCATAGAAAGATTCTTCATCAAGATTTCACTTTGTCCATGAGTGATAAGTGATGGAATATTTTACAGAAGCTTTTCTTGTACCTCCTTATCTTGCCTAGAATCTGATAAAATATTTTTGAAATAATTTATTGCTTCCTTCCTTATATCTTATTCATCCTCAATATTTCTTCCATCTAGTGTTATAATATTTTTAATATGACGAACATAAAACAAAAAATAAAATATTGCTGTAGAATGATTTTTTTTTGTATTTCTATCTCTTTCCTTGAGCCATTTCTCTCTAAATTTTTGAAACCAATATGACTTCTTCTTCAATGCATTATGATAATAATAAAGTAATTATTTTTCTTTCACATAAGAATCTTGGTCCATTCCACTAATTTCTACTATATCTTGTAAATTTTTGAGCTTGGATTCAATTTCTTTTTTCTTTAAAAATGTTACCAAAATATTTGACATTCCATATCTTCATTTCCTCCTTTAAATATTTTAACTTTTGAACAAACCTGTACATACATGATCCTTTAAATTTTGATTCATCCCACAATAACATAGCCATCTAGAAAAAATTAGGGTCTTGGAGCCACATAGACTAGAAGTGAAATGGCTTTGGTTAACCATTTTTAGGTGATTCACAAGTCAAAAGAATGGGTTTGTGATCTGATCATGCTCGCAATAAAATATCCGAAGAGATTGTATACTTTGTTTGCAACCATTTATTAGATAACAAAAATCTATCTAGTCTTTCTGCTATATGATTTTTTCCAATGCGTCTATTATCCCATGTGTATTGAAAGCTTCATGGAGTAACATCCCAAAGATCATTTGAATTGACAAATGAAGCAAAATCTTGCATTGATTTCGACCATCCTAGAATGCGACCCTTATTTTCCAAAGGATATATAACAGTATTAAAATCACCCCCAAGAATCCATATATCACAATTTTGATAAAAATATACTAAGTTCCTTCCAACATCTTTCACGAGGAGTAACTATAGTTGGAGCACATACATTTATAACCCCAAATTTGATGTTTTCCTCTTTCCTAAAAAATAATCCAACAACCCAATTACTTTTTTCTTTTAATAGTTGTCCATCCCATTTGCATTTATCCCATATTATTGCAATACCGCTTGAAGCTTATATAGAAGAAACTACTAAACAATCACCTACCTTCCAAATCTTCTTAAAAGCATCCTTACATTCCTCATTGCTTAATTTTGTTTCTTGTATTAAAATAAACTCGGGTCTATAACAACCTATTAATTCCTTAATAACTCTTTTTTTAGGGGTTTTATTCATACCCTTAATATTCCATGATATCATTTTCATCAACACTTTTTATTTTTATTAGTGGGATTAACCCCACTTCTTGTTAACACCTATGATATTTTTATTTGGCTTCCTAGATCAATATCCTTTTGAGTTTATTTTTCTCTTTTTTCTTTTTGTGATAGCCTTCCTCTCCTTCCATTCTTACCACCACTCTCATATTCATCAATCTCTTCCATTTTTTCATATTGTTCAAAATGGAAATTATCTTCTAAATATTTATGTTGCCCTATAGAGTCAAAAGTGCAAGGAATAGCCTCAATAACATTTTCTTATTTATGTTACCTTGAAAAATTTAAACTACATCGATGATCCTCTATAGTCATAATTTTCTTATGTTGTACTGAAATACCTAAATTTCCTTGGATATCCTCTACAATATTTTATTTTTTATACTACTCTTGAAATCCTAAAGTGCAAGGAATACACTTCATACTACTTTCATTTTTTTATAAGGAGAATATTTTAAGCTACTTGTGAAGAACATGTGTTTATACTAAGAGGGGGGGTGAACAATATACAATACAATTTTTTACTTTTTAATCCAAATAACAGCATCAACAATGTTAAAGCAGTTACATCACATAATGCATCACACACATCAGAGACATAATTTTACATGGTTCACCCAATGTGGGCTACTCCACGAAGAAAATATTTATTATATTTTTTTCTCAAATAAATTCTCTTGGGAATCCTTACCTACAATGTTTATGAACCTCTGTCCAAAGGAGACACCAATACCCTAAATCAAATTCATGGATCTCTATCCACAAGAGAACTCCTTCTCCTTTGCTCTGGTTGGTGATACTCTAAAAGACTATTACCTCCACTACACTGGCTTGTGGATCTCTCTCCACCGAATACTCTTGTCCCCACTCAGAAGACCTATCCTCACTGCCTTGGCTAATAGATCTTTATTCACTGGAGACTACTATTCTCTCTGTTCTGTCACCTCAAAAGCTCTATCTCAAATTTGTACTAAACATAATCCTTCAGTCTAGCACAATTCTACTCAATCTTTATCTTTGATTTGGCACAAACCTATCCTCAAATCTACACCAAAATCTATCCTCAAATATGCTCAACAATTCCACACAAAACTTGCTTAAATCTTCTCAACAAGTCCACATAAAACTTGCTCAAATATTCTCAACAAGTCCACACAGAACTTGCTTAAATCTGCTCAACAAGTCCACACAGAATTTTCTTAAATTGGCTCAACAAGTCCACACAGAACTTGCTCAAATCTGCTCAATAAGTCCACACAGAACTTGCCCAATCTCATAGAAACATAAATAGAATTGTTAGAGACTCAATATGTTCTATACTAAATACTTTCTCAACTCAACTCATAATATATAATAGTTTGTTTTATGGAACTTGAACAATCACTTCACACATCCACTTGACTAGGCTCAACCAACTCTACCCAACCAATCACTCAATAAAACACTTCTTTCTCACAAACCCTAGTCTAGGCATGTAAACACCAACTCAAAGTGTTTCCAATAACACTCAACAATAAGTCTCACATAATAATGATACTCATGAACTTCTCAAACCCTAGTTCAAGTTCTTTTCTCAACAACTCACTTTAACAACAATGCTTATAATTCTTATTGAGATGGTTTTATTATTCTTGCCCAAAGAAAAATTTGCTTGTTGAGATGGTTTTATTATTCTTCTTCTTTTTTGTCTTTCATATGGATTCTTGATAATCTGCTCTTTTGGATGATGCTTTTGTACATATCTGGATGGAGTTTTGGGAAGAAGTCTTTGTGTTTCTTCTTCTTCTTTATCTGATTCCTCACAAAATTCTTCTTGACAACATCCATCTTCTTGATACACAATTTTTTGAATTGGTTCTCTTGAATCTATCTTCTCATCAATTATTACATTCATACTTTCCACCATAGTGTGTGTTATTTTTTGAAGCATCTGTAGGCTTTACTCCTTGTGGAATAACCAAGAAAATTTCCCTCATCACATCTTGGATCAAACTTGCCTAAGTTTTGATCTTCCCATATTATGTAACATTTGCTTCGAAAAATTCTAAAGTGTTTTACAGTGGCATATATTCCTTTCCATTTACCCTCATTTGAGCCCTAGTGATTATGTATACTATTGTGTTTACAAATTCTCTCCCAAAACCATCTGATAGCTTAGATTCATTTAACATAGCCCTAGCCATATTTTCAACAGTCTTGTTTTTCCTTTCAACTACCCCATTTTGTTGAGGAGTTCTTGTTGCTGAGTACTCTCTCTTGATCCCATGTTGTTCACAAAACTCTACAAATTAATTTGAAGTAAATTCTCCTCCTCTATCAGATCTCAAACACTTAATCCTTTTGTCGATTTTATTTTCAATCAATTCCTTAAATGCTTTGAATTTTTCAAAGGCCTCTGACTTCTCTTTTAGGAAGGCTACCCAAACCATTCTAGAATAATCATCTATAAATAGTATAAAGTAGCTATCACCCTAAATAATTTGTGTTCTGGTAGGAAAACATAGATCAGTATGTATTAGGCTCAATGGCTCAGATGACATATATTATTTTGACTTAAAGGTTGTCTTAGTTTGCTTTCCATGTTGACAGGGTGCACAAATTGTGTTTTGAGGTCTTCTTATTTTGGGTAAATCTTTGACCGCCTATTTATTGCTTATGTTGACTATGTTGTCAAAATTCAAGTGACCCAGTATTCTATGCCATAACCAACTCTCATATTCTTGTGATAGAAAGCACTTTTCCCCTTTGATCTCATTGAGCATGTATAAGTTGTTTGGAGTTCTTGCATTTGCAATGATTTTTCTAGTTTCTGATTTTCTTATCTCACATCTATCTAGATGGAAAGTAACCATGTACCCTTGATCACAAAGTTGACTTATACTAAGTAGGTTGTGTTTTAACCCTTTAACATACAATCTATTTTCTATTTTTGTTTTCCCATTATCTAAACTTAGAGTTCCTCTTCCACCAATCCTTGTTGATCCATTATCATTGAAACTTATTGATCCTCTATTTTTTTATTTAGTACAATGAATTTGTCTTTGTCTCCTATCATGTGACTAGAGAAACCACTATCAAGATACCATTGTTCTTCTTTATCTTGAGCATGAAGGGTTGTTTGAACTAAAATTGATCTAGCCTTAACATTTTCCCTTTCATCTTTCCTAGTTGTTGAATTTGCTTTTCTAGACTCATGAAGCATCATTTTACACCATCTAGCCTTGTGCCCAAAATTATTGCATTTGTAACATATAATATCATCATCCATGAGAGGTGCAAAGGAATTGAAATTTCTATTGACATTGTTTCTTGTATGATGAATACAGTGTACAACTCTATGACCATATTTATTACAAGAAAAGCAATGACCATGGAATAAATTATGTAACCTGTTTGGATGTCTTGGAGTTCGTGGTGAAGTAATATTCCTCTTGTGATTAACTCTTATCTAGGGTTCTCCTTTACTTTCTTCCTTTCTTATATCCTTTGCTTGCTTATCCTTGTTTGAGGTTTCTATTTTTTGAAGACTTGATTCCTCTTTTTGTTTCTCATATTCTACATCTTGTAGTACCTTGGTCTTTTCAACTTCATTCCTTAGGTGGACAACTTATGCTTCCAATATTTCACATTTTGTTTCCCTGGCTCTCAAAAGATCTATCATGTCCTACTCAATCTTCTTTCCTTCTTCCACCCTAATCTTGAGTTCTGTGAGATTTTGTATAAGTTCCATTCTTGCTTCTTCATCTTCTTGAACTTGTTCCTTCAAGCTTGAATTCTTCTCTCTAAGTCTTTC
Source organism: Wollemia nobilis (assembly GCA_028583015.1). Taxonomy (NCBI): domain Eukaryota; kingdom Viridiplantae; phylum Streptophyta; class Pinopsida; order Araucariales; family Araucariaceae; genus Wollemia; species Wollemia nobilis. Next base: position 21,313,442 of record JAQPPZ010017235.1, read on the forward strand.
CAATTTTTTGAGAGCAACAAAGAATTATTCTTTTATGTCAAACATAGTCTCTTCTTCATTTTTTGAAGTCATGTGTGCTACTGATGGATCCTCCTCCAAGTTGTTAGTCTTTTCATGGAGGGACCCGCTCTGATACCAATTGAAGAACATGTGCTTATACTGATAGGGAGGGTGAATAGTATACAATAAAACTTTTTTCTTTTTAATCCAAATAACAACATCAACAATATTAAAGCAGTAAACATCACACAAAGCATCACACACATGAGAGACATGATTTTACGTGGTTCACCCAATGCGGGCTACTCCACGGAGAAAATATTTCTTATAATTTTTTCTCAAATAAATTCTCTTGGGAATCCTTCCCTACAATGTTTATGAACCTCTATCCAAAGGAGACACCAATACCCTAAATCAAATTCATGGATCTCTATCCATAGGAGAACTCCTTCTCCTCTGCTCTAGCTGGTGATCCTCTAGAAGACTACTGCCTCCACTGCACTGGCTTGTGGATCTCTCTCCACTGAAGACTCTTGTCCCCACTTAGAAGACTTGTCCTCACTACCCTAGCTAATGGATCTCTATCCATTGGAGACTACTATCCTCTCTTCACCCAAAGCTCTATCTCAAATCTATACTAAACACAGTCCTTCGGTCTAGCATAATTATGCTCAATATCTGTCTCTGATCTGGCATAAACCTATCCTCAAATCTGCACCAAACTATGTCCTCAAATCTGCTCAACAAGTCCACACAGAACTTGCTTAAATCTTCTCAATAAGTCCACACATAACTTGCTCAAATCTGCTCAACAAGTCCACACAAAACTTGCTTAAATATGCTCAACAAGTCCACACAGAACTTGCTTAAATCTACTCAACAAGTCCACATAGAACTTGCTCAAATCTGCTCAACAAGTCCACACAGAACTTGCCCAATCTCATAGAAACATAAAGAGAATTGTTAGAGACTCAATATGTTCTATACTAAATACTTTCTCAACTCAACTCAGAATATAGAATAGTTTGTTTTATGGAACTTGAACAATCACTTCACACATCCACTTGACTAGGCTCAACCAACTCTACCCAACCAATCACTCAATGAAACACTCCTTTCTCACAAACCCTAGTCCAGGCATGTAAACACCAACTCAAAATGTTTCCAACAATGCTCAATAATAAATCTCACATAACAATGATACTCATGATCTTTTCAAACCCTAGTTCAAGTTCTTTGCTCAACAACTCACTTCAACAACAATGTTTATAGCAATGATAATCAAACCCTAGTTCAAGTTCTTTGATCAACAAATCACTTCAACAACAATGCTTATAAAGAAATATTCACATAGCAATGATACTCAAACCCTAATTCAATTTCTTCATACAACCAATGGTTTCAACAACAATGCTTATCAAACAAGGTTTAACAACAATTCTTTATTTTAGAAAACCTTGAAGCATTCACTCAACACACTCAATAAGGAAACCCTAATCAAGTCCTTTTCACTCCAAACTTATTTTTTAGAAAACCAACCAATCAACTTAACTATGGAAGAATGTGCTCATACCTTTTTCTTGATGATAAGGAGTAGACCTCACAAATCTGCCACAACCATAAAACACTTCTTTTCCAAACTCAATAAGGTTAGAATACAAAATATTATTCCAATATTTCCTCAAAAATATTCTTTGCACCAAGATATAATCAATGCCTTATTTCTTCCTCTTTCAACAAATCATACATAACAAAATACTTGGAAACACCTTATCAACTCCAATATTAGAATAGTGACCAACACCCTAATAAATCAACCACTCTTAAAATAATATCCACCACCATAGGATATTAACCACTTTAATAATATTCACCACTATAGAATATCAACCATTCTTAATAATATTCACCACTATAGAATATTGACCAGACTTAATAATATTCACCACTATAGAATATTAACCAAACACTTTTCACTCCATGCATAAAACCTTTAAGCAAACAATATTAAAAATTTAATTTTTCCAAACCTTATAACTCCCTTGCAACCTTAGAACCAATAATAAACATGCAAAATTAATTTTTAACTTGCCCAACCAACCTCCAAAATTTTTGGAGATTAAACACCTTGTGTACCTTGTATTCCCCACCAAAAGGGGATTCGACGTGACTCGATCCATCGTCTCCTCTTGCCTAAGCGCTTAGGTGCTTGGGCACTCGCTACATGGGCTACGAAGGCCCACATGAAGGAAGGATAGATGCCTTCCTCTTATACCTTCAACACTTCTCCTTTTTCACACACAAAAAACACGTTTTCGTTTCCCTTGGTCGCAATGCTAAATTCTTTGCTTCACACGTTCGTATCTTAGGCATGGTAATTTCATTAAAGTGGTAGGTGCTCCCTTTTATATGCATAATATAACATTCCTCCTCACATCGACGCTTTTTGAAATTGAATTTCGAATTTCAAATCTAAAACCCACTTTAGGGTTTTAACCTTAATTTAATTAATTTATAATTAATAAATTAATTAATAATTAATTTAAATAACTTTTCAAGTTAAGTAAATTAACTAATAAATTAATTTAAAATTAATTTATAATTAACTTTAAGCTTCCTTAGTATAATAAAATTATTATACTTTATTTTCCAATGGTTTTTATGAAAAACCTTTTATTTTCTCCTTCAGTGGTTTTAATGGAAAACCTTTTATTTTCTCCTTCAATGGTTTTAATGGAAAACCTTTTATTTTCTCCTTCAATGGTTTTAATGGAAAACATTTTATTTTCTCCTTCAATGGTTTTAATGAAAAACCTTTTTGGTCATGCTTCATAAGATATTATGAAACTTTTTGGAACCAATCAATTGCATTCCTTTTGACATCAATGACAACTTCACACTTTGACATCAATGACAACTCGATGGACTCAAAATATCCAATAACTTGAGGATAATAAAGGTGATTTACCTGGATTAAGCTTAACCTCCTTTCCCTCAATTACTTTAAAATTTGTCTCCCCATATTCCTTTATATTAAAATTTGTCTTCCCCTCTTCCTTCGAACCTTTATCTCCTTTTTTTTTTGAACTTGCAAATTATACTTCCTCATATCCCATATCATATTTTCCTTCTAATGACTGATTCGAGTGAACTATAATGGACTTCGCCATATGATGATGTAGATGGATTTTTTTAGCCACTTTCTTAGGAGTAGAAAATCCTTGATTTGACCTAGCTTCTCCTATGATATGGTCTACTTGTTTCAAATTGAAACTACCCTCATGCCCAAAAAATTTTATCTCTTCCTCCATTTTCACTTTGTAGTCTCTTTCCATGTTCCCAATTTCATGATATTTGCGACATCAGAATGCAATATTTTCATAATCCACTTGCCGATCCCATTCTCTTGATTCAAATTTAATCCTAATCAATTGTGATAAAGGATTAGAAGTATCCATGGTAACACATATTCGACTGTATACATCATACCTTATCTCCTTAGTAGTTGGTCCCTCCTAGATGAATTCACCAAAGGTATTACCAATATTCTTCAAAACCTCCTTATTTGATGAGTTGATAAGGAAGTACAAAAAGCCTAATCCATATTGGAAGCCTTTTAATAGTTTGTTTCCATAGAAAAATTCTCACTCTAAGGTATTAAATATAATGTATCTTTACCCCTAAACCATGGGTCTCCATACATTATTTTATCCCTTATTTTTGAACTAGAGAAAATAATGAAAAAAAATCCTTTTGGAAGAAAAGTCATGGAGTAATTTCAATTCAATCCTCATTTCCACTTAATCCAATTTTGAATCTCAAAAAAACTTGGCCAATATTCATGAAACTTATAAATTAACCTTCTAGTTTTAAGAAACATTATATCATGCTCAATCATCTCATACTTTTATTTTTTGGTAATTATTATAATAGATTAACAATGGGTTTTTATAGAGGATCCCAAAACCTTATATACAAAATCAGCCTTGCTAAATGGTGCTTCGTGCCTCTTGGCTGGATGAATAAACCTGTATGCAGAAAAAACAAAAAGTTGCTAATTGCCCGAGGGCTACAAGGAGGCATTTTTTCCTGATTATCCTGGAAACTATGGCCAATATAAAAACTGGACCATTGGAAAGCAGAAAAAGACAGCCAAGAAAACTACAAAAAATCTCCCTTATCAGGGAAATAACTTTCCACATTTCTGCTTTCTCCGAGGCAGAATTCAAAGCAAACACGATGAATAGGATCCAAGAAAAAATGATGGCTTGGGACTGAAACAAAAAGTTGAAAGTCCTGCTGGAAGATGAAAAGAAGTTGCCCTCAACACTCTCTGGGTCCCAAAGAACCATGAGCCCGCTCGTCGTTCCCACCGCAGGTTCTCACATCCAGGATGACTTTCATCTGTACGGTTTGAGGTTCTTCCTACCTCCCTTTCCCTGCTGGAGGGGAGGTTTTGGGATAAGCGCGTCACCCATCAAAGAATCGGAGTCATCCTGAAACAGCAACCGTTGGGTGCCATTTGCAACATCAGCCATAGTTTCCTTGTCTCTCTTTTCCTTGTTGGGGGGACGGCCCTGCTTCCTATTACCACCAAAATCCACCCCTTGCGTTCGACTCCTCGTAATTCGAGGGCTAATATTACCAGGCTGGTAACCTCTTCTTCCCAGCAGGTAATCTTCCAATATCTTTTATGCCTCGGGAGAGTGCCGATCAAAAATTTCGGGCGAATCTGCCAGTGTGGTGATAAGGGGGGGGACCTGTTCCTTTTCCCCCTGTGGTCCTAGTTGGGAGCGTCCACCGCATAGCTCGGAGTCCGGTTGAATGGTGATTTCCTCATCTGGTAAGGAGGATTCGAGATGGTCTCTGGATGGACCTAGAGATTCATGGTCTTTCGCAACAAGGTGCTTCGTCTAACCTTCACCGTGCTCCAGACGGTTGCAGGGATCCCGCTTCTTCTTCCCTGACTTTTGAAGAGGACAATTGGACTGAAGATGCCCTTGAGAACTACACTGGGGGCAAAAAGCTGGTCTGTTCTCATAAACAATAGCTTGCTTGTGTAGAAAAGAACCCTCAGACCGCAGAGTAATGGAGGAAGGGAGGTCCGCCTCCAAGTCCGCCAAAACACAGAACCGAGCTTGGACAAATCTTGTTCGAGCCCTGGTGGGAGGGTCTATAGTGACCAACTCCCCGATGGATCGAGCAATTCCTCTGATTACATTTTCATGCCAGCCGAAAAGGGGGAGACTCGGGAGCCTAACCCATATTGGAGCAATGTTGATATTCTGGGTATCGGGGTTAAAGTCCAAACCCCACTTCCTTAGAAAGAGACTCCTACGGCCCAAGAACCAAGGCCCTCCAGCCAGGATTTTACAGTAGTCCTCCCTGTTGCTCAGTCTAATCGTGAAAAAGCCCCGGGTTAGGGCAGCCAGCTCCAAGTGACCAGAGGTCCGCCATTTTCTAGACGCCCACTTGCGGATGGTCTCCATGTCGGGACGACCACCAATAAACTTACCGATGAGGGTAAATTTTTTGAATTCCACAAAGCTTGAGAGAATTTCCGTCGGGATGTCCAACTCGTTCTCGGACGGAAATAGCTCCTTGGTGGAGAGCCCACTTAGGGTTTCAGAAGCCGCTGCCAGAGCATACGACTTCCGAGGTCCATCTCCCCGTTTGTCTGGTGGATCCTCGACGTCCCCAGACTCTGCTTGCCCTCCCTCCACCCTGTCGTGCCCCTGGTTCGACCTGCTGGCGCTCCCGTGCTCTCCCAAACCAGCCTTCCCGCCCACCGTCATCCCTCCACCTCCAAAAAAACCCTTCCGCATCATCAAAACCCTCTTAAATAATTTTTGATTTATAACTCCAATCATCTCATACTTAATAATCACTTCTGACGTACAATATTCTACCTAGAATGGGTTTTCCATAGATTCTCTCTTCTTCTTATTGCTAGGTAGGGCATCCAAACTTCCAACTTGGTCATTCACACTTTCAGTAAGCACTTTTACAAATGAATTTCTTTCCATGTTACCTAAATTTTTCACACTCACTTTCGGTTGCACTCATTCATGGCTTGTGCTTGCACTCACTACTGAATGCACTCACTCCCAATTGGCTTATGCTTGCAATCACTACCAGTTGCACTCGCTCCCAACTCACGTTCACACTCGCTACCTGATGCACTCACTCTTGGATTATGCTCACACTCACTACCGGCTGTAGTCACTCCTAGCTGACTAGTGGTTATGCTCGCTACCTAATAAAGTATCATTAAAAAAACTATTTTACTTTAGCAGTAGTTTATATATAAGTTTTTGGCTATGTATGTATCATTCAAAATTTTAAATTTAGATTTTTAATTAATTAAGTTAATGTCATTTGATAATTGTTCTTGAGGGCTAGGTGGATTGGTAAGTGCTTTTCTAGCCAGGCACTTACCAAGAAGACACCCAGGTTCAAACCTTAAGGGTAGCCTATTTGCAAAGGTAGTAGTCTAATTTAAATCCCAGATCGATGATGATGGTACGAATCCCGAGTGACCGGTGGTCCCCTTCATGTCGGGTCAACAATAACGAAGCAAAATAGGTTTGGTGGAAGCAACCCCTATGGTTTGAACCCTATGCTTATCAGTTACTAAAAATAGTGTGGTTGTGACCAACTCTCCATATAACCGGAAAAAAATTTCATTTGATAATTATATAGTATTTTAACAATTTTATTTATATATATTTTTTGAAAAGTGATTTTATATTATTTTAAAATAAAATTAAGAGGATTCTATTTAGAACATAAGTGGGTGGTATGGTAGCACACCTTGAAAAGCTTATGTTGTGGTCCTAGTACAAGAACAAATTGAGTTCATAAAATTATTAAGTTCATGAAACTACAAGTTGGAAACATATAACAATAAATAGCGAGAACTCAACCCAAGAACACATGAGTGGGTGGCATGGTAGCATCCCTTGAAAATCTTATGTTTTGGACCTAGCCCAAGAACAAATTGAGTTCATAAAACTACAAGTTGGAAACATAAAACAATAAAAAGTGAGATCTTTGTCTAAGAACACATTGAGTTCAGGGAACTACAAATTGAAAACTAAAAACAACAAAGTGTAGGAACAAAATCAAAAATAAATTAAGTTTAGGGACCTATAAATTGAAAAAAGAAACACTAAAGAGTGGGAACCCAACCCAAGAATAAACTGAGTTCAAAGAACTACAAACAAAAAATGGAAAATAGGAAATGAGAGCAGGAACCTGCTAGAATTTCATCTTTCTCCTTTGGTTTCTTGATGTTGGGGTCTTGGACTTCCTAATTCTATAGATGCATGGTTGCAAGCCCATTTCCAACCCCTTAGAGAAGTTGACTCCTCTAGGAGGGAGGGTAGGGTAGGATTTGGGCCACAATGCATGGGACGTTTGTCCAATGATGCAACAAAGACTACAAATATTAGATTTTGAGAACCATATTATTGGCCTAAGCTTAGATCTACACTAATACATTCAAGCATATCCTAGCCTTAGCATATGTAGAAAATTCTATGGATGTATTTAAATTAGAAAAATAGCATTATTTTTTATTTTTCCATATATCAAAAAAAAAATTGTTCAAAAAATATGTCAAATTTGATCAATGGTTGCGGATAAGCTAGTCCTATCCCCTTGAAGGATCATGTGCTAAGAAAATGGCCTAGGCCTTAAATGTTTGAACAATTCATGAATCCATATCAATGTTACTTGGGCTTTGGGACACAACCAAAACAAGTGCTTAATGGATTCATGAGGATGACAAAAAGGACATCTAGGGTTAGTCACCCCCAAGTGGACCAAGTGTTCCATCCATATTACATCATTATCACATAGTAGTATTATAATAACTTGGCTATTATACATGTATTAATTGACAATATTTGAACACATCTCCTTGAAAATCAAAGAATTTATCCAATTGAGGTAATGCCATTTGATTCAAAATATGGGTCTCCCCTTGAAATACAAGGAGTTTAACCATTAATGTTATTTAATTCAGGATTTTAAGGTTCACCTATGAGATTTGAAGCTTAGTTCAACATTTGAAATTCTTCACTCTCACTAATTGTTCTAAATCTCATGGACCACATTGTGTTTTTTTCTTTTTGAATTTATTATATGGATTGAAAGGTACCCCACACATATTACATCATGACCACATGGTGGTATATCAAGAGCTTGAGAACTATCAAAGTATTGTTTAGGAAGATTCAATCCTGGGTCTCCTCCTTGGAAGTTGAGGACTATAACAAATTTAACTAATGCCACTTGATAAACACACTATGATATTAATATCATTAATATTATAAAAATTTAAAATAAACTTCCAAATAAATAAATATATGTGTGTGTGTGTGTGTGTTAGTTTTATTCATGTTATATCCATTCTAACAAAATGTTTAACTGCTTTATTTTTTTGTATTACAATAATATTTTTATAACAAACATTTTCATTTCTTTTTCTATCAAATATATTATTGATCTTCCTCAAAGTGCTATATTTTCATGATCATCTCCTTGACATCACTTGCATTAAGAGATAAAATCTATTTGGCTAGTTACCTTGTAAAATTTAAGTTTCACCAATATAGAAATTAACACTATGATTGGTTAAATTATCTACTACTTGATTTCATTCTCTATAGATATGCTCACATTTCCAAAAGATTACCTATAATAATAGGTGAAAACATCAACAATGATATTAATTTTTATTTAATATCCACATCCATTTTTGTTGATAGCGTTAATGACAATTTGTGAATCCCCACAAATTAAAATATATTTCCATCATTTTCTATTGCAAATTTAAACCTTATAAAAAGTGCCTTAGCCTTTGCTTAGTTGTTATTTGATGTTCCATATGAGTATGAGTATATTATTATGAATATGTGAGGAGAGTTTTACCTTCACTATTTTTAAAAACACTACCTTCATCGACTTTTCCTAGATTTCCTTTAGAAGCACCATCAAAATTAGTTTTAATAAACCCAATTTATGGATGTTTCTATTTTACCTTGATTGAAGTAGGTCTTTTTTTTTAATGTTATTATCACATATGAATCTTAAATGTATATTCAAATCCTATAACCAGGTTGTTACCACCTCTATTTTCTGCACTTTGAGACTTCTCATAAAGAGGACAATATCTATAAACATTTTGTATGAGAGGCTATAATATGATTCTAAACTTGGGCATAATTTTTGAAAAATTCTATTATTTTTCAAGCCATAAATTCCAAAAAATCATGTCAAGACCAATCCTCCACAAAATACATATTTTTTTTAGCTTTGAAACAATTAATCCAACATTTCATCAAATTTTTCAATGTTGATGGAACTACCTAATAGATTTCCATATTTTTAAAAAGTAATCCCAAATGGTGTGAGCAAAGGAAAAATAAAGAACTAAATGGTCTCATGTTTCTAAATCCTTCCCACACAAGGCACATTTGAAAGGTCGATGATATCCTCTTCTTTGTAGACTCTCTCCTATAAGAATCTTACTTTAGATTGCTAAAAAAAGAAATGTTAAGGCCTTAGAGAGAGCCTCTAGTGATCAAACATTCTTCAAAGGAAAAATTTTTGAGTATAAAATTTTGATTTCTCTATATCCTCATAATCTAACTCAACTGGAGTATCTTTTGATCGATTCCAAACTAACACATCATTTTGTGTAAAAATGAACAAATAAAACTCTTGAAGCATATTTTGAATTTCATTTACAATTTGTTTGAGTTCCTCTCCTTCAACCAGGTCACTAATAGAAATCCATAATTTGGAGTTGTTACTTATATTAATATAGTCTTTAACCTTTATATATTTACAAGCTAAGCATGCTCGAACCAATGATTGTCATTGTGAGTTAGAGATAAGAAGATAAGCATTCAACCAAGAATTATAACAAAATCTGGATAATTTCCCTCATTGACTAACCATCTAATATATTTCTTGATAAATTACAAACCATCTAATATAAAGTTCCATGTTGAAAAACCTTTAGGTAGGGTTATTTTACTATATAATTTCATTGCATCCAGAGAACCTATATATTTTTGTAGTAATATTTTTACCAAATTCTTTCCTTGATTTGTGAATAATACCCACCCAATATTTGCCCCTAAGGCCAAACTCATAAGTATTCAATTTCATAAGTTTGCTTCTCCAATATTCTTTCCTTTTCAAACCCTATCCCACTTACAAAGAGGAAACCTAAATTTTTCCTCACACCCTTTCTAAAGAAATCCTCTTTGAATTTTATCAATTTTTAATGCTATACTTATTATCAATCTTGAAAGTGGCATCATATAAATAGGGATGGATTACAATGTAGTATTTATGAGTTGTAGCCTTCTCACCATGGTTAAGAACTTACCTTTCCAACTTGCCAAACAATTTTTCATTCTATCCAAATAGGAGATCCAAAGCTCCTTTTTAGTATATTTATGGATTTTTTTTTATTTAAAACCTAAAATATCCATAATAATTTGTTGGAAATCTAGGCCAGTGTTAATGATAAAACTTTAGATTTTGTAGTATTAACCAAATGTCCAATAGCCTTCTCATAGCATGATAATATTGATCTAAACTCCATGGCCTCACTAATTAAGGGATGGTCCAAAAGAAAAGTATCATTAACAAATTGGAGATAGATTCAAAGGGACCATTTATTGCAACCTTAATACTTTGATTTTTCCTTCAATTTTTTCCTTTGAGAAAGCTCTCCCTAATGCCTTTACAAGAATAATTAATAGAAAGGAGATAAGGAATCACCTTGGCAAAGTCCATATGATGACTTAAAGTAACCAATAGGAGAACCATTGTTCAAAATAGAATATTTTACAATGATATAACAATATTCAATCCAATCCATCCAACTTTAATCAAAACCAATTTTTTTGAGAATATCAAATAGAAAACTCCAAGAAGCCCTATCATATACTTTGTTCATATCTAATTTCATAAGCATACCTGATTTTTGATGGAATGAAGAGAATGTGTGACTTTTTATGCAATGATTACATCATCAAGAATTTGTTTACCATAAACAAAACCATATTGTTCCGCTAATATAATACAATCTAGAATGTATTTCAACCTATTTACCATAATTTTTGAAAAAATATTATAATTCATATTAGAAAGGCTTATTGGATGCAAATTATCAGAATACTTTGTCTTGCCTTTCTTGCGAACCAATGCAATAAAACTGGCATTAATCTCACTTATTACCACCTTCCTTTTTTGCACCTTTCAACCACAACCAACATATCACTTCAAAAATTCCTAAAATTATTGAATAAAAATTGAAGGAAATCCATCAAGGCCAAGTGCCTTGTTAGGATCAAAAGAGAAAATGCTTCATGTAGTTTCTCCATAGACATCTTCTTCATAAAGCTTTCATTTTGTACCTATGTGATAATTGGTGGAATATTTTGCAAAATTTCATCATGTGCCTCCTTATCTTGCCCAGTATATGACAAAATATCTTTGAAATAATTAATTAATTTCTTCCATATATCTTCTTCCTCAATATTTCTTATATGTAGAGTTTAAAATATTTTGATGTGACAAAAAGAAAATTTTATTTTTGTTTTTGTTTTTCAATGAGTTTACATAGGGTTTTATGATGGATCCTAGTCCCATCATACTGAGTGAAGTTTGAACCTTGCACCTCTCAAAGAGAGGCTAAATTCCTTACCACTACAATAAGCTTGTAGCTTAAAATTTTTATTTTTGTTGTAGCATGAAATTATTTTGTATTTCTATCTCCTTCCTTGAACCATTTCTCCCTAGATTATTAGAACCAATATGACTCATTTTTTTAATGCATTATGATAGTCAAAAAATAATTGTTTTTCTTTCACATAATAATCCTAATCCATTCCATTGATTTCTACTATATCTTGTAAATTTTGGAGCTTGGATTCAATCTCTTTTTTTAATTTAAAAATATTACCAGAATATCTGGTATGACAAATCTTCATTTGCTCCTTTAAATATTTTATCTTTTGAACACACATGTACAAATATGATCCTTCAAAATTTTCTTCATCCAACCATAATATAACCATCTAGAAAAAATTGGGGTCTTGAAGCCACATAGGCTAGAAGTGAAATTGCTTTGGATGACCATTATCAAGTAAAAAATAAGTCAAAATAATGGGTTTGCGATCTAACCCTACTCGCAATAAATATTTCAAGAGATTGTATACTTTGTTTGCAGCCATGTGTTGTATAACATGAATCTACCCAATATTTTCGCTATATGAGTTTACACAATGTGTCTATTATTCCATGTGTACTAAAAACTTGAAGGAATAAAATCCTAAATTCTATTTGAATTTACAAATAAAGCAAAGTATTGCATTTATTTAGACCATCCTAGAGTACCAACCTTCTTTTCTAAAGAAGATGAAATTTTGTTGAAATCACCCCCAAGAATCCATATATCACAATTATGAATCATCATTGTATTTTAAAAAATATGTTAAGGTCCTTCCAACATACTTCATGAGGAGTGACTATAGTTGGAGCATATACATTTATAACCCCAACCTTTATGTTTTCCTCTTTCCTGCAAAATAGTCAAGCAATCCAATTACTTTTTTCTTTTAGCAATTTTCCATACCATTTGAATTTATCCCATATTATTGCTATACTACTTACATTCCTTACTACTTAATTTTGTTTCTTGTATTAAAATAAACTTGAGATAATAACAACCTATTGATTTCTTAATAACTCTTTTAATAAGGGTCTTATTCATACCCTTAATATTCCATTATCATTTTCATCATCATAAATGTTTATTTCTATTACTGGGCTTTGTTGGAATTCGAAATACTTTCCAAAATCAAAGGAAGCAAAACATTTACTCAAATCTTATGCAGAAATAAAAATAAGTATGGAAGAGAATTGGAGGCACCTACATCCATAGATAATATTATACAACATTCTGATTTAAAATAAGGAGTGTGAAGGGGGTATTTACAGCAATACAAAAACACCAAGTACATCATAAATTTTAACCTAAGACAACATAAAAGAGAGCTTTAGGTTAATTACAAGTCACAATAGTATTTAACCATAATGAGGTTAACCACAACCCATAGGGCCTGTATAATAAAATATTATAAAATATTTTATACATTATACAATAAAATGCCTTTAGGTCTATCCAATAAATCACACAATATTGGCTTTGGGCCATTAATCAAATTATAATTTCAATAGTCCCCCATAATTTGAACTAAGTGGCCAAGGAGATAAGACATTAGTGATAATAATATCTTTCCCCCATAATGGATGCTCTAGTAGGCCTTTGCAATTGAGGTAGATCATTTTGAATCCCCCTCATCATTTAGAAGGTGTCCACTTAACTTCAAGAAATAAGCTTCAATATTTTGTAGCTTTAACATGCAATTCTTTGTTGGATGCCCCTCCATATTATAATATCCACAAGTGATATTTTTTTTTGAAGACTTAACCTAACCCTTGAGCCCTTAGATATTAGCCTCCTTAGATTTTATTTCCTTTTTATGAGCGTTAATTTGTGGATTCCCATCACAATTCTGCATTGCCACCTTAAAATAGGCTGAGATAAAAAAAATTGATCAAGAGTAAGAATTTTTTAGGATTCCAAGAACATAGGAATCATATGAACCATTAGGTTTAAAATTTGAAGGGATATGGAGAGATTAGCAAGGATGATTTTAATGCATTCTATATAATCTATTTTTACCTCTAGAAGATGCAATATATTCCCTTAAAATATTGAATATTACAATATAGTCAACGTTATCAAAGTCAACTAATTCCAAGCAACTCACTTTAGTGGTATTAACCTTTCCAAAATTTTCATATCATTTTAACCATACCTTGATAGGATCACTCTCCTCTTTGATGTGGAAAAGCAACTCTGGTTTAATTAACAAGGAAAATAGACTAAGAGCCTCTTTTCTTTTTAGATAACAAGTTTTATCATCAATAATGTTTGTTTTATCCTCCTAAAATATGCATCACAAGTTCTTATTTCATAGAAGTTTGATCATTTGAGTTAAATAAACACTATAGTTTCATCCATTAAGATGACTAAATAGGATTTTGTGGTCCATATTATACAATCTGACCCCTAACACCATAATAGGTCCATGAACTAATACTACTAGTGTATAGAGCTCAAAAAATCATGTGATTAAAAAGTGATCAAAACACTTCTATATGAAAATGTTATGGAATCTAAAGTTTTTGCCCTAATGAACCCCAAAAACTTAAAAATTAAAGGCTCTAACCTTATGGTTGGAAGGTCCAATCCTAACCTTTCACTTGGTAAAATCATATTTGTTATGAATAACACAAGCTTATACTAAGAGAGGGGGTGAACAGTATAAGACCACTTTTTACTTTTCTTTCCTAATAAATATTATGCAATGTAAAGATAGAAATATCAATAGCAGTAATCAAATAAATGCACAAATCACCACACATAATAGAGACACCACAATTTACATGGTTCACCCAATGTGGGCTACTCCACAAATAAAATATTTCACTAAAATTTTCTCAATCAATCTCTTGGGAATCCTTTCCCTATTACAATGTTTATGGACCTCTGTCCAAAGGAGAAACCAATACCCTAAATCAAGTTTGTGGATCTCTATCCACAAGAGACACCAATCTCATAATATCTGCTCTAGCTGGTGATCCTATAGAAGATCTCTGCCTCCACTACCCTTAGAAAATGGAACTCTATCCACAAAAGACATATGTCTTCCCTAATATGGTTGGATATCTCTGTCCTCAACTCTATCACCTCCAAAGCTCTATCTGAAATATATACTAAACATAGTCCATCAGTCTAGCACAAGTATAACCTCAATATTTATCTCTGGTCTGGCACAAATCTATCCTCAAATTTGTACCAGACTCTATCCTCAAATCTGTACTAAACACAGTCCTTCGATATAGCACAAATTTATCCTCAATATTTGTCCTCAAGACTTAACTCAAAGCTTGACTCAATCTCAAATTAACTCTGTTGGATCTACCCCAAACCTTAACTCAAGGTTTAAACAAATCAATCAATCTAATATGCTCTCAAGACTTCTCAAAGACTTGTCTCAAATCTGTCTTGTAAGCTTCCACAAAAGCTCACACCAATCTATCCACAAGTCCTCTCTAGAACTTGTCCAATCTGCTCAATAAGTCATCTCAAGAACTTATCCAAATATGCTCAATAAGTCCTCACAAGAACTTATTCAAATATGCTCTCAATATGTATTGTAAGCTTCCAAAAAAGCTTACTCAAATCTGTTCACAAGTCTTCTCAAAGACTTACCTCAATTTTTCTCAACAGGTCCACTCTAGAACTTGTCCAATCTGCTCAATAAATCCTCACAAGAACTTATCTAATCTACTCACAATCTATATTGTAAGCTTCCACAAAATCTTACTCAAATATGTCCACGAGTATTCACAAAGAATTATCTCAAATCTGCTCAACAAGTCCACTCTAGAACTTGTCCAATCTGCTCAATAAGTCCTCACAAGAATTTATCAAAATCTGCTCTCAATATGTATTGTAATATTTCACAAAAGCTTACTCAAATCTGTCCACAAGTCTTCTCAAAGAATTACCTCAAATATTCTCAACAAGTCCACTCTAGAACTTGTCCAATATCATAGAAACACAAAGATAATTGTTAGAGATTCAATATACTTTATACTCATCACAATTATCAATCACTTTCAATCACTCTTTCAAAAACATACAGAGAATTGTTAGAGACTCAATATGCTTCAACTCAATCACTTTCTCAATTCAATTTAGAATATAGAATAGTTTGTTTTTGGAACTTGAACAATCACTTCACAAATCCACTTGACTAGGCTCAACAAACTCTACTCAACCAATCACTCAATGAAATAATCCTTGCTCACAAACCCTAGTCCAAGCATATGATCACTCACTCAAAATAATTCCAATAATGCTCAACAACAAATATCACATAACAATGATACTCATGTTCTCTTCAAACCCTAGTTCAAGTTCTTTGCTCAACAACTTACTTCAACAACAATTCTTATAAAACAAATCTCACATAACAATGATACTCATATTCTTTTCAAACCCTAGTTCAAGTTCTTCACACAACGAATGGCTTCAACAACAATGCTTATAAAACAAGGTTTTAATAACAATTCTTTATTCGAAAAAACCTTGAAGCATTAACTCAACACAGTCAATAAGGAAGCCCTAATCAAATCCTTTTCACTCCAAACTTATATTTCATAAAACCAACCAATCAACTTAATTATGGAAGAATGTGCTCATACCTTTTTCTTGACGATGAAGGAACTACAAATATCTGTCACAACCACAAACACTTCTTTGCCAAGTTCAAAGAATTTATAAGATCATAAACTCCCTCAAAAGTACAATGTAAATATTTAAAAACTTATACACCTTATAACTCCATATTTATGAGAACATTCATCTACAAATATGATTGACCAAGTACACCTTATGATCTCCCTATAATAACAACAATATCACCTTCAACAAAAAGGTTCTCTCAAAATAATCAATCTTCAATTTACCCTTTTGATAAATCAACCATGTAAAAATAACTTTATGTAAAAATAAAATTTACCCCTTATCTCTCCTTTTAATCAACAATTAAAATTTAAATTAAGCCCTTTTAACTTTAACCCCTTATAACTCCTTTAAACTATATTTAAAACTTAGGCTTGATAAAAATAAAAATTAAAATGTTTACCTCCACCTTGGGTGAGACTCGAACCTTTAATTTCCACCTCCTCATGCGTCCTAGCCGTAGCCTTGGTTGTCGCGAGCACTAGGAACTTATTTAACACCAAATGAGCACCATGTGCTCCTTAACCTTTGCTGGTGCCAAGTAAAATAAATCACGTGCTTCCCATGCCAAAATGATCCTGACACGATTCAAACGCGGGTCTTACACTACCCAAGCACCTTAACTCCCAGCCAAGTGCTGCTAGGCCACGTTGCCCAGTTTGATGGGGATTCTCCTCCTATGGAAACTTCAACCTCCTCATTAGCGGTAAAACCAATTTTGTCTTCTTTCCTTTTGCAGCATTCGATTACGAATTGCACGATTTAGAATATATTTCGAACACCTTTGAGACTTCCATTAAGGCATGTATTAATATACAATGCCTCCCCTTTCCTTGGACGTTGGCGCATTTTGATTTTTCACTTTAACCTTAGACGTCAACGCATTTTGTTTTTAAATAATTAATTTATAAATTATTTAAATTCTTTAGAATTTAAATATTATAAATTAATATTTAATTCCTTTGGGTTTTATTAAGGCTTAAAGCCTTCTCTGAATATACCACCTTGTATAAGTAATGTTTATTTTTAAAATTTAAATTCAAACTAAATTTAAATATTTTATAAAATAAATATTAAAACCTCTTTTAGCTTTTCAAAAAGATTCCTTAGGTTTTTATGAGAAACCTTTTATTTTGCTCATCCATGGTTTTAATAAAATCCAACCTTCATATGCTTCCACATAATATTAAAAATATTATGAAGTTATTTTGCCATTAACCTTTGTGTTGTTCCTTGAAATATTCCTTGATATCAATGATGACTTCGTTCCTTGACATCAATGACAACTTGACTCAAAATGTCCAACATGTTAGTGTGATCCAATCATTTTTTTCCAATTTAACTCCTATGATCCACTTAGTCATTGACACTTTCCTCAATTTGATTGGTTGAGCCAGTTTAAATATATAAAAATGGGTTGACATGGCATGGAAGTAGGCCACATTAGCTTCCATATGGAGAAGAATATCCAAGTTGCTTAAAAAGGCAATTGTAGGTATTGGAGGGATTCAAACCAAGATCTCTTTGGCACTAAATACAACACCCTGGATGACTCTCTGCTACCACATTTGATAAATGAAGCTAAATCCTACCTTTAAGCCTCTTTTATTTCCATTAACTATGAAGAAAAAATGGTATCTACGATTTGAATTGATAACCCTACCTTCCCAAACACATCTATTTGGTAACTAATTTATGATGTGCAACTATTATTAGGAGCCTTAGCCTCATGTAGATGACTAGGTGCTTGATTGAATGCACAAGAAGGAACACAATTTAATCTTATGCCCTTCATCTTCCAACATAGTTTAAACCATGGTGTCATGTCACCTATAAAGGAATGGCATAAGATTTCAAAAGAATGGTTTGTCTTCCATGTGATGCCATGGATGAATAAAAGTCATCCATAGAATAAAATAAACTTGGGATGATGGAAAAATATTTTTGACCACATCACTTTGGCTGCAATGGTCATCCTACAGGGTGAGTCGAGGCATGTCCCTTCTCCATAAACAATGGGACTACACACCTGAGATCGTTGGATCTCAAGACTAAGCTATAAGGAAGGAAATGCAGTGATTTGAAATTCAAATTCTAGGAGGAAACCCTTAATCTAATGGCAGCTAATAGATCAATGCATTGAAGGACAATTTTGGAGGTAAAATTAGTTTTTTAGACATTTTTTGAGCAAAGAAACCTGAAGATAAAATTCAAAAAAGAATATTTGCATAAAAATATTCTAATATTCAAAATAAAATTTGAAGACACCAAACTACCTTTTTGCATGACCAAGCAAAGCAGATCAACACTCACTTGAATACCATGTTGGAATTCACAATATTTTCTAGAAATGAACAAAAGCAAAACATTTACTTATATGTTATATAAAAAGCAAAAGAAGGATGAAATATAATTGGGGGTACATGTAGGCACCATAGATAATCACTATATCCATAGACAATATTACACAACTCTTTGATAATAAAATAAGAAGTGTGAGGAGGATATTTATAGCAATGCCAAAACCCCAATTAAATCATGAAGTTTAACTTAACTCAAAATAATAAGAGGTCTTTAGACTAATTATAATTCATAAATATTGTTTTACCATAACAAGGTTAACCATGACCCATAGGGCTTACATAGTAAAATATTACATAATGATTAATATATTGTACAATGAAATACCCTTAGGCCTATCCAATACATCCCACAATGTCAAATATTGGTCATGAATCAGATTATAATTTCAACAAGCTTAGCCCCACTTCTTGTTAACACCTGTGATATTTTTTATTGGTAGGTATAAAAAAAAAATATTTACTGATCAGGTTGAAGGGATCCATCCCTATTACATAGGGCATAAATAGTGCTAGTATTACAAAAACAAACCAATTCTGGATCCATAGTCCAACCCTTCCATTCAAGGCAAAAAACAAAAGAGCAATCAACCAGTATAAAGCTAAACAAATGCTAATACAATCACCAACAATCCACCGGTCTGAAACTACCTTCCTAGGGCTATTGAGATGCCTCTTTTCCATCTTAGTGATCAATATCTTTCTGGTTGGAATCAAGGAGAGCCTCAAGAATGCCAGGGAGATCCTAAAATTCATTTATGGCATTGGTCAAGCTGGTGTCGACTTCCTTTAAGATATTGGTTTCTGACTTCAAGAGGTCCACAATTATGTTGATGTGAGTGAGGGTGGCTATGCGCAGCACATCTTCACAATTTTTGGATACCTTTTCATCTTCATCAATGATGACCTCATGAATATGACCTATAGCACTCGTGTTCTTTTTCTATAGTCAATAGGATTTCCTACTTTTTTGAGAGGGGTGGACAAATTTCTGCTTGTTTCTCAGGGGCTGGCTAGGGGGACAATGATCAGTTGAAGCATAGGTCTTGGGAGTGGGATTTGGGAAGGTCTTCTTGCCATTGGAGTGAGTAGGGGTGGAAGATATTAGGGGGAACTAATGGGGGAAATATACTATGAAGGGATATATAATAAAATGGGGGAGAGGAAGGGGCTTTCCTTATCCTTGCAAAGGGATGCAGAGGAGGGCTCAAGGTTGGGAGAGCGATCAGGGATGCCACTCGAGACCTGGTGTGCAAGGACGTATTTGTAAAGGAAAATAAATTGGATCTAATGGTGAGGGAGATTGGAGGACATGCTAATCTTGATATTGGCGATGGTGATGTTGATGGATTGGAAAAGGAAGTTGAGGAAATTCATAGGTTTGACATCACGAAGGTGGTTCACAAAAGCAAGGTGGTAAGCACATAGGGGATGATTGGGATTGTAGACAATGATGTATTGGATGATAAGGATGATGGTAGTTTCCCAAGACCTAGGGAGAGATGAGCGTAGCACACCCCCCTTCTCCCACTCCAAGTCTATCCCCTTATCAGGGAAGTGCTCTAACTCTTATTTGAAGTTATGCCTATCCCTTCGAACACTTCTGCCAACAAGAGCTAAACCAGAAACTTCAGCAATGAAGTGGAAAATTACCTCAAATTGAAGGCCATGGACCTAGACTTCACCTTTGTTCCATGTGCTGACAAAATCCCTGGTCACTTTTTCATCCATGCCAATGAAAATCTTGAAGAAAGGGATGAATTTATTTGCTTCGAGTAAAGCTTTGATCTCTGCCTCAAGCTGGAGGTTTGTGGGCTCCATTATGGTCATCGTGATGGGGGAGCTGAGATCGTATGGACTACAATTAAGTCCAATGCCTAACGAAGGGAAAGTCCTCAAGAGAATGCACAAAGAAAACATAGGGCTCTGGCTAAAAAGTCTAAACTTAATGCAAGCATGAGATACTATCACTCCAAATATTTCAAAGAGAAAATGGGAGTAACAGCTACGTAGAGTAGTGATAACAAAGAATGAGGGGGGTGGACAACCTAACTAGAAGAAATATGGGGGCAAGTAGAGAAGGTGGAATAAGAAACGGGGGTGGGTGGAAAATTATGGGGGTGGTGACTGGTATTAGCGAGAAGGGAGAAAATGAGGAGGAGGGGACGAGGGCATGATGGGAGCAGAGGCAGTAGGGGGTGATTGGTAAAATTGATACAGGTTGTGCAGACCACATAAGTGGTCATGCTGGCTACACATTGGGAAATAATGGATATTAGTGAGTTCCCAATGATCATGGTGTTAAGAGAACACCTTTCTAGCATTGAAGGAACACCTTTGTGGTTGCTAGAATTACTGTTTGTGACATTCTTTAGATTTGTTCTAGTGTTGAAAAAAACACCTTAGGTGTTAATGAAACACCATTGTGGCAGCTAGTGCTGCTTCTTACGAATGAACCTTGCATCATTATTGGATACCATACTAATTTGTTAGGGGAAGACATCTTCCCAAATGGTCAGGCTATCTTGATTGGTCGCTATGTTGGCCAGGAGATCTGCCACCTTATTCGCTTCTCTAAACACATGACTAGTCACGGTTTTGGGATGTTATCGATGGGAATCCTGGTAGTCTTGTATTATGTTATGGATGTTCCAACCCCCATTACTATTGCTAATGATATGGTTAACCACAATGAGTGAATCACCCTCGAATATGATTGGATTGGCCATGGATTTGCTAACCTGAATACATCTCCAAAATAATGTTTTCCATATGGTCCCTGATGACTCCTCTGGCCCTCATGTCTTCCAGGTCACCTTTGGAGGAACCTTAAAAATTGGCCTTGAGCCAACCTGGGGGGGAATCCATTTGATGTTACTCTAGGAGTTGTGGGGATTCTGAGGTCTTGACCACTCGATGGATATTCCTAGGCTCTTAATCACTGAGTACTCCATTTTACAAGAATGAGAGTCTATACACAGGATGATGTTAGCATTTTCTAGAGTAAAATTGAAGGTTTTTTTAGCGAAAACTTTAGGGTTCTTGGGCTTATCATTGAAGATGCAGTTGTTCCACTCCAGCCAAATTTTGTAGAAGACATGGTGTAGCAAGGCTTTCCAAAGAAACCTGAGTCTTGGGTTACTGAAGACGGGCCATTGGATTACCAATTCATGGATGGACTTGGGCCAGACCCAACTTACTTGGAACCTGCTTGTCAGGGAGGAAAAAATCTCAATGGATAAGGTGCAATCGATGTATAAGTGTTGCATGGACTCCTAGGCCTAGGTGTAGAGGTAGAATCTGTTAGGGACAATGATGTACCTCTTGATCAGGTTTTCTATGGTAAAATTTTTGTTGTGGACCATGAGCTAGTAGAAGTGAGTGATTTTTAGGTCCAGATGCTTAAGCCAAATGGACCTTGCAATGGTGGGGCTATTGGTGGAGTTGGGTCACTTGGGTAGTGTGTAAATCAATTGGTAGGCTGACTTCACAGAGAACTGCCCATCACTGGTGCCTTTCCAACAAAGCTTGTTAGCCATCTAGATCTGAGGGATGAAATTTACCCTAAGAATATACTAGAGGGTAAACTTAGCTCTGTATAGCACATCATTTGTAACTCTAAATTGGATTACCTTCCATCTACAACTATCTTGAGTGGTTATAAAATCAGTGACTCTATGACCAAGTTTACTTTCGATGAGGTGTTTAATTACTGCAATATCGGGGTCTCTGGTGAGAGGCTCATCCCTAGCCCACGGGCCATGCCAAAATTCTATGTCCACTCCATTCCCAAGTAGCCACCTTGTTCCCTGTTGAATAAGGTGCTTTGTTTGGGAAATTTATTGCTAGAAGTGGGACCCAATGCTAGGACTACCTTCATCCTTGAAAGAGTGATGTTGAAGGTATTTCCTTTGGATTATAGAGACCCAATCTAAATTGATGTTGGTGGCCACCTTCCATGCCTACTTGGCTAGGAAGGCCTAGTTAATGAGGTTGATTCTGTGTAAGCTGAGCCCACCTCTATATTTTGGGGAGCAGACTTTGTCCCAGGCCATCAGATGAAACTTTCATTGATTATTCGTCCCTACCCACATAAATTTCTTCTATATTTTTCCTATGCTTTCTCCCATAGTATTTGGTATTTTAAAAACAAAATGAAAAAACATCGGGATGCTTTGGAGAACAAACTTAACTAAGGTGGCTTTACCTACTTGTGAGAGGAGGGCCCATTTCCACCCTGCCAACTTCTTGTGAATTCTCTTAGTGACACTTTTCCACATGGTCTTGGCTGGTCTCCCTTGAAACATTGGGAGCCCAAGATAAGTGGTTGGAATATTGGTGATTGTGCAGCCCAAAATGCTTGCAATTTTAACTTGCCACCTTGCAGGGGTGTTGATGAAGTAGATCTTGCTTTTGTTGTAATTAACTTTATGGCGAACAACTTCCTCATACCTATTGAGGATAGACTTGATGACATTGGCTTCAGAGATAGATATTGATGTGGCCAGCAAGGTGTCATCCACAAACTGTTGATGGGTCAACGGCTGAAGGTTGGAAGCAGCCTTGATACCAAAAATTAATCATCTTGAGCATGCAGATTTGATAGCTCTTCCCAAGATTTCAACCAAGATGATGAATAGGATGGGGGAGAGGGGGTCCCCTTGTCTCAATCCTCTAGAACTGGGGAAGTACCCTACTACTGAACCATTGACCAGGACAAAGAACCAGGGAGAGGAAATGCAATTTGAAATCAGCTTGACCTAGTTCTCATGGAATCTGAACTTGAGGATGATTCTGGTCATAAACTCTCAATCCACTCTATCGAAGGTCTTGTTCATGTCAAGCTTAAGGAATAAGGCTAACTTGTTAGAATTTTGGACTGAATGGATGAGTTCATAGATAGTGATGACTCCGTCAATAATATTTTGACCTTTGATAGTACTACCTTGGCAGGGGTCAATGATGGATGGGAGAATGCTGATCAGTCTGTTATCCATGGCTTTGGATAGGATTTTATAAATGACAATACAAATGTTGATGGGGCGATAATTAGATAGGGATTGGGAGTTGGGCCCCTTGGGAATGTGAGCAAGGAAAGAGGAGTTTACATCCTTGGGAATTAATATGTTAGCTTGCATTTTAAAAATGGCTAGGCAGAGGTCAAGCCCCATGATGTCCCAGTAGGTTTGGAATAACCTAGGATAAAATCCATCAGGGCCTGAAGATTTTTTGGCTGCATGGAAAAGAGGGCCTAGTGGATCTCTTTAGGGGTGATAGGGCTGAGAATATGTGTATTCATGGCCTCAGGGATGGATTTGGGAATATTCTCAAGCAGGGTATCCATAGCCTGGCTAGGGGAGGAGGAGGTGACACCAAGGAGGGTTTTGAAATGGTTGATAGCTTCATCCCAAATTTGGTGGATATTAGAGGTGCAGGAACCATCTTGCTTGGTGAGGATCTTTATCCTATTGGCTCCTCTGTGCCTAAGGGTGGAGATGTGGAAAATTTTGGAGTTGGAATATCCTTCCTTAAGCCACAACTATCTTGATTTTTGATGCCATAACATTTCTTCCTTTTGTAGAGTGTTGTGGTATTCTACAAGTAAAATCCTCTCCTCTACTCTGAGATTGTCATCCCCTTGCCCCTATTGGAACTTGTCCTCAATATGGTTGAGTATTTTTTTGATGATATTTTTATTTTCAAAGATGTTTCTAAAAGTCTCTTTTTTCCAAACCCTCAGCTTGACCTTGATTGATCGAAGTTTCTATATTACCTGGTTTATAACAGTCCCACAAAAATTTTCCCCCCACCACTCAGTAATATTATTTTTGATATTTGGGTGTTGGGTCCACATAGATTCAAAATGGAAGGGGGTTTTGAACTGGGATCTTTTAGTTGTTTCAAACATCAGGGGGCTATGATCATACCCAATTTTTTGGAGCGCCTATATACTGGCATCCCCAAATAGAGGGAGCACTTCTTGGGACAGTAGAAAATGGTCTAGTATCTCTTGAATAAGGTCTCTGTCTACCCTTCTATTACTCCAAGTGAACTGGTACCCTTTTAGTTGGATATCCATAAGTTCGCATGAGTCTACAAAGTTAGCAAAGTCATCTATGACTCTAGAAGTAATGGCATTCCCACCTCTCTTCTCAAAATGGTGCAAGGGAGTATTGAAGTCCCCTGCTAAGATCTAGAGAACTCCATTGAAGGCTTGTATCATCTAGGAAAGGTTGTTCCACAGGATTATTCTGTCATGTGGGGTATTGGGAGCATACATGTTGGTCAAGACCCAGGAGAGATGGGTGTTAGAGTCATGAAAGAGGATGTTGGCCAGGATCTCATTGCCTAAAATAAATTGCTCTTCAAATTTTACTAGATCCCAAAGGTAAAGAAGTCCACAAGAGGTACCCTGTATTGGAGTGTAGACAAACTCATACTTCTCCCAGATGGTTTTGGCAACTCTCAGTGACCCGTGCTCACCTAATTTGGTTTCTTGGATGAGGAAAATAGTAGGATTCATTTTCTTCCACATGGTAGCATCCAGTATTTGTTTGGATACCTCATTTAGTCCTCTCGCATTCCAGGAGAGGACTTTCATTTGGAACTTTTGGATGGTTTTCTACCCCCTTTACCTTGTTGCATAAGGGTTTTGGATCTCTTAGTTTCTTCCTTGTTTGTTATCTATATCTCCTAGAATAGAGTTTTTTGAGTGCCATTGGCTATATCTTTAGCTACATATATATTTCTTAGATCTACCCCCGAGGGCCTTCCCTTCTGTCTATTGCCTCCCACATCAATCTGGGTTTTTCTAAAAAATTGAGTTTGTTTTGGGTTTCATGGTTCTGGGGACTCTTGGGAAGAATCATCGCTGTCAACCTCAGCTTCGGGGGATATGGATGTGGATCGGGGTATCAAAGTATTTCTGGGAGGGGAATATGATGGTGGGGGAGTGGGGGGCTGGGGGGATTCGGGGAGTCACAATAGTTGACGAGAATGGGGGAAGGGCATCGGGGTGGGGATAGGAGGGAGTTTTTTTGGGGGATGGATTCAATAGCATCCGGTTGAACGATAGGGGATTTCTTCATAGGGGATTTCCTCAAATTGAATTTTATCATTATGACCAGAATTGCTAAGTAAATCAAATTTGTTGGAGATGGTGAACAAATTACTTGTCTTTTTTTTGTCACCACTTGAAGGGAGAAAATATTGTTTCTTGCCCTTATGGTTCTGGTTCTATCCATTTATAGCCTTTGAATTTTTATTTTCCCCCTGGACTGGACGGGCCACAATCTACAACTCTATCTATGTATTTTTGCAGTTTAGGCACTGAGACGAAAGGTGCCCTTGTAGTTGACATTTAGAAAAAAATTGGGTTTGTTTTCATATTTCAGCAGTTGGCTTCACTTGTATTTTTTGTAAATTAGGTTAACCTGGCTAGGGAGCTACGTTTCCAAGTTGAAATTGCTACATATGCAAGCTTGCATTAGGTGAATCCATGCGTGATTTGCTAGATCAATGACTACTAGTTCCCCTATTGCTCGAGCTATCGCATGGAGTGCATATTCATAGAAGAAATGTGGTGGAAATTTCAAGAGCCACACCCAAATGGGGGTATAATTGATGCTCTATAACTCTGGATCGAAGTCCTCTCCCCAATTCTGGAGGAAGAGACTTCTCCTCCCAAAAAACCATGGGCCTCCTGATAATATTTGGTCAGCATCTTCTTGTGTATTGAGGTGGACCATGAAGAACCCTCTAGACATGGCTGACAGCTCTATGCATCCTCTAGATTTCCACTTGAGCATCGTCAAACACCGAAGTGATTCCATGTTTGATATCCCTCCAACAAATTTCCCTACTAGGGAAAATGAGTCTCAATTAGCGTATTTCATCATGACTTGCTCAGGACAGAAGATATTACAGCCTTGGGTTATGAATGTGTTCACCTATGAGGACCTAGGTTTAGGTTTTCCTTGAAGCACTTCTAGGAAAGAAGACTGATTGATCTTCTTGCTAACTATTTCATTTTTATCTGGTGGGTCTTTGCCTCTATGTCCTTCTTTCTCGTATCCTCCCACATCTGGATTAATTTTGTTCGCTAATTCATCCTCTACCTAGTGGGAGTTGGATTCATCTTATGATCGTGAGCTGGTCCCAAGGTTTCTAGTATCACCTATCTACTTCCCATTCACTAACGTATCACCCCCCAAGTGATCACTTTTACTCTTGTCCCACTGCCTACCGCTAGTCACTGACTCGATCGTCGCATGCTCACTTGCCTCTGCCTACCTTTTGCTTGCCATCCAATTTCACCACACCCATGATATTTTTATTTGGCTTCTTAAATTGATATCCCTTTAAGTTTATTTTTCTTCATTCAAGCTTTGATGGCCTTCCTCTTCATTTTCCATTCCCACCAGTACTTTCATCTTCATCAATCTCTTCTATTTTCCATATTGTTCATAATAAGACTTATCTTCTAGTAATTTATGTTTTCCTAAAGAATTTGAAATTTAAGGAATATCCTCATGAATACTTTCTTCTTTATGTTACTTTGAAAACCTTAAAGTGTACAAATTATCATTCATATTCATTACTTTCTTATGTTACCTTAGAAACCCTAAATTTCCTTGGATATCCTCCATATGTTTTTCTTTATTATGTTACTTTTGAAACCCTAACGTGCAATGGATACACTCTATACTCTCATTTTTATTTCAAGAATATTTTATACTACTTGAAGAAAATGAAGATGATTTACATGGATTAACATTGACCTCCTTCACCTCATTTGCTTTAAAATTTGCCTCCTTATCTTCCTTTACATATTTAAGTGTTTTATTTGAATTTGTGCATTAAAGTTCCTCATTCCTTACATCATTTTACTTCTTCTAATGGTTTATTTGAGTGAACTATAATGGTATTTGTCATTTGATGATGTAGAGGGGTTTTATTGCCACTTTCTTAAGAGTGGAAAATCCTTGATTTGACCTAGCTTCTCCTATGATAAGGTCTCATTTCACATTAAAGTTTACCCAAAATTTTCCATCTTTTTCTCCGTCATTTTTACTTTGCAATCCCTTGCCATGTGTCTAATTTTATGATATTTATGACATAGAAATGCAATATTTTTATAATCCACTTGTTGATCTCATTATCTTGATTCAAATTTAATCCTAATGGACTATAGTAAAGGTTTTAAAATATTCATGACAATACATATTTTAGTGTATACAAAAATTCCTTAGTAGTTGATCCCTCCTAAATGAACTCACATAGAGTATTATCATTATTCTTCAAAACATCTTTATTGATGAGTTGATAAGAAATTTCAAAAGTTCTAATCCATACTACAAGCCTTTTAATAGTCTCTATCTCCACAAAATTAAAAAATACTCCATGGGTTTAAATATAATGTATTTTTGGACCTAAACCAAGGGCCTTTGTCCATTAGTTTATCTCTTATTTTTAAATTAGACAAGATAATGAGAAAAATCCCTTCGAAAAAAAGTCATGGAGTAATTTGAATTTAGTCTCCACTTCCACTTGATTCAATTTTGGATCTCATAAAAACTTGGCCAGTATCCATGGAACTTACATGTTAATCCTCTGGTTTTAAGAACCATTATATCATGCTAGATTATATCATTCTTGATAATAACTTTTGGTGTAGTATCTGCTACTTGAATAGGGTTTTCTATGAAATTCACTCTCCCTCTAATCACTGCCTAGGTCATCCATACTTCTAATTAGGGCATCCTTACTTCTAGTAAGGACTTTCAAAAATGATTTTCCTTCCATGTTACCTAGATTTTATTCACATTAATCCTTTAGTTTTTGTGTTTCTCCTAAGATATGGAATAATAAGAAGTGTCACCCACTTCTTGCTCACACTTTGATTTTGGTTCCTACTTAAATTTTTTACTTGTTGCTCATTCTCGCCCTTGTTTGTTTTTGGCTTATTAAATAAAACTAATTTACATAGAAGCATTTATTTTAATTTATTTTATAAAATTATAATTATTATTAAATTATAAAAAATTAAAATCTTATGATTGAATATTTGATTTAAACAATTGAAAAATATTATTATAGAACACTCTTTCATTTTACTAATTTTCATCTATTAGATTTTAGATATTATTTTACTAAGAGAAATTTTATTTTGGCTAGCTATCTTCTAAAATTTGAATTTTCCTAATATGATTTAGATCAACCATGTATTCCTTATTTGTAGATATATTGATATTTCCATTATATCAATTCCATCAGTAATTTATACACATTTATAATAAAGCTATTATTGATCTAATTATCTCATAAACATTAATAATAATATTTGAATACCCTCAATGGAAATATGTCTTCATTCTTTTTTATGATCAATTTGATCAATATAAGAAGTGCCCTAGTATTTGCATAGTTCTTTGTTGAAGTTTCATAAAATTTTGAGTAGCTGAGGAGAATTTTACCTTTAATTATCCCTATAAACACCAACTTTGTTAGCGTATATAGATTTTTCTTTGGAAGCAAGATGCAAAGAACCTCTTCTTCTCATGAGAATATTTCACCTCAAAATTCTTAGTGTGGAGTTGTACTGATATAAAAAAATCAATACCAAAGATAATTATAACTATTATTTCATAGAGTATTTATGAAAGCAACACTAATATCGTATATCCAATAACATAAGTATTCATTAAATGAAACATGAAAATACAAATAATAGTAATTGTAAGAATTTGGGATAGATAATATTACTATCGTGGGTCTCTTTGAGGGGGCAACCTCCTTACAAAATATGCAAATTATTCACTAGCCTATGAGGGTTACATCCTTCCCATTTTATGATATTAACAAGCATATTTCTTGATGTCTTACTATGACAACCTACTATGATAGTATTCTATTACAATATTTCTTACTACCTATTCTACAACAGTTACATTCATGATACCAAGTGGTTACATTTATAATTCTATGACAACAAAGTGATTACATACATGATTCTATGACAAAAAATTTATATACATGATTCTATGACATGATCCTAACTTGAAAAATGGCCCACTTCTAACTCGATACATGGTTCAATTTACATACAATATTATATGCCCCTATGAGTTATAGTGTCGATTGTGTAACATGCCACCCCCATTAAAGAAGCTTTGCCCTCAAAGTTGAAAGGTGGGGAACTATTGCTAAAATTCCTATAATAGTTCCCATGTGGCATCTTCTGGTTGCAATCCTTATCACTACACCAACACTTTAGTGATATCACAAGAGAAAATATGTCAAGTTCTACAATCTAGAATGGTTGCATGCTACAAAAGAATGGATCCCTCTTCATCCAATTCAGGAAGTACTATATGTACTTGAGTATGTGTGCCCACTAATTTCTTTAGGTAGGATACATGAAAAATTGGATGAATCTTGGATATTGTAGACAACTCCAACTTGTAAGAAACCTCCCCTATTCACTACAATACCTTGTAGGGTCCATAAAACTTGGGTGCCAGCTTATATCAACCCTTTTGTTTGAGAGATATATGTTTATAAGGTTGAATATGAAGGAATACCATGTTGCCCTTAGCAAATGCCCTCTCAATTTTGTGTTTAACTACCTATTTTTTTCATATGGTTATGGGGTGTAGCTAAATTTTGTTTTAGAGCTGCTAAGACTTCCTACCTACAATTAAGGATTGTGTCAACTACTTCCACCTTCAGGTTGCCTAGAAGAAAATAAATAAGTTTTGGGATGGGTTGACCATATATTGCTTCATATGATATCATCCTTGTGGTTGTGTGAAAAGCGGTATTGTACCACCATTCAGCTAAGGGAATCCATTGATTATATTTGGATTGTCTATCCAAAATAAAATACTAAAGATATATCTTGAGATATTTATTCACCAACTCCATCTAGCCATTGATCTGTGGGTGATAGAATATGCTTCTTTTCAGCTGGGTCCCCTAAACATGATGGAGTTCCTCCCAAAAATTACTAGTGAACACCTTATCATGATCACTAAATATGGAGTGTGGGATCTTATGGAGCCTAAATATTTGATCCATGAAATTTGTGCCATTTTCCTAGTAGTATAGGGATGACCTAAAAAGCAAAAGCATGCATCCTTGGTTAATCAATCCATGATCACCATTATAACTTATTTGCCTCCATATATAGAAATTTCTTCAATGAAATCCATGGAGATGTTTTTCCATAGGGACTTTAGAATGGGCAATGGTCGAAGTAACCTTAATGTAATGATCATTTTCCCTTTTTGGTGTTAATAAGTTGTTAGGAACCCATCCTAACATTATTTTCGTAATTCTCATATGATTATGTAATGACCCACTTCCAATGTGGGGATCCCTTTAAAATATTATTTTGTAATACTCTGTAATGTGGCAAGTAAGGCACCTAGATAATTGGGTCCATTTCATGTAATAGTTATCAAGAATGTAACCAATGTTTGGTAGAAGATTCTAGAGTGTTTATTTGCATGTAAGCCAACTCTTGAGCATTAGTTTAGGGTTACATGAAGTCATTATTTAAAAGATATGGATCCATGAACAAATGTATATTTTTGCAAATTAATGAAAGTATTGAAGGAGGTTGCCCCCTCAAAGAGTCCCATGATTCTGTGTTATGAGACTGTTTTAATTTTGCATTTAATTTTTATATTGCAATATATTATTATTTCATGAATCTCTATTCAAATTGTAGTATTTGTGTGCATGAGTTTATTTTTACTAGTAGGTTCTTAACAAGTGGTATCAAAGTGCTTTCTAGGACCAATTTTTGCTATGAATGTGACAGTTCTTGAATAACACAAGCTTATACTGAGAGTGAGGGTGAACAGTATAAGACCACTTTTTACTTTTATTTCCCAATCAATATTATGCAATTTAAATATAGCAATATCAATAACAGTAATCAAAGCAATGTATAAATCACCACACACAATAGAGACACCATAATTTATGTGGTTCACCCAATGTGGGCTACTCCACGGAGAAAATATTTCACTAAAATTTTCTCAATCAATCTCTTGGGAATCCTTTACCTATTACAATGTTTATGGACCTCTGTCCAAAGGAGATACCAATCCCCTAAATCAATTTTGTGGATCACTATCCATAGGAGACACCAATATCTTAATCTCTACTCTGGCTGGTGATCTTCTATAAGACCTTTGCCTCCACTACCTTTAGAAAATTGAACTCTATCCACATAACGCACCTATTTTCCCTGCCTTGGCTAATGGATATATATACACTAGAAACTATTGTCCTATAAACTCTATCACCTCAAAATCTTACACTCAGATCTGTCTCAAATCTATACCAAATATAGTCCTTTTTTCTAGCACAAATCTGCTCTCAATATTTGTCTCTGATCTAGCACAAATCTATCCTAAAATCTGCACCAAACTTTATCCTCAAATATCTACTAATTACAGTCCTTCGGTATAGCACAAATATATCCTCAATATCTGTCCTCAAGCCTTAACTCAAAGCTTGACTCAATCTTAAATCAACTTTGTTGGATCTGCCCCAAACCTTAACTCAAGGTTTGAAAAAATCAATCAATCAATTCTGCTCTCAAACCTTCTCAAAGATTCATCTCAAATCTACCTTGTAAGCTTCCACATAAGCTCACACCAATCTATCCACAAGTCCTCTCTAGAACGTTGTCCACTCTACTAAATAAGTCCTCTTATCTAAATATTCTTTCAATCTGTATTATAAGCTTCCACAAAAGCTTACCCAAATATGTCCATAAGTCTTCTCAAAGGCTTACCTAAAATATGCTCAACAAGTTCACACTAGAACTTGTCCATTATCATAGAAACATAAAGAGAATTTTTAGAGACTCAATATGCCCTATACTCATCACAATGCTCAATGAATTTCAATCACTCTTTCAGAAACATACAGAGAATTGGTAGAGACTCAATATGCTTAAGCTCAATCACTTTCTCAATTCAATTCAGAATATATAATAGTTTGTTTTATGGAACTTGAAAAATCACTTCACACATCCACTTGACTAGGCTCAACCAACTCTACTCAATCAATCACTCAATGAAAAATAATCCTTTCTTACAAACCCTAGTCCAAGCATATCAACACTTACTCAAAATATTTCCAACAATACTTATCAACCAATCTCACATAACAAAGATACTCATGTTCTTTCCAAACTCTAGTTCAAATTTTCACTCAAAAACTTGCTTCAACAATAATGCTTATAATACAATATTTACATAACAATGATACTCATGATCTTTGCAAATCCTAGTTCAATTTCTTCACTCAATCAATGGCTTCAACAACAATGCTTATAAAACAAGGTTTTAACAACTCTTTATTCTAGAAAACCTTGAAGCATTAACTCAACACACTCAATAAGGAAGCCCTAATCAAATCCTTTTCACTCCAAACTTATTTTCTAGAAAACCAACCAATCAACTCAATTATGAAAGAATATTCTCATCCTTTTTTCTTGATGATGAAGGAATCTCATAAATCTGCCATCACCATAAATACTTCTTTGCCAAGCTCAAAGAAGGTTATATGATAATACAATACAAATAGCAACTCACAAATACACCTTATTACTCCATCTTGATTAAGCATCCATCAACACATACAAATAAATGACCAATTACACCTTATAATATCCCAGTTGAAATAATATCCACCACCAAAAAATAATTTCAAAATAATTACTTTCTCAATACTTCTTAATGGAAAGAAGACATCTTCAATAATAATCAACACTTAAAAGTATTTATCTCTCCAATAAGCTAAATATATTAAAAGGCTTTATAAAACAATTAACTTCTTATTCCTCCTAATTATTTTTAACCAAAATTAATTACTAAGAAAAACACATTTTATCTATCCCTTATAACCCCCACATCACTTTATAAAACCATTTAATAAAGCCAAAAATTAAATTAAAATTTTTTAACAACCTTCTTCAAAAAACCCGACACTCAAATAATGTGCATACCTTTTTTTTGACCCCTAAAAGGGATTCGACAAGAATCGAACCGCCATCTCCACAAGCATAAGTGCCTTAGCGCTTGGGAGTCCATTGCATGGGCTAGAAATGCCCACATGAATGAATTGGAGCTTCCTTCACCTTATGCTCTTCTTCGCACATGTTAGCCTCCTTCGAACACCACACGTCGTCCACTAGTTGCAACTCTTTAATCACATGAATATCGAAGATACCTTTCGCAGGGGATTTGGGAGCATTAAATCAAAATTAAGCATGGTAATTTCTAAGGTGAAATGATCCACCTTTTATATGAATGGAGGAAATTTAAATTCTCTTTGGAATTTAAATATTATAAATTAAATAAATAATCAATCTTTGGGCATTTTTTAACCAAACGAAAAGCCACCTTGGTTTTTAATAAAAACCTTTTATTTTTTCCCATCATGGATAATTAATATTTGATTTTTGCCCACCATGGTTTTCATAAAAACCTTTGATCATGCTTCCCATGAAGCTCTTTTGGAACCAATCAAAATGCAATTATTCTTAGAATCTTTTGACATCAATGACAACTAACATTCCTCAAAATGTCCAACAATATCCCCCTTTTTCATTGATGGCAACCCAAATTCTTTTTACTAGAAACTTAACCTTTTATGGGTTTAGCTCCCCTTGGGACATTGCTCACCCTGGATAAATGCTCTTGTTAAATATCTCCTCTTTGATCAAATACCAAATCTCTGCAGGACTATTGGGACTATTGGCCAAGGTTTTATAGAGCTGAAAATGATAGGGTTGGGTTTGGGACTATTGGCCAAAACATAAGTGTAGATGAATTTGAACATACCCTGATGACAAGGGAGGTCATGACTCTTATTATCTCTACAGGACGTAATGGCATGATTCATGGAATTAAGGAAGAACAGGGGGATACTGAGAGGATTAATATCTCTGAAATGATTGACGAAAGCTAGGTGATAGGTCTTGAAGGCTTTTTTAGGGTTATCAACTGTAATGAATTCCATGATTGGTTTCATTACAGAGTCCCAAGGAGAGTTTAAGTCGCTCCTAAAGATACCAAGGTGCTTAGCATTTTTTAGGATTTTTTTATTCCCTTGAGACTCGATTAATTCAACCTCCCAATTATGCTTGTGTCTGTGAATGGAATGCCCCTCAGGGTTTTTTCTAGTAATGGAAGCTAAGATATAGACATCAATAGTGAATTTTCTATCACACATAGTGACAGACCCATTATCCCAAGTCTCAAGGAAGGCTAAGGTAATGTCAAGCCCGTTATCGAAGAATAAGTGGAGAAAATGGAAGAAATGTTTATCCTAGAGGACCTTGTAAGCTATGGCGTCACAAAAAAATGAAATTGGGCTCGATGTAGTCACTTGACATGGTGGGGGTGGGAGGGTGGTTGATGGAGGGATGCAGATAGTGATAGGAAAATAAACAAATATGAGGGGATGCAAATGAGCGAAGGGTTAAGGTGAAAACTAATAAAAGGACTAGGGGAGGGGAGAGGAACCAAGAAATGTGATGGAAGCAGACAACATGGAGGCAATATAAAGAATAAACATGTGAAATAATGGGCTCACATGCAGAACAGGGTAGCCATAATGAGCAGGAACATGAATTAAGGCAAAATATGGGCTTTGGAAAATTGCCATAGACAAGGATATCAATGGTGGATTGTCTAATAAAACTGATAGTAATGGGCACACAAACCAAGATTATAGGGGTAATGCAAATCAAGGATTGCAAACCCAACTCATCATGACCGTTAGCTCCAGTGAAATCCTTAGTTTTGTGCCATGTCAGAACACTACAAGTATGGGAAATAGCCTTAGTTTGAAAATCCGCGATGATGTGGTACTTGGTGATGTTCGTCCCATAGGAAATGGGGTTCTGCCTTCGAATATTATGCGAAGATTTGAAAAACTAAGCTTCTTTGGATGTCTTCACACTTTGTGCATTGGAGTCCACAAAAAGATGCCTGCATAGGTTGAAAAAATATTGCCAAAAATTGACAAAGACGTTAGCATGCATTCCAAATAAAATGCCCAATGGAGGAACGCGGGGCGACAACAGGTGATAGGGCTAAGGTGGTGGAGTGAGTGAGGGTAGCGGATTATGATGTGGAAGGGCCAATGAGGTTTGAAATAGCAGTGAATGGGGGTGATGGTCAAAGCTATGTGGATTGGACAAAGGTGGAAGGAGGCATGGACAATGAGCTAGCAAACAACATTCCAAAGTACAAGGGAAGCCTTCCAATAACCATTATGAGGAGGACAGGTCACGAGGAGCATGATAATTCCTGAAAATTTGGTAGTTTTAAGCATGAGGATAAGTTTGGTCATCTTGGGGAAGGACCTCCTACTGAGAAAGGTTTATTTTATGTCTCTCTTGATCCGCAATGGCCTAAACTTCCTTTGGAATATCATTGTACCAGATCTGGGAATTAACCATGTTGACCCCAATGTTAGCTAACTTATCAATGACCCTATTGGATTATCTAAAGGTATGCTAAAAGATAACTTCTTGCATTTTGAGGACTAAGGTTTTGGCTTCCTCCGTGTAGTCTCTAACTCTCCAGGAAGATTTGTAGTTTTTGTTTTTGATATAATTGATAATGTTGAGGGAGTCACCTTCGACTATCAGTTTAGTGGAAACATTATTAGGAAGACATAAATCTCTCCACATGCTTTTGGCTTCAACACCATGGTTAGTTTTTTCACCAAGCCTTTTTGCAAATGCAAGGATGATTTCTCCTTTGTGATTTCTCAGAAAAACTCTAGCCCTAGATTTTCGTGGATTACCTTTTGCAACTCCATCAAAATTAAGTTTTTGCTATCCCATCGAAGGAGGATTCCAAATAAACTCAAGGCAGATATTAGAAGGGGGGCAAAAATACTCTACGGATAAACCCAAGGTTAGTCCAAAACCTGTAGACAACTCCAACAAAGTTGATGATTTATGAGCTGATTCAGCAATCCCACAAGCATAGAGAGACACTGATGAACATTCTAAAGTCCATAGAAGTGCAGTTCCTAGATCCTAAAGCATTTACACACTTCATGAGACATGTGTAGTAGTGTCAGGAGTTGGTCATACAATTTTATGATCATAAAATCAAGATAGTTTCCACTGTCATGGTGGACCCACTGCTTCATATCATCGTGTGTGTGAATCACATACCCTTCAAGCAGGTTTTTATTGATACATGATCATCAATCAATATAATCATGACCAAGGCATTAACATACCTGAAGTTACCAAAGATTCATATCATACATTTTGCCTTCATATTGAGAGCTTTTAATGATGCATTATGCTCAACTGTTAGCACAATAGTCTTACCTATTCAGGTGGGGCTAAAGACCATCCCCATGATGTGTCATGTGATTGAAGGTGCTATAAAATATAACATACTTTTGGGATGACCTTGGATAAGAGAAATGTGTTGTGTCCCCTCTATTCTCCATCAATGTATCAAATATGTTCAATAGGTACAGGTTCACGTGGTACCTTCATATGAGGAACCATTCAAGTATATGAATCTAGCTAATTTACCTAGGGATTTCATTCTCCTCTCAACGCACTTGAACATATGGCCAGTGACGTCGATCAAAGATCCAGGAGGCAAAATGAAGGAAGTATGTGCAAAATCTGCAACGTTCATATCTCAACAATCAGAGCACACGACAAATACTTCTACTAGATCATCTGCATCTATAATGCATCGGGATGATGAGAAGCTAAAAGTAAAAATGGACAAAAAAGAGATAAAGCAGACACCCAAGCCAGTTGTAATTAAGGTTCCTACTCCCATGGAAGTAGAGGACGCTCAAGGAGAAGTCAAAAAGGCACCTTAGCCTGCTTCACCTGCATCTTCAACAGGGTCTTTTGTACCATAGGTGATAGTTTATTTGATTAATCCCAGATTGGGGAGTACAACATGTAGAATGTGATGTTCACACTGATTATCAAAATTGCATAGGATATGGGCCGACCATGATCCCATCGCCTTTCCTTAGGGACGGTGGTACCATTGGGGATGCCCCTTAACCAAACTAATTTTATTTATGGAGGGCTCAACCAGATTACATCTCGCGC
This sequence comes from Wollemia nobilis, assembly GCA_028583015.1. Lineage (NCBI taxonomy): Eukaryota > Viridiplantae > Streptophyta > Pinopsida > Araucariales > Araucariaceae > Wollemia > Wollemia nobilis. Next base: position 21,351,348 of record JAQPPZ010017235.1, read on the forward strand.
CCCCATGGATGAAGATGATGATGAACCATTCACTATGAATGTGAATTATCTCTCTAACCTGAAGTACACTTTATGATATTTCAAAAATTACCATTGGCATGGTTACAATCTCGAGTTATCTAAGTAGGGGCATAAGAGGTCTTATGAACCATAATATCAATTGCCTTATATAGGTTCAAGTTAGGATATCATGTTAGAGGATAGGATGAACTACTTGCGACATCTTTAGACCACCTATACCTCAGCTTGGGGGAGGAAGTCGATATTAATCCTTATCACCCCAATCCTTTTGTCTTTTGTTGGGATAATCGGATAGTGTCTTATGTCACTATGGAACCACTTGAGACATATCATGAAGATATCTTGGTGGAGACCGATCTAGATCATATCCCAAGAAATAACTTGGGTGAGAAAATCTATGTAGCAACCGAAATCACAAGCCTACGAGTCTAAAATGCTAGTACAACAGCAAAACACAAGTCAGAATATCATTTTGACGAGGACATAGCAAAGTCTCTATCTAAGATAGGGCGACCTAACTACGTGTATGACATAGATGATGATGGAGAGTCCTCAAAAAGTGAGCAATATGAGGATGATACTGAGTTGGCCTATCTAGGCCCTCTTAATTTACGTTATTTTTTACCTTCAGAGACAGTTATCAAGGATAATCAATCATCCATGAGCGATGGAAACTATCAGGAGTTGGATTATAGGGAGCTCCATCTCCCTAACTTCTTATTGCTAGTAGGTAGCAGTGAAGGCCTTCATTATGATAGTGACAATGAAGATGAAATAAAGAGAGCCTATTTAGGACCTTCTTACTTGCATCACCGTAATATACTGTACATTGTAGAGGATATATACAGAGATATCAATATTCATCCTCACCTCAAAGGAAGACCACCTAATTTGGATAGGATTTATCATATGGTATTCCCTAATCCATCAAAATTTAGAGAGCTCCTTGAGCCTAGTGATCCTGTGTTCGAGTCTATCCATAGACCAGATCCAAAGATCCCCATACCCCTAGAACCACATCTCGGGGATGGAAGCTATACAAATTTAGTGTCACATGCATGTGGTCCTTGAGACATGATCCATTCCATCAATATGATATCCATTGATTTGACCACTCCACTTCACAAATCAGCTGATCCTTCCAAGCCATTGTGTTTGAATGTAGATGCTATCGATTGGGATCACGTTGACTCACCACTAGAGCCTGAGGATTTCTTCCCTAATTAATAAATGTTGCAACATTTTCACTTTACGACAAGATGTGCACATGATGTTTATCATGTTGAGGATGCTTCCAATGCAGAATCCATAAACCCAAAAGATGACATCCACTTGATCCCTACGCCTCATAATCTTGAGGAGGGATCCCACATTCAGTAGAGGAAACCTTTGAAGTGGATATCAGTAATGATCCCACCAATCCAAGGAAGGTTAAATTTTGAGAAATTTTATCTCTTGATGAGAATACCAACCTCATCCCTCTACTGAGAGAGAGACCTGATATCTTTGCTTGGACTTATAAAGACATACCTGGTCTAGATCCAAAATTGGTTACTCATAACCTTTCCCTAGATATGTCAAAGAATCCAGTCAAGCAAAAACTTAGGAAGATGCATCTGATAGTAGCCTTAATGGTTAAACATGAATTGCAAAAGATACTGTATGTAGAGTTTGTCATTTCCATCGACTATCTAGAATGGGTATAAAACATGGTACCTATAGGAAAACCTGATGGAAATATTTGTATCTGTATGGATTTTAGAGACCTCAATAAGGCAACACCAAAAGATTAATTTCCATTGCTTAACATAGATGCTCTTGTAGATGCAATTGCGGGTCATAAAATGCTCTCCTTAATGGATGATTTTTCTAATTACAACCAAATTTAGATTAAGCCCAAAGGCTAGCATAAAACCATGTTCATAACACCATGGGGAACATTTTGCTATAAGGTTATACCATTCGGTCTTAAGAATACTAGTGCTAAATATCAATGGTCTATGACATATATCTCATGACTAAATACATAATATCTTAGAATATTACATCAATGGCCTATTGGCAAAGTCATTATGTTTAGAGCATGCAGATGTCCTGAGGAAGATCTTCGATCGCCTGATAGAGCATAATGTCAGGTTGAATCCTAAGAAGTGCGTATTTGGTGTAACTTTAGAAAAGCTATTAGGATTCATCGTTTCAAAGTGAGGGATCGAAGTTGACCCAAAAAAGGTCAAGGCTATTTTAGAAATGCATCCTTCCATAAATATCAAGGAATTAAGAAGCCTCCAGGGCAAGGTAGCATCCATAAAGTGATTTATCACACAATTATCGGATAAATATTGACCCATGAATTGATTGCTACACAAGGGGGTCCCATTCAATTGGGATGAAGACTGTCAAGCAACCTTTGATAAGATTAAGCAGTACCTGGTGACGCCACCAGTGCTAGATCCACCAAGACCAAATGAGCCTTTTTTGCTATATATATCGACAACTAACTTTGCATTGGGAACCATGTTAGCCCAAAAGAATGTGTAAGACAAAGAGCAAGCCATATATTACATTAGATGAACCTTGGTGAGTTACGAGCTAGGATATGCATACGTGGAAAAGCTGTGTTTAGCAGTAGTGTTTGCTACCAAGAAATTATGATACTATATGTTAAGTCATGCGATGTATGTCATATCAAAACAAAATCCTTTGCAATATATGATGAGTAAAACATATCATAATACACGTACTACAAACTGGATCATGCTATTGATAGAATTTGATTTGGAATTCATTAGCCAAAATTCCATTAAGGGACATGTTATAGCTGATCAAATGGCTGAGGCACCTCTTGAAAATAGCAAGCCCCTCACCATTGAGCTTCCTGATAACACAATTTTTACCTTATTAGAAGCACTCAAACCCAAAGATCCAGATAAAAAAGTTGATATGACTTTTTTCTTTGATGGTTCAAGTGTGAGCAAGGGGTCGTACATGAATAGTATTGTTCACGCCGCAAGATGCTCCTATGACCTTGTTGTTCAAGTTGAACTTTTCTTGCACTAACAATAACGTTGAATACGAAGCCCTAATTTTGGGCCTCCAAATAGCTATCGCTATGAATATTAAAAAATTAAATATCTTTGGTGATTCCCTTCTCATTGTTAACCAGATGAAAGGAATTTTTTAATGTTGTTGTCCTATCCTGAAGTCTTACAAATATCTTGTTGATAAATATTTAGCTCAATTGGAATAGTATGACATTAAGGCAATCCCTCATTTTTTGAACAAATTTACAGACACTATGGCATATTTGGGATCTTTATTACCTCAGAATCCATTTGCTAATTTTACTACCATCCACATCAAAACCTTGTCACACTCTACTGTGCAACGCAAAGCTTTGGATAACAAAGAGTCAATCAAAATGATCCATATAGAACCAAACACTGAATGGTTCTACAGAGCTAGAGATTTTCTCAAGAGAGCATCCTAGGGGTCTTTAATCTCGCAGGATCCTACGAGGAGTGGTACTACCATTCACCATAAGGTTGTTTTCTAGTCTGCATTTGTGAATGTTGAACCGCATGGGAACATGCTATCTTGTCAGTTGAGGCTAAGAGCTATCAGAACTAGATATCACAAATATACGACTTTCTTAAGCTTGGTGTAATCCCTTAGCGATTATCATGTGTCGTGAAGCACACATTTAAATAGAAAGTGATAAAGTATGTATTATTAGGAGATATTTTGTATCATTGAAGCTATAATGGAGTCTTCCTTCATTGTCTTGAGCCCCAAGAATAATCTTGGATAATTTCACAAGCTCACGATGGTACGTGCGATGGCCATTTCAGCGATATGGCTATTTTCAAGCACATCCTTCACATGGGTTATTATTGGCCCACTATGGAGAAGGATTACAATGTGTATGTTAGGAAATGTGTTAAATGCCAACATCATGCTAATATTGTGCACCTATCGTCACAGGCCTTACAACCCATTCAAGTGGCTTGGCCATTTGCTCAGTGGGGTTTGGATCTCATCGGTAAGATCTCTCCTCCGTAATCAATATGACATACATTTATTATTATGACTACTGAGTATTTTAATAAGTGGGTGAAAGCAATCTCGTTAACAACGACACCTAGAGCACATATTTTTGAATTCATACTCACCAATATCATAAGTCATTTTGGGATACCATCCAAGATAATTTTAGATAATGGAACGTCATTCAAAAACAAAACTGTGATAGCTTTGATGTTTATGTACAAGATCAAACATAGTTTTGTGACTCAATATTATCCGTAGGCAAACGAGCAGGTTGAATCTTCAAACAAGATAGTGGCATCCATATTGAAAAAGATAGTATAAGAGCACCACAAATAATGACATATCCAACTACCCCTTGCATTATGGGCTTACAGGACTAGTATTCGGACACCCACTGGGGCAACTCAATTTTCACTAGTATATGGTGTTGAGGCCATTAATCCCTTAAAGTTGGAAATTCCAATGTTGTGTGTCATATTAAAAGAGTTCATCGATGATGACACTGTGTGACAAGCTCACCTAGATCAATTGATGCTACTTGATGAACATTATGTGAATGACCTGGAGGATCTCCACATTTATTAGGAGTGCTTAAAATGAGCTTAAAATGACAAAGTCCATCTGAGAGACTTTAAGGTTGGTTATATTATGCTAAAAGAGAACCAATAGAACTCAAATATCCTGCCAAAAATGTGAGACAAATTTGTGTCTAATTGGTTAGGTTCGTATATCATATTTGAGAAGATTGGACCTAGGACATATCGCTTAACATCGTTGGAGGGGGTTGAAGAGCCTGAACCTCTCAAAATCCTTCACCTTAAATTATTTTATGCCTAAAACCATCAAAAGGCCCCAAAGGCATCCGTAAGACCTTTGGTCATCCATTAAAAGGCTCTAAAGGCATCTGCAAGCCCTTTGGTCAAATTAAAAAGTAATAAAATCCAAAAAAATGAGAAAATATCAAAATTCAAAAATAGTGCATTACATTTCATTTGCATCATCACATTCTAGTTATCGTATGCATTTCATATTGCATTGCATTTAGGCATATTCATCCGTCACACTTGCATTAGGATAAATTGTGTTTACAATCTTACAAATGACACCACGTTTGTGTTTCAATCATGCATCTATGCATTATATTTTTCATCCATTTATCACCCTTGTGAGTAATTGTGTTTTTCAACACAACCCTTCTTGTTGCTATGAAGAATATACTAAGGTTTTCTAGTCATTCAACCATATTTAGTGGTCTTCTCAAGAGTTTGGTAGAAATATTGCTTTGCTTTTGTAGATGAGGTCTAGTTTGTATAGCCCTTAGCATATCAGAATCCTATAACTAATTAACAAACTAAATAATCCTAATAAGGACTGTTGACAATTTTATCACATTACACAAGGGGTAGAAAAAAATCAAAAAATTTCCGTTTGTAAAGTGTTTCTTTTTGTTACTTCAAAAGCATTTGTAAGTGTTGCAGCAATTTTGGCTTTCCATGCCACTCCCTTGTATACATAATGAAGAAGAAAAAGCTTCACTACCAAGCAGGCCAAAGAAAATAGCTCCAAAGCACAATAAGGAAAAAGTGTCGCGATATCGCGACATGTCGCATTTTTGCGATCGAAAGCATGAAAGAGGAGCAGAGGCAAAAAGTGTCGTGATATCATGACATGTCCCATTTTCACAGCCGATAGCGAGGGAAAAGCGCCAGCAAGAAAAGTTTCACAATATCGCGACATGTCGCGTTTTTGCAGTCGACGGTGAGGGAAAAGCGCCAGCAAGAAAAGCATCGCGATATCACGACATGTCGCATTTTTGCGATGCAAGAAGCAGAACTGAGCAGAAGACAAAAAGCGTCGCGATATCATGACATGTCGCATTTTCACGGCTCAAAGCGACAAGGGAGAGCAAAGAAGAAAAATGTCGTGATATCGCAACATGTCGCACTTTCGCGACCGACAACAAGGCAAAAACACATAAAGTAAAAGGTGTTGTGATATCGCGACATGTCACATTTTCATGACCGACAGCAAGGAGAAAGCATAGCAAATAAAAGTTGTCGCGATATCGCGACGTGTCGCATTTTCACAGCCAATAGCAAGGAAAGGGCTAAGAAGGAGAAAGTTGTGTGATATCACGACATGTCGCATTTTCGTGACCACCAGTGAGGAGAAGGCACAAGAACGAGAAAGCATCAGGATATCATGACATGTCGTATTTTCACGACTGACAGCAAAGAAGAAGTACCAGAACAAGAAAGTGTCGCGATATCACGACATGTCGCATTTTTGTGACCAACAGCAAGGCAAAGGCACAAGAAAGAGAAAAGGTCGCGATATCGCGACATGTCGCATTTTTGCGACCTACAACAAGTAGAAAGCGTAGCAATTGAAAAGTGTCACAATATCGTGACATGTCACACTTTCGCGACCGAAGCAAGGAGAAAGGGGCAAAGGACGAAAAGTGTCACGATATCACGACATGTCACATTTTCGTGACTCCAAGCAACAAAAGAAGACAAAGGCATAGACATGTCACGATTTCGCGACATGTCATATTTTTGCGATGCAACAAGAAGAACCAAGCTGAAGGCGTAGAAATGTCACGATATCGTGACATGTTGCTTTTTCATGAGGGGCACACACTCCAAGCCGGGTATTTTCTCGAGACCATCAAAGTGCCTCGTAAATGCATCTTTACTTGCCCGATAAGCTCGCTGCTCATTTTTGGCAATTGAAAGCGAAGTATCAGTCAAGCATGGCGGCCACTCGAGCATTGCACCCAGAGACCAAGGACACTCAGACAACTCATCATTGCATATTTTTGCGGTTGACTCGGTCACAGTTACCAGTTCTGGTAATGGATTTGAAAGCTCAGTCTCGAGGGTCGTGAGGTGCCGACTTCACCGATCTCAAGGGTATACTTCACCATTCTATGTAATAATGACTCAGAGGGTCGGGTCCTCTATAAAAACCCAAATTTTATAATGTAAAAAGGGGGGGAACTATCTGCTAGAAAGCTGCTGTAACTTGATGTCCTGTGATTAATACTAAGAGACTTTGAGCTCAATTATTCTCTTTTATGCTGCCTTATGTGCTTGATTCTTCTATCTCTCCTCATTTGTATGTTGGATGTTGAACTCTGCGTCCGATGTGCGATTGGGGATAGTGTCCTAAAACTCATTCGAAAGGATACATAGGAGTTGAAAAACATCTTATTGACTTTCTTTTATGCTGCCTGCCTTACTTGATTCTTCTATATCTCTTTGTTTGTAGACTGATATGCTGAACTTTGTGTCCAGTGTGCGATCGAGGATATTGTCCTGAAACTCGTTTGGGAGGATACATAGGAAGGTTGATATTACGTTTCTTTCATTTTACTCTTGGTGTTCCTTGCTGCTATTCAAGTTATCTATTAGTGATCATGCTTCCTGTTCTCTCCCACCTCAAATCACCGATCTCTCTTCCCTTAACCATTTTTATTTCTTTCTCTAACCCTACTCCTTTTTATTTCTTTCTCTAACCCTTATCCCTTTTATCTCTTTCCTACACTCTTGTCTTCAAACACCCAAGTAGTTTAGCATAGGAGCCGACCTTTCTTCGAAGATTGGCACGAGGGGCATCTCTTCCCTTTGGCCTTTCAATGTTGGTCTAGGTCTAGGGTGCATACATACATTTACCTCAAAATCCTTACCTAGGAAGATTTGATGACCAACATTTTCTGGCATGCCCGGTGGGATAGACTGTATCTGTCTTAGAAAGATCCATAACAGTCAAGGTCCCATATCACAAATCTCAAACCCGTCTTCATCGAGGCCAATAGTTCTAACCAGTTCTTGGTGTGATCCGGTCAGTCTCACCTTCTGAGTGGTAGTGAGAATCGATGCTCTCATTTTCAAAAGACTCTAAGCATCTGGCGACTTTGTTCAACCTAAAAATATTTAAGTCGTAAAGACCAATACCCAAATATGTGCCTTCATGGCAAAAGTCCCCATGTTTTAAGGAAGTCCAAGTTGGTGAATCTCTGGCTTGCCTCCATCTCACAAAATCACCTGGTGACTCTAACTGAGCTGAAGATCTATATTTCTTGATCATAGGCACATTTTTAAATCTAAAATAAGACATCCCAGAGGAATCAAGGTTTGGTGAGCAGCCCTGACCTCACAAGCGGAGAAAGTATGTTCACCTGGTGACTTCGACCTAGTGGCGAAGGACCGTGATCTCTGCAGGATACTGCTATAATGGAGAGGGTATGCTATCCCATATGGGATGATCGTGGCCCTCTGAATCTCTCAAGCTACCATGAAATTCCTGAAAGCGCCTTGGAGATAGTGATGAAATACGATGGCACTGAGGGAATGGCCTTAGAGCACCTTGAATATCTTAATGATTTAAGGTCCATCTTTGACATAGTCCATGAAGATGTCATGGTCAGGCTCCTATTCCTGTCTCTGGAAGGAAGGGCACTACAGTGGTATAGACTGCTCAGGCGTGGAAGCATCTACTCGTGGGATGACTTAGTGGGAGCACTCCTTGAAGCATTTGATGGCTCCCAAGATCCCTTCTATCTTTTGACGTACCTATACACCATCAAGAGAGCACCTTTGGAGAGCATTATGGACTTCAATGTCTAATTCTGTAGAAGCTGGAAGAGAATTCCAGGAGGGGTCCAATCAAAACCCGCCCAAGCCCACCTCTTCTATGTTCGGGCCTTTCACCCGGATATGGGCCTCCTCTTACTGCAATCAGGAGAACAAAGATTTCCTCAAATTTTTGAGGAAGCAATACGAGTAGAGCAGCTCCTGCTCCTATCTAGAAAGTTGAAATGGGGGGAAACTCCATCACTTCCTCCAATAATTGTTGCTCCTGTCTATCCTGCATAGTATTCATCATGGCAGACCCTTCATACGGAGCAAATTCTTGAGTTGCAGTCGTTTATATCTCAAGAGGCGGGTTCCATCCAAGTCCAATGATGGTAATATGCAAGCTTTTCCCCAGCAATGAACAACATGGTTGCTTACAGTCTCCATCAAGAGATGGTCCAAGGAGAAGAGTAGACTCAAGTGGCAAAACCTGAGAACAAAGAGGGCACATTTTTGCACCCTTTTTATGTCCCAATAAACAACACGCAAGCATTCAGCCAGAGTCCATTAGGCATGCCTCATCAAGAAGCTAAACCTGAGGAGGCCCTAGAAGATTACTCTTTGCCAAAGGAGCCCTGTCACCGCACCAGGAGGATGGAAGAACCTGTACCCAGCCTGCAGTTAGTAGATTCTTCAGTATTCTGGTATTGGTTCCAGCCATCACCATGACCAGTACCCCAAGAGGCCCCTCATGCTACGAAATTCTTTGCCACACCATTCATCACCAGTATGGGTACTGGCAAAAGTGATAACCTGCCATGCTGCACTCTATTTGCAACATGGACAACTTTGGGCAGAGGCCAGCCGAACTTCAAGGATCAGCTGAAGTTCAATCAGATCTGGTCCGGACATTGCAGATTCATTGGATAAGCACCCGAAGCTATATTTATGGTAGCAACATGCCAATGATGTCACAAAATTTTGGGTAGATATTGTAAATAGCCCGGCTAGTAAATAAGAGCCGAAAGCACTAAGGTTGCTTAGGAGCTTAGGCACAAACAAAAAAAAAAAAATTTGCTATTAGTGAATGGTCAGAGGAGAAGATAATGGGAATGATTTTGTTTCCCAATGGATAAAGGCCTGGGATCTCTGCATTCAGACTAGCAAAATGCCCCGCGAGCCGCCAAGAATGTTGACAATTTTGTCACATTACACAAGGGGTAGAAAAAAATCAAAAAATTTCCTTTTGTAAAGTGTTTCTTTTTGTTGCTTCAAAAGCATTTGTAAGTGTTGCAGCAATTTTGGCTTTCCATGCCACTCCCTTGTATACAGAATGAAGAAGAAAAGCTTCGCTACCAAGCAGGCCAAAGAAAATAGCTCCAAAGCGCAATAAGGAAAAAGTGTCGCGATATCGCGACATGTCGCATTTTCGTGACCGAAAGCATGAAAGAGGAGCAGAGGCAAAAAGAGTCATGATATCGCGACATGTCATGTTTTCATGGCCAATAGCAAGGGAAAAGTGCCAGCAAGAAAAGTGTCGCAATATTGTGACATGTCGCGTTTTCACGGCTGATAGTGAGGGAAAATTGCCAGCAAGAAAAGCGTCACGATATCGCGACATGTCGCATTTTCACGATGCAAGAAGCAGAACTGAGTAGAAGACACAAAGCGTCACGATATCGTGACATGTCGCATTTTTGTGGCTCAAAGCGACAAGGGAGAGTAAATAAGAAAAAATTTGCGATATCGCGACATGTCACACTTTCGCAACCGACAACAAGGCAAAAGCACATAAAGTAAAAGGTGTCACGATATCGTGACATGTCACATTTTTATGACCGATAGCAAGGAGAAAGTGCAGCAAAGAAAAGTTGTCGTGATATCGCGACGTGTCACATTTTTGTGGCCAACAGCAAGGAAAGGGCTAAGAAGGAGAAAGTGTCACGATATCGCGACATGTCACATTTTCGCGACTACCAGTGATGAGAAGGTGCAAGAACGAGAAAGCGTCGTGATATCATGACATGTCACATTTTCATGACCGACAGCAAAGAAGAAGTACCAGAATGAGAAAGTGTCACGATATCGCGACATGTCGCATTTTTGCGACCAACAGCAAGGCAAAGGCACAAGAAATAGAAAAGGTCGCGATATCGCGACATGTCGCATTTTTTTGACCTACAACAAGGAGAAAGCGCAACAATTGAAAAGTGTCGCGATATCGTGACATGTTGTACTTTCACGATCAAAGCAAGGAGAAAGGGACAAAGGAAGAAAAGTGTCGCGATATCGCGACATGTCGCATTTTTGCGACTCCAAGCAACAAAAGAAGACAAAGGCATAGACATGTCATGATTTCATGACATGTCATATTTTCGTGATGCAACAAGAAGAACCAAGCTGAAGGCGTAGAAATGTCACGATATCGCGACATGTTGCTTTTTCGTGAGGGGCACACACTCCAAGCCGGGTATTTTCCCGAGACCATCAAAGTGCCTCGTAAATGCATCTTTACTTGCCCGATAAGCACGCTGCTCATTTTTGGCAATTGAAAGTGAAGTATCAGTCAAGCATGGCGGCCACTCGAGCATTGCACCCAGAGACCAAGGACACTCAGACGGCTCATCATTGCATATTTTTGCGGTTGACTTGGTCACAGTTACCAGTTCTGGTAATGGATTTGAAAGCTCAGTCTCGAGGGCCGTGAGGTGCCAACTTCACCGATCTCAAGGGTATACTTCACCATTCTATGTAATAATGACTCAGAGGGTCGGGTCCTCTATAAAAACCCAAATTTTATAATGTAAAAATGGGGGGGAACTATCTGCTAGAAAGCTGTTGTAACTTGATGTCCTGCGATTAATACTAAGAGACTTTGAGCTCAATTATTCTCTTTTATGCTGCCTTATGTGCTTGATTCTTCTATCTCTCCTCGTTTGTATGTTGGATGCTGAACTCTGCGTCCGGTGTGCGATCGGGGATAGTGTCCTAAAACTCATTCGAAAGGATACATAGGAGTTGGAAAACATCTTATTGACTTTCTTTTATGCTGCCTGCCTTGCTTGATTCTTCTCTCTCTCTTTGTTTATAGACTGAGATGCTGAACTTTGCGTTCGGTGTGCGATCGGGGACAATGTCCTGAAACTCATTCGGGAGGATACATAGGAAGGTTGATATTACGTTTCTTTCATTTTACTTTTGGTGTTCCTTGCTGCTATTCAAGTTATCTGTTAGTGATCGTGCTTCCTGTTCTCTCCCACCTCAAATCACCGATCTCTCTTCCCTTAACCCTTTTTATTTCTTTCTCTAACCCTACTCCTTTTTATTTTGTTCTCTAACCCTTATCCCTTTTATCTCTTTCCTACACTCTTGTCTTCAAACACCCAAGTAGTTTAGCATAGGAGCCGGCCTTTCTCTAGAGATTGGCATGAGGGGCATCTCTTCCCTTCGACCTTTCAATGTTGGTCCAGGTCTAGGGCGCATACATACATTTACCTCAAAATCCTTACCTAGGTGGATTTGATGACCAACAAGGACTAGGGGAAGATGAATGCTACAAAGCGGGACTAGGTATCCTGATGTGAAAATTTTATTCTTGCTTATCTCCCTGTGTGGACGGTTTGGGAAATATTGATAGTGGCAAAAGGACAAGCTTGCTTCCTACTCGAATAAATCCCTTGCTTACAAATAAAGGAGTAAAATCCTAGAATAAATTTCCCAAGTGAAATTACGAAGTTAAATCCTCAGAAACCAAATCAAATCAAGATCAAATTCAAAGTGAAATCCTATCAGTATCAAATCCCTTGCTCAAAGAAGAAGATATATATATATATATATATGAAAAAAAAATAAAAGTACAAAATAAACAATGGTTTTTATCACTAAAATAGAAGTACAAAATAAATAATGATTCTTATCACTTTACTTGAGCAAGTATCCCAAAAAATTAAATAAAATAAAGGGGCAAGCTTGAATACCTAGAATTATCAGTACTACCATACCTTATGCATGACAATATATCTGATACATTAGAATTTTGCTTTTGTGCAGACCAATGTTTGAATGTGGAAGAGCTAGCTTCAGGTGTCTTGTATCACCTAGTAGTCTAGTCCAACTAAAATATAAACCTAGGATTGGATAGACATTTGAGGATCCCCAATCTTAGCAATGGGCTAAAATAATCCCACCTGACATCGGGGTATGCTTATGCCTTATCTAAATATACTCATTTGCACACACAAAGATAATGAACAGTTAGGATCTATCCTAGTGAAAGCCTTATGTTTCAGAAGCCTAGTATGACTAGTATACAACTTTTGCTAAGTCAACTAGGGTGTTTGAGTCTCATGGAAAACCTCAAAAATTTCCAAATAGCAGCAAATAATTTTCAATGCAATCATAAAAATTAATTTTCTTTTATGAGAGTTTGTTTATTAGAAATTATTTGTAATATAGGCTAGATACCAAATGGATGTCATAAATGATATTTAAACAGCCTATATATATATATATATATATATATATATATATATATATATGAAAAAAAAAGAAAAGTACAAAATAAACAATAGTTTTTATCACTAAAATAGAAGTACAAAATAAATAGTGGTTTTTATCACTAAAATAGAAGTACAAAATAAACAATGGTTTTTATCACTAAAATAGAAGTACAAAATAAACAATGATTCTTATCACTTTACATGAGCAAGTATCCCAAAAAATTAAAGAAAATAAGGGGGCAAGCTTGAATCCCTAGAATTATCAGTACTATTGTACCTTACGCATGACAATATATCTGATACATTAGAATTTTGCTTTTGTGTAGACCAATGTTTGAATGTGGAAGAGCTAGCTTCAGGTGTCCTGTATCACCTAGTAGTCTAGTCCAACTAAAATATAAACCTAGGATTGGATAGACATTTGAGGATCCCTAATCTTAGAAATGGGCTAAAATAATCCCACCTGACATCGGGGTATGCTTATGCCTTATCTAAATATACTCATTTGCACACACAAAGATAATGAACAGTTAGGATCTATCCCAGTGAAAGCCTTATGTTTCAGAAGCCTAGTATGACCAGTATACAACTTTTGCTAAGTCAACTAGGGTGTTTGAGTCTCATGGAAAACCTCAAAAATTTCCAAATAGCAGCAAATAATTTTCAATGCAATCATAAAAATCAAATTTCTTTTATGAGATTTTGTTTATTAGAAATTATTTGTAATATAGGCTAGATACCAGATGGATGTCATAAATGATATTTAAACGACCACTGACTATGTTATACATATTATTTTAATTTACAAAATCTTATGAACAGAAACAATACATCATTGCATCTCACATATGGGTGCCCAATAGATCAAAGCATATAATAAGATATAGCAATTACATCTCATGATTGTTATACATTCGATGGTGTCATCCATTAGATTGTCAAACTCATATTGCATTCATACATGATGTTTTAAGAGATTAAAGCATACATATCCATTTCAAAAAAAAATATTATCAAAGAAACAAAGAAATTATGCAATACATACATGGCATAAATCATGTCATAACAACATATATTAAATGCATACAAGTATAGCAAATTACACATGCATTTAACATAAAACATCGCATTCATATACATTCATCATAAGTAGTCCATATACACATGTATATCATTGCATCTCAAATCATACATCCATCATCTAGCTAGAGCATGTCATCCATACATCACATCACATAGCATAAAATAAGCATCACATCTAAACATTGCATCCATATGCATATCATAAAACATAAAATAATAAAAATGATAAAACAACACATATAATGAGTCTCAATATTAGATCATATATATGTGTATCAAAAAATAGATAATAGACAATACACTAACATGTGTAAAAAAATACCCATAGGCTACATCTGTGTAGGTCCTCGAACTTACACTAAAAAATGGTACAATAACATCTAGTATAAGATCAATACTAAGTAGTAGCGCCTGAACCCCCGAACTGAGAGGCTCCACTATCGCCTCCACCATCTCTGTGAGTCCTCTTGGAGCTAGCACTAGAAGTCCTCGATGACCTGTGTGATCTATGAATAGATCTAGTCAAGGACTGTCCTATATCTCGAGTGTGAGTCCTTTGAGACCCTGAATCCATGGGTATCTCTGGAATCTCACCCTTGAGTATCCAAATCGATCATATCAGAGTAGAGATATCGGTAGCACTTTGTGCATCATCATCGATATGTTGTTGTACCAAAGCTTGGAGTCTCCTGATATCCATCCCTTGGTCCAACCTTGCTAATACCTGCTTAGCTGGTGCTACTGGCACTACTGGTACTGCTAGAGTAGCTAGAGGTGCTAGAGCAACCTGTGATGAGGAGGGGTCTACCCTCCCATCCTGGTAGACAGTAAGCTATGCTATTGAAGCATCTAGCTAAGACTAGGGGAGGATGCGTTGCCCTGTAATATTATGTATCTTTATGTCATATATAGTGATCTTAGCCTCTAGAGTGGTCTTATCATCCTCGTAGCTGCACCATCGAGTCTGTCCTACTGAATTTCAAGATTGGAGATCCCCACCTTTGTCTCCAAAGTGGTAATGGTGGTATCTCGATGCAAGAGTTGTGTTTACAAAGAGCCTACCTAAGTCTATAGGCTGGAAATCTGGGCTCTAAGCTACCCAATATCATTATCTGGTGGTGCCTTAATCTCCTCAAGAGCATCATCCTCCTCCTTAGTTGGTGGTGCCTCCTCTATAGCTCCCTTTCCCCATCTACTCTTAGTCCTATGATAGACTCGATGACCATGAGGATCTATTTATGCACCCTTGCTACCCTCTATTGCATCATCTAGGACCCTACCCAAGGGGCCCTCAAAGCCCCACCATACCCTGAGTATCCACCATGTGTCAAACTCTAATGTAGTCCCTACATTGGTTAGACTTGATTCATAGAAGTCATTGTCCTCCTCACCTAGTGGAGTAATCCTAGGCCAGGTCAAGTCCCTCTCTAGGTGGAGGTGACGGTAAATAGTCAGTAACTCTGGTATATCTTGCCTGATGCTAAAATGTTTGAGGATGTGAGATAAGTAGAAGAACTCCTATACCTCAAACTTACGTCTAAGGAGCCATCTATCTTTGCATGCCCTACATAGCTAGTCATCAACCTTCTGCTATGGAGGGAAGTATAGATATGGGTGTCATTCAATTTGATCCACCTGTAACCCCAAGAATCATGCAATGTAATGAGTCAGGTCCCCTATGTGAGACCTACTCCTAAATCCCTCCTGTTTGCAAGGCTAGCTTACAACATAATACTGGTACACTATTACAATGGTGCCAATCCTCAAAGGTAGCTTGGTGGGATGCTCGATCCTGATATGCTGCCACTACCATATCTATAGCAACAAGCTACACCAATGCCAAGTCAGCTCCTTCGGGTAATTTGGTACAACTCATTATAGAGCTATGCTAATAGTGCACTCCCCAGGATAGTATCAGTGGGACTCATGAGGAAGTCAAAAAACCTAAATAGGAGGTTCCAAGGGAACCTCGCTCCAAAAGAGTCGGGCGGGATGACCTACATAATCAAGTGCATGAAGATAGTTGTACGCTCAGTGAATATTCCTGTCGTATACCAATCCTCAATGTGGACTCCTCCATGGTTTGAGTCATGTTGTACCTCCTCATAGCGCCATCCAAATATCTGGGCAAATACTATCCTCTTCACTTCAATCGATGAATATGTGATGGCCTCTCCATCTAGAGGGATATAGAAGATGTGGTAAACATCCTCCTAGTTAACTGTCATCTCACCTATCAATAGGTGAAAGGTATTGGTCTGCGCATCCCAACATCGAGCCAATGCAGCCATGTAGGTCTGGTCGGCCCAGATAGTAAGGAGGCACAAGATATAGCCAAATCCCATAGCATCAAACTACTCTGGGTCCTCCTGAGAGAGGGTGTCGTGCAGGTTACGAAGGATCTCAGATTCCCTCGCCTTGGCAGTCAAAGTCTAGCATAGAGGATAATAAGGTAAAAACAATTAAAAATCAAACCAAAACAATAAAAAACAATTTAAAAATGACAAACAAAAGTAAAAATCTCAAAAACATCAAAAAAATGGAATAATGCACTTCAAAAAATCAAAAAGATCAATTAATTCTGCTAAAAATAAAAAAATTGAAAAAAAATTAAAATTTTTGCTAAGGTTGTCGAACCACGGTTCAGATCCATGGTTGGGATGGTGATCAAAATTTTGACCATTTGAATTTGAATCCTGTCATGACTGATAGTCATGGTCCCCAAATTGATAATTGGGAACCACACCTGCCAGCCACGGCTAGGAAAAATGACCTTTTTAGGGTCACTTTCCATCCCAAGACACCCAAAAATTAAAAATCCCTTCCCTCTAAGCTAACCTAAGCTAATCCTAACTAGGGTGAGGTTCATTACCGGTAGTTTAATGAGGTTAATTTAGCCCATTACTTAATGAGGTTTATTTTAAAAATTGATAAAAACAAATAATGAGTGAGGATGCGTGCTTCTACCTTAATAGCACCGACTCCTCCAGGTTGGTCCACCATCGGTGTGGATAAGGGTGAGGTCAAAATACGGCAATGTTTTGTATCAGTTTTGTCTTCTTCCCTCTCAGAGCTCTCAAATTTTCAAATGCTACAGGAAATAATGAAATTTTTAAATTGCGAAAAATCCTTAAATATTTCCAATTTCAGCCCTGACCATGCCTGACAACCGTGGTCCCCAAATTAGGGTTTCTTTCCCAAGGGTTTGACCCATGTTTAAGAAATTTAAAATTTTTAGCTGCTGCTGACAAGCACGGTGAGCAACCTATAATAAATTCTCTCAAATCCCACCATGGGAAATTCTAAAAATTTAAATTAAAAATATGAGCCTGCTCAAAAAATAAAAAAAAATCTAAAAATAACAAAAAAATCAAAAACCAAATGCGCCTCATATCTAGTTATTTACCCTATACACTTGGTAGTTGCAGTGACTTGTGCTCCATGCAATCCGATAAGATGAGTAAATTACCATAAGGATATTTGGGGCAAATTCATCATCATGGAATTACTATGCTTCATTTCAATCCCTAAGAAGGCCTAACGGCCGGACTGCTCCATGGGAACGAGGTATTCATCTTAATTATTCTATGATATTTTTAGCAGATCATCGACAAATATGATTCAACACAAGCATAATTGGCATTGCTATCATTTTGATTTCCTAAAAAGGCCATTGAGGCTGGACCGCTCCAGGGGATAGAGATGTACAATTACTATTAATAGTTGCAATCATAGCTGATTAGGCCTTGCAAAGATTCAAATGCTAAATTTTAATTTGTTTAAATCATTCATAGTGGTCAAGCGACTCATCGCTTCATTTAATTGTCATTACCCTCATCGACTCGTCACTTGAGGGGGTAGTCATAATATCATAATCATAATCAAAGTCAACAGAAGATCCCTTGATCATAGATCTCTTGATCTTGTCAAAATTATGTTCATCTTACAAATCATTGCCAATGACTATCATAAGCTTACCCTTTGCTTGGGATAAAAAACAAATATGATAGTTAAGTTAGTAGCTCTCCTCCTTTCATATCTATATGGCGCAGAATCCTATAGTATCCTCGAGCTACCCAATCACTGCTGGAGCTTGCCAAAGCTTTACAAATTTAAGCCTTCCATCTAGTTGGAAGCAATGATTCTAGGATGTGCATCCTTTTGTAGGACCTGGGGCATCTAATGTTGATCAGACTAATGATCATCATGCAACCTACGACATCATTTTAGGAGATCTATTTTTACTCAGTGTTGTTCGATCTCATAATGCATCTCAAAAGGGGCATCTGTAGACACCTAAAATGCATCATGTCGAGGCGACTACTCATATGGGACATGATAGAATACCATATGGAAGACCTTGGACAGATACCAATGTATAGTAGTGGTTTTTACCACTCATTTGGGCACCTTTGCCTAGTCAGTGCTAGCCACTGTTGACACCCACGATTAGTAGAGCTGATTGTGCTTGTCAGTCGCAATCAAGCCTCAAAGTCAGTTGATCTTTGACTGATTCAAAGTTGGTTCCAAATCGCAATTTGGTTACGGATTGGAGTGGTTTGAGCAAGGAAGGTTCTGGATCTTTCTGTCCAAAAAACTCAATTGCCCATTCTTGATATTTTCTTCCTCATGAAGTTAGGACATAGCCCTTAAAGGTGCTATAAAACCCCTCTCTAAATTGAGAAATTTTTTGGAGAAACTTTCAATTGAGCACGACAAATACCTGTTGAGATAAACACTCACTTGTGTTCTTTTAGAGAAAGTTTTGTCATTGTAATTGAGATACTAGGATGTCAATTCAAGCCATGGAAGTCCTAGGATGCTAGGAGAGCCAAGAAACATGAATTATTACAATCTACACGTCATCAAAGTAATTAAACCACTAAACCTATCAGAGGACACAAAGGCAACCCTTGACCATCAATTTATCAAGGAGATTTGAGGATTTGACCCCTGATTGGAGGGTAAACACATTTCAAGCCTCATTGTGGCTGTTAGCCATGGCTAACAGTGCTCACCACACCATAGAGCTACGGTCAGGGTATAATCCCTCATTTCCTTAATTTTTAGTTTAGCAATCTGCTTTAGTATGTTAGATTAGGTATTTTACTGGTTCATTTACTTTCTTAGAGATTTTTGACCGTAGGATTTAGGAGTTTTATGCATCTTTCCTTCATGTTTGCAAGTAGGGCATAATGGATATTTTTCATGTTATAATGTTATCATTTGCTTAATTAGGAGCTTAGATAGATTGATATATGTTCCTTGCATGTTTCTAATAGCATATTATCATGTTTCAACTAGATTAGCATGCTTTTATTCACTTTCTTGATTTCATACTCTTTATGTCATCTTTTGATATTATGTCTCCTAAAAGCCTCATCAAGAGAGGCCTCCTTTGTTACTAATTGCTTCTTGTTGTTTCTTGAATGCAGGATTAATAGGGTCATGCCATTCAACGTAGCAAATACCTCTAATCATGGAGAATAAGGTCATCGACACCTTAGACCAGTTCATGTCATCCTGAAAGGTATTTTGATTGCATCTACCCTTGAGAGGGATTAGACACTATTGTAATTGATGTATCAAATGGGTATCCCTAAGAGGGATGAATCTATAATTTGACTCCATTGAAATTAATAAAGGATTCCTTGTATTTGTTTTATTTATTGTTTTCAATTTATGCATTGCTTATTTGTGATCAACATTTGACTCCTATACTAAGTTTAGATATAGTCTATCACAAAATCCCACTTCCCTATCCCACTATCCATACCAAACCATATCTTGTAATGTATCCTACATGAACCCAAAATATATTTCTAACCTCTCATAGTGGAAAAATTGGTAATCCCAATGATGGTTGATGAACCACTACCTCCATCTCACTAGAGCCAACTACCATGCATCTGCATCCCAACTTGGGTGGTCTTTATATGGATGCCAAATGATGTCATAACTCTTTATATTATATATATCCTAAAATGCCTAGCCTAGGCCCTCATTGTAAGGATGAGTGTGTCTTACCTCAAATACATAGCCCCATTTATGAGCATAAGGACCTCCCAATAATTGTTTCCCCTAATAGATTTGGTGGCCTAATCATAATAATGTGGTCTCAAGTTGATACCTACAACATGGTGCAACAAGAAAGACTTCTTAATTAATTATAGGTAACCTAATGTAACTCATGGTATAATACTATTAATATGGTTGAACCTCCATGTAAATATTGGCTAGTTATCATTCATGTCAATCATAGCCTCTCCCATTGCATATGGAAAAAATATTTTGCTCATATTTGACAAGATCACACTAGACACCAATGCAATTAGTAAATACTTATATCTCCAAGGCATCTCGATTAGAATATGACATTGGTGCTAATTATAGAGTGAACCACCTAAATGTTTGGATTTCCTAGTAACCTCTACAAACATCTCTATTATCACCAAATATTTCTCAATGGGATACAACAAATTGATACCTATAAAATATGCCACACATCTTTTAGTGTGACTTTGCATTCCATCTCTTTTCTAGAGTTGTTAATAATGCCTTGTCAAATTCTACTTAGTGCATAGTAACCACATAGTAGAGCCCAACCATGACTAGTAGATAATAGTCTGCCTTATTCAAGTTTAGTAAAATATACTTGAGAGTGTAGTGTCATCTATCTCATTTTTAGAATTCTCAATGGTAGCTACAAGAAAATAATAAAAAAATTAAAATCATCATCATAATCCCCAAAATAATCTAAATAACTCATCAATCATTTTCTTAAAGTTTTTTGGATAAACCAATCATCAATATTTGTCAAGCATCAATCCTAGCCTAAATCATAAATTTATAGCTTATGTCTCTTTGATCATTCATCATAAATTTAAATTTTTACATCAACATCAAAAGCATCGCCTAATTGCAAAAATACTAGCACTTTTTCTAACCATACATACTTTTGATTTAAGATGCACAATTGTGCACTAATGAATTTTTTATGTCAACCGCATATAAAATGTAGGTGTTAAAAATACACCAAAAAATTATTAATTTTTTTTTTTTTAAATTTCACGTTTCTTATTTGTTGAGTTCATACTCCTAGCATGGGCGATCAAACTAGGTTGTTGTGATGTCTAAGGTGTAGGATATGGGCCATCATATTTCATCTTTAAATGAGATGTTAGAGCTCAAAATTTTATCCCTCATAGTAAAAATTATTATGTTTACCCTACCAAACTATTTTTACATGCCCCATCTCACATATTTGATCACAAAGAAATAATTTTTTTTATCATTCTCTACATGCAATAAGTTGTGGTCAAGTTGTCTCATTGCTCTTCACTCATCTCTTTGAAAATTATAGGGGTACACATATGCATACATGCAATTTATTGTCATCAATGATCTTTATAATATATTAGTCTTAAAATATAAAATTAGGATAAAATTAAATCAAGCAAAAAAATCACTAATCCATAAGTCGAGCCTTAGTTGATCTTATCTTTCAAGCAGGTGTTAGGGCATTTAATGCATCATTTTTTTATAAATTCATCTTTTGATGAACACATTAGACACCTAAATTTTATCATATCAAATTCTAATGAAAAATAGAAAATCATAAGCCATTTATCATAACCAAGCCACATCTAGTCAAACTAAATAAAAAATCCAAAGCCGAAACTTAAGGTGTGTGACATCTAAGACACAAATTATATACTAATCTTAAAATATTTCCATACAATATCAAAATATTCAAAACTCATCATAGCCTCATTATTAAAACTGATTATCATAGTTTAAATCAATTTGATCAAAATTCATATTTGCTATTCTTCTTTGTCACTAGCATTGGCCTTATGATAATAGAGTCAATGACACTATTGAAGTCTCGACCAAGCTATTGACTAATTTTTGAGTCATACAATTAATTTTCTGTGACAACTCAACATAATATATCATCTCTTCACTCAAATATATTTGTTTAGTGGTTCATATTTCCTAGCCATGCTATTAACTAAAATGAAAGAGATTTAAAAAGTAGGTAGTTAATTTCCTATACCAACTCATGTCCTCCTTAGTCATGTCACATCCAACAAGTGACTATAAAATATAGCCAACAAATCAAATTTCTATTTTTCTTTCAACAAAGTAACCTTCCACCTTGGTCTCAAGTAAGGCAAATCTATAATAAAGCATCCAATCATTCATTGATGCATCATATAAAGTTATCTTGACAATTGGAAATTACAATTCTAAACCTTTTACATGCATTACACTCTTTGCAATCATAACTTCTTGGTCTACTACAACTACTTGGTGGCT
This sequence comes from Wollemia nobilis, assembly GCA_028583015.1. Classification (NCBI taxonomy): domain Eukaryota; kingdom Viridiplantae; phylum Streptophyta; class Pinopsida; order Araucariales; family Araucariaceae; genus Wollemia; species Wollemia nobilis. Next base: position 21,373,900 of record JAQPPZ010017235.1, read on the forward strand.
CTTATCTTTATGCTTTAGATATTTTTCTAGAAATATCATGCTTTTTCTAGGAGAGGCAAAAGTTGCATGCTCAAATAAACCTATTGTGGAAACTCTTTGGGTGTACATCAACTCTTGTACACTCATTGAATGAGATTTTTCTCTAAAATTTTGCTTTAGTATGTATCACTTTTATCTTATTATAGATTATCACTAGTTTGATTGTTCTCTTTTATTAAATTCTTATTCCTTACGTAAATATATTATGCATGTGGAATTTAGTGATTTATTCAAGAGATTTACAAATTGCATGGTTATCCTACTACAAAAAGGTATGTAAATTCAAAATATTTGTCTTTTATATTTTTATTAGCACTTGATTTTGGAAATATTCACTCTATTGTGTTCTATAAATAGAACTCTATATCATATTTTTTTTGTATTTATAGGGCATTTTGCAATGCACATCTTCTGCTCATGCTAATATTTCTCTTAAAATACTTTATGCAGAGCTGAACTGAGATAAGAAATTCAATGCCATGGATAATATAACCATGATTTACAAAATATTAATGAAAGAAACATTCATTTCAATAACAAAAACATAAATGCATGAAACATAATAACAAAATAATTACAAGAATTTGAAATGAGAAATGTTACTATCATAGGTCTCTTTGAGGGGGTAACCTCCTTACAATATATGCAAATTCTTCTCTAACCCATGAGAGTTACATCCTTCCCATTTTATAACATTTACAAAAATATTTTCTAACATCTTATGACAATATTCTATGAAATCCTACTATGGTATTATTCTAAGATAATATTCCTAATTACCTAATTTATGACAATTACATTCATAATACCAACAATTGCATTTATAATTTGAAGTTACATTCATAATACCGATGGTTACATTCATAATTATATGAAAACAAATATATTTTATGACAAAAAAAGATTCTATGACAACACACTCTCCTAACTTAACATGTGACCCATTTCTAACTAAATACATAGTCCACCTTATTACAATAACATATACCCCAATGTAATACAAGTGTCACATATGTAACATGCCACCCCCCTTTAAATAAGCTTTGTATTCAAAGATAAAATATGGGTTACTACTGCTGAAAGTCCTATAATATCTCTCATGTGGCATCTTCTGGTGTTATTCCTTGCCATTGAACCAAAACCTCAATGATATCTTATGAGCAAAGATTTCAGGTTCAATGATCCAAAATGGTTGCAGGATACAAAATAATGGATCTCTCTTCATACAATTCAGGAAGGATAGTCTGTACTTGAGTATGTGTGCCTACCACCTTTTTCAAGCAAGATACATGGAATATTGGGTGAATCTTGGATGTGGTCGATAGTTCCAACTTGTAAGCAAACACCCCTATCTGACGTAGTAGCTTGTAGGGCCTATAAAACTTGAGTTTTAGCTTATGTTGACCCTTTTTTTTGAGGTATAATTTTTTATAATATTGAAGATGAAGGAAAACCATATTGCCTTCTACAAACTCCTTCTTAGTTTTGTGTTTGTTTGCTTGCTATTTCATGTAATTTTGGATGGTAGCCAAATTTTGCTTAAGAGCTACTAAGAATTCCTACTTGCAACTAAAGATTATGTCCACTACATCTACCTTCGAACTACCTGTCAAGTAAGAGGTGAGTGTTGGGATGCTTGACCATACACAGCTTCATATGGTGTCATCCTTATGGTAGTGTGAAAAGTGATATTATACTACTATTTGACTAAGGGAAGCCATTAACTCCACTTGGATTGATTATCTAAAAAAAAACAATGGAGATAGATATCAAGACATTTATTCACCACCTCTATTTGGCCATCTATCTAGGGGTGATATGATGTGCTTATTTTCAACTAAGTCCCTTGAATTCCATGTAGCTACTCCCATAATTTACTAGTGAATATCTTATCATGGTCATTGATGATGGAATGTGGACTCCCATGGAGTCGAAATATTTAATCCATGAAAATTTCTACTATTGTTTTGGAAGTATAAGGATGACCAAGGGATAAAAAATAAGTATATTTGGTTAATAAATCCATGATTACCATTATTATTGATTTACCTCTTGAGATAGGAAGGCCTTCAATGAAGTTCTGTTGGTCACGAATCTGCCACAGGAAAGGATTTTCTATAACTATGCACCCTAGACCCGGCCAACATTGAAAGGTTGAGAGAAAGAAATGTCTCCCAAGCCAATCTCCAGAGAGGGTTGGTTCCCTTACTAATCTAAGCTTGGTTTCAGATAAAAGTTGCAGGAAAGAAATTGTAAAAATGTAGAAAGAAATGGGAAATAATCAGAAAGAGATGGGAAATATGGCCACAAGCTGAATTTGTAAAATCGGGGACAGACAGATCAACAACAGGAATCTATTTCAAGCATAAAAACAGCATATAACAAGAGATATTAACATAGTTCACTTACAACCTTGTGCAGACAACTTCCCAGGATCACATTCCAGAATTCACTTTCTCATCAGCAACATTTAAACTCAGATGCAGAATTTAAATCTCACAGCAGATGAGAAACATGAGCATAATGAGAAATGCACAATAGAGAAGGAAATCACACATAAAATTCCTTGCAAAATCTGAAGTCAAATCTCTTATTCATGCAGAATACTTGATAAGTTTTTCTCGCGGCCTGTCTCCCCCTTTTTCTTGAGATATACAATGATATTTATAGAGGACTTGCCTCTCTGCAGTATTTTAGAATATTAAATAGCCTTTCATGGAATCCAGCAAAATAAGCACTGAAAAACATCAAGCCGACTTCTCATGGATCCAGCAAAATAAGCACTGAGAAAGAAAAACAATCCCGTGAAATTTGCTTATCTGTAGCATTTAAAATATAAAACAAGCTGTCATGGAATCCAGCAAATAAGCATTTAAAACAAAAAGCAGACTTTCCCGGGACCCACCAAATGAGTGCTAAAAGAAAACAATTCCCGAAATTTGCCTCGAAGAAATCGCAGACCGAACTGGGACCCACGTGTCTTCATTAGTCGTGAAAACGTGACAAGTCGTGAAAATGCGACATGTCACGATTTCGCGACATCTTTTTTTGCCTTGTCCTTTTGCTACCATGAACCGTGAAAATGTGACATGTCACGATTTCGATACATCTTCCTTTTGCTGGGCCTCTTCACTGCTCTTTGTCACGAAAATGCGACAGGTCATGATTTCGCGACGTCCTGTATTTGTCTGCATGTTTTCTACTTCTCAGCGAAAACGCGACAAGTCGCAAAAATGTGACATGTCATGATTTCACGACGTTTTTTGTCTTTGCCTTTGTTGCTGCTTCCAGGTCGCAAAAACTCAACATGTCTTGAAATCGCGCTGCTTCGTACCATTCTGCTTCTTTCCTGCTCCGCTGCTCCAAAAATCCAACAAGTCCCAAAATTGCTACATATTCGGATTCTTTATCTCCTTCACTACCCTAAACTATGAAAACGTGACATTGCATGATTTTGCGACGTTTTCTGTCTTTGGATCTATCTTCCCTTCTGCGTCGCAAAAATCTGACATGTCACGATTTTGTTACCACTTTTCTGCATGCTATACGGTCCTACTTCTTAGCTGCAAAAATGCAACACTTTTGCCTCTGTGTTTCTTCAACTTCCACCATGTCGCGATTTTGCTACAAGTTCTGCCTCCTTGGACTTTGCTGTTTGCCAACCGCGAAAATGGAACACTGATTTCGCTACAATTCTTTGCACTTAGTCTTTCTTCAACAATGTGTCATGAAATCGCTACCATTTCTTGCCTTCTTCACTGTTCCCACTTTTTGTCACGATTTCGTGACGTCTTTGTCTTGCTTGGACTCATTCTCAAAAGTGTCGTGAAATCGCTACGATTTTTTGCCTTAGACTCTTTTCATTCACCTGAACCACGACCACGCAACACGTAGCGATTTCGCTACATCCTTCGCTTAGCTTGGCTTCATCATACAACTAGCACGAAATCGTGACCATTTTACACCTTAAGCCTTTCTGTCCACCTATGCCACAAAAATGCGATGCATCGCGATTTTGCTGTCTCTCGCCTTTTGTACCTTGTGTAATATTATGTCGTGATATCGCTACAAACTTTACTGTCATCACCCTTTGCTGAGTTATGTCGTGATTTCACGACGATTTGGTTGCGCTGCCCCAGTTGACCATTTGACCACGATTTTGAAACACGTCGCGATATCGCGACGATTTCTGACTGTCTTCTCTCTCCTCCATGAACCCGTGAAAACACGACATGCGCGATATCACGACAATTTTGAACCCGAGCTCTCCATGCTGATTTTGGTCATGATTTCGCGACGATTTTGTCGCTCTGGCTCCGTTGACTGCGCTGACCGTGATTTTGAAACACGTCACGATATCGCGACGGTTTTAGACTTTGCTCTTCTCTGCCCTTTTGCACCGCGAAACTGTGACAGGTCACGATTTTGCGACACATTTGGCTTTTTTTCTCTCTCCTCAAAAGACCCACGATAACGTGACATGTCGCGATATCACGACGGTTTTGCTACAGTGCCCTCCATGCTGCTTTTTGTCACGATTTCATGACAACTTTTGGACTTAGGCATTTTTTGCATCAAAACCTGTAGAGGAGTTAGAATTTCAATAGCTTATGCATGAATAATCAACAATCAAAATAAATGTGGCAAAAATGCCAACATTCTTGGTGGCTCACGGGGTATACAGTTCTGCTGTATGCAAGAATCCATTGGGCAACAGAGTCATGAAAACTTAGAACAGAAAGGTAGCTGGGGTTCATCTCGAGGACTCGTAACAACTTTTGCTAAGATGAAACTCCAAGAATCATGGCTGTAAAATAATCTCCATGAAAGCACCAGGGATACAAAAATGGAAATGAATGGAATGAGATCCTGCGGATGCGCAGACGATGGAATGCAAATGGAATGGTGATATGATGGAATGGTGAAGTGGAGGAGTGATGCGGTAGATACAGGAACAGAATGCTTCTGTGCTACCAACTGCGATGTAAGGGGAATGGAAGTGAATGGAATAAGGAATGATAAGGTAATGAATGAGAATGGAATGGGATATGAACTGTAGATAAATGCTAAAATAACAATGGAGTTAGAAGAAAGGGAAAAGAAGAACCGGGAATATTAGGAAAGGGGAAAAGAAACAACAACAGTGGCTTAATTACTGCAGAAGAAAAAGGAGTAGAAGAAGGAGAGAATAAAGAGGGGAAGAGAATAAAAAGGAATGGAAAGGAAGAAATTGATAGGAAGCCACTAACTACTGGGACGAAAGAAGAAAAAGAAAGAGAAAAAAAAAAAAACGTACCTGCAGGCTCACATGCAAAAAGAGCCGAAATGGAAAACAATATATTTATTTATTTATTTTTGTTTTGCTATATACAAGGTGATACTGGACTAACGATTCATGAAGCGTAGGCTTTCAGATGAAAGCCGTTCACTGAAATAGGAAGTGGGCTGCCATCCAAATCCTCCAGATAAAACGAATTTGCTGCACCAGCACTGACAATGCGGAAGGGACCCTCCCACAGAGCATCAAACTTCTTGTGATTCCCAGGCTTGGCTTTGTTTTCATTCCATTTCAGGACCAAATCACCCACCTTAAGTGGACGATCTGCAAAATTTTTATGGAACCATTTTGAAATAACCTGTGTGTGCTTAGCAAACTCCTCATAGGCCAAAGAACGTTGCTCTTCCAATTGTAACAACTGAGCCAACCGCATATCCATGGAATCTATATCTGCTTCATCATCCTAAAATTCCTGCAACTGCTGCAATACTGGCAATTCTAAATGAACAGGCAACCTTGCCTCTTTTCCATATACCAGGGCATATGGTGAAGTCTTGATAGACTTCTTGATTGAAATCCTATCTGCCCATAAAGCTTGATTCAATAGAAGGTGCCATGATCTCTTGTTATCCCCCAAAGACCTCTTTAAAATCCGGAGCAAATTTTTATTTGTGGACTCTGCCAAGCCATTTCCATGAGGATAATAGTTAGAGGATGTCTTCAGGAAAACACCATACTTGTTTGCAAATTCAGCTAACTCAGCTCCAATAAATGGAGTCCCATTATCTGTCATAATAGCATCAGGAATGCCAAAGCGTGTAATTAACCCTTCAATGAAAGAAATCACCACACTTGATTTGCAACCTTGGTTGGAATAGCTTCAGACCATCTTGTAAAATAATCTGTAGCAGTTAAAATATACTTGTGACCAGCTGAAGAATTTGGATCAATAATCCCAATAAAGTCCAACCCCCACTGCTGAAAAGGTGCTTCAACCTGAATTGGATGCAAAGGCAATGATGCATTTCTAACCCTTCCTGTATACCTCTGACATTTGTCACATGCTTGGGCAATCCTGAAAGCATCTGTGAACAAGGTTGGCCAATAGTAACCAGCCCGAATTATTTTTAAAGCCATCGGTCTACCTGCATAGTGTCCTCCTGATATGCCAGAATGAAACTCCTCCAGGAGTCTAGCCTTCTCTGATTCCTTGACACACCTTAAAAGAACGCCATCAATGTTCTTAAAAAACAATCCTTCTGGTAGTAACACATACCTAAGAGCTTGCAGACGAAACCTCCTCCGTTGTGAGGCATTTAACTGTGAAGGGCATTTACCAGTTGTGAAGTAATCAATGAGGTTATCTGCCCAATCTTGTTCCTGTACTAAGAGATTCATCAGACTGTTATCTCTAGCAGAATTGTCTACTTGATAATCAACCATTCCAGATGCTGCAATTTTTGCTAAATGCTGGCATAAGGCTTTACCCTGCACTAGCTTAGTCGGATGAATCTCAACATCAAATTCTTGAATTTTGGTGACCCAACCAGCGCGTTTATCACCCATCTCACCTTGAATGATAAAATTCCTTACATCGGGATGTATAACATAGACAACTGTCCTACTTTGAGATATGAAGTGCTTGAATTTTTTAAGAGACTTCATAACAACATACACCTATTTTTCAATGAAATTATATTTTGCCTCATGAGGTAAAATAACCTGACTAAGGAAAGCAATGGGCCTTTCATTCCCATCATCTCCTTTCTGTGTGAGTACTACGACATAGCTTTCATCCTCTCCAACAGCGTATAGAATGAAATCCTTTGAATAATCAGGATTAATCAATACAGGAGCTTGCACTATTCTGTCCTTAATTTCCTGGAATGCCTCTTTCCTCTGAGTTGTCCATTTAAAGTCTGCATCTTTCTTCAACAACTCAGTCATGGGCTTGACAACTTGAGCAAAGTCAGAAATAAATTTTTTGATAAAATTGATCTGCCCAAAGAAAGACTGCAGCTCTTTCTTATTAGCAGGGAGTGATAATTTTTTCAATGCTTCAACTCGGGATGGATCTATTGCCAAACCATCTTCTGAAATGACATGCCCCAAGAGTTTACCTTCCTTTACTACAAAAATTGACTTCTTTGGATTAATGGAAATACCAAACTCTCTACATTTTCCAAATATTTGCCTCAGATGAGAACAATGATCTTCCCGTTTATGTGAAAAGACAGTCATATCATCAAGATAAATAACAATAATCTTGTTCAAAAGCTCCTCAAATGCAATGTCCATGGCCCTCTGGAATGTGGCCCCAACATTGGATAATCCGAAAGGCATGCGTTGATAAGCAAAAGTACCCCACTTAGTTGTAAATGTTGTCTTGTACTGGTCTTCATCCCTAACCCAAATTTGGTTATATCCAGAGAATCCATCCAACAGATGAGAAACACCGAGCCCCAGCAACAACATGGATGATCTGATCAATACGAGGCAAGGGATAGTGATATTTCAGGGATGCACGGTTCAGATTCTAAAAATCTACACACAATCGTATGTCTCCATTTTTCTTTCGAACCGGAACCAGATTAGCAACCCAAGTCGAGTGCTTAACCGGGTATATAATCTTGGCTTGCAGCATTTTCACTAGTTCGGCCCTCATGAGAGTCTCAATATTTGGATTTACTAGTCGCTATTTTTTCCTGAAGGGTTTGACTCCTTCTTCCAACTCAATAGTGTGTTGAATTATCTGCTTATCATATCCCCTCAGATCTTCATAACTCCAGGCCACAATGTCAGAAAACTCCTGACACAATTGTCTGATCTCTTGCAATTTTGCAGGGGTAGAATCAGTTCCAATCTTGATTACCTTACCAGCCTCCAACTGCAGCTCCATATATTCTTTCTTGTCAATCTCAATTCGATGTTTCTTGGACCGATCATTCTGATCAAACAAACTTTCTAGAGTGATAAGACCCTTCGGAATATGATTATTCCATAACTGAATCAGACCATCAGTCTCTTCGTGCTCCAAAGTTCTTCCTTTGATAGTGGCAGCTTCTTGAATCAAAAAGTTAACAATTTGCTCATCACTCTCGAAGACTTGCCAGAAAGTATCCTTGTCTGGGACACTAGGTCTGTACACCATCCTTACTATCTTTGGTTTCTTCACTACCTGCTCAATGGGAGAAAAATTTGCTCCAAGAGATGCTAGAAGATCTGCATGCTTGTTCAACTCTCGAGAAATAGCTTGAATATTCAGAGCTGTGAAAGACTCAAACAGATCCCAAACTTGGTTGCGGTATGCTTTAAGATAATGTTGTTTGGAAATACACTTGTTTGTTACTTGGTTTACAATAAGCTCAGAATCACCAAAAATCTGTAACTGTTCGATTCCCAACTTTTTTGCCTTTTTCAAGCCTAGGCATAATGCTTCATACTCAGCAGCATTGTTAGTACAATTCCAAGTAAGACGGTATGAATATGTTCTTTGTAAACCAGAAGGAGAAATCAAAACAATACCTGCTCCTGCACCATTTTTGCATCTTGCCCCATCAAAATATAGCTTCCATAGTTGATCCGTGACAGAACTCTGATCATCTTGGTTAGGAAAAACCTGCATTGCACCATCCTCGGGCTTTGTGATAGAATAACAACCGATTTCAGTCTCCAGCATGGCATTGAAATTAAGCATTGAAAACTCATCCTCCAACTGAAGCTCATACAGAACTTCATCCCTCAAATCAGAACCTTCTAACTCTTCGGTTAGCATGTTGACAGACTGCCTGGTTTTTCCTGCTTCATCCAACTTTTCAATATGAAAGGAGGAAGGTTTTTCATTATAAATCCGAAGTCTCTTTCCTTTGAAAGGGATCTCCAAGTGGGAATAATCCAGTGCAAGGTAACCCCCCAATTTTGCAGTAAATTCTCTGGATAAGCACATACTGAAATACGGTTCTAGATCAACCACAACTATTTCCTGAATAACTGTAATCTGAGGCATAGTATGTAAAACAATCGAAACATCCTTGATTACCCCCACTATTTTCATAGGAGTCCCATCCAACTGCAAGACACCAGGGCTACTTCGTGTGTATTCCATACCCATGACTTCGCAAACTGCCTTTGGCATGACAGTCGTTGCAGCACCGGAGTCAATCATGCAGTTATGCACAATCCAACCCTCCATCCTAAGTGACAGATAAAATGGGGGTGGTCTATTTTTGCCAGTGGCTGAAGTGGTTAATGCTTGAGCAAAAATTGTTTGGGTAGGACTGCTCCCACTATCTTTCACAGATTTCAAGGATTCTTGCAATAAATCTACCTGTCCAGGTAATTGTAATGCATCGAAAAGACTAACCTTAGCTGGAGTCTTCTTCAATTCTTCAACAATATTATATGCAACTACAGTAGGTTCCTTCTTTTCAACAGGAGGTTCATATTTGCTCTGATATTGCTGAGTAGCTTCTACCCTCAATATTTTAGTCAATGATGGGTATTTAAGCTTTTCTCTGGCTTGTTCTTCTGTTTCAGTTCTTGCCTGTGAGGTTGAAGCCCTTTCTTGTACTCTGTCCTTCACTTGTAATGGAACAGGATCTTTCAATAGAATAGGCACATCTGGCTCTGGCATTAACGTAGGAGCTTTCATCTATTTCTTCAGATCAGCTGGTACTTTTAATGGTTCTATCTCAAAAGGATTTACTGAGACAGGCTTCTTTCCAGTTCTAGTAAGAACTGAGACTTGTTCTTCAGATGGAACCATAAAGTTATGATCTATTTCTGAGATCATGTTAATCTGCCCCCCAGAAGAACTTGCAGACAATGTCTGCACATAATTCAAATGAACCATACAGGTCTCTTCACTGTGTGGATCATTGCATGTCGAGCACCAATATGTTCTTTCAGCAAGAACTGCATCTTCATTAGCCAAAACAGTCAGGTTCTTCTCGGGTGTTTTGCTTGTTGAAGCAGCTTGTTCTCTAGTAATTGGCGGGGGTTGAAATCTCCTAGGCTGGAAATCTCGCTCAGCTTGCTTTCTTTCAATAAGCGTGATTTTATTACCCATTGCTCTTATTGCAGAATTGGCAGATTTTACCTCTTGCAAAAGTGTTGTATAAGGATCAGGGTTTACAGGTGTAGGAGGTGCTGGTAAGAGCAAAGGTGCTGGTGGTGCCGGTAATGCTGGAAATGAGGTGGAAGCAGGGAATGACAGAATGCTGGGTGCAGGCAACTGGGGAACAGTTGGAATGGGTGCGATCTGAGGTGCACTTGAGTTCCAGGAAGGAACAGGGTACATAGAAGACATAGATTGCAAAAATGAACTAGGATATAAATGCTGTGGAATATCAGGTAAAATGGGCATTGGTACCTTTGGAGGAAGTCTACCAATTGCAATCAAGTCTGCCTCCGCCTTGTGTGCTTGCTCGAACAACTCCGGGAATGTCATCACGTTGGACTGCCTGATTGCCAAGCCAATATCTGTGTTGAAGGCTCGAAGATAATAGAACGTAGCTTGCTCATGGGTGGGCCGAAGTCCTTCGGGCACTCGCTGCCAGCTTCTGGTAAACCGAATATTAAAATCTGCTATAGCCTCCTGCGGGTGCCTCTGAATTGCATTAAACTGATGCAACAATGAAAATGGATCAGCCTGTTCATGAAAATTCTTAATTAACAGCTCTCCTAACTGATCCCACGACGCAATAGTGCCTGGTTGCAGAGATCTATACCAATACAACAATTTTCCTCTCAGGGACAAGACTAATAATTTCACCATCACATCTTCGGCTGTTATATCATGAATGGCTGCCAAAGAGGCTACATCATGAATATGTTCGTATGCAGTTTTACCAGTACCATCATAAGTTGGCAAGGCTTTCAAAGCAGCTTGAGGGACTGGATTTTGAGCCTGTAAATTTAAAGCTCCTGAACTATTCCATGCTGAGAACTGCCTGGGTGGAGGGTTCTGGGCCATTGGGATTTGGATCTGTTGCTGAGGAGATGGAAAACTAGTAGCAACACCAGGACGTTGTGAGGATTTTGTAGAGGATGCAAGTGATGGGGAAACCAACCTGGGGTGTTCACCTATTTTTGTGTTGTCAAGTTCAAAAAACTCAACAAGGTTTTCAACTTTCTTGGATTTTGATCTCGTGATCATGAAGTACAACTCTCACTGTATCCACGTTCAGAGATTTCTGGGTAATGCAGAGTCGCCAAATATTTTAACTATACAGCATGAAGACTTTTAATAAAGAGTGCCTACGATCAAGAAATCTGGATCTTAAGCTCAACAGAGTCACCAGATGAACTTACAATCTCCGCTTTGAAGTCAAGACAGTTCATCAGAATCTTGATTCTTCCGGGTGTGAAAATATGGGACTTTAAATCAGTCCCACCGGGCGTGCCAAAAACTATTGGTCATGAATCTGCCATAGGAAAGGATTTTCTAAAACTATGCACCCTAGACCCGGCCAACATTGAAAGGTTGAGAGAAAGAAATGTCTCCCAAGCCAATCTCCAGAGAGGGCTGGTTCCCTTACTAATCTAAGCTTGGTTTTAGATAAAAGTTGCAGGAAAGAAATTGTAAAAATGCAGAAAGAAATGGGAAATAATCAGAAAGAGATGGGAAATATGGCCACAGGCCGAATTTGTAAAATCGGGGACAGACAGATCAACAGCAGGAATCTATTTCAAGCATATAAACAACATATAACAAGAGATAGTAACATAGTTCACTTACAACCTTGTGCAGACAACTTCCCAGGATCACATTCCAGAATTCACTTTCTCACCAGCAACATTCAAACTCAGATGCAGAATTTAAATCTCACAGCAGATGAGAAACATGAGCATAATGAGAAATGCATAAAAGAGAAGGAAATCACACAAAATTCCTTGCAAAATCTGAAGCCAAATCTCTTATTCATGCAGAGAACTTGAAAAGTTTTTCTCGCAGCCTGTCTCTCCCCTTTTTCTTGAGATATACAATAATATTTATAGAGGACTTGCCTCTCTGCAGTATTTTAGAATATTAAACAGACTTTCATGGGATCCAGCAAAACAAGCACTGAAAGACATGAAGCAGACTTTCATGGAATCCAGCAAATAAGCACTGAGAAAGAAGAACAATCCCGTGAAATCTGCCTATTTGTAGCATTTAAAATATAAAACAGGTTGTCATGGAATCCAGCAAATAAGCATTTAAAACAAAAAGCAGACTTTCCTGGGACCCACCAAATGAGTGCTAAAAAAAAACAATTCCCGAAATTTGCCTCGGAGAAATCGTAGACCGAACTGGGACCCACATGTCTTCATTAGTCGCAAAAATGTGACAAGTCACAAAAATGAGACATGTCACGATTTCGTGACATCTTTCTGTTGCCTTGTCCTTTTGCTGCCATGAACCGCAAAAATGTGACATGTCACGATTTCGCTACATCTTACTTTTGCTGGACCTCTTCGCTGCTCTTTGTCATGAAAATGCGACAGGTCACGATTTCGCGATGTCTTGTATTTGTCTGCATGTTTTTTGCTTCTTCTCCGCGAAAACATGACAAGTCGCGAAAATGCGACATGTCGCGATTTCGCGACGTTTTCTGTCTTTACCTTTGTTGCTGCTTCCAGGTCACGAAAACTCAACATGTCTTGAAATCGCGCTGCTCCGTACCATTCTGCTTCTTTCCTGCTCTGCTGCTCCAAAAATCCAACAAGTCCCGAAATCACTACATATTCAGCTTCTTTATCTCCTTCGCTACCCTAAATCGTGAAAACGTGACATTGCATGATTTCATGATGTTTTTTGTCTTCGGCTCTATCTTCCCTTCTGCGTTGCGAAAATCCAACATGTCATGATTTCGCTATCACTTTTCTGCATGTTGTACGGTCCTGCTTCTTAGCCGCAAAAATGTGACACTTTTGCCTCTATGTTTCTTCAACTTCCACCATGTTGTGATTTCGCTACAAGTTCTGCCTCCTTGGACTTTGCTGTTCACCAACTACAAAAATGGAACACTATGCGATTTCGCTACAATTATCTGCACTGTCTTTGTTCAACAATGTGTCGCAAAATCGCTACCATTTCTTGCCTTCTTCAATGTTCCCACTTTCTGTCGTGATTTCACGACGTCTTTTTCTTGCTTGGACTCATTCTCAAAAGTGTCGCGAAATCGCTACGGTTTTCTGCCTTAGACTCTTTTCATTCACCTGAACCGCGATCACGCAACACGTAGCGATTTCACTACATCCTTCGCTTTGCTGGGCTTCATCATACAACTGGCACGAAATCGTGACCATTTTGCACCTTAAGCCTTTTTGTCCACCTATGCCGTGAAAACGTGACGCATCACGATTTTGCTACGTCTCTTGCCTTTTGTACCTTGTGCAATATTCTGTCATGATATCGCTACAAACTTTATTGTCATCACCCTTTGCTGAGTTATGTCACGATTTCACGATGATTTGGCTGCGCTACCCCAGTTGACCATTTTGACTATGATTTTGAAACACGTCGTGATATCGTGACTGTTTCTGACTTTGGCTTCTCTCTCCTCCACGAACCTGCGAAAACGCGACATGCGCGATATCGCGACAATTTTGAACCCGAGCTCTCCATGCTGATTTTGGTCATGATTTTGTGATGATTTTGTCGCTCTGGCTCCGTTGACTGCGCTGACCGCAATTTTGAAACACGTCGCGATATCGCGACAGTTTTCGACTTTGCTTCTCTCTGCCCTTTTGCATCGTAAAACTGTGACAGGTCACGATTTCGTGACACATTTGGATTTTTCTTCTCTCTCCTCTAAAGACCCGCGATAACACGACATGTCGTGATATTGCGAAGATTTTGCTACAGTGCCCTCCATGCTGCTTTTTGTCATGATTTTGCAACAACTTTTGAACTTAGGCGTTTTTTGCATCAAAACCTGTAGAGGAGTTAGAATTTCAACAACTTGAGCATGAATAATCAACAATCAAAATAAATGTGGCAAAAATTCCAACAAGTCCATGAATATATCTATCCACGAGGACCCTATAATGGTTAAAGGTTGAAGTAATCTTGGTGTACTAACTGATTCCCATTTTGGCACTCAAAAGTGTCACAACTATCCACAAATAGCTTGATATCTGATTTCAACCCTGGCCAATAGAAAATAAGCTTTACCCGTTCATAGGTTTGTAAAATCCTGTGTCTCCTTTTATCAGATATGAATGAAGATATTGGAGAATTTAATATTTAAGTTCTAAGGAAGGTGAAACAACAATTTGATGCTTATAGCATAGCTCCCTCTATTTCTAGGAATAAAAGGGATGATCCCTTACTTTAAACTATAAATATTGAATAATATTTACATGTGCGAGGTCTACCTACCATTTATACCTAAGTATATCTAACCAATTAGCCTTACTTATGGACACTGTATATAGGATATCTTGTGTTTTAGCCAACCTAGAAAGAGCATCAACAATGATATTTTCCTTCCCTTTGCAATAGACTATCTCATAGTCATATCCCAAAAGTTTAGCGACCCATTACTATTACTCAAGGGAAGAAATTATCTACTACAAGATATACTTAAGGTTGTGATGATTAGTCTTGATGATTAAGTGTCACCCCAATAAGTATAGTTTCCAATGGAGGATGACGAAGATGATGGACATCATCTCCTTTTCATAAATTGATTTGGAAAGGTTCCACCCTAAGAGGGCCTTGCTTATGAAAGCAAGTGGCTAACCTTCTTGCATAAGTACTACCCCTAATCAAAATCCTAAGGCATCAATTTCAATCATATATATTGGAAATATTGGGTACAAGGACTCCTATACGATATATGGCATCCTTGAAAGTAAAAAAATATTGCTCAATTGCACTGTTCCATGTGAATGCATCCTTCTTAAGCATAGATATTAAAAGATCTATTGTCTTCCCATAGTCATTGATAAAATTTTGGTAATATCTAGTATGGCCAAGAAATACCTAAAGGCTCTTGAATATTTTAGGCTTGGGCCACTCCTTTATTGCCTCAATTTTACTTTTATATACTTTCACAAAAAAATCCAAATATTATAATTTAGTTACCCCAAAGGTGCATTTATATTGCTTGACATACAATTGGTTTTCCTGCAGGACCTTAAAAATATAATTGACATGTTGGTGCTCTTCCCATATTTTACTATATATCAATATGTCATAAAAAAAGACGAATACAAATTTTTAGAGGTAGGGTTTTAAAACCCAATTCATCAAGACTTATAAATTTGATGGTGCATTGGTAAGGCCAAAGGACATGACCAAGAACTCATAATTCACCTTATGGGTCCTAAAAGCTATTTTAGGAATGACATCCTTGTGAACGTAAAATTTGTGATAACCTGATCTAAGGTCCAACTTGGTGAAATACTGAGCACCATGCAACTCATCCAATAAGTCATCAATCACTAGAATGGAAAACTTATCCTTAATGATGATATGATTGAGTTCATGAAAGTCTACACACATTCACCATGACCCATCCTTCTTTCGGAGTAGTAAGACTAGAGCTAAAAATGGGCTTGTGCATAGATGGATGGATCCTGCATCTAGTAATTGTTGACAATTTTGTCACATTGCACAAGGGGTAGAAAAAAAATCAAAATTTTGTATAGTCTTTCCTTTTGCAAAAGTATTTCTTTTTGTTTGTAAGTGTTGCAACAATTTTGGCTTTCAATGCCATCCCCTTGTACACAAAATGAAGAAGGAAAAGCTTCACTGCCAAACAGACCAAAGAAGATAGCTTCGGAGCAAGAAGTGAAAAGTGTCATGATATCATGACATGTTGCATTTTCGTGATGCAAGAAGAAGGACCAAGCTGAAGGCATAAAAGTGTCGTGATATCGTGACATGTCACATTTTCGTGGCTGACAGCGACAAAGAAGCGTAAACAAATAAAAGTGTCATGATATCGTGACATGTCTCATTTTCATGATCAAAATCCAAGAGGAAGAGTAGAAGGGAAAAGTATCACGATATCACGACACATCGCATTTTCGCGGTCGACAGCGACAAGGAAGGGCAAAGGACGAAAACTGTTGCGATATCGTGACATGTTGCATTTTCGCGGCTCAATGACAAAAGGGACCAAGAAGAAGAAAATTTTTGCGATATCGCGACATGTCGCATTTTCATGACCGATAGCAAAGAAAGAGCGCATGAAGGAAAATTGTCACGATATTGCGACATGTTGCATTTTTGCGACCGAAAACGACAAGGAAGGGCAAAGGACGAAAAGTGTCGCAATATCGCGACATGTCGCATTTTCATGGCTCAGAGTGAGAAGAAAGTGCTTGAAGGGAAAAGTGTCGTGATATCATGACATGTCGCATTTTTGCAACCGAAAGTAAAGAAAATGTGGAAGAAAGAAAAGTGTCACGATATCACGACATGTCACATTTTTGCGATCGACAACAAGGAAAAAGCGTAGCAAGGAAAAAACGTCACGATATCGCGACATGTTGCATTTTCATGATGCAAGAAGAACCAAGCTAAAGGCATAAAAGTGTTGTGATATCGCGACATGTCACATTTTTGCGGCTCAAAGCAACAAAAGAAGCTGAAGACATGGAAATATCGTGATATCGTGACATGTTGCTTTTTCACAAGGGGCACACACTCCAAGCCGGGTTTTTCCCGAGACCATAAAAGTGCCTCATAAATGCATTTTTACTTGCCCAATAAGCTCGCTGCTCATTTTTGGCAATTGGAAGTGAAGTATCAGTCAAGCATGGTAGCCACTCGAGCATTGCACCTAGAGACCAAGGACACTCAGACGGCTCATCATTGCATATTTCCATGGTTGACTCGATCACAGTTACCAGTTCTAGTAATGGATTTGAAAGCTTAGTCACGAGGGTCGTGAGGAGCCGACTTCTTCGATCTCAAAAGTATACTTCACCATTCTATGTAATAATGACTCAGAGGGTCGGGTCCTCTATAAAAACCTAGATTTTATAATGTAAAAAGGGGGGGAACTATTTGCTAGAAATTTGTTGTAACTTGATGTCCTGCGATTAATACTAAAGAGCTTTGGTCTCAATTCCTCTCTTTTATGCTACCTTCTTTGCTTGATTCTTTTGTCTTTCTTCATTTGCATACTGAGAAAGCTGAACCCTGCATCTAGTGTGCAATCGGGGACAGTTCCCTGAAACTCATTCTGAAGGATACATAGGAGTGGAAAAACGTCATATTGACTTTCTTTTATGTTTCCTACTTTGCTTGATTCTTTTGTCTCTCTTCGTTTGCATACTGAGAAAGCTGAATCCTATGTCTGGTGTGCAATCGGGGACAGTACCCTAAAACTCGTTATGAAGAATACATAGGAAGGTTGATATTACATTTCTTTCATTTATTCTTGGTGTTCTTTGCTTCCATTCAAGTTGTCAGTTAGTGATCATGCTTCCTGTTCTCTCCCACCTTAAATCATTGATCTCTCAACCCTTACCCCTTTTTTATTTATTTCTCTAACCCTTACTCCTTTTATTTCTTTCCTACACTCTTATCTCAAAACACCAAAGTAGATTAGCATAGGAGCCAACCTTTCTCCAAATATTGGCACGAGGGGCATCTCTTCCCTTTGGCCTTTCAATGTTGGTCTAGGTCTAGGGCGCATACACTCACCCAAAATCCTTTCCTAGGCAGATTTGATGACCAACAGTTTTTGGCATGCCCAATGGGACAAGATTGTGTTTGTCTCAATAAGATCCATAACCAGTCAAGGTCCCATATTGCAAATCTCAAACCCATCTTCATCGGGGCCAATAGTTCTAACCAGTTCTCGATGTGACTCGGTCAGTCTCACCTAACTAGTGGTAGTGAGAACCGATGCTCTCATTACCGAAAGACTCATAGCATCTAGAAACTCTGTTCAACCCAAAAATCTCTAAGTCGTAAAGATCGATACCTAAACCTGTGCCTTCATGGCAAAAGTCCCCATGTTTTAAGGAGGCCCGAGTTTGGTGAATCTTTGGCTTGCCTCCATCTGGAAAAATCACCTAGCAACTCTGAATGAGCTGAAGATCTAGATTTCTAGATTGTAGGTGCCTTTTAAAGCTGAAAGAAGACACCCCGGAGGAATCAAGGTTTGGTGAGTAGCCTTGAACTCACAAGTGGAGAAAATTATGTTCACCTGGCGACTCCGACTTAGTGGCGAGAACCGTGATATCTGTAGGCCACTGCTATAATGGAGAGGGCATGCTATCCCATCTGGGATGATCGTGGCCCTTTGAATCTTCAAAGTTACCATGAAATTCCTAAAAGTGCCTTGAAGACAGTGACAAAATACGATGGCACTAAGGGAATGGCCCTAGAGCACCTTGAATATCTTGTTGATTTAAGGTCCATCCATGACATATTCCATGAAGATGTCATGATCAGACTTCTGGTCCTATCTCTGGAAGGAAGGGCGTTGCAGTGGTATAGACTGCTCAAGCGTAAAAGCATCTGCTCGTGGGATGACTTAGCAAGAGAACTACTCGAAGCATTTTATGGTTCTCAGGACCCCTTCCAACTTTTGATGTACCTCTCCACCATCAAGAGAGCACCTCTGGAGAGTGTTACAAACTTCAATGTCTAATTTTGCAGAAGTTGGAAGAGAATTCTAGGGGATATCCAACCGACGCCTGCCCAAGCCCACCTCTTCTATGTTCGGGCCTTTCACCCGGACATGGGCCTCCTCTTACTGCAATTAGGTGAATGAAGATTTCCTCAAATTTTTGAGGAAGCAATACGAGCAGAGTAGCTCCTGCTTCTATCTGGAAAGTGGCAGTTGGGAGAAACTCCATAACGTCCTCCAATAATTGCTGCTCCTGTCTATCCTGCACAGTATTCATCATGGAAGATCCTTCATACTAAGCAAAGGCCTGAGATGCAGTCATTTGGAGCTTAAGAGGCAATTTCAATCCAAGTCCAACAATGGCAATATGCAAGCTTTGCCCTAACAATGAATAATATGGTTGCTTGCACGGGCCAAGAACAAGAGCAGTCTCAAGTGGTAGAATCTAAGAACAAGGAGGGCACATTTTTTCACCCTTCTTGTATCCCAGTGGATGGCACGTAAGTACTCAGCCAAAATCCATTAAGCATGTATCATCAAGCTTAACTTGAAGAGACCCTAGAATATTACTCTTTGTCAGAGGAGCCCTGTCATCGCACTAGGAGGATGGAAGAACCTGTACCTAGCCCACAGTTAGTAGATTCTTCAGTATTCTGGTATTGGTTCCAACCACCACTACAACTAGTACCCCAAGAGGCCCCTCATACGGTGAACTTCTTTGCCACATCTTTCATCAATAGTATGGGTGCTGGAAGAAGCCACAACTCACTGTGGTGCTCCCTGTTTGCAACTTGGACAACTTCAAGAATAGGCCAGATGGACTTCAAAGATCAGCCGAAGTTCAATAAGATCTGGTCCTGATATTGCAGGTTCATCAGATAAGCACCCGAAGCTGGGTTTATGGTAGCGGTATGCCAATAATGTCGTAAAATTTTGTGTAAATACTATAAATAGCCCGACTAGTAAATAAGTGCCAAAAGCACTAAGTGTTGCTTGGGAGCTTAGGCACAAACAAAAAAAAAAAATGCTGTCAGTGGATAGTCAGAGAAGAAGATAATGGAAATGCCTCTGTTGCCCAATGGATAAAGGCCTAGGATCTCTACATTCAGACAAGCTAAATGCCCCGTGAGCTGCCAAGAATGTTGACAATTTTGTCACATTGCACAAGGGGTAGAAAAAAATCAAAATTTTGTATAGTCTTTCCTTTTGCAAAAGTATTTCTTTTTGTTTGTAAGTGTTGCAGCAATTTTGGCTTTCAATGCCATCCCCTTGTACACAGAATGAAGAAGGAAAAGCTTCACTGCCAAACAGGCCAAAGAAGATAGCTTCGGAGCAAGAAGCGAAAAGTGTCGCAATATCACGACATGTTGCATTTTTGCGATGCAAGAAGAAGGACCAAGCTGAAGGCATAAAAGTGTCGCAATATCGTGACATGTCGCATTTTCACGGCTGACAACAACAAAGAAGCGCAAACAAAGAAAAGTGTCACGATATCGTGACATGTCTCATTTTTGCGATCAAAATCCTGGAGGAAGAGCAGAAGGGAAAAGTGTCGCGATATCGCGACATGTCACATTTTTGCGGTCGACAGCAACAAGGAAGGGCAAAGGACAAAAACTATCGTGATATCGTGACATGTTGCATTTTCGTAGCTCAGTGACAAAAGGGAGGAAGAAGAAGAAAAGTGTCATGATATTGCGACATGTCGCATTTTTGTGACCGACAGCAAAGAAAGAGCGCATGAAGGAAAAGTGTCGCAATATCGCGACATGTCGCATTTTTGCGGCCGACAGCGACAAGGAAGGGCAAAGGACAAAAAGTGTCGCGATATCATGACATGTCGCATTTTCACAGCTTAGAGTGAGAAGAAAGCGCATGAAGGGAAAAGTGTCACGATATCGCGACATGTCGCATATTCACGACTGAAAGTAAATAAAATGCCCAAGAAAGAAAAGTGTCGCGATATCGTGACATGTCGCATTTTTGTGACCGACAACAAGGCAAAAGCGCAGCAAGGAAAAAGCATCGTGATATCACGACATGTTGCATTTTTGTGATGCAAGAAGAAGAACCAAGCTGAAGGTATAGAAGTATCACAATATCGTGACATGTCACATTTTCGCGGCTCAAAGCAACAAAAGAAGCTGAAGACATGGAAATGTCATGATATCGCGACATGTTGCTTTTTCGTGAGGGGCACACACTCCAAGCCGAGTTTTTTCTCGAGACCATCAAAGTGCCTCATAAATGCATTTTTACTTTCCTGATAAGATCATTGCTCATTTTTGGCAATTGGAAGTGAAGTATCAGTCAAGCATGGCGGCCACTCGAGCATTGCACCCAGAGACCAAGGACACTTAGATGGCTCATCATTGCATATTTTCATGGTTGATTCGGTCACAATTACCAGTTCTAGTAATGTATTTGAAAGCTCAGTCATGAGGGCCACAACGAGCTGACTTCTTCGATCTCAAAAGTATACTTTGCCATTCTGTGTAATAATGACTCAGAGGGTCGGGTCCTCTATAAAAACCTAGATTTTATAATGTAAAAAGGGGGGGAACTATCTGCTAGAAAGCTGCTGTAACTTGATGTCCTGCGATTAATACTAAAGAACTTTGGTCTCAATTCCTCTCTTTTATGCTGCATTCTTTTCTTGATTCTTTTGTCTTTATTTGTTTGCATACTGAGAAAGCTGAACCCTGTGTCCGGTGTGCAATCGGGGACAGTACCCTGAAACTCGTTTTGAAGGATACATAGGAGTGGAAAAATGTCATATTGACTTTATTTTATGCTGCCTACTTTGCTTGATTATTTTGTCTCTCTTCATTTGCATACTAAGAAAGCTGAATCCTACGTCCGGTGTGTGATCGGGGACAGTACCCTAAAACTCGTTTTGAAGGATACATAGGAAGGTTGATATTATGTTTCTTTCATTTATTCTTGGTGTTCTTTGCTTCCATTCAAGTTTTCAGTTAGTGATCGTGCTTCCTGTTCTCTCCCACCTTAAATCACCGATCTCTCAACCCTTACCCATTTTTATTTATTTCTCTAACCCTTACTCCTTTTATCTCTTTCCTACACTCTTATCTCAAAAAACCAAAGTAGATTAGCATAGAATCCAGCCTTTCTCCGGATATTGGCACGAGGGGCATCTCTTCCCTTCGACCTTTCAATGTTGGTCCAGGTCTAGGGCGCATACACTCACCCAAAATCCTTTCCTAGGCAGATTTGATGACCAAAAGTTTTTGGCATGCTCGGTGGGACACAATTGTGTCTGTCTCAGTAAGATCCATAACCAGTCAAGGTCCCATAACATAAATCTCAAACCCGTCTTCATCGGGGCCAATAGTTCTAACCAGTTCCCGGTGTGACCCGGTCAATCTCACCTGACTAGTGGTAGTGAGAATCGATGCTATCATTACTGAAAGACTCATAGCATCTGGCAACTCTGTTCAACCCAAAAATATCTAAGTCGTAAAGACCAATACCTAAACCTGTGCCTTCATGGCAAAAGTCCCCATGTTTTAAGGAGGCCTGAGTTTGGTGAATCTCTTGCTTGCCTCCATCTAGAAAAATCACCTGGCGACTCTGATTGAGCTGAAGATCCAGATTTCTAGATCGTAGGCACATTTTAAAGCTAAAAGAAGACATCCCGAAGGAATCAAGGTTTGGTGAGCAACCTTGACCTCACAAGCAAAGAATAGTATGTTCACCTGACGACTCTGACTTAGTGGCGAGAACTATGATATCTGTAGGCCAATGCTATAATGGAGAGGGCATGCTATCCCAACTGGGATGATCGTGGCCCTCTGAATCTTCAAAGTTACCATGAAATTCTTGAAAGTGCCTTGAAGACAGTGACAAAATACGATGGCACTAAGGGAATGGCCCTAGAGCACCTTGAATATCTTGTTGATTTAAGGTCCATCCATGACATATTCCATGAAGATGTCATGATCAGACTTTTGGTCCTGTCTCTGGAAGGAAGGGCGCTGCAGTGGTACAAACTGCTCAGGCGTAAAAGCATCTGCTCGTGGGATGACTTAGCGAGAGCACTACTCTAAGCATTTAATGGTTCTTAGGACCCCTTCTAGCTTTTGACGTACCTCTCCACCATCAAGAGAGCACCTTTGGAGAGCGTTACAGACTTGAATGTCCGATTCTATAGAAGTTGGAAGAGAATTCTAGGGGATATCCAACCGACGCCTGCCCAAGCCCACCTCTTCTATGTTCGGGACTTTCAACCGGACATGGGCCTCCTCTTACTGCAATCAAGTGAACAAAGATTTCCTCAAATTTTTGAGGAAGCAGTATGAGCAGAGCAGCTCCTACTCCTATCTGGAAAGTGGCAGTGGGGGGAAACTCCATCACTTCCTCCAATAATTGTTGCTCTTGTCTATCCTGCACAGTATTCATCATGGTAGATCCTTCATACTAAGTAGAGGCCTGAGATGCAGTCATTTGGAGCTCAAGAGGCTGTTTCAATCCAAGTCCAACAATGGCAATATGCAAGCTTTGCCTTAACAATGAATAATATGGTTGCTTGCAGTCTCCACAAGGAGACGAGCCAAGAACAAGAGCAGTCTCAAGTGGTAGAATCTAAGAACAAGGAGGGTACATTTTTGCACCCTTCTTGTATCCCAGTGGATGGCATGCAAGTACTCAACCAAAATCCATTAAGCATGTCTCATCAAGCTTAACTTGAAGAGACCCTAGAAGATTACTCTTTGCCGGAGGAGCCCTGTCATCGCACTAGGAGGATGGAAGAACCTGTACCCAGCCTACAGTTAGTAGATTCTTCAGTATTCTGGTATTGGTTCCAGCTACCACTACAACCAGTACCCCAACATGCCCCTCATATGGCAAAATTCTTTGCCACATCTTTCATCAATAGTATGGGTGCTGGCAGAAGCCACAACTCACTGTGGTGCTCCTTGTTTGCAACCTAGACAACTTCAGGAAGAGGCCAGATGGACTTCAAAGATCAGCTGAAGTTCAATCAGATCTGGTCTTGACATTGCAAGTTCACCGGATAAGCACCCGAAGCTGGGTTTATGGTAGCGACATGCCAATCATGTCGTAAAATTTTGTGTAAATACTGTAAATAGCCCGACTAGTAAATAAGTGCCGAAAGCACTAAGTGTTGCTTGGGAGCTTAGGCACAAAAAAAAAAAATGTTGTCAGTGGATAGTCAGAGAAGAAGATAATGGAAATGACTCTGTTGCCCAATGGATAAAGGCCTGGGATCTCTGCATTCAGACAAGCTAAATGCCCCACGAGCCACCAAGAATGTTGAAAATTTTTTCACATTGCACAAGGGGTAAAAAAAAAAATTTAAAAAAAAAAAATCAAAATTTTGTATAGTCTTTCCTTTTGCAAAAGTATTTCTTTTTGTTTGTAAGTGTTGCAGCAATTTTGGCTTTCAATGCCATCCCCTTGTACATAGAATGAAGAAGGAAAAGCTTCACTGCCAAACAGGCCAAAGAAGATAGCTTCAGAGCAAGAAGCAAAAAGTGTCGCGATATCGCGACATGTTGCATTTTTGCAATGCAAGAAGGACCAAGCTGAAGGCATAAAAGTGTCGCGATATCATGACGTCACATTTTTGTGGCTGACAACGACAAAGAAGCGCAAACAAATAAAAGTGTCATGATATCGTGACATGTCTCATTTTCACGAACGAGATCCTGGAGGAAGAGTAGAAGGGAAAAGTGTCACGATATCGCGACATGTCGCATTTTCGTGGTCGAAAGCGACAAGGAAGGGCAAAGGACAAAAATTGTCATGATATCACGACATGTTGCATTTTCGTGGCTCAGTGACAAAAGGGAGCAAGAAGAAGAAAAGTGTCACGATATCATGACATGTCGCATTTTCATGACCGACAGCAAAGAAAGAGCGCATGAAGGAAAAGTGTCGCGATATCACGACATGTCGCATTTTTGTAGCTCAGAGTGAGAAGAAAGCGCATGAAGGGAAAAGTGTTGCAATATCGTGACATGTCGCATATTCACGACCAAAAGTAAAGAAAAGGCGCAATAAAGAAAAGTGTCACGATATCGCGACATGTCGCATTTTCATGACTGACAACAAGGCAAAAGCACAGCAAGGAAAAAGCGTCGCGATATCGCGACATGTTGCATTTTCACGATGCAAAAAGAAGAACCAAGCTGAAGGCATAGAAGTGTCGCGATATCGCAACATGTCGTATTTTTGTGGCTCAAAGCAACAAAAGAAGCTGAAGACATGGAAATGTCGCGATATCATGACATGTTGCATTTTCACGAGGGGCACACACTCCAAGCTGGGTTTTTTTTCGAGACCATCAAAGTGCCTCATAAATGCATTTTTACTTGCTCGGTAAGCTTGCTGCTTATTTTTGGCAATTGGAAGCGAAGTATCAGTCAAGCATGGCAACCACTCAAGCATTGCACCCAGAGACCAAGGACACTCAAGCGACTCATCATTGCATATTTTTGTGGTTGATTCGGTCACAGTTACCAGTTCTGGTAATGGATTTGAAATCTCAGTCACAAGGGCCACGAGGAGCCGACTTCTCTGATCTCAAAAGTATACTTTGCCATTCTGTGTAATAATGACTCATAGGGTTGGGTCCTGTTGTGGTTGATCCACAACACACCCCAAAATTGGGGACCCACCTTTTTGCAGGCTTGCAGAGAAGAATCTCGGTGACCCAGATGCTAAAATTGAAGAAAAGAGAAAAAATGCCTAAGTGTTGAAAAGTGTCACGAAATCGCGACTTGTCGCGCCATCGCTGCCGGAAATAGGAAAGTTGTCGCGAAATCGCGACATGTAGCTCCATCGCTGCCGAAGAGGAGAGAAAAGAAAAATTGAAAGTTGTCACGAAATCGCGACATGTCACTGAGAAGAAAAGAAATGGTGTCGCGAAATCGCGACATGCCGTTGAGAAGAAAAGAAATGGTGTCGCGAAATCGGACAGGGAGAGAAAAGGTCGATTCCGACGTGTTTTCGAGCGTACGGATGATGAAAAGTGTCACGATTTCATGACGTGTTTTGGCAAACTGTACGGACGGAGAAAAGGGTCGCGATTTCGCGACGTGTTTTGGCAAAGCGTACGGACGGAGAAAAATGGTCGCGATTTCGCGACGTGTTTCGGGGAGGCGTACGGAAAGAGAAAGCGGTAGCGATATCGCGACAGAAAGCGGCATGAAGGTTCGAGGGTGAAAAACATCGCGATATCGCGACAGGTTTTGCCAAGGCGTACGGAACATGAAAGCGGTAGCGATATCGCGACAGTTTGTGGCAAGGTTCGGGAAAATATCCGCGGTTTGTCGGAAGAAGGCAAGAGAGTGATAATGGTCGTGATGTCGCGACGTAAAGTTGCCAAGGAAGCCCGACGGAGAGATGGTAGCGATTTCGCTACGCGTGAGGTAAAGATGCCAAGGAAGCCCGACGGAGAGATGGTAGCGATATCGCTACAAATTGTGGAAGGAAGGCTCAGAATAGAAACGGTCGCGATATCGCGACAAGATGCTGCCAAGGATGTACGGCCGGGAAGAGTGTAGCGATATCGCGACATGTCACGTTTTTGTGGCCGAGAAGGTGAGTAGGCGGCATGCAGTTTTTGTCGGGTTTTTCGCAGAGTGGCGTTATAGAAGGCGCAGAGAGCGTGTGACACGTGGCATGCAGGTGTCAGGTCTACAGGAGCGTTACATGCAGCGAAGGATTTTAGGCATTTTGGCGTTAAACATGGAATAAAGACAAGGAAAAGGTGAGAATTCGAAGGGTCACATGCAAGAAGGTGAAACGAAGCGACCAGGGAGAATCGAAGAGCCACGCTAGACAAGATAAATCCAGAAGCGCAGATTGAAGGAAGGGTTGGAAATTGCCGATTGCAGAGTTGCAGAGACAAGAGCTTCGTGCTATTATGGGCCTGCACTTGGGCAATTTCCTTCTTTTTTGTTTTGGAATATTTATGCCTGGAACATTCTTTGAATGTAATTGACATATCATTTAATACAAAATACAGAGTATTGGCATCTCATTGATGAGAAAGAAGGAGTCATTTTGTGCATGCATGATTTAATGTTTTATCTTTCATTCCAGATTTCTGAGGATTTTAGGTGAAGTTTAATGCAAGTGTGCTTGGTTGCTTCATACGAATGCCTAAGTTAGGAATTACAGTAGAAACCCTAGAGACCAGCACCTAATTTATTTGGATTGTGCAAGTTTGCAGGTTCATTAGATTAGGTTGCATGCATAAAACCTCAGTATCTTCGGTTTCATCAAATCGATGGCAGCATTCTGACTGTAGTTTAGTTTCTCTGCATTTACTTTTCTTTATTTTTCAAACCCTTGCTTTATTTTCTGCAATTTAATTACTGTATCCAAATTAATAGCTGAAAATCCATCAAAATCCAAGATTAAAGTACAATTATTCATTTTGAGTCCACTGTAAATTAAAATTATATAAACCATCAGTGCCCCTTGTTAACATCCACTTGCAAACCCTAAGATATTCCTGGCATTTCATTTGAACAGCATTATTTAAGCATAACAAGAACCTTGGAGAAAGTCATTTTCTTTGCAAGCAGAGGATTTTTTGGACTCAGATCCTATCGGAGAGTGTGCTTTCACAATCGGGTGAAAACACCACTCAACAGATTGGCGCTAGAAGGAGGGCCGAACTGGTTTATTTGATTTTGATTTTCATATCTGAATATTTTGTTTTTTATTTAATTTTGAAATCATTTACGGCTAAACTGCAACACTATTTTTGTTTTTGTTGCAGGTTTTCTTCGAAATAGCCGAGGGTTTCCTCAGGCAGGCTGGACCCACCACGCCGTATTGCGACCAGGTCTCAAACAACCGGAGAAACCATTTTTCACGACCTTACTGGTACTCCCAAGGGTAAAGCCAAGCAAGTCGTAAGCACACCGATCGCAAAAGGCTTGTTTTCTCCCAGGAACGTCGAGTGGACCTACGCCGATAATATCCGTTGCCCCTAGTGTGCCTATAGTTAGTAATATTTCTTACTGCTATTGTAGGTCTGTCTACATCAATTCCGAGTCAAATGGCTCAAGCTCCAGCGGCTCCTTGGTATGGAGCTAACAATACTCCTTTGAATATTCTTTGGGGATATCCATGAAATCCCCAAGAACATTGAAATATTTCTACCTAAATACAAGCCAGATGGCCTAAGAACAGAAGAAGAACATATCCAAGCCTATAGGGATGTTTTAATTAGGCTGCAAGTTCAGCATGAAGATGTAGCACTGTAGACTTTTCCCCATGAGCTTGGATCCAATAGCATATGAATGGTATATATGCTTGCCAACTGGTTCAATCACCTCTTGGACACAAATGGAAAATGCCTTTGTCAATCAATTTAGGTCACCCTTAGATCCCGCAACTATTTACAATCAATTTATTACATGCAAACGGGGCCAAGGGGAACCAATCCGAATGTTTAATCAGAGATTCCAAAAGAACTATAACAGAGCAATTAGACATTTTGCCATTGATCCCGCAGTGGCTTTGCAGATATATTTTGGGGCATTGGACCCCATGACAACTATGTTTGCAAGGCGTAATCCTCAGGTCACCACGCTGGCTTTGGCCTATAATGAAGCCATGACTATTGAGCAGCAATTGACACCGCAAGGCTACGGGTTTACCCAGATGCCTATGTTGGGACAGTGTGCTCCATATGGTCAAGTTCCCCAGGCAAATCAACTCATGGCACCACAAATGCCAAGTATGAATGCCTTCCCATATCAGCAGCCGTATCCACCAGCACCCGCATATGCACCCATTCCAATCCAACCAATCACAGCCACTCCACCTGTTCCTGCATTTTTGCAGAACAGTCAATCAACTATGCAGGAAACTAGTCAAGTCAATCCTCAAGCCATAGTTCCTTTTCCGAATCCGATCCCGATTCAAAGTGTCAACCCATACGGGAATCCAATTCCTCAGAACCCGACCCAAATGTGGAATCAAGACCCCATCAATTATGCAAATCCAATGGGGGTTAACAACAATGTGGTTCCACCGAAGGATGTTTTTTCGAAAGTCGAAGAGCTCAAGAAACTAGTGCATAAACTAAGTAATGACAGGGTTCAACAGCAGAAGCATGAGTCCCATGCCCCTCACCCAAATCAGAATTTTAACAATAGAGGGAGGCACTGGAACACCAAGCCAAACAATGGGGGAGTTCCTGCTCCCATTGCTAATCAATTAGATGCTTACGTAGGCCCTAGCCAATCCAATTCTCTTTTGAATCTTTCAGATTTGGCATGGGAAAGGGGGTGCTGGTTACATAACACAAAAGAACACAATGAGAGGAATTGTCCTGAGATTGCTAGATACACTCATTGTCTTCGAGCACAAGTTGATGATTTGGAGCTGGTATCAAATGAGGATCCATCGTATCGGCAAGATGAAAATATTATGGTGATGGAAACAGTATATCACCAAGAGGGTGAGAGCGAGGAGGAAGAAGATGAAGTTTTGGAACAGGAGGTGCAAGCTTTTCGAGATTTCAGAAAGGGGACTCATGGGTACCATTTGAGGAGTAAATCTAAAGCCCCTAAAACCTCATCAACACCTCCAAACAATTCTATTCTTCCTCCAGATACAAAGGCAAGTAACAACCCTCCCCCTCCACTCAGAAGAGAAATGTCTAATGACGTCCAGAAGACAGTCAAATTCAAAAAACCAAATTATGACGTAGTGGAGGATATGAAGAAGTCCAAATCTAGCCTTTCATTCCTGGACGCAGCTAAATTGCCTGGTCAAAAGGAGGCGTTGATAAGAGCTTTGAACTCACCTGATCCGATGTGGAAGGAAAAAAGAGCTGAATCCCATCTGATTTTGTGAAAGGAGAGAAGGGATGTCCCGCCATTCTTATTGACTATGAGAATTGTGGGTAAGAACTTGCATAACTTTTTGGTGGACACAAGAGCCACGAGCAACCTCATGCCTACGGAGATATGTCAAATGTTGGGTCTACAACCGGTTTCATCCAAATGCACGATCTTGCAATTGGACCGTTCAGAGGTAAATGTAGTAGGGACCTTATATGATGTCAAGATTCAATTAAATTCTGAACCCAAGGTCCAACAGGTTGTAGACATTTTGGTGGTTAACATCCCAAGTAGGTATGGAATGTTACTTGCGAGAGACTGGATGAAAACTCTGAATGGTTATTTTTCAACAGACTGCTCGCATATGTGGCTGCCATGGAAGGGCATTGCAAACCAAATCAGAGTGGAAAACGAACCGAGGCTTAAGGAGATTATAACGGATTTCAACAAGCCGAATGAGGTTCAGTTTTTTGAGCCAGACCTAGGGGTCTATGCTCTTGATGTTGAGAAAGCTGCTGACGAGCTTAAAGAAGAAGTGTGTCATGGTGGTTCTTCTGAGGAAAAGGATTACACGTGGTTGCTCAAGTTTGATGGATCAAAGTCTAGACAGGGAGTAGGAGCTGGAGTCGAGCTCACTGGTCCAGGAGGTAAACCATTATTGGCTGCCTACGGACTGCAATTTCCTTGCACAAACAATGTGGCAGAATACGAAGCATTGATCTATGGTTTACGTCTAGCATTGAGCAAGCATGTTAAATGCTTGAAGGTTTTGGGAGATTCTGAGTTGGTTGTCAAGCAAATCAAAGGACAGTATACATGCCTGCGACAAAATGCCGAGCCTTTATAGGACTAGGGTTATGGACCTCATGGAGGAGTTTGATGCATTCAACATAGCCCTTATTTCTAGGAGAGGAAATCGAATAGCGAGACTCTCTTGCGATCGTCGCGGGCATGTTAAACCCGGTGGATATAAAAAGATGTAAAAAGTTTTCCATTGAGCTGGTTCCTTGTCCATCAATACCTGATAATGTGAAGAATTTCCAGGTTTTTGAAAGTGACAGGCACATCTTCAAGTTTGTCACAAACTCGGGTATTTTTGAAAATCAGGTGATTGATGAGGAACAAAGGTGGCAAGGATGAAACAAAAGAAAGTGAAACTGCGTATCAATCCAACAAAATTCCTAAAGACGTGGTTTCATTAGAAAATATGTTCGACATGGAATGCAAGGACAAGAAAAGAAAAAGAGTCCCACTCCCCAAAGATGCATGCGATTCAATCAATCTAGGGAGTGCAGACAATCCAAAGGAGGTGTACATAGCAAAGGCATGTACAGAGGAAGAAAGGAGCAATATAATACAGGCATTGAAGCATTACATAGATTGTATTGCTTGGAACTACAATGAGCTAAAGACTTACAACCAGAACATTATCACACATACCATCCCTTTGAAGCCAGACTCCAAGCCTTTTAGGCAAAGACAGCGAGTTGTTAACCCGCTATTGGAGCCTTTGATCGAAAAGGAGGTTAAAATATTATTGGAAGCGAAAATCATTTTTCCTGTTAGGCACTCAACCTGGGTGGCCAACCTCGTTCCAGTAAGAAAAAAGAGTGGAGAGATTAGGCTGTGCATAGATTTTTGAAATCTTAATAAAGCCTCTCAAAAAGATAATTATCCATTACCATCAATCGATGAAATTCTGCAAATGGTAAATGGATCTGAAATGATGTCCTTTCTCGATGGATATTGCGGGTACAACCAAGTTCTTATACATCCAGGATGACAGGATGAAAACAACCTTCACTACCAAGTGGGGGACATTTGCATATAAGAGAATGTCGTTCGGACTGTTAAACGTTGGTGCAACTTTTCAACGCGCCATGGATTACGCATTCAAAGGGCTAATAGGCAAATGCATCATCGTGTATGTGGATGATATCCCAGTTTTCTCGAAGAAGAGAGAGGATCATGTTAAAGATTTGAAGAAAGTGCTTCAAAGATGCAGAGAACATGGAATTTCCTTAAATCCCAAGAAATGCATTTTTGGAGTGACGAGAAGGGAAATTGTTGGGTCACATCATTTCAAAAGAGGGCATATCCATCGACCCGAGAAAGGATACAAGCTATCCAAAACCTACCTCTCCCGAGCGATAAAAAGAACCGAGATCTTTCTTTGGGCAAGTCAATTTTGTGAGGAAGTTTATCTCTAGCTTTTCTGAGATAGCCAAACCTCTGAACCAGATGCTCAAGAAATATGTGGATGTAAAATGGAACGAGGAAAGTAGAGTGGCTTTCCAGAATATCAAAGATGCCATTTCCAGAGCCCCTGTCCTTATAAGCCCGAGACTACTCCAAGCCTTTTTATATTTACGCTTTTGCATCAGAACACTCCTTTGCGAGTGTCTTAACCCAAAAAGGTGAGGATAGTGCCGAAAAACCCATTGCATTTTTAAGTGCCCCTCTGAAAGATGCTCAATTAAGGTATTCAATCCTTGATAAGCAAATGTACGCACTTTTTAAAACTGTGAAAAAATTTAGGCACTACATCGTGCACAACAGAATTATCGCCATCGTGCCCGATTCTGCTGTCAAGACCATGTTTTTACAGAATGAACTAGGTGAGAAGAGAGGAAAATGGATTTCAACCATCCAAGAATTTGATCTCGAAATCCAACCAATGAAACTAGTTCGAGGACAGGGACTGGCGAAGGCGATCGCAGAAAATAATCCGCAAATAACAGGTCAATGCTCAAATACAGAATACATGGCTAAGGACGACTGGTATGTTGATATTGTGCAATTTTTATTGACTGGTAAGTGTCCTTCTAATCTGAATTCAACACAGAGAAGAGCCTTAAGGCTTAAATCTATCAATTATCTGATAAAATCTGGTGTGCTTTACAGGAAGAATCATGAAGGTATCTACCTGAGGTGCTTGAACAAAGAAGAAGCTGCCGGGGTGTTGCAAGAATTTCACGGGAAACATGGAACTGGTCATGGTGCAGCCAATGCTACAACACATCAAATCCTGAGAGCAGGATACTACTGGCCACATATTTTCAAGGATGCGCATACCCATGTACGATCTTGTCACATCCGTCAAGTGGCTGCAAATAGAGAAAGAAATGCAGCCATGCCGTTGCAGCCTGTAGTCGAAATGAGACCGTTTGCACAGTGGGGACTAGATTTCATCGGGGTTATTAACCCAAATTCTTCTGATTCTCATAAATTCATTTTGATAGCTACGGACTATTGTACAAGGTGGACAGAGCGATTCCTACTAAACATGCCACCACGGATGTTGTGATTAAATTTCTTGAGGATCAAATTATAACAAGATTTGGAATGCCCGACTCTATTGTCGGTGACAATGGTAAAGCTTTTATTTCTACACAATTTGCAGATTGGGCATATGATAACAAAGTGAGCTTAAAGTTTGCATCCAATTACTATCCTCAAGGAAATGGGTTGGCCGAGTCTTCAAATAAGAATTTGTTGAATACTATTAAGAAGTTCTTTGGAAAAGAACCCTCGGGACTGGCACGGTCAACTAAAGTTTGCCCTTTGGGCGAGATAGGACCAGTGAAAGAGTCCATAGGGAATACTCCCTATCATTTGGTCTATGGGCAAGACCCGATATTTCCAGCAAATTTGAAGTTGCGGACCTTACATTTCATACAAGAGTACTTGGGGACGAGATGATCAAGTTGAAGCCGAGTTAAGCCAGTTGTTGCACCTTGATGAAAAGAGAGAAGAGGCCATGAACCACATGAATAAACACCAGGCAGTTGTCAAGAGGTGGTTTGATAGAAGGGCCAAAGTTAAATCATTCAGAATTTCAGATTTGGTATTACTATGGGACAAAAGACATGAGGAAAAAGGGAATCATCAAAAGTTTGATTGTCTTTGGTTGGGCCCATATCAGATTTTAGAGATTCTTGGGAAGAATACCTTCAGGCTAAAAACATTAGAAGGGGAAGATTTCATGCTACCGGTTAATGGGCAGATTTTAAAGCATTATTTTAGCCCTTAGGTTGTGAGACTTTGATATTATTCTTTTGGTTTTGGTGGGGGATTTTCAGATTTTGTTTTTATTGTTTAGGATTGTTAGTCTAGCTAGGATTTTGGTTATGGATTTGATTTCAATTGACATGTGTGTTAATTTTGATAAAAAAAAAAAAAAAAAAAATAATAATAATAATAATAATAAAGAATAAAAAATTGAGATGTCAACTTATGCTTAAGGATTAGGAGAATATGAAATATTGGAATTGTCTTGTAAAAGCTCCACAAATAGCATAAAACATTTTTAAGTTATATTGTTTGATTTTGTGATACATGAAAGAGTCAGTTTTGCATGACAAATCATTTCATTTGCAATTCAAGAAATAATGCATTCATGTTCCATCTCACCTTACATACATCTCACCTTAGTTACATATGCATCTTAGGTACAAGCCATTAAAGTATGTCAAATCCTCTTAGGGTTGTGTTATAACATATATGTAAGTAGCTCCTAAGGTTGGAAACTGAGTCTTGAGATATCTAGAACCAAGCACGTCTCATACATTAAAAAGGATCTTGAGAAAAATGATCAAAACCTAACTTGGAGGAAAAGGTTGGGCGAAAGAAGTTATTCATGTCTATCCTATTATGCAACATGATCCTTAAAACAGTGGTTTTGACCACTTCCATTAAGCTTAAAGCCTAAAATCAGAGTAGTAAGGATAGGGTTAAATCCTCATCGAACTTAGGTTGAGGATCCAATTCCCCAAAGCTTTGATTTGACCCACATGGAGTAGTAAGGATAGGGTATAAATTCTCATCTCGGTTGGTTGAGAATCTGATTCCCCAAAGCTCTTATGTCTCATTTCATAATCAGTCTTGGATTGTAAGGATCGTACTATTTGTCCTCTGCAAAGGATGGGTAGTCATCCCCAAGGTCTAAGTAACAAAATTAATATTTTCCATTTACATCTAAAGTTTGGATTGTAAGGATCGTACTACATGTCCCTAGCCGGGATGGGTAGTCATCCCCAAGGTCTAAGAATTAAAATAAATATATAAATAAATTTTTCCCATCTCATCTTTATTTTGGATTGTAAGGATCGTACTACTTGTCCTCTGCAAGGGATGGGTAGTCATCCCCAAGGTCCAAAGAAATGGAGATAAGTTTTGGATTGTGGGGTTAGATATGCCCATGCATGGCATCATGTCTTGCCTAAAAAACAAGACCATCGATTGTCTAGAGGGTTAGACTAGCATGACCATTTCTTCCATAAGCTGGTTTAATTATTTTGCTTAAAGTGAGGTAATGAACTCTAAATCAGAATAGTAAGGATAAGGTTAAACTCTCATCTCGGTTGGTTGGGAGTCTGATTCCCCAAAGTTCTGATTTCACATTCACTTGCACATGGGTTCTAGATAGTAGGGACTCATAACCAACTTTGGGATACAATAAGGTAATGAATTAGTGGATCCTAAGAGGGTTTGGCAATCTTGAATGCTTGTACATAGTAATAGAAGAAGCACCATGCCTTTTATGGAAGCAAATCTCCTTGCACATTCATTAGGGTACACAAATCATTCACCATCCCACATATGCATTCATGCAAAACTGATAATGGAATGTTGATC
Source organism: Wollemia nobilis (assembly GCA_028583015.1). Classification (NCBI taxonomy): domain Eukaryota; kingdom Viridiplantae; phylum Streptophyta; class Pinopsida; order Araucariales; family Araucariaceae; genus Wollemia; species Wollemia nobilis. The sequence goes on from JAQPPZ010017235.1 coordinate 21,409,290, forward strand.
AATTTCAAACAATAGGGAATGAAAACACATTGCACACACTGAGCTAATACTTGATAGTTTTGATGATTCATGTACTTCTGATCTTTGGGCATTTGTTATTTGGCTTATGTGCTAACATATGTTTGCGAGTTTGTGATATGTTTCAGGTTGGGTTCTTACTAAAATGCTCAAGAGCATTTGACAGTAGAGTCGCCATTTGTTGTGGTTGATCCACAACACACCCCAAAATTGGGGACCCACCTTTTTGCAGGCTTGCAGAGAAGAATCTCGGTGACCCAGATGCTAAAATTGAAGAAAAGAGAAAAAATGCCTAAGTGTTGAAAAGTGTCGCGAAATCGTGACATGTCGCGAAATCGCGACTTGTCGCGCCATCGCTGCTGGAAATAGGAAAGTTGTCGCGAAATCGCGACATGTAGCTCCATCGCTGCAGAAGAGGAGAGAAAAGAAAATTGAAAGTTGTCGCGAAATCGTGACATGTCGCTGAGAAGAAAAGAAATGGTGTCGCGAAATCGTGACATGTCGTTGAGAAGAAAAGAAATGGTGTCGCGAAATCGTGACATGCCGTCAGATGATGAAAAGTGTCACGATTTCGTGACGTGTTTTGGCGAAGCGTACGGATGATGAAAAGTGTCACGATTTCGCGACGTGTTTTGGCAAAGCGTACGGACGGAGAAAATGGTCGCGATATCGCGACAGGTTTTGCCAAGGCATACGGAAGAAAAATGGTCGCGATTTCGTGACGTGTTTCAGGGAGGCGTACGGAAAGAGAACGGTAGCGATATCGTGACAGAAAGCTGCATGAAGGTCCGAGGGGGAAAAACGTCACGATATCGCGACAGGTTTTGCCAAGGCGTACGGAACATGAAAGCGGTAGCGATATCGTGACGGTTTGTCGAAAGAAGGCAAGAGAGTGATAATGGTCGCGATGTCGCGACGTAAAGTTGCCAAGGAAGCCCGACGGAGAGATGGTAGCGATTTCGCTACAGCTTGGTGAGAAGGAAGCCCGACGGAGAGATGGTAGCGATATCGCTACAAATTGTGGAAGGAAGGCTCAGAATAGAAACGGTCGCGATATCGCGACAAGATGCTGCCAAGGATGTACGGCCGGGAAGAATGTAGCGATATCGCGACATGTCGCGATTTCGTGACATGTCGCGTTTTGCGACCGAGAAGGTGAGCAGGCGGCATGCAGTTTTTGTCGGGTTTTTCGCAGAGTGGCGTTATAGAAGGCGCAGAGAGCGTGTGACACGTGGCATGCAGGTGTCAGGTCTGCAGGAGCGTTACATGCAGCGAAGGATTTTAGGCGTTTTGGCGTTAAACATGGAATAAAGACAAGGAAAAGGCAAAATTCGAAGGGTCACGTGCAGGAAGGTGAAACGAAGCGACCAGGGAGAATCGAAGAGCCACGCTAGACAGGATAAATCCAGAAGCGCAGATTGAAGGAAGGGTTGGAAATTGCCGATTGCGAGTTGCAGAGACAAGAGCTTCGTGCTATTCTGGGCCTGCACTTGGGCAATTTCCTTCTTTTTGTTTTGGAATATTTTTGCCTAGAACATTCTTTGAATGTAATTGACATATCATTTAATACAAAATATAGAGTATTGGCATCTCATTGATGAGAAAGGAGTCATTTTGTGCATGCATGATTTAATGTTTTATCTTTCATTCCAGATTTATGAGGCTTTTAGGTGAAGTTTAATGCAAGTGTGCTTGGTTGCTTCATACGAATGCCTAAGTCTGGAATTACAGTAGAAACCCTAGAGACCAGCACCTAATTTATTTGGATTGTGCGAGTTTGCAGGTTCATTAGATTAGGTTGCATGCATAAAACCTCGGTATCTTCGGTTTCATCAAATCGATGGCAGCATTATGACTGTAGTTTAGTTTCTCTGCATTTACTTTTCTTTATTTTTCAAACCCTTGCTTTATTTTCTGCAATTTAATTATTGTATCCAAATTAATAGCTGAAAATCCATCAAAATCCAAGATTAAAGTACAATTATTCATTTTGAGTCCACTGTAAATTAAAATTATATAAACCATCAGTGCCCCTTGTTAACATCCACTTGCAAACCCTAAGATATTCCTGGCATTTCATTTGAACAACATTATTTAAGCATAACAGGAACCTTGGAGAAAGTCATTTTCTTTGCAAGCAGAGGATTTTTTGGACTCAGATCCTACCGGAGAGTGTGCTTTCACAATCGGGTGAAAACACCACTCAACAGGTCCTCTATAAAAATCTAGATTTTATAATGTAAAAAGAGGGGGAACTATCTGCTAGAAAGCTACTGTAACTTGATGTCTTGTGATTAATACTAAAGAACTTTGGTCTCAATTCCTCTATTTTATGTTGTCTTATTTGCTTGATTCTTTTGTCTTTCTTCGTTTTCATACTGAGAAAGCTGAACCCTGTGTCCGGTGTGCAATCAGGGACAGTACCTTGAAACTCGTTTTGAAGGATACATAGGAGTGGAAAAATATTATATTGAATTTCTTTTATGCTGCCTGCTTTGCTTGATTCTTTTGTCTCTCTTTGTTTGCATACTGAGAAAACTGAATCCTGCGTTCGGTGTGCAATCGGGGATAGTACCCTGAAACTCATTCTGAAGGATACATAGGAAGGTTGATATTACATTTCTTTCATTTATTCTTGGTGTTATTTGCTTCCATTCAAGTTGTCAGTTAGCGATCATGCTTCCTGTTCTCTCCCACCTTAAATCACCGATCTCTCAACCCTTACCCCTTTTTATTTATATCTCTAACCCTTACTCCTTTTATCTCTTTCCTGCACTCTTATCTCAAAACACCAAAGTAGATTAGCATAGGAGCCAGCATTTCTTTGAAGATTGGCACGAGGGGCATCTCTTCCCTTCGACATTTCAATGTTGGTCCAGGTCTAGGGTGCATACACTCACCCAAAATCCTTTCCTAGGCAGATTTGATGACCAACAGTAACTCCTTTATTAATTACTCAATCTCATTCTTTTGGTGATAGAGGTACCTATATGGAACAATTTTTGGGGTTGACTCATAGGAATTAAATTTAGTATGTGATCTTACTAATTGGGTGGTAGCTATTTGGGTTCAAGGAAGACCTGCTGATTCTTAATTAGGACCATTAATTTTTTTGAGGACACCTGCTCATCCTAAATAACACATATTTCATCTAAAAAAATCTTCCCATAATTGGCTAATGACCCTTCTTAACTAGTCACTAAAACTGATGGGATGTTATAAGCTTGGGATTGCCAATTTTCACACCCTTAATGGTATGGATTCTATTGTTGACAATGAACTGCATACAAAGTTGTAAAAAAATCTAGGACACCATTACCAATGTTTTTAATTAGGGATACCCCAATACCATATCAATTCCACCCAATGGGATTTCATAGAGATCAATCTGATAGTGATAGTCACCATTGGATAGCTGAGCATTGCAAAATTCCCAGTACAAGTTATAATGTCCCCATTGACAATTTTTACTTAGACTTTTTCATGACCATAAATGAAGCAATTTACCCATTTTTCCATAGTTGGATCAATAAAATTATTAGTGCTACAAGATTCCAATAGGATCAAAACCTTATTCCCCTTGAGAAATCCTTGGACTATCATACACTATGGGGTGGATATTTTGATGATGGAATTCAAAGGAATAGTAGGATTTGTTTCTTACTAACTATCAGTTGTAGGTTCTACGTCCACTAAATCCATAAAGTCTTTCCTTGTATCTATAGAAAAATATGAAGGTTTTCTCATATCCAAGAGGTAGAGGCATTAAATTTTGCATTTGTGTCCCATGGTCCATTTTTATCACAATTATAGTAGAGTCCCTTGGCTCTGTGATTGGCCATCTCCTTAGGTGTTAACCTCTTAACCATTGGAGCTTTTTGAGCATTATTATTTGTGGATGCAAAAGTTCTATTTTGAAATGTAGGGGGTCTAGAAGCCTTCCTTTGAGCATTCCATTTGTTCTCTATAATTTTGGCTAACCCTGTGGCTATCATATAAATGGTTGTCTTAAGAATTTGCACCTCAGTCCTTATATCTTCCTTCTTCCTTAAGACCACTAATAAAAAAACTCTTGAAAACTTCATCAAGAAGAAATTTAGTTCTATTCTCCAACTTATCAAAAGCAATGATATACTTGGGCACTATGCTTGTTTGTCTCAACTTAGTGGGTGCTCTAGTAAAGTGTTCAAACTCAAATGGTCTAAAGCGACGAAGGATTTCTCTCTTGAACTATTTCCAACCAATATTGGGTATTTTTTTCTCAACCATTGGTACCAATGTAGTGCTTCCAAATTAAAATGAAATGTAGCTATAAAAATACTTTTGTGAAAGGGAGTTTCATGTAGCTCATACCATTGCCCAATATTAATCAACCAAATTTGTGGCTATGTTCCATCAAACCTTGGAAAATATATTTTAGGGAGTTGTGAAGTCATGCCTCTATTGCTTGATTGCCATTGAGTGTTTTTTCATTAAAGACTCTAGAATAATCAGGGTGGTCCATAGATTTTTCCCTTGAGCATTTGTATTGTTCTCATCAGACCCATAAAAATTTGGATCTCTAATATTGAGAACCTCAATGTCCTGAGTCATCTAATCCTACTTATGTTGGCAATCTGCTAGCATGGTGACAATATAAGATAGTTGATTCTTGAGATCTATGTTGGCATCCAATTTGGAAAGTTGCTCTTGCATCTTGTTCATTATGGCTTCCATTGCTTGATAACGAGTCTTTGAGAACATTTCCTAAAAATAGAAATTCTATTTTTAGTAAGGGTTCTAAAATAGTGTATGGGATCTATATACCAATACGATCAACTTAAAAAGACAACTGTAATGGGCATATCCAAAATGATAATTTTTGGCAACCTAGACTACTATTTTTAGTAAGGGTCCCACAAAGTGTTTGGATGATATATATCAAAATGATCAGCTCAATGAGAGGATCATAATGAGATATATCCCAAAATGACATTTTCGAACAACCTAGGCTTATTTTTTATAGGTTTTTCATGTTGCGTATCTGCTCCCAAACTCTTTAAATTTTACTTTTTCTATCTCATGAGCTCTGATATTGATATGGTGAACAGGTAAGGGATGGATTCTAGTTTAGGATTTGTATAATATCCATAGATTTCTATTATACCATAATAATGAATAATATTTCTCAAACCAATATTTCAATCCACTACCCAAGGAGGATTCAACACATAACCTTGAGTGCACTACCTATATCTCTAATAGTATGGGAGGGTAATCTTATCAAGTGCTATGCTTGGTGCACTATGGATTTTACATGACTGACTGGTTTTCTATAGATGAAGGTTTCACTAGAGGTTCCTATAGGGGTCTCCTGATATACCTAAAGATATGTGGGAGCTCAAATCTATGTACGGATGTTGTTTGAGGCCTAGGTATTAGAGCCTAATTGCCCCTTAATTTACTAGATGCTTTACAGGTAATCTAGCTTATCCAATAATGACATCTCCTTTATATAATTATAAATTTTTGAAACATCATTTCTAATATATGAACCTATGATAAACAAGAATTGTTTTACTCATAGTAAAATCCTACCAAACCCTGAAAAGAGCTTTGATACCACTTGCAGTGCACCTCTTCTACTTGTGCTAATATTCCCCTTCAAATCCTTAATGTATATTTGAATTGAGATAAGAAATTCACTGCCAAGGATAATATAACCGTGATTCATAGCATATTAATGAAAGCAACATTCATTTTTAATAACAAAAATATACATGCATGAAATATAAGATCAATAATTGTAGGAATTCAGAATGAGAAATGTTATTATTTTAGGCCTCTTTGAGGGGGCAACCTCCTTACAAAATATACATTTTTTTCTCTAACTTGTAAGAGTTACATCCTTCTAATTTTATAATATTTACAAGAATATTTCCTAGAATATTATGACAATATTCCTAACTTACCTAATTTATCATAGTTACATTCATAATATTGACGGTTACATTCATAATACCAACGATTACATTCATAATTCTATGAAAACAAAGATATTTTATGACAAAACAAGATTCTATGATAACACACTCTCCTAACTTAACACATGGTCCATTTCTAACTAAATACATGGTCCACCTTATTACAATAACATATACCCCAATGTATTACAAGTGTTAAGTATGTAACACATTTTGAGTTACAAGAATTAATTGAAATATTTGGACTCAATGTCTTAATCAATAGCTGGTAGTGTTACCTGTCTTATGCTTTCAATGATAGAACTAACAATGTTACTATAAAATATTAGGATTCAAATTATTTTTTCAATAGAGGTATAATAGTGATCATTCTTGGATCTTGTGTTCTCATACATTTTCTTGAATTTATAATTTTTTGTAGTTTGAGACATCATTCTAGATCTTATAATCTTGTATAGTTTATAATATTTTCATCATTATCCTTCATATTTTTAATTTTAATATCTTGCATGTGTCGTATAGCCATAATAGTAGTTTTTCTTTGAGCCATTTTGTTCTTTTATTTGTTTTTTATAGTATCTATGTTGAGTGTTATTTTTTTTTTTGCACTACAAAAGGGTATACACCTAAATAAATGTTAATCTATGGTAGCGTAACACTTGCATGTCTATTTTATTGATAATTAGGCTAGTCCAGATTTTGTTTTACATATTAGCATCTATTGTAGGTATTATCATAGTAGGTTACACTATCAAAATTTAGCTTTATGTATATCAAATAAAAAACATGGTTTGTCTTAGTGCTTTGGACAAAAGGACTGGTGACACTATTACAATAGCACCACTCATTGATAGTGCTTTGGATAGACAATCAATAACATTCAACCTAAGAATGGAACAAAAAAAACAAACATATAACTCTATTTTTTATTCTTATCTCTTTTTATTCAACTTTGAGTCATTTCTAATACAAAACTTAAATGGACCAAGGGCTTGACCGAGACAAGCCCCAAAATCCATCATCAACATTTTTTAATCTCAATTGTGTGTAGGTTTTATAAATCTAAGTTAACAACATTATCAAAATTTAAAATCAAGTACGCAATATATGTTCATATTTTTTATGCAATTAGATAAAGAAAAATTAAAGGATTTAGTTTACAATTACGACCTATATTTTATTTTAAATGGATATTTGATTAAAGTACCTAGATTAGAATTAAAATCTAAATCTTAGTTTGTAAAATTATATGAGAGGTCTCAATTTTAGTCATGAATAGTTAAAATATTTCTTGATATCATGTCTTCCATCATCTTTTGAAATATTTATTTTCCTTACACTTTAGTTTGCATGATATTCTACTTAAATAATAAAAAGTAAAAAAAAAAACACTTCTTTATCTCTCTTATTATCTCCTTTAGATCATTGAGAAGTCAAAGAAATTTTAGCATTGTAAAACATTTGCATTTCTTGAAAAGAATAAAAAATATCTCTTTAATTGCATTTAGCTTAGGATATTCTTGCACCATAAAGAACTCCTATCCTTCTCTCCTTTTTCTTGAAAAGTAAATCAAAAGTATTTTCTTTCATTAAAGTAAAGTTCCTTGTATAAAATTGACTTAATTATTTTATTATACACAACTCTCTTTTAAAGTTTTTTATTTCTTTAAAAGACTCTTTCTTATTTAATAGAATCAAACTTTATTTTTAGAATATAAACCTGCAAAAGACCTAGTGTTATTCAAAATTAAGTTGAACTTCTAATTGAATCCTACAATATTGTCTCTCATATCCCTTTATTTTGAGGTAACCTTTACATATGAGAATGATATTCTCACAATATCATCACATCCTTTTGCTTACATCAAAAAATAATTTTAAAAATTATAGAAAATAAATTTAAAATATTCTTGATTTTGTTATTATGAAGGAACATGATGATTTTTTTCATGGAAAGCATATTATTAATGGTTTAGTTATTGCATAAGAGGCCATACATTTTATTCATTCCATGAAATAGTCAGGTAATCTTGTAAAATGGACATAAACAAATCGTATGATAAGGTTTGTTAAAGTTTTAATAGGATATTATAATAAAATTTGGTTTTGATCAAGGTTGGTCTAGCTGATTTAGATTTTGCTACAACACTAAAAGTATTATATTATTATTAGTATACCCTCATTAGATACATTAAAACTTCACATGGTCTTCATAATGTGACCCATTATCTCCTTATATTTTCATTATCCTTATTGAGGCTTTTGAAAAAGCTTTCTATAAAGGTCAAAATAGAAAAAAAGTCAAAGGTGTTTGGGTTGCAATAAATGGTCCCTTTAAATCTTATCTAAAATTTATTAGTGACACTTTATTTTAGATCATAATTTATTTAGGGAGGTCACAAATTTAAGTAAATACTAATATGCTATGAGAAGGTTCTTGCGCAATTGGTTAGTACCATAAAATCCAAAATATTTGTTATTAACGGTTCCTTGATCCACAAATGGAACATTGCAAATATTCTAGGATTTAAAGTTGATAAATTACCATGAATATATCAAGGCACTCCTTTGTTCGATATTTAAAAAAGAAGAAGGAAGTTTGGGGACCTAGTTTTGGATAGAATGATTTTTTTTTGGCGATTTGGAAATGTAAGTTCCTAACCAAGGATGGAAAACTTTAACTTATAAAGACTACATTCCAATCTATCCCTACATATGATGTCATTTCAATATTATCAATAAGGATTGCATCCAAATCTATCAAACTCCAAAGAAATTTTTTTTTAAAAAGATGTAATAGAAATTTAGGTTTCCTCTTTGCAAATGGTATCAGGTTTGTAAAGGAAAGAATATTGAAGGAGTGGGCTTGTGAAAGTGTAGATTTTTAAGTTTAATACTAGGGACAAAACTTTGATAAAAAATACTTTGAAATTAAGGAAAGAGTTATGTTATTTGAAGAATATATAAGGTTCTACGAATACAATAAAATTGTTAGGTAAGCCAACCTTACCTAGGGATTATGACAATGACTTCATATCACAAATATTACATTTAATTAAAAATATATTAGACGGTCACTTATTTAAGGGTTTTTTTATAAAATTTTGGTCTAGTGATTGGTTGAAGTGTTATCCTCCAATTCCTAATCTAAGATGGCAAGTATTACCTCAAATTTTTTTGGCCTGTAGAAGTTCAAAGGTAAAAAAATATTGATGTGAGAAAAAATCCAAATATTGAATTTCTATAAACAATTTGGTTGAGGAAAAGGACCTTAAACAAGTAATGAATGAACTACAAAAGATACCTAAAGAGTGTTATTTACCCATTTTTAATGAAAGGAGCAGTTGGTTTGGAATCTATCAAGATATGGTGGATATTTTGTCAAATTAGAATACAAAAATTTGAAGTAATCAAATTTTCCTACACCCAAATATTTCATTTGGAAGAGTGTTTGGTCACTTAAGGCCCTTCCTAAGGTATCAAAATTTCTTTAGTTAGAAATACAATACAAAATTGTTACATGTGATAATTTATAAATTAGATAATATCATGGACCTTCTAGATGTGTCTTATGTAAGGAAGAGGAAAAACTTGAGATCATCTATTTATTCATTGTTTCTTTTCTTGCACCAATTGGGAATACTCTTTCAAAGAAATGATAATCTATTGGGTTACTTTATTGACATTAGAATAATTGATTACATGTTGAATAATTTATTTAAAAATTAACACATTAAGCATTAAGTGAAGGATTCATTTTGTTGTTATTTGTTTGAATTTGTGGCTTGATGAGCATCAGAAATGCTCATATTTTGTATACATTTTATTGATTATTATGTGGCTGTATAATAAGGATTGCATATGTTTATGAATGATTATATAATTATTTGATGAAATTATGCGTGTTATCTAATTCGTGTGTTGTCAATGTATTTTTGTGGAATTGTAGTTAATTTAGTCAGATTTGGATCAGTCGAGGTCTTTTCATGGACCTGACACTTTGTTTCTTTTAGAATCAATGCAGAGAAGGTAGGCGCCTTCCTCTTCCAGGAAGGCACCAAGTGTAAGTAGGCGCCTTCCTCTTATAGGAAGGTTCCAAGTACAGACAAGCGCCTTCCTCTCCCAGGAAGGCACTAATAGAAGGCCAACGCCTTCCTCTCATAGGAATGCGCCAACAAAAGATAAGCACCTTCCTCTTCCAGGAAGGTGCCAATGATAGTAAGGTGCCTTCCACATAGAGAAGGTGCCCGACATACTTAGGCACCTTGCTCATAGGGAAGGCGCCCCTGTTCTTCGCCCGTTGACCAAACAAGCACGACGTGGACAACAGAGACTAGTGCAGTTCCAACTCTACATCATGTAGAGTTAAATTGGGGATCACACCGATGTATGAGAATTTCCTACCAATGCCAAGCGAAGCACAAACCAATTAGTGAGCACGACATCGTTAGAAATGAATGCCAGTTTTAGCAGACATTGATCACATTTACCAGATTGTCTTAGTTTAGTCTGGAATGAATTGACTGTTATAACTTCTTTGTAACAGAAGATCTGCGGGTGTGCTATATAAACACATGCAGACCTCTCTGAGGATATAAAATATTTTGATAGTAAATGTAGAGAGATATACATAAGAAGCATTGTAATACTTTGATAATTATAATACAGTTCTAAGAGTTTCTAAGTGTATGTTCAGTTGGAGGAAGCTGCTGGAGCCTAGGACCACTCCAAGCCAGTATTTATTCCCCTATTTTTCTTGTATTTTCTAGATTAGTTTACCGCTTTTATAATATTGTTTATCGCATTGTTATTTCTAGTATTGCAATAGGTTTATTTCCAGGAATGCATGAATATTTCCTTTCTTTAGATTTAATTATTTTTACGTAAACTATTGAGGAATGTATGAATGATTGATGACCGTTGAAACACCCCCCAATAGTAGAACTAGCAGACTCATCTCAAGTGGTATTGTAAGCAATATTGTTCAAGACCCTTCGCAAGTTTACGAAGCTCCCTGGGTTGATAAATTAAATGTACGGGCATGTGACAAAAGTAGGAAAGAAGTTAACCTTGTTTGGCCCACAACATTTTGGCACCATTGCCGGGGAAGTGTCTCAACTAGATTATTTACAATACCTGGAAATCTTCCATCTGACCTTTTATGAGTTCTTTGAGAAGAAGAAGACCTGACGATTGGTTTATAAAAACTAATCCACTAGAACCTGAGTCAACCAAACATTATGAATTTGAATTAGACTCGCTCGACCCACCTCCAACAATCTATTGGAGTGAGGATCCACACTTTGTGCAAAGTGCCTCCTCATCCCATCAACTTGGGGAAGAACGAATCATCATAAATCCCCTGTTTAATAGGACACCCTTAGAGGAAGCCCTGTTGTGGAAAGCTATAGAAGATCAAACGATAACACCAGAAAACCTTAGAGCCTTGACTCAGAAAGTCTTAAACGATCGTAAGGCCATAAATATTGCATTAGAGATTGCATTTCCTAAAAAAATGGTTGACAACGAAGAAGTCTCATCTGGCTTTAGTTTCTCGATTGATGAAGGAGTAGGAGATACCAAAATGAAAAACATATCCCTTACTCACCTTCCAACCTTCAGAGGATACCCAACTAAGGAACCTGACCTATTTTTATTTAAGTTTGATGTCTTATGCAGGTCTGTGGACTACAAATCTGATATGTAGAAGCTGAAACTCTTTCCTTTCACATTGGACGATGCAGCTCTACGATGGTTCATCGATCTGGGAGACAAACACATTGCCACTTGGGATCAAATGAAGAAGCTCTTTTTAGAGCAATACCAAGATTTTAGGAGATAAATATACTCCAGATAAGAGGTCCTAAGCATGACACAGAAAGAAGATGAGTCTCTTTATGAATACTGGGAGAGATTCAACTTCAATCTTCAATGATATCCTCACACGAAACTATTTGATAAGTCCCTCAAAAGCATCTTTTTGAGAGGACTTACCAATGAATCATTGGAGGATCTTAACATGATTTCTGGAGGTGATGTCTACCAACATGCTATGGAAGACATTCGACAACTATGCCAGAACTACTTAAGAAGGAGATGCAAGACCACTTCTAGAACCATGAAAGGGACTGCTTCAATCACAAAGACAGAAATAGGTAACATGTTGGAGGATTTAAAGAGTGAAATGCTCTCATCTCTAGCATTGTAGATGGATACGCTGCTGTTAGAGAAAAAGAAGCAAGAAAACAAAGCAGCATTGGCTTATTTCTATCCAAAATATAGAGGGAAGCATGCAAAGAATGCATGCCTGGAGAATAAAGTCAGAGTATGCACAGTTTGTAGGCTGAACCATAAAACTTGATTGTGCCTGCAACTGCCCAGTAATTAGGAGGATGCTGAAAGCGCGGATGCCTATTTCATAGGCAATCAGAATAATTAGCCACCACCCCTTACAGGGAATATGCTAATTGAAATTCCATCATATGGGTGAGGACCAAACGTGTACCAAGGCCCACTTCAACCACCTAACATGGGGTGGTGGGTGCCATCACCCTGGTCCAATGCACCCCCAGTAGCATTCCCTAACTAGCAGCCATAGATGCCATATCCATATCATGGGCAACAGTGGAGAGGCCACACTGCGTGGAATCGGGCTCCACAAAATGTAGCACCAGATCACCCCCAAAATAATTTTTTGACATTACCATCAGTGAGACATGCGCAGCTACCTACACAACTGACGATAAATACTAATAACAGGGTGAACTAGCTAGCATACAACGTGGAGGGTGAGATGTATCCGATGTACCATATTCAGCATAGGTCTGGTAGACAGCTAGGAGTAGGAATGCCTCCACTGGTAGAAGAGGAGGAAGAGGTAGGAGAAACACCTCTTGTAGAAGAGGTGATAGAAGAAATGCCTAAGAGAGCAAAGGCTCCATTTCCCAACCGGCTACAAGAATAGAGGAAAGTAACGCAGTCAGAGTTTGATATCTTGTCTAGCTTGAAGAAGCTCACCATAACAATTCCATTATTTCAAGCCATCCGAGATGTTTTGATATATACCAAGGTGATAAGAGAGATGTTTCTAAGAAATCCAAAATGAAGAGCAACCCAGAATATCAATGTCATGGGTAAACTAGCAGATTTGATGATGGGCAAAATGTGCCATCCTAAGTATGCAGACCCGAGAAACCCGGTGCTGACTGTAAAAATTGAGGGACATTCCATCAATGTAATGCCTCAGGAGACCATGCAGAGGCTATAGATCATGAACCTAAAACCCACTACGATAGTGCTATAGCTAGCCGATCGATCGATCATGGCACGAAAAGGAATGTTGAAAGACATAATAGTGATAGTCAGCGCATGGGAATACCCAGCCAACTTTTTAGTCTTGCAATCTAAAACTAGGCTGGGCGGTTACCCGCTCATCTTGAGAAGGCCATGGCTGGCAATAGTTGACACTTACATTAGATACCAAGATGGAATGATGACCATCTTCGATGGATGAAATGTTAAAATGTTGACTATTTCACCCCCAGCGTAGTCCGTCGACTCATTAGGAGAACCCATGTTGATCGAGCATGAAAATCTTGAGCTATCCATGATCCAGTCGATGATGATGTTGGATGAGTTGGTAGAAGAAGACAAATATGGTGCTATTGTGGAGTTCCTCCATGGGGAGTCCTCCATCTTTGCACCTGGACTGTCGTTGGCTGGTACCCAAGATCACCATGTGTTGAGTGGATATTTTGCCCTATAACAAAATGATCACGCAACTAGAGTCTCTGACAGGAAACTCTCTCTTGCAAAGAAATTAGTTATTTCTCCAAGGTTCTTATGAACAAACATTCATATGCATAAATAATAATATTCAATTTAAATGCTTGGAACACCTTAGTGATTGCAAGTAGCTGTAAACAAGGGGCAATGTTGATTTATTTCATCATGAAACTTTAGTGATTGTTCATTGTTTTTTTTTTAGATTTTGATATTTTTTAGATGTTTATAATTTTAACGATTGCAAATTAAAATAAAGTAACAACTTCGGGAAAAGTAAAGTGCAGAAAAAATAAAAATAAAATGCCTTCGGTATGATGCTATCCTATTTCGACAAAATCGAAGATATGAGGTTTCCATGCATGCAACCTAACCTATTGGACCTGCAAAACATGCACAATCCTGATAAGCTAAGTGCTGGCTCCTAAGGATTTGAATGAGGTTTTCAGATTTAAGCATTCGCATGCAGACAACCAAGAAAAACTTGTATCAACTACATTTACAAGCCTAAAATCTGAAAAGGGAAAATAGACATTTAATCTTGCATGCAGAAAATGACTCCTTCTTTCTTGCCCATAAGATGCAAATTTCTGAAATATTATCTGCATTAAATATTTGTCATTTTACAATAGCGGACATCCGGTTCTCCAAAACCAAAAAAAGTGGAAGAAAAGCACTCCAAAGCGAGCCCAGAATGGCTCATCACCCTCAGCTCTGCAACCCTGCTCCCAGCGGTTTTTTCGACCCCCTATCTACCTGTGCTTTTGCTTTTATACTTTCTGGAAATGCTCTCTATTTTGCCTTGTGACGCTTCGCTTCATCTCCCAGATCGCTTCGTTTCATCTTCCCCGCCTCTTCGTATTCTTTGACTTTCTGCTCGGATGTCGAACGTTTGATCTTCTCCATGAAATGTAATGCTTCTGTAACCCTTACACCTTTATGCCATGTGTTCAGCGCTTCCTTGCATGTTCCATAATCGCCCCCTATAAATCATGACCAAAAATAGCATGTCACGATATCGCGACATTTTTATGTCAACAACCTTTTCTACCTTCATGCACCACGAAAATAAGACATGTCGCGAAATCGTGACATTTTTATGTCAAAACCTTAACTCTTCCTTCATGCATAGCGAAAATGATACATGTCACGAAATCGTGACATTTTATTCCTTACTCTTCTTCATGCATCACAAATATACATGTCACGAAATCGTGACATTTTTCTCTTTCGGGCCGCAAGGATGCAACTTGTCGTGAATTCGTGATGCTTTTCATTTTCTCTATCTTTTTGCACTTGCCAAAGTGACATGTCACAAATATCGTGACACCTTTTCCAATCGTACCATCTTCGCTTTCTATCACGAAATCGTGATCACTTTTCTCTTTGGCTATCTCATTGCTTTCGTCATGAAATCATGACCTTTTCTCTTTCATACCATCTCTTCTTTGTCATGAAATCCATGATCACTTTTCTCTTTTGCTACTCTCGTTCTCTCAACGAAAATGAGACATGTCATGAAATCTTGACACTTTTCATTTCCTTACTTTGCTTTTTAAGCCAAAATCGACATGTCACGATATCGCGACAACTTTTCATTTCCCACATGCCATATCTGACAACTTTTCTTTTTGGCTCGACGGATGCAACATGTCGCGATATCGTGACAACTTTTCATTTTCTGTGCCGCGACGGATGCATACATGTCGCGATATCGCGACAACTTTTCATTTTTGGTTGCGACGGAGCAACATGTCGCGATATCGTGACAACTTTTCATTTCTGGCCGCGACGGAGCAACATGTCGCGATATCGTGACAACTTTTCATTTTCGGCCGCGACGGAGCAACATGTCGCGATATCGCGACAACTTTTCATTTTCGGTCGCGACGGAGCAACATGTCGCGATATCGTGACAACTTTTCATTTTCGGCCGCGACGGAGCAACATGTCGCGATATCGCGACAACTTTTCATTTTTGGTCGCGACGGAGCAACATGTCGCGATATCGTGACACTTCTTCTCTTTTGTGATATTTTGCTTTTTTTCCTTGATTTTTAGCATCTGGGCCACTGTGGTCTTCTTTGAAAGCATGCAAAAAAGGTGGGTCCCCAATTTTGGGGTGTGTTGTGGATCAGCCACAACAAATGGCGACTCTGCTGTCAAATGCTCCTGAGCATTTTGGTGAGAACCCAACCTGAAATATACAAGCTTAGATACAAGCGTCAACACATCAAAGATAAACAAATACCAATAGATCAGAAATACATGAAACATCAGAATCATTAAGTATCAGCTCGATGTGTGCAATGTGTTTTCATTCCCTATCGCTTGAACTTGATCAACATTCCATTGTCAGTTTCACTTATGATTTGTATGCAAGGCTATGAATGATTTGTGCAGGATTTGATGCATGATGAAGATGCTAGAGATATAACAACCTGCTTTGCAAAGGCTCCAACCTTCTAATATCATGAACAAACATATCAAAACTGTCAAACCCTCTTAAGGCCAAATAAATATATGTATACCGAATTAATTCATTAGATCCCAAAGTTGGTTATGTGTCACTACCATCTTGAACCCATGTGCAAGTGTAAGTGAAATCAGAGCTTTGGGGAATAGGATTCCCAACCTAAGCGAGATGGGAATTTAACCCTATCCTTACTATTCTGATTTGGAGTTCATTACCTCACTTTGAGCAAAATGATTTAACCAGTTATGGATGAAATGGTCAGGCTAGTCTATCCGTTTGAACAGACAGTGGTCTTGTTTTAGACAAGACATGCTGCCACGCATGGGCATACTTAACCCCATAATCCATGATTTGGCTTCATTCATTCTCTTCTTCTTTCTTTTTCTTATTTCTTGGACCTTTGGGATGACTACCCATCCTTGCTAGGGACATGTAGTACGATCCCTCCAATCCAATATTAAAATGGAAAATATTAATTTTATTTTTATTTCTTGGACTTTTGGGATGACTACCCATCCTTTGCAGAGGACATGTAGTACAATCCTTCCAATCCAATATTAAGATGAAATGGGAAATATTAATTTTTTATTTCTTGGACCTTGGGGATGACTACCCATCCTTTGTAGAGGACATGTAGTACGATCCTTCCAATCCAAGATTTATGATGAAATGAGACATAGGAGCTTTGGGGAATCAGATTCTCAACCTAGGCGAGATGAGAATTATGCCCTATCCTTACTACTCCATGTAGGTCAAATCAGAGCTTT
This sequence comes from Wollemia nobilis, assembly GCA_028583015.1. NCBI lineage: Eukaryota > Viridiplantae > Streptophyta > Pinopsida > Araucariales > Araucariaceae > Wollemia > Wollemia nobilis. The sequence goes on from JAQPPZ010017235.1 coordinate 21,426,296, forward strand.
GGGGAGTTGGATCCTCAACCTAAGTTCGATGAGGATTTAGCCCTATCCTTACTACTCTGATTTTAGGCTTTAAGCTCTATGGGAGTGGTAAAAACCACTGTTTTAAGGATCAGGTTGCATGATAGGACAGACATGAAATATTCTTTTCGCCTCACCTTTTCTTCCAAGCATGGTTTTGATCATTTTGCCCAAGATCTTCTTTAATGTGCATAGAACGTGCTTGGTTCAAGATTGTTCGGACATCAGTTCCCAACCTTAGGATTTTTTTTATATGTTTCATGTTATAGAATAACCCTAAGAGGATTCGACACCTTCTCAATGATTGCACATGAAATGAAAATGTAACTGAGATGACATGTATATGCAATGAGGAATGTGACATGAGATATGAATGCACTGCTTCTTTTGAAATGCAGATGGAATATATCATCTACTTTACCATAATGTGTAAAACTGACAACTTCATGCATCACAAGATTCAAACGATAATATTTAAAATGTTTGTGTTACTTGTGGAGCTTTCTACAACACAATTCCAATGTTTCATATTCTCCTGATTTTAGGCATACGTTGACATCTCAATTTTTTTTTCTTTTTCTTTTTTTTTTAGACAAACCAAACATGTCCAGAGGACTAACACACACAACTTAAAACCAAACCCAAAAATGAAACTTGAAAAACACAAACCAAAACCAAAACCAAAACCAAAATCTATATACAATATAGTACAAGATGATGCCAAGCTTGGACTATTACTTTCCTGGATCCCAAACATGATTAGAACATTTCAAAAGACATATGACACAATACACATGCCAAATGTTGTAGGAATCCAACAACAATAAGATCAAACCAAGCAATGCAACAAATTTCAACTTGCCATGCTCACCATACCAATTTGATTTAGTTCTATTACCAACATCATAGGTGAGATTCAAATCAAATTGATTAGACAATGGTTGGTATTCAATTTTATTTTGTCTATTCTTTAAAGTGCAAGTTTCATCATTCCATTCATGATTTAGAAGTAGGCTTTCCTTTTCAAATGTGAGATGTTGCAAACAAGAGCCTATTTCTAAAAGTCTTGAATTCAAATTATTTTTCGAGATTTTAAAGCAATCAAAATCAATCAAAACTTGACAAACATCACCAAGATTTGACATTTCATCATTAATGACATTAGCATCCAAAGGGACATCATGTAATCCATCACTTAAAATTTTTGTAGCTATCACCAAAGGTAAAGATTTCACCTTGTCACCCATACTCAACCCATCATGATTAGAATTTACCACAACTTGATGAGTGTTAGTAGCTTTTTCTTTTTCCTCATTGTCTTCTTCATCATCCAACACCTGTTCAAAAACACCAAAGTTAGGCACCCAATCAAACATGCGTCCATATTTTTCAAAACAAGAGCCTAATTTTTCAAGATATGTGTCGCGTGACACCTTTCCCTGATCAATGGCTTGAGTTGCCTCAAAATCCATATTTTCATTAGGATCATCAATAGTATCAAACCCACACCACTTAGGTTTTGTAATTTCATCATTTTGAGATGGCATAGACATTGTAGAAACAATAGGTGGATCAAGATTTTCGATTTCTTGCCCCTCAAGGGGAACAAAAACAATTGATTCTCCTTCTTCATCCATGGTAGTAGAATCATTATCCTTCCCCAACCTTTGATGAGATTCCAACCCTTCTTCCAAAACATTCTCAGATTGTACAGGACTTGTAATATCCTCATATGAAAGGGCAATTGTATTATCCTGCATATCAATAGGCACACAAATTTCATCAGAAGGTTTGGAGTGAGCATACTCTTCCCAAGAATCATAATGATCATCTTTCAAAATCAAATTGTGATGCTCAACTATTTCTTCATCATCTTTTAATTCATCAACATGTTTCTCATCAAATTTATCTTCACCTTCCTTAGATGGTTCAATTACTTCCAAAATTGGGTTATTGCTTGTATTCAAATTGATAAGGCTATCATAATCCACATGTGTAACCCATGATTCACGTTTAACATAATTTGGAAGGTGTGAATTTTCTTGGCCATCATTTTCAACAATGTCATCCAATGTGTCATCCGAAACAGATTCATCCTCATAGAATTCATCTTTTGGTGAGTCAAGGGTTTCCAATCTGTCACATGTTTCAATACTAGTTGGATCTAGTACTCCTCCCTTGCCTAAAATCATATTCTTATGAAAATCATTGAAATTGATTTTAGAAACATCTTTTGAATCAAGATGAGTATCTTGAAGTTGATTCATACTTAAGAAAGATGGTTGATCTTGCATAGTAGGTTGAGGATTTTGAAATTGATTGAAGCTTGGGAATGATTGTTGATTCTGAAATTGATTCACACTTGAACTTGGTTGAGGTGGATAAATCATTGGGTGGGTAAAGGAGGTATTAAATGATTGAAGATTACATGATCCAAAACCCACACCATAATTTTGACAACTCAATTGTTGCTCAATTGCCATTGCTTGAGTATAGGCTTGTGACAAAGATGTGATTTGAGGCATCCCTCGCAAATATGTGGACATGGGTGAGTCAAGAGCATTGATGTATATTTGGAGAGCCACTTCTTCTTGAAGAACATAAAATGTCACTAATTGAGTATATAATCCAAAGAACCTTTCAGAAAATGACTTCACATTTTCACTTGGTCCTTTTCTAATATAGACCAACTGATTGTACATGAGGATTGGGTCAACTCGCTTTTTGTTGAATTGATTGAGAAATGTTGCCTCTAGCTGAGCCCAAGAAGTGATAGACCCTAAAGGCAGACTTGTAAACCAATCATATGCCACTTTGTCCAAGGTGTAAAGGAACATTTTACAAGCAACATCATCATACCAACTTGTTAAGTGATTCACAACAAATTTGAATGCTTGAATATGTTCTTCTGCAGTATTTGTCCCATTAGACAAAAATCGAGGAAGACATCTCTCAAAACCAATGGGCAAATAATGTTGAACTCCCGGTATGTTCAATGGGCTACCTGTCATCCACGGTGTAAACATAGCCATTAGTGAATCTTAAAGAATATAACTTTAATACCCAAAAATTCCATTTTTTTTTATAAATCAAATCAAATCACATTATTCCTGTATGAACAATCAAAGTGTTAGAACAAGTGCATAGCAATTCATGTCCTCCTTTTAACAGTACAAGGTTGTATTGTTAAAAGAGGGCTAAAGATAATAACCAATAGGGCATGAAATATTCAAAATTTAAATCCCTATAGCATTTAAATCACACTGAAATAAACCTATTCAGGCCCTCCTTCTAGCGCCAAAATGTTGAGTGGATATTTTTCCCTATAACAAAATGATCACGCAACTAGAGTCTCTGACAGGAAACTCTCTCTTGCAAAGAAATTAGTTATTTCTCCAAGGTTCTTATGAACAACATTCATATGCATAAATAATAATATTCAATTTAAATGCTTGGAACACCTTAGTGATTGCAAGTAACTGTAAACAAGGGGCAATGTTGATTTATTTCACCATGAAACTTTAGTGATTGTTCATTGTTTTTTTTTAGATTTTGATATTTTTTAGATGTTTATAATTTTAAAGATTTGCAAATTAAAATAAAGTAACAACTTCTGGAAAAGTAAAGTGCAGAAAAATAAAAATAAAATGCCTTTAGTATGATGCTATCCTATTTCGACAAAACCGAAGATATGAGGTTTCCATGCATGCAACCTAACCTATTGGACCTGCAAAACATGCACAATCCTGATAAGCTAAGTGCTGGCTCCTAAGGATTTGAATGAGGTTTTCAGATTTAAGCATTCGCATGCAGCAACCAAGAAAAACTTGTATCAACTACATTTACAAGCCTAAAATCTGAAAAGGGAAAATAGACATTTAATCTTGCATGCAGAAAATGACTCCTTCTTTCTTGCCCATAAGATGCAAATTTCTGAAATATTATCTGCATTAAATATTTGTCATTTTACAATAGCAGACATCTGGTTCTCCAAAACCAAAAAAAGTGGAAGAAAAGCACTCCAAAGCAAGCCCAGAATGGCTCATCACCCTCAGCTCTGCAACCCTGCTCCCAACGGTTTTTTCGACCCCCATATCAACCTATGGCTTCTGCTTTTATACTTTACGGTAAGGTTCTATGTTTTGCCCTGTGACGCTTCGCTTCATCTCCCAGATCGCTTCATTTCATCTTCCTCGCCTCTTCGTATTCTTTGACTTTCTGCTCGGATGTCGAACGTTTGATCTTCTCTGTGAAATGTAACGCTTCTGTAACCCTTACACCTTTATGCCACGTGTTCAGCGCTTCCTTGCATGTTCCATAATGGCCCCCTATAAATCGTGACCAAAAATAGCATGTCGCGATATCGCGACATTTTTCTGTCAACAACCTTTTCGTCTTCATGCACGAAAATAAGACATGTCACGAAATCGCGACATTTTTACGTCAGCACTTAACTCTTCCTCATGCATCGCAAAAATGATACATGTGATATCGTGACATTTTTCTATCAGCAGCTTAACTCTTCTTCATGCATCATGAAAATGATACATGTCACGAAATCGTGACATTTTTCTCTTTCGGGCCGCTAGGATGCAACCTATCGCGAAATCATGATGCCTTTTCATTTTGCTCTATCTCGCTGCACTTGGCCACGAAAACGCGACATGTCACGATATCGTGACACCTTTTCATTCCATACCATTTCGTTGCTTTCTGTCATGAAATCATGACGCTTTTCTCTTTTGGGCTGTCTCACTGCTTTTTGTCACAAAATCATGACGCTTTTCTCTTTCGTACCATCTCGCTTTTTCATGAAATCACGACACTTTTCTCTTTCACTGCTCTCTGTTGCTCTCAATCGCGAAAACGTGACATGTCACGAAATCGTGACTCTTTCATTCCGCTATACTTTGCTATTTTGAGCCGCAAAAATGTGACATGTCGCGATATCGTGACAACTTTTCATTTTGCCATGATAGAGCAACATGTCACGAAATCATGACAACTTTTCATTTTTGCGCGATAGAGAAACATGTCGCGATATCGTGACAACTTTTCATTTTCGGCCATGACGGAGCAACATGTCGCGATATCGTGACAACTTTTCATTTCTGGCGCGACGGAGCAACATGTCGCGATATCGCGACAACTTTTCATTTTTGGCCGCGACGGAGCAACATGTCGCGATATCGCGACAACTTTTCATTTTCGGCCGCGATGGAGCAACATGTCGCGATATCGTGACAACTTTTCATTTTTGGCCGCGACGGAGCAACATGTCGCGATATCGCGACAACTTTTCATTTTCGGCCGTGACGGAGCAACATGTCGCGATATCGCGACAACTTTTCATTTCTGGCCGCGACGGAGCAACATGTCGCGATATCGCGACACTTCTTCTCTTTTGTGATATTTTGCTTTTTTTCCTTGATTTTTTAGCATCTGGGTCACTGTGGTCTTCTTTGAAAGCATGCAAAAAAGGTGGGTCCCCAATTTTGGGGTGTGTTGTGGATCAGCCACAACACCATGTTCAATAGATACACATCGGGCCAGGAAGAACATTGAATGTCAGTAGTGGGTTGACTCCCACATAATTGACGAAAGTAGAAGAGCTCCTGGCTAGACACCAACAAGAATTCGCATGGGATTACTCAGATATGAAGGGTGTCAGCCCATATATTTGTACCCATCGTATATACCTCGATGATTAACTCCAAGAAGGCAACCATAGAGAAGAATGAATTCAACAATGAAAGACATTGTAAAGGAAGAACTGCAAAAACTCTTGACTGTCGGATTCATCTATCTGATTTATGACAATGAGTGGATATCATCGTTAGTGATAGTCCCTAAAAATAATGGGAAGTGGCAAATCTGTGTGGACTATAGAGCGTTAAAAAAAGCGACCAAGAAGGACCACTTCCTGCTCCCGTTCATTGATAAAGTCTTAGATACACTCTTCGGGAGGAAGTATTTCTCCTTCCTAGACGGATTCAGTGGATGCAACCAGATCCAGATAGGATAAGAGGATCAGGATAAGACAACGTTCACCTACCCATGGGGAACGTTTGCCTATCGGGTATTACATTTTGAATTATGCAATGTACCTACCACCTTTCAAAGGGTGGTTCTTAGCATATTTTTAGACATGATGGGAGACGTGGTCGAAGTATAAATGGATGACTTCACCATATATGGAGAAACCTTTGACGAAGTAATGAAAAACTTGGAAAGAGTGATCGAAAGAAGCAAGGAAAACAATTTGTCCCTGAGCAACGAGAAATGCTTTATGATGATGTAAGAAGGCATCGTACTAGGACACCACCTCTGTGTAGAAGGAATAAAGGTTGATAAAAGAAAAATTGAGGTCATCAGAGACCTACCTAGCCCCAGAACATAGAGAGAGGTGAGGAGTTTTCTTGGATCAGCCAGGTACTATTGACAATTTATCGTCGAATTTAGCAAAATTGCAAAACCACTGCACACTCTATTATCTAAAGATGTGGAGTTCAATTGGATGGAAGACTACGAAGAAACATTTCAATTGCTTAAAGATAAATTAATATCTACACTGGTTTTAAGAGGACCAAATTGGGCCATACCATTCCATATCTACTGTGATGCATCCAACAATGCGATTGGAGCAGTCCTCGGATAGAAGGATGACAAAGAATTTTATGCCATCTACTATGCCAGCTGAAAGCACGAGATTCCGAAAGCAAAAGGAAAACTATAACTATGCAATATAAGACGAAATGTAACGCTTTAATCCTATGCACAAAAACAAGGAAAGGAGATAAATTGGAGACGAAAGAAAAGATGTAAGGAAATCACAGCCCTCTTTATTCAAATTTCTTATCCTCGGTTACATAGACGTCTCCTCCCTTTTTAGGGGCTAGGAGCGTTAAATTGGTCTTTGTTACAATTTGTGACTTAGTCTTCCTCCTTCCGCATGCCCACGTTTGGAATGGGCGGGCCAAATGTTGCCGCCGCTTGCGTTGGTAAGGTAGACTCCTCGCCGCTCCTCTAATGCTTGCAACTCCGCACTCAAAGAAACAAACAAGAAAGTCAGTAGCACTTTGTGTATGAAAAATAAAAGATGAATCTAACGATGGTTGAAATGAATCTAAATGAAATGAAAAACTTGACAAAAGCATAAACATGAAACTAAAAGAAATACCACGATTATGAAAGCACAAATCGCTAGTAAGTGAACTAGCAGCACTTCGTCGCTCAAAATGCTCCTTCTCTGTATATCCTTTTGGGTGAGAAAACTCACCATTTTATAGACCCAAGGGGTCTCTTTGAATTAACATGCAAAAGTGTTTCTTTGCATGAATGCTTTTGTTTGTGAAGAGAAGACTTCTTCTTGATCAAGGGCTTCTTAATCGCCTCTGTGCATGTCTTTGCATGTTTTAGCAACTCTCCCCCAACTCACTTGCACTCCTATGTCATGCATGAAAAGCTGAGTGGTAGTTCTGAGTTGTCATGCGCTGAGGTCTGACTTTTTGCTGGTCAAACCTGGCATTCGTCCCACCCAGAAGCGAGCGCTAGTAATCGTCCCTGGGTGAAACGAGTACAAATCCATACTCGTCCTTGGGTAGGACGAGTACAAATTTGCACTCGTCCCTGGGTGGGACGAATAAGAAATAAAGTGTCTAAAAGGTGCCAAACTGATTTTTGACTTGCAAAACTGTTGTGTAAGTGGTTAGAACCATTTGTTTAACCTCTGGGGGCTACCCTGGGGGCTGTGTGTGTTAATGTGATCAGTGTTTGTAGTCACATAATCGGATTGGTGCTGTTTTGGTGTCTACGAGATGCCCCTTTTTGGGAAGCGTTGTGCAAGGCGCAGCGTCGAGCAAAAATAGATAACCAAAGCACTAATGATTAGGGTTTCTCAGTAACCTAACCAACTCTTGATGCCCCAAGCATGGAAAGGGCATGCATTCTTGAATCCTTGCTTCTGACGAGCTAAGGAATTTGATTTCAAGTATTAACCTATTTTGGTGAGGTGTGACTTGAGCTTGGACATTGATCGAGTCATGAATAGGCAAAGGGCGCAACCTTTTATCCACGGGGGAACCTTGTGTTCATGCTTCGGGAATGCCAAGTGTTTGATCAATTTTGTGATTATTGCTTGTTTGCTGCCCCAAGCAGGAGCGTGATTGTCTTTGTCAATGATTCTTTGAATGCATGCCATTGCCTTGATTGGGTGTGTGTTTGTTGATTGGTGACTTAAGTGTGACTACCCCCTCAAGCGACGAATCGATGAAGGAAGGACTGCCATGAGAAAAGCGACGAGTCGCTTGACCCAAGATGACTTAAGTGAGGGTGCCTTCAGATGTTGTCCGTTGAATGCGCGAGCAGTTTCTCGATTCTTTTGTGGACCTATTTTTGGTGGGTGTGAACCCATTTTGGGATGCCATTTGGGGGTAACATGGGCGAAAATCCGTCTTCCCGTGGAGCGGTCCGGCTATGGTAGCCTTCTTGGGGAGTAGGATAACGACAAGGTAGACCCCGACATCTGTTTTCTTATGCCAAGAGGTTAAGTGCAAGAGCACTTTTGTCCGGCAATTTTTAGTGTTTTTGTTGGCATTTGTCATTTTTATATTTTGGTTGTTTTGTTGTGTTTGTTTGTTTTTTTTTTTTTTTGGTTGTTTTGCGTGTTTTTATGTATGTGTTTGATGTATGCGGAGGCGATTATGAATGTGATGTTTCTAATTTGTATGATGTATGGATAGGGAATGAATGAAATGAGGTGTTGATGATGTGTCGATGCACCATAGACTGTACAAGATTTGACTGACTTGCTATACTAATGGGATGACTTTGTGGAATGACTTTGCATGTGAAAACTTTGTTTTTGTATTTTGCATATATTTTGATGGTGATGTACGGAATAAAATGTGACAGGTGTTTTTAAAATGTAGTTAAGCTTTTCTGAGATTCGGATATTTTAACTAACTAGCCAAGACTGTACATTTATCTCGCAAGACTTTTGAACAAGGTATAAATTCGACTTGAATTTAACCAAGTTATTTCACATCCCTGTGTGTGCAATTGAGTTCGTTTATGTGTTATTCATCAGGATACCGCCAGTGCCAGATGGGCTTTCAACCGAACCTGTACTGAGGATCACCTAATTAGCTCCACTAACTCCTTTATTGTGTTTGGTTAGATTAATCTGCGATGCTATCTAGGATACCATAAGCTAGCTCATCCACATGCAAACATTGATCTATACACAAGTTAATGTGACAAGATATATCGTCATGCGGGAGGTTTACTATCGGTGGTCGATAGGCTATCAACCAAACCGATACTGAAGCTTGCCTCATGACCTGTCGAAATGCTTGAGAATTCCAGGGATTCAAGTTCGACTCCCTTCTTTTCTTCAATTGTATTGGGATACTTGCTCTTTATAGTGATAAGATCACTTGTTTATTTTGTTTTATTGATGTTTTTTTTTTTTTTTTTGAGCAAGGGATTTGAATATGGAGTGACGAGAATCACTATTGTTTGTGCCTTTTGATGTGTTAGGATGTCAATTTTTAGTGTTTTGACATTTTGCAAATTTTTGATGTTTTTGCAACTTTTGAGAACTTGGGATTCATGGGGAATTGGGTAGGGAGGATGCTTGTCCTTTTGCCAACTCTCGGCATTCCTAGGGTCATTCGCACGGGGGATAAGCAAGATAGCCGTTTCGCTTATGGTGACCTGGATTACGGTGCGGGTTTCATCTTTCGTTCACACAACTTAGGAATTTTTATGTGTGTTAATTTGTGTTGGGACGTTACGTAACAAGGTGTGATCCAAGTAAAACTTTCCCGTGTAAAATCTGTTTAACTATGTACAGTTTTGGCTAGAAATTTAAAGACATCTGAATGACGAAAACCCTATATACATTAGGAGACAACTGACTATGCTAAAATAAAAGGGTGATATGCTGGATGTATGCGTTTATGGAAATGGATTTGAGGTGGAAATGATGGAATTGCCAAGTAATGACAGCCTATGGTGCTTTTGACTTGTATGACCTATCGAAGTATGCAAGGGATGGATGCAATGTTTAATGCAACCTATATTTTTGTATTTTGATTTTTATGAAAATGCATGCAAATGTTTTGGTGATTTCGTTTTTTTTTTTTATGAGAATGTATGGAAAATGCAAATGTTTTTGTGATTTTGTTTTTTTATGAGAATGCATGTAATTGAAATGCAATTGTTTTTGTGATTTTGATTTTTGTTTTTTTTTTTTATGAGTATGCATGGAATTGAAATGCAATTGTTTTTGTAATTTTGATGTGTTATGAGAATGCATGGAATTGAAATGCAAATGTTTTTGTGATTTTGATTTTTGTGTTGTTTTTGTTGATTTTTGAATACTTATGTTGACCAAGCGATTATGGTAACTCTTGGAGCTTTTGGGTTGACCAAGCGATTGTGGTAATCCTTGGAGCTTTTGTCTTGACCAAAGGGTTTATAGATACCTTTGGGGCATTTAGGGTTTGACCAAGCGATTATGAAAATCCCCTTGGAGCTTTTAGGGTGACCAAGTGATTGTGATAATCCTTGGAGCTTTTTGGGATGACCAAGCGATTGCGATAATCCTTGGAGCTTTTTGGGATGACCAAGCGATTGCGATAATCCTTGGAGCTTTTTGGGATGACCAAGCGATTACGATAATCCTTGGAGCTTTTTGGGATGACCAAGAGATTGCGATAATCCTTGGAGCTTTTTGGGATGACCAAGCGATTGCGATAATCCTTGGAGCTTTTTGGGATGACCAAGAGATTGCGATAATCCTTGGAGCTTTTGGGGATGACCAAGAGATTGCGATAATCCTTGGAGCTTTTTGGGATGACCAAGCGATTGCGATAATCCTTGGAGCTTTTTGGGATGACCAAGAGATTGCGATAATCCTTGGAGCTTTTGGGATGACCAAAGTTGGATAATGGTTGGCGACCTTGGAGCTTTGGTTTGACCAAAGGGTTTATGGACACCTTTGGAGCGTTTGGTTTGACCAAAGGGTTTATGGACACCTTTGGAGCATTTGGTGTAACCCATTGGCTCTTCAGGGAATAGAGGTACCCCCAGCGTGATGATCTTTGTGCACCGGATCTGGCTCTGTAGGAATTGGCACGAATGGATCGGCCTTATGCACGGATAGGAGGGCAAGGTCTGCCTTCGGCACTGATGGTGCTATGATATCTCTGGGTGGAAGGTGCTCGCGATCTTCCCAAAGGAGTGGGATCAACATGTGATGCCAGTGGGCTGGGTCTATGCGCCACTCATGCCCTAGTCTTATGCCTAGTTGGGCCATTAGTTCGTCATGGGTGACAGGGGTGATTGTGCCGTCGTGCATGATTGAGATAAGCCATCTCAGTTTCATCTTCGTAATCATTGTCAGTGATCCAAAGGCCCTCGTTGGCCTCGATAGCTATCTGCGACATGTTAAGCTCTTCTTGTTCGAGCAGATTGATGTGGTCCTCATGGAGTTGTTTCGCGCTTTGCGGGGGGACCTGATTTTTTGGCAATGGCACGGGCTCGATGGGAGCCTCCAAAGGGAGTAATGTTAGGAGAATTTTGTGATGCTCATCCATGGGGACCACCTGTGAATTAATGTTGTCGGAATCGAATGGGTCCCATGGCGCTATTGCATATGCTGACTCATCTTTGGCGAGAGAGTCAGGCTTATCAGAATCTGGTGATTCTAAGATATGGAAGACCTCATCATCAGGTAGCTCTACAACCAGGGGTTGATCCTCTTTGAGAGGAGTTTCACGTGAGTTGGGCTTTTGTGGCCCCAAAATCTTGGTCTCTACTGACTCTAAGTGCTTGGGCGGTGCATTGCTTGTATCGAGGGATTTGAGCTCCTCCTGTTTGATTTGTTCCCGTTGCAAGTTGTGGGAAACTTGATGCCTTGAGAGGGATGACTGAATAGCACCCCCCATGCTTTGGTATTTCATTTTAGTCCACTCTTTTTCTAGCTCAGGTTCCTCAGAGGCTTCTTGAAGAATTTTTGGGGGTGGTCCATGAACCTGGGTGGGCGCCTGAAGAAGGCACCCGTCATTGGTCTTAGGATTGGCCTCCCGCTCAAGTCTAGGAGGCATCGAGGGCAACGTTTGATAAGGTCGTAGAGACCTGTCTTGCACCCAGTTGTGTTTCTCATAATGTTTTGTCTTATGCATGCGAGGGGTTGGAGTCTTCACCTGCATAGTGTGTTGTAACAACTCATCCTCCTGGCGTCGAAGGCACTCTTGATTTAAAAGATATTGTTGCTCTAATTGTTGTTGTTCCAGCTCAAGTATCGTGAGTTGCATCCGACGTGCAATATGCTTGGCAGATTCTAAGATAGTTGGTCCTGTCGTCTCATGTCTAGAAGGCCTAGATGCCTCTCCTAGATATCTATCTCGGTCATGGTGATCCGAGATCTCTATAGGTCGCCTCCCTCTGTTGGGGGTAGCGGCATTCCCCGAGGCTTTGGCCTCAATAGGTAATCCTGAAAGCTAGCAATTGCGGAGGCGTGTTGCTCCTGCGATGTATATTGTTCTTGAGGAAGGTAAGGGTTTTCCTCGTGCTCTCTTTTGTAAGTGAAAGAGGAACGGGAAGAGTTGGCTCGCCCCACCTGAGGAGCCTTGTGCTCTGTATTTGTCCTTGTAGTCCTGACAACTAGAGGGGGTGAAGGAGGGATAGTGTAATCATGTGGTTCCTCCCGTCGAACCCTATGTTGACCTAGTGCTTCATTGCGTGGTGACCACTCATAGCGAGCATCTAAGGGAGCTCTCCTACGGATGTACCCCTCATGGGAGGGTGCGTGTTGGGTGCTATGTTGAACAGGAGTGCCCCTAGAAGAGGTGCCCCTATAGTCCCTTTCCGTTAAGGTGTGTAGGGGACTGCCTTGTGTGTTAGGTCGCCAAGGTGGTATGACCAAATCTTGGGGACTATAACGGATGTGACTCGTGCTTCTTTGGACATTCGTCGCAGCGTCTGCCCATGAGTGGGCTTGACTACGGGTGAATACCATGGCGATGTCTCTCTAAAAACCCTAAAAATTGAAATGAGTCAGATGGGGCCCAAAATTGGTGTGCGCATCCCTCTTATAGTAGATAAGACAAAAATGAAGTTTCAAGTCCTAACTCTAAATACATTAGGAGATATTGACCTCCGAACAGCTCAAAAAGTGTAAAAAATTGGCGTGCCCAATTTTAAAACCTAATTTTGGGGCACTAGATGATGGAATTTGGCCCCGAAAACTGACTTTTTGGGCAAATAGAATTCTAGGGAATTATATTTGTTTAAAATTATCCCAACTAACTCCCTGTAAAATTTCAAGTCAATCGGAGCTACGGTTGAGAAGTTATGGCCCCGGCAAGATGCACTAAAATTTAGAGAAAAATATAAAATTTCCCATATTTTGTTGGATGGTCCTGCATCACTTATGGGCACCTTCGGGGTGCTTTTGGGTTGACCAAAGGGTTCATGGACACCTTTGGGGCATTTTGGAGTGACCAAGCGATTGCGGGAATCCTTGGAGCTTTTGGAGCGAGTGACAAAATGCGTAGATTTTTATCTTTGTTTATGATTTTTTTGATTTTTGATTTTTTTTGTCTAAACAGAAAATAGCATACACACACAAGCAATGTTTATCTCTTTTAAAGATTAATAGTGTGCCCTAAATCTGGTTTAGTGTGTTTTTGTTGTTTTGTTTTGTTTTTGAAGGTTTTGTGAAACGTTTAAATGCATTATGAAGGCTCTTATAACTCCCAAAATGGTCGCCCCTTCAATATACCAGCCGAGGCCGATATACCAACCTCTCTATATACCCGCCCTTACGAGAGGGAGACTATAGGTACGTGAGAGCAGATGGTACGTGGTACGTAGGCAGTACGGAAGGGGGATTGTCCTGTTAATGGCACCTACCATAGAAGACTTATCCTCGCGCGCATGGGAATCACCCCAGCGACACTCGGTCAGATTTCGTCGGGATTTACGCCTAACAACGGTTGACAATCGGGGAATGGATGCAAAGCTAAGCCAAGGTGGTGATGAACCCACCGTTGGTCTTGCTCAAGGGTTGGGGTCTTACGACCAACGCCTTGGTTTAAAATGTAACGTGATGTGTGGGGTTCGTTTTAATTTTGCGAAATTGAAACAAGCAAACGAAAAGAAATCTTTCCCTAAGCCATTCAAACTGAAAACCAAAAATAGAAAAAAATAGAAATTTGACAGAAGCTGTAAAAACCCCTACCTCTTCTCTGCCTAATCGGAAATTTCTGATTTGCTCTGAAAATTTGCACAGATCTATAATCGTCCCTGGGTGAGGCGAATAACAGAATCGTAATCGTCCCAGGGTGAGACGAATAGTTTATTCATCCCGAGGTGAGACGAGTAACAATTCTGTAATCGTCACTTGCAGAGACGAATAACAGTCTGATGTTGAAAAATAGGTACCTGTAAAAAAACTAGCAATTTTAGATCAGTAATTTAACCTAAAAAAAAAATAGAGGACAGAGGTCCCACCGTGATCGCCATTGAAAGCACGAGATTTCGGAAGCAAAAGGAAAACTATAACTATGCAATATAAGACGAAATGTAACGCTTTAATCCTATGCACAAAAACAAGGAAAGGAGATAAATTGGAGATGAAAGAAAAGATGTAAGGAAATCACAGCCCTCTTTATTCAAATTTCTTATCCTCGGTTACATAGACGTCTCCTCCCTTTTTAGGGGCTAGGAGCGTTAAATTGGTCTTTGTTACAATTTGTGACTTAGTCTTCCTCCTTCCGCATGCCCACGTTTGGAATGGGCGGGCCAAATGTTGCCGCCGCTTGCGTTGGTAAGGTAGACTCCTCGCCGCTCCTCTAATGTTGCAACTCTGCACTCAAAGAAACAAACAAGAAAGTCAGTAGCACCTGTGTATGAAAAATAAAAGATGAATCTAACGATGGTTGAAATGAATCTAAATGAAATGAAAAACTTGACAAAAGCATAAACATGAAACTAAAAGAAATACCACGATTATGAAAGCACAAATCGCAAGTAAGTGAACTAGCAGCACTTCGTCGCTCAAAATGCTCCTTCTCTGTATATCCTTTTTGGGTGAGAAAACTCACCCTTTTTATAGACCCAAGGGATCTTTTTGAATTAACATGCAAAAGTGTTTCTTTGCATGAATGCTTTTGTTTGTGAAGAGAAGACTTCTTCTTGATCAAGGGCTTCTTAAGTGCCTCTGTGCATGTCTTTGCATGTTTTAGCAAAGCTCACTTGCACTCCCATGCAATGAAGGGATAGCTAAGTGGCAAATCTGAGTTGTCTTAAAAAGCTTACTCTCCTTCCCATGCAGTGAAGGGAAAGTCAATTGGCAGATGTGTGTTGTTAAAAGAACTCACTCGCACTCCTATGTCATGCAGGGAAAGCTGAGTGGTAGTTCTGAGTTGTCATGCGCTGAGGTCTGACTTTTTGTTGGTCAAACCTGGCATTCGTCCCACCCAGAAGCGAGCGCTAGTAATCGTCCCTGGGTGAAACGAGTACAAATCCATACTCGTCCTTGGGTAGGACGAGTACAAATTCGCACTCGTCCCTGGGTGGGACGAATAAGAAATAAAGTGTCTAAAAGGTGCCAAACTGATTTTTGACTTGCAAAGCTGCTGTGTAAGTGGTTAGAACCACTGTTTAACCTCTGGGGGCTACCCTGGGGGCTGTGTGTGTTAATGTGATCAGTGTTTGTAGTCACATAATCGGATTGGTGCTGTTTTGGTGTCTACATCAGCAAAAAATTGGTAGGAGCCGAGCTCAACTACACGATGACGAAGAAGGAGTTCCTTGCAGTTGTGCATGCCATAAACAAATTTTGCCATTATATCACTGGGTATAAGGTATTTGTCCACACGGACCATGCGACCATCAGATACTTGATGAGCAAGCTGGCCATTGGTGGAAGAATTATTAGGTGGCTCTTGTTACTACAGGAATTCGACATCACAATAGTAAAAAAACTAGGAAAAGACAACGTCATAGTAGATTTTCTATCCATATTGATACCGACAGACCATACAGTAGTAGAAGACAAATTTTTGGATGAACATTTGTTCACCATTAGTAAGAAAATCCCATGGTACACAGATATAGCCAATTACTTGGCCACTAGAAGAACCTCACCTGCTCTCTCTTTTCAATAAAAGTAGGCAGTCATAGAGAAAAGTGCATCATTCCTATAGATTGATGGCCTCCTATTCAAAATAGGACATGACCAGATTATAAGGAGATGCGTAGCAGAACAATAGTTCTCAAAAGTACTCAAAGCATGTCACGATGAACCATGCAGAGGACACTTTGCAGGGAAACAAACTACCTACAAAATCCTATAGGCTAGGTACTTTTGGCCCACTCTGTTCAAGGATGCAGTTGTGTATGCCAGCAAGTGCGATGAATGCCAAAGAATGGGCAGACCAACCCATCAAGATGAAATGCCCTTCCAGCCTCAAGTACACCTGGAACCCTTCGATAAGTGGGGCATGGACTTCGTGGGACCAATTAATCCACCTTCAATAGGGAGGAGGTTTATTTTTGTCTGTATAGATTACATCACCAAATGGATTGAAGTTCAAGTGTTGAGATATTCAAAAGAAAGAATAGTTGTCGATTTCTTATTTGCCCACATTTTTACACAATTTGGGGTCCCTAGAGAGATAACAACAGACCAAGGGCCTCAATTTACCTCCAAGTTGATCAAGGAGATGATGGAGCAATACAAAGTTTGGCACAATAAAACTAAACCCTACCATTCGTAGGAAAATGGGCAAGTGAAAGTGACAAGCAAATAAATAGAGAACATCCTGATGAAGACCGTGCAACAACACAAAATATTGGGCTACATGGTTGTCGGAGGTAGTCTGGGCATATAATACCACGTGGAAATCCACCACAGGCTTCACACCCTTCCAACTGGTCTATGGGAAGAGTGCGATGATGCCCATTGAATTTGAAATCAAGACATTGAGGACGGCTTCAGAATTGAACTTGAGCTTGGATGATGCTCAAAAAGAAAGGATTCGACAAATAGATTAGCTGGATGAAATCCAAATGGATGCTTTGCAAAGAACGAAAATCATACAAAAGCAAATAAAGCGATGGCTTGATTGCCACATTAAACTAAAGTAGTTCCAAGAAGGAGAATGGGTGTTGTTGTACGATTCTCGATTCCAGGAAAGAAAATGTAAATTAATGCAAATATGGATGGGACCGTATGAGGTGGTAGAGCTCATTAAGAACAAGGCAGTGCACGTTAGAACAATTTACGATAACAACACTATGTTAACGATCAATGGCCATTGAATGTGCCCCTATAACACATCAGAAACCTTACAAGTGGAATCCAGAATAGTCATGGGGGAGACCCTATCTTGTTAGATCTGAACCAAACTCTTAACAGGCGAAACGGTGGGCATGGAGGTGCTCACCAAAATCAGTTAATTTAGTTTTTTTCTTACGATGTGTTTTATGGGGACGACGCCCGCATGCAAGCTACAGGAATCATAATCTAAGGCCTAATAGGAATAGAATGCATCTATATGCCTTTATTTTTCTTTCTTTTTATTTTCTTTTTTGCAGGTGGAGGACCTGATAGCACGAGGAATAGGTATCTAGGAAACTAGGCCTGATTCGACTCAGCATTCCAACATCGACACTCATAGGTAGAATATGAGGCAACGTGAAGTGAGACTGAGAAGGCTTGATCACCCTTTCCCAGTCAATCACAACATTATTGCCAATAATAAAGTGCCTTCCACATCGAGAAGGCACCTTCCTTATAAAGAAGGTGCTCAACCAGAAGAAGGCGCCTTCCGTATGAAGAATGCACCCAGCTAGAATAAGGTGCCTTCCTTATGAAGAAGGCGCCCCGCCAGAATAATGTGCCTTCCTTATGAAGAAGGCATACAAAAAAAAAAATAGGTGCCTTCCGTGGCAGGAAGGCGCCACACAGAAAAAAAAAAAAAGAGCTCGAGGTGCCTTCCACATCAGGAAGGCGCATACAGACCGAGGCGCATTCCACCTCAGGAAGGCGCAGGTATACAATGGTACCTTCCACCCTAGGAAGGCACAGGTATTCATCAACACCTTCCACATCAGGAAGGCACACCAATTTAGAAGCACCTTTCATAGCAGGAAGGCGCCATCATCAAAAGGATGCCTTCCACCATCAAAAGGCGCATCCATTCAAAGAGCATCGACAACATCGAGAAGGCACCATATAAGCACCTTCCACATTTGGAAGATACCACATAAGCACCTTCCACATTGGGAAGGTACCAAAGAGTGCCTTTCGCATACAACTAGCACTTAAGTCTCACGGATGCCTCGATCGAAATGAAATCACCACACGAATGAGCTAGATCAGATTACCACCATCACCCATGTGATGGAAATCTACCTCAATAAAAAAAATCTCAGAGAATTATGGGGCGAGATCAGCATGCACATTCCAAATATGATGGATAGACATTTTTTTGAGCAAATCGAGAGTCTGTCTTTAGCATCAACCATCAAACAACTCAGCACCAAAGTCTAGCGTAATCCACATAAAAGAAATACCCCTCCCTCGTGTCACAAATCAGCGAATCAACGCTCTTCATGATGCATGAAACACCAAATAAGGTACGTGCATACTAACTCAAATATTTATATAATTATTCATAAATTATGCAGTACCAAAAAATATTATCGTCATAAAAATCATATACCCCCATGGGTGGAACCATGTGCCAATGATATGGCTCAAAAGGCATACCCTAGAATCAAATTCTAAGGTTAGGCACATTCCCTATAAGAAGGCACCTTCCTGAAGAAGTAAGGACAAAAAAAAAAGAAGTGCAGTAGTAAGGGAAGGCACCATGGGAGTAAGGTTGAAGAATCATGCAGTGAAAAAGAATGAGCCGAGTGATACAGAAGGAATCAGGGGGACAATAAAAACATAGTTTGAGGTCGAGGGATGGTTCAAATGCTATACCCTAGTCAGTCAGGGCTAGGATATGGAGGCAGCCAAGGAATTCGCTACCTCCTTAAGGGGTGACATAGCTCAGGTGCGAGGGGTAGAAATTTTGGTCACCCTCGAATACATATCGCAGGCGACTGGATTGCCCCTCACAGGTGAATGCATATACAAAGGCAGACTACTGAAGCTGTATACCAAAGTGCTACTGCCAGGAGAAAATGTGTAGATAGATAAGGAAGGGCTACCCAAAAGCAGCCTTCCCATGAATCTATAGAAGATACCTGAGCAAGTTGCTCGATTATTTACATGCACCAAGAAGCATACCCATTTGCACACTAACCATGTGGAGTTTCTGAATCACCTAGTGCATGGAAGGAAGTTGAACATACCCTTCTACCTAGAAAATGCCCTGAAGGAAGAAACAACTAGGTACCAGAAGGGAGCACCATCTGCATTGGCCCACCATGGGCTGATATTAGCACTAGTCTACATGCAGAAGCGCAGAGGTAGAACCCCGATGTAGAGGGAGATGGCGGTCAAGAAAGGTAATAGGATATTTTTGCTAAAATAGGGCAAGAAGAGGGAAGCATTATAGAGGAGATGGCAAGTATCGAGAAATTGGCATTGCCCGATTTAGGGCATTCACCAGTGCCCAAATGCACAGAGGAAATAGGGCATTCCCTAGTGCTTGAGTATGAAGAGGAAGGAGTACTGCTTATTAGCAGTGAGGCCGAGTTTCGATTGCTAGAACTAGTCCCCAAGAGGAAACGCCTGCAGTGACTCCTCCTCTCTACAGAAGAAGAATAAAATGAATTGAAAGTCGACATTACAACCCAAACCCTCTGGTAATTGAAAAACTGGAGCCCACAAGATGTAGGGACTTCCAGGAGAAATGATCAGGTCGACGCAGCCTTGGAGGAAGTGCTGGAGTGGCAGACCAATTCTTTGGATGGCCCAATAAGTTTTGGAGGACTACCAGAATGAGCATAGAGAGGAATTAGAAGAACAAGAAACATGAATCACCCAGCTCGAGTAGTTGGTCTAATAGTTGCGGGAGGAGAACCAACAAATCTAAGATAGGGGAATAGAAATAAGGGATGCATCGACCCAAACTAACTAGGCAATAGAGGTCCCTACGTGTTCTCCCATATCTATAGAATGAGTATTCTCTTTAGGAGAATTTTGATCAGACACCCGATAGAGTAGCCCAAAGGTAGGGGAGAATTCCTCTATTTTTGGGAGTGAAGGGGAAAGAAGTCCCACAACACCCCCTGTCATCGACCTGAGTGATACAGAGCAGAATGAGGACCAACAATAGTAGACAAGATCAGGGGATAATGAAAAACTCCTCGAACCTAAGGAAGAAAGAAAAGAACCTGAGGGATCGGCACAGGATAGACAGGGGGGCGAAGAATCACCCCTAGGGATGGTAGTACAGATCCTCCAAAGTGAAGAGAATGCTCCAGGGACCACAGAGTAGGTCCCTCAGAGCGAGAAGACATCCACCAGGATGAAAGGGAAAAATCCTATTCGAGCCACTACATTTTCTATAGAGGCCAAAGGAAAAGGGCCTAGGACGACTCGAAAGAAGGCGAAGGTGACCTTTGTTGATCCAAAAGAAGATGAGTGGGATATGCAGCCGTTCATAGAGAGGCAAAAATAGTTTGAACAACTGCTCAAAGAGATGACAATAGCTAAGGAGACCAGGAAGGCAACCTCAAGGATGCAGGGGGACACTGGTATCTATGTCAATTTGATAGAGGACAACTAGTTCTGGGAGATTTACAGGTCATCCCGAGGACATCCCTCCAATATAAGAAGGTATTTTGAACAATGGGGGGTATATGGCCCCAAATTGTAAGCCCCTGCCATAGCAAAGGAGAACGCATGGCTTACTCTTGAAGCAGCCTGATTGTACAAATCCCAAGTAGTTCATCTCAAGAGGGATAATTTAGATATCCCTCTTGCAGTGGTCAGACCTCCATATGCTGACCTATGGCAAGCTATAGAAGTTGCATTTCAGGCAGCAGAGACGATGCTGGCTAGATCACCTCTGATAGAGGCTAGGACAAGGAAA
This sequence comes from Wollemia nobilis, assembly GCA_028583015.1. Classification (NCBI taxonomy): domain Eukaryota; kingdom Viridiplantae; phylum Streptophyta; class Pinopsida; order Araucariales; family Araucariaceae; genus Wollemia; species Wollemia nobilis. The sequence continues at coordinate 21,447,385 of JAQPPZ010017235.1, forward strand.
GCAAAGCCGACAACAACACCCGTAGCCCCACGTAGAAAAAGAGGAGCCACACCTCCAGATTCTAGTGCATAGAAGAGGTAGACACGGGATGTATGTACAACTTGATCCACCAAGAAATGACAACAATGAGGGGTCAACAGGGCTACCTACAGTTTTGATGCCACGAGGGCGTGACATATGTTAGGTGTGGGGGGATGATGAGCATAAAAAATGCTCATATTTTGTATACATTTTCTTGATTATTATGCGGCTGTATAATAATGATTGCATATGTTTATGAATGATTATATAATTATTGGATGAAATTATGCGTGTTATCTAATTCGTGTATTTTTGTGGAATTGTAGTTGATTTAGTCAAATTTATATCAATCGAGGTCTTTTCAAGGACCTAACACTTTGTTTCTTTTAGAATCAATGCAGAGAAGGTAGGCACCTTCCTCTTCTAGGAAGGCACAAAGCGTAAGTAGGCACCTTCCTATTCCAAGAAGGCACCAAGGAAAGACAAGCGCCTTCATCTCCTAGGAAGGCGCCAATAGAATGCCAGCGCCTTCCTCTCACAGGAAGGCACCAACAGAAGATAAGTGCCTTCCTCTTCTAGGAAGGCACCAACGATAGTAAGGCACCTTTCGCATAAATAAGGCACCTGACATACTTAGGCACCTTCCTCATAGGGAAGGCACCCCTGTTCTTTGCCCGTTGACCAGACAAGCACGACGTGGACAACAGAGACTGGTGCAGTTCCAACTTTGTCATGTAGAGTTAAATTGGGGATCACACCAACATATGAGAACGTCCTACCAATGCCAAGATAAGCACAAACCAATCAGTGAGCACACCACCGTTAGAAATGAATGGCAATTTTAGCAGACGTCGATCACATTTACCAAACTGTCTTAGTTTAGTCTGGAATGAATCGATTGTTATAACTTCTTTGTAATAGAAGATCTGCGGGTGTGCTATATAAACACACGCAGACCTCTCTGAGGATATAGAATATTTTGATAGTAAATGTAGAGAGATATATAGAAGAAGCATTGTAATACTTTGATAATTATAATACAGTTCTAAGAGTTTCTAAGTGCGAGTTCAGTTGGGAGGAAGCTACTGGAGCCTGGGCCCACTCCAAGCCAGTATTTCTTCCCCTATTTTTCTTATGTTTTCTAGATTATTTTACCGCTTTTATAAGATTATTTATAACATTGTTATTTCTAGTATTGCAATAGGTTTATTTCTAGGAATGCATGAATATTTCCTTTTTGTAGATTTAATTGTTTTTACGTAAATTATTGAGGAGTGTATGAATGATTGACGACCGTTGAAACACCCCCCAATAGTAGAACTAGAGGACTCATCTCAAGTGGTATTGTAAGCAATCTTGTTCAAGACCCTTCGCAAGTTTACGAAGTTCCATGGGTCGATAAATTAAATGCATGGGCATGTGACAAAAGTAGGAAAGAAGTTAACCTTGTTTGGCCCGCAACATGGCTTGATAGGAATAATAAAATTTTAGAAACTAAATATCAAATTCACACCCAAGTTTGGATTCATATTGTTACTTATTTTGTAGAATACCTATTGGCATGGTATTCATAATGGGAAGTCTTAGGTGTGGAAAAAATGGGCATGGTGCTCATCATGGGAAATATCAAGTGTAGGAAAATGTGCGCAACTATCTGTTAGTTGTTGCCAATGGGTCCTTGGTTCAATGGTTGGGATAAATGGTTGATGTAGCCCACACCAAGGTTCAAATATCGATGGCACAAAATATCTCATTGTGACTATAAAGAATACATTACAATCTATCCCTATATATGATGTTATTTCAATATTATCAATAAGGATTGCATCCAAATATATCAAATTCCAAAGAAATTTTATTTTAAAATTATTTAATAGAAATTTAGGTTTCCTCTTTGCAAATGGGATTAGGTTTGTAAAGGAAATAATATTGAAGGAGTGGGCTTGTGAAAGTGTAGATTTTTAAGTTTAATACTAGGGACAAAACTTTGATAAAAATTACTTAGAAATTAAGGAAAGAATTATGTCACTTCAAAAATATATAAGGTTCTATGAATACAATAAATTTTTTAGGTAATCCAACCTTACCTAAGGATTATGAAAATGACTTCATATCACAAATATTACATTTAATTAAAAATGTATTAGATGGTCACTCATTTAAGGGTTTTTTATAAAAATTTTGTCTAGTGATTGGTTGATGTGTTATCCTCCAATTCCTAAGATGGCAAGTATTACCTCAAGTTTTTTTTGGCCTGTAGAGGTTCAAAAGTAAAAAAATATTGATGTGAGCAACAAATCCAAATATTAAGTTTCTATAAACAATTTGGTTGAGGAAGAGGACCTTAAAAAAGCAATGAATGAACTAAAAAAGATACCTATAGAGTGTTATTTACCCATTTTTCATGAAAGGAGCAGTTGGTTTGGAATCTATCAAAATATGGTGGATATTTTGTCAAATTAGGATACAAAAATTCAAAGTAATCAGATTTTCCTACACCCAAATATTTACTTTGGAAGAGTGTTTGGTCACTTAAGGCCCTTCCTAAGGTATCAAAATTCCTTTAGTTAGCAATCCAATACAAAATTGTTACATGTGATAATTTATAAAGTAGATAATATCATGGACCTTCTAGATGTGTCTTATGTAAGGAGGAGGAAAAACTTGATATCATCTATTTCTTCATTATTTATTTGCTTGCACCAATTGGGAATACTCTTTCAAAGAAATGAGAATCTATTGGGTTACATTATTGACATTAGAATAATTGATTACATGTTGAATAATTTATTTCAAAATTAACACATTAAGCATTAAGTGAAGGATTCATTTTGTTGTTATTTGTTTGAATTTGTGGCTTGAGAGGAATAATAAAATTTTAGAAACTAAATATCAAATTCACACCCAAGTTTGGATTCATATTGTTGCCTATTTTGTAGAATTCCTATTGGCATGGTATTCATAATGGGAAGTATTAGGTGTGGAAAAAATGGCTATGGTGCTCATCATGGGAAATATCAAGTTTAGGAAAATGTGTGCAACTATCTGTTAGTTGTTGCCAATGGGTCCTTGGTTCAATGGTTGGGACAAATGGTTGATGTAGCCCACACCAAGGTTCAAATATTTATGGCACCAAATAGCTCAGTGTGACTATATTGATGTAAAAGGGAAAGGGTAACCCTTGTTTAAACAAAAAAAAACTATTTTTTAGCTACTTAGTTATGGGTTTTGACGATACATGTAAGGATTATCTATAACAACGGATATTATGCAAATATTTGCATTGATTAATGGTAAAATAGAAATATCCAAAATTTGGGTTCATCAAACTTAATTTTGATCTTGTATTACACACATGCCACTTGTAACTCATAGGGGCACATGATATTGTATGTAAAGTGGACCATGTATCAAGTTAGAAGTGTGTGTCATAGAATCATGTATATAACCACTTTATCATAGAGTCATGTATGTAACCACTATGTTGTCATATAGTTATGCATGTAACAACTTTGTAACTTCTTGGCATCATGAATTTAACTGTGATAGAATAGGTAGTCAAGAATATTTTCATTGAATACTATCATAGTAGGTTTTCATAGAATATTATCATAAAATATCAAGAAATATGCTTGTAAATATTATAAAATGAGAAGGATGTAACCCTTATGGGCTAGTGAATAATTTACATATTTTTTAAGGAGGTTTCCCCCTCAAAGAGGTTTAAAATAGTAATATTACTTGTCCCGAATTCCTACAATTATTATTATTTGTATTTCCATGTTTTATTTAATGAATGCTTATGTTATTGGATATATGATATTAGTGCTTCTTTTATAAATACTTTGTGCAATCATAGTTAGAATTATCTTTGAAAATAAATGTCTTATATTCGTACAACTCAACACTAAGAATTTTGAGGTGAAATATTCACATGAGAAGAAGAGGTTCATCAAAAGTAGTATTAGAGCCTTTTCTAGGGCATGAGAAGCTTCTATTGTGAGAAATTTTATTTTCTATTAGCCCTAGGTTCATAGGTTAGAAATAATGTTTCGACAATTTTAGAATAATGCAGAGTTGTCATTATTGGCTAAGCTATATTACCCATAAATCATCTAGTGAATTGAGGGGCAATAAGGCTCCAATACCCAAGCCTCACACAACACTTGTACACATAATTGAGCTCCCACGTACCTTGTGTATATTGAGAGACCTATTTTAGGAACCCTGACCCAAACCTTCATATATAGAAAACTAGTCGACCATGTAATATTCATACTAAATCGAGCACAACACTCGATAGGTTCACCCTCTTGTACTAATAATAGAGAAAAGTAGTGTGCTCAAGGGTATGTGTGGAATCCTCCTTGATTAGTGGCTTGAAATATTGGTCTAAGAATTATTGATCACTATTGTAGTATAATAGAGGGCTATGGAGAGTACACAAACTCTAACCTAGAATACATCCATTCCTTTCTTATATTATTAGAAGCATATATCATAGGATAGAAAAAGTAAAATTCTAAGAGTTTTGAACCAAATATGCAACCTAAAAACCCTTTTTCTATATTAAAAAAAGTTTGGGCTATTGAAAAACATCATTTTGGGATATAACCCATTATGATTGTCTCATCAAGTTGATTGTTTTACTATATAATACTTATACACTATTTTGGAACCCTTACTAAAATAGTAACTGCTAAAACTAACATTTCTAATTTTAGTAAATACCCCCTAGAACCTGCTATCAAGAAACAAAGGCTAAAATGTATAAGCTAGAGGAACAACTCTCCAAATTAGATGCCATAATATAACTCAAGGGTCGAATATCATCTCTCACGCTCATGATCACAAATTGCTAGCATAAGCAATACCATATAAGTCAAGACCTTGAAGTGCTTAAAATTCAAAATCCAAATTTTTGATGGGTATGCTAAAAATAGCCTAGAATCTTAGACGGGGAAAATTATTAAATGACCAAAATTTTCTAGGGACTTTACCGAGGAAAATAATCAATGGTCATGAAATAATAGAGGCATGACTCCTAGAATTCCCAAAATATATTTTCCAATGTTTGATAGAACATAGCCACAAAGTTGGTTGATTAAGGCCAAGAAAAAGTATGAGCTCCATGAAATCCCTTTTGACCAGTGGATATTTATAACTACCTTTTATTTTAACCTTGAAGAATTGCATTGGTACCAGTGGTTGCAAAAATAAGTCCTGAATCATGGATGGACATAATTCAAGAGATAACTCCATCAATTTGAGCCATTAGAGTTTGAACATTTTACTGGTACCCTCATTAAGCTTCAATAAACAAGCACTGTGTCTAAGTATATTATTACTTTTGAGAAGATCTCCAATAGAACTGAAGCTCTTCTAGATGAATTATTCAAGAGTTGTTTTATTAGTGTCTTTAAGAAAGAGATAATAATCAAGGTTCAAATTCTTAAGCCAAACACCTACATGATGGCCATAGGGTTAGCTAAACTCAGAGAATAAATTGAATTATCAATAGAAGGCTTCTAGACCCCTCTAGATTTTAAAATAGAACCTCTACATCCACAAATAATAATACTCCAAAATCTCCAATAGTCACGAGGTTAACACTAGAGGAGATGACCAACTATAGAACCAAGGGAATATATTATATTTATGTTAGGACCCTGTTCCTAACACATAGTATATTATTTCATTAATTCATTGTAAAGGACCAATGTGTCCTTTCATTTACAACACTTCACATATATTTATAGTTAATATATTTGGTGTCATAAGGCATCAAATCAAATACATTTCAATTTATTCATATTGTTTGGATTCCAACAATATTCAAAGTGATTCTTAACTGCGATTCTTCCATTTGCAACTGTTTAGAAAATCTGCAGGAGTATTACCACCAAGAACGACCAGAGGTATCTTGCATTTGGTATTAGAGCAATTGCAATTCAATAGGATCCAAGCTTTCACCCTAACATCGATAGTGAACCGGCACTCCACCTTCACCGATCGATGACCACATAGCAACTTCATTAATAAAAAAACATCACACCGACTATTGAACGCGAAAAAACTCAGGCACGTGCATTCAGCCAACAAACGTCTCACTTTCCAAGTTGTTGTTCGACAACTGCAGAGATTTTTTGACGGCATAAAAGAACAAGAGATCAAGTAAAATTACTACAAAATCTTTACAAAAAAAAAAACTGGCCAAGAAAAATCTACCATACGCGATATTTTTTCTTAATTACTATTGAAAATTGATTCGAGAGGAGGAGATCGTGAAAACCAATTTTAAATCTCATCTGCAGTGTTTTTCGGTGACATCAGGAATTTCGATGGAGTAAATTAATTAAAGGCTAAGGTTATTAAATATTTATGCCAAAAAAATATTTGTGGCATGGGACATGATTCTAAGTGCTTATAGGATAAGGGAATTATCACACATTACTCCTGTGGGTTTAAAACCCTTGTTAGGCACCTTAAGAAGTACTTAGGTTGCTAGGCACCATGCTAGCATGTGGCACCTAATCTGGACCGCTACCCAAGCGTGCTTTTCTCATTGCCCTTGTTTCAATTTTCGTGTGTTCCCTCCCCTGTTGTGTTGCTTTGAATTCCATGTCCTACCATACCCTGCTACCTCTACTACCATGCGACCTTACATTCCATGCCCTACTATCTCATCCTTATTCATATTCCATGTTGTCTCATCACTATTTTGCATTTCATGCCCTACTGCCTTGACTGTCGTGTGGCCTCACATTCCTTCCACCTAGCTCCTCTCATCACCTCGCTCATCCGCCACCCCACCGCTACTCCTCCCACCACCCATCCACTGCTAGACCTCTCCACTACCACATAAAAAATTTGTCAACCAAATTTTGACAAAAAGGAAAAAAAAAATCAACAATAAAAGTCCCAAATTGTTTGCTAAAAAAATTGAAAATTTTGACAACAAAAGTGCAAGTTTGACAAAATTTTTGCTGATTTAACAAATTGTGAAACCCAAAATTTTGCAAATTTTGTGGAAATCAAATTTTGCAAAATCCTACCATGGTAGAAGGTAGGATATCACAAGATATCACTCTTGAGGAAATTTACCAGGAACTTCACCAATGCAAAGAAGAAAGCGTAGCTACAATACAAGAATTGGAGCAAATGATATCATAAATTGACTTGAAAATGGATACCTTCAATCAGAATATGGCGTTAGTTCAAACTAACCAAACTACAGGAGGACCAACGCACCATACAACATTAGGAGGACTACAAAAATCCATCCTTCCTAGAACTACTAAGTTGGATTTTCCAAAATTCGAAGGTGGTGATCCCAATAACTGGATTTATCGGGCAAAGCAATATTTTTCCTTAAACCAAATTTTGGAAGCACAAAAAGTGCATATTGCATATTTTCAATTAGAAAATGAGGCTATTCAATGGTACCAGTGGTTCAAGAAAACCAATGGCACCCCTACTTGGCAAAACTTTACATAAAATCTATTAGTATGATTTGGCTCTAGAAAGCTAAAAATTTTCATTGGAGCCCTCACCAAACTATGTCAAACCATGTCGATACGTGAATATCAAGCAAAATTTGAGAGATTGGCAAACCGCACAATAGGGCTAGATGCCTCATTTTTTTAGGATTGTTTCATCAGTGGATTAAAGGAAGAGATCCGAATAGAAGTACACTTTTTTTACCCCACTACCATGATACATACCATTGGAAATGTCAAATTAGCTGAAGATAAAATCAACAACCAACATCGACTCGAAAATGTATCTACCACAAAATTCCAAAATACTTCCACCAACCAAAAACTAACTGAAGTCATTCCAATTAAATACATTAGCCTTGAAGAAATGAATTAAAGAAGATCAAAAGGTATTTGTTTTCATTGTGATGAGAAATTCATTCCGAATCACAAATGTATTACACCCAAACTTTATATTTTAGATGCAACTCTTCCTAGTCAATCAACACTAGATGAAGAAGAAATCAAGGTCAAACTAATGGAAGATATACTTGAAGATAAACCACGGGGTCCATTAGAAATTTTCTTCAATGCCCTCATGAAAAATTCATCCCCCCAAATGATGAAAATTTTGTTTCCTTTAAACAAAAAAATCTTATTATGCTTATTGACTCTGGAAGTACACATAATCTCATCGACCCACGTATGGTAAAATAAAAAGACTACTTTATCCATCCTTGTAATACTTTTGAAATCATGATCGTTAATGGGGAAATAATCACTTGTAATGGAAAATGTCGTAATATTAAGCTCACCTTGGGTAATTACACCGTCAAACATGACATGTATGCAATTCCATTAGGAGGTTGTGATATTGTTTTAGGTGTGCAATGGCTATGAACGCTTGACATAATTCAATGGGACCTTGACGAGTTATGGATGAAATTCACATAGAAGGGTCACACATATACGCTTAAAGGGATAAAATCTGGCCCTTATCTACTAGCAAGTTCTCATCACATGGAGAAAGTTATTCCTAGAGGAGGAAAGGCAAGGGTTGCCCATTTATTTTCTCTCCAAGCCATGACAAAGCCACCAACACTTCCACCTTTCCAATATCCTTGCTTGAGGAACAATGATATTAAAATAGTACAAGAACATGAGCACGTACTTTTAATAAAACAAAGGATGAAGTTTCTCACTGCGAGCTTTGAGGATAAAGCTCATTTTAAGGAGGGTGGCATGTTAGGACCTTGTTCCTAACACATAGTATATTATTTTATTAATTCATTGTAAGGGACCAATGTGTCATTTCATTTACAACACTTCACATATATTTATAGTTAATATATTTGATGTCATAATGCATCAAATCAAATACATTTCAATTTATTCATATTGTTTAGATTCCAAAAATATTCAAAGCGATTCTTCCATTTGCAATTGTTTAGAAAATTTGCAGGAGTATTACCACCAAGAACGACCACAGGTATCTTGCATTTTGTGATGAAAAGTGGACCATAGGACACAAATACAAAATCCAATACCTCTACCTTCTGGATATGAATAGTTCTTTAGGTATTTTATAGACACAAGGGATAACTTTTTGGATTTAGTAGGAGAACAACTAGAATTAGTGTATGTAGAACATCCAATTGACAATCATGAAGAAGAGATTCCTACCCTTTCTTTGATTATCATTGTAGGAATATTAACATTCCAATGCATGATAGTCCAAATATTTTTTTAAAGGGCACAATTTTTTGATCTTATTGGAAGTAGAACTGATTATTTTCTTGATCCCAATTGTTGGACATTTTGAGTCAAAGTTGTCATTGATGTCAAGGAACGAAGTTGTCATTAATGAGCTACCGATGATGTCAAAAGGTCAAGAGGAACAATGCAGAGGTTAAAGGCAAAAGGGCTTCATAATATTTTTAATATTATGTGGAAGCATAAGTTAGAAGGTTTAAAATAAAATATTTTTCATAAAAACCCAAGGAAGCTTATTGCAAAGCTAAAGGAAGGTTTAATATTTATTTTATAAAACATTTAAATTCAAATTGAATTTAAATTTTATAAATAAATATTATTTATACAAAGTTGTACAATGAGAGAAGGCCTTAATAAAACCAAAGGGTTTTAAAGAATTAATTTATAAAATTTAAATTCAAAAGAATTTAAATAATTTATAAATTAATAAGTTTAAAGGAAAATCATAGTGCCGACGTCTAAAGTTTGAAGGAAATTTGAAGCGTCGACGTGTATGTGTGAAGGAGGAAATTGATATAAAAACCCATACCTTAGAGGTATTAAAATTATCCTTTTGCTCGAACGTTAATGCGTGCAATTGTGTTGAGAACTCGTGCGGAAAAAGAGAAGCGAATTTCTTGTGTTATGTGCCAGCGAATAGAGACAAAAATGAAAAGCACCGAAAGTTGAAAGCCATCTGGGTAGCGTGGCCTAGTGGCAAGAGGGCAGCGGTTAGAGTGTTTGGGCGCTAGGTGACCTGCGTTTGAAACGTGGTGGCAGCATGTTTTGGTGGTTGTGTTTGTGTTGGAAGCGCCAAAGGAAAAGGTGCACATTTTTCTAGGCAAAGCGGGGAGCTTTATAGAGCACGTGGTGCTCTTCACTCCCCAAGCGAGCGCCTAGCTCGTGCGGTGGTTGGAGCCATGGCTAGGGCGTTGGTTGAGGTTGCATCGTGAGTTCGAAACCCACCAAGGCAAAGGTAATAAATTTTGATTATTATTTTTGTGTTGCCTAAAGTTTGACATGAGGTCTTAGGGAGTTAAAAGGGTTGCTTAAAAGGATTTTTAGTTGATTATTATTTTTGGTAAATTGGAGGAATAAGGGGTTAGCTTTATTTTTGAATAAAGTGTTTGTGTCACATTGATTTGTTGAAGTTTTAAAAGGATAAAGGGAACTTCTTGCATTGAGTTATTTTGAAAATAAGAGTGCATTGAATATTATTTTAATTGGGAGATTATAAGGTGTAAGTGGTGAATTATTTTTGTAAATGTTGATGAATGTTTTCTTAAAGATGGAGTGATAAGGTGTATGTGTGTCTTGATATTTATATTGTATTTTTGAGGGAGTTTATCATCTTATAACTTCTTTGAGCTTGGCAAAGAAGTGTTTGTGGTTTTGGCAGATTTATGAGATTCCTTCATCATCAAGAAAAAGGTATGAGCACATTCTTCCATAGTTAAGTTGATTGGTTGTTTTTCTGGAAAATAAGTTTGGAGTGAAAAGGACTTGATTAGGGTTTCCTTATTGAGTGTGTTTGAGTTAATGCTTCAAGGTTTTCTGGAATAAAGAGTTGTTATTAAAACCTTGTTTTATGAGCATTGTTGTTGAAGTGAGTTGTTGAGCAAAGAACTTGAACTAGGGTTATCATTGTTATGTGAGATTTGTTGTTGAGCATTATTGGAAATATTTTGAGTTAATGTTTATATACTTGGACTAGGGTTTGTAAGGAAGGATTATTTCATTGAGTGATTGGTTGAGTAGAGTTGGTTGAGCCTAGTCAAGTGGATGTGTGAAGTGATTGTTCAAGTTCCATAAAATAAACTATTCTATATTCTGATTTGATTTGAGAAAGTAATTGAGCATTGTGATGAGTATAGAGCATATTGAGTCTCTAACAATTCTCTTTATGTTTCTATGATATTGGACAAGTTTTAGTGTTGAATTGTTGAGCAGATTTGAGGTAAGTCTTTGAGAAGACTTGTGGACAGATTTGGATAAGTTCTTGTAAGGACTTATTGAGAAGATTGGACAAGTTCTAGAGAGAGCTTGAGAATAGATTTTGGTGTAGATTTGAGGATAGATTTGTGCCTGACCAGAGATAGATATTGAGGATATATTTGTGCTAGACCGATGGACTGTGTTAAGTACAGATTTGAGATAGAGCTGAGTGTAAGATTTGGAGGTGATAGAGTATAGAGGATGATAGTCTCTAGTGGATAGAGATCCATTAGCAAGGGTAGTGAGGATAGGTCTTCTGAGTGAGGACAAGAGTCTTCAGTGGATAGAGATCCATTAGCCAGTGTAGTGGAGGCAGCAGTTCTTCTAGAAGATCACCAGCCAGAGCAAGAGGAGAAAGGAGTTCTCCTATGGATAGAGATCCACAAACTTGATTAAGGGATTGGTGTCTCCTTTGGATAGAGGTTCATAAACATTGTAGGGAAAGGATTCCCAAGAGAATTTATTTGAGAAAAATTTATAAGGAATATTTTCTCCGTGGAGTAGCCCACATTGGGTGAACCACGTAAAATCATGTCTCTCATGTGTGTGATGCTTTGTGTGATGTTTACTACTTTAATACTATTGATGTTAACATTTGGATTAAAAAGCAAAAAGTTTTATCTTATATTGTTCACCCCCTCTCAGTATAAGCACATGTTCTTCAATTGGTATCAGAGCGGGTCTCTCCATGAAAAGACTAACATCTTGGAGGAGGATCCATCAGTAACACACATGACTTCAGAAAATGAAGAGGAGACTATGTTTGACATAAAAGAAGAATTCTTTGCTGCTCTCAGAAAGTTGGAAAATATCAGAGAGAAGAATTCAGGCTTGAAGGAACAAATTCAAGAGGATGAAGAAGCAAGGATGGAACTTCTACAAAATCTCACAGAACTCAAGATAAAGGTGGAAGAAGGAAAGAAAATTGAGCAGGATATGACAGATCTGTTAAGAGCAAGGGAAAAAAAATGTGAAATACTGGAAGCAAAAATTGTGTATCTAAGGAATGAAGTTGAAAGGACCAAGGTACTACAAGTTGTAGAGGATAAGAAATCACAAAAGGAATCAAGCCTTCAAAAAGTAGAAACTTCAAACAAGGATAAGCAAACAAAGGATATCCAAAAGGAAGAAAGCAAAGAAGAACCTTGGTTAAGAGTTAATCACAAGAGAAAGAATACTCCACCACAAACTCCAAGGCACTCAAACAGGTTACATAATTTCTTCCATGGTCATTGCTTTTCTTGTAATAAATATGGTCATAGAGTTGTACATTGTATTAATCATGCAAGAAACAATGTCAATAGAAATTTTAATTCTTTTACACCTCTTATGGATGATGATATTATATGTTACAAATGCAATAATTTTGGGCACAAGGCTAGATGGTGTAAAATGATACTTCCTGAGTCTAGAAAAACAATTTCAACATCTAGGAAAAATGAAAGGGAAAATGTTAAGGCTAGATCAATGTTAGTTCAAACAGCCCTTCATGCTCAGGATAAAGAAGAACAATGGTATCTTGATAGTGGTTGCTCTAGTCACATGATAGGAGATAAAGATAAATTCATTGTACTAAAAGAAACCAATAGAGGGTCAGTAAGTTTTGGTGATAATGGATCAGCAAGGATTGGTGGAAGAGGAACTCTAAGTCTAGATAATGGGAAAACAAAAATAGAAAATGTGTTGTATGTTAAAGGGTTAAAACACAATATATTAAGTATAAGTCAACTTTGTGATCAAGGGTACATGGTTACCTTCCATCCAGATAGGTGTGAGATAAGAAAATTAGAAACTGGAAAAATCATTGCCAATGCAAGAAGAACCCCAAACAATTTATATATGCTCAATGAGATCAAAGGGGAAAAGTGCTTTCTATCTCAAGAAGATGAAAGTTGGTTGTGGCATAGAATATTGGGTCACTTGAATTTTGAAAACATAGTCAACATAAGTAATAAATAGGTGGTCAGAGATTTACCCAAAATAAGAAGACCTCAAAGCACAATCTGTGCACCCTATCAACATGGAAAGCAAACTAGGACAACATTTAAATCAAAAGGATACATGTCATCTAAGCCATTGAGTCTAATACATACTGATTTGTGTGGTCCTACCAGAACACAAAGTATTTAGGGTGATAGCTACTTTATACTGTTTATAGATGATTATTCCAGAATGGTTTGGGTAGCCTTCCTAAAAGAGAAGTCAGAGGCTTTTGAAAAATTCAAAGCATTTAAGGAATTGGTTGAAAATGAAACTGGCAAAAGGATTAAGTTTCTGAGATCTGACAGAGGAGGAGAATTTACTTCAAATGAATTTGTAGAGTTTTGTGAACAACATGGAATCAAAAGAGAGTATTCAGCAACAAGAACTCCTCAACAAAATGGAGTAGTTGAAAGGAAAAATAGGACTATTGAGAATATGGCTAGAGCTATGCTAAATGAGTCTAAGCTCTCAGATGGATTTTGGAGAGAAGCAGTCAACACAGTAGTATACATAATCACTAGGGCTCAAATGAGGGTAAACCATCACAAGACTCCATATGAGCTTTGGAAAGGAAGACCTGCCACTGTAAAACACTTCAGGATCTTTGGAAGCAAGTGTTACATAAGATGAGAAGATCAAAACTTAGGGAAGTTTGATCCAAGATGTGATGAGGGAATATTTCTTGGTTATTCCTCAAAGAGTAAAGCCTATAGATGCTTCAACAAGAGAACACATACTATGGTGGAAAGCATAAATGTAACAATTGATGAGAAGATAGATTCAAGAGAACCAATTCAACAAATTGTGTATCAAGAAGATGGATGTTGTCAAGAAGAGTTTTGTGAGGAATCAGATAAAGAAGAAGAAGAAACACAAAGACTTCTTCCCAAAACTCCATCCAGGTATGTACAGAAGCATCATCCTAAAGAGAAAATTATTGGGAATCCAGATGAAAGATAGACAAGGAGAAGGATAATAACACCATCTCAACAAGCAAATTTTTCTTTGCTATCTAAGATTGAGCCAAAATACTTTGCTCAAGCAAGTGAGGATAAGTTTTGGATTAAGGAAATGGATGAGGAATTAGATCAGATAGAAAAAAGCAAGACTTGGGAACTTGTTCCACGACCAAAGGACAAAAATGTGATCGACACAAAATGGGTATTCAAAAACAAGTTAAATGAAGATGGACAAGTGGTCAGGAATAAAGCAAGGTTAGTATGCAAAGGTTATGCACAGGTAGAGGGAATTGACTTTGATGAGACATTTGCTCCAGTTGCACGACTTGAAGCCATAAGAATGTTTTTAGCCTTCTCAAGTTTCAAAAACTTCAAGGTATATCAGATGGATGTTAAGTCAGCATTTCTAAATGGTGTTCTAGAAGAAGAAGTCTATATTGAACAACCAGAAGGATTCATATTAGCAGATAAACCAGATCATATTTGTAGATTGAAAAAGGCACTGTATGGTCTAAAGCAGGCTCCGAGAGCATGGTACTCAAGATTGGATAAGTATCTTCAGGAATAGGGATTCAGAAAAGGGATAGCAGACAACAATTTATACATCAAAAATGAAGGGAATGATCTATTAATTGTGGTTGTTTATGTTGATGACATCATTTTTGGGGGAAACAATGATAAGATGTGTAAAGAATTTGCTAAGAACATGCAAAATGAATTTGAGATGTCTATGCTTGGTGAATTGTCCTTCTTCCTTGGACTTCAGATTTCACAATCAGAGAAAGGGGTATTTCTCTCACAAGCCAAGTATATAAAAGAAATGTTAAAGAAATTCAGATTAGAATATTGTAAACCAGTAAGTACCCCCATGGTCACAGGATGCAAGTTAAGTAAGGATGATGAATCTCTAGAGGTAGATCAGAGATTATACAGATCCATGATTGGCAACTTATTGTATGTTACAACTACAAGACCAGACATAGTACAGTCAATGGGATTAGTGGTAAGGTTTTAGGCAGCACCTAAGGAAACACATGTGGCAGCGGTAAAAAGAATTTTTAGGTATCTAAAAGGGACTATGGATTTTGGGCTTTGGTATCCCAAAAGTGATAGTTTCACACTGACAACATATACAGATGCAGATTGGGATGGCAACATTGATGATAGAAAAAGCACAAGTGGAGGAGCATTCTTTCTTGGAGACTATTTAGTCTCTTGGCTAAGTAAGAAGTAGGTTTCAGTATCCTTATCTACAATAGAAGTAGAATACATTGCAACAGTAGCCAATTGTACACAGGTGTTATGGATGAAGAGAACTCTAGAAGACTTCAAGATAAAACATGACCATCCTATTCCCATACTATGTGATAATACAAGTGCTATAAGTATCTCAAAAAATCTAGTAATGCACTCCAGGACAAAGCACATTCCGATTAAGTACCATTTTTTGAGAGAACAGGTGATAGATAAACAAGTCAGGTTGGAATATATTTCTACAAAGGAACAGATAGCAGATATTTTCACTAAGCCACTTTCAAAGGAAACCTTTGAGTATCTTCGAGGAAGACTGGGAGTAAGACTCCCACCCTAGAATTAACCATCTCAAGAGGAGGTGGGGGAGGGGCTAAGCTAAGAGGCTCATTCTTAGCCCGAAGCCCCAAAGGTGACCCTTTGCCATTGATGTCAAAGGGGGAGAGATTTGTGTAAGGGGAGAGATTTGGTATTTGAGTAAAGAAGATTTGAGAGAGCATTGAGCCAGGGGGAGCAATGTCCCAGGGGGATCAGAACAAAGGAAAGGTCAAGTTTTTGGTAAAAATAATTTGGGTTGCCATCAATGACAAAGGGGGAGATTGTTGGACATTTTGAGTCAAAGTTGTCATTGATGTCAAGGAACAAAGTTGTCATTAATAAGCTACCGATGATGTCAAAAGGTCAAGAGGAACAATGCAGAGGTTAAAGGCAAAAGGGCTTCATAATATTTTTAATATTATGTGGAAGCATAAGTTAGAAGGTTTAAAATAAAAGGTTTTTCATAAAAACCCAAGGAAGCTTATTGCAAAGTTAAAGGAAGGTTTAATATTTATTTTATAAAACATTTAAATTCAAATTGAATTTAAATTTTATAAATAAATATTATTTATACAAAGTTGTACAATGAGAGAAGGCCTTAATAAAACCAAAGGGTTTTAAAGAATTAATTTATAAAATTTAAATTCAAGAGAATTTAAATAATTTATAAATTAATAAGTTTAAAGGAAAATCATAGTGCCGACATCTAAAGTTTGAAGGAAATTTGAAGCATCGACGTATATGTGTGAAGGAGGAAATTGATATAAAAACCCATACCTTAGAGGCATTAAAATTATCCTTTTGCTCGAACGTTAATGCGTGCAATTGTGTTGAGAACTCATGCGAAAAAGAGAAGCGAATTTCTTGTGTTATGTGCCAACGAATAGAGATAAAAATGAAAAGCACCAAAAGTTGAAAGCCATCTGGGCAGCGTGGCCTAGTGGCAAGAGGGCAATGGTTAGAGTGTTTGGGCGCTAGGTGACCTACATTCAAAATATGATGACAACATGTTTTGGTGGTTGTGTTTGTGTTGGAAGCGCCAAAGGAAATGATGCACATTTTTCTAGGCAAAGCGAGGAGCTTCATAGAGCACGTGGTGCTCTCCACTCCCCAAGCGAGCGCCTAGCTCACACGATGGTTGGAGCCACGGCTAGGGCATTGGTTGAGGCTGCATCATGAGTTCAAAATCCACCAAGGCAAAGGTAATAAATTTTGATTATTATTTTGTGTTGCCTAAAGTTTGACATGAGGTCTTAGGGAGTTAAAAGGGTTGCTTAAAAGGATTTTTATTTGATTATTATTTTTGGTAAATTGGAGGAATAAGGAGTTAGCTTTATTTTTTGAATAAAGTGTTTGTGTCACATTGATTTGTTGAAGTTTTAAAAGGATAAAGGGAACTTCTTGCATTGAGTTATTTTGAAAATAAGAGTGCATTGAATATTATTTTAATTGGGAGATTATAAGGTGTAAGTGGTGAATTATTTTTGTAAATGTTGATGAATGTTTTCTTAAAGATGGAGTGATAAGGTGTATGTGTGTCTTGATATTTATATTGTATTTTTGAGGGAGTTTATCATCTTATAACTTCTTTGAGCTTGGCAAAGAAGTGTTTGTGGTTTTGGCAGATTTATGAGATTCCTTCATCATCAAGAAAAAGGTATGAGCACATTCTTCCATAGTTAAGTTGATTGGTTGGTTTTCTAGAAAATAAGTTTGGAGTGAAAAGGACTTGATTAGGGTTTCCTTTTGAGTGTGTTGAGTTAATGCTTCAAGGTTTTCTGGAATAAAGAGTTGTTATTGAAACCTTGTTTTATGAGCATTGTTGTTGAAGTGAGTTGTTGAGCAAAGAACTTGAACTAGGGTTATCATTGTTATGTGAGATTTGTTGTTGAGCATTGTTGGAAATATTTTGAGTTGGTGTTTATATACTTGGACTAGGGTTTGTAAGGAAGGATTGTTTCATTGAGTGATTGGTTGAGTAGAGTTGGTTGAGCCTAGTCAAGTGGATGTGTGAAGTGATTGTTCAAGTTCCATAAAACAAACTATTCTATATTCTGATTTGATTTGAGAAAGTAATTGAGCATTGTGATGAGTATAGAGCATATTGAGTCTCTAACAATTCTCTTTATGTTTCTATGAGATTGGACAAGTTTTAGTGTTGACTTGTTGAGCAGATTTGAGGTAAGTCTTTGAGAAGACTTGTGGATAGATTTGGATAAGTTCTTGTAAGGACTTATTGAGCAGATTGGACAAGTTCTAGAGAGAGCTTGAGAATAGAGTTTGGTGCAGATTTGAGGATAGATTTGTGCCTGACCAGAGATAGATATTGAGGATAGATTTGTGCTAGACCGACTATGTTCAGTATAGATTTGAGATAGAGTTGAGTGCAAGCTTTGGAGGTGATAGAGTATAGAGGATGAAAGTCTCTAGTGGATAGAGATCCATTAGCCAGGGTAGTGAGGATAGGTCTTCTGAGTGAGGACAAGAGTCTTCAGTGGATAGAGATCCATTAGCCAGTGTAGTGGAGGCAACAGTTCTTCTAGAAGATCACCAGCCAGAGCAAGAGGAGAAAGGAGTTCTCCTATGGATAGAGATCCACAAACTTGATTAGGGGATTGGTGTCTCCTTTGGACAGAGGTTCATAAACATTGTAGGGAAAGGATTCCCAAGAGAATTTATTTGAGAAAAATTTATAAGGAATATTTTCTCCGTGGAGTAGCCCACATTGGGTGAACCACGTAAAATCATGTCTCTCATGTGTGTGATGCTTTGTGTGATGTTTACTACTTTAATACTGCTGATGTTAACATTTGGATTAAAAAGAAAAATGTTTTATCTTATACTGTTCACCCCCCCCTCTTAGTATAAGCACATGTTCTTCACCAATTTCACTAGAAATGTAAATTGTTTCATCTATGATCAATGATCAAATCCAAAAAAAAATTGCTAATGGAGATATCATGACTTGTAATGGGAGGTGTCAAAATGCCCGTCTAACCATAGGTGACTATCAATATCAGAATGATCTATATGTAGTCCCATGGGATGAAGTGGACATTGTATTATGTTACCCTTGGCTATGAACATTAAAAATAATGTCTTGAAACTTTTTAAAACTTTGGATGTAGCTCACTATAAATAATAGAACCCACACCATTTACGAAGTGAAAGTTGGAAATCCTTAGATTATAACATGCCATTAAATGTAAATACTAATTAAGAAGGGTCATAAGGCAGTGGTGGGTGGATTTTTCCTAATGCAATTATGTATTATTTAGTATGAAAGGATACTTTTAGACTTGTCAGTCATCTTAACTAAGAATAAGAAAGTCTTCATTAAGCCTAAAAAACTACCGCTCAATCAACTAGAATATCATAGAATCAACTTAGTTCTTGGGATTCAACCTCCAAATATTTGGTTGTACAAGTATCCCTATCACTAGAAGAATTGATTGAGTAGTTAGTAAAGGAACTATTAGACACAAGGCTAATTTGTCCAAGCAGAATTTCTTCTTTATCTCCTATATTTCTAGTTAGGAAGAAGGATGGGTCATGGAGAATGTGTGTGGACTTTTATGAACTCAATAATATAACATAAAGGATAAGTTTCCCATCCCTATGATTGATGATTTTTTGGATGAAATACATAGGGCTGAATATTTTTCCAAATTGGACCTCATGTTAGGGTATCATTAGATTTGTGTTCATAAGGAGGATGTATTCAAAATAGATTTTAGGACTCATGAGGGGTATTACAAATTATTTTTTATACCCTTTGGACTCACCAATGCATGATTGAATTTCTAGGGATTGATGAATAGGGTCCTAAAACCCTATCTAAAAAAATTTACATTGGTATTTTTTGATGACATATTGATCAAAACCAAAACATGGGAGCAACACCTACAACATGTTTATCAGCTGTTGAAGCTCTTGCAACAAAACTAGTTGTATGTTAAATAATATAAATACACCTTTGGGGAAATTGAGATAGAATATTTGGGGCACATTATGGCTAGAGATGACATTTACATAGATCCAACAAATATTGAGGCCATGAAGGAATGAACCAAACCCAATATATTGAACAATCTTTAGGGATTCCTTAGCCTTATATGATATTACCAATTTATTTTCAAATACTATGGGAAGATAGTGGCCCCTTCGAAAACTATACTTCATAAGAATGCATTCACATGGGATAATGCAATTAAGCAAGATTTTTTTACTTTGAAGGATGCCATATGCCATACACCAGTCTTAGCCATACCTAGTTTTTCTAAAACTTTTATCATCAAAGGTGATGCCTATGGAGTGGGATTTGGGACAACACTTATGCAAGAAGGTTGACCACTTGCTTAATAAGCAAGGCCTTATTAGGCTAGAATCTCAATAAATCAACTTACAAGAAGGATATGATGACTATTATATTTTTGATCCTCCATTGGTAACCATACTTATTATGGTGATACTTCATCATAAAGACATATCATCATAGCCTTAAGTATATCTTTGAATAGAAGATTTATTTTCTTAAGTAGTATAAATGGGTTACTAAGCTCTTAGGATATGATGATGAGATATAAGGGGAAAGGAAATATGATCGTTGATGCTCTTTTTAGACTACCTAAAACACAAGATATTCTCTATGCAATATCTATCTTTAAGGTTATTTGGTTAGAGACACTTAAGTCAAAATGGTAGGGATACCCCATACTTGAAAATATCATTTAGGACTTGCAAATAGTAGTAAGGTAATAATAAATTCTCATAGATATTCACTCTTATTCAATAGGGGAACACACATGTTTATTATGAACCTATGAAAAAGTAAAGCATAGTTTCTATTGGACTAGGTTGAATTTTGATGTCAAATAGTTTATGGATATTTGTGATACTTGTGTTAGGAATCTACTAGTAAAAATAAACTCATGCACACAAGTACTACAATTAAAACAAAGATTCATGAAATAATAGTATATTGTAATACAAAAAGTATATCCAAAATTAAAACAATCTCACAACACAGAATCAAGGGCCTCTTCAAGGGGCAACCTTCTTTAATGATTTAATTAGTTTACAAAAGGATACATTCATTCATGGATCCATGTATTTTAAAGAAACACTTCATGCAACCCTAACCTAATGCTCAAGAGTTGGCTTACATGCAAAATGCCACTTGAGCTAGAATATTCTACCAAACATCGGTTACATTCTTGATAAAGGTTACATGAAATGATCCCACTTGTTTAGGCATCTTACTTGCCACATAACATTACAAAGTATTAAAAAATAATATTATAAAGGGGTCCCCAAATTTGAAGTGGGTCATTACATAATCATATGAGAATTACAAAATAATGTTAGTATGGGGTCCTAACGTGCCCTTCCCCTTCAAAAATATTTTTCTTCAAAGCTAAAGATGAGGAAACTGGTGATGTAGCTACTGGAGAGACTCCCATGTAGCATATTTTGGTTGTAGGCCATACCACTGAATAAGAACCTTAATGATTATCTAGTTGCAAAGAGTGCATATCCTACAATCCAACAATTGTTCTGGCTCAAGCAAGATAGAACCCTCTTCATCCAGTTTAGGTAAAGTAGATTGAATCTACACCTAACTTTCCACAACATTATTAAGAGAGGATACATGAAAGACAATGTTGAGCTTGGATGTAGATGGTAGGGCCAATTTGTAGACCATTGCATCAATCCACCATAAGACTTGGTAGGGGCCATAGTATTTGGCAACACATTTTTGACACCTATGATGCTAGAGTTATGATTGTTTAAATGGCTTCAAGTGAAGGAAGACCATATCTCTAACTTAAAAGATATGGTTAGAATGATGTTGATAAAATTATTGGTGCATTTGATTTTGTGCCACTTCCAAATTCATCTTTAGTTGATACAAGACTTTAGCATGTTGGTTGAGTGTAGTATAAACTACATGGAACTTGGAGCTACATGGAATGTAGGAGGAGGGTATTGATGGAGGTCATACATAAACTAATTATAAAGGGGTTACCTTGGTCATAGTGTGATAGGAAGTGTTATACCACCACTCGACCAAGGGAAACCACTTCACCCATTATGTAGGATGATCAAAGGTAAAGCAATGAAGATAGGTCTACAAATATTTGTTGATAATATTTGTTTGACCAATTGTTTGTGGATAATAGGTTGAACTCATTTTGAGTTGAGTTACCTATAACTTAAACAATTATTACCAAAAATTACTAGTGAAGGTAGGGTATTAATAGAAAAAAATGGAAGAAGGTATGCCATGAAAGCAAAAAATAGAATTGAGAAAAATTTGGGTGACTACTGAGGCCATGTAAGGATGGGAGAGGGAACAAAAATGAGCATACTTCGTGAGACAATCCACTACCATTAAAATAATTTATTTACCTCTAGACTTAGGTAATACTTCAATAAATTCCATGAAAATATCTATCCATACTTGTTCAGAAATAGGCAAGGGCTGGAGAGTTGCTGGAGAATGCACCATTTCTCCTTTCATTCACTGGCATATGTCACACGTTGCCACAAAAGTTTGAATTTACTTATTCATACCCTTCAAAAAAAAAAATTAATCCTTTCATAGGTCTTGAGAAACCCAGAATGACATGCAGTGGGTGAAGCATGCATCTCCTTCAAGATGAGTTCCTAAATTTGAGAAGTGTGGGGAATACCAAGTGTATTTTGAACATGAGGTAGGCATTGTTTGAAGTGTGGAAATAAAGGTTTACAATCCTAAGTCCTTAAGCATGTCCTATAAAAGAGAATGTATCCACTAAGGTATGGGTGAAGATATGACACACAACATACTTTAAAATTCAAATTGGTGAGAGAGTGCATCTGCCACAATATTCTCCTTGCTTTTTTATAGGTAATATAATAATCATAGCCCATGAGTTTAGAGACCCAATTTTATTGTTTAGGGGTAGCAAGCAACTCACTACTTTAATAAGTAATTGAGACTTTGGTGATATGTTTTAATGGAAAAATGATGCCCAATGAGATAGGGTTGTCAATGAGTAACCACATACAGAATGATAAACATCTCCTTTACATAAGTTGATTTACCCAGATTTTGGCTTGAAAGTGCTTTACTAGTAAAGGCCAAGGGATATTCTTCTTACATCAACATAGCTCCAATGCCATTTATTGAAGCATCACTTTCAATTACAAATGGTTTGGAGAAATCATGCATTGCTAAGACTAGAAAGGTTTTCATAGCATGCTTTAGATCAAGGAAAGCCTTCTTAGCTAGGTCTATCCAAGTAAAAGAATTATTTTTAACATGGTTGTTAAAGGAGCAGTGATTTTGCTATAATTACAAATAAATTTATGGTAATAGCTTGTGAGCCCCAAAAATCCATGAAGGCCCTTAAGAGTGTGAGGCTTCGACCAATATTGAATTGCTGGAATCTTCTTAGGTTCAAATTTAACTCCATCCTTGATGACAATTTGTCCCAATTACTCTACTTAGGACAACCCAAAATAACATTTGGACCTTTTAGCATAAAGCTAATGCTGAGCCAAAAACTGCAAAGTTTTATCCACACGAATGAGGTGCTCTTCCCAAGAGTGACTATAAACCAAAATATCATCAAATTAAACTAAAATAAATTTATGAAGGAATGGATATAAAATGTTGTTCATGAGGCTCTAAAATTTGGAAGGTGCATTTATCAAGCCAAATGGCATAACCAAAAATTTATAATGGCCTTCATGAGTGAGGAATATTATTTTGGGAATATCTTCCTTCTTGAGTTGTATTTGATGGTAATTCAAGTGAAGATCTAACTTGGAGAAAAACATAGCACCATGCAACTCATCAAATAATTCATATACCATGGGAATAGGAAATTTATCCTTAATAGTGAGCTTATTGATCTCACAAAAATCTATATACAACCACCAAGACCCATATTTCTTGCAAACCAATAATACTGGAGAAGAATAAGGACTATTACTAGGCCGAATGAATCCAAATTTTAACAATTCTTGTACTAATTTCTCAATTTACAATTTAAGTGCATGGTAGTAGCAGTAAGGTCTGATGTTGGATGGTACACTACCAAGTACCAATAGAATTGCATGATTACGGGAGCGATAGGGTGGTAATTCTATTATTATCACAAATATTGCATCATTCTTGGTTAGAACGAGTTGCAAATCTACTGGAATTTTATCCTCGATTGAAGGGGTGGTTGTATGGAAAATATCTACGTGATTACCCCGTGAGAAGGTTTTCTTAATAACTTCTTTATATAGTTTGAATTGATAATCTAAGGAAATCCTACTTAGATGATGGTTTCAAAATTACATCTATGACTTTGCAAAGTTCTAGATGATGGTTTCAAAAGTACCTAACCATTGAGCTTTGAGCACAATATTACATCCCCCTAGTTTAAGAGCAAACATGTCTAGTTTGAGTTCATAATCCCCTAGCTTCAAATTAATATTGTGACATTTTCCTTTACAAGATAATCTTCCTCCTTTGCCACCATAACATCAAAGGAGTTGCATGTATGTATGTAACAATTGGTTTACTGGGTGACTCAAGGATCAATAAAGTTGTATGTTCTTCATGAATCAATGAGGTTTGTAAGATGTTGGCCTTTGAAATAGCCTACTACTTTAATTATCTATGGGGTAGTAATTCTTGCAAGTGCAAGAACAAAAATTTTGGGCTATAGCTTTTCTTGTGTATCATCCTCATCTTAAGGTGGTTCCTCTAATGTTTTTGCTTCATCCTCAAGTTGTTCATTGCTTTTTGACTCATCTACATTGACCAAGAATAACTTATTTTGGATGCACTTATGCCCTCATGTATATTTTTCATCACAATTATAACATAAACCTTGGGTGCATCGAGCATCCATATTTTTGATAGTAAATTACTTGTATGGGGTAGATTTATGTTCAATATTAGATGTGATCTTGGAATGAAAGGAGGGTTTATCCTGTGGAAATTTATGTATCCTCATTTGAGCTAAGGTTTTTTCTTCGGCCAATCATACCAAGCTTATGGTCTACATCATAGTTTATGGTTTTAACATCTTGACTTCAGTATTGAGATCGTCCTTTAAGTCACTAACAAAACAAATAAAAAAATCCTTCATTCAATCCCTTGGTGATGTTAGCTAGTTTTTCAAATTGGGTCTAGTAATCACAAAATGTAGAGGTTTGTATTAGTTTGGTTAATGCTCCTGTGAAGTCCTTATGGTCTACATCATAGTTTATGGTTTTAACATCTTGACTTCAGTATTGAGATCGTCCTTTAAGTCACTAACAAAACAAATAAAAAAATCCTTCATTCAATCCCTTGGTGATGTTAGCTAGTTTTTCAAATTGGGTCTAGTAATCACAAAATGTAGAGGTTTGTATTAGTTTGGTTAATGCTCCTGTGAAGTCCTCATACTCACTAGGGCCAAAACAAGTGAGTAATTGGGACTCAAAAACTTTCCAAGAAGGGTCAAGAATTGTGTGTTGTAACCACCGATATCACTATAAATATTCAGATTCAAAGTTGAAATATACCATAGTGATCCAAAAATATTTAGGAACATTGTGAAGTCTAAAAAATTGATCTGCACGATATAACCACCCATCTGCATCCTTTTTGTTGAACTTAGGAAAGTTCGATTTAGGTATCTTAAAGGGAGCATCTTGGTCAAAAAGGGCATGAGAGCCTTCCTATCCCTATGGAGTCTTTTTCCATGATTGGGGTGTTCAATGTCATGACACTCAAATACCTTTGGGCCATCCTTAAGTAGTGCATCAACCTCTAAGAAGTGTTCTTCAAAGTTGGCTTTGGAGCTGAAATAGTCACTTCTCAAATGTTGTATGTCATCCTGCATATTTTGAATCACATTGACAAGGGTATTAAGTGTGGAACTTATTTTCTCCAAAGAGTTGGCTTGTTCTACCTCTTGGTGTTTGTAGGTGCCACCAACCATTTTGGTGTGATGTGGACTACTACTACTGACTTACTAAAAATAGAAGTATGATTTTAGGAGTTACTATTTTTAGTAAGGAACCAAAAAAGTGCTTGGGTGTGATATAGCAAAATGATCAACTTGATAAGATCGCAATAAGCTATACAACACAACACTAGTTTTGGACACCCTAGACTTCTTTTTATTATTTTGTTGTCAAGGTTTTTGGTATTTTCAATTTTCCTCTTGAAGGCTTGGTTCAAAATATAGATTTTTTTTATCATGCACCTTTATGACACTGACCTACACTAATAGTTACTAACATTGTCACTGCATTAAATGTTATTGACGCTATGGTTCACTGTATTGATGACTACTTGTTTTGAATTTGTCATTAAAAATTATTTACCTGTTTTAAATTTTGACTATCATAGATAATGATTACTAACAACTGAAAACTTTGGCCTGACTGTTACTGTTCTTAGATTGAAGTGATACCCAAATATTACTTGCAGATTGTCTAGAATGTGTCTATTATGTTCACCAATTATTTCATCTATTTCAAACAGTAATTGTATGACAAATAAGTCTCCTCAATATGCTCAATTTGTAGACACCTAAAAGTTGCACATTATTATACCTACATACTTGTAGATCATTTTGGACACTTGTAGGTTCACATAGGCCATCCTAGGTATCCCTAGGCTATCATAGACCAACATAGACTATTGTAGATCCTCCTAGACATGCGTAGATTGTTGTAGTCATGTGTAGACCACTGTATTCATGCGTAGTCATGTGTAGATTACCGTAGATTATCGTAGCATTGCATAGACTTCCACGCAGACTTCCACACACCACTTTGCTAGTTTTTAGGTCCAAAACCCTAATAAGTTAGCAGAATCATATCATAAACATCTCATATGCATCAGTATACCTTCCATTATCTTCCCAAGGTGATACAGTGCCTCATTGCACTTAATTGAGGCCCCATGGGGCTATTAATTGGCAAAAGTAATATTAAGTGAATTCATAAATCTAATTTTAAGTTGACTTCACTTAAAGGTTACTTTTAGGGCTAAAAAGGTTAATTAGGTTCTTAATCCCTAATTATACCTAATTAATCCCTCCCACATGTGTGTGCACTAGGTTAGTTAGGATATTTCTTAGGAAGCCCTAACCTAACCCCACATCTAAACCAGAGTTGACTAAACCTAGTTAACCCTAATATCTCCTCACACGTGTGAGGATGAGATATTTCCTAGATGGAATGTGAGGAAGCCACCTCAAAAACCCTAACCTAACCTTCATAGGATCTAACCCTAGGGCTTAGTTATCCTAACTACCCCCACTACACCTTGGGTTTTATTATAAATAGTGGGCCCAAACCCTCATTTATCTCTCTCTCCACTTATTTCCTGTAGCACCCTAAAATTGGCGTAGTAAAATTGTAATAATTACATTCACCTTAGTAAATAATTTAAAATTCAAATTTAACCTCCCAAACCGCCCGTTAACCGTCGGGTAATCCGTTTCCCCCTTTTTTGTGCTAATTTTAGAGGTTGTTTTAACCGTTTGACGATATCGTCACCGATCAGACGATATCGCCCCAGATCTGACGATTTTGTCTGGACTAGGACATCTAGACGATCTTGTCGCAAAACTAATTTTGCAAAGTTAGATTTTGTTCCAACGGGTCTCCAATCCGGGTAGAAGCGTGTTTGTGCTGTTAGGGACCCTCCCCCATTGGAGATATCCCAAATTGGGATGATCTCCAACCTCCTAACTACTCCCCTAAGCCTATTTAATCCTAATCTATCCCCTTAGCACCCCCCTGGCTGAAATTCTCTACAATTTAACTCCATCTACGTTGAACCATCCCAATTTTTTTCATTTGCACTAGTCCCATACCAATTTTGTTGTAGGTACATCATTGTTTTTCAGTCGGAGCCAGCACACATCGTCGTCGACGAACTTGTTCAGATCGGAGGCAAACCTGTCAAATCCGAAGTGATTTCGTACTGATGCAAGATGATCTTGACTGCAGTCCATATTGAGGCAATCAATGCCTGAAGTTTACACTTTTCAACCTTTTCTCTACTATTTTATTCTGCAAATTAGATAGTTTATTCAGTGTTTATGTTATTTTGCATTTGGATTTCACCCATTTAGCTTAGATTGCATACTAAGATCATGATTTGTCATTAGAATATCGTAATTTGCTTGAATTTCTGTTCATAACTATTATTCAATATTCATACATTCATTTGGTGTTGTTTCCCTCTGTTAGCACAGTAGTATTCGTTGTATTTTGTATCTATTTTTCTGCTTGCAGGTCTCTGATGAATTCATCAGACAAATTCATCAGATCTCAGACGATTCTGTTAGATCCCAAACGAATCTATCAAATTCCAGATGATCCTGACTGCTTCAAACATCAAAATCATTACCAGACATCCGGATCAGGTATTCCTCATTTGTATTCTGTAAATTCTCTGTTTTATGTCTTTAAATATGTTTTCTGTACTCATTGAATTTGCATTTTCATGTAGATTAATCTAGATTCATTTGGACAAACCTAGGAAATGAATGCTTAAAGTTAAAAACGAACACATTAAAACACATTCCAAACCTAGGCGTGGAAACTGCCTTTAAATTTTTCCTGGTGAACCCACCATCCGTCAAAAAATCATCAAAATACACCTCCCTTGAGAGGCGGGACCTTTGCAAAGTCCTCTTAGTCCGAGGTACCGCGACATCCTTTTCCCATCCTCCTTCCGGGCACGGATCCAATAGCCTGAAGGTAAGGATGCGAAAAATTTGGAGTGATACATTTTGGTGAACCCGACGTGAATGCATCATAACCTTTTGAAAACAAAACAAAACAAAATATATATATATATAGAACAACTAAAACATAGATGCATTTTAAATCCTTTAACTTTAAAATCATGTTTAGATGGTAGCTCCTAAGAAAAGGTTAGCAGTTACTATAAACGTAGAAAACCAATTGGCAGCCATAGAAGTCAATTCTGTCCTTAGTGTGCCTGAAACAAGTAGGAATCAATTCCTGTGGAACGAACTTGATAGAAGACTTAGTCTCATCTCATCTAGGTCCACACAACTTAAGCAAATCAAGAGGCTAGTACTAGATAGAATCCTAGATCCTCATCAATTAGTTTTTTATCATGAACTTTAGAGAGCCTGCCATAGATGGTTAGCTTATAAGAGAGCTCTAGTATCTTCAGAATTGTTCACCTTCGAGGAATACCTCGAGAACATAGCCATTGTGCACCATTTACTAGGTTGTGTAGAATACCAAGAGGTTGTTCTTACAGATAGGGAAATATGGAATAGAGTTCCATGAGCTGTGCTATATCGAGAGTATTGCCATGAGCTTTACTTTTATCAACCAGCATCTGAGACAAATAATATCACTATAGCTCTTTTCATCAAATTTTTAAAAGAAAACTTTCAATTTGAAGAAGAACACTTCATGACTCCGGAACAACTCGAACCTATTAATGATATTCATAAATTGTTTATAGAAAACTAGATTATTACTTTCAGTCTTATTTCTTGCATTTATTGTGTTGATTGTCTTTACAATATTATCTCAAAAAGCAAAGAAAAAACTAAAAAAAAAAAAAAACCCAAAAAACTTAGCAAAAACTTAAACATTTCATTTTCAAATATTGTAGTAGGTATATAGTAAACATATACCTCTTAATTTTTTGCATATATATATATATAAATATATATATATTTGTTGAAATCAAAATTTAGCACCATGCCTAAACTTAGGAATGGTAAAGAAACTTTAGGAGAAGAAGAAGATTGGTTACAAGATACAACTAGAGACCCAAATGTCCTTCTTGGAGATCCAAATCCGGAAGGAGAAACTCTAGGTCAATCAGAAGAAGACTTAGGTGAAGATAAGGAACAAGAAGGGAGTGTTAAAGAGGATGGATCCTCATCCCCTAGAGTAGCTCCAAATGGAACTATTGCTTTTGACAATGCAGAGCATTTTTGGAAATTTCTCATTGATAACATTGATGACCTTAATGTGGCAATTCGTATTGATAAAGGGCAAATTAGTAACACTCAAGCAGCCATGGAATATATGTGTAATATGTGCACTAATCCCTTGTCTTTCATTGATCAATAAAGTGACAAGGCTGGGCCATCCAATACGGATATGGTCACTATGGCTCAAAACATGTCAAAACAACAGGTTACCCAACCTCCTAAGGAACCTGTTATTCAACCTAAAATCACTCCCACACAAAAGAAACCTTCCTTCACTACTTTATTCCGCCAAACTATTGAGCAATATGCTTCAAGTAAACAAAAACCTAAAACAAAGCCAAATACAAACTTTCAAAAATTTGGAATACAACATAATACAAATTCAAAATTCCTTCATAATACTTTTCCTACCAATAATTTACACAATGGTAACATGGCATCTAATCTGCATGTTCCTCCATCATATGCCCATAAAACTCATGTCAATGCCCTATCGAACCAATATGGGGGGCAAACTAGTAATCTGGAAGCCATGGTGAAACAATTAGCTTCACGTATGGACCATATAGATCCCCACCGTCCCTCGTATAATTATCGAGAGATCTGTAGTCAAAATTTGGATCCCATAGTTGTAGCTCAACCATACCCTAAGCATTTTCCCATGCCCATCCTACCTATATATAAAGGAACCAAAGATCCCATAGAGCATCTTCTCATGTTTAGGATAGCATGTCATGACATATCGCATGATGACTTTCTATTACTAAAAATGTTCCCAAAAGGTTTAGGTGGAATGGCATTAGAGTGGTACTATCAATTTCCCACTCATTCTTTGAGAAACTTTGAAGAAACAACGAAATCATTTGTCCATCAATTTAGTGCCTACATCGAGAGGCATGTAACTATTAAAGACCTATACAATTTAAAACAAGACAAGGATGAATGTTTTGTCAATTTCTTAGCTAGATGGAGGCAATTGATAGGAAAACTACACTTTGTGCTGCCTTATAGGGAAATGTTGGACATTTTCATCAACAATTTACAGGAACAGATATCTTATGAGCTATCGACTGCTACTTTAACTACCTTCGATCAAGCTATAGATTTAGCTCGAAGAGTAGAAGATGCCCTCGTTAGGAGAGGCCAACTTAGGAAGAAGGATAATGAGAAAACGTCTAGAAATCAATATAAAAACAAACAAGTTGTTGGTGACGGAGTCACTGACAGCAGGAATGTTGCGAATATCAATGCAACAAAGACAACAAAAAAATTCATATTGAAACCTCCTGATAAGCCTCCTCGAGAATTCACTAGATTAAATCAACCCTTATCAACTATTTTACCTCAATTACTCGAAAGAGGTTTGATCCAATTACCAGCTATCCAGGAACCTGACCCAACTATACCCGGATACAGAGCTGACTTGCACTGTGATTTCCATAAAGGACCTGGACATTCTACCAACGCTTGTAAAAGGTTGAAACATAAGATACAAGATTTGATTGACAATAATGAAATGGAAGTGCAAGCCTTCCAACCTAAACAAAACCCTCCTAATAATACTCAAAAGACCGTTCCCCAAAATCAAAATCAAAACACCAATCAAACTCTAGACATATTTCAACACCCTTTACCAAGACATGGTAAAGAGGTAGCCAATCAAATCGAACATCATAATGTTCCCCCTCCTACCCAATATGTAGGAACCATTAGCGGACAATTACCTATTCAGGATCCTCAAGTATTTGACATGACCTTATCCCTGGTTACGACCAGGCCCTTACATAATTTTCAAACTTTTGATTCTAGTGATATAAAATCAGACAGTGAAAGTGAACTAGAAATTACTTCAAACCAATCGAATAGTTCTGAAAACGAATCAGATCCCATTCAACCCGTCATAGATGCTATGGTTCCAGAAGAACCATTTCCTAGAAGAGTCACTACTCGACCTTCTTCTAATATATTCCTTTCTAATGAACAAGCCATTAATGCTCAACCGAGACCAGTTCAGCGTCTTCACTATAACATTGTAGGTACCATTGGAGTCGTTACTCGACAACAAGCTCAAAACTCTCAACAAGAACCAAACCAGAATGATGGATCGGTTCCATTCGTTTTGAAAAACCCCAATAAAGGGAATCATGTTCCTACTGTTCAATCTAAACCCCCTTACAATATTAATGAGCAATTGTCCAATACTACGGCTAGAATTTCCCTTTTGGATTTATTAAGATCCTCTCCCACCCATAGGGATGAGTTGATGCTTACATTGAGCCAAATGATGGTACCTCAAAACATTCAACCTGAAGCTATGGCCAATACTATCATCACTCGAGAGATTGATTGTATTGACTTCCGAGATAAAGATATCCCACAACACAGTTTACATAAGGACAATCCCTTATACATTACTGCTCTAATTGGAGATGTAGTTGTCAAAAGAGTTTTGATTGATAATGGCTCATCTCTAAACATTTGCATTTTTGACTTCTACCAACGATTTGGCTTTAGAAGTGATGAAATGAAGAAAACTGATATGATTATCAAAGCTTTTAATGACGAAACACAAGAAACATGTGGAGTTATTACCATCCCATTACAAGTTGGCCCTAGAACCCTAGAAACAACCGTGTTTATTGTACATTGCCCGACATCGTACAATATACTTTTGGGTCGCCCTTGGATCAATGCCATGTGAGCGGTCCCATCAACTTTACACCAATGTGTTAAATTCGAGTTTAAAAATCAGTTGGTCACTATTCATGGTGACCCTAGACCTTTTGATATGTGTGCTTTGGCAGAACCCGTTGGAGTGCAATTTTGCCCTGCTCTGTCATCCACACATCCTAGTTCTTATTTTTCATCTAAAACTGTGAAACATACACCCATAACTTCACCTATTTCCCCTCCATTAATTTCATCCTCCTATATAGACCAACAACCCTCTAAACAAATCATTTTAGAACCTCAAAAATATCTTAAATCTACAACCAATCCTTCAAGTTCTATCCCTATAAATTCAAAACCTATAGACACATCTAAAGATATAGGTAATAAGCCTTCTACATCTTATGCCCTTTCTGATGAACTTTTACCAGACTTATCTACAACCTTAATATCAGAAAAAACAAATGCTTTCATGCAAGATTCAAACCTTTTAAATAACTTGTCGTCATCTCCTCGTACTTTGGGCCTCCCACAACCTATGGGAAGTACTTACCAAGTCGGGAGTTGTGCCTTCATTTATAAAGGATATGACTGGGGAAGAATCCCTTGGAATATAAAAACTCATCATGAAGGATATGCTCGGTGTTATTTTACCAATGATTATATTAAAGCTAAACCCATGATGCTTAAAATGGGATATAAAGGGAAAGGCTTGGGACCTTCCCAAAATGGCATGAAAGAACCTTTCGAGGTAGAACCGTGGCCTACCCGTTGTGGTGTGGGCCTATTTCCTAATAAGGGTCAACCCTTTCCTTTTGAGGATGATGATCATCTCATATGCTATCAAGATTATTTGGATAGGCATGTTGATTTGCCGCTTAAAAATCAGTCGTTTTCATGCAACATGCTATCCATAGCATACCCTGAAATGATTGCTGACCCCGATGAAGAGTTGGAAGGAGATATCTTCCATGATGTCTTTTTTGAAGAGATGTTACACAATGGATTTTATTTTGATGGTTCTATACCAACTATAGCCCAACTTGAGGCCACTAATCCTCAGAATGAATTATCTAAATTAACCTTACAATAATTACAAGAATTAGGCGTTTCACCTGCCCC
Organism: Wollemia nobilis; assembly: GCA_028583015.1. Lineage (NCBI taxonomy): Eukaryota > Viridiplantae > Streptophyta > Pinopsida > Araucariales > Araucariaceae > Wollemia > Wollemia nobilis. The sequence continues at coordinate 21,480,913 of JAQPPZ010017235.1, forward strand.
ACCTAACTTTGAAAGAGATCTACATATGAAGGTAGAAAACGTCATTAAAATTAATATTGGAACTGAGGACAATCCTCACATAATCAATATTGGATCAGAATTAAGTCAAGAAAAACAAGAACAATACATTGCATTCCTTAAAGAGTATGAAGATGTATTTGCTTGGACATACGAAGATATGCTAGGTCTAGACCCTTCTATAGTCATGCATCATCTAGTGGTCCATCCGGATGCTAAACTTGTTAAACAAAAACTTAGAAAAATGCATCCCAAAGTGGCTCTGCTAGTCAAAGGGGAGTTAGAAAAACTCCTGCATGTTATCTTTATACAAGCTATTGATTATCCTTGAATGGATCTCAAATGTAGTTCCAGTCACCAAGAAAGAAGCTACCAAAGTTAGGGTTTGCACAGATTTTAGAGATATTAACGTTGCATGCCCTAAAGATGACTTTCCTCTTCCAAACATGGATCAAATCATTGACTTCACTGCCGAAAGTGGGATGATGTCCTTAATGGATGGATTCTCCGGTTATAATCAAATTTGGATAGCTCCTGAAGACCAGGCTAAAACAGCCTTTATTACCCCCTGGGGTACCTTTTGTTTGGAAAGTGATGCCATTTGGCTTAAAGAACGCCGAGTGCAACTTATCAACGAGCTATGACCTACATTTTTCATGATATGATGCATGATATCCTACATGATTATGTGGATGATATTATAGCTCGTTCTATTATTGAAAATAATCATTTAGATGATTTGAGGAAAGTCTTTAATCGATTACGAGAATATCTCATTCGATTAAATCCAGCAAAATGCATATTCGGAGTTAAATTCGGCAAAATATTAGGGGTTTTAGTTTCTTTACGTGGTATTGAAATCGACCCTCTCAAGATTGTGGCCATCACTGATATGCCCATACCTACTAATATATCTGAGTTACGAAGTTTACAAGGTAAACTTCAAGCCATCCGTCGCTTCATCGATAAGCTGGCGAATAAAACCGGTCCCTTTCTTAAACTCCTTAAGAAGGATGTCCCTTTTAATTGGGACACAGAATGTAGAGAAGCTTTTGAACTTCTCAAAAAATACCTCCTTAATCCACCTATGCTTTCACCACCTAAATCTGATCGCCCATTTCTCCTATATATTTCCGCTTCAGATTCTGCCTTAGGGGCTATGTTAGCTCAACTTGATGATGAAAAGCGAGAACGTGCTAATTATTATATTAGTCAAACCTTCATCAGTTATGAAACCCATTACACAGCGTTGGAAAAACTATGTCTAGCAGTCATTTTTGCTACGCAAAAATTATGACATTATATGCTTAGTAAAAAAACTTATGTCATTGCTAAATATGATCCCTTAAGGTATCTCATGAGTCGACCTTATTTATCGGGTCGCACAGCCAAGTGGGTTCTTGCTCTAAGCAAGTTTGATCTCACATTCATAGGACAAAAGTCTGTTAAGGGTCAAATAATAGCAGATCAATTAGCTGCTGCACCCTTAGGGTCTACCCATCCCCTCATCATCAAGTTTCTAGATGAATGCCTTCAATTAGAGGCAGACCATACCGACCAATGGTCCTTATACTTTGATGGAGCCCGATGCATGAGTGGGGCTGGTGCGGGTATTATTTTAATATCTTTGCAAAAACATCTTATTCCTCTGTCCTTCAAATTGACATTTTCTTGCACCAACAATACTGTTGAGTATGAAGCTCTAATCCTTGGATTACGAGCTGCCCTAGCGCTAAAAATTAAACATCTCTTAGTTTTTGGTGATTCTCAACTGGTTATAAACCAAATTAATGAAGTTTATCAAACCATAGATGATAAACTGCGCCCATATAAGGCCTATGTTTTATAATTAATGTCTTTATTTGATCAAGTTACCTTGGAAGCTATTCGTCGAACTAGCAACCGTGCAGCTGATGCTATGGCCACGAGCTGCATCTCTCCTGCCCTTGGAGTTAGATGACGAATATGCCACTATCATTATTCGTCGACTCCAGGAACCCGCTTCAAATAAGTCATGCTTAGAGCCTTTGGATGTGTTTCTAATCAATGAAACTACTCCTAAACCTTGGTATACAGACATATTTGATTTTCTCCAAAATGGGACTTTCCCTACAAATTCTAATAGAAACCAGCGTCGGTTATTACGTCGATGAGCAAGTCGATTTGTAATCATTGGCAATACTTTATATAGGAGATCTTTTGAAGGTATCGTATTAAGATGTTTAAACTTAGAAGAGTCTAAATCAGCCTTGAGTGAATCCCACGATGGATCTTGTGGAGGACACTTTAGTGGTAGTGTCATTGCTAAAAAGCTCCTTCGGATAGGATAATTTTGGCCTACCATGGAAACGGATGCACATGAGTATGTGCGCCATTGCGACAAGTGTCAAAAACATGCTGACCTTGTCCATGTGCCTGCACAAGAGCTGCAGGCTATTTCATCTCCTTGGCCCTTTTCTAAATGGGGCTTGGATATTATTGGCAAAATCAATCCTGTGTCATCTGATGGACACAAGTTCATCATAACCGCCACTGAGTATTTTACGAAGTGGGTCGAAGCTATGCCTTTAGCTTCTTTCACTGGCACACAAGTTTCTAAATTTATTTTTAATCAAATCATTTGCAGGTTCGGAATTCTTGCCAATCTCATCTCTGACAATGGAACTTGCTTCAAAAATAAATATGTTAAAAAATTATGCCAAAAATATAAGATTCAACATCGCTGGTCCATTACCTATTATCCTTAGGGTAATGGTCAAGCAGAAGCATCTAACAAAATCTTAATCAAAATTCTCAAAATATTAGTCAATAAAACTGGTCGTGACTGGCACATTCAATTATATCCAGCCTTGTGGGCCTATCAAACTAGTGTTCGAACCCCCACGGGAACTTCACCATTTGTTTTGGCTTACGGTGCTGAAGCAGTTTTTCCATTTGAATTGGAAGTTCCTTCTTTGGCTCTGCCACTTCAAGATACCAAAATAGGAGATGAATATCGTCTTTGGTAGACTCAGTCAGCTGGAACTCCTAGATGAAAAATGCATCAATGCTTTGGAGCATCTCCATGCTTACCAAAACAAGCTTAAAAGATCATATGCTAAGAAAGTTCATCATCGATCCTTTGAGATTGGCGACCTTGTTTTAAAAGAAAATCAAAAAAATACAAATGCAACTAAGGACCTTAAAGGTAAATTTGAGCCCAATTGGCTTGGACCATACATTATTACTACCAAATTTGAATCAGGAGCATACAAATTTTCTACCTTAGATGGTAAAGAACTTAAAGAACCCATGAATATTTTGCATCTTAAACGTTACTATGCATAAATTTGGTCATTTCATCCTTGTATATAATTGTTTAAAATACTTTCAAAATTTTTATCTTATATTTCTTTCAAATTTATAAAAATCCAAAAACATCAAAAATATTCATAATCATCTTCAAAAACTATCTATTGCATTTATTTAAGGCACTTGTTAAATTTTTTTGCTCAAAAACAAAAATAAAACCAAACATCAAAAATAAACAATAAAAATATAAAAACAGCTATATGCTTGACTCTTTCGAAACCAAAATAAAATAAAGAAGAAAGAGAGAGTCAACATTCTCAAAAATTCTCAAAAGTGTTTATATATATTTTCTTACAATTATTGCAGTCATATGTTTCAAATTATTTTGGATAAATTACCATTTATTTGGAATCCCTCACTTGCACACTCACAAAAATAAATATCTTGATTTTATCTGGCATGATTACTAATCTCTCTTATATCAAAGTACACAAAATTCAATTAAATAAAATTTGAGCATAGAGAATTGATCTTGTTATTTACTTAAACCAAGCACATCTTTTCACAATAAAATGATTATATTTGTAATTTCCATGTTTTGCTACATAGTAGAACTGATTTCTTGAGCGAAAAGTTTCCCCTGCTATCCTATCATGCACATGGTCTAGAATCTTTGAGAATTGGCAAAAGGACAAGCTCACCCCTACCTAGAATAAAAATCCCTTGCTCTACAGCTAATCCGAGCAAGTATCCCTAGCAAAGAAAAAGAACAGAAAAGTTCAAGAAAAAAGAGAAAAGAAAAATGTTATTTTATATCATTCCAGCAATATTTCAAGCACTATCTCAAAAATCAAGCAAAAAAATACAAAAAGAAAAAGAAGCAAAGTTCAAAAGAAACAGAAAAAGAAAAGAAAGCAAAAGCAAGAAAGCAATAAAATCCCTTCCCTACCCTTTGAAAAGAAAAGAAGGGTTGATGAGCTTGAATCCTTGGAATTCTCAATTATTCAAAAACTGTGAGGTAAGCCCCATAACAGGTGGTTTGTGCCCAACCTGCTTGGCCTTGGGTAACTCCTAGCATGGTGATATGTCTGTCACATTAGCGACCTTCTTTTGTATAGACCTATGTCTGCTTATGGATTAGCTAGCTCTTGATAATCCGACCTACATAGTAGTCTAGTATGGTTATATGCATCTACATCATGGTTAATGAACACTTATTTGGTTTCTTCAAATCACTTGTATCATATTATCTTGCTCAAAACTGGTAAATGAACAATGCAATTGCACACACATTTTTATTTGAGAGATTTTGTGTATCATTATGATAAGTCAAGATTGGAAATGAATTCACATATGCACACGGGATTCCTTATAAATCTAACTTTTGTCTTTAAAATCCTTTGAAATATTATTTTTGCAACTTGTTTGGAATAAATCAAGTACAGTTGTTTACCACAAAGACCACTATATAATAGAAAAATCAAAAATTTCTTTCAAAATATACAATCAAAACACATATATCTAGTTGACTTTCACGACGATGGTATAGTTCCAAAACCAAAAGTGGAATTTTATGCCTAGCGCAAGTCCTCATTTTCATATTACAATAAAACTATATTTTTTTGGATTTTCGCGATGATGGTATAAGTCTATACCTACATATTCTATGCCTAGCGCAAACCATTGTAACAATTTTTATTCCCCATTTATTAAAAATCATGAAAACCATGACTTAATTCATTATGTTACACAAATTATGCTTTTAAAAAGCAAACCCATTTTCATTATTTCATGTCATTATGTCAAACTTCAACTTTGCAATGATGGTATAATTCCTAAAGAATTATCCAAAATTTTATCACACTTAGGAATTTATGCCTAGCAAAAATTATTTTAATATCATTTCATGCATACTATTTTCATGAAAATCTGAAAACAAACCATCATCATCATCATTTGCACTATTGCACCAAAGTCTTAAGATAGTTTCTTAAGCACTCTTTTACTTTTAACAATATTTCTATAAATGGGACTAGCTTGACGACCGAGTGAGCGGCGACTCCATGAAATGGTCTATAATAGTGACAATGTCCTTTGAAATTATTGTTAGAAGTCTCTTTTTATTTTTATTTTTATTATTATCACATCACAAACAACCAATTTGTTACATCAGATTATTTTATTTAAAACATCACAGCATGACATCAAAATTATAATATTTCCAACGACATAATTACATGAATTATCAAATCAATCAATCAAACATAACAGCATCATCAGTATACACATTATACAAGTCATGTGCTCAAACACATATCTCATATCATATATATATCAACAACCGTATATATACATCATAAAAACTAGATTGGTATGCCACAATCTGTACCTCGGCATACTCAATCCTCTATCAACAAAATAATAATCATATAATACAATGTCAGTCTGTACAGTGTCAGTCCAGCCCTCTAGCCTTGTGAGCCCCTTGAGCTCTCTGCCTCATCTCCTCCCCCGCCCTGAGGTGGATGCGGTGGCCCCATCGTAGTCTATGTAGTCCTAGTTCTCGATCGAGATGTGGTCCTCGATGACCCGATCCTGATCGGATCTGCAATGTTGGCTGGCAGGGGTAGTCTATCTACCTCTGGCACCAGCTGGTGATACAATATCTGATAGAATGTCAGCTGGGCGATAGCCCGTGTTAGCTCTCCATAGCTCTCCCCTTCGCCCTGTGCCCTGAGGCATGCAATCTCGTCTCGCAGCTGTGACACCTCAGCTCGATGGCGTGCAGCCTCATCCTATAGAGTCTGCACCTGGGCCTGGAGACGATCTCTCTTCGCCCGAAGAGTAGCCATATCGCTACTCTCTCTTGTGTCAACACCCTTGCCCTTATCGGGTGATGGTGGCCTCTGTGGAGATGTGGGTCTCGCCTCCCTCCTCTCCCTCTGTCGTAGCCTCTCCTGTGCCTATGGCCTCCTCACCTCTCTCCCACCGTGACCCTGGGCTACATCCATTATTGCCTGGTGCTGCCTCCCTATCCAATGCACAATCATGTGAATCAGACCTTATGCCCTCGTCATCCGAGGAGGGCGGATGCCTACGTACCAGGCATCATAGCCATCGGATACCCCTATGTTGTCCCCATCCACTGGCTAGATGGGGGCATCATCCGTGTCCTAGCTCCAAAACCATTGCATGTCGGGAGCCCTGCTAACTATGGTGTTATCCCGAACAGTTCGAGAAAACTCGTAATCCCTCAGAGATGGGATCCCCTGTTGTAGACCGAACTGCCTCAAAACTCGGTCATAGTAGTGGAGCTCCACCTCTCCCCTCTCCATTCATAGCCAGCAGACTCGCCTGATGTGAGCCAACTTCTATCCATCCTCGACCCACCCTGGATGCTCCCTCCATGGCCTCCAGGTGATCTGATCTGGGACTAAGTCATCCAATAGCCTCCGGGACATAGGCAGATCTATCCATCGCTGTGCCCCTCTCTAGAGCCACTAGTAGAAGACTCGAGGCCTCTCCCCATCAACCCCTATCATAGGAAGCCCTACCGGCCTTCACACTGCAATGTGCTCCCAGCACCAAACCTGTAAGAGCAATGTCATGACCAGACATCGACCGCCCTTGTACACGACCCCATACAGGATCCTGTACAATCGACATAGAACAAAACTTCCCCAAGAGAATCTATAGTCGTGATCCCGCATATCATAGATCACATATGCGAGCATCCATGACACCCTACACCCACTCTAGTGGCATAGCAAAATTCCACCAACCACTCCAGCTAATACCCATGTGAGTCTAGATGCCCCAGGCATCTGGCATAGTGCCTCAATATTAACTCTGCCCTTCTCCAGGGTGAATCTCAGGTCACCGTACAATCGTCCCATAGCGTGGCCCTGATTGGCCGCAGGAGTAATCAACTATCCTTGTATGGGGATTCTCATAATCCTCCATACATCCTCTAATGTGGGAGTCATCTCCCCTGTAGGTAGCCGAAAACATGAGGAACCCGGATACCATCTCTCTGCTAGGGCTGTTAGAAGCCCCATATCGGTAGACACTTGTGGCATCTCTACCACATGCTGCAAGCCGGCCTGTGCTAGCTGATCTCGCTCTGCCTATGTGAGAGCGGCCAAGTCATCTCTCAACCCTCCGTACTTCCATTCCTTGCTCTTTAGTAATCCTCTCTGCAAACATAAACAACAAAAACAATAAAAAAATCATTAATAACAATTCAAGTAATCAATAATGCAAGTTAAAATTCAATTTTATGCAATTGATGATATCGCCCACTATTGGACGATATCGTCCCAAATTTGAGCAGAATCGTCTCCGATTTCGCAAGCCGAAATTGTCTCTAATTTGATGAAATCGTCCCCCTTTCGACGATTTCGCCCTCAGGCGAAATTGCCGAAATTGAGACGATTTCGTCGAAATCGGGACGATTTCATCCCGATGACGTCGACGGCCCAAAAACGGCCGCGATGCTCAAAAATCACCTAAAAATTACCTACAAAGCATGTAAAATTAAATTCAAGCATCCTAGTTAAGTCTAGACTCTTACCCGTAGACTGCGCCGGACCTCTGTCGATCTGTGCGTCGTCTCCACCATTTTTGCTTCAGAGCTCTAAAAACTAGAAAATGAACGATAAAAATGAATTAGGGTTTTACCCTTTTTTTTTTAATTTTATTCAAAAATAATTTTTTGCTTTTTCGCGTTTTTACCTCAAACGTTCGATTTGGGTAAAAACACGAAGGGGCACCATAGTAAGCTGTCGTACGATTCGACCAAGAATCGTCACCTAAAAATGGGAATAATTTTTTCTTTCTCGTAGATCGAGAAGAACTCATATTTAACGCATTTTTTTCAGAAAATTCGCTAAGAGGGGGCAAAATGTAGCACCCTAAAATTGGCGCAGTAAAATTGTAATAATTACATTCACCTTAGTAAATAATTTAAAATTCAAATTTAACCTCCCAAACTGCCCGTTAGCCGCTGGGTAATCTGTTTCCCCCTTTTTCATGCCAATTTTAGAGGTTGTTTTGACCGTTTGACGATATCGTCGCCGATCAGATGATATCGCCCCAGATCTGACGATTTTGTTTGGACTAGGACGTCCATACGATCTTTTCGCAAAACTAATTTTGCAAAGTTAGCTTCTGTTCCAATGAGTCTCCAATCCGGGAAGAAGCGTGTCTACACCGTTAGGGACCCTCCCCCATTGGAGATCTCCCAAATTGGGATGATCTTCAACCTCCTAACTACTCCCCTAATCCTATTTAATCCTAAGCTATCCCCTTAGCACCCCCCTGGCTGATTTTGTTGCAGGTACATCACTGATTTTCATCCGGAGCCAGCACACATCATCGTCGACGAACTTGTTCAGATCGGAGGTGAACCTGTTGAATCCGAGGCGATTTTGTACTGATGCGAGACGATCTCGATTGCAATCCATATTGAGGCAATCAGTGCCTAAAGTTTACACTTTTCAACATTTTCTCTGCTATTTTATTCTGCAAATTAGATAGTTTATTCGGTGTTTATGTTATTTTGCATTTGGAGTTCACCCATTTAGCTTAGATTGCATACTAAGATCATTATTTGTCATTAGAATATCGTAATTTGCTTGAATTTCTGTTCATAACTATTATTCAATATTCATACATTAATTTGGTGTTGTTTCCCTCTGTTAGCACAGTAGTATTCGTTGTATTTTGTATCTGTTTTTACGCTTGCGAGTCTCGACAAATTCGTTAGACGAATTCGTCGGATCTCGGACGATCTCGTCGGATCCCAGATGAATCTGTCGAATTCCAGACAATCCTGATTGCTTCAAACATTAGAATCATTACCGACATTCGGATCAGGTATTCCTCATTTGTATTCTATAAATTCTCTGTTTTATGTCTTTAAATCTGTTTCTAGTACTCATTGAATTTGCATTTTCATGTAGATTAATCTAGATTCATTTGGCCAAACCTAGGATATGAATGCTTAAAGTTAAAAACGAACACATTAAAACACATTCCAAACCTAGGCGTGAAAGCGCCTTAAATGTTTCCTGGTGAACCCACCATCCGTCAAAAAATTATCAAAATACACCTCCTTTGAGAGGCGGGACCTTCGCAAAGTCCTCTCAGTCCGAGGTACCGCGACATCCTTTTCCCATCCTCCTTCCGGGCACGGATCCAATATCCTGAAGGTAAGGATGCAAAAAATTTGGAGCGATACATTTCCAAAGTATATAAACTCTGCAAAAATATGTACCAAAGCACAACACAACAAATATGAACCTACACATTGATATTACAACAGTAAAGGAACCTCTCCATCGAAGGGTTTTTGTAGAACAACACTCAGAGTCTGATTCGTCCCCTGCCCCGTGATTTTGGTACCAGTTCACCCCTTGGGTGGTGAATTGGTTCTACAGGTCCCAAATCAACTCATATTTTTGAGGTAAGCTTAATGTTGCAATTTCATGACCTTCTGCATAATTTATTTTAGTTTTCAATATATTTTTATCATCTATTTATATTTCTTAATATGGGGCCTGACTAAGCCAAGCCCCCCAATGAACTAACCCCTTTTTGCAAGTTTAGCCTAGAACTAATGAGGGAAAAAACTACAAAATACAACCCCACAGTGGTATGCAAACCCATATACACTGAGAGATGCAAGAAAAAGACATCAGGCCTATTGTAACATTTATGAAAATAAGGGATAAAGGGGAATTTTCACCCATTGTAACCTATGCACTATTTACATGAATAAAAATACATTTTATTGAATAACATGTGTCATTAATATGTTGTTAGATCAAATTCCATATTTTGACCATTTCATTCTGGCACACCCGGTGGGACCCCCACAATGGATAGTGTTAGGTTAACTAGTTTTTGAAAATCTAATATTATCCTCTGTTTTTAAGTTTTACAGGTACTAAATCTGACTATCACAGATATATCCAAAGTCATGGAAACCACCTTAGGCCTTAAGAACAGATATTTGGGGTCTCTAAACCCAGTTCACCCCTCACCCCATGAACCAGATCTCAATTCACCCCCGGATGGCAAAGTCAACCTACCAGCCTCAAAGCCCCTAAAATTATAGGGATGAGCAGTATAAGACCTAACCAGACCACCCACAGCATCAGAGTCCAAGTTTGCCAATTTTTGGGTATGTGTGAAATGTTTACTAGTTAAGGCACAATAGCTAGTAACAAATTTCCCCTTTCTTCGCATTTCCATTTAGTTTAAGTATCGTTGTAATTACAAAACCTGTCAAAATTCCAGAAACTTTAAATTTTAATATTTCATGTAAATTTTAATTTTCCCTTTTCTAATTTGCATGTATAAAATCCTTGTGATTGCTTGTCTATACTTGCATAAATCTTCATTGTGATTACTACATGTTTTCACACACATTTAGGGTCACATAAACCCCTTCCTTCACGCCTTCGTATTGCATGTTTATATGCTTTGAAAAATAGAGTAAACTTATTTTCCTAAAGGCATCTAGGATTAGATTATTTGTTCACAAAAAGCATTTCATTCTAGTATTTTGCTTTCAGAAAATGCATATAGGGCTAGCATTTGATTTGAAAAGGTAATTAGTTAGATTTATAGTTTTACATAACATCGATAGCAAAACAAAAACCCACACACACGTGGTATTTTAAACAAGTGGTGTGATTGGACTTCATCCCCAATCCATCCCTCGAGACTAGTGTGGCAGGAGTTGTACCCTCCACTATCTCACCCCCTAGACACCTAGCAGCCCTACATGAGTGTTTTTTTGGGCCTCATCACTGGGAAACCTACCACTTTTGTGATTGGGCTTTTGGATTTCATCACAAGTTGTTACCTTCATAATGGGATAGGATTATATACCTTTTTCCATAAGGATAACATAATTTGTGGACACATTAACTGTCGTTACTGACTACCTATTCTCGTAAGAGGATATAGCAAACTCACTTCAGCATGGTGGGTTACACCCCTTTAGCATATCATTTTACTACACCCTCCCTACAGGTCACCACTTGCACATTGTGATATTGTTCTATTATGTGCATCTTCGGGTGTTGCAAGAGGTTCAATACCAACGACATTCCTGATTTACTAGAGTACTCACTCCACTACCTGTAATACTACCTAGGAAGTACCAACATCAAAACACACATAAACAAACAAAACACTTTTATTTTTAGCATTTAGAATTGATTCCAGTCTACCGTTGTTTGCATGATCATAGATTGATTTCAACACACTGCACCACATACTATTTAGCTATACACAACACTACATTTATTTATGCTTATATTAGGCACAATCGAGTCTACACCACACATGGTTATTCCTACACCCCTTCACACAATACACACATAGAATTATAGGATTTAACTCCTATGTAGTTCTAAACCTTCATGACACAGCATAGGCTATCATGCCTATTATCACCCATAGTCAAGTGTGTGAGCAAGCATACCCTATAGAGGAAGCACTTGCCACTTATTCTAGTCAGTCTTCTCCTACTCCTTCGATCATGAAGGGGAATACCATAGACACATCTAATTTACTCATGGATCTGATCTACATTTCACACACATGACACCTCGGGACGAGATGTCAACTTTGAGTGAAGCCCTCACTACTTCACTTGCAAAGGATTATCCATTTCTTTCATCCCCATCCTCACTTAATCCCCCAACCACGTTCTACAACCATGTGATCTACACAACACCAGGACAACCTCATCCATTCTTTACCATAGATGAGGAGGTCATACCTACTTCCTCTACCTTTACACACCCATTTTTCTAGAGTCTATCTCAATCCCATTTTGAGAATGACTCCTCCCTCTTGAACCACACTCGCCCAGAGGTCACATCATTCACCCCTACTGTAGGAATTATTTTTGACCCTTCCTCTTCCACCATAGATATTCAAAGGCTAGCATTCCAAACTATACAACAACAACCTCCTCTACAGGAACAACAAACACCACCTTAAACATCATACTTATCCTCTTCCCAAGAGCCCCAACCATCATCATATCAACAACCATTTTTCACAATGTTTGAATAATTATCACAAGAGTCTCTCCAAAAACAACCAAAAACCCAAATTCATTTGAGAGTGGACACAAGTGCCACCTCATATTACCATGCTCCCACTTTGAAAGCTTACCCTCATTTTTCCACTGCATTCCCACCTACCTCTTAGGTTGCTGGAGTGTACAATGCCTAATATTCCACTCTACCTTCACTTTCACCAAAATTTAGGATGCCTCCTCCTCCTCCTTTCCAAGTGTTGATCACTAATCCTATTACTAACTATGAATCAAAACCAATAGCTTACATGCCCATGTACCCAGGCTATTCCACAAAGTTTAGCTTCACTTCTACTCATCCTTTAGAATAGAGATAGGTCCTGGCTTTTGATACCTTACCTCGACCATTCCTAACACTAGTAGAAATGATACATCCACTCCCACCTACTGGAGTTACATTTTTTACACCTCCTCATTCATGTTCATCATCCCCTACACCCTAGCCATTACAATAGGCTCCTACCCATTAGGAACCTATGCCACAAAAACACACATCCCAATCATAGTATTACTATCCCCAAAAAAATATGTTATGTATCCTAGTATCCCACTAGCTCCTACATCGTATGTCATCCAATACCCAACATACCAAGACTAGCTGGAATAATTCCCATCATAATATAGGGAAGAATAGCAACAACCTCACTATCCACCATAATCCTAGGCTCAACCAATCTGATCTCAATATCACACACCCTTAACACCTAAAATTCAACTCCTACGATATGAAGTCAAGATGTTAAACCTACACACTACAAGCTACGGGCCACAAAAACCATCTTACAATGAAATATGCAATGAGCCTATCCATCCATCTGTCCCTATCCCACCTTACCCCTACCACTTTAAGATCTCAAAGTTCGATAAGTATAAAGGTAAGGAGGACCCTAGAGAGCAATTAGCACTACATTTTCGATAAGTATAAAGGTAAGGAGGACCCTAGAAGCCTTATATTGGTATAACATGCTACCACGACATAGCCTTTATACCTTTAATCAATTAGCAAATACCTTCTTAGAACACTTCTCAATTAACATCAAGAAGAAGATAACCTTTTCAGACGTCTATACCTTATGAAAAGTTGGCAATGATCCTATCACTGAGTTTATATATATATGGAGATCAATCATCCATGACCTCACCAATAGCCTCCCTACCATGGAGCTAGTGACTCTCTTTTTCAAGAGTTGCCACAAACACATTTCTACCTCTCTACAACTTCACCAAAGCTACACCTTCGAGGAAGCCATTTCACATGCAAAGGTTATTGAAGACATTAAAGTCCAATCCAAAAAAATTAAGTTAGGATAGAAGACTAACTACAATTCAAACTTCTATTTTAACATAAACACACCCAACCAACTGTATCTGGTGCTAAGGTAGTGGTAGCTACTACCTTAGCACCAGAACCAAGCCTACCACCTTATGTTCCACAAAAACAAGTATTCCAAATCAACTTACCTCCCCCATATAGGCCTCAAAAATCTTGTGGTATGCACCCATAGGGTCCACAATGTAACCTTACACCGTTGTTTGAACCCTTACCAACCCTCTTTCATAGGTTACTGTTGGTCATCAAATCTGCCCAGGAAAGGATTTGGGTAAGTGTATGCGCCCTAGACCTGGACCAACATTGAAGGCTGAAGGAAAGAGATGCCCCTCGTGCCAATATCCGGAGAAAGGCCGACTCCTATGCTAAACTACTTTGGTGTTTTGAGATAAGGGTGCAGGAAAGAGATAAACAAAGTAAGGGTGCAGGAAAGAGATAAACAAAGTAAGGGTGCAGGAAAGAGATAAAAAGAGTAAGGGTGTAGGAAAGAAATAAAGGGAGTAAGGGAAGAGAGATCAATGATTTAAAGTGGGAGAGAACAGGAAGCATGATCACTAACTAATAACTTGAATCAGTAGCAAGGAACACCAAGAATAAAAGAAAGAAATGCAACAGTAACCTTCCTATGTATCCTCTGGGTGAATTCCAGGATTCTCCTTCTCCCTTTCATCAAAATTTAGGGTTCAAAGTAACGACGATTAGGACAAGCAAATATAACAAAAACCACTACCCACCAGGCAGTATAAAAGAAAACCAATATAGCGTTTTTCCTCCCCTATGTATCCTTTCGGCGAATTTCAGGGTTCAGTCCCGAATCGCACACCAAAATTCAAGATTCAGAGTAACAGTATGCAAATGAAGATAGAAAAAGAAATAAACATGAAAGGTAGCATACAAGAGAGAAATCGAGCCCAAAGCTCTTTAGTATTAATCACAGGACTTCAAGTTATAGTAGCTTTCTAGCAGAAAGTTCCCCCTTTTACATTACAATGCCTGGGTTTTTATAGAGGACCCAACCCTATGAGTCATTATTTCACAGAATGGTGAAGTATACTCTTGAGATTTGAGAAGTCGGCTCCTCGCGGCCCTCATGACTGGGCTCTCAAATCCATTACCAAAACTAGCAACTGTGATCGAGTCAACTGTGGAAACATGCATTGATGAGCCGTCTGAGTGTCTTTGGTTTCTGGGTGCAATGCTCAAGTGGTCGTCATGCTTGTCGGGCTCTCCTTCAGGGACTGATACTTCATTTCCAATTGCCAAAAATGAGCAGTGAGCTTACCGGAAAAGTAAAAATGCATTTATGAGGCACTTGATCATCTCAAGAAAATATTTGGCTTGGAGTGTGTGCCCCTTTTGAGTCATGCAAAAGCAACATGTCATGATATTGTGACATTTCCATGTCTTCAGCTTGGTTCTTCTTCTTTCACCGCGAAAATATGACGTCACGAAATCATGACATTTCTATGTCTTTGTCCTCTTTTGTTGCTTTTGGCCATGAAAATGCAACATGTCGCGATATCGCGACACTTTTCCTCTTTTGGTCGTGAGAATGCAACATGTCGCGATATCATGACACTTTTCCTCTTTTGGTCGCGAGAATGCAACATGTCGTGATATCGCGACACTTTTCCTATTTTGGTTGCGAGAATGCAACATGTCGCGATATCGCAACACTTTTCCTCTTTTTGGTCATGAGAATGCAACATGTCACGATATCGTGACACTTTTCATCTTTTGGTCACGAGAATGCAACATGTCGCGATATCGCGACAGTTTTCTTCTTTTTGGTTGCGAGAATGCAACATGTCACGATATCGCGACACTTTTCCTCTTTTTGATCACGATAATGCAACATGTCGTGATATTGCGACACTTTTCCTCTTTTTGTCGTGAGAATGCAACATGCCATGATATCGCGACACTTTTCCTCGGTGAAGCTATCTTCTTTGGCTTGTTCAGTAGCGAAGCTCTTCTTCTTCATTTTATGTACAAGGGGGTGGCATTGAAATCCAAAATTGCTGCAACACTTACAAATACTTTCGAAGCAACAAAAAGAAATACTTTTGCAAAAGGAAACACTATACAAAATTTTGATTTTTTTTTTCCCTACCCCTTGTGCAATGTGACAAAATTGTCAACAGTTACAATATGGTGGACATCTTCTCCTACCTAAAATTTGACCATTAGATCCAAATATACCCAAGCGTCATGGATACAATGAGTAGCTCTATTATCCATACCATAGACAACGTAACCATGACATCGAGTCATGTCGATCCTTTTGTGCTCAAGTGCAGGACCTAATCGATAGGGGTACCATTTAGGTATCGAACCCTTTGCCCCCATAAAACCAAAACCTAGGGATTTTATGGAATCCTCTACCAGACCACAAGGGAACCAATCTCTAAAGACTGATGAGGCTTGGAAATGCCTCAATCATAACATGTTTTGAACACTAAAAATTCTTATAAACTCTTATGTTTTATCTGATATAGTAGTTAAGTTGATTCAATATGCTGTATATTAACCATTTTGCATGATCAATGTATTTGAAATATTATATGCTGATTTTACAACTTTTTGCATAGTTTTGTGTTCTTTTTGCTATGATTTGCTAAAATGGGATATGCTTAGAATAATAGCAGCATTTCACTAATCATGTTTTTATTTGTCTCAAGCATTTATTTCACCTAAATCAGCAACAGTGCAAGTAAACTATTGTTGTGCAACAAAAAGCGAGTCTTTCCCATGTAAATTCTAGCCAGCTATCCATAAATAGCAAGGCATGGAATTCACATGAGGAAAGGGATGAAGACCATTAGAATTTGATCTTAAGAGATAACCCACCGGAGAGATGCAGAAGAAATCACTAGAAAAGCATACATTTGTTCATTCTGAAGTATCTTCGGAATGAACAGATATCTTCGAAATGAAAGAACACAATGTCTTCGGAATGAGCGGATCTTCGGAATGAAGAATGCAATATCTTCGGAATGAGCGGATCTTTGAAATGAAGCATGCAGTATCTTCGAAATGAGCGATCTTCAGAATGAGAATGCAGTATCTTCGGAATGAGCGATCTTCGGAATGAGAATTGCATTGTCTTCGGAATGAAGCCACTTATCTTCGGAATGAAGAACAAAATGTGCTTTTTGACCTTGTTGACCGATTTCTGAAGCCAAAAAAAGGGAAATAAAGGTTGGAAAAGGTAAAGGGAAAGATCTTCCATCTATCTTTGCCGTCATTGCCTACCAAAGCCATAATTAAGGGAAAGATCAAGTTTTAGTCCTCTTCTAGGATAAAACCAGAATTTGTTGCAGACATTGTAGGATTAGATCTTTTGAGATATTCTTTATTTGTAATTAGACCATAGGACATCTATAAATATTGCTCCCATTCAGGTTGAGCCTAGTAGGTAGTAAAGGAGGTAGAAAATAGTGAGAAAAGAGTAAGGAAGCTAGCAAAAAATAAAAAGATAGGTAGAAATTGATCATTACAGATCCTGTAATGATTTTTTAGCAGAATTATTGTAATCATGTCTTCTAATCAATAAAGTGCACCAGTTCTATTTCATATTTCTTGTAAATGAGTGTGATT
This sequence comes from Wollemia nobilis, assembly GCA_028583015.1. Taxonomy (NCBI): domain Eukaryota; kingdom Viridiplantae; phylum Streptophyta; class Pinopsida; order Araucariales; family Araucariaceae; genus Wollemia; species Wollemia nobilis. The sequence continues at coordinate 21,498,273 of JAQPPZ010017235.1, forward strand.
AAGATTTAGAAAGAGAGAGAGACTTACACCTTCTTCTATAAAAAGAAGCTGGCCACTTCTAGACCTAGGAGGAGGACTAACAAGCAGGTTTTTATTCTGATTTTGCTGCAGCAGAATGAGTTGTAGAACTTGTTATTTCAATTGCTTGTAAAAAGTTGACAATATTTACAGTCTTAGTTTATTTATGCTTAGATTAACCTTGTGCTTAATTTTTTAGTTGCAATCTTACTTTCAACAAAGCTTCCACTTTATTTCAGATTGTTATTTCTAGAATTTACTGTTTTTCAACAATTTCCTGCATTTTATGTTTTGCTATCAAATCCTGCATAGAAGATTGACAACCTTCTGTTACAGAACTTTGATAGTTTTTATTTTCACGTTAGATCTAGACTTTCATTACTGCAAAAGTAATTAGATTTCCTTTCTGCAATTAGGATCAGACTTTCAATTCTGCAACTGTTATTTCTACAATATAATTAGGTCTCATTCTGCAATTGTAATTAGGACTTCATTTTTGTAGTTAATGATTAGTTTCCAATTCTGCAACTTAGATTAAGATTTAATTCATGCAATTTAGAGATAGGAATGTCCCAAAACCCCCCACACAACCGGTTCCACCAATAAGACATGTTGCTCTAGATTGACCTAAGTTATAGTTGTTTCACTTCTTCTTTCGCAGATAGCCTTGTACACTGCCCTGGATTGACAGATTCATTGAGAATTAATGATGGTATAACGACTATGCATCATTTTGGCACCGTTGCCGGGGAATAGTGTTTTCAGAAGAAAATAAACAGTCCAATAGCTGTAATCAGACTAAGCTGTGAGAATTCAGGTTAAAATCTGAATACAACAGTTGAGGAAGATAACAACTATTGACTTAATTTATGTCATTTAAGAGTAAACATGAATGAGTAAGTCTAGGGATGAAAAAGGTAGAACTACCCCAAAGGATCCTTGGCTTGTTCCATTAAGGAGATCTTCACGCCTAAGGGGTGAATCACCTGTGTTTGAACTACCAAAAATATTGATAGAAAAATCACCAGTCTCACCATCATTAGAACATTCTGAGATAGGAAAATCACCAATTTTATCATCATCATAATATCCTAAGAAAGACAATTCATCAGACTCATCATCAACAAAGAGGCTTGGACCTCTTGAGAGAACAATTTGGGAAGCTTTAACTTCTCCCAACAAATAAGAAACTATGGCAGAAGGAGGCAATATAGATGGCCAACATGGCTATGTTCATAATGAAGGAGATGATCAAGATATACTCCAACTCGTCCAGAACATTTTAATATCCTATTCATCCAAATCCAACACAAAACTCTCCCATGAAGACCATTTCACCTTCAGTACTTCCAACCTTCCGAGGTGTTGTATCTGAAGATCCTGACCAGTTTTTGTTTGAATTCAAGGTAGTGTGTCAGACCTATGATTATATAAATGACAATCAAAAACTTAAGGTTTTTCCCTCAACTCTCAAGGATTCAGCATTGCGCTGGTTCATGAGCTTAGAGCCAAATTCCATAAGAACCTGGGATCAAATGGAGACTATCTTTTTAGACAAATATCAGGAATATTGCCATGTAAGGAATAGAAAAGATGAGTTATTCATAATCAAGCAGGAAGATGATGAGACATTGGAATATTATCTTGATAGGTTCTCCTTTGTTCAAAGGAGATGTGGACTTGTAGAACCGAAATTATGTAAAACCATCTTTTTAAGAGGATTGCAAGATGAATCCAGAGAAGTTCTGGATTTGATGGGAAAAGGGGATGTAACCACTCTTAGTAATGATGAAATTATGGATCTCTATAGGAATTACTCTCGTACTAAGCAGAGAAGAAGAAAAAGCCGCACAAATGGCACTGATGTAAAGGACCTGATAGAAGAACTTGCAAATTTCAAAACTGATATTCTAGTGCACTTAAACACTACTTTAGGGGAAATGTCTGCAAAAGCAAAAAACACATAACCTTTGGCAATTTATTGCCCAAGATGTAGAAATAAACATGCTTTGCAAGAATGTCCTTTGAATAAAACATCTATCTCAACCATTTGTAGTATCTGTTCAAAAAGGCATTCAACTGATCAATGCCACCTGCTACCACAACTCAAAATTGTGTTAGAAAACCAGATTGAGGAACTCAACTATATTGGACCAAAACAAGGGGGAAATTTCTCTCAATATCAAAATCCCCTTCATTTTCCTACAAATTGGGGGCATAATCCTGGTACTATGCCTTGGGGACAATCAGAACCACCCCAACGTCCTTGGAATTATCCTCAATGGACAAATTCCCAAGAATGGCCACAAGCAAATTGGAGTAACCCAGCCTGGAATCAGAATCAAAACAACCCCTCATGGAATCAAAACAACCCATCTTGGAATCAAAACAATCCAACTTGGAATCAAAATCATACTAATCCACATTGGATGCAAAACCAACCACAATGGAATCAGCAATACCAGTCCTATCCAAGGCAGCAAAGGAATCAAGGTCAAACTCAGCATTTGTTGCCTGCACCTAATCAAAATTTTCAAGAAAAACAACAACAAACACAAGTGAAACAACCTCAATTGCCAGCTCAGCCAATCACTAATCCAAACAAGTGTGAGACAGACACCTCCTATCTATGTGGTTGAAGCTAAAGAAAATGTTGAAATTAATGTTCTTGATTGTAGTAACATCCAACTTCGTTCAAAAAAAGTTGTACCTGAACCAGTTTCAATTGAAATCAAAGAAAATGAAGAGCAAGAATCATCAGAACCAGAGAAATTCCAACCAACAATAGAAACAGAAGAATTGGAACCAGAGAGAATCCAACCAACAATAGAGAAAGAGACACAAGCAGAACAATTACCAAGGATAATTCCATATCCTGAAAGACTTAATGCAATACCAAAAAATTCTGAGTCAAAATTGGTCAAAGAACTCAAAAAGTTGACTATATCATTGCCCTTATTGCAAGCTATTAAGGAAATACCAGAGATTAACAAGATCTTGTCCAAAATTTGTGCATTAAAAGAGCAAGAAGAAAGAAGAAAGCATTTCCCAAGACTGCAGCGAGTTGAAGGAAAGATAGCTGATCTCTTATCCGGAAAACTACTACCTCCAAAGTATAGTGACCCAGGAAGTCTAGTTATCACAGTTACCATAGGTGCAGTACCAATATCAAATGTTTTAGTGGATCTAGGAGCTGCAATAAATGTCATGACCAAGGATACAATGGAACAATTACAGCTCAAACATCTCAGCCCCACATTTACAGTTTTAGAAATGGCTGATAGGTCAGTTGCAAAACCTGAAGGAATCATTGAAGATGTCCCTATAGAAGTTTCTTCTTGGGAATTCCCTGCAGATTTTTTGGTTTTATAGCCAAGAAATTTAGCACATGGATATCCCATTATTTTGGGAAGACCTTGGCTTGCAACTGCAGCAGCCTTCATAGACTGCAGATCTAGAAATATGACTATTTCAAATGGTATTGATCTGAAACAAATTTCTTTATATCCTCCTGCAAAACCATCCAGCAAATTTTTAGGTCAGTTATGGTTTTCTGACTCAGAGGAAGAACCAGAAGAGGTCATTTCTACACTAGCTACCTTAGTAGTAAGAGAACACACAAAAGACCTCAGTGACACAGAAAATTTAGAAAATGAAACAATCCTGATGAATGTTCTGCATGAACAAGGTTTAGAAGGGGAAGCAACAAATATCCAACAGTTGATAAGGAATGAGGAGAATCAAAAATCTAAAGATGAACCATCTGTACTATCACAGGGAAACTCTGTTTCACTACCACATGGATGGCACCATCATCTAATTTTTCCTTCTCACTGTTCCATACAAGATATGCTTCCCTCAAGCAACAATAAAACAGAAACTGCTTCTTTTCTCCCATCTCAGCAATGTCCTCTTAATCCCTTAATCACCAGGTATGAAGGAGTGAATTCAGTCCTTCTAAATACAAAACAAATAGAAGTCCAACCAGGCAAATTTCTAAACATCTACAACCAGCTTACTAGGGAAGAGGAAGAAAAATTGATAGTTGTCTTGTAGAAACATGTTCATGCTTTTTCTTGGAACTACAAAGATATGTCAGGAGTTCATCCTGATATATGTACCCATAGAATCTATACTGAAGAAGTCAAGCCAATCAGACAACCTCAAAGAAGATTGAATCCTACCTTAAGAGATATTGTGAAAGAAGAAATTGAAAAACTCCTGGAAGTAGGATTCATTTACCCAATTTTTGATAGCCAATGGGTGTCTCCATTGGTAATAGTTCCTAAGAAAAATGGAAAAATGAGAGTATGTGTAGACTATAGAGAGTTGAATAAGGTGACATACAAAGACCATTTTCCATTACCTTTCATAGATCAAGTGTTAGATACTCTTGCTGGAAAAAGATACTTTTGTTTTCTTGATGGATTTAGTGGATATAATCAAATTCAGATTGCACCTGAAGATCAAGAAAAGACAACTTTTACATGTCCATGGGGAACATTTGCCTATAGGGTTTTACCTTTTGGTTTGTGTAATGCCCCAACAACTTTTTAGCGAGCAGTCCTAGCAATTTTTGCTGATCTGACCACCAAAAGTGTTGAAATTTACATGGATGATTTCACGAGTATGTGGACAAACTTTTGATTTTACATTGGAAAATCTTGACAAAGTCTTAACTCGTTGTGAAACATACCACTTATCCTTAAATCCAGATAAATGCTTCATGATGATGAAGGAAGGGATAGTTCTTGGTCATCACATCTCTCCTGAAGGGATCCAAGTTGACCCAAAGAAGGTTGAAATTATCAAGAATCTCCTTCCTCCTAAAACTCAGACTAATGTCAGAAGCTTCCTAGGACACATTGGTTTTTACCGCAGGTTTATTCCCAACTTTAGCACAATAGCCAGTCCTATGTTTGCCCTATTGACTAAAGATTCTAATTCTCCTGGATCGCAAAGTGTCGGGAAGCATTTGAAGCTCGAAAGAGAAATTGATAACTCCACCCGTGCTCAGAGGACCTAATTGGACATTACCATTTCACATACATATCGATGCCTCCAATACAGACAATCCGAGCAACATTAGGACAAATTGATAATGGTGAACATTATACCATCTACAACATTAGCAAGAAATTAATAAGAGCCAAGAAAAATTATACAACTGAGAAGGAATTCCTAGCAGTAATTTATGCCATCAACAAATTCAGGCATTATATCACAAGTTATCAAATATTTATTCACACAGATCATACAACAATTAAGTATTTGATGAATAAACCTATGGTAAGTGCAAGAATTATTCGTTGGTTGTTGTTGCTGCAAGAATTTGATATCACTATAATCAACAAACCAGGAAAAGCTAATGTTGTGGCAGATTTCTTGTCCAGGTTGCAGAACACGGATGAAGGGGAATTAGTTGATGACACTTTTCCCGATGAAAAACTATTTGCTATATCAGTCCAATCACCTTGGTTTGCGGATATAGCCAATTATTTGGTCACGGGGAAAGTTCCTCCACATTTCACTTCAAAAGAAAAAATAATTGATCAAACAGAGTTCTTCTTTTGAATGGATTAAGGGTATGCTTTTTAAGTGCAGTCCTGACCATGTGTTACGTAGGTGCATCCGAAAGGATGAAGTGTATGATATCCTTAGAGCTTGTCATGATGAACCCTCAGGTGGACACTATTCTGTAAAAAGCACGGTTAGGAAAATCTTAGGGACAAGATATTATTGGCCATCTCTTCACAAGGATGTGAAAAAGTACATCAGGCATTGTGATGCATGCCAAAGAATGGGGAAACCCACTCATACAAATGAGATGCCACTACAGCCTCAAATGGTTTTAGAACCATTTGAGAGGTGGGGGCTTGATTTTGTAGGACCTATTGATCCACCTTCTCAAGGAAAGGTGCATATTCTAGTATGCACTGATTACCTGACAAAGTGGGTAGAGGTGCGTGCTTTCAAACATGCTCATGAAGAGAAGGTCGTTGATTTCTTGTATACTCAAATTTTTCAGAGATTTGGAGCTCCACGGTCTATCACCACAGACCAAGGACCCCAATTTGCATCCAAAGTCATAAAAGCATTTAAATAATTGTATGAAATCAAACATAGGAAATCATCACCTTACCACCCACAAGCAAATGGCTAGGTTGAAGTAACAAACAGGGAACTAGAACGCATCTTGACAAAAATAGTAGCTTTTCATAGGAGAAATTGGCTAGATAAATTACCTGAAGCAATTTGGGCCTACAATACTACTTGGAAGTCCACTACTGGATTCACACCTTATGAACTAGTCTTTGGTAAAAAGCCTCTCTTACCTATTGAATTTGAGCTACTAACATTGCGCACAGCACTAGAAATTGGAATTGAATTGTCACAGGCATAGACAGACAGAATTCTATAGCTGAATGCATTGGATGAACTTAGATTGGATGCTCTGCACCAAACTGAGGTAATTCAGGAGCAGAGGAAGCTATGGCATGACAGTCACATTCAACAGAGGAAACTTCAACAAGGAGATTGGGCTTTACTTGTTTGATTCTCAATACGAAGACTTCCCTGGAAAACCGAGAACTAGATGGTTGGGACCTTACTTGGATTAAGGAGGTATTTAACAATGGAGCGACTCGTCTATCCCCTATTGATGGGTCACGAAGAAAGTTGGTAGTGAATGGACATCGCCTCGGGGTGTACCATACACCTCCGACTAAAGAAGAATTCTTGCAGAGACTTGATAGTTTGGATACACAGCAGTGGAAGAGATTCCCTCTTCCACTTCAAAACAATCAACATGATCGATGGATTTCAAGAAAAAGCAAAAAATACAACAAAAAAATCAGAAAAAAATAGAAAACAAAAAGATGAATAAATTCTGAGTATGAATTCCTTCATGGGCATGGTTTCAGGGGAAATCATGAAATTCCTTCATGGGCATAGTCAGGATCAAGAAAAAAAAAAAGAGAGAAAAGGAGAGGTAAAAAAAAAAAAAAGGGGAAAATCAAGAAAAAAAAAAGAGAGAAAATGAATAACTTAGCAGTGAAAACCTTTTCTTAAGGCACTACTGGGTTGGTATGTATGAAAACCAGTTTACGCATGCATAACCTTGAGAAATTTTGAACCATCATTGTACAAATTCACCAAGTGCACTTGTTTTGAAATGTTGCGGAAAATCTCAGCAGAATATCAACAAAGGCAGTCATTTTTCAAAACTGGCATTAACTGTTTTTATTAGGTATATATTTCTTACATTTCTTTATTGTAAAATGATTGGTATATAGTATGTTACAATTGACCATTAGCATAAAAGGTATTCATAAGAGTTGGCATACTTAAAAACATGTTTTGAGAATGAAAATATTGATTTCTGCCTAATCTTCGGAACAAGAATGCCAAAAAAAAGCCTTTATTATCTTCGAAATTGAATGAAGACCTATCTTCGGAATGAAGTCATAATCTTAAAAATAAGGAGCTGAAGGGGGCAAGGAATGAAATTTTGTCTACGCAATAAGTTATAATCTTCGAAAAGAGCATTTCCACGTGGCATCCAAGAAGACAAGGAACGACAAAATCAAATTTTTTTAGTTGCATGTGATGAAAGGAACATGTCATCAAGACATGGTTTGTTTTTGCACTCATTGGAAATACGAGAGGACGTGACCAACCATATGCCACCAATTTTAATGCCAATAAACATGCACGTGAGAATGACTAACAAAAAAAAAAACTAATGAGGTGGATCTGACGGCAAGGACATCCATGCAATTATCAACGAACAGGTGTACAGTGAAAAAGTAGAAATGTGTGCCACCTTTCTTTCTGAAGATTTGTTTGTGAAGTACAGTGCACAGGTTATGGTTCATTCCAAAGAAGAAGACGAGAAATAGGGCAATGAAGGTTTCAAACTAAAACTCTGCAAATCTGCAACATTAAACAGCCAAAAATCTAGTAGAAGAACAACAGCCGCAGTGTACGGTTTTTAAACAGAAAAGATGGGGTGAAAGATCAGAACAGAGCCTGCAGATACCACTTACCTCCGAGAAAATCTGACAGTTGTGCAGATTTTTGAAGATGGAGGGTTTATGCCATTTTTGGATAAATTCAATGGGTCTTTTGAAGATTTGGCTGGCATGTTCGCCCATACGTTCAGAAACAACCAAGCACATGTTAACGGCATGACTATTGAGGTAAGCCCTAAAATTTTAAGTCAGATTATAGAGCTACCATTAGAAGGGATTTCAATTTCTAGATCTGGCAAGAACACATTGGAAAATGTAGTTAATCATTTTGTAGAAGAAAATGATAGAGAACCAGAGTATTTAACCCATAACAACACATGCAAAGGGTTAAAAAGGGCCAGCTTGTAGGAACCCTGGGATGAAGTAGCCACCTGGGTAATTAAATTCCTAACCTGTGAAGGGCAGTATGTGCTGTTGTTAGGGCATCATCTATGAATTTTGAACCATCTCAGACATGGTGGGCAACAACCAAAAGTTAGGGTAAATCTTCCCTTGTATCTGTATCAAGAATTAAAGAACATGGCAAAGAGATATCAGGAGGGTAAAGGAAGCCTTCGCCATCATGGCCTCATCAAATTAGTTTGCCAACACCATTTTAGAGGAAACCCTAGGAGTTTTGATAGGTTTTACTCTACCCTAAATGATGTCATTTTTTGGGATGAAAGTGAGGAAGAAGAAGAACCAAATGCTGTTGATGTTGCTGCAGAAGAAGAAACAGCTGCTGCAAAAAATGTTGCAGAAGATGCTATAGAAGAAACTATAGAATGTGCCCCTAAAGCTGTTACAGAACTACACCCCACAACAGCAGCATAAAACCTTGCTCCTGAACCCTCAACTTCACGAGCTAAGAAACAAAAGAGAAGAGGATCTAGAACTAGCAGCAGAGCAAAAAAACAAAAGAAGGTTCATTTTTTTGAAGCTGCAACTGATTTGTCGTAACGAGAGAAGTGAAGCACTTAACCAAAAAAGGCAAGAAACAACAAGGGAAACAAAGGCATCTAAAACTGACCCTATGACCCCTGTTGTCACCAAAAAATAGAGCAAAAAGAAGAAGTTTGCAACTGGAACTAGGAGGTCTACAAGAATCCATTTGAAAGAAATTGCAGAACAGGTCATGGAGGAAGAAGATAGACCAAGCATCCCAGATGTCACAGAGATACAACCAGCATCTGAAAACTTTCCAAAATTCCCTGAATAGATAGCTGAGGCAGAAACTGAGCAAGATGGTTTGGAGGAGGCTACAGTTCAACAAGCTATAGATATGGTAGATACCCTTATAGAGAGTCTCACAGAGCCTCCTGAACAAGAACAAATTATTGCAAAAGAAGAAGAAATATTGGTTGAGTAGCCAACTGCAACTGATTTGTCTACATCAGCTTCTGAAGCAAAAATAGAAGTGGAAGACATCAAAGAGCAGCTGAGGGTAGCAAGGAGTGTTGTCAAAATACAGACCAGGTGGATTTCAGAGAAAGAAAGCATCATTGAAATGCAAGAAAAAAAAATTGTAGAGCTTCAGTAGGAAGTGGAAGAATTGAGAAAACTACTGTCACAATCTAAAAAACAGCCAACTATATCCAATGATGAAGATAATTTGGCTCAATTGCTTCTGGGTCTATCAAGAGCAGATGACTCTGTTGAGGTAGACATGGGAGTTCATCTTGAAATAGCACTCCTTCATTTTGCATAAGTGCCTGTTCATTCTAAAGCAGCACCATCTTATTCTGAAGCATTACCTTCTTGTTCTGAAGATGCTTCAGAAATGGTGAAGAGCATAGTAGAGGATGTTGAAGATGAGCCACCAATACAGGAACAGTCCCAACAGTAAGAAAATGTTCAAGTAAGTACTCCTATTGAGGTCCTCGCATTTCAACTTGTTACACTTCCAGTAGAAACAACAGATAAGGGGGTACAAGTAGAAATACTATCTGATGACAACCCCATAGAAATAGAAAATAAGGAAGTGCAAGTAGAGTTATTGACAGATGAACAACCAGTAGAAGTGGCAGAAAAATGAGTTCAAGTTGATCTGTTGCCTAGGATCCCACCTGTAGTCAGACCACCTAATACTGTGTCTCTAGAATAGTACAATGCAGACATAGCTAGCTGGATGATTAGATATGAGCAGCTTGCCACTAAAACTGAAAAGTTCAAATTGGAAGCAAAACAGCTAGAAGCCAAGGACACAAAAATTCAGGCATTGAAAGAAAAGGTGTCTGACTTATGCCAAATTGCTGAATTTTTAGTCCAATTTAGACGACCAGCCAGATTTTATAGCCTTATTTTGAAGGAAAAATACCTCAAATGGCAGGTCATGAGGATTACTTCAAACCTCCCATATAAATTGGACACTATTGCAGATTTTCTGGAGGCATATTTTGACAGTCCTTTTGAGCAGAAAAATCTCTTGTGTGAACTATTTTTACACAGTTTCTTCATTCCAGAGGAAGTTGACTCTCATCCTCAAATCTACATTGGAGATGTTCAGTTGAGAGCATTTATGTCTACTTTGCAGAATCAGCTTTACTGGGATCAAGAGAAAAAGTAGAATAAAGTGATTGAAACAAGGGCTGAGTTGTTAGTCAGAGCAATCCAGCCAAATCACCTAGTTATCACCAGGAAGCACTTCTCAATGATGAACAAGGATGATATAAAGAGAATGTACTTGAACAATTTAAGGGACTATGTGGCCAGATTTAACAATTTTTGTGATCACAATTTCTTCCCAACATTGTCAGTATGTAGAGACAGATGGGCTAAACTTTCCATGTCTTTGAGAAAAAGAGAACCTATCTCCCCCATCAACTTAGAATGGTCCAGAAGAAGAGCAAAAGGTGTAATCCAGCTGATTCATATCATGCAACATAACTGGATAGGTCTCAGGTTCAGGCCTCCGACCATCATTACTCTAGTTCCATTATACTTTGAGGAAGATGCCCAGCCTGATGAACAATTTGAATATTGGCTCAGAAACATTTAGGAAAATAGGGGGTATTATATAGGCAAGAAATTATTCTACGGGTCATGGAATCTAAACATGGACATATGTGATTCCATAGCCCAACAAAATGCATGAGGGCATGCATTAATATAAGTTGGGGGAAAATGATGAGGCCTGGAAATGCCTCAATCATAACATGTTTTGAACACTAAAAATGCCTATAAACTCTTATGTTTTATTTGATATGTTAGTTAAGTTGATTCAATATGTTGTATATTAACCATTTTGCATGATCAATGTATTTGAAATATTATATGCTGATTTTATAGCTTTTTGCATAGTTTTGTGTTATTTTTGCTATGATTTGCTAAAATGGGATATGCTTAGAATAATAGCAGCATTTCACTAATCATGTTTTGATTTGTCTCAAGCATTTATTTCACCTAAATCTGGAAACAGTGCAAGCAAACTGTTGTTGTGCAGCAAAAACTAGTCTTTCCCATGTAAATTCCAACCAGCTGTCCATAAATAGCAAGGCATGGAATTCACATGAGGAAAGGGATGAAGACCATTGGAATTTGATCTTAGGAGATAACCCACTTGAGAGATGCAGAAGAAATCACTGGAAAAGCATACATTTGTTCATTCCGAAGTATCTTCGGAATGAACAGATATCTTTAGAATGAAAGAACACAACGTCTTCATAATGAGTGGATCTTCGGAATGAAGAATGCAGTATCTTTGAAACGAGCGAATATTTAGAATGAAGCATGCAGTATCTTTGGAATAAGTGATATTCAAAATTATAATGCAGTATCTTTGGAATGAGCGATCTTCGAAATGAGAATTGCATTGTCTTTGGAATGAAGCCACTTATCTTTGGAATGAAAATAGAATGTGTTTTTTGACTTGTTGACCGATTTTTGAAGTCGAAAAAAGGGAAATAAAGGTTGGAAAAGGTAAAGGGAAATATCTTCCATCTGTCTTTGCCATCATTGCCGACCAAAGCCATCATTAAGGGAAAGATCAAGTTTTAGTCCTCTTCTAGGATAAAACCAGAATTTGTTGCAGCATTGTAGGATTAGATCTTTTGAGATATTCTTTGTTTGTAATCAGACCTTAGGATATCTATAAATATGGCTCAGTAAAGGAGGTAGAAAATAGTGAGAAAATAGAAAGTAAGGAAGCTAGCAAAAAATACAGAGTATAGGTAGAAATTGACTGTTACAGTCCTGTAACAGTTTTTTAGCAGAATTATTGTAATCATGTCTTCTAATCAATAAAGTGCACCAGTTCTATTTCATATTGCTTTTAAATGAGTGTGATTAAGATTTAGAAAGAGAGAGAGACTTACACCTTCTTCTGGACAAAGAGGCTGGCCACTTCCAGACCTAGGAGGAGGACTAACAAGCAGGTTTTTATTCCGATTTTGCTGCAGCAGAATGAGTTGTAGAACTTGTTATTTCAATTGCTTGTAAAAAGTTGACAATATTTGCAGTCTTAGTTTATTTATGCTTAGATTAACCTTGTGCTTAATGTTTTAGTTGTAATCTTACTTTCAGCAAAGCTTCCACTTTATTTTAGATTGTTATTTCCAGAATTTACTGTTTTTCAATAATTTTCTGCATTTTATGTTTTGCTGTCAAATCCTGCACAGAAGATTGACAACCTTCTGTTACAAAAATTTGATAGTTTTTATTTCCACATTAGATCTAGACTTTCATTTCTGCAAACGTAATTAGATTTCTTTTCTGCAATTAGGATCAAACTTTCAATTCTACAACTGTTATTTCTGCAATATAATTAGGTCTCATTCTGCAATTGTAATTAGGACTTCATTTTTGCAGTTAATGATTAGTTTCCAATTCTGCAACTTAGATTAAGATTTAATTCATGCAATTTAGAGATAGGAATGTCCCAAAACCCCCCACACAACCGGTTCCACCAATAAGACCTATTGCTCTAGATTGACCTAAGTTATAGTTGTTTCACTTCTTCTTTCGCAGATAGCCTTGTACACTGCCCTGGATTGATAGATTCATTGAGAATTAATGATGGTATAATGACTACGCATAAAAGACCTCCAACCAGTCCTCTAGGACTACCTCACCAAGTGAACAGTTTCCAATGTGATCCTCCATCATGTGGAGTAGTAGGCATGATAAACCTTACCATGCAAAACCATTGATCCTTGTAGTGTCAGACCACACCTATCGTATCTCCACCTACCTAATTTACATCACCACAGGTTTCCCAAACTCCTAGCACTATACCACCTCCACCCCAAAACATGATCACCATCCGTGGTAGCCTCACCCATAAATTACGTAATGCCCCCATGTGATTATCCATTTTTGACCTCTTACAACAATCTCAACCTCACCGCGAAGCGTTGAATGATATTTTACAGTCTATATATTTAGAAACACATGATACAAATGCATTTGTAAACTTTGTAGAAAAAATCCCATGATGCCTCCAACCATCCATTAGCTTCCATGACCATGAGATAACAAAACTTGTAGGAGAAGGAGCAGATCCCCCTCTCCACATACAAGCCAATATCAATGACATCACTTATAATCAGATCTTCGTTGACATGGTCTCATCCATTAGTATCATATCTATGACAATCCTACACCATTTACATATATTGCCAACCCATTTTGCCACACCTTCCCTTGATATACGAGCATTTAATGGTTCTATGAGACCTTTGGTAGGATCCATAGTAATACCTATCTGAGTAGGTATCCATACCATTTTCATCCTATTCCACATTATCCAAGGGGAGATACAGTACAACATCCTACTTAGTCATCTATGGATAAGGGATATGCAATGTGTCCCTTCCACGCTAAACCATTATCTCAAGTATGTCCATAATGGACTTGCTCATTGCATCCCAACTAATGGTGATCCCTTTAAATTTTGCAACATCATAGATCTTCCACCTAAACCTTCCTTCTCATCCACACAAATCTTCTTGATTTCCTCCCATCAGTCAATCAGAGCATCGACATCCACTCCTACATCTACCTCATTACCCCAATCCTTAGTAAGGACACATGCTTCAGTGTCAACACCATTAGAACCATCATCAGTAATGCCTAATCCCACTACCATACCATTCTCACATCTTGTCTTATGGCCACCATCACCGTCCCAACCTTCATCCTCTATAAAATCACCTTCGATACCACAACCACTATCATCACCCATATCGTGCCCTGTTGTCCTGAATGAAATCACCTATTCTCCCTACACTGTGCACACATCCTCTTCCTTTTCATCCATGACCTTTTTTATTCACTTCCCCAGATCGTCTAGTATCAATTATTTCACCTTCGCAATTCCCACTGGTTGATCATCCCATACCAGCTATTGCAGTTGAATGCCATGAGTGGGAGCAACGAGCATCTCGCTCAAATGATCAATTGTTGCACCCTTCTAGTGCTACTATTAGAGACTTTCAAACTTCACCATTGTCATCTGATTCAGATTTGCCATCGTGTTCACCAGAACATGCAACACCACGCATTTATGTTTTTATGACAAACTCAAGCCCAAGGGATTATAATGTGTGTGATGCCTACATATGCCCACCCATTATCCAATCCACCCAAGACTTTGGCCATCCTTCAGCTTCGATCTTAACTATCATAATAGTCATACAATTAGAATCCCTTGAGAATCATACCAACTTTGTCTACGCTGGAGTTGATTCCTCACTCCCACTTATAGTATCTCCACCACCACAATCTAGCTTGTATGGTATAATTAATCACTTGGCTAATCCCTACTTTACCTTACGCTATCTTTGGTACTTCCATTGGCACAGTTTCAGGTTAGGCCATTATGAGCAACGATTACGTGCACCCATTAACCCTCATGTCTAATCACCTATCGATAAATATGACTTAGGTTATCACCCAACCACCGTCTATACATTAGAATATGAGCTCCAAGGTTTATCCCTACATCCTTTCTCACTCCCGACAAACACCTTGGAAGAATATATTGATATGGAAATTCTAGAGGATACCTCCTCATCTAACTCCACCATTACAATCCCCTATAATTTCTTTCAAGAGATCTCCATGTCTGATACCACATCGTCATATTGTGTCAATGAGTTGACAAACCAATTTGCTGCACTATCCTTAAACATGCATTACCCAGAGCATGATATGGAATCCCCATCACCATCATCAATATACTTAGCTTCGTTCCTGCCTATACATCAGCAACTTCAATGAGCTACCACTCGAAAAAAACCCCCACCAATAATTGTGTGCCCTCCTTTAAGCCTTTTAGGATGCTTACAACTTGTCGAGTTGTCATCACTGACTCTTCACCACCTACATCCCCACAATATCAATTAATATGGTAGACATGGGTCTCTTCTCTCTACTACAATACACATACCAGTCAACATGAGATGATACACCAAACCCAAAATTCATTGATATTGCCAACATCTCACCCATACTGGCACCCCAAGATTTCCTACTCACACCACACATCTTGCACACTACGAATGATCCTTCATCATCCATACCACCTCACATACCAAAGGTGCACCATATGGACATTTACGTAGATGATGAATATGAACTTACTGAGACCATCCATGACCTCCATATTATTCCAATTCTAGAGCAATTGCATGATGGTTCCCATATGCTCATTGAGTAAACCATTGATGTTGACATAGGTGACAATCCCTAAAACCCCTCAAATAGTTAGATTAGCTACTAGCCTCTCGCTCGAGGAGTGCATCCTATTCACAAATTTCCTTCAAAAGTATATTTGAGTCTTTGTGTGGTCATACAAGGATATGCCAGGACTCGATCCCACCCTAGTAGTCCACAATATTACACTAGATCAAAATACCAAACCAGTAATGCAAACATTACACCACATGCACCCAACCATTGCATTACTAGTAAAAACTAAGCTCCAAAAGATTTTGTATGAAGATTTCATAGTATCCATAGACTATCCTGAATGGGTCTCTAACATGGTTCCCATACCCAATCCATTTGGTTAAGTTTGCATCTGCACAAACTTTCACGATTTAAACAAAGATTATCCCAAAGAAAGCTTTCCCTTACCTAACATTGACTCCCTCATCGATTCCATTATAGGCCATGAGATGATATCCCTTATGGATGGATTCTTAGGTTACAACCAAATTAAAATCAATCCCACTAATCAACACAATACATCATTCATAACCCCCTGGGGGACCTTCTGCTACAAGGTCATGCCATTTGTCCTTAAAAACATTGGGGCAACCTATCAGCACGCCATGACCTACATCTTCCATGATTACATGCATAAAATTGTGGAAGATTATGTATATGATCTCATTGTTGAATCCAAGAAATGCTCAGAACATCTCAAGGATCTTCATCGGATATTTGACCTCTTTTTAGAACATAACATCCGCATCAACCCAAAGAAGTGTGTCTTTGGTGTTGTCTCAAGAAAAATCCTAGGATTCATTATCACCCAATGAGGCATTGAAATTGATCCTAACAAAGTAAAAGCCATCGCTAATATGCCTCCACCTACTATCTTAAAACAAATGTGCAGCCTCCAGGGCAAAATCACTTCTATTCATCGATTCATAGCACAACTGTAAAACAAGTGCAAACCCTTCAACCACCTCTTACAAAAAGGGGTAAAATTAAAATGGGATGATAATTTCTAGCAAGCTTTTAACGACATCAAAAATTAAGTTATGTCACCCCCGCACCCACAACTACCACTCATCCTATACATTTTTGCTACATATTTTGCGCTAGGTACACTTCTAGCCCAAAATAACATGCTCGACAAAGAGCAAGCCATTTACTACATAAGTCGCACATTAGTTAGCTATGAATCTAGATATAGATACATGGAGAAACTATGCCTAGCTGTAGTATTTGCCACCCAGAAACTATGCCACTACATGCTCAACCATACAACCTTTGTCATTGCCCGAGACAATCCTCTCCATTACATGATGAACAAAAGCTACCACAATTCCCACACAACTAAGTGGATCATGCTTCTAATCGAATTCGACCTCAAATTCATTTCACAAAAGTCCATCAAAGGATAGGTTATAGCAGACCAGCCCGTAGAAGCTCCTTTTCTGATGACCAACCCCTCCTCATTCAGCTCTCGGATGACTCCATATTTCACATAATAGAAGATGAAGAATATGTAGAACCAAAAATGACTACCGACTTGACACTATTCTTTGACAACTCCCGATGCATGCATGCTGGGGGTGCAGGCATTGTATTTTTCACACCTAAAGGTGAACCACTACCCTTTTCATTCAAGTTGGATTTCCCTTGTATGAACAACAACATGAAATATGAAGCCCTAATCCTTGGATTGAAATAGGTGCATTCCATGCATATTAAACACCTCCACATCATAGGTGATTTCCTTTTAATAGTAAACCAAGTGCAAGAGATATCGAAATGCAATTGCCCTATCCTCCAACAATACAAGCACATTGCACAACTCCTCTATCGATTTGAATGGTATGACATTGAATCTACACCACGATCCTCCAACCATTTTGTAGATACAATGGCCTCCTTAGGATCATTAATCCCATAAAATCCAACATCAACAACCACATCCATAACAATTCATACACTCCATTAATTTTCCATATCACCCATGTCTCCTAAATATGATGGTGGTATTCATGTGGTCGATACCGAATCACATGACCCATGGTTTGTGTAGATCAAAGATTATATTAAATTAGGATTTCTACCATGCGATTTACCCCATGCTCAGTGTCGAGCATTCAAACAAAGAGCAATCTACTACACATTGCTAGGGGACATCCTCTATCACCGTAGCTATGATGGCATGCTCTTGCGTTGCTTAGAACCGCATGAATCTTAGTGGGTTGTACAAGAAACCCATGATGGTACTTGTGGTGGCCACTTCAGTGGCATGGCAATCACGAAATGCATCCTTCGCATGGGATACTATTGGCCAAAAATGGAATATGATTGTTGTGAATATGTGAAACATTGCATCAAGTGCCAAAAACACGTAAACCTCACACATCTTCCATCTCAAGCACTTCAACCAATTCAATCCATGTGGCCTTTCTCCCAATGGGGCCTAGATCTTATTGGATAAATTACACTTGCTTCCTCAAGCAATCATAAGTTCATCATCACTGCTATATAATACTTTACAAAGTGGGTCGAAGCCATCCCACTTGTCCAAACTATAGGAGCAAAGATAGCAGCCTTCATAACAGACCATATCATATGTCACTTTGAAATTCCTTCCCAAATCATTTTTGACAATGGGAAATACTTTAAAAACAAAACCATCCGTGCTCTTTGCAACAAATTCAACATTCAACATAGTTTATCTACCCCATACTACCCACAGGGTAATGGCCAGGTAGAAGCCACAAACAAAACAATTTGTTCTATCCTACACAAAATAGTAGTAGAATCACATCGTGATTGGCATAACCAAATACCCCTAGCCTTGTGGGCATACCGTACTAGCATTCGTACCCCCATTGGGGCAACCCCATTTTCACTTGTCTATGGGGCAGAAGCCATCATGCCCCTTGAGCTTGAGATACCTTTCCTAAGGGTATCCATGAAAGAGTTCATTGATGATGACACCACCCATCAAGCCTACTTAGATCAACTTGCACTCCTCGATGAATTTTTCATCCATGCCATCGAGAACACACAAGTTTACCAAGATCGCCTTCACCGTGCCTATAATAGTAAGGTACATCAACACGAATTCCAAATCGATGATTTGGTTCTCAAATAAAACCAACAAATCACAAGTCAGCCTCACCAACAATGAGACAAGTTTACCCCGAACTGGTTGGGCCCATTCATCGTCACACACAAATATGGTTCAGGTGCCTATCACTTGGCTAATATTGAAGGCCTCGATGACCCTGAGCCTATTAACATTTTGCACCTTCATGCATTCAACACCTAACACACATAGGCATTCACTATCACAAGTGGTATACACCGCTATGCACAAACACATCACTCACTAAGCACATCATGATAAATGCTTGTATTTTCACTTTAAATATTTTACATATACTTTCTTCTATATGTCATTTTTATGCTACTGGTATCTATTTTCCTTCTTGCAGGATCTACATCATTTACCCCCCCCCCCCCCCCCCCCTCATCCCACCACATAACACTCCACCTCAATGCCTTTCCCCTTACCATCGAGGTTCATCTTACTCACCCCATTCGGGAGACAACCAGGTCACCCTATCCTCTTTTGATGAAAAGGAGGAAATATCCCATCCCTAAACACAAGGGTCCCCTTCTCATTTGCCTAAAGATACTATGAATCCTTATTCACCAACTAATTCCCCCCACCACCCTCTAGGAGCCTACTACCCTCCTAATAGAGGATACACTCCCCATTCGACCCATCCTTCATGCCTACCGGTCCCACTCCCCAATGGAGAATCTTCTTATACCCAAGCCTTGCAAGCCCGTGTAGCTCAAGCTACCCAAGATGGCCATGCACACATGCCCCCATCCCATTCATATCGCCATCTAGAGCCATCTCCTATGCCACCTGTCCTTAAGATGCCACCTTCACCACTATGAGGCTTACCTTTCCAACAAGCTTCCCAATCCCCAAGGTCATTCCACTCCTCCCCCTCATCATCATGACCTCATCCATTCTCCCATGCATACCAGGCCACTCCACACACATTGGAGTCCCGATCGCCACCTTCCTCGATATTATCACCTCCACACCATGACATACAACATCTCCTTTCCTACATCGAGGCTCTTGAGCTACAGATGAGCCATTGCCATTGTCATGTTCATCCACGTCAGTATCCCATGGCTCGTGCATCGTCACCTCCATGCAGATCCATTCCTTGACCTAGGATTTGACCCACATCGGATTCTTGACCTACACTTCCACTATCGGACATCCCTTCATCCACCCCTCATTCACCTCTAGCAGAACCTTACATTTACCCCATGCCTGTGCCATTCACTCCATTATCAAAAATATTTTATCACCTCATGCATCAGGGCCTTATTGACTTACCAAAAATTCGGCCCATAGACCCCTCGCATCCTAAACCATGCAACTACCATGAAAACCAATATTGTATCTATCATCACCAACCAGGTCATGACATTGAAGAATATTAATCATTCAAGAACCTGGTCCACAACATGTTGCATGGCGATCAAACTCCATCACCTGAATGTTCCATCCCATATAGTCGACTCATGAGTCCTCCATGTCGCATCATCCCTAGAACTTTTCCACCTCGTGAAACATTGACAACACCAACCCGCTACATTCACAACATCTCCAACTACACCACCCATCGAAGTCCAAGCTATACCATCACTTCACCATCTCATTCCTGACCTGACCCATGCCACTTCGCCCATCAGTAGTTCCCATATTCTTCCTTCTATCTTCTTCTTCTTCCTACTTCCTCGCATAGTTGTATGGTCATGCTTTGAGTGGCTACATACCTATGCTGATCTACCCCATTTTTCTTCTATCATATTTTGACTTTGGTAATCCCCTTTATCTTGTTGGTTGCCAAAGACTACTTCTTCTATTTTCTTCTACTTGTACATTCCACCTTCATTCCTTTCCTCTTTTCAACATCACTACATGCATCCAACATATCACAATTCTGCACTTACTACACACACACCCCACACACTGGGGCAACCATTATTATAGCATCATACTTTTTGGTCATTATGATACACCATACTCATCTGTAAATAAGTCTTCCAAACTTCTCCTTCTACACATCATGAGTTTCCTCTTGTAGATATTACATTTCTCCACTTGCATCATTTACATTACACCCATTGCACATATCCATATGTTTTTCATGTTAATTTCATTTTAAGTTTGTACATTCTTCCTCCAAAAATGTGCCTTCAATAGGAGTAATACATGCACTTGTTAGCATCACCACCTGGATGTCCATTCCCCCTTTTCAGGATTAGGGTATACATAGGTGTCGTGCTACACTTTGACTACTTACTAGTTCAGTCAATCAAATGTCACCCCTAGATGACAAGTTTTACATTCTTCTTATGGTTCTTTAGGCTAGTTCAACTTCTCTCATGGACCATTCACAATAGGTTACACATTAAACAAATTTTGAGCCTAGGAAAGATGACACCTTGAGTAGATGTCACCATCTAGCGAACGGTCTCCCCTGCTCGTCCTATCACTTGCATGGTCAACATATGACCTAGGGATAAACAAAGGGATAAGCATAAGAAAAAGTAAAATAATGGGGTAGAAAACAAAAGCCAACGCCCATAGAATAGAGAAAAAGAGAAAAAAAGAGAAAAGAGAAAATAAAAAGAGCACCACAATAAATAGGTCAACAATAGATGAGGGGCAGAAAACAAAAGGAAAAGCCTCCTGATATCACCCATGTTATGCTTCATCACCTTTGGTCCTTAGGTTTAACATAACACCATGGGATGATTTCCATCGCTAGCAATAGGCTCCAAGAGCCTGCCTACCAGTGGAATAGTCTTACAAGTGGTGATATATCTATTACATTAGCTACCCACTTTTGTATAGATCACTATTCATGTATGGATGAGCTAGCTAGTTCAGCCATGTCTACAATGGGTTAATCCTACCTCCCTCAAAATGGATAAATGAACCTCACTCATTTACACACACAGGTCCATGACAGATTTTGAACCAGTTCGACTAGTTATGAGTTGCCACATAAACTTGCATAGTTTTGGAGTCTGAGACTTGATTGCCAAAACTACATTGGTCAAAGCCATTACATGTCCCCTATACCATCCTACATCTCTGAGATAACGGAATGGATAACATCCACATAGGTACATGTAATGATACAAGTGCTTCCTCTGCGCATTTTAGCACTCCCATACATGCATACATGCATCTATGTTACACAAATTTATTACAAATATTACATGCATCACATCACAAATCACATCATTGCATTTACATTACATATTTCATATCAAATACTAAATCAAGGCATTTATCCTACATATACTATCTCACACTCCATCATTGCATTTACATTACATGCATTCACTACAAATGATATTTCACATTATATCACTTTGCATTGCATTCAAAATACAATCATGCAAGTCTACTCTACAACATATTCACACTACAGAGCGATAATAGATCTAAACCACAATACACATGAATATCCATTCATTATACATTCCTACAAATCATGCTATGCTATCTATGCAAACATAAAGAGAACACATTTCAAAACCATAACAATAACACATGTTTATATAACAACCAAAATCAAAATGCATATATATCATCCATCAAAAGTGCCCGTAGGCTACAAATTGGGACCATGCCCATCATCCATCATCCAAAATACCCGTAGGCTACAATCATCAATAAACCTAACTACCACCAAGAGTCTCCCCACGTCCCTCATGGCTCACCCGCATCTCCGCAGCTCTGCTTGACTCCACCCTAGCCCTTGAAGCCTGAACCATAGTAGGTGGATCTCGCACCTCAACCCTAGCACCCACCCACTCCACCGAAGTAGCACTACGCTGACTATGATGAGAAGGCACCCACACTCATGATCTTGACTCATCCTGAGACACCACCCAGCTATAATCAAGAAGTGCGATCCCATGCACCATCAGAGAAGCCTCACACAATGACCTCTTCATAGACTCTACAACCAATAGACCCATCAGTCGCTCAATACCCTAGGAAGCCTCCTCCCATGCCTGCTATTGGCTAATCATCTCAGCCCTCATATGCTCCATCTCTACCCTGTGCCTCTCCTCCTATAGGTGAAGCTCAGCCTCCAACTACTAAACTCTATCTCGTAGCCCTCGAGCCTCCTCCTCCACATCCTACCTCTCCTGGACCTCAAAGGGAATCTCCTCCATACCCACAAAAACACCAATATCAATGGTGTCATCCACACCACCCATAGCCACAAATCCACCTCCCTCCTCTGCTACCCCAACTACTCCTCCCATGGCCACCCCACCCTCCATAGGATCAGTCCCAATGGTCACAGGAACCTCCCCCACTCCCACTCCCTATGTACTCGGTGCACCACCCAAGCATCATCGAGACCATCATAGAGGAATATCTCTCTCACTTCCAGCTACCTCCTTGGACCTAGCTTGAGTCCTCCCACCTGCTCTCCTCTCTGGTGGAGGTACCCCACCATCAGGTGGCACCCATCGATCAATAACACCTCTGCCAGGCTCCCAACTCTGCATAGCCCACTAAGCCTCAAACTCGGGTGTAGTCCCAACATTATCCACATCTAGGATAACCATAGGTGGGTCACTCTCAGCAAGCCAAGGTAGCACCATAGGATACTCTCCTCTATCACCCCATCACCTATAATATACAATAAGAGCTCCTAGAATATCTTGTTGTAACCCAAACTACTACCTCACCCGATCAAACTAAAAATACTTGGCCTATCGAGTATATCTCCCTATGAGCCATCTACCCTGATGAATGGCCCGCAACTACTCACCGTCCTCCTCCCAGGTCACCCCACCCAACCAAGGCCTCCACTTAATGTCATTAGGTGTCAAGTCTCCAAACTTGACCCTCCACAACAAAGGATCACCCTCATGAGGCCTCTTGATCCCCTTCTCCTCATCAATTCGCCACCTCAAAGCATAAGGTAAATACTCCTTACCCTCAACATGGGTAGGGTGAGGCAATAATGATGGTCTCTCAATGGATATGTGTTCCCATGCCCATACCTATAGCAAGGGAGTCCAGCTCAAACCCTTCCGCCCAACACGCACAACATCGTGCAACTCTCTGTACACCTGGGCCAATAGTGTAGGCACCCATGCAAACACAACCCTATGCTCCACCATGTCACTCACCATATCCAACATGTTCCAAGTGAATAGTACCCTAGAAGTGTCAGGAAATGCATACGTAGAGATCATCATCATCAATTGCACACTGATGATTAGATATCTTATTCTTCAGCCATAACCACTCATAATCTATCTTTGAGACATCTATGTCCCTCCACCTCTCACCAAAGAACTGCTCCAACACAACATCCTTACTAGTATCCAGTGTTGCTCTAATCGGAACACCCTCAATCGGTAACTTATAAATCCGATAAACATCCTCCAAGGTGATTGTCATTTCCCTAGTGGGAAAATGAAAGGTGTTCCTATCCACATCCCATCGCTCACACAACACGGATATATATGCCCTGTTGGCATGGATACTCTTGCACTCCCATACACCTCTAAACCATATAGCATCCAACCACTTAAGATCATTAGCATTGTTCATCAACTCATCAAAATCACCCTTCATCTTTCGAACACGATGACGGGGCTCGAGCATCTTCACCTGTTCATCCACAAACAAACACAATAAAATATACATTAGTCATCAATGCAATGATGCAATCCAATAAAAATCCATGAATCAAATTTACAAATTAAACTATTTAATTTGACACACACTTCGAGACATAAACAATGCACAATTCACATATCAAAACATATCAACAAAATAGTCACATATTTGGATACCCATTTTGCCATTTCATGGCAAAAGTTCGAACAGATGCAAAAAATAGTACATATTTGGCTTCCAACAGTCAAAAATAAAATTACCCACATACCCACTATGGCACGAAATTCAAAACTAAGTCAATCCATCAGACATACAAAAACAAAATATATTTTTGAATACCCATTTGCCCACTTAACGGTAAAAATGTCGACAAAATTCAAAAATAATATACAAATCAACGTGGAGTTCAAGGTCAATCTTACCACACAGACACCCAAATGGAACATACACCAAAACACACAATACAAAAATAACAGTCACATTTTTGAACACCCATTTGCCCACTTCGTGGTGAAAGTTCAAACAGATGTTGAAAATAGTACAAATCGGGCTCCCAACAACTACTTTCAAATTTAACACTACCTACATCTTGGCACGCAAATCAAACATAGGCCAAATGAAATCATCTACAAAAACAAATAACATTTTCAGATACCCATTTTGCCCTTCTACGATGAAAGTATCATCAGTTTCTAGAAATACTATACCTACGATGGAAAACTTAACAGTCAAAGTTTACCAACTTACACCCAAAAACAACACATTCAGAAAACATGCCAAACGAAGGCAGAAAAATATAACAGTCGCACAACGGGATACCCATTTCCTACTTTTACGGATAAAATTCAATAACATTCCAAAAATAGTACACCATTGCTCCAAAAATGGACGGTCAAACTTTACACCTACTCTACCCATTACCCAGTCAAACTGGCACGAAAACAAGTCAAACCTAAAAATAAATTACGTTTTTGGGTACCCATTTGGCTAGTTTTACACTATGTGTTCAAATTTCAATTAAAAATTGCAAAATTTTTCAAAATGAGATGAAAACCTCCCCCCTAATTCACTTTTCTCTAGAAAATTAAAACACAAAAAATGAGGAAAGTAAGAGCACTTACCGATGGATCCCCACACCTGCTACCAGCTCCAGGTCATCCTCTCACCATCTTCGCATCCGAACTCATCAACCGCCTCATCCACACATCGTCGTATACTCCTCCCACGCGCTCTCCATAGCTCATCATCATCAAAATGAGCCCCTCCCAACTTCAAATTACCTTAAAAATACCTAAAACCCTAATTCACCCCCCACCCCATGATTTAGGCCCAATTTCCCCCCTCCTCCCCATGAATCAGGATCCAATTCACCCCTCGCCCCACGAATTGAGCATATGACCCCCAAATCCAATCAAATTCATTCCAAAACCCTAGGAAATCATGCAACTTTCTTCCAAAACCCTAGGAACCCTCCTAAACTATCCTCTCATCTGCTTGTTCACCATTTTTCATCATGCATTGGTATTCTATCAATCGTTGCATCACCAAATCATTGCATTCCATTCACCTCATTGTTGATTCCTCATTTGAGGGGGTATTCATATCCAAAGTCAGCTTTGCATGCAACCAACAAACCAAAAATCTAAAAGCATGGATATCGCATTTATCTACAAAATTTTTTGTTGAAGATTATCTTACGATTATAATCTCAATCCCAACTAGATATTTGTTAAATCAAGAGAGTTGTGCGTAACAATGGAGAGGTCACTTTGGCATTCATGGTACACAATGAATGACACGGTTGACTAATTCAGCGCAACATTTGGAGGACTTCACTCTAGCATTCATGGTACACAATGAATGACACGTTTGAATAATCCAAATGTTAACTAACTCAAATGGTTTGACACTTGTCGCCATGTGCTCATCAATCAATCAACAACAAATATTTGAATAGGCATTTGTTCTATTCATACTTTTGGACCACGTTGAACTGGTCATAAAAGCAAAGCAATCAAAATTTGCCTACCCCAAGCAACTAGTATGACATCAAAAATGTCATACGGACTCAACAAAACCATCGCATTGCATCCACAATCATCCATTTCCATTTATCGGTATTGTTTTCATTCCATTTTATCTCTTTCCTCTTCTCCTCTTCTTCCTTCCTCCTTCTTGGCTATCGATCAAGTTGGTATGGTCACGCTTCGAGTGGCTACATACTTTTGATTGGATCCCATTCTCCTTCTATCCCTTCTCTTCTACACAAACCCTTCACATTTTTGTATTAAACTGTGCTTCACATAGTATAGTACAAAAAGGGGCAAAATGTAGACACCTAAAAGTCGCACATTGCTATACCTACGTACTTGTAGATCCTTTTGGACACTTGTAGGTTCACATAGGCCATCCTAGGTACCCCTAGGCTATCGTAGACCAATGTAGACTATTGTAGATCCTCCTAGACATGCGTAGATTGTTGTAGTCATGCGTAGACCATCGTAGTCATGCGTAGTCATGCGTAGATCACCATAGATTATCGTAGCATTGCGTAGACTTCCACACACCACTTTGCTAGTTTTTAGGTCCAAAACCCTAATAAGTTAGCAAAATCACATCACAAACATTTCCCATGCATCGAGATACCTTCCATCAGCTTCCCAAGGTGATACAGAGCCTCATTGCACTTAATTGAGGCCCCCACGGGGCTATTACTTGGCAAAAGTAATTATTAAGTCAATTCATAAATCTAATTTTAAGTTGACTTCACTTAAAGGTCACTTTTAGGGCTAAAAATGTTAATTAGGTCCTTAATCCCTAATTATCCCTAATTACTCCCTCCCACATGTGTGTGCACTAGGTTAGTTAGGATATTTCTTAGGAAGCCCTAACCTAACCCCACATCTAACCTAGAGTTGACTAACCCTAGTTAACCCTAATCTCTCCTCACACATGTGTGAGGATGAGATATTTCCTAGAGGGAATGTGAGGAAGCCACCTCACAAACCCTAACCTAACCTTCATAGGATCTCACCCTAGGGCTTAGTTATCCTAACTACCCCCCTACACCTTGGGTTTTCTTATAAATAGTGGGCCCAAACCCTCATTTATCTCTCTCCACTTATGTCCAAAGTACAAAAACTCTGCCAAAATACGTATAGAAGCATAGCAAAGCAGATCTGAACCTACACATCGACAATACAACACCAAAGGAACCTCTCCACCGAAGGGTTTTTGCAGAACAACACTCAGAGTCTGATTCACCCCCACCCCATGAATCCGGCACCAGTTCACCCCTCGGGTGGTGAATTGGTTCTACAGGTCCCAAATCAGCTCAGATTTGGGAGGTAAGCTTCATTTTGCAATTTCATGACCTTTTGCACAATTTATTTCAGTTTTCAATATGTTTTTATCATCTATTTGTCTTTCTTAATATGGGGCCTGACTAAGGCAAGCCCCCCAACGAACTAACCCCTTTTTGCAGGTTTAGCCTAGAACCAAGGAGGGAAACAACTACAAACTACAACCCCATGGTGGTACGCAAGCCCATCTACACTGAGGGACGTGAAAAGAAGGCATCAGGCCTATTGTAACATTTATGAAAAGAAGGGATAAAGGGGAATTTTCCCCCATTGTAACCTATGCACTCTTTACATGAATAAAAATACATTTTCCTGAATAACATGTGTCATTAATATGTTGTTAGATCAAATGCAATATTTTGGCCATTTCACAATTTTTATGGGATGATTTTTGGTTGTAGGTTAAGCATTCAAATGAACAAGAAAGCTTTTATAGATTAAACTATTAAAAAAACTAGGCTATGCTAAGCCAAGGTATATGTAATATCCATAGGCCCTCTGTTATACCATAGTGATGAATGATAGTGCTCAAACCAATATTTTAGGCCACTACTCAAGGAGGATTCCATACATACCTTTGAGCACACTACCAACCTCTTTAATAGTATGGGAGAATAATATTTTTAGATGTTATGTTTAGTTTACTATGGATAATACAAGATCAAAAAAGCTTCATAGGGCTAAAGGTTTCTCCTAATCTTAGGTGGTCTCTTGATATACTCAAAAATACATGGGAGCTTAATTCTGTAGATGAGTGTTATCTAAGGATTGGGTATTGGATCCTGATCACCCCTCACTTCACTAGATGCTTTACGAGTAATATAGCTTAGCCAATAAAGGTAACTTCTCCATGATATTTTAAAACCCTTGGCATAGGATTTCTAACCTAATAAAATATTATATAAAAAAAGACTGTGTTTTTGCTATTTTTTTAGATAAAGGATAAGCAAAAAATAGAAAACATGGAAAAATTATACCTAACAATCATAATGGAAGGGAAAGAACTGTTCGACATTTTGAGGAATGTTAGTTGTCATTAATGTCAAAAGGTTCTAAGAAGAATTGCATTTTTGTTGGTTCCAAAAGAGCTTCATGGGAAGCATGATCAAAGGTTTTTATGAAAATCATGGTGGGCAAAAATCAAAGATTAATCATCCATGATGGGCAAAAATAAAAGGTTTTTATTAAAAACCAAGGTGGCTTTTCGTTTGGTTAAAAAAGGCCCAAAAATTAATTATTTATTTAATGTATAATATTTAAATTCCAAAGAGAATTTAAATTATTATAAATAAATAATAATTAAAGTTAATTCGAATATTCAAAATTCAAATTTCTAATGAACCGACATGTGATAAATTTCCTCCATTCGTATAAAAGGTGGATCATTTCACCTTATAAAGTACCATGTTTAATTTTAATTTAATGCTCCTGAATCCCCTACAAAATTTATCTCGATATTTGTGCAATTAAAGAGCTACAACTAGTGGACATCGTGTGGTGTTTGAAGGAGGTCAACGTGTGTGAAGAAGAGTATAAGATGAAAGAAGCTTCACTTCCTTCACATGGGCATTGCTAGCCCACACAATGGACTCCCAAGCGCTAAGGCACTTAGGCTTGTGGAGATGGTGGTTCGATTCTCGTTGAATCCCTTTTAGGGATCAACAAAAAGGTATGCACATTATTTAAGCGCTAGGTTTTTCGGAGAAGGCTGTTAAAAACTTTAATTTAATTTTTGGCTTTATTAAATGGTTTATAAAGTGATGTGGGAGTTATAAGGGATAGATAAAGGGTGATTTTGCTTAGTAATTATTTTTGGTTAAAAATAATTAGGAGGAATAAGGAGTTAATTATTTTATAAAGCCTTTTAATATATTTATCTTATTGGAGAGATAAATGCTTTTAAGTGTTGATTATTATTGAAGATGTCTTCTTGCCATTAAGAAGTATTGAGAAAGTAATCATTTTGAAATTATTTTATGGTGGTGGATATTATTTGAACTGGGAGATTATAAGGTGTAATTGATCATTTATTTCTATGTTGATGGATGCTTAATCAAGATGGAGTAATAAGGTGTATTTGTGAGTTGCCATTTGTTTTGTATTTTCATCTAACCTTCTTTGAGCTTGAAAAAGAAGTATTTGTGGTGATGGCATATTTATGAGATCCCTTCATCATCAAGAAAAAAATATGAGCACATTCTTCCATAATTGAGTTGATTGGTTGGTTTTCTAGAAACTAAGTTTGGAGTGAAAAGGATTTGATTAGGGCTTCCTTATTGAGTGTGTTGAGTTAATGCTTCAAGGTTTTCTAGAATAAAGAGTTGTTGTTAAAACCTTGTTTTATAAGCATTGTTTTTGAAACCATTGATTGAGTGAAGAACTTGAAATAGGGTTTGCAAATATCATGAGTATCATTGTTATGTGAATATTGTCTTATAAGCATTGTTGTTGAAGCGAGTTGTTGAGTGAAAAACTTGAACTAGGGTTTGGAAAGAACATGAGTATCATTGTTATGTGATATTGATTGATAAGTATTGTTGAGAACATTTTGAGTGAGTGTTCATATGCTTGGACTAGGGTTTGTAAGCAAAGATTATTTTTCATTGAGTGATTGATTGAGTAGAGTTGGTTGAGCCTAGTCAAGTGGATGTGTGAAGTGATTGTTCAAGTTCCATAAAAAAACTATTCTATATTCTGAACTAAATTGAGAATGTGATTGAGTTGAAGCATATTGAGTCTCTAACAATTCTCTGTATGTTTCTAAAAGAGTGATAAAAAGTTATTGAGCATTGTGATGAGTATAGGGCATATTGAGTCTCTAACAATTCTCTTTATGTTTCTATGAGATTGGACAAGTTCTAGTGTGGACTTGTTGAGCAGATTTGAGGCAAGTCTTTGAGAAGACTTGTGGAAAAATTTAGGTAAGCTTTTGTGGAAGCTTACAATATAGATTGAGAGCAGATTTGGATAAGTTCTTGAGAGGACTTATTGAGCAAAGTGGAAAAATTTCTAGAGAGGAATTGTGGACAAATTGGTGTGAGCTTATGTGGAAGCTTACAAGGTAGATTTAAGATGAGTCTTTGAGAAGGCTTGAGAGCAGAGTTGATTGATTGATTTGTTCAAACCTTGAGTTAAGGTTTGGGGTAGATCCAGTAGAGTTGATTTGAGATTGAGTTAAGCTTTGAGTTAAGGCTTGAGGACATATTTGTGCGAGACCAAAGGACTGTGTTTAGTAAATATTTGAGGACAAATTTATGCCAGATCAGAGACAAATATTGAGAGCATATTTGTGCTAGACCGAAGGACTATGTTTGGTATAGATTTGAAACATAGCTGAGTGATGTTATGGCTCTTCCACAACTAGCCCCAAAATTGGGGACCCACCTTAATTTTTTGTTTTGGAGTCTTTTGGTACTCTTGGAACATTGCTCTTGATAGGGTCCATCCTTGAGGTTTGATAAATTTCATGTCTTTTGAGCGATGATTTTGATGTGCCCCTACCCATGGACGCACTTTGCATTTCAAGGATCATGTTTGGGTGATAACTCTTGGTTTGTTTTCACCATGTTTGGGTTGTTTGGATTCTAATATCGGTTTTAAGGGTCTCCTCTTTATACTCATGAATGGCAATAATCCAAACATTCGTGGTTGAGAGATTATAAACTTTCAATTTATAAAAGCAATAAAAAAATGAAAGTTTTAAGTAAAACAAATGAAAACATATATATTTATATACAATATATTTTTATATAAATATATGTGACAAAAAAATAAGGAATAAGATAAAATTCAAATAAAATAAAACTTTTATATTCCTACATAAAAGTTTAAAATGAAATTCCAATTTATATAAAGAAATGAAACAAGAACCGACGAAGTATTATATATAATATATATTATAAAATTTATAATGTATATTATATATTATATATTACATAGTATATATAAATAAAGAGTTTTAAATATGGATATATGGCAGCTATATGGTTCTCCTTTTTGTACGAAAGGCTATATATGGGAATATGGTGTTGATCCATTTGGTGGTCGGCTTATGTGCAGGGACCCACAGGCGGCTAAATAGGCTCGGGTGATGAGGCCGGTGATGATACGACGAAGGAGGCCGAGTGGTCTCGAGCGACGCAGGGGTAGATGGACGCCTACGATGGCTAACCGGATGTTGCAAGGGGTTTCATAGGTGTTGGATTAGCGGGACCCATACTAGCACCATGGACAAACAACTCAAAGGCAATCATGAACAAAATTGGACATGTTTGAGACGTGACCCATGCGGCATCGCGCAGCTGGAAGATGGCCGAGATCAATTCGACGCAGAACTGGCATTAAGGTTAACTTAACCCATGAGAGGGCCACATCCAGCAGCGGACTTAGGCACGTGACACGGTGGCAGAGCAATGGTAACAGCGAATGAACGCAGCAGAGCGTAGGCATCGAGGTGAATCACAGTGGGTAAGAACATGGTGATGTGGCACCGGATGACAAAAATAGAAGGCATACACAACGATAGTTTGGTTTGGTGATAGTGGAAGGTGAAATCGGGTCTAAGTATCTGACGTGGAGTTGGAGCTCTGAATACACGACGTATGCGGTGGAGTTAGGATGAATACAGGGAGTAAGTATAGTAGATTGGCCAACCTGGAGGATGCCGTGGGCCATATAGAAGCAAACCATGATCACGGAAGACGTGATGGTAGGGTAACACCCGGATCGTCTCATGCTCCACAAGTCTCGTCCAATAAAGGACATATCCGACTATTTAATCTTGGTAGTGCGCATTTACAATAAATAAACTATAAGGGAAAGAAGTTATAATATTACATTATAAAGTTGAAAGTTTAAGTGCACGGCCAAGGAATCTTGACCTAAAAGCGTCGTGGTGGATAAGACATAGAAGGGTTATTCCTTTTATTGTAATCAAAATATAACGAAAAGAAATGAAATGAATGAAAGTAGAGGCGTTATTAAAGAGAACAGATAACGTTTGTAGAACATTATGAAATTCAATGTAGAAAATGTAAAGATAGGTTTTGCCCTGAAACGAAACAAAATAGAAGCGAAAGGAGGAAATTGAAAACGAAGAGATTATTGAAAATTTTTTAAGATAGCATCGAAGGGAGATGGAAGGGTTGGATTTTTTTGGGACTTGGCTGTACTATTTTGGGTTAGATTTTTGAATGCATTTTTGCTAACCCCTGGATTTCTTTTCATTATGTTATATTTATTTTAGGAGTAATTTTTTTTTTGTACATTTTGTAAACCCTGAATATCATTTTTATTTTGCAATATGATGGAGGAGATCAGATCTAAATGTATTTTCTTATGGTTGATCCTGTTTTGTTGCACTCTTTCCTTAGAAGCTCGCACCGCATTAGTAGTTGATTGTGTAAATACAGACACTGCTAATGTTGGTTTTTGTGCAGAATTTACATTTCTACAGGGTTTGTGAAGAAATCTGAAGTTGCAGCATTTTTTGTTTTTGTTTTTCATTTTTTTTATTTTTCTAACTTTATTTTTGCAGATTTTTTTTTTTAATTTTCGGACATTAAAATAAAAATTAATTTTTTTTCAAAATCTAAAAATAATTGCATGGATGCATAGAATGTACTTCAAAGTTTCATTTTGTACTTAGATATTTTTGCTTTGGAGTCTTTTTGAATTTTTAAAAATTATTTAAAGTTGATTCGAAATTTCAAAATTTTCATTTTGAGGCCAAATCTGATTTTTTTCTGTTTCATATTTCAATTACAAGCATAAAATGAACTTCCCTTTACAAAAATTTCAATTTCGTCAAAGGGGGGTAAATTTCAATAGCATTTCATAGCTACCATTTCGGAGCCCTAAATTGCCTTCTCTTTATAAAAATTCTGATTTTATGAAAGAGAGGTAATTTGTGCACAACATTGAAGGTTATTATTTCAAAGCATTAAATTATTCTTCTTTATGAAAATTTGATTTCATTTAAGAGGGATAATTAAAGTGACATTTTAAAGCCTCTATTTTAAGGCAATAAATTATTCTCTTTGTGAAAACTAATTTCACCAAAGAGGGATAATTTATTAATCATATTAAAGGCTATCTTAATCTCCATGATAAGAAGCTACATTTGAGGATCCTATTCATCATTTCAAATTCACATTCATAGATAGATTTAATCTTCATTTTCAGGTTTTAAAGTGGGATTTAACGCAAGATAAAACTTGATTAAAATCCACTTAATAAGGGAAGATAAAATCTACCTTAAAATCCTCAAGATAAAAGGAATTAAGACACTACATCATAGTCATATGAGGGCCAATTCACATGTGCTTTTATTTTGGTTTCATGAACAATCATTAAAGTAACATGGTAAAATAAACCAACACATGCCCCTTGTTTACAGTTACTTGCAATCACTAAGGTGTTCAAAGTATTGAATTGATATATTTTATTGAGATTATTAAATACACATATGCAAATTCTAATATAGCGAATACCTTAGAGAAGTTGTTTGTTTAAATTATTTGCAAGAGAGGGTTTTGAAATTCAAACCCTAAGGGAGAGTGTAATTTCACAATTAGGTAAAATTAACACTCAATAAGTGCAAGCTTTGGAGGTGACAGAGTATAGAGGATGGCAGTCTCCAGTGGATAGAGATCCATTAGCTAGGGTAGGGAAGACAGGTGTCTTCTATGGATAGAGTTCCATTTGATAAGGGCAGTGGAGGTAGAGGTCTTCTAAAAGATCACCAACTAGAGCAGAGATTAGGAGATTGGTGTCTCCTATGGATAGAGATCCATGAACTTGATTTAGGGGATTGACATCTCCTTTGGATAGAGGCCCATAAATATTATAATAGGGTAAGGATTCCCAAGAGATTGATTGAGAAAATTTTAGTAAAATATTTTCTCCATAGAGTAGCCCATATTAGATAAACCACATAAATTGTGGTGTCTCTATTGTGTGTGGTGATTTGTGCATTGCTTTCATTATTGTTATTGATATTGCTATCTTTACATTGTATAATATTGATTAGGAAAGAAAAGTAAAAAGTGGTCTTATATTGTTCACCTCCCTCTCAGTATAAGCTTATGTTCTTCAATTGGTATCAGAGTGGGTTACTTCGAAAGAGTTTAACAGCTTGAAGGAAAAACTTACAAGAACACAATGGATTCTAAGAATGGATCATCAAACAATTTAGCACTAGTATTTGATGGAAGTGATTATGTATATTAGAGTTTGAGAATGGAAATCTACATGAAGGTACTTGGCAATGAGATTTGGGAAGCAGTTAAAAATGGATATGACCCCTTAGTTGATCCACCTACAGATAAGGAAGGTAAGCTTCTACAAAAATTCAAAAGCAATGAATGCACTTTTGAGAGGTTTGCATAGAATAGAGTCCATAAAATTTATGCATTGTGAAAATGCAAAAAAAATGTGGGATAAGTTGTAAAATATATATGAAGGAGATAAAGTTGTCAAGAAAGCAAAGATATAGAATCTCAAAGGACAGTTTGAAGAGTTAAGAATGAAATATGATGAAAATATTAGTACTTATCTACTTCGAATTGATGAGGATGTTAATGCTATGCAAGGACTTGGAATGAAGGTTGATGAATTAGATGTTTGTGATAAGGTCTTAATATCTCTTCCAAAAAGATTCAATGAAAATATTTCTGCTATAGAAGAGTCAAAGGATGGTGATTATTTGACAAGAGATATGTTTCTTGGTATTCTTACAGCTTTTGAGTTAAGAATAAAATAACATATTCCCCAGAAGGAAGCAACTATCAATGTAATCAAGAAGACAAAGGGTAAGAAGTCAAAATCAAGCAACGAGTCATCTAGTGATGAAGAAGCTACTTATGGTAGAACGGATAAGGATTCGAGAAGATATAGAGATCTAAAGTCTATTAAATATTTCAATTGTGAAAAGTATGGCCATTATGCAATAGATTTTCAATAAGCTAAGAATAATAACGGTGAAAAGAAACGGGATCACAAAAAGAGAAAATCAGAAATATATAGGCACCAAAAGAAAAGCAAGGATGGACAAAGTAGAAAAGAAAAGTTCTTTCAAAGACAATAGAGGAGCTACTATGCGGATAAGGCAAGTAAGTATTCAAGTGATAGTGATGCTAGTTTTTAAGAAAATGATAGAGATGAAGTCTTATTTATAATTGAAGAAAAAGAATAAGTTAAGAAAAAGACTCCAAAATTTCTCAAGTGTTTTAGATGTGGTAACTTTGGACATCTTGAAGATAGTTGTACAAGAAATAATTTCAATTTTAGTGATGATGAATATGAAGATACACTTGAAGGACCGGAAGAGAATATTCTAATGGCACTAGAAGAAGGAGAAGGCGATCCTATAGAAGACAAGACAAAAAAGAATGAAGATGTAGACAAATGCAAACAAATAGAGGAATATTCAGATAAATATGGATATCATCTCAAGGGAGAACTTATCTATGCCCTTGATATAGTGAAGAAGGTAATAAAACAAAACTCTAAACTTGAAATTCAGTTTCAAGAATGTGATGAAGAGATAAGGATGCTTATAGAGGATCTATAAAAATCAAAGGCTAAGACAAAGAAGTTCAAGGATAAGTTAGAAGAAAAGGTATTAGAATGTGAAAGGTTAGTACAAGAAGTAGCCCTACTAAGGGAAGATTTATAAGACTCCAAAGTCAAGCTAAAAGGATTAAAAAACAACTCAAAACATTTAGATAAGTGCATCAAGATACAAAGGCCCACATCAAGCAAAATAGGTCTTGGATTTGAATGGGAACAAAATAAATAGGAAGGGAAGTTAACCTAAAGTTCTAAAGGAGAAGATAATTTAGATGAAGACACTTCAGAAGAAGACAGTGTAAAAGAAAATGAGACATTTGAGGATGAGTTGGACAATAGAAATTTCAACAAGAATAGGAACAATGCACAAATAAGATACATATGGAATAGGAATCAGAATAGATCAAGAGAGACTAAGAGACCAATGAGGTCAAGACAAGAAAAATTAAATGGAAGATGTTTTTTATATCATAGGTTTGGGCACATGGCTTCATAGTGTAGGACACATGAAAGATAGAAATATAGAAACAAACTATATTTCAATGGGTATTGCTACTCATGTAATCAGTTTGGTCACAAGGCAATGAATTGTAGGGTTCATGACAAAATAAGATATGGCTTCACCAGGAGAAATACTAAGACATTATGATATAGCAATAGTAAGGAGTAGGATGGTAGCACCGAGCGAAGGTGGGAAGGCGGGTTCAATAGGGAAGGAGGACAAAAATTTAGGTACCAAGGATAACACCAGCAGTAAGGATTGTAGGAAGTCAGGGACCAAGGACTCTGATGAGGACACAATTTTTGAGGATAAAGCAGATTCAGATGATACATTTTCCAATACAACCAAATATCGAACTGGGGCAGTCTTTTTTCTAGGGAGATGAACCTCCCGATATTGGGGCTCCTCCTATAACTGTTGAGGGTCCCACTGGTAATACTACCAAGACAATATCCTATGCCAATGTCCTATCCAAAAATGAAGGAGATCCTTTTAAACCTCCTAACACCACAATCATTCCTGATGGACAAAATATTAACATCCCTGACAACATTACCGACAAATACCTAGCCATGGGACACTATGCTTTGGTTGGGAAGTTTGTGGGAGCAAGATGTGATATTGAAACCATTCGTAGGTGGGATGTTACCAAATGGAAAACCCTAGGAGACATGGAATTGGTTATCTTTTCCAGAGGGTTATTTACTATCAGATTGACCAATGATAAAGACACCAAACGCATCCTCATCAGAGCCCCTAGTTTTTAGGATGCACAAGCATGTTCTTAAGGAAATGAGACCTAGATTTTGATCCTGATACTTAGGACATAAACTATGCCCCTATTTGGGTTCACATTCCTAACCTCCCTTTCCACTGTTGGCACAATGATATCCTCCTATCCATTGAAAATGTCATAGGAGAGCTCCTAGAAATTGATCCAGTTACCAGAGCCTGTAAGCGTATGAACGTGGCTAGGATTTGCATCAACGCTAATCTAGCATCAGAATTACCAACCAATGTCAATCTTATCCATAAGTATTTATGTAAAAAGCAACCCTTGGAATATGAAAACAAACCAATATTTTGTGTGGAATGCCATACTCAAGGACACTTGAGGTCCCAGTGCCCAGTCCTCAAAGCTCATATTAACCTGGAGAAATATCATAATCAATATGGAGGAGCATCTAGCGGGGTCAACTTAGACCAATACAAAGACAACAAAAACCCTTTCAACAAAGGTTTTACCAAAACCTAAAATAAATGGCAACAACAAAGTTAGACAACCAAAAATCATCAACAACAACAAAGGCTTCCTAAATCTCTAGAAAAGCCTCAATTTCTCAAAGGAAAAGAAATGGCAAACTCAGAACAACTTCAAGTAAGTTCCCCTCTCACAACTTCCAACATATTTAATGTCTTAAATGAATCTGATAAGTTTCTTCAAGGAAATGCCCTACTTTCCTCCAATACTAAACATCCCTCTGAGGATTCTCAAAAAGAAGTTACTGCCTCAACTCAAATCCCATTGTCTATCAAGTCCAATCAGCTAGAGGAAATTATTCCTCCTCTAAAACCCTAAGTTAAACCCCAGCTAGATCTGTAAATCCCTCCTGATCTGAACATCAACCTCAGTTTTTTTAATACCCCGTACAATTTTAGACCTTCTCGTAGTCCTCAGTATGGAAATGCAACAATCTCAAAAAAACATTTCATGGAGGAAATAATATCTCCAAGCCTAAGTCAGTTCATTAGGCCTCAAAGCTCTATTTTGGAATAAATTATTCCCTATAAATTCAGTCCTAAGCAAACTAGAAGTACTAACAAATCCTCCATTGATTTTGGTAGCAAAAAGAAAAGAGGGAGACCTTCCAAAGAGGAAATCTAAAATTCTCAAACAACAGATGACATTTCCAATGGAGTCCAGAAAACCCTTTTTTTGAATACTACGTCTCAACTTAAGAATGAGAGTAAAAGGTCCAAACCCCCTCACCACAATGGACGAGGATGCAGGAAAGCCCCTAAATCCTCCAAATGAAAATCCTCTTATGGAATATGAGAGGTCTCAATGGGGCAACCAAATAGAGACTCATAAAGTCCATGAGGAAAGATATCAAACCTTCCATCATCATCTTGTTGGAAACTAAAATTAACACCAATAGTTCTACTGTAGTAGCCAAAGAAATATGGAAGAATGCAATAGTAGTTGCCAGTGATGCCAGAGGAACTTCTAGAGGTCTTATGTGCCTATGGGATAAACAAAAAGTTGAAGGGCGTCTTCTTCATTCCAGTGATAGAATTTTAAGCATTCTCTTTCATGATGTTAACAACAATTCTTCTTGGATCCTTACCAATATTTATGCTCCTAACACCATTTTAGGGAGAGCTCAGTTGTGGGAAACCCTGACTAGTATGAAATATTCCTTCCTTAACATTCCCTGGATTGTGGCAGGAGATTTTAACACCCCTCTTTTTCCCTTAGATAAGAAAGGACGATTAGAGGCTCCATCCAAAATCATGGAGTATTTTAATGACTTTTTCAATGCAAATAATTTAATGGACTAAAATCTCAAAAAATATAAATATACTTGGAGCAACAAAAGAGCTGGAGCACAACATATCCAAGTCAAATTAGATAGGGTATTCCTTTCCCAAGAAGTGGTTCAGGTTTTTGGTGATGTTGTCCTTTATCCTCTTCCCAAAATTGGATCAGATCATAATCCTCTCATCCTGGACATTGACAAATCCAACCCCTTCAGAAGGCCATTTATATTTGAGGCTATGTGGCTACACCACCCAGACCTAAGACAGAGAGTCTCTCAATCTTGGCAACAAGACTTTCAAGGGCACCCATCCTTCATATTGGCCCATAAGCTTAAAAATCTCAAAGAAGACCTGAAAATATGGAATAAAGAAGTTTTTGGTAATATTTTTGCCAATAAATAGTATCTCAAGGAAATACTGGAACAAATTGAGTCCAAAATTCAAAATGGGATGGTAGATGTCCATATCAGGAATGAAGAAAAATAGATCCTTGCTGAGTACCACAATGTCCTTGCCTACGAAGAGACTTATTGGCATTAGAAATCTAGAGCTCTGTGGCTCAAAGAAGGAGACTCTAATACCAAATTTTTCCATATGGCCACCATGATAAACAAAAGCAACAACCACATCAAGGAACTGACTAAAAGTGACGACATCCTCACAACTGATCTTGAGGAAATCAGAAACGAAGCTTGTTCTTACTTCAAAAATATGCTTAAGGATAATAATTCTTGCTCTACCTCAGCCCAGGATGCTTTACTTTTCCATATTCCTCCTAATTCCATCCCTGCTTTGGTCAATTTCTCTCTCATTACTCCTTTTCAGGATGAAGAAATTAAATCCGCCCTTCTCTCTATGAATCTTGACAAAGCCCCAGGTCCTGATGGTTTTCCTCCTCACGTCTTTCAATTATTTTAGGATATATTTGGCTCTGACATTTGCCTATCCATCAAAGAGCTTTAGTCTTCCAAAAGGATTTCGAGAGGATACAATTCCACCTTCATTTCCCTCATTCCTAAAAATCCAGCTGCCAAGTCCTTAGCTGACTTCAGGCCCATTAGTCTTTGCAATGTCATCTACAAAGTTCTCACCAAAATCATGGCCACTAGAATGAAAACCATCTTGCCCACCATCATCGACCCCTACCAAGGAAGCTCTGTCCAAGGTAGATCCATCCTTGATGGAGTCATTTCCATCCATGAAGCCCTCCATACTGCTTCCAAAACTAAAAATTCCACTTGCGTCCCTAATCTTAATATAAATAAAGCTTATGATAGAGTTAAATGGAATTTTCTTTTGGCCACCCTGCACAAATTTAGATTTCATCCTGAATGGGTCGACCTCATTAGAAATTACATCTCTTACCCTTGGTTCTATGTCCTCATAAATGTATCTCGAGCAGGTTATTTCAAGATCAACAGAGGTCTAAGGTAGGGAGATCCCATTTCTCCTCTTTTATTTATCATCATAGCAAAATCTCTAGGCAAAACCATTAAGTCTGCATGCACAACCAACTTGCTATCATGGATCAAGGCCTCCTCCCAGATGATTATAGTCTCCCATCAACAATTTGTGGATGATACGTACAATGATTTTCCAAGAAGACCGAAGTGGCCATTTGCAAAAGATCAAAGAAAAATACAAGTAAGAAAAGTGTCGTGATATCGCGACATATACAGCAGGCAAGAAAAACTGTCACGATTTCGCGACATGTTGGAAGAGAGAGAAAAAGCAAGAAAAAATGTCACGATTTCGAGACATGTTGGAAGAGAGAGAAAAAGCAGGAAAAACTATCGCGATTTCGTGACATGTTGGAAGAGAAAAAGGCAAGTGGAAAAACTATCACGATTTCATGACATGTTGGAAGAGAAAAAGGCAAGTGGAAAAACTGTCACGATTTCGCGACATGTTGGAAGAGAAAGAGAAAGCAAGAAAAAGTGTCACGATTTTGTGACAAGTTCGAAGAAAGAGAACAAGTAGGAAAAGTTTCACGATTTCGTGACATGTCGCATTACCAAAATAGGAGAGAGAAAGTAAGTTGGAAAAGTGTCGTGATTTTGTGACATGTCGCAATTTAGCAACTAAAATAGGAGAGAGAAAGCAAGTTTGAAAAGTGTCACGATATCGTGACATGTCACATTTTTATGACAAAAGAAAGAGAGGAAGCGTACGAAAGCAGAACTGTCGTGATTTCGCAACAAAAGCAGAAAGCAAGACTTTGGAAGCAGAAGTGTCACAATTTCATGACAAAAGCAGAGAAGAAGACTTCGAAGGCAAAAGTGTCAAGATTTCACGACAAAAGCTAAGTTGAAGACTACGGAGGCAAAAGTGTCGCGATATCGTGACAAAAGCAAAGTCGAAGTCTTTGGAAGCAGAAGTGTCACGATATCATGACAAAAGAATAGAGAAAGTGTACGGAGGTGAAAGTGTCGTGATATCATGACATGTTGTATTTTTGCGGGCCAAAGCTAAGAGAAAGAGCAAGGAGAAAAAGTGTTGTGATATCGCGACATGTATTTTCACGGTCCGATGCAAAGAGAAAGAGCAAGGAAAAAAATTGTTGCGATATCGTGACATGTAGCTTTTTTGTGGTCCGATGCAAAGAGAAAGAGAGAGAAAGAAAAAGTGTCGCGATATCGCGACATGTTGTATTTTTGGGGGCCAAAGCAAGGAGAAAGAGAGAGAAAGTGAAAGTGTCGCGATATCGCAACATGTATTTTTGTGGTTGAGTTGAAGCCGACGAAGACCGATGACAGTCGACTAAAAATTAGGGTTTACAATTGTCATGAAAGTCGACTAAGATTAGGGTTTACAGTCGACTAATATTAGGGTTTTCATCACAAAAATTCTATTATAAAAGGATGATTGTTTGGATATTTGAGGAGGATGTTGGATGTATGCGATATACGATCATTGTGCGCAGAGAGCAAGTCGTGTCGAATGATGCTAAGTGCAAAATTCGCAAAGAGAGCAGAGTGCGCAAAAGGGAGAAGACGATCATGAAGTTTGACTTAACGAAGCAGAGTGTGCGAAGTGATGGTGCAGAGAGAGCAGAGTGTGCAGAGAATGCAAAGGTGAAGAAGACCAGTCAGGGTCTTGCAAAAGCAAAGGTATCTTACTGTTAAACCTATAGATTCAAATTGAAGTCCAGGTTGGTGCTTGGCATTAGGGGTTGGTGCTCCTTCTAGTTGGTGCTCCTTCCAGTTGGTGCTGGTAAATCAAGGGTTGGTGCTCCTTTTTGTTGGTACATATAAATTAGGGGTTGGTGCTCCTTCCAGTGTGTGCTGGTAAATTGATTGTAAAGTTGGTGCTTTGCAAAGGCTAGATTTGGATGGTAGTCCAAGCAGTCAATTTTTGAGTAGCCACATTGGTGAACCTCGTTAAATCTTGTGTTGTGTGATGCTCTTTTGTTATACTTATTGTATCTAGTAATAAGTGTTAATTGTTGTAGTATTAAGAACTATAAAGTTAAGTTTAAAGAGCTATACTGATTCACCCCCCCTCTCAGTGTCATTGTAAGACTAACAACAAGTTATTCTATTTTCGAAGCCAAAGTCATCAAATACATCCTTTAGATTTATGAAGCAACGACTGGTTAGAAAGTCAACTTTAAGAAAAGCAAATTGTATTTCTTCAATACTCCCATGCAGAGACAGATAAATATTGCTTAGATCCTTGAATGTTCTATAGTTGATATTCCAGCTACATACCTTGGCCTACCTCTTTTCTATGGTCAATATATTGTTTCTATGTGGAGCAACGTTATTGAGCGCATGCAAAAAATGTTAGAAGGATGGAAAGGAAACATTTTGTCCCAAGTAGCTAAATGTACTCTAAAGGTTGCGATTATTCAAAGTATCACTGTCTACTTCTTATATGTCTTCAGGGCTCCAGCTATAGTTTCACTAAAGATAGATAAAATTCAAAAAACATTTCTATGGATTGGAGCTAAAAAAAAACAAATAATTCATCTTGTGGCCTGGGACAAGGTATTTAAACCCAAATACAAAGAAGGAATAGTACTAAGAAGAATTTAGTCCCTCAATACTGCTTTGATTGCCAAGAAAGCTTGGAGATTGGTTTTAGGAGATAACAATGAGTGGATTTCCATTGTCGAAAGGAAGTATCTCCAAGATGGTAATTTTCTCAGTGAGGATATTCCCAATAGGAAGTCAGCTTTCTAGAATTCCATCATCAGTACCAAATCCCTCATAAATAA
The DNA here is from genome assembly GCA_028583015.1 of Wollemia nobilis. Lineage (NCBI taxonomy): Eukaryota > Viridiplantae > Streptophyta > Pinopsida > Araucariales > Araucariaceae > Wollemia > Wollemia nobilis. Next base: position 21,541,897 of record JAQPPZ010017235.1, read on the forward strand.
AGTATTAAGATGGAAAATTGGAAACAGAGGAAACATTGATTTTTAGAGTGACAAATGGATTTCTCAAGAACCTCTCCTCAATGACCCTATCCTGTCCAAACTCAAACCCTTTACTGATGATAGGATAGGACACAAGGTTTTTGATTTCCTCAACACTCAAAATAGGGTTCCCAATTGGATTTCTACTTTCAGCCCTACCTTTCCTATTGAATCCAACATGTTGAATTCCCTCCTTTCATCTATGATCATTCCCTCAACTAATTCTATTGATCAACTCATTTGGGAGCACACTAAAAGTGGAGAATTCTCTATCAAATTGGCATATCTCCTCCTATTTGATGATGAGGAATTGCTATTCTCCCCCAAACATGTTTGGATAAAACATCTCATCCCAAATATTTCTTTATTTTTGTGGCTTGTTATCCAAGAGAAAATCCTTACCATTGATAATCTCATTAAAAAGGGTATTTCCATCCCAAACATATGCTATCTCTACCATAATGCTTTGGAATCCACATCCCACCTCTTCCTCCATTGCCCCTTTTCTTCTTCCACACTTGACTCCATTTTTCACTCCTTTCATATTCATTAGGCTAAAACCTACTCCATAGGAGACATTTTCATACACTGGCCTTCCCCCTTCCGCAACCCCCGCCTCAAGTTCTTTTGGAAAATTTTCCTCCATCACTTCCTCTGGCAAGTCTGGCTCGAAAGAAATAATAGAGTGTTTTCCCTCAAGCCCAAGGCCCCCAAGCTCATTTCTTCCAAAATCCTTGCCTTTGCTTTGGAAAATGCCTTCCTCATTCCCCCTTCTTCCAATATTCCTTCCAATTACGAATTTGATCTTGGCAAAGAGTTTCTTGATTGTCACCACTGGTCTAGTTGGTGGGCCTAGTACATGTTGGGTTGGCCTTGGAGGAGGCACAGCATGGACTCTAATAGGAGTCAAATTTTGATTTAGTCTCTCATACCTCACATATCTTGTGACCACATTGACCATTTTGATGAACCCATGGGTTGGTGGTTCGATTCATACTTGATTAACTTGGCCAACATTATTCCTAGGTGCCTCATGGTTGGGTAGAGGATTCTTGTAAATCCCCATATTTTGATTATCTAGAACTTGCGAATTATCCACAATAAGCATACATTTTTCAATCATGTTCTGCACTAAATGTTTGAAAGACCAACATACCTCTATGTCATGACCTTTCATTCAATGAAATATGCAATATTTGTTATACTTATACCCCTTAGTCTTGGGTTTATTAGGGTCTATCATTTTGATCTCTCGTAATTTTATTGTCTTTGCCTCACATAGCTGATGGAATATCACTGTCAACGATTTCGATAATTGCATAAATATGTAAGGAGGGTGTCTTTATTTGTTCTTACCCCTCTAGTTATTGTGTTGATCATATTGAGCAGGGGGAGGTTGGGCTTGATAATTTTGTTGTTATTGCCCTTTATCTCCTTTTTGAAGGTTTAGAACCACCTGATTGACGTGAGTCGGCTTGGCCTGTTGTTTCTCAGTGCTTTTCTTGTTCCATTCCTTCATATTTTTGAGTTTCAAGTTACCCTCTTGTAACTTGATATCCTCAATCGCTTTGGCCTATGTCAAAGCCTCTTCGAACATTTGATGCTACTACAATTGTAACAATAGTGAAATGTGCTTTGCATAACTTGTTATAATTATCCTAGTCATTTCAGTAGTAGGGATGGAAAATGGCAATTTTTCCATCATATTTCTCCATCGTTTCTCGTAATCCATAACTGGCTCATCATCATATTGCATTAAAGTAGCCAGCTTGAATAAGTTTACCTTCTTCTTGATGCCAAAGGAGAAGCATTTAAGAAATGCATCAGCCAGTTGCTCAAAACAGGTGATATTATGCTTCTTGAATTGATTAAACCACTCTCGAGCTAGGCCTGAGAGGGTCGTGATGAAAGTCCATAGGAGCAGGGCATTGCTTCCAATATGAAAGCACACGTCCAAAAATCTTGTGACATGCTCCTGAGCATTCTCCTCTCCTCTAAACTTCTCCAACTTATGTATTTCAAAATGCTTAGGATAAGGCAGCGTAGGCACTGACGGACATAAGGGTTCATTATGAATATTATTCAAGGTTAGCTTTTAATAAGTTGTTCATTGCTTTTCTATAGCTTTGACCTTTTCTACCAAGAATTTATAAGCCTACGAAGATAAGAACTCCTCTTCTATGGATTTCCTTGGAGGCACCTTTGGAGGTACATTCCTCTTCGATTGAGGTGAAGGATTAGGCTCATCCTCCTCTTCGACTTGGGAGATTTTGGGATACTCTTGATCTAATTCATCTCCCACTTCTTCTTCATACTACCTATGCCCACGATGCTCGGGCGAAGGGTGCTCATCTCTATTTTGGGATGTGTAGCGAGTATGGGCATCTATATACTCAAGGTGCAAATCAGGTTGTGAAGTAACTCATCTATCAACGCACTCTCTATGCTCACTATGGGGATATAAACTAATACTGGCCAGTCGATCCTCCCTCTCAACATCCTCCTTTTGATCAAGGATGCATGTGTTGTTCATATAAATGTTGTCTTATGAACCTTTGCCTCTGAGTGTTCTCATTTTTGATGTGTTCTTGATCTGCATGAACATCCTCCAACTAGTCTTGGAGGATCTGATGTCTCTGCTTTGACACCAAATTATGAGATCTATCTATGCGATCAGTTGTATGAGGCATCTGGTGTGTGTGCTTTATTTGAGTGACTTTGTGTGTGTGTCCCCCAAAGGATTAATCTACTATGCTCTTGCCCTTTTCTATGAAGATGGCATTTGCATGTAGCTATTTTCTAAACTACAATCCTACACAAGATGCAAGGGCACGCATATCTTGAGAATATTTGGAGCACTCTCCAAGTTATTTGATAGTCCTAATGGTACTACAACTATGCACACCCATGGAGTGAGAAGGCGTAGGAGTAGGCTTGTAACCTAGCTACCCTAGAACCTTACCCAAACCATCCAACTGTCTGCTACACCATGGCTCATGAGGTGGTGTATCATTGGCTCCTACTTTGGATACATCTATGGTGATCCTACAAGGCTCACCCTTATTGGGAGTTTGAGTCGACCTACGCTTGAAAGTGGTCCTATCTATTTTCCCCTGAATAGGTGGATCCTGAACTTGTCTATACTCAAATGTTGGGGGCTTCAAGCCTCCCTTAGCTACTAGATGGAGGGATACCAATATGGATCCCTCGATGACATACTCTTCAGTAGATCTCATGGATGCACATGGAATGAGATCATGATAAATACTAACATGTTCGAAACCCCATGTTGGGAATCTCCCTACTCTGATCTATGTCTCGAGGAGTGTCTAGTAGCTCCTTGTATCGGGATAGTCTCAAAAAGATCCCCATGCATAGAATTATCCCCTCTAATACTCACTGAATGACGTTCAGTGTTAGAAAATATAGCAAAATTATGTGCAAGTAGAAAACACAATAACACAAGAAAAAATAGTAACATAGATTTTACGTGAAAAACCTACAATGTGCAGGAAAAACCATGGGGTAATGGCAACTTGATCTTTTATTGATTTCGATAGAATTACATTCAATCAACATTTACATGCAAGGGGTCATTTCCCTTTTATAGAAAAAACAAAAACTGTTCATTTCCTCTTCCAAAGGAAGAGTCCAAAAATTGTTTGTTTCCTCTTCCAAAGGAAGAGTCCAAAAAACTATTTGTTTCCTCTTCCAAAGGAAGAGTCCAAAAGACTATTTGTTTCCTCTCCCAAAGGAAGACTATAGAATATTGTTTGTTTCCTCTTTATAAGATGCACCACCATGCACCTCTCTACTGAAGAACATTGGAGATTTGGATATTGATTTCACCTCGTAACATTCTCCCACTTGAAGTTGATATACAAGAATTCTTTACCTATGTTTTTTCATACAAGTGCCAATTTCCCAATGTTGCCCTTATCACATTTTTAGCAAGCCCAGAGAATTTCTGCACCACTCAAACTTCTCTATCTTGATCGGCTTAGTAAGCATATATGTAGGATTCACTTTAGTATCAATTTTTTGCAACAGGATCCTACCTTCTTCCACCACATTTATTTTAAAGTGGTACTTGACATGAATGTGTTTCATGTGATCATGGAATGTTGGGTTCTTCACTAGTTGAATAGCACTTTGACTATCACAATGCAACGTAATTTTCTCCTGCATTACCTTGAAGTCACCCAACAGTTGCTCTAGCCAAATTGCCTCTTTGTTGGCATGAGTCACTACAATATATTTTACTTTAGTGGTTGAAAAATCCACCATAAAATACAACTTAGAAGCCCAAATAATAGCTCCACCAGCAAGAGTTAAAGTATATCCTGTAGTGGACTTTATCCCATATCTATCTCCACCATAATAAAAATCCACAAAAACTTTAACTTGCAAACTATCTGATCCATAGTAAATAGTAGCATTTGAAGTGCCTCTTAAATATCTAAATATCCACTTCACCGTATTCCAATGCTCCTTACCAGGATTTGCCATGTACTGGCTAACTACTCCCACTGCTTGGGCAATATCCGGTATGGTGCTCACCATGGCATACATGAGGCTTCCTACTGCTGATGAATACGGTACATGAGACATGCTTGTCTTCTCTGGTTCTATTCTAGGACACTTCCTAGAAGATAATTTTAAGTTTCAAAGAAGTGGGGTACTGTAGCACCCTAAAATTGGCGCAGTAAAACCTTAATAATTACACTTACTCTAGTAAATAATTCAAATTCAAATTTTAACCTCCAAAACCGCTCCCAAACCGTCGCTTAATCTGTTTCCTCATTTTCTATGCCATTTTTAGAGTTTTTTTTACCGTTTGACGATATTGTCGCCGTTCAGACGATATCGCCTCAGATCATACGATTTCATCTGGGCTAGGACGTCCAGACGATCTTGTCCCTAAACTAATTTTTCACAATTAGCTTTTGTTTCAACGGTGTCTCTAATTCGGGCAAAAACATGTCTGCATCGTTAGAGACCCTCCTCGTTGGAGATCTCCCAAATAGGGATGATCTCCAACCTCCTAACCTCCCTCCTAAGCCTATTTTATCCTAGGGGCCCCCCTTAGCATCCCCCTGGCTGAAATTCCCTGTAACTCAAATTCTACACACACTAGACATCCTAAATTGCTATTTGCATTAGTTCTATCCAAATTTTGTTGCAGGTACCTTAGTATTTTTCAGTCGAAGCAAGCTTACATCGTCGCAGATGATCTTGTTCAGATCGGAGGTGATCCTGTCGAATCAGAGATGATTTTGTACCAATGCGAGACGATTTCGACTGTAGTCAACATTGAGGTAATTAGTGCCCAGAGTTTGCATTTTCCTCTTTTCAATCTGTTGTTTTATTCTGCAATTAGCTAGTTTATTTATTATTTTCTTGTTATTCTGCATTTTGGAGTTCACCCATGTAGCTTTAAATGCATAATTAAGTCACCAATTGTCATTAAGTCATTGTAGTACACTCGTATTTTGTTCATTATCATCATGTTAATGTTATTGCTATCATTTTACACTGTTTCCCTATGTTAGCATTGCTGTATTTTCTATATTTTGTGTCTACTTCTCTGATTGCAGGTCTCTGATGAATTCGTCAAATCTTAGATGATCTTGTCTGATAGCAGACGATCCTATCAAATCAGAGGTGATCCTAACTACTTCAAAAATCAGAATCTTCATCAGACATCCGGATCAGGTATGACTTTTTAATCTTGTTTACTTTCTCTATTTTCTGTCTAATTTTGTTCTCTGTATTCATTTAAATCTGTATTTCATATAGAATAGCTTAGACGCATTTTGGCTAAACCTAGGACTTGAATGTTTAAGGATAAAACTGAACACATAAAACACATTCCCAACCTAGGCGTGGAAACTGCCATTAAATGTTTCCTGGTGAACACACCATCCGTCGAAAAATCACCATAATACACCTCCCCCGAGATGCGGGACCTTCGCAAGGCCTCTCAGTCCGAGGTACCACACCATCCTTTTCACATCCCCCTTCCGGGCACGGATCCTATAGCCTGAAGGTAAGGGTGTGAAAAATTTGGAGCGATACATTTTGGTGAACCCGACGTGAATGCATTTTAAACCTTTTGAAAACAAAACAAAAATAAATAAATAAAACAACCAAAATATAGATGCATTTCAAATCGTCTAAAATGCATATCATGTTTAGATGGTAGCTCCTAAGAAAATATTAGCAGTTATCATAAATGTTGAAAACCAATTGGCAGCCATAGAAATCAATTCTATGCTTAGTGTGCCTGAAACAGATAGAAATCAACTTTTGTGGGACGAAATTGATAGAAGACTTAGTGTCATTTCATCTAGGTCAACAAAAATTAAACAAATCAAGAGGCTTGTCCTAGATAGAATCCTAGATCCTCATCAACTCGTCTTTTATCATGAACTTCAAAGAGCCTGTCATAGATGGTTAGCTTATAGGAGAGATCTTGTGTCTTCAGAATTGTTCACCTTCGAGGAATACCTGGAGAACGCAGCCATTGTACACCAGTTCCTAGGTCGTGTAGAAGACCAAGAGGTTGTTCTTACGGATAGGGAAATATGGAATAGAGTTCCTCGAGCTGTGTTATATCGAGAGTATTGCCATGAGCTTTACTTCTATCAACCAACATCTAAGACAGATAATATCACTATAGCTCTTTTCATTAAATTTTTGAAAGAAAATTTTCAATTTGAAGAACACTTCATGACTCCTGAAGAACTTGAGCCCATTAATGATATTTATAAATTGTTTATAGAAAACTAGATCATTACTTTTAGTCTTATTTCTTGCATTTATTGTGTTGTTTGTTATCTTTACAATATTATTACAAAAACAAGAAAAACTAAAAAACATAACAAAAACCAAAACCTTTCATTTTAAATATTGTAGTAGGTATATAATTAATATATACCTCTTAAGCTTGTTGCATATATATATATATATATATATATATATATATATATATATATATATATATATATATATATATATATATATATATATAAATATATATATATTTTCTGAAATCTAAATTAAGCACAATGCCTAAACTTAGGAATGGTAAAAAAACTAAAGGAGAAGAAGAAGATTGGTTAGAAGATAAAACTAGAGACCCAAATGTCCTTCCTGAAGATCCAATTTCGGAAGGAGAAACTCTAGATCAACTAGAATATGACCTAGGTGAATACAATGAACAAGAATAAAATGTTAAAGAGGATGGATCCTCATCCCCTATAGTAGCTCCAGATGGAACTATTGCTTTTGACAACGTAGATCACTTCTAGAAATTTTTCAATAATAACATTGGTGCTCTTAATATGGCAGTTCGTATTGATAAAGGGCAAATTAGTGACACTCAAGCAGCCATGGAACATATGTTTGATGTGCGCACTAATCCCTTGTCTTTCATTGATCAAGAAAGTGATAAGGCTGGACCATCCAATAGAGATATGGTAACTATGATTTAGAACATGCCAAAACAACAGGTTACCCAACCTCCTAAGGAACCTATTATTGAGCCTAAAATCATTTCCACTCAAAATAAAACTTCCTTCGCTGCTTTACTTCACCAAACTATTGATCAATATGCTTCAAGTAAACAAAAACCTAAAATGAAGTCAAACACCAATTTTCAACAATCTGGAATACAGCATAATACAACTTCAAAATTCCTTCATAACACCTTTCCTACCAACAATTTACACAATAGCAACATAGCATCTAGTCTTCATGTCCCTCCATCATATGCTCACAAATCCCATATCAATGCCCTACCGAACCAATATGGTGGGCAAACTAGTAATCTGGAAGCCATGGTGAAATAGTTAGCTTCGCGTATGGACCAGATAGATCCTTATCATCCCTCGTACAATCATCGAGAGATATGTAGTCAACCTTTAGATCCCATAGTTGTAGCACAACTGTATCCTAAACATTTTCCCATGCCCATCCTGCCTATATATAAAGGAACCGAAGATCCCATAGAGCATCTTCGCATGTTTAGGATAGCATGTCATGATATATCATATGATGACTTACTATTACTAAAAATGTTCCCAAAAAGTTTAGGTGGAATGGCATTAGAGTGGTACTATCAATTGCCCACTCATTCTTTGAGAAACTTTGAAGAAACAATTGAATATTTTGTCCATCAATTTAGTGCCTACATCGAGAGACATGTAACCATTAAAGATTTATACAACTTAAAACAAGACAAGGATGAATGTTTTGTCGATTTCTTAGCTAGATGGAGGCAGTTGACAGGAAAACTGCACTTTGTGCTACCTTATAGGGAAATGTTAGATATTTTTATTAATAATTTGTAAGAACAAATATCTTATGAGTTATCAACTGCTACTTTAACTACCTTTGATCAGGCTATAGATTTAGCTCGAAGAGTAGAAGATGCCTTCATTAGGATAGGCCAACTTAGGAAGAAGGATGATGAGAAAACACCCAGAAATCAGTATAAAAACAAATAAGTTGTTGGTGACGAAGTCACTGACAGCAAAAATGTTGCTAATATCAATGCAACGAAAACAACAGAAAAATTTATATTGAAACCGCCTGATAAGCCTCCTCGAGAATTTACTAGATTGAATCAACCGTTATCAACTATTTTACCTCAATTACTCGAAAGAGGTTTGATCCAATTACCAGCTATTCAGGAACCTGATCCAACTATACCCGAATACAGAGCTGACTTACACTGTGATTTCCATAGAGGACCTGGACACTCTACCAATGCTTGTAAAAGGTTGAAACATAAAATACAAGATCTGATTGATAATAATGAAATGGAGGTGCAAGCCTTCCAACCTAAACAAAATGCTCCTAATAATCCTCAAAAGAACATTCCCCAAAATAAAAATCAAAATGCTAATCAATCATTAGACATATTTCAACACCCTTTACCAAGACATGGTAAAGAGGTGGCCAATCAAATCGAACATCATAATGTTCCTCCTCCTACCCGATATGTAGGAACTATTAGTGGACATTTACTTAATCATGATCCTCAAATATTTGACACAACCTTATCCATGGTTATGACCAGGCCCCTACATAATATTCAAACTCCAGATTCTAGTGATGTAGAATCAGATACTGAAAGTGAAATGGACATCACTTCAAACCAATCGAATAGTTCTGAAAACAAATCAGATCCTATTCAACCCATCACAGATGCTATGGTTCCAAAAGAACCATTTCCTAGAAGAGTTACTACTCGACCCTCTTCTAATCAATTCCTCCCAAATGAACAAGCCATAAACGCTCAATCGAGACCAGTTCAGCATCTTCTTGTAGGTACCATTGGAGTCGTTACCCGACAACAGGCTCAAAATTCTCAATAAGAACCAAACCAGAATAATGGATCAGCTCCATTTGTTTTGAAAAATCCCAATAAAGGGAATCATGCTCCTAATGTTCAACCTAAATCCCATTACAATATTAATGAGCAATTATCCAACACTATAGCCAGAATTTCCCTTTTGAATTTATTAAGATCTTCTCCTACCCATAGGGATGAGTTGATGCTTACATTAAGCCAAATGATGGTACCTCAAAACATTCAACCTGAAGCCATGGCCAATACTATCATCACTCGAGAAGTCGATTGTATTGACTTTCGAGATAAAGATATCCCACAACACAGTTTACATAAGGATAATCCCTTATACATTACGGCCCTAATTGGAGATGTAGCTGTTAAAATAGTCCTGATTGATAATGTTTCATCTCTAAACATTTGCACTCTTGACTTCTACCAACGATTTAGCTTTAGAAGTGATGAAATGAAGAAAACTGACATGATTATCAAAGCTTTCAATGACGAAACACAAGAAACATGTGGAGTTATTACCATCCCATTACAGGTTGGTCCTCGAACTCTAGATACCACCATGTTTATTGTACATTGCCCCGCATCGTACAATATACTCTTGGGTCGTCCTTGGATCAATGCAATGTGGGCTGTCCCATCAACTTTACACCAATGTGTTAAATTCGAATTTAAAAATCAGTTGGTCACTATCCATGGTGACCCTAGACCCTTTGATATGTGTGCTTTGGCGAAACTTGTTGGAGTGCAATTTTGCCCTGCTCTGTCATCCACACATCCTAATTCTTATTTTTCATCTAAAACTGTGAAACACACACCCATAGCTTCACCTATTTTCCCTCCATTAATTTCATCCTCATATATAGATCAAAAATCTTCTAAACAAACCACTCTAGAACCTCAAAAGGCTCCTCAATCCACGACCAATCCTTCATGTTCTATCCCTATAATTTCAAAACCTATAGACCCATCTATTAACATTTCCACATTATCAACATCTATCATACCTTCCACATCTAAAAATATAGGGAATGATCCTTCTACATCTTACGCTCTTTCTGATGAACTTTTACCAGATTTATCCACAATATTAATATCAAAAAAAACAAATGCTTTCATGCAAGATTCAATTCTTTTAAATAACTTGCTACCATCTCCTCATACTTTGGGCCTCCCACAACCTATGGGAAGTACTTACCAAGTCGGGAGTTGTGCCTTCATTTATAAAGGATATGACTGGGGAAGAATCCCTTGGAATATCAAAACTCATCCTGAGGGATACGCTAGATGTTATTTGACCAATGAATATATTAAAGCTAAACCCATAATGCTTAAAATGGGATATAAATGGAAAGGCTTGGGACCTTTCCAAAATGGCATGAAAGAACCTTTCGAGGTAGAACCATGGCCTACCCGTTGTGGTGTGGGCCTATTTCCTAGTAAGGGTCAACCCTTTCCTTTTGAAGATGATGATCACCTCATATGTTATCAAGATTATTTGGATAGGCGTGATGATTTGCCTCTAAAAAATCAGCCATTTACATGTAACATGCTATCCATAGCTTACCCTGAAATGATTGCTGACTCCGATGAGGAATTGGAAGGAGATATCTTCCACGATGTTTCCGTTGAAGAAATTTTACACAATGGATTTTATTTTGATGGTTCTATACCAATTATAGCCCAGCTTGAGACCACTACTCCTCAATATGAATTATCCAAATTAACCTTACAAGAATTACAATAATTGGGTGTTTCACCCGCCCCACCCAATTTTGAAAGAGATCTACACATGGAAGTAGAAAGCGTCATTAAATTTAACATTGGAACTGAGGATAATCCTCACATAATCAATATTGGGTCAGAATTAAGTCAAGAAAAACAAAAGCAATACATTGAATTTCTTAGAGTATGAAGATGTCTTCACTTGGACATACGAATATATGCCAGGTCTAGACCCCTCTGTAGTCATGCATCATCTAGTGGTCCATCCGGATGCTAAACCTGTTAAACAAAAACTTAGAAAAATGCATCCCAAAGTGGCTCTGCTAGTCAAAGGGGAGTTAGAAAAACTCATGAATTTTGTTTTTATACAAGCTATTGATTATGCTGAATGGATCTCAAATGTAGTTCTAGTTACCAAGAAAGAAGCCACCAAAGTTAGGGTTTGCATATATTTTAGAGATATTAACGTTGCATGCCCTAAAGATGATTTTCCTCTTCCAAACATGGATCAAATCATTGAATTTACTGTCGAGAGTGGGATGATGTCCTTAATGGATGGATTCTTTGGTTATAATCAGATTAATATAGCTCCTGAAGATCAGGCTAAAACAACATTTATTACCCCCTAGGGTACTTTTTGTTGGAAAGTGATGCCATTTGGCTTAAAGAACGTAGGTGCAACCTACCAACAAGCTATGACTTATATTTTTCATGATATGATGCATGATATCCTACATGATTATGTAGATGATATTATAGCTATTTCATCTCCTTGGCCCTTTTCAAAATGGGGTTTAGATATTATTGGCAAAATTAATCCTGTGTCATTTGATGGACACAAATTCATCATAACCGCCATCGAGTATTTCACGAAGTGGGTTGAAGCTATGCCTTTAGCTTCCTGCACTGGCACACAAGTCTCTAAATTTATTTTTAATCAAATCATTTGTAGGTTCGGAATTCTTGCAAATCTCATCTCCGATAATGGAACTTGTTTCAAAAATAAAGATGTTAAAAAATTATGCCAAAAATATAAGATTCAACATCGCTGGTCCACTCCCTATTATCCTCGGGGTAATGGTCAAGCGGAAGCATCTAACAAAACCTTAATCAAAATTCTCAAAATATTGGTCAATAAAACTGGTCGTGACTGGCACATTCAGTTATATCCAGCCTTGTGGGCCTATTGAACTAGTGTTCGAACCCCCACTAGAACTTCACCTTTTATTTTGGTTTATGGCATTGAAGCCGTTTTTCTCTTTGAATTAGAAGTTCCTTCTTTGGATCTACTACTTCAAGATACCAAAGTAGGAGATGAATATCGAGCTGGCAGACTCAGTCAGCTAGAACTCCTAGATGAAAAATGCATCAATGCTTTGGAGCATCTCCGTGCCTACCAAAACAAGCTTAAAAGATCATATGCTAAAAAATTTCGTCATCGATCCTTTGAGATCGACGACCTTGTTTTAAAAGAAAATCAAAAAAATACTAATGCAACTAAAGACCTTAAAGGTAAATTCAAGCCCAACTGGCTTGGACCATACATTATCACTGCTAAATTTGAATCAGGAGCATACAAATTATCTACCTTAGATGGTAAAGAACTCAAAGAACCCATGAACATTTTGCATCTTAAACGTTACTATGTATAAATTTGGTCATTTCATCCTTGTATATATTTGTTTAAAATATTTCAAAATCATTATCTTGTATTTCTTTCAATTTATAAATTCCAAAACACCAAAAACATTCATAATCATCAAAATATTCAAAACTACTTGTATTTATTTATGGCACTTGTTAATTCTTTCAAAAACAAAAAAATAATAATAAAAATAAAAAAAGCAATATTCTTGACTCTTTCGAAACCAAAACAACATAAAGAAGAAAGAGAGAGTCAACATTATCTAAACTTCTCAAAAATTATTTATATATATCTTCTTACAAATGTTGCAGTTATATGTTTCAAATTATTTTGGATAAATTAGCATTTATTTGGAATCCCTCACTTTCACACTCACAAAAATAAATATCTTGATTTTATCTGGCATGATTACTAATCTCTCTTATATCAAAGTTCACAAAATTCAATTAAATAAATTTTGAGCACAGAGAATTGATCTTGTTATTTACTTAAACCAAGCACATCCTTTCACAATAAAATGATTATATTTGTAATTTCCATGCTTTGCTACATAGTAAAAGTGGTATCTTGAGCGAAAAGTTTCCCTTGCTATCCTATCATGCACATGGTCTAGAATATTTGAGAATTGGCAAAAGGACAAGCTCACCCCTACCCAGAATAAAAATCCCTTGCTCTACAGCTAATCCAAGCAAGTATCCCTAGCATAGAATAAAAAGAAAAAGCAAAGTTAAAGAAAAAGAGAAAAAGAAAAAAAAAAGTTATTTTATATCATTACAGTAATGTTCCAAGCATTATCAAGCAAAAAATACAAAATAAAGAAATGAAAGCACAAGCAAAAGCAATAAAATCCCCCTCTCTACCCTTTGAAAAGAAAAGAAGGGTTGATGAGCTTGAATCCCTAGAATTCTCAATTATTCGAAAACTGTGAGGTAAGCCCCATAATAGGTGGTTTGTGCCCAACCTGCTTGGCCTTGGATAACTCCTAGCGTGGCGATATGTCTGTCACATTAGCGACCTTCTTTTGTATAGACCTATGTTTGCTTATGTATTAGCTAGTGAAAGCACGAGATTTTGGAAGCAAAAGGAAAACTATAACTATGCAATATAAGACGAAATGTAACGCTTTAATCCTATGCACAAAAATAAGGAAAGGAGATAAATTGGAGACGAAAGAAAATATGTAAGGAAATCACAGCCCTCTTTATTCAAATTTCTTATCCTCGGTTACATAGACGTCTCCTCCCTTTTTAGGGGCTAGGAGCGTTAAATTGGTCTTTGTTACAATTTGTGACTTAGTCTTCCTCCTTCCGCATGCCCACGTTTGGAATGGGCAGGCCAAATGTTGCCACCGCTTGCGTTGGTAAGGTAGACTCCTCGCCGCTCCTCTAATGCTGCAACTCTGCACTCAAAGAAACAAACAAGAAAGTCAGTAGCACTCGTGTATGAAAAATAAAAGATGAATCTAACGATGGTTGAAATGAATCTAAATGAAATGAAAAACTTGACAAAAGCATAAACATGAAACTAAAAGAAATACCACGATTATGAAAGCACAAATCACCAGTAAGTGAACTAGCAGCACTTCGTCGCTCCAAATGCTCTTGCTCGGTATATATTTTTGGGTGAGAAAACTCACCATTTTATAGACCCAAGGGGTCTCTTTGAATTAACATGCAAAAGTGTTTCTTTGCATGAATGCTTTTGTTTGTGAAGAGAAGACTTCTTCTTGATCGAGGGCTTCTTAACTGCCTCTGTGCATGTCTTTGTGTGTTTTAGAAAAACTCACTTGCACTCCTATGTCATGCATGAAAAGTTGAGTGGTAGTTCTGAGTTGTCATGCGCTGAGGTCTGACTTTTTGCTGGTCAAACCTGGCGTTCGTCCCACCCCGGAGCGAGCGCTAATAATCGTCCTTGGGTGAAACGAGTACAAATCCATACTCGTCCTTGGGTAGGACGAGTACAAATTCGCACTCGTCCCTGGGTGGGACGAATAAGAAATAAAGTGTCTAAAAGGTGCCAAACTGATTTTTGACTTGTAAAACTTCTGTGTAAGTGGTTAGAACCAATGTTTAACCTCTGGGGGCTGTGTGTGTTAATGTGATCAGTGTTTGTAGTCACATAATCGGATTGGTGTTGTTTTGGTGTCTACAGCTAGCTCTTGATAATCCGACTTACATAGTAGTCTAGTATGGTTATATGCATCTACATCATGGTTAATGAACACTTCTTTGGTTCATTTAAATCACTTGTATCATATTATCTTGCTCAAAACTGGTAAATGAACAATGCAATTGCACACACATTTGTATTTGAGAGATTTTGTGTATCATTATGATAAATCAAGATTTGGAAATGAACTCACATATGCACATGGGATTCCTTATAAATCTAACTTTTATCTTTAAGATACTTTGAAATATTTTTTTGCAAATTGTTTGGAATAATTCATTTTTTTCTTTTAAAGTACAGTTGTTTAGTATAAAGACAACTACATACATAATAGTAAAAATCAAAATTTCTTTCAAAACCATACAATCAAAACACACATATATATATATATATATATATATATATATATATATATATATATATATATATATATATATATATTATCGACTTTCGCGATGATGGTATAGTTCCAAAACAAAAATTGAAATTTTATGCCTAGCGCAAGTCTTCCTCTTCATATTTTCTACTCATTAAAAATCAACCATGCAATAAAACTATCTCTTTTGGATTTCGCGATGATGGTATAAGTCTATACCTACATATTCTATGCCTAGCGCAAACCATTTTACCAATTTTTATTCCCCATTTATTTGAAATTCATCAAAACCATATGACTTAAATCATTATGTTACACAATTATGTTTTTTTAACAAAAAACAAACACATTATCACTATTTCATGTCATTATGTCAACCTTCAATTTTGCAATGATGGTATAATTCCTAGGGAATTATCCAAGAATTTTATCACACTTAGGAATTTATGCCTAGCAAAAATCATTTTAACATTATTTCATGCATACTATTTTTATGAAAATCTGAAAACAAATTATCATCCTCATCATCATTTGCACCATTGCACCAAAGTCTTAATACAGTCTCTTAAGCACTCTTTTACTTTTAGCAATATTTCTATACCAGGATTAGCTTGACGACCGAGTGAGCGGCGACTCCATGAAATGGTCTATAATAGCGACAATGTCCTTTGAAATTATTGTTAAAAGTCCCCTTTTATTTTTTATCATCACATCACAAACAACCAATTTGTTACATCAGATTATTTCATTTAAAATCTTACAGCATGACATTTCAACCATAATATTTCCAATGACGTAATTACATGAATCATCAAATCAATTAATAAAACATTCAAAGCATCATACAAATACATAATACAAGTCATATGATCCAAAATATCTCATCTATATATATCAACAATATATACATCATCTCAAAACCAAATCGGTATGCCATAATCTGTACCTCGGCATACTCAATCCTCTCTCAAAAATAATAGAAACTATGTCTCAATATGTATAGTGTAGTGCAGTAGCCTAGCCTCAAGAACCCCTCAAGCTCTCAGCCTCATCTCCTCCCTTGCCTTGAGGTGGACGATGTGGCCCCATCGCAGTACGTGTGGTACTACGAGTCCTAGTCATGGATCGGGATGAAGTCCTCGACGACCCAATCCTGATCGGATCTGCGATGTTAGCTGACAGTGGTAATCTCTCCTCCTCTGGCACCATCTAGAAGTATAGTGTTTGGTAAAAAGTGATTTGGGTGATAGCCCATACTAGCTCCTGAGTGCTCGCCCCTCTGCCCCATGCTTTGAGGCGTGCAATATCATCTCTGAGCTGTGTAACCTCAGCTTGGTGTCGTGCAACCTCCTCTTGTAGGGTCTACACCTGTGCTTGGAGACAGACTATCTTCGCTTGGAGAGTCATTGTCTCACTGCTCTCCCCAATTTCAACACCCTTGCCCTTATTGGGCGATGGTGGCCTCTCTCTCTGCAAAGAAGGGGGTCTCTCCTCCCTCCTCTCCTGCTGTCGTAGCCTCTCCTACGCATGTGGCCTCCTCTGATCTCTCTCGTCGTGACCCTGGGCCACCTCAATGGTCGCCTGGTGCTGCCTCCCCATCCGACGCACAACTACATGAATCAGACCCTGAGCCCTCGTCATCCGAGGAGGGCGGATGCCTACGTACCAGGCATCATAGCCATTGGCTACCCCTACATCATCCCCATCCACTGGATGAATGGGGGCATCATCTGCGTCCTGACTCCAGAATCGCTGCATGTCTAGAGCCCCGTTAACTGTGGTGTTATCCCAGACAGTCTGAGAAAACTCGTAATCCCTAAGAGATGGGATCCCCTGTTGTAGACCAAACTATCGTAAAACTCGATCGTAGCGGTGGAGCTCAACCTCCCCTCTCCATTCATAGTCAACAGGTTTTCCTGATGTGAGCCAGCTCCTGTTCGTCCTCGACCCACCCTGGATGGTCCCTCCAAGGCCTCTAGGTGATCTAGTTTGGGACAAGGTCATCCAACAGTCTTCGGGACATCGGTAGATCAATCCACTACTGTGACCCTCTCCGGAGCCACCAATAGAAAACTCAAGGCCTCTCCCCATCAATCCCTATCAAAGAAAGCCCTATCGGCATCTGCACTGCAATGTGCTCCCAGCACCAAACCTATAGTAATGATGTCATAACCAGACATCGATCACCCTTGTACATGACCCCATGCAGGATCCTATACAGCCGACATAGAACAAATCTGCCCCAAGAGAACCTATAACCATGATCTCACATGTCGCAGATCACATCTACTAGCACCCATGGCACCCTGCATCTGCTCTGGTGGCACAGTAGAAGTCCACCTACCACTCTGGCCAAAACCTGTGTGAGTTTGGATGCCCCAGGCATCTGACGCAGCACCTCAATGTTCACTCTGCCCTTCTCCAGGGCGAAGCTCAGATTGCCACACAATCACATCATAGTGTGGCCCTGATTGGTCGTAGGAGTGATCAACCATCCTTGTATGGGGATCCTCAGAATCCTCCATACATCCTCCAATGTGGGAGTCATCTCCCTTGTAGGTAATCAAAAATAGGAAGAACCCGGATACCACCTCTCTGCGAGGGCTATCAGTAGCCCCATGTCTGTAGACACTTGTGGCATTTCTGCCACATGTTGTAAGCCGGCCTGAGCCAGCTGATCCTGCTCTGCCTGTGTTAGAGCAGCCAAGTCATCTCTCAACCCGCCATATTTCCATTCTCTACTCTTTAGCAATCCTCTCTGCAACATAAATAGCAACACAACAAAAAAATCATTAATAAAAACTCAGTAATTAATAATGCAAGTAAAATTAGTCCATTTTTTTACAAATGATGATATCGTCCACAATTGGACGATATCATCCCAAATTTGAGCAAAATCGTCTTGATTTCGCAAGCCAAAATCGTCCCTAATTTGACGAAATCGTCCCCCTTTCGTCGATTTCACCCTTAGACAAAATCGGCGAACTTGAGACAATTTTGTTGAAATCGAGACGATTTCGTCCCGATGACGTCGACGGCCCAAAAATGGCCGTGATGCTCAAAATTTATTCGATTCGACCATAGTAAGCTGTCGTACGATTCGACCAAGAATCGTCACCTAAAAATGGGAATAATTTTTGCTTTCTCGTAAATCGAGAAAAACTCATCTTTAACGCATTTTCTTTGAAAAATTTGCTAAAGAGGGGGAAAAATGTAGCACCCTAAAATTGGCGCAGTAAAACCTTAATAATTACACTTACTCTAGTAAATAATTCAAATTCAAATTTTAACCTCCAAAACCACTCCCAAACCGTCGCTTAATCTGTTTCCTCGTTTTTTGTGCCATTTTTAGAGTTTGTTTTGACCGTTTGATGATATCGTCGCCGATCAGATGATATCACCTCAGATCGGATGATTTCATCTGGGCTAGGACGTCTAGACGATCTTGTCCCTAAACTAATTTTTCATAATTAGCTTATGTTTCAACGGTGTCTCTAATCCGGGCAGAAGCGTGTCTACATTGTTAGAGACCCTCCCCGTTGGAGATCTCCCAAATAGGGATGATCTCCAACCTCCTAACCTCCCTCCTAAGCCTATTTTATCCTAGGCCCCCCCCTTAGCACCCCCCTAGCTGAAATTCCCTGTAACTCGAATTCTACACACACTAGACATCCTAAATTGCTATTTGCATTAGTTCTATCCAAATTTTGTTGTAGGTACCTTAGTATTTTTTATCCAGAGCAATCTTACATCGTCGTAGATGATCCTGTTCATATCGGAGGCGATCTTGTCAAATCAGAGATGATTTCATACCAATGCGAGACAATTTTGACTGTAGTCAACATTGAGGCAATCAGTGCCTAGAGTTTGCATTTTTCTCTTTTCAATCTGTTGTTTTATTCTGCAATTAGCTAGTTTATTTATTATTTTCTGTTATTCTACATTTTGGAGTTCACCCATGTAGCTTTAAATGCATAATTAAGTCACCAATTGTCATTAAGTCATTGTAGTACACTCGTATTTTGTTCATTATCATCATGTTAATGTTATTTTTGTCATTTTACACTGTTTCCCTATGTTAGCATTGCTATATTTTCTATATTTTGTGTCTACTTCTCTGATTGCAGGTCTTTGACGAATTCGTCAAATCTCAGACGATCTTGTCTGATAGCAGATGATCCTGTCAAATTAGAGGTGATCCTGACTGCTTCAAAAATCAGAATCTTCATCAGACATCCGGATTAGGTATGACTTTTTAATCTTGTTTACTTTCTCTATTTTCTGTCTAATTTTGTTCTCTGTATTCATTTAAATCTGTATTTCATATAGAATAACTTAGACGCATTTTGGCCAAACCTAGGACTTGAATGTTTAAGGATAAAACTGAACACATAAAACACATTCCCAACCTAGGCGTGGAAACTGCCATTAAATGTTTCCTGTTGAACCCACCATCCGTCAAAAAATCACCATAATACACCTCCCTCGAGAGGCGAGACCTTCACAAGGCCTCTCAGTCCGAGGTACCACGCCATCCTTTTCACATCCCCCTTTCGGGCACGGATCCTATAGCCTGAAGATAAGGGTGTGAAAAATTTGGAGTGATACAAGTACTAACTAGTTTTACATTCTGCATATTGAAGTGCTGCAGAATATTTTCTATTTATGACTTTTGACTTAACCAGATATTTCTTCCTTTTATATCCCTGTGTATCTTCATCCCTAAAATTTGGTTTGCTACTCCTAAATCCTTCATTTCAAATGTCCCAGCCAACTAAGCCTTAATATCAATGATTTTATTCATTTTGGGGCCTGAAACTAGCATATCATCAACATACAATAGAAAAATAATAAAACTACCATCATAAAACCTCTTATAGTATCCACAATAATCAGCTTCACTCCTACTGAAACCTTGGCTCTTCATGAAGGTGTCAAATTTCTTGTACCACATCCTTGGTGCCTATTTCAACTCGTACAGAGATTTATTCAGTCTGTAAACCAAATGCTCTTTTATTCTTTTCTCATAGCCCTCAGGGTGATCCATATAAATCTCCTCCTTGAGATCACCATGCAAGAAAGCATTCTTTACATCAAGCTGATCCAGTTCTAAATCCTGTGCAGCTACAAGTGCAAGTAGAACTCTAATAGTAGTCATCTTCACAACTGGAGAGAAGAATTCATTAAATTCAATACCTAACTTTTGCACAGAGCCTTTTGCCACCAAGCAAGCTTTATAGCATTCCAACAGCCCATCGTTGTTCTTCTTCACTTTGTACACCCACTTGTTTCCAACAGTATTTCTTCCAAGTGGTAGATCCACAAGTTCCCATGTTTTATTCTTGTGAAGTGCCTCGATTTCCTCCTCAATGGATTTCCTCCAATTTTTTGCATTCTCAAACTCTCTATCTTCCTGAAATAAACTAGGCTCACCATCATCAGTTAATAAATCAAAATAGGACTAATAAACATGAGACTACCTTTTCGAAAACTTTTTTAGATGAGTAGATCTTCTAACCCAATGATCTGTTGATTGTGGCTCTTGGTCTTGTGATTGTTGTGGTTGCTCTACTTTTTGTTCTACATGTTAGTCAAAAAATTTAGCATGCTGATCAAAAATTTTAGCATGTTGATTTTCATTTTCATCTTTGTTCATGTCTACTTCAACTGGTACAACATTAGGTGTTTTTTTTACCTCCTTAATTTGCATGGATTTTCATCAAAAATAACATCTCGGCTAATAATTACCTTATGGGCAGTAGGATCCCGCAGTCTATACCCCTTTACTGCATATCCATAGCTGAGAAAAACACATTTGCTTGACTTTGGGTCAAGTTTGGACCTTTTTTATTTAGGTACATGGGAAAATGCATCACATCCAAAGGTATGCAAATGAGAGTAATCAGATGGCTTACCACACCAAACCTCCTCTAGAATATGTCCATCCAACAGTTGTAGGTGACATGTTAATGAGGTAAACAGTTGTATTAGCAGCCTCTTCCTAGAGCCTTTTATCCAACATTGATGCACTGAGCATGCTTCTTGCATGTTCCATGATTGTGTGATTCATCCGCTTAGCCACACCATTTTGTTGTGGATTATATGGTACAGTATTCTGGTGCTTAATTCCTTCTTGCATACAAAATTTATCAAATTCCTTGGAGCAATATTCACCCCCATTATCTGACCTAAGACATAAAATAGGCTTGCCCAAACTTTTCTCTACTCTAGTTTTGAACTCTTTAAATTTTTGCAAAGCTTCCGACTTCTTCTTCAAAAAATAAACCCACACTCTCCTATAATAATCATCTATAATTGTCAGAAAATAGATGGCACCATTTAAGGACTGAGTGGGTACTAGTCCAAATATATTTGAATGTATAAGTTGCAGAAAATTAGAACTCTTACCCGGGCTTACAGTAAACCGAACCCTCTTTTGTTTTCCAAAAATACATTGCTCACACAATTCTAAATTGCAATACTTAATCCCAGAAAGCATACCTCTGTTATGCAAAATTTTTAGACCTTTTTCACTCATATGGCCTAGGCATTGATGCCATAACATTACTGCATCCTGAACTGAATTTTTTGTTGCATGGTTTGTCATCGTATCACCGCATAAACGATATAGGGTCCCATAAGATTCTCCCTTTGCTACTACAATAGTACCTCTAGTAATTTTTCAATAGTTGTTACCGAAAGTTACATAATACCCTAGCTTATCCATCATCTTGACTGAGAGTAAATTATTTCGCAAATATAGCACATGTCACACATCACATAACATCCTTTCTCTACCATCGTCCAACCTGATCCTTATGTCCCCTCTTCCCACAATTTCTAAATGGTGATCATCATCCAAGTAGACCTTCCCACTACTATATGGTTGATATTTGTCAAACCAGTATCTGTGAGGAGACATTTGGAAAGATGCACCCGAGTCCAAAACCCAGGTATATAAAATAGATCTGTTATTGCTGCTACATAAAGCCTCACATGTTGTCATCTCTCTAGAATTTACTGTACTGACCTCAGCTGAAGGCTGAAATTGGTTTTCACCATTTTTTTTAACTACCAATAGTCCTTCTTTGAGTGCCCTGGCTTCCCGTAATGCCAGAACTTCCCTTTCAACTTATGTCCTTTAGACTTAGATCTGTATTGTGATCTACTTTGTTGACTCTTCTTGAAATATCGACCTCTCATAGCTAGGGCTTCATTGGTTGAGGGTTCCAAAGATGTTTTTTGCCTCAAATATTCTACCAAAAAAGTGGCTACCACATCATCAAAATATAGAGCTCCTGATGATGAATTGTTGATGGTCATCACCAAATGATCCCAAGTCTTCGGGAGGGAATAAAGTAAGGTGATAGCTTTGTCCTCATCCTCCATCTTCACATTAGTTGAAACCAATTTACTGATAAGGTTATTAAACTCATTCAAGTAATCTGCCACAGATGAGCCCTCCTTCATCCTTAGGCTGTAAAGTTGTTTTTTCAGAAAAACCTTAATTGTTGCATATTTCATCTCATATAACTTTTCAAGATTCTTCCAAAGGGCTTCCGTGGTTTTTTCTTCAACAAAATTGAACAAGATAGAGTTCGCTAGGCATAGACGAATTGTAGAAACCGCCTTCCTATCTAGTGTTTCCCACTCCTCATATTTCATGCTACTTGGTTTACTCGTGACCCCTTTCAAGGTTAGGGCTTGGTCATTTTGAACCAACAAATCCTCCACCTTCATCTTCCATAGGGTGAATTTCCTACCATTAAACTTTTCAATCTCAAACTTGGTTACACTTCTAGTCATTGTTGTAGCTCCCACTCGCACAAAAACCTAGGTTCTGATACCAAATGTTAGAAAATATAGGAAAATTATGTGCAAGAAAAAAAACACTAACACAAAAAAAAATAGTAACACAGATTTTATATGGAAAACCTGCAATGTGTAGGAAAAACCACGGGTCAATGGCAGTTTGATCTTTTATTGATTTCAGCAGAATTACATTCAATCAACATTTACATGTAAGGAGTCATTCCCATTTTATAGAAAAAACAAAAAAAAATTGTTTCCTCTTCCAAAGGAAGAGTCCAAAAACTATTCGTTTCCTCTTCCAAAGGAAGAGTCCAAAAAATTGCTCTTTTCCTCTTCCAAAGGAAGAGTCCAAAAGACTGTTTGTTTCCTCTTCCAAAGGAAGACTACATAATACTATTTTTTTCCTCTTTCTAAGCTGCACCACCATGCACCTCTCTACTAAATAACGTCAAGGATTTGGATATTTACTTCACCTCCTAACATTCAGGAGGATTTTGTGATTGAGGGTGTTGTGCATATTGTTGTGCATTGGGTGGAGCTTTGGCCTCAACCTCGAATCTACGCCCAAGTCAACCTCTCTGTGTAGCCACCATAGTGAATATCCTATGTCTAGATTTGAATTTTATTAGCACACAAAGAATACAATGGTGATTATATCTTTTAAAGCTTTAAGTGAACCCTAAATTATTTGATGTGTTTTACAATTTGTTGTATCAATAAGTACCTCTCATCATGTTTTTAAATATGTTGATGATATACTTAATTATTAAAGGGCTTTCACCTATATGCTCATAGCTCAACAACCTGGCTATGAACTCCAGGTTGTGTAATCCCACCTATAATATGTGGTAATGAAGCCCACACATGGTCAGGGAGCACAGGTCCTCCTGGTCCTCATCTAGTTCACCTACAGTCAGCTATATACCTCTTCTAAGAGAGATACGTGCAAATTTTACATGTGCTATGATGGCATCTTGGATCCGATATTGGTATAGTAATAAGAGGTTCAAGGGAGTTGGGCCAACGGATGGAAATCACTGCCACCATCGTTGAACCCTAATAGTGGTTGGATGTGACTTCCAACTCACTAGAATTTAAGTGTGTCGTGGTGTGTGTGGTTCCTTTTATTTTGCATGAAAGTAAATGCATAAAATAGCACTCATGACTCTTCTATATGTGATGCAAATTAAAAATAATGTTTAACTTTCAAAAGTATGCATGATTAAGCTATATGAATTTTCAAAGCAAATGCACACTAATGACAATGACGAAGTGGCCACTAGATGGGCCTCACACAAGCAAACCAACATACAAGAAGGGCCTAAAATGCTGGAGACTAGGGCGGACTGCACTCAAAGATCTAATGTTCTTAGCAGCAACTAGTAGAACCTACGAAAAGACCTAGGGACTCACATGCATTTTTTACTTTTGATTGCATTTCCTAATTATGCTAGTGCTTTTGACTTTATGGAAAAATACAGACAGAGAAACAAGGAAAATCAGAGAAAAATGGATCCTACCTCATATCCTCATTTGATTAATCTTTTTCTCCCTATTGTATATCCTGTCAGATGACCACGGCTTTGTGGTGTGGCTGAGACTGTTGCCTGCAGTTCTATGTTGCGATGACAAATTTTAACCGTGGTTGTCACCAATGGTTAGAACCTGTCATCACAAACCCAAAAATTTAGTGATCCATGGTATTAAATATAGAATTTTCCATCGTGATCGCCTTCTGTAACCACCAAAAAGGCTCGCACCTAGTCTAACTATTGCAATTGATGAAATATACATAAATAGGCATGCATAAATTGACAACAAGAAATAAAATGAATACAAGGAATATTTTATTAATTTCAATGGAGTCAAATTATAGATTCATACCTCTTAGGGATACCCATTTGATACATCAATTACAATAGTGTCTAATCCCTATCAAGGGTAGATGCAATTAAAATTCCTTTTAGGATAATACGAACTGCTCCAAGGTGTCGATGACCTTCTCCATGATTAGAGGCATTTGTTATGTTGAATGGAATGACCCTGTTAATATTGCATTCAAGAAACAACAAGAAGCAATTAGTGACAAAGGAGGCCTCTCTTGATGAGGCTTTTAGGAGATATAATATCAAAAGATGACATAAAGAGTTTGAAATCAAGAAAGTGAATAAAAGTATGCTAATCTAGTTGAAACATGATAATATGCTATTAGAAACATGCAAGGAACATATATCAATCTATCTAAGCTCCTAATTAATTTTTTTTTTAAGCGAAAAACCCCTTGCTGGGCCGCCTTGGTCTAAGAGACCACGAAAAGGGGGTTCTACACCGTCAAAGTCACCCGGGGGTCACACCTAGCCCTGCCCATACCAACATTATCAATTGGATTTTGGGTACCCAATTCAGATTTTTGGTAGGGTGGAGATTCAAACCTGGGACCTCCCTTGGAGGATTTTCCTCTTCTCTCCAAATCACCTACAACACCTGGGTTCCTAATTAATTAAATGACAGCATTATATCATGAAAAAGATCCATTATGCCCTACTTGCAAACATGAAGGAAAGATGCATAAAAATCCTAAATCCTACGGTCAAAAATCTCTAAGAAGGTAAATGAACTAGTAAAATGCCTAATATAACATACTAAAGCAGATTGCTAAACTAAAAATCAAGGAAATAGGGGATTATACCCTGATCGTGGTTCTGTGGTGCGGTGAGCACTGTTAGCCATGGTTGACAGCCATGACGAGGCTTGAAATGTGTTTGCCCTCCAATCAGGGGTCAAATCCTCAAATCTCCTTGACAAATTTATGGTCAAGGGTCACCTTTGTATCCTATGATAGGTTTTGTGGTTGAATTACTTTGATGATGCATAGATTGTAAGAATTCACATTTCTTGGTTCTCCTAGAATCCTAGGACTTCCATGGATTGAATTTCCATCCTAGTATCTCAATTGAAATGACAAAGCTTTCTCTCAAAGAACACAAGTGAGTTTTTATCTCGACAGGGCTTCGTCGTGCTCAATTGAAAGTTTCTCCAAACTTTTTCCCAATTTGGAGAGGGGTTTTATAGCACCTTGAAGGGCTATGTCCTAGCTTCATGAGGAAGCCAAGATCAAGAATGGGCAGTTGAGTTTGTTGGACGAAAATATCCAGAACCTTCCTTGCTCAAACTGCTCCAATCCGCAACCAAATGACCATTTGGAACCAACTTTGAATCGATCAAAGGCCAACTGACTTTGAGGCCTGACCATGGCTAACAAGAGCGATCAGCTCTTCTAACCACGGGTGTCAATAGTGGCTAGCACTGACTAGGCAAAGGTACCCAAATAAGTGGTAAAAACCACTGCTATACCTTCTTATCTATCCAAGGTCTTCCATATGGTCTCTAGCATGTCCCATATGAGTAGTCGCCTTGACATGATGTGTTTTACGTGTCTACACTATCAATTCAAGATCTAGATATCGATGATGCTATTTTTACTAATTAGTACACCACCTAGTACCAATGATTTTAATCAATGAGGATCAATATTTTGGAGTTTTTCACATGTACTAAAGGAACTAAGTGATGATAAAAAGCATATGAATGACACCACATTTGATGTTATTGTGATTTAAATATTTTTCATAAATGAATAGAATTAATCCATCTACTCAAATATTATACAAAAAGTATAAAAAAGGATAAAAGACAGAAAGATATAGTGGACACCTATAAGCACCACAAATAATCATGATATTATAGATAAGAATCACAATAATTTGATAATAAATGATGGAGTGGTGTGGGTATTTATACCAATACCAAAACCCCAAATTACATCAATAAGTTTAACCTAAGCCGACATAACAAAAGGATTTTAGGTTAATTACAAGTTATAAGGTGGGTTTAACTTTGACAATGTTAATCACAATCCATAGAGCTTACATAATAAAATATTAGAATAGATTAAATAATTGTATGATGAATGCTCTTAGGCCTATTCATATTACATCATAAAATATTGGCCTTGGCCATGAATTAGATTACACATTCAACACTCCCTCATGATCTAAACTAAGGGGATAATAATAGAATACATTAGTGACACTAATATATCTCTCCCCATGATGGATGCTTTAGTGGCCCTCCACACTTGATATAGAATTATCTAAAATTCCCTCATCATCTAAAATTTTCTAGCATAAAAAATGCTTCTTGCATAAAAAGTCTCCTTACAATGGATTGCAATCATCACTGCCACTATTAGATACTCCCACTCACATCCAAAAAACACTTCTACAAAGACTTAAAATGAAGAAGATAAGTCAAGATCACCACCACCTCTAAAGATAAGCTACTTCAATATTTTGTAATTGCATAAGGTATGACCTGAAGGCATAGATTTTTATTTTATAATATACATCACTTTATTTGAAGAATTCCACTTGCCCTTGTGCCACCTTATTTTCACCACCAAAAGATGCTTTGCATGAACCCACTTAAAAGAAGAGCTATAATAAAATTACAAGAGTACCTGGAAAATAAATAGAAGGAAGAGATCATAAATAATTATATATTTATGAATAAGTTGAATCAATCAACCAAAGGAGAAAGAGGGATTAGCTAAAGCACAAATTGAATTCTTTCATATATATCTCCAAATACTTAAAATCTATCCAACTATATCTCCCAAAGAAGTGGACCAACAATTTTGATTGCGTAGAATATGGAAAGTATTCTCTTTAAAAATAGAGCAATAGGACTTGAGGACTATTCCTCACAATTTTACCTCTAACACTAGAACAAGTCCATAAACTAATGTCACCAATATGTAGAGCTCAAAAATTGTGCAATTCAGAAAAATGGCCTAAAAATAGTTTTGCATGTGAAAGTTATAGCCTCTAGAATTTTTATCCAAATAACCCCCAAACATGCAAAAACTAAACCTCAAACCTTAGAAAAATAGTAGCAAGTCCCAATCTACCACTTGATTCCTACTCATTCATTGGTGATAACCACTCATTATGTGCCACCTAGCCACCTCTAATTAATTGGAATCTTACCACTTTTCATTATTTGATTGTATGAGGATGAATAAATAGGTAAAAAACAAGTGATATAGCACATAACGGTGCCATGTCAGAATTCACAGCATCATTCATTTGTAAATATTGTAAGGATTCAAACTTGAATCTCATGTGGGTGAGGATCCTTATGTTATCCAAGGCATCAAGAATGATTTTGTGATCAAAATGTTGGCAATTTTGGGTACCTTGAGTACATTGCCTTTGCTCAAGTGTAGTTGTTGTCATTGATGTCAAGGAGCTCTTGGTAGTTGTTGTCTTTGATATCAAGGAGTTCTTGAAGCAATTTGTTTCTATGTCAAAGAATGTGTTTTGTTGAAGGTTTCAGCTGGTCAGTAAGTCTCCAAGAAAATCAGAGTAGCCCAGTTGCAAAAGATCAAGAAAAAGATAAGTTAGAAAAAGTTTGCAGGCGGCTGGAAAAACTGTCGCGATTTCGCGACATGTTTCAGGAGAGAGAAAATGCTGGCAAAACTATCGTGATTTCATGACATGTTTGAGGAGAGAGAAAGTGTTGGCAAAACTGTCGCGATTTCGCGACATGTTTGAGGAGAGAGAAAGTTTTGGCAAAACTATCGTGATTTCGTGACATGTTGGAAGGCAGAGACGAAGCAGGAAAAACTGTCACGATTTCGTGACATGTTTGAGGAGAGAGAAAGTTTAAGCAAAACTGTCGTGATTTTGTGACAAGTTGAGTTGGCAGTGTTGAGTTGCAGGAAGTGTCGTGATTTCGTGACAGGAAGTAGAGAAAGCTTTCGGAAGCTGAAAGCGTCATGATTTCGTGACAGGTTTCAAAGAAGTTGTACGGATGCAGAAAGTGTCGCGATTTCACGACAGGTTGAGTTGGCAGCTTGCAGTTGGAGAAAGCGTCACGATTTCGTGACATGTTCCAGTTTCACGAGCATTTGGTAGAAAAGAGCTTAAGGCAGTGAAAGCGTCGCGATTTCGCGACATGTTCCATTTTCGCTGGTGCAAACCGAGAAAAGGTTGAAGAAGCAAGAAGTGTCACGATTTCGTGACAGAATTGCAGATGACATCAGCAAAAGGCAAAAGTGTCATGATTTCGTGATAGAAGCGGAGAAGAAGGCTTTGAAGTCTAAAGCGTCGCGATTTCGTGATAGAAGTAAGATGACGTCAGCAAGAGGCAAAAGTGTCGTGATTTCATGACAGAAGCGGAGAAGAAGGCTTTGAAGTCTAAAGCGTCGTGATTTCGCGACAGAAGTAAGATGATGTCAGCAAGAGGCAAAGGTGTCATGATTTCATGATAGAAGTGGAGAAGAAGGCTTTGAAGTCTAAAGCGTCATGATTTCATGATAGAAGTGAGATGACGTCAGCAAGAGGCAAAAGTGTCGTGATTTCGCGATAGAAGAGCAAAGGAAGCAGTCAATAGCAAAAGTGTCGCGATATCGCTATAGCAAGCTATAGAAGGTGTACGGTAGGCAAAGGTGTCGCGATATCATGACATGTTGAAGTTTCACGCCAGAAGCAACAGGGAGGTAGTGAAGCCGACAGAGTTAAATCTGGGCCGACGCAGCGTAGGGTTTTGCAGCCGATGTGATCAAAGGGTAAAATAGCCGACTAAGATCAAGGTTCTAATCTTGAGATTATGTGTATAAAAGGAGGGTTGTTTTGAAGAGTTTCATCGATCGATCGAAGTGTGCGTTCGAAGAGTGGCATTCATAGATTTAGTGCGACAGTGAGGTTCGATCATCGAAAAAGTAGAGTGCAAAGATCGATTGCAGTATAAGAGTGCATTTCGTCGAATCGTCTAAGTGTAGGAGACTGTAAGGACATAGAGTGCACAAAGTCGATACTACTGTGTTTGCACGATTTATGCGAAGACTGTGTTGTTGTATGTGCGAAGACTATGTTGTTGTGTTTTCGTAGAAGAGTATAAGTTGATCGAGTGTTGTTGTGTTTGCGTAGACTGTGAAAAGTTGGTTTCGACCAAGTGCAACTGTAACAGAAAAGAAAAGAGGAAGAGGACAGATTTGTGCTAGATCGAAGGACTGTGTTTTGGTGCAGATAAGAGGACCAACTTTGTGGTGATAGAGTTGAGGACAGAGATCTCCAGCCAGAGCAGGGAAGACAGGTGTCTTCTGTGGATAGAGTTCCACTTGCTAAGGGCAGAGGAGGTAGAGGTCTTCTAGAGGATCACCAGCCAAAGCAGAATTAGGGGAAGGTGTCTCCTTTGAGTTGAGGCTCATAAACATTGTAATCGGGAAGGATTCCCAGAGGACTTTGATATAACTTTTAGAAGAAAAGTTTTATCCGTGGAGTAGCCCACCTTGGGTGAACCACGTAAATTGTTGTGTCACTTTGTGGATTATATTTTGTGCATTGTTTTGATTACTGTTATTATTACTGCTATCTTTATTCTGCATGTTATTGATTTGAAAGCTGCTTTGAAAGAAAAAGTTAAAAGTGGTCTTATACTGTTCACCCCCCCCTCTCAGTATAAGCTTGTGTTCTTCAATTGGTATCGAGCCGGTTCCTTCGAAAAGGTTTTACAGTCGGAAGGAAGAACTGGTTAAGAACACAATGGATTTTTTAGGTGGCAATGCAGCACCTATTCTTGATGGATCAGATTTCGGTCTGTGGAGTGCAAGAATGAAAGTCTATCTTATGGCTCTTGGTAATGAGGTATGGGAAGTTATTGAAGATGGGTACACCATTCCTGCAAATGGTCCTTATACTAAAGAAGACAGGCTCCTACATCACAGCAACTCAAAAGCCATGAATGCAATCCTGAAGGGTTTATAGAAGGCTGATCTTACCAAAGTTATTCACTGCAAGACAGCTAGTGAAATGTGGAAACAATTGCAGGTTGTTCATACAAGTGATGCAAATGTCCGAAAGGCCAAGTTGAGACACTTCAAAGGTATATTTGAACAACTCAAGATGAATGATGATGAAAATATTAGTGACTACATGCTTCGTATGGATGAAGTTGTTAATTCTATGAAAGACTTAGGTCTTGAACTTGCTGAAAATGATGTGTGTGATAAGATTTTAAGATCTCTTCCTAATAGATTTAGTGAAAATATTTCTGCTATTGAGGAAGCCAAAGATTTAGATAAGTTGAAAAAGGATGAGCTCCATAGTATTCTTGCAGCATTTGAGCTGAGAACTCAAGTGAATGTTGATATAAAGAAAGAGGCAACTTTCAAAGCTACCAAGAAATCAAAAGGCAAACAGATTCAAGAGAGTGATGAGTCTTCTAGTGAGGAAGAAGCATATTACAACAAGAAAGGCAAGTTCTCTAGAAAGCACAAAAGCAAGAAAAATATAAGATGTTTCAACTATGGAAAGTATGGTCATTATGCTACTGACTATACTGTTTCCAAAAATGAAAGTGATGAAGATATACAGGATGTTAAGAGCAAGGATTCTGAAAAGCACAGGTATTACAGAAAGAACAAAGATGAGCACAGCAATCAAGGAAAGAGGTATTCACACAAGAACAAGAAGAGCTTCTATCTGGACAAAGCAAGTAAGTGTTCTAGCAGTGATAGTGAAAGCTCTTCCAGTGATAATGAAAATGAGATGTTGTTCATTTCAGAAAAGGAGGAAGAACCGAAACATAAATTCATTGTCATGAAATGTTTTAGATGTGGAAATTTTGGGCACCTTGAGGATGATTGCACAAATAATGAATTGGTTGCTAGTATGTATGAGGATGCTTCAGAAAATGATAAGGAAGATGCATGTATGGTTTTTGAAAAGGGTAGCACCTCTAGTGATAAGAAATCTGAAAAAGGCCTTGATAATTCAAAGTGCAATCAAATAGAGGATCTTGAATGTGAACTCAATAATGCTCTCAGTGTTTTGAAAAAGGAAAGAAAGAAGAATGATAGACTCAAGATTAAGTTAGATGAATGTTGTATGGAGAGAGACGATCTTATAGAAAGTCTTGACTTCTCTATAGCCAAAACACAGGAACTCAAGGATGAGTTAGAGTCTAAGATTCTTGAGTATAATGAGTTAGAGCAGAAAATGGCTTCTTTGAAAGAAGAAAATAAATATTACAAGGATAAGCTCTACAGATTTTAGGATAGCTCCAAGAAGGTTAAGTCTCTCATCAAAAATCAAAGAAATCCAACAGATAAAATAGGTCTCGGTTTTGTTGAGCCGCACAAGAAACAGGTTGGGGAATCTAGCAAGAGATTTCAAAAGGAAGAAAGTTCTGATGAAGAAAGTACTTCAGATCATGAGTCCATGAGTGATGAATGCGCAGAAACAGAAAACAGATTTCTGAATGTGAAGCAAAAGTTCTCGGGACCCAAGAGATCGATTAAAAGAATATTTCACGGCAGATGTTTTGCGTGTTACAGGTTTGGACACATGGCTGCACATTGCATGTCTCAAATGAAGAAGGTTAACAATAATTTCAGAAGTCGTAATTTATTTCAAGGGTATTGCTACTCTTGTAATCAGTTCGGGCACAAGGCAATTTTTTGCAATGCAAATAACAGGAACTGGGTTAGTCAGAACAGGCGGATTCAAAGAACAGCTATGCCTGAAAGAAATAATGTTGTTGTTTGTTACAAGTGCAACAATATAGGTCACACAGCCAGACAGTGCAGAGCTGATCTTCCAAGGTACAGGAATAGGAACAGTGGTATAAACAGGTCCAAGGATCAAGGTGTGGACAAGAAAAGAGATGAGAACAAGAACAAGAAAAGTGCCAAGAACAGAAACATTGACAAAGAGCTCAAGAAAAGGCCCGACAAAGAAATTGTAGACACCGATGATGATGAGTGTCTAATGGGAGTTTCACTCCCAACCCTATTTTAAATCACCTTAATAGGAGGTGGGGGAGGGACTAAGCTAAGAGACTCATTCTTAGTCCCAAGCCCCAAAGGTGACCCTTTGCCATTGATGACAAAGGGGGAGAGATTTGAGTAAGGGGGAGAGATATGAGTAAGGGGGAGAGCTTCAAGTGAAGAGGAAAGCTTCAAGTCAGGGGGAGCAAAACTTCAAAGAGATTGATTTCAGTTTTGGCTCTTGAAGATGTGTTTTTAGTAAAGGTTTGCCATCAATGACAAAGGGGGAGATTGTTGGCAATTTTGGGTACCTTGAGTACATTGCCTTTGCTCAAGTGTAGTTGTTGTCATTGATGTCAAGGAGCTCTTGGTAGTTGTTGTCTTTGATATCAAGGAGTTCTTGAAGCAATTTGTTTCTATGTCAAAGAATGTGTTTTGTTGAAGGTTTCAGCTGGTCAGTAAGTCTCCAAGAAAATCAGAGTAGCCCAGTTGCAAAAGATCAAGAAAAAGATAAGTTAGAAAAAGTTTGCAGGCGGTTGGAAAAACTGTCGCGATTTCGCGACATGTTTTAGGAGAGAGAAAGTGCTGGCAAAACTGTCGTGATTTCGTGACATGTTTGAGGAGAGAGAAAGTGCTAGCAAAACTGTCACGATTTCGCGACATGTTTGAGGAGAGAGAAAGTTCTGGCAAAACTGTCACGATTTCACGACATGTTGGAAGGCAGAGACGAAGAGAAAACTGTCATGATTTCACGACATGTTTGAGGAGAGAGAAAGTTCTGGCAAAACTGTCATGATTTCGTGACAAGTTGAGTTGGCAGTGTTGAGTTGCAGGAAGTGTCACGATTTCATGACAGGCAGTAGAGAAAGCTTTCGAAAGCTGAAAGCGTCGCGATTTCGTGACAGGTTTCAAAGAAGTTGTACGGATGCAAAAGTGTCACGATTTCGTGACAGGTTGAGTTGGCGACTTGCAGTTGGAGAAAGCGTCGCGATTTCGTGACATGTTCCAATTTCATGAGCATTTGGCGAAGAAAGAGCTTAAGACGGGAAAGCGTCGCGATTTTCGTGACATGTTTCAATTTTCGTGGTGCATATCCGAGAAAAGGTTGAAGAAGCAAAAGTGTCGCGATTTCGCGACATGTAAACGAAGTGTCACGATTTCGCGATAGAAGTAGAGAAGAAGGCTTTGAAGTCTAAAGTGTCATGATTTCATGATAGAAGTAAGATGACGTCAGCAAGAGGTAAAAGTGTCACGATTTTGCGACAGAAGCGGAGAAGAAGGCTTTGAAGTCTAAAGCATCACGATTTCGCGACAAAGTTGCAGATGACGTCAGCAAGAGGCAAAGGTGTCATGATTTCATGATAAAAGCGGAGAAGAAGGCTTTGAAGTCTAAAGCATCATGATTTCGTGACAAAAGTGAGATGACATCAGCAAGAGGCAAAAGTGTCACGATTTCATGACAGAAGAGCAAAGGAAGTCGACAAAAGCAAAAGTGTCGCGATATCGCTACAACAAGCTATAGAAGGTGTACGGCAGGCAAAGGTGTCGCGATATCGTGACATGTTGAAGTTTCGCGCCAGAAGCAACAGGGAGGTAGTGAAGCCGACAGAGTTAAATCTGGGCCGACGCAGCGCAAGGTTTTGCAACCGACGTGATCAAAGGGTAAAACAACCGACTAAGATCAAGGTTCTAATCTTGAGATTATGTGTATAAAAGGAGGGTTGTTTGAAGAGTTTCATCGATCATCGAAGTGTGCGTTCGAAGAGTGGCGTTCATAGATTTAGTGCGACAGTGAGGTTCGATCATCGAAAAAGCAGAGTGCAAAGATCGATTGTAGTATAAGAGTGCATTTCATCGAATCGTCTAAGTGTAGGAGACTATAAGGACACAGAGTGCATGAAGTCGATACTGTTGTGTTTGCATGGTTTATGCGAAGACTATGCTACTGTATGTGCGAAGACTGTGCTGTTGTGTTTTCGTAGAAGAGTATAAGTTGATCGAGTGTTGCTATGTTTGTGCAGACTATGAAAAGTTGGTTTCGACCAAGTGCAACTGTAACAGAAAAAAAAAAAAAAAGAGGAAGAGGACAGATTTGTGCCAGACCGAAGGACTGTGTTTTGGTGCAGATAAGAGGACCAACTTTGCGGTGATAGAGTTGAGGACAGAGATCTCCAGCCAGAGCAGGGAAGACAGGTGTCTTCTGTGGATAGAGTTCCACTTGCTAAGGGCGAAGGAGGTAGAGGTCTTCTAGAGGATCACCAACCAAAGCAAAATTAGGGGAAGGTGTCTCCTTTGAGTTGAGGCTCATAAACATTGTAATCGAGAAGGATTCCTAGAGGACTTTGATATAACTTTTAGAAGAAAAGTTTTATCCGTGGAGTAGCCCACCTTGGGTGAACCACGTAAATTGTTGTGTCACTTTGTGGATTATATTTTGTGCATTGTTTTGATTATATTACTGCTATCTTTATTCTGCATGTTATTGAATTGAAAGCTTCTTTAAAAGAAAAAGTTAAAAGTGGTCTTATACTGTTCACCCCCCCCTCTCAGTATAAGCTTATGTTCTTCACAAAAGCATGTCTTCATTTAGACAACCTATTTTACATTCATGCTTACCACTACAATAAATAATCCAATCCATTTGCAATTCAAGGGGAATTGAACTAAAGTCCTCATGCCCACCAACACCTAAGTAGACTTCTTATATCCAGTCAAGCAATAGGTACAATTGTGATCAAAGCAATGTCATCTCTATAGAAAACACCATTGTGATTGTCCAAAGTGCAAAAGAAATAGAACAAAGGACCTTAGCATGGATCAAACTTGAGACTGTTTGGGGAAATCACCTTTATTTCTTCTCTGCTATCTAACCTACCAAGCCTTCATGATGAAACGAGTGTTAACTTTCATCCATTTGAGCTAAGAAAAAGCATTAAAAAAACATAAATAATGAATCGTATAGATTAAACCTATGACCTTTTCTAAAGTACACCGTCACCTTTCTCTATCTAGTCAACTCGGAACATCTTTGCACTAGGTTGAAAAAGGTCCCCCTCCATAAAGAGGAACACCATCAGATGCATTATATTTAAGTACACCTTCCAATAGGGTACACATAAAAGAAAAATATGCATGAAAAGGAAGGCTTTCAAAGTTTTTCAAATCTATTTTTTTTCCTCCATTCTTTTCCACCATAACCTTATTAGTTTTTTAAAAAAGAACAAAGATGATAAAAAATCTGAAACAATAAAAAAATTACATACAAAATATTAAAAATACCTTGATGATAAAAAAATGAGTTATGGAGTAGGCACAAATTCTCCAAAATATTTGCAAGAATGAATGAAAAATAATGTAATATGATTTTCTTTGTGCTTCTTATGCATAAGATGATGATGAAGCTTTGAGAAGTAATTTGCCCTAAAATTCGAAGGAAAAATTAGAGGATCCAAGTAGAACTTCATGACCAAGTAATTCTACTCAACACCCACTCTAATACCTTGTTGGGATTCACAATATTTTCTAAAAATGAATAGCAATAATCCATACACTCAAATCTTATACAAAAAAACATATATGATAAAAGAGAGAAAGATATAGTGGGCACCCATAACCACTATAAACAATTACTATATTATCCATAGATAAGAATCACAACACTCTAATAATAAATGGAGTGATGGGGGTATTTATACCAATACCAAACCCCCAAAATACATCAATAAGTTTAACCTAAGTTGGCATAAAAAAGAGTTTGATGTTAATTACAAGTTATAAGATGGGTTTAACCTTGACAAGGTTAACTATGACCCATAGGGCTTACATAATAATATATTATAATAAATAAGTACATTGCACAATGAATACCCTTAGACCTATCCAATATTATATCATACAATTTTAGCATTTTCCATGAATCATATTGCACTTTCAATAGAGCCACTAATTAAGTAGTGGCAATTATTCAAATAAGCAAGAGGGTTGAGGGTTAGAGGATCAATGACTCCACCTACACCACCAGTAGCAACAAGTGGGGTAGGTCCTAGCCAAGGACTAGGAGCAATGATTTTTATCGCTTACCTAAGATTATGGGATCCATGTTGGTAGGCAGATATCCCAAGTATGAAATTATGGTCTAAGAATTATGATTTGATTTAAGATTCAAAGCTTGAGGCTATAAATATTGACAAAAGACTAGTTTGTAGATGCATGGATGATTGTAGAGTGGTGCACTATAATGGACATAATTGCCCATGATTCAATTCAGGATATCACTTTGTAGCCACATGGATCATTACCTCGAAATATAGGAGCGATAAAGCACTCAAATCTATTTGGTCTAATCAATGAAGTGGTGATGGAATTCCATACCATGGAGTCCAAAGCAATCATAGTTAAATGACAATAGCTCAATTTATAGCTAACTAATATGTCATGATACAAGTGGGATGCCATGACACAAATGAGGTTGTAGGCTTACAAGCTACCATAGTGATGTTTATTTTCAAGTGAGATCATGCTAAGAAGGTGGTATCACAAGGTGAGGCTAGAAACTCAAGAGACTTTGGGAAAGTTGTGAGTTAGTTACAAAAGTAGCTTGTCTTTGCTCAAACAAATTTATAGAAAATAGCAGGAGAGTGGATCACAAGATTTGAAATAGGAGATAGTGAGTATGAATTTAGTTGTATGATCTCTAGATGGATCTATTCTATCCAATGGAATGAATACAACCAAAATAATTGTGGGTCCAGTATCCCCTAGGAACGTAGACCCTAGGAAGCTCTTGCAAGAAAGTCTTTCCTTACCCTTCGACCTAGGAGAAAATTCTTTCATAGATTTAATTTAAAAGGATTCAAATTTTTGGAACGTTTAGCAATTTTTTTGACCTGCATCCTACTCAAGGTAAGTTTCATGTCTTGATAGAGCTTTTGAATATGGCTATTGCCCAAGCAATTAGAAATCTAGTGTTCTTAGGCTCTCATCTTAACATTGACTCCATTTGTATATGGGCCTTATCCAAATGGAAATCACAAGGGCATATGGAGTTAGTGCACTCCTAAAAGAGTTATTTCTCATCAAGTTTAAATGTGTTAAAGACTTGATCTGAATACTTGAATGAGACCGCTAGTTCTTTGGCAGATGTGGCCTCTTCCTATGGAATGGGGTTTGGGCCTTAATGTGAACACCCAAGGTATCAACTCAGCTCTATAATGGGTAAGACTCCTTAGCCTTCCTATATAGTTATGGTATGAGGATATCCTTCTTGGGATAGTGAGAGTCATAGGTGAACTCATCTTGTTTGACCTTTCCACTAAATCCAAATTAAGAATAGTCTACGCCAAAATGTATATCAATGTGAATCTAGAAGATGAGTTGCTCAGATCCATAGAGTTGGTATTTGACAATCTCTCTTAGGTTTAGGAAATAGAATATGAAAACAAACCTTCTTTCTATACTTTCTACAAAATACAAGGACACATTGATTCCCATTGTCCCTTAAATAATAGCCATCTTGGCCATAAGAAAGCATTGCTTCAAAAGGATTCTTTTGATCCCCTATCCTGCAGTAAGAAGGCAACAAGCTTGTCCAGAGATTTCTCCTAGTTTTCTCTTAATACTAGGAAGTGATGTCGACCTTCAATTCATAAATAAAGGGAGATCTTATATGGCCCTTTTCCTAGGTAAGTCCTACAAAAATCCTTTTAAGCAATTCTTCTCTTGACCCTCTCCAAGAAAAACCCTTTGCTTGTTTGGAAGGAGAATTTTTTCTAGACATGGAGGAAACAAATGTCCCCCAAGAGGAGGATTAAATTGAAGAAAACCTCTTGGACATTTACTCAACTCTCAAAAAGAAATGAGATCTCAAAAGAAAAAAAGTGGAGTATATGTTTGCAATGATAGAAATATAGGCAAAATTTTGAACCATGACCTTAGAAAGAGATAAACAAAGGAAAAAATAGCCAATGCCTCACAAACTATCTTGGTTTGGGGAGGAAAGGAAAACCATCAAATGTAATCCAATTTTGAATCGGTGCTTAGAACTAAACTTTCCTTAGCTCTAGGTAGAGGGAATAAATATCAATCCAATCCTCACAAATAAAGATCCTTTCTTGTAATGTGTCCCCAAATTGTCCTTCAAGAAATTAAATTTGAATAATCCAATTCTGAAAAGGTGGCAAAAGCTATTTGGAAGAAATCTAAATTTTTGTCCAGCCATGCCCAAGGAGCCTCAAGTGGGTTATTATGTCTATGGGACTCCCAAAAGTGAAATGCAGACATATCTCTAATGCATGTCATTAATAGCATCATTTTATATTATGATTTATCAATCCGGGATGGTGTCCAAGGCTGTCTATGATAGAATATTAGGGCAGCCTACTTTTTTAGACATTTAGATTACAAGCATTTGGTTGGGTGAAACAGATTTTGTTTTAGCCTTTTTGTGTCACACTAAACCTAGTCTATAGAATGGAAACTTGCAAGAATTAAAAACTAATT
Source organism: Wollemia nobilis (assembly GCA_028583015.1). Classification (NCBI taxonomy): domain Eukaryota; kingdom Viridiplantae; phylum Streptophyta; class Pinopsida; order Araucariales; family Araucariaceae; genus Wollemia; species Wollemia nobilis. The sequence goes on from JAQPPZ010017235.1 coordinate 21,581,363, forward strand.
CTAATTTGCAGGAATTGAAATACTAAATTAAAATTCTAAATTACTTTTGCAGAATTGAAATTTTGTTGAGAAGGAAAACCTAAATTACACTTGTAGAATTGAAATGTAGTTACACTTGCAAAATTAAAATGATGCTTGGAAATAATATTTATGCTAAGAACACTTGTCAGTGCCCTATCATAGAAGGTCATCAAGCTTCTGCTACAATAATTGATAGTGAAAATGAAAGCTACTAAAAATTGGTAAAAGTTGTTGAAATGAAAGAAACCAAAGCAATACTGCAATTTTGCTAAAACATGGAATAGTAGCCAATATATCAATGATCACACACTTAGGAAATCTACAAGTTTACTTTAAACATGGAAATAAATCATGAAACTGCAACAAAGGTTAGTGTGAAACAAAGATGAAATTGACAAGTGTTCAACTAAATTCTGCTGCAGCAGAGATCTGAAGAAAACCTATCAGTCAGTCCTTCTCCTAGGCCTAGAAGTGGCCCTTGCTCCCTTTTCCAGAAGAAGGTTTTGAGAGTTCCTCTTACTTGCTAAATGTCACACACTCATGCATAACAGAGATGATGAAAAACTGCACTTTTATTTATTCTAGAAACAACATTACACTTTTTTGTTGTTGCATTCTATTACAATCTGATATCTATTGCTGCTAACTTCTATTTTCCTAATAGCTCTACTAGTATGGGAGTTGTATTATTTATAATTTCTAATTCCTATTTTACGTGCACAAAATATCCTATTGCTATTTTACATTTGATTTGCCTAATATTCTGCAACTGACTGGGTCTATTTTAGGACAGGGTAGGTTGCATCATCAGGTGTTTTCTTGTGAGATGTGTCTCCTGGTAGTAGGGAACGGTGGGAAAAGTTGTAGGAGGTTTTTCCTATGTCTCCTCATCCTTGATTTACCCGTTCAACCGCTAAAAACATCAAAACATTCAAAATATGAGTGTTCCCCTGTTATTCCAGAGCATCTTCGGAATAACCGGTTGTAGGTGTACTTTATGCCCAAAATGTGTTTAGAATGTCCGTTTCAGCAGGTTTGTTTGGGTAGGCCATTTATTCCAACTTCCAGGAGGTGATCCCAACTAATTTCATCCTTCTTCATTGGTAAATTTTGGGCCTTGCCATTTATTGGTAGTTGGCTGGAATTTACACAGAAATTCTATGAAATCTTGTTTCTACTGCACAGTTACAGTCTTTTGGTGCTATTTTCCAGATTCAGGTAAATTAGCACATGGGAAATATAAATCATAAAGACATATAATGTTGCTATTAAAATCATGCATGCCATTCATCAGTAAACCATGTTAAAGTAATGCAAAACTATACAAATACTGCAAAAACAGAGTATAATGTTCCTAAACACATTAATCATGCAAATACTTGATATATAGTGTATTTAAATCAACTTAATTAGCATATAAAACATATCACAAGGTTTTTAGGCATTTGTTGATGGTTCAAAATATACTATGACTGAGGCAATTTCAAGCCTCATCAATCTCCTCCTCAGAAAGACTATCTAATATCCTTTTTCTATAAAGAGTCCAAATGTAGATGGGTCCTTTCTAACATCTATGCCCTAAACTCTATTTTTGGTAGAGTTTATTTATGGAATACCCTTAGTCAGATGAGGGATTTCTTTAGTGGTAAGGTGTGGATTGTAGCAAGGGAATTTATCTCCACTCTCTATCCATATAATAAAAATGGGGATAATCTAGTTATGTCTAAAGGCCTCAAGGATTTTGCTTAGTTTGTGTACAATAACGAGCTAATGGACCTAGACTTGAGAGGATCCAAATTTACCTAGAGTAATAAAACAATCGACAACTAGTTGATCCATATTAGACTTGATAGGATTCTTATTTCCATGGAAGAGTTGACCCCCTTTAGGGATGCTACCCTAATATCTCTCCCTAAAATTGGCTCTAACCACAACTTGCTAGTTTTGGAGGTCTTTTTCTCAAATAGGCATTTCAAAACCCCTTTCAATTTCAAGGTGATGTGGTTCCACCATGAAGATCTTGTTCCCTATGTGGTTGGCTGGGGTGCTCAACAATTCTCTAGACCTCTGCTTCTCAAATTACCAAAAATCTCCATTTCATAAAATCTAATATCAAAGATTGAAACAAATCTATTTTTGGACATCTCTTTCACAAGAAAATTGGACATAAAAAAGTAGTTGAGCGACATTGAAGTCTCCATTGTGGAAGGCAACTTCTCTACTAACACCATAATCAAAGAAAAAATCTCCTAGATAAATTATGCAATACTCTAGCCTATGAAGAATCCTTCTAGAGATAAAATTCAAGAGCCCTCTCGCTGAAGGACAGGGAATGCAACACCAAGTTTTTTCATGCTTATAAGTTTCAACAAAATTAGGGAAGTAGTCAAAGTTAATGGCTCGTTGACTGAGGATCTCCTAGAAATCTAGGTTGAAATTGTTAGTTTCTATGAAAAGTTACTTGGGCCTAGGGAAATCGACAAGGACCAGGTTGTGCATAGGTTTCTTGTCAATATCCCTTCTATCCTCTCCCAAGATCTAAACTCCTACTTGACTAGCCCTTTCTCAGTGGAGGAAGTGAAGTCGAAAACCTTATCCATGATATGGAACAAAGCTCTTGGTCTCGACGATTTCCCTACTCGAATAGAAGTTGTAGTGTCCATCTATGAAATTTAGAAGATGCATCACATCTCTAGATATTTAAACTCCATATTTTTTATTCTCATTCCCAAAACGACAGGAGCTAAATATTTCAAAGACTTCATACCCATTAGCCTATGCAATTCCCTTTACAAAATCTTGACAAAGGTTAAGGCTAATAGACTCAAAAAGGTATTGTCCCTTATTATTGATCCTTGTCAAGGTAGTTTTGTTGAAGAACAACTTATAATAGATGGCATCATAACAATTCATGAACTTATTCAATTTGAGGAAAAAAGTGGGAAAGTCTCTCGGGATTTCTTGCTCAAGATCTTTTCCAAATTTGGTTTCCACCAAGACTGGATAAATCTTACTAGGTAATGCATCTCCTTGACTATGTTATCTATCATTGTCAATGGAGCCACTATAGGGTTCTTGAGGAGCTTTAGGAGGCTATGGCAAGGAGACCCTCTTTCCCCCTATCTTTCCATTATCTTGGTTGAAGCTCTAGGGATATCCTTGAAAGTTGCTTTTGCTAAGGGGTTTATCAATGAAATTAGACCAGCCTCTACCCTTAATATGATCTCCCATCAATAATTCACTAATGACACCATCGTAGCCACAAGCTCCTCAATATTGTCGGCTAGAGTTGTCAAGGATATCCTGAGCATCTATGAAAATGTTGTTGGGTAGAAAGTCATCTTCTTGAAGAGTAAAGTGTTCTTCCTCAACACCCCTCTAGAAGGTAAAGAATGATTGCTCAGATCCTTGGATGTGAGATTTTAGATCTCCCCTTGAGCTACCTAGGGATACCCCTTTTTAAGGATAAAATGAAAGATTATCTCTCGACCCCAATCCTTGAAAGAATCCAAAAACAACTAGTGGGCTAGAAAGGAGCGCTCCTTAGTCAGGTGGGTAAAGTCCAACTTGTCAAAGCTACTCTTCAAAGCATTCCCATTTTTTCACGTCCCTTTTCAAACTTCCTATTTCCATTTGCTAGAGAATTGAGAAAATTCAAAAATCCTTCCTATGGTCTAGTTCAAAAGTTCACATAAGAATCCCTCTGATGGCTTGGGAATAGATTTGTTCAAAGAAGGAAGCATGAGGTCTTGGATTTAAGAAAATCAAATAGATGAACTATGTCTCAATGTCAAAGCAAGGATGGAAGCTCCTAAGACAAGTCGATTCAATATGGGTCCACATTCTCATAGCTAAGTACCTTTTTCAAGGAAGAAATTTCCTAGAGGAACCCAATCCTCCCAAAGGTTCCACTTTTTGGAACAACCTCCTCAAGACTAAAAATCTCATCCAAAAAGGAGTAAGATGGAAACTAGGCTCTATAACTAGAATAGAATTCTAGAGAGATCCATGGATCTCAGATTCCCCTCTTATCTCCAATACTAAACTGAAAATTATCAAACCTCTTACCTCTCATATATTTAGGCCCAAATTCTATTGATGGAAGGAAAGTTTGGAAGTATATTCCCAGCTTAAACTTAAATGACAGAGAGGAGAAAGCTAGGAAAGAGTTATCTAGGATGCTAAGAACTCATTTCATCCAAAATTCTAATATTGAAGACTCCCTGATTTGGAAGGTAAATAACAGTGGTCTCTTCTCGGTCAAATCATCCTACTTCATGAAGGAGGAAGAGAGGGCGGGCTGGTTCTCGGTTAAATATGTTTGGCTTAACAACCTCATCCTAAAAATTAATTTTTTCTTTTGGTTGGTTGTCCGAAAAAAGATCCTCATTATCAATAACCTCCAAGAAAGAGGAATGGCCATTCCTAATAGATGATACCTGTGTAAGGCCAACTATGAATCTTCTCACCATATTTTCTTGACCCATCCCTTCTCCCAGAATGTGTTCAATTATCTATTAATTTTATTTGGCTTTTACTGGGCATCCCCAAAAGCATTAAATACTTGTGCTTCCAATGGTCCCCCTCTTTTCTAATGGGCAGCTGCACTCCCTTTGCATCCTATGCTTGCCTCATTGCCTTTGGGGGATTTGGAAGGAAAGGAACAACAGTAAGATCAAGAATGATCATAAATATCCCATATCCATTGGTATTAGAATCGTTGAAGCAGCAAAAGAAAATTCCTCCATCATCCCCTCCCTTGATGAGAAGGAAATAGATTCAGATTATCGTTTATATGACTATCTTGGTCTTTCCAACAGACTTCTTCAATCCTCTATGCTAGGCAAGGTTGATTGTTCCCAAGTCAAATGGATCCCCCCACCCCCAGGATGGATAAAGCTAAATTTTGATAGGACTGATAAGGATAACCCAAGAAACTCTAGGGTCGAGGGTGTAATCAAAGATGACAAAGGCCAAATTCTCCTCACTTATGTGAAAAATCAAGGATTTCAATCTAGCCATTTTGCCAAGAGCCCTATTCCAAGGAATAAAACTTTTGGACAAGATGCCCATCAAGAAGGTAATTATCAAAGGTGACTCCATGAACATCATCAACACTTTGAAAGGATCTCAACCTCTGACTTGGAGTATTGAAAACCTTATGGAAGAGGCCAAAATATTCATTTTGCTTCTAGAAAACACAATGATCCAACATGTTTACAGAGAAGGAAACAAGGCTATGAACTCCTTAGCTAACCTCATCATCCTTCAGGAGGACCTTTCAATTTGGAGTGATAGTTTCCCCCATGTTGTCATGCATGAAACCCTCAATGATACTTTTGTTTCTTCCAGTTGACCTTTGTTTTGACCACCCCCCATGGGCCTTCCTCTAGTTTGGTTCAAGCTCGTGTTTTTCCTTTCCTTTTTAGGTGTCTTCTTTTCTTCCCATGAAGTTTGTTAGTGATTTTTCCCTTCTTTCCAACTTCTTCATTCAGATGTGTCATCACCCTTGCTTGATGTATCCTCTCGTTATGTGGCATTATTCTTCTCTTAGTCTGGTTCTTCCTTGTCTTCCCTTAAGGCTAGCTAAAATCTTTTACTACCTTTCTAGCTTGATGTGTTCTCTTTTTCTAGTGTCTCTTCGTTTTGTCAAGCTTTGGAGCCATGTCATATCTCAAGCCTATGGTGATATGTTGGCTTTTGTTTGGCCCATTTTTCCTCGGGATAAAGAGACTTCAGTTTGGGAGAATGCTTCTCCTAAAATTTTGTAAGACTCAACCCCATTTTCTTCCTCATGCAGCTTGATTTACCTCCCTCAAGATGGCCAAGTTGGTAGGGAAGGCCCACCATCATGACTTGGATTGGTTCTAGAGAGGGCACCTATTTCGCCATCGCCTCTCCTGACATGATGTGTCAGACTATCAAGCAACCTCAGATATGTTCCTAGAAGAATGTCATCACCCTTGTTTTATACTTTGGGAACCCCTCCCAGCAAGTCAATGATCCTTTTTGTTTTGTTAGACTATCAAACCTCATTTTCCTCACATTTTTTTTGATGTGGTAAAGTTATAACCAATCTCCCATCCCATGAGTTGTCTCCTCTTAGATCCCTTTATTCAAGCCCCCAATTGGCCTTGGGACTAGAAGCCACTCCCCACACTTTCTAATGATAGCCAAGGTACCAAGATTTCAAATGTCTCCTCATGCCACATGAAGGGGTTGGCCCCAAGGAGGATTTGACGAAAGGAGGTGGATAATATTCTAGCATGGGACATGATTTTCTCATGAAAAGGGCCCCTCCTTTCAGAATTTCTCTGTCACATGGCACAGGATGCAGTTGTTATATGTGGGATCATATTGGCATGTTGCATCACCACCATTTCTTTCTTCATTTTCCCCCCTCGCTATCCTTTCCTCTCAAATATTTAGTTGTATTTCCTAGGCAGGTCTAAAAATGGGTGACGATGGTCGTTGGTGGAGCTTGTTATCCTTTCTTTGGACAAGGACGTAGAGGATATCCTTGGAGTTGGTGGTTTTCTTCCCTTGTTAAATAAATTATATGGTCATGACAGGGATCTTTCAATGGAGTTAGCCCATACTTGGGATGAAGGTAGAGTAAAATCTAGGGGCTTCGTATTTTCCATCACTGTGGATCTTATTGTAGAAGTCTTGGGTCTCACTCTTGCTAGGGAATTCATTAATAGGTAAAAGCATTCCCTAGCAAAAGAGTTTATCATATTTTGTGACAAAGGGGAAAGCATGGATAAGTTTCAGAACGACATCCTTCAGGAATCCCTTCAAGACAAAATTTTTATTCCCATTATGCACTACTTCACTCTGGATGGGCAGACATCCATCATCGGGAGCTTCCACTTCGGCTTTCTTAACCACATCTGACTAAAGAAAAATATGAACATTCTGGCATTCCTATTCGAATCAATCAAGAAATCCATGAAGTGCAAAAATGCAACTCATCTTTTTTTATTCACCAAGGGCTTCTCAAGTTAATGTTCCTACACATGACAAAGAAGGAAGGCCATAGGGCTTTGGTGAGCCTTGTCCTAGGCCTCAAAATCCCTTCAAGTGCAGCAAGACATAGCACTCCCCTAGAGATTTCAAGGAAAGGTCTTGAGGAGGTGGTATGTCATGCCAGAATCGAGTCTGACATGGTTACTAATGGCATACCCACAAAAGGTTAAAATAAAATAGTGAGTGGGGATACTCCTACTGTACACAGGAGTGGGATCAAGATAAAAAAGGACTTAGAGTAGGGTGGGGAGCTTTGGTTTCTTCCAAATATAGGATTGAGATCCAAAGACGGTCCAAACATCTAAAATTTTAGGTTGAGAAATAAAGCAGCTCTCCTACTCATGTCACATCTAAGCACAATTTAGAGGACTCCTAAAAATCCTTCCCTAACCCCACACTTGACAAACTTGGCAATGCAACGTTCCCTCATTCTCCTGCCCTAAAGAATACCGTGTAGTGTAGTGCTTCCACTGCTAAGAAATCCTTTATGCGGAGGCTTTTAATTCTGTCTATAAATCACAAGGATCATCTTTATAATTTGACTGACCTTATTTTTTCTCTGTAGAGGGTTGGTAAGATAACTCTTACCTATTCCTAGGAAGCGACCCTCCTCTTGGAGGACTACAAGAAAAAGCTAGACGATTCCAAAACCAATGACTTTATGGATACACCTATAGTCGAAGTTGACCTTTAAATATCCTAGGTGGATCCCTCTCTCTCCCCTCTATGTTTCATGTCCTTCTCGCTATCTGATGTCTTTGTTTCTTTTTTTTTGTTGATAGGATCCTCCTCTTATAGTTGAATCTCGATTGATCCTTTCTTTGTTTCTTTTATGAGGTTCTCCTTCAGTCCTCTCTTTGAGGCTCTTTTTCAATTGTAAAAGGTTCGAGGACCCTTTCAAAACCCTTTCTTTCTACCAATCAAAAAAAAGCTTTGTAGACAATAGAGCAAATGCGCCATGATGAGATCACTCAACTACAAAAAGACCTCACCACTATGAAAGAGAGGATGATATATTACAAGATAACCTAATATGGGGCCATTCCTATAGGTCAAAGAGTTCCTTCTCTTTCTACATGGACGAGGTTCAAATCTTGGACTTACATGTATTCATAGTCATAAAGGAGTGGGTCTTGTCCCAGATACAACATCTGACACATGAGGGCTATGAGGTTTATGATACCACATTTTTTATGATGAGATTTTATATATGCCAAATGATATAATATGTATGATACATGATGTACAAATGGCATGATTTGATATAATATGATTTTGATTTTTGATATTTAGATCCACTTGTGAGTTGATAATACAATGATTTGATTTGATTATGCTTTGAGTTGCTTAGATGTTTGATTTAGATATGATGATGCTCAAATGATATGATGAATGGATGAGTTAGATTGGTGATATTGTAATAATGGATGCATAACAAACTAGTCATGTTTAATGTACAATGTATGTAACTAAATTACACATGCAGTCATAAACAAATTAAAAGGATGTCCCTAATTGAGATATTTAAGAACACAAGTGCTTTGACATGACCCATATTTTAGATTTTGGCGAATATAATAAGTTTTAGATGTGCCTTGAGAAGTCGTCAAGAACTCATAGTTGTTGAATGATATATGATGTGCCTTAGATAAATATTCAAGGACTTTGTATGATGATAGTTGTGCCTGAGAGGGACTTTGAGATTTAACTATGCCACAAGGGACATTTTAAATGGGATTTAACTATGCCTAGAGGGACTTTAAGATTTGCCTTAAAATAAGAACCCCAAGACTTTTGTTGTATCACATGGGTATTTAGATCTTCCTTGGATAGAATACCCAAGGACTTCTATTGTGATATAAAGAACTTTGGATTTACAATGGATGAATGTCCAAGAACTTTTGTTGTGCCATAAAGAACTTTGGATTTGCCTTGGACAGACACCCAAGGACTTCTATTATGCCACAAAACACTTTGGATTTTCCTTAAACAAACACCCAAGGACTTATGTTGTGCCATAAAGGACTTTAGATTTGCCTTGGACAAGTGCCCAAGGACCTCTATTGTGTCATGTAAGGCTTAAGATTTACCTTGGATAAGATAGCCAAGGACTTTTGTTGTGCCATAAAGGACTTTATATTTACCTTGGATAAGATACCCAAGTACTTATGTTGTTCCATAGAGTACTTCAAATTTACCTCAAATAAAATGCCAATGATTTCTACTATGCCATATAGGACTTTAGATTTACCTTTGATAATATACCCAAGAACTATTATGCCATAAACTATTTTGGAGTTGCATTAGACAACACTGTAAGACTTCTATTGTAGCATATGGGACTTATAGATTTAGAATTAGCTATGCTCGAATAGACTTTAGATTTTATATTGTTTTATGTTATGAAAGTCTAAACAATACGTACAAGACTTAACCAAACCAGCCATAACAAAATAATACTTTATATACAAGATGCTTTATAATATAAAAATATGTTAAATGTCTTTGATAATACAATGTGATGTACTTCAATAGTATGATTTTGCTTTATGTATAAAATATATACAAGTTGATAAAGACAAACGTTTACTAATGATTAGCAAGGTATAACCAAAAAACACAAGAAAATCTAGATAAATAAGATTTTGCAAGCTTCTGAGATATGCTTTGTAGATAGATGAGAGAAACCTTTAGAGATGATGGATTGGAGATGCGAATTATCTTATTCCTATTAATGAAAGAAATTTGGTGGACCTACATAGTGCAAGTTTTTGAGGCCACTTAACATATTGAATAAGTCCAAAAGCAACTTGTATCAAATGAAAATATTATATTTCCCCATGCTTGTATGTGTTTTAGATGAATTTTGTGGAACTACATAGATGCATATATGCACTCTGCTTAAACCACAAGACATTTTGCAGGGGTACAAAAGCAATACAAAAAAAAGATTGATTGCTAAGGTGAAACAATATTGTTGTTAACCCTAGTTTACGAGGTAAATAAAGTTGATAAGATTTAGTTGCATGTGATTTAAGAAAGATAAGTTGATTAAAAATTAAAAAATCATTTACAATTGTGGTTTTGGTTGATATGTTTCCTTTTCTTTTAGTGGATATGCTATTTAAAAAGAATGATGATAAGGATGTCACGGACAAGACAGACATTTAATATCATCAACACCCATGATTTCATGGTATTCATCATTTAAATCATTGTGAATGTGTATTGAAAAGATTGGAAGAATTTGATAGCTGAAGCAAAGCTAAAATTTGAATAATAATCTTCAGATAGAGATGAAAGAAGATGGATCAACATTATAGCACATTTGGTTCTTGTGATGATCTATCAAGGAGAGAAAATATAGCTTCACTTTCCCTTTAGTAGATTATTTTAGAACCAAGCCCAACGATCTTGATCAAGACTTTATCATAACATAATTTGTGAGAGGAAGAAATTTATCCACTATTTCCTCATATGAGTAAATTATCCTATAACAAAATACGAGGCTCTTAAGTTGATAATACTAAAAGAATGTTGAAACAAAGATAGAAATCCACTCTCATTAGATTCCTACCAAAAAGGGAAAACAACTAACCCTTACTAGTTTCATCTTATGATTATCTTCCTGGGTACCATCATTGGCTGGCAACAAAAGATACTTGACGAAGAAGGTGGCTCTTCAAGGATAGGATGAAAGTTGATAATAAAACATCCTTATATGTTCCATATTCTAGATGAAGCTTAAAATGTGATAGACGACAAAGAATATCCACTCTCGCTAGTGACATAGCAAATAAAAATAACTCAACCCTAGTCAGTGTTATTATTAAAATGTCCTCATGGACACCATTGTTGTATCAACAAAATCATATAAAAAGAAAAAGCTTAAAAAGGATGAGAAGATGATGGTGCAAGGTTATGACATGATAACAAGGCTCTTTAGATGCAAACAAAGTCAAAAGCCTTTGAACAACAATATGTATCTACTCTGGTCAATGCCCTAACAAAAGAAAAAATAATTATCCTAGCTATTATCATTATACACTTAACATTGTGTATACCACTACTAGATCAACGACAACCAAAACAAAGGTAAAGCTCAAAAAATAAAAGACTACAAACAAAAGATAAGATATAAAAGATAAAAGATATATAATAGATAAGAGGAAGTCATAAGCCGAATAAACCTCAAATATAAACAAAAGAAAAGTTGTCATTGTTGATTCATACAAAGACAACAAATGTCAACAAAAAATAAAATATATAAATGCAGATAAAGAGCACTTAGGTCAAAGACACTTATTTTATTAAGCATAGTATCTCTAAAAGTGCATGATATTAATTGATTCTTTAAGCTCATTTTTGTCAAAGTGTGACCAAGCAATATGCTTCTAAACCATACTTGATGATTACAATGAATAGACCTAGCCAATTGAACTCAAACTTGCCCTTAAGGTTTGCTTTGGCATGGGTATTCTTTTGGTTTTCTTTTAAAACCAAATAACCAACCTCAAAAAATCAGGTTTTGACCTTTTTGCTATAGGCTCTTTTAAGCCTTTGCTACTAGAACCTAAGGTGTTCTAAGGCATAGATGTACTTTGTATTGAATAGCTCTAGCTAAATGAGTCATTCTAGATGATATCATTGGCAAAATCATCTTGCAAGAGGATCCATACTCACAAAACCTTGAGCTTAAAAGGAAAGTGGCCTTAAATCCCTATACCAAGGCATAAATAAGGAGTTGCACTTGTCGAGATTCTAACATTAGTGTGATAGGCCACCCAAAGAGCAACATGGTACGGTAAATGCCAATCTCACCCCAACTTATTGACAAGCTTCTTAAGGATTTTGACAATGGTTTTGTTGGAAGCTTCAACTAACCCATTACCATAGGGGTAATATGAGGTAGACCACTTGTCTTGAATATGATATTTAACACAAACTTTCTTGATATATTTATTCTTAAAAGGAATTTCATTGTCCAAAATTATGACAAATGGAATCCCATACCTTCAAACAAGTTGCTTCTAGATGAACTTAGACACTTGGATACCAATGGTAGAGGCTAAGGGCACAACTTCAACCCACTTGGGTAAAATACTTGGTGACTGTTATAATGGACTTACGTCCATCAAAGGGATTGATCTTCCCATTAATATCCATTCCCCAAATGAAGAAGGGTTAGAGGATGTAATATCCATTCCCCAAATGAAGAAGGGTTAGGGGATGTAATGGACTACAAGGCTTGGGATAGTGTGTGGATAAGGTTGTCATGTCCTTGACATTTGTGATTCCCATTAATATCCATTCCCCAAATGAAGAAGGTTAGAGGATGTAATATCCATTCCCCAAATGAAGAAGGGTTAGGGGATGTAATGGACTACAAGGCTTGGGATAGTGTGTGGATAAGGTTGTCATGTCCTTGACATTTATCACACTGCTTGATTTAGTCACATGAGTCCTTTCCCATGGTTGGTAAATAGGAGCCCATCCTAAGCAGCTTCTTAGTAATTCTATGTCACTGAAGTGACCACCACAAGACCCACCTGGGGCTTCTTTGACAGTCGCTTAAGCGTCAGTTTGGTCTAGACACCTCAACTAAATTCCATCAAGGCTGCATTGGTACAAGATATCACCAAAATGACATGTAAACATGCTCTTTGCCTTAGGTTCTTTTGTCTGTTTTTAGTTAAAGTTTCTAGCAAAGTTACATCTTTTACATAGTTCTTGGTACCAAAGGCTGGTCGAAGGATCACCTTCTAAGGTGAAGACTCCTAAAGGAGAAAGTTTAGTTTCTATGGTTGCAGGCTGCCTAGTGATCAAGGTTGCTTTGCTCATATTCAAGCTCTAAAGGGGATGTTGAAGGATCTCTAAGAAGTCGAATGACGTTGAATGATTAAGGATATTAAAGGAGCTCGAATGGCATCGCTTGTTGCAAATGATAGAGGAGATTAAGTCCTCTGACTGTATATTTCTTGTTCTTCTATCATCTGTTGCGTGTTTCTCCAATTTGGCCAACGTATTTATATGGTGGTATATACAATGAAATGTGAAGAGACAACGCTGGGAGATTAAACAAGTCACCTTCCAATGGTTACAATAAAAGATGGGGTGATTTGGTGATTGACACCCCTTTGTTTTCTCTTGATGCCCTTTGTTGTAAACATATGGCTGCAATGACGGTTGGGTTTAGCGTCTAGCGCCCATTGGCAATAGTGGTGGCAGGGATTAGCGCCCCTGGCGGCCGGCCGGCTCGGTGGCATCCATTAGAACTTCCACCTGGATCAAGAACTCAATGCAATAAACCATAGACCATAGAGCTAAAACCAGGAATAAGAACAAAGTGGTTTTGATTCTGAGTCATTACTTACCCCCTGATTGGGGACTTTCCTGTTGCAGGCGTGTGGCATCTCATGAGCCAAAAATAAAAAATATTAGCAATTTTCCATTTAAATTCATTTATACATATTAGCAAAATATATATATATATATATATATATGGTCAATGTGGATGGTTGGGTCAGGGCGCTCAATGGATAATGCTTTCCACCATGGCAAGCCATGTCATTATGGCCAAGGAGAAGAAGGGAATAACAGAATTAACTGCTAAAAAGATGGGTATGTATGCCACGCCATCTACAATGATTGTGCGTATAAGGCAGTTGGATAGGAGATTGGTGGCAGGGTGTTATGGTCCACATTAATTGGCCGACTCATACCATTATGGTGAGGGAGACCAGCTAACTGGCCACCTCGGCTTCTGGCTTTTGAAAAGCTCCTCGCTCTGCTGCTTTGCTTTGCAACCGTGAATGTAAACATTTTCTAACAGCATTCAATTGGTGCATGAGCCTAGCACAAGCAAATAATGGAGTTTTCTAAGGAATCCAATGTATAGATATTATACAAGCATGCAATTTTCTTGAAAATGAGACTCATTCAAGCCCCATGTTATTTTGGTTGTAATAATGTGGGTCACTGCAAAGGCATTTCCTGGTTTAACAGCAATGTCAATTCCCCAGAAAATTCCTAATTTGGCAAGAAGGTGCCACTTCAACCTGCTACAAAACTTCTGCATGATCTTGCACTCAAAACGTCATGCAAAGATTAAATGTTCTGCAAACAACAGCAAGCATCGTGTCATGAATGAAGATATATAAATCAATACTCTAGCAACACCTTTAAATCTTGCAATCTACCAAAATCAGAAATTTAACCACTGAGATACACAAAAGTACAGACCTTTGCCAGAGCTATCAACCTTATCATTTGCAATTTAAACGATTTCTAAAATCTACTAAGACTTTAAGAGGTAAAGAGTAACGAATTCTTAAAGACCAAAAGACAAGTTACCTTCTAAAACGCCATTTAAACTTTAAATGTATAGAACCAAAATTCCAATAGTCTACTCTCTAACAACCCAAGGATCCTTCGCGCTGCCTAAGTTTTGAATATTATGGAGGTGTCAAATTGATTCTAGAAACCAATATGACGAAGTTTTGGCTGAAAAATTAACAGTTAAAACTGTGGTTTACAAACTATTTGCTCATCATTGAGATCAAAAGCAAGCCTGTATCCACATCTCAAATTCCAAATCTGTTATTCTCCCTGCAAGATGGGGACAAAAATACGTTAAGTCATCCTCTCTGAAATGTAAGACATCCATGACATTATGAAAAAAAGACACAAGCAGGTTTGTCTGCTACTGCATCACCATCTTAATTTCAATGTCGAAAAACACTCCAGGGAAATGAATGTTTAGTCCACAATAAACTTCAAATGCTCTTTAAAATAAATCATGCAGCTGTTGAAGGAAGTACCCTTTCAGCAAATGCTAAGCAATCCAGTTCCGGTAAATTTAAGCAAATGCACTAATAACATTAGCCCTTCACAATGAAATTATTAATAGGCTTTCTCAACTGTATAGCAATTAGCTTTACTTGCGATAGTAATTCTTGAACTCTTTCCTGTTGATCTTCCTTCTGAGGAACTTTGTTTCAATAACATCAAGTGTATAAAGAAGAGGAGAGAGTCCTCTTTCCAACATTCAATCCAATTCCCAATAGCCTGTTCCCTGCATAAGCCTTACAGCGTTCATTATTTATATGCAGTCTAGCATTTCTATGTCTCTGCTATAGTATGGTTGCTTTTGATAAAAAAGCTAATAAATCAAACTCGATATGTGTGATTGAAGACATAAAACCAATCCTAAGCATTAATCCAGCAAAATGAAGAACACCAAGCCTAAACACCAATCTAGCACACTGGCCAATTATCCACTTCAGAATGTCCATGGATCAGTCAGTATATGCAACATCCCCAGAAATACAACAATTTTTTCCTATTACATTGTAGCAGTTTTCTCCGTCTCTGAACTTCAGAGATTTACAAAGAGGGCCAACCATGAAATAATGCCAGGGAATATTTAGTTTCAGACATTGAGAGATCATCTCAAGAATCTGTCATAGGTTCCTGAACTCTCCCCGCTTTATGAATAAGCTCATCAAGGTGCCATGATTTTGTCAATCCTGAGCCAAAAATTTCAATGCTTTCTGAAATTAACCATATTAAGCCACATGTGCCAAAAATACCTTGGAACAACCTTAAAGCACTGCTTTTGGAAAACCACTTCCGTCGTTGTGTCCGAATAACTTCTCATGCAAGTTTTAAATGGCACTTGGAATAATAGATTTTCGCATGTCAAGAACACCTCCGTTTCTTGCCTTATTCACATAATGCTCCATAAGTAAAGAGTACATTGAACAGTGAGCATCGATCATGTTGATCAGAGTTCATTACAGTCATCAAAATTTACAATAGTATCACAGACACAATTATATGAACTTTATGCAAGTCTTCCATTTACAATTATTGCTAATGGAAGACAATGGAGAAATCTTGACATAGTTTATTAGACCTTCTGATATCCTGAATAAATATGGAAAATACTACCAGCCTTTTTTTGATGCCAAATCTGCTCATTCTCAATAGTAGTATATATTCCAACCACCCACATTATCAAGTAATCCAAACAACATGTGAAATGAGGATTATTGATCTAGTGGATTAAGGTATAGCAACTGGTGTTCAAAAGTAATGTTCTCAAGAACCTATATCAAATGTACTCACAATGTAGATGGATATCCATAAGCAACAGAAGAAAACATGGCCCTTCCCAAATTGGCAAGCTTGAATTTGTAGTGCTTCACATGGTCACTTTTTGTTCTGCTCTCTGAAATAAATTTTGAGCCATTTCCCATTTCCCTGCTTTCCGAAGGGCGTGATCAACAAGATCAACAGTGTAAAGAGGAGGAGAAAATCCTTTTTCTAGCATCTCACTGATTCTTTGGTAAGGTGCCTCCCATTCGCCAGCCTTACATTCCTTGTGTATATGCAGACACATCATTTTTTGCCACAGCTTATCAGCTAAAGCATGCTTCTGTGCGTTCCTTAGAAGACTATCAACTAGATGAAAGGTGTGAGAGTAAGCACACCACCCCAAACCCAAAAGTTCATCCAGCCAAGTAGAAGCTGCTTGCCAATTATTAGCTCTACAATGCCCGTGGATCAGCGCCGTATAAGTCACATTGTTAGGAAGGCAGCGAGTCTTCTTCATATCATAAAAATACTTCTCTGCAGCCTTCAAATGGCCCGCTTTGCAAAGGGCACTGATCACAGAATTATACAAATGAATTTTAGGCCTCACACCTTCGGAAATCATCCTAGAAAAAATGTTACATGCTTCCTGAAACCACCCCACCCTGAACATTACCTGTAAAATTATGTGATGGGTTTCCTCATCCTGTCTCAGCCCTTGCGCCGACACAAAGTTAAAAATCCTCAAAGCCTCTTCCACTTTTCCTGAATTGCTAAACTCGTCAATAAGCGTTTTGACCACAAAAGCGCTAGGAAGCACCCCTAAATCACTCACTTTCCAAAAAACTCCCATTGCCTGCTTCAAATGATTTTTACTGCAAAGATTGGGAACCAAAATATCCACAAATCCCCCAAATTTCACAATATGAACACTAGGGTTTTTCTTGTTTGCCTCACATAACTTCCCAATAAGGTTATTAACTGCAGTCCTAGTAGGGCTGAAACCATTACCACACATTTCCTCAAATATCTCCAGTGCTTGCTCTACGTTACCAATCCTACAAAGCCCAATAATAACATTACTGTATGAGAAGCTATCAGGCCGCTCCATTTTCTTAAAAACCGACAAACCCTTTTCAACACAGGCAACCAAATTCTCTTCACTCACAGCATTGCACTTGCACAGAACATAAAGCACATTATTGAAAACCAAATTACTGGGTTTGCAATTAAATCCCCCTACTTCCATTTCCTCAAACACCCACAATGCCTCCTGAATTCTACCCGCCCTACCCAAAAACCTTACCGCGATGGAGACCGTTCTGGAGGTCACCGTTTCGAATTCTGGCGCCGACATGGCCTTCAGTAGGCATCTAAGATCATCAAACAGCTTTCTTCGGCCAAAAAAATCCGCCATATAATCCACGACTTCATTATTGTGCCTGTAATTTTTCTGGCGCCCTGCCCAAGAAAAAAAATCCAAAGTTCTTTCCCTTCCAATCCTCCTGTAATTCTTCAAAACCCCCAAAACTAATTCAGGGCTTAATTTATGCCGATAAATCTTCAAAATTGAGTCGACTCTCTTGTCTTTCTCGGATTCCTCGGATAATAACGTGCAGATCTTCTTCACATCTGACGCGCAGTGGGCTGAAACCTCCACAAAATGTGGCAAAGTATCTCTATATTTAACCTGTTCTTCTTCTTCGTCTTCTTCGGATAGATTGTCCTCCATGGCTGTGTAAGGCTTTCTGCTATAATTTTTTGCGGCTTTACGAGTTTTTGAAGGTGTTGTGGATCGGTCGGCTTTTGGACTTCGCAGTCCAGAAAGAAGTGGGTTTCCGCCGTTTTTAATGTTTCTGCAAGTGAAATACGATGGGCAATGATATATTGTTGCAATTGGTCTTCCTTTGAGATTGGCATGCAAACCTGGTTTGGAGAAAAGGGGTTGATTTATGCGAGATGCGAAGTAAAGAAAATGCTTGAAAATTCTCGGTCGATCCATGAAACATGATATGTTTTCTTGGGTAGGTTTATCAAGGGTTTACCTGTAAATTTCTAGCATTCATCAGTTAAAAAACTTATTTAATCGTTTCTGCAGGATACTGAATGATATTATTGGTGTTTCACCTTGTTGGTGTTTCATATGGATAATCCGAGTTCGAATAATGTGAAAGCTTGTTGGTGTTTCATATGGATAATCCGAGTTCGAATAATGTGAAAGCTTCCTTTTACTATACTATTGATATTGTTGATGTTCTTAAGGTGAAAGTTAAAATTACCATGAGAAAGTCCTTTATTATTATACTTTTTCAATATTTGATTTCACATATTATCATTTGATTTGATTTCACATATCAAAATGTTTGAGTTCACATATTATTTGAAATTTTGAATTTGTATAGGCGAAACAAAATCAGAAATGGATGACATGTTGGGAAATCAACATAAATGAATGCCCAAATGTCAACAAAGACAAAAAATTACCATGATGTTCTTAAGGTGAAAGTTAAAATTACCATGAGAAAGTCCTTTATTATTATACTTTTTCAATATTTGATTTCACATATTATCATTTGATTTGATTTCACATATCAAAATGTTTGAGTTCACATATTATTTGAAATTTTGAATTTGTATAGGCGAAACAAAATCAGAAATGGATGACATGTTGGGAAATCAACATAAATGAATGCCCAAATGTCAACAAAGACATAAAAAATTATGTGAATGAAAAGTTCAGAAGTGGAATGTGGAAAAATGCAAGTAGAAAAAAAATATTATATTGCAAATTTTAACCCAACGTATGACCACAAGGAAAAAGCGTATATAGGCACTGAAATCAAGTGGAAGGAAAAAATACTCATTGCTCAGGTAATGACTAGTTCTCACAGGCTTAGATGTGAAACAGGGAGATGAACAACGTCCAAAGAACAATGGGAAGAAAAGATATATACTCTATGCAGCATAGGGCAGTAGAGATAGAGGAACACTTCATCTATAAATGCCCGAGTTTTTCAGATATCCGTGATAAATACAAAGAAACACTTGGGAACAAGTTTATGGCAGATTTATTTGAATGAATGAAAGAAAGATTTTAATTACGTCCGCGATACCCAAATATGGTCTATGGGACCTCAAATATGGAAGTACAATTACTCAAATCATATCATATGATCTTTAATATCTTTGAGAAGGTTGTTCCTTCTCCTGCTGATTTTTGTTAGCAATTCTCCAACTTTTTTTATTTTACTGTCTTCAAATTAATCTGTCATAAACTCGTTCCCAAGTGTTTCTTTGTATTTGTCACGGATATCCGAAAAACTCGGGCATTTATAGATGAAGTGTTCCTCTGTCTCTACCGCCTCGTGTCGCATAGAGTACATATCCTTTCTTCCCATTGTTCTTTGGGTGTTGTCCATCTCCCTGTTTCACATCTAAGCCTATGAGAGCTAGTCCTTATCTGAGCAATGAGTATTTTTTCCTTCCACTTGATTTCAACGCCTATATACGCTTTTTCCTTGTGGTCATACATTGGGTTAAAATTTGCAATATAATATTGTCTTTTCCTGCTTGCATTTTTCCACATTCCACTTCTGAAATTTTCATTCACATAATTTTATGTCTTTGTTGACATTTGGGCATTCATTTATGTTGATTTCCCAACGTTTCATCCATTTCTGATTTTGTTTCATCCATGTATTCTTTCGCCTATGCAACTCTTCGTCCCTAGCTGCCCTAGGCCATCTATCATTTGTCATTTTTTCTGTTTTTTTCAAGTAACATAACAGCTTGGTCATAGCAATTGCTTGTAAAGGGAACATTCCAGTTTCAGCTAGAATAATTTCATAAGGGGTTGTGGCCTTAATTTTGAGAAAGTTTGTGATTAGATATTTTTGAATCCTTTCTATTTGCCTCCATTTTGCATTTGAAGACAGTAAAATAAAAAAATTTGGGGAATTACTAGCACAAATAAGTAGGAGAAGGAACAACCTTCTCAAAGATATTAAAGATCATATGATATGATTTGAGTAACTGTACTTCCATATTTGAGGTCCCATAGACCATATTTGGGTCTCGTGGACCTAATTAAAATCTTTCATTTCATTTCAAATTACAAGGAAAACACCCCTTATTACTATGCTGAGGAGAATGTAATTCAAATTATGAAGAAGCCCCTATTATTATGCCTCCAATTATACCACTAGTTATACTTCTGAGGAAGTCTTCTATTATTAAATTTTGTTTTCCATGACTTACATATTATCTAATATATAGTTATTTAATTAAATTTTAGTTAAAACCACTACACAAAAACACTTAGCCAAAAAAAATGATAACAGTCACATTAACTTTTGGTTAGGAAAAAAACCAATAATAGTTCGAAGAAACAAAAATTATCAATCTAATGACATTAGTATAGAATAATCATTGAGAGGGTCAAAATTATCCACTGATTGCATATGCTCCCATCCGCCATGTTCATTAAAAGAAGCACCTCAGCCATCATTAACATTATCACCACTGCCTGTGGCATGATTATCCACCTGTCCAAAAGAAGACGCAGGCACACCTCCCCATCCAACAACTGGTTCAGGAGAAGAAGGACGAACATCCCACAAGGAACTATGTTCAGTTTTTTACTTTTGATAAATCGCAACTTTCTTCTTTAGAAGAGAGAAATTATAAAATCACAACTTTCTTCTTTAGAATAGAGAATTTATAAACAGATTCAATTCTCATCTCAATTGAGTTGTTATAACTAAAAACCTACATTATTCTACATAAAATGTTTGAATTATTTGATTTTCAATTTTTTTTAGGAATTTTTTCAATTTTCTATATAAATACAATCTTAGAATTATCTTTCTTGACATTTTTTTTATAATAGCCTTCACAATACCAAAACTTCATCTCAAAAATTGTAATAATTAGTATATTTGAAAGCACGTTAATGTTATAAAATAAAGAAGATATTACCAATGGAAAACATTAATCATTATTTCATTCACACAATCAACTTTTTTTGTCAGCTTTAACTAAACATACTACTTCACTTAACCTAAGAAAAGAGAATTTAACTTCACAATCCTCAATTCAAACCCCTCTAGCTATCCAAAGAGAATTTAACTTCACGATCCTCAATTAAAACCCCTCTAGCTATCCAAAGAGAATTTAACTTCATGATCCTCAAGTAAAACCCCTCTATTGGCTAACCTATATGCACATTTGTTTCCTTCCTTTAACGTATGTATGTGTAAACTTCTATAGCGAGGTCTTGAATTTCCACAATTATCTCTTGTATGTTCCATGGAACCTTTTCATTCCTTAAAATTGTATTTATTACTATGAGTGAATCACCATCCATCCATACTTTATTCCATTTCATTTGTTTGCATATTTGGAACCATTCCAAAGCCACCCAAGCTTCAACTTCATTATTTGTCTTAAATCCACTATTGAAAGCATAATGAGAAAAAATCTCTCCTTTATTATTTCTAATTACTCTTGTTGTTCTTGGATTTCCTTTATATGCTCCATCAAAATTCAATTTAACCAACTCCACATATGGCGGTTTTCACTTTATATTATTTATCTTCCTTTTGTTTCTCTTGTCCCCAACATCATAATTCCATTTGATTACTTGACTTCATCTATCAAGGCTCTCTATTTCTAAATTAGGGATTGGGTGAGTTGATAGGATTAGTTTAGACTCCTCTATGGCTAAACAAAAAAAATCATTACCTCCAAATTGTTTTTCTTTTCCTTAAATATTCTTCTATTCCTTTCTAGCAAAATAGTCTAAAGTATTATATCTTTTGATATTTCTCAAATTATTTGTAAAGCATCACTTGTAAATGTGCTCTATCATTGCTTTAATCATTCCTCAATTCTATCATTCATTTACCAAACATATTAATAATCCAATGCCTAGTTTCCAGAATATTGAGCAGGGTCCCAAGAGGTGGTCTATACTCTCCTCCATTTTACAAAGAACAAATTTTGAAGGGCCATGAAAACCCATGTTCTTAAGGTTATCCCAGGATAAAATTATTCTATGACCTATAGTCAAACAAACCTTTTACCTTTAGAAATGCTCGAGCTATCCCAAATATCTCTCCATATTCTTGTGATATTTCTATTTTGAGGGTGCTTTATATTATATCCACTTCTTGTTGTGTATTCTCCTGAGCTATTCAACTCCCAAATCAACTTATCCTTGGCTCCCCTCAGAATAATTATTTTTGTTATCTTTTTACTCAACTTCCTCCTAGCATCAATGTGTTGTATACTTGTAAAAAAATCTTCTTTCCATTTGTATCTCCCTAATTTATTCTTGTACAAAATGTTTGAAACACTATCACCATATTTTTCTTGAAGTAATATAATCCATGGTTTCAAAATTGGATCTAGATTGAGTGGTTTTTTATTACACCAAGTATCCATCCAAATAGAATTTTGTTCTCCAGTTCCCACCACCCATATTAAACCTTTAACCACTAGATCAATTAATTTTTTAAACCGTTCCATAGTACAAAATCATTTTCACACTCGCTGACAAGATGGCTAACCTATCGCACTCCCTTTCTCATAGGATGGACAATTTTGATTTCCAACGTGCCACCATGTCACCTACCACCAATTCCTTGGCAAGTTTCCTACCTCCGTCACAGCCACCTCCACCTCCTCATCAACCACTCCACCAAAATATTCAAGTCCCTACTTTTGATCCTAACCTCAATCAGTCCCCTTCTCATCGTTGAGTGGAATACCTCAAGTCATATCTCAGTATTAACCCCATGTTAGTTACAGACCAACTCACATTTGCGAGAAAATTTCATCACTAGTATTGTTGGTGGCAGTGTGAATGCCCTAATAACCAAACTTGGGTTTCCTTCCACAATTGTTTTTTCAACCAATATGAAGACACCTAGGACTAATCGTTCTTCAGTCATCTTACTCTACTCAAGCAACTAGCATTCATTGAAACATACATGGATGAGTTCCAAGCTCTACAAAACTGTATAACTTAGTCTTTAGATTGACAATCCATCATCGACATCTATGTTTCAAGACTAAAATACTGCATCCAACTTTGACTAAAGACAATGCCCATCAACACTCTTCAAGAAGCTATTTCTATGGTAAAAGTCATTGAAACAAAGTTTACCAATGAGTGCTCCAGGTTTTCTAAAAGAGGCTCATCTAGTTTTCCTTGCCCCTAACCTATCAATCCACTGCAACTACAATCAAATGATTCGTACCATCCTCTAGCAGTAGAACCAATCGACTTCATTCATGTTTTTGCAACCAAAGGCACTCGATGACGAGAAGTCGGTCTATGCATACGATGCTCAAAGAAATGGATCTAGGATCATCCATGGTTTTTCCATGCTCAATATGTCATCTTCACCATGACCCAAAACTTTCACCTGATGATGAACCTGACCTCGATGACGAACCACTATATGAACCAACTCTCAATCAACCTGATGAACCCCAACCTAATGTCTCCCTTGTTACCATCTCCTCCACTTCATGTCTTGAACCACTATGAGTTAAAGGCACCCTTAGGAAAACCCCTATTACCATCCTTATTGATGGAGGTGCCCCCCTTAAATTTATTGGCATTGCTCTTGCTTGCCAATTAGACTTGTTCATTATCCCTAAAATTAGGTTCCCTTGTTCCTTTCTAGGCTATCATACTCTTGATTGCATTGTGATAATGAAGAACCTATATATCCAAATAGGTACATACACATTGGTATCTGACTTCTATGCCATGTCTATTAGTAGTTCTAATACTATCCTAGGATTTTTATGGCTATAGAATTTGGGAACATATAGCACCAACAATTCACCTACCCACCACTTCATTCTCTTCAAATATAGCCTTGGCTAGTCCCATAAACTACCTGGCATCATCCCACTCCCTAATAGACTAATCTCACCAAATCAAATGCGAAAACCATTGAACTCCAGCATCGGGTTTATCATTTGCATCAACAATATTGAAGCCCAAACCACCACCCACCTTGACATCCAACAACTCCTCTCCTAATACCAATTAGTATTTGCTCCCCTTCCCCCATGCCCACCACCCCCTCATGACCTCAAGCACACTATTGACCTCCAACACCCACACAACCCTATTAGCCTTTGTCCATACCACCACACTTTCAAAAAAATGAAATAAAGAAACTAACATCTAAACTCCTTGACATGGGTATTATCCAACCAAGTAAAAGCCCCTATGCTACCCCTATCATCTTGGTTCAAAATAAATATGGATTCTTCCATATCTGTGTTAATTATTGGTATTTAAATAAAATAATGATCAAAAGTAAATTTTCCATACCATGAATTGATGACATGTTGGATGAGATTCATAGTGCATCAATCTTCTCCAAGCTTGACCTACAATCTGACTATTACCAAATCCTCATAGCTCTAGTAGATTGCCACAAAATAACTTTTAGCACCAACCATGCTCATTTTAAATTTTGTGTCATGTCTTTTTGTCTCTGCAATGCCCTCGCTACTTTCTAAGCCCTTCTGAACAAAATCTTTGTTTTGTATCTTCATAAGTTTATCATCATTTTTTTATCACATACTTATTTATAGTTTCAATCGCACTAGCCACCTAACTCACCTTGATATTGTCTTGCTAGTCCTATCCAAACAACTCTACACTAAATTCTCTAAATACGAATTTGGCATATCCTAGCTCTCATACTTGGGCCACATTATATTAGCTGATGGAGTTTGTGTCGACCCTAACAAAATTTCTACCATTATTTCGTTGCCTCAACCAAAAACCATCACTCAGCTTTGTGCCTTCCTCGACCTTATTGGATTTTATTGTCGCTATGTCAAAAGCCATGCTTCCATAAAATAACCACTAACCAACCTCCTTTGCTTTAACTCACTCTAGTGGTTAGCCATAGCTGAGGCAGCTTTCCACAACCTGAAAGAACTCATGACTTCCACTATATTTTTTACCACCCTAACTTCTCCAAACCTTTTCAACTTGAATGTGATGCCTCTCAAGCAGGCCTTGGAGTAGTTCTCATGTAGGACTTCCACCCCATTGCCTTCAAGAGTCAAAGACTTAAAGACCACGAGTGTCGCCTCTCTACTTACCAAAAAAAAATGAAGTTATCCTTCATTTCCTAAACAAATGGTAGTAGTATCTCCTTGGCTCCAAGTTCACCATATTGACAGACCACCATAGCCTCTGTCTACTGCTAGATCCATTAGCCTTATTAGAGGAACAAACAAAATGGGTTGATCATCTCCAAATATTTGACTTTACGATCACTTACAAAAAGAGATGGAGCAATGTGGTTGCTCATGCTCTATCCCACCTACCTAACACATCTACCCTCTAAGTCATCTCCTAGTCCCAACCTACTTGTCTAACAGAGCTAGCAACTGCCAATGAGTCTCAATTAGAATTTGGTCTATGGACCTCAAAAATTCACTCTCAACTAGATTGGTCTTTGTATAATGATCACCTTATTTATAAAAATTGTATCTTTGTCCACCCTTCATCCTCATTAATTCCTTGCATCTTGTCTAAGTATCAATCCACTCCCCTCGTGGGCCCCTCTGGGTTTGACAAAATGTACTGTCACATTCACTCAGATTTCTACTAGCCCAAGATAAAAACTCAAATCCTCTCCTTTGTTTTTGAATGTGACACATGCCAATGTAATAAAGCTGAGACTATTGCCCGACATAGCCTTCCAACCTCTTCACATCCCTTAGGCCTCTCTTGGATTTAAATGATTCTGTTACTAACCCATTGACCGTCACTAAATATAAAACTATAGAGACACAAGCTTTAATCCATTTGACCCATTTCTTCCCAACTCCAAACTTTTCTAATACTAGAAAAAGAAAATCTCATTTAACCTTTACCATAATAAGGAACAAATATGGTGATAGAGGATCTCCCTATCTAAGGCCTCTCTTGGATTTAAATGATTTTGGTACTAACCCATTGATTAGCACTGAATATGAAACTATGGAGACATAAATTTTAATCCATCTAACCTATTTCTTACCAACTCCAAACTTTTCTAATACTACAAAAAGAAAATCCCTTTTAACCCTATCATAGGCTTTACTCATATCAAGTTTTAAGATCATTATTTTCTCTTTTCTTGAAGTTGTTGAATGCATAACTTCATGAGCTACTATGATCTTGTATAGAATTTATCTCCATTTCACAAATCCTATTTGCTTTCTTGAAATAATTTTGTCTAACAATGGTCTTAACCAATTCGCCATCACTTTGGAAATAATCATATATGCCATATTTCATAGGCTTATGGGTCAAAATGGATCAAACAATTATGAATCCTTCTTTTTTTGAATCGGGGTAAGATAAGTTACATTTATTTTATAAGGTATGTATTGTTTAACCCTAGACTATTCTACTTCCACCAATGAAGAATCTGCTACACTTCTACCCTCAAGAAGACCAGATAGTCATAGATAGGATATATCCCACATACATAAGTAGGTATGATAAGGTGGTGTAATAACACTATATATACCCCTTCAAGAGTCTCTTTGGGCAGGTTGAGTATTTTGCTAATATAGATTTGGTGCACTACGATGTTGCATTGGTTCTCTTCTATGCTTGATTGTGTCTCCTTTGGTGTTATTTTGGTGTTCCTACAACACTTATGTATGATTTATGTTATTTCTGAAGATACCCGCAATATTCTAGAGGAAGAAATATCCCAAGTAGCATCAGATTTTAGTCTATTTTAGAAAAATAGTCGAGCTCTATCATTTCTATTTTTCATTTTTTTTCTAGTCAAGTGGCATTGTTTTTCCAAAGCATTTTGAGCACTTATAAATTTATCTATGTTTTGCATCTATATCTGTCTCTATTTGAGGTTTTACAATCTTTACCCATTGTATGCTCTCACCTCATCATTGTGGATCTTGGTGATCAGAAAGTATTGAATTGATCCTTTCTATTTTAGGATTTTACAATATTCACCCACTATATGCTCTCACCTCACCCTTGTGGATCTTGGTGATCAAAAAGTGGTGAACATGTCCTTTCTTTCATTTCACTTTGCAACCACATAACATCTGGTATCAATTATTAGCTCGACACTTTATGAATACCCCAAAGCCAGATGCACTCCTTGGACTAAGTCAAACCCTCAAAACATAGAAGACATTTTTTTGGATACTTTTAGTCTGGAAGAGATATCTCTTCCCTCAAAGCCTAGATTAACTCAAAAATTCATTCGACACCTTCACCTACTATATTAGCCAAAATTGTCCTTGATAAACCCATGCCAGATTTCTCACCAACTTACCTAAAATTGTTAGTTTCTATTTTTTTCTTGTTAAGGCCACAACCTTCCCATAGTCACTCAATACTACCCAAACATTTGGGAATAGAAGCAACTCACTATTCTACCCCAAAGACTCTCTTTGTCCCAACTGTGTATTTTTAGTCCAAGTTGCAGTATTTGCCCTAACATAGAAGTGTACCTAACCAGGAGATCACAAATAGTCAAAGAAATCGATATATTTCTTCACTGTACACTCAAATTGACCAGAAATAACCTTGGTCCTAGAATTAAAATAGTGTTTTGAACCTTTTTCCACTAATATTTTTTTAAATAAAAAAAATTATTTGGGATATTTTGGTTTTAGCTATCAATTTGGGGAAAACAACATATAGACACCCCACTTTCTCAATTGTAACACTGGGGACAACATGCTATAGAAACCCCAAGCACATTCCCCTTTACATCCTCCCCTCCCCTTCTCCAAGTCAATCCCAACTTCTTAAGCACCATTTCTGTCTATCTAATCCCCCATCTTCTTATCCCTTTCGTCTATCCCTATCCCACTTCTCCCTATCCCTTATTTCTAGTTCATCGCCATGGCTTACACTCTAGTTTTTTATCGATTTTCTTCCCTTAAGACCCAATTCCTTTTAGTGCAAGAATCCATAAACAAACACATTGACGAGAAGGCTAACTGATCACATTCCCTTTCTCAAAAGATGGACAATTTTGATTCCCAATTTGCCACCATGACCTACAACCACTTCATTAACAAGTTCTCTACCTCCATCACACCCACCTCCACCTCCTTATCAACCACTCCACTAGAAGATTCAATAGTACAGAGATAATTCTACATAACATCTAAACTCCTTAATGTGATACGCCCACCCCACGAATTCATGATATGTTGCACGAGATTCACGGTGCATCGATCTTCTCCAAGATTTCCCTACAATTCAACTATTACCAAATCCCCATTGCTCCAACAAATTGCCATAAAATAACCTTTCACACCCACCATGGTCATTTTGAATTTTGTGTCATACATTTTGGTCTCTGTAATGCCTTTACCAATTCCAATCCCTTATGAACAAAATATTTGTTCCATATCTTCGTAAGTTTATCATCATTTTTTATGATATACTTATTTATAGCATCAATATCACTAACCACCTAACTCACATCAAGATCATCTTGCTAGTCCCATCTGAAAAAATCTACACCAAATTCTCTAAATGTAAATTTGGCAAATCCTAGCTCCTGTACTTGGGCCACATTATCTTGGTTGATGAAGTTTGTGTTGATGTTGACAAAAAAATTGCCATTGTTTCTTTGCCCCAACCAAAAAGCATCACTCAACTTTGTGCCTTCCTCAGCCTTACTGGGTTTTATCATTGTTGTGTCAAAATCCATGCCTTTGTAACAACACCACTAACCAACCTCCTTCGTTTTAACTCACTCTAGTGGTCAGCCATAGTTGAGGTAGCTTTCCAAAACCTTAAAGAACTCATGACTTTCACTCTAGTTTTGGCCACCCCTGACTTCTCCAAATATTTTCAACTTGAATGCAATACCTCTCAAGTGGGCCTTGGAGTGGTTCTCATGTAGGACTTCCACCTCATTGCCTTTGAGAGTCACAAAATTAAATACCATGAGTGTTGTCTCTCTACCTACCAAAAATAAATGAAATTTAGCCTTTGTCTACTGTTATATCCATCGATCTTATTAGAGGAACATGCAAAATGGGTTGACCACCTCCAAATATTTGATTTCATGATCACTTACAAAAAGGGATGGGACAATGTGGTTATCGATGATCTATCCTGACTACCTGACACACCTTCCATACAAGCCATCTCCTAGTCCCAACCTGCTTGGCTAATAGAGTTAGTGATTACTAATGAGTCTTAACCAAAATTTGGTCTATGGACCTCAAAAATTCACTCCTAACTAGATTAGTTGTTGCACAATGATCACCTTCTTTATAAAAATTATATCTTTATCCAACCTTCATCCTCATTCATTACTTGCATATTATCTGAGTAAAACTCCACTCCCCTTGCAGGCCACTCCAGATTTGATAGAATGCACTGTCACATTTACTCATATTTCTACTGGCCCAACATGAAAACTCAAATCCTCTCCTTTATTTTTGAATGTGACACATGACAACATAATAAAGTGGATATTGCCATGGACTTCACCATAGGGCTTCCCACCTCTGCTAGCTTTGACTTCATCCTAGTTTTTATTGATAGATTCACCAAATATTCCCACTTCCTCCACGTCCATACTTCTTATCTAGCACCATGCTTAGCCTATTTATATATCCAATATATCTTCTTACTTCATGGTTTTCCATCCACCATAGTCTGTGATCGTGATACCAAATTCGCCAGTAACTTTTGGAAAGAATGATTTCATACCTTGGGTACCTCATTTAACATGAGCATGGATTACCATCCACAAATTGATGACCAATATGAAGTACTTAATAAAATCTTGAAAACATATTTATGTTGCTTTGCATCTAACCACCAATCCAAATGGACCTCCTGGTTATCCCTAGCTGAATATTGGTACTATTTCTCTCACCACTCTGACCCTCCTTCATACCACACCCTTACCACCAACCTTTGTATGACCAACATCCAACAAAAAATACAAGACATGGATCATATTATTAGCACCCTTAAATAAAACCTCTTAGTTTCTTGTAATCACATGAAACAACTTGTCAACCTACATCATTATGACCGCTCATTTGTTGTAGGTGATCTAGTATTTCTCCACCTGTAACCATACTAACAACACTCCCTCAAGAATATTAGGCAACATAAGCGTAGTCCTTGCTACTATGGTCCTTATAAAATCCTTCAATGAATTGGAGAGGTGGCCTATGCCCTCGACCTTCTCCTTGAATCCCAGATTCATAATGTCTTCCATGTGTTTTGCTTTAAAAACATATTGGTCCAAATACCACCCTCCCAAATTGTACTGCTTGTCCTTGATGATGAAAAATCTTCTTTGTACCACTTGATCATATCCTAGCATGCTGATATTGTCACCTTAACAACCAAACCATCTTTGAGTATCTTGTGTAATGACTTGACAATTAACCAAATAAAGAAACCTAGGAATCTACGCATTTTGTGCACCAACATTCCCACTTTCTTGGCTTTGAGGACACGGTATCTTAGGGAGGGGAACATGTTACACTTCTGCTCATAAGAAGACTAGATAGATGTCTATAGTATATATCCCACATGCATCAATGGGTATGATAAGGTGATGTAATAACACTATTTATACCCCCTCAAGTGTCTCTTTGGATATGTTGAGTATTTTGCTAATATAGCTTTTGCACATTGCAGTGCTACATTGGTGCTCTTTTGTGCTCAATTATGTCTCCTTTGGTGTTCTTGCAACAATTGTGTATGATTTATTTTGTTTCTAAATATACAATATTCTAGAGGAAGAACAATCCTAGAATCCTTCACTATGTCCCAATTATGTTGATAGAATGTTGCAAATAGCCCATCTAGACCTGAGGATTTATCCTTCTTAAAAGAGAAAAGAGCTAGATGAAATTCTAGAGTAATTGGGTCCATCAGTTTCCTATTGACTTTTTCTAAAGTCCTTACCCTTTTTATGATTTCACTTTGGTCTTCAATCTAAACCCCTTCTACTTTAATTCTACTAATTTTGGATGTTGATCTATGTACTATTGTCATCCTATGAAAAAAATTTGTGTTTTTATATCCTTATTTTAACCAAGTTTGTCATGATTTTAATCTTCAAAATTTATCTTCCTTACTCAAAATATTATGATATTCACTAATTAACTCCCTTTCCTCCAAGCTTGGATTATTATGATCACCTTTTTGGAATTTTGAAAGTTTATCTTTTAGTTCTTTCTTCTCAAAAATATTTCCAAAAGTATTCTTGTTATATTCTTTTAATCTAGATTTCATTGATTTAATTGAAGAATTTCATGTATGTGCTATCATATCAACAAATTAAGGATGGTCTTACCACATATGCTCATATTTAAAATATGATATTTTTTTAAATTCACTTACCATCATTTTAACTTTAATTGGCCAATGATGTGAACCAATCCTTATCAAGGTATTAATTTTAGCACAAGTCCTTTCATCTAGCCAATGATTTGAGAAAATGCATCTATCTATTTTTTTCTATTAGGTTTTGGCCTCTCTTATTATTGGTCCTGGTCCATGTATAGTAATCTTCTTCAAACTCAACCTCTCATAAATTATTGTTTTGAATAAAAGTTGAGAAATCTCTCATAATTTGGGTTAGTTTCCTAATTCCCCCAAATTTTTCTTTCGGCTTGGTTATGAAATCAAAATATCCTATGGTCATGAATCAGGTTGTTTGGTCTTTTATTCTCATAAAGGCTTCAATCCCACTCCAAAATTCTAATATACATGATTGAGTTGTAGGTCCATAGGCATTGACAAGGATGAAATGAATATCTATAAAGAAGCATGTGACTAAAGAGTCTATCTGAAGCCTCATTTTATGAATGGTTACACAGGAAGTTCTAATAGGATTTCAACAAGTTAGAATTCCTCCTATCGCTCCTTCAAAATCTATAGCGTCCCATTCACATCTCGTCCATACTACTTTCATATTTTTGAAAACTTCTTTTGTCATTTTAGTTTCCTAGATACAAAGTATATCAGGCTTATTACTTAAATAGAGGTCTTCGATACACCTATGCTTTGAGGGGGCATTAACACCTCTTATATTCCATGAGATGGTAATCATATCTCATTAGGGGCTAGTGGCCTCACTTGCAAATTACCAATATCATTTTGTTGTTTGGAAAAGAGAAGTTCAACCAACTTAGTTTGTGTTCATTTCTCTATATTTCTCTTGCTTCCTTGGATCTCACATTTTCCTCTTTTTGCCTTGCCTCTATCAGAAGTAGGTTTTATTATTCTCTTCCTCAATATTCTTTCACAACTTTATTTTTCATTAGACTTATCCTCTCGTGGCTCTACTATGGAAGCTTTTGACTTGTCTTGCCCATTTTCTAACATTTCCTTATTAACGGTAGAAGTATTAACATCTAACACTGCATTTCTTTACCAAATGTTTTCTCTTGAATGGTGTATGGTACTTCAAGAGAGTCTTCAAAATCTGATTTGACACATTCCTTAAGTTTATCGAGAATTTTCATCCCTAAATCAAGATCATACTGAATAAAAGGTTCCTTATTAATATGTTGAACCTATTGTACTATGTCCTCTAAATTTTGATCTACCTTTTCTTCAAATCAAATTTTAATTATTTAAATATAATATAATATATTTATTTTCTATTTTTTATATAGGAAACTTTGCAGGAAGGCCCCAATTATGCCACTATTTATATATTTTTTAATAGGTCTTTTTCAATGAGTTTACACAGGTTTTTATGAGGGGTCCTCGTCCCATCATATTGAATGAAGTTTGAACCTTAAACCTCTTAAAGAGAGGCCAAAGCCTTTACCATAAAAATAAGTTTGCAACTAATTAGTTATAATTCACACTAATCAAATTTTAGTTATTTAAATATACTATAATTTATTTATTTTTTATTTTTTATATAGGGAACCTAGTAGGGAGCCCCAATTATGCCACTAATTATTCTTCACATTAATTAAATTTTAGTTATTTAAATATAATATAATATATCTATTTTTTATATAGGGAACCTCGTAGGAAGGCCCAATTATACCACTAGTTATACTTCACATTAATCAAAATTTAGTTATTTAAATATAATATAATAATATATATATATATATATATATATAGGGAACCTAGTAGGGAGGACCCAATTATACCACTCATTATACTTCACATTACTCTAACTAAAAAACCCTTGTTTAATCATGGTTGTTCCATTCTTTTAATTGTTGTACATTCCAATATTATTTATCAACAAGTAAATTTGTTTTCCATGATTTTTTTTTGTTGGAGAATATGAGGTTGTACTTGGGTCCCCCACCCTTGAAAAATCACAACTCTCTTATTTTGAGCATGAGGGTTTATAAACAAAATCAACTCTCATCTCAATTGAGTTGCTATAGCTAGAAACCTAGCTCATTTTACATACAATGTCTAAATTCTTGATTTGTATTTTATGGAACTTTTTCAATTTTCTACGTGAATACAAATATTCTAGAATTCAACATCCTTCTCGATATTTTCTACAACAACCTTCATAATACCAAAACTTCACCTCTACTATAAACAACTCAAATATTTGTCGAGGTATGAATTTTTTATTGAAAGTTGAAGCATTTGTTTTAATTTTTTGAAACTATGATTAGAATACTTATAAAAAATTAGAATATTTTGTTCTATAATTAAAACACTTTAAACTATAACCTAGGTGTTGTAGGTGATTTGGAGAGGAGAGGGCAATCCTCCAAGGGAGGTCCTAGGTTCAAATCTCCACCCTACCAAAAAGCTGAATTGGGTATCCAAAAATCCAATTGATAATGTTGGTGCGTGCAGGGTCGGGTGCGATTCCCGGGTGACTTTGACGGTGTATAACCCCTTGTTCATGGTCTCTCAAACCAAAGCGGCCCCGCAAGGGGTTTTTCGCTTAAAAAAAAAACACTTTAAACTATAGAACAATGCATATTTAAAGGAATTTTTTCTTTCGTTAAGAACTCTTTAAATATAGTTAAGATTTTTCAAAGACCATATTGCATTTAAATATTAAATAGGGAGTTATAAGGAAACATTAGTTGAAAGTTATTGAGATTTTAAAGACCATACTTGACTACATTTAAGGTTTGTATAAAAAGTCATAAGAAATCTCCATCATGACACCTACTAAAAACAAGGACACAAGATGGTGCATCGACTCTCGAGCTAGTACACATGTGATAGGAGATAGTTAATGGTTTAATTACCTTCATAAGACTAATGGAAATCCTATAAAAATTATAGATGATAAAAATTATTAGACAACTAGTTTTGCTAATGTTCATATCAGTCTTTCAGATGAAAAATATACTCTAGAGAACGTTCTTTATATGTTAGGATTAGCCAACAAACTTCTTTCAGTTTCACAAATATTAGATAAGGGATTAACAATGGAATTTAAAATTATTAATAGAAAGAAACAATATCTTATTACAAAAGATCAAACACTTATTGTAATTGGTTCATTTAAAAATGATTTATTTTCCCTTGATGTTGTCTTCATATCCAATGGTTTTATCTATAGTTACAATAAATACAACATTTATATGGTATAAAATATTTGGTCATATTAGATTTGTATTACTTTTAGAACTTCATAAACATGAAATGATTATAGGATTTCCTAATAATTCTTTAACCCTACCAGCATGTCCTCGTTGTTTAGTAGGAAAAAAATATTAGATTTCATTTAAATTAAGTTCACATAGAGCTAGTAGACCTTTGGATGTTATTCATACAAATTTATGTGGTCCCATGCCAGTTAGTTTTGGACAAAATTACTTACAACTATTTGTTGATGACTATTCATGTAAAATGTGGTTCTATTTCCTGTTATTAAAATCAAAAGCCTTCACAAGCAATTCAAACAACTTGTTGAAATAGAATCTGAGTGTTCAATCCACATGCTATGATCATATCAAGATGAAGAATATACCTCTATTTTTTTTTTGAATATCTTAGACAACATGAGATTAGGTGTCAACTAACTACTACTTACACTCCATAACAAAATGGAGTTCTTGAAAGAAGAAATCATATTGTTATAAAAATTGTTTGTTGTATGCTAAAAGAAGCTAATATTGAACAACCATTTTGGGCAGAAGTAATCAATACTATAGTATATATTCAAAATAGAATGCTTACAAAAATTGTTCAAGGAATAACACTAGAAAAAGATTGGTTAGAGAGAAAACCATTAGTACAACATTTTAGAATATTTGGTTTTAAAGCTTACATGCATATTTCAAAACATAAAAGAACAAAATTAAGATATGTTTTATCATTTAATGCATATCATCTAATAGATCCTATTATCAAGAAAATTTACATAAACAAAAATGTTATCTTTGATGAAGAATGTTCACCAAATGTTGAATCAAACGATACTTCAACATCCAAAGTAAATATCAAAGAAGATTATGAATAAAGTTCTCACAATGAATTTGAAGTTATAGAATAATTAGTGGATGAAAAAATCACAACTATATCACCTCAAAATCCATAGAAGAAAACTCCAAAATACAATTCAATTACCCTCAAAGATGCAAAACTAGATAGACCTCCAAATATAACTTCCACTAGACCTCGTACCCACGGTAAAATAAAAAAAGAAGTAAATTCTGGTCTAATGACTTTAGTAATGGAAAACAATGAACCTCAATTAGTAATAGATGCACTTAATTCCCTTGAATGGATAAAAATAATGGAAGTTTAATATTCAACTCTAATAAGAATAAAACTTGGGATCTAGTTGACTTACCTAAAGATAAAAAATTAATTGGATGCAAATGGGTCTATAAAATCAAATATAAAGTAGGTGGTTTAATCAAAAAATATAAAACACATATTTTTGCAAAAGGTTTTGCTCAAAGAGAGGGAATCAATTATGATGAAACATTTGAACCAATGATAAAAATGACTACAATTCATACAATTTGTGCACTCGCAACTCAAAATAATTGGAAAATTAATCAAATGGATGTTAAGAGTGCTTTTCTCAATGGATATCTTGAAGAAGTATATATAATTCAACCAAAAAGTTGGTCAAATACAAAAATTTTGAAAATTAAAAAAAAATTATTATATGGATTAAAATAGGCTCCACATGCAAGGTATATTAAAATCAATAATCATCTTCAATAGCATGGTTTTTGTAGAAGCTTCTTAGATTCAAATCTCTACACCTACAAAATGGGTTTTGACATAGTATTTCTTGCAGTGTACATTGATTATCTAGTTATCACATGTAGCTCTAATGATTTAATAACCAAGGTAAAAATGGATTTAAATGAAGCTTTTGATATGACAAATCTAGGACTCTTATATTATTTTCTTGGTTTATAGGTATGGGAAAAGAAAAAAAAACATTATCATGACACAAACTAATTATGCCAAGACTTTGTTATAAAAATACAAAATGATAGATTGTAAAGCTAAAGCAACACCTATGGAACAAGGATTACAATTGTCAAAATATGATAAATCACCACCTGTGTTAGCTACTTTATATTGTCAATTGATTGACAATATATTTTATCTCATAAATACAAGACCAAATATAGTTTTTATTGTAAATTATCTTTCCAAATTCATGTAAGGACCTAAGGAAACTCATTGAAAAATTGCTAAATGAGTTCTAGAATATATTCAAGGAACAATGGAATATGGATTAGAATAAAATAATTATGATAACTTCTTTCTATATGGTTATATAAACTCAATCTATTTTGGCTCCATTGGTGATAGAAGATTTAGTTTAGGATATGCATTTTATCAAGTTTTTTGTCCTATCTCTTGGCATAGAAAAACAATATACAATAGCATTTTAATCTATTGAGGCAAAATACAGAGCGATACAAAATGCTATATGTGAAACACTATGGCTGCAATATATCCAATCAGGTATGGGCTTGTCTTTCAAACAACCAACAATATTAAATTATGATAATCAAGGAGTTCTCAAGTTAATTAAAAATCCAAATTTTCATGAAAAAACCAAACATATTGAAGCACAATGTCACTTTATTTGAGATCATGTTCAAGATCATCATATTAGTCTTCAATATGTTTCTACTATAGAACAAAATGGTAGATATTTTTACAAAAGCTCTTGGTCGAGTAAAGTTTGAAGAATTTATACAATTATTATGTATACCAAATAATGTAATACAAGGGAGATATTAGATAAGTATTACCTTGTTTGGTTAATTATACTTTGAGAAGTTATTTTAGGATTTCCCATTATCTCATTATTCAAACAATCTGTACGAGATTCAATTATAATAAAAATCAATGCTATGGTGATATAAAGATATGAAATGATTAATAAAGCTTTCAATGGTCTTCTCTATATCTAAAAATTAGGATACCCTACTTTGATCCCCTAAGGACAATTCAACAATAGCCCAAAATAAACAACATGCAAGTAAACACAAGTCTAAACAATAATTTTTGAAGGAGATATGATCTCTCTTAGATTACAACCATACAAATACAGATCATTAATAATAAAAGGTAGTCACAATATTACACCCAATTTATGGGATTTATTTAGTTTTACAACATAGTGACACTATTGCTATAGGTTAAACTTACCACCATCTTCCAAAATACATCATATCTTCCATGTATCTTAATCGAAGCCTAAGATAACATATTTAATTTCAGTGAATACTACCTAAACTAGATGATGAAGGCTCAATCATTCTCAAACTAGAAGCTACTTTGAACTAATGATCATGATAACTATGAAATAAAACTATTATAAATCTCTTGGTACAATGGCATAGATTAAACTTTGAATATGACATGTGGGAAATAGTACATCAACTTCAACAATAATTTTCTCATATTCAACTTTGAGGATAAAGCCTTTTTTTAGGTGGAGGTAGGTTTAGGACACCATACCCTAATCCTTTCTATTTATTTATTGTAATAGCTTAGTTAGTAATTAGTAAGTGCCTCTTTTAAATGTAAAGATAACCTTTGATCATTTGGAATAGGTTTAGATAGTTAAGACAACTATTTTGGCTTTTCTTAGAGAATTAAGGCTAGATTAAACTAACTTTATTTATTGTATTGTAATAAAGGTATAAACACCCTAAAGAATTATATTGTATTGATCTTGCTTATAAATGAGGTCGTCCCCTTGAAGTGATCTTTGATACGGTGTAAAAATATTCATTGTTACCAATAAAGTTTTTGGTTATTGTGTTCATTTTGTAGGATTATGTTTATTTTTCATAGAGCTCAAATGTAATTCACTTGAATATTGTTGCTACATTAATCTACAAGGATCTTATTTATGTCTATTTTGTGATGTTTAAACCTTGTTAATATATCTACCCACTCTTAAACTTAATAACTTGTATAATATTCTCAGGTCATCAAGTTGCAACAAGGGCTTTTGTATAAAATATTTGTATGCGAGACAATGCAATATTATATGTTTCTTATCCTCAACTTCTCCTTGCTTACATGGTAAAAATATGCATTCCTCTCAATTAAAATTTAATACTTTTTATTTTTCCGTTTCAAATACAAGATGATGAGAACTTAACCTAAATTAGCTAATGATATTTTTTTCTCTTGAGATCTTCTCATGGAGATGATGTTACTCTTCATGGATGACCATTGGACTGATGTCACATTTATAAAATTTCATTTTCTTACATATATTTTCCAAAGAACATCTATTACTTTTATTTATATCAAATCTCGAATTCTTGATGAGTGTTTTGGTTAATCACTTTTATCGATTTCTCATTGTTCATCCATTTCATGTTGTCTTGGTACCAACCTATCTCTTGAGTTGTAAGAATCACTTGATTTGGTAATGTAAAAAAATTGACACTATGCTTCTACTTATAATGTTAGCATTCATATTTTTACTAATATCATGTGGTAAGGATTTTGGACCTCACCCCTAGTTCTTCAAGCAAAAAATATTTCTCGACATTCTTAACATTTTTCCAAGTTTTTTTTTATAGGTCAGAATCCTAAAAAATATAAGAATATAAAATTACTACTTGTAATAGTGTTTAAAAAAAAAAATCTTAATTAATAATCTCATAGTTGAGTTCATCTATATTTATTTAGCATGGCATAGAGAGCTTTAAAAATTCTTGCTATGTTTTTTCTCTACACAAGCATTCCACTTGTAGCTACAATCAAATGTAAGCCCTAAGTACTTGTATGAAAGAAATACCTCTAATTTCTTACCCTTGAATGTGATATTTATGTCTTTATCTTGAGAACTAATGACCATTAACTTTATTTTTCTTACATTATCCTTCATCCTATAGTATCTATAAAAATTGTCTAAAGTTGATAGATGTCTTTGTAAGTAATTTTTATGTTTTGTGATGAGCACAACATCATATGTATAAATCGACAATAATAAATCATTCCTTCCAATGCACACACCTTATCCCTCTTCTTTTATGATCTACTCTTCTAATTCATCTATGAATAAACCAAATAATGTGGTTGATGGAGGACAACCTTTCTTTGCACCAATCTTCTTATTGATAGTGGCCTTCTTGGTTTCATGGAGATATCATTTATTGGTATTAATGCCTTTACTAGAAGCTTTTTATACAAGCATAGTGTTGCTTGCCTCCTTTAAAATGGGACATTTTTTATTATTTTCTATAATATTATTCTTGGAACTATATCAAAACTCAAAATCCATAAAGCAAAGTTAAGTAATATTATTTTTTCCTCAAGTTTTGTCAACAACTCTAAGAGTAACCAAATGGTCAATTGTTGAGTGTTTAGGTCAAAAAACAACTTTAAAGATAACCATACCTTTATTTTTCTATCCATTTACTAATTTTATTTTTTAATATGATACCAAATAGATTGGCAAGAAAGCTACTTACCATGAATATTTTGTAATTTCTTAAATTATCTGTGTCCCCAAATTTATAGATAGATATGATATTGCTAACTTGATATTTGGAGGAATTCCATTCCATATTGCTTAATTGTACATGTCCTTAGAGTATTCTATAAATAAGGATCTCCATTTAGTCATCTCAACTATCAAACCATGTGGATCATGTGTTTTTCATTCATACGATGCTTAATACATTTTCAACATTATCTTTTAAAATAACTTCTAGGTTATTGATAGGACAAATCATCTTTTGATTATTTTTTACATATTTATTTCCATAGATATTATAAACATATACAATCATTTCCTTGTTTATGTCTTCCAATTGCATTCTTCATGAATGTAATTGCTTCCAATATTTTTGACGATTTTGTTTTAAGTTTTTATTTAAGTCCTGCCAATTTTCTTAAGGAATAGTCTCTTCTTTTCATCATGAAGAATAGTCTCTTCTTTTCTTAAGGAATAGTACCATAATATTTTTGGTACTATTTCATCTAATGGAAATTATCATGTATATTTGTGGTTAATATTTTTTGAGCTAATTTACATTCATCATGAAACTATATGTTAATA
Source organism: Wollemia nobilis (assembly GCA_028583015.1). Taxonomy (NCBI): domain Eukaryota; kingdom Viridiplantae; phylum Streptophyta; class Pinopsida; order Araucariales; family Araucariaceae; genus Wollemia; species Wollemia nobilis. Next base: position 21,622,039 of record JAQPPZ010017235.1, read on the forward strand.
TATATATATATAGTTTAATAAGTTATGTTAGGATTCACTATATAAAAAAGGAATTTTTGAAGCAAGCAACTTAATCAGTAACATCAAAAAGTATTAACCATCACAGAAGAAGAACATAAACATGCAAGACAAGATAAAACACAACATATAACGTGGTTCACCCAGTGTGGGTTACATCCACCAAGAAACACCAGTCCTTTGTATTAGCACCAATACAATATCTGAAGGGAGTAATCCTACAACACAACCAACTATAAATTCCTCTTCAAAACATCATCTCTACACAATTACTCTAACAGTAATTCAACATGCAAACACCCTTGCATCAAGCTCTACACTAAGCTTACTGCTCTCTCTACAGGAGATACACAATCCTATGCACTTCCCATAAACAAGATACAATCCTCTCTATCGGAGGTATTACATAAATAGGGAAACCCAGTTACATGCAGCCATCAGATCTACAAAGTAATACATACAACAAATAATATCTAAAGCTAAATTTAGTCAAGATTCATCTAAATCCATGACTACATCCACTCTATTTTGAAAACTTCTAGATCAGGCTCTGATCCATCTAAATCCATGACTACATGCATTCTATTTTGAACACTTCTAGATCATGCTTCGATCCGTTTAAATTCATGACTACATGCACTCTATTTCGAACAATTCTAGATTAGGCTCCATTCTCAACAAACTCTCACTTGGAGAATGATCACAATAACTCTACCACTATTGCATTTGTTGAAGAACAACTCTTCAACCAAACAAGGAATGTCACCTCCTCTAGATTGTTGTAACCATGCTTTGAACCATCACATGTGTCATCCATACACTTTTCTTATGATCAACAAGCAACACACAATATTACCTACCATAAATCCATGATATTTCAACATCTCCATGATCGCCCATGCATCATGATGATACAACCATCACCATCTATGACAAGATCCACATACCATGTCTGACTGCGTAGTAGCTCTCACATAATGTGACTTGCCACAAACACATCATGTGATCTATCTTGCAATCATGCATCAAGATCCGTACCATGCCCATCCCCCTAGACATGCCTCTTACTCACAACTCCCACTACTTGACCAATATTCGATCTTCCACAATCAATATCAATACAATATTCAAAATAAAGTATCAAAGCCTCTTGTAACATATCACCTGCTATGTTTACTTTTGATCCTCCTCCTCCATCTCCATTTTGAGACTAGCAATATTTCTTTAGATACCCCTTCTTGTCACAATGCCAAAACTCCATATTTCCCTTGGATTTGGATCCCTACGACATTCGCTTCACCACCATGAGCTCTCTTGTATCGTGAAGCATCCCACTATACATGGATTCGAAGCCCCATTGGCCAAGTTTCTCCTCCTTAATGAAGCTCTTCGTAGTGGTGCTCAGTTACACATACGTAAACTTTTGTGGCCCTTTCGAGTATTGCTCGTCTAGTGCCATTTCACTCTTCACCTCCATTGATGGCCACCTCTGTTACCTCACAAACCACCTCCACCACCAGCCACCCACAACTACTAATGCTATATTTTTTTCGTGCTTCTTCATTGGGGTTTCAATATTCATCCCTCCAATGTCAATGGATATTACATTCTATGAGGTTTTGCAGGAGAAGTCCCATGACAGTAGGGTGTGGATTTTGATCACCATCCCTGTCACCATCGAGAAGCCGACCATGATGTTTTTCAATAGAAATTTTGTCAGATCTAAGCCATACTATAGCATCACCGTCGCTGGTTTCAAATCCGTGCAGCTCAGAAACACCTCAACCTACTTATTTCCACCATTGCTCCCACTCAATCCTGAATCCCAACCTCACTCTAATACCAATTGTTATGATTCACTATATAAAAAAAGGAATTCTTGAAGCAAGAAACTTAATCAGTAACAGTAAAAACTATTAACCATCATAGAAGAAGAACATAAACATGCAAGACAAGATAAAATATAGCATATAACGTGGTTCACCCAGTGTGGGTTACATCCACCAAGAAACATTAGTCCTTTGTATTAGCACCAATACAATCTCTAAAGGGAGTAATCCTGCAACACAAAAAATTGCAAATTCCTCTTCAAAACACTAACATCTCCACACAATTATTCTATCAATAATTCAACATTCAAACACCCTTGCATCAAGCTCTACACTAAGCTTAATGCTCTCTCTATGAGAGATACACAATCCTATACACTTTTCATAAACAAGACACAATCCTCTCTATCGGAGGTATTACATAAATAGGGAAACTCAGTTACATGCAGCCATCAGATCTACAAAGCAATACATGCAACGAATAAGATCTAAAGCTAAATTTAGTCAAGATCCATCTAAATCCGTGACTACATGCACTCTATTTTGAACACTTCCAGATCAGGCTCCGATCCATATAAATCCGTGACTACATGCACTCTATTTTGAACACTTCCAGATCAAGCTCTGATCCGTCTAAATATATGACTACATGCACTCTATTTCGAACACTTCTAGATCAGGCTCCATTTCTAACAAGCTATGTGTGGCTTATATCGGGGGCCACTCCCATTACGAAAACAAAACATTACATTTTTAACAAGTTAATTAAAGCATATCCAACATTGTCTTTCTATCAAAGATATTTTTTGTTTACCTTTCTATCAAAAATATTCTTCATCTTCCTCAAACTACTAAGTATCCACAATCAACTCCTATATCAAATGCCTTCAAAAATTTAAATTTTATCAAGATGAAATTCAACACTACGAATGGCTAAAATATTTGCTTCCCAACTTCTATATCCAAAAATATATTGTCTATAACCACCTCACAATTTCTTAATACCTTTTTTTAGGGTTATTCATTCCCCTAATATTCCAAGATATTATTTTCATTGTTATTTTTTATTTTATTTGAGGGTTTAGCCCCACTTCTTGTTAACACTTGTGATATTTGTTTTTGTTTTCCCTATCAATATCCCTTTGTGTTTATTTTTCTCTTTGTTTTTGTTTCTTGGGTCTTCCTCTCCTTTTTTCATTCACAACAATACTTTCATTTTCATCAATATCTTCAATCTTCTCACACTGCTCATAATAAGACTTATCATATTTGCCTTGTTTTGAAGGATTTGAAGTGCAAGGAATAACCTCAAAAGCACAATCTTCTTTATATTTCTATGGAGACCATAAAGTTCAAGGATGCTCTTCTATAGTAATTACCTTCTTATTTTACCCTAAAAACCCTAAATTATTATGGGTTTCCTCTAAACTCCTTTCCATATTATTCTACTCTTAAAACCTTAAAGTGCAAAGGATAACATCTTCACCACTTTCACTTTTATTACCTGAAGAGGATTCTATACTACTATAGGAAAATGAAGATGATTTACCTGGAATAAACTTGACCTTAAACTATCTGTTATATTGCATTTGATTGGATTCTCCTTTTTTTTCCAATGAAAAACATTCTTTATTTACTTTTAATAAAAAAATTGTTAGGTTTTACTTTTTCTTCAAGAACTTGAGGCTATAATATATTTTTGATTCAATTCTCTAATGGTTGTGCAAAAACATAAGATTTTTAATGGCTTAGTTGAAGAAACACATGCTTATACTGAGAGGGGGGTGAACAATATAAGATAAAACTTTTCCTTCCAAAAATAAATACAATAATATGGATGCAATAATGAATCAATGCACACAAAACCACACGCATAAGAGACAAGGGTTTTATATGGGAACACCCTCTTGGGAGAAAACAACGACAAAATATTGCTTTTACTTATTCAAAATATTTGTAGGCACCAACCTAAGGGAGACACCAATCTCCCTATTACAATAAAGTAGGCACCAACCTACGGGAGACATCAATATCCTTGTTACAATAATGTAGGCACCAACCTACGGGAGACACCAATATCCTTGTTACAATAATGTAGGCACCAACCTACGGGAGACACCAATATCCTTGAGGTACCAACCTTAGATCTGATCAAAACTTGTATAGGTCTACTGATCAAAACCTCGCTCAAATTTGCTCCAAGGCATCAAATTCTACTCACAATGTCTTCTTGGATCTTCACTCTAATCCCTGCTCTTCAAGATATTATAATCCCTGTTGTACCTTTGCTTTTGCTCTTGTAGATCCCATCTTGACTTGATATTTGCACATACTGTAGAGTCCACCCATATTATTGATGTAGAAGATCATACTTTGAGTGTTGTGATGGATTGATTAATAGGACCTTTGACCTTGCGCTTTAATTCACTCCATGTTGTGATGTTATACTACATTGTATTCATCTACAATGCACTCTTCAGTTTAGCTAACATTCAATGTTTTATGCTAGGTGATGATCTTCCTAGGCTTTGATGCCTCGATCTACGGATCCTTACGTAGCTCTGATCTCTACCACTGTGGTTTTGACCTCATCTTAAGACATTTATTTAGCTGTTACACAGTCACGTGGGTCCCAACAATCATTCTTCCAATTACTATGCTTGGTGTGCTAAGTCCCTCAAGTTTATTCCTCGCGTATAGATATAGTGGCAATTGCTTCCCACGAATATCTTCTTCAGTTCTCCTTATGTGTGAATTATGGTGGCCAATATGGTGTATTCTTCTACAGTCAACTAACACCTTTCAAATTGACAATGCTCCTCCTAACCTTGCGATTGTATTTCGGTTGAATACGATGTAAAAATGGTGATGCACTTAGATCATCTTACTTTTCCTCCAGTTTGCAAATTTGAGAGTCCTACACCTAAAGTGTTGTCATGAAATAAGTCGATATTATAATTTGTAGCTTTCACGGAGCCAATTTTACCCTTACACCATTCGCGGCCCTGCTGTAAATCTCGCTTGTGACCTTTAGGATTATCTATATTTATTTTATTTTATTCTTTTTGTCAGACGTAGTCATAGGTGTTTCACCATCGCTAAAATTTGTTTCACAATTGGGAAGTCTCTTCATCTATAACTTCATTGCTCCAACCCATACCCTTATTAGCTCAATTGTGCATTTGGTGCTATATATTGAAGACACTCAACTGAATTTCTTCTACACTATAGAAAAAACCCACTTCCCTTCTCCTCCTATGTTCGTGCACTCATATTTATGTATCCGACGCTACTCTTGTTCAATATGCACTACACAAAGTCAACGAATCCTTCTGAAGGTCCTTCAACTCCTTCAAAATCTTCTTCAAAGCCAACACAACCATCGCTCCCTCACAAGATCTCCTTCTTCAATAACATCAACATGAAGGTCTATCTTGAATTGTATTATGCCTTTCAAAGACAAATATGAAGAAGATGAATCTCCTTGTTCACCTCGAGCGATTCAACCCTACTGCTCTAACACGTGCCTCACATATAATTGTTTGACTTGTTTAGCTACCTCGCTTTAAATCTTATTTGTCGTGGAAATATTTTTATTCTTCTAATGTTTGACGGTGGCTCATATATGTTGAAGACATTCGAGCGATTATCATCTATAAAATGAAATTTTGCTTTATATTTATATATACAAACCTTTTTGCCTTTGGTTCCCAATAGGTCGACTCATTCACACCTTAATTTAATATTTAAATTTTTAATTTACATATGTCCACCTTTGGTTGTATTTAATATTTAAATATTAAATGTGTTAACATTAAGTAAACCCTTTCATATCACACAAACTCATGAGAAAACCTATAATTAAATCATTCTTGAAAATATATCTACCTTGAATAATTTGCCCACCATTTTATAGCAACCAAGTCAGCCTTTGACATCAATGACAACTCAATAATTCTAATAATATCCCCGTTTGTCATTGATGGCAACCTTGCAAAGAAATTGTCCTTTACTACAACAGAATCACAAATTGCTCCCCTTAACAAGCTGCTCCTCCTTACTGAAATTCCAAGTTGCTACCCCTTACTTAAATTCTCCCCCTTTGACATCAATGGCAAACGCTTCTTAGGGCTAAAGGATAAGGCACTGGACAACTCCCCATTACTAACTGCTCCAACTGAGACGTTCAATGATGAGATGATAATAAAACTAATCCCAACTCAGATGTCTCCTTTTCTTGTTCCATTTTATTTTTCCACACTTTGGAGGACATTATTTTGAACAGTCTAATTATCCTCCTTCTTACTTGATTTCAAAAGTTCAGGGAACACCATTCTACACCATTTAGCTCTATACCCAAAATTATTACATTTGTAACAAATGATATTGTAGTCCATGAGAGGTGCAAATGAATTGAAATTTCTCTTGGTGAAGCCAAAATCATTTTTAGCATGAACCCTAAAATTTATAGCTTTATGACCAAATTGGTGACATGAAAAGCAATAACCCCGAAAGAAATATTGAAACTTGTCTGATTGCTTTGGAGGATATGGTCGCATGGTTCTCTCATTGTTGTTTTTGTGATGGACCTTGGTCCATGATGATACTTTGTTTTCTTCCTTCTTGATGTTTTCACTTCTTGACTCATCAGCATAGGTCTTAGGCTCTTTTTAAATTATTTTCTTTAATGCCTCTTTTCCTTTTGAGTTTGACTCCTCCTTTTGTTTCTTTTGACTTTCCTCAAAACCAAGTCCAGTTTCTATAGACGGAGATCTTTATGCTTTGATAATATCATCCAAGATTTTTGTGCTTTTCTCAATCCCAATAGTTTTTTGTATCTTATCATTATATTTTTCCACTTCCTTCCTTAGAGAGATAATCTCAAATTTCAATTTTTCACATTCCAACACTTTTACCTTTAACTGATCAGTCATAACTTCTTCAATTTGCTTTACCTCTTCAATTTTAACTTTTAATTCGATGAGATATTGTGAAATCTTTGCCTTTGTCTTCTCATCCTCTTGTACTTGAGTCTTCAATATTGAGTTCTTCTTTCTAAGCCTCTTCACCTCTTCAAGAGAAAAAATAAGTTCCTCTTCTATGTCAACTATGGATTTCTCTTCATTTTCTAGATCTTTCTCATTTTCTTGATTTTTGACAATAGGAGCATCTTCTTTCACCTCCATAGCCATAAATAGGATTTCTTCTCTTTCACTATCGAAGAGGCTTTCATCACTTCTGTTGGAAGAACTACTTGCTTCTTCAACATGAAGACTCTTCTTGCGCCTTTGATAGATATTCTTCTCATGCTTGCTTTGACCGTGCCTCTTTTTCTTTTCATGATGATATTTTATTTTCTTCTTTTTCCTGTATTCCTCTTCTTCTTCACTGCTCCTACTTTCAGCTTGTGGGCACTTAGCTGCATAGTGACCAATGTTACCACAATTAAAACATTTCAAAGTATACTTACCTTTGTGTTTACTTGATCCCTTCTTATTCCTTCGCATAAAGTTAGCTTCTTCTTCATTGCTCGATCCTTCACTTGACTCTGGTTCCTTATTCTTTATCTTCTTTAAAAATTTAAAAGTGGTCTCCCATTTGGATTTTTGATATTTTTTAGTCCTCATATCATAGGCTATAAGAATTTTGTGTAGCTCATCCATGCTTAATATTTTAAGATCCTTAATTTCTTCAATCGTCGAGACCTTCGCATCAAACCTCATGGGGAGTGACCTTAAGAGTTTATGAACAATCTCAGGGTCATAAATACTTTCTCCAAGTCCATGAATGGTGTTGACAATCACATAAATACGGAGCAAATATTTGGTAATATTTTCCTCATCCTTCATATTTAAGTCTTCAAACTCCCTCTTGTGGGTTTGAAGTTTTGCCATTTTAACCTTGTCGTCTCCTTCATATGTTCTTTGTAACTTGTCCCATATTTCTTTCGAAAATGTGCAATGCATGACTTTTACAAACTCTGATTTATATAACCCACTTAATATTGCATTCATTACCTTGGTATTATGTTCAAATAGTTTCTTGTCATCTCTATCTATGGGAGGGGTTTCAGGTGGTGTGAATCCATCCACAAATGATTACCATATAATGTAGCCATATGCCATCAAATAGGTTCACATCCTCATGCTTCAGAAAGCATAGTTACTCCCATTGAACAATGGAGCCCTACTTGACGAAAATCCTTCTTTGTAAGCCATGTGTGTTCTTGTAAGATCTTCCTTCAAGCGGTTAGGCTTTCATGAAGGAACCCACTTTGATACCAATTGAAGAAACACACACTTATACTAAGAGGGGGGTGAAAAGTATAAAATAAAACTTTTCCTTCCAAATAATAACTACAATAATATGAATGCAATAATGAATTATGCACAAAAAACCACACACATAAGAGACAATGGTTTTACGTGGAAACACCCTCTCGGAGAAAACCATGATAAACTATTGCTTTTATTTCTTTAAAATATTTATAGCCACCAACCCAAAGGAGACACAAATCCCCTTGTATAAATACGTAGGCACCAACCTATAAGAGACACCAATATCCTTATTACAATAACATAGGCACCAACCTACGGGAGACACCAATCTCCTTGTTACAATAACATAGGTACCAACCTACGGGAGACACCAATATCCTTAAGGTACCAACCTTAGATCTGATCAAAACTTGTACAGGTTTGTTGATCAAAACCTCACTCAAAATTAATCCCAAGGCATCAACTTCTACTCACAATGTCTTCTTGGATCTTCACTCTAATCCCTGCTCTTCAAGATATTATAATCCCTATTGTACCTTTGCTTTTTCTCTTGCATATACCATTCTAGCTTGAGATTTACACGTACTTTAGAGTCCACCCACATTATTGATGTAGAAGATCATAATTTGAGTGTTGTGATGGATTGATTAATAGGACATTTGACCTTGCACTTTAATTCACTCCATGCTACAATGTTATACTGTGTTGTATTCCTCTACGATGCACTCTTTAGTTCAGCTAACAGTCAATTCTTTATGCTAGGTGAATATCTTCCTAGGATTTGATGCCTCGATCTACGGATCCTTACGTAGCTCTATTCTCTGCCACTATGGTTTTGGCCTCATCTTAAATTTAGCTGTTAAACAGTCATGTGGGCCCCAACAATCATTCTTCCAATCACTTTGCTTGGTGTGTTGAGTCCTTCGAGTTTCTTCCTCGCGTATAGATATAGTGGTAATATTTTTCCATGAATATCTTCTTCAGTGCTCCTTATGCACAAATTATGGTGGCTAATACGGTACAGTCTTCTACATTAAAATAACGCTTTCAAATTGATGATGTTCCTCCTAACCTTATGACTATATTTCACTTGAATATGATGTGAAAATAGTGATGCATTTAGATCATATTGCTTTCTCTCTAGTTTGTGAATTTGAGAGCCCTACACCTAAAGCATTATCATGAAAGGAGTTGACGTTCTAATTTGCAGCTTCCACAAAGATGGAATTACCCTTACACCATTTGTGGACCTGTTGTAAATATTGCTTGTGACCTTTGGGATTCTCTATATTTATTTTCTTTTATTCTTATTATTAGATGTAGTTGCAGGTGTTTCACTATCACTGAAATTTGTTTCACCATTGGAAAGTCTCACTGTCTACAACTTCGCTGCTCCATTCCCTACCCTTATTAGCTCAACTGTGCATTTGGCACTATATATCAAAGACGCTCGACCAATTTTCTTCTACACTATGGATAAAATCCACTTCCCTTCTCCTCCTATGTTCGTGTGCTTGTCTTTATGTATACGGTGCTACTCTTGTTCAATTTGCATTGCACGAAGTCAACATATCCTTTTGAAGATCCTTCAACTCCTTCAAAATATTCTTCAAATACAACACAACCACCGCTCCTTCACAAGATCTCCTTATTCAATAACAACAACACGAAGGTCTATCTTGACTTGTCTTGTGCCTTTTGAGGGCAAAAGATGAAGAATACCTCACATATGATCGTTGGACTTGTTCAGCTACCTCACTTTTAACCTTCGTTGCCATGGAAATATTTTTCTTCTTCTAATGTTTGATGACAACTCATATATGTTGAAGACATTCGAGCGATTATCATCTATAAAATGAACTTTTGCTTTGTATTTATATATGCAAACCTCTTTGCCTTTGGTGCCCAATAGGTCAGCCCATTCACACCTTACTTTAATATTTAAATCGTTAATTTAAATATGTCCACCTTTGGTTGTATTTAATATTTAAATATTAAATGTGTTAGCATTAAGTAAACCCTTCCATATCACACAAACTCATGAGAAAACCTATATTTAAATCACTCTTGAAAATATATTTGCCTTGAACAATTCACCCACCGTTTGCTAGCAACCAAGTTGACCTTTGACATCAATGACAACTCAATAATTCTAACATTAGTTTCTGCACTCGACAATGATATATCAGTAATATATTTTTAGACTCATGTTTGACCACATCATTGATTGAGAAGAAAAGAGGCAAATGAGAGGATTCTAAAAATTTGGTTTCAATCTAAAAATACCCTATCTCTGTGATACTTGTTTCCTATGTAATTAAGTAGTCAACCACACTAGATTCATATGCAATTTGGTAAGTATATCCTCATGTCCTTGTGAAATGAGAAGTCCCATTATAAATTAAAATATTGAAACATCCACATAATGTTAGTATATGCTTCCATTGTCATTGAGTTGCCTATGTTAGATGAACTCCTTGTAATGGATCCAATATAGCCATGTCAACTATCTTTATTATTGTTAGCTTGGGTCCTAAGATTAGGTTAGTCGACCATTGAGCATTATCAATAGGATTATTGTTTATTTTAATTTATAAATAAAAGAGCTATGTTAAAGTTAAGAGATTATTCATTCTTGTTATCTTAAGTCACCTTTGGTTTGTGTATGAAACATCACCCTCTTAAAGTGGCTATGTGACTTTGCCCTTTTCGAGTGGCCAAGATTTGTACTAGTTTAAAATATTAATTTTTTTAGTATGTTTACACATGTTTTTATGAGGGGCCTTAGTCACCTCATACTGAGTGGGGTTTGAACCTTAGACCTCTCAAAGAGAGGCCAAAGCCCTTACCACTACAGTAAGCTTGCAACTACTAATTTGAAATATTAATTTTGTTAATTGTGATATTTGATTTCTTGCTATTGAATTTTATTTATTGTTTAAATAAATATTTTCTTATGCAGAATTTTTTTTTTGTAGGTAGAAAATATCTTATTGCTTTACAAGTTAAAGGGTCTCATCCTTGTTACATAAGTCATAGAATGTGATAACTGAAGCCAACTTTGGCAGCAGACAAACCAAAAAGTAACAAAACCAGCCAAATACATTACGATCCTGACTAGACCTAAGCCCTTCGAATCCGAAGGAGCTGGACCAACACAGTAACTAAAAAATAAAAACCATGCAGCCCTGCTGCCCAAGCACCATTTTCTCAGTTTACTAGGAATCCTTGTTATTTTCTTGCTTTGCATTGTCATGGGTTCTTGCTATGATAAGTGAAGCGACGCACTACACTCCTGGGTATTGAAAAAATACCTACGTGAAGGTAGCACGAGCTACCAGATGGTTCACTTTACCGTGTCACGATTGGCTTGGGCAATGAATTCTTGGGGGAAGTCTTCTTCCTAGAAGATCATGGTTGACTACTATGTTGGCTAAAATTTCAGCCACTTTGTTGGCTTCCCTGTATACATGGATGATCTGATTCTGAGGATTGTTGTTGAGAAAAAATTGACAGTCTTGGATGACGTTTTGTATGTTCTTCCCCCAACCGTGTTATTTTTAATGTGACCAATGATCACAGCATAATCTCCTTCAAAAATGACTAGATTGGGAAGGGATTTGCTTTCCTTGATACTCCTCCACAGAGCTCTAGCTTATGCATAGTTGTTGGTTTGAATCCCTAATTTTTTTGAGAGGGCCTTGATGATATGTCTTGTATGATCCCTGATGACTTCACCTACTCCAGCTCACCCTGGGTATCCTTTGGAGGCCCCATCAAAGTTGGATTTTAGCCATCCTTGAGGAGGGGGGGATCAATTTGTTGTGGATCGGAGGCAATCAGAGTTCTGGACTTTGTAGACATTAGTGGAAATCCTAAGGGAAGAGAAGAGTTGGCCTTCTAGCCCATAGGTAGGTATCTCACCACAAGGGATGAGACTACTATTGTCGATGGCCAAGTACAAAGCTTTGTTGACTACAGCTTCTGGGTGATTATTTCCTTTCGTGAAGATGCGATTATTTCATTCCAGCCATATATTCTAGGTTGCATGGTGGAGGATGGAATTCCATAAGAACCTAAGTATTGGGTTCTTAAAAGTTTATGGCCATTGGATGAACATGTTCGTTACTACCTTGGGGCATGTCCAACAAACCTGGAATTTGCTAGTTAAATTAGAGAACACCTCCCTAGCAAATGGGCAGTCCAGCAAAATGTGTTGGACATATTCCCATGTCTGGATGCAGAGATAACACCTATTGGGGACCATCACCCCTCTGCGGATTAAGTTATCAATAGTGAGAATTATGTTGTGTGCAGCAAGCCAACAAAAATGTGCCACATTCAGGATTAGGGCCTTGAGCCATATTCTTCTGGCTAGGGTTTGGGAGTTATCTTTGTTGGGGCTTCTGGGATTGTTTTCCAACATCTGTGAGGTAGTTTTGACAGTGAATCCTCCGTCACTGGAATTCTTCCAAACTCGCTCATCCTCCTTCAGGGTCTGGGGAATGAAGTTATCTTTAAAAATATTCATTAGAATGGCTAGACCTTTTTTGATGGTGTCATTCCAAATTTTGAACTTGATCTTTTTCCATTGACGGGTGACTTGGCCAGTCGTGATGAAGTCAACGACATGTTTACCATACTTTTTGTCAGTGAGGTGTTTGATCGGTACAAGATTGGCATCATTGATGAGGGGGTACTGTTGACACTTTTTGTCACATTATACAAGGAGTAGAAGAATAGTAGAATTTTGTATAATATTTCCTTGTTGAAAGTTTTCTTTTATTTTAAGTTACAACAATTTTGACCCTCCCTGTCGCCCCTTTTATAAAATGAAAAAAAAGGAAAAAAGCTTCGCTACCAAACAAGCCAAAGAAAATTGCTTCGTCGAAAGAAAAGGAGGAAAATGTGAAAAGAGCTTCGGGCCCGAAGCACTTCAAATCACCACTTCGGGTGAAAACCTTGCGAAGTAATTTTGCCGAAGAAAATACAAAGATAACGCTTCGCACCCAAAGAATTTTCGAAAGCCGCTTCGGGCGGAAGTCTTGCGAAGCAGCATCTAAACAACTTCGTCGAAGGAGGAGAGCATAATCCAAAATCAGCTAAGGCAAGGAAACTACTTCGGGTCCGAAGTATTTCCGACACCTACTTCAGCCCGTTTTCACCCGAAGCAGTGGTGCCCAAAGCAAAATGACAATGTGTCGAAAACAGAAGAAGTGCTTCGGAAGGATATTCCCTGAACCGTAGTTTTGAGAAAGAATCGGGCCGAAACATTTTTCATCTGAAGCAGTTTCGCCAGCAAAGGACAAAATAACCCCATTTCAAAGATGGAGCCCGCTCGACACTCGACATCCCCGAAGTAGTTTTTGTGAAGCATTATTTTGCGAAGAACAAATCAAGGAAGATCTACTTCGACCCAAGGCTTCGGCAAGGCAGAGACATAGCAAAGCACTTTATGGGCCCACGTTCCAAGGCAGGTAGCTTCCCAAGGTGATCGAAGGCCCCTTATAAATACCTCCTTTCTTGCCCGATAAGCCCGTTGACCATTTCTGGCAAACGAAAGGGACGCAATAGTCCTCGAAGTAAAACACGACGAGCGTAATGATCACTCAAGCACAGCATCCAGAAGCTAGGGACACTTGTACGACACATTAAATGAAAATTTCCATGGTTGACCCAGTCGCAGTTGCCAGTTTCAGCAACCGATTTGAAAGATCAGTTGCAACAGCAGCGAGGCACCGATTTCTCAGGGCCCGAGGGTGTACTTTGCCATTTTTTGTAATAATGATTTAGAGGGTCGGATCCTCTATAAAAACCCAGGCTTGTAATGTAAAAGGGGGGGGAACTTTTTGCTAGAAAGCTGCTGTAACTTGATGTCCTACGTTTAATACTAAAGATCTTTTGTGCTCTATTTCTCTCTTTTATGCTACCTTCTATGCTTAATTCTTTTGTTTTTTCTCGTTCGCATACTAAGACTCTGAACCTTGAATCCAGTGTGCCCCTCCACTGGGCAACCGATATCAGACCCATCCAAAGCAAATGTCGAGGTCACAGCCCTACCGAGTGCCAAAACTAAGAAAAAACAAGATGTGGCTGCATCGAAAGTCACCACTGCCACAAAGCCAAGAGGGCATGTAGGTATGCATTCTTCATCCCTTGCCCTAGTCTCACACATTTTTGCCGAAACTCCAGCTGAGAGTTCTCACCAGTCTCCCCTGCATAGCCCATCACCCCCTCACACGTCACCTATTGTTGGTTCGGCCTCATCCCATGATTATGACGAGGGTAAGACCATTGACCCTACTTCACCCTTCCACACTACCGTTCCCCTGGTCACTAGCAGAAGCAGGGGTCCCACTTCAACGTCGAGTCCCACCACGTCTGTCGTCGAGCCTTCTGGAGAGGCATCCCCCCCACATTCTTTATATTTGTTTACTCCCTCGACTGGAGATCTAGCCTTGTCTAAATCAGAGATGTCCTTAATTAAGGACCGCCCCCTTGCCAAGAAGCTATTGCAAGCATGACAAAACACTGAGCAAATACTAAGGGAGGCAAGGAAAAGAAGAGGGTGCTCGATGACATCAGTTGAAAAATGTGCCATTTTTTATTTAGAGGCCGAAAAGGTGCATAAAATCAAGAAGGTCCCCAAGGTACAAAAGCCTCTGGATGAAATGACTCCAGCGGACTACGATTATCAAGAGACACCTAAGGACCTGGAACACCTGAATGTTGACAATGAATCGGCCTCTATGCATGTCCGAATCGAGACTTTTTGGGCACATGCAACCATTGCTAACCAGCGCAGGTTTGAAGTAGAGGCTGCCAATGTCAAGCTAGAGGAAAACCTGGCAAAGGTCCGCTCCAAGTTAGCAGAGGCTGAGGAGCAATGTGAATTGATGAAGAAGGAGACGCTCGACCTAAAATAGCAGGTTCAACAGCTCCAGTCTATAGCCGAGAGTCAAGCGCAGAAGCAAGCCAAGAGTGATCTGAAAGCCAAAGAGCTGGAGGATAAAATCGCACAGATGCAAGCTCCACTGTATGCAAAAGAGGATCCAACGCTGTTTGACAGGGATAGAATTAAGGAGATTCGTGTGCACCTGCTAAAAAATTTCTGGTCTCGATGCGCTAGTGCTTTTTCAATTTTGACGTATGTCACCGAAGCACAGCAGGCTATTGCCGAGGGAGGACCAGTCATCGACGAGGTCACGTAGAAAGCCAAGAGTTGACTCAAGCTAGCGTTCGACGTCTAGAATTCTAGATATCAAGACCTATAGGTCACTACAATGACCTGGACAGCTAGGGACTGGTCCACGGCCTAGGCCAGAGTTTGCGCTTTTTTCTCCAAGGTGCGAAAAGCTCAGAAAACCAAAAGCCTCTAGGACATTTTTGACAATGAACAGCGTGCCACAATGAATTATTTTCAAGATATTTCTTCCTTGGGTTTCCCGAGTTTCACAGACGATGACGAAAATATTCTCAGCAAGGATGACCTCAAACCAGTCTGGCTGCAGTTTGAGAACGATGTCTCGAAGATCGATGGCTGGGAAGAACCAATCGCAGAAGGGCAGGTGATAGATTTCATCCTCAGATACTGTAAGATCACGGCTTGCCTCAACGACCTGTTCACCAGGGCTAAGAATGTTGACGTTGGGCAAATCAATCGATTCCATGACTTGGTCAAAGCACTGCAGGATCGAGAGCCGTTCCAAAAGGGCGCTTGGTCCCATGTTCGAAGAACGATGAAGCGCATCCATGACCGCCTCAAACCATCGCCACAGCTAGAGGCCATGCTAGAGGAAGAAGAAGAAGAAGAAGAGGAACAAGAAGAGGGACAGACCACAGAAGCAGAATTCGGGGGGAACCAGTGACCCCGCAGCCCAATGGACCAGAGCTAAAAGGTTCTTTTGCCGAGGCGAGCTCGTCACCCCATGAGCCACCAAGAATGTTGACACTTTTTGTCACATTATACAAGGGGTAGAAGAATAGTAGAATTTTGTATAATATTTCCTTGTTGAAAGTTTTCTTTTATTTTAAGTTACAGTAATTTTGACCCTCCCTGTCGCCCCTTTTATAAAATGAAAAAAAAGGAAAAAAGCTTCGCTACAAAACAAGCCAAAGAAAATTGCTTCGTCGAAAGAAAAGGAGGAAAATGTGAAAAGAGCTTCGGGATCGAAGCACTTCCAATCACCACTTTGGGTGAAAACCTTGCGAAGTAATTTCGCCGAAGAAAATACAAAGATAACGCTTTGCACCCGAAGCATTTTCGAAAGCCGCTTCGGGCGGAAGTCTTGCGAAGCAGCATCCAAACGACTTCGTCGAAGGAGGAGAGCATAATCCAAAATCAGCTAAGGCAAGGAAACTACTTCGGGCCCGAAGTATTTTCGACACCTACTTCGGCCCATTTTCACCCGAAGCAGTGGTGCCCGAAGCAAAATGACAATGTGTCGAAAACAGAAGAAGTGCTTTAGGAGGATATTCCCCGAACCGTAGTTTTGAGAAAGAATCGGGCCGAAACATTTTTCATCCAAAGCAGTTTCGCTAGCAAAGGAAAAAAGAACCCCATTTCAAAGATGGAGCCCGCTCGGCACTCGACATCCTCGAAGTAGTTTCTGTGAAGCATTATTTTGCGAAGAACAAATCAAGGAAGATCTACTTTAGCCCAAGGCTTTGGCGAGGCGGAGACATAGTGAAGCACTTTTCGGGCCCATGTTCCAAGGCGGGCAGCTTCCCAAGGTGATCGAAGGCCCCTTATAAATACCTCCTTTCTTGCCCGATAAGCCCGCTAACCATTTTTGGCAAACGAAAGGGACGTAACAGTCCTTGAAGTAAAACATGGTGGGCGTAATGATCACTCAAGCACAGCATCCAGAATCCAGGGACACTCGGGCGGTGCATTAAATGAACATTTCCATGGTTGACCCAGTCGCAGTTGCCAGTTTCAGCAACCGATTTGAAAGCTCAGTCACAGCAGCAGCGAGGTGCCGATTTCTCAAGGCCCAAGGGTGTACTTCGTTGTTTTTTGTAATAATGACTCAGAGGGTCGAATCCTTTATAAAAACCTAGGCTTGTAATGTAAAAGGGGGGGGAACTTTCTGCTAGAAAGCTGCTGTAACTTGATGTCCTGCGTTTAATACTAAAGATCTTTTGTGCTCTATTTCTCTCTTTTATGCTACCTTCTGTGCTTAATCCTTTTGTCTTTTCTCGTTCACATACTAAGACTCTAAACCCTGAATTCGGTGTGCGATCAAGGACTGAACCCCTAAAATTTGCCTTGAAGGATACATAGGAGAGGAAAAATGCCTTGTCGCTTTCTTTTATGTTGCCTGGTGGATTGAGGTTTCTGTTATTCCCTTATCTCAATCGCTGTTACTCTGAACCCTGAATTCCAGCGAGAGAGAAAGGAGAACCCTGCGAGCCTGTCCAGAGGATACATAGGAAGTTTAGCATTTCGTTTATTTTGTACTATTCTTGGTATTTCCTACTGCTATTCGAGTTGTTAGCGAGTAATCATGCTTCCTGTTCTCTCCCACCGTAAATCATCTCCTAACCCTTACTCTTTTTATTTCTTTCTCTAACCCTTACCCTGTTTATTTATTTCCTGCACTCTTGTCTCAAACTCCAAAAGTAGATTAGTATAGGAGCTGGCCTTTCTCCGGAGATTGGCACGAGGGGCATCACTTCCCCTCGGCATTTCAATGTTGGTCGCAGGTCCAGGGCGCGCAAACCCACTGAAATTCCTTTCCTGTGCAGATTTGATGACCAACAGGTACTTTCTGGCCCACGCATCTTTCCAGAAGTCAATGAATTTTCCATCTCCCAATTGCCACTAAGAACCCTGCTTGATCAACTGTTTGGTGACGCTGATGGATATCCAAAAGTGGGATTCGTTGTGAGGGGTTTCCATGTCCAAAAAGGAATGTTGTAAATATTTTCTTTTGACAATCGACACCCACTCCACTTTGGCATCTATGACAAATTTCCAAGCTTGCTTGGCTAAGAGGGCGTAGTTTGTGATGTTAATGCAATGCATTCCCAGCCCCTCCTATCCTTAAGGGAGCACAATTTTTTCCAAGCCATCAGGTGGAATTTTTTTTTACTGTCATTCCTAGCCCATAGGAATTATTTTTGCCTTTTTTCAATGGCTTCTCCCACTGCTACAGGAATTTTGAACACCGATAAGAAGTAGGTAGGTATACTCTAGAGGACTAATTTGACCAGGTTTGGTTTGTCTGCACTAGAAAGGAGGACCCTTTTCCATCCCGCCAGCTTTTTGTGTATTTTCTTTGTGACATTGTTCCACATGTTTTTTAGGGGTATTCCTTTGAATATGGGGAGGCCTAGATAGGTGGTTGGAAAATCCGCAATGGTGAACTCCAAAATACCTACAATCTTGGTCTATCATCTGCTAGGGGTGTTGATGAAGTAGAGTTTACTTTTGGTGTAGTTGATATTCTGCCATGCTGCCTCCTTCTATAGGTTGAGGATGGTTTTGATGATTTTAGCTTCGAAGATTGACGCTTTAGTAGTCAACAGGGTATCATCCATGAATTACTAGTGCGTGATGGGGGAAGACCATATGTTGCCCTGATGCCAAAAATTATATTTTTGTAGTAAGCATTTTTTATGGTTCTGATTAAACTGTTAGCCAGAATGATGAAAAGAATGGGGTAGAGAGGGTCTCCTTGTTTGAGCCCCTTGGTGCTGGGGAAGTAGCCGGCTGTAGACCCATTCACAAGCACCGAGAACCAAGAGTAAGAAACACAATTGGAAATCATATTTACCCAAGACTCATGAAAACCATACTTGAGGAGAATTTTGGAAAGGAATTCTTGGTTAACCCTATCAAAGGATTTTTTCATTTCAAGCTTTAAGAAGAAGGCTTCCCAAGATATTTTGTGGATGGTGATGACACCATCCAAGATATTCCGTCCCTTGATAGTGCTTCCCTGGCTCTGGTCGATGATGGTGGGGAGAATCTCGGTGAGTCGATTGGCCAAGGATTTGGATATCACTTTGTAAATGACTGTACACAGGCTAATGGGGCGATAGTTTGTGAGGGATTGGGAGATAGTTCCCTTGGGAATCAGGGCCAGGAATGTGGAGTTAATATCCTTGGGAATGGAGCAAGAATTTTACATTTCATAGATGGCGAGGTATATTTCAGGACCCAAAATATCCCAAAAGGTTTGAAAGAACCTTGGAGGAAAGCCTTCAGGATCGAAATATTTATCTGACTTCATGGAAAAAATGGCTTGGTGTATTTCCTTGTGAGTGAGGGGGTTGAGGAGGTATTTGTTAGTTTCGGCTGTGATGGTTTTGGGGATGTTCTCCCGAAGGGACTCCATGGCCAAGGGGAAGGAAGAGGGAGGGGAAGTAAGGAGATCTTTGAAATGGCAAACAACTTCATCCCTGATTTGGTGGATGTCAGAAGTAGAGGTCCCATCCTACTTAGTGAGGCCTTTGATTCTATTATTTTCCGTACTTAGAGTTGGAATCGCCTTCCCTAAGCCAGAGTTGACGGGACTTTTGGTGCTAGAAGATTTCCTCCTTAACTAGGGTGTTGTGGTACTTAGAGAGCAACACCATTTCTTCAAAACTAAGGCTATCGTCCCCTTGCCCTTTCTAAAATTTGTCTTCGATTTCTTCTAATATAGTATTGATGTTCTTCTTGGCTTCAAATATTTTCCCAAAGGTTTCCCTATTCCACACTTTGAGGTTTTCCTTGATCTACCTGAGTTTCTGCATAAATCTGTTGGACATTGACTCGAGAAAATTGGTTCCCCACCATTCTTCTATCTGATTTCTAAGATTCAGGTGATGAGTCCATATTGAATCGAAATGGAATGGGATATTTAACTGGGGTTTGCTAACTGTTTCGAAGAGGAGCAGGCTATGATCAGACCCTATCTTCAGGAGGACCCGTATACTGGCATCATCGAAGATGGGAAGGGCTTCTTGAGATAGAAAAATCCTATCAAGGTGCTCCTAAATAAGGTTATTTCACATCCATCTATTGCTCCAGGTGTAACGGGTTCCCTACAGTACGACATCCATGATGGCATTGGTGTACACAAACTATCTTAAATCACTTATATCCCTAGGATTAATTGTATTCCCTCCCTTTTTATTAGAAAATTTTAGGGGGGAGTTAAATTCCCTTACCAGAACCCAAGAGATGTTGATGAACGATTGCCTCAACTGGGTGAGAGTGTTCCACAATGTCAATCTTCCCTCAGTAGTGTTGGGGGTGTATACATTTGACATTATCCAAGAAGTCTAGGAGTTGGGATCATGGAACAGAATGTTGGACAACCTGTATTACCCTGAAATAAGTTGACCTTCGACTTTGGAGGGGTTCCAAAGACACAGTAACCCTCTTGCAGTTCTAGAGGTCAAGGAATAAATAAAATCGTAGTTTTTCCAGATGATTTTGAAAATTCTAGGAGAAAGCTGGTCATCTAATTTGGTTTCCTGAATGAAGAAGATTGTGGGGTTATGTTATTTCCTCATGGCGGTAGCTAGTCTTTTCTTGGCTACCCCATTCAGTCCTCTCGCATTCTAGGAGAGGACTTTCATTTGGAACTTTTAGCGAGTTTTTTGCCCCCTTTGCCTTGTTGCATAGGGGATTTGGATCTTCGATTTTCTTCCTTAATGATATTTTTAATTTCTTGGAATAGGGTTTTCTACGTCCCATTGGCAATGTCCTCAGTTGTCTCCCTATTTTGTTTCTCTATGCCAGTCGGCCTACCTTTTTTTTTGTCAACACCAACATCGATTTGGAATTTTTTGAAACTGGGGGTTTGTTTTGGGCTCCACTGGTCGGGGGATTCTATGGCATCCTCATCATCGTCAGATTTGGTGGTGGTGGAGATAGATAGGGAAGTAGGGAGAATAGCTCCTTCACAGGGGGAATATGGGGTTGGGGATGCAGGCGACCGAGGGGGTTTAGGTGTAGGGCTTTTACTAGTTTTAGAATTTTGGCCTTGGGGATGGGGACAAGGGCTTTCCTAGGGGAGTTTTGTGTTGGGGCAAGGCTGGTCAGAAGAATTGGGTGCCGAGGGTGAGAAGCTAAGGATTTCACCATCCTTAATTTACTCATTGGTTTCAAAATAATTGAGTAAACCAAATTGATTAGCAATGGTAATAAAGGTACTTGCCTGGTGGATGGTTTGATCTAGATGTGGTTGGATCTACTGTGTGTCCTTTGTGATTTGCCCTTTGTTGCGGACTATTCTCTAGATGACGTTGGGCTACTGGAATTCGATCAAATGGTAATCGATGTTAGGGCGACTACTCTTTGAGCATTGGGTTGGAAGATGTCCCTAGGATTGACATTCTAGACAGAACATCGACTTGTTCTCGAAGATCACTGGATGTCTCCGCCTAAAGTCTCCATAAATTAGATTGATATGGTTTGGAAGTTGTACCTCTAGATTTACATTGACGCAGATAGGAGCCTAGATTAGCCTTGTTCTAGCATGAGTGGCAGGATCAATGGCCACTAGGTCCCCAAAATCCCTTGCCAGGCTACAAAGAGCATCCTCATAGAAAAAATACATGGGGAGATTGGGGAGACATACCAATATCGAGGCGTAGTTGATGTTTTGAGATTCTAGGTCAAAACTTGGTTCCCACTTTGTCAAGAATAGGCTTCGTATTTCGAAGAACCAAGGACCTCCAGAAAGAATGTATTCTTCGTCCTCCTGGGTATTCAATTGTATCATGAAGAAGCATCTGGTCATGGCAGATAAGACCATGTTTTCCAATATTTTCCATTTGGAATTCTCCCATCGTCGGATTGCATCCATGTCTAGGTGCCCTTCTACGAATTTCTCCACTAAGGAGTAGGAATCACGAGATGTGAAGTCCTCCATAAGGCTTGAGGGACACAAAATATCGAATCCTTGTAATATGAAACCCTCCGAACCCTTCGAGGGAGGTATGTTATTATGCTGCAGATATTCTACGTAGGAAACTTGGTCTCAGTTGTTCTTTGAGTTGCTTTTTATTGAGGGGTTCTTTTCCCCTCTCAATTTTAGTATGAGAGCTACAATGGGTAGCCATAGGCATACTCCCAGTGGGCCTTCCCATTGTCTACGAGGTGGGAAACCCTTTCAGAGCGGTACAACTATCTAGAAGTTATTTTTTGAGTTGCTACTATTGTTGTTGTTTATAGAAGTTATTTCATTACAAAAGGTATCACAACATCAATATTCCCTCTAGAGGTGTAAAAAATGGTAGAAGGTCATGTGAACCATCCTAAAACATCACTCAACCTAATTTATTTCCTATTGTCCAAGTAATTTTTTTCAATGTTTTTTAAGCTCCATCTTTTGGTGTATTTTCTTCTATAATACTACAATTTAGCTGTTGTCATTTGATTTTTCTAAAATTGGTTACAAAAAATTGAGTATGAGGGGCATTGGGAGCCCTTGCAGGTGACCCATATCATTATGATTATCTCATTGAGCTAATAAAAATTAGAGGTGTCTCTAACATTTGTTTAAGTGATCACAGGGTATATTTAGGGTTTCACTTTCTTTTCTTAGTGTATGATGCCATAAATCATATTTTTGTGGCAAGTATTTTTTATGGTTCTACTTAAACTATCAACCATAATGATGAAAATAATGGTGGAGAGAGGGTATCCTTGTATGAGACCCTTGGTGTTGGGAAAGTAGCAGGTTGTAGACCCGTTCACAAGCACTGAGAACCAAGAGGAAGAAACACAATTCGAAATTAGATTTACCCAAGACTCATAAAAACCATACTTGAGGAGAATTTTGGAAAGGAATTCTCGGTTAATGCTATTAAAGGCTTTGTTCATGTCAAGCTTTAAGAAGAAGGTGACAAAGTTGGAATTATGGGCAAAGTGAATCATATCGTGGATGGTGATGACCCCATCCAAGATATTTCATCCCTTGACAGTGCTTCCCTAGCTCTGGTTGATGATGGTGGGGAGAATCTTGGTGAGTCGATTGTCCAGGGCTTTGGACATCACTTTGTAAATGACTGTACATAGGGTGATGGGGCGGTAGTCTGCAAGGTACTAGGAGTTAGTTCCCTTGGGAATCAGGGCCAAGAAGGTGGAGTTAATATCCCTGGGAATGGAGCAAGAATTTTATATTTTATAGATGGCGAGGCATAGTTCAGGACCCAAAATATCCCAAAAGGTTTGAAATAACCTTGGAGGAAAGCCATCAAGCCCAAAAGCTTTATCTTCCTTCATGGAAAAAAGGGCTTGGTGGATTTCCTTGTGAGTGAGGGGACTGAGGAGGTATTTGTTAGTTTCGGTTGTGATGGTTTTGGGGATGTTCTCCCGGAGGGACTCCATGGCCAAGGGGGAGGAAGAGGGAGGGGAAGTGTTAGTCAAAAAGTGACTAACTATAGAAAAATAGTTGATGCACTTTTTTGCATATTTTCCAAGACCGAAGTGGCCCATATGCTAAAGATCAAAGAAAAAGCAAAATACCGCAAGGAGGTAAAAGTGTCGCGATATCGCGACATGTTGTATTTTCATGGCTAAGAGCAACAAAAGGGAGCAAGGAGGCAAAAGTGTCATGATATCGCGACATGTTGCATTTTCGTGGTTCAAAGCGAAGAGAAAGAGCAAGGAGGAAAAAGTGTCGTGATATCACGACATGTTGTATTTTCGTGGCTAAGAGCAACAAAAAGGAGCAAGAAGGTAAAAGTGTCGCGATATCGCGACATGTATTTTCGTGGCTAAGAGCAACAAAAAGGAGCAAGGAGGAAAAAGTGTCACGATATCGCGACATGTTGTATTTTCACGGCTAAAGAGAAGAGAAAGAGCAAGAAGGAAAAAGTGTTGCGATATCACGACATGTTGTATTTTCGTGGCAAAATAGAAGAGAAAGAACAAGAAGGCAAAAGTGTCGCGATATCGCGACATATTGCATTTTTGCGGCTAAGAGCGACAAAAGGGAGCAAGGAGGCAAAAGTGTCGCGATATTGCGACATGTTGCATTTTCGTGGCTAAAAGCAACAAAGGAGAACAAAGAGGCAGAAGTGTCGCGATATCGCGACATGTTGCCTTTTCACAGGCATAAGAGAAAAGTAAGAGACGGACGTCGCGATTTTGCGACATGTCTCATTTTCACGACAAGAGGCAGGAAAAGAGCAAAGTAAGAGACAAATGTCGTGATTTCGTGACATGTCTCATTTTTGCGACTGGAAGCGGCAGAAGAGCAAAGCAAGAGACGGACGTCACGATTTCGTGACATGTCTCATTTTTGCGGTGGGAGGCATAAAAAGAGCAATGTAAGAGACGAATGTCGCGATTTTGCGACATGTCTCATTTTTGTGGCTGGAAGCGGCAGAAGAGCAAAGCAAGAGACGGACGTCATGATTTCATGACATGTCTCATTTTCTCTGCGGGAGGCAGCAAAAGAGCAAAGTAAGAGACGAATATCGCAATTTCACGACATGTCTTATTTTTGTGGTTGGAAGCGGCAGAAGAGCAAAACAAGAGACGAATGTCACGATTTTGTGACATGTCTCATTTTCACGACTAGAGGTGGCAAAAGAGCAAAACAAGGAAAGAATGTCACGATTTCGCCACACGCCAGCTATAAAGGAATAGAGTATATTTTTGGCAACTGGGGACATGCACTGACATCGGGTGCTGATCTCTGAAGAATGGTCTATTGATTATAACCTGGAAAGTCCGTTGGATGATTGTAGAATAACAGGCTCATCTAAAATTAGGCAGAAGGAAATCTATCCAATCTGTAGAAAATCTGTTGTATATTATTAGAAACTGCAGACAATTACTTGTAATTGATTAAAGAAATTAAATTTACATAGTAGAAGATACTCTTTTTAGGATATAAATAGGAGTGAGTCGACCATGAAAACAGGTCGGCTCTTGGACATTTACAAGCTTGATGTACATGTACTGGATTACAAGCAATAAAAGATTTCTTCTTCTAGCTTCCGAAACTTCTGTGTGTATCTGGTGTTTTAACTTTTATTCATTCTAATTTTTATAATGTATCTGTTCTAAAATCTGGACTGTGCATGTATAAATCTTGTTTCTAGAGTTGAACATTAAAAGATATTTACATGCTTTTAGACGAACATCTAAAAGTCACACTCAAGAATTCGTGTTTTCTATAAAGAAGATATAAACAAAACTTTGAAAGTAGTAATCTGCATCATCAATGTTTGTTGTTGTCTAATCTGTACCGTGAGAAAAGTTCTAGCTTAGGCTATATTTCCCTTATCTCTTGTTCCTCTTTTCTCTAAAAAACTTAAAGGAACCAGCCTTCTCTGGAGACTAGACAGATGATCTCAAGCAAGATCTGTCTATTCAATGTTGGCAAAGTCTAAGGCGCAACACTATTAACCGAAGGTAGATTTTGTTCCAACAGGAAGTAAGGAGATCTTTGAAATGGCAAACAACTTCATCCCTAATCTGGTGGATGTCAGAAGTAAAGGTCCCATATTGCTTAGTGAGGCCTTTGATTCTGTTATTTCCCCTATGTCTAAGGGTGCAGATGTGGAAATACTTAGAGTTGGAATCGCATTTCCTGAGCTAGAGTTCACGAGACTTTTGGTGCCAGAAGATTTCCTCCTTACCTAGGGTGTCGTGGTACTCAGAGAGCAACACCCTTTCTTAAGTCCTAAGGTTGTCGTCCCCCTGCAATTTCTGAAATCTATCTTTGATTTGTTCTAATCTGGTTTTGATGTTCTTCTTGGCTTCAAAGATGTTCCCAAAGGTTTCCTTGTTCCACACTTTGAGGTTTTCCTTGACCCACCTAATTTTTTGCATAAATATGCTAGACGTTGACTCAGGGAAATTGGTTCCCCACCATTCTGCTATCTAATTTTTGATATTCGAGTGATGAGTCCATATTGACTCGAAACGGAATGGGGTCTTGAACTAGGGTTTGCTAGTTATTTCAAAGAGGAGAGGGCTATGATAGGACCCTATCTTCAGGAGGACCTGTAGGCTGGCATCACCAATTGGAAGGGCTTCTTGAGATAGCAAAATCCTATCAAGGTGCTCTTGAATAAGGTTATTTCCCATATTTATGTTGCTCCAAGTGTAGCAGGTTCCCTGTAGTGCGACATCCATGAGGGCATTGGTGTCCACAAACTATCTTAAATCACTTATATCCCTAGGAGTAACCGTATTCCCCCACTTATTGTTAGGAAATTTTAGGGGGGAGTTAAAGTCCCCTGCCAGAACTCAAGGGATGTTGATGAACGCCTACCTCAACTGGGTGAGCGTGTTCCACAATGTCAATCTTCGCTCAACAGAGTTGGGGGCATATACATTTGACATTATCCAAGAAGTCTGGGAGCTGGGATCATGGAACAGAATTTTGGACAACTGTCTTGGTCTAAAATAAGTTGAACTTCAACTTTGGAGGGGTTCCAAAGACACAATAACCCTCCTGCAGTTCCAGAGGTCAGGGAATAAATAAAATCGTAGTTTTTCCAGATGATTTTGGCAATTCTAGGAGAAAGTTGGTCATCTAATTTGGTTTCTTGAATGAAGAAGATTGTGGGGTTATGTTATTTCCTCATGGTGGTAACTTGTCTTTTCTTGGCTGCCCCATTCAGTCCTCTCGTGTTCTAGGAGAGGACTTTCATTTGGAACTTTTAGCAGGTTTTTTGCCCCCTTTGCCTTATTGTGTAGGGGATTTGGATCTTCGGTTTTCTTCCTTAATGATATTTTTGATTTCCTGGAATAGGGTTTTCTATGTCCCATTGGTGATGTCCTCAGTTGTATCCCTATTTCATTTCTCTGTGCCAGTCGGTCTATCTTTCTTTCTGTCAACACCAACATTGATTTGGAATTTTTTCAAATTGCGGGTTTGTTTGGGGCTCCACTGGTCGAGGGATTCTAGGGCGTCCTCATCACCGTCGAATTTGGTGGTGATGGAGATATATGGGGAAGTAGGGAGAGTAGCTCATTTACAGGGGGAATATGGGGTTGGAGATGTAGGTGACCGAGGGGGTTTAGGTGTAGGGCTTTTAGGGCTTTTACTGGTTTTAGGGTTTTGGCCTTGGGGGTGGGGGCAAGGGATTTCTTGGGGGAGTTTTGTGTTGGGGAAAGGCTCGGTAGAAGCATTGGGGGTCGAGGGTGACAAGCTAAGGATTTCACCATCCTCAATTTACTCATTGGTTTCAAAATCATTGAGTAAACCGAATTGATTAGCAATGGTAATAGAGGTACTTGCCTGGTGGATGGTTTGATCTAGATGTGGTCGGGTCTGCTGTGTGTCCTTTGTTATTTGCCCTTTGTTTTGGACTATTCTTTGGATGATGTTTGGCTACTGGCATTCGATCGGTTGGTAATCGATGTTAGGGCGACTGCGCTTTGGGTATTGGGTTGGAAGATGTCCATGGGATTGACATTTCAGACAAAACACCGACTTGTTATTGAAGATCACTGGCTATCTCCGCCTAAAGTCTCCATAAATTAGATTGATATGGTTTAGAATTTGTACCTCTAGATTTACATTGATGCAGATACGGGCCTAGGTTAGCCTTGTTCTAGCATGAGTTGCGGGATCAATGGCCACTAGATCCTCGAAATCCCTCGCCAGGCCACAAAGAGCATCCTCATAGAAAAATACGTGGGGAGATTGGGGAGACATACCCATATCGGGGTGTAGTTGATGTTTTGAGATTTGAGATCAAAACTTGGTTCTCACTTTGTAAATAATATGCTTCATCTTTTGAAGAACCAAGGGCCTCCAAAAAAAATGTATTCTCCATCCTCTTGGGTATTCAGTTGTATTATGAAGAAGCCTCTGGTCATGGCAGAAAAAACCATGTTTTCCAATATTTTCCATTTGGAATTCGCCCATCGTCGGATTGCATCCATGTCTAGATGCCCTCCTACGAATTTCCCCACTAAGGAGTAGGAATCACAAGATGCGAAGTCCTCCATAAGGATTGAGGGACACAAAATATCAAATCCTTGTAAGATGAAACCCTTTGAACCCTTTGATGGAGGTATGTTATTATGTTACAGATATTCTGCGTAGGAAACTTGGTCTCGGTTGTTCTTTGAGTTGCCTGGTTTATCGAGGGGTTCTTTTCCCCTCTCAATGTCAGTATGAGAGTTGCCATGGGTAGCCACATGCATACTCCTAGTGGGCCTTCCCATTGTCTGCGAGGTTGGAAACCCTTTCAGAGCGGTGTAACTATCTTCTATCGTGCATGGTTTCTCTGTGTCCGTGGTTTGTATTTCGTCGGATGATTTGTTCATTGAAACCATAGTAATCTTCTTATAAAAAAAAATTAGTTGCTACTATTGTTGTTGTTCCTAGAAGTTATTTCATTACAAAAGGTATCACAACATCAATCTTCCCTCTAGAGGTGCAAAAAATGGTAGAAGTTCATGTGAACCATCCTAAAACATCATTCAACATAATTTATTTCCTATTGTCCAAGTAATATTTTTCAATTTTTTTTAGGTTCCATATTTTGGTGTATTTTCTTCTATAATACTACAATTTAGCTGTTGTCATTTGATTTTTCTAAAATTGGTTAGAAAAATAGAGTATGAGGGGCATTGGGAGCCCTTGCAGGTGACCCATATCATTATGATTATCTCATTGGGCTAATCAAAATTAGAGGTGTCTCTAACATTTTTTTAAGTGATCACAGGGTATCTTTAGGGTTTCACTTTCATTTATTAGTGTATGATGTCATAAATCATATTTTTGTGGCAAGCATTTTTGATGGTTCTGCTTAAACTGTCAGCCAAAATGTTGAAAATAATGGGGGGAGAGAGGGTCTCCTTGTATGAGACCCTTGGTGCTGGGGAAGTAGTCGGTTGTAGACCCATTCACAAGCACTGAGAACCAAGAGGAAGAAACACAATTCGAAATCAGATTTACCCAAGACTCATGAAAACCATACTTGAGGAGAATTTTAGAAAGGAATTCCCGGTTAATCCTATCAAAGGCTTTGTTCATGTCAAGCTTTAAGAAGAAGGTGACAAAGTTGGAATTATGGGTGAAGTGAATCATCTCGTGGATGG
The DNA here is from genome assembly GCA_028583015.1 of Wollemia nobilis. NCBI lineage: Eukaryota > Viridiplantae > Streptophyta > Pinopsida > Araucariales > Araucariaceae > Wollemia > Wollemia nobilis. The sequence goes on from JAQPPZ010017235.1 coordinate 21,651,186, forward strand.
TGATGACCCCATCCAAGATATTTCATCCCTTGACAGTGCTTTCCTAGCTCTGGTCGATGATGGTGGGGAGAATCTTGGTGAGTCAATTGGCCAGGGATTTGGACATCACTTTGTAAATGAATGTACACAGGCTGATGGGGCGATAGTATGTGAGGGACTGGGAGTTAGTTCCCTTGGGAATCAGGGCCAAGAAGGTGGAGTTAATATCCTTGGGAATGGAGCAATAATTTTTTTATTTTATAGATGGTAAGGCACAGTTCAATACCCAAAATATCCCAGAAGGTTTGAAATAACCTTAGAGGAAATCCATCAGGCCCAAAAGCTTTACCTGCCTTCATGGAAAAAAGGGCTTGGTGGATTTCCTTATGAGTGAGGGGACTGAGGAGGTATTTGTTAGTTTCGACTATGATGGTTTTGGGGATGTTCTCTCGAAGGTACTCCATGGCCAAGGGGGAGGAAGCGGGAGGGGAATTAAGGAGATATTTTAAATGGCAAATAACTTCATCCCTGATCTGGTGGATGTCAGAAGTAAATGTCCCATCCTGCTAAGTGAGGCCTTTGATTTTGTTATTTCCCCTGTGTGTGAGGGTGGAGATGTGGAAGTACTTAGAGTTGGAATCGCCTTCCCTGAGCCAGAGTTGATAGGACTTTTTGTGCCAAAATATTTCCTCCTTACCTAGGGTGTTGTGGTACTCAGAGAGAAACACCCTTTCTTAAGTCCTAAGGCTATCGTCCCCCTGCCCTTTCTGAAATCTATATTCGATTTGTTCTAATCTGGTCTTGATGTTCTTCTTGGCTTCAAATATGTTCCCAAAGGTTTCCCTATTCCACAATTTGAGGTTTTCCTTGACCCACCTAAGTTTTTGCATAAATTTGTTGGACACTGACTCAAGGAAATTGGTTCCCCACCATTTTGCTATCTGATTTTTGAGATCTGGGTGATGAGTCCATATTCACTCAAAATGAAATGGAGTCTTGAACTAGGGTTTGCAAGTTATTTCAAAGAGGATCGGGATATGATAGGACCCTATCTTCGATAGGGACCTTAGGCTAGCATAACCGAATATTGGAAGGGCTTCTTGAGATAGCAAAATCCTATCAAGGTGCTCTTGAATAATGTTATTTCCCATCTGTATGTTGCTCCAGGTGTAGCGGGTTCCCTATAGTGCAACATCCATAAGGGCATTGGTGTCCACAAACTATATTAAATCACTTATATCCCTGGGAGTAACCGTATTCCCTCCCTTCTTGTTAGAAAATTTTAGGGGGGAGTTAAATTCCCTTGCCAGAACCCGAGGGATGTTTATGAACGCCTACCTCAACTGGGTGAGAGTGTTCCACAATGTCAATCTTCCCTTAGCAGTGTTGGGGGCGTATACATTTGACATTATCCAAGAAGTTTGGGAGCTGGGATCATGGAACAGAATGTTGGACAACTTGTCTTGGCTTGAAATAAGTTGACCTTCAACTTTGGAGGGGTTCCAAAGACACAATAACCCTCCTACAGTTCCAGAGGTCGAGGAATAAATAAAATCATAGTTTTTCCAAATGATTTTGGTAATTCTAGGAGAAATTTGATCATCTAATTTGGTTTCCTGAATGAAGAAGATTGTGGGGTTATGTTATTTCCTCATGGCGACATCTAGTCTTTTCTTGGCTGCCCCATTAAGTCCTATTGCGTTCTAGGAGAGAGCTTTTGTTTGGAACTTTTAGCAGGTTTTTGCCCCCTTTGCCTTGTTGCGTAGGGGATTTGGATCTTCGGTTATCTTAATGATATTTTTGATTTCATGGAATAGGGTTTTCTACATCCTATTGGTGATGTTCTCAGTTGTATCCCTATTTCATTTCTCTGTGCCAGTCGGCCTACCTTTCTTTCTCTCAACACCAACATCGATTTGGGATTTTTTGAAACTGCAGGTTTGTTTGGGGCTCCATAGTTGAGGGATTCTAGGGCATCCTCATCACCGTTGAATTTGGTGGTGATGGATATAGATGGGAATTAGGGAGAGTAGCTCCTTCACAGGGGGAATATGGGGTTGGGGATGCAAGCGACCGAGGGGGTTTAGGTGTAGGGATTTTACTAGTTTTAGGGTTTTGGCCTTGCGGGTGGGTGCAAGGGCTTTCCTAGGGGAGTTTGGTGTTAGGGAAAGCTTAACAGAAGCATTTGGGACCAAGGGTGAGAAGCCAAGGATTTCACCATCCTCAATTTACTCATTGGCTTCAAAATTGTAAACTGAATTGATTAGCAATGGTAATAGAGGTACTTTCCTGGTGGATGGTTTGATCTGGAGGTGGTCAGGTCTGCTATGTGTCCTTTATGATTTGCCCTTTGTTGTGGGTTATTATCTAGCTGACATTGGTCTACTGCCATCCGATCGACTGGTAATCAGCGTTAGGGTGACTGTGCTTTGGGCATTGGGTTGGAAGATATCCTTGGTATTGACATTTTGGATAGAATGTCGACTTGTTCTCAAAGATCACTGGTTGTCTCTACCTAAATTCTCCATAAATTAGATTGATATGGTTTGGAATTTGTGCCTCCAGATTTACATTAACGCAGATATGGACCTGGGTTAGCCTTGTTCTAGCACGAGTGGCAGGATCAATGGCCACTAGGTCCTCAAAAGTCCTTTCCAGGCCACAAAGAGCATCCTCATAGAAAAAATACGTGGGGAGATTGGGGAGACATACCCATATCAGGGCGTAGTTGATGTTTTGAGATTCGGGGTCAAAAATTGATTCCCACTTTTCAAGAATAGACTTCGTCTTTCGAAGAACCAAGGGCCTCTAGAAAGAATGTATTTTGTATAATCCCAGGTATTCAGTTGTATCATGAAGAAGCCTCTGGTCATGGCAAACAAGACCATGTTTTCTAATATTTTCCATTTATAATTTACCCATCGTCGGATTGCATCCATGTTTGGGCACCCTCCTATGAATTTCCCCACTAAGGAGTAGGAATCACGAGACGTGAAGTCCTCCATAAGGCTTGAGGGACACAAAATATCAAATCATTATAATATGAAATCCTTCGAACCCTTCGAGGGAGGTTTGTTATTATGTTGCAAGCATTCTACATAGGAAACTTGGTCTCAGTTGTTCTTTGAGTTATCTGGTTTATCGAGGGGTTCTTTTCCCCTCTCAATGTCAATATGAGAGCTGCCATGGGTAGTCGTAGGTATACTACCAGTGGGCATTCCCACTGTCTATGAGGTGGGAAACCCTTTCGGAGTGGCATGACTATCTTCTCCTATGCGTGGTTTCTCAGTGTCCATGGTTTGTATTCCGTCGCACGATTCGTTCGCTAAAACCATAGTCATCTTCTTATGAAATTTTTTGAGTTGCTACTATTGTTGTTGTTTCTAGAAGTTATTTTATTACAAAAGGTATCACAACATCAATCTTCCCTCTAGAGGTGCAAAAAATGGTAGAAGGTCATGTGAACCATCCCAAAACATCATTCAACCTAATTTATTTCCTATTGTCCAAGTAATTTTTTTCAATGTTTTTTTTTTTTTGAATTTACATGGTGGAATCGGTAGCCGCCATGAATTTGGGCAGGCTGTCCAGCTTTTTATGGCCGCCATAGTATTCTCGTGATGTTCGCCCCAGAAGCTGTCACACAGATCTTCGCGCAGTCCTCCCCTATAACCACCATGCCACAATCATTTTAAACCTTTTACACCACTGAAAGCACCAGGAAAGGGACAAGTGTTCAGTCCGATGAGGCCCGAGATTTGAACCTTGGACCTCCACCCCCCTTGTGGAGTTTGGATGAACCAATTGGTCTACACCTCGGACCTTTTTTTCAATGTTTTTTAGGCTCCATATTTTGGTGTATTTTCTTATATAATACTACAATTTAGTCGTTGTCATTTGATTTTTCTAAAATTGGTTAGAAAAAATAGAGTATGAGGGGCATTGGGAGCCCTTGCAGGTGACCCATATCATTATGATCATCTCGTTGAGCTAATAAAAATTAGAGGTGTCTCTAACATTTTTTTTAAGTGATCACAAGGTATCTTTAGGGTTTCACTTTCATTTCTTAGTGTATGAATGAACCTTTTGCTTCTTCTAGCTCATTGTAAATCAATGGGTATTTGCAATGCACTGGTCTTCCCAAGGATGTGTGCATGAGTAGAAATAAATGGCAACCTAGAAATCTTGGCAAGCACCATAATATTCCTTTAGGTATCAATATCTTTAACCCATGTGTCTTTTCTTCTTTAAGCACCATGTTATCCCTCTCATCCTTCGATAGGTAATACTCACATTCTTGTTGTAATTAAATTTGATTTATGCACCTATTTTTTGTCTTGAGAAGAGGTGCATTCTCAACAATTTCAAATGGTGTCCTACATCAAGGAAAACCAAACAAACATGAAAGTGTTATTGGATTTAATCCAAAATCATTTGGATCCTTTCTATAGTGATCATTTCATAGACTACAATTTTACACAAGTATTTCAATAATAGACATAGGGCACACAATAGGAACCAAATCTAAGGTGTTATCAGTATTCTAGTATTGACATATATCAACATGAAGAGCAAAAGGTCATGATGAAATAAATCTAGAAAAACAGTAAATACATAATCAAAGGAAAAAAGAAGATAACAAATACACACAATATAGTATTTCACCTGGGAAACCCTTACTCCTCAAACAAAGCTAAAAAACCTATATCTGATACTAAATGAAGAGCATAAACCCTATGATAAATTAATTATTGAGTGGGAGTCATATACAAAAGAATCTAGGTGAATAAAAATGATAGGAAGCACATGGGTAGAGATTGAAAAATTTAATGAACAAAATTTTGAGTTATAAAAACTCAAGATGGAGGATCTGTTGGTTGATAGAGATTAGTGGATTACGGTCTCGAGAATAAAATCAACATCAACGACATATGAGGATTGGCTAAATATTGATAGGAATACAAGGAGTTCTATTAGATCGTGCTTATCCAATTTAGTATTTTGAATGTATGTTAGCATTAAATACCTATGTAACCACACATTTGTAATATGGATCAAAGTCCAAGGATGAGGTGTCAATGTTGATGTAAGGATGAGGTATCACCTTGCATGCGCATGTGAGTTGGTAGCGGTAGATGCTAGGGTTTGTCTTGTAGAAGATGCAATGTAGTATTTATTTGATATTGCTAATGAAAAAAACATGAAATGTCTGGACATCCCCAAGGGGGGATTTCCCTTATTATTTTCTTGTTTTGTGTTTGCATCTTTATTTTTTTCTCCTTGTTATATTTAGCTCTCTTCATTTAGTATCAATGTCATGTTTAATTTTAACATTTGGTATCAGAGCCTATGGTCTTAAAATTGGTAGTTTATGGCATTGTATGAAGTGTATCTATGGTTTCTTTTATTGTTGAAGGTTATTGATGATTTTATGGTTTTGTAAAATCTATGCATGTACCTTTGTTATTTATTTTGCACTTACATTAGGGTTTGTACACACAAAGAACTACATTATTGTATTAGAGACGGTTGAGTTTATGCAATTAGGGTTTGTAGTGAACTGCATTATTATATTGGAGATGGTTGAGTTTATCCAATAAGAAGGTTATTGTGCTATTTTTTTATCCAAAAGGTTTTTTCTAGCAATAGATCTAATGAGCTTTGGTAGCAACAGAACTAGTGAGTTTTGGCAATGATAGACCTAGTGAGCTTCAACAATGGCAAATATAGTGAGCTTTGACAATGATATATCTGGTGAGCTTTGATAATGATAGATCTGGTGAGCTTTGGTAGTGGTAGATCTAGTGAGCTTTGGTAGTGGTAGATCTATTGAGATTCAAAAATGGTAGACCTAGTGAAATTTGGCAGCGATAGACTTAGGGAGCTTTGATAGTGATAAATTTTATGCTAGATTTTAAGGCTAGAAATACCTATTCTAGTGGTTTTATTAAGCAAGTTGCAGAGGTGTCCATGCATGAGGTTTCACTTTGCAATTGGTATTCTTTCTATTTTAGTGTTGTGCATATCTCAAACCTTATATCTATGTTTTGCAAAGTTGTTAAAAAATGTTTGAGATAGTTTATTGGTTGTACCACAAGTTTTGGGTAAGTATTAACTATTATAACTAGTGTAGCTTGTACCTAAAGAAGCTATTGTAATTGGTGTGGTTGGATTATTGGCTACTATAACTGGTGTAGCTTGTAGGGTTGTTAATGCTATTGTAACTAGTGTAGTTGTACCTAAAAGAGACTAGTGTGGATGTTAGTGGTGGTTGCCTAGTGTAATGTTCTAAGAATTAGCTCCAATAATATTTGTAATGTTTTAAAAGTGGTTTTTTGTATTTTTTTTCACCTTGTCGGTATATGGCTAAGGGTAACAGGTGAAGCTAGTGTGTTTAGAATATTTGAGGTAGCTTGTATGGTGGCTAGGTCTTCGAAATATTGGATATAGCTAGTGGAATTTATAGGTCTAAAGGTTGGTAGTAATCGGGTTAAGACTACTTATTTCTAGAAGGATTGGTTTTAGCTTGTTCCCATAAAGGGTTGTGTAAAAAATCATTGTTTATATTATATAATTACAAATATATCATTAAGGGGGGAATGTTGGCATTAAATTCCCATGTAATCACACATTTGTAATATGGGTCAAAGTCCAAGGATGAGGTGTTAATATTGATGTAAGGATGAGGTGTCACCTTGTATGCACGTGTGAGTTGGTAGTAGTAGATGCTAGGGTTTTCCTTGTAGAAGATACAATGTAGTATTTATTTGATATTGCTAATGGAAAAAATACATAATGCATGGACATCCCCAAAGGAAGGGTTTTCTCTTGTTATTCTCTTGTTTTTTGTTTGCATATTTATTTTTTTGCTCCTTGTTATGTTTAGCTCTCTTTATTTAGTATTGATGTCATGTTCAGTTTAACACAACAACCACCTTAAAGGTATAGAAGTTCAAGTTCCTATTGTGGTCACATGGATCCCTATGCTACTTGGGGTACTCTTTTTGGTATGAATGAACTAGACTTAGGTTACATGTCTGATATTGATCCTTCTTTAGGAGGTGCTTCTAATTTACTTTCTTAGCCTCATAATGTTCCCATTATATGCATAAACATTCCAAACTTTGAGAGAATGAATCCATATGATTAGATATCTGGGAAGTATAATTTGTTTACACCATGTACCTAAATAATACGTGTTGCATTGGTTGATACTAATTTGGGAACCCATGCTCATAAATGATTGTTATGGAAGCTTCACTGGTGTGGGAAATCTATTTGGTGGCTAGAGTTCAAAGTGTTATTCCTTCATAAGTTTGACAAAGGATTTTCTACTTCATATTTGGTTCATTTGATGCAAACCAAACAAATAGGTTTGGTTGAATATTATTGTGCAAAGTCCATGGGACTACTCACCTATATCTATAAATTGGATCTAGTAGTGATCATATCAACATTTTGCCATGGCCTTAAAGATGACATCAAGTGGTATGTCAATATGCATGATCTATACATCGTTGACAAGGCTAAACATATGGATATTATGGTAGAAAAGAAGATTCGACTGTTTCATCTCCAAATTTGATGTGATTTCAATTATCATTGGCCTTATTTCAAATGATGAGCACACCCAAGGATTATTTTATTACAAATATCATTCATGCCATCCTCAAGATCAGTCTTATGAGGAATGGTGTAACTTTCTAATGGAATCTAAGGAAGTAAATTATGCTAAAAAATGAATATCAAGATGCTTAATAGTAGGAGTTATTAGTAAAAGCAGTAAATTCTAATCAAGATGTTCATGCCATGGATCTCTTAACATTTTTTCTAATGGGGCTCAAGGTCCATCACAACATGAAGGTCCAAGGCTTAATCAAGTATCAACATGTCAATGTATTAATTGATTCAATATTTGGTACTATATATTAATACCAAGATAAATTCTATGTATTAATTGTAAATGGGGGCATGCCTCAATGTGTGGGATGCATTTCTAAGGTTAGAATCTAGATGGAAGATTACAATTGATCCAATCATCTTTTTACTATGGAACTGAGTAGTTTAGATATCATCTTGAGAGCACAATGGCTCTCACAACTCAAATATGTTAATATTACTTTTCTAAATTAAATTGGTGAAATTTGAAAAGGTTATTTATCTCCAAGGAATCAAACCTCCTCCTTATAAGGTGGCTAGTTCATGCTACATGGAGAATATCCTAAGAAATAAAATTGTAGATTCTTTACCCATGTCAATTACATGAAATTCCAATATTTTGAGCTTCTCCTTCTAGCTTCAATTTTAAATTTATAGACTTTTGTAATCACTATGCAGTCATATTTGGTGAACCCATGGGTCTTCCCCCTAAGCACACACATGATCATGTCATCCATCTAGTTGGATAAGTCATCCTTTAAATATTTGTCCTAACTATTATCCCCAACCCTAGAAGTCTAAGATTGAGAAGATGGTTTAGGAGATATTGAAGGAAGGATTTATCTATCTAAGCATTAGTCCTCATTCCTCTCTCTTGGTCATGGTGTAGTGTAAGGACAATTCTTGTGCATGTGTCCTGATTTTTCACCTCTCAACAATATCACCATCAAATATAAGTTTCATATCCTTGTTATTGATGAATTATTATATGAATTAAGTGGTGCTAAATATTTTACCAAGCTTGAATTACATTTTGGTTTCCATTATATTAGGGTTAGAGGAGAGAATATTTTTAAGATTGGCTTTTCTATGCATGAGGGTCATTATGAGTTGCTAGTCATACCTTTTGGTCTTACTAATGCTCATTACACTTTAAGAGCCTCATGAATTATGTCTTTCATCCTTTTCTTTGCATATTTTATGCTAGTCTTCTTTTATGTCATCTTAGTTTACAATTAGTCATGAAAAGCTTGTTTATTTTATGTTGACAAAGTTTTCTACCTATTACAAAACAAATTATTATTTTTCAAGAGGTCCAAATGTTCCTTTGGGGTAGTTGAGGTATAATACTTAGTGCATATAGTATCTTAAGAAGGGAACAAGGTGGATCCTAACAGAATCAAATTCATACAAGATTAGACCAGGCTTAAATCTCTCAAATAACTATGTGATATTTTAGGTATTACCAAGGGCTATAGGAAATTTATCTACAACTATGATAATATTTCATCCCTAATCATCACTCTTACTAAGAAAGATGCTTTTGTTTAGTCAAAAGTAGATTCCTAAGCCTTCAATGCCCTAAATGAGGCTATGTACCACCCCTATTTTTGTGGCTCTTGATTTCAATAAACCCTTATGAAATGAGATGCTTTAGCAATAGGTGCTAGAACTATTTTGATGTAGGATGACTACCCCTTTGTATTTGAAAATAAACAACTTTCTAATAAATATTTGATCTAATCCACGCATGAGAATAATATGTTAGCTATTTTGCATGTTTTAGAGAAATAGAGGATTAATTTTATGGGGCAAAACTTTATTATCAAGACCGATTATAGTAGCCTCAACCACTTCATGGAATGTCCCTCTTGTCCCAATTACAATAAATATTTGACCAAGATATTGGATTATGGTTTTTTCATTCAGTACAATAAGAAAAACGAGAATGTGGTGATTGATGCTATATCACATGAACATGAGAATATTGTTATTGTCAATGATATCTCTAATCCTCTTCCATAATGAATATTATGGCTTTGGGAGCAATGTCACTTATATCTAAAGACTGCCTACATCATTCATGAAGTGGAGGATTTCTCTCCACCTCCTTGTTCTCATATATTGTTGGGGTTCTCTTCAAGAAGGATTGAATTTATCTCCCTTTGTAATCCATAATCAAGACTAGTATTCTACATGAATTTCATACATCTCTCCTAGCTAGATATTCTATATTCTTAAAAACTTATTAGGGGGTGATGTAATATTTTCTTCAAAAGTATTAAAAGCAAATTTCAAGACATTTATGTTCAAATGTGAGGTATGACAGTAAAAAATGGGATTATTGTTAAATATCTTGGATTGTTACAACCATTGTCTATTCTTGATCATCAATGGGAGCACCTCTCAATGGATTTCATTAGGGGTCTTCCCAAATCATAGGAAAAAATGATGTTTTTTGTGGTACCGGATCACCTATTAAAGTATGCTCATTTTTATTCCTTGCAATATCCCCTCATGATTAATAAGGTTGCAAAGTTGTTCCTCAATTCTATTTTCAAATTGCATGGCATGTCTAGGAATATTGTCACTGATTGTAACCTTATTTTCACCAATAATTTTTGGAAGGAATTGTTGATACTCTATTGTATATGTCCTCTTCTTATCACCCTCAGTTGAACAACCAAATGAAGGTTGTGAATAAATTTCTAGGTACTTAGCTTTGTTCTTTCACCCAAGACAAAAAAAATATTGGGTTAACTATCTCTCTTTCTTCAAATGTGGTATACCACTTTTTATCATTTATCCCTCAATATGTCCCCATTTGAGGCATTATATGGCTAAAAAAAAAAAATTAGTGGAAAACTATATTCCAAGATCCTCTAGATGGCCCAAGTTGATGATTTATTGTATGAGTGTTGGTTTGCACTCTAGCTTCTTAAAGATAAGTTGCCCTAGGCCCAAAACTACATTAATCAATAATATGACATGCATTGCTTGGAGAGGCAATTTACAATACGAGATATGATTTGTTTGTGACTCTAGCCTTATAAGAAATTGTCCTCGAAGATCAAGTCTAGTCAAGTTGACCCTCAGTCTTACAACCCCTACAAGGTGGTTCTTCACATTGGGGAAGTGGCATATCAATTGGAGCTTCCTCCAACTTCTTGCATCCACCCTATTTTTCATGTTTCTTATCTTAAATAGATTTTTATCCAAAAGACACTATCCTAAATGAAGCTTCTAATACTCAATAAATAAGGGAAAATCGCTCTCTAATCAAAAGTTATGTCATCTCAAGTCTATGATCTATGGTCTCACTAGATTCAAGAGTTCCTCATCAAGTGGTAGGATCCTCTAGAAGAAGATGCAATGTGGGAGCCTAAGAGCATTTTTCCATTTTTGGTTTTGAGGACAAATATTTTCAAAGGAGGATTCATGTAATAGGTTTAATATAACCATATTTTCTATATTTATTATTGTTAGGTCAGGCCCTAGGATTAGCTTAGTAATCCCTTGAGTAGTAGGGTTAATATTATTATTTGTTCTAGTCCATAAATAGGAAATTTAAGTTGAAATTGAGATATCATTAATTTTTGTTATCTTAAATTCCCTTTGGTGCATGTATGAGACTTTGCCCTCTCAAGTGACTATTTTTCTTTACCCTCTTTGAGTGGCTAGGATTTGTACTAATATGGAATCTAGATTTTATAACTTGTGATATTTGATTTCTTGCTATTGAATCTATTATACTATTTTAGTGAATGTTTTATTTTGCACATTTTTGAGTTGCTAATGTTGTTATTTCTAAAATTTGTTTTGTTACAATCCTTGACCATACATAATTTCTAGTATCCTCTTTATCAAGTTCTTCCATTCATAAATGATCACTACCCTCTATATACATACTTATTTTTTGTCCTAAATTTGAAGTCTCCAACTAGAATGATGACCCCTAATTATAAAAATTCTAAAATATCTTTTTCTGAAAGCATAAATATATCTATGATGGATAGGTTTACATTTTATAGATTGAATATTAAAGAGGAGTAAAGTAGCAAGTTGCTATTACATTTTATTTTATCATTTATTCACTTCAATCCATAAATAATGCTTGTTAACATTAAATAGATATAAATTTTTGGTATCAATTATAGAATTAACAAACCACACTTCCAAAAGACCTACCTTTAGCATTGTCATTTGAGCTCCAAACTGATTGTTTATACAAATTTAGGTATACTAGGTATTTTTCTACCTTCATATTCCCAAGTTTCTAGTTCAAGGAATAGACCAAAATAATCTAAAAAAGGATATAAATCTTTAAAATTATCTAAATATAAACCATTGATGTTACATACATATATCCTTAGGGTTCTATTTATTATGCTTCTCATTGTATTTCTTGGCTTGCTTAATTAAATTTGTGTTTATTAATTACCTTAACTTTCTTTTGTCTTAAAAATGTAACATGTCCAACCTCCCTTGTTGCTTTAATATTTGAGCAATTGTCCATACTATTGATATATTGCTCTTAAGTTAGATCTTTATTTATCTATATCTTTTGTCTTTTAAGGCGATACATATGAGTTAATACTTATGATTATGATATTACGTCTCAAAACTTTACCTCTATATGACATGCTCTATCTCCTTTTTTTCCAGCATGAAATGCATCCACTATTTTTGGTTCCACAATATGCATATTGTTTTGAAAAAATTCATTGGTCACTTCAATAATGAATTCTTTATCATATTCTTTAAGCCTAACAATCCTAGTATTTAGGGCCTTTCTCATTTTTCTTCTTCCTACTTAGAGCATGAGTAATGATTTCTATACCATATTTATTCTTTTCTTTTACTTCCTCTGCAATTGGTTGTCTTATTTTCCTATTTGATTTCCTTGATGTAAACACTTACATCATCTAGTCTATTAAGAAGACACCCTAATTTCTCATTTACTTGAGGAATGTTGGATACTTGAACCACTAAAGAATTCATCATTATATGGATAACACACAATTGAACATGCATTTTTCCAACCAAATTCATATGATTTTCCATTTTTTTGAGAAATTCACCATTTCTACTTCATTAAACTTGACTTACCTTTATATGATGATATTAAATTTAATCCTTGTTTATTCTCTTTGCCATTGTTCTTCTTCTTATTCTAATAGCACATTTTTATTATTCCTTGTTTTATGCTTCTTTGTAAATTTTCTCTTTCACTATTTACTATTTGCTCCTTCATTATTCACTATATGCTTCTTCACTATTTACTTCTTCCCATGGTGGAAGATAATTAAACCAATCATGATGTTAATACTTTGCTTGAAAAAATCCAAATTTGAGGAGGCAACTAGTCAAGGGAGATTCTATCTCCTAATTAAATGATATCAAGTATTTGATAGATGAATATTAGCAATTTGAGGAAAATAAAATATCTTTGATAGAAAGGCAAGCAAGATATAGTCTACTCAATCTAATAGAAGATGTACTATTTTGATATTTTGATGGGAGTGCCCCCTAGTGGAAGTAACATATAACTTATTAAAAAAATAAGATTATTTAATTAAATCAACATTTTAATGCTATGAGAAGGCTAGTAGATAATTGATTAATATGACAAAATTTGGGATCTTTTCATTAACATTGCCCTAGATTTATAACAAATCATTACACAAATTTTAAGGTTTAAATTTAAAAAGTTATCATCAACATATCTAGGTATTTGCTTGTCTAATAAATCAAAAAAATGTCATAGAACTCGATTTTGAATAGAATGAAATCTTATTTGGTAGATTGAAAAGGTAAGTTCTTAAGTATGGACATAAGGCTATAACTTAGAAAGGATGCACTGCAATCTATTATTGTATACATGAATTCACTTTCAATATTGCTAGTAAGTATGCATCCAAATTTGAAAAATACAAAGAATTATTCTTTGGAAAGAATGTGAGAAAAAATTTAGGTTTTCTCTTTGTAGATGACACACTCATAAAATTGTACACTTACGATTTTGTGTCAAGAAAAAACTTTATTGAAGATTTATTCAAAGATTAAAAAATATTTTAGGTAAAAATGTTACTTCAAAATATATAAGGAAACACTACATAGGGGTTTGAGAATGTGGTACTTCATACATCTTAATGAGTTTGTAATTGATTAAGAAATATATTATGTTGTTGAATAATGAGGAAGACCGTAAATTTTGATTTGATGCTTGGTTGAAGCCTTATCCTTATTTTTCATTCAAAAGGACAACCATTGGCTCACGCCTCTTTGGCTTTTAGAGGTTCAATAATAATAATAATAATAATAATAATAGCATGAGCAAAAATTTCAAATATTGAATTTTAGTTAGCAATTTGATTGAGGAAGAGGACCTCAAAATGCTTTTGGACGAGTTTTAAAAGATGCTTCAAATGTTCCTTTTGCCAATTTTTTGTTTGAAGGATGAGTTGGTATAAAAATTATCAAATGAGGTTAGATACTTAGTCAAGTTTTGATAGAAGGTCCTAAGCAATTAAAATTCCTACATATCAAGAATTTCCCTTAGAAGAGTGTCTAGTCACTTGAGGCTCTCCCTAAAGTTTCAACTTCCCTTTGGTTAATTATCCAAATCAAAATTCATATTGGTGACAACTTGCAAAGAAGAGGATTTCATGGGCTATTTAGATGCACCTTGTATAATAAGAAGTGAGAAACATTAGATCATCTACTTTTTCATTGTCCATTTGCTTACACTTTAAGGCTACTTTTTTAAAAAAATGAGAATATATTAGGTTGCTTTCTCAACATTTAAAGAATTTAAGAAGTAAGAATTAATCATTTCAAATCTAAAGTATTGTGTATTTTACAAAGGATTAGTCATATCATTATTTGGGGGATCTATGGCTTAAAAGGAATAATGTACTTTTCAAAAACAAATCATAAAATCATATGCAATTTCATAATTGAATTGTTGTCTTTCTCGTAGAACATTTTTATAAATGTTGCTCGTCATGGGAAGTCTCACATGTAGAAAAATTTGGGCTAGTCCCTTGGTTAAATATTTTGAATATGCATGCAAGAGTCATCTATGACAAAGCAATGGGTTTAATGTAAAGGATTTTTATAAATCTATTATAAAATGAAAATGTTTCAAACTTAGGTTATTAAACTTAATTTGACATTGCTTTCAAAAGAAACCATAGAAAGCTAGTGTAGGTGGTGTTTTTTGAAATAATAGAAGTAAAAATATCCCTACCTAGTTAGAATCATATGGAATTTCAATACACAACTATTTAATTGTTAGGGTTCTTGTTATGGGATTATCATTGAAAAATATGGAGATATATTTTAATTAAGGGGGATTCACAACTTATTATTTTTTTTGCTAGATAATAAGGAGTTGTACTCGGGTCCCCCACCCTTGACAAATTACATATCTCTTATTTAGAGCTTGAGAGTTTACAAATAGATACACTTCTCATCTCAATTGAGATGCTATAGCTAGAAACCTACATCATTTTACATAGAATTTTTGAATTCTTGATTCTCATTTTTTGGATCTTTTCAAATCTTTGTATGAATACAAATACTCCATAATTTAGCATCTTTCTTGATATTTTCCTATAGTAGCCTTCATAATTCCAAAAATTCACCTCTACTATCTATGCCTTGCATCTTAGTAGAGTAATATTTCCAAAACATCGCACTATCATAGTCTACTTTACTAAATATGGATTGCTAGTTTCCTTCTTGAAACACAAGTACAACCACAAAAATAGTCTATATGAAAACAAATTATTGTTACAAAATAAGGTAGATATTACCAATGGAAAACATTAAAGTAAATCTTAATCATTAATTGATTTAGGCAATCAACATTTTTTGTCAACTTCAACTAAACTTTCTACTTCCTCTAACCATGGAAAGGAGAAATTAACTTCACGATCCTCAATCAAAATCCCTCTATTGGCTAGCTTATCTGCACATTTGTTTCCTTCCCTTAATATATGTGTAAACCTAATTTCTTCAAACTTTTTATCAAGATCTTGAATTTCCACAATTATCTCTTGTATGTTCCATGGAGCCTTTGTTTTCCTCAAAATTGCATTTATTACTATGAGAGAATCACCTTCCATCCATACTCTATTCCATTTCATTTGTTTACATATTTTAACCCTTCTAAAGCTGCCCAAGTTTCAACTTCATTATATGTCTTAAATCCACTATTGAAAGCATAATGAGATAAAATCTCTCCTCTATTATTTCTAATTATTCCTCCTCATCCTATTGGTCCTGGATTTCCTTTAGATGCTCCATCAAAATTCAATTTAACCCACTCCACATCTGGTGGTTTCCACTTTATATTCTTTACCTTCTTTTTGCTTCTCTTGTACCCAACATCATAATTCCATTTAATGACTTGACTCCATCTATCAAGACTCTCTTCTTCAAAATTAGGGACTGGGTGAGTTGATAGGGTTGGTTTAGACTCCTCTGTGGCTAAAAATATCTTCTTTTTCATTACCTCTAAACTGATTTCCTTTCCTTTAAATATTCTTCTATTCATTTCTAGCGATATAGTCCAAAGTATTGTGTCTTTTGACATATCCTATATTGTTTGTAAAGCCTCACTTTTATAAGTGTTATGCCATTGCTTTAACCAATCTTCAATTCTGCTATTCATCACCATGAATTTACCAAACATATAAAGAATCCATTGCCATATATTCCAAACTATTGAGCAATGTCCCAAGATATGGTCTATACTATCCTCCTTCTTATTAAAAAAACACATTGAGAGGGGCCATGAAAATCCCTTTTCATAAGATTATCCCAAGATAAAATTCTTCTATGACTTACTAGCCAAACAAAAAATTTGAATTTAGGAATGCTTGGGCTATCCAAAATATCTCTCCATATTCTAGTGACATTATTATTATGTTGGTGTTGAACATTATATCCACTTATTATTGTGTATTATATTGAGATATTCAAATCCCAAATCATTTTATCCTTGGCACCCCTCAGAATAATCATAGTTGTTATATTTCTACTCAATTGCCTCCTAGCATCAATGTCTTGTATACTTGTAAAAAAATATTCTTTCCATTTGTATCTTCCTTCTTGATCCTTGTACAAAATATTTGAAACTCTATCACCGTATTTGTATTGAAGCAATCTCATCCAAGGTTTCAAAACTAGATCTAAATTGAGTGTTTTTTTCACACCAAGTATCCATCCAAATAAAAAAAATTTCTCCAGTTTGCACCACCCATCTTAAACCTTTAATCATAAGATCAAATATATTTTTTTAAACGATTCCAAAGAGCAGAACCATTTGGAAGAGAGAAAGTAGTAAATATTAATCTTGGGTAATTGGGATCAACATACTTACTTAGCAAAATAATTGTCCATTGTCTTTGACTCTCTTTGTACGATCTCCAAATAAATTTTCCCCTAAGAGCTAAGTTTACATCTGTAAGAGCTCTTAAACCAAGAACTCCCCTAGTTTTTTCATCACACAACTTGCTCCATTTCACCAAAGAAAATTTCCTTTTATCATGTAAACCTGACCATAAAAAGGATTGCATAATATAGATTAAAATTTTTCAACTAATTTTGGCATAGAATACAATGACATAATATGTTGGAATGGATTGTAAGATTGATTTAATTAATTGCACTCTTCTTGCTAATGATAACCATCTACCTTTCCATGCTGGAAGTTTATTTTAAACTTTACTAATAATTGGATTCCATAAATCTATCCTCATTCTCCCCTCAAATAAAGGCATCCCTAGATAAGTTGGCAAATTTGCCTCCTCCATTTAAAGCAACCTATAAATTCTTGCTTTGATATTAGTAAGAGTGTTCATGAAATTAATTTTGGATTTAATCCTATTAACTTTTTGCCCTGAAGCTCTTTCATACTCTTTTAAAAAGTTATTTAAAGCTTTGGCCTCATTTATCCTTGCCCTTCCAAAAAGGGTTGTATCATCTACAAACTGTTTATGGGTGATGTTATTGATGTTATTACTAACCTTAAGTCCACTTATAAGCCCATATTTGTAAGCCTTCTTTAAGTTCCTACTAAAAACTTCTGCCATAATAATGAACAAATAAGTAGATAGAGGATCTCCTTATCTAAGGCCTCTCTTGGATTTAAAATATTCTGTCACTAACCCATTGACAAACGCTGAATAAGAAACTTTAGAGACACAAGCTTTAATCCATCTAATCCATTTCTTTCCAAAACCAAACTTATCTAAAACTGATCCCATTTAACCCTATCATAGGCTTTACTCATATCAAGTTTTAAGATCATAGCTTTCTCTTTTCTTGAAATTTTTGAAAGTATAACTTCATGAGCTACTATGATCCCATACAAAATTTATCTCCCTTTCACAAATCCTCCTTGCTCTTCTAAAATAATTTTGTCTAACAATGGCCTTAATCTATTCGTCATCACTTTGGAAATAATCTTATATGACATATTACATAGGCTTATGGGTCTAAAAGAATCAAATAATTCAACATCCTTCTTTTTTGAAATTAGGGTAAGATAAATTGCATTTATTTTATAAGGAATGTATTGTTTTACCCTAGACTGTTTCACTACCACCAATAAAGAATCCTTCACTATATCCCAATTATATTGGTAAAAAGTTACAAATAGCCCATATGGACCTGGGGATTTATCCTTATTAAAATATAAAAGAGATAAATGAACTTCTTCTAGAGTAATAGGCTTCATCAGTTTCCTATTATATTCATTTGTTATAACTTAAGGAACATCTTGAAGAAGTTTATCATTAAGAATTACGGTCTCCTATGAACCTAGAATATTATAATAAAATGACTTTACCTCTTTTCTAATTTCACTCTGATCTTCAATTCAAACCCCTTCTATTGATTTAATTCTACTAATTCCAGAAGATGATCTTTGTACTATAACCATCCTATGAAAAAACCTTATATTTTTATCTCCTTATTTTAACCAAGTCTATCCTGATTTTAATCTCCCAAATTTCTCTTCCTTAATTAAAATATTTATGATATTCACTAAGCAACCGCCTTTCCTCTGAGCTTGGATTATTTTCATCACCTTTTTAGAATTTTGAAAGTTTATCTTTTAGTTCTTCTTTCTTCTCAAAAATATTTCTAAAGGTGTTTTTGTTCCATTCTTTTAATATAGATGTCATAGCTTTAATTTGGTTTGGAAGAGGAATTCCATGTTTGAGATGTCATATAAACAAATTGAGGATGGTATTCCCACATCTACTCATATTTAAAATATGATATTTTTTAATTCACTTACCACCATTTTAACTCTTATTGGTCAGTGATCTGAACCAATCCTTGTTAAGTAATTTTAGAACAAGTTCCTTCATCTAGCTAATGATCCGATAGGATGCATATATCTATTTTTTTTGCTATTAGGTTCTAGCCTCTCTTGTTGTTGGTCTAAGTATAGTTGTCATCTTCAAACTCAACTTCCATAGATTGTTGTTTTGAATAAAATTTGATAAATATTTCATACTTTGGGTTAATTTCCTAATTCCCCGATTTTTTTCATTCAGTTTGGTTATGGCATTAAAATTTGCAATGATCATGAATCAGGTTTTTTGGTCTTTACTTCTCATGAAGGTTTCAATCCCACTCTAAACTTCTAATCTACCTGAGTTGTAGGTCCATAGACATTGATAAGGATGAAGTGAATATTTGCAAAGTAGCAAGTGACTAAAGAGGCTATCCAATGCCTAGTTTTATGAATGGTTACACAAGAGGTTCTAGAAGGATTCCAACAAATTAGAATTTCCCCTTTCGCTCCTTCATAATCCATAGCATCCCATTCACATCTTGACCAAACTGCTTTCATGGTTTTTGAAACTTCTTCTTTTGTCATTTTAGTTTCCTAGATACAAATAATATCAAGTTTATTACTTAAACATAGGTCCCTAATACACCTATGCTTTGAGGGGGCATTAACACCCCTTATATTCCATGAGATGATAATCATGTCTTATTAGGGGATTTTGGTCCCTCTTGTGTATTACCAATATCATTTTGTTGTTTGGTAAAGAAAAGTTCAACCAACTTAGTTTGTGTTCCTTTCTCTATGTTAGCTCTTGCTTCCTTGGATCTTGCTTGATAATTTGAGGGTTTTCCTCTTTTTGCATTGCCTATATCAGGAGTAGATCTTATTATTCTATTTCTCAATATTCTTTCATGATTTTGTTTTTCAACATATTTATCCTCTCTTGGCTCTATTATAGAAGCTTTTGACTTGTCCTGCTCATTTTCTGGTATTTTCTTATTAATGGCAAAGGTATTAAATTCTAAAACTGCATTTTATTTACCAATTATTTTCTCCTAAATTGTACATGGTACTTCAAGAGAGTATTCAAAATCTGATGAGACAAATTCCTTAGGTTCATCAAGAAGGTTCTTACTTATATTGGGATCATATTGAATAGATAGTTCCTTTCTAATATGTTGAAATTGTTGTATTGTGTCCTCTAAGTTTTGATCTACTTTTTCTCCATAGGCTAAAGACTTAAAAGAGTTGGTATTTATTCCAATATCCTTCCTTATTGGTCTCCACTGTTCAATTTCTATTTATTTTTCTAGATCTATTTTTTGGAAGTTGAAAACCATCTTCATCCATAACCATTTTTAAATTTCTCTTACGATTTTCTACAAAATATTTTGTTGGGCTCTTCTTAGGGCATGATATCTCAATATGCCCCACCTCATAACATCTTCTACATATAAAAGATATGTTTTTATAATCTATATTTTGGGTCCACATCTTATTCCCATACTTAAGAATGATTGATTTTGGTAAAGCTTTACTAAAACCAACCCCAACCAAATCCAACCAAAAACAACAAAAACTTTTTGTTTAAAAAAAAAAAAAAAAAAACCAGCCAACCCGAAACAACAAAAAACAAAACCCCACAACCCCCAAACCCAGGAGTAAGAAAGGAGAAAAAAAACAGAAGAACCCCCAAAGGAAGGAAGCCCCCCCCCAGGATTCTTTATCTTTCTTCTCTAGAACCAAAAATGGCTAGGAAGAAACCTTTGGGAAGAAATGATAGAATCACTCCTTGAGACTTCCAACTCTTATCAATCCATTTTCTCAAGGTCGAAGCCCCTAGCCAATACCCATTAAATTTACCAAAAATTGCCCTATCTTGGAGCAATGAGGATCTCTCTGAGGTGTGCTCACTAACCTCTACCACTAGGGATGATTCTAAGGATTTAACTTTAAATTGATCCATGGAAAGGAAACTAAAACTCAAAATCTATTGAAATTTATCTGAAAGTCTTATAGAGAATATAATATTTGATAAAAACTTTAAAAAAATATCATACACAATTTCTAAGATAAAGAAAGAGAAAAAAATAACTTAGCTGAAAAATTCTTTGTCCAGATAGAATGTCTTGCCTCGCTAAAGTCCTAGCCCTTCATTGCTCTTCCCATCGTTCGAACCCTAGTTGGAAAATATTTGCAATTTTATTTTTCACAACTTAAAAAATTGTCACTGCCCTTGTTCCAAATGGTTGACTTCATAGGGTTGTATCTCCCTCAATATTGCTAAGATATTTGCATATGATCACTCATTTTAAAGTTGTTCAAATTCTACACAAGTTGGTCCAAGAATCAGTTGAATCAAATAACTCTTCGTGAAGATATGGCTCCTAAAAGATGAGATGTTTTTAAAAAAAATCCTAATCCTTCTCACTTTGCATTCACAACTTATTATTAATTTCATAAAAATAAATAAATATTAGAATTGGATTAATAATATTATTCTTGATGTCCACTAATTATTGATGGAGGAAATATCTTGTAAATGCAAGGATTCATATAAACAAGGAAATATGGTGACATATAATTTAGCTAATCGTGGTGTTATTTTTGTTTTTATAAAATTTAAATTTTAAAAGGCATCATTTTCTTGATACCTCAATGGCATATAATTTGTGTATCATCTTAGTTACCTTAATTCAAATCATGGAAAGGGATGCCTCTTGTTGTTATGCCCTCGGGGAGTGTGGCCCCTAATTGTGCCACCCGTGATACGTTGCATTACTTTTTTTTTTTAAAAGGTAACTAGCTAAGCATAATTTTATCTTTTAATGAAAATAATCTAAGTGAGCTTATAAAGAAAAATAAAGTTTTTTTTATAATCCACTATATAGGATTAAAATGGGTCCCACCATATGACATTGACCACATAGTGATATTACAACAAGCTTGGAAATTATGCATCTACTACTTGGTAAAATTAAAACCTTTGGTCTCTTCCTTGAAAGTTTAGGAATCCAATTAGTTGAGCTAATGCTATTTAATAAGAAAGACAATATTATTGAATGTATGTATCCATGCTTTTAGACTCACACCAATGACATTTACTTATCTCAAATGCTTGGATACATGTATCATGCCCTAATGTCACATCCATTACACCTCAAGCATATTAACCAGACTTGAGCACATTTTAACAATGCATAGGTATATTTAACACACACTCTAATGCATATGTTCTTATACCTTTGCACCTAGCATATTGCCATACCATTACAGTAATAACACATCCATGTCCTTGTACCCTTGTACCTCGCATACTTTTGTACCTTCACACCTCACATACTCCCCCTATCCTCATATCCTATACCCCAACTTTGAAAGTTTACATTAGATACTTCGTCCTTACATTGTATATAGCCCATACATGCACATCCATACAACTATGAGAAAAAATAACATACAAAACAAAAATATCTTTAATAAATTAACAAATTAAAAATGATTTAATTTTTTTATTTTTTAACTACATGTTAATATTTTTTTATAATACAAATATTATAAGGTTTGAAAGTGTTTAGAGAGTAAATAAATCTAAAGAACCAAAAAAAATGTTGACCAAAAAAAAATCTCTTCCCCAACAAAGCTTGAAGAACTAGAACAAAAAAATCCTTGGTCCACAACAATCCACATGACAAATAGCACCATCATGCTTAGCCTATGTGATCACCCCTTACGTTCTTCAAATTCTTACTTTTAAAATTTCTTGTGAGAGTTGAAGAAGGATGTAAAATAAATCCTTCATTGGTATTTTTATCTTCTATATGGTTTTGCTTCCTAGGAATGTGATGCCAATTAATCTAATCAAAATTTTCAAGAATCATATACAGCAACAATCGGAGCAAAATAAACTTGATCTCTTGTTTTCCAAAAAGAAATTGTATGAGCAACTTAGAGTCCCTATAAATTGAAAGGACTTTGACATTTTCTCTTGCCACAAGAGTGATTCCAAATTTGTAGCCCATAAACTCAACTACATTATTAATGGTTTATCCTAGATTCATGCAAAAATAAAGAATCCTACAGTGTGGTCTTGATCATAAAATTCGCAATTTTAGGGTTAGACTTTGAAGTTCCATAAAAGAATAGAGCTAGAAAATTAAAACATATATAATCTATCAATAAATATAATATTTTGATTACATGAAATTAGCTGAATAGGTTAAATTCCTAAACATGAAAGGAGACCGAGGTTCCGATCTTGCCAAGTGATATATGGATAATATCCAAACTATTATAATTCCACTAAATGGTGATGATGTAATGGAGTTGAAACCATTTCAATCCCATATAAGTAATTAAAAAATATTTTTAATATTTAATAACATGACAATAATAAAAATATAATACCTTATTATTATTTTTAATTAATTTTAATAAATAATATAAAATCAATAGAAAGTCCTTTATAACAAGTGTAAAACAATTATGAATTTAGAGTACACCATAAGTGAGTGTGAATGTGAGCTGGAAGTGAGTGTAGTCGAAAGCAAGTGCGAGCACAAGCTAGGAGAGAGTGCGACCATAAGCGATTGTGAGCATGAGTCGAGAGGAAGTGCAACCAAAAGTGAATGCAAGCACGAGTTGGGAGGGAGTGTAGTTGAAAGCATGTGTGAGCGTGAGCTAGGAGGGAGTGCAACAACGAGCATGAACATGAGCTAGGAATAAAAATAAAAATAGAGAATATGCTAAAACAAACACAGAATAAAAACTGCAAGCAGAAACATGAAGAACAAATAAAAGGAAGACTCAATATTTTTAGGAAAACATATATTTATTTAGAGGAACTATGCAATGATATGTTACATACATGCAACTCACTTTTATAATCACAAAATGAGAGGGTTTTCTAATTTTCCCACCCAAACAACCTTTTGGAATTTTCTAGGGTTTACTAGTCTTTTGGAATCTTCCAGGTCATACCAAAAAACATAAATTCTCCAAAAAAAGGGTTTCCGTAAACTTTCTAGAAGATTCTCCAAAGAAGGGGTTTTCATGAAATTTCTAAAAAATGAAATCATTAAACAAGAAAATTATGCAACACTTGCACATTGTAACAAACTCCCACTTGATGCAGGATTTTTATGCAATCTTTAATCCCAATCTCATTGTTACAAAATTGGTGCTTTTGAGTTGTGACAACCTTAGTAAGTGCATCTGCTACATTCTCTTGAGTTTTTGTATTTGATTAGGTTGATCATTTCACTCTCCACCATATCACACACAAAATGATATTTTATTGCAATATATTTTATCCTTTCATGGAATGATGAAGAATATGCAAGTGTTATTGCACTTTACCTGGCACAATTTATTCCAACATATTCTTGGTCCAAATGTGAATATTTGCATAACCTCATCAACCAAACAATTTCTTTTGCAATATCAGTTGCAACGATATATTCAACTTTAGCACTTGGCAAAGCTACAACAGTTTACTTTTTACTCCTCCAGCTCATTGCATCACCATACAAAGTGAAGACATATCCTCCTATTGACTTACGGTTGTGCAAGTGACCTGCCCAATCTGCATCTACATGTCCTTGTAAAATAATTTCTTCATTCTTCTTGGTTTGATAACACAAAACATGATCTTTAGTACCTTGTAAATATCTAAAAATTCTTTTTACAATAGTCCAATGTTCCTTTCCAAGATTGGACATATATCTACTAACCATACCAACAACATGAATAATATCAGGTCTAGTACATACCATTGCATACATCAATGATCCCACAACCTCTACATATGGAATTTTTCTCATCCTCTCATTTTTTTAGTTGTAGTTGAACACATTTTTGTAAATAATTTAACTCCAGGTAGCATAGGAGTTTTGGCAAATTTACTATCTTGCATTCCAAATTCTTTCAAAATATGGTTAATGTAATCCTTTTGGGAAAGCCATAATTGTTTGTTCTTGCTATTTTTGACAATATCAATTCCCAAGCAATGGTGTGCCTGACCTAAGTCCTTCATATCAAAGTTATTTGATAATAACTCCTTAGTTTTTAAAATCAATGGTTTATTATTTCCAATCAGGAGGATGTCATCCACATACAAAACCAAAATTTCAAAACTTTTAGTTTTTGTTTTATAATACACACATGGATCTACAAGGTTGTGAAAAAATCCAATCTGCAACATGTAACTATCAAAATTTTGATACCATTCTCTAGGAGACTAATTCAATCCATAGAGGGATTTCTTCAACTTATAAACAACACCTACACCTCCTACTTTAAAACCTTTAGGCTACTACATGTATATTTCCTCCTTCAAATATCCATGCAAGAATGTAGTTTTTACATCCATTTGTTCAACCTCTAAATTAAAAGCAACAACATATGCAAGAAAAGTCTAATAGAATATAACTTCACAATGGGAGCATAAGTTTTGATGAAAATCAATACATGGGATATGAGAGAACAATTTTGTAACCAACCTGGCCTTGTATCTTTCCACAGACCCATCAAGCCTTAACTTATTTTTGAACACCCTTTTTCTGCCTACTATCTTTCTCCCAATAGGTTGTTGAACTAAATCCCATGCATGGTTCTTCTTCATTGAATCCATTTCTTCTTGCATGGTCTTATTCCAATGCTCTTTCTTCATATTGTTCATGGCATCTTCAAATGTGAGAGGATCATCACCAACAATTGTAAATCCACAAAAATAATCTTGAAACCTATTGGGAAGATGTCTCTCCCTTCTAGTTCTTCTAGACTGCTCCACTAATTCTTGGACCTCTTCTATGCAAGGTGGAGAATCAGGTTTTAAATTTTTTTGATCCTCTTGGTGCACCTCTTCAGGTACATTAAGAAGGCAAATCTTAACCAAGTCTTTGTAGGCTGGAAAATCTATCTAAAATATCAAAAGATATTGTTTCTTGAGGCTGATAGGGCTGAGCATGTGCTTCACTTGAAGTTTGAACTAACATAGTTCATTCATGCACACTAACCTTCTCTTTCAACTATTTTTGAATATCTCCAACTATCTTAATTTCTTTGAAAATCACATCTCTACTGAAAACACTTATATGTTCATCTAGAATCCATAATTTATATCCTTTTGTTCCAAAAACTTCTCCATAACCAACAAGAATGCATTTCTTATATTTTTCATCCAACTTTTTCCTCTTTTCAGTAGGAATGTGCATAAAGGCCTCACAACCAAAAACTCTCAGGTGAGAGATAGATGGTTTTCTCCCACTCCAGGCCTCTTTTGGTGTCTTATCATTCAAAGTAGTGCACTATGATAAATTAACCAAATAGTTGATAATTGAAATTGCTTCAATCCAAAACTCTTTATCGAGCTTTGCATCTGATAATATGCTCCTCATCTTCTCCAACAATATTCTATTCATTCTCTTTTCTACTTTGTTCTACTGAGGAGAATAAGATGTAGTATTTTGTCTAGAGATTCCTTTTTGCTTGCAAAATACTTCAAATTCAACAGAACTGTATTCTCCTCCATTGTCACTACACAATATATTAAGTTGCCTACTTGTTTGCCTTTCTACATTAGCAACAAAGCTTTTAAAATGATCAAGTATGCCACTCTTTTTCTTCAAAAATACAATCCATACTTTTTTGCTATGATCATCAATAAAAGTGGTAAAATATAGTGCACCACCAATAGATGGAGTATCCATAGGATCACAAATATTTGAATGAACAAGATCCAAAGCAAATTTAGCTTTATGTTGGTAATAAGAGAAGCTTACCTTTTTTTGTTTGCCCATCACACATGATTCAAAAAAGTTGAGAGTGTTGGAGCTGATATCCTTAAGGCCATGCACCATGCCTTTGCTGACCAACTACTTCAAGCTAGTTTCTCCCAAATGGCCAAGTCTTTTGTGCTAAAGAAGACAATATCCAACATCTACTTCATCATTTTTCTCAGCTATATCAACTTCTTTTATAGAGGAAACATTGCAATGAATTTTCTCACAAGGGCTGACATATAGTTTAAAAAAAGTGCATTTCTTATTTTCTTTTGCAAGAACCAGTGCATCTTTGGTGAGCTTGCATCCTTCATCTAATAAGGTAACTATTACTCCTTTTTCAATTAGTTTTCTAACTAAGAGAATATATATTCTCAACTAAGGGGCATATCTAACCTTTTGCAAATATTTAACTTTTCCATATAAATCCTTCACAAGAATTGTACCTTCTCCTTCTACATCAAAAAATACATTATCACCTATATAAAATTTTACACCATTTACTTCTTTATAATTGACAAACCACTCACGATATGATGTCATGTGGAAAGAAGCTCCTGAATCTATAATTTAGTCTTCAGGACATGCTTTAGTTGACAGATAGGAAGAAGCAAGAAATATGGAGGAGTTTTCATCTGCAACTTTATTAGTTATCTCTTCTTCTACTATATTTTCATTTTTCTTGTTCAACAAGGGACAATGAAACTTGATATACCCCTTTTTGTGATAGTAGTAGCATTCCACATTGCTGAAATTTTTCTTTCTTATGTTGGACGATCTACCTCTGCCTTTAGA
This sequence comes from Wollemia nobilis, assembly GCA_028583015.1. Classification (NCBI taxonomy): domain Eukaryota; kingdom Viridiplantae; phylum Streptophyta; class Pinopsida; order Araucariales; family Araucariaceae; genus Wollemia; species Wollemia nobilis. Next base: position 21,678,714 of record JAQPPZ010017235.1, read on the forward strand.
CTTGCTTCTCCCACTAGATCTGCCTTTTCCTCTTTTCTTTTAGAATCCACATGCTAGATAGGACTTTGGAATGGATGATTCACCAATAGATATCCTTCTTGTCTCCTCATTCAATAGTTAGCTAACCACTGAATCCATCTATAAATTGTCAAAAGCAACACTTATGGCAGTAATAATATTCTCCCATGAGTTTGGCATACTGATTAACAATGCCAAACATTGATCTTCATCACTCCATTTATCACCAATGGAGTTTAGCTACTTCATTAGCATATTAAAATCATTCAAGTGGTTTGAGAACTTACCATTCTCCTTCATCTTAAGATTTGACAGCTTCTTCTACAACATTAACTTGTTCACTATTAACTTGGAAGCGTAGATGCTCTCTAACATTTTTTACATATATTGAGTAGACTGTGCTTCTATCACATTTAAAATCATAGAGTCTACTAAACTCAGTATAATAAGGGCCATTGCTTTTCTATCCAACTTATTGAACTCCTCTTGTGCCATCTTAGTGGGCTTTCCAGTTTCTACAACCCACAAGTCCCTTTCCACCAGTAAGTCCTCTATTTTGATCTTCCACAACGTGAAGTTCAATCCATTGAATTTCTCAATCTCTAGTTTGTTGCTCATTTTTTGTGAATCATCCTTTTCTCCCACTCAAACTATGAAACAATGCACTAGCCCTCAAGAGCACTCCAAAATAAAGACTCAAAAACCAATGTTATAGAGAAGGAGACCATGATTCACTACCAAAACATATACAACTACCTCTCTTCCACTATAGTGCTTTGATACCATGAAAATAAAAATAGAGCATATGCTAAAACAAACATAGAATAAAAACTGCAAGTAGAAACATGAACAACAAATAAAAGGACTCAACATTTTTATAAAAACACATTTATTTAGAGGAACTTTGGAATGCTATGTTACAAACATGTCACTCACTTTTATAATCACAAAATGAGAGGATTTTCTAATTTTCCCACCCAAACTGAAGAACACAAACTTATCCTGAGAGGGGGGGTTGAACAATATAAGACCACTTTTTACTTTTCTTTCACAATCAATATTATGCAACGTATCAATAGTAGTATCAAAAACAGTAATCAAAGCAATGCATAAATCACTACACACAATAGAGACACAAATTTAACGTGGTTCACCCAATGTGGGCTACTCCACGAAGAAAATATTTCACTAAAATTTTCTCAACAAATCTCTTGGGAATCCTTTCCCTATTATAATGTTTATGAACCTTTGTCCAAAGGAGACATCAATCTCATAATAAAGTTTGTGGATCTCTATCCACAAGAGAACTCTTTCTACTTAGCTCTGGCTGGTGATCTTCTAGAAGGACTGTTGCCTCCACTACACTAGCTTATGAATCTCTATCCATTAAATACTCCTATCCTCACTCAGAAGACCTATCTTCACTACTCTGCTAATGGAACTCTATCCACTAGAGACTGTCTTCCTCTATACTTGTCACCTCCAAAGCTTGCTCTCAGCTCTATCTCAAATCTGCACTAAACACAGTCCTTCGATCTAGCACAAATCTACTCAATCTCTATCCTCAAATCTACACTAAACACAGTCCTTCGATCTAGCACAAATCTATCCAATCTTGTCCTCAAATCTATACTAAACATAGTCCTTTGGTCTACCACAAATCTTTCCAATCTCTATCCTCAAATCTGCACTAAACACAGTCCTTTGGTCTAGCACAAATCTTTCTTATCTCTGTCCTCAAATCTGCACTAAACATAATCCTTCGATCTAGCACAAATCTGTCCTCAAATCTATATTGTAAGCTTCCACAAAAGCTCACAATAATCTATCCACAAGTCTTCACCAAGACTTGCCTCAACTCTGCTCCACAAATTCTCACTAGAACTTGTTCAATCTACTCAACAAGTCTTCACCAAGACTTACCTTAAATCTACTCAATAAGTCCTAACTAGAACTTATCCAATATCATAGAAACATATAGATAATTGTTAGAGACTCAATATGCTTCACACTCATCACAATGCTCAATCACTTCCAATCTCTTTCTCAAATAAAATTAGAATATAGAACAATTTGTTTCACATAATTTGAACTATCACTTCAACACTTTCAATTGACTAGGCTCAATCAACTCCACTCAATCAATCACTCAAAGAAATATTCCTTGCTTACAAACCCTAGTCCAAGCATATGAACACTCACTCAAATATTTCCAACAATTCTTGTTAACCAATCTCACATAACAATGATACTCATGATCTTGCAAACCCTAATTCAAGATAGTTCACAACTTCACATAACAATGATACTCATGTTCTTTCACAAACCCTAGTTCAAGATAGTTCACAACTTTACATAACAATGATACTCATGTTCTTTCACAAATCCTAATCATGCATATAGAGGTTCAACCAAAGTTTCCAACAATGCTTATCAAACAAGGTTTCTATCTTCAACCTTTATTCCAGAAAACCTTGAAGCATTAATACAAAAACCAAACTCAACAATGCTTACCAAACAATAATTTTCACTCCAACTTAGCATTCACAACATTCAACAATCACTCACAAGAAAGATGTGCCCATACCTTTTTGTTTGATGAAGAAGTGCCCTTAAAAACATATCTCAATTATAACCACTTTCCTTGCCAAGCACAAAGGTTAGATGACAAAAATATCACTCTAACACTTCTTCAAATTTTTCTTCAATACAAAAAAAATAACACTCAAATACACCTTATAATCTCCAACTTAAAAATGATATTCAACAACCTTCACTCTCAAAAATAATAAATTTCCTTACTACCTTATAACTCCTTAATCACTCAAAAATTCAACTCAAAAATTAAAGTTTTGCATTCCCCTTTTAACTCCCCTAAACAACTTATAATCCAAATTAATTATGCAAAAACCTTAATTAAAATAAACCTTTGGAAATAAAAATATTTTTCCCTTTTTATTTTTCGCAAGCCAAGTCAACCCAAATAATGCGCATACCTCTATTATGCTGCCCAAAAGGCCTTGGCGGGATTCGAGCCACCGATGGCTCTCCCCAAGCGCTTTCGCAACGCTCGCGCCCACCAACTAGGCTGCGTGGCTCCACAAGAGTCAAAAGGCACAAATGTGCCTTTGAATTCCTTCTCCTCAAACGACACAAAAACGTAGCACGAACTTCCCTTCGGCAAAACAACGTGCGCGAGGTTTGAACCCACACTTGGCGTTCCCGAATGCGTCTAACGCAGCCCTTGGCTACCAAATCAGCTACGAGGGGCTTCGAGTAAGTTTCGAAGGCCACGAAGTCTTGTACTTTTCTATGCTCAAACACACATGCAAAAATGCAAGCCTTTCTCTCTTTTGCATGAGCCAATAATCGATCACATGGATAATTTTCAAATGCCAAACTTTGGCATTATTTATATGTAAACCATAACATATTCCAACGTCGATGAGTATTCGAGTTTATATTTTAATTTGAATATTAATATAAATTTTTAATATTAAATAAATATTTAAATTAAACCTTAGCACCCATCATTATTTAAATTAAAATTTTAATTTAAATTAAATCTTCTTGTGGGTCTTTTTCACCTTGGTCCTTGATCTTCTTCAACTTGATTTTTGACCCGAAATAATAATAATAAAATATTATTATTTAATTTGAACTTGCTTCTCCTTCCTTGGATCTTTATTCTTTGAGCCCTCCTAGGTATATAATATTTAAAAATAAATATTATAACCTATTGCTTTTCAAGACCTTCTTGCTTTTGGAAGAAACACTTAATGTCCTCAAAGATGAAGAACATAGCACAAAAATGCTTTTGACATCAATGACAACAAACACTCCTCAAAATGTCCAACACAAACAACCTTCTGAACTTTTTAGGGTTTACTAGTCTTCTGGAATCTTCCAGGTCATACCACAAAATTTAAAGTCTCCAATAAAAGGGTTTTCGTGAACTTTCTAGAAGATTATCCAAAAAAGGGATTTTCGTGAACTTTCTAGAAGATTCCATTATTAAACAGGAAAATCATGCAACACCTGCACATTGTAATAGGGAGGGAGTATAGCAGTGAGTGCGAGCATGATCCAAGAGTGAGTGCAGTTGAAAGCGAGTACGAGCATGAGCCAGAAGCCAAGAGTGAGGAGGAAGTGTGAGCAAGAAGTAGAAAGTAAAGTGTGATCCAATTGAAGAAAATCTAGTTCAAGCTAGGAGAAAGTACGATCTAAGAGGGATTGCAAACCAAGATTCAGTCATGGTAGAGAGCAACGGGTTCATTCAAAGTGCATCAATGCTTCAAACCCTTACCACGAATACGTGAAACATTATTTTCAAAAAAATTTTGAAGTGAAGGAACGTTGAGAAAAAGAAGAGATAAGGGCTATTGCGAGCCAATAAGGAGTGCAAGCCGAGAGCGAGTGTGAGGCAGGAGAGAGTGTAAGCTAGGAGCAAGTGCAAGTAGAGAGGGAAGGTGAGTCAAGAGGGAGTGCAAACCAAGAGCAAGCCCCATTAACTAGTATAGAAGGGAAGTCATATTTTAAAGCTCTAATGGGAAGTCAAGATGCCCTAGTTGGAAGTATGGAGGCCCAAGTTGGAGATAAGCATAAGAGCAAATACATGGTAAGTTCGATCCAAGTAGCAGATATTACACAAGAAGTGAGTATCAAGGATGAGATGATTGAGCATGATATAATGGTTCTTAAAAGTAGAGGATTAATATGTAAGTTCCATAGATCATGGCTAGGATTTTTGGAGATTCAAAACTGGATTAAGTGAAAGTGGGGATTAAATAAAATTACTTTGAATTTTCTTCCTAAAGGTTTTTTCTCATCATCTTTTCCATTTCAAAAATTAGGGATAAAATAATGGTTGGTGGTCCATGGTTTAGGGGAAGAGATGCACTTTATTTGAGACCATGGAATGAATTTTTTTTTGTTGAGACAAAAACTATTAAGAAGCTTCTAGTATGAATTAGGCTTTTTGGACTTCCATATCAGCTTATAAATAAGGATGTTCTGAAGAATATTGAAAATACCTTAGGAGAATTCATCAAGGAAGGAATAACTACTAAGGAGTGAAAGCATGCTATATATACTCAAATATGTGTTGCTATGGATATTTTAAAACCTTTGCCATAATCCATTAAGATAAAGTTTGAATCAAGAGAATGGGTTCAACAAGTAGATTATAAAAATATCACATTTTGTTGCCACAATTATCATGAGATTGGACACATGGCAAGAGTTTGCAAAGTGAAAACTATGAAAAAAGAGAAAAAATTCTAACCATGAGATAAACTTCAAGATGAAGCAAGGAAATCATATAGTAATAGAAGCTAGATCAGATCAAGGATATTCCACTCGAAAGAAGAGGTAAAGAAAGACTATCTACAATATCATTTGGCAAGTTCACAAGGATTTAAAGGTGCAAAAGAAGATGTGGAGAGCAATCCTAAAATAAAGCCAACAAAAGAGGTCAAATTTATTCCAGGTAAATCATCTTCATTTTCCTCAAGTAGTTGTTGGCAATTTTGGGTACTTTGGGTACATTGCCTTTGCTCAAGTGTATAAGTTGTCATTGATGTCAAGAAGCTCTTGAAGGAATTTGATTTGATGTCAAATAACTTGTTTTGATGAAGGTTACGGCATGACGGTTTCAAAGGTCTTTTATAAACCCCAAGTTGGCAGGTTTAAAGATTACAGGTGGATGCATTAGTTTAATGCATTTGGGTCCAGGAGGAAGTATTTATTTAAATAATTAAAAACCTTGCTAAGGTCCCTTTTAATTATTTTTAAATAAATATTTGTTTGCATTGGGTTCTCCTAACCCATGGCGCAAATGTCTTAACTTTGATGGCGCTATGTTCTAAGTTTGTGGGCGCTATCCAAGACCTCTGTCGACATGTTAAACTCCTCGTCGACGTCAAGAGTTTATGGGAAATATGCATATAAAACTCCCACGATGAAGATCAAAGTTCATCCCATCCACATTTTCGAAAAGTATTGCTCGCTGTGCATTCACGATCTGGTGTTCGTTTTCTTCGTTGTGATTTCGGATATCCACCGTCGTTCATTTTCTGTATCCGCTGTTCATTTTATGTATCCGTCGTAAGGTTTCATCGTCGTCGTTCGTGTCAGAAGACAGGGAGGCCTATTGTTTACTTTAGCCCTAGTGCAGAAGGTACAAGGGAAACAGAGTGAGGTTCAAACTTCACCGGATGCCTTTGGCGCACCGGTAGCGGCTAGGCTGTTGGCGCGCTACCCGAACGGGAGGTTTCGCGTTCGAATAACGCGAAAGGGTTTTTCTTCGTTGAGGTGGACGCAGCGGGTGGTGTTAGAGTTCATGCGCAATTTCTCCATAGCGCGATTTTTGGTGTTGGCCAAGGTATTTTCGAAATTGATTTTTGCTAGTATATTTTGCGGATGGAGGAAGCTTATTAGAGAGAAAAATAGCTTAGGAGTTATAAGGAGTTTGATGCTTGCTTTATTTTGATAAAAGATTCTTTTGAAAGTGTTGGTTGCATTATCTTATTGCATTCTTATGAGAGTTAAAGTTTATTGTTGATAAGACTATAAGGGAGAAATAAGGTGTATAAGGGATAAATATTTCTTGTAATGTTGAGAGTGCTTTTGGTTGATTATGGAAATGAAAGCATGATGTTTTAAGGTTAGAATTGCTTCTTGTGTGAAGTTGTGAAACCCTAAGTGGGCAGCTTTGAGATTGACATTAGCTTTCATTAAATTGGTTATAATCAAGCTATTCTTTACTTGGTTAAAGTGTTGAGCTTACTTCTTTGTTGATGATTTGAAAAGTTGTTTTGTGCTATTGAGATTTGAGTTGGTGGATGCTTTTTGTTCAAACAATATTGGAGAGAAAAGGAGTTCTACTTGTTTCCTTTTTCGATGTTGATTGTGAAATGCTTCAAGGTTGTGTTTTGAGTTGAATGGTGTTGACTAAACCTTGTTTGATGAGCATTGTTGTTGAAACCCTAATTGATGGTGAAAAGAACATGAGTATCATTGTTATGTGATTCTTTGCATAGTTGGCAATTGTTGGGGTTTCATGTTCTTGAAAGAAAGCATTCTATTCTATCTATTTCAGATATTGAGTTGAGTTTTCAGATTTGAGATTGAGATTGAGCTGAGTTGATTTGAGTTGAGTTTTGAGATTGGGATTTGAGTATAGAACATATTGAGTCTCTAACAATTCTCTTTATGCTTCTATGAGTTTGACAAATCACATTGGGTCTCTAACAATTCACTTTGTGATTTCCTACTAAGAAAGTTTTTCTTGGTGAGCTTGTTGAGTTTTTGGACGAGGTTCCAGTGGGGACTTGTGAGCGGTTTTTGGACAGGTTCCGGTGGGGACTTGTGAGCAATTTTTGGACGAGGTTCCGGTGGGGACTTGTGAGCAGTTTTGGACAGGTTTCGGTGGGGACTTGTGAGCAATTTTTGGACAGGTTTCGGTGGGGACTTGTGAGCAGTTTTGGACAAGTTTCGGTGGGGACTTGTGAGCAGTTTTGGACGAGGTTTCGGTGGGGACTTGTGAGCAGATTTGGACAGGTCCTAGCAGAGGACTTGTGAGCTGAGTTTGATAGTTCTATCCAGAGAACTTGAGGACAGAGGTGCATTGGTTCTATGAGAAGAACCCGAGGACAGATTTGGCAAGTCTTTGAGAAGGCTTGTATGCAGAGGATTGATTTGTTCAAGAGTTGGACAGATCTGACAGACAGAGGAAGACTTGTACTAGACCGATTGACTATGTTTGGTACAAGTTGCTTGAGTTGCTTGTGGACGTGATCATAGAAGGCGAAGGTCTCTTAGGCTAAGCATTGAGGACAGGAGGTCTTCGATGGAAAGGAGTTCCACGTGCTTGGCAAGAGGTAGAGGCGGTTGATCTTCTGAGGGATCATTTCCGGAGCGAGAGGGAAGGTATCTCCTTTGAGTAGAGGCTCATAAATTCTGATTGGGGGAAGGTATATCCCTTGAGCAAGAGGCTCATAAATTCTGATTGGGGGAAGGTATCTCCTTTGGGCCGAGGCTCATAAACATTGTAATTGGGAAGGATTCCCAAAGAACTTTGAGATAACTTTTAGAGAAAAGTTTTGTGGACGTAGCCCAGCCATTCCGGGTGAACCACGTTAAAATTGGTGTCACTTTGTGGATGATATTGTGCATTGCTTTGATATTGCTTTGGGTATATTGCTTTACTATTTTGAAGTATAAAGGAAAAAGTAAAAAGAGGTCTTATACTTGTTCACCCCCCCTCTCAGTATAAGCTTGTGTTCTTCAATTGGTATCGAGAGCGGGTGCCTTCGAAAAGTTTAACGACTTGAAGGAAAAGCTAGTAAAGAACACAATGGATCATTCAAGTGGCAATGCAGCACCTATTCTTGATGGGTCAGATTTTGGTCTTTGGAGTGCAAGGATGAAGGTTCATCTAATGGCACTTGGGAATGAGGTTTGGGAAGTGATTGAAGATGAGTACACTATTCCTGAACATGGTCCTAATACTAAAGAAGAAAGGCTCCTACATCACAGCAATTCAAAAGCAATGAATGCAATCCTGAAAGGCTTACGGAAGCTAGATCTCACCAAAGTGATTCACTGCAAGACAACTAGTGAAATGTGGAATCAGTTGAAGGTGGTTCATACAGGTGATACAAATGTCAGAAAGGCCAAGTTGAGACACTTCAAAGGTATGTTTGAACAACTCAAGATGAATGATGATGAAAATATTAGTGACTACATGCTTCGTATGGATGAGGTTGTTAACTCCATGAAAGACTTAGGTCTTGAGCTTGCTGAAAATGATGTTTGTGATAAGATTTTAAGATCTCTTCCTAATAGATTTAGTGAAAATATTTCTGCTATTGAGGAAGCTAAAGATTTGGATAAGTTGAAAAAGGATGAGCTCCATAGTATACTTGCAGCATTTGAGTTGAGAACTCAAGTGAAGGTTGATGTCAAGAAAGAGGCGGCTTTCAAGGCTACCAAGAAATCCAAGGGTAAACAACTTCAAGATAGTGATGAGTCTTCTAGTGATGAAGAGGCATATTACAACAAGAAAGGCAAGTTCTCTAGAAAGCACAAAAGTATGAAAAATATAAGATGTTTCAATTGTGGAAAGTTTGGTCATTATGCTACTAACTTGTATTGTTCCCAAGAATGAAAGTGATGAAGATAAACAGGATTCTAAGAGCAAGGATTCTTAAAAGCACAAGCATCACAGGAAAAACAAAGATGAGCACAACAATCAAGGAAAGAGGTATTCTCACAAGCACAAGAAGAGTTTCTACCTAGACAAAGCAAGTAAGTGTTCTAGTAGTGATAGTGAAAGTTCTTCAAGTGATAATGAAAATGAGATGTTGTTCATATCGAGAAAAAGAGGAAGAACCGAAACATAGATTCATTATCATGAAATGTCTTAGATGTGGAAACTTTGGTCACCTTGAGGATGATTGCACAAATAATGATTTGGTTTCTAGTATGTATGAGGATGCTTCAGAAAACTATAAGGAAGATGCATGTATGGTTTTTGAAAAGGGTAGCACCTCTAGTGATAAGAAATCTGAAAAAGGCTTTGATGATTCAAAAAGCAAACAAATAGAGGAAGATATAGAGGAAGGTGAAGTAGATCTTGAAGGTGAACTTATTAGTGCTCTTAGTGCTTTGAAAAAGGAAAGAAAGAAGAATGCTAGACTCAAGGATAAGTTAGATGAATGTTGTATGGAGAGAGATGATCTTATAGAAAGTCTTGACTTCTCTATAGCTAAGACACAAGAACTCAAGGATGAGTTAGAGTCTAAGGTTCTTGAGTATAGTGAGTTAGAACAGAAAATGGCTTCTTTGAAAGAGGAAACTAAAGAGTACAAGGATAAGCTTTACGAGGTTTCAAGATAGCTCCAAAAAGGTTAAGTCACTCATCAAAGGTCAAAGAAAGACAACAGATAAAACAGGCCTTGGTTTTGTTAAGCCACACAAGGAACAAGTTGGAGAGTCTAGTAAGAGACTCCAAAAGGAAGAGAGTTCGAATGAGGAAAGTATTTCAGAAAAGGAGTCCTTGAATGATAGATGCAGAGAAATAGAAAACAGAATTCGAGAATGAGAGAAGAAGTTTTCAGAACCTAAGAGGTCAATTAAAGGAAAGTTTCAAGGCGAGATGTTTTGCTTGTCACGGAGTTTGGTCACATGGCTTCACATTGCATGGCTCAAGTGAAGGAGGTAAATGACGATTTCAGAAGTGCTAGTTACTTTCAAGGGTATTGCTACTCTTGTCAACGGTTTGGGCACAAGGCGGTTTATTGCAAGGCAAATAACGAGGAACAGGTTTGGTCGAACGGGTTTGGTCGGAACTGGTGGATTCAAAGATCGAGTTTACCTCAAAGAAACAACATCGTCAAGTGTTTCAAGTGCAACAATGAAGGTCACAAAATCAGACAGTGTAGAGCTAAAATTCCAGAATACAGGAACAAGAACAGTGGCATGATCAGGTCCAAGGATCAAGGCATGGACAAGAACAAGGATGAGAACAAGAACAAGAACAGTGACAAGAACAGGAATATGGACAAAGAGTTCAAGAGAAGGCCCGACAAGGAAGTTATAGACGCTGATGATGATCAGTGCCTAATGGGAGTTTTACTCCCACCCCAGAATTAATCACCTCATCGGGGAGGTGGGGGAGGGACTAAGCTAAGAGGCTCATTCTTAGTCCCGAGCCCCAAAGGTGGCCCTTTGCCATTGATGACAAAGGGGGAGAGATATGAGTAAGGGGGAGAGCTTCAGAGTGAAGAGGAGAGCTTCAAGTCGGGGGAGCAAAACTTCAAAGGAAGATTCTCGGTTGTGGGCATAGTTGGTCAGTTGTTAGCACAGTTGGTTTCGATTTTGGCTCTTGAGAAGTGTTTTCGGTAAAGGTTTGCCATCAATGACAAAGGGGGAGATTGTTGGCAATTTTGGGTACTTTGGGTACATTGCCTTTGCTCAAGTGTATAAGTTGTCATTGATGTCAAGAAGCTCTTGAAGGAATTTGATTTGATGTCAAATAACTTGTTTTGATGAAGGTTACGACATGACAGTTTCAAAGGTCTTTTATAAACCCCAAGTTGGCAGGTTTAAAGATTACAGGTGGATGCATTAGTTTAATGCATTTGGGTCCAGGAGGAAGTATTTATTTAAATAATTAAAAACCTTGCTAAGGTTCCTTTTAATTATTTTTAAATAAATATTTGTTTGCATTGGGTTCTCCTAACCCATGGCGCAAATGTCTTAACTTTGATGGCGCTATGTTCTAAGTTTGTGGGCGCTATCCAAGACCTCCGTCGACATGTTAAACTCCTCCGTCGACGTGTTAAACTCCTCGTCGACGTCAAGAGTTTATGGGAAATATGCATATAAAACTCCCACGATGAAGATCAAAGTTCATCCCATCCGCATTTTCGAAAAGTATTGCTCGCTGTGCATTCGCGATCTGGTGTTCGTTTTCTTCGCTGTGATTTCGGATATCCGTCGTTCATTTTCTGTATCCGTCATTCATTTTTTGTATCCATTGTAAGGTTTCGTCGTCGTCGTTCACGTCAGAAGACAGGGAGGCCTGTTGTTTACTTTAGCCCTGGCGCAGAAGGTACAAGGGAAATAGAGTGAGGTTCAAACTTCACCGGATGCCTTTGGCGCACCGGTAGCGGCTAGGTTGTTGGCGCGCTACCCGAACGGGAGGTTCCGCGTTCGAATAACGCGAAAGGGTTTTTCTTCATTGAGGTGGACGCAGCGGGTGGTGTTAGAGTTCGTGCGCAATTTCTCCATAGCACGATTTTTGGTGTTGGCCAAGGTATTTTTGAAATTGATTTTTGCTAGTATATTTTGCGGATGGAGGAAGCTTATTAGAGAGAAAAATAGCTTAGGAGTTATAAGGAGTTTGATGCTTGCTTTATTTTGATAAAATATTCTTTTGAAAGTGTTGGTTGCATTATCTTATTGCATTCTTATGAGAGTTAAAGTTTATTGTTGATAAGACTATAAGGGAGAAATAAGGTGTATAAGGGATAAATATTTCTTGTAATGTTGAGAGTGCTTTTGGTTGATTATGGAAATGAAAGCATGATGTTTTAAGGTTAGAATTGCTTCTTGTGTGAAGTTGTGAAACCCTAAGTGGGCAGCTTTGAGATTGACATTAGCTTTCATTAAATTGGTTATAATCAAGCTATTCTTTACTTGGTTAAAGTGTTGAGCTTACTTCTTTGTTGATGATTTGAAAAGTTGTTTTGTGCTATTGAGATTTGAGTTGGTGGATGCTTTTTGTTCAAACAATATTGGAGAGAAAAGGAGTTCTACTTGTTTCCTTTTTCGATGTTGATTGTGAAATGCTTCAAGGTTGTGTTTTGAGTTGAATGGTGTTGACTAAACCTTGTTTGATGAGCATTGTTGTTGAAACCCTAATTGATGGTGAAAAGAACATGAGTATCATTGTTATGTGATTCTTTGCATAGTTGGCAATTGTTGGGGTTTCATGTTCTTGAAAGAAAGCATTCTATTCTATCTATTTCAGATATTGAGTTGAGTTTTCAGATTTGAGATTGAGATTGAGCTGAGTTGATTTGAGTTGAGTTTTGAGATTGGGATTTGAGTATAGAACATATTGAGTCTCTAACAATTCTCTTTATGCTTCTATGAGTTTGACAAATCACATTGGGTCTCTAACAATTCACTTTGTGATTTCCTACTAAGAAAGTTTTTCTTGGTGAGCTTGCTGAGTTTTTGGACGAGTTCCGGTGGGGACTTGTGAGCGGTTTTGGACAGGTTCCGGTGGGGACTTGTGAGCAGTTTTTGGACAGGTTCCGGTGGGGACTTGTGAGCAGTTTTTGGACAAGTTTCGGTGGGGACTTGTGAGCAGTTTTGGACAGTTCAGGGACTTGTGAGCATTTTTGGACGAGTTTCGGTGGGGACTTGTGAGCAGATTTGGATAGGTCCTAGCAGAGGACTTGTGAGTCGAGTTTGATAGTTCTATCTGATAACTTGAGGACAGAGGTGCATTGGTTCTATGAGAAGAACCTGAGGACAGATTTGGCAAGTCTTTGAGAAGGCTTGTATGTAGAGGATTGATTTGTTCAAGAGTTGGACAGATCTGACAGACAGAGGAAGACTTGTACTAGATCGACTGACTATGTTTGGTACAGGTTGCTGAGCTACTGTGGACGTGATCATAGAAGGCAGAGGTCTCTTAGGCTAAGCATTGAGGACGAGGAGGTCTTCGGTGGAAAGGAGTTCCACGTCGTTGGCAAGAGGTAGAGGCGGTTGATCTTCCGAGGGATCATTTCCGGAGCGAGAGGGGAAGGTATCTCCTTTGAGGAGAGGCTCATAAATTTTGATTGGGGGAAGGTATCTCCTTTGAGCAGAGGCTCATAAATTCTGATTGGGGGAAGGTATCTCCTTTGGGCCGAGGCTCATAAACATTGTAATTGGGAAGGATTCCCAAAGAACTTTGAGATAACTTTTAGAGAAAAGTTTTGTGGACGTAGCTCAGACCATTCTGGGTGAACCACGTTAAAATTGGTGTCACTTTGTGGATGATATTGTGCATTGCTTTGATATTGCTTTGGGTATATTGCTTTACTGTTTTGAAGTATAATGGAAAAAGTATAAAGAGGTCTTATACTGTTCACCCCCCCTCTCAGTATAAGCTTGTGTTATTCAGTAGTATAGAATCTTCTCCAAGTAATAAGAGTGAAAGGGATGAAGATGTTATCCCTTGCACTTCAAGGTTTCAAGAGCAACATAATAAAGAAATAAGGATGGAGGAAACTTATAACAATATAGGTTTTTAGAGTATAATAAGAAGGTAATTGCTACAAAAGAGCATCCTTGCACTTTAGGGTTTCTAGAGCAAAATAAAGAAGATTGTGTTTTTGAGGTTATTCCTTGCACTTCAAAACAAGGTAAACTTAAAGATGATAAGTCTTACTATCAACAGTGTGAGAAGATTGAAAAGATTGATGAAGATGAAAGTATTGTTGGGAATGAAAAAAAAGAGAGGAAGATCCAAGAAGCAAAAACAAAGAGAAAAAAAAAACCCGAGGGATATTGATATGAAAAAACAAAAGCAAATATCACAAGTGCTAACAAAAAGTGGGGTTAAACCTACAAATAAAATAAAAAAATAACAATGAAAATAATATCTTGGAACTAAAAAAATGTATTAAGAAATTGTGAGGTTGTTATAGACAAGATATTTATAGATATAGAATTTGTGCAACAAATATTTTAGCCATTAGTAGTGTTGAATTTCATCTTGGTAGAATTTAAATTTCAGAAAACATCTAAAAAAACATCTAATATTAAAAGGAGTTGATTGTAGAAACTTAACAGTTTGAGGAAGATGAAGATTAATAGAAAGATAAATGAAGAATATCTTTGATGGAAAGGCAAATGTGGATCAAAAGGCAAAGTTGAAAATGCTTTAATTAACTTGTTAAAAATGTAACAAGAACAATGTAATATTTTATTTTTTTAAATGAGAATGACCCCAATAAAAAAACACACATAACTTATTAAAATTTTTAAAAAATGTAAACTAATTAATTAATTTATTAAAACTTTATAGTCAAATAACATTAACTCAAGAAAGAAATCTATGTTGTAATTTTAAGTATAATAGTTCATTATTATAATACTACAGAATAAATTGTTAAAACTATATCGTCAAATAGTATTAACTAAAAAACTGAAGGAAAAGAGAATTTTACTAAATTATATATAATAATAAATTTATTATATTGTAAATTATTTTATGTATAAAAATGGTAATATTATTATAATATCGTTACTTATTGATGCGGTGTATATAAATCCATTTCAAAACCATTTAACTAATTAAAACTTCAAGCAAACTAAAGAAAGTAATATTTTTTTTTAAACTAACAACTATACGGACAATTCCAAACCCAAACGAACTAAAAAAAAATCCATTGAGACTTAGATATACAAATCCAAACGAGGGAAGCATTGCTTTGAACCACATGAGATAACCTACTCCACCCTGTGCGGATAATTGCGGTAACTTTACTCCACCGTTTGTGGATACGTTACAGTAAACTTCATTCATATAGTCGAGAGTTTTGAGATAAGAACAAGCAAGAAACAGCAATTACCTGGTCATCGAATGAGTAAACGAGGTAAGCGATTCCTCCATGCCTAGGTATATGTCAGTCAGACTGTCTTTTAGGGCTGTCTATGCTCTGACGTACGAGCATTCTCCCCTCCCTCTCTTTTACAACATTCAAGCAGTCTGTAATAATTCACATGTTCATTCGAATGGGGCACAAAACAAACAAGTTTCTGCAAACCACACAGTTTCTTCACACATATATATCTCCAATCCCCAAACCTCAGGACGTTCGTGTGTTACCCAATTCTGCTCACATGGACCTATTACAGAATGTTCATTGTTTTCATGCATTGTTGCCAAAATCATGGAAATCATCATTAATAGAGAGGATATAGAAGTGGGTCTCGATGGACTTGGCTTAAAAACATTGAATCCCGACATTGTCAGCGAAGTCCTGAGAACTATCCAAAGAAAGTTCTTACAAAGCCCTGAGTCTCAAGGTACCCAGAAGGATTCAAGAAGAAGGTCCCCAATTTTACAGAGATGTATTTGGAAGGAAACCCAGGCCCTAGAAGAGAATCAGCCCATAAGAGGTCCCCCAGCTAGGAGGAATCCCATGTTTGTGAAAATGGGCGTGGATAAGGCCCTGAGGTTTTATTCATGGGCTGAAGGGCAAGGTGGGTATGATCATACTCAGCTTACTTGCCAGGAAATGGCATGGACATTGGCCAGGGCAAACAAGCTGAAAATGCTGTGGAGATTCCTCCATGAAATGGCTAGAAAAGAGAAGGGTCTGGTTACGACAAAGACTGCGACCTCTGTCATAAAAGTCCTCGGTGAAGAAGGTCTGGTAAAAGAGGCATTGGCTTGTTTTTATCGGATGAAGCAGTTTCATTGCAAGCCTGATTTGATTGCATACAACACCATCATCAATGCCCTTTGTAGAATAGGAAATTTCAGGAAGGCGAGGTTCTTGTTCAATCAGATGAACATGCCTGGGTCTAGATGTGCACCAGATACTTTTACCTACACAATTTTGATCAGTTGTTACTGCAAATTCAGCATGCAAACGGGCAATAGTAAAGTAGCTGGTAAGAAGTTATATGAGGCGAATCGGCTTTTTAGGGACATGTGTGATGATGGTTTTGTGCCTGATGTTGTCACTTACAATTGTCTGATTGATGGGTTTTGTAAGAAGTATAGAATTGATAGGGCTCTTCAGCTTTTCAATCATATGTCTCAGACTGGATGTGCTCCTAATAGAGTTACTTATAATTCCTTCATCAGGTATTATAGCACTGTGAACGACATAGATAAAGCTGTGGAGATGCTGAATGAGATGAAGAGAAGTAACATCACTCCCACCACGAGTTCTTATACGCCAATTTTGCATGCTTTATGTGAAGCAGAAAGGTTGGATGAGGCTTGTGAGCTCTTGATAGAAATGGTTGAGAAGAAATCTATTCCAAGATCTTACACATACAAGCTTATTACAGATGCTCTAAGGATGTCAGGGAAAACTAGTTTACCGGCAGAGCTATGTGCGAAGATCGAACATGAAATTGAAGCTAGACATAGATATGTGAAAAGAGTCAAAAATATGATTTATACATGAAACAGGAAGAGTTTATCCAAGAAATTTCTGCTTTGATAGAAAGCTTTTCAGTCAGGTATCACGACTTCATCAGTTTGAGCAAATGATGACTATCCATGAAGGAGTTTGTTTCATATAGGGAGGAGTTATCACTGGCACTCCATTATTTAAGGAGAACATACTGCCAGGATAATATTCAGTGTTAAGCTGGTGAGGCAGGGGATATATTCTAGTCTCCAGTTGAACATATTCTGCCACTGGACCTTTTTACTTAAACCAACTGATGGGCCTTAATGAATATACCTCAATGATCTAAGACCTCTTATGGAAGTCTTTCTCGAATTTTCATCTGGCTGTGTTATCCAAATAAAGGATTCCACTGGACAGGCAGGTTAGGTTCCTGTGGTCCCTATTCATATGATGGGTCATGCCAATAACTGTTTGTCGGCATTGGAAGTTCAAACTTAACTGTTATCAGGAAGCAGAAGCAGAAGAGGATATCAGCTGAGCATGAAGGAGGAAATGTTCTTTCACTCAGTGTAGGTCGATGTTAAAACCCTAACTTGGACTCTCCCTATTGTAAATGAAGAATTATTTTCCCCCAAGAAGTTTAGATACTAATTTGTTTAAGTGTGAAACTTGGAATAGTCATGTTGTTGGAATTTGTGTAAGTTCTCTGTGTGCACTTCATTTTGCTTATCTTATTTTGTCATTGTAATTCTTTTCAATGTTGCTGGGTTTTCATGTGCACAGCATACCTATGCAAAAGCGTGATGTCAAATGTATAAATCTATTATGCTGGTATTTAAGATATCTTTGATTATCTTTTTATGAACTTCAAGATGTCTTAGAGATATGCTTATTTGCTGGGATGTTGCAAAGTACTGGGGATTGAGTGGTGCTTTCCCCCATTTCCCTCCCTCATAACCTTTGTGTGTATTGTTGCACCCACATTTATCTGTTCAATGTCATTTTTGGAACCAGCCCTACTGGAGATTGCCACGGAGGAAATTCCTTTCCTTCGGGCATTCAATGCTTGGAAGCGGGCCTAGGGCGCTACAGACTTATAAATTCTGTATCTAGGCTGGTTCGATTGCCAACATGTCCGCATCTTGAGTCAGCCTTGTAGCGCTTCAGGGTGTGAGTGCAATCGGTTTCTGTTTGAGGCCGTACACACCAAGAAGCACTATAAATTGAGCTAGGAGCACCTCAATGACCTTGTGTTTGTGCAATACAATATTAGGCTTTGCACAAGACAAGTGGAGGCTAGTGAATCCTATGAGGCAATTCAATTGGATGAGCTAGATCCACTATGTGATTGGATTGCCAAGAGTTTTGTGGATCTTGAGTTTACTGCAAAGGACATTGAGGCACTTGAGGAGGAAGTAGAACATTTAAGAGGATTGGAGGAGATATACCATGATGATACCACTCTTGAGTAACCTCCAATTTGCCCACCAGTTCAGAGCCAAGGCCAACCATCAAGTGCAAGGGGAAGAAAGGGAAAACAAAAAATAGTTTAAAAACTGCTTTACATTTTGAAATGTTGCATTTGGGATGATTTGCTGATTCATAAATTGTAATTGTACTCTTTGTAATGAATATCTAATATAAAATCAACATTTTGGCTCTCCAATTGTTGCTTAAAATGTTTTTTTTTTCCGAGTTTTCCAAAATTAGGCTGCCAAGTTTATCACGAGTTGCGAGTTTTAAAACTATGGTTGAAATGCCTCTAATTTTAATGCCATATTGTTCTGCTCCATTCAATCTAAAATTTGGAGACCATTAAATTGGTGCCCCCAAATCTCTCCATGTCTTTTTTGGCAACATGTTCACTTTGGATCCTCCATCAACAATTACTTGCATCAACTTGTGATTAAGCAAATCAATATATATCATTGTTGGCTTCTTTCCAGCATCAATCATCAACTTTTTTGGATCAATAAATTGATCCCTTCTTACTCTTGTTGCTTCTTGTTGGCATTGCAACACCTCCACTCTCCTTGTCCGCATCATCTCACCTACCATTGCGTAGAGCTCCGGTATTGTGCATAGTAGGCTAGATACTTCAACACTCGTCTTTAGTACTTGTGCGACCAACTGTTGTGTTGATGTTTTTTCCGCTTCATTTGTGATTGGCTTTTTAAAATTTTTCTCTTGTAGTAACCTTTCTTGATTTGTCTTCTCCATTTCTTCTTCTACTTGAGCATGTGCTTCTTACCATCTTTCCTTTTCTAGGGCAGGATCTGGATACTGTTCAACTTTCTTTGCTTGTGCCCTTTTCACAACTAGCACATGCTTCTCTTTTTGTTGCTGGTTCTTTGGAGGCTCTTCAATGTCAATGAAATTGACATTCTACGAGTTATTTGAACTCATCTTCTTCAGGCAATTTGCCTCCTTATGATTGCCCAGCCACCAATGACTGCAATTCTTCTCTACAAAGCCATACAAATGGTATTATGGGAATAAATTTTTATTGACAGAAGTTCCATGTGTGGGGAACATTGGCTGCAACATCTGGGAATACATTCTCCTTCTTGTACACAAATACTGAACTAGTTCTTCAACGGAATAAATTTCTGATTAATACATGTGTTGTATATTCTGAAGACATTAGTTAATAATGAACTAGTGCAAAGTTTGCATCAAGTTAACACAGATATGAGTTATTGGTTATAACCATAACTATTGGTTATAACTAATAGAGTAACCTCCCAACTAACAGTCTAGTAGGTTACACCCGCTCTAGCAAATAAGAAAAAATACAATAATGTAATAAATGCCTAACTTGAATCTCATGCCAAAACTATTTTTTTTTTGAATATTCCTTTTTCTACCTATTCTGCCATTTCCTTGAAATGAATACATATGCAGCTTTTTAAAAATTATATTTCTTATTGGTTCCTTCTATTTGTCTCACTGAATGCTCTATGCATTTTTATTCTTATTTCTGTTTCTTCTGTCATTTATCTAAGAGTTATGCATTTTTATACTTATTTCTGTTTCTTCTGTCATTTATCTAAGAGTTTAACAAGAACACAGAAATAGTTCTATAAAAGTTATTAGAGTTACTGTATCTGGAAATCCTTCTGCTTGGATACCCATATCTGTGTATCAAGTATGGATACAGGTAAGATGCTTCTTGGATGTCATATCCAAACGTATCTGAGTACAAGTACATTATCCAGATGTATCCAAAACGTGCCCCTATTGGGTCCATATCCCATACATAAAGAGATGGCCTAGGCACATCTAGAGGGGTATCCACAACATCAGATTAAAGGAAAAATACACAATTTAAAAATAATATAATTTAAATTAAAAAAATGACAATCCTCTTCTCAATTAATGAAAATTTCCTATTTAAAACTTATAGTTGTGTAAATATTTTTGCTTTATATGTTTCTCTTTCAATATCCAGTCGTATCCATGAGGGGTCTTGAAAATCTGGCTTATCCATATCAGGCACTGTATCTATTACGTTTCTATTTGGTTCCTTCTATTTGTCACACTGAATGCTCTTCTATAAATAGTTATAAGAACAAGAATTACTGAAGCCCTATCAAGGAAAATGGAGCAGGCGCTTGCATGCAATGATAAAAACATTGTTTCTGATGAAGGTTTCTGGAATTGCTGTGTTATGGTGCTTTGAATGCGACACTTCGTGTCCCTGTAACCTTCGCAAAAGACTCTCACACAATGAAAACCTTAAATATTTATATGCATTGTTGTTGAATATTCTGTATAGACATTATGGTTATCTATTTTGTTGTATGGCAGTCTGCAGATGAAGTTATTGAAGCCCTAGTATCAGAAGATGATTTTGTTGATAAGGCTACCCTCAAGAACAATTATAGGAAAGAGTATGCTAATTCAAAAACATATCAGCCTGCTGGGACAAAAGTGGTAAGATTAGATTGGAATATTTAGGATCAAGCAATCTACTTCTTACTTTTTCTGCTTTTATTCTCTAGTTCCCAATGATATGGGCTTTCCTCTGTAGGTAATGACAAGAACACCATCTCAACTCATGATAAGCATTCCTCCTGGAGGTATTACAGCTGAAACAGCTGGAACTGGAACGTTTGCTGTGGTGAGCTGCCCCCTTTTTTATTTTGACGATTTAATATCATATCTACTATGCACAATGCACATGACTAATCTGCATAACTGTTGCAAAATGCTGTGCATTTTATAGCACATGCTGCAAGACCTGCTCTAAAATTTACATAGAACATGGTTCTCTTGAGTATATTACAAGTGGTGTTCATCTCACAATGATAATTAGTTGAGCCAATTCACTATGTATAGCCTATTGCCTGCAGTGAAGTTTCTTTTGATAATGGTAATGCATTTGAAATTAAATTCTTATGCTTGCAATCTGTACAGAAGTAATTTATAAGCCAAGTATAAGATAATTTTCAGTGTGATGTCAAACTCATCAAAGCCAAACAATGTTGAAAAAGCTCATATGGAAAATGTTCAATTTGAAGGGCCAAGAGGATACTGATTTAAACACTTCCCAAGAAACAATCGCAGAAGAGATACAGTACTTTAGATATTATCAGGCTCTTAAAATTAAGTGTGATTAATTGTTAAAGGGAAAATGAGTGGTTGAAAATACAAATGCAGGAAGTGGGTAACATAGATTGCAGAGTAGCACAAGGTCATGCCTTCATCAAAACAGGTAGCAGTGTCATTTGCGAATACAACAGAACCAAGAGATCTTTGACCAGAATAACTATATTATGAGCACCACACTTTTTATGCATAATCCCCACATACACCTACTGATTACACACTTGCTATCAAAGAGCAATTACTCCATCAAGAATCTTCATGTATGATGCCAGCCTGAAGCCTGGCTCCTTTTTTGGGTTGTGGAGGGGGAGAGGGAAGTGTTTGGAGTACCTAGGTTTAAAATAGTTTTATTAAGAATATTATTACGGTTTTGGAAAGTCACTACCAAACATTTTCAGCATTGCTTCTCTTTGTGTGACCTTTGGCATTGAATGCATCGAATTTCATCCTCTTACTGGAAATCATATCTCTTTGTACTTCCCTTTTATTTGTGTTTATGTGGTTCTTCTAGAAATGGATATGCCTATGTAATGTAAAGTAAAGTAGTATTTTAATGTTTGCGAGGCCATAGGCCATATGAGACTACCCTCATGGAGGATGTTGTTTACCCAATATATGGTTATTTAACCATACTCCAGTTACCGAAGCATGGTGTACAACCCTACCCCCCATAGGATTCAAACCTTAGACCTCTATTCAAAGTTCCAAAGTCTCCACCATTAGGCTACTCGGGCTGTACAAACCATGTAGTTAGTCTCTTTTATTACATAGTACCGAAAGGAGCATTTGACCTCAAAGTAGCCTTACAACTGGCATATATGATATACATGGTATTTTGATGACTTCTAATTGTTAGTGTCTTGATTTTTCTGTGTGACCTTGTCAAGCCAATATCTACACATAACAAATGCGAAATGTCATGATACTATCAGTACTTTTTGCTTTCATTTGTTGTATTTATCGAATCTTTAATTATTCCCATTTTAGAGATACGATACCTGTCATATTGATCTATAGGCCCATAAAGAATGAAGAAAAGGATGATCCTTTTGCATGGGGATGGGCACTCAACAACTGTCTTCAACAATTAGTTCCAATAGCCTCACTCTAGAGAACTGTTGAACACAGAAATTTGTAAGTGCAATTTGTGCCATGACTGCAGTTCAACAAATGGATCAAGAGGTTTCTATTCTCCCCAACCTCTGGATCTCGGGCCAGTTCCCTTTGATTTTCTATCAAATGCTGAAAATAAATAAATAAACTAAGCTAAAACATGCAGAAAATGAATAAGCAACTGATATAGAAATGCAAAAAACAAATCTAATCCACTTTTGCTTGAGGAGTTAATGGTGCAAAAGAAAGAAAATGGAAAATACAGCCGAAGCCATAGCGAGGTTTAAGTTTTGGTGCAAATGACTTCTTCAGCAGATACCGAATAACCACCACGTTTAAGATTCTTCGAATAACCTGCAATATCAAACAAAGAGGACTAACAAGGGGAAAGGAGGGCAGAGCCACTGATTCCACACATTCATAAACAAAAGGTCAGAGACACAATTGGATTGGAATGCCACGCACAACTCTTTATTGATTTTGCAATATGAGTGTTTTACAATTCTTACTCCAAAGAGTAGCTCTAGTATTACTTCAAAGGCCAAAAAGACCATTACAATGAGCATTCAGCTCTTATTTATACTTGAACCTATAGCCACGAAATGGACTACATACAATGTACCTTGGTGATAATTACGAGGTGATTACATCATCCTTATCTTGTAAAATATAGACATGGAGTGAAGCGCTCCAGTGAGTGGGGTGCTCTGGCAGCAGGTCACTCCAGCAAGCGGGCGCTCTAAGGAATGGAAAATGCTTGAACCGAAGCATCTACAAAGTCTTGACCTGGTCCCTTCACGTCTTTCATATTGTTTGTGTGATAGAACTTGTTCTGGAAGCGATGGTAGTCAACTACTACGATTGTAACGACTTGCAAGGATGTCAATCTTGATTGATGGGAGATCCTAGATGATGCCTTATCCATTAAGCCATCGATTCTTTTGCTAGATTTCTCATGTCCTGCTTACTTTGGCTGAACCATTGTTGACAAGATTTCCCAGTCTGTGTTAGAGGGAATCAAAGAATTGTTCAATGCATCAACATCATTGGTCAGTTCCTCATATGTGTCCCTTTGAAGGTCCTCCACTTTTGTTGCCATCTGCCTTATCTCTTCATACAATTCCTCAAGCCTATTTATAACCTCCTACAAGTCATCTGATTGAATGCCCTTTTCTTTTTGTTCTTCGATGATCTCGACA
Source organism: Wollemia nobilis (assembly GCA_028583015.1). Classification (NCBI taxonomy): domain Eukaryota; kingdom Viridiplantae; phylum Streptophyta; class Pinopsida; order Araucariales; family Araucariaceae; genus Wollemia; species Wollemia nobilis. The sequence continues at coordinate 21,702,313 of JAQPPZ010017235.1, forward strand.
AGTTGTTGTCATGCGCATATTAAGATCTAGTAGTCCCTTTCCAATAATTTGGTTGATTTTCTTTTGTGCCTCACTGACCACCTTTTGTAACTTGGCTTGGTTCCCTTCACAACTCTCCAACTTGCTTATTTTATAAGGGACGATCTTTAGTTGCCTGATAAGGATAGCTTTATCTAGCAAACCTTGTTGCTTCACCTGTTGAATAGTCATCTTCCGAACCTGTTGCATGATCTCATTATGACCCTTCCTTGCTTCTAGTTGTATCTTGTTTTGTTCTATAGTTGGGGCCACTTGGTCTATTAGCTCCTCACACTCCTTAAAGTAAGAGAAATATCTCTTGGAGTGTTAAATCTCTCCACTGATTTCATCCCAAAGGAATTGCACTCATTCAGGCATTGATATTTTAGACTTCAATCCTGCTATTGTTGCTTCCGCCTCAGTCCATGCTTGTGTGAGCCATGCAATTTCTTTATCTTTGTGTTTTTCTAGCTCTTGGATAGTAGCCTTCAAAGGTTTTATTTGCTCTTATAGAACATGCTTGTTTTCCCCTTGCCTCTGTGTCCTTTGATTCCTTTTCCTGATGGCAAAAAGCTATATTATTCATTGAGGCAAGAGCCTATTTAATACATGCTTTAGGGTTACAAATTGGAAGATCGATACTCTTGATTAGGAGATTGTTACATGCAAGAAATATTAAAATAATCTCCCAGCTAATAATTCATTATTTAAGAACAATTGGTGCAATGAAACTGTTGACAATTCTGTCACATTGCCTAGAGGGGTAGTGAAAATCAATTTTTTTTTTGTAAAGTGTTTCTTTTTGTTTCATGAATTTGTTCCCTTGTTTTTAGAAAAAACATTTTTAAGTATTGCAGCAATTTTGGCTTTCATTGCCATCCCCCTTGTACATAGAATGGGATATACAAGAGCTTCGCTACTGAGCAAGCTAGGTTTAGGAGCTTCGCAGAAAAAAGGACAGCTTCGCCAAGAAAGAAAAGCAGGGAAGTCCAGATCGCGGTCCAAGGTTACTAAGGCATGAAGAGAGCTTCGCACGCGAAGCAGCCCAAACAGTTGCTTCGGGCGAAAACCTTGCGAAGCGCGATTTGAAAAAATTCAAGTATTGAAAAATTGCTTCGCTAAGAATTCAGCGAAGCATCCACTTCGGACCTCTCTACTAGCGAACCATTTCTACTTCGCCCGAGGTTGTCGCGAAGCATCTACTTCGGATAGCTTTTGTGCGAAGTGCTTTCAACCGAAGCAGTAGTGGCCCGTGAAAAAGCAGAATAGTGTTCTAAGGCAAGAATGCACTTCGACCGAAAAACTCCCGAACCGCAGTTTTGAAGAAGGTTCGCGGCGAAGCATTTTGACAGCCCATCAGCGAAGCATCCACTTCGGGCAGGGAATCTCGCGAAGCAGCCTTTAACACACCTTTCTAGGGAAGCAATGAAAGATTGAGAGCCCTGTTTTGAGAAGGGATATCTGCTTCGGCTTCACGGATTTAGCATCCGTGAAGCCATTTTGAGAAGCTCCTTCGCGTGAAGTGCATGACCAAGGAAGATAGACCCGCTTCGGCTCACATCCATTGCGAAGCAGGGTCGCGAACTGAAAATTGGCGAAGCGCTTTAGGGGTACGCACTCCAAGGCCGGGTATTTTTTCGAGGCAATCGAGTGCTTCATAAATGAATTTTTACGTGCCGAAAGACTCGGGGCTCATTTTTGGCAACCTGAAAAGAAATATCAGTATGAGAAGGAGAGCCCGGCGGACATGGCGGCCACTCGAGCTCCGCACCCGGAGAAGCCTAGGACGAGTCAGGCGGCTCATAAATGCGAATTTCCCCGGCTGACCCGGTCACAGCTGCTAATTGTAGAAAAGGATTTGAGAGCTCAGTCACGGGAGTAGCGGGAGCCGACTTCTCAGGTTTTCGAGGATGTACTCCTCGATTTTGTGCATTGATGGCTTAGAGGGTCGGGTCCTCTATAAAAACCCACGTATTGTAATGAAAAAGGGGGGGAACTTTCTGCTAGAAAGCTGCTGTAACTTGATTTCCTGCAATTAATACTAAGAGCTTCGGGCCTCATTTCTCTCTTGTATGCTGCCTTTTGTGATTATTTCTGTTATCTCATTTCTTCATTTGCATACTGTAATTCTGAATTCTGGATTTAGGTGTGTGATTGGGGATAGAACCCTGGAATTTTCCCGAAGGATACATAGGGGAGAGAACGCTGTGATAGTTTTCTTGTATGCTGCCTGTGGATAGTGTTTCTGCTATATTCACTTATTTCCTAACCGCCGTAATTCTGAAATCTGGATTTCGACGTAAGGGGAGGGTAATCCTGGAACTCGTCCAGAGGATACATAGGAAGGCTAGTACTGCGTTCATTTTATTTTATTCTTGGTATTTATTGCTGCTATTTCGAGCTGTTAGCCAGTAATCGTGTTGTTGGTTCTTTCCCTCTTAAATCCATTGACATTCTTTCCCTTACTCTGTTTATTTCTTTCTTGCACCCTTACTATTTTTATCTCTTTCCTGCACTCTTAGCTCAAAACACCAGCAACAACAACAACAACAAATGCAGCAGCAGCAGCAACAACCGCCGCCCAGATTGTTCCCGGCGTGGAATTCTTCCGGACCATTAAATCTAGCAGGACAAGGGCAAGTTCCGCCTGCTGCTATGAAGAAAATCCCAACGTTTGATGGAACGGGGAAGACTGCTCTGGAACATATCCAGGACATTGTTTCTTTGGCGGCGATTCACGACATCACGGAGGAGAGAGTTATGGTAAAGCTTCTGGTTCTGTCTCTTAGAGGGAAGCTCCTCTACTGGTACAGATCCCTACCACCCGACACTATAACGGGATGGGACCAGTTAGCCGGACAATTAATGAGAAGTTTCAATGAGTCCGCCGATCCATCCTCTCTTTTGCATCAGTTCACAACGATCCAGAGACATCCGCAAGAAGAGATTGCTGATTTCAATGTTAGGTTCGCTCGAACCTGGCAAAGGATACCAGCTGGGCTCCGGCCAACTAGCGAAGCTGCGGCGCACTATTACCTTAGGGCTTTTAACCCTGACATCAGTGTAATGGTAAGGTATTCGAATATTAACACCTTCCCCGAACTGTATGAATTAGCCCAGAAAGCGGAAATGGATTTAATAGCCGTGGGTAAACTTCCTCAAAGGATGCCGATGCCCATACTTCCAGATTTCCCCCAACCCCAGTATACAAATGCGGCCGCTTCGCAAATCTCCGCAACCCCCGCGTATCCGATCTCATCTTGGAACCCGAACCCCATTGTGTCTTAGATCACTACTCCACAAATACATTTTCCCACATTCTCGGCATCACAACCCACTGTCCCTTCGGCATTTCCTGTATTGCCAGTGCCACCTCAACACCCTGCCCTACCTCCAATACCGACGATGGCTCCATTGCCACCTATCCCCAAAGCTGAGGATATGCAGGCTAAAATACTACAGGAAGTTCAGTCCCTGAACTCCACAGTACAGACCTTGTCTAACGACATGACCATCATGAAAAAGAAGCAGGCGCAACAAGAGTTTCTACCAAGAAGGTCTTATCCTCCACCAGCGCTTACTAAAGATCAAGCGGTACAACAAGGGAGATCATTGGCAAGAAATGCCGTGATTGACGAAGCTCCAAGCACTTCCGACTACATACATTGGTGCTCCACGTGTAATGACCCTCATGAAGAAAATACTTGCATGCTGCACCAACATTACGTACAAACGCTGGCGGGTAGTAGCCATGGTGGTCAAGTCAACATTATCAGGCAAATGGATCAGAACCTGGTAATTGGCGAAGAAGAGCAAGTTTCAGTCCTTACCAGAGAAGGAAAAAGGCCAATGGAGGTAGATGTTGTTCAAATGGCCCCCTTAAAGGTGTATGCTCGCCGCGAGAAGGGACAACAACCTTCCCAGGCCCCGAACGAAGCTCCTCACCCTGCATTAGTAAAAGAGAAGGCCCAACAGGCCCCTGCAAATCCACCTCAGGTGGAAACTAAAGAGCAGGCTAGAGAAAAGCTTAAGCTCCCTTCGCTGACCAAACGACAAAGGGTCGAAGCCACGGAGCAGTATCGCACGAAGTATGAGGCAAAAAGGGAACCTGAGGTGCACAACTCCCTAGTATACAACATCGTAGATGAGCTGAAGAAAACTCCGGCCAAAATTAGTCTGTACGATGCATTACAGCTACCCGGACAAGTGGACTTGCTGCAGGAATCCTTGAAGACAACTAAGGCAAGAAAGTCAGCACCGCTCGCCCTAGTGCAAACCTTATCCACGTCCATTACAGGGAAGAACAGGCCACCTCCGTTCTACCTGTCTCTACAAATGGAAGGGTATGTTGTCCACAACTGTATGATCGATTCCGGGGCCGCAACGACAGTCATGCCCAAAGCAGTGTGCGAGGAAATAGGAATGGAGTACACGCGAAGCAGCCACGGCGTGCTCCAACTGGATGGTACTCCTGTAAAGACTGTCGGTGTAATTAAAGATATACCTATCCGACTGCACAAAATGCCCCAGATTACGGTTATACAGGAGGTGGTAGTCGTCGACCTGGAGCCATATTTTAGTATGTGCCTGTCAAGGGAATTTACAGCGAAGTTAGGAGGATACCTATCCATGGATTACTCACATTTAGAGATTCCATTCAAAGGAAAGAAGGTTAAAATCTACAATGAGAAACCTTCTACATTCCTCGTACAGAAGATGTCTGAGGAGGAAAGCAGTGATCCCATACATGCAATAGCGGAAGGGATAGAGCAGGTGGACCTGGTTGAAGAATCCCTTGCACAGTTGAATTGCGAAGATGAGTTTTCACTGGCAGATTTCAATGCCATGATAGAAACAGAAATGGGATGCTATGCTATCACCAAACCAGAGAAACACACCAAGCCAGAGAATAAGATATGTGCCCAAGGAGAACTGTGGAGATTGTTCTTTGATGGCGCCCGATGCAAAAATGGCGCTGGGGCAGGAATACTTTTAGTATCACCGTCTGGGGAACAAAGAGAATATTGCTACCGGTTGGTTTGGAGCTGCACCAACAACGCAGCAGAGTACGAAGCCTTGTGCCTAGGACTAAAGAAAGCAGAAAAGTTAGGCATAAAACATCTCCAAGTCTTCGGAGATTCGGAATTGGTATGCAATCAGGTCACCAACAAGTGCATTTCAAAAAAGCACTATCTCAAAGCATACCGTAACAGGGTATGGGACTTGTTTGACCAATTCGAATCGCTCAATCTGCAGTCCATTCCACGTGAGAAGAACAGACATGCCGATGTCTTGGCGTCCATCGCAGCTAGATATTCTCCAACTGACGACATGGTGCACAAACCCAAAGCTGTGAGGATGATTTACAGGCCCTCTGTACTAGACAAAGATATGCATTGGCAAATTTTTGACAATGATGAACAGATTGTGAATTTCTTGATCCAAGAAGCAGCTACGGTTGAAAGAAGAAGCCCGGATGATGAGGAATATGAAGGGCTAGTTCAGTTGAAGAACAACCACGTCCCAAAGGGGTTAATTACTCTGGAAAGCCTTTTCGATCAAAATGATCGAGCAGTTTCCCATAGAATCAAAGTCAACGCGAAGCAGTATCAGGATTTGGAGCTCGAATCTGGGAAAGTGATAAAAGTCGGAACAGATTGTACTTCGGCAGAGCTAGAACAGATCCGATCTTTGTGCAGAAGGTATCCTGACATAGTGGCATGGTCTTATCAAGACCTAAAGGGATACGATCGGCAATTGATTCAGCATACAATTGAGTTGCAGGAGGGGATCAAACCTTTCCGGCAGAAGCAAAGGCCTGTTAATCCAAAGATCGAAGTCATGATGAAAGCTGAGCTCCTGAAGATGCTTGAGGCGAAGATAATTTACCCCATAAAGCATTCCTCTTGGGTAGCGAATCTAGTCCCCGTTAGGAAGAAAAATGGAGATATACGACTATGTGTAGATTTTCGCAACCTAAATCAGGCTTCGCTCAAAGATCATTACCCTCTCCCGCAGATTGATCAAATCTTACACTCAGTGGCTAGGGCCCAACGCTTCTCCCTACTTGATGGTTTCTCAGGATATAACCAGATCTGGGTTAGGGATGAAGATCAACACAAAACGGCATTCACTACCAAGTGGGGAACATTCGCTTATCAGCGAATGCCATTCGGCCTTTCAAATGCAGGAGCCACTTTTCAGAGGGCTATGGATTTAGCTTTCGGTGAACTATTGAATAAAGTCATTGTCATCTATTTGGATGACATGACCGTCTTCTCTCGAAGGAGGGAAGATCATCCTTTGCATTTACAGCAGATATTCGAAAAATGCCGAGAATTTGGCATTTCAATTAACCCAAAAAAGTCCATATTCGCAGTCAATGAGGGAAAATTACTGGGACATGTGATATCAGAGAAGGGTCTCGCCGTAGACCCTGACAGAGCTGAGGCTCTCTTGAAGCTCCCACTCCCGGCGAATAAGAAGGGACTACAATCTTTTTTCGGCCAGATTAATTTCGTAAGGAAGTTCGTTCCAGATTTCGCCCAAGTCATTAAGCCGATGTCTGAGCTCTTGAAGAAGGACGCTGAATTTATCTGGACGGATGAAAGGAAAGGGGCATTTGAAGAGATCAAGGCCCGAATCGCTCAGGCACCAGTCCTGACTAACCCCGACTACAGTAGGGATTTCATCCTATATGCTATAGGAGAACCCGAGAGTTACGCTGCGGTCCTGACACAAAAGGGGGAAGATGGCGAAGAGCGCCCCATCGCGTTTCTAAGCCAGGTAATACAGCCCCATGAAGAGAAGTACAACTTCATAGAAAGACAGGTGCATGCCGTTATGAAATCCCTAAGGAAATTCAAGCACTTCATTTCTCAAAGTCGGGTTACAGTATTCGTCATTCATCCCGATGTACGCAACTTCGTTATCCAAGGAGAGTTGGGTAGCAAAAGAGCTGGTTGGGTCAACAAAATACAGGAGTTTGACATTGAGATTAGACCCACAAAATTGGTTCGCGGTCGCGCGCTATGTCAGGAGCTTGCGAAGAGCGTAGCGGCCGAAGTAACAGCTTGTCAGTGGGATGACTTGGCAGCGGAAGGGTGCTTCGCAAATCAAGAAGAAGACGAGAAGGACTGGGTCAGTGAGATAGTTGAATATTTCAACACTGGGAGATGTCCTCAACATTTGAATGCTTCGCAGCGAAGACACTTCAGGATGCGGTCCCTCCGATACACATTACGTCCCGAAGGCCTATTCTTCAGGAATATTGATGGTGTTCTTCTCAGATGCATAAAAGAGGATGATAAGAAAAGAGTCCTAGGTGAATTCCATTCAGGTTTATCCGGGGGCCACTTCGCAGGAAGAACAACAGCTTTGAAAATAATTAAGGCAGGTTACTATTGGCCTACGCTCTTCGCCGATGCCTTTGCAGTCTGTCGAAGATGCGAGCAATGTCAGAAGTTCGCCGGCCGAAGCAGAAGTGCTCCTATGCCCCTCCAACCAATACAGGTAGAAACGCCCTTCCAACAATGGGGGTTGGATTTCATAGGAGTTATATCGCCGAACTCCTCCGCAGGACATAAGTTCATCCTGACTGCAACCGACTATTTCACTAGATGGGCCGAAGCAATACCCACGAGACACGCCGACCAGGAAACCGTCATTACATTCCTAGAAGGCTTGATTACCCGGTTCGGCATCCCGGAAGCAATAGTAACGGATAATGGTCCTGGGTTCACAGGCGCCAAGATCAATGAATTCATCTACAAATATGGGATGTACCACAAGGTCACCTCCAATTATTATCCACAGGGTAACGGATTGGCAGAATCAACGAATAAAACTCTGTTAAGGGTGCTGAGGAAGCTCATAGATAAGAACAGAAGAACTTGGCACCTCCTCCTAGATCGAGCCCTGTGGGCTGATCGGATTTCTGTCAAAAAGTCAATCAAAACGTCGCCTTACGCCCTGGTGTATGGCAAGGAGGCTATCTTACCAACTCATATAGAGATTCCTGCATTGCGGCTGTTGAATGAAGAAGAAGAATTTAGTCCCATGGAGAATAGACTAGCTCAGCTACTACAGTTGGAGGAAGACCGTGATAAGGCCTACCAGAGCTTCGCAAAGCATGCCCAGATCACCCGAGATTGGTTCAAGAAAAAGTCCTCCGCCCGCACATTCAGAGTGGGAGACCTAGTATGGAAGTGGGACTCTTGGAAAGCTAAGCCTGGGAATCATGATAAATTAGACGCTTTCTGGGATGGACCATTCGAGATTTTGAAGGTGAATTCAGCCAATTCCTTTATCCTCAAAGATACAGCTGGCCAGACTTTGCCGATTTCTGTCAACGGTCTTCATTTGAAGGCTTTCCATCGCTTAAAAAAAAAAAAAAAAAAAAAAAATTTTTCAAAATTTTCCTACTTTTGTATGTAAGATCTTTTATTTGCACTTGTATATACCCTGTTTCAAGACTTCCAAGAGGCTAAGCTTCACACTACCACAACAATGAGCTCCAGCTTCGCTAAGCCTAGCAGAACCTCCTTCGGGAACTTTACGAGCGAAGTGGCTGATGCAAGATGGTTCGCAGCGAAGCGCTTTGGCTTAGAAAGAATCCTCGAAGGACTAAACAACATCGGAACGAAGGCTGAAACCAGAATGTGGGGTCTCACCAGCAACTAGTACTAAGGGATGGCTCATAATGTGCAAAGTCCAAGAGAGGAAGCTAAAATGAGCAGCCTCGCCCAGCAGCAAGCTTCGCTGAAGAAGCAAATACCAGAACCTCTCCAAAACCTCCAATCGCCTAAGGCGTGAGAAGTACTTCGCAAAAGGGAGACCGAGCGAAGCAGTTTTCGAAGGAGATTTAGCGAACCGTTTTTTCAAAAGAAACAAGCTTCGGGGTTAATCTTCCGCGAAGCAAGCAGTGACGCGGTGAGGTAAAACCACTTCGGGCCCGAAGTATAAAAATCGGTGGATCTCTGGAGGTTCGCCGCGAAGTGTCTTTAGCGCCAGCATCAGCTTCGCCAAATCAATAAGGCGCGAGGCGGGGAGCATTTAAAACGTGTTTCGAAAGACGTGCCAACGGCAACCTAGGAAAACGTTCGGGGCAGGTGATATTAATGCAAAGGTGGCGGGGCATATCCCGAGAGAATTCAGTTATGAGAAAAGCTCTCGCCCAGGTACGAGGTGGCAGGAGGTTAGATTTCCAATGCTGGGCAAAATCCTCGAAGCGCATGGACCCGCGTGCAACGCCGCCGTGAAGCCAATAAAAAAGCAAAACGACCTCCTCCGTCCGATTTATGAATTTAATTTTGGCAGGCGCCATAAATAGTGGTAGTTGCCTTTTAGAGCTATAAAACTCAAGCCTTAGCAGTAAAAGGGGTGTTCGCCTACTGATTAATGCAAATTTAAGAGCCCTAGCCGGTAGCCTGCATTTCTCCCGTTCTTCGCGTCGAAATTCTCTGCGTCGAAGACTCTGCTGCCGCCGAAATTAAGAATGGGGAAGAAAAGTTCTAAGGAGAAGAGGAAAGAGCCTGAGGTAGCCGGCCCAGAGAAGATTAAAAAGGGGAAAGAAGAGAGGAAGCATAGACCCAAGAGGGTCGACCTCAACCTCCGCCCCGAAAAGCAAGCTGTAGAGGAAAGGGAAGATTCGGAAGAAGAGCAACCTGCAGAACCACCGATTGATGGGTGGGAGAAGATAAGGGACACCGAACTTTCCAAGAGCGTGGCCGAGCTCCGGTACACCATCGAGTTCATGAAAAGCCGACTCTCCGCGGAGAACAAGAGAGCCGCTGCTTATTATTCGCAGATATACTGGTATCTGACCCCGCCCGCGCACCATTGTCCCGAATTGGTCTACGCCATCGCGCAAAACTATCAACCATCCACCAGACAAGTGCTGGACGCCGCAGGCAATAAATTGTTCACAATTTTAAAAGAGGATGTACAAGGAGCTTTCGCGCCACAGCAAGGGCCGCCCAAGGGTTATTCTGTTCGCAATGTTATTCTGAGCGAACAAATGGAGAGGTTTACCACCTCCAGTTATATTATAAAATTTCTGAGTGAGAACCTCAAGGACGGACTTCCTTCAGGCAGGCTGCCTCAAATGCCTCGCCCCCTGAAGGATTTCAAGAGCACAGACATTTTCTCTATCATTGCGTGGGTCGCGGGCCTGTCTACCGATGCTTCTGTGCACCCCTGGCAAGTGTCGCTGGCCGAATGTATTTCACGAGGGGAGTTTTATGCCCCAGACGCGTCAAGGCCGAACACTAACCCGGTCTTCTTCGACTGGGCGGAATGGGTGGCCCGGACCTTGCATACGCGGCTAGTCAGCATGAAGAATTCTGGGACGGGTCAGTATTTTGGACCTTGCTCTTTCCTGGTTTGGCTCTTTTTCTATCATGTCCAGAAGCATTTCCCCCATATCGCCATTACTTCAAGCGGCAAGGACGGAACTCCTCTGCCAGTATATCAGTGGACTCCCCTCCTGGCGAGGACGGAGTCATATTATGCTTTCAATCAGCAGTTTCTAGGACCTGCCATTCAGCTGTTGCAGGGTTCTTGCCCTCGGGTGCCCATTAGCCTTAGAGATAAGGTGGTTAAGGAGGAAAAGGGGGACGTTTTCCAATTGACGCAGGGGCTTGTGGTTCGCCTGTTTGGATTTACAGGGAAACCCTTCCTACTACCTGTTTACCCCTCTGAATATCAGTTCGCGCTGGAGGTCGCTCGGCAGAGCGACGCAACAAATGTCATTTATGGCCACGGCCGAAAATGGGCACCCACATGCGATTTCCCGTTCAAAATGGGAGTCATTGAGGTTTTTGCCCTCAAACAACATGTATACTTGGAGGATAAGCTTGCCGACTTCGGTTTGCTGCAGATTCCTCAACGGTGGTGCTACGACCCCTTGGGGGTGATGAGGGATCATCTCCGATTTAAAAACTTTCATGTCTGCCCTCACCCGGAGATAGTAGAGCAGCGGAATAACCCCAATGGGAGAGATTTGGAGTGGCACCTGGAAAGAATGAAGACATTACCTCCATGGCATGAGTTTTACACCATGGAGGTCGAATATGATCCGGTTCGGCACCCCTTCCCAGGCCCAGACTCCACCTTTTGGAAAAAAATGAAGGATGATTTAAGGGGAGAATTGAAGGATTGGGGTGAAGAGCAATTGAAGGAATGGTGGATGATGAGAGTCCATCGTCAAAAGCAGAAATCATATGGACTCTTGGAGACAGATAGAGATTTTGCAATTTTCTACGAAGCCAACGCTGGGTCTTGGAAGCCCATCTCCTTCGCTGACTTCGTTCCCCCCAGTGCCCCAGGTTCAGGCGAAAGCCCAAAGAGAGCTGACGATGTTTCTGAGCAAGAGGAAGAAGAGGAGGCAGCGGCGACACCACAAGAGTTGCCTCAGGAACCTGTTGGAGGTCATGACACGAGTGCCGTGGGGTCAGCGCAACAATTAGAAAAGGAAGAGAAAAGGAAAAGAAAGAAACTGGAGCAGGTCCAAGTGCCTCCCACTCATCCGAAGCGGCCGCGTACCAGACCTCCAGGTGCTTCTAGCGAACGGCCTATGATAGGCTCAGCCGAGGTGAGTGTTGAAGGAACAACGTCGCAAAGGGCCGAGGTAGTTTCGGAGGTAGACGTCATCAATGTGGAGGAACTCCTCCAAAAGGAAGGGGGCCTTGAAGAAGAAGTCATGGAGGTCGGAAGTACAGAGGCTGAAAAAGAACGTGAGCCGACCACGCAGGAAGCTACCACTTCTGCTCTATCGGGAGAGCACGCAGGTACGCATTCCTCACCCTTTACCCTGGTCTCCCAAGTCATGTCTACAACGGTCCCGGCCGAAGGTCCCCATCAGTCTCCCCCTCTCTCAGATAAATCTCCCCTGGAAATTCAGTCACCCCATCGCATGGTACCCTTCGCCACCACAAATTTGCCTCGCGATCCCGCCAGTCTCACAAACATCTCCACCCCTTTCGGGTCGTCAAGCCGGGACAAGTCCATGGATACCACTTCGCTCACCCACGCCACCATCCCCTTGGTATTTGGTCAGGGCGAAGGTAATGTTCCAACTCCAAACCCCGACTCCCACTCCCCTGTCACGCATGGCGTTGTTTCTCTCGCCGAAACTCCCACCACACCTGTCGCCGAACCCACTGGCGAGGCATCCCCCGTGCATTCATTATACTTGTTCACCCCCTTGGCTGGAGACCCAGCCTCATTTGAAACAGAATTGGCTATGATCAAAGAACGTCCTCTAGCAGAAAAGCTGATCCGAGCCCGGCAGAACACTGACAAGATGCTGAAGGAGGCAAGGAAAAAGAGAGGGCGCTCTCTAGCAAAAGTAGAAAAATGCGCTGTATTTGACTTAAAAGGCGGAAAGCTGCACAAAGTGAAGAAGGTTCCCAAGGTCCAAAAACCCCTGGACGAGATGACCCCTGCTGATTACGACTATCAAGAGAAGGTCAAGGACCTGGAGCACTTGGATGTGGATAATGAATCCGAGTCTATGCATGTGAGAATAGAAACATTCCGCGCACATGCTAATATCGCCAATCAGCGCCGGTACGAAGCAGAGAGCGCCAACATTAAGTTGGAGGAAGATCTAGCCAGGACCCGCTCTAAGCTAGAAGATGCAGAGAAGCAGTGCGAGCAGATGAGAAAAGAATTAGACGCCTTGAAACAACAGGTAGATCAACTGCAGGGTACAGCTGAGAATCAGAGCAAGATACAGGCCGAATCTGAGCTAAAGGCCAAAGAGTTTGAAAGCAGAATCTTGCAGATGCAGCAACAGTTGTATGAGAAGGAGAGCCTAGAGCTGTTTGATAGAGGCAGAATTAAAGAAATCCGCTCGCACCTGCTTAAAAACTTTAGATCTCGGGCCTCCAGTGCCCTGTCAATTTTGTCTTATATCACCGAAGCCCAGTATGCCGCTGCCCAAAAGGGACCAATAGTGGATGAAATTATACAAGAAATTAGAAGCCGACTCAAATTGGCTTTTGAAGTTCAAAGTATCAAATATCAGGACTTGCAGGTCGCCGCTATGAGTCGGACAGCCAGAGATTGGTCCACAGCCCAAGCTACAGTCCACGCCTTCTTCTCCAAAGTGAGGAAAGCTCAGAAGGCAAAGGACCTCATGGACGTGTTTGAACAGGAGCAGCGCACATCACTGGGGTATTTTCAAGATCTCTCAGCATTAGGTTTCCCAAGTTTCACTGATGATGATGGGAACCTTTTGACAAAAGAAGAACTCAAACCGGCTTGGCTCAACTTTGAGAGTGATGTCTCAGAGATAGACGAATGGGAGGAGCCAATCACAGAAGGGCAAGTCACGGATTTTATTCTTAGACATTGCAAAATCGCGGCCTGCCTAAATGATTTGAGCACAAGAGCCAAACATGCCGACATAGGGCAGATTGATCGGTTCCATGTTCTGGTCAAAGCACTGCAAGACCGGGAGCCATTCCAGAAAGGTGCCTGGGCTCACGTTCGCCGAACCATGGAACGCATCCGTGATCGCCTTCCCCCACCGCCGCAACAAGAAACCACGCCGGAAGAAGAGGAAGAAGAAGAAGAAGAAGAAGAGGTAGCTGCAGAAGCACCCCCAGAAAGACAAAGAGGAGAAGGGTCTGGAGGCAACTCTGGCCCAACGGATTAAGGCTGAGGGTTCTTGCACCGAGGCGAGCTCGTTGCCCCGCGAGCCGCCAAGAATGTTGACAATTCTGTCACATTGCCTAGAGGGGTAGTGAAAATCAAAAATTTTTTGTAAAGTGTTTCTTTTTGTTTCATGAATTTGTTCCCTTGTTTTTAGAAAAAACATTTTTAAGTATTGCAGCAATTTTGGCTTTCATTGCCATTCCCCCTTGTACATAGAATGGGATATACAAGAGCTTCGCTACTGAGCAAGCTAGGTTTAGGAGCTTCGCAGAAAAAAAGGACAGCTTCGCCAAGAAAGAAAAGCAGGGAAGTCCAGATCGCGGTCCAAGGTTACTAAGGCATGAAGAGAGCTTCGCACGCGAAGCAGCCCAAACAGTTGCTTCGGGCGAAAACCTTGCGAAGCGCGATTTGAAAAAATTCAAGTATTGAAAAATTGCTTCGCTAAGAATTCAGCGAAGCATCCACTTCGGACCTCTCTACTAGCGAACCATTTCTACTTCGCCCGAGGTTGTCGCGAAGCATCTACTTCGGATAGCTTTTGTGCGAAGTGCTTTCAACCGAAGCAGTAGTGGCCCGTGAAAAAGCAGAATAGTGTTCTAAGGCAAGAATGCACTTCGGCCGAAAAACTCCCGAACCGCAGTTTTGAAGAAGGTTCGCGGCGAAGCATTTTGACAGCCCATCAGCGAAGCATCCACTTCGGGCAGGGAATCTCGCGAAGCGGCCTTTAACACACCTTTCCAGCGAAGCAATGAAAGATTGAGAGCCCTGTTTTGAGAAGGGATATCTGCTTCGGCATTTAGCATCCGCGAAGCCATTTTGAGAAGCTCCTTCGCGCGAAGTGCATGACCAAGGAAGATAGACCCGCTTCGGCTCACATCCATTGCGAAGCAGGGTCGCGAACTGAAAATTGGCGAAGCGCTTTAGGGGTACGCACTCCAAGGCCGGGTATTTTTCCGAGGCAATCGAGTGCTTCATAAATGAATTTTTACGTGCCGAAAGACTCGGGGCTCATTTTTGGCAACCTGAAAAGAAATATCAGTATGAGAAGGAGAGCCCGGCGGACATGGCGGCCACTCGAGCTCCGCACCCGGAGAAGCCTAGGACGAGTCAGGCGGCTCATAAATGCGAATTTCCCCGGCTGACCCGGTCACAACTGCTAATTGTAGAAAAGGATTTGAGAGCTCAGTCACGGGAGTAGCGGGAGCCGACTTCTCTGGTTTTCGAGGATGTACTCCTCGATTTTGTGCATTGATGGCTCAGAGGGTCGGGTCCTCTATAAAAACCCACGTATTGTAATGAAAAAGGGGGGGGAACTTTCTGCTAGAAAGCTGCTGTAACTTGATTTCCTGCAATTAATACTAAGAGCTTCGGGCCTCATTTCTCTCTTGTATGCTGCCTTCTGTGATTATTTCTGTTATCTCATTTCTTCATTTGCATACTGTAATTCTGAATTCTGGATTTAGGTGTGTGATTGGGGATAGAACCCTGGAATTTTCCCGAAGGATACATAGGGGAGAGAACGCTGTGATAGTTTTCTTGTATGCTGCCTCTGGATAGTGTTTCTGCTATATTCACTTATTTCCTAACCGCCGTAATTCTGAAATCTGGATTTCGACGTAAGGGGAGGGTAATCCTGGAACTCGTCCAGAGGATACATAGGAAGGCTAGTACTGCGTTCATTTTATTTTATTCTTGGTATTTATTGCTGCTATTTCGAGCTGTTAGCCAGTAATCGTGCTGCTGGTTCTTTCCCTCTTAAATCCATTGACATTCTTTCCCTTACTCTGTTTATTTCTTTCCTGCACCCTTACTATTTTTATCTCTTTCCTGCACTCTTAGCTCAAAACACCAAGTAGTTTAGTAAAGGAGCCGGCCTTTCTCCGGAGATTGGCACGGGGGGCATCTCTTCCCCTCGGCCTTTCAATGTTGGTCCAGGTCTAGGGCGCGTACACTTCCCAAAATCCTTTCCCGTGGCAGATTTGATGACCAACGAAACCTCGTAAGGGGGACGAACGCACAGGGTTCAAATCTCGGGCCTCGCTGGATTGAATGCTTGTCCCTTTCCTGTTTCTTTTAGCGGCGTAAAAAGTTTAAAATGAATGTGGCATGGTGGTTATAGGGGCAGACTGTGTGAAGTACTGTGTGGCGGCTTTCAAGGCGGATAATGCGGAATACCACAGCGGCCATAGAGGCGGACAACGTGCCTGGATCATTGTGGCGGCTATTGATTCCATAATGTAAATTCAAAAAACCGCATGATTTAATAATAATGTAATGAAATATCCTAACATCGCCCCCTTATTACATTATTCGGGTTAGGAAATATTAGGACCCCCCCGCCCCTTAATTTAGAGGAGGCTAGGCTCTTGCTCTTGGCTCTGGCTGCTCTAGCTCTTGCTCAAGTAAACACCTTTGGGTCCGCCTCTAGGTCTATCATCTCTGGGTCAGCCATTGGGTCTACCTCAGTCTACCACTGGGTTTGCTGCCTCTAGGTCTGCATTTGGGTCAGCCAAGTATGTCAAGCACATGTCGAGTACTTAAGCAATAATGAGATTGGCCTCACTTTGCAAACAAATTTCTATCTTTATCACAAATTCTGGATCAAGACATGGTAGTCAAATTTTGGGTTGCTGATGGCAAAAGAGGTGTTTCATCACAAAAATGACAAGTTTGTAGCAACTGGTTCCTATAAGACTCGTTGCATCCTTTTACGAGCCTGCCAGCCAGCTGGCGCCACCCTGTGATAGATCCCTCTGGCAGAGATCTCCACCAGTAGAGAAGCTTTCCCCTTAGGGAAAGGGCCATTAGACGGGTCTTGACACTCTCGTCTGTAATGGAATGTAGCGCAGCTAGGGCCAGAATGTCCAGGATGTGTTCGTACGCCGTCTTGCCGTAGCCATCACAGGTAGGGATGGACTTTAAGGCAGCGGGGGGCACAACTTGTTGTCCGACTAGGGCCAAGGGCCCCGTGGAGTCTACCGCCGGGAAGAGATCATCCTCATTCTGCTGAGCAGCCATTTCTTCTTCTCCTCCGGTAGTGTACTCGGTATCGGTACCTTCCGAGGATGTAGATTGCTCTTCAGCCTCGGCCTCTTCGATTTCAGGCTCGGATTTGTCTATGTGAGCTTGGCGGTCAGCCAGCCTAACGCGCTCGCCTGATGCGCTCTCTTAGAGCGGCAATGTCAATTTCGTAAAGATCAGGCTGGTTTCACGGATTCCTTGCTCTCCACCTTCTCGTTTGCGTGAAGGCGTTCGGACCGGTCTTCATGGACTCAGAGAATATTTAGGTACTTGCAGAGTCGCCAGGTGTTCTGATTTTAACAGCAATGAAGCGAACACCAATGCTTCGATTCTGTTTTGGGGTGGGAAACTTCCATGTCCCACCGAGCGTGCCACAGAAACTGTTGGTTACGAATCTGCCATTAGGAAAGGATTTGGTATAATGCGCCCCAGATTCGCCCACCAGATTGAAAGGCCGGAAGGAAGGAATGCCTTCCGTGCCAATCTCCGGAGAAGGCCGGCTTCCTGTGGGTTTTTTAGTGTTTTAGCTAAGGGTACAGGAAAGAGATAAAGTGCGGAAAGAGATCCAAATGTGATTGGAGTTGGGTAGGGGGAATAAGCGACACGACAACGATCAATCACCACTACTAACAACAATTAAATACAAAACACACCATAGAAACTACAGCTATCATGCATCCTATGTATCCTCTATCTATGCATTCCGGGAATACTTAATCATCAAATACTGGAATCCGAGTTCGATATAACGATAAGCAATGAAATAAGAAACATGAGGCAGAAATGACAAGGAAAGGCAGCATAAAAGATGATGACAGTAAGCAGAGCCATGTATGTGTCTTGCATTCAGAAGCAAACGTATAGCTACAATGGTTCCCTAGCAGTATATTCCCCTTCCACCTTTTACAATGAAATGGTGTAGCTATTTATAGCCCAAGTTCCCCCCGATTACAATTACGGGCACAAAGTCCCAGACCAGACAATAGCTGACAAAAGCGACAAAAGAGTTGCTGATGTTGACTCCTGTCGGTAAGGACTGTACTTGCAGCAAGGTCTCTCTGAAAGATGTACAGCTACGTGGCAGTGCGTTGGGTGAAACTTCTAGTCAGCAGGAATGCGGGTAGCCGTGGTAGATGGAACTTTGCATCAGCTTAAATGGGAGCAGTTGGCGTAGGTAATGCGGTCCATGCTTGTCCTTTTTCCCATCACATATCGGCTCAAATCCCGAGGCTGGACACTTGTCGAATTCTGATGAGTGACACATGTCTGCCTTGAAAGGCAGTTTGTCCAACTTCGCCTGGGATCAGAGCGCCATCGGGTAGTGCAGGTGGGGAACAACGCAGTTGGGGAGGCCTCCGTGCCTTAGTCAATCTCTGGGCTGCTTGATGGATCTTGCCCAACTGCGCACCGGTCAGAGGGTGCAGCCTGACTTCGCTGTGAAGTCGGGTTGCGCACTTCAGCACTTGGTTGTTTCGGCCGCTGTTCGAACTGCGCACAAAAGGGGGAGCGCACCCCGACTTCACTGCCGGCCGCTGTTCGGACTGCGCACAAAAGGGGAGCGCACCTCGACTTCGTTGCGAAGTCGGGTTGCGCTCCGGCACTTAGCCAAATTCTGCTCCTTTTCAGCCTGTTTCGCACTTCGCATTCCCTAGTGCGCTCCAACTTGAGGGCGCACCCCGACTTCGCTGCGAAGTCGGGTTGCGCCTTGACACTTAGAATTTTTCAGGGAATACTTGCTCTGTTTTGGGAATTTGACTGGGGGAGGTACAAGGGAAAAAGGGAGGAATGAAACTGAAGGAAAGGGAGAAAGGGAAAAGTGGAGAAAGGAAAAAGGAGGAGGAGGGAAGGAAGAGCAGCATACTTACAAAATTTGAAAACATGTCTGCCTTGAAAGGCAGTTTGTCCAACTTCGCCTGGGATCAGAGCGCCATCGGGTAGCGCAGGTGGGGAACAACGCAGTTGGGGAGGCCTCCGTGCCTTAGCCAATTTTTGGGCTGCTTGATGGATCTTGCCCAATTGCGCATCGGTTAGAGGGTGCAGCCCAACTTCGCTGCGAAGTCGGACTGCGCACTTCAGCACTTGGTTGGTTGTTTCGGCCGCTGTTCGGACTGCGCACAAAAGGGGGAGCGCACCCCGACTTCGCTGTGAAGTCGGGTTGCGCTCCGGAACATAGCCAAATTCTGCTCCTTTTCAACCTGTTTCCGCACTTCGCATTCCCTAGTGCGCTCCAACTTGAGGGCGCACCCCAACTTCGCTGCGAAGTCGGGTTGCGCCCTGACACTTAGAATTTTTCAGGGAATACTTGCTCTGTTTTGGGAATTTGACTGGGGGAGGTACAAGGGAAAAAGGGAGGAATGAAACTGAAGGAAAGGGAGAAAGGGAAAAGGAGGAGGAGGGAAGGAAGAGCAGCATACTTACAAAATTTGAAAACATGGCACCCCGTGCAAAATGTGGCAACAGTAACTAAATAAATATTTGCAATAGTCTAATGTTTTGAAAAGATAGTAAATGTACATCCAAGAGGGGGAATTAGTTAGAGTTTAGGGGTATGGGCGATCGTTGTTATCAACCGTCCACCCAAGTCTTTATAAGGACCCCCATTTCAATTGCAAGGTATCATCGGGTATCTAGTATCTAGCATAGAGTATGCATAGAGAAAAGCACCCATAGAGTAGGCTATTGTAAGCATATTGCAAGCAACATAGAAGGATTGCAAGGGTTTTGTTGTGGAGTTGCAGACCTTGACATTGTAATGGTCGTTCAGGCATATAATTAATGCAAATAGATTCTGATTAAAGTCCAGTTGTGTATACCCTTGTGTGATTTGGTTAAGTTGTTTATCTTGTGTATGCATATTGTGTTCTATGTTTTGCAGGTTGGTTGCTGGCCTTAGAGAGCAAGGAAGATTGAAGTTCAAGTCAGTTCATTATTCCCTGCAAACAACCATTCAATTCCAATTGTCGTATAATCAGTTTTTTGATTAACAACTGATTGTTCAAGCAGAATTGACATCACCGTTCAGTCTGTTGCTATCAAGCCAACTTGTCGTTCAGTTGGATCCTGCTGTTCATATGAATGATTTTCGTACAGTTGATCATTGCCATTCAATTGGAGAATTGTTGTCGTACAACTACAAATTGTTGCCATTGAAATGATGCCATACAAGAATGATGATGCTTGTTGACTGCAATCTTGTTTGGTCTTAGAATCTGTCACACTTACCTTAATTATTAGGAATATCACCACCATGCTACATTTGGCACTGTTGTTGTTGCCAAAACGAAGTGGTCGAGTTAGTGAAATATTAGCATGCGTGAGAAGAGAGGAAGTGAATGACATATTCACTATTGCAAGGACATGGAAGATGAGTTTGTGGAGATAGACAAGTTCCTATGAGAAGGAGCACAGGGATTGCTCAAAGACGAGCAAAATATCACCAAGTACTGCAGTCTCGTGAAACTGAAGAACCCATAATTGAATGAGTCTAGAATCCCCAAGAGGAGGATAGCTCCAGTGATGAGAGTGCAAAGGTGGCAAACATTGCTACTAACAATGAAGGAAGAGGCGTAGGGTGAATCGCATCAAATAGTTAAAAAAAACGTTCACGTAAGTCAAGACACCTACATGGAGTGTGGACAAGGTAACAAAAGGGTGAATGGTGACGCTTGAACAAGCGTAGAGGAGTTTGCTAAGAGGTACAGAGGATTGGTGTCAGGTACCTAAGCAACCACACAAAAGTGTCTGGGCAAGTAGGCCAAATCCACCACTTGTATATTCACGAAGAAGATCATGAAGTGAAGGTGCACCAAAGTTTGGAAGAAGGCTATTTGAAGGCAGCATAGAAGGTCAAGAAGCACTACAAGTTAACAAAGCGCCAAGAACAAACATACCAAGAGAAGAGACACAGGAAGAATTGCCTAGGACGGAAGCACATTGGGCTGAGGTGCTGTCTGAGCAGTCATAGAGTGAAGAGGAATCGAGAGAAGAAAACCATTCACCAATGGCTAATATCACAAACTAGGTAGGGAAACAAAAATGTCCACCCTTCATAGAGGAAGGAAAGGAGGACCCTGTGCGACACATAGGAACCTACACAACATTTTGGAAAGCAAATAGAGTAAGAGATCCTGATGCATGGCTACAATTATTCCCATCGACATTGCGAGGAATCACAATTGACCGACACCTGAAAAGAGAAGCCACACAACCTTTTACCACATGGGAAAGTTTAGTGGATGAGTTTAAGAAAGAATTCTGACCATTAAGAGATGACACTAAAATTATAACAGAAATATATTCCACCAAACAGAAAAAAGACGAAGATATAAAAACTTATAACCGACGATTAAAGCAACTCGCAGATAAAATGGAGTTGCAACCAACAAATGGCATGGTAAAACGATGGTTTATTGATGGGCTATTGCCAAAATATAAGAAGAAAGCGAAGATTATACCTTGCTTCACATATGAAGAAGCATATGAGTGGGCAAGAAGTTTTGAGTGAAGCGAAACCGATGGCAGTCGATATAGGAAGTCACGTCAGAAGTGATGATTTTGATAGTGACAAAGAAGAATTGCATGTTGCAATTCAATCAATGAAAAAGGAATTTGAAAGAATGATTAACAAGGTAAAAGGTGAAAGAAAGAAAGAAAAGAAATACATGTGGTGCTCGAACTGTAAGTTTGAAGGGCACACTAATGTCAAGCGCCCGAAGAACCCATAGTTAAGGTAAAGCTACAGTTAAGGAAGCTTCTAATATTAAGCAAATCATTAGCTGTTTTTCTAAGGCTACTGGACAGTTGATCAATGAAGACAAATCTAAAGTTATTTTCTTTCATTGCTCTACTAGACAGGAATCCATGGTCTTGGATAAGCTAAGATATAAGAAGACCTCTCTTCCAATCACTTATTTAGGTATTCCCATAAATATTCAAAGACAGAAAAATAAAGATTGGAATTGGTTGTTGGACAAAGTCAAAAAGAAAATTGTAAAGTGGACCAACAAGTGGCTTTCTTATGGGGGTAGAATCACCTTGGTAAAATCAGTCCTTCAAGCTATTCCTATTTATGTTTCTTCCGTTTTGAATATTCCAAAGGTTGTTCTTCGAGAATTGGATCAAATCAGTCATCGTTTCCTTTGGAGTGGTACTAAGGAGAAAAGAAAATGGGCCTTGGTGAAATGGGATACTTTATGTCTTCCTAAGAGTGAAGGGGGGTTAGGTTTACGGTCTTCAATTAATAACAACAAAGATTTAGCTGCTAAATTATATTGGAGGATGTTGCATAACCCCAATGCTCTTTGGGCCAATAATCTCCGTGCTAAATATGCTGAGAACAAAAGTCCTGAAGACCTTGTTCGCTATCAACTTCCTACCAAAGGTTCTCCCATTTTAGCTAGTTCTTAAGACTAGTGAGGATTTGATAAAGAAAAAATTATTTTGGATCATTCATAATGGTCAACATGCAAATTTTTGGATAGATTCTTGGGATGGTCACAAGCCTTTGATAACTCAGTTTCCCGATTGGAGGCCTTGGATGGAGGAGCTTCATCGAGCTAATTGGATAAAGGTGGCTAATTATTGTCGGTACCATACTGGTAATTCAAAGGTTGGTAGATATTGGATACCTATTGAGGATTGGCCTATTCAAATCCCAGAAAGGCAAAGACAAGATATCCAAGGCATCCTTCATATGAGATCCCTCTCTTGGTCCCATGAAAAATATTGTTTTGGATGGAACAACACTACTAAGGGTGAGTATTCAGTTGCTCAAGGTTATTTGACCTTATGCCATAATAATCCCAACCATTCTTTTGACATATTTTCTCAATTGTGGGCTCAAAAGCTCTGGCCTAAGGTGAGGTTCTTTAATTGGCTTTTATTGCATCGTAGGGTGCTTACTGGTGAGCAACTTATGAAGCGTGGTTTTCATAGCCCTTTTAGATGTGAAATGTGTGAAGAGAATGTAGAAAATATCAACCATCTTTTTATTGAGTGTACTTTAGCCTATGAGTTGTGGAGGAGAATGGCCACTTTACTTGGCTTACAGTGGTCCAATTTTTTTACTTTTGAACAGCTTTGGAGGGATTGGCCTAATCAAGAGGGTGTTGATAATTTTATTAGGCAGTTAGTTTGGATGGGTTCTACCATTCTTCTTTGGAATATTTGGAATGAAAGGAACAATCGAATTTTTAATCAAGATAGGAAGGATATTCACTATATTTGGCAAAAGACCATAGCCAACTTAGTTGAATCAGTCCATCATCTCGTTAATCACCCCCAAAACTCCCACCAAATATGGGATCAAGTGATGCAAAGATTGAAGATTAAACCTTCTAAGGGCAACCAGCTTAAAGGGAATGTGAGTATTAGTAAATTGGATAGGAATAGAAATTGGCAACCTCCTCCTAGGGATTTTGGAAAAGTCAATACTGATGGAGCCTCTAGAGGGAACCCTGGAAAAGCTAGTGTGGGAGGAATTGGTAGACTTTCAGATGGCTCCCTGGTTTTTACTTTTGCTGAGAATTTGGGTATGCTTTCCAATAACCTTGTTGAGGGGTATGGTATCCTCGGAGGTCTTCGAGGAGGCTACTAAGGTTGGATGGGAAAAGGTGTTAGTTGAGTCGACTCTCAACTTATGATTAATCTCTTGAACAATCCTTCTAAGAATCATAAGGTGGATTGGAGAATAAAAAGAATTAGTGAGAAGATTCAGTTAATCCAGATGGGATTTTTGAAAGTTGATTACAATCATGTGGTCAGAAATCAAAACAAGAGTGCTGATGCTTTAGCTAATTGGGCTTTGGACAAAGGTGATCTTACTTGTTATGGCCACCCTCCTATATGGTGGGCTTCTCAAATTAGGGAAGCTCTTCTTTCTATCATTTCTTTGGATGGCTCCAGTTCTGAAGATACCTAGTTTCTTCTTGTTTTCTTTTTGCTTCTCTTTGGTTCATTCAGTTTTTTTTAGTTCCCTAGCTCATTCTATTCTTTATTTTGTTTCCTCTGTTGATTCTTGCCTTAATAGTCTTCTGGTCTAGATAGGTCTTTGTTTTGTTCATTTTTTATTTCTTTTTTCCTTTTTGTTTAGTTTTTTAAGGTGGGTGGGTTTTTTTATTTTGTTTTGTTTTTGTGTTCTTTGTGTTGTTTTTTGTTGTTGTATTTTTGTTGTTTTGTTTTTTTTTTTATGTTTTTTGTTATTGTTCTTGTGTTTTTTTTCGTTCTTGTTCTTGGGTTTCTCTTTGTTTGTGTTATTTCATGTTTTTATGGGTGAGTGTTTTCTATATATATATATTTTTTTTATTGTCTGTTGTTGGTTGTTTTTTATTTTTATTTTTGTTTTATTTTTTAATTTTTTAGGTTTTGGTTGTGTTTATTTTTCTTGTTTTTTTTTTTGGGTTATGTCTTTGTAGTGTTCTGTTGTTTTTGTCTTGTTTGTGTTTTGTTACGTGTTTCTTGTGTTTTTCTATGTGGTTTGTGTTGTGGTTTCTTTTATCTTATTGTGCGTGTTTGGTTGTGCTTTTGTTTTTGACACACTCAAGGAGCATGTTTTTTATTTTATTTTATTATTTTTGTTGTTATTTTCTTATTTTTAATTGGGTTTGTGTGTTTGTTTGCTCCTTGAGTGTGTCAAAGGTGGTAGGCCAGGTTCGAGTCCTGGGCGTTTTTGGCGGAATGGATACCCCTGCCTCCTTGTGTCTTACCCAAAAGTGGCATCCCTTTTGGGATGTTTTCCACAAAAAAAAAAAAAAAAGGAGATCAGGTAGAATGAACCCAAAATATGCGGCCCTAGTTGACGTAGAAATTCAGAAAATGTTGGACGTTGGTATTATTTTTAATGTAACAATAAGTGAATGGGCCTCGCCTATTGTAATAACTTTGAAGAAGGAACCGACTTAGATTCACATTTGTGTAGACTTCAAAAGTCTAAATGCGGTTACCATAAAGGATCCCTTTGCTATCCCCTTCACTAACTATATCTTGGAAGAAGTAGTAGGTCATGAAATCTATTCTTTCATGGATAGATATTTAGGGTACAATCAAATCAGCATCGTAGAAGAAGATAAATTGAAAACAACTTTTGTGGTGGAAAATGGCATTTATGCGTATAATCGAATGCCCTTTGGATTGTGCAATGCACCTGCTACATTTCAAAGGATTATTGTTTACCTCTTTGAGCAGATGTCCAATGGAAAGTACAAAGTCTTTTTGGATGATTGGTCACTATATGGGAGAAAGAAGGAGCATCCGAGGCAACTCGAGGAATGCATGACGATTTGTAGAAATGCATGATTAGCACTTAATCCAAAGAAATGCAAACTGCTGGTCCTATATGGGAATATATTAGGACACATAGTGTGTATGGAAGGACTAAAGATGGACCTTGATAAGATACAAGTAATATTGGCTATGGAGAAGCCATACATTGTGCGCTCATTGAAATCCTTTTTAGGACATGTGGGGTATTATCAAAGATTTATTAATAGCTTTGCAAATGTGTCCTATCTGTTAGATAGCCTTATGTGCAAAAATGTTCCTTTCAAGTGGACATAAGAGCATCAAAAGGCCTTTGAAGATTTAAAGGCAAATTTGGTCAGCAACCCTATCCTAGTTTATCCTGACTGGGATAAAGAATTTCATGTCCACATTGATGCATCCAATTTTGCAATTGGATGTGGGTTGGCTCAAGAAGGACAGTTTGGATTAGACAAGCCCATATATTTTTTGAGTTGGTTATTGTCAAGAGCAGAAAAGAACTATAGTACAACAGAAAGAGAGGCTCTGGGGATGGTGTGTGTTGTACAGAAGTTTAGGCACTATTTATTGGCAAACCCCTTTGCTTTCTATGTCGACCATCAAGCATTGTTGTACCTTATAAACAAATCGACTATTCATGGACGAGTAAGCAAGTGGCTCATCACACTTCAGGAATGTGTTCCGGTTAGGGGTAAGACTTGGTACAAAGCATGTTATAATGGATAAACTGTCAAGGATTTGCTCTAGAGAGCCTGCATAAAATGGAATACTGGATGAATTTCTGAATGCCCATTTGTATGCCTTGAGTGTTGTACCATCTTGGTATAAGCACATTGGGGAATACCTGTTGACAAGAAAGCTGCTGAAAGAGATACCGATAGCTGAGAGGAAACACATCATTGTTAAGTCAGTACCATTTCAGTTAATTGTTGGATTATTATATAAGATGCGACCTGACGGGATTTTAAGATGTGTGATGGAGAAAGAAGTGAAGATAGCACTTCAAGAGGATCATAAAGGATTAGCCAGTGGACATATGGGGTCGGATGCCACAACATGATAGGATTATGGTGGACAACTCTATATCAAGATGCAGAGGAGTATGTAAAAACTTGCAACACTTGTCCACAAATTAGAAAGCCATTGAAAAGGGATTTTATGACCTTATATCCATCACAACCTCAAGAATTATTTAAAATATGGGGACTAGATTTTGTAGGGCCTCTAAAGTCAAGCCAAAGGAGTGTAGATATATCGTGGTTGCTATAGAATATCTGACAAAGTGGGTAGAAGCAAGGGCGCTACTTGAAAATTGGGCAAGGAGTACCACAAAATCCTTATATGAACAAATTATTATGAGATTTGGTGTACCCCTATAGTTAACCAATGACAGGGGTGGTCACTTTGTCAATGCAATAATTCAAACGGTAACCGCAGAGTTTAAAATTTTATACTCATCAAGTTTCTATTGTCCAAGAGCCAACAGATAGGCATAAGCAAGAAACAAAGTCCTGGTATCCATCTTATACAAAACTTGTGGCGTGGAAGGTGCAGATTGGGAAGAGACATTGCCAATTGTTTTGTGGGCTTATAGAACAATGCTTAAGCCAACAACAAATCATATCCCATTCCAAGGTAGTAATGCCTGTAGAATTCTTGGTACCAAGTTTGAGAGTGGCGGTATAAAATCACCTAGGTGACCAAGAAGGCCTAGAAGCGAGGTTAATGGAACTGGATGAGAAGAGGGTAATGGCTCAATGGGCGAAATAGATCACCTTAACAACGAAGAAAGCTATGGCATGATAAGCACCTAGGAAAAATAAAATTTTAAACAAGTGATTTAGTGATGAAATATGGCGGGAAAAGAGAAACTAAGCCTAGAAAGTTGAAGGTCTTATGGTTGGGGTATTTTTAGGTGGTAGAAGTGTTAGACAATGGTGCGATATATCTATGGAAGTTAGATGGAACGTCATGCCCCAACACTGTAAACGACTTTAAATTGAAGATGTACAAAGCTAGAGCCAAAATAAATATGGTAAATACTAGACTTGATGAAGATAGGGAAGTAAGACGACTAGAGGAACTACAACCATCTTCAAATAAATTTTCAGGGGATATGACTCTACGAGCAGGGAGAATCGAGCCATTTTCCTCATAATACTATAGGAGAGAGAAGATGAGGATCTAGGGCTAAGACAATTGTTTGAATATGTAGAACCTAGAAGGACAAGAGCACGATTAGACTTTCCAAAATCTGATAATGACCAAGAATTGTGATGGGTGCTGAGTGTTGAAAGTGATTCTGATGATCAGCCTACACAGTTTGATCTCTTACAACAATAGATAATATTGGAAACCCAAATGTTGCAAGAAGAATGTGAACGATTGCAAAATCATAATGTGTGAATTATTCAAGAATTGGATGAGACTATGCAACACTTGAATGAAGATGAAGACAAAAAACGAATTGACTGGGAAAATCTTGAGTAGATAGAATGACAAAACAGATTGGATCTTTCATGGAGAAATTTATTAGAAGTGTCAATCCCACGAAGAAGAACAAATGTGCAATTTTCCACAAGTTCGGAGGATAATTCTAGATTGAGTTCCCAAGGAGAAGGAGGAATGACCCAAGGGTTGATCCTGAATCCCAATTATATAGGATGAATGAAGCACCTAGTGTTGAAAGGAGGTTCCAAACAAATATGGAAACACAAGGAAGGGAGCTTCAAGCTAGAGAAGGGACGAATCAAGAATCTCCAAGTGAGAATAGTGCAAATGTGGAAATGCACTTGTTGGAACAAATTGCTCTCATACAACAGACAATAAGGCAAGAAGCGCAAAGACTTCATGAGGAATATGAAACTTTGCGAATGTATAACACATGTATGAGGGAGCAACTCGTTCGAGAACTTGACGAAACAATGTAGACACTTAATGACAGACAAGAACAAAGATGAGAACGACTAAATAATTCTGAACAATATAGGCTAACAAGAGAAGAAACAACCGAGATCTTATGGAGGGATGTATTTGAGACACCTACTTCTTAGGAAAGGGATGTTAATGATAGACAAATAGGCAATGGTAGCAGTTCCTCCACAAGCTCTTACGAAATCAATATATGCGCTAGTACTAGTAGTAGTTTGATCTCACCTTTGGCAAGACGGTTTAGAAGGAATGCGGTAAGAGCTCAATAGGATCTGTAAGAAGTAAGAAGTATTCAAGGTAACCCTGATAATGAACGTAGCATAAGAAGATGACTGAATGATATGCCTGCAAGGGCTATCAAATAGAAAAAAGGTCCAAGAAATATTCAAGGCAACGTAAGAGGTTTGGGGAGGCCATTAGGATTTCTCGGCTGCTTAAGTTTGCAAGGTTATTTGGTTGTAGGAGTAGGGAGTGCAGTTGGTGCACAATGGATTTCCTTTTGAGATCAGAGTGGCGCAGCGTCAGCATGGTGGATTTCTCCTGAGGATTGTTTGGGATCGAGGTATTTTTGTGACTACGACCGGGAGCGAGATATTTGACTAGAGTATATTTGAGTATTGCTTGAGGACAAGCAATCTTTGGGAATGAAGGACTGTAATGTGCCTTTCCTAGCCGGTCGATAGATCACATGGAGCTAGCCTACTCTTGGGTTCCCGTGAGGCTATGTCGAGTGTTGGGGAGCCCATTGGAGGGTTTGCGGTCGTCTTCGAGTCTTGAGAATGCTTTTAGTTGCCAGTTTTTTGGGTCAATCCGAGCCTTGGAGTATGGACTTACTATTTTTAGTAAGTCGGTCGATTAGGGTTTCAAACATATTGGACAGTAAAGTGAGACTCTTTGGTGAAATGGGTGTCTGAATCTACTTCTAGTTTGTGGATTGGAGTGGCAGAGGTTAGAGTTTTTAATGGACGAAGTTTAATTATATTAAATTAAATTAAATATTTAATTTAATATAGTTTACTTTAATATTTTTATAAAATGGAGTTATGAGGTTATTAAAAAAGTCACTTAACTTATATTATAATGTTATAAAGTGACTTATTTTCCTAAAAAAAAAAGGGGATGCCACTCATATGAATCTTATAATGTCTTATTATGTAAATAAAGTGAAATTTAAAAAAAACATTATTAATTAATATTTTACCCACCAAGGAGGTCGACCCATTGGAGAAGTTATAAAAGCACATCCAAGGCTTCATTTTGGGCATTCTTGGCTTGTTATTTACTTGAGCAAACATTGTGGAGACTTGCAGAGTTTTCTGGCAAGGGTTTTCAGCTTGTTTGGAGACGAAATCCTCCAGCAAGGAACTCACTTTCAGGATTGGAAGACATCCTCAGAGTGATTTAGAGCATTTCCGTGATAGGTAATGTATTGTGCTTCGATTACAGATGATTCTTGAGGGTTTTGGAGGAGCAAACATTAGATTAATTCCAGATACATTTTATTGACATCATTTCAGTAAAGACCTAGAGTGGATTTTGAAGTTGGTTTCAAGGGTTTTCAAGCAGATTTGAGTATCATCTTTGCTGTTGTACTTTTCCAGTACCTATCCGTACAGTTTTAATAGTTACTGTGAAAGTTTTGGGGGCTGAAAAAACACCATTTTGCATGTGGGTATTGACAGAGTTGGAACAACAACAAATCGGTATGTTTAATTTGATATTTTGAAGACATTTAACCATCTGAGTATTCTAAATAATTGCTGTAAACTTGCAGCTTTGAAATTATAAGATTCTTGATTGAGAGTTTCCTCAAGAAAGCTAAGTATTCAGTGTTTATGCTATTAAACATATTGCATGTTTATGGGTATTGCATTAAATTGATTATTCAGTGCTTAAATTATTTGGGTATCATTGCATGTTATAGTTATGGTTTCTACTCACCTGGGTATTAATGCATGTAGCAAATTAAGTCATAGTTTTACAAGACAAATCGAAACACAAAAAAAAAAAAAAAATTATTATCCAGATTTGGGGTGGAACATTACAAGGGAGGTGGTTGGTTGGCCTTCCTCCCGGTAGAGGGAGGGGAAGAAATTTCCCTCCTCCTACCCCTAGGCCAAGTAGACGAGTGGAGGGGTCTTGGCACCCATTCACCAATCGAATAAGAATCAGCCAAAACTTACATGACTTGGAGGTTGGACCTTCGGGACTATGTAGACGACAGTTCCAGACACCAGAAAATGAGGAACTGACTGTGAAAATGTCCCAAGCAATTTTGAATGTATATAGCAAATGTGGATTTATGCTATTTTGTAATGCCATTTTGTATAAGGCATAGTGTTGCTTAGTTTAATCAGCCAATCAGAAGAGAAGGATTAAATGTACAAAAGGACAAAATAGCCGCTATTTGATTTAAGGCTAGTTAAGCCAAACGTCTAGTTAGTGTAGACGTCTGGCTAGTCAGACGTCTAAACTGTTAGTTAGACGTCTAACTAGTTGGTTGGGCAAACGGTTGGGTGGTTGGCACAGGTAGTTGGGAAACCGCTCCTGCAGCCTTTTAAATACCCCCTTACTTTTGCATTGTATCTGTAACCTTCTGGAGAGAATAAGACAATGCTTGATCATCTTCGTGTTATACTGTGTATGCTTGAGTGTCATTGCAGGTTGTGTTGTTATTGTCATGCAGGTTGGAGACTCTGCCTGGTAGGTTGTTTGCAGGTACTTGGAAGCAGGAGCCATGATATCAGCCGTCTGATGCCTAGACGTCTGCACCCCAGACGTCCAGTCCCAGACGTCCAACCCCTAGACGTCTAGCTCCCAGACGTCTAGCTCCCAGACGTCCAGTCCCAAGAGGTCTAGCCATATGACGTATTCCTTCCAGGTGTCTCACCCTCTGACGTCTAGCCTTCTGGCCTCCTAGCCCCAGACGTCTGGTCCCAGCCAACTAACTGAGAGACCAGTCGGACGTCTGACCCCTCTGACGTCTTAGTTACCTTGTACCTCGAGACCTGATGCTGATTCCTTGTCTCGTCTGTTCGATCAGTTCACCTCTCGTATCGGGAATGTACTCACCCCTATCTACATTTGGCGCCGTTGCCTAAAAAATCGAACTTTGAGTCTGAGCGGCATAAGTGACAAAGCTAATAGGTGAATGACTGATCGCAGGTTACAAGAAAGTACACAGGTACTGGTGCGAAGAAGTGCACGGTTGGCGAATTTAAGATCACGGGAGGCGACAGAGATCTCCCACCCGGACGTAGAGAGAGTCTGGAATCCTGAGGAGGAAGAGAGTACGAACATAGGAATACTGTCGGTGACTGTAGAAGACGAAGAGCAAATAGCGAAAGAAGGGCCCATCATTGAGGAAAGGACGGTGACACTCGAACCAACGGGAGACGGTTGGCAAGAGGATACTGAAGGAGAAGACCTTGTATCTGAGCAACCACGCGAGGGTTCGTGGGGTGGGCGACCGGAACCAAGATTGGTATATTCGCGAAGGAGATCGCGGAATAGAGACCAATTGGATTTGGGCAGAACGTTATTTGGATATAACTTTGCACCATCAACAATAGACAGACAAACAAATCGAACAACACAGCCATCAACATCGAGTAATCCGGGACAAAACACAAATCAAATGGCAAGTATTGGTAGTAAGACAGTACAACAGAAGTGTCCACCTTTTTCATGCGAGGGAAAAGAAGACCCGTCAAGACACGTGGGAACTTGCATAACCATTTGGGGAGCAAATGGAGTCACGCAGGATACAGAATGGCTGCAACTATTTCCAGCCACACTGCGTGGCATGGCGATTGACTGGTATTTGAAAAAGCAGAGTACACAGGCCTTTGTACGATGGGAAGACTTGAGAAAAGCATTCATCGAAGAATTTCGACCATTAAGAGACGATACGGACATCATCACGGAACTATGCATAACAAAACAAAAACCCGATGAAGATGTCAAGAGTTACAATAGACGATTGGAGCAGTTAATTGATAAAATGGAAATGCCACCTGTTGATGGCATGGTGAAACGCTGGTTTCTGGATGGATTACTGGCAAAATATAGGAAAAAGATGAAGGCAGTACCTTCCTCAACATATGAAGAAGCATTGTCGAAAGCAAAGAATTTTGAAAGCGAGAGTAAGCAGACGACTGTGGGGATTGGAGCACATATGAAGCATAATGAAGATTCTGACAGTGATGAAGAAGACAAAGTACAGAGCACAATCCACTCCTTTAAAAGGGAATTTGATAAAATTTTGAAAGAAGTCAAAGGGGATGCTCGCAAAGACTGAAAAGAAATCTGGTGCTCGGACTGCAAGACGAAAGGAGATATAAACGTCAACTACACGAAGACGACATATTGTAACATCTGTAATATTGCAGGACATTCCATCACAGACTGCCCATTCAACTTGAAAAGTAAACGTCATCAGACTATGACCATACAACAAGAAAAGCAGCCGAATGCAACAAGGAATGGACAAGGAGCTACAAGCGGGGGCTACCGAAATAATCGTAGAGGCGGCAGACAAGGAGGTCAGAGTCGACTGCGATATGACTACGATGACCGACCTATCATTCAATGTCGAAATTGTCAAGAATGGGGACATTTTGCGAAGAACTGTTCAAAACCCCAGAATGCAAAAAGCAACAATACCAGTAACACCACACAAATGTGTAAGTGGTGTGGGCCAAGAAACCATACGGAGGCAAATTGCCCGAACAAAGCAAGTTCCAGTGGGACTCAGAATGTCAATTTGATTGGCATTGGGGAAGTGAGCCCAGTAACGGAGGAGAAGAAGGAGGTGTTGGCTGTGACAAGGGCACATGCCAAAAAGATAGAGCAGTACCCAAATCCTGCCCAAGAAAAGGAGCGGTGGCAGGAAGCCCAGGAATTGATTCAGACAGAACTAGAGAAAGAAAAGCAAAATCGACTAGTTCTGGAGAAAGTATTGAAGAGACCGGAGATGAGTAAGAAGGCATCGGTCGAAGGGTTGGTAGCACAGGTACTGAACACAACGGTAGAGGTGAAGGTGGCGAACCTGTTCACCATAGTACCTGAGTTGTATGCTACGATCGACGAAGTCATCAAGAGGAAGGATGAACCATGACAGGTAGCAGCAATTAAACAAGAGCAATTCATAGACCCCACAATTCTAATGATAGAAGCAGGAAGGAGACCTGCTATGGTCCATATGGAGATTTTGGACCATAAACTAAGTCAAGTAATTGTGGATGGAGGATCTAGCGTGAACGTGATGCCGGAAAAGACATGGCGGACTATTGGGCAACCCGCCTTGCGATCTTCGAATTTCAAGTTGTATGGTGCTGATCAATATGGCATCGAAACAATTGGCGTTCTGATGAACCAAAGAATACGCATAGCAGAGTAGGACTTTGTCCTTGATTTTGTAATTATAGCTATGCAGAAGCCCGCATATGATGCATTGCTAGGACGCGGATGGTTGAGAACTGCGAAAGTCAACCATAACTGGGAGACAGAGCGTCTATCCTTTAAACAGGGGCAGCACAAGTATGTGATCAATCTGAAGAATCAGACAGTGAGTCAGGACATCGCAACTTCAGACGACTCAGAATCTTTGTTATTTGAAAGTGAAATGGGGTATGAACCGGATGAAGGAGGAGTGCTGCACTTGGAGGAATGTACAGAGGATGAGCAAGACCAGGATAAGGGTCTACTCCATTGGCAGATGGAGGATTATGAGGTGCAATGCCTATGCATCACTACAAAAGGTGAAACGTGGGAAGATAAAAAGAGAGAAACTGAAGAGGGAAACAGTAACAAAAGACAGACATCAGCAGAAAAGGATAAAGAGAGAGAGAAGTGGGTGTTTCCCAAAAACTTTGCAGAGTATACAATGGGGGAAGCAACTATTGATGTTAAGCCAACCCACCCCATTGAGGTATTAAAAGCCGAGAGAGACCCTGAATCGATCAAGTATGAAGGACCAAAAATGATTCAAGTAAACCTAGGAGAGGGAGATGAGAATAAGATGATTAAGTGTGGGGATGATTGGGATCCAGTGCTGAAGGTAGCTGCAATTAAGATCTTTATGAAGTATAAAGATGTTTTTGCCTGGACATATAAGGACCTAAAGGGAGTTCCACCCGAACTATGTGTACACAAGATTACGCTGATTGATGGAGCTCAACCTGTTAGGAGGCGACCATACAGGATGAACCCCAAATACGTAGCTCGGGTGAACACGGAGATTGCGAAGATGCTGGATGCAGGCATAATTTTTAAAGTTACAACAAGCGAATGGGTGTCTCCCATCGTAATCACGCTCAAACGAGAAGCAGACAAAATCAGAATCTACGTGGATTTTAGAAGTTTGAACGCCGTAACTATTAAGGACCCCTTCCCAATCCCATTCACAGACTCCATTCTAGAAGAGGTAGCAGGCCACGAGATATATTCATTTTTGGATGGATTCTCGGGGTACAACCAAATCAGCATTATAGAGGAGGATAAGCTAAAGACAACCTTTGTGGTGGAGAACGAGATATACTCTTACAACCGAATGCCGTTTGGACTGTGCAATGCACCGGCCACCTTCCAGAGAATCATCTTATACATATTCGACAAAATGGCTACAGGCAACTTCAAAGCTTTTTTGGATGATTGGTCACTCTATGGCCGGATGCAAGAACACTTAAAGGCATTAGAAGAGTGTATGGGACTATGCAAGAACGCCCACATATCACTGAATCCAGATAAGTGCATCTTGATGGTGCCTTATGGAAAACTATTAGGGCATATAGTGTGCCAACAGGGTTTGAAACCCGACCCGGACAAAATTCGGGTAGTACTGCTGATGGAGGAGCCACATGATGTGAGCTTAGTAAAGACCTTTTTAGGAACAGTGGGGTACTACAGGAGGTTCATCCGGAACTATGCTCTCATGTCACACCCACTGGATGCTCTCACATGGAGGGGTGTCCCATTTAGATGGACAAAAGAACACCAAGAAGCATTTGAGGGATTGAAAGGACATTTGGTGAAGGCACCAATCCTAGTTTTTCCAGACTGGGAAACGGAGTTTCATGTACATGTCGACGCCTCAAACTTTGAAATAGGATGTGCCTTGGCTCAGGAAGGCCAATTTGGGTTAGATCAGCCCATATATTTCGCAAGTCGGCTACTGTTAAGAGCCGAGAAAAACTACAGTACAACAGAGAGGGAAGCATTGGGAATGGTGTATGCAGTGCAAAAGTTTAGACACTATTTACTGGCTAACTCGTTTGCTTTCTATGTGGATCGTCAGGCCCTGTTATACTTAATAAACAAGCCAACAATATACGGACGAGTAAGCCAATGGCTCGTCACCTTGCAGGAGTTCGTGTTTTGGATAGTTGTCAGACCAGGAAAGAAGCACGTAATAGCCGATCAGTTATCAAGGATACACTCCGGTGAACCTGCAAAAGGAGGAATACCTGACGAATTCCCCGATGCGCAATGATTTGTGATCAGTACCATACCGGTATGGTACAAACACATAGGGGAATACCTATCGACAGGAGAGTTGCCGAAAGAAATGACGACGACAGAACAAAGAAAAGTGATTGCAAAGTCAGCACCCTTCACCTTGATTGCAGGATTGCTTTACAAGATGGGGGAGGATAAGATTCTGCGAAGATGCATAATGGAGGACGAAGTTCAACAGACATGAGGGATTGGTAGGACACATGGGACCAGATGCAACAAGGAAAGTATTGTTGGCAGGTCTATGGTGGCCCACCCTCTATCATGATGCGACAACTTTTGTCAAGGCATGTGATACGTGTCACAGAACGAAGAAGCCATTAAAGAGGGACTTCATGCCTTTGCATCCGACACAACCCCAGGAACTCTTCGAGAGATGGGGGTAGGATTTTGTAGGTCCATTACGGACAAGTCGCAGAAGAAAATGCAGATATATTGTAGTCGCTACGGAATACCTCACGAAATGGGTGGAAGCTAGAGCCCTACCTGACAACTGGGCAAGAAGCACGGCTCGTTTCTTATACGAACAAGTAATCACCAGATTTGGGATACCCCTTCATCTGACAAGTGACAGAGGAGGCCATTTCGTGAACGAGATTATTCAAAACTTAACGAAGGAATTCAAGATCTTTCATTCCTTGTCCAACCCGTATTACCCGAGGGCGAACGGGCAAGCAAAGGCAACTAACAAAATCTTGGTTTCTATCATGTACAAGACATGCGGTGTGGAAGGAGCTGACTGGGAGGAACGGTTACCAACAATACTGTGGGCATACAGGACTACTTTCAAACCAACAACGAACCATACACCCTTTCAGCTAATGTACGGGCAAGAAGCAGTGGCACCGGTGAAGTTTTTGGTACCAAGCCTGAGGGTAGCAGTTGACAACCGACTAAGCGAAGAAGAAAGCATCGGGGAGCGGCTGACAGCATTAGTTCGACTAGGGAAGAAAAGGGTCATGGTGTTAGAGTTAAAGTGCACTATGCCTTCACCTTGCCACTTGTCAGTTTATCTTGACAAGTGTCATGTGTTGAATATAGGCTTATGCCTATATATTGTAACCATTTTTATCAATAATATTAATCCCATAAGTTTTCCCTCCTAACATTTGGTATCAGAGCGGGCTTTCCTTGCCCTGTGAAACCCCTTGAGGGGGGATTTCCCTCATGGAAATCCTCCCTCCTCCCATTTTTTTAAAAAATATTTACCGAGGGAGTATGCTCTCCATCATTTGATGGATCAGCAACCAGATGGTAAGTTTTTTAATTTAGGGAGAATTTTTTTTTTTAGTTTTTTTAGGGTTTGCAGATCCATGGAGGTAGCCACGCGGTGTGGGCATTTGATTTAAATGGAAAGCTGACTGGAATGGCCCTCCGACCCCGTTGCATGCCCGATCTATAGCAACACAAACAGTCTATTTCGGACGTGGCTTCCAGTGTAAGCGGCAGCGAAAATGGAGTTAATAAAGAGAGTTCCTACAATGTCGCTTCAAATGTGGACTTACAGTATCTTCTGGGCACGATGGATGATGAGCTAGGCTTTCCTCCAAGCCCTCACTCGCCTCTTCTCGGCAAGGAGGAAGTTGCAAACGGAGATAACAGATCTCTATCTGAGAAAAGACTGAATGATGTGCCCGAGAGCTGTGCTAGCGACGCGTCATCTTCGGCCAGCTATTTCATCGTTGCTGTATTTGATGGGATTTATGGCATATGTTAATAGACACAGAGGCTAATCACATAACTTTCAAATCCCATGAAGGGTACTGAATCTTTATTTTGTGAAAAGTGATGCTTGTACCAAGCTTAGAAGCTTATAGTCAACGAGGATATGGAAAAGAATGATGCAGATCTTCTGTCTGAGGAGTTGAAGTTACAGGAAATTGTAGCAGCAGCATTACTTTTTTTTTTTAATATCTGCGGACTGGATTTTGTCCGGGTCGTCGGGCGTATGCGTCGGCTGGAGCTGCATGTAGGCTGCCTTGAGCGTGCTGATGTTCGCAAACAGCTTTAAAATATTAACTGTTGCTGCTTTTTTTCACAAATGGATGATCCATAAGTTGTGCAACTGTGGGACGGAGTGCAGGATTTCTCTGCAAGCAAAGTTTCACAAAGTTCTTGCCCTCCTCTGAAATATGGTCAGGAATTGACGGAAGTTCCTAACTGTTGCCAATTTTAAACATTGCAGCAACCCCTTCGTACTGGCTCCATGGTGGCTGTGCAGTAGTCATTTCCAAAATAGTACAACCTAGGCTCCAAATATCCACTGCTAAGTCATAGCCATTAGAATTTTTTATGACCTCTGGAGCCATCCAGTATGGACTTCCTTTAAATGACAAAGGAAATGAATGTGCTGTAATATGTTTGGCCATGCCAAAGTCTGCAAGCTTTACTTGGTCGTTAGGATCAACAAGTATATTTGCATGTCCGTATCGCTTGGCATCCATTTCAAGTTGACCGCCAATATTCCATTTCCCGTGAACAGTGAAGGACCTGGTAAATGTGTAACAGTGTGCGCTTGTGGTAGAGGGATTGCTGCGACATCGCCCACGTGAAAGAGTGATTGTAGATGAAATGGCGGATCAGAAAGGCAACAGTGGTATTTGCCCTTCATCACCGATGGGCCTTCTTGAAGATGGAGAGGAGTTTGTTTTATTTTTTGTTGTAAGAGATCATCAAATATGTGATGGGCATCACGATGGCAGTCGAGTTATTTTTGGTGAGCGGTTTGATTGTTTGGCGTGCTCGGCACGGTTCAAGATCGCGTTAAGCCATTTTTTACTCAGCCATATTATTTTCATCATGGAGGGGCTCGTCTACTGCAGATCGTGTTTGTATTCTGTGGAGATTAACCGATGGATTGCAGCATTATCATCAGAATTTTACCACATTTTCCAACTGAGCGACGATAGCGGTGAGATTTACTGACAAACTATCGGCCGAGCTGCAGTGAACTATAGATTTGGTGGACACATGACGAGGTTTTTTTTTTGCGCTCCACCGTAGCTCAACATGGCAAATTTAATGGACTGCTCAAGTCCAACGGTGTGGCAGGCGTCGTCCTGGGTACGCTGCTACGCCCGCTACATGGACCAGTGGCTATCGACGTGTCGCGTCCTGGGGACCTTCCTGGGGAGGCGAACCACCGCCGCGTGGAATGTGACGGGGCTGACCAACGATGAGCTGGCGGGGGACTTGGCGGCGCTGAGGGACCTGCTGGCTGCCGCCTGCGACTGCTGCCAGGTTCTCTGCGGTAAACGACAGCATTTGTTGTCAATAAAATGAGGGAGGATAATATCTTAATTTAAATGTCAAAGGCCATGGAACATTTTTTTTAAAAAGGGATTTACATTTTAAATTTACTTTTCAAAAATCACTGTATATGTGTTACTTTGAGAGTTTTCAAGACTTCATAAGGCCAGTGAGCATATTTGTAGCAACTCTTTTAAAAACTCCCATATTAAGCATTTTGTCCTAGATTACAACTCGGAGGGGTGACCACTTGGGAAGTCCCGGGGCTGCACACATTTTTGAAGGTCATTGTTTTTTGCTATTTTTAAAACATCAATTTGTATCCGACTATAGCCATGTTTATAGTCGTTGGAAAGATTTTTTCGCGACGGACACATTGGTGGTGTCATATTGTAATTTTGAGGCTGTTTCAATTGAGTTTTTTAGCCTCAAAGTTTTTCTACCTTGGAGTGCACTTTCGGTTGTACCCGACACTCCCAAGGTAATTTCATATGTGATCCTTGTACCTAGTGATCTTTTCTATACACTTGGCGAATGCGGCTGGTTACCCATGCATTTCGGTGGGATGACATGATCACCATAAGGACACTTATACTAGGGACTACAGACAAAGACACCCTAGACTCTATCCGAGGTTTTTTCGGATCTACTTCTGAAGACTACAGACGAAGACACTTCATAAGATTCTCTTCTTTTCTTCTTCTCTCCTATTTTGATCTATGGCTCATTTTTATTGTATTGAGTGCATTTTCGGCAGAGACCGACACTCTTATATGGCTTGTTTTTCCTTTAATTAGGTGCATTTTCGAGAGACTGACACCTTCTAGATTGAGTTCACCATGAGGAGGGATTTCATACTCATGGTGAATCTAGTCGATGACCTACGAGAGGCAACATCCTCCGAGGATAACCCGCAAAGGCAACGAGACCCGGAAGTGGCCGACCCCGAGGCACCCATGATGACCCCGAGGCACTTAGACGGCCGACCCGGTGGCAACGAGACCCGTGGAAGTGGGCTGACCCTGAGGCAACAGACCGAGATGTATACACACTATGAATAACGCTAGATCCACTGTGTATACATCTCGGTCTGTTGCCTCAGGGTCAGCCACTTCAACGGGTCTGTTGCCATTGGGTCAGCCATCATGGGTGCCTCAGGGTCAGCCACATCTGGGTCTGTTGCCTCTGCAGGTCATCCTCAGAGGATGTTGCCTCTCGTAGGTCACTTACTAGATTCACCATGAGTATGAAATCCCTCCTCATGGTGAACTCAATCTAGAAGGTGTCGGTCTCGACCGAAAATGCACCTAATGAAAGGAAAAACGAGCCATATAAGAGTGTCGGTCTCTGTCAAAAATGCACTCAATACAATAAAATGAGCCATAGATCCAAATAGGAGGAGAGAAGAAGAAAAGAAGAGAATCTTCTGAAGTGTCTTCGTCTGTAGTCTTCAGAAGTAGATCCGGAAAAACCTCGGATAGAGTCTAGGGTGTCTTTGTCTGTAGTCCCTAGTATAAGTGTCCTTATGGTGACCAAGTCATCCCACCGAAATGCATGGGTAACCAGCCTTGCATTCGCCAAGTGTATAGAAAAGATCACTAGGTACAAGGATCACATATGAAATTACCTTGGGAGTGTCGGGTACAACCGAAAGTGCACTCCAAGGTAGAAAAATTTTGAGGCTAAAAAAAAAACTGAACTAAAACAGCCTCAAAATTACAATTTGACACCACCATTGTGTCCGTCGTGGAAAACCGTTTCCAACGACTATAAATACCCCTATATTCCACCATCAAAGGGGCCTTCATCATGAGGAAAAACCATCAGGCCTATCTAAGGCAGTAAAATAAACATCGCTCAATGGCGGCATCGCTCTCAGGCGGAAAAAATAGCATCAATACAATTTTCCCTCGTAGGGAATTACTGTGACCATCCATCTTTGAATACAATAAAATGGCTATGAGAGCCTTCCAATCCCACATTCCATGTGGAAACAAATGGCCAAAGAGGCCCATTGGTCCCCTCAAAAAAAAGATTTCTATTTTGAAAAAATACAAGGCCATGTGGGGGAATAAAGTCTCTACATTGAAATAAATAAGTGGCCCCTCCACTTTATAGACTATGTAACAACTTTCAGGTTTCCCGGAGTTCTCACAACTCGTCATCGGGAAAAGAAATAAAAATAATAATGGTGATCATCGGGCTCTCCTTTAGTCAAAAAAATGGATGCACGTAGGCATACCTTCCAACAACACTAAAAACAAAACCTATTTTAATTCAAACAATTCTTCACCGGTGCCCAGCAACGTCAACATCACCGCGGTGCTCGTCAAGGTCGATTGCAATACCTTCACCGGCCTGATGAATAAGTTTATCAATTTCATCGTCGACGACAAGCAGTCCGTCATGCTGTTCCATGCGCTGCCTATGTATAGTCCACTTGGCACTCTCAAGACCACCAACGGCCCCATCAGCTCGGTTCCAAGTATCAGTTGACTGTGTCATCATCGGGTGACACGATTTCTCAACACAGGTGTCAACAAGGCCACCATTACCAGCATGCTCATCGATGACCAGCCCCTGGTGTCTTTGTTTCAACTTCTTTCCAAAATCCACCATTTTGATCTTTGGTGCTAGCCTCAGCAGCCTGATCTTCATAATAACATACAGGTTCTTTAAATGATATCCAGAGTCACACAATATAGATAAGCCATGCAATTGCCAGGGTTCGAAACCCCGCCCCCCAAAATTCCGTCCGACACCCATTCGACGAGAACCACCTCTTCGGGATCCTTGGCGGATTCCACAAGTTTTCGTCCGTAGACGACGTCCAAGAGCAACGCACCGAAGCAGAAGACGTCGGAGCCAGTCGTCGTGACTCCCAGCCCCGACAACAACTTTATGGATGGAGGCCGATCTCTGCTCGAACGCCGCACTGCGGTAGGCGGGGGCGCTCCTGCAGGCCCTTCAACATTCAGCGACGGGCAAGGACATTTCTGTCATCTCGAAATACGCGTGCGACGAGATCATCGCCTCCCCGGCCTCGGCAATAATTTGAAAAACAATGGCCGTGACAACTCCTCGCCCGAGATTTCTTCTAAAGTGCTCCAACGGGCTGCGTCCAGTGGTTTGATTTAAAAAAAATCAGAAACTCGCCGCTGCTCACTATGACACCGATCTTCCCCAACTGGGTCACACCCTCGACAAAATCTTCAATGATTTCTTCTTCCTCTGTTTGCGGCTGTCATGGAGGCCGAGTCCCAACTTCTTGGAGATGCGCCCCCACAGCTAGTATCTTGCAGAGTTTCAGAGACGAGGATTGGGATCGGGGCTCATGCACGCTCTCTTCACAACTGTATGACGGAAAAGGCATCCAATGGCAAAAAACGAGAGATCTCAGGTTTCGGGATGGAAAATTTTCTAGTGGTGAAAAAACACTGATGACCAGGGAAAAATAGTACGAATAGGACCTGCCAGAAACGAACTCCATCTTTTCTACCGTAACAAGCACTTCTGATCTGGACCTGAGAGCATCACTAATCAAACCAACAATACCTTCCACAGGCAGAAAACATAATGGTCACTGTCACTCACAGCATAAATTACGGACATCAATCTTTGATAAAAAAAATCTTCCACATAGCTGTAGTCTTCTACATGTAGATTTTATTTCCATAGCATCGGGGACTGGAGTTTCTCTCTTCGTTCCTTGTAGTGGACATAATGCATACACGTCTTGGTAGGCTGTCACTCCCTCAATACAGCAACCGTGAACACGATGTCAAAGCAGTTCAAACTATTTTTATAACAAAACAAAGGTGGATATTAACTGACACCATGCTGTCAGCAATAAACATCAAAAGGTGCCAACAACAAACTCTTTGGAGCACCAGAATATTGATCGCAAACAGCACAGCTGAACGAAAAAGTAGCAACGTCAATACAAAACACAACTGGCAGCCATGCTCCTAGGTGTCCATCTTGGACAGACTATCAATAGTGGCATTGCAGTCTGTCTCCAAGCCAAGATCGAACCCGGAGGCGTCCATTTTTCCTCCAACGCGCGGATTCAAAACAGGAATTAAATCGGTAAATCATAAATTCTCCCCTTCCTCGCTCTTCTCCATCCACCGCTCGGGCCTGAACTCCAGGCAGTCCGGCCCCCATATGCCCTCCATACGTCCGAGGGAGTAAATGCTGTACATGAACCGATCTGTGACAGAGGCCGCAATAGCAAATCTGGATGAAATCTCTTCCTATGTCTGCTTCAGACCCTGAAATTGCTGCACCAGGTAGATCTGTGACAGAGGCCGCAACAACCAATTGTTTCACTGCGCGAATTTGGGAAAATCATCATCGATGGTGTCCCCTGTAGAAACTTTTGCATTGCGTCGCTGAATAGAATTTAAAGCGATTTCACCTTTTTTGATATTTTCATGAGAACACAAGGTGAGGATGAAAGAAGATCCGACCAACGCCAATGCCTGGCCAAGGGACTGAATCTTCCCGCAACATCTCCGAAATCCATTCATTCGTCTGCAGACAATTGTAGCATGGCAGGAGGAGGGGAGCTGAAAGAACCGAGGGTTTGAGCCTTCAGGTAAATCCAGCAATAGCGATTTGGTTTCCTTTAAACAAGCATCAAGGTCCTGAGCATCTACCGTCAGCTTTGGTCACAACACAGGTAGCAAAATCGCATGCACCGAGCGTAGTCCGAGGCTAAGGAACCGCGATACCAGAAGCACAGCTGCTGTGAACAGAAACAGAAATAGGAACAGTAGCAGCAGCAGCCTTACAGTGGCTGAACAGATTTTACGGTGAAAGAAATATCGACGCAAATGGAAAGAAAAACTCAATTTTTTTATCTGTGTTGAAACCGGCAATGGTTACTCCGCCCAGGGTAACGTCCGCGGCACGCTGAAGTGGATCTGTAGTCCATGGTCCTGGCAAGGCACCGCCGCCACCAGCGCCCACATGCCGAAGAGAATAACAACATTCATTTTTGCATGCTTATCTGAATGCTGCAAGCATTGGGCATCTGCTAATAAATGTTGCATGTTCTCAATGCAAAGCCTTCTTACATGGACAGACGCAGGTTTCTTTGGCCACTTTAACTTCTCCTCCTTCTGAAGAGGAAATTTTGCTGCAGGATCAATGACAACATTC
Source organism: Wollemia nobilis (assembly GCA_028583015.1). Classification (NCBI taxonomy): domain Eukaryota; kingdom Viridiplantae; phylum Streptophyta; class Pinopsida; order Araucariales; family Araucariaceae; genus Wollemia; species Wollemia nobilis. The sequence continues at coordinate 21,746,131 of JAQPPZ010017235.1, forward strand.
TTTGATAGATGATAAATACAATCCACTATCCATGACCTGATAACATCATCTAAATCATTTGCTGTTCCTCACAAGCTTTCATCATCCTCATCCATGGATTTCACACCAAGACTTGAAAGTAAAAAAAAATCTGAAAATATTTTCCAAACTTTTAAAAAAATTTTACCATCTGGTTTCTGATCCATCAAATGATGGAGAGCATACTCCCTCGGTAAAAAATTAAAAAAATCGGGGGAGGGAGGATTTCCATGAGGGAAATCCCCCTCAAGGGTTTTCATAGGGCAGGGAAAGCCTGCTCTGATACCAAATGTCAGGAGGAGAAACTGAAGGGATATATTATTGATAAAAATGGGTTACATATATAGGCAGAAGGCCTATATGATAAACTGACAAGTGTTAGTATAAACTGACAGGTGTCAAAACAGAGGCATAGTGCACTTCAACTCTAACACATGGCACAATTGGCAACGGAGATATCGCAGAAAAGGAGAAAAATTTGGCATGACAAGCATCTTCGGAAGATGGACCTAAAAGCTGGTGAATTGGTCCTCAAATATAATGGAAAAAGAGAGATCAAACTTGGGAAATTGAAAACCTTATGGCTTGGACCCTTCCAAGTGGAAGAGGTATTGGAGAACGGGGTAGTTAGTCTGAGGAAACTGGACGGAACAGTCTGCCCCCAAGCAATAAACGGTTCTAAACTAAAACTATACAGGCCCCATGTTCAGATAAACATGATTGGTTTAGAACAATCAGAGGGAAATCCCGGAACCAGGAGAGATGAATCATATCCAAGTACCCAAACTCCAGACAATGACGAGCAGAGTGATGTTGTTCGGGAGGAGGGAAGTCATAACCTGGAATGGCTATTTGGAACGGAAGAAGGACCGATAACCGGAAGAGGTGAACAACAACAGTTACAACAACCCGCTCCGAATAGCGAAGAGGAACAACTTCAGGTACCGGCAAAAATTGTCCTACAAATTTCGGGAGAAGGACGGAACGAAGAGGGCGCGAGAATTCTACAACAAATGCAGTTGGAAACTCAGAGATTGCATGAAGAGTATGAAACTCTGAGACAGTACAATAGCCAGTTGCGAGAGCAAAGTCATCTAGGAGTTGGAGACCACTATGGAGAGAATTGAAGAACGTTAGGAGGTACGCAGAGATGAATGGGCGGAATAGGAGGATGAAGAACGAAGGACTAGATCAGGCAATTCCCCAGCAAGTAGTCTATTTTCCTTAACCAATGCAGACCAAGGGGAGAGGGTGAGAGAGAAGACAGTAGCATCAGACGACCAGTCCATGAGTTCATCCTCAGCCACATTAAGGATAAGACTGAACTCGGAAGATTCAGCAAACTCAGACGATGCACAAATCGCAAGATCTGAAGAACAAGTGGAATTACCTGAAAGACCGAGGGTCTGGGAAGTAGGACAAAGTTCAACTGCCAATTACAGAATAACAAGAGAAGAGATGGCAGCAATCAATTGGAAGGATGTCCAGGTAGCAACAGAGGGAACAAGAAAAAGAGGTTGGCAGGATAAATCAAGTAGTGATGAAAATCAACCTGATCCCGACATTCCCCAAGTAAGTCCCCAAAGAAGCCCACGGCACCTGACTCATGATCAACAGACAAGAGTACGGTTTGCAGATGAAACACAGGTGATCGGGAGTGGAAGTTCTTCAGAAGAAGGACTGAACCTTGCTAACACAAGTACAGATGAAACAACAGAATTGTCAGTACCTCGACGATTTAGAACTCCATATTCCGCAGCCATGTAACGTCCTACTGACCGCGAAGAAGTAGCCCTATACAGGCTAGCAGAATTAGACCTCAGGCGACACAGGAGGGAAGTGAGAAGGCTGGAACGTCGAGTCCACGAGACTTCCAATTGGCCCATATCTGCATATGAAAACGCGAACAATTCAAGTACTGACTCAGAATTTTCAGAACAATATCAGGTAGCCTTAGCACAATGTGCACCTCAACGGCGCTTCGAGGAAGCCAGGTGGCGAAGGAGATTGCTAAGAGCGGACCGAAGGTTGCGAATTCTGCATAACGTAACCCCAAAAAACCAACGCCAAGAAGGGAGTTCTCGGGCCGAACTCATTAATCAAGGCCGAAATAGAGGTATTTTGAGGAATCCGGAGGGTTCATCAGAGCCACTCGGTGACCAAGACTTACCTGACCAAGGGAGGAGTGTGGTTAACCTCCATCCCGGTAACCAGAGTGGGAGAAATTCAACTCAGGATACCCCTAGGTCGACCAGACCACTTGCTGAACCGCACGGTCCGGCAGTGGGCATGGCCACAGTTAACCCATCACTACGTGCTCCTGAGGTTAGTCCTATGGGCCAACCTCAGCGAGCTCGTAGGAACCGAAGACGTCGTCAGGAACGATAGAGGGACCGACCGAATCTCGGGCAGTTGGGAGTACGACAACCCTACAATAGGGAGATTCGATCGGAAAGAGGCCGAGGCCACAAGAACCAGGTTCGAGGGAGGAGAGGAACCTGGAATGGGCATATTAATCCGGAACGAAGAAATCAAGTAAGAGTTGTTGAGCAACCGCAGAATGGCGAAATCCGAGGAAGAGGTAGAAGAGCCAAAAGAAATAACCGAAATCGGAGACAGCCGGGGCCCCAACAGCCTGACCACAACATACTTGATCGACCTGAACAGAGAAGGGAAATTTTTCATTACCTGGATGATTGTGTAATCATCCGACGCCATGATGGAAGCACAGAACGGATTCCATGGCAAAGACATCTGGATCCCCCAGCAGTAGTACTGGCACATCAGAGTACTATGAGTAGACCCCTGGAGGATGTAATTGAAGAATTTGATCCAAATACCGACAGTCCAGACGAAAGAGAAATCCGTCTAGTAGAGGATTGGATGGAGCAAATACGGGTGGCGGCAGAAAGAAGCCGGCAGAACACGGGACGTCAAGGAAGTAGGCACCAGGTACCAGAACAAGGAGCTAGACAACAACCGGAAGCAGAGCAGTCGGACTGGCGAATTGTACCAAGGTATAGAGTTAGACGCCCGAAGCAACCTCAGCCCGAAACCAGCCACAGACAAAGTAATCGTCGGAGACGACAAGAGTCGGATGAAGCAGAAACAGGGGGTGATGACGGTTTTAGCAGTTTCGATAGTCGAAGCCGTCATAGCAGGAATGAGAGGCCAGATATCTTCGAATTCCACATCGGCATGGCTGTGCGGTTTAGTCGGAGATATTAAAATAATCGAAAAAAAAAATAGGAAAAGGACAAAACAACACCCCTAGACGTCTAAAATCCAGACGTTTAGCTAGGTGGCGTGCATAGAGGAAACGGTTGCTAGGTGGCGGTTGGGGAAACCGTTATGGCATGCACAAGAGGCTATAAAAAGAGGCTAAGCATCCATTTTTCACCATTCCAAACAGTTGCAGGTAGAGGAGAAGGCAAGGAGCACGGTTGGCAGGAGAGGAAGCAGCCGAGAGGGTGGTGAAGATAGCGCGCCACAGCAGACGTCTGGGGCAAAGCAGATGTCTAGCCCAGGAGGATTGCCGTCAGACGAGCTAGGCAAGCAGACGTCTAGGGCATAGCAGACGTCTAGTCCAGGAGGACCGACGTCGCGCGGACAACCGAGGCGGACGTCTGCAGGCGAGGAAGAGTAGACGTACGCGGACGACGCGAGGCGAGACGTCCGGGCGGGAAGAGTAGACGTAGACGTCCAGGTAGACGTCTGAACCAGGAAGCAGACGTCCAAACTAAAATTGCAGACGTCTGGCATCCTGGTAAGGCAAACGTCTAGCAAATTCTTAGACGTTTGGCTGGAAAGGACAGATGGCTAGGAAGGCAGCTGAGCAGTTGGAGCGGGAAAGATGAGTCACAGACCTGGCAAGGCTCCAAGTCAGGTAGAATCAGAAACAGAGTCCGTGTCGGCAAAGAGGCTGCGACATCACTAGGAGCACGAGGTACGCGGACAAGTGGAGAACCCAGGGCGAGACGAGAATGCGGAGGGAGGCAGCGAAATTGGCTAGCAAAAGGAGCAAGGAAGTCCAACAAGGTGGAAAAGCACCAATTCCCACCACGAGAGATTACATGGACTTGTCCGACGGGTGATTTTTTGCCGGCAATGGTGGGCGGAGGCAACTTATGATAACCCTGTCAAGGGAAGACTTAAGGAGGCAGGAGTACATTTTATACTACAAGTCCCGAACTTTGATAAAGAGTTCTACAAGTCCCGAACTACAAGTCCCGAACTACGATGAGGACAACTGCAGGAGTTATGTGCGCATAGGAGATAAGGTGGTGACAGTGGACTTCTCTCCTGAGTCATTTCAGCGCGTATTCGGACTACCCAGGAAGGGTAAGCCAGTGGTGAACGAAAGGGTAGACCCCAAGAAGACGCCAGAATTGATTATGAGCGTCACTACTTTGGCCAGGGCAGAAGTGGATACGATGCTTAACACCCATGGTGGAAGAGGCATCAAACAGACGCAGTTGAGACATACTGGGCTAGAAGTGATAATGAACATCATTATGGCCAGATTATCAGGGGAACAGAGGAGTTCAGATTTGCCCATATGGCTGATTCCGTACTTGCAGGGAATAGATAGAGGAGTTGCTTATGATTGGGCACAACATTTGTCGCTCCGCATCCAGGCATTCCTGTCAAGAGTAACGAAGAATTTCTCCATGGCATTTCATGCCATTGGGCTGATTTTGGATGCAGCCACGAGAGCAGGAGTACGGATTCCCGACTTTGGACCGGAGAAGAAAATTTTGGAATTAGCCCCAAGTGTCTTGCGGTGGATGGATGCACAACCATTGGCAAAGAGGACTACACCAACGAAGAAGGTGAAAGTGAAACAGATATGTCATAAACCACCGAGGCAGGAGAAGACGGTGACTGCTTCAGAAGGGGAGGATACCCAATGGCTAGGAAAGCAAACAACCACAGAACAGACAGTTACCCAGTCACCAGAAATAGTACAAAGGAAGAAGAAGGGACGGTTTGATGAGCCACCCCCAGCTCTCTCTAAAGATGCATTGCAAACCATTCAACGGAATTTAGAGACAGCTCGCTCAATCCAAAGACAGTTAGAAACTCATCAGGGGGTGGAGATGGATCTCAACATTCCTTCAGCCCTTCACAATCCGGCAGCGGGATCCAGTACAGCGGTCCACATTGGACCCACAGAGTATTTTGCGGAAGCGGCATTCTAGGTTGGTGCCAGCTCACCAAAGCCAGTTGGGGACTCACTGGTTAGACCAACTGCATTTGCGGCAACATTAGGGGCAATATCAATTGACGAGCTATTTGCTGCAAATGAGGAAACACAATTAGGTAATCCGGGAGAGATTACCACACACCGACAGCGAAGGGAAGCCGAATCCCGGAGGAAGCAAGAACTGCAGGACACTCACGGGAAGACCCTATCCAGGTAGAGGAAAGAGAAATCTTACAAGAAGAGGTGGCTGAGATAGGGGGAGAACAGCCTCCACCTAGGACCGATTCGGAGAACAGGGCAGAACCGCAGATGAGCAGTCATAAGTCAACAACATCCAAGGGAAAAGAGGCAGTACAAGAGGAAGAACAGGAGGAGGAACAATAGGACCTATGGTCTCAAGTGTTTCAGGTACGGGTACCAAATTTTATGGACCCGTCAGACAACATGGATCAGCAAGCGGTTGATTGTTTTTCACAGTTAACGGAGATTATGGATAATATACGCTTGCAGTTTGAAGCAGCGTGCATGGGCCATTGGAAGCAATGGCAAGGAATGATAGAGGGAGAGATGGAGAAATTGGTCAGTTGGGCAGCACAAGGACCATGGCGGAAGGGCATCTCAGAGATATATCAGGACATCCCATGGACTTTGTCCATTTCTGGCTTGACCACAATGGAGGGGATTGCACAATTGCCAGAGAAGACACCTACTCTCTATCTGGAGCCAGCACGAGTGTATAAGTGTGGCCATAGCAACAAGAACCCTCAGCAACCTGCAGTACCAAGAGCACAGGCGAAAGTAGCTCCTGAACTATTACCGGTGTATGCACAAATGAATTTCATTGCCCATCTATTGTGTTGGTTGGGGGAAGGTTTGAAGTGTGTACACGCAGCTAAGAAAGCAGTTGATGAAGAACTGCGAACTGCTCTAGAGACGATACAGCGAAAGGAGACGCTCCTAGATGAAGGTATGAACAGGATAGACGACATGAGAAGGGAACTTGATAAGCTCCAGAAGACCATGGAGTACCTTGGCACGCAACTGGAAGAGAAAACTCGACAGATCTCCCAGTTGGAGGCAGATAATTCCCAGTTGACGAAGGCTAAGGAGTTACTGGTTAAGCAGACAACGGACTTAGCAGCACAGAAAACTCAGTCCGAGATTACATGGTAGAAGAAAGAAGAAGTCTGGCAAAAGGAACAGGCAAGCTTGAAGGAGGAACTGCAGCAGGCACGCCAAAGGGAGGCAACTCTACAACAACATTTAGCACAGAGAGCACCTTCGTCTTCTGGATCAATGTCTGAACAGCGGATGGAGATATTCAGGAAGAGAGAGACTGATTTTTTGGATTCTCTCAAACAGATAGAAGATCATGCGAACAACCTTGGGGTAGAATGTGCTAAGTTTTATAACTATACCAACCAACTCAAGGAGGAGAGGGAGCTGTTGAAGATGCGAGATGAAGGAGTATGAAGTTGTTATAGAGGCTGTCAACATTAAGAACCCGGTTCCACACGAGCGAGAGGCGAGAGACCCCACAGACCGAGCGGAGAAAGTCGCTGAGGACATCGACTTCTTCAAAGGGGAGGATAGATGTAGACGACAGTTCCAGACAACAGAAAATGAGGAACTGACTGTGAAAATGTCCCAAACAATTTTGAATGTATATAGCAAATGTGGATTTATGCTATTTTGTATAAGGCATAGTGTTGCTTAGTTTAATCAGCCAATCAGAAGAGAAGGATTAAATGTACAAAAGGACAAAATGGCCGCTATTTGGTTTAAGGCTAGTTAAGCCAGACGTCTAGTTAGTGTAGACGTCTGGCTAGTCAGACGTCTAAACTATTAGTTAGACGTCTAACTAGTTGGTTGGGCAAACGGTTGGGTGGTTGGCACAGGTAGTTGGGAAACCGCTCCTACAGCCTTTTAAATACCCCCTTACTTTTGCATTGTATCTGTAACCTTCTGGAGAGAATAAGACAGTGCTTGATCATCTTCGTGTTATACTGTGTATGCTTGAGTGTCATTGCAGGTTGTGTTGTTATTGTCATGCAGGTTGGAGACTCTGCCTGGCAGGTTGTTTGCAGGTACTTGGAAGCAGGAGCCATGATATCAGCCGTCTGACGCCTAGACGTCTGCACCCCAGACGTCCGCACCCCTAGACGTCTGCACCCCAGACGTCCAGCCCCTAGACGTCTAAGTCCCAGACGTCCAGCTCCTAGACGTCTAGTCCCAAGACATCTAGCCATCTGACGTATTCCTTCCAGGCGTCTCACCCTCTGACGTCTAGTCCAAGACGTCTAGCCTTCTGGCCTCCCAGCCCAGACGTCTAGTACCCGGACGTCCGGTCCCGACTAACCGGGCGAGAGACCAGTCGGACGTTTGACCCCTCTGACATCTGAGTTACCTTGTACCCCGAGACCTCATGTTGATTCCTTGTCTCGTCTGTTCGATTAGTTCACCTCTCATATTGGAAATGTACTCACCCCTATCTACAGACTACCTTTTAGTCATTGCTTGAGGAGACAATGTTGTCAAAATCCGCGACGGCGTAACAGAAGAAGGCAGTAGCCAAACCTTGGACAACTTGAAGGAGGAAGAAGGAAGTCCCATGCTAGGGAGGCCCAATTGTACATAGCAAATGATGGAGACTATAGACAAAAACAAAGGCGGTCAAGTAGAAATGAGGAAGGAAGAATGAGAGAATAAATCAAGAGGAATCTTTACCATACAAGTGCACACCATTCAAGTGAGTGTCATACAAGTCCCAACCATGCAAATGTAAGTCGTACAATACAAACAATGATCAAGAGGATTATATAGCAGGAGGCCATATAGATGGCACAGGAGAAGCTGGCCATACAGGCCAAGTAGATTGTACGACAAAAGGGACAAGATGATGGTAGAAGGAAGGAGTGAACAACACGTTGGTAGTAGATGTCTTTGAGGTGCAAGTCAACGTGGCTGTACGAGTTGTACAGTGAGTCTAAAAGGCAATTTAGAAGACGTAAAAGTGTACATAATTTAAAACAAAAACGGGAAAAACTAGAAGAGAAAAAGGCAGCATGCAAAAAATGCCACATGGTGGAATAGGAAGCAAACAAGTAGCATAGTCATTCCCTCCCAAGTTAAAATTATAAATAGGGGCACAGAGGTAGTGCAAAGTTAAACTAGAAGAAGCATTTCGAACAAGGCAAGCAGGAAAGAAAATGCCATTGGAGGAAAGAGAAGATTGCACTTGTCCAAACGAAGAAAGGGTATTAGAATGTGCCTAAAGAGAAAAAGAAATTAATTGCTTCAGGAGAGTTGCAAATGTATAGATAGTTGTACAATCATACAAATGTAGAGAAAAGCTTAAGATGTGAAAGAAGTTACCTTAAGGTAGATAAAGTTGACGATTGAATGCTAGGGTAGAGGTGCTTGTACGCCAAATCAAGAATTAATAAACCACACGAAAAAAGGGAATGCCATACATGTCAAAAAACCTAGCTAAATTTTCAACCCCTATACCAAGTTAAGTGTGCAAAAGGGTAACCATTGGTTGAAATTTTGTAGTTGGATGAAGTGCCATCTATTATAGAAGGGTAGGGTTTTGCAAAGTTTGTGCAAAGAAGGGTAGAGGAGGCTATTGGACAAAGGGGGAGCTGAGGTGAATGTTGGCTAAGTGTAGACCTATTGTCGTTCAAGTGTGCAAAAGGAATGATTGCTGGAAAAATGTCTGCATAAGAGAAGGAAACAAATGTTGTTCAAGTTGAGTAGGCGATCGTACAGACGAAAAGAGACCGTCGTACATACTGAAGAAGTTGTTGTATATGCCAAAGAAGTTGTCGTATAGGTTGCAAGAGCTAATCGTTCAAGTGATGACAAGAAATCGTCGTATAGGTGCAACGGTTGTATGACAGAGGGCGTACAAACACAAGAGATGAATGACAAATGTTATGGAGTCATAATCGAAGAAGTATGAGCAAAAGATTGAGCTTTCGAGAATGTCTTGCACGAATAGAAGCCAAAAGGAGTAGATGTTTGCTTGGACCATTTCACCAAAGAGAGCATCCTACCAAAGAAATAGGGACACAAACAAACCAAAGGGAAGGACCAACGGAACACACTCAAGGACAAGAAAAGGAACACGGTCCAACCATGGAACAAAGGAGTAGATGACACTCCCAACATTCACCAAAGGAGCCAAGATGAGAGGCTTCGCCTCAAAGAAGGGAGGAAAGTATAGAAAGGCAATGAAGGATACCTTTACAAGAAATAAATTTTGTTCAAGCAACAAGCGAATTTTGTAGGAAATAGTGGCAAGAGAGTGCACCCAACCATTAGCTAAGAGCAACATTGATGAGGGTAGGACTTAGTTGCATATTACAAGTTCCGATGTTCGATAAGTAATTCTTAAAGGAATATTTATTACAAATGTTGGACACGTAAATTCACAATAAAATATAAATATAGTGTGGATTGGTTAACGAGCATTAAGAGTGGTATTCTTAGCTTGAAGAACTTTTGGGTCAATAAACCACTGACTACTTATAATAAAGGAGGTGAGGAAATAAATGGATAAAATGCAGTGTAATGAATTGATCAATGATAACACCAATATTAATCTTCAAGAAGCTGCTAAACTGTAAAAATATGGAAGTCAATGAGTGAAGCAATAATAGTTGAAGAATGAAGAACTATAGTGTGTGATGAAAATAGTAATGTCCAAATTGTCAAAATATCACAAAAATCCCTATCTAGTTGATACAATATGTGCAAAGCATTAGAGAGGGAGTGTAATATAGTTGGGCATCATATTTGTAATACTACATCCAAACTTTCTTGAGGTAACAAATGAATAATTTTTTAATGGTATTTTATGACATTGGAATAATGTTGGATATACTTTCATATTTGAAGTTGGAAATTCTAGGTTTAAGACATCTTAGAAAATTTCTAGAAAATGAACCAACAATTCTAAGATGGATATACATAGTATCACTTAGTAATCCAACTATTCCAATGAAAATAAAGAAAATATATGAGGAAACATAAGGAAATATTACTAGAGGATGCAAGTAGGAATTCATAATAAGTACAACCAATATATAAAGGGATGAGAAAGAGGAGATTAGAGTTAGATATGGAAACTCAATATCAACATAAGCAACTATTACAACAAGAAGAAATAGAATTTGAAATGACTAAGTAATAGTATGAACAACTTATTATGTAGGAATAAGTTGGGGTAACAATACATCAACGGAAGTAGAAAATTGTACAACAATCATCTATTGATACAATGGAAGTGGAAGAGAAAGGTCCAACGAAACTAGTACAGGCACAACACATTTGAGTAGATTTACCTAAATTTTTTGATAAAGTGTAGCATTCATAAGCTAGGATCAATAAACTTTGATTTTGTAGAAGCCATTGAAGATTGGCTAGAAGAAGATGTGGAGCCAAAAGTGTCAACAAATGCAACACAAGAGAAAGGTAAGGAATCAACACAGGAAGTGTGGGAATAATAAAAAATTGATGAACAACCAATAACATTCAAATAGATAAAAGGAGGTGGTGAAAGTAAAAAACAACCTCAAAAGGGGCAACAACCTATGATAGAAGGAAAAACAACAAAAATGCCTATCAATTTCCAAGGAGAAAAATATATTAAAGAAGTCTCTAAAAAAACAAAATAAGATATTCCAAAACACTCAACTAGACATTTTCTAGTTGAAGTACCAAACTTTAGGCTCTCACCAAAAAGAGCCAAACAAATGAGTGAGCAAGTGGACAGATTTTTTGGCAAAATAATGCAGGCTATGAAAGAGGTAAACTAGAATTTTATATGGGTTGTGTTGGAGACTTAAAGAAATGGTAGTTGATGGTGTATGAAAAAATTAAGATGTTAGAATGGACCCAAAATGAGCAAAGAGTAAAAAGACTTAGAAACATCCATCAACAACTAACATGGGAATTGAAGTTCAGTGGTATAAGCAGTTTAGATAGACTAAAAATATATCAAATTTATTACAAACTATCTATATGTATCCACCATGCATTTATATATATGAAGGTACACTTATACCTTGTCCTAAAGATGAGGCATGAATGGAATACAAGAAAATTCCACCAAAGTTGTTCAATACATGCATGCATGAATTTTTTTGGCCTATTGGATCAAATGGTTAGTAGCATGGATGAAAAGGATGCAATAGTCCAATGAAGAGCTAACCAATGGAAGGAAGAGATCCAGAGAATAAAAATATATGTAGAATTAGAAAATTTGACACTAAGAAAAGAAGTTGAGGAAAATGTAGCACAAGTGGCAGTATTCCAAGGGACGTGGTGACAGATTTAGGAATGGAACACCAAAACCATCAGCATTTCCACACTTTAAACTTTAGTTGTACGGTCTCTAAACCATACAGTTCAATCAACATTCAAGGACATCAACCGTACGATGTACGATTGCATGATTACCCAATCGTACAATCACCTCTAAGCGTACAACTCACTCACGATCGTACGGTTCTTCATAGGCATTGATTGTTGCTTTGCCAGACGTATGGTTCATATCAATCGTACGATTCACAGTTATTGCTATAATGTAATATTCTATTGGACAATTCCCAACCGATCTAAGGTATGAATTTTTCTGCAATTTTACAATTGCAACTTACACACTTGATTTATTATCGTCTCGTGCAAACCTCTGAACTATACAATTGTTCAAACCGAACAATAATAATTATACCAACTTCCATGAAATATTCCAATGAGCAGTTATTCTTCATGACCATCCTCCATGCACTTCATTGCAACTATGTTGGCTATAACTTGCAAAAGATAAACTCGTATACCAAATACTACCAGTTGATGCGTCTTAACCATTGCACGAAAGCTATAATTAACAGGACCTGCAAACATCATAAAATAGTCAAATTATCCACACATGTACATACAAAATTGAATAAACGAGTGCATTGATATTCATCTCTGGTGTAACAAGCAACATGCAGATATAAGTACAAAATATGCCTTTACAATGGCCTTAAATCTACTTTTTGCATTTCATGCTAATTACACTTAATTTAATGCGAATTTCATTCACATTTTGCTTTTCAAAATTACAAAAACCTGTCAAAAAGCATACAAAATTTTGTCAAAATTTGCAATTCGACATCTATACAAAATTTACTTTTTCTTTTTCTGAGAGGCAGATTTACCGCCTACATCTGTCCTCCCCTTTAAATCAGTCGACGTCCTCGCCGACGCTTGCTGTTTCCCCATAGGTGGCTGCTTTTGCTGCTGCTCTCACGTAAATCAGCTAGTTGGACGGGGAGGAGCTCTTGTTTGTCCCTCAATCAAGCTGCATACTGGCTGATTTCAACAACTTTTAAGCCATACTCGTTTGCTTTTTCTTGTGCTTTATCTAGGTCCTTTATCACCTGCTTCTCCCGTTCCAAGGTTCCCTTCTGAAGTTTTTCTTTTAATTCAGCCTCGGTCCTAGCTGCAATAGCTAGTTCTTCATTCTTTTCAGCAATAACTTGATCCCTTTGTTCTAGCTCTGTTTCATGAGCTTGTTGTTGTTCTTCCCTTACCTGGAGCATGGCCTTATGATCCATAATCATTTCATTGTATCTTGCTGCATCCCTCTCCATTTCAGCAATCTTCTTATCCTTAGTTTGCAATTGTTCTTTATTCTTTGTCAGATAACCCAAATGTGGGTATTTCAATCATGAAATGTGTCTGCAACCCTTGACTGGTTCCATCTTCTTGTTCTTCATCCTTTGCTTCCTATTGGTTGGACTGTGTATCGCTGTTTTCACCCAGCCGCATTTCTTCAATACCTCCTTGATGGCCAGTTCATTTTGCAACATTATCCTACTGATCTATTTGTTCTATAGCAATCTCTTGCTGATCTATTTGTCCTGCAGTTATTTCCTATTCATCCTCTGGCTGTTTTTTCTGCTCAACAATTTGCTCTTGTGACCCCTCCAATGGATCACGTGATTCCAGATTTTGCTTCTGTGACCCTTCCAATGGATCACGTGGTTCATCATCATGTTCATGCAAATTCTCTTCATTGGCCGTTTTCTGGCTATAACCTCCTCTACTTACAATTTTAATTGGTGGCTACTTTTTCTCATGTGGTTCCTCAAGCGCAACCACTACCTCCTTACTTCTTCCTTGATCTTCCACATTTCTTTTAGATGGTGTCCCTACATACTTTAACCATCTCTTTGCTCCTAATTATTCAAATTCATCCACGGTTAGCAAGGTGGGTGACCCACGAGTCTTCTCTTGTCGTGGTCCCTCTGTGTTCTGGTAAATCTATATCCATTTTGTCTATTTCCTCAAATCCTATTCCAACCTCCTCAATTGGTTCTGTTGGTAATATTTGCTGCTCAATTGTTATAAGTTGTTGCTCCTGCAACATGTCTTCTATTCTCATTGTCTCCTTGTTTGAATAGGATTTGTTGGTGGTCCTGCTTCCACTCTCTTTTGATGCAATTGCTACTTCGGCAGTAGTTCCTCAGAAGCTACTCCATCTTTTTCTTGATCCAAATCCAATCTTCTCTTGTGTCGATGGTGTACCTCTTTCTTTGAAGCCTCGTTTTTGTCTATTGCAACTGCTTTTGATTTCTTTGAATTCTTTTTTATTTTTGGCTTTTCTGGAGTAGGCTTCTTTGTTGGTACTGTTTTTGCCCATCTTAAAATTTAAGGTCGGTCTTTTGGCAAATCCCTTGGAGTAGTTAGTCCATAAAATGGAATCATAGCTTGAGATACTGCATCCAACATTATTCCAATTGCATGCAACATCATTAAGAAGTTCTTCGTTTGCCACTTTAGTAAGTTTCTAATTTTGTGTGCCAAGTACGTCCCCCAATCATACTGTGCCCCTTCCATGATGCTCTCTACGTATTGTGCCAACCACACTGTAATTTCTAATGATCGTGCTTCCCTTGACAATCGTACCATAACAATGTTCACGACACATTGCATTTCCTTAGTTCTTAGTTGGCAACTTGGCTCTGCTTTATTCTCCATCCTCTTGGACCGAAATACTTGGTGACATCCTCCTTATGCTTAATAGTAGTTAAATCATGAATCAGCTTGTGCCACTCAATTTGGTCCACATGTCCTTTATTTACTTGTCTTCCACCTACGACAATCCAAATGTTTGCGAAAAATTTCCTGCAGAGAATTCCACCTTGAGGTGTGTTGGTTAGAGATCTGCCTTAGGTAAGGATTTGGTATTTTAGTGCGCCTTAGACCCGGCCAACATTGAAAGGCCGAGAGGAAGAAATGCCTCCCGTGCCAATCTCCAGAGATGGGCTGGTTCCCTTGCTATTCTAACTGGGGGGTTTTGAGATTAAGGAACTGAAAGGAATGGGAAATGACTGAAAGAGATGGGAAATATGGCCACAGGCCGGATAGAATAGGGGTGATGGACTAACAACACGAAAACTCTATTGCATTCTGAACCAAATAGCCCTCAAATACAGATAACTAATAGAAATTTAAACCAGAACATCTAACATGTATAATCTTCAGGATTACTCCAGAGTTACTACCTTATCAGCAACTAAATCCACATATTAGAATACAAGTTACAGTTTAAAGTAAGGAACGATAGAAGACAAGCAATAGAAGACATATACATGAAAATAGAAGTCCAAGTCTAGAGCCAGATATCAACTGTATTGATAGCAGAATTCAGGTTTTCATTTAGCCTCTAGCAAACATACATCATTTTACAATAAAAGAGCAGCCTTATATAGAGAATTTTTCCGCTTGAGCAATAAATGCTCATAAACAGAATCAGGCGGTGGAAGCCAAGATAAACATTACAAGGTGATACAACCGCGAGATATAAAACATGTATGGCATGGGCTGGTGACTCCTCAAAATGCCGTTGAATGTCTTCAATGCCCTGACATACTTGACTTGTTGGTGCAATCTCCTTACTTGCAGGAACCGCCTTTGTAGAAGATATGCTTGAATTCCCGAAATGTCTAATCCAAAAGCTTCCCAATAACTGCAGGTCACCGAGTAAGGATATACTCCAAATTACTGAGGTGGAATTCTTCCGAAAGAAACCAACACCAAAGTCAATCTGATATACTGGCAGAGTGTGCCCGACCTCTGGCGCAAGTTCAGGGTGCGCCCGAGCTCTGGCGCGAGGTCAGGGTGCGCCCGAGCTCTGGCGCGAGGTCAGGGTGCGCCCGAGCTCTGGCGCGAGGTCAGAGTGCGCCCGAGCTCTGGCGCGAGGTCAGAGTGCGCCCGACCTTTGGCAAAAGTTCAGAGTGCGCAGCCTTGGGTGCATCCAAAATGAGGTGTTAGATTTGCCTAAAGCTGAAACTTCATGATCCCTTTTGCGGAAGCTTTCTCACAAAGCTAATAATACACCATGTTGCAGAAATGGCAACATCTCTGGTGGCTCGCAGGGAAATTGAGCTCGCCTCAATGTCGACATCCCAGGCCTTGTTCACTGGGCTTAGAGTCATCATCTTCCTCATAATCTTCATCACTCTCCGATTGCTCGCTGGTAGTAGCAGACTGTTCTCCTGACTCCTCCCCTTCATGGGTTTCACTGTGCTGCTCTTCCTCCCGGCCTGGCACCTCATCTAGGGGCTCATCCTCTTCCTGAGCTAGCAGGTCTTGGGCCGCTCCTTGAGTATCAAGATTATCCTTAGCCTGAACCCCTTCGGGCGCCTTATTTGTTTCTTGCTCCTCAACCTTCTTTTGTGGTTTATCTTTTTCGCTCTGGGGTACTTCATCTTGAGGTACCTGATCCTTGTTTTGTTGTGGCGCAAGGTTGTCACCCTGGCCTTCTTGGTGAGTGGGGGGCTCCATTGCATGAATCTTGTCCTGGGCCTGGTTCTCACCTTGCACCCTGCTTTCCTCCTGTGCTTGGATATATTTCAACTGCTGAGGGGAATCGGGCAGCCCAAGCTCCCTTTTAATATGGCAATAGGTCCCTTGGACCAAAGCCCAATCATCGTTATGAACTTTGTTATGTTTTCGAAGCTCTCGAACAAGGTATCCAAATCTTTCCAGATGACGGACCTCGACAAAATTGAACCTTTCACTGAGATCAACCAGGCAGGCTTGGATTATCGCAAATTTGGAAGCATACTGCATTGCTTGGAGCTCAGAAACAGGCTCCTCCCAGTTGTCAATTTCCTGAGTGTCATTTTCGAAGGAGTCCCATGCCGGCTGCAGCTGTCGCTCAGTTAAGACATGGCCTTGTTCATCTGTGAAACCCGGAAACCCATTATTGTCCAGAGTCTCAAAATACATGAGAGCAATTTTCCTTTCTCTTTCGAGCATGTTTATGAGGTCTCGAGCCTTTCGGGCTGCCTTGGCCTTCTTAAAGAACGATCTAAGAGTTGAATCAACGGCTGCCCACGAGCGAGCCAGATCAGACATTGGTGCAAGCGCAACTGATCTATACTCGTGCGAGTGAGAATACAGTCCCGAATTTTACTCAGCTGATCTTCATGTGGGGGCGGCAAGGGTTTCTTCTTCTTTTATTTCACGGCTCCTTGCTCGCCTTCTGCAATTTTTGGAACTGCGCCCCCCTTTTTGCTGGGTTTCTCCTTTCTTGCCCATTTTTCTGTGGTGAAAAACCCTCAAGTATTCTCTAGGGACAAAATTCAGGGACCTAAGAGTGCTTTAGAAGTGAATCTTAAGTGTGCAGAAACAACCAAGTCTTACCGACAATCATCAAGAGTGAACGATGCCATAGGTTCAGGATTTAAAAGGAGATATTTCTTAAAGCACCTGACCTTTTATAGGTTCAGCTTATACCCACCTGTGTTAATGCTACCTGCGCAGAATTAATGCGCAAAAAGGCCTTAGAGGCATTAGGAAAAACTCCTTCCAAGGTAACCAATGATGGGGCGCAGATCCCGATCTTAACTACCCAAGCCGGGCTCAATCATTCTTGAAAAGTGTGAATTCCTGCCGCAGGTAATACTTAGTTTCAATCATGGGCCACGCCTTGAGCTGTGTGCCGACGAACTACGCTAAACTTAGAAATTCACGGTTAGGGAGTGCCTCTAAAATCGCGCGCTTTGATCACCTCGGGATGAGCACCTTCTGCTCAGAGCTGCATGCCAAAGTGGTGCGCCCAGGTTAGGCCTACCCCCCTATGCACCTCCTTGGAAAAAAGTGTGCCCAGTCTTGGGTGCACGGCCTGAGTGCGCCTAGTCTTGGGCGCAAGGCCTGAGTGCGCCTCGCCTTGGCGCATGGCCTGAGTGTGCGGGCTGCTTCCGGCATGGGGCTCCTTCGTCTGTCATGAAACATTACCTGCTCTACCGCACGACTTGTCCTAAATTCAAAAAATAGAAAGAGGACGTCCATCGACCTCCCTCCACTGGCTGAGGCGCTTGCCCTCAAAACAGAGCTTCCATAAACATAGAGAAGCGGAGGAACATCCTTTCGACTGTACAAGAAAACTGGAGTGCATAAGGGAAAAACGAGAATACATACAACTGTACAGGAAAATTTTGCACCATCCCTCACTGGTGGTACGCATTTAGGTGTACGCCATTAACTGATAATGGCAAAGCAAACCCATTCAAATCTTGCAGTGTGAAAGAGTTTACCGGGTGCACCTGGGAGAGTTGAAAAGGACCTTCCCAAAATGCATCAAACTTATCATGATTACCCGGTTTGGACTTTTTCACATTCCATTTTAGCACTAAGTCTTCGATCTGGAAAGTGAGCTTGGAAGTCCCTTTGCCGAACCATTTTTTTGTGGCCATTGCGTGCCTCATAAAAGTCTTGTAGGCTTTCTCCCTCTCCTCTTATAACTGCAAGAGTTGGGCGATTCTAATGCTGACCGGATCAAATTCCTCGCCCTCACCGTCCAAAGATCGAAGAGATTGTAACGCTGGCAACTCAATATGCATAGGAAGCATTGCTTCCTTCCCATACACTAAAGAGTACGGGGTTGTATTTATGGACTTTTTGATAGAAATCCGATCAGCCCATAGCGCAAAATCCAAGTGTAAATGCCAAGTTCGCTTATTGTCCTCCAGCATTTTCTTGAGAATCCAGAGCAAGTTTTTATTAGTAGATTCTGCCAAGCCATTACCCTGTGGGTAATAATTCGATGAAGTCTTCGTATAAATACCATACTTCCTAGCAAACGCACACATCTTGGCCCCAACAAAATGAGAGTCGTCGTTTGTCACTATAGCGTCCGGTATCCCAAAACAGATTATAAGTCCCTCCAGAAAGGCAATAACCACATCCTGATCTGCCCACTTGGTTGGAACTGCCTCTGACCACCGGGTGAAATAATCAGTAGCGGTCAGAATATATTTGTCTCCCGCTGAAGAGTTAGGCTCGATTATCCCAGTGAAGTCCAAACCCCATTGTTGAAACGGGGCCTCGACCTGAATCGGGTGCAAAGGTAATGGAGCATTTTTGATGCAGCCTGCATACCTCTGGCACTTATCACATTTCCAGCTTACACTGAAGAAATCTGAGAAAATGGTGGGCCAATAATAGCCCGCCCTTATTATTTTCAAAGCCATTGGCCTTCCAGCGAAATGGCCCCCGGACATTCCGAAATGGAATTCATCCAGGATTTTTTTTTTTCTGTCCCCCTGACACATCTCAGGAGGATGCCGTCTATATTTCGGTGGAACAACCCCTCGGGTAACAAAACAAATCTGCAGGATTGAAGCCTGAAATGCCTTCTCTGCGAAGAATCAAGGCCAGGAGGGCACTGTCCTATGCCGAAGTACTCTACCAGGTCTTCAGTCCAATCTTTGCCATCTGCCGACTGATTCGCCCAATTATACTGTGGTAGTGAATCCTCCCATTGACAAGCCGTTACTTCAGCCGCGACACTCCTGGCAAGCCCGTCCACGGACTAGTTTCGTGGGCCGGACGTCAATATCAAATCCTTGAATCTTTGAAATCCAACCAGCCCTGTTATTACCAAGTTCACCTTGGCTGATGAAGGTCCGCACATCCGGGTGTACAACGTACACTATTGTCTTGCTTTGTGAGACGAAATGCCGAAACTTCTGTAGCGCTCGCATCACTGCATGTACTTGACTTCCAATAAAACTATGTTTTTCCTCATGCAGGAGTATTACCTGGCCGAGGAATGCTATAGGTCGTTCGTCTCCTTCCTTATTCTTCTGAGTGAGCACGACCGCATAGCTTTCTGGTTCCCCGACCGCATACAAATTAAAGTCTTGGGAATAATCAGGATTAACCAAAATGGGGGCTTGGGCAATCCATCATTTGATGTCTTTAAACGCCTGTCTCCTCTCATCAGTCCACAAGAATTCCACATATTTTTTTAAGAGTTGTCATAGGTTTTACCGATTGAGCAAAATCAGAGATAAACTTCCTGACGAAATTTATTTGCCCAAAGAAGGATTGGAGATCCTTCTTATTAACCGACAGAGGCAGCTTGAGCAGGGCTTCGGCTCTAGCGGGATCAATAGCAAGACCCTTCTCTGATATCAGATGGCCTAAGAGTTTACCTTCTTTGACCGCAAAAATTGACTTTTTTGGGTTTATTGATATCCTGAACTCTCGGCATTTTTCAAACACCTATCGGAGATGCGCATCGTGCTCCTCATTTTTGTGGGAAAAAAACTGTCATATCATCCAAGTATATCACAATTACGCGGTTGAGGAGTTCTCCAAAGGCCAAGTCCATCGCTCTTTGGAAAGTTTCCTCGGCATTTGAAAGGCCAAAGGGCATGCACTAATAAGCAAAGGTGCCCCACTTGGTGGTGAAGGCAGTTTTATATTGGTCCTCTTCTTTGACCCAGATCTGGTTGTACCCGGAGAAACCGTCTAGGAGGGAAATCTCTGGGCCCCTGCCACTACATGGAGAATTTGGTCTATCTGGGGCAGTGGATAATGATCCTTCAGGGATGCCTAGTTGAGATTCCGGAAGTCCACGCAGAGACGAATATCTTCATTCTTTTTCCGGACAGGGACCAAGTTTGCTACCTAGGATGAATGCTTGATAGGGTAGATTGTCTTTGCTTCCAGCATTTTGAGAAGTTCGGCCTTCATCAGTACCTCAATATTTGGGTTTATAGGTGTTTGCTTTTGTCGTACGGGCTTGACTCCTTCCTGGAGCTCGATAGTATGCTGAAAAACATCTCGATTATACCCTTTCAAATCATGATAACTCCATGCAACGATATCGGGATACTCTCTGCAGAGGGTCCTGATTTGTTCAATTTCCTTCAGCGTTCAATCAGTTCCCACTTTAATGGTCTTCCCGGACTCCAGGGCTAAGTCTTGGTACTCTTTTGCATCCACTTTTATTCTGAGGCAAGGCCCTGTCATCTTGATCAAATAAACTCTCAAGGGTTATCAAACCCTTGGGGAGGTGATTGTTCTTCAGTTGGATAAGACCCTCATACTCATCAAGGGATCTATCTTCAATATTTCCAGCCTCGTTAATAAAAAATTCAACGATCTGCTCATCATTATCAAAGACCTGCCAGTGAATATTTTTATCCGGTATTGAGGGTCTATAAATAACCCTAACTGTCTTTGGTCTTTGCATAAGTTTCTCGGCTTGAAAGTACCTTGCTCCAATGGACGCCAAAACGTTTGCATGCTTGTTCTGCTCCCATGAAATAGGTTGGATATTTAGGGCCGAGAAGGATTCTAGCAGATCCCATACCTTGTTACGGTATGCTTTTAAGTAGTGTTGTTTAGCAACACATTTGTTTGTCACTTGGTTGCAGATCAGTTCAGAATCCCCGAATATCTGCAACTGCTTTATCCCTAGTTTCTCCGCCTTTCGTAACCCCAAACATAGAGCTTCATACTCGGCAGAGTTATTAGTATAGCTCCAAGCAAGCCCATACGAATAGGTTCTCTGAATTCCAGAGGGGGAGACAAGGACAACCCCAGCTCCAGCGTCATTCTTGCATCGGGCGCCGTCAAAGGAATGAAATGAAATATTATTGATGTCTGCGGTGGGCCAAAATAAGACCCAAGGGACTATAAGAAGTACAATAATGACTGCCAGCTAGCAGGCTAAAAAGCCCAACAAAGAAAAGAATTAAGAAAAATACAAGATCAAACCCGACAAACAGGCCAAAGAGAAAGGGAAAAGAAAAGAAAAGGGAGAGCAGAGGGGGGGAGGGCTGTAGTCCAACAGAGAGAAGTGCATGCCAAGAATGGAGAGAGAGAAGGAAGGAAGAGGGAGTAGCCCAGGAGGGGCAAGCTCCGAGAATCCCCCAAAAACTAATCTCTCCAAACAGTCGAGGCCGAAGTATCGGAGTGGAAGAAGTCGATGTTATGTCTCTGCCCATTGCTAGTTTTGAACCCTGACAAACTGTTGGTGCGCTGTCTAGTGGCCTTGCTTCTGTTCAAATTGGATGGTGTGGGGTGTTTCCGATCGAAGTCACCTGGTCCGTCGGAGTTGGTGAAGTATTTTGTGATGAGCCGATGTTGAGGAGGGTGAGATCCATTTGGAGAACTTTTATGTTGTCGAAGCTGAGTTATCTCCCTAAGAAAGAGTGCGAGACAACGCTGGTTTGGGTATTTGAAGAAGGTAGAAACACATCGAGAGTTGTACCTGAAAAGGCAATGGAACCTACCCCGGATCTCATAATAAATGGGACAACAAAAAATGAAGTGATGCAGGGTCTCAACTTCACCCAAGGAGCAAAACAAGCAAATCCGCTCCTCCATCGGAAGATGGTGATCTGACTCAATCCGGAGTTGGTGAGAACATACCCTGAGTTGTCCAATAGTGATCCAAAGACTATACATTGTGTGCTGCTGAAGGTATTGTGGAGGAACTATTCTGCCCTCCTGTATCTGTAAGAAGTGCTCATGATAGAAAGACGGCTTGGGGGAAAGAGGGGCAACAGGAGAGATCCATGTGCATCTGGTGTATTGGAGACTAACATCCTTCCGAATCTCGTGGAGCATCTTCTCCTTAGTAAGCCGAGAGGGGGGGAGAACCCCCAAAGAATAAGGGGGCAGCCTGTCTATCTGTATTTGAATGCTGGCCAGGAGAGTAGAAACTTGAAAATACCAGCTCCTCCGGCCTCCTCGAGAACTCGGAGAGAGTTCCATCGAGGAGCGAAGGGCGAGGTAAGGGTACCACCTGCAACCCTCAGGGGTATCTCCGAAAGTGCGGATCCTATGAATATAACCGATAATCAGGAAGATAATCTCAAGATGGAGAGGAGAAGCCCCAAACTCTACCAGAATAATAGAACGAGGGATTGTTCCCTTGCAACGAATGAATCGTCGAAGAAAGAGTGTCTGCACTCGTTCAACCCGTGACCACTCAGTCGGGCCAAGACTAGGGCCCCAAACCACTAACCCATAAGTAATAGTTGGCTTGACCAAAGCGTCAAAGATCCTCATCTTCACAGGTATATCCTGAAAATGTGCTTTGAAGCAATTCCTCTCTAGCAAAGACAGAGCTGCATACCCCTTACACACCCGGACCTGGGTGGCGGGTTGAATACCAAAAGTGGGACCAGTGAAAAGAACCCCCAAATACACATAAGAGGTGGTGATTTTGACCTCCTGGCCCTGGAAAAGGAAGTGGAGATGGGATAGAGCCTCTTTGGTAGTATTGAATACCATAACCTTGGTCTTAGAAAGATTCATCGTCAACTGTCTCGAGTCACAAAAAGCGGCAAGTGTGTCCAGATGACGCTGAAGCCCCTCAGGGGATGAGGCCAAAAGAACAACATCATCAGCAAAGAGGAGAATAGAAATCAACACATGGTGAAGAAGGCAACCATCCTCTGGGTGAGTATTCTCCCTGATAAAAGTCTCAAGCTCGTCGATAAAGATCCCAAAAAGTGTCGGCGAAAGGGGGCATCCTTGTTTCACTCCTATGGTGCTAAGAATATTGGCTGAAAGCCCTTGAGGGGAGCGAAACCGACATTTCACAGTCTCATATAACCGTGTAAACGTTGTCAAAAGCTGCCCAGAGATGCCAATTGATTGAAGCCTCTCAAGAAGTAAATGTTGAGGCACCTTGTCGAAAGCTTTCTTGAAGTCTACAAAGCAACAATAAACCTTCGAGGACCTAGAACGCGCCTCTTCAATAATAGCTCTGAGGACTAGAATGTGATATATGGTCTGATGATCTTGCCGAAATCCAACTTGGCCAAGAGCCCTGAAACCCCCCTCCTCCAACCTTCGAGAGAGAAGCACATCCAATGCTGTGGCATAGAGGTTGGAAAAGATATGCCCAATCATGATAGTCCTGTAGTTATTGGGTTCATGGGGATCACCTGCCTTATGAATGGGGTGAATGATATGTTGAGTCCAAGACTCAGGAAACCCAGAACAGACAGCAAGATTAAAGAGATCAGTAAGGGGCCCAACAAGAGGGTCAATACCATGCTTCAAAAATTCCGCTTGTAACCCATCCAAATCTGCTGCTTTGCTTGTACAGAGTTTCCAGATAGCCTGCCTGACAAGACCAGTAGAAAAGAGGTGGCACGAAGAGGGGGGGGAGGGAACAAAAATACGAGGCTGATTTGGGATGGTATAAAGGGAAGAGGCATGGATGGTCCAAGAGGAAAGATCGATCCTATGAGTAATCTGATCACAGGGGAGGATAAGGCGCTAGAAGGATTTAGGAGATTGCTGAAGGGAGTGGATAAGATCAAGTCGATGCCGAGAGAGGAAGAGACTTCTTTTGAAGAAGCATCCTATAGTCTTTGTGAGAAATGGCATGGGGTTGGGAAGGATTTCGAATGGCATATTTCAACCTTCGGTGGACAGACTTACATTCCTTATCATACCAGATGTTCATGGGGCAATGACTAGGGGGACGAGGACGAGAGGGAGGACGAATAGTGTGGGGGTTTGATTCCAAAGCAGCCTTTCAAATAGTTTGGGCCAAGCAAGCAGAACGATCAGAAACATCGAAAAGAGAAGACACCTTGGGGAGAACATGACTCAACCGGTCCATGTAGGTAAAAGAATAATAATAGTCAAATTCTATAGTGACTCAAGGGACTGAAGGTGAGGGAGGAGGAGGAGGAGTAACAGGAAGGGAAACAGTGGATAACGTAAGAGAAAGAACTGAATGATCGGTACGGAGAGGAGGGTGATCAGAGACGTTGAATCGGGAAATGAATGGAATGAGGGTGGTAGAGGAAATAGCATAGTTGACGACACTGGCCCACCACTATGAGGAAAGCAAGTAAACCCACTAGAATCTGGAAAACAAGATATACCATTGAGAAGAACTAGCCTGTTGGATTCACCCAACTCAATAAGATGCTTACCATAAGCAGTCACTTGTGTGTCGCTGGAGGTTTGAGCAAAACCAAGGTCCTCAAGATCCAATTCCCGAGTCTACATCTCATCGGTTGTGAGGTCATGAAGAGAAACCTGCATAGGTCCGGTCCGAGCATTAAAATCTCCCAATAGAAGTATCTCCCCTGAAGCTGAGTATCTAGTAATGTCCTCGTAGAGATCCTGGAAAGGGTCCCCATCCGTGTGAATAACAAAATTGGACGTGGTGGGGGGGAAGTAACAAGTGGCAATGTAGATATCCCAAAGAGGTGGGTGACGAAGGATTTTAATCCATAAAAACCTGGAGTGGGGTCAGTCGAAACCAAAGAAACCGAACCCTGGAGCTTATCCTTGATAAGAGCAGCAACACCTCCTGATCCTCTAACCCCTCCAAAGCGTCGAGTGAGTTGTCGACAACTGGACCACCAAAAGTAACCAGAGATAACTGGAAGGGCCTGCTCGGGACTCTCGTGCGTCTCACAGATAAGAATGATGTCATGTCTACCAATCACATCAAGAAGGGACCTTGGGGCAGACCACATCATACCATTGTAGTTCCAGCAAGCTATAGCTAGCTTATCTGCCACCCCCCTTCCGTGCCGATGGAGTCATTTGTTAGGCAAGGGTTTGGACCAACCAGGTGGGGGAGAGTCCCTAATCACTGCGCGCAAATTACGAATAACTGCCCTTTTGTTAGCTTTCCTGGCTGCGGCTACTTGTTCCCTAGATTTCTTCAATTCTTCAACCTGGAGTCGCATAAGGTCCTCATCAAGGTAGATCTTGTCTTGAAGAGTAAATAATTTTCGTTTGGCCCTCAACGCCTTCATACGCTCTTCCGCATTTTTGAAGCGTATGACCAATGTGGAGTCGGGAGAGAACCATGCCCTCTCGAGAGTAACATCTGTTAACTCAAGAGTGTTGTGAATGAAGGCATTTCCATCTTGAAGCGGATCAATAGGTTTGAGCACCCCACGAACCCTAAGATTGAGCGCTTTCGCATTACAAATTCTTTCTTCTTCAAATTTAGCTTGGACAACCAACTCAACTATGGGAGGGGGGTTCTTCTTTCTGGCTACAACCTGAACCCAAGATTGTTGGTCAGCTAATTTTTGGCTTTGTGCAGTTGATGCTTCTTTGAGACGTTCCTGCTCAGCAAGAAGAACAGCCTGTTCATCTCGAATTTTTAAGATTTCAGAGTGTAAATTCGCGGAATTCTGAGGAGGCTGTTCGGTATGTGCAGTCTGCAATTGAGTAATGATAGCTTGCTGATCTTGAAGTTTAATTTGGAGATCTGCGATAATGCGGCTGCCGTCTTTCACTTGGTCTTGCAAGGAGAGTATAATACTAGCTTGTGTGTCTAGCTGTTTCTGGAGAGAATTAATCTGTTTAGACAAACGCTGGTATGAAACTGTTGTGTGAAAGCGTTGGATAGATTTAAGAGGAGAAGCCCATGTTTCCTCCATTCCTCCTTCATCAAGTATCCCCATAACACACGAACACCAATAAATCCCCTCTCAAGTGTAGCAGAAATCCTCCTCGAGCGTAGTAGAAATCCCCCTCGAGCGCAGCAGAAATCCCCTCCCGAGCGTAGCAGAAATCCCCCTCGCTGCAGCAGAAATCCCCTCCCGAGCGCAGCAGAAATCCCCCTCGTGCGCAGCAGAAATCCCCTCCTGGGCGCAGCAGAAATCCCCTTCGTGCGCAGCAGAAATCCCCCTCGCTCGCAGCAGAAATGTGTTTTTAAAACAAATTTCTGTGTTTTTAAAGAAGAGTTTCCACAGTTGCTCATCCATAGGGTTGGTATCACTCGAGGACTTAGCCTTCTCAGGCTTGGCGATCGAGTAACATCCTATATCTGATTCTATCATAGCATTAAAATCCAGCATGGAAAACTCATCCTCCAGGTGCAGCTCATCAAGGGTTTCTTCCATCAGCCCCACTCCTCCTATTTCCTTTGCCCCATCGATGATATTGACAGAGTCCATGGGTTTCTCCACATCCCGGATCCTTTCAATAAGAAAGGTAGAAGGTTTCTCATTAAAAATATTTACCCTCATCCCCCTGAAGGGGACTTCCAGATGTGAATAATCAAGGGACAAATAGCCCCAAAGCTTGGCAGTGAATTCCCTAGATAAACACATGCTAAAATAGGGCTCCAAGTCAACTACCACAACTTCTTGGATTACCGTAATCTGCGGCATCTTATGCAGCACGATTGGGATATCCTTTATAACCCCGACAGTCCTGACCGGAGTTCCATCCAACTGGAGTACCTCGGGGCTGCTGCTTATATACTCCATGCCCATAAATTCACATACAGCTTTAGGCATGACAGTAGTTGCAGCGCCAAAATCAACCATACAATTGTGTACTACCCACCCTTCCATTCTGAGAGAGAAGTAAAACGGCGGTGGCCTGTTCTTTCCCATGGCAAACGTAGTTAGTGGTTGCGCCAAAACGGTTTGGGTTAGTCTCCCCTTGCCTTTAACGGTCTTGAGGGACTCTTGGAGTAGATCAACTTGGCCGGGTAATTGTAATGCGTCGAAGAGACTTACCTTAGCCGGAGTCCTCCTTAGCTCTTCGACAACGTTGTATATCTCAACACCTGGTTCTCTCCCGTATTTGGCGGGTTCATACCGTGTCCGGTATTGCTGAGTAGCTTCCACTCTCTGGCGCTTGGTGATTGAGGGGTATCGTAACTTCTCCCACGCCTGATCCCTCACTTCAGCCAGGGGTTGAGAGGTGGAGGCTTTTGGCCGAGGGGCTATTGTACTTGCCCTTGAGGGCAAGTAATATTTTAATCGAGCATTGTCTGAGGGTTCTCTAGCCGGAGCTGGTTCTCTTCCTGAAGGCGTTGCTGCCTTGTTGGCCTATTGCTTAGGATCGGCTGGCACTTTAAGTGGTTCCATCTGAACCGGATCGACCTCAATTGGCCTTCTACCCGTCTTTGTCAGGACAACAACCTGTTCAATAGGGGAAACTATACAATCATGGTCATCTTCCATCATCATATTTAACTGCCCATCAGAGTCGTCTGAAAGCGTTTGAGCATAGTTCTGGTGGACTACACAGGCTTCTTCATTATGCGGGTCATTGCAGGTAGAGCACCAGTTAGCCTTGCTGGATGTACCGACCTCATCATATTCCAAAACTGCAGAATTTCTCTCATGAGGTCTGCCAGTAGGAGCAGTTTGATCTCTTGTGATTTGAGGAGGCCTTCGTGGTGGATAATTTTGGTCTCGGAATTGGCTTTTCTTCATGATAGCCATATCATTCGCCATACTCTTCATAAACCCGTACATATCTCTTACCTCTTTAGCCTGTTGTGGATTTAGCGAGGCATGAGCCGGAGTAGCTGGTAATGATAACGATGCCATTGGAGCAGGTAGTGCCGGATACTGTGGAGGCGCCGACAGTTGTGGGACCGCATGGGTAGGTTGCTGCGGCATCTGTACCCGAGACTGCGGAGTGGGCACAGCTTGATTTTGTGGGCCATGCACCCATGGCTGACTGGGGTAGGTCAATGATACAGCAGAACCGGGTGCTGCTTGATTTTGTGAGTCATGAACCCACGATTGACTAGGGTATGTCAACGGTATAGAAGAACCAGATGCACTTGGATACATGCTCTGAGGAAAATCTGGGTAAATCGGAGTTGTCGCCTTAGGGGGCATCCTTCCGACGGCTATCAGGTCTTCTTCTGATTTCTGTGCTTGTTCATACAGATCTAGAAATGTATTAATATTGGAGTGTCGGATGCTTATGTTGATATCCGTATGGAACGCTCTCAAGTAATAGAATGCGGCCTGACGTGGGGTGGGCTTAAGGTCTTCAGGGACTCTCATCCAGGTCCGATCGAACTTGAGATTGAAATCGGGTATTTCTTCTTGGGGATGCCTCTGTATACCAGTGAATTGGTGTAACAGGGAGAAGGGGTCCGCTTGCTCATGGAAACCTCTTACTAATTTCCCAGCCAGTTGGTCCCACGAAGTGATGGTACTCGGCGCGAGTGATCGGTACCAATAGAGGAGCTTACCTCTTAAAGAGAGAACCAACAACTTAACCATGACATCTTCGTTGGTAATCTCGTGAATTGTTGTCAATCCTGCAACATCTTGGATATGCTCAGTCACTGTCTTTCCCGTACCATTGTCGGTGGGCAGAGCTTTCAAGGCCACGGGAGGTACTCTATGCTGAGCTTCTAGATTTAGGGGGCCGGTATGGTCCCAGGTCACAAACTGCCTGGCGGGAGGTGGCTGCGCCATGGGCGGTGGAAGGTTTCCCTGGAGCGGTGGCGGTAATGGCTGAACAGGAACAATGGAAACACTTGGTACCCTGATATCAACGTCAGGTGCGGCCTCAGTGTGTTGACGATCCGGTGAATTAGGCGGAACTGGAGGTAAGCTAGTAGCTGTGCTATCGGGAGTTAGACCCCGTGTAGCAACAGTAGCTTCCTGCGAGGATGTTCCGTCCAGTGGGTTGTCCGGCCTGACCACTCTAGGACGCTCTCCAAAGGCGTCAATGTCAAGTTCATAGAACTCGGATTCTTCTTCTGAGTTTCTAGCTTGTCGCCTCGTACTCATGGAGGCGTGATCTTTCAGGCTGGTCTGCGAGGCTTGGATATATCGAATTTCGTATGAGTCGCTAGATGTTCAAATTTGTCAGTAGTAAGACGAACATCACTTTCTTATTACTTCTTATGTAGTGGAACGTTTGAGTCCCACCGAGCGTGCCGGAAACTGTTGGTCAGAGATCTAACTTAGGTAAGGATTTGGTATTTTAGTGCGCCTTAGACCCGACCAACATTGAAAGGCCGAGAGGAAGAAATGCCTCCCGTGCCAATCTCCAGAGATGGGTTGGTTCCCTTGCTATTCTAACTAGGGGGTTTTGAGATTAAGGAATTGAAAGGAATGGGAAATGACTGAAAGAGATGGGAAATATGGCCACAGGCCGGATAGAATAGGGGTGATGGACTAACAACACGAAAACTCTATTGCATTCTAAACCAAATAGCCCTCAAATACAGATAACTAATAGAAATTTAAACCAGAATATCTAACATGTATAATCTCCAAGATTACTCCAGAGTTACTACCTAATCAGCAACTAAAGCCAGATATTAGAATTGCAGTTACAGTTTAAAGTAAGGAACGATAGAAGACAAGCAATAGAAGACATACACATGAAAATAGAAGTCCAAGTCTAGAGCCAGATATCAACTGTATTGATAGCAGAATTCAGGATTTCATTTAGCCTCTAGCAAACATCCATCATTTTACAATAAAAGAGCAGCCTTATATAGAGAATTCTGCCGCTTGAACAATAAATGCTCATAAACAGAATAGGGCGGTGGAAGCCAAGATAAACATTACAAGGTGATACGACCGCGAGATATTAAACAGGTATGGCAAGGGCTGGTGACTCCTCAAAATGTCGTTGAATGTCTTCAATGCCCTGACATACTTGACTTGTTGGCGCAGTCTCCTTACTTGTAGGAACCGCCTTTGTAGAAGATATGCTTGAATTCCCGAAACTTCTAATCCAGAAGCTTCCCAATAACTGTGGGTGACCGGGTAAGGATATACTCCAAATTGCTGAGGTGGAATTCTTCCGGAAGAAACCAGCACCAAAGTCAATCTGATATACTGGCAGAGTGCGCCCGACCTCTGGCGCAAGTTTAGAGTGCGCCCGAGCTCTGGCGCGAGGTCAGAGTGCGCCCGAGCTCTGGCGGCGCAAGTTCAGAGTGCACCAGAGCTCTGGCACAATTTCAGAGTGCGCTCGAGCTCTGGCGCGAGGTCAGAGTGCGCCCGAGCTCTGGCGCAAGTTCAGAGTGCACCCGACCTCTGGCGCAAGTTCAGAGTGCGCAGCCTTGGGCTCATCCAAAATGAGGTGTTAAATTTGCCTAAAGCTGAAACTTCATGATTCCTTTTGCGGAAGCTTTCTCACAAGGCTAATAATACACCATGTTGAAGAAATGGCAACAAGGTGTTGATTCTCGATTTGGACAAAAGTGCAATTTTTTTCACATCATAAGACTGAATTATTTGTAGCAAGTATTCATGGAGGAAATTCTTGTCAAAAACAGGAACTTGTGCAGTGACTCTCAATCTTGCTTTCTCCAATGACGCCTTTAATTTAAGATTTTTTGGATTCACTTGCTACCATTTCCGGCAAAACTCTCCTTTAGGTTGAGTGAATGTTATATCTTTCAATGCCACTTGTTCCTTTTCTTCTTCACTCATATGGTCACTTTGTTCTTTCGATGTCTTTTCCTTGTGAACTTCACTATAAAGTTCTTTTCGTTGTTCTTTGGGGGGTTCCTTTTGATGCTCTTGGGGTGTTGCATTTGTTTTGCCATCCTATAACCACATCCACCACCACGTCCTCGCCATGGTCGATAACCATGTCCTCTCCAAGGTCGATAACCATGCCCTTGCCTCTATGGGTATTAGATTGGTTATGAGCTTCTTGTAAACTTTGGATCTTCTTGTCTTGTCCAATATTTCCTCTGGTGCATTGGACTTGGTGAATGCTCAATTCTTCCATATGTGCTCATGGAAATCCCCTCCCCCACTCATACTTAATAAGCATTCATCTTGGTCAGCTATTGCACAACTCAATTGTACCACTATACGATTCCCTTCAATCTAGACTATACGGTTTTCTCCTTTTCACAATCGTTCGATCTTCTTCTGCATTGCTAATTTGATTGTAATCAAAAACCCATCTAGAAATGAGTAAATCTCATGTTCAGCTACTTCTTCTAGAATGGAATCGGTGAATGGGATCAGAAAGGGATCCTTAATTGTTATTGCGCTTAGACTTCAAAAGTCTACGCATATGCAAATTTTAGTTGCTTCCTTCTTCAAAGTAATCACAATTGGTGATACCCAATTGCTCATTGTGACTTTGAAGATGATGTTGACATCCAACATCTTTTCTATTTTCGCATTTACCAAAGCCACATACTTTGGATTCATCCTATAGGGCCTTCTTCTTACTGGTTGGGCTCCTGACATTAATTGAATCTTACGAACACATAATTTTGGAGGTATCCCTTTCAAGTCCTTATTCGTCTTGGCGAAGACATCCTTGTATTGTAAGAAAATTTTGAAAGTTGTTGCTTTCAATATAGGATCCCAATCGTCTTCGCAATGGATTATCCTTCAATATTTCTCCGTTCCTAAGTTCACTTCTACTATTTTCGGTCCTTCATATTTTATAGTTTCCAGTTCCACCTTTGCCTTTGCCACATTTTTAGGATGTGCTAGTTTTGCATCAATCTTTGCATCGCCAAATCCTCTATCTTCTTTCTGACTTCTATCTTCTCATCTTGGGTTTCTAAAGTCTCCTCTGTTTGAATATAGAGACATGTGGGCTGAAACATTTCATACTCCATTTGCCAATGGAGAAGTCCACTATCTGATCGATTGTCATCTTCACTACACTCCTCAAGGTACAACATTCCTTCCTCATTTGGCTTGTACTGCTCTTCCTCTTCTAAAGAACTTCCTGAGTCGTGGCCAAATCTTCACTGATTGTTTGATTCCTAGGGTTGATCATATATTTATGCTATCCCTTTTTTAATGTTAATCGATCTTTTTCATAGTTGTGATTTACTTTGGCTAACCTTAGCCATCCCCTTCCCAACAATGCATCGTATGCTACCTTTTGTATTGTAATCACAACGAAATCCAAGACGAATTCTTGGTTAGCAATTCTTACTTTTTGGGCTGTTAAAACTCCTTTCGTTTCAATTCCATACTAGTTGGCGCCATTTAATTTAAGGCGCCCATAGAAATGGAGCCCCAATCTCCTTCCACATTTTCTTTGGGAGTACATTAACACTTGACTCACCATCCACAATTACTTGTGTCAACTTATGCTCTAGTATTTCCATATGAACCAATGCGACCTTTTTCCCAACCTCAATTATCAAAACTATTGGATCAATGAAGTGATCCTTCTTTTGTACTTCCTCCACTAGCTAGCTCCGCAATTCCATCACCCTTTGAGGCTACAATTCCTCTCTTATAGTCACTTGCAATGATGGTATGGCACCCAATAGACTTGCCACTTTTACCTCCACCGTCGTATTTAACACTTACACTGCCAGTTCTTGTGTTGACACTTTTTCTTTTGAGCCTATTGGTTTCTTCAACTTCTTATGCTCTGCCAATCTTCTTTGTTTGGCTTTCTCCACTTCTCTCCAATCACCTGTTGTGCCACCTGCCATCTTTCCTTCTCTATGGCAGGTTTCGGATAATTATCCTTCTTGGCTTGACTCCTTGTCACGACCAATACATCCTTCTCTTTTTCCTCATTTTCCATAGGAGATGCATCAATGCCAAGAAAGTTGACATTGTACAAGTTGTACTCGCCTTCTTCGAGAAATTGACCTCCTTGTTGTTGCTTGGGCTGCACCATCGGGACATGTACATTGCGTTATTTCTTGTTGTCCCATTTGTTTGAGGAGCTGGGCAATTTTTTGCAAAATGCCCCCATTCCTAGCAATTGTGATGTCGTATGACTAGTCTACCCTCCAAATCACAACCGAATCTGACCTCCTTGATGATTGCCTTGGTATGGCCTGCCTCCTTGGTGGTTATTCCTATAACCACCACTAGTTGCACCTTGTCCATTCCTTTGGGTTTTTGATTTTTCTTCTTCCTCCAACACAGTGAAATTTTGGTGCCTTGCCCCTTCAAATTAAATGGACAATCAGTAATCTCATGTCCCAACACATCGCATATATTACAATATGCGTTCCTAGGACAATTCACATTGGTGTGTCCCTCGGACTTGCAGTTTGTACACCATATGTCTTTTTGATCTCTCTTGTCTTCACCCTTAACTTCCTTCATTATATATCATACTCTTTTCTGAAGGATTGGATTTCGTCATCTATATCGCTATTCGAATCTTCATTCTTAGGATGACCTACAATTCCGGATATTGTCTATTTCGCCTCACTCTCAAAGTTCTTTGCTTTTTCTAACGCTTCTGCATATGTTGAAGATGGAACTACCTTCATCTTCTTTCTGTACTTAGGCAATAGTCCATCAATGAGCTATTTCCTAATCAAACCATTAGCCGGTGGCATTTGCATTTTATCAATCAACTGCTTCAATTTTTTATTATATACTTTAACATCTTTGTCTTTTCCTTGCTTCATAGCATATATCTCAATGATGATCTCTATATCATCCCTCAAGGGTCAAAATTCATTTATGAATTTTTCTATCATGGTATTCCATAGCCGAAATGTTGGTGTATTTTCTCTTTTCAAATACCAGTCTATTGTGAGTCCTCGTAATGTGGCAGGAAATAATTGCAACCATTCAGCAGTTTGCCTTACTCTATTTGCTTTCCAAATGGTGGTGCATGTGCCAATGTGTCTTACTAGGTGCTATTTCCCTTCTCCAGTGAAAGGTGGGCATTTTTGTTTGCCTACTCTATTGGCAATGTTTGCCATTGTTGGAATTCCTTCTTTGTCACTTGACGATTGTTCCCTTGGGATTTCTGTCCAATGTCTTTCTACCGTTGGTTGGTCTTCTTACTGTTCTTCTTGTGCTTTTGTCCTCGGTATTTTATTTTCTCCAAATAGTCGTCTTCCCAATTCTCACACAACCTCCTTTGTTGATAAAAGAGGTGTGGCTCTGGTCTACTTCCCTAAGTATCTACACGCGATTTCTCCAATGCCTGACTCCCATCCTTTGCACCCCTTGGCAAACTCCTTGTCGCTTGCTTAGGTGTTACCATTTACTCTGTTTCCTCGCACACTCCTACGTTAGCGTCCTCACGCGAACGACTTCTTCGACTACTTGTTGCTATCTTTGCACCTCATCTTCTATACTTAACAACAGTGTTCCCCACCTCTTAGTTTCTCCCTCTTCTGGAGCCCACACTTGTTTTAGTATTGGTTCGTCCATCTCTCGGGACTAAAATTTTGTGTTGTTCACATTCCCTCTTTGACCAATCCTTGTACTTCTTACTGGAACCTGATCCTCTCTGTGATCTCTTCTATGCCCTCACAAAATTTTATTTGTCATCCACCCTTATCTCCTTCTCATTACTATCCTACTGAATCAAATCCTTCTTGTTCCAACAACGACAATGGCGCCAAATGTAGCACAAGTGGTAGTATTCCCAGTAAGGGAGGTGGCGATAGATTTAGGAATGGATCACCTAAACCATTAGCATTTCCACACTTCAAACTTTAGTTGAAAGGTCTTTAATCAATCAACATTCAAGGACATCAACCATACAATGTACGATTACCCAATCGTACAATCACCTCTAAGCTTACAACTCACTCACAATCGTATGGTTCTTCATAGGCAGTAATTGTTCCTTTATCAGACATATAGTTCATAGCAATCATATGATTCACAATTATTGCTATAATGTAATATTCTATTGTACAATTCCCAACTGATCTAAGGTACGAACTTTTCTGCTATTGCACAATCACAACTTACACACTTGATTTATTATCATCTCGTGCAAACCTTTGAACTATGCAATTGTTCGAACCAAACAATAATAATTATACCAACTCCCATGCAATAATCCAATGAGTAGTTATTCTTCGACTTCCATCCTCCATGCACTCCATTGCAACTATGTTGTCTATAACCTGCAGAAGATAAAATCCTATACCAAATCCTACCTGTTGATGAGTCTTAAGTCCATAATTGAGAAAATCAGAATCTGATCGGAATTGGCTTGGAAAAGAATGGGGAAAAATCAGGAATCAGGAAAAAAATCGGCAATTTTCATTGAGAAAACCGAATAAAATGCAAATTTTCATTGAAAAAACTTTTTCATGCATATCACAATTTTTTGGCAAAAAATCGGCCAAATCGGCGAAAAATCGGCCAAGCTGTGAATCGGGAAAAATTGGCTCAAATCGGGATTTTTTAAAGATTTTCTCAACTATGTTCTTAACCATTGCACGAAAGCTATAATTAACAAAACGTGCAAACATCATAAAATAGTCAAATTATCCATACACGCATAGACAAAATTGAATAAACAATTGCATTGATATTCATCTTTAATGTAACCAACAACATGTAGATATAAGCTTAGTTGAGAAAATCGCCAAAAAATCGTCAAAATCGCGATTTAATCGGGTCTCATTGCCGGGCCGATTTAATCGGCATCGTATCACGAGTCCGCCAACTCATTGGCGATTTTTTGAAAAACGGGATCGGCGATAAAATCCGCAAAAAATTTGCAATTTTTTTTTTTTCAAGCTGTGGCCAATTTAGGGTTTTTTTATGCAAGCCCATTTTTCAGCTGTTAATGTTTGAACTTCAAAGTTTAAATTTTAAACCCTAAATCTGAAACCCTAGTTTAGGGTTTGTTTTTTTTTTTTTTTCTTTTTTAAGTAAATATTGCTGCCTGATAACTATGAATGCAAGCCCATTTTTCAACTGTTAATATTTGAAACTTTGAAGTTTAAACCCTAAACCCTAGGCTAGGCCCTAGGTTTTTTTTTCCTCCTCTTTTTAAGTAAATAAGTAAATATTGTTGCCTGGTAACTATGTCTGCAAGCCCATTTTTCAGCTGTTAGTGTTTGAATTTGAAACTTTGAATTTTGAACTTGAAGTTTAAACCCTAAACCCTAGTCTAGGCCCTAGGGTTTTGGGTGTAGGATTTTTTTTTCTCCTCTTTTTAAGTAAATATTGCTGCCTGATAACTATGTATGTAAGCCCATTTTTCAGCTGTCAATGTTTCAATTTTGAACCCTAAACCCTAGCCTTTTGGTTTAGGGTTAGGTTTTTTTTCCTTTTTTTCAAGTGATTGTAACTTTGTTGTTACTTGTTTCAATGTGCAGGCATATAAAAAATGAAACCTTTTTTTCCTTGTTGTTACTTGTAAATTTGTACCTTTTCATATTATAAGCAATACAGGATGTGTTTTGTCACTTTCATGTGTACTTAAAGCTTGAGCCTTGTATGATGTCTTGACTTAAATTGTTGCTTTTATTGCAATATTTGATTTGCATAATGTTAATTCATTGTAATTTGCATGAAAAAAAAAAAATCGCTTTCTTCGGTTTTTTTCTTGCCGATTTTCCCTGATTTTTTGCTGACTTTTTCCCCAGCCGATTTACTACCCGATTCTGATTTTCTCAACTATGGATATAAGTACAAAATATGCCTGATTTGATACAATGACAATCACACAACATGATTACATCTGCAATCAGCATTACGGTACTACGAACTCATAGTATTCATCAATCTTCCTTTGCACCTTTCTTCTCTAGGAACAACAATGACAAACTCAAAAATTGAATGGGGGTTCTTATAATGCCTGTCCTAGGCCATTCCAACCGGTTCCTGGGACAGCGCACTGATTACAACTGTCACCCTAAAACTGTCATTCATAAATTAACCTTATTCTCCTAAAGTCTAGATTTGATTTTTATTAAAGCAAATTTCATTTACATTTCCCTAATTTTGGCTAATTTCATTTAAATCTACTTTTTGCATTTCATGTTAATTACACTTAATTTTTTTTTTTAAATTGGTTATATGGGAGTGAAACGGGTCCCACCCGTATTACGTCATCACCACATGGTGATATTACAACAAAGCTCGGATATTATCCATGTATCGCTTGCAAGATTTGTACCTGGGTCTCCTCCTTTAATAAGGAATCTAACTAGTTGAGCTAATGCCACTTGATGCTAATTACACTTAATTTAATGCCAATTTCATTTCGCATTTTGCTTTTCAAAATAACAAAAACCTATCAAAAAGCATACAAAATTTATCAAAATTTGCAATTTGACATCTATACAAAATTTGCATTTTCTTTTTCTGAGAGGCAGATTTAATGCCTACAGAGAAAACAAAAGCCAAAGAAGAAGCTGATGTGCAATTGGCTGCATTAAAACAGGAGTTTAAGGGGAAAATGCAGAAGCAAGATGATCTTCTTGCACAGCTGAAATCTGAATTGGCAGTATGAGAACAGTTATGTGAAGCTAAGGAAAAGGAGCTAGAACATAAGCAATAGTTGATAGCAGAACGAGATGAAAAATTGACTGTTGCAGCTAGGATTGAGGCCGCATTGAAACAAAAGATCAATACTTCTTCATAGAGGAAAAAAGAGCTTCTTGAAAAACTAACAGAGATGGAAAAAAAGGCTAATCATTATGGGTTGGAATATGGCAAATACTGCAACTATGCATAGAAGCTCAGAGATGAGAGAGCGGCATTGAGGATGCAGATCACGGAAATGGGAGGAGCACTTACTCATACCACCCAAGACCTGAGTCCCTAAGAGAATTTAGCACCATGGTAGAAGTCGGCAAGGACATCGACTGAGCAAGAGAGGAGAGCAGATGTAGGCAACAAATCAGCACATCAACGGAAGAAGAAATAATAATGAAAAGTGCAAAATATGCACTAAAGTTTTGTATTGCAATTGTGTAATGAAATGCAAATGAAATGTATGTTATATATGGTGTAATGCAAGGAAATGTAATTGAATAAATATTTGCAATAGTCTAATGTTTTGAAAAGATAGTAAATGTACATCCAAGGGGGAATTAGTTAGAGTTAAGGGGTATGGGCGACCATTGTTATCAACCGTCTACTCAAGTCTTTATAAGGAACCCCATTTCAATTAAAAGGTATGATTGGGTATCTAGTTTATAGCATAGAGGAGAGCGTCCAAAATATAGAGCAGGCCATTGTAAGCATATTGCAAGCAGCATAGAAGGATTGCAAGGGTTCTATTGTGGAGTTGCAAACCTTGACATTGTAATGGCTGTTCAGGCATACAATTAATGCAAATACAATCTGATTGCAATCCAGTTGTGTATACCCTTGTGTGATCTGGTTATATTGTTTATCTTGTGTATGCATATTGTGTTCTAAGTGTTGCAGGTTGGTTGCTGGCCTTGGAGAGCAAGGAAGACGAAGTTCAAGTCAGTTCGTTATTCTCTGATGATTGTCATTCAAATCCAATCGCCGTACAGTCAGTTGTCTGATTAAAAATTGACCGTTCACATAGAATTGACATCACCGTTCAATTGGATCTTTCTGTTCATATGCATGATTGCCATATAGCTGGTCATTGTCGTTCAACTGAAGAATTGTTGCCATACAACTAGAAACTATTGTCGTTCAAATGATGTCGTACAAGCATGATGATGCTTGTTGATAGCAGTCTTGTTTGGTCTTAGAATCTATCACTCTTAACTGTTGGGAATCTCACCACTGTGCTACAATAGTGGACACAGGTACTTTCAGTTGTTTGTTGATGACTACTCACAGAGGATGTGGGTATATTTCCTACCACTCAAGTTAGAAGTCCTCATGAATTTCCAACACTTCAAGAAGCTTGTTGAAATAGAAATTGGGTGTCATATTCGAGTCCTTCGATCATATTGAGGGGGGAAAATACATCCAACGATTTTCAAGATTTCTTGCACAAAATAGGATTAAGCGACAACTTACTACTCGCCTACACTCCACAACAGAATGGGATTGTTGAGAGAAGAAACCATTCCATCATGGAAATGGTTTGTTGCATGCTCATAGGAGTTGGTCTAGAGCAGCAATATTGGGCTGAAGCTGTCTCTACTACAATGTATCTTCAAAATAGTGCGCCAACAAAGGCACTGTTGGTCACAAATCTGCCATAGGAAAGGATTTTGCAATGTATAGGTGCCCTAGACTTGGACCAACACTGAAAGGCCGGGGGGAAGAGATGCCCTTCATGCCAATCTCCGGAGAAAGGCTGGCTCCTTTACTAAACTACTTGGGGTTTTAAGCTAAGAGTGCAGGAAAGAGATAAAAAGAGCAAGGGTGCAGGAAAGAGATAAAAGAATGAGGGTGCAGGAAAGATAAAATGTACAGAAAGAAATGTAAATGTTTGATTTAAAGGGGAAGAACCAACAACACGATTACTAACTAATACCTTGAAGTAGCAACTAAGAAATAAAACATAAATGAACACCGTGCTAGCTTCCCTATGTATCCTCTGGAAGAGTTCCAAGATCCACCTATTTTCCTACGCCTAAATCCAGATTTCAGAATTACAGCAGTTGGGAAAATATGCGAATATAGCAGATTCACTAACCACAGGCAAGCATACAAGAAAACTAACACAACATTTTTCCCCCCTATGTATCCTTCAGGAGAATTCCAGGGTTCTGTCCCCAATCACATTCCTAAATCTAGGATTCAGAATTACAGTACACAAATGAAGACAAAATAGCAGAAATAATCATAGAAGGTAGCATACAAGAGAGAAATGAGGCCTAAATTTCTTGATATCAATTGCAAAAATCAAGTTACAACAGCTTTCTAGCAAAAGTTCTCCCCCGTTTTCATTACAATGCTAGGGTTTTTATAGAGGACCCTCCCCTCTGCACTATTAATGAATCAGATTTACGAGGACGCTAGGGCGGATCCGGTGATAATGCTCGACTACTTTTTTACAACTGAACTTTCTTATCTAATTTCCAATACTAGATACAAGGCCGCGCTAAGCGGGGAAATTCACATTTATGAGTTGCAGGCCTGTCCTAGGTTACTCCGCAGAATACTCAAGTGGCTCCCAAAAGTTGCGTTGGCCATCCTCTGCAATCGATACTTCCCATCCTATTACTATAACTAGATACCGGGTGTTTCGAGGCAAAAAAACTGCATTTATGTGCCGCACAAATACCTTGGATAAATACCCAACCTTGGAATGTGTGCCCCTTGAAAACAACACCGTTGTCAAAAAAAGTTTCGAAGAGCTTCGCTGAGAAATTGGCCCGAACTGGCACTGGATTTTTGGCCGACTTGGCCGACTTGAGTTTTTTGGCCAACATAAAGGGTTTTGGCCGACATTGAGATTCTAGCCGACGTTGGGATTCTGGCCGACATTGGGATTCTGGCCGACGTTGGAATTCGTTCCTGGCCGACATGGAGGTTCGCGGCCGACATTAGCTATTTTGGCCGACGTGAGGTTCGCGGCCGACTTGAGCTTCGGGGGCCGACATGGAGCTTCGGGGGCGAAGTGAACCTTTTGGCCGACGTTTAACTTTTTGGCCGACGTGAGCTTCGGGGCCGACTTTGCATTTTTTGCCGACGTTGGATGCTTTGGCCGACATGAACTTCGCGGCCGACATGAGCTTCGGGGCCGACATGGAGCTTCACTGGCGAAGTGGAGTTTTTTGGCCGACTTAGGCATTTTGGCCGACGTTGAACATTGTGGCCGACATTGCACTTCGGGGCCGACATGGAGCTTCGGGGCCGACATGGAGCTTCGCTGGCCGACATAGGCATTTTGGCCTAAGTTGAGCTTCGCTAAAGTGGAGGCCCGAAGTGGCAGTTCGGCCAAATTCTGGGCGAAGTGCCCCTCTTGCCTTAAAACTTTTTCTGCCAACTGGAGGTTCGCTAAAATTGTGGCCGAAGTGAATGCTTCTCTAAAATTCTGGCAAAGTGGCCCTACTGACTTAGAAAATCCCGACAACTTACAATCACAGCTTTGCAAATTTTTTGCCCGAAGTAGGTGCTTTGGCAGCTTCGCGAGCGAAGCTCCTTCCATGCCTTAGAAATTTTCCGGGCTCGAACTTAGGCTTTTCTGCCCCTTCTTTGCGACGTTGCCCCTTTCCTTCTTTTTGTTCAGCGAAGCTTCTTATCTTACCTTGTTTTGCTGGCGAAGTGACCTGCCAACCTTAAACTTCTTTCACCATCGAGACGGGGAGGTTCGTTGGAGTTGGGGCCGAAGTGGAGGTTCGGCGACCAAAGAGCCCGAAGTGGCAACTTCGGCAGCATTCTGGGCGAAGTGCCCCTCATGCCTTAGAATTTTCTTCAAGCCCGAAGTGGACTTTTGCTGGCTTTGGTTCCGGGGCCATAACTTTTGATCCGTTGACCCGATCACCTATTGTAATATATTGCCGGAAAGCTTGCGAAAAGATCTACAATAATGAGACATCAAAAGATCAATTCGTCCACTTTATCATCCCCATTTAGGGCCCACAAAAATGCCAACATCTCTGAATGCTCTTTGCTGCTTTAAGGCTCCACACTTAGGTAAAATTTTGTCAAAAAATTTAATGTGGCAAAAATGCCAATAAGCACTTCAAGGGATTATACCTAAAGAAGCTTGGTCTAGGAGGAAACCATCAATTGTGCATTATAGAGTCTTTGGATGTAAGGCATACATGCATGTGCCAAAACAAAAGAGGGCCAAGTTGGATGCAAAAACTCTGCCTTGGATATTTCTTGGGTATGATGCGTCAAATGCTTATCGACTTATTGATCCAGTCATCAAGGATATACATATAAGTAGAGATGTGGTATTTGATGAAGAATTAAGACAAATACCGATTATTCTAAGGAGTCTAATGATGTCACATCTCCGGTTGTGAGCATTGAGTCAAATGAGGAAGTTCATGAAGAAGTTTAGACGATGAGTTAGATTCAGAAGTTGTTGATGAACTAGTAGCAGATTCGGTAGCGGTCGCTCCATCACAACAAAGGGAGACTCCCAATGGATCACTAATACTCTCATAGATGCTAAACTTGATGCACTGCTTGACTTCACTTCCACATGACCTCGTACTCGTAGTAGTACATGGTAGGAAGTAAATATGGGCTTGAGGACTTTAGTAGTGAAAGGTTTAGAATCAGCATCAGTGATCGACAACAAGTGGGCTAAGTGCAATCTTGTGTTGTTGGGCTCCACCCACACCCGACCTTCTGATCACTTTGTGGGTTCTCAAGGTGGAGTACCTGCTTATAATGGTGATTTGGCATTTCCACAATCTAGTCCTTACCTGTATCAGTAGGGCTATCCCTATCCTCCATTGGGTGTGTCTTAAGGTATCTAGCATATCTACCAGACTTCAATTTTGTCCAAGAATTTTATACTCCAATATGCAACACCTCTATATTCACAAGTAAATGCAAGACTAACAACAACGATGTATCCTCATGCAAAAGTAACACAAAGTGTTGTTGGATACCCTACCTCACCTGGATATACTATGCAAGGAACACATAGTGTTTAGTATAGCAGTCATGGATTGATGACAACAATAACTACATCACTATGGAGCATCGGTCCTAAATGCTGCTCAAACTTTAGGAGTAGCAACCAAGAGCCCAAGGATTTTATAATCCATATGCAACACCTCAATTTTCACAAGTAAATGCAGGATCAACAACAACAATGTATCCTCATGCACAAGTAACACAAAGTGCGGCTGGATACCCTACCTCACTTGAATATACTATGCAGGGAACACACAATGTTCAGTAAAGCAATCCTAGATTGATGACAACAACTACATCACTATGGTATATAGATGGAACATCAATCCTAAATGCTTCTCAAAATTCAGGAGTAGCACCCAA
This sequence comes from Wollemia nobilis, assembly GCA_028583015.1. Classification (NCBI taxonomy): domain Eukaryota; kingdom Viridiplantae; phylum Streptophyta; class Pinopsida; order Araucariales; family Araucariaceae; genus Wollemia; species Wollemia nobilis. Next base: position 21,789,004 of record JAQPPZ010017235.1, read on the forward strand.
GAGCCTGAGCCACTTCGATGGACACATGGTTGTAGGGCATTCCTAGAAAAACCAAATAATGTAATACAGGGGGATGCTAGTTAATTATTACATTATTTGCATAATATTTGAAGAGGCGGAATATAAAGAGACACGTTGGTCTTTGATGCATCAAGCGTCTCTTGAGAAACCAAGAGACATATTATTGTATACATTTGTACAACTAGATTGATTGAATGGGTAATATTTTCCTTTCCTTGCTCAACCTATCATTGTTTAATTTCAATGTCGAATTACTGAATCTTGTTGATCCAACCAGCTCTCTTTTCTCCTAATTATCCTTACAGGATGGCAAATTTGATGTCTAGATGCACCACAAACATCGTGGTTTTGCTCTGTGAAAGGTAATATTTGAACCTCCTTATGGATTTCATCATTGCAAACACCTGCTTTTCAATGAAAGATATAGGATGCTCATCCTATTTGTCATCTTCTTGTGCAAGGACTATGGCTATGTTGATGTCTGTCCCGAATACATACAATCTGAAATCCTTCAAGAAATCTGGTTTCACAAATATTAGGGCCTCGGTGATTGCATCCTTAATGCTTTGGAATGCCTATTTGCCCTCTGTCCAAGAGAAGTTAACATCCTTTTTCAACATTTTCGTTATTGGTTTTCGTCTACCTGCGAAACAGGAGATGGGATTGCTGCACTTGCACAAAAAATTTGCAAAATTCCCCACAAAGCATACGACTGCCAGTCAGAAATGGCGTCTAGCTTCGTTTTGAACAAGTCGTGGTGCGCTGGCAACCCTATCTCAGCTCCAAATCTTCTGCACTTCCCTTGCTTTCCACATGCAAATGCTCACGACAGAATGAGTGTTTCGTCCTAGTGTCTCCAATTTATAGACGTTTTTCGCCCTGATAACTGCCTGTTTAACTACTACTTATCACCCAGTCATCTGCATGCACGCCACGTCTCCAGTTTGCATGCACAAGATGCCTAGCATATTTTTCTTATTTTGTCTTTTTCCCTTGTTTTTGTCTTTTTCTATTTTTCTTTTTATTTTATTTTATTATTTTTTTTTCAAAACTGCGCTTTTTCCTTTAACGTCGTTGGGTGAAGCGCATGGCAATGCCAATGTATACTTCCAAATTATCCGAAGCGTGATCCTCTTGGTGATGGCTACCAGTTCCGTAACTGCTAAAATCATCGCCGTCCTCCCGTCCATCAGCTTGTCGATGATTTCGGTGATTGCCATGGTTACGAGGGGTTTCCATCTGAGGTTGTTCCTCACGTCTTACAGATCTGCGTTTGATGATACACCAATCTAGCCTTTTGTCTTCGCGAGGACGACTTCTGCCTTCTTCTGACTGACGACATGTCCCCTTCTCAGTCGTCTGGTAATTTATAGCTTGACGTGTACTTCTACTGTTGTCAACTTGATGTGTGCGGGTGTATTCCAGACGAGTTGTATTAGCTACAAGACGAGTTCTGCCACAGTCTAGACGTGTTGAATCATCATCCAAATGGGTTTTGCTAGAGTCTAGACGTGTTGAATCATCATCCAAATGGGTAGGCACCTCCTCGAGACATATTTGCATACTTCTTCCATCATTCTGTTGGATTATTATGCAGTCGTCAAGATAATAGAACACAACCCTTCCTTGCTCTTGATGGTTAGTCGTCCTCCTACTGGGATGATGATTTACCCTTTGTCCAATATTCTGATAGATACTTCCTGCACCCTGGCCTCTGCCTTGAAGTCTATCGATTTGTCGATGGAGTCGGACTGTTGCCTGTTGCCACATTTTGCATGGGGTGCCATGTTTTCAAAATTTTGTAAGTATGCTGCTCTCCCTTCCCTCCATCTCCTTTCCCTTTCTCCACTGTTCCCTTTCTCCCCTTCTGTCAGTTTCATTCCTCCCTTTTCCCCTTGTTCTTTCTGCAGTCAGAATTCCCAAAACAGATCTCACATTCCCTGAAAAATTCTAAGTCTAAGAGCGCAACCCGACTTCGCAGCGAAGTCGGGGTGCGCCCTTAGGTTCGAGCGCACTAGGGAATGCGAAGTGCGGAAGCAGACCGAAAATGAGCAGAATTTGGCTAAGTATGGGAGCGCAACCCGACTTCGCAGCGAAGTCGGGGTGCGCTCCCCGTCCTGTGCGCAGTTGGGAAGCAGTGTCTCCAGAAATCAGCTAAGTGCCGGAGCGCAACCCGACTTCGCAGCGAAGTCGGGGTGCGCTCCCCTTCTTGCGCGCAGTCCGAGCAGCGGCCAAATTGACTAAGTGTCGGAGTGCGCAACCCGACTTCGCAGCGAAGTCGGGCTGCGCCTCCGACCCGTGCGCAGTTGGGCAAGATCCATCAAGCAGCCCAAAACCTGGCTAAGGCACGGAGGCCTCCCAAACCGCTCGTTCCCCACTTGCGCTACCCAATTGCGCTCTGATCCCAGGCGAAGTTGGACATAAAGGAAAGACTGCCTTTCAAGGCAGACATGTGTCCCTCATCAGAATTTGACAAGTGTCCAGCCTCGGGATCCGAGCCGAGATGTGATGGGAAAAGGACAAGCATGGGCCGAGTTACTCTGTCGCAGCTACCCTCATTTAAGCCGACGCAAAGTCTCATCAACCGCACCGCCACGTAGCCGCCGAGTTTTCGGGTGGACCTTGCCGCAAGTACGGTCCTCGCCTATAGGAGTCAACATCAACGGCTCTTTTGCCGCTTTTGTCAGCTATTGTCTTGTCTGGGACTTTGTGCCCATAATTGTAATGGGGGGGAATTGCGCTATAAATAGCCGCACCACTTCATTGTAAAGGGGTGGAAGGGGGATATCCTCCTAGGGAACCATTGTAGCTATACGTTTGCTTCGAATGCAAGACACACACTTGGCTCTATTTTGCTGTTATCATTCTTTATGCTGCCTTTACTTGTCATTTCTGCCTCTTGTTGCTTATTTCATTGCTTACTCGTTATATCGAACTCGGATTCCAGTATTTGATGATTAAGTATTCCCGGAATGCATAGATAGAGGATACATAGGATGTATGACAGCTGTAGTTTCTATGGTGTGTTCTGTATTTAATTGTTGTTAGTAGTGGTGATTGATCGTTGTCGTGCTGCTTATTCCCCCCACCCAACTCAAATCACATTTGAATCTCTTTCCGCATTTTTATCTCTTTCCCGTACTCTTAGCTAAAACAATTGAGAAAACCCATAGGAAGCCGGCCTTCTCCGGAGATTGGCACGGAAGGCATTCCTTCCTTCCGGCCTTTCAATCTGGTGGGCGAATCTGGGGCGCATTTAACCAAATCCTTTCCTAATGGCAGATTCGTAACCAACAGTTTCTCTGGCACGCCCGGTGGGACATGGAAGTTTCCCACCCCAAAACAGAATCGAAGCACTGGTGTTCGCTTCATTGCTGTTAGAATCAGAACACCTGGCGACTCTGCAAGTACCTGAATATTCTCTGAGTCCGTGAAGACCGGTCCGAGCGCCTTCATGCATACAAGAAGGTGGAGAGCAAGGAATCCGGGAAACCAGCCTGATCTTTACGAAATTGACATTGCCGCTCCAGGAGAGCGCGTCAGGCTGGCCGACCACCAAGCTCGCATAGACGAATCCGAGCCCAAAATCGAAGAGGCCGAGGCTGAAGAGCAATCTACATCCTCGGACGGTACCGATACCGAGTACACTACCGGAGGAGAGGAAGAAATGGCTGCTCAGCAGAATGATGACGATCTCTTCCCGGCGGTAGACTCCACGGGGCCCTTGGCCCTAGTCGGACAACAAGCTGTGCCCCCCGCTGCCCTAAAGTCCATCCCTACTTACGATGGCTACGGCAAAACGGCGTACGAGCACATCCAGGACATTCTGGCCTTGGCTGCGCTACATTCCATCACGGACGAGAGTGTCAAGACCCGCCTACTGGCTCTTTCCCTAAGGGGAAAACTTCTCTACTGGTGGAGATCTCTCGCGGAGGGATCTATCACGGGGTGGCGCCACTGGTCGAGCGAGCTTGTAAAAGGATGCAACGAGTCCGCTGATCCCTCTTCGCTGTTGCATCGGTTCCAAAGCATCCAACGACACCCCCAAGAGGAGGTGTCGGACTTCAACATAAGGTTTGCGAGGTCTTGGAAACGAGTACCTCGCGAAATCGCGACCTTCGACGGGTCAAGGTCGCAGCACTACTACTTGAGGTCATTCAACTCTGACATCTGCCTACCGCTGAAGATAGCCCGAGTCGATTCATTCCCTGCCCCGTACGAAGCTGCCCAACAAGCCGAAATGGATATAATCTCCATAGGCAAGCTCCCGCATAGGGTACAACCACCCATTTACCCTGACTTTCCTCAATCCCAGTACCCATCGGCCTCTGGTGTGATGCCGTCATCTTCAAGTCAGCACCCCCAGCAGCCATGGAATCCGGCGCCAGTCGTAAACCCTTACGGCCCGCCACAAATTCATTATCCTAACCCGCCGCCTCCTCCTCCGCAGTATCCCGCACTCCCAGCTCCCCCTCAGTACGCGCAGTATTCTGCACCCCCGCCATTGGCTGCATTACCTCCGCCAGCTCAGTTGCCACCTGCAGACAATGATATTCAGAACAAAATCCTCCAAGAGGTACGGGCTCTGGCATCTGGATACCATACCATGTCAAATGACATGACTATACTGAAGAAGAAGCAGGCCCAGATGGAGTTTGTTCCAAGGAGGCCATATCCTCCTCCGGCACTGACAAAAGATCAAGCCGCAGAACGACAAGTTCAAAGGCACCCCCCTGCAAGAAATGCGGCCATTGAGGATCAACCTGGCACTTCTGACCAGGTTAACTGGTGCTCCACGTGCAACGACCCGCATTCAGAAGAAGATTGCACGCTGCATCAGCATTACCTCCAGACCCTGGCGGGCAGCGCCATAGAGGATGAACTTTACATGATCCTGGACGATGAAGGCAACTTTGCCGTCCCAGAAGAAGATCCGGCATTGCTCCCCGCCAAGGAGGACAGAAAGCCTGTTGAAGCTGCTGCGGCCCAAGCAAAGCCATTGAAGGTATACGCCAGAAGAGAAAAGGCGCAACCTGCTGGGCTACCACCGGACAAAAGGCTATGGCATCCCGCAGCCAAAGAAAAATTTCCTGCACTCAAGCCTCCCGCAGCGAAAGCTCCCGCAGCTCCGTCTCCAGCTGAAACAAAAGAACAAGCTCAGGAGAAGTTGAGATATCCGTCTCTGACAAAGAGACAGAGAGTCGAAGCCACGCAGCAATACCGGACCAAGTATGAGCCTGCGAAAGAAACGGAGGGAGCTAGCACTTCGGGCTACAACATAGTGGATGAGCTAAAGAGGACTCCCGCAAGGATAAGTATGTATGATGCTCTTCTGCTCCCAGGTCAAGTTGATCTGCTGCAAGAATCTTTGAAGAGCATAAAACATGGCAAGCAGACGCAGCCTGCTGTTTTGGTTCAACCCCTGACAGTCTCCGCCACTGGAAAGAACAGACCACCTCCCTTCTATCTGTCATTGCGGATGCAAGGGTATATAGTACACAACTGTATGGTGGATTCTGGTGCCTCCACGACTGTTATGCCGAGAGCCGTCTGCGACGAGATCGGAATGGAGTATACAAGGAGCAGCCAAGGTGTGCTGCAGCTAGACGACACCCCTGTCAAGACAGTTGGTGTTATCAAAGATATCCCGATCCGGCTGCACAAAGCTCTTGACATAGTGGTCATTCAAGAGGTCGTGGTTGTCGACTTGGAACCTTACTTCGGCATGTGTCTCTCCAGGGAGTTCATTGCGAAGCTGGGTGGGTATCTGTCTCTGGATTACTCACATATGGAAGTGCCCTTCAAAGGAAGGAGACTGAAGATCTACAACGAAAAGCCTTCCACATTTCTAGTAGAGAAGATACCCGGAGAAGAGTCACAGAACTGCATGGTTCAGCTGACAGCGGAAGAACTGGTGGTGGTAGACATGACAGAGCAAGCTCTTGAGCTGTTGCAAGTAGAGGATGAGTTCTCCTTGCTGGACTTCAACGCCATGATCGAGACTGAGCAAGGCTGCTACACCGTCACTCAGCCTGAGAGACTTGACCAGTCAGCCAAGAAAGAGGTAGGACCTGCACCAGAAAAGCTATGGAAGCTTTTCTTTGATGGCGCCCGATGCAAAAATGGCGCCGGCGCAGGCGTACTCTTGGTTTCCCCGTCCGGGATCCAGAAGGACTACACCTACAGACTGGCTTGGAGCTGTACTAACAACGCGGCGGAGTATGAAGCCCTGTGCTTGGGTTTGAGAAAAGCGGAGAGACTGGGGATAAAACATCTGCAGATCTTTGGCGACTCAGAGCTGGTGTGCAACCAGATTACGAATAAGTGCGCCTCCAAGAAGCATTACCTCAAGGCGTATCGTAATCGTGTCTGGGACCTGATGGAGTCATTCGACTCGTTGAATGTCAAAGCCATATCACGTGAGAAGAACAAGCACGCCGACATTCTCGCGTCTGTTGGAGCCAGGTACGTTCCGGCTGATGACACTGTCCAGAAGCCGAAGCCGGTTCGTACCATCTACAGGCCTTCTGTGCCTGATAAGGACACCCACTGGCAGGTGTTTGACTGTGACGAGGAAATCGTCACTTTTTTGGTTACCGAAGCATGTACAATCGAAGGTAGAGACCCTGATGACGAGCAATACGAGGGGTTGATACAATTGAAGAATAATCATGTCCCAAAAGGACTGATTACATTAGAGAGTCTCTTTGATCAGAACGATAGAGCAATATCCCACAGGATCAAAGTAGACCCCAAGCAGTACGTCGACCTGGAGCTTGAACCTGGAAAAACAATCAAGGTCGGGACGGATTGCACTGAAGAGGAACTCGGGCAGATCAGATCATTATGCAGAGAGTTCCCCGATATTGTAGCCTGGTGCTACCAGGACTTGAAGGGGTATGACAGACAGATGATCCAGCATACCATAGAGCTAGAAGATGGTGCGAAACCTTTCCGGCAGAAGCAGAGGGCTGTAAACCCGAAGATTGAAGCCATGATGAAAGCCGAGCTCCTGAAAATGCTGGAAGCCAAGATCATCTACCCCATCAAGCATTCATCTTGGGTTGCGAATCTGGTTCCTGTGAGGAAGAAGAACGGAGACATCCGTCTCTGCGTGGATTTCAGAAATCTGAATCAAGCCTCGCCGAAGGACCATTACCCGCTTCCCCAAATCGATCAGATCCTCCACATAGTTGCTCGGAGCGCAGAGATTCTCCCTCTTAGACGGATTCTCTCGGGTACAACCAGATCTGGGTGAAAGACGAAGACCAAGCATAAGACAACGTTCACCACCAAATGGGGAATGTTTGCTTATCGGCGCATGCCCTTCAGTTTGTCTAATACCGGCGCTACATTTCAGAGAGCCATGGACCTGGCCTTCCGAGAGCCGCTTAACAAGATCATTGTCATCTACTTGGATGACATGACTGTATTCTCTCACAGGAGAGAGGACCATGCTTCCCACCTCCGGCAGATATTTGAGAGATGTCGTGAATTCGGCATTTCCATTAACCCGAAGAAGTCAGTCTTCGCGGTAAAAGAAGGTAAGCTGTTGGGACATGTCATCTCCGAGAAAGGCCTTGCAGTGGATCCTGACAGAGCAGAAGCCCTCCTCCGCTTGCCCATCCCAGTCGACAAGAAGGGGCTACAGTCCTTCTTCGGCCAAATCAACTTCGTGAGGAAGTTCATACCGGACTTCGCACAAGTGATTAAGCCCATGGCCGAACTGTTGAAAAAGAATGCCGAATTCTTATGGACTGACGAAAGAAGGCAGGCCTTTGAGGAGATCAAGGCCAGAATTGCACAAGCTCCGGTGTTGATAAACCCGGATTATTCCAAGGACTTCATCCTGTACGCGGTGGGAGAACCCGAGAGTTACGCCGCAGCCCTGACACGTAAGGGAGACGATGGCGAAGAGCGCCCCATAGCGTTCTTAAGCCGGTAATCCAACCGCATGAAGAGAAGTACAATTTTATTGAGCGGCAGGTTCACGCAGTCATGAAATCCCTCCAAAAGTTCAGGCACTTCGTCTCCCATGAGCCGGATAACAGTCTTCGTGATACATCCGGACGTCAGGAACTTCATCATACAAGGAGAGCCTGGCCACAAGAGGGCAGGATGGATTGCCAAAATCCAAGAGTTTGACATCGAGGTACGGCCAACAAAGCTGATCAGAGGCCGAGCCTTGTGCCAAGAGCTGGCCCGAAGCGCTGCAGCTGAAATCTCCGCCTGCAAGTGGGAAGATCCGATAGCAACCACCAACCTAGCCAACTCCTTATCAGAGGAAAGTGATTGGACAAATGACCTGGTGCAGTATTTCAACACCGGGAGATGCCCAGATCACCTCAATGCCTCACAAAGAAGGAGGTTTAGGCTAAACGCCTTGAAATACGTACTTCGCCCCGAGGGGCTTTATTTCAAAAACATTGACGGCATCCTGTTGCGATGCGTCAGAGATACTGACAAACCCAGGGTCCTCGGAGAGTTTCACTCCGGGATGCCTGGGGGACATCATTCTGGAAGGCCTACGGCCTTGAAAATTATCAGAGCTGGGTACTATTGGCCCACTCTCTTCACAGACGCACATGCGGTCTGTGTAAAATGTGATAAATGCCAGAGGTTTGTCGGCGTAAACGTAAAAGCACCCCTGCCCCTCCAACCAATTCAAGCTGAGACTCCGTTCCAGCAGTGGGGTCTAGACTTCATTGGGGTCATCACGCCTAACTCTGCAGCGGGGCACAAGTTTATCCTTACCGCCACCGATTACTTCACCCGGTGGGCAGAGGCGATCCCCACTAAGAATGCGGACCAGGAAACGGTCATCGGGTTCCTCGAGAGCCTCATCACCCGTTTCGGGGTCCCGGAGTCAATAGTGACGGACAATGGTCCGGGGTTCGCAGGCGCTGTACTCACGGAGTACACCAACAAATACGGCATCTATCACAAGATGTCTTCTAACTACTACCCGCAGGGGAATGGCCTCGGCCGAGTCCACCAACAAGAATCTACTGAAAATTGTCAGAAGGACAAGAGAGAGAAACAAGAGGACATGGCACCTACTCCCGAACCGGCGCGTTGTGGGCGGATCGCATATCATTCAAGAAGTCTATCAAGACATCCCCCTACGCGCTCGTGTACGGCAAGGAGGCAGTTTTGCCTACCCACATAGAGATACCCGCACTCTGGATGCTGGATGAAGAAAGAGGCAACGGGGATCCAGTGGATGCCAGACTGTGCCAACTGCTGCAGTTAGAAGAAGAAAGAGAAAAAGCATACCAGGCCTTTACTAAGCATGCTGAAGCGACCCAAGGCTGGTTTGCGAAAGGCACCACCGCCCGAGTTTTCAAAATCGGGGACCTAGTGCTGAAGTGGGACTCACTGAAGGCAAAGCCGGGCAATCATGGTAAATTTGATGCCCTCTGGGAAGGTCCCTATCAGATTGCTCGGGTGAACCAATTTAATGCATTCGTGCTCCGGGACATGGAGGGACAACTTCTCCCCATTCCCGTCAACGGGTTCCACCTGAAGATTTACCACCGCTGAAGGCACCCCAGGCGGGTCCTTCCTTGTATATATTTCTTTTCTGCATTTTTTTATCAGATTGTATATATTTATTTCAGCATTTCAGCTTTTAGTTTCCAAGAGCCTAAGTGGAGCTTAGAGCAAACCCCGACTTCGCAGTGAAGTCGGGCATCGCTCCCGGAACAGTGCGACATCGGGAGTTTGAAAGAAAGCAGAAGACAAAAAAGGGCAAAAATTTGACTAAGTGTTGGGTGCGCAACCCGACTTCGCAACGAAGTCGGGCTGCGCACCGTCTTGAGAGCGCAGTTGGGAAGAGCATGAAGCAAAAATCGGCTAAGTGTCAAAATCAGACCCAATTTTCCAAGTCGATCCTTTTAGAAAGTCCGATCGCGCAGCAAAATCTGGGCAAAGTCGAAGTGCGCACGTTTTCTGGGCGAAGTCCGAGTGCGCCCTCAATTTCGGGCGCACCCTGGATAACCTGTCGCGGGAAACAAAGAAAAATGATAAAATGTTTCTAAGTGCGGGCCCAGACAGCGCAGTTTGGCATAGTGCGAAGTTGGGTTGCGTCCCTCCTTAAAACCCTGGGCCCAAAGTTCTCCCTCGAAACGTGTGCCCGGGCGACGGCTATGACGTCATCAAAAGCACGAAGTCCGAAGAATGTTTAATAATGATTGCGCGACTTTCAAAAGGGATGTCATTAAGAAAGCAAGGCGCATTAGGACCAACCACAACCAGGGTACGCTTTCCAAGGATAAACCCACGCACAGCCGCCAAAGAATCATAACGCTTCTACCAACTTCAGGCAAATCACCTTAACCTCTCCTCCTGCGCCATTAATGTTGTTTCCTTTGCCTAGAAAAGGAGGCTCTGGCATACTCAGAACATCCAAATTGTCGAGCTAACTCTGAGCTGCAAGGTCCAGAATTAAGCAATCAGTAGCCAGAATCCCTGTCTCTGCCACTTCGAACAGAAAAAAGAAGAAATGGACAAGGGGAAAGCGCCAGTGCAGGCGCAATCTAGCGACGAAGGGCGCGAAGCTGAAGAACAGACAGAGTCCAGCGCTCATGAGAGCGAAGCGCCGCGAGAGCAAAAAAGGAAAACCCGGGCGAAGAGAAGTCGAGGGCAAGCTCCACCGCCGCCCATTAATCACCTGGCCGGGTATAGAGACGGCTCGTTCTCTATCAGCCTCACCAAGCTGCGGCCGAACATAGCGAAGTGGGCTGACAAAGTTTCGCCCTCACACCATGTCGGGGCTGCATATAAATCGAACCTGTACTGGTTCTTGTGCCCTCCTGTCCACCAATGCCCGGAGCTGATTGAATCCATTGCGGCATATTACAAGCCAGCTGCCCGGCAAGTCTGCGACAACAAGGGAAGAGTCTTGTTCACACTCTTCAGGGAGAGCATCCAGCCAACTTTCGCCCCGGGGCTCCAGTACGACCCCAACGCAATTGTCAGGAGGATCAACCTGGACGAACAGACGGGCAGATTCACCCAGACCAAGCGGATGAGAGAATTCCTCGACTCAGAACTGAAGACTCCGTCTCCAACCGGACAATGGCCCACAGGCCCAATACCCCCGGACAGATTCGAAAACAAATATATATACATCATCCCGGCATGGGTACTCGGCTGCGATTCCGACAGAGTGGTACGCCCGTACTCAACTGGCACTAGCAGAAATGCATCCTGCACGGGGAGTTTTACGACTCCACGGCGCAAAGGAGTGGAAAGCGCCCTATTTTCTTCGACTGGGCAGATTGGCTGGCATACGCCATACATTCCAACCTGGTCAAATTGCAGCAGAAGCAGACAACAGAATTCCGACTCTGCTCGTTCCTCACATGGTTGTGCCTGTACCACACGCACTACCGGATCAGAGTTCCTGACTTGAAGAAGGTAAACGAAAAAGGAGAGCCGCTGCCTGTGTACGAATGGACCGAGGCCCTGTACAGGAAAGGGTCGTACTATGAGTTCAACTTTAAATTTCTGGGTATGGTCCTGGCGCTGTTCAACGGTGAGGGATCCCGCCCGCCAGAGGCCATGACGAGCTATCTGAGAAAGTACAAGTGCGGGGATACCTTCCGGTTGACACAGGGAATTGTGGTCAGAATCTACGGATTCAAGGGGAAGCCGTTCCTGCTGCCCTACTTCTGCACTGACCACCAGTTCGGGATGGAGATTTCACGACAGATGGACTATGTTGAGGAAGAGTTCGGCCAGGGAAAAAAGAAAGGCCATATTTTTCAGTATCCTATTTGCTGGGCGAACATTCAAGTACGCGAGATTGGACAACATGTCTACCTCGAGCAAGAACTCATCGACATGGGCCTGATACAGCTTCCTCAGCGCTGGAAGTATGACCCGATTGGGGTCAGAGGTAAATTTGCGCACATCTGCCCCCGAGCAGAGATCATGCAGGAAAGGTGCAACAGAACAGGTGCAGACCTGGAATGGCACATTGAGCAGATGCAATCATGGCCTCCATGGCATGATTTTTACTGCGAGGAGGTGACGTATGATCCAGTGCGAAACCCGGATCACCGGTTAGATTCGGCGGGCTTCAAGAAATTCCTCTCCAAGGTGGCACCCCTCAACTGGCAAAAGGACAAAATCACTGAATGTTGGAAGATGAGATGCCGCACGCAGCACGATAAATCCAACCGGAAAACGCTGGCCGTTGATGATGAGTTTTCGGCCCTATATGATCAATACGCTGACACGTGGCGGCCTTTCGCATTTCGAGATTGCGTTCCCCGAGGCGCTAGGAAAAGGTATACAAGGAGGTCCCCGTCCCAGCAATTGTCTACTCCCGGAACTTCCAGCGCAACGCCAACGAGCAGCCAAGTGGGCCCAATGTTGCCTCCAGCTCCTGAAGCATTACCCGAAAGGGCGCAAGGGCTAGAAAAGTCAACTCCAGAGGTGGCCCCCCAAGTGGAAAAAGCGCCAGAACAGCCAGCTAGTGGAGCGGCCGCGGCAAACATCCTCCCGTCTAGACCCCGGTACAAGTTTACCGTGGGCACATCGCAGCCTGCCGCCCCAACCTCCTCTCCCTCCTTTGAGCAAGCTGCAGCGCCAGAAGAAAAGAAAAGGAAGAGGAGCGAAAAGGCCAAGCGGCCTAGGGAGCCTGCACAGCAAACGGCCACAACATGGACAGGGATAGCCGCGCCGGAAATCGTCTCGCTGGACAGCCCTGAAACAGAAGCAGAAACTTGGGCTGCAGACGTCCTTCAAGCAGCGGCTCAGGCGGAGCCCGCAGGTACGTCCACTTCCCCGCTTCCCCAAATCCCAGTCGGCCCTGCCATAACGCCGTCCCCCATTGTATCAGGGCAAGCCATAGTTCCATCCTCTTCATCTCAGACCACCCAACCCTCGCACAACCCCCATTCCTTCGACCAGTTCGCCCAAGACCCGAACGCTTTCCAGTCCCTCAGCCAAACCCTGGAACCCTCGCCTGCGGCCAGTGCCGAAGCTACGCATACATCGCCGCGCCGCTCACCTCCCCTGTTCAAAACCCCGCCTACGCCTTCCACTCAGCCGCTCGCTTCCCCTAGGACCCGGTCGCCCTTAAAAGCGACCACGGCTTCTGGAATACCTCCTGCTTCGCTGTTTGCAGGAAAAATGCCGCAGCAAGACCCAATGCTGGAAGACCTTGACTTCATGGGAGAACAGCTGCAGATCGCAGATGATCAGCCTCTGGCAGCAAAGGCCGCAGGGTGTTCCGCCTCTTTCCTCCAGGGCGTCAAACGGAGAAGAGCCGAGGAGATAGCTGCCCCGGTGAAGCGCACCAAGTACGACTTGGACAGGAGAGTGCTGAGAACTGAGAAGTTGATTCCGAAAGTGAAGAAGCCTCTCCGGGAAATGACCGAGGCAGACTATGAGCACCAAGTCAAGGAGAAGAGCTTTGATGATATAAACGAAGAATACGAAATCAACGGTATTCGTCGTAGAACACATAATCTCCTTGTCAAGCGGCTCGAGAGTCAGGAGGCGCTGTTTCAGCTGCAAAATAACTCGAGGCAGCTGGAGGAAAATCTGGCTAGGACCACCGCGCAGCTGGAGTCTGCTCAGCAGGAGATCAACGACCTGAAAGCCCAGCTCGCCGCCTCTCAGCAGGAGGCCGCAGCGCAAAGACAGACAGCCGAACAGCTGTCAGAGGAGAAAAGGGCAGCGCTGGAGCAGGTCTCTCAACTCCAGGATTCGTTAAGGCAGGCTAAATCTCAGCTTGAGGAGAAAACATCCCAGACGGCGGCCTTTTCGAAGAATAAAGTCAAAACGATGCGGGCTGGTTTGCTGCAGGGATGCAGGGCCAACGTTGTCAGGTCCATATCAGTCCTGGACTTCGCGTCCAGGATCCAAGAAGTATCTGCCCAGGGAAAGCCTGTGGTAGAGGAGGCCGAACACCAAGCGAAGCAATGGCTGGACTTGGCAATGAAACTTGAGGAGTACGAGCGCAAAGGCCTCCGATTTCCCCCGATGTCCCGAATTGCCTCAGAGTGGGCAGATGCAAGGGTAACCTTGCATATTTATTTTGATAAAACAGAGAAGATAAGGGCCGCCAGGAAGATGCTGGACGCACTAGACCACGAAATGAACATTTGCCTGGCCCCCTTCAACACTCTTTCTGAGCACGGTTGCCCGAGCTTCATCAAGGATGGAGAGTTTCTGACCCTTGAGCAGGTGAAGCTGAATTGGTTGTCTTTCGAGGCAGACACGTCAGAAATTGACAGCTGGGCCGAGCCAGTCCAGGAAGCTCAAGTCACCCAGATGGTGTCGAGATATTGCAAAATTAACACCTCCCTTAAAGAGTTGGGAGAAAGATACCACACCATCGACATGCATGCGGTCGCAACATTCAGAGCAGCACTGAAAGATGTCAGCGACTTAGGGCCATTTCAGGCAGCAGCCTGGGACCAAGCCAGGGCCGCATACAATCATGTCCGTGAGCGGGAGCAGCCGGCCGAGCAAGAGGGTGACAATGGCGACCATTCAGACTCAGAAGGAGGAGAAACAGAAGAAGCAACTGCCGAAAGTGGATCTGAAGAGGAGCAGTTGCCCAAGAAGAAGCCGTCAGAGCAGCGAAGAGCAGGGGAAGGGAGTTCCTCTGCGCCCAAAGGATGAAGGCCTGGTTCTTTGCGTCGAGGCGAGCTCGACACCCCGCGAGCCGCCAGGAATGTTGCCACATTTTGCACGGGGTGCCATGTTTTCAAAATTTTGTAAGTATGCTGCTCTCCCTTCCCTCCATCTCCTTTCCCTTTCTCCACTGTTCCCTTTCTCCCCTTCTGGTCGCTTGCATTCCTCCCTTTTCCCCTCGTTCTTTCTGTCGGAATTCCCAAAACAGAGCACACACTCCCCGAAAAATTCTAAGTCTAAGAGCGCAACCCGACTTCGCAACGAAGTCGGGGTGCGCCCTTAAGTTCGAGCGCACTAGGGAATGCGAAGTGCGGAAGCGACCGAAAATGAGCAGAATTTGGCTAAGTATGGGAGCGCAACCCGACTTCGCAAGTCCGGGGGTGCGCTCTCCTCCTGGCGCACTTGGGAACGGTCATCCGAAATTCAGCTAAGTGCCGGAGCGCAACCCGACTTCGCAAGCGAAGTCGGGGTGCGCTCCCTTCTTGCGCGCAGTCCGAGCACGCCAAATTAACTAAGTGCTAGAGTGCGCAACCCGACTTCGCGAAGTCGGGCTGCGCTCTCGACCCTGCGCAGTTGGGCAAGATCCATCAAGCAGCCCAAAAACTGGCTAAGGCACGGAGGCCTCCCAAACTGCGCTGTTCCCCACTTGCGCTATCCAATTGCGCTCTGATCCTGGCGAAGTTGGACATCAAGAGAGAAGTCGCCTTCAAAGGCGACATGTGTCCCTCATCGAATTTGACAAGTGTCCAGCCTCGGGATCCGAGCCGAGATGTGATGGGAAAAGGACAAGCATGGGCCGAGTTACCTCCTCCAGCTGCCCTCATTTAAGCTGACGCAAAGTCTCATCAACCGCACTGCCACGTAGCTGCCGAGTTTTAGGTGGACCTTGCTGCAAGTACAGTCCTCGCCTACAGGAGTCAGCATCAGCAGCTCTTTTGCCGCTTTTGTCAGCTATTGTCTGGTCTGGGACTTTGTGCCCATGATTGTAATGGGGGGGAATTGCGCTATAAATAGCCGCACCACTTCATTGTAAAGGGGTGGAAGGGGGATATCCCGCTAGGGAACCATTGTAGCTATACGTTTGCTTCCGAATGCAAGACACACACTTGGCTCTATTTTGTTGTTATCATTCTTTATGCTGCCTTTACTTGTCATTTCTGCCTCATGTTGCTTATTTCATTGCTTACTATTATACTGAACTCTGGATTCCAAGTATTTGATGATTAAGTATTCCCGGAATGCATAGATAGAGGATACATAGGATGTATGACAGCTGTAGTTTCTATGGTGTGTTCCGTATTTAATTGTTGTTAGTAGTGGTGATTGATCGTTGTCGTGTCGCTTATTCCCCCCACCCAACTCAAATCACATTTGAATCTCTTTCCGCATTTTTATCTCTTTCCTGTACTCTTAGCTAAAACAATTGAGAAAACCCATAGGAAGCCGGCCTTCTCCGGAGATTGGCACGGAAGGCATTCCTTCCTTCCGGCCTTTCAATCTGGTGGGCGAATCTGGGGCGCATTTAACCAAATCCTTTCCTAATGGCAGATTCGTAACCAACATTGCCCATCCTTGGTCTATCTGATTTTGATTGAGATCCCTACTTTGGGACCCAAGTCTTCCTCGAGCCTGCATGACTCGTCCTCTTCCTCTTGTCGGTTGAATCTCCCTAATGTTAGGTTACTGCACTCTTAGCTACCCGATATTTGGTCGGTCCCTCTGTCGTTCTTGACGTCTTCGGTTCCTACATGTTCGCTGAGGTAGACCCAAGGGTCTATCCTCAAGAACATGTAGTGATGGGTTGACTTGGACTATGTCCATAGATGGTCCTTGCAACCTAATTAGCGAACTAGTCAACCTAGGGTTAGCAGGAGGGGAATTTCTTCCTCTCGGGCTACTGGGATGGAGGCCAACCACACTCCTCCCTTGGTCAGGCAAGCTTGGGTTACCCAATAGTCCTAACGAACTTCTTGGATTCCCCACATTACCTATGTTTTGGGCTTGGTTTATAAGTTCCGGTCGTGAACTTGGTTCTGCCTGTGCTTGATTTCCAGGTGTCAGGTGGTGAGGGATTCTTAGCCTCCTATTTGCCCTTATTAATCATCATCGCCACTTCGCTTCTTCAAAGCATCTCTAAGGTGCACATTGAGCTAAGGCCTCTTGGTACTGATCTGAGAAGGCAAATTTCGTGCCTGAGTCATTTCCTTCTCCTGTAGTGCTCATTGGCCAATTCGAGGTTTCTTGGATGCTTTGTTGCATTCACCTGACTTCTCGTTGATGGCGTCGTAAGTCCATTGCAACCAACCAATATACTGCCACCTCCTGGCATTCAGTCGGTCATTGCATGGCTTCTTTGATGGCGTCCTTCACCAACAAGGGGTTGCTCCTTCACCATCTAAAGAATTATGCATTCCTCCATTCTTTTCGAGGAACCGAACTCCTGCCTGTTTGCTTCAGATCTCGTCCCATTGTCTTCGTCGGTTCAGATTCTTGGGTAGGGTATATTGGGATCCCAAGGCGGATTCTAATTTCTGCATGAATCAACAAACCACTTTCCTTTCATTGGCCGTGTTGGTACTTGTTGAATATCCCTCCACAATATTTCAGCAATTTTTTCCCTACTAACTTGATATTCATTATTGGCAACTAGATGCTAATATGGTTCCTTCATCCCTGCTTGCTTTGGCGATTTTTGTCATCGGAGAATGTCTTATTGATGGTGAGGTGGTTCTGGAAGAATCTTCAGTATTCAAGAGGATTCGTAATGTGGCTGGAGGTGAGTTATCAGATTCAGAGGAAAATGCATTATTTCCCAAGGGCTCTTTAGTATTGGGCTCAATATTGTCGCTTAGTTCTTCGCATTGTCTTTGCTCTGGCAGTCTTCTATTCCCCTACCTCCTAGAGCGTTGCTAGCTGCTTGTTAATGGCGCTAAAGTATTTGAAGCCAAGGAGAATAGGTTGCTTTTCTAAGAGGCTCCCTCATTGCCATTCACGCTTCCTCTTAATTCTGCTTGCTCTCGTTCAGCCCATTCAGCTCTTCGTGCATCTTGTCGTTCCTGCATTTACTGCATAGTTTCATCTAGCTCCTAAATCACTTGTTCGCACAATCGTACATTACACTGCCTTAGATTTTCGTACTCTTGCAGTCTTTGCGTTTCCAAAGCCATCTGTTGCAGAACTCGATATCCTTGACCTTCGTCATCTTCCACTTCTGGCATTTGTTCTTGTAAAGTGACATCCGTGAGTGTTTGGTGTCGTTCCTCTTCTTCGCTATTTGGAAATTGAACGTGGACTTGTAATCATCTCTGCTCTGCCTCTCGAGGTTCTAAATTCCTCTGTTCGATTACCGGTACGCCTTCTGTGCCAAATAACCAATCCAGGTTTGCTGGTTCATCCTCTCGAACGACGTTATTCGGCTCCTTGTGTTCATAAGATCATATACCTAGTCGTGCTTCGTCTATGGCTTTTCTAGAAGTGTCGCCTGAGGTTTCTAAGTTGATCATGCTCACCCGAGCCTATGCCTTATACACCTTTAACTTAGAACCATTCACAAGGTTAGGGCAACTTGTCCCATCCAACTTCTTCAATCGGACAACACCATTGTCCAGTACCTCTTCTACTTGGAAGGGTCCAAGCCATAGGGTTTTCAACTTCCCTGGCTTAATCTCTATTTTCCCCTTGTACTTGAGCACTAATTCGCAAACCTTCAAATTCATTTTTTGGAGATGTTTGTCATGCCAATACTTTCGTTGTTGTTTAGCAATCTTTGTTTCCTACTATACTATCACCCTTTGCTCGCCTAGCAGTACCAATGCTGCGAGTCTCTCCTCCATACTGTCTTCGTCATTCGGGCAGGTTTGGATGGCTACCCTCAAACTTGGTACTAGAAATTCTACAGGTACTACCGCTTCCTACCCTTACATTAATTGAAAGGATGTGTGGTTAGTGGTTGGTTTGAAGGTGGTCTTGTATGCCCACAAAACCGGTAGCAAGCACTCCTCCCAGTCTGCTCCTTCGACTCCACATGTTTTATACATAATCAAAACTAGGACCTTATTTGTTGCCTCCGCCTGCCCATATGCCCTGGGATAATACGAACTTGACAAGGAATGGAAGATCTTGATTTCCTTCGTCAGATTTTGGATGATTTCATTAACAAAATGGCCTCCCCTGTCACTTGTTAATTGAAGAGGTATGTCGAACCGTATGATAACTTTCTCATACAAAAAGCGAGTCGTGCTCCTTGTAGAATTATCTGGTAAGGCCCTTGCTTCAACCCATTTCATTAGGTACTCCGTCGCAACTACAATATACCTGCACTTCCTCTTGTGACTGGTTCCCAATGGGCCCACAAAATCCAAACCCCATCTCTCAAAGAGTTCTTGAGGTTGCGATGGATGCAATGACATGAAGTCTCGTTTCAACGGCTTCCCCCTTTGACACGTATCACATGCCTTAATATAGTTCTTGGCATCGTGATAAAGGGTAGGCCACCATAGACCCGCCAAAAACACTTTTCTAGTTGTTGCGTCTGGTCCCATATGGCCTCCAACCGATCCCTGTATGCCTCCTTCAAGGTCTGTTGCACTTCATCTTCCATCATGCATCTTCGTAGAATGTGGTCCTTCCCCATCTTGTATAGCAAACCTGCAATCAAGGTAAAGGGTGTCGCTTTCGTAATCACCTTCGGTTGCTCAACCGCCATCATCTCCTTAGGCAACTCTCTTGTCGATAAATATTCCCCTATATGTTTATACCACGTAGGTATCACACTTATCATGAATAACTGTGCGTTGGGAAATTCATTCAGTATTCCTCCTTTTGCAGGTTCTGAGTGAATCTTCGACAGCTGGTCCACTATTACGTGCTTCTTCCCTAGTCTTACTACCACTCGAAACACAAATTCCTGCAGAGTGATGATCCATCTACTCACTCGTGTAGATTGTTGGTTTGTTAATCAGGTACAACAGCTCTTGATGATCTACATAGAAAGCAAAAGGGTTAGCCAATAAATAGTGTTGGTACTTCTGTACTGCGTACACCATCCCTAGTGCTTTGCGCTCTGTCATACTTTTGTTTTTCTTGGCTTGAGACAGTAATTGACTTGCGAAGTATATGGGCTGATCCAACCCAAATTGGCCTTCTTGAGCCAATGCACAGCCAATGGCGAAGTTTGAGGCATCTATGTGCACACGCAATTCCTTCTCCCAATCTAGATAAACTAGGATAGGTGCCTTCACCAAGTGCGCTTTTAAGCCCTCAAAAGCTTCCTGGTGCTCCTCTGCCCACTAGAAAGGAACACCCTTGCGCGTAAGAGAGTCTAGCGGATGAGAAGTTTGTGCGTAATTCCGTATAAACCTTTTGTAGTATCCCACTGTTCCTAAGAAGGTTTTCACTCACGTCACATGGTTCTTCCATTAGCAGTATGACTCGTATATTGTCTGGATCGGGCTTCAAACCCTCTTGGCATACAATATGCCCTAGCAACTTCCCATATGGTACCATCAAGACACATTTGCTAGGGTTTAGGGATATTCGAACTTTTCTCCACAAGCTCATGCATTCATCCAACAACTTCAAATGTTCCTGTGTCTTGCCATACAGTGACCAATCGTCTGAGAAGGCTTTGAAATTGTCTGTGGACATCTTGTCGAAAATGTATAAGATGATTCACTAGAATGTAGTCGGTGCATTGCACAATCCAAACGACATGTGGTTCTCGTTTTCTACTACAAAGGTGGTCTGTAGCTTATCTTCCTCCGCAATACTGATCTGGTTGTATCCTGAGAATCTGTCCAAAAATGAATAGATCTTGTGGCCCGCTACTTCTTCCAGGATGGAGTTTGTGAATGGGATCGGGAAGGGATCCTTTATAGTTACAACATTGAGGCTTCGAAAGTCCACACAAGTCCAAATTTTGTTTGCCTCCCTCTTCAAGGTAATCACAATTGGTGACACCCATTCACTTGTCGTAACTTTAAAGATGATGTCTGCATCTAGCATCTTCTCGATTTCAGCATTCACCAGAGTTGCGTATTTGGGATTCATCCTGTATGGTCGCCTCCTCACTGGTTGTGCGCCTTCAATCAGAGGAATCTTATGTACACAAATTTCTAGTGGAACTCCCTTTAGGTCCTTGTATGTCCAAGCGAAGACATCCTTATATTCAACAAAGATTTTGAATGTTGCTGCTTTTAATACTGGATCCCAACCATCTCCGCACTTGATCATCTTTTCCTCACCATAAAGAAATTTTTTACCATGAACAAAACCACTTTGTTCCTCTAAAATAATGGAATCTAGAAATCCTTTCAACCTGTTTGCATAATTATTGAAATGATCTTATAAATCATATTAAAAAGGCTTACTAGACAAAAATTATCAGAATATTTTAATTTACCTTTCTTGGAAATCAATATAATAAAAGTGACATATATCTCACTTATTGTAGCCTTCATTTTCTAGGCCTCTTCAACTACAACCAACAAATCACTCTTCAATAAATCCTAATATTAAAAAAAAAATAACAAAAAATACATTAGGGCTAGGTGCCTTGTTAAGATGGAAATCCAAATCTACTTCATGTAGCTCCTCCATGTATGTCTTCTTTATGATTTCAATTTATCCTTGTGTGATAATTGGTAATCTTCAACAATGTTTTAACCCTAATTCCAAAATCATAAATTTATAACTTTACAAGCTCACCCCTCCAATATTCTTTTATTTATAAACCTTATCTTATTAAAGAAAACCTAAATTTCTCCTCACATCCTTTCCAAAGAAAATATTTTTGAATTTTATCAAATTAGAATACTATAATTATTGATAATCTTGAAAGTGAGATTATTTATATAGGGTTAGATTGAAACTTAACTTTTTCGAGTTGAACTCTTCTAGAAATGGTTAGGAACTTACTTTTCCAACCATTAATACAAGAAATAATTCTATCTAGAATTGAGTGCAAAAGTTCTTTTTTTTTAATAAAAAAATGGAATACATACATATATTGATGATATTTTTTTAATTTCAAACCCTAAAATATTTTTAAATATCTATTGTAAATCAAAGGCACCATTAATAAATAGATCCTGAATTTTATATTAGAAACCATCCAATAACCTTCTCATATCATCATTGTACTAATTTTAATTCCACTTCCTCACCAATTGAGGGATGCACTAAAATGCTATCAACAAATTAAAATTAATATTCAAAGGGAACATTTCTTGTAATATAAATACCTTTGATTTTCCTTCCACTTTTCCTCTAAGTGAGATCTTCCCAATGCCCTTGCAAGAATAATGCAGGGATAAGGAAATATTGGTTCACCCTAGCAAATACCATAGGATGACTCAAAGTACTTAAAAAGAGGCCCATTCATCAAAATAAAATCTTTTGAAGTGTTGTAATATCTAATCCATTCACAACAATTTTTATCAAAATCAAAATTTATGAGAACATCTTTTTAAAAAAACAAGAAAAAAAAACCCTATCATATGCTTTGTTAATATCTAGTTTTACAAGCATACTTGGTTTTCTTATAGTTTGGAAAAAATGTATATCCTCTTATGCAGTAATTATACCATTAAGAATTTGCTTTGAAGAAAACCATCTTGTTTCCTTTGAGGTTACATGGATTATAATGTTTTTTAATTATGTTACAAAGACTTGATCTATTCTCTAAATTCAAATTTATTCTTATTTGTTTTTAGCAAAGGTTTTGAAATATCCATGTCAATGCATATTTTGGGTATACATAACATGATTTTGCTCCTTAGTTGTTGGAGCCTTCTAGATGAATTCCTCTAAAGTTTCACAAATTTTCTTCAAAATATTTTTATTGATAAGCTAATATGGAAATCTAAAATGTTTAACCTACAGTAGCATACATTTTAGGGTTTTTATCTCCATAAAATATTCTCACTTTATAGTCTTCAATACAAGTAGCTCTCTTCTA
Source organism: Wollemia nobilis (assembly GCA_028583015.1). Lineage (NCBI taxonomy): Eukaryota > Viridiplantae > Streptophyta > Pinopsida > Araucariales > Araucariaceae > Wollemia > Wollemia nobilis. The sequence continues at coordinate 21,811,637 of JAQPPZ010017235.1, forward strand.
AACCATGATCCACCACCCATTATTTTTGTCCTGAATTCTAAACTAGAGAAGATGATGTGAAAAAATCCTTTCAAAAGAAAAATAATTGAATACTATGAATTAAATGCATGCTTACACTTAATTCAATTTTAAATCTTCAAAAAACTTGGCTAGTATTTATTGAACTTGTGTATCAATCCTCTACTTTTAAGAATTACTATATCATGCTCAATCATTTCATACTTGATTTTCACTTTTGGTGAATAATATTTAGTCTAGATTGGTAGGCTCAAGCATTATATTTTAAATTTAAAAAAATTCCTTCAGATTGTATGAGAAGCTATTTACATGTTAATATGGGATTTGTAGATTTATGAGGTACTAGCCACTATATGTGCATTAGAAGGTTTCATGACCTACACTATCCTATTATAGTGCTCACCTTTCAAGGGGTCATGGGCAATTGTTTTATCAGAGTCTACTATAGGAAATAGTATAACATGCAACAATAGAAAATATCAATGTTGATTACAAATTCATTGAAAATAATACTAGATTACAATGACTTAGAAATTATATTGTAGACAACTATGAAAATAATAAATACATGCTCAACTATTCCTACATATACAATTCAAGAAATGTGAAATAAACTACTACTATGAAAAATAACATAAAGGTTGTTGTATTCATCTACCTACATGTGAGTTCTATGAGAGTTACAACTGACCTTACCCTTGTAATAGAAAATTTCTCCAAGGTATGGGTATGTTGTAGCAAAAAATGATACAACATGAATGTACCCCTAATTTCAAAACTTTGAAGGTCATGAGAGGTCCATAAATTTTATGATGTTCTAATGAACAATGCAACCTTGAGTTATAAAGCATTAAAGCATCTCAAAAGATAACATGGATTTATAGGTTTCAAAACTTGATAAAACCTTCAAATGCTTAAGTCATTCATTTCCAGGGACTCTTGTCATCATGTTAATCATCCTTCATGAAATTGCCTAAATTGCAAAGAGCTCTGAAACTACCTTGCACCATGAAAAGATAAATTTCAAATGAATACCTGTTAGGATCCTATCCTAACATTAAATAATAATAATAATAATACATGTTATCCTATGGTTATATTAATAAATAATATAATAATTAATTATATTAATTATTTATTATTATAAGATTAGGGTTAGGGTTAGGAAGCATGGTGACTCTTCACTCATAACCCCAAAGGGGTATAAGATACTATTTGATTCTATCATTTAATATATCCATGAATATGAAATATAATTTATTGAAGGGACTTCCCGAACAAATACAAAAGCGATTCTTTTAGTTTAGATTTATTTATTTATCAACTTATTTGTGCTAGGAACCCTAGGTTCCTACCATCTGGTATTAGAGCCTTATGGATCCAACCATATTGGTCAAGGAAATGAAAAATGACATTGTAGAAATTAGAAGAATGATTGAACAAAAACAAAAAAAACAAATGGAACGTTCTGATCGTATTATACAATATTTAATGGAAATGCAAGAGGAGACCCTAGCCATGGAATCTCAGGTAGAGGAGGAAGAACCCATAGCCGACGAATCTCAGGTGGTACCCATTGCTCTTCCCAAGAAAGAAAAAAATGCAACTGAACATATTGCTCCAAACCCTAAATTAATTGTTTATTTGGATGAGCCCATAACCAAAGAACTTTCAGAAATACCTATTGCACTTCGTCCGAATGAAGAAGATAATTCAAACCCTAAATTTTTATTCTCGAAAGAGCCCAAAACCATAAAATTTCAAAGGGTACATTATGTTCTTCCGAAGAAAAAAGAAGATTTTTTTTATGAAAACTCTAAAAATAAAAAAATAATTATAAAAGAAGATGCAACCAGAGAGAAACTCTCTCAATCATCCAAAAAAGTGCAGCAATTACTACAAAACTCCTTCAATGGAAAGGAGGTGTGTAAGAGCTATTTCCCCAAAACCAGTCTCGTTTAGATTCCAAACTCCAATATATGGGAACCAATGTCTGCTAATGTTGAGTGTCTTCATAGTTTTCCCATGTTTTGATGTTACACCTGGTTTCCACAATCTGCAATATCTAAGAAGTTTCGTACGACCTCCTCCATGGCCACCTCCTCTTCCGCTCACCCATGAAAACTTCATTAGTTTAGGAGGATAAGAATCTTCATCTAGCAGTTTGGGAGGATAAGAAACTTCATCTGGTAGCACTGTTCACAGATCTATTTTTCCAACCCGAATCCTCCAAACATTGTTCGTGGGAGAATAGCAGAAAATTCATAGTGGAACAACATAGCACAAGTGCGATATTGTACGACAAAGGCATCAGTAGCTGAACAACAATAAATCATGACCATAGTGTATAAATATCAAAAGTATTGTGCTCATAGAATGATATCCAGTGGAAGTTGAACAAACATCTATAAAACCACCGTCAATTCCCAAAATTGCTCATAGCAATGCGTCTACTCGTGGTAATACACCATGTACCTCACAACATTTTAAAAAATAAAAAATAAAAAATATATATAGTCTAGCGAAGCGAGCGGCACTCGAATAATACATCAGGCCTAAGGTAATTCAGGTCGTAATGCATTTGCGAGACACGCTCAACAGGGAGGAAAGCGTTGTGGTTTACTGTGTACAAAGCAAATATCTAAGCATACAAATATTGGAGCATACAAAATATATTGCAGCATGAGAAAACAATATATTATGCTTAAAATTGTTGTCTGTAAATTTAATGCAATTACTCAACCTTTAATTTCCAATCCAATCAATGTGCCAAGGGCGTCCTCACGCGAGTTTTTCAAAATGCAGTTGACGATCCTGATTTTATTATCCACGCAGGTGAAGCTTTCAGAATGAGCAACCACTAGATTCAATAATATAATTAACACAGAAGAGAAGAAACATCATTTAAAAAAAAAATAAAAAATTCAATTAGCAGACTCAAATGGAAACCATTTGGCCTGAGAAATCACCCATCAAGTCTATCTTTTTAAGCGGACTCAAATGGGAACAATTTGACCTGAGAAATCATCCATCAAAGTTATGTTTTTCAAATGCTTCAAAAGGTTGATTGATGGTAGAAATCTTGGAAAGTGCCAGGCTATATAAGAATCATCTGTAGCCACAACTAGGAAATCATGGTAAAGATATCGAAGCATTAAAATACATAATTTTTGTAATATATTGGCAGGAGAACAGGCTACCCCACCACAATAGTAGCGTGTACCAAGATAGCAAGGTAGTGATCAAGATAGCAGTGCAAGATAGTTTAGTAAAATTAATTGTGCTTACGACTGGTTTGTTGACGGTGACATTAAGCATAATACATAGTGAGCCAAGCTGGGAATATAGCATCATTGGAAGTGATATCGTTCGGTTTAAAAAATACTTAGGATAATGATGGGGAGCCAATTTTAATTAACAAAGAAAAGACACAATTTTATTTCGAAGCATGGAAAGCTTTACAATTTGGAACCATGAAAAATTACACAGTACATAAAATGCCAAAAGAAGCTGCAGCCTTCGTCTCTCCAGCCTGCGCAATCCTTCGAAAAATCTCTTTTTATCAACACAGGTTCTTGCTGCAACCGCCGTTCGTAACCATCTCTGTAACCGCTGCAACGGTTCCCTGGAACTGCCTTAACGACTTCTGAAACTGCCAACTGTTGTTTTGCAACAGTCCGCGAAAAAGTAACATGTCGCGTTTTCGTGACACCTTTGCATTTCGCTCTTCTATCTCCTAGTCGGGTCGCGAAAACGCGACACTTTTTCCTCCATGTCCATCCGTCGCGATATCGCGACACTTTTTCGGCTTTTGTCTTTGTTGGCCAAAGTGTCGCGATATCGCGACACTTTCATTTGCTCACAACTTTGCTCTAGGTTCATCGCGATATCACAACACTTGCCATTTGCACCTGCCATTGTTTCTGAGTTGTCGCGATATCGCGATAACTTTTGTGTCGCGATATCGCGACACTTGCGATTTGCGCCCGCCGTTGGTTCTGAGTTGTCGCGATATCGTGACAACTTTTATGTCGCGATATCGCGACACTTGCGATTGCGCCCGCCGTTGGTTCTAAGTTGTCGCAATATCGCGACAACTTTTATGTCGCGATATCGCGACACTTGCGATTGTGCCCGCCGTTGGTTCTGAGTTGTCGTGATATCGCGACAACTTTTATGTTGCGATATCGCGACACTTGCGATTTGCGCCCGCCGTTATTCTGAGTTGTCGTGATATTGCGACACATTCAACTCTTAGACTATTTTTTTCATACTTTGAACTTTTTTTGCTTGTTTTTTTTTGGTGATGCAAGATTGCTGTGCTGCTCATGGATGCTCCTGCATCAGATAAACACAACAAATGTTGGAAGCTTTCACTGCCACTTGACACAGATGTTAAAGAAGAAAGGTGCCTCGAAATACATTACCAAGGAGACTCTTATCGTCACAATAGTCATCGCCAATCAATGCCTAAGGAGGAAAGGTAGTATCATAGACCATTGTGATCTTCTATTGGGCTAATATGAAAGAGGTCTTGGTATTGTTGGCAATTTTGGGTACCTTGTGTACATTGCCTTTGCCTAAGTTTAGTTGTTGTCATTGATGTCAAGGAGCTCTTGGTAGTTGTTGTCTTTGATGTCAAGGAGTTCTTGGAGCAATTTGTTTTTATGTCTAAGTATGTGTTTTGATGAAGGTTTCAGCTGGTCAGTAAGTCTCCAAGAAAATCAGAGTAGCCCAGTTGCAAAAGATCAAGAAAAAGATAAGTTAGAAAAAGTTTGCAGGCGGCTGGAAAAACTGTCGCGATTTCGTGACATGTTTTAGGAGAGAGAAAGTTCAGGCAAAACTGTCACGATTTCGCGACAAGTTGGAGGTTGGCAGTGTTGAGTTGCAGAAAGTGTCACGATTTCGCGACAATGTTGAGGAGGAGAAAGTTTAGGAAAGTGTCGCGATTTCGCGACAAGTTGAGTTGGCAGTGTTGAGTTGCAGGAAGTGTCGCGATTTCGCGACAAGTTTCAATGAAGTTGTACGGATGCAGAAAGTGTCACGATTTCGCGACAGGTTGAGTTGGCAGCTTGCAGTTGGCAAAAGCGTCACGATTTCGTGACATGTTGTTCAAATTTTTAAGCAAAGTGTCGCGATTTCGTGACATGTTCCGTTTCACGAGATTGGAAAAGTGCTTAAGGCAAAAGCGTCATGATTTCGTGACATGTTCCAGTTTCGCGAGTAGTTGGCAGAAAAGTGCTTAAGGCAACGAAAGCGTCGCGATTTCGTGACATGTTCCAGTTTCATGAGCAGTTGGCAGAAAAGAGCTTAAGGCAACGAAAGCGTCGTGATTTCGTGACATGTTCCATTTTCGCTAGTGCAAACCGAGAAAAGGTTGAAGAAGCAAGAAGTGTCGCGATTTCATGACAAAGTTGCAGATGACGTCAGCAAGAGGCAAAGGTGTCGCGATTTCACGATAGAAGCTGAGAAGAAGGCTTTGGAGTCTAAAGCGTCATGATTTCATGACAGAGTTGCAGATGACGTCAGCAAGAGGCAAAGGTGTCGCGATTTCACGACAGAAGCGGAGAAGAAGGCTTTGAAGTCTAAAGCGTCATGATTTCGTGATAGAAGTGAGATGACGTCAGCGAAAGGCAAAAGTGTCACGATTTCGTGACAGAAGAGCAAAGGAAGCAGACAAAAGCAAAAGCGTCGCGATATCGCTACAACAAGCTATAGAAGGTGTACGACAGGCAAAGGTGTCGCGATATCGTGACATGTTGAAGTTTCACGCCGAAGCTTCAGGGAGGTAGTGAAGCCGACAGAGTTAAATCTAGGCCGACGCAGTGCAGGGTTTTACAGCCGACGTGATTGAAGGTTGAACAGCCGACTAAGAACAAGATTTCAACTTGAGATTGTGAGTATTAAAGGAGGGTTGTTTGAGCAGTTTTGGCATCGATCGAAGTGTGCGTTCGAAGAGTGGCGTTCACAGATTTAGTGCGACAGTGAGGTTCGATCATCGAAAAAGCAGAGTGCGAAGTTCGATTGCAGTATAAGAGTGCATTTCGTCGAATCGTCTAAGTGTGGAAGACTATGCTGTTGTTCATGCGAAGACTATGTTGCTATTTATGCGAAGACTGTGTTGTTGTATGCGCGAAGAATGTGCTGCTAAGTTTTTCGTAGAAGAGTATAATTTGATCGAGTGTTGCTGTGTTTGCGTAGACTGTGAAAAGTTGGTTTCGACCAAGTAGGAACTATAACAAAAAAGAAAAGAGGAAGAGGACAGATTTGTGCCAGACCGAAGGACTGTGTTTTGGTGCAAAAAAGAGGACCAGCTTGCTGTGACAGAGTTGAGGACAGAGATCTCCAGCCAGAGCAGGGAAGACAGGTGTCTTCTGTGGATAGAGTTCCACTTGCTAAGGGCGGAAGAGGTAGAGGTCTTCTAGAGGATCACCAGCCAAAGCTGAATTAGGGGAAGGTGTCTCCTTTGAGCTGTGGCTCATAAACATTGTAATCGGGAAGGATTCCCAGAGGACTTTGATACAACTTTTAGAAGAAAAGTTTTATCCGTGGAGTAGCCCACCTTGGGTGAACCACGTAAATTATTGTGTCACTTTGTGGATTGCATTTTGTGCATTGTTTTACTGTTGTTATTATTGCTATCTTTATTCTGCATGTTAGTGGTTTGAAAGCTGTATTGAAAGATAAAGTTAAAAGTGGTCTTATACTGTTCACCCCCCCTCTCAGTATAAGCTTGTGTTCTTCAATTGGTATCAGAGTAGGTTCCTTCGAAAAGGTTTTACAACCGAAAGGAAGAACTGGTTAAGAACACAATGGATTTTTTAGGTGGCAATGCAACACCTATTCTGGATGGATCAGATTTCGGTCTGTGGAGTGCAAGAATGAAAGTCTATCTTATGGCTCTTGGTAATGAGGTATGGGAAGTTATTGAAGATGGGTACACCATTCCTGTAAATGGTCCTTATACTAAAGAAGACAGGCTCCTACATCACAGCAACTCAAAAGCCATGAATGCAATCCTGAAGGGTTTACAGAAGGCTGATCTTACCAAAGTTATTCACTGCAAGACAGCCAGTGAAATGTGGAAACAATTGCAGGTTGTTCATACAGGTGATGCAAATGTGCGAAAGGCCAAATTGAGACATTTTAAAGGTATGTTTGAACAACTCAAGATGAATGACGATGAAAATATTAGTGACTACATGCTTCGGATGGATGAGATTGTGAACTCCATGAAAGACTTAGGTCTTGAACTTGCTGAAAATGATGTGTGTGATAAGATTTTAAGATCTCTTCCTAATAGATTTAGTGAAAAGATTTCTGCTATTGAGGAAGCCAAAGATTTAGATAAGTTGAAAAAGGATGAGCTCCATAGTATTCTTGCAGCTTTTGAGCTGAGAACTCAAGTGAATGTTGATATAAAGAAAGAGGCAGCTTTCAAAGCTACCAAGAAATCAAAAGGCAAACAGATTCAAGAAAGTGATGAGTCTTCTAGTGAGGAAGAAGCATATTACAACAAGAAAGGCAAATTCTCTAGAAAGCACAAAAGCAAGAAAAATATAAGATGTTTCAACTGTGGAAAGTATGGTCATTATGCTACTGACTGTACTATTTCCAAAGATGAAAGTGATGAAGATATACAGGATGTTAAAAGCAAGGATTCTGAAAAGCACAGGTATTACAGAAAGAACAAAGATGATCACAACAATCAAGAAAAGAGGTATTCACACAAGAACAAGAAGAGCTTCTATTTGGACAAAGTAAGTAAGTGTTCTAGCAGTGATAGTGAAAGCTCTTCCAGTGATAATGAAAATGAGATGTTGTTCATTTCAGAAAAAGAGGAAGAACCGAAACATAAATTCACGGTCATGAAATGCTTTAGATGTGGAAATTTTGGGCACCTTGAGGATGATTGCACAAATAATGAATTGGTTGCTAGTATGTATGAGGATGCTTCAAAAAATGATAAGGAAGATGCATGTATGGTTTTTGAAAAGGGTAGCACATCTAGTAATAAGAAATCAGAAAAAGGTCTTGATAATTCAAAGTGCAATCAAATAGAGAATCTTGAATGTGAACTCAATAATGCTCTCGGTGCTTTGGAAAAGGAAAGAAAGAAGAATGATAGACTCAAGGTTAAGTTAGATGAATGTTGTATGGAGAGAGACGATCTTATAGAAAGTCTTGACTTCTCTATAGCCAAAACACAGGAACTCAAGGATGAGTTAGAGTCTAAGATTCTTGAGTATAATGAGTTAGAGCAGAAAATGGTTTCTTTGAAAGAAGAAAATAAAGATTACAAGGATAAGCTCTACAGATTTCAGGATAGCTCCAAAAAGGTTAAGTCTCTCATCAAAAATCAAAGAAATCCAACAGATAAAACAGGTCTCGGTTTTGTTGAGCCGCACAAGAAACAGGTTGGGGAATCTAGCAAGAGATTTCAAAAAGAAGAAAGTTCTGATGAAGAAAGTACTTCAGATCATGAGTCTGTGAGTGATAAATGTGCAGGAATAGAAAATAGATTTTTGAATGTGAAACAGAAGTTCTCGGGACCCAAGAGATCGATTAAAAGAATATTTCACGGTAGATGTTTTGCGTGTTACAGGTTTGGACACATGGCTGCACATTGTATGTCTCAAATCAAGAAGGGTAACAATAACTTCAGAAGTCGTAATTTATTTCAAGGGTATTGCTACTCTTGTAATCAGTTCGGGCACAAGGCAATTTTTTGCAATGCAAATAACAGGAACTGGGTTAGTCAGAACAGGCGGATTCAAAGTACAGCTATGCCTGAAAGAAATAATGTTGCAGTTTGTTACAAGTGTAACAACACAGGTCACACAGCCAGACAGTGCAGAGCTGATCTTCCAAGGTACAGGAACAGGAACAATGGTATAAACAGGTCCAAGGATCAAAGTGTGGACAAGAAAAATAATGAGAACAAGAACAAGAAAAGTGCCAAGAACAGAAACATTAACAAAGAGCTCAAGAAAAGGCCCGACAAAGAAATTGTAGACACTGATGATGATGAGTGTCTAATGGGAGTTTCACTCCCAACCCTATTTTAATTCACCTCAATAGGAGGTGGGGGAGGGACTAAGCTAAGAGGCTCATTCTTAGTCCCAAGCCCCATAGGTGACCCTTTGCCATTGATGACAAAGGGGGAGAGATATGAGTAAGGGGGAGAGCTTCAAGTGAAGAGGAAAGCTTCCAGGGGGAGCAAAACTTCAAAGAGATTGATTTCAGTTTTGGCTCTTTAAGATGTGTTTTTAGTAAAGGGTTGCCATCAATGACAAAGGGGGAGATTGTTGGCAATTTTGGGTACCTTGAGTACATTGCCTTTGCCTAAGTTTAGTTGTTGTCATTGATGTCAAGGAGCTCTTGGTAGTTGTTGTCTTTGATGTCAAGGAGTTCTTGGAGCAATTTGTTTTTATGTCTAAGTATGTGTTTTGATGAAGGTTTCAGATTGGTCAGTAAGTCTCCTAGAAAATCCAGTTGCAAAAGATCAAGAAAAAGATAAGTTAGAAAAAGTTTGCAGGCGGCTGGAAAAACTGTCACGATTTCGCGACATGTTTTAGGAGAGAGAAAGTTCAGGCAAAACTGTCTGATTTTGCGACAAGTTGAGTTGGCAGAGTTGAGTTGCAGAAAGTGTCACGATTTCACGACAAGTTGAGTAGGCGAAGTTGAGTCGAAAGTGTCACGATTTCGCGACAAGTTGAGTTGGCAGTGTTGAGTTGCAGGAAGTGTCACGATTTCGTGACAAGTTTCAAAGAAGTTGTACGGATGCAGAAAGTGTCACGATTTCATGACAGGTTGAGTTGGCAGCTTGCAGTTGGCAAAAGCATCACGATTTCATGACATGTTCCAATGGAAGGGAAAAGTCTCACGATTTCATGACATGTTCCAGTTGAGCATATGGAAAAAGTGCTTAAGGCAGAGAAAGCGTCGCGATTTCGTGACATGTTCCGAGTTCACGAGCAGTTGGCAGAAAAGAGCTTAAGGCAGAAAGCGTCGCGATTTCATGACATGTTCCATTTTCACTAGTGCAAACCGAGAAAAGGTTGGAAGGCTAGAAGTGTCACGATTTCACGACAAATTGAGATGACGTGCGAAGAGGCAAAGGTGTCACGATTTCATGAAGGTGAGAAGAAGGCTTTGAAGTCTAAAGCGTCATGATTTCACGACGAGTTGTAGATGACGTCAGAAGAGGCAAAGGTGTCATGATTTCATGATAGAAGGGAGAAGAAGGCTTTGAAGTCTAAAGCATCCTGATTTCTGAAAGTGAGATGACTAAAGGCAAAAGTGTATTTAGCAAAAGCAAAAGCGTCATGATATCGCTACAGCAAGCTATAGAAGGTGTACGACAGGCAAAGGTGTCGCGATATCGTGACATGTTGAAGTTTCACGCCAGAAGCAACAGGGAGGGAGTGAAGCCGACAGAGTTAAATCTGGGCCGACGCAGTACAAGGTTTTGCAGCCGACGTGATTGAAGGTTGAACAGCCGACTAAGAACAAGGTTTCAACTTGAGATTGTGAGTATTAAAGGAGGGTTGTTTGAGTAGTTTTTGCATCGATCGAAGTGTGCGTTCGAAGAGTGGCGTTCATAGATTTAGTGCGACAGTGAGGTTCGATCATCGAAAAAGTAGAGTGCGAAGTTCGATTGCAGTATAAGAGTGCATTTCGTCGAATCGTCTAAGTGTGGAAGACTGTGCTGCTGTTCATGCGAAGACTGTGCTGCTGTTTATGCGAAGACTGTGCTGTTGTATGCGCGAAGAATGTGCTACTGAGTTTTTCACAGAAGAGTATAATTTGATCGAGTGCTGTTGTGTTTGCGTAGACTATGAAAAGTTGGTTTCGACCAAGTAGGAACTATAACAGAAAAGAAAAGAGGAAGAGGACAGATTTGTGCCAGACCGAAGGACTGTGTTTTGGTGCAGAAAAGAGGACCAGCTTGCTGTGATAGAGTTGAGGACAGAGATCTCCAGCCAGAGCAGGGAAGACAGGTGTCTTCTATGGATAGAGTTCCACTTGCTAAGGGCAGAAGAGGTAGAGGTCTTCTAGAGGATCACCAACCAAAGCTGAATTAGGGGAAGGTGTCTCCTTTGAGCTGTGGCTCATAAACATTGTAATCGGGAAGGATTCCCAGAGGACTTTGATACAACTTTTAGAAGAAAAGTTTTATCCGTGGAGTAGCCCACCTTGGGTGAACCACGTAAAATTACTGTGTCACTTTGTGGATTGCATTTTGTGCATTGTTTTATTGTTGTTATTACTGCTATCTTTATTCTGCATGTTAGTGGTTTGAAAGCTGTATTGAAAGATAAAGTTAAAAGTGGTCTTATACTGTTCACCCCCCCTCTCAGTATAAGCTTGTGTTCTTCAATAACGCTCACAGAAAAAGTCAGAAGTAATACTCTCACTCATCCAAATCAACAAGTCGTGGACACCTTGGAGGTAACGCGTAGCCTATAATTAATTGTTACATACATGCAGAGAAAGACCCATCAGCCATTAGGGTTTGATAATTGATTCTTATAGATATTGTAGTCTTTCACAATCGACCATCTACAAACACACAAATTTTATCTCGAAATAATTCAGAGAAAGGAAAAGAAAGTAGAGATCTGATCTAGAAACTAGACAAAATGAATTACAGGTCAGAGTAGATCAACCGAAAATTATAGAATCCAATAATTTTTACTGTGAAAACAACCCAAGCCTACTGCCAGCGTGTCTGGTGAGTTTTTAAAGAGTGAAAAACATAACATCCTCATTGGCTGGGCGGCTTATAGTAGTGAAGTGAGGCCAGTAACAGGTATGGTCATAAATGGTTTTTACATTGTCGCCCTTTAAAATAGCCTCCTGCTCAACGACAAGTGGATTATTTGGGAAAGTTACAATATGGATAAATGTGGTGGAGTTGAGGGATTCTATTTGTTTTATCCATCTCCAAAGCCAGAACCAGCAACAACTTAACATCAGTGGGCCTACATAATAATCAATATTTCATAGTTGCAAATGACTGCTTTACCAAAAAAAAAAAAAAAAAATTGTTGTTTTTAAAGAAGCATTTGAAAAGGTTAAACTATGCAGTGCAAAGATACTACAGAAAATCCAGTGAAACAGGTCAAGATAGAGAGACTTATTATGGGTTATAGTCCTCTTTCAACTGTGCTAGCAACAAGTGATTGGAGGAGTCATAAAATTTTGAAAGGTACCGGTTACAAAGAGTCAACATTAAATGGATAACTGATATGGCATTTTCTCCTATAAATAGGCATATAGCAGTTGCCTCTGCTTGTTGTAATACAATGCTTGAAATGCAGAACGAGTCCTCTAAAAATATATCAAGGCCATTCAGACCATGGTGAGGCTATGATTGAAACAAAACTCAATGAAAACTGCAAATATATTGAACAAGATACCTTGGAACTCAATCAACTTATCAACCATCCAATAAATAAATATGGATTTGAGGTCATAGTCCTTCTGGGTCATAACACGAGTTGCCAGGATATTATGCACTATATACAAACAAATACTTCCTATTCAAAATTTGATGGTGATGTTATTAATCTGGAAGTTTACAGATATTTAAGACAACAGTCACAGCTGATTATTATTCCATGTCAGCTTTACAATAATACCTTGATTCCATGTTAGTTTTACAATAATACCCAGGATTAACATCTGTCTACTTCAAGAAGCGCATCAACAAATATTGGAGGCTGCTCAAAATGAATACATTGTATCCTTGTTTAAGTACTTCTTGGAGTACACTGATTGGATTGGAGTAAAGAGAAAACTTATGAGCAACCGTTATGAGATGAATTTGGCGATAACCTTTCCGTCGCTTTGAGGACAAAGTGTTTGAAAGGGGGATGACATGTTAGGATAAGTGTTTGAAAGGGGGATGACATGTTAGGATCCTATCCTAACATTAATTAATAATAATAATAATAATAATAATAATAATAATAATAATAATAATAATAATAATACATGTTATCCTATGGTTATATTAATAAATAATATAATAATTAATTATATTAATTATTATATTATTATAAGATTAGGGTTAGGGTTAGGAAGCATGGTGACTCTTCACTCATAACCCCAAAGGGGTATAAGATACTATTTGATTCTATCATTTAATATATCCATGAATATGAAATATAATTTATTGAAGGGACTTCCCGAACAAATACAAAAGTGATTCTTTTAATTTAGATTTATTTATTTATCAACTTATTTGTGCTAAGAACCCTAGGTTCCTACTAATACCAATGTGTCTTGCAAAAATATCTTTAAACCAAGCACACACCTTTTTTTAATTTACCAACATATAGTCTCTCCAACGATTGAAAGTCGCTTGTCAAATTTTGTTAAGGTTATAAAAGTAAAATTACCCTTAAGAAGCAAAATATTCCTTTCATAAAAAGTTTAGGATAAGCTTAAGAGGTCCCTTGCCCATATTTCCCTAAGTTTACAAGCTACCGGCCCTATCAGCCAAAAATCAAAAGCAAAGAATAGGCTATCAGTCGAAATAGAGCTAAACCTACCTAAAAGAGATCAACCGATCTATCGACAAACAAAAGGTCATCACCGAAAAGTAGAAAAATATCCAACAAGGTATGGCTCTCTCATAGTTAGAAACTCAAAACAATATACTCATAATAGAATTATGAATACAATTACATAGATCTATATTTTTGAATACAAAGAACTAAATTACAATCTTGACTGTAGTGTACTCACACTAAGCTCTTAGGATAGTATTAGAATTGAAATAATTTCCCTTCTGATCAATTTCTAGAAATATTCATTAAATTTATAATAAAGGACAACCCTAAAATAATCTTGACCATACCCTAGGAATACCTAACTAATTTATTTAATGAGAAAATAACTTTATATTCTTGTTACAACCAATAATTTGCTAGTACAAAGAATAGAATGAAAGATATTATAGGTAATCCAAATCCATTCCCTTATGTGGTATAAATATCCTCCTCATATGGACTCCGAAATAATTATTTACGTAGGCTTTTAAAAATCTTGTGCTTGTTTTCAGATTTGGATGCTCCAATACTATTTATTTATTTATGTAACTATTCTATAGGTGCTCTTTATGTAGGAAGTGCCAATTCCATAGGTAGTTAGATTAATTAGTTAGAAGGTTGAAGTAATATGATCTTCAACTATCAATTTTAGTTGTGCCTTATTAGTATCCACATCATCCCTACTTCACAAACATTGATAGGCTATCCATAAGGACAAATTACAATGTCAAACTCATTCTTCCATCATGCACCACATGAAAAAAAATTCCTTATAAATACGAAAAATGTTTAAAACACTATATATTGATTCCAAATAGAAATAATTGCATCTAAATCATTATATTAATATTATAATTATAATATACATGCATTTATGATTATTTTTATGAATATTATAGGTATACATATGGAAAAGGATATATATATATATATATATATATATATATATATATATATATATATATATATATATATATATATAGAACATGGTCAAAACAAGGTATAGGATGGGGTATATAAAGGATCCATCATTTCCCCCATGTTGATTCTATTACATGTCCCTATGAAACCTCAATACTTAATGTTCCCTACTCCCACTGATATTCATTAGATAGTCCTCTTCAAGCTGTGTTATTTTTAATATACACTAGTCTTGTCGATCATAAGCCAAGGGATAAGTAGCATCATCCTATGCCTTATATCCATTTATTTCTCTTATGTCTTCCAAAGCCTATATCTCTTCATTCATGAGAATAGGTAATATCAAGGTATAATCATAGAAGGGGGTCCAAATCATGAAAGTTTTAAAGGGGATCCCAATATAATCAAGTCTCTGTTCATCTACTAGAGCCACATATTTTATGGCTCATCCAATTGTATTCTGTAGGACCATGAAAGAGTGGGGTTCTCTCTTCCATAGTGGAGTGGGAAATTACCCCATTTGGAACAAGAGGCCTTAAGGGTCAACTCCAAATCCCCGTTTGATTTTCCTAAAAACTCGTGTAAAGCATATACCTATATTTATCTAGCCTTTAGTTTGTAGAAGGGATGATTTCTTATTTTCTTCTTATTTTCCAAGATACTTTCTACATTCTCATGCTGAGGTCAAACCATCCAAGTTTTTAAGAGCTTCTTATATTGGTATTTTTCAACATCCCTTTGTTTAGAAACCTCATGTTGAAAATTCAAATAGAAAACACAAATGATAACATCCCCCACCAAGATATTGAGATCTATTTTAGTGCATTTAGGTAGAATAAAATTATGTAGGTAAAATTCAAAAAAAATATTCTTTTGTGTAGGGGTAAGAGAAAGGTAAACCTAGGACATCCACTAAAGGGCAATTATGTTTCAAAGGATTTTCCTTTTGTATACAATACAACTATATTTGTGGCCACTGTTCCTTTAGATATAGGGCATAAATGTGAGTAAGGGATATATAGTCTACCATCTCCATAGCCAACTTAACTATCAAAGGAAGAAGCTATGCCAACTTTGTATTTTTACTTTTATCCTTGGGTAGTTGGACCATGGTGTGCTCTAATTTCTCTCCCTAATCTACTAAGGAATTTGATAAGATGGTTACTTCCTACCTATATTTTTTAACAACTATATAGCCATTGTAAAATTAGGACTCATCTTCCTTTTACCATTTATCCGTTTCCTTTTTTATTTGTCTCTTTCTTCCTAAGAAAGATTTAGATTGAGGTCAATTTTGTTGCTTCCCTTTTCCAAAACTCATCGTTAGCATTTATAGCTTATAATTTTTCTTGTAGGCCATGGATTTATTCCATAAATTTGAAAGCAACTTCAATTTTCTTCTCTTCCTATTCCTCCTTACTATCAATTTTTACAAAGACAATGGCCATAGGTATCTCCTCCCCTTTCTAATAAACCTACATTTGTAGGTAATTATTCCACTTTCATTGTCATTTTGTATATGGAAGTCTCTTCATGCTCCCAAACTACTCCTCTTAGAGCTGACAGATTATCCAAAAGATCGTGTTGGTCACCATTGAGGGTTTGCTAAGTGTCCATATGGGTTTTTTTAGTGTCAACATGAACCCCTAATATTCCATAAGGGATTTTTGGATTCATGCAGGAAATTCTTCCAACTCTATAATATCCTATTGTATTCCCATAGGGCTCATACTAGGTTCCTCTTGAGATTCCATATCAGTAAGAATTTATGCTACTTCATTAGCTCCTACATCTTCTATAGGACTTCATCTATAGTTGTTTTTATTTGTCCTGCTTTCTCCTTAGTAGCTATAGGTATTTTCTTCCTCTCTATTGGAATTCTCTATTTCTTTGGTGGCTATAGAATAAGTGTTTCTCTCATTCATCTATGCCTTCTCTATTGGAATTTTCTATTTGTCTGCCTTTTCCTCTATTAACTATAGGTCCAATCTACGGGCTGCAGTAGTGACCACAGGTTACAGCCGTAGGCCAAAAAATAACGCAACTGAGAGCTGTGGTTAGCACCTGAGATAAGAAAAATCCAAGAAAAGTTAGAACTCAGGGCTAAAATTATAGAATTCCGTCGTGATCGCCATATGACCTAACCACAGAGCGTGCACCTAGCTACTGTATTGATCTATATCATCATGAAAGCATAAATATTCACACAAGTACATAATTTGAACAAAACAACATAAGTAAGGTTTCTTGTATTAATCTTTGAATGAGCTTTGATTACAAAGATGCCCTCTTAGGGTCACTTGAAAGATGATATTGATATTACAATTGCCAATGCCCTCAATAGGGTAGATGCACTTATAGTTCTCTATTGATTAGTCACAAAATTCCTTGGGGTGGAGCTAACCCCCTTCTTCGTGATGTGGAAGGATTATGACATAAGCTCCTCTTGCACCCGTCTCCCTACGAACAAGAAACAACAACGCACGATTAAAAATATTGATAGCCTCTTGTGATGAGGCCCTTTAAGGAAATATGTATGCAAATGCCATTAAACTAGTAAAACAAGAAAACATAAAGAAAGACTTTAAACTATTCTAATTTGGTCAAGAATTATACTGCAACATGAAAGACATAAATAAGCAAATGATGCACGGATCAAATATCAAGTTAGGAGCAATAAAGTGCATAAAAAATCAAATATAATCCTACTTAATACAATGCATGAAACGACTAATTCCTACGGTCAGAGTTTCTCTAAAATGCAATTAAACCTATGAAAAGACTAATACAACTAATCTATGTGGTCAAAAGCAAAGCAAGTAAGGTGATCAGTCACCTGTTGCAAATCACAACCATGGTGGGCGGTCTGCACTATGAACTGCGGCTGACAGTCGTGGTTTGACCTCTAATAGGTTTACCCTCAGAATTAGGGAGAGTGGGCTTGACCTCCTTATCCAAATTGATGTTCAAGGGTCGCCTTTGTTGTCCTATGACAGGTTCGACGGTCAAATCGCTATGAAGGGCCTTTGTTTGCCCAAATTTGTGTTTCTTGAATCTCCTAGGTACCTAGGGCATCCATGGCTAATTCGTCTTTAGGTGAATAGCAAAGAGGCTCTCAAATGCACAGGTTCAGTATGCAATTTGACAGGGCTTCGTTGCTCTCTTGATCAATTAACTCTCTCCCATTTCTCCCCATTTGGAGGGGGTATTTATAGCATGCCCCTAGGGCTAGGGGTGGCTTCATGGAGAAGCCAAGACCAAGAAGGGTGGTTAAGACAATTGGGATGGAAGCCTCTGGAATCTTTCGTCCCTCAACTGCCTCCTTCTAGATCTTTCAACTGTTCCAACCGATTTGGCTCGAATGGAAGGCCAAACTGAACTTCAGTTAAGACCACAGGTCACAGTTGCAGTCAAGACTACAGACCGTAGGTATCAACCATGGTTTAGACTGGATATTGTGGGTCTGGGCTTTAGTTCAGACTGCTTAGGCAAAAATGCCTAAATTGAGTGGTTAGAACCAATGCTCTATCTTGGAGTCTGTCCAAGATCCTCCATATGGTTTTGTAGCATGTCCATATGAGTAGTCGCCCTCGACATGATGTGTTTTAGGTTTCTACAATATCTATCATCCATCCCAATGTTCTTCCATACTACTTACTCTTCTAAACCCTTCATATTTCTCAACAATGATAAAATTAGTTCAGATCCACATGGCAACAGACACCAAATGTAGCACGAGTGGACTGCAGTATTCTCGAGAGGGATGTGGTGAGAGATATTTAATATAACTTCTAATTATTTACACTTAAACTGGCCAATTCCATACAGTCCATAACTATACAATGCCTAAAATGTACAACTGAGACTGTAGAACCTCAAAATGTACAGTGGTATAGTCATAACTGACGATTGTACTATTTCTCCAAGAATCTTGGAATTGCTCAAATCTTACTCATTTGGCCAATATTCACTTGGAAATCACTTGATTTACCCTTAAAATGCTTCAAAGTACAGTTTTAGGCCAAATATTCATCAAATGTATGAAATTGTAAACCCTTGTACGGTTTGGTCACGTCGTTGTATGGTTTGCTAAAAACCCTTATTTTTCCAGATATCTTCACTTAGGAAAATACCCATTTTCCTATTATTGCCAAAAACATCAATTCCCATAATGGGTAACAACCATTAATATCAATTTCTCTTTATTTCTCTATTTCTCATAATACTCTTGGATGGTTGTACGTTTTCTGGGTATGCAACTCCACAATAGATCTGGACTCCACAACACATGCAATATCAATAAAAATCCCCCAACAATACATTTATTGAGATTGCCATCAAATCCACACACATGCATAACCAGATTTGACTAAAACAAAGATTTATATTATTCTGAAGTTGTACACAGGGAGTGTACGTTACAACATAAACTAGCAACCATGGATAACCATGACAATGGAATCCAACACCAGCCACAATGACTGATCTACAATCCACCATCAACCAATCCCACAACCAACAACCCAAAAATTCGAATGGGGGGGCTTATAATGGTTGTCCAGGCCGTTCCAAAGCGGTTCCTGAGACAGTTCATTATTTACAACAACCCATACATTAATAATTTTAATTAATCTTTACTAAGGTTTAATTTGATTTTCATCAAATTACATTTCATTTGCATGTCTTCACATTTCATTTCATTTCACATGCATTTTATTTTTATTTTAATAATTTATTTTCCAATTGTACTATCTCACTAGATAGTACATTCTTCTTTCCAATTGTACTATCTCACTAGATAGTACATTCTTCTTGCCAATTGTACTATCTCACTAGATAGTACATTCTTATTCAAGATTGTGCAAATCCTAATTTTATACTTGCTTCTTATGTGTATTTGCCTATCTACAATCATTCCCTGAGCCATTATTCAATCATGATCCTTCCACATCATCCCAAGTCAAGGTTTACCTCACTAATATTGGTATTGATGAACATGTGGTCCAAGACATCACCATCACGCCGCTTACCATTCCTAATGCTAAGGATTTTGGTCACCCATGTGACCCACATTTATCCATAGGAGCGGTATATGACATGGGTTCAACTCCCAACAACATAAATTTTGTATATGGGGGGATTGATTCTTCATCAAATCTAGCTCCCCTAGAGGAACCCAAAGAACCGGCTCCTGCCAAAATTCAAAACATGTCGGGATTTCCATCCCGCTATTTTCACATAGTTAATTGGCAAGGTCATGGCCTAGGATTGCATGAACAGGTAGTGCCACAACCTATTGATGTTCCATATCAAGAAGTGCATGACTGTTCAGGTCTAGGTTATCACCCACTTTCTACCACCTCTTCTCTTGAGAAAGCATTCCAAAGGCTTAATCTAAATTCAGGAGAAGAAGCCCTCCACCCCGATAACTCTGATGATGAAATCTATGAAGAATTTGAACTCATGTCAATAATTTTAATTGAATCTAAATAGGAATCGTAGCCCATTACTCCCCATACCGAACAATATGAGTTTTATCTTAGGATATTCCACATCCATGAGCCCATATTTCACTTGCTTCTTCCACAAGAGCGAGTCAAACCTACCAGTGAACCACCACCCCCACTTCATTAATCCATTTCATAAGCCAAACTTGTAATATATGTACATAACACAAAAATAGTGGTTTTCACCACCACCAAAAAAAAATAAAAAAATAAAAAATCAAACAAAAATATTTTTTCTTTCTCTGCATTACATGTATATATCATTTAGTTAAATGCATTCACTTATGTTTCTTGATGCTATCTAGGTTTACCAAGCTTCTAGGACTGATTCTTAGGTTCCATTCATTCCAACCAACCTCATCCATTTTCCCTTAAGTCGACATGAATCCTGTTGATTTATTCACCCCACTTTGTAATCCATATGATCCGACTAAACCAAATACAATTGACATAAGCCTTATCGATATGGATCGGATTTCCTCACCTCCATCCTTTTTTCAAGTTTGTCTTGTCTGAGGAATTGTTAAGGGCTTCAGCAAACTACCTTCCTCCATCCCTTAAGCCTTTGCCTTCACCTTCACCTTCAAATCCTAAGGTTTTCTAGGTAGACATAGATGAGGATAAGTCAAAAGAGTTTGATGACATCTTAGATAAAATTCATCTGTTCCCTATGCCCCATCAACTTGAGGAAGATTCCCATATGTCCTTTGAAGATACCATCAATGTGGACCTTAGTTCAGACAAAGAAAATCCCCAAATTTTCAATCTTGGTAAAAGCTTATCCAACAATGAACAAGAGCAAGTAATTGCTCTCCTCAAGAGGAAAAAGGATATTTTTGGATGGTATTATAAAGACATGAATAGTCTTGACCCTAGTTTGGTTGTCCATAATCTCACCTTATGATGCTAAGTTGGTTAAAAAAAACTTAGAAGGATGCATCCTACCATTGCCATTTTGTTCAAATAAGAGCTCCAAAAGCTTCTAGAGGCATTGAGGTGGACCCAAACAAGGTCAAGGCCATCATGGAGATGCCTCCCCCAACTAACTTAAAGGAATTACGTAGTTTACAAGAAATGATTCAATCGATTCGTCGTCTCATTGCGTAACTTTCTGATAAATATAGGCCATTCAATCACCTACTACAAAAGGGGGTGTCATTTTCTTGGATAGATGAATGTCAAAAAGCCTTTGATGACATTAAGAAATACCTAGCTTCTCCACCAGTTTTAGCTCCTCCTCATCTGGGGGTCCAATTCTATCTTTATGTTTTAGCAACATACTTTGCATTAGGGACAATGCTTGCACAAAATAATGAAGATAATTGAGAGCAAGCTATCTACTACATTAGTTGAACATTGGTAAGCTATGAAACTAGATATGCCTATGTAGAAAAATTGTGCTTAGCAGTGGTTTTTGCCACTAATAAACTTTGATATTACATGCTTAGTCACACAATATATATCATAGCTAGAGAAAATCCTCCATGTTATATGATGTCACACACTTACAATAACACCCACATCGCTAAATGGATAATTCTTCTTATTAAATTTTACTTGGAAATCATTAGCCAAAAGTCCATTAAAGATCAGGTAATAACTGATCAACTTGTAGAAGCTCAACTACCTAGTGATCATCCTTTTATTATTGAGGTCCCAGATGATTCGATATTTACTGTCACTAAACAAGAAGATGTCATTCTGGAGGAAGATGTCAATATCACACTATTCTTTGATGGCTCTAAGTGCGCGAAATGTCAAGGTGCTGGAGTCATGTTTCATACACCCCAAGGGGTACCTATCCCCTTATCATTCAAACTTGACTTCCAATGCACAAATAATATTGCAGAGTATGAAGCCTTAATATTAGGTCTTCAATTAGCTATAGCTATGAGCATTAAGCGTATCAGGATATTTGGTGATTCTCAACTTATCGTTAAGCAAATCAATGGAGAATACCAATGCAAAGAACCTACCATTAAACTATATCATGAAGTAGCAATGAAATTGCTCTCTAAGTTTTATTGGTATGAAATAAATAGTTTATCATTTTTTACTAATATATTTGCAGTTGCGATGGCCTCCCTTGGATCATTGATTCCAAAAGAATAATTTGGAGAGGTACATCCCCTTATAATTTCAATGGTCTCTAAATCTGCAATTGTTCATGTTGAATCTAAAGATGAAAAGGATGTTTGCTTTATCCAATCGGATCCATATGAGCCTTGGTCAAACCAGATAGTAGCCTTTCTCAAGTTTGAAACACTCCCATCTGACATATCTCAAACTGCCAAACACACTTTCAAGAAAAAGGCACTTCGTTTCGTTCTCTTGGGTGATGTGTTATACAAACGTGGTTATGATGGAGTCCTCCTTCATTGCTTCAAGTCTAGTGAGGCACAAAGAGCCATAGCTGGAGCTCATGATGGTACTTGTGATGGTCATTTTAGTGGAATGGCCATCACAAAGTGTATTCTACACATGGATTATTATTGTCCCATCATGGAAAGTGACTGTTGCACTTATGTTAAACATTGTAATAAATGTCAAGAGTATGCTAATTTAACTCGTTCCATCACAAGATTTATAGCCTATTCAAAGCCTTTGGCCCTCTTCACAATGGGGTCTAAATCTAATTGGTAAAATTTTACCTCCTTCATTGGGACAACATAATTTCATCATTAGATCCACTGAATACTTCACAAAGTGGGTTGAGGCAATTCATCTAACTAGTATGATAGGGCTTAGAATTATGGAGTTCATACTTCATCACATCATTTGTCATTTTGGTATCCCCTTGAAAATCATTTCAAACAATGGCAAGTATTTCAAGAACAAGGATGTTCAAGCACTTTGCAAGAAATATAACATTCAACACAGTTTCTTGACTCCTTATTACCCATAAGCAAATGGACAAGCCGAAGCTTCCAAAAAGACCTTAATTTCTATTCTCAAGAAAATTGTGAAAGAAAATAATAGAGATTGGCATACACAAGTTCTCTTGGCATTATGGGCTTATCGAATAAGCATCCACATGCCTATAAGGACAACACCATTTTCACTAGTCTATGAAGCTGAAGCAATCATACCTCTTGAGCTTGAGATCCTCTCCTTGCAAATTTACTTTGTAGGAATTCATAGATGATGACACTGCTAGACAAGCACATCTTTACCAACTCATACTTATTGATGAGAGGCAAGTCAATGATTTAGAGCATTTACTAGTTTATCAAGATCGCCTAAAGCATACTTACAACACCAAAGTTCATCTACGTTAATTCCAAGTAGGAGATATTATCCTTAAAGAGAATCAACAAAATACCAATGCATTACCGCATATTCAGGGTAAATTCATGGCTAATTGGTTGGGTCCATACATGGTCACTCAAAGAGTGGGTAATGATACTTATAGGTTTTCCAGTCTAGAGGGAGAGGAAGAACCCAAACCACTTAATGTTATACACTTGAGAGTATTCTATGCATAATGTATATATATATATATATATATATATATATATATATATATATATATATATATATATATATATATATATATATATATATACATGGCTAATACACAAAAACATTGCATTTCATTTGCATACATTTCATTCCAAAAATATTGCACTTCATTTGCATACATTTCATGCCAAAATATTATATTAGCACACATTTCATTTTGCATTTCATACATTTCATTTCACACATTCCATTCCCATTTCAAATTTCATAATAGGGATCATTTATTAAATTCAAGATTTTAATTGGTCCAATAAAATCATGTTGCCTTAATCAGGGGCACCTTCACATCATCATCCATTTTCACATAAAACCAAATTGTCATTAGCAAAGCTTGCTTAAGTATTTTTAGTCAATCAGCCATTCCTAGTGTTTTAAGAAACCTCTAAAATACATGTCGAGTTACTTTTAGGACCATCACACATATACACTAAGAAAATCTTGAGTTTTGGGAATTGACTCCAAAACATTCTTGAACCAAACACAATTTCACATCTTAAAAATATCTTGTGTCAAAGAGGGATAACACCATACTGGGTATAAATCTTGAAGTGAAAATGGTCATCCTTGCTAGTCTCATCATGCAACATAGTCCACAAAAATAGTGGTTTTCACCACTATCATAGTTGCTTCCAAATTTAAAATATGGAGTAGTAAGGATAGGGTACAATTCTCTTCACACTTAGGTTGAGAATCTGATCTCCCAAATGCTCTAAATCTTTCATCACACACCACTGATCAATGGGTTATAAGGATCGTACTACATTTCTAGTCATACAATTAAGTAGTCATCCCCAAGACTTAAGAGATCAAATCCTTGAACTATGGAGTTAGCCTCCACCAAAGCTATAGACACTTGACTGGCAGTGGAGTACACTCATGCATGGTGACATGTCTCTTTTAAAGAGACCTCTGACCGCTCATACGAACAAGCTAGCTTCTTGGTTTCATCCATAATAGGTTTACCCAATTTACTCAAGATGATTTAATGAATGCACTTGTACACACATTGGTTCTTGATTGCCTTGAGCCATTACCATGCTCTTAATTCGGTAAATGAATTCACTGTACACACATTGGTCCTAGAGGGATTAGGCAATTTTATTGAGTTTGTTTGATACCACTAGTATGTATGAGTATCTGCAAAATAGTCAGTTTTCCATATCAACATCCATATCTTCTTCCATATCAACATCCATATCTTCTTCCATGTCAACATCCATGTCACTTCATGAGTCATTCACTATACATACCACCTATTTTGGTGCCCCTGATTAAACAAAAATGCTAAAACATGGCCAAGCAAATTTTAAACTATGAATGATTATTGGAATCCTTGCATCCCATTTCCACTTGCATTAATCATCCATAACATATCATATGCATTCATCATCCATATAAACATGCATTCCATAAAAAGCATTCATACAAACATTTAACACAAAAAGGTAAAATCCATGTATATATATATATATCACATGTACAATGAGTACAAAAAGCTATATATAATGGAGCACCAAGGCTCATATACAAAAAGTGCATCTAAGCACTAGCTACACCCTCCAAGAGGACCCCTGTGACCTAGAAGGAGCCCTAGACCTAGAGCTATGCCTAGACTCGGTATTCCTAGCAACCTCAGATACAAATGAGGTTGGAGGATCAGGAAGTGGAATATGATGCTCTATCAACCTATCCTCCAATGCTTCGATATACCTATACCACGACCGCAGGTGCACTATGTCGATATTATGTCGACGCTCCCTCTTTAGTAGCTCTACCTGAATCCTCGTGATCCTCTCATCCCAAGCCATCACCATCACATCTCGCTCTGCCACCTACTGCTCCAGCCTCACCCAATCCTCCTCGCTCTAATCCAGATGCCCATCTAGAGTCTCCTCCACTCCCTATAGCCAACATTACTGCACCCTTAGTCATCCTCCTTCAACTATTTGATCGAAGGTGCCTCTATCGCTTAAGAGCCTCATGAGTCTCCTCCACATCATCCCCATCTCCACCAATTGCTACTAGAGTCAGTACCCATGGTGATTATGTAGAAAACCACACATCGTACTCTGGAGTAGTCCTTACATCATCTACATCAGGGAGATCTATCTCCTCATCATCCTCATAAGTCTCCCTCCATGGCTCTTCACATGGTAGTCATGTCTCCTCCTGATGCCTCCTATAGAGCATCAACTCATCTAGATTATCCTACCTCAAGCCAAACTATTGGAGTACCCATGAGAACTAAAATTACTCAGCCTCACTTTGATATCTCCCAAAAACCCACCTAGACTACCGTACTTATCACAGATGCTCTCCATATTTGGTCCACCTTCTACCCTACCACGACCTCCATATCACTTGGGCAAATGTTAATCCAGACCATAAATCCCTGTACCATTGAATCATCCACACTGAATGACTTGATTGTACTTCCTCGACCATGACCTATCTCCTCATGTAGGGCTGCTCCCTACCCAAACCTGCCACTGATAAGCCTTCTTATTGAGCCACGTTGAATTGCTCCTATCCCCAACACTGCAGCAGCAAGATCCATCCTAATTCCTTCCTACCCCACCTCCTCACCTCATAGAGCTCCCGATATACCTATGCCAATAAGGTAGGAGCCCATGCATACACATGTTGCATAGTGAGCATATCGCTCACTAACCCTATCAGGTTCCAAGGGAACCTACACCTAGTACTATTCGAGACCATGATGTTGGCCAACATGAATATCACCAAAGTATGGAGGACATCCAACTCCTTGTACACATACATGGACAAGTAGGAAATACCCCCACTCTCCATCCTCACATCCAGTCAACTATCACCAAACATCTTCATACCTTGATGTGTACCCCCTCCACTAGCACCTTGAGGATGCAGTATATATCCTCAAGTGTAAGGGTCACCTCTCTTATGGGGAATCCCACCTCTCCACCAAGGAAGAGGTAGCCCTCATACACACTAATCACATCAATCTGGACTACCTCCACTAGCCCCATAGCCTCCAGTAACTCCCACTCCTCTTCCACCAATGACTTTCTAATCCTAGGGATGTAAGGTGAGAACCGGTGTCGAGCCTCCAAAATCCTAAGATGCAGCACAACACAAAATATTTATCATTAAAAAATCATAAAAAAACACAAAAACATAATTTTTTTGCACAAAAAGGACATTACCTCAGCCGCTCGCACTCTACCTCTCTGGCCCTCGCATATACTCCTTTCATTGCCATCACTTTCACACTCAAATTGCTTAACCTCACCCACTTCACTTCACCCAACTCTCCTAGATGCAACTTCTCAAACTCACAAAATGCAAAAATGAGCTCAAATATCACCCAATAAGCTATTTATAGTTGCTTCAGGTGCCTTGAGATGCCCATGGGCATTTCCTAGTGCACTAGAGTGCACCAGGGTGTTTGCAAAATGCCCAAACACCGATGGGCGTCTGTGCATGCCAAAAGTGCCAATCAGTGTTTGGCATCAATTTTGACAAAATGAAAAATCTTTTAAAAATAGTGGCTTATCCCAACCAAATCAATCCAAATTGCATCCATGCATCCATATCATCATATCAACAAGTT
Organism: Wollemia nobilis; assembly: GCA_028583015.1. Taxonomy (NCBI): domain Eukaryota; kingdom Viridiplantae; phylum Streptophyta; class Pinopsida; order Araucariales; family Araucariaceae; genus Wollemia; species Wollemia nobilis. The sequence goes on from JAQPPZ010017235.1 coordinate 21,838,759, forward strand.
TTGTGAAGGTTACAATTGATTTGGATGCATACTTTTAAATTGTGACCAAAAGTTACAAAACTTGCATTACAAATTCCAAAATGCTCCAAAACAGTCAAAATATTCACAAAACGACTATAATCATCATTTCCATCACCAATACTTCATTTCCAAATCATTTTCAATCATAACATTTGTATATTTGCCAAGTTCAAACAACATTCAAGTGAACCTTATATCTAGTAGTTTATTTTATATACTTGATGATTGCAGCGATTTGCATCCATGCAATTCGTTAAGATGAATAAATTACCATAAAGAAATTTTGTCATTTTCATAATTCTATATCTCCTTGTTCGAAATCACAATCACATTTGGTACTTCACATTTTGTGTGAAACCTTGCCAAGAACAATTTGCACAAAAGATGTCATTGATGGCCTAGTTCATGGGGCTTAAAACATGGAAAAAATCATATTTTATCATTTCATATTTCCTTGAAAGTCATCATAGAGATGGGCATGATCTAAGGTGATTGGTTCCATTTGTGGGAATTATTCAATAGTCACTAGCAGGCCCTCCAAAGTTGACTCTTTATTTTTCTTTTCATCTTCATCTTTGCATATCAATGACGCTGAAAGGCACATTCTTCAACAACATTGAATCACCCCAAATTTGGAGTAACCACATTTGGTTTTGACTTTACCACAATGGGCTACATATTACATGATCATGTCATCTACACTTGGAAAAAATCCCTTCATTTGTTAGGGCAAAAAAAGACACATTTTTCATCACATTTTTCACAAAAACCTTCATCTATTGAGGCAAAAATAGATGCATCATTTCACATTTTTCACCAATCCCCTTCTCACCATTGGGGCAAAAATGATATCACATTTACATAATTCATATTGTCCACCATTCATTTGCACAAATTTTTCAATTGGCTTATGATATTCATCCGTAAACTCATTCCCCCCATTGAGGGGGTAAGCTACGCAAATCTAAATTCTTTAATTCTTTTGTCTTCAAGTTTATTTTTCATTACGCAAATCTAAATTCTTTAATTCTTTTGTCTTCAAGTTCCATTTGTGGGAATTATTCAATAGTCACTAGCAGGCCCTCCAAAGTTGACTCTATTTTTCTTTTCATCTTCATATTTGCATATCAATGACGCTGAAAGGCACATTCTTCAACAACTTTGAATCACCCAAAATTTGGGGTAACCACATTTGGTTTTGACTTTACCACAATGGGGTACATATTACATGATCATGGCATCTACACTTGGCAAAAATCCCTTCATTTGTTAGGGCAAAAAAAGACACATTTTTCATCACATTTTTCACAAAAACCTTCATCTATTGAGGCAAAAACAGATGCATCATTTCACATTTTTCACCAATCCCCTTCTCACCATTGGGGCAAAAATGATATCAAATTTACATAATTCATATTGTCCACCATTCATTTGCACAAATTTTTCAATTGGCTCATGATATTCATCCGTAAACTCATTCCCCCCATTGAGGGGGTAAGCTACACATATCTAAATTCTTTAATTCTTTTGTCTTCAAGTTTATTTTTCATCCCAAGATAAAGCTTCATTTGCACCTTGCCCAAACAAGTGTCTTGTATTTTTGCACTGCATTGTGTTTTACACAACATAGTACAAAAAGGGGCATTTGTAGGCACCAAAATCTAGCCACTTATCATTCATCTAGGTCTTCTCACAATTTTACCCATTTATTTATATATATATATATATATATATATATATATATATTTAGGCATATTTATTAAATATATGTTTAATATTAATATTTTAATATTATATTATATATATATTTTATAAATATAAATATTTATATATGTGAATAAATCCCAACCATCCGATTTGACTTAATCGTAGCCACCCATCTACATCAATCCATGCCACACACCCGAAATTAATATCCACATTCCGATGTGTTTTAATCTGAGCCACACAATTTATGTCGCTCAAACCCTAACGTACCCTAGTGTGGATTATTAATAGGAGCCATTTTGATGGCTCAAACCCTAAGGTTTTTCACACCCTAAGTTTCCTAAGCAACTTGTGTCCTAAGTCATTTTGCTAAGCTATTTTTCCCTGAATTCCCTAGAGTATCCAAACACTCTCACCTTCCGTCCTCGCTCGCCATAACCCCTGCATCCACTTTTGCCCTTCTCACCCAGCCATATTTACTTTTTTAGATCTTCACCTCAGTTCCAAAATACCTTCAGGTGCTCTCTATCACTATCGAGTGCCTTTGGGCATTTCTCCTTCACTACCGAGCACCTTTGGGCACCCTCCACCATTATCAAGCACCCACGAGTATTTTCTACTATCGTAAAGCACCCGAGGGTGTCTTACACAAGAGCTCTGCAACCCTGCTAGCCCTTGGGCAATGCTAGGGCATCGCAGCACTAATTTCCTACGATAAATATCACATATAAGAAAATAGCAAGAGTCTCAAGAAAATATATTTTTATTGTTATTTTATTCCATTCATTTTTAGTTTTTGTTCATGCTATTTACATCATATAGCTAGGGTTTTTGTATTGATTATAGAGGGACTCACATTATGGATAGCTCACAGTTGCTACTAACCTATTTTCTATTTTATTGTGTGTAGATCTGGAAGTGTTACATTAGTGTTGTGCAACTGCTTAAGCTGGAGTGGCCCAATATTGGATAACACAAAGCCCACTCACATCTGTTGGGATCATAAGCAATATTGAAGACACCACCAACGTTGTTTTCTAGGGTTTCAAATAACCCTAGCTATTTTAAACATTTGTATAAAAGAAATCAATTCTTTCATTGTAACATTGGAGATTTGAGGCTCCCACCATTAATAATAAAAATTATTTCTTCTTGTGCAATATTATCTATTGATTTCAATTTGTCTTTATATCTATTTGCGGTGTTTCACTTTTGCATCTACAAGATCAAATAATTCTTATGAATGAGAAGGGAGATAATCATGCTTAAGATGATTATTCCAAGGCCTGTGTAAGTTGATCACATGGAGTGATACTTATCTTAGTTGCACCATCATGGAGGTGAGGATATTAACTAAGCAATAAAGATTCGATGATTAACCATTGGTGTGGTTACTCAATCTTCAAGGCATATATTTATACCGTCAATGTGGAATGAAGGTTTTGTAGAAGTTGGTCACTTCTACTCAAGAGTGACTCTGACCAATTCTTAATATCTCTTGATGATTTATGCCTTTTTAACTTATAGTCCTAATAACTTTATCTTAGATCATGATTATGTCCTCTACTCTTTGGAAGATAAATATATGAAAAAAAAATTAAGTGGATGAGTAGTAACAATTGGGGTTGTTATAGTTGGTATCAGAGCCCAGGCTAACTAATGGATTCTAGCTAGATCCAGGTTAGCAAAAAATACGGGTAAGAAGAACCATAGGTTGCTTCAAATCTAGTGATTGCTCACTTGAGCTGTGGTTGTTAAACTATGGTTAACAATATGTTAATTGTTAAAATTCTAAGCTAAATGGATATAGCCATACCTAGAAATGGAACATTGTATGACTAAGATCACAATTGAAATTTGAATGGGTAGCACCTTATGGGAATACAAGTGTGAAGATAACTGAAGAACACAAGCTTATACTGAGAGGGAGGGGTGAACAGTATAGCGCCCACTTTTTACTTTCTTTCCAAACCAATATCAATTAGTGTCCTTAATTGCAATAACCAAATATAGCAGTGTGCATTAATGACATAGATAGCAATAGTAAGCAAGTGCACAAATCACCACACACAATTGAGACACAAGATTTAACGTGGTTCCCCCAATGTGGGGTAGTCCACAAGATAATCTCCTTATAATATTTCACAAAGAAATAGGGATCCTTATCCCAATACAAATGATTACTTTGATCTGCTCAAAGCTAGGCTATCCTGATCTGCTCAGGTGGGCTCCACTGATCTGCTCAGCTAGGCTATCCACTGATCTGCTCAGCTAGGCTATCCCACCATTTGTCGCTAGGCAATCCATTGATCTACTCATCTAGGCTATCCACTAATCTACTCAGCTAGGCAATCCACTGATCTGCTCAACTAGGCAATCTCTGATCGCTTATCTAGGCAACTAGTGTTGGTATATTTTTCTATTTATGTTCTATCTCTTTCACTGCTCACAAATCTGCCTCAATGCCTTCTCACAAGGCTCAAACAATCCTGCTCAAATGTTGTCCCAAATATGTACTCAAGGCCTTCACAAAAGGCTCAAACAATCTGCTCAAATCTATCCCAAATATATCTCAAAAGCCTTCTCAAAGGCTCACTCAATCATGCACAAAATCTACCTCAAATCTGTCCAGAAATTCTATCCCAAAAGCCTTCTCAAAGGCTCAATCAATCATGCTCAAGTAGCACTCAAATCTCATCCACAAATCAATGAAGGCAAGGCTCAATGATGAACTCAACAATGAATGGCAATGTACTCTTCAATGGATGACAACAATGATCCACAATGATCTCAACAATGTATGACAAATACTCTCTCAAATGGATGATAACAATGCTCAACAATGAACTCAACCATGTATGACAAATACTCTCTCAAATGGATGATAACAATGCTCAACAATGAACTCTCAAATATATGGCAAATGAGCTCTCTAATGAAAACCTCTCCAAGCAATAACAATGAGGACTTTAACCAACCAAGGACAATCTCCACAAGTGATAGCAATAGGTTCTCAATAATATCTTCCTCATGCAATGTCAATAAGCTCTCAAGAAACAAGCACAACTCCCTCAAGCAAAGAGCTCTCAAATAGCCAACAATGATCTCCTCAAATGAAAGACAAATGTATCCACAAGTGACTAGCAAATGATCTCCTCAATGGTCTCAAATAGTGGCAATGTACTCAACAAGTAACCAACAATAATCTCCTCAAGCAATGGCAAAAACCTCCTCAATAATGGCAATACTCTCAATGAACTCCACTAAAGCAATAATGAACTCAAGCATCAATTTTATCCACAAAATTGATTTTCTAATCCATCCACTTCTTCTTAATAGCCAAGGCACATAATCAAGCAATTTGTCTTCAACTTCAAACCCTAACTCATGTGCATGTCTTCTAACTCAAGGTAGCAATTAACTAGGTCTCAAGTTCCTAGTTTAATTTCATAATTAAATCATGCACTAGAACATATAACAAATTCAACACTTTTCAACCTTATGACTCCCTAATTTTTATTAATACATACAACAAACACCTATGCTTTTATTTTTAATTCCACACCTTATAACTCCACATACAACAATCACAAATATTTAACTTCAAACCTTATAACTCCCTAAGCACATACAACAATCATTTATTTTTACTAAATACCTTATAACTCCCTAGTTATAATAGAAATGATTTTCAATGCACCAAAACTTTGGCAATATCAAATATTACCATGCGCTAGAGATAAATACCTTTTTACAAAATGCCTTTGCCAAAATTAATGTGCCTTCACCATCTTCGAAATCGTTAATGCCTTGCCAAAAACAATGCGCCTTCACACCTTTGTGGGAGTCGAACTATGTTCCTCTCACTTAGCGCTGTGAAGCGCTTACCACATGGGCATCAGCCCACATTGGGATTTAATCCCAAACACCCAACTTTTCCTATGCTCAAATCTGAAAACTCAAATTGCCTTCCTTAGCAAAACACTTTGCCCCTGGCGGGATTCGAACAACGAACCTACCTTGTGCAAAGTTCATGCACTACCAACTATGCTATAGGCTCTTGCGTGACGTCACTTTCCCACGCTGTCTCCTTGACCTTGCTCTCAAACAAAATTTATTTTTCTTTATTTCTTCGTTGCTCCCCTTTCGACGATTCTCACTCATGCGCAATATTCCCAATCTCTTATAAACAAAGGTTTTACCTTTTATTTATATGCACCTCCATGCCTTCGAATGACGTCGGTAGATTTTATTAATCTCCCCAACCATTGCACATCGATGAATAATAAAATTCAACTTTAGACCTTAGAATTATTAAATAAGAATTTAATAATTCACCTCTTAACTTTGAATTGGGATATCTCCTTCATTCTTTTGAATTTTGCCATGAAACTTTTTGCACCTAGGTTTTATTTGAAAAACCTTTTCATCCATCATTATTTGGAGAAGTCTTAGCATAGTGGTTTTAATGAAAAACCCTTTCCAATGGTTTTAATAAAAACCCTTTCCATTGGTTTAAATAAAAACCTTTACCATTGGTTTTAATAAAAACCTTTACCATTGGTTTTAATAAAAACCATTAATATAATATTTAAAAATTAAATATTATATGCCTCTTGTGCCACAAAACCTGTATACATCCATGCTCTCCAAAATATCATAAATGATTATTTATGAAGTGCTTTTGCCACCAAAACTCAATGTGATCCATGTGACATCAATGACAACACAAAATAACTCAAATTGCCAACAATCTCCCCCTTTGTCATTGATGGCAACACCTCTAATGCAAATCACCACAATCACTACAAAAACCATCTCTGAGAATCAAAGGTGCTCCCCCTGACTCAATACTCTCTATGGAGGTTGCTCCCCCTATCTCAATGCTCTCTTTGGAGGCTGCTCCCCCTAACTCAATGCTCTCCCCCTTACTCAAATCTCTCCCCCTTTGACATCAATGGCAAAAGGGACACCTATGGGGCTAAAATATATGACTCTTAAGCTTAGCCCCCCACCACCTTCTCTCTTGAGGTGATTAATTTTGGGGTGGGAGTACATTTACTCCCATATTACATTGTTCCTTTCCTTTGTCAACTTCCTTCCACATCTTTCTGATATCCTTTTCTTGATGAGTTACTTGATCTTCTTGTCTTGAACCTGTTTGGAATTGAGTCCTACACCATTTTGCAATATGTCCAAAATTATTGCAATTAAAACACTTGATATTGTAGCCTTTGGATGGTGCCCATATCCTGAATTCTTTCTTGAAATAATTTCCATATCCATTCCTTTCCTGAACCCTGTATTGTGAAGTTCTATTTTCATAATCATTATGACCATGACTTCTGAATTGTGTAGCTCTAAAACCAAAACCATGTTGCTCATTTTATTTGCACTGAGAAGCTCTATGACCAATCCTATTGCATAAGAAGCAATGTCCTTGAAAACCATACCTTCTTCCTTTGAAGTTCCTTCTAGAAAAATCAAACTTCTTTGATCCATAGACCCTACAATGTATAGCCCTGTGTCCAAATCCATTACAAGAAAAACAATGTCCTTGAAAAGCCCTTTGTTCATGCCTTGGTTCCTCATATCTTTCTTGACCATTATCCTTGTGATCATTTTTGACTTGTGCATTGTATCCTTGATCCTTCTTTGTAGTATCTAACTCCTCTTCCTTAATTTCTTCCTTGCTTTCCTTTTCAAGAATTTCTTTTCCTCTTGAACTTGATTCACCTATCTCAAAACAAGATCCAAACTGGATGTTTGGAGCCATAGGAACTTTGGAACTTTCTTCATGAATCTTATGTGCTTCCTTACTTTCATTTTTTAGAACTTCCTTTCCTTTTGAGTGTGATTCCCCAAACCTGAAATATGAGACCTTTGGTGCTTTGGAACCTTCCTCTTCTTTCTCTTCATTTGTGTCAAATAGCAAATTGGCATCCATCTCTATTGTCTCTGAAATACATGTTTCCTTCTCAGTGAAAATATCTTGACCTTTTGAGTCATGTGATGGATCAAACTTCTCAAGTATAGAACATCTCAATTCTTTTAGATTCTCCTTAACCACTTGTAGTTGCTCATGGATATCATTGAAGTCTTCTTTTAGATCAATTGAGACATCTGTCTTTCTTACAATATTCTCTTGTTTAACTTCTTCTATTTGGAGTGAGTGTTCTTCTTCTACTTATTTTATCCCATAGAAAAACCCTTCTTCATCTTCACTATCACTAAGATCATTATAATCTTCTATAGCAAACAAACTCTCATGATTTCTTTGACCATGCTTATTTCCTTGATGTGTCATCTCATCTTCACTATCACTGAAGCCATTGCAATATCCTGATCTGTGATCTCTTTGACCACACACAAAGCATTATTCTCTTTCACCTTCTATTCCTAGGAATAGATGTTCTTCCTTTTCATCATCTGACTTGTCTCTATCGTTGTGATCTGAGCTATCACTTGCTTCTTCAATGTAGAAAGTTTTCTTTGTCTTACAAAACTTTTCTTCTTCTCATACTTGCTTTGCTTGTACCTATCATCTTTGTCATGCTTATGCTTTCCATATTCTTTTCTTCTGTGACCCTATTTTTCATCATCACTATTTTCTTCATGTGGACACTTGTTTGCATAGTGACCATAATCACCACACTTGTAGCATTTGAATTTCTTCATATCCCTATAATTTCTTAAGTCCTTTTTCCTTTTGATGAAGTTAGCTTCCTCATAATTATCTGAATCTCTATCTATCTCTGAAACTTTCCCTTTATTTTTCTCTGAAGCCTTGAATGCAATTTCTTTTATTGGAACCTGATGCTTACTTATCCTCATCTCATAAGCTGTGAGAGTTCCTTGTAGTTCTTCCATTGTTAGCTTGTCGATATCCATTGTTTCTTCTATTGCTGAAACCTTTGCATCATACTTCATGGGAAGTGATCTCAAAACCTTTTGAGTAACATCTGATTCTTTCATCTCAAATCCTAGACCTCTCATGGTGTTAGCAATCTCATCAACTCGAAGTAAAAACTTTGCAATATCTTCAGAATCTTCCATTTTCAATTCCTCGAATATTTTTCTATGAGTTTGTAGTTTTGCCAACTTTACCTTGGAATCTCCTTCATAGGTATTCCGCAACTTGGTCCACATTTCATTAGCTGAATTACATACCATGAATTTTGCAAAATTTGTCTCACGTAGCCCACTCAGAATGCAATTCATTGCCTTTGCATTGATCTCAACCAATTTCTTGATAGTCTTATCTATCTCGGGATCACCTTCAACCTTATACTCTTTTGCAACCATCTGCCATACCTCATATCCTTGTGATATCAAGTAGTTCTTCATTCTCATGCTCCAGAAAGCATAATTGTTACCATCAAATAGTGGAGCCTTACTTGTAGATGATCCATTCTATGAAGCCATATGTGTTCTTGTAGAATCTGCCCTCAAGTTGTTAGCCTTTCAGAAGGAACCCACTCTGATACCAATTGAAGAACACAAGCTTATACTGAGAGGGGGGTGAACAGTATAGCACCCACTTTTTACTTTCTTTCCAAACCAATATCAATTAGTGTCCTTAATTGCAATAACCAAATATAGTAGTGTGCATTAATGACATAGATAGCAATAGTAAGCAAGTGCACAAATCACCACACACAATTGAGACACAAGATTTAACGTGGTTCCCCCAATGTGGGGTAGTCCACAAGATAATATCCTTATAATATTTCACAAAGAAATAGGGATCCTTATCCCAATACAAATGATTACTTTGATCTGCTCAAAGCTAGGCTATCCTGATCTACTCAGGTGGGCTCCACTGATCTCTCAGCTAGGCTATCCACTAATCTACTCAGCTAGGCTATCCACTAATCTACTCAACTAGGCAATCCATTGATCTACTCAGCTAGGCTATCCATTGATCTACTCAGCTAGGCAATCCACTAATCTACTCAACTAGGCAATCCTGATCTGCTCAGGTGGGCTCTTCACTGATCTGCTCAGCTAGGCAACTAGTGTTGGTATGTTTTTCTATTTCTATTCTATCTCTTTCACTACTCACAAATCTGCCTCAATGCCTTCTCACAAGGCTCAAACAATCCTGCTCAAATTTTGTCCCAAATATGTACTCAAGGCCTTCACAAAAAGGCTCAAACAATCCTGCTCAAATGTTGTCCCAAATCTATCCCAAAAGCCTTCTCAAAGGCTCACTCAATCATGCACAAAATCTGCCTCAAATCTATCCAAAAATTATGTCCCAAAAGCCTTCTCAAAGGCTCAATCAATCATGCTCAAGTAGCACTCAAATCTCATCCACAAATCAATGAAGGCAAGGCTCAATGATGAACTCAACAATGAATGGCAATGTACTCTTCAATGGATGACAACAATGATCCACAATGATCTCAACAATGTATGACAAATACTCTCTCAAATGGATGATAACAATGCTCAACAATGAACTCAACCATGTATGACAAATACTCTCTCAAATGGATGATAACAATGCTCAACAATGAACTCTCAAATATATGGCAAATGAGCTCTCTAATGAAAACCTCTCCAAGAAATAACAATGAGGACTTTAACCAACCAAGGACAATATCCACAAGTGATAGCAATAGGTTCTCAATAATATCTTCCTCATGCAATGTCAATAAGCTCTCAAGAAACAAGCACAACTCCCTCAAGCAAAGAGCTCTCAAATAGCCAACAATGATCTCCTCAAATGAAAGACAAATGTATCCACAAGTGACTAGCAAATGATCTCCTCAATGGTCTCAAATAGTGGCAATGTACTCAACAAGTAACCAACAATAATCTCCTCAAGCAATGGCAAAAACCTCCTCAATAATGGCAATACTCTCAATGAACTCCACTAAAGCAATAATGAACTCAAGCATCAATTTTATCCACAAAATTGATTTTCTAATCCATCCACTTCTTCTTAATAGCCAAGGCACATAATCAAGCAATTTGTCTTCAACTTCAAACCCTAACTCATGTGCATGTCTTCTAACTCAAGGTAGCAATTAACTAGGTCTCAAGTTCCTAGTTTAATTTCATAATTAAATCATGCACTAGAACATATAACAAGTTCAACACTTTCCAACCTTATGACTCCCTAATTTTTATTAATACATACAACAAACACCTATGCTTTTATTTTTAATTCCACACCTTATAACTCCACATACAACAATCACAAATATTTAACTTCAAACCTTATAACTCCCTAAGCACATACAACAATCATTTATTTTTACTAAATACCTTATAACTCCCTAGTTATAATAGAAATGATTTTCAATGCACCAAAACTTTGGCAATATCAAATATTACCATGCGCTAGAGATAAATACCTTTTTAATAAATGCCTTTGCCAAAATTAATGTGCCTTCACCATCTTCGAAATCGTTAATGCCTTGCCAAAAACAATGCGCCTTCACACCTTTGTGGGAGTCGAACTCTGTTCCTCTCACTTAGCGCTGTGAAGCGCTTACCACGTGGGCATCAGCCCACATTGGGATTTAATCCCAAACACCCAACTTTTCCTGCGCTCAAATCTGAAAACTCAAATTGCCTTCCTTAGCAAAACACTTTGCCCCTAGCGGGATTCGAACAATGAACCTACCTTGTGCAAAGTTCATGTGCTACCAACTGCGCTATAGGCTCCTGCGTGACGTCACTTTCCCATGTTGTCTCCTTGACCTTGCTCTCAAACGAAATTTATTTTTCTTTATTTCTTCGTTGCTCCCCTTTCGACGATTCTCACTCATGCGCAATATTCCCAATCTCTTATAAACAAAGGTTTTACCTTTTATTTATATGCACCTCCATGCCTTCGAATGACGTCGATGGATTTTATTAATCTCCCCAACCATTGCACGTCGACGAATAATAAAATTCAACTTTAGACCTTAGAATTATTAAATAAGAATTTAATAATTCACCTCTTAACTTTGAATTGGGATATCTCCTTCATTCTTTTGAATTTTGCCATGAAACTTTTTGCACCTAGGTTTTATTTGAAAAACCTTTTCATCCATCATTATTTGGAGAAGTCTTAGCATAGTGGTTTTAATGAAAAACCCTTTCCAATGGTTTTAATAAAAACCCTTTCCATTGGTTTAAATAAAAACCTTTTCCATTGGTTTTAATAAAAACCCTTGCCATTGGTTTTAATAAAAACCTTTACCATTGGTTTTAATAAAAACCATTAATATAATATTTAAAAATTAAATATTATATGCCTCTTGTGCCACAAAACCTCGTATACATCCATGCTCTCCAAAATATCATAAATGATTATTTATGAAGTGCTTTTGCCACCAAAACTCAATGTGATCCATGTGACATCAATGACAACACAAAATAACTCAAATTGCCAACAATAACCATGTAAGCTAGCTCATAGAAATTGAAAGCTAACTATTGAAAATTTAATTGGATAAGATCAAGAGATCAACAAAGGAATGTTTTCTTTATTTATATTTTTGATCAATGTTCAACCAGAGGCAAGGTGAGAGGAATACCATCACACTACAAGTCATGGTCACCATCCAAACACCGTCACCTAAAATATCACCAAACATGTTTGAAGCCTCCCAAATTGATACCACTACCATAGAGTAATATGCCACCTAACCACTTGGGTGATGGTCAAGCTTAATAAGATGTGCTACACTATTTAAATAGGGGACTATCCACTATACAATGCATGTGGTATTATTATCCACACAGGAAATATGGAGCATAAACCTTCAATAGTTGGTTGAAGTACAAAGAACCCTCTGTGGTATATAAAATGAAAACATGGTTCTAGTTTTAAGATATTTGGAGTAGCAATGTAATAGGGAATGGTTACAAGTATGTCAAACATGGTTAGGATAGTTTACAGAGCCAGAAAAAGAATAACTCATAGGAATATTTCTTGAAATATAGAGTTACCTTAGAATTTAAGTAACTCATAGAATCTCTTGCAAGCATACATCTAATATATGTAAATGATCCAATAGATATGTATATTAAGAGATAGTTTCTTGCATAACATAGAAAGGACAATAAACTACGCCAAGTGATGAGGTGAGTTGATGACTAGTAGAAATGTCGATACACACTTTGTAAGGAAGAAGAAAACACTTGGAGATTACCTATGTGCAAGTATTTCCTCCCACTATTAGAACCATTTGTGTATCTAAGTGGAAGAACTAGGTGAACCCTCCACGTATGTGGGTCTTAAGCGATGTACCTTAGAAGCTTTTAAGGAATTTTACTTGGCATTCGAGTCTCTTAGCTAGGTTCTCTCTCTTTACTATTAGTGTTGTAAAAATGACAATAGGAGTTGATAATAAACCCTAAGAGGAATGTTTTGGAGAAATTTCATAGAAGCTAAATTCAAATATAGATGGAGATAACCCAAAACTTGGAAGATATCATGTACAAACTAGCTAGCTAGGACTGATTATGATTAGATGAACAACAAAAGAATACTTTATATTATCATTTATCTAGAGAAACTAAGCAACATCTGAGTACAAACATGGCCATTTTCCAGAGCTAGGAGCTGAACATCTCAACCATGGTGAAAGAATGCAATATGAATGAAAAAACACCATGTCTTCAACTAGAATCTGAGTTATCAAAATCCTCAACTGGAGAAAAATCATGTTCTAAATAGACAAGTGGAGGTGGAACATTGTAGCAATTTTTTATATTTTTGTTGAATACATAATATGGCCAAGGAGTGCCATGATGTCCATATATGAGAAGATCCATTTCTATCATACATCGAGTCTGAGAAAGTTTATTTTAAATTTCCCATGATAAGTTAGTTTGCACATATCTCTGATAAAGAAAACTCTAATATAACCCACTATTAAATGTATATTTTTCGATGGGAACATATTTTATTGACAACATACAGATAACATTGAGGTAGAATATAAAATAAAGTATCTAAAGGATCACTTATAGGAGATAACCAAGAATCTCCAAAATAGACATGAAAATTCTAGTTTGGCCAACTAAAGAATTTTTCAAACCATTCAAAATGACTTAAAGGACTTTCATTAGCAAAATAATTATGTGAATTATTTCTTAGCCAAACATCACAGTGTGAGTATCGAATAGAGGTTTCACAATAGATCTGATCCATGGATATGAGAGCATTATGGGATTCAATAGCTTGATCTTGGAGTAAATTTTGCAACTTTTCTTTTCATCAAAGAAGATTTCAAGGAATACAGACAAAGGAGTCATAAAATCCATATTGATCCTCTTCATAGGGAAACATGTTGATTACTTTATGAACTGGTTGTCTACTAAGAGAATTTATGAGGGTCTTCCCTCCTTCCTAAAATATGCTCAGTGTCAACAAGTAATAATGACCATATTTAAAAATGGTACCTAAGGGTAAGATATCAAAATAGTATGTATGAAACTAACTGATGGAGTCATAGAAAGGATGATGATGGGACCTTATGTAAAGTTAATGGTTGTATTAAAGGGACAAACATGTCGCAATAATACTCAAGTACATTAAAATATGTTATTACCTTAGGAGTTGAAGAGGTATAATGAGCCTCTGATCAATAATTTTTTTTATCAATGAAGCAACTCGAGCTGAATGAGATATGCACCACAAAAATTAAATGATAAACCTCGATATAAAAAATATGTGATCGACTAAACAAATGAATAGGATTGATATATCGTAAACCAAATTGGATAGTCACTTTTGTCGGTGGAGTAATTCTAACTCAACGATATAGAGAAAACAAGATGAATACACACAACAGTTTGTAGGATTTTTAACTCAATATCAGAGGACGAATTAAATTTTCAACTACTCATGACATCTAACATGATTATATTTGTGTCAAGATTTTCTTGGATGATATTGGTTATGAGTGGAGTAAATCCCATTGTGTGCTTCATGATTCTTTTGCTTCTGATTGTCGATCTATTGGTACATATACCTTCAGAAGAGAAGATGGCTTCTGATGGTGTTGAATTTCATCTAGGTGAAAATGTAGTTAAAAAGAAATATATAGTTTTGGAGGAAGCTAGTAAAATATTTGAAGAAACAACTAAGGTTGTAGGTAGTACAAAGGATCTCCCTAGATAACACATACAAGGGGAACATGACCAAGGAGATATATGGGCACAAGAAAGGATGAGGCTAGAGGCTGAAAGAGATGTTGTCATAGCAGAATGAGATAGGCTCAAATTAGAGATAGCATAAAGAAATAATTGGAGAGCAACAACAATGGCAATCTTGTATACAAAAAATGCACAACTACGACAAGCAAGGGAATAATATAGTGTTGCATTGTTGGTATCCTGTTTTGATACATTGGTGAACCATGGTTTACTCGTCTCACCTTCTCCAACTATCAGTGCACAACATGAATGTGGGGAATAACTTGGACAACTAGAGAAACAACACAGAGTAGAACTTGAACAACTTCTCAATCAGTATCTCTAGTCGTCTCTTAAAAAGGTGGTGTAGACACAACACAATGTGGTGAAAGGACTGAGGGACAACAACCTTGAAATCCTTTTATTGGGAAAAAAACCATCACTTTGTAGGCTATAAGGATGTATAGTATGTATGCCAAGGAATTCGAAAAAAAATATAATTAATAAACACGTGGATTATATAATTCTATGTTTATGTTAGCCAAGGAATTCGACATAAAGATTTTGAGCAAAAATCTTTCTGTGTTTATGTTAAAAGAATTTAATTAATTAGAAAACAAGAAAGTAAAGCTTCTAGATCTAAAAGGGATGGATAGGAGTCCATTATTGGAGAAGGTATGGGACTTATCCATGATTATATGTTGATATAAACCAGGGGACATCTAGGAGGATGCACTGGTAATGACAAATAATTTTTCCAAAATGAATTTTAGGATATGTGAATATCCTAAAGTGAGATTATAAAATTATATTTTTGTCTTTGATGACACCTATTTCTATCAGGTTAACTCATAGTAAGGAATAAGAAACCATAGTGTGATACTCCTTGGTGGGAGTTTTGATAAACTTAATGAGACTTATTATGTTTGACCTATTACAGAAACATAATTCATGTCATCTCTATGAAAATATTTGGTAAAATTCTATAATTGCAGTACTTTAATTCATTTTATTATCAATCATAGATGATTCAAAGTTGTAATGCTATGATGATATTTGTGTATTGATGTTGTTTTCAATACTTATTGTTATGCATTATGGATGTTTCATTGTTTCAAGAATGGTGTAAACTCAGCTACAAGAGACCAACAAAATGGACTCCAATCACAACACAAATGCAATAATGGAAGAAAAATGTAAATTGATATTATTCTCATTCATGAATTCACACCCCTTATACAAAATATTAAAATCCATCATATAACAATCGAAAACCAAAGAAACCCTAAAGAAACCCTAAAAACGTCTTTTTTCTAAAATTGCTAAAAATAGATCTTCTTTCTAAAAACTTCTAAAAATAGAAATGAGTTAGATTGTGCCCAAATTCAGTGCACACATCCCTATTACAATGTGCCTAAATTCAGTGCACACATCCCTATTACAATAAAAAACCTTACTTTAAAATATTAGGTCTCAAATTAAGGTATAACAAAAGATAATAAACTTCTAACAACCAAAAAAACCCAAAAAACCCGAGAACCTATTCTAAAAGCTAATTTTGGGACACTAGATGGAGGAGTTAGGTCCCAAAAACACTTTTTTTGGAGAGTCAAGCCAATAAAAGATTCACCTGATGTAGAACACACACACAAAACCACCTGTTAAATTTCAAGGCCAACGGGCGTACGGTTCACAAGTTATGGCTCTAGCAAGGTGCATCATTCTCCTTTGGTGAAAAAGAACTTAGCTCCTGTGAGTTCAGCTGAATTGAAATCCTGTAGCTTCTGGTTATCAATTTTATTTAGCTCTAACTCTGAAACCCAAGTGTTATCTAACTGTGGTAATCCTTCCCACTGAACCAGGATTTTTTTGTAGCTCCCATGTTTGGTGGTGATCACCTTCTTATCGAGCACCTGTGCAACTCTATATTTTTTCTTCTTAGGCATCTATCATGCCCAATTTACTGTCTCCTATAATTTTCCATCCTCAACATTACCAAGATACTGAAATAAATTAGAAACATTAAAAATGGGTGAAATATCAAATTCATCAGGTAGCTCCACTTTATAGGCATTATCATTGATCTTCAAAATCCTGCATGGCCCAATTTTCTTAAGTTTCAGTTTGTTATACGTCCCCTTAGGAAATATTTCTTTCCTAAGATGAACCATGACCATATAACCCTCTTCAAACATTTTAACCCTTCTATGTGCATCAACAGACTTTTTGTAGTGAGCATTACTACTCTGCAATTTTTCCCTCACTAACTCTTGCACTTTTTGGATATGCTCAGCAAATGCTTCTGCATCATCACTAACTTTTTCCCCAATTGGTAACTCAACAAAATGTAATACACCTCTAGGATTTTTGACCATAAATAATTTGAAAAGGAGATTTACCTGTCGACTTGTTCACTAAACTGTTGTATGCAAATTCGGCTTGTGACAAGGCTAAATTCCATTGTTTTGGTTTTTCTCCCACTATGCATCGTAAGAGGTTTTCCAAGCTTCTGTTCACTACCTCTATTTGCCCATAGGTCTGTGGGTGGTAAGCACTATTGAACTGCAGCTTGGTGTTCAAATTTTTCCATAACACCCTCTAAAAGTGACTCAAGAACTTAGTATCCCGATCAGAATTAATAGTCTTTGGAACACCATGCAACCACACAATTTCATCAAAGAATAGGACTACAGTCCTAGTTGCATCATTAGTTTTCTGGAAAGCAATGAAATGCACCATTTTTGAAAATCTATCTACCACAACGAAAACTGAATCCTTATTCCTCTGTGTCTTGGGCAACCCCAACACAAACTCCATACTTAGATCAGTCCATGGTCCTGTAGGAACTGGCAGTGGCATATAAAACCCTATATTTTGCATATGGTCCTTAGCCATTTGACATACTCTGCATCTAGAGATGAACTTGATTATGTCTCTCTTCACTTTTGGCCAATAGTACTTCTCCTCTACAAGAGTGGTAGTTTTGGCTACTCCAAAATGACCAGCCAAACCCCCACTATGTAATTCCCTCAATATGTTCTCTCTCATAGAGCCATTGGGAATGCATAATCAATTACCCTTAAACAAGTAACCATTCTAAAAAAAATACTCTTCAAAAGTAGTACGAGACTCGCCCCTACCGCACTTTTGCACTATTGCACAATATTCCTAAATTCCACATAAAATTCATATAGATCTTTAATCCTCTCAAATCCTACCACTTCATTCTCCATAGTGGTCAACAACAAGACTCTCCTACTCAATGCATCAACAACCTTATTATGTTTTCCTGACTTGTGTTTCAGGACAAATGTATACTATTGCAAAAATGAAACCCATTTGGCATGCCTGCTATTTAACTTTTTCTGAGAATATACATACCTCAATGCTTCATGATCAGTAAAAAACACAAACTCCTTTGAGATTAAGTAGTGCCTCCAATGTTGTAATGCTTGCACAATTGCATAAAATTCCACATCATATGTAGAATAAGTTTTCCTTGCGTTATTCAGCTTCTCACTAAAAATGCTACAGGTCGGCCTTCTTGACTTAAGACACCACCAATCCCAATAAATGAGGCATCACAATCAAACTCCAAAATCTTACTAAAATTAGGTAACACTAGAATAGGGGCTTCCGAAACTTTCTTCTTCAAGAGTTCAAAACTCTCTGTTGCTGACGTAGTCCATACAAACTCTTTCCCCTTCGTGCACTCAGTTATAGGGGCAACTATACTACTGAAGTTCCTGATGAAATTCCTATAAAAGGTAGCTAGTCCATGAAAGCTCCTTACTTCTGTTATATATTGTGGAAGAGGCCATTCCATAATCACCTTCACTTTCTCATAATCGATCCTCATGCCATCTCTTGAGATTACAAATCCCAAAAACACTAAAATATCTTGAAGAAATCTACATTTCTTTAGGTTGACATACAATTTATCCTTCCTGAGCACTTCTAACACTAATTTTAGGTGTAACAAATGCTCTTCTTCACTTTTACTATAAATCAAAATATCATCAAAATACACAACCACAAACTTACCATTATATTCCCATAGTACTTTGTTCATCAACCGCATAAATGTACTGGGTGCATTAGACAACCCAAATGGCATCACCATCCACTCATACAATCCATATTTTGTCTTAAAAGCTATCTTCCATTCATCCCATTCTCGAATTCTGATCTGGTAGTAACCACTCCGTAGATCAGTTTTACTAGAGTATTTAGCTCCAGCCAATCCATCCATCATATCATCCACTCTTGGCATAGGATACCGATACTTTATTATGATCTTGTTTATGGCTCTACTATCCACACACATCTGCTAGTCACCATATTTCTTTGGGGTCAACAATGCTGGAGTCACAAATGGACTCATACTATCCCTAACTAATCCCTTCTTTATCAACTCTGTCACTTGCCTACTCAACTCTGCATTATGTGTTGGGTTCAATCGATAAGCTACATAATTTGGGAGCACTGATCCTGGAATAAAATCCATGTGATGTTGGATATCTCTTTTTTGTGGTAGCCCATCTGGTAACTCCTCTGGTGTGACATCTTTATATTCACTTAGCAACTTAGTTACTACTGTAGGCATAACCACTTCCTCTATTTCTGGCTTCCTAGCTGTTAAGGCATAACAAAAGCTAGCATCCCTTATATCTGCAAGAAATTCCTTCATTGTAAACAAGCTCTCACTCAGCCCATCCTCCTTCAAATGCACAAGAACTACCTTTACACCTTCCTTCCAAAATGTGTAAGTGTTCTTTCTCCCATCATGGTTAGTATCCCTATCGTACTACCAAGTCACATGCATCCATTGAGATCACATCACACCACACTTCATCCTTGTAAGTGCTCCCAATTGAAAATTTAATTAAACACCTCCGATCTACTGTTACCTCATTCCACTTATTAACCCATGAGATGTGATATGGATAAGGGTGTCTTTCATATTTCAGGTGCATTTTTTCAACCATGACATTTGACACCATATTCTCATAGATACCACCATCAATGACAATGTTACATACCTTCCCTCCTGATGTACACCTTGTTCGAAATATGTTCATTCGTAGCCAAGAATATTCACCATCTATGGTCTGCCCCTTTGCTTTGCTCTGAACCATATCTTTCTTATGAGCAATCAAAGTCCTCCTTATCATAAGGGCTTCCCCCATGTCAGCAACAACTTCATCCTCATCCTGCTCTTCCATATCAACCAGATTGACCCTTCCTTGTCCTTCTTGACCCCTTTCTTGGACATCACGTTGGGGACACTCAAATGCTCTGTGCCCCTCCTCACCACATCCATAACAGGTATACGACCTCCTTGGATTATTCCCATTTCATCCACCATTGTAACCTATACCTTATTGGTATCCTCTTCCTCTCAAATTATGCCCATCTTCTTATTGTTTAGCAGGTATTGAGGATTCTCCATTGAGAAAATTAGATCCACTTTGACCTCAACCTAAAGAGGGTGTGAATCACTTCTTACATCTTCTATTAATCCTTTTCAATTTCTCCTCCACCTTGAGGGCCATTTGATATGCATCCTCCACTGTAAGAGTGCGATGCATTCTCATCTCATCTTGAACAACAAAACTTAGGCCATTTACATACCTGGAATCCTTTTGGTCCTTTGTCTAATTGTGCTCCACTCAAATGGATAGCTTGTAGAATTCATTAGTATAGTCCTTAATGCTTTGATCCTTCTATCAAAGATTCTAAAATCTACGAAATAGGGTTTAGGAGTATTCTATAGGTATAATTTTTTCCTGTAACTTATTCTTCATCTTTGTCCAATCCCTGATCTTTTCCTTTCAATTCCTCTATCATGTAGTCTGTAAATGATCCCACCAAATCAATGCATGTCCCTTAAAATTTGTGCATGCGAGCTTAAAATTCTTCTCTTCAGTAAGGTTACTCCATTCAAAATATTTTTCTAGGCTATTGATCCAATAGATCAACTCCTCTGGTTTCAACGCACCAGCATATTCGGGAACCTCAATCTTGATTCTATATCGATTCCCCTTAAGCCCCTCTAGAGTTCGTATTAGTCAATTTTCAAAACAGTGCCCTTCTTCCTCTGGGCCCTTTGGTTCTGCTTTTGCGTGGACCTCAGATCCACGTTCCTCAGGTATGTTTTCATCATTAGATTCTTGATCTACATGTACCCTAGGACGTATCTCTCCCATGCGATCAATCACACCAATCACCTATGCTATTTATGCATTTAGATCCTCGATCTGCCTATTCATCTGGGCATATATTCTAGATGGAATCCTTCCTTCACTAGCGAGATCACACCTGCTCTGATATTAAATGGTGTAAACTCAGCTACAAGAGACCAACAAAATGGACTCCAATCACATAACACAAATGCAATAATGGAAGAAAACTGCAAATTGATATTCTTCTCATTCCTGAATTCACACCCCTTCTACAAAAGATTACAATCCATCATATAGCAACCGAAAACCAAAGAAACCCTAAAGAAACCCTAAAAACGTCTTTTTTCTAAAATTGCTAAAAATAGATCTTCTTTCTAAAAAATTCTAAAAATAGAAATGAGTCGGATTGTGCCCAAATTCAGTGCACACATCCCTCTTATAATAAAAACCTTAATTTAAAATATTAGTTCTCAAATTAAGGTATAACAAAATATAATAAACTTCTAATAGCAAAAAAAACCTAAAAAACCCGAGAACCTATTCTAAACGCTAATTTTGGGACACTAGATGGAGGAGTTAGGTCCCGAAAACACTTTTTTTGGAGAGTGAGGCCAATAAAATATTCGCCTGATGTAAAACACACAAAAAATCACCTGTTAAATTTCAAGGCCAACGGGCGTACAGTTCACAAGTTATGGCTTCGACAAGGTGCATCAAAGAACATGATACTACTGATATTTTGTATTTTGCAGGTTCAGGTACTCTCATGGATGGAAGGTTTTTCTTACCATAAAGAACAAGACACTGAAAACAGGAAAAAATTAATGGCTCAAACTATCTTGTAAAGGATAAATACTAGTTTATTAAGTTTATGCACTCACTAAGTTAGGAACCATGCGAAACACATAGGACTATGTTTAGTCCAAGGGGGGTGTATGTCACAACCCGTTCCCATCGAACCTTTTTAAAAAGGCTATCAATTAATTAGTAGGATCAATTAATGCTTAAAGAATCCTACAAAATTCTAAGGGATTTTTTGAAGATTTAGGAAAGGATTAATTATATTTCGAAGAAGATAATTTAATTTAATTTAATTAGAAACTAATTAGAGCTTTTGTGAAAGATCATTTGGAGGATTTATCTTTTGCAAAAATTAATATAATATAATAAATTAAGTGTAAATAACCTAATTGTAATACAGTTAGGTACTCACAAGTTTTGTCCAGTTTTGATTGGACTAAAAAAAAGACTCTCGAATTATTGAATAATACAAGAATTATCCTATTATTGGAAAAGCTATTTATATCTCCTACATGGCTTCTATACTTTGGTGGAAGTTAAGGGATATTCCTTCCTTTATCGTTAATAGTCCTAGTTTTGTATCCACCCTATCCTTTAATAGTACTAGTTTTATATTTATCTCTAAAAATGAGGGACATAAGACAAAAAAAGGCCACCTACCTTATCCTCATGGACTCCCTTTTACATTTTAATAATAGTTTAATTTTTCTCCCCACATGGGTTGGAATACCTTAGGCACCTTTTCAATATTGTGAGGATAGTGACTTGTATGGCCTAGGATGAGGGAGAAGCCATAATAAAAAGGAGAAAAAGCTTGAGGTAGAAGGATAGCTAGTTTTGGGGAGAAGCATGGAGACTCTGGAGGAAATAAAGAAGGGCTAAGAGGAGACCACTAGGAGGCATCAAGGAATAAGTGGATTGGGTTGGATATTGTTGGCAATTTTGGGTTTGAGATCCTATCTTCTTGTCTATGAGTTGTCATTGATGTCAAAAGGAACTAGAATTAATGTCAAGAGGATTTATTGGCTTCAAAGGTTGAAGATTCCAAAGAATCTTTTCTAGAAGATTTCGAAGAAATTCCATGTGGTAGATGAAAAGGTTTTAATCAAAACCATGGCAGGCTTAAGGGTTTTTATTAAAACCAGGTGGATGCATTAAGGGTTTTTCTCAAAACCACTCTCAGCTTAATGCAAAGGCTGGAGACACTTATTAATTGAATAACTTAATTATTAAAACATTTTAAAGGTTTTTTAATTAATTATTTATTTGATTTAGTGATTAAATTATTTTAATAATTTAATGGGTTCTCCACCTAAGGTCTAAGGTCTAAAATACCTTTGATTATTTTTTAATAATCAAAAGGGTTTCATAAACCCTAAAGTTGTTTTGAAGGCACAAAAGTAATATTAATTTGAAAAGTTTGAATTATCCTCCCGCCGACGTTGTGCATAGCATGGGATTTTGGCTATATAAGCCATAACCTATAGTCCAAAGCAAAGGTGTGAAAGAAATTTGAATTGCAAAAAGGTTGGGAAGTAAAAGCTATGACTATCATTTTTTTGCCATGTTTATCCACCGCCAAAGGGTTAAGGAGAAGGAGACTCTTGCTAGCCTTCAAGCTAGCGCCGTTGGCCTAGTGGCAATGACTATTCTGCGAAGGCGCTTGAAGGGAGGTCAAGCGTTCGACTCCCACCGAGGAGTGTGAAAAGATTTTTTGCACTCCGATTTTTTCGGAGGCACTGTTGACTCGCGATTTTTGAAAGCATTTTTTTGGTAAGGTTTTTTAAATAAAATCTGCATTTTGTTAAAGAAGTGGTTGGGCAGATTTATTTAAAATTATTTTAAAGGTTAAATGCTTCTTTGGAGATATAAGGTTGATAGTGTGTGGTTGAGATTTTTAGCTTGATTGTTGAGTGAGATTTGCTTAGAAGCTATTATTCCTTGAGCATGGTTTAATTATTTTGGTGAAATAAGGTGTAAAAGGATATATTGTTTGTATGCTTTATATTTTTGGTAGTTGACTTCTAAGGATTGGAGTCATAAGGTGTTTTATGGAATAAATATTTTTGTGGTTACTTTTATGATCTAACCCTAACTTGGTGGCAAATTTGAGGGTGGTGTTGGTAACAAAGTTGAAGAACTATTCTCTTCTTCCTCAAACAAAGATATGGGCAACTTCTTCCATGTATATTGTTGATGGTGTATTTTCTGAAATTGAGTTTGGAGTGAAAAAGTTGTCTACTAGGTATTCTTGTTGGTGTAAATCCCATTTTCTGGATATTGAAGATTGTTTATGCATTAAAATCATTGATGAGTTTTTTGGGTGAATGCATAATTCTAGTTGAGGAAGAGGAAGCATTTTTACACTAGGGTTTATGTTAGTAAGTCTTGCTACTTGCTTTGAGTTGGTGAAACCCTTAGTTGGTTGTTTTGAGATTGATGGTTGAGTTGCTTCCATAGAGATTGTTTTGATCAAGTTAATGCTTTACTTGATACATGATTTGGGCTTACTCCATTGAGATTGATTTGAGCAAGTTATTCTTTGCATTGGTGATTTATGTTGGTGGCTGTTTTGTTCAAATACCTTTGGAGAGAAAAGGATGTCTACTAGTTTCCTTTTCATGTAGTGATTGGTTGAATGCTTCAAGGTTAATGTTGAGTTGAATGATGTTGGTTAAACCTTGTCTATGAGCATTGTTGTTGAAGCCCTAATTAGTTGTGAAAAGATATTGGTTGTGGAAAGAACATGAGTATCATTGTTATATGAGATATTGCATGGTTGGAAATTGTTGGGTTGTGTTTCATGTTCTTGAGAAAAGCATACTACATCTATATTATTCTTTTGAGATTGAGATTGGGAGTTAAGTATAGAACATATTGAGTCTCTAACAATTCTCTTTATGTTTCTATGAGATTTGAGATTGAGATTGGGAGTTAAGTATAGAACATATTGAGTCTCTAACAATTCTCTTTATGCTTCTATGAGGTTGATGAATCACATTGGGTATCTAACAATTCTCTTTGTGGGTTCATGCTAAGCAAGTTTTTCTTGGTGAGCTTGTTGATTTGGACAGGTTCTAGTGAGGACTTGTGAGCTGATTTGGACAAGTTCTAGGGAGGACTTGTGAGCTGATTTGGACAGGTCCTAGCAGAGGACTTGAGGATAGAGTTGAAGTGGTTCTTTTAGGAGAACCTGAGGACAGTTTTGACAAGTCTTTGAGAAGGCTTGTGTGCAACAGAGATTTATTTGTTCAAGCTTTATGAGTTGAGCTTAGGACAGATATGACAGAGTGAGGAAGACTTGTGCTAGACCGACTGACTGTGTTTAGTATAGGTTGATGAGTTGCTATGGAGGTGATCAGTGAGGACAAAGGTCTCTTGAGGCTAAGCATTAAGGACAGGAGGTCTTTTGTGGAAAGGAGTTTCACGTGCTAGCGGAATAAGAGGTAGGTGATCTTCTGAAGTATCATTTCCAGAGCTGAGGGGAAGAATTCTCCTTTGGGCAGGAGGCTCATAAATTCGTGAGGAGGGGAAGGATTCTCATTTGGGCAGGAGGCTCATAAATTTGTGAGGAGGGGAAGGATTCTACTTTGGGCAGAGGCTCATAAATACTTGAGTAGGGTAAGGTTTCTCCTTTGGGTTGAGGCTCATAAATATTGTAATTGGGAAGGATTACCAAAGAACTTTGAGAAATATTTTTAGAGAAATTTTTTGTGGATGTAGCCCATGTTGGGTGAACCACGTTAAAATTTGTGTCTCATTGTGTGTTGGTTCATTGCTTTGCGAAGTTGAAGTTAAATAGAGAAAGTAAAAAGAGGTCTTATACTGTTCACCCCCCCTATCAGTATAAGCTTGTGTTCTTCAATTGGTATCAGATCGGGTTCCTTCAAAAAGTTTAACAGCTTGAAAGAAAAGTTTGTAAAGAACACAATGGAATCTACAAGTGGTAATGCAACACCTATTCTTGATGGCGCAGATTTTGGGCTTTGGAGTGCTAGGATAAAGGTTCATATTATGGCTATTGGAAATGAAGTTTGGGAAGTGATTGAGGATGAGTATACCATTCCTGAGCATGGTCCTTCTACTAAGGAAGAGAGGCTCCTACATCATAGCAATTCAAAGGCAATGAATGCAATCCTAAAGGGTTTACTGGAAGGTAGATCTTACCAAGGTGATTCACTGCAAGACAACTAGTGAAATGTGGAAACAGTTGAAGGTGGTTCATACAGGTGATGCAAATTTCCGAAAGGCCAAGTTGAGACACTTCAAAGGTATTTTTGAACAACTCAAGATGAATTATGAAGAAAAGATTAGTGACTATATGCTTCGTATGGATGAGATTGTTAACTCTATGATGGAACTAGGTCTTGAGCTTGCTGAAAATGATATTTGTGATAAGATTTTGAGGTCTCTTCCAAATAGATTTAGTGAAAATATTTCTACTATTGAGGAATCTAAGGATTTGGATAAGTTGAAAAAGGATGAGCTTCATAGTATACTTGCAGCATTTGAGTTGAGAACTCAAGTGAAGGTTGATGTTAAGAAGGAGGCAACTTTCAAGGCTACCAAGAAATCCAAGGGTAAAGAGCTTCAAGATAGTGATGAGTCTTCTAGTGATGAAGAGGCATATTACAGCAAGAAGGGCAAGTTCTCAAGAAAGCACAAAGGTATGAAATATGTCAAGTGTTTCAATTGTGGAAAGTTTGGTCATTATGCTACTAATCGTACTATTGCCAAGGATGAAAGTGATGAAGATAAATAGGATTATAAGAGCAAAGATTCTGAAAGGCACAAACATCAAAGGAAGAATAAAGATGAGCAAAGCAATCAAAGAAAGAGGTACTCTCACAAACACAAGAAAATTTTCTACCTAGACAAGGCAAGTAAGTGTTCTAGTAGTGATAATAAAAGTTCTTCAAGTGATGTTGTTCCTAACAGAAAAAGAAGAAGAAAAGAAACATAGATTTGTCCTTATGAAATGTTTTAGATGTGGAAATTTTGGACATCTTGAGGATGATTGCACAAATGATGGATTGATTTCTAGTTATACTATGTATGAGGATGCTTCGAAAAATTGTGAGGAAGATCTTTGTATAGATTTAGAAAAGGGTAGCACCTCTAGTGATAAGAAATCTGAAAAAGTCATTGATGTTTCAAAAGGCAAACAAATAAAGGAAGTTATAGAGGATGGTGAAGTAGATCTTGAAGCTGAAATTTTTAGTGCTCTTAGTGCTTTGAAAAAGGAAAGAAAGAAGAATGCTAGACTCAATGATAAATTGGATGAATGTTGTATTGAGAGAGATGAGCTTATAGAAAGTCTTGACTTCTCTATAGCTAAGACACAAAAACTTAAGGATAAGTTAGAGTCTAAGGTTCTTGAGTGTAGAGAGTTGGAATAGAAAGTGGCTTCCTTGAAAGAGGAAACTAAAGAGTACAAGGAGAAGCTTTACAGGTTTGAAGATAGCACCAAAAAGGTAAAGTCAATCATCAAAGATCAAAGAAGGACAACAGATAAAATAGGTCTTGGTTTTGGTAAGAAACACATGGAACAAAGTTGGCAACTCTGCTGGCGAATCTAGTAAGATATTTCAAAAGGAAGAGAGTTCTGATGAGGAAAGTACTTCAAAAAAAGAGTCCTTGAGTGATAGATGCCCAGAATCAGAAAACAAGAATCAGAAAAAGAGGAGAAAGTTTATAGGACCTAAGAGGTCAAATCAAGGAAAGTTTAATGGCAGATTTTTTGCTTGTCATAAGTTTGGTCACATGGATTCACATTGCATGACTCAAGTGAGGAAGGTAAATGAAAGATTCAGAGGTGGTAATTTCTTTCAAGGGTATTGCTACTCTTGTAAATAGTTTGGGCACAAGGCTGTTAATTGCAAGGCTAATAACAAGAACAGGGTTGGTCAAAATAGATGGAGTCAAAGATCAGGTATGCCTCAAATAAATAACATTGTTAGTTGTTATAAGTGCAACAATGAAGGTCACATAGCTAGACAGTGTAGAGCTAAAATTCCAAGGTACAAGAATAGGAACATGGGTATGAACAGGAACAAGAATCAAGACATGGATAAGAACAGGAATGATAACAAGAACAACAACAGTGACATGAACAGGAATAGGAATATGGACAAGGAGAACAAGAGAAGACATGGTAAGGCAACTATAGACACTGATGAAGATTAGTGCCTAATGGAAGTTTTACTCCCACCCCGAAATTAATCACCTCAACAGGAGGTGGGGCAGGGACTAAGCTAAGAGGCTCATTCTTAGTCCCAAGCCCTAAAGGTGACCCTTTGCCATTGATGACAAAGGGGGAGAGATATGAGTAAGGGGGAGAGCCTCAAGTCGGGGGAGCTGATTTCTATACAACAGTTTTGAGTTTTAGTGTTGTTGAGAAGCATGGTTTGCCATCAATGACAAAGGGGGAGATTGTTGGCAATTTTGGGTTTGAGATCCTAGCTTCTTGTCTATGAGTTGTCATTGATGTCAAAAGGAACTGGCATTAAGGTCAAGAGGATTCATTGGCTTCAAAGGTTGAATATTCCAAAGAATATTTTCTAGAAGATTTTGGAGAAATTCCATGTGGCAGATGTGTAACACCCTAAAATTGGCACAGTAAACCTTAGCAAATAATTAAAATTACCTTAGTAATAATTCAAATTCAAATTTTAACCCCAAAACTACTCCCAAACCACCTGCTACTCGTTTCCTCATTTTCTATGCCATTTTTAGAGTTTGTTTCATCCGTTGGACGATATCGTCTCCAATCAGACGATATCGCCTTAGATCGAATGATTTCATCTGGAGCAGAACGTCTAGTCGATTTCATCCCAAAACTAATTTTTCATAATTAGCTTTTGTTTCAATGGCATCTCTAATCTGGGCAAAAGCATGTCTGCATCGTTAGAGACCTCCCCCATTGGAGATCTCCCAAAATGGGATGATCTCCAACCTCCCAACCTCCCTCCTAAGCCTATTTAATCTTAGGCCCTCCCCTTGACATCCCCTTGGCTGAAATTTCCTATAACACGAGTTCTACATGCATTAGACCATCTTAAATCACCATTTGTTTTCATATTTTTCTAAGTTTTTTTATAGGAACTTTGTTATTCTTTAGTCGGAGCAAGCTCAGATCGTCGTAGACAATCCTGTCCAATTCGAGATGATTTCGTACCAATCCGAGACTATTTCGACTGTAGCCAACATTGGGGGCAATTACTGCCCAGAGTTTGCATTTTTCTCTTCTCATCTGCTGTTTTATTCTACATCTAGTCAGTTTATTATTATTTTTTGCTATTCTGCATCTTGGAGTTCACCCATATAGCTTTAATGCATAATAAAATCATAAATTGTCATTAAATCATTGTAATGCACTCGTGTTTTTGTTTGTTATTATTATTTTAACATTATTACTGTCATTCTACATCATTGCCCTCTATTGGCATAGATGCATTTTCTGTATTTTGTATCTATTTCTCTAATTACAGGTCTTTGACGAATTCATCTGACGAATTCGTTAGATCTCAGACGATCCTGTCAGATCAAAGACGATTCTGTCAAATTCCAGACGATCTTGACTGCTTCAAAAATTAGAACCTCCATCAGACATCCGGAACCAGGTATGGATTTCTTCACTTAATTATTCTCTGTGTTTTTTGTCTAAATCTATTTTCTGTCTTCATTTAATTTGCATTTTCATAATAGAACAACTTAGATTCATCTGGCCAAACCTAGGACTTGGATGATTAAATATAAAATTGAACACATCAAACACATTCCCAACCTAGGCGTGGAGACTGCCACTAAACGTTTCCTGGTGAACCCACCATCCGTCAAAAATTCATCCTTATACACATCCCCCAAGAGGTGGGACCTTCAAAGGGCCTCTCAGTCCGAGGTATTGTCCCATCCTTTTCCCATCCTCCTTCCGGGCGTGGATCCTTTAGCCTGAAGGTAAGGGTGTGAAAAATTTGGAATGATACATTTTGGTGAACCCGACGTGAAACTAAAACCTTTTGAAAAAAAAAAAAAAACAAAAAAACATAGATGCATTTCAAATCATTAGAAAACTACTAAGTTGCATATCATGTCTAGATGGTAGCTCCTAAGAAAAGACTAGTTGTCACTATAAATGTTGAAAACCAATTAGCAGCCATAGAAGTTAATTCTGTGCTTAGTGTGCCTGAAACAAATAGAAATCAACTTTTGTGGAAAGAACTTGATAGGAGACTAGGTATCATTTCATCTAGATCCATACAACTTAAACAAATCAAGAGGTTTGCCCTAGATAGGATCATGGATCCTCATCAACTCATTTTTTATCATGAACTTCAGAGATCCTACCATAGGTGGTTAGCCTATAGGAGAGCTCTTGTGTCTTTAGAATTTTTCACCTTCGAGTAATACCTCGAGAACGCAGCTGTGGTATGCAAACTTCTAGTTCATATAGAAGTCCAAGAAACTGATCTTATGATTAGAAAAATATGGAATAGAGTTCCTAGAGCTATGTTATATCGTGAATATTGTCGTGAGAATTATTAGTATCAACCAAAATATGAAATACATGGTATTGCTATAGCACATTTCATTAAATTTTTGAAAGAAAATTTTCAATTTGAAGAACACTTCATGACTCCTGAAGAACTCGAGCCCATTAATGATATTTATAAATTGTTTATAGAAGACTAGATCATTGCTTTCATTATTATTATCTCTTGCATTTAGTTTTTTGTTTGTTATCTTTATAATATTGTTACAAAAACAAAAAATAGAAAAACAAGAAAAACCAAAACATAAAAAAAACTAAAACATTTTATTTCAAATACTATAGTAGGTATATAATTAAAATATATACCTCTTAAGCTTGTTGCATATATATATATAAGTATATATATTTGCTGAAATCTAAATTTAAGCACAATGCCTAGACTTAGGAATGGTAAACAAACTGAAGAAGAAGAAGAAGATTGGTTAGGAGACAAAACAAAAAACCCAAATGTCCTTCCTGAGGATTCAATTATGGAAGGAGAAACTCTAGACCAGCCAGAAGATGAGCTGGCTGAAGAAAATGAACAACAAGAAAATCTTAAAGAGGAAGGATCCTCATCCCCTAGAATGGCTCTAGATGGAACTATTGCTTTTGATAACTTAGATCATTTTTGGAAATTTTTCAATAATAACATTGGTGCTCTTAATATGGCAGTTCATATTGATAGAGGACAAATTAGTGACACTCAAGCAACCATGGAAGATATGTTTAACATACACACTAATCCCTTGTCATTTGTTGATCAAGAAAGTGATAAGGCTGGCCCATCCAATAGAGATATGGTCACTATGATTTAGAACATGCAAAAACAACAGGTTACCCAACCCACTAAGGAACCTGTTATTGAGCCTAAAATCATTCCCACACAAAAGAAACCTTCATTCACTAATTTATTTTGCCAAACTATTGATCAATATGCTTCAAATCAACAAAAACCTAAAATAAAGCCAAACACCAATTTTCAACAATCGAGGATACAACATAATACAACTTCAAAACTTCTTCATAACACCCTTCCTACCAACAATTTACACAATAGCAATATAGCATCTAATCTTCATGTCCCTCCATCATATGTTCACAAATCCCATATTGATGCCCTACCAAATCAATATGGTGGGCAAACCAGTAATCTGGAAGCCATGGTGAAACAGTTAGCTTCACGTATGGACCAGATAGATCCCTACCGTCCCTCATACAATTATCGAGAGATATGTAGTCAACCTTTGGATCCCATAGTTGTAGCACAACCATACCCTAAACACTTTCCCATGCCCGTCCTACCTATATATAAAGGAACTAAAGATCCCATAGAGCATCTTCACATGTTTAGGATAACATGTCATGATATATCACATGATGACTTGCTATTACTAAAAATGTTCCCGAAAAGTTTAGGAGGAATGGCATTGGAGTGGTACTATCAATTGCCCACTCATTCTTTGAGAAATTTTGAAGAAATAGCTAAATCTTTTGTCCATCAATTTAGTGCCTACATCGAGAGGCATGTCACCATTAAAGATTTATACAACTTAAAACAAGACAAAGACAAATGTTTTGCTGATTTCTTAGCTAGATGGAGGTAGTTGACAGGAAAACTGCACTTTGTGCTACCTTATAGGGAAATGTTAGATATTTTTATCAATAGTTTGCAAGAACAAATATCCTATGAGTTATCAACTGCTACTTTAACCACCTTCGATCAATCTATAGACTTAGCTCGAAGAGTGGAAGATGCTCTCATTAGGAGAGGTCACCTCAAAAAGAAAGATGATGAGAAAACATCTAGAAATCAGTATAAAAACAAACAAGTTGTAGGTGACGGAGTCACTGATAGTAGAAACATTGCTAATGTTAATACTACGAAAACAACAAAAAAATTTATATTAAAACCTCTTGATAAACCTCCTCGAGAATTTACTAGACTCAATCAACCATTATCAACTATTTTACCCCAATTACTCGAAAGAGGTTTGATTCAATTACCAGCTATTCGGGAACCTGATCCAACTATACCCAGATACAGAGCTGATTTACATTGTGATTTTCATAGAGGACCTAGACATGCTACAAAATCTTGCAAAATATTGAAACATAAAATACAAGATCTGATTGATAATAATGAAATGGAGGTGCAAGCCTTCCAACCTAAACAAAATGCTCCTAATAATGCTCAAAAGACCATTCCCCAAAATCAGAATCAAAATGCTAATCAATCATTAGATATATTTCAACATCCTTTACCAAAACATGGTAAAGAAGTGGTTAATCAAATCGAACATCATAATGTTCCCCCTCCTACCCGATATGTAGGGACTATTAGCGAATAGTTATCTGTTCAGGATCCTCAAATATTTGGCACAACTTTATCCATGGTCATGACCCGACCCCTACATAATATTCAAACTCCCGATCCTAGTGATGTAGAATCAGATACTGAAAGTGAAGTAGACATCACCTCAAATCAATCAAATAGTTCTAAAAATGAATCAGATCCTATTCAACCTATCACAGATGCTATGGTTCCGGAAGAACCATTTCCTAGAAGAGTTACTACTCGACCCTCTTCTAATCAGTTCCTTCCTAATGAACAAGCCATAAACGCTCAACCAAGACCAATTCAACGTCTTCAATATAACATTATAGGTACCATCGGAGTTGTTACTAGACAACAGGCTCAAAACTCTCAACAGGATCAAACTCAGAATGATGGATCAGCTCCATTTGTTTTGAAAAATCCCAATAAAGGGAATCATATGTCTAATGTTCAACCTAAGCCTCCTTACAATATTAATGAACAATTATCCAATACTACAACCAAAATTTCCCTTTTGGACTTGTTAAGATCTTCTCCTATCCATAGGGATGAATTAATGCTCACATTAAGCCAAATGATGGTACCTCAAAATATTCAACCCGAAGCCATGTCCAATACTATTATCACTCGAGAGGTCGATTGTATTGACTTTCGGGATAAAGACATCCCACAACATAGTTTACATAAGGATAACATAGTTTATATACTTTTGGGTCGCCCTTGGATCAATGCGATGCGAGCGGTTCCCTCCACTTTACATCAGTATGTTAAATTTGAATTTAAAAATCAGTTGGTCACTATCCATGGTGACCCTAGACCCTTTGATATGTGTTCTTTGGCAGAACCTGTTGGAGTGCAATTTTGCCCCACTCTGTCATCCACACATCCTAATTCTTATTTTTCATCTAAACATGTGAAACACACACCCATAACATCATCTACCCCATCATCTACACCTATACATTTACCTCAACCATCTTTTGAACAAACCACACTAGAACCTCAACAGGATCTTAAATCCACAACCAATCCTTCATGTTCCATCCCTATAATTTCAAAACCTATAGACCCATTTATTAACACCTCCACATTATCTACATCTATCATACCTTCCACATCTAAAGATATAGGGAATGATCCTTCTACATCTTATGCTCTTTCTGATGAGCTTTTACCGGATTTATCTAAAATTTTAATATAAAAAAAAACAAATGCTTTTATGCAAGATTCACTTCTTTTAAATAACTTGCCGCCATCTCCTCGTACTTTGGGCCTCCCACAACCTATGGGAAGTACTTACCAAGTCAGGAGTTGTGCTTTTATTTATAAAGGATATGATTGGGGAAGAATACCCCGAAACATCAAGACGCATTGTGATAGATATGCTCGATGCTATTTTGCTAATGAATATATTAAAGCTAAACCTATAATGCTTAAAATGGGATATAAAGGGAAAGGCTTGGGACCTTTCCAAAATGGTATGAAAGAACCTATCGAGGTAGAACCATGGCCCACCCGATGTGGTGTGGGCCTATTTCCTAGTAAGGGTCAACCCTTCCCTTTTGAAGGTAATGATCAACTCATATGTTATCAAGATTATCTAGATAAACAAGATTCTTTGTGTCCAAAGAATAATCCCTTTACATGCAATATGCTATCCATAGCTTACCCTGAATTGATTGCTGAATCCGACGATGAGTTGGAGGGAGATATCTTCCATGATGTCTCCGTTGAAGAGTTGTTACACAATGGTTTTTATTTTGATGGTTCTATACCAACTATAGCCCAGCTTGAGGCCACGACTCCTCATGATGAATTATCCAACTTAACCTTAAAATAATTACAAGAATTGGGCGTCTCACCCGCCCCACCTAATTTTGAAAGAGATCTACACATGGAAGTAGAAAACGTCATTAAAGTTAACATTGGAACTGAGGATAATCCTCACATAATCAATATTGGATCAGAATTAAGTCAAGAAAAATAGAATGAATACATTGCATTTCTTAAAGATTATGAAGATGTCTTTGCTTGGACATATGAAGACATGCCAGGTCTGGACCCTTTTGTAGTCATGCATCATCTAGTAGTCCATCCGGATGCTAAAACGGTTAAACAAAAACTTAGAAAAATGCATCCCAAAGTGGCCTTGCTAGTCAAAGGGGAGTTAGAAAAACTCCTGAATGTTGTTTTTATACAAGCTATTGATTATGCTGAATGGATCTCGAATGTAGTTCCAGTCACCAAGAAAGAAGCTACCAAAGTTAGGGTTTGCACAGACTTTAGAGATATTAACGCCGCATGCCCTAAAGATGATTTTCCTCTTCCAAACATGGATCAAATCATTGACTTTACCATCGGGAGTGGAATGATGTCCCTAATGGATGGATTTTCTGGCTATAATCAGATCAGGATAGCTCCTGAAGATCAGGCTAAAACAACCTTTATTACCCCTTGGGGTACCTTTTGTTGGAAAGTGATGCCATTTGGTTTAAAGAATGCAGGTGCAACATATCAACGAGCTATGACTTATATTTTTCATGACATGATGCATGATATCTTACATGATTATGTAGATGATATTATAGCTCGCTCTATTAATGAAGATGATCATTTAGATGATTTAAGAAAAGTATTTAATCGGTTAAGAGAATACCTTATTCGATTAAATCCAGCTAAATGTATATTCGGAGTCAAGTCCGGTAAACTATTAGGGGTTTTAGTTTCTTTACGTGGTATCAAAATCGACCCTCTCAAGATTGTGGCTATCACTGATATGCCCGCACCTACCAATATCTCTGAGTTACGAAGTTTACAAGGTAAGCTTCAAGCCATCCGTCGCTTCATCGATAAGCTGGCGGACAAAACCGGTCCCTTTCTTAAGCTCCTTAAGAAAG
Organism: Wollemia nobilis; assembly: GCA_028583015.1. Classification (NCBI taxonomy): domain Eukaryota; kingdom Viridiplantae; phylum Streptophyta; class Pinopsida; order Araucariales; family Araucariaceae; genus Wollemia; species Wollemia nobilis. The sequence continues at coordinate 21,874,384 of JAQPPZ010017235.1, forward strand.
ATGTCCCTTTTAATTGGGACGACGAATGTAAGGAAGCTTTTGAACTTCTCAAACAATACCTCCTTAACCCACCTGTGCTTTCATCGCCTAAATCTGATCGTCCTTTTATCTTGTACATTTCTGCTTTTGATTCTGCCTTAGGAGCTATGTTAGCTCAGCTTGATAATGAGAAAAGAGAGCGTGCTAATTATTACATTAGCAAAACCCTCATCAGTTATGAAACCCGCTACACAACATTAGAAAAATTATGTCTAGCAGTCGTATTCTCTACATAGAAACTATGACATTATATGCTCAGTTAGAAAATGTATGTCATTGCTAAATATGATCCCTTGCGGTATCTCATGAGTCGACCTTATTTATCGGGTCGCACAGCCAAGTGGGTTCTTGCTCTAAGCGAGTTTGAACTCACGTTCATAGGACAAAAGTCTATTAAGGGTCAAATCATAGCAGATCAATTAGCTGTTGCACCCTTAGAGTCTACCCATCCCCTCATCATTGAGTTTCCTGATGAATGCCTTCAATTAGAGGCAGACCATATTGAACAATGGTCCTTATACTTTGATGGAGCCCGATGCATGAGTGGGGTCTGGTGCAGGTATTATTTTAATATCTCCACAAAAACACATTATACCTTTGTCCTTTAAATTAACATTTGCTTGCACCAATAATACTGTTGAATACGAAGCTCTAATCCTTGGATTACGAGCTGCCTTGGCGCTAAAAATTAAACACCTGCTAGTTTTTGGTGATTCTCAACTTGTTATAAACCAAATTAATGAAGTTTATCAGACCAGAGATGATAAATTGTGCCCATATAAAGCATATGTTTTGCAATTGTTATCCTTGTTTGATAAAGTCACTTTGGAAGCTATTCCGTGAACTAGCAACCGTGCAACTGATGCTATGGCCGCAGTTGCATCTCTTCTGCCCTTGGAGTTAGATGACGAATATGCCACCATCATTATTCGTCGACTCCAGGAACCCGCTTCAAATAAGTCATGCTTAGAACCTTTGGATGTGTTTCTAATCAATGAAACTACTCCTGAACCTTGGTATACGGATATATTTGATTTTCTTCAAAATGGGACTTTCCCTGCCAATTCTAATAGAAACCAGCGTCGGTTATTACGTAGACGAGCAAGTCGATTTGTAATAATTGGCAATACTTTATATAGGAGATCTTTTGAAGGTATCCTATTGAGATGTTTGAATCTAGAAGAATCCAAATCAGCTTTAAGTGAAGCCCACGATGGATCTTGTGGAGGACACTTCGGTGGTAGTGTCATTGCTAAAAAGCTCCTTAGGATAGGCTACTTTTGGCCTACCATGGAAAATGATGCACATGATTATGTGCGCCATTGCGACAAGTGCCAGAAACATGCTGACCTTGTCCATGCGCCTGCACAAGAGCTGCAAGCTATTTCATCTCCTTGGCCCTTTTCAAAATGGGGCTTAGACATTATTGGTAAAATTAATCCTGTGTCATCTGATGGACACAAATTCATCATAACCGCCACTGAGTATTTCACGAAGTGGGTTGAAGCTATGCCTTTAGCTTCTTGCACTGGAACACAAGTCTCTAAATTTATTTTTAATCAAATTATTTGTAGGTTCGGAATTCCTGCAAATCTCATCTCAGACAATGGAACTTGTTTCAAAAATAAAGATGTTAAGAAATTATGCCAAAAATATAAGATTCAACATCGCTGGTCCACTCCCTATTATCCTCAGGGTAATGGTCAAGCAGAAGCATCTAACAAAACCTTAATCAAAATTCTTAAAATATTGGTCAATAAATCTGGTCGTGACTGGCACATTCAATTATATCCAGCTTTGTGGGCCTATCGAACTAGTGTTCGAACTCCCACAGGTACTTCACCTTTTGTCTTGGTTTATGGCATTGAAGTTGTTTTTCCCTTTGAATTAGAAGTTCCTTCTTTGGCTCTACTACTTCAAGATACCGAAGTAGGAGATGAATATCGAGCTGGCAGACTCAGTCAGCTGGAACTCCTAGATGAAAAGTGCATCAATGCTTTGGAGCATCTTCGTGCCTACCAAAACAAGCTTAAAAGATCATATGCCAAGAAAGTTCGTCATCGATCCTTTGAGGTCGGCGACCTTGTTTTAAAAGAAAATAAAAAAAATACTAATGCAACTAAAGACCTTAAAGGTAAATTTGAGCCCAACTGGCTTGGACCATATATTATCACTGCTAAATTTGAATCGGGAGCATACAAATTAGCTACCTTAGATGGTAAATATTTAAAAGAACCTATGAATATTATGCATCTTAAGCGATATTATGCATAAAATTTGGTCATTTCATCATTTGTACATATTTTGCATGTTGTCTCATTTTAAAAATATATATATAAAACTGTTTAAACAAAAACAAACAAAATAATAAAAAGTAAAAACAACAATATTATTGACTCTTTTGAAACCAAAAAATAAAAAATAAAGAAGAAAGAGAGAGTCAAGATCATCAAACTCCTCAAAAATATTTGTTGTATATATTTCTTCTTCAAGTATTGCAGTTATATTTTCAAATTATTTTTGGATAAATTAGCATTTATTTGGAATCCCTCACTATCACAAACACAAAAATAAATATCTTGATTTTATCTGGCATGATTACTAATCTCTCTTATATCAAAGTCCACAAAATTTAATTAAATAAAGTTTGAGCATAGAGAATTGATCTTGTTATTTACTTAAACCAAGCACATCCTTCCACAATAAAATGATTATATTTGTAATGTCCATGCTATGCTACATAGTAGAAGTGGTTTCTTGAGCGAAAAGTTTCCCCTGCTATCCTATCATGCACATGGTCTAGAATCTTTGAGAATTGGCAAAAGGACAAGCTCACCCCTACCCAGAATAAAAATCCCTTGCTCTACAACTAATCCGAGCAAGTATCCCTAGCATAGGAAGCAAAAGAAAAGAAAAATCAAAGAAAAAAGAGCAAAAGAAGCATTATAAAAAAGTTATTTCAGCATTATCTCAAATACAAAAGCAAAAATACAAAAAGAGAAAAGAAAGAGAAAAGCAAAAGCAAAAAGCAATAAAATCCCTTTCCCTACCCATTGAAAAGAAAAGAAGGGTTGATGAGCTTGAATCCCTGGAATTCTCAATTATTCGAAAACTGTGAGGTAAGCCCCATAACAGGTGGTTTGTGCCCAACCCGCTTGGCCTTGGGTAACTCCTAGCGTGGTGATATGTCTATCACATTAGCGACCTTCTTTTGTACAGACCTATGTCTGCTTATGGATTAGCTAGCTCTTGATAACCCGACCTACATAGTAGTCCGGTATGGTTATATGCATCTAAATCATGGTTAATGAACACTTATTTGGTTCATTCAAATCACTTGTATCAAATTATCTTGCTCAAAACTGGTAAATGAACAATGCAATTGCACACACATTTGTATTTGAGAGATTTTGTGTATCATTATGATAAATCAAGATTGGTAATGAACTCACATACGCACATGGGATTCCTTATAAATCTAACTTTTGTCTTTAAGATACTTTGAAATATTTTTGCAAATTGTTTGGAATAAATTCATTTTCTTCTTTGAAGAACAGTTGTTTAGTATAAAGACAACTACATGCATTATCAAAAATCAAAATCATTTTCAAAAACATGCAATCAAGTTACATTTATATATAACTTTTGACTTTCGCGACGATGGTATAGTTCCAAAACCAAAATTGGAATTTTATGACTAGCGCAAGTCCTCATCTTCATATTTTCTGACTATTTTCAAAAATTAAAAATCAACCATGCAATAAAACTATTATATTATTTTCTTCTTTGGATTTCGCGATGATGGTATAAGTCTATACCTAAATATTCTATGCCTAGCGCAAACCATTGTACCAATTTTATTTTCCATTTATTTAAAATCATAAAAACATATGACTTAAATCATTATGTTACACAATTATGCTTTAAAACAAACAAACACTTATTCTATTTCATGTCATTATGTCAAACTTCAAATTTTGCAATGATGGTATAATTCCTAGGGAATTATCCAAAAATTTTATCACACTTAGGAATTTATGCCTAGCAAAATCATTTTAAAATATTTCATGCATAATATTTTCATGGAAATCTGAAAACAAATCATCATCATCATCATCATTTGCATCATCACAACAAAGTCTTAAGACAGTCTCTTAAGCACTCTTTTACTTTTAGCAATATTTCTATACTGGGATTAGCTTGACGACCGAGTGAGCGGCGACTCCATGAAATGGTCTATAATAGCGACAATGTCCTTTGAAATTATTGTTAAAAGTCCCCTTTTATTTTTATCAAATTATCCATCACAAACAACCAATTTGTTTACATCAGATTATTTCATTTAAATTTTAAAAGCATGACATTCAAACCATAATATTTCCAAATGACATAATTACATGAATCATCAAATTAATCACACCAAAACATTAAAGCATCATACAAACACATAAGACAAGTCATATGATCAAAAATATCTCATCTATATATATATCAACAACATCTACATCATCTCAAAACTGGATTGGTATGCCACAATCTGTACCTCGGCATACTCAATCCTCTATCAAAAATAATAATAAGCACTATGTATCAATCTGTGTAGTGCAATCTGTAGCAGCTAGCCTCGAGAACCCCTCGAGCTCTCAGCCTCATCTCCTCCCCCACCCTGAGGTGGACGAGGTGGCCCCATCGTAGTCCGTGTGGTGCTATGAGTCCTGGACTCTGATCGTGATGATGTCCTCGATGACCTCATCATGACAGGCTCTGCAATATGGGTCGACAGCGGTAACCTCTGCCCCTCTGGCACCATATGGTGGTATAGCGTCTGATAGAATGTGACCTGGGCAATAGCCCGTGCTAGGTCCCGAGTGCTCGCCCCTCCGCTCCATGCTCTGAGGCGTGCAACCTCATCTCTGAGCTACGTAGCCTCAGCTCGATGGCGTGTAGCCTCATCCTGTAGAGTCTGCACCTGTGCCTGGAGATGGACAGTCTCCGCCTGGAGAGTAGCCATCTCACTACTCTCTCCTGTGTCCACACCCTTGCCCTTATCGGGCGATGGTGGCCTCTCTCTCCATGGAGAAGGGGGTCTCTCCTCCCTCCTCTCCCATTGTCGTGGCCTCTGCTGAGCCTGTGGCCTCCTCTGCTCTCTCTCGCCATGACCCTGTGCCACCTCCATGGCCGCCTGGCATCGCCTCCCCATCCGATGCACAACTACGTGAATCGGACCCTGAGCCCTCATCATCCGAGGAGGGCGGATGCTTGTGTACCAGGCATCGTAGCCGTCGGCTACCCCAGCATCGTCCCCATCCACTGGCTGAATGGGGGCATCATCTGCGTCCTGACTCCAGAAGCGCTGCATATCTGGAGCCCCGCTAACTGTAGTGTTATCCCGGACGGTCTGGGAAAACTCGTAGTCTCTGAGAGATGGGATCCCTTGTTGTAGACCGAACTGCCTCAAAACTCGGTCATAGCGGTGGAGCTCCACCTCTCCCCTCTCCATCCTCAGCCAACAGGTTCGCCTAACGCGAGCCAGCTCCTATCCATCCTCGGCCCACCCTGGATGATCTCTCCAAGGCCTCCAGGTGATCTGGTCGGAGACGAGGTCGTCAAGTAGTCTCCGGGACATTGGCAGATCTATCCGTCGCTGTGACCCTCTCCGGAGCCACCAGTAGAAAGCTCGGGGCCTCTCCCCATCAATCCCTATCAGTGGGAGCCCTATCGGCCTTCGCACCGTGATGTGCTCCCAGCACCAAACCTATAGTAGTGATGTCATAACCAGACATCGGCCGCCCTTGTATACGACCCCATGCAGGATCCTATACAATCGGCATAGTACATAACTCCCCCAAGCAAACCTGTACCCATGGTCTCTCATGTCGCAGACCACATCTATCAGTAGCCATGGTACTCTGCATCCACTCGATGGCATAGCAAAGAGACCACCTACAACCCCAGCCAAAACCTGTGTCAGTCTAGATGCCCCAGGCATCTGGCGTAGCGACTCGATGTTCACTCCGCCCTTCTCCAGGGCGAAGCTCGGATCTCCGCACAGTCGCATCATCGCGTGGCCCTGATTGGCCATGGGAGTTATTAGCCATCCTTGTATGGGGATCCTCAAAATCCTCCATACATCCTCCAATGTGGGAGTCATCTCCCCTGTCGATAACCAAAAATAGGAAGAACCCGGATACCACCTCTCTGCTAGGGCTGTCAATAGCCCCATATCTGTAGAAACCTGTGGCATATCTGCCACATGCTGCAAGCCGACTTGAGCCAACTGATCTCGCTCTGCCTGAGATAGAGCGGCCAAGTCATCCCTCAGCCCACCGTATTTCCATTCTCTGCTCTTTAATAATCCTCTCTGCAACATAAACAACAAAACAATAAAAATCATTAATAAAACAGTGATTAAAAATGCAAGTAACACAAGTTCAATTTGAGCAAATTCGTCTCCGATTTCGCAAGCCGAAATCGTCCCTTATTTGATGAAATCGTCCCCATTTCGTCGATTTTGCCCTTGGACGAAATCGGCGATATCGAGACGATTTCGATGAAATCGAGACGATTTCGTCCCGACGACGTCGACGGCCCAAAAATGGCCGCGATGCTCAAAAATCATTTAAAATTAATCTAAAAACCATAACAAAATCAAAATTAAAGCATTCTACATTAAGTTTGGACCCTTACCCGTAGCCCGCGTCGGACCTCTGTCGATCTGTGCACTGTCTCGACCATTTTGTTTGCAAGAGCTCCAAAAACCAGAAAATGAACAGTAACAATGAATTAGGGTTTTTCCCTATTTTTCTTAATTTTATTCAAAAACACTTAACAACATTTTAAAAATTTTGCTTTTCCGCGTTTTTACCTCAAACGTTCGATTTGGGTAAAAACACGGAGGGGGCACCATAGTAAGCTATCGTACGATTCGACCAAGAATCGTCGCCTAAAAATGGGAATAATTTTTGCTTTCTCGTAAATCGAGAAGAACTCATCTTTAACGCATTTTCCTCAAAAAATTCGCTAAAGAGGGGGCAAAATGTAGCACCCTAAAATTGGCGTAGTAAACCTTAGCAAATAATTAAAATTACCTTAGTAATAATTCAAATTCAAATTTTAACCCCAAAACCGCTCCCAAACCACCTGCTACCCGTTTCCTCATTTTTCATGCCATTTTTAGAGTTTGTTTCGTCCATTGGATGATATCGTCTTCGATCAGACGATATCGCCTCAGATCGGACGATTTCGTCTGGAGCAGAACGTCCAGCCGATTTCGTCCCAAAACTAATTTTTCATAATTAGCTTCTGTTTCAATGGCGTCTCTAATCTGGGCAGAAGCGTGTCTGCGCCGTTAGAGACCTCCCCCGTTGGAGATCTCCCAAAATGGGATGATCTCCAACCTCCCAACCTCCCTCCTAAGCCTATTTAATCTTAGGCCCTCCCCTTGACATCCCCCTGGCTGAAATTTCCTGTAACACGAGTTCTACATGCATTAGACCATCTTAAATCACCATTTGTTTTCATATTTTTCTAAGTTTGTTTGTAGGAACTTTGTTATTCTTCAACCGGAGCAAGCTCAGATCGTCGCAGACGATCCTGTCCAATTCGAGATGATTTCGTACCAATCCGAGATGATTTCGACTGTAGTCAACATTGGGGGCAATTACTGCCAGAGTTTGCATTTTTCTCTTCTCATCTATTGTTTTATTCTGCATCTAGTCGGTTTATTATTATTTTTTGCTATTCTGCATCTTGGAGTTCACCCATATAGCTTTAATGCATAATAAAATCATAAATTGTCATTAAATCATTGTAATGCACTCGTGTTTTTGTTTGTTATTATTATTTTAACATTATTACTGTCATTCTACATCATTGCCCTCTGTTGGCATAGCTGCATTTTCTATATTTTGTATCTATTTCTCTGATTGCAGGTCTCTGACGAATTCGTCTGACGAATTCGTCAGATCTCAGACGATCCTGTCAGATCGGAGACGATTCTGTCAAATTCCAGATGATCTTGACTGCTTCAAAAATCAGAACCTCCATCAGACATCCGAAACCAGGTATGGATTTCTTCACTTAATTATTCTCTGTGTTTTCTGTCTAAATCTATTTTTTGTCTTCATTTAATTTGCATTTTCATAATAGAACAATTTAGATTCATCTGGCCAAACCTAGGAATTTGAATGATTAAATGTAAAATTGAACACATCAAACACATTCCCAACCTAGGCATGGAGACTGCCACTAAACGTTTCCTGGTGAACCCACCATCCGTCGAAAATTCACCCTTATACACCTCCCCCGAGAGGCGGGACCTTCAAAGGGCCTCTCATTTCGAGGTATTGTCCCATCCTTTTCCCATCCTCCTTTCGGGCGCGGATCCTTTAGCCTGAAGGTAAGGGTGCGAAAAATTTGGAGCGATACAAGATGAAAAGGTTTTTATCAAAACCATGGCAGGCTTAAGGGTTTTTATTAAAACCAGGTGGATGCATTAAGGGTTTTTTCTCAAAACCACTCTCAGCTTAATGCAAAGGCTGGAGACACTTATTAATTGAATAACTTAATTATTAAAACCTTTTTAAGGTTTTTTAATTAATTATTTATTTGATTTAGTGATTAAATTATTTTAATAATTTAATGGGTTCTCCACCTAAGGTCTAAGATCTAAAAGACCTTTGATTATTTTTTTAATAATCAAAAGGGTTTCATAAACCCTAATGTTGTTTCGAAGGTTCCAAAGTAATATTAATTTGAAAAGTTTGAATTATCCTCCCGTCGACGTCGTGCATAGCATGGAAGTTTGGCTATATAAGCCATAACCTATAGTCCAAAGCAAAGGTGTGAAAGAAATTCGAATTGCAAAAAGGTTGGGAAGTAAAATCTATGACTATCATTTTTTTGCCACGTTTATCCATCGCCAAAGGGTTAAGGAGAAGGAGACTCTTGCTAGCCTTCAAGCTAGGGCTGTTGGCATAGTGGCAACGACTGTTCTGCAAAGGCGTTTGAAAGAGATCAAGCGTTCGACTCCCGTCGAGTGTGAGAAGAGTTTTTGCACTCCGATTTTTTTGGAGGCATTGTTGACCCACGATTTTTGGAAGCATTTTTTTGGTAAGGTTTTTTAAATAAAATCTGCATTTTGTTAAAGAAGAAGTGGTTGGGCAGATTTATTTAAAATTATTTTAAAGGTTAAATGCTTCTTTGGAGATATAAGGTTGATAGTGTGTGGTTGAGATTTTTGGCTTGATTATTGATTGAGATTTTCTTAGAAGATATTATTCCTTGAGCATGGTTTAATTATTTTGGTGAAATAAGGTGTAAAAGGATATATTGTTTGTATGCTTTATATTTTTGGTAGTTGACTTCTAAGGATTGGAGTCATAAGGTGTTTTATGGAATAAATATTTTTGTGGTTACTTTTATGATCTAACCCTAACTTGGTGGCAAAGTTGAGGGTGGTGTTGGTAACAAGTTGAAGAACTATTCTCTTCTTCCTCAAACAAAGATATGGGCAACTTCTTCCATGTATATTGTTGATGGTGTATTTTCTGAAATTGAGTTTGGAGTGAAAAGGTTGTCTACTAGGTATTCTTGTTGGTGTAAATCCCATTTTTTGGATATTGAAGATTGTTTATGCATTAAAATCATTGATGAGTTTTTTGGGTGAATGCATAATTCTGGTTGAGGAAGAGGAAACATTTTTGCACTAGGGTTTATGTTAGTAAGTCTTGCTACTTGCTTTGAGTTGGTGAAACCCTTAGTTGGCTGTTTTGAGATTGATGGTTGAGTTGCTTCCATAGAGGTTTTTTGATCAAGTTAATGCTTTACTTGATACATGATTTGGGCTTACTCCATTGAGATTGATTTGAGCAAGTTATTCTTTGCATTGGTGATTTATGTTGGTGGTTGTTTTGTTCAAATATATTTGGAGGGAAATGGATGTCTACTAGTTTCCTTTTCATGTACTGATTGGTTGAATGCTTCAAGGTTAATGTTGAGTTGAATGATGTTGGTTAAACCTTGTCTATAAGCATTGTTGTTAAAGCCCTAATTGGTTGTGAAAAGATATTGGTTGTGGAAATAACATGAGTATCATTGTTATATGAGATATTGCATGGTTGGCAATTTTTGGGTTGTGTTTCATGTTCTTGAGAAAAGCATACTACATCTATCTTATTCTTTTGAGATTGAGATTGGGAGTTAAGTATAGAACATATTGAGTCTCTAAAAATTCTCTTTATGCTTCTATGAGGTTGATGAATCACATTGGGTCTCTAACAATTCTCTTTATGGGTTCATGCTAGGAAAGTTTTTTTCTTGATGAACTTGTGAGCTGATTTGGACAGGTTCTAGTGATGAACTTGTGAGCTGATTTGGACAGGTTCTAGTGAGGACTTGTGAGCTGATTTGGACAGGTTCTAGTGAGGACTTGTGATCTGATTTGGACAAGTTCTAGGGAGGACTTGTGAGCTGATTTGGATAGGTCCTAGTAGAGGACTTGAGGACAGAGTTGAAGTGGTTCTTTGAGAATAACCTGAGGATAGTTTTGACAAGTCTTTGAGAAGGCTTGTGTGTAGCAGAGATTGATTTGTTCAAGCTTTATGAGTTGAGCTTGGGACAGATCTAATAGAGTGAGGAAGACTTGTGCTGGATCGACTGACTGTGTTTAGTATAGGTTGATTAGTTGTTGTGGAGGTGATCAGTGAGGACAAAGGTCTCTTGAGGCTGAACATTGAGGATAGGAGGTCTTCTGTGGAAAGGAGTTCCATGTGCTAGAAGAATAAGAGGTAGGTGATCTTCTGAAGTATCATTTATAGAGCTGAGGGGAAGGATTCTCCTTTGGGCAAGAGGCTCATAAATTCGTGAGGAGGGGAAGGATTCTCCTTTGGGCAGGAGGCTCATAAATTCGTGAGGAGGGGAAGGATTCTCCTTTGGGTAGGAGGCTCATAAATTCATGAGGAGGGGAAGGATTCTCCTTTGGGTAGGAGGCTCATAAATTCATGAGGAGGGGAAGGATTCTCCTTTGGGCAGAGGCTCATAAATACTTGAGTAGGGAAAGGTTTCTCCTTTGGGCTGAGGCTCATAAACATTGTAATTGGGAAGGATTCCCAAAGAACTTTGAGAAAGCTTTTTAGAGAAAAGTTTTGTGGAGGTAGCCCATGTTGGGTGAACCACGTTAAAATTGGTGTCTCATTGTGTGTTGCTTTATGCATTGCTTTGATATTGCTATTGGTTCATTGCTTTGCAAAGTTGAAGTTAAATAGAGAAAGTAAAAAGAGGTCTTATACTATTCACCCCCCCTCTCAGTATAAGCTTGTGTTCTTCAGATATTCCCTTCTATTTTACAATTAATATGTTGATCCAGGTGTGGTAAAGTTTAGTGTAGCTAAAATTCATTGTTTGTTTTATAAGTTTAAAAAAAAAACCAGACTAAGATCTAAAACCCTAACTCTATTTTTTTTGAACTATGTTAGTCTTCTCTGGATTGGTAATTAAGTTAATCGTAATGCCCTAATTATTTTACTCAGAGGATGTGGAAATCCGATTGCTATGGTTCTAGGTATTTTTTTTGTATCATTAAATCATTTAAGTATTGAAAGGAATATTTTCCCGACACCATTGTTATAGGATCTTATTTTGAAAACCTTTCAGTATCATTGTGGAGATGGTGGTTTAGTTGTCTAAAGATTACCTATTATTATATGTAAGTAAAACCTTCTTCAAATAATCATTGTTGTTAACCCGACTATGACTTTGTCATTGATCCACCCATGACTCCGTAGAGCAGGATCGAGAACCCTTACAACCAATAGCTAGTGGTCAAATGGTAGAGGGAGTATTACTCCCTATATTTTTCTATGGTTCCAACTCAACGAAAATGTGGGATATTCATTGTATGAGGATGAAAGGAGTAAACATACCAAATCCAAAATATGCACGACATCACTGGCATAGTGCAGTAATCGAAATTGCTATCCTCTGCAACTGAGGAATGGTTATAACCTTTAATTATATGCCTACGGATTCAACCCTTGATAGCGTAGGAAGAATTTTTATGTCTACTACAATTTGAAAACCCTTGAAGATACCGTGTATAGTAATGAATTGCAAACCTTGAGTTGAAAGTGTCTCCTGATAAGGTTCTATTAACAAGTTATAGACAAGATTTATGATATCTTGCAGATGCAACCAAAGGACTGAGAGCTAGTTCACTGAGTTAGTTGTAGACACTGATCTATTTATATTTTATTTGAAATTCCTCTTTTAATCACTGTCTGAGGTAGGTAACTATACCTTGTGAAGAAAATCAACCCTATTATCAGTGTTGCTAATAGTCCAGCCTCTGTCACAACTTGACATTATAGAATCCTATCACCAAAATGAAATCAATACTGTATTTACCCATCCGAGACCCACCATGAATATTTGGGCATTAAATTAGATTAATATGCTTAAACTAAGTTTTTTGTGTGTTATATTGTTGAGATAACCTTAGCTATCACTATGTTTTATATTAGCATTAATGATATTTTACAATGCACGGTCCGCGCTCAGGTTGTCGCATACAGGGAGATGACTTGACCATTATAAAAAATTACTATACATTGACAATGTGAAAGATATGTTACATCTTCAAATAGAGTACTCTCCCTTACCTACTTGATCATCATTTGATGGTAGCACCCCTTGCATCGATTGGTAATGCCATGACAAGTGGTACTCTGTCTAGAGGTGTGCCATGTGGCGTAGGTGGACGGTTTGACTAGACCCATGCTCAATGTGACCTATGTGGAAGTTGCTCAAATTTTTACTATTTGAAAGCATGATTCATATATTTGATCACCTTACCCATGTGATATGACTACAGGTGAGTGGTTAGACTATATGCATGAGTTATCTAGAATGAGGGCATTGACGAGACTATCTTTGAGCGAATTTGATAAAGGTTAAATTAGGGAAATTAATTTGACTTTAATTTGGATAATATCGATAACTACCTTTTCCCTAGTCAAACTATTAATAGGCATAACATATCTAAATTATAAACACGATCTTGAAATTATATTTTATTTAAAAATGGGTATTTAGGATATCTAATTAATTATTGGCTTAGATAGTAATCATATTGTTTAAATGAAAGGTAAGACTCGTGGTCCAAGGGAAATAATTATTGAACAGAGATAAAAGAATTAATCATGGAAAGTTATAGAGTGAGATTGATTAAATAAAGATATTTTGGAAATCAAATTCTTGGAATAATTAAATGGTAAAATATTTGAAATATCGAATAACTAGGTTTACTAAATCTTTTGGAATACCTTAGATTAGGATTACAAATGAAGATATTTAAAACACTCTTTGTAGAAAGAGTGTAGTAAAGGAAAGAATGAGTTTAAGACTTATTATTTGAGGGAATTATGGGGTTCCCTCTTTGATAATTATTGATAATTTTCCTTAATATGATTCCAATGATCATTCATAAACATGTAGATGTAAGAACCTATGAGGTTCTTATGTAATGAATTGATGGCTTAGAGAAAGGAAATGTAGAATTTCCTTATTTGCATCATAATTGAGAAAGAAGCAATTTGATTCATTTAATTGTATAATTGATCTAGATAAAGGATCCACGGGATGCCTTTCTTTAATTGTAATTACAACATCTTAAGTTTATGAAATGAGAGGAGGAACATATTTTGGAGACTGGGTTTATTCCTTGTGAGGGTTCCTAGGATAAATATTATGTCATTCTATTTTATGGTTTACCTATGATGATGGATGTTACATTTACTTACTCATGTGTTGTTAATTAGATAGATTATAAATGTTGTAGTATAAATTATTATTAAATATTATTTACTTTCCAATGAGAAGCTATGTTACTGTATAATTGATATGTAGTCTCAAAAGGTATGATGCAATGGATTATATGCTTTGCTTTAATGGTTGTACATGGTAACTTATTAATATGATAATGTAAATGGAATTATGTTGTGCTAATCACTTTATAAACACTTATGGATCCTTTAACCAGAAATACTATAGTAATGAAATGAACAAGGATAACTATTTTGATATAATCCGAGTTGGAATTCAGAGGGGTTGAAGCCCATAAATTGTAATTCATGCTTGAGTTTTAGCTCAACAAAGCCTTACATTCTAAGTAGTAGCTCAAATGTATATGTGGATTAGGTTCTCCCATATTGATGTAAAATATCTTATGGTACTGAAATTAATTAATTAAGGTATATAATCGAAGGGATACCTTAGATGAGAAAGATGTTTGATAATTATTAAGATCAAATAATTCTTATGAATGAGAAGGGAAGATAATCATGCTTAAGATGATTATTTCAAGGCTTATGTAATTTTATCACATGAAGTGATATTTATCTTAGTTGCCCCATCATGGAGATGAGGGTATTAACTAAGTAATAAAGATTCGATGATTAACCATTGGTGTGGTTACTCAATCTTCAAGGCATATATTCATACCGTCAGTACAACATGAAGGTTTTATAGAAGTTGGTTACTTCTACTCAAGAGTGACTCTGACCAAGTCTTAATATCTCTTGATGATTGATGTCTTGTTAACTTATAGTCCATTTGGAATAACTTCATCTTAGATCATGATTATGTCCTCTACTCTTTGGAAGATAAATATATGAACCACAAAAAAATTTAAGTGGATGAGTAGTAACAATTGGGGTTGTTACACATTAGGATTAGTCAAATAGAAATTTTGATTAACCATGGTCACTCCAAAATAAGATGATTGATTTGTTAAAATATCTTTATTGAGAATACCATTAATCTCAATACCACTAACTTCCACATGTTTAGTAAAATGTTTAACAAGTGTACCCATATATTTTATAACAATTTACTTGTAATTTTGTATCCAGTAGTAAGATCCCAAAATATGGGATTAACCACACACATGGCATCAAACAACTCGTTTCTTTGAAATAATCTCATTTCCCTTGTCAAGGTTTTTGCTATTTCTCTCAATTAATCCTTGTATTTTGCAAAACTACATCATATCCACTCTATGTTATTGGTATTTTCTAAACATCATCTGTAACTATATCCAATCACTTTTGAAAATAATATAAAGGAATATGCTTTCAATGAACATTATTGCAAAGATGGTTGTTGATGTTGAACTTCAAAAAACTATTTGGATCATTCACGTTTGTTAAAGTTGTCCAACCATCAAACAAAGTATCCATAGTTTTTTTAGACAAGTATAACCTATCAATACACATACATATTTGTTTTATAATATTAATGAAATCAACAATATAAATGGATATCTCTTGCACAAGTTTTGTTAAAGTATTTATTTCATGAAACATTCAAAAGTGAGTACTGTTTCCAAGTGTGTCATTTGAAATAACAAATCTTTGGCCTTATAAACAACCCTCTGATTATCATACATAAACCTCACTAAGGATTGATATTATTTGAAAACTCTAGATGTAGGTTGAAACAATGAAATCCACCTAGTATCTATAAATTTTAATAGTTTTTTACCTTTAGTAACAGTTGAAACTCTACAAACCTTTTTGGATTATACAAAAAATAAGCATGTATTTCATGGATGAGTTATTCCACTCTCACAATATTTTCAAATGTGTTGATAATTTTATATGCAAGATTCATCTATGCAATGAATGGTGATCAAATATGGAGCAATTGATGTCTGAAGTCGAACACAAAGACCATTCCTGTGACATTCCATTAAAGCAGCACCATAAAATTTGACACATATTAACTTACTAGCTATATTTACATCATTCATTCTCATAATATCCTTTAAGCTTGTTACAACAATATTGTAAGGGTTTTTTACATTACAATTTTCTACCATCTTATGAAGTGCCAACAAATGAGGTTGCCTTAAATGATTTTTAAAGGTGTAAACATGCATGCAAATCTAAGATGTGTTGTCAACAATATTTATGTCATCAATTGAAAGAAATTAATTTAGCATTTTTAACTTCATCTCTGAGGCCCTTCTCAATCAAAGAGAGATATTTTACCATTTTCCAACCACTTTGATTTGACCAGTGGGCAATGGGAAGGTTATGCAAATTAGCTAGTTGAAAGAGATGCTTAAAATTTAATAAAATTAGACATTGCTCTACCCTTTTTAAGAATAGTATATATGACAACCAACTACAAACTTTTTGAAATTAGAGTGGTTTTATGATTTTTTTGAAATTGTGCTAGAATTGTTCCACCATTTTGAACAAGTGTTTTTTGTTGTTTCATCTCTTTATCATAGACTTCTACATATTTGATATGTATGCATTTCAATGCATCCTTCCACCTAATTATTTTCTTTGTTGCTCCATCACTTTCATTTACTATCACATAAACTTTACCACAATGTTTTTCTATTATATCCAACTTAAGTTGCATCTTATGATTCTTCCCTAGTTTCCAACTATAAATAATACATTTGCATTCTGTTGGCGTATCATTACTATTATCTGGATATACTGGTTCAATAAATAAATATTTTTATGACCATTTAAGTAGAAATGTCCTTTCAATAGTCCACTTGATTAACTTTATATATTTAGATTTATGAGTAGAATATTCCCTAGAGGTTAGAATTTTGTTAAAATGATCACTTTCTTTGTTAGTTGGTATACCAATTTCAGGATTCTCTTCAAGTTGTTACATGTTATTGTTAAAAAAAAATTCATTTTGAGGTATCTCATGCTTGGGAATATCTTCAAGTGGAGGCATATCAGAGTCAATAGGGTTTTCTGCATACAAAGTTGTTCTATATCATTTTTTGAAATTACTTACAAAAATTACTATTGAGTAGGTAAAATAGGTATGTACCTTGAATTTGTATAGATTTTGATACCTCAAATTTTGATATTTGGCTAAAATAATTTAGGATACTCATTTTTTTCATGTTTTTGCCTCTCTTACTTTCATTGGGAGTAGGTGCCATTGTACCGGTATAGGAAAAAATATTTCATGTCAAAATATTTACATGATATTGAAGAAAATTTTCATAATTCTAGAAGTGCTATAAGGAACATCGTGGTCTACTATCGATCACTATCGATCATGGTCTGCTTATAGTCATATTTTGCTATCAATTATGGTATGCTATTGGTATTTTTCTACTATTAGTAGTGGTTTTATATCGATCACTATCTATTTTTTTAGGTTTGGAAGGTTATCGGTCCTGTTTTGCTATTGGTCATGGTCTGCTATCGATAGGGGTCTACTATCAATCATGGTCTACTGCTAGTCATTGATTACTATCGACCGTGGTCTCCTATCGGTCGTTGTCTATTGTTGGTCATAGTCTTTTACCTATAGTGGTCTATTGCTAGTCATGGACTACTAATGGTCGCCACCTATCGATCATTTTTGGTCATTGTATACTTTTGGTTGTTGTTTGTCAGTATTTTTATTTTTCCTATAGTTATCTACTATTGATTGCGGTCTGCTATTGGTTCACTGTTACAGGTAGATTTTGCTGCTACAAGTGGTTTTTCATTGTTACAGGTCATTTTTTCCTACTTTAGATGTATGAGTATCATTGTCACATTAGGTATATATACTGGTCGTATAGGAGGTAGATTTAATAGGATAAATAAAATTATTTATAATTTTAAGGCAAAAAAGGTCCATGGTTTAAATAGGAGTGTTGGTGATTCAAAATAAAAAATGATGAAACTATTTTCAACATGGGGTAAGCCGAGCCAAAAAATATTGGACCCAAAAATTTTGGGCAAATGGGACCTGATCAAGGATCCCCATATTCACCAATTTTAAAATTTTAAAATCCTAACTAATGGTGATTCCTTGCTATGAATAACCCTATATGCCACTATATTTTCAAATATTGACTTCAGATCAGGATTACATCAATTGAGAATTCATGAGGAGGATACTCACAAAACAAATTTTAAAACTAGATATGGACATTATGAGCCCATAGTATTATCATTTGGGTTGACAAATGCACCAAAAATTATTATGAATTTGATGAACAACATGTTCCAAAAATATCTAGATTATTTTATTTTGATATTTATGGATGATATCTTGATATAATATCATATGAGAGAAGAACGTGATCAACATTTGAGGTTACTGTTAGAGGTGTTGAGGAAAAACTAACTTTATGGAAAGTTGTGTAAGTGTGAGTTCTATGTTGTACAAGTTAAATATTTGGGGCATATTATATCTAAAAATTGGATTTCTATAGATCCTTAAAAAATGGAAGCTATTCTGAGTTGGTATGCACCCACTAATGTGTCAGAAGTTAGAATATTCATAGGGATCACTAGTTATTATAGGTATTTTATGGACTATTCAAAAAGTGCCTAGTCTATCATCAACCTTTAGAGAAAAGAAAAAGAGTTCAAATGGATGGATAAGTGCGAGACTTCCTTTGAAACTCTAAAGAATAAGCTAATTACAACACCAATTATTAGGATATTAGATCCTATTGGGAATTTTATAGTATGTATAGCTGCTTCCTTAAAAGGTTTGGGAGGGGTATTATCCCAGAATGAAGCTATAATAGCATATGAGTCTAGGAAACTCAAGAAACATGAGTTGAATTATGCTACACATGACCTAAATTTAGCAGCAGTTGTGCATGCTCTGAAGGTATGGAGGCACTACTTTTTAGGGAAACCTTTTTAGCTAAGGATAGACCACCAAGGCCTAAGGTATATCTTTACCCAACCTATGTTGAATGCAAGGCAAAGAATGTGGATAGAGTTCCTAGCTGAATATGAATTTTGGTATTGATTATATCAAAGGAAAGGAAAACAAGGTTGTTGATACCTTAAGTAGGAGAAGGCACATAACATCATTGACCCAGAGTCATGTAGAATTTATGGATAAAGTTAGGGAAATGCAGCTACATGATCATTATTGCATTGAATTCTAGGCTAAATTTGAGAAAAATCTAGAGGAAAATAAGGATTTTAACATAAAATATGGACTTTTATGTTTCAAGGACAAGGTTATCATACCCAAAAATGGTGACTTAAGGAGATTTATTATGCAAGAGGTGTATAGTTCTCCCTATTCTACTAATCTATGAGGTACAAATATGAGAGAAAACTTGAAAAAGATTGTCTATTGGTCAAGAATGAAATACAATATTACTAGTTTTATTGCTAGAATGCCAGAAGCTTAAGGAAAAATGTCAAAATCCATCAGGGAAATTATACCCACATGATATACCTACTTAAAAGTGGTAGGTTATATCTATGGAATTTATTATGGGTTTACCTAAGATTAGGTATCAACATGATGCAATACTTGTGGTGGTCAACAAGTTAACTAAGGTTGCACATTTTTTACAAGGAAACATCAAAGACAACGCACCAGTTGTGGAAATAGTTTTGCCAAGAAAATATTTAGGTTACATGGTTTTCTTATGGTGATTATATCATATAGAGATTCTAGGTTTACCTTAAAATTTTGGTAGGCTCTTCATTGTGCAGTGGGAACTAAATTGAATATCAGTTTTGCATACCATCCAACAACAAATTGGAAAATAGAGAGGGTGAACCAAGTCTTGGAAGATATGCTTCACATGTATTACATGGATCAAAATTCTAAGTGGGAATAATTTTTGCATCTAGTTGAAATTGCATATAATTATGAATACCATGCATCCTTGGGAATGGATCTGTTCGAGGCTTTGTATGACAAAATATGCAGAACACCTCTATCGTGGGACAATTTGAGGATCGAGTGGTGATCAGACTAGACACTATTAGAGAGATAGAGGAGTAGCTTAGAATGATTCAAGAGAGGATCAAGGAAGCAACCAATCATCAAAATATATATGATGATATAAAGAGATAACCAAGAGAATTCTCTATGGGAGATAAAGTTTTCTTGAGGGTAAGACCCATAAAAGTGCCATCAAGTAAATTAAGTTAGATCCTCATTTTGTTGGGCCTCTTGAAATAATTTATAAGATTAATACAATAGCCTATAGGATTGCTTTACCACCCAAAATATAAAATATTAATGACAATTTCCACATATCCTTGCTTAGAAAGTATTCTGCTGACCCTTCTCATGTTTGGAATATTTCAAAATTATAGATGGCATATCACTTAGCTATTAAGGTACAACTGGTAAGAATTATAAGGTTTCATTCCAATATTTTGAGTAAATTAACCCTAGATCAATGTAAGGTCTAGTGGGACCATTATTCTAAAAATTATACAACTTGGGAAGATGTTGAAGAAATGAGCAAGCAATACCCATATTTATTTGACTAAAATATATCCTTTATTTTTAGGAAACACAAAGGACTATATTTAGTCCAAGGGGGGAGTATGTAATGACTCTCCTTGGTAAGACTTGATATTGATACTTACTTTGTGTATTGATGAGTGGATATCTAACACATAATCTCATTCTATGTTATCAAGATGTGTTGGTAGTTGCACTTTATGCTTTAATTATACTAATTTTGGAATATGGTACTACTGATAAAATTTATGACTGTAGGACCAAGTATTTTCATGGGTGGATTGGTATGGGACAACTACAAAGTTGAGAGAAAATAGGAAATGATGGATGCCATTCTCATCAACAACTCATGGATAAAAGAAACCTTTTATGTAGGTGCATTGCATATATGAATGTTTAATTGAATTCACCATTGAGCAAGGAGGTTTCTTTTAAGTAAAATAGTCATCCTTAGTAGGAGGGTGATAGCATCATAGTTATCATAAAAAACCTCCTACTTAAGGAAGAAACTTGGATTGTGCTTATTGTTGATTGCATCCTAGTTGGGCAAGGATGACTTAGCAAGAGCCTTTGTGTGTTGTTTGATATTAATGCTAATGGTTAATATTAACATTCAATAGTAATTAAATTAATTAGATGAGTAATTAATTTAATTATTCTAAGGTTGGTAGCTTAATATTAAATCTATTATATCAAAAATATTATAATAATTTTGATTAATAATTAATTAATTAATTAAGAAATGTTCAAGAATCAAGCGTTTATGTTTTGAGCTAGTTGGAGCATGGAAAAGGAAGCCAAGTAGAGGAGGGTTATCCACCTAGTTAGATGTGGGTAGCATATGTTACCAACATGGTGGCATTTCTTATTTGAGTGCTAAGTTTTGTCATGGAGTTGAGGGGGACTCATATATCCACATAAGGTTATGGAGGAGGGTGACAATTGATAGAATCTATATTGGAAGCGAATAGAGGAAAGGATTAGAGATTTGAAGCCTTTAGAGTAGAGTCAAAGTTGGAAGTGCTATTAGGTAATGTGAATGCCTCTACTCATCTGAGAAAGATATGTATGTTGGTTGTTGCTTGGTTGAGTTTTAAACTGTTTCTAGTAGCGTTTTCCTCTATATGCTTGGTTTGATATGGCATCGTGGGTCTATAATGGGTGTTGTTAGGTGCCATAGAATGGGTGTTGTTAGCTTGTTTTATGGCCAAAATTCTTGGGTTGTTGATTTTATTTGTTGTATTTATATCTTGGTTATTCAATTATTTGAGGTATAGTTGTGGTTTATGTTTGAGGATAACTGAGAGCTATCTTTTGAAAAGTTACCTTTAGACCTGTAGTGGATAACAACATCATCGGATGTTGTTTTATATGTTACTCTAGTGCATCTTGGTCCTTGTAGAGTAGAAAGATCTCATGTTAGCCTTGGTTTGGAGTTCTCTTGTGTTTCTTGTTTTCGATAACTATATTTTTCTATGAGGGAGTGTAGTCCTCAAATTTAAAGTAGGGCCCTCTAGTTTAGTGAGCCATGTGGTTGCACTACCTGCAACTATGGGTCCCAGGTCACTGTGCCCTCTAGTGATCCTTTGTGAGAGCATTCTTCATGTATGTCAATGTAAGCTTCTGTTGCATTACATTTTCTAGTGTCACTTCTAGAGTGCAAGTAATGATTGTAGTACAGGATGGTGTTGGCTTGTTTTATTTTAGTATGCATTAAATAGATTTTATTTATTATTGGAGGTATTTTTTTGAATTAGGTTTCATTTATGATTGGTTTTCTTTAAGAAGTTAAAGCTTGTTGCCTATATTATGGAAGGAATAAATGAATGCTAAGTTTTAATTAAGCAACATGATGGATAGTTGCTATTGTTAAAGCATATTAGGATGTATTTAATAGTTCATAGAAGATATATAATTATGATGATGTTATTGGCTATATGGAGATTGTTTATTTAGGAAGATATTGGATATATTTTTTTTATGAAAATACGAAATACTTGAATGCATAAAGATGTGAATATTGCTAGTTGGATTAGTATGTGTTGGAAAGAAACCAATAAATTATATGAGTATGATTATCTTATTAATTTTGATTAATTAAAGTAATTTTGTTTGGTCAATATTAGATTATGGGTAAAAGAGGATTATGTTTGGTATATAGAGGGTTTAAATACATTAGTTAATGTTGAAATTTATCCATAAAGGTTGTTAATGCAAAATATATTTTTGGATGGAGAATATATTTTATGAAAGTTATTTTGGAATGATTTAGTAATGGTTTCCTGAGGCTTGAGTAGATAAAGGAATCCATTATGGAGAGAAGTATGGGATTCTCTCTTTGTTTGCATGGAAATGTTTTGTTTAAATGCTTGTTTTGCATGATTACATTTTTTATTGCTTAGTGCATGTTAGACTTGCATAAGCAATTCATGAGTTGTCCTGATCCCTAAGCTTCTTCTCAAAGTTCATGGGAGATTCTCCTTTATGAAGAGGATTGTGGAAAGAAAATGATGCTAGGGACCACTTGGGTGGAATTGTATTAATGTATTTAAGGATGGAAAGAAAAGTGATGTTATTCTTTATGTCAAGTTGTTGTAAAGTTGGAAGTGAAGTAATTAGAGAAAATATATTTTGTAATTACTCTTGTTATATTTGAAACTTGAACAAAAAATAGAAGGTTAAGTGTTATTAGTTCCTTATGTAAAGTGATTGGTATGCTTAGTTACAAGAAAATGGAAAGAATGAGTTAGAATCTAATTCATGGTTTATGGATTATAATTATTTTAGATGATGTTTCATTATTTTATTTTGAAATTAAGGAAAAGCTAAATGCTAGTATTATGGATGAAAATAATTAAGATCCTAGTTTTAGCAATGTGTTGTATTTGAGCATGTTTATATAGCACTTTATTTCTTTTTTGGAGAGATGTTATTGTTTTGTTAATAATATTGATTCTTGGGCTTTGAATGGGGTTTTTGGGTATGAATATAGAGTCATATTAGATAAACCCTTGAATCAAGAAGATAACCAAATATTGGGAGGAGTTGCGATCATGTAATAACCAGGTAGTAGTGAATGATACACCTTAATGACGAGGTTCAAGTGTTCCAAAGTGATAAGTTTTTTGGAGTAATTCATAAGACAATATAGTTGTGGCACCTTGAACGGTGAGGATCAAGTGACCATGCTCATTACCATATGAGTGGTAATGGCCTTAGTTAGCCTGGGAAGGTGTGGTAACTAAGCACTAAGATATTATACTATAATAATATTACATAGATGAACTTATGCATGGTTAGGGAAATGACATTCTCCTTTAAGTGTTATGGGACGTAAAGGATAATCCTTACATCATGGTCAAGTGGTCCTATATCGGTGAGGGTATAAGAAATGTGGAGAGACCACTATTGACATATTTTCTAAATGGTGAGATTTGAAAAAGTGAACACTAGAAGTATAGGATGTTGTCCACTCCTATCCACTTGAGTGTTGTCTACAATGATAATGAACTCAAAATATGGTTATGCATTAAAATGCTAAATAGTATTGGGACTTCTTTGTGAGTTTTCACTTGTGAAAATAAAAAATGATCTCTCTCATGGGTTGAGTTGGTTGGTTGTTATAGTTGACCCTATAAACATCCAAAATAGGGAAATGTCATGCATTGACCATAAATCCTTCAAATGAATTCATATTTAAATTAAACATTAGAGGAATGTTCTTGATATAAAGGATGATTCATAGAATTTATTTAAGCTTAAAATGCATCTTGTAACCCCCAAAAATAGGAAATAATAGTTAGGAACAATGAATAGTATGTTTGGCATACTACAACCAAAAAAATTCCAAATTGAGCAAATTCTATTTTCAAGTAAAAAATGATTTATAGGGCTATTTGTGGTATATATTTTATGCTAAAATACATATATTTATGTTATTATAATGGAGAAAATAAATTTATTAAATGTTCCTATTTTATCACTCCTTAGATCTACAAATAAGACAAAATATTTACTCAAGGTCCCCTAACATTATTGCATACATATACAAATTATTAGCCTAAAATTTATAATTCTATAAATTTAAAAGGTCAAAAACTAGTTCAACCAAGTAACTAATAAGGTATGGGTTGATTTAGCATGTGCAAGGTCATCTAAAATTGGTTTGGATATGTTTCAAGAGAAATATTTGTAGGAAAATACATGATGTATCATATCCATTCATGATTTCCACTTTGAAGGACCTTAGTAATCAATAAATATATATTACATTCCAATATTTAGAAGAGAAAGATGTAAGATAAGGCTCGGGATAAGTTAGAAGAAGAAGGATTTAGAGAGTTAGGATTAGGGAAAAGGTATTTTCATCATTAAGAAAGAAATGACACCAATGAGAGGCACTATATGAAGCTACAACCAAGTACATGGTGGCTATACATCTCAATCATGATCAATATCATAGTGATAATTCTTGTAATCTTCCTATTTTGCATGGAATAAGAAGATTGAATGATTCTTTTATGGGTTTTATTCTTGGATGAGTTTCCCATGTTAAATCACTCTATTATTTATTGTTGTATATAATTTTTCTATGCATTTAAGTAGTTTTACTTGCATTATTTTTGTTCTATAGGATGTTAGTAAGTCGATATGCGTTTAATGCTTGGAATCTAGCTAGTTTGAGTAGTAATGAATAATAGTTTGGTGTAATAATAATATGTTGTGTTTTAAATAGATTTTTGGATTAATGAACATTGCATAAATCACTTTATGGAATGTCCATAGTATATCATTGTTCATAACTAATTATGAGTATGAAAGAGTATCTTGGATGTAAGTTTGAGGGTTTCACTAGTGACTAGTGATTAATTTCACAAAATCCTATGTGAAACTAATCCAAATAGAACTTTAATACCATAAAAATATTTATTTAAATTCCATTTATGGGAATTAAAAATTATTAGAATAGTATTCTTGGTCTTGTAGTGACTTGAGGGAATCCAAAAAAGTGGATAATTTAATCTCTAAGAAGAAAAAATTGGATTCAAAAACTTGCTATGATTTTCATAAAAAAAAAATTTCACAGTAAAAGAAAGGTTTGTTCATTACAATTTTATTGGGAGAAGCACCCATACATTTTTATGAAAATAAAAATAAGTGTCTCATTATGTATTGGAAGAAAAATGCTAGTGAATGTGTGATGAAGATATTAAATGTAATCACATGTTGGGAAATAATAGTGTGTTAAAAAAAAAATAATGGATAAAATTTATAACCTTCAATTTAAAAGAATCTAGGTATTAATTCTCCATAGTAACATGAGATAGATACATGAAACCAGGAAATACAAGAGCCAATTCATGTTAGCAAGATGGAAGGACTTTATTTAGGCAAATGAAGTTTCATATGAGAAAGTCATAATATGTTTAGTTGCACAAGTTATAATAAATAATATTTTGGAGATCAAAAAAATTATTTGGGAGATGTTATCCATATGGATTTATAATAGGTCTCTTGAGAGTTTGCAACACTAACATTAAGGAATAACAATCAAGTTAGGTTGACCCTACAAACATCCAAAATAGGACAACATCATATTTAGCCATAACTTCATCAAATGAAGTCATGTTTCAATAATTATTTAGGTTATTAACATCAAGGACAATATTCTAAATTAATTTGAGCTCAAAATACATCTTGTAACCCCAAAAAAACTTAGAAATAATAGTCAAGATAAATGAATAGTATTTTTGACATAAGATAACCAAAATAAATCTAAATTGAGTTATTCTTTGTGTAAGTAAAATAAGACTTAAAGGGCTATTGGTTATATAGAATTTATGCCAAAATACATATATTTGGGTAGTAAAAATGACACAACTTTATCTATGATATAGTCACATTTTCGTGCTCCTAAGAGCTCCAAATGAGACACAATTGGTATTGAAGGTTATTTACATAATGGCGCATATACATTCCAATTTTTTGCTTTAAATTCATCCTTTTGGATCTTGAAAATGTTAAAATAAATTATCCAAAAATCTAGCAAGGGATGGATTGGTTTGGTATGTGCAAGGTGGCCTAAAATTAATTTGGGTAGGTGTCAAGAAGAATATTTATAGATGAAGACTTTCCACATAATATCCATACATATTTTCCACTTGGAAGGACCTCACTAATTAATAAAAATTAATTACACTCCTAGATTTGAAAGATAAAAAGACAAGATGAGGCTTATTTTGGCAAAGACAAGGAAGAAGAAGGCATATTTGGAAATCCAATAACAAGGAAAAAGCATTTCCAACACAAAGAGAAAAAGGATTCCTTAGAGAGGTATTATGTGAAGCTATAATCAAGGACATGCTGGTAATCATATTAGTGGTGATTTTTAGTATATCCTGGTACCACTTAAGGGGGGTGTTAGAATAATAAATTATATCCTAAGTTGTTACTAGGATAATTTGTGTGGTTGAGATTAGCTTAGTTAGTTATGATCCAATGGATCATATTGTAAGCATTTGCTATTTAAGCAAGGTCATTTCAAGTGAATAAATAAAGTCTTCTATTTTATAACATGGTATCAGAGTAGGCCTTCCCTGCCCTGTGAGCCTGAGGGGATTTTCCTCATGGGGGTATTTCACTCATGGAAATCCCCCTTTTATTTTTTTCTTCCCATTTTTTTTTCTATTTTGTTTTTATCGAGGGAGTATGCTCTCCATATTTTTATGGATTAGAAACCAGATGGTTTAAAATATTTTAAAATTTTGGGAGGTTGTTTTTTTAGGGTTTGCAGAATCGTCATCTGGTTTTGCACTGCAGTCTAGTCGTGTGGCCTTCCATGAAAATTTTCAAAAGTGTATATTATTTTTTGGCACATCTGCCAAACTGCTACCATTGTGCATTTGTGATCCTATGCCTTCTGTTTGCAGTCGAACTGCTACCACTGTGCATTGGTGATACCATGCCTTCTGTTTGCAGTTGGACTGCTACCATTGTGCATTAGTGATCCCATACCTTCATGGCTAAGGTAGTCCACGTGGGTGAATATCTATGTAAATATTCTCTAATGGCACGTTCTTGTTTGAATCGTTGGAACTCATAGTACTCTCTATTGTTGTTGCTGATCCTGTAGATAGCAAGGCTATTGATCGATGGAGGGAGTATTGCTTTTTTTTCTGAAGCCGTTTGCTGCCACGAGTTATGTATTTTGAGGATGCTTGGAGGAAGACAAAGATGCATCCTCATCGTGCATTTTTAAACCCAGGTTGGAATGGATGTTGGAATGGACGTCAAACTATGGCTATGATAGTCTTAGTATTTTGAGTGTGAGCAACAAACCAGTGTGAAAGAGAGGGAACAACCCTCATGAAGCAACAGTAGTCAGTGGTGTTCGTAATCGGATCAAATGCATCATGGTGATGCCATGTAAATTACACATTCAGGGTGGAATACTGAGTGGATTATGCAATGATCGACCAATTTGGGCTTCACCCAGAGGACTATGATTTTCTCGTAGTATGTGAGAGGATGCAACATGTTTGCTATAGTTGTTAGATCTCTACAATATTTTCTTCTATTGTTATTACTAGTTTCATGGGGAAGCAAGATGTATGCGGTGCAAGTTCAATCACATTTGTAATTTGGAATTGATGGCGATGAAATATTCATTGTGGCGGGTAAATCAAAAGAGATGAATATTTAGGAAAACTAGCCAGTGGTTTCCTCATCATCATTGGTGATGACTACTTTCACTTCAGCAAGTATGGCCAATTTTTGATGAAGATGATGGTTCGATATGGCCATACAATGTTGGTGCATTCAAGGTTGAACTATACACAAGTGATTGCCAATATAGGAGTGTCCTTCTTCTATGACACAGATGACTTCTACGAGGAGCACCTGAAAGTTGTGCGAGGGTCATAGTGGTATCATGGCAAAAAATCAAGATCCCCATATTTTGCACTGTATAATACTATTGTTTTTGCTATAATGCTCGTCCAACCTATCTGCATCATCCCTACATCAGAGCACTATCTTCTCATGGCTCTCTCTATCTACAACACATTATTTTGTGTTCTTTTACATTGGATTTTATAGCCATGGAAGTGTTTTAATCTCTTCCAAGAGTGGATGTGTTTCTTGATGGAACTGTTTAGAATGCACTGTAATAGCTATGGTTATCCCATACTTCGCCAAGATATGAGCTTCTCATGTGATTACTAGGTAAAATGGATATCAACGTCATCATTGACTTACTGGGTAACGTTGGATATGAGTCTTATTTTTCCATCGCCTACAACCGCATGATGAATCATTGACGTCGAAAATGGAAACCACCATCCAAATTCCCATTTCTTCACCAAGGATGTGATTCTGGAGATTATGGTGCAAAATTCTTGGTCTTCGGATGCTCTCATATAAACCCCTCAGAAACACCAAGCATTTACATCATATTGTTTTCAGCAAGTTTCGATGAGCACAGTGGATGCGTGGTGGTTCCAATTTTTTTTAAAAGGAGGATGAAGATTTTTTTTGAAAAGTTAATTATGAGGGAAACGTGATGATTTCCTTGACATGCAACACAAAATATCATTTTTTTTATAGGTGTGTAAGGATTTTGACGTGTTTCTATGGGTGAGAACGTGGTATTTTTCCACAAAATCTAGTTCAAACCCCAGTTCAATATTTGATTCATGATTTTGTTGAGAGATGTCAAAAGGACACTCATCTCACAAATCTCAGAGATATGTTGTTACTATTGCAGTTACCATTGTGGGACTGATGTGAAGGAGATATGACCATCCATCGATAGGATGACCATGACCTTAGAGTAGCTATGTTGATACCGCACGCGACCATGGAGTCGCAATATTGCTGCAAACTCATTTTATTTTGGATGCTTTGAAACCCGAAGATATTTTTTGGGTGGCTCGTATTTTTGTAGGAGTTTTTAAACTATTTTTTTATGCCAACTTTGGGAATGGCCAGTACCATTGTGGCATCTTTGCTTCCCTCTCTAAACTTCAACCATGGTACTAGTAATCGTCACCATGGGGCATTGCACAATAAACCCTAAGTTTTATGCATAACGAAGTTATGCGATTATATTCCTGGGCGGTTTCAAAACTTTTACCAGATTTCATGTAGGTTCTAATGAAAAAATTTGAAATAAATTTATGACTGAAGGTTTTCCTAAAAATCTTAGTGTAAATGCCTTTGCAGGTGAGGAGGCCGATGAATTACAATCGATAGAAAATTTTCCTTCTACGTCTCGTGCGTTATGCGCTAAGTGGCGCACTGACTATGTGACTACATGGCCCACCGATAAACTCAACCTTGCACATGTGGCCCATATTTTCAGCTTTTTATATGCACTGTTTAATTTTCATATAGAAACTATAAAGGGGGGCGACATTATTTTTTTTACATTGAAAAATAAAACTATAGTAGGGGATATCATAAAGTTTTTTTTGCCATTATTTGAATAGAAGTGGAAGGGCCATCTGGCCCCCTTGTTGTTTTTCCACAATATTTAAATTTGGCCATGTAAAAATTTTATTGTAAATTTCGGAGGCATTTTCGAAATATTCCCTTATGACAAAAGAAGAGAAGGTTATTGTTTTTCCTACAAATGAAGGCCAAAATGTAACCCGTATATAGGGGTATTTATAGTCGTCGAAAAGATTTTTCCAAGATGGACACAATGGTGGTATCCATTTTTAGTTTTGAAACTATTTTACACACTTTTTTGTGGCTCAAAAATGTTGTATCATGGAGTGCATTCTCGGTTGAACCCGACACTCCTAGACATTTGTTAATGTGATCCTAGTATCTAGTCATCTCCTCTATATCACCTAGTGGTTGCAATGGTTGGTTACCCATGCATTTCGATAGGATGAGGAGGTCACCATAAGGACGTATTCATTACATTAGTGCCCTTTTATTTTTTCCCTTGAAGTAAGTTGTTTGTCCACTCAGTTTGGACCTTTATCAGCCCATTGTGTTCATATAGGTGGTAACCACATACT
Organism: Wollemia nobilis; assembly: GCA_028583015.1. Classification (NCBI taxonomy): domain Eukaryota; kingdom Viridiplantae; phylum Streptophyta; class Pinopsida; order Araucariales; family Araucariaceae; genus Wollemia; species Wollemia nobilis. Next base: position 21,904,719 of record JAQPPZ010017235.1, read on the forward strand.
CATGCTTGTGGAGTCATTTTGGACTTCCCTTGCAATTTTTGTGGTTCTTTCCACACTATCTTCACACTCTTCTTTTTGTGAGACACTTTGGTTTTTGGGGGTTTTTATTAGTGACCTTTATTCATGGTTCACAGTCTTGATCTATGTCACAAGCACCAGTCTAGGAGAGAGATTTATTTTAGTTTGGTGACGAGGCTTCTCTACTTTTTTGAGATATCTCATGGGTCCTTTGCAGGCTTCTTGATGGAAGTTGTCCTTAGGGGAGGTTGAGAGGACATTTTCCTTCCTCTCCATCCTCCATGCACATCTTCCTCCTTCTTCTTCTTTCTATTATGGTAGGTGTTTTTCTCCCTTGTAGTTTTTTGATCATATTTCAGTAGAGTTTTCTTGCATATATTGTACATGAGTACCTTATCAGGCCTTGTTGTGAGGACTCATTTCTATGGATATGCCACTAGTTTGGTTCTATTTTTTTTTCACTACCTCCTAGTATCACTTAAGGGGGGTGTTAGTATATCCTAGTACCACTTAAGAGGGGTGTTAGAATAATAAATTATATCCTAATTTGTTACTAGGATAATTTGTATGGATGAGATTAGCTCAGTTAGTTATGATCCAATGGATCATATTGTAAGCACTTGATATTTAAGCAAGGTCCTTTCAAGTGAATAAATAAAGTCTTCTATTTTCTAACAGTGATGAACTTAATGGTGACAACTCTTATAATATCTCTATTTTACATGGAATAAGAATCTTGAATGATTCTTTTGTATGTTTTTTTTAAATGGTTTCCAACATTAAATTACTCTAGTATTTGTGGTTTTATATGTTATTTTTGTGTATTTGAATAGTTTTACTTGCCTTCCCTTCATTCAAAGAGATGCTAGCAAGTTTATATGCTTCTATTGCTTGGAAACTAGCTCATATGAGCTAGTAATGAATAATATCTTGGTGTAAAAGAAATATATTGGTTTCTTAGTAGTATTTTAGATTTATGAACATTGCATCAGTCTATTTATAGATTTTCCATAGCATGCTATTTTCTTACATGAGTGCTTATGAGTATGAAAGAGTAGGTTTGATGTAAGGTTGAGGGTTTTACTAGTGATTAGTTTCATAAAAGTATAAGTGAAACTAAACCAAATAAAACTTTATTTCCTTGAAAAAGACACTATTTATGGTTATATTTATGGGAATTATAGATCAAAATGCTTAACTACTCTAAATAGGAGGTCCAAGGTTCAAATTCAAAGGAGGAAGTATAGGATAATTTGATATGCACAATACTTCTAAATGTCAAAAGTTATTTAACTTGTGTTACATAGAATTATATAATAATAAATTTTTTAAATATTTTTTTAATATTACATCATAAGTAAATAAATAATGAACACAAAATTTTGTAAATTTTAAATTGGTTTTAAAGGATTGAAATAAAATTTACTTGTACTGTATCATTTATCGCATTTGAATCTAGACTTGTAGCGTGAAAACCATTGTTCTCCGCTACTTAATTTAAACACATTAAACTTAATAATTAAGTATAATTAAAAATATATTTTAAATTATAATAAAAGTTAAATTCATTAAAAATATAATAATGTTTATATAACTTAAGTAAGATTAAAAAAGCAAAAAAACATCATTATAACAATTTGAATAAGCCAAAACTATGTTCTTAATTTTTCTTTGAATATTATATTATTTTATGCATAACCATTGTAATATGTAAAATTCTAACGATCATAGTTTTTTTTATAACAAGCTTGCTCACACACACTCTCTATTGTGGTTTGAATATGGATCTCTCAAAATAAAGCTCAACGCCTACACCACTATGGTGTCCCATAGGGACCTAAAGAACATAGTTAAAAAATAAACCCATCCACTTCAATATAAATATAAAATGTGATTTGAGACTTAAGCAACATAAATTTATGTTATTGATTAAAAAATTAATATTAAATTACTTATATGTAAAATGGAAAAGCATATTAAGGGGAAAATTTTAAGTACATAGGGATAGGATTGTGGGAAATATAATATTATATTGCATATGGGTATTATGGCATGGGTCAAACATAACTCAAGGGTGATTATATATTAATATTTTTTTGAAATAATAAGTGGGATAAGAGATATAAAAGGTCTAGGAAGACAAATGTTTAGGAAAAAGGTTATAAAAAGAAGGGATATTGTCATTGTAAGTTAGTCATATCAAGTATTATTTGTAATAGTCTTGGCTTGTGGAGCGGAGTTGGAGTGATTCCTTCTTTAAGGAATATCTTGGGTGTTGCCCTACCTCAAGGGTATTATCTATTTCTATCTCTTTGTGTGGATTATTTTTTGGAATATTATTTATGGATGGATATTCAATATTTCTATATATTGGAGTATAAATTATTGTCAATGAGAATTGAGTTTCATAACTAATGGATTTTTAAGCCTTAATGTTAATATAAAACTCACAAGATAAATTCCATAGAATCAAATAAAATATAGCCACAAGATTATAATATCAAGATAATGAGAAGAATGAAACTTATAAACTTATAGACTTAAAAAGAGAGAATACAATCTATAGAATTCTTTTATGTCCATAATATAGCTTTACAAAATAACCTTTGAAATTCTTATCTTGACACTTGTCTAAGAGACTCTTGATCTTTTCATATATCAAATAATGTAATATACTCTAAAATATCCTATATTACATTATTTGATATGAATTTATTTTGATCTGCATAGATGATCTATAAATATGTAAAACTTGTTTCAACCTAGAGCCTTTGTGAAAATATTTACAATCAGTTCTTTCGGAAGAATATGTTTCAACTGAATATGATGACTCTGAAAATGATCTTTGATAAAATTACATTGAGCTTCAATATGTTTGGTTCATTCATGTAAGATTAATTTTTTGATCAAATTTAATACTCCTTGATTATCACAATTTGTTATTGTTGGAGTTCTTTTGATTCCCATGTCTGATAGTATGTATTGTAACCACAATAATAGATTGCATCCTTTGCTTCATGATACTCTGCTTCTATAAATGAAAGTGCTACTGCATGCTATTTTTTATTGTACCATAATATTGATCCTAAAACAAGATAAAAAATATATCTTGATGTTGATTTTCTATCATCGATAGATCCAACATAATTAGAATATGAATATCGTTGTCGACAAAAAAATTTATCATAATTTTTATATGTTAGTCCATATTCTATAGTCCTATTGATATATTGTGATATAATTTTTGTAGCTTTCTAATAACTTTATCCAGGTTCTTGCATAAATATTGAGAGATAATTTATAGCAAAAACTATATCTGGTCACGTATTTATTAAATATAAGAGACTTCCAATTAATCAACAAGAGGTTGCTAAAACAAAACGTATTTCATCATATCTAGATAATTGTAATCCTTGTTCCATAGGTGTATCCTTGGGCTTACAATAATGTATAAGTCTCAAATCAGTCATTTCAAAATCTTTTCAAGATCATTTTTAACTTCATTTATTAAAGCCTTTGAGCTTCCTGTAATCACTATATCCTCAACATATACTATAAGTATTATTTATCATTTCCAACCCTTTTTGTATAGATAATTAGATTTGAAAACTTCTCTTAAAGTTATGTTGTAATAAATTATTATATACCATGGTCTTGAAGATTGCTTTAGACCATATAAGGATTTATTTAACTTATAAGGGTTGTGTTATTGTCCCTTAATTACAAATCCTTCTGGTTGTGATATATAAACTTCTTCAAGATCACCATTAAGAAATGCACTTTGTACATTAATTTGATGAAGTTTCCATCCATGATGTGCTACCAAAGCACAAATTGTTCTGATAGTAGTCATTCTTTCTATCATTGCAAAATTTTCTTTATAGTCAATTCCTTCTATTTGTGTATATCCTTTTGCTATTAGTCGAGTCTTGTAATTATCAAGTGAGCCATTTGCTTTATATTTGACCTTATAAACCATTTACAACCAACTATTTTATTTCTTGGAGGTATCTCAACTAGATTCCATGTTTTATTTTTTAGCAATGTTATATATTATGATTCTATAGCCGCCTTCCATTTTGGATGATTCAAAGCTTGAAGTGTTGTTGTAGGTTCTTCCATAGTGCTTAAAAATCCTCTATTTATTCTAGTTAGACTATTAGTTTGAGGTCTTGTGGTAGTAAGATCTAGCATTTGCTCAAGATTTGAATCTCTAAGTGCATTTCTAAGCCATATAACTTATTTTCTCTATAAATTTATAGAAATTTCTATATTTTTAAAATTTTCAAATTGAAATTCTGATTTTGTATCTTCATTTGATGAGTTTTCTTCTAAAAAATTTAAAATAATTTCTAAATTAGCTTTTTGTTCTTTAATTCCATCTTTGGATTTTTCATAAAAAACTACATCTTTGCTTATATAAATTTTCTTTGTTGTTGGATCAATTATTCTATATCCTGTAGGTTTCTCATCATAACCAAGAAATATACCACACAGTATTTTAATTTAATTTTGTCCTTTTTTGTTTTGGAATATGCATATAAGACTTACATCCAAAAATTTTTAATCGCTCTATAGTTGGTTTTTGTCCTAACCATACTTCTTTTGGTGTAATATTTTTGTGTATTCTTATAGGTAATCTATTTTACAAATATATAGTCATTTTAATTACCTCTACCCAATATTGATGGTCAAGATAAGCTTCTTTGATCATACACCTAACCATTTTCATGATAGATCTATTTCTTCTTTTTGGAATATCAATACCATTTTGTTCTATTAAATATGCTATAGTAAGTTGTCTTTTTATTCCATTCTCTTCTAAAAATAAATTGAATTATTTTGATAGAAATTCACCTCCTCTATCTAAATGCAAATTCTTGATAGTTTTCCAATTTTTATTTCAACTAGAAGTTTGAATTGTTTAAAACAACTAAATACTTTAGATTTGTATTTCATAAAGTATACCCACATTTTTTTGGAATAGTCATCAACAAATAGTTAAAAATATTTATGTCCTCCAATACTAGTAACATTCATTAGACAATATGCTGCTAGGGTTTGATGAGGAAAAACAACTCTCCTAGGGTTTGATGAATAAAATCTGCTCTACGGGGATGGCAACAACTTCCAGAGGAGGTCTAAAAAATTGGAGGAATGTCGTGATGGCATCAGGTCCAGAACAGAGAGTGCATGCTTGTGATATTTTTTCATCTGAAAATGACAGGAAGGAGCAAGATTTTCCAGTGCATATCGGGAACTGCTTGTTAAAGAACAATGGATGTTTGGAATGATGTGAAGCCATACCAGTTCTAGTGGTTCAACCAGACTCAGTGGTAGAAGATGTGGAGTATCTAACCAAACATACCCTTATTGGAAAATTTTTGGGCATCCTAATTTCTCTCCCCTTTGTGGAGGCTTGGGTTAGGAAGACTTGGAATCCTGAAGGGGATGTGGAGGTGATGTTGAGTGCGAACAACTATTTTATGGTGGTTTTATCTTGTATTGCATATCATAACAAAGCATTTGAAGGGGGTCCTTATTTCTATAACCAAGCGGGACTCTTTCTTAAACCCTGGCATGTGGGTTTCAACCCCATCAGAGGAGAGATCGTCGTGGGTTACAGTATGGGTGTGACTTCCATGGCTCCCATTGGAGTTTTGGAGAACTGATATCTTGCATAAGATTGCCCTTCTACTTGGGAAGTCGGTTGGACCGTCACAACAAATAATGGATAAAAAGGTAATCTCTGTTGCTCGTATTTGTGTTGAAATTGATTTAAATAATACTATTCCAGATTCTATTGAAATACAATTTGGATCAACTACATGGGTTCAAAAACTTGACTATGAAGCTCTTCCATTTTGTTGTCGTATTTACCATGAATATGGCCACCTACAAAGAAAATGCCCTAAGTTTGTCTCACTCGTGGCTTCAAATCCTGGGCCTTCTTAGTCCGAAAAAAGTTTGGATAAAGGTAAAGCCTCGATAAAGGAAGGGGAACGGGATAAGGAAGGTTTTGTTCTAGTAAAAGCCCAAAACAGAGGATGAAGGGCAAAAAAAGACCTTAAGGATAGCCAACCAGATGCTCTACTCAACCGTTTTGAAATATTAGATGATATTTATTAGTACATGGATATACCTAAAACATCGCTACCTGATGCAAATATAACAAGGCCGAATTAGATGTCTCTTCTTGAGGGGAAACTTAAGGAATCAGATCTAGGGGGTTTAAATGAAGAACAAAGGGCTTTGGATCTGAGTATAGGGGACATGATTGGGTCAAGCACTATAAGGGAAACTATTTTAGAAAGTGGTACAGATTTAGTTATACCCTCTCCTAATCAGGCACTAATGCAATCATCCTTGAACTGCAAAACTCCTACGATGTTGGGATTGCAAAAAAAAATAATTAAAAAAGGTTTTTCGGATAAGAATATGAAGGTGGGTTGGAAGAAGGACCAAGATAAAATTAAGTTAATGGGGGAGACTTTGGTGGAGTTAGGATTGGTGAGAACATTGGATTCCCATTTTTATAACCCCTAAAAATGATTATCCTCTCATGGAATGTAAGGGGGTTGAATAGCATCCCCAGACAAAAAGTTGTTCGTGATTTGGTTCGTGTGCATTCTTCGAATGTGGTGTTTATTCAAGAGACTAAATTGGCTATTGATAGTATGTTCAATATTGCTCCCAAGTTGTGGAGAAGGGGACAATACCAGTGTATTGGTGCATGTGGATATGTTGGTGGCGTCGCTTGTTTATGGGATCCGGTTAAGATATCCCCTCTTACTTGGATTTATAGTAGATCATCTAATTCAATGATCGGGCATGATAATGAATCTGGTAAAATCATCCTACTCACAAATGTGTATGCTCCTGTTGATTACAATGGTAAAGTGAATTTGTGGAAGCACATTTTCTTTGTGAGAAGTTTGGTTCCCCTATACCCGTGGATTTTGGCTGGAGACTTCAACTCTATTACTTGTCTAGAGGATAAATGTGGTGGGGCGGACCGTATCGAGCCTTTTTATTCTATCTTCAGTGCTCATATCTAGGACCTAAACTTGGTTTACGTCAATACATATAATAGGATATTTACTTGGCACAATATAAGGTGTGGGGAAGCTTCCATCTCAGAGAGACTGGATAGGTTTTTGATATCCAGTTATTGGATGGGTATTAACAACGATGCTAGTTCCGTGATTCTAGAGGGTAGGGGATCCGATCATTGGCCTATCAAACTCTCTCCTTTGGAGTTAGGGCTAAAAAAGAATCCCTCCTTTAAGTTTCAACTTATGTGGCTTCGTGATCCTAAGCTTCATGATTTCATGCGAGGTCGGTGGACCAATGGCAAACCTCCTCATGGCATCACTATGTATTCCTTTATGAAGCAACTACAATTTGTAAAACATAAATTGAAGAGATGGAATAGATTGAATTTTGGGAACCTTTCCTTGGCTAAGCTGGAAGCTCTTAGGAGGATGGAAGAAGCTTCAAGGAATATTAGAGATCAGGCATTCATGAAGAAGCTTCTTGTTTAGGAATCTGAGGCTGTGAAAGATCTTGCTGAATGGGAACTGAGGGAAGAATTTTTTGGAAATAAAAAGCTCGATTAGATTGGCTTCAGGAAGGGGATAGGAACACAACCTTCTTTTATAACTCAGTTAAGGCTTGTTGTAATGGTAACTTGATTACCTCTCTTGTGAATTCTCAAGGTTCCTTGCTCTCTTCTTTTAGGTATATTTCAAAATAGACTAAGAGATATTTTTCCTCTCTTTAAGGAGGAATCCCTATCAGATGATGAGAATGAAAAGCTTATTCTAAACTGTATTCCATCGATTGTTTCTAGAGAGATGAATGAGCACTTGATGGGTCCAATTTCCCTTGAGGAGTTGGAAAATGTTGTATTCAAGATGAAAAAGGGAAAGCCCCGGGCCTGGATGGATTCCCGATTGATTTTTATCAAGAGTTTTGGGAGTTAATCAAATTTGATCTTTTGGAGGTGGTCCATGAGTCCCAAAAGAACAAAAAGATGCTAAGGGCCCTAAATTCTACCTTTGTGGTGCTTATACCCAAAAAAGAGGGAGAAAATTTCTTGGATATGTTCAAGCCTATTGCTCTCTGCAATGTTGTGTATAATATCATCATAAAAATTTTTGCTGAGATGCTGAATATATGGTTGAGAAAAATCATCTTTGAGGAGAAAGGAGGGTTTGTTGATGGCCGAAAAATATTAGATGGGGTTGTTATTGCTACAGAAGATATTCACTCGATGGAAACTTCTAAGGAGAAAACTATGTTCATTAAGTTGGACATGGCCAAAGCCTATGATCGGGTTAGATGGTCCTTTCTTCAAAAAGTTCTTGCTAGTTTTGGATTTGAGGAGGAATGGATTAGATGGGTGATGAGCTATGTTTCTTCTTCCTCATTCTATATTCTTATTAATAATGAGCCATTAGAGTTGTTTGAGGCCTCAAGGGGATTGAGATAAGGAGATCCTTTATCTCCTTATTTTTTTATCATTATGGCATAAGGGTTGGGAAGATTACTCAAGTCTCAAGTCATGCATGGTCTCATTCAGGGGTGGAAGTGGGATAGTAGTTTGCCACCTCTTTCCCACCTTCAATTTGTTGATGATACTGCTTTGTTGGGAGTTTCCACTATCAAGGAAGCTAGCAATATTAGACAGTCTCTTGACATATATCTTGGTGCTTCTGGACATTTTATTAATGAGAACAAGTCTTTTATTTTCTTCTTCAATACCCCTCCTCTTATTCAAGCCAGGATTGCTTGCATTCTAAGATTCCAAGTTGGGACTCCCCCTTCATTTATCTTGGTATTCCAATTTCATCTCACCCTCTACCTAGATCTTCTTGGTAGTATATGCTTGATAAGTTTAGAAGGAAGGTGAATCATTGGAATTTCGGATGGCTATCCACTGTAGGTAGAGTATTGCTTTTAAAATCTGTTCAAACTTTACCCATTTATAGATGTTTTGTGCAAATAGGTCCCTCTACCTTCATCAAGGACATGGATGCTTTGTCAAGACAATTTTTGTGGTCTGGAAAACTTGATCAATCTAAATGGAGTTTGGTTAGGTGGGATTCTATATGTAGTCCGGTGTAAGAGGGAGGCCTTGGGTCATGACAGGCAACTCTTTTTGGGTAGGCTTTGGCTGCAAAAATTTATTGGAGATGGTGTACCTCTCAAGATAAGATTTGGGCTAAAATATTATCTTATAAATACTTGAGAGGTATTTTTGAGGCTAATATCCCTAGATTGACCTTGGTTGGGAAAGGTCGTATCCGGGACACTCTGAAAAGAGGAGCTAATTTAATCAAGCAGGGTTTGTTCCGGATTTGCAATCGTGGATCAGATGCTCTTTTTTGGGAGGATTCTTGGGATGGCCACCCTCCTATCTTGAATCAATATCCTAGGTTACATTCCCTAAGAATTTTTTTCTTGGAAGTATGCTGGTCTCATGTGGAGGACTTTAAAAAAATCTGATCCACAAGAATGGCCCTAGGGGGGACTTGCCAAGGATAGAGAGGTGCTTGCTCTTATTATTATGGGGAGGCCTTGTTCTTCATTGAGGGGTAAAGATATTCTAGCTTGGAACCCTAATCCCAAGGGAACCTACTCGGTAGCCTATGGTTATCAGGTTCTTGATAAGCAAAAGTATGGGAGTCTTCTTGTCACTTGGTGGAAAAAGGTGTGGAATAAATTTGCTTGGCCAAAATGTAACTTATTTCTTTGGTTGGTAGCTCGTAATAAATGCCTCACTTGGGATAATGTGAGGAAGAGGGGATTTCAAGGTCCCTCTTTTTGTATCCTTTGCGGTAAGAATGAGGATGACTCTTCTCATTTATTTTTCCAATACTCCTTTACCAGAGACATTTGGCACTGTTGGTGGAGCGCCTGGAACCATCCATGTTTTCATGTGCTGTCCCTGGTGGAATTTTGGAGTAGTCTAGGCAGACCTCCGACCAAGGCCCCCTCCCTTCGGGTGTCTTGGAATTTGGGCCCTTCTTGCATCATTTGGTAAATTTGGCTCGAACGGAACCGATGCATATTTTAGGGAAGTTATTTGGCTATTCAATAGATCTGGCAAAGGATCCTGTATATGGTTCAGGAAACCATCCATAGTAAATGTGATGTGGACCATATTTTGGACTCTAGGGAGGAGAAGGTACAACAAGTCCTTAGTCTCTTTGGGGTTGGTGTGAACTCTTCTAGCCCTAGGAGGGTTCCTTAGCTCAGCAAGAAGATTAGGAGAGATGGTAGGTGGAGGCCACCCCCTAAAGGAGTTTTAAAAATTAATATCGATGGATCGTCCGGGGGTAATCCTGGACATGCTCGGAATTGGCGGTGTTGGGAGAGATTCTCACTGGTGGTGTCGGCATTTTTTTTTTCCATTTATAAAGGTTTTCACTCCAACAATTTTATGGAAGCTCTTGCAATTCTTGAGGCCTTGTAGAGGGGGTTTTCTCTTGGCTGGCATAGGATTATCTGGGAGTTTGAATCTCAAATTATGGTTAATCTTTTAAAAAGTAAAAGGGTGGAGGATGTTAATTGGCAGTTGGCCTCTATAGCCGTTCATATTCTCAGAATGAGTGAAGAGTTCGAATTTATATCCTTTGTGCACATTCCAAGGGAATGGAATGGGGTTGCTGATTACCTGGCCAAAAGGGCTTCCCGAGTGCTATTGGATCCTTGAAGTATCGATAATTAGGAGAGTCTCCCATCTAGGGAATCTCAACGCCTATGGGAGTTGATCCACAAGGATGTACAAACTTAATGTGGTTTATTCTTGTTGTCTTTTTCGGGCATCATTCTAGTCTAGTGGTTTTAGCCTGTTTGGATGTTTATTTGAGTCGTGGTTGGAAGCTCAGTTGTACTCTGTAATCTAGAATTTTTATCAATAAATTTTTACCCCTTTATTTAAAAAAAAAAAGAAAAGAAAGTGATATTCATTAGACAACATAAATCTATATATATTCGTTCCAATGGTTTTTGAGCTCTATATTGACAAATTTCAAAAGGTATTCTATGTTTCTTTCCTAATAAACATTCTAGACACACTATATATTTCCAAGAGAGCTTTTGTAATCCTTCTACCATTTGATAGTTAGTCATTTCATTCAATGATGATGCACTTGTATGTCCTAGTATTTTATGCCAAAGCTCTTTTGTTTCAGATATTCCTACTGAAAGAGCTAAATTTATTATTGTATCTAGAGTAAACAGACTATATTTATAAGATATTAAAGCTATCGCTTTTCCTTGCTTGATAGTATGACATTATTTTCATCCTTTTATAACTTTAAATTCTATTGCCAAGTTTTGATCCATAAGTTGAGAAACATAAAGAAGATTAGAAGTTAATTGAAGGGAACTCCTACGAGTTCTCTTCGAGTCCAATAATAATTATATCACTAATCAATTAACCATGACAGATAACCAAACAATGATGCAATTGCATAGATAATCAAATGGAATTTAGAATAAATGCTTAGCCACTTAAGGTGGGCACTCCCTCGTCGTAAAGGCCTTATGCGATATGCGCAGATGAAAGAATAAAAAAAGATGATAGATGATTATAATAATAAATCAATCCTAGTCTAAATAGTGAAAATAATTAATTCAATTGGAACCTAACATAGTCGGCTATGTTAGGGTTGTAGCATGACTCCCCTCCTCGGAAAGCTTTGTCCTCAAAGCTGGAAATGACTGGAAAATACTTTCAGATTCCCAGGTTGCATCTTCTTCAGGTAAATCCTGCCACTTGATGAGAAATTCTTGGATGTGACGAGATCTGAGTCTGCGTGATCTGGTTTGTAGCACTTCTTCTGGTTGTAGATGGATACGCCCTTCTTCATCCAACACTGGTAATTCTGACTGAGAGTGTACCTTCTGGCCAATCACCTTTTTGAGACAGGAGACATGAAATACTGGGTGTATGCGAGAGGATTGGGGTAACTCTAGTTGATATGCTACCTCGCCAATGCGACGCACAATTTTATAAGGACCATAGAATCGTGGTGACAACTTCTGACTGGATTTGAGCTTCAATGATAGCTGCTTGTAGGGCTGAAGACGTAGGAATACCATATCACCAATATTGAATGTTCGTTCTGAACGTTGCTTGTCCTGTTGCTGCTTCATACGATTTTGTGCTTGGACCAAATTATCTTTCAAGATAGTGAGCATTGCTTGTCGCTTCTGTAACCAATCGTCGACTTGAGCCACTTTGGAAGATCCTGGTACATAATCGGCAATTGTTGGTGGCTTTGTTCCATATAATGCTTCAAAAGGAGACATCTTAGTGGAAGAATGATAAGAAGTATTGTACCACCATTCCGCCAATGACAACCATTGACTCCATTGATATTGTTTATCCTGAACAAAACATCTTAGGTAGGTACCCAAACATTTGTTAACTACCTCCGTTTGACCATCTGTTTGTGGATGGTATGCAGAAGACATATTTAATTTGGTACCACTAAGTCGAAATAATTCTCTCCAAAAATTGCTGGTAAATATGGGATCACGATCACTTACAATATTTTTGGGCATTCCATGTAATTTAAAAATTGAATCCATAAATACCTTGGCCACTTTGCTTGCTGAAAATGGATGTTGTAAAGCCTGAAAATGAGCATATTTGGAAAGGCGATCAACTACCACGAAAATTACTATTTTTCCTTCCGACTTAGGAAGACCTTCAATAAAATCCATGGAAATATGTTCCCACTGGCGATCCGGAATAGGTAACGGTTGAAGTAATCCTGGTGATTTGATTGTTTCCCCCTTATTGCGTTGGCACACTTCACATTCAGCTACCCATTGCTTAACCTCTGCCTTTAATCCTTTCCAACAAAAGGATTGTTTAACCCGCATGTAGGTTTTCAAAAACCCTGAATGTCCTGCTGAAGGAGAAGCATGTGACTCTTCTAGAATCTGTACTTTGATTGGTGAATTATGAGGGATGTAAATACGATTCTTCTTACGTAATATTTGGCCATCATATGCGAAAAGAGGGTACTTAGAGGAACCCATAGATAACTCTTGAATTATTTGAGTTGTTTCACTGTTGGACAACCATTCTTCTTGTAACTGAGACACCCACTGCGAACATGGCCCTGAAATGGCATTAATAACTACTTCATCTTCGTATTTTCTAGATAATGCATCCGCAGCCACATTTTCTTTACCTTTCTTATATTCAATCACAAAATCATATCCCAATAATTTAGTCAACCACTTATTTTGTTCGGGATAAGAAAACCTTTGTTCTAAAAAATGCTTGAGACTGTTGTGATCGGTTTTAATAATAAAACGGCTATTGATTAAGTAATGCCTCCATTTTTCCACTGCATGTAAAATAGCCAACATTTCTTTTTCATAGGTGGATTTACCCAAAATTTTTCCCTGAAAGTTGTTTACTTTCGAATGCCAAGGGATGACCCTCCTGCATTAGTACTGCACCAATACCTGTTCCTGAAGCATCGCATTCAATGACAAATGGTTTTTGAAAATCTGGAGTGGCCAAAACTGGAGTCGTACACATGGCCTCCTTGAGAGCCTCGAAAGCTTTAGTAGCTACTACTGACCATTGAAAAGCATCCTTCTTGGTGAGAGCCATGAGAGGACCCACAATTTTACCATAGTCACGCACAAATTTGCGGTAATAGCCCGTGAGACCCAAAAAACCATGAAGTTTTTTGATGGTTTTAGGCAGGGGCCAATCTTGTATTGCCTTAATCTTATTGGGATCTACCTTAACACCTTCGTGAGATACTATATGACCGAGGTACTCCACTTCTTGAACACCAAAGGAGCATTTAGATCTTTTGACAAACAACTTTTCTTTGCGTAGGATATGGAGAACTCTGTCCACATGTACTAAATGATCTTTCCATGATTTGCTATAGATGAGTATGTCATCAAAGAAGACTAGAACAAATTTTCGTAGGAATGGACGAAACACTTGGTTCATGAGACTTTGGAATGTAGATGGTGCATTAGTGAGACCAAAAGGCATGACCAAAAATTCATAATGACCTTCATGAGTTCGAAAGGCTGTTTTGGGAATATCCTCGTCCCTAACTCGGATTTGGTGGAACCCTGAGCGTAAGTCCAATTTGGTGAAGAATTTGGCACCATGTAGCTCATCTAGTAAATCATCAATGACAGGAATAGGAAACTTATCTTTGATTGTGATTTTATTGAGAGGACGAAAATCTGGACACATACGCCAAGAATTGTCTTTTCGACGAGCTAAGACGACAGGTGAGGAATAAGGACTAGTACTATGACGGATGACACCCTGGTCTAATAGTTCTTGGACAATCTTCTCAATTTCTATTTTTTGGGGTTGGGGATATCGATAAGGACGACCATTGGGTGGAAGACTACCAGGCACTAGATGTATGGCATGGTCATGAGATCTTTTGGGGGTAGGCCTGTGTGTTCTTGAAAAACCTCCTCATAGTTAGACACAATGTTTTGGAGATCTTCCTCTTTGATTTTTGGCATAGTTTGTTCTAATTTTTCAATGCAATTGATTCGGGCTATGAATCCCCCACCATATTTTCTTAACAACTTTTCCATGCTATGTGAACTTACAACTTTTGATGGAGGTGTGGGTAGTCCTTGAAGACGGATGGTCCTCCCATTGGCTTGCCATTCCACAAAGCGATGTTTGTGATTAAAACCCACGGTGGTTTCTAATTGTTCCATCCATGCAACACCTAAAATAACTTCTGAATTTCCTAATTCCATAACAAAAAGAGGACCTTGCCAAGTATACGTACCCATTTGTAGTGAAATTGAAGATGTCTTACCGAGACATTGAGAAACTTCCCTGCTTGTCGTTCTGACTTGAAACCGATCTTGACTAGAAGAGTAGACGTGCAGACCCAGTGTCCTTGCAAGTCTTGCATCAATGAAGTTGTGAGTACTTCCGGAATCAATTAGTACCATCACCCGCTGCTTCCGAATGAAACCTGCCACCTTGATTGTATGGTGAGAAGATAACCCCATAAGAGCATGTACTGAAATAGTCATGGTATCCTCCTCAACGACAACTTCATCTTGTGCATTTTGGTCCTCAACTGGGAGATCCTCAGGTGCATCGTACTCCTCTATTTCTTCTTCCTGGTCGGCATATTCAATTTGAAAATTTTGTCGTGGTGTACATGCTTGATATTTTTGATGTTGAGTGCGACATTTGTAGCAGAAGTATCATGACGGTTGATCATTTCTATGAAAAGAGTTGTTGCGGAATGGAGGTCGACCATATGAATCACGTCGTGTGGATGATCCTATGTGCGCCTTTGTTTCTGCTAAGTCAGCAATCCTTATACACTCATCCAACTTGGATGGATTTTGTAGGTCTACCTCAACTTTAATATGTGCTTTTAATCCATTTCAAAAAGTTGCTACTACCACGTCCTGTGGTAGGTCTTCTGCATAGGAAAGCATACTGGTGAATTCAGAAATATAGGCCCCTACTGATCCTGTTTGCCTGAGTGACAACAATCGTACTGTGTATGAACCCGTGGGACCTTTGTCGAATCTGTGAAGAAAGGCTCTTTTGAAAGTATCCCAATATAATGCATCTTGGGGCTCCTCACGTTTATACCATGTAAACCATTGATAAGCTTCAGTGCCAAATTTGGTTGTTGTAAAAGGGACCTTGTCCTTGTCCAAAAATTTGTAAAATTCTAAGATGCCATCCATTTTTGCAATCCACCCGCGTGGATCCTGGCCTTCAAAGGTAGGCATGTCAATGCGTGGATGATTGACTCCCATTGGACCTCTTGGTTGGGAGTGGAAATTATTTCTATCTTGTTCCTCGTTACTTCTCTGTCTCTGGTTGTTATTTTGATAGGGTCTGTAAAACCCTCTTTGTTGCTCCATATTTTCTTCATTACCCCTATCCTCAATATTTTGGTGACCATTGTGAGTCAGGGATTGACTATTTTGACCTCTATGGTGTGTATAGTCGTCATTGTAGACATCTGTACTCCAGTGATTGGAACTAGAAGGATTTGGTTGGGGCGGTTTCTGAGATGCGTTGAAACTTTCAGTCATCCTCTGAAGATTTACTATCAAATCTTTTAACAACTCATCATTGAGCACTGGATGATTTCCTTCTACTTGGGTGACGTTTTCTTGTGTGGAATCTGGAGAAGAATTGGATGCCATTGGGCTGACCACTGGATGACTCGGATTAAAACTACCAATTCCGGATGGAGAAGGAGAATTTTTTGTACCTTGGCTTCGACGAGCTCTTCTTGCGTTATTGTTGGGAGTTTTCGAGCTTGTTAATCGTCCGTCAGATCCTTTGATCCAACTTCTGCTCATGCACTTTTCAAAGTCTCCTGCTTAGGAGCCTTCAAAAAAATTGTTAAATTGTCCAAAAATTTGGTTTATATTCCGCCGAATTGTCACTCCAACTGTGACGTGGATTTTGAATTTTGGCTCACCTCCTTGACAAACTTTTGACAACTTTTTGACAACTTTCCTATTTTCTTGACAATTTTTCAATTTCCTTAACTTTCCTCAACAACTATTTGATTGAAGTTTGATAATTAACTACGAATACGACACGGTACACAGTGTGAAATATGAGGAGGACAACTCAGATGAACTCATAATGACATCGCTCAACACACGACCAACCTAGCTAGAAGAAGGACCACAAAACAAAATGACAACAAGACCGAAAGAAGGACCACGAAACAAGACGATGACAAGACCGAAATACGATAAAGATGACACAAGGAACATAAGTATTGAGGACATGCGACACGATAGCAACTAATAGACCTTACACAAAGACTGATGGACAAGATACAATGATGAAACGAAAGAACCAATAGTGAAAGGAACACCACAACCGACACTCAAGACACTTGAAAACACACGACACTCAAGACGCACGAAAACGCACAACTGATAGACACAATGTGCAAGGAACACACGACACTCGAGATGCACGGAAACACATGATCGACCGACACAAGGTGCACGGAAACACATCGACAAGCAAGGAATTGAGAGAATGTGACCGAAGTCACAACTTACTATACGCAGTTCGTAACTTATAAACTCCACTTTTGCCAACCCCTGCTAAATATGGGATAATCGCCCGAAAGTCAAAATAAAAAAATAAATAAATTAGAAGCAACAACAGGACAAGCATCGTTCAAAACGAACATATCTACCTTAATAGATATATAACATATCTATATCACTAATTCTATATTTAATAATATATTTTATTAATTAATAATATGTTATCTATCCCACAATTAATAATATATTTCTCTTATCACTACTAATTCAACCTTAATAAAGACACTTTAATAAATAAATCTCTACCTTATCACTCCTAAATTTTAACAAACTAATAAGCACTTCTTATCTCTCCAATAAAGTTAATTATTTATCTAACCATCACCTTATAACTCCTAATGTTAATAAACTTTATAAAACCCTAAAAAATTACTTAAAACTAGCTTAACCAATATTTTGCATGCCCATGTTAATGTTCTGCTATAAAATTTGATGCAAATGCCTATTCCAGTGTGTGCAAAGTGTCTTAATGATCTTGGATGAACTACCGCATATATATCAAATGAATTGAGATGAAACATTTTTATTTTAAGCATGTAGAGGAGATGATACACGTTAGGATGACATTCTCATTACTACTACGCCATTTTGTTGAATTCTACACTTAGAAGCATTACAATATGCTTGGAACTTGAGTTTGTTTTTATGCCAGCGCTTTACCAATCAATGAACATTTTTATCGTTATATATTCGTCTAACATATTGCCTTATCTTGCATACCAGATACTTCACTTTTCCTATTGTATTTCAGTCTATAATGATCCTACCTTATGTTGCTTCATTTTTGCACATCACCTAACATCGAGGAATTATTTTATTAGATGTTAAGTCATAGTACTACTGCTTTCTTTCCCTTGTCCATAACATCATCAATATGTTGGGGACTATTAGTTGCTTGTGATCAGGGTGCTATCAAAGATGAAGGTTTTATCACCTACTTCTATCCTTGTCCAAGCCTTTCAACACTTTGTATGATATTAAATACTCTAAGTGCTATCTAAAGTTTAAGTACTAGTCTGATGTTCAAACATTGACTAATATCTGGGCACTTTTTGAGCATTATTGTTCAACATTACCTGCATGCACCATACAATTTTTATTTGACTCTACTTTAGTAGGATGCTACACAAGACACTATTCTCTCTGATATATGTTTTGCATCTTTAACTCTTTTTGCTCCACCTTTAATCTGGATAACTCTGTTCTTCCTAGTGTTGCTTTGATTCAAATGACTTTGGCTTTATTACCTTGCATTGTATGGCTCGTTTCTTCCTTGCATTACTTAGAGTTGAACATTTTCTATTTCCTTTGTTGTTCTACCTTTATATTATTTACAAAGGGCTAC
Organism: Wollemia nobilis; assembly: GCA_028583015.1. Lineage (NCBI taxonomy): Eukaryota > Viridiplantae > Streptophyta > Pinopsida > Araucariales > Araucariaceae > Wollemia > Wollemia nobilis. The sequence goes on from JAQPPZ010017235.1 coordinate 21,923,230, forward strand.
TTCTTTCACATATCTGATCTTAGACTTCTTTCTATTCTAAATTTTGCTGCTTAGACTCAATGCTTGCATAGTCTTCTTAGTGTGTTGGCTATTAATGATGGCCTCTTTTTAAGACCTATTCTTATTATGTCATGGTCTGTCTTTTAAGACCTAAATATTTTTATCTATGAAATCAATGTCAAGGATTGGCTATGTCCTTCAAATGATCAACTATCTTAAAGTCGATCTACCTTCCAATATAGATAAGTCCTTGTATTCACTAGTCATTCTCCAACTGTGGAAAGACTCTAGCCTTTCTACTTACTATGATATTACAGTAGAGTCTTGGTCTAACTCAGTTTAAAGTATATAAACTTTAAAACAATTTTATCAAACTAGACAAAATTGATTTTTGTGGCTAAATAAATTCAACATGCGCAAGAAACTACTTACAATAGCTTTGGTACCACTGATGGCTTTTTAAACCTTAATTTTAATATAAAACTCATAGGATAAATTCCATAGAATAAAATAAAATATAGCCACAAGATAATAAGATCAAGATAATGATAAGAATGAAACTTATAGACTTAACAAGAGAGAATACAATCTGTAGAATTCTGTTATGTAAAGAATTTGTATATCTAAATTATGGAGCTTTATGTCCATAATACAGCTTTACATAATGACCTTTCAACTTCTTATCTTGACACCTATCTACGATAATCTTGATCTTTTTATATATCAAATAATGTAATATATTCTAACAATAACAATTGGTATTAAAACAATAATTTTGGCAAAGGAGGGTTTGTTTTATAGAACTAGGGATAATTTTTTTATAAAAACATTTCATCTTATGGGAACCATACTTTTTAGTAGCCATTTTTATAAGATCTTTGCATCAATATATAGATCATTTCAAGTAATACAAAAATGATTAGTCACTTGTTAATTTATGATAAATATTGAGGAAGTTATGGCTATTTAAAATTGACTTATTTATATTGTTTTTTGGTTGTGGGAAAATATTTTCAAAAAAAAAAAAAAAATATTTCATTTTTTTAGTAGTTATTTTCAAAAGAATCTTGCACAATTATGTAGGTCTTTTTGAATATACAAAGATATTTATCTCATGTTAAATTTTGATAAGTATTGAGGAAATTATGGTTGTTTGAAGTTGGGTTATTTATGTTATTTTTGGATGCCTAAAATATTTTTAAAAGAAAAATTTGTACTAATTTTTTAGTAGTAAATTTTAGAAGATTCTTGCACCATTGTGTAGACCTTTTTAAATACTATAAAAATTTCTAGTCACTTGATAAATTTTGATAAGTATTGAGAGAGTTATGACAGATTGAAGTGGGGCTACTGATGTTGTTTTTGGCTATGCAAAAACTTAGTTCAAAGAGAAAAATATTATATATCTCGATCTGGGTAAGGAAATTAGTTGTCAATTGATTAGTTTTGAAAATAAATGTTGATTTAATTGTGTAAAAGGAATAGATGAGATTTGAGAAATTTTATTTTTTTAATTATTTAAAACCCTAGCTACTTTAGGATTTTTATTATTATTATTTTGAGTTGATGTCATGGAGTTGCCAAAATTCACTAAAAAAAGATGATACTGATGCTAGGGAATGGTTGGTGAAGTAGAAATTTTTTTCTTTAATTTTTCCAAGGTAGAATGAAAATATAACATTTGTGGTTCTTTTTGAGGGAAAGTTTTTTTCTTGTTTTTTGAACTTTGAACGTGCTCATAATCTTATATATACAAGAGAAGAATTTGAAGTTGCATTTTTAATAAAATGGGAATTGGATAAAAATGATAATAATATATGTGCATAAGAAAGAACATCTTTGGTATCAGATAAGCCAAACAATAATGGGAAATAATTGTCTGATTTAAAAAAATCTATTTTGTAGGTTTATGTCTGCATCCAAAGGAAAATTGTTGTTATTTTTATAAACCTTCGTAGCAAATGCATTTTTATTAATATTGCTTTGGCTAAGAGGTTGTAGGTTCAAGCAAAGAAAATAAAAGATATAAAGTTTGAGGGTAAGAATATTCACATTTTTTAAGATTTGAAGATCACCATAGATAAATATGTTTTACATTCAAATTTTTATGCCATTGATAGGGATGATATAGATATTATTTTGGGTTATTCTTGGTAGAATTCTTTGGGCACTGTTAAACTTAATATGAAAAAAAAGTTTATAAACCTATGGTATAGAAAAAAAGAAAAGAAGATAACATTATACGATATTTCTTAGTATAAGGAGCAAGGATCTAAGGGAAAATAAGTAGCTATTGCAAGAAAAATTGAAATAGAGTCTAAGGAGGAGGCAATAGTGGAAATGAATTAAGGAGCAAAAGCAAGGGATAAACCAAAAGAGGAAAGCAAGAAGGAAGAGTCAAAGAAAGTCAAACAATAGGTGGTAGAGAACAGTTCTAACACAAGACAGGAAACCATAATAACAAGAGCCCAAAATTTCTTATTCAATACTTCGAAAGAATTTTACAAAGAATATACAGCAATCTGCCGTTTGCCAACCCCCTCTCATTACAATCCATGGGTTTTTATCGAGGTCCCGATCCTCTGTGTTTTCAAACTTCCCACGATCTACAATTGCCACCTGGAACAATACTGGAAAGTTGCATTGATGAGACTCTAGGTGAGGTGCGCGACTGGCTGCCATACCCAACGGAATCTTCTTCTCGATCTGCTGCTTGCTGTTAGTTGCTATAAACGCGTCTCTAGATATCCTGCGCGAGTGGCCAACATGCCTGTTGAAATCCTCCTTTGAAACTGCTGCTTCACTGCCGCTAACTTGCCGCGCACGAAGGGACGCCTTTATGAAAGCTTGGAGTGCATGTTTTTCTGTTTGGTCGCGATATCGCGACATGTCGCGATATCGCGACAATTTCCTTCTTGTGCTTTCTCACTTCCACTTCGGTCGTGACATGTCACGATATCGTGACATTCCTTCCTTCTTGCCTTCTTGCCTCTGCTTCGGTCGCGATATCGTGACATTTTTCTATTGCGCCGTCGTTCTTCAGTTTCGGTCGTGAAATCGCGACATGTCACGATTTCGTGACCTTCCGTCCTCCGTGCCTTTGCCCCCTACGTTGGTCATGAAATCGTGACATGTCACGATTTTGTGACCTTGTGTCTTCCGTGCCTTGCCTTCCCTGCTTCGGTCGTGAAATCGTGACATGTCACGATTTCGTGACCTTGTGTCTTCCGCGCCTTGCCTTCCCTGCGATGGTCGCGATTTCGCGACATGTCATGAAATTGTGACATGTCACGATTTCGTGACCTTGTGTCTTCCGACCTTGCTTCCCTGCCTTGGGTCGCGATTTCGCGACATGTCACGAAATCGTGACATTCTGTCCGTTGCTCCCCTATCTTCTATTTTTTGTCGTGATATCGCGACACATATTTTTCTTTGCAACACTTAGAAAACAAAATAACACAAAAAAATTTGGTTGATGCTCGATTGCTTTGTTGCCCTCAGATGCTCCTCGCATCAGACACTCGGGTGGATCGAGAAGTGATCCTCACTTCTGATCTTTGGGAGGAAGACCCAAGTGGTCAACCTCTATTTTTGACACCCAAGTTGCATCTTCTACCGGTCTGCCCTTCCACTTGATCAAATATTCAGAATACTGTTTGTTCCTTGTGCTTCTGCCTTCACGAGTATCTAATATTTCCTCGATCTCGTCTGTGGTTGGGTTAGACGCTGGAATGCTCCACAATTCTGTGCTTGGTGCCTCTGTACTATCTCCTTCATGGTATTCCACTAAATCTGATATGTTAAAAATAGGTGAAATGTCAAGCCCACTTGGCAATTCCACTTCATATGCATTGCCTCGAATCCCATTTTTCCAAGTATTCTCGCATGGCCCAAACTTCTTCATCTTCAACTTGTTATAAGTTTTGGCTGGAAATATTTCTTTTCTCGAGATGGACCATGACTTCATCTCCCACTTCGAACTCTTTGAACCGCCGCTTTTGGTCTGCTCTTGCTTTATACTGAGTATTCATTTTTGTAATTTGTTTCTTCACTTCTTCATGCAGGCTTTTCATCTGTTTCGCAAATTCCTCAGCCTCTGCACTGCACTTTTCTCCTTTATCTAATTTCCTCAGCTCAAAAACGTTTCTTGGACTATTTCCATATATTATTTGGAATGGAGATTTGTTTGTACTCTTGTTGACAGAATTGTTGTATGCAAATTCTGCCTGCGGCAAAACCAAATCCCATCCCTTGGGTTTATCTGCTATCAAGCATCTTAATAAATTACCCAGACTTCTATTTACCACCTCTGTCTGTCCATCGCTTTGTGGGTGGTATGCGTAACCGAACTTCAGATCTGTCTTCAGACTTCTTCCACAATGTTCTCCAGAAATACCCAACAAACTTTGTATCTCTCGTCGAAAACTATGCTTTTTGGTAGACCGTGAAGTCGTACCACTTCTTTGAAAAATAACCCCGCAATGTGAACCGCATCACTTGTTTTCTCGGCAGGGAATAAAATGTGCCATCTTGGAGAATCTGTCAACCACCACAAATACGGAGTCATTTCCCCTCTGTGTTCTCGGCAACACAAGAATAAAATCCATGCCGATGTCCTCCCATGGCCTCTCAGGTACAGGTAACGACTGGTATAATCCTGTGTTCTCGCCTCACGCCTTTTGCCATCTGGCATATTCTGCAACTTTGCACAAACCTTTTCACATCTTGCTGAAGTTGCGGCCAGTAGTAATTTTCATTCACCAGGGCAATGGTCTTATCCCGACCAAAATGTCCAGCCAGTCCCCCGCTGTGCTTTTCCTTGATTAAGTTCTCCCGCATGGAACTCCTTGGAATGCATAATTTACTTCCCCTGAACAACATTCCATCTTGGATTAGAAAATCCAACCATTTTGTCCTGTCCACAGTAACAGGTGCCAAGCAAGCCGTCCAGGCTTCTGCAAAATCAGGATCTTCAGGATAAAGACCCTTCAGTTCTTCGAATCCTACCACTTCCACTGTCATTTCAATCAGCAGATTCTGCCTTCTACTTAAGGCATCTGCAACTCTGTTTGATTTTCCGCTTCTGTGCTTCAACACAAAGGTATAGCTTTGGAGGAACTCAACCCACTTCAAGTGCCTTTGATTCAGTTTTGTTTGGCTGTTAATGTACTGTAATGCCTGATGATCAATGAATAGAACAAACTCTTTTGGCAACAAATAATGCCTCCACTTCTTTAGAGCCCGAACTATAGCATAAAATTCTTGGTCATAAACTGAATACTTTTTTCGAGCATCATTGAGCTTCTCACTAAAATAAGCAATGTGTCCGCCTTCCCGACTCAAGTACAACCCCTATTGCATCGCCACCGGCATCACAATCTACCTAAAATACTTTGTTAAAGTCTTGGAAGTGCCAAAATAGGCTGTTCCGTGACCTTTTTCTTTAATGCATCAAAGCTCCTTTCAGCCCCTAAGGTCCACTTGAATTCTTTCTTATCCCCTCTCATTGTTTCTGTGAGGGGTGCACAAATGCTGCTGAAATTTCTAATGAATTTTCTGTAAAAGCTGGCTAGACCATGAAATGATCTTACCTCTGTTGTGCTTCTCGGGGTAGGCCATTCGATGATAGCTCTCACCTTTTCTGGGTCCATTTTTAGACCCTCTGCTGAGATGACAAATCCTAGGTACACTAACTCCTTCTTTACAAAATTACATTTTTTTAGATTAATTAATAGTTGTTCTTCCCGCAGCTTCTCAAAAACCCTTCTGATGTGCATCAGGTGCTCCTCCAGGGTTCTGCTGAATATTAATATATCATCTAAATAAACAATGACAAATTTTCCTAAAAACTCTTTCAGTACCTCATTCATCAGCCGCATGAAGGTACTTGGTGCATTGGACAGCCCAAATGGCATGACCAACCATTCATACAAACCCTCTCTGGTCTTGAAGGTCTGTCTTCCACTCATCTCCTTCTCTGACACGGATCTGATGGTAACCACTCTTGAGGTCAATCTTGGTGAAGTACTTGGCTCCACTCAAACAGTCCATTATGTCATCCATTCTTGGCAATGGAAATCTATATTTTATTGTGATCTTGTTGATGGCTCGAGAGTCTGTACACATTCTCCACTCTCCATATTTCTTTGGCGCTAGCACTGCAGGTACTGTGCATGGACTTAAGCTCTCCCGAATCAGCCCCTTCTCCAGCAACTCCTGGACCTGCCTGTTTAGTTCTTCAGTTTCTACAGGCATCATTCTATGTGCAACTTTATTGGGCAAGCTTGATCCTGGCACCAAATCGATATGGTGACTAATCTTCCTTACTGGGGGTAAACCCTCAGGCACATTATCAGATATAATATCTAGAAATTCCTCCAACAGATCTAGGACTTCTGTTGGGGTATTTTTGCATTCTATATCCCTGACTCTAGGAATCAATGCATAACACATATGTTCATGTTTTAAATCATCTAAAAATTTTCTCCCGTCAACCAAGCAAATTTTGGCACTGCCACATACCTTTTCTTCCACCTCCTTCAGTGGTTTCAGCTTATGACGCATTCCATTCTTTGTCACGGAATAGGTGTTGGCACGACCATCATGAACCGCACACCTGTCAAACTGCCATGGCCTTCCCAACAACAAATGGCACGCATCCATGGGCAGAATGTCGCACAGGACCTCATCACGGTAATTCCCAATACTGAATTTTACCAGGCACTATTCATTGACCAAAACCTTATGGTCTTTCTGCAACCACGTGATCCGATATGGATGCGGGTGTCTCTTCCTCTCCAGTTGTAGCTTTGTAACCATTCCCTCTGAAACTAGGTTATCCGTGCTACCGTTGTCAATAATAATATTGCAAATCTTACCCGTGCATTTACACCTTGTGCGGAATAAGCTTTTCCTCTGATCTATGGCCCCCTCTTCATTCAGCAGGACTCTCCTTGCAATCATTACTTCTCCTCTCTCAGCTTCTTCAGAATGCTCAGATCCAACATCTTCATCAACGACTACGACTCTGGCATTTCCTTTCGGCCTCCTATTATTCCTTTCTCGTTGTTGTGGGCACTCATATTGGTGATGTCCCTCTTCCCCACACTGGAAGCAAGTTCCACGAAATCTTCCTCTTCCCTGGCCACGTCCAGCTCTGCCCCTTCCTCCTCGGTAATCATTATTCTGATTACGGGGCGGTAGGTATTTTCTCTCCTTTGTTCCTGATTGCTGCTACCTTCTCCATTCTTCTGAGAATCTTCATTCCTCCTTCCACTGGTCCTTCCGTCGGTCCTTCCGCCATGACCTCTTCCTCTTTGCTTGTTCTCAAACCTCCTATTGAGCTTTTCTTCAACCTTTAAGGCAAATTGGTAAGCGTCCTCTATGGTGGTCATCCGGACTAGACTTAATTCTTCCTGAATACTTGCTCGTAACCCATTAATGTAACGGGCTACCTTCTCCTTGTTGGCCTCTGAGTGACCTATTCTGATCATAATTTTATGAAACTCCTCTATGTATTCCTTTACAGACTTACTTGCTTGCCTCAACCCTTGCATTTTCTTTAGCAGGTCTAACTCATAATCACCAGGGATGAACTGCCTCTTCAGCTTTTCTGCCATCCGTTCCCATTTTGTTATTCTCTCTTTTCCTCTCTTATTTCGCTCCAACTGCACTCCCTTCCACCAAATGCTGGCATGACCTTTCAGTTTGGTCTTTGCGAATCTGACCCTATCAGGATCCTCAACCTCCTCGTACTCAAAGTACTCTTCCAGGTCGTTGATCCAGTCGATCAATTCCTCTGGATCAAGGTTCCCGAAATATGTGGAAACCTCCATCTTCGGCCTCTTCCCAATCTGGGATATGGCTTTGTATAGTCTGGCCTGAGCAGGATCCACTGCTTCTTCTTCTTCCTCAGGCTGGTCTTCTTCTTCGTCATCTTCCTCTTCACTACCTTCATCTCTTCTTGGTTCCAATCTTCTACGCATTTCTTCTTGCAGGGCTTGCATTTGCCACTGCAAAGCTCGGACATCTTTCGCTGCCGCCATGCCTCTCCCACCAACAGGGTTTCTTCTTGGAGGCATTCTGTTCACCCAATCACAAGCCCTTCCATAGATCCTGGTGTAACTGCCTCACGTCCGACGATCTGTTACACACTCAGGAACTTCTGGCTCTGATACCACTTGGTGGAGAACAGTTCTAACACAAGACAGGAAACCAGAATAACAAGAGCCCAAAATTTCTTATTCAATACTTCGAAAGAATTTTACAAAGAATATACAACAATCTGCCATTTTCCAACCCCCTCTCATTACAATCCATGGGTTTTTATCGAGGTCCCGATCCTCTGTGTTTTCAAACTTCCCACGATCTACAATTGCCACCTGGAACAATACTGGAAAGTTGCATTGATGAGACTCTAGGTGAGGTGCGCGACTGGCTGCCATACCCAACGAAATCTTCTTCTCGATCTACTGCTTGTTGTTAGTTGCTATAAACGCGTCTCTAGATATCCTGTGCGAGTGGCCAACATGCCTGTTGAAATCCTCCTTTGAAACTGCTGCTTCACTGCCGCTAACTTGCCGCGCACGAAGGGACGCCTTTATGAAAGCTTGGAGTGCGTGTTTTTCTGTTTGGTCACGATATCGCGACATGTCGCGATATCATGACAATTTCCTTTCTATGCTTTCTCGCTTCCACTTCGGTCGTGATATCGCGACATGTCGCGATATCGCGACATTCCTTCCTTCTTGCCTTCTTGCCTCCGCTTCGGTCGCGATATCGCGACATGTCACGATATCGTGACGTTTTTCTATTGCGTCGTCGTTCTTCAATTTTGTCGCGAAATCGTGACATGTCACGATTTCGTGACCTTTCGTCCTCCGCGCCTTTGCCCCCTACGTTGGTCGCGAAATCGTGACATGTCACGATTTCGCGACCTTGTGTCTTCCACGCCTTGCCTTCCCTGCTTCGGTCGTGAAATCGTGACATGTCGCGATTTCGCGACCTTGTGTCTTCCGCGCCTTTGCTTCCCTGCGATGGTCGCGATTTCGCGACCTTGTGTCTTCCGGCCTTGCTTCCCTGCCTTGGGTCGCGATTTCGCGACATGTCACGAAATCGCGACATTCTGTCCGCTGCTCCCCTATCTTCTGTTTTGGTCGCGATATCGCGACACTTTTTGTGTCGCGATATCGCGACACATATTTTTCTTTGCAACACTTAGAAAACAAAATAACACAAAAAAAATTTGGTTGATGCTCGATTGCTTTGCTGCCCTCGGATGCTCCTGCATCAATAGGCTAAGGTTGTAGCATATTTCCATCCACACCATCATGAGAGGCTACAATCATGGAAACAAGGCTTAAAACAATAACTATGAAGGACATATATAGAATTAGAGGAGTCAAAACTTTAGATATGCTAATAATCACAAATGCAAGCAAGTACGGATGAAAAAAGAGTAAAATTTATTCAAGTGGAAAAATGACATATGATATCCATGAAGACCACCATTAATCAAATTTTCACTAGCATGGATTGAAGATCAAAATCAATACCAATTGTCATTATTATTGAGAAGATCATATTATTTAGTTTCTTTATATGTTTGGAGGACGAAACATTTTATAAGGGGATGGAATGCTAGGTACCTAGGGATAGGATTGTAGGGAATTTAATATTATATTGTAGATGGGTATAATGGCATGGCCACATATAAGAGTGATTATATTTCAATATTTTATTATAATAATAACTGGGATAAGGGAGATGAGGTGTCTAGAAAGATGAAGGGTTCATAAAGAGGGTTATAAAAGGAAGAGATATTATTATTGTAAGGAAGTCATATCAAGTATTCTTTGTAATAGTCTTGACTTGTGGAGTAGAGTTAGAATGATTTCTTAATGAATATTTTAAATGTTACCCTACCTCAAGGATATTATTAATTTTTATCTTGTTTGTGTAAACTATAAACTAGAATATTATTTGTGAATGAATGTTTAATATTTTTATATATTAGAAAATAAATTATTGTTAATGAGAATTAAAGTTCATAGAAAAAAAAACAATTTTGACTCGCTAAAGAAAGTTAAAATGATCTTTAAAAATTTACTATAACTCAAAGGTATTATCTATTTTTATCTATTATTTTTGAAATATTACTTATAAAATGTTTGTTATACGTTTGTGTTGAAAAATAAATTATTGGGAATGAAAATTGAGGTTAAAAAAAATTAAAATAAAACGTTTCCCCATGCTACGATAATATACTATATCTAGGCACCCTTTTCTTGTACACATATTACAATGTTATCATATACTATTTTAAAATAAACTTTTATTATTCTTTATTCGTTTGTTGTTGATATTGTCACGTCCACCTTAATTCCTATGAAATAAATTATCATGGTAGCATAAGCCTCATATAAGCCTGAAAAATACCTCTCTGGCGTTACATGGATATTTTATTCATGAAATTTCGAGGTTCCCGTCAATTTTTTAAAGCCTGATCACCCGGCAAATGCACTTCTTTTCGTACACTACTTTATTTTAAAGAAAGGACAACGTTTCCAGAGGTCGACTGTGAAGGCAGACTGAGGTCGGTCTTTGAAATAGTTCAACATCCCATGAACTTCTTGGCAACGTGGTCGCCTGCCTTCTTCTTCTGAACGCTACCATCGTTACCTGCAAGAGCACTGTACTTATCTTTGCGCGTAAAACTGGTGCATTCATACGACAGACTCGCGGCGATTACCCTCTGAATATAATTCGCCACATCGTGAGAGGTCTTCCCTCCCGTGCAGGTGAGCTCGAGGGGGAGCTTGTCGAGGAAGGTGACCTCATAAACGGGACTGGGATTCATGAAGAAGTAGAAGGCGTCCATGCCCTTCCACCCGCGGGCGGTGGTGCCGTGGAACATACTCATCTCGTTGCGCATCGCCACCGGCACGATCTGGTCCGTCAGCTCCGCGAACAGCGCGCTGAACCGCAGCAGAAACGGCTCCCTGCACGTCGTCCCCTCCGGACATATTACCAGATCCCCCTCTTCCAGGAGGGATTTTATCATGGCAGCGTCCTTGGCCCTCTCTCTGTTCAGCGACACCGTCTTGATCGGCGATATTATTTCCGACAGGCGGGACAATGAGTACGTCACCGCCGACACCGGGCGGCCCAGCGCGGTGGAGAGGAAGATGGGGTCCAACAGGGTCCGGTGCGAGCATATAAACAGAACGCCGGTTTGCTTCGTTTCTTTGTTGGTTGGGGGTGGAGGGGTGCCCTTGATGTGCACTCTGACGCCGAGGCTGAGGAAGGCGTGGTAGACGATGGACATGGGCAGCAGGGCTCCCGCGGCAACGCGGATGCAGGCCAGTGCGAAACCCACGGGGAACCAGAGGATTATAAGGAGTGCCAGCAGCGGCGTCGGACGCTGCACCAGCCGCCCGTCGTGGAAGACAATTGGCTTTGGAAGTCTGTCTCTGCTCAACGCCTCTACCTCCGGCTTTGCCGGCACCACGTATGCTTCCTGCACCCAGGCGACCTATTAATACTAATTGGATCCAAATTAATATGCTGTAGACTCACATTCGTTTCTTGTTTACCTTGCAGAGTGACATGAAAGGATAGTCCGACTCGTCGTCTCCCAGCCCCACGTCCGGAACGAGGGCCCCAAAAGCCTTTTCCAAAGCGAAGGCCTTTTTGGTGCCCACCAGAACACCGGGGCTCTTCACGAATCCCGTAGCGCGCCCACCCGTCGTAGAAATCTCGGTGCCGATGACCGTGTCTACAGCCAAGTAGTCCTTGAGGAAGGCCTCGACCATAACGCGGGGAGTTGCGGTTAACACGCACCGCCTTCCGCACGAAGAAAACACTTTCCACGACTCCGGGTGGAGGTCCTCAGAGTAGAACTTGGACAGAACGGCGCGCGCAACGGATTCGATGTCGGAAACCTTGGCGCCCACGAAGGTGGCGAAAATCAGCAGTTGGATACCCGCGGTCTCCGACGAGAAATTGTACAACAGAGCGGCGAAGGGCGCGGCCAAGAGCAACATGGCCATGCGGAGAATTCCTCCGAGCTCAAAGGCCACAATGGCGAAATAAGGGAACAGACTTCTCCCCCGTAGCAAAGTTCCTTCGAAATCCGCCACGACCGTCTCTCCTCCCCTTCCTGCGCATATGCATTTGTCGACGGTCGGAAACTTAGCATAAACAGACGACGCTGCCTTTCCCATCTTTTTAGACGGAGACAAATTCGAACATACCTTGAGAGAGTGGTCTCGAAGATAAGTAATTTATAAAAGGGTAGCAAGAAAGGAGACAAATTAAATTGTTTTGGAAGCCGATTAAGACGAAGAAAGTGGCGATGGCAACGAGGATGATAAAATCTCTACATTTTTTAAATGTCGTCAATATTAATGTGACCTAACTCGTGCGAAAAGCAAGTGAATGGATTAAATGTATTTATAGGACTTCAACGAATTTTCACTTCTTATTTATTTTTTTAATTTGGTTATTGCAAGAAGTCCTTATGACATACTTATAGGGTTGAGCAGTCTCCTCCTAACCATGATCCTTAGTAAAGCTGAGAGCTATACTTATTAATATGGAATTTAACACAAAGCCACCACACACCCACCCCCTCACACACTAGCCCATGCCACGGTTTGAACCTTGGATACTTCTTATTTATTATTATTATTATAGAAGTATTGGGAGAGTTGTTTCAAAGAAATTTTTTGACAAAGTGTCAAACATATTTAGGTTACATAAAATAGTTTCTTTCAATCTCATTTTTAATTTATTGATCATACTTTTATTTAGGGTTATCTTTCATTTCGTAAGACCATGGAGGTTAAATCAATATTATTGATATATTATGAGAAGGTGTTTGGATAGGTGATTAATATTACAACATTTAAGTTTTTTTTTTTAGCTTCATAATATTTGGAATAATTTTATTTTTAATTACCTCTAAGTTCATTTGAATTTTATATAACTTTACCTTCTTAATATTCAAAGTTATTTCATATTTTTTAATAACTCAATTTGATCCTCTTTATTTCCCAAATTTTTAACTTTCTTGCATTAAGAAGGTTTTTATGTGCAATGTATATTAAAGAGTATATTTGATGCAAGTTCGAGTGTTTCATTAGTGATTGGTGACTAATTATATAAAAGCCTAAGTGAAACTAATATAAATAACACTTTAATATATTAAAAAATATTTATTTTCTATAAACAGTGATAAGGCGCTTGGACTTGATGGGTTGCTTATTGAGTTCTATAAGAAATATAGTAATTGGATTTGTGAGGATTTACAGAAGGTTTATGATGAGGCTATTAAGCGTGGTTATTTAGGTAGCATTATTAACTCAGGGGTTATCAGACTTCTTCCTAAAGATGGAGACAAATTTTTTATTAAGAATTCGAGGTCTATTACTCTTTTGAATGTCTCTTATAAGATATTGGCAAACATTTTGGCACTTAGATTGGTGAATATTTTACCCAAACTGATTTGATCAAAGGTAGATATATTCTAGAAAATCTGATTACTGGATGAGAGGCTATCGATTCTTCTTGATTTTGAGAAGGCTTATGATAGAATAGAATGGAGGTATATTATGGTTGTTTTGGTTGCTTTTGGATTCCCTGACAATTTTTGTAGAATGGTTAAAACTCTTATGACTGATGCTGTTATGTGGATTGAAGTTAATGTGAGTTTATCTAATCCTATTGTTTTGCAAAGATCAATAAAGCAGGGTTGTCCCCTTGCTCTTGCATTGTTTGTTATTGCTAATGACCTTCTCTATTACTTGTTAAGAGATAACTCACTGGGTCCTTCTATTAGAGGTGTTAGTTTACCTTCTTCTCAAGAGCTTCTTAATATGCAATTTGTGGATGATAATACACTTTTGGTGGAGTTAGTCCAGGATAATTTTGCTAATATTTTTCATAAACTGGATCTTTTTTGCAATGCTTCTGGAGCTAAAATCTCTAATGCTAAGTCCAAAATTTTGAGTTGGGATTTTAATCCTCCTATTTGGTTGAACAAATATGAACTTCAATGGTGTGGACCTAATGTTCAGGTAAGATATCTTGGAATACCTTTTACTGTTCAACCCAATTTAAGGGATATGTGGAGCTGGTTCAAGGAGAAAGTTGTTCTAAAACTGGATAAATGGAAGAATAAATAGCTTTCTTTGGTTGGAAGGTTTTAGATTTGTCAAAAGATCTTATCCTCCTATACTATTTATTATACTTCAGTTTGGTCTTTTAATGCTAATCAAATTTTTGAAATTCAGAAATATATTAAACAATTATTGTGGGCTAGTGATTATGGGATTAAGAAAAGGCATATGGTTAAATGGGATTGGGTTTCTTTATGCAAATTCAGAGGAGGTTTGGGTTTAATTGACTTGCGTAAACAGGGTATGACTCTTCCTGTTAAATGGATAATGAAGTGCATTAATGATGTGGAACTATGGAAAGTTTTAATTAGGCATAATATTTGTGTTGTTGTTCCTCACAAAAGGAAGGTTTGGCATGGATTATCCTTTTTTAATATTCTTTTTGGCGCTTTTAGTAGTGTTCCAGCTGGTTCAGTTATTTTTAGAACTATTTGGAAAGCTTGGCAATAGGTGAGATCTAATTTGTAGGGTTGGTTTCAGCCTATAAATTCCAACTTTAAAATATATGTGAAGAGTTCTGTTTGGTGGAACTTGAAACATAAAAATAAGCCTTTAGCCCTTTTACAGGGATGTTCAGCTCGTAGTTGGGCTCAAAATGGTATCTATTTTTTGAGCATATTCTATGTCCTACTGGTTTGAAGTCTTGGGAAATGTTGAAGTAGGAATTTTATCTACCTGATTCCTAGCAGAGAACTTACTCTGTGCTTCAAAAATGTTTTAGACAACTGATCAATCCTAAATTTATTTTTGATGAGAAACAAATTTTTAATTTTATCTGTTGGAATGATGGTTCTAAATTCATAAAGCCTAAGCCAAAAAGTTGTATCTTATGCTTACTAATACAAATATTATTTATCAGCACATTATCACTAAATGGGGTTTCAGTTTATCTATTAGTCATTACTCTTTTATTCTACAACATATATGGTCCAAGCATCTTGAACCAAAAACAAGTTTTTTTAGATGGCTTCTTCTGTTATATAGGCTGCCTACTATGGTTGATCTTAATAGTTTGGTTATATTCTCTTTATGTAAAGTTTTAGAGACTATTTATCATATCTTTTTTGATTGTGTATATGCTAAAGAAATATGGCTTATTTTTTGCTCTGGTATTCTTGGCTGGAATTGTAACCCAATTGAGTTTAAAATACAAGTTATTTGTGGGCATATTCAGCAGTTGCAAAAAAATTATAGTCTATTTTGGCTCATTCTATCCTCTAAAATTTTATGGATGATATGGAGATCTCGTAACGATGAATTTTTTTAGTAGCATTGTAGAAATCTTACTGGGTCTAATTTGAGACTCATACGCTTCAAAATATTATTGCAGGTCAATAGGTTGCTATGGAAATTGAAGGGCAACTGTAAATCAAAGAAATTTTTTGAGGTCTTGGATCAATTGAAGACAAATGATTGGGCTATATGATCAATGTTCGATGATATTCATGATCTTGATGTATATCAATGGTTTTGTAATTTTTTTATAAGATGTAACGCTTTGTATGGTAAAAACAACAACACTCTATGATTATTTTATAGTTCTTATGACTGGAATCCTTCTAGTTATCTGTAGTTCTTGGTTTTAGCCTATTATGATGCTATGAGCTTCTGATGTAATAGTTTGTTTTAATATAAAGTTCCAGATGTTTAATAGAAAAAATAATATTTATTTTATATTCCATTAAAGGGAATGATAAATTATGTTGGTAGTCTTGTAGTGACTTGAAAAAATCTAAAAACGTTGATAATTTAATCTCTAAGAAGAGAAAATTGGGCTTAAAAATATCATGTGATTTTCATAAATATTTTTTCACTATAGAAGAAAGGTATGTTCATTACAATTTTATTATGACAAACATCCATACATTTTATGAAAATAAAATCAGTTTCTCACTATGTATTGGAATAAACATATTAGTGATTCTATGATGAGGATATTATATGTAAGTACAAGTTAGGAAATATTAGTGTGCTAAAACCTAAAACAATGGATAAAAGTTAGAAGAACCTTGGAGTGAAAATAATCTAGGTATGAATCTCTCCATGGTAACATGAGATAGATCCAAGATATCAATAAATACAAGAGATAATTCATGTTAGCAAGATGGAAGGACTTCATTTAGGCAAAGAAAATTTCATAGGTTGAGAAAATCATAAAATATATAGTGGGATAAGGTACAATGGATAATATTTTGGAGACCAATATACTTATTATTAGGGATATATGATTCATATGGATTTATGATAGGTCTTTTAGGAGCTTGAAAATATGACATTAAGAAAGAACACTCAAGTGAGGTTGACCCTACAAACATGCAAAACAAGCCAACGTCATATTTGGCGGTAAATACTTCAAATAAAGTCATATTTTAATAAAAATATAGGAGGTTATTCACATCAAGGATATGTTATAACTTGATGCTTCGATATTTGTATTATGGAAATGAATGGTGTTTAAGTATATAGGATACCTATTACAAGTATAAAAAACCCTCAAATAAACTTGTAACTATCTTGTCTTATATAACATGCATGTACCTTATGAGGCATGGCTATACCGCTTGAATTCTCACATGGTTGTGATAAAATAGCTCCTAACATACCCCCCTTATTACGTCATAGTCAAATATCTATTTTTTTTTATGATCAAAGAATAATGTTTAAGGCCATGTTGGAATTTAAAAGAGAAACTCCCCCCATAACATAAATTTACTACTTTTGATACTTTTGAGTGTTAGGTTCTACTGATCATGCACTTCAAGTACATTTTTTAAAAAATAATTAATTCAACACTTATATACTTGCATGAGTTGTGTTTCTTTAGTATCTTCAAGTGAAGCATGTATTACCATATATCTAGTATGGCTTATTTAATTGTTTGATTACCAACTTCTATCTTGTATATGATGGAATGAAAGTTGTGTATGAATTCTTATGATATTTTCCCTTTCTCTACTTTTCATTCTGATCAAGTTCTAGATTCTTTCCAAGTTCTCCTTTTATCATAAGCTCTATGATATGATAAATGGGATGTATATTTTGAATGCAATCTCTAGCAATTTTATGCACTTGTTTTAGTCCTTTGAATGATCCCATATCTTCCATAGTTTTTTGTTGAAGTAAAATGTTGCAACTTGTCAAATTTTTGTAGTATTTAGAGTTGAGACATTAGGGACCAATAGTTGTTATTGCTATCTAACAAATCTACCTTTATCATAAATTATGTTGTCAATCTTGATGATATCACAATGCATCTTATCATTCAGTATCTTGATTGCTTGTAGTGCTAGTACACTTCTCGATAATAGTATTATGAGATCCATATATTTGATAATAATGTAGGGATATCTTGTTCTAGTTGCAAAGATAAATAGTCTTTTCTCAATGAGATCAAGTTTACAAGTTATTCCATACTTCTTCAAAGCTTTGTTCATAATAGGCCATTCATCTTGAAATAACTTTTCTTTATACTTGAAAATGTGAGTAGAATAGAAAATGGCTTTGAATGTACCATCATTGTTCTTGAATGTAATGAACTTCTTAACTTTAGAGGTATCCCATAGTCTATGCTTGTAATAGTTCTCTTTTTATCTAGGTAGTATTTTCTCCTATTGGTTCCTTCATTTGAAGTGATCACGTAATGGAACTCTTATATAATGATTTACATGATTTGGATGCTTCCAAGTTTCTTGAAAATCATATGTTTGGATTCATACCAAATACTATTGTGTTGTTTTAGCTCTACTTGTGTGATAAAAACATGTTCTTATTTATCTTCTTGATTATTTTCTACCTCTTATTCAACTTGATTCTCCTCAACTATATTAATTTGATGTACCTTTCTCTAATTTTAATTTTGTTTTTCTAAAGATGACCTATCTTGATGTTGGTTTATCTCTCATGAAGGTGATTCATTTTTTAATGGAATATGCCAACAATCCTTCATGGTGTGACGATTTATGCCATAGTGTTCACATAATATTTACATGTGGAAAGTACCTCTTTGAGAATAATTTCTCTACTTAATAAATTTATTTATTGGAAGCATTGTGAATGTCTCATACCTATTTTGAATGCTTGCTTCTCTCTTTGGCTTATGAGTAGTAAGTATTCTTTTTCATATTTTACATACGAGGCCTCTACTTTTTGAAGTAGGTTCATAAACTTCTCAAAGCTTGGTGTTTGCTCAATAATATTGAGTGTATTCATAAAAAAATCTATTTCCATGGGCTAGATATCAATATTATAGGAACTAATATTTTATTAGATACACGAGTTTCCAATACTTGTAATGATGCTTACAACTCTACCATTATACTCATGAATGATTCTAGCTTTTCTCCACTCTTTATCTTTAGTAATGGATCTAGATTTGGAGGAACAAAATCTGATTTTTATTCTTGGTCTCAAATAATATTTTTAACTTCTTCCATGCATTTTTGGATATGGTCTTATCCCTAATGTATGCTTGGACCTCATATGCTACTTTTAACAAGATGGTTAGTCTTGCTTTTATGTCTTGTACTTCTATAATAGGATGAGTAATGTTTCCATCTACTACTTTTAATACTTCCTCAAACTCAAACTATGTCATGAGTTTGGTCTTCCATGCAACATAATTATTTTCCCTCAATAATTGAGAATTTAATAACAAGAACTATAGTGCTCGACTAGCCATGGTAATATTTCACAAAATTAAAATATTCATATTTTTTTGAGCCCACCTTGAAAAACTCTTTTTGATGAGTATATATATGCCTATACTTAGATTTCGATTGATGCTTCAAAAAATGTGAGAAAGAATTGTCTTGTTGGGAAAAATAAAGCTAGAGGGAATACTTCTTCCTCTACAAAATATTCCTTTGAATATTCATTTGTCTTAAAATATTATATCTACTACTTGCAAACATATATAACAAGAACACAAAATATATTTGTTTCAATGAGTTTCCCACTCTTCAATGTGGGATTTGAATTACCTTTCAAAATTGTTCTAGGCTTCCTTCTCCTTTCTTTTCTCTACATGCTCTTTGTCCATGTTTTTTGTTCATTTTATTTTTTGTATTTAATTAGGCCTATTTTGTGATGGTTTATAATAAATAGGAAGAGCTTATTGCCTTCTTATTGTTTCTAATTTTCACTAATAAATGAGCATACACTGATTCACTTATATGAACTCCTAAGGTAGATGACATATTTCAAAATACATTGGTCTGGTGTTGATGTGTCTATTTCACACTTTTCTTTTCTTCATTTAAAATGTTTGATACAATTTTCACGTTGTCAAAAATAGGTTGAGTAAGGCGTTGATGCCTTTGGTTTGATATTTTAAACAAATCACTTCTAAGCACTTTTTACTCCAATATTTATTTAGTGAGGAAGATTTCTTTAGATGTTAATTTTTGTCTGCTATATTATTGGTTTTTTGAATCACATCTTCTCTTGAGGCTTCTCGGTCTTGTCTTATTGGAGCTACTCTTCACTTTGTATTTTTTCTTTGCTCTCTTCAAACTCATCTAGGCAGGTGGTCAAATGATGGATTATTTGTGATATTGAATACACTATTTTTGCTTATGCATGGATCATGTGTCCAAGCACTCCAAAATTATTGCTTCTTCTAACTATAATTTTGTCTTGCATGGTTTGTTTCAAAATAACACTTCATGTGTTTTGAACTAGAGAATGAATCCCATGGGTTTTGTTCTTTAGCACATTTATGAAACTCGTCTATAATAAATGTTGATATCGTATCTTTGTTTGGTGTTTGTCTTGCAACGTCCAATGGTTGTGATAGCTAAAATACTTTTGGAGTTTGGTATGCTTGTGCCATATGCCTCTAGTCATGTTGATTTGACCAATGAAAATATGCTTTTAGTTACAGTATTTACTCAATATTTTTACAAATATTATGATTCTTTTGATTTTTAGTGAGGAGATATTGACAAGGGATGGATTGATTTGGCATGTACAAGGTGGTCTAAAACTAATTTTAGTAAGCGTTAAGAAGAATAATTATAGATGAAGATGTGACACATCATACCCATGCATATTTTCCACTTGGAAGGACCTCACTAATCAAGAAAAATCAATTATAATCCAAGATTTGGAAGAAAACAAGACAAAATGAGGTTTATTTGAGCAAAGACATGGAAGAAGAAGGCATATTTAGGAATATAGGAATAAACAAGAGCATAGTGCTCATACATATTAGTGGTGACAAAGATGATGGTAACAACTCTTATAATCTCTTTATTTTACATGGAATAAAAAACTTTAGTGATTCTTTAATATGTTTTCTTTCTGGAAAGGTTTCCCATGTTAAATCATTACGTTATTTTTTGTTGTATGTGTTCTTTTTGAGCATTTAACTAGTTTTACTTGCATTATCTTCATTCAATGAGATGTTAGTAAGTTTATATGCTTTTAATGCTTGGAAACTAGTTCATATGAGCTAGCAATGAACAATAATTTGTTGCAACAAAAATATATTGGTTTCTTAGTAGTTTTTTAGATTTACGAACATTACATTAGTCTCTTTATGAATTGTCCATGGTATATTATTTTCTTATATGAGTACTTATGGGTATGAAAGAGTAACTTTGATGTAAGATTAAGGATTTTACTAGTGACTAGTTTTATAAAAGTAGAAGTGAAACTAAGCCAAAGTGCACTTTAATCTCTTGACAAAGAAACTATTTATGGTTCCATTGATGAGAATTATAGATTAAATGACTTAACTACTCTAAATAAAAGATCCAAAGTTGAAATTAAAAAAAAAAAATATAAAATTATTTGATATGCACAATACTCTTAAACCTTAAAAGTTACTTAACTAGTATTACATAACAATTTACATAATAAAAAATAATTTATCTTTAATTTTTTTTTATATTACATAATAATTAAAAAAAAATAAACAAATTATTTTAAATATTTAAAAATGGTTTTATAAGATTGAAATAAAATTTACTTTATATCATTTAGCACATTAGAGTCTAGAAACACAGTTTGAAAA
Source organism: Wollemia nobilis (assembly GCA_028583015.1). NCBI lineage: Eukaryota > Viridiplantae > Streptophyta > Pinopsida > Araucariales > Araucariaceae > Wollemia > Wollemia nobilis. The sequence continues at coordinate 21,944,425 of JAQPPZ010017235.1, forward strand.
CCGTTGTTCTCCACTACTTACTCCAAACACATTAAATGCATAAATACCAATATTAAGTATAATTAAATGCATAAATACAAATTTCGAAGTTCCCGTCAATTTTTACTGGCCCGACCACCTCGCAAATGCACGGTTTTTCGTACACTACTTTATTTTTAAGAAAGGACAACGTTTCCAGAGGTCGGCTACGAAGGCAGAGGAACATAACTGTAAGATTGAGGTCTTTGAAATAGTTCAACATCCCATAAACTTCTTGGCAACGTGGTCGACTGCCTTCTTCTTCTGAACGCTACCATCGTTACCTGCAAGAGCACTGTACTTATCTTTGCGCGTAAAACTGGTGCATTCATACGACAGACTCGCGGCGATCACCCTCTGAATATAATTGGCCACATCGTGAGAGGTCTTCCCTCCCGTGCAGGTGAGCTCGAGGGGGAGCTTGTCGAGGAAGGTGACCTCATAAACGGGGCTGGGATTCATGAAGAAGTAGAAGGCGTCCATGCCCTTCCACCCGCGGGCGGTGGTGCCGTGGAACATACTCATCTCGTTGCGCATCGCCACCGGCACGATCTGGTCCGTCAGCTCCGCGAACAGCGCGCTGAACCGCAGCAGAAACGGCTCCCTGCACGTCGTCCCCTCCGGACATATCACCAGATCCCCCTCCTCCAACAGGGATTTTATCATGGCAGCGTCCTTGGCCCTTTCTCTGTTCAGCGACACCGTCTTGATCGGCGATATTATCTCCGACAGGCGGGACAATGAGTACGTCACCGCCGACACCGGGCGGCCCAGCGCGGTGGAGAGGAAGATGGGGTCCAACAGGGTCCGGTGCGAACATATGAACAGAACGCCGGTTTGCTTCGTTTCTTTGTTGGTCGCGGGCGGAGGGGTGCCCTTGATGTGCACTCTGACGCCGAGGCTGAGGAAGGCGTGGTAGACGATGGACATGGGCAGCAGGGCTCCCGCGGCGACGCGGATGCAGGCGAGTGCGAAACCCACGGGGAACCAGAGGATTATAAGGAGTGCCAGCAGCGGCGTCGGGCGCTGCACCAGCCGCCCGTCGTGGAAGACAATTGGCTTTGGAAGTCTGTCTCTGCTCAACGCCTCCACCTCCGGCTTTGATGGCACCACGTATGCTTCCTGCACCGAAGCAACCTATTAATACTAGTCGAATCCATATTAATATACTGTAGACTCACGTTTGTTTCTTCTTTACCTTGCAGAGTGACATGAAGGGATAGTCCGACTCGTCGTCTCCCAGCCCCACGTCCGGAACGAGGGCCCCAAAAGCCTTTTCCAAAGCGAAGGCCTTTTTGTTGCCCACCAGAACGCCGGGGCTCTTCACGAATCCCGTAGCGCGACCGCCCGTCGTAGAAATCTCGGTGCCGATGACCGTGTCTACAGCCAAGTAGTCCTTGAGGAAGGCCTCGACCATAATGCGGGGAGTGGCGGTTAACACGCACCGCCTTCCGCACGAAGAAAACACGCCCCACGACTCCGGGTGGAGGTCCTCAGAGTAGAACTTGGACAGAACGGCGCGCGCAACGGATTCGATGTCGGAAACCTTGGCGCCCACGAAGGTGGCGAAAATCAGCACTTGGATACCCGCGGTCTCCGACGAGAAATTGTACAACAGAGCGGCGAAGGGCGCGGCCAAGAGCAACATGGCCATGCGGAGAATTCCTCCAAGCTCAAAGGCCACAATTGCGAAATAGGGGAACAGACTTCTCCCCCGTAGCAGGGTTCCTTCGAAATCCGTCACGACCGTCTCTCCTTCCCTTCCTGCGCATATGCATTTGTCCACGGTCGGAAACTTAGCATAAACATACGGCGCTGCCTTTCCCATCTTTGAAGACGACAACTACCACCCTGAGCAAAGCAATTTTTCTAAGAAGTGATACTAATTCAAACATACCTTGAGAGAGTGGGCTTGGGGAGAAGTAATTTATAAAGCAAGGGTAGCCAGGAAGGAGACAAATTCAATTGTTTTTAAAGTCGATTATAAAAATCTCTACAAGAAAGTGGCGATGGCAATGAGGATGGTAAAATATCTACATTTTAAAAATGTCGTCAATATTTATGTGATCTTAATCGTGCCAAAGGTGATGTCTATGTTAGACCTAAATCGTGCCGCTTTCTTCCAACATGCATCATCCCTATAATCGACGATGCATAGAATTGTCCGTCCGACACCATCAAGGCCTTTAAAATTCGTGTGGCTCCTAATAATGAACGGAATCCATCGGTGCAAATATTCTATAGCATCCAGAATATCAAATTTCAGTTGTCGCAAATTCCAAATAATAGACCAAGCGTAATCATAGACAACATCTGATTCTATCCTAGAGAAAACAACTGCCTTGGACGATAGTCTGAATTTGATTCACTTTCGACTCTATTGTGAAAACAGGATTCCACAATTTGTAAGGATTCGCCGGAGTTAAAAGCACAACATCAAGACCCTCAACTTTTGTCCATAGCCTTGACAAATTCACCTCAATCATAACAGAACTGGCTTGTAAAACTTATATCTGGAAAAAGCTACCGATTGAAATGGTGGGTTTAAAGAAACTGCCATAAAAACACTCGTAGAAATTGAATCACTCGATGGAATACTGGTGGCATTTATAATCGCCATCAAGTTTTCATCAATGTAAATTCCCACTGGTTGCTAATTTCCGATTTCGAGATTTGGGTAAGTGAGGACAGAGGCAACGACCCGATCGATTCTTTATTTCTCTGTAATCATGTCGGTTCTCTTATTTTTTTTTCTCTGTGCCCAGATTGATTCTTTGTTTCTTTCCTAGATATCGTTCAGGATCCACACAATAGAGATTCTGGATATAAAAATGTTCGGCCTTGTAGTAGTGGAGGGCCATCCTTTATTCAGTGTAATTGGATGTTATAATAACAGAAAAAACAAGATTAAAACCCACCAAAAAAATATAAAATGTTAGAGTTATGATTTTTTTAGTATAAAAAAATAAAAAAACTAAGTTTGTTCAGGTAAGTGTATAAGTTTGACACTTTGTTTTATATTTTGTATGGTCTCTCAACAAATATTGGAATGAAAGAAGCAAAGGTTGGTTCATAAACTTGTCATTCAGTGGCAGTGGCATGTTATTCTCGACTAGAAATGAAAATATATGCGGGGCTAACATTAAAAAAAAATAAAGAACTTGAAAAAAAACGAAGCTTCTTTTCGAGTTCTAGGCTATCGGAAACATACAGCTTTTGGACTGGTAGGTTTCAGTTTCTCAGATTCAAGTTTAAACTAGAATGGGTGTGTGGATGGCTACAGCTTCCAGCGGATTTTACCGATAATTTCGAAAGCTTCCTGGATATAAGTATAATAGAATGAAAAGGAAAATCCCTTTCTGATTCCCTGTGGGCAAGTCCCTAAAACTGTAAAATCTTTGAACTAATTTATAGAAAGCTAATTATTAAAATCATTTTCAACTTGTTATAAAATTATCTTAAAAAAGATTTTATGAATTATGGATGGATTTTTTTAATAAGTTTTTATCATTTTGTGTCACATTTCGCCTGGAAAGTTTGAAGGCTTGAGCTACTTTCTCAAAATAAGTATTTTTAATATAATTAATTGTTTAAGAGTTTAAAGATTTTAATCTAAAGAGGATAGGGTATATGAAGTTTACAAGTGGTGTGATAGGCTGAAAGTTGGAAGTTTACAAGTGGTGTGATAGGCTGAAGCTGTAGACTTTAAAGTTATTTTACTTTAATGTTTGGTATTTTAAGTTTTTAAAGTTGTTTAATAATTTATTTTATCTATTTATTATATAAATTAATGATTAAGTATTTCATTAATCAACAATAAATAATTATTTTTAAAATTTAGTTATATTATAAATTTTATGTTTTTAAAATATATTTTTTAGTATAATTTAATTTATTATTAATGAATAATAAAAAATATAAAATTATCTTTAATTTTTATTTGTTTAGTGAGAAATACTTTTTATACACATCCGCATTGGGGATTGAACCCAAGTCACATCAACGGTAGACCACATCACGTGGATCTTATTTTTATTTCTTTTAATATGTTTCTAACCATAATTAGATGTATCTCATATTCAAATTGTATTTGATAGAGATATTTTAAAAATTTATTAATATTGATGTCATTCAAGCTAAGATCATTTTATTTGTACAAAACAATTCTCTATTGTTTTTTAGTTGATATTATTTTTAGCATTATTAGTTGTGACTTGATGCCATGCTAATAATAATGGATAATGTTCATTGGGTCTAAAGGTTTTTTTAATGGGTTATATGAGACTAAAATGTTTCCATCCATATTTTATTGTCATTGCATAGTGGTATTACAACAAAGTTTTGGATATTATCATTAATCATTTGACAATATTTGATCTGGATCTTCTCTTTGAAATGTTGAGGAATCTAAAGGTTGAGCTAATATTACTCGATTATACAAAGGTTAAACATTGGTTAAACACTTTAATTATAAAAGATAATTTTATAGTGCTACACTTATTAATTATTAACATAATATGCAAAATAAAATTTAATAATTATGAGCTACCAAATTACATGAATATGCTACAAATTAACTTAGTTGTGTGTATTTAACTCACACAATATTTTCTTATGACGCACCTCTTCAACCATCAAAGATTAATAATCTTTAAATTTCTAATGACACATAGTTAATCCTTAGTCATGAAGGCTTTTTCATCTTGAATGAAAGGATGATGTACAAAAAGAGGAGGTTGATCTAGACAAAGTGACATTTTTAGGACATGTTGTATGCCTAAAAATGATTGATTGAATACATATATATAGGGTCCTAACCACATTCTTATGAGAATAAATTTGTGCTTGATAAGTCCCATGAAGGATACAATAGTGGTATATATTTGGGTTTTGTGCTTGATAAGTTCCATGAGGGATACAATAGTGGTATGTATTTGGGTTTTCATTTAAGAGATCCAAATTCAATATATATATATATATATATAGGGTTCTAACCACATTCTTATGAGAATAAATTTATGCTTGATAAGTTCCATGAAGGATACAATAGTGGTATATATTTGGTTTGGTGCTTGATAAGTTCCATGAGGGATACAATAGTGGTATGTATTTGGGTTTTCATTTAAGAGATCCAAATTCAAAACCTAGTAAGAGGGAACCAGGACCCCTCATAAAAACTTGTGTTTTAACTCAAACTTTTTAAATCCATGCTGGGGTAGTGTAGTGGCATATCTTTGGATTTTGATCCAAGAGACCTAGGTTCAAATCACAACCAATACATAAAGGACTGAGACTATTTTAAAAGCTCACACTTTACCCTATTTTTTTTTGTAGTGGTATGTGTTTGGGTTTTTATCTAGAAGATCCAAGTTCAAACCCTGGTACAATGGGACTACGACCCCTTTCAAAAATCCATGTTTTGCCGTAATTTTTTTCCTAAATATTGATAGACCAATTGGTAGTGATCGAGTTATTACCAGTGGGATTCCTTAGTTCAATTCATTGGAGGGTCAAGGTGTCATTGAATTTACCTTTACCCAATAAGCTAGGATTATAAAGGTTCCTTATATAAAAAAAACTTTGTGCTTGATAGTTTATTTTGATATGCTTAAAAAGTATTGAAAAGATTATAGGGAGGGAAATATATGGTAAATATGGTTGCTTGCAATTACATGGAAAAGGGTTCTTTGAGTCTTTAACAAGTGAAAAATAAAAATATTTACTAAATATGGTATTTTTTAAGTTTTAGATATTCATAAAAAAATATATTTTTAACTATGTTGTGTAGCAAGGATCAATGCTATGTGTCCAAGATCAACCACATGAAACAAGAAAAAAGAAAGAAAATATTTTTGACAATAGAGAGAGTAAAAAATCACATCTCTCCCTTTGTGTTATGCAATTATATATTGAGAAAAATGAGATTAGGGTTAGGGTTCCCAAATCCATATCACATAAAATTCAAATGAACATGAAATGACATTACACATTAAAATAATCTATTCTAATGAGGTCTTATTAAAACCTCATAATAATTAATTAGGAACCTAACTAATAAACATGACCTTGCACCATTAACATATCTTCAATCCTCTCCTTAATGGTATAAGGTAACTTTATTTTAGTAGATGAGTGGCTTAGGTGGATCTTTGTGTAGCTAATTAGCCAATTATCTATGAAATGCATCTGTTGGGTCTCTGTATACCATTTGGTCATCTCCCATGCCCTTTCAAGTTTTCACAGGTTTCAAATTTCCAAAAGTAGTACAACCCTTATCCATTCGTGCCCATAAGGGGTTTTCATGAATGGGATAGAACAAAGACCAACCAATATTTTTTGCCCACATGAAGGTGGTTTTATGAATAAGCATTAGACTTGCTAGTCCTATTGCATATCCATTGTTAGGGGAGATCGAGGTTCTCAAGCCTATCTACTATCTAAACTATTCAAAATTCACCCTCTAGAGTGGCTTTATGAAGATATCAACAATTTGATTTGTTATTGGATAGTAGTGCATTTGTATTGTGCCATCTTAAACAAGTTCTTGGATCTTGTGGAATTTTATACTGATGTGTTTGGTTCTATCGTGAATTATAAGATTCTTTGCCTTGTGTATTATTAATTGATTGTCCACATGTAGTCTTATAGGACCTTTTTGAGTGATATTGAGAGTCCGTAATTTTTTTTTCAACCATACCACTTCTTTGCTTATCTCAGTCGCAATAATATATTCAACTTCTATTAAAGAATATGCTATAATATTTTGTCACTTTGATCTCCAAGAAATTGGTGTTGAGCCAAGAAACATCAAGTACCTAGACATAGATCTCCCAGTTTATTAATCTCCTCCAAATTTTGAGTCTATGTATACGATGAATTTAAAATTTATATTCTTTTCATACAACAAGCCACAATTATACATTGTATTTAGGTACCTCAATACTCTTATTATCATTTTCTAGTGACTCTCCTTTGGCTTGGTCATGAACCTTACCAAAATATCCACTACATAATCGATGTTAGATCTTGTGTTAGTAACATAGATGAGACTACTGTTGGCAATTTTGGGTTTGAGATCCTAGCTTCTTGTCTATGAGTTGTCATTGATGTCAAAAGGAACTGGCATTAATGTCAAGACGATTTATTGGCTTCAAAGGTTGAATATTCCAAAGAATCTTTTCTAGAAGATTTCGGAGAGATTCCATGTGGCAGATGAAAAGGTTTTTATCAAAACCATGGCGGGTTTAAGGGTTTTTATTAAAACCGGTGGATGCATTAAGGGTTTTTCTCAAAACCACTCTCAACTTAATGCAAAGGTTGGAGACACTTATTAATTAAATAACTTAATTAATAAAACCTTTTAAAGGTTTTTTAATTAATTATTTATTTGATTTAGTGATTAAATTATTTTAATAATTTAATGGGTCTAAGGTCTAAAAGACCTTTGATTATTTTTTAAATAATCAAAAGGGTTTCATAAACCCTAAAGTTGTTTCGAAGGCGCCAAAATAATATTAATTCGAAAAGTTCGAATTATCCTCCCGTCGACATCATGCATAGCATGGAAGTTTGGCTATATAAGCCATAACCTATAGTCCAAAGCAATAGTGTGAAAGAAATTCGAATTGCACAAAAGTTGGGAAGTAAAAGCTACGACTATCATTTTTTTGCCACATTTATCCGTCACCAAAGGGTTAAGGAGAAGGAGACTCTTGCTAGCCTTCAAGCTAGCGGGCCTAGTGGCAATGACTGTTCTACGAAGGCGCTTGAAGGGAGGTCAAGCATTTGACTCCTGCCGTGGAGTGTGAGAAGAGTTTTTGCGCTCCAATTTTTTTGGAGGCACTGTTGACCCACGATTTTTGGAAGCATTTTTTTTGGTAAGGTTTTTTAAATAAAATCTACATTTTGTTAAAGAAGAAGTGGTTGGGCAGATTTATTTAAAATTATTTTTAAGGTTAAATGCTTCTCTGGAGATATAAGGTTGATAGTGTGTGGTTGAGATTTTTGGCTTGATTGTTGAGTGAGATTTGCTTAGAAGCTATTATTCCTTGAGCATGGTTTAATTAATTTGGAGAAATAAGGTGTAAAAGGATATATTGTTTGTATGCTTTATATTTTTGGTAGTTGAATTCTAAGGATTGGAGTCATAAGGTGTTTTATGGAATAAATATTTTTGTGGTTACTTTTATGATCTAACTCTAACTTGGTGGCAAATTTGAGGGTGGTGTTGGTAACAGGTTGAAGAACTATTCTCTTCTTCCTCAAACAAAGGTATGGGAAACTTCTTCCATGTATATTGTTGATGGTGTATTTTTTGAAATTGAGTTTGGAGTGAAAAGGTTGTCTACTAGGTATTCTTGTTGGTGTAAATCCCATTTTCTGGATATTGAAGATTGTTTATGCATTAAAATCATTGATGAGTTTTTTTGGGTGAATGCATAATTCTGGTTGAGGAAGAGGAAGCATTTTTGCACTAGGGTTTATGTTAGTAAGTCTTGCTACTTGCATTGAGTTGGTGAAACCCTTAGTTGGCTGTTTTGAGATTGATGGTTGAGTTGCTTCCATAGAGGTTGTTTTGATCAAGTTAATGCTTTAATTGATACATGATTTGGGCTTACTCCATTGAGATTGATTTGAGCAAGTTATTTTTTGCATTGGTGATTTATTTTGGTGGCTATTTTGTTCAAATACCTTTGGAGGGAAAAGGATGTCTACTAGTTTCCTTTTCATGTAGTGATTGGTTGAATGCTTCAAGGTTAATGTTGAGTTGAATGATGTTGGTTAAACCTTGTCTATAAGCATTGTTGTTAAAGCCCTAATTGGTTGAGAAAAGATATTGGTTGTGGAAATAACATGAGTATCATTGTTATATGAGATATTGCATGGTTGGCAATTGTTGGGTTGTGTTTCATGTTCTTGAGAAAAGCATACTACATCTATCTTATTATTTTGAGATTGATATTGAGTTGAGATTGAGATTGGGAGTTAAGTATAGAACGAATTGAGTCTCTAACAATTCTCTTTATGTTTCTATGAGATTTGAGATTGATATTGGGAGTTAAGTATAGAACATATTGAGTCTCTAACAATTCTCTTTATGCTTCTATGATGTTGATGAATCACATTGGGTCTCTAACAATTCTCTTTGTGGGTTCATGCTAAGCAAGTTTTTCTTGATGAACTTATGAGCTGATTTGGATAGGTTCTAGTGAGGACTTGTGAGCTGATTTGGACAAGTTCTAGTGAGGACTTGTGAGCTGATTTGGATAGGTTCTAGTGAGGACTTGTGAGCTGATTTGGACAGGTTCTAGTGAGGACTTGTGAGCTGATTTGGACAAGTTCTAGGGAGGACTTATGAGCTGATTTGGACAAGTCCTAGTAGAGGACTTGAGGACAGAGTTGAAGTGGTTCTTTGAGAAGAACCTGAGGATAGTTTTGACAAGTCTTTGAGAAGGCTTATGTGCATCGGAGATTGATTTGTTCAAGCTTTATGAGTTGAGATTGGGACAAATATAACAGAGTGAGGAAGACTTGTGCTGGACCGACTGACTGTGTTTAGTACAGGTTGATGAGTTGCTATGGAGGTGATCAGTGAGGACAGAGGTCTCTTAAGGCTAAGCATTGAGGACATGAGGTATTTTGTGGAAAGGAGTTCCACATGCTATCAGAATAAGAGGCAGGTGATTTTCTGAAGTATCATTTCTAGAGTTGAGGGGAAGTATTCTCATTTGGGTAGGAGGCTCATAAATTCGTGAGGGGAAGGATTCTCCTTTGGACAAGAGGCTCATAAATTCATGAAGAGGGGAAGGATTCTCCTTTGGGTAGAGGCTCATAAATACTTGAGTAGGGGAAAGTTTCTCCTTTGGGCTAAGGCTCATAAACATTGTAATTGGGAAGGATTACCAAAGAACTTTGAGAAAGCTTTTTAGAGAAAAGTTTTGTGGATGTAGCCCATGTTGGGTGAACCACGTTAAAATTGGTGTTTCATTATGTGTTGCTTTATGCATTGCTTTGATATTGCTATTGGTTCATTGCTTTATGAAGTTGAAGTTAAATAGAGAAAGTAAAAAGAGGTCTTATACTGTTCACCCCCCCTCTCAATATAAGCTTGTGTTCTTCAATTGGTATTAGAGCGGGTTCCTTCAAAAAGTTTAACAGCTTGAAGGAAAATATTATAAAGAACACAATGGAATATACAAGTGGTAATGCAACACCTATTCTTGATGGGGCAGATTTTGGGCTTTGGAGTGCTAGGATGAAGGTTCATCTTATGGCTCTTGGAAATGAAGTTTGGGAAGTGATTGAGGATGAGTATACCATTCCTGAGCATGGTCCTTCTATTAAGGAAGAGAGGCTCCTACATCATAGCAATTCAAAGGCAATGAATGCAATATTGAAGGGTTTACAGAAGGCAGATCTTACCAAGGTGATTCACTGCAAGACAACTAGTGAAATGTGGAAATAGTTGAATGTGGTTCATACAGGTGATGCAAATGTCCGAAAGGCCAAGTTGAGACACTTCAAAGGTATGTTTGAACAACTCAAGATGAATTATGAAGAAAATATTAGTGACTATATGCTTCGTATGGATGAGATTGTTAACTCTATGAAGGAACTAGGTCTTGAGCTTGCTAAAAATGATATTTGTGATAAGATTTTGAGGTCTCTTCCAAATAGATTTAGTGAAAATATTTCTACTATTGAGGAAGCTAAGGATTTGGATAAGTTAAAAAATGATGAGCTTCATAGTATACTTGCAGCATTTGAGTTGAGAACTCAAGTGAAGGTTGATGTTAAGAAGGAGGCAGCTTTCAAGGCTACCAAGAAATCCAAGGGTAAAGAGCTTCAAGATAGTGGTGAGTCTTCTAGTGTTGAAGAGGCATATTACAACAAGAAGGGCAAGTTCTCAAGACAGCACAAAGGTATGAAATATGTCAAGTGTTTCAATTGTAGAAAGTTTGGTCATTATGCTACTAACTGTACTGCTACCAAGGATGAAAGTGATGAAGATAAACAAGATTATAAGAGCAAGGATTCTAAAAGGCACAAGCATCAAAGGAAGAATAAAGATGAGCAAAGCAATCAAGGAAAGAGGTACTCTCACAAACACAAGAAAAGTTTCTACCTAGATAAGGCAAGTAAGTGTTCTAGTAGTGATAGTGAAAGTTCTTCAAGTGATGTTGGAAATGAGATGTTGTTCCTAACATAAAAAGAAGAAGAAAAGAAACATAGATTTGTCCTTATGAAATGTTTTAGATGTGGAAATTTTGGACATCTTGAGGATGATTGCACAAATTATGGATTGATTTCTAGTTATACTATGTATGAGGATGCTTCGAAAAATTGTCAGGAAGATCTTTGTATGGCTTTAGAAAAGGGTAGCACCTCTAGTGATAAGAAATCTAAAAAAGTCATTGATGTTTCAAAAGGCAAACAAATAGGAGAAGTTATAGAGGATGGTGAAGTAGATCTTGAAGCTGAACTTGTTAGTGCTCTTAGTGCTTTGAAAAATAAAAGAAAGAATAATGCTAGACTCAATGATAAATTGGATGAATGTTGTATTGATAGAGATGAGCTTATAGAAAGTCTTGACTTCTCTATAGCTAAGACACAAAAACTTAAGGATAAGTTAGAGTCTAAGGTTCTTGAGTGTAGAGAGTTGGAACAGAAAGTGGCTTCCTTGAAAGAGGAAACTAAAGAGTACAAGGAGAAGCTTTACAGGTTTGAAGATAGCACCAAAAAGGTAAAGTCAATCATCAAAGATCAAAGAAGGACAATAGATAAAATAGGTCTTGATTTTGGTAAGAAACACATGGAACAAGTTGGCGACTCTGCTGGGAAATCTAGTAAGAGATTCCAAAAGGAAGAGAGTTCTGACGAGGAAAGTACTTCAAAAAAAGAGTCCTTGAGTGATAGATGCACATAATAAAAAAATAGGAATCAAAAAAAGGGGAGAAAGTTTATAGGACCTAAGAGGTCAAATCAAAGAAAGTTCAATGGCAGATGTTTTGCTTGTCACAAGTTTGGTCACATGGCTTCACATTGCATGACTCAAGTGAGGAAGGTAAATGACAGATTCAGAGGTGGCAATTTCTTTCAAGGGTAGTGCTACTCTTGTAAATAGTTTGGGCACAAGGCTGTTTATTGCAAGGCTAATAACGGGAACATGGTTGGTCGAACAGGATGGAGTCAAAGATCGGGTATGCCTCAAAGAAATAACATTGTTAGTTGTTATAAGTGCAACAATGAAGGTCACATAGCTAGACGAGTGTAGAGCTGAAATTCCAAGGTACGAGAACAGGAACATGGGTATGAACAGGCACAAGAATCAAGACATGGATAAGAACATGAATGATAACAAGAACAACAATAGTGACATGAACAGGAACATGAATATGGACAAGGAGAACACGATAAGACATGGTAAGGCAGCTATAGACACTGATGAAGATCAGTGCCTAATGGGAGTTTTACTCCCACCCCAAAATTAATCACCTCAACGAGGAGGTGGGGGATGGACTAAGCTAAGAGGCTCATTCTTAGTCCCAAGCCCCAAAGGTGACCCTTTGCTATTGATGACAAAGGGGGAGAGATATGAGTAAGGGGGAGAGCCTCAAGTCAGGGGGAGCTTATTTATATACAATAGTTTTGAGTTTCAATGTTGTTGAGAAGCATGGTTTGCCATCAATGACAAAGGGGGAGATTGTTGGCAATTTTGGGTTTGAGATCCTAGCTTCTTGTCTATGAGTTGTCATTGATGTCAAAAGGAACTGGAATTAATGTCAAGAGGATTTATTGGCTTCAAAGGTTGAAGATTCCAAAGAATATTTTCTAGAAGATTCTAGAGAGATTCCATGTGGCAGATGAAAATGTTTTTATCAAAACCATGGTAGGTTTAAGGGTTTTTATTAAAACCAGGTGGATGCATTAAAGGTTTTCTCAAAACCACTCTCAGCTTAATGCAAAGGCTAGAGACACTTATTAATTAAATAACTTAATTAATAAAACCTTTTTAAGGTTTTTTAATTAATTATTTATTTGATTTAGTGATTAGATTATTTTAATAATTTAATGGGTTCTCCACCTAAGGTCTAAGGTCTAAAAGACCTTTGATTATTTTTTAAATAATCAAAAGGGTTTCATAAACCCTAAATTTGTTTCGAAGGCGCCAAAATAATATTAATTCTAAAAGTTTGAATTATCCTCCCACCGACGTCGTGCATAGCATGGAAGTTTGGCTATATAAGCCATAACCTATAGTCCAAAGCAATGGTGTGAAAGAAATTCAAATTGCACAAAATTTGGGAAGTAAAAGCTACGACTATCATTTTTTTGCCATGTTTATCCGTCGCCAAAGGGTTAAGGAGAAGGAGACTCTTGCTAGCATTCAAGCTAGCGCCGTTGGCCTAGTGGCAACGACTGTTCTGCGAAGGTGCTTGAAGGGAGGTCAAGCATTTGACTCCCACCGTGGAGTGTGAGAAGAGTTTTTGCACTCTAATTTTTTTGGAGGTACTGTTGACCCGCGATTTTCGAAAGCATTTTTTTTGGTAAAGTTTTTTAAATAAAATCTGCATTTTGTTAAATAAGAAGTGGTTGGGAAGATTTATTTAAAATTATTTTTAAGGTTAAATGCTTCTTTGGAGATATAAGGTTGATAGTGTGTTGTTGAGATTTTTGGCTTGATTGTTGAGTGAGATTTGCTTAGAAGCTATTATTCCTTGAGCATGGTTTAATTAATTTGGAGAAATAAGGTGTAAAAGGATATATTGTTTGTATGCTTTATATTTTTTGGTAGTTGAATTCTAAGGATTGGAGTCATAAGGTGTTTTATGGAATAAATATTTTTGTGGTTACTTTTATGATCTAACCCTAACTTGGTGGCAAAGTTGAGGGTGGTGTTGGTAATAGGTTGAAGAACTATTCTCTTCTTCCTCAAACAAAGGTATGGGAAACTTCTTCCATGTATATTGTTGATGGTGTATTTTCTGAAATTGAGTTTGGAGTGAAAAGGTTGTCTACTAGGTATTCTTGTTGGTGTAAATCCCATTTTCTGGATATTGAATATTGTTTATGCATTAAAATCATTGATGAGTTTTTTGGGTGAATGCATAATTTTGGTTGAGGAAGAGGAAGCATTTTTGCACTAGGGTTTATGTTAGTAAGTCTTGCTACTTGCATTGAGTTTGTGAAACCCTTAGTTGGCTATTTTGAGATTGATGGTTGAGTTGCTTCCATAGAGGTTGTTTTGATCAAGTTAATGCTTTACTTGATACATGATTTGGGCTTACTCCATTGATATTGATTTGAGAAAATTATTCTTTGCATTGGTGATTTATGTTGGTGGCTATTTTGTTCAAATACCTTTGGAGGGAAAAGGATGTCTACTAGTTTCCTTTTCATGTAGTGATTGGTTGAATGCTTCAAGGTTAATGTTGAGTTGAATGATGTTGGTTAAACCTTGTCTATAAGCATTGTTGTTAAAGCCCTAATTGGTTGAGAAAAGATATTGGTTGTGGAAAGAACATGAGTATCATTGTTATATGAGATATTGCATGGTTGGCAATTGTTGGGTTGTGTTTCATGTTCTTGAGAAAAGCATACTACATCTATCTTATTATTTTGAGATTGAGATTGAGTTGAGATTGAGATTGGGAGTTAAGTATAGAACATATTGAGTCTCTAACAATTCTCTTTATGTTTCTATGAGATTTGAGATTGAGATTGGGAGTTAAGTATAGAACATATTGAGTCTCTAACAATTCTCTTTATGCTTCTATGAGGTTGATGAATCACATTGGGTCTCTAAAAATTCTCTTTGTGGGTTTATGCTAAGCAATTTTTTCTTGATGAACTTGTGAGCTGATTTGGATAGGTTCTAGTGAGGACTTGTGAGCTGATTTAGACAGGTTCTAGTGAGGACTTGTGAGCTGATTTGGATAGGTTCTAGTGAGGACTTGTGAGCTGATTTGGATAGGTTCTAGTGAGGACTTGTGAGCTAATTTGGACAAGTTCTAGGGAGGACTTGTGAGCTGATTTGGATAGGTCCTAGCAGAGGACTTGAGGACAAATTTGAAGTGGTTCTTTGAGAAGAACCTGAGGACATTTTTGACAAGTCTTTGAGAAGGCTTGTGTGTAGTAGATATTGATTTGTTCAAGCTTTATGAGTTGATCTTGGGACAGATCTGACAGAGTGAGGAAGACTTGTGCTGGACTGACTGACTATGTTTAGTACAGAGTTGATGAGTTGCTATGGAGGTGATCGGTCGGGACGAGAGGTCTCTTGAGGCTGAGCATTGAGGACAAGAGGTCTTCTGTGGAAAGGAGTTCCACGTGCTAGCGGAATAAGAGGCAGGTGATCTTCTGAAGTATCATTTCTAGAGCCGAGGAGAAGGATTCTCCTTTGGGTAGGAGGCTCATAAATTCATGAGGAGGGGAAGGATTCTCCTTTGGGTAGGAGGCTCATAAATTCATGAGGAGGGGAAGGATTCTCCTTTGGGTAGAGGCTCATAAATACTTGAGTAGGGGAAGGTTTCTCCTTTGGGCTGAGGCTCATAAACATTGTAATTGGGAAGGATTACCAAAGAACTTTGAGAAAGCTTTTTAGAGAAAATTTTTGTGGATGTAGCCCATGTTGGGTGAACCACGTTAAAATTGGTGTCTCATTGTGTGTTGCTTTATGCATTGCCTTGATATTGCTATTGGTTCATTGCTTTGGAAAGTTGAAGTTAAATAGAGAAAGTAAAAAGAGGTCTTATACTGTTCACCCCCCCTCTCAGTATAATCTTGTGTTCTTCAACTACCAACTAACCTTCTGGAGAGTGTTGCATCTACCTCTAGTGTGTCATCATCTACAATGAGTTTCAGATTTTATTCCATTGGAATTGTCATAGAGTAAGCATATTTGAGTTGAAACTTCTCTAGAAGATCGTTGATGTATTTCTCTTGGATAAAGAACATGTTACCATTTTATTGAGTGACTTCTATGCCCAAATATAATTTTATCAATATCAAATCAGATATATCAAAAGTATTTGCAAGGTCTTTTTCACTGTGTTGATGATGTGTTCATTGTTACCTATTAAAAGCATGCCATACACAGACTATGAGATATGGGACTTTACATTTGTTATGCTTGATAAAAAATATTGCATCAATGCCTTGGTAATCACACATTTTAAATTCAATTTGTTACATCCGATCTGATAGCTTGTTGAACCAAGTGTGAGGGCCTTACTTCAATCCATATAAAGACTTTATGAGTCTGCATACCTTGTGCTCCTATCCTGCAATATCAAAAATTAATGGTTGTACCATGTATATTTCTTCTTCCAATTTTCCATTCAAAAAAGCAGTCTTTACATCTAATTGATGAATCTTCCAACCTTGATGTGCAGCTAAGGCTACAAGAACCCTTATTGTGGAGCATTTTGTGGTAGGTGCAAATACCTCAGTGTAGTCAATGTATTGCTTTTACATAAAGCCTTTAGCCACTAATCATACTATGTGTTTATAAAGGGTGCTATCTAATTTATACTTACTTTTGTACATCCATTTGTTTTGAATTACATTTATTCCAAGTGGTAGATCAACTAAATCCTATGTATCATTTTTATTAGAGATTCATACTCTTGGTTCATTGCATGTATCAAAGCTACATGTTTGAAAACTTCTTGGTACATGAGAGGTTCATTATTTAGAGCAAGATGCAGTTCTATAGGTTCTAGTTCAACAAGTAATGATTCATGCACTCTTTCTTTGAGGACACCACTTGTACCCATTTTTATCACTTCATCTGGTTTGATGTCTTTTAAGAACTGGTGAGCTTCAAAAATTTCTTGATTGGGGAGTAGTGTGGATGTCTCACCTACCTCAAATTTTTTTCATGATCCTAGAATGGATCATTAGGTACAAAGGATGCTAATGAATATGGATGTGAAACAATACTTTTATCATGATCAACATTACTATGTGAAGGGGTAGAATATGTAGAAGATAAATATATCTGCTTAGTATCACAGTTTGGTTCCTCTAGACTTGTGGGTTGATTTATAGATTCTAGAGTTTTGAGTAACTTTCCAACATCTCCCCCACAAAGGCTGGAATATGAACATCATATATGTTAGCATATTTTGATCTAGGCTAAATACTGTCTCCCCTAGTATCCAATGTAACTAGTTGTTCTTTAATTTTTATAAACATAACATCACGTATCATAATCACTTTCTGATGTGAAGGAATTAATAACTTGTATAACCCATAGGGTATTTAACAGATTTGCCTTTAATAGCTTGAGCTTCAAGTTTGTTTTTATTCTCTAGAAGAATATGAGTATAACAAATGGAGCTAAATATTCTAAAGTGGCTAATGGTGGGGGGTGTCTAGTCTATTTTTCATGAGATGATGGGTTAGGTTTTGAGAGGATCACCATTTTGAGTACATGCATAGTATCCAGGTGGCTTCAGCCCATAGATGTGAAGGTATATTTTTGTAAATAAAAGGCATAAGCCATGTTCATAATTGTATTGTTCATGCACTTGAAAATACCATTTTGTGAGGTGTGCTTGGTATTATCAATTGATGTTTGATCCCATGTGAGGATAAATACTATGTGAATTCATTTTAGGTGTACTTGTCACCATTTTCACTCCTAAAGGTCTTGATTATATAACCCGATTCTTGTTCTATGCAAGTCTTAAATGATTTAAAGAATTCAAAATATTTAGATTTTTTCTTCAAAAAGTCAATCCATAGCTTCTTTGAGAAGTTGTCAATGAATATGATGTAATACATTTTGCATTTTAATAATGGAATAGGCATTGTCCCACAAATGCTTGAGTGAACTAGCTCCAATTTTTGTGTGGAATTCCATTAAATCTTTGGAAAAGATCAACTAGAGGATTTGAAAATGATGCATGCTTCACATTTGATGGGTTTAGAAGAGAAGTGTTGTAGTCTCTTGATGGTGGACTCCATTTGCCTCAATCGGTCATGTTTAACATGACCCATGCGAGCATGCCATAATGCATCAACAAAAATTTTCTTGGGAAACAAGGTGGCATTAAGTGCCATTTCAACTTTAGTAATGTGAACTTTAGAAGAAATATGTCTAGAAAATATGATGAGTTTTCCATCTAAGAAACTGGTCATGACCATTATTTTGGAGGGTGGATGAATGACTAAGAGAGTTTTATCTTTGGTAATGATACTTAGATCAAATCCATGATAAATGAGTGTGGATAGTAACAACATATTTTGCTTTAGAGGAGAGATGTAGAGAACATCAAGTAACTAAAAATCAGGTAATCTGGGAAGTTTGAATTGAATAGTTCTAGCTCCTTCAACTAGTTGAGAGGATTTATCAGCCATGTGAACTACACCAAGTACTTTTGAGTTGAATTCTTCAAAGCAGTCCTTGTTGGAAGTCATATATTGGGTGGCTTTAGTATCCATGATCCATGAATTATTGGTAGAGTCTATGCTCTAGGTAAATCCAATGGGTTGTGATGTGGGATGAGAAATATCATAGCCAACATATCCTAAATGTGTCTCAATTAATGTTTTGGAATAGTCAATAGATGGTGATATAGGTGTCTGTGTGCTGATGATATGGGTATGCATAAATTGAGCACTTTAAAAAACATCTAGATCAAAGTCATATTCATTTACATTATGCACACTATACTTTTAAAATTGCTTGATATTATGTGTGACAATTCAATAATCAGTGGCATAGTACCCTTTTCTATTACAATATTTGCACATGATATTTGAGTTTACAATTCCTTAAGAGGTACTAGGCTATTTTATTTATCCTTGATTGTGTTGTCCTTGACTAGTTTGATGTCATGATTGTTTGTGTTGACCATTGTTAGAACCTTATACTTATCCTTTACCTTTGCCTTGACCATAGCCTTGGTCATGGCTTTTATTACATTGACTATTTTAAAAATTTGCATCTTCATCCACCTAAAAGGCTAAGTTACCAAGGCAAAAACTGGTGAAGTTTGTGTCAAATATTTTTTCAAGCTCAATGATTTGTTTTGTTAAGGCTTCAAGGTTGAGAGTTTTATAAGTTCCACTATCTAATAAATTAGCAAGCAAGTTCTTGTAGTATGGAATTTGAAGACATGACTGAATGAGGAAAGACCATGTGATACATTGATTTTTGAATTCTTTATCAATGACCTATTTAATAGGGTGAAGGAGGTTGATGGTAGAAATGGAGTGTATTTTTTGCTTCTTTATTTGATTCATCTTGAGGACAAGATGAACAAATTCTAGGTCAGATTTTGTGTCAAAGTTTTTCTTGAAGACTTCAAGAACTAACCATGCTATGTCATGCTTGACTTCATCAGTCAAATTATGAATGTGATATTCTATGATAAGTAGGATGTCAACATGAATTTGGTCATCATCTATTTTTCATTTTTTTAGGGTAGCAAATATGTGGTTGGTGTGGTATTTGCATCTAAATGGTTGCACCATAGGTTCTCAAATTTTGTAGCTATCCTAAGGCATGTGAACCATTAATATCAATTATCCTTACCTTTGAGGGTACATCCAATATTTTATTTGAAGTTAGAATTCATTATGATCTGTGACACTACAAAGATCTAAAAGAGATGTGTTAAGGTGTGAACAAGGAATAGATGACTGAGGTAAAATGTGTCAATAAATAATGATCCAAGTGATGACAATGAATGAATGCAATCCACTAGATCTTTCTCACCATCCAAGTGGAATATCTTTTATAAATGATGAATTTATACAAGTGGCTATGAGTCTCGATGAAATAGGATGATGATGTGGCTAAATAACAAGTACTAAAAAAAGAAAGGTGTGTAGCCCAAACTAAAATACTATAGATGAATGTAAAAGCTAATATCTCCAATAGATGAATATGCAAGCCAATATATCCAACACTAGATTACACAACTGAATACCAAAGTGTGGGGTGTGTAAAACTAGTAATATCAATCTTATGACTGTAAGTAGGTGAGGTGCTAAAATTTGGAGAGGTATAATAACCTTATCTCAAATTAAGGCCTTCACTTGGATTCCCACATACAGATTCTTGATGATTAAATCCAATCCGTTATGGAGCCCAAGTCCTACCAGTCTTTACCTAGTTTACTATGGTCAGTGATATACTCTCCTAAGAGAAGTATACACTCTATTCAATAGCTATGATGGATATTGGACCAACTTAATTTTAATATTGATTAAGAGTATTTAGTTTTTTTAGCATAGGTGAAAGGATGATTCCTTTCCAAAGGTTTGTGGGTATGGCTAACCTTTGTCACTATGTATTCTAATTAAGTCTAGACCATTTTTGACTCACAGGGCCTTTAACACAAATTTCCCAACACGAAGGAAGTGGAACCCTATCATGAGGCTAGGCTACGGAATGAGTCATCATATGCATTCCTTTTAGGGATGATGCAAAGATGTGAATTGATTTGCAATGAAATAAAGTAAATAAAAATTGAAAATAGACTTAGAGTGTAGATGAAGTACCACTACAATACTAATGTGGCAGTATGCATGTTAGGTGTGATCCACTAGATCTTGCTCATCGTCCAAGTGGAATCACTTTTACAAATGAGGGCTATAAGTTAGCCAAAAACAATGTGGAAAATTTTGTAAGCCACTTAAATATAATGGAGAGGTTAGAAGTCTAATGTGCTATAAAAAACATGGTTAGTTTACACATAGGTTGATCTGATTGTATGGCTATGTAAAAACAAAAACTATCAATTTACACAGGCCGCAAAAATCTGTTAGATCTAGATTTTAGATACTATATGGTTGTGTAAAAAATGATCAAGATCAATTTACATAGAGGCTACCAAACTTGGTTAGATTTGAATTTTAAATATTGTATGGCTGTGTAAAAAGGAACACAATCATTTTACACAAATACTATTGAACTTGATCAGATCTATATTTTGGATACTGTATGGCTGTTTAAAAAATGAACACAATCAGTTTACACAAAGGCCATAAAACTTGGTTAGATCCAAATTTTAGATACATGTAAACAGAGATACAAGCTAATATCTACAATAAAAGGAAAATCTATGGAGGTTTTATGAAATCTCATGCAATATCCTCATGCTTTCCTTCAATGTAACACATAAATTTGTGGAGTAGGGGAGGAAGAAAATGTAATTCTTATCCAAGATTGGTTGTGGGAGGGGAAATCATCCAAGCTTTGATACCACATTTAGCAAGAATCAATGTTATGTGCCCAAGCTCAACCACATGAAACAAGAAAAAAAAGGAGGAAAACATTTTCGACAATGGAGAGAATGAAATATCACATCTCTTCCTTTATGTTATGGAATTATATATTGAGAAAAATGTGATTAGGGTTAGGGTTCCCAAATCCATATTACATGAAATTCAAAATGAACATGAAATGACATTACACATTAAAATAACCTATTCTAGTGAGGTCCTATTAAATCCTCATAACAATTAATTAGGAACCTAACTAATAAACATGACCTTGTAGCATTAACATGTCTTCATGTTCACACATCAATAAAAGATAATAAATAAAAGGATAAGTTATACACATGTGATTTTCAATTAATATGCACATTGTAACTCATGGAAGGTGACCTACCACATTTCTATATGGTAGAATTTTAACCCATCAAATATTGTATAAAGAGAGATGTGCACTTGAATATAAAAAACATGAGTAGTGGAAGCAATGTATGACCTTGCATATCTTCTTAAAAATTGTGTTTATTGTACTTTATTTTTAGAACAATAAAATCATTATGTTAATGTCCTTATATTTCTTTGTTTTGATTTGGTATACTCTATTATTTATGAATTTAACTCCTTTTTAATCTTACTTAACTCAAAATTCTAAGTTTTAAATTGCTAGTATCAAAATAGTTTGTTTTTGAGTGTATGTCCACAAATATGAGATCAAGATATTATAATTTTGAGTATTAGATGTAGTTTCCATGTCCCTTATTTTTATAAAAAATCTTAGGTGGAAACTAGAATGAATGACATCGATACAATCAATCCTTTGAAGAAGATATTGAATGATACCCTCATGAAAGAGAAGGAAGGATATGATAATTTGATTTGTTCAAATTATTCAACAAATCCCTATAAAATTTCCATAAACTAATTGACATAGTATCTCACTACCCTAGCATCATTCAATGCTCTTGAATCTTTTAAGGTGCAAGTGAATTTTGATATTTTTTTTTAAAGAAAATATTAATGTTAATGCCCTATAAAATTGGTTGGATTAATTATCTTCATACTTTATAAATAAATTTATTGACAATTAGAACATCGATTTTATACTCTTGAAAGATTCATTAACTATTTCAAATTTATAAGAAGCATGTCATAATAGGGTCAAATAGGAGAATAAATATGAATAAGTAGTGTTACATGGGATTATTTCATGGAAGTCATTAAGGAAGAATATCATGTCATGGAAGCCTATGAAAAGCAATACATGTGATGGCAATAATTGTGCCAATGGAAATACCATTATATGTGATGGAAATAATTGTACAAATGGAAAGACCAATATATGTGATGGCAACAATTGTGCCAATGGAAAGACCAATATGTTAAATATTATTTTGGTTCTTTCCATTCCATGGCAACAAAACTAGGTATTTAAGATACTAAAAGACATCAAATCTTGAATCACTATGGTAGGATGTAACAATTTTTATTTTTAATTTTTATTAAGTTATATGTGTCTTCTATTAGGCCCCACTCCCATCAAAATACCAAAATATTACATTTGCTACAACATACCTTTTTATCATAGTTTTATCATTTATTTTTTCTCTAAATATATTCTTCAACTTCCTCAAAGTGCTATGTTTCCACAATCGGATCCTTGAAATAATTTTGATTAAGAAATAAAATCTCACTTGGCTAGTTGCCTTCTAAAATTTGAATTTCACCATGATGAAGATCAACACCACAATTTGATAATTTATTAGCTACCCGATTTCATTCTCTATAAATACACTCACACTACTAGGAGATTACCTCTAGTAATAGATGATGAACATAACCAATAATATTATTTTCTATCTAGTCTCCACATCCATTTTTAGTAATAGCATTGATGACAATTTGTGATTCCCCCTCAATTAAAATTTATTTCCATCCTTTTTCTACTATAATTTTAATCTTGATAAGAAGTGCCCTAGCCTCTCCATAGTTGTTAGTTGAATTTCCATATGATTTTGAATAAGTGAGGAGAATTTTGCCTTCAATATTTCTAAAATCACCACCTCCAATAGCTTTTCTTAGATTCCCTTTAGAAGTACCATCAAAATTATTTTTGATGAACCCAAATTTTGGATATTTTCATTATACCATAGATTGAAGTAGATCCTTTGTTTTAATTCTGTTGTCATAGATGACTCTTCCATGTATTTTTAAATCCTGTAGCCAAGTTATTAACACCTTTTTTTCTGCAATTGAGACTTTCCATGAAGAGCACCATATTTGTAGATATTATGCAAGACATGCCATAATACGACTCCAAACTTGGGCATGATTTTAAAATTTATTTTAAAAAAATTGATTATTCCTTTCAAGCCATAAATTCCAACAAATAATGGTAGGGCCAATCCTCCAAAGAATACATAATTCTTTAGCTTTAAAATAATTAATCCAATATTTTTTCAACTCTTTCAATGTTGATGGAGCTATCCAATATAGTTTTTTTATTTATTTATTTAACCCTAAATGGTGTGAGAAAATAGACAATG
Source organism: Wollemia nobilis (assembly GCA_028583015.1). NCBI lineage: Eukaryota > Viridiplantae > Streptophyta > Pinopsida > Araucariales > Araucariaceae > Wollemia > Wollemia nobilis. The sequence goes on from JAQPPZ010017235.1 coordinate 21,968,220, forward strand.
AAGAAGTAAATGCTCTAATATTTCTAAATCCTTTGCACACAAGGCACATATGAAGGGTCAATAATATCCTCTTATTTGTAGACTCTCCTGTAAGAATATTACTTTGAATTGCTCACCAAAAATTTTTGAGGCTTTAGGGAGAGCCTGTAATAACCAAATAGTCTTCCAAGAAAAATATTTCGGAGAAGGAAATTTTGATCATTTTAAATTCTCATATCCCAACTTGACCAAGTATCCACAATCCATTGAAAGCATCTTTCAGAAGAAGAGAGAGGCCTTCAGGTAGCAGCCCGTGGACTGTAGCACTTGCCACTATAGCAGTCGACACTGTAGAAGCCTACAAACTATAGCAGCCGCCACTATAGCATCCCGTGCCCTAAAAAAAAATGGTAGATTTTGGAGGCAGCAAGTTGTGACAGATGGAGCAGCAAGGAGGAGGAGCGAGAGGTCTAGGGGCAACAAACCCTAGGTGTGGGGATTCGAAGGACAAATCAGTAGACGTGGCATGTGGGGGCTCTGGTGAGATAGCAGGCCCCCAAGCGAAGGATGTGGACAAGGAAGTTCTATTGGAATCGATCCAAGGGCGTTGGGCAGATGCAGTTGAATATATATCTGAGGGGGACCAGGAATCTGTGCATTAGGATCAAAGGAAGACCCAAGAAGGAGACAAAAAGAAACCTGGAAACTGGAGACCTTCATATCTTAATGCTCTTCGTGGTAAGAAAAAATTATCCGAATCTTGTTTTAACCTAAAATCTGTTAATGGTAGTTGCACATCCCGGATACCTTAGCTCAGCATGTGGCTATGGAGGGTAGAACATATCTAGTGGCAAAATTTATGGGGGTGAGGCTAGACTTAGAAGTCATAAGGAGATGGTCTGTCCAAAAATGGTAGCCAAGGGCTGGTATGATGATTAAGGCTTTACCCAAGAGTTTTATTTTGGTGACATTTCAATGTGAACAGGACATGGAAAGGACTCTCCAAGGAGGTCCTTGGTTTTTTGGGAAAATGGGCTTGTATCTGAAGCATTGGTCCCTCGATTTCAACCCCCAGACTCAGGTGCTAGATTTGGCTCCTATTTGGGTTAAGATGTCGGGATTACCTCTGCTTTTTTGGAATGAACAAATCTTGGCTAGGATAGCTACAGAGATTGGAGAACTAATAGCTATTGATCCTGAAACCTTGAGCAAAACAAGACTTCTTTCTGCTTGCATGTGTGTGTTGGAAGACCTGAGTAAAGAGCTCCTTAAATCCATTATATTGTCGTCTATGTTTGGCCTTCATACTCAGGTATTTGAATATGAAAATATGTCTTTTAAGTGTAGTGTTTGTGGGAATGTAGGGCACCAAGGTATCCACTGCATTTCAAAGAACCAGTCCCCACTCCAAAATACTGCTCCTCAAACCTAGAATAATATCCCTCCCCCACAGATCTCCATTCCTACCCAACATGGGCCTCAAGGATGTGGAGCTCAAAATTCGAATATCAGAGACCCTGTTCACCCTATTGTAAGAAAGAGGTAATGTTATAACCCTCCTACCAAAAATACCTATGCCTCAAAACCCTCTCATAGGGGAGCTGGTCCCTTTGATGGGAACCCTCAAGCTCAACCTGCTCCTAAGATGATACAACAAGCCTCAGAGCCAAATCACAAAGGAAAGAACCCCATAGATCAATGCCCTGGGGCAAGTAAGTTTGATTGGGTAATACGGGAGGCCTATGGAGGCTCGATGGAAGTGGTCCCATGTACTGTAGAGGAATTTATGGGTAGAAATTCCAAGGAGATCAACATCCCAGTGGAGAACAGTTTTGATGCATTAAATCATTTGAAGGGAGATCATATGGATAGCCAAGAAGTGGAATCTGAGGTAGAGGAGACTCAAGAGAAGGATTTAGAGGAGAAAAATCAGAGGAAGGAGTAGAAAACTAATAATACAGGCAAGGATACTTAGGAGGAAGAGGTGAACCACCAAGATCAGTGTAACCCCAAAGCAGATAAAAAAGAATCTACTAATCAAGAAGCTAAGAGCATGGAATCATCTCCACTGTCAAAAAGACCAGTTAACCTAGAAAGCCAGATTGTTACCCCAAAGACCAAGACTGACCTATCCAATATGGTTACTAGAAGCCAAGTGAATCCCAAGGAACCCCAGCCTAGAGCGGATGTATGGGGATATGGTTCGGTAGGAAGAGGGAAACCTAGAAATGCTGCCTTAAGGCAGAAAGAAGCAGAGCGAGGAGTGGCTGATGGCACTCAAGTAGTATTGCTCTTTGGGGCAAAGGCTCAAGGATCCAAAGCCCATAAATGAAGATTATTTCATGGAATATTCATGGGAGTAATCCTACAAAAATAAGAGCTTTGTATGCTCTTAGACAAGAACACAAACCGGATATGATTTTACTGTAAGAAACTAAAATGGAGGAGAGTAGAGTTATTCCTTTTAAGAATAGGACTTGGCGAGAAGCTGAAGTAGTAGGCCAAGAGGCCATTGGAATAGAAGGAGGGTTTTTGGTTATGTGGAACAAGAATGTGATTGATAGTAGAGTGATTCTGATGTCTAGTTGGTTTATTTGTCTCTTATGTGTGGATAAAACCACGCAGGAAGAGTGGATCTTAACGAATGTATATGCTCCAGTTAGACAGGGACTGAGAAGGGTTCTTTGGAGTTAGCTAGCTAAATTGAGGGAGACGGTCCCCAACTACCCTTGGATTGTGGCGGGGGATTTCAATTGCTACCTTAATCCTACAAATAAATTGGGGGGCTCTCAAATAATAACTACTGATATCTACGAGTTTAGAGATTTTGTTGAGCAACATGAGCTGATGGATGTGGACCTGCATAGATTCTCCTATACATGGTCTAACAAAATATTGAAGGAAAACCAAATTCAGATCAGATTAGATAGGTTTCTTCTTTCTCAAGAATTCCTAGAGAGGTTTGGGGACTCTTCATTAACGACACTCCCAAGAATCGGGTCTGATCACAACCCAATTCTATGGGAAATAGGGGAGGACTCTAAGAAAAGATACATCAGACCCTTTCGATTTGAACTTATGTGGTTCCTGTTGACAATATTGTCACATTCCACCAAGGGGCAGAAAATTTAAAACTTTATATGATATTTATTTTGGTTGAAAGTTTTCTTTGTTATAGCAATTTTGATTTCCCTATTGCCCCCTGGTGAACAAAATGAAAAGAAAAGAACTTCGGGCCCAAAGCGCTTCAAATCATCACTTCGGGCGAGAAGTTTGCCGAGAAAGCAAAAGAAATGCTTCACACCCGAAGCATTCCCAGCAGCTACATCGGGTGAAAATTTTGCGAAGCGACATCCAAGTAAGTTCGCCGAAGAAGAAAAGATAGCCCGAATCGGCTAAGGCAAAGAAAATACTTCGCCCCTGAAGTATTTCTGAAATCCACTTTGGCAAGATTTCTCTTGAAGTAGTATAATTCAGGAAAGTTTTTCGACCGAAACTCCCCTGAACCACCTTTTCAAAAGAATATCAGCCAAAAGCATTTTTATCGACCCGTCAGCGAAGCGGTTTTGCCACCGAAGCAGCGAAGAATAGAAGATCGGCTTCGGCACTCCACACCCCCGAAGTAATTTTGCAAAGTGGAAATTTGCGAGGTGCTTTCCAAGAATGCTTCCCAAGTTGGGAATTTTCTTGAGGCAGTCAAAGAGCCTCATAAATGCATATTTTCTTGCCCGATAAGCCCGCTGCTCATTTTTGGCAATTGGATGCGAAGTATCAGTCCGAGAAGGAGAGCCCAACAAGCATGGCCGCCACTCGAGCATCGCACCTACGATCCGAGGACACCCGGGTGGCTCATTTAATGCATCTTTCCCTGGTTGACTCGATCACCATTACTAGTTTTGGTAGATGATTTGAGAGATCATCCGCAGCAGCAGCGAGGAGCTTATTTCTTAGGGCCTGAGGGTGTACTCTGCCATTTTTGTAATAATGATTCAGAGGGCCGGGTCCTCTATAAAAACCCAAGCTTTGTAATGTAAAATGGGGGGAACCTTCTGCTAGAAATCTACTGTAACTTGATGTCCTACGTCTAATACTAAATATTTTTGTACTCCATTTCTCTCTTTTATGCTACCTTCTGTGCTTAATTCTTTTGTCTGTCTGCACTCGTATACTGAGACTCTAAATCCTTAATTCGGTGTGCGATTGGGGACTGTACCCTAAATTTTGCCCTGAAGGATACATAGGAGATCAAAAAGGTCCCTGTTGCCTTCTTTTATGCTACCTGGTGGATCGAGGTTTCTGTTATTCCCTTGTCTTAATTGTTGTTACTCTGAACCCTGAATTCTAGTGAGAGAGAGAGGAGAACCCTACAAACCCATCCAGAGGATACATAGGAAGGTCGGCATTGCGTTTCTTTCATCTATTCTTGGTGTTATTTGTTGCTATTCGAGTTATTAGTGAGTGATCGTGCTTCTTGTTCTTCCCCACCTTGAATCATCAATCTCTAACCCTTACCCCTTTTTGTTTCTTTCTCTAACCCGAACTCCTTTTATCTCTTTCCTGCACTCTTATCTCAAAACCCAAAAGTAGATTAGTATAGGAGCTGGCCTTCTCTGGAGATTGGCATGAGGGGCATCTCTTCCCTTCGACCTTTCAATGTTGGTCATATGTCCAGGGTGCACAAACCCACCGAAAGTCCTTTCCTGTGTGGATTTGATGACCAACAGTTTCTGGCACGCCTGGTGGGACCCAAGGTCCCATATTTGAGAACATTTCTAGCCCGTCTTCACCGGAGCCAGTAGTTCTAACAAGTTCTCGGTGAGATTCAGTCAGTCTCATCTTCTGAGTAGTAGTGAGGATCAATGCTCTCATTACCAAAAGACTCTTAGCATCTGGCGACTCTGTTTTACCTAAGAATCTTTAAGTCATAAAGACTAGTACTAAAGCCTGTGCCTTCATGCAAATGAGATGGAGAGTTAGGAATAGAGGAGAGGAAACCGATTTCTTTGAACTTGATATCGACGCCTTTGGAGAACGCTCTAGGTTAGTTACCCCCAAATATCTCTTACACGAGACGTCCTCGCAAGAGGCCGCTATTGACGAGCAAGGCCTAACTTTTGATAGCATAGCAGCTAGTTTTCCTCCGAATCCTCCCAACTCACCGGAGCATCCTAGTGCCTCCGTCCCCTTCGGCATTCCGACGAGCAACCCAAGAAGGACGTCAAGGACTTTTGTTCCATAGATATCAGGCACAAATATGGCCCAACAAAAACAACAACAACAATAGCAGCAACCGCCGCCCAGATTATTCCCAGCATGGAATTCTTCGTCACCGTTGAATCTCGCAGGCCAAGGGCAAGTTCCACCTGCTACAATAAAAAAGCTTCTGATGTTCGATGAAACTGGAAAGACTACTCTAGAGCATATCCAGGACATCATTTCCTTGGCGATGATCCATGATATCATAGAAGAGCGAGTGATGGTGAAGCTCCTGGTTCTCTCCCTTAGAGGAAAACTCCTCTATTAATACAAATCCCTACCATCCGACACTATTACATGATGGGACCAGTTAACCAAATAGTTGATGCAAGGCTTCAATGAGTCTGCCGATCCAACTTCTCTTCTGCAACAATTCACTTCAATCCAAAGGCATCCATAAGAAGAAATTGCAGACTTCAATGTTAGGTTCGCTCGAACCTGGCAAAGAGTCCTAGTTGGGCTTCACCCAACTGACGAAGCCACAACATACTACTTCCTTTAGGTCTTCAACCCTGATATCGGCCTTATGATAAGGTACTCAAATGTCAATACTTTTCTAGAGTTGTATGGGTTAGCCAAGAAAGCAAAAACGGACCTCATAGCCATGGGTAAACTCCCTCAAAGAATGCCAATGCCCATACTCCCCGAGTTCCTTCAAGCCTAGTATGTGAGTGCAGTCACTCCATAGATTTTTGCAATCCCTGCATACCTAATCTCATCCTGGAACCCGAACCCCGTTGTCTCATAGATCACCGCTCCACAGATACATTTCCCCACACTTTCAACTACGCCGCCCACCATTACTCTGACATTTCCAATGTTGCCAGCACCCCTCCAACATCTTGCCCTACCTTCGATACCAACTATGGCTTCTTTACCATCAGTTCCCAAGGCCGATGATATGCAAGCCAAGATATTGCAAGAAATGCAATCGTTAAATGCCACAGTGTAGACCTTGTCCAACGACATGACCGTTGTCAAGAAGAAGCAAGCGCAACAAGAGTTTCTACCAAGAAGGTCTTATCCCACACTTGCACTTACCAAAGATCAAGTTGTCCATAAAGGAAAAGCTTTGGCAAGAAATGCTATGATAGATGAAGTCCCAAGCACTTTCGATCATGTATACTAGTGCTCTACATGTAATGATCCTCACAAGGAGAATACATGCATGTTGCATCAACACCACGTGCAGATGCTAACAAGTGGCAGTCAAGGCGGTCAAGTCAACGTTATCCAACAATTGGATCAAAACTTGTCCATCGGCGAGGAAGAGCCAGTCGCGGTCCTTACAAGGGGAGGTAAAAGGACGATAGAGGTGGATGCTACCCAAATGGCTCCTTTGAAGGTACATGCTCATTTTGAGAAGGGACAACCATCCTCTTCGGCCCCGAGTGAAGCTCCTCCGCTAGCTCCAGTCAAGGAAAAGGCCCAAAAGGCCACTGCCGAACCACCTCAGGTGGAGACCAAAGAACAGGCTAAAGAGAAGCTCAAGTTTCCCTCGCTCACCAAGCGACAGAGCAATATCACACCAAGTACAAACCAAGAAAGGAACCCGAGGTACATAGCTCCCCATCCTACAACATTATAGAAGAGTTAAAGAGGATCACAGCCAAAATTAGCTTGTATGATGCTCTGCAACTTCCTGGACAAGTGGACCTGCTACAAGAATCATTGAAGAGGATCAATACAAAGAAGGCAGAGCCGCTCGCCCTAGTGCAGACCTTGTCTGCGTCCATTATGGAAAAAAATAGACCACCACCATTCTACTTATCTTTACAAATGGAAGGATATATCGTGCATAACTGCATGATAGATTCTGGAGCTACGACGATAGTAATGCCAAAGGCGGTATGCGAGGAAATAGGCATGGAATACACACAAAGCAATCACAGAGTCCTCCAGCTGGACGGTACCCCAGTGAAGACTGTAGGTGTCATCAAAGACATTCTTATTCGGCTACATAAGACACCTCAAATCATAGTCATACAAGAGGTGGTAGTCATGGATCTAGAGCCTTACTTTAGCATGTGCCTGTCAAGGGAATTCACGGCAAAGCTGGGTGGGTATTTGTACATGGACTACACTCATCTGGAGATCCCCTTCAAAGGGAATAAGGTAAAGATCTATAATGAAAAGCCTTCTACATTCCTGGTTTAGAAGATGTCCGAGGAAGAGAGCAGCGGTCCTGTGCATGCAATCACGGAGGAGCTAGAGCAAGTGGATCTGGTCCAAGAATCTCTCGCACAGTTGTGTTGTGAAGATGAATTTTCATTGGCAAATTTCAATGCCATGATAGAGACTGAGGTGGGGTGCTACACCATCGCCAAGTCCGAGAAACCAGCTAAAATGGAAGGAAAGGTTTCTGCTCAAGAAGGACTATGGAAGTTGTTCTTCGACGGTGCCCGATGCAAAAATGGCGCTGGGGTAGGAATCCTTCTGATTTTGCCGTCCGGTGAGCAAAAGGAATATTGCTACCGATTGACATGGAGCTGCACCAACAATGCAACAAAATATGAAGCCTTGTGCTTGGGACTCAAGAAAGCTAACAAGTTAGGCATAAGGCATCTTCAAATATTTGAAGATTTCGAGTTAGTTTGCAACCAGGTCACCAACGGATGCTCTTCCAAGAAGCACTATCTTAAATCATACCGCAATAGGGTATGGGACCTGTTCAAACAGTTTGAATCTCTCAATTTATAGTCTATTCCAAGAGAAAAGAATCGACATGCAAATGTCTTAGCATCCATCGCAGCCCAATATTCTCCAGTGGATGATATGGTGCATAAGCCGAAGGCTGTAAGGATGATCTATAGACCCTCTTTCCTAGAAAGAGATTTACACTGGCAATTTTTTGACAATGATGAGAAGATCGTCAATTTCATGATCCAAGAAGCCGCTACAGTCGAAGACCGAAGCCCTGATGAGGAAGAATATGAAGGATTGGTCCAGTTGAATAACAACCACATTCCCAAGGGATTGATCATGCTGGAGAGCCTTTTCGATCAAAATGATCGATCGCTCTCTCACAAGATCTAGATCAGTGCATAGCAATATCAAGATTTAGAACTGGAACCTGGGAGAGTAATAAAGGTCGGGACCAATTGTACTTCAAAAGAAATAGAACAAATCTGATTTTTGTGTAAGAGGTATCCGGATATCGTGGCTTTGTCTTATCACAACCTCAAGGGATATGATCTGTAGCTGATCCAACATACTATCGAATTGCAAGAAGGGGTCAAACCCTTCTGACAGAAGCAAAGGCCGGTCAATCCAAAGATCGAGGTCCTGATGAAATCCAAACTGCTAAAAATGCTCAAAGAAAAGATCATTTATCCCATCAAGCATTCTTCCTGGGTAGCAAACTTGGTCCCTATCAAAAAAAATAATGGAGACATCCGGTTATGCGTGGACTTCCGCAACCTAAATCATGCTTCCCTCAAGGACCATAATCCTCTCCCATAGATTGATCAGATCTTGCATTCGATGGCTGGAGCTCAACGATTCCCCCTGCTCGATGGTTTCTCTGGATATAATTAAATTTGGGTTAGGGATGAAGACCAGCATAAGACCGTGTTCACAACCAAGTGGGGCACATTCACCTACCAGTGGATGCCTTTCGGCCTCTCGAATGTGGGAGCTACTTTCCAGAGGGTGATGGACCTGGCTTTTGGCGAGCTTCTGAACAAGGTTATTGTTATCTATTTGGATGACATGACCGTCTTCTCTCGAAGAAGAGAGAACCACCCAGAACATCTTCAACAAATTTTTGAAAAATGTCAAGAATTTGGCATCTTAATCAATCCAAAAAAGTCTATCTTCGAAGTCAGCGAAGGAAAGCTATTGGGACATGCAATCTTAGAAAAGGGCCTCACCATGGATCCTGACAAAGTCGAAGCTCTGATGAAGCTTCCAATCCCAGTAGATAAAAAGAGCCTTCAATATTTCTTCGGTCAGATTAACTTCGTAAGGAAGTTTGTCCCAGACTTCGCCCAGGTCATTAAGCCGATGTCTGAGCTTTTAAATAAGGGCACAAAATTTGTCTGGATAGAAGAGAGGAGGAAAGCATTCAAAGAAATCAAGGCCCAAATTGTTCAGGCACTAGTCTTGATCAACCCCGACTACAGTCGAGATTTTATCCTGTATGCAATAGAACCTGAAAGCTATGTCACGGTCTTGACGCAAAAGGGGGAAGATGGAGAGGAATTTCCCATCGTGTTCCTCAGCCAAATAATCAATCCCCATGAAGAAAAGTACAATTTCATCGAGCGTCAAGTGCATGCAATGATGAAGTCTCTAAGGAAATTCAAACAGTTCATTTCCCAGAGCCGCACCACAATCTTCGTCATTCACCCCAATGTGCGTAATTTCATTATCCAAGGGGAACTGGGAAGCAAGAGAGCTGGTTGGGTGAGAAAAATCCAAGAGTTTGACATTGAGATCAAGCCCACCAAGCTAGTTCATGGTTGCGCACTATGTCAAGAGCTGGCAAAGAACGCGACGGCCGAAATAACAGACTGTCAGTTGGACGAATTGTTAACAGGAGAATGTCTCACTAATCAGGAAGAGGCTAAGAGAGATTGGGTTGGCGAGATAGTGGAATATTTCAACACCGATAGATGGCCCTCACATCTGCTTCGTAGCGAAGGCATTTCAGGATGCAGTCTGCCCGATACACTATGCGCCCAGAAGGCCTATTTTTTAGGAACATTGACGACATCCTCCTCAGATGCATAAAAGATGATGATAAGAGGAGAATAATGGGCAAATTTTATTCAAGACTATCTGGAGGACACTTTTATGGAAGGGTGATGACACTAAAGATAATCAAGGTGGGTTACTATTGGCCCACCCTCTTTGTCGATGCCTTCTCCGTTTATCGAAGGTGCGAGCAATGCCAGAGATTTGCTGGTCGAAGGAGAAATGCTTCGATGCCACTCCAACCGATACAAGTGGAAACCCCCTTTTAGTAATGGGGACTGGATTTTGTAGGAGCCATATCACCAAACTCCTTCGTTGGGCACAAATTCATTTTGACTGCGATGGATTACTTCACCAGGTGGGCCGAGGCAGTTCCCACAAAACATGTCGATCAAGATACCGTCGTCACCTTCCTGGAAGGATTGATTACCCACTTCGGCATTCCCGAAGCAATTATTATAGATAATGGTCCTGGTTTCACAAGTGCAAAGATCAATGAGTTCCTATATAAGTATGGGATATATCACAAGGTGTCTTTCAACTATCACCCCCAAGGTAATGGATTAGCAGAATCCACCAACAAAACCCTGTTGAGGATTCTAGGAAAGCTGATTGATCAAAACAAAAGAACTTGGCACCTCCTTCTGTATCAGGCCTTGTGGGCTGATCGGGTTTCTATCAAAAGGTCAATCAAGACTTCGCCCTATGCTCTAGTCTATGGCAAGGAGGCCATCCTACCCACTCACATCGAGATCCCTACATTACAGCTGCTAGAAGAAGATGAAGCTAACCCGATGGAGGAATGCCTGGTCCAGCTGCTACAACTAGAAGAGGAACATGAAAAGGCCTACCAGAAATTCGCACGGCATGCTGAGGTCACCCGAGAATGGTTCAAAAGGAAATCATCCGATCGCACATTCAAGGCAGGAAGCCTGGTATGGAGGTGGGATTCATGGAAGGCTAAGCCTGGGAATCATGACAAAATGGATGCATTCTGGTACGGACCGTTTGAAATAGTAAAAGTGAATTCGGCCAATTCCTTCATCCTCAAGGATGCGAATGGCCAAGTTTTACCAATCTCAGTCAATGGTCTTCACCAGAAAATCTTCAATCGCTGAGGTTTGTACTCAAAAAAAAAAAAAAAAATCTTGCACATATTTTATATATAGGATTTCAATACTTGTATATACTCTACTCAAAATATCATGGAGAGCTAGTGCCTCTTCAACCACAAAATCTAGATTCCTAGTTTCGGCTTCATAGAGTACGATCAGAATCGCCTTCGGGGGGTTTCGGTCTAAAGTAGTCGACGAAAGGAAGTTCGCCGCAAAGCAGTTCATCCTCGTAGAACCAAACCACATGCAGATCAAGGACGTGCAAAATGCTTCACTAAATAAATGTGCTGAAGGCATTGTCCGAAGTAATTCTTGGTGAAGCCCTCCTCGATGAAACGGGTTTCGGTCGGCGGTATTCGTGAACTAAAGCAACAGCGTAGCAAAGGGGAACTTCGGGCCCGAAATGAAGAAAATCAGCCCGAAGAAGAGCTTCGTGACAAAGTATTTTTTCCAAACCCTGCTTCAAGGTGAACACATTTAAGATGTTCCTCGAGGACTGAACCAGACAGACTCAATGTGAAGGAAGTGGCACTCATCCCAGGGCAGTTCATCAACCCAAAAGTCACGCTAAAACACCAGGTGGCAGCGATCCACGCTCTCGATACAAATTCAAATTGCCAAATTGCATGGCCCTGTGTACGACACTGCCATATAGCCAATCAGATGCCGCAGTGATACCTTCGGTCCATGCCAACGAAGTAATTACGATGGTTACCATAAATTCAGAAAGTTTCCCTCCAAAGCTATAAAATGCATACGACCGTTAAGAACAAACCTTTTGCAAGTGTGAGAGTTGAGTCTGTATTATGCCACCTCAAAAAGCTTATGCATCAAAGGTTCTGCCATTCATTGTGATTACCCCATCCTTTGTTTTAAGGTGCCGAACTCTTCTACAGTACAAGTTATTCTACTGTAATTGTTCACAATGGGAAGTGAACGACGGAGGAACCCCACACGAAAGGGAAAGGAACCAAAAGTGACGGTTCCAGAGAAGGTGAGAGCAGTAGAAGAAAAGAAATAGACACCCAAGAGGGTCAATCCTCCCCCATGCACAGGAAAACATGTGATGGAAGGAAGGGAAGAGTCCGATGATGAGCCCAGTATAGAACCACCTGTCGATAAGTGGGCAAAAATCAGAGACCCAGAGCTCTCAAGAACCGTGGTCGAGCTTCGGTATACCATCGATTTCATGAAAAGCAGACTCTCGGTAGAGAACAAGAGGGCCGTGGCATATTATTCCCACATATACTGGTATCTAGTCCTTCCTACACATCACTGCCCCAAGCTCATATATGCCATTGCTCAAAACTATCAGCCACAAACCCGACAGGTGTTGGACGCCTCGGGTAAAAAATTGTTTTCCATTTTGAAGGAGGATGTGCAGGTAGCATTCGCACCACAAAAAAGGCCACCAAAAGGCTATACCATTCACAATGTTAGCCTAAGCGAACAAACGGATAAGTTCACCACTAATCCCTTCATTCTAAGTTTTTTGCGTGAAAGCCTCAAAAGCGGACTTCCTTTCGATAAGCGACCCCAAATGCCCCTACCCTTGGAGGCCTTCAAGAACACAGACATATTATCTATCATTGCATGGGTAGGGGGCTCATAAAGCGATACTTTGGTATGCCCATGGTAGGTGTCGCTAGCCGAATGCATTTCCCAAGGAGAGTTCTATGCTCCCGATGCTTCGTGGCCGAACACCAACCTAGTTTTCTTTGATTGGGCAGAATGGGTGGCCTAAAATTTGCATATGCGGCTGTCATCCATAAAGGAAGCTAGCAAGGAGCCTCACTTCCAACCTTGTTCCTTCTTGGTTTGGCTCTTCTTATTTCATGTACATAAAGCCCTTCCCCATTGTGATGTTTCACCAGTCGACAAATATGGGACTCCTTTGCCTGTATATTAGTGGACCCGTCTCTTGCTGAGGTTGGAGTCCTATTACCATTTCAATCAGTAGTTTTTGGGACCTGCGATGCACATTCTGAAAAGGTCTAGCCCTCGGGTGCCCCTCTGCCTTAGAGATAAAGTGGTACTAGAAAGAAGAGGGGATGTGTTTCAATTGACACAAGGGCTTGTGATCTGCATTTTCAGCTTCACAGGGATGCCCTTATTGCTGCCATTTTTCCCTTTGAAGTACCAATTTGCCCTGGAAGTTGCTCGATAAAGTGATGCGACCGACGAAGCCTACGATCACGGGTGAAAGTGGGCACACACCTGCGATTTCCCTTTCAATATGGGAGTAATCGAAGTCTTTGCCCTGAAGCAGAACATATACCTAGAGGAGAAGCTCGCCAATTTTGGTCTGCTCCAAATACCACAAAGGTGGCTCTACGACCCATTGGGGGTAATGAGAGATCATTTGAAAAGCAAAAACTTCCATGCCTGTCCTTGCATCAAAATTCTAGAGTAGAGAAATAACCCCAATGGTACGGATCTCGAGTGGCACTTAGAGGAGATGAGGACGTTGCCTCCTTGGCATGACTTCTATCCTATGGAGGTCAAATTCGACCCAGACCAGTACCCATTCCCAACTCCCAACTCCACTTTCTAGAAAAAAGCAAAGGACAATTTAAAAATGGAATTGAAAGACTGGGACGAGGAGCAGTTGAGAGAATGGTGGATTATGAGAGTCCATCATCGAAAGATGAATTCTTACGAGCTTCTAACAATGGATAGGGAATTTGCAATTATGTATCAGACCAATATCGAGTCTTGGAAACCCTTGTCCTTCATCGATTTTGTTCCACCGACCACCCCAAGTTCAGACCGAGGCCTCGGGAAGACTAATAATGTCTCCATGGAAAATGCAGCCAGGGTTGCGCCTAAAGCTTTACTACAGAGTCCATCCAAAGATCTTGAGACAATGATAGAAGAATCAGAGCAACCTCTCAAGAGGAGGAAAAGCAAGGAGAGGGAACCTACCCAGGCACCCCCGAACTTCCCAAAATGACCACGTATAGGCATGCCTAGCGCCCCTGCCAAAAGATCAGTATCGAGTTTGGCCAAAGTGAACGATGGAGGAACTCCACCAAGTGTCGAAGCAATCCCAAACATAGATGTCATTAACATGGAGGAACTCGTGGAAGTCATGGAAGTTGAGAATATCGAGGCCCAAAAGGAACAAACACCAATCACCCAGGAGATCACCATGGCTGCTCTGCTAGGAGGGCATGCAGGTACATTTTCTTCATCCTATGCTCTGGTTGCTCATAAGTCTACCCCAACCCTGATTGAAAGTTCTAACCTGTCTACCCTACCTCCGTAAGGTCAGTCACCTCCTTTTGTCGTGCCCCTAGCTACTCCCCTCGAGTCTTCCGACCAGGACAAACCCGTCGAAGCCACTTCACCTAGCCACACCGCCGGTCCTACAGTCATCAACTAGGGTGAAGCTAATAGTCTAGTATCAAACCCTGAGGCTCATTCCTCCATTGTACATAACGTGCTCCCACTCATCGAAGCCCCCGTCACCCCTGTTGCCAAACCTTCGGGTGAGGCTATCCCTTTCAACTCCCTATATTTGTTCAACCCCTCGGCTTTGGACCCAGCCGCATTCGACTCCGAGCTGTCCTCAATACGGGAGTCCCCATTGGCAAAAAAACTTCTCCAAGCCTGACAGAACACAGAGATAATGTTGAAGGAGGCAAGAAAGAAGAGAGGGCACTCGCTCGCTCAAGTTGAGAAATGTGTCATCTTCGATTTCGAGGCAGGCAAGGTGCATAAAGTAAAGAAGATACCCAAAGTCCAGAAGCCCCTGGATGAAATGACTCCAGTGGACTATGAATATCAAGATAAAGAAAAAGACCTAGAGCATCTGAACGTGGACAAGGAGTCCGCCTCTATGCACATTGGAATTGAGACCTTCAAGGTGCACTCCAACATCACCAACAAGCGCAGGTTGGAAGTCGAGAGTGCTAACATCAAGCTAGAGGAGGAGCTAGCGAGGACTCGCTCCAAATTGGCAGAGGCCAAAGATAAATGCAAGCTGATGCGAAAAGAAGCATATGCCCTAAAGCTATAGATAGCACAACTAGAGTGCACAACTGAGAATCAAGCACAAAGGCAGGCCAAAAATGAGTTGAGGGCCAAGGAGCTTGAAAGTAGGATCTTGCAGGCTTAGATCCAGTTGCACGAGAAGGAAATCCTAGGGCTATTTGACAGGAGAAAAATCAAAGATATTCGCTCACATCTGCTCAAGAATTTTAGGTCTCAGGCTGTCAGTGCCCTTTCAATTTTAGTCTACACCATAGAAGCCCAGGTTGCCACTGTCGAAGGAGGACCAATCATCGAAACGGTCATTCAGAATGTCAGACGCTGACTCAAGCTGGCCCTCAAGATCCAAGATGCAAGGTATCAAGATTTGAAGCTCGCAGCGATGAGCCAGACAACAAGGGATTGGTCAACGACCCAAGCCACAGTCTGCACCTTTTTCTCCATAGCCAAGAACGCTCAAAAGGCAAAAATCCTATTGGACACATTCAAAAGCGAGAGGCGCGCATCGATGGGCTACTTCGAGGACCTCTTCTCCTTAGGCTTCCCGAGTTTCATGGATGATTATGGGAAGCCATTAGCCACGAAAGAAATCATGCCAAAGTGGCAACAGTTTGAAGGTGATGTTTCAGAGATAGACGAGTGGGCCAAACCAATAATAGAGAAGCAAGTTTCTGATTACATATTGAAATATTGTAGAATCATCGCTTCCTTAAACGATCTATATACCAGGTCCCAACATGCAAAAATTGGGCATATCGATAGGTTCCGCACTTTGGTTAGGTCCCTGGAGAATGAAGAGCTGTTCACAAAAAGTGTTTGGTCTTAGGTTTGCTGAACCTTGAAGAATATCCATGTTCGCCTGGCCCCACTGCCAACGGCTGAAGATGTAGCATAAGTAATGGCGCCTAGAGAAGAAGCAGTGGCGAAAGAAGAAGAAGAGGGAGGACAAGCTGTGGAAGCACCCCTAGAAAAAGAACAAGGAGAAGGGTCTGGAGGTGACTCTGGCCCAATGGATAAAAGCTGAGGGTTCTACCATTGAGATGAGCTCATTGCCCCACGAGCCACCAAGAATGTTGATAATATTGTCACATTCCACCAAGGGGCAGAAAATTTAAAACTTTATATGATATTTGTTTTGGTTGAAAGTTTTCTTTGTTATAGCAATTTTGATTTCCCTATCACCCCCTGGTGAACAAAATGAAAAGAAAAGAACTTTGGGCCCGAAGCACTTCAAACCATCACTTCAGGTAAGAAGTTTTCTGAGAAAGCAAAAGAAACACTTTGCACCCGAAGCATTCCCAACAGTTACTTCGGGTGAAAATTTTGCGAAGTGGCATCCAAGTAAGTTTGCTGAAGAAGAAAAGATAGCCTGAATCAGCTAAGGCAAAGAAAATACTTCACCCTTGAAGTATTTCTAAAATCCACTTTGGCTAGATTTCTCCCGAAGCAGTATAAGTCGAGAAAGTGTTTCAGCCAAAACTCCCCTGAACCACCTTTTCAAAAGAAGATTGGCCCAAAGCATTTTTTCTGACCCATCAGTGAAGTGGTTTTGCCATCGAAGTAGTGAAGGATAGAAGAAGATCGGCTTCGGCACTCCATGCCCCCGAAGTAATTTTGTGAAGTGGAAATTAGCGAGGCGCTTTCTAGGAATGCTTCCCAAGTTGGGCATTTTCCCGAGGCAGTTAGAGAGCCTCATAAATTTGTATTTTCTTGCCCGATAAGCCCGTTGCTCATTTTTGGCAATTGGATGCAAAGTATCAGTCTGATAAGGAGAGCCTCGCAAGCATGGCCACCACTCGAGCACCACACCTACGATCCGAGGACACCCAGGTGGCTCATTTAATGCATATTTCCCCAGTTGACTCGGTCACCATTACTAGTTTTGGTAGCCGATTTGAGAGATCATCCGCAGCAACAACGAGGAGCCGATTTCTCAGGGCCTGAGGGTGTACTCCATCATTTTTGTAATAATGATTTAGAGGGCCGGGTCCTCTATAAAAACCCAATATTTGTAATGTAAAATGGGGGGGAAATTTCTGCTAGAAAGCTGCTGTAACTTGATGTCCGACGTCTAATACTAAAGATTTTTGTACTCCATTTCTCTCTTTTATGCTGCCTTCTGTGCTTAATTCTTTTGTCCATTCGCACTCGTATACCGAGACTACGAATCATGAATTCGATGTGCGATTGGGGACTATACCCTAAAATTCACCCTGAAGGATACATAGGAGAGGAAAAACGTCCTTGTTGCCTTCTTTTATGCTGCCTGGTGGATCGAGGTTTCTGTTATTCCCTCGTCTTAATCACTGTTACTCTGAACCCTGAATTCCAGTGAGAGAGAGAGGAGAACCCTACGAACCCATCCAGAGGATACATAAGAAGGTCGACATTGCATTTATTTCATATATTCTTGGTGTTATTTGCTGCTATTCAAGTTATTAGTGAGTGATCGTGCTTCCTGTTCTTCCCCACATTGAATCATCAATCTCTAACCCTTACCCCTTTTTGTTTCTTTCTCTAACCCGAACTCCTTTTATCTCTTTCCTGCACTCTTATATCAAACCCCGAAAGTAGATTAGTCTAGGAGCCGGCCTTATCCAGATATTGGCATGAGGGGCATCTCTTCTCTTCGGCCTTTCAATGTTGGTCGCAGGTCCAGGGCACGCAAACCCATCGAAAGTCCTTTCCTATGCGAATTTGATGACCAACAGTTCCAACATCAGGATCTCAAGGATCTGGTTGCCCAATGGTGGGAAAAAAAGTATAATGGTTCGAAACTGGCCCAAGTGGCATGTAAAATAAGGAAGGTGAAGGCTAACATTAGAGAGTGGAACAAAACTTCCTTTGGCAATATTTTTGTTAAAAAGGTAGAACTAAAAGACAAGATAAATGAACTACAGGAGAAGCTGAAGTCAGAGTAGCTTACAAAGGATCTGAGAAATCAAGAGAAATAGTTGTTAGCCGAATACCACACGATGCTAGGATTTGAAGAAACCTTTTGGAGGCAAAAATCTAGACTACATTGGTTAAAGGAGGGTGACAGAAATACAAAGTTCTTCCATGTCTCTAATCTTTTCCACAGGAGTACTAACAAAATTAAGGAGATCAAGATGGCCGATGGATATAATACCAAAGATATGGAAGACATAAGGAGGGAAGCGGTTGAGTACTTTAAATCATTGCTAGAAGATGTAAATATGACTATTGAAGAAGAGGACTCTTTGTTGGCTGCCATTCCACCACTCGTAACTGAGAATCTTAATGGATTCTTACTTAGTCCTTTCACAAAGGAGGAAATTAGGAAGGTGGTTTTTGACATGGATGGTAACAGCTCCCCAGGACCGGATGGCTTCCCCGTAGATTTCTTCTAGAAGTTTTGGGATATCCTAGGCAATGATGTAGTGGAAGCTATAATTGAGGCTCAAAAGGACATGGAAATCCCAGAAGGAGTTAATGTTACATTTTTAGTCCTCATCCCTAAACTAGTGGGAGCAATGGAATTTTCTAGTTTTTTCCCTATCAGTTTATGTAACACTCTGATGAAGATTCTCACAAAAACAATCGCCAATAGGCTGAAGGTTATCCTTCCTTTCATCATTGATATGAACCAAGGAGGCTTTGTGAAAGGGCAACAAATACTGGATGGTATCATCACAATTCATGAGGTTATTCATTCAATGGTGGCTAGTAAGGAAGCAGGTATGTTACTAAAGCTTGATATGAATAAAGCCTACGACCGGGTCTCATGGCGATTCCTCACCAAGATTTTGGGTAAGTTTGGTTTTTGTCCCCAGTGGATTAAGTTGATTTTTAGTTGTATCTCTACTACAATATTTTTTGTCATGGTGAATGGGTCACCCTCCGATTACTTTAAGAGTGAAAGGGGGTTGTGACAAGGAGATCCTTTGTATCCATACTTGTTTATTATTTTAGCGGAAGCATTGGGTAGGAAAATTTTAGCAACGATGGCAGATGGTTGATTGCAAGGTTTTAAACCAGCATCAACAGCAGAGCCAATGTATCACCAACAGTTTGTGGATGACACAATCATTGTGTCCAAAGCCTTGATGCCTCAGGATAGGAAGCTGAAGAGAAGTCTAACCAAGTATGAGACAGAAGCAAGAAAGTACATAAACTATAAGAAGAGTAGCATCTATTTCTTTAACACGCCTGGTGGGAGGGAGGAAAGAATAGCTAACCTCTTCGGTTGTGGAAAGGAGCTTCTACCAACAACTTATCTAGGCATGCCTATGTTCGAAGGAAGAATGAAGGCTACATTGTGGAACTCAGTCATTGACAGGATCTCCAAAAAGTTAGCAGGGTGGAAGGGTAGCCTTCTCAGCTCCACAGGAAAAGCCTTATTAGTTCAAACTACTTTACAGAGCATTCCAATTTACTACATATCTCTATTTAGAATGTCTGCAAAGGTCTGAGCTACATTGGAGCAAATTCAATGCAACTTCTTGTGGTCAGGTTCAGAGGAGAGAAAGAAAATTTCACTGGTAGCATGGAATCAGGTGTGTGTAAGCAAGGATCAGGGGGGCCTGGGGCTAAAGAGAATGAAAGAAATGAATCAAGCTCTGATTGGAAAATAGGTATGGATATTTATCAATAATTATCAATTGGGATGGGTAAAACTTCTTAAGGCAAAATATATCAAAAATAATCAGGACTTCTTGAAAGCTGATAATCTCCCTAGAGGATCCTATTTTTGGAATTGTTTGCTCGAATGTCGGGAGGTAGTCAGGAAAGGCATCAGATGGAGAATTGGTAATGGAAGACAAGTGGAATTTTGGCAAGACCCATGGTTGGAAGAGGCCCCTCTGAAAGATAACTTAGACCTTTAGGTCCTCCAACATAAACTTTTAGAGGAAATGGGAGGAAAAGTAGGGGATTTTATTGTTGTAGCACAGGAAACTTCCTCTTGGAAGAAAATCACAGTTCATAATCTGTCAGAGCAAGATAAGGTGGCCCTAACCAAACTCAATGATGCTTTAAGGGTGTTCTCGATCATTCTTGGGGAAGGAAGAGACAAGACGATTTGGGGCAAAACTACAAGTGGGATCTATTCAGTAAAAACTGCCTATAAGTTAATCCACTCAGGATTCAATGGCTGGACTCCGATTTCTATTATTTGGTTAAATAATTTAACCCCAAAAATAGCTTTCTTATTTTTGTTGGCAGTTCAAAATAAGATTCTAAAAACAGATAATATGCAAAGGAGAGGTTTCCAATTCATCAATCGATGTATCTTGTGTGAGAAAGTGATAGAATCTGTAAGTCATATATTTCTAACTTGTGAATTTTCTTGTACAGTCTTCCAAATGATCCTGTCCAAATTTCATATAGATTGGGTCTGTCCAAATAGCATGTCTAACTTCTGCATACAGTGGGCTTCCCCCTTTCGGGTGAAACTTTTGACTTGGCTCTAGAAGCTCAGCTTACCCCATTTTTTATGGGGGATATGGAATAAGAGAAATAAGAGAGTATTTAAAGGACGTAAGAAAGATCCCATGTTATGTGGTAATAAAATAATCAGAGCTTTGAAAGAAAACTGAAAAACTTTCTTCTTCAAAAATGAGACCATGTCTCTAAAGGAAATGAGGATTTTGTGGAACTGGGGAGAGGAAATTCCAGACCTAGTCATTACAACCAACCCATGGGATGGTGTCAAGTGGATACCCCCACACAAAAGTGGGTTAAGTTTAATTTTTATGGGGCAACTAAAGGAAATATGGGGGCTGTAGGAGCAGGAGGAGTTCTGAGAAATGAGGAAGGAAAAGAGGTCCTTGCCTTTGCAGAGCCTTTGGGAAGTCAAACAAATCATTTTGCAGAAGCTCGAGCCTGCATGTAGGCAATGAGAATTGCCAGACTTGAGGGTTATAAGGAAGTTATCTTTGAAGGGGATTCACTTAATATAATCAAGGCAATTAAGGGGGATAAAGACCCCAGCTATACCATCTTGGAGCTTATCCTAGAAGCAAAGATTCATAAATCTCATTTGGTTAATGCTCGAATCCAACACACCTTCAGAGAAGGGAACCAGGCAACGGATCTAATGGCAAATATTGCAGTTTTTGTTGGGGAGATGCAAATTTGGAAGGATAACTTCCCTCAAGAACTATTGGTATTGGCTTCTAGAGAAGAGCTAGGATCAAACCTGTTAGAGCATCAAGAGATCAGAGGGGTCGATGATGAGTAATCCGACAGATGGAATTATGCAGAAAAGGCATCCCATTTGCTGGGGCCTGGGAGATGTCAAGTGTACAGTACAACAACCTAGTGGTATTAGTAAGTGCTAGGTGTTGTTTGGTTTTTGTTTTATCCTGAATAGTCAAGTGACAAGTATAGGACTGTGGACTCTAAGTATGGCTTAATGTGGGTCTTAGAAAGATCCATTTTGTATTTTGATTATATGGGCTTGATGCTAGAACTAGCCCATTTTGACTATGTAAAAGGTTTGTGGACCTTATAACCACCTCTACCTTATACCAAAAAAATGTATCCACAATCCATTGATAAATTCCAAACCAACTTATCCTTTCATGTAAAAATTGGTAAATAAAACTCTTGGAGCATCTTTTAATGCAATTTGTGTGAGATCCTCTCCTTCAACTAGGTTACTAAAAGAAATCCACAATTTGGAGTTTTTTCTCATAATAATATAGACTTTGACCTTTGTACCTTTACATGCTAGGCATACTTGAGCCAATGGTTGCCATTTTGAGTCATAGATAAGAGGATAAGAATTCAACCAAACATTTGACCAAAAATTTGGACAACTCCCCTCATTTATTGACCATCTAATATGTTTCTTTATCAATTGCAAACTCTTTGATATGAAGTTACATGTTAACTATTCTTTGGATAGACTTATTTTCCTAAATAATTCCATTGCATAAAGAGAACCTATATATTTTTGAGGTAATATTTTTACCCAATTCTTTCCTTGATCTTTGAATAATCTCCACCTAATTTTTGCTCCTAATGCTAAATTTTAAAAGTCTATAATTACGCAAGTTTGCTCCTACAATATTATTTCCTTTGGAAACCCTATCCCACTTACAAAGAGGAAACCTAAATTTTTCCTCACAATATTTCCATAGAATTTCTCTTTGAATTTTATCAAATTTTTATGCAATACCTATTGGTAGTCTTGAAAATGACATCATATAAATATGAATAGATTGCAATGTAGTCTTTGTGAGTTGTAGCATTTCTACAATGTTTAAGAACTTACCTTTCCAACCTACCAAGTAGGATTTCATTCTATCCAAAAAAGAGATCCAAAGCTCCATTTTATTTCCTTTATATGACACAGGAATACCCAAGTAGGTCGATGGAAAAATTTCAATTTTAAACCCTAAAATATTCACAATAATTTTTATAAATATAAGGTAAGATTAATTAAAAAAATCCTAGATTTTTTACTATTTACCAACTATCTAGTAGCCTTCTCATAGCATGATAATATTGATTTAAACACAATGGGCTCACTAAGGGTTGGCCCAAAATAAAAGTATCATCAACAAATTGGAGATGATATTTGAAGGGACCATTTTTTGTAACTTGAATACCCTTGATTTTTCCTTCCATGTTTACCTTTGAAAAGGATCTCTCTAATGATTTTGCAAAAATAATGAACAGATAAGGAGAAAATGGATCACCTTGATGAAGTCCACAAAATGACTTGAAATAACTAGTAGGAGAACCATTGATCAAAATAGAAAATTTTGTAGTGATATAACAATATTTAATCCACTCACACCAACTATAATCAAAGGCAAATTTTTTGAGAATAACATGTAGAAAATTCTAGGAAATCCCATTATATGCTTTATTCATATCTAATTTCAAAAGCAAACCTAATTTTTTCATGGAATGAAGAGAATGTATGGCCTCTTGGGCAATAATTATACCATAAAGCTTTTTTTTACCATGAGCAAAACCACCTTGTTCTTCTGAGGGAAAACATCCTAGAATGCCCTTCAATATGTTTACCATAATTTTTAAAATGATCTTATAAATCATATTATAAAGGCTTATTGGATGAAAATTATCAAAATATTTTCCGTCACCTTTCTTGGGAACCAAGGTAATAAAAGTAGCATTGATCTCAATTATTATAGCCTTCCTTTTTTGAGCCTTTTCAACTACAACTAACATATCACTCTTCAATAAATCCTAAATTTTTAAAAATAAAATTACAAGAAATCCATCAGGGCTAGGTGCCTTGTTAGGATATAAAGAGAAATACTTCATGGAGTTCCTTGATAGATATTTTATCCATCAAGCTTTCATTTTGTCCCTAAGTGATAATTGATAGAATATTTTGTAGAATTTTTTCTTGTGCCTCATCTTGCCTAGAATTTGACAAAATAGTTTTGAAATAATTAATAGCTTCCTTCCTTATATACTCTTCATCCTCAATATTTCTTCCATTTGGAGTTATAATATTTTTGATATTATGAATAGAAAATTTTATTTTTGTTGTAGCATAAAATAAATTGTACTTCTACATCCTTCCTTGAGCCATTTCTCTCTATATTTTTGAAACCAATATGACTCCTCCTTTTTCAATGCATTATGATAATAAGAAAGTAATTATTTTTATTTCACATAAGAATCCTGATCCATTTAATTAATCTCTACTATCTCTTGTAGATTTTTGAGCCTGGATTCAAATTTTATCTTTTATTTAAAATTGTTACCAAAATATTTGGCATTCCATATCTTCATTTGATCCTTTAAATATTTCAAATTTTGAACAAACTTGTGTTAGATTTTGATGCTTAATACTTAAAACAAAATAACCACAAGATCTAATATAAAGTTATTGTATGAAATATAAGTCAATTGTAATATTCTAAACATATAAACTCATAAATAAATTCTGCAACAACTCAAAGTTCCATTAACAAATGCTCACAAAAATAGTATCTTGATAGAATAAAGATCTCCAATACACCATACTTCCACACACTCTCACTCTACATTGTGTCTCTCTCTCTCACACACACATAAACACATATATAATAGAATGTGACTCTTCATATGGAGTACTCTTGTCCTTCACACTTCTTGAGACTCTTCACTTTCTAACTCTATTAACTCATGTACATATGGACTATTATGTACATTTACATTATTAAATACTTTGCACATTCTAATAATACTTGTGTGTTTATTATATTGCATAAAGTAAATACATAATATAATATAGGACACTCTCCCAATATAAATATGTATCCAAGGTGGTACATTAGCATGTACCAAATAATGTAATATATGCTAACAACCCCTTGTATTACATTATTTGGTTATTGAAGACTTTAGTCTTCAATATGGTCTTCATTTTGATCTTGGAGCTCATGCTGTCTTCTCTTGCTTTCTCTAGTCTATTGCCTTTCTGTATACTAATCAAATGAATGGTTAGTATATTCCAGTATTTGTGCTTTCAAGATTACAAGTTTCTTGAACTCTTTCATAGTCATAAAATTCTTGCATAAGGGTATTTATTTTTCCTTTGTCTTTAGAGTCATATGACCCTTTATTTTCCTATATAAAAACTTTTGCTTCATCATCTCTATTCTTTGATTCTTCATTAGTTTATTTACAACCTGCTTAAGCTTCTTTGATTTTTTGTGTATGAACATGGAAGATAAGTTTAGATCATAATTGATCCATTTTTATATTCCTTGTTTGATAATATAACGTTGTTACTTTCCATTTATGAATTTAAAATCAATAGTCATATTTTGATCCATAATTTGAGAAACCTAAAGAATTTTGGTAGCCAATCCAGGAATAAATACAACATTAATTAGATTGACTAGAACATTTTTTATTCCTTTTAATTCATAAGTATTACTATCTCCTATAGCAACCAATTTCTCATTTGCTTTAGAATGTATGTACCAATAATCCATTGCTTTGAATGATATATATTTCAGCCTTTAAAACCTTTGAGTTGAATATGTTAAAAATAGAGTTTATTCCATCATTTGGGTTATGTAAATGTATCTTCCAAGGTACTTACTTAGGAAGTTAAATTACTTTAGGGGGAAGTTATCTAGTTACTTCATGCAATGTAATAAATGCACAAGTGTAAATGTGCAAGTTGTATATGTGCAAGTTGTCCCTTGCACAACTAGGTAGAGTGTTGGCCAAGGAAGCTATCTTTCTATATAAGAAAGGCCTCATTGTTATATAGATATAAAGTTGGGGGAAATAGTCAGATAGTGTAGCTTAGAGCATAGTACAGTTCTATGTACATCATTATCCATTGGTGATGGGTGTAATGTAGTTCAATAGCTTTATTAATGGAGTGTGCATTTCCTTCACATCTACATTGTATTATTTTATATGATTTCTATTTACAACATATTTTAGTTATCTATAAGATTTACTTTATTTTATATTATTTTGCATCTTGTGATTGATATCTCCCAAGATTTGTTACATCAAAATATAATAGTGGTATCAGAGATACAATAGATCTAGCCATAGTAGTTTAATAGGAAAACCACCATTATTATTGATCCTGAGTTTTTTTGTCAATCTAACACCCTGTTAGACCAACCACTGTTAAAAAATCTTAGAAGAGTCTAGGTGGTAGAATTAGGGAGAGTCACAAAGTTAGGACTGAAAGAAATATCAACTCTAGAAATATTGAGATTACATTTGACTAGAGTATCTTCCATAGAGTTGCAAGAAAAACTCATGAAGACTAGGACTTAGCATTCAATCCACTAGATTGACAAATCATCTAGTGAAGATCATTTAAGATATTTAAATTCTATTAACTATTGCCTAAGTTTCTTTTGTTGTAGAAAATAAATTCTTAGAGGATTGGGACTCCTCCTACAAAAAAATCTAGGAGACTCCAAATTCATTGCCTAAAGGTTAGCATAACTTCATAGTGCAGAGATTAGTTCCTTGTGCAAGAAAAGAATACCATAAAAGAAGACTTCTAGTGAAGAGTCATGGTGAAGTCAGGAGACTAAATATCTCCATTACTGGATTGAAGAACTTCACAATTGAAGAACAAGCCATAGAAGCCTTGATACAAAAAGGCCATAGAATCCTTGAAAAAAAGGCCATACATTCCTTGAAGAAGCCACAAAAATCTTGATACTAAAAAGGCCATAGAAGCCTTAATACTTAAAAAAGTCCATAGAAGCCTTGATACTAAAAAGGCCATAGAAGTCTTGATACTGAAAAAGGCCATAGAAGCCTTGGTATTAAAAAATGCCATAGAAGCCTTGATATTGAAAAAGACCACAGAAGCCTTGATACTGAAAAAGACCATAGTAACATTGATCCTGAAGAAGAATTCAAAGAGAATATTTGATTAAAAAGTAGACTAATTATTTTAATACTAATACTTTGTTGTAGGAAAAGAAGATTCAGTGAGTTGAGAAACTTCCTACAAGAAATTTAGGAAGAGTATATTGTTCAGAATCAACTTAGCACTTGAAGAAAAATTGAAGAGATCAGGCAAAGATATCGGTGAAGAACTTCCAGTATTGGAAGAAGAAGGTCTAGGTGAGTCCTGCTCAAATTTATAAGTAGAAGAATCATAGATTCAAAAGAAGATATTACCACCAACACTTCCAAGAATAGAATGTTTAAGAGAAGGTCTCAAGGAAGACCATCAAAAGCTATAATATCGAAGACCTAGGAGAGGTCTCAAGAATAATCTAGAAAAAGGCATGTAGAGCCTTGATGAATATCATCAAAAGAGTTCTTAGGATAGCTCATTGGAGAAATCCACTACCAAGGAGAAGACCCTAATAGTGAAGGACTTGGGAAAATTATCACCATCTGAAAACAAGCCCAAGAGAAGAAGAATTTGGTAAGGAGTGTCAAATATGTGAAGAAGAATTTGGCAAGGAGTGCCAAATATGTGAAGGAGAATTTGGCAAGGAGTGTCAAATCCCAAAAAAAGATCCTGCTTGAAGTCAGAATTCGACAAGAAGAGTTGAAGATAAAATAAGCTCACCAAATCTTGGAGATAACCTCTCACAACAAGAATTCACCACTTTAGAGATAAATACTTCTCCAAATCTACAATAAAAGGAGAAGAGCACAAGAGGAGAACAAGCCACCAAATCCTAGGCTTGTGAAAGAAATTTTAAGACCATCATTTGGTGAAGGAGTTTTTTAGTATAGTCTATAAAGAGCTGTAATATCCTACTCGAAGCAACAACTTGGTGATCCTAGACACTAAGATTTACATCCTCTACAAAAGAAGCAAAATATCTACATAAAAATTCAAAAGGTAAGCAAATTTTGGTGCAAGTAGATTCATTAATTGGATTACTTATAAAAATTTTTAGAGAACCTATATTTGGATAAAAGTTGCAATAATAAAATTGGATTATAGTCTTCAAAAGTGTAAAAGAAAATAAAGGTTATTTTTAAGGTTTATTTGCACAATAATTAGGATTTGATTTGATTTTCTAATTTCTTCTATCAACTATCTATTATCTATTCTATAAAAATAAAAAGAAGACTAAGTCCTAAAGTACAAAATTATAGTGAAATTACAGAATAATTATTAATGGTTCATTTTAAATTATTCTTGATTAGTTATAGTAAATTTTATTAAGTGCATTATATTGAGAGTTTATTGGAGTGATAAGGTGAAATTTTTAGTGCATTAAAAATAAAGTCTATTAGATTTATTTGCACTATTATACTGCTCTCAAAAGAATTTAGTTTTGTATTTTTTTAAGGGTGCAAAATATGATTTGTATCATGTGTCTAAAGACACTATTAAAGCACATAAATCTGCAACACATAGTGACCAAGTGAAGCCACCAAAATAGGTTATAATCCTCCAAAATTTGTAGAAGAACACAACTAACCAAAAACAAAAATAGAAGCTTCAATTATTGAGACTTTGTGAGTCTCAAATCCAAAGCATTACAAGGTTATATGCAAGAAAAGAAAGTGCATAAAATTGCATCAATTAAAGAGCTATCTATTGTTATCTAAGATTGAATTTTTTATCAAAGTGTCCATGAAAAAAGGAAAAGGTGTCTACTCATAAAATGCAACCTCAAAACCCTTATACTGCAGAAAAATCTGCCACAAAACTAGAATTTCATATATGAAAAAAGGGTGCAAAAGAAGGTGCATTAAAGGAGATTTATATACAATTTATGGTACATTTTATTGCACTAATATAATATGATTTTTACAGCAAAAGAGCATATTTGAAAGTGCCTCAAAAGGCACAATAACTACAGGGTAAATTAGCCAAGGAAGGCTGAACATCAACACTCTTCTTCCCATGAAAATGAGCCACTCAAAGGGCTCATATTGGACATACAAAGTAAAAATTAAATCCCACATAAGGCTATCATCAAGCTACATTTATGTAGAAAAAAAGAGTGCAAATATACAAATAAAAGACATAAAAATATATAAAGGAATGGACACATTGGAGGCATAGAAGACAAGAAGCAAAGGTGCTACATTCAAGATCTTAAACTAGGAGAAGATCATCCACCAAAGGAAGCACCAAAATCGGTATTCAAAGCTCCATAGCACCTTGGTAATCCACTTGTAGAAGAAAATATTACTTGCTACTCAAGAAACATAGCAAAGTAAAGGAATTGCATATGAAAGGACTTAAGGAGTTATATTCTCCTTGGAATATATTACAGGAAAGGTCTTCATGTAGAGAGTTTGAATTCCACTTGGAATAAACTTTATAAGGTACCATTTCATCTCTCAACGCTCAAGAAACCCCATGCAGGAGTTACAGAGAATATCAAGAAAGTGGTGACACTTGTTATCCTCCAAAAGCTTCACAAAAGTGCTCACACAAGTGCCCATACATTATAGAATGACCAAGAAGCATTGAAAAAGGAATTGGTATGTTAAAGAATGATAGGAGCGCTCATTTGTAATGGTGTGACACTTGTCACAAATACTATGATTATTCCTCCAT
The DNA here is from genome assembly GCA_028583015.1 of Wollemia nobilis. Classification (NCBI taxonomy): domain Eukaryota; kingdom Viridiplantae; phylum Streptophyta; class Pinopsida; order Araucariales; family Araucariaceae; genus Wollemia; species Wollemia nobilis. The sequence continues at coordinate 21,997,224 of JAQPPZ010017235.1, forward strand.
AAAATTTTCCCAAAGTCCAAAGTTCAAAAAATAGCAAATCACGGTCAAAGCCATTTGAAGTACAACATGGAAGGAAGGAAGAAGGAGCATTAAAGGCTCTTGGTCTTGAAGGTTAAACCTTCATATTTTTACAGCACCTACATTCCATCATTGAAGACAAGTAATTCCAAAGCATCTCCATTGATTCTAGCACCAAATATGATCTTAATACTACTATTATATCTAGCCAAGGAAAGCACCAAATAGAGAGGATATTTAGCATCCAAAGGTAATATTTAGTTCCATTTTATTACTGCTTTTATTTTTGGAAAAATAAGTGTTATAAGCTAAGGTAAAATATTAGATTTTGAAAGCAAAAGCTATAAGGGATAACTTATCAGATTTAAATTCTATTTGCAGTTTAACCTAGGATAAATAAGGAATTGTACTTGGATTAAATTATTTGAAATTTTTCAAATATTATTAATTTTATAATTTTCTAAATTTGGGAGCCATAAGGGTTACTCCATCAAATTAACTTATTGGAAATTAGAAACAATCCAAGGGATGTAAAAATAGGTTATTAAATTTTTTACTAAGGTTGGAAAATTATATTTTTCTTGTCTCAAATAGTCTAAAAAGGGATAAAAGAAGTCCAACATTAAAACCTCTTCAAAAATTAAAAAGTGCTTAGTTCAATAGGAGTAATAAGGTGTTAATAAGTTGATTTTTAATCTTTACAAAATTTGTACAAAATCAACCAAAATTGAGCTATAGTTTTATAGAAGCACTATATCATAATACAAAAATCTCTAGGGAGACATAAGGAAGTCCACAAAATCTAAGAATTTATATTGGGAAAATTCAAATGGTATTCAACAAATTCTTCCTAGAAAAATCTCATCTACTCAAGGGACCAAATTATTTCTCTTGGAAAAATAAAGTGAAAGCAATCTTAGTATATGAAAATTTTTGGGATATCATCAAAGGAAAAACACAGAGACCTACTACAGGTGAAACTGAAATCCTAAAGTTTGAAGAAAATTAATCAAAAGCTTAAGTGATAATAACTTTTCCTATAAATGATGAGTTTCAACCATATATCAATTCAGCCAAAACATCTTCAAACACATGGACAAGCCTAGAGAAATTTTTTGAAGGAAAGAATAAGGCAACTATCCTTCATCTCTAAACTCAACTTCACTTATTAAATATGAATAGCTGAGAAAGCATAGAACTGTTCCTAAGGAAGGTAAAAAAAATTAAATGGAAATTATTGAGCTTAGGAGAATAAGTTAATGATGAACTTCTCACTCAAGTAACCATGAGAGCGCTTAAATACAAGTATAAAAATTTGGTCATATCTTTACTGATTTTAAGCAAATATACTTCTTTTGATGACCTAGTCAATAAAATTCAAGAATATGAAGTAGAAAATATTGTGAAATATGAGATGAGTAACATTGCATTGGCATCAAAATATAATCCACACAAAAATATTTCTTCTTTAGCAAGAGTATGAAAAACATGGTATTGTCATATATGTAGAAAGAAAGGTCATAATACCAGCTATTGTAGATACAATCCCAAAAATCGAAGGCAAGGGAATCATATGAATAATGGGAATCAATTTCAAACTCAACAATATCAAAGGAACCCTTATTAGCAGTAATTTCAAAGACCAACCAATTATCTTCAACTGGAATATCATAAGAGAAATCATAAGGGACACCTGGTTTAGGGGATAGAAGAAATTGAAGAACTAGAAGAACCCACAAATGCCTATGAGGTGAAAACTCTATCAAAAAATGCTACATATTATAGAGACACTAATTATTTGCTTGAATAGATTACAAAGAATACACAGGAAGAGTAAAAATATCAAGATGAAGAAGATCCATATTGAAGACTAAAGTCTTCAATACCCAAATAATGTAATACAGGGGGTGTTAGAAATAGAGTTTATTCCATAATTTGGGTTATGTAAATGTATCTTCCAAGGTACATACTTAGGAAATTAGATTAATTTAGGGGGAAGTTATCTAGTTACTTCATGCAATGTAATAAATGCACAAGTGTCAATGTGCAATCTATATATGTGCAAGTTGTTCCTTGCACAACTAGGTAGAGTGTTGGCCAAGGAACCTATATTCCTATATAAGAAAGGCTTCATTGGTAGATAGATATAGAGTTAGAGGACATAGTTAGATAGTGTATCTTAGAGCATAGAACAATTTTATGTACATCACCATCCATTGGTGATGGGTGCAATGTATTTTTGTAGCTTTATTAATAAAGTGTTAATTTTATCCATAACTACGTTGTATTGTTTTATATAATTTATATTTACAACATATTTCAGTCATCTAGAAGATTTAATTTCTTTCATATTATTCTACATATTATGATTGTTATCTCCCAAGGCTCGTTACATCAAAAGCTAACATAATCCCTTTTGTCTCCCAAATTTCAAAAATATAATTTCTCAATTCTAAATTTCAAAAACCTATGTTGGTGTTGAATTCCTTATAACTCCCCAATTAGAAATTTAGAAATTCTATAAAAGATATTTGCAAGTTTTGTATTCCTAATTTGATGTAGGAAACCTTATTTCTCCAAATTAAACTATTTGCAAATATTTCTATGCAACTTGAATTTCAAAATAGAATAAAGTAATTTCAAAACCTTTGAAATAGAACTTCTAAGTTATAATTCATCAATTCATTTTATTATTTCTCATTAAATTAGCCTTAATTGTAATAATATTATTCCTTATACCTCATTAATATTTGCAAAGGATTAAATCAATTCAAATATTTTATACCTCCTTGTATATGGCATGCTAAATTTGGGTCTTCAAATATTTGACCTCCTTCTATGTATTCACTAGTCTCTCTGTCCTCCAATATTGGATCTTCAAGTAACCCAAGTTTTATAGGTGATTTGGAGAGGAAACGATAATCCTCCAAGGGAGGTCCCAGGTTCAAATCTCCACTCTACCAAAAAGTTGAATCAGGTACCAAAAATCCAATTGATAACCAGGGTAGAGTAGGGTCGAGCATGACTCCCAGGCAACTTTGATGATGTAGAACCCCTTGGTCATGGTCTCTCAGACCAAGGTAGTCCCGCAAAGGGTTTTTCACTTAAAAAAAATATTGGTTCTTCAAGTATTTGACCTCCTTCTACATATTTTATAGCCTCTCTATCCTCAAATATTCTCTCCTTTATGATGCACTCCACGTTATTCAAGAACTTTGAAATATCACTTCATGGAACTTGGCTCTCATGCATTAATTGTTTGTAAAAAATTATTCCTTCTCCCATGAAGGTGGTTGGCATTCCTTCTATGACATGACATGGGGCAAAAAATATCTTCACTTCCTCATAATGTTGTTACCAAGTGGTTCTTGACATTCGAACATTAAAATTTTGATTCCTTTTTGACCTAACACTATGTATGACCTTTACAACTTTTTATGTCCCGAGTAAATAATTTTCTAGGGGCTTTGTAATTGCACCAGATGAAATGGTACTCAATTGTTTTGTTCTATGATGATTTTGCTTCAACCTAATGGCTCTTTGACTCCTTCCTTAATGGTTTTTCAACTTGATGCTATTCCTTGGTGCTCTCTTCAATACAAGTGTTTTCTCTCCCTTATGGTGGTTACAAATATGAAATCTTTCATCTTCATTACAATAGTTATGTGCTCAAGTGATTTTACCTACTTTCAATGTATCTCTCAACTCTCCATGATGTTTTCTCAACTTCTAATACTTCTACTCCTATCAATACTTATGCTTCCTCCTTTCTCGGTGGCTCTTCTACCTTGCATGGTGGCTCTTCCTAGGTAACTCTTGGATTCTTGTCCCCCTATGCTACAATTTTTCATATTTGTTCTAACAACACCTTGATTTATCTCTTATGGAACTCAAAATTCACTTTCCAGTGGTCCTTCCTCATTTTATAGGCTTTCTATCCACCAATGAGGTTTTAGGTTCCTTTTTCTCCTACCTCCAATGTTTGGTTTGTTCTCTTTGAACCACTCTTTTTCTTGCTCTATAATCTTACTGTTTGGTTAATATTTCACCAAGCTTATACTCATTTTTTTACTCTTTATAACTATTCCTTTTATTGTAGATTCTAATATGGTGAAGACTCTTTATTTTAACTCCTATTCACTACCTTTAATGGTGCGACCTTTAATGGTGCAATATGGTGCTTCCAAATATTGCTATAAAAAACTCTTTAATGCTTAAACAAAATACTTTTTAGAACACTAATTTGTAGTCCTCTTTTAATATTCTTACTTTCTTACTTGCTTTCTTCTTTGCTATCCAAAATTGTTGTCCACAAAATCCAAAAATTGTAGCTTTATTCCTTCTCCAAATGCTGCTCAAAATCCATATTTTTATTATTCAAATTATGCTATCTAAATCTCTGAAACTCGTGGCTATCTTCCTTATCAAAATGATATTCAAATTAAGCTCCTATATTCTTAAAAATATGTTGTCTAGAACTCTGTAATTTGCATCTCTAGTTACTACAAAAAAAACCTATCTCCTAGCTGTCCAAAATATAGCTTTATCTCCTTCCAATGCTACCCAATATCCTACAAAATTGCTATCCAAAAAGCTTTTGATTTGCAACTATTTTATTCTCATATTTCAGCCCTCAAACTTCTGAATTTTTTTAGCTAATTTCCTTCTCCAAATTCTATCCAATATTTATGGAATTTGCAGCTTTCAATCCTGCCCATAATGCTATCTTCTCAGTGTCTAAAATTATGTAGTTTTGTAGCTATAAATGCAGTCCAAAATACTGCCTCTAAATCCTTCAATTTGCTTCTTTTTGCTGTTAGCAAACTCTACAAATTCTGCCTTAAAAAACTGCAATATCCTTCACAAATCAGACTTCAAAATCTTAATGGTTTCCTTTAAACTTCTCAATTTGGTGGTCTCTTCTATCTTCTTTATCCTCCTTAGCTGTCGCTGAATTATGTCTTCAAATTTGGCCTCTTTTCTGGCCTCTTCTTCAAGAATCTAAATGTATTGAAGTCTTCAAAAAATACTTTCTCAAATTTGGCAAACTTCTTGCCAAAAATCTTCTCCTTGAATCAATTTCACAAATTCCTTTGGGCTTGTTGTTGAAAGACAATAATTTTCCCAATTTTGATGTGATTACCTCTTTTCAAGAGTTTCTTCTTTTTGCAATCTTCTTCCTCAAACTTTCTTCAAATCTTCTCCAATGGCCACTTCTTCAACTTTCTCAATAGGGTTTCTCTAGCCTTCTTATTACTCCTTCCAAATTCACTTGAAACCTCTTATCTTGGGTTTTATAATTATTTAATATTCTATATCCTTTCTCAAATATATAATGGGGACCTCTTCTCTTGGGTCTCTTATTTATTCAATATTCAATAGGACTTATCTGTCCTCTTTCTCTCTTCTCAATCTGCTATGGGGATCTCTTTCTTAGGTCTCCTCAACCTTTAATATGTAATCTTCAATATTCAATGGGGATATCTTCCTTAATATTTAATATGTAGTCTTCAATATTCAATGGGGAAATCTTTCTTGGTTCTTCTCAATATTCTATCTTCAATCTCCAATGGGACCTCTTTCTTGGACCTCCTTAATCTTCAATGTCTACTATTTTGCTACAACTTAAAAACTAATCCCTACATGAGGAAAGTACATAAAATTTTAGGAAAATGAAGGTGAAATTCTTCTCTATATGTTATAGGAAGCTTCTCAACTTTTGAGAATGAATTTTTTGCAACAAAAACTTTAACAAAAATAATAAAATACATCTAAATATTCAAAATTCTAAAATCAATAAACTTCACTAGTTATCCTTCAATCTAGTGGAAAGAAATCTATGTTGAGTCCTAGTCTTCACGAGTTTTTTTATAACCTTGTGGAAAGACTCTAGCAAAACTACAACTTTTAAATTCTATAAATGAAATATCCCTATCTCCTCTTAATCTCCCTTGTGCATCTCCCTATATCCTATCAATCCCCATTATGGATCTCATACCATTGTTAGTTTTTTATGCTTAATACTTAAAGTAAAATAACCACGATATATAAAATTAAGTTGTATGAAATATAAGTCAATGGAAATATTCTAAACATATAAAACTCATAAATAACTTCTGTAATAACTCATAAAAGTGCCATTAATAAATACTCATGAAAATAGTATCTTGATAGAATAAAGATCTCCAATACACCATACTTCCACACACTCTCACTGTACATTGTGTCTCTCTCATATAGACACATAGACACATATATAATAGAATGTGACTCTTCATATGGAGTACTCTTGGCCTTCACTCTTCTTGAGACTTTTCACTTTCCTAATCTATGGACTCATGTGCACATGGACTATTATGCACATTTAAATTATTGAATACTTTGCACATTCTAATAATACTTATGCATTTATTACATTGCATAAAGTAAATACTCACACTCTAATCTAGGACACTCTCCTAATATAAATATGTACCCAAGATGGTCCATTAACATGTACCAAATAATGTAATACATGCTAACAACATATACATACATGATCCTTCATATTTTGATTCATCCCACCATAACATAACCATATGGAAAAAAATAGGGTCTTGGAGACACATAGACTAGAAGCAAAATGGCTTTGGATGACACATAGACTATAATGGAATGTGACTCTTTATAGGGAGTACTCTTGGCCTTCACTCTTCTTGAGACTCTTCACTTTCCTACTCTATGGACTCATGTGCACATGGATTATTATGCACATTTAAATTATTGAATACTTTGCATATTCTAATAATACTTGTGCATTTATTACATTGCATAAAGTAAATACTCACACTATGATCTAGGACACTATCCTAATATAAATATATACCCAAGGTGGTACATTAGAATGTACCAAATAATGTAATATACGCTAACAACCTATACATACATGATCCTTCAAATTTTGATTCATTCCAACATAACATAACCATATGGAAAAAATTAGGGTCTTGGAGAAACATAGACTAGAAGCAAAATGGTTTTGGATGACAATTATTAGGTAACTCACAAGTAAAAATAATAAGTTTGTGATGTAATTCTACTCACAATAAAATATCTAAAGAGATTGTATACTTTATTTTTAACCATTATTTGGATAACAAGAATCTATCCAGTATTTTTGCTATATGGTTTTTCTCTATATGTCTATTATCCCATGTATATTGAAAGCTTGAGGGACTAATATAAAAAAAGGTAATTTAAAATGACAAATGAAGCAAAATCTTGCATTAATTTACACCATCCTAGAATGCCACCCTTATTTTCCTAAGAAGATAGAATAATATTAATATCACCCCCACGAATCCATAGATCATAATGAATCATCATTGTATTTGACAAAAATATGCTAAGGTCCTTCCAACATATTTCACGAGGAGTAACTATAGTTGAAGTATATACATTTATAACCCCAACTTTGATGTTTTCCTCTTTCTTGCAAAATAATCCATCAACCCAATTTATTTTTGCTTTTAATAGTTGTTTATCCCATTTGCATCTATTCCATATTATTGCAATACCACCTGAAGCTCCTTTAGAAGAAACTACTATACAATCACCTATATTCCAAATCTTTTTAAAACCATCCTTACATTCCTTAGTATTTAATTTTGTTTCCGGTATTAAAATAAACTCAAGGATATAACAATCTATTAATTTCTTAATAAATATGTTTAGGGGTTTTATTCATACCCCTAATATTCCATGATATCATTTTTATCATCAACACTTTTTATTTTTATTAGTGGGATTAGCCCCACTTCTTGTTAACATTTTATGATATTTTTATTTGGATTCCCAAATCAATATCCTTTTGAGTTTCTTTTTCTCTTTGTTCCTACTTTGATGACCTTCCTCTCCTTCTTCCATTCCCACCAACACTCTCATCTTCATCAATCTCTTATTTTTTCATATTGTTCATAATTATACTTATCTTCTAACTATTATGTTTTCCTAAAGAATCAAAAGTGCAAGGAATAGCCTCATTAGCATTTTCTTCTTTATGTTTCCAAAAACTCTAAATTGTATAGATGATCCTCCATAGTCGTTACTTTTTTAAATTGCCAAAAATCCTAAATTTTCTTTTATATCCTCCATAATATTTTCTTTACTATACTACTCTTAAAATCCTAAAGTGCAAGGAATACACTCCGTACTGCTTTCATTTTTATTTTAAGGATAATTTTTTATGCTACTTGAAGATAATAAAGGTGATTTACCTATATTAATCTTGATCTCCTTCATATAATTTTCTTTAAAATTTGCTTCTTCATCATCATTTATTTTAAATTTTGTCTTAACCTCTTCCTTTGCACCTTTAGTTCCTTCTATATTTAAACTTGTGCATTGTACTTATCCCCCATATCATTTTTTCTTCTAATGGATGATTCAAGTGAACTATAATAGCATTTTCCATTTGATGATGTAGAGGGATTTTTTTAGCCATTTTCTTAGGAGTGGAAAATACTTGATTTGACATAGCTTCTCCTATGACATGATATCCTTGTTTCAAATTGAAGCTACCCTCATGGCCAAAACTTCCATCTCTTCCTCCATCATTTTCACTTTACAATATCTTGCCATGTGCCCAATTTCATGATATTTATGATATTAGAATGCAATATTTTCATATTCCACTTGTTGATACCATTATCTTGACTTAGATTTTATCCTAAATGTCTACAATAAAGGTTTAGAAATATCCATGGAAACATATATTCAAGTTTATACATCATGCCTTCTCTCCTTAATAATTGATCCCTCCTAGATGAATTCAACTAGAGTATTACCAATATTCTTCAAAACCTCCTTATTGATGAGTTGATAAGGAATTCAAGGAAATATTGATCCATACCAAAGCATTTTAATATTTTTTAGATCCACAAAAGAATTCTCACTTCAAGGTCTTAAATATAATTCATCTTTACCCCTAAACCACATGCCTCCATCCATTATTTTATCACTTCTTTCTGATTTGGATAAAATAATGAGGAAAATCCTTTTGAAAGAAAAGTCATGGAGTAATTTAAATTCAATCCCCACTTGCACTTGATTCAATTTTGAATCTGACAAAAACCTGGCCAGTATCCATGAAACTTACATATTAACCCTCTAGTTTTAAGAATCATTATATTATGCTCAATCATATCATCCTTGATAATCACTTCTAGAGTAGAATCTGCTACATAGATTAGGTTTTCCATATATTAACTCTTCCTCTTATTTCTAGCTAGGGCATCCATACTTCGAACTTGGCCATTCATACATATTTTTAGTAAGAACTTTCACAAATGACAACATTTCCATGTTGGATTTTATTCAAATGAATCCTTTAAATTCTCTTATGATATAGAATAAGAAGTGGCAAATTTTCCTCGATCACCCTTTGCTTTTTACTTTTTGCTTACCTTCTCACACTTCCTCCTCACTCCTAATGCATGCTCACACTTGATTTTGGATGCACTCACTCTTAACTCATGCTCACACTCAATTCTAACTACACTCACTTCTGGCTAGCACTCACTCTCGGCTTATGATTGCACTCACTTTTGAATACACCCACTTTTAGGTGCACTCACTCCTAGCTTATGATCACACTCACTTCCAACTGCAATCACTTCCTGCTTGTGCTTGAACTCACTTTTAGTTGCACTTGCTTTTGGTTGCACTCACTCCTAGCTTGCTATAAGAAGTAATATTTTTATCAAGAGGATATGTGATTAAGAGCTCAAAATAATTTTATGGTGTAAATTGGGAGCTGGAACAAGTAAGGAGAAAACCCATGACACAGGATCTTGAATGTAGTTCTAAGGCTGAACCAGGAGCTATTACTAAGTAAGGAGCAGTCTACCCAAATTTTCACATGGGGGTATTGGGAGTCGGGCCTATCCACTCACAATATAATATATCACATGGTGCATTGTAAATCATGTAGTCAAAGGAGGCATATGTTGGTAGCATGGATACCTAGGATAAAATATGGCATATTAAATGTTTATAACCATTTGAGGATAAATGGTGGTGTATTAAATAATTATGACCATTTGGTGGTAAATGGTGGTAGAAGGTGGCAAGGACCCCTTGCCACATTTAATTGTCATTGGATTATGCATGGTCTTGGAGGTTGGTTGGGACCTTGCTTATGTAAAGCATTGTGGTCACACTTTGTAATGTGTTGAATTGGGTAAAGTTTGCATGTTAATAAAATAAATACTTGCACACTTTGAAACCAAGGATGATATTGTGACACCCATACTTTCTATGAAAAAGTTGAATGGACATAAGTAAAAATAAAAAATCATACTTTCAATGGAAGAATAAAAGAGTAAATAAGACATTAGAGCAGGGGGAATAGAGTTGGAGAAGGGAATATTGTAGTCTAATACCACAATAAGGATTGTAATCAATTCATTATTTTCTAATAAAAATTTGCAAAAATCTCTTTGACCATGGTTTTACCCATTTTGGGGTTTCCATGTAAATTTGGTGTTTCTCTTTGAACTATGTGAATATTTTTATGAGATTATTGCTATTATTTTCCTTTATTATTGTAATTATCAGATTAATAATAACACACAAAAATAAAAAAAAACATTAATCATAAGGATAAAGCAAGATTCTTAGATCTGTATGTAGATGTGAATCCATAATGTGCCACATTACATATTAGGTATGGTATTAGAGCCATTTATTTTCTTCAGGCCTATGTATGCAAGGTAGAAGATCCTTAAAAGGAGAGTTATTTTATTATAACCCTAAGATTAGGAGTAGAAGGATCAGATCTAGATAGATGGTAGATCAAGAACAAACTCCCACTATTTCATTGAAGGATTTATAGTAGAGGTTCTTGGATATGAAAAATACCCTCCAAATATTGATGGAGATTATTGCTAAAGAAGAAGTCAAGGAAGGTATGGAAAGGATCAAAATTTTGATTTAAATTCGTCCAATGATGAAAAGAGAAAAGAGGTTGAAGGACCTTCATAAAAATAACTTGGGAATTCCTCATCACAACTCTTGACCCCAAAATCCATTTAGAATGGAGGTCAAATTAGATATTCTAGTCTATAATAGGGAACTAGATCATGAGAAGTAGGATGGATGGATTAGTTAGGAAAAATAACATGAGCAATAAATAAAATATGGAAATAAAACATATAAGAATAACGCAATACAAGAGAATTAAATTTACGTGGTTCACCCAATATGGGCTATGTCCATAGAGAAAATAACCAGGACTTTGTTTATTCCTTCTAGCAAAAATGGGATACAATCTACAACTATCACCACTGTCTATTACCCTCTCTTACATATTTCATTCCCCCTTGGAGGGGTGTCTGAAAATTCACCATACCCAAACCCTCATGAAAGTATTTTCTATATAACAACAACACAAGAAGAGGTTTTAAAATACCATGGCCATAAAACCCAGGTTCAAATATATTAACCCAAATATATTTATCCATGGGTTCAAATATATTAACCCAAAACCTATCCATAATAACATGGAAAATATTCAACATATTGAAGAACACAAACTTATACTGAGAGGGGGGGTGAACAGTATAAGACCACTTTTTACTTTTCTTTCCCAATCAATATTATGAAAAATATTAATGGCAATATCAATAGCAGTAATCAAAGCAATGCACAAATCAACACACACAATAGAGACACCAATTTAACATGGTTCACCCAATGTGGGCTACTCCATGGAGAAAATATTTCACTAAAATTTTCTCAAAAAATATCTTGGGAATCCTTTCCCTATTACAATGTTTATGGACCTCTATCCAAAGGAGACATCAATCCATTAATTTGGTTTGTGGGCATCAACCCACAAGAGACATCAATATTCTTAGCTGGTTCATGGATCTCTATCCACAGGAGAACTCCTTCTCCTCTGCTCTGGCTGGTGATATTCTAGAAGAACTGCTACCTTCACTACACTAGTTTATGGATCTCTATCCACTGAAGACTCATGTCCTCACTTAGAAGACCTATCCTCACTACCCTAGCTAATGGACCTCTATCCACTGGAGACTATCGTCCTCTATACTTTGTTAACTCCAAAGCTTGCTCTCAACTTTGTCTCAAATTTGTACTAAATATGGTCCTTCAGTCTAGCAAAAATATTCTCAATATTTATCCTTAAATCTATACTAAATATAATCCTTTGGTCTAGCACAAATATGCTCAAAATTTATCCTCAAATATGCACTAAACATAGTCCTTCGGTCTAGCACAAATATGCTTAATATCTATCTCTGGTCTGGCACAAACCTATACTCAAATATACACCAAACTCTATCCTCAAATATGTCCTCAAGACTTAACACAAAGCTTGAATCAGTCACAAATTAACTCTACTAGATCTTCTCCAAACCTTAACCCAAGGCTTTAACAAATCAATCAATCAAATCTACTCTCAAGTCTTCTCAAATACTTGTCTCAAATCTGCATTGTAAGCTTCCACAAAAGCTCACACTAATCTATCCACAAGTCCTCTCTAGAACTTGTCCAATCTGCTCAACAAGTCTTCACCAAGACTTACCTTAAATTTTCTCAATAAGTCCTCACTAGAACTTATCCAATCTGCTCAACAAGTCTTCACCAAGACTTACCTCAAATCTGTATTGTAAGCTTCCAAAAAAGCTTACTCAACTCAACTCAACTCAAATTAACACAAAATCCTCTTCAATCACTTAGACAAGCTTCACACAGAATCTTGTTTAATCTCATAGAAACATATAGAGAGTTGTTAGAGACTCAATATGCTTCATACTCACAACAATGCTCAATCACTTTCAATCTCTTCCTCAAATCAAATTAGAATATACAATTTTTTTTTCATATAAATTGAACCATCACTTCAACACTTCCACTTAACAAGGCTCAACCAACTCCACTCAATCAATCACTCAATGAAACAATCCTTGCTTACAAATCCTAGCCCAAACATATGAACTCTCACTCAATTATTTCCAATAATGCTTATCAAACAATATTACATAACAATGATACTCATGTTCTTGCACAAACCCTAATCATGCATATGAAGGTTCATTAAATATTTCCAACAATGCTTATCAAACAAGGTTTTTATCATCAAATTTCACTCAGAAAAATCTTTAACAATCAAACTCAATAATGCTCATCAAACAACTCTTTTATCTCCAACTTAGAATTCACAACATCCAAAAATCACTCACAAGGAAGATGTGCCCATACCTTTTGTTTGATGAAGAATTGTCCTTAAACACCTGTTTTAATCATAACCACTCTCTTTGCCAATCACAAGGTTAGATGTCACAAATACACCTTATAACTCCCTCTAGATCTTAATGCACTCCTAAAAAAAATAATCACCACTTCAAAATATCCTAAGTCATTGACAAGGCTTAATTATATTTTAAATTAAATTATTCTATCCCCTTTTTATAATAAAAATAAAATTCCTTTTTCACATTTTAACTCCACTCTCTAATTAATTTTCTAGGCATGAAAGAATTGAAATAAAATATTTTAATCCTTATATCTCCCTACTTCAAACCACTACTATCTCTACTCTCTTAATGATGTGTATGCCTTAAAACACACATTTTATATCATAGACCTTGCAAAATTTAAATCAAATTTTCATACCTTATTTTTGCCATAAAAATGTTTGCGCACCACACGAATGCCTTTGTCCAAAATCGAACCCGAAATATTACTGCCAACACTACACCCTAGCAAATGCTAGGCTTGCCACCTCGACTATGCACCCAGTTGAAACAAAGGCCTCACGATGTCCCTTTTTTCCTTGTATTTTATGCAAAACATGTCGAACAAAAATCTTTACTTTCTTCCTTGCAAAAAGCGATCGTGCAACTTGAACCCATGACCTAACTTCCACAAAAGTCTTATCACTACCTTGCCTACCATATGCACTACGCAATGCATCATGTAGGATTTGTTTGCCCTCTCTTACTTCAACGTACTCTTCTTTCTCCTATATGAATTGCACGAAAACTCTTCCCTCGAAGCGCATGAAATATTATTTGTCTCCACTTAGGCTTTGAATGCATGATTGACTTTGGGGAAATAAATTTACCCCCTATTTATATGCAATATGATGAATATGAAGGCACGACCCTGATTTTGATTTTTCCACCATTTTTCAAAAAGAACTTTGGTGCCAAGAATAGTTTAAATTAAAATTTTAACCAAAAGGTTAAAATATTTTAATTTAAATTATTTAACCTTTGCTTCCTTTAATATTTTTTAAGACTTTCTCACTTGTTCTTTTCAGGGAGAATATTTTGCACACATAAAACCTTATTTTTCTCATGGGACCAATTAATATAATATTAAAAAAATGTTTATATTTTTGACCCATGGCCTCCTTTGTTGAGATCTTCCTTCAAAATAATTTATTACTTTGAACTCATGGTTCTAATTACTTTGGAGAGAACCTTGCCTTGTATTTAATTTTGACATAAATGACAACAAAATTACTCATATTTCCAATAATATCTCCATTTTTCATTTATGGCAACCCATTTTCCTTTTATCATTTTCTTTACCTCTTTCTGTTTTGGTCCCCCTGAGAAACTGCTCCCCTTGATTGAATGCTTTCCTCCTAACTCAAATATCTACCCCTTTGTCATCAATGGCAAAGGGTCACCTTTGGGGCTCAGGGCTAATAATTAAAATATTAGCTTAGCCCCTCTCCCACCTCCTATTGAGGTGGTTAATTCTGGGATGAGAGTATTTCTACTCCCAACATGCATTGATATTTACCTTTGTCCACTTTCCTTTTCATCTGATCCTTCTGATCCCTCTAACTATTCTTGTTCTTGCTTGTCTCTAGAATTTCTGCTCTACACCACTTTGTGTATGTCCATAATTATATCACTTATAACACTTAGTTTTATTATTCCTTGGAGGTGAAAATGTCTTGGGATTTCTCCTGGTGAAACCATATCTATTCTTGTCATGAATCTTGCAATTCATTGCCTTGTGAAAAAGTTGATTATAAGAGTAGCAATACCCTTGAAAATGTTACCTATTTTTGAACTTCCCATATTCTTGTCTTTCATGTGTCCTACACTAAGAAGATTTATGACCAAACCTGTGACATGAGAAGAATCATCCATTGAAACTACTTTGCCTTGACCTCATTGGTCTTTTAGTATTTTTTACCCTGTGTTGGTTCCTGTTCCATCTATTTTTCTTTTGTGCATTATTCCTTTCCTTGTTGAAATTTCTGTTGTCCAACTCATCCTCAAAAGTCTCACTCTCTCTTACACTCTCTTATTTTGAAGTTTTTTCTTCTTCAGAACTTGAGGTTGACTCCTCTCCTTATTTATTTTGTATCTATTCAAAACCAAGACCTGTCTTGTTTGTAGACTATATTTGTACCTTGATAATATTGTCTATGGTTTTTGAGATTTTCCCAAACTTGTGTAACCTATCCTTAGAATATTTTACTTATTTCCTTAGTAGAGCCATCTCATGATCTAACCTTTCACATTCTAAAACCTTTGATTATAAATTCTCTTTGAATCTCCTTGTCTTAGCCATTGAGTTATTTATATCCTCTATAAAATTTCCTTTCTCTTCATCACATTATTGAAATTGAACCTTAAGTTTGGAGTTTTTCTTTCTTACCTCATTTAATGCATTAAGGGAATAAATAAGTTCCCCTTCAAGATCAAATTCTCCTATTTCTGATTCTTTCTCTATTTATTTACCTTTGGAATCATCTTAAATTTCTTCTAATTTGTCTTCTATAGGATCACCTGATTCTTCCTCCATTTAACCAAATTTTCATACAACTAGATTATCATACAATTAAACGATTGTAATTCAAAGAAACTTGTTTGTCCTTGCTTGAATGGTTTTTGGAATTAGAGTAGGTTTTCAATACATACTAAATGAATATGGCACAATAAGGAAGAGGAATACCACATGGTCTGGGACCTCAACCCATGGATATAGTGGAAATGTTGAGAGGAATTACCTCAATGTTAGAGGCAATTTAGACTACCCAAAGAAGAGGAATTCATATTGAGGAGATTAGTGATAGTGAAGAGGAGAAATTTGGTCATGAGGAAGATCAAGATAATGAGCAAGGAGAATAATTGGAGTAGTAGTTGATTTAGGAAATATTAAATATGGTACACAAGCTAAGTTGGATACTCCCAATTTGAATGGTAGCTTAAACCCAAAATAGTTAATATATTGGATAACAAATAGGGATAGATTATTTGATTATGAGTCTATGGAGGATTGAAAGTAGGTCAAATTTACATGTATGAGGCTAAAGGGACATGCTTCAATTTGGTGGGACCATGTCCAAACCGAGAGTAAGTGAAAGGAGAGAGATAAAATTTGAACTTGGGTAAAGTTTGTGTCCAAGTTGAAGTCTACATTTTTACCCATGGATTATAAAAATAGATTTTTTAGGAGACTTCAAAGCCTCAAGAAAAATGAGTTAGGACTAAAATGATATATGAAATAATTCTATAAATTGACCATAAGGGATGGTCATATTAAAGATGATGAGGAGAAAGTGACAAGATACATAATTGGGCTAATATTATCCATATAATATGAGATTTCTATGATCTAAATTAGAAACATTAAAGAGGCATGTCAGTATGCGCTCAAGGAAGAGGAAAATTTGTTGTGAATACAATAAAATAATATGAAGGGGAGAGGATAATCCTCTCAAGAAAGAGGATAATAAATGCAGGAGGAATAAGCTAGTACTTCCAAAAATAACAAAGAAAATTAATATTTCTTAAGAGCAAGAGGAGATTATAGTAGAGGAAGGGGTAGAGGATTCTCAAAAAATATTATATATGTGGAGAAGTTGGCCATCGAGCATATGAATGCCCTTAAACATAGTAGACTAGTGGTCATGGAAAGTAAGCTCATAGCCATATTACACAAGTAGATGAAGAAAGTGTAGCCTCATCAAATCATATGGAGTAACCAACACAAGAATAATCCCTTATGATGAAAAAGGGTATTATTGAAACTATCAAAGGAGGTGCATCAACTTGAGCAGAGGAACCTATTTAGGATGATTTAAAAATCAGGAGGTAAGTGTTGTAAGGTGATTGTGGATAGTGGAAGCATTAAAAACTCAGTGTCAATACAAATGGTAGAGAAATGTGGATTGAAGAGGATGGAGCATCAAAACCCATACAAAGTGTTGTGTTTACAAAATGGTTATCAAATTTTGTAATTGAACAATGTATAGTAAAATTTCAAACTAGTTTTTATAAATATATAGTTATATGTGACATTAAGCTAATGGATGTGTGTCATGTCTTTCTGGGAAGACCATGGTAGTATTATAGAAAGGCAATACATGATGGTTGGGTGAACACCTACACTATTAATAAATATGGAAAAAAAATAGACATTAAGTCCATTAAAGGGCAAAGAAAAAATGTGTGCAACAATTCAAAAGTTTGCTTGATCTCCAAAAAATAATTCTTGAAGGAGATGAATAAGGCGGAAGTAGGATTATGCACAGTGGCAAACATTCACAAATTGGGCCAATATTAGGATTTCCAAAATTGGAAATTGGAGAATATGACAACCCTCGACGTCAGCCCATTCGTCTAGAATTTTTGGGACCAATTTTTTCTTAGGGTCAACTTGCCATAATATATATCCAAACATATGCATAGTTGTACTCATTGGAAAGCTCTTTTTGATCCTGATCTAATAGTGGTGTTTTTATAAATATATAAGGTGATTTAATAGGTCAAAATTTACCCCAAATATGACCTTACATTTTAGGGCTTCAAATACCCCAAATTTTGGTGTGAAGATGATTTATTTGATTTTCTTAGGATTCACCTTGATTCACCTTGATTTTTATTAGGATTCACCATTTTTTTACAAGTACATTTCGAGTCCAACCCCTTATGCATAACCTTTGAGGGAAGCATGTTTTGCTTTCATTATTAAACCCATGGAAGATGGTACAATGAATAAGATGGATGCCATTACATATGAAGTGAAGGATTTGTTGGAAGAATATGTTGAGATTATTTCAAAAGAACTACCCAATGGGTTATTGCATATGAGAAACATTAGTCATCAGATAGACTTCATAATTAGAGCAAGTTTGCCAAACAAGGTAGCTTATAGGATGACACCTATGGAGAATGAAGAATTAAAGATACAAGTCCAAGAGCTATTGGACAAGGGGATTATTACGGAAAGATGAAGGCCATGTGTAGTACCAACAGTACTAAGACCTCAAAAAGGAGGATATTAGCATATGTGCATAGATTCTCAAGCAATAAATAAGACCATAATAAGGTATAGGTTTCCATTACCTCATATGGATGATTTGATAGATTGTTCAAATGGAGAAGAGTACTTTACACAAATTTATTTGAATAGTGGTTACCATAAAATTTAAACTAAATAAGGAGATGAGTGGAAGACTGCATTTAATACCAAAGAGGGATTGTATGAATATCTAGTTATGCCATTTGGGTTAACAAAATCACCTAGTACCTTTATGAGGTTGATGAATGAGGTTTCAAATCCTTTTCATGGTATGTTTTTAGTGGCTTACTTGGATGATATTTTTTTTTTTAGCAGGACAAATTAAGAACACCTAATGCATCTAAGGTTAGTTTTGTAAAAATTTAAGGAAGAACAATTATTGATCAATTTGAAAAAATGTAGTTTTATTAAGAAGGAATTGGTATACTTGGGTTTTGTCACATCCAATGATGGTTTACAAATGAATACAATAAAGGTAAAAGCTATAGTGGAGTGGTTTCCTTGAAGTATATTTGAAGCCAAGAGTTTTCATGGTTTGACAAGTTTTTATAGAAAATTCATCATGAATTTTAGTGGAATTTGTGCTCTAGTCATAGAAATGATGAAAGGAGGTAGACCTGAATTAAAATAAATAGACACAACAAAAAATATATTTCAAATATTAAAATAAAAATTGTGGATCAACAAATTTTGGCATTGCTAGACTTCAACAAGGTTTTTCAAGTAGATTGTGATGTCAGTGGGATAGCCATTAGAGGAATTTTGAGTCAAGAGGATAAATCAATTGCTTATTTTAGTGAGAAGTTAAATGAGGGTAAGAAGAATTATTTAGTAAATGATAAGCATTTCTATTCTATTGTGCAATCACTCAAGAGTGGAGACATTACCTATTGCTAAAAGAATTTGTGTTGTTCATAGATCACCATTCTTTATAGTTCATTAACAAGTAGGGCAAGTTGAACCAAAGACATGAAATGGGTGGAGTATCTTTAAAGTTATTTATTTTTAAGCATATAAGTGGTAATTCAAATAATTTAGATGATGCCTTGAGTAGAAAAAACTTGTTTATGAAGGAAATAAAGATTGAAGTGGTGGTAGGTTTTGATGCTATGAAAGAGCTTTATCCTAATGACATGGATTTCAACAAAGCTTGGGCAACTTGTAATGACCCTATTTTGAGAGATAGAACATTGTGGATGGATTATTTTATTCAAGAAGTATTATTATTCAAAGGATAACAATTATGCATACAAAGAGCTCAATGAGAGAGAACTTGATAAAATAAAAACACAATGGAAGACTTGTTGGATAATTTAGAGTAGATAAGACAATATGACAACTTTGCACAAGTTATTATTGGTCAAAAATAAGTATGGATGTAATTAAATTTGTGTAGTATTATTAAATTTGTCAAAATGCAAAGGAGAGAAGTTAGATTACTACTTTGTATCATTCATTACCGATACCAAAAAGACCATAGGAAGACATAACTATGGAATTTATGCACAAGTTATTATTGCTAAAGAATGAGTATGGATGTAATACAATTTGTGTAGTATTATTGATTTTGTCAATATTCAAAGGAGAGAAGTAAGAACACTAGGTTGTATTGTCCATTACTGATACCAAAAATACCATGGGAAGAGATAATTATGAATTTTATCCTTGGATTTCCTCGAACATAAAAGAGGAACCATTCAATTTTTGTTGTTGTTTATAGATATTTTAAGATGGAATATTTTATACCTTGAAAAAAAATAAGTGATGCTACTCATATTAGTGATTTATTCTTTTGAGAAGTTTTAAGAATGCATGATTTTCTACAAGGTATTATATGAGATAGAGATACAAAGTTTGTAGGTGACTTTTAGTAGACCTTATGGAGAAATTTGGATATAAAATTGAGTTTTATTTTAGCTTATAACCCACAAATTGATGGAAGATGAAGTTACAAATAGAATCCTTGGGAATTTTCTATGATGTATAATTGGAAAGAAGACGAAGATGTGGGATACCATATTGACACAGTTAAAATTTACATATACAAATTTAGTAAATAGAGGTACAACCAAGATTTCATTCCAAGTTGTGCATGGAATCTATCCAAGAGGGGTGGATGAGGTACATAATATAATTGAATTGTAGAAACCTAGTGCTATAGTAAGGATTTTGCTAAATATATGCAATATTTATCTCATGAAGTGAAGGCTGAATTGGAAAATAATAATATGAAATACAAGCAATGTACTAATCTCAAGTTTTGAACAAAGTAATTTTGGGTTGGATATTTGGTTTTAGTACATCTGCAAACAGAAATATTCTTGAAATGCACTTATAACAAGCTCAATTGGAAGAATATTGGACCTTGTAAAGTCTTGAAAAGGTTTGAGGAAAATTCCTATGAAATTGATCTCTTGTAAGGGGTATATATTTTACTAATATTTAATATGGCATATTTGTATTTGTACTATGATAAGCCTATAGAGAATTCCAAAAATATAACTTCCAGTTTCTCACAAAAGAATGGATAGAAAATTTACTGAGAAAGGAATGAAATGAAATAGAGGTAGTGATAGAATCTAGAGTGGCAAAGAGGACAAGAAGCGAGGTCTATTATGAATATATAGTCAAATGGAAGAACCAACCCATTGAAGTGACAACATGGATGAATGATTTTGAGATTGCTAAGTATGCAATCTCAATTTTAGAATTAAAAAATATTCATAAGCTTCACTCATGAAACATTTATTCTTACTTGATGAATATAATGCAAGCATCACACCATTTTTTTAAATGGTTGATGAGTCATTTTATAAAATGATGGAGGAAGTGGAACAAATATAGAGGGTATATTAGAAGAAAAAAAAATGAAGGGAAATGAATGTAAGTGATATTATGGTTGAGAGGATAGGAAAGAGAAGATATATAGAAAGGAGAGATAGAGGCAATAAGCATGAGAAGAGGAAGGAGTGATATAGACTTTGAAAATTATCACTCTGAATTACCATTAAATTTTGTTGTACTTATTTTATTCTATGAATAATAAATATATGTCATATACAAATGGTCTATGTGAATGCTTTGTGTAGTGAATATTGAATATAAACTATATGTAAATGTTGGATGCATTACATTAGTAGGTTGTAGGTTTGTAATGTTTGCTATGTGTAGGACCATGAATTTGTAGGAAAGTTAAGCATTGTTAAAATATAGTGCTATCCAAAGAAAGTGTTGGAAAAGTAATGCTTAATATAGAGAAGCACATGCTGGGAAAATAATAAAAGCAAAATCTAGAGATAGAAAGGCAACCAAAAAATATGAAATTGTATGCAAAAGTGAAAATAGAAATGCTATAAATAGAAAATAAGAAATTATTATTATCATTGTAATAATTATATATAGCTGTATCCCCTACCAATTGATCATCCATATGTCCATACTTGGGTGGATCATCCAACCTATGCATAGTTGGATTAAATTGTATGGAGTAGTGATTATTGTTTTCAAAGTGGTGCAACAACATCAAGAAATAAGATTTGAAATATCAAGATGTACTAAATAATATTGTATTGCAAGATAGTAAATCAATGAATAATGTTATACGTATTGCAAAAAAAATTTAAGTCTTTTGTATGAGCAATTTAAATCTTATATTTTCTATTCTACAATTTTTTCTTCTTCTCTATAAACTTACATTTAGTATCAAAGCATTGGATTTATACAATTGGTATCAGAGCTAGTGTTAAATATCAAAGTTGGTGTTAAGCTATAAGTCCAAAGCACTAGCAAATTTGCATAGAAAAGAAGTTGGATAAATGAAAGAAACAATTCTACATTTAAATTATAGGCTGGTTCAAGGAGGAGCCAAAAGCTCATAAGAAGAGCAACCTCAATATATGGAGGTCCTATATTAAAATTTTAGTTGGTTCATACCACTAACATGGTATGAGAGCCAAAGTAATCGAATTGAATAAGATAAGCAAAAGCTTCATCGAAAGATAAAGACCAACAAAAAGAGTATGCCCAAAGAAGAAAGGGGAAGTGAAGATTATGTGTGGTAAAAACAAGGTCCCTCACCTAAGAGAAGAAAGATAAATATTTGATGTGGAAACAACAAAGTGAACCTCATACATAGTGATCTACTCTATTACACTTTGCAGTTACAACCAATGACTATCCATGTAGTCCAATAGGATGAGAAGGTTACCATAAGGACACTTTTAGTTGAGTCATGAGATCAAGCCTATGTTGAAAATAATAAAGTCATCAACAAGATGTTTAAAAATATGTGAATGTGAATGCACAACAATGCAAGTGTGTATGTGCAATAGTAAGTTTAGGAGAAATTTTTCTTCAAGAAATTGAAAAGCCAAACATTAAGAATGAAGGGGTAGAATGTTGGAAAAGTAATGCTTAATGTAGAAAAGCACATGTTGGAAAAATAAGAAAAGCAATTCTAAAGATAGAGTTTGGGAAAATAAGAAAAGCAAAGTCTAAAGATAGAAAGGCAACTAGAAAATAGAAAAGTGTATGCAAAAGTGAAAATAGAAATTCTATAAATAGAAAAGAAGAAGTTATTATTAGCATCATAGTAATTATATATATTGGTGCATCCCCTACCAATTGATCATCCATCTTTCCATACTTGGGTGGATCATCCAACCTATGAATAGTCAGATTAAATTATATGTAGTGATTATTGTTTTTAGAGTGGTGCAACAACATCAAGAAACAAGATTCAAAATATTAAAAAAGTACTGAAGAATATTGTATTGCAAGACAATAAATCAATTAATAAAGTTATATGCATTGCAACAACAATTTATATATTTTGTATGAGAAATTTAAGTCTTATATTTTCTATTTTTACATATCTTTCCATTTTATATAAACTTACATTTAGTATTAGAGCATTGGATTTCTATAGGAATAAGTTAGCATCAATTTAACCAAGGGTGGATGTGATTATTAATAAAATTGGATGTTGAATGCCAACCAACAAAAATTTATTGACAATATAGGAAACCATATTTAGTGGTTGTGTACAATTTTATTAGGGATTAATATCATCTAAAAGAAAGAAATACTTGAGTTGTGGTTGTCATTCAAGATGAAGTTATACCATTTAAAGGAATAATACCATACAAGTGACTTCAAGTATTGTATGAACATAATTTTTTTTTAGTATAGTTCAAGTCTTGTATGAAGCATATGGTTGTATGATGAACATTGGACATTCAATACACATGTCATGTGATTAAATTATCATACAAATAGGCTATCATATGATAAGACTGATGTTCAACCAAATTTTCATACAACTAGATTGTTGTGCAATTGAATAGTTTTCATTAAAATAAGCTTGTTTGTCCTTGTTTGCACTCCATATATAGTCCTTTGCGCCTTTAATTATTTCTAAATTTGAACATATATTTTATACTTTCCCATTCGTTTTCATTTTTTTTTTCTTATAATTGTTAATTTGTGTAAACCATAATGACCTTTGCCATCTACTAATATAGAAATGACTTTTTTCCACTTTATTAGAAGTGGAAAATTCTTAATCTAATCTAGCTTCTACTATGGTATGGTATCTTTGCTTCATGTTGAAGCTTGTCTTATGTCCATAATTTTTTGTCTCTTTGTATTTCATTTTTAATTTACAAACTTTTTCTATGTGTCTAGTGTCATAACAACTGTGGTATTGGAATACAATGGTTTCATAATTCACTTGTTGATTCATCTTCTTGATTTTGATTTAAACTTAATTTATTGTTGTAAAGGTTTTTAAATATCCATGGAAACACACGTCTATGTATAAATAGCATGCAATCACTCTTAGGTTGATGATAAAAAATTCTATGGAGGAGCCTCAGAAGGAATTTCTCTCATTCCACCCTTACAAGTCACCTAGACTTGATGGATTTCATACAATTTATTCTAGTTGTTTAGGATTTGTTAAAGAATTAAAATTTGGTTATGGTTAAAGAGTCTAGGTAAAAAAATGCTACAATGAGCGAGATAAATATTACCTTCATTATATTGGTTCCCAAGAAAGGTGATACATATATATATATATATATATATATATATATATATATATATATATATATATATATATATATATATATATATTGTCCAATAATTCTTTGTAATATGCTTTATAAGATAATTTCCAAATTTATGGCAACTAGATTAAAAAAGTATTTTAAATTATATTATCTCAAAAAAAAAAATGGTTTTATTTATGGTAAACAAATTTTGGATGGCATAATCATTGCACAAGACACTATGTATTCTCTTCATCCAAAGAAAATCTAGTTATGCTTGTGAAATTAGAAATGAATAAAGCAAAAGATAAGGTTTGCTATAGTTTTTACATGATATTAAAAAAAATAATTTTTATTAAAGGTTTGTGAATGGATTAAATGTTGTTATAGGACTCCAAATATTATATTTTCATCAATGGGTACCCTACTGGATACTTTGAATTAGGGTGATCCACTATCTTCTTATATATTTTTATTATTATAGAGGCATTGGAGGAGCTTTCATAAGGATAAACTAGAATAAAAAATCAAAGGTATTTAGGTTGCAAAAAATGGTCCCTTTGAATCTCATATCCAATTTGTGGATGATACTTTTATTTTGGATCATCCTTTATTTAGTGAGACCATGGAGTTCAAATTAATATTATCTTGCTATAAGAAGGTGTTTGGATAGATGAGAATACTACAACATATAAGTTATTTTCTTGCTAGGTTCATAATAATAATTTTTTTTTTTGATTTGCATCTAAATTCATTTGAATTTTATCTAACTTAACCTTCTTAATTATTGGACTAAAATTAGGGGATTTTCACAAAAGTGAGCAATTGTGGTAGGGTTTCATCTATATTGAGTGTAAACAGCTCCAGAGGTTATTTTTTGGGGTCTTTGGGCCCTAGTGGCCAATAGTTTTGTGGTTTATGCTCAAGATTTTAGTAAGGTATGTTGCAGGGGCCCCAAGATGGGTTAGAAATATGTCTTTCAATAGATATTCATGCTACAAACATTTTTTTTTGAAAAAATAAAAAATATATTATATTTATAGAAACCGTATTACAAAGTAA
This sequence comes from Wollemia nobilis, assembly GCA_028583015.1. Lineage (NCBI taxonomy): Eukaryota > Viridiplantae > Streptophyta > Pinopsida > Araucariales > Araucariaceae > Wollemia > Wollemia nobilis. The sequence continues at coordinate 22,022,693 of JAQPPZ010017235.1, forward strand.
AATGAGCTTGACAGGAAATATGGAAGAAAATAATCCTCCACCAATCTCTCTTGGATGAAAAATTACCCATCTCTCTATCTTCATGCTATTTCACTCTATGGTATAACTGTGATAGATTCATTAGAATAACTAGATGCTCTTCCTATTATGTTATCTGTTTGTACCACCTCTCACATCCCTTGGATTCTTTGGTACCAGCTTATTTGATCTTCCATATGAGAGTCCACATATTACCCTTCCTCCAATTCTTTTCCCCATTTTTCTAAATAATCTACCACTCTATTTCCCTCTCACTTGATATGTGTAATAAAAACATCCTAAAAAATCTTCCAAATATTTTGAATTGCTTCCACCTTCCTTCTCTTTCCAATTCCCAACACCCAAACAAGTCTTATAGGATCCAAGATTCTACCCCATATATGAGAGTCTATCTCTATCCATAACTTATATAAATTCAGATTTGCAGTTATCATTGATGTTGACAAGATTGTATGTCCTTTTTATTCATTATTTATTATCTCCCCCATACCTTCTTCTCTCCAGTATACCTGTTCTCATTTTCAATTTTGTATGATAATGCAAAAATTAAAATTTCCAAGGATTTTAGTAGAAGTCCCATATGTGTTTGCCTTCACCCACTCTTTGGGAGGAAGTATCCACTCTATGTTATTTGAGGAGATCTCACCTATGCATCCAATTCTTAATTGTTTCTCTTTTACAGTTATTCCAAAGCTCCATAAATTAGCCACTTCCTCCATTTCTATGTTTGTTTCATCGTGTAATCTAATAGATAATATTTACATTACCTTAATCATAATACTCTCCCATAATTTCTCCCTTGTTATGTGCTCTAATATAAATATACGTGCATTTCATTCTAGCCATAACTACCACCATATGAAGCTAGGCCTCAGCTTCCACGCCATTTTCATTTTTTTAGTCTTAAATCTACACTATTTCTATTTCTCATAAAAGCTTTCCTGGATCTCAAAAATTTCCCAATGTTGTCTCATCTACATCCACAAACTGATCCATATATCTTTAGAAAAAGAACACCCAAAAAAGAGGTGATTCAAGGTCTTCTTTAATTTTCCACACATAACACATTTGGAAGGCCCATAAAAACATTTTTTTATTAGATTATCAAATTTCAAGCACTTTCTATGGTTAATCAGCCATGAGAAAATATTATTTTTTGGCCATCCTTCCTTTTTATATACAAATGTACAAGTAAGTGGTGTTGGGGTAATATCATATCCACAAAATACCTTGTATCCCTCCTTTGAATTATCGATTCCCAACTTGCTTCCTCCCCATCCAAGGATATCCCTTGTAGAACCATCTTGAATTGGGTGTCTTTGGAGATGTATCCATAGTTTTTTGTTTAATTCCAATGTCTCCTTAACTGACCATTATCAGGGATGTTTCCATTGTAGTAAGTCTAGCACATGTTGATTTGATGATTTCATATAGGAAGAAGCTTTCCATCACCCTGTCTTTTGGAGCTCTGCTTTCCAACTCTTCATCTCTAGGAATGTATGAATAATTGGTTGAAATTGATTCCATGAATCCTCCCAAAATAGGGCTTACTTTACATTGCCTAACTACCAATATAGGTATGGATTTATTAACTCCTGGCTTGCTTCCATTATTCTCCATACTATAGATCCCTCTCCTTCCACTCTGTGTCTTGGGATATCTTTCTCAACCACTCTTGGGTAATGTTTAGCTTGTAACAGTCTACTCCATAAGCCCCCATTAACTGTAGTCCATCTCTAATATAACTTTCCTTCTAGTGCCTTACTACTTTGGGATGTTGATCTTATCCCCAATCCTCCTTGTTTTTTTGGTTGACATATCTTATTCCACCCAACTAGTGCTAATTTTTGTTCTTCCATTGCACCTGACCACAAAAAATTTCTTGTGTGTTTATAAAAATATTTCAAAATTTTCTTTGAAGCCTGATATGGAAAATTTATAAATTGGGAGAGCTTGTAGCACAACTTTAATCATTGTAAGCCTTCCTTCCAATCTTAGCCATTTGTGTGTTCCAATTGCTTAACTTAGCTTGAAGTTTGTCAATAAGCCCTTTCCACTCCTTTATTTTTTGTTTTCTTTGCAGATAGAGGTAATCCTAAATATTCTATGGGTAAAGGAGTTTCCATGAAGTTTAACAATTGTATATTTTTTTCTCTCACCCTCTTTGTTGTATTGAAAAATACTATTTGAGATTTCTTTCCATTAAAATTTTACCCTATAGCTTGAGGATACCCATATAAAATTTCTTTGATGTTTATTACTACTAGGAGATTGGATTGACTAATAAGATTTGTATCATACACAAACTAGAGGTGATTTATCTCCATATAAGAATTGATTTTCAATCCCCTTAGCCTCCCCTCTTGTCTCCTTTTTTTAATAGTTTCCTTAGAGCCTCTACATAAAGGATAAAAAATTAAGGGGAAATACAATCCCCTTGCCTCAACCCCATTCCTTCTATGAACATGGGAGAGGGATTGACATTTACCATAACTGAGAATGATATGATCTATGTACAACCTTTTACCCAATCTCTCCACTCCTATACAAAGCCTATTTTTTCTAAAATTCTTTGCAAAAAAGACCAGTCTACTCTATCATAGGCTTTATAAAGATCTAATTTAATAAATATACCTGGGTCCTTTTTCTTGGAAATTATGTGTATCACTTCCTATGCCACTACTATTCTATCTATAATCTGTATACCTTCAACAAAACCACTTACTCACTTGAAATCATATTTGGTAAAAAATGTTTTAACCTCCCTTCCATAAGCTTTGTTAATATTATGTATACTAAATTATAGAGTGAAATAGGCCTATAATTATCAATTATCTCACTAGCTGGGTCCTTAGGAATTAAAGTGATAAAAGTATGATTCAAGGCTTTTAACATTTGTTTACTCTATTTGATGTCCTCAAGTGCCTCCCCACTGCTTGGCCCACAATTTCCCAAAATGTTTGATAAAATTCAATGGGGAATTCATATGGTCTCAAGGTCTTTCCTGTTTGTATTTTTGTATGATCTGCAAAGTTTCTTCTAGAGAAATTTAATCCATTAATAATTTATTATGATCTAGTTTGAATAATTATGGAATTACCTCTAGTATCTTCTCTTGCCATATTGCATTCAATTTTTTATTGCTACTAAAAAGAGTATGGAATTACTGATTTGCTATAGTTTTCATTTCACTTCCACTAGTTTTTACCTGACCCATCATATCTGTAAGATCTATAATTCTAGTTTGTTGTCTTCTAGTTATTGTTGTCTTATGAAAGAAAGATGTTTTTTGATCTCCCTCCTTAAACCATGTAACTCTAGCTCTTTGCCTCCAAAATATCTCTTCTTGTCCCTCCAAATATTTCTCTCTCCTAATAATTTTTGCTTCACATTGCAATAGATCTTTCGTAATAGTTCTCTATCTTATCTCTTGAGAAATATTCTCCTTCTGATCCTTGATTTCATTCTTTTGGATTCTAATGAGTTCCTTCTTGTGTTTACTCCACTACTTTAGTTGGGTCCTAATATATTATAGTTGTTTATGAAGTTTGAATTGGACTGTCGCAAATCTTGGTTTCCCTAATTTCCAACACTCCTTTATGTGGTCCCCCAACTCCTGATATTTCAACCACCATAGCTCAAATTTAAAAGTTCCTACAACTTTATGATTATATTCTTCTATGGTAAGGCTTACTGGAAAATGACCTAAATAAAGCTTATCCATGACCCTTGATTGATTCTTGGTATGGATGTATAGTTCCTCTCCCATGAAGAAATGATCCAAGAAAGATTTGATTTTTCCTCTTCATTTCTTCTATTTATCCTGGTCATGGAGCTATTCACAGTTGGGATATCTATTAGATTCATTTGACATGTTATTGATGAAAAAAAACTATCCTTTTCCTCCAACATGGATTTGTCTCCTTTTTTTTCCTCTATTCTAAGCTTTGCATTGAAGTCTCCTCCCATAATCCATTGGTCCTTTGGGTAGTTATATTTGAAAGTCTAGATGGCTACCCATTGATACCTCTATGCTCTGACTATCTGTGATTCATAAAAATTAATTATAGTCTAATTTTTCCCACTTTTCCTATTTTGTAACTAGACCATAAACACCCCTCTTGTAGAGACCCCCCCATTGATAGGAACAGTTGGTGATTCTACATAGTGGCCAATCCACCTAATTTCCCTTGTGCAAATTGAGTAAAGATATCTCCTTTTTTCCATATCCTCCTATTTATTTTTTGTAAGTCTTCTCCTTGCATTTTGGTTCCCTATAACAAAACTATATCTAGACTCATATCTACGATAATGTTTTTGACTACTTTTTATCCAAGGTAATTGCTTAAACCCCTCACATTCCAAGTAATTACTACCATTTAAAATTAGGAGATAAAAAATTAGCCATCAATTTTACCTTTCCATTCTGGCTCAAATATCTTCCCTGCTCCTCCATATTTTTCTTGTTTGACTTTCTTCCTATATATTGATTCAGTTTTTGTTTCTTCTCCACTTGATGAATCCCTAAAGTAGGGTTTTCTTTGTTATTATTTACTTCTTTCATCTTTATTTAATTATTTAAAACTATCCTCTCCTCTATTTATCCTCCCCTGGTCTCCCTTGTGGGCTGAATCTCCTCCCCTGGTCTCCCTTGTGGGCTGAATCTCCTCTTCCACGAGAGAGGTTGTGTCTGGTTCTGCTCCTTGCTTGTTTCATGACACTAGACTGGAGTATTGTTCCTGATCTACTGATGTGGCTTGCTAGGTATCCTCCTCTAATCATTCCATTTGAAAATCCCCTTTTGTTTTTAATCTTCCTAATTGTTTGAATATTTCATATCTATTGTTTGTTCTTCTCATTTTTCTCCCTATCTCTGGTTACCAGGGTTATGCATAAGGGGTTAGCACCAATATATATTTATAAAATCAAGATGAATCATATCAAAATCCCGATGAATTATGTCCAAAGAGAAATGGTGAATTGCATTAATTTTTCACCAAAAAGTTTCAAATTGTAGTGAATAAATTAAAATATATTTCTAGAGGTGTTAGTCGGTTGTAATGGGTTTTAGTTAGTCACTTTCAGAGGGTTTTTGAGTATTTTACTAAGTTTTATGTGTAGATCTTGTCGATATAGGTGGTTTTAAAAGCAAAATTGAAAACAGAGCTCTGGATCAAAAGTTATGCCTCCAAGAAGGTTCTCTACAAAAGAGCACCTCTACAACCAATCAGTTATAGAGGTGCTCTTTTGCAAAGAACCTTCTAGGAGGTATAACTTTTGATCTAGAGCTTTGTTTTTAATTTTTTTTAAACCACCTAGATCAATGAGATCTACACATAAAACTTAGAAAAATCCTCAAAAAATCATCTAAAACCAACCGACACCTCTATAACAGATCGAGGGGTCGATCGATTGTAGAGGTATCAGTCAGTTTCAAAAGCTTTTTTGAGGATTTTACTAAGTTTTTTGTGTAGATCTCGTTGAGCTAGGTTGTTTTAAAAAAATTAAAAATGGAGATTTGGATAAAAAATTATGCCTCCTAGAAGGTTCTTTGCAAAATATCACCTCTACAACCTATCATCATAAGAAGATCGATTGCAAAATGTGTTAATTAGCCTAATTCGATCGATTGTAGAGTGCAACTGATCAGCATAAGTTGATCATTTGTAGATGCATCTCAATTAGCCTATGCTAATCGATTGCAACTTTGCAACCGATTATCTTAGGTCAATTGACACGCCTCTATAATCGATCGACTTATTCCAATCGGTTGTAGAGGTGCACTTTTGCAAAGAACCTTTTAGGAGGCATAAATTTTTATCCAAAACTCTATTTTCATTTCTTTAAACCACCTAGCTTGACGATATTTACAAAAAAACTTAGCAAAATCCTCAAAAAGCCATATGAAATCAATTGACACCTCTGCAACCGATTTTTTGTAGAGGTGTTGACCGGTCATAGAGGTGTCAGTCAGTTTCAAAGTATTTTTTGAGGATTTTACTAATTTTTTTATAGATCTCGTTGAGCTAGGTGGTTTAAAAAAAAATGAAAATAGATCTCTAGATCAAAATTTAAACCTCCTAGAAGGCTCTCTGCAAAAGTGTACCTCTCCAACCAATCAACATAAGCCGATCAGTTGCATAGTGCAACCGATCAGTATAAGCTGATCATTTGTAGAGGTATGTCAGTTGGCCTAAGATGATTACTTGCAACTCTACAACTGATCAGCTTAGGCCGATTGACACACCTCTACAACTGATCAGCTTATGTCGATCGGTTGCAGAGGTGCACTTTTGCAGAGTACCTTCTAGGAGGTATAAATTTTAATCGAGATCTCTATTTTCAATTATTTTTTTAAAACCACCTAACTCAATGAGATTTATACAAAAACTTAGTAAAATCCTCAAAAAACTATCTAAAACTGATTGAAACCTCTACAACCGATTGGTTGTAGATGTGTTTATTGGTTGTAGAGATTTCAGTTGGTTTCAAAGGGTTTTTTGAGGATTTTACTAAGTTTTTTGTGTAGATCTTGTCGAGGTAGGTGGTTTAAAAAATTGAAAATGAAGCTCTAGATCAAAATTTATACCTCCTAGAAGGTTCTCTACCAAAGAGCACCTTTGCAACCGATCGACATAAGATGATCAGTTTTAGAGGCATGTTAATCGGCCTACACCAATAGGTTGTAGAGTGCAATCGATCAACATAAGTTGATTGGTTGTAGAGGTATGTCAATTAGCCTAAGCCAATCGGTTGCAACTTTATGACTAATAAAATTAGGTCAATTGACACACCTCTGTAATCGATCAGATTATGTTGATTAGTTGTAGAGGTGCACTTTTGCAAAGAACCTTCTAGGAAGCATAACTTTTGATCCAAAGCTCTATTTTAATTTTTTTTTTTAAAACCACCTAGTGTGATGAGATCTACACATAAAACTTAGTAAAATATTTAAAAAACCCTTTGTAACTGATCAAAACCTATCAAGTTTGTGTTGAGAGTCATATGCCAACTAACACTCCTCTACAACCTTGTCAAGTTTATGGGACCGATCGGTGTCTTCTGATTGATAATACCCTACAACCAATCAACAAATATGTTGACTAACAATAGGTTTTTTGTTTCTTCAAATATATTTTTGAGTTAGAGTGTTTTAGATGTATGTTTATACATACCCCCTTTAGTATTTATATGGGTAGTATATGTAGCGAATTGGGCAGGAAAAACAAAATTATTTATAATTTGAAGGTGAATTGTCATGGAATTGGGTGAAAGTGGTTGGCGGATATAAATAAAAATAGGATATTTATTATCAACATCGAGCGAATTGACCCTAAAAAATCTTCCACCTCATAATTTTTTGGTGAATGGGCCCTAGTGAAAGGTTCCAAAATTAGCAAATTTAAAATTTTTAAAATCCTAAATATAGAAAATTTATGATATTTCACGCTTATGCATAACATTGCTAGTTACAATTTTAATTTCTTTTGTTTGACGTTCTGATTGATTTTTGGAAGCCCTCAGATTCTATTGGGTCTATCCCTTCCTTCTAATTTATATTTTGCTGAGGAGATTGGACCACCATGTTAATATTTGCTCTTATGCCCTCTTTTTCAAATTGATGATTCGTAACTATTGGGAACATTCTAGCCAAATATCCATGAGCGTGTCACACCCGACATATGAATGGAATAGCCTCATAATATAGTTGTTGGAACCAGAAAAAATATCTTATTTTTAGGTCTATATTTTTTAGAAGAGGTTTACTGAGGTTCATTTCTACACAAACCCTAGCAAACATTGTCGATCCTCCTAAAATTGTTTCTCTTGATTTACCTTGATAATAACCTAGTAAGTTGCCTATTACCTTGAGTACCTCCTCTTTCCAAAATTCAAGGGGAAGGGCAAATAATCTTACCCATATTTGTACTACAGTCGGTTCCACCCTCGGGTCGAATCCCATCTTTGATGGTTGTAGGAATAGTCCCGTTGTCCCATGAAGATACGATCCTCCCTAAAATACTTTTTGTTGGTCTACCATTGATGTGAACTCTACAAAAAAATACCCATTTTGAGGAGTTAGAATTTCATATTGTCTTTCCAAATGCCATTGTTTCCTTATCCACATGTGAAGAAAGTACACATACGGTCTAAAACCTATGAATTTGCCTATCAGGTTGTGTTTTATCTTATAAACTATATCCTTAGATATCTAGTCCTAAACTATTTCTAATACTGGTATTTCATTTGCTTATGGTAAGCATCCATTCACCCTTCCCAGTAGAGAATCCTCCTTTTGTTTCTTGAATATGATCTGTACTATTGAAATACCCTCCAGTAAGATTGATCCTCTTTGATGGTGCTTTTTGCATGAAAATGTTCTCCAGACCTCTACCCTAGACTCTCAAACCCTAGTTCAATTTCTTAGATCTCCAGGTTTTGATACCTTTGAAACCCTAGTTTCTCCAGCAATTGTCACACTTCTCTTCATGCTATGAACTTTATTAACAATTATTTCCAATTTGTTGCACAAAATAAAAGTTAAAATCATACCTTTTCTTAGCATCCAAGGCATGGGTTAAAGAGATCTTGAAATAAGTTTCAAGTAGCTAATCAAAAAATGGTTTAGATCTCAAGTGAATATGGTGCTAAGGAGAACCCCCAAAAAAAATCCACTATTGAAACCCATTTCAAGGGTAAGTATTTCAAAGACTTGGTCCCAAAAATAAATTTTAGGGATGTCCTCCATGGTGGACAACCTCAACCTAATGCTAACATTAATCTTAGGGTTTCTTGTAAAACCTTGAGAATGCCTAATATTGATCCTAGGAAAATTGAGTCGGGATGTCTTAGGGCAACTAATGGAACTCCGATTGTTAAGCTAGATAGGAGTATCATTCAGAATAGCATAGAAAATCTAAAAAAAAGAGGACTAATTTGTCATTTCTTGGGTTTTCATCCGAGCCTATTTGCTTTCAAAGTTTGGGCTGCAAAAAATTGGAAAACAAAAGATGAGTTACAAATATTTATTTATCCAAATGGTTATTTTCTTTTTGTATTTGCTAAAAATGAAAATAGAGAGAAAATATTTCAAGGGGGTCGCTGGTTCTTTAGAAGGGAAGGGTTTTTCATGAAGCCTTGGCATACTAAATTTAAAGCCGAAGAAGAGATGGCTTCTGCAGGTCATGTGTGGGTTAGACTCTTTGGCCTCCCAATTGAATTCTAGAATTTGGCTATTTTTTCTTCAATTGGAAACTCTTTGGAAAATTTTATGATGATTGTTGATTGTACTAAAAATATTGAACATATTATTTATGCTCAAATTTGTGTTTTAATGGATTTTGACAAACCCCTACCTGAAAATATCTCATTACAATTTGGGGAGGACACTTGGGAGCAAGTGGTGGACTATGAGAACATTCATTTTCATTGCCAAATTTACCATAAATATGGTCATTTGGCTAGTGTCTACCAAAATAAAATTTTAGATCAAAAGAAAGAGGATACAAACTTAGCAGGTTTCCAAATACCTAAGAAAAATAACACTCAAAAAAATTAGTTATGAAGGATCAATCAAAGTTATCAACTAATATGTTTGAAATTATTTCCACAAATGACGTCCTAGATGAGGAAGAGAAAATAATGGATACAAAAATATTAGAAAAACAATTCAAATATCCAGGGAAAGACTTAGGGACAAACTAACAAATTAAAGGCTCTTAACAAGAAAAAAGGAGGAAATATACACAAGAAAAACAATATTTTGAATGTTGAGACTTTAGATAATATAGGTCCCAAGATAGACTATGTTGAACCTTCCAGTAACACTTTGGCTTTATACATGCAATATTTGAGGTTAGAAGCCATCTTAGATTCAATTTGGGTAAGTCAAGAAATAGGGAAAAAAAACTAAATATGGATTCCAACCAAAAGGTAGGTTTCAAGACCAATCAATATCATATGGTAAAAGAAGCTGAAAAGCTTGTATAGGAAGGTAAGATAATTGCCCTTACCAATTTTTTCAGCCTTGGTATTAATGAAGATCATCCATTTGAATATTAGAGAAATCAAAGGGAGTCTTTCGAAATAAAAAAAATTAGAAGAATGATTCAAAATAAACCATCCACATCTTATTTTCCTTTAGGAAACAAATATTTCAATAGAGGAAATAGATTCAGTTGCTAGTAAAATTTGGCCAGCTAGAAAAGTTGCTTCCCTCAGTTCCCAAGGGACTTATGGTGGCATTGCTTGCCTTTGGGACCCAAAAGAGGTTGTTATTCACCATATGGTTTTTATTTGGGGTCTTTTAGCTATAGCTATTCAAAGTATACATTCTAACTAAATTATGCTTTGCATAACAATTTATGCTTCGACTACTTTGGAGGAAAAGTGAAGACAATGGAAGGGTATAACTCATGTTATCTCTCATTTTCTTGAAGCTTGGATATTGATCAAAGGATATTTTAATACCATCCTCTCTTTGGATAAGAAAGTGGAGGGAAATATAAATTTGGATAAAAGCACTGAACTCATGAGTGAATATATTACAAACCTTTATCTTGTGCACATCTACGCAGATAATGGCCTTATGAATTGATCTAATAGAAGGCAAGCCTTAGCTTAGATTATGGAGAGATTGGATAGGTTCTTGTTCTATAACAATTTATTAATCCATGGTAACATTCCTAAGGTGAAGACTCTTAACAATGTTGGTTTAGATCACTCGCCAGTCATGGTGGAAATTTGGAAAACCAATGTGAGTTTCTTACGTTTTCAATTCCAGTTAATGTGACTTAGAGATAACTCATTTAGACCCCAAGTGCAACAATGGTGGAAGGAAGGTAAACCAAGATATGGTACTAAGATGTTTTGTTTTTCCAAAAGTTTTCAATACATTAAATACAAAATCAAGATTTGGAACTAGAAGAAATTTAGAGATGTCGAGCAAAAAACATGAATTTATTGCTCAGCTTGAAAATTTGAATAAGAAAATCCATTTATATGGCCTCATAGAGAGTAGAAGTATAGATGAAACTAGAATCATTGTTTATTTAGAGTAATGGGAAAAAATAGAACTCTTATGGAAGAAAAAATCTAGGATCTAATGGCACAAAGAAGGAGATCGAAACACAAATTTCTTCCACAAATATCTTCTAAATTGAAGATCTCACAACTTTATTTCTTCTCTAAAATTTGGTTTTGGAGATGTTTTCTATACTTGGGATGGCATGAACTATGTTGTTGTCAATTACTTTTCCAATCTATTTTTTTTTAACCTCTTGACTCGGCTTCTCAACATAATATTCTTCAAGCCATTCCTACTCTTATCACTTCTGGGGAGAACTCTATTTTGACTGCTCCAGTTACTATCAATGAGCTTCAATGGGTGGTTTTAAAAATACAAAAAGGAAAAACCCTAGGTCTTGATGGTTTTACTATTGAGTTCTATCAAGAGTTTTAGATATCCTTCATGTAGATTTATTAGAGGTGATGGAAGAAGCCAAGAAAGCTAAAGAAATTTTGAAGGTTTTCAATAAAAAATATATAGCTCTTGTTCCAAAAGCTCAAGAGGTAGATCATATATCAACTTTTAGACCTGTAGATTTATGTAATGTTCTCAAAATAATTACAAGTATCATGGTAAAAATGCTGAAGCATATTTTGCATAAGATTATTTCCCTTGAACAAGGGGGTTATGTGGAAGGACGTCAAATAGTGGATGAGATATTTCTTTCTTAGGAAGCCATAAATTCCATAGAAATACAAAAATCTCCATCTATGTTCATTCATTTATACTTATCTAAAGCTTATGATAGACTGTATTGGTACTTCCTTGTCAAAATTTTAATGTAATTTGGCTTCTCTTAGGATTTAATGGACTAAATTATGGGATGTATCTCTTCAGTTTCCTACTCTATTCTTATTAATGATAGGCCTTCTCAGTTGTTCCCTACTTCTAGAAGTATTAGGTGAGATGACCCTCTCTCCCTTTATTTCTTCATTATTCTTACTGAATGCTTGGGCAGAACTATAACAAAAAATAGAGAAAACATAACCCTTGAGGGAGTTACCATTGCTCATGGAGCTAGGCCTATTTCTCATCTTCAATTTGTTGATGAATCTACTCTATTAGGTAGAGCTACAATTAAGGAAGATTCTAAAATTAAGTAAATCATCAACTATTTTTTAATGCTACTGGGAAATTGATCAATGAAGATAAATCTAAAGTCATTTTCGTTCATCGCTCTCTTAGATAGAATTCCATGGTCTCGGATAAATTAAGATATAAGAAGACCTCCCTTACAATCACTTATTTAGGTATTCCTCTCAATATTCAAATATAGAAAAAAATACTAGAATTGGTTGTTGGATAGAGTTAAGTAGAAATTTGGAAAGTGGACCAATAGGTGGCTTTCATTTGGGGGTAGAATTACCTTGGTCAAATCAGTCCTTCAAGCTATACCTATTTATGTTTCTATTGTGTTTAATATCCCAAAGTTTGTTCTTTGAGAATTAGATCAAATCAATCATCGATTTCTCTGGAGTGGTACTAAGGAGAAAATAAAATGGGCCTTGGTGAAATGGGATACTTTATGCCTTCCCAAGAATAAAAGAGATTTAGATTTATTGTCTTCTATTAATAGTAATAAGGCTTTAGCTGCTAAAATATATTGGAGGATTTTGCATAACCCTAATGCTATTTGGACCAAGAATCTTCGTGTTAAATATGTTGAGAACAAAATTCCTAAAGACCTTATTCGCTATCAATTACCTACCAAAGGTTCTTCGATTTTAGCGATTATTAATATTGGTGAGGATTTGATGAAGAAAAAATTATTTTGTATCATTCATAATGGTCAACATGTAAATTTTTGGATAGATTCTTGGGATGGTCATCAACCTTTGATAACTCAGTTTCCTAATTGGAGGTCTTGGATGGAGGAACTTCATCGAGCTAACTGGATAAAGGTTGCTTATTAGTACCATACTCGTAATTCATAGGTTGGTATATATTGGATCCCTATTGAGATTTGGCCTATTCAAATGCCAGAAAGACAAAGAAAATATATCCAAAGCATCCTTCATATGATATCTCTCTTGGTCCCATGATAAAGACTATTTTGGATGGAACAACACTACTAAGGGTGAGTATTTAGTTGCTCAAGGTTATTTGACCTTATGCCATAATAATTCCAATCAATCATATGACATATTTACTCAGTTGTGGGCTCAAAAATTTGGCCTAAGGTGAGGTTATTTACATGGCTTTTATTAAATCATAGGATGCTTACTGGTGAACAACTTATAAAATGTGGCTTTCATGGCCCGTTTAGATGTAAAATGTGTGGAGATAATGTGGAAAATTTTAGCCATATTTTTATTGAGTGTACCTCAACCTCTAAGCTATGGAGGAGAATGACCATCTTACTTGTATTATAGTGGTCCATTTTTTTTTTACTTTTGAACAACTTTGGAGGTATTGGCCTAATCAGAAGGGTGTTGATCACTTTATTAGGTAGCTAGTTTGGATGGGTTTGACCATCCTACCTTGGAATATCTTGAAATAAATAAACAACTCATTTTTAAATCAATAAAGGAAGGATATTCACTATATCTTGCAAAATACTATTGTCAACTTAGTTGAATCGGTCTAACAACTCTTTAAATACCCCTAGAACTCCCACCAATATGGGATCAAGTGATGCAAATATTTAATATTAACTCTTTTAAGGGCAACCAGCTTAAAATGAATGTGAGTAATTGAAATATGGATAGACCAAGGAATTGGTAGCCTCATCCTAAGGATTTTGGAAAAGTTAATATCGATCGAGCTGCTAGAGGGAACCCTAGAAAAGTTAGTGTAGGAGGAATTGGTAGACTTTAATATGGTTCCCTGGTTTTAACTTTTACTAAGATTTTGGGTATCCTTTCCAATAACATTGCTAAGGGTATGGTATCCTTAAAGGCCTTTGAGAGGCTACTAAGGTCGGATGGAAAAATATGTTGGTTTAATATGACTCTCAAGTCATGATTAATTTGTTGAAGACTCCTTCTAAGAATCATAAGGTTGATTGGAGAATACAAATAATTATTGAGAAGATTCAACTAATCTAGATGGAATTTTTTAAAGTTGAATACAATCATGTGGTCAAAGAATATAATAGGAGTGCTGATGCTTTAGCTAATTGAATATTGGACAAATGTGATATTATTTACTATGACCACCCTTCTAAATGGTAGGATTCACAAATAAGGGAAGCTCTTTTTTTTATCCTTTTTGTGGATAGCTCCAATAATAGAGGTACCTAGTTCCTATTTTCTTTGTTTTTGTTTTTCTTTGGTTTGGTTAGGGTATTTTAGTTCCCTTACTCAAAATATTATTCTTATGTTTCCTTTGTTGATTATTCAAAAGGCGATAGAGGTACTTTAAATGGGCAAAAGATCGGCCCAATCAAGCATACGGTAGGATGGCACTTCATGTCATTCCCAAAAATAATAAAAAGTATATTGGATCTATAGTCTTGAGAAGGCTCCCTTGCATGATTAGTCTTTTGGTCTAGATAAGCCGAACTTGTATTATGATTTTTTCTCCTTTTTAATTTTTTTGTATGTGTTGTTTTGTATTGTTTTTGTTCTATTTTATTTATGTATTTTTTGTGTTGTTTTTTATGTTTTTGAATTTTTTTGAGTTTTGTGTTTTTGTTCTTTTTGTTAGGAGGGAAAACTGAAGGGATAAATTATTGATAAAAATAGGTTACAATATATAGGCATAAGCCTATATGATGAACATGACACTTGTCAATGAAACTGACAAGTGTCAAACTGAAGGCATAGTGCACTTTAACTCTAACATTCCCCCTTAAAGTGCACTATCCTAACTAAAGAAAAAACAAAGCAAGTCAACATTAGGTAACATTCCCCCTTAATGTTGACTTCTCGAAAACAACCTATCATCCTCCTTTTTTTTTGGTCTAGGCTTGTGCTCTTTGCGCTTGGCTCTCCAACTATGAATAACGCTAGATCCACTGTGTATACATCTCGGTCTGTTGCCTCAGGGTCAGCCACTTCCACGGGTCTGTTGCCACTGGGTCGCCCGTCTAAGTGCCTCGGGGTCGACCACATCTCGGGTCTCGTTGCCTCTACGCAGTCATCCTCAGAGGATGTTGCCACTCGTAGGTCACTAACTAGATTCACCATGAGTATGAAATCCCTCCTCATGGTGAACTCAATCTAGAAGGTGTCGGTCTCTGCCGAAAATGCACCTAATGAAAGGAAAAAATGAGCCATATAAGAGTGTCGATCTCTGCCGAAAATGCACTCAATACAATAAAATGAGCCATAGATCCAAATAGGAGGAGAGAAGAAGAAAAGAAGAGAATATTCTGAAGTGTCTTCATCTGTAGTCTTCAGAAGTAGATCCGGAAACAACCTCGGATAGAGTCTAGGGTGTCTATGTCTGTAGTCCCTAGTATAAGTGTCCTTATGGTGACCATTTCATCCCACCGAAATGCATGGGTAACTAGCCACTGCATTCGCCAAGTGTATAGAAAAGATCACTAGTTACAAGGATCACATATGAAAGTACCTTGGGAGTGTCGGGTTCAACCGAGATTGCACTCCAAGGGAGAAAAAACTTTGAGGCTAAAAAAAGTCAATGAAACAGCCTCAAAATTACAATTTGACACTACCATTGTGTCCGTCGCGGAAAAAAAATTTCCAACGACTATAAATACCCCTATATTCCATTATCAAAGGGGCCTTCATCATGCTGAAAGAACAATAGCATGCCTCTCTAGGCAGCAAAATAAACATCGCTCAATGGCGGCATCGCTCTCAAGCGGAAGAAAAAAAAATAGCATTAAAATTTCCCGCGCAGGGGATTTACATGGGCCATCTAGGCCTTCAGCTCTTCCAGTTTTGAAATTACAATAAAGTAGGCCATGTAGGCCTTCCACTCCACTCTTCTTTGTGGAAATAAAACATTAAACTAATGGCCAAATAAGCCATACTGTCGACGATAGGCATAGGTACTGCTAATAAAGTCTTCATATTCCACCACTTTCACTTCCACTTTACATGTGGAAGTACATTAAAAAACTTAAATGCCCCCCGTGCTTTAGGCATTATGGGCTACGTGGGCTCTCCTACTTGCAATTTGAATTAAGACCCCACTCATTTTAAAAAAATAACTTTGAGTTTAATATGAATCATGGGCCACGACCAAAGTGGCCATATTCACAGCCATTTCAAAATGTTATTCTTGCTTAGCCACATCTTCCCCTTCAAACAGAGTGGACAGATTAAACCCCACCCACTGCAAAATAAAATCAAAGGCTTTGAGGAAAGCCGGTTTTGGCACGAACGCACACTAACGATTCCACCGACGACATGAAATGTTCTTCCTCCAACAACGATTCCACCGACGACGTGGTGGAGAGCCCAGACATGCGCCAAAACATCTTTGCGATCCCGAGAGACCGCAGAATCAAAATCCATGGCTGAAATCACGCTATTTTCTATGCTAGTTACGGTGAACCATTTTTTCAACTCGGTTGGGCAAATCATCATGACGAGTGCTCCAAAACAAAACATCCAGCTAACCACGGTTAGGGTTTTGAAAAATATCAGTGTCAGAAAATAGAAAATAAACATTTCTTTAAACGATGGTAACCCTGGCTCCCATCTCCTCAAGCTTCTTCTTTGCCTCCTCGGCCTCTTCTTTGGTGGAGGCCTCCTTGAACTTCTTTGGGAGACCCTCGATCATATCCTTCCGTCTTCTCCTCGACAGCAGGTGCAGCCTCGGCGCCGCCGCCACCGCCGGTGGCAGCCACCGTGCCCGCAGGGGCGAACACGGCAGTGGAGAAGACAAAGAAAAAAAATTCCCCAGCAATAGCGGCCGGTGCCATCGACAGAAAAAATGTCCGACGCCTCGCACATTGGAAAATAACTATGGATCGGGCACGTCGGCAGCGTCATTTTTGGCATCGGGAGACGAGCGTCCAGCTCATAGATTTTGGACACATCGTGGCCGACGTCTCTTTTATGTTCCTCGACGATGAAAAAATCAGGGATGCCGGAGCTTTCACGATCTCGACGACGACTGCTCTATTCTGTAAAAAATGGGAAAATTTCTCAATATGTAAAACCTGTAGAACCTGTAGAACCACCGCAGTTGAAGAGAGGGCCAGTTCATTGCCTATAACAATAGCAGCAAGACCAGGCTGCTCAGAAACAAAACAAGGAACCAATTTCACCACAACCGCTGTTGCTAAAAAACTGTGCAGATCCTAACCCAAAAACATCTTCTTCATAGAGCTTAGTCGCTCAACAGAAAGCACAAGCCCAATGTTGAAGAGAAGGAACAGAACTTCAAACTCAGCAGCCAAGTATCCCAATACAGGGCTTCCGCCTGGGATCTTCTTAAATATTTGTACGAATATCACACTTGCTAAAAGAAGCCACAGCATGAAGCACCATGAAGCTTCAGTTGTGGATGTACCAAAAGGCTCAATAAACTACGCGTCTCCGTCGTTCGGCTAACCGTTGCTCCATTCTTCACCGTCTTCTCAATTTTGCCATGGCGGGAGTTACAGCTATACGCAGGTCCCCTTTTTCCTAGCAGGAAAAATGTGAGAAATCCATAGGCGAGAGTGACGATGCTTGCAACGATGGAGATGACCATCACAAAAAAAAACTGAGAGAATGGCCACAACCTCCTTGACTGACTCTTCGATCAGGACCAGCAAGCGATTCATCTGTTACATTAGCCTCCAGATGGAGCAAGTTTTGTCTGTACGGAATATTTTCAGCATCTTTTGGCCATGGGATCTCAGGTTTGCTACAAAGCGGATTGAAATATAAATGATCTGGCGCATTTGTCTTTTAATAATTTTTCTGCACTCCGAGCTAGCGCAGGAGCCCATAATGCCAAGGCACACGGCGTTGATGTAGAGCGCGAAGGCGAGGGCACTCGGTCATGCCACCAAAGGCAGCGGCGCGGCGGTCATGCAGGCGGCAACGGATTAAAAATAAATAAAACTGTTTACAGAACAGTTGATGAATATGAGATAAACCGACGCAGAAGCCCGCCTGACTGAGAACGGCACATGGGGTCGATCACCGTGAAGCCGACGTCGCCGAGGCTACCGATTTTGGTGTGGGCGCTCGCAGTATTATGGGGCCCACATAGATCCCGCATCAAACTGGCCGCTCCATCACTGCGACATCAAACTGGCCGCTCCATCTCACGTTCGCAACTGGAGCAATACTTTCGAAGAACTGGAGCACGACAGCCTGGAACTGGAGCACGATCATGGAGCATGATTCTTCAACTGTTGTTTCATTGCTAAATGATCACAGGGCATCTTCAACCCAACTAGGGTTTAATCACTTCCTGTAAATCCATTCCACAGATCTAAAAGACTAAAAAAAAGTTCCCAAACTTTAAAAATACTGCTCAACACGATCACATATCTGACCATTGCAGAAAAAATACTACTCAACACCATCTGGAAAAAAAAATTTAAAAATTTTCCCAAACTTTAAAAAATTTTACTATCTGGTTTCTGATCCATCAAATGATGGAGAGCATACTCCCTCGGTAATTTTTTTTTTAAAAAATTGGGAAAAATATTAGGGGGAGGGAGGATTTCCATGAGGGAAATCCCCCCTCAAGGGGTTTCACAGGGCAGGGAAAGCCTGCTCTGATACCAAATGTTAGGAGGGAAAACTGAAGGGATAAATTATTGATAAAAATAGGTTACAATATATAGGCATAAGCCTATATGATGAACATGACACTTGTCAATGAAACTGACAAGTGTCAAACTGAAGGCATAGTGCACTTTAACTCTAACACTTTTATGTGTGTGTGTGTGTTTGTTGTGTTCGTGTGTTGTTTTTGTGGTTTTTTGTGTGTATTTTTTGTTTTCTTGTTGTTTTTTTTTTTTTACGTTTTTTTTGTTGTTTTTATGTATTGTGTTTGTTTTGGGTTTTTTGTTGTCTTTATGTTTTTGTGTTTGTTTTTTTGTTTTTGTATTTTTTATTTATTTTTTATTATTTGCTTGTTGTTTTTGTGTTTGTTTACTTGTGTTTTTTTTGTTTTAGGCATACTCTTTGAGTGTGTTGAAAGAGAACCCTGAGCATTTTTGGTGTTTTTTTATTTTTTATTATTATTTTGTTGTTTTTATGTTTGTTTGCTTGTGTTTTTGTTGTTTTAGGCATACTCTTTAAGTGTGTTGAAAGAGAACCCTGAACTTTTTTTTTTTGGTGGAATAAATACTCCTACCTCCTTAAGACTTACCTTAAAGTAACATCCCAATTAAAATGATTTTCACACAAAAAAATAAAATTGAAAAACCTTTCTATTTTAATTTTTTTAATAACTCAATTATGGTTTTCTTTATTTCCCAAATTCTTAACTTCCTTTACTTAAAAAGGAAGGACCGTTTTTATGTGCAATGTAGGTTGTAGACTCCTTTCAAAGTCTTTATAACCTTTCATCTTAATAAAATTTTTATTGTCATTATTATTACACTTAAATTAATAAAATCTACACATTAAAGTATGTTATATAAATTAGGTTTTTTCAACTCCTTTAAAATAAATTAAAAACTTTTCATATAATTTGAAAAGTATATATGAAAATTGATAGTTTCCTTTAATGAGACTTTTCTTATTACACTTAAATTAATAAAATCTACACATTAAAGTATGTTATATAAATTAGGTTTTTTCAACTCCTTTAAAATAAATTAAAAACTTTTCATATAATTTGAAAAGTATATATGAAAATTGATAGTGGAGCTCTATCCTTTTTAAACAATCTATGCACTCCATCTTCGAAAGCCTTCTCTTGAAAACGACTTACTATTATCAAAAATATATTGACCGTTCATTTAAATTCGATTGAATTAGTCTAACAAGCCTTCTGCTTTCGAATATTTATTAGTCTTTTTATAGCCATAAGGCGAAGCAAGAAAGACGGCAGAGAACCTTTCAAAGAATAAAAAGAGGAAACTTACAAGAATTGTACATGGAAACCACTAAATAATCACGGGAATAAGCTTTTTGACCAATCATTTCATAGCTGTATGGATTTCAAAGAATGCACATGTACAATGCTGCATCGGTGCATAAAGAATTCCAGAAGCAACGCGGTTCCACACCTACAATACTTTAAAACAAAAAACAAGACGTCACTAACACGAATAACACGGACCCACCATATTAAAACAAAAAAAATGGTGATAGTAACGAGTAACAACAAAATAAAAAACAATCAGCGTGGACTGTGTAGATCTCCAAATGTCCTGGTTGCCATCGTCATTCCCTTCGGCCCAATCGACCTAAAAACCTTTCAAATTGTCCTTTACCTGGCAAATCTATGCTTTATATAGCTCTTCTCTATAAAACCATCATTTCAGGGAAAGGAATTCCGAAACCTACATTCCCTGCTACAGTAATTGGTTTCTTCTACAGAAAGGGCTTTCTTGGTTTTCAAAAATGGAAGAAGTGGCAGATTCAGAGTTCCTGACCGTGGACAAATGCACGTGCACAGGAAGAGAAAACGATACGGTCGTAGCGGACTTGGATGGCACTCTGCTGCGGGGAAGAAGCTCCTTCCCCTATTTTGCCACACTCGCTTTTGAGCTCGGAGGCATTCTACGCCTGGCCATCTTGCTCTTGGCAGCGCCCTTGGCGGGTCTTTTATACTATTTCTTGTCGGAGGCGGCGGGCATTCAAGTGCTGATCTTCGTCACCTTCGTGGGAGCTAAGGTTTCTGACATCGAATCCGTAGCGCGGGCGGTGCTACCCAAGTTCTACTCGGAGGATCTCCACCCGGTGTCGTGGCGGGTGTTTTCTGCCTGTGGAAGGCGTTGCGTGTTGACCGCGAATCCGCGCATCATGGTGGAGGCGTTCCTCAGGGAATATCTGGACACCGACGTCGTCATCGGCACCGAGATTTCTTCGGTAGGAGGGCGAGCAACGGGGTTTGTGAGGAGACCCGGTGTGCTGGTGGGCAGCAAGAAGGCCTCCGCCCTGAACGAGGTCTTCGGCAACTGCGTTCCCCACGTGGGAATTGGAGACCGCAAAACCGACTATCCTTTCATGAAACTCTGCAATGTAAGAGGAAAGACTTGACCATGTGCATAATTTTTTACTTGTTTTTCTTTTTGTTTTTTTCAAAAAGTTGAAGATTCTCTTGGACCTAGACAACTGTTTGGAAGTTCTCATTAAGCTAATCCCACTTTATTAGATATTAGTGTATGGTTGATAAGATTTGAAATTGGGTCTTCTTTTGAAATGTCCAAGAATTTAACGGATTGAGCTAATCTACTTGATGATTTCCTTCTAAACTTATTATTATGATAGTATTGTTCGATTTTCTAAAAAAAATTAAATTTGATTAATTTTATTTTATTCAGTGGTTAATGTGTATAATAATAAAATCTAATAAATGTAGTTTTTTTTGGGGTTTGACATTTTTTCAAAAGGTTTAAGGTTCAAACAGTGGGTTTGGGTGTGTGTTAATTCTTTGGTTTTTGGCTTTATGATAGATCATGGCTGTAGAAGACTGCTCAGCCTTATGCGTTGGTCGTATGGGTTTATCACACTACCCATTTGTTTTAGTCCTACATAGAACAACACAAAGTTCAGGCTTTGGCTCTTCTTTTGGAGATCCAAGGTTCAAACCGATGTGAGCGAGTGTGTGAGGGGGTGGTTGTATAATAGTTGTATCATAGGGGTTTATTACATTACCATTTATTTTAGTCTTAGAGAGAACAACACAAAGTTCGGGTTTATTACATTACAATTTATTTTAGTCTTACAGAGAACAACACAACGTTCGGGCTTTGGTTTTTTTTTTTTTGTGTTAAATTTCCTACCTATTGATAATTGTAGCTCTGGGCTGTACGAGGAGGTTCAAAACTGCATGGGCAAGTTTGAGAGGGGGTGGGGTGTATGATAGTTGTGTGTTAAATTTGCTAATGATAATTATAGCTCTCCGCTCTATGAGAAACCATGATTGGGAGAAGACTACTCAACCTTATGCCTAAGTTATAGGAATTTATCACATTACCCAAATAAAATAAAATAAAATAAAATCAAAATTCAATTTAAAATCATATTATCCAAATAAAATAAAATAAAATAAAATAAAAATTCAATTTAAAATTCCCTCAATATCAAGTGCTACCGATTTCCTTATCAATTTTCTAGTCTTCTGAAATGGAAGTGTTCTGTCTCATTTGATCTTGTTAGCTGTATCGAATCTCCCTTTTCTACAGTGAGGACTAGTTGTATTTGTCGCTTTTGGCTCTAAGTGGACAAGTTTTGGTGCTTTCTCGGCATCATCTCCGTCGACGACCTATCTTCCTTCCAATGCAACATTTATTTTCATGTTTAACAATAAAAATATGAGATTGAGACTAAGGTAATGATACAAGAACGTGGCAGCTGTTGGATTATCTCAAAGCATAAGCTAGTGCCTTGTATTTGGCCTTGCATTGAAAAACCACATGTACTGTGCTCATCTTTCTATCTGTTTCAGGCGAGAGGTTTATTCATCTTAATATATATATAGATATCTTGTTTTGGTACAGGAAGCATACGTGGTTCCAGCGAAGCCGGAGGTGGAGGCGCTGAGCAGAGACAAACTTCCCAAACCCATTGTCTTCCACGATGGTCGCCTTGTGCAGGCCCCCACCGCATTTTTGGCCCTAACTATAATTCTGTGGTTCCCAGTGGGTTTCGCCCTCGCCTGCTTGCGCATAGCCGCGGGAGCCCTGCTGCCCATGTCCATGGTCTACCACGCCTTCCGCATCCTGGGCGTGAGAGTACACATCAAGGGCACCCCTCCTCCCACCACAAATAAAGAAAGGAAACAAACCGGCGTTCTGTTTATATGCTCTCACAGAACACTGTTGGACCCCATCTTCCTCTGCACCGCGCTCGGCCGACCGGTGTCCGTGGTCACGTACTCGGTGTCTCGCGTCTCGGAGTTCCTGTCGCCGATCAAGGCCGTGCCGCTCAACCGTGATAGGGCCAAGGACGCTGCCATGATAAAATTCCTCCTGGAGGAGGGGGATCTGGTGATATGTCCGGAGGGGACGACGTGCAGGGAGCCGTTTTTGCTGCGGTTCAGCGCGCTGTTTGCAGAGCTGACGGACCAGATCGTGCCGGTGGCGATGCGCAACGAGATGAGTATGTTCCACGGCACCACCGCCCGTGGGTGGAAGGGCATGGATGCCTTCTACTTCTTCATGAATCCCAGCCCTCTCTACGAGGTCACCTTCCTCCACAAAATCCCGCTCGAGCTCACCTGCACAGGAGGGAAGACTTCTCACGAGGTCGCCAATTATATTCAACGGGTGATAGCAGCGACTCTGTTGTATGAATGCACGAGCTTCACCCGGAGAGACAAGTACAGAGCTCTCGCGGGGAACGATGGTACTGTCCCCGATAAGAAACCGCTTGATCTGGTGGCCAAGAAGGTCATGGGGTGCTGAAATAGAATGACCATTTGTAAGCCCTTAAGAGCTGGCTGTGCCGTTTGAATTTTTGCTCGTGTGACTGCATATTTAGTGTATTCACTATTCATTGATGTCGTCCTAGTTGATCTGTCGAAGACGCTGTGTATTAAGTGTATATGCCTTCTATTGAAAGAGGGCCTGCGGATTGTCGAAATCGAAATTGTAGAAAGAGGATTCGCGATTTAACTGTCAAGATTATATTGTTAAATCTCTAATTTTTCTGCACTTTCATTAAATTGCTGTTGTAGGAGCTTGTAGCCAAATCATGCTGAACATACGGTGGATCTATGATCCAGAGCATGCTTTTGAAAAGAGTGGGGCATGACGCATAGTAAACTATTAAATCATGAGTTTTCGGTTCCTGTTCACTAATATATTGGAATGAATTTGAAGCTCCTGGCAGGTAGGACAAAATATATTTAATAGATTCTGTGTTGAATGTGGTTCAATATAAATTTGAGGAAATTAAATTGTAATAACATTGTGATGATTAAATATATTAATAATAGTAAAGCGTCAGTTATGTTTTAAGAGCTGGGTCAGTTATGTTTTAAGAGCTGAGCTTATAATAATTTTTTATTAGTAAAGGGTCAGTGATGTTTTAAGAGCTGAGTTTATAATAATTTTTTTTTATTTGATTAGTGTGACAAATTTCTACGATTAATGCATAAGGTTGAGTGCTCTCCTTTCAACCATAATATTTTATTAGTAAAGGGTCAGTTATGTTTTAAGAGTTGAGCTTATAATAATTTTTTATTAGTAAAGGGTCAGTTATGTTTTAAGAGCTAAGCTTATAATAATTTTTTTTTATTTGATTAGTGTGAGAAATTTCTACGACTGATGCATAGGGATAATCCACTCCATCCGACGAGCTCTGGGTTCGAGTCCTGGGCAACCCGGATTGATTGGATACAATTCCCATGGGTACCTTTGTCTACTTCTTCTTCCGGATCCAATCAAAGGGAAGGGATTTTGCCCTCTCCTTAAAATAAAGAGCTCCAAAAGCATGTTTCAGATCAGATGGAATAGGAGCAACTGGGAGATTCATTCGAGTACGACTAATGCATAAGGTTGAGTACTCTCCTTTCAACCATAATCCTTTATTATGCTTATCAATAGAAGAATTAACACACAACAATCACACACCCAACCCCTCACACACTCATCCACGTTGTCGTTTGAACTTTGGACCTACCGAAGAAGAGCCAAGATCCAAACCGTTGCTTTGTTACTTATGAAACAAAACCTTAATTAAGGAAAAATATTCCCCTTATCCCTTGGGATAAATATATTAATAACAGTAAAGTGCCAGTTATGTTTTAAGAGCTGAGCTTATAATATATATATTTTTATTTGATTAGTGTGAGAAATTTCTACCACTAATGCATAAGGTTGAGTAGTCTCCTTTCAACCATAATCCCTTATTATGCTTATCAATAGGAGAATTCACATAGCAACCACACACCCACACCCTCAGACACTCACCCACACTATGGTTTGAACCTTGGACTTATAGAACAAGAGCCAAGACCCAAACCATTGCGATGTTCCCTATGGAACAAAACCTTAATTAAGGAAAATTGTTCCCCATATCTCTTGGGACCAAGATTTTTCATTCCATGGGATCTGTTCCATATGAATATACCCCTCAAACTAGCAGAGTGTTTTTGGTATCGTACGTAGACTGTCAAACTTGAACCCTAAACCTCCTTCCAAGCACTAAGGGAACTTACCAGTAAGGTACGGATGGGCTTATAATAAAGTTATAGCACCTTCTTACTTTTTCTTAAAGTAAGGATGGGCTTATAATAAATTTATAGCACCTTCTTACTTTTTCTTAAAGTCAGTTTGAACTGTGTGGTTGAATCTTATTAGGATATTATAGTGGTATGTTTTTGGGTTTTCATTTAAGAAATCTAAGTTTAAATTTTGTGCAAGGTTTTGAGACCTTTTTTAAAAATTGTGTTTTACCTTAAATGTTTGTTCCGTGAAAGATATTATAGTGACATATTTTTTAGAATTTCATCTAGTAAACCCAAGTTTAAACCCTATTATAAGGGAATTAGGACTCTTTCAAAAAATATCTATGCTTTACCCTAAAATTTTGTCTTATGAGGGATGCTCTAGCGGTATATTTTTAGGTTTTCAAGACCTTTTTTTTTTTTTTTAAAGCGAAAAACCCCTTGCGGATCCGCCTTGGTCTGAGAGACCATGAACATGGGGTTCTACACCATCAAAGTCACCCGAGGGTCACACCCGACCCTGCCCGCACCAACATTATCAATTGGATTTTAGATACCCAATTCAACTTTTTGGTAGGGTGGAGATTTGAACCTGGGACCTCCCTTGGAGGATTGCCCTCTCCTCTCCAACTCACCTACAACACCTGGGTGGTTTTCAAGACCCTTTAGAAAACTTATATTTTATCTTATAATTTTTGTTTTATAAAAAATATTACAGTGTTATGTCTTTGGGTTTTCATTTAAGAGATCCAAGTTTAAATCATAATAAAAGAGTGAGAACATTTCAAAACCCACACTTTACCTTAAATTTTTGAGTTCTTATAAGAATAGTGTAGTGTCATGGCTTTGGGTTTTCATCTAGAAAACTCAGGTTAAGCCACTACACAAAAAAACAAGATCCTTTAAAAAAAAAATCTTTACCCTAAATCTTTTACCTAAAAAGAATAGACTAATTGATAGCAACAATTTGCTTGTTGGTCAAATTCTTGTTGATTTTATATTTAACTAGCAGACTATAGTTTATAGAGGTTTTCCTACAGAACAACAAAACATAAAATAAAATAAAAAATTTACTTGAAAGGAATAGGCTAGTTGATAGCATCAATGTACTTGTTTGTCAAAGTCTTGTTAATTTCATCTTTAACTAGAAGACTATAGTTTATAGAGGTTTTCCTACACAACAACAATGTTGTAATCACAATGACACTGAGAGGGGGGGTGAATCAGTGTGTTCTTTAAAATATCTAAAACATATGATTTTAAAACCAGTAGCAGTTTAAAGCAGATAAAAGAAATACTAAATGCATCAAGAAAGCATCACACATGACACAACATTTTAACGAGGTTCACCAATGTGGCTACTCCTCAAAAAGACTGCTTGGACTACCATCCAAATCCAGTCAATGCAAAGCTACAACTTTACATAAATCTTTACCATCACCAACTGGAAGGAGCACCAACCCCTTAAATTTATCTCGCTTCAACGGAATGGAGCACCAACTCCTATTTTACCAAGCACCTACTGGAAAGAGGCACCAACCCCTTATGCCAAGCTACAACTTGGAAGATAATAATAAAAATTACAAAATAGAACTTTCACCTCATTTCTCATGGTCTGCTATTTTTTCGCACTCTGCTCTCTCTTGCGCAATCACTTCACACAGTCTGCTGCACTGCTACAGCCAGACTTTGTAATCAACTTTGCCCTTCGTGCTTCTCTGCACACTCTGCTTCTCTGCACACTCTGTGTCATTTCACATTCTGCTCTCTGCTCAACACGATCTTCACTTTCACAAACACTATGCTCGCTTTTTCACTTTATCGTAACACCCCCTATTACAAACTCGAAGAACCCTTGCTTTTATAGAAGAAATTTTAGAAACAACCCTAGAAGAACGTCGACTAAGAAACCCTAGAATTTGTCAGCTGCCAAACCCTAAAATCCGTCGGCTGTAACCCTAAGAATGTCGGCTGCAAAACCCTTCTACCACATTCGTCACCTTCCTGTAGCTTATTGTCGTGAAATAGTAACACGTCGGCCCTTTTTAATTTAATTTAATATTTTAATTTAAATTTTAAATAAAATAAAATTTAAACTAAATATTTAAAATTAAATATCTTCATCATCGGGGCATCTTTTTCAACGAAACGAAGAGCCAACTTGGGTTTTAGGAAAAACCCATTTCAAATCTATTATCCATGGTTTTAAATAAACCTTTTATTTTGACTGCCTTGGTTTTCACAAAAAAACCTTTAAAATTTAAACCAAATATTTAAAATTAAATATCTTCATCACCGGGGCATATTTTTCAACGAAACAAAGAGCCAACTTGGGTTTTAAGAAAAACCCATTTCAAATATGTTATCCATGATTTTAAATAAAACTTTTTATTTTTACTGCCTTGGTTTTCACAAAAATCCTTTTCGCTTCTTGTTTGAACTGCCTGTCCATTGCATCATTAGATCTAACTGACTGTATTGACAACAATGACAATCCTCCTGCAACACCTTGCTCAAAACTGAACCCTATCAATTGTACTTTGGCTGCACCTTGCTGTTCAATAAACTCTTGTCCATTGCATCAATAAATCTGTCTGACTGTGTTGACAACAATGACAATATTGTTTGCTGCACTTTGCTCAACAATCTCCCCCTTTGGAATTGTTGGCAACACATGTGCAATTTTCTTGTAAATCTTCTCCCCCTTTGACAATAATACCAAAGGGCTGCTGCAGACTCCCCCTGAGTCTATGCACAACATTCTTAGACACAAATTATTACAATTAGCAAATATTCCAAGCATGAACAAGAAGAAAAACAAATACACAAATGCTCCCCTCGAGTCCAAGACCACTTCATTTCACTGATTGACAACATCATGATAAGCATAATAGGCATCAATAAAATCAACAATGTGAATAGCAGCAATAACCAGTGAATGACATCATCACCGTCAACTTCACCAATATAACATGTGTAAGAACATGACTCGAACCACTATCTTCTCAGTGCGACTACCCTCTATTACCTTGCAAACTCAAACTTGTCCACTCTTAGTGAAGGCATACAATAATCTTATATAGCCAAATTTTTGTTCTCGCAATGCCAGCAACATCTCGCATACAACTTCACCATGCATCTTGGATATATTCTCAACAAGCTTGAACCCAATGATAGTTGTTTGTCTCTCTCTACAGTGAGAATCCAAAAGGCTACCTCAATCCACTTTCAACTCTGTGCAAGTACCAAACATTGTACCATAGGACAACCAACATCTTTTCTCAACCAATTAGGGCTTTAGCAACAATGCTTATAGACAAGGTTTAACCAACATCATTCAAATCAAGATTAACCTTGAAGCATTCAACCAATCACTACATGAAAAGGAAACTAGTAGGCATCCTTTTCCTTCCAAAGGTATTTGAACAAGACAGCCACCAACATAAATCACCAAGGCAAAGAATAATTTTCTCAAATCAAACTCAATGGAGTAAGCCTAAATCATGTATCAAGAAAAGTATTAACTTGATCAAAACAACCACTATGAAAGCAACTCAACTATTCATCACCAGGCTGGAAATCATCTCGTTGCTCATTAAAAAACTTTTTCTTCAATCTTCCCATTTAACATGCTGATTTCACTTTTGTCAACAGAATTGACAAGTGACTCACATCTGTACCAATTTTTGTCCAAGACTGCAATTTTATTGCCAACTCTTACTTTCAACTATGCATGTCGGAAGAAGACATTTTGTCAAACACTTTATGGCCAACCGTAGTGCACCTTACTTAGCCTCAAGCTTCTTATCCTTGGACTGGCATTAAATCAATAGTTAAAAAAAACTGTCTATGAATTAAATATATTCACCAAGGTGTCATGAAAGATCTGGCAATCTTCACATCAAAGAGTAAAAACAAATACATGCTGCTCGAAACACAAATACACAACTAGGGCAAGCATTCTTTCATTGAGAAAATTATCTGGACTATTATGATTCGTAATTTTGAATAGTGGTATTAAGAATCATCAACAGTACAACAGTGACATGTCTCAAAACTACCAATGGTGACAGCTCTCAAATTAAACAACACACTTCACGGAATTTCCACAAACCACTATATAAACTAAAAAACACACTTTAACAACTATACAAAATTAACCCGACTGCTTACCTTTCATCCTCAGATACCTAGACAAATACATAGGAGCATTAAAATAAAACTTTAATATTGCTCCTCCTGAGGATGTGCCACCTGGAGTTGCTTAGAGCAATGGCAGAGTAGCCTCCTTCAGTCCAAGGAGACACAATTTCCTTTCTTATGTCTTTCTCCAGACTTTCCTGAACTTGGGCTTGGGTTTTTCAACAACATCCCTATTTTGCTCCTATTCGTGAACTTGAACATTTCTCTTGTGGGGTTGTCTCTTGTGCATTCTTGATGGATGATTATTTTCTTTTCTTTTATGCACATGATATGTTCCTTGCTCGGTGTTGTCCTCTTTGTGTCTGATGAAATCTAGGGTTTTGCCTTAGATTAGATATAGAAGTGCTTGGACAGAACCTTGCTATGTGCCCTTGACTATTGCATTTAAAACATTGCACATGTTTTATTCCCTGTCTGTATTGCATTTTTAAACCGTCAATTTCTTTTTCTAGCTTGCTGCAATACTCTGTTTTCCTAGAAGATTGCATTTCAAGATCTTCAAAAATTTTCTTGTAATATTCTACTTGAATTTTCAAGTTGGTGATTATATCTTCTGCATCCTCAACCTTTTTACTCAAGTCTGAAATCAGTTTTCGTTCCCAATTTGCTTCTGCATCACTTCCTTCTTCATCACACTCTTGTTATGAATCTGTTTCTTTATCAATTTTGAACGGATCATAGTCATCTTCACTGCTACTAAACCCATGGCACTGGTGTCCATTATGCCTGAGTTGAACACAAACAAAACATTCTCTACCTTGTGAGCAATCAGCTACAAAGTGACCGGTCTTCCCACATCTGGTGCAAAACTTTATTAATCTGGATTGTTCTCCACTATTTGATTCATCTCTTGAATCTATTTTCATTCCCAAAGCAGCAACATTGAGATCATCTTCATTTTCTTTTGTGCCCTTGTGAGATTTCTTCTTCTTGTGTCTTATGGTTTTGCTTTTGCCTTTCCTTGCCATTTGTGTTCTTGTAAGATCTTCCTTCAAGCTGTTAAACTTTTCGAAGGAACTTCGCTTTGATACCAATTGTTGTAATCACAATGACACTGAGAGGGGGGGTGAATCAGTGTGTTCTTTAAAATATATAAAACATATGATTTTAAAACAAGCAGCAATTTAAAGCAGATAAAAGAAATACTAAATGCATCAAGAAAGCATCACACATGACACAACATTTTAACGAGGTTCACCAATGTGGCTACTCCTCAAAAAGACTGCTTGGACTACCATCCAAATCCAGTCAATGCAAAGCTACAAATTTACATAAATCTTTATCAGCACCAACTGGAAGGAGCACCAACCCCTTAACTTTATCTGCTTTAACAGAATGGAGCACCAACTCCTATTTTACCAGCACCTACTGGAAAGAGGCACCAAACCCTTATGCTAAGCTACAACTTGGAAGATAATAATAAAAATTACAAAATAGAACTTTCACCTCATTTCTCATGGTCTGCTATTTTTTTGCACTCTGCTCTCTCTTGCACAATCACTTCACACAGTCTGTTGCCTTTGCTACAGCCAGACTTTGTAATCAACTTTGCCCTTCGTGCTTCTCTGCACACTCTGCTTCTCTGCACACTCTGTGTCATTTCACATTCTACTCTCTGCTCAACACGATATTCACTTTCACAAACACTATGCTCGCTTTTTCACTTTATCTTAACACCCCCTATTACAAACTCGAAGAACCCTTGCTTTTATAGAAGAAATTTTAGAAACAAACCCTAGAAGAACGTCGGCTAAGAAACCCTAGAATTTGTCAGATGCCAAACCCTAAAACCCTTCTACCACCTTCGTCACCTTCATGTAGCTAATTGCCATGAAATAGTAACACGTCGGACCTTTTTAATTTAATTTAATATTTTAATTTAAATTTTAAATAAAATAAAATTTAAACTAAATATTTAAAATTAAATATCTTCATCACCGGGGCATATTTTTCAACGAAACGAAGAGCCAACTTGGGTTTTAGGAAAAAACCATTTCAAATATGTTATCCATGGTTTTAAATAAACCTTTTATTTTGACTGCCTTGGTTTTCACAAAAAAACCTTTAAAATTTAAACCAAATATTTAAAATTAAATATCTTCATCACCGGGGCATATTTTTCAACGAAACGAAGAGCCAACTTGGGTTTTAAGAAAAACCCATTTCAAATCTGTTATCCATGATTTTAAATAAAACTTTTTATTTTGACTGCCTTGGTTTTCACAAAAATCCTTTCCGCTTCTTGTTTGAACTGCCTGTCCATTGCATCATTAGATCTAACTGACTGTATTGACAACAATGACAATCCTCCTGCAACACCTTGCTCAACACTGAACCCTATCAATTGTACTTTGGCTGCACCTTGCTGTTCAATAAACTCTTGTCCATTGCATCAATAAATTTGTCTGACTGTGTTGACAACAATGACAATACTGTTTGCTGCACTTTGCTCAACAAACAAAACATAAAATAAAATAATTTTTTTATCTAAAAGGAATAAGATAGTTGATAGAATCAATGTGCTTGTTGGTCAAAGTCTTGTAAATTTCATCCTTAACTAGTAGACTATAGTTTATAGAGGTTTTCCTACACAACAACAAAACATAAAATAAAATAAAATATTTACCTAAAAGGGATAGGCTAGTTAATAGCATCAATGTGCTTGTTGGTCAAAGTCTTATCGATTTCATCTTTAACTATAGAATTTTTCCTATACAACAATAAAACATAAAATAAAATAAAATTATGTAGTAGAAAATTCAAACTTCAAAATGATTAAACAATTAAAATAAGATTTAGTTTATATTTAAATTATAAGTTTTATCATTCAAATAATTTTATTTAATTTATAATTTTAATTTTTTTTAATTGTTTTAACTAAAGGTGTTATGCATGAGTATTTTATTTATAATTCTATTAAAACCATGACCACTCCATCAAAATATGGTTGTGTAATTTTTTTATTCTTGTTGGTAATTTTGACATATGTTATATTAGAATTTTTGTTAAAGGGTTTTGTTTGTAAAAGCGACAATTATAATAAAATTGTGTTCCAACATTCACCACGATATTTTTGTGTGTAATCATTTTTGTGTATTTTCACGTAATTATGTGCTTTGAAATAGTGGAAATTGTAAGGGAAATTGTAAGATAAATGTGTTTTTTCCCAAAAAATTTGTAGAGAAAATGGCACCCAAGGAAAGGCAATGTTGAAGGTTAAAATCATGTTCACCTCCAAAAATGGGTGAAGGGCTCGTTTGCCTTACTCTGGTGTGAACACAAAATTTTAAAATGAAGAAGTGTTTTTGCCCCAAATGAGGGGCATAAATCCCTTTCGCCCCTCATTTGGGCAAATAAACATTGAAGCGCCTTAAAATTATGGTGAGCCCAAAAGAAAATTCGACAACTTTTAAAAGGGTACGTTCACCCCAAATTTGGTTTAAAGCTTCGTTTGCCCCACTTTGGGGTGAACATAATTTAAGAACAAAGGCATTGACAAGTCAACAATGCGTTCACCCTGGTTGAGGGGCAAAAGCTCCATTCATCTCTTCCGAGGGTGAAAGCACAATGAATGGTGAGTTTTGGCAAAAGCAAAAGTGAATGACAAAAATGCCAATGCTATGTTGAAAAGTCAACTACACATTCTCCCCAAGAGGAGGGTAAAAATACCTTTCTACATTTCTTTGGATGAATGTGCAGGCAAGGTGTGGTCCCACTTCGGTGCACGAAGGGAAAAGAGGGGTAAATGTCTCATTCGCCCCTCCTTGGGGCAAAGATACAAGATAATGGTGATAAAAACATTGGAGGTATTGAAAAGTCATAATTACATTCACCTAGGATATAAGGTGACAACGCCTTTCACCCATTCTGGGGTGAACATATATTTTAAAAGGGAACGATGTCATATGGGAGGTGCTTTTGCTCTAACAAGATGAATGCAATGATGAGATGAATGCAATACACCTAAGGTTAATTTGAACATGCAGTATTTGTATGTGAATGCAAGAGGTGCCCTCTCTACCAGGGAGCGTGAATGAGTAGTGGTGCAATCATCATTTTCTCTCATTGCACTGTCTCAGGTAAAATTAATTTTAAATATTTAGTGAAGACTTTTAAAAGGGTACTTGGACCAAATGAATGAGGAGTATTTAATAATTGGGGCAAAATTTAATGAGATTAATGATTTCATGTTGAAAAGAAATGTAGTTTTTCAAACACAAGGCAATTGCTGCCAGTTCCAAGAAAGTTTGAATAGGGGTGAATTTTCGAGGCACAGCGAACATGCCAAGTCATCAACCACATTTATAGTTTTCTGTGCACCAACACCCAAATGTACTGATTTATAGGAGGTCTTTCCTTAAAATATGAATCACTATTTCAAAAGGATAAATTTTTAATATTTTTGAGAAGGAATTTCCTCATCATGGTTCTTGATCTGTAAACATTTTGTCTTCATGTGCATTTAATAAAAGAGGCAAAATCCTCTATATATACTAATCATTTTCCATTGTAAGAGGAGGGAGACATTCTTCATGAAAACTATTCAAGTTTTCTATATAATATAAGAGACTTGGCTTCTAATTTTGCAAGCAATTTTTATGTGTGATTTATATCTATTTTAAGTATTTCTATTATATATTCATGTCTGTTATCTACTGCTAAATTAAAATTTTGCATCTATATTTGAATACTTTTAGTGAGAGAGTACTGGAATGTGATATTGAAAGTTGTCTTCATGGAATTGTAAGTAAAGTATTTGTATTATATCTGTATTATGTTGTTATCATGCTTGGTTAGAATTCCTCCTGCTAGTTTATCCCCAATCCTACACCTTCAGCCTGTGGCCATATTTTCCATTTCTTTCAGTTATTTCCAATTTCTTTCCTAGAACTCTAGCCTTAAACTAGTGTAGGATTAGTAAGGAAGCCAACCCTCTTTGGATATTGGCACGGAGGACATTTCATTCCTTTAGACTTTCAATGTTGGCCATGTCTAGGGTGCACAAATGCATGTTTATATGATTAGGCAGATATTTGACCAAAAAATTTGGCATGCCCGATGGGACCTCAAAAGTTTCACTTTCAACAATACTGAGGTTTGATGTTCACCTTCATGTTGTATTGTTAGAACATCTGGTGACTCAGCTATACCCAGAAGCCTTCAAACGTGAAGGCAGCGAAGGCTGTGCTTCATGATCACAATATCAAAGGCTAAAAATCCTGAAGATCTTGTTGATTTCTATGAACTTGACATTGAAAGGTTAGGGGAACATCTCAAATTATTTTCTTTTCCTCATACATCCTCATCACCTCATACATTATCCATAACATCATTATAGATAATCAGTGTGTTATCTATTCATTTGAGTCCAGCTAGTACTGCTACTAGTATTCCACCTCCTCAACCCCATACACCAGTCCAAATGGCTCAAAATCCACCACCACAACAACCACAGCCATGAAGGTAGTTTCCAACATGGAATAGCTCATGAGCTTTGAATTTAAAAGCACAAAATCTAGTTCCTTAAGTAGCATTGAAAGCTTTGCCTACGTACGATGGTACTGTTAAAATCACTTATGAGTATATTCAAGATGTTGTATCTTTGGTGATAATTCATAGCATTGTATATGAATATATCATGGTAAGGTTATTGGTGTTGTCACTCAAAGAGAAATTATTGTATTAGTACAGATCCTTGCCACCTGCCACTATTACGATATGGGACCAATTGGTGGAATAACTGATTAAGAAATTTCATGAGCAAGTTGATCCTTTCTCCCTACTGTATTAATTCACAAATATCCAAAGGCATCCATAGGAGGAGATAGTGGACTTCAATTTTAGATTCACTTGAAGTTGGCAGAGAGTTCTTGATGGTCTTCGGCCCATGCATGAGCAAGCTACATTCTACTACCTTCTAGCCTTCAACTTAGACATTGGTATGGTGGTCTGACAAGCTAATGTGAATAATTTTCTAGACTTGTATACCCAATAAAAAAATGCTAAAGCATATTTTATCACCATAGGTAAGCTTCCCCTGAAGGTAACCATAGCCATCTTGCCTAATCTTCCACAACATTTGTATTCAAGTGCATTTTCATAGCCCATGCCTTCTATGTACCCAGTTCCCTCATGGAACTTGGGTCCACCTCAAATCACTCTAGTACTAGTTCCACAACTTCCTACTTCAAGCTTTCCGCAATTACCTGCACCAGTCATACCGTAGTTGCCAACACCCATTCCTTTCCTAGTGCTACCAGTGCCACCTAATCCATTACCATTACCTGCTCCAATAGTGCACTTACCCTTACCAGCACCTCCCACACCTTTTAATCCTAATCCTTACATGAAATTATTACAAGAAATGTAATCTATTAATTTGTCTATGAGGACAATATCAAACGAATTCATAGTGGTAAAAAAGAAATAAGCATAAGCTGATTTTTATTCCAGGAGGTTTCAAACACCACCAATCACTAGGGAACAAGTAACCACTAGCAAAGGACCTGAGAGAAGCACAACTATGCTAGTAAATGAAGAAACTAGTATATCAGAGAAAGCATACTGGTGTTTCACTTGTAACAGTCCCCATGGA
This sequence comes from Wollemia nobilis, assembly GCA_028583015.1. NCBI lineage: Eukaryota > Viridiplantae > Streptophyta > Pinopsida > Araucariales > Araucariaceae > Wollemia > Wollemia nobilis. The sequence goes on from JAQPPZ010017235.1 coordinate 22,058,809, forward strand.
GAAGACACGTGCATGGCTCACTTGAACTATGCTCTATTGGTGGAAAAGTCAATATGATAATGAAAGTTGATCATAACTTTATGGTCCCATATTTGGAGCAATTTTCAGTCCTCACAAGGGCTAGAAATAATGTGGTTACTGTTGATCCAACAAATATGGAGCCTTTGAAATTTTTTACTAAAAAGAAGGTACAAAATGAAAAAGTGCAATCCCAAGAAAAAGTTCCTGGTGTGAAAATAAAGAAGCAAGATTCTATCTTATTGAAGGATCTATTGCCCAATAGAGCTTAGGAGAAATTGCAGATGAATGTGTCAACTTCACAATGTACAACCGCTCAAGTGCAAATAGAATCAAAAGAGCAAGCTAAAGAGCATCTCATGAACCCATATTTGACTAAGCGAAAACGGATAGAAGATACTCAATAGTATTGTAATAAGTATGATCCAAGTGGAGAAGAGAAGATACCTGGTACTTTTGGCTTTAGTATTGTGGAAGAAATGAAGAATATTCCAACAAAGGCGAGTTTATATGATGTATTATTGTTACCTGGGCAAGTTGACTTGTTGCAAGAATCTCTCAAATCAGTAAAAGATTAAAAGAAATGTCCTTCCCAAATAGTCTTAGCACAAAAACTACCTACTTATACCAATGGGAAGAACAAACCTCCTATATTCTATTTGTCTCTCATAATGGAAGGATGGATCATGCATAATTGTATGATTGACTCCGGTGCTGCAGCTACTATCATACCAAAGATAGTATGTGAAGTAATGGGAACGAAGTACACAAGAAGTAGTCTAGGCATACTATAGTTGTATGGAACTTTGATCAAAATAATGGGAGTAATCAAGGATATTCCTATCATTCTACATAGCATACCTCAAATCACTGTCATCCAAGAAGTAGTGATGGTTGACCTGGAATCGAACTTTAGCATGTGCCTTTCTAGAGAATTCATGATGAAATTAGGAGGATAATTTTTCCTAGATTATTCACATTTTGAGCTACCATTCAAGGGAGGACGAGTCCACATATATAATGAAAAACCATCAACTTTTCATGTATAAAAGTTAGAAGAGGAAGAAAATCCTACTAGTGCAGTCAACATGATGATAGAGGAATTGCAATAAGTAGACTTGATGGAGAAAGCTCTTGGTAAGCTCTATTTGGAGGATTAATTCTCACTCATGGATTTTAGTATGATGGTAGAAACTGACATCAGTTGTTACACTATAACCAAACCCGAGAAGACTGAATAAGAAGTATCTAACTCCCCATATCATCCTTTTGATCAATTATACAAATTGTATTTTTATGGTGTAAGGTGCAAGAATGGCATAAGTTCTAGTATTGTTCTTATTTCTCCTACAAGGTTCCAAAAAACATATTCATATCGGCTAACTTAGAGCATCACGAATAATACCACCAAATACGAAGCATTATGCCTTGGTTTGAAGAAAGCTAAAAAATTGGGCATAAAATAACTATAAATATTATGATATTCTAAGCTCATCGTTAATCAGAATACAAATAGGTGTGTGTCAAAGCAAAACTATTTGAAGGTCTACAATAACAAGGTATAGGATTTTTTTGAGTCATTTATTGCATTGAACATTCAAGCAATTTAGCAGGAGTTAAACATGCATGCAGATATCTTAGTGTCTTTGGGTACCAATTTATCTCCTGTAGAGCAAGTGATCAAGAAGCCCAAGACTTTCAGGGTTATTTACAGACCCTTAGTCCCTGATAAGAACCTCTATTGGCAAGTATTCAACAATGATGAACAAATAATCAATTTTTTTATTAAAGAAGATGCAAGTGCAAATGATAGGATACTTGTCAAAGAGGAAATGGAAGGAATGATCCAATTGAAGAACAATCACATTCTTAAGGGACTAATTTTGTTTGAAATCTTGTTTGATTAGAATGATTAGGTGAAGAAACACAAGATCAAAGTTGATGTAAAGGAGTACAAGGAAATGCAGCTGGAGCCTGAGAAGATTATCAAAGTCGAAATAGACTGTACGACTGAAGAACTTGAAGATAATAGAAATTTATGTTATGAGTTCCCCAACATCGTTGCATGGAGGTACCATGATTTAAAAAGATATGATAAAAACATAATTCAGCAAACCATTGAACTGCAAGGAGTAAAATATTTTTGGCAGAAACAACAACCTATCAATCTCAAAATTGAAGTGCTTATGAAATCAAAGTTGTTAAAAATACTGGAGGCAAAGATAATCTATCCAATCAAGCACTCAACATGGATGGTGAAATTGGTGCCAATTCAAAAGAAGAATGGCGATATCTGTTTGTGCATGGATTTTTGGAATTTGAATCAAACATAGTTAAAGGATCATTACCCCTGACTGTAGATTGATCAAATTCTCCATGTGGTTATCAAAGCACATAGGTTTTCATTGCTAGGTGATTTCTCTAGTTATAATCATATTTGGGTGAAGGATGAGGACCGACACAAGAACATGCTTACTACAAAATGGGGCACTTTTGCCTATCAGAGAATGCCATTTGGTTTATCAAATGTTGGTGCTACATTTCAAAGAGCTATGGACATTACTTTCGGTGAGTTATTGACTGGAGTTATTATTATTTACCTTGATGATATGACTATTTTATCACACCGTAGGGAAGAGCATGTCTCTCATTTGAGGCAAGTGTTTAAAAATATTGAGAATTTGGAATTTCTAATAACCTAAAGAAGTCCATATTCACTATCAAAGAAGGGAAACTCTTGGGACATGTGATTTAACAGGAATGACTGGCGATTGATCCTACAAGAGCTGAGGTGCTCTTGAAATTTCCACTACCAGATAACAAGAAGGATATACAATCATTCTTTGGCTAGATCAACTTCATTCGAAAGTTCATTTTTGATTTTACCCAAGTAGTGAAACCAATGACCGAGCTTATAAAAAATAATTCCAACTTCAAATGGACGAAAGTGAGAAGATACAATTTTTGGGAAATTAAGAAAATAATCACTCAAGTGCCTATATTAATTAACCCAGATTACTCAAAAGACTTAATACTCTATGCAGTATATGAACATGAGATTTATGCTATCATTCTCACATAGAAGCAAGAAGACAGAGATGAAAAGTTGATTGCTTTCTTGAGTCAAGTGATTTCACCGCAATAAGAAAAGTATAATTTTATTGAAAAATAAGTGTATGCAGTTATGAAATCCTTAAAGAAATTTTGACACTTTTTTTCACAAAGTAAAACAATTATCTATGTTATTCACTCAGATATTAGAAACTTTATTCTTCAAGGAGAATTAGGTGATAAGAGAGCAGGTTGGATCTCAAAGATTCAGGAATACAATGTAGAAATATGACCCACTAAGTTGGTTCATGGAGGAGCTCTCTGCCAACAACTGGCCAAAAGTGTAGCCTTTGGATCACTAATTTTAGTAGAGGATGAGGCAATTTAGCGAAAGTATTTGTGCAAATCAAGCTATTATTTATCATGATTGGATAGAGTACCTTGTCAAATTATTTACATCTAGGAAATGTCCATCACATTTGGATGCTTCACAACGATGAATATTTAGATTGCAAGCACTTAAGTATGTCCTGCTGCCAAATGGGCTGTTTCATAAGAATATAAACATAGTACTCCTCAGATGTGTAAAGAATTCAAAAAAGAGAAATTTTTTGGAGGATTTCCACTCTAGATAATCTGGTGGACATTATGCAAGAAGGCCCATGGACTTGAATAACATTTGAGCTGGGTACTTTTGGCCTACTATTTTCATAGATGCACATAAAGTTAGCCAAAGTTGTGATAACTATTAGAGATATGTTGGCAGAAATAAGAACGCATTATTGCCCCTACATCTGATTCAAGTGGAAGCACCCTTTCAACAGTGGGGCCTGGAATTCATTGGCATTATTGATCCTCATTCTTATGCTAAGCACAAATATATATTAAAAACAATTAATTATTTTACCATGTGGGTCGAGGCCATCACAACCAAAAATGCAGATCAGGCTACAGTCATCTCTTTCTTGGAGGGACTAATCACCCGTTTCGGTGTTCCAGATGCTATTATCATAGATAATGAGACTATTTATTGGATCCAAGATCACTAAATTAACAAGCAAGTACATGATTTATCTCAAAACATCCTCCAATTATTACCCACAAGGAAACAACTTGACCAAATCAACAAACAAAAACTTGCTGCAGATTTTAAAAAGGACATTAGAAAACAATAAAAGAAGTTGACACCTAATGTTAAACAAGGCTCTATGGGTAAACTGAATATCAGTAAAGAAGTCTATTAAAGCTTCCCCCTATTCATTGATGTATGGAAAATAAAAAGTTCTACCAACTCACATCAAATTGTCTGTCCTCCAAACATTGTAGTTGTTCAAATATGAAGATGATGAGTTTGATCCGATGAGTGCAAATCTAGCTTAGTTGTTACAGCTAGATAAGGAAAGAAAAAAGGTGTATGAGGGTTTCACATAGCATATAAAAATGACGCAAAAGTGGTTTTGTAGGAAGAAAATAGAACACAAGTTTCAAGTGGGAGATTTAGTCCTCAAATGCAATGAAAATAATCATTTTATATAATACCACTGTATAAGGATGATGTATAATGATATAATAAATATGAATATCATTTATATCTATTTTTTAATAACTAATTTATTTATTATTATTTTTTAAAATTTATTTATTATATAATAAATAAATTAAAACCTTAAACAATAAATATTATCAATTGAAATGAGATAAACTAATTATAAACTTAGGCTTTTAATGCTAGCTTACAAAATTTTTCTATAGTTTGGGGTCCTAGCCTCAAACATTTGGGTTGGTATCATATTGAAAAGGTCCTCATATCAATGTTGTCCAAGTTCATTCATTCCAAAAGAACTGTTCCATATCCCATCATTCTAGCTGAGTTTGGTTTCGTCCATTGCTTACAATAACAATATTTCTTGTTGTCTCTTTATTACGTAGATTTCATTGTATGTTGGACAAGAGAAGATATCCATATTTAGCACTACAATCCTCAAGATATTTGGCAAATCAAGGGGTCAGGAATTGCTGGTATGCTCAGACTACTACTCTACTTCAATCTCTTGGCCTAGACATCATGAGACCTCCTCCTACTAAAGCATCAATCAATGCACCATACTCCAATAAGGATATTCGAGATGAGATTTACTCAAAATATATAAAAACTACTTGGACTGATCCAAAGGAACCTCTTTCACCAAAACTACTCCATTACTCTCACTTTTATCTCCAACTAGAGAATGGATTGATCACTACTCCAAAATATAACTTGATACAGATGTCACACAACCTCAACAACTTAATCAATCTTGAATTTACCCTAGTTGTAGAATTAATCATAATAAGTTCACCCATCGCCTTGGTTATACCTCCTAGAATGTCTTCATGCTAGAACTAAAAGGGAAGGTCGGGTAACCTAAACCAAATAGGATCCGTGTTGATTTTATGTGTGTTTGGGAAAAAAATATGAAATCCAATGTCAAAGGAAAAGACCCTATTTTCCAAAGAACCAAGGACCTCCACTAAGAGTGTGCTTTGAATTAGTTTCACAATCAAATTTAAACATGATAAAGGATTTAGGAAGAGCAACAATTTCCAATTGTCCATGAGGGCATCATTTCAAAAAATCCCACATTCTTACGACTTCAATATTAGGTCGAACTCCCATAAAATTACCCACCAAATTAAAAACACCTTTAGCCATAGTGAGATTAAGAAAATCTTTAGGCACACTAAGAGTGTTTTAGGTAGGAGAGAGGTCAAAAACAATATTTGAGATGCTTTGATCATAGGGTTTAGAAACTACCATCCTATACGAGGCCCTAGCATTAGGGTCAAAGGCTTTTGAATAGATACTATGGATGGGATACCACCCGAATCCCCAACTTGACCGCCCTCTTCATCCTACTCACCCTTACTACCCTAAATGTGATCGTCAACTTGCTCACTCTTCCCATGTTGACTACTAACTTGCTTGCTCATCCTTAGGAACCAAACCCTAATACTTTAGAAATCAAATCCTAGTTTTTCATTCACATTTATTTACTTATAATATATAATATATAATTATTAATTAGAATTAATCTTTAATATAATACTTCAGAATTTAAACAATAATAAAATATTTTTTTTAAAATTAAAAAATATTTTATTTATAGTTATATTATAAAAAATTAAATGTGTTCTTGATAGAATAGTCATTGAATGAAAAGTATTTGTTTGTAAATACAAAGAAAATAAATTAGTTTATTATATTATAGATCATTGGGTAGATATAATGGTTATGAGTTATAGTGTATCTTGTTAGCGTATTTTAAATATTTGAATAGATAATAATATTATTTAAGCATAGTAGGTTGGTCATAGAGATTTTTCACAATAACCAAATCCAATATATATATAAGCATATATAAATTTTGGGATGATGAAATTAGGGTTTCTTGGGAGGCTGGGGATGACGGTGGGTGGGAAGGCTGTTCTGGGAGAGCACGGGAGCGTCAGCAAGTCGAACCAAGGGCTTAGCAGAGTGGAGGGAGGGCAAACAGAGTCTGGGGACGTCGAGGAGTCCTTTCCAAGTCGCGGCAAGGATCTGCCAGACAAACGAGGAGATGGACCTCGGAAGTCATATGCTTTGGCAGCGGCCTCTGAAACCCTAAGCGGGCTCTTCTCTAAGGAGTTATTTTCGTCCAAGGACGAGTTGGACATCCCGACGAAAATTCTCTCAAGCTTTGTGGATTTCAAAAAATTTACCCTCATCGGTAAGTTTATTGGTGGTCGTTCCAACATGGAGGCCATTCGCAAGTGGGCATCTGGCAAATGGCGAACCTCTGGTCACTTAGAGCTGGCTACCCTAACCCAAGGTTTTTTCGCGATTAGGCTGAGCAACAAGGAAGACTACTATAAAATCTTGGTTGGAGGGCCTTGGTTCTTGGGCCGTAGGAGTCTCTTTCTAAGGAAGTGGGGTTTGGACTTTAACCCCGATACCCAGAATATCAACATTGCTCCAATATGGGTTAGGCTCCCGAGTCTTCCCCTTTTTTGCTGGCATGAAAATGTAATCAGAGGTATTGCTTGGTCCATCGAGGAGCTGATCACTTTAGACCCTCCCACCAGAGCTTGAACTAGATTTGTCCAAGCTCGATTTTGTGTTTTGGCAGATTTGGAGACGGACCTCCCATCCTCCATTACTCTGTAGTCAGGGGGTACTTTTCTACACAAGCAAGCTATTTTTTATGAGAACACGCTAGCTTTCTACCCTCAGTGTAGTTCTCAAGGGCATCTTCAGTCCAATTGTCCTCTCCAAAAGCCGAGGAAGAAGGAGCGGGATCCCTGCAACCCTCTGGAGCACGGTGAAGGTCAGACGAAGCACCCTTTTGCGAAAGGCCATGAATCTCTAGGTCCATCCAGGGACCATCTTGAATCCTCCTTACCAGAAGAGGAAATCACCACCCATTTGGACTCCGAGCAGTGTGGTGGGCGCCCCCAACTAGGACCACAGGAGGAAAAGGAACAGGCCTCCCCCTTATCACCACACAGGCAGATTCACCCAAAATTTATGATCGGAACTCTCTCGAGCACAAAAGTTATTGGAAGACTACCTGTTGGGAAGAAGAGGTTACCAGCTTGGTAATATTAGCCCTCGAATTACAAGGAGTCAAAAGCGAGGGGTGGATTTTGGTAGTGAAAGGAAGCAGGGCCGTCCCCCCAACAAGGAAAAGAGAGACAAAGAAACTGCAGCTGATGTTGCAAATGGAACCCAACGATTGCTATTTTAGGATGACTCCGATTCTCTGATGGGTGACGCGCTTATCCCAAAACCTCCCTTCCAGCATGGAAAGGGAAGTAAGAAGAACTTCAAACCGTATGAATGAAATCTTGGATGTGAGAAGACTAAACGGAGTGGCCATTTGGGCCAGGGTAAAATTTTCCAACAGGATTTTCTATGGTTTGTTTCATTCCAGTCATTTTTCTTGGATCCTATCCAACATGTATGCTTCGAATTCTGCCTCCAGGAAAGCAGAAATGTGGAAAGTTATTTCCTAGGTATGGGAGAATTTTTTGTAGTTTTCTTGGCTGTCTTCTTCTACTTTTCGATGGTCCAGCTTCTCCGGCTAGTTTTTGTTTTCCCAGTTATAATGGCCATGGTTTCCAGGATAATCAAGCAAAAATGCCTTACTTGTAGCCCTCGGGCAATTAGCAACTTTTTGTTTTTTTTCTGCATACAGGTTTATTCTTCCAGCCAAGAGGCATGAAGCACTATTTAGCAAGGCTGATTTTGTATATAAGGTTTTGGGATCCTCTATAAAAACCCATTGTTAATCTATTATAATAATTACCAAAAAAAAAAAAAGCATTTATAAATTTTAATACTAGATATAAAATATATAAATTTTTTAAAAGAAAAAATTTATATTAACAATAATATCATATCATTCATATAATATATATATTAATTTAATAATAAATATATTTTTTATAAATATATATAAATTAAATGGTGTTAATTTAATTAGTTAAAAAAAATTATTTGTAAAGGCATATATATTTTATTTTTTTATTTTTTATTAAGTTATATATAATAATTAAGTTATTATAGTACCATTATAAAACTTTTTCAATCCAATATAAAACCCTTCTCTTTACATATATAAAATTTATTTATTTATTTTTCTTTTTTAAAGGAGGAGAGGGAGGTTTCAAACGATACATGTTTAAATAATTAATTTGTCCGGGTGAGTGTGGTCTACCGACAAGGACGTCACTTGCATTATCCGTGATGTGACCCGAGTTCAATCCCCATGGTGGATGTGTATAAGAAGTATTACAAAATAAATAACTAAATAAATAAATAAAATTAAATAATTTATCGTAATACTACTTTATAATAATAATCTAGTAAAATAAAACTCATTTCAATTTATTTTTTTAATAAATAATAAATTATTCATTTATTATTTAATGAAAAATAAAAACATTAAACAATAAATATTCTCAATTGAAATGAGACAAAGTAATTATAAACTTAGGCTTTTAAAACTGGCATACAAACTTTTTCTTATTATAATATTAAAAAATTAAAAAACTACAAAATATAAATAGTTTTTTGGTTGAATAAAAAAATTAATAATATTTTTGTTGTTATAATAAATTTAAGTAAATAAAGATGAAGTTAACAAACTTCAATTTTCTAACCGTTCAGTTCATCCAAGCAAACAACCTGCTGGATAGTATATCCAAATGAACTCAGCAAAGAGAAGCGAACACCTTGACCGACCAAAGATAAATTTTTAAAAAGAGTTTTTTATATACTTTGAACCAGTGTTTCGAAACTTCAGGTTATTCGCGAGTACCCGCGAAACTCGCGGATCAGAGAGGCCTGCGAGTTAGGCCGAGTAAGTCGCCGACTCCCAGCGAGTTACTCGCCCATTATTCGCGGAGTACTCGGCGATTACTTGCCGAGACTCGTACGGAAACAATCACGGGCCGAGGCAGGGGAGGCAGGGGCCGAGGCAGGAAGGGATCGAGGCGGTAAACGCATTAATTAAATATTTTAAAAATATTGTTGTAATAATTACATTTTGCCTCCACAATTCCGCCAACACACAAACTGATAAACATGAACTCCAAGTGCTCAAAATACAAAAGCCCTGCCGCCACGATTTGATTTATACACAGACTCGCTTAAAATCAGTGCAGAAAAAAAAAAAAAGCACATGCCTCATACCATAAGAAAGATTTCTCCACACCCAGAAACGGAGACTTCTCCACACCCAGAAACGGAGACTTCGTTAAAGAAATTAACCTTAATGAGACACCTGTGCGCAGCAATGCAGCGACTCATACGCGGTGCTTATCTCCGCCTCTACGGTTCGTTAATGTTATTATAACGTGTCAAATGCCGAGGGCCTTGCTTTAGTTGGGGGTGCATTTAATGCATTGGGCTGGGGAGACAAATCGTTTTCTAAGTCAAAGGATTGGAAGGCCCAAGGTGGGGGTATGAGGGAGTCAAAGGATTCGAAGGCCAAGGCGAGTTGCGAGTTTCGAAACAGTGCTTTGAACTGCCTCTGAATGATAACCCGACAAAATAGCATCAGTTAATTGTTATAAATCCAAAAGGCCCCATTGTGGTTCAGTTTAATGAAATGCTTCCGGACAGTAGTATATTTTGCTTCCTCGCTCTCCTCACTTCTCTGCGTTTTACTTGCACTAAAAGGAGCCAGACGGAAGCAATACCTCATCGAAATGTCCATCTCATTTTGCACTTTCTTTTAAATTGAAAAAGTGAATGAACATGTTTACATTGCTTTTGGCATGATTGTAGCTAGGCGTTCAGGTAGAAGCTCTGAAAAAGGTGAAGATGGTGAAGATGTCCAGTGTATCACAATCCGCAGAATAACATTAACAATTGCACTTTCTATCCGAAATTCCGGTGTTCCTAATCCGCGGACTTTCAGTCTCTTTTTACAAACCTGAACATCCCATAAACATATGCCTTGTGATAGGTACCCATTAGCAAAAGTTTACACGGAATCGACAACATCCGAAGCGCAACCTGTATACAGTATGAAGTCGGAATTATTACACCGAATCTCAATTTTTTTTTTTCCTTTTTCAATGGATGAACCAGGCGTGAGATTGACACAATCAGAGGAGGGGACAAGTAGAAGGCAACCCGGCCCTCTGAAATCACTGCATCAGTCGGCACCGACAAAGCTAGGCAAGATCCTGCAATATTTAACAGCCAATGAACTTCTTAGGGGCAACACCGCTAGACTTTTTCGCCGGAACTGTACCGTCGTTGCCGGCGAGAGCTCTATTCTTATCCCTGCGCGTAAAGCTCGTGCAGTCATACGACAGACTTGCCGCAATCACCCTCTGAATATAATTGGCCACCTCGTGCGAGGTCTTCCCTCCCGTGCAGGTGAGCTCGAGGGGGAGCTTGTCGAGGAAGGTGACCTCATAAACGGGGCTGGGATTCATGAAGAAGTAGAAGGCGTCCATGCCCTTCCACCCGCGGGCGGTGGTGCCGTGGAACATACTCATCTCGTTGCGCATCGCCACCGGCACGATCTGGTCCGTCAGCTCCGCGAATGACGCGCTGAACCGCAGAAGAATCGGCTCCCTGCACGTCGTCCCCTCCGGACATATCACCAGATGCCCCTCCTCCAGGAGGGATTTTATCATGGCAGCGTCCTTGGCCCTCTCTCTGTTCAGCGACACCGTCTTGATCGGCGACATTATCTCCGACACGCGGGACAATGAGTACGTCACCGCCGACACCCGGTGGCCCAGCGCGGTGGAGAGAAAGATGGGGTCCAACAGTGTCCGGTGCGAGCATATAAACAGAACGCCGGTTTGCTTCGTTTCTTTGTTGGTCGCGGGCGGAGGAGTGCCGTTGATGTGCACCCTGACTCCGAGGCTGAGGAAGGCGTGGTAGACGATGGACATGGGCAGCAGGGCTCCCGCGGCGATGCGGAGGCAGGCGAGGGCGAAGCCCACGGGGAACCAAAGGATTATAAGAAGCGTCATCAACGGCGACGGGCGTTGGACAAGCCGTCCGTCGTGGAACACGATGGGCTTGGGGAGCTTGTCTCTGCCCACGGACTTCACTTCCGGTTTCGCCGGCACTACGTATGCTTCCTGCACCGAAACGGCTTATTAAATATCCATTCAAACGGTATCTCTATCCATTTCATGTAAATATTATGTGCTCTTTACCTTGCAGAGTTTCATAAAGGGATAGTCCGTTCTGCGGTCTCCGAGCCCGACGTCGGGCGCATAATCCCCGATCGCCGCTATGAGCGCCGACGCCTTCTTGGTGCCCACCAGCACGCCGGGGCTCTTGACGAAGCCCGTGGCGCGGCCTCCCAGCGAAGAGATCTCGGTGCCGATAACCATGTCGGCGCCCAGATAGTCCTTGAGGAAAGCCTCCACCATAATGCGCGGATTGGCCGTCAACACGCAGCGTCTTCCGCAGGAAGAAAACACCCCCCACGAGTCCGGGTGCAGGTCGTCCGAGTAGAACTTGGGTAGGACGGTCCGTGCGACGGATTCGATGTCGGAGACCTTGGCGCCAACGAAGGTGATGAAAATGAGCACTTGGATGCCGGCGGTCTCCGAGAGAAAATAATAGAAGAGGCCGGCGAAGGGCGCGGCCAGCAGCAGAAAGGCCATGCGGAGAATCCCCCCGAGCTCAAAGGCCACTATTGCGAAATAGGGGAAGGAGCTTCTCCCTCGCAGCAGAGTGCCATCCAAGTCTGCCACCACGGTCTGGGTTTCTCTTCCTATGCACGCACATTTGTCTACAGTGGAGAAGGGAGCGTTACATGGCGCTTTTTTAACCATTTTATTCAGAAAAACAACCCGACAGTTCTACTATGCAAAGGAATTTCAAGTTATTATTCACACTGCCTTTGAAAAAAATGTTATTGCAGAGAATCGGTATATAAAGTGAGGATGGCAAGAGAGGAGACAAGTCAATATAACGATGAAAACAAAGAGCGTGTTGAAATCTCTATACTGGTTTTCGTTTTAAAATACAATCCCTCGAGAAAACCAATGTTGTTACATGCGCATAGAGATGTGTGTTTTAGCATATTGGTAACTCTCTTGTGGGGTGCTAATAGTTGAAACGAACTCCGAGTGCATCGACGAGGCTTGTCTTTCTGGTTTCCTAGTCTGCTACTATGTAACTCTTTCTCTAGTTATGCTACTGTGGACTCTGTTCAACCCCTAGTAATCATTTCTGAATTAATATATTTTGATGATTTTTTTTTAGAATTGGTAATATTTTTTATTTTTATTATAAATTTTAGGTTGTTGAGTAAAGCTAAAGCTAATTTATTAAACAAGCACTCAACTATTACTTCTTTTTATCTTTTTGATATATATATATATAAATATTATTTTAGGGAAACTTTGGAAGCATTTATGGTAAACTCTTATACCTGAATTTGAATTTGGGTCTTCTTAATAAAAACTTAGACATATCACTTTTGTATCCTCATGGACAAAAATCTTTAGAGTAAAAAATGGGTTTTGAAAGGGTTTCAATCCATTATATGGTTTGAACATAGATATCTTTAGTGTTGCACAAAAGACCTACTATTATAGCGTTGCACCACTACACTGTTAAGACTAATTTAATCCAAATAATAATAAAAAAAAATAAACTTTAGATCTTTGAAAAGGGTCCTCTCTTTGTACTTGGGTATGAATTTGGGTTTCTAAATGAAAATCTAAAAACATACCACTATGAGATTCTTTATATAATATATATTTTTGAAAATTATTATGAAAGAATATTATTTTTATAATACACAAATACACACCATTATGCTACCAGTGATTCTCTATAATGTATAGAAGAACCAAAGCTATAATCACACAAAAACTGTACACACAAACCAAAGCCCTTACCATTGGATTTTTCCCACGAAAATATTATGATACATTTTACTTTTATACTTCTTTACTTTAACAAAAGTTTGGGATCAACCCTAAAATTTAAATCCTAATTTATAAAAAAAAAATTGCAATATACAGAATCATTTACTTGTAGTTAGTTTGAACGTTATGAGATAACGGCCACGGAGTTAACGAAGCGTTAAACGGAAGGTATGAAGATAACTGCGTTCCGAGTGTCGTTAGTTTGAACGTTATGAGATAACGGCCACGGAGTTAACGAAGCGTTAAACGGAAGGTATGAAGATAACTGCGTTCCGAGGGTTAGACTCTGCTTTGTAATCATGGTATCTGTATGTGTATATGACGTCAAAATGAAATATAATAAACAAATATTTTTATTTAAAAGGTTTATTATTAAGATTAAAATAACAAATAAAGTGTGTAAAACTGAAATTTAAGAAAGAAAGGTTATTAATTTAGTTTTTATTATTTATTTATTTATAATTAAAAATAAAGATAAATTAATTTTTAATATTTACAATATATATGATAATTTAAAAAAAAGTTATTTATTTGTAATGATAAAAAAGTTAAAATAAATAAATATTGTTTGTTAAAAAATAGTGTAACATAAGAAAATTAAAACTTTAAACAAAAGTTTTGTGGAACACCTATGTAATTAAGATTTTAAGTTTTTTTTTTTTAAATTTAGGTTTAAACAACCGTGACGTGTGAATAAGTTTATATATATAAAAAAAAACTTTAAACAAAATAATTATAATTAAAATTTAATAAATAATTTTAAAAAAATTCCAATTTAGTTATAACATTTATATTTTTAATTTGAAGCTGTTGTTATTGGGCGGAGAAGGATAGAATTGATGTTCCTATGACGTCTTGTTTACGATCATCTTTTAATGAAACCAATCTCTAATTCTCAAATTTAAGGACTATAGAAAAAAACTAATAGTTTAAGAAATTGTAATGATAGTAAATGTAACAATGTTTATATGAATTTTTAAGATTAATTAGTTTTATTGTTTTGTTGTTTTGTTTTATGGTGAAGGTTAGTGGATTTGTAAGATCTTGGATATTCATAAAAAGAGACCCAAATTCAAATCTTAAGATAATAATTTAAACTAAATCTATGTATTAATTTGATGGCAGTTAGTTACCAATATTAAAAAAAATAGTTACCTAATCTTTATAAGTTAAAAAACGTTGCTTTGTTCCATTTGAAATTGAACATAAATCCCGAAGGACAAAAAGATAATGACTGACAGGACGTTGTTCTTTGGATCCCCAAGGCCATGAATAGAACGGATAATATTTTTAGAGCAAAGAAAGCGAGCTAAATTATCCATGATTACTATTACTAGGACAAAATTATTATTTCAGAACTATTAATTTTGGGGGTTGTTTTCTTGCTTCTGACAGTGAGTATAGGCAGAAGTAATTATTTTAACCGCCTCCGGTGTGTTTGACAAGAAAAATTGTCTTTAGTGCAGACAAATAAAAGATGGCTTGTATGTGCTATTCATGGAAAACATGGATGTATATGCACTTGCATACCTCAAAATAAACTTCACTTACATACTTTACTAGATCCAAATAGCATAAATATTAACTAAGTATCAAACTTATCAAGGGAAAAGAAGTACAGTATGTGTTTCAGAAATCGGCATTGGCATCGACACTCTCTTCGTCACAAAAGACTGAGGCAACAACTTGCTTTGTTTGCATCCTCGGAATCATTCTATTATAAACCAATTCTCTGCAAGACTATTATTCTTTCAAGGAATATCTACATTCCTTAACATAGGTTTCCTCTATTCGGTCTTGTTGTCCTGAAAAAGAATGGGCAAAGCAGCACCCTATGCCGGCGTACGATTTCCAACTGTAGATAAATGCAGATGGACAGGAAGCGAAGGAGAGACCGTGGTAGCAGACTTGGACGGCACTCTCTTACGAGGGAGAAGCTCCTTCCCTTATTTTGCCATAGTGGCTTTTGAACTGGGCGGAATTCTGCGCATTACGTTTCTGCTCTTGGCAGCGCCATTGGAGGGTCTGTTCTATTATTTTTTCTCGGAAACAGCGGGCATTCAGGTCCTTATTTTTGTCACATTCGTGGGCGACAAGGTTTCCGACATCGAATCCGTTGCGCGCGCCGTACTGCCCAAGTTCTATTCCGAGGACCTCCATCAAGTGTCATGGCGGGTGTTCTCTTCCTGCCAGAAGCGGTGCGTGTTGACGGCGAATCCACGCATTATGGTGGAGCCTTTCCTGAGGGACTATTTGGGAGTTCACATGGTCTTTCTTCGTTAGGAGGGCGGGCGACCGGGTTCGTGAGCGGTCCCGGAGTTCTGGTCGGAAGCAAGAAAGCCTGCGCACTGGACATGGCCACGGACGACCATGTTCCCGATGTGGGGTTGGGAGACCGCATGACGGATTTTCCATATGACGTGAGCCGTTTCTGCTGCGGTTCAGCGCTCTGTTCGCGGAGCTGACGGACAAGATCGTGCCGGTGGCGATGCGCAACGAGATGAGTATGTTCCACGGCACCACCGCCCGAGGTTGGAAGGGCATGGATGCCTTCTATTTCTTCATGAACCCCAGCCCTGTTTATGAGATCACCTTCCTCCCCAAGCTTCCCCTTGAGCTGACTTGCAGTGGAGGGAAGACCTCTCACGAGGTGGCAAATTATATTCAGAGGGTGATCGCGGCGAGCCTGTAGTATGAATGCACCGGCTTTACACGCAGGGATAAGTACGGAGCTCTCGCCGGGAACAATTGTACCATTCATCAGAAGAAATCAGGAGACCTTGTGGCCAAGAAAGTGATGGGGTTTTACAACAATAGCCAGATTTGTGGGTCTTGAGAGAAGGCTTGGTCGTTTCGTTATTTGTCTGTTTAGGTATTGAGAATCTGTTATATTTACTTTCTGCTGTCAACGACCTAGTCAAACCTTTTCTCTTAGGTGGCTATGGACCGGGTGGTCAGGCTCTAAAATTCAAAGTGCATCGGCTGGTTCTACTTAAAATTGCAGTTAGAAAATTCCATTTAAAGCAACGTTTCATTTGCAAGTCTTTCGTTTATAATATAGCATCGTTTCCAATATAGCATATAGGAGCAGGAATCTTAAAGACATTATCCTTACCGGGTTTGTAAGACTACATCTCTTATTTTTATTGATTTCCATTAAAATTGTTTCAGGCCATGAAATTCATAATCTATCAATTGATGTTTCATAGTACTATTAATAGGACATGAGTTAAATTCAAATTGATAACTTAAAATGAAAGGTCATAGCATCTTTCTACAAGCCCTTTCTGTTAAATGTATCTTGGAAGACTTTGAGATTGCGGTGGGTTAGAAGGTAAACTTTTGAAAAAGTATTATCTTTTTCTTTAATACTTTTTAAATTATAGCATATATCTTTGGTTGTAGGATTGGCTCTTTGCCTTCAATTTACTTCGGAATGTCTATGTTTTATGGTTCTTCTAAATTCTCTCTGTAGGAACCAGTGGTTGAAAGGGTTTAAAGGAAGTTAGCAGGTTGGAAGGGTAACTTGTTGAGCTAGGCAGGGAAGCTAATGCTGGTTAAAGCTACTCTCTAGAGTATTCTTGTTTACTTCCTATCACTTTTTCAAATTTTTGGTAAGATCTTGAAAAAGATTAAACAAATCCAAAGGGTATTTTTGTGGTTGAGAGCAAGTGAGAAAAATAAATTTCATCTTGGAGCTTGGGACCAAATCTGTAGGAAGAAAGAATAAGGCATGCTTGACCTTTGAAGACTGAAAAGCATGAATAAAGCTTTGGTAGCTAAGCAAGGATGAAGACTAGCTTAAGATGAAAGTGTTAGTTGGGTGCAGATCGGTAAAGCTAAATACATGAACAACATGAATATATTTTTAAAGGATCCTCTCCTTTCTTCGAGATCTGTGTTTTGGTCAAGTCTGATAAAAATCCTAGCGAATATCTCTAAATGTGGAAGATGGTGTCTAGGGGATGGTGGATCCATTTATTTTTGGAATGACCCATGGGTAGATGAAATCCCTTTAAGGAATATGTCAAATTTCAAGATAATTATTCCAATCACAGATCATTTCTTGGGGGCTAAAGTAAGTGATTTTTTTAAAAGGTTGAACAATCACCCTCATTGAAAAAAATTTATTTTTTAGGTATTACCCATGAGGAGGTTTCAACTTTCAAGGAATTTTTAGACTTCCTTAAATGGAATATTAGTCAAGGTTGAATCATTCTAGATCATTTTATTTGGAGTCCAGAGAAGAATGGGTCGTTATCGATAAAATTTGCATACTCCTTAATTGAAGGACCTGTGGTCCCTTGGTTCCCCAGGAGCCTAATTTGGTTAAAAGGATTGACCCTAAATATCAAGATATTTTTTGGATGACATCTCAGGGCAAGTTCATAACGCTCGATAATATTCAAAAGAGAGGTATGTTTTTGCTTAAAGCCTATTTTTTGTGCTGATGTGTAGAAGAATCTCCTATCCACCTTCTTCTCAGTTCCTCCTTCACATATGATGTTTCAATTTATTTTTTAATGAATCCGGGGTCCAATGGGTTCTTCCCAAAAATCTAGCAGATTTACTTGACCAATGGTCCTCCCATTTTGTATCTCCGTGATTCTATTTTTTTTTAAAGTTTGGTTTGGCCCATATTTGGTGGTGTATCTAGAAAGAGCAAAACTCTAGGGCATTCAAAAATTTATCTCATTTTTCTAGGAAGATCATGCTTTAGGTGGTTTCGCTCATGGTGGAGAATACTAAATGGCTTAATTTGGAAGATGTCTCAGCAGTCAAAGAATATTTTGTTGAAAAATATTTATGTTTTATTCCTCTTTTATAGGTGGTTAACCCTTGAGCTCCTCTTGATATATCTAGGATTAAATGGGAGCCTTCCTTTATTTGTAATACCCAAAATTTACCCATTACAAAATCAGTCATTTTTTATTTCATTGAGAGAATCATGCTAGCAACTACTATGGTTGAGTAACCATTGAGTGTTTCAGGCAAGCACCACATCGAAATCAACTTGATCAGAGTCTATCCTAGTGTATGGGAGTGGCCAAATACCCCATAATGATCATGAGAGTTTACCAGTCTATTTCAACCAAAATGCTTTTTTCACAACAAGTTCAACCCATGTCAAACTCTTTGTTATAGCTTTAGGTATTACACAACCTAATCAGTGAGCATGTGCCTTGTTAACTATACTGCACATTGGAAAATGTAATTAAATTTAAGGTGCAATGCTTAACATCTCTAACCATATTAATAATGGTTTGTTAAGGGAATCAACCATGGTTTCACATAGGTGTGCTAACACCTATCTTTTTTAACTCAAGGTTTACTTCATGTTGCTAGATTCACTTATCCATGTTTATTTCATTATTAGTTTCCATATTTCCTTGTCATTAACTTGCACATTCATCCTTTCAAAGTCATAAATGTAATATTTCAAATATAGCATAGAGAATGAATTGTAGCATTACATTTCAGTTTAACTCTATTATACATATCAACAATTGGCACATTATACAATGAAATCCTTTTAGTATTTACAAAGCCGCAATGAAATCATTACAAAATTTCCCCAACACCTATTAACTAAACAAAATATTCTACTCATAATCAATCCTTGCTATTACAAAGTAATTACAGTATACTTGAGGTAAAATTACAACAATAACAACACTTCAACTAACTTCCAGGTTTAGAAGGAGCATCTGATTCGTCTCAAGTTTTCAACACTAGAATATTGGCTACTCAAGATCAGGATAATCCACCACATGATATATGCCTATTTATCATAATGCACTTGCACTATTGTATCAAAGATATGTAGGGAAATCATGCAGATAAAAATATCACTTTAGAAAACAATCATTCATTTCATCCAAGAGTAGGGAAACCCCATAAATTTCCCTAAGAATAAATATTTCCTATTCCATTAATTCCATGTTCTTTATCCATAAAGCAACATGTCCTTGTCTATGCAAAATGTAAACATCAACTTGGCAATGAGGAACCTCCATAAGTTCTCGAGAAATTGTAACCCTATTACCAATTTTCCCCATCAAAAAATCATTACAACACAACCATATTGTCAAAAGAAACCAAGAAATATTTATTTCATAGTACCTAATAATCCACAAGCAACATATCGTCAGGTAATTAAACATAATATGATGTTTTACCAAATTCACAATGTAGTAGACAATTTCTTTTTAGAAGCATTATCTATATACATCCATATTTAATCTCTATTTTTTTTAGGATCCTTTTTAAGCTTGATAATCAATTTACAACTACCAACTATTTAAGTCTCAAGATCCCCATTATCCTAGCCCTTAAACCCCCTTGTTTACTTCACTTACACATAACAAGTCTGGCAAACTTGGGGCCATCAATGGGCCATAATAATATTTCCTTCCTAAAACCTTTTAAATTCATATTATTATATCTTTACCATAGTTCTTTAGGTAACTATTATCATCTTTAGCTTTTAGAGACTTTTATTTTAAACACACACACAAGTATTATTTTTATCTCTTCTTACTGTTTTCTAAACTTTAACTAAGTTCCTAAAGACCTAGGGTAATGTATAATTTAACATTTCTCATAAAACTTTTCCAACCCATAGTTTAGTCTCAAGAATCAACAATACTTAAATACATAAACTTGTTCCCAAAATACATAATATTTCAAAACCCTCATTATAACCATTAAACTACATAGTCCACTATTATTATTATTTTTCTTTAACTATAACCTCAAGCATAATAAAAAAATATGACACAAGGTTTCAATGGAGAACATTGTTTGAACATAAAGCCACATTGAGTAATGGAGGTAACAGAACCTACAACAACAATTTCTCTAAGGAGTATACATTATTTTATTTAACTAACAAACATGAGTGGAAACCAAAGACAATACATATCATAGAGACTCATAATGAAACCTATCTTATGTTATCCCCTAAGTTCTTGAAGATGTTTGCTATCAAATACAAGGTAGAGTTTGACATTTTAACAGCCAGTTTACACAACCCTAAAGGCAGCTCCATGAATTCTCGAGCACACCATCTATGTTGCAATTATTCATGTTGATCGTGCATATTATCATGGATTCAAGGGCATGGCCATGGAGACCCTACGTAGATCAAGCAAATATAACCTCTTCTATGGTAAAATTGTAAGAGGGTTTCATAAGTAAATTTAATCATTTAAAAAAAAAAATCAAACACAGCTCTTCTTATTTACCCAAAACCTACAACCACCATTATTTTAGCATTTACATAAGTATTATTTCATTAGAGACTCACAAAGCTATTATAACTAGACATGTACAACATACATTTTCTTCTCAAAGAAAGAAATTGTTTATACTCAAACAACATTCATAAAAAAATAACCTTACCTTTGCCATTTTTGTTTCCTTTAGTACATACTATGACAACATCTCACAAATAAATAATTTTCAAATTCAATATAAACCTTTAAAAATCATAATTTCATAAATATTTTTCAACCCTTGACTCATTTAACTCAACACAATAATAGATCATCAACTAGAAAGGCTCTAACTTGACTCGCTGCAAGGAAATATTCTAAATATAAGCCTTAGTTAAAACTTTAAGATTGCTTCCATGACATTCCCTTATTTCTAACCCTAGAATGTCCTTTAGAAATACAACCTTAAAATTTCCCAAGATAGAATGCTTTTTGAAGAGGTCAAAATCTGCTTCAGTCTCTTCTTTCTTGTTTATTTTAAATACAAAGATCATTCCCCTCTTCCTAATGGTTTTCTTCATCTACATTGTAGTCAACAGATGTGATTTAATTGAACCATGATCACAATGAATTCTAATCCTATGATTAGATGCATATGTATACTCCAACCATTTATCTTCAAAATTCAAAATATCCTTATGAGATTTTATCCAATCAACACGACAAATGATATCGAAGGTATGTAAGGATGCCACATATAATTACCAATTAGTTCTACCTTGGGGTAAAATAATGTGAGGATAAAACAAACATTGGTTGACTTGGTAGATTCACTTTGACCCATACTCTACCTTCCAACCATTAGCTAAAACTTAGGTCTTTCAGGTATATCTCTCACTAAATTGGTGGAAATAAAACTATTAGTAGATCCACTATCTATCAAAATGCATATATTCTTATCATAAATTTTACCATTTAACATAAAAGGAATAACATGTCCATCAAGTATGGGACTACCTATCATCGCAAAAAAATTTGGGTAGTTTTCTCAGGAGCTTTCTAGTGGAGATCAGCTCTGTAGGGTCACTTGTTGGAAAAGTGGGACCCTCTGCATACATAGAAACAATTTCTAGGAGCTTTACTACCCCTGTTACTATCTTCATTCCTACCTTGAGGTGTCGCCTCCCTAGCCTTATCATGAACCACTAGTCTTTGATCATTCCTTCTAGGGTACCCTTTTCCATCCTTTCTAAACTTGTTGCCTTGGAAGTTTTTTCTATTTTACCACCCTGATTATTTTGATATCCTTCTTTAGGATTCGTGCTTTGTTCTTTTTCCCATTTCATAAACCCAATTCTCTTCAGCTTCATGAGCTCATATTTTTAATTTTTAGGTAGCTTTTGATAATTAAAGTGCACCTTTCTAGCCTCTTGGTTTACTTCCTCTTGACGAGTTAAATCAAAATATTTAGGAAGATTTTCAAGGTTGAGCATATTTACCATAGTCTTGATTTGGGGATGGAGTCCCAAAATGAAATTTTAAACTTTAATCTCTTCATTGTTCTCATACTAAGTTGCATTTTTTAACAATTGGATATATTTTTTATGGTAATCTCAGATTGACATTGATTATTGCTGCAAGTTAGTGAATTACCCAAAATTTTCCACATAATATTACTTAGAAATTTATTCCTGAATTCCTTAACAAAGTCCTCCCATTTGAGGTCTATAGTTTTAATATCACACCCTTTCTTTAAGGTCTTCCACCAATCTAGGGCTACTTCAACCATGTTCATAACAACCAATGTAGTTTTGAATTCTGATAATAAAATTGTTAGTGAAAAGTATGACTCTAGTTCATTTAGCCAATTTTGTACTGCATCTCTATAATCTTTCCCATTAAACTTAGAAATCACAACCTTCTTTAGGTTCTTTTCTAACTCTACACTCACTCTATCCCTACCAGTACTAGATCCTACATACTCACTAGGTGCTTTCTCTATCCTGCCTATAGTTTCTCTTCCCTTGATTAAGTCCTCTATGAACTTTTTTTGTAGGACTATCAACTCCTGTTGTTGGGTCATGTGAGTTTTTTGTTGGGCCATTTCCTATCTTTGCTATTCCACATGATTTTGCAATAATTGTACTACTTTTTTTATACTTTCTTCCTCCCTACTAGACTTGTTTGGTGGAGGCTCACTTTTATGTTTTTGCCTTCTTTTCCTTTGAGTATCTTCTTTCCTTGCTCCTATCCTTGGTCCTCTTGGAGGTCTTGTGGTATTTTTTTCTTTTCCAGCTTCCCCAGGATTTCTCGAAGACCCACCTTGCAATGTGTGCGCTATCAAACATGTAGGTAAAAGAAGCAAGATAATTTATTGGTTTAAATTTTTTCTAACAAAATATTTATTTTGAGTTCTACAACTTAAGGATCTCTTCTGTTCTAATACCACATGTAACAACCCAAGTCTACCCACCTAGTTGTACCATAAAAACAAGTCAACCAATTTTCAGGGTAAATTTCTTATTTTATTTTAAGTTTATTATTTAACCCTAAAGTGCTTTCATGTTCATAGCAATTATGTTTAACACAATTATTCATTAATATAAATTTTAATGAGTACAGGTATATCGTACCACTTTTGGGTTTTAGGACTACTGTAGATAGCCACCCAAGTGGACAAAATTGGCTAAATCCTGTAAAGGTGCTATTTTGTGAAATAGACTTATCTCATTTATCTTATTCTTATTTTGGCATGAGGATCAAACCATGCATGGGGTTATCCTCTAGGGCCCATAACACCTAGAGGGTGGATGCATACTCTCTCTATCCCTTAGAATATTGAACCTTGATTTAACCGATCAACTTGTTCAAGCTTTGATATGCAAGGGGTTAGCATACATATGCCTAGTGTCTAGTTGATTGTACTACTACTCGAAATAAACTAGAGCCATGTCATTACCCTAACACTAGTTTTAGTCACTCATGCCCATTATGACTGATGATAGTTTATCCCATACAAAACATCATGGATGAACTAGAAACACAGTTTTATTGGTCCATTTTTACTCAAATGATACATAGGACTTATCACCGTACTCCTAGGAAATGACGTAGAGATAACGTCTCATACTGCCTCTCATTACTATTTCTAACTAGGTCACATGATCCAACCTATCCAGTCAGAAAAAAAACCATTCTCAAGTTATGTTGTATGCTTACCCACATCTCAACATCATTAAATGTTCAGGTTTCATTATCCTTCATGAAAAATTCATTAAATATTCCTCATCACGAAAACAATTAAAGAGTTAAGCTGTTTATAAAAGATTCAACTATTTCAAGTTCTCTTGGGCTAATCGTGAGTTAAGCTGTTTATAAAAGACTCAACTAACTATTTCAAGTTCTCTTGGGCTAATCGTTTACCCTACTATATAAAGGTTTGTATAATAATTTAATAAATAGTAAATACATACATCAATACTTCAAGTACCCATTCCACATGCTATATATATTAACTCACACCACATGCTATATATATTAACTCACATCTTACATACATTACCAAAGAGGTTATTCTACAAAGTAGAGATCATTTCTTCTAATTTTCTAAAAGAATAAGATTCTCAATTAAATATTTGTCTCATTCCCTTCAAAGTTATTTTGGGACTCAACAGAGTCAAATACGCTCTATGTGCAACATTCATTCTAAAACCGATATATTATAAAAAGCTAAAATACATACTCAAATAACATATAGCCTTGCAGGTCACTCCAAAACTTTACCTATCTGATAGTTGGAACCTCTACTAGGTTACATTTTAGATTTATCCATAGCCCTAGTCAATCCCTACACAAAGGTAAACTACACTTCCCATTTTATTCCCATATGGGTGTAGTTATTACCTAATTTTACTATTAATTTAAGTGAGACCATAATGTTCACATGGACGTCAATTAATTATGTTTTCCAAGCCACGAAAACGTAATGGATACCAACCATTTTCTACAACTTTACTTTTCCTCATTTGTTCAATAAAAGAAGCGACCATTCTCGGATTACGTCTTAGACATGGCCTATAGTTTCTTAATCTGAGATGACTTATAAATTGGGCTTGGATCAGGTGGATGCTAATTTAACAAACATATTCTCTTTTATGGAATAACTATCCATTGGAGTCAAACAACTAAAGTTTGGGTTCAGTATTCTACAATTTTTTCTATAACTAGAACATTAAGGGTATCAATCTTGTCATTGCAGAAAGAAAGCTCTAAATTAACATTATAGTGATCAACAATAGAAAGTAAAAAGGCCTTAATGAAAAGCATATATTTATTTCCCTCTTAAAACATCACCAAAGATGAAAGGTATTCTACGGCTTGGTACAACCAACTCAGGTGTTTAAAGCATTCCATAGAACAAACCATTAAAAAAAGCTCTACTATTATCCAAATAAACATTAAAAGTTTACTCTCACAGTAATATAAAGAAGATATTGGAACACCTACAAAGTTTCACTTTCCGCAAGAAGGTTCGAAGGAACTGATTAAATGATAACGTTTATTTACCAAAAGGAGTACCAAGTGACACCCTATCAACAAAAAATCCATTAATTGATAATTCATTGCCATGGTTTCCATTTGGTCACTGAAATGCTACAGTTCATCAAGATAGTAGAAGACAAGTTTTTGTATTGAAACGACACTCATTATACAATATTGTCATGACATGGTTTCAGAGAAATTGGTATAATAATAAATATTACATTACCCTTCGAAAGGGCTTGCATGCATCATTTTATCATTAGTTTAACTCACACAGTCTATGAAAACTGATTCTAACTGGACAGAGGCTATCATAGACAAGTTACAGACAAGCTAGCCGGTGTTCGAGTAACGGATGTTACTTGTATCCAAGCTTTTTATAACAAATTAAGCACAATTCCAATAGTTAGCATCATAGCTTTTTTTTTGTAGAGTCTCCATCGCCATACGTCCCTGAAGAAAGCTTCTCAATGTCCATAAGATTCTATTATTAATAGTTTCTTGGAAAAAATTAATAATAAAATGATAAAACATCATTTTGTTTTCCATAATTGGTAAAGCTTTTACCATAAATTAAAATTTTTTTAAGTAAAACTAAAATCAATTAACTTCAATTTTTTTAAAATTTTTAAATTTTTTAAGACAACCAAAACAAACACTTAATCAAATAAAACCTAAATCCGCATACAACTTTAACCTCCTGAAAAAACCAGGAAAATAACATGAGCTAATTGTTATAAATCCAAAAGTCCCCATTGTGGCTCATTTTAATGCAATGCTTCCTCGGAATTATTACACTTTTTTTTTTCTTTTTCTTTCTCTTTTTTCAATGGGTTTTTATCTTTCTTTTAAACAAATAAAATAGGAACTCCCCAAAGCTACACACTGGACTTGATTAATCCTTTCTCTAACAAGTCTTAAAGTTGCATCTTGAGATTTTTTAGTTCAATAGGAGTTATATATGGTTCCTTAAAAATGGGTGTAGTTCTAGGCAGAAAAGTTAATTTCTCTTTGAGGAGGTAAACATGGAAGGTTCTTTAGAAACATAACCTTAAATTTTTAAGACAAGATGATTTTTTGAAGAGGTTGAAATCTGCTTCAATCTCTTCTTTCTTGTTCATTTTAACTAACAAAATCATTCCCCTCTTCCTAATTGCTTTCTTCACCTACATTGTAGTCAACATATATAATTTAATTGAACCATGATCACAATGAATTATAATCCTCTGATTAGATGCATCTGTATACTCCAACCATCTATCTTCAAAATTCAAAAGTACCTTAAGAGCTTTTAGCCAATCAACACCAAGAATGATGTTGAAGGCATGTAAGGGTACCACATATAATTGTCAATTGGTTCTACCTTGGGGTAAAATAATGTAAGGGTCAAACAAACATTGGTTGACTTGGTAGGTTTGCCCTGAACCGTACTCTACCTTCCAACCATTAGCCAAAAGTTTACATATTTTAGGTATATCCCTCACTAAATTGGTGGAAATAAAACTATCACTAGATCCACTATCTATCAAAATATGTACATCCTTATCATAAATTTTACCATTTAATAGAAAAGGAGTAACTTGTCCATCAAGTATGGAACTACCTATCATCGCAAAGATTTTGTGGGTAGTTTTCCCATGAGCTTTCTAGCGGAGATCAGCTCTGTTGCGGCATTTGTTGGCAAAGTGGGGTCGTCTGCATGCATAAAAACCATTTGCAGGAGCTCTACTACCCCTGTTGTTATCTTCATTCCTACCTTCAGGTGTTGCCTCCCTAGCCTTATCCTAAACCATTGGTCTTTGATCATTCCTTTTGGGGTACCCTTTTCCATCATTCCTAAACTTATTTCCTTGGAAGTTATTTCTATTTTTACTACCTTGCTTAATTTGATCTCCTAATTTAGGCTTCTTCCTCTGTTCTTTGTCCCACTTCATAAACCCAATGTTCTTCCACTTCAAGAGCTCATATTTTTCATTTTTATATAGCTTTTGATAATTAAAGTGCTCATTTATAGCCTCTTGGGTTGCTTCCTCTTAACGAGTTAAATCAAAAGCTTTAGGAATATTTTCAAGGTTGATCATATTTATTACAGTTCTAATCCTAGGATGGAGTCCCAGAATGAATTTTTGAACTTTCATCTCTTCATTGTTCTCATACTAAGTTAAATATTTTAACAATTGGATATATTTTTAAGGTAATCTCAATCTAAAATTGATTATTCCTTAAAGCTAAGTGATTTTCCCAAATTTTTCCACATAATATTGCTTAGTTAGAAATCTATTCCTAAGTTCCTTAACAAAGTCTTGCCATTTGAGGTTTTTAGCTTTAATATCGTAACCTTTCTTAAAGATCTTCCACCAATCTAGGGCTACTTCAACCATGTTTATAAAAACCAATTAAATTTTGGATTCTAATGATAAAACTGTTAGGGAAAGTATAACTCTAGTTCATTTAGCCAATTCTCTACTAAATTTCTATCATATTTCCCATTAAACTTAGAAATCACAACCTTCTTTAGGTTCTTGTCTAAATTTGCACTCATTCTAACCCTACTAGTACTAAATCCTACAGACACACTAGGTGCTCCCGCTATCCTGCCTATAGTTTCCCTTCCCTTGGTAAAGTCCTCTATGACCTTTTGTTGTTGGACTATCAACTCTTGTTGTTGTGTCATATGAGTTTTCTGTTGGTCCATTTTCTATCTTTGCTATTCCACATGATTTTGCAATAATTGTACTACTTTAATTTTCTTCATCCCTACGAGGCTTGTTTGCTTGAGGCTCATTCATCTATTTTTACCTTCTTTCCCTTTGATTGCCTTTCTTTCCTTACTCCATTTCTTGGTCCTCTTGGAGGTCTTGTTGTGGTTTTTTCTATTCCAACTTCCCTAGGGTTTCTCGAGTATCCACCTCACAAAATGTGCACCATCAAACCTATAGGTAAAAGAAGCAAGATAATTTATTGGTTTAAATTTTATCTAACAAGATATTTATTCAGAGTCCTATGACTTAAGGATATCTTTTGCTATGATACCACATGTAACAACCTAATTATACCCACCTGGTTGTACCATAAAAGCAAGTCAACCAATTCTTTAGAGTAAAATTTGTTTTCATTTAAGTTTATTGTCTAAACCTAAAGTGCTTTCATGTTCATAGCAATTATGTTTTACCCAATTATTCATTAATATAAATTTTAATCAGTACATGTATATCATACATTTATTTCCCTCTCAAAACATCACCAAAGATGAAAGGTATTCTACGGCTTGGTACAACCAACTCAGGTGTTTAAGCATTCCATAGCACAAACCATTAAAACAAGCTCTACTATTATCAAAATAAATATTAAACTTGGTACAACCAACTCAGGTGTTTAAGCATTCCATAGCACAAACCATTAAAACAAGCTCTACTATTATCAAAATAAATATTAAAAGTTTACTCTCACAGTAATATATAGAGGATATTGGAACTGTTACACAGTTTCACTTTCCCCAAGAAGCTTGGAACTTCGAAGGACCTGATTAAAGGATAACTTCTATTTACCAAAAGCAGTACTAAGTCACACCCCATCAAAAGAAATTCCATTCATTGGTAATTCATTGCCATGGTTTCCATTTGGTCACTGAAATGCTACAGTTCATCTAGATAGTAGAAGACAAGTTTTTGTATTGAAACGACATGACATGGTTTCAGAGTAATTGGTATAATAATAAATATTACATTACCCTTCCGAAGGGCTTGCATGCATCATTTTACCAGTCTATGAAAACTGATTCTAACTGGACAGAGGTTATCATAGACAGGTTACAGACAAGCTAGCCGGTGTCCGAGTAACGGATGTTAATTGTATCCAAGCTTTTTATAACGAATTAAGCACAATTCCAACAGTTAGCATCATAGCTCCTTTTCCCTAGAGTCTCCATCGCCATAACGTCCCTGAAGAAAGCTTCTCGATGCTCAGGAGATTCTATCTGGTTTTGGGATCAGACACGGCTCTTATGTCTACAATGAATGCATGCTACTATGTAAGCATTAACAACATTTGCCTGTGCAAACCACAGAAATATTGCAGTTTTATCTAAAAGAAAAACATTCAGTTTGACAGGTAAACTTTCCAGCATGTTTTATTTTTTTAATTGAAGACATGATTATTAAATTTCTAAAAACAAGCAATACTGTTATCTACATTCACCGCATACAACTTCACTTGCAGACAACAACAGTCTTTAATATTCCGTTTCCTATATCAATAGTTTACAATCCAGCAAGCATGCTACTCTGGCTTATCAGGATCAATATAAAATAAATCAAATTAAAGGTTTCATTAACATCATTCCAGGCAACCTTTAACCAAGCAATAAAGACACCCGCTCAAGATTTCATTTTACCAAACACCGTCTAACACATCTATTCAATGTAAGAATAAACAAATAGGTTTTCAAAAAAGTATGCAAACCGACCTATTTACTATGAGACCTTTCACCAACTCCTTAACTTTCCTTGCATCCAAAATTTTCCCACATCAAGCAGAAAAAAAACCCAGTCAAGCAGGATGTAAAACATAAAAACTCCTCCTCCTCCTTTCCCAGCCATACATGCCATGTAGAGTGCGTTCCACCACTCTCCAAAACCTCAGAGATTACTTCCTACCAAATTCACATGCACAACATTAGGCAGGACTGACCATAATGCGCACACTTCCATTCATCATGATGAAACAAACAGAAACCTGTTTTTATTTCGTTTGTTTTATAACATCTTAACTTTGGCCATAAATCATAAATGGACATGAGAATTATATTTTTTTCCTAAACTCAAGTTTTATTTTATGTTTATCATTATTATTATTTTTATATTAATTTATCCTTTCTTCTTTTAATTTTCATTAAATAAAATATTAAACATATCAATATTTCTAATTCACTGCATAACCAAATTAATAGTGGCTCCCATGTTCATAGCATTTCATTGCCAACTAAAATTCCAGCAAACATTTAAAATAAAGCACATACAATATGCAATACACCTCACAATCCATTTATATAATATACATTTACATAAGTTTACGAGTCAAATCATCATTTCTCTGGAATGTACAACATTTTATATAAAAAATAAGTTTAAATCATTTATTCAATTGCTATCAAAAGTCGTAGCAAAAGTGTCATCACACTTAACAAGTCAAATAAAACACATTAATCTCATAAAAATCATAAGATTCATATTTTAAAAATATTATACATGAAACACATTAATCTCATTAAAAAAAACATAAGATTCATATTATACATGATTAAAAATATTTAAAATGTAATAAGAATACGGAACTAGTCTGATTAGAAATATCACGACAAAATTAGAGTGCTAACATTGAAAATATGATGATATCAAAGTCAATGATATTTACCTAATAGAAAAATATTCATCTTTGAAAGCTAATTAACCATATTTTTTGGTAAGTAGTGTTTGTATTTACAGCGGGTTTTAACAAGGATCCCAAAACCTGATTACATAAGCAATGCGCCTAGGGCATCAATCCCTTGAAACTGAACACCAAAACAGAAATCCCGCCTAGCGGTAACAGTAAGCATGAAACAATCCCTCTCAATGGGAAACAAAAAAATAAGAAAGAAAGTAGTTTTGGAGATCCCACCCAGCGGGAGTAGCCAAAAACCACCATCGAGAAGATCCCGCCCAACAGGAAGCAAAGAAAAACTGTTACAATAAAATCCCGCCTCATGGGAAGCAGTCAAAACCACCACAAACAGTCCCGCCTAGCGGGAAGCAATAGGGAAATCCCACCATCCGAGAAACCGGCAGAAAAGAAAGGATCCCGCCTCGCGGGAAAACCGGTGGATTTGGCGGATCCTGCCCTGTGGAGAAACCAGCCGCCCATCGGGAAAACATTTCGTTCAGCGAGAGCCATCCTGTAGGAAGCCGACAGCCAGCACAGAGAGGATCCAACCCATCAGGAAGTGACCAGAGAGTTGCACCACAAGGAACCCGCCTCGGGAAAACAGAAGAGGATCCTAGCAGCAGGGACCAATAATCTCGTCCAAGCACAGAGCCTGTCGAGGATTCACAAGAAAAAATGGGGAAGCTGTCCAAACCCTAAACCGTCACCTCCACCGCACCGAGAAACGCAGGGGACCAGATCCACATGAATAACCTGCAAAAAAACCCCAGGGGGAAGCCCGAGGGGAAAAAGGGAAGGGATCCCCAACCAAACGAGGGATCCCCGGGAAGCACCGATCCAAAAAAACAACCAAGGAAACCCTAGCCGGGTCGGGAGGGACGCGAGATAGTGGAGAAGGATCTCCCCCTAGGAGATCATCGCAAACAACCACTCCCCGGGAGGGATGACTCGGGTTGAGCCAGGGACTGGGCAGGAACCAGAAGCCATGGGAGGGGGAGCAGGGGAGGGACCAGAGCCCTCCCCTCTCTACTTTCTTCCCTCACCATCTATCCTTAAAAAAATCGCTAACTAACCATATTATATATTTAACATTATATAATATTAATTGTAATATAATATTTTTAGTGACATAAGAATATAAAACTCAACATTTTTTTAAATATAATTAGTTATCAAAAACATAAAAAATGTATAAAATAATATTTTTTTGCTTGTTTAATTATTTTGTATTGTATTGGTGTTAATTTATTTTTGACCATATTAATCATAAATGGAATATGGATTTATCTCCTAATTATTATGTTCATACCCTGCAACGCATTTGATCCAGACATTTAAAAAGTGTTTTTTCAGATGGTTATTGTTACTTCACAGGCTGTCCATTATGGTTGATCCTAATATGGTTGTTATATGTTCTTTATGCCGTGTTTCGGATACCATTTATCATATTTTCTTTGAATGTGTTTATGCTAAGGAGATTTGACTTATATTTTATTCCAATATTCATGGCTGGGACTACAGTTTTGCTTTGGGTAAAATGCAAATATTATGTGGTCATATTTAGTAGTTGCATATGTCTTATAATATGTTCTGGTTATTTCTTTCCACTGAGATTTTATAGACGATTTGAAAATCTTGTAATGATGAACTCTTTTAGCAGCATTACAGGATCCTTATTGAGTCTCATTTGAGACTCATATGATTTAAAATAATTTTATAGGTTAACATGTGGACTTGAAGATCGTATACAGCCTAAGAAGATGCATGAAAGTCTGATTCAGATAAAAGATAATATTTGGACTGCTAGTTATTTATTTTAAGAAATTAAAGGGTCTGATTTCTTCCTTTGGTTTTGTAATTTTGTCACTATATGTAATGAATTGCATATTAAAAACAATTTTAGTCATGATGGTCAGTCTTTGTAGTAGTTGCTAGAATTTTTGTTGGTATTCCAGCCTTATAATGCTCTTCTATATGTGACTTATTCTATTTCATTTCTGGTTTTTTATTTATAATATAAGTATCAGATGTTCAATTCAAAAATCACTTCTTTTATTTACACTTAATATAAAATATTAAGTTGATTCTAGTTATCATAGAACCAAAATATAAATGCACTATAATCAATTGAATGTTGACATTATAATTTTAGTTTTAATTAATGTGCATCTTCTCACATATTTATATTAACTATGATGATATAAATACATATAAAATATTAGTAAGTCATGAATAAGTTAAGGTAGCTTATAGCTAGAATTTCTATATAATTGTTTTGCTTTTTTTTACATTATAAATTGTATAATGGGAAGGAAGGCCTATATATAATAATACTTATTGTAAGTAACATTAATGAGTAATATATAACTTTCTAAAAGCAC
This sequence comes from Wollemia nobilis, assembly GCA_028583015.1. Classification (NCBI taxonomy): domain Eukaryota; kingdom Viridiplantae; phylum Streptophyta; class Pinopsida; order Araucariales; family Araucariaceae; genus Wollemia; species Wollemia nobilis. The sequence goes on from JAQPPZ010017235.1 coordinate 22,091,876, forward strand.
GAGATTCGGGCGAAGGAAACACTAATTGCGATGCATTCAAAATCAAATACGCTTAAGTCCTAGAAATGTAAATTGCATGAAACGAAAGAAACGCATTGGAAGAGACACAAGCAAATGGAGAAAACACAGCCCTTTCATTAAACTTTCTTGATCTCTGTTACAAATACGCCTCCTCCCTTTTCAGGGGCTAGGAGCGTTAAAAGAATTTGACTACAATCGAGACTTAAGGTTCCTCTTTCCGCGTGCCCACACTTGAAATGGGCGGGCCAAGATGATGCCGCCGCTGATGTTGATGAGTCCTTAACCTCTGCTGCTCCTCCTGCGAACAAAGAAACAACGAAGATGTCAGTAGCACCTGTTGCAAATAGTAAGTGTTTGTTCTCTAAAATCGCCAAAAGATGCATGTAAATAATTAGCCAAATCGATAGACAAAATGACTCTAAATGACCTGAAAATCTGACAGAGGACAGAAGACATCACCAGAGGGCCACTGCCATTGAAACAGTTGGCCAATCTGCCTTCAACTGGAATTCGTCCCTGGGCAGGACGAATTCTGACTGCTATTCGTCCCTGGGTGGGACGAATTCTGCTGTGTTGGAAAAGCCGACCTGCTGCTGCTCCAATGTCGAATCTCGGGACCTGCAAAACGCCTGCAAACAGGGGGGTTATGTAATTGGGGCCATTTTGGGACGACCCAGATGGTCGGATTCTCCCAATTTGGCCTCTATCCTCGGGAATTCGATATCGCCACCTGCAAGTTAGTGAAACAACAAAGCGACACAAAGCATGATAAAATCTGATCAGAATGTTATGAAATTGAAGCTATGAGTTAACCAAACAGAATAACATGATATGCACCCTGAAACAATAATCTAGAATGCTTTTGAAACAAAACTTGGAAAGTGCGGGGGTGCCCAAGTGGGCCTCCCACCGTTGGCACTTGATCTTGGCGCCAATCCACTAGGGATGGGCCCAAAACCTCTTAGGATTGGGATGTCTGCAAATTGGTTGATTCAAGTGTCCATATGTTGGATTTGGGTCAGATTCAAGCTTCCAAAAGCCACCCAACAACCTCCCTTGCAAAAGAGATTGGTGGATGTGAGAAGGTGAATCAAAGGGGATGCAAGTGGGTGTTCAACTCGGCAGCACTTCGTTGCTTGAAATCTCCTTCAATCTGTCCTTTTGGGTGAGAAAAGTCCCACCTTTTATAGACCCATGGGGTCTCTTTTGAGAGGGAAGCACAAATGCCATGTGTTGGTCATAGGTGCCATGTGGCAATCATGTCTTCCCATGAGGGAGGGGAGTCCTCCATTGACTTGGGCTCTCATAATCGCCCTTGTGACAGTCCTCTAACGGCCTATCTATCCACCCACACACGTGTGCGAGGCAGGAGTCATCAACTGACTGTCCTGGGCTGCCACTTGGCACCATTCTTCTTTTTGCCCGTTAAACTTGGAATTCGTCCCTGGGTGAGACGATTTCAGAATTCGTCCCTGGGTGAGACGAATTCCAGTTAGTATTCGTCCCTGGGTGAGACGAATACTGAGCAAAGTGTCTAAATGTGCCAAATTGCTTCCTGACCTTACAAAATTGCTATGAAAGTGGTTAGGACCACTGTTTGACCTCTGAGGGCTGCCCTGGGGGCTGTGTTTGTCAAAGCGATCAGTGTTTGCAGTCACATAATCGGATTGGTGCTGTTTTGGTGTCTACAGATGCCCCTTTTTGGGATGCGTTGTGCATAGCGCAGCGTCGAGCAAAAATAGATAACCAAAGCACTAATGATTAGGGTTTCTTGGTAACCTAACCAACTTTTGATGCCCCAAGCATGGAAAGGGCATGCATTCTTGAATCCTTGCTTCCCGACGAGCTAAGGAGTTTGATTTCAAGTGTTAACCTATTTTGGTGAGGTGTGACTTGAACTTGGACATTGATCGGTCATGATTAGGCAAAGGGCGCAACCTTTTATCCTCAGGGGAACCTTGTGTTCATGATTCACGAAATGCCAAGTGTTTGATTGATTTGATTGTTGCTTGTTTACTGCCCCAAGCGGGAGCGTGATTGTCTTTGTCAATGATTCTTTGAATGCATGTCGTTTTCCTTAATTGGGTGTGTGATTGTTGATTGGTGACTAAGTGTGACTACCCCCTCAAGCGACGAATCGATGAGGGAATGACCTTCATGAGAAAAGCGACGAGTCGCTTGACCCAAGATGACTTGTGCAAGGGTGCCTTTAGATGGTTTATCGTTAAGCATGTGCAATTTTTCCAACATCTGGACCTGTTTTTGGTGGGTGTTAACCCTTTTTGTGATGCCATAATGGGGTGAAATCGTCGACAACCCATCTTCCCGTGGAGCGGTCCGGCTATGATAGCCTTCTTGGGGAAGTAGGAGAGTGACAATTTGAACCCCGACATCGATTTTCTATGCCAAGAGGTTAAGTGCGAGAGCACTTGTGTCCGGCAATGCTTATTGCTTTGTTTTTATGTTGCGTTTATTTGTTGTTTTTGTTGTTTTTTTGTGACACCATTTGGGGATTAAATTATTGGAAATCCGTCTTCCCGTGGAGCGGTCCGGCTATGGTAGCCTTCTTAGGGAGTAGGATAGTGATAATTTGTGACTCCAATGTCTATTTTGTATGCTCTGGATGTCAGGTGCAATAGCACTCCTATCGGGCAAATTTATTGTCTGTTTTTAGTGCATTTTTGATCATTTTTTGATGTTTTTGAAGTGCTGGTTTGAATTCGTCCCTGGGTGGGACGAATTCCAGCTGTAGAATTCGTCCCTGGGTGGGACGAGCGCTCGTCCTAGTCAAGGATGAATTCCAGCTCAAAAGGCCTATTTAAGGGCCAAAACTTGCATTTGGGCTCATTTGTGTCATTTTTTTCTTGCGATTTTGGAGCTCTGGGAGGAGGAGGTAATTCTGCGAAGCGAAGCGCTGCTGGAATTCTCTCTGCCATCATGAGTGCACAAACTGGTTCGAGCGGCGGAGCCGAGGCGAAACCTGTAAGTGTCTTCTAGAGCTTATTTTTGTTTAAATTTGCACTTGTTTTATTTAATTGTTTTTGTGATGCTGTACAGTTCTTTTCCATGATTTTTAATTTTTTTTTTGTTGAATTGTTTTCTTTTGCAGGTTCGGAGCCGGTACCGTGTACCTACCGCCTTTACTGAGGCGCGGGGTGCACTGACTGATGGTGATTGGGAATGGCTTGATGCCCTTGGGCTCAAGCAGGTGTCTCGACTGGAGCCTGTGGTCCCGGATCAGGCCTATCTGACGGCCCTGATCAAACTTTGGGATCCTCGGACCAACACGTTCCATCTTCCGACAGGGGAGATGACTGTAACTTTGGAGGATGTCTATCGGTTGCTTCGGATTCCGATAGATGGATTGCCTATTAGGTCATCGCCGCGTGATCAGTGGACTACTGTACTTACGAGATGCTTTGGGCATGGGGAGCGGCTGGGTGTAACGAACCCGGTGGAGACGACTGAGGTGGACCGCCGGATGGCGGGATTTTGGTTGGTTGGTGGCGAGGAGAGGGGGTGTTAGGAGTGAGGCACGCATTCTTGATGGGCCTCATTTCTAACATGCTTCTCCCCGATTCGTCGAGCGCGAGGTTCCCGTGGAACCTGCTGGATTTGGTATGGCAGTTGGTAGAGTGCCCGATAGAGGCACCACTGATTTTGAGATGGGGACAAACATTGTTGGCACAACTCTACGGGGAGCTGTATGCGGTCCGCTGTCGGCAGCGAAAGGGCGTCAGTTGCAGTTATCTGCTGCAGTGTTGGGGTTGGCAGCACATAGTAGTGGAGAGGCCGATCGGGTTACCGTGGATGACTCGGGCAGCGATGGATGACACGGAGATAGGCTATGCAGTTTTGTGGCGGCGGTCTACGGAGCAGGGGCAGAGTCGGCGATGGGCAGGTGTTGTAGAGCACTATACCGATGCCTTTTCTTGGCTCACTCTAGGGGAGGTGTTTTGGTGCCCTTATCGGGACTGTCCAGCCTGGCCAGAGGCTGGAGAGTGGCTCCGTCGGGTACGTAGGGAGCGGTGGTTGACTGGGAGGCACGGGACGGAGCATGAGTTCTTTTCATACAGCCGGGTTACACGACAGTTTGGGGTGCGCCAGGGGTTGCCCGGTGAGCCCGTGGTCTATCGACGGTGGGGAGATGAGAGGGATTTAGATCCACCGGTCACCGCGCCATTGGGCGAGGAGTCAGATGCGGTTATTGATGTCCCGGACGTAGATGACGTCGGGACTACCACTGAGTATGACTCGTGGTGGGTACTACGGCGATGGAGAGGAGAGGGGCCACTGGGAGGCACGGAGGCGGCAGTGGAGGGTGCTGAGGTAGCAAGGGATGATTGGGGAGGTCCGTTGGATGATGCGGACATGTTGGATGTGGGGGATGAGGATGTAGACTTGGGCGCTCCGGATCAGCCGGACATGCAGGACGTGGAGGAGCAGTGGGAGCCAGAGCAGGCTGCTGTTCCAGAGGGTCCTGTTCGTCAGGCAGACACAGAGGAGGTGGAGTCTGAGATACGTGCTAAAAATGCGTGACTGACAGAGCTACTGCGGATACGGGATCTGGAGTTGGGGGATGTGCTATGGGAGAGGGATCTCCTATGGGCTCAGCTGGCAGAGCGGGATAGGGTTCTGGCACAGCGCGACGATGCGGTGTCATACTATCATCGACGAGAGGCAGAGTGGTGTCGGCACCGGATAGACTTGGAGAGGGAGGTCATCCGCCTTGGTGGGCGGCTACCTGAGCCCTCGGTCAGTGGATCTTCACGGCGGACGAGGGATAGTGCGACTGAGCAGTCAGCATCATCTCGTCGTCGACGATTAGATGAGGGAGGCGATAGCGAGCATGATGCGGGGGTCGGCAGTAGCCGCCCTGCAGGGTCCCATAGGACCCACACCACGGGGGGTAGTTCCCGTCGCACCGATCCTACGTGATTATGGTGGTCGACGCTTTAGGTTGGGTTTTTGGATATGATTGCGGGGATTGAGGACTAGTTTTGTAGCCTACGGGCATTTTTTTTGACGATATATATATATATACCGGTTTTATTGTGGTTTTTTACATGTGATGATTTGATTTTTGTTATGCATGATGGCTAATGACTATGGATGTATGCATGTTTATTTATTTTGATGAATGCTTATGTTATGATGAATGCAAATGTTTTTGATTTCTTTTTGATATGCAAAGTGAAATTGATGAATGATATTTGTGGTGATTGGTTACGGCACCATAGGCTATTTAAGACGCTCTTTAATTCATTTTTAGGTGATTGCTATGATGTATGGCTCTTGTATGTATACATGTGGTTTTCTCTTTTTGTATTTTTTGATGGTATTGTAAGGATGAAAAGTAGCGCAGTTGGTTTATAAATGTAGCTAAGGTTTTTCGAGACTCAGACATTTTAACTCACTAGCCACGACTGTACTTTGTCTTACAAGACTTTTGAACAAGGTATGAATCGGACTTGTTTTTGACCAAGCTATTTCACATCCCCGTGTGTGCGATTGAGTTCATTATTGTGGTATTTATCAGGATACCGCCAATGCCAGATGGGCTTTCAACCGAACTCGTATCGAGGATCACCTAATTAGCTCCACTAACTCCTTTGTTGTATTTAGTTAGATTAATCTGCGGTGTTATCCAAGATGCCATAAGCTAGCTCATCCACATGCAAACATTGATCTGTACGCAAGTTAATGTGACAGATATATCGTCATGCGAGAGGTTTACCGCCGGTTATCGATAGGCTATCAACCTAACCGGTATTGAGGCTTGCCTCATGACCTTTTAGAATGCTGAGAGTTCCAAGGATTCAAGTTCCACTCCCTTCTTTTCTTCAATTGTATTGGGATACTTGCTCGTTTGTAGTGATAAGATCACTGTTTATTTTGATTTGTTTTTCTTTTGAGCAAGGGATTGGGGAGATGGAGTGATGAAAATCACTATCGTTTGTGCCGTTTGATGTGTGCACTGTATGATGTCAAATATTTGATTTTTGACATTTTGCAAATTTTTGATGTTTTGCAACTATTGAGAACTAGGGATTCTTAGGGAATTGGGTAGGGAGGATGCTTGTCCTTTTGCCAACTCTCAGCATTCTTGGGGTCATTCGCACAGGGGGATGAGCAAGATAACCGTTTCGCTTTTGGTGACCTGGATTACTGTGCAGGTTTCATCTTTCGTTCACACAACTCAGGAATTGTTTTATGTGTTTTAATTTGTGTTGGGATGTTACGTAACAAGGTGTATTTCAAGTATGACTCTACCTTCGTAAAATCTGTTTGACTCGATACATTACATGGCTAAAGAGCAAAATGATGACTGAATCATGAAAACTCTTGATACATTAAAAGACCACTGACTCTAGTGTGGTAAAATCAATGCATGTTGTTTTTGTTGTTTTTGTAAAATGGAACAAGTGTGGAATAAGATGGTCTAGTCGAGCAATTACAGCCTATGGTGCCTTTGACCTATACAACCACAAATATGCAATGTATGGATGCAATGCTTAATGCAGCTACATATTTTTGTATTTTTGATGGATTTATTTTTGTGAATATGAATATGAGGTGCGAGAAGAGCTCTCGATTGATGAATTTGAGTATGCCTAGATATGAGATGCAAATTTTTGTTGTTTTTGATTATTTTTTATTTTTTGACCAAGTGATTGTGGACATCCTTGGAGCATTTTGGTGACCAAGTGATTGCGATAATCCTTGGGGTTTTTGGGTGACCAAGTGATTGCGATAATCCTTGGAGCTTTTTGGGTGACCAAGTGATTGCGATAATCCTTGGAGCTTTTGGGTTTGACCAAGTGATTGCGATAATCCTTGGAGCTTTTTGGTGTGACCAAGTGATTGCGATAATCCTTGGAGCTTTTTGGTGTTGACCAAGTGATTGCGATAATCCTTGGAGCTTTTTGGTTTTGACCAAGTGATTGCGATAATCCTTGGAGCTTTTTGGTTTGACCAAGTGATTGCGATAATCCTTGGAGCTTTTTGACAAAGGGAGTTTTGACCAAGTGATTGCGATAATCCTTGGAGCTTTTTGGTTTGACCAAGTGATTGCGATAATCCTTTGGAGCTTTTTGGTTTGACCAAGTGATTGCGATAATCCTTGGAGCTTTTTGGTTTGACCAAGTGATTGCGATAATCCTTTGGAGCTTTTGGTTTGACCAAGTGATTGCGATAATCCTTGGAAACCGGTTGGTGACCAAGGAGATAATCCTTGGTTGGACCAAGTGATTGCGATAATCCTTGGAGCTTTTTTGTTTGACCAAGTGATTTTACGGATCCTTGGAGCATTTTTGGGATATGGCTCTCTTAGATATAAAATGGTCGCAAATGACTGATATTCAAGGGTTCTGTTTCCTTGATACCGTCAAGAGAAGCTAGCCGGTACGTCCGGGGTCCTATTTTGCTATCAATGACATATGGACCTAACCAATTTGCCGTGAACTTGTCCCTTAGGTGGGACGGCAAATTAGAGTTCTGTTGGTTTTCCTTCAAAACCAAATCACCAACCCGAAAGTCCCTTAGGTGAACTTTCATGTTGTAAGCTTTCTTAAGCCGCTCTTGATAGATACGTAAGTGCTCGAGAGCATTCACGCGTCGTTCGTCAAGCAACGTAAGTTGGTCTAACCGGGCCTGCCGTGCAGTGTCATCATCGATGAACTCCTCGCATTGATATGCGAAGGGAAGGAATTTCCAACTCGAGAGGCATTACCGCCTCCGAGCCATACACGAGCGAAAATGGAGTTGCCCCAGTTTGCGTCCGAACGCTAGTGCGGTAAGCCCAAAGGGCAAGTGGGATTTGTATGTGCCAATCCTTATGACTGTCTCGTGACTGTCTTTTTAAGGATGGCCACTAGTGTTTTGTTTGATGCTTTCGCTTGCCCGTTTGCTTGCGGATAATAGGGCATTGAAAAGGCTGTGCTGAATTTTGTACTTTGTGGTCAAAGCACGCACGTCTTTGTTCTTGAATGATGGCCCATTATCCGATATTATTTTGGATGGAATACCAAAATGACATATGATGTTATGCAAGATGAACTCCACAATGCGGGGTCCTTTCGTTGAGGTTAACGGAATTGCTTCCACCCATTTGGTAAAATACTCTGTGGCCGTTATGATAAACGTGTGACGGCCTGACGATGCAGGGGAGATCTTTTCGATTAGATCGAGGCCCCACTGCAAAAATGGCCAAGCAATCGGACTGTCTCGTAGGGCCCGGGAAGGTACGTGCATCAAATTGGCATGATGTTGACATTTCACGCACTTCTTGACATATTCGCAACAATCTCGCTCTAAAGATGGCCAATAATAGCCCATGCGGAGAATGCGCTTTGCGATGGCCATACCACTAAAGTGGCCACCACATGTACCGTCGTGCGCTTGGGCGATCGCCCAAGTGGACTCTTGCTGGTCCAAACAACGAAGAAGAATTCCGTCATAGCTGCGACGATACAAAATGTCTCCTATCAAGACATACTTAGCCGCTTTCTGCTTGAATGTTCGTTTTGCGGCGTGCGTCAATCCAAAGGGAAGATTACCTAACTTGAGGTAGTCTCTTATGGGTAAATACCAGTCCTGTTGATCAGAAACCTCGACAGTATGAACAGCCAATCCCTTTCGAAGTTCTTCCCTAACAAATGCTGAATGGGATAGAACTTGTAAGAATAGCGTTGTGTTGCTATTAGTGGGAGTGGGGGAAAACAAGGACCCCTAGTTGGCACATTTCAGACGATCTCGGATTCGAAAGAACTTATCCGAGGATGGTTCAATCTGGATCATGTGGATTCCTGGCGTCAAGTCTGAGCTTGCGCGCTCCATCGCGGATTGCGATAAGGTTTTGACTTGAATGGTTGTCATATCACCGGAAAGGTCTTGCGGGATTAATGACCCCAAGGAGGCCATTGTGTCCGCAAAATGATTCGATGATCGAGGGAGTGCCTCGATGTCGTACCATTCAAGTTTTGCCAGGAATTTGTCCACGAGGGCTTTATAGGCCTTCAGAACTCGGGCATTTGCATTGATATACCCCTTTGACTTGATTGAATATTAACAGCGAATCACCAAAGATATTCAATCGTTTGATGTTCATGGCGATTGTCTGTCTCGAAGACCTAGGAGCAAGGCTTCATATTCTCGCATTATTGTTGGTGCACTGGAAGTTTAATTTAAATGACAGGGGCATTGGAGCGCCCTGCGGTGTGAAGAATACAATTCCCGTGCCACCACCTTGCTCGCATTTAGAACCATCGAAGAATAGGGTTATGTCGGCTCGTGACTCAGGCTCATCAGAATCTGGCGATTCCGAGACATGGAAGACCCCATCATCGGGTAGTTCTATGACCGGAGGCTGATCGTCTTCAAGAGGAGCCTCTGCTAGTTGATCGGCTATGACTTGTCCTTTGATAGATTTTTGCCCAATGAACTCAATGTCAAATTCCGTCAACAACATGATCCATTTCGCCGTGCGACTACTATGATAAGTACGACTCATCATGTATCGCAATGGATTCTCCTTAGACACAACATACGTAGTGTTGCTCAGCATGTAGTGGCGTAGCTTCTTGGTAGCAAACACCACTGCCAGCAGAGTTTCTCAACGTATGCATAGTTAAGTTCAGTAACCGACCAGGGTGCGGCTAAGATAGTAAGTAGCCTATTCTTTGTGAAGTTCATTCTTTTGGGCTAGCATGGCGCCCAGTGCCACCTCAATAGCTGAGATGTATAAGTAGAATGGCACTCCTGGTCTAGGTGGTGCCAATACCAGCGGTGAAGCCAAGTATTGTTTGATTTCGTCAAAGGCCGACTGGCACTCGTCATCCCAATGAAATGTAACCCCCTTGTGCAATAATTTGTTCATGGGTCGGCATTTGTCAGATAATTGCGCTATGAAGCGTTTAATCGACGCGACCTTTCCTTGCAGACTTCTGAGCTGCTTGATGGTAGTTGGGGGAGCCATTTCAAGGATTGCCTTGACTTTCTTTGGGTCCACTTCGATGCCTCATTTTGAGACTATAAAACCCAAGAGTTTTCCAGATGTGACGCCAAATACGCACTTCTTGGGATTCAGTTTGACCTTATGCTCTATGAGGCGATCGAGGATCTTGCTTAAGTCACCGAGATGATCTGAGCGCAAAAGAGACTTGGCTAACAAATCATCCATGTAATCTTCCATAGTTTTGTGCATGTAATCGTGGAAGATATATGTCATGGCACGTTGGTAGGTAGCGCCAGCATTTTTAAGGCCAAAAGGCATGACCTTATAACAAAATGTCCCCCAAGGCGTTGTGAACGCCGTTTTAAGTTGGTCTTCAGGATTGATACGAATTTGGTTGTATCCTGAGAAGCCATCCATTAGGGAGAGCATTTCATGACCTGCTGTAGCGTCTACTAGCGCGTCGATGCTTGGCAAGGGGAAATCATCCTTAGGACTCGCTTTGTTTAGGTCTCAAAAATCGGTGCATATGCGAATCCTCCCATCGGGCTTCTTGACGGGAACCATGTTGGACAGCCATGGCGGATAATCCACGCAGATGACAAACTGTGCATCCAACAGCTTTTGTAATTCATCTTTGACCATCAAGGCCACTGTTGGGTGCATCTTTCGTAGTTTTTGCTTTACGGGCTTGATTGTCGGATCAAGCGTTAAATTATGCGTGACTAGCTGCGGGTCTAGTCCCGGCATGTCTCTGTATGACCATGCAAAAACTTCCTTCTTCGCTTTGAGAAGGGCGATGTATTCGGCTTGCTCTTCGGGGGAAAGACTTACCCCCAACTTGATAATCTGTGGATTCGTTGGGTCTAAGCCGATGTCTACGTCAGTCGTTTCCTCGACTGACATGTGGGATCCGTCCTCCAACTGATGTGGAGTTGGGATCAAATGGATATCATTAGCTGAGTTTAGATCTACGTTTGGAACCTCGGGTCCCTCTTCAGCCTAAAAAATATCCTGAGTTGTCCTTGGGGTGGAATGAAGCATTTCACCGAAAGGCCAGTACTCTGATGGTGATAAAGGTGAATTGACGCGATCCCAGTCGATGGCATCTATGTCTAGGTGCAATGATTGTGATGGATCGGCCGGATTGCGGATGGGTGCGGTCAAATCAATGGAGATCATGTGGATGGAATGAATTTGGTCTCCAGAACCGTGGGTGTGATAGCTCGATTCTTTTAGATGCTCCCTATACTCTGGATCTGGCTCTACGGGAACGGGCACGAATGGATCTTCCCTAGGTGCGAATTCGTCCCTATTTGCGAAAAGGATGGCAGGGTCTTTTCTCGGCACTGATGTCATGATGGGATCTCGAGGTGGACGATGCTCATCTTGAATTTGGAGCCATGGATCCAATACTTGGTCCCACCTTGCAGGGTCTACCCACCATTCATGCCCTAACCGTATGCCCATCTGTCCCATTAGATCTTCATGAGTTAAAGGGCGGTGATGTCGTCGCGCATGTCTGAGATAGTCCATCTCAGTCTCATCTTCTGAATCACTTTCGGAGACCCAAAAATGTTCATTCTCTTCAGCAACTGTTGCTTGCGACGTTGAGGACCCTCCTTGTTCCAATAAGTTAATCTGGTCCCATTGTGGTTGTTCCACTCTTGGTGGAGGGACCTGATTCCCTTGACACTGTATTGTTTCATCTGGAACCTCTAAGGGGAACAGCTTTAGAAAGATGTCCGAAAGTCGTTGATGTTCTCTTTGAGGATTAATCTCTGAACTTTCGCCTCTCTCTAGCAAAGGAGAGGGATTACTGCTATTTCCAGGGGTGTTTGTTGACCATGGGAGGTAGTCTCCCAATGTGTATTCTGTATTTGGATTGGCATACGGATCTTGTGCCAATCCCCCCTTGTTGCCTATTTCTAGGCCTTGCATATTTTCAACCAAGATGTCTAAGGGCAGGGGGTGGTTGAACCCTACTCCCGACTTGTCATATGGCATCTGATATCTTGGTTGGCAAAGGACCCGCATCCCTTGCTCATATCTGCCTAGCCCGTATCCATGCCAATTGCATTGACCGAGATATTTTAGGGCAAAATTTGGGTTTGACAGATAGTTGATGTTTTCAACAAAAGGCTCTTCGTCTGCTTCCTTTTGTTGGCATGGTTCAAGACCATGATCAAGGCCCCCATACACGAAATTCGTCTGGTTTGGAGGGTAGCCTAGAGGAACAACTCGTCCCTATGGGAAGGCGAGGTCTTCCCATGTCTTGTACTGACTCCAATGCTGGCGTCGCCACAACATTTTGCACTAAATATTCCCCTAGGCCCGTACTGGCCATTTCAACAGTGATTGTTGATGATTGGGTGGGAGGAAACGGTAGTCCTTCCTGAGTCCATTCCATGTTTGGTGGTTCAGGAGTCTTAGTTTCTGTTGTGCGAGGTGTTTCCTCCGTTGATATCGTTGAAATTGTGGGCAACTTCTCTTCTAGAGGCTTAACCTCTTCCATGATCTGTTTTCCCTTGTCCTTCTGTTTGGCCATGATAGGTGGCGTTGATGATGAAGGAGCAGATGATGAAGTCTCACCTGGCTGGGATTTTGCCTTGTTGGTCACCAGTGGTGCCTGCGGTATTGGACCCTGTTTAGATGGATTTAACTGGAAATCCAAATGTGTTGAAGGGAGGGTCGATTGAGGTATGAATTGTACCGCATTGCAATACTTGAAGGGCTCTAAGTCCATTGGGACTACATGTATTTCTCCTTCATAAGCATACTTTAAGCACTCGTGGGCGATCGAAGGGACACACTTCATGTCCCCGATCCAAGGCCGCCCTAGCAAGTATATTATAAGCCATCTCGCCTTCTAACACATGGCAAAGTGTAGGTATTGATTTTTGTCCTACCTGGATAGGCAGAACAACTGTGCCGACTGTCGAGCATATTGCATCGTTGAAAGCTCGCAGTGTGTACGTGGAGGCTGTGATGTGAGAGGTTGGTAGCTTCAAATGTTTTAAGGCTGCAGTGGTAATGATGTTACTGGACGAGCCAGTATCTACCAACACTCTCTTGTACGGGATCCCGTTGACCCGCGCGATAACGTGCAGGGGTGGATCTGCCATGTCATTCGATATCATTTTTACCTCGTCTTCTCTGAATGTGATGACCGGCTCCGTACATTGTTTCACATGTCCCACGAAGTTGTTGAAAGAATTTGCTTCATGAGGTTGTAATTCGATGGCTTTTAAAATGTCCATAAGAGCTTCCCTATGGGGTGCTGACTGTTGAATAAGCTCGTAAATGGACAGCCTAGCCGATGTGGTCCGCAAACTCTGCGTGAGTTTGGTCCGTATCATGATTTCGGGTCTAGGCGGAGGCAACTGCGTTGGGCGTTGTTGAGGCTGCGATGTTGTCGGAACTTCCCTCGTAGCTACCTCGGGGGCAACTGCTGGGTACCTTCTGTTCCTTGTCACTATGCTAATCATTCCCACAAATCCTTGCATGGGAAGATTCTGTCGCACCTCGTTAATCTGGAGTGGTTTTGCCTGTGCCTCGTGGGCAGGCAAAGGGTCCTTGAATACCCCCATTTGTTGGTTGTTTGGCGCTATGGGGTTGTCCACGGCCAATGTTCTATTGTCGATCAAATCTTGGATTAGTTCTTTGAACTTCCAAAGCATCCATTTAAGTCGTGTCCTCTCGCGCCTATGGAATCTACAATACAATTCCTCTCTGTATCCCCTAGGCTTAGGAGCATTAGGGTCTATATTTTGAATTTCTGGCAGAGTGACTAAATTTGCCGCTGACAAGCGGTCAAATAGGGAGTCCCTGGACTCCGTGTAAGGGGTGAATTGTCGCCTAGGGCGACGCTGCTGATTCTGCTCCTGTCTTCTATTATCTCTTTCATAAGCAGGAGGCACTGCCTGGTAATTAGCCTTTTGAGGCTGCATTTCTTGCACAGGCGCGGGAACATTTATCGCAACTTGGTTAACCGCAGCATGTTGTGGTTGCGTTGTCCCGATTTTGGTGGTTTTATTCCACTCTTTCTTTTTAGGCTTGGCGATTGCGCCTTCGCCTATTTTAATCTCTTCTATAACTCTGGCTTGCGCCAAAGCTTCTTCTAAGCTGTCGTATTGTCGCAGCAACAATAGACCAGAGATTGATTTTAAGCAACTTTTTGCGAACATCTACGTGAGATCAGACATAGGGGGATGGTAGGGTAACTTAGAAAGCAAAGCTCTCCATCGATTCCCATATGCTGCCATTGTTTCTTCCTCAAATTGCCTGAGGCTCGCCAGATCACTCAGTGATGCCTTCTTCCTTGTGTTGAAGGCAAAGCGTTCAAGAAACGCATCTACTAATTGATCTAAGTTGCTTATGTTGTGTTTAGGTAGTTGTGTGAACCAATCCGAGGCAGGGCCTGCGAATGTGGTTATGAACGTTCTAAGCAACAATGCGTCATTATCTTGGATGCCGAAGCATTGGCTTAGAAATCTTGTAACGTGTTCTTGTGCGTCCTCTTCACCTTTAAAGATTGCCAATTGAGGCAATTTGAAGTGCTCGGGGTAAAGAGGTGTAGGCACTGAGGGATGCACCGGATTACTGCGGAGTTGACGTAATGTGGGTTTTTGATGCCCAGCAGATTTTGTCTCCACAGACTCCAAACGCTCTAATAGCGCTTGGTATGCATCGGAAGATTTTATTTCTTCCTCTCTTGTTCGCTCCCGTTGTAAGTTATGGTAAACTGGGGGCCTATGGAGGGGTGGCCGAATGGCAATCCTCCCTGCCTTGATGGGGAGTTTCAAGCATATTCTATTTCTGGTTCGTACTCCTCATAAAGTTCTTGAGGAGTCTCTCGGGCGAGACCTATGACCTTGATCGAGTCCTCGCCGAAGGTACCCATCATTGTTTCGGGGAGTGGCCTCCCTCTCGGGTCTATAAGATCTCGGAGGCAAAGCTTGACGAGGTCGTGGAGACCTGTCCTGCACCAACGAATTGTGCCTCTCATATTGTTCGGCCCTTTGGATGCGAGGGGTTGGCTCCCTCTCAGGTAGTTCATAGCGTAACTCATCCGCTTCGCGTTGCATGCGCTCTCTATCCAAGCGGTGTCGGTACTCTATCTCCTGATGACTTTGTTTAAGCCGCGTGATTTGGGCTTGACGGGTGGCCTGTCTAGCAACTATCGGGTCAATTTGGTCTACCCTATTTTGCTCAGGAGGTTCGAATGTTTCTCCTATGTGTTTGCCTCGAGTTTGTTGATCTAAAGTTTCAATGGGTCGCTTCCCTCCGTCGAGGTGGGCGACATGTACTCGAGGCTCGGCCTTGATGTATGATCATGATACCTAGCAAGTGCGGAAATGCAAGGTTCCCACGCTGTTTGTTGTCCTCGAGGAATGCGATGGCTTTCCTCGTACTCTCTTTCATGGGTTTGGACGGGGCGGGCGGAGTTAGCTCGCCCTGTGTAAGGAGCCCTGCGCTCCGGATTTTGTCTTTCCGTCCTGATGGGAGGTAAAGAAGGGACGCCATATCCACGTTGTCCCTCCAAATGGATAGTGTGCCTCTCTAGCGCTCCATCGCGCTGTGGCCACTCATGTCTAACCTCAGAAGGTGATTCTCTATTTACATCAAGGTCTACATGTAGGGCGTCTTCCCGAAAGGGGCTGCTTTGAATGGGCATACCCCACCGAGGATTCTGAATCGGATTCTTTTGTAGGCCAGACCGATAAGGCGGTATGACCAAGTCCTCAGGACTGAAGCGAAGGCGACTTGTGCCTGCTTCTTGTGTACCTTCCGGAGCTTCTGCCCTTGATTGGGCTTGGCTACGGGTGTACACCATTGCGTTGCTTCTATACTATCTAAGTAGATTTTTATCTCGTTTATGATGATTTTTCTTTTTGTCTACACTAAGCAGAAATAAACACACACATGCGCAAACCGTGATTATCTCTTTTAAGGATTATTGGTGTGCCCTAAACTGGTTTAGTGCATTTTGATGTTTTGTTTTGTTTTTGTAGGTTTTGAAGAACGTTTAAATGCATTATGACGGCTCATATAACTCCCAAAATGGTAGCCCCTTCAATATACCAACCAGGCCGATATACCAACCTCTCTATATACCCGCCCTTACGAGAGGGAGACTATAGGTACGTGAGAGCAGAAGGTACATGGTACGTAGGCGGTACGGAAGGGGGATTGTCCTGTTAATGGCACCTACCATAGAAGACTTATCCTCGCGCGCATGGGAATCACCCCAGTGACACTCGGTCAGCTTTCGTCAAGATTTACGCCTAACAACAGTTGACAATCGGGAAATGGATGCAAAGCTAAGCCAAGGTGGTGATGAACCCACCGTTGGTCTTGCTCAAGGGCTGGGGTCTTACGACCAGCTCCTTGGTTTAAAATTATTGCGTGAAGTGTGTGGGATTCATTTTATTTAACGAAAATGAAACAAGCATAAATGACTTTCCCTAATGCAATGCAGGATTAAATGAAAACAATTAAAGAAACAGAAAAGAAACAGAAAATTTAACAGAGATCATGAAAATCCCTACCTCTTCTCTGCCTGGACCGGTTGCTTCTGAATTTCTGCTCTGAAAAGTTGCAGACAGAAATTCGTCCCTCGGTGAGACGAATTACAGAACAGAATTCGTCCCTCCCAGAGACGAATTTGAATTCGTCTCAGGGTCAGACGAATTTCAGTAAAGCAATCGCCACAACCAAGGACGAATAACAGTCAGAAACCAAAAAGGTACCTGTCAAACACAAAACACAAAAATTTGATCAGTTTTTGTGATCTTAAAAACCAGGGAACAGAGTCCCACCGTGATCGCCACTAAAAGCACGAGATTTCGGGCGAAGGAAACACTAATTGCGATGCATTCAAAATCAAATACGCTTAAGTCCTAGAAATGTAAATTGCATGAAACGAAAGAAACGCATTGGAAGAGACACAAGCAAATGGAGAAAACACAACCCTTTCATTAAACTTTCTTGATCTCTGTTACAAATACGCCTCCTCCCTTTTCAGGGGCTAGGAGCGTTAAAAGAATTTGACTACAATCGAGACTTAAGGTTCCTCTTTCCGCGTGCCCACACTTGAAATGGGCGGGCCAAGATGATGCCGCCGCTGATGTCGATGAGTCTTTGACCTCTCTGCTCCTCCTGCGAACAAAGAAACAACGAAGATGTCAGTAGCACCTGTTGCAAATAGTAAGTGTTTGTTCTCTAAAATCGCCAAAAGATGCATGTAAATAATTAGCCAAATCGATAGACAAAATGACTCTAAATGACCTAAAAACCTGACAGAGGACAGAAGACATCACCAGAGGGCCACTGCCATTGAAACAGTTGGCCAATCTACCTTCAACTGGAATTCGTCCCTGGGCAGGACGAATTCTGATTGCTATTCGTCCCTGGGTGGGACGAATTCTGCTGTGTTGGAAAAGCCGACCTGCTGCTGCTCCAATGTCGAATCTCGGGACCTGCAAAACGCCTGCAAATAGGGGGTTATGTAATTGGGGCCATTTTGGGACGACCCAGATGGTCGGATTCTCCCAATTTGGCCTCTATCCTCGGGAATTCGATATCGCCACCTGCAAGTTAGTGAAACAACAAAGCGACACAAAGCATGATAAAATCTGATCAAAATGTTATGAAATTGAAGCTATGAGTTAACCAAATAGAATAACATGATATGCAAACTGAAACAATAATCTAGAATGCTTTTGAAACAAAACTTAGAAAGTGCGGGGGTGCCCAAGTGGGCCTCCCACCGTTGGCACTTGATCTTGGCGCCAATCCACTAGGGATGGGCCCAAAACCTCTTAGGATTGGGATGTCTGCAAATTGGTTGATTCAGGTGTCCATATGTTGGATTTGGGTCAGATTCAAGCTTCCAAAAGCCACCCAACAACCTCCCTTGCAAAAGAGATTGGTGGATGTGAGAAGGTGAATCAAAGGGGATGCAAGTGGGTGTTCAACTCGGCAGCACTTCGTTGCTTGAAATCTCCTTCAATCTGTCCTTTTGGGTGAGAAAAGTCCCACCTTTTATAGACCCATGGGGTCTCTTTTGAGAGGGAAGCACAAATGCCATGTGTTGGTCATAGGTGCCATGTGGCAGTCATGTCTTCCCATGAGGGAGGGGAGTCCTCCATTGACTTGGGCTCTCATAACTGCCCTTGTGACAGTCCTCTAACGGCCTATCTATCCACCCACACACGTGTGCGAGGCAGGAGTCATCAACTGACTGTCCTGGGCTGCCACTTGGCACCATTCTTCTTTTTGCCCGTTAAACTTGGAATTCGTCCCTGGGTGAGACGATTTCAGAATTCGTCCCCGGGTGAGACGAATTCCAGTTAGTATTCGTCCCTGGGTGAGACGAATACCGAGCAAAGTGTCTAAATGTGCCAAATTGCTTCCTGACCTTACAAAATTGCTATGAAAGTGGTTAGGACCACTGTTTGACCTCTGAGGGCTGCCCTGGGGGCTGTGTTTGTCAAAGCGATCAGTGTTTGCAGTCACATAATCGGATTGGTGCTGTTTTGGTGTCTACACTTTCATATTTTATAGTTTGACATATTAAAAATATTTGGTAATTGCACACTATTACATCAATTTTTTTTAATATATTGAACTTACTAGAAAAAAATTATAAAGTATAAACTATATAAAAACTTAGGTTAACATGCTTTGTATAGCAAAAAAAAATGAATATAAGAACTAATACCTAATATTTTTTTTTTCTAAATTGTTGTTGTTTTCGTGTTTTCTTATGAAATGTTTGTGCCCTAGATAAAATTGTGATGGACTATGATTTCATAATTTTTTTTGAAATTTATATATTTAAATTTATAAATGTTTGTATAACAATGATAAGTACTAGATTCATCTTTTATGAAATAAAATTGATTAAGTTCTAGCATTTTGGAACTTTAGTTTGCATATTAAAGACCCACTACTCTTTTTTATTACATGTTTATAGATTGAAGTTTCTTCAAAATGTATCTAAACTTCCTCTTTTAAAATAAATAAGGGAAACCTTGATTCTTGATGGACCAATAAATCCTGAAGCATATCATCCTCCCAAAGGATTTGCAGTTGATACCTATAACTTGCCATGTCACCCTTTGATCTCATTCAGCCTTAATTTCATAAATTCTCCTATTTGAAATACCAAATACTAAAGATATTGATTGTAGGAGTGAAATTCTAACTCAAAAACAATCATCCAAATCAAATAATGCTTAACAAATTCACACTCATAAGAATCAATAAATTTAGTTTTCTTTTGATTTCACTCTAGGTTTGTAAGTTAAAATTTGATATTTTGTAAATGTACTAGTCAATAGATTTATTTCATTATTAGGATATTTATATTATTTGAAACATAATCATAAAATCATGATAATAATGTATAATAATAGAAATTCAAGTTCGTATAACATGATTTAAATGATAACAATTTTAATTTAAATATATGTCACAAACCCGTCATTCCATGTTGAGTATCCATATAGATAAGCTAAGGCAAAATAAGACATAATTTTTTTATTATTATTGTATTAAAGAAGTACTAATTCTATAAGGAATTATACATTGAAATATTAATTTAATAATATAAAGGAGGATCCTAATGGTTATTCCTCCATTGCTAGGTCAATATAGTTATTCATATACAAGGTGGAGTACCATATGAAATTTTATAGGATCTTCTAGTCAAGCATGTTGAACATGCCATATTAATATTAAAAAATAATAATCAAAAGAGAGTATTTAGTCTTAAGTATCATAGAATTTATATAAAAATGGTGTAATGATTTCATCTAATAAAATTTTAGGTATCTTAAAAGCAATGTTGTTTATCTATATCTTTTGCTACACACACTAAATAACTTGTTGTTTTAATCATAAGCATTGCGTTCAAAAACATCTACTATAGGTTATCATAAATTATTATAATGTCAAAGAGTCTACAATTTAATCATAAAAATAAACTACCACAATTTTACTAGATGTCAAAGCAATATCAATAATTATTAATCATCATATAGTAGGACTAGTATAAAATAAGTAATATGACATCATGATAATTTTTAACCAAACAACTACAACTATAAACCATATTTATTACTAACATATGGATAATATACTCTATTGGATTAGAAAACATATGTTATATTGGGCTAAGAGTACATTCAAACAATGGATTACTTAGTAATAGCAATCAACATATATATGTAGTTCATTTTAAATGGTAAGATAAACCTTTTATTTAATACTTTAGTCTATCTATCCTAGACCCAACCAAAAAATTATTATAAAATAACTTCTTTTTTTTGGTATTATTAATAAAGGAGAGGGTTTTAAAAGGATCCCACAACCATTACAATCAAAATGCCACCCGGGTGAGAAATACCAGAGCTAAATCCCACCAAAAACCATGGGACAAACCATAAAAAGACTGCACTAAACAAAAACCCAAAGATATATATGAAGAGGAGAACTAAGGTAGTTATACCCCAACATACCCATCTCTTAGGCAACAGAAGTAGCTTAACGAGAAATGTCATTAGAGTAATCCATCACCGACTTCAATGAACTCCATATTTTCCTTTGATTGATATTATTGAGTTTTAAATTATGAAAAACCAAATGTTTTCTCTCCATAAAGACCTCTGGGGCATAAACCTCATTGATCAAATTCTCTCGATGATGATCATGCGATAAAAATCAAAGTCATAAGGAGAAGAGATAGGGGAGGAGCCATCATCCTAACACACTTTGTTACACAAATATTTAGATTTACAAATGCCACTGCTCCCAACCACATGATTGGGCAATAGGTCCACCTCCACAAGCTCATCATCAGTCACCTTAGGAGACATATCAAACCTAATAGAGGGGCAAAACAAGGGAGAAAGAGTACCACCATCAATATCTTTGCCATGAACCCCTTTAGCAAAACCTAGATTTTTTTTTAGACCTTCTCAAGACCTGAGCCAAAGGTGAATGAATAGATATCATAACTATAATAAAAATCTACCCTTAAGCCACCTTAGAACCACCTACCATAGGGCCAGGTAAATCCAAAAATGGCTTAAGGATATCGTCAACAATTAAACCATGTTCTAGAGTTAGTTGTTTAAAAACAAGCAAGGCCAAACCATGATGGAGAGGGGCCTGACCAGGATCGCCTTGCACATTCAGAAAAGACTTCTTCAAAGACTGAAACAAAAATAAAGGAATATTCATGCGAGCATGATGATGTAAATGGTTTAAGAACATAGCATGAAAACTCCTAATTATTTCATATGAAGAGTCTAAAGTGAAATAATCCATAATAATCCTAGCCACACGATCCTAGGGAGGGGACAAAGTCGTAGCACTAAAGCCATTCTGGATTCTACGAAGAAAATTTTCTTATAAAAAAAAAACTAATTTCCTAGAATAGAGAGTGTCTGTCACGGTTGTGATAGGCACCATGTAAAACCAAACTAGTGGTCTTACTAATTAGCTCCATTGTGACCTAGAATGACCATGATCTAATTTTGATCCAACCATTATTCCAAGTAGCGACCATCCAATTGATGAGCATCGAATTGTGCCCATGAAACTTCTAGATACACTCCAAAAGACTCCCTTACACCATAATAGATTTAAATTCATCATTGAAGATGATAGATGCAGGTTCTAACTGGGACTTAATCAAATTCTCTTTAGAAGAAAAAAACTTTGCCTTCCCCATCAGAACTAAAAACCAATATCTCTCAAATCCGAACAGGAAAGAAGAAACCCAACCAAACAAGCTCAAAAATAGAGGAGACCCCATCATATACTATGATAAAAATAGGTGAACCTTACCACCAAAGTCAAAATCCATAAAATAGAGGAGTTGGGACTCACCAAAAAGGGAAACCAATAGATCCTGGGAATCAACACGAAGAAAACTAGCTATACTTGGGAAAGAAAATAGAAATTAATCCTAGATAAAGCACAAAAAATCCACTCACAAGGAAGGATGAAATAGACAGCAAAAATAAATAGTAAAAATAATCGAGACTAATCCTTGGAAGCATGGGGGAGAACCAAAAAACCACATAAGCTACCACGAAAGGGCTAGCCCCACTAGAGAACCTCCAAAAGGTGTAAATACAAACCAAAACAAGTGGTCCACAAAACTACCACGAAGGTGCTCTCTTTTTGAAAATGGAAGGACATGAGGAGGGATCCCAACATCCTCGGGGTAAAAAATGTCAGAATGCTTCCAACCATAGAAAAGAAGAACATTCAACTTCTCAAGGCAAGACAAAAAGGAAGGACAAAGGTAAAAATGATTTGACATAGGTATACTAAGATAAGGTTTGAGAAACCAACGAACATTTAGGATGGCCCACCAAATGAAATCATGAAGGAACATTGGAAAGGAGTATTTTAAAATTTGATATTTAAAATGCCGAAGTGGGGAAAGGCCTTCCTGATATCAACATGAGAAAACCTCAAACTAAGAGAACCCAAAAGGACAACACGAGAGCTAGGAGTAAAGGCTCTTCACCATCAGGATAGCAAAAATAAAACTCCAACACCAACTAAAAATAAGGAAACACACCTACTGGCAAGGGGCCATCTGAAAAATATTAAAATTTGTCTTCATCAGCAAGGTGAAGGATTTTAGGTGGAAATTTTTTATGCCACATCACCAAACATTGATGAGATACATAGATATTTGCAAGGGAGTTAGCCACAACATTCCCTTATCTAAACTCATGTTTAATTAACACCTCCTCCAAAGACATCAAATGGGATCTGGATTTAACAATTAAATTAGAAATATACCAACTAGGACGAGAATCCCCATTGAGCATTTTTATGATGTTCAATGAATACCTCTCAATAACTACCCTATGAATGCCAAGATCTTTGAGCATTTGAATTCCAAAAAAGGAGGCATGAGCTTCATCCATGTACAAATATTGGAC
Source organism: Wollemia nobilis (assembly GCA_028583015.1). Classification (NCBI taxonomy): domain Eukaryota; kingdom Viridiplantae; phylum Streptophyta; class Pinopsida; order Araucariales; family Araucariaceae; genus Wollemia; species Wollemia nobilis. The sequence continues at coordinate 22,114,823 of JAQPPZ010017235.1, forward strand.
ATCGATATCCTTTGTAAATGCCAAAATTACTTCACCATATTAGTGAAGATTACACCATTGGCATCGGTAGGGCCTGGATTACCCTTCAATGCTCAAGAAAAATTGAGCTTAAACCATCCTGGAGGGGGAGGTTTCCAAAAAATAGTAACTCTTAAATTTGGAGTTGGAGGGAGTCTCAAATCTAGATGAAAACCAAGAATGTCTTCCACTGCATAATCATGATTTTTGTTAGGTATTGAGGGATAAGAATATTTCAAAGTCATAAACACATTCTATGACACCTTCCAAATTATCGTATGGCTTAGATGCAATATATCGCATTCAAATTTTTTAAACACCCTCGCATTCCACTCCTTCCAAATGCCCCACAGAAGATGAGGTAACAAGAAGTTCCAGAAATATTTTAATATGGGGGGAAGAAAAGGGCGACGTCCATTGTTGAAAAAAATCGCTAATACAATCTGATAATAGAAGAATTACATTTTTCAAGTTTAGTTCCAACAGATTATAAAATAACTTCTTTACTATCAATAGAAGAATTACATTTTTCAAGTATAGTTCCAAGGTTTAGTATGAAGGACAATATTTTAAATAATTTCTATGGGTTTCGAAAAAACATTAAGTAATAAATAGGCTAAAGGAATTAGTTATGTAATAGATATTACTCGAAATAAAACCTTTCACCAATAAAACAATATTATCCTTCCAAAATAATTCATATTTTCATCTAACATATCAAACATTTGCATCGAGATGATACAATTAGAACTATATTATACATGATAAGATATGCATTATAATAGAATTTTTTAAATTAAATTTCAAAATAATACCTAATTTTATAACTATATTATTGTATATCTTGTAGAATATTTACAAACATGGTGCTTTGCATAGGAAATCTAAGGTGCAAAAAAGGAGGTATTAGCCTCTTAGTTATAGGTTTTGAATATACATGAAACAATTATCTATTAAAATAGGTTTAATATAAAGGATTTGTTTCAATCTATGATAAAATAAAAATGTTCAAAAATTTGGTATGTCACATTAATTTTGATGTTGCTTTAAAAGGAAATATAGGAAAAACTAGTGAAAGTGTTAATTTTGGAAATACTGTAGTCATAATTCCTTTCATTACAAAAAAATCATGTGGAGCTTCAACTAATAACTATGTAGAGACTAGGACACTTCTTATAATAATTAAAATTACAATTCAAAAAGTATAGAAATATATTCTAATTGATGAAGGTTTATAAACTATAGTTAATGGTATCAAAAATATGGATGTGGGAATTTGATAAAAATAATATTATTGTTATTGTTTATGAACTACATTGGAGGTAGTCTTTAGGAAATGTGGTATATATATATATATATATATATATATATATATATATATATATATATATATATATATATATATATATAGGTAGCAAATAGTTTATCTAATCACAATATTGATCTTCATCTTGGTAAAATTCTAATTTTAGCAGAAAATTAGTCAAATGATAGTGTACCTCTTAATAAAAAATAGAGCATTTTGAGAAAGATGAAGGATATATTTCAGGATATGGTTTAATTAATTTAACAAATGTAATATTTTTTTATTTTGATAGTAGTGGCCCCAATAGAAATCATACATGTTGATAATGATAATAATCAAAGTAATTGTAGACACCAAAACAACACCAATCCGATTACGTGATTGCAAACACTGATCTCTTTGACAAACACAGCCCCCAGGGCAGCCCTCAGAGGTCAAACAATGGTCATAACCACTTTCATAGCAATTTGGTAAGGTCAAAAGGGCAATTTGGCACATTTAAGCACTTTGCTCAGAATCTGTCTCACCCAGAGATGGATTCAAATCTATCTCACCCAGAGACGAATTCAAAATTAGAATCTGTCTCACCCAGAGACGGATTCCGAATTTGTAACTGGTAGGGATGAATTCTGAGTTTAATGGGCAAAAGGAAGAATGGTGCCAAGTGGCAGCCAGGGACAGTCAGTTAATGACTCCTACCTCGCACGCATGTGTGGGTGAACATATGGGCCGTTAGAGGACTGTCACAAGGGCAGTTATGAAAGCCCAAGTCATGGAGGACTCCCCTCCCTCATGGGAAGATTAGACTGCCACATGGAACCTATGACCAACACGTGGTGCCTATGCTTCCCTCTCAAAAAAGACCCCATGGGTCTATAAAAGGTGGGACTTTTCTCACCCAAATATACAGGTTGAAGGAGATTTCAAACAACGAAGTGCTGCCGAGTTGAAGACCCACTTGCATCCCTTTTGGTTCACCTTCTCGCATCCACCAATATCTTTTGCAAGGGAGGTTGTTGGGTGGCTTTTGGAAGCTTGAACCTGACCCAAATCCAACACATGGACACCTGAACCAACCAATTCACCGACCCCCCAATCCTAAGAGGTTTTGGGCCCATCCCTAGTGGATTGGCGTCAGAATCAAGTGCCAACGGTGGGAGGCCCACTTGGGCACCCCCGCACTTTCTAAGTTTTAGAGCATTCTAGATTACTTTTTTAGGTTGCATTTTGTGTTATCATGTTTGGTTAACGCATAGCTGCAAGTTCGTAACTTTTGATCAGATTCTAGTATGTTTTGTGTCACTTTGTTGTTTCATTGAATTGCAGGTGGCGAGATCAAATTCCCGAGGGTAGAGGCCAAATTGGGAGAATCCGACCATCTGGGTCGTCCCAAAATGACCCAAATTACATAACCCCCTTGTTTGCAGGCATTTTTTAGGTCTCGAGAATTGACATTGGAGCAGCAGCATGTCGGCTTCTTCAACACAAAAGAATTCGTCCCACCCAGGGACGAATTGCAGTCAAAATTCGTCCTGCCCAGGGACGAATTCCAGTTGAAGGCAAATTGGCCAGCTGTCTCAGTGGCAATGGCCTTCTGGTGACTTTTTATGTCTTCTGTCAAGATTTCAAGCCATTTGGACTCACTGTATTTACTGTTTCAGGAAAATGTTTACATGCATATTTCGTTAATTCTAGAGAATGAACACTTTCCATTTGTGGCAGGTGCTACTGACATCTTGGTTGTTTCTTTGTTCATAGGAGAAGCAGCAGAGGTGAAGAACTCATCGACATCAGCGGCGGCATCATCTTGGCCCGTCCATTTCAATCATGGGCACGTGAAAAGAGGAACATTAAGTGATTGTAATCAAATTCTTTTAGCGCTCCTAGCCCCTGAAAATGGAGGAGGCGTCATTGTAACAGAGATCAAGAAATTTTAATGAAAGGGCTATGTTTTCTCCATTTGCTTGTGTCTCGTTTTAATGCGTCTCTTTCGTTTCATGCATTTTACATTTCTAGGACTTAAGCGCATTTGATTTTGGTTGCATCGCAATTAGTGTTTCCTTCACCCGGAATCTCGTGCTTTCAGTAATTATTATTGTAGGAATAAAGAATACAATTATAATAATATATACTATCAGAATAAAATTTATATAGTTCACTTATTATGGATATTTTAGGGTCTCAAATTGAAAAAATTCAACTACCTAGGTATTCATTTATCTCATAAAAAAATAAAAAGGATCTTTGAGTTTCATGATTGGATAGAATGAAATCTTTTTTTGTAGGTTGGAAAGGTAAGTTCTTAACCGGTACAACTCACAAATCCTACATTGTAATCCATCCCTATTTGTATGATTTCACTTTCAAGATTGTCAATAGATATGGCATAAAAAATTAATGGATAGGGTTTGCAAAGGAAAATATATTAGAGGAAAAGACTTACAAAATTGTAGACTTATGAGTTTGGCCTTAGTGGAAAAGCCTAGACAGAGATTTTTTAGAGATTAAAAAAAATGAATTGGATCAAAATATTACATCAAAGGTATATAGAATATCTTGATGTAATGAAATGATACTGGACAAGTATCCAAAGGATCATAAAAATAGAAACTCATATTGGATAGTTTGCAATTGATCAAGAAACATATTAGTTGATTAGTTAATAAGGGGAATTGTATAAATTTATGGTTTAATTCTTACTTGAATTCGTATCCTCTTATCTTTGACTTAAAATAGTAACCACCGACTTAGACATGCCTAGCTTGTAAAGGTTCAAAGGTAAAACTCTATATAAATATAAGCAATCGCTCTATATCATGGATTCTATTAGAAATATTGTTGAAGAAGATGAAATCAAACAAATCATAGAATAAATTTAAAAGATGTTTCAAGAGTTTTATTTACTATTTTTTACATGAAATAATGAATTGGTTTAGAATTTATCAAAAGATGGTGGATACTTTGTGAAGTTGAGATATGAGTATTTGAGCAATCAAATTTTTCTACTCCTAAATATTTCCTTTGAAAGAATATTTGGTCACTAGAGGACCTCCCTACGTCGTCAATATTCCTATGGTTACTAATTCAAAGTAATATTCTTATAAGAGAGAGTATACAAAGAAGAGGATATCATGGACCTTTCATATGTGCCTTATGTGAGAAGGATTTAGAAATATTAGACCATGTACTTCTTCATTTTCCCTTTGCTCATACCATTTGGAGTTATTTTTTTTTTAAATATGAAAATATATTGGGTACCTCCATCAAAGTTGAAAGACTTATGAAATCTTGGATTTATTATTTTAAAGCTAAAGTATTATGTGGAGGATTAATATTACCATTATTTTTTCAAATTTAATACTTAAAGGAATATTAGAATTTTTAAAAACAAATCTCAAAATCATACCCAAGTTTAGAATTAAACAATTACCTTTATTATAGAATATTTATAAATATAAATATCATCATGAGATTTCTTAAATGTAAAATAAGAGGTGGTAACAACTTGGTTACAATATTTGAACATACATAGAAGATTCATAAATGATAATGACATTAAAAGAAAGGATCTATTTTGATCTAGCATAAAATAAAAAATATCCAAAATCTGGGTTTATCATATTATTATTTATGGTGCTTCTAAAATAAATCCAAGAAAAATTAATATAAATTGTGTTTTTTGAAATAATGAAAACATAAGTCTCCTTGCGTACTCATAATCATATGGAAATTCAACTAGCAACTATACAAATATGAGGGCACTCCTCACAAGGATTAAAATTACAAGAAAAAATTATATATATATATATATATATATATATATATATATTGGTTGGTAGCAAGGATTTTTTAAAGGGTTCCCGAACCTATTACAAGTAGGGTTTTGAAAGGCATCCCCAAACCTTAGATATAGAAATAAGATATCAAGATTGGTTGGTAGCAAGGATTTTTTAAAGGGTTCCCAAACCTATTACAAGTAGGGTTTTGAAAGGCATCCCCAAACCTTAGATATAGAAATAAGATATCAAGAAAGCAAATACAAGAGATTGTCACGGTCAAACAACCAACTAGTAACAGGGGCCGACATAGGAGGAAATGACACCAAAAATAACAAAGGGTTTTTAGAGAACCAGAGAAAGAATCTCGCCTAAAACTAGATTAGATCTGCAACAACAACATCCAACATAAAAAACAACTAAAAAAAAAATCACTTGCTGGAAGGCTTGCGCACATTTTTTTTTTTCCCATTAAAAGAAATCCTTTCCCCATAGAAATAAATCCTTATTTTAGGCCACACTCCTGAACACATTTATTCCAGGTCTCCACGATTGGAACAACCTCATTCTCTTCAGGATGTAGAGCCTAAAAACTATCCATTATAAGAGGTTGTACTTTGTTAGTAATTTCAAAATTGATCTCCCTTTTCTTGAGTGCTTTGTTATTAGGTCTCCCCACTTTCCTTTCGTTCCCTACATCAATACAAGCTTTCTTGTGACTTCTAGTCTTGGGACCCAGAGAACCTTTCTCAAACATAGTTTTTGGAGAGGCTAGAGAGATTTCCATTAACTATTGAAGAGTCAAATAATCCATGTCAAGACATTCAAAGGAATTTTGGAGGATGACTACAAAAATTTACCTGTTCTCCACTCTTCCCGAATTTAGGAAGTCGAACAATATACCTCGCTACTCGGCTCACTTTCCTTCTCTTCACATGAACCGTGTTCAATTCCTCCTCTCCATCAAACATGATTGATCGAATAAGGACTTCCTCTTATAATTCCTCACCGAGCCCAACTTGAGAAATAGAAATCGAATCTTATCCTTTCAAATCTGGAAATCGAATCTTCTCTTTATTGAGTTCAAAAATTATTATTAATGCTCTGAAGAAATTGGATGTGGGTATTAGATAAAAATAATATTATTGTTGATGTTCATCATCTATTATTGAAGACAATTTCTTGGAAATGTGACCATATATATATATATATATATATATATATATATATATATATATATATATATAGAAGGAAATTGAGTAGTAGATAATTTATTTTATCATAATGTTGATCTTCATCTTGGTGAAATCCAATTTTTATAATTTGTGATAAAAAGTATGCTAGGTATATTTTAATTGTCCTAACAACAAATTTAATTTTTGTATTTTGGTGTGAGTGTCCCTAATAGAAACCACATATAACTTATATTAAAAAACTACATTACCAACTCTCATTATTATATTATATGTTATATAGACATTTTTTTAATGAGATGGTAAATGATAATATGATTTATTATAGCATGAAAATAATGTGATCATGATAGAATACAAGAAATATTCCTTTTAATTTCATATATATATTTTTAATATTTTATATTCATAAAAATAAATTTTACAATTAATTTTTAATAATAAATACTTTACATTATTATTTTAAACCATAATTATTACATGTAATATAATTGGGATTCATAGAATCAATTAAAATAATATTTATTTGAGCAATTTACATTGCAAAAAATTTACTAATTACTAATATATTAAGATCTACAAACATTAACACAATAAATATTAAAATTTATAACATTAAAAAAAAACTTATAGCATTAATTTATATATAAATTAAGTCTTTAAGAAATTATAATTTAGTCTTGTTTCCTTATGTTTACTAACAATATGTACTAAAAATTGATAAATTAAAATTAACATTAATATATTACTTACGCATTTATATAATAATACAACAATTTATTTAAAATTTAAAAATTAATTTTATTTATAATTATAGTTTAAAAAATTAGGTATGTGTTCTTGATAGCTTCGAAAAATAGTGTCTTCAAATGAGAATTATTTGGTTATAAATAAAAATATATATATATATATATATAATTAGTATATTATGGGTTATTTGGTGGATATAATGGTTACGAGATATAGTATATCTTGTTGACATATTTTAAATTTTTAAATAGATAATTATGGTCTTTAAGTATTTTTATAAATTTTATATTAATTATAAAATTTATAAATATTTTAATATTTTAAAAGATACAATTTATGTTAACAATAATATAACATAAATTAATTAATTAAATGGTATTAATTTAATAATAATTATAAATTTAAAAATTAAATTTTTAAGATAAAAATATATTAATAATAATATGATATAAATATCTATAAATGGTATTAATTACTTAAAGTTTTTATTTATAAAGGAATATATATTTTAATTTTATTAAGCTATACATACATGGAGATAAAAAAAAATGACAAGAAGCACATAATTAGAGATCAAAAAATTTAATGGATAGAATTTTGAGTTATGAAAACTCAATATAGAGGACGTATTGGTTGATAAAGATTAGTGGATCATAGTCTTAGAGTAAAACCAATAAGAATGACAGATGATGAATAACTAAAGATCGATCGAAAGGCAAGAAACTTTATCATTTTATGCTTATTTGATTTAGTATTGTTGAATGTATCAATAGAGGTCACAATAAAATTGTTATGGGAAAAGCGAGGAGCATTGTATCAAACAAAATCACTGGTAAATAAACTCTTTCTCCGAAATAAGTTGTATTCTCTTCGAATTAATAATGGTGACTCTCTAACTAAACATGTGAATGCTTTTAACACTATGGTAAGTCAATTAAACTCTGTATATGTATAAATCAATGAAGAGGAAAAGTGTATTACTTTACTTTATCCATTACCTAACTCCAGGTATAACCTAGTTATGGTTATCTCTAATACTACTTCTACATTGAAAGTAGAGGATATAGTAGGAACATTGTTATTTGAGAAAATAAGATAAAAAAATTATGAGGATTATCATCAGAAGGATTCCTTGGTTGTGAGAGGTCATTCTCAAGAAAGAAGCAAAAATAAATCAGGATAAATGAGATCGAAATCTAATGGAAAATTTGTTGTTCCTAACAAAAGGAAATACTAGAAGTGTGGTAAAATAGGGCATTATAAAAGAGATTGTAAATCTAAAAAGGTTGATAAACTAGCAAGTTTCATGGTTGTACTACTTGGTCTCCCTTTGGGTTTTGTTGTGAGGTTTTATCCACTTTTGTTCTTTATTTGGTGATTATGTGTTTAGATCGTGTTCTTACTAAGAAAAGTACCTCTTCCAATGCTATTTCTCCACCTCATACGTATTAAAGTTTGGATATCCTCTCAAAACCCTCATTTTTACCTAATCAAAAAATAATAATATCACATAAATAGATAAATTAAGTAATATTAATTTAATTATAATTATAAAATTTGTAAACTATTTTTATAAAATAAAAGCATATTAATAATAACATCATATAAATCTTGGGCCTTGCCGGATTGAACGCTTGTCCCTCTCGGTGCTTTCAGCAGCGTAAAAGGTTTAAAATTATTATGGCATGGCGATTATAGGGGCGGATTGTGTGAAGATCTGTGTGGTGAATGCTAGGGTGAAGAATACTGTGGTGGCCATAAAAGCTTAACAACCTGCCAAATTCGTGGCGGCTACTGATTCTACCATGATTAAAAAAAATATTATATAAATATATAAATTAAATGATATTAATTAATTTAAAAAAAATTATTTCTAAGGAAATATAGAATAATTAAATTACTGTAATAATAAAGTTTTTTTATTCCATGTAATAACTTTCTTTTTACATATATAAAATTTATTTATTTATTCCTTTTGAAGTTTTTAAAAAATATATGCTCAAATAGTTAATTTACCATAATATCTAATATTTCAATTTATTTTTTTAAATGAAGAATAAATAAATTAAAAAATTTAAACAATATTAATTGTAACTTAGGCTTTTGATACAGTCTGAAAACTTTTTCTAAATTACTTCTAAAAAATATTATTAATAGGCTCTTAGAAAAAAATTAATAATAAAAAGATAAAGCATCATTTGGGTTTTTAGTTGTATGGTAAAGTTTTTGTGGTCACAATAATTCTTAATTTTAAAGTAAAGATGAAGTTAAATAATTTAATTAATTTAATTTTTTTTTAAATTTAGAAAATTAAGCTACAAGTAAACATTTAAACGATTAAAACAAATTTTGGAAAAAATACTAAATTAATTGTTATAAATCCAAAAGTCATATTGTGGCTCAGTTTAATGCAATGCTTCCTGACGGTAGTGTATTTTGCTTCCTCGCTCCCCTCACTTTTCCGCGTTTTACTTGCACTGAAAGGAGCCGGACAGAAGCAATACCTCGTCGAAATGTCCATCTTATTTTGCGCTTTCTTTTTTATTCTAAAAAGTGAATGAACTTGTTTACATTGGTTTTGGCATGATTGTAGCTAGGCGTTCAGGTAGAATCTCTGAAAAAAGGTGAAGGTGTCTTGTGTATCAAAGCCCAGAATAACATTAACAATTTCACTTTCTATCCGAAATTCCGGTGTTTCTAATCCGCTGACTTTCAGTCTCTTTTTACAAACCTGCTCACCCCATAAACACATGCCTTGTGATAGGTACCCATTAGCAAACGTTTACAATGAATCAACAACATTACAAACACAACCGGTATACAGTATACAGTATGAAGTCGGAATTATTACACTGGGTCTCTTTTTCTTTCTTCAATGGGTGAACCACGGTGAGATTGACACAATCAGAGGAGGAGACAAGTAACAAACTAACCCCGTCCTCTGAAATCACTGCATCAGTCGACACCGACATAGCTAGGCCAGATGTTGCATTATTTAACAGCCAATGAACTTCTTAAGGGTAAGACCGCTAGACTTTTTCGCCGGAACGGTACCGTCGTTGCCAGCGAGAGCTCTGTACTTATCCCTGCGCGTAAAGTTCGTGCACTCATACGACAGACTCGCCGCAATCACCCTCTGAATATAATTGGCCACCTCGTGCGATGTCTTCCCTCCTGTGCAGGTGAGCTCGAGGGGGAGCTTGTCAAGGAAGGTGATCTCATAAACGGGGCTGGGATTCATGAAGAAGTAGAAGGCGTCCATGCCCTTCCACCCGCGGGCGGTGGTGCCGTGGAACATACTCATCTCGTTGCGCATCGCCACCGGCACGATCTGGTCCGTCAGCTCCGCGAACAGCGCGCTGAACCGGAGAAGAAACGGGTTCCTGCACGTCGTCCCCTCCGGACATATCACCAGATCCTCCTCCTCCAGAAGGGATTTTATCATGGCAGCGTCCTTGGCTCTCTCTCTCTTCAGCGACACCGTCTTGATCGGCGACAGTAGCTCTGACACGCGGGAGATTGAGTACGTAACCGTCGACACCGGGCGGCCCAGCGCGATGGAGACGAAGATGGGATCCAAAAGGGTCCGGTGCGAGCATATAAACAGAACCCCCGTTTGCTTCGTTTCATTGTTGGTCGCGGGCGGAGGGGTGCCTTTGATGTGCATTCTGACGCCGAGGCTGAGGAAGGCATGGTAGACGATGGACATGGGCAGGAGAGCTCCAGCAGCCATGCGGATGCAGGCGAGGGCGAAGCCCACGGGAAACCAAAGGATTATAAGAAGCGCCATCAACGGCGACGGGCATTGGACGAGCCTTCCGTCGTGGAACACGATGGGCTTGCGGAGCTTGTCTCTGCTCACGGCTTCCATTTCCGGTTTCGCCGGCACTACGTATGCTTCCTGCACCGAAACGGCTTATTAAATACGCATTCAATCAGTATTCTATACATTTCATGTAAATATTATTTGCTTTTTACCTTGCAGAGTTTCATAAAGGGATAGTCCGTTCTGCGGTCGCCGAGTCCGACGTCGGGCGCATAATCCCCGAGCGCCGCTATGAGCGCCGACGCCTTCTTGGTGCCCACCAACACGCCGGGGCTCTTGACGAAGCCCGTGGCACGGCCTCCCAGCGAAGAGATCTCGGTGCCAATGACCATGTCGGCGCCCAGATAGTCCTTGAGGAAGGCCTCTACCATAATGCGCGGATTGGCCGTCAACACGCAGCGCCTCCCGCACGAAGAAAACACTCCCCACGAGTCCGGGTGCAGGTCGTCCGAGTAGAACTTGGGTAACACGGCCCGGGCGACGGATTCGATGTCGGAGACCCTGGCGCCAACGAAGGTGCTGAAAATGAGCACTTGGATGCCAGCGGTCTCCGACAGAAAATAATAGAAGAGGCCGGCGAAGGGCGCGGCCAGTAGCAGAAAGGCCATGCGGAGAATTCCGCCGAGCTCAAAGGCCACTATTGCGAAATATGGGAATGAGCTTCTCCCTCGCAGCAGAGTGCCATCCATGTCTGCCACCACGGTCTGGGCTTCTCTTCCTATGCACACACATTTGTTTACGGTGGGGAAGGGACAGATACAGGGCGCTGTTTCAACCATTTTATTCAGAAAAACAACCGGACAGTTTTACTATGCAAAAGAATTTCAACTTATTTTTCACACTACCTTTGAAAAAAATGTTTTGCAGAGACTCGGTATATAAAGTGAGGATGGCAAGAGAGAAGACAAATGAATATAGCGATGAAAACAAAGAGGGTGTGGAAATCTATATACTGGTTTTCATTTTATAGAGTTGCGTGTTTTAGCATTTTTGTAACTCTCCTATGAATATTTTACATTGCCGGGTGTAAATCTATATACTGGTTTTCATTTTATGTTGTTACATGTGCATACGGTTGCGTGTTTTAGCATATTTGTAACTCTCCTGTGAATATCCCAGATTGCCGGGTGTTAATAGTTGACTCGAAATCCGAGTGCATCCACGAGGCTTATCTTTCTTGTTTCCTAGTCCGTTTTGTTATTGTGGACTCTTAACGGCGCAGCCGTGAGTCATGTATTAAGAAATTATTATTAAAAAATCTAAAATCAAATTAGAAAGTTGACTTATTATACTTTTCTTATACTTCTTATTTTATTTTAAGAATAGGCCAATGAAGATTTACACAATCGTTTACTTGTCGTATGTTTGAACGTTATGGGATCACGGTCACGGTCACGGATTTAACGAAGCGCTAAATGGAAGGTATGAAATTAACTGCGTTAACAACGTTCCAAGGGTTGGACTCTTCGTTGTAATCACTTTGTCTATATGTGTATGTGGCGTAAAAAACAAATAAAAATAATAATTTTTTTTTATTAAAAAATGTTTAAGTTAAAAAATAAATTGTGTAAAATTGAAATTTTATAATAATTTAAAGTGATTTTTAATTTAGTTTTAATTTTTATTTCTTAATTTTTAGTTTTTTTAATAGGTTAAAAAGTTGAAAATATATGTAGTGCCTTGGAACTTAAAAAATGGAAGATAAAAGTAGTTTTTAGCTTTTATTTTACGTTTTTAAAATGATCGTGGTTATAGGGGTGGACTGCACGGAGATATGTGTTGTCCACTCCAAAGCGGACAACTCAAATGCTTCCGATGTAAAGACCATAAAAAGTCGGATTTGTGGTGACTACCGATTCCACCGCGTAAAAGAGGAAAAAAAACAATAAATAAATAAACATTTATTTTAAGTTAAAACATGATAATTATATATACATATAATGGAATTGGTAATCATCGTGATGGTAATCAGTTGTCCACCTCTCTGCCATGGTATTTTATGTTAGTTGTCCACCTCTCTCCATGGTATTTTATGTGACTCGCTCGAAATTATCACACAATTTTCTACACAATCCACCTTTATAATCACCATACTCCATTCATTTAAAACCTTTTACATCTCTAAAAGCACTAAGACAAGCATTTAGTTCAACCACATAGTACTTTGCCTAGTCAACCCTTATAACCACTATGTTGAATTCATTTTAAACCTTTTACATTGCTAAATATCCAAGATTTGAACCCTAGGCATTCGTCCCGTTTACGAGGTGCACCAATTGGTCTACACTTATAAACAAAGTATGTAAAACTGAAATGTAAAAATAATTTAAAGAAAAACTTTCAATTTGGTTATATCATTTTTATTTATTTATAGTTGAAATATGATACCCTGCCTCCTTGGTCTTACCCGAAAGTGGCATCCCTTTTGGGATGTTTTCCACAAATAAAAAATAAAAAATTTATAGTTGAAATATAAAGTAGTTATTAATATTAGAGGTTATAGGTAGGACTTTCCTTATCCAAATGTTGTTTATTTATTATTATCAATATGATTACTATTTATTTATAGTTGAAATATAAAGTAGTTATTAATATTAGAGGTTATAGGTAGGACTTTCCTTGTCCAAATGTTGTTTATTTATTATTATCAATATAATTAATATACATCTACATTATTTATATTTTGTTGTTAATAATATAACTTAGCTATTTGTTTATTAAACTAAGTTTTGAGTATTGAGATTGAATAAGTTAAATTATTCTAACTTTTTTACCAAGTAAATAATATTATAAGGATGGGGTTTAATAGGGTCCTCAAAACCTCTTTATGTTTACATAAACAAAATTTCAACCATAACCTCATCAATACTAAAGTATATATATGATACTATAAGTGTAGCAGAGTATTGCAAATCATTAATTTCTTTTTTAATTTTTTTTATTAATATTTTAATTTTAACTGATCCACATGATGTGGTCTACCCGCAAGGACGCAACTTTCATTATCGATGATGTGACCCGGGTTATCCCGGGTTATCGATGATGTGACGGATATGTATATAAGACGTATTTACTCAATAAAAAAAAATTAACTTCATTATAAAAAAAACTTTATAGCATTTCATTATTTTATGATAAAAATAATTTTATAATTTAATAATTATAATTAGCATATATATATATATATATATATATATATATATATATATATATATATATATATATATATATATATATATATAATTTATATAGTGTGATAAACCCCTATGACCTATGCTTAGGGTTAAGCATTCTCATCTAAGCCATGACCCCTCGTATGACCAAGAGCATAGCTGATCAATAGGTTATTAAAACACACATGCCAACAGTTTGAACATTAGATATATAAAAAAAAAAAAAACCAAATCTAAAACTATTGTGTTGTTCCCAAGAACTTAGTTTTTATTATTATTATTTTTTAAATTTATTTAAATATTATTAAGCGATAAAGGAACTTATCAATTAAATAGTGATTAGATAATATGTTTTTGAAAAGAAAACTTAAAAGTTAAAATTAAATAATAAAATTATAAAAATTTAAATCTATAACTTTAAACATAAAATAATTATTGTAATATTATAACTTTTAAGATTAATATATTCAAATATTTATTAGGTGATCTATCATTTTTAATATTAATATATTCAAATGTATTTTAAGTGATCTATAATTAATGTAACATCCTTCCTACTTTTTATTTTTCAATTTTTTTTTCTTTTATTACTACAATTTTTTATCTTGTCAATATTTTTGGTGATAATAAAGTGTTCAATGAGCTTCCAAAGTGGTATAAATATCATCACCACATGCTTAAATTTTTTAAATAACATCCTTCATAAACTTGAAGTTCAAATGTTTTTCTACTCATATGACCATATGATAAGAAATACTCTCCTTAGGGTTATATTTAGCACTCTATATGTGTCATTATGCTTTGTCTTATTTTTTCTTTTTTGGATACACAGGGGAGTTGGTTACATACACACTATTTTTAATAACTTTCAAGTACAAGTTTCAAACCATAGTGGTTGCTTCTAACAATCCTATACCACATCATTGTTGATGACTTGACGTGAGGTGGTTGCTTCCAATAAGCCTATACCACCTCATTGTTGATTATATGATGTGAGGAGAACCATTGATCACTCAGGATTTGTATCATTATCATCGATCTAACATGCACTCAGAGAATTTAGATTAGACTACTACCTTTGCAACAAGCAAGGTCATAATGAGATTCGTGCATTCATGCTTTATCACAATGATATTCATTACACACTTATTTGTCTATGTAATTTTTATACATTGATCATATCATAGTGGTTGTGTTAAGAATTATGGTTTCATCTTATATATTATAATATAATGTTGAGGTTCACATAATGATTGTCTCATGCATACTATGAGATGACCATTGTATAAATTTTGACCTTTATTTTCTATGAATAAGATAATCTAGACTATCATTCTTAATATAAACTAAATTATTCTAAAGCTTTTTAATAAAATATTACATAATTAGTATTGAATTGAATAAAAGAGGATGATATGGATTTTTTAGTGTTAATGTGGAATATGATGATGATTGATAGTTAGGTTTAAGCCTACAAATATGGTTATCAAATACCTACTTGTAAATAGTATTTATATACTTCATATTTTTAGACAACTGTAAATACAAGTAGTAGCCAATGCATATATTAAGCTAAATATTATTTTTTGTGTGATAACAAATGTGGAATCTAGTGTCAACAATATCAACCATAATTTTTATCTTTTTTAGGATGACTTTATCATGGGTTGGTATCCATTGACTTGAAAAGGTTTAGAAGTACTTAACATTGTTGGGCATGGTGTTCCTCCTTAGGTAACCTTAATGTCTTATAGTGTATTATTTTAACCATTTTTTTTTGTTTTCTATGGATTCTTATAACTTGTTCCTTTTTACATATTAACTATTGGTGTTTTCCAATATATTTTTGCTACTATGTTTGATAGACTTGCTTAATGTTAGTTTATTTCTACATAGTAGAAATGTATAGGATCTTCACCACAAGGTCTGAAAAATATTCATATTATTACTATGTCAATAAAAAATAGCTTAGTTATTGATGGTGATTTTTATGAGGAACTTATTTGCAAGGTAGGATTTTAAATTTGAATTACAAATTATAAATGAACATGTCAAAGAAAATTGTTATTTTTATGTTGATAAAAAATATACATGAAATGAAATAATCCTCATTGATGGTATTATCAAAATTCATTACTACTAAATGATAATACATGGATGAAATTATAATTTCCTAATATACAAAGATAATAAAAATGTATAATTAATAGAGGGAATATTAATGAGAGTGAAATGTAATATAGTAATATAGACATATTGCATTTGATATGACATTTGTGCATCCCATTTTACCACTATTTATCATATTTTATTTTAAAGATTGATACAACTCTACTAATGAGTGCAAAAAACAATATAGTATACATATTTAAACCAAAATAATTTTAAGTTCCTAAATGATTCTGTAGATAGCTAAAATGATCATACATCCATACAAAATAAATCAATATTGAAATGTAGTAAATCAAATGTAACCATACAAATGAAGAATAAAATAAAGAAATGATCAAGGTGCCCTTTTATTGATAATATCATGTTTTTTTACAATGAGGTTACAAATAAGATCCCCTCTGAAGGATCACTACCAATATTTGATACAATTGATTACATATAAAACCATTTGGATGTACTACACAAGATCCTTTTAGTATCCCATAAATTGATTATGATAGGTTCTTGAGACTATCACTATGTATGATGAAGATGTGAGAATATTTTTATCATTTGATCCATTGAAAGACCTGTAAATCTGCACATAAGAAATCTACAAGGTATTAGTAGTATATGAAGAGCATTTCATGATAATGCCCATGATCATGAAAAATGAAAGCATTAAATAAACTAAAATTTGATAAGATGTATGCATAAAAATAAAATTAATATATGCTAAAACAATAATTGAATGCTACTAAATCTATTGAATGTAAGAAAACAAAGAAAAAAAATCTTGTCAGAAAGCCATCCTCATGCAAAGTGCTCTGGCCTACTGGCCATCCCTGAGTAGGGCATTGGCACCTACGAACCATATAAGGGTAAGATAGTCATTGAGTTATGAATGAAATACTTTTAACCAATGCAAGGCAATGTCTGGTTTGATTTAGGGAATTGATGTTCAAGGGTACACTCTTGAAGAATGACTTAATTATGAGAATTATCACTGAAATAAGACTGCGAGATCACACAAAGGATGTGAATATGATATTCAAAATTCAAGGGAATCGATTGATATTCTTTCCATGGTGAAAGGATGCAAAATATACTTTGAAGCTCTCTAGTAAAAATCCATTAGCACTTCATTGCTTTGAATATTGTGAGCTCCTCGATATTTGATTCGACAACACTTTGTTATGTTAAATTGTTATATCTTTTAATGAAGGCTACAAGCATTTTTATAGATTTTCTAAATAGGAATATTAGATTGGGAGGGAAGCCAAGAATCAAGAAGTAGTTAGATTCAGGAATGGTAACTGCCAACTCTAGAATTTTCTCGTAACTGATAGTTGGTGCTTAGCTATCTTGTGTAACTGATTTTCCTTTGACTCATGAGTTAGAAGTTGTTATAGGTGCATCTATTCTAGGGTATGGCGACCATAAATATTAGCCATTTTAGGGTAGGATAATCTCTAGAATATCATCCCCAAGTAGGATGGTCTAGGTTGCAAAAGGTAATTTGCCCCTGCTTGAGTGGTGAAAACCACTATTAAGCCCTAAAGTTACCCAAGGTGGATCATATAAACTGAAAAGGTATCCATATAAGTAGTGTCCTCAAAATAACATGTTTTAGGTGTCTATAGATACCTTTTTTTGGGATATGTTGTGTGAAAGCACAATGTAAATCAAAAGTAGATGACCTAAAATCAAGTTGAGGGTTGAGGGTGTTCATTAATCTGATCAACGTTAGATATCCCAATCATAGAAAGGGTAGAAGTCATAGAATAATTACTTCTAACAAGTTGAAGAACTTAATACTGTGGTAAAATTTTCAACCATAGGTAGACATTATTAGTCCTTTGGCGATGGCAACATGATACCATATGTAGACCTCTTTATTCTATAGGCAATGACTTTAAGCATACCAAATCATTTTTTTTTAGTTGGTTTTTGCTTGTTGTCTGTCCTAAGAAAGGACATGATTGTCTTTGGAAATGATTCTTAGATAAACATAAGTTACATGATTGAGTTTTTTATTATTGACTTTGATTATGAATTCTATTAATGTATGACTACCCCCTCAAGTGATGAGTCGATGAGGACATAAAAAGTGATGAAAGCAACAAGTTGCTTGACCAAGATAACTTGTTTTCAGTTCACAAATATTTTGCAAATGTGGAAGGGGAAAATAATATTATAGTTGCGATTTAAACCATTATTGGTAATTATACATCGCTATCCCTTGGATCAATCTAGCCACATGGTTTTTTTAGGAAATTAAGGTGATAAAAATTTGATATGCTCTCGAGGTGAATCACTATATTCGATGATCTCTTGAAACTAAATGGAAAATAAAATGTATATCTCTATTCCATGGAGCAGTTCCATTGCATGGCTTTCTTAAGAAATTAATATAATACCATTTTGATTCTAATTGAATCTATTTTTGGTTCAAGTGGCCTTATGGTAACCTACTCATATGATTATATTGCAAATATAATTAGTCACTGCAACCACTATGTGTATAGGGTAAATGACTATGTACAAGGATTACTTGAGATTTTTTTTATTGATTTTTAGATGTTTTTAAATTTTTTTAAGAATATGGACCATTAAATGTTGTTAAATATCCAAATTGATGCCAATCATGCTTACAGGATGCTTGCATTTATTGTGATTTTGAGTTCATCCTAGGATAGGATAGTGGCATTTTACAAATTCTGGGGTTGTATTAGGGTAGGACGGTCACACCAAAATATGACCGCCCTACACAGGGATGGTCTCATAATTTGAAAAATATAAAAGTAAATTTTCTATATTTTTGACATCATTTGCACAGTTGTAAGTTGGAAAAGAGAGAGGTGAGGTGCAGGAAAGAATATTTCTAAAACAAAGCGCTTATAAAAAATCTAAATCAAAACTATCATGGTGTAGTTTGAGGTGTTGACTAGTGGAGGATCTGATGTTAGGAAGGTAGAAACCTTGTTCTTTCTCTTGTGATTTTACAAATTAAAACGAAACTCACTAAGTAATGCAAAAAATGAAACTCATTAATTAATGGGAAAAATGAACATAATAGTATACTAAGATGTATTATAGGTTAGTTAGGTGTAGATTTTGTTTTTTTAGTTGTTTTTGGCACCAATTTTGGGGCCATATCAGGTAGAAATGGTTCCCTTTTGGTGGTTTGGGGGTCATCTTGGGGTGGGGTGGCCTCATTTGAAATCCAATGATAAAATTTATGACTATTGGGGTGATTATCTTAAGGTGAGGTGATCGTGCCTGCAAATCATTCGAGCCTGGAATGACTACAAATTATTGAATTTTTGTTGAAGTTTTACAGCTTTTTTTTATCTTGATTTTTTGCTTATTTTTTATTTTATTGGGCTTTATATGTTGAAATACCACCATAGGGTTCCCACCCTATTTTAGGAGTTCCAATATGAGCTCACATATGAGAAGTGGGTATGGTTTGATATGATTGGCCTTAAACAAGTGACTCACCTCCCAATAGTGAGGTCAAATTAGGCCTATCTAATGACCTTGACTTATCGCTGGGATAGTAGGACCAACACTTTCCATCTATTGACTGGCAATATGATGGTCACCTTGGAGGATGTGTACTATCCATTCCATATTTTTATTTATGGATTCCTAATCATCTCTACTCCCTTTTTATAGAAGGAGAGAGTATTACAAAGGATATTTGGAGCTTAGGTAGAGGTTGTGTAGTAGCACATGGATCATGCCAAGGTGATGATCAGAGCTTGGTATGATGCAAAGGTGTTTAGTAGGAGGCATGCGGTATTGATGTATGTTATCTCAAACATCCTACTGCCTAATTTTTCAAGAGTGAGGTTCATATGAAACCTGCTTGATATGGTATAGGACCTCATTGAGTGTGACATCTAGAAGCCACCGATAATGGTATGGTGGAGCACCTTGCTTGCTCATTTGTATGATGAGTTGTATAAGATCCAACATCAGGTTTGATGTGGACTAGGCTGCATCCTCCTTCTCTAAGTTTGGATATGGGAGCATATTTGGGTGGATCGATAAGGGGCACTACCAGTACCTTGGGCAAAGATGGATGATGCTGATATTGGGTATGCGACTCAGTGGAGGTGATCCCTAGATATAGGTTAGAGCCATCCTCATGAAGGGAGGTTGGCACATTATGTAGGGTCTCTTGAGGGGTTAAGGTCAGATCATATTACTTGGAGGTCGTATATTTATTTCTCTCCATGTATAGAGGTAGTGGTATATCTAGGGTGCGTGAGGTATGGATAGTGGCTTATTTGATGGCATGACATCGAGCAAGGCTCATGAGTTTGAGATCTATCATGATGTTTTGGAGGAGCCTGTTATATATCATTTATGAGAGGATGAGACACAACTAGAGTGGACTCAAGTGGAGCCACTAGAGGATAAGGAGGATGCAATGATAGTCAAGAAGGGATTGGTAGACCTGGGTCATAATGTAGTGTATGATACCTAATGGCTGACTCAATTATGGTAGGGAGGTGGATCGATGGACATGCCTACTAAGGTTGTAGTGGATGAGGGTGTGGATGAGGTTGGATGATGAGTTTATCATTGAATAGAGGAGTGGTATCAAACCATATAGGAGGGTGAGGATGATGATGATCCTACGAATGAGATGGTTCAGTTGAGGGTATAGGTGCAGATCTTACAGGATCAATTGGTAGAGCGAGAGACTACCCTTGTGATAGTATAGAGTAAATTCAATAGAGGCACCAATAATGGAGAGGATTCTTCGAGGAGAGGGATCTCCTCAAGTCCTAGGTAGACATTATCCAAGCAGAGATAGATAAGGTGACCAGTGAGATGGATAGAGTGATAGCAGAGAAAGATACGCTATAGATAGATATGACTACCCAAATAATAGAGAGGGATGCTAGAATAGTGAATTGGGATGCTTTGCAAGTTTAGTTGGTAGATACGACTTTAGGACAGGGGTAGGCTATAGTAGATACCTAGGATGTAGAGGATATGATAGAGTTATAGGCTAAGGTGACTATATTGTGGTCCCTATTTGGCTAATATGATGCTCGATGCTAGTATGACAATGCTTACATTCTATAGTTGGAGGTTCATGTGGTATCACTTGGTATTAGTCTACTTGAGTGGTCTACCATAGGTAGATCTCAGAGGAGTGAGTGTAATGAGAATGGGTAGTCATGGGTGTGATTTAGTGATAGGTCATTAGCTAGGCTAGAGATATAGTGGTCAGTGGCTCTAGGTAGCATCGTAGGGATGAGGCTGAGGGTGGAGTTGAGTCTAGGGGTGTAAGCACTGCATGATATGTTTTTATATAGCAATTTTTATTTTGGGGTAAGGTCTAACGACCTAAATGATTGTAACCTCCATGTATTTATTTAACCTGATGTATTAGACATTACCATATATATGATATCTCTCATTTATGGCTCATCATGTGTTATTTTGTTATGATTTATGTGTTATGGGTTATGGATGCATTGATGGATGTAATGCCTAGATGACAAATGTATGGGTGCATAGATGTATGTATGCTTAGATATATGTATGTATAGATGCAATATCTAATGTTAGATGGATGATTTAGATTTTTTTATTTGATTATAAATTTAATTTATGTTATTGATATGACAAATATGATGTGTGTGATATGCATTAATTTTATATGAATTTTCTAATGCAGATTATGGATGTATGTTTTAATTGCTTAAAACATAATAAATTAATCTAAATGTATTTAACAAACTAATGGCAAACACCATAGAAAATAATCATGAATTAAAATGTTAACCCTATCACAAAAGTTATACATTTGAATGTGAAATGAAATATGTGAGATGTAGGGGTTTTCCCCATAAGCTTTTGCAAACTAAAAGGTGTGCATAAAATAATTAGTGGCCATCTAAATATCATTGCTAATATTCACCTGGTATCTAACCTATCTTATAATAATCCCTTAATAAACAAAATATCATAAGGAAAATTGTATAATTAGGTGCTATAATGGGATTTTGAGGTTTCTCGTGAGACTCAAACACCCTAGTTGATTGATCAAAATTTGTATACTAACTATACAAGGATCCTAAAATATACAAGTTTGTTAAGAAGACCTAGATATTCAATATCCTTGTGTGTGTAAATTGAATGTATTTAGATGAGGCATAAGACTATCTCATTGTCAGGAGGGTTTCATGCAATCCATTGATGTAATAAGGATCACCCCATGGTCATCTTATCCTAATTTTTGACATAATTGGAATATACTACTAGGTAATGCAATCCACCAAAAGCTAGCTCAACCGTAAGCTAAAATTTGTCTATACAAAATAAAGTCGCTAATGTGATAGATATATTGCCATGCATAAGGCAACTCCATTGCTAGGTGGATTTCATTCAACCCATTATTGTAATGGAGATTGCCTCGTGGCTTGTGAACTCTAATAATTCTAGGGATTCAATATCATTACCCCATTATTTTATTTTGATTGATTTGGGATCCTTGCTCATGCTTAGTGATGAAAATCACTTTTTTTTAGTGGTAAAAAACACCTTTTTAAGAGCAAGGGATTTGATTAGTGATTAAAATCATTGTTTCCTTTGTTTTTATTTTGGGAACTTGCTCATTTTGTGGAAGAGCAAATGGGACTACTTGGGTAGGGGAAAGCTTATAATTTTTTCAATTCTCAGTATCCTAGACCATACACATAATAGAATGAGAAAGAGAAAAATTTCACTTAAGGTGGCAAGGACTACATTGTAGTGTCATCCTTGTTCAAACTTGGACCTTAAAGTGTAAAATGTGTCAGGATTTTAATATATGCAAGGTGCTATCAAAGCAAGACCTTACCTTCTAAAGCCAAGGTGACTTTATACCTAATCTAAAAAGATAACTAGGGATGGTTGAATGACCAAAAACCCTAGTGAACATCCTATAGCAACTAATTAATTGTGTTGAAAAACACATTTACTCACAAATGAAATGTGGATGATAATGATATGATGGATGTAAGGGATTTTCCATTTAATATTTTACAAACTAAAAGGTGTGCATAAAATAGCCAGTGGTCATATAAATATCATTGTTGATATTTATTTAGTATCTAACCTATCTTATGAGGACCTTTTAATAAGCAAAAGCTCATAAAAAAATCATAAATATTGATGACAAATAAGGTTGATTTGAGAGTCATGACTGATATACAAACATGGTGTCATTCATATGAATGCAGACACAACTTTTCCTAATACGAGTGTAATGGATGAATATACCTAATGCAACTAATTAATGAATACAATGAAAGGCATGAAAACATAATGTAAATATTTTTGTATTTTGATGTTTTGTATTGTTTTTGTGTTTTTATAATTTTTGATTTGTTTAAATTTTTTGATGATTTTTAATGTTTTTGTAAATTTGATTGTTTATAATTGTTTTATTTTTGATGCATTCTTTGTCATGCATGAAATGAAGAATTTTAAGGGGTTGAGGTTCCTCAACACCTTCAAGAGAGGCGATACAGTAAGTGCTTGGCCCTATCTTCTATGTAATGATAAACGGGCCTAGCCAGTTTGCCATAAATTTGTCTTGCAAGTGTGGTGATAAGTTGGAGTTTTGTTGATTTTCCTTTCACACAAGGCCTCCAACTTCAAAATCCCTTAGGTGGACCTTCACATTGTAAGCTCCTTTAATGTGATCTTGATAAATGTGAAGGTTCTTGAGATAATTAACTCATCATTCATAAAGAAGGGTCAATTGGTCAATCTAATCTTGTCACTCGATGTCATCATCAATGAAATCTTGCAATGTGGTGTGCAATGAAGGGATTTCTAATTCTAAAGGCATAATGGCCTTAGCACCATAGACTAGCAAAAATAGGGTTACCTTAGTGGGTGTCTAAATGCTAGTTTGATAAGCCCATAGTGCTAGAGGTAGTTGAATATGCCAATCTTTGTGGTTTTCTTTGATGATTTTCTTAAGGATGGCAACTACAATTTTTTTGGACACCTCTACTTCTCCATTTACTTGTGGATGATAGGGTGTAGAAAATTTGTATTGAATGTTATACTTTGAAGTTAAATCATGCACATATTTTTTGAAAGGAGGTCCATTATTCAAAATGAATTTGGATGGAATAGCAAAATGACATGATATTATGGATTAAACTCCACAATACGAGCTACAGTCATAGTGGCTAGAGAGATTGCTTTCACCCATTTGGTAAAATATTCAGTAGTCATTAGAATAAATGTGTGACGATCTGATGATGTGGGTGATATTTTTCTAATTAAATAAAATTCCCATTAAGAGAAAGACCATGCCAATTGAATTGGATGTAAGACTAAGATGGTAGGTGTGAAATATTAGCATGATGCTAATATTTTATGCAATTTCTAACACACACTCAATAATACTTCTCCATAGTGGGCCAATAATAACCTATTCAAAGGATGCACTTAGTGATAGCCATGCTGCTAAATTTTTTTTTGGTAGATAAGATACTATAGCATTAATACTAGGTTTTACAGGTTGACCTAAAACCTTTTACAAAAATCAGCCCAGGGCTGTTGATGAACATATCCTTGGTAAGGATCCTATATATGTAAAATCTACATGTCGCAAAAGCCATTACATCCGGTATGGCATATAGCCTGTTATCAAAAAGAAACTTCCCATACAAAATTTTGGGTATACCCTGAGAAAATACACATGCATCATAATTACAAAAAATAAACAGACACGGATCCCTTCCTTGAGACAATGGAGAAACAAAAATCTGTAGACACACATAGCAAAGTACTGAAAAAAACTCCCACAAGCTATGTATTGATAGTTACTCTTAATAATTCTTTGGTAATTACTTTCTTCAGTATATGACATGCTTTGGTACCACATACTATCTTGGCCAATCAGCCTTGGAGAAGTGAACTTGTGATGAGGATTGATGTTAGATCTTTCATATGACCCCTCTAGTAGTTCCTAGCTAGGTTTGCATAGTTTATTTCTTGCAAATTAATAATTGTAAGTGAGTCTCCTTCTCACATGCACTTGTGGGCACTAGTTATCTTCTAGTTGTCATTTAGAGTGTTAGTTAGTAAGTGTGAACTCAAAGTAGGAAGTGTGTACTTCAAGATAGCTAAAATGGATCTTCTAGTTAGCAATATTCCTTTCTCTTAACTTAGAAGTTTACGTGCATTCTCCTTTGCACTTTTGTAGCTTATGGTTAAGCATATTGGATCAAATCCATGATTTGATGGGTTTGGTTATGTATTTTGGGCCATTAGTGCCTATATATTGAATTGTAAATAATAGAACACTTAGTTGGATTTTCAATCCTTTTCATTGGTATCAGAGCCTAGTTCATGTTTGCACTAGGGCTTGTGAGGTGAGAGGATAGGAGATAGTTTTGTTATGAGAAATTCTTTCTCATTGAGGACTCGGTTTAAGCTCAAGGGGAGCTTGAAAACCATTCGGAGAAGGAAGTTCCTTCGACGACAAACTCCTCGTTCCAACTTTTTGCTTATGCTCAAGAGGTATAGGAAAATTTTGCCTCAGAGTTCTTCGTATTGTGATCCTTGGAAGGGATTGGATCGTAGCTACGGTCCAATTAGGATTAGGGAGCCATTTAACCCTACTGCCCCCCCCATTTTTGAGTACTGAAGAGCTCCAAGAGGTCATCAAAACCAGGTCGTGTGTCGACTTGGGTCTGGTTGCCTTTCAAACGCTGGTCGTGTGTCGACCGGATCTTGAAAGGAGAGCTACTGGAGGGATCTGGTTGCTCGCATTTTTACAAATTAAGTTTTTCAAAATTTGGAATTAACCCCCCTGGTTAATTTTTAAATTTTTTTAGTTTGTATTAGAAAAGCTTTAATTTTTATTAATATATTATTTTATTAATATATTAAGTTGCTGCAGATTGTAAAAAAAATATAAAAATATTAGCAGCACTCAGGCTTTTGCCTTTTCGGCTACCGCACCAGCACCGAGGGTGCTTGGTCGGCAGCCGCGGGCTGGTCGAGCATGTCAAACAATCCTGACGCACTCGACACGCTGCCCATGAATTGACAGCCTGACATTCTGTCAGGCGTTAGTCCTACGATAGACGTTGTTAGTCGATAGCGCCTGCAACGCAGGCTGCAGTAGCACCGCCCAGTGCCATGCCGACAACAGACTGCACTTCCTGTCGGCCTGATCGCCTAACAACTCATCAGGTGTTAGAATCGATGCGGCAGATCAGCCGTCGCAGTGCCTGATAGTATTGTCAGGCTACTACCGGCTTTGCTGTCGCCAATCAACGCCTGACAAGCCTGTCAGGCAACTGTAGGGCCTGCTGCCCATAGAGCTACCATAGTAGCATATGATAGTGCTATCAGACGTCCGTCGAGCCTGTGATCGACAGTGCCAGGGTCAGCAGCAGTCTGGCCAGGGGTGGCTGCGTGCTTGGAGCCCATTATTTTGTGCATGAAACTTTGTGCACAGAAGTTTGTGCATGATAGATGTGCACGAAAATTAGTGCATGGAAGATCAAGGCAGAATTTTGCATGATTTGTGCCCACTGTAATTCTTTTGCACTGTAACTAGAATTTTACTGTTGGTTTATTTGCTCGGGAAGCGTGCAACAAGATTTTTGTGAAGTCTGTCTCGGGAAGTATGCCACAGTAGCAACAGAATTTCATGCATTGAAATTAAGTTGGAGTGCACTGTAAGTCATCTTGAAGGGTAATTTATTGTAAATTTTTAATTTTTACTATTTAAGGTTGCATGTTAAATTTTGTGTTTATTAATTTAATTTTTAATAACTTGATTAAATTCATTAATCCTTGATTAATTGAAATTTAATTTTTAATTAAGTTATTTTTAAATTAATAAATGCTAAATTGCACCTTAGATTAGTTTAAAATTTCACAATTTTGAGCCTTAGGAGTAAATTTTCAAATTCATAAGCACTCCATTGTAACAAGGAAAATTTTCATTGTATTTCCTTGATTTAGTGCTTTCTCATTTTTACTCCTGGCTTATACCCAGGTTCACATGGCTTCTGACTTGGCTGCCCAAGTGGCAGAACTTGCCCATGTTGTAAATGCTTTAGCAGATAAAGCTAATGACACTACCATGGCAGAAGTCCTTGGCAATCTTGCCATGAAGGTAAATGACATTTCTTTGCATAATGCTTCAACTTCTGCTCATGATTCTCGTCTGAGAGTTCGTTGTGAAGTTCCATTTTATGATGGATCCAGGAACC
This sequence comes from Wollemia nobilis, assembly GCA_028583015.1. NCBI lineage: Eukaryota > Viridiplantae > Streptophyta > Pinopsida > Araucariales > Araucariaceae > Wollemia > Wollemia nobilis. The sequence goes on from JAQPPZ010017235.1 coordinate 22,142,277, forward strand.
CTGATGTCTTGAATAGTTGGATTCTTGACATGAGTTCTTGGTTTTCTTATTCTCAACTTTCAGAAGACGATGTGGTGCCTTATGCTAAGCTAAAACTTTCTGGTTTAGCCAAAGTACTTGTTGAACGAAAGAGAGGGCAGGATGCACTCACTTCATGGGATGAGCTTATACATTGTCTTAAGACCAATTTCTATCCTTCAAATTATTCTAGGGAATTGGTTATTAAATGGTTTCATTTTCGACAAGGTACTAATATGTCTGTACAAGAATATATTTTCCAGTTTAACAGGTTCAGGATACTTGTGAATGTGGAGGATGATGTTCCAGCTTTGATTCTCAAATTTCAAAGTGGCTTGTTAGAGCATTTGTATAGGGAACTAATGTTTGTTTCTATGGAAACATTGGATTCAGTTTTCAACCAAGCGCAACTTGCGGAGGACAAGTTTAAGGCGCATTCGTAGGCATTCCGTGCACCTGTTACTCAAGTGGTTGCAAACTCATCAAAAGGGAATAATTCTTTCTCACAAAAGAAGAATTTTGCTCAAAAGAAGAATGTTTCTTCTCCATCTCCTTCTTCTCCTTCCCCTTCCGCTTCTACTCCTTCTTCTTCTTCTTCTAAACCTTCTTCTTCTTTTTCTTCTTCTAAAAATTTTTGCAATTATTGTAAGAAGAAAGGCCATGAGAAAGCTGATTGCTTTAAGCTTAAAAAGAAGAGTTTAGTAATTACTACTCAAGAGGAGGATGCTCCCAAAGGTCCCCTTGAGTCTGTAGGAGAGAGTAGAGTATACATGAAATTACGAGGTAAGCTTAATGAAGTTACCTTGGTAAATGTAAGTTCATCAGAAGGGGCTCGTGATGCTTTGTTCATCACTCGAGCCCATTTGCTTCATAATTTTGCAACTGATTGTATAGTGGATAATGGCTCGCAGAAAAATCTAATTGCGAGGTCCATTGTCGAGCGTTTGAAGTTACCTATGGAGCCTCATCCTCAACCTTATTCTTTGGGTTGGAAGGATAGTGGAAGAGGCTCAGAAATCACTCACACTTGCACATTAAAATTTGCACTTGGCCCACATTTCATAGATCAAGTCACTTGTGATGTGACTCCTATGGATTGTTGTGGGATTTTGCTTGGACAACCTTTTCAGTATGATAGGAGAGCTGTTTATGATGCTTTCAAAAGAACCTACACACTTCAAAAATATGGTAAGGTCTTTCTCATTAAAAGCACCAACACTCCTAACATCATTCTAAGTTCCAAGCAAACGAAAAGAGTAATTAAAAAAGGTGGTGATGTTGCTCTAATTTTCATTCGCTCTCAAAACACTTCTACATCCACATCCATTACAAAGCAACACTCTTCAATGGATAAAATATTGCAAAGTTATTCACACATATTTCAGGAGCCAAAGTCTCTTCCTCCAATTCGCACAATTAATCATAGCATTGAAATCATTCCCGGTTCTTCACTACCTAATGCACCCATGTATAGACAATCTATTTTGCAAAATGAAGAAATAAAAAGGCAAATAGAAGATTTGTTGTCTAAGGGTTTCATTAAGGAAAGTACTTCTGCTTGTGCCTCACCTATTTTGTTGGTTCTTAAAAAAGATGGCACTTGGAGATTGTGTATTGATTTTCGTGCTTTGAACAGAATTTTTGTAAAGAATAGATATCCATTACCACGCATTGATGATTTATTAGATCAGCTTCAAGGAGCTAAGTTCTTTTCAAAAATAGATCTCAAAAGTGGATATCATCAAGTGCGTATCCAAGCTGAGGATACATGGAAGACAACTTTTAAGATGAAGATGGGCCTCTTTGAATGGTTGGTCATGCCCTTCGGTCTTACTAATGCTCCCGCAACCTTCATGAGGTTGATGAATGATGTATTTCATGATGTACTTGATAAATTTGTAATAATATATCTTGATGATATATTGATTTTCTCAAAAGCTTGGGAGGAACACCTTAGGCATATCCAAAAAACCCTTGATCTTCTTGCGAAGAATCAATTATATGCCAATTCTTCCAAGTGTTCTTTTGGCAATACTTCATTTTCTTACCTTGGCTATGTGATTAGTGAAAGTGGAATTCAGGTAGATCCCATAAAAGTTGATGTTTTACTTAAGTGGTCCCCTCCTACAACTCTCACTGAGTTAAGGAGTTTTCTAGGACTTGCAAATTTTTATCGCAAGTTCATTCCTCAATATTCCACCCTTGCAGCCCCATTGCATTATCTCACTAAGTCCAAAATTCCATTTCATTGGGAGAAAAGCCAAGAAGTTGCCTTTGAGAAACTCAAAAAGAAACTTTGTACAACACCCGTGTTAACTTTACCTGACCTCTCTCAACCTTTTGAGATTGAAACGGATGCCTCTAAAGTTTCCTTAGGAGCCGTGCTCAAACAGAATGGTCATCCAGTTGCTTATCATTCAAAAACTTTTTCTGCCGCTAAGTTGAACTATTCTACATATGACAAGGAGTTGTATGCATTAGTTCAAGCTATTAAGTATTGGAGACATTATCTTTTGGGAAAAGATACAATAGTACACACTGATCATATGCCTCTCAAGTTTTTACAATCTCAAAGTAAAATTGAAGAATCAAGACATATGAAGTGGGCCTCTTACCTCCAACAATTTCACTTGGTGATCAAGTACAAAAAGGGGAAGAGTAATACTATTGCTGATTGTTTGAGTAGGCCTCCAGCCGCTCTTGCCTTAACAGTTATGTCCACTTCACACTTGGGATTTCAGACTTGGCCTAATCAGTATTCACAGGATCCTGATTTTGGAAAAATATTTGAGCAAGTGAGTAAGCCTTCTTCTTCCAATTTGCGTCCTTTCCAAGATTTCTACATCAAAGAAGGACTTCTTTACAAATTGGACAAGGTTTGTGTTCCTTGTGAGCCTAGAGTGTCACTTCTTAAGGAAGCTCATTCTACACTTTATGGTGGTCACTTTGGGAAGCATAAAACACTTCATCATTTGCAAAGATTTTTCTATTGGCCTAAAATGCAGAGGGATGTGTTGAGATTTCTCAAACAGTGTGCAGTTTGTTGTCGCTCAAAACCAGCTAATAGGAAGTTTGGCTTAGGCATGCCTTTGCCCATTCCTTCCCATCCTTGGGAAAGCATTTCCATGGATTTGGTTAGTGGTTTTCCTATGACAGTGCGCCAACATGATTGTGTGTTCGTGGTGGTTGACAGATTCAGTAAAATGGCTAAGTTTATTCCATGCCGCAAGACAAGTTCTGCATCAGACTTAGCCCAATTTTTCTTTGACAAAGATTTGGCGTTCCTTTGGTCTACCTACCAACATTATCTCGGATCATGATTCACGCTTTGTGGGTCACTTTTGGCATTCTTTGTGGAAGATTTTGGGAGTTTCCCTTAACTTTTCCATCGCCTATCATCCGCAATCCGATGGGCAGATTGAAGTGGTAAACCGTACCCTTATCCAAAGTTTACGAATCTATCATCACGCTTCACCAAACAAAGTGGGACTTGAGTCTCACTCATATTGAACATGCCTACAATAGGGCCCTACATTCTTCTACAGGTCATTCACCCTTTGAGGTTTGTATGGGATTTCAGCCCTTGGCACCTTATGAGTTACCTTTGTCTTTGCCTTCTCCCGTCACTTCACATCTTCAGAAGGAGCAAGACAAGGCACACTCATTTATTCAACACTTGCACAATCTTCAATCAAAGGTGGTTGAGATTTTGCAAAAGACACAGTAGCAGTAGAAAAATGCCATGGATCGACATCGAATTCCTCATCCATTTCAAGTTGGTGACAAAGTTTGGTTGCATCTTGACAAGCGGCATTTTATTGATAAGACTCATAGCAAAATCAAACCAATTCGCTATGGGCCTTATACTATTCTTCAACAGGTGTCCGAGAATGCTTTTCGCCTTGATCTTCCCGCACACTTGGGAATTCATGACGTCGTCAATGTAGATCTTTTGAAGTTGTACTTTGACTCTACATTGGAGACTGCACCAGCCTATCAGTCATCCTATGGACGTGGTTCTTGATGCTTAGTTACCATTGGATGCAGATCAGATCTATGACACGAAGACTCGATAGACTCGCCAAGGGTCTACCACCTCATATCTTGTGGCTCGACGAGGACAGCTGCCGCATCAGGCTCGTTGGATTTCTTTTCATCATATGTCCCGTGACTTTCCTATTCTTCTAAAAGCATTGGAGTCCAATGCTTCTATTGTGGGGAGGCATGATGAGGATTGATGTTTGATCTTTCATATGACCCCTCTAGTAGTTCCTAGCTAGGTTTGCATAGTTTATTTCTTGCAAATTAATAATTGTAAGTGAGTCTCCTTCTCACATGCACTTGTGGGCACTAGTTATCTTCTAGTTGTCATTTAGAGTGTTAGTTAGTAAGTGTGAACTCAAAGTAGGAAGTGTGTACTTCAAGATAGCTAAAATGGATCTTCTAGTTAGCAATATTCCTTTCTCTTAACTTAGAAGTTTACGTGCATTCTCCTTTGCACTTTTGTAGCTTATGGTTAAGCATATTGGATCAAATCCATGATTTGATGGGTTTGGTTATGTATTTTGGGCCATTAGTGCCTATATATTGAATTGTAAATAATAGAACACTTAGTTGGATTTTCAATCCTTTTCAACTTGCTAGCTAGATTTATGGCGATGGCTATCTGGTGGTCCACGTGGCTTTGGTTCAAAGTCTTATATTGTCGTTTCTTTCCTTCCCTGTGATTATCAACCAAAATTAAATTACTAAGATGACTAGGAGCCATGTTATCTGACATGTGACTATCCCCATTAGTCTTTGTGGTATTTCCAAGCAGCATCCATGAAGACTGACAACTCAGATAATTTTTATTGTGATTCCAATTCAAAAAAGAGATGAGAATACCTAGCCTTTGAACTTACAATGCCTTCCCTATTGGTAAATTTGACTATCATTCTTGGCATTATTGTTGAATAAGCTCCTCTACTTTACTTAGGACATCATGTTCCCATTTGAAAATTCTATCACCATCGACACCCAAATTGGCCAGCTTATCAACAATTTTGTTAGCTTCCCGAAAGACATGTTGGGTTTTTTTGTCCTGTCTTCCCTGGAAAAGGATCCTAGCCTCTTCAAAAATTGTTTTAATCCTTCAAGGAGGTGTTTTCCAATTATTGAGGAGATTTATAACATGCATAGATTCTCCTTCTATGATCAAATTTCCTTATAAGTCTTGAGTCATTTGAAGGCATCTCTACATAGCTCTAGCTTCAACTTCATTGTTCATACCTGTTACCAAATATTTGGAAAACGCAAGCAACATATTCCCATTATGATCTCACACAATACCACCAGTGCCTACTCTTCCAGGATTGTCCTTAGTTGCTCCATAAAAATAATCTTAAACCAACTTCTAGGAGGTGGAGACCACTTAACATTGGCTCTAGGGTTGACTACCCTAGGCATAGACTCATCTAACAAGGTTAAGCTTAAATATTGAGCAATCGTGGTCTCTTGTAGATGAGGTTTACAACTATCAAAAGGGATAAGGTTCATATTCTCATTGGCAAAGGATAGGATCCTAGCAATGATAGTTTGATGATCATGGATAGACTCATTAAAGACTCTATGGTTCCTTTCTAACCACACCTGCCAAAGATAGTGATTGAGACAAATTTTCCACATGTATCTAAGTTTTTGGCTTGAAAAGGGGCAAGGCCACTAGATGAACAAATCAAGTACGATGGCTGGTTTAACCCATGAAATATTAAAGGCCTGAAAAACCCACTTAGGACAGTCAAGGAAAAAGGTTACTCAAGGAAAATGTGATAAAAGGTCTCCCAATTAGCCCTACATAGATAACAATGATTAGTGATACAAATACCTTTACGCATCATATTATCAATGGTCAGAATTCTTCCTTGGATAACTAGCCATGAAAAGATTACAATTTTTGGAATTAAATTTTTTATCCAAACTAAGTCCTTTTGGAGGACAAAATCCTCATCATCAAGCAATAAGCTGATTTAACAGTGAATTGCCCATTTTTCGTAGGAACCCAGGTCACTTGATCTTCCTTGGGTCTCATGGGGATAAAATGTTACCCTAGAATTTTACAAAGATCATTTGATACCATTTGAAATCCCTGAATTCTTATTTGTTTCCACTTCATTCTACCTCTGTCCTCAACCATATAATCGAAGACTTTTTTGCCAATGAGTTCTTCTATGATATCTATGATTTAGGCTAAGTTAGGATATTGCGTCAGTGGTTCGTCCTTAGCCCACCTATCATTCAAAAAATTTATCCTCTCACCATTGCCTAAAACTCATATTAAACATTTTTTTATGATTTCCTTACAATTAAGAATTTATTTCCAAAAAGTAGAACCTCTGATTGGAACTGGGTGACTTAGAAATTCCATATTTTGAAGATACTTTCATTTGATGATAGTTGTCCATTCATTTTCTTCACCAAAAATTATACGCCACACTTGCTTAGATAGTAAAGCTAAATTTATATGAGCAATTATCCTCAAAAATTACCATCACAAGAACCATCATGATTTTATGACATTGACCAAGCAGATTCTTGAGGCTCTAGGAAATTAAGAAGAAGACCATCATAGATCTAATGATATAGGATGTCTCCTAACAAAACATATTTGGTCACCTTTTGCTTAAATGTTTGTTTTGTGGCATGTGATATTCTTGAGGGGATACCTTCAAGCTTTAGTAAATATTTTAGTTGGGTAAGTCAATATTGATAATCTTGAGTTTAGATTGATTTAAAAACTTGCCCCTATTGTGATTCATTGTGCATGAATGTGGATTGCGAGAGAATATTAATATGAATGGTCATGCCATTATCAAAAGGATCATGTGGAATTAAGGACCCCCAGGATGCTTTATTCATAAGGTCATGTACTTGATAGAACCATTCTTGGTTTGGTTCAATCTAGATCATGTGGACATCTTCTTTGTTAGTTGAAGCTTCACACAAAATCATTGATTGCAAAAGTTTTTTGACTTGGATGGTTGTAATGTCATCAGATGAATTCTACAAGATTAGAGACCCCAAAGAGGCCATGATGTTCATGAAATTATTTTATGAGTGAGGGATTGCATTGATGTACCATTCTAATTTGGTTAATATCTTATCCACAAGATCCTTGTATGATTGTAATATTAGACATTGACATTGGTATATTTCCTTTACTTGGTTGACTATGAGAAAGGAGTTGCCAAATATATTAAGCCTTTTGATATTCATGATGATGGTTGTTTGGATACCCAAAACGAGAGCCTCATATTTAGTGTTGTTATTGGTGCATATGAAATCAAGTTTGAATGGCATGGATATAGGATCTCCATACGATGTGAAAAATATGACTCCATCACCACTCCCTTGCTTGCATTTAGAATCATCAAAGAAAAAAGTCATGTTAGCTTTATTTTTAGGCTCTTCAAGTTTTTGTGAGTTGTATAGTGCAAATACTATGTCATCAAGAAACTCGATTGTGAGAGGCTTGTCATCCTGCAGAGGAGCCTCTACTAGTTTATCTATGATAACTTGACCTTTAACTAATTTTTGACTTATAAACTCTCAATCGAATTTAGTCAACAACATAATCCATTTTACAGTTTGAGTGTTATGACAAGTGCAACTCATCATGTACCATAAAGTATTTTCTTTAGAAATGATATACATTGTATCATTTAACATATAATGTCAAAGCTTCTTAGTGGAAAATACCACTACTAGGTGAAGCTTTTCGATGTATGTATATTTGAGTTTGTAGCTCACCAAGGTGTGACTAATGTAATATATAGTTTTTTCCTTATTTACCTTGTTCTTTTGGATCAACATGGTCCCTAATGTAAAGTCAATGGCTGAAATGTACAATAGAAGTGACACACCATGTCTGGGTGGGGATAGTACTGGTAGTGATTACAAATATTACTTTATCTCATCAAATGTCATTTGGCACTCCTCGTCCCAATGAAATGGGACCCCCTTCTATAGAAGTCAATTCATGGGTCAATACTTATTTGATAATTACACTATGAAGCATTGGATAGATGCTAATTTACCTTGTAAGTTGTGAAGTTACTTAAGGTTGGTGGAAGGGAACATTTTTATTATAGCTTTGACCTTTGTAGGATCAACCTCAATCCCTTGCTTGGAGATTATAAAGCCTAAATTTTTTCCAGATGTAACTCCGAAGACACTTATTAGGATTGTTTCAAACATTGTGTTCGATGAGGTGATCAAAGACCTTCCTAAGCACATCAATATGCTTATGATGGGGTAGATATTTGGCTAGCAAATCATCTATGTAATACTCTAGGATTTTATGCATATAGTCATGAAATATGTAAGTCATGGCCCGCTGATAAGTTGCTCTAGAATTTTAAAGACCAAATGGCATTACCTTATAGTAGAGTGTTCCCTAAGGAGTGGTAAAGGTTGTTTTCATTTGATCCTTAGGTTTAACCCAAAAAAAATTATAGTTTAAAAAACCATCCATGAGGGATAACATCTCATGACTTGCGATGGCATCAACTAGCGCGTCGATGCTAGGAAGGAGAAATTCATCCTTGGGAATCACTTTGTTGAGATCTTTGAAGTTTGTACATATGTGAATCCTCCCATCTGGTTTTCTCACGGGTACCATATTGGATACCCATGGGGGATAATCTATGGGTTGGATGAATTCTGCATCCAACAATTTTTGCAATTTATCCTTTACCATCAAGGTGATTTTTGGATGCATCTTACGAAGTTTTTACTTGATTGAATTTATGTTAGGGTCTAATGTAAGATTGTGCATAACTAGATTTGGATCAAGACCCGACATGTCCTTATATGACCAAGCAAAAATTTCTTTCTTCTCTATCAATAGATATGTAATAATGGATAGCTCTTTTAGGGATAAGCTTTCCCCTAATTTCATATTTTTGGGAGCCTCAAGATCATTACCAATATTAAGATCGAAGGTATATTCTATTGATATATGAGATCCCTCCTCAAGCTAATGAGGTGTAGGGATCAAATGGATGTCATCAGCTAGGTTTAGAGAATTGATCATATCAAGATCAACCTTAACCTAACAAACATATTTAGATGACCCTTGTGAGAAATGAAATGATTATAACATTTCCTCACAAGGGAAGAACTCATATGGTGATGGGGCAACATGGTGTGATCAAAATCTATGGCCTTAGGATTAGGGTACAACAATTTTGAAGGGTCACTAGGATTACAAAGTGGTACGATCAAATCAATTGGGGCCATGTGGATGGATAGATAATCCCCATTCATGGATGGGAGAGACCTTTCAAATATGTGTGACCCTAAATATATCGGGTGTGGCTCAGGTGGAAATAGGATAACTAGATCAAGCCTATGGAGAGGCAAGATAATGGGATCTTCTGGCAGTACAAGCTACCTCTAGTAAGGTGGAGGAAAAATTCTATGATGAATGTCATCTAGATTTACAAGGGTCCTGATAGGGTCAACATCTCCTCTATAGTTGTTAAGGTGATGAAGGTAGCAACGACCTAAATATGCTAATTTTATTTCATCCTCATATTTCTTTAGTGTCTCACTGACTAGTTTAGGAGGCTATCATGTGTGGCAAGGACCGAGGTAAGCAGGATTTTTTGCATCCTTATATTCATTTGTTGCCTCACTGATGAGATCAGGATGCTATTGGTTATGATGCATATCAAAGTATGATGGTCCTAGCTCATCCTAACACTCTTCTGATGCAATATTGTAAAATTTAGAAGATTGGATAGAAACCATTATTACAGGGAGATGATCCCTTAGTAAATGAGGATGTTTTGGGTTGACATACTCATTATTATCAATTTTTGCACCAAAGCCTATGGTCAGGCATTGGAATAAATCTACCAAGATCTCATATGCCATGCGTATGGAGTACCCTAAATCAAATTTATCCATTGGGATCTGGTACTATGGTAGGAAGGGTGTGTAGAGACCTTGTTCATATAGGCCTAAAAAAAATCCATGTCAATGGCAAAGATAGAAGTATCTCAAGGCAAAATCTATATTGAATATATATCCTATATTTATCTAGAATGGTTCATCATCATGACTTCTTATGGGAAATTGCTCTGTAGGACCATCAAAGCCCCTATAAATAAAATTCATTTGTTTTGGGGGGAATCCCCAAGGGTAAAATAGTACCAATGGGTAAATATGGGACATGAGGTCTACCCATGTCTTGAGCGGTCTCGATGAGTGGTGTAAATGTAACATTTTGTACCAAGTACTCATCGAGACTAGGGTTGGCCAAGTGGATTGTGACTTGTGGTGAAGGCAATGGAGAATATGGAGGTGAAAGAGGTGTGGTATGAAGTGGTTCATCTATCATAGTAGATAATTCATCCTCCTCCATGGGGATTGGAATCTCCACTACGAAGATAGTGGGGATGAATGGTTGAGTTTCCTCACTTGGCGCTTCTAATTCCTTTTCACTTGGTGGACCCGATGATGAAGAAGGGATATCAGATGAAGCCAATGGTGAGGGTTGAGATGGTGGTGATGATGATGTGTATGGATCAAGGGATGAAGGTGATGATTTTGGTAGAGTTCCTATATTTTTCATAGAACCATTAGGTTGAATATCCAGGTGTGTCTTTTGAATTACTGACCAAGTTAGCATATTTAAATGGTTTTGAATCTAAAGGTAATACATAAACCTATTTCTCATGGACATACTTAATACATTGATGTAGTATTAACGAAACATATCTCATATCCTATATCTAGGGTCACCCAATAAATATATTATATTGCATCGCATCTTGTATGACATGGCATAAGATTGATATTATTTTCAGTCCAACTTAGATCTAGAGTACTATAGTACCGATTGTGGATCAAAGAGCATCATTGAATGATCTCAAGGTAAATATGGATGAGATGATTTGTGATTTTGGGAGATGAATATGATTAAGGATGGTCGTAGTAATGATATTTATTTATGAGCTCGTGTCGATCAATACTTGCTTGTAGGGAATGTTGTTAATGCACGTCATAATATGCAGGAGAGGATCAAGGATATTGGTGGGCATAGGTTTAATCTCATGATCTTGGAAGGTTATAACAAGATCATTGGATGTTTGGATATTGCACATAAAGTTAGTGAAAGCATTTGGATCTTCGGTTTGTAGCTAAATTGATTTTAAAATCTCTATTAGAGCTTTGTGATGTCTCAATGGTTGATGTATGATATTGTAAATGGATATTTTGGTAGATTTTGTGTATAGTATTTGAGTAAGCCTGCTTCTAATTATCACCACTAGCTGGGGTGGTGTACCTTAAATTGAGTTTTAGAATGGCAAGGGATGTGACATAGAGGTAGTTTTAATAAGGATTGCAAGTGTTGCAACTTGCTCATATCTATGATTTCTTTTCACAATGTTAACCATTTTGATGAAACATTGATTAGGTGGGGTCGTATGGACTTCATTCTCTTACCTTATTTGATCATATTTGACCTCATGGGTGGGTAATTATTAGGGGTGAGAGGATTGTTAATTTGTAATTTATTTTTATCCAACATATCCTGTACTAGATTTTTGAAAGTGAGCACACTTGGATATCATGACCCTTTTATCAATGATATGCATAGTATTGATCCTCTCTATACCTTTTATTTTTTAGCCTATTAGCATTTGGATTATGAATTTCTGGTAAGGTAATGGCATTTGCCTCACATAATCAATTGAAGAGGTTTACCATAGGTTCAAGTAGTGGCATATAAGTGAGAGGTGGCTGACGTTACCAGTTTTAGGACTAACTGCATTGATTTTGAGTATTTTATTGTGTGGAAGGGGGTTTCACATGATAGTTAGGATATTGTGGCACTGCTTGCTTTTCAGGTTGAGGGATATTGAGGATAACCTGATTAAAAAATTTTGGTATTTGTTATGCTTGGTTGCCTATGGGATTTGTATTCCACTCATTATTTTAGAGTTTGATATCCTCCTCTTGGAAATTTATGTCATCTATAAATTTGGCTTGGGCCAAAGCCTCTTTGAATGTTTGATACTACTGTAACTATAGGAGAAGTAATATTTGTTTTGAATAGCTTCTCATAAACATTCATGTTAGTTCAGATACAGGTAAAGTGAAGGGTAGTTTAGAAATTACCTTCCTCCATATGTTACCATAATTGATGACTAGATAATTATCAATTTTTCTTTGGTTGGATAAGTCAGTCAAATTAGCCTTCTTCTTAACACTGAATGAGAAGTGTTCTAAAAAAATATTTTCTAGCTTCTCAAAGTTGTAGATGATATACCTAGGTAAGTGATTATACCACTCAAATATTGGGCTATAGAGGGTAATTAGAAATGTTCTTAGCAATAAGGCATCAACCTCTTGTAGTTGTAAATACAGGTTTATGAAACCTATGACATGCTCTTGCACATCTTCATCTCCCTTAAACTTGTCTAGTTTTAGTATCGCAAAATGCTCAAGATAGAGAGGACACATAACTAATGGGTGGAGGGGATGATTGCATAGATGGTGCAATGTAGGATTTTGATAGCCCACCCCTTGCTTATCTAGAGATTTAATACCCTATATAAGAACCTTATAAGCATGAGATGATATGATCTCATTTCATTGGATTGGTCTCCATGGAGGTAGAGGTGGAAGGTTCCTATTAGATTGAGGTGGTTGAACATATTCATTATCCATATATTCATAGAGTGACTCAAGGTATCTTTGATCCTTATAGTTAGGTTCTAGGTCCTCATAAGTTTCATAGTCTTGATTATCTAGTAGCGGATGCTATTGTGGCCTAGAATGATGGATGGATGCATGCGAAGGGTGATTTTTTGTTGGCCTAGGAGGCAATTCATGATGTTGCACAAGGCATCATTGATTGTTTTGTGGTATATAAGTACTAGGTGTGGTGACTTCATCATAAGATACCCTATGCAATTTCTCTTCATGTAATATTTGCTCATTCAATATTTCTTTATGTAATCGTTGCTCATGCAACCTTTCTTCATGCAATCTTTACCTATGCAACCTTTGGTAGCACACTCTTTGTTGTTCTACGTGATCTTATTCTAGGCGTTATCACTCCTATTTTAGGTGATCTCACTCTTTCTATAGGCACTCTTGGTCTCTTTGTAACCTATCCAACTATAGTTGGTGTAATTGCTCTCATTCACTCATGTTTGGCCTAGGTTTTTGGTCTATTTGATCAGTAGTTTCAAGTCACTAAGCTCTTGTGTTAACATGATGGCATCTGGTTTACTTAGAAGGTGTAGTGAAAGTAGCAACACATTTTCCTTGATCGATGGAAACCATGTTAACATGATGTTTGACCCTAGGACTGGCACTTTTGCACTTAGATGGAGTAGGGGTATGACGTTCTCATGTGGGTCACTCTTCATGAGTGGGAATGAGATGAGCTAGGTATTTGTCTTTCTCATCCTCAAAATGAGTGTGAACAGAAGAGGTCACTCTATTATTTCAATGCGGGCCATTATTATCTAAGTGAATAAACTTTTGGCTTACCCAAGGCTGATTAGGCAACATAGCTCACCCATTTGATCTAGATAAAGGTATGTATTCTAGCTCATGCTAATATGGGTAATTATACTGTGTCAAAATATGAATCTATGATAGTTCCCTACTAGGCCCATTAGAGGGTGGGTTATGTCTAGTGCTAGCACAAGATCATGCTCAAAAAAAATATTTATTTTCTCAATGGAAAGGAGGATTTATGGATGAGTCTTGTACAAGGTCATCCAAAAAATTGGATCCCCTATATGTGGTTTTGGTATTACGTCGTAGACTAGGATACAATGGTTAAGTTATCATGTCCTCAAAACTAAATTGATGATGCTATGCATCTCTTTGTAATTTTTTTGCCTTTCCATCTTGTGTCTAAGCTTGGTTGCATGTATTTACCATTAAGTTTCTTTTGTTACACAAAATATAAGGAAACAAACAAATAATATAATATGTTTATCTCTTTTAAGTTTTTCTTTGTAAGTTCCTACAGTTTCTTGTGTGTTTTGATGTGTTGTTTCTCTTTATTTCTTGTTCACATTTTTTATTTTTTATTTTTTTGGTGATATTAACTTATTTTAAGTGTTTTCACCTATATGCTCTCATGCATTGACTTGGTGATGAAGTCCAAGCTGTGAAACCCACTAGGGCTTGGTGATGAAATCCAAATCCAATGAGGGAGCCCAGGTCCTACCAGTCCTCACCTTATAAAGGTTCTTGTACTGGCCTTGGCCAAAATGGGGTATGGAATAACAATATGCAAGCCAACAAGATGGATATGAAACCCATTGTTGCTGGTCTTGATCAATGGTTGGTGATGAAGTCCAACTCGTTGATGTTTAAGATAGTGCGTGGTGTGTGGGGGTTCATTTTATTTTATGCAAAAAGCAAATACAAGCATAGATTATTCAATATATTTTACTAATGCATAAAAAGATAATGTTTAATTTTTATATTCCAAAGTAACAGATGTTTCAATTTTAGAAATCTAAAAAATCAAAGCCCTAATATGATATCAATCTTTGAGAAATCAACAAGCATACAAATCACATATCAAGTAGATAGAGGCCATATCTATGAAGGAAAATCTATAGTAGATGTTGTCTTACACAAGGATGATCAAAAATAGGGGGTCATATAAGATAGGTATGGCCAAAAATAGAGGTTTTTTTACCTAAGGACGGTCACAAACAAACTATTTTAAATTCAAATTTTTATATTTTTCCTATTGAAGTATAAATATTCTTATTTTTTTTACTGAATGTGGGACAATAGGGACAAAACCACTTACAGGTGAAGTCGATGACTGATGAAGGTATTGTTTCTACCTTTTTTAAATTCTAGTTTAGGGCCATCTCTAGGTAGGATGAATATGATTGTGGGTCATATTAGGCTGATAGGGTTACACCTGCTGACCATATTAGCTAAGGATAGTGGTACTTGCAATTCAAGAACATCAAGAAAAGTACCAATTTGCAATAAATTTATGAGATATGGAATAAAGTCCCGTCATGATCACCATTGTAGATAGCTAAAATGATTATACATCCATACAAATAAATGCAATATTGAAATGTAGTAAATCAAATGTAACCATACAAATGAAGAATAAAATAAATAAATGATCAAGGTGCCCTTTTATTGATAATATCATGTTCTTTTACAATGAGGTTACAAATAAGATCCTCTCTAAAGTATCACTACTAATATTTGATACAATTTATTTTATATAACAATTTGGATGTACTACACAAGATCCTATTAGTATCCCACAAATTTATTATAATAGGTTCTTGAGACTGTCGCTATGTATGATGAAGATATGAGAATCTTTTTGACATTTGATAGATTGAAAGACCTGTAAATCTGCACACAAGAAATATACAAATATTAGTAGCATATGAAGAGCCTTTCATGATAAGACCCATGATCATGATAAAGGAAAGCATTAAAGAAACTAAAATTTGACAAGATGTATGCATGAAAATGAAATTAAGCTATGCTAAAACAATAATTGAATGTTGCTAAATCTATTGAATATAAGAAAACAAAGAAAAAAAATCTTGTTGGGAGGTCATCCTCATGCAAAGTGGTTCAATCTACTGGACATCCCTGAGAAGTACAATGGCACCTACGGGTCATATTAGAGTGATACTACTATTGAGTTGCAAATGAAATCCTTGTAACCAATGTGAAGTGATGTTTGGTTTGATTTGGGGAATTGATGTTCAAGGGTGAGCTCTTGAAGAACAACTTAATTGTAAGAATTATCACTAAAACAAGGTTGTTTAATGACATAAAGTATTTGAATATGATCTTCAAACTCCAATGGAATCCATTGATATGCTTTCCATGGTGAAAATAAACAAAATATGCTTTTAAGATCTGTGGTGAAAATCTAGTAGTACTTCATTGATTTGAAGGTTGTAAGCTTCTCGATCTCTGATCTGATAGCACATTGTTATGTTAAATTGCTATATATTTTAATTAAGGCTAAATACCTTTTCATATATTTCACAAATGGGAATCTTAGCTTTTGAGGGAAGCCAAGAATCAAGTAGTAGTTAGATTCAAGAATGACAACTACCCATTCAAGAACCTTCTCGCAACTGATAGTTGGTGCTTAGTTGTCTTATGTAATTGTTTTTACTTTAGTTTAGGAGTCAAAATTTGTTAAAGGCACGGTTGTCCTAAGGTAGGGTGGTCATGATTGTTGGCCATCTCAGGGTAGGATGATCTCTGGAAGGTCATCCCTAAGTAGGACGGTCTAGGCTGCAAAAGGTAATTTACCCCTACTTGAGTGGTGAAAACCACTGTTAAGACCTAAAACTGCCCAAGGTGGGTCATATGACCTAAAAAGGTGTCCATATAAGTAGTCTCCTCAAAATTATGTTTTTTAGGTATCTACAAATTCTCTTTTCACTTGGTCTATAAATGTGAGTATATATGTATTTGACTATGACATCTTAGAATTACTAAATAATATCAAATATTTAAATGTGCTTAAATAAGTAGGATCTAGTCTATAAACTATTATAATGGTTAATATCATGTGATATTTTTCAATTCATATATTTTTTCATATTTTAAATGGTTTAAGAAGTGCCAATTTAAAAAAAATGGATTGACAAAATATTTACTTTTTTTTAATGGGTTATATAGGATTGAAATGGCCCCAACTATATTACATCATGACAAAATAATGGTATTACAACTTTGAAATTGTGTTGGTATCATTTGATAAGATTTAAACCTCTGTATCCTTTAAAGTTAAGGAATTTAACCATTTTAGTTAATTATATTTGATGGGTCAAATACATATTTTATTTCTTTGATGGACAACTTCACTCCAAGAAATTCAGTGTTAGTTAATCCTAGTTGATTAATATGATGTATATATCATAATTCAATCATGTCATGAAGTGTGCAACATTAATCCACAGGCCAATATAGTAATATTTTTATTATTCTTGGGAATAACACAAATCATTTGGTTCCATATTGCTCCACTAGTTTAGTTGCTCAATGTAGGTGTTTTCATATAACAATACCATTAGAGAAACCTATCTTTACTTCATATATTATAGCTATTTTTATTTTTATTTTTTATTTTTACACATTAAAAATTATATATGTTGGTGATAATATAATTGAAGTTTTATATTTTTCTTTTCTCAAAATTGCCAAAAAAAAAAATGAATGCATTATATGAGATTGAAATGGGTCCTAATCATATTACATCATGACCATATAATGGTATTACAATAGCTTGAAAATTATACATACATCCCTTAGCAAGATTCAAACATGGATCTCCTCCTTGAAAGTTGATAAATGCAAGTGGTTGAGCCAATACAATTTGATAAAAGATAATATTCATCTATGGTATTTGAACCATGATATCTCAAACTTTTAATGTTATATGAAATGCAAATTTTAATTTTATTTTATTGATTTGATTTTCTTGATAATAATTTTCTTAAATCATTTATAATATTGTTCTATTTGTTTTAATTTAACTTATATAAAATTTTAATCTTCTTATTGGGCCTTAGTGATAGTGGTTTTCTCCTTGTCATAGAAGAGTCATGGAGTAGGAAAAATGAATGTTTTATAATGTTGAATAATACAAATACCTAAATAAATTGTATAACATAATTCACATTTTTTGACTTAACTTATGATGTCTTTTACATATATTGAGATCAAAAGTATAATATTGATATATCATATATTGTACTAATGAAAAAGGGATTGAAATTAACCTTATAATAATTTTGGTAAAGGAAAAATTATATGTTTTATTTATTTTATGCAATGGATGTAAATATAAGTATCCAAGTTAAGAAAACATTTTGAATGAAGGCTAATCCTATTTTTTTGAGTATGCAACCTATCCTAGGGGTTTTAAAATATCATGGAGTAGTTATCATTATTGGCTAAACTATATTACCCACAAAGTATCAAGTGAAGTGAGGGGTGATTACTCCAATTACCAGGTCACAAACAATACCTGTATATGGTGACAATATCCCATATACCCTTGGGTATATAGGGAGACACCCCTAGGTATAGGAGAGACCTTTAGCCCTAGGGAAAATTTTGTTCATTTGTCTTTTATAGTGCACTAGTACATATCATACTAGAAAATCAGTCTAAATGTATGCTTAGAAGTAGATAGTGTGGCTATGGATTCAATTAAATCATCCATAGTTAGTTCTTTGAGATATTGGACCAAACACTTATTGCAACCAAGGAAGTATGTTGGATATCCAAAAATCGCAAATACACCTTAACGTAGAGTAATTATATTTCTATGATTTTTCAACCCTAAACATCATAAACACATACTATTAATCCTAAAAACCCTAAAATATAGAATTGAGCATACTAAGGAGACAACACTCATCATGGAATTGATGATACAATAATAGTTCTTTATAGTTAGAAATAAACCATTGATATTAGTAATAGTTGAGAATAGTTATAGAAAGGGAAATTATCAAGAAATAGATAGATAGTGAAAAAGTATCCTATATAACCCAAAGAATATTGAAACTATACAAAACATCCTACTTTATGAATAACATATAGAGAAAATAGTTGATACGAAAAATATCTAGGGTGCCAAAAATTCTTATTTTGAGACATAGTCCATTGTGATCATATCATCATGCTAATTGTTCTAGTGTATACCACCCATAGGCTTTGTTAGATTTTGATGATATATATTTAATGAAATGCAACCACAAGATGTAAAATGTGAAAGTAATATTATAACTATGATAATGGTAATATAATATGTAGGAAAAGTATATGAGAAACTTTTATAATAGCTAAAAAAATAGATATTAATGAAATATCACAAAATGCAATATAATGGAGGACTTGAACACTCTAAAAATTATGTATGATCTACATTGTACCTACTATCCTTTACCATTCTCACTTCTCACTTCAATATTCTATCTAGCACCTACTTCACTCTCTCAAAGGCCTATATATAGAAAGATATATCCCTTGGAATTTAATCTACACATGAATCTTCATCTACCTATCCTACAACTCATGTACATGTGGACTACATGCACATTTACATAATTGCACATTCTAACATTTGTGCATTTATTACATTGAATAAAGTAACTACTCAAACCTTAATCTAAGATAAACTCCTAGTCTAAATATGTACCCAACATGGTACATTAGCATGTACCAAATAATGTAATATATTCTAATATCCCCATGTATTACATTATTTGAGTATCGAATACTTTAGTCTTCAATATGGTCTTCATCCTGGTTCTAGAATTTGAGCTCTTCTTTTTTTATTTCTTCTCTTTGCTCCATGTCTATATACTCATCAAATAAAAAGTTAGTATCTTCATAAAATTCTATCCTTATTGAGAGATATTTAACTTCATGTTTATCTGTAGATTCTTCAAGTTTTCTAATTGCTTGAATCTATTGAAATAAGTGTCATTTTTATTTCCCTTCTCTATATTGCAGTTGAGGATAATTGTATTGATTTTGAGAAGTATAAATTATTGTTGATTAGGATTATATTTATTCTGATACTATCTTGGTTGGAATTGCCTATTTTATTGGATTCCATAATTTGTTTGATTTCCTTAATAATGGTTTCTAGGATTTAATCTACAATAATTGGTACTATGTCCTTTCTTCGTGCATAATTGACAATATCTAGTATTCCATGGTCTTTGTCCTTTTGGGGATGAGGAAACATTTCTATGTGGATTATATTTTGAAACTAATGCATTGTTAGTCATTTCATATTTAACTGTATTTTCCACCTCATATTCATGAATATTATTGACTAACTTATCAAATTATATATCTTTACTTAGAATTTGCAAAGATATAACTGTTGGTCATCAAATCTGCCCAAGAAAGGATTTGGGTAAGAGTATGTGCCCTAGACCTGGACCAACATTGAAATGCCGAAGGGAAGATATGCCCCTTGTGCCAATATCCGAAGAAAGGCCGGATCCTATGCTAAACTCCTTTGGTGTTGTATCGCTCCAAATTTTTCACATCCTTACCTTTAGACTATAGGATCCGTACCTCAGACTGAGAGGACTTTGCGAAGGTCCCACCTCTCAAGGGAGGTGTATTTTGATGATTTTTCGACGGATGGTGGGTTCACCGGGAAACATTTAATGGCGGTTTCCACGCCTAGGTTTGGAATGTGTTTTTATGTGTTCGTTTTTAGCCTTAAGCATTCATATCCTAGGTTTGGCCAAATGAGTCTAAATTAATCTATATGAAAATGCAGATTTTAATGAATACAGAGAACAAATTTAAGACAGAAAAATAGAGAAATTAAGGAAGAATAAGAAGAATACCCGATCCGGATGTCTGATGGAGATTTTGATGTTTGAAGCGATCAGGATCGTCTGGAATTCGACAGAATCGTACGAGATCAGACAAGATCGTACGAGATCTGACGAATTCATCAGACGAATTCATTAGAGACCTGCAAATCGGAAGAACAGATGCAAAATACAGAGAATACTACTGTGCTAACAAGGGGAAACAACACAAAATGACAGTATGAACACTAGAAAATAATTATGAACAGAAATTCAAACAAATTACGATGTTCTAATGATAAATTATGATCTTATCATGCAAGTTAAGCTATATGGGTGAACTCCAAATGCAAAATAGTAAGCAATAAGGATAAACTAACTAAAATGCAGAATAAAACAGTGAAAGGAATAAAAGAAAGCGCAAACTCTGGGCACTGATTGCCCCCAATGCAGATTGCAGTCGAAATCGTCTGGAAGTAATGAAATCGTCTCGAATTACGACAGGATCGTCCGAGATTTGAACGAGATCGTCTGCGATGATCTGAGCTTGCTCCGACTGAAGATCAATGAGGTCCCTACAAGAAAACTTCAAAATAACAAAGGCAAAATAATGTTCTAGGTATTCTAATGCATGCAAAATCAAGTTACAGGGAAATTCAGCCAGGGGTTGGGAAGGGAAGGTCCTAAGGATTAAATAGGCTTAGGGGAGTAGTTAGGAGGTTGGAGATCATCCCTATTTGGGAGATCTCCAATGGGGGAGGGTCTCTAACGGTGCGGACACGCTTCTGCCCGGATTAGAGGCCCGTTGGAACAGAAGCTAATTGTGAACAATCAGTTTTGCGACAAGATCGTCTGGACGTCCTAGCCCAGATGAAATCGTCAGATCTGGGGCGATATCGTCTGATCGGCGATGATATCGTCAAACGGTCAAAACAACCTCTAAAAATGGCATGAAAAAGGGGGAAATGGATTACCCGACGGTTAACGGGCGGTTTGGGAGGTTAAAATTTGAATTTAAATTATTTACTAAGGTGAATGTAATTATGACAATTTTATTGCGCCAATTTTAGGGTGCTACATTTTGCCCCCTCTTTAGCGAATTTTTCGAAGAAAATGCGTTAAAGATGAGTTCTTCTCGATCTACGAGAAAGCAAAAAATTATTCCCATTTTTAGGCGACGATTCTTGGTCGAATCGTACGACGACTTACTATGGTGCCCCCTCCGTGTTTTTACCCAAATCGAACGTTTGAGGTAAAAACGCGAAAAAGCAAAAATTATTTTTGAATAAAATTAAGAAAAATAGGGTAAAACCCTAATTCATTTTTATTGTTCATTTTCTGGTTTTTAGAGCTCTGAAGCAAAAATGGTGGAGACGACGCACAGATCAACAGAGGTCCGACGCGGTCTACGGGTAAGAGTCTAGACTTAACTAGAATGCTTTAATTTGATTTTACATGCTTTTTAGGTAAAATTTGATTGAATTTTGAGCATCGCGGCCGTTTTTGGGCCGTCGACGTCGTCGGGACGAAATCGTCCCGATTTCGACGAAATCGTCTCAATTTCGTCAATTTCGTCCAAGGGCGAAATCGGCGAAAGGGGGACGATTTCGTCAAATTAGAGACGATTTCGACTTGCAAAATCGGAGACGATTATGCTCAAATTTGGGACGATATCGTCCAATAGTGGGCGATATCATCAATTGCATAAAATTGAACTTTAACTTGCATTATTAATTACTTGAATTGTTTATTAATGATTGTTTGTTGTTTTGTTGTTTATGTTGCGGAGAGGGTTTTAAAAAGAGGGAGGAATGGAAGTATGGAGGTTTGAGGGATGACTTGGCCGCTCTCACACGAGCAGAGCGAGATCGGCAGCACGAGCCGGCTTGCAGCATGTGGCAGAGATGCCACAGGTGTCTACGGATATGGGGCTACTGACGGCCCTAGCAGAGAGATGGTATCCGGGTTCCTCATGTTTTTGGCTATCGACAAGGGAGATGACTCCCACTCTAGAGGATGTATGGAGGATTCTAAGAATCCCCATACAAGGACGATTGATCACTCCTACGGCCAATCAGGGCCATGCTATGGGATGATTGTGTGGTGACCCGAGCTTCGCCTGGAGAAGGGCAGAGTGAATATCGAGGCACTGCGTCAGATGCCTGGGGCATCTAGACTCACACGGGTTCTAGCTGGAGTAGTTGGTGGACTTTTGTTGTGCCACCAGAGTGGGTGCAGGGTGTCGTGGATGCTCGCAGATGTGATCTACGATATGCGGGACCACGGGTATAGGTTCTCTTGGGGCAGTTATGTACTATGCCGATTGTACAGGATCCTATATGGGGTCGTGTACAAGGGCGGCCGATGTCTGGTGATGACATCGCTTCTATAGGTTTGGTGTTGGGAGCACATTGTAGTGCGGAGGCCGGTAGGGCTTCCTCTGATAGGGGTAGACGGGGAGAGGCCCCGAGTCTTCTACTGGTGGCTCTGAAGAGGGTCACAGTGGTGGATCGACCTTCCTATGTCCTGGAGGCTACTGGATGACTTAGTCCCAGATCAGATTACCTGGAGGCCATGGAGGGAGCATCCAAGGTGGGCCGAGGATGGACAGGAGTTGGCTCGCGTCAGGCGAGTTTGCTCGCTTCGGATGGAGAGGGGAGAGGTGGAGCTCCACCGCTATGACCAAGTTTTGCGTCAGTTCGGTCTGCAGCAAGGGATCCCATCTCTGAGGGATTATGAGTTTTCTCGGACTATCCGGGATAACACCATAGTTAGCGGGGCTCCGGACATGCGGCGGTTCTGGAGTCGGGACACGGACGATGCCCCCATCCGGCCGGTGGATGGGGACGATGCGAGGGTAGTCGATGGCTACGATTCCTGGTACGTAGGCATCCGCCCTCCTCGGATGACGAGGGCACAGGGTCCGATACACGTGGTTGTGCATCGGATAGGGAGGCGGTGCCAAGCGGCTATGGAGGTGGCCCGGGGTCACGGTGGGAGAGAGCCGAGGAGGCCACAGGCACGGGAGAGGCCACGACAGAGGGAGAGGAGGGAGGCGAGACCCCCATCTCCATAGAGGGAGAGGCCACCATCGCCCGATAAGGGCAAGGGCATTGACACAGGGGAGAGTAGCGAGACCGCTACTCTTTGAGCGGAGAGAGATCATCTCCAGGCATAGGTGCAGACTCTACAGGATGAGGCTGCATGCCACCGAGCTGAGGTGGCACAGCTGCGAGACGAGATTGCATGCCTCAGGGCACAGGGTGGAGGGGCAAGCACTGGGGAGCTGACACGGGCTATTGCCCAACTTACTTTCTACCAAACTTTGTACTATCAGTTGGTGCCAGAGGCGGATAGACTACCCCTGCCAGCCAACATCGTAGATCCGATCAGGATCGGGTCATCGAGGACCTCGTCCCGATCGAGGACTAGGACTACTCAGACTGCGATGGGGCCACCTCGTCCACCTCAGGGCGGGGGAGGAGATGAGGCGGAGAGCTCGAGGGGCTCTCGAGGCTAGAGGACTGCACAGCTTTGTACAGATTGACATTGTATTATTATTATTTTGTTGATAGAGGATTGAGTATGCCGAGGTACAGATTGTGGCATACCAATCCAGTTTTGATGATGTATATATACTTTTGATATATATATGATATGTTTTTGATCATATGACTTGTGTTATGTGTATGCTTATGATGCTTTTATGTTTGATTGATTGATTTGATAATTGGATTGAGGATTCATGAAATTATGTCGTTTTGAAAATTTATACTTTTGATGTCATGCGGTAATATTTTAAATGAAATAATCTGATGTAACAAATTGATTGTTTGTAATGTGATGTAATAAAAAATAAAAAGAGACTTCTAACAATAATTTCAAAGGACATTGTCGCTATTATAGACCATTTCATGGAGTCGTCTGCTCACTCGGTCGTCAAGCTAATCCCAGGATAGAAATATTGTTAAAAGTAAAAGAGTGCTTAAGAGACTGTCTTAAGACTTTGGTGCAATGGTGAAAATGATGGTGATGATGGTTTGTTTTTCAGATTTTCATAAAAATAGTATGCATGAAATAATGTTAAAATGATTTTTGCTAGGCATAAATTCCTAAGTGTGATAAAATTTTTGGATAATTCTTTAGGAATTATACCATCATTGCAAAATTGAAGGTTGACATAATGACATGAAATAATGAAAATGTGTTTGCTTTTTAAAAGCATAATTTGTGTAACATAATGAATTAAGTCATATGGTTTTCATGATTTTTAATAAATGGGGAATAAAAATTGTTACAATGGTTTGCGCTAGGCATAGAATATGTAGGTATAGACTTATACCATCATCGCGAAAATCAAAAGAAAAGATAGTTTTATTGCATGGTTGATTTTTTAATAAACAGAAAATATGAAAATGAGGACTTGCGCTAGGCATAAAATTCCAATTTTGGTTTTGGAACTATACCATCGTCGCGAAAGTCAACCAGATATATATGTTTTGATTGTATATTTTGAAAGAAATTTTTGATTTTTCTATTATATAGTTGTCTTTATGGTAAGCAATTGTACTTGATTTATTCCAAACAAGTTGCAAAAATAATATTTCAAAGTATTTTGAAGACAAAAGTTAGATTTATAAGGAATCCCATGTGCATATGTGAATTCATTTCCGATCTTGATTTATCATAATGATACACAAAATCTCTCAAATACAAATGTGTGTGCAATTGCTTTGTGCATTTACCGGTTTTGAGCAAGATAATATGATACAAGTGATTTGAAGAAACCAAATAAGTGTTCATTAACCATGATGTAGATGCATATAACCATACTAGACTACTATGTAGGTCGGATTATCAAGAGCTAGCTAATCCATAAGCAGACATAGGTCTGTACAAAAGAAGGTCGCTAATGTGACGGACATATCACCACGCTAGGAGTTACCCAAGGCCAAGCAGGTTGGGCACAAACCACCTGTTATGGGGCTTACCTCACAGTTTTCGAATAATTGAGAATTCCAGGGATTCAAGCTCATCAACCCTTCTTTTCTTTTCAAAGGGTAGGGAAAGGGGATTTTATTGCAGTTTTGCTTTCTGCTTTCTTTTGAACTTTGCTTCTTTTTCTTTTTGTATTTTTGTTTGCTTGATTTTTGAGATAGTGCTTGAAATATTGCTGTAATGATATAAAAGAACATTTTTCTTTTCTCTTTTTCTTGAACTTTTCTTTTCTTTTTCTTTGCTAGGGATACTTGCTCGGATTAGTTGTAGAGCAAGGGATTTTTATTCTGGGTAGGGGTGAGCTTGTCCTTTTGCCAACTCTCAAAGATTCTAGACCATGTGCATGATAGGATAGCAGGGGAAACTTTTCGCTCAAGAAATCACTTCTACTATGTAGCAAAACATGGAAATTACAAATATAATCATTTTATTGTGAAAAGATGTGCTTGGTTTAAGTAAATAACAAGATCAATTCTCTATGCTCAAACTTTATTTAATTGAATTTTGTGGACTTTGATATAAGAGAGATTAGTAATCATGCCAGATAAAATCAAGATATTTATTGTTGTGAGTGTGCAAGTGAGGGATTCCAAATAAATGCTAATTTATCCAAAATAATTTGAAACATATAACTGCAATAATTGTAAGAAAATATATATAAACACTTTTGAGAAGTTTTGAGAATGTTGACTCTCTCTTTCTTCTTTATATTGTTTTGGTTTCGAAAGAGTCAAGCATATTGTTGTTTTGATTTTTATTCATTATTTTGTTTTTTGGTTTTATTTTTGTTTTTGAACAAAAAATTTAACAAGTGCCATAAATAAATGCAACAAATAGTTTTTGAAGATTTTGATGATTATGAATGTTTTTGATGTTTTTGAATTTATAAATTTGAAAGAAATACAAGATAGTGATTTTGAAATATTTTAAACAAATATATACAAGGATGAAATGACCAAATTTATGCATAGTAACGTTTAAGATGCAAAATATTCATGGGTTCTTTAAGTTCTTTACCATCTAAGGTAGATAATTTGTATGCTCCTGATTCAAATTTAGCAGTAATAATGTATGGTCCAAGCCAGTTGGGCTCAAATTTACCTTTAAGGTCCTTAGTTGCATTTGTATTTTTTTATTTTCTTTTAAAACAAGGTCGCCGATCTCAAAGGATCGATGACGAACTTTCTTAGCATATGATCTTTTAAGCTTGTTTTGGTAGGCACGGAGATGCTCCAAAGCATTGATGCATTTTTCATCTAGGAGTTCCAGTTGGTGAGTCACCGACACGATATTCATCTCCTACTTCGGTATCTTGAAGTAGCAGAGCCAAAGAAGGAACTTCCAATTCAAATGGAAAAACTGCTTCGACACCGTAAACCAAAACAAATGGTGAAGTTCCCGTGGGGGTTCGAACACTAGTTCGATAGGCCCACAAGGCTGGATATAATTGAATGTGCCAGTCACGACCAGGTTTATTGACCAATATTTTGAGAATTTTGATTAAGGTTTTGTTAGATGCTTCAACTTGACCATTACCACTGAGGATAATAGGGAGTGGACCAGCGATGTTGAATCTTAT
Organism: Wollemia nobilis; assembly: GCA_028583015.1. NCBI lineage: Eukaryota > Viridiplantae > Streptophyta > Pinopsida > Araucariales > Araucariaceae > Wollemia > Wollemia nobilis. Next base: position 22,169,253 of record JAQPPZ010017235.1, read on the forward strand.
ATTTTTGGCATAATTTTTTAACATCTTTATTTTTGAAACAAGTTCCATTGTCAGAGATGAGATTTGCAGGAATTTCGAACCTACAAATGATTTGATTAAAAATAAATTTAGAGACTTGTGTGCCAGTGCAGGAAGCTAAAGGCATAGCTTCGACCCACTTCGTGAAATACTCAGTGGCGGTTATGATGAACTTGTGTCCATCAGATGACACAGGATTGATTTTGCCAATAATATCTAAACCCCATTTGGAAAAGGGCCAAGGAGATGAAATAGCCTGCAGCTCTTGTGCAGGCGCATGGACAAGGTCGGCATGTTTCTGGCACTTGTCGCAATGGCGCACATACTCATGTGCATCCGTTTCCATGGTAGGCCAAAAGTATCCTATCCGAAGGAGCTTTTTAGCAATGACGCTACCACTAAAGTGTCCTCCACAAGATCCATCGTGGGCTTCACTCAAGGCTGATTTAGACTCTTCTAAGTTTAAACATCTTAATAGGATACCTTCAAAAGATCTCCTATATAAAGTATTGCCAATTATTACAAATCGACTTGCTCGTCGACGTAATAACCGACGTTGGTTTCTATTAGAATTGGCAGGGAAAGTCCCATTTTGGAGAAAATCAAATATGTCCGTATACCAAGGTTCAGGAGTAGTTTCATTGATTAGAAACACATCCAAAGGCTCTAAGCATGACTTATTTGAAGCGGGTTCCTGGAGTCGACGAATAATGATAGTGGCATATTCGTCATCTAACTCCAAGGGCAGGAGAGATGCAGCTGCGGCCATAGCATCAGCTGCACGGTTGCTAGTTCGAGGAATAGCTTCCAAGGTAACTTGATCAAATAGAGACATTAATTGTAAAACATAGGCCTTATATGGGCATAGTTTATCATCTATGGTCTGATAAACTTCATTAATTTGGTTTATAACCAGTTGAGAATCACCAAAAACTAAAAGATGTTTAATTTTTAGCGCCAAGGCAGCTCGTAATCCAAGGATTAGAGCTTCATACTCAGCAGTATTGTTGGTGCAAGCAAATGTCAATTTGAAGGACAGAGGAATAAGATGTTTTTGTGGGGATATTAAAATAATACCCGCACTAGCCCCACTCATGCATCGGGCTCCGTCAAAGTATAAGGACCATTGTTCAATATGGTCTGCCTCTAATTGAAGGCATTCGTCAGGAAACTCAATGATGAGGGGATGGGTAGACTCTAAGGGTGCAGCAGCTAATTGATCTGCTATGATTTGACCCTTAACAGACTTTTGTCCTATGAATGTGAGATCAAACTCGCTTAGAGCAAGAACCCACTTGGTTGTGCGACCCGATAAATAAGGTCGACTCATGAGATACCTTAAGGGATCGTATTTGGCAATGACATACATTTTTTGACTAAGCATATAGTGTCGTAATTTTTGCGTAGCAAACACGACGGCTAGACATAGTTTTTCTAATGTTGTGTAGCGGGTTTCATAACTGATGAAGGTTCGGCTAATATAATAATTAGCACGTTCTCTCTTTTCATCATCAAGTTGAGCTAACATAGCTCCTAAGGCAGAATCTGAAGCTGAAATATATAGGAGAAATGGGCGATCAGGTTTAGGTGGTGAAAGCACAGGTGGATTAAGGAGGTATTGTTTGAGAAGTTCAAAAGCTTCTCTACATTCGGTGTCCCAATTAAAAGGGACATCCTTCTTAAGGAGTTTAAGAAAGGGACCAGTTTTGTCCGCCAACTTATCGATGAAGCGACGGATAGCTTGAAGTTTACCTTGTAAACTTCGTAACTCAGATATATTAGTAGGTGCGGGCATATCAGTGATGGCCGCAATCTTGAGAGGGTCGATTTCAATACCACGTAAAGAAACTAAAACCCCTAATAGTTTACCGGACTTAACTCCGAATATACATTTTTTTGGATTTAATCGAATAAGATATTCTCGTAATCGATTAAAAACTTTTCTCAAATCATCTAAATGATTATCTTCAATAATAGAGTGAGCTATAATATCATCTACATAATCATGTAGGATATCATGCATCATATCATGAAAAATATAGGTCATAGCTCGTTGATAAGTTGCACCTGCGTTCTTTAAGCCAAATGGCATCACTTTCCAGCAAAAGGTACCCCAGGGGGTAATAAAGGCTGTTTTAGCCTGATCTTCAGGAGCTATCCTGATCTGATTATAACCGGAGAATCCATCCATTAAGGACATCATCCCACTCCCGACAGTAAAGTCAATGATTTGATCCATGTTTGGAAGAGGAAAGTCATCTTTAGGGCATGCGGCGTTAATATCTCTAAAATCTGTGCAAACCCTAACTTTGGTAGCTTCTTTCTTGGTGACTGGAACTACATTTGAGATCCATTCAGCATAATCAATAGCTTGTATAAAGATAACATTCAGGAGTTTTTCTAACTCCCCTTTGACTAATAGAGCCACTTTGGGATGCATTTTTCTAAGTTTTTGTTTAACCGGTTTAGCATCCGGATGGACCACTAGATGATGCATGACTACAGAAGGGTCTAGACCTGGCATATCTTCATATGTCCAAGCGAAGACATCTTCATACTCTTTAAGGAATGCAATGTATTGTTCTTGTTTTTCTTGACTTAATTCTGATCCAATATTGATTATGTGAGGATTATCCTCAGTTCCAATATTAATTTTAATGACGTTTTCTACCTCCATGTGTAGATCTCTTTCAAAATTAGGTGGGGCGGGTGAAACACCCAATTCTTGTAATTCTTGTAAGGTTAATTTAGATAATTCATCTTGAGGATTAGTGGCCTCAAGTTGGGCTATAGTTGGTATAGAACCATCAAAATAAAATCCATTGTGTAACATCTCTTCAAGAGAGACATCATGGAAGATATCTCCTTCCAACTCTTCATCGGGGTCAGCAATCATTTCAGGGTAAGCTATGGATAGCATGTTGCATGAAAATGACTGATTTTTAAGAGGCAAATCAACATGCCTATCCAAATAATCTTGATAACATATGAGTTGATCATCATCTTCAAAAGGAAAGGGTTGACCCTTACTAGGAAATAGGCCCACACCACAGTGGGCAGGCCACGGTTCTACCTCGAAAGGTTCTTTCATGCCATTTTGGAAAGGTCCCAAGCCTTTCCCTTTATATCCCATTTTAAGCATCATGGGTTTAGCTTTAATATAATCATTGGTAAAATAACACCGAGCGTATCCCTCATGATGAGTTTTGATATTTCGAGGGATTCTTCCCCAGTCATATCCTTTATAAATGAAGGCACAACTCCCGACTTGGTAAGTACTTCCCATAGGTTGTGGGAGGCCCAAAGTACGAGGAGATGGCGGTAAATTATTCAAAAGAATTGAATCTTGCATGAAAGCATTTGTTTTTTCTGATATTAAGGTTGTGGATAAATCTGGTAAAAGTTCATCAGAAAGGGCATAAGATGTAGAAGGCTTATTACCTATATCTTGAGATGTGGAAGGGATGATAGTTGTTTCTGTAGGTTTTGAATTTATAGGGATAGAACTTGAAGGATTGGTTGTAGATTTAAGATCTTTTTGAGGTTCTAGAGTGATTTGTTTAGAGGGTTGTTGATCTATATAGGAGGATGAAATTAATGGAGGGGAAATAGGTGAAGTTATGGGTGTGTGTTTCACAGTTTTAGATGAAAAATAAGAACTAGGATGTGTGGATGACAGAGCAGGGCAAAATTGCACTCCAACGGGTTCTGCCAAAGCACACATATCAAAAGGTCTAGGGTCACCATGGATAGTGACCAACTGATTTTTAAACTCAAATTTAACACATTGGTGTAAGGTTGATGGGACCGCTCGCATGGCATTGATCCAAGGGTGACCCAAAAGTATATTGTACGATGTTGGGCAATGTACAATAAACACGGTTGTTTCTAGGGTTCTAGGACCAACTTGCAATGGGAGGGTAATAACTCCACACGTTTCTTGTGTTTCGTCATTAAAAGCTTTGATAATCATATCGATTTTCTTCATTTCATCACTTCTAAAGCCAAATCGTTGGTAGAAGTCAAAAGTGCAAATGTTTAGAGATGAGCCATTATCAATCAAGACTCGTTTGATGGCTACATCTCCAATTAGAGCAGTAATGTATAAGGGATTATCCTTATGTAAACTGTGTTGTGGGATATCTTTATCCCGGAAGTCAATACAATCAATCTCTCGAGTGATGATAGTATTGGCCATAGCTTCAGGTTGAATGTTTTGAGGTACCATCATTTGGCTTAATGTAAGCATCAACTCATCCCTATGGGTGGGAGAGGATCTTAATAAATCCAAAAGGGAAATTCTGGCCGTAGTATTGGACAATTGCTCATTAATATTGTAAGGGGGTTTAGGTTGAACATTAGGAGCATGATTCCCTTTATTGGGGTTTTCAGAACGAATGGAGCTGATCCATCATTCTGGTTTGGTTCTTGTTGGGAATTTTGAGCTTGTTGTCGGGTGACGACTCCAATGGTACCTACAATGTTATAATGAAGACGTTGAACTGGTCTCGGTTGAGCATTTATGGCTTGTTCATTAGAAAGGAATATATTAGAAGAAGGTCGAGTAGTAACTCTTCTAGGAAATGGTTCTTCTGGAACCATAGCATCTGTGATGGGTTGAATAGGATCTGATTCATTTTCAGAACTATTCGATTGGTTTGAAGTAATGTCTAGTTCACTTTCACTATCTGATTCTATATCACTAGAATCAGAAGTTTGAAAATTATGTAAGGGCCTGGTCGTAACCAGGGATAAGGTTGTGTCAAATATTTGAGGATCCTGAACAGGTAATTGTCCGCTAATGGTTCCTACATATCGGGTAGGAGGAGGAACATTATGATGTTCGATTTGATTGGCTACCTCTTTACCATGTCTTGGTAAAGGGTGTTGAAATATGTCTAAAGTTTGATTGGCATTTTGATTTTGATTTTGGGGAACGGTCTTTTGAGTATTATTAGGAGGGTTTTGTTTAGGTTGGAAGGCTTGCACTTCCATTTCATTATTATCAATCAAATCCTGTATTTTATGTTTCAACCTTTTACAAGCGTTGGTAGAATGTCCAGGTCCTCTATGGAAATCACAGTGTAAGTCGGCTTTGTATCCGGGTATAGTTGGATCAGGTTCCCGGATAGTTGGTAATTGGATCAAACCTCTTTCGAGTAATTGAGGTAAAATAGTTGATAAGGGTTGATTTAATCTAGTGAATTCTCGAGGAGGCTTGTCAGGAGGTTTCAATATAAATTTTTTTGTTGTCTTCGTTGCATTGATATTAGCAACATTCCTACTGTCAGTGACTCCATCACCGACAACTTGTTTGTTTTTATATTGATTTCTGGATGTTTTCTCATCATCCTTCTTCCTAAGTTGGCCTCTCCTAATGAGGGCATCTTCTACTCTTCGAGCTAAATCTATAGCTTGATCGAAGGTAGTTAAGGTAGCGATCGATAGCTCATAAGATATTTGTTCTTGTAAATTATTGATAAAAATGTCCAACATTTCCCTATAAGGTAGCACAAAGTGCAGTTTTCCTATCAATTGCCTCCATCTAGCTAAGAAATCGGCAAAACATTCATCTTTGTCTTGTTTTAAATTGTATAAATCTTTAATAGTTACATGCCTCTCGATGTAGGCACTAAATTGATGGACAAATGATTCAGTTGTTTCTTCGAAGTTTCTCAAAGAATGAGTGGGCAATTGATAGTACCACTCTAATGCCATTCCACCTAAACTTTTTGGGAACATTTTTAATAATAGCAAGTCATCATGTGATATGTCATGACATGCTATCCTAAACATGCGAAGATGCTCTATGGGATCTTCGGTTCCTTTATATATAGGCAGGATAGGCATGGGAAAATGCTTAGGGTATGGTTGAGCTACAACTATGGGATCCAAAGGTTGACTACATATCTCTCGATAATTATACGAGGGACGGTAGGGATCTATCTGGTCCATACGTGAAGCTAACTGTTTCACCATGGCTTCCAGATTACTAGTTTGCCCCCCATATTGGTTTGGTAGGGCATTGACATGGGTTTTATGGGCATATGATGGAGGAACATGAAGATTAGATGCCATGTTACTATTGTGTAAATTATTGGTAGGAAAAGTATTATGAAGGAATTTTGAAGTTGTATTATGTTGTATTCCAGATTGTTGAAAATTGGTGTTTGGCTTCGTTTTAGGTTTTTGTTTACTTGAAGCATATTGCTCAATAGTTTGGCGGAATAAAGTAGTGAAGGAAGGTTTCTTTTGTGTGGGAATGATTTTAGGTTGAATAACAGGTTCCTTAGGAGGTTGGATAGCCTATTGTTTTGACATGTTTTGAATCATAGTGACCATATCCGTATTGGATGGTCCAGACTTATCACTTTCTTGATCAATGAAAGACAAGGGATTAATGCGCACATCATACATATGTTCCAAGGCTGCTTGAGTGTCACTAATTTGCCCTTTATCAATACGAACTGCCACATTAATGGCATCAATGTTATCATCAAGAAATTTCTTGAAATGATCTATGTTGTCAAAAGCAATAGTTCCATCTGGAGCTACTCTAGGGGATGAGGATCCATCCTCTTTAACACTTCCTTCTTGTTCATTATCTTCACCTAGGTCATGTTCGATTGATCTAGAGTTTGTCCTTCCGGAATTGGATCTCGAGGAAGGACATTTGGGTCTCTAGTTGTATCTTGTACCCAATCTTCTTCTTCTCCTAAAGTTTCTTTACCATTCCTAAGTTTAGGCATGGTGCTAAATTTTGATTTCAGCAAATATATATATATATATATATATATATATATATATATATATATGCAACAAAATTAAGAGGTATATATTTACTATATACCTACTACAATATTTGAAATGAAATGTTTAAGTTTTTGCTATGTTTTTTAGTTTTTTAGTTTTTAATTTTTAGTTTTTCTTTGTTTTTGAAATAATATTGTAAAGACAAATCAACACAATAAATGCAAGAAATAAGACTGAAAGTAATAATCTAGTTTTCTATAAATAATTTATAAATATCATTAATAGGCTCGAGTTGTTCGGGAGTCATGAAGTGTTCTTCTTCAAATTGAAAGTTTTCTTTTAAAAATTTGATGAAAAGAGCTATAGTGATATTATCTGTCTCAGATTTTGGTTGATAGAAGTAAAGCTCGTGGCAATACTCTCGATATAACACAGCTCGAGGAACTCTATTCCATATTTCCCTATCTGTAAGAACAACCTCTTGGTCTTCTACACAACCTAGGAACTGGTGTACAATGGCTGCGTTCTCGAGGTATTCCTCGAAGGTGAACAATTATGAAGATACTAGAGCTCTCCTATAAGCTAACCATCTATGGCAGGCTCTCTGAAGTTCATGATAAAAAACTAGTTGATGAGGATCCAGGATTCTATCTAGGACTAGCCTCTTGATTTGTTTAAGTTGTGTGGACCTAGATGAGATGAGACTAAGTCTTCTATCAAGTTCGTTCCACAGGAATTGATTTCTACTTGTTTCAGGCACATTAAGCATAGAGTTGATTTCTATGGCTGCCAATTGGTTTTCTACATTTATAGTAACTGCTAATATTTTCTTAGGAGCTACCATCTAAACATGATTTTAAACTTTAAATGTTTTAAAATGCATCTATGTTTTAGTTGTTCTATTTTTTTTTTTGTTTTGTTTTTGTTTTTGTTTTCAAAAGGTTATGATGCATTCACGTCGGGTTCACCAAAATGTATCGCTCCAAATTTTTCGCATCCTTACCTTCAGGCTATAGGATCCATGCCCGGAAGGAGGATGGGAAAAGGATGTCGCGGTACCTCGGATTGAGAGGACTTTGCGAAGGTCCCGCCTCTCAAGGGAGGTGTATTTTGATGATTTTTCGATGGATGGTGGGTTCACCAGGAAACATTTAATGGCAGTTTCCATGCCTAGGTTTGGAATGTGTTTTTATGTGTTCGTTTTTAGCCTTAAGCATTCATATCCTAGGTTTGGCCAAATGAGTCTAAATTAATCTATATGAAAATGCAGATTTTAATGAATACAGAGAACAAATTTAAGACAGAAAAATAGAGAAATTAAGGAAGAATAAGAAGAATACCTGATCCGGATGTCTGATGGAGATTTTGATGTTTGAAGCAGTCAGGATCATCTGGAATTCGATAGAATCATCTGAGATCAGACAAGATCGTCTGAGATCTGACGAATTCGTCAGACGAATTCATCAGAGACCTACAAACAGAAGAACAGATGCAAAATACAGAGAATACTACTATGCTAACAAGGGGAAACAACACAAAATGATAGTATGAACACTAGAAAATAATTATGAACAGAAATTCAAACAAATTATGATATTCTAATGATAAATTATGATCTTATCATGCAAGTTAAGCTATATGGGTGAACTCCAAATGCAAAATAGTAAGCAATAAGGATAAACTAACTAAAATGCAGAATAAAACAGTGAAAGGAATAAAAGAAAGTGCAAACTCTAGGCACTGATTGCCCCCAATGCAGATTGCAGTCGAAATCATCTGGAAGTAATGAAATCATCTCGAATTACGATAGGATCATCCGAGATTTGAACGAGATCATCTGCGATGATCTGAGCTTGCTCCGACTGAAGATCAATGAGGTCCCTGCAAGAAAACTTCAAAATAACAAAGGCAAAATAATGTTCTAGGTATTCTAATGCACGCAAAATCAAGTTACAGGGAAATTCAGCCAGGGGTTGGGAAGGGAAGGTCCTAAGGATTAAATAGGCTTAGGGGAGTAGTTAGGAGGTTGGAGATCATCCCTATTTGGGAGATCTCCAATGGGGGAGGGTCTCTAACGGCGCAGACATGCTTCTGCCCGGATTAGAGGCCCGTTGGAACAGAAGCTAATTGTGAAAAATCGGTTTTGCGACAAGATCGTCTGGACGTCCTAGCCTAGACGAAATCGTCTAGATCTGGGGCGATATCGTCTGATCGGCGACGATATCGTCAAACGGTCAAAACAACCTCTAAAAATGGCACGAAAAAGGGGGAAACGGATTACCCGGCGGTTAACGGGCGGTTTGGGAGGTTAAAATTTGAATTTAAATTATTTACTAAGGTGAATGTAATTATGACAATTTCACTGCGCCAATTTTAGGGTGCTACAGGTGTTTTGAGATAAGGGTGCAAGAAAGAGATAAAAAGAGTAAGGGTGAAGAAATAAATAAAGGGAGTAAGGGAAGAGAGATCAATGATTTAAAGTGGGAAAGAATAGGAAGCATGATCACTAATTAATAACTTGAAGCAGCAACAAGGAACACCAAGAATAAATGAAAGAAACACAACATTAACCTTCCTATGTATCCTCTAGGCGAGTTCTAGGATTCTCCTTCTCCCTTTCATCAAAATTTAGGGTTTAGAATAATGACGATTAGGACAAGAGAATATAACAGAAACCACTACCCACTAGGAAGCATAAAAGAAAACCAATATAGCATTTTTCCTCCCCTATGTATCCTTCGGGTGAATTTCAGGGTTCAATCCCCAATCGCACATCAAAATTTAGGATTCGGAGTAACAGTATGCAAATGAAGACAGACAAAAGAAATAAACATGGAAGGTAGCATACAAGAGAGAAATTAAGCCCAAAGCTCTTTAGTATTAATCGTAGGACTTCAAGTTACAACAAATTTCTAGAAAAAAGTTCCCCCCTTTCTTACATTACAATGCCTGGGTTTTTATAGAGGACCCGACCCTCTGAGTCATTATTACATAGAATGGCAAAGTATACTCTTGAGATATGAGAATTCGGCTCCTCGCGGCCCTCGTGACTGAGCTCTCAAATCCATTACCATAACTGGAAACTGTAATTGAGTCAACCATGGAAACATGCATTGATGAGCCATCTGAGTGTCCTTGGTTTTTGGGTGCAATGCTTGAGTGGCCGCCATGCTTGCCGAGCTCTCCTTCAGGGACTAATACTTCATTTCCAATTGCCAAAAATGAGCAGTGATCTTACCGAGAATGTAAAAATGCATTTATGAGGCACTTGATCATCTCGGAAAAATACTCGGCTTGGAGCGCGTGCCCCTTTTGAGTCACAAAAAAGCAACATGTCATGATATCGTGACATTTCTATGTCTTTAGCTTGGTTCTTCTTCTTGCATCGTGAAAATATGACATGTTGCGAAATCATGAAATTTCTAAATCTTTGTCCTCTTTTGTTGCTTTTGGCCATGAAAATGCAACATGTCATGATATCGTGACACTTTTCCTCTTTTGGTCATGAGAATGCAACATGTCACGATATCACAACACTTTTCTTCTTTTGGTCATGAGAATGCAACATGTCGCGATATCATGACACTTTTCTTCTTTTGGTCACGAGAATGCAATAGGTCGTGATATCGTGAAACTTTTCTTCTTTTGCTCTTTCTCCTTGCTTTGAGCTATGAAAATGCAACATGTCACGATATCGTGACACTTTTCCTCTTTTGATCTTTCTCCTTGCTTTGAGCTATAAAAATGCAACATGTCACGATATCACGACACTTTTCCTCTTTTGCTCTTTCTCCTTGCTTTGAGTCACAAAAATGCAACATGTCGCGATATCGTGACACTTTTTGCTTTTTTTGCTCTTTCTCCTTGCTTTGAGCCGTAAAAATGCAACATGTCATGATATCACGACACTTTTCCTCTTTTGCTCTTTCTCCTTGCTTTGAGCCTCGAAAATGCAACATGTCGCGATATCGCGACACTTTTTGCTTCTTTTGGCAAAGCTATATTCTTTGGCTTGTTCGGCAATAAAGCTCTTATTCATCATTTTATGTACAAGGGGGTGGCATTGAAAGCCAAAATTGCTACAACACTTACAAATACTTTCGAAGCAACAAAAAGAAATACTTTTGCAAAAGGAAACACTATACAAAATTTTGATTTTGATTTTTTTTTTTATACCCCTTGTGCAATGTGACAAAATTATCAACATTAGTGGTGGATCATGGGGCATTTAGCTTATCTAAATGCAGAGATCCCAGGCCTTTATCCATTGGGAAACAGAGTCATTCCCATTGTCCTCTTCTCTGATTATCCACTGATGGCATTTTTTTTTTGTTTGTGCCTAAGCTTCTAAGCAACACTTAGCGCCTTCAACACTTATTTACTAGCCGAGCTATTTACAGTATTTACACAAAATTTTATGACATGATTGGCATGTCACCACCATAAACCCAGCTTTGGGTGCCTATCCGGTGAACCTGTAATGTCTAGACCAGATCTGATTGAACTTCAATTGATCTTTGAAGTCCGGCTGGCCTCTTCCCAAAGTTGTCCATGTTGCGAATAGGGAGCAACGCAGTGAGTTATCACTCTTGCCAGTACCCATATTGTTGATGAAATATGTGGCAAAGAAGTTTACCGCATGAGGGATCTCTTGGGGTACTAGTCATATTGGGAGCTGGAACCAATTCCAAAATACCAAAGAATCTACTAATTGTGGGTTGGGTACAGGTTCTTCCATCCTCCTTATGCGATAACAGGGCTCCTTCGGCAAAGAGTAATTTTCTATTATCTCTTCAGGTTCATCTTGATGAGACATGCTTGGTGGATTCTGGCTGAACACTCACGGGCCATCCCTTGGGATACAAAAAGGGTACAAAAATGTTCCCTCTTTGTTCTTAGGCTCTACCACTTGGGCATACTCTTTTCCCTAGCCCGTTCTATGATGGAGACTGCAAGCAACCATATTGTTCATTGTCGGGGCAAAGATTGCATATTCCCATCATTGGAATTGGATGAGATCTACCTCTCGAGCTCCACAAAACTGTATTTTAGGCATCTACTCAGTATGAGGAGTCTGCCATGATGAATATTGTGTTGGATAGACAGAAGCAATAATTACCAAATAAGGTGATGGGGTTTCTCCCCACTACCACTTCCCTGATAGGATCAGTAGTTGTTCTTCTCATATTGCTTCCTCAAATATTTGAGGGAATCTTCGTTCACCTGATTGTAGTATGATGAGGCTCATGTCCGGGTGAAAGGCCCGAACATAGAAGAGGTGGGCTTGGGCGAGCGTCGGTTGGATCTCCCTTGGAATTCTCTTCCAACTTCTACAGAATCAGACACTGAATTCCATGATGCTCTCTAAATATGATCTCGTGATGGTGGAGAGGTACATCAAAAGCTGGAAGGGGTCTTGAGAGCCATCAAATGTTCTAATTAGCGCTCCTACTAAGTCGTCCCATGAGCAGATGCTTTTACACCCAAGTAGTCTGTACCACTGCAGCGTCCTTGCTTCCAGATATAGAACCAGAAGTCTAATCATGACATCTTCATGGATTATGCCATGGAGGGTCGCTAAAGCAGCAACATCTTCAAGGTGCTCTTGGGCCATTCCCTTAGTGCCATTGTATTTTGTCAATGTTTTCAAGGTGCTTTTGGGAATCTCATGGTAACTTTGAAGATTTAGGGGTTCAAAATCATCCCAAATAGGATAGCTTACCCTTGCCATTATAGAAGCAATCAGCAGAGATCACGATTATTACTGCTAAGCCGGAGTCGCTAGATGAACATTCTTTTCCTTGCTTGTGAGGTCAAGGCTACTCATCGAACCTTGATTCCTTCGAGATGTCTTCTTTCAGATTTAAAAATTAGACCTTCAACTAAATAGAGTCACCAGGTGATTTCATAGGATGGAGACAAGCCAGAGATTCACCAAACTCAGGCTTCCTTTAAAATATGGGGACTTTTGGCATGAAGGCACAGGTTTAGGTACCGATCTCTACGACTTAAAGATTTTTGGGTTGAACAGAGTCGCCAGATGCTAAGAGTCTTTTGGTAATGAGAGCATCGATTCTCACTACCACTCAGAAGGTGATACTGATCGGGTCCCACTGGGAACTATTAGAATTGTTGGCCCCAGTGGAGACGGGTTAGAGATTCATGTTCTTAAAATATGGGACCTTGGTCCCATCGGGAGTGCCAAAAACTGTTGGTCATCAAATCTTCCTAGGAAAGGATTTGGGTAAGTGTATGCACCCTAGACCTAGACCAACATTGAAAGGCCAAAGGGAAAATATGCCCCTCATGCCAATATCCAGAGAAAGGCCGGCTCCTATTCTAAATTACTTTGGTGTTTCGAGATAAGGGTGCAGGAAAGAGATAAAAAGAGTAAGGGTGTAGGAAAGAAATAAAGGGAGTAAGGGAAGAGAGATAAATGATTTAAAGTGGGAAAGAATAGGAAGCACGATCACTAATTAATAACTTGAAGCAGCAGCAAGGAACACCAAGAATAAATGAAAGAAACACAATATTAACCCTCCTATGTATCCTTTGGGCGAGTTCCAGGATTATCCTTCTCCCTTTCATCGAAATTTAGGGTTCAGAATAATGACGATTAGGACAAGAAAATATAACAGAAACCACCACCCACCAGGTAGCATAAAAGAAAACCAATATAGCATTTTTCCTCCCCTATGTATCCTTCGGGTGAATTTTAGGGTTTAGTCCCCAATCGCACACCGAAATTTAGGATTCAGAGTAACAGTATGCAAATGAAGACAGACAAAAGAAATAAACATGGAAGGTAGCATACAAGAGATAAATCAAGCCCAAAGCTCTTTAGTATTAATCACAGGACTTCAAGTTACAGTAGCTTTCTAGCAGAAATTTTCCCCATTTATTACATTACAATGCTTGGGTTTTTATAGAGGACCCGACCCTCTGAGTCATTATTACACATAATGGTGAAGTATACTCTTGAGATCTGAGACGTCAGATCCTCGTAGCCCTCGTGACTGAGCTCTCAAATCCATTACCAGAACTAGAAATTATGACCAAGTCAACCATGGAAACATGCATTGATGAGTTGTCTGAGTGTCCTTGGTTTCTGGGTGTAATGCTCGAGTGGCCGCCATGCTTATCGAGCTCTCCTTCAGGGATTGATACTTTGTTTCCAATTTCTAGAAATGAGCAGTGAGCTTACCCAACAAGTAAAAATACATTTATGAGGCACTTGATCGTCTCGATAAAATACTCGGCTTGGAGCACGTGCCCATTTTGAGTCGTCAAAAAGCAACATGTCGCGATATCATGACATTTCTATGTCTTTAGCTTGGTTCTTCTTCTTGCATCACAAAAATATGACATGTTGTGAAATAGCGACATTTCTATGTCTTTGTCCTCTTTCGTTGCCTTTGGCCATGAAAATGCAACATGTCGCGATATCGTGAAACTTTTCCTCTTTTGGTCATGAGAATGCAACATGTCGCGATATCACGACACTTTTCTTCTTTTGGTCGTGATAATGCAACATGTCACGATATCATGACACTTTTCTTCTTTTGGTCACGAGAATGCAACATGTCGCGATATCACGACACTTTTCTTCTTTTGCTCTTTCTCCTTGCTTTGAGCCACAAAAATGCAACATGTCGCGATATCGTGACACTTTTCCTCTTTTGCTCTTTCTCCTTGCTTTGAGCCACAAAAATGCAACATGTCACGATATTGCGACACTTTTTGCCTCTTTTGCTCTTTCTCCTTGCTTTAAGCCATGAAAATGCAACATGTCGCGATATCGCGACACTTTTCCTCTTTTGCTCTTTCTCCTTGCTTTGAGCTGTGAAAATGCAACATGTCGCGATATCGCGACACTTTTTGCTTCTTTTGGCAGAGCTATCTTCTTTGGCTTGTTTGGCAGCAAAGCTCTTCTTCCTCATTTTATGTACAAGGGGGTGGCATGGAAAGCCAAAATTGCTGCAACACTTACAAATACTTTCAAAGCAACAAAAAGAAATACTTTTGCAAAGGGAAACACTATACAAAATTTTGATTTTGATTTTTTTTTTTCTACCCCTTGTGCAATGTGAAAAAATTGTCAACAATAACTAAATGCTTTTAGCTATCTAGAAGTGCTCTAAAATTTGCTTGAACAAAAAAATTATCTTTAAAATATTATCCTAAAGTTAATAAATTTCCTTTTCTATATGCTACTATCCTTAGGAACAGTTCTATACTTTCACAACTATTCATCTTTAGAGAATGTAATTGATTTTGAATATTTAAGATAGTCAATTTATTATTTTCTTCAAATATCTTGGCTAGGGTTTTTCAAGAATTTGCAGAAGTTGCTACTGAACTAATATATGGTTGTATCTCATATATAACCTCAAGATTTATTATTACTAGTGCTTTTGCTTCATCTTGTTCAAACATCTAAATCTTGCTATCACTTATAGTAGGTTTAGTTCTTGTTCCTTTAACAATATCCCAAATATTTTCAACTATCAATATTTCCCTAACTTTTTTTCTATGAAAAGTAGTTAGGTCCTTTAAGAAGTTGGGATTATGTGAGGATGAATTTATTTTATGTCATGATTATATTTGTAGACTACCTTATATCTCCTAAGTTTAGAGTATGTAATCAGGTTTTAAATATTTTTCTAACTCTTAAGTTTTGTATAACTCCTTATATCTCCAAATTATTATGAGTGTACTATAGTCTTGATAAAGTGCTTAGCTTTCTTTAAGTTTCCTTTGAGTAGAGTCCCTAATGTTCAACTACTATAGTTCACCTTATTTTTCCTTATCAATATTTTAATGCACTTTCAACTTGATAAAGTTCTCTATTTTTTAGGATTCTATTGATGGATTTCTTTTGTCCCTTTGATTTTGTATAAGAGACTAGTATAACCAATGATTTCCAATTTTCAAGCAATTTATTGTTTTGCTTCCTATATCCTTTAATTATCAATGGTTTAGTTTTATAAATTTCAATGATGTAAATTTTGATGTAGTACTCCTTATATATCCCTATCTAAAAATTTAGAAAATGATAAAATTTACAAAAATAATGCTTCAATTTTTCAAGGTAGAAACCCTTATATCTCCTAGTTTAATAATTTGTAAATACTATGATATTTGAATCTCAAATAATGCAATTTGAAATAGCTCTTAAACATATAATCTCCTTAGTTTAATGGGATTTCTAAACAATCAATGAATTATCCAAGGTTATAATTTCCTTATATCTCCTTGCAATAATTAGCTAAACTTAATCTTAGAAATAATGTACCTTATATCTCCTTGCACTTGATGGAAATCAAATATTAAATTAATGTCAATATGCCTTTGGTTAATGTGATGTGATATGTTCTAATTGGCTTCTTCCTTGTGTGATTTAAGAGCATTCGAATGTTGTATTTCTCAAACTTCAAAGTATGACACTATGCATTAAATACTTTACGTTCTATGGCATACTCCTTTGCCTTTTTTGGATTTTTCTCTTCTCCTCTCAAATGCTTTTTGACCTGTGAAAGCTTGATATGCACAGTCTATTCAGGAAGGGCTGAAAATCATGCCACATATCATTTACATTGCCCTTGAACATAGAACTCCCTATTAGGTAATACAAAGACCTCCAGTATTTATAATAAATTGATTTACATGGCACAAATGTTATCTCTCCCTATGGACATTGAAGCAATGATTTTTATTCCCTCCTTCTTGTATGGAGTGTTATAAAATACTATAGATAGTGGGTGGCATAGGTGTAAGTATTATTTAAGACTTGCGTGAAATATTTCTCCTAAAGTATTATGTAGATTTTGTAGGTGCTCTTATCCTTTGTTCCAAGTGGCACAATATTTCTTTGTTTGTTTATGATAAGTGGAGGCTACTTCTTTGCATGTAATCTAGTGCTCACTCTTCTCTTTTGTTCTTGCCAACTCCTTCCAAATTGTTTGTCTTCTATTGTAACAACATTGATTTTTATTGAAATATAACATATGGTGGCTCCTCCCTATGGTGGTTGCTCGTCCAAGCTTCTTTTCTCTTATTCTTGGGTAATACTTTGATGTTATTCTCCTTTATTCTTATCTATGTTACATTATTCTTCTTGCATTATTCACCTTTCTATTGATGATATGTTGTCCTTACATAGTATTATTCCTTGTTACAAGTTTCTTTTACAATATTGTAGGTGCCACTTTCATGCGACTTTGGTACTAAATGTGGTCTTTAGACACCTTAATTAATATGACTTTGAGCCCATAGTTAGCTCTTTATCCTTTGCACCCAAGCTTATTGTTTAGACTTGATAATACTACCGCTTGATAACAACAACTTTCACACTAAATTGGTGTCTTAATACACTTCAACTATTATCTTATTTTTCTATGTAGGAAAATATAAATATGGTGCTATTATGGATTGCAAATAAATCTACTATAAACTAAGATAGAATAGCTTAGTTGCACCAATGTTTTGTAGAACTTCTTAGTTTCTTTATGTATATTTACTTCTTGTCTCTAATATGGTAGCTTCTTCTCTATTCCTTGGTGGTTGTAATACTCCTTTAGTAGCTTCTATTCACCAAGACTTGCTATAGTTTTTCCTGCACTTAATGGTGTCTTTTGACACTTCAACTCAACCTTATTTTGTACACTATTATTCCTTTATTTTTTAATACTTAATGTGCTTTAATACCTCTTATAAATAAATTATATTAAAAACTATCAATTTTTTCCTCATTGCTTCTTTTAATCAACTTTTTAACACTAGTTTTAATATATTTTACAGGTTTTAACCTTGTAAATGTAATCTTATACAGTTCCTTTAAGACTTAAAATTTAAAACTTCCTTTTGTAACTTTGTATGTTGAATTATATATTGGTGATTAATATCACCTAATTGTTTTCCTTTTTTGATGAATTTTTAGCTCTTCATTTCTATCCAAAACAACTCTTTAACTCACCAATTTGTAGCTTTAATACTCATTTAACTTTCTACCTAAAAATGTGGTTTGATGACTTCAAATATCCTCCAAGATGCTCTATATGAATCTAAAAATTATATATATTAATGTTTCCCAAATTGTTTCTTTCTTGTTGACCTCAAATCTTAAATTTTCAGATTATAGTGCAATCGATTTCTCCTCTGATTTGTTGTCTTTGAATATCCCAAATTTGGTAGGAAACTCCAAATTGTAGCTTAAAAATTTTCTTCTAGAAATATTCAATTTTATACTATAAAAAATCAGCAAACTCCTTTATCCATATCATCCTTCAAATCTTCAATGGCAATATTCAAATATCTCATACTTGGTGGCTTCTTTTAGCTCCTTTCTCCTTCAACCTCCTTGTTGAACTCTGAATTCAATCTTGGCTTATCTGCTGGCCTTCTTCTCAAGAATCTATTTGGAATATTCAATATATAGCTTGTTGCTTAAAGTACTAGATTGATTCCAAAGAATCTATTCTTCCTAGCTCTTGTAGGAAGCTTCCCAAATTTCTTTGAGTCAACTTTTTCTACAAAAAAGTATTAGAAAATGATAATAGTAAATCTTTAAATCTATAGATAATGAATCTTCACTAGTTTATTTGTCAATATAGTGGAATAAATTCTGATTCCTAATATTCATGAGTCTTTTTGGAACTCTATGGAAATACTTTATCCAAATGTAATTTCATAGATTTCCTAGCTACTCTCGAACTCTCTTGTGGATCTCTCTATTTTCTATTTATCTACATTGTTATCTAATACCAATGTTAGATTTTGATGATATATATTTAAGGAATTCCAATCACAAGATGTAAAATGACCAAGCAATATTATAACAATGGTAATGATAATATAATATGTAGGAAAACTATATGATAAACTTTTACAATAAATTAGAAAATAGCCATTAATGAAATATCACAAAAATAGTACAATGTAATGTAATGGAGGACTTGAACACTCCAAAAATTATGTATGATCTACATTGTACCTACTATCATCTACCATTATCACTACTCACTTCAATATTCTATCTAGCAATTGCTTCACTCTTTCAAATTCCTATATAGAGAGATATGTCCCTTAGCATTTCATCTACCCATGACTCTTCATATACCTATCCTATGACTCATATACATGTGGACTACATAGACATTTACATTCTAACTCTTGTGCATTTATTACATTGCATAATTTAACCACTCAAACCTTAATATAAGATAAATTCCTAGTCTAAAGATGTACCCTAGGTGGTACATTGGCATGTACCAAATAATGTAATATATTTCAATAGAATTTTTTAGGAGTACAATTTTTTTTTATTTTGGGGTTAGTCTATTTCAATTATTGTTTTGATCTAATATTTGATATACTTCATCCATAAGATTTTTCAAAAGGCCCGAAACACCAATACATGGGCACAGGTACTAGAGGTGCACAAATGGATCAACAAATGACTTCAAAAACCAAAGAGTGACTTAATTGGGCATTCAAATAGCTAATTCACTAGGTCAAAAAATCATTGATAGATTGAGTCAGTTGTGAAATGATATTAGTTATCTCAAGGTCTAAATGACACTTGAATACAAAAAACAAAATGAATCTATAGAATTTGTGATAGGGGAGTAGAAAGAGATAAAGTATAAATTAATAAAAAAAATTGTTGAAAGTGAAAATATATCACAGTTAGCACTTATGCATACAATTTGTGTCATCATATTGAGCATAAGAGAGAAGGTTTGAGTAACCTATTGAGTAACCTATGAAGGGAAATGAACAACACATATTTCAATAACAATATGTACAAATTTCCCAATTTTGAATTTATAAAATTTGATGGGATGGATCCTAATTGATGGTTGTATCAAGTAGAGTAGTATTTTAGTCTTCATAATAGTGCATATTTCAATTTTGAATCTGATGCCTTATAGCCATATCAATGGGTGAGAAAAATTCATCCAAATATTACTTGAGAAGAATTTGAAAAATAATCACTTGATTCAGTTCTAGTGAATATGAGGACTTCATAGGAGCTCTATTTAAACTAAAATAGACCTCAACTATTAGAATTGGTAAACCACACTAATGTCTTGAGTCAATACTTTTTTTAATTTTATTTTATTAGTGGATTAAAAGATGATTTTTAGGCCAAGGTTAAATTATTCAAACCACAAAGCTTAGTGTAGAAAATAGGATTTTTTAGGTTAAAAATTTTAAATTTACTACTTAGAGACACACCTCCAAATTTCCATAATCACAACCTCCAATTCCATCTAAGTCAACAATAAATCTGTCTAATAAATCACCCACCATAAATTGATTGACTTAAGAAGAGATGAAAGCTTGTAGAGCATAAAGGCTATATTATAATTGTGATAAGAAGTATTCCCCTAGACACAAATATATGTAGTAAAAAAATTATTTGCTTGATTTGGATGAGTCATCAATAAAATCAAAGAGAAGCATCAAGAAGAGGATAAAATAGAGGATCCTAAAACACAAGAGGAACCTTGACCAAAAAATTTAGTACATGCGTTAGCATAAATAGCTACTCACAAACTATGAAAATGATAGGGCACTTCAAAGGACAACATATTATAATTCATATTAAATTTAATAGCACGCACAATTATATTGATCATAGAGTGGGAAAGCATACAAATTATAATATAAATACTTGTAATTCCTTTTAAGTCATGATCACCAATGGAGGAAACTTTCCTTATAAGGATAATTGTAAAAATATCAAAATACAAATAGAGGAATATTATTAAGGATGATATTTTTATCCTTCACTTGGGATGGTGTGATGTTGTATTGGGAATATAGTGGCTCTAAATATTGGGACCAATAGTCTAGAATTTTTAAACTATAGATGAAATTCAAATATTATGGAATTGAATATACTCTAAGGGAATGATAGAAGGTGATACTCAAAATTTTTCATATCATAGGATGGAGAATCTATTAAAGAAGTCATATAATGGAATTATGGCACAATTGTTTACTATACAAGACCCAATTAGTAATAAAAGGGAGCTGCAGGAGGAACTACAACTTTCAAAAAAGCATGCATTTATATTTGAGGAACCTAAGGGACTATCACCTTTTCATACTCATAATAATTCAATTCAAATTATTCTAGGTAGTCTCCCATCTACCTATATGTCCAAAGATTAAAAAAAATGAGAAAATGATGCAAGAATTGCTTATAACATGGATTATTCAACCAAGTGTTAGTTAATATTCGTCTCTAGTATTTTTAGTACATAAAAAGGGTGGGTCTTGGTGGTTGTGTACATATTTCTAGTAACTTCATAAAATAACTTTTAAGCACAAATTTCCTATTCCTATAATAGATGAATTATTTAATGAATTGCATCGCACTAAATAATTTTCAAATTTGGATTTATGTTCAATCTTGATGTCTTTTCAGCCAAATTAAATCATAGATCCCACTATCTAGGAACATATATAAAGCCAAATATTGGAACATTTAATTTTTAAACCAATATAAATGAATAGAATATTCATAAAATATAACAATATTGATATAATCCAATGAAAAAACTTATTATATATGAATCAAATATAAAAGATCTATTTTACAATATTTTTTGATGATACATACATGAAATTGTATCTCCATAATATAACCATAGAAGGTGATTCTTCAATAATTGATCTATTTCTCTCCTTACATGTATAGGATATGAATCCTTTCCTATTCCACACATAATACAAACCTCCCATGTCTCTTGGCTTTACATATTGCAACATACATGTGACTATTCCATTGCAAACTTGATACATACACACATAACTATTGACCAACCTATATGATACATTGCACACTTCTACACACTTGTACACTTTATTACATAAAAATTGCACACCTTATTACATACACTTGTACTCATCCTACACATTAAACTATATTTTAGGTAAAATGTAAATTGTACACCTAATCTAATGATTCACACCTTATTCTAATATTTATAAGATTATAATAGTACCATGTGAGTACATTCACTTCTACCAAATAATACAATATAATTCAACAAGGATACCATCATATTATAATTAAAGAATAATACTTTCCTAAACTACCTTTAGAACTCATGAAGGATACTACAAATATTTAGTTATGTTTGACCAATGCACCTTAGACCTTCCAATGTCTTATAAATGTAGTATTTAATCCCTTTTGCAAATTTATTAAACATTTTCTTTGATGATATTCTAATTTATAGTCACACCTACGAAGAGCATCTCAAAAATTTGGATCAGGCCTTGCAAATTTTAGTAGAGAATAAAATATATGCAAAGAGGTTAAAATATTATTTTAACATTCAAGAGGTAGAGTACTTAGTTCACATTGTATCAAATAGATGAGTTAAAGTAGATGCAAAGAAAATCCAAGATATACATGAATGGCCAAAGCCTCAAACAATCAAGGGTGTTTGAGGTTTCCTAGCTATCATTGGGTATTATTAGAATTTTGTTCAAAAAAATGATAAATTGTAGCCTCATTAAGATATATGTTGAGGAAAAATTCATTCATTTGGTCAAAACTAGAAAAACAAGCTTTTCAAGATCTAAAACAAACCATGATATCAACGTAAATGTTAGCAACACCTAATTTTTGCAAAATTTTATAACTGAGAGTGATGCTTTAGGTAGTGGTAGTGGAATTTTTTCAGAGATACCTCATTGGGCATCACTTTTCAATCAAAATAGAAGACCAAAGTCTTAAGTACCTCTTGGATTAGAGGGTGGCTTCACTAACACAATAAAATTAGATCCTAAAACCATTGGGGTATGATTATACAATCATTTATTTAAAATAAAAGGATATGATAGTGGTAGATGTACTTTTATACCAGTATGAAGATCAAAGTATGTTGTATGCTCTATCAATACCACTTTCATAATAGGTCAAACAATTTAGAGAAGATATGACTACGGATTCAATTTTTTTAATATTTGATTCAACAATTCTAAAATGCTCCCAATTCATGCCTTGGATATGCATGTGATGGATGTCACTTGATATATTATGATCATCCTATCATTCTTAAAAATTTATAAATTCATGAATTCACATTATAGGAAATGCATGCATCACCTATTATAGAAAATTTATGATTTATAAAAACTTAGCAAAGGGCTAAAAGAACTTTCTTTAAAATGGAATGAAGAAGGAAATTCAAGCCTTTATGGTAGAACATAATACATACCAATAGATGAAGGGAGAATTATTTTTCACCCTAGGTATGCTTCAACCTGCTTCAATTTGTTCCAAATTTGGCATTGATATAAACATATATTTCTATGGATTTCATTGAAGGATTTATAAAGTTAAAGGTAAATTAGTCATTTTGGTGGTAGTGTATTGTCTCATAAAGTATACTCATTTTTATCCTTAACCCATACTTACACAACCTCTATAGTTGATAAAATATTCCTAGACTCCACCATTTACCTTCACAATATGATCAAATCTATGTTGGAAATTTTGAGTATATTGTTGTCATTGATGTCAAAGAATTAATGGCATAAGTTAATGATATTAGTTATCATTTATGTCAAGGAAAATAAAGGTTAAATGATTTTACCATGGTGGCATTTGAAAAAGAAAAAGAAAAAATGATTTATGGTGGTAAAGTTTTTTTCTAAAAAAAGGTCCAAAGGAAAAATTATAATATTTAAATCCTTGAGGATTTAAATAATTATAATAATTAAAAAATAAAATTGAGCACAAAAAATTTATTTGATTTTAAAATGTGTTTACATCAAGGACCATGCCAAATTTATTATATATAATTCTAAGCCAAGGTGGAGAAATATTATTTTTGGAAGAAATAATCATGTGCCTAAGTTTTGTTTGATTTGTAGTAGAGAAGGAAAATATTTTTTTTGCATATCTATGTAGAGAACACAATACAAAGAAGAGGACCAAGATTTGGTTCCATATGGGAAGGTAGCCCAGATGATAGAACCCACGAAGCAAGGGTGTGGTAAAAAAGAGGTATCAAGTTCGAGATGCGACGGTAGAAGGTGATAACATTTCTTTTGGAAAACCTCTTGATTTGTGGTGGAGTTTGGGTATAAAGGACAGTGATCATATTTTGGTGTTGTGTGGGTTTCTATCCGACATGGTGGCCTAGCCGATGGCTAAGGTGCTGGCTATCAAGCAGCGCAGACTCAAATCACAACGACAGGTAGTGGCAAGGGAATAATTTTTGGAAAATTATTTTGTGCCCAAGTCAAAGGTATGTGCATGCGCTTATTTAGGGAGACATAAGAAGAAATAATTTTTGCATTTAATTTTCAATTAAAAGGGTTTAAAATTGATGGTTTAATTTTTGAATAAAAATATGAAGTGGAATTCTTGTTAATTTTCTTAGGTATGAGATAAAATGATGCTTTAATGGTATTTTTGGAAATTTGAAGTGCTTTAATTCATTTGTATCAAGGAGGTATAA
The DNA here is from genome assembly GCA_028583015.1 of Wollemia nobilis. Lineage (NCBI taxonomy): Eukaryota > Viridiplantae > Streptophyta > Pinopsida > Araucariales > Araucariaceae > Wollemia > Wollemia nobilis. The sequence goes on from JAQPPZ010017235.1 coordinate 22,193,513, forward strand.
GGTGTAAATGAAAAATTTATATGTGTAATTTGTGGCTTTGTTGGATTGAACATTATTTTATAAGATTAGGAGTAATAAGGTGTAAAAGTGGCTTGATTATTTTAATGTATTTCTTGTATTATGAAAAGGAATTTTGATAGATTTTGTTGAGTTTTAATGCATCATATTTGAAAAAAAAATAAGAGTTAAATTCATATTTCATTGAGCATTTTTTTAAGCTGAAAATTCATGTGGATATTTTGAGAAATTATCTTGCAATCTAACCTTTGAAGTGGCATTAGAAAAATCGATTAATTGTGAGACAGGTTTTGAAGACATATCTCCATAAGACTAAATTAAGAGGTATGGGCACATCATCCCTTGTTTAAAGTGTTTGTTGAAGTGAATTTTTTAGAACATAAGGTGGAGTAAAAAGGATTGTTTGATAAGCATTGTTGGAAATATTTGAGTTAGGATTTGTGCTTCATTATTGAATATTTTGGAGACAATTGGGATTGAATTTGAGAAAAATATGTGCTTCTATTATTAAAAGAGTTTAAGAAATTTGTGGTAGAGATTTTGAACTACTTGTGCTAGGGTTGAAGACAAGTTAGTGCATATTTATGAATTTTTTTAAACATTGGTTTTAGAGATATTGATTGCAATTGTGGAAGTGTTTGAGATTAATTTTATGAAGGGAAATTGTGCATTAGTGTGGTTGATCTTTGAGAGAAAATTTACAAGAAAGATAGAACAGTTTTGTGAAACAAGTTATACATTATTATTATTTTTATTTGAAAGGGATTTTGCAAGAGAAAGAGATTGGTTTATTTATTACAAGATTTGTGAGTGTGAAACATATTGAGTTTTTGATAGAACGTATCATTCTCTATATATTCTAGAGGTTAAATGAATTCTAAGGAGAATTTATCAGTTTTTAATAAAGATTTTTGAAAGAAATTTAAGTTGTGTTTTGTATGCAAGATTTTGATTTATTTGAGTAGGTTTTGTGAGTAGCATTGAAGGCAGATTTAAACAAGTCTTTTGAGAAGACTTGGGGTAGATTTAAGAGCAGGTTTGATTTCTAATTTGTTCAATATTTTTTTTAAGGCTTGGGATAGATTTGAGAGCAGGTTTGATTATTGATTTGTTCAAGCCTTGTGTTAAGGATTGTGGTAGATTTAATATAGAATTGAGAGCAAATTTGTGAATAGATTTTGGTGCATATTTGTAAGCAGAGTTAGAGCAGATTTATGCTAGACTTGGGATAGAGTTTGGTATAGATTTTTAAGCATAGTTAGATTTGATTTTTTCTAGACTTGGGATAGATTTTGGTGCATATTCATGAGCAAAGTTAGAGTAGATCTATGCTATAATTGGGATAGATTTTAGTGTAGATTTGAGATAGATTTGTGAGTAGGCTTTGAAGGTGATGGAGCAAAGAGGATAGAGGTCTCCAATGGATATAGGTCCATCAGCTAGAGTAGTGGGGACAAATATCTCATGTGGAGAGAGATGCACACACCATAGTAGTGGGGGTAGAAGTCTTCTAGAAGTTCACCAACCAGAGTAGAGGGGATAGAGTTCTATTGTGGATAGAGTTCCATAAACCAGAGCAAGGGGATAGAGTTCTCCTATGGATAGACATCCATAAAATAGAGCAAGGGGATAGAGTTCTCTTGTGGATAGATATCAATGAATAAGAGAAAGGGGAAAGAGTTCTCCTATGGAGTAAGATCCATGAACCAACTAGGGAGATATAGTTCTTCTATGTAGAGAGATCCATGAACTAGTTGAGGAGATAGAGTTATCCTAGATCAAGTTCCACAAACCAGAGCAAGGGGATATAGTTCTCCTATGGAGATATATCCATAAATCATAGCATAGGAGATTGATGTCTCATTTGGATAGAGTTCCATAAACATTATAATAAGGAATTGATTCCCAAGATATTTGTTGAGAAAATTTAGAAAACAAAATTCTTTGTGGAGTAGCCCACATTGGGTGAACCACATTAAATTTATGTCTCTTGTGTGTGATGATTTGTACATTACTTTAAAAACTACTATTTATATTGCCATTGATAATATTGGATAATATTATTTGGGAAAGAAAAGTAAAATTTGATCTTATATTGTTCACACCCCTCTCAGTATAAGTTTATTTTCTACAATTGGTATTAGAGTGGTTTTCTTCAAAAAAGTCTAACATCTTGAAGGAAGAAAGTATAGGAACACATATGGCATATCAGAATAGATCTTCATCAAATAAGGTACCATTGTTCAATGGGAACAATTATGCTTTTTGGAGCATAAGAATGAAGACTTACTTGAATGCACAAGGATATAAGTTATGGAAATTTATTGAGGATGGATTCACACCGACAACTACTCCTCCCATAGATAAATATGGTAAGATGTTACAATTGAATAATTCCAAGGCTATGAATACAATTTTAAGTGGATTATGTGAAGCAAAATTTATGAAAGTTATGCATTAAAAATCAACAAAAGAGATGGGAAAAATTAAACCAAACATATGAGGGAGATAAAAATGTCAATATGGCAAAACTATAAAACCATAAGAAAATGTTTGAATATTTAAAGAGGGAAGACAAGGAAGATATTGCTACATACTTACTTTATGCATATGATGTTATTAATACCATGCATGGACTTGGATTTAAAATTGAAGACTCCAGTGTTGCTCAGAAAGTATTATGGGCACTTCCTATGAGGTATGAGGGAAATGTTTCTACTATAGAAGAGCTGAGAGATATTGAAAATTTGACTATGGATGAGTTACATGGAATTCTTATAGCTTATGAGATGAGAATAGTAAAGGATTCCAACTCAAAGAAAGAGGCAACTTTCAAAGCATAAAAGAAGACAAAATACAAGAAACTAGAATCAAGTGGTGAGTCAAGCAGTGATGAAAAATCTAACTATGGTTAAAAAAACAAGGACTTAAGAAAGCACAAAGGTAAAAAAATAGTGAAATGTTTTAACCGTGGTAATTTTGGTCACTATGCATCTAATTGTCTAGAAGCTGGAAGCAATAGAAGTGAAGAGAAACAAGATCATAAGAAAAAGGAAGGAGGAAAATACATGTATGAAAGTAAAAATAGGTATGGTCAAAGCAAGAATGAAAAGAAGTTCTTTTGAAAGCACAAAAAGAGTTTCTATGTTAACAAGGGAAGCAAGGCTTCAAGTGACAATGATGAAAGACTCTCAGATAGTGAAGAAGAAGAAATACTATTTTTGGCAATAGAATAGAAAGAAAATACTCTACTGAAGATAATATCGAAGAGTATGAAGATGCTCTTGGAGACCAAGAAGTAGAGAAAGATTCAAAAAATGAAGAAGAAGGCACAGTAGATCTAGAAGCAAAACTTATTATTGTTCTCAGAGAATTGAAAAAGGTTAGAAAGTAAAATTCAAGACTAAAGACTCAAGAATGTGAGGAAGAAAAATAAAAGCTTCTATAAGACCTGAAAAACTCAAAAGCTAAAGCAAGAAAAATTAAAGAGGTCATGAGTAAAAATTTAGAGGTAAAAGAATTAGAATGTGAAAAATTAGAATATAGGGTAGTTTCACGAAGGATAAAAGTGAAATATTATAAGGATAAGCTACATAGGTTTGGGAAAATTTCAAAGACTTTGGATAAGATTATCAATGCATAAATATATTCATCTATCAAGATAGGACTTGGTTTTGAAGAATGACAAGAGAAACAAGAAGAAGGGTCAAGCTTAAGCTCAAAATAGGAAGAAGGTTTAGAGCAAGAGAGTGAAGAAGAAATTAAGACTTATGTGGATAAGTTGAAGAATAGAAGATTCACTAATAAAATAAACAATACACAAACAAGAAACATGGATTATCATAGAGAAGGCAAATAAAGGACTAAGATACCAGAGGGTTCAAGATAATATTTCTTCAATGGACATTATTTTTCATGTAATCGATTTGGTCGCAAGGCTATGCATTGCAGGAGTAATGGAAAGAAAGAGTATGGCCTCACTAAAAGAAATGTCAACTTTCAAATATGGATATTCCTTCCAATGGAATTGCTACTCCTATAATCGATTTGGGCATAAAGCAATCCACTACATGGTTCATGACATAAATAAGTATGGCTTAACCAGGAGGAAATTTAAGATATTTGTACCTTCCAAGAACTACAACATGAAGTGTTACATGTGTAATAATATTTTGCATAAGTCCAAGTTGTGTAGAACAGAGATTCCATAACTTCCAAAGACAAGCAAGAATAAGGACACTCAAAAGTATTAAAAGGGTATGTTGAAAAGGAAGGTAGACAAAGAGTATTGTATGCTGGGAGTAGAGATACTTCCACCCAAAAAGTAATCACCTCAAGGAGAGGAGGTGGGGAGGGGCCTGAGATAAGAGTCTTATATTTAGTCTCAAAGGATTCCCTTTGTAATTTATGTCAAAGGGGGAGATATTTGACTAAGGGGGAGAGCATTCAGTCAGGGGGAGAAGATTTGGAATCAAGTGGTTTGGAAAAAAGAATTTCTAGAAAAGGGTTGCCATAAATGACAAAGGGGGAGATTGTTGGAAATTTTGAGTATATTGTTGTCATTGATTTCAAAGAATTAATGGCATAATTTAATGACATTAGTTGTCATTTATGTCAAGGAAAATAAAGGTTAAATGGTTTTACCATGGTGGCATTTACAAAAGAAAAAGAAAAAAATATTTATGGTGGCAAAGTTTTTATCCTAAGAAAAGGTCCAAAGGAAAAATTATAATATTTAAATCCTTGAGGATTTAAATAATTATAATAATTAAAAAATCAAATCGAGCGCCAAAATTTTATTTGAAAATAAAATGCACCAATGTCAAGGACCATGTTAAAATTATTATATATAATGCTAAGCCAAGGTGGAGAATATTTTTTTTTTGGAATAAATAAGCATGTGCCTAAGTTTTGTTCAACTCACAGTAGAAAAGGAAAAGATATTTTTTTTGCATATTGAGGTAGAACGTGACATAAAGAGAAGGGGAATAAGCTTTTATTTCATCTGGGCAGGTATCCTAGATAGTAAAACCTGTAGTGCTAGGGTGTGGTAGAAGAAAGTCTTGAGTTTGAGATGCAGTGGTAGCAAGGTGATAACGTTTTGTTTGAAAAACATCTTGATTTGTAGTGGAGTTCAGGTATAAAGGAAAATGTGCACCTTTTGGTGCTATATGGATGGCTAGCCCACACGGTGGCCTAACCGGTGGCTAAGATGCTGGCCAACAAATAGTGCAAGGCAATAATTTTTTGAAAATTATTTTGTGCCCAAGTTAAATGTATGTGCCATGCGCTTATTTAGGGAGACATAAGGAGAAATACTTTTTACATTTAATTTTTAATTAAAAGGGTTGAACAATGATGGTTTAATTTTTGAATAAAAATATGAAGTGGAGTTCTTGTTAATGCTATAAGGTATGAGATAAAATGATGCTTTAAGGGTCTTTTTGGAAAATTAAAGTGTGTTAATTCATTTGTATCAAGAAGGAGGTATAAGATGTAAATGAAAAATTTATGTGTAATTTGTGGCTTTGTTGGATTGAACATTATTTTACAATATTAGGAGTAATAAGGTGTAAAAGTGGCTTGATAATTTTATTGTATTTCTTGTATTATGAAAAGGAATTTTGAGAGGTTTTTTTGAGTGTTAATGCATCATCTTTGAAAAAAAAAGAAGAGTGATCGAATATCAAACTCAGATTTCACTGAGCATTTTTTAAGCTGAAAATTCATGTGGATATTTTGAGAAAGTATCTTGCAATCTAACCTTTGAAGTGGCATTAGAAAAAATCAGTTATTTGTGAGACAATTTTTGAAGATATATCTCCATAAGACCAAATTAAGAGGTATGGGCACATCATCCCTTGTTTAAAGTGTTTGTTGAAGTGAATGTTTTGGAACATAAGGTGGAGTGAAAAGGATTGTTTGATAAGCATTGTTGGAAATATTTGAGTTAGGATTTGTGCTTCATTATTGAATGTTTTGGAGACAATTGGAATAGAATTTGAGAACAATATGTGATTCTATTATTAAAAGAGTTTAAGACATTTGTGCTAGATATTGTGAACTACTTGTGCTAGGGTTGAAGACAAGTTAGTACATCTTTGTGAAATATTTTAAACATTGGTTTGAGAGATATTGATTGCAATTGTGGAAGTTTTTGAGATCAATTTTGTGAATGGAAATTGTGCATTAGTTTGGTTTATGTTCGAGAGAAAATTTTTAAGAAAGATAGATCAATTTTGTGAAACAAGTTATACATTGTTTTGATTTAATTTTAAAGGTGTTTTACAAGAGAAAGAGATTGGTTGATTGAGTACAATATTTGTGAGTGTGAAACATATTGATTTTTTTATATAAAATATCATTCTCTATATGCTCTAGAGGTTAAACGAATTTTAAGTAGAATTTTTTTGTGTTAAGAAATTTTTTTGAAAGAGATTTAATTTGTGTTTTATATGCAATTTTTGGAGTTATTTGAGTAGGTTTTGTGAGTAGCATTGATTTCATATTTGAGCAAGTCTTTTGAGAAGGCTTGGGGTAGATTTGAGAGCAGGTTTGATTGTTGATTTGTTCAAGCTTTGTGTTAATTATTGGGGTATATTTGAGAGCAATTTTGATTGCTGATTTGTTTGAGCTTTGTGTTAAGGCTTGTGGTAGATTTGAGAGAGAATTAAGAGTAAATTTTGTGAATAGAGTTTGGTATATATTTGTAAGCAGAGTTAGAGCAAATTTATGCTAGACTTGGGATAGAGTTTGGTGCAGATTTGTAAGTAGAGTTAGAGTATATTTGTGCTAGACTTGGGATATAGTTTGGTGAAGATTTGTGAGTAAATTTAGAGCATATTTGTGCTAGACTTGGGATAGAGTTTGGTGTAAATTTAATATAGAGTTGTGAGCAGGCTTTGAAGGTGACAAAGTAGAGAGAATAGAGGTCTACAGTGGATAGAGATCCATCAACTAGAGTAGTGGGGATATATGTCTCCTATGGAGAGATATCCACAAGCCAAAGAAGTGGGAGCATAAGTCTTCTAGAAGTTCACCATCCAGAGCAGAGGGGATAGAGTTCTTATATGGATAGATTTCCATAAACCAGAGTAAGGGGATAAATTTCTCATATGGATAGATATCCATAAACCATAGCAAGTGGATAGATTTCTCCTATGGATAGATATCCATAAATTAGAGCAAGGGAAAAAAGTTCTCCTATGGAGTAAGATCCGTGAACTAGTTAGGGAGATAGAGTTCTTCAATGGAGAGATATCCATGAACCAATTGAGGGGATAGAGTTCTCCTGTACCAAGTTCCACAAACTAGAGTAAGGGGATAGAGTTATGCTATGGAGAGAGATCCACAAATCACATAATAGGGTATTAGTGTCTCCTTTGGATAGAGGTCCATAAATATTGTAATAGGGAATTTATTCCCAAGATATTTGTTGAGAAAATTTAGAAGAAAGATTTTCTTCGTGGAGTAGCCCACATTGGGTGAACCAAATTAAATTTGTCTCTCTTATGTGTGATTATTTAGGCATTGCTATGATTACTGCTATTGATATTACCATTTATAATATTAGATAATATTGTTTGGGAAAAAAATAAAAGTTGATCTTATACTGCTCACCCCCCTCTCAGTATAAGCAAATGTTCTTCAATATATTATTTATTGAGACCCTAATTTTACAAGTTACTTTTGACAATAACTATTTAAATTATAGGGAACTCATCTAAAAATGAGTTTATCATTCCACCCTCAAATAGATGGCCAAATTGATATTTTCAACAAATGTTTAGAAATACATATTTATCGGTTTGCTTTAGAACATACTACATAATGGGATAAACGGTTTCTTCTAGTTGAATGGTGGTATAACACTTCATATCATACACCTACTAAGATCATTTTGTTTAAAGTAGTATATGGAAACATACCATTGAAACCTTTCTCCTACATTCCAAGCAATTATAGAGTTCAGGTTGTAGATACCACTCTTTGTCAACATGCAACACTCCTCCAATAGCTCAAGGAGAATTTAGAGATGGATAAGAATCATATGCATCAACATCATCTTGAGCATAATTTTAACATAGAGTATATGGTATTTCTTTGTATACTACCATACAAACTATCATTTCTATAACTTCATGGATGTTAAAAACTTACTACCAAATTCTATAGTGCTTATCAAGTCTTCTAGGAAATTAGTGTAGACACCTATAAACTTGACCTACTACCCACCTCAAATATCCATCTAGTATTCCATGTGTCTTAATTGAAGAATATCATTGAAAGCAATATACATGCTTAATTAGAATTATCTAAGCTAGGTGAAGAAGGATTCATTATTCTAGAGCCTAAATAAATTCTAGAATTTTTTTATTGCACTCTTCATAATAATATGATCATAAATGTTATTATATAATGATAGATATTACAACTAGAAGGCGTCATTTCACCAGCTTCAACAATAGTTTTCTCATCTTAATATTTAAGGAAAAATATTTTTTTTAAGGGGAAGGGCATGTTAGGGTCCATCCTAACATTATTATGTAATGATCTCATTATAATATTATTATGTAATACATTGTAATGTGTATGTGGAACTTGAGGTGTCTATACATATGAGTCCCTTTGATGTAACCAACATAAAATATGTAATTAAATATTTAGTGGAAGTTTCTAGCTTGGGTCCTTAGTTGCACATGATACTGAATATTGATATTTAGAATTAAAGATGAAAAAGTCTTGAAAAAGGAAGAGAATTGATGGAATGTAGGAATTCTATTCATATTGTATCAAAGTTCTACTTCTAAGGATGTTTCTCCATTCAAGAGGCTCTACTTTCTGATTCTATTTTACTCAATAAAGTTGATACATTTTTTTTTTGTAACTAGTAATAGATATATTAAGCAGGTTTTGATTGGGACCCAAAACTAGAATACATAATATTATAGCTAAACAACCATAGGGTAGATATCACAAGAATATAAAAAATACCCATGGCTAGAAAAACGACAAAACAAAATAAAAGCCAAAACACTTGATACATTTTCATTTGTATTGCAATATTATTAATTTTATTTCCATTAATTATGTTATTTATTATAATCGTTGTTAGATTTCCATGTAGATTAATTCATAAGAATATTTATCCAAGATTAGGAATAAATCAAATATATACCATTAATAAATAATAATAATAATATCTCACAAATATAACTCAAATGTACACAATATCCAACTATCACAAGAATAATTCAGCTCAATTATATTGCATGGAGCTTTGTCTCTAGTATAAAATTTTACTTGAATTTTTAGTTCCTTAATTATTTCTCTCCTCAAATATCCGATAGATGTAGTCTTTCATATTTCTCTCATAAATACAAAACTCTCATATTGTCACATATCATGTGACTCTTCATTCTCTATCCTGACACCTTGCACTTTGTCTCATATTGACACATACATTAGTTAAAATATAAATCAACAACAAAACTAATATATTACAAGGGTATAAAATAATTTAATACTTCCAACACCCCCTTGTATTACATTATTTTATAGGAAGTATTTTTACCTTAATTCTTTAATTCTTCTTTCTTTATTCTTTAGCTCTATCTCTAGCATGGCTAGATATATAACCTCCATTAGGTATTCCTTTATAAATTATCTATATACCTCTAGATAAATGTATTTGATTCACCTTTGGATATCTACATCTAGATCACTACCAGTAGATCTGCCTCTAGATCACTACCTTTTGGTCTCTACCTCTAGATCACTTCCACTAGATCATTGCCTCTATCATTGACTGACTTCCATTAGATTATTACCTCTGGGTCACTACATCTAGAAATTTACCTCTAGGTTACATCTAGATTATCATTACCTCTAGATCATTCATAAAATTATAATATTTATAGGATCATAATTACAAATACTTTCACTCTAGACCATCTTCCAAGCTAAGCTTAGGTTATTCATTTTATATTTCTTCATGATAAGACCATTATCATTTAATAAAATTTTATTATACTTGGTTTTCTTTTGTATAAACCATACAATATTCCTTTTATCTTATCTCATTCATTCATTCTTATCCATCCACAATCCTATTTTAATCTATAGTCTTTCTTTTTTCTTTTAGACAAAATATTTGTGAATGATTATGTCCACAAATTTCACAACTATGTATGTTCCAATATAATTCTATCTTATATCTATATCTACCACAATTATTACATCTATTCTCTATGATTACATCTATTCTCATGATTGATTGTAAGACTCTCTTTTCCTTCGTTAATGTATCATTTTGTTCTTCAATTTTTTCTATCATATTTTGAGTACAATATTTTAAATTTTACAACATTTTATTAGTTAATTCTAGTGAGTCATCTTGAATGTATATTTGTTCTTCTTGAAAACAAAAGGTTTCTATTTCAATTGTTTTTGACAAGTCATTTTTTGTATTTCTATTTTTTGATTATTTATTTTCTATTTCACTTACTTTTTCTTCTTAATGTTTCTTTGAAGTTGTCAACCCTATAACTCCCTAGGTTTAAATAAAAAATTTCAAGTTTCTATATTTCACTAACCTTTGAATTAGTATTCTTTATGTCTCCCTAATATTTAAACTAAGGAAATAATATTTGCAAATTTAAATTTTCTAAATTTGATGTTAAGCTCCTTTTGACTCCCAAATAGTTAGATTTACAAATAATCTATTAATTCAAAAATAATAAAATAAATCAAAATAGTAAATTTACCCAAGGTATGAAATATTTCTTAGCTTTTATTCAAAATAATAATCTATGGGAAGTTGAGTTTGAAGAAGACAACTATACTTGGACCAACAACAGGAGAGGCCAAAAACTAATAGTAGAAAAATTAGATAGATGCATTCTCTCATATCATTAGCTTGATGAAGGAAATTGTGCTAAAATTAATACCTTAATAAATATTGATTCAGATCATTGGCCAATAAGAATTAAAATGGTGGTAAGTGAATTTAAAAATATATATATTTTTTAAATATGAGTAGATGTGTGAAGACCATCCTCAATTTGTTGATATGATAGCTCAAACATAGAATTCTTTAGGTAATAGTGGGTTTTATGCTCTTCCAAACCAAATTAAATCTATGACATATAGATTAAAATAATGGAACAAGAACACCTTTGGAAATATTTTTGAGAAGAAATAAGAACTAAAAGATAAAATTTTAAAATTCTATAAAGGTGATGAAAAAATACAAGCTCTAAGGAAAGTGAGTGGCTTAGTGAATATCATAATATTTTGAGTAAGGAAGAGAAATTTAGGAGATTAAAATCAAGACAGACTTGGTTAAAAGAAGGAGATAAGAATACAAATTTTTTTCATAGGATTACTATTGTATAGATATCATATTCCAAAATTAATAGAATTAAATCAATAGAAGGGGTTTGGATTGAAGATCAGAGTGAAATTAGAAAAGAGGTAAAGTCATTTTATTAAAATATTCTTGGTTCAGAGGATACCAAAGTTATTAATGATAAACTTCTTCAAGATGTTCCTTCAGTTATAACAAATGAAGACAATAGGAAAATGATGTAGCCTATTACTCTAGAAGAAGTTTATTTAGCTCTTTTCTCTTTTAATAGGATAAATCCCTCCATATGGGCTCTCTACAACTTTTTACCAATATAAATGGGATATAGTAAAGGATTCTTTATTGGTGGTTATGGAATAGTCTAGGGTAGAATAATACATTCCTTATAAAATAAATGCAACTTATCTTACCCTAATTCCCAAAAATAAGGATGTTGAATTATTTGATTCTTTTAAATGCATAAGCCTATGTAATATGGCATATAAGATTATTTCCAAAGTGACCGTGAATAGATTAAGGCCATTGTTCGATAAAATAATTTTAGAAGAGCAAGGAGGATTTGTGAAAGGAAGACAAATTATATATGGTATCATAGTAGCTCATGAAGTTATACATTCAGTAGCTTCAAGAAAAGAGAAAGCTATGATCTTAAAACTTGATATGAGTAAAGCCTATGATAGGGTTAAATGGAATTTTCTTTTTTTAGTTTTAGATAATATTGGTTTTGGGAAGAAATGAGTTAGATGGATTAAATATTGTGTCTCTACATTTTCTTATTCAGTATTGGTCAATGGGTTAGTGACAAAATATTTTAAATCCAAGATAGGCGTTAGACAAGGAGATCCTCTATCTTATTATTTTTTCATTATTATGGAAAAAATTTTAGTAGGAACTTAAAAAAGGCTTACAAATATGTTGGATATGCGTTAGACATTCTATTATCTATTTACCTCTTTAGATATTCCATATTTTTGATAAACCTATACATACAAGATCCTTCAAATCTTGCTTCATCCCACCATAACATAACCATTTGGAAGAAATCAAGGTCCAAATCCATGTATATTAAAATTAAAATTACTTTATAAAACCAATTTTGAGTATATCACATATAAATAAAATGTTTTTATGATCTAATCCTACTCATAATAAAATTTCTAAAGAGATTGTATAAATTATTTGTAACCATATACTAAATAACAAAATATGTGAAATATTTTTGCTAAATGTATTTTCCTAGAATATATATATATATATATATATATATATATATATATATATATATATATATATATATATATATATATATATATATATATATATATATATATAATTATCTCATGTATAACAAAATATTAGAATAGCATACCAAAGGCCATTTGAATTTACAAAGGAAGCAAAAATCCTAACTTTGAATTTTCTTTGATGCCTCTGTTTCTTTTGTGTTTGATTCCCACTTTTGTTTCTTTTGTCCTTATTCAAAACCAATTCCAATATTTATAACCGAAGATCTCTGTACTTTGATAATGTCATCCATTATTTTTGAGCTTTTCTCAAACCCATGTAGCTTACCATTAGATTCTTCCACTTCCATCCTTAGAGAGATAACTTTATGTTCTAGTTTTTCACATTCCAACTCTTTTGCCTTTAACTCCTCAACCATACCTTCTTCAATTCACCTTACCTCTTCGATTTTAACTTTCAATTCAATGAGTTCTTGCAACAACTTTACCTTTGTCTTATCATCCTCTTGTACTTGAGTTTTCAATCTTGAGTTCTTCTTTCTAAGCCTTTTCAATTATTCAAGAGCAATTACAAGTTATTATTCTATTTCAACCATGGATTCTTCTTCATTTTTTGAATCTTTCTCTTCTTCTTGGTTTTTGACAATATGAGCATCTTCTCTCTTTTCTTGCTTATTATGGCTTCTTTTTCATTTTCTAGATTTTTCTCCTTTTCTTAGATTTCAACAATAGGAGTATTTTATTTCACCTCCATGGCCATGTGTGTTCTTGTAATATCTTATTTCAAGTTGTTTAAGATTTTATGAAGGAACCCACTGCCAATTGAAGAACACAAGATTATACTAAGAGGGAGGGAGAAAATATAAGATAAAACTTTTCTCTTTTCTTTCCAAAGCAATAACTTAAAATAATATCAATGCAATAACGAAGCAATGCACAAATAACCATACTCATAATAGACAAAAATTTTATGTGGAAACACCCTCTCAGGACAAAACCATGACAAAATATTACTTATATATTTTCTCAAAAAATTTTATGGGCACAAACCCATAGGAGACACCAATCCCCTATAAAAATTTGTGGACATCAATACACAAGAGACACCAATCCATAAGAGACACCAATATACTTGCTCAAGTTCATGGACACAAAACCATAGGAGACACCAATATCCTTGCTCAAATCTTCTCCAAAACCTGCTCATAAAACCTACTCAAATATGCTGCAAAACTTGCTCATAAAACCTGCTCAAATCTGCTCCAAAACCTGCTTAAATATGCTCCAAAACCTACCCAAAAAACTTGCTCAAATCTGCTCTAAAATCTACTCAAATCTTCTCCAAAACCTACTCACAAAACCTGCTCAAATCTGCTCCAAAACCTACTCACAAAACTTGTGTGTTGAATTGGAGATGCTAATACCTTTCTCTTCTTCCACTATCATGTGCACCTTTCATTCTTCTTGAAATGGTTGAATTGTCCTTCCTTGTCAATTGAATTCTTGGGTGAATATGTGTACTTGACACCTTGACTTATTCCAAATATATACCCTCTAAATCTACCTTAGTGATGATGATGTTCCTCTTGCATGTGCTTTTCAAATATGGATAATAATTCTCTTTTTCCAGTTTTGATTTGAATATCAAATAAACCACTTAAAAACCTTATCACTTATTTCAAAAACATACACAATAAAGGTTAAAAATAACTCCTTATATCTCCCTTTAAAAAATGACAATATAAAGCTTTATTCGAACAACATATTATTTTTATTAAATTTCAAAAATGAAATCACAACATTACACCTTATATTTCCTCTTTTATAATTTACAAAATTAAAATCACAACATTACACCTTATATTTCCCCTTTTATAATTTACAATAATCAAATAATAATACTATGCCTAATATCTCCCCTGTTATCAATTTGCAAAAATCAAATCCCAATACTATGCCTTATATCTCCCTTTTTGTCAAATTTAATAAAACAAAATTTATAAATACCTTCTATAGCCATAGATAGGATTTGATTCCTTGACCTCAAGAAGCGCAGTGTCCTAACTTAGGCTAGTGACCAGCTATGCTAATGCAGCACATGAAACCAAAAGGTACAAAATAATATTAAATTCCTTCAACACTTTGTTTTCAATTCTTTGGTAAAATGACATCAAATAGATTCAACCCCTTAACCTCCTGCATAGTAGTTCTCCACGTATTTTAGGTAACCAATTAGAAAACCCCAATGGATGGAACCAAAGGTACAAAAAAAATAGTTAAATCCTTCATAGCTTTATCTTCAACACTTCATAAAAATGGTGTTGAAGATATTCGGCCCATTAACCTCTTGCAAAATAGTTCCCTAGCACGAGATAGGCTACCGACATGGATAACCACTCTATTTTGAGATAGAAGTGGCATGAACCAATGTTTAAAGTTTTCTTTTTGTTGTGACACTGCCAAAACCTGTGCTTCTTGAAGAACACAAGCTTATACTAAGAAAGGGGGTGAACAATATAAGACCACTTTTTACTTTTCTTTTCAATTCAATATTATGCAGTGTATAGATTACAGTATCAATAGCACTAATCAAAGCAATGCACAAAATACCATACACAATAGAGACACCATAGTTTATGTGGTTCACCCAATGTAGGCTACTCCACGAAGAAAATATTTTACTAAAACTTTATCAATGAATCTCTTTGGAAATCCCTCCCAATTACAATGTTTATGGATCTCTGTCCAAAGGAGATTTTGATCTCCTAATATCAAGTTCATGGATCTCTTACATAGGATAACTCTTTCCCATTCTACTTTGACTAGTGATCTTCTAGAAGACTCTGTCTATATGCTGCACTGACTGGTGGATCTCTCTCCACTTGAAGAATCTTCACTCAGATTTGTCTTTAATTATGCTGGATGTTGGATCTCTACCCACTGATTCTTTGTCCTCTATACTCTATCATCTCTAAATCTCTGTCAATAGGCTCACTCAAAACCTACTCAATAGGCTCATTCAGAACCTACTCAACAAGATCACATAGAACTTGTCAAAATATGCTCAACAAGATCACACATAACTTTTCCAAATATGCTCAACAATCTCACACAGAACTTGTCCAAATATTCTCAACAAGCTCACACAGAACTTGTCCAAATCTGCTCAAGCAAGCTCACCAAGAACTTGCCCAAATATGCACTAGCAAGCTCACCAAGAACTTGCCCAAATATGCACTAGCAAGATCACCAAGAACTTTCTCAAATCTACTCTAGCAAACTCACTTAGAACTTTTCCAAATCTGCTCAAGCAAGCTCACCAAGAACTTGCCCAAATATGCACTAGCAAGCTCACCAAGAACTTGTCCAAATATGCACTAGCAAGCTCACCAAGAACTTGCTCAATAATTCAATCTCATAGAAGCATAAAGAGAATTTTTAGAGACTCAATATGTTCTATACTCAAATCCAATATCAATTCAAATCAATATTATAGAAGCATAAAGAGAATTGTTAGAGACTCAATATGTTCTATCCTCAAATCTCAATCTCAACTCAAATCAATCTTATAGAAGCATAAAGAGAATTGTTAGAGACTTAATATGTTCTATCCTCAAATATCAATCTCAACTCAAATCTAGAATATAAAATAGTTTGTTTCATGGAACTTGAACAACCAATTCATACAATCACTTGACTAGGCTCAAAAATATCTTCTCAACCAACTACCACAAGGAAAAACTCTTTCTTACAAACCCTAGTCCAAGCATGTATCAACCAACTCAAATGTTTCCAAAAATGGTCAACCAAAGATATCACATAACAATGATACTCATGTTCTTTTCAATTTCAAGTTCTTTGCATGACCAATGGGCTTCAACAACAATGCTAATAAAGCATTCTTCACATAACAATTATACTCATGTTTTTCTCAAACCCTATCTCAGATTTTTCACACTACTAATGGCTTCAATAACAATGCTTATAAAACAAGGTTTAATAGCAACTCTCAACCCAAAAAACCTTGAGATATTCAACCAACTACTTTTGAAAATGAAACCACAATTAATCATTTTCTCTCCAATGATATTTCAGAAATCAACCACCATAAACAATCAATAGGAGAATGTGCCCATACCTTTTATGAAGAAGAAGAAGCCTTTTGGTTGTCCATAAAATCTATCTCACTCAACACACTTTCTTTTTCAATTTTCAACAAGGATTAGATATCTTGATTAATAACACAACAATAACATCCAAATAACACCTTATTACTCCAACTCAAAAACATACACCATGTCACTTCATAAATGAATTGATCTCTTTTTAAAAAGAACAAAGCAACATTCAATTTTGAACCTCTTTAAAAAAATCAGAAATATCTCTTTACACACACCTTATTTCTCTCTCCAATAAAATTAATCAAATAGACCTCATAATAATCTTTCCAATGATATATAATATGATATACTTCTAAAAAATAAATCACCAAAAATCTCTCCTTTTTAAACATGCATCATAACCCTTATTCCTCCTAGGGCAACTTTAGAAAAATAAAATATATCTAAAAATTATTAACTTACCTCTGTCCCTGATAGGATTCGATCTCGTGACCTTCCTTTCTAAGAACCTTAACCACAACCAACCTTTCATTGGGCCACATGCCTTTTAGTGCTCAAAAGGAGCACACAACAAAACCTTATGTTGTGAATATTTGTGCCATTCAAAAACAAAATGCACTTCACACGTTTCAACATAGCAAAACACCTTCGACAAGAACAAAACGTAGGACCTCCTACTTTACACACAGTGCATGAACCACTAGGCCAAGGAGGCCTATACATTTGGATTTACTCCACAATAGTCTCTTCAACGAACACAAAAATTGTAAGCCTTTTAAAACCCTTTTCACAAACATTTCGACACATGATGCACAGGTTCTTTTACAATTCAAATCCAAATATCAAATCGAGCGCTTAGGAAAATAAATTTAAACTTTGGGCATATATATATATATATATGTCCTCCTACTTTCCTTTGATGTTGACACTATAATTTAAATATTAGTTTTATGCCTTTTCCTTTCTTTGACGTCGGCGCTATAAATTAAATTTTAATTTTAATTTTAAATGTAAATTTTAAATAATTTAAAATTTAAACTTAAATATTTAAAATTAAATATCTCCATCACCGGGGCACATTTTTTGACGAAACGAAAATCCAAACTAGGTTTTAAAACCCATTTCAAATCTACCATCCATGGTTTTAAATAAAACCTTTTATTTTGCCTACCTTGGTTTTCACAAAAACCCTGTGTATATTCATTCTCTCAAAAATATCATAAATTCTTATTATGAAATGCTTTGGCCACAAAAACTCAATGTGATCCATATGACATCAATGATCCATGTGACATAAATGACAACATAAAATCACTCAAATTTCCAACAATCTTCCCCTTTGTCATTGATGGCAACACCTTTATTGTAAATCACCACAATCACTGCAAAAACCATATCTAAGAATCAAAGATGCTCCCCCTAACTCAATACTCTCTATGCAGGCTACTCTCCCTAACTCAATGCTCTCTTTGGAGGCTGCTCCCCCTAACTCAAATTTCTCCCCCTTTGACATCAATGGCAAAAAGGACACCTATGGGGCTAAAATATATGACTCTTAAGCTTAGCCCCCTCACCACATTCTCTCTTGAGGTGATTAAATTTGGGTTGGGAGTACTTTTACTCCCATATTACATTGTTTCTTTCCTCTATCAACTTCATTCCATATTTTTTTGATATCCTTCTCTTGATGAATTACTTGATCTTCTTGTCTTGACCTTGTTTGACCTTCTTTCCTTGAAATTGCTTGACCTTTTTGTCTTGAACTTGTTTGGAATTGAGTCCTACACCATTTTGCAATATGTTCAAAGTTATTTCAATTCAAACACTTGATATTGTAGCCTTTGGATGGTGCCCATATCCTGAATTCTTTCTTGAAATAATTTCCATATCCATTTCTTTCTTTAACCCTGTATTGTGAAGTTTTGTTTTCATGACCATTATGAGCATGAATTTTGATTTATGTAGCTCTAAAACAAAAACCATGTTGCTCATTTTATTTGCACTGATAAGCTCTATGACCAATCCTATTGCATAAGAAGCAATATCCCTAAAAAACATACCTTCTTCCTTTGAATTTTCTTCTATCAAAATAAAACTTATTTGATCCATGGATCTGTAGTGTATAGCCCTGTGTCCAAATCCATTACAAGAAAAATAATGTCCTTGAAAAACCCTTTGTTCATGCCTTGGTTCCTCATACCTTTCTTGATAATTATCCTTGTAATCATTTTTGACTTGTGCATTGTATCCTTGAATTTTCTTTGTAGCATCTAAATCCTCTTCCTTAATTTCTTCCTTGCTTTCCTCTTCAAGAATTTCTTTTCCTTTTGAACTTGATTCACCTATCTCAAAACAATATCCAAACTGGATGTTTGAAGCCATAGGAACTTTAGAAATTTCTTCATAAATCTTAGGTTCTTCCTTGCTTTCATATTTTAGAACTTCCTTTACCTTTGAGTGTGATTCCCCAAACCTAAAATATGAGACCTTTGGTGCTTTAGAACCTTCCTCTTCTTTCTCTTCATTTGTGTCAAATAGTAAATTGGCACACATCTCTATAGCCTCTGAAATGCAAGTATCCATTTTTGCTACTTTTCTTTGGGGACCTGTTATTCCTTATAGATTTCTGAAACAAAACCTCCTGATATAAATAAAGGTCCTTGTGTGTTTGTTTTTTATTTGACTTCTTCATAACCAAGCCCTGTCTTGATAAATGGATCTCGTTGTAAACTCAAAAAATTATCTAGAGTTTTTGAATTCCTTTGAAATCGTGCTAACTCATTTATGTAGGTCCCCAAACATTTATGATATTATTCTTCTAACTAATTACACCTTTATTTCTTCTTCTTAATTGCTCAAAAATAGTGATGCAAAGATCTTTTGTTTATTGAAGCTCTTTTTCCAAATATTGAATGTGTTGGTTAAGCATTATGTTGACCTTTTCATTTTCATCAACCTTATTTTCAAACCTTTTTATTTTCCTTTTCAATCTCCTGATTTTATTTTCTTGTTTTGTGGATTCCTCTTCTTCATCATCACTGCTGCTAGAATTGTCACTAGAACCGTTGCTAGAACTATTGCTTCCTTTTTCAATAAATAAACTTTCCTTGTTGCAATTTTTGTAGTACATGCAATCATCATCTAAATGTCCAAAATATCCGAATATGAAGAATTTTAGTATTCTTAGACCCTTCTTGTACCTATTTTCTTGATCAATGACTATAACAAGCTCTTCATGTCTTTCTTTGATAGATGTATCCTCTTATTTAATTTCAATACCTAGGAATAGGTGTTCTTGCCTTTCTTCACTTATTCCAAAGAATGTACATTCTTCTTCATCTGACTATTCTTCATTGTTGTGAACTGATCCATCACTTGCTTCTTTAATGTAAAAAGTTTTCTTTGCCTTATGAAAACTTTTCTTCTTCTCAAATTTGTTTTGCTTGTATCTATCATCTTTGTCATGTTTATGCTTTCCATATTCTTTTCTTTTGTGACCCTATTTTTCATAATCACTATTTTCTTCATGTGGACACTTGTATGCATAGTGACCAAAATCACCACACTTGTAGCATCTGAATTTTTTCATATCCCTATAATTTTTTAAGTTATTTTTCCTTTTGATGAAGTTAGCTTCCTCATCATTATCCAAATCTCTATGTGTCTCTGGATTTTTTCATTTATTTTTCTCTGAAGTCTTGAATGTAGTTTCTTTTATTGGAACTTGATACTTACTTCTACTCATCTCATAAGCTATGAGTGTTCCTTGTAGTTCTTCCATTGTTAGCTTGTTGATATTCATTATTTCTTCTATTGCTGAAACCTTTGCATCATACTTCATGGGAAGTGATCTCAAAACCTTTTGAGTAACATCTGATTCTTTCATCTCAAATCCTATACCTCTCATGGTGTTAGTAATATCATCAACTTGTAAAAATTCTGCAATATCTTCAAAATATTTCATTTTCAATTCCTCAAATCTTTCTCTATGAGTTTGTAGTTTTTCCAACTTTACCTTGGAATATCCTTCATAGGTATTCCACAACTTGGTCCACATTTCATTTGCTGAATTATATAACATGACCTTTGCAAAATATTTCTCACGTAGCCCACTCAGAATACAATTCATTGCCCTTGCATTGATCTCAACCAATTTTCTAATAGTCTTATCTACCTTGGGATCACCTTCAACCTTATACTCTTTTGCAACCATCTGCAATACCTCATATCCCTGTGATATAAAGTAGTTCTTCATTCTCATGCTCCAGAAAGCATAATTTTTATCGTCAAATAGTGGAGCCTTATTTGTATATGATCCATTCTATGAAGCCATCTATGTTCTTGTAGAATTTACCCTCAAGATATTGGCCTTTTCAAAGGAACCCACTTTGATACCAATTTAAGAACACAAGCTTATACTAAGATGGGGGTGAACAGTATAAGACCACTTTTTACTTTTATTTTTAATTCAATATTATGCAGTATATAGATAGTAGTATCAATAGCAATGTTCAAATAAATGCACAAAATACCATACACAATAGAGACACCATAGTTTACGTGGTTTACCCAATGTGGGCTACTCCATGAAGAAAATATTTTACTAAAACTTTATCAATCAATCTCTTTGGGAATCCCTCCGAATTACAATTTTTATGGATCTCTATTCAAAGGAGATGTTGATCCCATAATCTAAATTTCATGGATCTCTTACACAGGAGAACTCTTTCCCCTTCTACTCTGGCTAGTGATATTCTAGAAGACTTTGTCTCTCACTCAACTGACTGGTGGATATCTCTCCACTTGAAGACTCCTCACTCAAATTTATCTTCAATTGTGCTTGCTATTTGATCTCTATCCACTGAGACTCTATCCTCTGTACTCTATCACCTCCAAAGCTCTATCAATAGGCTCACTCATAACCTGCTCAATAGGCTCACTCATAACCTTATCAACAAGCTCACATAGAACTTGTCTAAATCTGCTCAACAAGCTCACACATCACTTGTCCAAATTTTCTCAACAAACTCAAATAGAACTTGTCCAAATCTTCTCAACAAGCTCACACAGAACTTGTCCAAATCTGCTCAAGCAAGCTCACCAAGAACTTGCCCAAATTTGCACTAGCAATATCACCAAGAACTTGCCCAAATATGCACTAGCAAGATCACCAAGAACTTTCTCAAATCTACTATAGCAATATCACTCAAAAATTGTCAAAATTTGCTCAAGCAAGCTCACCAAGAACTTGCTCAAATATGCACTAGCAATCTCACCAAGAACTTGCCCAAATATGCAATAGCAAGCTCACCAATAATTTGGCCAATGTTGGCAATTTTGGGTACCTTGGGTACATTGCTTTTGCTCAAGTGTATAAGTTGTCATTGATGTCAAGAAGATTTTGAAGGAATTTGATTTGATGTAAAATAATTTTTTTTGATGAAGGTTGGGCATGACAGGTTCGAAAGAAAGTAAGTTGGAAAAATGTCGCGATATCGCGACATGTCGCATTTTCGCGACTTAAGCAGGAGAGAGAAAGCTTTTTAGAAAAGTGTCACGATATCGCGACATGTCGCATTTTCGTGACTTAAGCAGGTGAGAGAAATATTTTTAGAAAAGTGTCACGATATCATGACATGTCGTAGTTTTGCGACTCAAAGAGGAGAGAGAATGTTCGAAGTCAAAAATGTCATGATTTCGTGACATATTGCAAGGAAGGTTGAACGAACGAAAAAGTGTCACGATTTTGTGACATGTTGTAGGAGAGAGTCCGAAAGAAAAAATGTCATGATTTCACGACATAATGCAGGAGAGAGAGTTCGGGAGAAAAAGTGTCACGATATCGTGACATGTTAGGTTTTCATGACCCAAAGAAAAAAAAATCGCTAAGGAGAAAAAGTGTCATGATTTCGTGACAAGTCAGAAGACAAAGTGGAAGCAAGATAAAGTGTCACGATTTTGTGACATGCTACAGATGAAAATGTTCCAAGTAAGAACTGTCACGATTTCATGACATGCAGCAAAGGGAAGAGTCTAAAATGAGAAGCATCATGATTTCGCGACAGGTTGCAGAGAAGTCATACGAAAGCTGAAAGCATTGTGATTTCGCGACAGGCTGCAAAGAAAATGTACGAAAGCTAGAAGTGTTGTGATTTCATGAAAAATTCAAGGAGGAAAAGCTCAAAGGCAAAAGCATCATGATTTTGCAACATGTTCCATTTTCATGGGCGTAAGGCAGAGAAAAATATAAGGCAGTGAAAGTGTCACGATTTCGTGACATGTTCCATTTTCACTAGTGCAAGCCGACAAGAGCGCAAGGAATAGAAAGTGTCACGATTTCGTGACAAATTGAGATGGAAGCGTTCGGTTGGAGAAAGTGTCACGATTTTGTGACAGAAATAGAATGCAGGTCTTCTATTGGAGAAGTGTCATGATTTCATGACAAAAGTAGAGAGTAAGGCTATGAAGACAGAAGTGTCACGATTTCACGACAAAAGTAGAAAGGAGGTTGACGAAGGGAGAAATGTTGTGATATCATGACAAAAGCAAATTTGATGCTGACTAAGTCAGAAGTGTCACGATATTCGACAAGAGCTTAGTTGAAGTCGACAAAGGCTGAAGTGTCAAGATATCATGACAAAAGCCAAAAGAAAGTGTACGGTTGCAAAGGTGTCGGGATATCGCAACATGTTATAGTTTCACGACAGAAGCTACAGAAGAGTTCCAGAGGCAATGAAGCTAACAAAGTTAAATTTTAGCCAATGAAAATTAGGGCTTGTAGCTGACATAGATTAGGGTTTTTTTTGGGTATAACAGCCGACTAATATTAAAGTTTTCATCTTGAAAATTTTGATATAAAAGGAGGGTTGTTTGGGAGATTGGATGAGTAGTTGATGTGTGACATTTAGAGATAGTGCGCAGTGCAAAAGTTCAATCGCTGTGAGTAGAGTGCGAATTCGATTGTAGTGTGTAGAGTGCATTTCATCAAATCATTCTAAGTGTGAAAGATCGCAAAGGAAGAAGAGTGTGTGCAGACAGTGCAAGGGTTGAAGTTTGACCAATTGTGGGTGTGTTTACACAAAGAGAGAAGAGGGCGTAGAGAGAAAACAGGCAAAGACGAACGAGGACATTTGTGCTAGACCAAAGGACTATGTTTAGTGCAAATTCGAGGACCAGCTTTGGAGGTGATAAAGTTTAGGACAAAGGTCTCCAGCCAGAGCAGGGAGGACAGGTGTCTTCTGTGGATAGAGTTCCATTTGCTAAGGGCAACAGAGGTAGAGGTATTCTAGAGGATCACTAGCCAGAGCAGAGCTAGGGGATTGGTGTCTCCTATGGGTTGGTGCCCATGAACTTGAGATTAGGGGATTGGTGTCTCCTTTGGGTTGGTGCCCATAAACATTGTAATCGGGAAAGGTATTCCTAGAATTTGGATTGATAAAATTTAGTGAAATATTTTATCCGTGGATGTAGCTCACATTGAGCGAATCATGTAAATTGGTGTCTCATGTGTGTGTGATGATTTGTACATTGCTTTGGTTTCTTCTATTGATATTGCCATTGATATATTGTATAATTTTGATTGGGATAAGAAAAGTAAAAAGTGGTCTTATACTGTTCACCCCCCCTCTCAGTATAAGCTTGTGTTCTTCAATTGGTATCAGAGCTGGTGCCTTCGAAAAGTTTAACAGCTTGAAGGAAAAGCTAATAAAGAACACAATGGATTATTCAAGTGGCAATGCAACACCTATTCTTGATGGGTCAGATTTTGTCTTTAGAGTGCAAGGATGAAGGTTCATCTAATGGCACTTGGTAATGAGGTATGGGAAGTAATTGAAGATGAGTACACTATTCCTGTACATGGTCCATTTACTAAAGAAGAAAGGCTCCTATATCACAACAATTCATAATCAATGAATGCAATCTTGAAAGGCTTACAGAAAGCAGATCTCACCAAAGTGATTCACTGCAAGACAACTAGTGAAATGTGGAAACAGTTAAAGGTGGTTCATACAGGTGATACAAATTTTAGAAAGGCCAAGTTGAGACATTTCAAAGGTATGTTTGAACAAATCAAGATGAATGATGATGAAAAGATTAGTGACTACATGCTTCGTATGGATGAGGTTGTTAACTCCATGAAAGACTTAGGTCTTGAGCTTGCTGAAAATGATGTATGTGATAAGATTTTAAGATCTCTTCCTAATAGATTTAGTGAAAATATTTCTGCTATTGAGGAAGCTAAATATTTGGATAAGTTGAAAAAGGATGAGCTTCATAGCATACTTGCAGCATTTGAGTTGAGAACTCAGGTGAATATTGACGTCAAGAAAGAGGTAGCTTTCAAGGCTACCAAGAAATCCAAGGGTAAACAGCTTCAAGAGAGTGATGAGTCTTTTAGTGATGAAGAGGCATATTACAGCAAAAATGGCAAGTTCTTTAGAAAGCACAAAAGCATGAAAAATATAAGATGTTTCAATTGTGGAAAGTTTGGTCATTATGCTACTGACTGTACTATTTCCAAGAATGAAAGTGATGAAGAAAAACATGATTCTAAGAGAAAGGATTCTGAAAAGCACAAACATCACAGAAAGAACAAATATGAGCACAACAATCAAGGAAAGAGGTATTCTCATAAGCACAAAAAGAGTTTCTACCTAGACAAAGCAAGTAAGTGTTCGAGTAGTGATAGTGAAATTTCTTCGAGTGATGATGAAAATGAGATGTTCATTTCAGAAAAAGAGGAAGAACCGAAACATAGATTCATTATCATGAAATGTCTTAGATGTGGAAATTTTGGTCACCTTGAGGATGATTGTACAAATAATGATTTGGTTTCCAGTATGTACGAGGATGCTTCAAAAAACTATAATGAAGATGCATGTATGGTTTTCGAAAAAGGTAGCACCTCTAGTGATAAAAAATATAAAAAAGGCTTTGATGATTTAGATAGCAAACAAATAAAGGATCTTGAAAGTGAACTTACTAACGCTCTTAGTGTTTTGAAAAAGGAAAGAAAGAAGAATGCTAGACTCAAGGATAAGTTAGATGAATGTTGTATGGAGAGAGATGATCTTATAGAAAATCTTGATTTCTCTATAGCTAAGACGCAAGAACTCAAGGATGAGTTAGAGTCTAAGGTTCTTGAGTATAGTGAGTTAGAACAGAAAATGGCTTCTTTGAAAGAAGAAACTAAAGAGTACAAGGATAAGCTTTACAGGTTTCAAGATAGCTCCAAAAGGGTTAAATCTCTCATCAAAGGTCAAAGAAAGACAACAAATAAAATAGGCCTTGGTTTTGTTAAGCCTCACAAGGAACAAGCTAGAGAGTCTAGTAAGAGACTCCAAAAGGAAGAGAGTTCTGATGAGGAAATTATTTTAGATCATGAGTCCTTGAATGATAGATGCGTAGAAACAAAAAATAGAATTCAGAATAAGAAGAATTTTTCAGGACCCAAGAGGTCGAATAAAAGAAAATTTCATGGCAGATGTTTTGCGTGTCACAGGTTTGGCCACATGGCTTCACATTGCATGGCGCAAGTGAAGGAGGTAAATGACAGGTTCAAAAGTGCTAGTTACTTTCAAGGGTATTGCTACTCTTGTCATCAGTTTGGGCACAAGGCAGTTTATTGCGAGGTAAATAATAGGAACAGGTTTGATCAAAATAGGTTCAGCTAGAATAGGTTTGGTCAGAACAAGGTTAGTCAGAACAAGCAGATTCAAAGAACAAGTATGCCTAAAAGAAATAACATTGTTACTTGTTATAAGTGCAACAATGAAAGTCACACAGCTAGACAGTGTAGAGCTGAACTTTCAAGGTATAGGAATAGGAACAGTGGTATGAACAGGTCCAAGGATCAAGGCATGGATAAGAACAAGAATGATAACAAGAACAGGAACAGTGATAGGAACAGGAACAGGAATAGGAATATGGACAAAGAGTTCAATAGAAGGCCCGACAAGGAAAGTGATAGATGCTGATGATGATCAGTGCCTAATGGGAGTTTTACTCCTACCCAAGAATTAATCACCTCATCAGGAGGTGGGGAAGTAACTAAGCTAAGAGGCTTATTCTTAGTCTCGAGCCCCAAAGGTGACCCTTTGCAATTGATGACAAAGGGGGAGAGATATGAGTAAGGGGGAGAGCTTCAAAGTGAAGAGGAGAGCTTCAAGTTAGGGGGAGAAAAACTTCAAAGGAAGATTCTTAGTTGTGGGCATAGGTTCTCAGTTGTTAGCACAGTTGGTTTTAGTTTTGGCTCATGAGACGTGTTTTTAGTAAAGGTTTGCCATTAATGACAAAGGGGGAGATTGTTGGCAATTTTGGGTACCTTGGGTACATTGCTTTTTCTCAAGTGTATAAGTTTTCATTGATGTCAATAAGCTTTTGAAGGAATTTGATTTGATGTAAAATAATTTGTTTTGATGAAGGTTTCGCATGATAGGTTCGAAAGAAAGTAAGTTGGAAAAATGTCGCGATATTGCGACATGTCACATTTTCGCGACTTAAGCAGGAGAGAGAAAGCTTTTTAGAAAAGTGTCGCAATATCGCGACATGTCACATTTTCACGACTTAAGCAGGTGAGAGAAAGCTTTTTAGAAAAGTGTCGCGATATCTTGACATGTCGTAGTTTCGTGACTCAAAGAGGAGAGAGAATTTTTGGAGTCAAAAATGTCATGATTTCATGACATATTGCAAGGAAGGTTGAACGAACGAAAAAGTGTCACGATTTCACATGTTGCAGGAGAGAGAGTCCGAAAGAAAAAAATGTCATGATTTTGCGACATAATGCAGGAGAGAGAGTCCGAGAGAAAAAGTGTCACAATATCATGACATGTCGGGTTTTCGTGACCCGAAGAAAAGAAAAACACTAAGGAGAAAAAGTGTCACGATTTTGAGACAAGTCAGAAGACAAAGTGGAAGCAAGAAAAAGTGTCACGATTTTGCGACAAGTCAGAAGATAAAGTGGAAGCAAGATAAAGTGTCACGATTTTGTGACATGCTACAGATGAAAATGTTCCAAGTAAGAACTGTCACGATTTCGCGACATGCAGAAAAGGGAAGAGTCTGAAATGAGAAGCATCACAATTTCACGATAAGTTGCAGAGAAGTCATACGAAAGCTGAAAGCATAACATACGAAAGCTAGAAGTGTCACGATTTCATGAAAAATTCAAGGAGGAAGAGCTCAAAGGTGAAAGCATCATGATTTCGTGACATGTTCCATTTTTGTGGGCGTAAGGCAGAGAAAAAACAAGGCAGTGAAAGTGTCGCGATTTCGTGACACTTTTCATTTTTGCTAGTGCAAGAAGATAAGAGTGCAAGGAAGAAAAAGTGTCACGATTTTGCGACAGATTGAGATGGCAGAGTTTGGTTGGAGAAAGTTTCACGATTTCGCGACAAAAATAGAATGCAGGTCTTCTATAGGAGAAGTGTCATGATTTCATGACAAAAGCAGAGAGGAATGCTATTAAGACAGAACTATAGCGATTTCACGACAAAAGCAGAAAGGAGGTCGACGAAGGGAGAAATGTCATGATATCACGACAAAAGCAAAGTTGATGCTGACTAAGTCAGAAGTGTCGCAATATCGCGACAAGAGCTTAGTTGAAGTCGAAAAAGGCTGAAGTGTCACGATATCATGAAAAAATCCAAAAGAAAGTGTATGGTTGCAAATGTGTCACGATATCACGACATGTAGTTTTGTAGTAGAAGCTACAGAAGAGTTCCAGAGGCAATGAATCTAACAAAGTTAAATTTTAGCCAATGAAAATTAGGGCTTGTAGCTGACATAGATTAGGGTTTTTTTTTGGTATAACAGTCGACTAAGATTAAAGTTTTCATCTTGAAAATTTTGATATAAAAGGAGGGTTGTTTGGGAGATTGGATGAGTAGTTGATGTGCGACATTTAGAGATAGTGCGCAGTGCAAAAGTTCAATCGTTGTGAGTAGAGTGCGAATTCGATTGTAGTGTGTAGAGTGCATTTCATCAAATCATTCTAAGTGTGAAAGATCACAAAGGAAGAAGAGTGTGCGTAGATAGTGCAAGGGTTGAAGTTTGACCAAGTGCGGGTGTGTTTACACAAAGAGAGAAGAGGGCGTAGAGAGCAGACAGGCAAAGACGAACGAGGACATTTATGCTAGACCAAAGGACTATGTTTAGTGCAAATTCGAGGACCAGCTTTGGAGGTGATAGAGTTTAGGACAAAGGTCTCCAGCCAGAGCAGGGAGGATAGGTGTCTTCTGTGGATAGAGTTCCATTTGCTAAGGGCAACAGAGGTAGAGGTCTTCTAGAGGATCACCAGCCAGAGTAGAGCTAGGGGATTAGTGTCTCCTATGGGTTGGTGCCCATGAACTTGAGATTAGGGGATTGGTGTCTCCTTTGGGTTGGTGCCCATAACCATTGTAATCGGGAAAGGTATTCCTAGAATTTGGATTGATAAAATTTAGTGAAATATTTTATCCGTGGATGTAGCTCACATTGAGCGAATCATATAATTGGTGTCTCATGTGTGTGTGATGATTTGTACATTGCTTTGGTTTCTGCTATTGATATTGCCATTGATATATTGTATAATTTTGATTGGGATAAGAAAAGTAAAAAGTGGTCTTATACTGTTCACCCCCCCTCTTAGTATAATCTTGTGTTCTTCACCCAAATCTGCACTAGCAAGCTCACCAAGAACTTGCTCAATAATTCAATCTCATAGAAGCATAAAGAGAATTTTTAGAGACTCAATATGTTCTATACGCAAAGGCAATCTCAACTCAAATCAATCTTATAGAAGTATAAAGAGAATTTTTAGAGACTCAATATGTTCTATCCTCAAATCTCAATCTCAACTCAAATCAATATTATAGAAGCATAAAGAGAATTGTTAGAGACTCAATATTTTCTATCCTCAAATATCAATATCAACTCAAATCAAGAATATAGAATAGTTTTTTTCATGGAACTTGAACAACCACTTCACACAATAACTTGACTAGGCTCAAAAAACTCTTCTCAACCAACTACCACAAGGAACAACTCTTTCTTACAAACCCTAGTCCAAGCATGTATCAAAAAACTCAAATATTTCCAACAATGCTCAACCACAAATATCACATAACAATGATACTCATGTTCTATTCAAGTTCAAGTTCTTTGCATGACCAATGGGCTTCAACAACAATGCTAATAAAACATTCTTCACATAACAATGATACTCATGTTCTATTCAAGTTCAAGTTCTTTGCATGACCAATGGGCTTCAAAAACAATGCTAATAAAACATTCTTAACATAACAATGATACTCATGTTTTTCTCAAACCCTATCTCAGGTTTTTCTTATTACTACTGGCTTCAACAAAAATGCTTATAAAACAAGGTTTAATAGCAACTCTCAACCTAGAAAACCTTGAGACATTCAACCAACTACTTTCGAAAGGAAACCATAATTAATCATTTTCTCTCCAATGATATTTCAAAAATCAACCACCATAAACAATCAATAGGAGAATGTGCCCATACCTTTTATGAAGAAGAAGAAGCCTTTTGGTTGTCCACAAAATCTTTCTCGCTCAACACACTTTCTTTTTCAACTTTCAACAAGGGTTAGAGATCTTGATTAATAACACAACAATAACATACAAATAACACCTTATTAATCCTACTCAATAACATACATCATGTCACTTCATAAATGAATTGATCTCTTTTAAAAAAGAACAAAGCAACCTTTAGTTTTGAACCTCTTTAAAAAATCAGAAATATCTCTTTACACACACCTTATTTCTCCCTCTAAGAAAGTTAATCAAATAGCCCTCAGAATAAGATTTCCAACAATATATTATATTAGATACTTATATAAAATAAATCACCAAAAATATCTCCTTTTTAAACATGCATCATAACCCTTATTCCTCCTAGGGTAACTTTAGAAAAATAAAATATATCTAAAAATTATTAACTTACCTCTGTCCTTGATAGGATTCGATCTCGTGATCTTCCTTGCTCAATGCCTTAACGATAGCCAACCTATCGTTGGGCCACACACCCTCACATGCTCAAAAGGAGCACACAACAAAACCTTATGCCATGAATATCTTTGCCCTTTGAAAACAAAACGTGCTTCACGCATTTCAACACAAAAAAACACCTCTAGCAAGAATCAAACGTAGGACATCCTACTTCACACACTGTGCACGAACCACTAGGCCAAGGAGGCCTATACGTTTGGCTTTTCTCCACAATATTCTCTTTAGTGAATGTGAAAATAGTAAGCCTTTTAAAACCCTTTTCACACACACTTCGACACACAATGCGCAGACTCTTTTACCATTTGAATCCAAATATCAAATCGAGCACTTAGGAAAATAAATCAAAACTTTGGGTTATATATATATATATATATATATATATATATATATATATATATATATATATATATATATATATATATATATATATATATATATATATATATATATTTCCTCCTCCTTTCCTTTGACGTCGGTGCTATAAATTAAATTTTAATTTTAATTTTAAATTTAAATTTTAAATAATTTAAAATTTAAACTTAAATATTTAAAATTAAATATCTCCATCACCGGGGCACCTTTTTCGACGAAACGAAAAGTCAACCTAGGTTTTAAGAAAAAACTATTTCAAATATGCCATCCATGGTTTTAAATAAAATATTTTATTTTTCCTACCTTGGTTTTCACAAAAACCCTATATATATCCGTGCTCTCCAAAATATCATAAATGCTTATTTATGAAATGCTTTGGCCACCAAAACTCAATGTGATCCATGTGACATCAATGACAACATAAAATCACTCAAATTTCCAAAACTTCTCTCCTTCCTCCTTCTTGCTTCCACTCTCTACTCGATTAATATTATTCGAATTGCATAGTATTTTCCAAAGTGAATTTAGGACTTGTATTTATATGCTTCTTCATGCGCACCCAACGAAGTCGACCCAACATTTTTTGAATATTTAAATATTTAAACTATATTTAAATCCTTTGATTAAATATAGACCTCCAACTTTATTATTTAAATATTAAATCATATAAAATCACCTTTGAAGATATGTGCCTTGAACATTAATGACAACTCAATATTTCTTCATTGAAGATATTTTTTCCTTTGACATCAATGACAACTCAATATTTCAAACACTTTCAATTTCAATTTTTTTATAATTATTGAATGAGAGGATACAACCTCCTTTTATTTTTATAAACAAGGATACTGTCCTCATAAGTAACAATGTTATGTATGACAATATCCTCATCCATTCTAGGCATCTTAGGATATTCCTAGGCAGTTGGTCTAATATAATTCCTATAGGTTACACAATCATCAAAGACTATTAATCTAGTAGGAAAAATATTAGAAAATTCCAGAACCCATATTATGTTTGATGTTTTACAATAAAATAGGATATTCAAAATTCTATTAGAGGTTGAGAGAACAGACCCTTCTAGAGTAGAAGGATCCCAAAGGAATAGAAGTCCTCAAAAAGCTCCCAATGAATGACTAGTAGTAAAATTGGTCCCGTTATAGATAGATTTTTGATCTTGTTGATGTTAGCTAATTCAATTTTAGTTTCTTGTAATAAAATGAATGAAGGGGGAAATTTTTTCCTTAGGGAAGCAACCATTATTTTCTTAGGATGACCATTAATACCTCTTACATTCCAAGATATAATCTTCATTTAATACAATGATCTATATCGAAGGAAGAAATCCATGTGTCTTAGGACTCAAGGAAGAATCCTTGAGAATTTTCATATATTGATGTAGTGTATATTTTTTACCGTCAACAACATCTTTATTTGTTGCATGTTGTAATGCATATGGCCTAACTAGTCTTCCCATTTTCCTTTCCTCCAT
This sequence comes from Wollemia nobilis, assembly GCA_028583015.1. NCBI lineage: Eukaryota > Viridiplantae > Streptophyta > Pinopsida > Araucariales > Araucariaceae > Wollemia > Wollemia nobilis. Next base: position 22,226,144 of record JAQPPZ010017235.1, read on the forward strand.
ATTTACAATATAGTAGACTTCTTAAGACTAGCTTCATCTCTGGTGTTTATATTGGATTTCATAGAGCCCACATGGATTTTGTCATATGTTTTATCAATAAGAGTAGAATGAATACCATATTTAAGTCGAGTAATCGACTTCCTTGCAAAAAATAACCTAGATGTTACTAATCTTGGAACAAAAGAAGATTGTATATTGATACATACCTGCATGCTTACAACATTATTGGTATTGTTTTTAAGCTTCAAATCTTCACTAGTATTCAATATCATATCAAGAGCAACCTCCATATTCAAACATTCATCCATTGAAAGGGTTACATCTAAAAACTCAATAGTCTTCTTTGAATCACTAGGTGCCATCACGTCCTTATGCACCCATCTCTTATGAGCAGTAGATATTTTGACAAGCCTTCATCCAAATGACTAAAATTATATAGAAATGACTTCTTTGGAATTATAGTTAATAATTCTATAATAATTGAACTCCTTATAAATTATTATTATTATTATTATTATTATTAATTGAAAAATCACTATCATTAGAATTATTATTAACTATAAACTATAAATGTCTCTTTTACACATTTAGAAGCCATCGATTAATATTCTTTTTTTAGATTATTTTTAAATATATAATATAATATAAATTTATCTTTTACACCAGTAAAAACAATGGGCTAGTATATCATGTTTCTAGATATTTATTTTTTTGAAAAATAATTTGAAAATTTTATATTAAAACAAGATCATTTACAAGTTGGGATGAGACTCCTCCTAGCCTTAGCCAATAAAAGCACTTGTTTACAATAGTAAAATATTATTTTCATTGAATCCAAATCTCCAAAACCATATTTCTACAAGGATTATCCACTTGCCTATAATAGTAAAAGATCTACATTGGAGCCAAATATTCTAAACTATATCTCTACAATGGCTGTCCAAATTAGCTAAATATTAGATTTTCTCACCAATATACCTAATACTCACATCCTAAATAGCCATGTCACTATGTCATTAAATCCCTACCTCCTTCTCAATACTTATCTTAGCTAGGAATTTTACCACGTATTTAGATCTCTACTCACATAAACTAGAATAACATCATCTAATTCCCTAAATAATTTCTTAATTTGGGCGACAAGAATCCTTGACCTCCATATCTTGAGAAAAAATTTCCTCATGAAATTTAGAGCTTCTACTAATATTTGAGAATCTAATTCTAGGATTATCCTCTTGTAATCATGTCTTACCATCTAGATATAAGTATATTTGATAGCTAAGGATTTTGCTTCATTGTTTGTGGCCCTTCCCAGGAATTCTATTTTCTAATAGGGTACTATCCCAACATGATTCCTTCACACCACTCTAATTCTAGCTCTACTTGAATTATCTTTTGTAGCTCCATTAGTATTAATTTTAATCTAACCTTCTAGGGATGGTTTGCAACTAGCTCTATCCTTCCCCTCTTGCACTTTATCTTCTTTCTCCATCGACCCTATATCATCTTGAGTTTTCTCTTTAGCATATACTATCACAATTTCTATGACTTTGCACCAAATCACCTACAAAACACCATCTAAGTATGAAAAGGTTTCTCTAAAAAATCAACCATTTATCTCTAGCCACACTTACCACCAATTGAAGTTTAATTGAAGCTTCCAACCAATACAAAGACCTTTAGATTTAAATATACCCCTCTTATTTCTTTCCCAAATATTAATCCAATTTAAATCACCATTGGCTCAAATTTACTCCTAGATCTGATGCATAAATGGGTACTCAAGCATCAAGTTGTCAGATGTTTCCTCACTCTTGTAGTGTAAAATATATTGAGATGGACCAACAATTCCCCTCTATCTTAGGTTATCAAAAGTAAGAATTCTATTATGTATGAACTACGAAGAAAATAAGTTTACTCTTTTTCAACCATTAGACTACCAAATATTTCTCAAATCATCAACCTAATATGCATGAGGATGTTCTAGAAGGATATTATCATACCCATCCTCCACTGTGTAGATGTCAATGCTCGCATAGCCCTAAGATAATTCATCCTCCACTTCTCTACCTATGAGAATTTCTTTTGTTAATATTTTAGTCATGATGGGTGTCAATTACAGAGGGATTAAAATTGGCCACTCATCCAACTTCTTAAAGTGCTTAAACTTATAATTACACAGTTAACTAGTGTTGAAATAACTTTTAATCTAGATCAAACCCATGCTTTCCATAGCTATTTTTACTGGTTACATATTCTTACCTATCTCCACATTCCAAAATAATCCATATTTTACTACTTGAGATCCTAACTTTAGACCCTATCACACCAAGGACCCATTACCATCCAAAGGGAAATGACTCACCTCATTTGGATTCACCTATCCCAAATTTTTACTAGTTAAAACTATATTGAATAAAGAAGTTGGTTGGGAAATCCACCTCCAATAAAGCTTTATTATTTAACTATGATATCCTCAGTCTCAAAAATCCCTTTACCCTGGGTTGGATTACTTTCTCCCAACCTACTAAGACCCATTTCCTACCTCCTTTTACTCCTCCCAATAAAAAAATTACTCCTCCATATGGTATGTTGGGTAGCAAGGATAGAAAGTTTATAAATTGGCATGGCTTGAATTACTGACTACAAAAAGTTAATCTACCTCCATAGCTTAACCATTTGTGAGACCAATGATTAATTATTTCTTTGATACAATCTAAAATATTCCTCTAGATATCTATTTTTATTTTTTTTAAATGCAAAGGGACCCCCAAATATACCACTAGGAGAGAAGTCCTCGTGAATCCCAAGATATCTAAAATTCTATCCTAAAACCTTCAATCAAATTGAAAAATACCACTTTGGATTATTGAAATTATTGTATAGATAATATTCAAAGGCTTATTTGATAGGTCTTATCAAAATATTTTGTTTCATATTTATTGGAAACTAATGCAGTAAAAGTGGCATTAATCTCACTTATTGTAGCCTTATTTATCCTAACTTATTCAACCATAACCAGCATATTACTCTTCAACAAATCTTAAATTTTTGAAATAAAATTACATGCATTCCATCAATGCTAGGTGCCTTATAAGGATATAAAAATAAAATTACCTCTTGGACCTTCTCCATAGATATTTTCCTCATCAATACTTCATTTTATCTTTGCATGATAATTGATAGAATATTTTGCACAATCTTTCCCTAAGCCACCTTACCTTGTGTAACTATTGATATAATATATTTGAAATAATTAAGTCCTTCCTTATTAATAGCTTCTACTTTCTCAATACTTCCTCCATATAGTGTTGAGATCTTTTTTATTCAACATTTTTTCCTTTTTGGATAGTATCATGAATGTTTTTTGTATTTCTACATATTTCCTTAATCCATATTTCCCTATATTTTTGTTCCCCAAACAACTCTTCATTTTTTAATATATTAAAAATAACCAAAAAGTAAATATTTTTCTTACATATACATATCTTGGTTCTTTTTGTTGATTTCTATAAAATCTTGAAAATTTTTGAGCATGCGTTTAAATTCCTATTTATTTTAAATATATTACCAAAATATTTTACATTCTAATATCTATTTATCCCTTTAGAAATTCTATATTTGGAATAAGCCTATACATACATGATCCTTCAAATCTTGCTTCATCCCATCATTACATAACCATTTGGAAGAAATCAAGGTCCAAATCCATGTAGATTGAAATCAAAATTACTTTAGAAAACCAATTTTGAGTATATCACATATAAAGAAAATATTTTTATGATCTAATACTACTCATAATAAAATGTCTAAATAGATTGTATAATTTTTGCAACCATATACTAAATAACAAAATATGTGAAATATTTTTTCTAAATGTATTTTCTAGAATATATATATATATATATATATATATATATATATATATATATATATATATATATATATATATATATATATATATATATATATAGTATCTCATGTATAACAAAATATTAAAGGAATAGCATCCCAAAGGCCATTTGAATTTACAAAGGAAGCAAAAATATACCATTGATTTAGACCACCTAGAAGTTTGACCTTTAGTTTTTGAAGGAGATAGAATAGTGTTAAAATCCCACAAGAATTCATAGATCATAATAATGAATATTTAAAAAAATATCTATCATGAAGATTAAATCTAGTTAGTGCATTTATATTTATGATTATGTAGATATACAATTTTTCTCACCTATTATATTTTAGGATTCCAACCAAATTTGGTAACTTATCTAAGTCATCCTTTAGCCTTCATCATGAAAATTGGATGCTCAAAATAATTTCTCCACTCACAAACAAGTTCATAGGTTGTGAATTTCTCTCCTTGGTTGTGAAACTTATCTAGAGCTAAAATTTAAAATTTGTGCCCCTCTAATAGTCAAATGGATAAATTTACTGCCCATACAGATTCATAGTTGTGAACTAGTCTAGGTGATAAACTTGTCTTTGCACCTTCAAAATGGAATTTTTTTTATCTCTCGATCATACCTATCTACATTAATAGTTTTACAACATAAATTAGATTATTGCACCTGATAATATTTCCAATTTAGCTTACTTTTTTCCTATTCCAACTTGATCAAAGCATGTCACATCTTTAATGCAATATTTTTGCCAAGTCATACATAGATTTTTCCTAATCTATCTCCTACATGTAAATTTGGAAATCTTATCTTCCTCTCTTCTCCTGCAAGCCCTAAAATATATAAATTGGGCACTTCACTTCCGAAAATAAGGATGATGATAATGATAAATGCATAAATAGTGATACAAGATGATATGATATGCCATAATACAAGATCACAAACATGAAAACATTTTATTGAGAAGTGATTGAAGATTTTTTTGGAGTTCCTTTGTAAGTTCCTTTTCACATTCAAGCATCATAATATGTTGCATATATAGACTTATTTTTCATGATAGAAAAGGAAATTTTATCTTTATATACTTTTATTTTAAGGTCTTTTGAATATAGATTTATAATTTTATTTGATCTATTGGATTGCATCTACATTGCTCTTACCTCTTTTGTAGGATATTACTCTTTTCTATCAAACTCATTTAACATACCAATTTTCTTAGCATTATATTTATCAAACTCACTTTAGTGGTCTTACAAGATTTGTAGGTATCATACAAAATCCCTCCATCATTTCTCTATAGAAAAATGCAATAGATTTTACCTTTACTTGACCTCTACAATATCATATTGCAAATTCATAGCCAACAGGACTAGAAAGCTATGAATTTATCTAGATAGGCCTTTTCTAAAATTCTTCTTATTTTTAGATTCTTTGACATCTTGTTAGTTAATTTATCAATTTTATATTTTCAGACTCTTTGGTTTCAACCTCAAAATAAAATTTACAAATTACAAGCTCTATAGGAAACAAACATATTGTAGGTTATGAAATGTCCATTTAGGCTACAAAACTACTTCATTGAGTTAACTAGTCAAATTTTAGCATCAAAACAATTATCAACAAAGCCTAGGGTCATCCTAGTACTCTCTCAACTAGTTTAATTTGGTTTTATAACATTTACATTTCTCTTTCATGTGATTTATATTCTTCCAAAGGCTCAAAATAAATTTTGTGAAAAGGAATAGGGGGCTTGACAGTAAACAAGGAATCTTAATTCCTTTCTAAGAGTTAAGTAGACCCCCTAGAATATAACATCTCAGTTTTTTTTCCCTTTTTATCTTTTTTTTAGATCCATAGGTCAACAATCAATGAACATATCAAAGGTGATAAAATTATTTGTAGGCATAAAAACTATCTAGGCAATAAACCTAAGTTTAGATGATAAATTTATCTCCAATAGGATTCTAGATAGTTTCATTTCAGTTTTCAATTTAAAATTATTTTAAAGTTATTTTTTGCTCTCTATTTAGTTGTAGTAATCCATCTAAAGTAGCAAAAATTAAGAACTTGTATTAGGAAATATTAATTCATTAAATTTAATTTCTCTCAATCATACTCATTAGGCATTAAAAAATGCATATAGTTCACGTATAAACTAGAACTTTATTTGTGCATTTACCTCTTGTTCCCTTGCTTAAAAGGACAAATGAAATTTCATTTTAGTTTCTCGTGACTTTAATTCTATGTTTCATATTTCTTTCAAGATATTGAGAAAAGCATGTAGGATTAGTTCATATTTTCTACATTATTATCTTTTCTAAATTGTATTGTATTTGCATCTTCTTACATTTAGGAATATTTTTTCTAGATCCCAAAAACTTAATTGCTTGCATAATACACCCATCAAAACATATGATTTATAGTGAATCCATAAAAAAATTTTGATGAACCCTTGATCACCACCAAAGGGCTCCTAGCAAAAATTTGTCTGAGTGTGGACCCCTATGTTTGGAGACTAATGTCCCAAATATGACTCTACATATTTGGTGAACCCAATGTGAACACCATATAGGTTTTAAAATATTTTAAACTAAAACCTTTTTCCTTAATCAAACTTTAATTTGTATTATATTTAGTCAAATACTACCTAAAAATTTTGATTAGCTTACATTAAACAAAGATAACAAAAAAAGAAATAAAAAATTTGTCCTCTTAGGTGAAGGTTAACGACCCCTTTAATAAACCATCATGTAGATTTTTAGGTTTATCTCTCTTCATGAGTAAAAAGTGGGCTAATTATAGTTATAAGGAGGGATAGTGCTACCAAAAAGGGGATATAATACTTTTTTGAAATATCTTCTCATTCTTCTCTGGTCAACTTTATCAACTAAAAACTTAATATAATTTACTCCTTTTTTCTAAGTATGACTAAAAAAACAATCTCCAAAAATAACCATAAGCATAACTCATCAAATGGCCTGCATAACAGAACCTTTATCTTCCCTTCCTAAAAATTTTATAGTTTTCAAGAATGTTATATATGAAGAAGAGGAGGACTAAATTTCCTCCTCTAGAAATATTTTCCCAATCCATAATGAAATAGGAGAAACAATATTTGGATCTATGGACCACCTTTTTGCTTTCACTCATAAAATTAAATAAACTCTATTAATGATCATGAATACAAATAATCTCAGATATTTGGACAAGTTATCTCACTTTGCTAGTAAGATGCCCCATTCAAAATATATTTAACAACTTAAGTTGACTCCTTCTACTTTAATTATAAAAAGCTTTTCCCATGGGACATCACACATAGAGATTTATACTTTAGGATCTATACCTCCTAATGTCACTATAGAAGGAGAAAATCTTAACCCAACCATTTCTATGGGGTAAAAACCCCATTATGTTCTATAGAGGAATTGTTGAAAATAGCTCCTACTCATTCTACTCCTACAACTATAGTATCAAATAGATTATAAATTCCCCCTTATATGAGATAGTATCTTCAAAAATAACCTTAATGAGCACCTATATTATCCTTTAGATATGTCCATAGTACCTTCTTTTTGATATGCCATTCAATTGAACAAAAAAGTAGAATTTGCCCTCATTGAGAAAGGAGCAATTAAAATCTGATAAGGAGGATAATCCCTCTTCTAATTAAAATGGGAGGTATAGGAAAAACATATTATAGAAAATAGGATTACTAACTCTAGAAAACACAACAATAGTAGAGCTACTATAGCAACCCTTCATAAAATTATTTTAAACAAACAAGACAAGCCTAGAATATAGTATGTTGGATAGACCTACCTCTATCTATTATTATAGAATAGCTTCTAGAAGAAAAAAATGATCAAACTTCCACCCATAAGACATAAAAATCCTAAAATATAAAAATAATTAGGATTCAATATTGTAAAACAATAGAATTACCATCACATTAATGGATATTCCACTAATAGATATAAAAATCTTAGGGCCCTCATCCAAGACCTCATGGATGAATGACGAGTTTCCCTTAGTGACTCACAAACCTCTACATCTTCAAATAAATATTTGGTAATTTTCTAAAATCCTCTACTAAACCATGACCAAAATACAACTAACAATATTCCATACAAGAATATTCCACTACATTACCAAAATATAGTTGGGATGATTTAGGTGGTGACAAGATAATAATAAAAGTATCAATCATCAAATCCACTAGCTAATGCTATTTTTATTATACAATCCAAACTAAATCACTCTTCTAAAAAACCAACATTAATATTAAAATATCAAGATAAAGGAAAAGGGATCTTTAGCCTCCAACAATAACTAGGAAATATCCACTAGCAATTTTTTTTAAACTTGAATTACTAATAATTTCTTCCATTCACAAAGAAATTATTTTCAAACTTTTGAAGGAGTAGGCAGATTCCTAAGATATTAGTCTAGCTAATTTATCTCTTGTGGTAGAGACCCATAAATCAATCATATGACCATCACATTTTACAAGGAATATGTCTGACCTCCATCTATGCTTAGGGAATGGCCACTTCATATTACCTATGAAATTGATGATAGTTTTATGAAAAGGGTTCTTATTCGAAATGTATATTCCATTAATGTATTCAACCTCAAATTCCTCAATAAGATAAAAAAATAAGTAAGATTTATAAAAAATAGATATCATTATAAAATCATATGATAATGAAGAATGAGGAGTTGTTGTAACACTGGTCCTTCCCATAAAGGTGGTGCCTCACATACTCAACATATTAGTGCATTTTTTGAATTATGACTTGAACTATAATATTATTCTAGGATGACCCTAGATCCATGCTATACAAGAAATCACATCCATTTATCATCAGTGCTTGAAGTTTAATTAACAAGGTTGACTTCACACTATTTCTATATATTCAAATTTGTTTATCTATTTACAATCGATCAAAAAGGAAATCCTAAAGATACATTTGTGCCCATACTTAAGTGCATCTTGCCTCATCACTAAAAATACCTCAAATTTTTTACCGTTAGGGTTAGGTAACAATGCCCATGAAGCAAGCACTAGTAGTAAACAATAGAAGCAAAAATATAAGACAAAAGAAATTCAAAATGTTAACACTATTAATTCACAAACAAAATTATTAACATTAGATCTAGCCAAGTTTCCCCCATCACGCTGAACCTTGGGACTACCTTATTTAAAGGAAAATATAGTGCAAATAGGAATGTGTACATTTTTTTGTGCTAGAATGGCTAATAAAGAAATTATTCATAAAAGCAACCCTTCTCTCATTGAACAATAACATGTTTCTTATTATATATCAAATCTCTATAAAATACCTAAAATATCCTATACAACCTAGGGTGTCATGGTATGGGTATAATAAGGTTTGAACAAGGTGTTAAAGAACCTTTGGAACCCAAATTATGGACAAGTCAATGGGGTCTAGGCTATAGATCCCATTGTACTAATTGTTAACCATATTCATCGTCCTTTGATAGTGATAACAAAAGTGAATGTTTTGAACCTTATCAAGACATCACAATAATAAACAAGTCAAAATAAAACCATGAAAGGAACCAAGAGATTTCCCTTACTCACATATATTTACTTAGTGTAAATACCTTAGATATTATTCATCCTAAACCTAGTAACTCTTCTAAACTAGTAGACACTACGATCCAAATAGGGATAAATTATTTTTAGTAATAATTATTAACAATTGTAAGGTAGACACCTTAACCCATAGCCCTTATAGAAATCATATTACCCTAGATTATTTCCATAATGAAAAATCATGTATTCAAATGGAAATTATAAATGCTTCACAATAATTTGATCATGGTCAATCATCCTCAGAGCCAATAGAATTTGAAAGATTAGGGGTGCTCGCTACAACCCAAAACTTTGAGAATGAGTCTCATCTCCTCATAAAAGAAGTAATTGATATTAATATTGTAACTCAATACAATTGTAAAATCTTTAACCTAGGTAAAGTTTTGACTCTTGAAGAATGTGAAGAATATACAAACCTCCTAACTAAATTTTACATCTTTACATGGTCTTATATGAACATGACATGTTAGATCCTTATCTTATTGTACATCACTTGGATATTTGGATAGATATCAAGCTAGTAAAGAAAAATCTAAGAATAATGCACCCTAAGTTAGCCCTATTAATCAAATAGGAACACCAAAAACTCTTCAAATTTAAATTTATCAAAAAAAAACAAAAGTTAAAAAAATGCGCCTAGGTAGCCCTAATCATCAAAAAGGAACATCAAAAACTCATTGAAATCAAATTTATCAAAACCATATACTATTTTGATTTGATACCTAACACAGTTCATGTTGCTAAAAAGGAATGCATCATTCACATTTGTACTAACTTTAGAGATATTAATAAATCATGTACGAATGATGATTTCCCTCTACCCAATATCAACATGATTGTGAATATCTCTACTAAATTCACGGTAATTTTCCATATCCTCATCCATTCCCTAAAATAGGAAGATCATGTTCAAAATTCAAGAAAAATGTTTGAATGCCTAATACAATATAAAATTTACCTTAAACCCTCCAAATGTGTCTTTGGAGTCATGTCTAAGAAATTACCAAGATTCATCATTTCCTGTCAAGGAATCTATTGGCAAATTTTGCCATAGTGATGCAATTCTACTGTTTTTATTGTTTTAATGAAATATTTTATTTTTTTTCTTGTAAATATTTCCATTAAAATAAAAATGTTGCACAATAAATTCTCCCTGTAGAAATTAATGGTGCTCATGGATGAAATATAAAAATAAAGTGATTAATGCAAGAAATGTTTCGAAGCAAGATCGAGATAGTTTCAGAACTAAAGAATTGATAAAAATAAGCTACAACTTTGGTATTTTTAATTTTAAGGTAAATACACCGGTAAAATTGAAAGTGAATATGTTTTCGTACCAACAAGGTGTAAAAGTCCTTTGCACCCCTTTTTAAGGGTGAAACTATCTTTATAAATGATTTCACCAGTCGGAAGCGCAGAAGGCAAAAATATGCAAGTAAAGGAGAAGTCAAAGTTAACGTCACCCATGGAAAGGGGTAAAAATCAATTTCACCCCTCTTAGGGATAAAAATCCAATCAATGGCTTCTTCAATCCAAAAATAGAAAGGAGAATGAGTTGGGTGCAGTCAAATTCAAGATCTCCCCTTGACAGGGGTGATAATCATTTTCACCTCTTTTAGGGGTGAAACTCTAGTAAAAAATAGTTTTTAGAGCACAAGAATGAGGATGACATCATTTAGGTAAAAAGGGAAGCTAAGGTCAACGTCATCCCTCAAAGGGGGCAAAAAAAATTTTCATCCCTCTTTGGGGTAAAAATCAAAGAGGAAACAACTTGAGGTGAAACTCTCCGAAAATGCAGTCTTCTTTCAGGTCAAAGTCAACATTGCCCCTAGACTAGGGCGAAAATCATTGTCACCCCTTTTAGGGGTGAAATTAATTATTTTTGTCTTCCTCTTTCACAGAAGATGTTCTCTATCATTTTTGGAGCAAAATCATCCAGGAAGAAAGTGAAAGCATGTTTAAGGGTGAAACTCATATTTTTGATTGTCATTCGAACTAGAATATATCAAGGACAAAATCAATTGAAATAGAAGGAAAAATTTTAGCCTTGGAGGCAACCATAAATGCACTATTATTATTAGAAGCATCATAACAATAGATCCTTTCAAAAAATGTGAGGATTTATAAAATTGAATGCTTGGGACGACAAAGAGCCACGATCCAGAATTTTTGCAAGGATTAAATACTACATCCTCAAATCTGGTGTGATCTCGATGATTTTCAAGGTGCCTTCCATGGAATTCATTCCTTTTTAAAGTAGATTTAAATTTCACTGATTTCAACCAGCAAGGGTAAGATTTCAAGGCAAGATAGAATGTAATAGCACCCATAATTTTATATTTAAGCTCTTAATTACCATGTGATATTTCTAAAACTCAATGTACTGACATTTGGGACGTTCCCTCTAACATCCATTTTGTTTATTTTAAAAGCACACTCCATAAAATCTAGATCACTATCCCTTGAAGAATAATCTAATTTGAGCATCACCATTACCAAGAAAGAAATGGTTGCCATATATTTTTTACCAACTAACATTTTTTTGTGTTGTGCATTTAATGAAAGAGGTGAAATCCTCTATAAATAATAATCATTTCAATGTAATAAGGATGATAGACATTCTGTAGAAAAATAATTTAATTTTTTTGCATTAATAGAAAGATATTCGGCTTATGGTTCCTTGAATAGTCTTGTGGTTGATCACTTTCTACTTGTCATTTTTGCTTATATTTGTGTTCATTATTAGCTGCTTTTAAATTTTGCATCTAAATTTGATTACTATTGGTAAGGGAATGAACACTAAAATACATTTGGAATGTTGTCTCTACAAACTGTGAGTGGTTCTTATGCTTACCTTTTTATTTCATGCTAATTAGCACTTAATATGATTTCTTGTTGTTAGTTTATCCCCACTACACTTTTATGGCTTATAGCCATATTTCCCATCTCTTTTTGTCATTTCCCATTTCTTTCCTATTACCCTAAGCTTTAAAATATATTATATTAGTAAGGGAGCCAACCTTCTCTGGAGATTGACCCGAAGGACATATCTCTCCCTTGGTCTTTCAATATTGGTCGGGTCTAGGGTTCTCAAATAGTAATATTTTATACTTAGGCAAATTTGTGACCAAAAATTTTTGGCATGCCTGGTGGGAAACTCAAAAAGTTCCATGTTCAATAGTATTGAGGTTTGATGTTCACCTTTGTACTATATTATTAGAATATCTGACGACTCAGCTCTACCTGAAATCCTTTGAACATGAAGTGAGTGAAATATTTATTCATGATTACAATATTGAAGGCAAAAAATCTAGAATACCCCATTGAGTTTTATGAGCTTGACACCCAAGTACTAGGAGATCATCCTAGGTTAGTTACCCTAGCTATTTCATTAAGTGTTATATCTTCATAGTTAGTTAGTGTGTTTTTTGTTCCATCGATTCTTGCTAGCACTGCCACTAGTTTTCAACCTCCCTAACAACACAAACTAGTATGCATGGCTTAAAATCCACCACCACAACCACCAAGGAAGTTTCAAACATGGAATCACTCTAGACCTCTAAATATACAAGCTAAAAACCCAATCCCATAAGTGGCAATGAAGGATTTTTCTACCTACGATGGTACGAGGAAGACTACTTATGAGTATGTTCAAGATGTAGTTGCCTTGGTGATAATCCACAACATCATATATGAGGATATAATGGTAATATTTCTTGTTCTCTCTCTTAGAGAAAAATTGCTTTACTAGTATCGATCGTTACTACCTGCCACCATCACCACCTGGGATCAGTTGGTTGAATTGCTAATCAAAGGATTCAATGAACAAGCAGATCTATTCTCCTTGTTGCATAAATTCACTACCATTTAGAGGTATTCATAGGAGGAAATTATAGAATTCAATGTCAGGTATGCCCAAACTTGGCATATATTTCTTGATGGTCTCCGACCGACTCCTGAATAAGCAATATTTTACTACCTTCGAGCTTTCAACTCTGACATACGTATGGCCATCCGATAGTCTAATATCAATACATTCTCTGATATATATTCTGCTACACAAAATTTTGAAGCTAATCTAATTGCTATCAATAAGCTTCCACCAAAAATGGCCATGCCTATTTTCCCTGATCTTTCATAGTATTTGTATGCTAATGCATCTTCTCAGCATTTTCTAATGTCATGCATGTATCCAATCCCTTCATGGAATCCAATCACATCACAGACCATGATGACAATTCATGTCCTTCAACTCCCTTCTCCAACCATTTCGTAGTTACCATCTCCAGTTCCATTCTTATTACTACCATCTCCATCTGTCCCATTACCATTACCAGCTTCTCCAACACCCTAAAACCCTGATCCATAAGAAAAAGTGTTGAAAGAGTTACAGTCCATGAACTCGACCATAAGAGTGATGGGTAAAAAAATCATGGTAATCAAAAGAAATCATGCTAAAAAATATTTCCATCCAAGGATATTTTAACCACCATAATCACCAGGAAGCAAGCACCATTGACCAGTAGAGTGTTTAAGAGAAACCCAGTGGTGTTGATAGATGAAGAAGTTGGCACATTAGATAAAGCATATTGGTGCTTCACATGCAATTATCCACATGGTGAGGAAACTTGCATGGTTCATCTGAACTATGTGTAAATATTATAAAAAAGTGCTTCCACTGGTCAAGTTAACATGATCATAGAAGATCACAGTTTTATGATCCCTTCTTAAGAGCAAGTTTTAGTTCTCACGAGAGCTGTAAGGAAGCATATTACTATGTATCCAACTTAGTTGGAACCCCTAAATGTCCCTACCAATTCAAAAGTGAAAAATGAGAAGAAATAAGCACAAGCAAAGTGGTGGAGAACAGATCTTGCACAAAACAGAAAACCAGAGAAACAAGAGCCCAAAATTTGTTATTCAATATTTCAAAAGAATTTTACAAGAATATACAGCCAAAATATCATTTTGCCAACCCCCTCTCATTACAATCCATGGGTTTTTATCGAGGTCCCCATCCTCTGTGCTTTCAAACTTCCCACGATCTACAATTGCCACCTGGAACAATTCTAGAAAGTTGCATTGATGAGACTCTAGGTGAGGTGCATGACTGGCTACCATACCCAACAAAATCTTCTTCTCGATCTGTTTCTTGCTATTAGTTGCCATAAATGCGTCTCCAGATATCCTACATGAGTGGCCAACATTCCCGTTGAAATTCTCCTCTGAATCTGCTGCTTCACTGCTGCTAACTTGTCACGCACGAAGGGACGTCTTTATGAAAGCTGGGAGTGCATGTTTTTTTGTTTGGCCGTGATATCGCGACATGTCGTGATATCGTGACCAATTCCTTTCTGTGCCTTCTCTCTCCATTTTGGCCGTGATATCATGACATGTCGCAATATCACGCTATTTTTTTTATCGGCCTCCATTCTCCCGTTTTGATCACAAAATTGCGACATGTCGTGATTTTGTGACCTTTTGTCTTTCGCGCCTTTGCTCCCTGCTTCGGTCACGAAATCATGACATGTCATGATTTCATGACCTTTTGTCTTCCATGCCTTTGCTCCCTGCTTTGGTCGTGAAATCACGACATGTCGCGATTTCGTGACCTTTTGTCTTCTCGCACCTGTGCTCCCTGCTTTGGTCGTGATTTCATGACCTTTGTTCCTCTGTGCCTTTTTTCCCCTGCTTTGGTCACGATTTTGTGACCTTTGTTCCTCCACACCTTTGTTCCCCTGCTTTGGTCACGATATCGCAACATGTCACAAAATTGTGACATGTCGTGATTTCACGACCTTTGGTCCTCCGCACCTTTGTTTCCCCTGTGGTGGTCACGATTTCGCGACATGTCATGAAATCGTGACATGTCGTGATTTCATGACCTTGTGTCTTCCGGACTTGTTTTCTCTACCTTGGGTCTTGATTTCGTGACATGTCACGAAATTGCGACATGTCACGATTTTGCGACATTTGCAACACTTAGAAAAAAAATAACTTTGCAACACTTAGAAAGAAATAACAACAAAAAGTTTGGTTGATGCTCGATTGCTTTGTTGCCCTCGGATGCTCCTCCATCAGACACCCGGGGTGGATTGAGAAGTGATCCTCACTTATGATCTTTGATAGGAAGACCCAGGCGGTCAACCTCTATTTTTGATAACCAAGTTACATCTTCTACAGGTCTACCCTTCCACTTGATCAAATACTCAGAATATTGTTTGTTCCTTGTGCTTCTGCCTTCACGAGTATCTAATATTTCCTTGATCTCGTCTTTGGTTGGGTTAGATGCTGGAATGCTCCACAATTCTGTGCTTGGTGCCTCTGTACTATCTCATTCATGGTATTCTACTAAATCTGATATGTTAAAAATAGGTGAAATGTCAAGCCCACTTGGCAATTCCACTTCATATGCATTGCCTGAATCCCATTTTTCCAGTATTCTACATGGCCCAAACTTCTTCATCTTCAACTTGTTATAAGTTTTGGCTGGAAATATTTCTTTTTTGAGATGGACCATGACTTCATCTCCCACTTCGAACTCTTTGAACCGTCACTTTTGGTCTGCTCTTTCTTTATACTGAGTATTCATTTTTGTAATTTGTTTCTTCACTTCTTCATGTAGGCTTTTCATCTGTTTCGCGAATTCCTCAGCCTCTGCACTGCACTTTTCTCCTTTATCTAATTTCCTCAGCTCAAAAATGTTTCTTGGACTGTTTCCATATATTATTTGGAATGGAGATTTGTTTGTACTTTTATTGACAGAATTGTTGTATGCAAATTCTGCCTGCGGCAAAACCAAATCCCATCCCTTGGGTTTATCTGCTATTAAGCATCTTAATAAATTACCTAGACTTCTATTTACCACTTCTGTCTGTCCATCGGTTTGTGTGTGGTATGGAGAACTGAACTTCATATCTGTCTTCAGCTTCTTCCATAATGTTCTCCATAAATACCCAACAAACTTTGTATCTCTGTCAAAAACTATGCTTTTTGGTAGACCATGAAGTCGTACCACTTCCTTGAAAAATAATCTTGCAATGTGAACTGCATCACTTGTTTTCTGGCAGGGAATAAAATGTGCCATCTTGGAGAATCTGTTAACCACCACAAATACAGAGTCATTTCCCCTCTGTGTTCTCAAAAACCCAAGAATAAAATCCATGCTGATGTCCTCCCATGGCCTCTCAGGTACAGATAACAGCTGGTATAATCCTGTGTTCTGCCTCACGCCTTTTTCCATCTAGCATATTCTACAAATTTTCACAAAACTTTTCACATCTTGCTGAAGTTGCGGCCAGTAGTAATTTTCATTCATCAGGTCAATGGTCTTATCCCGACCAAAATGTCCAGCCAGTCCCCCGCTGTGCTTTTCCTTGATTAAGTTCTCCCGCATGGAACTCCTTGGAATGCATAATTTACTTCCCTTGAACAACATTCCATCTTGGATTAGAAAATCCAACCATTTTGTCCTGTCCACAGTAACAGGTGCTAAGCAAGCCATCCAGGCTTCTACAAAATCAAGATCTTCAGGATAAAGACCCTTCAGTTCTTCGAATCCTACCACTTCCACTATCATTTTAATCAGCATATTCTGCCTTCTACTTAAGGCATCTGCAACTCTGTTTGATTTTCTACTTTTGTGCTTTAACACAAAGGTATAGCTTTGGAGAAACTCAACCCACTTCATGTGCCTCTGATTCAGTTTTGTTTGGCTATTGATGTACTGCAATGCCTGATGATCCGTAAATAGAACAAAATATTTTGGCAAAAAATAATGCCTCCACTTCTTCAGAGCCTGAACTATAGCATAAAATTCTTGGTCATAAACTGAATACTTTTTCTGAGCATCATTAATATTTTCACTAAAATAAGCAACAGGTCTGCCTTATTGACTCAGTACAGCCCCTATTGCACTGCCACTGGCATCACAGTCTACCTGAAATACTTTGTTAAAGTTTGGGAGTGCCAAAACAGGTTGTTTTGTGACCTTTTTCTTTAATGCATCAAAGCTCCTTTCAGCCCCTAAGGTCCATTTGAACTCTTTCTTATCCCCTCTCATTGTTTCTGTGAGGGGTGCACAAATGCTATTGAAATTCCTTATGAACTTTTTGTAAAAGCTGGCCTGACCATGAAATGATCTTACCTCTGTTGTGCTTCTTGGGGTAGGCCATTCGATGATAGCTCTCACCTTCTCTCGGGTCCATTTTTAGACCTTCTACTCGAGATTACAAATCCCGGGTATACTAACTCTTTCTTGACAAAATTACACTTTTTTAGATTTATTAATAACTGCTCCTCCCGTAGCTTTTCAAAAACCCTCCTAATGTGCATCAGGTGTTCCTCCAGGGTTCTGCTGAATATTAATATATCATCTAAATAAAAAATGACAAATTTTCCTAAAAAATCTTTCAGTACCTCATTCATCAGCCCCATGAAGGTACTTGGTGCATTGGACAGTCCAAATGGCATGACCAGCCATTCATACAAACCTTCTCTGGTCTTGAATGTTGTCTTCCACTCATATCCTTCCCTGACACGGATCTGGTGGTAACCACTCTTGAGGTCAATTTTGGTGAAGTACTTGGCTCCACTCAAACAGTCCATTATGTCATCCATCCTTGGCAATGGAAATCTGTATTTAATTGTGATCTTGTTGATGGCTCGAGAGTCTGTGCACATTCTCCACTCTCCATATTTCTTTGGTTCTAGAACTGTAGGTACTGTGCATGGACTTAAGCTTTCTCGAATCAGCCCCTTCTCCAGCAACTCCTGGACCTGCCTGTTTAGTTCTTCAGTTTCTACAGGCGTCATTCTATGTGCAGCTTTATTGGGCAAGCTTGATCCTGGCACCAAATCAATATGGTGACTAATCTTCCTTACTAGGGGTAAACCCTCAGGCACATTATCATATATGATATCTAGAAATTCCCTCAATAGATCTTGGACTTCTGTTGGGGCATATTTGCATTCTGTATCCCTGACTCTAGGAATTAATGCATAACACATATGTTCATGCTTTAAATCATCTAAAAATTTTCTTTCATCAACTAAGCAAATTCTTGCACTACCACATACCTTTTCTTCCACCTCCTTCAGGGGTTTTAGATTATGATGCATTCCATTCTTGGTCACGGAATAGGTGTTGGCACAGCCATCATGAACCGCACACCTGTCAAACTGCCATGGCCTTCCCAACAGCAAATGGCACGCATCCATGGGCAGAATGTCACACAAAACCTCATCATGGTAATTCCCAATATTGAATTTTACTAGGCACTGTTCATTGACCAAAATGTCACACAAAACCTCATCATGGTAATTACCAATATTGAATTTTACCAGGCACTATTCATTGACCAAAACCTTATGGTCTTTCTGCAACCATGCGATCCGATATGGATGCGGGTGTTTCTTTCTCTCCAGTTGTAGCTTTGTAACCATTCCCTCTGAAACTAGGTTATCTGTGCTACCGTTGTCAATGATAATGTTGCAAATCTTACCCGTGCATTTACACCTTGTGTGAAATAAGCTTTTCCTCTGATTTGTAGCTCCCTCTTCATTCAGCAGGACTCTCCTTGCAATCATTACTTCTCCTCTCTCAGCTTCTTCAGAATGCTCAGATCCAACATCTTCATCAGCGACTACTACTCTGGCATTTCCTTTCGGCCTTCGATTATTTCTTTCTTGTTGTTGTGGGCACTCATATTGGTGATGTCCCTCTTCCCCACACTGGAAGAAAGTCCCTCAAAATCTTCCTCTTCCATGGCCACGTCCAGCTCTGCCTCTTCCCCCTCGGTAACCATTATTCTGATTACGGGGGCGGTCTATATTTTCTCTCCTTTGTTCTTGATTACTGCTACCTTCTCCATTTTTCTAAGAATATTCATTTCTTCTTCCACTGTTCCTTTCGTCGGTTCTTCCACCACGACCTCTTCATATTTTCTTGTTTTCAAACCTCCTATTGAGATTTTCTTCAACCTTTAAGGCAAATTGGTAAGCATCCTCTATGGTGGTCATCCGGACTAGACTTAATTCTTCCTGAATACTTGCTCGTAACCCATTAATGTAACGGGATACCTTCTCCTTGTTGGCCTCTAAGTGGCCTATTCTAATCATTATTTTGTGAAATTCTTTCATGTATTCTTTTACAGACTTGCTTGATTGCCTCAATCCTTGCATTTTCTTTAGCAGGTCTAACTCATAGTCACCAGGGATGAACTGCCTCTTTAGATTTTTTTCCATCCATTCCCACTTTATTATTCTCTATTTTCCTCTTTCATTTTGCTTTAGCTGCACTCCCTTCCACCAAATGCTGGCATGACCTTTCAATTTGGTCTTTGCAAATCTGACCCTATCAGGATCCTCAACCTCCTCGTACTCAAAGTACTCTTCCAGGTCGTTGATCCAATCGATCAATTCCTCTGGATCAAGGTTCCCAAAATATGTGGAAACCTCCATCTTTGGCCTCTTCCCAATTTGGGATATGGCTTTGTATAGTCTGGCCTGAGCAGGATCTACTGCTTCTTCTTCTTCCTCAGGTTGGTCTTCTTCTTCATCATCTTTCTCTTCACTACCTTTGTCTCTTCTTGGCTCCAATCTTCTGCGCATTTCTTCTTGCAGGGCTTGCATTTGCCGCTACAAAGCTCGAACATCTTCCGCTGTTGCCATGCCTCTCCCACCAATAGGGTTTCTCCTTGGAGGCATTCTACTCACCCAATTCCAAGCCCTTCCACAGATCCTAGTGTAATTGCCTCTCCTTCAGTGATCTGTTACACACTCAGGAACTACTGGCTCTGATACCACTTGGTGGAGAACAGATCTTGCACAAGATAGAAAACCAAAGAAACAAGAGCCCAAAATTTGTTATTCAATACTTTGAAAGAATTTTACAAGAATATACAACCAAACTGCCATTTTGCCAACCCCCTCTCATTACAATCCATGGGTTTTTATTGAGGTCCCCATCCTCTGTGCTTTCAAACTTCCCACGATCTACAATTGCCACCTAGAAAATTTTTGGAAAGTTGCATTGATGAGACTCTAGGTGAGGTGCACGACTGGATGCCATACCCAACGGAATCTTCTTCTCAATCTACTGCTTGTTTTTAGTTGCCATAAACACATCTCCAAATATCCTGCGCGAGTGGCCAACATGCCCGTTGAAATCCTCCTTTGAATCTGCTGCTTCACTGCTGCTAACTTGCCGCGCATGAAGGGATGTATTTATGAAAGCTGGGAGTGCATGTTTTTCTGTTTGGCCATGATATCATGACATGTCACGATATCGCAACCATTTCCTTTTTGCGCCTTCTCTCTCCGTTTTGGCCGTGATATCGCGACATGTCACGATATTGCACCTTTTTTTTCTATCAGCCTCCGTTCTCTTGTTTCGATCGTGACATGTCATGATTTTATGACATTTTGTCTTTCACACCTTTGCTCCCTGCTTCAGTTGCAAAATTGTGACATTTCATGATTTTGTGACCTTTTGTCTTCCGCACCTTTGCTCCCTACTTTGGTCGCGAAATCGCAACATGTCCCGATTTCGCAACCTTTTGTCTTCTATGCCTGTGCTCCCTGCTTTGGTCATGATTTCATGACCTTTGTTCCTTCGCACATTTGTTCCCCTACTTTGGTCATGATTTCATGACCTTTGTTCCTTCTCACCTTTGTTCCCCTGCTTTGGTCGCGATATCACGACATGTCACGAAATCGTGACATGTCGCAATTTCACGACCTTTGGTCCTCTGCACCTTTGTTTCCCCTACGGTGGTCACGATTTCACGACCTTGTGTCTTTTGGCCTTGTTTTCTCTGCCTTGGGTCATGATTTCGTAACATGTCGCGAAATCGCAACATGTCGCGATTTCATGACATTTGCAACACAGAAAAAAAAAAAATTTTGCAACACTTAGAAAGAAATAACAACAAAAAGTTTGGTTGATGCTCAATTGCTTTGCTGCCCTCGGATGCTCTTGCATCACAAAGGTATTTTTTCCAACACCCAAGACAGATGCACCTATCCTATTGAAATATCTTCTACCTCCAAGAGCAAAAGATAAAGTGCAATAAAAGACTTCTACTTCATAGGCAAGAGTTGAAGTGGAGGAGTAGGATAGAGAAAAGCTTAAATACCCATCTTTGATGAAACATCAGAGGTTGGAGGTCACACAACAATATTAGAGTAGATATGAAACTACCAATGAAGCCAAAGATTCCTATGCATCCACATTTAATATTATCAAAGAATTGAGGATGATCCTGACCAAGGCGAGTCTCTATGATGCACTACAATTACTTGGACAAGTGGATTTGTTGCAAGAATCATTAAAATTTATGAAATATAAGGGGAATAATCTGACTCAGATGCTTTTTACTCAAATACTAACAACTTCTACCATTAGAAAGAATAGACCTCCCCCTTTCTACCTATCCCTCAAGATGGAATACTGGATTATGCACAATTACATGATCAACTCAGGTGTTGCAACGATTATCATGCCAAAGGTAGTATGTGATGTTATGGATATGGAGTATAAAAGGAGCATCCCTGGAATCTTGTAGTTAGATGGAATCCCTGTAAGGATAGTGGGGGTCATCAGGGATATTCCCATTGTATTTCATAAAATGCCTTAGATAATTGTGATCCAAGAAGTGGACGTGGTTGATCTAGAGCCTTACTTTAGCATGTGCTTATCATGGTAATTTACCACTAAGTTGGGAGGCTATATTTCTCTTGACTATTCTTATTTGGAAATTCTGGTCAAGGGGAGAATAATCCAAATTTATAATGAGAAGCTCTCAACTTATCATATAGAAAATATTGAAGAAGAGGACACACCCATGAGTTTTGTCAACCTAATGATTGAATAATTGGAAGAATTGGACCTGATGGAGGAGACTTTAGAAAAGCTCTAAAAATAAGATGAATTTTTAATGCTCAATTTTAATGCCATGATGGAAACCAAAATTGGTTGCTACACCATCACTAAACCTAAAAAATTTGAAGCAAAAGTTACTGATGATGAAGTTCCTTCTCTAGATCAATTATGAAAGCTATACTTCGATGGTGCAAGGTGTAAGAATGGTGTAGGATCTAGAATTGTCCTCATTTCTGCTTTTGGTATACAAAAAATGCGTTCTTATCGGTTGACTTGGAGCTACACGAATAGTACCATCGAATACGAAGCACTCTTTTAAGGTCTAAAAATGGTAGAAAATCTCAAGATCAAGCAACTACAGATATTTGGATATGTTGAGCTAATCATCAACCATGTGACTATTAAATGTGTTTCCAAGCAGTATTACTTGAAGGTGTACCAAAATAAAGTATGAGATATTTTTGAAGCTTACACAACATTGAACATCCAAGGAATCTCACAAGAGGAAAACAAGCATGTCGATCTCCTAGCATCCTTTGGTGTAAAATTTTCTTCAATAGAGCATGTGGTAAGAAAGCCTAAGACTATGAGGTTGATTTGTAGAACTTCATTCCCTTACAAAAATATCTTCTGGCAAGTGTTTGACAATGATGAACAAATTGTAAATTTTCTGGTAAGAGAAGCTAGTATGGTGTAAGAGAGAACACTTTATGAGGAGGAGGCCAAAGGTTTAATACAACTGAGGAATCACATCCCAAAAGGATTGATTATGCTCAAGAAACTCTTTTATTATAATGACAAAGCAAAAGAGCATAGGATCAAAGTAGACGATAAAGAGTATACTAAGCTACAGTTGGAATCTAACAAGATAATCAAAGTTGGAATAGATTGTACTCCATATGAGCTTGAGAAAATTAAGAAATTGTGTTGTGAGTTCTCAAATATTACTACCTAGAGCTATCATGATCTAAAAGGCTACAAAAAAAAATGTGATCCAACATACCATTGAATTACAAGAAGGAGTAAAACCCTTCAGACAAAAATAGTAGCCTATTAATCCAAATATGAAGGTACTAATGAAGTTAGAATTATTGAAGATGCTGGAAGTAAAAATTATATATCATATCAAACATTCAATATGGGTGGCGAATCTTGTCCCAGTACAAAAAAATAATGGAGACATTCTATTGTGTGTGGATTTCTATAATTTTTATCAGGTGTCACTGAAATACCACTACCCCTTGTTATAGTTCGACCAAATTATTCATGTAGTCACCAGAGCACAAATATTATCACTGCTAGATGGTTTATTCAATTATAACAAATCTGGATGAATGATAAATACTAGAACAAAATGATGTTCACCACTAAGTAGGGTACTTTTGCTTATCAACAAATTCCTGTTGGTCTATCAAATACTGGCACTAGCTTCCAAAGAGCAATGGACGTAGCTTTTGGTGAGTTTTTGAATCATATTATTGTGATTTATTTGGATGAAATGACTATTTTTTCTCATAACAGGGAGGAGCATAGTTCTCACATAAGGCAGGTTTTCGATAAATATCGAGAGTTTGAAATTTCTATCAACCCCAAGAAATCAATTTTTGATAAAGAAGGAAAACTCTTGGGTCATGTAATTTCGAAGGATGTTTTGGCCATTGATATTACTAGAGCTAACACTATTTTGAAGCTACCACTACTAGCTAATAAGAAATAATTACAGTCATTTTTTGGACAAATCAATTTTGTCCAAAAATTCATTGTAGAATTCACTCAAGTCATGAAGTCGATGATCAAACTCCTTAAGAATAACACATATGTTAAGTGGATAGAGCAGAGGAAGCAGGTCTTCTAAGAGATCAAGGAGAGAATTTTCAAATCACATATTTTGATCAATCCAGACTACTCAAAGGATTTTATCCTTTATGTCATGGGTGATCAGGAGAGCTATGCTTTCATGCTCATGCAGGAAGGAGATGATGAAGACAAGTGACTGATTAATTTTTTGAGCTAGGTTATTAAACCACACAAGGAAAAATATAATTTTATTGAGAAATAGGTTCTATATAGTTATGAAATCCTTGAAGAAGTTCTGATATTTTATCTCATAGAGTAAGACTATAGTCTACGTCATTCATCTAGATGTTAGGAGTTTCATTATTCAAGGGGAACTGGGTGACAAGAGAGTAGGCTAGGTTTTAAAGATCTAGGAGTATGATGTTGATATTTGACCAACCAAATTAGTTTGTAGTCAAGAACTTTGTTAGGAGATGGCTAAAAGCACTACATATTAAATAGCGATACCACTACATAATGAAGTCATCAGTGAGAGAAATATTGCAAATCAAGTGATATGTGATCATGATAGGACAGAGGACTTGGTTGAATTATTTACATTAGGAAGGTGTTTTCCACATTTGAACTCCTCACAGAGAAGAATATTCAAGTTATAGGTCCTTAGGTACGTCTTACTACCAAGTGGTTTATTTCATAAAAACATAGACAAAGTATTCCTCATATGTATCAAGGAATCCAAAAAGTAGAAGGTTCTAAAGGAGTTCCACTTTGGCTTATGATGCAGGAGCATCCAGTGGCACCTGATGTAGAGGCATCTAGTGGCAGGAGGGCCACTTCTAAAACGGCAAAAATTCCTAAGTGTTTGCAAGAGGAAGTCGTCGCGATATCGCGACAGGAAACATGTCGCGATATCGTGACACAAGTGGCGGAGGAATTCCTGAGGGAAAAAACTATCATGATATCATGACAAGACACAAATGGTAGAGAGGATCTAGTAGAAAGAAGCTATCATGATATCACGATAGCAAATGTGTCGCGATATCGCGAGACAAGTGGTGCAGGAGATGCGATAGCCGGAGGGTCATGAAATCGCGACGTCACAAAATCGTGACCCAACCAAGGAGTAGAAGGCACAGATGGTAGAGCATCATGAAATTACGACATTACAGAGCCAGGCGTAGGAGCTAATGATGATGTCGTGATTTCATGACATGTCACAAAATCGTGACCATCACGAAATCGTGACGCAGATTAGCCAGAAGGTGAAGGCAAGGAAATTGTCACGATTTCATGACATGTCACAAAATCGTGATGCAGAACAGCCAGGAGGAGGAGCAATTGGTAATGTCACCATGACATGTCATAAAATCACGACCGAAGAAGAAGAGCAGAGGCTTCCAAAGGAAGATGTTGCGATATCACGACCCGAAGGCAAGAAGGGACATAGAAAGGAAAAATGTCATGATATCGCGACATGTCACGATATCACGACCCAAAGGCAAGGAAGGCGATGATGAAGGGAAACATCGTGATATCGTGACATGTCGCGATATCACGGCCAAAAGGAAGAAGGAGCGCAGGGAAGCCAAAGTGTCACGATATCGCGACGGGAAGAGAAGAAGACGAAGAAGAAGGAGATGGTGCAAAATCGCGATAGGCTATATTTTTTTGGGTCTATTATAGAATGACATGTGGCAGCACAGAGCAACACATGGTGTGTGTAGTAAAAATAGGAATAGGCAAGGATTCCAACAGGTATGTTGGCCATGCATGCACTATCTCAAAGATTCTGTCGAACAAGTCGGCCACACGTGCACTGAAAATGAAGTAGCAGTTTCAGAGGAATTTGCTGGCAAACATGTCGGCCACTGAGTCAGGTGGCAGTTGCAGGTCATGGGAAATCTGAAAAAGCAGAGGGTCGGGGCATCTATAAAAACCCAGCACTGTAAGAAGATAAAGGGGGAAAAAATATGTAGAGAAACTCGAAAGGTCGAGTTGTAGAGCCGAGGACAGAGATCCGGCTTAGAGGGTGCGTGTTTTTCCTTCCAGGGACGTAGGATCGTGAAGTCGCATAGAATAGAAAACCAAGCCGAGCGCTGGTAATTTGTAAAAGCCTGCGGGCTGTTAGTGTAACCTATTTTCCAGTATTAATGAAAATGTGGAAAGTTTAGAGTGCGATTATTCGATCCGTGTCAAGTGGTATCAGAGCTAATGTTCCTGAGTGTGTAACAGATCGCCGAACATGAGGCAGTTACACCAGGATCTATGGTAGGGTTCTGAGAGAGGAGAGAGAGTTTAGAATCTGTGGGAGATATGATGACAATGAAAGAGTTCAAGGAATTGCAGAGACAAGTGCAAGCCCTACAGGAGGAACTGCTCATAAGTGATTTGTAGAGGCAAGTGAAAGCCATGCAAAAGAAGCTGCTCAGAAGGAATTTGTGAGAACAAGAGAAGCTACACAGAAAGCATGAATATAAGCTGAGAAGTGAAGACCAAGAAACGAAGTTGAAGTAGACTGCAAAGGTAGGTGCATGTTTGGATATGTTGTAAGAGGCGGCAACCGAACAACACAAAAGTGAAGATCACTTCTCCATCAACCCCGGGTGTCTAATGCAGGAGCATCCAGTGGCACCTGATGTAGAGGCATCCAGTGACAAGAGGGCCACTTTTGAAATGGCAAAAATTCCTAAGTGTTTGCAAGAGGCAGTCGTTGTGATATCACGACAGGAAACATGTCGCGATATCACGACACAAGTGGCAGAGGAAGGCCTGAGGGCAAAAACTATCGTGATATCATGACAGAAAATGTTTCGCGATATCGCGACACAAATGGCAGAGAGGAGCCAGCAGAAAGAAGCTATCATGATATCACAACAGCAAATGTGTCGTGATATCGTGACACAAGTGGCGCAGGAGATGCGACAGCCAGAGGGTCACAAAATCGAGATGTCATGAAATCATGACATTGTGAAATCGTGACCTAGCCAAGGAGTAGAAGGTGCAAAGGGCGGAGCATCATGAAATTGTGACATCGCGCAACCAGGCGCAGGAGCTGAGGAGGATGTCATGATTTTGCGACATGTCACAAAATCGTGACCATCGCAAAATCACGACGTAGATCAGCCAGAAGGTGAAGGCAAGGAAATTGTCGTGATTTCGCGACATGTCATGAAATCGTGACCGTCATGAAATTGTGACGCAAAACAGCCAGGAGGAGGAGCAATTGGTAATGTCACAATTTTGTGACATGTCACGAAATCACGACTGAAGAAGAAGAGCGGAGGCATCTGAAGGAAGATGTCGCGATATCATGACATGTCACGATATCATGACCCAAAGGCGAGAAGGGACATAGAAAGGAAAAATGTCGCGATATCGTGACCCAAAGGCAAGGAAGGCGACGATGAAGGGAAACATCGCAATATCACGACATGTCATGATATCGCGACCAAAAGGAAGAAGGAGCACAGGGAAGCCAAAGTGTCACAATATCGTGACATGTCATGATATCGCGACAAGAAGAGAAGAAGACGAAGAAGAAGAAGGAGATGGCACAAAACCGTGATAGGCTATATTTTTTTGTGTCTGTTATAGAATGACATGTGGCAGCACAGAGCAACACGTGGCGCATGCAGGAAAAATAGGTGTAGGCAAGGATTCCAACAGGCATGTTGGCCACGTGTGCACTATCTCAGAGATTTCGCTAAATAGGTCAGCCACGTGCACATTGAAAATGAAGTAGCAGTTCCAGAGGAATCTATTGGCAAACATGTCGACCACTGAGTCAAGTGGCAGTTGTAGGTCATGGGAAATCTACAAAAGTAGAGGGTCAAGGCCTCTATAAAAACCTAGCACTATAAGAAGATAGAGGGGGAAAAATACACAGAGAAACTCGAAAGGTTGAGTTGTAGAGCCGAGGACAGAGATCCGGATTAGAGGGTGCATGTTTTTCCTTCCAGGGACGTAGGATCGTGAAGTCGCATAGAATAGAAAACCAAGCCGAGCGCTGGTAATTTGTAAAAGCCTGCGGGCTGTTAGTGTAACCTATTTTCTAGTATTAATGAAAATGTGGAAAGTTTAGAGTGCGATTATTCTATCTGCGTCAGCTTATCAGACAATCACTATGTAGGGAGGCCTATAGAATTGAATATCATCAATGTTTGTTACTTCTAGTCTACTCTATTTGTAGATGCACATAAAGTTAGTTAGAATTGTAATAATTATCAGTGGTATGTTGGTAGAAGCAAGAAGGTATCTTTACCTCTCCACCCAATCCAAGTGGAAGCTCCATTTGAACAACCGGTATTAGACTTTATTAGAGTCATTGATACCCATTCCTCTAGTGAACACAAATACATCATGATGGAAACTGACTATTTTACCCAGTGGATAGAGGCCATTCCAACCAAGAAGGTAGATCAAGCAATGGCTATCTCTTTCCTCAAGGGATTGATCACCCGTTTTGGTGTAATAGATGCAATCATGATAGATAATGGAACTCCCTTCATTGGAGTAAAAATCACCAAATTCATGAGAAGGTATGGGATCTATCTAAAAACTTCATCTAATTATTACCTGTAGGGAAATGGTCTGGCTAAGTCCACAAACAAGAATTTGCTCAGAATTTTGGAAAAGATCTTTGGAAGTAACTAGAGATGTTGGCATCTACTTTTGAATTAGGCCTTTTGGGTGGATCACATATCGGTTAATAAATCTATTAAAGCTTCCTCCTATTCCTTGGTGTATGGAAAGGAATAAATCCTACCCATCCATATTGAGCTCCCAGTTCTCTAAACCTTGCAAATGCTAAGTGATAAAAATGATGAATTTGATCCTATGAGCACAAAGTTAGCCCAACTTCTACAACTTGAGGAAGAGAGAGAGATAAAGCATATAATGCTTTCATGGAACATGCCAAGATGACATAAAAGTGATTCAAAAAAGGATAACTGAGCAAAAATTCAAAGTTGGTGATTTGGTGCTCAAATATAATGAGAATAAAGCAAATCCAGGAAAGCACCATAAGTTTGAGGTAATTTGGGAAGGTTCGTTTCAAATTTCAGGGGTGAACTCAGTTAATGCTTATCATATCCAAGGCATGGATGGTCGAGAGTTGCCAATTTTGGTAAACAACCTTCATTTGAAGGCCTATTATCACTAAGAAAATCATAGAAATAAGTATGTATATATGTACAGATGTTTTAATTTTATTTTTCAAAAGTATTTTATTACTTTAATATATAAAAAAAGAATATATATATATATATATATATATATATATATATATATATATGACTCCATCGACAGAGATCCGTTCTACCCCCAAAGCATCATTTTCACCCCCAAAATGTTTTCTCATTATCCGAAAATCAATTTCACCCCAAAAAGGTTATTACGACATTATTAGTTTCGGGTGAAATTAAGTAAATTCTTTTTTAGCAAGCATTTTCGGACGAAAGAGGGCCAATTTAAAAAAAAAAGGGAAAGGAAAGCATTAAAATTAATTTCACCTCAATTGTTCATTGCTGAAAAATAAAAGAAGAAAAATCAGAGGATATGAGGAGATATATATAAAAAAAACAATAATATATATATATATATATATATATATATATATATATATATATATATATATATATATATATATAATAATAATAATAATAATAAGAAGTTTTCTTTAATTTTGCCATGAAATTTTTATTTTAAGGGTGAAATTAAATTACATGGTGAAATTCAAAAAAGAAAAGGCAAAAATAATTTAAAATATTGCATGATTTTTAGAAAACTCCAAGTTATCAAGGTTATTTTCAAGAAAGGAGGGCAAAATCGATTTTTAATTGCTTTTTAATAAAGCACTACCAGTTTTTTCCAATTTGGGGTAAAATATGAGAAAGGAAATTGTTTTAAAAGGAGGGTTTCAAAGCATAACATTCAATAGCCAGGAGAAGAAGATGATTTTTGAGAGCATAGGTGAAAAGGAGTGCATTTCCAAATCAATTTTACCCATTAAAATATTCTACTAGTTGGAGCGCCCTATTAACATCATTGGTTGAGTTGGAGCACCCTAAGAAAATTTATTTTACTTATTTTCACCTTGGTTGATGTTTTGATGTCCTTGAGAAGTGAAATTCAACATTTTCATCCATAAAAGTGCCCTTTGCTCACATGTGGTGAATTATTTTTCTAAAATTAGCTGTTGGATATCTAGATTGTACCCTTTGAAGTTAAATGCAGATGGGCACAAGGTTTAAAGAATATTTTGAGTGAAATAAAGTTATTTATAGTTTAGATGAAGTTCAAAAAATTATTAAAAAATGTGTAGGGTGCACAAACCAAGACGTATTTTATTCGAATCCCTTGAGCACATCACCTACAATAAATTCGATAGTTGAGGGTGAATGATATAAGAAAGGCAAAGCAAAAGCTTGTAGAGCAAGAATATTTTTTTGTGATTATTGTAAAGTTGCCATTCAAATCATTTTTTTGTTGCAGGTTTACCATACTATTCCAGTGAGAGCTATAGTACAAATATGGGGAAGAAGATGGGTGATCCAAAGAAATCTGCAGAGCTGAAAAAGGCATAGGATGGTTAAAAAACTAAGAAAGTTAGGCGACATAAATATAACAAGCTTGATGTAAAAAATCAAACTAAATTGAATTATTGCAGGGAGATATTAAATAATACAGAAGCACAAATGAACTTCCTGGATTAGCCCATAATGGGTGCATCTCAACAGGATGTCGTTGCAACTAAAATAACTAGTTGCTAAGTTAATTTAACAACTAACAAAGTACGCTAACACCCCCCATTATTACATTATTTGGGTAATGTAATAACTAATAGCTATACTAACATCCCCCCTGATTACATCATTTTGCAATACAAAGAGAGCTGCGAAACAATTCAAATTTGACACATGCAAGTGCC
The DNA here is from genome assembly GCA_028583015.1 of Wollemia nobilis. Lineage (NCBI taxonomy): Eukaryota > Viridiplantae > Streptophyta > Pinopsida > Araucariales > Araucariaceae > Wollemia > Wollemia nobilis. The sequence continues at coordinate 22,257,274 of JAQPPZ010017235.1, forward strand.
TTAGTGAATATGTCTGCAACTTGAGCATCGGTGGGAATGTGCTGAAGCTGAATTCGATGCTTTGGAACTTCATCTCGAATGAAATGACATTGTGTGTCAATGTGCTTTGTTATTTCATGATGGACTGGATTCTTGACGAGGTTTAGAACACCTTGATTGTCGCAAAACAAGTGTATTGGAGATTTTGATGGATGGCCCATACTTGTCAGAATGCGACGCAACCATATCACTTCGCACATAGCTTCACGTGTGGCATGATACTCTGCCTCTGTTGATGAAATAGCAACCACCTGTTGCTTCTTGTTGTGCCAAGAGACAAGACCGGATCCCAGATGAAAAATGTATCCAGAAGTTGACTTGCGATCATCAAATGATCCGGCATAGTCGGAGTCCGTGTATCCTTGCAAGAAGAATTTTTTGTTCCTCTTGTATTCTAGGCCATATTCCATAGTACCATGGACATAGTGAAGAACACGTTTTGTTGCTTTCCAATGAGTGGTCTTAGGCTCCTGCATGAACCTCGAAAGATAGTTGACAACAAATACGAGATCTGGCCTAGTATTGGTCAGATATATGAGACTCCCAATCAACTGTCGATAGAGAGTACCATCTACCTGAGGTGAATCATCATATCACGATAACTGAAGTCCAGTCTCCATCGGAGTTGCCATTGGCTTGCAATCAGTCATGCAATATTTTTCTAGCAATGTCTTGGCATATTTTTTCTGAGACACTTTGATGGAGTGCTCCTTCTGGCTGAATTCCAGACCAAGATAGTAATGGAGAAGTCCGAGATCTGTCATCTCAAAATATTTACACAAGTTTCTTTTGAAAGTAGAGATCATAGTTTCTGAACTCCCTATAATGAGTAGATCATCAACATAGAGTACAAGCAACACTATCTCAGAACCCTGTTTCTTGAAATAGAGGTTTGCATCTGACGTACATCTCTTAAATCCATGCTGCATAAGGTGATTGTCCATTTTTATATACCAAGCTCGAGGAGCTTGTTTCAGACCATATAAGGATTTGACCAATTTGCAAACCTTCTGCTCTTGGCCTTCCACTTCAAATCCTTCTGGCTGAGTCATGTAGACTTCTTCTTGGAGATCACCATTTAGAAAGGCATTTTTGACATCCATATGATGAACTTTCCACCCATATTGTGCTTCCATAGCACACATAACTCGAATTGTGGTCATCCGAGCAGTAGGTGCAAAAGTTTCCTTGTAGTCAATGCCTTCCTTTTGAGCATAGCCCTTTGCAACAAGACGGGCCTTATGCTTATCAATTGTTCCATCTGCCTTGTACTTGACTTTATATACCCATTTGCAACCAATGGGTTTCTTTCCATGTGGCAGATCAACAAGCTTCCAAGTTTTATTTTTCATCAAAGACTCATACTCTGTATCCATAGCGGCCTTCCACTGAGGCTCACTAAGAGCATCTTGCACTGATGCAGGTTCAAGATCGTCTATGGTAGACATGAACGCACTGTCATCATCAATATCCATATCCTCTACTTCTGTACGTGGAGTTACAAAAAGTTCCTCAAAATATTGACAAAGATCATCAACCTCACCAGTTTCTTTGGCTTCTTTTTCCTTTTGAGCCATACTACGTGTACGAGGTCTATCCAAGTTCAAATTGGGAGGAGTGGATAAATTTGCGTCTCTGATTGTATTTGTACACCATTTTGGATTCTTCTTCGGTGGTGTTGAAGAAGATGTAGAAGGACCTCCTGTCTGTGTTGACGAAGGAATCTTCTCTTCCTTAGATTCCACAAGATCTAGGTGTACTTTAGATGTGCTCTGTGATGTGAAAGCTTCATCAAAGACAACATCTCTGCTGACATGAATTTTCTTGGTCAAAGGATCTATCAAACGATATCCTTTAGAGTGCTCATCATAACCAAGAAAAATACATCTCAATGTTTTCTCATCTAGATTCTTCCTTTTCTCTTTTGGTATGTGCATGAAAGCGTGACATCCAAAAATACGTAGATGAGATATGGAGGGTTTTCGACCACTCCATGCTTCCTGTGTAGTCATTCCTTTTAGGGCCTTTGTGGGTGCCCTATTCAACAGATATACTACAGTGGTGACAACTTCTACCCAATATTGTTGCCCAAGAGTAGCTCCTGTGAGCATACAACGAACCATTTCCATGATAGAACGGTTCCTTCTCTCAGCAACTCCATTTTGCTGAGGAGTATAGGTAGTTGTTAACTGTCTCTTGATTCCATGCTTATCTAAGAATGCAAAAAATTCTTTAGAGGTAAAATCCCCCCCTCGATCTGAGCAGAGGGTTTTAATAGAAGCTCCTGACTCCTTCTCAACGGATTTCTTGAACTGCTAGAAGAATGCGAAAGCTTCGGATTTCAATTGGAGAAAGAAAACCCACATCTTTCGTGAGTAGTCATCTACGAATAACTAAAAGTACCTCTTCCCTCCACAACTGTTGGGTGTGAAAGGACTGCACAGATCGGTGTGAATTAACTCCAGAGGTTTTTGTGCTCTTGTTGAGCTCTTCTCAAATGGTACTCTATGCTTGCTTTCTTGCCAAGCGATCGAGCACACTGGCAATGTGGCAGAAAGGGAAGGAATACCCTTTACCATCTCATACTTACCGAGCTCAAGTAAGTAGCCAAAACTAAGATGCCCATATCTCTTGTGCCATAGGGAAGTTGCCTCCTTGGTAGAGACAGTCATGGCAACATGTGGAGTAGAGATAGCATCTAGGGCAAATAATCCGTGCTTATATGAAACTGTTGCAATCTTCTTACCCTTCCTGGTAATAGTACAACACTTCTTGCCATTCTCAACATGAAAGTTGACAACCATATTTCTATCCAGGATTTGTGTGACTGACAACAAATTGTTAGCCAATACCGAAACATAGAGGACTTTGTCAATCTGACACTTGCTATCAGGAAGAGTGACTGAAACCATACCCTCTCCCTGAAACCTATAGGTTTTATCATCAGAAATGGTGACAGGTTTGCCCTCTTTGGCCATGAATGATTCAAACCACGATCTGTCGCTAGTCATATGTTTGCTAGCTCCAGAATCAACATACCAAATAGGATCCCTCTGTGTGGAATCTGTGGTATTCATGAGCACCTTGTGTGCCCATTTAGAATCTGAGTCAGATTCTTCAACAGCAACATTCACCTGGGGTTGCTTGTTTTTATTTTGTGGTTTGTTTTGGCCTCTATGTTTGTTCTTATGCCAACACCTGTTGGTGTCATGGTTGTCTTTCTCACATATCTTGCACCACCTCTTCTTCTGTTGAGGTTGTTTTCCTTTTCCTTTCGTATCCTATTGAGAATTTCCTCCTTTCTGAAATTTGCCTCATTTTTACCCATTACCTTTCTTCCTAGAACCCTGCATGTTGGTGTATAGGGCTGTATTGGAAGAATCATCCTTGTGAAGTTGGCGTGCCTCCTGTTGTTGAAGCAGATTGACCAACTCGATGTAGGTAATTTGTCATTGAGACACCTGGATGGAGGTGATCAACATATCAAATGAAGAAGGTAAAGCTCTCATCATAATTGAAATGAGAAGCTTTTCGTCCATAGAATCTCCCAAAGAATTCAATTTCTCTTTCAATTCAGACACTCTGCACAGAAAGAGTTCAACTGTTTCACCCTGTCTCAAACTCAGGTAATGAAGTTTTTGTTGAAGATGAAGAATGGTGGAATCATTCTTTCCCTCATATATGGTTTTAAGGGAATCCCATGCCTCTTTACCACTTGTTTTGTCAGCTATATGAGGTTGCACTTCATCTGAAACAACAAACAAAATGAGCACCTTTGCTCGACTGTCTTTCTTGTCAAAAGCTATCTGATTAGCAGTAGGAGCTATGGATCCTGATGCTGGTGAAGGCCTAGGTGTTACTCCAGTAACAATATCCCATAAATCTTCCATTTGGATAATTTCCTTCATCTTATGTTTCCATGGTGTATAATTTGGACCTTTCAATAACTGATGAGGATCAGTCATCAATTTTGCAACAGCGGCCATAGTGAAGGTTCCTTATAACACCAATTGGTCCTCCTTTCGATATACCTTTTTCTAGGACGTTATACCATACAAAATACCCGCCCTTACGTGATGGAAACTATAGGTATTTAGAAATATCAACAAAAATCACCCGCCCTTACGTGAGGGAAACTATAGGTGAGTTTTAGAGATCATACGATACGTGGAACATAAGAAGTACTGAAATGGAATCGCCTTGTTGATGGCACCTACCATAGAAGATTCTTCTCATGCGTGGGGCGTAACTTCCCCTAAACACTATGAAGAATACTTCGTCAGGATTTACGCCTAAACACAAGAGCGATTAAGGGTAGTGGATGGAGTAAAAAAATGCAAAAAATGGCAAACTTATCTCTCCCCGACGATTTATAGAGAACAAGCTCAGACGTCGTTGTAGCAGCTATATTAGGCGGTGGATACAGTAGCGCAATAATGATAGCTTTACCTGTAAGTGCTGGCCAGAGGTTTTCACAAATACCGAACGCTGCAGTGCAATAAATTGCACGGATGGGTTTTAATTATTTCGGGGACTTAGGGAGTGTATTTGATTTTTTTTTTAACTTTTAATGAAGTAGTGCAAAAATGAAATATGCAACATACAACATAAAAAGTGCCCACAAGAATTAACCCTCCAGGTGTCGGACACAGCCGAAAATGCACCTTTACAATAATGCCAAAAATTTGTTTTTTTCAGAAAATTACTCACATTCCCCCTTTGATTTTTTGAAAAAAATATCCCCCCTAAAAAGAATTCTTTTTAACAAAGCATTTTAATAATTATTATGTATTTAAAGTTAAAATAAATAATTTTAATTTATATAGTTTTAAAAACTTATGAAAAAATAAATTAAAATTAAATTTTAATTTATAAAGCTTTAAAACTATAGAAAATAAATTAAAATTAAAAATTTTAACTAAAAAATAATAATTAAAAAAAACTTTGAAATTTTTTTTTTTACCTTCGAACCCTCGACCTGCAGGCTCCCAGAGCCTTACCGCACGGCTCACGACCACGTGAGCCAGCGGGCTGATCCGAAAGGATCAGGGGCCCCCTCGTATTTGAGGAGGGTCCTCAGTCTGCTGCCCGAGCCCTCTGTGGCTGCCTCCTCAGTCTGCTGCCCGAGCCCTCTGTGGCTGCCTCCTCAGTCTGCTGCTCGAGCCCTCTATGGCTGCCTCCGCAGCGGCCTCCTCTCGCGTTCTCCTCCGCTGCTTTCTTGGTCGCGGCTTCCTCCTCCGCAGTCATTTTTTTTTTTTTTTAAATAAAAAATTCGAACGGGGGGGGGGTGCGCGCACGGGGTCTGCGCGTCAGCGCCACGTCCAATGCGGGCGGGCGCGCACAGCGCTGCGTCGGACGTGGCAACGCTGCGTCCAACGGGGGCTGGAACGCACGGGCGAGCGCGTGCGGCCTACGGGTTGCGTTGTGCTGTGCTGCGCGTGCGCGCGTGGCCACTGCCTGTGTTGTGCTGCGCGTGCAGCGGGGCCGGGGGGGGCGGGCAAGCGCGCACGTCCTATTGGCTACGTTGCGCTGCGCTGCGCGTTCAGTGTGAGGGGGGCCGTCCGCCAATTTTTTTTTTTATAAAAAATAGGGAGGGGGGGTGGCGTGGGGCCTTCCGCGAATATTTTATTTTTTTTTTTAAATGTAATCACGCGACGGCGTGATTAAAAAAAACATCACGTCGCGGAAGGGAAAAACTCCAGTGCTCGGGACAAAAAAAAAACAACAGACCAGTGCTACGAAAAACAATGCACAGGAGGTCTGTTTTTTTTTTTTTTTTAAACGCACAGTCCAGTCCGCTTCCTTTCTCCAAGCAAACAGCGTCCGCCTCCAGCCTCTCTTCTCACCCTTCACTGCAAAAAAAAATTGCCGTAGAAATCTGGCTCTGATGCCATGTAAAAAATCGAACTAAATTGAATTATTGCAGGGAGAGATTAAATAATACAGAAGCACAAATGGACTACCTGGATTAGCCCGGAATGGGCGCATCTCAACAGGATGCCGCTGCAACTAAAATAACTAGTTGCTAAGTTAATTTAACAACTAACAAAGTACGCTAACACTCGATCCATATTCGGATACACTAGTCAATATTGGAGATTGTTCAATCTCGAACAAAGGCTTACAAAAATTGCACTTGGATGTGGAGAATGTAGTTAGGCAAGGACTGATGCTAGAAATCCCATTAACAGTTGCTTACCATGCACAATTTTTCTGGTACTTGTGTACACTAGTGCATCCATACCTCGAGATGGTGATAGTAGTTGTAAATTTTTACCAGCTTGTAACTCGAGCCATATGCAATGTGAAGGGAGATAAATTGTTCACCATTTCACCCAGTGCAATCAGAGAGGCATTTTCTTGCGTGTTGAAGTCTTCCTCATATGTCATGACTAAGAAAATAAATCTTAAGGAGTAATATTAAAGGTGCCAGTCAACCATAATATTGCACCAATTTATGGAGAATCAACTTATAAATGCACCCTAGTTCAGAGAGTTGTCTGCTTTGCCAAAATCCTTAATTGAATTCAAAAGTCTAGATATGTATTCTATGTTGGCTTGGGTATCTTGTCTTCCTACTGACACCACAGTATATAAATGGTAAGCAACGATGGTACAACACATTTACCAAGTGTATTTTTACACTCTTATAGCCATGTAAGCAAGAATAAACCCAATTTTATTTGATTGGGTAGACTATGTAGCTCGAGTGATGCATACCTAGTTGAAGAGAATTCAAAGTGAAGAAGCAAATTTGTTCAGGAACGCTTCATTTTTATCCTGGTATTTCTTCTTCCATATGCATCAATATTTTTCTTTTATTGTAATAACACAAACTGATGAGGTTGATAATAAGCTACCAGTATATTCATGGACTTTGAGCTTTTCAAGGGGGTAATTGTTCTACAATTTTAATCGTATGTTCCTGGGAACCACCCTCGAACTCATTTACTGCATAAGTGAAAGAGTGCCCAAGGTAATGAGAGAAGAAATTGTCACTAAGGAGAGATGAAATATCTTTTTGTTGATGCAAGGTATTAAATTTTTGGATTCATTGGCAAGCCATTCCTCCTTTATTATTTCACTACTGAGCATATCTTTCCAATGGAAATTTTCTAGTAGGCTGAGTACATCAATGAATTTTATGGGGTAGGACGAGGCAAGAGGACTATGCACCATGCCATTTCACTTTCATGGGATCGAAGTTGACCAAGTCAAATAGAATAAATTGCTTAATGAAGCATTCTCAGATATGGGCATGGTGGAATTACCTCAATGGTGGAAATATGATCCTTTGGATCGTCTCACAAATTTTATTAATGCCAAAAAATTTCACTACTACCTAGACCTGATATTCAATGTCACAAAAATAATCTAAAAGGGTACAATATTGAGTGACATGTTGATCAGGTGACGTCACTTCCACCATGGCATGATTATTATGAGATGGAGGCTGAGTACAACCTCATGGTTCACAAGCATAAAATTCCTCCCTTGAGTTTATTTTATAGGATGAAATAAAAACTGTGAACTTGGACTAAAGAAAATATTACCAACTGGTGGCTTATGAGGGCCCACAGAGGGAAAATTGGATCAACTTATGGTCTAGTAATGGATGGGGTATTTTCATATGTCTATGATGAGTACTATGATGGCTACGAGCTAATATATTTCATCAATATTGTCCCCCAAATATTTCAAAGGTCTAATAGCAAAGAGACCATGGATGAACATGAGCAATATGTGGTTGAAGAAGTGCCACATATGGAAGAAGAAAAGTAATCATCACTAGAAGTGCAACTCCAATGGAAGAAGAAGAATAAGCGTGAGGCACCCCCTTTCCAAAAAATATCTAAAAATCCCAGAGCAGATGTAGTTCCTTCATCTAGGGTGAAGCCTCCTCCTACATACGAAGTCACACATGCTAACATTTTAGAAGAGCCTCCTTTGGCTTAGGTAGAACAGTTTATCCAGCACATGGAATTCATAGATATGGAGAAGGAAGTGGAGGAGGGATAAAATAAGGGTGAGCCAACATCACATTCATTTTCATCACTGGATCAGAAGGTGTCTGAGCCTAAAGGTATGTTCTCTATATCACCTTCCCTTTCTCTTGAACATTCAATGACTATTCCACCCATTTCTATATTTTTTGCCTTCGTTTCACCTCCATTCGATATACCTACCACATCCATTTCACTTCCTATTTCCAAATCCTCAGTCACTGATGATCCCTCTTCCTCTATTTTTTCTTCTACTATTTCTTTTTATTTTAGTTCTTTTGCATCTAGTCCTAACCCATTTTCACTCCCTTCATCCTCCATTCTAGTAATTTCCACTATAGTTATAAGTACATAAGCTCCTCCCCGAGTGAGTGTAACTGCAATTGAAATCCTAACTTTCATCTCTTTAATTGTTTCTATTACATCAATTTTTCCCACTTCCACTTCCCTTCCTAAGACAAAACTCTAGTAGGCTCACTTTCCCCTGCTCCTTTTCTTGAGTTGCAGGTGATGACAGAGCTAGACATATATATTGTTCTAGAGAATCTTACTGGAACAAATATGAGCTGAGATCGATTAAGTGCATCTCAATGGTTGAAGATCCATAATAGGAAAGAAGCTCAGGCTCTAGCAAAGGAATTGAAGAAGGTTACTTTTGAACCTGAAATAATGAAGTCTCATACTATGAGAATGATTTCCTAGGTCCAAAAACCTCAAGGAGAAATAACTTCAAGTGATTATACCTATGAAGTCATTATAGAGGACCTAACAAATATTGAAATGATAGAGAAGTTGGGTAATATACAGATGGACATGAGCTCTCTTTACTTGCACGATGAACATTACAAGAAAATTTTCTTCGAGGCTGAGGAAAATATTATTAAGTTGACTAATGCCCTGGAAGAAAGTAGAGATCAGTTGGAAATAGTGAAATCAGGGACAAAATATTGGTAGAAAAGATAGAATAATGGGAGAAAGAAGCCAAGGGCTATCAAATATCTTGGGTAGGAGCAAAAAAGAGAGTACAAGTTTTAACAGCCCTAATTGAGACTATACAGAAATAACTGGATGAGAAAGCCACACAATCAATATGCTTCTCTAGGAAAAATTTAAAGAGACTCATCACCATTTATTGAAAAATTGTATAACTTTGGGGATGGATGCCCTAAAGGTACTATTGTACATTCATGAGGCTCAGATAGTGATTTTTCTTAGAGAGAAAACTTGGGAATATGCTAAAGAGAGGCTAGATCCAAAGCTAGAAATGACACTAAAGATCCAAGCATTGGTAAACTTGGATTTCTAGGTTAATCCAATGAGTGACATGGATAGTAGTTGGTCCAAGTACAAAATGACATTGTGTAGATATTTCACTCAATTAGAGCTACTAAGAGAAGCCTAGAAATTGATAACTATGTTTGAATAGGAGAATTGCATTTTGCTCATATATTTTGAGGTTTTAGCCGATGCTAGATTTTTGAGCTTCATTGATGAGTAGGGTGAGTTGTTGCTTACAATAGAATTAAATATTATCTGGTAAGCTTTCATTGAATATACTTCAAGAAATTTATGGTTGGTAGGATCCCATAATGGAGGAACAAACACTCCCTTACTTGGAGAGGTTCACTCACATTGAATATTCATTGCTAGAACTATAGTAGAGGGCTAACCGCATTAGCATGGATCAGGTTGAGATGCTATGATTTGTCATAGATTCACTGAGTAAATTCTTAGAATTTATAGATGATGCCTGGGCTGAGGTAGTTGTCGTGTATGAAGCTACAAGTGAGAGCCTCAAAAAGCACAAAGCTCGAGTATGGGTTGAAGCAAAGCAAAAAGCAATAGAGGGATAGGAGAAGCAAGCACAGGAGGAAAGAGAGGAGGTTGCAGGATCAAATGCACCATATAATATAACTGGTAAATCTGATGCATCAAGTGGCACAGATAGCTGAGCCCAATGGATGAAGGCCTAGGGTTGATTGTATTTAGAAGAACTAAATACCCCAAGAGCCACCAAAAGTGTTGGCAAATTTTGCCACACTAAAATTTTTCTTGTAAAATTTTGAAGAAGAAGATGAATGATGCAATTCTATCATTTTTATTGTTTTAATGAAATATTTTGTTTCTTTCCTATAAGTATTTCCATTAAAATAAAAATGTTGCATGGTAAATTATCCCTATATAAATTAATGATGTTCATGGATGAAATATAAAAATAAATTGATTTATGCAAGAAAAGTTTCGAAAAAAGACCAGGATAGTTTCAAAACATAAGAATTGATAAAAAAATTAGCTACATTCAAAATAGAAGAATTGATAAAAAATCAGCTATGACTTTGGTATTTTCCATTTCAAGGTAAAGGCACCAGTAAAATTGAAGTGAAGACATTTTCACCCCAACAAGGGGCGAAAGTCCTTTGTGCCCCTCGTTAAGGGTGAAACTATCTTGATAAATGATTTTGCCAATTGGAAGCAAAGAAGGCAAAATATGCAAGTAAAGGAGAAGTTAAAGTTAACATTACCCATGGAAAGGGGTGAAAATCAGTTTCACCCCTCTTAGAGGTGAAAATATAATCAATGGCTTTTTTGGGCCGAAAATAGAAAGGAGAATGATTTGGGTGCAATCAAAGTCAATATCCCCCCTTGAAAAGGGTGATAATCATTTTTACCCCTTTTAGGGGCAAAACTCCAGTAAAAAAAGTTTCTAGAGCGCAAGCATGAGGATGATGTCATTCAATAATAAAAAAGGAATTCAATGTCAATATCACCCCTTAGAGGTGGTGAAAATCCTTTTCACCACTCTTTGGGGTAAAAATCCAAGAGGAAACAACTTGAGGTTAAAGCCCCCAAAAATACAGTCTTCTTGCTGGTCAAAGTCAAGCACCCCTGGACTGGGGCAAAAATTATTATGACCCCATTTAGGGGTGAAATTAATTATTTTTTGCCTCCTCTTTCATAGAAGATGTTATGTATTATTTTTGGAGTGAAATCACCCAAGAAGAAGGTGAAAGCATGTTTAAGGGTAAAAATCGTGTTTTGACTACCATTCGAACTAGAAGATATCAAGGGCGAAATCAATTGAAATAGCAAGCAAAATTCTAGCTTTGGAGGTAACCATCGACGTAGTGTTCTTCTTAGAAGCATCATAACATTAGATATTTTTGGAAAATGTGAAGATTGATAAAATTGAATGCTTGGGGCTGCAAAGAGCCACGATACAAAATTTTTGCAAGGATTAAATGCTACGTCCTCAAATCCGGTGTGATCTCAATGATTTTTGAGGTGCCTTCTATGGAATTCATTCCTTTTCAGAGAATAATTAAACTTCACTGATTTCAACCGAGAAGGGTAAGATTCCAAGGTTGGAGATAATGTCATAGCACCCAGTATTCGATATTTAATCTCTCGATTATCACATGACATTACATAGACTCAATGCACTGACATTTGGGACATTACCTCTATCGTCCATTTTGTTTATTTTTTAAGTGCACTCCCTAAAATTCTTATGGTTGATCACTTTCTTCTTGTCATTTATGCTTACGTTTGTGTTAATTATTAACAGCTTTTAAATTCTACATCTGAATTTGATTACTGCTGGTAAGAGAATGAATACTGAAATACGTTTGGGATGTTGTCTCTACAAACTATGAGTGGTTCCTGTGCTTACCTTTCTGTTTCATGCTAATTAGAAATTAATGTAATTTCTTGCTATTAGTTTATCCCCACTACACTTTTTTGTCTTATAGCCATATTTCCCATCTCTTTTTGTCATTTCCCATTTCTTTCCTACTATCCTAAGATTTAAAATAGATAAGATTATTAAAGAAGCCAACCTTCTCTAGATATTGGCCCAACAAAAATATCTCTCCTTCAAACATTCAATGTTGGCTGGTTCTAGGGTGCACAAATAGTAATATTTTATACTTATGTAGCTTCGTGACCAATAGAATCAAAGTTCATCCATCAAATATTTTTGCTATTTAAAACATACCTCCACCTAGTACACTAAAAAAATTATTTAATATTCAAGGTAAGTTGCAATATACTAGGTTATTTATCTCCCAAATGATATATAGATGTCAACCTTTTACTAAATTATTAAGAAAATACATCAAATTCAATGGAGTCTTTTTATGCTATCAAAATGTAGCTTCTATCTCCTCCAACCCTTATCCCACTAGACCCCCTCAAATATTTATTTTTATATATAAATTCAACTATGCATTCCCTATGAGTCATGTTGGCCCAATATGATGACCAACATAAAGAAAGAGTGATCTATTACATTAACATAACCTTAATAAGTTATAAAACACATTATGCACGTTTAGAAAAACTATCTAGTGGTAGTTTTTTTCTCTCAAAAAGTGAGGCATTACATGATCAATAATAAGACTATTGTGATAACTTCAGTAGATCCTTTAATAAATATCATATCAAAACCTTACCTCTCAGGTTGCACTGGTAAGTGGGTCATGGCCCTCAATGAGTTCAACCTTGAATTCATAAACCAAAAGTATCTAAAACAATGAGTCATAGTGGACTTTTTAGTAGTAGCACCATTAGAGGCTTATAAACCTATATAGGTCAATTTTCCATATGAAACTATTTACAATATAGATGTCAAGCAAACTAACACATGGTCCCTATAATTTGATGGAGATAGATGTACCAAGGGTGTAGGAGTAGGGGTAGTTTTAGTCTCCCTGTAACAAATCATTATCCCATTATAATTCAAGCTTTAGTTTTTATGTACAAAAAAACTACAAAATATGAAGCCCTAATCCTTAGGCTCTAAGATACTCAATATTTGAAAATCATAATCTTATCTATTTTTAAATACTCTCAACTTGTCATCAATCAGATCAAAGAAACTTATCAAACCAAAGATGATAAGTTAAAACCATATAAAGATATTGTTGACCATATATTAGCCACGTTTGATAAAGTAACATTGATATAATACCTAGGTCTAATAATCATCATGTCAATGCAATGGTAATTACAACTTCCCTAATTCCTCTCAAATTGGAGGATGAGCAAGCCACTATCATTATCTAGCAAATTAGAAAATCGATAACCCTTGAATTTAGCCAAATGCCTTTAAAATATTTATTATAGAATTATCAATACATCCAGTCCCTTAGTAAAAATATATTAATGTTTTTTTTAAGGATTTCATATTACCTAAATGTATCAATCATAATGAAGGAAAAATATTAGGAAACAAGATTACCACTTTGTCATCATTGGCAATGTCTTATATAAGTAATATTTCGATGGTATCTTCCTTTTTTACCTCAATGTACAAGAGGTTACAAAAATAATTCAAGAAGTCCATGATGGAATATGTGGTGTTCATTTCAAAAGAAATGCCATGACAAAAAATATCATTAGGATATGATATTATTGACCTTCTATAGAAAACTACTCTTGCAATTATGTTCACATGTTAGAAAAATATCAAAAGCACAATAATCATGACCATACCCCATTGTAGAAGCCATGGTCCTTGACTTCTCCTTGGCTCTTTTCTATATGGTTTCTAGATATTATAATCTAATGGCCACAAGTTCATCATCTCCCCAACCAAATATTTCACCAAATGCATCAAGTCCATGCCTTTGTCCTCTTGAATTGTCATACAAGTTTCTAATTTATCCTCAATTATATTTTATCTCACTATGGTATCCTTAAGTCATAAGCCTAGACAAGTCACTCCTTTTAAAAATAAGGATTTTGTTCAACTTTGTGCTAAGTATAAAATTCAATATAAATGGTCCACACCTTATTATCCAAAAGGTAATGACCAAGCAAAAGCCTTGAATAAAACTCTTATATGAATCCTTAAGAATCTTATAAATAAAAATGGAAAATATTGGCATCTTGATCTATATCCCTCATTATGGGCCTATCAAACTAGATTTGGAATCTAACTAGTGCGACACCCTATGCCTTGGTCTATGGGACCAATTTTGACTTCCCTTTGAAAATAAAAATCCCATCTCTTCAAATTTTAGTAAAATATGCAGCAATAAGTGATGACTATTAGCATACTTTCCTCAGTTAGAATTTCTTGATACAAATTAGACTCATGACTTGGAATACCTTTGAGTCTATCATAAAAGTCTCAATTGATCCTATAACACAAAAATTATACCTTGGTCATTCAAATTTAGGGATCTAGTCCTTAAGGAAAACTAGAAAATACCAATACCCGGAGTGAATGTAAGGGTAAATTTAAACCTAATTGGCTAGAATCATTCATCATAACCACTAAGTATGGACCAATGGTTATCACCTAGCCCAACTTGATGGACATAAACTAAAATAACGCATTAAAATAATGCATCTCAAGAAATACTATGTTAAATATACATCATTTGGTTGCTCATGTACCTATCTGTGTTGACTACATTTTGTCTGATTGAATGATGATTCACTTGCTTGAATTCATGTGATTTATAAAGAGAAGTTATTTTTTAAGGTCTATGATGATCCTAGTTAGGATAGATTGCATTTTATCTTGGTAGTTGAGGTAGCAAATCTCTTCCAAGACTCTTCTTTCATGGTTAATTTTACAATTCAATTAATTGACCACTATTACATATCAAAATAATATATATTTTTTAAATTACCATGCTTCCATCCTTCCTTATAGTATCTTACGAACACCTCATAATGATCATTATACTAAAAAGCAAGTCTATACATTGTATTTAAATATCTAAGCCAACAATAACCCTTTTGAAAGTCACTAGCCACTTCTAATACCATCAATATTTCTCATTATATTACAAATAATTGGGAGGTGACCAAATTTGTATCTGTTAATTGGTATTTTATGAATATTTATAGATGTTCCAAACACTAGATAGTAATGTGGCACATCTCTTGGATATTTGTAGAAGAGCTAGGACAAACATCAAACTCTACTATTTTTAATAACATCACATTTCATCAAATATATCTTGCCAATATGATTATTCCCTATACCTAAGAAGAATGAGTGTAGAGTTATTTTATGCATGGAAAATACCTAATATACCTATGCACCCAACAACATGGGATAATTATATTAATTTTTCTTCCTATAAAAAATCTCAAGTCATGGCACAACATTTATCACACTTCATCACTTACAAAACATGACAATTTGATTCATCCTTATACCTAAGAAGGGTGATTGATAGATTTATTAAGTATCTAATAAGTTTTCAACATACATACATACCCAACACCATGGGATGATTCTATTAAATATCATTTCTTGTTATAGGGGTCTATTAGAAAATTAAAATTATGATTCCTCTACCCTAATCAAGGCCATATGATGAACATTATGAAATCCTCATGATTATTTATGGCCCTATCTCATCACCTTATAGCAACTCAAATATCATCAAGATTCATAATCATTAGTAATATCACCATTTTTACAAGCATTGGTAAGCATAAAATCCCCTCTACTTGAAGGAAATTGGTTACCTAGTTACTCTGTTGTATGAATCCATAATACTTTATAGGCACATCGAGTAATAAAGACAAGTATTCTCAACCATCTCTAAATTCTCCTTGAGTTATTGGAGAAGTGATGCATGCTAAGAGTGGTATCTATGGCCTAAAATCTAGAACTTCCTAGAATGTAGGAGGAAGGTGTCGATGGTGGGTGTCCATATACTACGTAGGTGTATGATATGAAGTGTTATACCACCATTAAAGTATAAGAATCCATTTATCCTATTGTGTTGGATGTATTGATGTAAAACAATACAGATATATTTCCAAACATTTGTTGACAATATCAGTTTGACCACCTATTTAAGGGTGGAATTTTGAATTCATTTTAAGGTGAGCATCCTAGAATTTTAATAGCTCCTTCCAAAAAGTGACTAGTGAAAGTAGGGTTCCAATTTAAAATAATAGATTTGGGAATATTGTGAAGGAAAAATATGGAATATAGGAAGATTTAGATAGTTATAGAGGTTGTATAAGGATGGGCTAAGGAATAAAAATGAGCATACTTTATGAGACAATCCACTACCACTAGAATGACTAATTTACCCTTGAATTTGAAAATCCTTTAATGAAATCCATAGAAATATTTGTCTAAACTTCTACTAGAATTGGAAGAGGTTGAAGTGTGCTTCGGGTGCAAACTATTTCTCCCTTCATTTATTGGCATGTATCATGTTATACAATAAAGGTTTGAAATTGCTTCTTCATTCCCTTCCAAAATAAAGTGCTCTTCACCCTTTCATAAGTTTTAATAAATATTAAATATCCTATAGTAGGTGATGTATACATTTCTTGTAATTTGAATTCATGAATTTATAAGTTTTTAGGAATGACAAGATGATCATAATATCTCAAGTGGCATCCATCCCTATATGTCCAGGATATGAATTGGGAGCATCTTGGAGTCATTGAATCAAATATTTTAAACTTGAGTCCCTATCCATATATTCTCTAAGTTATTTGAACTATTGAAAAAGTGGTATAGATAGAGCATACAATATACTTTGATATCCATACTAGCATAAAAGTGCATCAACAACTATATTCTCATTTTTCTTTTTTATAAATGATTTTATAATCATACCCCAATAGTTTGGAAATCCACCTTTGCTATGCTAGTGTGGCCACCCTCTTGTCCAAGAGGTACGTAAGACTTTGGTAGATGATGCAGTGATTACCTTTGAATCGAGGAAACTTAAGAGACATGAAGTGAACTATACCACTCATGACTTGGAGTTGGAAATTGTAGTACATGATCTTAAGGTTTGGAGGTACTACTTATTTGGGAAACCTTTTGAACTTAAGATAGATCACCAGAGTTTAAGATACATATTTACTCAACCCTTGTTGAATGTTAGACAACAACGTTGGACGGAGTCTCTAACTAAGTATAATTTTAGTATAGAATACCTTAAAGGTAGAGAAAATAAGTTTGATGACACTTTGAGTAGGAGAGGATGTATTGTTGCAATGAGAAAATATCATTATGATTTGTTAGATCCGATTAAGAATTGGCAACACAAAGATAAATTTTTCCAGTCATGTAACACTCAAGTTGAGTAAGAACTTAGAAAAGTGTTTGTTATGGAGCTTGATTCTAATTTGGAGGCCCTATTTTAGCTACATTTGGATCCACTCTATGAAGGGATATGGGCGTTATGTAGTTTGTGTGAAATTGCATGTCAATCCGAGTTTTTTTGTGAATTACTATTTTTGGAAATTTTTTGATGAAAAATAAAATTTCGAAAATAGTAATTACTAAAAATGAAAATTTTATGACGAAAAAATAAATTTCTGAAAATAATAATTACTAAAAGCGGAATTTTTTGACAAAAAATAATTTTTCGAAAATAGTAATTACTAAAAATAGTAAATATTGACACAAAATATAATTTGCCAAAAATAATAATTATTTTTTAGGGGGGCCTCAATGATTTACTCTAAAATTGTAACCCCTCATTTTATAAGAGGAGTTTGTATGACATTGGATATGTGAGATAAGGAAGAGAAATTGTAATTGTGAGATCAAAGAGGAAGTACAACAAATTTGTTGTAGGTTGTATCCCTTCGAGATTTGCTAGACAAAATAATAAATCCTGGTTATTTTTTCCGTGTGTCTCTTATGTGCTTTATTTTTTGTGTTAATAATTTTATATTTTTTATTGCTTGTAATTTTTATATTATAAAAAAATGGTATCATAGTGAGGTTGACTTGATAGGAAGGTTTCCTGATTCGAGTGGAAGCAATGGTAGAAGAAGGAAGGTTTAGTGTTGAGAAGTTTAAGGGTCAAAATTTCTAGCTATGGAAGATGTAAATGGAGGATTATAAATATCAGAAGGATATTTACCTACCATTAGGCAAAAAATAAAAGAATTCAATGAAGAGATTAGATGAATAATGGGAAGTTCTGGATAGGAAGGCACTAAGAACAATATGATTGTGCCTAACATCGTCAGTGGCCTTCAATATTTCAAAGGGAAAGACAACGAAGGATTTAATGAATGCATTAACCAAGCTATATGAAAAACCCTTAGATTTAGATAAGGTATTTCTTATGAAGCACTATTTTAATATAGATATGTTAGAAGGTGTGTCTTTTACTGATCATTTGAATTAGTTTAACATGGTTGCAAATCAGTTAACCTCTATAGACATAAATTTTGATGATGAGAGTAGGGCTCTTTTGATCTTGTGCTCATTGCTAGAAATATGGAACGACTTGGTCATGGTTGTGAGTAATTCTATCTCTAGTTTAAATACTTTAAAGTTTGATGATGTTATTGGTGTTATCCTAAGCAAGGAAATAAGAAGGAAAAATACAAGTGAGACATCAGATAATTCTTTGAGTGTGGAAAAAAGGGGGAGATAAAATGAGAGAGGAAATAACCCAAGGGAACATGGAAAATAAAAGAAATGCAGATCCAAATCCAAATGAATGTAGTTGAAATGCTAACACTATGAGAAGAAAGGACACCTAAAAAGAGATTGTTGGTCTCCGAAAGAAAAATAGGGAGATGAAAAATAGGATAATCAGGAAGAAAACATTGTAGGTGATATATTGCAAGATGCTTTAATCCTTTTAATAGATATTTTTAATGATTTTTGGGTGCTAGACTTAGAGACTTCATATCATGCCATATACCATAGGAAATATTTTTGAGAATATGTTCAAGGTGATTTTAGAGAGTTTATTTGGGGGATGATCAACCATGTAAATTTTTTGTAAAGGGTAAGATACAAATGCAATTATCGAATGGAAACTAGTGGTAGTTGAAAGAGGTAAGGCATATTCCTGATTTGAGAAATAATATAATTTCCATAGGGTAGTTGGACAATGAAGGATGTAAAATCACATTCTCAACATATTCATGGAATCTTGCTAAAGGATCATTAATATTAGCAAAAGAAAATAAGGCAGGTATATTGATCTTTCTATTGCTTTAGCCTCTACAAGAGTGGATACAACTTTGTGGTATCATAGGCTTGGATACATTAGTGAGAAGAGGATGCAAATTCTCCACTCAAATAAATTATTCCTAGGATTGAAGCAAATTGATATGGATTTTTGTGAGCATTATGCTTATGGCAAACAAAAAAGAGTCAAATTTCTCATAGTTGGAAAATAAAAGAAGAGTAAAAAGCTAGAGCTTGTGCATACATATGTGTGGGTACTAGCTCAGGTATCATATCTTGGTGGCTCTAATTATTATGTTACTTTTATTGATGATGAAACTAGAAAAACTTGGGTTTACAACATTTAGAAGAAATTGAATATCTTTGATACTTTTAAGAAATGGAAATCTTTGGTTAAGAATAAGACAGGAAATAAGTTGAAGTGTCTTACATTAGATAATGGAGGTGAGTACTATAGCAAGGAGTTTGATATCTACTATTCATAACATGGGATTCACATAGTGAAGATAGTTCCAAAAACACCATAGAAAAATGGTGTGTCAGAAAGGATGAACAAGACAATCATAGAACATGATAGGTGTATGAGATTACATGCAAGATTACTCTTAAAATTTTGAATAGATGTTGTAGATACTATTGTTTATTTAATAAAAAAATGGCCTTCAAGTTCACTAGATGTTGGTATTAAAAAAAAGTTTGGATAGATAAAACTATTAATTTTTCATTTTTAAATATTTTCGGTTATAAAGGTTTCGTGCATATTGATAAAGAGAATAAAGTAAAACTTGAGGCAAAATCCAAGAAGTGCACTTACTTGGATATGGAGTTAATTATTTTGGTTATTTATTTTGGAATTATGCAAATCACAAAATCATTAGGAGTAGATATGTGATATACAATGAGGTCATGTATAAGGAAGATGGACATTTAAAACTAGAGGAGATACATACTAGCCAAAATCATGTAGATATGTTCACAAAGGCAATAACCAGAGAGAAATTGAGTTCTTGCTCAGTTTTAGTTGGTCTTCAAACATGATAGTAAAAGGTGAAAAAATTTCTAGGTTTAAAGTTGAATTATAGTCCAGCAGGTGCAGTAGCCGTGGAGTTACTATAATCAGTCTCCAAGTGGGAGATTGTTTGTTGTGGAACCTGATTCTAATTTGGAGGCCCTATTTTATCCGTGTTTGGACCCACTCCACGAAATGGTATGAAAATCATGTAGTTGTGTGTCAAATTGCATATCAATCCGTGTTTTTTTGTGAATTACTATTTTCAGAAATTTTTGACAAAAATAATTTTCCGAAATAGTAATTACTAAAAGTGGAATTTTTTTGACAGAAAATAATTGGCTGAAAATAGTAACTACTAAAAATGGAATTTTTTTGATGAAAAATATTTTTTTTAAAATAGTAATTACTAAAAATGTTAAATATTGATAGAAAATATAATTTTCCAAAAATAGAAATTTTTATTTTTTATTTCTAAGCCTTAATGATTTGCTCTAAAATTGTAATCCTCGTTTTATAATATGAGGTTGTATGACATCGAATATGTGAGAGAAGGTAGAGAGACTACAATTGTGAGATTGAAGAGGAAGTACAACAAATTCATTGTAGGTTGTATCCCTTCGAGATTTGTTGGACATAATAATAAATCCTGGTTATTTTCTTCGTGTGTCTCTTATGTGCTTTATTTTTTGCATTAATAATTCCCCATTTTTCATTGCTTGCGATTTTTATATTCCAAAAAAAAAGATACATGGTTGTATATAGAGATGACTTGTATTTTAAAAATATATTGGTTGTTCCAATAATGGGTAAATTGAGAGAAACAATCCTTAAGGAGGTACATAATAATCCTTATTCGATGCATCTTGGGGGGGCAAAGATGCACAAGAAATTAAGAAAGGACTACTATTGGGTAAGTATAAAAAATGACATAAATAATTATGTGGCCAGGTGCTTGGAGTGCTAGAAAGTGAAAGCAAAATATTTGCACCCAACAAGTTGTTTGTACCCACACAATATACCTATGTAGAAGTGGCAGATAGTTTCAATGAATTTTATAGTGGGTTTGTCTAAAATAAGGTTTAGACATGATGTAATACTGGTAGTTGTGGATATATTAACCAAGGTTGTAAATTTTATACATGAGAATGTGTAGGATGACACACCTACTATAGCTAGTAAGTTCGCTAGAGAGATAATACAACTACATGGTTTTGTAGAAGTCATAATATTTGATAGAGATTCTCACTTCACTTTAGAATTTTGGTAGGCTTTGCATGAATCATTGGGTAGCAAACTAAATATTAGTTCAACCTATCACCCTGAGACAAATGGATATATTGATATGGGAATAAGGTTTTAGAACTATTCGAGTTTACATATAATAAAAATTACCATGCATCACTAGGTATGACACATTTTGAAGCCTTGTATGGAAGAAGATGCAGGACTCCCTTGTCATGGTATAATCCAAAAGATCGGTAGTTATCATACTGAAAACTATAAAAGAAATGGAATATCAACTGAAAATAATTCAACAAAAGTTGAAAGAGGCCACATATCACTAGAAGAGCTCTACAGACCTCAAAATAACATCAAGATAATACTTTGTAGGTGACAAAAGTGCTCTTAATGGTGAAACATACAAAAATATCTGTAAAACCTTTAAAGTTTAACCCTAGATATATGGTTCCATTTGAAATTGTGTAAAAGATAAGCCTTGTTGCATATAAAATTGATCTACTACCAAGCTTATCAAAAATCCATAATATCTTCCATGTGTCTCTCCTTAGAAAGTACATTTTTTATCCCACTCATATTTGGGATGTTTCTAATTTGTAGATGTTAGATCTAATGAGAATTGAAACTCAGCTAATTCATGTTTTTGGTTTTAGGACTAAGAGTTTGAGAAAAAGTAACATAGAGCAATGTTGGGTCCAACGGGACCACTACTCGGAAAGGAATGCCACATGGAAGAATATGGCTGATACATAGAAATAATTTCCTTATCTGTTTGAGTAGATATGAACATTTTAAGATATTTTAAAATGAATTGATGATGTATATGTATATATGGATGTATGACTAGATTATTGGATAGAGTAGCTTTGTGTATGTTTTAGTTTGTGTATGAATATGTGGTTTAATACAATATGAATTATCATGTAAATGGATTATGCATATAAGTTTGAGTTATTAATGAGTTATGAATAAATATTATTACATGATGTATGATTTGTGAATGAATTTTTATTAATGGTTATATGAAGGAATATATAAATGTATATGTTATAACTTCTTCCATTTCACTATGCACTAAACACAGGGACTGTGTTTGTTTCTAGTGGGGGAGGATGTAACAACCCTCCTCACATGACATTTGATAGCAATTGAATAAATTATTTAAATTTACCTTTTCCTATAGAATGTGGTACTACTGATAGACATTATGCATGTAGGACCAGGTATATGTGTTCCATGGATAAAATTGGTTGATGGAAAAGGTAAGAGGGAAGTGATGATTTGGTTCATGAGTAAATGAAGCTCATGTAAATGCATATCATATAGGTGTATCATGAGGTGTGATTTATTTTAAATGTTGCTGGGTTGTTTTAAATTTTAGGTGACAATGAAAATTCTATGGATATGTGAGCCAATATTTATTTGGTTATGTAGTGAATTAAAAATATTCATATGTTTATTATTTTATTTAATAAAAACTAAAAGAAGAAGGGATAAATTAATATAATAATAATAATAATGATAAACATAAAATAAAACTTGAATTTGCAAAAAAATATAATTCTCATGTTGATTTATGATTTATGGCCAAAGTTAATATGTTATAAAACAAGCAAAATAAAAACAGGTTTCTATTTGCTTCATCATGTTGAATGGAAGTGTGTGCATTATGGTTAGTCCTGCCTAGAATTGTGCATGTGATTTTGGTAGGAAGTAGTATCTAGGGTTTTTGAGAGTGGTGGAATATACTCTACATGGCATGTATGGCTAGGAAAGGAGAAGGAGTTTTTATGTTTTACATAATATTTGACTGGGGAGTTTTTCTTCTTGGGGGTGGATCTGGGAAATATTTGGATGCAAGTAAAGTTAAGGAGTTGATAAAATATTTTATAGTAAAAAGGGTGGGTTGCATACTTGTTTGAAAACCTATTTGTTTATTCTTACAGTGAGTAGATGTGTTAGATTGTGTTTTATAAAATGAAATCTTGAGTCAATTATGTGATGTTATTTTAATACTGAATTTGAATGTTGTAATCACGGGTGTATTCAATGATTGGTTAAAGGTTAGCTGGAATGCTGTTAATTAAACCTTTAATTTAATTTATTTTATTTTTGTCCCAGTAAGCTAGAGTAGCATGCTTTTTGGATTGTAAACTATTGATATAGGGAAGGAAATATTAAGGAGTGTTGTTGTCTACAAGTGAAGTTGCATGCAATGAATGTATATAATAGTATTTCTTATTTTTAGAAATTTAATAGTCATGTATTCAATTAAAAAACTAAAGCATGCTGGAAATTTTACCTATCAAACAGAATGTTTGTATTTTAGATCAAACTACAATATTTATATGTTTGGCATTGGCAAATGCTTTTAATGCTTTCATAGTAGAATGCATTCATTTTAGACATAAGATTCGTGTCTTATACCAAAACTAGATAGAATCTCTTGAGCATTGAGAAGCTTTCTCTAAGGACATATGGTAATGGGGACTTTACGAAAAAGGAGTTGTGATGCTAACTATTGAAATTATGCTTAATTTGTTATACAAGCTTGGATACAAGTAACATATGTTACTCGGACATAGGTTGGCTTATCTATAACCTATCTATGATAACCTCTATCCAATTAGAATAAATTTTCATAGACTATGTGAGTTAAAATAATGATAAAATGATGCATGCAAGCCCTTTCAAAGGGTAATGTAATATTTATTATTATACCAATTACTCTAAAACCATGTCATGATAATATTGTGTAAGGAGTGTCATTTCAATACAAAAACTTTTCTTCTACTATCTTGATGAACTATAGCATTTTAGTGACCAAATAGTAACTATGGCAATGAATTGTAGTATTTTAGTGATCAAATGGAAACCATGGAAATGAATTATCAATGAATGGAATTTTTATTGATGGGGTGTTAATTGGTACTCCTTTTGGTAAATAGAAATTATCGTTTAATCAGTTTCTTCAAACCTTCTTGGGGAAAGTGAAACTTTATAGCTGTTCCAATATCCTCTTTATATTACTGTGAGAGTACACTTTTAATGTTTATTTGGATAATAGTAGAGCTTGTTTAAATGGTCTATGCTATGGAATGCAAAAATACCTAAGTTGGTTGTACCAATCCATAGAATACCTTTGGTCTTTGGCAACATTTTGAGAGGGAAATAAATGTATGCTCTTCACTAAGACCTTTTTACTTTTCACTATCGATCACTAGAATGTTTATTTAGAGCTTTTGCATCTTTCTACAATGAGAATATTTCTACCCTTAATGTTCTAGTCATGGAAAATTTGTAGAATGCTAAACCCAAAATTTAGTTGTTTGACTCTAATGGATAGTCATTCCATAAAGGAGGATGAGGAGGAAAATGAATTGAAAACACACAAAGTATTCTTATATTCAAGTTGTTCTTAAATAACACTATTTACAATAATAATCTTCCAAATTAGGAAGATGCTCATCCATAACTATGACTAAGCATTCAAACTCAAGTTGCTAACTCTTACTAATCTAAAAAATCTAATCCAAGATTATGGCATCCAAATATTGCTGACATTTATAATTTAGAATTATATATTTATTAAATAATTCCTACACTTAGGACTTAATACTTAATTAAATAAGTAAAGCTAACACCTAGTCTAGAACTCCCACATTTTAACTTAGAATTAGAATTTTAGACTTAAGTAAATAATAAAATAAACTAAACCTAGTAAACATAAGCCTAGATCTAAAGATTTCCACATCATAACTCTCCACCATAGAAGCATTGGAATCCAATTATTTGAAAATAGGGTTGAAGGGATGAGATACAACACACTAAAAACAAAGCTGACTAAGATACTAAAAAAGATCATGTGGCCCATGAGTTGCAGTCGATGTTGGAGGAGAATTTTGTGGTACATCTCAATCACCAATCTGTGTATGATATCGATGAGGCAATGATGAAGCACCAATAGTCTACTATGGGGCTAATGATGTCTGCAAAAAAATAAGAACTAGTGAAGATGGAAATGAATAAGGCCACTCTAAAACATGTGTAATAAGAGATGGAGTAGGAGGAGGAGGTGTCGATGAAGAACTTGCCTTCATAGGAGGAGGTAATGCAACAAAATATGATGATAACACCATATTAGAAGGAGGTAGTGCAACTGAAGAAAGTGTGTCATGATACCATTGAAGACAAGGGCTATATTCTCTGGTAGATAACAATTAGGTATAAGTGTGGTCTATGGTTTAGAACGAAGACAATATTGCCTATGCTTATGATGAAAAGTGTAGGTTTGACTATATGCATAATAAATAGCCCTCTTATCAAATTGATAGGGTTGCCCAAGAATAAGACCATAGTAGTCCATGGGAGTCACATCATAGGTGACTCAATATACATAATGAGGGACGAAATCAAATGACACAGTGTAAGTCTTTGTGATGTAGGATTTGGAATTTGTATCCTTCCATCCCAATGTATAAGGAAAAGGAAGTGGTTCCATAGGAAATTTGAGCCCTGATAATATATTGTGCAATCAGATTGGTTTGGGATCCATTGTCAATAATACAATCTACAAATAAGTCATGTGTGAGGTGGGATTTGGTGATAAACAAACGATCATGCCCAAATTTTTGATATTGTAGTGTAACATTGTTCAATTTTCCTCTCAATTCATAATATTCTCTCTCTTCTCCCATAACCACAATGGGGGCCTTTGGGGGATCCTCCAATATAGGTTGAAAAATTAAGTTCTTCTATTTTCTAAAATACTTAGATTCTAAGTATCCATATCTCTTACAATGATTACAATATTTCTTTGCATTATAAGAATTTGGAGAAGAAGAGGAAGAAGAAGAAGAACTAGGAGAAGAAGAAGGAGAAGAATTGGAAGGCATCTTGGCCTTTGAAGACTACTGCTGATTTGAAGAGCGAGAATCTTCATGTGCTCGAGTGGCAAACTTCTTTTTGGCTAATTATGCATGGTTTAAGGTCACATGAATAGTTTCTAAGGGAGTATATTTGATATCCCTATACAAGTGCTCTTGAAGGCCACTTGTAAACTTGACAATAAATTCATCTGTAGGATATTTCACACGAAGAAAAATGTGTAACCTCTTGAAAGAAGAGACATATTCCTACACAATCATATTAGAAATTTGGTGTAATCTACACCATTTCACTCTCAATTCTCTAGCATAATCAGAAGGATAAAAGGAATCCTTCAATGCTTGGACCAATTCTTCCCAAATGGTAATGGGATTTTGGTCTTTTTGTCTATCCATGATGACTAGTTTTGCTAACCCAATCAATTTGAGTTTAGCAAAAGAAACTTGATCATTGATAGAAACTTCTGTGTATGCAAACCAGGTTTCCATGTCCATGATCTAGTTATTAAATATAACGGTATTTTGAGACCCATAATACAATTTCACTTCACATTTTATGTGGGCCTTAGCATCTCTAGTGGCTTTTTCTTCAAGAGCATAATGAACTGAAATATCATCCACTTTGTTGACCAATTACCCAATAGTTTCCACCAAGGCAAGCATTTGATCAGCCAAATCGGATGCCATTTGTGATCTAGTGTAAGCCAGATCAATTACAAAAGGATAGCCTCTCCTAGGCTATGATAAGAACTCTCAAAATTTTACCTTCTAAAAGAGAGATGATGAAAAAATAATTTTCTAACAAGTGCAATATAATCTCCCTTTTACAAATATTGTCCTAATTTCCCAAATAAAATAGCAAAGAAAAATAAATTTCCTTGCTTTGACAAAATTTTGGGAAATAAAAATATTAATTAATAAAACTTAATTAATCCAGTTTTTAAGAAAAATTTAACCCGTATGGGTTAGCAAATTTGGAATAAGGATAATAGTTACCATAGGTGCAACACCACAATAGTCAACAAGCAGTAATCAAGGCAATGGAGCACACAATAGTCAACGAGCAGTAATCAAGGCAATGGAGCACACATCAAAGTCAATAGTTACCATACGGTAAGCAAACTACAAGTCAATAGGTCCATGACATATAAACTATCAGGTCAACATCTGCACTATACTATGTTAGCCAGCCTCCGCAAGCTGGCTACTCCTCTATACGTGATTCACACCTTATGAAGGCCTGAATACCTTCCTGTGTAGGAAGTGTGGGATAAATCCCCGAGCCTAAAATAAATAAACCAATAAAACTAATTATTTGTAAACCAAAACACGATTTTTGATTGCGAGAATTTCAATCATTGAAATCTCCGCAGTCTACCAAAAACCATTAGAACACCATAAAATTCTTTTGAGAGCACCGAATAGTTGTCAAGTGAGCTCATTGAAATGCACAAAAATCTATCAAAAAATAATGGAGAGCATAAAAAATTCACAGGGGGTGCTTAGAGTTTCCAAAAACCTAAAATATCACCAAAATTATAGTCAAGCATCTTGAAAACCACAACGTCAGAGATCAATGTGTCACGTTAGTTAGTACTCTTTTGGAAATAGATCAAAGGCTATGTTGGCAGGTGGTAATCATTACCGAAAGTGATGGAGATGCTATAAAATTATATCGGTAACATAAACAAGCAGAGCATCAGGTAGGCCATGTCAAAAATGATAGAGAAATGATGTTGAAAATCTCTACAATTTCTAAGCATCGAGTAGAATCAAAGTGTCATCACTATGCTTGCATCTGTGTGGATGTCATATATGATCATAGGATCATGAACATCATCAAAAAAGGGTACACAAAAAACAATTTTGACCATTGAGGGGAGGCTATGTTGAGAGGAGGGATGGATCTACAATATCTATCCAATTTTGAAGAATATCGATCGACGATTTGGTGGGATCTATTAGAAAAAGGTTGCAATGGTGCATACGATGTCGACAATAGTGGAGTCACTAGAAATTGACCATTATCAAAGTTTGCCATCGATGGTTGGCCATAGGTAATGCTAGCCTAGTCGCTAGAGAAGAAGGCTACCAAAAAATTCTAAGAAAATGTTCATCGGTAAGCGGTTGGGCTATCAAGCTTGGCTGATCATGCTTAGTCACTGGTGGGTGTCATCAAGGTGTTAACTAGTTGAAATGGTCATCGAACGAAAGGTTCTTACTACCAGTAAAATAATGTGGCTACCATCAGTTTTAGCCACTGATTGGTAGCCGTCGATGCTTGCAACGATTGTCGTCTGTCATTGTTGATAATATATTGGTAGCAATCGATAGATTTTAGTTGGTTGTCCAATCAGTGGCACCAATCAGGCAAGACGCACTCGAGACAAAAGATGTTTTTTTTAAATAAAAAACCTAAGTTTTCTAAAGTCAAATGTCAAGTGAATAGAATTTTAATGTAATAATAATATTTTAAGGAAAATATTAATATTAAATTAGAATTAAACCTTAGAAACTTCCTAAATTGAAGTAAACTACAGATTTTGAAGGTAAATTTTTGGGTTTTTCTGCATGAAACTCAAGATTCAGTTTATGAGATCTAATGGAGGGCCAAATTGTACCTAAAATTAGGAATTTGAAGGATTATTTGCAAGGGAATTTATGCACCTAATTCCTATGCAACTAGAGCTTCCTAGACCAACTAGGAGTCCAACTAGCACAAGACTAATTACAGGCTTTGATACCAGTGATGAGGAAACTGAATTGAAAACACACTAAGTATTCTTATTTCCAAGTTGTGCTTAAATAACACTATTTACAACAATAATCTTCCAAATTAGGAATATGCTTATCCATAACTATGACTAAGCATTCAAACTCAAGTTGCTAACTCTCACTAAGCTAACAAATCTAATCCAAGACTATGTTGTCCAAAGATTACTAACATTTACAATTTGGAATTAGATATTTATTAAATCATTCCTAGACTTAGGACTTAATACTTAATTAAATAAGTAAAGCTAACACCTAGTCTAGAACTCACACATTCTAACTTAGACTTAGGACTTTAGGCTTAAGTAAATAATAAAATAAACTAAGCCTAATAAAAATTAGCCTAGATCTAAAGATGTCCACATCAGAGGATATGTTGGTTAAATTAGCATCCACTTGATCTAAGCCCAATTTTTAAGTCATCCCAGATTAAGGAACTATAGGACATGTCTAAGATGTAATACGATAATGGTTGCTTCTTTTAATGAACAAATGAAGAAAAGTTAAGTTGTAGAAAATGGTTGATAGCCATAAAGTTTTAGTAGCTTGGCAAACATAATTAATTGATGTCCATGTGAACATTATGGTATTAGTTAAATTAATTGTAAAATTAGGCAATAACTACACCACGGTTATGCATAGCCATGAATATTCACAAACTGGGCGAATATTAGCATTTTTGAAAATGTAAATTGGTGATTTTGGGGGACCTTAGACATCGGCCATTTCGCTCAAAATTTTTGAAACAAAAATTTTTAGGTGTCGATTCGCCATGAACTGATAATAGTATTACATATAATTTTTTAAATTTTCCAACACTTCCGCCTATGTTGTGGAACATTTTTACCAATTTTTTTTTTAAATTTTAACTTATCCCACCAAATTCACCAACTATACCACTATATATAAGTAACATGCTAGAGATACTTTTTCATTTAAAACATTCAAACTATTAAAAAATTGAGTAGGCACAGTGAAAAGTAAAACCTTCAAAGCAAAAATATGAATTGAAATATTTGATCTATTGTAGAATTCCATCGAACTTCAACCATGTGTAGAAACTAGTCAATTCGGATCAAAACTCTACTCAAACTAAAATCAAACCCTTTTCTACACTTGGAATGACTATCATATATAGTTATATACCCATATCGACATCCGTATTGTGTTCTATACCTAGATCAACATCTGAACATTTTTTTCATCCGGATACACTATCAAGCTTCTTTTTTCCCTGGACCAACTACAAAAAATATTTTCCCACCCGCATCGATTTCTAGATTGCTTGTTCCACTCGGACCAACTATTAGACTATTTGTTCCACTTGGACAAATTGCTTGATCACTCGTTCCACCCAAATTGATTTCTAGACCACTTTTTTCACTCGAATCAATTGTTGGATCACTCGTTCCACCCTGATTGACTGTTGGACTACTTGTTTCATCTAGACTGACTATCGAACCATATTTTCCACCTGGACCATTTGACGGACTTCTTTTTCCATCCAAACTGACTACCATGAATCTTTTTCCACTTGAACCGACCATTGGACCCCTTTGTCCACTTGGACTATCAATCGAACCTTTTCTTGTACTAGGTACTCTATTTCTCTTTAGACATTATGAATATGTGATCCTATGTTTTTTTGGTTTTATAGAGAATAATAGTTGAAGCAGTTCTAATAATAATATTTGTTTTTCTGTAATCTAATTTTTGGTTTTTCTTTTTCTATTTTTTTTATCATTTACTAAAAATAAGTCATTGCTCTATTCTCTATTTTTTTCTCTATTATCTATCTATGTTAAAACTCTTTGATTCTATGTTTCTATTGATATCTTCTTTTTTGTTATAATATTATAAATAGATAAATGCTTTGGTTATCTAAGGACACCGTAATGCTTTGTTTCTCTAAATACATTTTGATTCTCTGTTTCTTGTCCATTTTGTACTAAAATCTTATATTTTTCCACATTTGTATCTATGATTATATCTTGCATACACATAAGTTTTTTTCTTACACTGATTTGAATTTTTATATTGATTAGTTTTTTGGTCTTATTAGTTACAGGTGCTATCTCCAAAAAACAAAGTATTTGAATACATTGAAAAAATCACAATAAAGAATACCTGGAAACATATATTTATTTTCTACCAACCATCCATATGTTTATTCTATTTACAATATTATCTTGAGGCTTCACAAAAGTAATATGTCTTCAATATTTTATTACTTTTCTAAACTAAAAAATATTTTCTTTACAAGTAAAATATCTCCTACTGGCAATGCAAATAAAGGGTTCAAATCTACTTTTGAAAAGAGTATCCTAAATTATTTTAGCCATATGTTGAAATCCAACGAGCCATTGACATCTATGCAAATTCGAGGTACACATGATTTTTGACTACTAAAAATTTAGGTGTATTTTTTAGTTTAAATAATACTTTGTTCTTTAAATGGTTAATTTGTAGTTTGTGACTCTAGCCATATTGCATAATAATATGAATCATATTTTTGTTTGTTAGTTTATTTTGTTAAATTCAAAATTAATTAAGAATAGTATTGTATGCTACTGTACATAATACCCTATCAACCCTAATATACCTCGACTTGAATATATTCCTCACTAAGAGATGCCTTATAATAAAAATTCTCTTAACAATGACATCCAAAAAGCACTTGAAGATAATCCTCAAAATTCATTGTGAGTTGAAAATGAAAGCGATAAGTCAAATACATTACAAACTTCTTTTGAATCTTCAAGCAAAAAAATAAAAAGAGAAAGGCATCTAACTAGGATATTGGAAGGGCATTTAAGAATCAATGGGCAAAAAAATTCTCTAGATTTAGCATGTCATAACTAAGGATAACCAAGTCGATTATTAAGTATTTAGATGCAAAAGTTGTAGTTGGAAACTAGGTAAGGAACACATGTTGCAAAATAAGATAGATACAATAGAAAAACATGTTGGTAATGTTTATATAAAATTTAAAGGAAGTGATGGTGAAATTAATAAAGTAGTGTTGTGGTTGATCCACAACACACCCCAAAATTGGGGACCCACCTTTTTGCAGGCTCACAGGGAAGGATCTCAGTGACCCAGATGCCAGAATTGAAAAAAAAGAGAAAATGCACAAGTGTAGAAAGGGGTCGCGAAATCGCGACAGGTAGCGAAATCGCGACATGTCGCGAAATCGCGACCGAAACCGGAGAATTGTCGCGAAATCGCGACATGTCGAAAAATCGCGGTCAGCACGGTCAACGGCAACGAAACAGAAAAGCTGTCGCGAAATCGCGACGTGTCGGTGACCAGGAAGAAAAAGGTGTCGCGAAATCGCGACGTGTCGGTGACCAGGAAGAAAAAGGTGTCGCGAAATCGCGACGTGTCGGTGACCAGGAGGAAAAAGGTGTCACGAAATCGTGACGTGTCGGTGAGGAGAAAAGAAAAGGTGTCGCGAAATCGCGACGTGTTTTGCCGAAGCGTACGGATGATGAAAAGTGTCACGATTTCGCGACGTGTTTTGGAAAGGTGTACGAAAGCGAAAAAACGTCGCGATATCGCGACGACAAGAAAGACGTCGCGATTTCACGACCGATTGCAACAAAGGTGTACGGAACGAAAAATGGTCACGATTTCACGACGGGTTTTGACAATACGAAAAAATGGTCACGATTTCACACAGAAGCCGCATGAAGGTCCCAAAGGGAAAAGCGTCACGATTTCCGACGAGTTTTGCGGAAGCGTACTGATGATGAAAGGTGTCACGATTTCACATTTTGGCAAATTGTAAAAAACAAAAAAATGAAAAAAATGTCACGATTTCGCGACGCATTTTGGCAAACAGTACGGACGGAGAAAATGGTCACGATTTCACGACAGAAAGCTGCATGAAGGTCCGAGAGGGAAAAGTGTCGCGATATCGCGACAAGTTTTGCCAAGGCGTACGGAAGATAAGAATGGTAGCGATATCGCGACGGTTTGTCGAAGGAAGGCAAGAGGATGATAATGGTCGCGATATCGCGACGTAAAGTTGCCAAGGAGGCCCGACGGGGAAACGGTAGCGATATCGCTACGAAAAGCCGTTGGACGCGTACGGTAGGAAAGCATGTCGCGATTTCGCGGTCGGGAAGATGAACGGGCAGACTTGCAGTTTTGTCGGGTTCTGTCGTAGAAAAGCGGTACGACAGGCGCAGAAAGTGCGTGACACGTGGCGTGCAGGTGTCAAACTTGCAGGGGCGTTACATGCAGAGTGAATTTCGGGACGTTTCCAAATTTGAGCGTGAATCAAAGCGGGAAAAAGCAAGAATTTGAAGGGTCGCCCACAGGAAGAGGAAATGAAGCGACAGAGGAAATCGAAGAGCCATAACATTGCTATAAAGCCAGAATTGCAAATCGAAGAAAGGGTTGGAAATTGCCGAATACGGAGTTGCAGAGACGAAGGCTTTGTGCTATTCTGGGCCCGTACTTGGGCAATTTCCTTCTTTTTATTCTGGGATTTTCTTTCACACCCGGAACATTTTTGAATGTAATTGAGATATCATTTAAATACAAATACAGAGAGTTGGCATCTTATTGGATGAGAAAGAAGGAGTAACTTTTGCATGCATGATTTAATGTTTATATTTCCCTTCCATATTTCTTAGGTTTTTAGGTGAAGTTAATGCAAGATCTCTTGGTTGCTTCATGCGAATGCTTGTTTTCTGGAATTACCACAGAAACCCTCGAGACTCGCACTGGCCTATTTGGATTGTGTGGATGTGCAGGTTCATTAGGTTAGGTTGCATGTAGAAAGCCTCATTATCTTCGGTTTCATCTGATTAATTACAGCTTTCTGATTGTAATCTATTTTTATTGTTACTTTTGTTTATTTTTGTCTTTGCTTTTCAAACCCATATTTTATTTTTCAGCAGCTTTAATTACTCGTGTTTGAATAAATCACCGAAAATCCATCAGAATTAAAGGTTAAAGCAGATTTTATTCATTTTGAGTCCATTGAAAGTTCAAAATTAATAAACCACAGTGCCCCTTGTTAACATCCACTTGCAAACCCTAAGGTGTTCTTAGCATTTCATTTTAAGCAGCATCCTTGATAATTAATAATCAGCATAATAAGAACCTTGGAGAAATCGTTTTTCTTTGCAAGCAGAGGATTTAGGACTCGGATCCTACAGGAGAGTGTGTTTTCACAATCGGGTTAAAACACCACTCAACAGATTGGCGCTAGAAGGAGGGCGATCGGTTTATTTATTTTAATTTTTTATATCTGAATATTTTGTTTTAATTTAATTCTGAAATAATTTACGGCTAAACTGCAACACTATTTTTTTTTGTTTGTTGCAGGTTTTCTTCGAACTAGCCGAGGGTTTCCTCAGGCAGGCTGGACCCACCACGCCGTATTGCGACTAGGTCTCAAACAACCGGAGAAACCATTTTTCACGACCTTACTGGTACTCCCAAGGGTAAAATCAAGCAAGTCGTAAGCACTCCGGTAGCAAAAGGACTGTTTTCTCCAGGAACGTCGAGTGGACCTACGCCAGTAGTATCTGTTGCCCCTAGTGCGCCTATAGTTTCTAACATTTCTTCTCGCTATTGTAGGTCCTGTCTACATCAATTCTGAGTCAAATGGCTCAAGCTCCAGCAGCTCCTTGGTATGGAGCTAACAATACTCCTTTGAATATTGCTGGGGATATCCATGAAATCCCCAAGAACATTGAAATATTTCTGCCTAAGTACAAGCCAGATGGCCTAAGAACAGCAGAAGAACATATCCAAGCCTATAGAGATGTTTTAATTAGACTGCAAGTTCAGCATGAAGATGTAGCTTGCAGACTTTTCCCCATGAGCTTGGATCCAATAGCATATGAATGGTATATATGCTTGCCAACTGGTTCAATCACCTCTTGGACACAAATGGAAAATGCATTTGTCAATCAATTTAGGTCTCCCTTAGATCCCGCAACTATTTACAATCGGTTTATTACATGCAAACGGGGCCAAGGGGAACCAATCCGAATGTTTAATCGTAGATTCCAAAAGAACTATAACAGAGCAATTAGACATTTTGCCATCGATCCTGCAGTAGCTTTGCAGATATATTTTGGGGCATTGGACCCCATGACAGCCATGTTTGCAAGGCGTAATCCTCAGGTCACCACGCTTGCTTTGGCCTATAATGAAGCCATGACTATTGAGCAGCAGTTGACACCGCAAGGCTACGGGTTTACCCAAATGCCCATGTTGGGACAGGGTGCTCCATATGGTCAAATTCCCTAGGCAAATCAGCTCATGGCACCACAAATGCCAAATATGAACGCATTCCCATATCCGCAGCCGTATCCATCAACACCCGCATATGCACCCATTCCAATCCAACCAATCGCAGCCATTCCACCTGTTCCTGCATTTTTGTAGAACAGTCAATCAACTACGCAGAAACTAGTCAAGTCAATCCTCAAGCCATAGTTCCCTGTTCCGAATCCAATCCCAATTCAAGGTATCAATCCATTTGGGAATCCAATTCCTCGAACCCCACCCAAATGTGGAATCAAGACCCCATCAATTATGCAAATCCAATGGGGGTTAATAACAATGTGGTTCCACCGAAGGATGTCTTTTCAGAAGTCGAAGAGCTCAAGAAACTAGTGCATAAACTAAGTAATGACAGAGTTCAACAGCAGAAGCATGAGTCCCGTGCCCCTCACCCAAGTCAGAATTTTAACAATAGAGGGAGGCACTGGAACACTAAGCCAAACAATGGGGGAGTTCCTGCTCCCATTGCTAATCAATTAGATGCTTCTACAAGCCCCAACCAATCCAATTCTCTTTTGAATCTTTCAGATTTGGCATGGGAAAGAGGGTGCAGGTTACATAACACAAAAGAACACAATGAAAGGAATTGTCCTGAGATAGCTAGATACACTCATTGTCTTCAGGCACAAGTTGACGATTTGGAACTGGTATCAAATGAGGATCCATCGTATCAGCAAGATGAAAATATTATGGTGATGGAAACAATATATCACCAAGAGGGTGAGAGCGAGGAGGAAGAAGATGAAGTATTGGAGCAGGAGGTGCAAGCTTTTCGAGATTTCAGAAAGGGGACTCATGGGTACCATTTGAGGAGTAAGTCTAAAACCCCTAAAACCTCATCAACACCTCCAAAAATTTCTATTCTTCCTCCAGATACAAAGGCAAGTAACAACCCTCCCCCTCCACTCGTAAGAGAAATGTCTAATGACGTCCGTAAGACACCAAATTCGAAAACCAAATTATGACGTAGTGGAGGATATGAAGAAGTCCAAATCTAGTCTTTCATTCCCCGGACGCAGCCTAAATTGCCCGGTCAAAAGGAGGCGTTGATAAGAGCTTTGAACTCACCCGATCCGATGTGGAAGGAAAAAGAGCTGAATCCCACCTGATTTTGCGAAAGGAAAGAAGGGATGTCCCGCCATTCTTATTAACTCTGAGAATTGCGGGTAAGAACTTGCATAACTCGTTTGGTAGACACAGGAGCCACTAGCAACCTCATGCCTACGGAGATATGTCAAATGCTGGGTCTACAACCGGTTTCATCCAAGTGCACGGTCTTGCAATTGGACCGTTCAGAGGTAAATGTAGTAGGGACCTTATATGATGTCAAGATTCAATTAAATTCTGAACCCAGGGTCCAGCAAGTTGTAGATATTTTGGTGGTTAACATCCCGAGTAGGTATGGAATGTTACTTGCGAGAGATTGGATGAAAACGCTGAATGGCTATTTTGCAACAGACTGCTCGCATATGTGGCTGCCATGGAAGGGCATTGCTAACCAAATCAGAGTGGAAAACGAACCGAGGCTTAAGGAGATTATAACAGATTTTAACAAGCCGAATGAGGTTCGGTTTTCTCGAGCTGGACCTAGGGGTCTATGCTCTTGATGTTGAGAAAGCTGCTGATGAACTTAAAGAAGAAGTGTGTCATGGTGGTTCTTCTGAGGAAAAAGATCACACGTGGTTGCTCAAGTTTGATGGATCAAAATCTAGACAGGGAGCAGGAGCTGGAGTCGAGCTCACTGGTCCAGGAGGTAAACCATTATTGGCTGCCTACAGACTGCAATTTCCTTGCACAAACAATGTGGCAGAATACGAAGCATTGATCTACGGTTTACGTCTAGCATTGAGCAAACATGTTAAATGCTTGAAGGTTTTGGGTGATTCTCGAGTTGGTTGTCAAGCAAATCAAAGGACAAGATACATGCCGCGACAAAAGACTGAGCCTTTATAGGACTAGGGTTATGGATCTCATGGAGGAGTTTGATGCATTCAACATAGCCCTTATTTCTAGGAGAGGGAATCGAATAGCAGACTCTCTTGCGGTCGCCGCGGGCATGTTAAACCCGATGGATATAAAAAGATGTAAAAAGTTTTCCATTGAGCTGGTTCCTTGTCCATCAATACCCGATAATGTGAAGAATTTCTGTGTTTTTGAGTGTGACAGTACATCTTCAAGTTTGTCACAAACTCGGGTATTTTTGAAAATCAAGTGATCGATGAGGAACAAAGGTGGCAGGATGAAACAGAAGAAAGTGAAACTGCGTATCAATCCAACAAAATTCCTAAAGACGTGGTTTCATTAGAAAAAATGTTCGACATGGAATGCAAGAACAAGAAAAGAAAAAGAGTCCCGCTCCCCAAAGATGCATGCGATTCAATTAACTGGGGAGTGCAGATAATCCAAAGGAGGTGTACATAGCAAAGGCATGTACAGAGGAAGAAAGGAGCAATATAATACAGGCTTTGAAGCACTACATAGATTGTATTGCTTGGAACTACAATGAGCTAAAGACTTACAATCAGAACATTATCACGCATACCATACCTTTGAAGCCAGACTCCAAGCCTTTTAGGCAAAGACAACGAGTTGTTAACCCGCTATTGGAGCCTTTGATCGAAAAGGAGGTTAAAAGACCGTTGGAGGCGAAAATCATTTTTCCCGCTAGGCACTCAACCCGGGTGGCTAACCTCGTTCCAGTGAGAAAAAAGAGTGGAGAGATTAGGCTGTGCATAGATTTTCGAAATCTTAATAAGGCCTCCCAGAAAGATAATTATCCATTGCCATCAATCGATGAAATCTTGCAAATGGTAAATGGATCAGAAATGATGTCCTTTCTCGATGGATATTCTGGGTACAACCAAGTTCTTATACATCCAGATGACAGGATGAAAACAACCTTCACTACCAAGTGGGGGACATTTGCATATAAGAGAATGCCATTCGGACTATTAAATGCTGGTGCAACTTTTCAACGCGCCATGGATTACGCATTCAAAGGACTAATAGGCAAATGCATCATCGTGTATGTGGATGATATCCCACTTTTCTCGAAGAAGAGAGAGGATCATGTTAAAGACTTAAAGAAGGTGCTTCAAAGGTGCAGGGAACATGGAATTTCATTAAATCCCAAGAAATGCATTTTTGGAGTGACAGAAGGGAAACTGCTAGGTCACATTATTTCAAAGGAGGGAATATCCATCGACCCGTAAAGGATACAAGCTATCCAAGACCTACCTCTCCCGAGCAAGAAAAAGAATTGAGGTCTTTCTTTGGGCAAGTCAATTTTGTGAGGAAGTTCATTTCTAGCTTTGCTGAGATAGCTAAACCTCTAAACCAGATGCTCAAGAAAGATGTGGACGTAAGATGGAACGAGGAAAGTAGAGTGGCTTTCCGTAATATAAAAGACGCCATTTCCAAAGCCCCGGTCTTGATAAGCCCAGTCTATTCCAAGCCTTTTTACATTTATGCTTTTGCATCGGAGCATTCCTTGGCGAGTGTATTAACCCAAAAAGGCGAAGATAATGCCGAAAAGCCCATTGCATTTTTAAGTGCCCCCTTAAAAGATGCCCAATTAAGGTATTCAATCCTTGATAAGCAAATGTACGCACTTTTCAAAACTCGTGAAAAAATTTAGGCATTACATCGTACACGACAGAATTATTGCCATTGTACCCGATTCTCGCTGTCAAGACCATGTTTTTGACGTAATGAACTAGGTGAAAAGAGAGGAAAGTGGATTGCAACCATCCAAGAATTTGATCTCGAAATCCAACCAATGAAACTAGTTCGAGGACAAGGACTGGCAAAGGCGATCGCAGAAAATGATCCGCAAATAACAGGTCAATGCTCAAATACATAATACATGGCTAAGGAGGACTGGTATGTTGATATTGTGCAATTTTTATTGACTGGTAAGTGCCCGTCTAATTTGAATTCAACACAAAGGAGAGCTCTAAGGCTTAAATCTATTAACTATCTGATAAAGTCTGGTGTACTTTACAGGAAAAATCATGAAGGTATCTACCTGAGATGCTTGAGCAAAGACGAAGCCGCTAGGGTGTTGCAAGAATTTCATGGCAAGCACGGAACTGGTCATGGTGCAGCCAATCCTACAACACACCAAATCCTACGAGCAGGATATTACTGGCCTCATATATTCAAAGATGCGCATGCTCATGTGCGATCTTGTCACATCTGTCAAGTGGCTGCAAATAGAGAAAGAAATGCAGCCATGCCGTTGCAGCCTGTAGTTGAAATGAGACCGTTTGCACAATGGGGACTGGATTTTATCGGGGTTATTAACCCAAATTCTTCTGACTCTCACAAATTTATTTTGACAGCTACAGATCATCGTACAAGGTGGACAAGCGATTCCCACTAAACACGCCACCACGTACGTTGTGATTAAATTCCTTGAGGATCAAATTATCACAAGATATGGAATGCCCGATTCTATTGTCAATGACAATGGTAAAGCTTTCATTTCCACACAATTTGCAGAATGGGCATATGATAATAAAGTGAGCTTAAAGTTTGCATCCAATTACTATCCTCAAGGAAATGGGTTGGCCGAATCTTCAAATAAGAATTTGTTGAATACTATTAAGAAGTTGCTGGAAAAGAATCCTCGGGACTGGCATAGTCAATTAAAGTTTGCCCTGTGGGCAGATAGGACCAGAGTGAAAGAAGCTATAGGGAATACTCCCTATCATTTGGTCTATGGGCAAGACCCGATATTTCCAGCAAATTTGGAGCTGCAGACCTTACATTTCATACAAGAGTACATGGGGACAGATGATCAAGTTGAAGCTAGATTGAGCCGGTTATTGCACCTGGATGAAAAGAGAGAAGAAGCCATGAATCACATGAACAAACACCAGGAAGTCATCAAGAGATGGTTTGATAGAAGGGCCAAAGTTAAATCATTCAGAATTTCAGATTTGGTGTTACTATGGGACAAAAGACATGAGGAAAAAGGAAACCATCAAAAGTTTGATTGTCTCTAGTTAGGCCCATATCAGATTTCAGAAATACTTGGGAAGAACACCTTCAGGCTAAAAACCTTAGAAGGGAAAGATTTCATGCCGCCGCTAATGGGCAGATTCTAAAGCATTATTTTAGCCCTTAGGTTGTGAGACTTTGATATTATTCTCGTTGGTGTTGGTGAAGGATTTTCAGATTTTGTTTTTATTTTTTTAGGATTGTTAGTTTAGTTAGGATTTTGATTATGGATTTGATTTCAATTGACATGTGTGTTAATTTAAAAAAAAAAAAATATATATATATATAATAATAATAGAAAATTGAGATGTCAACTTATGCTTAAGGATTAGGAGAATATGAAATATTGGAATTGTCTTGTAAAAGCTCCACAAGTTGCACAAAACTTTTTAAGTTATATTGTTTGACTTTGTGATATATGAAAGAATCAGTTTTGCATGATAAATCATTTCATTCACAATTCAAGAAGTAATGCATTCATATTCCATCTCACCTCACATACATTTCATTTTAGTTGCATATGCATCTTATGTACAAGCCATGAAAGTATGTCAAATCCTCTTAGGGTTGTGTTATAACATATATGTAAGTAGCTCCTAAGGTTGGAAACTGAGTCTTGAGATATCTAGAACTAAGCACGTATCATAAATTAAAAAAGATCTTGAGTAAAATGATCAAAACCTAGCTTGGAAGAAAAGGTTGAGCGAAAGTGGTTTTCATGTCTATCCTATTATGCAACATGATCCTTAAAACAATGGTTTTAACCACTTCCATAAAGCTTAAAGCTTAAAATCATAGTAGTAAGGATAGGGTTAAATCCTCATCAAACTTAGGTTGAGGATCCAATTCCCCAAAGCTTTGATTTGACCCACATGGAGTAGTAAGGATAGGGCATAAATTCTCATCTTGGTTGGTTGAGAATCCGATTCCCCAAAGCTCTTATGTCTCATTTCATAGTAAGTCTTGGATTGTAAGGATCGTACTATTTGTCCTCTGCAAAGGATGGGTAGTCATCCCCAAGGTTTAAGCAATAGAATTAATGATTTATATCTAAGGTTTGGATTGTAAGGATCGTACTACTTGTCCCTAACCAGGATGGGTAGTCATCCCCAAGGTCCAAGAAATAAAAAATAAATAAATTTTTCCCATCTCATCTTTATTTTGGATTGTAAGGATCGTACTACTTGTCCTCTGCAAGGGATGGGTAGTCATCCCCAAGGTCCAAGGAAATGAAGATATGTTCTGGATTGTGGGGTTAGATATGCCCATGCATGGCATCATGTCTTGCCTAAAAACAAGACCACTGATTGTCTAGAGGGTTAGACTAGCATGACCATTTCTTCCATAATTGGTTTAATTATTTTGCTTAAAGTGAGGTAATAAACTCCAAATCAGAATAGTAAGGATAGGGTTAAACTCTCATCTCGGTTGGTTGGGAGTCTGATTCCCCAAAGTTCTGATTTCACATTCACTTGCACATGGGTTCTAAATAGTAGGGACTCATAACCAACTTTGGGATACAATAAGGAAATGAACTTGTGGGTCCTAAGAGGGTTTGGCAATCTTGAATGCTTGTACATAATAGTAGAAGAATGATCATGCTTATTAGGAAAAGCAAAATCTTCTAGCTCATTCATTTAGGACCACAAATCATTCACCATCCCATATATGCATTCATGCAAAACTGATAATGGAATGTTGATCAATTTCAAACGATAGGGAATGAAAACACATTGCACACACCGAGCTAATACTTGATGATTCTCGATGATTCATGTACTTTTGATCTTTGGGCATTTGTTATTTTGCTCATGTGCTAACATGTATTTACGAGTTTGTGATATGTTTCAAGGTTGGGTTCTTACTAAAATGCTCAAGAGCATTTGACAAATAGAAGTCGCCATTTGTTGTGGTTGATCCACAACACACCCCAAAATTGGGGACCCACATTTTTGCAGGCTCACAGGGAAGGATCTCAGTGACCCAGATGCCATAATTGAAAAAAAGAGAAAATGCACAAGTGTAGAAAGGGGTCGCGAAATCGCGACAGGTAGCGAAATCGCGACATGTCACGAAATCGCGACCGA
This sequence comes from Wollemia nobilis, assembly GCA_028583015.1. NCBI lineage: Eukaryota > Viridiplantae > Streptophyta > Pinopsida > Araucariales > Araucariaceae > Wollemia > Wollemia nobilis. Next base: position 22,299,561 of record JAQPPZ010017235.1, read on the forward strand.
AACCGGAAAATTGTCGCGAAATCGCGACATGTCGGAAAATCACGGTCAGCACGGTCAACGGCAACGAAACAGAAAAGCTGTCGCGAAATCGCGACGTGTCGGTGACAAGGAAGAAAAGGTGTCGCGAAATCGCGACGTGTCGTGACAGGAAGAAAAGGTGTCACAAATCGCGACGTGTCGTGACCAGGAAGAAAAGGTGTCGCGAAATCGCGACGTGTCGGTGAGGAGAAAAGAAAAGGTGTCGCGAAATCGCGACGTGTTTTGCCGAAGCGTACGGATGATGAAAAGTGTCACGATTTCGCGACGTGTTTTGGAAAGTTGTACGAAAGAGAAAAAACGTCGCGATATCGCGAGAGGAAAGACGTCACGATTTCGCGACCGATTGCAGCAAAGGTGTACGGATCAAAAATGGTCACATTTCACGACGTTTTGCAATCGTACAAAAAATGGTCACGATTTCAACAAAGTCGCATGAAGGTCCGAAGGGAAAAGCGTCGCGATTTCGACGAGTTTTAAAGCGACGATGATGAAAGGTGTCACATTTCACGATGGAAAAAAAAAGCAAAAGTAAGTTTTGGCAAAAAGACGGACGGAGAAAATGGTGCGATTTCGCGACGTAAAGTCGCATGAAGGTCCGAAAGGGAAAAGTGTCGCGATATCGCGACAAGTTTTGCCAAGGCGTATGGAAGATAAGAACGGTAGCGATATCGCGACGGTTTGTCGAAGGAAGGCGAGAGGATGATAATGGTCGTGATATCGCATAAAGTGAAGGTGGGGAACGGTAGCGATATCGCTACGAAAGCCGTTGGACGCGTACGACAGAGAAAGATGTCGCGATTTCGCGACATGTCGCGATTTCGCGACCGGGAAGATGAACGGCGGACTTGCAGTTTTGTCGGTTCTGTCACAGAAAAGCGGTACGACAGGCGTAGAAAGTGCGTGACACGTGGCATGCAGGTGTCAAACTTGCAGGGGCGTTACATGCAGAGTGAATTTCGGGACGTTTCCAAATTTGAGCGTGAATCAAAGCGGGAAAAAGCAGGAATTTGAAGGGTCGCCCACAGGAAGAGGAAATGAAGCGACAGAGGAAATCGAAGAGCCATAACATTGCTATAAAGCCAGAATTGCAAATCGAAGAAGGGGTTGGAAATTGCCGAATACGGAGTTGCAGAGACGAAGGCTTTGTGCTATTCTGGGCCCGTACTTGGGCAATTTCCTTCTTTTTATTCTGGGATTTTCTTTCACACCCGGAACATTTTTGAATGTAATTGAGATATCATTTAAATACAAATACAGAGAGTTGGCATCTTATTGGATGAGAAAGAAGGAGTAACTTTTGCATGCATGATTTAATGTTTATATTTCCCTTCCGCATTTCTTAGGTTTTTAGGTGAAGTTAATGCAAGATCTCTTGGTTGCTTCATGCGAATGCCTCGTTTTCTGGAATTACCACGAAAACCCTCGAGACTCGCACCTGGCCTATTTGGATTGTGTGGATGTGCAGGTTCATTAGGTTAGGTTGCATGTAGAAAGCCTCATTATCTTCGGTTTCATCTGATTAATTACAGCTTTCTGACTGTAATCTATTTTTATTGTTACTTTTGTTTATTTTTGTCTTTGCTTTTCAAACCCATATTTTATTTTTCAGCAGTTTAATTACTGTGTTTGAATAAATCACTGAAAATCCATCAGAATTAAAGGTTAAAGCAGATTTTATTCATTTTGAGTCCATTGAAAGTTCAAAATTAATAAACCACAGTGCCCCTTGTTAACATCTACTTGTAAATCCTAAGGTGTTCTTAGCATTTCATTTTAAGCAGATAATTAATAATCAGCATAATAAGAACCTTGGAGAAATCGTTTTTCTTTGCAAGCAGAGGATTTAGGACTCGGATCCTACAGGAGAGTGTGTTTTCACAATCGGGTTAAAACACCACTCAACAAGTAGTTAGGTGGAAGGATGCATCATAATGTATGCATGTAAGATATGTAATAGAATATGAAAATCACTTAAAGAAACAACAATCTCTTGTTGAGAAATATGAAAAAATTTAAGCCTAATTTCATAAAATTCATAATACCACCTTAGCTTCAAAAAAAATTTAGTTTGCTGTTGTATATAGTATTATCAAGAAGGGTAGACCCATGTACAATTTTATTTATTATACACACCTATTTCAACTAGTTGATGTGCAAAAAAATTCTAGTTCTCATTGGTTAGATCGAAGTGGTTGGAAAATGGTCAAATACCTATCATTAGTAGAGAAGGATTTGATAAAGAAAGTAAAAATTACCAGATTTATTTCACTTTCTATTGATGAGGTGATGGCTATAAACAATGCATACTAGATTTGCATGCACATGTATACATTTCAAAATAATGTGAGGCAACCTAGTTTGATAGGATTACATAAGATGGTTGAAAATTCAAATGCAAAAAACATTTATAATGTTTTTGTAACTAGTTTAAAGGATATTGCGAGAATGAATGATATAAACATAGCCTCAAAGTTAATATGTGTTGGATTTAATAGTGTTGCTATAATGCAAGGGCATAGGAATGTCCTCTATGTTTGACTCCAAATCACAATTGCTCCATATATGATACCCATTCATTGCATGGCTCATAGAGTGAATCTTGCATATAAAATCATAAGCACTTTTAAAAATGTTGCGAGAGTGGGAGTTCTTCTTCATGAAATACATTCTTATTTTTATTGCAGTCTAAAAGGTTTGTAGAGACTCAATAGTTTGCACTAGGAGTTATAGAAGGAAAAAAATTGTTAAAAAATGTGAATACAAGGTGGAATGTCATTGTATCAACTTGCACATATAGTTTTTATAGAACATCAATCATTAATAGGATTTATGTATGCAAATCGTAGGGTATTTGATAAGGAAAAATATTTGTTTTTTTGTTTGACTAACTTTGAAATCCTATTAATGTTGTGGTATTATTCCAATGTTACAGGAAATGAGTAGATTAATTAAAATTGCACAAGAGAGAGCCATCTATACCATTGATTTCATGAGGATCAGGAAATAAGTATGCATGATTATTGATAGGTTATATGTATTCAAAGAAAATTTTACAGATCCCTTGTTTGATAGTTGGAATACATTGACAAATGTGAACTATACAAAACTATTTTTTGAAGTTTGACATCAATGATCATATTTGTATTAATGTTCATGGAAATTTGATATCTCTTCATTATTTTGAAATGTAATCAAATATAGTTGTGGATGATGTTAAAGAAGTTCTTGTAACGCAAAATATATTTCATGTTGTTTTACACAAAACTAAGACAAATTTATCAAAAATAAGAAAATATTTGACAAGTGAGATAAGACAATGGTTTTAGATAAATGAGTTTCTTGAGGCCATGGATGTGGTTAACCCCATGTTTTGGGAACCTTGTACTGAATACAATTATACATATGAGTAGTTGATTAAATATATGCTCATACTTATTAAGCATTTTAGTAAAAGTGTCAAAGTCAATGGTGTTAAAATCAAAGGTATACTCAACAAAGATAATTTAAAGCAACAATCATCATATTTTGAAAGAACAATGGTTGGGAAAAAGTCATGTTTGAGTAACATCCATGAGACTGGTTCAGTTGCATGTATATGGCAAAAATTGTATCCAAGTATTATCTTACAAGATAATATAAGTGAATACTTTTGTTTATATGAATTATGTCAAACAATGATTTTGGGATCAATTGAAGATGAGAGCGTTTTCAGTGCACCATATTTTGTTAAATCTAAGCTTTATAATAGGCTAGAAAAAATTTAGAAAAATGTTTGAGAATTTATGTGCCACTGTATCAACTGGATAAATTTCCCTATGATAGAGCATTGATATATTGAAATTCTCTTACATGCAGAAGGGGTACAACGAATACAACCAATAAGGAGAATAATGATGATTTCAGTGATAAGATTGTGGAGATAGAGATATCTGCTATGCTTACTAGTGATATTGGACAAGCTAAAAAATGTTTGTTTCAACTACCTGATTTGTGATTTTTCCCGTATTTCACAACAATGATAAATTTACCTCTCTTTGTTATTAGATTTCACAATATTTTTTCAGATTTATTAGATTTCACAATATTGTTTCATAATATTGATAAATTTGAATTCAATGATAAATTTGTTGTTTTGGAAATGGTTTTTAACTGCTTTCATATAATAGTATTGTAAATGTATGAATATCGTTTATTTTTTTAAAATTATTTTAAAGCTTCCATATTACAATAAATGTATGAGTATTGTTGCTTTTGAAATATAGTGTTTGGTTCAGATTCTAAATTTTAAATTTTCAATGATTTCACAACATTGATAGACATGAATTCATTTGATAACATGAATTCATTTGTAATTTTTCAATATTCGTATATTGTTGTATTATTGTATTTGTTATTTGTTTGAGATTAATATAGTATATAAAATTGTATTGTCATAGATGAAAAAACATCAAAATATTATAAACAACAACAACCATAAAATAAAAGAGGACAAAAAATTAGTAAATACATTTTTCATATATAGATTCAAAATATATTACAATATGTTTAATTGTTGATTAAAATACAACAAAATGTTCAGTCAACTTGTAAAATTTTCAAACTAATTCTGAGATTAGGGGTTTGCTATCGAGGATTCTCCTTGAGCTAAGGATTCTCCTAGAGCTTCCTGTTTGATTAATTTTTCTCCTTCATGTACACCAGGTGTTGGTAGTGCACCATATATCACTAAATATTCTTCAACTTTGTTAAAAATCCCCAACAATCCTACTTTGTTTTGGGCAGGATCTTGAAGCATTTTCAAAACAAGATTTTTCTCCAACCCTTCCCTTATCAGGAGATCCGAATCCACTTTAAGTTTATCCCTCAAATATATTTTCATTATGTTATTATATATATATATATATATATATATATATATATATATATATATATATATATATATATATATATATATATATATATATATATATATATATATATATATATATATATATATATGTATGTATATTGTGTTGTCCTCTTCATTACTATTGTTTTTTACAAAAAATTCTTTATAGCCTCTATATTGACTTGCATGCTCTGAACTTGTAATTTCAAATTTTTAAAATTTGATTGCAAAAGAAAAAATATAAGTTAGTAGAGTTATATGACATAATTTAAATAAAATATATTTAGCTAAATTCTCACCTCGACCACATATCTTGTATCCAAAGTAACTTCATTGGAGTTCTTATTGGAAGCCCATTGGTTATAGTATGTTTGGGCTTAAGCATTGATGTTCTCAATTATGTTCAACATAATATTTAAAACTTCATTATTGGATGAAAAAATACACGTCACTAATACTAATGTGGCCTATTGTAGCAGACCATTAATATTTTTTGGTTAGTTTTCAACCCAATAAAAAATTTTATCCCTTCTATTAAAATTTTATAACGGGCATTTATTTCCTTTATAAGGACTTTAGCCATATAATACCATCACACATTGAATACTGCACATTAAAATTAACTTTCTTATCCTTATATTGAGGATGAGAGTGGGATTCCCTAGTAGGAGGTGATAATATTTGCTCAGTTGATGGGGTTGATGTTTGTTCTACTTCAAAATGTGTATATTCAAGCACATCTATCGCTTGAAAACCCAAAATGTTACCCTGCCTCATCAAGTGGAATATTATCTAATATAATATTTATCATTGATGCCTATGGTATGAAAATTGTGTTAAATGAAAATGTGGAGAAAACCCCCTATGATCTCGGATGTAGAAGTGCTTATCCCCTTCCATGGGTCATATTGATTTGGCCTCTCATTTGTTGCACTTGTGGTTGTTGTCATACTGGAGGTGGCCTAATGACATGTTACTTCTAGATTCTCACCGATTGTTCTTGAGAGCCGATTGCAAATAGTTAAATACGAAATTACCAAAAATATTAAAAAAAGATAGAAAAAACTTTAATTTCAAGTGAAAATACAATGATTTACTTGACAACGATTAGATCTCATGTACAATTTTATAGTCGAGGTGGCACATAATTCTGAAACTATATAAAAATATTTAATAAAAATTATTATAATTTTATATAAAAAACTAACAAATAGACAAATAAAATATTGAAAGAGAAACTTATGTGTATGACGGTTGATCTGACTCGATTCAGGTTGATTTCCAAATACAGGTGGAAGAGAATAAGCCTAAGGAGTACCCTATCATGTACGTTTTTGTTTCCTTACCATTGGTGATGATTTTTATTCATTATCTTCAGAATCACCACACGTCTCATGCATGCGTTTCCTTACGCCAACATCCTATTTTTTAGTTTTTATCAATGCATTACACTACATTTAGGTGCAAATAAAAATTAAAACTAAAAATAGAACTAAAATATATTAAAAAATGGATGTGAAACATGGACTTACTATCAACTCCTCTAGTCTCATACCCATGTTCAGTAGTGTGGGATGTAATACTGTTGATATTTCAGTATTTTTCAAATCATGAAAACTTTCATTAAAAAGAGTTAATCGTCGCCACTATTTTGACTTCCTCCATTCCAACATCATACAACTATGTTTTGATGCATTCTAAGATGTATGTGCACCAGTCAAACTGCATGCCTTGAAAACTGTGAACTATATAAACCAATACCCTTAACAAAATTTTCATTCTTCTAAGAAAAAAGAGTCTTGCTTGGAAAAACTCAATAATGACCTTAAAATATTGATTTCCAACATAGTTGTTTGTTAAGCCTCTTTTAGACTTAGCCACAAAAGTTGCACAAAAAAAATAGATGAGACATACAAATTTTTAAATTTTAAACAATAATAGAAACAATTGATGAGAATTATACCTTCAAACGCTTTCCACAAGAGATCATAATGGTCCTACAAGTTCTTTTTATCATGTTGATACATAGAGAACCTTGGAGACACGATAGGAAAACCCTTGTGCAGAAGATTTGTTAACCTCTATATATCAAAAGGTGATATTGTGAATGATAGTTGTTTATTCTAAAATATCACATTCATTGTTGCATGATCATGGTTGTAACCATCAATTATAGTTTGTAGAAGGTGCTTGTCAATATTGAACTGCAACATTGAAAGCAAGTGCTGCAAACCTACTTCAGATAGCCATAAATTATCATAACCACGAGTGGTTGAAAAATCTATCATTGTAGTACAAGTAGAATTCTTAAACACTAAATTTCCAATGGTAGTTTGAGTAGAGGTGGTAGTGGTGGCCATTTTTCATTGTTAAAGAAGAAACTGGATTTGAAGGGGTGTGGGGTGACGGTGGATCAGGGAGGGTTCAAGTGTAATCATAAAAATATAACAAAAAAAAGATTGTCGATGTCTATTTATAGATATAAATAATCGGATTTGGACATGTGGTAGAATATAATTCAACATGCAATGAGGGTGACCAATCATATGATGTATAGTAGAGTAAACATTGGTCCTGTGACGGACCTTGTATTCCACCTAGTAATTGATTTTCATCCATACCATAAACTAAACCTTGAATTCCACCCAATCCTCTACCCGAACATTACTTTTCACCTGGTCAATTAGTCGAACCTCATTTTTCACCCGGGTCATTAGTCATTCCCTATTTTTCACCTGGTTCACCAATTGGATAATGTTTTCACCTGATCCATAAACCAATCCTTGCATTCCACCCAATCCATTACCCATATCTTTTTTATCATCCAGTCCATTAGTCAAACCTAGTTTTACACCCAGGTTGTTAGGAGGTACCTATTTTTGATCTAGTATATAAGTTGATCCCTATTTTCACCTGATCCATAAACCAAACCTTGCATTCCATCCGGTCTATTAGTCAGACCTCATTTTTTACATGATCCATTATCCAAACATTGTTTTACATCTAGTCCATTATCTAGATATCACTTTTACCCGGTCCATTATTCAAACCTTTTTTTACATGGAACATATTCTCCATGTGTAACCGAGCTATGATTTTCACCTGATTCGATCCCAAACTATGTGTTTATATTGGTCCAATCTTAGACTGTATTTTCTAGTCGGTCCGACCAAAACTATCAAATTTGCCAAAAATTTTCAATTTTTTTGAAAATTTGAGATAATTCACCATTTGCTCCTACATGAAGTTACCCAGGATTCACCAAGGTTTTGAAATAGATTCACCAATTTTTTACAAGTACATTTTATGTCCGACCCCTTATGCATAACCCTTAACTACACCCATATGGAAATAAAATGGAAAATATAGTTTATCTTTGTATATGGATTGACCAGGACTATGAATAAATCTAAAATGTAATATAATAGAGGATCCAATATTCAGTAGTGATAGGTAAAGTTTTGGAGTGACCTAGAAGGCAAAATTTAAATAGATTAATCCTATAAGGCTATATGTTATTTAATATGTATTTTAGATTTTATAATATATCTTTCATTCATATTTGGAATGAATGATGCAGATAGAACATATTTGTCTCTAGTCGAGTCCCAAAATGAATTTGAAGGGAATGAGACAAATATTTAATTGAGAATTTTATTCTTTTAGAAAATGAGAAGAAATTATCATTACTTTGTAGAATAACCTCTTTGGTAATATATGTAAGGTGTGAGTTAATCTATATAGCACGTAGAATGGGTACTTGAAGTATTGATGTATGAATTCACTATTTATTAAACTATTATAGAAACCTTTATTTTTACCTTTACATGGTAGGGAAAATGATTAACCCAAGAGAACTTGAAATATCTAGTTGAATTCCTTATAAACAATTTAACTCTTTAATTATTGCCATGGTATTCTTCATGAAGAATAATGAAACCCAAACACCCAATGATGTTGAGATACACATAAGCATACAATATGACTCGAGAATAGTTATTTTTTTGACTGGATAGGTCAGATCATGTGACCTACTCAAAAATAGTAATGAGAGGTGGTATGGGACATCATCTCTAAGATATTACCTAGGAGTACGATGATAAGTCCTATGTATCATTTGACTAGAAGTGGACTAGTAAGGTTGTGTTAGTTCAACCACAATGTTTGGTATGGGATAAACTATCATGAGTCATAATGGGCATAAGTGACTAAGACTAGTATCAAGGTAATGACATGGCTCTAGCTAACTCCAATTAGTAGGACAATCAACTAGACACTAGGCATATGTATGTTAACCCCTTGCATATCAAATCTTGAACAAGTAAACTAGTTAAGTCAAGGTTCAATATTCTAAGGGATGGGGAGAGTATGCATCCACCCTCTAAGTGTTATAGACCCTAGACAATAACCCCAATCATGGTACAAAACTCATGCTAGAATAAAAGGAAGATAAAGGATATAATTAAATTCCACAAAATGGCACCTTTACGAGATTTGGCCAAGCTCATCCACTTGGGTGACTATCTACAATAGTCCTAAAAATCAAAAGTGATATGATATGCTTGTACTGATTAAAATTTATGTTAATGAATCATTGGGTGAAACATAATGTCTATGAACATGAAAGCACTTTAGGATTAAATAATAAAATAAAATAAATAAAAAATTACCCTAAAAAATTGCTTGCCTTGTTTTTATGGTAGACTTGGGTTGTTACATTAACTCTATGTGGTTTTTTACATCTAGATAATTTCATCAACTCTATATTAATTTTTAACTATAATCATGGTTTTATGAAAACTATCCAATTGATGAGAGTATAAAACCATAAATATATTGATTCATTAGAGGAAATTTTCCTTACATTCAATATTATTTCAATAAAATCTTCCATTCCTCTTTGAGTATCCATTTAAATGATTTTTTCATTAGCATTATTATTTCTTATGTAGATAGCTAAAAGAATCAATAACAAAAAAGGAACAAGAAAAAAATCATCCAATTATTAAAATATAGAATGATAATAAAATTTCAAATCTAAGAGCAACTAAAAATAACTTAGTTAGGAAAAACACAAATACATGATTCACATAGAAAAATCATAAGCTACAAGTTGATGATATGGATTTGCTTCACATAATGAAAGATAAATTACAAGATGAAGGAAAAAGTTAAAGCCATTTTATTATGGTCTACTTTAATATCATAGAAAAAATGGAAACAAATACTTTCAAACGAAAATTATCTTTATTACTTTATACTTTAAATTATATGATTCAATCATATTGAGCAAGTCAAAAAATACATCAAACAAACTTTCAAGTGCTAATGTTATTTTTAATTCGAGTGAAACAAATTGAATGGAGTATGCTTCTAAAGTAGAAAGTAAGAGATATATGAAGATGAAAAGGGAATACTTTCAAATTACACTTAAGGCATGAAAACCAAATATGACCAAATAGAACAAAAACTAAATATCATACTACATTAACCTACCAATAAAGAATAATTTGAAAATAAACATGAAAGGCCAATTAAAAAATAATGCAAAACAAAAATAGGTAATTTATTTATAAGAGTGAAAGGCATAGAATTGACTATTTATTATTTATGCCCATTCAACAAAAAAATTTAAAAACCATAAATTTTGATGTGAAAAATGTAGATAACTTTTGGGGTTGAGGGTTAATTTTAAAAAAAGAAAGAGGTTTTTCTACAAACATGTAAAGAAGAATAAAAATATTCTACTATGTATATATAATCAAATTCTAATTGTGTTTGTTATGAATGTAATATTTGTTAGAATTTTTTTTAATTATGTAACATGTTAAATATCACCAATGCCTCTAATGTATTATGTTATTGCTTTTTATCTCTTTTATATTTTTAAATTTTAAAAAACATAGTCTAAATTTATATTTAAATATATACTGCTTTTCATAAACTATATATTGGATATTCAAGTCTTAGGTATGTGTAAATGATTTTGTTTTTGGTTAAATAGTCATTTTTATTTTAATTGGATGTTTTCAAACTTTACCTATAATCAAATAGTTAAGTAATATATTATTAAATTATTGTATTTATCTATCAATGCATAATTACCAGTATTAAATACTATTTTAAAATGGATTATGTGGGTTTTTTTTTAAAAGTGTAGGGCAAGGACTTTGTAATAGTTGTCATCCCCTTGTTTACAAGCAAATTTATGTGATAAGGTGATAATTTTAGGGCTTGATCATTATATAAAACATGAAGGAAAAAATTTATATTTATACCATGAGTATGTTAAAATATTCATAATTTGATATTATTAGGTCAAGTCCAAAAGTTTACCTATGGGAGCTATTGATGTAACCTATGAGTAATTTTTTGGTAAGCCTATGAATAGTTTTAATGTGTTGACCCTTAGCCATATTGGTTAAACCACCTATGTGGTTAACCTTGATTAAAAGGTTTAAAATATCTATTATATTATAAATTAACCTTTAAGTCAAGTCATGTCACCTTAAGGTTAGCATTTAGGTGGATATTTAGTATCACTATATGTACACCTAATGGATAATTCATTAAATCATTTTATGATATATGAGATAATGGGGTGCCTAAAAGCATCCACCCCTTATTTTTTCTATGCTCTCTCACTCACTCACTCACATACATCCAATTGCTCTTTTTATTTTGCTTTTCCATAATTTTTGTAGATGATTGTGATGAATGTCTATTTTAAAATGTTTATATAAATCCCAACATATTATCAAAGCAAGGATTGAAGCTACATCATTGACATACAAAAATATATTCCTTGTTTGGATGAAAAATAAAGGATAAAATATCCACTTTGCTATATTGGAAGGAAATTTTTAACTCATTGAATTCAAAATTGTGAATTCTAATGCTAAAAATTCAAGGTCCAAATCATGAAGCTTCCTTATGGGAGAAAAGAATAGCATACTCCTATATTGCTCGACATTATGGACACATATACAACTCTTGTATTGATGGATATAAGACCACACTTAAAGCCCATTTGGATGAACAATCATAGGTTTAAACCATGCTAAGGATACCTATTTGGATGGGAAGATTCATGTTAATATAGAATAAAATGTTTGGCATTTAACCCTACTATAGGGACTTTGGCTAGTGGAAGTTTCTCAAAGCCTTCCCATTGAAAATAACATGGGTTACTACGCATGCACACCTATTTTAAATTAGACAAAAGTATCTTAGGGTATTTTGTCATTCCTTTTCCACCTAGTAACTAGGCATTTTGGATTGCATAGCAAGTTGTATAGTCTTTTCAATGGGTTATATTCCTCATGTTATCTATTTAGGAGTGTTGACTATATTTTCTTAACACCTATTCTTGATTTTTAGTTGATACTAAATGTTATATGGTGTCTTCTTTCCAATAGGCACTAGTGGCTTTATGGTCAACATTGTTATATTTTAATTTTTTTTTGCACACAAGTCATAGGTTTTATCTTAACTATCATTTTATCCTTTATAAAGTATTCAAAAATATGATTAAACAAAGATACTTTCCTATCCAAGAATTGATAGCATTGTTGTTGAATATGGTTAGTGGAGCATATTTTCTAAAGCCTCCCAAGTGGGAGGTTGTGGTTTCTAATATTCATATTCTCTCTTCATAGTTGATTATTTATTTTTGGTAGTTGTCATTTATACAACACCATGATTTTAAGGACATTTATCATTCCTTATTTCTAGCTAATATAGACATATTATTTTTCATCCCAAATTTACTATAAATCTCATAAGTGAGAGGTCATAGTATATATTCCATGTACTTATTTTTTGGCACATGTTCTATAGTGAACTTTTTATGATGAAGGGAATAGATATTATTTAACAAGGTGGTAGTAGCAAACTTGGTCTATAACCTCACTTACATCCAAGTGGTCAGATTATCAAGTCATATATTTTAACTTTTAACCCTCATTTAGGATATCCTTTATTCCATTACCTAATAGGGTTTTTATTCCCAAGGTTAGTGCATGTATAGGTGGCTAGATTGATAGCATTAAAATACTCTTTACCCTTAGGTTGAAGGTTTGAAACCCTTGCTCAACAAACATATTTGGTGCTAAAATGACATTTTAAATATTATTTATTCTTTTTATGAGCTAACCAAAATTTCTAAATGTTAGTTAATAATTCACACAAGTAGAATAGTTGGAAACAAAAGTGGTGATGTCAACACAACATATATGGTACATTTAGGATATGACACATGGCATTCTATAATTGCCATCATTTTCCTCCTAAATTTTGGAGGATTATTTTTATATTTTTTTATCTATTATCATGCCCACACTTCTAGAGGTCATAAATTTTGCATACAAAAGTGTTTTGATTCATTGGTGACATTAGTTTAGAAGTTTATAATTTAATGTAGACAATCCTAATCTTGAAATATCACTATTCAAGCAAATATTATTGTTAGATACTAACAACAATATTAGTATTTTAATGAGAGTTAAGGTGGTACCACCTATTTTCTTAAGGTGGAAGATTTTGGTAGTATATGATGCTTTTATATTTTCTAATTGTACATTTACCATTTAATTTGCTCTATTTTTTATCAAATTAAACTCTTTATAATGGTTATTTGTAGAATATTTTATAGACAATGTATTTACACTTAGTCTATGTAGAAATAAATGAAATTAGTAATAATTTATTTGATTATTTCATCAAGCATTTTATGACTATAGATAGAATTTGGAGTTTTTAGTGTGAATATTTAACCACATAGGAACATTTAGAACCAAATTTCTAATATAGTCAAATATTGTAAAAGTGTTTTATGGTTTGTACAACTACAAGTCTATCTTCTCATATGTATAATTTAAGGTATGACATAGGAAATGAGAGGAGTCACCTCAATGTTTATATCCATGAGGGTTTTAGAAGGGGTTAGGGAATGAGGTCTCAATTGTTCACTTATCTTGAGATAGAAAGTGTTTTTTACTCATGTAAATGGATAAAAGTATTCATGAGAGTCCATATAGGTTGCATGGCTAGATGACTCTTAGGTTACTTAAGCACTTATGCAAAACAATAAGTGATTTTCTAGTAGTATGTTTTTTGGTATAATAGAATAATGAATATAAAACTCAAGCTAATATTTGTTAGGTAGGTCAAATATTCAGATAGTGTGTTGTTTAATTATCTAATTAATTTGTTTAACTATTAGTTAGTTTATTGTTTACCACATCATGCAATTTTATTTGTTTGTATAAATGCATTGCAAATGATGAATAAAATATATTACATTTATTTTTGGCATGGTATTAGAGTCATAGGTCTGTCTAATATTTTATCAGATCTTATTCTCATCTAAATTTTGGGTTGTCTCTAAAATTAGATATTTCTTACAAAGAGCCCAAGACATTTAAGACCACCGTGTGGGCCCTAGACTAGAAATCAAAACCTCCATGGAAAAAATTGGTGAAACGGATAAAATTTAGTGAATGCAATCATAATCAACATAGAGGATGGAAAAATTGTTGGAGACAATGTGTTTGTCCCTGTCTACCTGTTTGATGGATAGATTATGTGACTCTATCCATATTGGTTGTACAATCATCAATAGTTGAGTATGTCCATATCCTTTATTGAGAATTCAATGAGGTATGAGTAGTTGTGTTTTTCCATGTTCACATCATTGTAATTCATGGATCATATGGTTTGTTCTAGTCCATGATTCATCAAGTAGTTGAGTGGATTGTTGCATTTGTTCTAGTCAAGCTATTGGTATTCATGTTCTTGTTAAGAGTTTGATATTAAGGGGGAGTGTTAGAATCATGAATATCAAACTCAAGTTAGTATTTTTTAGGTAGCTAAAATATTTAGATAGTTTGTTGTTTACCAAATCATGCAATTGAATTTCTTTTTATAAATACATTGCAAGTAATGAATGTAATATATTACATTTATTTTCAATATGGTGATGGTAGGTCATCATGATCAAAGAATGGTTTGGAAGAGAATTTTAGGCTCAAGGGTAGTGATAATATTTAACATATGAAGGAGTTGAAATGAGATCTTTGTTTGTTAGAAATTCTTGAGGGAGTTTGAAAATTATTATGTTATTAATTAAATTTATTAAATTGTTTTTTAATTAGATAATGTAGATGATAAAAATATGCACTATATAAAGAAAATGAAATAAAGTAGAAAAAATGTATGTATTGTATTATACCTTTGTCCTCTTTTATGACTACAATAAAAATATTAAAGGGTTGTACAAAGATGTAAGAGATTGATTCATTTTTACAACTTAAAATGGTGCATATGTCCTTTCATCACTACAAAAAATTATGGGTGGGCTTGTCATGATCATTGCTTCATCATATATGAGGTTGTTGTGTTTGATGTACCTAGATTTGTTGCTTGAATAGTGTCTTAATATAGACTATAAAGGGGTTGATGAATTTTTTTTCCAATCCATGATTCAGGATAGTTATAATCCATGATCATTTGATGCTCGATGATCGTATGCTAAAATATCCTACTGTTGTCAAATCTAGATCTACAAGATTAGACAATTCTAGGTCAATGTCTGGGTCTATCAGATCTAGATTTGCTTTGTTATATCTGATCCAAACCTAGATATCTACACACACATGTGCTATAAATTCATTAGTAATACCTATCAAGCCTCTAGGAGTGAGACCCGAATATAAAAAATATGAACCAAAATGCAAAAAATTAATGTAAATATGTAAATGATGATATGTAGTCATAAATAAATAAATTTTACCTTTATTTTGTTGTTGTTGTTGTTATTGTCATCATGTTGTATTGGGTTGCATCGTGTCGATCATATAATTCTAGAAGACCGTGAATAAAGATCATCTAGGTCTGATGGTCACAATCTATAAAGTTTTGTTGATGCCAAAAGTTATATCTAGGTCTATGAAGTGGTGTGATCAATGTCTAGCATGAGATAGGGATGGCGATGTATGGAAACTCAGGTAATTGATGCAATTTGGGATTATAGTTTCATCAGCACTTTGATGTATATTCCATCCTCATGCTCTAATAAGGAGGAAATATTTCATTTATAGATTTCTTGGAGGGAATGGATAGGATGGTGACTCAACCATTTAAGTGGTGTAACTGAGAGTCTTATTTTTTATTGATGTCATTAGTGGGAGTGCATGCTTGGAGAAGAAGATAATATTATCTCATAATTTCTAGTAGATGTGTACACCTTGGTGTCATCACCAAGAATGTGCATGTAATATTGAAACATATGTGCTCCTTAGATTTTTCACCCAATCATCTATGCATAGTTAACTGGATGTGCACATTGAACTGAGTGTGCATGGTGTGCATATTGAGTTAAGTGATCTTGTTGATATGATTGTGCATGTCAATCCTATTAAATTGAGTGTGCATGTAAAATATTATATTAAACTAAGTGTGCATGTTGTGCATATCCCTTGTGTGGATGGAGGTGCAACTACGAGTTACTGGAGTTCATATTTAGAAAAGGGTAATTCTTTTGTCGTGCATGATTGAATTGGGAGATGTGAGGTGGAAGTGGAGTGATGTGGAGATGACATGAAAGGGTGGATGGAAGGGTGAATGTTATCATAGGGATGGGTGAATGGATGGGTATCCTAAACATTAATTAATTAATAATTTAATTACTTAATTAATTAGTTAATACTTAGGTGATGGAATATTTAATTTAATATTAACTAACATAATTATTATTAAATATACTAATTAATTGTAATTAATTAATTAGTATTTGATGTGCTAGGTTTTGGTGTCTATAGATGCCCCTTTTGTATCATGTTGTATGAAAATATAATGGGATGCAAAAATAAATAATACCTATAGTTGTGTAGATGACAAGTGGAAGATGAAAATGGATCTTATGTTTGAGGAGGTTGAAATTTTATTGCATCAGTTTGAGATCAATGTAGGATGCCCTAGTGGTGGAGGTGACGAATGACTTTGAATCTTATCGTTGAACTAATGACTAACTAAACTGCTAAGACATGAGATTTTAGCCACTATGTGAATGTGCTAGATCTATGATACGATGGGACTTTTGTGAGTACCAATGCTAAACTAATATTGTGGGAATATAAAAAAATATTCTTTGAAAATTGTCAAGTCTAGAAAGAGGTTCTTACATATTGATCTTGTTTTGAGGTGAAATTTTGTTTGTATTATCTGCCCCCTCAAGCAATGAGTTGGTGAAGGATAGTATGGATGATAATTATGAGAAAATTGACTTAATTGAGATTGGAAATGGGATGGATAAATGATATTTTTGTAGGGGTGGATTATTTTTATGAAAAATCACAACTGTCTAGGATGGTTTACAACCTATATTTTTTAATATGGTTGCAATGTGGTTGTCCTGGATGATTGTGTATTAAAAGTTATAAATAGTGATGTTGAGCATGCGAGGAGTCATTTTAGTTGAATCTAATAGGAATAAAGTGGAGAGTGAGGTGTGTGAGGGTAAATTTGACATAGAGGTCTTGTCAATTTTTTAGTGGAGATGATGAGATGGCATTGAGTAGTAGAGCGGTTGGGCTTGGAGAGAGAGTGGGATTAGTAAGTAACAAAATTTACCCTTGCATATTTTCATTTTGGATAAAATGAACTCAATTTGTGTGTTTGATTGTTTGCAATTACTTTAGTTTGTTGTATGCATGTTATTGCTTGTATTTTTGAAATTTTTTGTGTTATTTTTTGTCATTTTTTTGTTTGTTTATTTTTGTGTGCATGGTGAATATGTGAGGTGACCTTCTATGGTTTAGATGGTTATGGGTCAAGGTCATCTAGTACATGGATGGTAAGTTATTTTTTGAGGATTTTTTAATGATGGATTGATGTGTGAAGATTGTCCTGGGTGTAGATGGTTATGGCTAAAGACCATCCTATTGCTAGATGGTCGGATTGAATTTTATTATATATTTAAAAATGATGTGTTGTTGACCATCCATACGTCATATGGTGATGGATCAATGATAGGGATTAATCCCTATTCACATGGATCACATTGTACAAAATTAAATGCTCACACAGATTGGTGCATTAAATGTCACTTTTGTAAAGGTAGACATACCTATAAAAATATTTATGGATTAATCCCTATTTACACAGATCACATTGTAAAATATTTAATGCTCACATAGATTGGTACATTAAATACCACTTTTGTAAAGGCAGAGATGCCTATAAAAATATTTTTTGTGTGAATGCAATCTCAGTTTTTATCATGTAATTCTTATGAGCTCTCTCTTGAGTGTTCATTCCATACCAGTGGTATCAGATCTGAATGTTTGTTAGGTGAGTATCCTCTTCCTCGAGGCCAGTTTGGTTCAAAAAAGAAACACAAAAAACCCCTAATATATTTTTGCTTAGGAGGAACATTATTTTATTGTTCTGCACATGCTTTCAAAAAATCTCATTGAGGTCCCTCTGGTCACTGACCTTTAGCTAGCGAGGGTTACTCTAGCTTCAATCCTTGGCTCTTGAAAAAAGTTCTCACACTTGGATGTGTCATACCTTGACATTATGGTCCGGTTCTACAAACCATTGTACTTAAATATTAGATTAGGACTCCAAAAAAATTATTCTTCATGAGATTCCTTTATGTACATTAGAGGAGAAACATATCTACTCCCTAAGAAAGTAGAAAACTCGTAGCAAGGAGATCTATGGTATTGGTATTTTTCATTCGGTAGAGAGAAAATTATCAAAGTCTAAGTAGCGGATAAGCGGAGACCTTTTTGATGGTTGGTGATCACCTTTATCATTTGGCTAGGGGTAAATGAGATTGAATAGCTTTTCTCATATCATTGTTTTATTTGACATTGTTACTTTCCTTCGCAGGGGTGTACGTTTTTGTAAAAAACTTTAGACACCCGCAAAGGGTTTGTACCTTTGGCATTACCTTGGAAAGACCTTGGGGGTCCTCATATGACCTAGTGTAAGAGGGTAAAATATATAAACCTTAATATTCGATACATATCCATTTTTTTTGGATTAGACCTTACCCAATGTAAATCATTGGGTGAATCACATTCGTTGGGCTTCCTCTTTGGTGTGGATGACATATTTTTGAGAAAATTATTCATCTATGTAGGTCTATTGGTCCCCTTGGATAGCACAAGAAAAATAACATCAACAAAAATAGCATCACATCATATCAATGCCAAACAACATCTCTAAGCTCTAAGTTGCAGGCATAAAGAAAATAGGTGATCTACAACTTTTGGGCATCAAAATGTTATTCAGCATATGGTCGATATATTCTTGGATTTTTTGGCATGAACAACATATTTCAGCAAAGGAAATATTTATTTCCTAAAGTTGAAACATAAATTTTTAGGTGACGTTTGACATTTTCACACATTTTGTTACCCGAGTTTACAATTTAATGATTTGATATGAAGATTTCCATTGGTCAACCGATTCCCACTACATTCTCCAAGAAATTTCAATAATATACTATAGTTTTATGTGATTCAAATCACCTTCGATGGCATATTCCTAATTTTGGTGCATAATATAATTTTTTTTGGCATGTAATTCAAACTTTCGATGTTCACATATTTTTTTCCAATGATCGCATTATTTCATTTTTTTGTGGGATTATCCCATATTTATGGTAGCAAGGTCAACATCAAGATGTATTTGGAAGTGATGACCTAATATTTGGTATTCACGGCTTAGCCATCTCATAACCTTCACACCTTCACTACCCTAATTGTTCCTCATCCCATTGACTAGTCGCCTGCCCCATTGCTGAGCCTTGCTATATGTGCCACCCTACTGACGTGTCCCACTATTGTGCTATCATGTTTGCCACTGACGTATCTCCGTTGGTCACTATTTCATTAGGATTATAAGTCATAGTGTGATATTGGCTATTGTTGATATTGTGTTGACCGGTTCGCTAGTCATTGGGAGTTTCACAGTTTGTTGGTGTTGAGTTGACCAGTCTGCTAGTTGTTGGGAGTGACATCAATGTGTTAGCTTTTAGCACTAGCCATTGAACATCGATGGTTTGATTGCACTAGACATTGACAACAATTAAATAGTGCCCTTTAATAGCCATTACCTTGAAATTCAGTCTCCAATAGGAGGTGAGGGACCACTAAAATTTGAAAATAATTTTTTCTTAAACCCAATTTTTGTAGCTAGCCAATTTTATTTTTGTTGGATTACACTAGTACCTAGTAAAAAATTTACCCCTTCCTAGTTGCCCAATGGTAGCAAGAATGACCCTAGCTGATAAATTGGCTAAAATAATCATAGAGAAGAATGAAAAGATCACTGAAATCATTGCAACCCAACATGAATTAGCAACCATAATGCAATTACTCAAAACTTCTTACTCATCCTCCCCACACCTGAATGATCGATGTGAAGTCTAAACCTATGAAGGTTATCGAGATACCAATGTCCTAAATTGTTGGATACTTGATATGGAGACTTAATTTGAGTTTAGAAATACTCATGATGCCAAAAAGTACCCTTTTCCAAACTCAAAATTTCCAATATAGCCAAGATCCTCATCTCCAATCACTAACAAGACCAAAATCCAATTAGAACGTGGGAGGATCTAGTCAAAGCCTTAAAGGCTTCCTTCTATCCATCCAAATATGAGGATGATTTACTCAATCAATGGCTCAAAATTTATCAAAGGAAAAGATAATCGATGCAATATTTTATTCACCACTTCAACCGCCTTTGAGTGTTACTTGCCATTGTAGATCCTGATACGGTGTTGATTGCAAAATTTAAGAGTGGTATACTTGCACATATTTATAGGGAGCTGAGATATTCTACTTGTACTATGTTGGATGATGCATTCAATATTGCATAGCTTGTGGAGGAGAAGCTCTAAGCACTCTACACAGGGGCTAGACAATCTTCTAAAGGTTTCATGCCATCGTCGTACCAACCTCAACCATTTTATTCCCCTTATTATTCTTCTTATTCTCTTCCTACTCCTGCTAAATCATTTTCTTCTAAATTTCATGTTTCATCTTCTTCTCACAAACAAAAATTTTGTAATTATTGTAAAATAAGTGGACATGAAAAATTTGAATACCCACAATTAACGAAATCTAAGCAAAAACAATTGTTTGTACAAGCATCTACGACAAAACCATTTGAGGAGTCAATCCTTGAGGAGGGGACTCCTCAAAACCCCATCAAGAATTTTGGGGAAGATTGTGTTTATCCTAAGTTAGAAGGTCAACTAAACAAGGTCACCTTACTTAACCACCACTCTCTTATCGGATATCGTGAGAACCTGTTTGTTACTCATGCTCATTTAACACCTAGTTTTTTAGTTGATTGTATCATCAACAATGGCTCATAGAAGAACTTGATTATGCAGTCCATTGTTGATAAGTTGCATCTCTCCACCCATCCTCATCCTCATCCATACTCACTTGGTTGGAAGGACAGTACTACTACTTCATGGATCACAAAAACATGCACTTTATCTTTTGCCTTTGGGCCTAAGTATGTAGACACTATCACATGTGATGTAACTCCTATGGATTGCTATGGGTTGTTGTTAGGGAAATCTTATCAATATGATAAAATAGCTCAATATGATGCCTATAACAATACCTACACTCTTCAGCATCAGAATCAAACTTTTCTTATTCGAAGTGTTCAAATCCCTCCACAACATGCTCGCACTAATTTGCATCAAGAATGAAAAATTGCCTTAATTTTTAACACACATCAACAAGAAGACATACATGCACGAGCACTATTAACAACTCAACATTAGGTTCATCACACACCTACTACAACTCCACCAATCTAGTTTGTACCAACATGGGTTCCTATCATTTAGTTTGTACCAGTATTTATTCCTATGGTTCCTATCTTGGATCTTGTCATTCATTTTGTACCAACATTTGTTCCTATGGTATTGACACCTATCTATGTGGCACCTATAGTAGTACATAATGATAATTTAGATCCGCCTACTACTCCTACACCAATTCCAAAATCCACTATGGCTCCATATCAGTTCAACACTTCTCAACATCTTATAATCTTACATGCATTTCAGTCATTGGTTCCATCCTCAGCTCCTGCATTCCATGATTTCACCATCAATTTTTCATCAAAACCACTCCAAGATGGATAAAAAAATTTCTCCTCTTTAAAATGCATTGGATACAAATACTTCTAATGTGGGGAGGAATTATAGGGATTAATCCCTATTCACACGGATCGCATTGTATAGCATTTAATGCTCACACAAATTGGTGCATTAAATGTCACTTTTGTAAAGGTAGACATGCCTATAAAAATATTTTTGGTGTGAATGCAATATTAGTTTTCATCATGCAATTCTTGTGCTTTCTCTTGAGTGTTCATTCCATATCAATCAAGACCATTTGATTTACAGATGGTAGGACTATTATTGAAAAATTATGGTTTTTTTTGGGTGAAATGATGTTTTTGTGACTGTTTGGGGTGTATACAGTTGTATTTCAAGGCTATCCAACTATCAAACAACCATTTAGATTCTCAATATCTATTTGCAAAATAGTTGTTGTCATCGTCTATGTTTTAGACATTTAGTTCCAATTACCATCCTATGATTGGATAGTTGCATGTTGGAGTCATCCAAAGGTTAGACAATCATGTAAAATTTTGTTTTTTTTTAATAATATAGATGATATGTTGTTGATTATGTTGATATTTGTATTTTTATGCAACAAATAATATTGATATCGAGGCATCGATTCAAGGTGTGTTTTACAAGGCTCGATGCCAATTATCAAAGGTGTATTGGAAGTGGGTAGATGCGATTGGGCTATGGTATGTAGCCAAGTTAGAGAATATGCATGTAGATCATGTGTATTTGACCACATTGGTGGACATGTAGGATCTTGATACGTGCACCTTCCACATATCTATGAGAGAGATCACAATCACTCTCAAGGATGTGTATTAGATTTTATTAATACTAGTTGAGAGTGATAGGATTGAGACAACCCTGATGCATCTAAGGGAGATCTTGATACAACAAATGTATAGAGAGCACTATGTGGTGGTGAATATGGATAGTGGTGGCATAGATATCAATAACCTATATCATCTATGGTGGTTGACATAAAGGAATGTGATTCTGATGATGTTGATTTTCAACATCATATTGTCAAATTCATCAGGTGCATGGTTCCCATGGAACTTACTTGTGTTAGTGTAGGACTTGATATATGAGCCTAAAGTGATGGCATGGGTGCCAATACTATTGACATAGACTTACCAAGAGCTATACGAGATACAATTCTAGAATAGGTCAGGTTTAGGCTATAGTTTACTCCTATAGATTTAGGCATTGCATCACTTTATGATCAGGTGTCAAGTGGGGTTTCCTTGGCTACCACAATAATATATGGGCATGATATACCTTACACTATAATATGGAGTAAGGATTAGAGGAGGGAAAGAGAATATAATTTGGAGGGGTGTGGGTGTACTATGATGACTTGTTTTCATGATTATAGCCTAGGGAGGTGATATGGAGGCCATGGAGAGGTGTTCTAAGCTAGTCGAAGGATGTATTGTACTTGGTATGGATGTAGTATGGGATATGGGTGGTGGTTCACTATAGGATCGTGTATGATATTTTTTAGTACGGTCATGTGCTACAACTATTTGGATTACCCTAGAGTGTTCCTATAGCCCTTGTAGTATATAAATAGTGGTAGAATGAGGTAGTCATAGATCTAGAGTATGAGCTAATGGGAGTGAATGTGGATATTATTAGGGTTGAGATAGATGTGGACGATGTAAGAAATACTCTTGCATATAGTACATGGTTTTGTGGGTAGGCGTTCTAGCCAGATCTAGAGGGTGCTACAATAGGGGGTAAATAAAGGACACCTGAGGAGCTTATAGGGTGATAGGTATGATGTCAAATGGATCATGGTGTAGGACCATCATGAGAGGCTAGGAATACAATGGTAGAGGGTAGCTCGAGAGGGGAAAGATATAGTGATAGTAGTGACTCTGTAGTAGAGTATGCTATTATGTATGATAGGGTGTAGGTGCTGGAGGGGAAAAAGGTAGAGCTAAAGACTACTATTACATGAGAGCTAATTCAATGGTATGGTGAGTGCTAGAGGTAGTGGAGTTGGGAGGAGTAGGATATGTTGTGGAATTAGATGCAAATATTACAGGAGGAGATAGATAGGTTGGATGCTGAGTGATATGTGGTAAAAATTGAGCATGATTCACTATAGGTTGAGAGATCATAAATATTTATAGGGAGTCAAGGTTTGGGTGCCTTTATGACTCAGTTGGAGTGAGAGAGGGATTATGTAAGCTTACTAGAGAACACATTGTTTCTCAATGATATCACAATACCAACATGACCATATTCCTCTCAGTCCTTATGGATCTAGATCAGTAGAGTATTAGGTGGTCCTTCAGTAGACCCATTTGTTCCTCAATTTGCAAGACAATCAATTTCATAGGAATTAGGGATAGGTCCATCTCATGGAGAGAGTCAGTGGCATGGGAACAATAGCAATCAGGCCCAAGGAGATTAATCTAAGGGTAGTTGGGAGAGCAGCAGGGGTATGTAGTGATATGTGGGTATCAGACATTACTTATTTTTTGTAGATGCCTTGTATCCTTTTTGTTGATGATGAGCTTAATATCTCATACAAATGTAGCCTACGGGTGATACTACAATGTATTTTATTTATAATACATATACATATGATGTATTTTATTTGTGTTGTGTGGTCGATTTCTTTATTATGTGATGAAATGTAATGATTGAATGTCTGATGGATGCAATACTTATATGCATGTACTTTTGATTATCTTTGAGAAATACATAAACATATATCATTATTCATGACTTTAATCCATTAATAAAGGGTGTCAATCCAATGGAACTAACATACATGTGGAATTTCTGTGAATGGATGCAATGTAATGATTTGTAAGCAATGGAATATTATGGAGGTCAATATAATATTACTTGTTGTTTCGCTTGTCTTAGGGAAGAATAATATGAAAGTGATTTTAGGATACTCAAACACCCTAGAGACATCAATAAAACTCATCTACTGATCAAATAGATACTCAAAGATACTAAGACCAACCAGGTTATTCAAGTTGCTCAAAGAGAAAAGTGTGTGCAATTATTTGTTCATTTTTTATTTTGAACAAATGTTGGACTCATCATTTATGACTTATTCCAATAAGCTAGCTCATCTGGGAGCATACATAGATCTGTACAAAAGAAGATTGTTAATGTGATAGATGTGTCAGAATGTAGGGTGTACTCCACTACCATTCAGGTATCTATAGCCCCGATGGAGATAAACCCCATGATCTAAGGACCTAATAATTATAAGGATTCAACCTCCTCCACATTTTTTTTTTTTTTTAATTTGATTTTTTGGTATTTTTCTTGTTTTGTGGAAGATCAAGGAATTTTTTGCTTTTGGGGATTTTGTTTTTTTAGGGATTTGGTCATTTTGTGGAAGAGTAAGGGAAATTTTACTTTTTGAGATTTTCTTGTTGTGTGGAGGAACAAGGGTTTTTTTTGGGGGGGGGAGAAGTAGCTTGTTCTTTTGTCAATTCTCAATGCTAGATCATGTGCATAGTAAGATGAGCAGGGGAAACCATTCATTATATGGTGATAGTGACTCATGAATTCATATTACCTAGGTATAAAATTTTTATTTAATGTGTGATACATCTGTGTGGTCTTAGAGAAAACTTAAGGTCACTAGGAAGACCTATAGAACTCAAGGACTAATGATTCTCAATGAATATTGAAAGAGACACTAGGTATGGTTGAGTGACCAACAAGACGTAAAGATTTTTCAAACCAGAGACTTGAAAAGATAAGATGTCATCGGGTTTATTTTTTCGGTGAATGGATGAGGGTGAGTGTGGAAAATTTATGCATAATGAGGGATAATGCAAGACATAAATCATAAGAAAGATGCCCTTGATTAATGTGACAATATCAATCATGGAAAATGTATAAGAGCATGTATTGAATGATAACCAACATATTATTGGTATTGAAAATGATGATATTTTGTTGCTTTTGTTTTTTTGATGTTTATTCTCTCTTTTTTTTATTTCATTTTTTATTTTGAATGATTTTTGTGATATTTTTGTACTTTTGTGATTTTGTTTTTTTTTGGATTTTGATCGAATTATGATTTCTTTTTGTATTTTGTTATGATTCTAATTTTTTTTCTATGGGGGTTTTGATTGATTTTGATATTTTTTGTATTTTTTTTTGTATTTACAAGGCTAGCTATGATCTAGGTATAGAAGGCACACAAATGAAGGATATTCTTGGATTCATGTTTCTCAATTTCCTCAAGAGTAGCAAGTTTATAGGCTCCTATTCCAAACTTTTTCATTAAAATGAATGGGCCAAGCCAATTGGTTACAAATTTATCATGTAAATGAGTGGTACGCTTAAATTTTGTTGATTCTCCTTGAGAACTAAATCACCCACATGAAATTATTAAGGATACACTTTGTTGTTGTAAGCATATATGACCATTTCCTGATAGACACTAAAATGCTCCAATGCATTGATTCAACATTCATCAAGAAGGGTTAATTTATTGATGCGTGTTTATCGTGTTGT
This sequence comes from Wollemia nobilis, assembly GCA_028583015.1. Lineage (NCBI taxonomy): Eukaryota > Viridiplantae > Streptophyta > Pinopsida > Araucariales > Araucariaceae > Wollemia > Wollemia nobilis. Next base: position 22,326,173 of record JAQPPZ010017235.1, read on the forward strand.
ATCATCATCGATAAATTATTGTAGTGATATGCACAATGAGGGTAGTTCAAGCTCAAGGGACATGATTTCTTAAACCTCATAGACTAACGAAAAATATTTTTTCCTAGTTGGAATGCATATACTTATAAATAAACCCATAATGCCAAGGAGAGTTGGAGATGCCAATATTTGTGATTTTATTTAACTATTTTCTTTAGAATGGCAATGAGAGTTTTATTGTTGGCCTCAACTTGTCCATTAATTTATGGATAGTAAGGCATTGAGTAACTATGTTGAATATTATATTTATTGCAAAGTGCTTGAACATCCTTAGTTTTGAATGGGGTGCCATTATTGGATATGATAGTTGATGGTATGCCAAAGTAATAGATGATATAATGGTGTATAAACTCCATAATTTGAGGTCCAATCATAATAGTGAGGGGAATCACCTCAACCCATTTTGTGCAATATTTAGTGGTTGTGATGATAAATGTATGGTGTTCAAAGGAAAGAGGAGATATATTTCCTATAAAATTGAGATCCCATTATGAAAATAACCACAAATATTGAATTGGTTGTAATTTTTGTGATGGTACATGGGTTAAATTGGCATGATATTGGTATTTAGGATATTTTTATCATGTGCACACCAATCACATTCTATGGTGGACCAATAAAAATCCATGCATAAAATACACTTTGTGATGGCCATCCCACTAAAATGGCCATCACAAGTGCCATCATGGGCTTGGGAGATTACCCAGTTTACCTCTTAATGTTTGATACAATGAAGGAGAATACCATCATAGCTGCAATGATAGAGAATATCCCTCAAGAGTGTGTAGTGAGCTACTTTTTGTTTAAAAAGTCATTTAGTAGTTGTGGACAACTCTATAAGGAGAGTCCTCATCTTTATGAAATCCTTGATTTGCAAAAAACCTTCATTGTATTGATCTGTTTGAATGAGATTAACATTCTGTTTAGGCTAGGAAGATTCAAATTCAATGGCTGATTATGAAAGTTAGTAGACTTTGACATTCATGATATTACCAAAGGGATTATGTGGGATGAGTGATCCTAGAGAGGCCATTGTGTCAACAAAATGATTTTTCAATCGAGGTGTGTTTCAAATTTTATACCATTCAAAGTTCTTGAGTAACTTATTAATAATCTATTTGTATTGCTTCAAAAATAGGTATTTACATTGGTATATCCACTTAACTTATTTAAAAATGAGTTTGGAATCACCAAATATGTTGACTCATTTGATGCCTAAAGCAATGGGTCTAGAGTCCTAAAATTAGGGCTTCATATTCTGCATTATTATCTATACAAGGAAAGTTGAGTTTGAATGAAAGGGGTATAGGAGCCCCTTGAGTTGTTAAGAAAAAGACTCCAAAAACTCTCCCTTGTTCACATTTGCAACTTTTAAAGAAAAGATCAACATAAGCTTCTTCTTCTATCTCAACAGGATCTTCTTACTCAGTTATATTGAACACAAAATCATCAAGTAGCTCAATTATGAGTGGTGTATCATTTGGTAATGGAGCTTTGACAAATTGATCTACAATTACCTAAAATTTGATGGATTTTCGGTTGATGAATTCTAGATCAAATTTTATTAAAAGTATTATCCATTTGGAAGTTCTACTATTTTTATAGATATGGCTCATCATATAGCATAAAGGATTCAACTTGGCTATGATGTATGTGGTATGGCCGATCATGTAGTGATGAAGCTTTTTAGTTGCAAATATAAATGCTAGGTATAGCTTTTTGACATATGTGTATTTGGTCTCATAGCTTACCAATGTGTGGTTCATGCAATAAATGGTATGTTCCTTATTAGATTTGTTCTTCTATTCTAGCATAGTAGCCAAGGCAAATTTTGTGGTGGATATGTATAGATGAAATAGAATACCTAGTCGAGGTGGTACCAACATAGGTGGCAATGTGAGATACTATTTTATGACATCAAAAGCATCTTGACACTATTGAGTCCATGTAAAAATATATCATTTTTTTAGCAGATGATTAAAGGGATTGCATTTATTTGATAATTGAGAAATAAAGTGATGGATCACTTGGATCTTACCTTGCAAGCTACATAGTTCTTTAAGAGTCATACGGGGTGGCATCTCGATGATGGCATTGAATTTTTTGGGTCAACTTCGATACCTTATTTAAATATTATAAACCTTAAATTTTTTCTTGATGTGATGTCAAAGATTCACTTCTTCAAGGTGAGTCTCACATTGTGATCAAGTAATCATTTGAAAATTGGCATACAACATTGATATGCTCATGATCAATTTTTAAATTGGCCAAAATATTATCTACATAATCTTCAATAATTTTATGCATGTAATCATGGAAGATGTAAGTCATAGGACATTGATATGTAGCACTTGTATTCTTAAGTATGAATGGCATGAATTTGTATCAAAATGTCCCCCAAGGTGTTGTGAAAGTTTTTTTATGTTGGTCATTAATATTGAATCGAATTTGATTGTATCATGAAAAACTATCCATCAAGGAGAGCATTTCTTGGCTAGTGGTAGAATCCATGAGCATATCAATGTTTGAAAGTGGAAAGTCATCCTTGGGATACACTTCTTTTAAGTTGCAAAAATTAGTTCAAATGTGTATTCCCCCATTAGGTTTGCTAATGGGTAATATATTGGAAACCCATTCTAGGTAGTCTATGGGTTGAATGAAACCCACATCTAGCAATATTTGCAATTATTCTTTAACCATAAGGGCTATGGTAGGATGAAGCTTGCATGGTTTTTGCTTTACAATTTTTGCATCAAGGCTCAATATGAGATTGTGAACTACTAAATTAGGATTAAGGTCTGGCATGTATTTGTATGAACATGTAAAAAATTGTTTGTGCTCAATAATAAAAGTGATAAATTGTTCATGTTATTTGAAGGAAAGACACTTTCTAGGTTTTATGATTTATGGATTAATGATATATGTGCTAAGATTGACATTAGTTGTTTCCTCGATGAGCATGTTCGAACCCTCTTCTAATGGATGAGGAGTGGGAATGAGATGAATGTCATTGGTTGTGTTTTAAAAAATGGATGACTCAGTGTTACTTGCATCAACATGATGAACAACAGTTGAAGAGGATGATGAGGATAGTTGAATGTAGACATTTGCTTGATGAAGCAATTGTTTGGCTGGAAAAAAAATTGTGGAGGAAGGCATGGAGGAAATGCTCTCAAATTTAATAAGACTTGGATTAACGTGGATGGGATGTGATGAATTTTATTGGATTATAGAGGGATGTGAATAGGTCAATGGTGACCATGTTGATTTATGGAATGGAAGGGCCTATATGATTAGTGGTGGAGTTCCTAGGGGCATGTTCAAGAGGTGGGATTTGGCCCAATATCGATGGACACATATTCTATTGGATGGGTGGTGGTGGTGATGGTGGATGCGCTGGTGCATTTGGGAACAAAAATAGGTAAATATCACCATAATCTAAAAAATTTGTGAGATACAATGGGGTAAGAATATTCCTTGAAGCTATCAAAAACAATTAAAAGTGCCTCAAGTAACTCATCTATTTCATATTCCAAGGTGTCGAATGGTATGGTATGAATTATGATAACTTGGAAATAGCCTTCATTATGATCGAATTGTTCATTGTCACTATCTCCTTAGGACCAAGGGTGATAAATTAGAGATCTTCCTCAAGGAGGTTAATTGATGAATGATTGTGGTAACCTAGACCAAATTTCTCTTTAGGGAGTTGATAATGCAGTTCAATAAGATGATGAACTCCCTATTCATGGTAACCTAGGCCAAATCCTCTCCAATAATAATATTGAAAGTATTTTAGCACAAAGGAGGATTTGAATAATAAATTAATATTACCAAATAATAATGATTTAGGCCTTTCATTAGGGTGTACATCAGAGGCAACATCAACTCTGGTGTATATAAAATTCATCAAATTTGATGTAGGACCCTTAGGAACAATGGTGCCTATGTGTGGGAGGCAAAAATCCTTAACTAATACAATGATGGGAGGTATAAATGTCATAATATATACTAGATACTCACATATTATTAGACTCATTATGTAGACTACAACTTGCATAGGTTAGGAAGTATATGTGAGAACTATTTTAACATCCTCTTTTGAATGAAGCTATACGATAGATAAATATGGCATGGTGTCTCACATGGATGGATCTGCAATGAAATAATTTGGTGGTTCTATCTGCATGGAGGGTGAACTAGCTTAGGGTGTTATGATGGGGGTGGAATTTGTGGATAGTGGAAGGTAATCTAGGATATCTTGTCTAGCAATGGATGAGGCTAATGATTATAATAGTGTGGTAGGCAAAGTGCTTTAAGACTTTGATCTAAGGAAAATTTTAGGGGCTACAGGTGATGGATATGAGGTAGTTACTTGAGCCATAATGGATGGAGGTGGTGTGTAAATGGGTGTGGTTGTATAGAATGGGAGGTTGGTGGAAGGTATGGATGGAGTGTGAGAGTAGAAAGAGAGATCATATACATATAAGGGTTGGCTAGGACATGGAGGATTTGGCCAAGGGTGAAGAGGCTAAATGGAAGTGGAGGATGAATGTGATGGTGGATGATGGGGTCTATATAAAGCAATTGAGTTAGTGTAGTGATCTAGATGTAACAAAATTGGAGGTAATTATGAATGCATAGGTGGATTGGGCATTGGTGATGAATGAAATGTTGTATGATGAGGTGCCATTAGCTGAGGGGCTAGTTTAGCCATGGCTAGAGTGAGGTATAAATGTATGGATTATAGGGGAGACTCATATAGTTTGGAGATCATGTTGTAGTACTTGAAAGGTTCATCATCAATGGATATGCAATGTATTTGACCCTCATACACATATTTTAAGTAATTATGTAATGTTGAAGGGACACATTACATATCTCAAATCCAAGATCTTCCAATGAACATTTTATTGCATTTCTCCTTCAATTATGTGGCATAAGATATGGATAGTTTTCACATATACTTGAATAGGTAGAACAAATGTCCTAAGTGTTGAGCACAAGATATCATTGAAGGATCATGGGATGAAGGTGGATGCAACTATGTGTGAAGGTGGTAGGCTTATATGTTGGAGTGCGAGGAAGGTGATGATGTTGATGGAATAACTAGTATCAACATACATTTGTTTGAAAGGCTTGCAGTCTATATGAGCCACAATATTCAATGGATGATCAAGTACCTCTATTGGTAATGTTTTGATCTCATAATCATAAAAGGTGATGTATGGTTCCATGCAAGTTCTAATGTTTCCCATAAATTTTGCAAAGGCATTTGGATCTTGAGATTGCAGGTCAATGGATTCCAAAATTTCCATAAATGCCTCATGATGTGGGGGTGATTGTTGAATGAGCTCATAAATTGAAAGCTTGGTTGATTCCATTCTGAGGCTCTAGGTGAGGTAGCTGGTCAAAGATATGATGGGTCATTGTGGGTGAGGTATGGCCTAAACTGGTGGAGGTGGTAATGTAGAGGATGAATGTATTTTGGTAGAAGTAATTGATTGTGTTTATCACCCAAGATAGCATTGATTTTGAGTAAAATGTATCATACCCACAAAGTTTTAGTGTTGTGGGATGGAATTGATATGGTTAAGCTAGTTGCGAGGTGTGATGGGAGCCAATGGCATAGGAGGTGGTTGGTTTAGCCTATGTTGTGGTAAAGGGTCCTGATAGATGGTAATATTTTGATTTGGTGGGACAAGAGGATTATTTATGTTAATGACCCCTTTCTTAATGAGATCTTGGACCAATTTTTTTAATGTGAAGTAATCATTGATGTCATGACCCTTCTATCTATGGTAGCCATAGTAATGATATTCTTTGTATGATCTAGGTTTAGGATAATTTAAGTCATTTGGTTTAATTTTTGGTGATATAATTGCATGTACCTCAAAGCCTTTGGAATATGACTAAATAAGGCTTGGAAAGTTTCCAAGAGGGCCTAGTAGGATTCCTGTTGTGGTGGTATATTTGAATTTGGGTGGGAGGTGGTGTGGTTTGTTGAGGTGGATGTTGAGGCAGGGGTTGATGAGGTTGTTGATTGGGAATGCTTAGGGTGCTCAATACCACCTAATTGACTTGGTTGGTTCTGAACTAATTGTTGGAGGTGCATTTGAAGTTCTTGTTTGGCCACTCTTTCTTCTTGAGTTTTATCTCTTCCTCTTAGATTTTGATATCTTCGATAGTCTTGGATTTTTCTAAAGTCTCCTCGAGTGTACGATATTGTTGGAGTTGCAATAATAGTGATACCAATTTTATACAATTCCTTGTAAATAGTCGAGCGAGTTTTGTGGTAGATAGAGGAAAGGGTAGTTCCATTATCATAGCTCTCCATGGAGTGCCATAGTCTAAGATAGGCTCATCATCAAATTGTTTAATATTGTAAAGGTCTATCAATGTCATTCTCTTCTTAATATTAAGAGAAAATAATTCTAAAAGGAGATTGGCCAACTATTCAAAGTTGTAAAGGTTATGCCTAAGAAAATGATTGTACCAATCCAAATCTCCTCTCCCAAGGGATTATAGGAAGGTGTGGAGCATGAGGAAATTAAATTCATTGATGAGATAACATGTATTGATAAACATGCTCATGTGCTCCTGGGGGTTCTCATTTACTTTAAATTTATTGAATTTTAGTATTTCAAATAAAGGAGGGTATGGTGGTGATGGCATCAATGGATGGATGGGAAAATATTGTAGTTGGTTGAGCATTGGTCTTTGATACCTCATACTAGTAACTTGTAATTGTAAAGTACATACCTAATCAACCAACACTTGAAATGCATCTAGAGCAGCTTGGGGGGCTACATGAGCTGTGCTAACTTGAAAATCTTAAAGTAGATATTGATGGTGTTGAGCACTTTGGTAGTGGATGTATGTAGGGTTGGATGATATGTCTTGGTTGAAAGGTTTTTTATGTGTGGGGGTAGTTATTGGTATTGTTTTTAAGTGACTTGTAAATGTTGAATGGATTGTTGTTGGTATTGATGTTGTGTGGCTTGCAGGTGCTGGGTTGGTTATTGCTAATGTTATTGATGGATGACCTGCTAGTGATAAATGGGTTATTTTTGATGTTAGTGTGGTATGTGTGGAGGTTTTTGTTGGTAGTTTTGTTGAAGTGGTGGTTGCTACTGATTTTGTGGCATGGGTGGAGGTTTTTGTTGGTAGTATTGTTGTGATGGTGGCTACTATTGATGTTATGGTGTGGGTGGAGGTTGTTTTTGGTAATATTGTTGAGGTGGTGGTTGTTTTTGATGTTGTGGCATGGGTGGAGGTTGTTTTTTGTAGTACTATTAAGGTGGTGGTTGCTATATATGTTGAGTGGGTGGTTATTTTTAATGTAATGGCATGGATGGAGGTTTTTTCTAGTAATAATGTTCTAACGATGGCTAATGGTAGTACTATTGCAGTAGTTGCTACTTGTAGTACTATTGTAACAATGGTTTCTACTATAACTATTACGATGATGGATACTGATATTATTGAGTTGAAGGAAGTTTTTTGTAGACCTTGGATTTTGATCGTAGTTGGATGGGTGCTGATAAGGTTTGGTAGTAGTTGGTAAGATGCTGGGGTTGGATTTATGGTGGTTGGTAGTATCTATAGAAGGGACCCTATAGTTTTAATGGTATTACAACCTGAATTGTAGGTACTTGAGTGGCCCATGATGGAGACTAAAAAAATAAGTTGTCCCGTATAGACATGAAATATGGGGGTTCAAATCTTGGGATGGATATTGAATCATAATGGATGAAGTGGATAAAGTATTTGCAAGTAAATAAGATGTTGCATTAAAATAAGACTAATAATATTGGTTTAGCTCTATAATTGTGAATATATGGTCCACATTGGTTTGGGAATTAGATTCCTCTAGTTGGAAGAATTTAGAAAGCATGCCAAACTTAGGATGAGGTTTAGCAATATAGGTTGCATAAATATAAACTTGCTATTTGGAAATGGGAAGACTGAATGAAGTGGAATTATCAATGGTGGTAGGGATATATGTGCAAATTTGGTGGAGGAAAAGGGACATAAAATGGCTTGTATAATTTCAATATCAATGAAGGTGATGTGGTCCAAGGACATAGGGGTCCTTAGATGGGTGGATTCAAGAATGTTTGTAGGAATGTGGTAGTATGAGGAGCCTAAGTTATGTAACTCAGATGGGTTAGGGGTGAGTTGTTGGGTGTAGCTAGACAAACTACCTTGGGATGTTTGGGAGGCTTCCTATTTCTAGGTCGAAGGAGTGGTGGATTAATGGGAGGCTTGACCATATTGGTCCATGGTGGTTTGGGCTATGGTTTGGACTCAAGCTTGGGTTAGACTTGAATTTGAGTAAAGAACACAATATTAGTGAGGATATGGATGGAATGTGGATATGGAGGTGATGATGATGGTGTCACGAAGATGGATTTTTCTATCTACACAAACAAGCAATTAAACAAACAATATTTAATAATGTTCTTTGTTTTAGTATGTTTAGGTTGATGTGTTTGTGGGATGCATTTAAGATTGTTTTTGGATTTTTGTATATTTTTAAATTTTATTTTGTGTATGTTTGATGAATCTAAACCCAGATCTATAGATGGGATGATGGAATGTAATCTTACTGGGTGTGTTGATGTCCACCTCTTTGATGAGAAGTGGTACAAAAACAATTGAAATGGCTTCCTAAGATGGTTGTGGCTGATGTTAATCTAAGGGGACAAGTTAACATCCCAAAAGAGGCCACACTATCTAGTTCCTACTACTTGCCCAATAGAGATTTTGCTTCACCCTTGGGTGGGCTTAGATAATAACAATAACTATGGATCCATTGATTATTAAACCCCATGAACAAAGGGGTGTCTAACCTAACCCCCCTAAAGATACTCTCAAGAGGGGTATTTCTTGTTTATCAAGTCCAAAATGTTGCTCGTGGAGGCTACTATGATTTCCAAGTGGTGAGCCAATAGAAGGAGGTGAATTCCAACATCATTGATCTCGATCAATGGTTGGTGATGAAATTTAACATCACTAATGTTTATGTAAACTATGCATGTGTGTGATGTAAATTTTAAACCTTTCATGAAAAGGAAATATCACTAACTATTTTTTTTTATTATTATTTGTGGAAAACATCCCAAAAGGGATGCCACTTTCGAGTAAGACCCAAGGAGGCAGGGGTATCCATTCCGCCAAAAATGCCCAGGACTCGGACCTGGCCTACCACCTTTGAAATACTCAAGGAGCAAACAAACACACAAAACCAATTTAAAAATAAGTAAATAACAAAAAAATAAAATAAAATAAAAAATATGCTCCTTGAGTGTGTCAAAAACAAAAGCACAACCAAAAATGCACAATAAGATAAAAGAAGCCACAACAAAAACCACATAGAAAAACACAAGAACCACATAACAAAACACAAACAAGATTAAAATAACAAAACACTACAAAGACATAACCCAAGAAAAATATGAAAAATAAACACAACCAAAACCTAAAAAATTAAAAAATAAAATAAAAATAAAAATAAAAAACAACCAACAACAGACAATAACAAAAACAAAAATATAGAAAACACTCACACATAAAAACATGAAATAACACAAACAAATAGAAACCCAAGAACAAGAACAAAAAAAACAAGAACAATAACAAAAAACATTAAAAAAAACAAAACAACAAAAACACAAGAACAACAAAAAACAACACAAAGAACACAAAAACAAAACAAAATAATAAAACCCACCCACCTTAAAAAACTAAAAAAAAAAAAAAAAGAAAAAAAGAAATAAAAAATGAACAAAAAAATGACCTATCTAGACCAGAAGACTATTAAGGCAAGAATCAACAGAGGAAACAAAATAAAGAATAGAATGAGCTAGGGAACTAAAAAAAACTGAATGAACCAAAGAGAAGCAAAAAAAAAAAAAAACAATAAGAAACTAGGTACCTTCAGAACTGGAGCCATCCAAAGAAATGATAGAAATAAGAGCTTCCCTAATTTGAGAAGCCCACCATATAGGAGGGTGGCCATAATAAGTAAGATCACCTTTGTCCAAAGCCCAATTAGCTAAAGCATCAACACTCTTGTTTTGATCTCTAACCACATGATTGTAATCAACTTTCAAAAATCCCATATGGATTAACTAAATCTTCTCAATAATTCTTTTTATTCTCCAATCCACATTATGATTCTTAGAAGGATTCTTCAAGAGATTAATCATAAGTTGAGAGTCAGACTCAACTAACACCTTTTCCCATCCAACCTTAGTAGCCTCCTGAAGGCCTCTAAGGATACCATACCCCTCAACAAGGTTATTGGAAAGAATACCCAAATTCTTAGAAAAAGTAAAAACCAGGGAGCCATCTGAAAGTCTACCGATTTCTTCCACACTGGATTTTCCAGGGTTCCCTCTAGAGGCTCCATCGGTATTGACTTTTCAAAAATACTTAGGAGGAGGTTGCCAATTTCTAATCCTATCCATCTTACTAATACTCACATTCCATTTAAGTTGGTTGCCCTTAGAAGGTTTAATATTCAATATTTGCATCACTTGATCCCATATTTGGTGGGAGTTTTAGGGGTGATTAAGGAGATGATGGACTGATTCAACTAAGTTGTCTATAGTATTTTACCAAATATAGTTAATATCCTTCCTATATTTATTAAAAATTTGGTTGTTCCTTTCATTCAAAATAGTCCAAAGAAGAATGGTAGAACCCATCCAAACTAACTGCCTAATAAAATGATAAAAACCCTCTTTATTAGGCCAATCCCTCCAAAGATGTTCAAAAGTAAAAAAATGGACCACTGTAAGCCAAGTAAAGTGGTCATTCTCCTCCATAGATCAGAGGCTAAAGTACACTCAATAAAAATATGGTTGATATTTTCTACATTCTCTTCACACATTTCATATCTAAAAGGGCCATGAAAACCACGCTTCATAAGTTACTCACCAGTAAGCACCCTACGATGCAATAAAATCCAATTAAAGAACCTCACCTTAGGACAAAGATTTTGAGCCCACAATGAAGAAAATATGTCAGAAGAATGGTGGGGATTATTATGGCATAAGTTCAAATAACCTTGAGCAACTGAATACTCACCCTTAGTAGTGTTTTTCCATCCAATTTTTTTTTTTCATGGGACCAAGAGGGATCTCATGTGAAGGATGCCTTAGATATCTTGTCTTTGCATTTCTGGGATTTGAATAGGCCAGTCCTCAATAGGGATCCAATATCTACCAACCTTTGAATTATCAGTATGGTATCGAAAATAATTAGCCACCTTTATCCAATTAGCTCGATGAAGCTCCTCCATCCAAGGCCTCCAATCGAGAAACTGAGTTATCAAAGGCCTATGACCATCCCAATAATCTGTCCAAAAATTTGCATGTTGACCATTATGAATGATCCAAAATAATTTTTTCTTTATCAAATCCTCACCAGTATTAAGAACTGCTAAAATGGGAGAGCCTTTTGTATATCACTAACTATTCTATTCTAAGCACAAATAACTCTTTTATTATTATTATTTTTACATAAAAGAAAACGTAAAGAAAATAACTCCAAATTTACTTATCTAAAACTATTGCTAACTAAGAACTTAGAGAGAAAAGGAATAATATGTCCCTACCTATGGTCTTGTATTGTGTCAAATATCAAAGGATGGTAGTTGTTGTATGCTATGACCATCTAGGGTTAAATAGTATTTATTTGAGATCATCCTAGATTTTATGGCTATGAGTTGAAGACATCTATGTGTTGGACATTTTGAGTCATTAAGTCAAGTTGTCATTGATGTCAAGGAATGAAGTCATCATTAATGTCAAGGAATTTGTCAAGAAACAAAGTTGTCAAAGTTGTCATTGATATCCAGGAATAAGCCACTGATGATGTCAAAGGTCAAGAGGAACAATGCAGAGGTTAAAGGCAAAAGGGCTTCATAATATTTTTAATATTATGTGGAAGCATAAGTTAAAAGGTTTTTCATAAAAACCCAAGGAAGATTATTGCAAAGCTAAAGGAAGGTTTAATATTTATTTGATAAAATATTTAAATTCAAAGTGAATTTAAATTTTATAAATAAATATTATTTATACCAAGTTGTACAATGAAAGATGGCCTTAATAAAACCAAAGGGTTTTAAAGAATTAATTTATAAAATTTAAATTCAAATGAATTTAAATAATTTATAAATTAATAAGTTCAAAGGGAAATAAAAAGCGTCGACGTCTAATATATTGGAGGAAATTCGAGCATCGACGTTATGCATGAAGGAGGGAAATCAATATATATACCAATGCCTTAGAGGCATTAAAACTTATCCTTTTGCTCGATTAATGAATGCGTGCAATTGTGTTGAATTCATGTGGAATAAGAGAAGTGACTTTTGTGTTTTAGCGCCAACGAATAAGGTTTAAGGGGAACAACACCAAAGTACCAAGCGCCAACTGGGCAGCGTGGCCTAGTGGCAAGAGGACAACGGTTAGAGTGTTTGGGCGCTAGGAGACCTACGTTCGAAATGCGGTGGCAACATTTTTGGTGGTTGCATTAGTGTTGGAAGCGCCAAAGGAAAGGCGCACATTTTTGTGCTAGGCAAGGCGGGGAGTCTTTTGGAGCACGTGGTGCTCCTTAGTCCCCAAGCGAGCGCCTAGCTCGCGCGATGGTTGGAGCCATGGCTAGGGCACTGGTTGAGGCTGCGCTATGAGTTCGAATCCCTTCCAAGGCAAGGTAATAAATTTTGATTATTATTTTTGTGTGTTGCCTAAAGTTTGGAGTTAAAAGGGTTGCTTAAAAGGATTGTTTGTTGAAAATTATTTTTGATAAGTTGGAGGAATAAGGTGTTAGGTTTATTTTAATAAAGTGCTTTTGTCACATTGATTTGTTGAAGTATTAAAAGGATAGAGGGAACTTCTAGCATTGAGTTATCTTGAAAAGAAGAGTGCATTGAATATAATTTTAATTGGGAGATTATAAGGTGTAAGTGGTGTATTATTTTTTGTAAAATGTTGATGAATGTTTTCTTAAAGATGGAGTGATAAGGTGTATGTGTGTCTTGATATTTACATTGTATTTTGAGGAAGTTTATCATCTAATAATTTCTTTGAGCTTGGAAAAGAAGTGTTTATGGTTGTGGTAGATTTATGAGATTCCTTCATCATCAAGAAAAAGGTATGAGCACATTCTTCCATAGTTAAGTTGATTGGTTGGTTTTCTAGAAAATAAGTTTGGAGTGAAAAGGACTTGATTAGGGTTTCCTATTGAGTGTGTTTGAGTTAATGCTTCAAGGTTTTCTAGAATAGAGAGTTGTTTTATAAGCATTGTTGTTGAGCATTGTTGGAAATATTTTGAGTGAGTGATCATATGCTTGGACTAGGGTTTGTGAGCAAGGGTTGTTTCATTGAGTGTTTGGTTGAGTAGAGTTGGTTGAGCCTAGTCAAGTGGGTGTGTGAAGTGATTGTTCAAGTTCCATAAAATAAATTATTCTATATTCTGATTTGAGAAAGTGATTGAGCATTAAGTTGAATTTGAAGCATATTGAGTCTCTAACAATTCTCTTTATGGTTCTATGAGATTGGACAAGTTCTATGTGGACTTGTTGAGCAGATTTGAGGTAAGTCTTTGAGGAGACTTGTGGAATGATTTTGTGTGAGATTTTGTGGAAGCTTACAATACAAATTTTGAGTAGATTTGGATAAGTTCTTGAGAGGACTTATTGAGCAGATTTGAGGATAGAGTTTGGTGCAGATTTGAGGATAGGTTTGTGCCAGACTAGAGATAGAGATTGAGTAGAGTTGTACTAGACCGAAGGACTATGTTTAGTGTAGATTTGAGATAGAGCTTTGGAGGTGATAGAGTATAGAGGATAGTAGTCTCCAGTGGATAGAGATCCATTAGCCAGGGTAGTGAGGATAGGTTTTTTGAGTGAGGACAAGAGTCTTCAGTGGAGAGAGATCCACAAGCCAGTGTAGTGGAGGCAGTAGTCTTCTAGAGGATCACCAACCAGAGCAGAGATTAGGAGAAGGATTTCTCCTATGGATAGAGATCCATGAACTTGATTTAGGGGATTGGTGTCTCCTTTGGATAGAGGTCCATAAACATTGTAGGGAAAGGATTCCCAAGAGAATTTATTTGAGAAAAATTTATAAGAAATATTTTCTCCGTGGAGTAGCCCGCATTGGGTGAACCACGTAAAATCATGTCTCTCATGTGTGTGATGCTTTGTGTGATGTTTACTACTTTAATATTGTTGATGCTATTATTTGGATTAAAAAGCAAAAAGTTTTATTGTATATTGTTCACCCCCTCTCAATATAAGCACATGTTCTTCAATTGGTATCAGAGCGGGTCTCTCCATGAAAAGACTAACAACTTGGAGAAGGATCCATCAGTAGCACACATGACTTCAAAAAATGAAGAAGAGACTATGTTTGACATAAAAGAGGAATTCTTTTCTACTCTCAAAAAGTTGGAAAGACTTAGAGAGAAGAATTCAAGCTTGAAGGAACAAGTTCAAGAAGATGAAGAAGCAAGGATGGAACTTTTACAAAATCTCACAGAACTCAAGATTAGGGTGGAAGAAGGAAAGAAAATTGAGCAGGACATGACAGATCTATTGAGAGCCAGGGAAACAGAATGTGAAATATTGGAAGCAGAAATTGTCCACCTAAGGAATGAAGTTGAAAGGACCAAGGTACTACAAAATGTAGAATATGAGAAACAGAAAGAGGAATCAAGTCTTCAAAAAGCAGAAACCTCAAACAAGGATAAGCAAGCAAAGGAAGAAAGCAAAGGAGAACCCTGGATAAGAGTTAATCACAAGAGGAATATTACTTCACCACAAACTTCAAGACATCCAAATAGGTTACATAATTTCTTCCATGGTCATTGCTTTTCTTGTAATAAATATGGTCATAGAGTTGTACACTATTTTCATCATGCAAGAAACAATGTCAATAGAAATTTCAATTCCTTTGCACCTCTTATGGATGATGATATTATATGTTACAAATGCAATAATTTTGGGCACAAGGCTAGATGGTGTAAAATGATACCTCCTGAGTCTAGAAAAATAATTTCAACAACTAGGAAAGATGAAAGGGAAAATGTTAAGGCTAGGTCAATGTTAGTTCAAACCGCCCTTCATGCTCAGGATAAAGAGGAACAATGGTATCTTGATAGTGGTTGCTCTAGTCACATGACAGGAGACAAAGATAAATTCATTGTACTAAGAGAAACCAATAGAGGATCAGTAAGTTTTGGTGATAATGGATCAACAAGGATTGGTGGAAGAGGAACTCTAAGTTTAGATAATGGGAAAACAAAAATAGAAAATGTGTTGTATGTTAAAGGGTTAAAACACAATCTATTAAGTATAAGTCAACTTTGTGATCAAGGGTACATGGTTACTTTCCATCCAGATAGATGTGAGATAAGAAAATCAGAAACTGGAAAAATCATTGCCAATGCAAGAAGAACCCCAAACAACTTATACATGCTCAATGAGATCAAAGGGGAAAAGTGCTTTCTATCACAAGAATATGAGAGTTGGTTATGGCATAGAATATTGGGTCATTTAAATTTTGACAACATAGTCAACATAAGCAATAAACAAGCGGTCAGAGATTTACCCAAAATAAGAAGACCTCAAAACACAATTTGTGCACCCTATCAACATGGAAAGCAAACTAGGACAACATTTAAATCAAAAGGATATATGTCATCTGAGCCATTGAGTCTAATACATACTGATCTATGTGGTCCTACCAGAACACAAAGTATTCAAGGTGAGAGCTACTTTATACTATTTATAGATGATTATTCCAGAATGGTTTGGGTAGCCTTCCTAAAAGAGAAGTCAGAGGCTTTTGAAAAATTCAAAGCATTTAAGGAATTGGTTGAAAATGAAACTAGAAAAAGGATTAAGTGTCTGAGATCTGATAGAGGAGGAGAATTTACTTCAAATGAATTTGTAGAATTTTGTGAACAACATGGGATCAAGAGAGAGTACTCAACAACAAGAACTCCTCAACAAAATGGGGTAGTTGAAAGGAAAAATAGGATAGTTGAAAATATGGCTAGGGCTATGTTAAATGAATCTAAGCTATCAGATGGTTTTTGGAGAGAAGCTGTAAACACAATAGTATACATAATCACTAGGGCTCAAATGAGGGTAAATCATCACAAGACTCCATATGAGCTTTGGAAAGGAAGACCTGCCACTGTAAAACACTTCAGAATTTTTGGAAGCAAATGTTACATAAGACGGGAAGATCAAAACTTAGGCAAGTTTGATCCAAGATGTGATGAGGGAATTTTTCTTGGTTATTCCACAAGGAGTAAAGCCTATAGATGCTTCAACAAAATAACATACACTATGGTGGAAAGTATAAATGTAACAATTGATGAGAAGATAGATTCAAGAGAACCAGTTCAACAAATTGTGTATCAAGAAGATGGATGTTGTCAAGAAGAATTTTGTGAGGAATCAGATAAAGAAGAAGAAGAAACACAAAGACTTCTTCCCAAAACTCCATCCAGGTATGTACAGAAGCATCATCCAAAAGAGCAAATCATCGGGAATCCAGATGAAAGACAGACAAGGAGAAGAATAATAAAACCATCTCAACAAGCAAATTTTTCTTTACTATCTAAGATTGAGCCAAAAGACTTCACTCAGGCAAGTGAGGATAAATTTTGGATTAAGGTAATGGATGAGGAATTAGATCAGATAGAGAAAAGCAAAACTTGGGAACTTGTTCCATGACCAAAGGACAAAAATGTGATCGACACAAAATGGGTATTCAGAAACAAGTTAAATGAAGATGGACAGGTGGTCAGGAATAAAGCAAGGTTAGTATGCAAAGGTTATGCACAGGTAGAAGGAATTGACTTTGATGAGACATTTGCTCCAGTTGCACGACTTGAAGCTATAAGGATGTTTTTAGCCTTCTCAAGTTTCAAAAATTTCAAGGTATATCAGATGGACGTCAAGTCAACATTTCTAAATGGTGTTCTAGAAGAAGAAGTTTATATTGAACAGCCATAGGGATTCATATTAGCAGATAAACCAGATCATGTATGCAGATTGAAAAAGGCATTGTATGGTCTAAAGCAGGCTCCGAGAGCATGGTACTCAAGATTGGATAAGTATCTTCAGGAACAGGGATTCAGAAAAGGAATAGCAAACAATAATTTATATATCAAAAATGAAGGGAGTGATCTACTAATAGTGGTTTTTTATGTTGATGACATCATTTTTGGGGGAAACAATGATAAGATGTGTAAAGAATTTTCTAAGAACATGCAAAATGAATTTGAGATGTCTATGCTTGGTGAATTGTCCTTCTTTCTTGGACTTCAGATTTCACAATCAGAAAGAGGGGTGTTTCTCTCACAAGCCAAGTATATAAAAGAAATGTTAAAGAAATTTAGGTTAGAATATTGTAAACCGGTAAGTACCCCCATGGTCACAGGATGCAAGTTGAGTAAGGATGATGAATCTCCAGAGGCAGATCAAAGATTATACAGATCTATGATTGGCAGCTTATTGTATGTTACAACTACAAGACCAGACATAGTACAGTCAGTGGGATTAGTGGCAAGGTTTCAGGCAGCACCTAAGGAAACACATGTGGCAATAGTAAAAAGAATTTTTAGGTATCTAAAAGGGACTATGGATTTTGGGCTTTGGTATCCCAAAAGTGATAGTTTCACACTAACAACTTATACAGATGCAGATTGGGCCGACAACATTGATGATAGAAAAAGCACAAGTGGAGGAGCATTCTTTCTTGGAGACTGTTTAGTCTCTTGGCTAAGTAAGAAGCAGGTTTCAGTATCCTTATCTATAGTAGAAGAAGAATACATTGCAGTAGTAGCCAGTTGTACACAGGTGTTATGGATGAAGAGAACTCTAGAAGACTTCAAGATAAAGCATGACCATCCTATTCCCATACTATGTGATAATACAAGTGCTATAAGTATCTCAAAAAATCTAGTGATGCACTCCAGGACAAAGCACATTCCAATTAAGTACCACTTTCTGAGAGAACAGGTGACAGATAAACAAGTCAGGTTGGAATATATTACTACAAAGGAACATATAGCAGATATTTTCACCAAGCCACTTTCAAAGGAAACCTTTGAGTATCTTCGAGGAAAACTGGGAGTAAGACTCCCACCCCAGAATTAACCACCTCAAGAGGAGGTGGGGGAGGGGCTAAGCTAAGAGGCTCATTCTTAGCCCCGAGCCCCAAAGGTGACCCTTTGCCATTGATGTCAAAGGGGGAGAGATTTGAGTAAGGGGGAGAGATTTGGTATTTGAGTAAAAAGGAGAAAGCATTGAGCCAGGGGGAGCAATGTCCCAAGGGGAGCAGAACAAAGAAAAAGCCAAGTTTTTAGTAAAAATAATTTGGGTTGCCATCAATGACAAAGGGGGAGATTGTTGGACATTTTGAGTCATTAAGTCAAGTTGTCATTGATGTCAAGGAATGAAGTCATCATTAATGTCAAGGAATTTGTCAAGAAATAAAGTTGTCAAAGTTGTCATTGATATCCAGGAATAAGCCACTGATGATGTCAAAGGTCAAGAGGAACAATGCAGAGGTTAAAGGCAAAAGGGCTTCATAATATTTTTAATATTATGTGGAAGCATAAGTTAAAAGGTTTTTCATAAAAACCCAAGGAAGATTATTGCAAAGCTAAAGGAAGGTTTAATATTTATTTGATAAAATATTTAAATTCAAAGTGAATTTAAATTTTATAAATAAATATTATTTATACCAAGTTGTACAATGAAAGATGGCCTTAATAAAACCAAAGGGTTTTAAAGAATTAATTTATAAAATTTAAATTCAAATGAATTTAAATAATTTATAAATTAATAAGTTCAAAGGGAAATAAAAAGCGTCGACGTCTAATATATTGGAGGAAATTCGAGCATCGACGTTATGCATGAAGGAGGGAAATCAATATATATACCAATGCCTTAGAGGCATTAAAACTTATCCTTTTGCTCGATTAATGAATGCATGCAATTGTGTTGAATTCGTGTGGAATAAGAGAAGTGACTTTTGTGTTTTAGCGCCAGCGAATAAGGTTTAAGGGGAACAATGCCAAAGTACCAAGCGCCAACTAGGCAGCATGGCCTAGTGGCAAGAGGACAATGGTTAGAGTGTTTGGGCGCTAGGAGACCTACATTCAAAATGCAGTGGCAACATTTTTGGTGGTTGCATTAGTGTTGGAAGCACCAAAGGAAAGGTGCACATTTTTGTGCTAGGCAAGGTGGGGAGTCTTTTGGAGCACGTGGTGCTCCTTAGTCCCCAAGCGAGCGCCTAGCTTGCACGATGGTTGGAGCCATGGCTAGGGCGCTGGTTGAGGCTGCGTTGTGAGTTCGAATCCCTTCCAAGGCAAGGTAATAAATTTTGATTATTATTTTTGTGTGTTGCCTAAAGTTTGGAGTTAAAAGGGTTGCTTAAAAGGATTGTTTGTTGAAAATTATTTTTGATAAGTTGGAGGAATAAGGTGTTAGGTTTATTTTAATAAAGTGCTTTTGTCACATTGATTTGTTGAAGTATTAAAAGGATAGAGGGAACTTCTAGCATTGAGTTATCTTGAAAAGAAGAGTGCATTGAATATTATTTTAATTGGGAGATTATAAGGTGTAAGTGGTGTATTATTTTTGTAAAATGTTGATGAATGTTTTCTTAAATATGGAGTGATAAGGTGTATGTGTGTCTTGATATTTACATTGTATTTTGAGGAAGTTTATCATCTAATAATTTCTTTGAGCTTGGAAAAGAAGTGTTTATGGTTGTGGTAGATTTATGAGATTCCTTCATCATCAAGAAAAAGGTATGAGCACATTCTTCCATAGTTAAGTTGATTGGTTGGTTTTCTGAAAAATAAGTTTGGAGTGAAAAGGACTTGATTAGGGTTTCCTATTGAGTGTGTTTGAGTTAATGCTTCAAGGTTTTCTGGAATAGAGAGTTGTTTTATAAGCATTGTTGTTGAGCATTGTTGGAAATATTTTGAGTGAGTGATCATATGCTTGGACTAGGGTTTGTGAGCAAGGGTTGTTTCATTGAGTGTTTGGTTGAGTAGAGTTGGTTGAGCCTAGTCAAGTGGGTGTGTGAAGTGATTGTTCAAGTTCCATAAAACAAATTATTCTATATTCTGATTTGAGAAAGTGATTGAGCATTAAGTTGAATTTGAAGCATATTGAGTCTCTAACAATTCTCTTTATGGTTCTATGATATTGGACAAGTTCTGTGTGGACTTGTTGAGCAGATTTGAGGTAAGTCTTTGAGGAGACTTGTGGACTGATTTTGTGTGAGCTTTTGTGGAAGCTTACAATACATATTTTGAGTAGATTTGGATAAGTTCTTGAGAGGACTTATTGAGCAGATTTGAGAATAGAGTTTGGTGCAGATTTGAGGATAGGTTTGTGCCAGACCAGAGACAGAGATTGAGCAGAGTTGTACTAGACCGAAGGACTGTGTTTAGTGTAGACTTGAGATAGAGCTTTGGAGGTGATAGAGAGTAGAGGATAGTAGTCTCCAGTGGATAGAGATCCATTAGCCAGGGTAGTGAGGATAGGTTTTTTGAGTGAGGACAAGAGTCTTCAGTGGAGAGAGATCCACAAGCCAGTGCAGTGGAGGCAGTAGTCTTCTAGAGGATCACCAGCTAGAGCAGAGATTAGGAGAAGGAGTTCTCCTATGGATAGAGATCCATGAACTTGATTTAGGGGATTGGTGTCTCCTTTGGATAGAGGTCCATAAACATTGTAGGGAAAGGATTCCCAAGAGAATTTATTTGAGAAAAATTTATAAGAAATATTTTCTCCGTGGAGTAGCCCGCATTGGGTGAACCACGTAAAATCATGTCTCTCATGTGTGTGATGCTTTGTGTGATGTTTACTACTTTAATATTGTTGATGCTATTATTTGGATTAAAAAGCAAAAAGTTTTATTGTATACTGTTCACCCCCCTCTCAGTATAAGCACATGTTCTTCACTATGGTTGGATAGTTTCATCTGTGTGCACTATCTACAACCCGTGCAAAAGAAAAAATGCAAAATTACTAGATTTCCAAATACAAAAATAAACAAATAACCTATAATAAGTATAAAAATAGCAACAACTTGAATTATTGTGCAAAAATCAATGTTAAGGGAATCATCCCACCATGATTGCCATCTTGTAGACGATAAAAATATGCACCATATAAAGAAAATGTAATAAAGAAGAAAATATATATATATATAGTATTGTGCTTTTGTGCTCTTTAGTGATTACAATAAAACCCTTGAAGGGTTGTACAAAGATGTAAGGGACTGATTTAGTTTTACAATTAAAAATGATACATATGTACTTTTGTTGCTATGGATGAGTTTGTCATGATCTTCACTTCGTTAGATTTGAGGATACTGTGTCTGATGTACATGGATATACTACTAGAATAGTGTCTAATTATAGACCATAAAGGGATTAATAACTTTGTTTTTGAACCATTTGTATTCAGGATGACTGTAATTCATGATTTTCTAATGTTGAAAAATCACGTGTTGAAATATCTTACTGCTATTAAATTTAGATCTATAAGATCAATTAGCTCTAGGTTGTTATTTGGGTTTATTAGATCTAGATATTCTTTGCTACATATGATCCTGACCTGGATACCTACACATACGTATAGTAAAAATTCATTAGTAATACCTATTAGGCCAACTAGAGTGAGGTCTGGATATAAAAGAGATTAACCAAAATGTAAGAAATTAATGCATATATGTAAAAAAATATATATTGTTGCAAATAAATAAATTTTACATTTATTTTGTTACTATTTTTGTTGTTGTTGTGCTGCATCGGGTTGTGTCATGCTTATTTTGGAGGTTTTTACATAGGTTGGATGTTGACTATCTAAGTCTATATTATTGTAAACAAAGATCATCTAGGGTCTGAAGATCATCATATACAAAGTATTATTGATACAAAAAGTTATATCTAGGTCTACATAGTGGTATGATCTATGTTTGGTATGGGACGAGGATGACGGTGTGTGAGAACTCAAGTGATTGATGTGATGTGGGCTCAAAGTTTCATCTATGCTTCGATGTATATTCCATCCTCATGCTTGAGGAAGGAGGAGAGATTTCATTTATAGATTTCTCAAGGGGAGTGGATAGGATGGTGACTCAGTTAATTAAGTGGTGTAACTAGGAGTCTTATTTTTGCATTGATGTCATCAGAGAGAGTATGTGCTTGGAGAGGGGGATAAAATTACCTTGTAATTTATACTAGATATGCACACCTTGGTTTTATCACAAAAAATATGCATGCAATATTGAAATTGATGTGCTCCTTCAGGTTTTCATCCAATCATGTATTCATATTTAACTAGATGTGCACATTGAACTAACTGTGCATGGTGTGCATATTGAGTTAAGTGATCCTGTTGAACTAATTATGCATGTAAATTTTGTTAACTGAGTGTGCATGTCAATCCTATTAAAATAACTGTGCATGTGAAACATCCTATTTAAATAAGTGTGCATTTTGTGCACATCCCTTGTGTGGATGGAGGTGAAACTACGAGTTACTAGAGTTTATCTTTGAAAAAGTGTAATCCTTTTCTCACATGTGATTGAAATGGGGGATGTGAGGTGGAAGTGGAGTGAAGTGGAGATGATGTGAAATTGGGGATGGAAGGGTTAATGTGACCACAAATAAGGGTGAATGGATGGGTAGCCTAGGCATTAATTAATTAATTAATCAATATTTAGGTGATAGAATAACTACATTAATATTAATTGACTTAATTAATATTAAATATACTAATTAATTATAATTAACTAATTAGTATTTTATGTGCTAAATTTTATTCCAATTGTATCGCTCCAAATTTTTTGCACCCTTACCTTCAGGCTATAGGATCCGCGCCCGAAAGGGGGATGTGAAAAGGATGGGACAATACCTCGGACTGAGAGGCCCTTGGAAGGTCCCGCCTCTCGGGGGAGGTGTATAAGGGTGAATTTTTGATGGATGGTGGGTTCACCAGGAAACTTTTGAATGGCAGTTTCCACGCCTAGGTTGACAGTGAGTTTGATGTGTTCATTTTTATGCTTGATCATTCAACTCCTAGGTTTGGCCAAATATGAATCTAAACTATTCTATATGCCAATGCTGATTTAAATGAATACAAAAAATAGAAATGAATGCAAATAACAGAGAATATGCTAACTAGAAGGTGTCATACCTGATTTCGGATGTCTGATGAAGATTCTGAGTCTTGTAGCAGTTCAGATCGTCTCAATTTGTACGTAATCATCTGATATTTCATGGGATCGTCCCAAATCACAGAAGGTCATCTGAAATCAGACAGAATCATCTAAAATCGATGAATTCATTAGACGAATTCGTCAAAAACCTGCAATCACAAAAATAGATGCAAAATACCAAATATGCAAGTGCAGAAGCAAAGGATAATGGTAGAAATAACAGCAAACATGCCTAAATAATAGATTCTAATAACAAATAAGGAAATGCAGTAGATTTAATGATTGATTTTAACTTTATCATGCGATTATGCTAAATGAGGTGAACTCCAAGATGCATAAAACATAATAACTTAAAATAGTGCAAAAATACGATATGAAAAATGCAGAGAAAGCTAAGAAAATGCAAACTCTAAACTGTGATTGCCCCCAATCTGGACTACAGTCAAGATCGCCTCCAATCGTACGAGATCGTCCGTAATCGTCCGAGATCGTCCGCGACGATCCAAGCTAGCTTCGACTGAAAAACAGTAGAGTTCCTGCAATAAAAAATGCAAAAATACCGAATGCAAGCAATAGTGCGAGGGAATAAGGAGCTAACTCTGCAATGAAATCCATCAACTAAGGGGTTAGGGGTTCAGGGAGAATCAGGGGAATCAGGGGGATAAACTAGAAAAATCCTAGTTTATATAGGATTAGGAAGAGGTTTGGGAGGTTGGGGATCATCCCAATATGGGAGATCTCCAACAAGGAAATCTCCAAGCTGCATAGACACGCTTCTGCCCGAGTTGGAGAGGTTGTTGAAACAGAAGCTAATTATGAAAATTTGGTTTTGGGATGAAATCGTCTAGACGTTCTGTTCTAGATGAATTCGTCAGATCGGGGATGATTTCGTCTAATCTGCGACGATATCGTCCAACGGTCAAAACAAATCCTAAAAATGGCATGAAAAATGGGGAAAGCGGGTAATAGGCGGTTTAACGGGCAGTTTGGGGTTGAAATTCAAATTTTTATCTTTTATCTTTTTACTAAGGTTTTAACCAGTGCCAATTTTAGGGTGCTACATTTTGCCCCCTCTTTAGCGAATTTTCCGAAGAAAATGCGTTAAAGACGAGTTTTTCCCATTTTACGAGAAAGCAAAAATATACTCAATTTTTTAGACGACGATTCTTGGTCGAATCGTACGAATGTTGACTATGGTGCCCCCTCCGTGTTTTTACCCAAATCGAACGTTTGAGGAAAAAGCATGAAAAAGCAAAATTTAAAATGTTGATTTTTAAATAAAACTAAGAAAATAGGGTAAAACCCTAATTCATTTTTACTATTCACTTTTACTGTTCCAGAGCTCTACAGAGAAGAAAAATGGTGGAGACAGCGCACAGAGCGACAGAGGTCCGACGCGGGCTACGGGTAAGGATCTAATCCTAGTAGATTAGGTTTAATTTAACTTTGTGCAAGTTTTTTGAGTTAAATTTGATTGTTTGGGGCATCGTGGCCATTTTTAGGCCGTCGACGTCGTCGAGACAAAATCGTCCCGATTTCATCGAAATCGTCCCTAGATCGTCGATTTCGTCTGAGGGCGAAATCGGCGAATTAGGGGCGATTTCGTCCAACAAGGGGCGATCCCCAAGTTGCGAAATCGGAGATGATTTCATCCTCACAAAGGATGATTTTGCCCAATTTGGGACGATATCATCCAATGGTGGACGATATCATCTTAAACTTGATTTTAAGTTGTTTTGAATGATTGAGTTATTAATGATTTTGTTGTTTTATTGTTTATTTTGCAGAAAGGGTTACTAAAGAGCCGAGAATGGAAATATGATGGGCTAAGAGATGACATAGCCGCGCTCGACCAGGCAGAGCATGATCGACTAGGACAGGTCGGTCTACAGCATGTGGTAGAGATGCCACAAGTACCAACTGACATGGGGCTACTGACAGCCCTAGCAGAGAGGTGGTATCCGGGGTCATCCTATTTTTGGTTATCGATAGGGGAGATGGCTCCCACTCTAGAGGACGTATGGAGGATCATGAGGATCCCCATACAAGGATGATTGATGACGCCTACGGCCAATCAGGGCCAGGCGATGATGAGGCTCACTGGAGACCCGAGCTTCACCCTGGAGAAGGGCGGAGTGAACATCGAGTCTCTACGATAGATGCCTAGGGCATCTAGGCTGACTCGAGTTTTGGTAGGAGTTGTCGGTGGCTTACTGTTGTGCCACCAGAGTGGATGCAGACTACCGTGGGTGCTCTCAGACATAGTCTACGACATGAGAGACCACGGGTACAGATTTGCATGGGGCAGCTTTGTTCTTTGCCGCTTGTATAGGATCCTGCATGGGGTCGTATACAAGGGAGGTCGATGTCTGGTCTTGACATCGCTACTGCAAGTTTGGTGCTGGGAGCACATTGCGGTGCGGAGGCCGGTAGGGCTCCCATTGATAGGGGTTGACCGAGAGAGGCCTCGAGTTTTCTATTGGTGGCTACAAAGGGGGTCACAATGGCGGATAGATCTGTCGATGTCACGGAGGTTGCTAGATGACCTCATCCCAGACCAGATCACCTAGAGGCCATGGCGAGAGCACCCGGGTGGGCAGAGGATGGGCAGGAGCTGGCTCGCATCAAGCGAGTCTGCTGGCTGAGGATGGAGCGGGGAGAGGTAGAGCTCCACCGCTATGATCGAGTACTATGATAGTTCGGTCTACAATAGGGGATCCCTTCTCTCAGGGATTACGAGTACTCCTAGACTATTCAGGATAGTACTACACTGAGCGGGGCTCCAGATATGTAGTGATTCTAGAGTCAAGACATGGATGATGCCCCCATCCAGCCAGTGGATGGTGATGATATCGGGGTTATGGATGGCTATGATGCCTAGTACATAGGCATCCACCCTCCTCGGATGACGAGGGCATAGGGTCCAGTGCACGCTATGGTGCGCCAGATGGGGAGGTGATGATAGGCTACTATTGAGGCAGCACGTGAGGTCACGGGGAGAGAGCAGTGGTGGTCCCCATAGGAGAGATGCCAGAGGATGGCACGAGCTCCATAGAGGCCATGGGAGATAGGGCGAGAGGAGGAGAGACTCCCTTCATAGCAGGGGGAGAGACCACCATCACCTGATAAGGGCAAGGGTGTTGACACAAGGGAGAGCAGTGAGACAATGGCTCTTCAGGCTGAGGCTGCCCACCTTCGAGCTCAGGTGCAGTCACTATAGGACGAGGCCACTCAGTTGAGGATGTAGGTACAAACACTACAGGATGAGACGACACGGCTCAGGGCACGGAGCAGAGGGGTGAGCAGGGATGATCTAGTGTGGTCGATGATGTAGACTACATTCTACCAGGGTGTATACTTCTAGCTGGTTCCAGAGGGCCAGAGGGTACAACTACCGACCAACATTGCAGAACCAGTTAGGCTGGGATCGATGAGGACATCCTCTCGATCGACGATGAGGACCCGAGATACATCCTGGACCTCTATGGGACCACCTCCTCCATGTCAGGGTGGGGGAGGAGATGAGGCTGAGAGCTCGAGGGCTTCTCGAGGCTAGGTGTCTATGGACTATAGATTTTGTAGAGATTTTTGAGAGGATTGAGTATGCCAGGGTATAGATTGTGGCATACCAATCCAGTTTTGATATGATGTATATAATTTTTTGATATATATATATATATTTTTTGATGATATGACTTGTTCATATGTTTTTATGATGCTTTAATGTTTGAATTGTTTGCTTATTTGATTGAGGATTCATGTAATTATGTCATTTTGAAATATTATAATTTGATGTCATGCTGTAAGATTTTAAATGAAATAATCTGATGTAAACAATTGGTTGTTGTGGTGTGATTTGATGAAAAATAAAAGAGACTTCTAACAATAATTTCAAAGGACATTGTCGCTGTTATAGACCATTTCATGGAGTCGCCGCTCACTCGGTCGTCAAGCTAATCCCAGTATAGAAATATTGTTAAAAGTAAAAGAGTGCTTAAGAGACTGTCTTAAGACTTTGTGTTGTAATGATGGAGATAATGATGGTTTGATGATTTGTTTTCAGATTTTCATAAAAATAGTATGCATGAGATACGAAAAGAAATATGATTTTGCTAGGCATAAATTCCTAAGTGTGATAAAATTTTGAACAATTCCTTAGAATTTATACCATGGTTGCAAAATTGAATTTGAACATAATGACATG
Organism: Wollemia nobilis; assembly: GCA_028583015.1. NCBI lineage: Eukaryota > Viridiplantae > Streptophyta > Pinopsida > Araucariales > Araucariaceae > Wollemia > Wollemia nobilis. The sequence goes on from JAQPPZ010017235.1 coordinate 22,353,689, forward strand.
AAATAGAATAAGTGTTCGTTTGTTTGTAAAGCATAATTGTGTAACATAATGATGCAAGTCATATGTTTTGATGAATTTGTTTTAAAATAAATGGAAAATAAAATTAGAACAATGGTTTGCGCTAGGCATAGAATTATAGGTATAGACTTATACCATCATCGCGAAATCCAAAGAAGAAAATAGATTGTTGGTTTTTGCAAGATGAATTTTTGACTTTTGATAAACATAATAATATGAACATGTTATTTGAAATCATTTTTGTGATTTTGTGAGAAAATTTATATAATTGCTTTTATAGAAAACAAGAATTCTGAAATAAAAGGGTAAAATTATTTCGAAAAGAATTACAGAAATATTTTAAATTATCTCAAAGAGAAATGTAGATTTATAAGGAATCCTCATGTGCAAATGTGAGTTCATTACCGATCTTGATTTATCATAATGATACAAAATCTCTCAAATATAAATGTGTGTGCGATTGTATTGTTCATTCACCAATTTTGAGCAAGATAATTTGATACAAGTAATTTGCCTTAACCAAATGAATGTTCGTTGACCATGATTTATATGCATGTAACCGTACCAGACTACTATGTAAGTTAGGTTATCAAGAGCTAGCTAATCCATAAGCCGACATAGGTCTGTACAAAAGAAGGTCGCTAATGTGACAGACATATCACCATGCTAGGGATTACCCAAGGCCAAGCGGGTTGGGCACAAACCACCTGTTATGGGGCTTACCTCACAGTTTTCGAATAATTGAGAATTCCGGGGATTCAAGCTCATTCACCCTTCTTTTCTTTTCAAGGGGTAGGGAAAGGATTTTATTGCATTTTGCTTTTGCGTTTCTCTTTTGCTTCTTTTTTTTTTTTGTACTTTTGTATTTTTGCTTGATATTTGAGAAAATACTGAAATATTGTTGTGATGATACAAAATAACCTTTTTCTTTTTCTCTTTTTCTTGAACTTTTCTTTTTCTTCCTATGCTAGGGATACTTGCTCGGATTAGCTGTAGAGCAAGGGATTTTTATTCCGGGTAGGGGTGAGCTTGTCCTTTTGTCAATTCTCAAAGATTCTAGACCATGTGCATGATAGGATAGCAGGGGAAACTTTTCGCTCAGGAAACCATTTCTACTATGTAGCATCATATCGAATTTGCAATGAAATCATTTTAATGTGAAAAGATATACTTGGTTCAAGTAAATAACAAGATCAGTTCTCTATGCTCAAAACTTTATTTAATTCAACTGTGGACTTTGATATAAGAGAGATGAATAATCATACCAAATAAAATCAAGATATTTATTCATGTGAATGTGAAAGTGCGGGATTCCAAATAAATGCTAATTTATCCAAAATAACTGAAAATATAACTGCAATACTTCACAATTTGACAGGTACAAAAATAAAAGATGTTTTTTGAAGATTTTGATGATTTGGATGTTTTTAATTTTAAGTTATGAATTGAAAGAAATACAAGATAATTGTTTTTTGAAATGTTTTAAATAAGTGACTAAAAGGAAATAATATGCAAAACAAATATATACAATGATGAAATGACCAATTTTTATGCATAGTAACGTTTAAGATGCATAATGTTCATAGGTTCTTTAAGTTCTTTACCATCTAAGGTAGATAATTTGTATGCTCCTGATCCAAATTTAGCGGTGATGACATATGGTCCAAGCCAGTTGGGCTCAAATTTACCTTTAAGGTTTTTAGTTGCATTAGTATTTTTTTGATTTTCTTTTAAGACAAGGTCACCGATCTCAAAGGATCGAGGATGAACTTTCTTAAGATATGCTCTCTTAAGTTTATTTTGGTAGGCGCGAAGATGCTCCAAAGCATTGATGCACTTTTCATCTAGAAGTTCTAGTCGACTAAATCTACCGACACGATATTCATCCCCTACTTCGAGTATCTTGAAGTAGTAGAGCTAAAGAAGGAACTTCTAATTCAAAGGGAAAAATGGCTTCAACACCATAAACCAAGACAAAAGGTGAAGTTCCAGTGGGGGTTCGAACACTAGTTCGATAGGCCCACAAAGCGAGGATATAACTGAATGTGCCAATCTCGACCGGATTTATTGACCAATTTTTTGAGAATTTTGATTAAGGTTTTATTAGATGCTTCTGCTTGACCATTACCATGAGGATAATAGGGAGTGGACCAGCGATGTTGAATTTTATATTTTTGACATAATTTTTTAACATCTTTATTTTTGAAACAAGTTCCATTATCGGAAATGAGATTGGCAGGAATTCCAAACCTACAAATAATTTGATTAAAAATAAACTTGGAAACTTGTGTTCCAGTGCAAGAAGCTAATGGCATAGCTTCAACCCACTTCGTGAAATACTCAGTGGCGGTTATGATGAATTTGTGTCCATCGGATGACACAGGGTTGATTTTTCCAATGATGTCTAGGCCCCATTTTGAAAAGGGCCAAGGAGATGAAATAGCCTGCAGTTCTTGTGCAGGTGCATGGACAAGGTCAGCGTGTTTTTGGCACTTGTCGCAATGTCGCACATAATTATGTGCATCATTTTCCATGGTAGGCCAAAAATATCCTATCCGAAGGAGTTTCTTAGCAATGGTGCTACCACTAAAATGTCCCCCACAAGATCCATTGTGGGCTTCATTCAAAGCTGATCTAGATTCTTCTAGATTCAAACATCTCAGTAAGATGCCTTCAAAAGATCTTATGTACAAGGTATTACCAATAATCACAAAGTGACTTGCTTGTCTACGTAATAACCTACGTTGGTTGCTAGTACAACCATCAGGGAAGGTTCCTTTCTACAAAAAATTAAATATATCAGTATACCATGGTTCAGGAGTTGTTTCGTTGATGAGAAACACATCCAAAGGTTCTAAGCATGATTTGCTTGAAGCGGGTTCCTGGAGTCGATGAATAATGATGGTAGCATATTCATCGTCTAACTCCAAGGGTAAAAGAGATGCAGCTGCAACCATAGCGTCAACCGCACGATTGCTAGTTCGAGGAATAGCTTCCAAAGTAACTTGATCAAACAAGGATAATAACTGCAAAACATATGCTTTATATGGGCGTAATTTATCATCTCTAGTCTGATAAACATCATTGATTTGATTTATGACAAGTTGAGAGTCACCGAAAACCAATAAACTTTTAATTTTCAATGCCAAGGTAGCTCGTAATCCAAGGATAAGAGCTTCATATTCAATAGTGTTATTGGTGCAAGCAAATGTTAATTTGAAGGACAGAGGTATAAGATGTTTTTGTGGAGATATTAAAATAATACCCGCACCAGCCCCACTCATGCATCGGGCTCCATCAAAGTATAGGGACCATTGCTCTGAATGGTCTGCCTCTAGTTTAAGGCATTCATCAGGAAACTCAATGATGAGGGGATGAGTAGATTCTAAGGGTGCAGCAGCTAATTGATCTGCTATGATTTGACCCTTAACAGACTTTTGTCCTATGAACGTGAGTTCAAATTCGCTTAGCGCAAGAACCCACTTGGCTGTGCGACCAGATAAATATGGTCGACTCATGAGATATCGCAAAGGGTCGAATTTGGCAATAACATACGTTTTTTGACTGAGCATATAATGTCATAGTTTCTATGTAGAAAATACGACTGCTAGGCATAATTTCTCTAATATGGTATAGCGAGTTTCATAACTGATTAAGGTTCTGCTGATGTAATAATTAGCACGTTCTTTCTTCTCATCGTCAAGCTGAGCTAACATAGCTCCTAAGGCAGAATCAGAAGCAAAAATGTACAAGATAAAAGGATGATCAGATCTAGGTGGGGAAAGCACTGGTGGTTTGAGGAGATATTGCTTAAGGAGTTCAAATGCTTCTTGGCATTCTTCGTCCCAATGAAAAGAGACATCTTTCTTAAGAAGCTTAAGAAAGGGTCCAGTTTTGTCTGCCAACTTGTCGATGAAGCGGCGAATAGCTTGAAGCTTACCTTGTAAACTTCGTAATTCTGATATATTGGTGGGTGTGGGCATATCTGTGATAGCCATGATCTTGAGAGGGTCAATTTCAATGCCACGTAAAGAAACTATAACCCCTAATAATTTACCGGACTTAACTCCGAATATGCATTTAGCTGGATTTAGTCGGATAAGATATTCCCTTAACCGATCAAATACTTTCCTTAAGTCATTTAAATGATCATCTTCTTTGATGGAACGAGCTATGATATCATCTACATAATCATGTAGGATATCATGCATCATATCGTGAAAGATATAAGTCATAGCTCGTTGATAGGTTGCACCTGCATTCTTTAAGCCAAATGGCATCACTTTCCAACAAAAGGTTCCCCAAGGGGTAATAAAGGTTATTTTAGCCTGATCTTCAAGAGCTATCCTGATCTGATTATAACCAGAAAATCCATCCATTAAGGATATCATTCCACTTCCAATAGTAAAGTCAATGATCTGATCCATGTTGGGAAGAGGAAAATCATCTTTAGGGCATGCAACATTAATATCTCTGAAATCTGTGCAAACCCTAACTTTAGTGGCTTCTTTCTTAGTTATTGGAACTACATTTGAGATCCATTCAGCATAATCAATGGCTTGTATAAAAATGACTTTCAACAGTTTTTCTAGTTCTCCTTTGACTAGTAAGGCCACTTTAGGATGCATTTTTCTAAGTTTTGTTTAACAGGTTTAGCATCTGGATGGACTACTAGATGATGCATAACTATAGAAGGGTCCAAACCTGGCATGTCTTCATATGTCCAAGCAAAGACATCTTCATAGTCTTTAAGAAATGAAATGTATTTATCTTGTTTTTCTTGACTTAATTCTGATCCAATATTGATTATGTGAGGGTTATGTTCGGTTCCAATGTTAATTTTTATAACGTTTTCAACTTCCATATGTAAATCTCTCTCAAAATTAGGTGGGGCGGATGAAACACCCAATTCTTGTAATTCTTCCAAGGTTAACTTGGATAATTCATCTTGAGAAGTCGTAGCTTCAAGTTGGGCTATATTCGGGATAGAGCCATCAAAATAAAATTCATTATATAACAATTCCTCAATGGAAACATCATGAAAGATATCTCCCTCCAACTCGTCATCGGATTCGGCAATCATTTCGGGGTAGGCTATGGATAGCATATTGCAGGTAAAGGAATTATTCTTTAGACACAAAGAATCTTGTTTATCTAGATAATCTTGATAACATACGAGATGGTCATCATCCTCAAATGGAAAGGGCTGACCTTTACTAGAAAATAGGCCCACACCACAGTGGGTAGGCCACGGTTCTACCTCAAAAGGTTCTTTCATACCATTTTGGAAAGGTCCCAAACCTTTCCCTTTATATCCCAATTTAAGCATTATGGGCTTAGCTTTAAGATAATCATTAGCAAAATAGCATCTAGCATATCCATCACAATGTGTCTTAATGTTTCTGGGTATTCTTCCCCAATCATATCCTTTATAAATAAAAGCACAACTCCCGACTTGGTAGATACTTCCCATAGGCTGTGGGAGGCCCAAGGTACGAGGAGAGGGTGGGAGTTTATTTAAAAGGAGGGAAGTTTGCATGGCAGTGTTGGCTTCCTCAGATATAAGAATTGTAGATAAATCGGGTAAGAGCTCATCAGTAAGAGCATAAGAGGTAGAAGGGACATTTCCTACATCGTCGGATGTAGAAAGGATGCCTGTAGTGGATGTAGATGTCATAGGGATATTGATGGGTGAGTCTATAGGTATGGAAGATATAGGAGTAAAACAAGAAGCATTGGTTGTAGTTTTAGGATCTTTTCGAGGTCCTAATGTGGTTTGTTCAGAAGATGGTTGAGCTATATGTATAGGTGTAGTTGAAAGAGTAGATGATGTTATGGGTGTGTGTTTCACACGTTTGGACGGATGATAAGAATTAGGATGTGTGGATGACAGGGCAGGGCAAAATTGAACTCCAATAGGTTCTGCCAAAGCGCACATATCAAAGGGTCTAGGATCACCATGAATGGTAACCAACTGGTTTTTAAATTCGAATTTAACACAATGATGTAAAGTGGAGGGAACCGCTCGCATCGCATTGATCCAAGGGTGACCCAAAAGTATATTGTATGATGCGGGGCAATGTACAATAAACACGGTCGTATCTAGGGTTCTAGGACCAACTTGCAAGGGTATAGTAATGACTCCACACGTTTCTTGTGTCTCGTCATTGAAGGCTTTTATAATCATATCAGTTCTTTTCATTTCGTCACTTCTAAACCCAAATCGTTGGTAGAAGTCAAAAGTGCAGATGTTTAAAGATGAACCATTATCAATCAAGACTCGTTTAACGGCTACATCTCCAATTAGGGCAGTAATATATAAGGGGTTATCCTTATGTAAACTATGTTGCGGGATATCTTTATCTCGAAAGTCAATACAATCGACTTCTCGAGTGATGATAGTATTGGACATGGCTTCAGGTTGAATATTTTGTGGTACCATCATTTGGCTTAATGTGAGCATTAATTCATCCCTATGGGTAGGAGAAGATCTTAACAGGTCCAAAAGGGAAATTCTAGCTGTAGTATTGGATAATTGTTCATTAATATTGTAAGGAGGTTTAGGTTGAACATTAGATGCATAATTCCCTTTATTGGGATTTTTCAAAACAAATGGGGCTGATCCATCATTCTGAGTTTGATCCTGTTGAGAGGTTTGAGCCTGTTATCTAGTAACGGCCCCGATGGTTCCTACAATATTATTTTGTGGGTGATGAATAGGTCTTGGTCTAGCATTTATGGCTTGTTCATTAGAAACTATTTGGTGAGAAGATGGTCTAGTAGTGACTCTTCTAGGAAATGGTTCTTCTGGAACCATAGAACTTGTGATAGGTTGAATAGGATCTGATTCATCTTCAGAACTATTCGATTGATTTGAGGTGATTTCCATGTCACTTTCAGTCTCATATTCGGTGTCACTAAGATCAAGTATCCGAATATTATGTAGAGGTCTAGTCGTAACTATGGATAAAGTTGTGTCAAATATTTGAGGATCATGAATAGGTAATTGTCCACTAATAGTCCCTACATATCGGGTAGGAGGAGGAACATTGTGATGCTCAATTTGATTGGCCACCTCTTTACCATGTTTTGGTAAAGGATGTTGAAATATGTCCAATGATTGATTGGCATTCTGATTCTGATTTTGGGGAATGTTCTTTTGAGCGTTATTAGAAGGATTTTGTTTAGGTTGGAAGGCTTGCACCTCCATCTCATTATTATCAATCAAATCTTGTATTTTATGTTTTAATATTTTACAAGAGTTGGTAGCATGTCCAGGTCCTCTATGAAAATCACAATGTAAATCAGCTCTGTATCCGGGTATGGTTGGATCAGGTTCCCGGATAGCTGGTAATTGGATCAAGCCTCGTGCTAGTAATTGCGGGAGAATGGTTGATAAAGGTTGATTTAACCTAGTAAATTCTCGGGGTGGTTTATCAGGAGGTTTCAATATAAACTTCTCTGTTGTTTTCGTAGTATTAACATTAGCAATGTTTCTGCTATCAGTGACTCCGTCACCCACAACTTGTTTATTTTTATATTGATTTCTGGATGTTTTCTCATCATCTTTCTTTTTGAGCTGACCTCTTCTAATGAGAGCATCTTCCACCCTTCGAGCTAAGTCTATAGCTTGATCGAAGGTGGTCAAGGTAGCGATTGATAATTCATAGGATAGTTGTTCTTGTAAATTATTGATAAAAATATCCAACATTTCCCGATAAGGTAACACAAAGTGTAATTTTCCTATCAACTGTCTCCATCGAGCTAAGAAGTCAGCAAAACACTCATCTTTATCTTGTTTTAGGTTGTACAAATATTTAATGGTTACATGCCTTTCGATATAGGCACTAAATTGATGCACAAAAGACTCAGCGGTCTCTTCAAAATTTCTCAAAGAATGAGTGGGTAGTTGATAATACCACTCCAATGCCATCCCCCTAAGCTTTTCGGGAACATTTTTAGTAATAGCAAATCATCATGTGATATGTCATGACATGCTATCCTAAACATACGAAGATGCTCTATGGGATCTTCGGTTCCTTTATATATAGGTAGGACAGGCATAGGAAAGTGTTTGGGATATGGTTGTGCTACAACTATAGGATCTAGAGGTTGACTACACATCTCTCGATAATTGTACGAGGGACGGTAGGGATCTATCCGGTCCATGCGAGAGACTAACTGTTTCACCATGGCTTCCAAATTACCAGTTTGTCCACCATATTGGTTTGGTGGTACATGAGTATGGGATTTGTGACCGTAGGAAGGCGGGACATAAGGATTAGATGCTATATTGCTGTTATGCAAATGGTTGGTAGGAAGAGTATTATGAAGAAGATTTGTTGTAGCATTATGTTGTATCCCAGATTGTTGGAAATTGGTATTTGGTTTTGTTTTAGGCTTTTGTTGATTTGAGGTATATTGATCAATAGCTTGGCGAAATAGAGTAGTGAATGAAGGTTTCTTTTGTGTGGGAATAACCCTTGGCTTGGTAACAGGCACTCTAGGTGGTTGGGTAGCCTGTTGTTGTTGCATGTTTTGGATTATAGCAGCCATGTCCAAATTGGACGGTCCGACTTGATCACTCTCTTGATCAACAAAGGACAAAGGATTAGTGCGTGTGTGATATATATCTTCTAGGGTTGCTTGAGTGTCACTAATTTGATCTTTATCCATATGAACTGCTCTATTAAGAGTGCCAATATTAGTATTGAGAAATTTCCAAAAATGTTCCATGTTCTCAAAAGTAATAGCTCCTTCGGAGTTATTTTAGGAGATGAGGATCCTTCCTCTCTATCATTTTCTTTTTGTTCATTTGCATCCACAAATTCTTCTTCTTGTTGGTTTAAGGTTACTTCTTCCTGAATTGGGTCTTCAAGAAGGGCATCTGGTTTATTTATGGTTTTTCCTAACCAATCTTCTTCTACTTCAATTTGTTTTCCATTCCTGAGTCTAGTCATTGTGTCTAAATTTAGGTTTTAGCAAATATATATTAATATATTTGCAACAGATCTTGGGAGGTATATATTTTAATTATATACCTACTATAATACTTAAAAGAAAATGTTTTGATTTTTTTGTTATGATTTTATTTTGTTTTTGTTTTTGTTTTTATGCTTATAAAGACAATAAACAACACACTAAATACAAGAAATAACAATAATAAAATAATAGCTTAGTTTTCTATAAATAGTTTATAGATATCATTGATAGGATCAAGTTCATCAGGAGTCATAAAATGCTCCTCTTCAAATTGGAAATTGTTTTTCAGGAAGTCAACAAAGTGTGCTATGGTGATATTATCTGTTTTAGATTCTGTTTTGTAAAAATAAATCTCATGGCAATACTCTCGATATAACACAGCTCTGGGAACTCTATTCCATATCTTTCTATCCGTAAGATCAGCTTCTTGGTCCTCTATACGAGATAGAAATTTATGTACTACAGCTGCATTCTCAAGGTATTCCTCAAAGGTATACAACTCAGAAGACACAAGGGCTCTTTTATCTGCTAACCACCTATGGCAAGCTCTCTGAAGTTCATGATACAAAATCACTTGATCGGGATCCAGGATTCTATCTAGGACAAACCTCTTGATTTGCCTAAGTTCGGTTGCTCTAGATGAAATGAGATCCAATCTCCTATCAAGTTCATCCCACAAAGGTTGAACCCTATTTGTTTGAGGTACTCTAAGCACAGAAGTAATCTCTATAGCTGCTAATTGATTTTCAACATTAATGGTGACAACTCGTCTTTTATTATAGTCTACCATCTAAATATGACATGCAATTTTTTTTGAGTCTAAATGCATTTATGTTTTGATTTTTATTATTTTTATTTTTAGAAAGTTTTTGTTTTCAAAAGGTTTATGTTTCACGTCGGGTTCACCAAAATGTATCGCTCCAAATTTTTTGCACCCTTACCTTCAGGCTATAGGATCCGCGCCCGGAAGGGGGATGTGAAAAGGATGGGACAATACCTCGGACTGAGAGGCCCTTGGAAGGTCCCGCCTCTCGGGGGAGGTGTATAAGGGTGAATTTTCGATGGATGGTGGGTTCACCAGGAAACTTTTGAATGGCAGTTTCCACGCCTAGGTTGATAGTGAGTTTGATGTGTTCATTTTTATGCTTGATCATTCAACTCCTAGGTTTGGCCAAATATGAATCTAAACTATTCTATATGCCAATGCTGATTTAAATGAATACAAAAAATAGAAATGGATGCAAATAATAGAGAATATGCTAACTAGAAGGTGTCATACCTGATTTCGGATGTCTGATGAAGATTCTAAGTCTTGTAGCAGTTCAGATCATCTCAATTTGTACGTAATCATCTGATATTTCATGGGATCATCCCAAATCATAGAAGGTCATCTGAAATCAGATAGAATCATCTAAAATCTAATGAATTCGTCAGACGAATTCGTCAAAAACCTGCAATCACAAAAATAGACGCAAAATACCAAATATGCAAGTGCAGAAGCAAAGGATAATGGTAGAAATAATAGCAAACATGCCTAAATAATAGATTCTAATAACAAATAAGGAAATGCAGTAGATTTAATGATTGATTTTAACTTTATCATGCGATTATGCTAAATGAGGTGAACTCCAAGATGCATAAAACATAATAACTTAAAACAGTGCAGAAATACGATATGAAAAATGCAGAGAAAGCTAAGAAAATGCAAACTCTAAACTCGGACTGCCCCCAATCTGGACTACAGTCAGGATCGCCTCCAATCGTACGAGATCGTCCATAATCGTCCGAGATCGTCCGCGACGATCCAAGCTAGCTTCGATTGAAAAATAGTAGAGTTCCTGCAATAAAAATGCAAAAATACCGAATGCAAGCAATAGTGCGAGGGAATAAGGAGCTAACTCTGCAATGAAATCCGTCAACTAAGGGGTTTAGGGGTTCAGGGAGAATCATGGGGAATCAAGGGGATAAACTAGAAAAATCCTAGTTTATATAGGATTAGGAAGAGGTTTGGGAGGTTGGGGATCATCCCAATCCGGGAGATCTCCAACAAGGAAATCTCCAACTACGTGAGACACGCTTCTGCCCGAGTTGGAGAGGTTGTTGAAACAGAAGCTAATTATGAAAATTTGGTTTTGGGACGAAATCGTCCGGACGTTATGTTCCAGACGAATTCGTCAGATCGGGGACGATTTCGTCTAATCTGCGACGATATCGTCCAACGGTCAAAACAAATCCTAAAAATGGCACGAAAAATGGGGAAAGCGGGTAATAGGCGGTTTAACGGGCAGTTTGGGGTTGAAATTCAAATTTTTATATTTTATCTTTTTACTAAGGTTTTAACCGTGCCAATTTTAGGGTGCTACACCAATAAAGAACAATGTTATTTTATTTCCATAGATGGTATTAGAGCAGAGATACCATGGCTCTATCCATAGAAAATTACCTTTACTAAAATTTGATTGTGAGCTCATAATGATGAGCCTACAACTTAGCATCAAAGGCAAAGGACCAGATTAGTCCAACTTGATTTGTGTATCAAACCAGAGCACTTCTACTATAGAGAAGCACAATCTAGCCTAGTGGAAATAGATTGAATAGAAATTGTTCCACTAGTTGCAAGGTCCCGGCCCTTAATTATATCTTGGCTCATAGGAGCAGGACAATCTTTATTTAAGAGATGTACAAGATAATTCTTACCCCTAAAGATTACTTGATACTTTTAGATATAGATAGAGAGTCATGCATAAGATATCCTTTATGATCCTATATAGATGCACACAGATAACCACACTAGCCTTGATGATCCATTTCTAAGCAACCAAAGAATATCAAGTTTGTAGGGAGGATATAAGCCTAGTGATCACAAAATAGATCATGTATCATGGAGAAGAAAATTTATATAAAAATAAATAATTTTAGCTCCCTCCAAGTAGAATCACCCAATCATAGGTGGAATCACCATTTGTAGGTAGTTATTATCCTACATAGATGGTCTAGTTAGGCCAAAATTAGGCCCAATAATAGCCCATAGGTCCTAGGATCAAGTACGCGACCCTCAAATATTTAGTTTGATGCCCTCACAACTAATCTATCCTTATTCAAAACACTTGGAGGAACACAGGGGAAGAAGACTCATGAAATAGTCATGAAAGGAAAAAGTATAAATAAAACCTTCTTTTAAGGTTTATAAACCACCAATCCAAATACACAAATCCATACTCCAGTCCCAACACCAACAAGTGAAATATAGTCCTCTATTTGGGCACAAGCAGGGAAAAGTTTTTTTTTTGTTATGGGTTTTATATCACATGCAAGGGGAAACAACCTCTCAAACTGTTTAAAATAAAAAAGGCACATATTATCTTTCGACCACATTTCGATGGTCAGAAAAAATTTGTATGAGGCTACCCAAAGGTGCTAGTTGGTGGTACCACATGAGGGCGCCATGTGAGTTATCTCCCTAAAAAAGACACACTCAGATAGATGTAGTTTTGGTTGATTCTTCCATGGGTTGTTGATCTATTCTTCATTAGTTGACTACATTGAAAAACCATTGACTTGAAGGGCCAGAGTCCCACTAGGTTAAAACAAAATTACCCTCATTTTTTCACATTTGTATTTTTTAAGTTAATATAATTATTTAGATATTAGTTATTTTTATTTTTATTTTTTATTTTTAAACAATAAAAACACAAGCAAACACAAATAGGGGGCTACAATTGTTTTTGCAAAACCAAAAAGTGGGGCTACCATTGTTTTACAAAATCAACAAAAGAGAAAAAATTTGGATTTTATACAAAAACAATGGAGGAATAATTTTGAATTTTTTGTAACTATACATCAAAACTATTGCAAAATACAAAATTGAAACAAAATTGACATTATAAAAGGTGCATTTTTTGTGGAATCTAACAACTTATTAACATAAATTTTTGGGCATGATGAATATTTAAATGTATTTATTTTTTTTATGCATTAATATATTGTGGTATAAAAAGACCCCAAATTTATACCTTATTTTTGTGCAATTTTGTGCAAGGTAATGTTTGGTAATTATGATGCTTCTAGCCCACACTTACAAGTAAAGCTACCATGATTGGGCTATTGAATTTAACACCTAATATAGCTACAATAAAAACATATGAATTATATCCCTATATATCATTGGGGAGAAATAATGAACACCAATTTCATATTAACTCCATCATTATCCTATTCATTACTATCGCTTGACTATCGCTGGATCTAAACCTTGAAACTCATCCAAGAATTTAAGGGACTTATCAAGCTACATATGTAGAGGTATTTTTGTATGTGTCAATGACATAGTGAATCCTTTTTAGTACTACTTAAGTGTCATACATGAATCTATTTCATGTACCTTAAAGTCTCTCTTGTGTACAAATATGTATATTGAGGAGATCAACTTATTCCATGTACCAACAAGTATTATAAGAAAAGTAGATATATCACATAGATCATGTCTATAAAAATAGAAATATAAAGAAAGGGTCACCATTTGGTGATATGAAGAACCCTCACAATATCCATTGCAAAGGTCTAGCTCTTGAAAGGTCTAAATTTTCCTCTATGGAAGACAAAGATGAGGACCATGTTATAGGTTGAAAAGCTATAGGACATCATGACTAGCAGAGTCACATGCTCAAAAGTTGGAGATGATGCAAGAGAAATATATGATGATTCAAATGCCAAAGTACTGATGATCATAGTTCTTGTCAATGCTAATGATATTTAACCACATATCTATGAAAAAGAAAATACAAAAGATGCATGGGATACATTGAACACCATTTATGAAGAAAAGAATCAAGCAATAGTTATTAACCTTCAATCCCAAATTCACACTCTAAGCATGAAAAATAGAGAAAGTCTTGAGATATTTCTTTGTAGAGTTGTTGATTTGAGAGCAAAATTACATGCAATGAGAGAAAAAGTGGAAGATAAGCTATTAAATTCCATTATTTTGAGAGCTTTACAAAATTATTTTAGAATGCTTGTCAGTTCCCTCCAAGTGTCCATTAGATAAGTCTCTTTGAGGAGTTCATTAATTTACTACACCAAGAAGAAGCAACTAATAACCTAAGAGACCAATTATTCAACAATGGACTCATTTCTAGGAAATTTTGGCATAATAAATAAGGTTATTTTTAGAAGTTATCTTCCTCCAAGGATTTTATCACTTCAACCTCCTCACAGAAGATACCTCAAAATAAATAGAGGTACTACCATATTTGTGATAAAAACCATGATGACATAAAACAATGTTGGTTCAAATCTTCCAACAAAGGTGATAAGAATAGACAACCACCAAAGAAGAAAGGGCAATACAAACCATGACCCAAATATAGACAACAAAAAAAACATGTTGCTATTGAAGAATCTAATTTAGACTTAGATTAAGCACATAAAGTGCTAATGACTTAGACTGATTCTAAATAAAAGGATAATATTTGATATATTGATTCAAGTGCAAGTAAACACGTGATAGGAGATAAGGGGTAGTTTGAGAATGTTGAATCTAAATAAGGAAAACATATCATGTCCAAGGGGTAGGTGTTTTTTTGATAACTCTTCCATGTGGATAGTGTCAAATTGAGAAGGTACTTTATGTACCAAGATTGACCAACAATTTATTACTGGTTCCACAAATCTTGGATAAGAATATGACAATTGAATTCAAAGTAGTTGATGGAAAGATATATTGCTTCATCACCAAGCATGGTAAACATCTAGCAACTAATTACTACAAGCATAGATTATTTGCTTTAGATACCCTCAACACACCTTATATTACCTTAGCTGCCAACACTAAAGAAGCAACCTCTTTGTGTCACAAATTTTATAGGCATCTCAATTTGGGCTACTTAATCCAAATAAGAAAACATGATATGGTGTTAGAACTACCCAATCTCTCACCTACATTGCCTATATGCTCAAAATTCTTAGTAGGTAAGCAACATCGAGTACCATTTAAATTGAGTTCTTCTAGGGTAAAAGCACTGTTGGAGCTAATACACATCTATTTGTGTGGACCCATGCCTAATAATTTTGGTGGAAAGAAATATTTTTAGTTGTTTGTTAATATGATTACTCCAAAAATAAGTGGGTGTTCTTCTTACATCTAAAATCAAATACCTTCCTATATTTTCAATAGTTTCAAAAATGTGTTGAGAAAAAATTAGGATATAAAGCTCTCCACTCATATCAAGGGAGAGAATTTACCTCCAACGAGTTCTCTAGGTTTCTCACAAAACATGAGATAAAAAGAGAACTTACAATAGGATATACTCCTCAGCAAAATGGAGTTACTAAAAGGAGAAATCGTTCCATCATGGAGATGATTCGATGTATGCTCACAAAAGCTCATCTTGGGCAATAATATTGGGTAGAAGTTGTCACTACAATTGTGTATCTCCTAAATTAAGCACCAACAAAAGCTCTTCAAAAAGTGACACTTGAAAAAGCCTAGAGTGAAAGAAAACAATCAATTTCTGAACTAAAGATATTTGGTTACAAAGTGTACATGGACATTCCTAAGAAGAAAAAGAGCAAGTTAGATGAAAAATCCTAATAATACATATTTCTTGGTTATAATGAAGAATAAAAAGGGTATTGATTGGTTGACCCTATTACTAAGAAGATTCATATCAATCAAGATGTGATATTTGATGACGCTCCCAAGTCGAATACAATAGAGTCTAAAGAATCTAGCAAGGAAACATCTACTATACAATTGGAATTTGAAGAGCCTAAATTAGTGGCACAATTAAATTATAGTAGATGCTATGACCTTTCATTTTAAGTTATCAATTTGAATTTAACTCATCCTCATAATAGTACTATGAAACATCAATTGATACATGATCAATTTCATGGCGTGAAACAATTTTAATGGAAAATCGAGAAAAATAAGAGATGTAGTCTTACAAAGCCTGTAAGGATAATGGCTTTAAGAATCCTGCTGCTCCTGTATGCTATATTGTAAACGATGCTAGATTATAAACGAAGGACTTTCAAATGAAACGTTGCTTTAAATGGAAATTTCTGACTGCAATTTAATGGAGAAGCAGCCGGTGCACTTTCATTTTTAGAGCCTGGCCACCCCGTCTGTAAGCACCTAAGAGAAAAGGTTTAACTAGTGCATTGACAGCAGAAAGTAAATATAACAGATTCTCAACACCTAAACAGACAAGTAACGAAACGGCCTGCTCTCAAGACCCACAAGTTCATATACATCCATGTTTTCTGTGAATATTAGATACAAGTCATCTTGTATTTGTCTGCGTTATAAACAATATTTCTTGTCAAACACACCGAAGGCGGTTAAAATAATTACTTCTGCCTATACTCACTGTCGCAGGCAAGAAAACAGATTCGCAACACCAAAAATAAAATAAAAATGAAGTTTGGAAATAATAATTTATTGGTTTAAGAGACCTAAAGAAAGAACAACAAATACAACTGATTGATCTTGAAGGTTCGTATACAACTTGTTGCATTTATTCTCATCATGATTCCTTAAACCAATTAGTTTTTATATAGTCCCTGATTTTTGGCAATTAGAGATTAGCTTCACCAACGGAAGATCATATACAAAAGGCCATGAAAACATCAATTTTATACTTTCTCCGTTCAATACCAACAGCTTCTTCTGCTGGGATTTTATTATTTTATTTTATTTTTCAAGCGAAGTATAAATGAGTACTTTTTTTTATAATTAAAATTTAAATAATATAAATAGTTATTTACAATATATTATCTATTATTTTAAAATTGGAGTATATGTCTATTATTTTAAATCTATTAAGGTTAGTTGTTGATTGTTGCATGCCTCCATTTATGGAAAAAGGTGTTTTTATGCATTTCGATAATGTTTTTTGCCCTTTAGCTTCAAAGGATCAAGTTTCGATGCTAGAACATCGTTGTTTGCTCGGACGTTGATAGTTTCCATAGACAACCAGTAAGCTTAACAATCAAAGAACATCATCTATTAATCAAACTTTTCCAAAGACCGTCCAAGAGAATATTTCCCAAAAGGACAAAAAGGAGCTGCATACCATAATATATGCTAGAAAATAGAGGATATGTAACATTTTGATGGTGATAAGTATACCTTTAACTTGTGACCAACTCTCTGAAAAAATACCTTTTAGTACTTACGAAAAAATATAAAATTTATTAATAATAATTATTATATTATAAAAAATTATTATTTTTAATTATTAAATATAAATATAAATATATATAACAAATAATAAATATTAAATTTATTAAAAAAAAATTTAATTTTAGATTTATATTTATTAATCGTACATTGTCTAGAAACATGATATATTAGCCCGTGTAAAGGAGACTTTATATAATAGTATATAGTTAAAAAGAAGCTGAACAAGAATATTAGTCCATGGATTCTAAAGGTGTAAAAGAGACCTTTATAGTTTATAGTTAATAAGAATTGGAATGATAGTTACATTTTTATATAATTATAATTATAATAATTTATAAGAAGTTTATTGTAGAACAGTTAACTACAATTTAAGAATCTGAACTTAATTTTAATCATATCGTTGAATCCAATTTACCATTAATTTATTATGCACACTACCAAAAAGTAAAAGTTAATATTTACCATTAATTTTATTACGATAAAAAAGTAAAAGTTAATAACAATGATATATTATTTTAACATGAAATAATACTTTAGTAAAAAATTATTTTTTTATAAATATTTTTTAAAATTTAATAATAATTTTTAAAGTTAAAAAAATAATTTCAAATATATTTTTTTAATATTGTTTAATTTTACATAGTAACCTTCTTCTTTTCTGAGATTACAAATTAAAAAATTAATTTTAAAAATGCTAACGCTAATTAGTTAATAATCGTATAATGTTTTAAAAGAAAAATAAATATCTATATAAATTATTTGGTATTGCAATCTATGATTTGCAATATTTACTTAAATTGAGATTGAAAGTATTTGTCGATATGCCTAAACCATATAGATCACTTACTTTAGACATTCTAGTGAATATGAAGCCTTTTAATATGATTAAATGGTTAATCCTTAGTATTTATAAATAGTTAGACCCATGGTTTCTTTAAGGTGTATATGTTTGGTATTTTATATTGGAGTAGAATTGGAATGCTATTTGGATTATATTCACTTTTTACTTAGTATAGCATGGTTTTCAGTTTAAAAGAATTTCATAGATAGTTTTGATTATATTTAGATTATATTCACTTCTTATGTGTTTTTTTATAAGTTAAATCTCCAAACCTATTAAAACAAAAAATTTTGATGGTACCATGATTTATTGTGTAATGTATAGTAGTCCCTTTCTATTTAATTGCTTATCATTCATATCTAAATGTGATTTGTGTCTATTATGATTTGTAACATACCTCATGTTTTGTTGAATAGATATTTTAGTTAAAGTTCATAAAGAACAAAGACTAAGCACTAGAAGCAATTAGTACAAGATTTTCTTTATTTTTGTAAGCTACTATTTTTAACTAGCCTTTCTCAAATAGTAAGTGAGGGTGGGGTGAGGAAGTAACTACAGCAAATGTTACTTCCCCACCCCACCCTCACATGAGAAATAGTTTTCCAACATATGAGGTGAATGAATCTAGTAATTTAAAATATATATAACATAATAAAATGTTGATTGATTGAGAGTAGTTCATTATATTATTAGTTCATGATCCTTATCATATATAATTTATCTTTTTTTTTAAATATGTTATATAATTCATGATCTTGTGGACTCAATTTATTTAAATTTATTTTAAATATAATTTATAATTAAAATGGTCTTTCGTAAAAAAAATATATATAAATTTTTATTATAAGCAATTAATAAACACCACCTTATTTGAGTATTTTTCTTAATTAATTGTTATAAAAAATAAAATAAAGTACTTTAGATCATAGGATATATGAGATAATCCTTACAGAATTTTGGTTATCAAAGTATGGTGTACAATACTACCCTCCAATGGATTTGAACCTTAGATATTTTATTTGGAGTTCCAAAGTCTTACTGTTAGTCCCACTCAAGTTATACAAATAATTTACTGTGTGACTCATTATGTATTTAATGATTTTATAATATCAAATTTTCTAAAGATATTTTTATTCATTAACATTTAATTAATACACACATTCTAAATAATGATAACACTTTCTTCAAAAAAATTACTACTAAAACAATATTAAAGATTGATATTATATGATTTTGATGAAATAAAATATAAGTATACACTTATTTTTTAACAACTCCAAATGAGTTTGAAGTATTATAAATGTATTTAAATTGAAGTTGTCTTATATTTTAATGTTGTCCATACATTTAATCAACTAGTAATTTTATTTTATTTTTTTATTTTTTGCTTTGAATGTTTATATGAATTCCTCAATGGACATAAAGAGAGAGATATCATGTGGAAGCTTAAAGGGGAAAAGTAATGCATAGTAAAACTAAACAAGAAAATAGAAAAATTATTTAGGACTTGGTTAAAAAAGAAATAAGTAAAAAAATCCTTGAAAAGTGTCAAACTATGGCACATTCACAATGTTTCCTCAAATACTCCTCTTACCATGGTCATTGTGATTAAAAAATATTCTCTATTTGGTGGTGGTATGTTGGCATAAAAATATTATTCACAATAATACATTAGAACAACAAGGAAAACAATAATTATTAATAACATAATTTATGGTACACTAAATAAAAAAAGAACTTTATTAGGAATAAAAACTATAAAATTATGGAAAAGGATGTCATATTTCCTTTTAAATGAACATGAGCCTATTTTTGAGCCTCCACATCTTATAGAATTTATCAATAATTATGTTCCACACCCTCACTCTGACAATCATAGCCACACCTTGGACAAGGAGACAATATTTTCTAACTAGCTTATCTTTCTAACTATCACTAACATAGTAGAATCTCTATTACTTTCTTGAGATTACACTTTATCAAGTCACCTCTAATAGGGTATCTCTCCCCTATATTTAATCTCATGAGACTAGATATTACATGCACAAATAAATCTATATGGACACATGAAAATACTTTACATAGATCTCCTTCTTACATAATATGAAGATATTTTAGATATATTTCTTGGACGTTTCCTAGGATATTTTTAATTACATGAGATAGTAAAAATATCACATGTTTCTAGATATTTACCTTTATAATATTCCTATAATTACATACTACTTCCAAAAGTACCTTTTACTATTTTAGATTTCTAGATATTTTATTATTTACAACATATCTCCTTATGACAAATAATAAAATAACTATTTTACTTTTATTATTGACTTCTACAATTCGTTGTTACTTTTAACAATGATTTATCCCTCTCATTATATTCTTTTATACTCTTCTATATAAATATTTCATTATTTAATTGTCATTGTAACCTTCTTAGTGAAGCTACTTTATTGTAAGCATATTTAACAAACTAAGAAATAATATTCTCTTTTAATATTATCCATACATTAGATCAAATAATATTTATTTTTGTTTTTTGTTTGCTTTGAATGTTTATATAAATTCCTTAATGGAGAGAAAGGGAGAGATATCATGTGGAAGCTTATACGGGAAAGGTCATGCATAGTAAATATAAACAAGAAAATAGAAAAATAATTTAGGACTTGGTTAAAAAAAAAAAAGTAAAATATTCCTTGGAAAGTGTCAAACTATGGTACATTCACAATTTTTCCTCAAGCTCTCCTCTTACCATGGTCATTGTGATTGAAACATATTCTTTGTTGGGTGGTGGTATTTTGGCATAAAAATCTTATTCACAATAAGACATTAGAACAACATAGAAAACAATAATTATTAGTAGCACAATATATGGCAAACTAAATATAAAAACAAAAACTTTATTAGGAATACAAACTATCAAATTATAGAAAAGGATGTCATATTTCCTTCTAAATGAACATGAACATCATGTTGAGCCTCCACCTCTTATAGAATTTATCAATGATTATGTTCCACACCTTCACTCTGGAAATTGTGGCCACACCTGGGACAAGGAGATACTCTTTTTCAACTAGCTTATCTTCATAGCTCTCACTCACATAGTAGAATATCTATTACTTTCTTGAGATAACACTTTTTCAAGTCACCTCTAATAGGGTATTTCTCCCCTATTTATAATCTCATGAGACTAGATATTACATGCGTGAAGAAATATAGATGGACACATGACAACACTTTACATAGATCTCCTTCTTACATTATATGAAGATATTTTACATATATTTCTTGGAATTTTTCTAAGATATTTTTAATTACATGAGCTAGTCAAAATATCACTTGTTTCTAGAGATTTACCTTTAGAGTATTCCTATAATTACATACTACTTCCAAAAGTACCTTTTACTATTTTATATTTCTATATATTTTATTATTTACAACATATATCCTTATGACAAATAATAAAAATGATCATTTTACTTTTATTAGTGACTTCTACAATTTGTTGTTACTTTTAACAATGATCTATCCCTCTCATTATATTATTTTATACTCCTACATAAACATTCCATTATTTAATTATCATTGTAACCTTATTAGTGAAGCTACTTCATTGTAATCATCCCGAGAAAACCAAGCCATAATATTATCTAACACGCCATACCACTATTTATACATGCTTCTTATACTACTGCATATGTAAATAATATGAAAAAATTATGTCAGCATTTCTTCCCCTCCTAATTTCTACTTTATCGTCAAAGTAGGCCTAATCCATTCTAGAGGATGAAATGTATTAAGTTTATCATGGTTCATACATTTGTTGATAAGTATTCCATCTAACTCCTCAAGCTTATAGGTCCTATTTTTATGCACAAATACTTTCAGGCCCCATATATGTTGGTAGAAAAAATATATGCTTCATTTTTGTGTTAGGCATCATACACAATCACCATATCATTTACTTTGAAGGGGGTCCACTTGAGATTTTTTTCCTAGTACTCTTTTTATTTCACCTTCTTCTGTATAATTTGGTCCTATGCTACCTGTAATATTTTGTCTAGCTATTGTACTTGTACCACCTAGTTAATCATGAATTTATTTTTATTTTTCATATCACATATCATCATCTGTATGGTTGGAACATCATATTATATAGGAAGGACATGACCAATGTCATATGTCAATTTGGAAAAGGTAATTTCTTTTAGCTAATTTGATTGTGGCCCTATAAGCATATAATGTTGCATGACTTCTTTTACCTCATATATCGACTTAAAAATATACATTCTTTAAAAGGATTTGACAAAATATATGATTAGTATATTTCACCTATCCATTGATACTTGGTTTATATGCAATTATCTTTTTATGCTTGATTACAAATTGATTTATCAAGTCTTCCATCACTTTGTTCAAATAATAGGTACCTTAATTAGAGATAATCTCTACTAGGCATCTAATACTTCTATTTTATTCATAGATGAACCATGTAACTTCTTCCTTTATCTCATGATTCACCAATTGAGCTTTAACATGCTTAGTCAAATAACATCTTGTAACAATTATGTATATATTCCTTCATCTATTATAGGAAGGGGATCCACAATATCAATTTATCATTTCTCAAAGGGCCCAAGAGGACATATATGACATAAGGAGGTAGTTTTTATCCTATAATTATTAAAGGATTGAAGAGTTTTTGCCAATGCTATACTTTATCTAAAACTCCTCTTATTGTAATATTTCTAGAGAAGTGTCCTCCACACATACCATTACAGGACTATGCAATCAATTATTTACTCTCATCCAACTACTCATTGATACTTCCCATATAGCCCTATTTGATATAAAAATCCTTGTATTATTGAATAGGATTGATTGACCTAAGTAATCCCTCTCTTTATTCTTAGTGTTGCACCATATAAAAACTTTATATCGGTTAAGTATTTCTAGATATCTATATATTCCTCTAGAATGACTTTTACTACTAGAACTTTACATCAATAAACTCATCATCTTTACTTTCAGATCCAACTCCCTCATATGCTCTTGAAAGAGCCTCTACATTGATATGTTTCTTTCTTAGTCAGTAAACTATGTCAAAATAAAATTATTACAAAAGTAGAATTCATATATCTATACTTGATAGATTGGACTTATTGAAAGTATACTCCAGGGTGACATGGTTTGTGATAACAGTAAATTTTTTTCCTAAAATATAGTTCTTAAACTTCTCGAGAGAAAATATGATGGCTAGTAATTCTGCATATGTAACTATATAATCCACCTCTACATTGTTCATTTTCCTACTTCCAAATTAGATAACATGATCATATCCATTATCATCCCACTAAATTAATGTGATCCCAAGTGTGATTTCAAATGCATCTATGTAGATAAAAAATATCTTACTCTAGTCTAAATTATTCAACACTAGAGCAGTGATTAGGGCCTTATTTAGTTCCTCAAATGCAACCTTAACTTATCTCCTTGGTCTATGGAGTATATGCTTCTTGAGGAATTTTGTTAATGGTAGTGTAATCATTGATAAAATATTTATCAACCCCCTATAATATCCCACATGGACCAAGTATCACAAATTACTCTTGTTACTCAAAAATGGTAGCTCCTTAATCTTTGAAACCTTTGTAATACTGATTACAATCCCTTTTTCGAAGACTACATGACCCAAAAAGATACATTTGGTGCATCCATATATGCACTTTTAAAGATTGAGGCCTTTGTATCATCTAACCACTAAAATGACTTCTCAAGAGAAGCTAGATAATCTAACTTATTTTAAAAAATATAAAAATTATCTAATATTATTTTTGATAAAATTTCAATTATAGGGTTCAAATACCTTATTCATCAATCACTATAAATTTTCAAGTACATTCTATAACCTAAATGATATCACTTGATAGGAAAATATACCCATGGAGTGATGAAGGTTGTATTTAGATAGTATTTTTATATAAATTAACCCTAATTATAGGAGCTATAGCCATATACAAAGCTTTAGCACTCTTATGCTTCAACTTCATCCAAAATATAATATGATAAGTGGAGCAGATAGTGGTTTTCATTTGTAGCTTTATTTAGCTTTCAATAATCAATATAGACCCTCATTTCTTATTTTTATTCCTTATAATGATAATTGTAGGTAACCACTCTAAGTTATCTACTAGAAAAATGAAGCTTGCATCCAACAACTTGTCTATATATTCCTTGGATAATCTTGGAAATTTTTTTATTTATGTGATATCGCATTTGCTTCACAGGTTTAGCATCATCGATTAACTCTATCTAATACCTTACAAAAATATCTTCTCATAACTCTTTATGATAAAAATGAATAGATGAATATTCCTATGGAAGAGCTAGAATAAATCTTCTTGTTCATGCTCTTTTATTGAATCATTTATGTGTAAATTTTATAATTAGTTATCCATATCTTCTTTAGAAAATTGATTTGGGTGATCTACTAGAGCATCAGGAAGGATGTTATTGACTAAGATATCCACACAACTTTCTTCTTCATATTTTATATCCACCTCACTTGTACTAATATAACTTGAGGTTGTCTAGTCTCTTTATTTCTCTATTTCTATTGTACTCAATGTATGAGGTTGAAGCAACACATTATCTTAACTTGCTTGATACCTTGACCAATGGTCATGTACCCTTCACATTAGTAATTATGAGTATAGGATTTTTGTAACCATATCATTTTCAACAATATTGGATAGGCTATTGAACCATATTTAATAACTTGAAAATCTACCACATAGGTGAATCTCATAACTAAAAATACTACATTAGAGATTACTCCTATTGGCTTTGTTTTTATTTATTCAAGGATCTCAAAATTAAGCTTGATTGATGATCTATCTCTAATCCTAATGTCTTCAAAGTAAAAGTTACCATTATATTAATAGTGGCTCCACCATTTAAAATAATATTATGAATAGAAATATCTTTGCACAATACTTCAACTTGTGGAGCATATGGGTCAACCTCTATACCAACCGCAATGATTTTGACTTTCCTCCTTTATCTAGAATTGATTTTATTATGTAGCCCCCTTTTACTTTTTAATGATAATGTTAGTAGTTGTACATACGTGATGTTGCTCATTTGCTTTGATAAATCCTTCATGATTGAGTATGATGATTGGCCTATTGAGATTAGAAAATATTGAGATCTCAAAATTTTCTACCCTTTTTGAGCTCTTATTTATTCTTCTTGGACTTCATTCCTTTTTTTGGAGTCCTATCACGAGCTTGATTTATTATTATAACATAAACTTCTTCTTTGCTATCTTTAAAAAGACTAATAATGTTAACTAGAGTTTTTTCATTATTAGTACTCTTTGTTCCTAAATTCGATGTCATATTAGGGTAATTTATCTTTTTATTCCCTTTCTCTTTGCACCCATAGCAAACTACCTTAGACAAATTCTTTCTAACACCTTTATGTGTAGATTAGATTTGTTGTGTTCTTATTTCCTTTTCTTACAACAAATTTATTATAAGTTGTCCCTTTTTTTATTAGATCTTCTACTTCACATAAATAATTAGACATAGATAAAATTGTTATTACTATTATTGTTGTTTATTATAGAACCTAGTTAGCATATATTATTGGTGGTGGAACTAGCTCCTCCTCTAAACTCTCCTCTTGTCACTTGGTAACCTCATACACATGATGGATAGTGGCAATTTGCTCATCCTTGATCCTCAACATCATTTTTACCTTTAGATCTACAATATAATACTTAAAAAGCATGTTATCCACATCCTCCATGAGATCATAAGGAAATTTATCCTTTTGTAATAGGACTTCCACCTTCTTTTGAAGCTCCTACACTCATGCATAGTAGTCATGAACTTTCTCTTTAGGTTCTCAAAGTAGTTATGTTATATTGAACATCAAACTAGAAAATTAGTATGAGTTGTACTCATCAATTATCTATTCATTGATCTTATCTTGTAAATTATTGATTTGATCCTCTTCTATCATATACCATATTAAAGTAGCACCATCTAGAAATATTGGAAGCAACTCCATCCATTGCTCCTTCTATATTAAGCCATTACATATGTCTTAGCATATTCAAAATATTGAAGATAAAATATAAGAATTTTTCTTATCTTTACTATAGCCTTAGAACCCCAAGTACAACTCTTCTTGGTGAAAGACCCAAGTGATCATGTTTTTTATTTGACTATAAAGTACTATGAATACTAAATTTACCAGATTTTGTATATCAGTTCTTTACTCTTATGCTTTGATTATAGACACATAAATTAGAACAAGAGAAAATAATTGGTAGAATATGATGGGAAAATAAAAAACCATCCACAATATCACCAAAACACACAATTGTTGACCGAAATTTATTGAATAATAATACCCATGAATAGAACAAAAAATTTCTATAGGAAGATCAACTATGTTATATTTTGATGAAATATCCATGAGAGATAATAGTCACAAGATGTAGAATAACATGCAAGAAAGTAAATATACTAGATGAATGAAGTATGCTGAAATGTAAAACATATAAAAGATTACAATGTAGCTATGGAGGAAGTGAGCACTCCATTAACAAAGCTAGAAATCTACATCACATCCAGCACCAGTAAATGGTGTGGAACACAGAACAACATAATTCACTAACCTATGCTATCTGATGATATCCCCCTATTGTCCTATATATCTATCTAAGAGGTCATCCTTATATATGCAAAATAGGATTCTTGCCCAACACTCTATCTAGTTGTGCATAAGACACCTTGCACATATACAACTTGCACATTGACACTTTTCCATTTATTACATTTCATGAAGTCACTAGATAACTTGCACATGAATTAATCTAGGTATATACCTTGAATAATATATTATTTGGGTATTGAATACTTTAGTATTCAATATGGATTTTCTTCATCTTCTTTTACTTGGTCTTCATAGTCTTCTTATTTTACATTATTTGTATTCAGGTTTGGCAGGTAAATTTTGTTTTTAATGATGCAAAGTAACTTGTATCTAGGACTTCTATTCTCATTGGATAATTTTTGACATGTTTAGATTCATCGTGTATCCAACCACCTTTGTAGTCCTCCTTTCAATTATCTTCATTTGATTCTGATTATTGATGAACAAGTAGGGCATGATGCAATTGTCCTCTCATTCCTTTGTGCTTGCCTTTTTGGTGTGCTTATTTTTCCTCTATTGATTTAATCCTCATGTATTTATTCCCTTTTGTATGTCTCTTATTATTTTTACTTCTTATCTTCCTGTGATTCTACTTTGATGTAGGTGAAACCTCAGCTTTAAAACAAGTTAGTCTATCATCACAAAAGTATTATTCTTTAACATCAGCTTGTTTCTTGTGTTGAGTAAGTATGAACATAATTAATGATAGATAAATCATCAAATATTATTATAGAGAAAAAATAACCAATTTTTGTGAGTTCCACCATGCTATGAAGAGAATTTTATGAAGATATTTAATCCATGTAGTAAAGTTGCCTTATTTGGATTCCTTAAGAAATAAGGAGAATTTCAGCTTATCATTAGAAGATAGATACTTGTATCCTTATAAAGTATCTATTAGGTTTTGGTAGTAGAATTCTACTTCATGAAATAGTTCTTCATTCTTGAAAACTTTCCTCAAAATATCATCCATAATGCTTCTTTGGAATTGAAATTTGATAGGACCGTAATAGTCTTATCTTATGATTCCCTAGTGATAAGAGTATTATGTAGTGTTTTTTGTAAAAATATAGTTCAATTTTGGTTGATTTTGTACAAGTTTTGCAAGAATAAAAATTCAATTTTCAACACCTTATTACTCCTAATTGAACTATGCACTATTTTATTTTTGAAGAGGTTTTGATGTTGGAATTATTTTATCATATTTTTAGAAATTTGAAACAAGAAAAAAAAATTATCCAACCTTAATAAAATCCCTTAATAACCTCTTTTATACCCATTTCATTATTTCTAATTTCCAAATAAAATAAATTTTATGGAGTAATCCTTATGACTCCCACATTTAGAAAATTAAAGAAATGAAAATAATATTTGCAATATAGTTTAATCCAATTAGAATTACTTAGTCCTCCTAAGTAAGATTACAAATATTAAAATAATAAGATAAGTAACCCCTTTAGCTTTCAAAACCTAAGTTTTAACCTTAGTTTATAGTCCTTATAACTCCAACTTATGAAAGCAATAATAAATATGATTTAGACCATACCTTATGGATGCAATATCTCCTCAATATTCGGTGCTTTCTATGACTAAGTATAACCGCATATAAGAGGTATCTTGAGAACTTGGTTTAATGGAGATTATATGTAATGGCTTGATGTGAATATTGTACGTATGACATTGAATGTTGACCTTTCTAAATGGAGAGATTTTAATGCTCCTTTCCCATATCTTCCATACTTCACTTCGAATATTTTTGCTGGTTCGCTCACCCCTTGACTGTGCTATATTTCTCCTTCAAACATATTTGATTACACTTCACTCTTGCATGATGATCTTGGACTTAAGATGTATTTTAAGAACTATTGATCATAGGCATTGTGACAAGTATCACATTTGTTACAAGTGACCACTACTTTATTCATATAACACTCCAAAACCTTTGTTCAACATTTCTTTAATAAATTTGATAACATATGGACGCTTTGTGTGAAGTTGGTGGAGAATACCTAGTGGCACATCATTACTTGTAACTCCTTCATAGAAGTTTCTAGAATGTTGGGAGGAATGATGACCAGAATGCCAAGTATTATTTTTGCATGAAGACCATTATTGTAGCACCCTCGAAGATGGATATTATAACTCTATAACCCCTTTTATTTGCAATTTTGCTTGGGTAAAAATTAAGATTTCTTATTTGTAGGTGGATGGACGATGCGCTATGAAGCTGGGAAGATATTTTGACATTTCCTTTGGTGAGTGGTCTTCTCCAAGATAGAGACCACAAATGTAACACCTTTCCCTCTTTATTTTATTCCTCCAAACATATTGATTTACCTATTGATATTTTTATGTCTTTTTTTGAGATTGATATGCACTCACTTATCTACGTAAATGTGGCTCATGGATGATCTAAAATGAGCTTTGATTTTCTAATTACGTACATCCAATATAAGCCCTTAAATGGCTCCTTCTAGCTTGGGAGGAAGAGTGTTGACGTCCGACCTTTGTTGGCTATTCCTTTCCCTGTAGAAAAACATGCCCTAATTTAGCACTTTCAAATATGCTCTTATGCTATCAAAAAACATATTAGAGTACTGCAAGATAATGTATTATATTTTTTACAATAGGGCTTCTTGATATACCTTCTTTTGCACTCTATTTCTAGATCTTAAATTCTGGTTTTGTGGTAGATTTCTTGCAATACAAGGGTTTGAGGTTATCTTTAAAAATAGACACATCTTTCCTTTTTTACTTGGACACTTTTGATAACAAATCCAAAATTCAATACCAGTAGATAGAAGCTTTTTTAATTGATGTAAATTTTTTTCATTCTTTTTCCTTGCATTCAACTTGTAATGCTTTTTATTTTGAGACTCACCAAGTCTCACTTCATAAGCTTCTATTTTTGTTTTTGGTTAGTTAAATTCTTCTCCAATATACTAGAGAATTATAACCCTTTTGGTGGCTTCTATTTCCCACTTCAAGTTGCAAATTTTTGTTCTTCAATAGTGTCTTTATACTATTGATACAAATCAGACTTTGTGCCTTTTAGGAAACACAAAACTAATTTTCTTTTTGAGAGTGGTATAATAGTACAATTTTATTTTAATGCACCAATATTACACCTTATCACTCCAATCAACCCTCAAATTCATGCACTAATAATCTAATGCAACTGATCAAGAATAACCTAAAATGAATCTTTAGGAGTTATTCAACAATTTCACTACAATCAATGTTGTAGGACTTAGTCTTATTTTTTTCAAAAATAGATAATAGGTAGTTGATAGAAACTAATCTAAAATCTAATCAACTCCTAGTAAATGTGCAATTCAATCCTTTAAAAGAACTTGATTATATTTGTACTTTAGAAAATTGTAATCTCATTTACTTTTTGTAACTTTCATCCAATATACAGGTGCTCTAATAAATTTGATAAATAGTTTAATTTAATGAATATTTTTTTACCATAAGTTGCATACCTTTTTCTGTAGCTCATTTCCAATTTCTTCTTCTCAAATTTGGCATTCCTTTCCAATTTCTTCTTCTCAATTTTTGTACTCCTTTCCAATTTATTCTTCTCAGATTCGGCATTCCTTACCAAATTCTTCTCTTGGGCTTGTTGTTGGATGGAAAAAATTGTACCAAGTCCTTCACTATCAGGGAATTCACCTAGATAGTGGATTTCTCCAATGAGTTCTAAAAAAACTCTCTTGATCTTGAGCAAGGCTCTCATAGCCTTTCTTGGATGCTTTATGAGATATTTAGAAGGTATTTGATCTAGAAGCTTCTGATGGTCCTCCTTGAGACATTTTATTCAACCTTCTACTTATGGAAGTTTCGATGGTAATATCTTCTATTGGATCTTTCGATTCTACTACTTTTGACTTAGAGCAAGACTCTCCTAGTCCTTTTTCTTCTTCTTACAAGATTGGAAGTTATTCAATGAGATATTCTCCTGATATATTCTATTTTGCTTTAGGATAAGTTGATTATGAAGAATATGCTCTTCCCATATTTATTGTAGGAAGTCTCCCAAATCATTGAATCTTCTATTCTTGCAAAAAATATATTAGTAGTGAAATATTTAGTCTACTTATGAATAAGATATTCTTATCGAATTCTTATTAAGGATCAAGGCTTTTATGGCCTATTTTAATGTCAAGGCTCCTATGGCATTTTTAGTATCAAGACTTTTATGGTTTCTTCTTCAAGGCTTCTATAGTATTTCTATATCAAGGCTCTTATGTACTGTTATTTAACTATGGAATTTTACAATCCAACAATGGATATATTCAATATCTTATATTTACCATGATTCTTCATTTAGAAGTCTTCTTTCATAGTATTCTTCTCTTGCATTATGAGCTAACCTCTACACTATGAGGGCACACTGACCATTGGGTAATGATGTTGGAGTCTCCTAGATTTGTGTTGTAGGAGTCCCAATCCTCTGAGGATTAATTTATTATAAAAAAATGTATGCATCAGTTAGCAAATTCTAGATGATCTGGATGATCTTCACTAGATTTGTCAATATAGTGGATTGAAATGTTGAGTCATGGTCTTCACAAATTTTCATAACAACTTAGTGTAAAATACTCTAGACAAAAATGATCTTAGTATTTTCTAAAACTGATATTCCTTTCAGTCCTATATTTTTTACTCTCCCAAAATCTATCACATAGATACTCTTGATATATTTTTCCAGTGGTTGGTCTAATGGTGCATTAGTTTAAAAAAACTCTCAAGTAAACCAACAATGGAAATTTCTCTATTGACCTACACAGACTACATATATCATGGCTATGATACCATTCTAAGATTTTGATAAATGAGCCATTAGAGATAAAAATCATGAGATGTAGAATAACATGCAAGAAAGTAAATATGCTAGATGACTGAAGTATGCTAAAATATAAAATATATAAAATATTACAATATAGATATGGAGGAAGTGAAAACTCTATTAAAAAAGCTACATATCTACATCATATCCATCACCATTAAATGGTGTGGAACACAAAATAATACAATCCACTAACCTATGCTATCTGATTATGTTCTATGACTTTTCTATCTATCTATCTAAGAGGCCATTCTTATATATGCAAAGTAGGATGCTTGTCCAACACTCTATCTAGCTATGTATGTGACACCTTGCACATTGAGACTTGTACATTTATTACATTGCATGAAGTCACTAGATAACTTGCACAAGAAGTAATCTAGGTATGTATCTTGGAGGATACATTTATATAACCCAAATGATGAAATAGATATTATTTCCAACAAACTAGTGGTAAAAATTTGTAATAAACCCAATAAATAAACTTTATCATTTAGTATTCTAGAGTTACCATGGTAGATATTTCATATGATGGATTCATTATGATTATATGATCTAGGTTTCTAGAATGATGGACTATTTTATGTGCTAGAGTGGAAAGTATGATGCATTATGTCATTAGGGTGATTGATTACTCCATGTTTATTTTCTATAAAACATAGATTTAATGAAATATTATGGTGACGCTAACAGTTTTATATTGTTATAGGAATATAGTTTCTTGTGAGATAAAGGACTTAACCATGAGAAAGAGATACCACAAAAGTAAAAGGATGTATTTGTTTACTCATTTGATAGTATTTTGTTAGCTATGTTTCTTTTTTGGTTGATATAAATGAGATTAGCTAATGATGGCGCTATTGCTTTAACATTATTTCAATTGGAATGAGATAAGTATTTGAATATATTTAATGACACTTGAGGATATTTCGCTAATAATATTATGAATTTTTTTTTGTTCTAAATCAATGTAAGGAATTATGTTGGGAGAATTGAACTTTCAGAGGGGATTGTGTAAATGTGGTATTTTATTTAATTAAACCATATTGTTACTAACTCAAATATAATTTATTGCTAGGTTAGCCACTTAGGAATCAGATGTATGTGGTTTCCATATAGGGCATAGATTGGAATGAAAAATATATTTTCACAAAGGTCATTAGTTTTTAACTCCATGATGCTTCTGAGTAAGAAGGAAAAAATGGTGTGATTGAGGAGTTATAAACTATCGATGATATAGCCTATGAAGAAGGAAAAATAGAAAGGGGAGAAAGAGCTTTGTAGGGAAGAGAGAGAGAGAGAGAGAGAGAGAGAGAGAGAGAGAGAGAGAGAGAGAGAGAGAGAGAGAGAGAGAGAGAGAGAGAGAGAGAGAGAGAGAGAGATAGAGATAGAGAGAGAGAGCAATGGCATTCACTAGAATAGTTGGAAAAGAACCATTCTAAACTGAGAGAACTTGTAGTTAGATTCCATTTTTGAATCCTTTATAGTTCTTTTGAATTATTTTGAGTAGTTTTTAGTGTATATTTATGTGTATGTTATAGTAGAAATGAAACATCATTTCATTTAAAAAATGTATATCATGTTATTTGATAATCCTTTAATCTACCTTGTGATGTTGGACAAAAATTGTAAGTTATTCATTCAAAATTTGGGGAACATAGAACATATTCCATTGTAACTCAAATATATATTTATTAGAGGATAGATGTAGTGTTAGAAGTTTTAATGTCAAAATTTACTAGTGTATCCAATAGAATAATTTTATTGGGTAGATTTTGGAAAGGAATAGGAAGATTTTGGTAAAAAGTAAACCACCCAGGTGCATGGTCAAATAATGTTAATACCAAGGGGTCTTCACCAGCCAAATAAAATATGATTATGGTAAAAATATATTATTTTCATTTAAAAGGTAATTTGAGACATCAATGGATATTTCATTGGTGAATTAATGGATTTTAATAGATGAACTCCTTTTGACATTTGAGGTATCTTAGAATATGGTAGTTAAGAAATAATATTATACCTAAGTAAATATTATTTGTAGTAGGTGATTATTACTAAGCAAGAGTGCTTTGAGAGAGTTTAAAAATCTTTGGTTGAAGATATGATTTAGAAGAAATTTATGGAGATATTTAAATATGTTGTTTAACTATAGATGCCATCCAATATTTCTCTTAAAATGATGGATCATTACTACATAGAGCTTTGTTTATTTTTCTGGTAAGCACTTTATTTCAATTATTTTTAGTTATGCTCCATAGGATGGGACTATTTCAAAGGGACTATGTCAAAGGTGTTTTAAGTAATAAAATTACCTTAATTTCAACCGTCATTCATAAGTGATCACAAATTTTATCTTTAACTTCCTTTGAATTATCCCTAGCATAAGAGTATGCTCTAATAAAAGGGCCTATTATTAGATATTATAGCTATTGTGAAGCACTGTTGTAGCAACATTTCATATACTAGATATTTTATAGATGGGGTTATCTCTCGTATTGGTTTTGGCCATTCAGGATCAGGATGTAGTTTTAAGACTCCTAGTAATTTTAACAATAGAAGAAAAAACCATGGCTGGGAAATGATGACTATCCAGTGACAATTATTTAAAATTATATCGGTTATATAGTGAATCTAACATGATATTGAATTAGTACAAATTGATACTTTTTTCTCTCAAAAAACTTTTGGAAGTAGAATCTGCAGGGTAAGGATATCCTTTGGATTACATAGGGTATGCCTTGGGATACTAGAAAGTACCATGTGTATCTTGTTGAAGGAAAAGATAATTTTTTTTGCCAAGGTCAAGTTGGAAACTATTGTAATAGATTATCTCCATAATAATATGAGTGGCCTATTGAGAACAAAGATGTTTTCAAGAGCAGTATACAATTTTAGTCGAGTTAATTGAACATATGGGTTGAATGATTAATCCATTGTGAATAACTATAAATGATAGTACAAATACTTAGTGGGTTGTGATAATCAAGGATGTTGTTATACTTTGTAAGAATTGAACTTTTATTTACAAATTCAATAAATAAGTAGACTTTGAGGTTGGGTTTTCCCTACGAGGTTTATCCCAAGGTAATTATGTTGTTGTACAATTTGTTGTGGTTAAATATTTATGATAATATGATGCTATTGCAAATGATAATAGAATTTGTTTGATTTTATTTTCTAGAAATAGATGAATAAACCATTATGAACATGTAAGTTGGTTATAATTTCTAAAATTTATTATGTAATCCATGATTTGATTATGGGATTTGTATTAATATCTTTTCATTATATGGGAAAAGATACATTTTACGTTTGTGGAATATAATCAAGTTTGTAAATATTCATGTTATCATAATACTTTTAATAAGTGGAAACTTTGTTAGGAATGCACAATCTACTTGGTTCAATATCTATTATTAACTAATGATTAATTAATATGATCTTGGAAACTCGCAAGTTACATAATAAGCTAGACTTTTATACACATTTTGTTTAGAAGATCATGTGAGTAAGAGTAAATAGATAACTCAAGTGTAAAGGTGTAATGCTACGTAGGATTTCCTAAGTTTTTGTTTCAAAATATATGTATTGTAATGAGACATAGCAATAGAATGACTAACTCATCATGTGGATGAGAGAATGGTCAATTCTAGATTGCTCCTAGCACCAACATAGAAGGAATTATATGGTGTGATAAGGAAATTGTACCTTTTCCAAAATAATGGAAGAGGGCTAAAAATAGCTCATTGAATCATAAATAAGAAGGATGGTTTAGGAATCTAGTGACTTCACCTAGTACACTTACATAATCTAAAATATGTAAGATGTAGAGAATGGGAAGTATAGGAGAAGATATGAGTGGAAAATCAATTAATATTCTAATGCATTAACTTAGATTAGCTTTTCGATAAGATTAGAGTGAAAAATAATTAACTAGGTGAATGTTAAGGTCATATTGTAGAAATTAGGTTGTAACATTTGATATCAAAGCACAGTTCGTATAGATGTACATTACTTACATAAAACTTAGAAGATGGTGTGTAACAAAATACATACCCATGTAGGGATCATACTATATATGAATATACTACCTATTAGAATTCAATTCAATTTGACTAGCTAGGATAACTAGGTGCATGGTTACTTATAGGAAAAATAATTTAAAGATGAAACTATAAACTGATTCCTCCTATCTCTCCTATGTGTGGCTAGGGACAATGCCACCCAAGAGAAGAAAGATGGATTTTTTCCCCATATATAAGGTAGATATGATAAAATAATGTAGATATTGGGACAACATAAATAGGTATAAATATTTCTAATAATGGGAGGTATGATCTTACTATAATAGTTGCCTTACTAAGGGAACATATGGAAATATAGAAATAACTATTGGAGGATATATGTGATAAAGATTCATAAGCTATAAATTCTAGAGTGGGATAAGTGAATGGAACCCATGCAGAGGTATAACAAACTAGAATTCGATTAGAGGTAGAATTGGGTAAGGATATGCAATATATAAAATATTTCAAGTTCAATAGAGAGGAAGATGGTGATAAAATTAAAGCTTGGTTGAAGGAGATAGAGACCTTCTGCAATATGAAGAAATATGCCACTAGCAACCAAATATCCT
Organism: Wollemia nobilis; assembly: GCA_028583015.1. Classification (NCBI taxonomy): domain Eukaryota; kingdom Viridiplantae; phylum Streptophyta; class Pinopsida; order Araucariales; family Araucariaceae; genus Wollemia; species Wollemia nobilis. Next base: position 22,389,936 of record JAQPPZ010017235.1, read on the forward strand.
ATGCCACTCTACACCTCCAAGGTATTAGTTTGGATTAGTTGTAAATGTTAAGTGAGGAAAAAAGGAATTGAGGTGGTAGTTGATCTAAAATGGGAAGAATTTGTAGTATATTTTTAAGGAAAGATTTCTCGTTGAACATTTTTATACCAATAAATTTGAGGAACTCACCAATATTAGACAATTTAATAATATGGTGGAGGAATATTACAAAAAAAATTATCAAGATATTAAAATATGTGCCTGCATACAATGAGAATATGAAGATTCATAAGTTCATTCTATGAGCATATTTCATAATTGGGTATGAAGTGAACATGAGAGAACCTAATACTCTTTAGAAGACCTATGATCTAGCTAGGAAATATGAAATGTATCTTAAAACCTAATATGACTATGAAGGGTTAGATGAGTATGGTAGAGAGACACTGAGGAAAAGAAACAGTGCAAACTTCATGAAGTGGGAAGGGGAGCAAGCAAATAAGAGATTCCTTAGATAAGATAAAAGGAATGATATGAAGCAAGGAAAGTTCAAGAAAAGGTTCCAAGGGAAGAATAATAATCCTAATAATCACAAAATTAGGAATAATAAACCACCATAGGTCTAGTCCAATCCTCCATTAGCAGTACAAGCAGAAGGACAAAAGCAAAAAACTCACCTAGGACCTAAGGATGGATGCTTTTATTACGGTGGACCAAACTATGCCAATAAATATCCATATAGAATAGGACCAAGTTCGAAAGGTATAGAACTATTTTATAAAGAGACTACACAAGGAACCTTCATACAAGATTTATGAAATGATCAAAAATTAGAATCTGGAAAGACAAGCCATACCACTACTGATAAAAGGTAAGATATTTGGTAAAAATATTAGAATTTTGATTGATAGTGGTGCCACAGATAGCTTTGTTTCCACTAGCTTAATTAATGATATACCAAAAAGGCCAAGAATATATGCACATGGATGGAAGGTAAAGTATAGCTCATGATAGACATACTTTGTAGATTAGCGTTACCCTATTACTGAAATTATGTTACCTAGTGGTACAACAGGAGGTTGAATTTATGTATCACAACTACATAATTTCGATGTAGTCCTAGGTATGGATTAGTTACAATTACACAAGTCTATGATCAATTTCTAGGATAGGTGGATTGAGTACTCTAAATATGGTAGGAAAGTACATATGGTGTATATCCTACAAGGGACTTTTTAATCCTAGATCCTCTCCATAATGCAATTTAAGAAGGCAATGAAGAGAGGAGGAATGGTTTATGTAGTGAAGTTAAATAAGATAGAATATGAAAAAAAGCAAGAGGTGTTTGAGAAACATCCAATCCTACAGGAGTTCAAAGATGTATTTCTAGAGGATTTACTTGGATTATCACCTAAATGTGAATTTGATTTCACAATTGAACTTCCACTTGGAGAAGAGCCTATTCATAGAGCTCCTTACATAATGAACCTGACTGAGATGCAAGAGATGAAAGTGCAATTACAAGGATTGTTGGAGAAGGGATTAATTAGATCGATTGTGTCACCATGGGATGCACCAGTGTTGTTCATCAAGAACAAATATGGTTTTTTACATTTGTGCATAGATTATAAGATGCTTAACTAGGAAACTATTAAGAATAGATATCTCTTACCTCGTATTGAAGATCTTTTTGATCAGTTGAAGGATGCTACCATCTTCTCAAATATTGATCTAAAATATGGTTATCATAAATCATAAATTCATGAAGAATATACTCATAAGATAGCTTTTAAAACTCGATATGGACATTATGAGTTTATTGTCTTGCCTTTTGGTCTATCGAGTGCTCCAACAATATTCATGAACTTGATGAATAGTATTTTTAGGAAACTTTTGGAGTGATTTGTTCTTGTGTTCTTGGATGATATTTTAATATATTCCCAAGATAAGTAAAAGCATGAAAAACACCTTATGATTGTACTAGAGTTGTTAAAAAGGAATCAATTATATGGGAATATGTCTAAGTGTGATTTTTATATGTTGAAAGTGCAATAATTAGGACATATCATATCAACAGAAGGAATAGCTATGGATCCCAGAAGATAGAGACCATATTGATTTGGCCACCACCCAAAAATATGACCGAATTGTAGAGCTTAATGGGTTTGATTAGATATTAAATGTATTATGTGAAGGATTACACCAAGATAACCGCTCCAATGACTAACCTTTAGAGGAAGGGAAAGGATTTCAAGTGGATGGATAAATGCGAGGTAGCTTTTGATATACTCAAATAAAAACTCACTACATCTCCCATACTAAATATACTATACCCTCAAGGTATTTTTTTGTATATACAGATGCATCATTGGAAGTTTTAGATGGAGTTCTCTCATAGGAAGAAGCGGTAGTAGCTTATGGTTCAAGGAAGCTGAAACAACATGATCAAAAATTGGTAGCAGTTGTTTTTGCTCTTAAAATTTGGTAACATTATTTAGTAGGGAAACCCTTTGAGTTGAGGATAGACCATAAAAGTCTAAGATATATATTTACTCAACCCAACATGAATTCCAGGTAGAAAAGGTGGATGAAATTTCTTGTTGAATATTATTTTTGCATTGAATACATCAAAGGGAAGGAAAATAAAGTCACCAATATGCTTAATAGGAGAAGACACAACGTTTATGACTCACATCCATGTTGACTTGATGGAACAAGTCAAGGGAATGCAACATCATGATGTGTTTTGCAATCAAATTCGGTAAAGGATAGAAAGTAAACTTGATGAAAATAAGGATTTCAACATCAAAAATAGTTTCTTATGTTTTAAGGATAGGTTAGTAGTTCCTAAGGTTGGTTATCAGAGTAAAATGATAATAAATGAAGCATACAAATATCCATAGTTTGCACACCTAGGTGAAAAAAACATTTTACTTACCAAGAATGAAAAATGACATAACCGAATTTATCACCCAATGTATTGAATGTTACAAAGTAAAGGCAAAAAACAAGCATCTTGTAGGATTTTTGTATCCTCATAATGTGCCTACTCAAAAATGGCATACAATTTTTATGGATTTTATTGTAGGTTTTCCAAAGAATAAGTTTCAACATGATACAATTCTAGTTGTGGTCGACAGACTAACCAAGGTTGCACATTTTATACTTAGAAATACCAAGGATGACATTGTGGTTATGGCCATTAGATTTGACAAGGAAATATTCAGACTTCATGGTTTTTTGAAAGTGATTATTTTAGATAGAGACGAGAATCACATCCAATTTTTGGTAAGCTTTACATCATGCTATTGACACTAGGTTAAACACCAGTTCCACATATCACCCAGAAACTAATGGGAAAACTAAAAGGATGAAATAGGTATTGGAGGATATGCTTCACATGTATTGTATAAATTAGAAGATTTGTTGGGAAGAATACTTGCACTTGATAGAATTTTCTTACAATAATAGTCATCACTCGACCTTAGGCATGGAATATTTTAAATATTTATATGGTAGAAGGTGTATGACACCATTTTCATGGGATAATATAGAGGACATGGTTGTTATTGGACCAGACATTGTTAAATAAATGGAGTAGCATTTAAGGATGATCAGGGAAAGGATGAAAGAAACCAAAAATTGATAAAAAAGTTATGTCAATATTAAGAGATCACCAAGATATTTTTTAGTGGGTGATAGGGTGTTTTGAGGGTAAGACCAAGGAAGAGTGATATTAAGTCCACAAAAGTAGATCCTTGTTTTGTTGGACCCTTTGAAATTATAGAAAATATCATTCCTATGGCATACCGATTTGTCTTACCATCTAGTTTGTCAAATATTCATGATACCTTTCATATTTCATTACTTAGAAAATATGTAGCTAATCCTGGTCATGTGTGGAATTTTTCTAATTTGTAGATGATGAATCTAGATGTTATAGAGGTTCAACTAGTAAAAATCCTTGAATTCTAATCCAAATCAATAAGGAAAGGGGTCTTAGATTAATGTAAGATTCAATGGGACCACTACTCTAAGAGAAACACTACTTGGGAGAAAGTAGCAGACATGTAGAAACATTTTCCTCACTTATTTGAAAATACTATGCAATGGTTGACTTTTATTTGAATTACTATGACACACAAAGGATTGTGTTAAGCCTAAGAGGGATCAGATGTCATGACCCTCCTCTTGGTAGACTTTTCATTTGATGGATTCATTATGATTATATGGTCTAGGTTGTTAGAATGATGGAATATTTCATGTGCTAGATTAAGAAATATGTATATTTTATGAAAAAGTTCGATGTATTTTGTTAGTAGAGTGATTGATTACTCCTTGTTTGTTTTATAAAAAATATAGATTTAATGAAATATTATGATATTTTTGATATTTTTTAAATTGTTACGAGAATATAATTTCTTGTGAGAGGAAGGACTTAACCATGAGAAAGGGATGCCAAAAATTAAAAGGATGTGTTAAATTACTCATTTGATAATATTTTATTAGCTATGATGTTTTTTTGGTTGATATAAATAAGATTAGCTAGTGATGGTGCTATTGACTTGATAATATTTTAATTGGAATAAGTGTTTGAATAGATATGACGCTTGAGGATATTTCGCTAATAATATTATGAATTAATTTTGGTTCTGCATCAATGTAAGGAATTATGTTGGGATAAGTGAACCTTCAAAGAGGATTGTGTAAATGTGGTATTTTATTTAATTAATCCATCTTGTCATTAAATTAGAGATAATTTACTACTAGTTTATCCACCTAGGAATCATATGTATGTGGTTTCCATCCAGGGCATAGAAAGGAATAAAAAAATTATTTTCATGAAGGTCGTCAATTGTTAACTTCATTATGCTTTCAAGTAAGAGGGGAAAGATGGTGTGGTTGAGGAGTTTTTCACCATTGGTGATGTATCTGGTGAATAAGGAAAAAGAAAAAGGGAAGAGAGAGCTCTTGGAGGGGAGAGAGAGAGAGAGAGAGAGAGAGAGAGAGAGAGAGAGAGAGAGAGCAATGGTGTGCACTGGAATAGTTGGAAAAGAACCATTCTAAACTAAGAGAACACGCAGGTAGATTCTATTTTTGAATGATATCTAGTTATTTTGAATGATGAGTAGTTTCTATTGCATATTTGTGTGTATGTTATAGTTGAAATGAAACAACATTTCATTTTAAAAAAAAATGCATATTGTGTAATTTCATAGACCTTTGTTCTACCTTGCGATGTCAGATGGAAATTGTAAGTTATTCATGTAGAATCTGGGGAATGTAGAATGTATTCCATTGTAATTCAACTATAGCTTAGTCATAGGATAGATGTAGTGTTGGAAGTCTTAGATTCAATATTTATTAGTGCATCCGACAGAATAATTTTATTGGGTATCTTCTAAAAAGGAATAGGAATATTTTAGCAAATAGTAAACCACCCAAGTGCATGCTCGGATAACATTAATACCAAGGGATCTTGACCAGCCACAACACATATGATTATGGTAAAACAACCTTTTAATCCTTTCCCAAATAATTTGAGACTTTGGTGGAGGTTTTATTTGTAAATTAATGGACTTTAGTAGATGAAATCCTAGCATATGATGTCTCTTATAATAGGGTAGTTAAAAAATAATATTATTTTTAAGTAAATATTATTTGTAGGTGTTACTTGTAAGTAAGAATTCTTTGAGAGATTTTAAATGTCTTTGGTTGAAGATATGCTTTAGAGTAACTTTATGATGATATTTAAACATCTTGTTTAATTGTAGATGCCATCCAATATTTCTCTTAGAAAGATGGATCATTGTTGCATAGAGATTTTTTTGGTTTCCTAGTAAGCACTTTATTTCAATTATTTTTAGTTATGCTCCATAGGATGTGACTATGCAAATGATATTGCATTAAAGGTGTTTGAATTAATAAAATTATCGGGTTTTTGACCATCGTTCACAAGTGATCACAGAGTTTCTCTTTAAATTCCATGGACTCGTCCCTGGCATAAGAGTATGCTCTAATAGAAGGATCTATTATTATATATTAAAGCTCTTGTAATAGATTGCTATAGCACCTTTTTGTATACTAGATCTTTGATAGATGGGGTTTACTCTGATATTGATTTTGGCCATTCGGGCTTGGGATGTAGTGTTAAAAATCCTATTAATTTTAACAACAGAAGGAAAATTAATGGCTATGAAAGAATGACTATCTGATGATGAGTTATTAGTTTTGTGTTGGTTATATAGTGAAGTTAACATAGTATTATTAAATTAGTATACTTGCTACTTTTTTTCTCAAAATACTTCTAGTAGTAAAATCTACAGGGTAAGGAAATCCTTTGGATGACATAGGTTATGCTTTGGGATGCCAAAAAGTACCATGTGTATCTTGCTGAACGAAAAGATGAAATATTTTTCTAGGATCAAGATGGAAACTACTATAATAGATTGTCTCCATAATAATAAGAATAGCTTATCGAGAACGAAGATGTTTTCAAGAGTCATCTATGCAATTTTAGTAGAGTTAATCAAACATATGGGTTGAATGATTAATCCATTGTGAATATCTATGAATGACAGTGCAACTCCTTAGTGGGTTGTGATAACCAAGGATATTGTTGTAATTTGTAATAACTAATTTTTTAATTATGAATTCAATAAAGAAGTAGACTTTGAGGTTGGGTTTTCCCTACAAGGTTTCTCCCATGGTAATTATGTTGTTGTACAATTTGTTGTGCTTAAATATTTATGGTAATATGATGCTATTGAAGAAGATAATTGAATTTGTTTGATTTGGTTTCTAGAAATATATGAATGAACCATTATGAGCATGTAAGTTGGTTATGCTTTCTAAAATTTATTATATAATCCAAGGGTTGATTACTAGATTTGTATGAATATTTTTTCATTATATGGGAAAAGATGCACTTTACCTTTGTGAAAGATAATCAAGTTTGGAAATATTCATATTATCATAAGACCTTTGATAAGTGGACACTTTGTTAGGAATACATAATCTAATTGGTTGTAATATTTATCATTAATGATTAATTAATACAAGCTTGGCAACATGCAAGTTACAAAGAAAATGTAATGAGCTAGACTTTTATACAAACAATTCCCTAGAAGATCGTGTGAGTAGGAGTAAATAGATAACTCAAGTATAAAGGTGTAGCGGTACGTAGGATTGCCTAAGTTGTTTTTTCATGAAACATGTTTTGCAATGAGACATAGCAATGGAATTACTAGCTCATCATGTGGATGAGAGGATGGTCGATTCAAAATCACTCCTAGAACCAATATAGAAGAAATTATGTGGTGTGAGAATGAAAACATGCATTTTTTGAAAGAATGAAAGAGGACTAAAACTAGCTCATTGAATGATAAATGAGAAGGATGGTTTGGGAATCCAATGACTTCACCTAGTACACTTACGTAACCAAAAATATGCAATATGTAGAGAACGAGAAGTCTAGGAGAAGCTATGAGTGGAAAAGAAATTAAGATTCTGATGCATATGCTTAGGTTATCTTTTCAATAATATTAGAGCAATAAATAAATGGGTTGTGACAACACAAATTAATACAACAAAACACAAAATTTTATACATTGATTCATTGTATTACAATACAATATTCTTGAATATATGTTTTTTATAGAATTTTATTTATTATCATTCACAAGTTTATTAATAAAATTGACTGTATGATACCTATAATTTTAAAAATAAAAAATATTATATATATTTGGGAGATTAATCCACTCCAGTTAGAGAATTTTAAAATAAAAAATTCATTGATTTAAAGGATATGATTAACATTTTGGAAAGGTGTCTAAGGATAGAACTTAGGCTAACAAAGATAGCTAGCTATGATGTATAAAACCTAATTTTTAGGTCATATATATTTGAAGAATGTAATATCATATTTGCTTGACATAAAATTACTTATTTTTTTAGGAATAATTGGATAATTTGTATATGATTGGATAGCCATACTTGGAATAAATATCATCTTTCACAAGGTGCCTAAAAACTAATTTATCATTTAATTTCTATATATTACGTTGAAGTAGGATGCTAAGTATAAATCGTAGCACAATGGAGAAACCCTTCAAGTGATTCAAACATTGATCTTCTTTATGAAAATCCAAAGATATACCAACTCATGTGTCCCAAAAAAATTAATATATTTAATTGTTAAAAAAAAAAATTCTCGAGGAGTTTACATAGGTTTTGGAACCTTGGACCTCTCAAAAATAAACCAAATCCCTTACTATTGTAGTAAGCCTACAACTAAAAATTAAACAATTTTAAATATTTCAATTAAATTTTTAATAAAAAAAGTTTATATGTATTTTATTAAATTGATAACTAAATTAATCTAATAGTTGTTTCTAAATATAATTCTAAGTAATTTATTGAAGTGGAAATATTTTTTCCTCAAGGTCATGTCCCTAGCATTTTTTTTTTTGAAGTAAGGAAAAATATAACTGACTCTCTAGGGTATAGCCACAAGGGGCCTCCTTCCATGTGATTTGAACTAAGATAACCAAGATGAACATTGGGGTGTGGAAATAGGAGTGGTTTTGTTATTGAATTTTTGGCTAACACCTATTAGATAATTTATATTTTTAAAATATTATTTGCATGATGGGACACTTGTTGAAATTTATTCAAACATTTACTTTTTCTTTAGTGAGGGAGCCCCTTATCAACAAGGGATAAAAAGAGACCAGAATTCAAAACCGAAACACATTAATTAAAAAATGTAGGGAAATACTTCATCTAGATTTGAAAATCATTTTAACTTACCACCTTGTTCACCAACATGTTAGATTCCTTATTTCCTTCTCTAAAAGTGTTCCTAAATTCAACACCTTCCAAATTCTTGATGTGACAACAAAAATCTTCTATTAAATCTACAATGGAACAGTGAGGGGAATGTTTTCCTTAGAAATATTATGACAGAAAGAGTCATATTCTATGTGTGATCCCTTGATAAAGCACTCAAGCTTCAACAAAAAAATTTACTAAACACCTTAGAAGTTAACAAAGGCCAAAAAAATAACCCCTTTGTCATCCTTGATGACTCCTCCAACCCTTGCGATGTAGGATACCCTTATCCACCCCATAAAATTTTAGTTTTATCTAACTTTGACGTAGAGGTTATCATTTGACAAGATATCTATAATTGAGGGATGGGTAGATTGCAAATACCTTCCAAATTTAGGATACCCAATTGTCTTGCAATATTACCTTCGCTATGGGACCATTGTTATATTTGATAGGGATTATGGAAATATTCTCTTCTAGGAAATTAAAATTTTTAGCTTCTACATGTAGGGGATAATTTTTAACATTCTTGAAGTCTCTATTGTTTCTTTTTTCTAAATACCCAAAAGAAAATATGACAAAAAAAGACCAACAAATTTTAAACAAAATATTTTGAAATGAGGAAATCCACTACAAACATAGGTCCACAATGTTATTAGGCATGACCCAAGTAAAATTTAATTTGATGAGAATAAGGTCAATAAATTCTAAGGATAAGGGACTCTCAAGAAATAAATTACTAACATTCTCCCGTGCAATTTCACATAGATAACACCTATTCAAAATGGGTAGGCCTATTTTGTGAGGGTTTTTAATACTAATAATTTTGTTCTGGGTGGCCAACCAGAATAAAAGTCAAATTTAGGTATAAGGTGTTTGAACCATATCTTACTAGATGGAAACTAGTCTTCTTTCTCATAAAACTAAAAAAATTAAGTATATTTAACCGTGAAAAGACACTTATTATCCACTTTTTAAATAGGGAAATAAGTTGATGGGTTAGGATTTAGGAGATGAATTATGATAATATTGGATAAATAACATAGACCATGAATTTTCATAGGGGAGAAGTTAACAATAAATAGAGTCTTCCAATCCCTTTTTCCATCCCTTACCTCAATAAATTCGATAAATCTAGGTCCATAGGATTGCACAATAAAGGGATCTAAGCAATTTATAATTTGGTCTCTAATAAAAGGCTCATTATGAATCCAACTATCTTCCCAAAAATTAACTTTTCTACCATCACAAATATTCCATATTTTTGAATAATAAAACTAGAATCAAGAAGGTGTTTCCAAAAAATAAAGTTCTTTGGATTGGCCTGAATATCAACTTACCATATTTGCCAAGATAATAAGCTATTAAAATATCAACCCATCCAACTTCATCCACTTTGAAAAAATTCCAACCTTATTTTGCAATAAGGGCTAAATTTATTTGTTTTAGTTTCCTAGGACCTAATCCACCCTTGCTTTGCCTGGAAAAAACATTCTTCCAATCCACCAGGAGAATTTTATATTTTTCTTCCATGCTTGTCCAAAGAAATGCATTTTGAAAACTATCAATCTATTGATAATTTTGTGGCATCTTAAACAATGACAAAAGAAGAATGAGATACTTTGGAAGGTGTACTTAACGAGTTGTGCCCTACCATATTGGTTTAGGAGGGTACCTTTTCAACTTGCCAAATTTATTCTAATCCTCTACACCACATGAAGCCAAGAAGAATCTTGTAACCTGCCACTAAGTAGTAAAATTAGATAAACGAAAGGGAGCTACCTAATGGAAAATTCAAATATTTTTATTATTTTTACCTATGTTTGGAGGGGGGTATTAAAAAAAACACCTTGCTCTAGTTGAAATTTATCTTTTATCTAGACACATCCTCATAATAAGATCGAATAAACTTAATCTCTTCCACTTCTATAATAGAGGATCTTGAGGTGAAAAAGTATCATTTGTAGATTGCTAGTGGGTTATGAGATTGTAAGATGAGGAAATATTTATACTTGAAATTAACCCCTTAGACCAGGCAACTTGAATAGATCTACCCAAGTATTTATCCATAATAAGAAATATATAAGGGGATAGGTGTACGCATTGTATTAGGTCTTGGAGGCTACTAAGCACAAACATCCTTTGATGAGGTCTATCCAATCAGGGTGAAAGCCAAATTTACCCATACCTTTAAACAAAAATTTCTAGGATACTCTATCATATGACTTATTCATGTCTAATTTCAACAAAATTCCATCTCGACCACTTTTATCTATGGAGTGAAGAAATTCATGAATAGAAATTGTGCCTTCCAAGATTTGTCTCCCTTTAGCAAAAGCCCCTTGGAAGAGATCAATAATATAAGGAAGAATGAACTTCATTATACTAGTTATGACTTTATAAATATTATTACACAAACTTATGGGCTTAAATTTATGGAAGGTATTATCTCCTACCAATTTAGAAATCATAACCAAAAAGTTGGAATTGATGAAACTGGGAATATGAAGGTTATTTTTAATTTCACCCATAGGATTATATATATCCTTCCCCACAATCTCCCAAAATGTTTGGTAAAAAACTATATGAAAACCATAAGGTCTAGAGGCCTTCTTATCAGCCATAGAAAACACTGTCTCTTTGATTTCATACTCTTTTAACGGAGTGATAAGACTAAAGTTCACTTGTTAAAATATTGAATAAGGAATACAATTTTAAAAAGAACTAGATGCCTCCTCATCTATAGGTGTCACCACTCCTAAGATATTTAAAAAAAATGTACAACATCCTCATGAATTTCGAAAATAGTTTCCATTTTAGGACCATACTCCTTAATAATTTTAGTAATCGTATTGAAACTGTTGTGTCTCAAGGTTGTGGAATTTTATTATTATATTTTAATTAATATTTTTTATTTTAGTATTGTCCATTTTCCTAAATTCATGAACTACTATCTCTTTTAATTTTGCATATAAATATTATAAGGAATAATATGAAAGTCATAAATATTATTAAAACTTGTCATATAGCATTATGGTGCCTTAGTTTTTGTAGATGTGAGAAGGGCACACCATATCCAAGGAACCTTATCATATGAACCATTTCTCTAATGTGATATGCATATTTATTTCCAAATGTATTATGGTCTTCTCATTCACTTTCTCATTTGATTATTGGCCCATTTATTTTAATATTATTTTCCATATTACTCTTATGCCATATGTCCACAAGAATATTTATACTTTTCGTATGTGTGACCATTTAAATAAGTTCACCTTGATTGGGTTTTAATTGATTGTGTTAAAGTCTCAAATTTTATAGTTCATTTAAAGGTACTTTATTGTATAATATTTTTTCACTCACATGAACTCACAACTTATTATTAATAATTTTCTATGTTTTATTTAATGTAATTATAAACTTGATTTTATTTTTATCATATCAATAGTATTATATTATTTTAATAAAATAATTGAAGCCATAACCTAGGATCGGCCTGGACCTCGAGATCAGTCTAGCCTCCCTTGATCCTTGGATCCTGCCCCGCACATTGGGCCCCCTATCTTGTGGCCCCCCATTTTCACCTTTCACGTATCCCTTGCACCCTTCCATTTCTCATTCTACCAATTTGACCCCTTTGAACTACCCCTTCCTCATCTCCATTTATCCCTGTCATCTTGAACCCCTCCCCTTGCCTCATAAACTTGTATCCCATCCTCATTTTTACCACTTGTACCCCTTTAAACCTAGATTTTCAAGGTTATCAATGGCCATACAGTGTTAGAACCCTTCGTACATCATGCTTGATAACAAGATATTTTTTTATTCTATTGGTGGTTTCATCATGCTTTTTCATGCTCTATTCAGGTGAATCGATCCTCACAATCTTGGATTACATATGACATCCAATCAGCATAATGCAAACAATGGTACCACCATAATCCCTCACATGTGCAATCCCAATATTATGCTTGATTTCCATGGTGTGTGTATCTGGACCACCTCCAAAATTCTTAGCAAATTTACCACCCCGAGCACTGCTCTTCCCCATAACAAGGTTGTCCATAGTGCCATTGTCAACTACTGTACCATTGTGGTACCTTCTTGCTATATATTTTAGGCTTCACTAGCTCGAGTACAACCCAATAAGCATTGACATCCAAAATATGTATTGATCCAATGTATTTCATATTTCATCTTCTTTGGAATGCACACTTTTTGGTCCTTTAAGAATCATCCTTAACCAAGTCTCCACCACATTACTTATTCATATTCCATTAACCACAACATCAAGTACCTTTGTCCCTGATCATCCATGGTCATCCTTGAGCCCATTGTGTTTTAGCTCAACCTTACCATTGAGGGCATTTTGAAGAGCCATAATTGCCTACCATTCCTATTGAAACTCATAGGCAATGAGGAAGATATTTCCAATACAATTATGAACACTTGGAATGGTGGTCAGGTCATATTTAAAGATCTCAACTTCACAACTAATGTTCTATTGCTGGTGGATGTTACCAAGATCCCTCTTGATAGTAGGAGCACTAGGCACAACAAACACACAATGGTGATGAAGATGGATTTATTTCATGAGAAAGATAAGGATCTTATCACTACTAATGGCGGTATCGAGAAGAAGAAGCTTCCTGGACCATGGGTTCATGTCATGATCCCCATCATCCAATAATTTACCATCATCATATTCATGGGCTCCAAGTTTTCCAACATTGAATCCATTGTGTGTTTTGTGCTACCCAAGTTATACTCAAAGGAACTCCATCCGATGTCATTGTGGGTGTTCTCTTCCTACCAGAAGTGGTGCGTGTTGATGGTGAATCCACACATTATGGTAGAGCCTTTCTTGAGGTACTATTTGGGAGTTCACATGGTAATTGAGGCAGATATTTCTTTGTTAGGATGGTGGGTGACCGGGTTTGTGAGCAATCCTAGAGTTATGGTCAAAATGAAGAAATCCTACACACTAGATATGGCCATGGATGACTATTTTCATTATGTGGGGTTGGGAGACCATATGACAAATTTTTCTTTCATGAAACTCTATAAGTAAAAATAAATATGCATTTACATCGATAAAAGAAATGATGTCTTTTTATCTGGTTAATATATACGAGCAATATAAGGTTAATGTATAATTTTTCTTAAAAGAGGTATACGTGGTACCTGTGAAGCTGGAGGTTGAGGCAGTAACTAGAGACAACTCTTGCTTTTCTTGATTTCCATAAAAATTATTTCATGCCATGAAATTTATAATCTATCAATTGATTTTTCATAGTACTATTACTAGGATATGATTTAAAGTCAAATTTATAACTTAAAATGAAAGGTCATAGCATCTACAAATTATTTAATAAAAATTGTGCTCTGTAAATTGTTTATGTATTTTTAGAATAATTTTAATGAGTTATATTTCAAGATATAATTCTCTATTGTATTTAATATATACATAAGTATTCCATATACATTCTAGCTATTCAAAAATCTATAATTAAAAAGATGTGAAATTCAATTTCTCAATTAAATAGGAAATGTATAATAGTAGTTAAATTATAATAATTTAGATAGAATCAAATACAAGTGAATCCATACATTCAATATAATAGATAATACAAAATTAATAAATTCAATCATATATACAAGGTTTGTATACAAGTATCTCAATATCTTCACTTCTAGCCTCTTTTTGAGCCCATGATATTACAATCCCCAATTATTTTATAAATCATAATATAAATATTTTAGCATTGTGCACCTATGCATGGATGTTGAAATGTTCCCATGTAATTATTTTAAGACCATGTTCTCAAACCCCCTCAATAATATCTTCCAATGTAACAAACAAAGACCTCATCTTAGCTCCTTCATATATTAACTATTAACAACATCGTTCTCCTTGAATCTAAAATTCTCTCCCAAACCATTGTTTACTCATGATGACCTACTATCACCATGTTGAAAATTAAAGCAATATATTTTATTCATTTTCAATTCATTTATACAAATAAATTCAATTGTATAATTTGGTAAACAATAAACTAATCAAAGAATTGAACAACACACTATTTGACTCTTTTAGCCACATAAAAATAACTAAATTGAGTTTTATATTCAATATTATAACACCCCCCTTGATATCAAACTCTTAATAGGGACACAGATACCAATAATTAAACTAGGACAAGCACAATAATCCACTCAACTACTTGATGAATCATGGAATATGACAAACTCTATGATCCATGAATTATAATGAATTGAATGTGCACAAAAACAACTACTCACACCTCATTGAGTTATCAATCAAGGATGTGGACATACTCAACTATTCGTTATTATACAACTAATGTGGACAGGGATACACACTCTACCCATCAAATAAATAGATACCTATTTTACCAAAATTTTCCTTCAGGGTTCACTACATTATTAATCCTTTGTGTCGATTATGATTGTGTTCATTACATTATACATCTTTTACCAAAATTTTCCTTCAGGGTTATAGGTTCCATTCTAGGGCCTACATGATGATCCTAAAGATCTTGAACTCTTTCTAAGAATGATCTAATTTTTGGATATAACCTAAAATTGAGACTAGAATCAAAAGCAAATAGACCTATGGATCCAATACCATGTTAAAAAAATGTAATATATTTTATTCATTATTTGTAATGCATTTATACAAAGATATATAACTGCATGATTTGGTAAACAATAGACTAATTAATTTTTCAACAAACTAATTAGATAATTGAACAATGCACTATCTGACTATTTAAGTAACCTAACAAATACTAACTTGAGTTTTATATTCATTATTCAATTACACCAAATAACACACTAGTAGACAATAACTTCGACTTTTATAAGTACATAAGTAACATGAGAATCCTATGGATGGGCAACCTATATAGAATCTCATGAAAAGTTATCTATTTACATGAGTAGAAAATACTTACTATATCAAGATAAGTGAATAATTTATACCTCATTTCCTAACCCTCTATAAAAAATTAATGGATTGAAATATTAATATGAATCCCCTTAAATTCTAATTGTTATACATATTTCAAGATATACTTGCGGTTGTACAAACCATAAAACACTTTTACAATGTTTGACATGAAGAACATATACTTTTATTAAGGGAGGGTGAATAGTATAAGACCAATTTTTACTTTCCTTTCCCAAACAATATTATCCAATATTATCAATGGCAATATCAATAGAAGTAGAGGCTCTGGAAGAGAAAACTAGGGCATCATTTGGGTATCTGAAGAGATTTCTGGTTACTGTGGATTTGAAGACAAGATTACTGCCTCAGGAGGGCCCAATGGGGACACCTATAGCTCCTCTTCTAGAGAGACATAGTTCTTTTGTAGATTTTTTAAAGGATAAATCTCCATCAAATACTAAAGAAACATAAAAAACTGCATTAAAAATTGCTCTTTAAGGCTGCTGGAAATAGATCAACATATCAACGAGTTAATGGATGCTTGCTACAGTCAAAATCAAGGCCAAATATTGTCATTGAGCAAAGTATGGTCAAAGAAATATTTTTATATAGATCCAATCATGATTTGATCTATAAATTCATGGGTATTCGCCCTACCCTAATTTTTTTGTATTCTTAGGTCCGACAAAATTGGGAGCCTCTTGGTGAGTATTCTTTGTGGTTTATTAGCAATGGATATTTTATTGTTAGTTTTTATTCACTTGCTAATATAAATAGGGCTTTCGAATCAAAAAATAGGAATCATGGTCCAGTAGGATTATTTTTTCAACCCTAGAGAGTGGGATTTGATCCTTGAATTGAACCCATGGCTGTCTTGGTTTGGATATGTTTTTATGCACTTCCAATGGAGTTTTGGAATGAGCACATATTGGAAATTATCAGTAATTCCTTTGGAAGACATTTGGGTATTTCCAAAGACACAATAGAAGGAAACACAACTGTTTTCGCAAGATTATGTGTGGAAATGGATCTTAGCCAGCCTCTATCGATAGAGGTGGAACTTAAACTTATAGGACTATCTTGGATTCAACAACTGGATTATGAGGCATTGCCATTCAAATATAGAGTTTCCCACAAATATGGGCATTTGGCCTGATCTTTCCCAAATAATATGAACATAAAAATGGAGGCTCCTCTAGGAATGTCAAATCTTCATAAGGAGGTAAGTCAACAATAAAAAAATAACCAACCGATATTTCTCAGGGTAAAGAAGCACATGGAGATGGTTTTGAACAACCCAAAAGAAGGAGAAGGCACAAAAAAAAATATGGTAAAGAGCAAACCCAACTCAAGCCCTCCAATAGGTATGAGATATTTAAGACACTAATGGACAAATAAGAAGAACAATTCATGGAAGGAGTGGATGGGAATAATGAAAATAATAATAGCCATGTTCAAGCTCCTCTTTCATCTCCCCCCATCATAGAGCAGGTAATTGAGTACAGTGAGTTACCGCAGTCAGAGAGTGTAGGGGCATTGATAGTGCATAACCAAGAGCAACCAATAATTAAGGATGTTAGCATGGGAATAGCAAAAAAGAATAGAGAAAGGCCATGCCTAGGGATAACTCAGGTGGAAAAGAGATAAAAAAATAACAACTCTCAAGGAGTGGGTAGAAAATCAAATGAGGAATTGATAGCAATTCAAGGAGACAAACTGATCACTGGAGGATTGGTGAGGCCAATAGATTTTTACTGCTCTTGAGGTAACCAATGATTATACAATTATGGAATGTTAGGTGTTTAAATAGTAGAACCCATCAATATGTTTTTCGAAGACTCTTAGAAAAAAGTAAAATAGATTTTTTACTTATCCAGGAGACAAAAATGTCGCTGTATCTTATGTGTAAAAAAGTTAACATAATTTGGAGGGGTGCTGGTCATATGGAAGTGGCTACCCAAGGGGCCTCAGGGGGGATAGTTACTCTTTGGAACTCTCTTGAATGGACTGCAATAGAACATATATCTTGGAGGGGTGTTCTCACATCACATTTTAGAAATAATGTCACAGTCGAACATGTTTTAATCACAAATTTTTATGGGGCTCAAAACCTAGTTGGTCAGATGCATCAATGGAAAGTTGTGCATAACATGAGAGTCTTAAGGGAAGAGTTAGACTGGATTAATGCTAGCGATTTTAATGCTAAATTATCCTCTAGATATTAGGAAGGGAGAACCCTAATTTTGGACCTAGGGGATCAACTTATGATTTCCCAAGTCCAAGCATTACACTTGGTGGATATTAAATTCCCTGGAACCAACTATACTTGGACTAATAAGATTATGGATCCACATAGCAGGAAGGTGAAGTTAGACCATTTTTTGGTTTCATAGGAGGCATTTGTAAAATGGAATATAAAATTTCAGATTTTGGAGGGTCCAGTTTCGGATCACTTCCCATTTTGTTGGAATGAGGTATCAAGACAGTGCAACATCACAAACCATTTAAATTTGAAAAAAATTGGTTACAAAAATAGGAACTTAGAAAGAAAATTCCACAGTTGTGGGAAGAAGGTCACCCAGCATATGGGACAACAATGTTTATATTCCACAAATAGCTTCATTATGTCAAAGATCAACTGAAACAATGGAGGCGAGCTAACAAGATAGAATTCGAGGTCCAAAGATATAAATTGGTGGCTAGATGGGATGAGGTTCAAAAACACTTTAGGGAAGGAATAATTATAGATCAGTTCAAATAAGAGGATGATGCATTGCGTAAATTGGTTTAGTACATTGACAAACAAGAGGAGACCTACTGAAAACAAAAGCAAGAACCACTTGGTTATTAGAAGGTGATAAAAATACTAAATTTTTCCATCGGACTGCTTGTTCTAGGAGACAAATGAACAACATGGAAGCTCTTCAAGATGAGAATGAACACTCCTTTGATACAATTCCAGGTATGCATTTACATTCAATGGATTATTTTTCTAAACTATTTAAGGAAAGTATGGTGCAAGATAAAGAGGCTCAAAAAGAAGTTGTTGTTGTCATACCCTTTGTTATATCTGAAGAAGAAAATTAGGCCCTACTTAAACCCATTTATAGAGAGGAACTAAAGAATGTAGTCTTTGGAATGAGCACCGGAAAAACACCAGGTCTAGATGGATTTCCAATTGAGTTTTTTTAGGACTTCTGGGATAACTTGGAGGAGGATGTAATGGTTGTTATAGAGGAGTCCAAAGGTAGTAAAATAATGCTTAAAGCATTAAATCATACTTTCATTACCTTAATTCCAAAAGGGTAGGAGGGGGTACATATTTCAGATTATAGACCTATTGCCTTATGCAATGTCATATATAAAATAATTACAAAGGTAATAGTTGAGTGGCTAAAACCTCTTCTACATAGCATTATCTCCTCAGAGCAAGGGGGTTTTGTACATGGTAGAAAAATATTGGATGGTGTGGTTATAGCTCAGGAGGAAATCCATTCAATGTAAACATCTGGTAATAGAGGAATGTTCATAAAATTAGATATGTCAAAGTCTTATGATAGGGTGGAGTGGAGCTTATTTTCAAAGATGATGGCAGCCTTTGGTTTCTCTCAAGATTGTATAGAATGGGTCATGATTTTTGTTTTTACTCCGACATACTAAGTGTTAATCAAGGGTCTTCCCTTGCAACCATTTGGAGCTACTCGAGGCCTTCGTCAAGGAGATCCTTTATCTCCCTATATTTTTCTCATATTGGCTGAAGGATTGGGTAGACTCATCTTGAGGAGAATACAACAAGGTTTGCTAATAGGTATCAAGGTGGATGAGGAAGTTTTGACTCACCTATAGTTTGTGGATGACACAGGATTGGTGGGACTGGCCAGCTTCAGGGAAGCAATAATGATTATAGATACACTTAATATCTACCTTAGAGCTATAAACCAAGTCATCAATGATAAAAAATCCAAAGTGGTATTTTTCAATATTGATCAAAGGCTTTAGGATAGAATTTTAGAGATCTTGGGATTCACAAGGACTTATCTCCTAGTGGTATACTTGGGGGTAAAAAACTAAAAATAGATATCTAGAGGAATATTTTGGACTATATCAAGGATAGAATTAATCATTGGTCTCACAAATGGTTAAGCTATGGGGGTAGATTAACTTTTTTACAGTTAGTCACTCAGGCCATGCCAATTTATAATTTTTTTATCCTTGCTACCCCACATACCATATGGAAAGATTTGGACAAGATGGCTAGAAAATTTTTATGGGAAGGAGTAAAAGGAGAGAGGAAATGGGCATTAGTAGGTTGGGAGAAAGTAAGCTAGCCCAAGGTAAAAGGAGTTTTGGGATTGAGAAGATCAAAGTTAAATAATAAAGCTTTGGTTAGAAAGCTTTAATGGAGGTGGATTTCCCAACCAACTTATTTATTTAGTAGAATATTAACTAGTAAATATTTAGGACAGGTAAACCCAAATTATGGGTCATTTCACTTTGGATGGTAATGGATCTTTAGTGTGGTAGGCTCTCAAGTTAGGATATCAAGTAGTAAAAGATGTATTATTTTGGAAAGTGGGGAGAGGGGAGAAGGTATGATTTTGGATAGATTCATGGGATCAATACCCACCTATCATTATTAAATTTCCTAAAATGCAACCAATAAAAACATCCATAGAAACCAAGGGGTGGGTACAAATTAAAATTTATTTCAACACTAGTTAGTTGGGGATTATAAGTTTAAGCAACTTAAGAAGTTGGATGAGTGGCCAATTTCAATCCCTCCAAATTTGATACACATCATGACTAAAATCCTGGCATAAATATTTCTCATAGGTATATATGAGGAGGATGAATTAGCTTAGGGCTATTGGTGTCTACACAGTGAAGGATGGATATGATAAGATCCTTCCATAGCCTCCTCTTGATACATATCAGGTTGAGGATTGGAGAAAGATTTGGCAGTCCAAGGGTTGGTCGAAAGTAAACTTTTTTGCATGGTATTTCATGCATAATGGAATTCTTACTTTTGATACTATCAGATGAAGGGGAATCATTGGTCCATATCAATGTTTTTTATGCTACAAAAGTGAGGAAACAACTGATCACTTGATTTTTGAGTACCCATTCATGCACCAGATCTGGGAGAGATGGTTTTTATATTATAAAATTCAAGTTAATGGTGATTTGAATTGGATTAATATTTGGGAAATATGGAAGAGGGGTAGATTTAAATCTAAATATATTTGTATTGGTTGGTATCTTGTATTAAACTTCATTTGGTGGCAAGTGTGGTTGCAGAGAAATGCCAAAATTTTTAGAGAAACTTTTTCTTCTTTATATGGAGTTT
Source organism: Wollemia nobilis (assembly GCA_028583015.1). Lineage (NCBI taxonomy): Eukaryota > Viridiplantae > Streptophyta > Pinopsida > Araucariales > Araucariaceae > Wollemia > Wollemia nobilis. The sequence goes on from JAQPPZ010017235.1 coordinate 22,411,070, forward strand.
GGTAGGTCATTTGGAGCAAAGTCACAAAAACTATGGCAGTTTATGATAAAGAGGAAACTCAGGTTGTTATTGGGGCAATGGATAAGGAATTTGAAGTTTAATATGGGTAGGATAGAGCTAGTTGGAAATCACCCCTAGAAGGTTGGATTAAAATTAATACTGATGGAGCTATAAAAGGCAATCCAGGTAGAGCCAAAATTGGAGTGGTTTACGAAAATCATGTTGGAATAGTGCTCTATTTAGAATTGCAAGTCTTGGAAAGAGCCACAAATAATGAAGTATAAGCCTTAGCTATCAAATATGCTTCTATTTGGGCAATAAAACAAGGTCACAGGAGGATAATCCTAGAATCAGATTCTCAAATAATGGTTGGAGCTCTAGATTGCATGAGGAACTTTGCTTTGAAAACATGGAGGTTGAGGATTCTTGTCACTCAAATTAAGTAATTATGGAGTGAATTAGATGATGTGATTTCAATTTATGTGAGTAGAGATCTAAATAAAGTGGTAGACTTCCTGGCTAAGTTGGGTACTGAGAAGGAGGTAGGGGTTCAGTGGCACAGTGACATGGCTATTGAGGATGAGATAATTAGGCAGGTTGGTGAGCAAATCCAGTGCTTAGCTAATTTGGATAACCATTCTAGAAATACTGTTTAGGAGATTTGTGCTTCAATGTAGATCTTATTTTATAGTTGTAGACAAGTGAATAGTCATTGTAGAAATATGGTTTAAGATATTTGGTTCCAATGAAAATATTATTTTATTGTTGTAAACATGTGTTCTCTTTGGCTAAGGTTGGAAAAAGTCTCATCCAAACTTGTAAATGATATTTGTTTTAATACAAGTATTTTCAAATTATTTTCCCAAAAAAAATATCAATAGAAGTAATCAAAGCAATGCACAAATCATCACACACAAGAGAGACACCAATTTAACATGGTTCACCCAATGTGGGATACTCCATGGAGAAAATATTTCCACTAAATTTTCTCAACAAATATCTTGGGAATCAATTCCCTATTACAATGTTTATGGACCTCTGTCCAAAGGAGATACCAATCCCCTATGCTTTGATTTGTGGATCTCTCTCCATAGGATAACTCTTTCCCCTTTTCTTTGGTTTATGGAACTTGATCCAAGAGAACTATATCTCCTCAAATGGTTCGTGGATCTCTCTCCATAGAATAAATCTATCTTCCTAGTTGGTTCATGGATCACACTCCATAGGAGAAATCTTACCCTTGCTCTGGTTCATGGATATATCTCTACAATAGAACTCTATATCCTCTACTCTAGCTAATGATCTTCTAGAAGAATTCGGCCCCCACTGCTCTAGCTTGTGGATTTCTCTCCACAGGAGACCTCTATCCCCACTACACTGGCTAATGGATCTCTAACCACTGGAGACTATTGTCTTATTTAATCTATCACATCCAAATCTTACTCTCAAATTTGTCTCAAATCTACACCAAACTTTGTCCCAAGTCTAATACAAATTTTCTCTAACTCTGCTCACAAATTTACTCACAAATCTGCTCATAAATCTGCACTAACCTCTATCTCAAATCTATCCTCAAACATTAATACAAAGCTTGATAAAATAACCAATAAAATTTGTTTAGATCTGTCCCAAGCCTTAACATAAAACTTGAATAAATCATCAATCGAATTTTCTTAGATCTACCCCAAGCCTTAACATAAAGCTTGAATAAATCATAAATCAACTCTGCTTAGATCTGCCCCAAACCTTACCACAAAGATTGATCAAATCAAAACTGCTCTTAATTTTGTTTCAAGTATTCACAATACTTGATAAATATAACTTCAAGTCTTCACAAATACTTGATAAAATCTACCTTCAAGTCCCTTCAATAAATTGCTCAATTTTACTCTCAATACTTCACAAAGACTTGCTCAAATATGTCTTCAAGTTTTCACAAATACTTGCTCAAATATACCTTCAATTACTCTCAATAACTTGCTCAATTCTTCTCTCAACCCTTCAAAAAAACTTACTAAAATTTTCTCTAGCACATGCTCAAACCTGCTCTAGCACATGCTCAAAAACAACTCACAAGATATGCTCAATCAATCTCAAATCTTGCACACAATGCTATCTGAAAGCACGAGATTCCGGGCAAAGGAAACACCAAGTGCGATTGCATTCAAAATTAAGTACGCTTAAGTCCTAGAAATGTAAATTGCATGAAATGGAAAAGAGACACATTGGAAGAGACACAATCAAATAGAGAAAACACAGCCCTTTCATTAATTTCCCTTGATCTCTCGTTACAATGATGCCTCCTCCCTTTTCAGGGGCTAGGAGCGCAAATAGAGTTTGATTACAATCGCTGAATGATTCCTCTTTCCGCGTGCCCACGATTGCAATGGGCGGGCCAAGATGATGCCGTCGCCGATGTCGATGAGTTCTTCGCCTCTGCTTGCTTCTCCTGCAAACAAAGAAATGACCAAGACATCAGTAGCACCTGTTGCAAATGAAAAGCATTTGCTCTCTAAAACTAACGAAATATGCATGTAAATATTTGCCTAAAACAGTGAATACAGTGAATCCAAATTGCTTCAAAACTTGACAGAAGGTAAGAAAAGTTACCAGAAGGCCATTGCCACTGAGGCAGCTGGCCAATCCACCTTCAACTGGAATTCGTCCCTGGGCAGGACGAATTCTGACTGCAATTCGTCCCTGGGTGGGACGAATTCTTCTGTGTTGAGGAAACCGACCTGCTGCTGCTCCAATGTCGGATCCCGAGACCTGCAAAATGCCTGCAAACAGGGGGGTTATGTAATTGGGGCCATTTTGGGACGACCCAGATGGTCGGATTTTCCCAATTTGGCCTCCACCCTCGGGAATTTGACCTTGACACCTGCAAGTTAGCGAAACGACAAAGCAATACAAAACATCCTAAAATCTGACCAAAAGTTACAAAATTGCAATTATGGACTAATCGGACCTAGTAACACAAAATGCAATCTAAAAAATAATCTAAAATGCTCAAAAACTAAAAATAGGACTTGGGAGGTGCGGGGGTGCCCAAGTGGGCCTCCCACCGTTGGCCCTCGATTTTGGAGCCAATCCACCGGGGATGGGCCCAAAACCTTTTAGGATTGGGGGGTCGGCGAATTGGTAGGTTCGGGTGTCCATGCGTTGGATTTGGGTAAGGTTCGAGCTTCCAAAGGCCACCCAACAACCTCCCTTGCAAAAGAGATTGGTGGATGTGGGAAGGTGAACCAAGAGGGATGCAAGTGGGTCTTCAATTCGGCAGCACTTCGTTGCTTGAAAACTCCTTCAACCTGTATATTTTGGGTGAGAAAAGTCCCACCTTTTATAGACCCATGGGGTCTCTTTTGGGAGGGAAGCACAAATGCCATGTGTTGGCCATAGGCGCCATGTGGCAGTCTTGTCTTCCCATGAGGGAGGGGAGTCCTCCGTTGACTTGAGCTTTGATAAATGCCTTTTGTAACAGTCTTCTAACGGCCCCTCTGTCCACCTACACACGCGTGCAAGGCGAGAGTCCTTAACTGACTGTTCTGGGCTGCCACTTGGCACCATTTGCCTTTTTGCCCGTTAAGCTTAGAATTCGTCCCACCCGGGGACGGATTCGAGAATTCGTCCGGGGTGGGACGGATTCTATTTTGAATTCGTCCCCGGGTGAGACGAATACTGGGCAAAGTGTCCAAGTGTGCCAAATTGCTTCTTGACCTTACAAAATTGCTATGAAAGTGGTTAAGACCACTTTTTTACCTCTGAGGGCTGACCTAGGGCTATGTTTGTCAAAGCGATCAGTGTTTGCAGTCACATAATCGGATTGGTGCTGTTTTGGTGTCTACGAGATGCCCCTTTTTGGGAAGCGCGCGTGGGTGATGCGATCTTGAGCAAAAATAGATAACCAAAGCACTAATGATTAGGGTTTCTTGGTAACCTAACCAACTTTTGATGCCCCAAGTATGGAAAGGGCATGCATTCTTGAATCCTTGCTTCGACGAGCTAAGGAATTTGATTTCAAGTATTAACCTGTTTTGGTGAGGTGTGACTTGAACTTAGACATTGATCGGTCATGAACAAGTGAAGGGCATTTTTATCCTCGGGGGGAACCTTGTGTTCATGATTCACGAAATGCCAAGTGTTTGATTGATTTGATTGTTGCTTGTTTCTCGCCCCAAGCGGGAGCGTGATTGTCTTTGTCAATGATTCTTTGAATGCATGTCGTTTTCCTTAATTGGGTGTGTGATTGTTGGTTGGTGACTAAGTGTGACTACCCCCTCAAGCGACGAATCGATGAGGGAATGACCTTCGTGAGAGAAGCGACGAGTCGCTTGACCCAAGATGACTTGTGCAAGGTTGCCTTTAGAGGGTTTACCGTTAAGCGTGTGCAATTTTTCCAACATATGGACCTATTTTTGGTGGGTGTTAACCCTTTTGGTGATGTCATAATGAGGTGAAATCATCGAAAACCTATTTCCCGTGGAGCGGTCCGGCTATGATAGCCTTCTTGGGGAATTAGGAGAGCGATAATTTGGACCTCGACATCGATTTTCTTTGCCTAGAGGCTAAGTGCGAGAGCACTTGTGTCCGGCATTATTTTTGCTTGTGTTTTTGTTGAATTTTGTACTTGTTTTTGTTGTTTTTGTGACACCATTTGGTGATTGAATTGTCGGAAATCCGTCCTCCCGTGGAGCGGTCCGGCTATGGTAGCCTTCTTCGGGAGTAGGATAGTGACAATTGCGAACCCCGACATCAATTTTGCTATGCCAAGAGGTTAAGTGCAAGAGCACTTGTGTCCGGCAATGTTTATTGCTTTGTTTTGTGTTGCATTTTTTTGTTTTTTTTTGTTTTTTTTTGTGACACCATTTGGGGATTAAATTGTCGAAAATCCGTCTTCCCGTGGAGCGGTCCGGCTATGGTAGCCTTCTTAGGGAGTAGGATAGTGATAATTTGTAGACCCCGACATCAAATTTGCTATGCCAAGAGGTTAAGTGCAAGAGCACTTGTGTCGGCAATGTTTATTGTTTTTTTTGTGTTGCTTTTTTTATTGTTTTTGTTTAAATACCCTCTAACTAAAAAAGAATGTTTTTTTGTTTTGATTTTCTTGTTGTTTTTGAGTGGGCTTTGACCCTTTTGTGATGTCGTTTGGGGATGAAATTGTCAAAAATCCGTCTTCCCGTGGAGCGGTCCGGCTATGGTAGCCTTCTTAGGGAGTAGGATAGTGACAATTTGTGACCCCGACATCGATTTTTCTATGCCAAGAGGTTAAGTGCAAGAGCACTTGTGTCGGCAATGTTTATTGCTTGTTTTGTGTTGATTTGTTTTTTTTGTTGTTTTGTGACACCATTTGGGGATTAAATTGTCGAAAATCCGTCTTCCGTGGAGCGGTCCGGCTATGGTAGCCTTCTTAGGGAGTAGGATAGTAACAATGTAGACCCCGACATCGATTTGCTATGCCAAGAGGTTAAGTGCAAGAGCACTTGTGTCTAGCAATGTTTATTGCTTTTTTTTTTTGTTGTTTTGATTTTCTTGTTGTTTTTGAGTGGGCTTTGACCCTTTTGTGATGTCGTTTGGGGATGAAATTGTCAAAAATCCGTCTTCCCGTGGAGCGGTCCGGCTATGGTAGCCTTCTTCGAGAGTAGGATAGTGACAATGTAAACCTTGACATCAATTTTGTTATGCCAAGAGGTTAAGTGCAAGAGCACTTGTGTCTGCAATGTTTATTGCTTTTTGTTTTTGTGTTGCATTTATTTGTTGTTTTTGTTGTTTTGATTTTCTTTGATCTTGTGCATGATGGTTGATGAATATGGATGTATGCATGTTGATTTATTTTGATGGATGCATATGCTATGATGAATGCAAATGGTTTTGATTTATATGTGATATGCCGATATGAAATGGATGAATGGGGTTTGTGATGTTTGGCTATGGCACCAAGGACTGTTTAGAACTCTGTTATTTTGTTTTTAGGCGATTGTTGTGATGCATGACTTTGTATGTATACATGTGGTTTTTCTTATTTTTGTATTTTTTTGATGGTATTGTAAGGATGAAAAGTAGCGCAGTTGGTTTAGAAATGTAGCTAAGGTTTTCTGAGACTCAGACGGTTTTAACTCACTAGCCATGATTGTACTTTATCTTACAAGACTTTTGAACAAGGTATGAATCGGACTTGTTTTTGACCGAGCTATTTCACATCCCTGTGTGTGCAATTGAGTTCATTTAGTGGTATTTGTTAGGATACCGCCAGTGCCAGGTGGGCTTTCAACCGAACCTGTACTGAGGATCACCTAATTAGCTCCACGAATTCCTTTGTTGTATGTACTAAGATTAATCTGCGGTGTAATCCAGGATGCCATAAGCTAGCTCATCCACATGCAAACATTGATCTGTACGCAAGTTAATGTGACAGAAATATCGTCATGCGGGAGGTTTACATTGCATAGGCTATCAACCAAATTGGTATTGAAGCTTGCCTTATGACCTATAGAATGCTGAGAGTTCCGGGGATTCAAGGTCAACTCCCTTCTTTTCTTCAATTGTATTGGGATACTTGCTCATTGTAGTGATGAGATCACTGTTTATTTTGATTTGTTTTTTTCTTTTGAGCAAGGGATTGGGGATATGGAGTGATGAAAATCACTGTTGTTTGTGCCTTTTGATGTGTGCACTATAGTTTGTCAAATTTTGGAGTTTTGACATTTTGCAAATTTTTTGTGTTTTGCAACTATTGAGAACTTTAGGGATTCTTAGGGAATTGGGTAGGGAGGATGCTTGTCCTTTTGCCAACTCTCAGCATTCTAGGGGTCATTCGCACGGGGGATGAGCAAGATAACCGTTTCGCTTGTGGTGACCTAGATTATTTTGCAGGTTTCGTCTTTCGTTCACACAATTTGGGAATTTTAGTGTTTTGATTTGTGTTGGGATGTTACGTAACAAGGTGTATTTCAAGTATGACTCTACCTTCGTAAAATCTGTTCGACTTGATACACTACATGGCTAAAGAGGAAAATGATGACTGAATTACTGAAACTCTTGGTACATTCCCAGACCACTGACTGTAGTGTGGTAAAAGTTATGCTTGGTGTTTTTGTTGTTTTTGTAACATGAGACAATGCGGAACAAGATGGACTATCAGAGCTATTGCAGCCTATGGTGCCTTTGACCTGTATGACTACAAATATGCAATGTATGGATGCAATGCTTAATGCAGCTATATATTTTTGTAATTTTGATGGATTGTTTTTGGTGAAGGTGAAGATGAGGTGCGAGAATATGAATTTTTTTGATGAATTTGAGTATGCCTAGAATTGAGATGCAAATCTTTGTTGTTTTTGATGATTTTTGTTGTTTTGTTTTTTTGAATTTCTTGATTTTTTTTTGACCAAGCGATTGCGATAATCGTTGGAGCTTTTTGGGTTGACCAAGAGATTGCGATAATCCTTGGAGCTTTTGGTGACCAAGAGATTGCGATAATCCTTGGAGCTTTTTGGATTGACCAAGAGATTGCGATAATCCTTGGAGCTTTTTGGTTGACCAAGAGATTGCGATAATCCTTGGAGCTTTTTGGGTGACCAAGAGATTGCGATAATCCTTGGAGCTTTTTGGATTGACCAAGAGATTGCGATAATCCTTGGAGCTTTTTGGGTGACCAAGAGATTGCGATAATCCTTGGAGCTTTTTGGAGTGACCAAGAGATTGCGATAATCCTTGGAGCTTTTTGATTGACCAAGAGATTGCGATAATCCTTGGAGCTTTTTTGGTGACCAAGAGATTAAACCTTTGACTTTTTTACCAAGAGATTACGATAATCCTTGGAGCTTTTTGGGTGACCAAGAGATTGCGATAATCCTTGGAGCTTTTTGGGTGACCAAGAGATTGCGATAATCCTTGGAGCTTTTGGAGTGACCAAGAGATTGCGATAATCCTTGGAGCTTTTTGGGTGACCAAGAGATTGCGATAATCCTTGGAGCTTTTTGGGTGACCAAGATTGCGATAATCCTATTTGGAAAAAACCTTGATTTTGGTGACCAAGAATTGCGATAATCCTTGGAGCTTTTGGGTGACCAAAGATTGCGATAATCCTTGGAGCTTTTTGGGTGACCAAGGGATTGCGATAATCCTTGGAGCTTTTTGGTTTGGATTATGGTTCTTCAAGGGATAGAGGTACCCCCAACTTGATGGTCTTTGCACTCCGGATCTGGCTCTAGAGGTATGGGCATGAATGGATCGGCCCTATGCACGGAGATGAGGACAGGGTCCGCCCGTGGCACTGATGTTGCTATGATGTCTCTTGGTGGAAGTTGCTCTTTGTGTGCCCAACGTGGTGGATGTAATGCTTGGTCCCACTGCGGTGGGTTAACACGCCACTCATGCCCTAGTATTATGTTTATTTGTTGACATGCTTCATCAATGTTTATGGGATGTCGATGCTGTCGCATGTGATTGCTATGGGCTATGTCTGTTTCATCCTCACCTTCGGACAATGTGTATAGCTCATCAGAATCTGGAGATTCTGAGACATGGAGGACTGCATCATCAGGTAGCCCTATGGTTAAAGGTTGATCCTCTTCGAAAGGAGCCTTATGTAAGTTGGGCCTTGGGAGCTCCAAAATCTTGGCCTCTACCAACTCTAAGTGCTCTAGTGCTTTGCATGTATTGGGAGATTTGAACTCCTCCTCTTTGGTTGGTTCTTGTTGAGGAACTTGGGGCTTATGGAGGGGTGGCCAGATGGCACCCCCATGCCTTGGTAGGGCAGTTCATCCCGCTCTTCTTCGCGCTCTGATTCCTTAGAGGCTTCTTGATGAATTTCTAAGGGTGGCTCATAAGCCTGGGTGGATGTCTGAGGAAGGCACCCGTCATTGGTTATAGGAGCGGCCTCCCATTCATGTCTAGGAGGCGTCGGGGGTGGTGCTTCGGGGAATCGGGAGAGTAGCTTCCCGCTCCTGTCTAGGAGGTGTTGGGGGTAGCTTTTGATGAGGTCGCGATGACCTATCTTCCCCCCATGGGTTGTGCCACTCAAAATATTTTGTCTTATGCATGTGAGGGGTTGGAGTCTTCTCTTGCATAGTGTGTTGGAACAGCTCATCCTTATGGCGCTGAAGGTGCTCTTCGTTAATATGGTACGGTTCCTCTAACGGTAGTCGTTCGAGCTCAAGTTGCGTGAGTTGCTTGAGATGTGTGATATATTCGATAGATTCTACGATAGTTGGTCCCACCGCCTCATGTCTAGAAGGCCTAGACGCCTCTCTTAGATAAAAATCTCGGTCGTAGTGATCCAAGATCTCTATAGGACACATCCCTCTGTTAGGGGTAGCAGCATTCTCTCGGGGCTTTGGCCTCAGTGAGTGGTCTTGATAGATAGCAGGTGCGAAGGCGTATTGCTCTCGCACGGTATATTGCTCTCGAGGAAGGTAGATGTCTTCCTCGTGCTCTCTTTCATAAGTGAAAAGGGGGTGGACGGAGCTATCTCGCCCTGCCCAAAGAGCCTTGTGCTCTGGATTTGTCTTTGTAGTTCTGGCAACTAGAGGGGGTGAAGGAGGGATAATGTAATCATGTGGTTCCTCCCATCGAACCCTATGTTGACTTAGCACTTCATCGCGCGATGACCGCTCATAGCGAGCATCTAAGGGAGCTCTCATTGCTTCATGTCTAGAAGGCCTAGATGCCTCTTCTAGATATCTATCTCGGTCGTAGTGATCCAAGATCTCTATAGGCGACCTCCCTCTATTGGGGGTAACGGCATTCCCTCGAGGCTTTGGCCTCAGTGAGTGTTCCTGATAGATAGCAGGTGCGGAGGCATATTGCTCTCGCACTGTATATTGCTCTCGAGGAAGGTAGAGGTCTTCCTCGTGCTCTCTTTCATAAATGAAAAAGGAACGGGTGGAGTTGGCCCGCCCCGCCTGAGGAGCCTTGTGCTCTGGATTTGTCTTTGTAGTCCTGACAACTAGAGGGGGTGAAGGACGGGTAGTGTAATGATGTGGTTCCTCCCGTCGAACCCTATGTTGACCTAGCGCTTCATCGCGCGGTGACCGCTCATAGCGATCATCTAAGGGAGCTCTCCTATGACTGTACCCCTCATGGAAGGGTGTGTGATGAGTGCTATGTTGAACAGGAGTGCTCCTCGAAGAGGTGTCCCTGTAGTCTCTTTCCTTTAAGGTGTGGAGGGGACTGCATTGTGTGTTAGGTCGCCAAGGTGGTATGACCAAATCCTTGGGATTGTAACGGAGGTGACTCGTGCCTCCTGGGACACCCCCCATAGCCTTCGCCCGTGATTGGGCTTGGCTACGGGTTAGCACCATGACGATGTCTCTCTAAAAAGCCCTAAAATTGAAAATGAGTCAGATGGGGCCCAAAATTGGTGTGCGCATCCCTCTTATAATAGATAAGACAAAAATGAAGTTTCAAGTCCTAACTCTAAATACATTAGGAGATATTGACATCCGAACAGCTCAAAAAGTGCAAAAAATTGGGCACGCAATTTTAGAACCTAATTTCGGGGCACTAGATGATGGAATTTGGCCCCGAAAATTCTCCCAACCAACTCCCTGTAAAATTTCGTGTCAAACGGAGCTACGGTTGAGAAGTTATGGCCCTGGCAAGATGCACTAAAATTTAGAGAAAAATACAAGATTTCCCATTTTTTGTTGGATGGTCCTGCATCACTTATGGGCACATTTGGGGTGATTTTGGGTTGACCAAAGGGTTCATGGACACCTTTGGGGCATTTTGGAGTGACCAAGCGATTACGGGAATCCTTGGAGCTTTTTGGAGAAAATGACAAAATGCGTAGATTTTTTTATCTTTGTTTTTAATGATTTTTTTTTTGTCTACACTAAGCAGAATTAAACACACACATTCACAAAACCGTGATTATCTCTTTTAAGGATTCTTGGTGTGCCCTAAACTGGTTTAGTGCATTTTGATGTTTTGTTTTTGTTTTTGTAGGTTTTGTAGAACGTTTAAATGCATTATGTAGGCTCTTATAACTCCCAAAAAGGTCGCCCCTTCAATATACCAACCAGGCCGATATACCAACCTCTCTATATACCCGCCCTTACGAGAGGGAGACTATAGGTACGTGAGAGCAGAAGGTACGTGGTACGTAGGCGGTACGGAAGGGGGATTGTCCTGTTAATGGCACCTACCATAGAAAACTTATCCTCGCGCGCATGGGAATCACCCCAGCTACGCTCGGTCTGTCTTCGTCAGGATTTACGCCTAACAACAATTGACAATCGGGAAATGGATGCAAATCAAGCCAAGGTGGTGATGAAATCCACCAATGGTCTTGATCAAGGGCTGGGGTCTTACGACCAGCTCCTTGGTTTAAAATTGTTTCGTGATGTGTGTGGGATTCGTTTTATTCAACAAAAATGAAACTAGCATACATGACTTTTCCTAATGCAATGCAGGATTAAATGAAAACAATTAAAGAAACAGAAACAGAAACAAAAAAATATAACAGAGATCATAAAAATCCCTACCTCTTCTCTGCCTGCTCCTGTTGTCTCTGAATTTCTGCTCTGAAAATCCATAGACAGGAATTCGTCCCTCTGGGAGACGAATTGCAGAACAGAATTCGTCCCTCCCAGAGACGAATTTGAATTCGTCTCAGGGTCAGACGAATTGCAGAAAAGAATTCGTCCCTGTCAGAGACGAATAGCAGTCTGCAACAAAAAAAAATGTACCTGTCAAGCACAAACACAAAACTTTGATCAGTTTTCTATGATTTCAAAAACCAGGGAACAGGGTCCCACCGTGATCGCCACTGAAAGCACGAGATTCCGGGCAAAGGAAACACCAAGTGCGATTGCATTCAAAATTAAGTACGCTTAAGTCCTAGAAATGTAAATTGCATGAAATGGAAAAGAAACACATTGGAAGAGACACAATCAAATAGAGAAAACACAGCCCTTTCATTAATTTCCCTTGATCTCTGTTACAATGATGTCTCCTCCCTTTTCAGGGGCTAGGAGCGCAAATAGAGTTTGATTACAATCGCTGAATGATTCCTCTTTCCGCGTGCCCACGATTGCAATGGGCGGGCCAAGATGATGCCGCCGCTGATGTCGATGAGTTCTTCGCCTCTGCTGCTTCTCCTGCGAACAAAGAAATGACCAAGACGTCAGTAGCACCTGCTGCAAATGAAAAGCGTTTGCTCTCTAAAACTAACGAAATATGCATGTAAATATTTGCCTAAAATAGTGAATACAGTGAATCCAAATTGCTTCAAAACTTGACAGAAGGTAAGAAAAGTTACCAGAAGGCCACTGCCACTGAGGCAGCTGGCCAATCCACCTTCAAGCTGGAATTCGTCCCTGGGCAGGACGAATTCTGACGCAATTCGTCCCTGGGTGGGACGAATTCTTCTGTGTTGAAGAAACCGACCTGCTGCTGCTCCAATGTCGGATCCCGAGACCTGCAAAACGCCTGCAAATAGGGGGGTTATGTAATTGGGGCCATTTTGGGACGACCCAGATGGTCGGATTTTCCCAATTTGGCCTCCACCCTCGGGAATTTGACCTTGACACCTGCAAGTTAGCGAAACGACAAAGCAATACAAAACATCCTAGAATCGGACCAAAAGTTACAAAATTGCAACTATGGACTAATCAGACCTAGTAACACAGAATGCAATCTAAAAAATAATCTAAAATGCTCAAAAACTAAAAATAGGACTTGGGAGGTGCGGGGGTGCCCAAGTGGGCCTCCCACCGTTGGCCCTCGATTTTGGAGCCAATCCACCAGGGATGGGCCCAAAACCTTTTAGGATTGGGGGGTCGGCGAATTGGTAGGTTCAGGTGTCCATGCGTTGGATTTGGGTAAGGTTCGAGCTTCCAAAGGCCACCCAACAACCTCCCTTGCAAAAGAGATTGGTGGATGTGGGAAGGTGAACCAAGAGGGATGCAAGTGGGTCTTCAATTCGGCAGCACTTCGTTGCTTGAAAACTCCTTCAACCTGTATATTTTGGGTGAGAAAAGTCCCACCTTTTATAGACCCAAGGGGTCTCTTTTGGGAGGGAAGCACAAATGCCATGTGTTGGCCATAGGCGCCATGTGGCAGTCTTGTCTTCCCATGAGGGAGGGGAGTCCTCCATTGACTTGAGCTTTGATAAATGCCTTTTGTAACAGTCTTCTAACGGCCCCTCTGTCCACCTACACACGCGTGCAAGGCAGGAGTCCTTAACTGACTGTTATGGGCTGCCACTTGGCACCCTTTGCCTTTTTGCCCGTTAAGCTTAGAATTCGTCCCACCCAGGGACGGATTCAGAATCAATCCTGGGGTGGGACGGATTCTATTTTGAATTCGTCCCTGGGTGAGACGAATACTGGGCAAAGTGTCCAAGTGTGCCAAATTGCTTCTTGACCTTACAAAATTGCTATGAAAGTGGTTAAGACCACTGTTTAACCTCTGAGGGCTGCCCTGGGGGCTGTGTTTGTCAAAGCGATCAGTGTTTGCAGTCACATAATCGGATTGGTGCTGTTTTGGTGTCTACACTATCAAATGCTCTGTCTAATATTTAAAGTAATTAATTTAACTTGAATTAGTTTAGACATATCCTATACAAAACAAATTTAACCTCTATAATATATAGAGAATGAATTAATCTATCAAAAACTCAATATGTTCTACTCAATCATTAAGTACATCGTTTACACATGTCTCACTTTTATTGATCCTTAAAGATAGATCTAGTATAGCACATGACACCTATATTTCTGATCTACACATTCACTTTCAATATAACTTGAAACCAATGCTCAAGAATTTTATATAGTCATTCAAAAAATGAAGCACAACTTGCTCACAAACCCCTAAATAAGTGTTTCACACTTCCTCCAACAAGGAGCACAATGTAGGTCTCAAAACCTAACTCAAATAACTCTTAATATCTATCTCAAATATTCTCACAATATTCAACAATGAAGCACATAAAACTCACTCAAATATTTTCAACAATGCTTATCAAACAAACATTCTCACTCCATATTATGTTTCACAACGTTCATTCCAACAAACACTTCAAACAAAATATGATGTGCCCATACCTTTTTCATTTGATGGAGATATGTATTAAAAACCTATCTTACTCACAACCAATTATTTTTATGCCACTTCAAGATTTGATAACAACAGTCTATCTCAAAACCTTCATATGAATTTTTCTTTCAATAAAATGCTCAATGAATTCTAAAAATAATATTCTAGGGCTCTTCTTTAGTTCTCAAGGACAATGCAACAAAACTCACAAAAAAACTCTCTCAACAATTTCCCTTTTATATAAAGAAAGAATTAAAATAAAATAAAATACCTTTACACCTATTATCTCCACTCTTTCAAAATGATTTTTCACTCCACTTTATTTTCCAAGAACAAATAATTACATTCATAGATAAACCATTTACAAGCTTATCACTCCAAGCTTAGAAAATTAAATAAATGACATTTAAGACCTTTAAAAATAATGCAAAAATATTTCTCCTTATATCTCCTATGTTTCAAACTATAGGTCAAATATCATCGTCAAATATCACTATAGCCAAAAATCAACAATATAGTGCATACCTCACAAATTAATCATGACACATACCTTATTTTATCTTTCTTTTTCATGGATGAGAATCGACCCTCCAACCTCAAATCTCCAAGCATAGTGCTCGACTGCTTGTGCTAGCCAAGTAGTTGAGAATAATCCTTTAGCCTCACCATATTATACTCACTATCTCTGATGAACCAAAAATAACTCTTCAAATAGCGCTAGGGGGAATCAAACCCTGAACCTTCCTTCCACCAATGACTAACACAGGACCTGCCTACCACTTGGGCTATCAGCCCTTGCTAAACTAAAGCATCCATCACCTTATATGTATTCCCTTACACTCACTCGACAGATGGAAATCAAACATGTTTCTCTTATCTACCTCATTTGAATATTTTGCATGTGCAAAGACTTTAATCATTCAAATTGAATTTTTAATTTTTCTTTCCTCCTTTTATATGCTTCCAAGGTGATTTCATGACATCGACGGAAAACCTAAGTGCTCCCAAATTAAATTTTATTTTTTGTGCCTTTGCCATTAATCTAATTAATTATTTAATATAATATTTAACTTTAGATTAAATATTATATTATTTAATTTAGTATTATACTTTTACATGGAATCTTCATCAATTTTATTTTCCCTCTTTTTAATAATCCCTTTTTTCTTAATTATTATAATATTAAAATATTACAATATTTTTTCTTTTCTCTTTAAAACCATGGGCGAAATGTTTTGTCTTCAACATTTTAGCCAACCTTTTTGGCTTATAATATAAAATGTTATAACCAATTATTTTACCAATTTTCTTGTACCAAAATGGATTTGCCTTGTATCAAAAACTTGACATCAATGACAACCTTATTACTCAAAATGTCCAACATGATTATATTTAAAATTTGGTTCTAAATGTTCTTGTGTGGTTAAATATTCACACTAAAAGCTAAGTGTAAATAAATTGTCTCTAAAATATTCTACAAGTAACCATCATAGAGGGTACTTTTTGACAAATAACATAACAAAAAAATATATGAATGTATAATTATAAAATATAAAAGCATCACATACTACCAATATCTTCCACCTTAAGCAAATAGGTGGTACCATATTAACTCATTAAAATATCAAAATCCTTGTTAGTATCTAATAATAAGATGTGCTTGAATAGTTATATTCCAAGCTTAGGATTATCTATTTTAAAAATGTAAACTCCTCTATATACATGCCAATACTTGTGAGGAAATTTGAAATATAACATGGTATTTTTTTTCTTTTATAAATAGTCTAATATACCATGACTCAAGATAAGTTGTTTAATAGGATTCATGTGTCAATTTCACTCTATTGACTAGATGATTATCAACCCTATAGAACTTAAAGGTGATAATACATACACTTCGATAAATAATAATGGAAAACTAAAAAGAGGTATTCAATTTTTGTTCCTATATAAAAAACAAGGGACTTTCTATATAATTTTTAACTTTCATATAAGCGTGTTTCTTTTGTTGGAATTCATAATATTTTCTAGAAATATTCCAAAACATACATTCACCACAATCATATGTAAAAATTATAGAAGCATATAGTAAGCATATCCATTATATATAATATATAGAAAGAGAATAGATACAATAAGGGTTGAGTGCTTGTAGGAACCACCATGATCTTAAATATCATAAATTGTTGTAATTAGGGAGTATTTATAATGATACCAAACCTCCCATTAAATGCTAACCTCAAGTCAACATAACCTATTTTAAAAATTATAATAGGTTATGTGCGTGGGATGATCCTGCCATTTTTACAGTGAGCACTCACCGCGATCGATGGTTGATATGGCTGCAAGGTCGGTATCAAGAAGTTATTCTATTATTCCAGGGTGCTTCGACAATTTGGGATCCAATAAGATGTTCCTCTTGAGCTGGTTTTCTATCATCAGATTGCCATCAATAAGAACCTTCCACCACATTGAGTTACAATAGTGCTTGAGAAGTATGACCCTCTCGTAGTTGATCTTGGTGTGGCTGATGTTGGAGTGATAGAGGTGTACATCCTCTGGTGGGGTACATGACTATGGCATAGATATGGCTGCCTAGGGTGGTATTTGGAGGAGGTTGAGGTAGAGGATCCTGATGGGCCCCGAGTGTAGGCTCAAATAGATGAGTGTGTGCAGGTAGGGTAGTAGGCGCAGGTGGTAGTGGAGTAGGTTGCAGAGGATCAGGTTACCCCTGAGGAGGAGGAGTTAGCTCCTAAGGAGCACAATTCTCCCCTCCAGGATTAGTTGCATCAGGTTGAGGTTAAGCTTCATACATCTCAAATTCAAGTCTATAAATGGGATGCCACTATTGTAGAGATTTAAGATAGCTTTCCCAAGTTACTACTAAGAAATACAAGGCTCGAATCCAGATTTCATCACCTCCTATAGTGCCATAGGGAATTGGTGGTCTAGATACAAGTGCAGAGATCCATCACTTGCACGGATTGTTGGAAGATGATTTGGAGGAGCGCACCCAAGATGCTGCCTATATCCTAGCATTGGAGCATAAGGTTAAGC
This sequence comes from Wollemia nobilis, assembly GCA_028583015.1. NCBI lineage: Eukaryota > Viridiplantae > Streptophyta > Pinopsida > Araucariales > Araucariaceae > Wollemia > Wollemia nobilis. Next base: position 22,428,170 of record JAQPPZ010017235.1, read on the forward strand.
TCTAGGAAGACCATCTACCAGAGAGACCTGGGATAGGAAGTTCATAGAGGACCGACTAGAGCACCTCATGGTAGTCATAAGATTGATCAATCCATTAGACCAGATCCTAGATAGAGAAGACTAGGGATGCTAGTTCTATGCCATCTCCAAGAGGGGAAGGTGAGGATAGAGGTTGTACTAGTGGTGTGGGCCACTCCTGAGCCCTGTTACTCCTTAGATACTTGATACTTCTTTTTGGGTGTAAGGTTCGCTGACCTACACAGTTGTAGCCTCATTGGAACTTTTTGTACCTACATGTAATTATTTGGATACAATTTTATATGATATCTAGACCTTGAGACTCACCATGTGTGTATCTATTATTATTATTCTTTTATGTTTATGGATGCAGTATATGATTTTATGTGATATGATGTGATGTGATGCTTTAGATGTTATGATGTGTATGATGATGATGGATGCACATATGGATGTTATGATGTGTACGTGTAGATGGCATGATCTATATGATGATGATGGATGCACATATGGATGCAATGCTTGTTGTTATATGCATGTTTGCTTTTGATGTGTTTGTATGCATCTAACATTATGCTATTTTTTTTTTTAAATTTACATGGTGGATTCAATAGCCGCCACGAATCTGGGTAGGCTATCTAGCTTTTATGGCCGCCACAGTATTCTACGTTGTCCGCCCTAGAATCCGCCACACATATCTTCACACAGTCCACCCCTATAACCACCATGCCACAATCATTTTAAACCTTTTATGCCGTTGAAAGCACTAGGAAAGGGACAAGTGTTTAGTCCGACAAGGCCCAAGATTTGAACCTTGGACCTCCGCCCCCCTTATGGGGTTTGGATGAACCAATTGGTCTACACCTCGGACCTAAAAAATTAAAAAAAATAAGTTTTAAAAGTGGGCATGAGGGAGTATGACCACGAGTGGTCAACCTAACCTTATGCTATTATGATATATAAAATGGAATATTTTTGGTTATACTGATGATATAATGGAATGAACCTGTATGATTTAACCACTTAAAACATAGGGTATGCAAGTGATATAAGTTTAACAATCTAATGGGCGACACCACATAATGTAAATCAATCATGACTAAATAATAACTCTTATAATAAGAATTAATCATTTACACCTTCCAATGTTAGATGATATGATGTGATATGTATGTACTTTCTTTGTAAGCTTTTGTAAATTAAAATATATCCCCAAAATAGTCAATGGTCATCCAAATTTCATTGTTGAAATTCATCCAATATCTATCCTATTTCATGAATACCCCTGTTGCGGGCCAAACAAGGTGAATGGTTTCCTATTTTTCTCACATGCCCGTGCATTTAATTATCAACCTAGGGAGCTTCGTAAACTTGTGAAGAGTCAGAATTAGGTTACTACAATACCACTGGAGGTGAATCTGCTAATCCTACATTTTGGGGGTGTTCTTGAAATGGTTGTCAATCATTCCCGCACTCCTCAATGATTTACATAAGAAGAACATAATTAAACCTACAAGAAATAAATCATGTATGCATTCCTGAAAATAAATCTACTGCAAATGCTGGAACTAATAAACTAACAAACGTTATTATGAAAGCAATAAACTACTTAAAATCAATAAATGAAAAGGAAATGGGGAAGAAATACTAGCTTGGAGTGGGCCCAGGCTCTAGCAGCTTCTTCCCGATTGAACACGTGCTTAGAACTTCTAGAACTTTAATATATTCATAAACACACTACAATTTATCTCTGTACATCTAAATGGATCTTTATTTTATTTCTATATATTTCTCAAAATGATCTGCTTGTGTTTATATAACACACCCGTAGAACTTCTGTTACAGAAGTAGTTACAATAGTCGATTTGTCCTAGACTAAATCAAGACAGTCTGGTAAATGCAATCGACATCTGGTGTTCTATTCTAATGGTGGTGTGTTTGTTGTTCGGTTTGTGCTTTGCCTGGCATCAGTAAGATGTTTTGATACATTGGTGAAATATCCAATTTAGCTCTGCATGACACAAAGCTAGAATTGCACCAGTCACTACCGTCCATGTCGTTCAAATCTAGTCAACAGGAAAAGAATTAGTGGCACCTTCTGGTTGTGGGGAGGCACTTGCCTTTTGCTAGCACCTTCGACTATGGGGAGGCACTTGCCTTTTGTTAGCACATTTTTACTGTGGGGAGGCACTTGTATTTTGTTGGCACCTTCCAGTTGCAGGGAGGCGCTCATCTTCGGTTGGCACCTTTCGACTGCAGGGAGGCACTCGTATTCAGTTGGCACCTTCCAACTGCAGGGAGGCACTGGTATTCAGTTGGCACCTTCCAACTGTAGGGAGGCGCTCGTGTTCTCTTCATTAACCCCCAATGAAATAAAGTGCTAGGTCCATCAAAAGGACCTCGACCGTTCCAAATCTAACTAAATCAACTACAATTCCACAAAACATACTAAAAACACACAAATTGGATAACATGCATAATTATATGAAATATCTATATAATCATTCATAAAAGTATGCAATCCTTATTATACAGCCGCATATTGATCAAAGAAATATGTACAAAATATGAGCATTTCTGGTGCTCATCATCCCCCCACGCCTAACATATGCCATGCCCTCATGGCATCCAAGCTGCAGGTAGCTCTCTGCCTTTTCATCGTCGCCATCTCTTGGAGGATTCTGCTACCCCTACGGCCCGACTCTGTCTTTTTGTGTCAGCATTTGAAGGTGTGGTTTGCCTTTGCCTATGGGAAACTACGACTATCAATTGTCCTCTTCTTATTCTGTCGCTACTGGTGGTGGTCTAGCCAGTGTTGTTCTTGCCAATTGAAATGCAGCTTCGACAGCTTGCCAGAGGTCAACGTCTAGAGGTCTGACCACTGCTAGAGGGATATCCGAGTTATCCCCTCTGGAAGGCACTACTTGGGCCTTGTATAATTCGGTCGCTTCAGGGGTAAGCCCTGCATTCTCCTTTGCAATTGCAGCAGCCTCCAATTGTGGGCCATATACTCCCCACCATTCCAAGTACTTCCTCATCATGGAAGGCTGCCCTCAGGATGAGCCATAGATTTTTTGTCTTCTATCGGATTGACGCAGATGCTAGAATCTCCTTTTACCCTCGAGGATGCCTTCCTGGCCTCCTTGGTTGCTTTCATTTTGTTGCGCTGCTGCTCAAAATATTTTTGCCTTTCGACGAATGGTTGCATGTCCCATTCGTCCTCTTCGGAGTCGATGAAGGTCACTTTTGCCTTCTGTTGAGCCGTCCTAGGCCTCTTTGCCTTGGATTCTATAGAAAATGTGGTGGCTTGGACAGGGGTCTCTCCTTTCTCCTTCGGGGATTTCTCCTTGCTCTGAAGGATCGGTTGTGCTGCTATCTCCGGGGGTGATCCTTTGTTCACCTGTCTACCTGGTGTCGACCCCTCAGGCTCTTCTCCTTCTTCAGGCCTGGGGAGGTCCTCCTTATCCTCTGGTCTTATCTGTTTTTGGAGACCTTCATCCTGCTCTATTTCACTCAGGACAATGATAGGGGGCATGGTAGGACTTCTTTTCTTTTCACCCCTGAAAACAGAGAAATCCTCCCCTACCTCTGGGCTGCTCTTTTGGGCGTCCGATCGAATCTCTCCCAAAGATAATACTTGTTCAACAGATGTGGGAGATTTCATTGGCACTTCTTCTGCCAAATCAGTCTGAGTGGATGCCTCCTGTCTTGTTTTTCCTCTATCTTGGAGCATTTTATTTTCCTCCTGCAACTGTAGGACCAGCTGCTCGAGCTGAGCAATTCACCTATCTCTTTCCTCCAATTCCATTTTATGTTGGTTTTGGCAATCTTCCAGAATTTGTTGTGCCATATAGCAATCAGTTTGCCATTCGAGCACCTCCTCCAAGGCCGCATCGATCTGGTCATTACTCCCAAAAGTTCCTTCATTTTGTGGGCTCCGATTCATTAATTCTTGGAGGGTTTGGGTGGCAACGTCTATCTTTGGGTCACTCTGTCCTTCCTCTATCGAGAGGAATCACCATAGACGTTTCCTCCTGGGGATTGGTTCATCCTCACCACCAGTGAGTGGTGCTCCTTCCTCGTCATACTCGGGCACTGGGGAATGCTCTCCTCCTCCTAGAAAATAGGGAAACACCAATTGCCTAATATTTGTTATCTCCTCTACAGGGGATGCTTCATCTTGCCCTAATTCGGCAACCACATTGTGTTGCTCTATTTGGCCGCCATCTCCCTCTGCATCGTGGTTCTATCCTTATGCTTTTGCATGGTAGACTAATGCCAATATCAGCCCATGGTGGGCTAAGGTAGACAGTGCCCCCTTCTGGTACCGAGCCGCTTCATCTTTCAGAGCATTCACCAAGTAGAAAGGTATGTTTAATTTCCTCCCATGCACTAGGTGATTGATGAAGTGCACATGATTAATGTGCAGATGGGTATACTTTCTTGTGCATGTGAAAAATCGAGCAATCTGCTCGAACATCTCCCGCATATTCATGGGGAGACTATTTTTGAGTAACCCCTCCCTGTCTATCTGCACATTTCCTCCTGGCAGCAGTATTTCGGCGTATAGTTTTAACACTCCACCCTTGTATGTGCATTCCCCCGTGAGAGGCAATCCAATCGCCTGTGAGATGAACTCAGGGGTGACTAGAATTTCCACCCCTCGTACTTGGGCCTCATCGCCCCTCAAAGAGGCAAAAAATTCTCTAGATGCCTCCACGTCTTGGCCTTGATTGACCAGGGTGCAGTATTCGAGTCACCCCTGGGCTTCGAATTGGGTCTTCACTGCCCCTATGATCCCATCAGTATCACTGGGTTCATTCTTCTTGATCGTGTGGTTCTTGGACCTTCCTCCCATGGCGCCTTTTGCTACTGTATATTTTTTCCTATCCTTCATTTTTTAGGAATGTGCCTTCTTATAGAAAATATGCCTAACCCTAGCAGTTATGGAAGACACCCTATCATTGGCACGTGATTCCGGCTATGGGGGGATACGATCTCTATGACGATGGTATCTTTTTTGGTACTACATATTTATAAATAATTATATAAATGATTTGATTTAGTATGTGTGTACCTGATTCATCATTCCAGTCATCATGGTAGTCGTTGATTTGTTGACTTGTGACACGAGGGAGGGGTATGGTCCTTTGATGCCGCTCATTCTTGTGATGCTTCGTTCCGCTTGAGGCATCTGGTAGATGTAAATGTTGCATGTGAGAGGTGTTCTTTGGTGCCTTTCCCATGTGGATGGTGTCCTTGTAGTGCCTTTATGACGTTGTCGGTGCTCTTCTTCGAACAAATGCACCTTCCGATGCTACGAGGTGCCTCTGATTGGTGGGAGGCGCTTTTGCCTGCATGCGTCTTCCCAATGTGGGAGGTGCCTCTTTCTGGTTCGTGCCTTCTCGATGTTGGAAGGTGTTCATCTTGATGAATGTGCCTTCCTGATGTTGGAAGGCGTATTCGGCTGGATGAATGCGTCTTCCTGATGTTGGAAGGCATCTCGACTGGATGAATGCGCCTTCTTGATGTTGGAAGGCATATTCGGCTGGATTTTTTTTTTTTTTTTTAAAGACTTGGTGCCTTCCTGCCATGGAAGGCGCCTATATATGTATATATATATATATATATATTAATAGAACTTCTGAATGGATGGAAGGTGTTGTCTTCCGATTTGGTGCCTTCCGGATGCAGTAAGGTGCCTTCTTCTGGATGGGTGCCTTTCGGGTGTAGTAAGGCACCTTCTTGTGGACTTGGCACCTTCTTCTGGATGCAGTAAGGCACCTTCTTCTGGATGGGTGCCTTTCGGGTGTAGTAAGGTGCCTTCTTGTGGACTTGGCACCTTCTTTTGGATGTAGTAAGGCACCTTCTTCTGGATGGGCACATTTCGGGTGTAGTAAGGCACCTTCTTGTGGACTTGGCACCTTATTCTAGATGCAGTAAGGTGCCTTCTTTTGTATGGGCACCTTTCGGGTGTAGTAAGGCACCTTCTTTTGGACTTGGCACCTTTTGGATGCAGTAAGGCGCCTTCTTTTGGATGGCGATTTGACTAGAAAAAAGGTGATCAAGCCTTCCCAGTTTTTCATGCTGCCCAAATTCTACCTACGAGCCAATGTCGAAATGCTGAGTCGAATCAGGCCTGGTTTTCCAGATACCTATCCCTCATGTTATCAGGTCCTCCACCTGCAAAAAGCAATCGAAAAAGAAAGGAAAATAAATGCAGTTAGACGCGTTCCATGCCTGTTAGGCCCTGGATTAGGATTCCTGTAGCTTGCATGTGGGCGTCGTCCCTGCAAAAACACACATTACAAAAAAAAAAACTATATTAACTAAAAAATTTTGGGTGAGCACTTTCATACCCACCATTTAACCTATGAGATTTTGGTCCAGATCTAGCAAGATGGGGTCTCCCCCACACCTACTCTAGATTCCACCTGTAACATTTCAGACGTATTATAGGGGCGTAGTCGATGGCAATTGACCGTGTTGTGGCTGATCCACAACACACCCCAAAATTGGGGACCCACCTTTTTTGCATGCTTTCAAAGAAGATCTCAGTGACCCAGATGCTAAAAATCAAGAAAAAGGCAAAAATGCACAAGTATAGAAAGTGTCGCGAAATCGCGACATGTCGCGAAATCGCGACCTGTCGCGCCATCGCTGCCAAAAATAGAAAAGTGTCACGAAATCGCGACATGTTGCTCCGTCGCGGCCGAAAATGAAAAAATGTCGCGAAATCGCGACATGTCGCAAAATCGCGGCCGAAAATGAAAAGGCGTCGCGAAATCGCGACAAGTTGCTCCGTCGCTGCCAGAAAATGAAAAGTGTCACGAAATCGCGACATGTCGCAAAATCGCGGTCAAACCGGTCAAACGGGGCAGGAGGCAGAAAGGTGTCGCGAAATCGTGACATGTCGCAAAATCGTGGTCAACGCAGTCAACGGCAGTAGGTGGGAGAAAAGCGTAGCGAAATCGCGACGTGTTTGATTTTCGCGGCCCAGAGAGGAGAGAGAAAGACGAAGCAAAAAAGTGTCGCGATATCGCGACATGTCGCAAAATCGTGGGTCAAACCAGTCAAACAGGGTAAAGCAGAAAAGCGTCGCGAAATCGCGACAAGAAACGGCAAAGGAGCATGAAGAGGAAATATGTCACGAAATCGTGACATGTCGCGTTTTCGCGGCTCCAAACGACGAAGTTGTACGAAAGAAAAAGGCATAGCGAAATCGTGACATGTCGCAAAATCACGGTCAACGACAAGCGAGGTGGAAAAACGCCCGATTTCGCGACGGAAAGAAAAGGTGTACGGAGCGAAAATGCGTCACGATTTCGTGAAAGGTTGCAGCGAAGGTGCATGAAACGAAAAACGTCGTGAAATCGAGAAACGAGGAGGCGTACGGAAGGGAAAATATGTCACGGAAATCGTGACATGTCGCATTTTCATGGCCAAAAGCAGCAAAGCAGTACGGAACGAAAAAGCGTCGCGATTTCGCGACGGAAAGCTGGCCGATGGTACGAAGCAAGAAAACGTCGCGAAATCGCGACAAAAAGCAACGAAAGAGGCACGAAGTGAAAAACGTCGCGATATCGCGACAACATGCAGCGAAGGTGCCCGAAGTGAGAAAGCGTCGCGATTTCGCGATAGGAAAGCAGCGAGGGCGTACGGAGGAGAAAAGCGTCGCGATTTCGTGACATGTCACGTTTTCACTGGGCGCGATGGCGAGAAAGGCTGCTGGCAGGAAAACGTCGCGATATCGCGACATGTCACGATTTCGTGACATGTCGCGTTTTCGCGGCCAGGAAGGCGGACAAGGCTGCATGCTATTTTTTGGACGCGATTTTCATGGAACCATTACAGAACGTGCAGAAAAGTGCGGGACACGTGGCGTACAGGCTACAGAAGCGTTACAGAGAAGATCAAACGTCTTAATGTCGAACATAAAGCCAAAATACATGCAGTCAAAGAAAGGTGAAGTGAGCAGCCACTGGAATATGAAATGAACCGTCGTGGAAGGGGAATCAATTCAACAACAAGTATAAATGCAGATGCACAGATTGGCACAAGGGGGAAACCGCTAGAGCAGAGTTGCAGTGCTAGAGGCCAGAGGGCCATTCTGGGCCTGCTTGGGGCTGTTTTTTGCCTTTTTCTGGTTTTGAGAAAACCAGAAGATCTGCTATTGTAACATGATTCATTTTTAATGCAGAGTGTTCAGAAATTTGCATCTTGTTGGCAAGAAAGAAGGAGTTATTTTCTGCATGCATGTTTTAATGTTTATCTTTCCCTTTTTCGGATTTCTAGGCTTATAGATGAAGTTTAATGCAAGTTCTCTTGGTTGCTTCATGTGAATGTCTAAATCTAAAAAATAACGAGTAAACCTCGAGAGACCAAGCACTTAACTTACCTGGATTGTGCATGTTTGCAGGTTCAATAAGTTAGGTTGCATGCATGGAAACCTCACATCTTCGGTTTTGCCAGGACGGGATAGCATCAAGCTGAATGCAATTTTAATTTCTTTTTCTTTGCATTTTATTTTTCTTTTTAATGCACTTTATTTTCAGAAACCCCAATTTTAATTTTTCAAGCTTTAAAATAAAATTTAAAAATTAAAAAACTTCAAAACCCAAAAATAATTCCATTCATGTTATGGCATTTCATTAAATTTTATTTTGAAGTTACGGCATGGTCATTTAAGGATCAAATCACATTGACTTTATTAGGGTTCAAGGAACAATCATTAAATTTCACAGTAAAATAAACCACAGTGCCCCTTGTTTTCAGTTACTTGCAACCGCTAAGGTGTTCCAGGCATTTTAATTAAATATCTTTATTTGAGATTATTAATACACATATGCAGAATGCTCACATAACAGGAACCTTGGAGAAGTTACATGTTTAATTTCTTTGCAAGCGGAGGATTTAGAACCCAAATCCTATCGGAGAGTGTGTTTTCACAATCGGGTGAAAATACCACTCAACAGATTGGCGCTAGAAGGAGGGCTTGTTCGGGTTTATTTTATCGTGATTTTAGATGCTACGGATTTATAATTTTTTAAGAACTTTACATTGCTAAATATTTCAAGTCCATTTTATTAGCATCTTCGGCCTCTAACACCACTCAACGGTTTGGTGCTAGGAGGGCCGTACGGGTTTATTTTTAGTGTAATATAATTTTAAATTTTTGTATGCATTAGTCCTCTAACATTCAGCAGATTGTAAAAAGGACGGTCTGAATTTATTTACCTGTTCTATTTTAAGCAATTCAGGTATGTTGTATATTTTTCTCGATTGTTCATACAGAATTAAAGTGATTTGATTTAATTTTTCAGAATTTTGGTCTCATGCAATTACTTTTCATTTGATTTTAATGAATACATCTCTTAGTTGATGCTAACTTGATTTCTGTTTTATATTGCAGGTTGAATATTCAACAGATTTGGTTCTAAAATTACATTTTAAGTTCACTAATGGCAACACTTGAGGAGCAAAGGATATCCCTGAGAGCTGAAATAACATCTCTAAGAGAAAGAATGGTATCTATGATAGAGGATCATTATGAGGGTTTATCTATACCTGTGGTATCCTATCAAATTCCTAAAATGTTATTGGATTTTTTACGGTGTTTTAATCAAGAAGTGCCACTAGGATACTTGCAAAAACTGCATGTCTACAAGAGTACATTGTGTCAATTCCAGATTTTCTATGAGGAGGTGGCTTGTAAGTTATTTGCATACATTTTGGATGATAGACCATTCTTTTGGTATAGCCAACTACCCATGGAGGTTAGGACTTCTTGGATACAACTAGAAGCAGCTTATCTTTATCATTTTGGTAATCAGGTTGACTTAGAAATCCTGAAAAATCAGTTTACCTCCATATGTAAAGAGTCTAATGAATCCTTGAGTCAATTCAATGGAAGATTTCGTGAGTTGCACTCCCAAATGTGGGAAAATTTTAACACATTAGAAGAGGAAGCCATGGAAGTATACCTAGGAGCCATACACCCCACACTTGCTTCACTCATTGAGGAAAAACTGAGTGGTTTGTCCCTAGAGAAAATCCATGAGGTCTTAGAAGAGATAGAACGACAAGGTCTTGAAGAAGAAAAGGCACAACATGTTCATATGAAAGATTGTTCTTTTGATGCCAACCTACACCAACCATCAAACATAGCACCCTCCACTCCAATGATATCTAAGGTAAATGATCAAGGGGATGAATTTGAATATCCAAATCTTACAACCACCTTAGATGTAGTCCACGAGGAGGTGCAAATTGCTAAGACAACATCCACTAGTGAGGATCATGTAGAGATACATGATTATCTAGATGAAGGGGTTCTAAATTCAACAATGTTTGATATATGTGATAAGATGGAACCTGCCATGGAATTAAATGAAGTGGTTGAAAGTAAAATGGGGAGAAAAACAATAAATGAATTTGAAGACATGATAAAGTCTCACCACTTGTTCTTGGAAGATACTATTGATGAGATGTGTAAAATTAAGGATCAAGAAATTCTTCACCCTTCAAATTGTGATAAAACTGTATCATGGGTTACTAATTTGGACAATGATAGCCTTATAAATTTGAATTCAAGAAATAACCCACTTTTGGAAATAATTGAACCATCTAAGGAAGGTGAAGATGAATTTGATGAGAAGCACATTGATGAATTGGAAGATGTTGAAGAAATAGTTGAACGTCACCACTTGATTTTGAAAGATGATTATTATGATGCTTGGAAGAAGTGGGAAGACTTCACTCAATCCAAAGCTACTAATGAAACTTGTGTGCCAATTGATATGCAGGATGACATAATTGCCTACTCAAAGGAAGATATTACAACTCCTATACAATTTGAGGATGTTTTGGAAGAGGGTTTCAAATCTCATCAAATTTTGGAAGATTATAATGATCCTATCGCCAAGGACAAAGAAGAAAAAGAATTTATGAATGAATCAAGAGATCATGTCACAAACATCATGGATTTTCATTCTATGGATTTGGATGACGATTTTTACAATGGTTGGGGGAGATATGATGATGCATTCTTTTCTCACATCCCTATAGATAAAACTCATATTTTACTTGATATGCGGGATGTTGAGCCTTCTACATCATACGAAGATCTCATATTCGTAGGATTTGAAAAGGGGACAATTAGATCATGTTGAATATAAATTCATTGAAAGTGGGGATGCAAGTTTGCATGATGATTTTGAGGATTCAAATGAAGAGATACCATGGGTAGTGAACAAAGAATTAGAACCAAATAATAAAGAGATGGATCAATTGGAAGCAACTCAAATAAGTGATCATCAAAGCAGATTACTTGACATACACTTTGACCAAGAATGTTTGAGGACTGAAAAGGATGACCATATTTTAAATTTAAATAATGTTTATGGTGAAATGTCATTAAAGGTAAATGAAAAACAAGGTATAATTTTTAATCACACCTTTAATAACATGGTTGTAATGAATGGAAAAGAAGTTGATGCACTTAAATTGTTAAACCAAATTCATCAACAATTATTAATTGAATCTAGGATAAAAAATTTTAATGATCCTAATTTAATAAATATCCTAGATGCTTGTAAATTGTTGCATAAATTGGATTGGCCTACAAATTTGGAAAATGATTTGGCTAAGAAATTTGTAGAAATAGGCTACTACTTACAAAATTGCATATTTGAAAAGGATAGCCTAATTCTAAATCAAGGAGGGAATTATGAAGATTATATTTTAAAGAATAGACATGATAAAATTGAAAATCATTTATTGTCTAATCATTCTAGTAATTTGATGCTCACCTATGGGAGTATTATTGGAACTAAATCAAATTGGTATGGTGAGCATGGCAAGTGGAAATTTGTTGCATTGTTTGGTCTGGTCTTGTTTGTGTTAGATTCCCACAACATTTGGCATGCATATCATGTCATATTTTTGTTGAAATGTTCTAATCATGTGTGGGATCCAGGAAAGTGATAATCCAAGCTTTGCATCATTTTGTATTATAGTGTACATTTGTATATAGATTTTGGTTTCTGGTTTTGGGTTTGTGTTTTCAAGTTTCATTTTGGGATTGCTATTTGGATTTGGATTTAAAGTTGTGTGTTTATTTGACATGTTTTGTTTGTCTATAAAAAAAAAAAAAATGATGATGAAAAAGTTGCCTTGAGATGCTAACTTATGTTCTAGATCGGGAGAATATGAAACATTGGAATTGTCTTGTAAAAGCTCCACAAGTAACACAAACAATTTAATAATATCGTTTGAAACTTGTGATGCATGAAGTAGTCAGTTTTATATGGCAATATTTCATCTGCATTTCAAAGGACAATGCATTCATATTACATCTCACTTTGCAATACATGCCATCTTAGTTGCAAATGCATTTCAAATACAAATCATTAAAGTGTGTCAAGTCCTCTTAGGGTTGTGTTATAACATAAATATAAGAAAAATCCTAAAGTTGGAAACTGAGTCTTGAGATATCTAGAACCAAGCACGTCTCATACATTAAAAAGGATCTTGAGCAAAATGATCAAAACCTAACTTGGAAGAAAAGGTTGGGCGAAAGAAGTTTTTCATGTCTATCCTATTATGCAACATGATCCTTAAAACAGTGGTTTTGACCACTTCCATAGAGCTTAAAGCCTAAAATCAGAGTAGTAAGGATAGGGTTAAATCCTCATCGAACTTAGGTTGAGGATCCAATTCCCCAAAGCTTTGATTTGACCTACATGGAGTAGTAAGGATAGGGCATAAATTCTCATCTCGCTTAGGTTGAGAATCTGATTCCCCAAAGCTCCTATGTCTCATTTCATAATAAATCTTGGATTGGAAGGATCGTACTACTTGTCCTCTGCAAAGGATGGGTAGTCATCCCCAAGGTCTAAGCAACAAAATTAATATTTTCCATTTACATCTAAAGTTTGGATTGGAAGGATCGTACTACTTGTCCCTAGCAAGGATGGATAGTCATCCCTAAGGTCCAAGAAGTAAAAAAATAAATTTTTCCCATCTCATATTTATATTGGATTGGAAGGATCGTACTACTTGTCCTCTGCAAAGGATGGATAGTCATCCCCAAGGTCCAAAGAAATGAAGATAAGTTTTGGATTGTGGGGTTAAGTATGCCCATGCATGGCAACATGTCTTGCCTAAAAAACAAGACCACTGATTGTCCAAAGGGTTAGACTAGCATGACCATTTCTTCCATAATTGGTTAAATTATTTTGCTCAAAGTGAGGTAATGAATTCTAAATCAGAATAGTAAGGATAGGGTTAAACTCCCATCTCGATTAGGTTGGGAGTCTGATTCCCCAAAGTTCTGATTTCACATCCACTTGCACATGGGTTCAAGATAGTAGGGACTCATAACCAACTTTGGGATATAATAAGCAATTCATTATACATATAGTTGATCCTAAGAGGGTTTGATAATCTTGAATGTTTGTGTATGATACTAGAAGGTCTATGTTTATAAATTTTTTTAAAAGCAAAATCTCCAAGCATATTTATTAGGTTACACAAATCATTCACAGTCTCATATATGCATTCATGTAAAACTGACAATGGAATGTTGATCAATTTCAAACGATAGGGAATGAAAACACATTGCACACACCGAGCTAATACTTGATGATTCTGATGATTCATGTACTTTGATCTTTGGGCATTTGTTATATTGCTTATGTGCTAATGCATGTTTTTGAGTTTATATATGTTTCCAGGTTGGGTTCTCACCAAATGCTCGGGAGCATTTGACAACAGAGTCGCCATTTGTTGTGGCTGATCCACAACACACCCCAAAATTGGGGACCCACCTTTTTTGCATGCTTTCAAAGAAGATCTCAATGACCCAGATGCTAAAAATCAAGAAAAAGGCAAAAATGCACAAGTATAGAAAGTGTCGCGAAATCGCGACATGTCGCGCCATCACTGCCAAAAATAGAAAAGTGTCACGAAATCATGACATGTTGCTCCGTCGCGGTCGAAAATGAAAAAATGTCGCGAAATCGCGACATGTCGCAAAATCGCGATCGAAAATGAAAAGGTGTCGCGAAATCGCGACAAGTTGCTCCGTCGCTGCCAGAAAATGAAAAGTGTCACGAAATCGTGACATGTCGCAAAATCACGGTCAAACTGGTCAAACGGGGCAGGAGGCAGAAAGGTGTCACGAAATCGTGACATGTCACAAAATCATGGTCAACGCAGTCAACGGCAGCAGGTGGGAGAAAAGCGTAGCGAAATCGTGACGTGTTTGATTTTCACGGCCCAGAGAGGAGAGAGAAAGACGAAGCAGAAAAGTGTCACGATATCGCGACATGTCGCAAAATCATGGGTCAAACCGGTCAAACAGGGTAAAGCAGAAAAGCGTCGCGAAATCGTGACAAGAAACGGCAAAGGAGCATGAAGAGGAAATATGTCGCGAAATCGTGACATGTCATTTTCGCGGCTCCAAACCAGTTGTACAAAAAAGGTAGCAAACCACATGTCACAACCGCCACAGGTGGAAACACGATCACAAACGAAGGTGAGAGCGAAAAGCATCGCGATTTCACGAAAGGTTGCAGCGAAGGTGCATGAAACAAAAAACGTCGCGAAATCATGACAAAAGGAGGTAGAAGGAAAATATGCAAATCACATGACGCAAAAAGGAACGAAACAAAAAGCGTCGCGATTTCGCGACGGAAAGCTGGCCGATGGTACGAAGCAAGAAAATGTCGCGAAATCGCGACAGAAAGCAACGAAAGAGGCACGAAGTGAAAAACGTCGCGATATCGCGACAACATGCAGCGAAGGTGCCCGAAGTGAGAAAGCGTCGCGATTTCACGACAGGAAAGCAGCGAGGGCGTACGGAGGAGAAAAGCGTCGCGATTTCGTGACATGTCACGAAATCATGACATGTCGCATTTTCGCTGGGCGCGATGGCGAGAAAGGCTGCTGGCAGGAAAACGTCGCGATATCGCGACATGTCGCGATTTCGTGACATGTCGCATTTTCGCGGCCAGGAAGGCGGACAAGGCTGCATGCTATTTTTTGGATGCGATTTTCATGGAACCGTTACAGAACGTGCAGAAAAGTGCGGGACACGTGGCGTACATGCTACAGAAGCGTTACAGAGAAGATCAAACGTCTTAATGTCGAGCATAAAGCCAAAATACATGCAGTCAAAGAAAGGTGAAGCGAGCAGCCACTGGAATATGAAATGAACCGTCGTGGAAGGGGAATCAATTCAACAGCAAGTATAAATGCAGATGCACAGATTGGCACAAGGGGGAAAAACCGCTGGAGCAGAGTTGCAGTGCTAGAGGCCAGAGGGCCATTCTGGGCCTGCTTGGGGCTATTTTTTGCCTTTTGCTGGTTTTGAGAAAACCAGAAGATCTGCTATTGTAACATGATTCATTTTTAATGCAGAGTGTTCAGAAATTTGCATCTTGTTGGCAAGAAAGAAGGAGTTATTTTTTGCATGCATGTTTTAATGTTTATCTTTCCCTTTTTCAGATTTCTAGGCTTATAGATGAAGTTTAATGCAAGTTCTCTTGGTTGCTTCATGCGAATGTCTAAATCTAAAAAATAACAGTAAACCTCAGAGACCAGCACTTAACTTACCTGGATTGTGCATGTTTGCAGGTTCAATAAGTTAGGTTGCATGCATGGAAACCTCACATCTTCGGTTTTGCCAGGACGGGATAGCATCAAGCTGAATGCAATTTTAATTTCTTTTTCTTTGCATTTTATTTTCTTTTTAATGCACTTTATTTTCAGAAACCCCAATTTTAATTTTTCAAGCTTTAAAATAAAATTTAAAAATTAAAAAACTTCAAAACCCAAAAATAATTCCATTCATGTTATGGCATTTCATTAAATTTTATTTTGAAGTTACAGCATGGTCATTTAAGGATCAAATCACATTGACTTTATTAGGGTTCAAGGAACAATCATTAAATTTCACAGTAAAATAAACCACAGTGCCCCTTGTTTTCAGTTACTTGCAACCGCTAAGGTGTTCCAGGCATTTTAATTAAATATCTTTATTTGAGATTATTAATACACATATGCAGAATGCTCACATAACAGGAACCTTGGAGAAGTTACATGTTTAATTTCTTTGCAAGCAGAGGATTTAGAACCCAAATCCTATCGGAGAGTGTGTTTTCACAATCGGGTGAAAATACCACTCAACAGGACTATGAACATGGTGTTGTTGCTGTTAATTGTATTAACGCGCACCACCCCATTCCTAATGAGCTCTGCCACCTCATACAGCCCCATCCACCTCTGCATAAGTTTACCCTTCCTTTATTGGAACTAGGAATCGTACAACAGTACCCATTCCCCTACCTGGAACTTCTTCAGCTTGATGTGGTTATCATGCCACTTCTTTCTCTGCTTCTGTATAATATCTATCCTCTGTAAAGCATCCAGTCGGATTTCGTCTAGCTGATCTAGCTGGTGAATCCTCTATTTTTGAGCTTCGTCCAAGATCAAATTTAATTCTGAAGCCATCCTCAGAGTTTTGATTTCGAATTCTATGGGCATCATCGCATTTTTTCCATAGACCAGTTGGAAAGGTGTGCATCCTATGGTGGATTTCCACATGGTGTTGTATGCCCAAATTGCCTCTAGCAACCGTGTGGCCCAATATTTCTTGTGTTGCTACACGGTTTTGGTTAGGATGTTTTCTATCTCCCTGTTTGTCACTTCTACTTGCCCGTTCGCCTGCGGATGGTAGGGCATGTTTTTATTATGTCGAACTCTATACTGCTCCATCAGCTCCTTAATCAATTTGGAGGTGAATTAGGGCCCTTGGTTTATTGTTATCTCCCGAGGAACCCCAAATCATTGGAAAATATGGGAAAATAAGAAATCGATGACCGTTCTTTCCTTTGATTCCCTTAATGCCTGCACTTCCACCCATTTGGTGACGTAATCCATGCAGACCAAAATAAACCTCCTTCCCATCGAAGGTGGATTAAATGGTCCCACAAAGTCCATGCCCCATTTATCAAAAGGTTCCAAGTGTACCTGGGGCTGCAGGGGCATTTCATCTCGGTGGGTTGGTATACCCATCCTCTGGCACTCGTCACACTTGTTGGTATACGTTGCCGCGTCCTTGAACATAGTGGGCCAAAAATACCCAGCCTATAGGATTTTGTAGGTATTTCATTTCCCTGCAAAGTGTCCTCTGCATGGCTCATCGTGACATGCCTTGAGCACTTCTGAAAACTCTTGTTCTGCTAAACATCTTCTTATAATTTGGTCCCGTCCTATTTTAAATAGGAGACCATCCATCCAAAGGAATGATGTGCTCTTCTCTATGACCACCTATTTTTCTCTGTAGGAGAGAGCAGGTGAGGTCCTTATGGTGGCCAAGTAATTGTCTATGTATGTATACCATGGAGTTTGTTCACTAATAGCAAACAAATGTTCATCCAAAAACTGATCTTCCACTGCTTGATGATCTGCTGGTATCAATCTGGATAGAAAATCTGCCATGACGTTGTCCTTGCCCGGTTTATCGACTATAGTGATGTCGAATTCCTGCAATAGCAACAACCATCTAATAATTCTGCCACCAATGGCCGGCTTGCTCATCAGATACCTGATAGCCACATGGTCCATATGGATGAAGACCTTGTATCCTATTATATAGTGGTGGAATTTGTTTATTGCATGGACAACTACGAGGAATTATTTTTCTATCACTGTATAGTTGAGCTCTGCTCCCGCCAAGTTTTTACTGACATAATAGATGGCGTAAAATTCTTCGCCGTCTTTCTACCTGAGGACTGCTCCGATCACACCGTTAGATGCATCGCAGTAAATATGGAATGGTATGGCCCAATTCGGTCCTCTCAAGACCGATGCAAATATAAAATTTTCTTTCAGTAATTGGAATGCTTCTTTGCAATCTCCCATCCAATTGAACTCTACGTCCTTAGAAAGTAGGGTGTGTAGTGGTTTGGCAATATTACTAAATTCGGCGATAAATTGTCGATAGTACCCGGCTGATCCAAGGAAACTTCTTACCTCCTTCTGCATTTTGGGGCTAGGTAGGTCTCTGATGACCTTGATATTCCTCTTGTCTACTTTTATTCCTTTCACAGAGAGGTGGTGTCCCAACACGATGCCTTCCTGCATCATCATAAAACATTTTTCATTACTTAGGGATAAATGATTTTCCTTGCTCCTGTCGAGCACTCTTTCCAGATTTGTCATTGCGTCCTCGAAGGTTTCTCCATAGGTGATGAAGTCGTCCATGTATACTTCCACCCCGTCTCCTATCATATCAGAGAATAAGCTAAGCACCGCCCTTTGAAAGGTGGTTGATGCGTTACACAGTCCAAAAGGCAATACCTTATAGGCAAACATTCCCCATGGACAGGTGAACGTTGTTTTATCTTGATCTTCTTCCCCTATATGGATCTGGTTGTAACCACTGAAACCATCCAGAAAGGAGAAGTATTTTCTTCCTGAGAGTGTTTCCAAGACCTAATCGATGAATGGAAGCAGGAAGTGGTCTTTCTTAGTTGCCTTGTTCAACGCTCGATAGTCCACGTAGATCCACAATTTCTCATTCTTTTTTGGGACCACCACTAATGGTGATACCCATTCACTGTCAAAAATTAGATATATGAATTCGATAGCCAGAAGTTTGTGCAGTTCTTCTCTGACAATGTCTTTCATTGTTGGGTTCATCCTTCTCTGTGGCTGCCGACTAGGAGTTGCCTGGTCATCTAAATAAATCCAATGGGTACATATTTTCGGGTTGATGCCATGCATATCTACGTAGTCCCATGCAAATTCTTGTTGGTGTTTTACCAGAAGCTCTTCCAATTTTTCTAGCTGTGTGGGCATCAACCTGCTGTTGACGTTTAATATCCTCCCTGGCCCAATGTGTATTTGTTGGATGTGCTGATCTTGGGCGCTAGTCAATGGCGATCCAAGTGTGGGGGTGGATGATTCTCCATGGAGAAACTCCATGATAGCACCATCCTTGTCCTCTTCTACCACCTCCTCCAAGGTCATCACCAACTGGATTATGGACAACTCCGTAGTTCCATGCTCGGTGATCCTGGGTTCTTCTACCGAGCCCATAGACTAAGCTGGCAGTGAAATGGTCAGCCTTTTGATGTTTTGCCCATTGGAGATGGTCATTAGCCCATCTCGATAGCTGATGCAAGCGTCAGCTATTGCCATCCATGGCCTCCCCAAAATGAGTGGGTAACTGCCCAGCCTGGTCTTGGTTTGCAAAACTAAAAAATCAGCTGGATATTCCCATGCACTGACTGTTACGATCACATCTTCTAGCATCCCTTTCGGTGACATGGTTGATCGATTGGCTAACTGCAACACTGTCGTGGTTGGCTTCAAGTTCGTTAGTTGCAACATCTACATGGTCTCTTGAGGAATCATGTTGATGGTTGCCCCAAGGTCAACCAATGTGTTGGACATGGAATGTCCTCCAATTTTTACGGTCAGCACTGGGCTACCTGGATCTACATACTTCAGATGACATGTTCCACCCATCATTAGATATGCCAGTTTACCCATGACATTGATAGTCTGGGTAGATTTTCATCTCGGTCTCCTTAGACACATTTCTCTAATTGCCTTGGTGTAAATGGGGACATCTTGAATTGCTTGAAATAATGGGATTATCACCATGAGATTCTTCAAGCTCGACAAGATGTCAAATTTTGGCTGTGTTGTTTTTCTTTGTTCCTATAGCCGGCTAGGAAATGGAGCCTCCGCTCTCTCAAGTGCTTTTCCCTCTTCTACCAGAGGTGTCTCCTCTATTTCTTCCTCCTCTTCTACCAGTGGAGGTGTCTCTACTATTTCTTCCTCCTCTTCTACCAGAGGTGGTGTCTCTACTCCTAGCTGCCTACCTGATCTAAGCTAAATATTGTACATATGATACATCTCACCTTCTATGTTGTATGTCGGCTGATTTACTTTGTTGTTCGGGTTTGTTGTCGATTGTGCTAGTAGCTACGCAGGTCTCGCTGCTGGCAATGCTGATAAGTTCTGTTGGATGTGAGTAGACACTGCACTCTGTGGAGTCTGATTCCATGCATTGTGGCCTCTCCACTGCTGCCCAAGATATGGATATGGCATCCATGGCTGCTGATTCAGGAATGCTACTGGGGGTGCGTTCGTCCAGGGTGACGGTACCCACCACCCCATATTAGGTGGTTGAGGGGGTCCTTGGTGCATGTATGACCCTCCCCCATATGATGGCATTTCGGTTGGTATATTCCCTACGGGGGGCTGTGGCCAACTCTTCCTATTGCCTATGAAGTAGGCCTCCGTGCTATCAGCCGCTACCTAGTTATTGGGCATTTGTGGGCACAATAAAGTTTTATGATTCAGCCTACAAACTACGCATACTCTGACCTTGTTTTTTGGGCATGCATTCTTTGCATGCCTTCCTCTGTATTTTGGGCAGAAATAGGCTAATGCTGCATCATTTTATTGTTTCTTCTTTTCTAACAGTAGCGTATCCATCTGTAGTGCTAGATATGAGAGCATTTCACTCTTCAAATCCTCTAGCATGTTGCCTATTTCTATTTTGGTGGTGAAGCAGTCGCCTTCATGGTCCTGGCGATGATTTTGCCTCACCTTCTTGAGTAGTTCTGGCATAATTGCTGGATGTCTTCCATAGCATGCTGATAGACATCACCTCCAGAGATCATGTTGAGAGTCTCTAGTGACTCATTGGTAAGTCCCCTCAAGAAGATGCTTTTGAGGGATTTATCAGATAGCTTTGAGTGAAGGGACCGTTGAATATTAAAGCTAAATCTCTCCCAATACTCCTCAAGAGAATCATCTTCTCTTTGTGTCATGCTTAGGACCTCCTCCCTGGAGTCTCTTGCTCTCCCAAAATCTTGATATTACTCTAGAAAGAGCTTCTTCATCTGGTCCCAGGTGGTGATGTGTTTGTCTCCCAGACTGATGAACCATCGCAGAGTTGCATCATCTAATGTAGAAGAAAATAATTTCAACTTTTGCGTGCTTGATTTTTAATCCACAGACCTGCATAAAACATCAAACTTGAATAAAAATACGTCAGGGTCCTTAGTCGGGTGTCCTCTGAAGGAGGAAAGGTGAGCAGGGGATATGTTTTTCATTTTGGTATCTCCTACTTCCTCCTCTATTGGGAAACTAAAGCCAGATGAGACTTCATCGTTATCTACCATTTTTTTGGGAAATGTGGTTTATAATGTAGCGTTTATGGCCTTCCGATCATTTAAAACTTTATGAGTCAATTTTCTAAGGTTGTCTAGCGAGATCGTCTGATCATCCACAGCCTTCCACAATAGGGATTCCTCTAGAGGAGTCCTATTAAACAAGGGATTTATGATGATTCATTCATCCCCTTATTGATGGTATGAGGTGGCACTTTGCACAAAGTGCGGTTCCTCACTCCAATGGATTGCTGGTAGGTCGAGTGAGTCTAACTCAAATCCAAAATTCTCGGCTGACTCAGGTCTTGATGGATTAGTTCTTATAAAGCGACCGTAAGGTCCTCTTCTTCTCGAAGAACTCATACAAGGTCAGATGGAAGGTTTCAAGGTATTGTAAGTAATATAATTAAGACGCTTCCTTAGCAACGACGCCAAAATGTTGCGGGCCAAACAAGGTGAATGGTTTCCTATTTTTGTCACATGCTCGTGCATTTAATTATCAACCCAGGGAGCTTCATAAACTTGCGAAGAGTCAGAATTAGGTTACTACAATACCACTGGAGGTGAATCTTCTAATCCTATGTTTTGGGGGGTGTTCTTGAAATGGTTTTCAATCATTCCCACACTCCTCAATGATTTATGTAAGAAGAACAAAATTAAACCTACAGGAAATAAATCATGTATGTGTTCCTAAAAATAAATCTACTGTAAATGTTGGAACTAATAAACTAAAAAACGTTCTTATGAAAGTAATAAAATAATTAAAATCAATAAAAAAAAAGGAAATGGGGAAGAAATACTGGCTTGGAGTGGGCCCAGGCTCCAGCAACTTCTTCCCGATCGAACATGCGCTTAGAACTTCTAGAACTTTAATATATTTGTCAACACACTACAATTTATCTCTGTACGTCTAAATGGATCTTTATTTTTTTATATATATTTCTCAGAACGATCTGCGTGTGTTTATATAACACACCCACAAAACTTCTATTACAGAAGTAGTTACAATAGTCGATCTATCCCAGACTAAATCAAGACAGTCTGGTAAATGCAATCGACATCTGGCATTCTGTTCTAATGGCGGCGTGTTCGTTGTTCGGTTCATGCTTTTCCTGGCATCAGTAAGATGTTTTAATACATTGGTGCAATCTCCAATTTAGCTCTACATGATGCAGAGCTGGAACTACACCAGCCACTACCGTCCATGTCGTTCAAATCTGGTCAACGGGCAAAGAATCAGTGGCGCCTTTTGGTTGTGGGGAGGCGCTTGCATTTTGCTAGCACCTTTCGACTGTGGGGAGGCGCTTGCCTTTTGTTAGTGCCTTCCAACTATGGGGAGGTGCTTGTCTTTGGTTGGTGCCTTTCGGTTGCAGGGAGGTGCTCGTCTTCGGTTGGCGCCTTCCGACTGCAAGGAGGCCCTCGTATTTAGTTGGCGCCTTTCGACTGCAAGGAGGCGCTGGTATTCAGTTTGTGCCTTCTGATTGCAGGGAGGCGCTCATGTTCTCTTCATTAACCCTCGATGAAATAAAGTGTCAGGTCCATCAAAAGGACCTTGACCGTTCCAAATCTAACTAAATCAACTACAATTCCACAAAACATACTAAAAACACACAAATTAGATAACACGCATAATTATATCAAATATCTATATAATCATTCATAAAAGTACACAATCCTTATTATATAGCCGCATATTGATCAAAGAAATATGTACAAAATATGAGCATTTCTGGTGCTCATCAACCCCTTAATAAATAAAACCTTATAAATAAATTTGATGATGATTTGTGGATAACATGATTTGTTTTTATGAGGGGATTTTTTATGTTTTCCATAAGACTCAAACACCCTAGTTACTCTATCAAAAAGTTGTATATTGACCATATAGATATTCTGAAGGATAAATATTTGTTATGTAGACCTAGATACTCATTATCCATGTGTGTGAAAATTCATATACTAGATAGAACATAAGCATACCCTAGTGCCAGGCAGGATTCATTCAGCCCATTATTGTATTGGGGATCCTCATATTTTTATCCTGATCCTAAGCTGGACTTAGTTGGATTAGACCACTAGGCAATACAGGATACCTAAGGCTAGCTATTCCGCATGCAAACATTTCTCTATTAAAAATCAAGATGCTGATGTGATAGGCATATCATCGTGCATAAGGATACCTTGCGGCTCATTTATACTGAGAATTCCAAGGATTCAAGTCCATACACCCTTATTTTCTCAATATCGGTATGGGATACTTTCTCACACCTAGTGATGAAAATCACTGTTTATTTTAAATTTTTACTTTCTTTTTGAGAAAGGGATTTATGTAGTGATTATAATCACTGATTATATTTGTTTTAAACTTTTGCTTATTTTTTATTAAAGCAAGGGATTTCTTTAGGTAGGGTTGAACTTGTCCTTTTGCAAATTCTCAAAATTTTTAAACTGATCACACAAGGGAATGAGCAAGATAAAATTTTCACCTTAGGATACCTAATACTAATTCGTAGCGTTCATATTTCCCTTGTTTCAACTAGGATTTTACTGTTTTGATTAGTGATAGAATTTTGAAATATACTAGGTGCTATCAAAACTAAACCTCATCTATCAAAAGTAGGGATAACTTTCTACACAGTTTGATAAAACCACTAGGTATGGTTGAGTGATAAGAAAATCCTAGTATATCCCTTATAACAATAGGAGGGATTGTGTTGAAAAACATAGTTACACACATGGGTTATGTATAATGATGGATCTTGAATATGCATGATTGAGGTAAAAATATGGTATCGTTTGAAATATTGCAAACACAAATGTAACTAATGTAGATGTGATGTATCGAAATGCCTAATGTAATGCAACTAAGTGAACACAAATACGGAATGCTAATGCAAATATTTTTGTATTTTTGATGCTTTCAATTATTTTTGAGCTTTTGATTATTTTGAATGTTTTTTATATTTTTATTTTAAATTGTTTTTGTGCTTTTCGCATTTTGACTTTGACCAAAGGGCTTGAATATGCCTTTGGATATTTTGTGATTTGACCAAAGGGCTTGAATATGCCTTTGGAGATTTTTGTGATTTGACCAAAGGGCTTCAATATGCCTTTGGAGATTTTTGTGATTTGACCAAAGGGCTTCAATATGCCTTTGGAGCTTTCTATGATTTGACCAAAGGGCTTTAATATGCCTTTGGAGGTTTTTGTGATTTGACCAAAGGGCTTTAAGATAGCTTTGGAGATTTTTAACATTTTCCATTTTTTTTGGATTTTATGATGTCTATTGTTTTTTAGTTTTGTAATTATTTGAATGTTTTTGATATTTTATTGTTTTATGTGTGAAAATCCTTCAAATGAATGATATTGAGGGGTTATGGATCCTCAAAACCTTCTAGCATTTCTAGGCAATATGCCCCAATTCCCATATTTTTTGAGATGATGTAGGGACCTACCCAATTAGCCATAAATTTGTCTTGTAGATGCGATGGCAAATTTGAGTTTTGCTGGTTTTCTTTCAACACAAGATATCTAACTTTAAAGTCTCTTAGATGGACTCTACTGTTATAAGCTAGTGTTATATGGTCCCAGTAAATGCAAAGGTGCTCAAGGGCATTGACACACCATTCATCCAAGAGGGTCAATTGGTCCAGGTGAGCTTGTCGTGCAGTGTTGTCATTGATGAACTCTCTCAATGAGTCACACAATGTCAGAATCTCCAATTCTAAGAGCATAATGGCCTCAATGCCATACACAACCAAAAATGATGTTGCCCTAGTGGTTGTTCATATGCTAGTCCTATAAACCCATAATGCTAAAGGTAATTATAGATGCCAATCCCTATGGTTTTTTCACCGTCTTCTTTAATATGGCTACTATTATCTTATTTTAGGCCTCTTCTTACTAGTTTTCCTGTGGATAGTATGGTGTTGCAAAAATATGTTGAATGTTGTATCTGGTTGTTAGAGCTCTCAAATTTTTATTTTTGAATTATTGTCTGTTATCCAATATTATCTTGAAAGGTACCCCAAAATGACAAATGATATTGTGAATTATGCACTCTGCAATTTGAGGACCAACTATCAAGGTTAAGGGGATCACTTCCACCAATTTGGTGAAGTACTCAGTAGCCATTAATATGAATGTGTGTCAGCCCAAATACAAAGGAGAAATATTTCCAATCAAATAAAAACCCCACTGAGAAAATGGCCAAGCCACCTGAATAGGCTATAAGGCCTGAGATGGCAAGTGCATCAAGTTTGAATGATGTTGATATTTGACACATTTCTTGATATACTCACAACAATCCTTCTCCATGGTGGTGCAGTAGTAGACCATTCGAAGAATGCACTTGGCAACAACCATGTCATTAAAGTGGCCATCGCACATACCATCATGAGCTTGTGAAATTTCCTAAGCTGATTATTGGGGCTCTAAGAAATGTAGGAGAACTCCATCATGAATTCAATGATACAATATGAATCCTAGAAAGACACATCTAGTTGCCTTCTGCTTGAATGCTCATATCTCAACAGGCAACAATCCTTATGCGACAACTCCTAGTCTAAGGAAATATTGCAACTAGAATAGCCAATCTTGATAAGCTATGATCTTGATAGATAAGACCACTTATTCCTCCTGCATTTTGATTTACACAAATGCAGATTGAGAAACAACCTTATGGTGAATAGTGGTACCATTCTCCATAGGACCCTGAGAGATTAAGGATCCCCAAGGTGACTTTTTTAAGTAGTATTTAGCCTTAAAGAACCAGTCATGGTCTGGCTCTATATGAATCATGTTGACTGATTCCTTATTGTCAAAAGCCTCACACTGGATCATTGAATGCGAGAGAATTTTGACATGAATGGTAATGAAATTAGTAGAGGGGTTCTGAGGGATTAATATCATAAATATTCCATGGTATCTACAAATATATTTGATGAACTAGGGATGGTCTCGATGTCGTACCATTCTAGTTTGGCTGAATATGTGTCAACAAGCTACTTGTAAGCTTTTAGGATTGGGTCTCGGTATTGAAAAAGTCCTTTGATATAGTTGACTATGAGGAGGGAGTCACCGAAGATATTTAGCCTCTTTATTTTCATGGAAATGGTTTTTTGAAGACCTAATATTATGGCCTCATATTTGATGTTGTTATTAGTGCAATGGAAGTCTAGTTTGAATGACAAGGGTATTGGAGAACCCTGTCGCATGAAAAAGACAATCCCTATGCTGTCTCCTTGCTCACACTTCAAATCATCGAAGAATAAAGTCATGTCTGCTTCATTTTCTAGTTATTTAGGTTTAGGTGCTTCTAATAATGCAAATACCACATCATCAGGAAGCTCTATGGTAAGGGGCCTACTATTCTAGAGAGGCACCTCAACCAACTGATTAGCTATGACTTGTCCCTTGATGGAATTTTGGATTATAAATTCCAAATAAAATTCTATAAATAACATGATCCACTTTATAGTACGTGTATTATGATATGTCTTTCTCATCATATACTGCAAAGGAGTTTGCTCAGATATTACATATGTCATATGGATCAACATGTAGTGGTGCAATTTATTGGTTGCAAAGACCACCACTAAGAATAGCTTCTATACATATGTGTATCCAATTTCATAGCTCACCAGGGTGCGGCTAATATAATATATCACTTGCTCTTTGTATTGCATGTTCTTTTGGTGCCCAAAGCAAAATTTGTAGTAGATATATATAACAAGAATGACATGTCTAGCATTAGTGGAGCTAGAAATCATGGTATTGTCAAGTACTCTTTGATCTCAGTGAAGGCTTTCTAATATTATTCATCCCATTGAAATGTAACTCCCTTGTGTAGCAACTGATTCATGGGTCAACATTTATCTGATAGTTGTGCGACAAATTGCTTTATAGATTTCACTTTACCCTGTAAGCTTCTCAATTATTTGATTTTTATGGGCAGAGCCATTTATAGGATAGCATTTACCTTTGTTGGGTCTACCTCGATGCCTCGTTTAGAAATTATGAATCCCAATATTTTTCTAGAAGTCACGCAAAAGATGCATTTCTTGGGATTCAACCTGACATTGTGCTCAATCAGGCGATCGAAGGCCTTTCTGAGGGTCTCAGCATGAACTTCTCATAGTAATTGTTGACAATTTTGTCACATTGCACAAGGGGTAGAAAAAAAATTTAAAAAATCAAAATTTTGTATAGTCTTTCCTTTTGCAGAAGTATTTCTTTTTGTTGCTTTGAAAGTATCTGTAAGTGTTGCAGCAATTTTGGCTTTCAATGCCACCCCCTTGTACACAAGATGAAGAAGAAAAAGCTTCACTTCCAAACGGGCCAAAGAAGATAGCTTCGCCACAAGAAAGAAAAGTGTCGCGATATCACGACATGTTGCATTTTCACGGCTCAGAGCGACAAGAGGGAGCAAGAACGAAAAGTGTCGCGATATCACGACATGTTGCATTTGCATGGCCGAAAGCAAGGAGAAAGAGCCAGAATGAAAAAGTGTCACGATATCACAACATGTTGCATTCTCATGACTCAAAGTGACAAGGAAGTGCCAAAGAAGAAAGCATCGTGATATCGCGACATGTCGCATTTTCATGATCGAAATCCAGGAGGAAGAGCAGAAGGAAAAAATGTCTCGATATCGCGACATGTCGCATTTTTGCGGTCGACAACAAGGAAGAGCAGAAGACAAAAAGTGTCACGATATTGTGACATGTCGCATTTTCGTAGCCGAAAACGAGGAGAAAGAGAAAGAAGGAAAAAGTGTCGCGATATCGTGACATGTTGCATTGTTGTGGATCAAAACAAAGAAGAAGCGCAAGAAAGAGAAAGCGTCACGATATCGTGACATGTTGCATTTTTGTGGCCAAAAGTGACAAGAAAGCGCAAGAAGGAAAAAATATTGTGATATCGCGACATGTTGCATTTTCATGGCCGAAAGAAAGAAGAAAGCGCAAGAAAAAGAAAGCGTCGCGATATCGTGACATGTCGCATTTTTGCGATGCAAGAAGAAGAACCAAGCTAAAGGCATAGAAATGTCTCGATATCACAACATGTCGTATTTTCACGGCTGACAACAAGGAAAAGTGCAAGAAAGAGAAAGTGTTGCGATATCGTGACATGTCGCATTTTCGTGACCAAAAGCAAGGAGAAAGTGTAAGGAGGAAAAGTGTCACGATATCACGACATGTTGCATTTTTGTGATGCAAGAAGAACCAAGATGAAGGCATAGAAGTGTCGTGATATCGCGACATGTTGCATTTTTGCGGCTCAAAGCAAGGAGAAAGTGCAAGGCATAGAAATGTCGCGATATCACGACATGTTGCTTTTTTGTGACTTGAAAGGGGCACACACTCCAAGATGGGTATTTTCTTGAGACCATCAAAGTGCCTCATAATTACATTTTTACTTGCCCGATAAGCTCACTGTTCATTTTTGGCAATTGGAAGCGAAGTATCAGTCCTTAATGAAGTATCAGTCAAGCATGGCAGCCACTCGAGCATTACACCCAAAAACCAAGGACACTCAGATGGTTCATCAATGTATATTTCTACGATTGACTTAGTCACAGTTGCCAATTTTGGTAATGGATTTGAGAGCTTGATCATGAGGGCCGCGAGGAGTCGACTTCTCAGATCTAAAGAATATACTTCGCCATTCTATGTAATAATGACTCAGAGGGTCGGGTCCTCTATAAAAACCCAGGCATTGTAATGTAAGAACTTTGGGGGGAACTATCTGCTAGAAAGCTGCTGTAACTTGATGTCCTATGATTAATACTAAGATCTTTGGGCTCAATTCCTTTCTTTTATGCTACCTCCTATGCTTTATTATTTTGTCTTTCTTCAATTGTATACTGAGACTCTGAATCCTAAATTCGGTGTGTGATTGGGGACTGTACCCTGAAACTCTCCTGAAGGATACATAGGAAAGGAAAAATGCTATATTGGTCTTCTTTTATGCTGCCTGGTGGGTTGTGGTTTCTGTTACATTCACTTTTCCTAATCGTATTTACTCTGAAACCTGAATTTCAATGAAAGGGAGAATGAGAATCCCTGTGAGATCGCCCAGAGGATACATAGGAAGGTTAATGTAGCATTTCTTTCATTTATTCTTGGTGTTCCTTGTTGCTATTCAAGTTGTTAGTTAGTGATCGTGCTTCCTATTCTCTCCCACCTTAAATCACACATCTCTCTTCCCTTACCCCTTTTATTTTCTCTCTAACCTTAACTCTTTTTGTCTCTTTCTTGCACCCTTATCTCCAAACACCAAAGTATATTAGCATAGGAGATGGGCTTTCTCTGGAGATTGGCACGAGGGGCATCTATTCCCTTTGGAATTTCAATGTTGGTCTAGGTCTAGGGCACATACACTTACCCAGATCCTTTCCTAGGAAGATTTGATGACCAATAATTTTTGGCACGCCTGGTGGGACCAAGGTCCCATTTTTTAAGAACGTGAATCTCTAACCCGTCTCCACTAGAGCTAACAGTTTTGGCACACCCAATGGGACACTGGTCCCATGTTTTAAGGAATCTCGAGTTTGGTGAATCTCTGGCTTGCCTCCATCTAGAAAAATCACCTGGCGACTTTGACTGAGCTGAAGATATAGATTTTTAGATTGTAGGTGCCTTTTAAATCTAAAAGAAGACACCCCAAAGGAATCAAGGTTTGGTTAGCAGCCTTGACCTCATAAGCGGAGAAAAGTATGTTCACCTGGCGATTTCGACATAGTGGCAAGAACCGTGATATCTGTAGGCCATTGCTATAATGGAGAGGGCACGCTATCCCAGCTGGGATGATCGTGGCCCTCTTAATCTTCAAAGTTACCATGAAATTCTTGAAAGCGCCTTGGAAACATTTACAAAATATGATGGCACTAAGGGAATGGCTTGAGAGCACCTTGAAGATGTTGCGGCTTTAGCATTCCTCTATGACATAATCCATGAAGATGTCATGATCAGACTCTTGGTTCTATCTTTGGAAGGAAGGGCACTGTAGTGGTACAGACTGCTCGGGTGTAAAAGCATCTGCTCGTGGGATGACTTAGCGGGAGCACTATTCGAAGCATTTGATGGCTCTCAGGACCCCTTCCAGCTTTTGACATACCTCTCCACCATCAGGAGAGCACCTCTGGAGAGCATCACGAACTTCAATGTCCGATTCTACAAAAGTTGGAAGAGAATTCTAGGGGATATCCAATCGATGCCCACCCAAGCCCACCTCTTCTATGTTCGAGCTCTTCACCCAGACATGGGCTTCCTCTTACAGCAATCAGGCAAATGAATATTTCCTCAAATTTTTGAGGAAGCAGTACGAGCAGAGCAGCTCCTGCTTTTATCTGGAAAGTGGCAGTGGGGGTAAACTCCATCACTTCCTCCAATAATTACTGCTCCTATCTATTCAACGTAGTATTTACCATGGCAGACTCCTCATACTGAGCAGAGGCCTGAGATGCAGTCATTTGGAGCTCAAGAGGCAAATTTCATCCAAGTCCAACAATGGGAATATGCAAGCCATGATCCAGCAATGAACAATATGGTTTCTTGCAGTTCCCATCAAAATATGGGCCGAGGAGAAGAACAGGCTCAAGTGGTAGAGCCTGAGAATGAAGGGGGCACATTTTTGCATCCTTTTTGTGTCCCAAGGGACAACATGCAAGTACTCAGCCAGAATCCATTAAGCATGTCTCATCAAGCTGAACCTAAAAAGATCCTGGAAGATTACTCTTTGCCGGAGGAACCCTGTTACCACATCAGGAGGATGGAAGAACCTATACCCAGCCCACAGTTAGTAGATTCTTTAGTATCCTGGTATTGGTTCCAGCCATCACTATGACCAGTACCCCAAGAGGCCCCTCATATGGTGAACTTCTTCACCACATATTTTATCAATAGTACGGGTACTGGCAGGAGCGACAACTCACTACGTTGCTCCCTGTTCGCAACATGGACAACTTCGGGAAGATGCCAGCCGGACTTCAAGGATCAATTGAAGTTCAATCATATCTGGTTTGGATATTGAAGGTTCACCAAATAGGCACCCGATGCTGGGTTTATGATGGTGGTATGCCAGTCATGCCACAAAATTTAATGTAAATACTGTAAATAGACCGGCTAGTAAATAAGTGCCAAAAGCGCTAAGTGTTGCTTAGGAGCTCAGGCACAAGCAAAAAAAAATGCTATCAGTGGATAGTTAGATAAGAGGACAATGGGAATGAATTTGTTGCCCAATGGATAAAGCCCTGGGATCTCTTCATTTGGACAAGCTAAATGCCCCACGAGCCACCAAGAATGTTGACAATTTTGTCACATTGCACAAGGGGTAGAAAAAAATAAAAAAAAATCAAAATTTTGTATAGTCTTTCCTTTTGCAGAAGTATTTCTTTTTGTTGCTTTGAAAGTATCTGTAAGTGTTGCAACAATTTTGGCTTTCAATGCCACCCCCTTGTACACAATATGAAGAAGGAAAAGCTTCGCTGCCAAACGGGCCAAATAAGATAGCTTCACTGCAAGAAAGAAAAGTGTCGCGATATCGTGACATGTTGCATTTTTGCGGCTCAGAGCGACAAGAGGGAGCAAGAAAGAAAAGTGTCGCGATATCGCAACATGTTGCATTTTCATGGCTCAGAGCGACAAGAGGGAGCAAGAACAAAAAAGTGTCGCGATATCACAACATGTTGCATTTTCACGGTCAAAAGCAAGGGGAAAGAGTTAGAATGAAAAAGTGTCATGATATCATGACATGTATTCTCGTGGCTCAAAGTGACAAGGAAGCGCCAAAGAAGAAAGCGTCGCGATATCGCGACATGTCACATTTTCATGACCAAAAGCCAGGAGGAAGAGCAGAAGGAAAAAGTTTCACGATATCATGACATGTCGCATTTTTGTGGTCGACAGTGACAAGGAAGAGCATAAGACAAACAGTGTCGTGATATCGTGACATGTTGCATTTTCATGGCCGACAGCGAGGAGAAAGAACAAGAAGGAAAAAGTGTCACGATATCGCGACATGTTGCATTGTCGCGGCTCAAAGCAAAGAAGAAGTGCAAGAAAGAGAAAGCGTCACAATATCATGACATGTTGCATTTTCATGGCCAAGAGTGACAAGAAAGTGTAAGAAGGAAAAAATGTCACGATATCGCGACATGTCACATTTTCACGATTGAAAATGAGAAGAAAGCGCAAGAAAGAGAAAGCGTCGCGATATCGCGACATGTCACATTTTCACGATGCAAGAAGAAGAACCAAGCTGAAGGCATAGAAATGTCGTGATATCACAACATGTTGCATTTTCATGGCCGACAGCAAGGAAAAGCGCAAGAAAGAGAAAGCATCACGTTATCGCGACATGCCACATTTTCGTGACCAAAAGCAAGGAGAAAGCGCAAGGAGGAAAAGTGTCATGATATCACGACATGTTGCATTTTCGCGATGCAAGAAGAAGAACCAAGCTGAAGGCATAGAAGTGTCACGATATCATGACATGTTGCATTTTCATAGCTCAAAGCAAGGAGAAAGTGCAAGGCATAGAAATGTCACGATATCATGACATGTTGCTTTTTCTCGACTCGAAATAGGCACACACTCCAAACCGGGTATTTTCCTGAGACCATCAAAGTACCTCATAATTGCATTTTTACTTTCTCGATAAGCTCACTGCTCATTTTTGGCAATTAAAAGTGAAGTATCAGTCCCTAATGAAGTATCAGTCAAGCATGGCGGCCACTCGAGCATTGCACCCAGAAACCAAGGACACTCAAATGGTTCATCAATGCATATTTCCATGGTTGACTCGGTCACAGTTTCTAGTTATGGTAATGGATTTTAGAGCTCGGTCATGAGGGCCGCGAGGAGCCGAATTCTCAAATCTTAAGAATATACTTCACCATTCTATGTAATAATGACTCAGAGGGTCGAGTCCTCTATAAAAATCTAGGCATTGTAATGTAAGAACTTTGGGGGAAACTATCTGCTAGAAAGTTGTTGTAACTTGATGTCCTGTGATTAATACTAAAGAGCTTTGGGCTCAATTCCTTTCTTTTATGCTGCCTCTTGTGCTTGATTCTTTTGTCTTTCTTCAATTGTATACTGAGACTCTGAATCCTGAATCTAGTGTGTGATTGGGGACTATACCCTAAAACTCACCTGAAGGATACATAGGAAAGGAAAAACGCTATATTGGTCTTCTTTTATGCTGCCTGGTGGGTTGTGGTTTCTATTACATTCGCTTGTCCTAATCGTCTTTACTCTAAACCCTAAATTTTGATGAAAGGGAGAAGGAGAATCCTTGTGAGCTCACCCAAAGGATACATAGGAAGGTTAATGTAGCGTTTCTTTCGTTTATTCTTGGTGTTCCTTGCTGCTATTCAAGTTGTTAGTTAGTGACCATGCTTCATGTTCTATCCAACCTTAAATCACACATCTCTCTTCCCTTACCCCTTTTATTTTCTTTCTCTAATCCTAAATCTTTTTATCTCTTTCCTGCACCCTTATCTCCAAACACTAAAGTAGATTAGCATAGGAGCCAGCCTTTATTCAGATATTGACATGAGGGGCATCTCTTCCCTTCGACATTTCAATTTTGGTCAAGTCTAGGGTGCATACACTTACCCAGATCCTTTCCTAGGCAGATTTGATGACCAACAATAATGACTTGGATAATAAGTCATCAATGTAGTCTTCCAAGATTGTGTGCATGTAGTCATGGAAATTGTATGTCATAGCCCACTGATAAGTGGCACCAAAATTTTTAAGGCCAAATGACATCACTTTGTATAAGAATTTTCCCCATGGAGTAGTGAACATGATTTTATGCTAGTCTTCGGGTTTAATTAGAATCTGATTGTATCCAAAAAAACCATCCATTAGGGAGAGCATCTCATGGCCTACAGTTGTGTCTACAAGAGCATATATATTGGGAAAAAAAAATGAATCCTTCAGGGTTGCCTTGTTGAAGTCCCTAAAGTCCGTGAAAATGCGGACTCTTCCATCAGGTTTTCCTACAGGCACCATGTTTGACACCCACTCTAGATATTCGATGGGAAAAATGAAAAATACATCCAAAAATTTTTGCAACTCATTTTTAACCATCAAATCAATGGTTGAATGCATATTTCTAAGCTTTTGCTTAATGAATTATCCATGGGGTCTATCGATAGGTTGTGGACAACCAAATTTGGATCTAGACCTAGCATGTATTTGTAGATCTAAGCAAATATATTTGGTCTCTCTCTCAGTAGAGGAATTATGATGACATATTCTTCTAGAGATAGGCTTTCTCTAAATTTGATTTTCTTTGGTTGATAAGTATCATTGCTGATGTCCACCTCAAAAGTCTCCTCTATTTCCATATGGGACCCATCCTCAAGCTAGTGAGGCATGGAGATTTTTATGAATGCCATCTACTATATTTATAGTTCCCATTGACTCAGGG
The DNA here is from genome assembly GCA_028583015.1 of Wollemia nobilis. Lineage (NCBI taxonomy): Eukaryota > Viridiplantae > Streptophyta > Pinopsida > Araucariales > Araucariaceae > Wollemia > Wollemia nobilis. The sequence continues at coordinate 22,462,831 of JAQPPZ010017235.1, forward strand.
TTGAGACTAGCATGATAGACATCATGGGTACAACCTGATGCAAAATGGAATGGTTGTAACATCTCTTCATTAGGGAAAAAATCTTTAGGCTCTAGGGGTAAATCAATGCAATCCCAATCAATAGAATCTAAATTAAGACACAATGGTTTTCATGGATCTACTAGGTTATGAAGTGGAGTGGTCAAATCAATGGAGATCATGTTGATGGATGGAATGGGTTCTCTATGACCACATGGGTGGAACTCTATATCTTGGGTGTGCCTTCCATACTCACAATGAGGCTCTAGGGGCAAAGGGATCTCAGGATCTGGTTTGTGGATAGACGATATGATGGGGTATTTAGGCAAAAACTAATCTTTAAATATGGGTAGACTCGGGTTGACCATGCGATGAATTTCATCTAGGTTTACTGGCATTCCTAGGAAGCAAATATTAAGATCAATTACATGGAGCACCGCTTATTTCTCCACAAGAAAATTGATTGGATATAAGTGTTGAGGTCCAAGATAAGCCATTTCGGTCTCATATTCAATGTTATCATCATTTATCTAGAAGCCATTAGAATTGGTTTCTAGTCCTAAGATGAGATGGTAGCTAGCTTGTCGATACCCTCGATAGGCCATCTTAGTCTCATATCAATAGTTATCATCACTTATAAATAACCCATTGGAATTCGTATTTGGCTGAACAACATGGATCGTATGTCTAGGCCATAGGTAGGCCATCTGTGTTGAGTCCTGTGACTTATAGCCACTTTAATTTGACATGTATCCATATTCACCCAAGATGTAATCACTCTCGTTCGAGATGTATCCACTTTCTATGTGGCCTATCCAAGTAAGGTTTTAAACATACCAAGGCACATAGTAGGTCATACCAGTTCCATCTTCATCCTTACTTGTAACATAATCATACTCCTCCTGATTATAGCCATGTATTGGATATTCTTCCCATAGGATGGTTCCTAATGGAGGTGCTTTAGGAGAAGATTCAGGGTGGTATACCTCATATGTATGATATTTACCATGGTGATCCACTCATCACCCCACAATTTCTTTTCAGGGGGTTGATAGGGGTTCCAGTAAATTTCTTCCTCAAACCCAATGCTTAATTTTTCTATGGTGGCTTCTAAAGAGTAATCATGACCCCACATTTGATAGCTCAAACCACATCTATCAGTAGGTAGTTGGCACTATTTCTAGAATGGTAGCTAAAACCCTTACTCATATAGACCTAAGCCATAGCATTGCCTGTGATACTACTCAAAATACCTTAGGGTGAACTCCAGATTCGATAATTAATGAACATTCATGGTAAAAGGTTCATCCTCATATATTTCTAGATCAATAATAGTGTGGGCATAATATAGCTCATTATATATGAAGTTAGTCTAGTTTGGTGGCATTCCCAAGGGAAAAACTATCCCCACTGGTAACTTCAAGACTCTTGGCCACCCCATGTCTTGTGCAAACTCAATGATTGGCATGAAAGTCACGTTCTACACAAGATATTCAACTAGTTTTGTGTTTTCTAGGTGAATTTTCACCTGTGATGTAGATGATGTTGTTGATGATGCAGATGAGGTAGGTTGCGGTAGCTCCTTAGCTATTTCTTTGGAATGCTCATCCTCCATGGGAGTAGGGATTCTTGCGGTTGCTATTATCAAAATTTCCTTGGGTACTTCCTCCACTAGGGATGCATTCAACTTTTGTTTTTCCTTTGCCTTATCTATAGAAGGCTTTTCAGAAGCACCACTAGCTTTAGATGTAGGAGGTGGTGCCAATGTAGATGGGTCACCTTGCACTGATCTACCTTTTATACCTAGTTGCATGGTTGGGGATGAATATATTATGTACAAGTGTGTTTATGGAAGGAAAAAATATCTCGATAAATCAACTTGATGCACGTACTTAAATGGATCTTCATTGGATGGGATTGTGGAATTGTACCTCGTGCATATACTTGACACATTGGTGCAGGATTGAAGGTACAAACTACATATATCTAATCCAGGGATGCCCTAGAAGGATGTTATATTGCATCATCCCTTCTAGCACATGACACATCACAGGGATGGTCTTATGTCCTACTTTTACCAAAAGAATGATCGTACCCACGATGGAGCACATCGCATCATTGAAATCCCTGAATGTGTAGGAAGTTGGGACAATGTTATACTTAGGGATATTCAAGTGCCCTATAGCCTTGGTAGTGATGATGTTGATCGAAGAGCATGTATCAATCACAACTTGCTTGAACAGAATATCATTGATTTATGCAATAATGTGCAGAGGCGGGTTCATAGAGGCAGTAGGGACTACCTTAATTTTATGATCATAAAAATGAATCACAAGTTCTTGGAATTGCTGCATCTACCCCAAAAAATATGTGAACACATCTAGGTTTTAGGGTTGGAGTTTTATTGATCTTAAAATATCCATTAGAGTCTCCCTGTGCCTAGGAAACTATTGTATGAGCTCATATATGGATAACTTAGCCAAATTTATTTGTAGATTTTGTTCTAGTCTACTCTGAATAGTCACGATAGGTCTCGTTGGAAGACCTGAAGGGTTATATTACACTTGTCTCTACTGAGGTGTAGCCAGAACATTAATGGGAGATGCTGGAGGCTGTGGTTGCCCATATCTTTGATTTTTAGTTTCCACATTAACCAAATAGACCATTTTGATGCACCCCTAAATGGGTGGCTTGATCCAGACTTGGTTAACTTGGGGATCCTAATCTCTAGGGACCTTGTGATTGGGCAACAGGTTCTAGTATATACCCATACCTCTGTTATCAAGAGCTAGCGGGTTGTCAAATTTTAGCTCTCCCTTTTCAATCATGTTTTGGATAACATTATTGAATTTGATGCAATTATTGATGTCATGCCCTTGTCTTATGTGGTATGGGTAATATTTCTCTTTCTTGTATCCCCTTGGCTTAGGATGGTTAGGGTCAAGAAGTTTTATGTTAGGAAACCTTATCCTCTGTACCTTATTCAACTGATTAAACACTGACTTGATTCATTTAGATGCATGTAGTAGCATGGTGGCCACCACTCTTTTTTATAGCCCTAATTGTTCTTCATATCATAGTTGGTTAGTGGAGGGTGAGCCTAATAATTCTAGTGTTGTTGTCCATTCCTCTCCTTTGGTGTGGCCAATAAAACTTAATTGACTTGAACAGGATTGACCTACTTCAGCTTGTTCTTGTTGTTTTGATTGTTCTTACTCCATTATTTCTTGTTGCAAAGCTTAAGGTCTCCCTCCTCGACCTTAATATATTCAATAATATTGGCTTGGGCTAAGGCTTCTTTGAATGATTCATATTGATGTAGCTACAATAATAGGGAAATATATTTTGCATAGCTCTTAGTGAAAATTCTTATAAGCTCCTTTGTGAGGATTGAGAATTATAGTTTTGCAATGATTTTTCTTCATTTTTCCCCATAGTCCATCATTGGTTCATCATCGTATTGTTTTAAATCAGCCAGGTCAGACAAGTTCACCTTCTTCTTAGCACCAAAGGAGAAATGTTCTAGGAATGCATTTACCAATTGCTCGAAACCAGTGATGTAATGCTTAGACAACTGATTGAACCATTGGGTTGTTGTGCCTGAGAACATTATGATGAATGTTATTAGCATCAAGGTGTCATATTTTTCTAGGTGAAGCACACGTTCATGAAGTTGGTCACATGTTCTTGTGTGTCTCCCTCTCCCTTAGAGTTATACAATATAGGCATCTCAAAGTTCCTAGGATATGCAAGACTTGGGACTGATGGGCACAAAGGCTAGTTGTGTATCTTGTCTAATGTTGGATTTTATCTAGTTGTATCCTTATCAAGATACTTGAATCTCTTGGCGAGCATCTGGTATGACTTCAAGGAAATGATCTCACGTTCTTGAAGGTTAGCTTGAGATGGTAAAGGAGGTATCTTGATGCTTACCCAAATAGAGTGTTTGCACTCATATCTTATGACCATGCTTGGAGGTTCAAGATGGGTTTGTTATTGATCCTAAATCCTTGTATAGTCCTCATTGCATTATGTTTTCTCAAGCTCAAGGTGTTTTTGATTTTGTGGAGCATGATGGGTGTGCTCATATATTTTCATGGCACCTCTATATTATGGAGAACCAACATGCCTTCCATGTTGATACCTCTCACCAACTATGTGTGTGTCTATTCAAGCTAGTATATTTGCGATCTCCTCATGATCATCTCTTTATTATCTTGAGAGTTGCTCTTGTAAGCGTAGGCACATTTTCATATTCTCTTCTTCCTCAAGATCTCCCATGCATTCTTGTTCAATGCATAGCTCTTCTTCCAACCTATGTAGGCGATCAAAGTGACTTGATATTGAGGGTTAATGTCTTTATACCTCTTTGCAAGGAGTTCTAATGATATGACATCTCAAGGAGACTCTTGTTGTGTGCCTAACCTTGTCTGCTAGGATGATTTGCTTTATGTACTACATTAAGGATTGAGTACGCTCATGATATAAAGTAGTGTATGTGCTATAGGGTCACTCTAAAGCTTCCCTTGGTTCATTGGTGCATCTAGTGGCTACACTACACAAACTTCCTAAAGTAGAACATGCGGTAGTGATGCTTCTTAGAGCTGGTCTCAAGGGAACTCGATCCAAATCATCAAGTTATCAGATTCCCCATGGTTGCTCTCGTAGAATACCATTGGTCCCAATGAGCTCATGGTCTAAGGTCACTCTCCCATATACGGGGAGGTTGTATGATTTTAGGGGTCTATGACTGGGTGTAGCCCTATGGTCTTACCCCTTAGTGGTTGGATCTATCCTATGTTTTTCCTATGAATATTTGGGTCTTGTGGCCCCTACATGCATATGTGATGAGGATAATCTTGATGACTTCTCACACTAGTGTAATTATAGAGGTATTGCAACCTTTGTATGTTTATGAGATGAGGGAGCTCGAGATGCATCGACATGTCGGTGTGAAGAGGGAGGTCGTGATGTCCCCTCTTGTCTATGTGATGAGAGGCACCATGAAAAATCTGCATCCTTGTGTGTTGAGGAGGGCCTTGAGGCCTCCTCATAACTATGAGGTGAGTAACCAAGATGTGTATCTCTTACTGGGGCTTGTCATAGAGTTCCCCCAAGGGTTGAATTGTCAGCCCTAATAATTGCTAAACTTAATCTAGCTATACTACAGATGGGTGGCTCCAAACTAGTGTGAATGTGAATGTTAGGAGCATTAGTATCCCCCTTGATGTTGGAATGGGGGTGGTTGCTCCATGTGTTCACCATTATAATTATGCATTATATTTTTTATTAGTTTCCAAATTACACAAACAAAACAAGCAAGTTTTTATCTCTTTTAAGGTTTTTGTGTATTCCCTAATATGTTTTGCGTGTTTGGATTTGTTGTTGATCTTGAATTTTTATTTTTAATGTGGACTTAGAATGAGGGAACTCAATCAAAGTGGACGCTAGGAATGCTAGTGCCAAACATGATTTCTCAAAAGTGTCTAGGGTAAACCTCTTAAATCCTAGTGGGGGGTTTGCCTAGCTGTTTTGCTATGAAATAGTGGGAGATAGTTTGAACATAAGTGACCAGTGCAAACTAAAAATGAGCTTTCTATTTTGTCTAAGGACATCTAGGGGAAAGTCGATGGAAGGAGATGAATTCCAACATCACCGGTATGAATTTGGGGTCAGTGATGAAATCCAACCTTAGAAATGTTATTGTGGAACATGCAAGTGTGTGGGGTTCCTTTTAAAATTTGAAATATAAAATTATGTATCAACCAACATGAATGCTTTACATCACTACATGTCTAAAAAGAACATTTTACTTTTAGAGAGATGCATATCTAATCTATTCTAGATTATTTTCATGCAATGTACCTCCTACTTTATGAATAGAGGCCATTGGTTAGGCCACATGCAAGCAAACTTACACATAAAATCCTAGCACATTGGAACTAGGGAAGATATTACAAGTAAAGGCCAACTGTTCCTAGCAACACCTAGAGGAAACTAAAGAAATATAAGAAACTTATAATACAATTTTCATTTCCTTTTATTGGTTTTTCCCTACTTAGCTATGTTTTTGCTTGTTGCTTTTGGAAAATAAATACAGATAAAAAGTCACAGAGAATCAGATATGTGTACCAACCTCAATTTATCATCTAATGATGACCTGGCTGCCTTCTATATCTATTTTCCTACTGGTCGCTATTGACCAGAGCGATTGATTTTGGCCATTAATAGCTATAGTGGCTAAGATATGTTGGCCACTATTGACAAAAGTGGCTAGACCTGCATAAATAAAAATGATCGAAAGATTAGTAAGTCAGTCGAAAAACAAAAATCTGGTGGGGGTCAAACTATGATCACCATCTATGCAACCCCAGGAAGCATGCAACCTAACTATTCTACTTGTAATATTGATTTATTATGTATGCTACCACTTGCACAAAATAAAAAACTGAAAGCACATGCAACACGAGAAATAATAAAGCAAATCAAGAGGCTTTATTTATTGATATCTTGAATCCTCGATTACAAGTACGTCCCTCTGAGCGATACCCATTATTTTGATATAAATATTTACATAATATAGAGTAGCGATCAAATAAATTCCCCATAAGGGAACGGTGCATCTATGCAGGCCTCCTGATCCTACACATGAAACTTTATGGGGGCTTACATATACCCCCTTATCCAAATCTAGTCTTGGAGGGATCTCTATGATCCTACTACTTCATTATGGTCCTAAGGATCTATACCTGTGCTCATGAAAACAAAAAATCACTCTTAGTAGGTGATGAGTGTCATAAATCACATCATTTATCTTTAATTTTTGTCAATCTTGGGTGGTGTCCAATGGCTATATATGATAGCAGAGGTAGGCATATTTAAGATCATATCATTTATGAAACATGCTTTATTTGTGGGACAAGTTAACTTTGGGGGTTTTTGGTGTCACTTCTAATCCTATGAACTAAATTTAAATTCTAATTACACTTGCAAAACTAAAATTATAGAAATGGAAAGTTTGTAGAAAATGAAACCTGATTATTATTGCAGAATTGAAATGATAGGAATGACAATATTGCAAGCAATGGAACCTAATTATATTTCCATAATTGAAATTATAGGAATGAAAATATTACAGAATTGAAATACACAAACTGATAACCAAAATGGAAATGCCAAGAAGCTAGGAATAACTGCTAAAAAATAGGGGAAAACCACAAATGCTATAAATTCCAAATATATGCTATTGAGTTAGTTGAAATACACACACATATATTATAGAAATAAAAACTAAAAATACTAGTCAACATAGTTAGTAAATAATAAATAGACACTGCCAAGTTTTCTACTAATTTGCTGCAGCAAAAGGTCATAGAAAAACCTGTCAGCAATTAATCCTCATTATGGGCTTGGAAGTGGCCCTTGCTCCCTAATATAGAAGAAGGTGCAATGTGGATGCTAACTAATCAATGCTCACGAATTTTCTTAGAACAACAAATGTATGAAAGATTGCATTTTATTGACTATTACACAACTTTACAACATTGCAGGAAAATATTGCTAAATTGTTGTTCTGCTATAGATTAACAACTATTTGTTCTAGGTCAATTCTACTTTATATCCCTATAACTATATGGTAATAATTTATGACATGTTATATGCCTAAAATCTGTTCTATTGTTGTTTTTTAATGATTCAACAACTTTTTTGAAGCTATTTTCCTAAAATGTAGGAAAATGTTCTGCCGTAACATCTTCATTATCCCTTGGTGTGCATCCTCCATTGGTGGAAATGAGTGGAAGATATCAGAAAACATCTCAGACAACTGTATCCACTTCTAAATTTTAATTTTCCACCATTATGGGCATTCTATTTACCTTTTTAACCAGAACTAGCCCTACTCTGCTCATTCCAGAGCTGCTTCGAAATATCATGCAGTGTAATTAACTTGATACTTATCCACATACTAGATTCTCAGGAAAGTAGGTTTTACCATATAGGAAGTATCCTTAAGTCATCAGAATACCATTCATATAATTTTTACATACTGGAGTTGACAAATGCCAAGCCATTCTATTTATGGACTATTTGGCTAGAATTTATATGGTTAAAATTTTGTGTTTCATATTTTTTGCATAGTCATAGTAGTTTTGTGCATTTTTGCAATTTAAAATGGTTAGGAAGTAATGAAATAATTAAAATTCCACTAGAATAATATAAAAATCAGTACACATCACTACTTATTTCAAATATACTTTTATTTGCTAAGTAAATCAGCTAAAACAGTGCAAATAAATGCGGAAAATGGTCAAAACGGAGTACTATGCTCCTAAATATTTAAACATGTAAGTATTAATATATAATGCATTAAATAATAAAAAATTAATATAAAAATATAGCATAAGGTTTATAAAGGATTTTATGACATCCAAATCAGTCCATGAATGAGATAATTTATGGCCTCATCAATAGTATGGGCCACCTCTACGGATGAGGCCTTTGTTAGCAGATTTGAATACTCATGATATTGATAATGAAATATAAATATAAATAGAATAAGAAATACATGATAAGCTAAGGAAATACAAAATAAAAATGTAAATGAAACCATATCTAAACTATGATCAAGCCATAAATTAAGCAGTAATAAAGCTAATCTAAAAGAAAGAGGAAATACCTCTTATGCCCTAAGATATACCTGCAGGCCACTATTCGAGATAACGACCATGATGTGAAGCTCTCCTCCTTGTGGTTTAGGGATTTTTGCACTATCCTCTTTGCAAAAATTGATGTTCAATGGTCATCGAGTGTGTCTTCTACACTGATTTGTGATTGGTAATAGTGAATCTGACAACTAATACATGGGCATAGCTCAGTAGAATAACACTCCAATTCTCTTCAAAGTGATAAAGATCAGTTTTCCATTTCTATAGGGCTTCACTTCTTAACTCTCAAACTTTGTGGATACTTTACTTTTTATGGGAGAGTCTATATGTAGACTTCCCCCTCATATCTAAGACTTGGCTTCCTAGAGAAGCTTCCATACAAATTGCATTCAACTTAACATTATGGGTGGGAAGCATCGGTCACAAATTTGCATTGAAGTCGTAGTTAGGAGGGACTGAGGGAGTTACTTGCCAAAATTTTCTCAAAATCCTTGCACAAGTGTAGTTGGACTACATGATTTGGGACTGTAATCATGGCTAAACTATATGTGATGCTTGTTGCTATCAGGTTAATCAACCAGGTGTAGCCGTTGTAGTATTTAGCGGCCAAGTTTTGTAGCTACTCCTATTGAGAGCATCTAGGCTTGGATGGGCTAGAACTACCCTGTTTGAGTGGGTAGGACCACTGCTTACTCTTGGAGAGATCCAAGAGGGTTCATATGGTCTGCAAATGTGTCCATATGGGTAGTCTCCTAAATATGATGTGTTTTAGGTGTCTACAATAACCTCAACTCAATATAACCTATTTTAAAAATTAAAATATAATATAATAAATTTATTAAACCTTTTAATCAAGGTTAACCATAGAGGTGGTATAACCAATATGCTATGGGTATATACATTGAAACTTCCCATAAGCTTACAAGACACTTACTCGTAGGCTCCATAAATAATAACCATATGCAATCTATTAATATTAGTCTTATCCTAATAAGTTTATATTATAAATATTTCAATACCCCTCACATAATTTGAACTTGTGTCTAAGGAGAGAAGAAATAAGAGGTGGCATATATCCCCCTTAATTAATGCTTCTATGGTCTAATGAATGTTGTTACATTCTCTTTCCAAAGATCATGACTCCACATTCTAGATCCAATATGTTGATATTACCATGAGAAGATCCTCAATATATAATGTGGTGACTCTAATCTATCCTCAAAATAAAAAATTATAGTAGAATCCTCAATCAATAACCAGATTTTTGAATAATCAACCCCTATGGATAGAAAGGGACTTATAGGAACTAGGAATACCCAATGCTAATTATATAAAACCTACTCCTATTTCAACTAAACATATCTGGCAACACTATAAAAAGTCCTTGAACTAATGTCACCAATGCAAAGATCTTGAAAATTAATATATTTTGAAATAATTTAACCCTAACACGTTTGCATGCACAAGTTATGACATATAGAAGTTTGTAAATATTAATGGAGAAAAAATAAAAAATAATCCTCCAAAATTTAGGAGGAAAATATAACAATCATAGAGTGTCATGTGTCATATCCTAAATGTACCATCTATGTTGTGTTGACATCACCACGTTTGTTTCCAACTATGCTAGTTGTGTGAATTTATAACTAACACTTAGGAATTTTGATTGGCTCATAAAAGAAAAATAATAATTTAAATGTTATTTAGGCAATAAATGATTTGGTTGAGCAAGGGATTCAAATCTTCAACCTAAGGGTAAAGAGTGTTTTAGTGCTAGTAAGATAGCCACCTTTGCATGCATCAACCTTGGGAATAAAATCCATAATCCTACCCATAGATGTAGGTAAGGGAATAAAGCATATCCCAAATAGTTAAAAGAAAAAATATAACTTGAACATCTAACCATTTGTTGAAAGTGAGATTATAGACCAATTGTGCTCCTTTCATCATATAAAGGGCACAATAGAGAATGTACCAAACAAAATAATTATGGGGAATATATCATATTATATCTCACTCTAGAAGGTTTTAAAAAATTTTGAATGAACAAGAAGGTACCTATGTTAGCTAGAAATAAGTGATGACAAATATCCTTCAAAGCCTAGTGTTGTATAAAGGATAAATTCCAAAAATAAATAATCAACTATGAAGAGAGAATGTGAAAATTGGAACCCAAAACCTCCCACTTGGGAGGCTTTATAAAATATAATTTTCTAACCACATTAAACAAAAATACTATCAATTCTAGGACAAGAAAGTGCTCTTGTTTAATTATGTTTATGAATACTTGATAAATAAAAAAAATTCCAGCAAAGGTAAAACCTATGACTTGTGTGCAAAATATTTAAAAGATAACTGTGTTGACCATAAAGGCACTAGTTCCTATTGAAAATAATATACCTCATAACATTTAAGGTCAACTAGAAAATAATAATAGGTACTAAGAAAATATAGTCAATACTTCCAAAGAGATAACACGGGGAATAAAACCCATAAACTCTTATTGAAAAGGCTATAAAACATGCTATGCAATCCAAAATACCTAGTTTCTTGGTATAAAAGGAATGATAAAACACCCTTAATATGATTTTGTCTAATTTTATATAGGTGGCATGTGTAATAACCCATATCATTTTCAATGGGAAGGCTTGGAGAAACTTCCACTAGCTAGAGTTCCTATAGTGAGGGATATGTTAAAGTATATTACATTATTTGGTAATGCTCATGTATCACATTGGGTACATATTTAGATTAGGAGTGTGTGTTAGATTAGAGCGTGAGTAAATATTTTATGTATTATAATAATTTATTAAAAATACACAAGTGTCATGTAGTTAAGTGTGCAAGTGTGATGAGTGTAGATGTGCGCAAGTATCCATTATGTAAGAGTGAACATGTGTCCTTAGAGTAGGAAAGTGAAGAGTCTCAACAAGAGTTAAGGCCAAGAGTACTCCATATGGAGAGTCACATTCCATTATATGTATCTATGTGTGTCTGTGTGAGACACCATGTAAAATGAGAGTGTGTGGAAGTTTGGTGTATTTGAGATCTTTATTTTATATCATAGTGTCGGTGTTTGTAAAATGAGAGTGTGTGGAAGTTTGATGTATATGAGAATTTTTTAATGTTTACTTTATGAGTTTTGCAGAATTTATTTATGAGTTTTAAATAATTAAAGTATTGCCATTATCATATATTTCATATTCCAACTTTATTTAAGATCTTGTGTTTATTTTACTTAAGTATTAAGCATTAAAAGCTAATAGTGGTATCAGAGCCACAAGGGATATTGATAGGAGATAGGGAGATTTATTCTATAGAATTTTAAAGTTACATTTTGGCTAGAGTTTTTTCATAGTTTTGTAGAAAAACTTATGAAGACTAGGACTCAATATACATTTCTTACCACTAGATTGAAGAACAACTAGTGAAGTTTATTGATTTTAAATTTTTGGATATTTTATGGGGGATGGGAAAATACACATGCAAAACACTCACACAATTCCCAAATTTTTCTTCTATTAAATCTGGAAATATATACAAATAGCCCATAGGCTTTACAATGACCAGTGCTCGGCTTGGTCTTCTCACTTCCACACTTTGCGTGCAATATTCCTAAATCCACCACCCGATCTAATACATTAAACTGGGTTTTTATAGAGGCCTTGACCCTCTGAAACACCCATCATGAAAATCGAGGCACCCACCCGATTTATTACAAAGACTGGGTTTTTATAGAGGCCCCAACCCTTTGAAACATCCCTCGTGAAAATAGGGACACCAACCCGATTTATGGCTCCACTCCACATGGCCCTGTCATCAAAACTTCCGTCAAAATACTCTGTGCGACCCATCTTCTTTGTTTCCCGTGCTTTTTGGTATTCGTCAGCCTTTACTGCACCTTGTGCCACGTGTCATCCGTAACAACCTTTGAAAATACTACCTGTCGTGGCTTCGCACCATCGCCTTCTCCTTCCTCACCTTCTTCTCTTTTCGCTGTGATATTGCAACATGTCGTGATATCGCGACCGTTTCGCCTTCGAACCTTGACTTCGTTTCTTTGTCATTATATCACGATGTCGTGATATCGTGACCTCCCACTTTTGTGCCTCAACTTCTTTTCTTTCATGTTGTGATATCACGACGTCACGATATCGTGACCTCCCACCTTTGTGCCTTAGCTTCTCTTTTATGTCACGATATCGCAACGTCGCGATATCACGATGTCGCGATATCACGACAAAACTATTGCCTCGCCTTGGTCTCCATTTGACATCGTGATTTCACGATGTCATGAAATCATGACGTCGTGATTTCGCTACCCCCTCTGACTTCTGCTTTCGCGTCTCTTTGACGTCATGATTTCATGATGTCACAAAATTGCAACGTCGTGATTTCGCTACCACTCTCCACTTCCACCTTGGTCTCACCTTGACGTCGTGATTTTGTGACATCATGAAATCGTGACGTCATGATTTCACTATTGCTACCAACTTCTGCTTCTTCTTCTTCTTCCTTAGCCAAATCTTCAGTAGTGGCCCTCCTGCTACTAGATGCTTCTGTTGTAGGTGCTGCTGGATACTCCTGCATCAGACACCCGGGGTTGGTGGAGAAGTGATCTTCACTTTTGCACTGTCTGGTTACTGCCTCCTGCAGCACTTCCAGACCTTTCTATGCATCAGGAGCCTGCTCTAACCCCTTCTTCTGGCCCAGATAACTTATGTCTTCCTCCAGATAGATTCTCCCACTGCTGCATACTTCTTCTGCAGCCTACTTGCACTCCTCTTCTTGGCCAGTTAGATTTTTGCCTTCTTCTAGGCAGATCCTGGCACTGCTGCACTCTTCTTTGCATGCAGCCTTCTTCAGCTTCAGCTTCTGATGCACTCTAGCATCTCTCTTTTTTTGTCTTTCTTCATGCCTTCTGTGTCGCTCTTCTTGCTCTCGTAATTTTATGTTGATCCATTCCTATCACAGGGCTTTAAATTGCCTCTGCAAAGCCATGAACTCTTCCTCTGTCACCATATCTTCCTCCCCGCCATGGCTTCTTCATGGAGGCATATTTCCTTGCTTTTCTTACAAAGCTTGATCGATCCTGGTGTAGCTGCCTCACTGTCGGTGATCTGCTAACACGCTCCAGGATCTTAACTCTCTCTCTCTCTCAGAACCCTACCATAGATCCTGGTGCAACTGCCTCACGTTCGGTGAATCTGCTATGCACTCAGAATCACTAGCTCTGATACCACTAATGGGGGATGGGAAAATACACACGCAAAAAACTCACGCAATTCCCAAAATTTTCTTCTATTAAATCTGGAAAATACATACAAACATCCCGCAGGATTTACAATGACCAGCACTCGGCTTGGTCTTCTCACTTCCACACTCTGCGTGCAATATTCCTAAATCCACCACCCGATCTAATACATTAAACTGGGTTTTTATAGACGCCTCGACCCTCTAAAACACCCATCATGAAAACCGGGGCACCAACCCGATTTATTACAAAGACTAGGTTTTTATAGAGGCCATGACCCTCTGAAACATCCCTCATGAAAATTGGGACACCAACCCAATTTATGGCTCCACTCCGCATGGCCCTGTCATCGACGCTTTCGTCAGAATACTCTGTGTGACCCATCTTCTTCGTTTCCTACGCTTTTTGGTATTCATCCACCTTTACTGCACCTTGTGCCACGTGTCATCCATAAAAACCTTTGAAAATATTGCTTGTCATGGCTTCGTGGCTCCTTCCTTGCATTCTTCTCTTTTCACTGCGATATCGTGACATGTTGCGATATCATGACCATTCTACCTTCGAACCTTGATTTCATTTCTTTGTCATGATATCGCGACGTCACGATATCGTGACCTCTCGCTTTTGTGCCTTATCTTATTTTCTTTCATGTCACGATATCACGACGTCGCGATATCATGACGTCATGATATCATGACCTCCCGCCTTTGTGCCTTATCTTCTCTTTTATGTCGCGATATCACGACATCGCGATATCATGACAAAACTACCACCTCGCCTTGGTCTCCATTTGATGTTGTGATTTTGTGACGTTGCGAAATCGTGACGTCATGATTTTGCTACCCCCTCTGACTTCTGCTTTCGCCTCACTTTGACGTCGTGATTTTGTGACGTCGTGAAATCATGACGTCACGATTTTGCTACCACTCTCCACTTCCGCCTTGGTCTCACCTTGACGTCGTGATTTTGCAACGTCGCAAAATCATGATGTCGTGATTTCTCTACTGCTACCAACTTCTGCTTCTTCTTCTTCTTCCTTAGCTGACTCTTCAGCAGTGGCCCTCCTGCTACTGGATGCTTCTGTTGCAGGTGTTGCTGGATGCTCCTGCATCAATATTTGTATGTATTTGATTGGTAATATCTAAGATTTTATTGTAGAAAATTAGTTCTCAGAAGTTGAGAAGTTTCCTAAGGAAAATAGAGAAGAAATTTACCTTTGATTTCTTGAAAGTCTATGTGCCTTCTTCGTGCAAGAATTGGTTTTGGAGTTATAGCAAAAGAAATGACATTGAAGATTAAGGAGGTCCAAAAAAGAGGCCTCATTGGAGATTAAAAATTTTGAATATTTTAGATTGAATATTGAAGATTAGGAGACCCAAGAAAGAGATCCCCATAGAATATTGAATATTTAATATTTGGGAGACCCAATAAAGATGTATGATAGAATATTGAAGACTACATATTAAGGAGAGAGAAAGATAAAAAAGAAGCCCTATTGAAAATTAAGAAAGAGGAGACCTGAGAGTAGAGGTCCCATTGCAAATTTGAGAAAGAAAATTGAGGAGGCCTACGAAAAATATTCATTGAAAGTTTGGAGGATGAAGGATAATAGAGAAGCCCTATTGAGAATTTGAAGAAGTGGACATTGGAGAAGATTTGAAGAAAGTTTGAGGTAGAATATTGCAAGAATAAACTCTTGAAAAGATATAATCACATCAAAATTGGGATAATTATTTTCATCCAAAAACAAGACCAAAAGGATTTGTTCAACTAATTCAAGGACAAGTATTTTGGCAAGAAGTTTGTGAAATTTGAGAAAGTATTTTTGAAGACTTCAAGAAATTAAAATTATTAAAGAAGAGGCTAGTGAAGAGGCCAATTTTAAGTATAAAATTTAGCGAGAGCTAAGGAGGAGAAAGAAGAAATAAGAGGCCACCAAATTGATAGTTTTTGGAGACAACCATTAAAGTTTTTGAAGGCTGATTTTTGAAGGAAAATATTGCAGAATTTTAGGGTAAAATTTGAAGAGTTTTAGGACAGCAAGTTAGAGGAAGGAGAAATCAGAATGTTGGAGCAGCATTTAAAGAGTTTTGGAATTCACATTTGGGAAGCATTAGAAGGAGGTATAAGAGCTATGAATTGGAGAAAGATAGATTTGGAAGTGCTTTTGGATAGTTATTTAAAGGAGGAATTGACTACAAAAAATGAAACATATTAGCAGCAATTGGAGATTCAAATTACAGAGTTTGTGGATAGAAAATGTGCAAAAAATTGAAGAAGTTGGAGGTAGCATATTGTATTACATTTAGTGCTTCAAATTTTAGAGAATTTGGGCAGAAAGTTGAAGGATATAGAGCTATATTTTGGACAGCATTTGAAGAAGAATTTGAGCTGCAAATTTTAGAAGATTTGAGCAGCATTTTGAGAAGCAAAGGAGCTGCAAATTTGAAGGTATTGGGGCAGCAAGTTTGAATAGTAAAAGGTGAGAAAAACTAGCTAGAAAGCAAGCTTGGAAGGAAGCACAAATAAGTTTGAAACTTTGATATTTTATTATGGTGTTATAAGTTGATTATTATCATATTTTTGCAAGTATTACTCCTAGTTAAAAAAATCAAGAAAAGTAGTTGCAAATGCAATAAGGAGCTCTCAAAAAGGTGTGCATAGTATATATTTTGAAAAATAAGGTTAAGTGCATGTTCTTGAAGGAACAATAGCCTCTTTGAATGTACAAAATTTTCAGAAATAGAAGTTAGCAAAGTAAGTGGAAAAGGAGTAAAAGCATTGGAAAAGAAAGTTCTCAAGCCAAAAAAAGGCTCACCCATTGAAGCTGAGTTGTGGAGAATCCAAGATACATAAAAAACAAGTTAGAGTCTACTAAAGCAATGCAATAGGAGTGGTAACCAAATAAGCCATCATACATTGAAGGAGGAGCCACCATTTTAGAAATAAAAAGCCACCTAAGTTGTGGATGAACCACTATGAGAGGAGAGATCAATGGAAGAGTCATTACATTGGATATAGGATGCTACAAAACCATTGGAAGATCCACCACATTGGATAAAGGAGAATGTAGAAAGTCAAACACCAAAGGAGAGGAGAGAACGTAGAAGGTCAAGCACAATAGAAGTTGTACATTGGAATGCATTGAAGAGAAGAGCAAACGTATTACAAAGAATAGTGGAATATTATCAAAGGAAGAGAGCTAATTTGAGGAGTTGAAGAGTTAATTTTCCACTTGGTATTGCAGGAAATATAACACCTAGGATATCATAGAATCATTGAGTGAAACGAGCCAAAGTTGGAAAATGCTTTTTACCAAGTGTTATGAGAAGTACATATAGTTGGAGTGCCAAAGGAATGTTAGTAGAAGAGGAAAAGAGTTTATGTTCCATTTGGATCTTGGAACAATGAGTGCTAATAATTTTTGAAGGGAGTCAAAGCATTTTTGAAATAGTAATTTAATGCATGGATCATAAATAGCACAAGAGAGGTTCATTCATGCATCAAATTATTTTGAAATTTCGGGAGAGTGCCTTGCAAAAAGAAGCCTATTGAAGAATCAACAATGAAGACTGATTATTTCATCCAAAATAGTACATGACAAGATTAATTAGGTAAATTTCAAGTAATTATTTGATTTATGAAAATATTGGAGTAATAAGGAGTTATTTATAATTGGTTTATGAAAGGTTGGGTTGATTAGCATTTTCTATATTGATTAATTATTGCTATTGTATGTATAAGGTTTATAAGTGGAAAATCAAAACCCTATATATCTTAATTATGTAATTTGGAAAGTTTTATGAAGTTTTGAAAAAAATATTTGAATTTTTTGGGAAGATAATTACGTGTTTTATAATTTTTTTATTTGATTTTGTAAAGCAATTTGAAATATTTACAAATTTATAATTTTGGAGAAATAAAGAGTTCAAAATAAAATTAGGAATACAAAAATTGCAAATATATTCTATAGAATTTCTAAATTTATAGTGAGGGAGCTATAAGGAATTCAACACCAACATAGGTTTATGAAATTTAGAATTGAGAAATTATATTTTTGAAATTTGGGAGATAAAAGGTATTCAACCTAGAGATTTGAAGAATTGAAATCTTTGTCAAAATTATTGATTTTTCATTCATAACTAGAGAGGAATAAGGTATTTGCCTTAAAGAGTTGAAGTTGAATATTATATTGAAATTGTTATTAAAACATTAGGGAGATATAAGGTAGCCTACAAGTGTTATCATGACAACAAATAAATTCTTTCTTTTATAATCCCAACTTATTAAAGCTCCTAATTAAACTTCATGGAAAAATAAAGTAAGATCAATATTGATAGTGGATAATATTTGGGATATTGTTAAAGGAGTGAAATTTAAACCTACTGAAGATGCTAGAGAAATTCAAAAGTATGAAGAAGATGAAGCAAAAGCACTCATGATAATAAAATTCATAATTATAGATGATATACAACCATACATTAGTTTAGTAGTAACTTCTATAGAAGCTTGGAATACTTTAGCCAAGATATTTTAAGAAAAGAATAAAACCACTATCTTGAATCTTCAAACCCAATTGCATTCTCTAAAAGTTAATAGTGGTGAAAGTGAAAAAGTATTTCTAAGAAAAGTGGCAAATACAAAAGAAAAATTATGAACCTTAGGAGATAAGGTATAAGATAAGTTTCTTGTTCAAGTGATTCTAAGAGCACTTCTAGAAAGCTACAAGCATCTAGTCACATTTTTATAAGGTATAAAGAAAGATACATTTTTTTATGAGTTAGTCAATATTCTACAAGAATATGAGGTAGAGAATTTAATCAAATATGAAATGACTAACAATGTATTAGTTTCAAAAGATAATCCACAAGGAAATATTGCTTTAATATCAATTGATAGATCAAAATGGAATAATATATAATGTTAAATTTACAAAAAAAGAGGACATAGTATAAGTTATTGTAGATTCAATTCAAGAAATCAGTATCAAGAGAATCAAATGAATTCTAGAAGCCAATCAAATAGGCCATTTCAAACAAGACAATACCAAAATAAATATAAACCACATCAACAAATTTTTTAGCATTAGTATACTTCTAAGAATCAATACAATCAACCTTATATATAATATAGAGAAGGAACTCAAAAGGGATATTTAGTTCAAGAAATTTAGGAAATTGAATAACTAGAAGAATCTACATAAGAACATGAAGTTAAATCTCTTTCAACATAGATAGTATTTTATGAAGATACTAATTATTTACTCGATTGGGATACACGTAGGGAACAAAATTAAGAAAGCAGAAAAGAAGAACACAAGTTATAGAAGCAAGACGAAGACCACACTGAAGACTAAAGTCTTCAATAACCAAATAATGTAATATAGGGGTATTAGAGTATATTATATTATTATATACTTTCAAATGTACCACCTTGTGTACATCTATAGATAAGGAGTGTGCCTTAGATTATAGTTTGAGTAAATATTTTATGTAATGTGCAAGAAATGCACAAGTTTCATGTAGTTAAGTGTGCAAGTGTGATGAGTGTAGATGTGCATAAGTTTCCATTATGTAAGAGTGCATATGTGTACTTAGAGTAGGAAAGTGAAGAGTCTCAAGGAGAGAAAATGCCAAGAGTACTCCATATGGAGAGTCACATTCCATTATATATGTGGCTATGTGTGTGTGAGAGGCACCATGTAGAATGAGAGCGTATGGAATTATGGTGTATTTGATTTTTTTATTCTATATCAAGATACTAATTTTTTTTTTTTTAAGAAAAAAACCCCTTGTAGGGATGCCTTGGTCTAAGAGACCATGAACAGGGGGTTCTACATCGTCAAAGTCACCCGAGGGTTGCACCCAGCCCTGCCCGCACCAACATTATCAATTGGATTTTGGGTACCCAATTCAGCTTTTTGGTAGGGTGGAGATTCGAACTTGGTACCTCCCTTGGAGGATTGGCTTCTCCTCTCCAACTCACCTACAACACCTGGGTTATCAAGATACTATTTTTGTGATCATTTGATAATGGATATTTTATGAGTTATTGCAATAGTTATTTATGAGTTCTATATGATTAGAGTATTGTCATTATCATATATTTCATTGCAATTTTATTTTATATCTTGTGGTTATTTGATTTAATTATTAAGCACCAAAAGCTAACAGGATAGAGGTAAAAAATCATGTCCTATAGAAACATGAATATTGCCATCCAAATGGATATCCTTAGCATGGTTCAAACTTGTGCTTGTTTATACAAAAAGTCTTTAAGTGTAATATTCTAGCCATAAATGCAAGATTTGTAGATGCATCCATAATATTTAGCATCCATAGAAATATGTTATTCTCTTCTTCCACAAGGAGGCTTCATAATTTAGTGCCTAGATTTCTACTATTAGAATTTAAAATTTTGAATTCAATGAGTTAAAAAGAGTTCTCCAAGATAACAAAGTGGGTATTTTATCCATCTTATTATTATATTTTTGGCCACCCAAATAAGAAATATCATTTTGCATAAGTGTGTGATGTAGCTTCAATCCTTGCTTTGATACCATCTTGTAGTTTTCATAAACATGTTGGAATAGACATTCACCGTAATCATATGTAAAATATAGAAGATAAAAAAAAATAACAAGTGGACATGCGTGTGTGTGAGATATATATATATATATATATATATATATATATATATATATATATATCTATATATATATATATATAGATAGATAGATAGATAGATAGATAGATAGAGAGAGAGAGAGAGAGAGAGAGAGAGAGAGCACAAAAAAAATAAAATGGGGTGGATGCCTATAGGAACCCTCATGATCTCATGTATCATAATTTGATCTAATAAATATTATATTAGGTGTATATATAGTGATACCAAATATCCACCTAAATGGTAACCTTAAGGTGACAACTTGACTTGAAGATTAAGTTATAATATAATAAATATATTAAACCTTTTAATCAAGGTTAACTACATAGGTGTATTAACTAGTGTGGCTTAGGGTGAATACATTAAAACTACTTGCATGCTTACAAAACACTTACTCATATGTTAAATCAATAGCTCCCATAGAAATTTTATCATTGTTAGACTTGGCATAATAATATCAAATCAAAAATATTTCAACATCTTCATGATATAGATATAATTTTTTTCTCCATATATTGTATAATGATCAAGCCCTAAAATTATCATATTATATCATATATTTATTTGTAAACAAATGAAAACCAACCATTACAAAGTCCTTGGTTTACCCTTATCAACAAAACCC
Source organism: Wollemia nobilis (assembly GCA_028583015.1). Taxonomy (NCBI): domain Eukaryota; kingdom Viridiplantae; phylum Streptophyta; class Pinopsida; order Araucariales; family Araucariaceae; genus Wollemia; species Wollemia nobilis. The sequence continues at coordinate 22,484,060 of JAQPPZ010017235.1, forward strand.
ACATAATCCATCCTAAAATAGTACTTATTATTAGTAATTATGCACTGATAGATAAATACAATAATTTTAATAACATATTACTTAACTATTTTATTATAGATGAATAATAAAAAGTATCCAATTAAAATAAAACTTATTGTTTAACAAATAAATACATTTACACATACCTATGACTTGAATATCCAATACATAGTTTGTGAAATGTAGTGTAATTCAAATATAAATTGAGACTATATTCTTTCAAATTAAAAAATATAAAAGAGATAGAAAGGAATAACATAATAAATTAAAGGTATTGATCATATTTAACATGTTATATAATTAAAAATAATAATTTCCTAACAAATATTACATACATACAAAATATAATTAGCATATGATTATATATACATATGAGAATGTTTTTGTTTTTCTTCACATGTTTGTACTGAAACACCTTTATTGCTTTAGAAGAAAAACCCTCAATTGAAAACTTCTCTACATTCTTGATACCAAAATTTGTGGGTTTTCAATTTTTTTTTATTGAGTGGGTATAAAAAATAAATTGCCAATTCTATGCCTTTCACTCTTATGAATAAACTACCTATGTTTTTTTGCATTATGTTTCCATTATTTTATAATTGGGCTTTCATGTTCCTTTTAAAAATTGATATGTAGTATTTCCATACTCTCTCTTATAACTCTTGGTCATATTTAGTTTTTGTGCATCTCAGTCATATTTGGCTTTTATACCTTAAGTGTAATTTGAAATTATTCCCTTTCAATCTTTAGATATCTTTTTCTACTTTAGAAGCATACTCCATTTAATTTGTTTCTCTCAAATGAAAAAATAATTAGTGCTTGAAAGAATGTTTGGTGGAGTTTTTAGACTTGCTCAATATGTTTGGATCAAATAATTTAAAGTAGAAATTAATAAAGGTAACTTTGGTTTGAAAGTATTTGTTTCCACATTTTCTATAATATTAATATGAACCATAATAAAATGTCTTTGAATTTTTGCTTCATCTTGTAATTTATCTTTGATTATGTGAAGCAAATCCATATCATCAACTTTTACTTTGTGATTTTTCTATGTTAATCATGTCTTTTCATTTGTCTTAACTAGGTTATTTTTAGTTGTTCTTAGATTTGAAATTTTATTTTCATTCTATATTTTAATAATTGGATGGTTTTTTCTTACTACTTGTTTGTTCTTGCTTCTTTTAGCTATCTACATAAGAAATAAAAATACTAATGACAAAAGCATTCAAATGGATACTCAAATATCAATGGATTATTCTATTGAAATAACATTGAATGTTAGAAAACTTTCCTCATATTAATAAAAATATTTATAGTTTTATACTCTCAATAGTTGGATAATTTTCATAAAACCATTATTATAGTTAAAAATTAGTATAGAGTTGATGCAATTATCTAGATGTAACAAATCACATAGAGTTGACAAGTAGTCAAATAGAGTATATAAATCTCATAAAACTCATAATATTCAAATTATGAAAATATTATAAATGATTTAAAAAAATTTAGAATATAATAATATTATTGATCTAAAATGATTAGAATTTTTTTAACAAAATATAACAAAATTAAAGTGCTAACGTACAAATATGATGAGATAAAAAAGTCAATGATATTGGTAATGACTTAGAATTATTATAAAAATATTGATCTTAGAAATCTAAATAAGTATATTAGAGAGGTAACATTATATAAGATTAATTGTAATATGATAATGCTACTGATATGACATGCTCAACATTTATTTTTGTAAAATATAATCAATTATCAAAAACATAAAAAAATTGTTTAAAATAATAATTTTTGCTTGTCATTTAATTAATTTTATATTGTATGGATGTTAATTTTTGTTATGTAGCTCAAATCACTTCTTTTATTTATACTTACTATAAACATTAAGCTAATCCTAAAGTAATATTTACACGAGAACCAAAATATACATGCACTATAATCAATTTAATGTTGATCTTATAATTTTGGTTTGACTCAATGTGCATCTTCTAACATTATCTATATTAAAAATGATGATTTAAATATATATAAAATATTAATAAATAATTCATGAATAAGTTAAGGTAGCTAGAGTTTCTATGCATGTTAATATATTTTTTTTACATTGTAAATTATATATTGGGAAGTAAGGCCTATATCTAATAAAACTTACTATAAGTAATACTATTTAATAACAACATACAACTTTCATATTTTATAGTTTGATATATTATGCATAATTGGTACTTACACATTATTAAATCAAGATATTAATGTGTTGAAATTATGAACGAAAACTTATAGGAAAAAAAACAAAGTATAAAGTATATAAATCCTTAGGTTAACATGCGTTGTATACCAACAAAATGAATAGAAGAACTATACCTAAGGATTTTTTTGCTAAATTGTTGTTGTTTTCATGTTCTTCCTGTGGATGATTTGTTGTATATATATATATATATATATATATATATATATATATATATATATATATATATAAAGCGAAAAACCCCTTGCGGGGCCGGCTTGGTTTGAGAGACCACGAACAGGGGGTTCTTTACCGTCAAAGTCACCCGGGAGTCACACCCAGCCCTGCCCGCACCAACATTATCAATTGGATTTTGGGTACCCAATTCAACTTTTTGGTAGGGTGGAGATTCGAACCTAGGACCTCCCTTGGAGGATTGCCCTCTCCTCTCCAACTCATGATGGAGAATCGATTATAAAAGATACAATTCAAATATGTAATAGAAGAACATGAACACTAGGAACACTTCTAGCTCTGCCATAGGTATATTATTGTATTCATTTTTTATCATAAAGAGTTATGACAAGATTTTTTGATGAGGTATTATATTGAGTTGATCGATGATGCTAAACCTATGAAGTAAATTCTATATCACATGAATCTATATTTTCCAAGTCTATCAAGGAAGAGATAGACATATTGTTGGATGTAAATTTTATTTTTCTAGTAGACAACTTAAAATTGGTATCTCCAATTATCATTGTAAGAAATAAAAATAGGAAACATAGGGTCTATATTCATTATTAAATATAAATAAAGCTACAAATAAATACCTCTATCTACTCCTCTTATCATATTATATTTTGGATGAATTTTAAGGATAAGAGTGTTATAGCTTTACAAATGGATTTTGCATTACAAAAAAGACTAGATGATGACAACCTTCATCACTCCATGGAGTACATTTTTATATCAAGTGATACCATTTGGATTGTGGAATGTACTTGAAAATTTCTAGTGATTAATGAATAATAATTTTTATATTTTTGAAAGGAAGGTAAATTGTCTAGTTTATCTTGAGAAGGCATTTTAGTGTTTGGATGAGGCTAATGCCCCATTTAATGCAAAAAATTCACCAAAGGTGTCTTATTGGGTCATGTAGTCTCCTAACAAGGGATTTCAATTAATATTACAAAGGTTGCTAAGATTGAGGAGCTACCATTTTTAAGCAATACGAGTAAGTTGTGATCAATTTTAGTCCACATGGGATACTATAGGAGGTTATTAAAGAATTTATTAAGGATTGCACTACCATTAACAAAACTCCTCAAGAAGGATATACCCTATGAACCAAGGAAAGAAGTTAAAGTTGCATTTGAGGAAATAATGAAGACCCTAATCACTACTCTAGTGTTGAAGAATTTATACTAGAGTAAGAAATTTATTGTCTACAAATATACATTTGACATAGCACTTGGGATGACATTGAACCAGTAGGATGATAATGGATATGATCATTCTATATACTTTGTAAGTAGGCAAATGAGCAACATAGAGGTTAATTATATAGTTATATAGAAGGAAGCACTAACCATCATATTTTCTCTCAAGAAGTTTAAGAACTATATTTTAGAACAAATTTTACTATTGTCATAAACCATGATTCCCTCAAGTATATTGTGAATAATCCTAATCTATTGAGAAGAATAGCTAGATGGATTATCCTTTTTCAAGAGTTTTATTTTAACATAGTTTATTGTCTAGGAAAGAAGCATATCAATATTGATATTCTTTTGAGAACATATGAGGGAGTTGGATATAAATGTGAGGATGATGAGTTTACTAATGCAATATTGGTAGTAGTAGATTTTATTTTAGAGGAATATATGGACATCTAGGAATAATAAACTAAATTAAAATTTCTAGATGATGCAACACTAATAATGAAGAGGATTAATCAAGCTCGACAATATTACAAAATAAATCAAGGAGTTTTGTATTGAATAGGGATATATGGGAAGTATAAATCAGTTGTTTGATGAGAGTGAGTAATTTATTATAGAGTCCCATAGTGGTGTGTGTGGAGGATACTTTTATATAAATATTACGACAAGAAGGGTTTAAAATGTAGGATATCTCTAGCCAATACTCTTCAAATATTGTATGGAGTATTGTAACACATGTAATGTGTGTCATTCCTTTAGGAATCATAGGATAATAATTGCCCCATTATATCCTTTCTTTCCTCTTGGGCCCTTTGACAAATCAAAAATTGATATTGTAGGATCTATTCCTATAATAGAATGAAATAATAGATACATTATTGTTACAATAGATTATCTAACTAAGTGGGATAAATCTCATTTGGTGAAATAGGAGATAAAGAAAGAAGTTGCACGGTTCATCTATGGATAAATTTCTAGTAGGTTTGGATGCCCAATAGAGATTAATTCCAATTAAGGTACTCATTATTTGAAAAAAAAGTTGGAAGACTTAAAAACTTTATTTGTAATCAAGCATAAAATGGTAAGTACATATAAATAAAGTACCAATGGTTAGGTGATATTAAATAATAACATGTTATGTCAAAATATTATAAAGGATACATATTTGAAATTTGACAAATAAGACAAAAGAATATATGCAACATTATGAGCTTATTGGGCCACAATCAAGTTAGCTATAGGGTATTCCCTGTGCTAGTTAATATATGGCATTGGGCCTATCCTTCATATAGAATATAATATTATAACCATACAAATTATTATATGTGATAAGAATAATGAAAATAAATCCATGAAGGATAGGGTGGTACAATACACTTGTTGAACAAAATATGGTAGGAGGTATAAGACCATACTATATAAAAGTTGAAAGACAAAGAGTATTAGGAAAAAATATCAAGTGGTCCATCTTTAAATTCAATGACATGGTGAAGGTATACAATGCGTAACACAAAAATATGAAGCATAAAAATTTGCTTCCAACATCACTATTTGATAGTAGTTGTGCATGAAAATGGGACCTATAAGATTGAGAAGTTGGATGGAAGGCCTATCAAGAAATGGGTGAACCATGATAAACTTAAGATATTTCATCCTCTAGAATAGATTGGGCCTACTCCATGGTTGAAGTAGAAATTACAAGGAGAATAGATGTTGACATAAAAAAATTCATGTTATTTGCATATGTAGTAGTATAAGGTGTATGTATAATATATAGTGGTATTTATTGTTAGAAGATATTATGGTTTGGCTTATTCAAGACATTTGTAATGGATTAAATTCACTAAGAAGGTTCCAATGACCAACAAAGAGTGAAATGTTTGTACATGAGGAGTATAGAATAATATTGTGAGAGGGGTAGGTCACTGTATAAAGTAATAAAAAATAGTAGAAGTCACTAGTAAAAGTAAAAGGGTCATTGCTATTATCTTTGTCACAAGGAGATATGTTGTTTATTATAAATCCTCTATAAATCGAGGATATCCAAAAGTAAGTTTGAAATTATTATGTAATTATAGGAGAAATCCAAAAGTTAAATCTCTAGAAACATGTGATATTTTTACTATCTCATGCAATTAAAAATATCCTGGGAAAAGTACAAGAAAGATATCTAAAATATCTTAATATTATAAAAAAATAGAGATCTCTAGAAAGTATTTCCATGTTTCCATATAGAGTTCTCCATGCATGTAATATGTATCCCACATGAACCTATAAATAAGGAGGAGAACCCTTATGGAAGACAAGTTGAGTAAGTGTGAGCTCAAAGAAGTAATAGAGAGTCTAATATGTGAGTGAGAGCTAGCAAGCCAAGCTAGCTAGAAAAGAGTATCTCTTTGTCCAAGGTGTGGCTAAGATTGTGAGAGTGAGGGTGTGGAGCACAATAATTGGGCATTTACATAAGAGACATAATCTCAACAAGAGGGTTATGTTTGCTCACAAGGTACTTTGATGGTTATTTCCTATAATTTGATAGTTTTTATTCCTAACAAATTTATCTCTATGTTTAATGTACTATAGATTGTGCTGCTAGTAATTACTATTTTTCATGTTGTTATAACATCTTATTATGAATACAAGTTCTATGTGAACATACCACCATTAAAAAATAGTATTTATCCATCATAATGACCATGGTAAGAGGAGGGCTCAGGGAAATATTGTTAACATGCCATTGTTCTATACTTTCCAATGATATTTTTACTTATTTCTTTCTTAACCAAGTCCTATACAAATTATCCATTTTATTATTTAGTTTTATTATGTTTGACTTTTTTCCTTTGACGTCGCACATGGTATCTCTCCAATTCTATCAATGAGGGATTTTGTTTAAACATTCAAAGCACAAATAAATATTAGTTGATAAAAAATATGGACAATATTAAAAAATAAGATATATTCAATTTAAATATATTTATTATACTTCAAAATCATTTGGATTTGTTTAAAAATAACTATACACTTATATTTTATTTGACCACAATCATGTAATATCAATCTTTAATATTTTTTTAATGGTAATTTTTTTAGAAAACTATTATAATTATTTATAATATGTGTATCAATTAAGCATCAGTAAATTAAATATATTTAGATAAATTGAGACCATAAAATTATTAAAAGTATTACAAATTACAAAGTAAATTCATTTTATAACTTGAGTGGGCCTAATAGTAAGACTTCATAACTCCAAATAGAAAATCCAAGGTTCAAATCCAAAGGGGATAGTGTTGTACATAATACTTTGATAAACTAAATTTTGTTGGATAAACACATATGGGGTGAACAACCTCCTCTATAAGGATTGTCTCATATGTTGTATGGTTTGGATGATATTAAGAACTACTTTAATTTACTTTTTATAACAAGTAATTAAGAAAACAACTCAAACAAGGCAATGCTTATTAACTACTTTCACTAACTATATATATAGATATAAATAAAATTTAAAATATGTTTTAAAAAATTGAGCTCACAAGATCATGAATTATATAACCTATTATTTTTTATAAAAAGATAAATCATATATGATGAGGCTCATGAACTACTAATATAATGAACTATTCTCAGTCAATGTTTGATTATGTTATGTACATTTTGATATACCAGATTCATTAACCTCATATGTTAAAAAAATATTTGAGAAATTTTAGTTTAAAATTAATATCTTACACAAATAATGGACATCTTGTACTAATTTTTTCTATTGTTTAGAATTTTATCTTTATAATATTTAATTAAAATAATTATTCAACAAAACTATAGATATATTATAAATCAAAATATACAAAGACTACATTTAGACATGAATGATAAAAAACTAAATAGTAAGGTACCATAATGCATAACATAATAAGTCATGATTCCATCAAACATTTTTTTTTAATAAGTTTGGAAAACTATGAAGAACACAAGCTTATACTGAGAGGGGGGTTGAACAATATAGCACCCACTTTTTAATTTCTTTCAAACCAATATCAAATAATTTCCTTAACTGCAATAACCAAATATAGCAGTGTGCATTAATAAATTAGATAGCAATAGTAAGCAAGGGAACAAGTCACCACACACAATTGAGACACACGATTTAACATGGTTTGTCCAATATGGTGTAATCCATAAGATAATCTCTTTATAATATTTCATACATAAATAAGGATCCTTATCCAATACAATGGTTACTTTGATCTGATCAAAGCTAGGCAATACATTGGTCTGATCAGGTAGGCAATCCATTGATTTGCTCATCTAGGAAACACATTGATCTACTCAGGTAGGCAATCCATTGATTTTCTTAGCTAGGAAACACACTGATCTAATCAGGTAGGCAATCCACTCATCTGCTTTTCTAGGCACTCCATCGATCTGCTCAACAAGCTTACATAGAACTTGTCCAAATCTGCTCAACAAGCTGACACAGAACTTGTCTAAACCTACTCAACAAGTTCAGACAAAACTTGTCCAAATCTACTCAACAAGCTCACACAAAACTTGTCCAAATATGCTCAAAAAATTCACATATAACTTATCCAAATATGCTCAACAAGTTCACATAGAACTTAACCAAATATGCTCAACAAGCTCACACATAACATGTCCAAATCTGCTCAACAAGTTCACACATAACTTGTCCAAATCTACTCAACAAGCTCACATAGAACTTGTCCAAATATGCTCAACAAGATCACACAAAACTTATCCAAATTTACTCAACAAGCTCACACAGAACTTGTCCAAATCTGCTCAACAAGCTCACATAGAACTTGTTCAAATATTCTCAACAACTATACACAAAGCTATCCAAAAATCTATCCCAAAAGCCTTCTCAAAGGCTCAATCAATCATGCTCAAGTAGCACTCAAATATCATCCATAAATCTACAAATTCAAGGCTCAATGATGAACTCAACAATGAATGGTAATACACTCTTCAAAGGATGACAACTATGATCCATAATGATATCAACTCAAATCAATATCAACTCAACTCAAGTCAACTCATAGAAGCATAAAGATAATTGTTAGAGACTCAATATGTTCTAAGCTCAATCTCAAATCAAATTAGATTTATAGAATAGTTTTTTTCATGGAACTTGAACAATCACTTCACACATCACTTGACTAGGCTCAAACAACTCTTCTCAACCAACTACCACAAGGAACAACCCTTTATTACAAACCATAGTCCAAGCATGTATCAACCAACTCAAATGTTTCCAAGAATGCTCAACCATAAATATCACATAACAATAATACTCATGTTCTTCTAAAGTTCAAGTTATTTGCATAACCAATGGGCTTCAAAAACTATGCTTATAAATTAAGGTTTAACCACAACTCTCAAACTAGAAAACCTTGAAGCATTCAACCAACCACTTTCAAAAAGGAAACCACAATCAATCCTTTTATCTCCAATGATATTTCAGAAATCAACCACCATAATCAATAAATAGAAGAATGTGTCCATAACTTTTATGAAGTGAATAAACCCCTTTGGAAATCTCCCACACTCAACAAACTTTAAAAAAGAATAAAGCACCCTTCACTTTTGAAATCCTTTACAAAAATAGAAATATCTCTTTACATATACCATATTTCTCCCTATAAACAAGTTAATCAAATAGCCTTCGAAATAAACTTTCCAACGATATATAATATGATATATTTCTAAGAAGGATAAAACCAAAAATTTCTCTTTTTCTAAAAGTGGATCACAACCCTTATTCCTCCTAAATAATTAACAACAAGATTACAAACCTTATAACTCCCTATCTTCTAAAAATTATTTTCCATACACCGAAAATATTCACAATATTAACTATGCACGACACTTCTCATAAATACCTTTAATTTCAAAATTGTGGCCTTAACCTTTGAAAACGTTTGCCAAAATTGATAAGCGCCTTCACACCTATGGGATTCAAACTCTGTTCTACCTTGCTAGAACCGTGAGAGGCTAACCACATGGGTGAAAGCCCACATTGGGAATAAATACCAAATCCTTTCCCTATCAACTGTGCTTGATTATATTTAACACGAAAATAAATTTTCCACCAAAAATTCTGCCCTTGTGGGATTCAAAATGCAGACCTCTTCTATGCCAAGATTATCTCCTGTCAAATTCACTATGTTGTCCAATGTGATTTCAGATCCAAACGTCCTTGATTTCCTTTAACCCTCAAAATTTATTTCTTTTACTCGTTTGCCTTTCTCTTTCTCCACGCACGAAAACTCTTTGATTTTCTCAACCTTGGCATTCTCAATAGGCAAAGTTTTTTAACCATTATATATACACATTATAATTCTTCAAAAGACATCGATGGATTATAATAAAAACTTCATTATTTTGGTCATCGACGATAATAAAATATTAAATTTAATTTAAATTTTAAATAATTTAAAATTTAAACTTAAATATCTCCTTCACTGGGGCACCTTTTTCGACGAAACAAAAAGCCAACCTAGGTTTTAAGAAAAAAAATTTCAAATATGCCATCCATGGTTTTAAATAAAACATTTTATTTTACATGCCTTGGTTTTCACAAAAACCTTGTATATATCCATGCTTACCAAAATATCATAAATACTTATTTATGAAATACTTTGGCCACAAAAACTCAATGTGATCCATGTGATATCAATGGTCCATGTGAAATATATGACAACATAAAATACCTCAAATTTCTAATAATTTCCACCTTTGTCTTTGATGGTAACACCTCTAATGCAAATCACCACAATCACTACAAAAAACCATTTCTAAGAATCAAAGCTGCTCCCCCTGACTCAATATTCTCTTTGGAGGCTGCTCCCCCTAACTCAATGCTCTCTTTGGATGTTTCTCCCCGTAACTCAAATATATCCCCCTTTGAAATCAATGGCAAAAGGGACACCTATGGGGCTAAAATATATGACTCTTACGCTTAGCCCCCTCACCACCTTCTTTCTTGAGGTGATTAATTTTGGGGTGGGAGCACTTTTAATCCCATATTACGTTGTTTCTTTCCTCTATAAAATTCCTTCCATGTTTTCTTGATATCCTTCTCATGATAAATTACTTGATCTTCTTGTCTAGAACTTGTTTGAACTTCTTGCCTTGAACTTGTTTGGAATTGAGTCCTACACCATTTTGCAATATGTCCAAATTTATTGCAATTAAAACACTTGATATTGTAGCCTTTGGATGGTGCCCAAATCCTAAATTCTTTCTTGAAATAATTTCCATATCCATTCCTTTCTTGAACCCTGTATTGTGAAGCTCTATTTTCATGATCATTATGACCATGAATTCTGAATTGTGTAGCTCTAAAAACAAAACCATTTTTCTCATTTTGTTTTCACTGAGAAGCTCTATGACCAATCACGTTGCATAAGGATCAATTTTATTGAAAACCATACCTTCTTCCTTTGATTTTTCTTCTAGAAAAATCAAACTTCTTTGATCCATGGACCTTGTAGTGTATAGCATGTCCAAATCGATTACAAGAAAAACAATGTCCTTGAAAATCCCTTTGTTCATGCCTTGGTTCCTCATACCTTTCTTGATCATTTTTAATTTGTGCATTGCATCCTTGAACCTTATTTGTAGTATATAAATCCTTTTACTTAATTTCTTCCTTGCTTTCATCTTCAAGTATTTATTTTTCTTTTGAAATTGATTCACCTATCTAAAAATAAGATCCAAACTGAATATTTGGAGCCATAGGAACTTTGGAACTTTCTTTATAAAATGTAGGTGCTTCCTTGCTTTCATATTTAAGAACTTCCTTTCCTTTTGAGTGTGATTATTTTTGGATGTGAGATACGACCTTAAAACAAGTTTTCACTCCTTTTTGAACCTTTTCATCTAACGTGTCATGTCTTGCCATTATTACCCTTAGTTATTCATTCATCCTTTCTTATATTCTTTTTTAATTTTGAAGCTCTTTTCTGAGATTACTGATTGTCTAAAGTAGTTATTCTATGATTTTGACATCTATTCGAATCTTGTTTTCAAGATTTTTGTATTCTTCTTTTAGCATTTTGACTTCTGATTTTTGTTTTCTTGGCTCATCCTCTTCCTTTTTTATTACCAAAAGTGAGACTTCTTTATCTTAATTGTTACTTATATCATTATCATTTTCTATATCAAACAAACTCTCATGATTTATTTGACCATGCATATTTCCTTGATGTGTCATCTCATCTTCACTATCATTGAATCCATTGCAATATCCTGATCTATGTTCTCTTTGACCACACACAAAGCACTATTCTCTTTTACCTTCTATTCCAAGGAATAGATGTTCTTCATTTTCATCATATGATTTGTCTTTATCACTATGATCTGAGCTATCACTTGCATATACAATGTAGGAAGATTTCTTTACCTTACAATTTTTTTTCTTCTTCTCATACCTATTTTGCTTGTATATGTCATCTTTTTCATGCTTATGCTTTCCATATTATTTTCTTTTGTGACTATATTTTTTATCATCATTGTTTTCTTCATGTGGACACTTATGTGCATAGTGACCAAGACCACCACACTTTTAGCATCTAACTTTCCTCATATCCCTTAAATTCCTTGAGTCCTTATTCCTTTTGATGAAGTTAGATTTATCATAATTAACTGGATCTCTATCTATCTCTGGAACCTTCATTTTATCTTTCTATGAAGCCTTGAATGCAATCTCTTTTATTGGAACCTGATTCTTACTTACCCTCATCTCATAAGATATGAGAGCTCCTTATAATTCTTCCATTGTTAGCTTGTTGATATCCATTGTTTCTTCTATTGCTAAAACCTTTGCATCATACTTCATGGGAAGTGATCTCAAAACATTTTGAGTAACTTCTGATTCTTTCATCTCAAATCCTAGGCCTCTCATGGTGTTAGTAATCTCATCAACTCGAAGAAAAAACTTTGCAATATCTTCAAATTCTTTCATTTTCAATTCCTCAAATATTTTTCTATGAGTTTGTAGTTTTGACAACTTTACCTTGGAATCTCCTTCATAAGTATTACACAACTTAGTCCAAATTTGGTATTACATAAGTATTACCATGACCTTTGCAAAATCTATCTCACATAGCCCACTAAAAATATAATTTATTACCCTTGCATTTACCAAAACCAATTTCTTGATAGTATTATCTACCTTGATATCACATTTAACCTTATACTATTTTTCAACCATCTACCATACCTCATGTCCTTGTGATATCAAGTAGCTCTTCATTCTAATTCTCCAAAAAGCATAATTATTACCATCAAACAATGGTGCCTTATTTGTAGATGATCCATTCTGTGAAGACATATATGTTCTTGTAGAATATTCCTGCAAGATGTTAGCCTTTATAAAGGAGCCCACTCTGATACCAATTGAAGAACATAAGCTTATACTGAGAGGCAGGGTGAACAGTATAACACCCAATTTTTACTTTCTTTAAAATCAATATTAATTAATATCCTTAATTGCAATAACCAAATATAGAAGTGTGCATTAATAACTCAGATAGAAATAGTAATCAAGAGAACAAGTCACCACACATAATTGAGACACAAGATTTAATGTGGTTCCCCCAATATGGGATACTCCACAATATAATCTCCTTATAATATTCACATAGAAATAAGGATCCTTATCCAATACAATTATTTCTTTGATCTTCTCAATTTCTAAGTAATACACTGATATGATCAGGTAGGCAATCCAATAATCTGCTTAGCTAGGTATCACACTAATCTACTCAAGTAGGTAATCCAATAATATGCTCTGTTAGGCAACATACTAATCTACTTAGGTAGTAAATCCACTAATCTACTTAACTAGGCACTCCACTGATCTACTCAACAATATCACATAGAACTTGTCCAAATTTTCTCAACAAGCTCACACAAAACTTGTCCAAATCTACTCAACAAGTTCACACAAAACTTGTCCAAATATGCTCAACAAGCTCACACAGAACTTATCCAAATATGCTCAACAAGCTCACACAAAACTTGTCCAAATCTGCTCAAAAATCTCACATAGAACTTGTCCAAATCTTCTCAACAAGCTCACACATAACTTGTCCAAATCTGCTCAACAAGCTCACACAGAACTTGTTCAAATATAGTCAATAAGCTCACATAGAACTTGTCCAAATATGCTCAACAAGCTTACACATAACTTGTCCAAATATTCTCAACAACTATCGACAAAGCTATCCAAAAATCTATCCCAAAAGTCTTCTTAAAGGCTTAATAAATCATGCTCCTGTAGCAATCAAATCTCATCCATAAATATACAAAGACAAGGCTCAATTATGAACTCAACAATGAATGGTAATACACTCTTCAAAGGATGACAACTATGATCCACAATGATCTCAACTCAAATCAATATCAACTCAACTCAAGTCAACTCATAAAAGCATAAAGAGAATTGTTAGAGACTCAATATGTTCTAAACTCAATCTCAACTCAAATCAGATCTATAGAATAGTTTGTTTCATGTAACTTGAACAATCACTTCACACATCACTTGACTAGGCTCAAACAACTCTTCTCAAAAAACTACCACAAGGAATAACTCTTTATTACAAACCCTAGTCCAAGCATGTATCAACCAACTCAAATATTCCCAACAATTCTCAACCACAAATGTCACATAACAATGATACTCATGTTCTTATCAAGTTCAAGTTCTTTGTATAACCAATGGGTTTTAACAACTATGCTTATAAAATAAGGTATAACAACAACTCTCAAACTAGAAAACCTTGGAGCATTCAACAAAACACTTTCAAAAAGGAAACCACAATCAATCCTTTTCTCTCCAATGATATTTTAGAAATCAACCACCATAATAAATCAATAGGATAATGTGCCCATACATTTTATGAAGTGAAGAAACCCCTTTGGAAATCTGCCACCATCAACAAACTTTGAAAATGACCAAAGAACCCTTCACTTTTGAAACCCTTTACAAAAATAAAAATATCTCTTTATATACATATTATTTCTCCCTCTAAACAATTTAATCAAATAGCCTTCAAAATAAGCTTTCCAATGATATATAATATGATATATTTCTAAAAAGAAAAACACCAAAAATTTCTCTTTTTCTAAAAGTGGATCACAACCCTTATTCCTCCTAAAAATTAATAGCAAGCTTACAAACCTTATAACTCCCTATCTTCTAAAAAATTATTTTCCATACACCCAAAACATTCACAATATCAACTATGCAAGGCGCTTCTCATAAATACCTTTAATTTCAAAATCATGACCTTAAACTTTGAAAACGTTTTCCAAAATTGATAAGTGCCTTCACACCTACGGGAGTCAAACTCTGTTCTTCCTTTCTAGCACTGTGAGATGCTAACCACGTGGGCAGAATCCCACATTGGGAATAAATCCCAAATCCTTGCCCTATCAACTATGCTCGATTGTCTTTAACACGAAAAGATTTTTTCCACCAAAAATTTTACCCCTACGAGATTCGAAATGCAGATCTTCTCTATGCCAAGATTATCTCCTACTAACTATGTTATGTTGTCCAATGTGACATCAGGTCCAGACGTCCTCGATTTCCTTTAACCCTCAAAAATGATTTCTTTTACTTGTTTGCCTTTCGCTTCCTCCACGCATGAATTACTCTTCGATTTTCTCAACCTTGGCATTCTCAATAAGTAAATTTTTTTAACCATTATATATACACATTATAATGATTCGAAGGACGTTGACGGATTATAATCAAACCTTCATTCTTTTGGATGTCAGCGATAATAAAATATTAAATTTAAATTTAATTTTAAATTTACATTTTAAATAATTTAAAATTTAAGCTTAAATATTTAAAATTAAATATCTCCTTCATCGGGGAACCTTTTTTGGCAAAACGAAAAACCAACCTGGGTTTTAAGAAAAAACCATTTCAAATCTACCATCCATGGTTTTAAATCAAACCTTTATTTTTCTTGCCTTGGTTTTCACAAAAACCATGTATATATCCATGCTTTCCAAAATATCATAAATACTTATTTATGAAATACTTTGGCCACAAAAACTCAATTTCATCCATGTGACATCGATGACAACATAAAATACCTCAAATTTCCAATAAACTAACTAATAGGAAAAGAAAAAAGAAAAAATATAATAAAAAATAAGTCATCAAAACAATCTATATTTAAACTGAAAACTATGCTAGACCAAGAAAAAGTGAAAATATCCTTATTCTATCCAATATAATAAACAGACCAAACATATGTGCCTCAAAGAAAGCATGGGTCTAACTATACATAAATCCCAATGATTAACTATTTAATCAAATCAAAAGGCTTCACACTCACTAGAAAATTTAAAGTAAATGATA
This sequence comes from Wollemia nobilis, assembly GCA_028583015.1. NCBI lineage: Eukaryota > Viridiplantae > Streptophyta > Pinopsida > Araucariales > Araucariaceae > Wollemia > Wollemia nobilis. Next base: position 22,500,171 of record JAQPPZ010017235.1, read on the forward strand.
TATATTTTGACATACTACCACATTTTAATAATTAGGAAAAAATTTAGAACTATGAGATAAAGAAAATAAATACTTGGCATCCATAAACATACCAATAAATACCTTCAATTCAATTTTAAATAAATACTACAAATCATAGATTAAAATTCTTTATTATTAATTCAAAAAACACTATTGTTGGAATTCTTATTAACTATACACTCTAAAAGGCCTCTTATACACCTTTAGAGCCCATGGGCTAATATTTGTGTTCAACTTCTTTTTAATTATATACTATAAAGGTATCTTTTACATTGTTAAAAATAATGGGTTTGTATATCATGTTTCTAGACCATATACAATAAGTGAGTGTCAAATACAAACTAAACATATTAAAATTAAAATAAATTTTAATAAATTTAATATTTTTTTTATATTTTATTTAATTATAAGTAATAGTTATTTATTTATTTATTAAAATTAATATGAATTATAAATGATTATTTTTAATAATATAGTTTTTTTTAAATTAATAACAATTATTTTTACAGGAAAAAATTTAGTGGCATTTTTCCTAATTTAATATATATTTTTTTATTACATAACAACTACATTCAATATTCCTTGATAAGAACTAAACAATTATTTTTTGGTTTAGTGTATGCTTATCCACCATCAAAATGTTACATATCATCTATTTGTTTAACATATATTGAGTTATATTTGTTTAACATATATTGAGTTATGGCATGCAATTTCTTTTTGTCTTTTTAGAAAATATTCTTCTAGACGGTCATTGGAAATAGTTGATAATTGAATGTTGTTCTTTGATTATTAGGCTTAGTGGTTGTTTATGGAAGCTATCAAAATCCGAACCAGCAATAATGTTCTAGTATAGCAAAAGACATCTATGAAAAAGCATAAAAGCACATTTTCTATATATAAAGGCATGCAACAATCAACAACTAACCCTAGTAGATTTAAAACAATAAATAATTATATAGGACTATTGTTTCCGAGCACAAGAAGCCGTTGTTATTGAGCAGAGAAGGATATAATTGATGTTTCCATGACCTTTTGTTAATGACCATCCTCAATGAAACCAATCTCTAATGCCCAAATTTAAGGACCATGGAAAAACTAATGGTTTAAAAAAATCATAATGATAGTAAATGTAACAAACCTTCAAGATCAATTAGTTATATTTATTGTTTGTTCACATTTGAAATTGAACTTGGCAATGTTTTGAATCTGCAACGCCATGAATAGAATGGGTCATATCTTTAAAACAGAGAAATGGGGCTAAATTAGCCATGGGATTACTATTACTAGACTAAATTATTCTTTCCGATTTTTTTGTTTTTCTTTGGTGTTTCGAATCTGATTTCTTGCCTCTGACAGTGAGTATAAGCAGAGAAATGGGGCTAAATTAGCCATGGGATTACTATTACTAGACTAAATTATTCTTTCCGACTTTTTTTGTTTTTCTTTGGTGCTTCGAATTTGATTTCTTGCCTCTTACAGTGAGGATAAGCAGAAGTAATTATTTTAACCGCCTCCGGTGTGTTTGACAAGAAAATTTGTCTTTAATGCAGACAAATACAAGATGTCTTGTATGTGATATTCATGGAAAACATGGAGTAATATAATCAACTCTCTTATATTTTAAAATATATATTTTAATATTTTTGTTTGGTTATAATTAACTTTCTTATTTATTTATTTGTTTGTTTAGCTTTTTTAACTATATAATATAAATTTCTTAAATAAACTAGTATATCAAGTTTCTAGACAATATAATATTAATAGATGTCAATCAAAATAAGAAAACATTAAAATCAAAATAATTTTTAATAAATTTAATATTTTTTATATATTTATATTTATTATTTAATAATTATAAATAATAATGCTTTTTATTATTAAATTTTATATTTTATATTTTATTTTATTTTATTTTTAATTGGGTAGTGCCATAAATTCTTATGAACAATAAATACATAATGCTGCGTAGTCTCCTTCCAACCATGATTCCTTTACTTATCAATAAATAATTTAACACACATTCATAACACACCCACCCCTTACACACTCACCCACACTCACCCACACTGTCATTTGAATTTTGGATCTTCAGAACAAGAACCAAAGCTCAAATAGTTGTGGTGTGCCCCTTGGGACAAAATCTTAAATGAGTAATGTGATAAACCCCTATGATCGATGCATAACACTGAATAGTCTCCTCCCAACCATGACCTCTCATAAAGCTCAGAGTTAAAGTTATCATTAGAGAATTAAAACATAAACTCTCCCTACTCCATAAATGACCTCTCCCTATTGCAGTTAGGAGGTTGAGGACTCGACGGCCGGGTTATTTCCAACAGCCTGTTGGTCATGACCAATGGATATTCCAACAGCATGGCATGGACACGGAATGAATGTTCCAACAACACAACATAGATACAACATGGATACTGAACCACATCCAAACATTAACCCCTCAAAGCTACATTTATCAATAAGAAATTAACACATAACCAAATACTATGATTCAAACATTAAACATTTAAAAAAAACCAAACTCCAAACTTTTTTAAAGTCCCTATAACTTTAAAAAAATTAAACTGTATAGTACTTTAAAAACAAAGTTAAGTGTATGCTTATCCACCGTCAAAATGTTACATATCCTCTATTTTATAACATATAATAAGTTATTGCGTTACATATCCTCTATTTTCTATCATATATTAAGTTATGGCATGCAGCTCCTTTTTGTCCTTTTGGGAAATATTCTCTTGGACGGTCATTGGAAAAGTTTGATTATTCGATGATGTTCTTTGATTGTTAGGCTTAGTGGTTGTCTATGGAAGCTATCAACGTCCTACAAACAATACTGTGATAGTATGGAAACTTGATCCTTTGAAGCTAAAGAGCAAAAGACATCTATCGAAAAGCATAAAAACAACTTTTCCATAAGTGGAGGCATTCAACAATGAACAACTAACCTTAATAGATTTAAAGCAATAGACAAATACTCGAATGATATTCGAGTTATTATAATTATAAAAAGAAAATCTTTGCAATTTTAATTATAAAAAAAAATCTTTGCAATTCTAATTATACTATTTATTATATTTAACCTTGATAAAATAAAATTCCAGCATAACGGATAAAGTATAGAATTGATGTTTTCATGGCCTTTTGTTCATGATCTTCCCTTGGTGGAGTGAGCCTCTCCCCTCCCCCCTCGGATGTTTTAAAGGCAAGGCAAAACCATCTCTCTTAAAAAAAAAAAAAAAAAGTTAAATTGCAAAGACCTAAGGTAGAGAAAACTTTAAAAGCTTTATTATAAATAAAGCGACTTTTAAAATAAATCGTCTGAACCTGAAATTTGATCGTTATTATATACGGATTAATAATTTATCCTTTTATACGGTTACCAGTTACTAAAAATAATAGCTGTAACCAACTCTACTATATATATATATATATATATATATATATATATATAAAAACTTATCTTTCAAGGGTGGAAAGAGTGACAAAATCCTTTTAAAGGATTCTCTTTTAACTCCCTCTTTTATAAAAGGGTTGCTTTGCGCTCTTTAAATAGAACAGAGAGGATCCTCTTTTAAAAATTATTTTAAAATAAAAGGATCACCTAACCTTTAAAAAATTAACCTCCATATTTATCTCGCTTCCAACCTTATAAATTGCCTTTAAAAGTTCCATAGCTTCCATGGCCCTCTCTCTCTCTAAGGTTGCTTGGTAAAGATGGGTTGGAGATCCTCTAAAAAAGCTTCCCTTCCCCCTCCCTTTATTAAAGAGTGTCGACCTTTAAAACAGAGAGCCCTCTCCTCTCTATTTTAAAAGCCTTTTAAAAACTAATCTCTAATTCCCAAAAATCAGGGATTATAGAAAAACTAATTGATTTATAATGAGTAAATGTAACAAGCTGTATAGGAAACCTTAAAGATCAATCAGTTATATTTATTGTTCTTTCTTTAGGTATCTTAAACCAATAAATTTCTAATGTTGCTTTCTTCCCATTTGAAATGGAACTTGGGAACCCGGACAAAAAGATAATGGCTGATAGGATATTGTGCTTTGAACACCAAGAATAGAACGGGTCCTAAATTATCCATGTCATTACTAGTACTAGGACTAACTTATTCTTTACAAACTTAATTTATTTTTTATTTTTTTGATGTTACGAATCTGATTACTTGCGTGGGACTGAGTATAGGCAGAAGTAATTATTTTAACCGTCTCCGGAGTGTTTGACAAGAAATATTGTCTTTAGGTGTGTTTGACAAGAAATATTGTCTTTAATGCTTGTATGTGATATTCACGAAGACAATGCGATATTCATAGAAACCATGTCTAAGAGTAGTGAATTGGTACGTATTTGTTTGATCAAGTATTTAATAAGAAGAGATTTGGATGAAACTTTGGGGTGTTAATTTGCAAAGGTAGTAGTCTCATCTAAATTCTGGTTTCCATCTTATACCGGGTCAACAAAAAAATGCCGAAGAAACGGTATGACAAGCAGTCTGGAAAAATAAAAACATGGAAAAAATGGATGTATACGCACTTGCATACTTCAAAATAAACTTCACTTACATACTTCACTAAATCCAAATAGCATAAATATACACGTAAGTATTAAACTTATGAGGAATAAAAAAGTACAGTAAGTGTTTCATAAATCGGCATTGACATCGGCACTCCAACAATTTCTTCGTCAGAATCGACTGAGGCAACAACTTCCTTTGTTTGCATCCTCGGAATCCTTCTGTTATAAACCAATTCTCTGTGAGACTATTTTTTCAAGGAACATCTACATTCCTTAGCATTGATTTACTCTATTCGGTCTTGTTGTCTTGAAAAAGAATGGGCAAAGCAGCATCCTATGCCTCCGCACAGTTTCCAACAGTAGATAAATGCAGATGGACAGGAAGGGAAGGACAGACCGTAGTAGCAGACTTGGATGGTACTCTGTTACGAGGGAGAAGCTCCTTCCCTTATTTTGCCATAATGGCTTTTGAACTGGGCGGAATTCTGCGCATGGCGTTTCTGCTCTTGGCAGCTCCATTGGCGGGTCTGTTCTACTATTTCTTCTCGGAAACAGCGGGCATCCAGGTCCTTATTTTCGTCACATTCGTGGGCGCCAAGGTTTCCGACATCGAATCCGTTGCGCGCGCCGTGCTGCCCAAGTTCTATTCTGAGGACCTCCATCCGATGTCATGGCGGGTGTTCACTTCCTGCCAGAAGCGGTGCGTGTTGACGGCGAATCCACGCATTATGGTCGAGCCTTTCCTGAGGGACTATTTGGGCGTTCACATGGTCATCGGAACAGAGATTTCTTCGTTAGGAGGACGGGCGACCGGGTTCGTGAGCGGTCCCGGAGTTCTGGTCGGAAGCAAGAAAGCCTGCGCACTGGATATGGCCATGGGCGACCATGTTCCCGATGTGGGGTTGGGAGACCGCATGACGGATTTTCCTTTCATGAAACTCTGTAAGGTAAAAAGAAAGACGCCTTTGAATTGATAAAAGCAACAATGTCATTCTATCTGGTTAAGAGATCCGAGTAATCCAAGGTTAACGTATCATTTTGCTTACAGGAGGCATACGTGGTACCTGCCAAGCCGGAGGTTGAGTCAGTAACAAGAGACAAACTTCCAAAGCCCATTGTCTTCCACGACGGCCGACTTGTGCAGCGACCGTCGCCACTGCTGGCTCTCCTTATAATTCTCTGGTTTCCGGTGGGTTTCGCCCTCGCCTGCTTCCGCATCGCAGCCGGAGCTCTACTGCCCATGTCCATGGTCTACTATGCCTTCCGCAGCCTGGGCGTGAGAGTACACATCAAGGGCACACCTCCGCGGGCAACCAACAAAGAAACGAAGGAAACCGGAGTTCTGTTCATATGCTCGCACCGGACCCTGTTGGACCCCATCTTCCTCTCCACGGCGCTGGGCCGCCCGGTGTCGGCGGTGACGTACACGTTGTCGCGGGTTTCGGAGATACTGTCCCCGATAAAGACGGTGTCGCTTAACCCTGAGAGGGCCAAGGACGCCGCCATGATAAAATCCCTCCTGGAGGAGGGGGATCTGGTGATATGTCAGGAGGGGACGACGTGCAGGGAGCCGTTCAGCGCGCTCGCGGAGCTGACGGACCAGATCGTGCCGGTGGTGATGCGCAATGAGATTAGTATGTTCCACGGCACCATCGCCCTCGGTTGGAAGGGCATGGATGCCTTCTATTTCTTCATGAATCCCAACCCTGTTTATGAGGTTACCTTCCTCCCCAAGCTTCCCCTTGAGCTGACCTGCAGTGGAGAGAGAACCTCTCACGAGGTGGCAAAATATATTCAAATGGTGATCGCGGCGAGCCTGTAGTATGAATGCACCGGCTTGACATGCAGGGATAAGTACGGAGCTCCCGCCGGGAACGATGGTACCATTCATCAGAAGAGATCAGGCGACCTTGTGGGTCTTGAGAGCAGACTAGGTCGTTTCGTTACTTGTCTGTTTAGGTAGGTATTGAGAATCTGTTATATTTATTTTCTGATGTCAACGCACTAGTCAAACCTTTTCTCTTATGTGGTTATGGACGGCGTGGCCAGGCTCTAAAAATGAAAGTGCACCGGCGGGTTTTCTTTAAAATTGCAGTCAGGACCATGAAATTTCCATATGAAGCAACGTTTCATTTGAAAGTCTTTTGTTTATAATATAGCATCGTTTCAAATAGCATATAGCAGGAGCAGGATTCTCAATGCCATTATCCTTACCACATCTCTTATTTTTCTCGATGTCCATTAAAATTGTTTCACGCCATGAAATTCATAATGTATCAATTGAAGTTGCATAGTACTATTACTAGGATATGAGTTAAATTCAAATTGATTACTTAAAATGAAAGGTCATGACATCTAATAAAATTTTACAAAAATTGTGCTGGGTAAATTGTTTATCTATTTTTAGAACAGTTGTAATGGGTTAGATTAAGATATAATTCTCGATTGTAGCTAATGTATAGTATATACATTAGTATTTCATCTACATTCTAGCTATTCAAAAATCTATATTTAAAAAATATAAAATTTCAACCTCTATATTAAAAATAGTAAAAATTGGAAATATATGATAGTAGTTGAATTATAATAATTTAGATAGATTCAAATACAATGAAATCTATACATTTAATAAAGTCAACCATATATATAAGGCTTGTATACAAGTAGCATAATGTCTTCACTTATGAGCTTTTAATATTTTTTCAATGAGTTTACATAGATTTTTATGAGTTTGAGCTCCTAATTTTACAACCCCTAAGTATTTATAAACCATAATATAAACATTTTAGCATAGTACACCTATGCATGGATGTTGATATGTTCCCATGTAATTATTCTAAGACCATGTTATCAATCCCCCTCAAGAATGTCTTCCAATGTAACAAACAAAGATCTTTTCTTATCTACTCCATATATTAAAGATGAACAATATCATTTTCCTTGAGCTTAATTTCTCTCCTAAACCATTATTTGCTCATGATAACCTACCATTACCATGTTGAAAATTAACGTAATATATTTTATTCATCATTTTCAATGCATTTATACCAAATAATTCAATTGTATGATTTGGTAAACAATAAACTAATAAAATAATTGAACAACCCACTATTTGACTCTTTTAGCTACCTAAAAAATATTAACTTGAGTTTGATATTAAATATTCTTACACTCAGTTTTTTATAAAATTCTTAATAGGGATATGAATACCATTAGTTGAACTAGGAGAAACACAACAATCCACTCAACTACTTGATAAATCATGGAATAAGACAAGCTCTATGATCCATGAATTACAATGATGTGAATGTGCACAAACACAACTACTCACACCTCATTGAATTGTCAATCAAGGATATGGACATACTCAACTATTCATGATTGTATAACCAATGTGGATAGGAACATGGACAAATACAATCTCTCCAATATTTTTTTTTTTAATCCTTTGTGTTGATTATGGTTGAGTTCTCTAAATTCTACCCCTTTCACCAAGAAAGATCTAATTTTGGGATACAACCCAAAATCTAGATCAAAATCAGATATGAGAAGAAAGCAAATAGACCTATGGAACTGATAACATTTTGAAAATAAATTCAATATATTTTTGCATCATTTTCAATGCATTTATATAAAGATATATAATTGCAAGATTCGTTAAATAATAAACTAACTTATAGTTCAATAAATTAATTAGGTAATCAAACAACACATTATACTTTTTAAGCTACCTAAAAAATACTAATTTGAGTTTTATATTCATTATTCAATTACACCAAATAACACACTAGTAGACAATGTGTTTTTCATTAATGCTTAACCCAAGAGTCCTATAGATATACAACCTACATGGAATATCATGAATAGTTTTGACTATTTACATGAGTAGGAAATACTTTCTACATCAAGATAAGTGAATAACTGATACCTCTTTTCCTAACTCTCTATAACAATTTCATGGATATAAATATTAAGATGAATCTCCTCATTTTCTATGCCATATCTTAAATTTTTATTATTATACATATGGCAAGATAGACGTGTGGTTGTAGAAGCCATAAAACACTTTGATAAGCCATTAACTCTCATTGTTATACATATGAGAAGATAGAATTATGGCTGTACAAGCCATAAAAAACTTTTATAATGTTTGACTATATTGATAATTTGATTCTAAATATTCCTATGTGGTTAAATATTCACACTAAAAACTCCACAGCCTACCTTTAGTTATAAAATTCTTGATGAAATCATCAAAGAAATCATTACTACTTTTCTTCCCTTCCACTTCAATTAAGTGTAAATACATTATCTCCAAAATATTCTACAATTAACCATCATACAAACTTTATTTTGACAAACAATATAATAAAAGAAATGATGAATGTGTAATTATAAAATATGAAAACATCACATACTACCAATATCTTCCACCTTAAGAAAATAGGTGGTACCACCTTAACTATCATTAAAATCCCAACATCGTTGTTAGTATCTAATAATAAGATGTGGCTGAATAATTATATTTCAATATTAGGATTATCTATATTAAAATGTGAACTCCTCTATGTACATGCCTATACATATGATGAGGTTTCAAATATAACAAGGTATTTTTCTCTCTTTTATAAATAGTCTAACATCGCATGGCTCAATACAAGTTGTTTAATAGGATTCATATGCATCTATTTCACTCTATTGGCTAGATGATTATAAACCCTATAGAACTTAAAGGTGATAATACAAAAAATTCCATAAACAACAATAGAAAACTTAAAATAGATTATTTAATTTTTATCCCTAATGGAAAAACTAAGGGCTTATATATGTAGTTTTAAAATTTTATTAGGTTGGTCTCTTTTGTTGGAATTCATAATTTTTTCTATAAATATGCCAAAACATACATTCACCACAATCATATACAAAAAATATAAAAGAGTAAAGGAAAAAGATCCATTAGATATAATATATAGAATTTGAATAAATAAAAGAAGGGATGGGTGCTTATAGGAACAACCATGATCTCAAATATCACAATTTTTATCATTAAAGAGTATTTATAATGATAGTAAATACCTGATGGGGGACCAAAAATCGACACGTTCTCAACTCGAATTTTTCTTCATTAAAATTTGGAAAAACACTTCCAGCTACAACACAGCCCGTAGGCTTACATTAACCAGCAGCTACGGCTTGGTTTTCTCACTCCTATCCTCTACCTCTGATCTCTGATCCACCACCTTGATCTATTACAATCATCGAGTTTTTATCGAGGTCTCGACCCTCTAGGCCATTAATGACCCACCTGGAAGAATTCATTACAAAAACTTGCAAAATCGGCTTCCCCCGTCGAGTCTTCAATTTTCCTCCCGTAATTGGCAACTACCCCGATCCGCCATGAAAGCACGCATTAAAGAGACCCTTGACCTGCAACCGCCGCTTTGTCAGAAAGTTCATCGGGGACTGTTGCCTCTTTTTTTGTGCATGTGTGTGGCTGTCTACGTATTCATTTCCCACTTGTTTTCTTCTTGGTCACGATATCGTGACATGTCGTGGTATCACGGCCATTCCACCCTCGAGCCCCCTTGTTTTGATTTATGTCACGATATCGCGACCGTTTCACCTTCCAGCATTCTGCTTTGATTTATGTTGTGATATCATGACGTCGCGATATCGTGACCGTTTTGCCTTCCAGTCCTCTGCTTTTTTTTACGTCACGATATCGCGACCATTTCGCCTTACAGTCCTTTGTTTTGTTTTACATCACGCTATCACGACGTCACGATATTACGATCGTTTTGCCTTCCAGTCCTCTGCTTTGTTTAATGTCACGATATCGTGATATCGTGATTGTTTTGCCTTCCAGTCCTCCACTTTTTTTAACGTCATGATATCGCAACGTCGCGATATTGCGACATCGCGATATCGTGACCAATTCGCCTTTTGCCCTTTGCTCCATTTTTACATCACGATTTCATGACGTCGCGATATCGTGATGTCACAATATCGTGATCGACTTTTGCCTTGCTAAAACGGCCAACAAAACACTTAGAAAAATTTGGTAGATGCAAGATTTTCTTACTGCCGTCGGATGCTCCTGCATCAGACACCCGGGGTAAATGGAGAAGTGACCTTCACTTCTATGTTGTTCGGTCCGCATCTTTTGTAACAGCTCCAAACATGCACCTGCCTCTACAGCCCGCTTAAACCTTGTCTCCTGGCAAAAAAAATTTCTGCCTTCTACCAAAAAAATTCTAGCACTGCTGCACACCTTCTCGTCCACTGCCTGTAATGGCTTTAACTTGTGGCGCACTCCATATTTTGTCAAGGAGTACGTATTTGCACGACCATCATGCACTGCACTTCGATCAAACTGCCATGGCCTCCCTAACAGCAAATGACAAGCATCCATGGGGAAAACATCACACAGGACCTCATCCTGGTACTTCCCAATATTGAACATGACTAAGCACTATTCACGGACCCATGCTCTATGGTCCTTCTGCAACCATGCAATCCGATATGGATGTGGGTGTCTCCTCCTCTCTAGCTACAACTTAGTGACCATTTCCTCGGAGACTAAGTTATCTGTACTCCCATTGTCTATAATAACATTACAGACTTTGCCTAAACTTTTGCATCGCATGCAAAATAGGCTTCTCCTCTGCTCTCATTTGTCTTCATCAATCAGCATGGTTCTCCTTGTGACCATGACTTCTCATCTCTTAGCCTCCTCAGAATTCTCTGATTCAGCATCTTCCTCTACTATTGCAGCTCTGGCAGGACCCACATGTCTCTTGTTCACCCTCTCGAGGTGCTGGGGACACTCATATGCCTGATGTCCCTCTTCTCCACAGTGGAAACAGGTTCCCCGAAACACTCCTCTTCCATACCCACGTCCAGATCTACCTCTTCCCCTTGGGTAGCCATTGTTCTAAACTTGGGGTTTGTAATCATCACCTTCCTTCTGCTCTTGGCTGCTGCTAGCTTCTTCTTTCTTCTCTTTTCCTCCATATTTTCTTCCACCAGTATTTCCTCCATGCCATTTTCCTCTTTGCTTGCTCTCAAACCTTCTGTTCAGTTTTTCTTCAACCTTTAGAGAAAACTGGTAAGCATCTTCAATGGTGCTCACCCGAACTAGGCTCAACTCTTCCTAGATACTGGGTCTCAACCCATTGATATAATGGGCCACCTTCTCCTTGCTTGCCTCTAAATGGCCAGTTCTGATGGAGATCTTATAAAACTCCTCTGTGTATTCTTGGACAGTTTTGTTCATCTGCCTCAAACTCTGCATTTTTCTTAGCAGATCCAACTCGTAATCTACCGGAATAAACTATCTTTTCAGCTTCTCCACCATTCGTGTCCATTTTGTTATCTGTTCTTTTCCTCTTCTATTTTGCTCCAGCTGTACTCCCTTCCACCATATGCTAGCATGACCCTTCAGCTTGGTCTTGGAAAATCTGACCCTCTCAAGATCTTCAACTTCTTCATACTTGAAGTATTCTTCCAGATCATTGATCCAGTCAATCAATTCCTTCGGATCTAGGTTCTCGGAATACGTGGAAACCTCCATCTTTGGCCTCTTCCCAATATGGGATATGGCTTTATACAGTCTGGCTTGTGCTGGATCTATAGTCTCTTCTTCTTCTTCAAACTGGTTTTCTTCTTCATCCACTTCGTCTTCACTGCCATCATCTATTCCAGGCTCGTGTCTTCTGCGTAGCCCTTCTTGTAGGGCCTGAACTTGCCTCTACAAAGCTCAAAAATCTTTCATCAGCACCACATTTCTTACTCCACCACGGTTTCTTCATGGAGGCATTTTTCTACCAGGTCCTAGCATAAACTGCCTCACGCTCGATGAATCTGCTTACGCACTCAAAGACCCTAACTCACTCTCTCTCTCTCAGAACCCTACCATAGATCCTGGTGTAACTGCCTCACATCCGATGATCTATTACACACTCAGGAACATTAGCTCTGATACCATTGATGGGGGACCAAAAATACACACACAAAACACTCATGCAATTCTAGAAAATCTCTTGCATTAATCTAAAAAATCCATAGCCCGCAGGCTTTACAATAGCTAGTGCTCGGCTTAGCTTTCTTCCACTCACACTCTGTGTGCGATCTCCGATCCACCACCTTGATCTATTACAATCACCGAGTTTTTATCGAGGTCTCGACCCTCTAGGCCATTAATGACCCACCTGGCAGAATTCATTACAAAAACCTACAAAATTGGCTTCCCCCATCGAGTCTTCAATTTTCCTCTCGTAATTGGCAACTACCCCGATCCGCCATGAAAGCACGCATTAAAGAGACCCTTGACCTACAACTGTCGCTTTGTCAAAAATTTCATCATCGACTGTTGCCTCTTTTTCCATGCGCGTGCATGGTCGTCCGCGTGTTCATTTCCCACTTGTTTTCTTCTTGGCCGCGATATCGCGACATGTCACGATATCACGACCATTCCACCCTCGAGCCCCCTTGTTTTTATTTATGTCACGATATCATGATCATTTCACCTTCCAACCTTTTGCTTTGATTTACGTCGCGATATCACGATGTCGTGATATCGTGATCATTTTGCCTTCTAGTCCTTCGCTTTGTTTTACATTGTGATATCGTGACGTCACGATATCGTGACCATTATGCCTTACAGTCCTTCGCTTTGTTTTATGTCACGATATTGTGACGTCGTGATATCACGATGTCACGATATCATGACCGTTCTGCCTTCCAGTCCTCCACTTTGTTTAACATCGTGATATCGCGACCGTTCTGCCTTCCAGTCCTATGCTTTGTTTAACATTGTGATATCGTGACGTCGTGATATTGTAACCAATCTGCCTTTCACCCTTTGCTCCATTTTTACATCACAATTTCACGACATCGCGATATCGCGACATTGTGATATCGCGACCGACTTTTGCCTTGCTAAAACAGCCAACAAAACACTTAGAAAATTTGGTAGATGCAAGATTGCCTTGCTGCCGCCGGATGTTCCTACATCAATACCCCATTAAATGTTAACATCAAGTGGGCATAACCTAATTTAAAAGTAAAAAATATAATATAATAAATGCATTAAACCTTTTAATCAAGATTAACAATAGAGGTGGTTTAACCAGTATCACTATGGGTAGATACTTTAAAACTTTCCATAAGCTTACAAAATACTTGTCCATAGGTGAAATCAATAATTACCATATACAATTATTACTATTATCCTTATATTAATAATTTCATATTACAAATATTTCAATACCCCCCACATAGTTTGAAGTTATGGCTAAAGAGATGAGACACTAAAGGTGGTATATATCTCCCATATTGAATACTTCTATGGGCTACTAAATATTGTTGTATTCTCTCACCAAATGTTATGACTCCATATTCTAGAGCCAAGATGTCAATATTCCCATGAGAATATCCTCAATATATAAAGTGATGACTCTAATCTATCCTCCAAATAAAAAAATAAAGTTGTAGAACCTTCAAGCAATAACCACATTTTTTAATAATCAACCCCATGGCTAGGAAGGGACTTATATGAACATGGCATACCATTTGCTAATTATATAGAACCTACTCCTATTTCAACTAAAAATCATTGACAAAACTACAAAAATTCCTTGAATTAATATCACCAATGTGTAGAGCTTGAAAAATAATATATTTAAAAAAACTAATCCAAATACTTTTGTATGCAAAAATTATGACCTCTAGAACTTTGGGCATATTAATAGAGAAAAAATAAAAAATATAATCCTCAAAAATTTGGGAGGAAAAATATGACAATCATAGAATTTTTTTCATATCCTAAATATACCATCTATGTTGTGTTGATATCGCCACCTTTGTTTCGAACTATGCTAGTGGTGTGAATTAATAACTAACACTTACGAATTTTTATTATCTCATAAAAGTAAAAAATAATATGTAAAATATCATTTTGGCATCAAATGAATTGGCTAAGAAATTTTCTCAAACCTTCAACCTAAGGGTAAAGGGTTTTTTAGTGCTATCAAGCTAGCCACATTTACATGCATTAACCGTAGGAATAAAATCCATAGTCCTACCCATTGAGGTAGGTAAGTTAATGGAGCATATCCCAAATGAATGTTAAAAGGAATAACATACAACTTGAACATCTATCATTTGGATACAAGTGATATTACAGACCAAGTTTACTACTACCACCTTATTTAAAAATGTATATTCCCTTAATCATATAAAAATAACTATAGATCATGTGCCAAATAAAATAATACCAAGGAATATATATTATGATCTCTCACTCTAGAGGCTTTTAGCAAATTTGATATGAACAAGAAGGCACCTATGTTATCTAGAAATAAGCTACGCCAAATATCCTTTCAAGACTAGTATTATATAAAGGATAAATTCCAAAAATAAATAATCAACTATGAAGAGAGAATGTGAATATTAGAACCCAAAACCTCCTACCTAGGAGGCTTTAGAAAATTTGATCCACTAACCATATTCAGAAAAAAATACTATCAAGTATTGGACAATAAAGTACCCTTGTTTAATTACAAAGACTTAATAAAGGAAAAATTCTAGCTAAGATAAAACCTGACTTGTGTGCAAAATGTTTTAAAAGACAACTATGTTGACTACAAAGGCACTAGTTTCTATTGGAAAGAAGACACCACATAAAATTTAAGATCAACTATAAATCAAGAATAGGTGCTAAGAAAATATAGCCAATACTCCTAAGGATATAACATGGAGAATAGAGGCCATGCTCGCTTATTGAAAAAAGATATAAAATTTGTTGTCCAGTTCAAAATTCCTAATCTCTAGGTGGAAAAGGAATGGTAAAAACCATTAATATGATTTTGTCTAGTTTGAGATAGGTGTACATGTAATAACCCATGTCCTTTTAAATGGGAAGGCTTTGAGAAACTTCCACTAGCTAGAGTTCCTATAGTAAGGGATAGAGGTCAAACATCCTAACCTATAAAAACATGAATATTTCCATCCAAATGGATATCCTTAGCATGGTTTGAACTTGTTCTTGTTCATACAAAAATTATTTAAGTGTTGTATTATAGCCATAAATATAATACTTGTAGATGTGTCCATAATGTTGAGCATTCATAGATATATGATATTCTTTTCTCCCAAAAGGAGGCTTCATAATTAAGTGCCTAAATTTCTAGCATTAGAATTCAAAAATTTGAATTGAATGAGTTAAAAATTTTCCTCCAAGATAACATAGTGCATATTTTATCCATATTATTATTATTTTTTTGGTCACCCAAACAAAGAATATTTTTTTGCATAAGTGAATGATCTAGCTTCAATCCTTGCTTTCATACCATGTTAGAATTTTTCTAAATATTTTGAAATAAGCATTTACCATAATCATATGCAAAATAGACACAACAAAAAAATCAAGTGGATGTGTGTGTATATGTTTTTGAGAGAGTGATAGAGAGAGATAAAAAGAGAGATAGAGAGCATAGATAAAGTAAGGGGTGGATTCTTGTAGGTACCCTCATGCCCCATGATCTCATATATCATAAACTAATCTAATGAATCTTCCATTATGTGTATATATAGTGATACCAAATATTTACCTAAATGGTATCCTTAAGGTGATATAACTTGAATTTAATATTAAGTTATAATATAATAAATATGTTAAACCTTTAATCAAGGTTAACCACAAGTGATTTAATCAGTATGGCTAAGGGTGAATACATTAATAATACTCATAGGCTTGCAAAACACTTACTCATAGGCTAAATCAATAGCTCCCACACAAACTCTATCATTGTTGGACTTGACCTAATAGTATAAAATCATAAATATTTCAACATTTGGATGATATAAATATAACTTTTTCCTCCATATTTCGTATAATGATCAAGCCCTAAAATTATCATATTATGTCATTTATTTGCAAGCAAGGCGGTATCAACCATTAAAAAGCCCTTGGTCTACCCTTATCAAAACAACCTATATAATCCATCCTAAAATAGTATTTACTATTAGTAATTATGCATTGATAGATAAATACAATAATTTTAACAACATATTACTTAACTATTTGAATATAGATGAATGTTAAAAATATCCAATTAAAATAAAAATTACTATTTAACAAGAAAAATATATTTACACATACCTATGACTTAAATATCCAATACATAGTTTTTGAAATGTAGTATATATTCCAATATAAATTGAGATTATGTTTTATAAAATTCAAAAATGTAAAAGAGATAAAAAGCAATAACTTGGTACATTAGAGTCATTGATCATATTTAACATGTTATATAATTAAAATTTTAATTTTCTAACAACTATTATATACATAATAAATATAATTAGCATATGATTATATATACATATGAGAATGTTTTTGTTCTTCATTACATATTTATACTAAAACCTCTTTATTGCTTTAGAAGAAAAACCCTCAACCCAAAACTTTTGTATATTTTTCACACCAACATTTATGGATTTTTATTTTTTGTTGTTAAGTGAGCATACAAAATAAAGTGACAATTCTATGTCTTTCACTCACAAATAAATTACCTATGTTGTTTTGCATTACTTTTCCATTATTTTTTAATTGCGATTTCATGTTCCTTTTCAAAATTTTCTTTCTTGATAGGTTTAAGTAGTATTTTCATCCTCTCTCTTATAACTCTTTGTCATATTTAGTTTTTGTGCATCTTGGTCATATTTAGATTTTATACCTTAAGTTTAATTTGAAAGTATTCCCTTTAAATCTTCAAATATATCTTTCTACTTAAGAAGCACACTCCATTTAATTTGTTTCACTCAAATTAAAAATAGCATTAGTGCTTGAAAAATATTTTGTGATTTTTTTTACTTGCTCAATACGATTGGATCATATAATTTAAAGTATAAAGTAATAAAGCTAGATTTGGTTTAAATTTTTTTGTCTCCACTTTTTCTATAACCTTAAATAGACCATAATAAAATGGCTTTAAATTTTTGCTTCATTTTTTAATTTATCTTTGATTACGTGAAGCAAAGCCATCTCATCAACTTGTAGTTTGTGATATTTATATGTTAATCATGTATTTTTATTTGTCATAATTAGGTTCTTTTTAGTTGCTCTTATTTTTTAAAATTTATTTTTATTCTATATTTTAATAACTGGATAGTTTTATCTTGGTCCTTGTTTGTTCTTGCTTCTTTTAGCTATCTACACAAGAAATGAAAATACTAATGAGAAAAGCATTCAAATGTATACTCAAAGTGCAATGGTTTTTTTGTTCAAATAATATTGAAACTAAGGAAACTTTCCTCTTATTGATCAAGATATTTATAGTTATATACTCAACAATTGGATAATTTTCATAAAACCATGATTGTAGTTAAAAATTAATATAGAGTTGACGAAATCATCTAGATGTAGCATATCACATAGAGTTGACAAGGAGTCAAATAGAGTATATAAATATCATAAAAATCATAAGATTAAAATTTTAAAAATATTATAAATGGTTTAAAAATATTTAGAATGTAAAAATACTATCGATCTAGTATGATTAGAAATTATTTAACAAAACATGACAAGATTAAAGTGTTAACATAAAAATATGACGAGATAAAAAAGTCAATGATATTGGTATATCCTTTTTTTTGGTAGATAATATACTATAGCATTAATACCGGGTTTTACAGGTTGATCCAAACCTTTTACAAAAATCATCCCAAGGTTGTTGATGAACATATCCTTACTAAGGATCCTATATATGTAAAATCTACATGCCGCGAAAGCCATTACATCCGGTAAGGCACATAGCCTATTATAAAAAAGAAAATTCCCATAAAAATTTTTGGGTATACCCCTATAAAATACACATGCATCATAATTACAAAAAATAAATAGAAACGGATCCATTCCTTGAGACAATGAAGAAACAAAAAGCTACAGACACACATAGCAGAGTACTAAAAAAAAATCCCACAAGCTCTGTATTGACAATTACTCTTAATAATTCTTTGGTAATTTCTTTCTTCCATATATGACATGCTTTGGGACCATATACTATCTTGGCCAATCAGCCTTGGAGAAGTGAACCTGCTGCCTAGATTTATGGCGGTGGCTATCTGGTGGTCCACGTGGCTTTGTTTCGAAGTCTGATATTATCGTTTCTTTCCTTCCCTATGATTATCAACCAAAATCAAATTACTAATATGACTAGGAGCCATATTATCTAACATGTGACTATCCCCATTAGTATTTATGGTATTTCCAAGTAGCATCCACAAAGACTAACAGCTCAGATAATTTTTATTGTGAGTTCAATTCAAAAAAGAGACGAGAATACTCCTAGCCTCAAAACTTACAGTGCCTTCCCTGTTGGTAAATTCAACTATCATTCTTGGAATTCTTGTTGAATAAGCTCCTCTACTTCACTCGGGACACCGTTTTCCCATTTGAAAAGTTTGTCACCATCGACACCCAAATTGGCCAGCTTATCAACAATTTTGTTAGCTTCCTGAAAGACATGTTGGGCTTTTCTGTCTTGTCTTCCCTGGAAAATGATCCTAGCCTCTTCAAAAATTGTTTTAATCCTTCAAGGAGGTGTTTTCCAATTATTGAGGAGATTTATAACATGCATAGAGTCTCCTTCTATGATCAAATTGCCTTCTAAATATTGAGTCATTTGAAGGCCTCTCCACATAGCTCTAGCTTTAGCTTCGTTGTTCGTCCTTGTTCCCAAATATTAGGAAAACAAAAGCATAATATTCCCATTATGATCTTGCATAATGCCACCAAAGCCTATTCTTCCAGGATTGTCCTTAGCTGCTCCATCAAAATTAAGCTTAAACCAACCTGTAGGAGGTGGATACCACTTAACATTGGCTCTGGGATTGAATACCCTAGGCACAGACTCATCTAACAAGGTTAAGCTTAATAAATTAAGCAATCATGGTCTCTTGCAGATGAGGTTTACAACTATCAAAATGGATAAGGTTCACATTCTCATTGGCAAAGGATAGGATCCTAGCAATGATAGTTTGATGATCATGGATAGACTCATTAAAGACTCTATGGTTCCTTTCTAACCACACCTGCCAAAGATAGTGATTGAGACAAATTTTCCACATGTATCTAAGTCTTTGTCTTGAAAAGGAGCAAGGCCACTGGATGAACAAATCAAGTATGATGGTTGGTTTAACCCATGAAATATTGAAGGCCTAAAAAATCCAACTTAGGACAATCAAGGAAAAAGGGCACTCAAGGAAAATGTGATAAATGGTCTCCCAATTAGCCCTGCACAGATAACATCGATTAGTGATACAAATACCTTTACACATCATATTATCAATGGTTAAAATTCTTCCTTGGATAACCAGCCATGAAAAGACTACAATTTTTGGAATTAAATTTTTTATCCAAACTAAGTCCTTTTGGAGGACAAAATCCTCATCATCAAGCAGAATCTTGTAAGCTGATTTAATAGTGAATTGCACGTTTTTCGTAGGAGCCCAGGTCACTTGATCTTCCTTGGATCTCATGGGGATAAAATGTTGCCCAATAATGTTATAAAGAACATCTGATTGCACTTGAAATCCCTAAATTCTTATTTGTTTTCACTTCATTCTACCTCTATCCTCAACCATATAATCGAAGACTTTTCGAATAATGAGTTCTTCTATGATATATCTGATTCGGGCTAAGTTAGGATATTGCGTCAGTGGTTCGTCCTTATCCCACATATCATTCTAGTAATTTATCCTCTCACCATTTCCTAAAACCCATCTTAAACCTTTTTTTATGATTTCATTATAATTAAGAATTGCTTTCCAAAAAGCAGAACCTATGATTGGAACTAAATCACTTATAAATTCTATAGTTTGAAGATACATTCATTTGATGATAGTTGTCCATTAATTTTCTTCACCAGAAATGAGACACCACGCCTTCTTAGCTATCAAAGATAAATTTATATGAGCAATTATCCTTAGACCTAAGCCCCCATTTTCCTTGGGTCTACACACTTTGGTCCATCCTACAAGGTGTATCCTTTTTTTCTCCTCTGATCTAGTCCATAAAAATTATTTTTGGAGTTTCTATTTTTTTTGGAAAACCTTCACAAGGGATTTGAAAATGGAGAGGAAATAGACTAAAATGCTCTAAAGAGAGGCCTTAGTGAGGGTTAGCTTTCCTTCTTGAGATAGAAGATGAACTTTCCATCCAACAATTTTTTTTTGAATTCTTTCAATAACCCTGTCCTACATTGACTCTCTTGAAGAACCAATGAAAAGAGAGAGACCAAGATACGAAGTGGGGAGGTTTTCTATATCACACCCTAAAATTTTTGCAATCCGTCCTTACCTTTGAATGGGGGTGTTCAATAAATATAACTTGATTTTACTGAAATTAACTTTTTGACCAGTAGCATCCTCATAGAGTTGCAGGATGTATTTATTTATTTTTGCCTCAACCACTGATGCCTTAGTCAATATAAGGGTATCATCGATGAATTGTTAGTTAGAAACAACCCTAGTGAGATATGTTAACTTGATTCCCAATATTAGCCTTGAACTGCAAGTATTTTTAATGGTTTTTCCTAAAGATTCTGCCACAATGATGAATAACATGGGGCTGATAGGGTCCCCTTGCCAAATTCCTATGTGACTTTGAAAGTGACCAGCAATTATTTCATTAACTAGAATCAAGAACCATGCTTTAGAAATACATTATTTTATCAAATTAATCCTTTGGTGGTGAAAACCAAAATTAATGAGGACAGTAATCAGAAAATCCCAATTTAGCCTATCAAATACCTTGTTCATATCAAGCTTGAGGGCAAAAATAGACCTGATAGTCTTATGAGCAGAGTGCAGAGCTTCATAAACTGTGATAACTCCATCCAAGATTGACTTGCCCTAGACAGATCTTCCCTGATATAGATCTATGATGTGGGGCAGAATATCTCTCATTCTATTTGCAATGGCTTTAGTTAGGATCTTGTAAGAAACATTGCACAGATTGATTGGCCTTATGTCAGCCATAGATTTAGGGGTTTGCTTCTTAGGAATTAGAGAAATAAAAGTAGATTTGATGCCTTTTGGGATATGATTGCTTTCTTGGAATTCTCTAATATCAAAAATTACATCCTCACTTACGATGTCCCAAAAAGCTTGATAGAAATGATGGGTAAGTCATCGGGTCCCGGGGCTTTGTTTAGATCCATGCTAAATAAGGCTTAATTTCCTCATCAAAAAATGGAGCTAGAAGCTTAAGGTTTATATCCTCATTTATTATTCTAGGAATGGATTTCAAGAGAATAACTCTGGCCTCCTCATTGCACTACGATTCCTGACTAAGGATAGAATTGAAATAAGTTATTGCCTCCTTTCTAATTTCTATTAAGTATTGAGTAATAGAACCATCTATTTTTTTTTTTTTTAATTATCTTGTTATTGCTTATGTTTCTAAGCATGGTGACATGAAAAAACATAGAATTTGAATCTCCATATTTCAACCAAAGAGCCCTTGATTTTTGCCTCCAATAGATTTCCTCACAAGACAAAATTTTATGAAACTCTGATATTGGTTTATCCTAATAATATTATAAAAATATTGATAATAGAAGACTAAATAACTTATTAAAGAGTTAGTGAATGTGATTGTGAGCCTAGTAAGTGCAACAATGAGTGAGAGCGTAAACTAAGGGTAACTACAGTAGTGAGTGAAATCACAAGTTGGGAGTAAGTGCAACAAGTGTGAGTATGATGTGGGAGTAAGTATAATAGTGAGTTCAAGCATGATTTTAAATGAGTGCAACTAAAAGTAAGTGTGATAAAGTGTAGTTGAAAGAGAGTGTGAGTGAGTGTGAGTGTGAGCCAGAGTAAGTGCATTAGTGAGCACGAGTGTGATCTAAGAGTGAGTGTGGAAGTAAATTGTGAATAAGGTCAAAGAGGGAGTGTGAACCAAGACAGAGTGTGAGCTAATATTTAGTCATGGAAGAATAGTGGTAGGTTCATCCAGACCATATCAATGGTTCAAACCCTTACCATGAATTCTAACATTATTTAAA
The DNA here is from genome assembly GCA_028583015.1 of Wollemia nobilis. Classification (NCBI taxonomy): domain Eukaryota; kingdom Viridiplantae; phylum Streptophyta; class Pinopsida; order Araucariales; family Araucariaceae; genus Wollemia; species Wollemia nobilis. The sequence continues at coordinate 22,522,797 of JAQPPZ010017235.1, forward strand.
AAAACAAATTGAAGCCAAGGAACACTAATAAAAAAAAACACAAGGGCATTTGTAATCCAAGAGAGAGTGCAAGCTAGGAGTGAGTGTGAGGCAGGATAAAGTGCAAGTCTAGAGCAAGTGTGAGTCAAAATGAAGTGTAAACTAAAAGTGAGTGTGATTTGGAATTTAATTATGGTAAAATAATCGTAATTGTATTTAGAGTGCATCAATACTTCAAACCCTTACCATGAATGCATGGAATATTATTTCTAGAAAATTGTTGATGCAAAGAAACATCGAGAAAAAGAAGAAACATAAGTAATTGTGAGCTAAGAGGGAGTGCAATCCAAGAGAAAGTGTGAGTCAAGAGAGAGTGCAAGCCATGAGCAATAGTGAATGCAAGCAAATATGGAGTGTGAACCAGGAGGGAGTGCAATCCAAGAGTGAGCTCCATTAGCTATTGTGGAAGGAAAGTCATAAATGAAAGCTCTAATAGGAATTCAAGATGCCTTAGCTAGAAATCAAAATGCCCTAATTAGAAGTATGAAGGCCCAAGTTAGAGATAAGCGTAAGAGTGAATACATGGTAAGTTTTATCCAGGAAGCAGATGTTACACCAAAAGTAAGTATCAAGGATGAGATGATTGAGCATGATATAATGGTTCTTAAAAACAAAGGGTTAATATGTAAGTTCCATAGATCATGGCTAAGGTTTTTTGAGATACAAAATTAGATTAAGTGGAAGTGGGGATTGAATTCAAATTATTTTTTGACTTTTCTTCTTAAAGGTTTTTTCCTTATCATATTTTCTAGTTCAAAAATTAGGGATAAAATAATGGTTTGTGGTCCATGGTTTAGGGTAAGCGATGCACTTTATTTGAGACCATGGAATGAAAAATTTTCTATTGAGATAGAAACTTTTAAGAAGCTTCATGTGTGGGTTAGGATTTTTGGACTTCCATATCAGCTTATATATAAGGATGTTATGAAGAATATTGGAAATACCCTAGGAGAATTTATGAAAGAAGGACCACCAACTAAGGAGTGAAATCATGCCATATAAAATAGAATATGTGTTGCTATGGATATTTTAAAACATTTTCCACAATCTATTAAGATTAAATCTAAATTAAGAGAATGGGATCAACAAGTAGATTATGAAAATATTGTATTTCCTTACAACAATTATTTTGATATTAAACATATGGCAAGAGTTTACAAAGTAAAAACTATGAAGAAAGAGATAAAAAGTTATAGCCATGATATTAACTTCAATATGAAGCACATAAATCATACAATAATATAAGATAGATTAGATCAAGGATATTCCACTCCAAAATAAGAGGTAAATAAAGCCTATGTACAATATCATTTGGTAAATTTATAAGGAATTGAAGATGAAAAAGAAGATGTGGAGTTAAAACCCAAAATAAATACAAAAAAACAGGTCAATTTTATTCCAGGTAAATAATATTTATTTTCCTCAATTAGTATAGAACCCTCTTCAGGTAATATATGTGAAAGTTGTGAAGATGCTATTCCTTGCACTTTAAGGTTTCAAGAGTAGAATAATATAGAAATGAGGTTAGAGGAAACCCATAACAATTTAGGATTTTTAGGGTAGAATAAGAAGCTAATTTTTACAAAAGAGAATCCTTGCACTTTAATGTTTCTAGGGAAACATAAAGAAGATTATATTTTTGAGGTTATTTTTACACTTTAGATCCTATAATGAACACCTTGTCCTTCTACTACACTTGTCTGTTATTTTGCATGTATTGTTTGTGGTCTAAATTTTTTGTGAGTTTGTGTGGTTAATTTGAAAGTAATTGTAAATCGATAACAAGCAATAGTTGGAAACAAGAACAAATTTTATTTAAATTCATGAAAACTAAAAAAAGATACAAATTTGCATATTTTTCTAACCTAATTATGAACAACAACAAATATGATACAAAAATCAAGTTTGAAAATGTCTCATTTGCTATGATTTTTCTTATTCATTCCTCCCAGTGGCCCTTCAATGAGTGCATATTTCAAACTAAGGTTGGCTGCTCCACATGCAAGTCTAAACACAACCAAAACTACTTTGAAAAGTCTATTGCTAAATAAATATGCTAACCCTCTTAACAATACAACCTGCAAATTTGTACGACAACCCTTAGAAATTCAATATTCCTTCAAAATCAATGTAGGAATGGTCAAAAAGAGGTGCTTTGCAAAGGTAGATTTAACTGTAAATACCCATGATAAAACCCTCACCAAATCCATAGAATATGAGAAAAAATTGGTACGGTTGGCCTACTTTTTGCTCTCAAACTTCAGCAACTTAAAAATGGATTGAGACCCATTTAAATTACCATTGAAATAATGAAACCTAAAAGCTTTGATCTTCAATCCAGTTGATTTTAGTCATAGGTAAAACCTGATCTACCACTGTTATCCTCTGATAATTTCTTTGCAATTGAGAAATTCAATCCTTCAGCTAGAGGTGATTTCTCACACCTGAAACGGGTCCAATTTTATTAAGAAATAACTCCCAACAAGCCCTTTGATCTTCTATCAAAAATCCTTGTGAAAATATTAATAAAACTTCCGAATTCTCTATATTCCAAATGAGGCCCAACTCCAAAATATAAAGGTGCAATTAGGGTTTGGGTGTCCTAATTAGGGTTGAACATACTTTTTTTATTTTTATTTTTAATATCTTTAATTTATGTCCCTTTACATCATAAAGACGGCCACGTCGCCCCCTTGGCCTAGGCATACCACTGTAAGTTATTTTTTAAGTTATAACATTATATTATGAAGTGGCTCCTTTCACATCCATAAAGTGATTTCATAATATAACGTCATTAAATAATAAATCACTTTAATGGAATATAACTTCACCCATTAAAATACTAGACCTCTGCTCCTCAAAGTAATAATCCATGAATGGTTTCGGATACCCATTACATCAAAGAATAATACTAATCTGAAGTCGTCATCCAAAATCCTAAAAATAGACACTGCTAAAAATAGCAAGTCTAATCAAATGATCTCCAAATAAGCCCAAATGACTAGAAAAAATGAGCTCTATGTAAGATGATGAAGATAATAACCTCTCAAAATGGCTCCCTAATAACTGACTTAGCCTAAAAGAGCTCATGTATAGGATAATATCCTCGATACACTGATTACCTTGAAGAGGGTATATTATAGTCCACCCTTCCCAAATATTGCTTGTCCTCAAGAAATGCCCAAACATAACCCAGTAAGTGGTCTACATCCTAGATGAGGCTGCATATAATACCTGGATCCCATAACAACCTCAGAAAGTACCCACCGAGCTAACACTACACCACATTGCTCCACACTGCTCCTATAACAATATGGAATTATAGAAGTCCCAACTATAATAGCCTGATGTAATATCTCTAAAATTTGGCACCAATATACCTGACTAAAATGGATTGAAATATCTCATACCACAACATAACCAAGATATTAACATCACATGCCACTACCAAAACAACACTAGGATCACCTCCATAACCATCACCTATTGAACCTAGCTCAGCACACGTACTCCAAAAGTGACCTGGATAATCCTATGCCACCCAATCAACTGCAGTAGACCAAACACCCTTGGGGAAGATATCGTCCATGATCAAACTCAACCAATTTGGGTGTAAACTAATATGTATGACATCCGAAGAATCATCCACATCCCTCTCCTACAACTCAATAAGAAACTCAACCTCATAGACTAAAATGTTATGCCCATAAAGTCTGACCTCTACCCTATGTGACATCTATGGAACGAGTGAATCAATCTAGTCCACTCCTGCACTCCCATTGATCATAATAGAACTGAGCCCTTGAGAAAAAAATATACTCAATACAGAAGTAGGATACTCAATGAATCTCACTAGATAATGCCAACCCAAATGGTGACCAATATCTACTATGCAACCAATAGGGTCAAAGATAGCAAGGGTAGAACTATAACTGACCTCCCAAAAAACATATCGACCATAAGAAACTGAATAATCCATAATGATACTCTAACTCTATGAGTCAAATAGGGCATCCCATGAGTACTAGTGCTCCCCAAACATCAACAAGTCCACCAGTATCCAAGCTGGGCATACTCCCTCTCTCCAATCCACTTGTACAAGCATAAATAGATAAATGTAATGGCTTCTTAAGGAGTGAACAATAGCATACCACTCTAACCCATAATTAACCATCACCCAAAACATGGTCCTATCATCATCCTCAAAGCTCATAGATACAAGCATATGATCTTGGGTGAGGGAACTCAACTCCAAAGTGGCTCTATCACCCTAAAACTTCACCTGACCACAAATGGTTTGAACTTCAACTAGATAGAAGTTAGGAATGCATGTTTGTATAACACATGATCACTCCACCTCAGCCTCTATTGATCCATCCAATGTCTCCTCTCCCTGTGATGAATCCACAAGGTCAAAATCATAGTCATCATGCTCAATCTGAGGGTAGCATGAATCTCTAGGCCCCAAAAAAGAGTCCTCATGGAGTTCCTCAATGTCCTCCACCAACTACTAAATCTCTATGCATATCACCTCTGCTACCTACCCCCTATCTATGGATGCCTCTAAATACTGATTCTCAGCTTGGAATAGTGAATAGTGACCCAAATTGAGATCCAAACATAGTCTATCCACCTCATCCTATTTGTCATGGAAAGCATCCAAGGTGACATCTGCAGCTTTGATAGTTGTATCCCTATAATGTATTACCTGCAAGTACATTGATTTGATTTACTCTAGTGTAGCTTTGATGTGTTTCAAATCAATGAGGAAAACCACTTATTCATATTGGTTCCTAGGGGCCTTATGAATGATGTCCTTGAGCATAATATTAGTGTCATTAGTGGTGGAAAACACGTGTACTTCATATTTAGCAAACACTGTGAGTTGGTTCTTCCAATTCTTATCCAAATTGTCATGGTCATAAATATTATGTTAACTGCTACTACAATTCAGACAAAAATCAAAACTGACCTCATGAATTTCAATAGTATCTTCCAAGATTTTCCAAGCTTCATGTGCCTCCATGTGTCCATCATCATCAAAATCATCATTCACACAATATGAAAATGAACTACAATAAACATTAGACCCATAATTCGTCAAGTATTATTGGCTGTCCTAATGAGGTGAACCATCATGATAATTTGATCTATGATCAACAATAAACTCAACTATGTTATGATTGGAAAAATCAAGTATAGGCTCATCAAAAAATGCTGCTATGAAACCTGTAACATCACCATCATGTGTATTATACCTATCTTATCCTAAATTCAAATCACTTTGTGTATCACCCAAGAATATGTATCTCTCAGGTGCATACATCATAATGGGTTGGGTTTGAGAATACAACCTATGTTCACATGTACTACCATCACTAAGATGTGATTGGTGAATGTCATCTGGTGTTGATCTGGTATCCTCATGAAGTACAATCTCATCATATGTATGTGCAGCCCTGTCTACTGGGTCACCTTGTGAATTTTACACACCTATCTCATGTGAATTTTTAAATTTTGGATCTTCTTCTTCCCAAATCTCCTCGCTGTCCAGGTAGACTCATAGCTTCTTATTACACCTTCTTACAATAATGTCAACCAATCTATGTGTTGCAAGAGAATAAACCTTGTATTACCTCCAAATGACTAATAATAAGGTTAACAGAGACTACAGAATGAAGTCATATTCATAAATAATTAAGGACATGATGTCCTCCATGTCATAAAAAATGAACTCATGATGTTTCTCACCAATAGAAGATATAAAATAATAATACATATGAAATATATCATTTTCACAACTCAAGTTAATTAGAAAATTACTAGAACAAAGATTGGACATAAACTCAAAATTCTTTACCTTCTTACCAAAAAATGGGCTTCTGATATCACTCAATCCTTGGAAGCTATCAAAAATCATATGCATAATTTCTTTTATTTTTGTATCCTCATATGGTACCTCTAGATTTGTGATCCATGTGAGTTCACTTAAACAACAAGTAACATCGAGTCTTATCCTATCATATAAATGTGTCATCTATTTATGCTAGCTCAAGGTATCCAGTGTAGAAAGTATGGCAACCTACCACTCCACTGAAGGCTACTATTCCACCATGGCCAAACATTCCTCTATTTTATTCAGGATGACAATAGCATCACCATATGACGGTAATAAATTTTCAATTTTTTTTTCTATAAACCATAGTTTCTTGTGTCATTATTTTTCATCATTGACTGGAGCCATAGTTCAATACCCCAATAGGCTGGCAGGGCTGAACTTGAGCTCTAATACCACTATAATGAATACCTCATCCCTCTACTACACTTCTCTATTATTTTGCATATATTGTTTGTGGTTTGAATTCTTTGTGAGTTTGTGTGGTTGATTTGAAAGTAATTGTAAATTGATAATAAGAAATAGTTGAAAACAAAAACAAATTTTATTTCAATTCATGATAACTAAAAATAGATACAAATTTACATATTTTCTTAACCTGATTATGAACAGAAACAAATTTTATATAAAAAAAAAGTCTAGAAATATCTCAATTGCTATGATTTTTCTTCTTCATTCCTCCAAATGGCCCTTCAATGAGTGCAAATTTCAAATTGAGATTGGCTACTCCATATGCAAGTCTGAACCCAACCAAAAATACTTTCAAAGTACTACTGCTAATTAAATCTTCTAACCCTCTAAACTATACAATCTATAAATCTATATGACAAGGGGCGTTTGGCAAAGGCATATTTAACTGTAAATACCCACAATGAAACCCTCACCAAATACATAGAATATGAGTAAAAAATGGTATGACTGGTCTACTTTTTTCCTTCAAACTTCAGCAACTTCAAAATGGATTGAGACCCATTTAAATTACCATTGAAATAATGAAACCCAGAATCTCTGATCTTCAATCCAGTTGATTTCAATCAAAGGAAAAAATTGATCTACCACTGTTATTCTTTGATAATTCCTATATAATTAAGAAATTCAATCCTTTATGTAGAGGTGATTTCTCACACCTGAAACTAGTCCAATTTTGTTGAGAAATCTCTCCCAACAAGCCCTTTGATCTTATATCAAAAGTCTCTATGAAAAGCTCAATAAAAATTCTAAATTATCCATATCCTAAATGAGGCCCAACTCCAAAATATAAAGGTGCAATTAGGGTTTGGATGCCCTAATTAGGGTTTCACATACTTATTTTCCTAACATGATTATGAATAACAGAAAATATGATACAAAAAACAAGTCTGAAAATATTTTATTTGCTACGATTTTCCTTCTTAATTCCTCCCAATGGCCCTTCAATGAGTGCAAATTTCAAATTCAGGTTTGCTACTCCACATGCAAGTTTAAAACCAACCAAAGTTACTTTCAAAATACTACTGCTAATTAAATCTGCTAACCCTATGAATTGTACAACATGTAAATCTGTACGATGGCCCTTATAAATTCAATATTCCTTCAAAATAAACATAGGAATGCTAAAAAATGGGCACTTGGCAAAGGTAGATCTAACTGTAAATACCCACAATGAAACCCTCATCAAATCCACATAATATGAGAAAACAATGGTACAGTTGGCCTACTTTTTTCCATTAAACTTTAGCAACTTCAAAATGGATTGAGACCCATTTATATTACCATTGAAATAATGAAACCCAAAATATGTGATCTTCAATCTAGTTGATTTTAGTCATAGACAAAACCTGATCTACCATTGTTATGCTCTGATAATTCCTCTACAATTGATAAATTTAATACTTTAGGTAAAGGTAATTTTTCAAACCTGAAACTGGTCCAATCCTATTGAGAAATCACTCCCAACAAGCCCTTTGATATTTTGTCAAAAATCCCTGTGAAAAACTCAATAAAAATTCCAAATTCTCCATATTCCAAATGAGGTGCAACTCCAAAATATAAAGGTGCAATTAGGGTTTGGGTACCCTCATTAGGTTGCACATACTTATTTATTTATATATTTTTAATATCTTTAATTTATTTCCCTTTACATCATAAAGAAGGCCACACCCCCCCTTGGCATAGACATACCACTTTAAGTTATTTTTTAGGTTATAAAATTATATTATAAAGTGGCTCCTTTCACATCCATAAAGTGATTTCATAATATAAATTCATTAAATAATAAATCACTTTAATGGAATATAACTTCACCCATTAAAATATTGGACCTTTGTTCGTCAAAGTAACAATCCGTGAATGGTTCTGAATACCCATTTCATCGAAGAATAATACTGTGTTGAATTCGTCATTTAAAACCCTAAAAATGAATACTGCTAAAAATATCTAGTCCAATCAAATGATCTCCAAATAATCCCAAATGATTGGTAAACATGAGCTCTCTTTAAAATGATGAAGATAATAACCTCTCCAGATGGCTCCCCAACAACTAACTTAGCCTACAGGAGCTCGTGTATAGGATAATATCCTTAATACACTAACTGCCTTGAATATGGGATATTACAGATCCTTTAGAGTAAGGCAAACCTAAAGAGGATAAGTTTTACTATGAGCAGCATGAGAAGATTGAAGATATTGATGAATAGGAGAGTATTGTTGGGAATGAAAAAAGAGAGGAAGACCCAAGAAGCAAAAGTAGATAGAAAAGAAAACACAAAAGAATATTGATATGGGAAAACAAAAACAAATATCACAAGTGTTAACAAGAAGTGGGGCTAAACCCACAAATAAAATTAAAAAAATAGTGAAAATAATATGTTGGAATGTTAGGAGAATGAATAAGAACCCTAAAAAAGTGTATTAAGAAATTGTGAGGTTGTTATAAACAACATATTTTTGGATATAGAAGTTGGGCAACAAATATTTTAGTCATTTGCAGTGTTGAATTTTATATTGACAAAATAAAAATTTTCAAGGTATTTGATATTATACGAGTTGATTGTGGAAACTTAAAAATGTAAGGTAGGTGAAGAATATCGTTGATAGAAGGGTAAATTAAGAATATCTCTTATAGAATGACAAAATTGGATATTCTTTAATTAACTTGTTAAAAATATAATGGGAGCAATGTAATGTTTTGTATGTTTTGTTTTCATAATGGGAGTGCCCCCCAATAGGAGCCACACATAGCTTATTCAAAAAAACAAAAAACTATATCAAAGAGTTAATAATTTATAATATTAATTTTAATATAATAATGTTACTCAGATCATAAAACTCAACATTTATTTTTATAGATTATAATAAATTATCAAAAAATAAAACATTTTTAAAATAATAAATTTTTCTTGTCATTTAATTTATTTTGTATTGGTGTTAATTTTTGTTATGTAACTCAAATCACTTTTTTATTTACACTTACTATAAAACATGAAGCTAATCCTACAATAATAGTTACAAGAGAACTAAAATATAAATATAATTTAATGTTGATATTATAATTGTGGCTTGACTCAATGTGTATCTTCTAATATTATCTATATTAAAATAATATAGATAATAATATTATAATAATATATATTATAATAAGTTATGGTAGCTAGAATTTCTAGCTAGTTTTTTTTTTTTAGATTGTGAATTATATAATGGGAAGGAAGGCCTATATCCAATCAAACTTACGATAAGTAGCACTATTGAACAACAACATATAACTTTCATTTATTATAGTTTGTATTATGCGTAATTGGTAATTCCATATTATTACATCAATATATTAATATGCTGAACTTATGAGCAAAAAATTTTAGGTGAAAAGCAAAGTATAAAATATATCAAAACTTAGGTTAACATGCTTTACATAGCAAAAAAAATAGAAAAACTATACCTAAGGAATTTTTTTCTAAATTGTTGTTGTTTTCATGTTTTTCCTATGAAAGGTTTGTTGTATATTTTCATGCCCCATGTTTGGATAAAATTGTAAATTCAAAGTCTACCATGGGCTACGATTTCATAATTTTATTTTAAATTTACATATTTAACTTTACAAATATTTTTATAAAAATGATAAATATTAGATTCATCTTCTACGAAATAAAATTAAATAAGTTCTAGAATCATGGAACTTCAACTTGCATATCAAAGAATCACTCACATTTTTTCTTACATGTTTATAGATTTAAGGTTTTAACTTGATATAGAAATTGAATTTATGGTTTCTTCATAATGCATCTAAACTTCGCTCTGCCTTAATTTCATCAATTTTCTTATTTGGGATGTAAAATTCTAAGGATATTTATTGTAGGAGTGAAATTCTAACTCAAAAATAATTATCCATGTCAAATAATACTTAACATACTCACACTCACAAGTCTCAATAAATTTGGCTTTTCTTTTGATATCACTCTATGTTTATCAAAAGATTTATTTCGTGATTAGGATATTAATATTATTTCAATCATTACTTTACTAGAATAATGTATAATAAAGAAAATCCAAGTTAGTATATTGTGATTAAGATGATAACATTTTCAATTTAAATATCTATCACAAGTTCATCATTCTATTTTAAGTATCCATATAGATAAGCTAAGGGGATAACCTTATCTATTCAAAAATATGATTCAAAATTATTATTTATTATTGTATTGAAGTAGTTTTTTTATAATTCAAGGAGTTCAACATTGCAATATTAATTTTATTTATAAAAGAAAATCCTAATGGTTGTTCTTCAATTTGTACGTCATCATAGTTATTCATATATAAGGTAGAGTATCATTTGAGCTTATAGTCAAGCATGTTAAGCATGCCATATTAATATTCAAAAATGATAATTTAAATATAGTATTTAATATTAAGTTTGGTAGAATTTATATAAAATGTTGTAACAATTTATTCTAATAAAATTATGGGTATCATAAAAGCAATATTTTTTATCTATATCTTTTGCTCCATCCATTAACTTTTGTTAACCATAAGTATTACATTCAAACACATCTACTATAGGTTATCATAAATAATTACAATTTTTAAGATTTTATACAATTTAATCATAAAATTAAACTACAACAATATAAATATATGTTAAATAAACTTATTTTATATATAAATATAAAATAAGTAATATGACATCATGATAAATTTTAATAAAAAAACTACAATTATAAACAATATTTATCATTGGCATAAGGATAACATACTTTATTGGATTAAAAATATATGTTATATTAAGCTAAGAATGCATTCAAACAATGGACTACTTAGTATTAGCAATAAACATATAAAAATCATTTATTTATTTATTTGATAATATTAAATATGGAGAGGGTTTTAAAAGGATCCCAAAACCACTACAATCAAAATGTTAACTAGGTGAGAAAGAATAGAACTAAACCTCACCGAATAACATGAGGTAGACCAAAAAAATACTGCAAAGACCAGGAACTAAGGACACAGATAAATAGGAGAATTGATATGGTTCTACCCCAACTTACCCATCCCCTAAGCAACAAAAGTAGCTAGTCAAGAAATATTTTTAGAAAGAGCCATCGTTGATCTCAACGAACTCCATAATTTCCTTTGATTGATATCGATAAGCTTCAAATTATGAAATACTGAGTGTCTAATATCCTCAGAGGCCTTCGAGGCATAAAACTCCTCAACTAATTTATCCTGATGGAAATCCCATAAAAGAACATCAGAATTAGGGTGGGAAGAAAGAGGGGATATGAAGCAGATCAAGCAACACGAGATAAAAAATACATAGGTGTTTTTCCTTTGATCATGTCAGCTAAACCAAGCCTTTCATTACTTTCATCCCAAAAATAGGATACCAAATAAATAACCCTTTTACAATTTTGAAATTTCTCTCTAATACCCTATTTTCCCATTTTCCTGCCTAAAAAAATACAATTGAAATTTGAATTTCTTAGGTAAACTTCCTAGGGTCATAACTTTGCGCTCGTTGCTTCGATGAACTATTATAGCATGTTTTCAAAAAGGGAATGAGATGAACTAAATGGGAAAATATTTAAGTATATCATGCATCTATTTTAAAATCCTCAAATTCATCCTCTAAGACCTTCAAAATTCACCTGCAAGTTCGAGCATCTAGATTTTCATTATTTTTGGTAGGGTTTTGCCATAAAACGTACATATCTCCCAAACCGTTCGGGGTATTGGGGTGATTATTTCACCAATGGCTCTAATTTTCTATCCCCTAGAAAACTACATAAAATTAGCAAATAATTAAATCAAATATAAATTTTGGGTGATGTAAGATCACTCTTACACCACTAGATGCTCCTACATCAGACACCTAGGATAAATCGAGAAGTGACCTTCACTTCTCTAATGTTGGAGGAAAACCAAGGTGGTCAATATCTATCTTGGACAACTAATTTGAATCTCCCATAGGCCTACCCTTGCCCTTAAACATATATTCTTCATAATACCTTTGTCTTGTACTTTTGTCGATGCAGGTATCTAGGATCTCTTCTGTCTCTAGAGTAGATGCTAGAATACTCCACAATTTTATGACTGGTACATCATTATTGTCATCTTCATGATACTCTACCAAATCAAAAATGTTGAACATAGGTGATATGTTTAGCCCACTTGGCAATTCTACCTCATATGCATTTCCATAATCCTGTCTCTTTGTGATTCTGCATGGCCCAAACTTCTTCATTTTTAGCAATTTTTTAAGTTTTAGCAAGAAATATTTCTTTTCTCAGGTGAACCATAACTTCATATCCAACATGGAATTCCTTAAATCACTATTTCTTGTCTACCTTTATATTGTACTAAGTTTTCATTTTATGAATATGTTTCTTTACTTCCTCATACAAATTCTTCATGTGGTCTGTAAAGTCCTTAGACTTAGCACTATTTTTTTCTCCTTTGTCCATATTTCTCAAATTAGAAGCATTTTTTGGGCTACTCCCATATATAATATGGAATGGCGACTTATTAGTACTCCTGTTGATGGATTTATTGTATGCAAATTTTGCCTATGGCAAAACCAAATCCCATCCCTTGGGCTTATATCCTACCAAGCATCTTAGTAGATTACCCAAAATCCTATGTACCTATGTTTATCCATCAGTTTGTGGGTGGTATGCAAAACTGAATTTCAAGTTTATCTTCAACTTCTTCCATAAGTTTCTCCAAAAATACCCAATACACTTGGTATCTCTGTTATAAACTATACTCTTTAGTAGACCATGAATTTATACCACATTTTTGAAAAACAACCCTACAACATGAACTGCATCATTAGTTTTCTAGCAGGGAATGAAATGTAAGAACTTTAAAAACATGTCAACCACCACAAATATGGAGTCATTCCCCCTCTGTACCCTTGGTAGATCAAGAAAAAAATCCATGTTTATGTCCTCCATGGTCTATCTGGTTTAGGTAATGGATGATATAATCTAGTATTCTATCTCACACCCTTGGCCATCTGGTATACTCTATAACTTTGTACAAATATCTTCACATCTTGATGCAATTGTGGCCATTAGTAGTTATCACTAACAAGGGCAATGGTTTTATCTCAATAAAATTTTATAGCCAACCCTCCACTATGCTTCTCTTTGACCAGATTCTCCCTCATCAAACTCCTTGGAATACACAACTAGTTTCTTCTAAAAAAAATTCGATATTGGATTAAGAAATCCAACCACTCAGTTCTATCCAAAGTAACTGATGCTAAACAAGCTCTCCAAGCCTCTACAAAATTTGGGTCTTCATGGTACAAACTCTTAAGTTTGTCAAACCCTACAACTTCCACCTTCATTTATGTCAACAAACACTACCTTCTACTTAAGGCATCTGCAAATCTGTTTGACTTCCCACTCTTATGCTACAACACAAAGGTATAACTTTGTAGAAACTCAACCCATTTTAAATTCCTCTGATTCAATTTCCCTTTAATATTAATATACTACAATACCTGATGATCAATATATAAAACAAACTCTTTTGGCAATAAATAGTACTGCAAAAATCTTAGGGCCAGTCGAGAGAGTGCAAATACCCACACCAGAGGTCTGACCCCACACTCCTTTAGCAATTTTATTTTATCTCTTTAGACACCTTCTTAGGACCCATTTTTAAGGTAAACAAAGAAATCACTTCACTACAATCAGAGTCAGTCTATGAAGCCACCTTAGAGCTACCACCAGTAGGACCAAGAGAATCCACCACCAACTTAGCACCTCCCACCATGGGACCTGGAATATCTACAAAAGCCTTGAGGATTTCATCAACAACTAAACCATGTTCCATAGTTGCCTATTCAAACATAAGCAAAACAAGGCCTTGATGGATGGGGGTCTGACCATGACCACCTTGCACATTCACAAAAGACTTCTTCATAGACTAGAAAATAAACAAAGGAATATTCATGCAAGCTTTACATCGTAAATGATTTAAAAACATAACATGAAAACTCCTAATTATCTCATAGGAAGAATCAAGGGTGAAGTAGTCCATAATAACCCTAGAAACACGGTCCCAAGGATGGGACAAGGCCAAAGCGCTAAAGTCATTTTGAACCCTAGGAAAAAATTCCTCTTTATCTAAGAAAATACTGATATCCTGCAATAGGGAGTGCCTAACATGATTGTGATAAGCATTGTCTAACATCAAACGAGTGGTCCTGCTAATAAGATTAGTCATGATTTGAAACGACCAAGAGCCAATCCTAGCCCATCCATCGTTTCATGTAGCAACCATCTAATTAGTAAGCATCGAGCTATGTCCATAAAAATTTTTAATACACTTTAGGAGACCCACTTCCAATAAAATAGCTTTAACTTCATCACAAAATGAGATGGACATAGGCTCCAACTAGGGCTTACTCAAATTTTGTTTAGATGAAAATTTCTTCACCTTACCCATAAGAACAAAGAACCAGAATCTTCCAAACATAGGTAGGAGGAGAATAACCCAAGATACTATACTCGAACAAGAAAAATAACTCTGATGGAGAATACCCCATGGCAAACCAAGGTAAATGTAAAAATTTCATGTCCCCAAAGTCAAAATCTAAACACCGAAAAGGGAGTTGGGACTCTCAAGTGAAGGAGACCCATGAGTCCTAAGAATCAGCATGAAGAAAAATATACCATCCAAAGGATATAAAATAAAAAACAACATGATGGGTAGAAAATCAATCCCCATCATGGGATATGATGGCAAATACAACATGAGCGTATGGTAAGATAATCAAGAAAACTCCTAGGAAATGGGGAAAAGAATCCCAAAACCACATAAGTAAGAACCAAAATGCTACTCCCATACAAACTAGATGTCACCAGCGTAAGCGAGCCTTCAATAGGTATTAAGAACAACCAAGACACACTATCCAAAAAAATACCATGAAGGTGCCTTCTCATAGCAAAAAGGATGACATGATAGAGGACCCCATCTTCCTTGGGGCCAAAAATATCAGAACCCGACCAACCATTGAACATAATCGAGGTCAACTTCCCAAGAAGAAACAAAAAGGCACTAATAAAGAGATTTTTTAACACTAGCACACTTAAATAATGTTTGAGAAACTAGCAAAAATATAGAAAGGCCCACCACCTGAGCACATGAGGGAATGTTGGGAATGGGAGATTCAAAATTTAAAATTCAAAAAACCCAAGGGGGAAAGGACACCCTGACACAAAATTAAACTAAAAATATACAAAGAAGACCCGATAGGATGTCATAACAGTTGAAAATAAAGGTACTCCACTTTCATGTTAACGATAATCAAATTCCAACACCAACCAAGAGAAGGGAAATGCAACGTAAGACCAGGAACAATATGACAAACATTAAGGTTTATCATCATCAACAAGGTGAATGTGTTGGAAATTTGAGGCATTTTATGTTGTCATTGATGTCACATGGATCACATTGAGTTTTGGTGGCCAAAATATTTCATAAATAAGCATTTATGATATTTTGGAAAGCATGGTTATTTATAGGGTTTTTGTGAAAACCAAGGTAGGCAAAATAAAAGGTTTTATTTAAAACCATGGATGGCAGATTTGAAATGGGTTTTTCTTAAAACCCAGGTTGGCTTTTCGTTTCATCGAAAAAGGTGCCCCGATGAAGGAGATAATTAATTTTAAATATTTAAGTTTAAATTTTAATCATTTAAAATTAAAATTTAAAATTAAAATTAATATTTTATTATTGTCGACATCAAAAAGGAGGAGGCAAATAATATTAAGTCATAGCCGACGTCAAAAGAAAAAGGTGGGCATATATAAATATGCCACTAAACTTTTTATTTTCCCTAAGTCCTCGATGAAGATAATCCGTTCGAAGCGCTAAGGGAGCAAAAGTGTCGTATTCATTCGAAAACCAGCGAAGAGAAGAGGGAACAAAGGTAAGGGAGGTTCCTTACCTATCACCATAGGTGCTTGTGGCCTAGTGGCAAGAGGAAGGCGCGTAAGGTGTTTAAGCGCCAGTAGATCCGAAGTTCGAATCCCGTCGGTGCTAGTTTTTGCAAGGTAAAAAGGGAGAACCTTTTGTGCACATGGTTTTTGAGGGCAAGTTCAGAGGAAGCAAGAAGGAGGTCTTGCACTCTTGGTTTCTATGTGAGTGGTTGGCTCACATGGTTGTTGGCACCGTGGTTTGAGTGGTGTAGGGACAACGATAGGGGATCGAATCCCGCTGAGGTTAAAGGCAAGTTATTAATTTTTCCAAATATTTTATTTTTCTAAGGTTGCCCTAGGAGAGATAAGGTTTGTGGTGCATGTTGTGAAAAGGAAATATTTTTGGTGATTTTACTTTTAGAAGTATATCATATTATATATCGTTGGAAAGCTTATTTCGAGGGCTATTTGATTATTTTGTTTAGAAGGAGAAATAAGGTGTACATAAAGAGATATTTCTATTTTTGTAAAAGGGTTCAAGTGAAGGTTGTTTTGTTCTTTTCAAAGTGTGTTGAGTGTGGCAGATTTTCCAAAGGGGTTTCTTCATCTTCATAAAAGGTATGGGCACATTCTCCTATTGATTGTCTATGGTGGTTGATTTCTGAAATATCATTGGAGGGAAAAGGATTGTTTGTGGTTTCCTTTTCGAAAGTGGTTGATTGAATGCTTCAAGGTTTTCTGAATTGAGAGTTGTGTTTAAACCTTGTTTTATAAGCATAGTTGTTGAAGCCCATTGGTTGTGAAATAACTTGAGTTAGAAAATAACATGAGTATCATTGTTATGTGAGATTTGTAATTGAGCATTGTTGGAAACATTTGAGTTGGTTGATACATACTTGGACTAGGGTTGTGTGAGGAAGAATTATCCCTTGTGGTGATTAGTTGAGATTGAGTTTAGAACATATTGAGTCTCTAACAATTCTCTTTATGGTTCTATAAGACTTGGGTTGAGTTGAGTTGAGATTGAGCCTAGAACATATTGAGTCTCTAACAATTCTCTTTATGCTTCTATGAGTTGAGTTGAGATTGAGCCTAGAACATATTGAGTCTCTAACAATTCTCTTTATGCTTCTATGAGTTGATTTGAGTTGAGTTGAGTTGAGATCATTGTGGATCATTGTTGTCATCCATTGAAGAGTACATTGCCATTCATTGTTGAGTTCATATTTGAGCTTTGCCTTGATAGATTTGTGGATGAGATTTGAGTGCTACTTGAGCATGATTGATTGAGCCTTTGAGAAGGCATTTGTGGACAGTTTTGAGAAAGCTTTGTGGAAAATTTTGGGATAGATTTGTGGATATATTTGGACAAGTTCTTAGTGAGCTTGTTGGAGCAGTTTTGGGCAAGTTCTTGGTGAGATTGCTAGAGTAGATTTGGACAAGTTCTTAGTGAGCTTGTTATTCAATTTTGGACAAGTTCTGTGTGAGCTTGTTATTCAAATTTGGACAAGTTCTATGTGAGCTTGTTATTCAGCTTTGGACAAGTTTTGTGTGAGATTGTTATTCAGATTTGGACAAGTTATGTGTGAACTTGTTATTGCCTAGCTTTGAGAAGATCAAAGAAATCATTGTATTGGATATTTTTATGTGAAATATTATAAGGAGATCAGCTTGTGGAGTACCCCACATTGGGGGAACCACGTTAAATCTTGTGTCTCAATTGTGTGTGGTGACTTGTGCTCTTGCTTACTACTGCTATCTGAGTTATTAATGCACATTGCTATATTTGGTTATTACAATTAAGGACATTAATTGATATTGATTTGGAAAGAAAGTAAAAAGTGGTCTTATACTGTTCACCCCCCTCTCAGTATAAGCTTGTGTTCTTCAATTGGTATTAGAGTGGGTTCCTTCAAAAAGGCTAATAGCTTGAGGGCAGATTCTACTAGGTTACAGGATGGACAAATGGTATATTGATAGTGGGTGCTCTAGTCATATGACTGGGTATAAGAATAAGTTCATTTCTTTAAAAGGAAACAACAACGGATCTGTGAGATTTGGTGATAATGCTTCAGCTAAAATCAAAGGGAAAGGAAATTTAAGTTTAGATGATGGAAAGACAACTACACAAGGTGTACTCTATGTTGAGGGTCTAAAACACAACCTACTGAGTGTAAGTCAGCTTTGTGATCGAGGGTACACAGTTACTTTTTCCTCTATAGGATGCAAAATCAGGGAAACAAAAATAGGGAAGCTTGTTGCAACTGTAGAAAGAACCAATAACAACCTCTACATGTTTAGTGAAATAAAAAGGAAAAATGTCTTCTATCTCAAGAAGAAGAGAGTTGGTTATGGCATAAAAGGTTGTGTCACTTGAACTTTGATAACATAGTAAGGATAAGCAACAAATAAATTTTCAGAGATCTACCAAAGATAAAAAGACCTTCAAATACAATTTGTGCACAATGTCAATATGGAAAGCAAACAAGATCAAGTTTCAAGGCAAAAGAATATTCCTCTTCCAAGGTATTAGAATTGATTCATACTGATTTATGTGGGCCTATGAGAACTAAAAGTCTACAAGGTGAAAGCTACTTCATGTTGTTCATAGATGATTATTCTAGAATGACTTGGGTTGTTTTTTTGAAAGAGAAATCAGAGGCATTTGAGCATTTCAAAGTATTCAAAGAAATGGTAGAAAATGAAACAGGAAAGAAGATCAAGTGTTTGTGATCAGATAGAGGAGGGGAATTCATCTCTACAAAATTCATTGAGTTTTGTGTAGAACATGGAATCAAAAAATAATATTTAGCAGCCAAGACTCCTCAGAAAAATGGAGTAGTAGAAAGAAAGAATAGAACTCTTGAGAATATGGCCAGAGCAATGCTAAATGAATAAAAAATTTTAGATGGATTTTGGAAGGAAGCAATCAGTACAACAGTCTATGTTATGAATAGAGCTCAAGTTAGAACAAAGCAACATAAGACTCCATATGAGTTTTGGAAAGGAAGATCTCCCATGGTAAACTACTTCAGAGTTTTTGGAAGTAAGTGTTATATCAAAAGAGAGGATAAGGACTTGGGCAAGTTTGATCCTAGATGTGATGAAGGTATTTTTCTTGGATACTCTACAAAAAGTAAGGCCTACAGATGCTACAATAAAAGAACACATACCATGGTGGAAAGTATAAATGTTAGAGTTGATGAAAGAACAGGAATAAATGAGCCACCTCAGGAAGATATTCCTGAAGAAGAAGAAATATGTCAAGAAGAAATGGGTGAAGATTCAGATGAAGAAGAGTTGCAGAATATACCTTCCAAAACTACATCAAGATATATTCAGAAAAATCATCCAGAGGACTTGATCATTGGCAGTCCTGATGTAAGACAGACAAGAAGAGGAATCATAGGCTCAACAGAACAAGCAGATGTTTCACTATTATCCAAGATAGAACCAAAGGATTTTAGAGAGGTAGAAAAAGATGAATGTTGGATTAAGGCAATGAAGGAAGAACTAGATCAGATTGAAAAAAGTAAGACTTGGGAATTAGTTCCAAGACCAAAAGGAAAAAATGTAATTGGTACTAAATGGGTCTACAGGAACAAACTAAATGAAGATGGTCAAGTCATCAGAAACAAGGCAATATTGGTGTGTAAAGGATATGCACAAGTAGAAGGAATTGATTTTGATGAGACCTTTGCACCAGTTGCAATATTGGAAGCTATACGGATGTTTTTGGCACTTTCAAGCTATAGGAATTTCAAAGTATATCATATGGATGTCAAATCAACTTTTCTGAATGGTCATTTAGAAGAAGAAGTTTACATTGAACAACCAGATGGGTTTAATCAAGCAGATAAGCCAGATTATGTGTGTAAATTGAAGAAGGCTCTCTATGGCTTAAAGCAAGCTCCTAGAGCATGGTATTCAATACTGGATAAATATCTTCGAGAGCAAGGTTTCAAAAAGGAACAGTTGATAGCAATATGTATATTAAAAATAAGGGAAATGATTTGATGATTGTGGAAGTTTATGTGGATGATATTATTTTTGGAGGTAGCAATGATAGAATGTGTCAAGAATTTGCAAGAAACATGACTAATGAGTTTGAAATGTCTATGCTTGGTGAATTAACCTTTTTCCTCGGATTACAGATTTCACAAGTAGAAAAAGGGATATTTCTTTCACAAACAAAGTATATAAAGGAGATGTTGAAGAAATTCAAAATGGAAGATAGTAAGCCAATTAGTACTCCAATGGTTACAAGGTGTAAATTAAGCAAAGATGATGAATCTCCTGATGCAAATCAAACTCTATACAGATCTATGATTGGTAGCATGTTATATGTTACAGCCACAAGACCAGATATAATACAGGTAGTTGGTTTAGTGGGAAGATTTCAAGCAGCTCCAAAAGAATCACATGTGACAGCAGTGAAAAGAATACTCAGATATCTCAAAGGAACAATGGATTATGGTCTATGGTATCCTAGAAGCAGTAAGTTTACTCTCACAACATACACAGATGCAGATTGGGTAGGAAATATTGATGATAGAAAAAGCACAAGTGGAGGAGCATTCTTTCTTGGTGATTGCCTAGTTTCTTGGCTAAGTAAGAAACAACCATCAATGTCACTTTCCACAACAGAGGCAGAATATATTGCAGTAGCAACATGTTGTTCACAGGTATTATGGATGAAACAGACTCTCAAATATTTCAGCATAGAACATGATCATCCCATTCCTATTATGTGTGATAATACTAGTGCTATAAGTATCTCAAAGAATCCAGTAATGCATGCCAGAACAAAGCACATTCCAATCAAGTATCACTTTTTAAGAGAACAAGTTACAGAGCAACAAGTAAGATTGGAATATGTTCCTACAAAAGATCAGATTGTAGACATCTTTACAAAACCATTACCAAGAGAAGCATTTGAGCATTTGAGAGAACAGATGGGAGTAAAGGTACTCCCACCCCAAAATTAATCACCTCAAGAGAGAAAGGGGGTGAGGGGGCTAAGCTTAAGAGTCATATCTTTTAGCCCCATAGGTGTCCCTTTTGCCATTGATGTCAAAGGGGGAGAGATTTGAGTAAGGGGAGAGCATTGAGTTAGGGAGAGCCTCCAAAGAGAGTATTGAGTTAGGGGGAGCAGCCTCCATAGAGAGTATTGAGTCACGGGGAGAAGCTTTGATTCTGAGAGTTGGTTTTTGCAGTGACTGTGGTGATTTGCATTAGAGGTGTTGCCATCAATGACAAAGGGGGATATTGTTGGAAATTTGAGGTAATTTGAGGTATTTTATGTTTTCATTGATGTCACATGGATCACATTGAGTTTTGGTGGCCAAAATATTTCATAAATAAGCATTTATGATATTTTGGAAAGCATGGCTATTTATAGGTTTTTGTGAAAACCAAGGCAAGAAAAATAAAAGGTTTTATTTAAAACCATGGATGGCATATTTGAAATGGGTTTTTCTTAAAACCCAGGTTGGCTTTTCGTTTCATCGAAAAAGGTGCCCCGGTGAAGGAGATAATTAATTTTAAATATTTAAGTTTAAATTTTAATCATTTAAAATTAAAATTAAAATTAATATTTTATTATTGCCGACGTCAAAAAGGAGGAGGCAAATAATATTAAGTCATAGCTGACGTCAAAAGAAAAAGGTGGGCATATATAAATATGCCACTAAAATTTTTATTTTCCCTAAGTCCTCGATGAAGATAATCCGTTCGAAGCGCTAAGGGAGTAAAAGTGTCGTATTCATTCGAAAACTAGCGAAGAGAAGAGGGAACAAAGGTAAGGGAGGTTCCTTACCTATCACCATAGGTGCTTGTGGCCTAGCGGCAAGAGGAAGGTGCGTAAGGTGTTTAAGCGCCAGCAGATCCGAAGTTCGAATCCCGTCGACGTTGGTTTTTGCAAGGTAAAAGGGAGAACCTTTTGCGCACGTGGTTTTTGAGGGCAAGTTCGGAGGAAGCAAGAAGGAGGTCTTGCGCTCTTGGTTTCTATGTGAGTGGTTGGCTCACATGGTTGTTGGCACCATGGTTTGAGTGGTGCAGGGGCAACGACAGGGGATCGAATCCCGCTGAGGTTAAAGGCAAGTTATTAATTTTTCCAAATATTTTATTTTTCTAAGGTTGCCCTAGGAGAGATAAGGTTTGTGGTGCATGTTGTGAAAAGGAAATATTTATGGTGATTTTCCTTTTTAGAAGTATATCATATTATATATCGTTGGAAATCTTATTTCGAGGGCTATTTGATTATTTTGTTTAGAAGGAGAAATAAGGTGTACATAAAGAGATATTTCTATTTTTGTAAAAAGGGTTCAAGTGAAGGTTGTTTTGTTCTTTTCAAAGTGTGTTGAGTGTGGCAGATTTTCCAAAGGGGTTTCTTCATCTTCATAAAAGGTATGGGCACATTCTCCTATTGATTTTCTATGGTGGTTGATTTCTGAAATATCATTGGAGGGAAAAGGATTGTTTGTGGTTTCCTTTTCGAAAGTGGTTGATTGAATGCTTCAAGGTTTTCTAAATTGAGAGTTGTGTTTAAACCTTGTTTTATAAGCATAGTTGTTGAAGCCCATTGGTTGTGAAAGAACTTGAGTTAGAAAAGAACATGAGTATCATTGTTATGTGAGATTTGTAATTGAGCATTATTGGAAACATTTGAGTTGGTTGATACATACTTGGACTAGGGTTGTGTGAGGAAGAATTGTCCCTTGTGGTGAGTTGAGTTGAGATTGAGTTTAGAACATATTGAGTCTCTAACAATTCTCTTTATGGTTCTCTAAGACTTGTATTGAGTTGAGTTGAGATTGAGCCTAGAACATATTGAGTCTCTAACAATTCTCTTTATGCTTCTATGAGTTGATTTGAGTTGAGTTGAGTTGAGATCATTATGGATCATTATTGTCATCCATTGAAGAGTACATTGTCATTCATTGTTGAGTTCATCTTTGAGCTTTGCCTTGATAGATTTGTGGATGAGATTTGAGTGCTACTTGAGCATGATTGATTGAGCCTTTGAGAAGGCATTTGTGGACAATTTTGAGAAAGCTTTGTGGAAAATTTTGGGATAGATTTGTGGACAGATTTGGACAAGTTCTTAGTGAGCTTGTTAGAGCAGTTTTGGGCAAGTTCTTGGTGAGCTTGCTAGAGCAGATTTGGACAAGTTCCTAGTGAGCTTGTTATTCAATTTTGGACAAGTTTTGTGTGAGCTTGTTATTCAGATTTGGACAAGTTCTATGTGAGCTTGTTATTCAGCTTTGGACAAGTTCTGTGTGAGCTTGTTATTCATATTTGGACAAGTTCTGTGTGAACTTGTTATTGCCTAGCTTTGAGCAGATCAAAGAAATCATTGTATTGGATATTTTTGTGTGAAATATTATAAGGAGATCAGCTTGTGGAGTACCCCACATTGGGGGAACCACGTTAAATATTGTGTCTCAATTGTGTGTGGTGACTTGTGCTCTTGCTTACTACTGCTATCTGAGTTATTAATGCACACTTCTATATTTGGTTATTGCAATTAAGGACATTAATTGATATTGATTTGGAAAGAAAGTAAAAAGTGGTCTTATACTTGTTCACCCCCCTCTCAGTATAAGCTTGTGTTCTTCAATTGGTATCAGAGCGGGTTCCTTCAAAAAGGCTAACAACTTGAGGGCAGATTCTACTAGGTTACAGGATGGACAAATGGTATATTGATAGTGGGTGCTCTAGTCATATGACTGGGTATAAGAATAAGTTCATTTCTTTAAAAGGAAACAACAACGGATCTATGAGATTTGGTGATAATGCTTCAACTAAAATCAAAGGGAAAGGAAATTTAAGTTTGGATGATGGAAAGACAACTACACAAGGTGTACTCTATGTTGAGGGTCTAAAACACAACCTACTGAGTGTAAGTCAGCTTTGTGATCGAGGGTACATAGTTACTTTTTCCTCTATAGGATGCAAAATCAGGGAAACAAAAATAGGGAAGCTTGTTGCAACTACAGAAAGAACCAATAACAACCTCTACATGTTTAGTGAAATAAAAAGGAAAAATGTCTTCTATCTCAAGAAGAAGAGAGTTGGTTATGGCATAAAAGGTTGTGTCACTTGAACTTTGATAACATAGTAAGGATAAGAAACAAATAAATTGTCAGAGATCTACCAAAGATAAAAAGACCTTCAAATACAATTTGTGCACAATGTAAGTATGGAAAGCAAACAAGATCAAGTTTCAAGGCAAAAGAATATTCCTCTTCCAAGGTATTAGAATTGATTCATACTAATTTATGTGGGCCTATGAGAACTAAAAGTCTACAAGGTGAAAGCTACTTCATGTTGTTCATAGATGATTATTCTAGAATGACTTGGGTTGTTTTTATGAAAGATAAATCAGAGGCATTTGAGCATTTCAAAGTATTCAAAGAAATGGTAGAAAATGAAATAGGAAAGAAGATCAAGTGTTTGCGATCATATAGAGGAGGGGAATTCATCTCTATAGAAATTATTGATTTTTGCGTAGAACATGGAATCAGAAAATGATATTTGGCAACCAGGAATCCTCAGCAAAATGGAGTAGTAGAAAGAAAGAATAGAACTCTTGAGAATATGGCCAGAGCAATGCTAAATGAATAAAAAAATTTAGATGGATTTTGGAAGGAAGCAATAAGTACAACAAGTCTATGTTATGAATAGAGCTCAAGTTAGAACAAAGCAACATAAGACTCCATATGAGTTTTGGAAAGGAAGATCTCCCACGGTAAACTACTTTAGAGTTTTTGGAAGTAAGTGTTATATCAAAAGAGAGGATAAGGACTTGGGTAAGTTTGATCCTAGATGTGATGAAGGTATTTTTCTTGGATACTCTACAAAAAGTAAGGCCTACAGATGCTACAATAAAAGAACACATACCATGGTGGAAAGTATAAATGTCAGAGTTGATGAAAGAACAGGAATAAATGAGCCACCTCAAGAAGATATTCCTGAAGAAGAAGAAATCTGTCAAGAAGAAATGGGTGAAGATTCAGATGAAGAAGAGTTGTAGAATATACCTTCCAAAACTACATCAAGATATATTCAAAAAAATCATCCAGAGGACTTGATCATTGGCAGTCCTGATGTAAGACAGACAAGAAGAGGAATCATAGGCTCAATAGAACAAGCAGATGTTTCACTATTATCCAAGATAGAACCAAAGGATTTTAGAGAGGCAAAAAATGATGAATGTTGGATTAAGGCAATGAAGGAAGAACTAGATCAGATTGAAAAAAGTAAGACTTGGGAATTAGTTCCAAGACCAAAAGGAAAAAATATAATTGGTACTAAATGGGTCTATAGGAAAAAACTAAATGAAGATGGTCAAGTCATCAAAAACAAGGTAATATTGGTGTGTAAAGGATATGCACAAGTAGAAGGAATTGATTTTGATGAGACCTTTGCACCAATTGCAATATTGGAAGCTATATGGATGTTTTTGGCACTTTCAAGCTATAGGAATTTCAAAGTATATCAGATGGATGTCAAATCAGATTTTCTGAATGGTCATTTAGAAGAAGAAGTTTACATTGAACAACCAGATGGGTTTAATCAAGCAGATAAGCCAGATTATGTGTGTAAATTGAAGAAGGCTCTCTATGGCTTAAAGCAAGCTCCTAGAGCATGGTATTCAAGACTGGATAAATATCTTCGAGAGCAAGGTTTCAAAAAGGGAACAGTTGATAGCAATATGTATATTAAAAATAAGGGAAATGATTTGATGATTGTGGAAGTTTATGTGGATGATATTATTTTTGGAGGTAGCAATGATAGAATGTGTCAAGAATTTGCAAGAAACATGACTAATGAGTTTGAAATGTCTATGCTTGGTGAATTAACCTTTTTCCTCGGATTACAGATTTCACAAGTAGAAAAAGGGATATTTCTTTCACAAACAAAGTATATAAAGGAGATGTTGAAGAAATTCAAAATGGAAGATAGTAAGCCAGTTAGTACTCCAATGGTTACAAGGTGTAAATTAAGCAAAGATGATGAATCTCCTGATGCAAATCAAACTCTATACAAATCTATGATTGGTAGCCTGTTATATGTTACAACCACAAGACCAGATATAATACAGGCAGTTGGTTTAGTGGGAATATTTCAAGCAGCTCCAAAAGAATCACATATGACAATAGTGAAAAGAATACTCAAATATCTCAAAGGAACAATGGATTATGGTCTATGGTATCCTAGAAGCAGTAAGTTTACTCTCACAACATACACAGATGCAGATTGGGCAGGAAATATTGATGATAGAAAAAGCACAAGCGGAGGAGCATTCTTTCTTGGTGATTGCCTAGTTTCTTGGCTAAGTAAGAAACAACCATCAGTGTCACTTTCCACAACAGAGGCAGAATATATTGCAGCAGCAGCATGTTGTTCATAGGTATTATGGATGAAACAGACTCTCAAATATTTCAGCATAGAACATGATCATCCCATTCCTATTCTATGTGATAATACTAGTGCTATAAGTATCTCGAAGAATCCAGTAATGCATGCCAGAACAAAGCACATTCCAATCAAGTATCACTTTTTAAGAGAACAAGTTATAGAGCAACAAGTAAGATTGGAATATGTTCCTACAAAATATCATATTGCAGACATCTTTACAAAACCATTACCAAGAGAAGCGTTTGAGCATTTGAGAGAATAGTTGGGAGTAAAGATACTCCCACCCCAAAATTAATCACCTCAAGAGAGAAGGGGGTGAGGGGGCTAAGCTTAAGAGTCATATATTTTAGCCCCATAGGTGTCCCTTTTGCCATTGATGTCAAAGGGGGAGAGATTTGAGTAAGGGGAAGAGCATTGAGTTAGGGGAATAGCCTCCAAAGAGAGTATTGAGTTAGGGGGAGCAGCCTCCATAGAGAGTATTGAGTCAGGGGGAGCAACTTTGATTCTCAAAGTTGGTTTTTGTAGTGACTATGGTGATTTGCATTAGAGGTGTTGCCATCAATGACAAAGGGGGATATTGTTGGAAATTTGAGGTATTTTATGTTGTCATTGATGTCACATGGATCATTGATGTCACATGGATCACATTGAGTTTTGGTGGCCAAAATATTTCATAAATAAGCATTTATGATATTTTGGAAAGCATGGCTATTTACAGGGTTTTTGTGAAAACCAAGGCAGGCAAAATAAAAGGTTTTATTTAAAACCATGGATGGCATATTTGAAATGGGTTTTTCTTAAAACCTAGGTTGGCTTTTCGTTTCATCGAAAAAGGTGCCCCGGTGAAGGAGATAATTAATTTTAAATATTTAAGTTTAAATTTTAATCATTTAAAATTAAAATTAAAATTAATATTTTATTATTTTCGACGTCAAAAGGAGGAGGAAAATAATATTAAGTCATAGCTGACATCAAAATAAAAAGGTGGGCATATATAAATATGCCACTAAATTTTTTATTTTCCCTAAGTCCTCGATGAAGATAATCCTTTCGAAGCGCTAAGGGAGCAGAAGTGTCGTATTCATTTGAAAACCAGCGAAGAGAAGAGGGAACAAAGGTAAGGGAGGTTCCTTACCTATCACCATAGGCGCTTGTGGCCTAGAGGCAAGAGGAAGGTATGTAAGGTGTTTAAGCGCCAGCAGATCCGAAGTTTGAATCCCATCGGCGCTGGTTTTTGCAAGGTAAAAAGGGAGAACCTTTTGCGCACGTGGTTTTTGAGGGCAAGTTCGGAGGAAGCAAGAAGGAGGTCTTGCGCTCTTGGTTTCTATGTGAGTGGTTGGCTCACGTGGTTGTTGGTGTCATGGTTTGAGTGGTGTAGGGGCAGTGATAGGGGATCGAATCCCATTGAGGTTAAAGGCAAGTTATTAATTTTTCCAAATATTTTATTTTTCTAAGGTTGCCCTAGGAGAGATAAGGTTTGTGGTGCATGTTGTGAAAAGGAAATATTTTTGGTGATTTTCCTTTTTAGAAGTATATCATATTATATATCGTTGGAAAGATTATTTTGAGGGCTATTTGATTATTTTGTTTAGAAGGAGAAATAAGGTGTACATAAAGAGATATTTCTATTTTTGTAAAAGGGTTCAAGTGAAGGTTGTTTTGTTCTTTTCAAAGTGTGTTGAGTGTGGTAGATTTTCCAAAGGGGTTTCTTCATCTTCATAAAAGGTATGGGCACATTCTCCTATTGATTGTCTATGGTGGTTGATTTCTGAAATATCATTGGAGGGAAAAGGATTGTTTGTGGTTTCCTTTTCGAAAGTGGTTGATTGAATGCTTCAAGGTTTTCTGAATTGAGAGTTGTGTTTAAACCTTGTTTTATAAGCATAGTTGTTGAAGCCCATTGGTTGTGAAAGAACTTGAGTTAGAAAATAACATGAGTATCATTGTTATGTGAGATTTGTAATTGAGCATTGTTGGAAACATTTGAGTTGGTTGATACATACTTGGACTAGGGTTGTGTGAGGAAGAATTATCCCTTGTGGTGATTAGTTGAGATTGAGTTTAGAACATATTGAGTCTCTAACAATTCTCTTTATGATTCTATAAGACTTGGGATGAGTTGAGTTGAGATTGAGCCTAGAACATATTGAGTCTCTAACAATTCTTTTTATGCTTCTATGAGTTGAGTTGAGTTGAGTTGATGTTGAGCCTAGAACATATTGAGTCTCTAACAATTCTCTTTATGCTTCTATGAGTTGATTTGAGTTGAGTTGAGTTGAGATCATTGTGGATCATTGTTGTCATCCATTGAAGAGTACATTGCCATTCATTGTTGAGTTCATCTTTGAGCTTTGCCTTGATAGATTTGTGGATGAGATTTGAGTGCTACTTGAGCATGATTGATTGAGCCTTTGAGAAGGCATTTGTGGATAGTTTTGAGAAAGATTTGTGGATAATTTTGGGATAGATTTGTGGATAGATTTGGGATAGATTTGGACAAGTTCTTAGTGAGCTTGTTGGAGCAGTTTTGGGCAAGTTCTTGGTGAGCTTGCTAGAGTAGATTTGGACAAGTTCTGTGTGAGCTTGTTATTCAGTTTTGGACAAGTTATGTGTGAGCTTGTTATTCAAATTTGGACAAGTTCTATGTGAGATTGTTATTCAGCTTTGGACAAGTTCTATGTGAGCTTGTTATTCAGATTTGGACAAGTTCTGTGTGAACTTGTTATTGCCTAGCTTTGAGCAGATCAAAGAAATCATTGTATTGGATATTTTTGTGTGAAATATTATAAGGAGATCAGCTTGTGGAGTACCCCACATTGGGGGAACCATATTAAATCTTGTGTCTCAATTGTGTGTGGTGACTTGTGCTCTTGCTTACTACTGCTATCTAAGTTATTAATGCTATCTAAGTTATTAATGCACACTGCTATATTTAGTTATTGCAATTAAGGACATTAATTGATATTGATTTGGAAAGAAAGTAAAAAGTGGTCTTATACTGTTCACCCCCCCTCTCAGTATAGTCTTGTGTTCTTCAGAATCATCTCAGATAGAAAATCAGTATGCCAAATAATCATGCACTAATAAGATACACACAAATTTACAAGGGAGTTGGCCACCGTATTCCCTTCTCTAAACTCATGCTTGATAATCATCTCCTCCATAGACAATAAATGGGCTCTGGATTCATCAATTAAATTAGAGATTCACCAACTAGGATGACAATCTCCTTTGAGCATATTAATAATATTTAATGAATCCCCCTCAATAATTACCCTACAGATGCCAAGATATTTGAGCATTTGAATTCCAAAAAATGAAGCATGTGTTTCAGCATAGTGAGAATATTGGATGCCAATATCCTCCACAAAGGCAAAAATAGCATTGCCAAAATGATATCGAATTACACACCCAACACCAACCTGACCAGGATTACATTTTGATTCCCCATCGAAGTTAAAATTAAACCAGTTCGAAGGGGACGATGACCAATAAATAAATTCAGAGCTTGTGGGGGTCTTAAATCAATGTAGAAACCAAGAATTCACTCAACATCATAATCAGGGTGGTCTATAGAAACATAGGGGAGTGAGTCCTTCAACACCACCAACATGTTCTCTTCCACCTTCCAAATAATTTTTTGGCTTAATTGAAAAACCTCACCCTTAGTATTTTTAAGTGCCCCTACATACTTCTCCTTCCACACACCCCAAAGGAGGTGGGGAATCAAAAATTTCTAGAAAAATTTAATATGGGGAGAATAAAAGGGTGACACCCATTGTTGAACAAGGTCATAAATAGAATCTGGTAGCATCCAAGCAACCCCAAAGGAGGTGGGGAAGCAAAAATTTCTAGAAACATTTAAT
Source organism: Wollemia nobilis (assembly GCA_028583015.1). NCBI lineage: Eukaryota > Viridiplantae > Streptophyta > Pinopsida > Araucariales > Araucariaceae > Wollemia > Wollemia nobilis. The sequence goes on from JAQPPZ010017235.1 coordinate 22,553,429, forward strand.
ATGGGGAGAAGAAAAGGGTGACGCCCATTGTTGAACAAGGTTGTAAATAGAATCTGGTAGCATCCAAGCAAGCCCAACTTGTTGAAGGGAAAAATAAAAAATATCCCAGAAAACATTGCATTTGAGAAACAGATGAGAGGTGGACTCCTAGTCTTGTTTATACAAAAAATATCGATTTAAAAAATTGAAACCCCTCTTATGCAAATTTTCTATCGTAAACACTATAAAGATCATTCATTTTGCATGGTAAGATAAAACCTTTATTTAACACTTTGATATGGTTATCCCTGACCCAAACAATAAAATAATATTAAAATAATTTCTTTATTGTCACTAGAAGAATTACAATTTTCAAGTTTAGTTCCATAATTAGGTTTAGTATGATGGATAATATTTTAAATAAATATTTCTACGAGTTTCAAAAAGAAAAAATAAAAAAAGTATTAAATAGGCTAAAAGAATTAGTTATGTAATAAATATCACTCCAATAATACCTTTCACCAATAAAATAATCTTAGCCTTCCAAAAGAATTCATATCTTCATCTAACATATTCACATTTGCATCAATATGATACAATTAGACCAATATACATTATAAGATATACATAATAATAGAATTTTTAAAATTAACTTCTAAAATCATGACCAATTTTATAATTACATTACTGTATATCTTGTAGAATAATTACAAACATGGTGCTCATCATAGGAAGTCTAAAGTGCAAAAAAAAAAAATAGGTACTAGCCTCATAGTTATCGGGTTTGAATATACATAGAAAGGCCATCTATGACAATGGATTTAACATAAACAATTTTCTTGAATCTATGATCAAATAACACTGTTTAAAATATGGGTTTGTCAAAATTAATTTTGATGGTGCTTTGAAAAGAAATATAGGAAAAACTAGTGAAAGTTTTATTTTTAAAAATAATTAAAACAAAATTCTTCTTATTACATAACATCACATCGAACTTTAAATAACAACTATGTAGAGGCTAGGACACTTCTTACAAGAATTAAATTTTGATTGAAAAAATATAGAAATATATTTCAATTGGTGGGGATTCATAAACTATCATTAACGGTATAAAAAAATGGATGTGGGGATTAGATAAAAATAACGTTGTTATTGTTGTCCATCAACTACATTGGAGTTAGTATCTTAAAAATGTAGATATATAGAGAAAGACATTAGGTAGCAAATATTTTAGTCAATCACAAAGTTGATCTTCATCTTGGTAAACTTTAAAGTTTAGAGTGAAATTAATCGAATGATTGTGTTCTCTTAATGAAAATAGTATCAAATAGTTTATTGAAAAAATAGAGCATTTTAAGAAAGATGAATAATATATTTGGTAGAAATTAAAATGAAGAATATATTTAATAAATATGCATAGTGGATATGGTTTAATTAAACTAACAAATGCAATATTTTTTTATTTTGATAGCAATGGCTCCAATAGAAATCACACATCCTAATAATGATAATAATCATAGTAATTATTATTGTAGGAATAATTAATAAGGAATATAATAATATTAATAATCCTATCATAATAACATTTATATAGTTCACTTGCATTATCGGTTATGTGACTCAGGTTCAATCCCCACAGTGGATGTTTAGCAGATTTTTATAATAAGTATTATTTAAAAAAAAAGGATCTTTGTGGATGTTTAGCGGTTATATATAGTTCTCTTATTGTGGATATTTTTGGGTTTAAAATTAAAAGAATTCCATCAACCTACTTTGGAATTCATTTATCTTATAAGGAAATAAAAAGGATCTTTGGGTATCATGATTGGATAGAATAAAATCTTGCTTGGTAGGATGCAAATGTAAGTTCTTAACCATGGATATAAGATTGTCAATAGGTATAGAATAAATATTTGATAAAATTCAAAGATATTTTCTTTAAAAATAATGTGTAAGTGGGATAGGGTTTGCAAAGAAATACATATTAGAGAAGCAAGCTTACACAATTGTAGACTTATGAGTTTATCCTTAGGGCCAAAGCTTGGATGGATATTATTTAGAGATCAAGAAATAAATTGGAAAAAATGTTCCTTAAGCTTGACATGAACAAGGATTTTGATCGGGTTTCATTGAAATTCCTATTCGAGGTCCTTGAGAAGTTTGGGTTTCACAAAGAATGGGTTAAGATGGTTCGAGAATGTATCTCTACTGCTTGGTTCTCTGTTCTTATCAATTCCCTGGCCTATATTCTGATGGGAAATGCAAGCAACCATATTGTTCATTGTCGGGGGAAAGCTTGCATATTCCCATGGTCGGACTTGGATGAAACCCACCTCTTGAGCTTCAAACGACTGCATCTCAAGCCTCTGCTCAGTATGAGGAGTTTTCCATGATGAATACTGTGTTGGATAAATAGGAGTAGTACTTATTGGAGAAAGTGATGGAGTTTCCCCCCACTGCCACTTTCCAGATATGAGCAGGAGCTGCTTTGCTTGTATTGCTTCCTCAAATATTTGAGGAAATCTTTGCTCACCTGATTGTAGTAAGAGGAGGCCCATGTCTGGGTGAAAGGTCGAAACATAGAAGAGGTGGGCTTGGGCAGGCATCGGTTGGATCTCTCCTGGAATTCTCTTTCAACTTCTACAGAATCAAACATTGAAGTTCATGATGCTCTCCAGAGGGGCTTTCATGATGGTGAAGAGGTACATCAAAAGCTAGAAGGGGTCTTGAGAGCCATCAAATGTTTTGAATAGTGCTCCTGCTAAGTCATCCCATGAGCAAATGCTTTTATGCCAGAGTAGTCTGTACCACTGCAACGCTCTTCCTTCCAAAGACAGGACAAGAAGTCTGATCATGACATCTCCGTGGATTATGTCATGGAGGGGCACTAAAGCAGCAACATCTTCAAGGTGCTCTCGAGCCATTCCCTTGGTGCCATTGTATTCTGTCAATGTCTCCAAGGTGCTTTCAATAATTTCATGGTAACTTTGGAGATTTAGAGGGCCACGATCATCCCAACTGGGATAAAATACCCTCTCCATTATAGTAGTGGCCTACAGATATCACAGTTCTCACCAGTAAGTCGGAGTTGTCAGGTGAACATGCTTTTCTTCGCTTGTGAGGTCAAGGCTGCTCACCGAACCTTTATTCCTCTGGGGTGTCTTATTTCAACTTTAAAAGGTGCCTACAATAAATAAATCTAGATCTTTAGCTCAGTTAGAGTCACCAGGTGATTTTTCTATATGGAGATAAGCCAGAGATTCACCAAACTCAGGCTTCCTTAAAACATGGGACTAGGGTCTCACCGGGCGTGCCAAAAATTGTTGGTCATAAAATCTTCCTAGGAAAGGATTTTGGGTAAGTGTATGCACCCTAGACCTGGACCAACATTGAAAGGCCAAAGGGAAGAGATGCCCCTCATGCCAATATCCAGAGAAAGGTTGGCTCCTATGCTAAACTACTTTTGTGTTTTGAGATAAGGGATGCAGGAAAGAGATAAACGAAGTTAGGGTTAGAGAAAGAAATAGAAAAGGGGTAAGGGAAGAGAGATCGATGATTTAATATGGGAGAGAACAAGAAGCATGATCACTAACTGACAACTTGAATAGCAGTAAGGAACACCAAGAATAAATGAAAGAAATGCCACATTAACCTTCCTATGTATCCTTTGGGCGAGCTCACAGGATTCTCCTTCTCCCTTTCATCGAAATTCAAGGTTCAAAGTAAGGACGATTAGGACAAGTGAATATAACAGAAACCACAACCCACCAGGTAGCATAAAAGAAAACCAATATGGCATTTTTCCTCCCCTATGTATCCTTCAGGTGAGTTTCAGGGTATAGTCCCCAATCACACACCAGATTTAGGATTCAGAGTCTTAGTGTACCAATGAAGAAAGACAAAAGAATCAAACACAGAAGGCAACATAAAAGAGAGAAATTGAGCCCAAAGCTTTTTAGTATTAATTACAGGACATCAAGTTACACCAAATTTCTAGCAGAAAGTTCCCCCCCAAAATGTTACATTACAATGCCTGGGTTTTTATAGAGGACCCGACCCTCTAAGTCATAATTACACAGAATGGTGAAGTATACTCTTGAGATCTGAGAATTCGGCTCCTCACGGCCCTCGTGACTGAGCTTTCAAGTCCATTACTAGAACTGGCAACTGCAACCAAGTCAACAGTGGAAACATGCATTGATGTGCGGTCTGAGTGTCCTTGGTTTCTAGGTGCAATACTCGAGTGGCCGCCATGCTTATCGGGCTCTCCTTTCAGGGACTGATACTTTGCTTCCAATTGCCAAAAAAGAGCAGCGAGCTTGTAGGGCAAGTAAGAATGCATTTATGAGGCACTTGATCATCTCAAGAAAATACCTGGCTTGGAGCGCATGCCCCCTTTGAGTCACGAAAAAGCAACATGTCGCGATATCACAACATTTCTATGTCTTTAGCTTGGTTCTTCTTCTTGCATCATGAAAATACGACATGTCATGATATTGTGACATTTCTATGTCTTCAGCTTCTTTTGTTGCTTTTGGCCATGAAAATGCAACATGTCGTGATATCACGACACTTTTCCTCTTTTGGTTGTGAGAATGCAACATGTCGTGCTATCGCGACGCTTTTCCTCCTTTGGTCACGAGAATGCAACATGTCACGGTATCACGAAAATTTTTCTTTCTTGCTCCTTTCTTTGCTCTGAGCTGTGAAAATGCAACATATCATGATATTGCGACACTTTTCTTATTTTGGTAGCAAGAATGCTACATGTCGCGATATCACGACACTTTCTCTTTCTTGCGCTTCCTCCTTGCTTTGAGCCACGAAAATGCAACATGTCGCGATATCGTGACACTTTTTCTTTCTTGCGCTTCCTTGTCACTTTGATCCGTGAAAATGCAACATATCGCAATATCACGACACTTTTCCTCTTTTGGTATCGAGAATGCAACATGTCGCGATATCGTGACACTTTCTCTTTCTTACGCTTCCTCCTTGCTTTGAGCCACGAAAATGCAACATGTCGCGATATCGTGACACTTTTCTTCCTTTGGTCTTTCTCCTTGCTTTGAGCCGCGAGAATGCAACATGTCACGATATCGCGACACTTTTCCTCTATTGCTCCTTCTTCTTGCTTTCGACCACAAAAATGCAACATGTCACGATATCACGACACTTTTTCTTTCTTGCTCTTTCTCCTTGCTTTGAGCCACAAAAATGCAACATGTCATGATATCGTGACACTTTTCTTCCTTTCTCCCTCTTGTCACTTTTAGCTACAAAAATGCAACATGTAGCGATATCGCGACACTTCTTCTTTATTGCTCCCTCTTGTCGCTCTCAGCTGTGAAAACGCAACATATCGTGATATCACGACACTTTTTACTTCTTTTGGCGAGGCTATCTTCTTTGGCCTGTTTGGCAGTGAAGCTTTTTCTTCTTCATTTTGTGTACAAGGGGGTGGCATTGAAAGCCAAAATTGCTGCAACACTTACAAATACTTTTGAAAACAACAAAAGAAACTTTACAAAGAGAAATTTTTGATTTTTTTCTACCCCTCTATGCAATGTGACAAAATTGTCAACAGTGAGCTTGTTGTTATTCTTGGAAATAACATAATTTTTTTGGTTCTAGATTGCTCCTCTAGTTTAATTGCTCAATGTAGTTGTTTTTATATAACAAGATCATTAATGAAACCTATCTTTAATTCATTTATTATAACTATTTTTTATTTTATTTTTTGCTTTTACACATTAAAATTGATATATGTTGGTGATAATAAATATAACGTTTTGGATTTCTCTTTTCTCTAACTTCCAAATAAAAAAAATAACTAGATTATATGACATTGAAATTAGCACTAACCATACTACATCATGAAAATATAATGGTATTACAATAGCTTATAAATCATACATACATTGCTTTGCAAGATTCAAATATTGGTCTACTCCTTGAAAGTTGATAAATATAAATGGTTGAGTTAAAACAATTTGATAAATGCTAAGATTCATCTATGGTATTTGAAACTTGCTCTCTTAAAATTGCAATGTAAATTTAAATTTTATTGATTTGATTTGATTTTCTTTATATTGATTTTTCTTAAATAATTTATAATGCTCTTCTATTTTTTTTGAATTACCTTATATAAAGTTTCAATTTTTTTATTGGTTCTTTGTGATATTTGTGCTCTTCTTTTCTTAGAATATCATAGAGTGAGCAAAATAGATGTTTGATAGTGTTTAACAATGCAACTACCTAAATATATTGTACAATATAGTTCATATATTTTACTTAAATATAATGTCTTTTTATAACTATTAAGATCAAAAGTAAAATATTTATATATTGTATATTGTTCTAGTGAAAAAAGATTGAAATTAACCTTATAAAAAATTTAGCAAAGAAAAATGGTATATTTTCTCTTTTTTGTGAAATGGATGTGAATATAACTGTCCAAGTTAAGAAAATATTTTGAATCAAGCCTAATCCTATTTATTTGAGGCAACAAAATTCTATGTTTTCATTTTAAGATCTCTCCTTTAGTACCAAAAGTATTGATACAACTCCTAGAAGAATGGTGTTAGAAATATTGAGTTGTCATTGATGTCAAAGGTGCATGGTATTCAAAGGCTTGAAATATTATAAAGAGAAGGACAAAGGTTTGACATATTTAAATAAAAGGATTTAAATATATAAGAGTTTAAAAGTTAAATATTATAATATTTAAATAATAGATTTAAATATTATAACGTAAAGTGTTTGAAAAATAAAATGCACCGACATCTTTAGAGAAGATATAAAGTTAAAATTTAAATATTTAAAATATTGAGCGCTGACCTCCCAAGTGCCAAGCAAAGACTGAATGTAAGGTTTAAAAATTATATATCAAAGGGAGTAGAAACATTTGGGCCAACAGTGCCAAATATTAAAGGTTTGTAGATATATCAATTTGAAATTTTTATTTGGTGTGATGAATTGAAAATCCTTACATGAGGGAGAGAGTCCATTTCGAGCAGGAAAAATACAACGATAGGAGAATGGTGGCACAAGATAAAATAAACTAGGCGTAGGAGAATGATTATGTTGGACAAATACATTTAGGGAATTTGATATTTGAAGGTAGTGTTGGTCTGATTGAGTTATTTGAATCAATTTTTTTGTGATTGATAACAAATGAAAACTCACACTCATGGTGGCTAATAGTAATACGCTTGACTTATCTTCCCAAGGTTTAGATAGGCCAAAATTCGTATGTGTTTTAAAAGACTTGATGTACCTTGCTGAACGTATATTTTCCAATATAGGAGATGCATTCTTGAGGTAATACATATTTCAATTTGAATAATATTGCTTTGATTAATGTCACTAGAATATATGAGCAGAGAGAGATATATGGTGAATCTTCTTGGGTGAAATCATTGAAGATTTTTAGGTATTCACATGGCAAAACACATTGCCAGGGCACACATTTTTGAGATATTCATAGATAGTGAAAACTGTTGATACTTTATTAAATAATAAGAGCCTCTGGTATTTTTAGAAACATAGTAAACCAGTGGTAAAGTTGCATGGAAAAGAAATTAAAGGTATTCAAAGAAATAATGCATTGAAATTTGAGGATAGTTGATGAAGTAGTGAACCTTGCTATCACTTTTGAATAGACAGAAATCCTCTGATGAATTCTTGAAAGAGCATGAAGATTGATTTTAGAATCAAGGAGTAAAGTGCACCTACCATGTGTTGAGGAGAATACTAAGAGGGTTTCATTTGGCTGGCATCAATCACTAGGAGTCAAAGTAAAAGCCACAAGTATACAAAATAGTGGTAGCACAGGAGCCAATACATCAAGATAGCAAGTGTATGTCAAAGAGATTGGCTAGAAATTATTTGTTAAAGTAAAAAAAGAATAAGAGCATCCAAAAGGTATGCAGGAATTTAAAAAGAGAAAGTAGAGTTTTTAATTTTGATTAAAATATTAAGGAGATATAAGTAATTATTAGATGTGCATTATTTTTGCTTGAAATTGGAAGTAAATGTGCAAGGGTTATAACTCATATTTGATATAAAATTTATGTATTGTTCATAATTGACTTTGAGAGTAGATGAGAAGAATAGAATTATGCATTGTGATTGGTTTTGAAGTGAATGTGGAAATAAGTAAAATAGTATAGTCTCACACAAATATAAGGGTTGTTTTAAAGCAACTTAAAGTGTCACATAGTGTAAGGATAGTTTGAGAGCATTCAATTGAAAAGAAAGACATTTTTAGCTATCTACAAAAGGGAAGGAAAGGGGCAAATCAGCAATTACAAGGTAAGTTATCAAGTGCTACACTAGAGATACCTTTTAATGTAATAAATGTGAGAAATGTGGAAGTGACAGACTTAATGAATGTGAAGAACATATTGGGCATTTTTTAGTGCATATAATTCTCTATATGTTCATGAAGATAATTTATTTTTGGGTAGAATATGTTTGAATTGCTTTAGTTTAGGAAAGCACATTGAATAATAGGTGAAGAACTTGATGACATAATTATGCAAGATTTTGGAATAGATGAGATTTTTTTTGTACGTAAGATTTTGGAATAGATGAGGATTTTTTGTATACAATATTTGGAGTAGGTTTGAGAAGGTTTTGATTAGGTTTGAGCAGAATTTGTGAGTAAGTTTTAAAGCATATTTGAGTAGGTTTTGGAGCAGATTTGAGCAGGTTTTGGATCATATTTGAGTAGGTTTTTGTGAGCAGGTTTTGGAGCAGATTTTAGTAGGTTTTGTGAGCATATTTGGAGTAGGATTTGTGAGCAGAGTTAGAGCATGATTTGTAAGTAGATTTGAGAGAAGACTTAAGAATATTTTGGAATAGACTTGTGAGTAGAGGGGATTGGTGTCTCCTATGGGTTGGTGCCCACAAACTAGTAGAGGGGATTGGTGTCTCCTTTGAGTTGGTGTCCATGAACCAGTAGAGGGGATTGGTGTATCCTATGGATTGGTGTCTACAAAATTGATATGGTATTGGTGTCTCATATGTATTGGCATCCATGAACATGAGAGGGGATTGGTGTCTCCTATGGATTGGTATCCATAAACATGAGAGGGTATTGGTGTCTCCTATGAATTGGTGTCCATAAAATTGATATAGGGGATTGGTGTCTCATGTGGATTGGTGTCCATGAACATTGTAATAGGGTATTAGTATCTCCTATGGGTTGGTACCTACAAAATTTTTTGAGAAATTTATAAGCAATATTTCTTCATGGATGTAGCCCATATTGGTTGAACCACGTTAAATTCATGTCTCTTATGGGTGTGGTGACTTGTGCATTGTTTCATTATTGAAATTTATAATATTTGAAGTTATTGCTTTGGAAATAAAATTTATCTTCTAATATTCACCCTCCCCCTTAGTATAAGCTTAGATTCTTCAATTGGTATCATATCGGGTTATTTCATGAAAGCCTAATAGCTTGAAGGAAAATCTTACAAGAACACAAATGGATCATCATGAAGTGCTTTCATAAAATAGATCTCCATTATTTTATGGGACTAACTATACTTTTTGGTGCCTGAGGATGAAGACTTATTTTATGGCACATAGATATGATATTTGGAAATTTGTTGAGAATGGGTTCACACTATCTACTACTCCTCCCATGGATGCAAATGGTAAGAAACCATATGAAAATAATGCTAGGGTAATGAATGCAATTCTAAGTGGGTTATGTGAATCAGGTTTTATGAAATTCAAGCAATGAACTTCAGTAAAATAAATATGGAATAAGTTATAGAGAAAATATGAAGGAGACAACAAGGTTAAAATGGTAAAACGTCAAACCCATAGGAGGAATTTCAAAGACTTGGAGATGAAAGATGAGGAAGATATTGCTAAGTACCTACTTCATGTTTATGAGTTTGTAAACACCATTCATGGACTTAGAGAAAGTATTGAAGACTCTAAGATTATTAAAAAAAAAATTAGGTCACTTCCCATGAGGTTTGATGCAAAGGTTTCAACATTTGAAGAAATGAAGGATATCACAACTTTGAGCATGGATGAGCTACATGGAATTATCACAGCCTATGAGATGAAAACATAAAAAGATAAAAAATCCAAATGAGAAGCATCATTCAAAGCTTCAAAGAAGGTAAAGAATAAAGAACCAAAATAAAGTGAAGAATCAAGCAGTGGAGAAGAAGCTAATTTTATGATAAGGAATAAGAAGGGTAGAATAAAATACAAAGGTATACATTCTATGAAATATTTTAATTGTGGTAACCTTGGTAATTATGCATCTAATTATCCACAAGCTAGAAGTAGTAGAAGTGAAGAAAAAAATATGAGAAAAATAAAGAAAGAAGATTGTATCATGAAAATAAAAACAAATATGGTCAAAAAAAGCATGATAAGAAGATATTCCAAATACAAAAAAAAATATTTTTGTTGAGGAAGCAAGCAATTCCTCCAGTAGCAATGATGAAAGCCTCTCTAATAGTAAAAGAGAAAAAAATATTATTCCTGGCCATAGAATAATATGCTCCTATTGTCAAAGACCAAGAAGAAGAGAAAGATTCAGAAAGTGAAGAAGAAGCCATGGTCGACATAGAAGAGGAACTTGTTGTTACTCTTGAAGAGTTGAAAAGGGTTAGAAAAAAGAACTAAATATTGAAGGCTCAAGTACAAGAGTATGATCAAATAAAGACAAAGCTTCTACGAGATCTCACCGACTTAAAATTAAAGTTTGAAAAGGTAAGGATAATTGAAGAAGGTATGGCTAAATAGTTAAAGGTAAAAGAACTAGAGTGTGAAAGACTAGAATATGAAGTTGTCATTTTAAGGAAGGGACTTGAAAAATTTAATGATAAGATATATCATTTTAGGAAAAGCTCAAAAAACTAGAATGATATTATCAAAGCATAAAGATCTCCATTTATGAATACTGGAATTGGTTTTGAAGAAGGAAGAAGGTCAAGTGAAACAAAAGGGGGAGTGAAGATCAAAAGAAATAGAAGCATCAAAGAAAGTAATTGAAGAAGAGACCAACACCTATGATGATATGTTGAAAAGTGGAAGCATCAATGAGGAAGAAAATAATGCACCATCAGGGAACATAGACCATCATAGAAAAACAAATAAATAATCATGTGACCATATCCTCTAAGGCTATATGAATATTTTTCCAAGTTTATTGTTTCTCATATAATAATTTTGGTCATAAAGCTATAAATTGCAGGATAAAATTCAATTCATATGCACATTTTATGGACTACAACATCATATATTACAAATGTAACAATTTGGGGCATACAACTATATGGTGTAGAACAGTGTTCCCTAAATTTTTGAAGTCAACCAAAAAGGAGAATGGTCAAAAGATGACCTCAAAAGTTTGAAGAAATAAAATAGAGCAAGAAGAGGAGCATTGTAATTTGGGAGTTTCACTCCCATATCAAAATTGAAGTCTCAAAAAAAGAGTAGGTAGTGGGGGGCGTTGTCAAGTTTCTTATCTTACAAGCCCCAATGAACCCTTTCTGATTAATGTCAAAGGGGGAGCAACTATTTAGGGGAGCAGATTTTGAATCTAGTTGCAGTAAAATAATTTATTTTTGTAGGGTTTCCATAACTGACAAAGGGAGAGATTTTTAGAAATATTGAGTTTTCATTGATGTCAAAGGTGCATGGCATACAAAGGCTTGAAATATTATAAATATAAGGACAAAGGTTTCCATATTTAAATCAAAGGATTTAAATATATAAGAGTTTAAAAGTTAAATATTATAATATTTAAATCATAGATTTAAATATTATAACCTAAAGTGTTTGAAAAATAAAATGTTCCGACATCTTTGGAGAAGATATAAAGTGAAAATTCAAATATTTAAAATATTGAGCATCGATTTCCCGATCGCCAAGCAAATATTGAATGTAAGGTTTAAAAATTATATATCAAAGGTAGTAGAAACGTTTGGATTGACAACGTTAAATATTAAAGGTTAGCATATATATATCAAGTTGAAAAAATAATTTTGTGTGATGAATTGAAAATTCTTACATGAGGGAGAGAGTCTATGTAGTGAAAATACAATGATAGGAGAATGGTGGTGCAAGATAAAAATAAACTAGGTGTAGGAGAATGATTTTGATGGATAAATACATTCAGGGAATTTGTGATTGGAAGGTAGCACTGGTCTAATTGAGTTGTTTGAATCTAGATTTTTGTGATCAACAACGAATGAAAAATCACACTCACATTGGTTTATAGTAATATGATTGAATTATCTTCCCAAGCTTTAGAAAGGCCGAACTCTGCATGTGTTTCTGAAGACTTGATGTGCCTTCCCAAATGTATATTTTTCTATTTGGAAGATGCATTCTTGAGGTAATACATGTTTCAATTATAATAATATTTTTTTGATTAATGTCACTGGAATATATGAGAAAATAGTGATATATGGTGAATCTTCTCGGATGAAAGCATTGAAGAGTTTCAGGTATTTGCATAGAAAAATACATTACTAGGGCAAAAAGTTTGGAGATGTTTGTAGATAGTAAAAATTATTGCTACTTTATCAAACAAAAAGAGCCTATGATATTTTAAAAAACATAGAAAACCAGTGCTAAAGCTATGTGGAAAAGACATTCAAGGCATTCGAAGAAATAATGCATTGAAATCTAAGGACAATTGACAAAGTAGTGAACCTTGCTATCACTTTCGAACAAATAAAAATCCTGTGATGCATTATTGAAAGAGCACAAATATTGATTTTAGAAGCAAGGAGTAAAGCACACCCACCACATTTTGAGGAGAACACTACAAAGGTTTCATTTAGCTACCATTGATCACTAGGAGTCCAAGTGAAATCCATCGGTATACAAAATAGTTATAGCGCAGGAGCCAATACATCAAGATAGCAAACTTAGGTCAAAGAGATTGGTTGGAAATTATTTGTCAAAGCAACAAAATAAGAATAGCAAGCAAAAGGTATGTATAAATTAAAAAAAATAAAGTATAGTGTTTAAATTTGATTAAAATATTAAGGAGATATAAGGAATTATTGTATGTGCATTGTTTTTGCTTGAAATTGGAAGTAAATGTGCAAGGGTTATAGATCAAATTTGTGCATTGTTCATGATTGATTTTAGGAGTAGATGAGAATAACAGAATTATGCATTGTGATTGGTTTTGAAGTGAATGTGGAAATAAGAAAAATAGTATAGTCTCACACAAATAGAAGAGTTGTTTTAAAGAAACTCAAAATATCACATAGTGCAAGGATAGTGTGAAAGGATTCAATTGAAAAGAAAGATATTTTTAGCTATCTACAAAAGGGAAGGAAAGGTGCAAATCAATAATTACAAATCCAGTTATAAAGTACTAGACTAGAGCTACCTTTTAATGTAATAAATGTGAGACATGTGGAAGCAACATACTTAATGAATGTGAAGAACATATTGGGAATTTGTTAGTACATATCATTCTCTATATGTTAAAGAAGATAAATAAATTTTGGGTAGAATATGTTTAAATTTATTTAGTTGAGGAAAGCACATTGATGAATAGGTGAGGAACTTGATGATATTATTTTACAATATTTGGGAATATATGAGCATTGTTTTGTATACAAGATTTAGGAATAGATAAGGATTGTTTGTATACAATATTTAGAGAAGGTTTGAGAAGGTTTTATGAGCAGGTTTTAGAGAAATTTTGAGAAGAATTTATGAGCAGGTTTTAGAGCATATTTGAGAAAGTTTTGGATTAGATTTGAGCAGGTTTTTATGAGCAAGTTTTGTGAGTAGATTTGGATTAGGATTTGTGAGCAATGATGGAGCATGATTTATGAGCATATTTGAGAGGAGACTTAAGTAGAGTTTGGGCTAGAATTATGAGTAAAGGGGATTGGTGTCTCTTGTGGGTTGGTGCCCATGAACCAACAAAGAGGATTGGTGTCTCCTATGTATTGGTACCATGAACTAGAAGAGGGGATTGATGTCTCATGTGGTTGGTATCCATGAACTTGAGAGGGTATTGGGTCTCCTATGGATTGGTGTCCACAAACTTGAGAGGGGATTGGTGTCTCCTATGGATTTGTGTCCATGAAATTCAAAGGGTACTGGTGTCTCTTGTAGATTAGTGTCCACAAACTTGAGATAGGGGATTGGTGTCCACGAACATTGTAATAGGGAAATGGTTTCTCCTATGAGTTGGTGTCCACAAAATTTGTTAAAAAATGTATAAGTAATATTTCTTCGTGGATGTAGCCCATATTGGGTGAACCATGTTAAATCTATGTCTCTTATGTGTGTGGTGATTTATGCATTATTTCATTATTGTAATTGATAATATTTTAAGTTATTGCTTTGGAAAGAAAAGTAAAAGTTTTATCTTATATTGTTCACCCCCGTTAGTATAAACTTGTGTTATCCAAATTGAACTTTGTTAATGTCATGACTCAATATTATGAATCTATTTATAGTATTTTATTTTAACATATGATGAAATATTTTAGTCATGTGGTAATGATGACTCACCTTATCTACTTAGTAGTTTAGCATTTGATATGGTGAATAATTTTGTGATTGTTAATGCTTGAGATAATAACATACATGATATAGAATTTTTTTTTTTTTTAATTTAGTTAAGTAGTTGATATAATGATTTTATGGTATAAAAAATACTAACAATATAAATTTTTAATTTAAGTGATGACAAGTCTAGACTTGACTTTATTGCACAAGGGAGGTTATGATCAAGAAGAAGGAAGCATATGTTGAAATACAATATTGAAAGAAAGATATATTATATGCACACAAAAATTATGCATTACATTTCATCATCTACATGATTGAGTGATGCATGGAGTTTGGTCGACTTGCATCAATATCATGATTGTTTCAATTTTTTTTAAACATAGTTAAAGAATAAATGCATCAGATGGTGTAAAATTGACTGTGGCATGACTAAGTTAGATGCATAATTATTTGGATTATCATGAAATACAAATAATTTTTTTATCTTTATTTTAAGCCCTTAATACAACCATATTTTTAATGGGTTACCT
Source organism: Wollemia nobilis (assembly GCA_028583015.1). Lineage (NCBI taxonomy): Eukaryota > Viridiplantae > Streptophyta > Pinopsida > Araucariales > Araucariaceae > Wollemia > Wollemia nobilis. Next base: position 22,568,470 of record JAQPPZ010017235.1, read on the forward strand.
TGGGATAGGTTTATCCTTGAAATATCCAATTCATGTTATACAACATTACAAGAGATACCTTATACTTCTATAAAATTGAACATGGTATGGTTTAACCTTGGTATGAAAGTAATAGATATGTTATACCTAAACCATCAAGGACTATTGGAATATTTTATTTTATTTTATTTATGTAAAAAACATTATATTAAAGAAGTAATAGAATACATTTTTACAAAAAAAGGTAGATAAACATTTCATGTGGCCAATAGCGTCTACCAAAAAATTACCACCATAAAAAAAAATATGGGAAACCAAGAAACCAACTAATAGCTAATCAAAATGGGGTAGAACCCTGAAGGTTCTAACACAATAATTTAATAAATAAATAAAAATAACACCTAAATTAAGAGAATCATTGTTTGATAGAATCATTGTTGCACTGGAATAGGGAATCCCTCCAATGGGTTTAAACAAATATTTTAATATTTCATCCTCCATGCCTACTTACACCCATTTGCATGATTATAAATACCTACCCTATAGTTGTGAATGAAAGGACACAACGATCCATAAACATAATGACTGATTTAACGAAAGGTTAATGGTTAGGATTAGGATCCTAACATGCCACCCTCCTTAAAAAGAGCTCTGTACTCAAAGCTTAAAGAGAGGAGATTAAGTTTTTCCATGTAGCATTTTCTCATGCTCTTGCACTATTTTAATATCAAATTTCTGTAAGCAGGGATATCAAAAAGGTAGAATAGTTAGAGATGGATTTCCAAGAAGAGAAGTAGGAGTGGGACGATGGTGGAGGGGAAAATCTTGGGGTTCCTCAAACACTTTAGAATGATGCATCAAAAGTGGTGGTAACACGTCTACATTGTTCTAGTGTTCCCTAGGAGAGTCAAGGGAAAATGAGTGTGGAGTCCCCTTTTTGCCTTGTTTTCAAATAGGTTTGACCATGTGGTGATAACTCACTAATGGTGAGGAACTTGTGTGTAGTTCTTGTAGAGTATATGTCTGGCCATCATTGGTCACTTTGTGTATGTCTACCTCATCCTTTCCTGAGGCATCGATCACTTCTGGCACATCAACCTTATTGCCTTCATTGTGATTAGGTGCTTTGGTCACAACTTGTAAATCTTCCTGATCTTTAGTGTTATCCTCAGCATTCATAGGTGGTTTTGTGATTCCTATAGAGTAGGTTTTGTAATTTAGTCCTTCCATTAGTAGAACTCCTCCTTTTTTATATTACTTTTTATAAGTTCTTTCCTCCACTCGTGTACTACTAAGATAAATTCTTTAAGAGTAGAGTCCTCCGATATCCTACCATCGGTCATTTTAGGGTTGGTTGGCAAACTGTAAGTCTTATTTTTAAGAGAAATTAAATTTTGTGATTAGTTTGCTACTTTTGTGTTTAGTAGTTTTAGCAAAAATTGCAAAAGAAATTTGCAAAAAGAAATTGCTAAGGATATATAAATTTGGGTTTATTTGGATGATCCACCTTATGAATTTCAAAATTGGTTATATAATGGTCAAATTTAAATTATATACTATGGTGGGTGATAATGGCATAAGATCAAAAAATTTGAATTATACACAATGAACAAAATTGAATCACCAATGGTCGAGAGTCTCAATGGTCATGATGGGTGACTAGCATTGAATTTGGATGATCATCTATGTGGATGAATGAACAAAATATTTTATGGTAGAACATGGAGGTGGTTGAGTGGATGAACGATTTGACCAAACCCTGATGGTAAGAAAAGATAATATTTGCACATGGAGTGAGGTTAGGAGCACAACTTGAATGGATAGGAGTAGCACATGGGGTAAGGTTATGGGTGTGAATAGGACAAAGAGGATTGAATATGAACACCGTAAGATGGTTAGTACTTTATTTATGAAGAGTCAGTTATAAATTTATTTTTTGGAACCTTCATGGCTAATGTGAGATATTAGCTTTATCTTACGCACGATGAAAAACCATGGACATCAATGGAAAGAACATAATGCAACCTAAGTAACACGTGTTCAATTCTTGTTTGCTATTTTTTAGGGTTGAGTTATGGATTTATCAAAATTAGGTATTTTCAATATTCTAATACCAAATGATTAACCAATATTTTGTTGAACATCATGAGGTCTAAATCAAACCTTGAATTGTTGTTATTTAAAGTGATTTTACTTAAAGTAACCAATGCTAGTATTCACTATAAGTCATCAATGCTATCGGTGCTCATGGCAAGAGTATTTTTACCTTTGTGTGTCAAATTTCCTTTTTGTCTTTTAGTCAACATAAATGCCCAATAATTTGTGCCAATTAACTGAAAGTAATTTTACGTTAATTAAGCATATTTAGGTGCAGAAATGAGGAATATTGAACACATTACAAGTGATGCAGATCCTTGTTATATGTGATAGTTTAATTTTCAATTGTGATCTTTTGAATTGAAATTATTCTTTCCTTAGGATGGCCAAGTGATGATGACAAAGGATTGATTTATAGTTTCTTATTTCTATGCACACCCAGACTACAACACTAATACAAGCCAATGAAGTTAATTGTGTAGAATGTATAATTGTAAGGAGCCTCCTCTATGATGACTACCCCAAATAGGATTATCAGTTCAAATATGACTCTGGCTACCATCGAGAGGACTGTAAAAACTATGTTTTCCATTTACTGGTGGTTTATCAATAACTTCCACTATAGGACATCATGATCCCTGTCCTCATAGATAAATAATATTTTTAGAACTGGTAGATTGTGATGCTTGCTAGTATAACCTATTTTTCAATTCAAATTTAAAGCTAGTGACCTTGACTTATCCACATCCATAATAAGGAGATAAATAGTATGCAACATTTTAATAGGGAGGAATGTAGAGTTAAGAAACTAAAAACAGTATCCCAAAATGTGGCTCTGATACCAGTTGGTAGAACCCTGAAGGTTCTAGCACAATAATTTAATGAATAAATAAAAATAACACCTAATTGACAAGAATAATTATTTGATAGAATCACTATTGCACTAGAATAGGGAATCTCTCCAATGGGTTTAAAAAAATGTGTAATTATTTCATCCTTCATTCCTACTTACACCCATTTGCATGATTATAAATACCTACCCTATAGTTGTGAATGAAAGGACACAATGGTCCATAAACATAATGAGTGATTTAATGAATGGTTAATGGTTAGGATTAGGATCCTAAAAAAATGGCCTTATAGAACTGGTCAAAAAACACTATAAACTAGCTAACATAATGATTACATACTAAAAGTGATGGTTGAGTGCATGCCACAAGAAAAAAAGTAGAAAAATGTGGGATCCCTATAATACTGAAGAGTTATTACATAGGTTTAGCTACAACTGGGATTGAATCCCACCTAGCATTATCATTAAGAGACTTATTTGAACCGCTACCTAGAAGTAGAAGTGTTGGAAATATTTTCATAGCTATGAACAAATGGATCCTCATTAGTAGAAAATAATAGAGCACCCGACTTGACCCACGCATCAAGCTGAGGAGCCAAGACAAAGAGGAATAGTTAGGTTACTAGGTCTAGCTTTATAAGAAGGGTAACCTTGAGCTAGTCTAGGAATGCAATTTGGGATCGAGTGACAATACTGCCTAGATCTTGACTAGCTTCAAGTATAATCCTACTTAGAATAAACCTAACTAATTATGCATGGAGTATTCTTCCAATGATCAATAAGCTCTTGAATATGAGAGAGATCCATAGTCACCTTACTATCCTAAAACATAATCTAAATATTTATAAATAAAATAATATTAGATTTCTCAAAATAAGAGATGTAAAGAGAGGAAGAACACTTACCAAACTTACAATATTTTCTAGCTTTTCATATGTTGTACAGAGCTGCCATACAAAATAAGTGATACACTTCAAATAAAATAGCCAACAAGGATGAGGAGTCTCCCAGAATGATACGCTTTCACTCAATCATGGCATAGGAATAGGGTCTAAAAAGGAAAAAAACACTCCCAAATGGAATGAGCATGAGCATAGAACCAAAAAATATGGAGAAAGTCCTCATACTGAAGATATAAATGGAAATAAGAATTCCTAAATGTTAGAGATTCTCCCCAATAGGAAGCCCTTGTTGAAGAAGACTTTAGGTAAAACAAAAAAGCTTGGTCTCCAAGAGAGCCTAGATGATCTAGAACCTATGCATCCAAACAAGTTAAGAGGAAGATATATTCCACTATTGATTGAGCTTATTGATAATGGGGAGGCAAGTAGAGATCCATCCATACCTGAAATAGGATTTTTAATTATTTAGAGGAGTGTCTAGATACCACTTTCAGTCCTTCCACCAAGGTCATTGAAAAAACAAAGAAATGTTATGGAACATGGAGTTAGGGAGAGAAACCTTGATGACCTCAAATATGTCATTGTTAGAGTGCTTGAACCCAATATTTGACTCTAAATTTATCCCAATGAATGCAATCCCTATTAAGATAAGAAAATAAATTAGTGATGCACCACACACCTTTGTAAAAAATCTAAGAACATGAACCTAGGAAACCTACACAAGCATGGAATCCTAATAGGTGATGAGAAGTGACCACCAAATATTCATTTGATTTATGGAGAGGTCATAGCTCTAACCATTCCATATCATCCAAGGTTTAACACTCTCCCAAGATTTCCAAATGATCTTGATGATAAAGTATCTCACTTTGATAGACATAGGAGCAATAAGAAGGAAAGGGAAACCGCTAAACCTCTAAATATTATATTAAAAAAGGAAACATTTATAGATACAATGATAAATGAGAATCTTCTAGGCCTCATTTCCTGCAAGAGCTCTAATGATCGACTTAACATAGAGGGCCCAACCTTGATGCTAGGCATAGATAATTCCAAGCCCACCATGGCTTCCAGGGAGATATCAAAGGTATATAAAATATCTTGATGCAATAAAATTGTATAGGAAAAGTACCCAAAGGATCATCAACATGGAACTTCATATTGGATAGTTCGTAACTAATCAAGAAACATATTACTTAGTTAGTTAATGATGGGAATAATATAAATTTATAGTCTAATTCTTACTTGAATCCTTATCATCTTATCTTTTACTTAAAATGGTAACCACTAGCTTAGACATGCCTAGATTGTAAATTTTCAAAGATAAAAGTCTCTATTAATATAAGTAACAACTCTAGATAATGGATTCTATCACAAACATGGTTGAAGGTTAGGAACTCAAACAAATTATATAAGAACTTTAAAATATGTTTCATGAGTTTTATTTACCATGTTTTACATGAAAGAATTAATTGATTTAGAATTAATCAAAATATGGTGGATACTCGATCAAGTTGGGATATGAGTATTTTGAGCAATAAAAAATTTCTACTCTCAAATATTTCCCTTGGAAGAATATTTGGTCACTAGAGGACCTCCCTGAGGCCTCAATGTTCCTATGGTTATCAATTTAAACTAATATTATTATAGGAGAGCATATAGAAATAAGAGGAATAAGAGGATATCATGGATCTTCCATATGTGCCTTATGTGAGAAGGATTTAGAAATATTAGACCATGTACTTCTTCACTGTCCTTCTGCTCATACCATTTGAGGTTACTTTTTTTTAAATATGAAAACATATTGGGTAGCTCCATAAACATTGAAAGAGTTGATGAAATGTCGTTTTAATTATTTCAAATCTAAAGCATTATGTATTATGTGGAGAATTAATATTACAATTAGTATTTGGAATTTAATACTTAAAAGAATAATAGAATTTTTAAAAATAAATCTCAAAATCATACCCAAGTTTAGAATTAAAAATTTACCTTTATTATAGAATATTTATAGATAAGGTGCTCATCATGGGAAGTCTTAAATATTGAAAAAGAGGTGGTAACAACTTGGTTACAACCTTTGAACATACATAGAAGATTCACCTATGATACTGACATTAAAAAAATGATCTAATTTGATCTAGCATAAAATAAAAATACCCAAAATTTGGGTTTATCAAAATTACTTTTGATGGTGCCTCTAAAATAAATCCAAGAAAAATCAATGAAGGTTGTGGTTTTTAAATAATTAAGAAAATATTTTCCTCACATACTCAAAATCATATGGAAATTCAACTAGAACTATACAAATACGAGGTCAATTCTTATGGGGATTAAAATTACAACAAAAAATGATAAAAATATATTTCAATTTAGGGGGATTTAAATATTATCATTAATGCTATCAATAAAAGTGGATGTAGGGATTATATAAAAATAACATTATTTTTTATGTTCATCATCTATTATTTAAGACAATTGCTTGGAAATGTGAGCATATCTATAGTGAAGGAAATGTGAGCATGCTTTAATTGACCTAACAACTAATTTATTTTTCTATTTTGGTGTGAGTGTCCCTAATAGAAGCCAGATATAACTTATTTAAAAAAATTACATTACTAGTTCTCATTCTTATATTATATAGATATTTTTGTAATGAGATGACAAGTGATAATGTAGTTTATTATAACATGAAAATAATGTGATCATTATACAATACAAGAAATCTCTCTTTTAATTTCATATAATACTTTATTAATATTCTATATTCACAATGAAAAATAATTTTTACAACAAATTTTTATTAAAATAACACTTTACATTGTTATTTGAAACCATTGTTATTCTATTCTAAATGATGTGATGAGGACGTAATATAGGTGGAATTCATTTCAATATCATGGAACCAATTAAAATAATATTTATTTCAGCAATTTACATCGCAAAGATTTTACTAGTCATTAAAATATTAAAATCTCTTAAAATAATTAACAAAATAGATATTAAAATTTATAACATTCACCAAATAAATAAATTTATGACATTAATTTTATATATAAATTAAGTCTATAAAAAATGATAAATTGAAATTAAATTTTTATATAATACTTATATATTTATATAATAATAAAATAATTGATTTAAAATTTTAAAAATTATTTTATTTATAGTTTAAAAAATTAGATATGTATTTTTTATAGCTTCAACATGTTTACAATATCTTTGAATGAGAAGTATTTATTTATAAATAAAAATAAAATAAATTATTACAAGTCATTTGGTTGATATAATGGTTACCATATATAGTATATCTTGTTGACATATTTTAAATATTTGAATAGATAAGAAGAGTCTTTAAGCGTACATATAAATTTAATATTAGTTATAAAATTTATAAATATTTTTAACCTTTTAATAAATCAAATTTATATTAACAATAAATAAATTAAATGGTATTAATAGAATAGTTATAAATTTTATAAATTATTTTTATAAGATAAAATCATGTTTAAATTAAATGATATTTGCTAGTTAAAATTTTCTATTTGTAAAGGAAGCTATATTTTAATTTTTATTAAGCTATACATATAAAATATTTAAGTTACTATAATACTATTACAAGATAAAGCTTTTAAAAATTCATATAATACTTATTTTTTTAAATATATAGAATCTATTTATTTATTTCTCTCTTTAGAAGGAGGGACGAGAGGGAGGTTTGAAAATATATATGTTCAAATAATTAATTTGTTATAATATTTATGATGATGTAATAAAAATAAATTTTATTTCAATTTATTTTTAAAATAAATAATAAATAAAAAAGTAAAAAACATAAACAAGAAATATTATCAATTGAAACCAGGTAAACTAATTATAACTTTGGCTTTTAATATTGGTTTTAAAATATTTTCTAAAGAACTTATAAAATATATTATTAATAGGCTCTTAGAAAAAAGTCATTCAGACATCAAGTTGGGAGGAAGATAGCTTTTAGAAAATGGGCAAAACATAAATTTTTGGGGGTATAAGTGGGCGGCTGATCAACCTTTATTTTCATACCTCAATCTCATGTAGACGAAACCCATTACAAGTCAGGTCTTTGGTTGAAAAGTCTATGACTTCTTCGAAGTGTTGGATGGGAGAAAGTACTCGAAACCTATGGACTTTCTTGGACTGATGTCAAAGGAAGAGGCTACTTGCAAATTCTTATATAATATCTTTAAAATGATTATTTTAATCAATGGAGATAAATAGGACAAGTTATTTTGGGAAGCCAAAAATTATGGTCATTTTTCTATTAAATCAGATTATGCTATGTTAGATGGTCAGATTGACCCTTGGTTTCCAACTTGAGAGGTGTGGAGGAATGGTCTCATGCCAAAAGTAAACATCTTCTTCTGGTTGGTGGTACAAGGTAAGTGTTTGACTTTGGATAATATTTAGAAAAGAGGTTTTGTGATTGCTAATAGATGTTTCCTATGTGGATTAGCAAAAGAAACACCTAAGCACCTTTTTACAGAATGTCCATTCACCTGGGAGGTTTTTGGCTTGTTGCTGAGATTCTTGGGTTTGGATTGGGTCCTCCCTAAGGATTTGACTTCCTTTGTTGAGCAGTAAAAATCCTTATTCCTCTCCCCTCGCCTTCAATCCTTTTGGTTGTTTATCTTACCTCATGCCTGGTAGCACCTTTGGAAATAAATAAACTTGAGGGCATTCAAGAACATATCCCATAATCTTGATTCAATATTTGTGAAGGCAATGGTAGCAACAATTGAGAATGTTGGTATGTTATCCTTAGATAAGGGCTCTATAGGTAAGGAAGTAGATATTGAGAAGGCATTGGGTTTGAAGTCTTAGTCACCCTTGTTCCCCAAGAATCAAATTGCTTCTAGGATGGACATTGTATGGGAACCCCCCTCTTGGTTGGGTGAAGCTGAATTTTGATGGAGCTTCCAAAGGAAATCCTAGCATGGTCGAAGCTGGGGGAGTTCTTAGGGACTCGAATGGGCAAATTCTATTGGCATTTTTTGAGAATCTAGGAATCCAGTCTAGTCACATGGCAGAAGCTAGAGCACTCTACCAAGGTGCCCTACAAGTGAGCTCTATGAATTATAGAAAGGTTATTTTTTAGGGAGATTCCTTAAACATTATCAAGATGGTCAATGGGAACTATACTCCCACTTGGACTATAGTAAATATGATAGATGAAGTTCTTAGAATAACTCAAACTCTGGAAGCGGTCCAATTTAATCATATTTTTAGGGAAGGAAATAAATTTGTTAACTTCTTGGCTAACTTGGGACTCTCTCAAAATGGTGTGTCAATCTAGTGCAATGAGTTCCCAAAAGGTTTAAATCAACTAGATAATGAAGGTAGGAATAGATAAACTATTAAGTGCTCTACTGGAGACTAGAAGGAGGGAAAGGCTGAGTGAAATGGTATAATTTTTATTTTTGAAGAGACACCTTTTATATATATATATATATATATATATATATAGATATATAATTTACATGGTAGAATCGGTAGCCACCATAAATTCGGGTAGACTATCTTTATTTTATGGCCGTCACAGGAGTCTGTGTTGTCCGCCTCAAAAGTCACCACATAGATCTTCATGCAATTTACCCCTATAACCACCATGGCATAATAATTTTAAACATTTTACGCTGCTAAAAGCACTAGGAAAGGGACAAGCGTTCAGACAGATGAGGCCCGAGATTTGAACCTTGGACCTTTGCCCCTCTTACCTACACCTCAGACCTATTATTCAAATATTTTGAATTTGAATAGAAAATTGAGTTGCACAACAACATTAAGTAGCTGGGACAGGTGGCTTTTCCAAGTGGGCCCGACTTAGAGACATGTTGGTATGCACATGGATGGGAATGCCCAAGCCCAATTTCAAAAAAGTTGTTTAGTTTTTTGTAGTCTATGTTCTCCCGTGTGGGTAGCTTGTGTATGTTTTGTTTTGAAATTCATTGTGAGGGATTGTGGTGTGTTTAGTTTCATTTTTGGTTGATGTTTTTTGTTTCCTTGGCTCCTCTAGCTCTTGCGAGAGTGTGCTCTTCTCAATATCTGGGTTTCTCATGGTGGCGTGCATGCCCTTTTACCTCTTTATTGGTTGGATCCTTTTTATATAAGGTTCGAGGACCCTTCTAAAACCCCTTCTTCTACCTAATAAAAAAAAATAAACTCTTAAAATAATAATAATAATAAAATAAAATATTATTTGGTTTTTAGGTTATATAAAAGAATACTGATTACAAGTAAAGATAGAAGTTAATTAACTTCAACCTAAAATTTATAAACTTAAACTGAAACACCCGCAAACAAACACTTAATCTGAATTTTAGAAAAAGGTAATCTGAATTTTAGAAAAAGGTTTTAATCCTTTACATACTTGAATGCCTGAAAACGCAACAAAATACTTTCGGCTATTGTTATAAATCCAAAAGTCCACATTGTGGCTCAGTTTAATGCAATGCTTCGTGAGGTTAGTGTATTTTCCTTCCAAGTTCCCCTCACTTCTCCGCGTATTACTTGCACTGAAAGGAGCCGGACGGAATACCTCGTCGAAATGTGCGTCTCATTTTGCGCTTTCCTTTTAACTTAAAAAGTGAATGAACTTGTCTACATGGGTTTTGGCATGATTGTAGCCAGGCGTTCAGGTAGAATCTCTGAAAAAAGGTGAAGGTGTCTTGTGTATCACAACCCAGAATAACATTAACAATTTCACTTTCTATCCGAAATTCCGGTGTTTCTAATCCGCGTACTTCCAGTCTCTTTTTACAAAGCTGGTCACCCCATAAACACATGCCTTGTGATGGGTACCCATTAGCAAACGTTTACAATGAATCAACAACATTAGACACACAACCGGTATACAGTATACAGTATGAAGTCGGAATTATTACACTGGGTCTCTTTTTCTTTTTTCAATGGGTGAACCAGGGTGAGATTGACACAATCAGAGGAGGAGACAAGTAACAAAGCAACCCCGTCCTCTGAAATCATTGCATCAGTCGACACCGACATAGCCAGGCCAGATGTTGCATTATTTAACAGCCAATGAAATTCTTAAGGGCAAGACCGCTAGACTTTTTCGCCGGAACGGTACCGTCGTTGCCAGCGAGAGCTCTGTACTTATCCCTGCGCGTAAAGTTCGTGGACTCATACGACAGACTCGCCGCAATCACCCTCTGAATATAATTGGCGACCTCGTGAGAAGTCTTCCCTCCTGCGCAGGTGAGCTCGAGGGGGAGCTTGTCAAGGAAGGTGACTTCGTAGAGGGGTCTGGGATTCATGAAGAAGTAGAAGGCATCCATGCCCTTCCACCCGCGGGCGGTGGTGCCGTGGAACATACTCATCTCGTTGCGCATCGCCACCGGCACGATCTGGTCCGTCAGCTCCGCAAACAGCGCGCTGAACCGCAGCAGAAACGGCTCCCTGCACGTCGTCCCCTCCGGACATATCACCAGATCCCCCTCCTCTAGAAGGGATTTTATCATGGCAGCGTCCTTGGCCCTCTCTCTGTTCAGCGACACCGTCTTGATCGGCGATAGTAGCTCTGACACGCGGGACAATGAGTACGTCACCGCGGACACCGGGCGGCCCAGCGCGGTGGAGAGGAAGATGGGATCCAAAAGGGTCCGGTGCGAGCATATAAACAGAACGCCGGTTTGCTTTGTTTCTTTGTTGGTCGCGGGAGGAGGGGTGCCATTGATGTGCACTCTGACGCCGAGGATGAGGAAGGCGTGGTAGACGATGGACATGGGCAGCAGAGCTCCCGCGGCGATGCGGAGGCAGGCGAGGGCGAAGCCCACGGGGAACCAAAGGATTATAAGAAGCGTCATCAACGGCGACGGGCGTTGGACAAGCCGGCCGTCGTGGAACACGATGGGCTTGGGGAGCTTGTCTCTGCTCACGGCTTCCGTTTCCGGTTTCGCCGGCACTACGTATGCTTCCTGCACCAAAATGGCTTATTAAATACGCATTCAATCAGTACATCTATTCATTTCATGAAAATATTATGTGCTTTTTACCTTGCAGAGTTTCATAAAGGGATAGTCCGTTCTACGGTCGCCGAGCCCGACGTCGGGTGCATAATCCCCGAGCGCCGCTATGAGCGCCGACGCCTTCTTGGTGCCCACCAACACGCCGGGGCTCTTGACGAAGCCAGTGGCACGGCCTCCCAGCGAAGAAATCTCGGTGCCAATGACCATGTCGGCTCCCAGATAGTCCTTGAGGAAGGCCTCCACCATAATGCGCGGATTGGCCGTCAACACGCAGCGCCTCCCGCACGAAGAAAACACCCCCCACGAGTCCGGGTGCAGGTCGTCCGAGTAGAACTTGGGTAGCACGGCCCGGGCGACGGATTCGATGTCGGAGACCCTGGCTCCAACGAAGGTGCTGAAAATGAGCACTTGGATGCCAGCGGTCTCCGACAGAAAATAATAGAAGAGGCCGGCGAAGGGCGCAGCCAGCAGCAGAAAGGCCATGCGGAGAATACCCCCAAGCTCAAAGGCCACTATTGCGAAATATGGGAAGGAGCTTCTCCCTCGCAGCAGAGTACCATCCAAGTCTGCCACCACGGTCTGGGCTTCTCTTCCTATGCACACACATTTGTTTACGGTGGGGAAGGGACGGATACAGGGCGCTGTTTTAACCATTTTATTCAAAAAAACAACCGGACAGTTCTACTATGCAAAAGAATTTCAACTTATTTTTCACACTAACTTTGTAAAAAATGTTTTGCAGAGAATCGGTATATAAAGTGAGGATGGCAAGAGAGAAGACAAATCAATATAGCGATGAAAACAAAGAGGGTTTTCCTTTCAAAAAAATAAATACATTGAGAAAACCGATGTTGTTACATGGCCATAAAGTTGTGTGTTTTAGCATATTGGTAACTCTCCTTTGAATATCCCACAAATACTTCACCGAGATTGTGGGGTGTTAATAGTTGAAACGAAGAACTCCGAGTTACATCTACGAGGCTTGTCTTTCTTGTTTCCTAGTCCGCTATGAGTTTGCGTATTTTAGCATATTTGTAACTCTCCTGTGAATATCCCACAGACGAGGCTTGTCTTTCTTGTTTCTCTTTCTCCGCTATGTAACTCTTTCTCTAGTTTTGTTATTGTGGACTCTGAACGGCTAAGTCGTTAGTCATGTCGTCCAAAATACTCGGTACTCGGTTGATATATTTTGAAGATTTTTTTTTCACCAAAATCGCAAGCAAAACAGATTATACACCCTAGTAATCTTTTATATATTTTTTAAAAATTATTATTAAAAAAATTTAACATCAAATAAAAAAAGTTGATTTATTATACTTTTGTTATTCTCATTCTATTTTAACAAAAGTTTCCAATAAGCCAATGAAGATTTACACAATCATTTATTTGTCGTGTGTTTAAACATTATGGGATAACGGTCACGGAGTTAACGAAGCGCTAAATGGAACGTATGGAAATAACTGCGTTAAAGACGTTCCAAGGGTTGGACTCTTCTTTGTAATCACTTTATGTATGTGTATATGACGTCAAAAAGAAATAAAATAAATAAATATTTAATATTAAAAATTTGAAAATGTTTTAAAAAATAAAGTGTCTAAAATTGAAATTTAATAATAATTAAAAAATGATTTTTAATTTTTTATTTATTATTTTTAGTTTTATTAATAGAATAAAAATTTGGAGATACACGGGAGTCACTCTTTTTTCAGTTGAACTGTTCAAATGTTAAACCAATTCAAGTTTATCATAACTAAGCTCCTAATTTGATAAGTAGTTTTATGAATTTTTTGATAGAAAAGATCAAGATTTTAAATCTTGATCTTTTCTATCAAAAAATTCATAAAAAAAAAGAATACATACCAACTTTTCAATATTAAGTTGGAAACAATATTAATAATAAAAAAACAATTAAATTCTATTAAAAAAGCCCAATACCTTTTGTCAGTGTGGTGTCATTATCAAAACTTTAAAAATAAAAGATAAAGTAGTTTTTAATATTTATTTTTAATTAAAAAATAATGATTTTTAACATTAATGAGATTATAGGGCCTAGGTGTAGACCAATTGGTTTGTCCAAACTCCATAAAGAGGTCCAAGGTTCAAATATCGAGTGTACCAAAATTCGTGGCAACATTCTACCATGTAAAAAAAACAACATTAATGAGATTATAAATTATATATGATGAGAAGGCTATTGTTTATTTTATCTGTTTTAGTAAGAAAGGGCGTAGCATAAGAAGATTAAAAATTGGAAATAATTTAAAGAAGAATTTTAATTTAGTTATAATTTTTTTAATTATTTATAGTTGAAGGATAAAGTAGTTATTAATATTAGAGGTTATAGACAGGATTGTCCTTGTAGAGATGTTTATCTATTATTATGAATATAATTATTGCATCTACATTCTTTGGAATGTCCAAGGTTCAAACCAAACCAAGGTGTCAGCGAGTGTGTGAGGGGTGTGTATGATTATACATAAAAAAAATATAATTTTATTATTTGTTTATTAATCAAGTGTTGTGATTGAATAAGATAAATTATTTTAACTTCATTATAAATAAAATTTATAGTATTTTATGATGAAAAATAATTTTATTTTTTAATAATTATGATTAATAAAAAATCTATATTCAACTTTTTTTTATTATATAAAAACAGAGTTTTAAGGATACCCAAACCTAAGGGTTTTGAGAGGGACCTACAACTCGGTTTTGAGAGGATCCTACAACCATTACAATAAGCTCCAAAAGGGTTACCCAACAACAAGCTCCAAAAATGGAAATACAGTTTACACCCAAAAGAGTAACCTACCAACGAGAAGTAAAGGCCTAAAAAAACTAGCCACCAACCCTCCTATATAAAGTACAACAATAAATTCCTAGAGGATATGAACTGAATGTTCTATATGGGGAGCAACAACACACCCATATAACAGGAGTAAAATAAAACATCTCGCTCAAAATTTTACTTGAAAATTAAGAACCTAGGTGAACGAGAGAAACATTTTGATGAACAAATAACCAACACTAAAAACCAAGCAATAAACCCCATGAGTCACCAAAACTAAAGCAATTACTAAAAAACACTGGCCCTCACAACTACATCGATAATAAAATTCATGTTTTCAGCCAGTTGAAATCAAACTAAACTAGAGATAAAAAATGCTACCACAAATTTGAGGCCTGAAGATGCATAGGATTTCCCAAAATTAGCTCAAGCACTAGAAAATTAAAATATAAAACTCTCACTTCAGCGCCAGAAACCCAAAATATCCCATTGAACAAAAGTAATAGAAATAGCATCAAGATAAAAACACAAAGACCAAGGTCCCTAAAGCCATAGGGATACAAATCTCGTAAACCATCAAAAACCCAATAACAGTTCCATATGCTCAAAAGAGAGAAATAATCATTAAGCATGAAAAGTGCCAAATAGAATCATAGGACAATTCAACATGCTATCGATTGAGAAGAAATTAAAGAATAAATTGGCCAAATATTTAGCATATCACAAAACCAGGAGTTGATCACTCTACCTAGTGAAGGATTTGAGGCTTATACTTGTAATGTTTCAAAAGAGAAAGTAAAAAATATGAGCTACCTAAACCAAATCAAGGTCCACAAAATAATAACAATGGCTCTCAAGTACAATAAAAAGAGATAACAACATTTTGTACCACACCTGAGAGGGATAAGGGTAAGATCCTAAAAAAATAAGCCTTAGAACCCTGGGATCAAACACACCACCACTTCTAGAACTGGAGAAAGAGATATTTGTAGACCATCAAAGCTAGGAAACCCACCAGAGACATGGGGCCAAAATCTAAAAATCATTGCAACATAACAATCCACTTTCACCCCAATTGGTTTAGGTTGGTATTTGGCCCTATATCCCTAGAAGAGCCAGATACAACAAGAAATTATCGAACTTAGAAGAAAGCGGCACAAACCAACCATGGACCCACTACTGGTAGAGAACCCTAGCAACAAAGCCATCCAAGCACCATCCAACTAGAGCAACCAAGCCATCAAAGTTGAAGCCAACCAAGGGAAATCCATTAAATTTCCATAGCCAAACACCATACCAAGCTCACCCCAACAGGTTTGGGTTAGTAGATGGCTCTTTCCTCTCCCTAGAAAGCTAAAAAAAATGAAACTATTTAACCTAGAATAAATGCTACATAATCCAACCAAGTTCCTAAAAATAGTAAACAATCCAAGAAGAAACACCCACCAACCAAAGTGAAATCCAACCAAGGGGTCAACAACCAGAACTGTCCACTACATTATTACAACCCAGGATCACCCCTACAGGTTTGGGTCAGCTTTTGATCCTCTACCCCATATAAGAGTGATAATACAAAACTCATAAGAGAGTAGAACATACCAGCAAGACCCCTAGAAAGTAAAACATTCTAGTCATAAATCACAATATAAAAACTAATTATGACTAGTAGTCAGATCTGGAATAAGAGAAAGAAGACCTCCCACTCATAGTGTTTTAGAGAATCGAAGCTAGAGTGAGAGTGAAACCCTCGCAAATTAAGTCCTTATGGAGAAAACCTTTATGGGCTATCTCTACCACGATGAGGCTCAGGCCCTCTCTACCATGGTGAGGCTCATGCCCTCTCAGTCCCTCTTTACCATGGTGAAGCTCATGCCCTCTCTGCCATGGTAAGGCTTAAGCCTTCTTAGGTCCCATTTTTTTTGTGGTGAAAACAAATCCAAATAAACCCTTAGATCCTTGGCCATAATCACTAAGGAATAGGTTTTTTATTGTGTCCCTATTGGCATCACAAAGGTTTGAACCATCGACCTCCCATTCAATGGGGCCAAGATCAGATTCTCCAATTGCACTACAAAGGCAGACAATTTATATTCAACTTAAGTAATGTATTAATATATATAGAGAGAGTGTGTGTATGTGAAAAACTCCTATGACCAACACTTAGGGTTAAGCATTCCCATCCTAGTCATGAATCCTTAAGCCCAAGAGCTTAGTTGATCAATAGGGGATTAACAAACACATCATGGTTTGATCCTTTGACCTCCCAAAGAAGAACCAAATCCCCAATAGTTGTGATGTCCCCTAGGACTAAAAATAATTTTATTATTATTATTATTTAAATAGTATTAAGAGATAAATGAAGTTATCAATTAAATTATGAATAGATAATGTGTTTTTTAAAATGAATAGTGTAAATTAAGATTAAATAATAAAATTGTAAACTATTAAATTTATAAATTTAAAACATAAAACACATGATATTTATGATAATATTATAATTTTTAAGAATAAGTCCCAGGGGAAAAGCACAATGGTTCAAGCTTTAGCTCTTATTAGAGAGGTCCAATGTTCAAATTGTAGTGTGGATGAGTGCATTAGGGTGTGAGTGTGTGGTGGTTGTGTGTTAAAGTCTCTATTGATAAGCATAGCTCTCGACTTTATGAGGGATTATGGTTGGGAGGAGACTGCTCAACCCTATGCATTGGTCATAGGGATTTCTCACACTAACCAAATAAAATAATAGTAATAATACTTAAGATTAATATATTTAAATATTTTTTTAGGTGATCTATCATTTTTGTAACAACCATCTTATATTTTTTCCTTTGTTACTACAAATTTTATTCCTTGTCAAAAAAATTGGTGATAATTTATCAATAATGTTCAAGTACTTGATGAGCTTACAATGTGGTGTAAATATCATCACCACATGCTTAAATGGTTTAAATATCATCCATCATAAATTTGAAGTTCAAATTTTACTCCACTTATAATGATCATATTCTAACAAAGATTCTCCTTAGGATTATTTTTAGAATTCTCTATGTGTCATCATGCTTTGTTACAATGAGATTCATTATGCACTTATCTATTTATGCAATTTTCATATAATAATAATATTATAGTGGTTGTGTTAAGAATTATGGCTTAATATTATATATAACAATGGAAGGTCAAGGTTCATGTAATGATTGTATCATGTGTATAATGAGATGACTATTGTATAAATTTTGACCTTTTATTTTTATGAATAAGACAATTTAGACTATAATTATTAACATAAATTAAATAATTATAAAACTTTTTAATTAGATATTAAATAATTAATACTGAATTGAATTAAAGAGGATGATATGGCTTTCTTAGTGTTAATATGAAAGGTGGGGGTGATTGATATTTATGTTTAAGGCTACAAATATAGATATCAAATAACTAAATGTAAAAGTATTTATATACTTTATGTTTTCATACAATAGTAAATACAAGTAGTAGTCGATGCATATATTAAACTAAAATAAATTAGTTTGTGTGTTAAAAAATGTAGAATTTGATGTTGATGATATCAAAGCATGATTTTTACCTCTTTAGGACTAATCTATCATGCATTGGTATCCATTGACTTGGAAAGGTTTAGAAGTGCTTAATACTGTTGGGCATGGTGACGTAGGTAACCTCCATGCGTATGCATTATTTTAGCCTTCTTTTTTCTTTTCTATATATTTATATAATATGTTTCTATTTACATATTAGCCAATAGTGTTGTCCACTATATTTTTACCAATAGTAGAAACATATAGGATATTCCAACAAAGTCCCGTAAATATCCATATTATTAATAAAAATAACTTAGTTATTGATGGTGATTTTTAGGAGGATCTTATTTGCAAGGTAATATTTTATCTTTGAATTGTAAATTATAAATTAAATTTTAAAAAAAATATGTTATTTTTATGTTTATCAAATATATACGTTAACTAAAATGATCCTCATTGATGGTATTGTCAAAATTCATTACTACTAAATGATAATACATGGATAAATTTATTATTTTCTAGTATACAAAGATAATGGTAATGTATAACTAATAGAGTGGAGATCAATGAAATTAAAGGTAATATAATAATAGAGATAGATTGTGTTTGGTATGATATTTGTGCATACCATTTTACTATTTTTTGTGCTTTATCTTAAATATTGATACAATTCTACACAATGATATAGTTGTACACATATTTGAAATAAAATAATTTTAAGTTCCTAAATGCTTCTCTTTTTTTTCATACTTTTAATGGTTTAAGAAGTGCCAAAGTCAATTCAATGGATTGACTAAATATATACTTTTTATTATTTTAATGGGTTATATAGGATTGAAAAGATCCCCATCTGTATTACATCATGACCATATAATGGTACTACAACAACATGAAATTTGTGCATATATCATTTGACAAGATTTAAACCTTGGTATCCTCCTTTAAAATTGAGAAATTTAATCAATTAAGCTAATTTTATTTGATAGGCCAAGTACACATTTTATTTCTTTGATGAAAAACTTCACTCCAAGAAACATAAGTATCTATTAAGCCTAGTTCACTAAGATGATGTATAGATCATAATTCAATAGTATCATAAAGTGTGCAACATTAACTCACAAATGCATATAGTGAGCTTCTTGTTATTCTTGGAAATAACACAAATTATTTGGTTCTAGATTGCTTCACTAGTTTAATTGCTCAATGCAGTTGTTTTTATATAACAAGATCATTCATGAAACCTATCTTTAGTTCATTTATTATAACTAGTTTTATTTTTATTTTTTGTTTTTAACACATTAAAATTGATATATTTTGGTGATAAGATATATAAAAATTTGAAAATTTAATTTCTCCAAATTCCAAATAAAAACATTAAACGGGTTATATGAGTTTGAAATGAGCACTAACCATACTACATCATGATAATATAACGGTATTACAATAGCTTATAAATCATACATACATTGCTTGGCAAGATTTAAATATTGATCTCCTCCTTGAAAGTTGATAAATATAAATGGTTGAGTTAAAACAATTTGATAAATGCTAAGATTCATCTATGAGATTTAAAACTTGCTCTCTTAAAATTGCAATGTAAACTTTATTTTATTTTATTGATTTTCTTTATATTTGTTTTTCTTAAATAATTTATAATGCTCTTATATTTGTTTTGAATTACCTTATATAAAGTTTCAATTTTTTTATTGGTTCTTTGTGATAGTGGTGCTCTTCTTTTCTTAGAAGAATCATACAGTGAGCAAAATGGATGTTTTATAGTTTTAACAATGTAACAGCCTAAATAAATTGTACAATATAGTTCATATTTATTTACTTAAATATAATTTTTTATTGAAACTATTAAGATAAAAATTAAAATCTTGATATATCGTATATTTTTCTAGTGAAAAAGATATTGAAATTAGCCTTATAAAAATTTATCAAAGAAAAAATGGTATATTTTCTTTTGTGAAATGGATGTGAATATAATTATCCAGGTTAAGAAAACATTTTGAATCAAGCCTAATCCTATTTCTTTGAGGCAACAAAATTCTATATTTTTATTTTAAGATTTCTCCTTCAGTACCAAAAGTATTTATACAACTCCTAGAGGAATGGTGTTAGAAATATTGAGTTTTCATTGATGTCAATGGTCTGTGGTATTCAAAGTCTTGAAATATTATAAAGATAAGGACAAAGGTTTGACATATTTAAATCAAAGGATTTAAATATATAAGAGTTTAAAAGTTAAATATTATAATATTTAAATCATATATTTAAATATTATAACCTAAAGTGTTTGAAAAATAAAATGCACCGACATCTTTGGAGAAGATATAAAGTGAAAATTCAAATATTTAAAATATTGAGTGTCGACCTCCCCGACGCCAAGCAAATATTGAATGTAAGGTTTAAAAATTATATATCAAATAGAGTAGAAATGTTTGGGTCGATAACATCAAATATTAAGGGTTTACATATATATCAATATGAAAATTTCATTAGATGTGATGAATTGAAAATCCTTACGCGAGGGAGAGAGTATTTTGAGCAGCAAAAATACAGTAATAGGAGTAGGGTTATGCATAGTGACGAATATTCAAAAATTGGGTGAATATTAGGATTTCCAAAATAAAAAATTGGTAAATATGAGGACCCTTAATGTTGGCCCATTCGCCTAAAATTTTTGGGATCAATTTATTTTTAGGTTCAATTCACCACAATATATATCCAAACATAGGAATATTTGTACTCATTGGAAAGCTCTTTTCGAGCCTGATCTAATGGTGGTGTTTTTATGAAGTTATAATATGATTTAATAGGTCAAATTTTACCCCAAATATGACATTACTATTTAGGGTTTTAAATGCCCCAATTTTTGGTGTGAAGATGATTGATTTGATTTTCTTAATATTCATATTGATTTTGATTAGGATTTGCCATTTTTTTACAAGTATATTTTGAGTCCAAACCCTTATGCATAACCCTAGATAGGAGAATTATGGTGCAAGATAAAATAAACCAGGCGTAGGAGAATGATTCTATTGGATAAATACGTTTAGGGAATTTGATATTGGAAGATGGTGTTGGTCTGATTGAGTTGTTTGAGTCAAATATTTTGTGATTAGCAACAAACAAAAACTCACACTCACGGTGACTAATAGTAATACAATTGACTTGTATTCCAAATATTTAGATAGGTGGAACTTCGCGTGTGTTTATAAAGACTTGATGTGCCTTACCGAACGTATATTTTCCAATATAGAAGATGCATTCTTGAGGTAATACATGTTTCAATTCAAATAAATATTGTTTTGATTAATGTCACTAGAATATATGAGTAGATAGAGAGATATGGTGAATCTTCTCAGGTGAAAGTATAGAAGAGTTTCACGCATCCGTGTGGCAAAAAATATTTCCAGAGCACAAAGTTTTGATACGTTCACAGATAGTAAAAACTATTATTGCTTTATCAAATAAAAAGAGACTATGGTGTTTTTTAGAAACATAGTAAATCAGTGCTAAAGCTATGTAGAAAATACATTCAAGCCATTTGAAGAAATGGCACATTGAAATATGAGGATAGTTGATGAAGTAGTGAATCTTGCTATCATTTTAATGTATTCTTGAAAGAGCATGAAGATTGAGTTTAGAAGCAAGGAGTAAAGTGCACCTACCACATGTTGAGGAGAATATTGTCAAGGTTTCATTTGGCTACCATTGATCACTAGGAGTCCAAGTGAAAGCCATAGGTATACAAAACAGTGATAGCACAAGATCCAATACATCAAGATAGTAAACGTAGGTCAAAGAGATTGATTGGAAATTATTTTTCAAAGTAACAAAAAAAGAAGAGTGGGAAAAAGGTATGCATGAATTTAAAAAGAGAAAGTAGAGTGTTTAAGTTTGATTAAAATATTAAGGAGATATAAGGAATTATTAGATGTGCATTGTTTTTGCTTGAAATTGGAAGTAAATGTGCAAGGGTTATAAATCATATTTGAGAGTAAATTTATGCATTGTTCAATATTGATTTTGGGAGTAGATGAGAAGAACATAATTGTGCATTTTGATTGGTTTTGAAGTGAATATAGAAATAAGAAAAATAGTATAGTCTCAAACAAATAGAAGGGTTGTTTTAAAGCAACTGAAAGTTTCACATAGTGCAAGCATAGTGTGAAAGGATTCAATTGAAAAGAATGACATTTTCAGCTATCTACAAAATGAAATGAAAGGTGCAATCAACAAATACAAGGTCAGTTATCAAGTGCTAGACTAGAGATACCTTTTAATGTAATAAAAGTGAGACAGACTTAGTGAATATGAAGAACATATTGGGCATTTGTTAGTGCATATCATTCTCTATATGTTCATGAAGATAAAATAATTCTAGGTAGAATATGTCTGAATTTCTTTAGTTGAGGAAAGCACATTGAAGAATAGGTGAAGAACTTGATGACATCATTATGCAATATTTTGGAATAGATGAGCATTGTTTTGTATCCAATATTTAGAAATAGGTGAGGATTATTTATATACAGGATTTGGATCAGGTTTTGGAGTAGGTTTGAGTAGAATTTGTGAACAGGTTTTTGAGTAGATTTGACAAGGTTTTGGAGCATATTTGAGCAAGTTTTTAAGTAGATTTAAGTAGGTTTTTGTGAGCAAGTTTTGGAGCATATTTGAGTAGTTTTTTTATCGCAATTGATTCTCTTTAGATACAACATACATGGTATGGCTGAGCATGTAATGGTGTAGCTTCTTGGTGGCAAAAACCACTGCTAGACATAACTTCTCCACGTATGCATACTTGATCTCATAACTAACCAGGGTGTGACTGAGATAGTAAGTAGCATGTTCCTTATGCAGTTCATTATTCTGGGCTAGCATGGCATCCAATGAAACCTTAGTGGCTAAGATGTATAAGCAAAATGGCACTCCTGGTCAAGGGAGAACCAACACTAGTGGTGAAGCCAGGTACTATTTTATTGCGTCAAAGGCCTCTTGACACTCGTCATCCCAATGGAATGCGACCCCCTTGTGCAATAATTTGTTCATGGGTCGACACTTTTCTGACAGTTACACTATAAAGCATTTTATTGATGCAATTTTACCCTACAAACTTCAGAGCTGCTTGATGGTAGTCAGGATTCATATCAAGGATGGCGTTGACCTTATTGGGGTTCACTTTGATGCCTTGTTTAGAAACTATAAATCCCAAGAGATTTCCAGATATGATGCTGAAGATACACTTATTGGGGTTCAATCTCACATTATGCTTGATAAGGCAATATAGGAATTTGCGCAATACAATGATATGCTCATGGCGTAACAAATATTTAGCCAATAAGTCATCCATGTAAAATTCCAAAATATTATGCATGTAGTCATGGAAGATGTATGTCATGGCACATTGGTAGGTGGCACTGATATTTATAAGGCCAAAAGGCGTGACATCATAGCAAAATATTCCCCAAAGTATTGTGAATGTTGTTTTGAGTTGGTCCTTCAGGGTTGATACAAATCTTATTGTACCTAGATAAATGACAAACCTAGCATCCAACAACTTTTCTAGCTTGTCTTTGACCATTAAGGCCATTGTTGGATGCATATTCCTCAACTTTTCCTTGAAAGGCTTGGCCTTGGAATCAAGCGTCAGATTATGGGTGACTAGATTTGGATCCAGTCCCGGTATGTCTTTGTGAGACCATGCAAAAGTTGTCTTCTTCTCTGTGAGAAGGGCTATGTAATTGGCTTGCTCTTCGAGGGATAGACATTCCCCTAGCTTGATACATTATGGATTTTTAGGATCTGAGCCGATATCTTTGTCAATCATAGGCTCGATTGACATATGCAACCCTTATTAAAATTGATCGGGAGTAGGGATCAAATAGATGTCATCAACTAGGTTTAAATCATCAATGGGAACCTCGAGTTCCTCCTCAGCATGGAATACATCATGAGTTGGCCCTATAGATAAATTAAATGGTTGTAGCATCTCATCGCAAGGCCAGTACTCAGAAGGCGAGGGCGGTGAATCTCCCTGATCAAATTCAATTACCCCAAAGTTGAGGTGCAATGGCTTCAACAGGTTATTTGGATCTCGTAGGGGTTCGAATAGATCTATGGAAATCATATTTATGGATGGATGATTTTCCCTATGTGGTTGATGGTGTCCACAAACGTCTGGTTGTCGCAAGACCTGAGTAGGTAGTTGTGGTGGTGGTCGAATGATCGACGGTGGTCATTGTGGCTACAAGCGAGCTTACTCCTCTAGAGGTAGAATTTGTTGCCATATGGACTGATGTAATGGAAATATGCATAGATAGAACTCCTCCTCATCATCTATAGGGATGACTCAAGGGCCTTCTTCATATGAACTACCAGAGTCAATAGGCATGACTCCATAATCTAACTCATTGTCTAACCTCCACTCATAAGGGGGTCTTGGATCTTCTTCCTCACTATCATGGAGAAGAGTACATAAACCTTCACATCTCTCGTAAGAGCAAATATCATTGCAAGGTGGTTCATCATCTCCCAAGGGCATAGGAAAGTAGTCCCCCAGTGATTATACGTGATTGGGATTGGTGAAATGATCTCACACGAGCTCATATCTACAATATAGAATCATGTGATCTAAGATGTCTGTGAGGACATATAAGGACATAGGCTTGTTGAGTACCAAGCCAGAATTTTCATAAGGCATTTGATACTATGTCTGGTAGGAAACTCAAGTGCCCTGCTCGTACAGGCCCAACCCATAATTGTGCCAATTGCATAGGTCAAGGTACTTCAGAGTGAAGTTAGGGTTGGACAAGTAGTTAACATCTTCTCCAAAGGGCTATTCATCTTCCTCCTGCTACTAATAAGGTTTGGTGTCATAGTCAAAGCCCCCATAGATAAAATTTGTTTGATTAGGTGGGAGGCCAAGAGGCACGATGGTACCTATAGGAAGACAAGTTCAACCCATGTCTTGCACTGACTTTAGAGTAGGGGTAGTTGTAACATTCCTAACCATGTATTCTTCCAATCCAATAGAATCTAGGTGCATTATGACTTGAGTCTATGGATAGAAGAGGGATGAGAGTGAGATTTGATATGATTCATTGTTTGTCTCGTGTGGTAGCTCCTCATATACTTATATAGGAACCTCCTCAGTGGAGATGGTGGATATGGTTGTTTGGGCCTCCTTAATAGGTTGCTTCCTCGAGTTACTAGGCAAAGGATCCACAAGTGCACTGGACATCTTTGGGGGTGTTGATGATGTGGATTGTATGGCCTGCGATGGTGATAGAGTCAAACCTTGGTTGGATTTATTTGGTTGAAAATTCAAATTGTTTTATGGTAAGGTTGACTCGGGTAGCTACTGCACCATATTGCAATACTTGAAGGGATCTAGATTTGTAGGGATGACATGAACTTTCCCTTCATGAGTATACTTAATGGACTAGTTAGCGATGGAAGGGACACACTTCATATCCCTGATATATGGTCTTCCTAATAGGATATTGTATGTAATCTCACCCTCCAAGATGTGGGATAGCGTCAGGATGGTCTTTTCCCCTACCTGAATAGGTAGGATGATCATACCAACCATTGAGCATATGGTATTGTTGAAGGCTCGGAGGGTGTAGGTAGATACGACAATGTGGGATACTGGGAGCTTCAAATTCTTGAGAGTTGTTGTCATGATGATATTGCTAGAAGACCTAGTGTCTATAAACACTCTCTTGTATGGCGTTCCATTCACACATGCGACGATGTGCAAAGGGGGATATACCATATAATTTGGAACCAGTTTAAGCTCGTCTTATTGAAAGGTAATCACTAATTTTGTGCATTGTCGCACATGCCCCACAAAGTTGTTGGAGTCAGACTCTCGATGTTGAAGCTCTATTACCTTAAGGATATCCATAAAGGCTTCTCTATGAGGAGGTGACTTTTGAATGAGGTCACAGATGGAGAGCTGGGAAGATGTTGTTCTTAAGCTCTAGGTGAGATTACTCTTGATTATGACCACCGTCCTAGATGGAAGACTCGACACAGGAGACGATAATGGTTGCGATGTGGAGGGGACATCACTCTGAGTCATAGCTGGTGCAACTGTACTTGGGTACCACATATTCCTTGTTGCAATTTTGATCATACTGATATACCCCTGCTTAGGGGAGGCATGGTGAACCTCATTCAACTGTGGCATTGGCTTGGCCTATTCCGTATGGGTAGGAAAGAGGTCTTTGTAGAGTTCCATATTTTGGTTGTTTGGCATGATAGGGTTGTCTACCTGAAGGGTGTTCCTATCGATCATGTCTTGCACCAAATGCTTGAACTTGTAACACATTTTCACATCATGTCTATTTTGCCTATGAAACTTGCAATATAGGTCTTCTATGCATCCTTTGGGCTTCAACGCATTTGGGTTGATAGGTTGACTCTCAGGTAGGTGGATCACATTGGTCACTAAGATGTGCTCAAGTAATGAGTCCATAGACTCTGCAATGGGTATGAACTATCACTTAGGGTGATGTTGATTTTACCCTTGACTATTCTGGTTATCCTTGGCATAGTTCCTCGATGTGGTTTGATAATTAGGCTTTTGAGGTGGAACGGTTTGCACTGGCCTCGGGACACTAATGGCATCCTGATTCACTAATGTTGGCTTAGACTATGTTGGGATGCTTTTAGAATTATTTTTCCACTCCTTGTGAGGCTTTGCAATTTTACCCTCTTGAATATTGATTTCTTATATGATCCTAGCCTATGCTAGGGCATCTTCAAGAGTCACATACTGTTATAGCTGCAATAGCAAGGATATAGGCTTCATGTAGCTCTTGGAAAATATCTGAGTCAACTCTAACATGGGGAGAAGATAAGGTAGCTTGGCGAGTAGGACTCTCCACCTATTACCATAGTTTGTTATTGAATCATCATCATATTATTTCAACCCAGCTAGATCGGCCATCATCGCCTTCCTCTTGGTGTTGAAGGTGAACCATTCTAGGAATGTATCTGCAATTTGGTCCAAGTTGTGGATGCTATGCTTAGGGAGTTGGTAAAACCACTCTGAGGTGGGGCCTAAGAGGGTAGTCACAAATTTCCACAAAATCAAAGCATCATTATCATGAATGTCGAAGCATTGGCCCAAGAATTTAGTGATATGTTCCTATACATCTTCCTCTCTCTTAAATGTAGGTAATTGAGGTAACTTAAATTTCTCTGGATAGGGATATGCAAGCACCAAAGGATGGGTGGGTTGACTACGCAATTGGCACATAGTGGTCTTTTGA
Organism: Wollemia nobilis; assembly: GCA_028583015.1. Lineage (NCBI taxonomy): Eukaryota > Viridiplantae > Streptophyta > Pinopsida > Araucariales > Araucariaceae > Wollemia > Wollemia nobilis. Next base: position 22,595,930 of record JAQPPZ010017235.1, read on the forward strand.
GATTCAGACCCAGAGGTCTTATTCTCTATTGACTCTAGGTTCTCTAGTAGCTCTTTATATGGGTCTAAGGATTTGATCTCCTCGTCCTTTCTCACATTCTACGATGAAGGTCTAGGATCCTCAAACATATTATGAGGTGGTTTCATGTCACCCCCTACCTTGCTAAGGCATCTCCAAGTACTCTACCTTCGGCTCATGCTCAGTGTAAACCCCATAGGGCATTTCTCAAGCTGGTCTATAAAGAGGGTTATCTTCCCATTGTGGGAACCCTATGTTTGTCCTGGGAGGCATGTCCTGATCTGGCCTAGGAGGTCATGGAGGTAACATTGGATAAGGTCTAGGAGACCTATCTCGAATGAGTGTGGGTTTTCTTGGGTGAACCTCCTACCTATGTGTATTAGGGGTGGGAACCCTCTCCCATAGAGTCTTATGGAATAGCTCATTGGTATACCATTTGTTTCTCTCTTTATCAAGTTGATGCAAGTGGTCTAGTTGCTCTTTGTCTTATCAATGTTGCTTGAACTAAGCTTGGAATTATGTGTATCTTGCAACTACTTGATTAATTTGTTTCATTTTGTGGGGCCTAATAGGCCTAGGCGTCTCACCCTAAGGTCAACCTCATTCAATATAATATGTGATATCCATCGCGCACTTCCCTCGATCGAGGGTCACTACATTGACTTGAGATTCAGGTCGTGGAATATGCTCATTATACTCAGCTTGTGCAGAGGCACACCATGCATGTACAGAATACTAATCCTAAGCAAAATTTGGGATCTCCTCATGCCTTCCTTCATGGATGAGGAATGGTAGGGCAGAGTTGGCTCATCTCGAGCGATGAGTATCATACCTGTTAGGTTGCCTAAGCTATTGTATCCTATCAAGGTGATGTGTATATAGGTTCGTGTCAACCTTCTCTACCTAGTGTGTGAATTCAAGTTCTGGACTATGAACATACGTGTTAGCCCTAACAAGTATGTGGATGCATGGCATCGATCTATCTACTAGCACCTTAGTGAACTATTGCCTTTCATTCAAGAAGGCATGTGATGCATCTAAGTATCTAGAACACTCTCCCAAGTAAATTCCATCATCCCTAGAGGTGTCCCACATAGGACTCCCTCACAGGTGTGGCTCATGACCCGCTATCTTGGTCCTAGGGTGAGTAGAGGCTTTCCAAGGAGGTATTACCAGGTCCCTAGGGCTATAGCGGAGATGAATCATGTATCCTAGTCCACTCTCCATAGCTTCTACATATGACTAGGCTTGGTTGCGGGTGCACACCATTGTAACTCTATATGAAATCCTCGATAATTATCTTCTTTTACAAATTCTTAATGAAATAGAAAATAAGGAAGGAAACACTCAATAAGACAAATGATTATCTCTTTTAAGTTTTAGATGTGAATCCCTAGACTATTTTTTGTGTTTTAGATGTGTTGTTTGTAAAAGAGGACCTTGTGTCACATGTTTGAAATATTGTTGAATGATAATATCATGTTTAATTGGCTTTCACCTGTATACTCACAGCTCGACAAAATGGCTATGAACTCCAGGTCATGTTATCCCATCTATTATATGTGGTTATGAGATCCATACATAGCCAGGGAGCACAGGTCCTACCAGTTCCTCACCCAGTTCACCTGCAATCCTATAATATGTTATATACCTCTTCGAAGAGAGATACGTGCTATAACTCATGGGCTATGATGAATCTTGGAAGCAGCCTTGGAAAACAAAAAGGTTTGTTGGATTTGAGACAATGGGTAGAGATGAAATCCACCTCATTGAACTCTACTAGTGGATGGTGATGAACTCCACCTCACTAGCGTTTAAGTGAATTGTGGTGTGTGTGGTTTTTTTAATCCAAACAAAAAGCATCCAATGATAATTCACTAAATTCATGCAAAATGTGTGTTTTAATTTCAAAATTTTAGTATAAAAATAACTCACGAATGTATCTAGAAATATGAAACCCTAAATTCTAGCCTACCCATTGGGTAGTTTACAAGCAAGCAATCCAAAGAGATGCATTTCTACTTCTGATTTCTTTTTTATTTTTCTCCTTGTATATGTTTTTGTTATTTTGTTTTAAGAAAAATGAAAAATAACTTTTAACCTTTCTAAACAAGCAAAATATGTGAGAAAAACCAAAATAAAATAGTTTTTGAAAGTGAAAAATAGAGACGGAAGATTCAGACACCTACCTCATCACTGCAAAAAATTGCTATTTCTAGAATTTTGCTTTGAAAACTCTCTAGTTTCTATTCGCTCTGAGGTGATATGAATAGCAGGTCTACATTTGTTCTAGTGTGGTACAAATTCACATTCATCCCAGGGTGACACGAATAGTAGGTCATAGTTCATCTCAGTCCAAAATGAATAGCACCTGCAACATGAAAAGATGGAAAATGAGTTTTAAAATTCACCTAAAGAAAAAGGTACAATGCCCCACCATGATCACAATTGAAGTATGGAAAAATAGTGCACCAAATTATGATAAAAAATATACGTATCTATGCCCTATTGCGTGTGAGCATCAAATGGAAGCATGTAAGTAAGATGGAAAAGATAGCAAATAACAAGAAATAATGCAAAGTAAACCAACTTCTTATTAATTTGGTAGATCAAATCTAGGTTACAAAGTATCCCATTTTAGGGCTCAAATAGATGATACAAATTTTTACAAATCGGGTGCCAAAGGATCGAAATCCTTCGATTAACTCGGGTGCACATCCAGTGTCTTTCCTTGTACGCACAATCGAAGTGGACGGTCCAATGCTACCACCACTTGTGTCTTTGATATTTGTGTCTCATACTACTTCCCAATGCATTATCTAACCTAAACCTACACATAGAGAAACAAGGAACGTCAAGTAGCAAGTGTGTATGATGTAAAACATGCAATCCCCATAGGCACTAAAAGACTAGTAGTGAGCACATGCATAGATATTGTATCAAATAAATCCCAAATAACATGAAATTATAGAGTGATGTAAAACATAATATTTTGAGAAGATATCACCAGAAATTGCACTAATATTGAGTCCATTGGTACCTCGTAATTGCAATGACCGTATGCAACCTACAAAACACAAAGCAAACAATTTATGGCCCTATACATATCCAAAACACATGAATATTGGAAAAATACATAACATGATATTTTGAGAAAACCCATATGATCATATTTTCAAAATCAGTAACATTTTAGGTGTTTCTTTAGATGACCGCCGGAGACCTACATGAGACCCTACAAAACACTAAAATTGCAATATCTCGATGAATATAGCTTAGAATTACATAAAATTTGAACTACAACATAATAATGACATGTATAAAATAACCAATTAAAAACAATCACAAAATTATTTACATATTTCTATTCGTCATAGGGTGGGACGAATAATACTATCACAAATTGAGGGGCACCCGGGGGTGGGACGCCTACCGTTTATACCTATATTTTACAACCAATTATATTTAGGATTGATGCAAAACACTATGGTATGTGTTGTCATTAAATTTGGTAAGGAAATTCACTCGGGTGATTCGGTTATGTGACAAATTACGCCTACTAGTTCCCTCGCAAAACCTCCTTCGCTAGGTAGATATTCTGAGGTAAAAATGGGCACAAAAGTGTGAAATAAAATCTTGGTAGCACTCCATTTCTTTGTCCTCAAATTACTCTCTCTCTCTTTTGTGTGGAAAATGCATCCAATTTATAGCCCAAGGAGGATCATGGGTCAAAATTCATGCAAAGGCATGCAGGGCAAGAGGCGCCACTTGGTCGTTAGGGCGACATGCATTGGAGGGGGAAGAGAATCTCCCAAATTGGCCTCATTCATGGAGCATGTCATAATTTTTACTGCATGCCCTAACTTGTGGGAAATAATAGGTAGGAATATGACTGTTGCCTAGCGCCATTTATCCACATTTGACTTTCTACTGGTCAAACATGCTATTCATCCCACATTGGGATGAATGCTACTATTTGCTCCAGGGTGGGATGAATAGGATCTATATTCATCCCAATGTGGTATGAATATAAATAGGGTGTTCAAAATATCCCAGAAGTGATCTGAAACCTTCCAAAACCTTGCATTGAGTGGTTATAACAACTGTATACCTTTTGAAGGCTGCCCTAGGGGCCTTGGTATGTCATTTTCATCGTTGCTTATGATAGCATAATTGGATTGACCATATTTTAGTGTCTACAAATATGTCTAAATTTCTTTAGTTGAAAAAACACATTGAATAATAGGTGAAGAACTTGATAATATCATTATGCAAGATTTGGGAATAGATGAGAATTGTTTTGTACACAAGATTTGGAAATAGATGAGGATTATTTGTATATAATATTTGGATTAGTTTTAAGCAGGTTTTGGAGTAGGTTTGAATAGAATTTGTGAACATGTTTTTGAGTATACTTGAGCAGGTTTTGGATTATATTTGAGTAGGTTTTGCAGTAGATTTGAGTAGGTTTTTGTGAGCAGGTTTTGGAGCATATTTGAGTAGGTTTTGTGAGCAGATTTGGAGCAAAATTTGTGAGCACAGTTGGAGCATGATTTGTGAGTAGATTTGAGATAAGACTTAAGTAGATTTTGGGCTAGATTTGTGAGCAAAGGGGATTGGTGTCTCATATGGGTTGGTGCCCATGAACCAACAGAGGGAACTTGTGTCTCCTGTGGGTTGGTACCTACAAACCAATAGAGGGGATTGGTATCTCCTATGAATTTGTGTCCACAAACTTGAGAGGGAATTGGTGTCTCATATGGATTTGTGTCCACAAACTTGAGAGGATATTGGTGTCTACTATGGATTGGTGTCCAAGAACATGAGAGGGGATTGATGTCTCTTTTGTATTGGTGTCTCTTTTGGATTGGTGTCCCTTGTAGATTGGTTTCCATGAACATTGTAATAGGGGATTGGTGTCTCCTATGGGTTGGTGCCCACAAAATTTTTTGTTAAATTTATAAGCAATATTTCTCTATGGATGTAGTCTATATTGAAAAACCATATTAAATCTATGCCTCTTATGTGTGTGGTGAGTTATGCATTGTTTCATTATTGCAATTGATAATATTTGAAGTTATTTATTTGGAAAGAAAAGTAAAAGTTTTATCTTATATTTTTCACCTCCCCTCTTAGTATAAGCTTATGTTCTTCAATTGATATTAGAGTGGGTTTCTTTGTGAAAGCCTAACAGCTTGAAGGAAGATATTACAAGAACACAAATGGATCATCAGGAAGGATTTTCATCAAATAGAGCTCCATTATTTGGTGGGACTAACTATACTTTATAGAGTGTGAGCATGAAGACTTATTTGATAGAACATGGATATGATATATGGAAATCCATTGAGAATGGATTCACACTATCTAATATCACAGATGCAAATGGTAAGAAACCATATAAAAATAATGTCAGGGTAATAAATGTAATCCTAAGTGGGTTATGTGAATCAGATTTTGTGAAATTAATGCAATGCACTTCAACAAAAGAAATATGGGATAAGTTACAGAGACAATATGAAGGATATTACAAGGTTAAAATGGTAAAAATTCAAACCCACAGGAAGATATTGCTAGGTACCTACTTCGTGTTGATGAGGTTGTCAACACCATTCGTGGATTTAGAGAAAGTATTGAAGACTCTAAAATTATTTAGAAAAATTTTAGGTCACTTCCCACGAGGTTTAATGCAAAGGTTTTAGCAATTGAAGAAATTACGGATCTCAAAACTTTGAGCATGGATGAGCTACAAAGAATTCTCACAATCTATGATATGAGGACAGAAAAGGATCAAACATCCAAATGAGAAGCAACATTCAAAGCTTCAAAGAAGGTAGAGAATAAAGAATGAAAATTAAGTGAAGAATCAAGCAGTGGAGAAGAAACTAATTTTGTAAGAAGGAATAAGAAGGGTCCAAGAAAATACAAAGCTATGCATTCTCTGAAATTTTTTAATTATGTTCACCTTGGTCATTATGCATCTAATTTTTCATGAGCTATAAGTAGTAGCAGTGAAGAAGAAAAGAAATATGAGAAGAAAAGGAAAGAATGTTTTATCATGAAAATAAAAATAGATATGAGAAAAATAAGAATGTTTTAAGCATGATAAGAAGATATTTCAAAGATACAAGAAACGTTTTATGTTAAGGAAGCAAGAAATTCCTCCATCAGCAATGATGAAAGCCTCTCCAATAGTGAAAGAGAAACAATCTTATTACTTGCCATAGAAGAAGATGCTCCTATTGTTAAATACCAATAAGAAGAGAAAGATTCAGAAAGTGAAGAAGAAGCCATGGTTGACATAGAAGAGGAACTTGTTGTTGCTCTTGAAGATTTGAAAAATGTTAGAAATAAGAACTCAAGATTGAAGGCTCAAGTACAAGAGGATGAAAAAATAAATTCAAAGCTTCTAAAAGATATCACCGACTTAAAATTAAAGGTTGAAGGGGCAAGGAGAATTGAAGAAGGTATGGCTGAAAAGTTAAAAACAAATGAACTATAGTGTGAAAGACTAGAATATGAAGTTGTCATTATAAGGAAGGGATTTGAAAATTTTAATGATAAGATATATCAGTTTAGGAAAATCTCAAAAAACTTGAATGATATTATAAAAGCATAAAGATATTCATTTATGAATATTGGAATTGGTTTTGAAGAAGATCAAGAGAAACAAAAGAGGGAGTCAAGTACAAAATAAATAGAATCATCAAAGAAAGTAATTAAATAAGAGCCCAACACCTATGCTGATATGTTGAAAAGTGGAATCATCGAGGAATAAAATAATGCACCATCAAGAAACAAATACCATCACAAAAAAACCATGCAACCATATCCTCCAAGGCAAGATGAATATTTTTTCCAAGGTTATTGTTTTTCATGAAATAATTTTGGTCATGAAACTGTAAATTGCAAGAGAAAATTCAATTCATATGCACCTTTTATGGACTACAACATCATATGTTACAAATGTAACAATTTTGGGCATACAGCTAGATGGTGTATAACAATGTTCCCAAAATTATCGAAGTTAAGCAAAAAGGAGAATGGTCAAAATGTTCAAAAGGGTATGACCTCCAAAGTTTGGAGAAAGAAAATAGAGCAAGAAGATGAGCATAGTAATTTGTGAGTTTCACTCCCATCTCAAAATTGAAGTCTCAAAAAAATAGTAGGGAGTGGGGGGCATTATCCTCAAGGAACCCTTTGTCATTGATTTCAAAGGGAGAGAATTTTAGTAAGGGGAAGTAGCTATTCAGGGGAGAATATTGTGAATCCAGCTGCAGTAAAAGAAATATTTTTTGTAGGGCTGCCATCAATGACAAAGGGGATTGTTAGAAATATTAAGTTTTCATTGTTAGAACATTAATGTGCACTATGCCTACTTTTAGTTTGACACTTGTTAGTTTCTCTTAAACTTGTCAATTTATCCATCTCATCCTACCGGAATGCATGGATAACTAGCCACTGCATATGTTAGGTCTATAGAGAAGGTTACTAGGTACAAGGATCACATACAAATTTACCTTGGGAGTGTCGGGTACAACTGAGAGTAAACTCCAAGGTATAAACCTTTGAGGCTAAAAATTACAAATAAAATGATCTCAAAATAAAAATAGGACACCACCATTGTGTTCATCTTAAAAAAACCTTTTCGACGACTATAAATACCCCTATGTTTCATTCTCAATGAGACCTTCATATTTGAAAAAAACAAACAACCTCTTTAAGCATAGAATCATCACTCAATGGTGGCATCACACTCTTGCAGAAAAAAATAGACTTCTCATTTATCCCGCGTAAGGGAAATTACATGTACCATCCATCTCTAAAATTTTTAAAAAATCACTCCACTCTTAATGTGGAAAAAAGGCAATAAGGTTGGCCAATATACCCTATTAGGCCATATTTCATAGTCATTCATATAAATAATAATGTCTCCACTATTATTTAAATGGGCTACCTCTATGACTATAAAATAAAAAGTACCCCATTTTAAATATTCCTCTCGTGATTATGAAAATATTTAAAGAACAAAGCATAATCATCTAAGTCCGTGCAGGTCGGATATTATGCATCTGTGGCCAAGGTTCAAAAACTTCTCAGGAGTGTTTAGAATCGAATCATGAGAAACATGAGCAGGTCTGAGAGATCGTAATGACAAATTTGCCTACATCAACCATGATTTCAATGAATTGGTAAAATATTGCCTTTCAATCTCAACAATCATGAACCACAGTCGTGCACATGCTCATCCTCAAGCAAAATGAAAACAACACAAGAACATGACCACCCCCCAGCTGTGCAAAATGAAAACAAAACAGCATCCAGGCAAATTGCCAGAGACTAGAATATGATTACCACAAAGATGTGACCGAAGTTGCTAAAATATCATGAAAAACACCAAAGTGTGATTTGACTCACACTCTTGTGCGCTCTCGAAACCTCCAAAGATGAAAAATAAATGAATATCACATGAAAACTAAACAATTATTTCCATCTCCCGCCATGGATGGCGATATGCCGCAGGCAAAAATAATAAAACTTTGAACGCGATGTCGGATTGTTGATTTTGACGATTTTATGCTCTGAAAGTTCACTGCAACTCCAATAGAAACGCCACAAAATGTGCAGATAGATTAATGGATCCCACCATGCTATATTTGTATAACTTGCACCAACACCCAATATTTTGAAAGATTGTACGTTCCGATAAGAGTTTAAAAATTGCCTACGGCCGTTAATGAATGCTTTTTTTTTTCAGCCGTTAATTTATAGCTGCTCCCACAATCTGTACAGCGGATCAAATCTCATTTAACGAGCTAAATGTAACCATGTTCATTTAAGCTAGAGCTCCCAAAAAAACAATGACCTTCACCAATAAACAATCTGATCCCCACCATCACAGAACGCAGTCATATTATGTGAAAATATGGGCTTACTTTCCTCCGGAGGTAACAGGCTGAAAAAATTAACATGTAGTGGAACAGGAGTCTTCTAGATAATCAGAATTTTTGCACGCCAATAACTTCTTTCTCTAGGCTTATACTACCACTTATTTCTTGACAAAGCAAAGTGCAGTAACGGGAGATCCGCTATCATGCCGCACATAATGCTCATTTGTAACTGGATATCCGCTATCATGCCACACAATGCATATTTTTTAGTCAAAGATTTAGAGTTACGGAGCTGTAGACGGATTCTTTGGTGTCGATCATCAACGGATATTTTGGGGAACATCACCCTCCACCTACTTAGTTATAATGGCAGGTAATAATCCATGATCCAACCGCAGATCTAATGACTTGAACACGTCACTTAGCTAACACATCACTTAGCTCCTTAATGCCAAGCTCGAAGCTCCATCTCCATGCTTGGTACGACTGCCTAGAGAACATTGCATTCAATCGATAGACTTAGGTAATGGAATTGTTCTGCGTTATTATGCCGATGATGTCCTCCTTTAGACAGAAATACAAACAGGTCTGCATAGAGGATGTTGGTGATCTTGATGTCCAGCAAATTTTTTAGATTTTTTAAATGCCTGCGGAAATACAGCCCCCAGCCCCCCAGCAGATCTGTTACTATTGCATTGTAGTCTAAGCATCGGATCCCATCCGTAACAGCACAAACAAGAAAAACAATTGAATAGCCCTCATGGCATTATTCCATGTGAGATCACCGCCACCATCATTGCTTCCTAAGCTACCACTTCATCACCAATCACTGCGCAACAATCCTTCATCATGTTCTATTCCCCACCATGGGATGCATTATGAAATGGGTTGTATTATAAAATACTGTATTTCATTCTTTGTACGGGATGCACTTCTTTGGCTAAGAACATCAGGTTAAACTGGTAGATCTAGACACTATGCTGGTGGTAGTGGAAATCTGTGCAAGCCTGGATTTTAGCTGGGGTAACGACATTCTTCTTCCAATAGGTCCACGAGGTCTTCATAAAAAAAAATTAATTTCCCAGCTCCAAAATCAATGGTGCCATCTTCATCATGGTCGTGGTAAAATCTGACAGATTTTTTGTAGCAGTCAGATTTTAATAGTCATTTTTTTGGTGATCTCATAGAACTGCTTGAGGTTGAGCGTGGCCAAAAAACTGTTCCATGTCCTTCCACTTTCACTTTCAACATCGAGAAGTTCACGAACCATGTTGTGTTATCATCCATTGGCTGGTCCATAAGAGCACACTACCGCGACTGCATAAGGGACGATACAGGCATAGTAGCAAAAACATGGAAAATAATATCCACATCAATAAAAAAACATTCGTCGTCACAAGCCAGCTCGCGGTGAGATGTTGTTTACGATCTTCCTGTAAAGTTACTGATAAAAAAAAATATGATGCTAAAACAAACACCACCACCATCATAACGGTTGCGAAACATAGCAATATAGGGATCCAAATATTGGCTTACTCCGTCTATGAAAACAGAGATGAAACCCTCATAAAAAAAATCTACACCATTAAAAAATGACAACTTAGTGCAAAATAGAAAAAAAAAAAAATAACAATAAAAATGATAGGGTTCCTTTAGTCAAGTCAACATTAAAAGGGAATGTTTTTTTTTTTTTTTTTTTTTGTAGTTAGGATAGTACCATTAAAGGAGAATATTAAAATATTAATGTGCACTATGCCTACTTTTAGTTTGACACTTTTCAATTTCTCTTAACACTTTTTAGTTTATCATATAGGTCTTTTACCTATATATTGTTACTTCTTTTGTATCTACATATATCATCTTGTTTATTCCCAACATCCATTGTTGTCAAAAGTGCATGGTATTTAAAGACTTAAAATATTATAAAGAGAAGGAAAAATATTTCACATATTTTAATCAAATGATCTGAATATATAAGAGTTTAAAAGTTAAATATATAATATCTAAATCATAGATTTAAATATTATAACCTAAAGTGGTTGAAAAATAAAATGCATCAACATATTTGGAGAAGATATAAAGTAAAAATTTAAATATTTAAAATATTGAGCACTGACCTCTTGGGCGCAAAGCAAATATTGAATGTAAGGTTTAAAGAATTATATATCAAAGGGAGTAGAAACATTTGGGCTGATGGCATCAAATATTATAGGTTTGCATATATATATATATCAAGTTGAAATTTTCATTTGGTGTGACGAATTGAAAATCCTTATGTGAGGGAGAGTCTGTTTTGAGAAGTGAAAATTCAACAATAGGAGAATTGTGGCACAATATAAAAGAAACTAGTCACAAGAGAACAATTTTGTTGGACAAATACATTCAAGGAACTTGAGGTTAGAATGTAGTGTTTGTCTTATTGAGTTGTTTGAATCAATATTTTTGTGATCAATACCAAATGAAAAATCACACTCATGGTGGTTGATAGTAATACACTTGACTTGTCTTCCGAAGCTTTAGACAGACTAAACTCCATGTGTGTTGCAGAAGTCTTGATGTGCCTTTCCAAACGTATGTTTTCCAGTCTGGGAGATGAATTCTTGAGGTAATACATGTTTCAATTCAAATAATATTTTTTTGATTAATGTTACTAGAATATATAAGCATATAGAGAGATATGGTGAATCTTCTCGGGTGAAAGCATCGAAGAGTTTTAGAAATCCGCATGGTAAAACACATTGCTAGGGCAAAAAGTTTTAAGATGTTCGTAGATAGTAAAAATTGTTGTTTCTTTATCAAAAAAAAAGAGCCTCTAGTGTTTCTAGAAATATAGTAAACTACTGCTAAAGCTATGTGGAAAAGAAATTCAAGGTATTCGAAGAAATAATGCATTGAAAACCGAGGACAATTGACAAAGTAGTGAACCTTCCTATCACTTTCTAACAAATAGAAATCCTCTGATGTATTCTTGAAAGAGCGTGAAGATTGAGTTTAGAAGCAAGGAGTAAAGCACACCTACCATGTGTTTAGGAGAACACTACCGAGGTTTCATTTGACTGCCATCAACCACTAGGAGTCCAAACGAAAGCCACATGTATACAAAATAGTGATAGCACATGAGCCAATACATCAAGAATACAAATGTAGGTCAAAGATATTGGTTGGAAACTATTTGTCAAAGAAACAAAAGAAGAGCGAGTAAAAGGTATGCAAGAATTTAAAAAGAGAAAGTAGAGTGTTTAATTTTGATTAAAATATTAAGGAGATATAAGGAATTATTGTATGTACATTTTTTTTCTTGAAATTGAAAGTAAATGTGCAAGGGTTATAGATCATATTTGAGAGTAAATTTATACATTGTTCATGATTGATTTTAGGAGTAGATGAGAAGAACAAAATTGTGCATTGTGATTGGTTTTGAAGTGAATGAGGAAATAAGCAAAATAGTATAGTCTCACACAAATAGAAGGGTTGTTTTAAAGAAACTCAAAGTGTCACATAGTGCAAGGATAGTATGAAAGGATTCAATTGAAAAGAAGGACATTTTCAGCTATCTACAAAAAGGGAAGAAAATATGTAAATGAGCAATTACAAGGTCAGTTATCAAGTGCTAGACTAGAGCTACCTTTTAATGTAGTAAATGTGAGACATGTGGAAGCGAAAGACTTAATGAGCAAGTTTGTATAGATGAGGATTGTTCGTATACAATATTTGGAGCAGGTTTGAGTAGGTTTTTAAGTAGGTTTGAGAAAAATTTATGAGCAAGTTTTAGAGTAGTTTTTAGAGCAAATTTGAGCAAGTTTTGGAGTAGATTTGAGCAGGTTTTTATGAGCAGGTTTTGGAGCATATTTGAGAAGGTTTTGTGAGTATATTTGGAGTAGGATTTGTGAGCAGAGTTAGAGCATGATTTATGAGAATATTTAAGAAAATACTTAAGCATATTTTGGGCTAGACTTATGAGTAGAGGGGATTTGTGTCTCCTGTGGATTGGTGCCCTTAAACCATCAGAGGGGATTGGTGTCTCCTATGAGTTGGTTCCCATGAACCAATAGAGGGTATTGGTGTCTCCTGTAGATTGGTATCCATGAACTTAATATGGGATTGGTGTCTCCTATACATTAGTGTCGATGTCCATGAACTTGAGATGGTATTGGTGTCTCTTGTGGATTGGTGTCCACAAACTTGATATAGGGGATTGATGTCTCTTGTGGATTTATGTCCACAAATATTGTAATAGGAAAGTGGTGTCTCCTATGGGTTAGTGCCCACAAAATTTGTTGATAAATTTATAAATAATATTTCTATGTGGATGTATCCCATATTGGGTGAACCATGTTAAATATATGTCTCTTATGTGTGTGGTTATTTGTCCATTGTTTCATTATAGCAATTGATAATATTTGAAGTTATTACTTTGAAAAGAAAAGTAAAAGTTTTATCTTCTACTTTTCACCCCCCTCTTAGTATAAGATTGTGTTATTCAAATGGAACTCTATTAATATCATGACTCAGTATAATGAATCTATTTATATTATTTTATTTTAACATATGATGGAATATTTTAGTCATGTGGTAATTATGACTCACATTATTTACTTAGTACTGTAGCATTTGATATGGTGAATAATTTTGTGATTTTTAATGCTTGAGATAACAACATACATGATATAGAAAAATAATGTTTTTTAATTTAGTTAAGTAGCTGATATAATGATTTCATGATATAAAAAATACTAACAATAGATTTTTTAATTTAAGTGATGACAATTCTAGCCTTGACTTGATTGTACAAGGAAGGTTATGATCAAGAAGAAGGAGGTAGATGTTGAAAAACAATATTGCAAGAAAGATATATTATATGCACACAAAAATTATGCATTACATTTCATCATCTATATGATTGAGTGATGCATGGAGTTTGGTTGACTTGCATAAACATCATGATTGTTTTAAATTTGTTTTTAAAACATATTTAAATAATAATTTCATTGGATGGTGTAAAATTGATTATGGCATGACTAAGTAAGATGCATAATTATTGGGGTTATCATAAAATACAAATATATATATATATATATATATATATATATATATATATATATATATATATATGTGTGTGTGTGTGTGTGTGTGTGTGTGTGTGTGTGTGTGTGTTAAGCTCTTAATACAACCATATTTGTAATGGGTTACCATGGGATAGGTTGAATCCTTATCCAATATTCATGTTATACAACATTGTAAGAGATACCTTATACTTCTATAAATTTAACATGGTATGGTTTAACCTTGGCATGAAAGTAATAGATATGTTATACCTAAACCATCATGGACTATTGGAATATTTTATTTTATTTTTTTGATGTAAAAAATATTATATTAAATAAGTAATAGAGTACATTTTTACAAAAAAAAAGGTAGATAAACATTCAATGTGGCCAATATCATCTACCAAAAAATTGCCACCATAAAAACAATCTAGGAAACCAAGAAACCAACTGATAGTTAATCAAAATGTGGTAGAACCCTGAAGGTTATAGCACAATAATTTAATGAATAAATAGAAATAACACCTAAATTAAGAGAATCATTGTTTGATATAATTACTGTTGCACTAGAATAGGAAATCTCTCCAATGGATTTAAACAAATATCTTAATATTTCATCCTTCATGCCTACTTGCACCCATTTGCATGATTATAGATACCTACCCTATAGTTGTGAATGAAATGACACAATGGTCCATAAAAATAATGAGTGATTTAATGAATGGTTAATGGTTAGGATTAGGATCCTAACATGCCACCCTCCTTAAAAATATCTTTGTCCTCAAAGCTCAAAGGGAGGAGCTTTGTTCCTTATTTTCCAAGTAGCATTTTCTCATGTTCTTGCACTATTTTAATATCAAATTTATGTAAGTAGGGATATCGATAAGGTGGAATAGTTACATATGGATTTCCAAGAAGAGAAGTAGGAGTGGACTATGGGATGATGATGGGGGCAACCCTTGGAGTTCCTCAAATACTTTATAATGATGCATCAAAAGTGGTGATAACACATCTACATTGTTCTGGTGTTACCTAGGAGAGTCAATAGAAAATGAGTGTGGATTTTCCTTTCTACCTTGTTTTTAAATAGGTTTGACCATGTGGTGACAACTCACTAGTGGTGAGGAACTTGTGTGTAGTTCTTGTAGAGTATATGCCTGATCGTCATTGGTCACTTCGTGTATGTCTACCTCATCCTTTCCTGAGGTATTGATCACTTATGGCACATCAACCTTATTACCTTCATTGTGATTAGGTGCTTTGGTCATGGCTTGCAAATATTCCTCATATTTAGTTCTATCCTCAAGTGTATCCATCCATAGGTGGTTTTTTGATTCCCATAGAGGAAGTTTTGTAATTTTGTCCTTCTATTGGTGAAACTCCTCCTTTTGTATCATACTTTTTCTAAATTCTTCCCTTCATTGGTGTACTTCTAGGATAAATTCTTTAAGGGTAGGGTCTTGCGATCTCCTACCATCAACCATTTTAGGCTTGGTTTACGAATTGCAAGTCTTATTTTGTAAGAGGAATTAAATATTGTGATTATTTTATTACTTTTGTTTTTAGTGTAAGTTTAGCAAAAATTGCAAAATAAATATGCAAAAAGAAATTGCCAAGGATATAAAAATTTGGTTTTATTTAGATGATCTACCTTATGAATTTCAAATTTGGTTATATAACGGTCGAATTTGAATTATATAATCTGGTGGGTGACAACAGTCACAAGATTGAAGAATTTGAATTATACACAGCAATCAAAATTGAATAACCAATGTTCGAGAGTATCAAAGATCATGATGAGTGACTGGTAGTTTTTCCTATACGGATGAATTAAAACAAACTCTAATGATAGAAAATAGATGTGGTTGACTAGATGAACGATTTGATCAAACCTTGATGATAAGATAAGATAATATCTACACGGGGAGCAAGGTTATAAGCATGACTTGGATGAATAAGAGAAGCATGTGGGGTAAGGTTATGGGTACGAACAGGATGAAGAGGAGTGGATATGACCACCGTAATGTGGTTAGTGCTTTATTTACAAAGAGATGGTTATAATTTTTTTTTTGGAACCTTCATGGCTAATTTGGGATATTAGCTTTATCCTACGTACGACGAAGAACCACAGACATCAAGGGAAAGAATATAATGCAACCTAAGTAACACGTGTACAATTCCCGTTTGCTATGTTTTAGGGTTGAGTTATATTTTTATCAACCTTAGGGATTTTCAATGTTCTAATGCCAAATGATTAACCGGTATTTTGTTGAATGTCATGAGGTCTAATCCAACACTTGATTCGCTATGATTTAAAGTGATTTTCTTTAAAGTAATCAAATCTAGTATTCATTGTAAGTCCTCAATGCTATTAGTGCTCATGGCATGAGTATTTTCACCTTTGTGTAATTTCTTTCATTTTTGTTTGTCAATCAATGTAAATGCCCAGTAATTTGTGTCAGTTAATTGAAAGTAATTTTATGTTAATTAAGAAGATTTAGGTATAAAATTGAGGAATATTTAGCACATTACAAATGATGCACATCCTTCCTAAATTTTGATAGTTTAATTTGTAATCATGATTTTTTGGATTGAAAGTCTTATTTCCTTAGGATACCCAAGTGACAATGGCAAAGAATTGATTTATAGTTTCTTATTTCTGTGCATGCCCAGAATATGGCATTGATACAAATCGATGAAGGTAACTATGTAGAATGCATAATTGTAGGAGTATCCTCTATGAAAACTATCCCAAATAGGATGATCAGTTCCAAGATGACTCTGGCTACCATCGGGAGGGCTGCAAAGAGTATGTTTTCTAGTTACTAGTGGTTTGTCGATGACTGCTACTATAGGATGTCGTAATCCCTATCCTAATATATAAATAAGATTTTTAGAATTGATAGACTACGATGCTTGCTGGTATAACCTATTTTTCAATTCAACTTTAAATCTGGTGACCTTGACTTGTCTCATAGCCAGAAGAAGGATACAACTAGTGTGTAACCTTCCAACAGGGAGGAATGTAGATTCAAAAAACCTAAACCAATCTCTAAAAATGTGGTTATGATACCATTTGGTAGAACCTTGAAGTTTCTAGGACAATAATTTAATGAATAAATAAAAATAACACCTAAATTAAGAGAATAATTATTTGATAGAGTCACTATTGCACTGGAATAGGGAATCCCTCCAATGGGTTTAAATAAATATTTTAATATTTCATCCTCCATGCCTACTTACACCCATTTGCATGATTATAAATACCTACCCTATAGTTTTGAATGAAAGGATACAACAGTCTATAAATATAATGAATGATTTAATGAATGGTTAATGGTTAGGATTAGGATCCTAACAAAATAGCCTTATAGAACTAGTCAAAAAACACTATAAAATACCTAATAGAATTATTACATACTAAAATTTATATTTGAGTGCATGCCACAAGAGCAAAATTAGAAAAATGTGGTATCCATGTAATGGTGAAGAATCATTACACAAGTTTAGCCACAACTAGGATTGAATACCACCTAGCATTATCATTAGGAGACTTATTTTAACCCCTTACCAAAAGTAGAATTGTTAGGAATATTTTCATAGCTATGAACAAATGGATCCTCATTGGAAGAAAATACTAGAGCACCTGACTTGATCCAAGCATCGAGCTAAGGAGCCAAGACAGAGGAACAATTAGGCTACTAAGTCGAACTCTATAAGGAAGATGACCTTGAGCTAGGGTAGAAATGCAATTTGGGATCAAGTGATAATACTGATTGGATATAGACTAGCTTCAAGTATAATCTTACTTAGAATAAACCTAACTAATTATTCATGGAGCATTCCCCAATGATCAATAAGATCTTGAATATGAGAGATATCCATAGTCACCTTACTATCCTAAACCATAATATAAAATTTTATACATAAAATCATATTAGATTTCTCAAAAGAAGATATGTGAAGAGAGGAGTAACACTTACCAAACATACAATCTTTTCTAAATTTCCATATGTTGTATAGGGCTACCATAAAAAATAATTAACACACTTCATAAAAAATAGCCAAAAAGGATGACGGGTCTCCCATAATGATATAATTTCACTCAAGCATGGCATAGGAGTAGGGTCTAAAAATAAAAAAACACTTCCAAAGGGAATGAGCATGAGCATAGAACCAAACAAGATGGAGAAAGTACTTAGATTGAAGATAGAAAGGGAAATAAGGGTTGGAAATTTCTAAATTTTAGAGATTCTCCCCAACATGAAGCCCTTGGTGAAGAAGACTTTAGGTAAAATAAAAAATCTTGGTCTCCAAGAAAGGAGCCCAAACGATCTAGAGCCTATTCTTCAGGGTTATGCATAGTGGCGAATATTCGCCAATTGGGTGAATATTAGGATTTTCAAAATTGGAAATTTGTGAATATGAGGACCTTCGACGTCAGCCCATTCGCCTAAAATTTTTAGGACCAATTTTTTCTTAGGGTCAATTTGCCACAATATATATCCAAAAATAGGTATATTTGTACTCGTTGGAAAGATCTTTTCAAGCCCGATATAATGGTGGTGTTTTTATGAATTTATAAGATGATTTTGTAGACACCAAAAAAGCACCAATCCGATTATGTGACTGCAAACACTGATCGCTTTGACAAACACAGCCCCCAGGGCAGCCCTCAGAGGTTAAACAGTGGTCTTAACCACTTTCATAGCAATTTTGTAAGGTCAAGAAGCAATTTGGCACACTTGGACACTTTGCCCAGTATTCGTCTCACCCGGGGACGAATTCAAAATAGAATCCGTCCCACCCCAGGATGAATTCTGAATCCGTCCCTGGGTGGGACGAATTCTAAGCTTAATGGGAAAAAAGGCAAATGGTGCCAAGTGGCAGCCCAGAACAGTCAGTTAAGGACTCCTGCCTTGCACGCGTGTGTAGGTGGACAGAGGGGCCGTTAGAAGACTGTCACAAAAGGCATTTATCAAAGCTCAAGTCAATGGAGGACTCCCCTCCCTCATGGGAAGACAAGAGTGCCACATGGCGCCTATGGCCAACACATGGCATTTGTGCTTCCCTCCCAAAAGAGACCCCTTGGGTCTATAAAAGGTGGGACTTTTCTCACCCAAAATAGACGAGGTTGAAGGAGTTTTCAAGCAACGAAGTGCTGTCGAATTGAAGACCCACTTGCATCCCTCTTGGTTCACCTTCCCACATCCACCAATCTCTTTTGCAAGGGAGGTTGTTGGGTGGCCTTTGGAAGCTCGAACCTTACCCAAATCCAATGCATGGACACCTGAACCAACCAATTCGCCGACCCCCCAATCCTAAAAGGTTTTGGGCCCATCCCTGGTGGATTGGCTCCAAAATCGAGGGCCAACGGTGGGAGGCCCACTTGGGCACCCCCGCACCTCCCAAGTCCTATTTTTAGTTTTTGAGCATTTTAGATTATTTTTTAGATTGCATTTTGTGTTATTAGGTTTGATTAATCCATAGCTGCAATTTTGTAACTTTTGGTCAGATTCTAGGATGTTTTGTATTGCTTTGTCGTTTCGCTAACTTGCAGGTGTCAAGGTCAAATTCCCGAGGGTGGAGGCCAAATTGGGAAAATCCGACCATCTGGGTCGTCCCAAAATGGCCCCAATTACATAACCCCCCTGTTTGCAGGTGTTTTGCAGGTCTCGGGATCCGACATTGGAGCAGCAAAAGGTCGGTTTCTTCAACACAGAAGAATTCATCCCACCCAGGGACGAATTGCAGTCGAAATTCGTCCCGCCCGGGGACGAATTCCAGTTGAAGGTGGATTGGCCAGTTGCCTCAGTGGCAGTGGCCTTCTGGTAACTTTTCTTACCTTCTGTCAAGTTTTGAAGCAATTTGGATTCACTGTATTCACTGTTTCAGGCAAATATTTACATGCATATTTCGTTAGTTTTAGAGAGCAAATGCTTTTCATTTGTAGTAGGTGCTACTGACATCTTGGTTGTTTCTTTGTTCATAGGAGAAGCAGCAGAGGTGAAGAACTCATCGACATCAGCGGCGACATCATCTTGGCCCGCCCATTGCAATCGTGGGCACGCGGAAAGAGGAATCATTCAGTGATTGTAATCAAACTCTATTTGCGCTCCTAGCCCCTGAAAAGGGAGGAGACATCATTGTAACAGAGATCAAGGGATATTAATGAAAGGGCTGTGTTTTCTCTATTTGATTGTGTCTCTTCCAATGTGTTTCTTTTCCATTTCATGCAATTTACGTTTCTAGGACTTAAGCGTACTTAATTTTGAATGCAATCGCACTTGGTGTTTCCTTTGCGATCACGGTGGGACTCTGTTCCCTAGTTTTTAAAATCACAGAAACTGATCAAATTTTTGTGTTTGTGCTTGACAGGTACATTTTTTTTTGTTGTAGACTGCTATTCGTCTCTGACAGGGACGAATTCTTTTCTGCAATTCGTCTGACCCTGGGACGAATTCAAATTCATCTCTGGGAGGGACGAATTCTATTCTGCAATTCGTCTCCCAGAGGGACGAATTCTTGTCTACGGATTTTCAGAGTAGAAATTCAGAAGCAACTGGAGCAGGCAGAGAAGAGGTAGGGATTTTTATCATCTCTGTTAAATTTTTTGTTTCTGTTTCTATTTCTTTAATTGTTTTCATCTAATCTTGCATTGCATTAGGAAAAGTCATGTATGCTAGTTTCATTTTTGTTGAATAAAATGAATCCCACACACATCACGAAACAATTTTAAACCAAGGAGCTGGTCGTAAGACCCCAGCCCTTGATCAAGACCATTGGTGGATTTCATCACCACCTTGGCTTGATTTGCATCCATTTCCCGATTGTCAACTGTTGTTAGGCATAAATCCTGACGAAGACAGACCGAGCGTAGCTGGGGTGATTCCCATGCACGCGAGGATAAGTTTTCTATGGTAGGTGCCATTAACAGGACAATCCCCCTTCCGTACCGCCTACGTACCACGTACCTTCTGCTCTCACGTACCTATAGTCTCCCTCTCGTAAGGGCGGGTATATAGAGAGGTTGGTATATCGGCCTGGATGGTATATTGAAGGGGCGACCTTTTTGGAGTTATAAGAGCCTACATGATGCATTTAAACGTTCTACAAAACCTAAAAAAACAAAACAAAACATCAAAATGCACTAAACCAGTTTAGGACACACCATTTAATCCTTAAAAGAGATAATCACGGTTTTGTGAATGTGTGTGTTTAATTCTGCTTAGTGTAGACAAAAAAAAAAGAAAATCATAAAAACGAGATAAAAACTTATTTAGATAGCATAGAAGCACCACAATGGTGTACACCCGCAGTCAAGCCCAATCAAGGGCAGAAGCTCCGGAAGGTACACAAAAAGCAGGCGCAAGTCGCCTTCACTTCAGTCCTGAGGATTTGGTCATACCGCCTTATAGGTCTAACCTACAAAAGAATCCAATTCAGAATCCTCGGTGGGGTATGCCTATTCAAAGCAGCCCCTTTCGGGAAGATGCCTTACATGTAGACCTTGACATAAATAGAGAATCACCTCTTGAAGTTAGGCATGAGTGGCCACCGTGCAATGAAGCGCTAAACAGGCACACCGTCCATTTGGAGGGGCAACGTGGATATGGCGTCCCTTCTTTACCTCTCATCAGAACAGAGAGACCAAATCCGGAGCGTAGGGCTCCTTACATAGGGTGACCTAACTCCGCCCATCCCATTTACCACCCATGAGAGAGGAGTATGAGGAAGACCATCGCATTCCTCGAGGACAACAACATACAACGCGGGAACCTTATACTTCGCACCAACCGGATATCATGATCACCCCTTGAGGCCGAAACCTCGAGCACATACCGCCTACCTCGACAGAGGGAAGCGACCCCTTGAGATTTTAGAGCATCAAAACCGAGGTAAACCCATAGGAGGAACATTTGAACCTTCTGAACAAAATAGGGTAGATCAAATTGACCCGGTTGTCGCCAGATATACCACCCGTCAAGCCCAAATCATGCGGCTTAAACAAAGTCAACAAGAGATAGAGTATCAATACCGCTTGGATAAAGAACGCATGCAACGCGAAGCGGATGAGTTACGATATGAAATACCTGAGAGGGGGCCAACCCCTCGCATCCAAAGAGCTGAACAGATGATGAGAGGCGTAATCCGTTGGTGCAAGACAGGTCTCCACGACCTCGTCAAGCTCTGCCTCCAAGACCCCATAGATTCGAGAGGGAGGCAACTCCCCGAAACAATGATGGGTACCTTCAGCAAGAGCTTGATCAGGGTCATAGGTTTCGCCCTGAGACTCCTCAAGAATTTTATGAGGAGTATGAACCAGAAGAGGAATATATTGAAACTCCCCATCAAGGTAGGAAGGATGCCATTCGGCCACCCCTCCATAGGCCTCCAGTTTACCGTAACTTGCAACAAGAGCGAACAAGAGAGGAAGAAATAAAATCTTCCGATGCATACCAAGCGCTATTGGAGCGTTTGGAGTCTGTGGAGACAAAAGTTGCTGGGCATCAAAAACCCACATTACGTCTACTCCGCAATAATCCGGTGCATCCCTCGGTGCCTACACCTCTTTACCCCGAACACTTCAAGTTGCCTCAATTGGCAGTTTTTAAAGGTGAAGAGGACGCACAAGAACATGTTACATGATTTCTAAGCCAATGCTTCGGCATTCAAGATAATGACGCATTATTTCTTAGAACATTCATAACCACATTCGCAGGCCCTGCCTCGGATTGGTTCACACAACTGCCCAAACACAACATAAGCAGCTTAGATCAGCTAGTAGATGCGTTTCTTGAACGTTTCGCCTTCAACACAAGGAAGAAGGCATCACTTAGTGATCTTGCTAGCCTTAAACAATTTGAGGAGGAAACAATGGCAGCGTACGGGAACCGATGGAGAGCTTTGCTTTCTAAGTTACCCTACCGTCCTCCCATGTCGGACCTCACGCAAATGTTCGCAAAAAGTTGCTTAAAATCAATCTCCGGTCTATTGTTACTGCGACAATACGATAGCTTAGAAGAAGCTTTGGCGCAAGCCAGAGTCATAGAAGAGATTAAGATAGGCGAAGGCGCAATTGCCAAGCCTAAGAAGAAAGAGTGGAATAAAACCACTAAAACTGGGACAACGCAACCACAACACGCTGCAGTCAACCAAGTTGCGATAAATGTCCCCGCGCTCAGTGCAAGAAACGTAGCCTCAAAAGGCTAACTACCAGGCAGTGCCTCCTGCTTACGAAAGAGATAATAGAAGACAGGAGCAGTATCAGCAGCGTCGCCCTAGGCGACAATTCACCTCGTATGCGGAGTCTAGGGACTCCTTATTTGACCGCTTGTCAGCGGAAAATTTAGTTACTCTGCCAGAAATCCAAATTTTTGACCCTAACGTTCCCAAGCCTAGGGGGTATAGGGAGGAATTGTATTGCAGATTCCATAGGCGCAGAGGACATGACCTAAATGGGTGCTGGAAATTCAAAGAACTAGTCCAGGATTTGATCGACAACCGAACATTGGTCGTGGACAACCCCATCGCACCAAACAACCAACAAATGGGGGTATTCAAGGACCCCTTGCCTGCCCACGAGGCACAGACAAAACCGCTCCAGATTAACGAGGTGCGACAAGATCTTCCCACGCAAGGATTTGTGGGAATGATTAGCATTGTAACAAGGAACAGAAAATACCCAACAGTTTGCCCCCGAGGTAGCTGCGAGGGAAGTTCCGTCGACATCGCAGCCTCAACAACGCCCAACGCAGTTACCTCCGCCTAGACCTGAGGTCACGATACGAACCAAACTCACGCAGAGTTTGCGGACCATGTCGGCTAGGTTGTCCATCTACGAGCTTATTCAACAATCATCTCCCCATAGAGAAGCTCTTATGGACATTTTAAAAGCCATTGAAGTACAACCCCATGAAGCAAATTCTTTCAACGCCTTCGTGGGACATGTGAAACAATGTACGGAGCCTGTCATCACATTCAAAGAAAATGAGGTCAAAACGATATCAAATGACATGCCGGATCCACCCCTGCACGTTATCGCGCGGGTCAACGGGATCCCGTACAAGAGAGTGCTGATAGATACTGGCTCGTCCAGTAACATCATAACCACTGCAGCGTTAAAGCATTTAAAATCGCCAGCCTCTCACATCACCGCTTCCACGTACACACTGCGAGCTTTTAACGATGCAATTTGCTCGACAGTCGGCACGGTTGTTCTGCCTATACAGGTAGGACAAAAGTCAATACCCACACTGTGCCATGTGCTGGAAGGCGAAATGGCTTATAATATACTGCTAGGGCGGCCTTGGATCAGGGACATGAAGTGTGTCCCCTCGATCGCACACCAGTGCTTGAAGTATGCCTATGAAGGGCAAATACATGTAGTCCCAATGGACTTAGAGCCCTTCAAGTATTGCAATGCGGTACAATTCATACCTCAATCGACCCTCCCATCAACGCATTTGGATTTTCAATTAAATCCATCTAAACAGGGTCCGATACCGCAGGCACCATTGGTGGCCAACAAGGCAAAATCCCAGCCAGGTGAGACTTCATCACCTACTCCTTCATCATCAACGCCACCTATCGTGGCCCAACAGAAGGACAAGGGAAAGCAAATCATGGAAGAGGTTAAGCCTCTAGAAGAGGGGTTGCCCACGATTTTAGCCATAACAACAGAGGAAGCGCCCAACGCAACGGAAACCAAGATTCCTGAACCACCAAACATGGAATGGACTCAGGAAGGACTACCGTTTCCTCCCACCCAATCATCAACAATCACTGTTGAAATGGCCCGTGACGGGCCTGGGGGAATATTTAGTGCAAAATGTTGTGGCAACCCCCACACTGGAGTCAGTACAAGACATGGGAAGACCTCGCCTTCCCATTGGAACAATCGTCCCTCTAGGCTACCCACCGAACCAAACGAATTTTGTGTATGGGGGCCTTGATCATGGTTCCGAACCATGCGAACAAAAGGAAACAGATGAAGAGCCTTTTGTCGAAAACATCAATTATCTGTCGAACCCAGAATTTGCCCTAAAATATCTCGAACAATGCAATTGGCATGGGTATGGGCTAGGCGAGATATGAGCAAGGGATGCGGATCCTTTGCCAACCAAGATATCAGATGCCATATGACAAGTCAGGGGTAGGGTTCAACCATCCCCTGCCATTAGACATCTTGGTTGAAAATATGCAAGGCCTAGAAATAGGCAACAGGGGGGATTGGCACAAGACCCGTACGCCAATCCAAACACAGAATACACATTAGGGGATTATCTCCCATGGTCTACAAACACCCCTGGAAACAACAATAATCCCTCTCCTTTTCTAGAGAGAGGTGGAAGTTCAGAGATAAATCATCAAAGAGAACAACAACGGCTTCCAGACATTTTTTTGAAACTGTTCCCCTTAGAGGTTCCAGATGAAATAACATAGTCTCAAAAGAATCAGGTCCCTCCACTAAGAGTGGAACAACCGCAATGGGACCAGATTAATTCATTGGAACAGGAAGAGTCCTCAATGTCGCAAGCAACGAGATGCTGAAGAGGATGAACAATTTTGGATCTATGAAAGTGATTCAGAAGATGAAACTGAAATGGACTATCTCAGACATGCGCGACGACATCACCGCGCTCTAACTCATGAAGATCTAATGGGACAAATGGGTATACGGTTAGGACATGAATGGCACGTAGACCCAACGAGGTGGGACCAAGTGTTAGGCCTATGGCTCCAAATTCAAGATGAGCATCGTCCACCTCGAGATCCCATCAGGACAGCAGTACCGAGGGAAGACCCCGCCTTCCTTTTCACACATAGAGATGAATTTGCACCTAGAGAGGATCCATTCATGCCTGTTCCCGTAGAGCCAGATCCAGAGTATAGGGAACATCTAAAAGAATCAAGTCATCACACCCGTGGTTCTGGAGACCAAATTCATTCCATCCACATGATCTCCATTGATTTGACCACACCCATCCGCAATCCGACCGATCCATCATGGTCATTGCATCTAAACATGGATGCCATTGACTGGGATCACGTCAATTCACCATTGTCACCATCAGAGTACTGGCCTTTCGGTGAAATGCTTCATTTTACCCCAAGGACAACTCAAGATATTTTTCAAGCTGAAGAGGGACCCGAGGTCCCAAACGTAGATCTTAACTCAGCTGATGATATCCATTTAATCCCAACTCCACATCAGTTGGAGGACGGATCTCACATGTCAGTCGAAGAGACGACTGACGTAGACATCGGCACAGATCCAATGAATCCACGGATTCTCAAGCTAGGGGTAAGCCTTTCCCCCGAGGAGCAAGCCGATTACATTGCCCTTCTTAAAGAGAAGAAGGAAGTTTTTGCATGGTCGTACAAAGATATGCCAGGACTAGACCCGTAGCTAGTCATGCACAACCTAACGCTTGATCCAAAAATCAAGCCTATAAAGCAAAAACTAAGAAAGATGCACCCAACAGTGGCCTTGATGGTCAAAGACGAATTGCAAAAGTTGTTGGATGCACAATTTGTCATCTGCGTGGATTATCCGCCATGGTTGTCCAACATGGTTCCCGTCAAGAAGCCCGACGGGAGGATTCGCATATGCACCGACTTTCGAGACCTAAACAAAGCGAGTCCTAAGGATGATTTCCCCTTGCCAAGCATCGACGCATTGGTAGATGCTACGACAGGTCACGAAATGCTCTCCCTAATGGACGGTTTCTCGGGATACAATCAAATTCGTATCAATCCTGAAGACCAACTCAAAACGGCATTCACAACGCCTTGGGGGACATTTTGTTATAAGGTCATGCCTTTTGGCCTTAAAAATGCTGGCGCTACATACCAACGTGCTATGACTTATATCTTCCACGATTACATGCACAAAACTTTGGAAGATTACATGGATGATTTGTTAGCCAAGTCT
Organism: Wollemia nobilis; assembly: GCA_028583015.1. Taxonomy (NCBI): domain Eukaryota; kingdom Viridiplantae; phylum Streptophyta; class Pinopsida; order Araucariales; family Araucariaceae; genus Wollemia; species Wollemia nobilis. Next base: position 22,622,821 of record JAQPPZ010017235.1, read on the forward strand.
CTCTTGCGCTCAGATCATCTCGGTGACTTAAGCAAGATTCTCGATCGCCTCATAGAGCATAAGGTCAGACTGAATCCCAAGAAGTGCGTGTTCGGCGTCACATCTGGAAAACTCTTGGGTTTTATAGTCTCCAAGAGAGGCATCGAAGTGGACCCAAACAAAGTCAAGGCAATCCTTGAAATGGCTCCCCCAACCACTATCAAGCAGCTCAAAGTCCGCAAGGAAAGGTCGCGTCGATTAAACGCTTCATAGCGCAATTATCCGACAAATGCCGACCAATGAACAAATTATTGCACAAGGGGGTCACATTTCATTGGGATGACGAGTGCCGATCGACCTTTGACGAAATCAAACAATACTTGGCTTCGCCGCCGTATTGGCACCGCCTAGACCAGGTGTGCCGTTCTACTTATACATCTCGAGCATGCGAGGTGGCACTGGCGCAATGCTAGCCCGGAAGAATGAACTTCACAAAGAACGAGGCTACTTACTATCTTAGCCGCACCCGGTCAGTTACGAACTTAACTATGCATACGTTGAGAAACTCTGCTTAGCAGTGGTGTTTGCTACAAAGAGGCTACGCCACTACATGCTGAGCAACACGACGTATGTTGTGTCTAAGGAGAATCCATTGCGATACATGATGAGTCGTACTTATCATAGTAGCCGCACGGCAAAATGGATCATGTTGTTGACGGAATTTGACATTGAGTTTATTGGGCAAAAATCTATAAAAGGACAAGTCATAGCCGATCAACTAGCAGAGGCTCCTCTTGAAGACGATCAGCCTCTAGTCATAGAACTACCCGATGATGAGGTCTTCCATGTCTCAGAATCGCCAGATTCGAAGAGCCCGAGTCTCGAGCCGACATAACCTTATTTTTTGATGGTTCTAAATGCGAGCAAGGTGGTGGCGCAGGAATTGTATTCTTCACACCGCAGAGCGCTCCAATGCCCCTGTCATTTAAATTAAACTTCCAGTGCACCAACAACAATGCAGAATATGAAGCCTTGCTCCTAGGTCTTTAGACAGCAATCGCCATGAACATCAAAATATTGAACATCTTTGGTGATTCGCTGTTAATCGTCAATCAAGTCAAAGGGGTATATCAATGCAAATGCCCAGTCCTAAAGGCCTATAAAGCCCTCGTGGATAAATTCCTGGCAAAACTTGAGTGGTATGACATCGAGGCACTCCCTCGATCATCGAATCATTTTGCGGACACAATGGCCTCCTTAGGGTCACTAATCCCGCAAGACCTTTCCGGTGATATAACAACCATTCAAGTCAAAACCTTATCGCAACCCGCGATGGAGCGCATAAGCTCAGACTTGACGCCAGGAATCCACATGATCCAGATCGAACCATCTTCGGATAAGTTCTTTCGAATCCGAGACTATTTGAAACACGCCAACTAGGGGTCTTTGTTCTCCCCCACTCCCATTAATAGCAACACAACGCTATTCTTACAAGTTCTATCCCAATCAGCATTTGTTAGGGAAGAACTCCAAAAGGGATTGGCTGTTCAAACTGTCGAGGTATCCGATCAACAAGATTGGTATTTACCCATAAGAGACTACCTCAAGTTAGGTAATCTACCCTTTGGATTGACGCAAGCCGCAAAACGAACATTCAAACAGAAGCGGCAAAATATGTCTTGATAGGAGACATTTTGTATCGTCGCAGCCTACGACGGAATTCTTCTTCGTTGCTTGGACCAAGCAAGAGTCCACTTGGGCGATCACCCAAGCGCATGACGGTACATGTGGCGGCCACTTCGGTGGTATGGCCATTGCAAAGCGCATTCTTCGCATGGGCTATTATTGGCCATCTTTAGAGCGAGATTGCTGCGCGTATGTCAAGAGGTGCGTAAAATGTCAACATCATGCCAATTTAATGCACGCACCTTCCCAAGCCCTACAGACAGTCCAGTCTGCTTGGCCATTTTCGCAGTGGGGCCTCGATCTAATCGGAAAGATCTCCCCTGCATCGTCAGGCCGTCACACGTTTATCATAACGGCCACAGAATATTTTACCAAATGGGTGGAAGCAATTCCGTTAACCTCTACGACAGGACCCCGCATTGCGGAGTTCATTTTGCATTACATCATATGTCGTTTTGGTATTCCATCCAAAATAATCTCGGATAATGGGCCATCATTCAAGAACAAAGACGTGCGTGCTTTAACCACAAAGTACAAAATTCAGCACAGCTTTTCAACACCCTATTATCCGCAAGCAAATGGGCAAGCAGAGGCGTCAAACAAAATGCTAGTCGCCATCCTTAAAAATACCGTCGCAGACAGTCATAAGGATTGGCACATACAAATCCCACTTGCCCTTTGGGCTTATCGCACTAGCATTCGGACGCCCACTGGGGCAACTCCGTTTTCACTAGTGTATGGCTCAGAGGCAGTAATGCCTCTCGAGTTGGAAATTCCTTCCCTCCGCATATCAATGCAAGAATTCATCGATGATGACACTGCACGGCAAGCCCGGTTAGACCAACTTACGTTGCTTGACGAAAGACGCGTTAATGCTCTCGAGCACTTACGTATCTATCAAGAGCGGCTTAAGAGAGCTTACAACATGAAAGTTCACCTAAGAGACTTTCGGGTTGGTGATCTGGTTCTGAAGGAAAACCAACAAAACTCTAATTTGCCGTCCCATATGAGAGACAAATTCACGGAAAATTGGCTAGGTCCTTATGTCATTGATAGCAAAATAGGACCAGGAACGTACAGGCTAGCTTCTCTTGACGGTATCAAGGAAACAGAACCCTTGAATATCAGTCATTTGCGACCATTTCATATCTAAGAAAGCCATGTACCAAAAAAAAAAAAAAAAACAAACAAAAAGCTCCAAGGATTATCCAATTCTTGTCAACCCAAAAAGCTCCAAGGATTATCGCAATCTCTTGGTCAATCCAAAAAGCTCCAAGGATTATCGCAATCTCTTGGTCAACCCAAAAATCTCCAAGGATTATCGCAATCTCTTGGTCAACCCAAAAAGCTCCAAGGATTATCGCAATATCTTGGTCAACCCAAAAAGCTCCAAGGATTATCGCAATCTCTTGGTCAATACAAAAAGCTCCAAGGATTATCGCAATCTCTTGGTCAATCCAAAAAGCTCCAAGGATTATCGCAATCTCTTGGTCAAACCAAAAAGCTCCAAGGATTATCGCAATCTCTTGGTCAAACCAAAAAGCTCCAAGGATTATCACAATCTCTTGGTCAACCCAAAACTCCAACAATTATCGCAATCGTTTGGTCAAAAAAATCAAGAAATTCAACAAAAACAAAACAACAAAAATCATCAAAAACAACAAAGATTTGCATCTCAATTCTAGGCATACTCGAATTCATCAAAAACAACAAAAAACACCAAGCATAACTTTTACCACACTACAGTCAGTGGTCTGGGAATGTACCAAGAGTTTCAGTGATTCAGTCATCATTTTCCTCTTTAGCCATGTAGTGTACCAAGTCGAACAGATTTTACGAAGGTAGAGTCATACTTGAAATACACCTTGTTACGTAACATCCCAACACAAATCAAAACACTAAAATTCCCAAATTGTGTGAACGAAAGATGAAACCTGCAAAATAATCTAGGTCACCACAAGCGAAACGGTTATCTTGCTCATCCCCCTATGCGAATGACCCCTAGAATGCTGAGAGTTGGCAAAAGGACAAGCATCCTCCCTACCCAATTCCCTAAGAATCCCTAAAGTTCTCAACGGTTGCAAAACACAAAAATTTGCAAAATGTCAAAACTCCAAATTTGACAAATATAGTGCACACATCAAAAGGCACAAACAACAGTGATTTTCATCACTCCATATCCCCAATCCCTTGCTCAAAAAAAAAAAAAAAAAATCAAAATAAACAAGTGATCTTATCACTACAAAAGAGCAAGTATCCCAATACAATTGAAAAAAAGAAGGGAGTTGACCTTGAATCCCTGGAACTCTCAGCATTCCGTAGGTCATAAGGCAAGCTTTTGTACCAATTTGGTTGATAGCCTATCGGTAATGTAAGTAAACCTCCCGCATGACGATATATCCGTCACATTAACTTGCGTACGGATCAATGTTTGCATGTGGATGAGCTAGCTTATGGCATCCTGGATTACAACGCAGATTAATCTTAGTACATACAACAAAGGAATTCGTGGAGCTAATTAGGTGATCCTCAGTACAGGTTCGGTTGAAAGCCCATCTGGCACTGGCGGTATCCTAACAAATACCACTAAATGAACTCAATTGCACACACAGGGATGTTAAATAACTCGGTCAAAAACAGGTCCGATTCATACCTTGTTCAAAAGTCTTGTAAGATAAAGTACAGTCATGGATAGTGAGATAAAACTGTCTAAATCTCAGAAAATCATACATTCATCCCAAAACCATCTGCGCTACTTATCATCCTTATGATACCATCAAAAAATACAAAAACAGAAAAAAACCAGGTAAATAAAGAGCTTCTTAAACAGCCTACAGTGCAATCACCACAAATATCATTCATCCATTTCAAATTTGCATATCACATAGACATCTAAAACATTTGCATTCATCATAACATCTGCATTCATCAAAATGAATAAACATGCATAACAAAAATCACATCATCACATGTACAAATCCAAAAATAAAACAGGTATATATATATATATATATCGTCAAAAAGATGCCCGCAGGCTACAAAACCGGTCCTCAGACCCCGCAAGCATATCCAAAAACCCAACCTAAGGCGTCGGCCACCATGATCACGCGGGATCGGTGCGACGGGAACTACCCCCCGTGGTGTGGGTCCGACGGGACCCTACGCGGGCGGCTACTGCTAGCCCCCGCATCATGCCTACTACCACCCCCTCATCTAACCGCTCGCGACGAGATGATGTTGATCGCTCGATCAAACTATCCCTCGTCCGTCGAGAAGATCTATTGATCGAAGGCTCAGGGAGCCGCCCGCCAAGGCGGATGACCTCCCTCTCCAAGTCTATCCGGTACAGACACCACTCTGCCTCTCGCCGATGATAGATAGACAATGCATCATCGCGCTGCGCCAAAACTCTATCCCGCTCTGCCAACTGAGCCCGTAGAAGATCCCTCTCCAGATCCCGCATCCGCAGCAGCTCTGTAAGTCGCGCAACCTCATCGCCTACATCCGACCCCACCTCCTCTCAGTATCGCCGGATGCATAGGACTCGCGGGGAAAGTAGCCTGCTCAGGCTCCAAATGCTCCTCCACATCCTGCATGTCCGGCTGCTCCGGAACACCCAAGTCCACATCCTCATCTCCCACATCCACCATGTCTGCATCATCCAACGGCCCCCCCAATCACCCCTTGTCGCCTCAGCATCCTCCACTGCCGCCTCCGCGCCTCCCAGTGGACCCTCTCCTCTCCAGTGCCGCAATACCCACCACGAGTCATACTCAGTGGTAGTACCGACGTCATCCACATCCAACACCTCAATCACCGCATCCGACTCCTCGCCCAATGGCACGAGGACCGGTGGCTCCAGATCCCTCTCATCTCCCCGACGTCGATAGCCTACGGGCTCACCAGGCAACCCCTGGCGCACCCCAAACTATCGTGTAACCCGGCGGTACGGAAAGAACTCATGCTCCGTCCCGTGCCGCCCAGTCAACCATCGCTCCCTCCGTACCCGTCGGAGCCACTCTCCAGCCTCAGGCCAGGCTGGACAGTCCGATAGGGATGCCAAAACACCTCCCCTGGAGTGAGCCATGAAAAGGCATCAATGTAGTGCTCAACGGCACCTGCCCATCGCCGACTTTGCCCCTGCTCTGCAGACCGTCGCCACAAAGCTGCATAACCAATCTCCTCATCCTCCATCGCTGCCCGAGTCGTCCACGGTAACCCGGTAGGCCTCTCAACAGCTATGTGCTGCCAACCCTAGCACTGCAACAGAAAACTGCAACTGACACCCTTCCGCTGTCGACAGCGGACCCCGTACAGCTCCCCGTAAAGCTATGCCAACAAAGTTTGTCCCCATCTCAGAATCAACGGTGCCTCTATCGGGCACTCTGCCAACTGCCACACCAAATCCAACGAGGTTCCACGGGAACCTCGCGCCTGACGAATCAGGGAGAAGAATGTTAGAAATGAGGCCCATCAAGAATGCGTGCCTCACTCCTAACACCCCCCTCTCCTTCCACCAGCTAACCAAAATCCCGCCAGCCTGGCAATCCGCCTCGACTGTCTCCACTGGGTCTGCTACACCCAGCTCCCCCCCATGCCCAAAACATCTCATAAGTATAGCAGTCCGCTGATCAAACGGAGATGTCCTAATAGGCAGACCATCTATCGGAATCCGAAGCAACCGATAGACGTCCTCAAGAGTCACAGTCATCTCCCCTATTGGGAGATGGAAAGTATTGGTCCACGGATCCCAAAGCTTGATCAGGGCCGTCAGATAGGCCTGATCCGAAACCACAGGCTCCAGTCGAGCCACCTGCTTGAGCCCAAGGGCATCAAGCCATTCCCAGTCATCATCGGTCAATGCCAACCGCGCCTCAGTAAAGGCAGCGGGTACACGGTACCGGCTCCTAACAACCTGCAAGCAAACAAAAATAATAATAAATAAATAAATATAACAGATCAAATTTTTAGTTCTAGGGTTTCTAACCTTAACTGTTAAACAAAAACATCACAAAAAATCTTAAAGTTTTGAAAAGCGTCAACACAAAAACAATGCATTAAGTTAAAGAAAAATAAACCCTAGGGTCACTTACAGGTCTCGCCTCGGCTCCGCCGCTCGAACCAATTTGTGCACTCATGATGGCAGAGAGAATTCCAGCAGCGCTTCGCTTCGCAGAATTACCTCCTCCTCCCAGAGCTCCAAAATCGCAAGAAAAAAAATGACACAAATGAGCCCAAAATCAAGTTTTGGCCCTTAAATAGGCCCTTTGCACTGGAATTCATCCTTGACTGGGACGAGCGCTCGATCAGCGCTCGTCCCACCCAGGGACGAATTCTCCAGCTGGAATTCGTCCCACCCAGGGACGAATTCAGGCCAGCACAAAAAAAAATCAACAAAAATGACTAAAAATGCACTAAAAACAGACAATAAAATTGCCTGACAGGATTGCAAATGCACCTGACAACATGGGCATACAAAATCGACATCGGGGTCACAAATTATCACTATCCTACTCCCTAAGAAGGCTACCATAGCCGGACCGCTCCACGGGAAGACAAATTTTTGACAATTTAATCCCAAAATGGTGTCACAAAAAAACAACAAAACAACAAAAAATGCAACACAAAACAAACAATAAACATTGCCAGACACAAGTGCTCTTGCACTTAACCTCTTGGCATAGCAAAATTGATGTCGGGGTTTGCATTGTCACTATCCTACTCCCGAAGAAGGCTACCATAGCCGGACCGCTCCACGGGAGGACGGATTGCCGACAATTCAATCACCAAATGGTGTCACAAAAACAACAAAAACAGTACAAAATTCAACAAAAACACAAGCAAAAACAATGCCGGACATAAGTGCTCTTGCACTTAACCTCTAGGCAAAGAAAATCGATGTCGAGGTCCAAATTATCGCTCTCCTAGTTCCCCAAGAAGGCTATCATAGCCGGACCGCTCCATCGGGAAATAGGTTTTCGATGATTTCACCTCATTATGACATCACCAAAAGGGTTAACACCCACCAAAAATAGGTCCATATGTTGGAAAAATTGCACACGCTTAACGGTAAACCCTCTAAAGGCACACCTTGCACAAGTCATCTTGGGTCAAGCGACTCGTCGCTTCTCTCACGAAGGTCATTCCCTCATCGATTCGTCGCTTGAGGGGGTAGTCACACTTAGTCACCAACCAACAATCACACACCCAATTAAGGAAAACGACATGCATTCAAAGAATCATTGACAAAGACAATCACGCTCCTGCTTGGGGCGATAAACAAGCAACAATCAAATCAATCAAACACTTGGCATTTCGTGAATCATGAACACAAGGTTCCCCCGAGGATAAAAACGCCCTTCACTTGTTCATGATCGATCAATGTCTAAGTTCAAGTCACACCTCACCAAAACAGGTTAATACTTGAAATCAAATTCCTTAGCTCGTCGAAGCAAGGATTCAAGAATGCATGCCCTTTCCATACTTGGGGCATCAAAAGTTGGTTAGGTTACCAAGAAACCCTAATCATTAGTGCTTTGGTTATCTATTTTTGCTCAGCACTGCGTCACCCGCAGCGCTTCCCAAAAAGGGGCATCTGTAGACACCAAAACAGCACCAATCCGATTATGTGACTGCAAACACTGATCGCTTTGACAAACACAGCCCCCATGGCAGCCCTCAGAGGTTAAACAGTGGTCTTAACCACTTTCATAGCAATTTTGTAAGGTCAAGAAGCAATTTGGCACACTTGGACACTTTGCCCAGTATTCGTCTCACCCAGGGACGAATTCAAAATAGAATCCGTCCCACCCCAGGATGAATTCTGAATCCGTCCCTGGGTGGGACGAATTCTAAGCTTAATGGGAAAAAAGGCAAATGGTGCCAAGTGGCAGCCCAGAACAGTCAGTTAAGGACTCCTGCCTTGCACGCGTGTGTAAGTGGACAGAGGGGCCGTTAGAAGACTGTTACAAAAAGCATTTATCAAAGCTCAAGTCAATGGAGGACTCCCCTCCCTCATGGGAAGACAAGACTGCCACATGGCGCCTATGGCCAACACATGGCATTTGTGCTTCCCTCCCAAAAGAGACCCCTTGGGTCTATAAAAGGTGGGACTTTTCTCACCCAAAATATACAAGTTGAAGGAGTTTTCAAGCAACGAAGTGCTCGCCGAATTGAAGACCCACTTGCATCCCTCTTGGTTCACCTTCCCACATCCACCAATCTCTTTTGCAAGGGAGGTTGTTGGGTGGCCTTTGGAAGCTCGAACCTTACCCAAATCCAACGCATGGACACCTGAACCAACCAATTCGCCGACCCCCAATCCTAAAAGGTTTTGGGCCCATCCCTGGTGGATTGGCTCCAAAATCGAGGGCCAACGGTGGGAGGCCCACTTGGGCACCCCCACCTCCCAAGTCCTATTTTTAGTTTTTGAGCATTTTAGATTATTTTTTAGATTGCATTTTGTGTTATTAGGTTTGATTAATCCATAGCTGCAATTTTGTAACTTTTGGTCAGATTCTAGGATGTTTTGTATTGCTTTGTCGTTTCGCTAACTTGCAGGTGTCAAGGTCAAATTCTCGAGGGTGGAGGCCAAATTGGGAAAATCCGACCATCTGGGTCATCCCAAAATGGCCCCAATTACATAACCCCCTATTTGCAGGCGTTTTGCGGGGTCTCGGGATCCGACATTGGAGCAGCAGCAGGTCGGTTTCTTCAACACAGAAGAATTCGTCCCACCCAGGGACGAATTACAGTCAGAATTCGTCCTGCCCAGGGACGAATTCCAGTTGAAGGTGGATTGGCCAGCTGCCTCAGTGGCAGTGGCCTTCTGGTAACTTTTCTTACCTTCTGTCAAGTTTTGAAGCAATTTGGATTCACTGTATTCACTGTTTCAGGCAAATATTTACATGCATATTTCGTTAGTTTTAGAGAGCAAACGCTTTTCATTTGCGGCAGGTGCTACTGACATCTTGGTTGTTTCTTTGTTCGCAGGAGAAGCAGCAGAGGTGAAGAACTCATCGACATCAGCGGCGGCATCATCTTGGCCCGCCCATTGCAATCGTGGGCACGCGGAAAGAGGAATCATTCAGTGATTGTAATCAAAGCTCTATTTGCGCTCCTAGCCCCTGAAAAGGGAGGAGACGTCATTGTAACAGAGATCAAGGGAAATTAATGAAAGGGCAGTGTTTTCTCTATTTGATTGTGTCTCTTCCAATGTGTTTCTTTTCCATTTCATGCAATTTACATTTCTAGGACTTAAGCGTACTTAATTTTGAATGCAATCGCACTTGGTGTTTCCTTTGCCCGAAATCTCATGCTTTCGGCGATCATGACAAAAAAGCAACAATCAAATCAATCAAACACTTGGCATTTCGTGAATCATGAACACAAGGTTCCCCCTGAGGATAAAAATGCCCTTCACTTTTTCATGAATGATCAATGTTTGAGTTCAAGTCACACCTCACCAAAATAGGTTAATACTTGAAATCAAATTCCTTAGCTCGTCGAAGCAAGGATTCAAGAATGCATGCCCTTTCCATGCTTGGGGCACCAAAAGTTGGTTAGGTTACCAAGAAACCCTAATCATTAGTGCTTTGGTTATCTATTTTTGCTCAGCACTGCATCACCCGTAGCGCTTCCCAAAAAGGGGCATCTATAGACACCAAAACAGCACCAATCCGATTATGTGATTGCAAACACTGATCGCTTTGACAAACACAGCCCCCAGGGCAGCCCTCAGAGGTTAAACAGTGGTCTTAACCACTTTCATAGCAATTTTGTAAGGTCAAGAAGCAATTTGGCACACTTGGACACTTTGCCCTAGTACTCGTCTCACCCCGGGACGAATTCAAAATAGAATCCGTCCCACCCCGAGACGAATTTTGAATCCGTCCCTGGGTGGGACGAATTCTAAGCTTAACGGGAAAAAAGGCAAATGGTGCCAAGTGGCAGCCCAGAACAGTCAGTTAAGGACTCCTGCCTTGCACGCGTGTGTAAGTGGACAGAGGGGCCATTAGAAGACTGTCACAAAAGGCATTTATCAAAGCTCAAGTCAATGGAGGACTCCCCTCCCTCATGGGAAGACAAGACTGCCACATGGCGCCTATGGCCAACACATGGCATTTGTGCTTCCCTCCCAAAAGAGACCCCTTGGGTCTATAAAAGGTGGGACTTTTCTCACCCAAAATATACAGGTTGAAGGAGTTTTCAAGCAACGAAGTGTCTGCCGAATTGAAGACCCACTTGCATCCCTTTTGGTTCACCTTCCCACATCCACCAATCTCTTTTGCAAGGGAGGTTGTTGGGTGGCCTTTGGAAGCTCGAACCTTACCCAAATCCAACGCATGGACACCTGAACCAACCAATTCGCCGACCCCACAATCCTAAAAGGTTTTGGGCCCATCCCTGGTGGATTGGCTCCAAAATCGAGGGCCAACGGTGGGAGGCCCACTTGGGCACCCCCGCACCTCCCAAGTCCTATTTTTAGTTTTTGAGCATTTTAGATTATTTTTTAGATTGCATTTTGTGTTATTAGGTTTGATTAATCCATAGCTGCAATTTTGTAACTTTTGGTCGGATTCTAGGATGTTTTGTATTGCTTTGTCGTTTCGCTAACTTGCAGGTGTCAAGGTCAAATTCCCGAGGGTGGAGGCCAAATTGGGAAAATCCGACCATCTGGGTCATCCCAAAATGGCCCCAATTACATAACCCCCCTATTTGCAGGCGTTTTGCAGGTCTCGGGATCCGACATTGGAGCAGCAGCAGGTCGGTTTCTTCAACACAGAAGAATTCGTCCCACCCAGGGACGAATTGCAGTCAGAATTCGTCCTGCCCAGGGACGAATTCCAATTGAAGGTGGATTTAGAGTTTGATTACAATCATTGAATGATTCCTCTTTTCGCGTGCCCATGATTGCAATGGGCGGGCCAAGATGATGCCGCCGCTGATGTCGATGAGTTCTTCGCCTTTGCTGCTTCTCCTACGAACAAAGAAATGACCAAGACGTCAGTAGCACCTGTTGCAAATGAAAAGCATTTACTCTTTAAAACTAACGAAATATGCATGTAAATATTTGCCTGAAACAGTAATTACAGTGAGTCCAAATGACTTCAAAACTTGACAGAAGGTAAGAAAAGTTACCGTAAGGCCATCGCCACCGAGACAACTGGCCAATCTACCTTCAATCGGAATTTGTCCCCGGGCAGGACGAATTCTAACTGTAATTCGTCCCTGGGTGGGATGAATTCTTCTGTGTTGAAGAAACTAACCTGCTGCTGCTCCAATGTCAGATCCCGAGACCTGCAAAATGCCTGCAAACAAGGGGGTTATGTAATTGGGGCCATTTTGGGACGACCCAGATGGTCGGATTTTCCCAATTTGGCCTCCACCCTCGGGAATTTGACCTCGACACTTGCAAGTTAGCGAAATGACAAAGCAATACAAAACATCCTAGAATCTGACCAAAAGTTACAAAATTGCATCTATGGATTAATCAAACCTAGTAACACAAAATGCAATCTAAAAAATAATCTAAAATGCTCAAAAACTAAAAATAGGACTTGGGAGGTGCGGAGGTGCCCAAGTGGGCCTGCCACCGTTGGCCCTCGATTTTGGAGCCAATCCACCAAGGATGGGCCCAAAACCTTTTAGGATTGGGGGGTCGGCGAATTGGTTGGTTCAGGTGTCCATGCGTTGGATTTGGGTAAGGTTCGAGCTTCCAAAGGCCACCCAACAACCTCCCTTGCAAAAGAGATTGGTGGATGTGGGAAGGTGAACCAAAAGGGATGCAAGTGGGTCTTCAATTCGGCAAGCACTTCGTTGCTTGAAAACTCCTTCAACCTCGTCTATTTTGGGTGAGAAAAGTCCCACCTTTTATAGACCCATGGGGTCTCTTTTGGGAGGGAAGCACAAATGCCATGTGTTGGCCATAGGCGCCATGTGGCGTCTTGTCTTCCCATGAGGGAGGGGAGTCCTCCATTGACTCGAGCTTTGATAAATGCTTTTTGTAACGCTCTTCTAATGGCCCCTCTGTCCACTTACACATGCGTGCAAGGTAGGAGCCCTTAACTGACTGTTTCGGGCTGCCACTTGGCACCATTTGCCTTTTTTCCCGTTAAGCTTAGAATTCGTCCCACCTAGGGACGGATTCAAAATTCATCCTGGGGTGGGACGGATTCTATTTTGAATTCATCCCGGGGTGAGACGAGTACTGGGCAAAGTGTCCAAGTGTGCCAAATTGCTTCTTGACCTTACAAAATTGCTATGAAAGTGGTTAAGACCACTGTTTAACCTCTGAGGGCTGCCCTGGGGCTGTGTTTGTCAAAGCGATTAGTGTTTGCAGTCACATAATCGGATTGGTGCTGTTTTGGTGTCTACAGATGCCCCTTTTTGGGAAGCGCTGTGGGTGACGCAGTGCTGAGCAAAAATAGATAACCAAAGCACTAATGATTAGGGTTTCTTGGTAACCTAACCAATTTTTGATGCCCCAAATATGGAAAGGGCATGCATTCTTGAATCCTTGCTTCTGACGAGCTAAGGAATTTGACTTCAAGTATTAACCTGTTTTGGTGAGGTGTGACTTGAACTTAGACATTGATCAGTCATGAACAAGTGAAGGGCATTTTTATCCTCAGGGGGAACCTTGTGTTCATGATTCACGAAATGCCAAGTGTTTGATTGATTTGATTGTTGCTTGTTTACTGCCCCAAGCAGGAGCGTGATTGTATTTGTCAATGATTCTTTGAATGCATGTCGTTTTCCTTAATTGGGTGTGTGATTGTTGGTTGGTGACTAAGTGTGACTACCCCCTCAAGCGACGAATCGATGAGGGAATGACCTTCGTGAGAGAAGCGACGAGTCGCTTGACCCAAGATGACTTGTGCAGGTGTGCCTTAAAGGGTTTACCGTTAAGCGTGTGCAATTTTTCCAACATATGGACCTATTTTTGGTGGGTGTTAACCCTTTTGGTGATGTCATAATGAGGTGAAATCGTCGAAAACCTATTTCCCGTGGAGCGGTCCGGCTATGATAGCCTTCTTGGGGAATTAGGAGAGCAATAATTTGGACCTCGACATCGATTTTCTTTTCCTAGAGGCTAAGTGCGAGAGCACTTGTGTCCGGCATTATTTTTGCTGTGTTTTTGTTGAATTTTGTACTATTTTTGTTGTTTTTGTGACACCATTTGGTGATTGAATTGTCGGAAATCCATCCTCCCGTGGAGCGGTCCGGATATGGTAGCCTTCTTCGGGAGTAGGATAGTGACAATGCAAACCCCGACATCAATTTTGCTATGCCAAGAGGCTAAGTGCAAGAGCACTTGTGTCTGGAAATGTTTATTGTTTGTTTTGTGTTGCTTTTTTTTTGTTGTTTTGATTTTCTTTGATCTTGTGCATGATGGTTGATGAATATGGATGTATGCATATTGATTTATTTTGATGGATGCATATGCTATGATGAATGCAAATGGTTTTGATTTATATGTGATATGCAGATATGAAATGGATGAATGGGATTTGTGATGTTTGGCTATGGCACCATAGACTGTTTAGAGCTCTGTTATTTTGTTTTTAGGCGACTGCTGTGATGTATGGCTCTACATGTATACATGGTTTTTCTGTTTTTGTATTTTTTTATGGTATTTGCAAAGATGAAAAGTAGCGCAGTTGGTTTAGAAATGTAGCTAAGGTTTTCTGAGACTCAGACGGTTTTAGCTCACTAGCCACGATTGTACTTTATCTTACAAGACTTTTGACCAAGGTATGAATCGGACTTGTTTTTGACCAAGTTATTTCACATCCCTATGTGTGCAATTGATTTCATTTATGTGGTATTTGTCAGGATACCGCCGTTGCCGATGGGCTTTCAACCGAACGTGTACTTAGGATCACCTAATTAGCTCCACGAATTCCTTTGTTGTATGTACTAAGATTAATCTGCGGTGTAATCCAGGATGTCATAAGCTAGCTCATCCACATGCAAACATTGATCTGTACGTAAGTTAATGTGACAGATATATCGTCATGCGGGAGGTTTACTTCTATTATCGATAGGCTATCAACCAAATTGGTACTGAAGCTTGCCTTATGACCTATAGAATGCTGAGAGTTCCAAGGATTCAAGGTCAACTCCCTTATTTTCTTCAATTGTATTGGGATACTTGCTCGTTTGTAGTGATAAGATCACTATTTATTTTGATTTGTTTTTATTTTGAGCAAGGGATTGGGGATATGTAGTGATGAAAATCACTATCGTTTGTGCCCTTTGATGTGTGCACTATATGATGTCAAATATTTGATTTTTGACGTTTTGCAAATTTTTGATGTTTTGCAACTATTGAGAACTAGGGATTCTTAGGGAATTGGGTAGGGAGGATGCTTGTCCTTTTGCCAAATCTCAGCATTCTAGGGGTCACTCGCACAAGGGGATGAGAAAGATAACTGTTTCGCTTGTGGTGACCTAGATTATTTTGCAGGTTTCGTCTTTCGTTCACACAATTTGGGAATTTTAGTGTTTTGATATGTGTTGGGATGTTGCGTAACAAGGTATATTTCAAGTATGACTCTACCTTCGTAAAATCTGTTCGACTTGATACACTACATGGCTAAAGAGGAAAATGATGACTGAATCACTGAAATTCTTGGTACATTCCCGGACCACTGACTGTAGTGTGGTAAAAGTTATGCTTGGTGTTTTTGTTGTTTTTGTAACATGAGACAATGCGGAACAAGGTGGACTATCAGAGCTATTGCAGCTTATGGTGCCTTTGACCTGTATGACTACAAATATGCAATGTATGGATGCAATTCTTAATGCAACTATATATTTTTATATTTTTGAAGGATTGTTTTTGGTGAAGGTGAAGATGAGGTGCGAGAATATTAATTTTTTTGATGAATTTGAGTATGCCTAGAATTGAGATGCAAATGTCTGTTGTTTTTGATGATTTTTGTGGTTTTGTTTTTTGAATTTTTTGATTTTTTTGATTTTTTTTGACCAAGCGATTGCGATAATCGTTGGAGCTTTTTGGGTTGACCAAGAGATTGCGATAATCCTTGGAGCTTTTTGTATTGACCAAGAGATTGCGATAATCCTTGGAGCTTTTTGGTGACCAAGATATTGCGATAATCCTTGGATCTTTTTGGGTTGACCAAGAGATTGCGTTAATCCTTGGAGCTTTTTGTATTGACCAAGAGATTGTGATAATCCTTGGAGCTTTTTGGAGAAAATGACAAAATGCGTAGATTTTTTTATCTTTGTTTTTAATGATTTTTTTTGTCTACACTAAACAGAATTAAACACACACATTCACAAAACCATGATTATCTCTTTTAAGGATTCTTGGTGTGCCCTAGACTGGTTTAGTGCATTTTGGTGTTTTGTTTTGTTTTTGTAGGTTTTGAAGATCGTTTAAATGCATTATGACGACTCATATAACTCCCAAAACGGTAGCCCCTTCAATATACCAACCAGGCCGATATACCAACCTCTCTATATACCCGCCCTTACGAGAGGGAGACTATAGGTACGTGAGAGCAGAAGGTGCGTGATACGTAGGCGGTACGGAAGGGGGATTGTCCTGTTAATGGCACCTACCATAGAAAACTTATCCTCGCGCGCATGGGAATCACCCCAGTGACACTCGGTCTGTCTTCATCAGGATTTACGCCTAACAACAGTTGAAAATCGAGAAATGGATGCAAATCAAGCCAAGGTGGTGATGAAATCCACCAATGGTCTTGATCAAGGGCTGGGGTCTTATGACCAGCTCCTTGGTTTAAAATTGTTTCGTGATGTGTGTGGGATTCGTTTTATTCAACAAAAATGAAACAAGCATACATGAATTTTTTCTAATGCAATGCAGGATTAAATGAAAACAATTAAAGAAACAGAAACAGAAACAGAAAATTTAACAGAGATGATAAAAATCCCTACCTCTTCTCTGCCTACTCCAGTTGCTTCTGAATTTCTGCTCTAAAAATCCACAGACAGGAATTCGTCCCTCTGGGAGACGAATTGCAGAACAGAATTCGTCCCTCCCAGAGATGAATTTGAATTCGTCCCAGGGTCAGACGAATTACAAAAAAGAATTCGTCCCTGTCAGAGACGAATAGCAGTCTGCAAAAAAAAAAAATGTACCTGTCAAGCACAAACACAAAACTTTGATCAATTTTCTATGATTTCAAAAACCAGGGAACAGAGTCCCACCGTGATCGCCACTGAAAGCACGAGATTTCGGGCAAAGGAAACACCAAGTGCGATTGCATTCAAAATTAAGTACGCTTAAGTCCTAGAAATGTAAATTGCATGAAATGGAAAAGAAACACATTGGAAGGGAGACAAAATCAAATAGAGAAATCACAGCCCTTTCATTCAAATATCCTTATCTCTCGGTTACAATGACGTCTCCTCCCTTTTTAGGGGCTAGGAGCGTCAAATAGTGTCATTGATTACAATGTGCGATTTAGTCTTCCTCCTTCCGCGTGCCCACGATTGCAATGGGCGGGCCAAGATGATGCCGCCACTGATGTCGATGAGTTCTTCACCTCCGCTGCTTCTCCTGCGAACAAAGAAACAACCAAGATGTCAGTAGCACCTGTCGCAAATGAAAAGCGTTTGCTCTCTAAAACTAACGAAATATGCATGTAAATATTTGCCTGAAACAGTGAATTACAGTGAGTCCAAATGGCTTCAAAACTTGACAGAAGGTAAGAAAAGTTACCAGAAGGCCACTACCACTGAGACAGCTGGCCAATCAACCTTCAACTGGAATTCGTCCCTGGGCAGGATGAATTTTGACTGTAATTCGTCCCTGGGTGGGACGAATTCTTCTGTGTTGGGGAAACCGACCTGCTACTGCTCCAATGTCGGATCCCGAGACCTGCAAAACGCCTGCAAATAGGGGGGTTATGTAATTGGGGCCATTTTGGGACGACCCAGATGGTCGGATTCTCCCAATTTGGCCTCCACCCTCGGGAATTTGACCTCGACACCTGCAAGTTAGCGAAACGACAAAGCAACACAAAACATACTAGAATCTGACCAAAAGTTACAAAATTGTAGCTATGGATTAATCAAACCTAATAACACAAAATGCAATCTAAAAAGTAATCTAAAATGCTCAAAAACTAAAAATAGGACTTGGGAGGTGCGGGGGTGCCCAAGTGGGCCTCCCACCGTTGGCCCTCGATTTTGGAGCCAATCCACCAGGGATGGGCCCAAAACCTCTTAGGATTGGGGGGTCGGCGAATTGGTTGGTTCAGGTGTCCATGTGTTGGATTTGGGTAAGGTTCGAGCTTCCAAAGGCCACCCAACAACCTCCCTTGCAAAAGAGATTGGTGGATGTGGGAAGGTGAACCAAAAGGGATGCAAGTGGGTCTTCAACTCGGCAGCACTTCGTTGCTTGAAAACTCCTTCAACCTGTCTATTTTGGGTGAGAAAAGTCCCACCTTTTATAGACCCATGGGGTCTCTTTTGGGAGGGAAGCACAAATGCCATGTGTTGGTCATAGGTGCCATGTGGCAGTCTTGTCTTCCCATGAGGGAGGGGAGTCCTCCATTGACTTGAGCTTTGATAAATGCCTTTTGTGACAGTCTTCTAACGGCCCCTCTCTCCACCTACACACGCGTGCAAGGCAGGAGTCCTTAACTGACCGTTCTGGGCTGCCACTTGGCACCATTTGTCTTTTTGCCCGTTAAGCTTAGAATTCGTCCCACCCAGGGACGGATTCGGAATTCGTCCTGGGGTGGGACGGATTCTATTTTGAATTCGTCCCGGGTGAGACGAGTACTGGGCAAAGTGTCCAAGTGTGCCAAATTGCTTCTTGACCTTACAAAATTGCTATGAAAGTGGTTAAGACCACCGTTTAACCTCTGAGGGCTGCCCTGGGGGCTGTGTTTGTCAAAGCGATCAGTGTTTGCAGTCACATAATCGGATTGGTGCTGTTTGGGACGCCAAAACCACAGAAAAAACAGAAAGAAGAAACAATTAAGAGACACAAGCAAAAGAAAACAAGCCCCAAACCCACAAGACGCCCCCCGGGGGCTAGGAGCGCAAATAGAGTTTAATTACAATCACTGAATGATTCCTCCTTCCGCGTGCCCACGATTGCAATGGGGGGGCCAAGATGATGCCGTCGCTGATGTCGATGAGTTCCTAACCTCCGCTGCTTCTCCTACGAACAAAGAAATAACCAAGATGTCAGTAGCATCTACCGCAAATGAAAAGCGTTTGCTCTCTAAAACTAACGAAATATGCATGTAAATATTTGCCTGAAACAGTAATTACAGTGAGTCCAAATGGCTTCAAAACTTGACAGAAGATAAGAAAAGTTACCAGAAGGCCACTACCACTGAGACAACTGGCCAATCAACCTTCAACTGGAATTCGTCCCTGGGCAGGACGAATTTTGACTGCAATTCGTCCCTAGGTGGGACGAATTCTTCTGTGTTGAAGAAACCGACTCGTCGCTGCTCCAATGTCGGATCCCGAGACCTGCAAAACGCCTGCAAATAGGGGGGTTATGTAATTGGGGCCATTTTGGGACGACCCAGATGGTCGGATTCTCCCAATTTGGCCTCCACCCTCGAGAATTTGACCTCGACACCTGCAAGTCAGCGAAACGACAAAGCAACACAAAACATACTAGAATCTGACCAAAAGTTACAAAATTGCAGTTATGGATTAATCAAACCTAATAACACAAAATGCAATCTGAAAAGTAATCTAAAATGCTCAAAAACTAAAAATAGGACTTGGGAGGTGCGGGGGTGCCCAAGTGGGCCTCCCACCGTTGGCACTTGATTTTGGAGCCAATCCACTAGGGATGGGCCCAAAACCTCTTAGGATTGGGGGGTCGGCGAATTGGTTGGTTCAGGTGTCCATGTGTTGGATTTGGGTCAGGTTCGAGCTTCCAAAGGCCACCCAACAACCTCCCTTGCAAAAGAGATTGGTGGATGTGGGAAGGTGAACCAAAAGGGATGCAAGTGGGTCTTCAACTCGGCAAGCACTTCGTTGCTTGAAAACTCCTTCAACCTGTATATTTTGGGTGAGAAAAGTCCCACCTTTTATAGACCCATGGGGTCTCTTTTGGGAGGGAAGCACAAATGCCATGTGTTGGCCATAGGTGCCATGTGGCAGTCTTGTCTTCCCATGAGGGAGGGGAGTCCTCCATTGACTTGAGCTTTGATAAATGCCTTTTGTGATAGTATTCTAACGGCCCCTCTGTCCACCTACACACGCGTGCAAGGCAGGAGTCCTTAACTGACTGTTCTGGGCTGCCACTTGGCACCATTTGTCTTTTTGCCCGTTAAGCTTAGAATTCGTCCCACCCAGGGATGGATTCAGAATTCGTCCCGGGGTGGGACGGATTCTATTTTGAATTCGTCCCTGGGTGAGACGAATACTGGGCAAAGTGTCCAAGTGTGCCAAATTGCTTCTTGACCTTACAAAATTGCTATGAAAGTGGTTAAGACCACTGTTTAACCTCTGAGGGCTGCCCTGGGGGCTGTGTTTGTCAAAGCGATCAGTGTTTGCAGTCACATAATCGGATTGGTGCTGTTTTGGTGTCTACAGATGCCCCTTTTTGGGAAGCACTGCGGGTGATGCAGTGCTGAGCAAAAATAGATAACCAAAGCACTAATGATTAGGGTTTCTTGGTAACCTAACCAACTTTTGATGCCCCAAGTATGGAAAGGGCATGCATTCTTGAATCCTTGCTTCTGACGAGCTAAGGAATTTGATTTCAAGTATTAACCTGTTTCGGTGAGGTGTGACTTGAACTCAGACATTGATCATCATGAACAAGTGAAGGGCGTTTTTATCCTCAGGGGGAACCTTGTGTTCATGATTCACGAAATGCCAAGTGTTTGATTGATTTGATTGTTGCTTGTTTACTGCCCCAAGTAGGAGCGTGATTGTCTTTGTCAATGATTATTTGAATGCATGTCGTTTTCATTAATTGGGTGTGTGATTGTTGATTGGTGACTAAGTGTGACTACCCCCTCAAGCGACGAATCGATGAGGGAATGACCTTCGTGAGAGAAGCGACGAGTCGCTTGACCCAAGATGACTTGTGTAAGGTTGCCTTTAGAGGGTTTACCGTTAAGCGTGTGCAATTTTTTCCAACATATGGACCTATTTTTGGTGGGTGTTAACCCTTTTGGTGATGTCATAATGAGGTGAAATCGTCGAAAACCTATTTCCCGTGGAGCGGTCCGGCTATGATAGCCTTCTTGGGGAACTAGGAGAGCGATAATTTGGACCTCGACATCGATTTTCTTTGCCTAGAGGTTAAGTGCAAGAGCACTTATGCCCGACAATGTTTTTGCTATGTTTTTGTTGAATTTTGTACTGTTTTTGTTGTTTTTGTGACACCATTTGGTGATTGAATTGTCGGCAATCCGTCCTCCCGTGGAGTGGTCCGGCTATGGTAGCCTTCTTCGGGAGTAGGATAGTGACAATGCAAACCCCGACATCAATTTTGCTATGCCAAGAGGTTAAGTGCAAGAGTACTTGTGTCTGGCAATGTTTATTGCTTGTTTTGTTTTGCATTTTTTGTTGTTTTGTTGTTTTTTGTGACACCATTTTGGGATTAAATTGTCAAATATTTGTCTTCCTATGGAGTGGTCCGGCTATGGTAGCCTTCTTAGGGAGTAGGATAGTGATAATTTGTGATCCCGATGTCATTTTTGTATGCCCATGTTGTCAGTTGCATTTGCAATCCTATCAGGCAATTTTATTGTCTATTTTTTAGTGCATTTTTAGTCATTTTTGTTGATTTTTTTTTGTGCTGGCCTGAATTCATTTCTGGGTGGGACGAATTCCAGCTGGAGAATTCGTCCCTGGGTGGGACGAGCGCTGATCAGAGTGCTCGTCCCAGTCAAGGATGAATTCCAGTGCAAAGGACCTATTTAAGGGCCAAAACTTGATTTTGGGCTCATTTGTGTCATTTTTTTCTTGCGATTTTGGAGCTCTGGGAGGAGGAGGTAATTCTGCGAAGCGAAGCGCTGCTGGAATTCTCTCTGCCATCATGAGTGCACAAACTGGTTCGAGCGGCGGAGCCGAGGCGAGACCTGTAAGTGACCCTAGGGTTTATTTTGCTTTAATTTAATGCATTGTTTTTGTGTTGACGCTTTTCAAAACTTTAAGATTTTTTTTTTTTTTGTGATGTTTTTGTTTAACAGTTAAGGTTAGAAACCCTAGAACTGAAAATTTGATCTGTTATGTTTATTTATTTTTTTTATTTTTTTTGTGCTTGCAGGTTGTTAGGAGCCGGTACCGTGTACCCGCTGCATTTACTGAGGCGTGGTTGGCATTGACCGATGATGACTGGGAATGGCTTGATGCCCTTGGGCTCAAGCAGGTGGCTCGACTGGAGCCTATGGTTTTGGATCAGGCCTATCTGATGGCCCTGATCAAGCTTTGGGATCCATGGACTAATACTTTCCATCTCCCGACAGGGGAGATGACTGTGACTCTTGAGGACGTCTATCGGTTGCTTCGGATTCCGATAGATGGTCTGCCTATTAGGACATCTTTGTTTGATTAGCGAACTGCTATACTTACGAGATTTTTTGGGCATGGGGGGGAGCTGGGTGTAGCAGACCCAGTGGAGACAACCGAGGCGGATTGCCAGGCTGGCGGGATTTTGGTTAGCTGGTGGAAGGAGAGGGGGGTGTTAGGAGTGAGGCACGCATTCTTGATGGGCCTCATTTCTAACATTCTTCTCCCTGATTCGTCAGGCGTGAGGTTCCCGTGGAACCCGCTGGATTTGGTGTGGCAGTTGGCAGAGTGCCCGATAGAGGCACCGTTGATTCTAAGATGGGGACAGACTTTGTTGGCACAGCTTTACGGGGAGCTGTATGGGGTCCGCTGTCGACAGCGGAAGGGTGTCAGTTGCAGTTTTCTATTGCAATGCTGGGGTTGGCAGCACATAGCTATTGAGAGGCCTGCAGGGTTATCGTGGATGACTCGGGTGACGATGGAGGATGAGGAGATTGGTTATGTAGCTTTGTGGCGACGGTCTGCGGAGTAGGGGCAGATTCGACGATGGGCAGGTGCCGTTGAGCACTACATTGATGCCTTTTCATGGCTCACTCCAGGGGAGGTATTTTGGTGTCCCTATCGGGACCTGTCCAGCCTGGCCTGAGGCTGGAGAGTGGCTCCGACGGGTGCGGAGGGAGCGATGGTTGACTGGGCGACACGGGACGGAGCATGAGTTCTTTCCATACCACCGGGTTACATGATAGTTTGGGGTGTGCCAGGGGTTTCCTGGTGAGCCCGTAGGCTATCGGCGTCGAGGAGATGAGAGGGATCTGGAGCCACCGATCCTCGTGCCATTGGGCGAGGAGTCGGATGTGGTGATTGAGGTGTTGGATGTGGATGACGTCGATACTACCACTGAGTATGACTCGTGGTGGGTATTGCAGCGCTGGAGAGGAGAGGGTCCACTGGGAGGCACGGAGGCGGTAGTGGAGGATGCTGAGGTGGCAGGGGGTGATTGGGGGGGGTCATTGGATGATGCAGACATGGTGGATGTGGGAGATGAGGATGTGGACTTGGGTGTTTCGGAGCAGTCGGACATGCAGGATGTGGAGGAGCATTTGGAGCCTGAGTAGGCTACTATCCTCACGAGTCCTATGCATCCGACAGATACAGAGGAGGTGGGGTCGGATGTAGGTGATGAGGTTGCATGACTTACAGAGCTGCTACGGATGCGGGATCTAGAGAGGGATATTCTTCGGGCTCAGTTGGCAGAGCGGGATAGAGTTTTGGCGCAGCGCGATGATGCATTGTCTATCTATCATCGACGAGAGGCAGAGTGGTGTCTGTACCGGATAGACTTGGAGAGGGAGGTCATCCGCCTTGGCGGGCGGCTCCCTGAGCCTTCGATCAGCAGATCTTCTCGACGAACGAGGGATAGTTTGACTGAGCAGTCAACATCATCTCGTCGCAGGCGGTTAGATGAGGGGGGTGGTAGTAGGCATGATGCGGGGGCTAGTAGTAGCCACCCTGCAGGGTCCCGTAGGACCCACACCACGGGGGGTAGTTCCCGTCGCACCGATCCTACGTGATCATGGTGGTCGACACCTTAGGTTGGGTTTTTGGATATGCTTGCGTGGTCTGAGGACCGGTTTTGTAGCTTGCGGGCATCTTTTTGATGATATATATAGATATATATACCTGTTTTATTTTTGAATTTGTACATGTGATGATGTGATTTTTGTTATGCATGTTTATTCATTTTGATGAATGCAGATGTTATGATGAATGCAAATGTTTTAGATGTCTATGTGATATGCAAATTGAAATGGATGAATGATATTTGTGGTGATTGCACTGTAGGCTGTTTAAGAAAATTTTTATTTATCTGGTTTTTTTCTGTTTTTGTATTTTCTGATGGTATCATAAGGATGATAAGTAGCGCAGATGGTTTTGGGATGAATGTATGATTTTCTGAGATTCAGACAGTTTTATCTCATTATCCATGACTGTACTTTATCTTACAAGACTTTTGAACAAGGTATGAATCGGACCTATTTTTGACCGAGTTATTTAACATCCCTGTGTGTGCAATTGAGTTCATTTAGTGGTATTTGTTAGGATACCGCCAGTGCTAGGTGGGCTTTCAACCGAACCTGTACTGAGGATCACCTAATTAGCTCCATGAATTCCTTTGTTGTATGTACTAATATTAATCTGTGTTGTAATCCAGGATGCCATAAGCTAGCTCATCCACATGCAAACATTGATCTGTACGCAAGTTAATGTGACAGATATATCGTCATGTGGGAGGTTTACTTCTGTTACCGATAGGCTATCAACCAAATTGGTACAAAAGCTTGCCTTATGACCTACAGAATGCTGAGAGTTCCAGGGATTCAAGGTCAACTCCCTTCTTTTTTTCAATTGTATTGGGATACTTGCTCTTTTGTAGTGATAAGATCACTGTTTATTTTGATTTGATTTTTTTTTTTTTTTTTTTTTTGAGCAAGGGATTGGGGATATGGAGTGATGAAAATCACTATTGTTTGTGCCTTTTGATGTGTGCACTATATTTGTCAAATTTGGAGTTTTGACATTTTGCAAATTTTTGTGTTTTGCAACTGTTGAGAACTTTAGGGATTCTTAGGGAATTGGGTAGGGAGGATGCTTGTCCTTTTGCCAACTCTCAGCATTCTAGGGGTCATTCGCACAGGGGGATGAGCAAGATAACCATTTCACTTGTGGTGACCTAGATTATTTTGTAGGTTTCATCTTTCGTTCACACAATTTGGGAATTTTAGTGTTTTGATTTGTGTTGGGATGTTACGTAACAAGGTGCATTTCAAGTATGACTCTACCTTTGTAAAATCCGTTCGACTTGGTACACTACATGGCTAAAGAGGAAAATGATGACTGAATCACTGAAACTCTTGGTACATTCCCAGACCACTGACTGTAGTGTGGTAAAAGTTATGCATGGTGTTTTTTTTGTTTTTGATGAATTCGAGTATGCCTAGAATTGAGATGCAAATCTCTGTTATTTTTGATGATCTTTGTTGTTTTGTTTTTATTGAATTTCTTGATTTGTTTGACCAAACGACTGCGATAATCATTGGAGCTTTTTGGGTTGACCAAGAGATTGTGATAATCCTTGGAACTTTTTGTGTTGACCAAGAGATTACGATAATCCTTGGAACGTTTTGGGTGACCAAGAGATTGCGATAATCCTTGGAGCTTTTTTGGTTGACCAAGAGATTGCGATAATACTTGGAGCTTTTTGTATTGACCAAGAGATTGCGATAATCCTTGGAGCTTTTTGGTTGACCAAGAGATTGCGATAATCCTTGGAGCTTTTTGGTTGACCAAGAGATTGCGATAATCCTTGGAGCTTTTTGTATTGACCAAGAGATTGCGATAATCCTTGGAGCTTTTTGGGTTGACCAAGAGATTGCGATAATCCTTGGAGCTTTTTGGGTTGACCAAGAGATTGCGATAATCCTTGGAGCTTTTTGGTGACCAAGAGATTGCGATAATCCTTGGAGCTTTTTGTTTGTTTTTTTTTTTTTTTGGTACATGGCTTTCTTAGATATGAAATGGTCGCAAATGACTGATATTCAAGGGTTTTGTTTCCTTGATACCATCAAGAGAAGCTAGCCTATACGTTCCCGGTCCTATTTTGCTATCAATGACATAAGGACCTAGCCAATTTGTCGTGAATTTGTCTCTCATATGGGACGGAAAATTAGAGTTTTGTTGGTTTTCCTTCAAAACCAGATCACCAACCCGAAAGTCTCTTAGGTGAAGTTTCATGTTGTAAGCTCTCTTAAGCCACTCTTGATAGATACGTAAGTGCTCGAGAGCATTAACGCGTCTTTTGTCAAGCAACGTAAGTTGGTCTAACCGGGCCTGCCGTGCAGTGTCATCATCGATGAATTCCTGCATTGATATGCGGAGGGAAGGAATTTCCAACTCGAGAGGCATTACTGCCTCTGAGCCATACACTAGTGAAAACGGAGTTGCCCTAGTGGGTGTTCGAATGCTAGTGCGATAAGCCCAAAGGGCAAGTGGGATTTGTATGTGCCAATCCTTATGACTTTCTGCGACGGTATTTTTAAGGATGGCGACTAGCATTTTGTTTGACGCCTCTGCTTGCCCATTTGCTTGCGGATAATAGGGTGTTGAAAAGCTGTGCTGAATTTTGTACTTTGTGATTAAAGCACGCACGTCTTTGTTCTTGAATGATGGCCCATTATCCGAGATTATTTTGGTTGGAATACCAAAATGACATATGATGTAATGCAAAATGAACTCCGCAATGCGAGGTCCTGTCGTAGAGGTTAACGGAATTGCTTCCACCCATTTGGTAAAATATTTTATGGCCGTTATGATAAACGTGTGACGGCCTGACAATGCAGGGGAGATATTTCCGATTAGATCGAGGCCCCACTACAAAAATTGCCAAGCAGACTGGACTGTATGTAGGGCCTGGGAAGGTGTGTGCATCAAATTGGCATGATGTTGACACTTTACGCACCTCTTGACATACGCACAGCAATCTCGCTCTAAAGATGGCCAATAATAGCCCATGCGAAGAATGCGCTTTGCAATGGCCATACCATTGAAGTGGCCGCCACATGTACCGTCATGCGCTTGGGTGACTGCCCAAGTGGACTCTTGCTGGTCCAAGCAACGAAGAAGAATTCCGTCGTAGTTGCGACGATACAAAATGTCTCCTATCAAGACATATTTTGCCGCTTTCTGTTTGAATGTTCGTTTTGCGGCTTGCGTCAATCCAAAGGGTAGATTACCTAACTTGAGGTAGTCTCTTATTGGTAAATACCAGTCCTGTTGATCGGATACCTCGACAGTTTGAACAACCAATCCCTTTTGGAGTTCTTCCCTAACAAATGTTGATTGGGATAGAACTTGTAAGAATAGCGTTGTGTTGCTATTAATGGGAGTGGGGGAGAACAAAGACCCCCAGTTGGCATGTTTCAAATAGTCTCGGATTCGAAAGAACTTATCCGAAGATGGTTCGATCTGGATCATGTGGATTCCTGGCGTCAAGTCTGAGCTTGCGCGCTCCATCACGGGTTGAGATAAGGTTTTGACTTGAATAGTTGTTATATCACCGAAAAGGTCTTGCGGGATTAGTGACCCTAAGGAGGCCATTGTGTCCGCAAAATGATTCGATGATCGAGGGAGTGCCTCGATGTCATACCACTCAATTTTTTCCAGGAATTTATCCATGAGGGCTTTATAGGCTTTTAGGACTGGGCATTTGCATTGATATACCCCTTTGACTTGATTGACGATTAACAGCGAATCACCAAAGATGTTCAGTCTTTTGATGTTCATGGCGATTACTGTCTGAAGACCTAGGAGCAAGGCTTCATAAAAGCACGAAGCATGAGATTTCATGCAATTTACATTTCTAGGACTAAAGCGTACTTGATTTTGAAAGCAATCGCACTTAGTGTTTCCTTTTCCCGGAATCTCGTGCTTTCAAAGTTGAATAAAGCACAAGATTCAGCAGGTCAGTTTCTTTTGATGTCCCATCGTGATCGCCACTGAAAGCACGAGATTTCGGGCAAAGGAAACACTAAGTGCGATTACATTCAAAATCAAGTACGCTTTAGTCCTAGAAATGTAAATTGCATGAAATGGAAAAGAAACACATTGGAAGAGACACAAGCAAATAGAAAAAAACACAACCCTTTCATTAATTTCCCTTGATCTCTGTTACAATGACATATCCTCCCTTTTCAGGGGCTAGGAGCGCAAATAGAGTTTGATTACAATCACTGAATGATTCCTCTTTCCGCGTGCCCATGATTGCAATGGGCGGGCCAATATGATGCTGTCGCTGATGTCGATGAGTTCCTAACCTCCACTTCTTCTCCTGCGAACAAAGAAACAACCAAGATGTCAGTAGAATCTACCGCAAATGAAAAGCGTTTGCTCTCTAAAACTAACGAAATATGCATGTAAATATTTGCCTGAAACAGTAATTACAGTGAGTCCAAATGGCTTCAAAACTTGACAGAAGATAATAAAATTTACCAGAAGGCCACTGCCACTGAGACAGCTGGCCAATCTACCTTCAACTAGAATTCATCCCTGGGCGAGACGAATCTCGATCGCACTCGTCCCTGGGTGGGACGAATTCTTCTGTGTCGAAGAAACCGACCTGCTGCTGCTCCAATGTTAGATCTCGAGACCTGCAAAATGCCTGCAAACAAGGGGTTATGTAATTGGGGCCATTTTGGGATGACCCAGATGGTCGGATTCTCCCAATTTGGCCTCCACCCTCAAGAATTTGACCTCGACACCTGCAAGTCAGCGAAACAACAAAGCAATACAAAACATACTAGAATCTGACCAAAAGTTACAAAATTGCAGCTATGGATTAATCAAACCTAATAACACAAAATGCAATCTGAAAAGTAATCTAAAATGCTCAAAAACTTAAAAAAGTGCGGGGGTGCCCAAGTGGGCCTCCCACTGTTGGCACTTGATTCTGGTGCCAATCCACTAGGGATGGGCCCAAAACCTCTTAGGATTGGGGGGTCGGAAAATTGGTTGGTTCAGGTGTCCATGTGTTGGATTTGGATCAGGTTTGAGCTTCCAAAGGCCACCCAACAACCTCCCTTGCAAAAGAGATTGGTGGATGTGGGAAGGTGAACCAAAAGGGATGCAAGTGGGTCTTCAACTCGGCAGCACTTCATTGCTTGAAAACTCCTTCAACCTGTATATTTTGGGTGAGAAAAGTCCCACCTTTTATAGACCCATGGGGTCTCTTTTTGGAGGGAAGCACAAATGCCATGTGTTTGCCATAGGCGCCATGTGGTAGTATTGTCTTCCCATGAGGGATGGGAGTCCTCCATTGACTTGAGCTTTGATAAATGATTTTTGTAACAGTCTTCTAACGGCCCCTCTGTCCACTTACACATGCGTACAAGGTAGTAGCCCTTAACTGACTGTTCTGGGCTGCCACTTGGCACCATTTGCCTTTTTGCCCGTTAAGCTTAGAATTTGTCCCACCTAGGGACGGATTCAGAATTCATCCTGGGGTGGGATGGATTCTATTTTGAATTCATCCCGGGGTGAGACGAGTACTGGGCAAAGTGTCCAAGTGTGCCAAATTGCTTCTTGACCTTACAAAATTGCTATGAAAGTGGTTAAGACCACTATTTAACCTCTGAGGGCTACCCTGGGGGCTGTGTTTGTCAAAGCGATCAGTGTTTGCAGTCACATAATCGGATTGGTGCTGTTTTGGTGTCTACAGATTTAATAGGTCAAAAGTGGTCCTAAATATGATCTTACATTTTAGGGCTTCAAATACCCCAAATTTTGGTATGAAGATGCTCGATTTTATTTGCTTAGGATTCTCCATGATTCACCTTGATTTTGATTAGTATTCACCATTTTTTTACAAGTAAATTTTGAGTCCAACCCCTTATGCATAACCCTGCTATGCATCCAAATAGGTTATGAGGAAGAGACATTCCACAATTGATTGATGTTATCAATAATGGGGAGGTAAGGAGAGATTCATCCATACCTCAAATAGGATTTTTAATTATTTATAGGAGTTTCTAGATACCACTTTCGGTCCTTCACCAAGGTCATTATAAAAACAAATAAATGTTATGGAACATGGAGTTAGGGAAAGAAATTTTGATGACCTAAAATATGTCCTTGTCAAAGTGCTTGAGCCCAATATTTGACTCTAAATTTATTCCAAGGTATCCAATCCATAGTAGGATAAGAAAAGAAATTAGTGATGCACCACACCTTTGTAAAAAATCTAAGCACATGAACCTAGGAAACCTATACAAGCATGGAACCCTAGTAGGTGATGATAAGTGACCACCAAATATTCATTTTATTTATGGAGAGGTAATAGCTCTAAAAATTCCATATCATCCAAGTTTTAATTCTCTTTGAAGCTTTCCAAATGCTCTTGATGATAAAGTATCTCACTTTGATAGACATATGAGAAATAAGAAGGGAAGGGAAAAACATGCCCCTCTAACTCTTATATTTAAACTGGGAACCTTCATGGATACAATGATAAATGAGAATATTCTAGGTCTCATTACCTGCAAGAGCTCTAATGACCGACTTAACATAGAGGGCCCAACCTTGATGGTATGCATTGGGAATTCTAATCCCACCATGGCTTCTAGGGAGATATCAAAGGTATATTAAATATCTTGATGCAATAAAATTATATAGGAAAAGTACCCAAAGGATCATCAAATTGGAACTTCATATTGGATATTTTTCAACTGATCAAATTACATATTAGTTGATTAGTTAATGAGGGGAATTATATAAATTTATGGTCTAATTATTACTTGAATCCTTATCGTATTTTCTTTGACTTAAAATGGTAACCACTACCTTAAACATGCCTAGCTTGTAAATTTTCAAAGATAAAAGTCTATATTAATATAAGTAACAATTCTAGGTAATGGATTCTATTACAAACATGATTGAAGGAGAGGAACTCAAAAAAATTATAGAATAACTTTAAAATATGTTTCATGAGTTTTATTTACCATTTTTTATGTGAAAGGATGAATTGATTTAGAATTAATCAAAATATGGTGGATACTCGATCAAGTTGGGATATGAGGAGCATTATGTATTATGTGGAGGATTAATACTACCATTAGTTCTTGGAATTTAATACTTGAAAGTAATTATAGAATTTTTAAAAATAAATCTCAAAATCATACCCAAGTTTAGAATTAAAAAATTACCTTTATTATAGAATATTTATAGATAAGGTGCTCATCATGGGAAGTCTTAAATGTAAAAAAATGGTGGTAACAACTTGGTTACAACATTTAACATACATAAAATATTCATCTATGATAATGACATTAAAAAATATATATCTAATTTGATCTAGCATAAAATAAAATACCCAAAAATTGGATTTATCAAAATTACTTTTGATGGTGCCTCTAAAATAATTTCAAGAAAAATTAATGAAGGTTGTTTTTTTGAAATTATGAAGAAAACATTTTCCTCGCATACTCAAAATCATATGGAAATTCAACTAGTGACCATATAGATGAGGGCACTTCTTATATGGATTAAAATTACAATAAAAAATGATAAAAATATATTTCAATTAAGGGGGATTCAAATATTATCATTAATGCTATGAATAAAAATGGATGTAGGGATTAGATAAAAAATAATATTAGTTTTGATGTTCATCATCTATTATTGAATACTCAATAATTACTTGGAAATGTGAGCATATCTATAGAGAAGGAAATTGATTCAATTTATCTAGTCATAATATTGATCTTCATCTTGGTGAAATCCAAATTTTAGAATTTGTGATAAAATGATATGATAGGCATGTTGTAATTGACCTAACAACAAATTTAATTTTTCTATTTTTGTGTGAGTGTCCCTAATAGAAGCCACATATAACTTATTTTAAAAAAATTACATTACTATTTCTCATTATTATATTATATAGACATTTTTGTAATGAGATGACAAGTGATAATGTAGTTTATTATAACATGACAATAATATGATCGTGACAAAATACAAGAAAGATCTCTTTTAATTTCATATAATATTTTATTAATATTCTATATTCATAATGAAAATATTTTTTGCAATTAATTTTTATTAAAATAATATTTTAAACCATTAGATGTGATCAAGATGTAACGTAGGTGGGATTCATTTCAATATCATGGAACCAATTTAAATAATATTTATTTAAGCAATTTACATCACAAAGATTTTACTAGTCATTAAAATATTAAAATCTCCAAAAATAATTAACACAATAAATATCAAAATTTATAACATTCACCAAATAAATAAATTTGTGACATTAATTTTATATAAAATAAGTCTACAAGAAATCACAATGTAGTCTTGTTTCTTTATGTTTACTAAATAATATATAATAAAAAATTATCAATTAAAATTAAATTTTTATATAATACATATATATTTATATAATAATAAAATAATTGATTTAAAATTTTAAAAATTATTTTATTTATAATTATAGTTTAAAAAATTAGATATGTGTTCTTGATAGCTTCAAGAAAATAATATCTTTGAATAAGTATTTTTTTATAAATACAAAGAAAATAAATTATTCTATTATAATATATGTCATTTGGTGATTATAATGGTTACCATATATAGTATATCTTGTTGACATATTTCAAATATTTGAATAGATAATAAGAGTCTTTAAGGGCATATATAAATTTAATATTATTTATAAAATTTATAATTTTTTTTTTACATTTTAATAGATAAAATTTATATATTTTTTATTGAGTAAATACTTCTTATTTATATACATATCCACCATGGATATTGAACCCGGGTCACATAATCGATAATGTTGCAAGTGACGTCCTTATCGATAGACCACATAAAATGGATATAGATAATATTTATATTAACAATAATATCATTTAGATAAATTAAATGGTATTAATATAATAATAATTATAAATTTTATAAATTATTTTTATAAAATAAAATTATATTAATAATAATATTATATAAATATATTTAAATTAAATGGTAAACTACTTAAAAAAATTATTTCTAAGGGAAGATATATTTTAATTTCATTAAGTTATACATATTAAATGTCAAAGTTACTATAATACTATTACAAGATAAAGTTTTTCTAATTCCATATAATACTTCTCTTTTTACATATATATAAAATCTATTTATTTGTTCCTTTCTTTCGAAAGAGGGAGGAGAGGGAGGTTTGAAAATATATATGTTCAAAAATAATTAATTTATTATAATATTTATGATGATTTAATAATAAATCAATTTTATTTTAATTTATTTTTTAAAATAAATATTTATTATTGTCCCTTTCCTAGTGTTTTCAGTGGTGTAAAAGGTTTAAAATGATTGTGGCACGGTGGTTATAGGGGCGGAATGTGCGAAGATCTGTGTGGAGGATTTCGGGGCAGACAGTGCAGAATATTGTGACGGCCATAAAAGCTGAACAGCCTGCCCGAATTTGTGGCGGCTACCGATTCCACCATGTAAATACAAAATATATATATTTATTTATTTATTATATAATAAAAAGTAAAAAATATAAACAACAAAAAAAACCAAGTAAAGTAATTATAACTTTGACTTTTAATATTGGTCTAAAAATATTTTCTAAATAACTTATAAAATATATTATTAATAGGTTTTTAGGAAAAAGTCATTCTAACATCCAGTTGGGAGGAAGGTGGCTTTTAGGAAATGGGTAAGACATAAAATTTTGGGGGATAAGTGGGTAGTTGATTGACCTTTATTTTTGTACCCCAATCTCGGTAGACAAAACCCATTATGAGTCAGATATTTGGTTTAATGTTTGTAACTTCTTCGAAGTGTTGGATGGGAGAAAGCACTAGAAACCTATGGAATTTCCTGGACTGATGCCAAAGGAAGAGGCTGCTTGCAAATCCTTATATGATATCTTGAAAGGGATTATTTTAATCAATGGGGATAAGTAGGACAAGTTATTTTGGGAAGCCAAAAATGATGGTTAGTTTTCTATTAATTCAGATTATGCTCTGTTAAATGGTCAGATTGACCCTTGGTTTCCATCGTGAGATGTGTGGAGGAATAGTCTCATGCCAAAAGTAAACATCATTGGTTGTACAAGGTAAATATTTAAATTTGGATAATGTTTAGAAAAGAGGTTTTATTATTTCTAATAAATATTTCCTGTGTGGATTAGCAAAAGAAACATCTGAGCACCTTTTTGTAGAATTTCCATTCGCCTGGGAAGTTTTTGGCTTATTATTGAGATTCTTGGGTTTGGATTGGGTCCTCCATAAATATTTGTATTCCTTTTTTGAGCTATAAAAATCCTCATTTCTCTCCCCTCGCGTTCAATCCTTTTGGTCATTTGTCTTACCTCATGCTTGATGGTGCCTTTGGAAAGAAAGAAACTCGAGGATATTTAAGAACATATCCCATAATCCTAATTTAGTCTTTGTGAATGCAATGGTAGAAACAATTGATAAATTCAGTATGTTGTCCTTAAATAATAGGTAAGGAAGTAGATATTGAGAAGGCACTGGGTTTGAAGTCTTAGTCACCCTTGTTCCCCAAGAATCAAATTAATCCTAGGATGGATACTATATGGAAACCCTCCCTCTTGGTTGGGTTAAGCTGAATTTTTATGGAGCTTCCAAAGGAAGTCCTGGCATGGTCGGCACTAGGGGAGTTCTTGGGGACTCGAATGGGCAATTTATGTTGGCATTTGCTAAGAATCTTGGAATTTAGTCTAGTCATGTGGCAGAAGCTAGAGCACTCTACTAAGGTGCCCTACAAGTGATCTCTATGAATTATAGAAAGGTTGTTTTTTAGGAAGATTCCTTAAACATTATCACGATGGTCAATGGGAACTATACTCCCACTCGGATTATAGTAAATATGATAGATGAAGTTCTTAGAATAAATCAAACTCTGGAAGCGGTCTAATTTAATAATATTTTCAGGGAAGGGAATAAATTTGCTAACTTCTTGGCTAACTTGGAACTCTCTCAAAATTATCTGTCAATCTGGTGCAATGAGTTCCCAAAAGGTTTAAATCAACTAGATAATGAAGGTAGGAATAGATAAACTATTAAGTGCTCTACTAGAGACCAGAAGGAGGGAAAGGCTAAGTGAAATGGTATAGTTTTTATTTTTGAAGAGACACCTTTATTCATTTTTTTTAATTTACATGGTGGAATTTGTAGCTTCCACGAATCCGGGTAGGCTATCTAGATTTTATGACTGCAACAGTATTCTGCATTGTCCACCTCAGAAGCCACCTTGCGTAGTCCGCCCCTATAACCACCATGTCACAATCATTTTAAACCTTTTACGTCATTGAAAGCACCAAGAAAGGGACAAGCGTTCAGTCCAATGAGGCCCGAGACCTAAACCTTGGATCTTCGCCCCCCTTATGGGGTTTGGTCAAACCAATTGGTTTACACCTCAGACCTATTATTCAAATATTTTGAATTTGAATAGAAAGTTGACTTGTACATCAACATTAAGCAGCTGGAACAGATGGTTTTTCCAAGTGGGCCTAACTCAGAGTCACGTTGGAATGTACATGGATGGGAAGGCCCAAGCCTAATTTCAAAAATTTTGTAATGTTTCCCATAGTCTATGTTCTCCCTTGTGTGGGTAGCTTGTGCATGTTCTGTTTTGAAATCCCCTATGAGGGATTGTGGTGTGTTTAGTTTCATTTGTGGTTGATGTTTTTTATTTCCTTAGCTCCTCTAGCTCCTGCGAGAGTGCTCTTTTTAGGATCTCGGCTTCTCATGGTGGCATGCGTGCCCTTTTACCTTTTTATTGTTTGGACCCTTTTATATAAGGTTCGGGAACCTTTTAAAACTCCTTCTACTTAATCAATAAATATATATATATATATATATATATTCTTAAAAAAATTAATAATAAAAGAATAAAATATCATTTGGTTTTTTAATTATATAAAAGAATTGGTAAAGTTATGATCACACTAAATTTTTTTTTTTAAGTAAAGATAGAAGTCAATTAACCAAAGTAAACTAAAATACTACAAGCAAACACTTAACCCACTATAATGATTTTTTAAAAAAGGTTTTAATGCTTTACATACTTAACGCCTGAAAACGCAACAAAATACATAGCTAATTGTTATAAATCCAAAACTCCACATTGTGGCTCAGTTTAATGCAATGCTTGTGTATTTTCCTTCCTCGCTCCCCTCGCTTCTCCGTGTTTTACTTGCACTGAAAGGAGCCAGGCGGAATACCTCGTCGAAATGTCCATTCATTTTGCGCTTTTATTTTTTTAATTTAAAAAGTGAATGAACTTGTTTACATTGGTTTTGGCATGGCTGTAGCTAGGCGTTCAGGTAGAATCTCTGAAAAAAAGGTGAAGGTGTCTTGTGAATTACAACCCAGAATAACATTAGCAATTTCACTTTCTATCCTAAATTCCGGTGTTTCTAATCTGCGGACTTTCAGTCTCTTTTTACAAACCTGGTCACCCCATAAACACATGACTTGTGATAGGTACCCATTAGCAGACGTTTACAATGAATCAACCACATTAGAAACACAACCGGTATACAGTATACAGTATGAAGTCGGAATTATTACACTGGGTCTTTTTTTCTTTTTTCAATGGGTGAACCAGTGTGAGATTGACACAATCAGAGGAGGAGACAAGTAACAAAGCAACCCGGTCCTCTGAAATCCCTGCACCAGTCGACACCGACATAGCTAGGCTAGATGTTGCATTATTTAACAGCCAATGAACTTCGTAAGGGCAAGACCGCTAGACTTTTTCGCCGGAACGGTACCGTCGTTGCCAGCGAGAGATCTGTACTTATCCCTGCGCGTAAAGCTCGTGCACTCATACGACAGACTCGCCGCAATCACCCTCTGAATATAATTGGCCACCTCGTGCGAGGTCTTCCCTCCCGTGCAGGTGAGCTCGATGGGCAGCTTGCCGAGGAAGGTGACCTCATAAACAGGGCTGGGATTCATGAAGAAGTAGAAGGCGTCCATCCCCTTCCACCCGAGGGCGGTGGTGCCGTGGAACATAGTCATCTCGTTGCGCATCGCCACCGGCACGATCTGGTCCGTCAGCTCCGCAAACAGCGCGCTGAACCGCAGCAGAAACGGCTCCCTGCACGTCGTCCCCTCCGGACATATCACCAGATCCCCCTCCTCCAGAAGGGATTTTATCATGGCAGCGTCCTTGGCCCTCTCTCTGTTCAGCGACACCGTCTTGATCGGCGACAGTAGCTCTGACACGCGGGACAATGAGTACGTCACCGCAGACACCGGGCGGCCCAGCGCGGTGGAGAGGAAGATGGGATCCAAAAGGGTCCGGTGCGAGCATATAAACAGAACGCCGGTTTGCTTTGTTTCTTTGTTGGTCGCGGGCGGAGGGGTGCCCTTGATGTGCACTCTGACGCCGAGGCTAAGGA
Source organism: Wollemia nobilis (assembly GCA_028583015.1). Lineage (NCBI taxonomy): Eukaryota > Viridiplantae > Streptophyta > Pinopsida > Araucariales > Araucariaceae > Wollemia > Wollemia nobilis. The sequence continues at coordinate 22,659,977 of JAQPPZ010017235.1, forward strand.
AGGCGTGGTAGACGATGGACATGGGCAGCAGAGCTCCCGCGGCGATGCGGAGGCAGGCGAGGGCGAAACCCACGGGGAACCAAAGGATTATAAGAAGCGTCATCAACGGCGACGGGCGTTGGACAAGCCGGCCGTCGTGGAACACGATGGGCTTGGGGAGCTTGTCTCTGCTCACGGCTTCCGTTTCCGGTTTCGCCGGCACTACGTATGCTTCCTGCACCAAAACGGCTTATTAAATACGCATTCAATCAGTACATCTATCCATTTCATGAAAATATTATGTGCTTTTTACCTTGCAGAGTTTCATAAAGGGATAGTCCGTTCTGCGGTCGCCGAGCCCGACGTCGGGTGCATAATCCCCGAGCGCCGCTATGAGCGCCGACGCCTTCTTGGTGCCCACCAACACGCCGGGGCTCTTGACGAAGCCCGTGGCACGGCCTCCCAGCGAAGAGATCTCGGTGCCAATGACCATGTCGGCGCCCAGATAGTCCTTGAGGAAGGCCTCCACCATAATGCGCGGATTGGCCGTCAACACGCAGCGCCTCCCGCACGAAGAAAACACCCCCCACGAGTCCGGGTGCAGGTCGTCCGAGTAGAACTTGGGTAGCACGGCCCGGGCGACGGATTCGATGTCGGAGACCCTGGCTCCAACGAAGGTGCTGAAAATGAGCACTTGGATGCCAGCGGTCTCCGACAGAAAATAATAGAAGAGGCCGGCGAAGGGCGCAGCCAGCAGCAGAAAGGCCATGCGGAGAATTCCCCCAAGCTCAAAGGCCACTATTGCGAAATATGGGAAGGAGCTTCTCCCTCGCAGCAGAGTACCATCCAAGTCTGCCACCACGGTCTGGGCTTCTCTTCCTATGCACACACATTTGTTTACGGTGGGGAAGGGAGAGGTACAGGGAGCTGTTTTAACCATTTTATTCAGAAGAACAACCGGACAGTTCTACTATGCAAAGGAATTTGAACTTATTTTTCACACTAGCTTTGAAAAAATGTTTTCAGAGAATCGGTATATAAAATGAGGATGGCAAGAAAGAAGACAAAGTCAATATAACGATGAAAACAAAGAGGGTGTTGAAATCTATATACATCGAGAAAAGCAAGGGTGTTGAAATCTATATACATCGAGAAAACCAATGGTGTTACATGGCCATAGAGTTGTGTGTTTTAGCATATTGGTAAGTCTCCTTTGAATATCCCACAAATCAGATTGTGGGGTGTTAATAGTTGAAACGAAGAACTCCGGGTGCATCGACGAGGCTTCTCTTTCTCCGCTATGTAACTCTTTCTCTACTTTTGTTATTGTGTGACTCTTAACGGCTCAGTCGTCAGTCATGTCGTCCAAAATACTCGGTACTGGGTTGATATGTTTTGAAGATTTTTTTTTCATCAAAAATCGCAAGCAAAACAGATTATACACCCGAGTTATTTTTTTATATATTTTTTAAAAATTATTATTAAAAAAAATTATCAAATAAAAAAAAGTTGATTTTTTACACTTTTGTTATTCTTATTCTATTTTAACAAAAGTTTCTAATAGCCCAATAATGATTTACACAATCATTTATTTGTCGTGTGTTTGAACGTTATGAACGTTATTGGATAACGGTCACGGAGTTAACAAAGCGTTAAAGGGCAGGTATGAAAATAACTACGGGTGGACACTTCTTTGTAATCACTTTTGTCTTTATGTGTATATGACGTCAAAAAGAAATAAAATAAACAAATATTTTATATTAAAAAAATTTAGTTAAAAATAAAAGGTCTCAAGTTGAAATTTAATAATAATTTAAACAATAATTTTTAATTTAGTTTTAATTTTTTATTTATTATTTTTAGTTTTTTAAGAGGTTAAAAAATTGGAGACATAAGGGAGTGACCCTTGTTTTGAGTTGAATTGTTCAAATGTGAAATCAATTTAAGTTCATCATAACTTAGCTTAGGATACTCCTAATTTGATAAGTATTTTTATGAATTTTTTATTTATTGGAATATTCTAAGATTTCACATCCTGATTTTTTCTATCAAAAAATTCATAAAAAAAAAGAATACATACCAACTTTTCAATATTAAGTTGGAAACAATATTAATAATAATTAAAATAATAAAATTCTATTAAGAAAGTCCAATGCTTTTTTTTCGTTGTGGTGTTCTTGTCCAAAATTTAAAAATAAGGGATAATTAAAAAATAGTAATTTTTAAAATTAATGAGATTATAAATTATATAGGATGAGAAGGCTATTGTTTATTTTAATGATACAAATAAATAAAATAAACAAATATTGTTTATTAGGAAAGAGCGTAGAATAAGAAGATTAAAACTCGGAACAAAGTGTGTATAACTAAAATTTAAAAATAATTTAAAGAAAGACTTTCAAATTTAGTTATAACATTTTTATTTATTTATAGTTGAAATATAAAGTAGTTATTAATATTAGAGGTTATAGATGGGACTATCCTTGTAGAGATGTTGTTTATCTATTATTATGAATATAATTCCTACATCTACATTCTTTGAGAGGTTTGTGTGAGGAGTAGGAGTAGATGTGTATGATTGTACATAATTTTGCTATTTGTTTATTAATATAATTTTTGAGTGTTGGGATTAAATAATATAAATTGGTTTAACTTTATTATAAATAAAATTTATAGTATTTCACAATTTTATGATGAAAATTAATTTTATTATATAATAATTATGGTTGATAAATAATTTATATTCAACTTTTCTTTATTATATAAAGAAGGGGCTTTAAGGATACCTAAACCTGAAGGTTTTGAGATGGACCCACAACCCAAGATGAGTGTTTTGAGAGGATCCCACAACCATTACAACAAGCTCCAAAAGGAGAAATACAATTTACACCCAAAAGGGTAACCCATCAACGAGGAGCAAAGATAAAAAAAAACTAGCCATCAACCCTCTTATGTAAAGTACAACAATAAAATCCTTAAGGATATGAACTGAATTTCCCATATGGGGAGAAATACCACACCCGTCTAACAAGAGTAAACTAAAACGTCCCACTCAAAATTTAATTTAAAAATTAAGAACCTAGGCGAGCGAGAGGAACATTTTGATGAACTAATAAACCAACACCAAAAACCACACAACATATCCCATGAGTCACCAAAACTGAATTAATTACCATAAAACACTAGGCCCCGCAACTCCATCGACAACAAAAGCCCTATTTTCACCCATTCGCAATTGAACTAAACTAGAGAGAAAAAATACTTTTGCAAATTTGAGGTCTGAAGATGCACAAGATTTCCCAAAACTAGCTCAAACACTAGAAAATTAAAAGATAAAACTCTCACTCAAGTGCCAGAGTCCCAAAATATCCCATCAAATGAAAGCATTAAAAATAGCACCAGGATAAAAATAGAGACCAAGGTCCCTAAAGCCAAAGGGACATAGATATTATAAACCACCAAAAACCCAATGGTAGTTTTGCACACTGAGAAGAGAGAAATAATCATTAAGCACCAAAAGCATTAGAGAGAATCAAAGGATAAGTCAACATGCTACCAGTTGAGAAGAAATTAAAGAATAAATTGGTCCAATATTTAGCATACCATATAATTAGGAGAATATTATTCTGACCAACAAAGGATCTAAGGCTTACAATTGTAACGGTTTAAAAGAGAAATTAAAAAGCTATGAGCCACCCAAACTTAAGCAATATACGTAAAACAAGAACAACTATTCTTAGTTACAATAAAAAGGAGATAGCAACATTCTGCATCGCACTTGAGAGGGAGAAGGGTAAGATCCTAAAAAAATAAGCCTTAGAACCTTGGGATCAAATGCACCACCATTGCTTGAACTACAGAAAGAGATATCTACAGACCTTCAAAACTAGGAAAACCACTACATACATAGGACCAAAAGCTAAAAACCACCATAGCATAACAACCCACTTTCATCCTAATTAGTTTGATTTGGTATTTGGATCTGTCTTCCTAAAACAACCAGATAGAACAAGAAATTATTGAACCCAAAAGAAAGAAACACAAACTTGCATGAACCCATTACTGGTATATAACCCTAGCAATAGAGACATCCAAGCACCATCCAACCAGAGCAGCCAAGCCATCAGAGCAAAATCTAGCCGAATACCATCATATTTTCGTATCCAAACACCATACCAAGGTCACCCTAATAGTTTTGGGTTAGTAGATGGTCCTTTCCTCTCTCTAGAAAGCTTTAAAAAACATAAAAATACCAAATCGAGAAGAAATACAACCAAGTCCCCGAAAATAGTAAACAACCTAAGAAACATAGCCACCCAACACACCCACCAACCAGAGCGAGATCCAACAAAGATGTCAATAGCTAAAAAAAAAAATTGCATTATAACAACCCAGGATCACCCCTATAGGTTTGGGTCATCATATGACCCTCTACCCCAGATAAGAGTGATAATTCCAAACTTATAAGAGAGTATAACATACTAGAAAGACCCCCAACAAGCAAAAAATCTTGGTCACAAACCATATTAGATAGACTAAACATGACTAGAATTCAGATCTAGAATAAGAGAAAGGAGGCCTCCCACTCAAAGGATTTCAGAGTATTGAAGCTAAAGTAAGAGTGAAATCCTCGTAGAGGAAACCATCACAAAGGAAACCCTCTTAGACCCTCTCTACCATGGTGAGTCTCAGGCCCTCTCTGCCATGGTGAGGATCAAGCCCTCTCAGGCCCTCTTTGCCATGGTGAGGCTTAGGCCCTCTCTGCCATGGTGAGGCTTAGGCTCTCTCAGGCCCCATTTTTTTTTGTATTGAAAATGATACCAAAGAAACCCGTAGACCCCTAGCCACAACCAGAAAGGAATGGTTTTTTATTATGTTCCTCTTGGCATCGCAAAGGTTCGAACCGTGGACCTCCAGTTCAACGGGACTAAGCTCACCTTCTCCAATTGTTCTACAAATATGGATAGTTTATATTAATCTTAAGTAATGTATATATATAGAGAGTGTATGTGTAAAACTCCTATGACCAACACATAGGGCTAAGAATTCCCGTCCCAACCATCACCCTTTAAGCCCAAGAGCTTAGTTTATCAATAGAATATTAACAAACACATCGTGGTTTGAGCCTTGGACCTCCCAAATAAGAACCAAATCCCCAAAATTTGGGATGCCCCCTAGGACTAATAATAATTTTTTTATTATTATTTAAATATTATTAAGAGATAAAGAAAACTATCAATTAATTATGTTAAGATAATGTATTTTGAAAAGGAATAGTATAAATTAAGATTAAATAACAAAATTATAAAATATTAAATATATAAATTTAATTCTTCAATTTTTTTTTATTGAGTAAATACTTCTTATACATATACATATCCGCTCTTATACATATACATATCTGCTGTGGGGTTTTAACCCAGGTCACATCACTAGTAATGCAAGTAGCCCAGGTTCAAACCACCGTGAGGGTGTGTGTGCGTGTGTTAATGAGCTTGTATACAAATATCTATATATATATATATATATAACATTAAAATTATATTTATGATAATATTATAATTTTCAATATTAAGTCCCAGGGGAAAAGCACAATGGTTCAAGTTTTGGCTCTTCTTTGAGAGGTAAATGTTCAAATTGTAGCGTGGGTGAGTGTGTGAGGGTGTGGATGTGTGGTGGTTGTGTGTTAAATTCTCCATTGATAAGCATAGCTCTCAACTTTATGAGGGGTCATGGTTGGAAGGAGACTTCTTGGTCATAGGGGTTTCTCACACTAACCAAATAAAAAAATAATAATAATTTTTAAGTTTAACATATTTAAATACTTTCTAGGCTATCTATCATTTTTTAATAACCATCTTATCTTTTTTTAATTATTTTATTTTTTCCTTTGTTTCTTGTCAACATTGTTTTGTGATAATTTATCAATAATATTCAAGTGCTTGATGAGCTTCCAAGGTGGTGTAAATATCATCACCACATGCTTAAACGGTTTAAATATCATCCATCATAAACTTGAATTTCAAATTTTACTCCACTTATAATGGTAATATGATAACAAATATTCTCCTTAAGGCTATTTTTAGAATTCTATGTGTCATCATGCTTTGTTACAATGAGATTCATTACACACTTATCTATTTATACAATTTTCATACAATGATCATATTATAGTGGATGTGTTAAGAATTATGGTTTAATCTTATATATAACAATGGAAGGTCAAGTTTCATTTAATGATTGTCTAATGTGTACAATGAGATGAGTGTTGTATGAATATTGACCTCTTATTTTTATGAATAAGACAATTTAGACTATCATTCTTAACACAAATTAAATAATTATAAAAAAAATTAATAACATATTAAATAAATAATACTGAATTGAATGAAAGAGGATGATATGGATTTTTTAGTGTTAATATGGAAGGTGGGCATGATTGATAGTTAGATTTAAGACTACAAATATAGATATCAAATAAATAAATGTAAAAATTATTTATATACTTTCTGTTTTCATATAATAGTAAATACAAGTAGTAGTTGATGCATATCTTAATCTAAAATAAATTAGTTTGTGTGATAAAAAATGTAGAATTTGGTGTTGATGATATGAAAGCATGATTTTTACCTCCTTTAGTATGAATCTATCATGCATTGCTATCCATTGACTTGGAAAGGTTTAGAGGTACTTAATATTGTTGGGCATGGTGTTCACCCTTAGGTAACCTCTATGCCTTATATTGTATTATTTTAGCCTTCTTTTTTAATTTCTATAGATTTGTATAATTTGTTTCTATTTACATATTAGCCAATAGTGTTTCCCACTAACCCAGGTGTTGTAGGTGAGTTGGAGAGGAGAGGGCAATCCTCCAAGGGAGGTCCCAGGTTCAAATATCCACCCTACCAAAAAGCTGAATTGGGTATTTAAAATCCAATTGATAATGTTGGTGCGGGCAGGGTCGGGTGCAACCCCCGGGTAACTTTGACGGTGTAGAACGCCTTGTTCATGGTCTCTCATACCAAGGAGGCTCCGCAAGGGGTTTTTCGCTTAAAAAAAAAAATAGTGTTGCCCACTATATTTTTCCCACTATGTTTGATAGACTTTCTTAATTTTAGTTGTTTCTACATAGTAGAAATATATAGGATCTTCACCATAAAATCTCACAAATATCTATATTATTACTAAAAATAACTTAGTTATTGGTGGTGATCTTTAGGAGGAACTTATTTTCAAGGTAACATTTTAGATTTGAATTGTAAATTATAAATGAATGTGTTAAAGATAGATGTTAATTTTATCTTGATCAAACATATACATGAACTAAAATGATCCTCATTGATGGTATTTTCAAAATTCATTACTACTAAATGATAATACATAGATAAAGTTATCATTTTCTAATATACAAATATAATGATAATGTATAACTAATAGAGTGGAGATAAATGAAATGAAAGGTAATATAATAATATAGATAGATTGTGTTTGGTATGATATTTGTGTATCCTATTTTACCACTATTTATTGTGCTTTATCTTAAATATTGACACAACTCTTTTAAAGTTTACAGATAATGATATAGTTGTACACATATTTGAAGCAAAAAAATTTTAAGTTTCTAAATGCTTCTCTTTTTCCTAGATCTATAAATGTCAGTATATATGCATTTGATTATGAGGTTAGGATTACTAAACAATGTCAAATATGTTAAATGATTCTAAACAAAGAAGATCTAGTCTATGAACTATTGCAATGGTTAATGCCATGTGATATTTTTGAATTCATATTTTTTTCCATACTTTCAATAGTTTAAGAAGTACCAAAGTCAAATCAATGGATTGAATAAATATATATTTTTTATTCTTATAATGGGTTATATAGGATTGAAAAGAGCCTCATGTTTATTACATCATGACCACATAATGTTATTACAACAAAATGGAAATTGTGTGTGTATCATTTGAAAATATTTAAACCTTGGTCTCCTCCTTGAAAGTTGAGGAATTTAACCAATTAAGTTAATTTAATTTGATGGGCCAAGTACATATTTTATTTCTTTTATGGAAAAATTCACTATAAGAAACATAAGTATATATTAATCCTAGTTCATTAATATTATGTATAGATCATAATTCAATATTATCAAAAAGTGTGCAACATTACTCACAAGTGCATATAGTGAGCTTGTTGTTATTCTTTTAAATAACACAAATAGTTTGGTTCTAGATTTCTCCACTAGTTTAATTTGTCAATGTAGTTGTTTTTATATAACAAGACCATTAATGAAACCTATATTTAGTTCATTTATTATAACTAGTTTTATTTTTATTTTTTGGTTTTAGACATTAAAATTGATTTATGTTGGTGATAATATATATACAGTTTTAGACTTTTCTTTTCTCAAACTTCCAAATAAAAAAAATAAATGGATTATATGAGATTTAAATGAGCACTAAATATACTACATCATGTTAATATAATGGTATTACAATAGCTTAGAAATCATAAATACATTTCTTGGCAAGATTCAAGCATTTGTCTCCTCCTTGAAAGTTAATAAATATAAATGGTTGAGTTAAAACAATTTGATAAATGGTAAGATTCATATATGGGATTTGAAACTTGCTCTCTTAAACTTGGAATGCAAATTTAAATTTTATTTTATTGATTTTATTTTCTTTATAATAATTTTTCTTAAAACATTTATAATGATCTTCTATTTGTTTTGAATTACCTTATATAAAGTTTCAAATTTTTACTGGTTTTTTGTGATAGTGGTGCTCTTATTTTCTTATAAGAATCATAGAGTGAGAAAAATTGATGTTTTATAGTGTTTAACAATGCAACTACCTTAATAGATTGTACAATATAGTTCATATTGTTTTACTTAAATATAATGTATTTTTGCAACTATTAAGATCAAAAGTAAAATCTTGATATATCGTGTATTTTTCAGTAACAAAAACATTGAAATTAGCCATATAAAAAAATTAACAAATAAAAAATGGTATCTTTTCTCTCTTTTGTGAAATGGATGTGAATTTAGCCTTATAAAAAATTTAACAAATAAAAATGGTATTTTTTCTCTCTTTTGTGAAATGGATGTGAATATAAGTGTCCAGGTTAATAAAACATTTTGAATCAATCTTAATCCTATTTCTTTGAGGCAAAAAAATACTATGTTTTCATTTTAAGATCTCTCCTATAGTACCAAAACTATTGATACAACTCCTAGAGGAATGGAACTCTGTTAATGTCATGACTCAATATTATGAATCTATTTATAACATTTTATTTTAACATATGATGGAATATTTTAGTCATGTGGTAATGATGACTCACCTTATCTACTTAGTAGTGTAGCATTTGATATGGTGAATAATTTTGTGATTGTTAATGCTTGAGATAATAATATACATGATATATAAATATGATTTTTTTTTAGTTTAGTTAAGTAGTTGATATAATGATTTCATGATATAAAAAATACTAACAATAGATTTTTTAATTTAAGTGATGATAAGTCTAGCATTGAATTGATTGAACAAGGTAGGTTATGATCAAGAAGGAGGTAGATGTTGAAAAACAACATTGCAAGAAAGATAAATTATATGCACACAAAAATTATGCATTACATTTCATCATCTACATGATTGAGTGATGCATGGAGTTTGACTGACTGGAATCAATATCATGATTATTTCAAATTTATTTTTTTAAACATAGTTAAAGAATAATTTCATTGGATGGTGTAAAATTTATTGTGGCATGACTAAGTTAGATGCTAAATTATTTGGGTTATCATGAATTACAAATAAATTTGTAATCTTTCTTTAAGCCCTTAATACAACCATATTTTTAATGGGTTACCTTGGGATAGGTTTGAATCCTTGAAAAATCTAATATTCATGTTATACAACATTACAATAGATACCTTATACTTCTAGAAATTTAACATGGTATGGTTTAACCTTGGCATAAAAGTAATAGATATGTTATATATAAACCATCATGAACTACTCGAATATTTTATTTTATTTTTTTGATTTAAAAAATATTATATTAAAGAAGTAATATAATATATTTTTACAAAAAAAAGGTAGATAAACATGCCATGTGGCCAATATCATCTACCAAAAAATTATCACCATAAAAACAATATGGAAAAACAAGAATTCAACTAATATCTAATCAATCACAAAACTGGTCGATAAACACTATCAACTAGCTAAAAAATGATTACGTACTAAAAATGATAGTTGAGCACATGCCACAAGAGAAAAAAGTAGAAAAAGGTGGGATCCCTATAATGGTGAAGAATTATTACATAGTTTTAGCCACAATTGGTATTGAATCCCACCTAACATTATCATCAGGAGACTTAGTTAAACCCTTACCCAAAAGTACAAGTGTTGGGAATATTTTCATAGCTATGAACAAATGGATCCTTATTGGTAGTAATACTAAAGCACCCCACTTGACCCAAGCATCGAGCTATGAAGCCAAGGCAAAGAGAAAAATTTATATTGCTGGGTCTAGCTCTATAAGGAGGGTGACCTTGATCTAGGGTATGAATGCAATTTTGAATCGAATGATAATTCTACCTATATCTAGACTAGCTTCAACTATAATTCTACTTAGGAGAAACCTAACTAATTATGCATGGAGTATTTTCCCAATGATCAATAATCTCTTGAAGATGAGAGAGCTCCATAGTCACCTTACTATTTTTAACCACAATCTAAAAACTCATAGATAAAATAATATTATATTCCTTAAAAGAAGAGATGTGAAGAGAGGAAGAACACTTACCAAACATACAATATTTTCTATCTTTTCATATGTTGTATAGGGCTACCATACAAAATAAGTAACACACTTAAAATAAAATAATCAACAAGGATGAGGGATCTCCCAAAATGATATACTTTCACTCAAGCATGGCATAGGAATAGGGTCTAAAAAGAAAAAACACTCCAAAAGGGAATGCGCATGATATTAGAACAAAAAAATATGTATAAAGTCCTCAGATTGAATATAGAAAGAGAAATAAGGGTTGGGGATTCGTAAATGTTAGATATGGTCCCCAATAGGAAACCCTTGGTGAAGAAGACAATAGGTAAAACAGAAAATCTTGGTCTCTAAAAAATAAGCCCAGATGATCTAGAACCTATGCATACAAACAGGTTGAGAGAAAGATACATTCCACTATTGATTTATCTTATCAATCATGGGGAGGCAATGAGAGATCCATCCATACCTCAAATAGGAATTTTAATTATTTAGAGGAGTGTCTAGATACCACTTCCAGTACTTCCACCAAGGTCATTACAAAAAAAAAGAAATTTTATGGAACATGGAGTTAGGGAGAGAAATTTTGATGACCTCAAACTTGTGCTTGTCAGAGTCCTTGAACCTAAAATTTAACTCTAAATTTATCCCAAGGGACCCAATCCCTAGTAGGATAAGAAAAAAAATTAGTGATGCACTGCACATCTTTATAAAAAATCTAAGCACATGAACCTAGGGAACCTACACAAGCAAGAAATCCTAATAGGTGATAATAAGTGACCACCAAATATTTATTTTATTAATGGAGAGGTCATAGCTCTAACCATTCCATCTCATCCAAGGCTTAACACTCCCCCAAGCTTTCTAAATGCTCTTGATGATAAAGTATCATGTCACTTTGATAGACATAGGAGTAATAAAAAAGGAAGGAAAACCCATGCCCTTCTAACTCTTATGATTAAAATGTGAACCTTAATAGATACAATGATAAATGAAAATTGTCTAGGTCTCATTGCCTGTAAGAGCTCTAATGACCGACTTAACATAGAGGACCCAAACTTTATGCTAGGCATTGAGAATTCCAAGTCCACCATGGCCTCTAGGGAGATATCAAAGGTATATAAAATATTTTGATGTAATAAAATTATGTAGGAAAAGTACCCAAAGAATCATCAACATAGAAATTCATATTGTATAGTTTAAAACTGATCAAGAAATATATTAGTTAGTTAGTTAATGAGGGGATTTACGTAAATTTATGGTTTAATTTTTACTTTAATCCTTATCATATTATATTTGACTTAAAATGATAACCACTAGCTTAGACATACCTAGCTTGTAAATTTTCAAAGATAAAAGTCTATATTAATATAAGTAACAACTCTAGATAATGGATTCTATTACAAACATGGTTGAAGGAGAGTAACTCAAACAAATTATACAATAACTTTAAAAGATGTTTCATGATTTTTATTTATCATTTTTTACGTGAAAGGATGAATTGATTTAGAATTAATCAAAATATGGTGGATACTTGATCAAGTTAGTATATGAGGATTTTGAGCAATAAAAATTTTCTACACCCAAATATTTCCCTTGGAAGAATTTTTTGTCACTAGAGGACCTCCCTATGGCCTCAACACTCCTATGGTTATCAATTTAAAGAAGAGGATCTCATGGACCTTTCATATATGCCTTATATGAGAAGGATTTAGAAATATTAGAAATATTAGAAGGATACCATTTGGGGTTACTTTTTTAAAAATATGAAAACATATTGGGTAGCTCCATCAACATTGAAAGAGTAAATGAAATGTTGGATTATTTCTTTCAAATCTAAAGTAATAATAGAATTTTAAAAACAAATCTCAAAATCATACCAAAGTTTCGAATTAAAAAATTATATTTATTATAAAATATTTATAGATAAGGTGCTCATCATGAAAAGTATTAAATGTAAAAAAAGAGGTGGTAAAAACTTGGTTACAACATACATAGAATATTCATCTATGATAATGACATTAAAAAAAAAAAGGATCTACTTTAATCTAGCATAAAATAAAAATATCCAAAAATTGGGTTTATCAAAATTACTTTTGATGGTGCTTCTAAAATAAATCCAAGAAAAATCAATGAAGATTATTTTTTGAAATAATGAAGAAAAAAAATTTCTCACATACTCAAAATCATATGAAAATTCAACTAGCAGCTATGCAAATGATGAGGGCACTTCTTATAGGGATTAAAATTACAACAAAAAAATGATAAAAATATATTTAAATTGAGCGGGATTCAAAAATTATCATTAAATTCTATCAATAAAAATGTATGTGGGGATTAGATGGAAATTTAAATTATTTTTTATTTTCATCATCTATTATTGAAGATAATTGCTTAGAAATGTGAGCATATCTATAGAGAAGGAAATTGAATCGTAGATAATTTATATATTCATTTGATCTTCATCTTGGTGAAATTCAAATTTTAGAATTTGTGATAAAAGGGTATGCTAGGCATGCTTTAATTGACCTAAAAACAAATTTAATGTTTTCTATTTTTGTGTGAGTGTCCCTAATAAAAGCCACATATAACTTATTTGCAAAAAAATAAATTACTAGTTCTCATTATTATATTATATAGATATTTTTGTAAGGAGATGACAAGTGATAATATCGTTTATTATAACATGACAATAATGTGATCATGATACAATACAAGAAATATCTCTTTTAATTTCATATCATATTTTTTTAATATTTTATATTCATAATGAAAATAATTTTTGTAATTGATTTTTATTAAAATAACACTCACATGCTAAGGATATGCTATGTACAGGAGGTTACAAATTAAAAAAACTAAAAATAAAAAATAACACTTTACATTGTTATTTTAAACCATCATTATTCTATTCTAAATGATGTGATCAGAATGTAATATAAGTGAGATTCATTTCAATATCATGAAACCAATTAAAATAATATATTTTTTTTGAACAATTTACATCTTTAAAATCTTACTAGTCATTAAAATATTAAAATCTACAAAAATTAACACAATAAATATCAAAATTTATAACATTCACCATATAAATAAATTTATGACATTAATTTTATAGATAAATTAGGTTTATAATAAATCACAATGTAGTCTTGTTTCTTTATGTTTATTAGATAATATATAATAAAAAATGATCAATTGAAATTAAATTTTAATATAGTACTTATATATTTATATAATAATAAAATAATTGATTTAAAATTTTAAAAATTATTTTATTTATTGTTATAATTTAAAAAATTAGATATGTGTTCCTGATAACATCAAAATATAATGTCTTTGAATAAGAAGTATTTTTTTATAAATACAGAGAAAATAAATTAATCTATTATATTATAAGTCATTTGGTGGATATAATGGTTACCATATATAGTATATCTTGTTGGCATATTTTAAATATTTGAATGGATAATAAGACTATATAAGAGTCTTTTAAGCGTATATATAAATTTAATACTAGTTACAAAATTTATAAATATTTTTAACTTTTTTAAATATAAAATTTATATTAACAATAATATCACATAAATAGATAAATTAAATGGTATTAATTTAATAATAGTTATAAATTTTATAAAATAAAACCATATTAATAATATATATATATATATATATATATATATATATATATATATATTTATATATATATATATATATATATATATATATATATATATATATATATATATATATATATATATATATATAATTTGCATTATGGGTGATGTGACTTAAGTTCAATTACCATAATGGATGTGGATGTGTATAAAAAGTATTACTTTAAAAAAACATCATATAAATATATAAAAATTAAATGTTATAACTAATTAAAGTTTTTAATTTATAAGAGAAGATATATTTTAATTTTATTAAGTTATACATATAGAATAATTAAGTTATTGTAATACTATTACAAGATAAAGCTTTTTTAATTCGATATAATACTTCTCTTTTTTACGTATATAAAATCTATTTATATATTCTTCTTTTTAGAAGGAAGGAGGAGAGGGAGGTTTGAAAAGATATATGTTAAAATAATTAATTTGTTATAATATCTATGGTGATGTAGTAAAAATAAAATTCATTTCAATTTATTTTTTAAAATAAATAATAAATAATTTATTTATTATTTTATTTACTTTATTTTTTATTTTTATTTTTTTAATAATGCTTCTTATATAAACCAAGTTGCTTTCTTATAAATTATTTATCTATTATTTAATAAAAAGTAAAAAATATAAATAATAAATATTTTCAATTGAAACCAGTAAAATAATTATAACTTTGGCTTTTAATATTGATCTTAAAATGTTTTTTAAATAACTAATTAAATATATTATTAATAAAAAAATATTGAAATATATATACTCGTTTTCCTTTTAAAAAAAATCAATACATCGAGAAAATCAATGTTGTTACATGGCCATAGAGTTGGCCATAGAGTCGTGTGTTTTAGCATATTGGTAACTCTCCTATGAATATCCCACAATCTTGTGGGGTGTTAATAGTTGAAACGAAGAACTCCGAGTGCATCGACCAGGCTTCTCTTTCTTGTTTCCTAGTCCGCTATGTAACTCTTTCTCTAGTTTTGCTATTGTCGACTCATAACGGCTCAGCTCAAAGTCATCTCGTCCAAATTACTGGGTGCTCGGTTGAAGCTCAAAGTCATCTCGTCCAAATTACTGTGCACTCGGTTGATATATTTTGAAGATTTATTATACTTTTGTTATTCTCATTCTATTTTAACAAAAGTTTCCAATAGCCCAATGAAGATTTACGCAATCATTTATTTGTCGTGTGTTTGAACGTTATGGGATAACGGTCACGGAGTTAACGAAGCGCTAAATGCAATGTATGAAAATAACTACGTTAAGATTTGTCGTGTGTTTGAACGTTATGGGATAACGGTCACGGAGTTAACGAAGCGCTAAATGGAAGATATGAAAATAACTACGTTAAGAGCGTTGCAAGGGTTGGACTCTTCTTTGTAATCACTTTGTCTATATGTATATGACATCAAAAAGAAATAAAATAATCAGATATTTTATATCAAAAATATCTAATACTTTTAAAGTAAAAAATAAAGCGTCTAAAAAATATTTTAAATTTTAAATTTAATTTTTTTTTTTTTAATAAGTTAAAAAGTTGGAGATAAGTGAGAGTCACTATTCTTTTAAGTTGAAATATCTAAATGTGAAATCAATTCAAGTTAATCATAACTTAGCTGAGGATACTCCTAATTTGATAAGTAGTTTTATGAATTTTTTATTTATTGAAGATCTCAAGATCTTGATCTTTCCTATCAAATAATTATAAAAAATAATACATACCAACTTTTTAATATTAATATGGAAACAATATTAATAATAAATAAAATAATGGAATTCTATTAAGAAAGCCCAATGCCTTTTGTCATTTTGATGTCATTATCTAAACTTTAAAATAAGAGATAAAGTAGTTTTTAATATTTATTTTTAATTAAAAATTATCATTTTTAATATTAATGAGATTATAAATGAAAATACTATAGTTTTCTTTAACGATAGAAATAAACAAATATTGTTTATTAAGAGAGAGCGTATCATAAGAAGATTAAAACTCGGAATAAAGTGTGTATAACTAAAATTTAAAAATAATTTAAAGAAAGACTTTAAATTTAGCTATAACATTTTTATTAATTTATAGTTGAAAGATAAAGCAATTATTAATATTAGAGGTTATAGATAGGACAATCCTTGTAGAGATGTTTATTTATTATTATGAATATAATTATTGGATCTACATTCTTTGGGGGTCCAAGGTTGAAACTTGTGTGAGGGGTGGAGGGGGTGGGTGTGTATATGATTGTACATAACAAAAAAAATAGAATTTTACCATTTTTTTATTAATCTAAGTTTTGAGTGTTGTGATTGAATAAGATAAATTATTTTAACATCATTATAAATAATATTTATAGTATTTTATGATGAAAATTAATTTTATTATTTAATAATTATGATTAATAAATAATTTATATTCAATTTTTTTATTAGGTAAAGAAGGGGTTTTAAGGATCCCCAAACCTAAGGGTTTTGAGAGAGACCCACAACCCAAGATGAGGGTTTTGAGAGGATACCATAACCATTACAACAAGATCCAAAAGGATTACCCAACAAAAAGCTCTAAAAGGAGAAATATAGTTTACACCCAAAAGGGTAACCCACCAATGAGGAGCAAAGGTTGAAAAAACTAGCCATAAACCCTCATACATAAAGTAAAATAATAAATTCCTAGAGGATATGAACTGAACAACCTAAATAGGGAACAAAACCACACCCATATAACGGGATAAAACTAAAACATCTCGCTCAAAATTTAACTTGAAAATTATGAACCCAGGTGAGCGAGAGGAACATTCCAGCAAACAGTAAACCAACACCAAAAACTAGGCAAAAAACTCCATGAGTCACCAAACAAAGCAATTACCACAAAACACTGGCCCCTACAACTTTACCGATAGCAAAAGCCCTATTTTCACCCAGCCATAGTCAAACTAAATTAGAGAGAAAAAATGCTACCGCAGAGATAAGGCCTGAAGATGCACAATATTTCCCAAAACTAGCTCAAGCACTAGAAAATTAAAATATAAAACTCCTTCTAAGCACCAGAAACCCAAAAGCTCCTATCAAACAAAAGTAGCATAAATAGTACTAGGATAAAAAATAAATATTGAGGGCCCTAAAATGATAGAGACACAAATACCGTAAACCATTAGAAACTGAATAGCTTTGTGTGCTCATAAGAAAGAAATAATAATTAAGCACCAAAAGTATACGAGATCATCAAATGATAAGTCAACATTCTATCATTCGAGAAGAAATTAAAGAATAAGCTGACCCAATATTTAGTATACCACAAACCAAGAGAAAATCACTTCGCCTAGAAAATGATATAAGGCTTACACTTGCAATGGTTCAAAAGAGAAAGTAAAAAACTATGAGCCACCTAAACCGAAGCAAGATCCACAAAATAATAACAACCACTCTCAAGTATAATAAAAATGATATAGCAATATTTTACATCGTACCTGAGAGGAATAAGGGTAAGATTCCAAAAAAATAAGCCTTAGAACCTTGGGATAAAACACACCACCACTACTAGAATTGGAGAATTATATATTTGCGATCGTCGAAGCTAGAAAAACCACTAGAGACATGGGGCAAAAATTCCTCATAGAGGAAGCCCTCATGAAGAAAATCCTCAAAGACCCTCTCTACCACAGTGAGGCTCAGGCCCTCTTAGGACCTCTCAGGCCCCATTTTTGTTTATGGTAAAAATAACACGAAAGAAACCCTTAGACCCCTAGCCACAACCAGTGAGGAATGGATTTTTATTGTGTCCCCCTTGGCATCACAAAGGTTCAAATAATGCACCTCCCATTCAATGGAACCAAGCTCACCTTCTCCAACTATGCTACAAATCTAGACAATTTATATTTAACTTTAAATATATATATATATCATAACAATGATTCTCCTTAGGATTATTTTTAGAATTATATATGTGTCATCATGCTTTGTTACAATAAGATTCATTATGCACTTATCTATTTATGCAATTTTTATACAATGATCATATTATAGTGGTTGTTCTAAGAATTATGGTTTAATCTTATATGTAACAATGGGATGTCAAGGTTCATGTAATTATTGTCTCATGTGTATAGTGAGATGAGTGTTGTATGAATTTTGACCTCTTATTTTTGTGAATGAGATAATTTATACTATCATTCCTAAAACAAATTAAATAATTATGAAACTTTTTAATAAAATTTTAAATAATTAATACTGAATTGAATGAAATAGAGTCACATGGCTTTCTTAGTGTTAATATGGAATGTGGGTGTGATTGGTAGTTAGGTTTAAGGATACAAATATAGATATCAAATAACTAAATGTAAAAGTATTTATATACTATATGTTTTCGTACAATAGTAAGTACAAGTAGTAGTCAATGTATATCTTAATCTAAAATAAATTAGTTTGTGTGATAAAAAAATGTAAAATTTGGTGTTGATGATATCAAAGCATGATTTTTACCTCCTTTAAGATGACTCTATCATGCATTGGTATCCATTAACTTGGAAAGGTTTAGAAGTACTTAATAGTTTTGGGCAAGGTTTTCACCCTTAGGTAACCTCCATGCCTTATATTGCATTAGTTTAGCCTTCTTTTTTATTTTCTATAGATTTGTATAATTTATTTCTATTTACATATTAGCCAATAATGTTATCCACTATATTTTTGCCACTATGTTTTATACACTTTCTTAATTTTAATTTTTTCTACATAGTAGAAACATATAGGATACTCACCACAAAGTCTCACAAATATCCATATTATTACTTAAAATAACTTAGTTATTGATGGCGATCTTTAGGATGAATTTATTTGCAAGGTAATATTTTAGATTTTAATTGTAAATTATAAATTAATGTGTTAAAACAATATGTTATTTTTATATTTATCAAACATATACATGAACTAAAATGATCCTCATTGATGGTATTGTCAAAATTCATTACTACTAAATTATAATACATGGATAAAGTTATCATTTTCTAATATACAAATATAATGAGAATGTATAACTAATAGAGTGGAGATCAATGAAGTGAAAGGTAATATAATAATATAGATATATTGTGTTTGGTATGATATTTGTACATCCTATTTTACCACTATTTATTGTACTTTATCTTAAAGATTGATATAACTCTACTAATTATTACAAACAATGATATAGTTGTATACATATTTGAAACAAAATAATTTTAAGTTCCTAAATGCTTCTCTTTTTTCATGGTCTATAAATGTGAGTATATATGCATTTGACTACGAGGTTAGAATTACTAAAAAATGTTAAATGTGTTAAATGAGTTTAAACAAATAAGATCTAGTCTATGAACTATTATAATGGTTAATGCCATGTGATATTTTTGAATTCATACATTTTCCATACTTTCAATGGTTTAAGAAGTGCCAAAGTCAAATCAATGGATTGACTAAATATATACTTTTTATTCCTTTAATTGGTTATATAGGATTGAAAATATCCCCATATGTATTACATCATGACCACATAATGGTATTACAACAACATGGAAATTGTGCATGTATCATTTGACAAGTTTTAAACCTTGGTATCCTCCTTGAAAGTTGAGGAATTTAACCAATTAAGCTAATTTCATTTGATGGGACAAGTACATATTTTGTTTCTTTGATGTAAAACTTCACTCCAATATACATAAGTATCTATTAATCCTAGTTCATTACGATGATGTATAGATCATAATTTAATAGTATCATAAAGTGTGCAAAATTAACTTACAAGTGCATATAGTGATCTTGTTGGTATTCTTGGAATTAACACAAATTGGTTGGTTCTAGATTTCTCCACTAGTTTAATTTCTCAATGTAGTTGTTTTATATAACAAGACCATTAATGAAACCTATCTTTAGTTCATTTATTATAACTATTTTTATTTTTCACTTTTACACATTAAAATTGATATATGTTGGTGATAAGATATATGAAGTTTTGGACTTTTATTTTCTCAAACATCCAAATGAAAAAATTAAATGGATTATATGAGATTGAAATGAGTACTAAACATACTACATCATGATAATATAATGGTATTACAATAGCTTATAAATCATACATACATTGCTTGGCAAGATTCAAACATTGATCTCCTCCTTGAAATTTGATAAATATAAATGGTTGAGTTAAAATAATTTGATAAATGCTAAGATTCATGTATGGGATTTGAAAATTGCTCTCTTAAAATTGCAATGAAAATTTAAATTTTATTTTATTGATTTGATTTTCTTTATAATGATTTTTCTTAAATAATGTATAATGCTCTTCTATTTGTTTTGAATTAACTTATATAAAGTTTCAACTTTTTTATTGGTTCTTTGTGATACCGGTGCTCTTCTTTGCTTAGAAGAATCATAGAGTGAGTAAAATAGATGTTTTATAGTTTTTAAAAATGCAACTACCTAAATTGATTGTACAATATAGTTCATATTTTTTACTTAAATATAATATCTTTTTACAATTATAATGATCAAAAGTAAAATCTTGATATAGCGTATATTGTTCTAGTGAAAAATACATTAAAATTAGCCTTATAAAAAAAATAGGAAAGAGAAAATTGTATATTTTCTCTTGTTTGTGAAATGGACGTGAATATAAGTGTCCAGGTTAAGAAAACATTTTGAATCAATCCTAATCCTATTTCATTGAGGTAACAAGATTCTATGTTTTCATTTTAAGATCTCTTATATAGTACCAAAAGTATTGATACAATTCCTAGAGAAATGGAACTCTGTTAATGTCATGACTCAGTATTATGAATCTATTTATAGCATTTTATTTTAACATATTATGGAATATTTTAGTCATATGGTAATTATGGCTCACCTTATCTACTTAGTAGTGTAGCATTTGATATGGTGAATAATTTTATGATTGTTAATGCTTGACATAACAACATAAATGATATGGAAAAAATGCTTTTCTAATTAAGTAGTTGATATAATGATTTCATGATATAAAAAATAATAACAATCAATTTTTTTAATTAAAGTGATGATAAGTCTAGTCTTGAATTGATTGCATAAGGGATGTTAGGATCAAGAAGGAGGTAGATGTTGAAAAACAACATTTCAAGAAAGATATATTATACACACACAAAAATTATGCATTATATTTCATCATCTACATGATTGAGTGATGCATGGAGTTTAACTGACTTGCATCAATATCATAATTGTTTCAAATTTATTTTTTTAAACATAATTAAATAATAATATCATTGGATGGTGTAAAATTTCTTGTGGCATGACTAATTTAGATGCATAATTATTTGGGTTATCATAAAATACAAATAATTGTTTTAATATTTCTTTTAAACCCTTAATACAATCTTATTTGTAATGGATTAGGTTGCATCCTTGAAATATCCAAAATTCATGTTATACAAAATTACAAGAGATACCTTATACTTCTATAAATTAAACATGGTATGATTTAACCTTGGTATGAAAGTAATAGATATGTTATACCTAAACCATCATGGACTATTGAATATTTTAGTTTATTTTTTTTAATGTAAAAAAGCATTATATTAAAGTAATAGAATACATTATATTAAAGTTTATGGACCACCAGATAGCCATCACCATAAATCTAGCCAGCAGATTCACTTCTCCAAGGCTGATTGGCCAAGACGGGATGTGGTCCCAAAGCATGTCATATACGGAAGAAATCAATTACCAAAGAATTATTAAGAGTAGTTGTCAATATAGGGTTTTTAAGAGTTTTTTTTAGTACTTTGCTATGTGTGTTTGTAGCTTTTTGTTTCTCCACTGTTTCAAGGAAGGGATCTGTGTCTGTTTCTTTTTTTGTAATTATGATGTAGGTGTGTTTTCTCGAGGCTATACCCAAAATTTTGTATGGGAAGTTTCTTTTTGATAACAGGATATGTGCATTACCATATGTAATGGCTTTGGCAACATGTATATTTTACATATATAGGATCCTTAGTAATGACATGTTCATCAACAGCCCTAGGTTGATTTTTCTAAAAGGTTTTGGGTCAACCTGTAAAACCTGATATTAATTCTAGAGTATCTTATCTACAAAAAATATATTTTTTTTTACGAAAAAAAAAGGTAGATAAACATGCCATGTGGCCGATATCATCTACCAAAAAGTAACACCATAAAAATAATATGAAAACCAAGAAATCAACTAATAGCTAATCAAAATTGCCTTACATAACTGGTCGACAAACACTATCAACTAGCTAACTGAATTATTACATACTAAAAATTATGGTTAAGTGCATGCTACAATAGCAAAAGTAGAAAAATGTGGGATCCCTATAGTGGTGAATAATTATTATACAGGTTTAGCCACAACTAGGATTGAATCCCACCTAGCATTATCATTAGGAGACATAGTTGAACCCCTACACAAAAGTAGAAGTGTTGAGAATATTTTCACAGCTATGAACAAATGGATCCTCATTGGTAGCAAATACTGGAGCACCTGACCTGACCCAAGCATCGAGTTGATGAGCCAAGGTTGACATAAATAGTTAAGTTATTTGTGTAGACACTAAAATCATGTCAATCAGATAATACTACGATGATGCCACTCTTATCGACACCATATGGCCCCATTGGGCAACCCTCAGGGGTTAATTAGGGGTCCTAACCACTTTTGGGAAGGTTTACCCCACTTTTGGGAAGTTTTGGGCCATGTAGCCATGGTCGTCCCACCCCAGGATGGCCATAGTTCATGGTCATCCCACCCAGGGATGGCCACAAGCAACCATCCCTGGGTGGGATGACCATGGTCTAGACCCCTCAAAAATTCAAGGGTGGGACAAATGGCAATCAAATTCTACCATTTATCCCACCCAATGACTTATGATAGATTGGGAGACTATCTAGGCCATCACAAACTACAAATTGGAGGCCCAAATTGGAGGCCTCTTCCACCCAATGCATGGCAAGGGCTTTGACAAGTGGTGGCACCTGCCTTGCATGCCCCAAATTGCCCCTTTGCCCCTGTGGCCCTCTTGGGCTATAAATTGGAGTGATTCCACTCAATTTTAGAGAGAGGTCTTTGCAAGTATTCACCATGAAGTGCTACCGAGATTCACTCTCCCATTTTTCCCTCGTATTTGCCCTTGGAATCTTCATCAATCGAAGGAGTTTCCAAGGCATCCCCAAATACGCACATCCCTTCCAAAACCCATCCATTCCTATGAATCAAATCACCAAATTTGATGACAACACCCCTAGGAGTATTCTAGACCAGATCCCAGAGGAATTGGTGGCAAAAACCACCCTGTTTGGTGGTCGTCCCCACCTGGGATGGTTAACAGTCCCAATTGGCCCACCCAGGGATGGCCATGAATTGGCATACAATTTTGAATCAATTTTAGTGTAGATCATTTTTAGAGTAGTTTATATGCATCATACTTGAATTTGGTAAAGTTTGGAGCAGTTTTGGACCTTCAATTAGGGTTTTTGTGATGACAGTCCCAATTGGCCCACCCAGGGATGACCACATATTCTGCTCATAATTTCATTTCAATTTCTACATAGATCATTCCAAAAGTAGATAATATACATCATGCTAAGTTTTGGTATCATTTGGAGTAGTTTTGCATTCTCTATTACAATCTTTATATCCTATGTTGCATGCATTTCATTGATTTTATCTTAATCCGCACATGCTATTAACCAATTTCAATTTCTTGTGTGTAGGTACAGGTATTCCAGTGCATGAGGAAGGAGCTAAATATTTGAATATGGATAGCTCATCATAATGGTAACAAAAACCCGCTCTTCAATCATGAGTGCGAGGAAGACACTGAAAGCATACCTTAAATTTATGAAAGGATTGGATCCTTCAACATTGTAATTGGATTGTATCAATTGAGAGCCCTCAAGGGGATATTTTGTAACCATATATTTGATAAATTAATCAATATAAATAGAACCCCCCATTTCTTTCAAATATTTATCATTTATTGCTTACTTTAATGTCGCTTTTGAATGCTTGAATAGAACAATAGATGCATTTCATTTTCCTTTGCTAGGTGCACCATTTTTTCTGCTCTATAGTGGTGATCATGGTGGGACCCTTGTCCCTTTTCATTTTTGTAACTTTTGACCTTGTTTTTGCACTTTGAATGTTGTAGGTTCTAGTCATTATGGACTGAAATAGCCCCTGAATTCCTAATTGGAACACCCAGGGATGGCCACAACAACCATCCCACCTAGGGATGACCCCCAAATTTGTAGCCATCCCACCCTAGGATGACCACAAAATAGGGGGTTTTCAGCCCAAATTTCTAGAAACAATAACTTCTTAGACTTTCAAGGTAAGTGCCTAAACCTTCAATTTGCATTAATGTTGTTCAAAAAAAGTTAAATTCAGCTTTTCATGTCTTTTCCTTGTTGATTGAAAGGTTGATTTTCACTTTTCCTAAAATTCAAAATAACAAACAGAAGAAAAATAGGGAAAAGAATAGTTTAAGTATGCATTTGAATGGTTTGACTGCTTGTGACCTACCTAAGGGTTAGGTTGTCATATAGGATAAGTATTTTGTAGGTTCCTTATTCATGCTAATATTTTTGAAAGTGAAATATTTCTTATGCATTTAGTGAAGGTTCATTGAATGCTACTTTGTTTTACTTTCTTTAAGTATAAAAGGAACCACACACACCACATCACATTTGAACATTAGTGAGTTGGAATTTCATCCCCAACCACTAATAGAGACCAACGATGGTGGGTTTCATCTCCACCCATTGGCTCACATCCTACGAACCCTATTTTTGGCCAAATATAGCTCCAAGAACCATCTTAGCCATGGAAAATAGCATGCACTCCTCTTCAGAGGGTGTATCATTGCCCATGGTCAATATGGGTGAGGACTGGTAGGACCTGTGCTCCCTGATCGGGTATGGGCTTCATCTCCATACTTTGGTTGGTTCACATGATCAGACTTTCATTTTCAGTTGTTGAGCTATGAGTATACAGGTGAAATACCTTAAACAAATTGAGAATTACATCAACAATCTTCAAACACGTGAAAAGAGATCTCTTTGCAAAACAATAAATAAAAAACACACCAAATAGTTTTAGGAAAACATATAAATATTTAAAAGAGATAAACACTTGTATTATTGTGTGTTTCTATTTTTTGTGTGTTGAATCATTAAAATTTATAAAGGAGATAATCACATAGGGTTTAGAAAGAAGTAGTTATGGTATGCACCCATAGCCAAGCCCACTCAAGGGCTGACACTATAGGGAGTAGGCAAGGAGACGTAGACCATCTCTGATTTGACCCTAAGGATTTGGTTATACCTCCTTGGTGGCCTCCTACTCACCCAAGTCCTAGAATGTCAAATAAGGAACCTAGCCTCCAAGGGACCCCCATGCGGGACACCCCTACAGGTTGTGGTCCTAATCAGGGAAATTATTTTCCAAGTATAGACACTTCACATGCCTTCTTTCAAGAATGGCAACCATGCATTGAGGTACCAACACATAGAGCAATACCATGCATTCATGTGCTTGCTTGGTCTACCTCGCACACCTACGTGCAGGATCAAGACTATGCACCATGGGTGGGGCTAAATGATCACAATACACCCTCAAATCACCTTGATAGGTCTCAGAAGTACAAGTACCAAGATGAGTATGATACTCATCACACTAGGTGAGCCAATTCTACCCTTCCCTTCCTCATTGATGAAGGAAGACATGAGGAGAGTCTTGATTATCCTCAGTTTAATTACTCCATGCAAGCACGATGTGCTTCTGCACCAGTAGAGTATAAAGAACATCTATTTAGGAGTGAGCCTCAAGTAAATGTGACCTCTCTCAATCGAGGGAAGCTCATAGTGGATTTATCAGATCCTCCTGAATAGGATAGGTATCATGGAAATAGTGCTAGGGCTCATAGGCCTCACACAACTGAGTAGATAAACCAAGTTATCAAAAGGTATGTTGATCACCAAGCTCAATTTAATCAGCTTTGGCTAGATAAACAATGCTTGGATCTCTTAGATCACCAACATCAATTAGAAAAACAAAGGATTGAATAATAGATTCAAGAGACCTTGCGCAATGGGGTTCCTACCCCAAGTACGCATAGATAGGGGGTTCATCAGAGGCAACCCACTTTTAACCAAAATAGGCTTCCTAGGCCTAATCAAATGGTGCCTCCTCGACCTCCTAGGCCTAATCGGGACTTACCTCCTAGGCCAAACATAGATCACCTTTAGCAAGCATTTGTTCCTCCTTGTAGGCCCATTCAAGAAACACCTTATGGGGCCTATGATGATTTGGAACCAGAAGAGGAATACCTAGAAGCACCTTATGGAGGTATGGTTGATGACAATCAACCACCACGCCATATGCTTGACATTCCTCACCCTCCACCATGGGGCCAAAGTAAATAAGAGGAGATTAAATCCTCTGATGCATATAGAGCATTGCTTGAGTGCATGGAAACCATAGAGAGCAAGATAACTGGGTCTAGGCTTCAAAAGCCCACTTTGTACCAACTATGCAATCAATTGCTTCACCCATCTATACCTTCCCCTCCATACCCAAAGCATTTCAAAATGCCCAAGTTGGATAGATTTAAAGGAGAGGAAGATGCATAGGAGCACGTCACTAGGTTCATGAACCAGTGCTTCAGTATCCAAGAAAATGATGCCTTACTTCTGAGAATATTTTTTATTACCCTCTCTAGCCCAATCGTAGAGTGGTATAATCAACTTCCAAGGCATAGCGTCCATACCTTTGAACAATTTGTAGATGCATTCCTGGAATGTTTCACCTTCAACACTAAGAGAAAGGTGACTTTAATAGACCTCACGGGGTTGAAGCAATATGAAGATGAGTCAATCACAGACTATGGTAATAGGTGGTGAACGCTTCTTGCTAAGCTACCATACCTATTGCCAGTGTCTGAGCTGACTCGGATGTTTTCTAAGAGTTGTTTAAAGCCAATATCATTATTGCTACAACTCCAATAGTATCAAACTCTTGAATATGCTCTAGCATAGGCTAGAACAATAGAAGAAATTAAAATTCAAGAGGGGAAAATCGTAAAACCCTACAAAAAGGAGTGGACTAAGAACCCAAAGGGAAATCTGACACAATCAAAGCCGATAGTAGTCAACCAAGTTGCCATCAATGTCCTAGGGCTTGTGCAACCAATGCCACCTCAGAAGGTAAATTATCAGGCCCAACCTCCTCCTACAAGTTACAACAACACTCAAGCGAATCAAGGGCAAAATCAGCAACGTCACCCTAGGCGACAATTTATGCCCTTCACTGAGTCGATGGACTCCCTATTCGATCATCTATGTGTAGCCAAAGTGATTACTCTACCTAATATCTAGCCTATAGACCCGAGTATAGGTAAACAAAAGCCTATGGGACATCGTGAAGACCTATATTGTAGATACCATAGGCAGATTGGACATGACTTGCCAACATGCTATGGTTTCAAAAACCTAGTACAAGATATGATCGAGAGGAATGACCTTCAAGTGGATAACCCTCTCATGACAAACAATCAACAAATGGGTGTTTTTAAAGACCCATTACCCACTCATGAGGTGCAGGTAAATCCTACCAAACAAGTAAATGAGGTCCATGCGACACCCCCTCAACAAGGGTTCATCGAGATGGTTAGCATTATGATAAGGAATAGATGCTATCCAAATCAAGTTGCACCACCTACAACTTCAAGTGATATTCCCTCAATGTCATAGCCTCCACCACCTCCAGTGCAAAGCCTTCCACCTCATCTAGTGGTTACAATAAAAAGTAAGCTTGCTCAAAGCTTACGAACAACATCGGCTAGACTTTCCATATATGAGCTTATTCAATAGTCTCCACCTCATCGAGAAGCTCTTATGGATATTCTTAAGTTGATTGACCTACAGCCCCAGGAGTCTAACTCCTTTATCAATTTTGTGGGGCACATTCAGTAGTGTAAAGAACCAGTGATCATATTTCATGAACATGAACTCAAACTGATAGCAAGTGATGCGGTTGATCCTCCTCTACACATCATTGCATGTGTAAATGGAACACCCTATAAGAGAGTTCTAATTGACATTGGTTCATCAAGTAACATCATCACCACCAATGCTCTCAAACATCTAGGACTTCCAGCATCCCATATTGTTGCATCCACCTACACCCTTCGAGCATTCAATGATACAATATGCTCAATAGTTGGCACTATAGTCCTACCTATCTAGGTGGGATGCAAAACTATACCAACTTTGTGTCACATATTGGAGGGTGCAATGGCCTACAATATATTGTTGGGTAGACCTTGGATTAGGGACATGAAGTGTGTACCCTCCATAGCTCACCAATGTCTGAAGTATACTTATGAAGGGCAAGTACACGTTGTCTCTATAGACCTTGAGCCCTTCAAATACTGCAACTTGGTGTAGCATATCCCCGAGTCGACCTTACCATCGACTCATGTGGACTTCCAACCAAATACATCTATTCAAGGTCCAATTCCCTCACCATCACCTTCCATTAATCCATTACCATATTCTTCCATACCATCATCATCATTGGCACCTTCAGAAACACCTTCATCATCATCCAATCCTCCATAGAGGAACATGTCGAAGAGGCCGATTGATGAGATCCCTCCCATCATCTCCACCATTTCCATGGAAGAGATTCCTAGTCTAGCAGATGAGGAACCATCTCATGAGGTAAGCATTGAGTCATCTCAAGCCTCGCTTCTATCTCCTCCATCTTCACCATCCCAGGTCATAGTCCATTTGGCTAATACAAGTTTAGGAGAATACCTAGTGAGGAACATCACAACAGTTCTAGCCATTGAGATAATACAGAATATGGGATGACCTCATCTTCCCATAGGTACCATTGTACCTCTAGGTATACCTCCCAATCAAATGAATTTCATATATGGGGGTATTGAATATGGAACAAAACCATCTCCTCAACAAGAAGAGGATGAAGAACCTTTCTTTGAGGACATCAATTACATGTCTAATCCTGACTATGCCTTGTGATATCTCCATCGCTACCATTGGCATGGCTATGGTTTGGGGTTATATGAACAAGGTACTCATGTTCCTTTCTAACTACAATATCAATTTCCATATGATAAATCTGGTTTAGGACACAACAAGCTTGTGCCTCTTGATGTCCTCATAGAGAGTTTAGAATGCCTAGGTATGAACTATAGGGATGAGCTTGCACATGATCCCTATGCTAATCCTAATCATATCCACTCTTTGGGGGATTATTTTCCCATAAATATGATAGATCAAGGGATATCTCATGATTTCACCCAATCCTTTGAAGAAGGTGAAGGTTCGCATACCCTTCCATATGATAATGAGGAAGAGGATCAAGGTCCCCCTCAAGAATGGACAACGGATGATGAATCGGATTACGGTGTAGCACCTATCAACTACCCTAGTTTAGATGAGGAATACGAGCAGGTCATCCCATTGGATGATGAAGAAGAATTCTATCTACGTATGTTCCCAGTGCAACATCCCATCTGGTGATAACTTTTGCCACTTGAAGAGCAAGCTCATCGCCTTCCACATAGACCACCATCGATCATTCCACCTCCACCACAACCACCCCCATGAGTCTTGAGACAACCTCTTATCACTAGACCCAATCACCCATCCAATGGAGATAATCCATCCATTAATATGATTTCCATAGATCTTACTACACCATTACATGATCTAAATAACCCATTAAAGCCATTGCACCTTGACCTTCAGGAAATTGACTTTGATCAAGGATATTCTCCCCCATCTCCATCAGAGTATTGACCATAGACAAGGGGTCCATCCAAAGGTATCCATAAACCCTTTGGTCACCCAAAATTCTCCAAAGGTACCTAAAAACCCTTTGGTCACCCAAAATACTCCAAAGGTATCTACAAAACCCTTTGGTCACCCAAAAAGCTCCAAAGGTACCTACAAAACCCTTTGGTCACCCAAAAATCTCCAAAGGTATCTACAAAACCCTTTGGTCACCCAAAAAACTCCAAAGGTATCTATAAACCCTTTGGTCACCCAAAATGCTCCAAAGGTATCTATAAACCCTTTGGTCACCCAAAATTCTCCAAAGGTATCTATAAACCCTTTGGTCACCCCAAAAATCTCCAAAGGTATCTATAAACCCTTTGGTCACCCCAAAAATCTCCAAAGGTATCTATAAACCCTTTGGTCACCCAAAATGCTCCAAAGGTATCTATAAAACCCTTTGGTCACCCAAAACTCCCCAAAGGTATCTATAAACCCTTTGGTCACCCAAAAAACTCCAAAGGTATCTATAACTCTTTGGTCACCCAAAAATGCTCCAAAGGTATCTATAAACCCTTTGGTCACCCAAAAATGCCCCAAAGGTATCTATAAACCCTTTGGTCACCCAAAAATCTCCAAAGGTATCTACAAAACCCTTTGGTCACCCAAAAAGTCCCAAAGGTATCTACAAAATCCTTTGGTCACCCAAAAAGCCCCAAAGGTATCTACAAAACCCTTTGGTCACCCAAAAAGCTCCAAAGGTATCTATAAACCCTTTGGTCACCCTAAAAATCTCCAAAGGTATCTACAAACCCTTTGGTCATCCTAAAAAGCTCCAAAGGTATCTATAAACCCTTTGGTCACCCAAAAAATCCCCAAAGGTATCTGTAAACCCTTTGGTCACCCAAAATTCCCCAATGGCATCCACTAAGCCCATTGGTCAAATGTGTATATATTTATAAAAATCTAAAAACATCATTAAAATATCAAAAATACAAAAATATTGCATTACATTTCATATCATTGCATTATACAATCACTTGCATTAAGCATACCCATCATTGCATTTTGCATTCTAGAGTTGATCATACATGTCTAGCACTAGGTTTGTCCACTAGCCATCATTCAAAATCAACTTTGTCAAAAGTCATTATTCACACTCATCTACATTTCAATTATCATGTTCATCTACATTTTCCACCTTTCATATGTGTGTCTATTTCCCTTCACCTAGGCCATTGGTTATAAGGTGTCATTAGGGTTTCAATCACTCAACCATCTCTAGTTTTCTTTTCAGATTTTGTAGAAAGCTATCCTGATTTTTAGAAGGTAGAGTCCTGCTTTGATTGTACCTTGTATACGTCATAATCCCAAACACATTTTCACACTAATAAATCCAAGTTTTGCACAAGGAAATATGAAACCTACAAAGTGGTCCATGTTACCCTAAGTAAAAAGTTTACCTCGCTCATCCCCCTATGTGAATGGTTCAAAAATGCTGAGAATTGACAAAAGGACAAGCTCCTCCTTACCCAAAATAATCAAAATCCCTTGCTTCACGCCAAATTGGGGTAAGTATCCAAAGAGAAAATAAATAGTGGTTGTTACCACTAAAAATATTAAAAAGAAAAAATGGTTTTCACCATTAGCAAAAGCAAAAATTAAAATAAATAGTGGTTCTCACCACTACCAAAATCCCTTGCTCACCAAAAAAAATAGGGAAAATCCTTAGAGAAATTCAAAAATAAAAGAAAATAAGGGAGTACTAAACTTGAATCCCTAGAATTCTCAACATTTGACAACCATAAGGTGATCCTCATTACAAGTTGGGTGGCATCAAGCCTGCTTGGCAATGGTGGTATCCTTATGCATGATGATATGTCTATCACATTAGAAACCTACTTTTGTACAGACCAATGTTTGCATGCGGATGAGCTAGCTTTTGGTAGCCTGTATTGCCTAGTGGTCTAATCCAACTACGTACAAAACTCAGGATAATGATACTCGTAGGGTGATCTTCAGTACAAATGGGCTGCATCAATCCTATTTGGAATATGGGTAACTTTATGTGATATCATAAAAATGAACTCACATGCACACACATGGATATTGAATATCTTGGTCATCCTAGCAGATTTATACCTTGCCAAAAAGTCTTGCATAGTTACTATACAACTTTTGACTAGATCACTAGAGTGTTTGAGTCTCATGAAAACCTCAAAGACATTCTATAACATATTACTATGCATACCATTCCATACTATTTTATCACATGTTTGTTAGTTTACATTTTCACAATCCATTACATAGTCTGATGATAAAGTTAAAATGAATAGATGAATTTTGTACAGTCTATGGTGCTAGCATCTAGTGTGTCAAATAGTATTCATAATTCATCATATAGATTAACAAATCATCCATTTAATTATGCATACACTCATGTACATATCATCAAATCACATCATATTACAATACATGCATCCATGATATTGCATCCATAAATGCATCAACAAACCGATTAGCAGACATAAATACACATATTTGCTCACCACAAGGAGCTTCATAAAGGATAATTAAGCATATCTACCAATCCAAAATCTTCAAAAATCATAAAATAAACAAAAAAAACAAATAAATCAAAATCTCAAGTGCACCTCATATCCAGTTATTTACCCTATACACTTGGCGGTTGTAGCAACTTGCGCTCCATGCAATCCAGTAAGATGAGTAAATTACCATAAGGCCATTTGAACCAAATTATTCATCATCGAATTGAAATGATTCACTTAAATACCAAATAATGCCATCGTGGATAGACTACTCCATGAGAATGAGGTATTCATTTCATTTCTTCCATGAAATATCATCAAAAACACCCAAAAAAATAGATGAAAAAGCAAAGAAAATGGCCTAAAAACCACCAAAAATAGGTCAAAATTGATAAAAATTCACAAAGGATCAATATTGAACACAAATTACTCATGGATGAATTGAAAAGTCTCTACTTCAATCCCCAATAAGGCCATTGTGGTCGGACCGCTCCACGGGAATGAGGTATTCAGTTCTATTCTACCATGAAATATCAACAAAACCATCAAAATCCTCATAAAATTGATAAATCTTACAATGGGTAAAACTAAAGGTAATCCCAATCTAGTCATATTGGTCAAGTGACTCATCACTTTCATCATTGGTCATGCCCTCATCGACTCATCGCTTGAGGGGGTAGTCATAATAATGAATTCATAATCAAAATCAACACTCAAACACTCAAAAGTGCAACTTGCATACATTCAAAAGAATCATTGTCAATGATAAATTTCAAGCCCACGTTGGGGAAAATAATTCAACATAAATACAAAAAAAAGTCTTGGTATACTTGAAGCCTTGGGACACGTATCCCAAAATAGGTAAAATAAGGAACCAAGACCAAGTATACCCTAAGCCCCTAAGACTGTCATTGCAGTGTGGCTGAAAGGTATACCAAAATCAATCCTTCAATTATGTCAAAAGCAAGGATTCCAAGAATGTATGCTCTTTCCACAATGGAGGCATATAAATTTGTTTAGGTTACTAAATAACCTTAATAATTTGATAATTTAGTCATCTATTTTTGCTCCATGCTTTGTTTCACACAATGCATCTCAAAAAGGGGCATCTATAGACACTAAAATCATGTCAATTAGATAATACTATGATGATGCCACTCTTATCGACACCATATGACCCCATTGGGCAACCCTCAGGGGTTAATTAGGGGTCCTAACCACTTTTTGGAAGGTTTAACCCACTTTTGGGAAGTTTTGGGCCATGTAGCCATGGTCGTCCCACCCCAGGATAGCCACAGTTCATGGTCGTCCCACCCAAGTACGACCACAAGAAACCATCCCTAGGTGGGATGGCCATGGTCTAGACCCCTCAAAAATTCAAGGGTGGGATAAATGGAAATCAAATTCTACCATTTATCCTACCCAATGACTTATGACATATTGGGAGACTATCTAGGCCATCACAAACTACAAATTGGAGGCCCAAATTGGAGGCCTCTTCCACCCAATGCATGGTAAGGGCTTTGACAAGTGGCGGTACCTGCCTTGCATGCCCCAAATTGACCCTTTGTCCCTGTGGCCCTCTTGGGATATAAATTGGAGTGATTCCATTCAATTTCAAAGAGAAGTCTTTGCAAGAATTCACCACGAAGTGTTATCAAGATTCGCTCTCCCCTTTTGCCCTCATATTTGCCCTTGGAATCTTCATCAATCAAAGGAGTTTCCAAGGCATCCCCAAATATGCACATCCCTTCCAAAACCCATCCATTCCTATGAATCAAATCACCAAATTTTATGACAACACCCCTAGGAGTATTCTAGACCAGATCCCAAAGGAATTGGTGGCAAAACCACCTTGTTTGGTGGTTGTCCCCACCTGGGATGGTTAACAGTCCCAATTGGTCCACCTAGGGATGCCCATTAATTAGACTATAATTTTGAATCAATTTTAGTATAGATCAATTTTATAGTAGTTTATATGCATCATACTTGAATTTGGTAAAGTTTGGAGCAGTTTTGGACCTTCAATTAGGATTTTTGTGATGATAGTCCCAATTGTCCCACCTAGGGATGACCATAGATTCTGCTCATAATTTCATTTCAATTTCTGCATATATCATTCCAAAATTATATAATATGCATTATGCTAAGTTTTGGTATCATTTGGAGTAGTTTTGCATTCTCTATTGCAATCTTTATATCCTATGTTGCATGCATTTCATTGATTTTATCTTAATCCGCACATGCTATTAACCAATTTTTTTTTTTTTTGTGTAGGTACACGTATTCCATTGCATGAGGAAGGATTTAAAGATTTTAATATGGATAGCTCATAGTAGTGAGAGAAAAAACTCGCTATTCAATTGTGAGTGTGAGGAAGACACTAAAAGCGCACCGTAGGTTTATGAAAGGATTGGATCCTTCAACATTGTAATTGGATTGTATCAATTGAGAGCCCTCAAGGGGACATTTTGTAACCATGTATTTGAAAAATTAATCAATATAAATAGAACCCCCCATTTATTTCAAATATTTGTCATTTATTGTTTACTTTATTGTCACTTTTGAATGTTTGAATAGAACAATAGATGCAATTCATTTTCCTTCACTAGGTGTACCATTTTTTTCGCTCTATAATTAGGTTCAGCTGTATAAGGAGGGTGACCTTGAGCTAGGGTAGGAATACAATTTAGAATCGAGTTATAATGCTTCTTGGATATATATTGGCTTCAAGTATAATCGTACTCAGGAGAAACCTAACTAATTATCAGGGTTATGCGTAAGCGGTTGGCCCCAAAATATATTTATAAAAATTTGGTGAATTAGTTTTGAAATCTAGGTGAATAGTGTCCAAATGCATGTAGAAGATTCACTATTATTAGGGGTAATGTTGAAAATTTAAACTTAAAATGGTCAAATTATTATAAAATTGGGGTGAATCAACCCAAAAAAAAATTGCACCCTTAAATTTTTGTCTAATGGACCTTGGACAAGGATCCTAGATATTAGCCAATTCCAAATTTCAAAAATCCTAATTTTAGCCAATTTGGTGATAAATAGCCGATATGCATAACCTTGCTAATTATGCATGTAGTATTATCGCAATGATAAATAAGCTCTTGAAGATGAGAGAGATCCATAGTCACCTTACTATACTAAACCACAATTTAAAAACTCATAGACAAAATAATATTAGATTTCTCAAAAGAAGAGATGTGAAGAGAGGAAGAATAATTACCAAAAATATAATATTTTCTAGCTTTCCATATGTTGTATAGGGCTACCATACAAAATAAGTGACACACTTCAAATAAAATTTCAAACAAGGATGAGGGGTATCCCATAATGATATGCTTCCACTCAAGCATGGCATAGGAATAGGGTCTAAAAAGAAAACAAAAAAACACTCTCAAAGGGAATGTGCATGAGCATAGAACCAAAAAATATGGAGAAAGTCCTAAGATTGAAGGGTTAGGGATTCCTAAATGCTATAGATGCTCCCCAACAGGAAGCCCTTGGGGAAGAAGACTTTAGGTAAAATTGAAAAGCTTGATCTCCCAGAAATGAGCCCAAACGATCTAGAACCTATGCATCCAAATAGGTTGATAGAAAGAGACATTCCACTAATGATTGAGATTATAAATCATGGGGAGGCAAGGAGAGATCCATCCATACCTCAAATGGGATTATTATTATTTAGAGGATTTTCTAGATACCACTTCTAGTCCTTCCACCAAGGTCATTACAAAAGTAAATAAATTTAATGGAATATGAATTTAGGGAGAGCAACCTTGATGACCTCAAACATTTCTTTGTTAGAGTTATTGAGCCTAAAATTTGACTCTAAATTTATCCCAAGGGATCCAATACCTAGTATTATAAGAAAATAAATTAATGATGCACCGTACACCATTGTAAAAAATCTAAGCACATGAACCTAGGAAACCTACACAAGAAAATAATCCTAGTAGGTGATGACAAGTGACCCCAAAATATTCATTTGATTGATGGATAGGTCATAACTCTAACCATTCTGTCTCATCCAAGGCTTAACACTCTCCCAAGATTTCCAAATGCTCTTGATGATAAAGTATCATGTCACTTTGATAGACATAGGAGCAATAATAAGGGAAGGGAAACCTATTCCCCTCTAACTCTTATGATTAAAATAGGAACCTTCATAGATACAATGATAAATGAGAATATTCTAGGCCTCATTACCTGTAAGAGTTTTAATGATTGAATTAACATAGAGGGCCCAACCTTGATGCTAGGCATTGATAATTCCAAGCCTGCCATGGCTTGTAGGGAGATATCAATACTTCTAGGAAACATGTTCAAATCCTAAACCATTACTAGAAGAGGACCATAAAAATTCCTATAGAATATTATCAAGCTTCTTATCATATTTTTTGGATAGGACCCGGTAGGAAGAATAATAAATATTGGTGGTCACAAGGAATTTTGAGCAAATGTAGAATTTATGAATAAGGGAGAGCTTCATGGTCGACTAGTAGGTAAGTTTTTTTTCCACCCTGTTAATGACATACTTCCATAAATTTGATGCTAAACTATTAATGGTAAAATGAATGCCTAAAAAATGAAATATTTCCCACCTGTATGATCCTCCACTGATATTGACTAAGCTAGTGGGGTATTTGGTTAGGAGATTTTTTGTAACATTGAGTCTTTATCCATTGAATGGAGGGACCAAAATCCAAAACAAAAGTGTCCATGCAAGCAATATCCTGTTAAATAACACCTTCATACTTAATAAATTTGAGGAAGGAATCATCAATAAAATTATTGTTGATTAATTGAGACTTGTCTCCAAGGAGAGAAATTTCCTAGATAAAATATTGAGTGGCATGGTGAGTTAATAAATAGCCAAACCCCTCAATGGTGAGGGCATACAGGGATGGCACCAATGGGTAATCATATCAAATGGAATGAAATAACCCAATGGCTAATGACTTATGCTTATTAATGGATAAAATAGTTTAAGCCTTAGTGAACAACATCTCCATACAACTAATGAAGGAGGGCCCAAAAGCAAGAGCTTTAAGCATGGACAAAACGAATGACCAATTGATCCTATTGTAATATTTATCAAATTCAATTTTGATGAACATGGATCATTGGTTGGAAATATGAGACCACTCCATGCCTTCCCAGATATCAATAATTTTGTCAAGGATGAACCTACCCTAAATTAATCTAGTTTTCTTTAGGCACATGATGATGGGAATTATATGGTGGATGCATAAAGTTGAGGATTTGGTGATGATCTTATAGTAAATATTAAGGATAATAATAGGCCTTAAATCATTGATGACTACTATATCACCAATCTTGGGGATAAATTTAATAATCCCCTGACTAATCATAAGGTCTAGAGAACCCTTGAAGAAGGTTTCTTGATACAATTTGATAATATTAGGCCCAATAGTGTCCCAAATGGACCTTTAGAACTTGTAGGAAAATCCATCAAGACCAAGGGACTTATTATTGATCAACTAAGAAAGATCTTACTCCAGGTCCTTCAAATAGAGGGTCTATTCATAGGGAACTATTTGACTCAAAATGTTACACTAAGACAATAGAGACATAGGATTTAAGAGGTTGGTCACATTGAGGGAAGTAATAATAAGCCACAAACACAAACTAGTAATGTTCTTTAAAAGTAAATAGAATACAAGGAAGCTCAAAAATATGCTCTTCATTCATATCAAAAGCTTTAATACCCAAAAATTGATTATAGGGATGTAGTCACTAGAAGAACTCCTTGGTTAACTTATCACCAATTTTAATTCAATGCAATATTACATTGATCTATGTCCCTCTAGATTCACAGTGCTCCATAATAAAAAGCTAGTATTTGAAATCCATGAGGTACCTCTGAAGCTCCTAACTAAAAGTATTGGACTATAGCTAAGTTGAGACCACCTCCAACTCTTGCTTGATAGTAGTGTTAGAGTGATGATCAAGCTTGGAAATGATATGCTCTAGCAAGTGCAGAAACCTAGCAATACACTAGATAGTAATGTTCCGCAATTCAATCCAATTAAATGCCCCCTTTGATATAGGTACTAGGTTCTAAATTTTAATGACATGGGCTCTCAACATGGGCTAGTGTACAATAGAAGTATTAAGGTAGAATTATTATTGAGAAAGAGGAGGGGATGGAAGAAACTAGGATGAAAAAGGAAATGGGAGAATGGTCAGACAAACAAAGCTTAGGGTGTATAGAGAAAAAGGGGGAAGATGACGAGTGCTACCCAAAGGAGAAAATATCATAATATAAGAGTATGGATATATTCAATTTTTTTAGCACATGGCTCTCGCTCTACTGGTTTTTAGACTAAGTGAACCAAGTACTGGTAGGAAGAAATGAGAATAAGAAGCAACAATTGGGATTAAAGATTCCTAGATTTTATTTCATGAAAAACCATGATTCTCTTTCCTTATTATTCCACTACATGGGAAGAATATCCATCCTATCATATAGGAATTCAATAATATTGAAGTTCTCATAGAGTAACCAAATAGTAGGGGGTAGAGAGAGCACCACCCATCACCAAATCAAACAATAATTATTAGCATTGTTAGGTGCATAAATGTTGATCACACCAAGGAGATGACCATAAATATCCATCATAACCCAGACAACATGATTGGAATGGTGGAATTGTAGGTTTTTAAAAGGTAGATAATTACCCCTCCTTTCCCTATGTCATGCATAGTATGAAAGGTGTGGCCATGGGGCCAAAGAAAGGAGCAACTAACTGATAGAATGAAGTTAGTGACTTTGACTTCTTGAAGTTAAAAAATATCAATACTATCGAAACTTATCTTCAAGTCATCTAGATCCTAATGCACAATGTACTTGTGCATAGGATATGTAAAACCCCTAAAATTTTAGGACTTGCACTTCATGATATATGATTGAGGAGCATATTTCATTTGATGACCTTAAAATCCTCAAAATATACAAAATATTGAAATGCATTTGTGAGAAACCTATTACTATTTCTCCAAAAAAATGACTATCTTAATTTTTCCAAATGAATGCCCAAGGACTCCCTAGCTAGACTATGAGAGGTACAAGGGTTTCATGAAGGAATTTCACTAGACATGCTAGGAGGAGAGATAGGGCATCTTATTTAGAGGACAAACTCTAGAATAGTTGATGGTTGATCCATATAGGAGCCTTTAGGGGTTACAAAAACTTGTTAGGCACTACCAGTATAGGTACCAACAAGAGGATAAATAGATGTTTCTTCCGTAGTAACTACATTAGAGGTCCCTGTAAAAGAGCCTAGTTGAGATTCCTTTTTACTAGCTCCTACAAAAGGCTATAGTTGGTTGTCTTTACCATTTTATTTGTTATAAACATCCATTCCTCTCCTCCATTAATAGGATGGGTATATTTAATTGTGTCCAAATGTGATGATGCTTCTACTAGATCTTTGGCGAACACTCCATGAATAGATCTACTTCTCAAGAATGGGTATTGAGCAGATTACACTCCACCATATTACATCACACTGTTACGTCATACCACTCTAGTGAATACTACTTACTACTGATGTAGTACTCACTCTCTACACACTCCTATATTCTATATTTTATACATATGGACCTTTATATAGGAAATAGGTTCCTTGGTCAATACTGAAGAAGATGTGCTTATACTAAGAGGGGGATGAACAATATAAGATGTAAATTTTTACTTTTCAATTCATATGATAACATCAACAATATTAAAGCAGTAAAAATTACACAAAGAATCACACACATGAGAGACATGATTTAACATGGTTCACACAATGTGGGATCCTCGATGGAGAAAATATTTCATTAAAAAAATTTCAATTTCTTGGGAATCCTTCCCTATTACAATGTTTATGGACCTCTGTCCAAAAGAGACACCAATATCCTAATTAATTTTTTGGACACCAATCCACAGGATAAATCATTCTTCTCTGCTCTAGATGGTGATCTTCTAGAATACTACTGCCTCCACTGCACTGATTTGTGGATATCTCTCCATTGAAGACCTTTGTCTTACCTTAGAAGACTTCTATCCTCACTACCCTGGCTAATGGATATCTATCCACTGGAGAATATTATCCTCTGCTCTGTCACCTCCAAATATTACTAGTAATTCTTCTCAATCTCTATCTGAGATCTACACTAAAAACTATCCTTCGGTATAGCACAAATATGCTCACAAATCTATCTCTGTTCTGGCACAAATCTACCCTAAAATTTGCACCAAACTCTATTCTCAAATATGTCCTCAAGCCTTAACACAAATCTTGATCAAGTCACAAATCAACTCTACTAGATCTACCCCAAGCCTTAACTCAAATCTTGAGCAAATCAATCAATCAACTTTGCTCTCAAGTCTTCACAAAGACTTACCTCAAATCTATCCACAAGTCCTCTCAAGAACTTTTTCAATATTCTCAACAAGTCTTCACTAAGATTTACCTCAAATATATCCACAAGTCTTCACCAAGACTTACCTCAAATCTTCTTTTAAGCTTCCACAAAATCTCACACAAATCTGTACTTAAGCTTTCACAAAATCTTACCCAATTTTGTTCTTAAGTCCCTTCTAGGACTTACTCAAATCTTCGTACAAGATTTCACAAACGCTTATTCAAATCAATTAAAAAACTTGGATACAAAAATCAACTTAATGTTTTACAGAAAACATCTTCAATACCACAAACAAGTTTCACTCAGAATCATGTTTAACCATAGAAACATATAGATAATTATTACAGACTCAATATATTTCACACTCACAAAACCCTTAATCACTTTCAAACTCTCCTTCAAATCAATTCAGAAATAAAGTATAATTTGATTCACAAAACTTGAACTTTCACTCCAATACTTTCAATCAATAATGCTCATCCAACTTCACTCAATCATGTATATAAAAAAGTCACTCAAACATTTCCAACAATACTTTATACTCCAACTTGCATTTCACAACGTTCAACAAAAACATATTTTACTCACAAGGATGATATGCCCATGACTTTTATTTTGATGGAGATATGACTTCAAAATATGTATCAATCACACTCAAATCCTCTTTGCCACTTTCAAGGTTAGATAGAAACAATTTATCTAGAAGTCTCCACTAAAATATTCTCCCCAATATTTATTTCACCACACAAAATATCAAATCTCAAATACACCTTATAATTTCTAAAATTTCAAATTAATATTCAAAAATCAAGTTCCTTTACTAACACCTTATAAACTCCAACCTTTCAGAATAACATCCACCATATAAAAATCAAATTATTTTATTAACACTTATAAATCCTAACTTTATAAAATAAGTTCTAACCACCAAAAATTAAAATAAAATATTTTAATTTTCTTACACCTTATATCTTCCTTAACAAACTCACAAAATACCTTTCAAATCTCA
Organism: Wollemia nobilis; assembly: GCA_028583015.1. NCBI lineage: Eukaryota > Viridiplantae > Streptophyta > Pinopsida > Araucariales > Araucariaceae > Wollemia > Wollemia nobilis. The sequence continues at coordinate 22,702,240 of JAQPPZ010017235.1, forward strand.
CAAACCCCTTTAATGTAAATTTCTGAATATCAAAACCTTTGGAAAAATTAAATCGTGCATACTTTTTCTTTTAATTCTGCCCAAAAATTATTTTTTTTTAAATTTCAACACACAACCTCACTTTTCAAGGCCCTAGCCCAAAGCTCAACCACCAGTTAGGCTATGTTCCGACACAAAATCAAAATGACCATGAACTACCTTTTTTTCCTTGTCTCTTCTCCCACTTAGCACAAACGAAAACAATTTCCCTTTGCAAAACACAATCATGTGAATCGAACCCATAATCTTACGCTCGCAAATGCCTTAACCAACCCTCAATTTCCACTTGTGCTACCAAGCACTTTGATATATGTTTGGCACTCCACTTAGGTTTATCACGACATCTTCCCTTTAACATTTAACACATGTGAATTCTTTCCTTTCTCTTTACTCAAATACAACGCATGAATTCCTTTATACTCTGGGCATATGAATTGAATGAATGGTTTTAAATAAAAACCATTGCCCCTTTTATACCATTTGCTATGCACTAAAACACATCGGCAATTAGTAAATTTTATTTTTAACTCAAATTTAAAATTTAAACTTTTGACGCCTTTATTATTTATTTAAATTAAAATTTTAACCTATGGTTAAAATATTTTAATTTAAATAAATTAAATAATAACATTTAAATTCTACCAAATGGGTCTTTTGAGGATTTATAATTTAATGACTCCTTGGAACTCTTTTTTCTTCACCTCAACCTTTACCTCAAAATATTATAATATTAAATATTATAATATTATTATTTCCTTTTAAACCTGCTTCTCCATCCTTGGGATTTCAATTTTTTTAGGCCTTTGTAGGCATATAATATTTAATATAAATATTATATCCTATTCATGTAAACTTCTTCCTTGCATTTTCGAAAAATACTTGATGACATTAATGATGAAAAAACTTGGACATCAACCTCTTGACATTAATGACAACAAAACTTTGTCATATTTTCAATAATCTCCCCCTTTGTCATTGATGGCAACGTATTTTCCTTTAACCATTTCTTTTACCTATTTAAGTTTTGCTCCCCATGATAAATTGCTCTCACTAACTGAATGCTCTCCCCTTAACTCAAATCTCTCCCCATTTGACATAAATGGCAAAGGAACACCTTTGGGGCTAAGGATAAGACTCTTAGCTCAGCCCCCCACCACCTCCTCTCTTGAGGTGATTAATTTTGGGGTGGGAGTAGAACTACTCCCAATTTTCTTCTAAGATACTCAAAGGTCTCTTTCGGAAGTGGCTTAGTGAAAATATATGTAATCTGCTCCTTTGTAGTAATATATTCCAATCTGACTTGCTTATATGTTACATGCTCTCTCAAAAAATGATATTTGATAAAAATATGCTTTGTCTTGGAGTGCATCACTGGATTCTTTGAGATATTTAGAGCACTTGTATTATCACACAATATGGGAATAGGGTGATCATGCTTTATCTTGAACTCCTCTAAAGTTTACTTCATCCATAATACCTATGTACAACAAGAAACTACTACAATATACTCTGCCTCTACTGCAGATAAGCATACTAATGCATGTTTATTACTTAGCCAAGAGACTAAACAGTCTCCAAGAAAGAATTCTCCTCCACTTGTGCTTTTTTTTTCGTAAATTTTGCAAGCCCAATCTACATTTGTATATGTTGTGAGAGTGAAATTATCACTTTTGGGATACCAGAGCCCAAAATCCATAGTCCCTTTTAAATACCTGAGAATCCTCTTTACTGCTACTACATGTGTCTCCTTGGGTGTTGCTTGAAACCTTACCACTAATCCCATAGCCTGCATAATATTTGGTCTTGTAGTTATGACATATAGTAAGTTGCCAATCATAGATCTATACAGGTTTTAATTTTCCTCAAGAGATTCATCATATTTACTTAATTTGCATCATGTAACCATGGGGGTACTCACTGGTTTGCAATATTTTAACTTGAATTTCTTTAGCATCTCTTTTATATACTTGGTTTGTGAAAGAAATACACCTTTCTTTGATTATGAAATTTGAAGTCCAAGAAAGAAGTACAAATAACCAATCATTGACATCTCAAATTCATTATGCATGATCTTTGTAATTTTTGACACATCTTACAATTTTTGCCTCCAAAAATCATATCATCCATGTAAACAACCACAATTAGTAAGTCATTCTCTTCATTTTTGATTTATAAGTTACTATCCACTATTCCTTTCCTAAAACCATGTTCTTGAAGGTACTTATCCAATCTTGAGTACCAAGCTCTAGGAGATTTTTTTAGTCCATAAAGTACCTTATTCAATATTCATACATAGTCTGGTTTATCAGTTAAGCTAAATCCCTCTGGCTGCTCAATATAAACCTCTTTTTCCAAGACACCATTTATAAAGGCTGATTTAACATCCATCTAATATACTTTGAAGTTTTTGAAAGTTGAGAAGGTTAAGAATATTCTTGTAGCTTCATGCCGTGCAACTAGATCAAATGTCTCATAAAAATAAATTCCCTTTAACCCATGCATAACCCTTGCATACTAATATTTCTTTATTTATGACTACCTGACCATCTTCATTTAACTTGTTTTTGAATACCCATTTAGTGCCAATCACATTTTTACCTTTTGGTCATGGAACAAGTTTCCAAGTCTTACTTTTCTCTATCTAATCTAATTACTCATTCATTACCTTAATCCAAAATGCATCTTCACTTGTATCATTGAAGTCTTTTGGTTCAATTTTAGATAACAAAGAGAAATTTACTTTTTGATTTGATGCTATTACCCTTCTCTTTGTATGTATTTCATCTGGATTTCCAATGATTATATCCTTTGGATGATTTTTCTGTACATACCTAGATGGAGTTTTAGGAAAAATTCTCTTTGTTTCTTCTTCTTCTTCTTATTCTTCATGAAACTCTTCTTGATAATTTTCATCATCTTGATACACAATTTCTCAAACTAGTTCTCTTAAACTTGTCTTCTCATCAATTATTACATTTATACTTTCTATAATAGTATGTGTCCTTTTATTATAGCATTTATAGGCTTTTCTCTTAGTGGAATAACCAATTAAAATACCCTTATCACATCTTAGGTCAAAATTGCCCAATTTTTTCTCTTTCCATCTTATGTAACATTTGCTTTTAAAAATTCTAAAATAGTTCACAGTGGATGGTCTTCCTTTCCAAAGATCATATGGAGTTTTGTGATGGCTTACTCTCACTTGAGCTCTACTGATGATATATACTACTGTATGTACTACCTCTTTCCAAAATCCATCTAAAATATTAGACTCATTTAACATGGCTCTAGCCGTATTTTCAACCATCTAAAATATTAGACTCATTTAACATGGCTCTGCCCATGTTTTCAACAATCATATTTTTCCTTTCAAATACCCCATTTTGTTGAGGAGTTTTTGTTGTTGAATATTATCTTTTGATCCCATGATTTTCACAAAAGTATATGAATTCATTTGAGCTAAATTATTCTCCTCTGTCTGATCTTAAACCCTTAATACTTTTACCTGTTTCATTTTCCACTAATTCTTTAAATGCTTTAAAATTTTCAAGAGCTTATGATTTTTCTTTTAGGAAAGCTACCCAAATCATTCTGGAATAATCATCTATATATAATATAAAGTAAATTTCACCTTGTAAAACCTTTGTCCTTGTAGGACCACATAGGTCAATGTGCACTAGTTTCAATGGATCAGATGACATAAATCCTTTTGACTTGAAACTCGTTCTAGTTTCCTTCTCATGTTGACATTGTGAATAAACTATGCTTTGTGGCCTTTTCAGCTTGGGTAAATATTTTACCACCTATTTGTTTCTTATGTTCACTATGTTGTAAAATTTTAAATGACCCATTCTTCTATACCACAACCAACTCTCATATTATTGTGATAGAAAACACTTTTCTCCTTTAATATAACTTAGCATGTACAGGTTGTTTGTATTCCTACTTGCATTTGCAATGAGTTTTCCAATTTTATATTTTTTGATCTCACATATATTTGGATGAAATTTAACCATGTTCCCTTGATCACAAAATTGTATTACACTTACTATATTATGCCTCAACCCCTTGACGTACAATACATTCTCTATTTTTTTTTCCCATTATCTAAACTCAGAGTTCCTTTTTCATAATTTTTTGCTGAACCATTATCACCAAATATTATTGATCCTCCATTACTTTCTTTGAGTACAATATATTTACTTTTATCTCCTATCATGTGACTAGAACATCCACTATCAAGAAACCTTTTTTTTACCTTATCTTGCACATGAAGGATTTTTTGTACTAACATTGATCTAACTTTCTCATACCCTTTTCTCTCTTTCCTAATTATTGAAGTATTATGTTTACTTGGCTCAGTAAATACCATTTTGCACCATCTAGCCTTGTGCCCAAAATTATTGCATTTATAAGATATGACATCACCATTCATAATAGTTGGAAAAGAGTTGAAATTTCTACTAACATCATTTTTCACATAACCAATGCAATGTACAACTCTATGACCATATTTGTTACATGAAAAACAATAGCCATGGAAAAGATTATATAAATTGTTTGAATATCTTGGAAAATATGATCAAGCACTTATTCTATTGTTGTTATTTTGATTAACTCTCGTCCATGGTTCTTCTTTACCTTCTATTTTTCTTATGCCTTTTCCTTCCGGAGTATGAGTCATGAGCTTATATTTTTTTATGTCTCTATTTCTTGAAAGCTTGAATCCTCTTTATGTTTCCCTAACTTTATATCTTATCGTAACTTGGTCATTTCAACTTCATTCCTTAGAGAGACAATATCTGTTTCCAATATTTCAATCTTTGTTTCCCTTGCTCTTAATAGATCTGTCATATCCTATTCAATTTTGTTTTCTTCTTCTACCTATATCTTGAGTTTTGTGGGACTCTATAGAAATTCCATATTTGCTTCTTCATCCTCTTAAATTTGATCCTTCAAACTTGAGTTTTTATTTCTAGCCTTTTCTAAGTTCCTTAGAGTAGCAAATAATTTCTCTTTTATGTCAAACGTGGTCTCTTATTCATTCTCTAAAGTTATGTGTGTTCCTAACAGATCTTCCTCCAAGATGTTAGTCTTTTCACAAAGAGACCTGCTCTGATATCAATTAAATAACATGTAATTATACTAAGAAGGGGGGTGAACAGGTATACGATAAAACTTTTTGTTTTAAATCCATATGATAACATCAAAAATATTAAATAAATAAACATTACACAAAGCATCACGCACATGAGAGACATGATTTAACACGGTTCACCCAATGTGGGCTACTCCACGGAGAAAATCTTTCACTAAAATGTTCTCAAAAAATTTCTTGGGAATCGTTCCCTATTACAATTTTTATGGAAATTTTTCCAAAGGAGACACCAATCTCATAATCAAGTTTATGGACAAAAATCCATAGGAGAACTCCTTCTCCTCTACTCTGGCTGGTGATCTTCTAGAATACTACTACCACCACTATACTAGCTTGTGGATCTCTCTCCACTGAAGACCTCTATCCTCACTAAGAAGACTTTTGTCCTCATTGCCCTAGCTAATGGATATATATCCATTGTATACTACTATCATCTACTTTGTCATCTCTAAATATTACTCTAAACTCTTCTCAATCTCTATCTTATATTTGCACTAAATACTATCCTTCGATCTAGCACAAAACTACTCATAATTCTATCTCTAGTCTATCACAAATCTACCCTTAAATCTACACCAAACTCTATCCTCAAATATTTCCTCAAATATTTCCTCAAGACTTAACACAAAGCTTGATCAAATCACAAATCAACTCTACTATATTTGCCCCAATACTTAACTAAAATCTTGATCAAATCAATCAATCAACTCTGCTCTCAAGTCTTCTCAAATACTTACCTCAAATTTATCCACAAGTCCTCTCAAGAACTTGCTCAATCTTCTCAATAAGTATTCACTAAGACTTACCTCAAATCTATCCACAAGTCTTCACCAATACTTACCTCAAATCTACTTGTAAGCTTCAACAAAATCTCACATAAATCTATCCTTAAGATTTCACAAAATCTTACCCAATTTTATTCTTAAGTCCCCTCTAGGACTAACTCAAATATGCCCACAAGCTTTCACAAATATTATTCAAATAAATTGCAAAACTTGCATACAAAAATCAACTTAATATTTTACAGAACACCTCTTCAATACCACAAACAAGTTTCACTTAGAATCTCGTTTAACCACAGAAACATATAAAGAATTATTAGAGACTCAATATGTTTCACACTCACAAAAACCTCAGTCACTGTCAAACTCTCGTTCAAACCAATTCATAAATAAAGTATAATTTTATTTACAAAACTTGAACTTTCACTCCAATACTTTCAATCAATAATGCTCATCCAACTTCACTCAATCATGCATATGAAAAAGTCACTCAAACATTTCCAACAATCCTTTTTACTCCAACTTGCATTTCACAATGTTCAACCAAACAATATTTCACTCACAAGGATGATATGCCCATACCTTTTGTTTTGATGGAGATCTGACTTCAAAACCTATCTCAATCACACTCAAATTATCTTTGCCACTTTCAAGGTTAGATAGCAACAATTTATCTAAAAATCTCCACTCAAATATTTTACCCAATATTTATTTCACCACACAAAATATCAAATCTCTAATACACCTTATAATCTCCAAAATCTCAAATTAATATTCAAAAATCAATTTCCTTTACTAACACCTTATAAACTCCAACATTTCAGAATAACATCCACCATATAAAAATTAAATTCTTTTATTAACACTTATAACTCCTAAATTTATAAAATAAATTATAACCACCAAAAATTAAAATAAAATATTTTAATTTTCTTACACCTTATATCTTCCTTAACAAACTCACAAACTGCATTTTAAATCTCACAAAATCCTTTAATGTAAATTTTTGAATATCAAAACCTTTGGAAAAATTAAATCGTGAAATGCATACCTTTCATTTTAATTCCTCCCAAAAATTGTTTCCGTCGAAATTCGAACACACGACCTCTCTTTTCAAGGCCCTAGCCCAAATATCAATCACTAGTTGGGCTATGTGCCCACACAAAATCAAAAGGTGCATGAAATACCTTTTGTTCCTTGTCTCTTCTCCCACTTGGCACAAACAAAAATTATTTTCCTTTGTAAAACACAATCATGTGAATCGAACATATGGTCTTGCGCTCACGAATGCCTTAACCAACCCTCAATTACCACTTGTTCTACCTAGCGCTTTGAGATATGTTTGGCACTCCACTTAGGTTTATCATGACATCTACCCTTTAACATTTAACACATGTGAATTCTTTCCTTTATCTTTAGTCAAATGCAGTGCACGAATTCCTTTATACTTTGGGCATACGAATTGCATGGATGGTCTTAAATAAAACCCATTGCCCCTTTTATACCATTTGCTTTGCACTCAAACACATCGGTGATTAGTAAATTTGATTTTTAATTCAAATTTAAAATTTAAACTTTTGGCACCTTTATTATTTATTTAAATTAAAATTTTAACCTATGGTTAAAATATTTTAATTTAAATAAATTAAATAATAACCTTTAAATTCTACCAAATGGGTCTTTTTGAGGATTTATAATTTAATGACTCCTTGGACCTCATTTTTTCTTCACCTCAACCTTTAGCCCTGAATATTATAATATTAAATATTATAATATTATTATTTCCTTTTAAACCTGCTCCTCCATCATTGGGATTTCAATATTTTTAGGCCTTTGTAAGCATATAATATTTAAAATAAATATTATATCCTATTCATTTAAACTTCTTCCTTGCCTTTTGGAAAAACCACCTGATGACATTAATGATGACGAAACTTGGACATCAACCTCTTGACATCAATGACAAAAAAACTTGCTCATATTTCCAACAAACACTCTACCTAGATGTGCAAGGAACAACTTGCACATATACTTGCACTTTGACAGTTATGTAGTTATTACATTACATGAAGTAAGGAGATAAATTTTCTCTAAATTAATCTAATATCCTAAGTATGTACCAAGGAAATATACATTTACATGTTCCAAATGATGTAATAGACTTTATTTCTAACACCCCTCTATATTAAATTATTTGTATATTGAAGACTTTAGTCTTCGATGTGGATCTTCATCCATAGAATAATTGAAGTTGAATTATCCTTCATTGCTCACTGTGATCAGGTTTAGTATATAATTTATGTCTTCATATGATGCAAATTAAGCTATAGCTGGAGGTTATTCTGATTGTTGCATGAGTTCAACTGGTTCAGTCTTCATGATGCCAAGTTTCTTTTTAGCATGTTTGTTCTTACTTTTTCTTCTTCTTCTCCTCTTGTGATTCTACATTGGTGTTGGTAGAATTTTTACTTCATAACAAGTTAGTTTATCATCACAATAATATTATTCTTTATCTTTTTCCTTGTGTTGAGTAAGAACAAACACAATTAAGATAGATACACCATCAGACATTCTTCTAGAGAAAATGTAACCAGTCTTTGCGAATTCCACCAAGTTGTGAAGAGAATATCATGAAGATAACCAATAAATATTGTAAAGTTACCTTCTTTAGCTTCTTCAAGAAACAAGGAAAATTTCTCTTTGGCACTAATGGATAGATACTCATATCCTTATAGAGTATCTATTAATTTTTGGGAGTAGTATTCTACTTCATATAGTAGTTCTTAATTATTGAAGGTATTTCTTAAGATATCATCCATGATAGATCCTTCTAGATTTTGCAAGAATATTAGAAGTCTACCTTATGATTCCCTATGATAGGATATATGATTCCTCATAGAATAATATAAGCCTGATTTGATAAAACCTATTATTAATCCTTGTTTTGTAGACTACCTTATGTCTCCCAAGTAATGTGAGTATTTACTCTTAAGGATTTTTAGGTTTTGAGGAAAGCTTATATTTTTTAACTTGATAATCTTTGATAGAATATGATATTACCAAGTTTTGTAGAATACCTTATCAATCCCTAGTATGCTATGGATAAGATATAGTGATTTTATTAATTATAGTTCAATATTTGATTGATTTTGTAAAGGTTTTGTAACTGCCAAAATCAATTCCTATTATTCCTTATTGCTCCTATTGAACTAAACACTATTGCCAAGTTTTAAAGAGGTCATAATGTTGAATTTTTTCACTGGACTGAACGCTTGTCCCCTTCGTGGTGCTTTCAATGACGTAAAATGTTTAAAATGATCATGGTATGGTGGTTATAGGGATGAACTGTGGGGAGATCTGTGTGGCAGCTTCTAGGGTAGAAAACATAGAATACTATGGTAGCCATAAAAATCTGGACAGCCTGCTCGGATTCGTGGCGGCTATCAATTCCACCATGTACAAAAATATATATATATAAATAATGTTGGATCTTTTGTCTCCTTTTGATAAGTTTGAGATAATAATATTATAAATATCCAACCTATGAAAGAGCTATCATAAACCTTTCTTTTATGAATAACCTATTGGGAATTAGGTTTAGTGTATCTAATTTTTCAATTTATTCATTTGATGTAGTAGTTGTTATGAATTTTTAATCTTTGGATAAATTAGATCATAATAATATTTACAAATAATTATTACTTATTCCAGTAGAAATCCTTATTGCTCCTAGGATTTATATTACAAATATTGTGTTTATTTGATAAAGTATTCTCTTTTATAAATTGATTTCAATTTATTAAGTTCCTTTAATTACAACCTTATGACTCCTGAGGAAAGAAAGTATATAATAATGGGAAATAAACTTTACATTTCACCAAGCAATATACAATTTTGTTCTGCTAAGAACCTAGGGTTGCATGTTTTTTACATAGACGTCTCTACACCCTCTAATGGAATTGCTTGGATCTATATGTGTTCCAAGATAATTTCTTCTTGGACTCTTTCTTTGACCTCACTTGGATTGAGCATTGAAGGCTCTAGCATGTTGTAATTATGCACTGTGCATGTATACAATAAAGTGTAAATACCAATATGATAATTTTTTTACCTTCTCCCTTTGATCTTGGTCGTTGATGTCCTTAATATGGAGAAGCTTCTTATCTAAGGTGCCAAGTGACACACTCATTTTTCATCGAGTGCTTGAGGAGAGTTTGGTGCAAATGATACGTTCATATTTCTTCTTGTAACGTACGAGTGTTACACTCTTTAGAAAAAAAATTGATCTTCCAACAGACAAGTGTATCCCACACACTCAATGCATCCACCTATTTGTGTAACTCCTTTCTTGAAGATGAGTGCTCTCTTAACTTGAGAATTAGGGTTCTCTTTTGGTGACAAGTGTCACATTCTTCTCTGCATGGATGTCCTCCCTTTTTCTAGTTAAAATAGATATTTTTGGAGATCCTTTTAGCTTTGAAGATCCCCAACTCCTCTTTCATTCACCTGCACTTACTTTCAATTGGGATATGGAGCAAAAATATGGAGGCTTTGACCACCAATTTCTATTATCGGTTGTGGAGTAAGTGAAACTCTAATGGTACTTAATTTTCCTTTAATTCTTGCTTTCTTACATCCTTCTTTCATAGATGCTATTGCTCTTGATTAACACTATTTTCTCCCTTTATTTTTCTCATTGTATCTTACAAGTTCGATCATATTGGAATTGAGGAGTATGATACCATTGATTGGATCCTTGAGCTAAGCTTTGATTGATGCTAGTATACATCTGGTTTTGGTTGGATTTTCTAGCAAGCGTAATGCCTTTGGGGTACCTTTAAATCTACTTTTTCTCCCTGTATAACTATATTAGGATTTGTGCAATATAATGTAAAATAGTTTTTACATAAAATATACTTATTACACTAAATTTCAAAAGCTTATACTGAGAGGGGGTTGAACTATATAAGATCAACTTTTACTTTTCTTTTCCAAACAATATTATCCAATGTTATTAATTGCAATATCAATAGTAGTAATTAAATCAATGCAAAAATCATCACACACATGAGAGACATAATTTTAACATGGTTCACCCAATGTGGGTTACGTCCACATAGAAAATATTTCTTCTAAATTTTCTCAAAAAATCTCTTGGGAATCAATTCTCTATTACAATATTTATGGACCTATGTCCAAAGGATATCTCAATCCCTAATGCTCTAATTTATGGATCTCTCTTCATAGGATAACTCTATCCCCTTTGCTATGGTTTATGGATCTCTCTCCATAGGATAACTCTATCCCCTCTATTCTAGTTTGTGGATCTCTCTCTATAGGATAATTGTATCCCCTCTGCTCTAGTTTGTGGATCTCTCTCCACAGGAGAACTCTATCCCCTCTGCTATGGTTTGTGGATATATCTCCATAGGATAACTTTATTCTCTCTACTCTAGTTTATGGATCTCTCTCCACAGTAGAACACTATTCCCTCTACTATGGTTTTTTTTGCTCTACTCTACCCAAAATCTTAACACTGATAAAATTAGAAACTAAACCTACTCTCAACTCTATATCAAATTTACTCTAAACCTCATCACAAGGCTAGCACAAATCTACTCTAACTTTGCTCACAAATTTTTCTAAATTTGCACACATTACATGCATAAATATACTCTAACTCTACTCACAAAATCTATCCAAATCTGCTTCAAGTCTTCTCACAAGACTTTCTCAAATATACCTTCAAGCCTTCTCAAAAGACTTACTCAAATATAGCCTCAAGACTTCTCAAAGCTTGATCAATTTAGCAACCAAACTTGGTTTCAAATCTGTCTAAATCTACACCAAACCTCATCACAAGGTTAGCAAAAATTTTTGCTCATAAATCTATCTCAATGCTAATTCAAGTCTTCTCAAGACTTGCTCAAATCTACCTCAAAGCTACTCCAAGTATTATCACAATACTTGCTCAAATCTACCTCAAAGTTGCTCCAATTATTCTCACAAGACTTAGTCAAATATACCCCCAATAATTCTGAATGTTGCTCACTAAACCTACTCAAATATTTCTAAATCTTGCATACAAATAAATGCTTATATCTCTTTTTTAAATACTTTCTTCAACTAGGCAATTCAAACATATTCTACCTAGAATTCGTTTAAAATCTGTAACATATAGAGAATGATATGCACTATCAAAATCCCAATATGTTCTTCACATTCATAAATATTGCATTCAACTAATCCAATCTTTATCTCTTGCAAAATCCCTTTCAAATCAAATAAAAACAATGTACAACTTGCTTCACAAAACTGATCTTTCTTGCAAATTTACTCTCAAATATAAATCACACTAATGCACAAATTTCCCTCACAAGATTGATCTCAAACACTTTCACAAATGCTTTCAATATCTCTCAAACCAATGCTCAAAATGTTTCATAATGATGCACAAATATCTCAAACCCTAACTCAAATATTTTCAACAATGCTTACCAAACAACCCTTTTATCTCCACCTTATGTTCCAAAAATATTTACTCAACCAAACATCTTAAACAAGGAATGATATGCCCATACCTCTTATTTTTCTCTGATGAATATATGTACTCAAAACTTGTCTTACAAACAACTTATCCTTCTTATACCACTACAAGGGTTAGATAGATTTAATTTTTTAATTATGATAATATTTTAATTTTTCATAGATTTAAATATTATAATTTCTTTTTTTTTCTTTTGGCCTTTTCTCATTTTTCTTTTTCTTATTTGGGCATTTTCTCATTTATCTTTTTCTTATTTAGGAATTTTCTCATTTTATTTTTAATTATTATAATATTTTAAATCTTCATAGATTTAAATATTATAATTTCTTTTTCTTCTTGGGCCTTTTCTTTAGATAAGGTCTTTGCCACCATAAAACATCTTCCTTTTTCCTTTGCAAGTACCACCATGGTAAAACCATTAAACCTTTATTTTCCTTGACATAAATGACAACCAATGTCATCAACTTATGACATCAATCCTTTGATATCAATGACAACAATATACTCAAAATTTCCAACATGCATCTTCTTTTGCACTCTTCTTTTTACATCTAAATTTTTAGTTTTGAGGAAAAATATTTGAGTCCAATATAGGGGTTTTAAGGTTATATTTTCGAATAGAAACCTTCCTCTTTTATCTTGGATGGTTTGTGTATAGATCCAAGTTTGTAACCACATGATGGAAGCTTTGTTTTCTTGTATTTTTCTGCACTATTTTTGTACCTTGAACTTGAGACTCACCAAGTATCGTTCGATGCTTTCTTTGATGCTCTTTTAGGTGGTTATCTTCTCCTCCAATACTTGGAGGATTGAGCTTATTTTTTGAATTCCTCAGGCCACCAAAAGTTGCAGATATCTATGCACTAATAGTATCTTTAGACACTTTGACAAAATCTATTTTTTTGCCCTTCTTATAAACACAAGAAAGTAATATTTTTAAGAGTAATAATAGTGCAAATCTAATAATATTTTAATGTACTAATAATATAACCTTATTACTTCAATTAAATTTCAAAAACTAATGCACGTAATCAATCTACTGTAACTTAATCAAGAATAATCTGAAATGAATATTCAAGAATTATTCTGAAATTTCTTTAACAAAAAGGTAATATGATATTAGTCTTCATTTTATTTTTCAAATTAGATAATAGGTATTTTATAGATAGTTTGAGATTCTAAAATCTAATCAACTCTTAAAGTGTAAATGAACCTTAAAGAATCCTTTATTTTTGCACCTTTTGAAGACTCTAATTCAGCTCTCATTTTTGCAACTTCAATCTAGTTAAGGTGCTTTAACAAACCTAATAAGTAATCCACTTAATGAATCTAATTGCACCAATAATTACTTACCTTTTTTTGAGAGCACTTTTAACCACTTTTGTAGAGGATGTAGATCTTGGTGTCTATGATCACCAAGTTGCTACCTTAGATAAGATATTGTAGCTCTATGTAGGCTGCCTTGAACAAATTTATCTTCACCAAAAGATGATCTCCCTTTCACGATCCTAGCATTTTGGTGGGTTGTTCTCCTCTTGTAGTCTCCTTTTTTTTATAGAGATCTTTGATTCTAAAGTGGTGTCTTCTTGATGTGGGAGGTAATCTCCAAGTATTTTGGATTTGGTAGGCTTATTCTATCTAAATTTTCCTTCAAGCTTCTTGTCAAATTTTGACTTCAAATAGGATCTTCTTCTCAAATTTTGTATGTCTTGAGGTCTTCCTAAGATTTGGAACTCCTTGCCAAATTCTTCTTCTTGTGCATATTATTGGATGGAGATAATAGTCCCAAATATTTCACTATATTCAATAGTGAATTTATCCAATGATTTCTCCTTGGAACTCCTTTGATGAATTCTTCAACAAGGCTCTCCAAGCCTTTTACTAGATTCTCATAGAGACCTCTCTAAGGCCTTTGATATTGTAGTTCCTTTTGGTATTTCTTGAGATTTTATCTTTAATCTTCTACTTACGGAAGTGTTGGTGGTGATATCTTCTCCTGGATATCTAATTATGCTACCTCTATATTTGATTAGGACTCTCCTAGTACTTATTCATCAATGATATATTCTCCTGATCTCTTTGCTTTAGGTGTTGGATTGATTCTGAAGAAGATACTCATCATAACCTTTTTTGGAAGCTTTTTCAACTCACTGAATCTTCCTGTTCCTGCAACAAAATATTAGTATTGAATTATACTTATGAATTAGATACTCTCTTCTAAAGTCTTCTTCAGTATAAAGGCTACTATGGCCTTTTTTAGTATCAAGGTTGTTTTTGCCTTTTCAATACCAAGGCTTTTATGGCCTTTTTTCAAGGCTTCTCTATCCTTTCCTTCTGTATCAAGGCTACCATGGCCTTTTATTTTGGATCAAGGCTTCTATGGCCTTTTTTTCTTGATCAAGGCTTCTATGGCCTTTTATTCTTGTGAAATTTCTAATTTAGCAATGGAGATCTCATGTCTTCCAACTTCACCATAATTCTACTCCATAAGTCTCTTCTATAGTATTCTTCTCTTGCAGTAACTAGTATTTGCACTATGAAAGGACTCCAAAATTCAAGAAAAAAATTTGAAATCTCCTAGATTTCTCTTGTATGATATGTCCTAATCATCTAAGAATTAATTCCCCACAATAAAAGAAACTTAAATTCAATTTATCTAGATCTTTTAGATGAGTTTCACTAGTTGATTCATAAACCTAGTGGATCAAATGTTGATTCCTAGTCTTCATAAGTTTTCCCTTGAAATTTTGTGGAAAGACTCTAGCCATATGCAATATCAGTATTCTATAAACTAAGATTTCTTTCAGTATTAACTTGTGGATATCCTTAATTCTACCACCTATACTCTCTTGAGTATTTTTATAGTGATTTGTCTAATGGCATATTAGGTTGAAAAAAACTTTGGTTCAATGATAATGATGGTTTTCCTATTGATCTATCATGGCCCTAATACCATTGTTAGCTTTTTATGTAGCATGTTATGGGAGATAGAAAACACAAGATGCAAAATAATATGACAAAGTAAATGTGTGATATGAATGAAAGTAATATATATAGAAATTATGGATATGTTTACAAAATAGCTCTGGAGGAAATGAAAAATCTATGAATAGAGCTACTTCTCAAGAATAGGTATTGAGCATATTACACTCTGCCATATTACATTACACTACTACATCATACCACTCTGGTCAATACTACTTTCTACTAATGTAGTACTAAATCTCTACACACTATTATATTATATGTTCTATACTTATGGATATTTATATAGGAAATAGGTTCCATGGCCAACACTCTACCTAAATGTGCAAGGGATAGCTTACACTTTGATACTTGTGCAGTTATTACATTGCATGAAGTAACTAAACTAGATAACTTCCCCCTAAAGTAATATAATGTCCTAAGTATGTACCAAGAAAAGGTACATTTACATGATCCAAATGATGTAATAGACTCTATTTATAACAAATTCTTCTAAGTTTTGTATTAAAATATGAATACTTATCTAAATTTGATATTATCGTCAAAGCCTTCAACAATGAGTCCTAAGAGGCATGTGGTATTATATCCCCCCCTTAGGGTTGGACCTAAGATTTTAGATACCTTGTTATATGTGGTGTCTTTCCCTACATCTTTCAATGTTCTCCATGGATTCCCTTGGATCCATGTGATGAGGGTTGTCCATTCCAATTTTCATCAATGCTTGAATTTTGAATTCAAGAATCAACGTGTCATCATTTTGAGTAGCCCTCATCCATTTGAATATTTTTTAATGGTTGAACAAGCTCAATATTGTCTCTATCTATATGCTTGGGTCTTTATCTCCTCTTCTCCTTCTCATCCTTCCTCACAAATCATCAAGAAAATTGAAAATTTAAAAGTGAGGAACTACTTATCAATGTCTCATCACAAGCTCAAACCAATGTGTTTCTTTAAGAATCTCTTCTATATCTTGCTCAACTACTACATTCACCAAGGACTATGTATTCACCCTATAATAAAGGTGAATTTGTACACACTAGTACATGTACCTTTGTATTTGTAGGAATATCCCTAAAAAAAATATGTATGGTAGCAATATTTTTCCTATATAGTATTATTTTGTCCATTCTTACTTATCCAATGACTTCCCGCTCTCTATATAAATCCTATATAGCATGGTATATATAGGTAAGTATTTAGGGCCACAATAAAAAGGTATTCAAGAACCTTTTGGTATTGAAGTTTATCCTAGGAGATGTGGCATAGGATACATTCTTAATAAAAACCAGTTTTTACCATTTGATGATGATGATCACCATATTATTTATGTTGAATAATTAGATCATCAAGGCTTAGAGTGGAATTATGAGGATGGGTGACCACCTTTTTTTTTGATATTTTATTTTTCAATGTCGTAACTTTTGTGCACCTTAAGCCAATGCCTCCTTGGATGGTAAATAACTTAAAAAACCCATGAACATAATGCACCTAAAAAGGTACTATGCATAATTCATCATCATATATCATATTACATTTAGCTTATTGATCATATTGCATTTTTATTATCTATTCATACTACATACTTGCTTGACATAGTTTACATGATTTACTTGTATTTTTGCCATTTTCCATTTTTGCTTGTCATAATTGCATTGTTGTTTTCTTGTGACTGCTTGATCATATAGATTTTTGAGTATTTTGTACCAATGGCAAGTGATGACACCTAGTTAGGTTGTAGCTCACATGCATTGCATTCTCACTAGGGCTTTAATGCCTAGTGAAGTCCCCAACCTAGGGCCCATGCATCACTTCTCTTTTCTTCTTCTATTCCTTGACCTTGAAATTTTTTACAATGACCATCAATTTCTCTCCAAAGTCAAGGAATATTATTCTCCTTCACGTATATCCTTGCCTTGTTCATATTTTTTAAATATTTTTCTCTCATCAAGACAAGGATATACATCCTTCTTTTATTTGTGCATCTTGTTTGTTCACACTTTTCTTCTTGATTTTTTTATTATTAAGGGATCCTCATGGGATAGGACAAATACCATATGAATATCATTTTGGTACTTATACAACCATAGACTATCTTATGCACATATATTAACTATTAAACTTTAAAAAAATAACACACACACATGATTATTTAAATCTCTTTTGTCCCTATTTATGCTATCTTTCTTCCAACACAATACACATGCACATTCATTATTTGCTTTGTTCACATATTGCACACACCACCCCCTATCAAGTTACACTCCTCTTGACTCAGCGGGCACTACACCCCATGACAAGATCATCTCAATTATCATTCATTCAATCATACACAACACACATCCTAGTGGGTAAGCACCCCATAATATTCACTAGTAAGCACACACCCATAGAAGGTATCACTCCACCTATCCATTTTAGAAGGCACTACACCTCATTACTATTGGGATTCGAAATGACATAAAGTAAAAATTTATAATGTGACTATCTATATTCCAAATTTTTGATTAGGCTTGCACCTGCTAGTCACATCTCAAAACTCAACATTGGATGGACTAGATCTAGCCCAACCTCCATAGTAGATTGGTTCCTTGTCAACTGACGAGGTGTTGAATCAATGAAGCTTAATAATTTTAAGAGATAAGATTATAAAAAGGGTTAAGGGTTAACGAATTATGAGTAAAACAATGGTCGAATAGAGCTAACAGCATAGGCATCCATAGGGAAAACCTTTTAGTAAATCATTTCCAGTGTCCCACACTAAATATTAACAACATCCAAAAATAGAGTATATTTATACAAGAAACACAAAAAGAGATATACTTAAATAAGTAATTTAAATATCCACAATACTAAAAATTCAAATTAGAAAAATAGATCAGTGTCTATATTTAATAAAAACAAACCTCTTGTAAGCATAGATTTAACCATGAAAAGATTTAAATTTATTTACAACTAGTAATACAATATTAGTGGAATGAACTAACCATAGTAGCATTAGCAAAAATATGATTCATAGCTTGAGTCTCTCAATAGAAATATTAAAGACAATAGTTCCTGATTCAAAAATCCAAGTAATGCTCCTTCTATTAATTTGCAAAAGATGTTACACAATAGGGAAAGAAAACACTCTATAGCTTACCCTAAAAATCGAGGGTTTGACCTTTATATATAGTTTTACAGTGAAATAAGGGGATGGAAAATTACGATTATAGATCCATAATAGATCAATAGAATGTTATGGTGGTATTATTTCATTCACCTTTGAAGTCTAATAAATCCACTTGATACCGCACACCATGGCAGCTCGGCTCTACAACTTGCTAGTTCTATAATGGCATTTAGACTTCAGGCCATTAGAAACAAGATCTAATCCATTCATCTTTCTTGGGAACTTAATTTAGTCGTAGATCTAAAACTACCCACATTCTTGGTTCTTGGTCTTATGGACACTTTGCCTACCTACTTGAACCAATTGGTTCTCGTTTACCAAGAATTTACTTTTGAACATTTGAGAAAATATCAACATGATTTCGATTGTTAATTCATTCATGGATGGATATGATTAAAGCTTAGAAACTATTTGAATATGAGCGACATAGAACATGTCACCAGGCCACTCTTTTAAAATACTTATCACTTGCTTTGATTGTTTTGACCTGTGGTGTGGAGCATATCTAAAAATACACTATGTTTTGAGTGAAATGGAGCATATCGTCAGGCCACTCACTTTGTTTCTCAAAATTGTTTAATTTTATTTCACGTTTGTGATGTAGAACATGTTGTTGATAGCCCACTCTTTAAAATCTTCTTCACTAAGGAAATAATGTAAAATAATGATTCGAGAAACTTTGTGTTGTGTCGCTGCCTTGTGCTTCATTTTGGACATTTCGACCTCTTCAAACAATGGTATAGAGCATGTGTTCTGATCCTCTCTAAAATGAACATGGACCTCAATGACATAGAACACATAAAAAATTAGTTGTTTATTTACATGGTTTAGAACAATGTGCATTTGGACGCTCATTAGAGGATGATGATGTCAGCTTTGACTTAGTTTGACAGCGACATGGAACATGTCGTTGTGCTGCTACAAAATACACTAAGTGTGGAACAACTAGGAGCATCTCTTCTTATCTTATCAAATATATCGTATGTCACTCTACCTAAGTGATAGCAATACAAATTTAGCTACTCTACCAATGGTGTGGGATATCTTTGTGTTGTGTCACTGGGAAATACACTATATATTGAGTAGTTGGGATCATATTCATGCCTTAGAATATATTTTTCAAAAAAAATCTAAGGATGTGGTTATTTTGAGCCTACAATTATAATATTATCTCCATGACTATTCATGCAGTTATACACAGCACACATCCTAGTGGGTAATCATCCCACAACAATCACTAGCGAGCACACACTCATAGTGGGTATCACTCCACTTAACCTTTTTTCTTGAGAATAACACCATTTATGGATAGCTTCATAGCCACACATGAGGAGTAGCCTCCATACTGGTCATTTATGAGCATACATCCTTACAAGGTTCTACTTATTTTTCTTTTTTCTTTCTTTCTTTTGACCTTTTAGAACTTTGTTTCCCCCTTCCTCTCTCTTCTTCCCTCTTCTTTATTTCTCCTTATTATTTCATTTTTTCATCCATGCATTTCATCTTAGGTATATTACATTTCATGCATTATTTAGATTCAATCTGTACCTAGTTACCATTAACATGCTTTTGCTTTGCTTGATCTTTTTTTTTTTTTTTTCTTTATTTACCTTTTTCAAGTTTCTTAAGTAATTTTACATTCCTTCTAAAACTCGAGGGGGTACCCTAGCCTTAGAGGCATTAATGATAGTAATGTCTCAATTTATATGTAAAAGTCTAAAGTTTCCATAATTATGCCTTTCTGCACCACACCTCTATCCAAACCTAGCCACCTCTTTTTGTGTTCGTCAATAGGTGTCTACATCTTTATTTAGCACATTTATTTGGCCATGAATGCATCAAATACGAGGCAAAATATAGATATGGAAAATTGACCCATTAATATGAGTCATTTCTATTAGATCCTTTGTTTTTCTCTTCCTTTCTGTATCTTTTCCATAAGTGTCTACATCTTTCTTTAACACATTAATTTAGCCATAAATGCATCAAAAAGGGGGTAAAATGTAGATATGGAAAATTGACCCATTAAGATGAGTAATTTAGTTTTCCCCTCAATTTTCTAAAGGTCATATTTGAGCCAACTTACCCCTATTAAATTTTCTCCATTCCTCCTAAAACCTATACCATTGGATCGAGCTCAATAAAATATTTTTTACGGCATGTGTTTTATCCTATTCTCACATTGTTTGGTCCCCCAAACTGTAAAAAAACTACATATGGGTCTAGTTGTCATAATTGCATAATTTTTAAAAAATTTAGAAACCTAGTGGCTGCCCTAGCCCTAAAACCCATTTTTTTTTATTTTAGCTTTTCCTACCTTTTGCCTCTCCAAACCCTCTGTAAAAATGGATTGGAACCTCTTGTTTTTCTCCTAGATTCTCACACTCTCTCAATATATCGCTCTCGCTCTCTTCTTGGATGTTCTTATGACTTACCTCTTTCATTCTTCACTATTATTTCTTGTGTGATATTGTTTGTAGTATTTATTGGATGCTCTAATGTTAGTGTGTTCTTTGTGATCTACAAGAGGAGGATGTCTTGACGATAACTTTGCATTCCTAAAAAGGGAAATATTTTTCTTCTTTGCTTGGATTCTCTCTTTGAGGTTTTTAGCTTATTTCTCTACATTAGTTAGCTTATTTATTTTTATAATTTTGCATTGTTATTGTGTTGTTTCCATTTTAGGTTTTTTAAAACCCTCATTTGTTTTTATCATTTCGCATTGTTATTGTGTTGTTTCCATTTTGTTTTTTTTTTAACCCTCATTTATTTTTATCATTTCACATTGTTATTGTTATTGTGTTGTTTCAATTTTTGATTTTTGAAACCCTCATTTATTTTTATCATTTCATATTATTATTGTGTTTTTCCCATTTTGGATATTTTTAAAAAACCTAGTTTGTCTTATCATTTTGCATTTTTATTGTGTTGTTTCAATTTTGGGTTTTAAACAAAAAATATATTTGTTTTTATCATTTCGTATTGTTATTGTGTTGCTTCCATTTTGGGTTTGTAAAACCCTTTTTTTTTTTTATCATATCGCATTGTTAATGTGTTTTTTGCCATTTTGGATTTTTTAAAATTTTCTATGTAAATCTATAGTTAAAATATTTTTTTGTTTGTTTATTTATCATTTTGTGTTGTTTTCTATTTTGAGTTTCAAAACCCTCTGTGTAAATTTGTAACTCATATATATATATATATATATATATATATATATATATATATATATATATATATATATATATATATATATCATCATCATCATTTTGTGTTATTATTTCTATTGTAACTATTGTATCTATGTTCCTATTTTGATTTACCTTCTAACATTTTATATTATTTGTATTTTTATCATATTAGCTTGGGGGTAATCATATTTATCCATAGAAACCTAGTTATTAAATTACATTATTATTTAAATTAAGCATTCATTCCCTTAGTATTTTATCTATTGTTTTGTGTGTATGCATCTTACTATAATCAATCCAAAGGTTAAAATTATTTTATTTTTCAAAGGTCAGCTAAAATAACCTAGGGGGTTTAACCACTACACCTCTGAGCATAATCACATATCAGTCTAAGTAGGTCCCCTAATTTTGACCATTATTTTTTAGTGTTCCTATGAAGTTGTCTTGTAGGTCAAAGTCATTGGATATTTCGGATGCAAGTTAAAGAGAGGATCAACCACTAGTTTAGATAAGTGTTTTAGTAAACTATTAGTTTGTTTTTGTTATGTGCTTCATCCTTATTCTTGTTCAAATTTTATATTATATATAAAGGAAGGTATTTAGTTTAAATTCTTAGGTATTTGAAAGATAAAGGCATATAGGTTGCATCTAGGGCTTAGTTTGTTTGTGTATCTCTTCTTCCTTTACTTAAAGTACAAAATATTTTTATTTCCTTACAAACTAGGGTTAGAATTCATAAAATTAAAGAATCATACTAGGGTAGTCATTGTACTCCTACATATTGTATATTCTACATTACAATTTATTTTTGTAGTTTAAATCTTTTTAGAAAGACTAAGAAACATAGGATTTTTTTAATTAACACATTGAACATCATCCTAACCCTCGAACTTGGAACGAGTCCTAAAACCATTCCTAGTGAATCCCTTTTTACTTTCCCATCGAGTGTAGATACATAACAACCACTGTGATCACCTTGACACTTTCCACTGGATCCAACCTTGAGAATCGTACATAGTGTGTAGTTTTTTCCCCTCTACATGGCTATATAATCTTGCCAAATGATATGTGGATTATATCTAAGCTTTGTTGTAATACCACTCTATGGTGATGATGCAATACAAGTGGGCACATTTCAATCCCATATAAATTATTTAAATTTAAAATAAATAAATATACAAATATTTTAACTATAGATTTACACAAAGGATTTAAAAATCCAAAATGATAAACAACACAGTAATAATACAAGATGATAAAAACAAATGAGTGTTTTAAAAACCCAAAATAGTTGACATAACAACCATTGCGGTCACCACTAGGAAGTTATAAGGTGACCACAATGATTGTTATATATCTACACTCGATGGGAAAGGAAAAAGGGGTTCACCAAGAACAATTTTAAGACTTGTTCCAAGGCCGAGGGTTTGGATGATGTTCAATGTGTTAATTAAGAAAACACCTATCTTTCTTGATATTTCTAAAAATATCTAAACTACAAAAATAAAATGCAATGCAAAACATACAATATGCAGGAGTACAATGACTACCCTAGTATGATTCTTTAATTTTATGAATTCTAACCCTAGTTTGTAAGGAAATAATTTTTTTTTTTACATTAAGTTAAGGAAAAACAGATAAAAAAAACTAAGCACTAGATACAACCTATATGCCTTTACATTTCAAATGCCTAATAATTTAAACTAAATACCTTTCTTTATATATGATCTAAGTTTTAAACAAAAATAAGGAAAAAGCACACAATAAAAATAAACTAATAGTTTACTAAAACACTTATCTGAACCGGTGGTTGTTCCTCACTTTAGCTTGTATCTAAAATATCCAATGACTTTGAACTACAAGATAACTTTACAAAAACACCAAAAAAATTATGGTCATTTTTTGGATGCTTTCTTAGGCCACTTTGTGTTTGTGCTCAGAGGCACAACAGTAAAGCCCCTAGGTCATTTTAGTTGATCTTTGATAAATAGAATAATTTTGACCTTTGTATTGATAATAACAAGATACATACGCACATAATAGCAGATGAAATATTGAGAGAATGAATGCATAATTTAAGTAACAATGCAATTTAATAACTAGGGATTTGGGAATAAAAATGATTATTCCCAAGCTAATATGATCAAAATACAAATACTATAGAATATTAGAAGGCAGATCAAAATAGGAACCAAGATACAACATTTACAACAAAAACAACATAGAATGATAAAATAAATAAATAATCTATATTTTAACTACAGATTTACACATAGGTTTTTAAAACCCAAAATGGCAAACAACACAGAATGATAAAATAAATAAATGAATAAACAAATATTTTAACTGCAAATTTACATAGAGGGTTAAAAAAAAACCCAAAATGGTAAAAAACATAGTAACAATGTGAGATGATAAAAATAAATGAGGGTTTTCAAAACCCAAAATGGAAACAACATAAAAATAATATGAAATGATAAAAATAAATGAATGTATAAAAAGAAAAGAAACAAAATGGAAACAACACAATAATAATGCAAATTGATAAAAACAAATGAAGGTTTTAAAAACCCAAAATGGAAATAACACAATAACAATGTGAAATGATGAAAACATATGAGGGTTTTAAAAACAATGTAAAATGATGAAAACAAATGAGGGTTTTAAAATCCAAAATGGAAACAACACAATAACAATGCAAAATGATAAAAATAAATGAGGGTTTTAAAAACCCAAAATGGAAACAACATAATAACAATATGAAATGATAAAAATAAATGAGGGTTTTAAAAACCCAAAATAGAAACAACACAATAACAATGCAAAATGATAAAAATAAATGAGCTAACTAATATAGAGAAATAAGCTGAAAATCTCAAAGAGAAAATGCAAGCGAAGAAGGAAAACCTTTTCATTTTTAGGAATGTAAAGTTATTGTCAGGGCATCCTCCTCTTGTAGATCACAAGAAACACACTTGCATCAAAGCATCCACTAATGATCATACAAAAGATCACGTAAGAAATAATCATGAAGACCAAAAGAGGTAAGTCACAAGAACACCCAAGAAGAGAGAGAGAGCAAGAGAGAAAATCCAAGGGGAAATAAAGAGGTTCCAATCCCTTTTTATGGAGGATTTGGAGAAGCAAAAGGTGAGAAAAATCAAAATTTTAAAAATTAGGTTTTAGGGCTAGGGTGTACACTAGGGTTCTAGAACTTTTAAAAATTGTGCAATTGTGATAGCTAGACCCATGTGTAGTTTTTCTACAGTTTGGAGGACCAAATTGTGTCAAAATAAGATAAAACTTGTACCGTTAGAAAGCTATTTTTGAGACTGATCCAATGGTATAGGTTTTGAGAGAAATGGAGAGTATTTTATGGAAGAAAATTTAGCTCAAAGATAATATTTGGAAACTTAGGAGGAAAACTAAAGAGAAATGATTCTTCTTTGTGGGTCAATTTTTCATATTTATATTTTTTTTATGACCAAATAAATGTGTCAAATAAAGATGTAGCCACCTATGGGTAAAATATAGAAAGGGAGGGGAAAAGTAAGGATCTAAGGAAAATAACTCATCTTAATAGATTAATATTCCATGTCTACATTTTACCACATATTTGATGCATTTATGGCCAAATAAATGTGTCAAAGAAAGATGTAGACACCTATGGAAAAATTTAAAAAGGGATGGTTGGGTTTGGACAAAGGTGTGGTGCAAAAAGGTATCTTTACGGATACATTAAATTTTTGTATATAAAGCAATATGTTACTACTTTTAGTGCCTCTAAGGTTGGGGATAAGCTTGGGATTATATAATTTTTCATTCCCAAAATGCTCAGGAGCATTTCCTAGTATAATTGTCATTTGTTGTTGTGCTTGCACAACACACTCTAGTTTACATGGATTGGGGACCCATTTTATAGTTATAAATTTTCTTTTGCTTTGCTCATATATGAGTAGTCAACCATTAAAAAAATACAATTTCTCAAGGGGAGTTGCGAGTTGAAAATGCCTAATTTCTATGCAGCCTAAATTTGTCATAGTTCTTATTGTTACGATTGTGTATTATAATTCCCTTAGAATGGAAACCAACCACTCTTGTTGAAATGGACTTGAATATATATTTCTAATAACTGCAAATATACCCATATTTCCATAGCAATAGCACCCCAAGTTAGTTTAAATTCAACATTGCAAATCGGACAAGCATCTTTGGTAACAAAGATAATGTCACTTTCAAGGCCTATATTTCTTGCAATATTCAAAGAAAATTCTCAAAACACTTCCATTGAATGTGACTCGAAAAGAACTTTTCAACAAATTTAAAATTACCTAAGTTTTGAGAAGAAATGATCTCCCAAATTGTAAGTAAATAATCAGATCTAAATACAAGATTAAAAACTTCTTATAATATGATATACCGAAATGCAACTCCTATATATTCAAACCATGACTCAAAACAAATAAATACACATAATAAATTTACAATGCAACCAAATGATGAACTATAATTCTACCTAAAAAATTCTCACAAACCATCCCAACAAATAGCCTTAGCCTCAGCCTTATCCACGTGCTCTTGGTCTACGAGCAAAGATTCCACTTACGTTATCCTAGATTCAACCCACAATTAAAAAAAAAAAAAAAACTTTAAAGAAAATATATATATAAACTTTTTCTTCAACGATCTCTTGGTCTACTCAAACTCACTCACCGGAGATATGACTCATCCATCACCCTATGAATATAATTGGCCACCTCGTGAGAGGTCTTTTCCTTGACAAGCTCCCCCTCGAGCTCACCAGGCGTGAGATTGACACAATCAGAGGAGACAAGTAACAAAGCAACCCGGTCCTCTGAAATCACTGCATCAGTCGGCACCGACAAAGCTAGGCCAGATGTTGCATTATTTAATAGCCAATGAACTTCTTAAGGACAAGACAGCTAGACTTTTTCGCCGGAACGGTACCGTCGTTGCCAGCGAGAGCTCTGTACATATCCCTGCGCGTAAAGCTCGTGCAGTCATACGACAGACTCGCCGCAATCACCCTCTGAATATAATTGGCCACCTCGTGAGAGGTCTTCCCTCCCATGCGGGTGAGCTCGAGGGGGAGCTTGTCGAGGAAGGTGACTTCATAAACAGGGCAGGGATTCATGAAGAAGTAGAAGGCGTCCATGCCCTTCCACCCACGGGCGGTGGTGCCGTGGAACATATTCATCTCTTTGTGCATCGCCACCGGCATGATCTGGTCCGTCAAGTCCGCTACCAGCGCGCTGAACCGCAGCAGAAACCGTTCGCTGCACATCGTCCCCTCCAGACTTATCACCATATCGCCCTCCTTCAAGAGGAATTTTATCATGGCAGCGTCCTTGGCCCTCTCTCTGTTTAGCGATACCGTCTTGATCGACAACAGCATCTCCGACACGCGGGACAATGAGTGCGTCACCGTCGACACCGGGCGGCCCAGCGCGGTGGAGAGAAAGATGGGGTCCAACAAGGTCCGGTGCAAGCATATATACAGAACGCCGGTTTGCTTCGTTTCTTTGTTGGTCGCGGACGGAGGGGTGCCCTTGATGTGCACTCTGACGCCGAGGCCGAGGAAGGCGTAGTAGACGATGGACATGGGCAGTAGGGCTCCGCGGTGATGCGGATGCAGGCGAGAGCGAAGCTCACGGAGACCCAAAGGACAACAAGAAGCGCCAGCAGCGGCGACGGCAACGGGCGTTGGACGAACCGTCCGTCGTGGAACATGATGGGCTTGGGCAACTTGTCTCTGCTCACGGCCTCTACTTCTGGTTTCGCCGGCACTACATATGCTTCCTGCACCGAAACGGCTTATAAATATGCATTCAATCAGTATCTTTATCCATTTCATGAAAATATTATGTGCTCTTTACCTTGCAGAGTTTCATAAAGGGATAGTCCGTTCTGCGGTCTCCGAGCCCGACGTCGGGCGCATAATCCCCGAGCGCCGCTATGAGCGCCGACGCCTTCTTGGTGCCCACCAGCACGCCGGGGCTCTTGACGAAGCCCGTGGCGCGGCCTCCCAGCGAAAAGATCTCGGTGCCGATGACCATGTCGGCGCCCAGATAGTCCTTGAGGAAAGCCTCCACCATAATGCGCGGATTGGCCGTCAACACGTAGCGCCTCCCGCACGAAGAAAACACCCCCCACGACTCCGGGTGCAGATCGTCCGAGTAGAACTTGGGTAGCACAGCCCGGGCGACGGATTCGATGTCGGAGACCCTGGCGCCAACGAAGGTGCTGAAAATGAGCACTTGGATGCCGGCAGTCTCCGATAGGAAATAATAGAAGAGGCCGGCGAAGGGCGCAGCCAGCAGCAGAAAGGCCATGCGGAGAATCCCCCCGAGCTCAAAGGCCACTATGGCGAAATAGGGGAAGGAGCTTCTCCCTCGCAGCAGAGTGCCATCCAAGTCTGCCACCACGGTCTGGGCTTCTCTTCCTATGCACGCACATTTGTCTACAGTGGGGAAGGGAGCGTTACATGGCGCTGTTTTAACCATTTTATTCAGAAAAACAACCCGACAGTTCTACTATGCAAAGAAATTTCAACTTATTATTCACACTACCTTTGAAAAAATGGTTTTGCAGAGAATCGGTATATAAAGTGAGGATGGCAAGAGAGAAGACAAGTCAATATAACGATTAAAGCAAAGAGCGTATTGAAATTTCTATATTGATTTTCCCTTTAGAAAACAATAGGTCGAGAAAACCAATGTTGTTACATGCGCGTAGAGTCGTGTGTTTTAGCATATTTGGTAACTCTGCTGTGAATATGCCACACATCCTCACCCCGTCTGCGGAGTGCTAATAATTGAAACGAACTCCGAGTGAATCGACAAAGTGTGTCTTTCTTGTTTCCTAGTCTTCTGCTATGTAACTCTTTCTCTAGTTTTAATCTTGTGGACTCTGAACGGCTCAGCCCAAAGTCATCTCGTCCAAAATACTCCGTCCTGTGTTTACTCGTCAATAGTATAATATAAATAATGAGGTGATGCATAATAATTTTATGATGGTTAGATTTTATTGATTTTGTTTTATTTAAAGGATTAAGGTTAATAGTGGTGTATTGAAATCATACCTAAGGTTGATTGTGGTAGTGTATTGAACTCATACCTAAGGTTGATTGTGGTAGTGTATTGAACTCATACTTAAGGTTAATAGTGGTGGCGTATCTAATTAATTCATAGCTTGTATTGGTAATAATGAACATAATAATTCAAAGAAGAAAGTAAATTTATAATAAATATTCTAATTTGGGATTTGGTGGGACTTAACAAGCTTGTCTCTATCTTCGTGTGTTTTCGTGTAAAGGTTTAAAATAAATGCCTGAAAAAATAACAAATATAAAAAGTGAATTTATAATAAATGTTCAAAATTTGGGATTTGGTTCATAATGATGTTTTTAAAGGTATAAAAAATTTAAAATGAATATATCATAATGGTTATAGGAACCAAGAGTATGATATTATGACATCCATATAAACAACCAACATGCTAAATCATCTTACCCATCATATAAAATAAAAAAATAAATAAATAATAATTTATAATAAATATTTTTATAATTAATAAATTTAAAAACTGTTATAATAAAAATTTAAGTTAAATCAAATAAAAAATTGCTCATTATACCTCATTCTGCTTTAACAAAAGTTTGCAATCAATTACTTGTCCTATGTTTGAACGTTATAAGATAACGGTCACGGAGTTAACGATGCGCCAGATGGAGGGTATGAAAATAACTCCGTAGTTTGCAATCATTTACTTGTCCTATGTTTGAACGTTATGGGATAACGGTCACGGAGTTAACGACGCGCTAGATGGAGGGTATGAAAATAACTCCGTAGTTTGCAATCATTTACTTGTCGTATGTTTGAACGTTATGGGATACCGGTCACGGAGTTAACGATGCGCTATATGGAGGATACGGAGTAATATGGAGGATATGAAAATAACTCTGTATTAAACAAAATATATATATTTTAAATGTTTTGTATTAGATGTATTTGGTAGTATGGTTTTGGCTTTCTTTTGGGAGGTTTTAGTTCAAACCACAGTGTGGGTGTGGGTGATTGTGTGAGGGGTGGGTGTGTGGTGGTTTTGTGTTAAATTTTCTTTTGATAAGTATAGTTAAGGTTCAAACCGCGATTGTGTGAGGGGTGGGTGTGTGGTGGCTTTGTGTTAAATTTTCTATTGATAAATATAGCTCTCAACTTTAAAAGGGGTCATGGTTGAGAGGAGACTCTCAACCCTTTAGGGTGGTCATAGGGGTTTCTCACAGTAACCCAATAAAAAAAAATGTCTTAAATAATTAAAGTAAGAAACAAAGTGTGTAAAATTAAAATTTAATAATAATTTAAAGATATTATCTATATATAATTGTGAAAAATAAAAAATAAACCAATATTCTTTATTAAGAAAGAGTGTAGCATAAGAAACTTAAACGGAGGAACAAAGTGTATATAATTGAAATTTTAAAATAATTTATTTATTTTTAGTTGAAAGATAAAGGTAAAGAATTTTTTTAATAATTAGAAGGTTATGGTAGATGATCTTGATGTTGTTTATTTATAACTGTGAATATAAATATGATGCATCAACATTAATTATATATATATATATATATATATATATATATATATATATATATATATATATAACTTAGTTATTTGTTTGTTGATTTGAGTTTTAAGTTTGAATAAAAATAAATTGTTTTAACTCCATTATAAATAAATTTCATAGTATTTTATTTTTAAAAATAATAACATAATTTAATCATGAACAATGATTTTATAACTCAATAATTATTAACTAAATAATTTATATTCAATTTTAGTAATGTATTAATTAGCAACTTATATTTTACTAATTTTGAATCTTACAAAGCAATGTATGTATAACTTCCAAGCTATTACATGCTCCGGTTGACTTTGTCTTTGCCTAGCGGGCTAGGGATTATAGAGGTTCTTTGTTTTTTGTGTTTGAATAAGAATAAATTGTTTTAACTCCATTATAAACAAATTTCATAGTATTTAATTTTTAAAAATAATAACATAATTTAATCATGAATAATGATTTTATAACTCAATAATTATTAACTAAATAATTTATATTCAATTTAAGTAATTTTTTAATTAGAAACTTATATTGTACTAATTTTGAATCTTATAAAGCAATGTATGTATAACTTTCAAGCTATGACATGGCTCAAGTTTCATTGACTTCATATTTGCCTAGCAGGCTAGGGATTATAGAGGTTCTTTGCATTATATATATCAAATGATTAAAAAAAGTGTTTAAATACTTCATATTTTCATATAATAGTAAATACAAGTAGTAGCCAATGCATATCTTAAACTAAAATAAATGTTTTGGTGTGATAACAAATGTAAGAAATTGATGTCAATAAAATCAAAGCATGATTTGTATCTTATTTAGGATGACTATATCATGCATTAATATCCATTGAATTCGAAAGGTTTAAAATTAATTAAACTTATTGGGCATGGTGTTCCCTATTAGGGACCTTCATGCCTTATATTGTATAATGTTAGCTTTATTTTTTAATTTTTATGTATTTTTATAATTTCTTCCTTTTGACATATTAACCAATGGTATTTTCCACTATATATTTGCCATTATGTTTGATAAATTTGCTTAATTTTAGTTTTTTCTACATAGAAGAAACATATAGGATCTTCACCACAAGGTCTCACAAATATCCATTTTATTACTATCTCAACAAAAAATAACTTAGTTATTGATAGTGATTTTAAACAAATGTGATCTAGTCTAGTCTATGAACTAGTCTATGAACTAGTGTATGTTAAATGATTTTAAACAAACATGATCTAGTCTTCGAAGTATTATAATTTTTAATGGCATGTGATATTTTCAATTCATAGATTTTTTTCCAAAATTTCAATGGTTTAAGAAGTGCTAAAGTCAAGTCAGTGGATGGATTAAATATAATTATTTAAAAATTTTAATGGTTTATATAGGATTAAAATGGGTCCCATTTGTATTACATCATGACCATATAGTGGTGTTACAATAACTTGGAAATTGTGCATGTATCATTTGACAAGATTCAAACCTTGGTCTCCCCCTTGAAATTTTAGGAATTTAACCAATTGAGCTAATTCTATTTGATGGGTAAGCACACATTTTACTTCTTCAATGGACAACTTGAGTCTAAGAAACATAAGTATCACTTAAGCCTAGTTGATTAAAATGATCTATATATCATAATTTAGTAGTATTATCAAGTGTGCAAAATTAACCCACAA
Organism: Wollemia nobilis; assembly: GCA_028583015.1. Taxonomy (NCBI): domain Eukaryota; kingdom Viridiplantae; phylum Streptophyta; class Pinopsida; order Araucariales; family Araucariaceae; genus Wollemia; species Wollemia nobilis. The sequence continues at coordinate 22,734,424 of JAQPPZ010017235.1, forward strand.
GACCATATAGTAAGCTTGTTATTATTGGGAATAACACAAATTGTTTGGTTTTAGATTGCTCTACTAGTTTGGTTGCTCAACGTAGTTATTTTTATATAGCAAGACCATTAGTGAAACCTCTCTTTAGTTAATATAGTATACTAGTTTTATTTTTACTTTTTTTACATATTAAAATTGATATAAGTTGGTGATAAGATATGTGAAGTTTTGGACTTTTCTTTTCTCAAACTTGCAAAAGAAAAAATTGAATGGACTATATGATATTAAAATGGGTCCTATTTATATCACATCATAACCATATAATGGTATTACAATAGCTTGGAAATTATACATACATCATTTGATAATATTCAAACCTGGATTTCCTCCTTGAAAGTAAATTGTTGCACTAACATCATTTGATAAATGTTAAGGTTCATCTATGGGATTTTACCTTGATCTCTTAAACTTGCAATTTTTTATATAATGCAACTTTAAATTTAATTTATTGATTTGATTTTCTTGATAATAATTTTACTTAAATCATTTATAATACTCTTCTATTTGTTTTGACTTACCTTATATAAAGGTTTGATCTTCTTATGGGGACCTAGTGATAGTGGTGCTCTATGGCTTAGAATAATCATAGATTGAGAAAATTTTATGTTTTATAGTGTTCAACAATGCAACTACCTAAAGAACTTGTAAAATATAATTCAAATTTTTGACTTAAAAATGATACCTTTTCAAATTTATTAAGATCAAAAGTAAAATATTGAGATATCATATGTTGTACTAGTAAAAAAGTGATTGCAATTGGCCTTATAATAAATTTGGCAAAATAGAAATAGTATATTTTCTCTCTTCTATGCAATCGATGTGAATATAAGTGTCTAGGTTAAGAAAATATTTTAAAATAAAGGCTAATCCTATTTCTTTAAGGTAAAAAAATTTTATAGTTTTGTTTTAAGATGATTCCCTTAGCATCAAAATTACTGGTATGACTCCTACAAGAATGAAACTCGATTAATGTCATGACTCAATATTATGAATCTATTTATAGCATTTTATTTTAACATATGATGGAATATTTTAATCATGTGGTAATGATAACTCGCCTTATATACTTAGTAGGATAGAATTTTATATGATGAACAATTTTGTGATTATTAATGCTTAAGATAACAACATACATGATATATAAATGAATTCTTTTTATATATTTATATAATTGTTTTTTGTTGGATAATAATGGGTTGTACTTAGGTCCCCCACCCTTAAAAAATTATATATCTCTTCTTTAGAGCTTCAGAGTTTACAAATAGATGCACTTTTATCTCATTTGAGATGCTATAGCTAGAAACCTACATCATTTTATATAAAATATTTGAATTCTTGATTCTCATTTTCTAGATATTTTTAATTTTTTGTATGAATACAATTATTTTAGAATTTAACATCTTTCTTGAAATTTTCTATAACAGCCTTCACAATGCCAAAATTTCACCTCTACTATATATACCTTGAATCTTAGTAGATTAAAATTTCTAAAACATCACACTATCATATACCACTTTACTAGATCTAGATTGCTAGTTTCTTTCCAACCAAAAGAAGCAGCCAATGAAATAAATAGGACCATCTAAAGAACAATCTAACCAAAATAAGGGCTATTACAACATACACATCGAGGTCTTCTAAGAGTAATATTCAGGAAAAGCCAACCAATAAACAATGCCCTGCATGTCTAGAAATAAAAGAAATGAGTCTCTCCATGTATATCTCCAAGCCTATGATGCCCTTGGTCACTCTATCACTATCAATATCAATAGGGTGATGCTATTCTACTACCTTTGCAGTGATCAAGTCTACTGTCATGACTTAGATACCATCATTCTCTTCATCCTTGTCATTGCTAGTGGTAGAGAGTATTATTGATCCATATATTTATATAATTTGACATGATGATTTCATGATATAAAAAAGACTAGCTATAGATTTTTTATATAAATAATAACAATTCTAGCCTTGACTTGATTATGCAAGAGAGGTTGTTATCAAGGAGGAGGTATATGTTGAACAACAAAACTGTAAAAAATATATTATATGCACACCAAAATTATATTTCATCGTCTACATGATTAAGTGATGCATAGAATTTGGTTGAATTACATCAATGTCATGACTATTCGAAAAAAAATTTATCTAAACATAGTTAAAGAATAATTTCATTGGATGGTGTGAAATTCATTATGGCGTGACTAAGTTAGATGCATAATTTTTTTTGTTATAATGGAATACAAATACTTTATTTTGATCTTTATTTTAAACCTTTAATATGGTCATATTTGTAATTGGTTGCCTTGGAAGAGGTTGCATCCTTCAAATATCCTATGTTCACATTATAGAACATTGGAAGATATACTCTATATTTCCATACATTGAGTATATAAATATGATTTAACCTTGGAATGAAATTAATATATATGTTATACCTAAACCATCATGGACTGGTGGAATATTTTTATTTTAGGCTTAATATTTTAGATGAAAAACATTGAGTGATCACATTAGATTTTTACCCACTAGCTTATTTAAGAACTTTATTTTAGGGAGTTCCTCATTTCTTTTGTGTCTAGACTTCATGAGAAGAGGAGATAGTGAAGGATGGATCATATATTATTGCGACTATTGGATACTTGAACTATTATTCTAGACGTTACAAATCTAGCTATTATAAGGTATTCATTTTGATGTTGTAGAAATTTATTTTTCTCTTCATGGAATGATAAAAATTGCATTCACTTGAATGGATTTTTGCAATAGAAAATGGAAATGAAAAATGTCTAGTATGCATTTTATAGATTACTTACAAATGTTTTATATGGTGGATGAATTTTATACTATTGTAATTAAATAAATTTCTATATTTTTGGTTTTCCTTGTATATATAAAAATAATCAAAATGAAATATATATGCATGCATTTAGATATAAAAATCTTCCTTTTGGTAGATCATTTAGCTACAACTAGGTTTGGTAATAATTTTATTCTATTGCATTTAGGCAAATAGGTATTTATATATATATTTAAGTGAGATAAATCTTGGTTGGAGGTCCAAAATTTTTAAGAAATTGATGAAACCTTTGTTACTTTTACTATTGGTTTGGTCCGATGGCTACAATATTGTAAGTTGGATCTTTCTTGAGAAAAATATTTGATTTATTGCAGACCAACTAAAAATAAAAATATTTGATGAAATATTCATTAGCAAATGCATGTAAAATAGTTTATAAAATGTTTTTTGGTAGCTTCATGCTAAATGTTTCATGAAATGCTCTTTGCTAGTCACATGCTAAATGTTTTAAGAAATGTTCTTTCATAATTATATGTCAAATATTTGATGATACATGCCAAACATTTAAAAAATGTTATTTGGTAATTTGCATGCCAAATATTAGAAAAAATATTTTTTTGGTAGTTTGCATGTCAAATGTTTAACAAAGTATCTTTAGTAGTTTTAATGCTAGATGTTTGATAAAATATTTCTTGGAAGTTTGCATGTCAAGTATTTGATAAAATATCTTTAGTAATTTTCATGATAATTTTTTTTTTGGTAAGTAGTGTTTGTATTTACAACGGGTTTTAACAAGGATCCCAAAACCTGATTACATAAGCAATGGGCCTAGGGCATCAATCCCTTGAAATTGAACACCAAAACAGAAATCCCGCCCAGCGGTAATAAGTAAGCATGAAACAATCCCTCTCAGCGGGAAACAAACAAATAAGAAAGAAAGTAGTTTTGGAGATCTCGCCCAATGGGGAGTAGCCAAAAACCACCATCGAGAAGATCCCGCCCAGCAGGAAGCAAAGAAAAACCGTTACAATAAAATCCCGCCTCACGGGAAGCAGTAAAAACCACCACAAATAGTCCCGCCTAGCGGGAAGCAATAGGGAAATCCCGCCATCCGGGAAACCAGCAGAAAAGAAAGGATCCCGCCTCGCGGGAAAACCGATGGATTTTGCGGATCCCGCCCTGTGGAGAAACCATCCGCCCATCGGGAAAACATTTCGTTCAGCGAGAGCCATCCTGTAGGAATCTGACAGCCAGCACAAAGAGGATCCAGCCCATCAGGAAGTGACCAAAGAGTTGTACCACAAGGAACCCGCCCCGGGAAAATAGAAGAGGATCCCAGCAGGAGGGACCAAGAATCCCATCCAAGCACAGAGCCCGCCAAGGATTCACAAGAAAAATGGGGAAGCTGTCCAAACCCTAAACCGTCACCTCCACCGCACCGAGAAACGTAGGGGACCAGATCCACGTGAATAACCTACAAAAAACCCCAGGGGGAAGCCTGAGGGAAAAAGGGAAGGGATCCCCAACCAAACAAGGATCCCTGGGAAGCACCAGTCCGAAAAAACAACCAACGAAACCCTAGCCGGTCGGGAGGGGCGCAGATAGTGGAGAAGGATCTCCCCCTCGGAGATCATCTGCAAACAACCACTCCCCGGGAGGGATGACCTGGGTTGAGCCAAGGACTGGGCAGGAACCAGGATCCATGGGAGGGGGAGCAGGGGAGGGACCAAAGCCCTCCCCTCTCTACTTTCTTCCCTCTTCCATAGCATCCAATTTTCATGATAATTTTATGATAAAATATCTATGGTGATTTTCATGCCAAATATTTGACAAAAGAATTATTCTATATATAAGAAATTTATTTGAACAAGTTTATAGGGACCATGAAGCTAAAGCTTAACATGTTGTTTTAGGTTTTATCTCATTGAAAAATTATATATGTATATACATAGGTATATGTGTGTGTTTTGATATGTATATGTATTTTTTTCAAAAATTCCAATAACTTTCATATCAAAATTTAAAATAAAAATTTACAATGAGATGGATAGTTTATACCCTCATATATTCATTACTAAATATCCCCATTAAGATCATGAAGGCTAAAAAATATTGGACGGGGAACAACGAGCATAGGGCAGCCGCAGAGCTAGGGTTTCAACCAGCAGAGTAGCAGAAGGGTGAAACCAGCAGCCGCCAATAGTCAAAGAGTGGAGCAGCAGTCTCCAAGTGCGGGGAGGGAGGATATGTCTATGGGCGAGAAGTCATCTGCAAGGGAGCTCGGGAGTAGCTACGGTTCATGTCTTGGGTGCAGTAGAGAAATCGAAGGGCACTAAGGATCCGAAGGTGCGAAAGCATTCAGACCCATTGAAGAAGACCAGGCTATTGATAGTGTCAGTCGGGGTAAGGATCCACTAGAAAAAGGGGGTGTTGGGGCTCAAAAGTCTTATGCCCAGGTAGTGGCCTCAGAAACCCTAAACGGGTTTTTTACCAAAGAGTTGTTTTTGGTTGGGGATGAGCTGGACATCCCGACAGAAGTTCTTTCAAGCTTCATGGACTTTGAGAAATTTACCCTCATAGGCAAATTCATTAGCAGCCATCCTGACATGGAAACTATATGAAAGTGGGCAGCAATAAAATGGAGGACTTATGGTCATATGGAGCTAGCGACCCTATCCCAGGGTTTTTTTGCCATTAGACTGAACAATAAGGAGGATTACTATAAAATTCTAGCTAGCGGGCCATGGTTTCTGGGTTGTAGAAGTTTATTCCTTAGGAAGTGGGACATGGATTTCAGTCCTGATACCCAAAACATCAACATTGCCCCAATATGGGTTAGGCTCTCGAATCTTCCCCTCTTTGGCTGGCATGAAAATGTCATAAGGGGTATTGCACGCTCCATTGGGGAGTTGGTCACCATTGACCCACCCACCCGAGCTCAAACAAGGTTTGTCCAAGCCCATTTTTGCATTATGGCAGATTTGGAGACAGAACTCCCAAATTTCATCACTCTTCGGTCTGGAGGTACCTTTCTTCATAAACAAGCTATTTTCTATGAAAATAGACCAACTTTCTACCCCTAGTGTCGGTCCCAAGGGCACCTCCAATCCTAGTGTCCTCTTCAAAAATTGGGTAAGCAGAAGCATGAAAACAACAACCCCTTGGAGCATGGGGAAGGTCAGGCGAAGTAGTCAAATCTTCTAGATGCGAAGGGTCATGAATCTCTAGGCCCCTCTAGAGTCTGCATCGAACTCTCTCAACCTGGAGATAATCCCACTCTCCAATCAGACCTCGAGCAACTTGAGGCTGACAATCAGTAAGGAGCAGACTCCCACTTGGAAAGTGAATCACAGGAAGAGAAGGAATTGACCCCATCCCAAATTATGACTCTAACTATTTCTTTGCCCCAAGATATGGGTCATCCTAATTTTAGCTAGTCACAAATGATGCTATAAGATTACCTCTTAGGAAGGAGGGTTGAACAATCCAATCACATTATCCCTCAAAACATGAGGAGCCAAAAACAAAGTGTGGTTGGTAGTGAGAGGAAGTAGGGCCATCCTCCTAACAAAGACAGGTGGGAGAAAGAGACAGCAAATGACATTGCAAATGGAACCCATCGTTTGCTGGTTCTGGATGACTGTGGTGCTCAGACGGATGAAGCGCATGCATCAAAACCTCCCCCTCAATAAGGAAGAGGAGGCAAGAAAAACCTTAAACTTTCCAAATGAAATTTCTCTCATGGAATGTGAGAGGACTGAACGGTGTAGCCAAACGAAGGTTAGTGGCTGATCTCCGTAGGAGGACTAATCCTTCCATCCTTATTTTGCAAGAGACCAAGGTCGATGCTATCTCCTCTAATAAAGTTGCAAAGGCCATTTGGGCCAAGGCAAATTGTCTGTTCAACCCTGCAGTGGGAACAGCGGGAGGACTCATGGTTCTGTGGGACCCTTCAAGGTTTGAGGGCAGTTTGCTATCAACTTCCAACAGAATCATCAATGTACTGTTCCATTCCAAAACCACCAATTTTTCCTAGATTTTGTCCAACGTTTATGCTTCAAATTCTGCCACAGAGAGAGTAGAAATGTGGAAAGCTATCTCTCAGATGAGGGAGAATTTTAGTAATTTTCCTTGGGTTTTAGGGGGTGACTTCAATTGTCCCCTTGATCCTTTGAAAAAAAATGAGGATCCGACCACTTTAGCCGTAGCTTGGAGGACTTCAAGGATTTTTTCTCTACTAATGGCTTACTCGACATCGAACTCAAAGGGGCTTCCTTCACTTGGAGTAACAGAAGGATTGCGAGCGGTTTGATTCAAGTCAAGCTCGACAAATTTTTTATGTCCCAAGAAGCCATTCCTATCCTTGGCGGGGATATCCTTTCAGCTCTTCCAAGGATTGGTTCTGACCATAACCCTATTTTATTGGAGGTGGGTGATGGGCCTATTTTTAAAACACCCTTCAAATTTTAATCCATGTGGATCTCTCACAAGGACTTAAAAGGTTTGGTTTCAGCATGGTGGCAATTGAAGGTGGAAGGAAATGCTCCTAAGAGGGTGGCTCTAAAGCTCAAAATGGTCAAAGAAACTAAAAGTTTGAAATAAAGATGTTTTTGGCAACATTTTTTAGTCCAAAAAATCCATCTTTGAGAACCTGAAGGTTTTGGAGGAAAGGATGGAACTCGAAGGTTACACTGAGGGTCTCAGGGAGGAAGAGCAGAGTCTTTTTGTGGACTTTCATTCTATTCTTGCTAGGGAGGAAAAGTTCTGGCGCCAGAAATCTCATGACCTTTGGTTGAATAATGGAGACACCAACACGAGGTTTTTCCACGTGTCTACTATGAGGAACAGAGGGGCCAACAAGATCATAGAAGTGGCTTTTAAGGATGGGCACATTACTAGGGAGATAGAGGAAATCAGGAGCGAAGCGGTTGACTTTTTTTAGGATTTTCTTGGCACTCCTCCGGACAGCAACATTCAAGTCTAGAAATCTCTGCTCGCCAATTTTCTGACTAAAGTCCCCCATGAGGTAAGCATTAATCTTCTGGAACCTTTTTCCTCGTCCAAGATTAAGGAAGCATTGTTCTCCAAGCAACTAGATAAGGCCCCTGGCCCCGATGGTTTTCCCCCCCCCGATTCTTCCAAGTCATGTGGGAGGATGTGGGTCTGGATGTGTGCGATGCTATTCAGGTTATTCAAGCTTCAATATCCATCCACCCAAAACTCAATTCCACCTTTCTTGCCCTCATTCCTAAGTCTCCTGCCTACAAAAGTTTCTCTGACTATCGGCCCATCAACCTGTGTAATGTTTTTTACAAGATTCTTACCAAGTCTATAGCCAATAGACTCAAAAAATTCCTCCCCATCATGATTGATTATTGTTAGGGAAGCACTATTAAAGGTAGAAACATTCTTGATGGTGTCATCACTGTCCATGAGACCCTTCATTTCGCTTATTGCTCCAAGAATGTTGCTTTTTTTCTTAAGCTCGACATGAACAAAGCCTTTGACCAGGTTGATCAAAATTTGGACCTCTTTGACCCTTCCTATAGGGCCCCCTTCTGTTGCTCAAAGGGTGTTGTCCTATGCCATCGATAATTCTATTATTGTTCCCAATCCTCATCCCTACCTTCCAAGCAAAGAAGCGATTCTCAAAATGATGAATCTTTGGCTGTTTCTGGAGGTTGTTAAAGGGCCCTATCGAAGGAATATTGTTTGGACCAAACCCCCCATGGGGTGGATTAAATTAAACTTTGATGGAGCGGCTAAGGGGAATCCTGGACCCGTTGGTGCTGGGGGTGTTGTCAGAGATCATGATGGGAATCTTGTGATGGCCTATTGTGAAGATTTGGGCTCCCAAAAAAATCACTATGTTGAAGCCCGAGGCACTTTGAAAGGTATTCGGATACTGTATGAGGATCCTCGGCCTCTTATTATTGAGGGTGACTCGCTCAACATCATGAATTACCTTCTTGGCACCAAAAATCCATCTTGGAAAGTCTACAACATCATCCTCGAGGCAAGAATGCTTCTCTCCTATCGTGGTAGGTGGAAAGCAAATCATACTTTGAGATAAGGTAATCGCATGACTGACCACATGGCCAACAAAGGGCTCATGACCACATGTTCAGTCGTGTGGCGGTCTCGCTTCCCATATTAGGTGGAAAGGTTGGCCAGAGCAGACATCCATTCATGAAGATTTCCTTGCACAGTTTTTGGAAAGCCCCCTTCGACGAGTTTTGCTATGGTGTGGCAATTTTGTCTTCTTAGCTGTCCATGGTGTCATGTCTATTTTGCTTTCCTCGTTTCATTTCTTTCGGCTCTACTTGGTGTTCCTTCAGTTTTGTCATGTTTCTTTTTTATTGGGTTTCTAGGCCTAAAAGCCCTTTTTACAGTTTCCAATTCTTTAGCATTAGGATGGCTTTACTTGCAATTAGGCTTATTGTTATAGCCAAGAGGTATGATGCATCATTAGAAATATGGCTAATTTTATACATAAGGTTTTGGGATCCTCTATAAAAACCCACTGTTAATATATTTACCAAAAATATATATATATCCCCATTAAGATGTCAAAAGAACATAAAAAGTATCCTAAAATATTAGTTTTATGAAAAGAAAACTCCCACATCCATTGTGGCTAGAAGAACATATTGGCAAAGAAAATCAAATAGGAAACAATGGAGAAAACAAACCCAGAATCAAATTAGGACTACAACAATTATGAAAAAGACCCACAATAATGCCCCAATAGGCCATCGCTCTAGAAACCAAAATGAAAGTTGATTGCCATGCAATAATAATTGCAACAACCCATCAATGTAGCTTTACCCACTAGACTCAAGATCCTATAGAGAAACCCATGCATCATTGGCTCACTACTGTACTACACGAGCAACCCTCACATGAAATATTGATTGAAGAGCACAAAAAAATCCCTAAGGAACCAAAAATATTTACCCCTTATACTTTGATATCTTGGGCTAGAATTATACCAAACAAAAATATCATCCATGAATGAAAACAAAAAAAACTAATCCACCACCACTTCTTCCCATTACCACCATCATGAGATAAAGTATTTAAAGAACCATGGACACTACCATGGATGGAATCACTATTATTATGGCCCATACTAATAACCGTAGTGTTGGTTGTGGAGCCTGATTCACTCTACAATTCGGAGGTCTTATTTTTAGTCCTAAATTGTAAATCTATTTTTATAAAGAGGATTTTGCACAACAACTGAATGTGAGAGCAAATGTATTGTAATTGATGGAGATAGAGTGAAGAGGCAGTTATAGCAGATTTGTTGTAGGTTGTATCCCTAAATTTCTTTGGATGAAATAAAAGGCCTAGTTATTTTTCTTCGTGGACATAGCCTACATAGGGTGAACCATGTAAATTTTTCTCGTGTATTGCTTTAGCCTTCTACATTTTATTTTTACATTTAATTATTTCTCATGTTTTATTATTTAATCCTAACAACTATACCTACACCCAATACATGTAGACTCTAGAAAAACCATTAGCTAAAAACAAATAGGAAACAATGGGAAAAATAAATCCACAATAAAAATAGGATCACAATAATTGTGGAAAACATCCACAATCATGCCCTCCATAGAACATCACTCAAGAAAATAAAATGGAAGTAATTTTCCATTCAAAAAAAATTGTAATGACCCATTAATGCATCTCCACCCATTGGACTCAATCCTATAGAAAAACCTACACATCATAAGATCATTATCACACCGTCACAAGTGGCCATCATACATAGCATTAGCTAAAAAGTATAAAAAGAGTCCCTATGCCATCAAGGAGATTCATCTCCTAAATGTTGACACAAGTTATTTTCCACCTAGGCTAGATCTCTACCAAACAAAAATGTGACCCATGAAAGAAAACAAAAAAATAACCTATCAGCACTTCTTTCCATTGCCACTACCATGGATGGAAGTGCCATGGTAGTGGTCTACACTACTAACCCTAATCCTACACCCAATAATATGTATATGTATCTATGAATATGTGTATGTGTATGTGGATCTCTCTATATGTGTGTATTGTGACGATACCCAATTTTTAGTATTCAATCTACAATATAACTACAGAAATATCTAGCCCCTCAAAGGCATAAAAATCATAATTGAAATATTAAATTGGAATTGATAAAAGATAAATCTAAGTATACTATATCATAAGTGTTGCTCTAGAAGCATTAGTGCCATTACACTTTTTCCCTACAAACCAATACTATTGTCTAGATTTTTAACATGATCATTTTCCTTCCACCCAACATGTTAACCTCCCTCTTTTGCACTAGCACTAGGTTATAATTAGTCCCATAAATATTTTGAGGCTATTTTTATTTCCAAAATATAATCTTAAAACAAGATATAAATCTAATAGTTGTTAGTTTCCTACCAACATAAATCCTTTCCCCATCCATTGATCATGACTAATGGTATTAATTCCATGCCCACCTCTAAACTACCAATAATATACCATAAACATATCTTAACTGCTAACCATATCCCATTATATACCATGCAAGTCTCATGACTATTTATTATTCAACCTACAACTCCCTTCCAATCCACATTATCTCAATCAAACAACTTACAATTAGACCTTACCTTTCTAAATTTTCCAGTTATAATTAGTTAGGTAAAATCACAATCTAATCAAATATAATTTCTCTACTAATACTAAATATTTTCCAATGCAACATCCAATATATCTTTTAAATATTTAAAATTATTCCTCTCAAGGCATTAAAAAAATAGATGAAGAATATGTAGGTGAATGTTGCTAAAATTTCTATAGCATTTGCATGAAAAATGAAGAACACAAGCTTATACTGAGAGGGGGGGTGAACAGTATAAGACTTAACCAATTAATAATTTTAATTCTAGATAGCAGTGGCATCAATACAACATTAATCAAGACAGAAAGCATCACATATTGAAGACCCATTTTTAACGTGGTTCACCCAAAATGGTTGGGCTACATCCACAAAAGCTTTCACTAAAAATTATCAATTCAAAATCTGGGAATATCTTTCCCGATTACAATGTTTATGGGCACCAACCCAAAGGAGACACCAATCCCCTAGCTCTGTTCTGGCTGGTGATCCTCTAGAAGACCTCTCGCCTCCTCTGCCCTTAGCAAATGGAACTCTATCCATAGAAGACACCTGTCTTCCCTGCTCCGGTCGGAGACCTCTGTCCTCAACTCTATCACCTCCAAAGCTGGTCCTCGAAATTGCACTAAACACAGTCCTTCGGTCTAGCACAAATGTCCTCGATCTCTTTCTTTGATCTGCACCAAACACAGTCCTTCGATCTGGCACAAATATCCTTGTCCTCTTTCTCTGGTCTACACAAAAACATAGTCCTTCACTCTTTTTGTGCAATCACAGCTGCACTTGATCAAACTTTGACCTTTGCACCTCTACGCAATCACAGCCGCATAGTCTTCACGCACTCTACTTCCTTGCAATCTCTCTCACTTAGAAGATTCGATGAAATGCACTCTGTACACTGCTATCAAATTTCACACTCTGCTTCTCGACGATCGAACTTCTCCCCGCACTCTATCTATGAATGTCGCACTTCGAACGCACACCAAAATCGATACCTCAACTCTCCAAACAACCCTCCTTTTATACTAAAACATTCAAGATGTAAACCTTAGTCTTAGTCGGTTGTTACCCTTAAACTACGTCGGCTACAAAACCCTAAACTACGTCGGCTCAAATTTAACTCTGTCGGCTTCAACCGCCTCTGTGGTTCTGTAGCTTTTCTCGTGAAACTACAACATGTCATGATATCATGACACCTTTGCAACCGTACACTATCTTATGGCTTTTGTCATGATATCATGACACTTTAGCCTTTGACGACTTTGACTAAGCTCTTGTCATGAAATCGTGACACCCCTGACTCTATCAGCAACAACTTTGCTTTTGTCATGAAATCGTGACACTTCTACCTCTACTGACGTCATCTTCACTTCTATCATGAAATCGTGACATTTCTCACTTTCTCAACCTCTTCTCGGCTTGCACCCATGAAAATGGAACATGTCACGAAATCGTGACACTTACGCTGCCTTAAGCTCTTTTCTGCCTTACGCCCATGAAACTGGAACATGTCACGAAATCGTGACGCTTTTGTCTTCATAGCCTTCCTCTCTGCTTCCAATTTTTGTCACGAAATCATGACACTTTCTCCATCCGTACGCTGCCATCTCAAACTGTCATGAAATCATGACACTTTCTGCATCCGTAATATTTCTCTTCAACCTGTCATGAAATCGTGACAATTCTCACTTCGAACTCTTTTCTTTGTTGCATGTCGCAAAATCGTGACAGTTCTCACTTGGAACACTTTCCTTTGTTGCATGTCACGAAATCATGACAGTTCCCATCCCGAACTCTAGCATGTCACGAAATCGTGACACTTTTCATTTTGCTTTCTCTTTCCTCGAACTCGTCGTGAAATCGTGACAGTTCATACTGGACTCTAGCTCTTCTGCAGCACGTCGCGAAATCGCGACACTTTACCTTGCTTTCACTTTGTCTTCTGACTTGTCGCGAAATCGTGACACTTTTTCTCCTTAGCGCTTTTCTTTTCTTCGGGTCACGAAAACCCGACATGTCGCGATATCGTGACACTTTTTCTCCCGGACTCTCTCTCCTGCATTATGTCACGAAATCGTGACACTTTTTCATCCGTTCAACTTTCCTTGCAATATGTCACGAAATCGTGACATTTTTGACTCGAACATTCTCTCTCCTCTTTGAGTCACGAAACTGCGACATGTCGCGATATCGCGACACTTTTCTAAAAAACTTTCTCTCTCCTGCCTAAGTCGCGAAAATGCGACATGTCGCGATATCGCGACATTTTTCCAACTTACTTTCTTTCGAACCTATCAAGCCGAAACTACATCAAAACAAATTATTCTACATCAAATCAAATTCCTTCAAACAACTTCTTGACATCAATGACAACTTATTCACTTGAGCATATGCAATGTACCCAAGGTACCCAAAATTGCCAACAATCTCCCCCTTTGTCATTGATGGCAAACCTTTACTAAAAACACGTCTTAAGAGCCAAAACTGAAACCAACTGTGCTAACAACTGAGAAACTGTCTATGAAGTTTTGCTCCCCCTGACTTGAAGCTTTCCTCTTCACTTGAAGCTCTCCCCCTTACTCATATCTCTCCCCCTTTGTCATCAATGGCAAAGGGTCACCTTTGGGGCTCGGGACTAAGAATGAGCCTCTTAGCTTGGTCCCTCCCCCACCTCCCGATGAGGTGATTAATTTTGGGGTGGGAGTACAACTCCCAATTTCTCCCTTAGATACTCAAACGTATCTCTTGGAAGAGGTTTGGTGAAGATATCTGCAATCTGCTCTTTAGTAGGCACATACTCTAGCTTGACCTGCTTGTCTTGCACTTTCTCCCTTAGAAAGTGATACTTGATGGAAATATGCTTTGTCCTTGAGTGCATTACCGGATTTTTGGAAATACTTATGGCACTCGTATTATCGCAAAATATGGAGATGGGTTGTTCATGCTTGACTTTGAAATCCTCCAAGGTGGTTTTCATCCATAAAACCTGTGTACACCCAGCCATTGTTGCTATGTATTCAGCCTCTACTGTAGATAAGGAAACTGAAGGTTGTTTCTTACTTAGCCAAGAAACCAAACTCTTTCCTAGAAAGAACGCTCCACCACTAGTGCTCTTCCTGTCATCAGTATTGCCTGCCCAATCTGCATCTGAATAGGCCGTGAGGGTGAAATCATCACCTTTGGGATACCAAAGCCCAAAATCCATAGTGCCCTTCAGATATCTGAATATCCTCTTAACTCGCTGTAACATGAGAATATTTTGGAGCTGCCTGAAATCTTGCTACTAACCCAACCGCTCGCATGATATCTCGGTCCGGTAGCCGTAACATATAATAGACTGCCAATCATTGATCTGTACAACCTCTGATCTGTCGTTGGAGATTCATCATCTTTACTCATCTTGCACCCTGTAATCATTGGAGTACATACTGGTTTGCTGTCCATCATCCCAAATTTCTTCAACATTTCTTTGATATACTTTCCTTGAGAGAGAAATACACCGTATTTTGATTGAGCAATCTGAAGACCTAAAAAGAATGACAGCTCTCCAATCATAGACATCTCAAATTCCTTTTGCATGGTGTTAGCAAAAACTTTGCACATCTGAGTATTATTCCCCCCGAAGATAATATCATCAACATAGACAACCATAATCAACATATCATCACCTTCATTCTTAATATACAGATTGCTATCTGCCACGCCTTTCCTGAAGCCTTGCTCATGAAGATAACTGTCAAGTCTTGAGTACCATGCCCTTGGTGCTTGCTTTAACCCATATAAAGCCTTTTTTAGTTTACACACATAGTCTGACTGTTCTGTGAGAGACACTCCTTCTGGCTGTTCTATGTAGACTTCTTCTACCAACACCCCATTTAGAAAAGCTGACTTTACATCCATTTGATATACCTTGAATGATTTGAAGCTTGAAAGGGCCAAAAACATTTTGATAGCTTCAAGACGAGCAACAGGAGCGAACGTCTCTTCGAAATCAACACCTTCTACTTGAGCATAACCTTTGCAGACTAACCTAGCTTTGTTTCTGACAATCTTTCCATCCTCATTGAGTTTATTTCTGAATATCCATTTTGTGCCAATGACGTTCTTGTCCTTAGGTCTTGGAACCAAATCCCAAGTTTCACTTTTCTCTATTTGATTTAGCTCTTCATCCATTGCTTTTACCCAAAATTTATCTGTACATGCTTCACTAAAATCTTTTGGCTCGATCTGGGATAATAATGACACATTTGTAGAATCGTGTGAAGGAATGACTCTTCTTCTTGTTTGCCTGCTGTTTGGATCACCAATGATCAAATATTTGGGATGATGTTTCTGAACATAGCGTGAAGGAGTTTTGGGAAGCAGTTGTTGTCTTTCCTCTTCTTCATCTGAAACCTCTCTGAATTCTTCTTGACAAATTTCATCACTGAGTTCCTTGACTGGTTCTCTTATCCCTGTCTTTTCATCAACTGTTACATTTATGCTCTCTATGACTGTATGCGTTCTTTTGTTGAAGCATCTGTAGGCCTTGCTCCTGCTGGAATATCCAAGAAATATTCCTTCATCACACCTAGGATCAAACTTACCCAAATTCTGATCTTCCCTTCTGATGAAGCACTTACTCCCAAACACTTTGAAGTGTTTTACTGTAGCTGGTCTTCCTTTCCACAACTCATAAGGAGTTTTATGATGATTGACTCTAAGTTGGGCCCTGGTGATAATGTAGACTGTTGTACTGACTGCCTCTTTCCAAAAACCATCTAAAAGTTTTGACTCATTTAACATAGCTCTGGCCATATTTTCAATAGTTCTATTTTTCCTTTCAACTACTCCATTTTGTTGAGGAGTTCTTGCTGCTGAATATTCTCTTTTGATTTCGTGTTGCTCATAGTATTCCACAAATTCATTTGAAGTGAACTCTCCTCCTCTATCTGATCTTAAGCATTTGATTCTCTTGTCAGTCTCATTTTCAATCATTTCTTTGAAAGCTTTAAATTTTTCAAACGCTTCAGATTTTTCTTTGAGAAAAGTAACCCAAGTCATTCTAGAATAATCATCTATAAACAGCATGAAGTAGCTTTCTCCCTGAATGCTCTGAGTTCTGGTGGGGCCACATAAATCAGTATGAATAAGATCCAATGGTTTTGAAGAAGTATACCCTTTTGATTTGAAACTGGTTCTGGTCTATTTTCCATGCTGACAGGGACCGCAAACGATGTTATGGGGCCTTTTTATTTTGGGCAAGTCTCTTACTGCTTCCTTGTTACTAATATTGACAAGATTATCAAAGCTCAAATGCCCCAGTATTTTATGCCATAGCCAACTCTCATCTTCTTGAGTTAGAAAACATTTTTCCCTTTTTATCTCACTTAGCATGTAAAGATTGTTTGGAGTCCTTGTAGCACTCGCAATGAGTTTTCCATTTTTTTCTTTACTTATCTCACATCTATCTGAAAAAAAGGATACTATGTGCCCTTGATCGCAAAGTTGACTCACGCTTAGAAGATTATGTCTTAAGCCTTCTACATAAAGCACATTTTCTGTTTTGGATTTCCCATCCAAACTAAGAGTTCCTTTACCACAGATTTTAGCTGACCTGTTATCTCCAAAACTTACTGTTCCTCTATTTGTTTCTTTAAAGACCAAGAACTTTTCCTTTTCACCAGTCATATGTTTTGAATAGCCACTATCAAGATACCATTTTTCTACTTTGTCTTGAGCATGAAAAGCAGTTTGAACTATCATTGACTTAGATTTGATCTCATTTCTCTTTTTAGTGAACTCAAGGCTAGATCTATTTAAACTGCACATCCTTGCTATATGCCCAAAATTCTTGCATTTGTAACACATGACATTTTTATTCATAAGAGGAGCAAAAGAGTTAACATTTTCCTTACTATGGCTATTCAAGGATTTATTGCAATGCATAGCTTTGTGACCAAAATTCTTGCAGGATAAACAATAGCCATGGAAAGTATTATGTAACCTGTTTTGATGCCTTGGATGATTGTTCTTCTTGTGACCGACTGGAATCCACCGCTCTTCAGGATGAAGATTGATCTTGCTCGAAGACCCTATTTCATGAATGGTGAAACCATCCTTCTCTTTCTTTTCACACGGAGTATTCTGTCTGAGAGCCAACTGTTCCAATTTCACTCTAAGAGTCATAACCTCTTCTTCTAGTTTCTCGCAATCAGCTTCCTTTCCTTTTAAAGCCTCTGTCAGAACCTGTTCAATCTTCTTTCCTTCTTCAGCTAGAATTTTGAAATCTATAACCTTTTGAGACAATTCTGATCTTGCTATCTCTTCTTCCTGACATTGATGCTTGAGAACAGAATTCTCTTCCCTAAATTTCTCAAGCTTTCTTAAAGCCAAGAAGAATTCACCTTTGAGATCGAACTCAACCTCTTTATCTCTTTCTGAATCTGTATGTTCCTCTGATAGATCCTTCTCCAAGCTGTTAGGCTCTTTCTGGAGAAACCCGCTCTGATACCAATTGAAGAACACAAGCTTATACTGAGAGGGGGGGGTGAACAGTATAAGACTTAACCAATTAATAATTTTAATTCTAGATAGCAGTGGCATCAATACAACATTAATCAAGACAGAAAGCATCACATATTGAAGACCCATTTTTAACGTGGTTCACCCAAAATGGTTGGGCTACATCCACAAAAGCTTTCACTAAAAATTATCAATTCAAAATCTGGGAATATCTTTCCCGATTACAATGTTTATGGGCACCAACCCAAAGGAGACACCAATCCCCTAGCTCTGTTCTGGTTGGTGATCCTCTAGAAGACCTCTGCCTCCTCTGCCCTTAGCAAATGGAACTCTATCCACAGAAGACACCTGTCTTCCCTGCTCCGGTCGGAGACCTCTGTCCTCAACTCTATCACCTCCAAAGCTGGTCCTCGAAATTGCACTAAACACAGTCCTTCGGTCTAGCACAAATGTCCTCGATCTCTTTCTCTGATCTGCACCAAACACAGTCCTTCGGTCTGGCACAAATATCCTTGTCCTCTTTCTCTGGTCTGCACAAAAACATAGTCCTTCGCTCTTTTTGCGCAATCACAGCTGCACTTGATCAAACTTCGACCATTGCACCTCTACGCAATCACAGCCGCATAGTCTTCGCGCACTCTGCTTCCTTGCAATCTCTCTCACTTAGAAGATTCGATGAAATGCACTCTGTACACTGCTATCAAATTTTGCACTCTACTTCTCGACGATCGAACTTCTCCTCACACTCTATCTATGAATGTCGCACTTCGAACGCACACTAAAATCGATACCTTAACTCTCCAAATAGCCCTCCTTTTATACTAACACATTCAAGATTTAAACCTTGGTCTTAGTCGGTTGTTACCCTTAAACTACGTCGGTTGCAAAACCCTAAACTATGTCGGCTCAAATTTAACTCTGTCGGCTTCAACCGCCTCTGTGGTTCTGTAGCTTTTCTCGCAAAACTACAACATGTCATGATATCATGACACCTTTGCAATCATACACTATCTTATGGCTTTTGTCATGATATCGTGACACTTTAGCCTTTGACGACTTTGACTAAGCTCTTGTCATGAAATCGTGACACCCCTGACTCTGTCAGTGACAACTTTGCTTTTGTCATGAAATCGTGACACTTCTACCTCTGCTGATGTCATCTTCACTTCTGTCATGAAATCGTGACATTTCTCGCTTTCTCAACCTCTTCTCGGCTTGCACTCGTGAAAATGGAACATGTCATGAAATCGTGACACTTACACTGCCTTAAGCTCTTTTCTACCTTACGCCCATGAAACTGGAACATGTCACGAAATCATGATGCTTTTGTCTTCATAGCCTTCCTCTCTGCTTCTAGTTTCTGTCACGAAATCGTGACACTTTCTCCATCCGTACGCTGCCATCTCAAACTATCATGAAATCGTGACACTTTCTACATCCACAATCTTTCTCTTCAACCGCAAAATCGTGACAATTCTCACTTCGAACTCTTTCCTTTGTTGCATGTCACGAAATCGTGATAGTTCTCACTTGGAACACTTTCCTTTGCTGCATGTCACGAAATCGTGACAGTTCCCATTTCGAACTCTATAGCATGTCGCGAAATCGTGACACTTTTCATTTTGCTTTCTCTTTCCTCGAACTCGTCGTGAAATCGTGACAGTTCACACTGGACTCTAGCTCTTCTGCAACACGTCGCGAAATCGTGACACTTTACCTTGCTTTCACTTTATCTTCTGACTTGTCATGAAATCGTGACACTTTTTCTCCTTAGCGCTTTTCTTTTCTTCGGGTCACGAAAACCCGACATGTCGCGATATCGTGACACTTTTTCTCTCGGACTCTCTCTCCTGCATTATGTCACGAAATCGTGACACTTTTTCGTCCGTTCAACTTTCCTTGCAATATGTCACGAAATCGTGACATTTCTGACTCGAACATTCTCTCTCCTCTTTGAGTCGTGAAACTGTGACATGTCGCGATATCGTGACACTTTTCTAAAAATCTTTCTCTCTCCTGCCTAAGTCGTGAAAATGCGACATGTCGCGATATCGCGACATTTTTCCAACTTACTTTCTTTCGAACCTATCAAGCCGAAACTACATCAAAACAAATTATTCTACATCAAATCAAATTCCTTCAAACAGCTTCTTGACATCAATGACAACTTATTCACTTGAGCATATGCAATGTACCCAAGGTACCCAAAATTGCCAACAAAAAACTGTGGAAACTTTGCTAAATTTCTACAAGGGTGACTATAAATCATTATCCAAAAATACATCCAAGCTTGTAGATAAAGGGGAAAATATATTCTACCATGAGGATAGGTCTCCATGCCATTATCTCTAGCTTGAATATTTGGATAAGTATAGTGCCTTTGGTCCTCCTCTCTTCTTCATTATTAGTTTGATCCTTTAATTTTTTCATATTTAGATTAATATTTATTATCTTTCTCTATTTTATGGTTATTCCACATTTAATTTTTATTAGCATTAGGATAGATTATTCATTTTGTTGATTTAACCTTTATAGAAGCCTCTCTAGATCACTACCTCATCCATTTTCTCATAGGTTTCTAATTAAGATTTTATTTTGTAGAATCTATAAGTAATAGTTCCAAAGTGTAGGTGTGATATCTATAGTTCTAGAGTGTAGGTGTTCTATTGATAGCCCCATAGCATAATTATTAGTTGTGTTCCTATTATAATACTCATGTAGGTCTTATTAGGGTTTCTAGCTTATAATACAAAGGAAAGGGTCTCCCATCACAATAATAAGCTTCCCACGCCTTGGTAAGATTATTTTTGGATGAGTGATAGAACCTTTAACCATTATTTCATTTCATATTATTTTAATATTGTTATTTTCATCTATATCTAGTTTATCATATTTCTATTTTGCTTGGCTATTATTTTCAAATAAATTTGAACACTATCTATAAGCATTATCTATTTCCTAACACTTATTAAATTTATATAGTGATTTTTTAGCATTATCACACTTCTATTTATGTTTTCACAGAGGTGTGCTTCTATTAAGGATACATTTATTTCAATTATTTTCTAAAAATTAGAGTATAGGTGTTACTGAAAGAAGTTAATTATCTAATTAGGATTGCATTTGTAAGAAACTAAAAGTGCATTTAGATTAGGTTACTTTATGACATGTAAATTCCTTGAAACCTTGATCAAAAAAAAAATTAGATATCTATATATATATATATATATATATATATATATATATATATATATATATTTCTTCTTCACATTGAATCAAATTTACATGTAGTATAGGAGTTTTTTTTCTTGCTTCTTCCATTTTTTGTCTTCTTAGAATTAATTAGGTTTTTGTTATTCTTTTATATAAAAAGAGTAGAAGCAAGCATAGATCTAGGAAATAGACTTAGGTTGTGTTTTTCAATTAATCCATCAAATGTAGATACCCCTTGAATCCAAATATCCTTATGCCTATGTAATTTACGTCCTATATTTTTTTTTTATACCTGATGTGAATGTCATATTGATCTCAAATATTTATATTTAAGCTATATTAAAACAATTTTAAAGTTTTAGGAAATCTACTTGTAGGAAAAAGGGGATATTTCATATGACTATAAGTTACTACAAGATATACCAAAAATTCTAAACCAATATGGCAAAGCAATATATCATAAAATAGATAAGATAAAATTATCACAGTAAAAGCATAAATTAATGAATAATAACCAAGGACATGCTACACTAATATCATTTAGAAATACATAAGCAAGGTTGAATCATAATGCAACATGTAAGTTACTTAATGACTTAGGGCATAAAGTACCATACCATCAATAGATAAGCATAATATAGTAATAAATGTTGTTCTATCCTACTTGCAAGATCATCATTATATCAAGGAGATACCACACCTAGGATCATTGTAGGGGACTTCAAGTTACTTGGAAATTGATCCTCAAGTAGCAACTATTATATTTTACTACAAATTCTAGTGGAATATCATGTTCTTCTGTATGGAAGACAACAAACTAGTGGTTGATGAATTTTATCATACCTACAAATATAATATAGAGAAAAAAAGAGCAAGAAGATCATACGCTTCAACAACAATAGAGGTAATAAATATAAGCTAAACTAAATACTAATAAGATCATAATCATTTAAATGATAGATGTATTAAAATGGGTATTTATAGAATATAAAATAAATAAATATCCTTTTATATGTTAATGAATGGATTACATTTTTATCAAATATATAAAGTCAAAATAGTTGATCAATATGTGTCATCTTAAACCTAGGTATAAATACACACTAAGATAATGATCATACATTGTAAACCATAAAAATTGATCAATGACTACAATCACCACTTAAAATTACATCATTGATATTTAGGATGTACACTTTGGCATACACATGTAAACATATACCTTAATCATGCTTCTCTCCTTAGAGTTTTTGAAAATTTAGTGAGAAAAAATGATAAGTAACCCTAGAAAAAAGTAAAATTAGTGAACAAAGAGAACCAACCATTGACCAGTGTGGCTTACTATTATTCTATCCAAGGACTAAAAAATTTATTCCATCCTTATCTAATATAAGAAGGATAATGCCCTCCATCACCTACAAATTCATTCATTAGTGATCTTTCTAGAAATACATATAATCCCTCCCTAAGTACCATAGGCAACACCATAACAGATAACCAATCCATAGTCCTTTAGAAAAAATAAAAAAGAGCAATAGGTAATAGCTAAAGCAATAGAATAGCTACAAGCTTGCTACAGTGGTAAGGGCTTTGGCCTCTCTTTGAGATTTCCAAGATTCAAACCCCACTCAATATGAAGGTATTGGTACCCCTCATAAAAGCGTGTGTAAACTCATTGTAAAAATAATTAAAGCAATAAAAAAGAAAAATCTTTACTACTATACAATAACAAAAAAATTATTAGTTGGATTCTACTATTTATGCAAATTATATATATTTTGAAATATATAGTAGGAAAATGCAAAACATAGCCACATAATAGAAAATAAATAAAAACATAAGTAAAACTCACTTGTATAATCTCTTGGAAATTTTGGGAGGAAGAAAATATTTTTTGATTACCCCATACAACATCAAAGAAATTTACCTACAAAAACACCCAAAGAGCACTAAAAAGTATTAATTGGGTGCAAAATAAGCAAAAATTAAGTGCACAAATAATTTGGAGTGAGCCAAAACCCTCAATATCCCTTCAAAAATCAAGAAAATATTACGTAAATATTCTTTTTTATAATAAAATATTAAAACAAAATATTGGGCATAAAAATTTCATTTTCACCCACACATACAGCCTTCACATGATTGATACTGCAATGGCCTAATGTACTATAGTACCTTGTAGAGTAAAATGTGCCAACAAGCACACTCTCCACTCAATATGAGACAATTGGATTTGATTGATTAATTTTTTTATTAGTTGGTGAAGGAATTTTTGAAAGGGCCTCAACCCTTTTACAACCAAAATATTTAACAAGCCAAGCTTAGAAGAGATTTATAAAAAATAATAAAATAGACTACATGATATAAACATGTAATCTCTTAGGAATAACACTTCAAACTATAGATAAAAAACAAAGAACAACACACCAGCATAGTGAAACATAAAAAAAATTGACAAGAGTCAAACTAGAGATAGAGAACCCAATCTTCTTTTAGCTCTTTCCACCATCTTTATCATCTCCTTGGAGCTGAGAGTGCTGATATTCCTCCTGAAACCCTTTAATTAGATATCTACTTCATCGACACTATTAGTGTTACCCCTATGACTATTTTAGTAAGTTGAGTAGGAATAATGAGAGGAAGCATTTAAACTTTAAATTTTGATACATCGTTCCTAGTAGGGGTTCTTATTAAAGAAGAAATGGAATTCATAGACTACATGTGAGCCCCAAAATTATCATATCTAGAGATTGGCACATGGTCTTGCATATGCTCGAATGGAACATATCTACCAGCTAGAAACAACATGATCCAGCATAATCTTGAAGTACTTAGAAATTGGGCGCACACAAGTAGTTAGATATTCCATTAAAATCTATTGGAAGCTGCAATCATATCTTAGTACAAATAGGTTAGCCTTGAAGATTTTATCAAGAAAAACAATGAAAATAAGGTAACTCCACATTAAACTCTAGTTGTCTCTCATAAATCCAATGAGACCTAGTCTTTTCAAGGAATAGGGAATCCTCACTTCTCTTTGGACTTAGAATCATGAATATTTGCATTTTGTTAAGTTCTAAAAGATCCCTCCCCTATTGATTCAATCTATTAATATGGATTTGTTTCCATCTCCTTCCACATTCATCCTCTAAGATAAATTCAAATACCAAGTTACCAAAGTGCTATAAAATAAGAGGCTCCAAGGGATCCAAATTTTGGATATCAATCAAAGAGGCTTGCTAAATCCAGTAGTATTTCCAAACATCTATCTTTCTCCCATACCTCACCTTCCATATCATACCTTTTTAAAGATGAGATTTGATTTTATGTAGGTGGTTCTAGAGGTAGGACCATTTACAAGGATTTTTTTCTTCCATAATATTTCATCCATCCCTAAGGTATTTAGCTCTAATAATTTGATTCCATCTAGCCTTAGTTTCAATAAGTAGTTTCCACCTTATATTTGCCATAAGGGCCTAATTCAGCTTGTGTAACTTGATTGATTGTTTATTTTTTTATGTTTATCATGTTTTTATTACATAAAAATTAAAAATATTGTCTTGGTGCTCCAAACACATACCAAATAGAATATAGTGTGGATTTAACTAAGGTGATTGATTTATAACACTTAAAGCGAGGTATTGACATATAAAATAGGGAAACGCTGAAGACATTATGATTCCTATTATTGATAATTGTAACAATATGATCGAGGGAATACAATGTACAAATATATTCAGTAGCAATATATGCCAATAAAATAATAATGGCAAACACTAGGTAATAAAGTAAAAATTTGATGAAATCAACAAGAATTAACGTGGAATTGTTAGAAGACAGAGATCATCACTTCAAGTGAAAATCACCATAAAGAACGGAAAAATATCAAAGAACACATAGAGGTGTGTCAATAGTTACGGATAAATAGGAATGATGCAAATAAAGACTCACATATAGATAATCAAAGTAATCAAAGCATATAACGAGACACCAAGTTTAGTAATCAAACCAAAAATATATAAATATCATATGAATTATTCAAAAGGGGTTATACATGAAAGTGTCTTACATACATGGAATTGGTGTATTCCTTCAAATCAATTCCATCCATTGTTTACAATTTCCTTGCCCTTGATCCAAACAACTCTTTGATAGTATATAGAGTAAGTCATTTAAGTATAAAATTTCCCTTACACTTTGTATAAAATCGTGATGATAAACTTTCTTGTTATATTATTTAGAAATTTGATTTTTTAAGGATTTATTGTACTCAATACCATGTAGATGTCCCTCATAAAGAGTAGTGAGTTTGAAAAAATGAGTCTATCGATAATATTAATGATTTTTATTATGACTCAATAAATTCTTTAAAGAAACATGCAAGGAAGACAATTCAATCTTAAGTGGTAAAACAACTTGTAGACACCAAAATCTAGCCTCTTGTCATCCATCCGTAATATCCCACCACAATTATCCATTTATATATATATATATATATATATATATATATATATATATATATATATATATATATATCTTAATATGTTATATATTATATTATATTATATTATATATATATGACTTAGTCCTAGCCCTCCATCACATTTTAATCTTAGCCATCCATCCACCTTAATCCATGCCACTTGCCCATATTTAATCTCCACCCTTACTCATATTTTAATCTCGGTCGCTCATATTGTGTCGTCAAAACCCTAAAATTTCTAAGGGAATATTATAAAGAGGAGTCATTTTGATGACTCAACCCCTAACTAATTCCCCTAACACTTTTGAGTTCTTGGAATCCCTAAGTTATTTGAGTGCCTAAGCCCCCAATCATTTCCATCCTCACGCCCCATCGCCACTTTTCACATCTTCTACCTCCATCACCGCCCACCTCATGTGAACCAAATATGGTTCTAGAACCCTCTTCTTAGTAGTTGAATGATCTTCTATGCTTCCCGATCACCCACCATAGCCTATAGAGCACCCACCGAAGTCTGTAGAATACCCACCAAATTCTGCCAAGTGCCTTTGAGTATTTTTGATCATCACTAAGTGCTCAAAGGTTTTTCCCATCCTATATTTGTAGCTCTATAACCCTTAGGTGTTGTTAGGCCATCTTCGCAACCCTCACTAGCAATATTCACATAAGTAGAAAACATAGACAACAGTTCATTAACAAGGTAATATTTCATTGCACTTTCATATTTTTATGCTTTAGTTTATAGCTTATACTGCAATATTAGGGTTTAGTGATTTTATTTCTCTTGAGGGTCTCACACAGTGGAGCCCTCACAAATATTACTTATCCTTATTATTGTTTGTTGTGTGCAGGTGTAAGAACAACATTTCTTTAAGGTTGTTGAAGCTTGGGTGGCCTTGAATAGGATACACAAGCCCATCCACAACCTATTGGGATCAAATCAAGTTCGAATACACTATCATTATTTTTAACTAGGGTTTCAGAGAACCCTAGTACATGTAAAATTGTATCAAAATAAATAAGTAGTGTAAAACCCCACATTTGGGGTACACTAATTGTAACACTTGAGATCTATCAAAAATAATAAAAGAGTTCATTTTTATTTTGTAATCATTGTGTTACTTTGTTTATTTATCATTTCATAGTTTATATTTGGTGTTGCTTGATTTTGTATTCACACAAATTTGATACCATAATCCAAATAAAAATGGTTTCCCATGTGGATGTTCAAATACTAGTGTGATATACCCATAAAATGGGATATAACTATAATTTTCAATATTTCTTTGATTCTAACTATTTTTTCAAAATATTAAACAAAATTAATTGCTAGATTTAACTTGAACATTTTCTTGTGGATAATAATGCATCAAAAAATAGAGCTAAATGTTGGACATTTTGAGTCATTAAGTCAAGTTGTCATTGATGTCAAGAAATAAAGTCATCATTAATGTCAAGGAAATTGTCAAGAAACAAAGTTGTCAAGAGTTGTTATTGATCTCCAAAAATAAGCCACTAATGATGTCAATAGTCAAGAGGAATAAAGCAAAGGTTAAATGCAAAAGGGATCCATAATATTTTTTATATTATGTGGAAGCATAAGTTAAAATGTTTTTCATAAAAACCCAAGGAAGACTATTGCAAACTTAAAGGAAGGTTTAATACTTATTTAATAAAATATTTAAATTCAAAGTGAATTTAAATTTTATTAATAAATAGTATTTATACCAAGGTGTACAGTAGAATATGGTCTTAATAAAACCAAAGGGTTTTAAAGAATTAATTTATAATTTTTTTTTTTTTTGAATTTACATGGTGGAATCGGTAGCCACCAAGAATCCGAGCAAGTTGTCTAGCTTTTTATGGCCGCCATAATATTATGTGTTGTCCTCCATGGAAGTCGCCACACAAATCTTTGCATAGTCCACCCCTATAACCACCATGCCACAATCATTTTAAACCTTTTATGCCGTTGAAAGCACCAAGAAAGGGACAAACGTTCAGTCTGGCAAGGCCCAAGATTTGAACCTTGGACCTCCGCCCCCTTTATGGGGTTTAGATGAACCAATTGGTCTACACCACGGACCTAATTTATAAAATTTAAATTTAAATGAATTTAAATCTTTTATAAATTAATAAGCTTCAAAGGAAATTCGAGCACCGACGTCTAAATTCATTGAAGGAAATTCGAGCGTCAATGTCATGCATGAAGGAGGGAAATCAATATATATACCAATGCCTAAGAGGAATTTAAATTATTCTTTTGCTTAGAAAAATAAAGCGTGCAATTGTGTTGATACTCGTGCAAAAAAGAGAAAGTGATTTTTTGTGTTTAGCACCAGTGAATAGGGTTTAAAGAGGAGCAACAAACACGACCAAGTGCCAATGGGGTAGTGTGGCCTAGTGGCAAGAGTATGGAAGTTAAAGTGTTGAGCGCTAGGAAACCTATGTTAAAAACTCAGAGGCAGCATTTTGGTGGTTGCATTGGTAATTTAAAGCACCAAAGGAATGCGCACATTTTTCTTGTGCTAGGCAAGTGGGAAGACTTTTTGAGGAAGATTACTGTCTAATAATTTATTTGAGCTTGGCAAAAGAGTGTTTATGGTTGTGGAAGATTTATGAGATTCCTTCATCATCAAGAAAAAGGTATGACCACATTCTTCCATAGTTAAATTTATTGGTTGGTTTTTTGGAAAATAAGTTTGGAGTGAAAAGGACTTGATTAGGTTTTCCTATTGAATGAGTTGAGTTAATGCTTCAAGGTTTTCTGGAATAAAGAGTTGTTGTTAAAACCTTGTTTTATAAGCATTTTTGTTGAAGCCATTGGTAGTGTGAAGAACTTTAACTAAGGATTGTGTATCATTTTTATGAGAAGATTATTTTATAAGCATTGTTGTTGAAGTCATTGGTTGTGTGAAGAACTTGAACTAAGGATTGAATATCATTGCTATGTGAAGATTATTTTATAATCATTGTTTTTGAAGTGATTTGTTGAGCAAATAAATTGAACTAGAGTTTGAAAAGAACATGAGTATCATTGTTATGTGAGATTTGATATTGAGCATTGTTGGAAATATTTTGAGTTGAGTGATCATATGCTTGGACTAGGTTTTGTGAGCAAGGGTTGTTTCATTGAGCGTTTGGTTGAGTAAAGTTGGTTGAACCTAGTCAAGTGGGTATGTGAAGTGATTGTTCAAGTTCCATAAAACAAACTACTCTATATTATTAATTGAGTTGAGAAAGTGATTGAGCATTGAGTTGAATTTGAAGCATATTGAGTCTCTAAAAATTCTCCTTATTTTTCTAAGAGAGTGATTGAAATAAATTGAGCATTGTGATTAGTATAGATCATATTGAGTCTCTAATAGTTATCTTTATGTTTCTATGAGATTGGACAAGTTCTGTGTGGACTTGTTGAGCTGATTTGAGGCAAGTATTTGAGAAGACTTGTGGACAAATTTAGTGTGAGCTTTTGTGGAAGCTTACAATACATATATTGAGTAAGTTTGGATAAGTTATGTGTGGACTTATTGAGCAAATTTGAGCAAGTTCTAGAGAGAACTTATTGAGAAGATTTAAACAAGTTTTGTGTGGAATTGTTGAGCATATTTGAGCAAGTTCTAGAGAGGACTTATAGATCAGAATTGAGCAAGTTCTGTGTGGACTTGTTGAGCAAATTTGAGCAAGTTCTAGAGAGGACTTGTAGAGAAGATTTGGATAATTTCTATGTGGACTTGTTGAGCAGATTTGTGCTAGATTGAAGGACTGTGTTTAGTACATATTTGAGAGAAAATTTTGGTACATATTTAAGGATATGTTTGTTCCAGACTAGAGATAAATATAGAGCATATTTGTGCTAGATAGAAGGATTGTTTTTAGTGCAGATTTGAGATAGAGCTTTGGATGTGACAGAGTAGAGAGGATAGTAGTCTCTAGTGGATAGATATCCATTAGCTAGGGCGGTGAGGATAGGTCTTCTGAGTGGGGATAAGAGTCTTCAGTAGAGAGAGATCCACAATCCAGTGGCAGTGGAGGTAGTAGTCTTCTAGAGGATCACCAGGTAGAGTAGAGGAGGAGTTCTCCTATGGATAGAAATCCATGAACTTGATTTAGGGGATTGGTGTCTCCTTTGGATAGAGGTCCATAAACATTGTAAGAGGGAAAGGATTTCCAAAATATTGATTGATGAAATTTTAGTAAAATATTTTCTCCATGGAGTAGCCCACATTGGGTGAACCATGTAAATTGTGGTGTTTCTATTTTGTGTGGTGGTTTGTGCATTGATATGATTACTGCTATTGAAATTGCTATCTATACATTGTATAATATTTTTTTTGGAAAGAAAATTAAAAAGTGGTATTATATTGTTCACTCCCCCTCTCAGTATAAGCTTGTGTTCTTCACTAAATACCTAACTTAAAATTTGATTCTTGCATTTTTATTTTTTTAAAGAATGAAAAAATTTAAATGATAGTTAAAAATAATTTGAACACAATGAGGGTTGTTTGATTTATAAGCAACATAGCTTTCACCCACTTTATAAAATATTTTATGACTATGATAATGAATTTATTCCCATTAGAGGCCATAGGATAAATAGGTATGACAAGGTAAATGATGCAAGTGGAGAAGGCCAAGGAGAATGAATTGGATGAAGAACCTAGACAAGGAAATTAATTTCATATTTATGAAACTAATACTTATCACATTATTTAACATAATTGTAGGCATCAATTTCCATTATAACAAAAAAAATTCCATTCTTAATAATTTACAAGTTGTAGGATGACCATTAAAGTGTCCCTCACAATCCCCACTATAGACATCAAATAGGGATTTTGGTACTTTGACCTATTTAATATAATGTAAGATAACACCATCATGGTTTTGGTAGTGCAACACTCCATTGAGAATTACATATCAAGATGCTCAACTATGAATGCAATTCCACTACTAAGAATTAACCACAAGTAGATAGATTTGATTATCAAGGAAGCATATAATGTCACCATACCAAGGACTATCTATAGTAACTTGGAACTAAAATAAATCTCAAATTTTATACACATCCACTAGGTCTTCAATAATAGAAATAATAGGTTCACAATAATCTTTGACCATAAAACTTGTTTCAATGATTTTTTCACATGGTATAAATTTGCTATCCAAAGTGGCTAGTGTTAGGACTCCATCCTAACATTACTATGTAATGACCTCATTCTAATATTATTATGTAGTATATTGTAATGTGTATGTGGTACTTGTGGTTCCTATATATATGGGCCCATATAATATAACCATGATCAAATATGTAATTTAATCTTTAGTGGAAGTTCTTAGCATCGATCCTCACTTGCATGTGAAAGTGACTCTTAAGCTTTAGGGTTAGAGATGATCAGAGTATTTAAATATAAAGGGTGCAGATGGAATATAGTAAGTATTTTCATATTATATCAAATGTTTACTTCTAATGAGGTTTCCCCCTTAGAGAGGCCAATTATTTTGCATTTTGATTCTTTTTTACTCAATTAAGTTGTTGCATTTCCATTTGTCTTGCAATATTGATAAAAAATTTCCGTTAATTTTATTATTTATTACAATATTTATGTGGATGTGCTTATTTTAATTGGAAGGTTCCTAACAAGTGGTATCAGAGCACTTTTCAAGGTCATGTCCTACTATAGCTGCAACATTTCCTATAATGTTCCATTCCTATTAGGTATAAATTTTCTTTCTTTTGTTCCTTTCACCTTGTGACAAAACCCAAGTCATTTTTTTCTATTTTAGTTTAATAGGTTAGAAATCATGTGCTAAGGATTTTAAAATATCATGGAGGAGCTATCATTATTGGCTAAGCTAGATTGCCCATAAAGCATCTAGTGAAGTGAGGGGTGATCAAACTCCAATACCCAAGCCTTAGACAACACCCGTATATGGCAATGAGCTCCCACGTACCCTTGGGTATATAGGGAGAGCCCTCTAGTTTTAGGAGAGACCTATTTAGCCCTCAAAATATTTTTGATTCATTTGTCTTATATGGTGCACCAGTACATAGCATACTAGGAAGTTACTCTCAAGGTATACTTAGAAATGGATAGTGTGGATATGGGTATGGTGGAACCCTCCATAGTTAGTGCTCTAAGATATTGAGTCGAAATGCTTATTATAACTAAGGAAGTATATTAGAGAGCCCATAGTAGAAAACACACCTTTGCCTAGAGTAACCCTATTTCTATCATTTATCAACCTCTAATTATCCTAAACATAGACTTTTAACTCTAAAAAATTTAAAACACATACTTGATAATACTAAGAAGACTACACTCATCATGGAAATGATGATACAATAATAGTTCTTGATAGTCAAAAATAAATCATTGGAATTAGTTATAGTCAAGAATAATAATAGAGGGATAATTATCATAATAGACAATTGTTAGAACAAACATTTGTCAAAAAATAGACATACAATGTAGAAGGTACCCTATATAATTGCCAAGACATTAAAAGTCTATAAATCATCCTATTGTTTTGAAGAAAAGACTTAGGATAAAAACAATCAACTAAAAATTTCTAGGGTGCCAAAATATTATTTTGAGACCTAGTCCATTGTGATCATCTCATCATTGATAATTTTTTTAGTATATAGCACCCATAAGCTTTTTTTGGAGTTTAAAAATTGTCATTTTGGGGTATAGTCCATTTCGATCGTCTTTTTGAGCTGATTATTTTGGTATACTTCACCCATAAGCATTTTTAGAAGGCCCAAACCACCAAAACATGGCCATAGGTACTAGAGGTGCACAAATGGAGCAACAAATAAATCAACAAATCACCCAACAAGTGAATCAAATGGGTGATCAACTAGCTAATTCACTAGGTCAACAAATCAATGATGCATTGAGCCAGTTGTAAAGTGAGATTAGTCAATTCAAGGCCCAAATGGACACATGACTATAAGATATTGAATGAATCTATAGATTTTGTGGTAGGGGAGCAAAAAGTGATAAAATATGGAGTTAATGAAAGATTTGATGAAATTGAAAATTGTTTATATAGGTTGCACTCATGCATACAGTTGGTATGGTCATATTGAATGTAAGGGAGAAGGTTTGAGTAAACTAGAGAGGGGAGCACACAACACACATTCCAATAATAATACATACAAATTGCCCAAGTTAGATTTTCAAAAAATTTATGGGAAGGATCCTAATGGATGGTTGTGTCGAGCAGAGTAGTATTTCAATCTTCATAATGTTCCACAGCATTTATGACTCATAATTGCATCTTTCAATTTTGAATTTGATGCCTTGTAGTGGTATCAATGGGTGAGAAAAATGCATCCAAATCTTACTTGGGAAGAATTTGAGAAACAATTACTCACTCGATTTGGCCCTAGTGAGTATGAGGACTTCATAGGAGCCCTCACTAAACTAAAATAGATCTCAATTATCCAAGAATATCAGGAGTAGTTTGAAAAATTGGTAAACCATACTAATGGGTTGAGTGAAGATTTTTTCCAAAGTTGTTTTGTTAGTGGATTGAAAGATGATCTTAAGGTCGAGGTAAAAATGTTCAAACCACAAATCTTAGTGTAGGCAATAGGATTGGCTAGGTTGGAAGAAGATAAATTTGTTACTTAGAGATACACCTCCAAATTTCCACAAGCATGACCCCCATTTCCATCTAAGCCAACAATAAATTTAGCTAATAAATCACCCACCATCAAACGATTGACTCAAGAAGAGATGGAAGCTCATAGAGCACAAGGGCTATGCTATAATTGTGATGAGAAGTATTCTCTTCTAGACACAAATATGTGTAAAAAAAATTATATTTGCTTGATGTGGATGAGTTAGCAACAAAAGAATCCCAAGAGGAAGAAGAGGAGCATTAGAAAGAGGATACAAAGGAGCTTGAAGCACAAGAAGAACCCCAACCAAAAATTTTAGTACATGCCTTAGTAGGAATAGCTACTCCCTAAACTATGAAGGTGATAGGGAATTTCAAGGGACAATGAATAATAATTCTCATTGACTCTGGTAGCACACATAACTTTATTGATCCTAGAGTGGCAAAGCAGCAAATTGTTATATAAATACCTATAATTCCTTTGAGGTCATGATCACCAATGGAGGAACTTTTCCTTGTAAGGGTAAGTGTAGAAATATCAAGGTACAAATAGGGGAATATAATCTTAAGGCTGACATGTTTGTCCTTCCCTTGGGAGGGTGTGATGTTGTATTGGGAACATAGTGGCTTAGAACATTGGGACCAATAGTGTGGGATTTTTTTGAACTATGGATGAAATTCAGCCAATAGGGAATTGAATATACTCTATGGGGAATGACGATAGGTGCTACTCAACTTGTTTCATCTCATAAGATGGAGAAGCTATTAAAAAAATCGTCTCATGGAGTCGTGGTACAATTGTTTGCTATACAAGCCCCAATTAACAATAAAAGGGAGTCATAGGAGGAATTACAAATTCTCTTAGAAAAACATGCATATATTTTTGAGGAACCTAAGGGACTACCACCTCATGTACTCACGATCATGCAATTTAGCTTATTCTAGGTAGTCTCCCACCAAATGTTTGCCCGTACAAGTATCCATATGTCCAAAAATCAGATATCAAGAAAATGGTGCAATAATTGCTTGCAGTAGGGGTTATTCGACCCAGTGTTAGTCCATATTCCTCTCTAGTGTTGTTGGTACGTAAGAAGGATGGGTCATGGCAGTTGTGTGTGGATTTTTGGGAACTTAATAAAATAACCATCAAGGACAAATTTCCTATTCCTATAATTGATGAGTTGCTGGATGAGTTGCATGGTGCTCAATATTTCTCAAAGTTGGATTTGCATTCAAGCTACCATCATATTAGAATCAAGGAAGAAGACATTCCTAAAACTACCTTTAGAACTCATGAAGGACACTATGAATTTTTGGTCATGCCCTTTGGTTTGACCAATGCACCTTCCACCTTCTAGAGTTTGATGAATGCAATATTTTGACCCTTCTTATACAAATTAATTTTAGTCTTCTTTGATGATATTTTAATTTATAGTCATACCTAGGAGGAGCATCTCAAACATCTGGATCAGGCCTTGCAACTTTTGTCTGAGAATCAACTTTATGCAAAGAGGTCAAAGTGTTCTTTTGGCATGCAAGAGGTAGAGTACTTGGGTCACATTGTATCAAAGGAAGGAGTTAAAGTAGACCCAAAGAAAATCTAGGCTATACAAGAATGGCCAAAGCCTCAAACCCTCAAGGGTCTTCGAGGTTTCTTGGGTCTCATTAGGTATTACTAGAATTTTATTCAGAACTATTGGAAAATATGTAGCCCCATTAATAGCTATGTTGAGGAAAAACTCATTCATATGGTCAAAACTAGCGAAACAAGATTTCTGGGATCTAAAACAAGCCATGATATCGACATCGATGTTAGCAATGCCTGATTTTTCCAAACCTTTTGTAATTGAGAGTGATGCTTTAGGTAGTGGAATTGGGGTGGTTTTGATGCAAGAAGGAAGACCATTGGCATTCACCAACAAGGCACTATCAAGCAAAAATTTGGGAAAATCAACTTATGAAAAGGAGATGTTGGTCATTTTGCATGTTGTCAATCATTGGTGGCCATACCTCATTGGGCATCACTTTTCAATCAAAATATACCACCAAAGTCTTAAGTACTTCTTGGAGTAGAGGGTAGCCACACTAGAACAACAAAGGTGGGTCTCCAAACTGTTGGGGTATGATTATAAAATCATTTATAAAAAATGAAAGGAGAATATAGTGGTTGATGCACTTTCATGCTAGTATGAAGATTAGAGTATGTTGTATGCTATATCAACACCACTTCCTCAATGGGTCAATCAACTCAAAGAAGAGATGGCTAAGGACTCAAGTTTGCAATATTTGATTCAACAACTCCAAGATGATCCCAACTCATGCCCTAGATATGTGTGGGATGGACAACACTTGAGATATCATGATCGTCTCGTCGTTCCTGAAAATTTGCAAATTCTTGAATTCATATTGTAGGAAATGCATGCATCACCTACTGCAGGACATTCAAGGTTTCTTAAAACTTATGAAAGGGCCAAGCACACTTTCTTTTGGAAGGGAATGAAGAAGGACATTCAAACCTTTGTGGTAGAATGTGATACATGCCAATGGATGAAAGGAGAAACATTTTGCACCCAAGCACACTTTAGCCTCTTCCAATTCTAGCATAGGTATGGACAAATATTTCTATGGATTTTATTGAAGTACTTTCAAAATCTAGGGTAAATAAATTATTTTGGTGGTAGTGGATCATCTCACAAAGTATGCTCATTTTTTTTCCTTAGTCCATCCTTACACAACCTTTGTAGTTGCCCAAATCTTCTTGGATTCCATCTTTCACCTTCATGGTATGCCCAAATATATTTTTTTAGATTGGGACCCTACTTTTACCAATCACTTTTGGTAGGAACTATTTAAATTGTAGGGCACTCACCTTAAAATGAGTTCAGCATACCACCCTCAAATAGATGGTCAAATGGAGATTGTCAACAAATGTTTGGAAACATACCTCCATTGCTTTGCATTAGAACATCCTACACAATGGGCTAAATGGCTTCCTCTAGCTGAATGGTGGTATAACACTTTGTATCATATAACTACCAAGGTCACACCATTTGAAGTAGTATATGGACACCCTCCACCAACACCTTCCTCCTACATTCTAGGTAGTTCCAGAGTTTAGGCAGTAGATACCACTCTTTGTCAACATGCAACACTTCTCCAGCAGCTCAAGGAGAATTTGGAGATGGCCCAAAATTGTATGTGTTAGCAAGCTGATCGACACCATTCTGAGCATAGCTTTGATGTAGGGGATATGGTATTTCTTCATCTACAACCATACAAACAATCCTTGGTACAACTTTATGGATGCCAAAAATTTACTACAAAATTCTATGGTCCTTATCAAGTATTATAGCAAATTGGTTCAACCACCTATAATCCGTGACCTAGCACCCACCTCCAAGATCCATCTAGTCTTTCATGTGTCTTCATTGAAGAAGGTCATCAAAAATAAGGTATAGGCTCAATGAACATTACCTAAGCTAGATGAAGAAGGATCCATCATTCTAGGGTCTAAACAAAATTTGGACTCGGTGTTCTTGCACTCTTCTTATCCATACCATCATCGATGTTCTTGTACAATGGAAGGGACTACAACTAGAAGATGCCACATGGGAGTCACTTCACTAGCTACAACAATAGTTTCCTCATCTTAAACTTTGAGGACAAATTTTTCTTGAAGGGGAAGGGCATGTTAGGACCCATCCTAACATTATTATGTAATGACCCCATTCTAACATTATCATGTAATACATTGTAATGTGTATGTGGCACTTGGGGCACCTAGACATATGGGCCCATATAATGTAATAATTATAAAATATGTAATTAAATCTTTAGTAGAAGTTTCTAGCTTGGGTCCTCACTTGCATGTGAAACCGACCTTTGAGCATTAGGGTTAGGGATGATAGGAGTCTTTAAAAAGGCAAGGGTGTGGATGGAATGTATCAAGTCTTTTCATATTGTATCAAAGTTTTACTTCTAAAGAGGTTGCCCCCTTGAAGAGGCCAGTGATTATGCATTGTGATTCTATTTTTCTCAATAAAGTTGCTACATTTCCATTCATATTGTAATATTGTTATTTTTATTTTCATTAATTCTGTTAATTATTGCAATATTTGTGTGGATGTGCTTATTTTAATTGGAATATTACTATTATCTAGGGAGTTATCCTCAAAAATTTATCCCCTTAATGAATGTTTAATAAAAAAATACTAGGATGCCTTATAAAGGATAAAGAAAGTTGTAAAAAAAATTGACATAATAGTAAATAATAAAGATATCTTTTCTCTCAACTAAGAACAAACTTATTTATAGATTCCATGTGGTAGAAATACTAGGAAACAAACTAGGGTTTCAAATGCTAGGGTAGAGGTCTAGATATTTTTTTCTCACAAAAACATCATCAAAAAGGATCAATCCTATTGAAGGGTCTTTAAACAATAAAGTTCATGGCCAATAAAGGGAAAACAAGGAATCTCAAACCTGAATAAGGTATGTGGAACCCAACATAGCTTTAGCAACTATCAAACATAGGCAAGTACAATCACAAACACCATGGGGAAGCAACAATAGGAGGATTCTCTACTTGTAATAATTAAAATATGTTTAGCACATGCAAATAAAATACTAGTATTAGAAATAGCAAAGGATTGAATAGCCCAAGATAGTTTATAATATGAAACATAACCTAATAGGTAAATTCATGGGTTTCAGACCATCTGTGCACTTTCAACACATGTGTATAAGGAAACAATAGCATCTAGAAGAATAATACAAAATTCTATCTCTCCTAAATGGGTATTTTTCTATGAATTTCACATAAATGGTATGCCGACACAAAGTATTTGAGGAAGGGTTGTATCATCATGGGCCAATGAAACTATTATTGCAACCATGGAAGTTTGGATTCAACCTAAGGGTGGAACTGACCATAGTATCTATATGGATAAGATTATTTGCCCCTTGAATTTTCTAAATATGAGGTACTTGAGGCAATAGGAAACTTTTTAGGACGTTATCAAGGTAGATCAAGAGAAAAAAATTTAGAAATATTGGTAACGTTTTCTAGGATTTGTGTAGAAATGAACCTTATTAAACCTCTTCCAATGGAGATAGATCTAAAAATAGGGGATTTTTTTTAGTACAAACAACTATATTATGAGGTTGTTCCATTCATATGTATCATGTGTCATGCTCATGGACATATAGATAGAATGTGCCCAGTAGTTAAGGATCATCAATTAGAACAATAGGGAACAAAGGAAAATATTAACATGGTGGGTCAATCTCTTCATCATATGGTAAATTATAAGGAAGAGGAAGGCCCAAAAAACATTGAGAGCTTTGAAAAATTAATCAAAATGTCAAATAGAAAAAATAAAAAAGTAATCAGAGACAAATATAAAAAGTGGCAAGAACAAACAACAAATGTGAGGTATTCAAATAACTTGGAAGCTCAAAAATAGAAGGGAATTTTTAAATGGAAGAATTAGAGGAGGATACTCACTAGGTTACATCAAATAATTAGGAACAATACTCCAATGTGGTGTCGAGGAGCAAACAATGATGAAAAATAGATCCAACCTCTCTCATGGAAGAGGAGATTTAACCCATAAGGGAGACCATAGGAGGGGAAATGGAATAGGGGATAGTCTTACATCAAGAAGTAGATATGAAAGAAGGAAATAAGAATAAATATATCCCTGCTTTAGGGATTCATCAAATGAAGAAGAAATAAAAACCAAACCAATCTATAAGGAGTTATTCAAAAGGTAAAATCGATGGTTGATTTCTTCTCTCCGAATTCTCAATGATATTAATTGCTTGGAATGTGAGAGGTTTAAGCAACCCCCCAAGATAAAATGTAGTCAAAAACATTATCATAGATACAAATTTGTAGATATAATTTGTTATAGAAAACCAAAATATAGGGATAAGACTTACAAAAAATAAATGGGAGGATATGGCAAAAGGGACAAATCCTTACTCAATTAACACAAGGAAAATTAGGTATA
This sequence comes from Wollemia nobilis, assembly GCA_028583015.1. NCBI lineage: Eukaryota > Viridiplantae > Streptophyta > Pinopsida > Araucariales > Araucariaceae > Wollemia > Wollemia nobilis. The sequence continues at coordinate 22,773,753 of JAQPPZ010017235.1, forward strand.
TTTACCACTATATAGAATCACAAATTGTTCCTAGTAATAAGGGCAGCCTCCATGAGATGGGTGTTGATGGTTTGGTTACAAAATAGGAAAATTTTAAAAATGGATTATATTTAATTTCTATGGAGCATAGACAATCAGATTATAGAGGGATTAATGGGAAGCCATCTAGACATTTAGATACAACTACCTAGATGACCAATGGATCATAGGGGGATATTTCAATATAAATCTTATAATAGAGGAAAAACAAGGAGATAGAGCCATGTTGAAGGAAAAGGATAAGTTCTTATCAATAATATCATGTCAAATGAACCTAATAGATATTCCAACTATGGTTAGCTCCATGACCTTGACAAATAGAAGAAAGGAAGGTGAGAAAATTAAATCTTGCTTGGATCATTTCTTCATGGAGGAGGAATTATACTTGTATACCAATCATCAAGGGAAGGTCATGGATAGGCTTTCTTCAAACCATTTCCCAATAAGCCTTACTATAGAAGAAGATAATCATAAAGTTGTTGAAATTTTTAAATTTGACCTATGGTGTCTAAAATATGAGGAGTTGGAGGGCCACTTACAAGAATAGTGGGAATTAGAGAAACCAAGAGTTGTAATATCCCAATTCAAGCTCCATAAATAAAAAAATATGTGAGGAACCAACTAAATGAGTGGAGTAAACACAAGAAGGAACTCACTAGAATCCATAAGAATGAAATCAATGATAAAAAGGAGAATATTTATTGAGAGACAAGACAAGGAATTATTATGGAAGATCTGTTGCAATATGAGAAAAAATTTCTTAGGATAGAGGAATATTGGGAGGAACAAGAAGAAGATATCTACTGGAGGTAAAGATCCAAATTTGCATGTTTAAAGAAGGGGGATCAAAACATAGCTTTCTTCCATTAGACAACAACAACAACTAGCAGACATCATAATAGAATTATAGGTCTTACATATATGATGGGTTAGATAAAATCCAATGGAAGTGAAATGAAATCTATTGCAAATTAGTAGTTCCATACCCTATTCAGTAGCAATGAAAATTTGAATTCAACATGGCAAGAGAAGATACTAGAGGTCATTTTACAATCAATCAAACCTATACATAAAAAAATTTAATGAAGGAAATTTATTTGGAAGAAACATCATGGATCACACAAAAAATACAAATAAGAAATACCCTAGGACTATATGGGTTTCCCATTAAATTTTATCAATACTTCTAGGAAATTGTGGGCCATGCAATGGTGGAGGTGCTAGAGGAAATTGGACAAAGTAAGCAAATGTTAAAAATTTTGAATCATACTTTTATTTCTTTAACTCCTAAGGGCCCACCTAATGAGATAATTAGTAATTTTAGGTCTATTTCTCTATGTAAGTATACAAGATATTTAAGAAGCTTATGGCAAATAGGTTAAAAACTTTAACCAAATTTTATTTCAAATGAGCAAGGTGGTTTTGTTGAAGGCTCTAGATGGAATAATAGTGGCCCAAGGGGTGATACACATAATTTCCAAGTAGAAGGACCCAATTAATTTATTAAATAATATCTTTCTAAATCCTATGGCAAAGTAGACTAGACCTTTATGCAAAGAATTTTAGTAAAATGGGCTTTGTAGAGGGGTGAAGAGACTAGGTAAAAGCATTTACATAGACCACATCATTCTTAGTTTTAGTAAATGGTAATATCTCTCCCATGGTAATGGTAATATGAGGGCTAAAACAATAGGACCCTATTTACCATTACCTTTTTCCCCTTTATGCAAAGGGTCTAGGGATACTATTAAAAAAAATGAATACAAGATGGGAGGCTAAGGAGTCTAAAATAAGCTCTCAAATTGAGGTAAATCACCTCTAGTTTGTGTATGATACTGCTCTTATTAGTCAACCCAATATCCTAGTAGTAAGAAAGATAAAATTAGTTTTATATGGGTATACTCAAGCTACTAGGAAAACTTTAAGTTAAAAAGTCTCAAATAGTTTTTTCCAATCAATGAAGATTGTAAGAGATAAAATTATATGATTTTTGAACTTCATGGAAACTCCTTTACCCATAGAGTATGCTAGAGTACCTTTGCCTGCAATGAAAATAAAAATCAAGGAGTGGAAAGGGTTGATTGATAGAATACAATCTAAGTTGAGAAACTAGATGTAAAAATGGCTAATCTTGTGAGGAAGGCTTACAATGATTAAATTTGTGCTATAAGCCCTCCTAGTTTATAAAATTTTCATACTTTAAGCTCCAAAGATAATTTTAAAAGATATTGAAAAACACACAAGAATTTGTTTTTGTGGTCATATGTAAGGGGCGAACATAAATTAGCATTAGTTAGGTGGAAGAAGATATGTCAACCAAAAAAAAGAAGGATTGGGGATAATATTAGCATCCCAAAATAGTAGGGCACTAGTAATGAAGCTATACTAGATATGGATTATAATTGTTTGGGTCTTATAGAGTAAAATTTTACAAGGCAAATGTTACCCAAAAGTGATTGAGGAAAACATCCCAAGATTCAAAGTGGAAGGAGAGGGATCTATAGTGTGAATAACAATGGATATGGTCTAGGAGTTAATAAAGCCATATCTATATTGGTAATTAAGGTATTCAAAGGATGATCTCTTTTGGGAGAATTCATGGAATCAATCCCAATAAATTATTTAGACATTCCTAGAGATGGAGAGTTGGAAAGTAGAGCTCTAGGGGGTAGGGTGGTTGAAAGCCTCTCACTAGATGATATTAGAATCAACATGTGTTAGGCTTACTATTAAGGATCAAATCCTTAATGATTATTTTATTAAATTTGAAAACTTATAAAGGCATAGTATCGCCTATTTTACAATATTCACAACATATTATAGTAGGATCATATCGGCCTAATGAAAGCTAAATTGAGAATACAAATATTTTAAGCTAAACATAGGTCTCTATAAAAACCCATGTGAGCTACGATCAAGCTCACATATGTCTAGGATAATAAATAAATAAACCCTAAGTTAAACCTTATCATTACTCCCCACTTAATAGGAATTAGGCTCCAATGCCTTTACAAGAAAGTGGGAGACAGAAAATGCAAGTGCCTAAAAATACAATCCTCATAGGTAAAGAAGAAGAGAGAGCCCTCTGGAAATTTCTACTTGATCACAAATAGCATACAATCGCTCCATTGAAATAGATAAAGGATTACTACTCCTACAAAGGTAGTAATTATCTTTAATCTTCCTCACAAAATTTTGCTTGCTCCTCACAATATTCATGTTGTAAAACTGGAAGCATGTGCATCAAACCAACAGTTAATTCTTGTTCTTGTCTTGTAGGTGCCTCGAACTGCTATCAAATCACTATAGAAATATTTACAACAAATGAAGGAAAAAGGCATAAATTCTTGTGAACAAGAGAGAAGGTATGAAATGGAGTGTTTCCTTCAAAAATTCACATGGATGACTTCAAATCCTACAAATGGAGTATAAAAAGACCCAAGTGGGATATAGTTAAAATAAGAGGATGTATTTTCGAGTACCACAAAGCTTCCACCCCATTACAATTCCACAAAAATTATCAAAACCCAAAATAGGAGGAGTAAAAGATAATTTAACACCTCAAAGACCCAATGGATCATATTACAAATTCCATAATTACAAGTGCATAAATATGTGTAAAAGCATACATATGGCAAATAGCGAAAATAAGTCCAAAAAAAAGGACTAAATGCACCTTAATTCAAAGCTATAGAAAATTAATTAATTATTTAAAAAAAAAATTAAGGAAAAGTACATCAAGTAATTAATTTAATTTTTTTTTTAAGTTCTTTTAATTTGGCATAGGAAGGTGACCTCCTGCTATGAGCAGGAGGTCACCCTTTTGCATCCTCACTCCCTCCCAGATCCTCCTAGGGGTCTCAGGTGGATATCCTACTGTGCTATGGATTTCCAAGCAGATATCCTTCTTTTCTAGGATTTCTGGCTCTTCCTGTTACTACCTGGTTCTTGGGGTGTCTCCATGGCCATTTTTGCTTCTTCCTATGGTGTTCTAGGAAAGAGGAGGTAGATATATTTTTCCTCTAGAGGATCCCTAGTGTGCTCAAGATATGGCCCAGTGTGGGAGAAAAAGACCTCCTGCTATGGGTGGGAGGTCACCTCTTCATCTTCCTACTTCATATTTGGCTCTTCCTTCAACTCTCTGGTGGATTTCTTACATTATTGTGCATTTTTAGGTAGATCTCATAGTTATCCTAGGGTTTATGGCCCAACTTGCCACTGCTTGATGCCTAGAGGGTTTCTATGGCTATTTTTTCTTCTTCTTGTGGTGTTCCAAAAAAGAGGAGGTATATCTTTATTTCTTCTGGTAGATACATAGCGCACTTAAGAGCTGCCCTAATGTGGGAGCAAGAGACCTCCCACTATGGGTGGGAGATCGCCTTTTCATCTTCTTACTCCCTCTTAGGCTCTTCCTTGGGCTTCCTGGAGGATTTATTGCTTTTTTATGATTTTCTAGGCAGATCTCCTAGTTCTCCTTGGTTTTTTGGCCATTCTTGCCACTGCTTGGTGCCTCTAGGATTTCCAAGACCTTTTTTGCTTCTTCCTGTAGTGTTCCATGTTTGAGGAGGTAGATATTTTCTTCTGGTGGATCTAGAGCACACTTAGGAGATACCTCTATGTGGGAGAAATAAACCTCTCATTATGGGTGATATGTCATATCTTCATCTTCTCACTCCCTCCTCGACTCTTCCTAGGGTTCTCTTATGGATCTATTATTGTGTTGTGGTTTCCAAGTAGATCTCCTAGTTTTCCTAGGGTTTCTTGCCCTTCCTACCACTACTTGGTGCCTAAAGGGTCTCCAAGGCCTTCTCCACTTCTTCCTAAGGTGTTCCAAGAATTCTTCTTGGATGGTGCTGCATTATTAAACAAACATGGTTGGTGGTATCAGTGTGGGGGTTGGCTTTACTTCAAAGTGGGATCCATTTTATTTCATTTTGCTTCTTGAGAGGATCATTCGTTGGTTTCTTGGCTTGGAGGAGGCCCTAATTATTCTCAACTAAGTGTTTCCCAGGGTTTGCATTTTGTGGTTGGTGTATTAGGGTTTTTGGTGGTTTTTTTTCATTTTTCATGCTTGCTAGGATGGCCTTTCACTAGTTTATGGGCTTGGGAGAGGCCCCTTTTGTTTGCAATTGAGATTTTCCCATCGTTCATAGTTTGTGGCTAGCATTTTAGGGTTTTCGACAGATGTGTTTCTTTGTTTTACTTTCTAGGGTGGTCATTCACTACCTTATGTAGGCTTGTGGAGACCTCATATTCATATTTGAGTGCTTTCCATGGCTAGCATTTTGGGGCTTGTATCCAGGGATTTTTGCTAGATTCCTTCTCATATTTGTTTAGTCTTAGGGGGGCCATGTATGGTAGAAGGATTATATGGTTTCTCCAATGGTGGTAAGGTTAGGTTTCTTTTTTATCTGGGCATCCTCCTTCCATGGTTTATCTTGGACTATGCTTCACCTTCTTCTTTGGTATTTCGTGTGGGGGCTTTTGTAGATGGTCCAATTTGGTTTACGAATGGACTTGGGTTGTTTTACGGATGGCCCTATGTTGGTTTTTTATGGTCCCTGTTCCATTGTGAAGAGTCCTATTTCATTTTTGGATGGTGCTACATGGTTTTTGTTTGCTCCTAATTCCTTTGTGGATGGTCATGTTTCGATTGGTGGATGGTCATGTTTCATCTCTACGGGTGGTCCTATTTCATCTATGGACAATACTAATTTAGTGGCGTCTGACCTTCTATGTATGAGGTTTTGTCATGTGTGAGAAAACCCTTTTCTCTTGGGTGTGAGGGTTTTTTCCTTTATGAAAAAACCCTTTTTTATTTTTATGTTTACCTTTCAGGTTTACCCTGCTGCCCCTGCAAGGGCTTCTCTTATCAGCTAGCGTGGCTTTCTCTCTTGCTCCTGTGTGGGATTCTCTTTCTTTTTTTTAGTTGTTTTTCTCCAATAGCCCATAGAGAGTCTATTTATTCATCTATTTTATGGTTGGAATATCTTATCCCAACCTTCTCTTTTTGTAAAAGGTTACAGTATCCTTTCAAAACCCCTCTTTACCAATAAAAAAATTAATTTAATTTTTAATTAATTAATTTAATGAATTGATAAATAAAATAATAATTTTTAAATGTAGACTTTGCAAAAATAAAATGGAAATAATTAACACCAAATAAGGGTCAACTATCCAATCAAATTATACCCATCAAATTGGTTGTCGATGGTCATGCTTAGGAATTCCACATGACCACTTAATTGCTAGCCATGTGGCAATCACCAACTGACTCATATTGTTTGCTCATTTATCTTCTAAACATATTGTTAAAGGATAAAAATATGATTTCACTACACCAAAAAAGGGCTTTAAGAATGGTTGAATTAAGGCAGTTTTTAACGATGGTAAAAAACCGCCCTAATAGACCCTAAGAGGGTGGTTATAAACCACTGCCTTAGAGTAATTTCCCTCTTAAGACTATGACAATATTTTTAGACCGTCGTATTAGGGTGACCTAAGAGAGCAATTTATAACTATCGTCATAGGGATTAACCACCGTAAAAAAAATAAAAGAAATAAAAGACAAAAATTATGAACCGTCATCTTAAAAATTTTAAAAATTAAAAAAATAAAATATGGTGGTTATGAACCATCATTTAAAAAGAAAAAATAAAAAATAAAATAAAATACGGTGTCATAAAAAATAGTGGTAAGAGGGTAATATAGTTTTTCGGTGGATGGCTTCAGTTGGGACAACCATTTGGTAAAAACCCTAAAGCACATTAGGTTGGACAACCTTAATGATAATAATTTGGAAACCCTAGAGCATGACAAGAAAAACCTACACCAAGATCCTCTCCTAAATTTTTACCGGTAGAAACCCTAGAGCATGCCCTAGGGTGGAGGCCAAAAGGAACAAACACAACCAAAAATTACATGGGAGGTGGTCTCAAGTTTGAAGCTCATGTAAAAATAGCCAAAATACTCTCCTATTTTTTTGTTGACAAAAACCCTAGAGCACACCCTATGGTGGAGGCTATAAGGAATAGACAATCAAAAATTACATGGGAGGTGATCTCGGGTTCAAAGCTCATGTAAAAATAACCAGGATCCTCTCCTAATTTTTTTCTAGCAAAAACCCTAGAACATGCCCTAAGGTGGAGGGTAGAAGGAATAGACACAGTAAAAAATTACATGGAGGATTTTTTTCGATAGAAACCCTAGAGCACATCTTGTTGTGGAGGCTAGAAGGAACAGGCACAACCAAAATTTACATGGGAGATAGTCTCGGGTTCAAAGTTCATGTAAATATAATTTAGAGGTTACGGGATTCACCATAACTCTCCTCTCAACCTAACAAGTTCTCAAACCACTGAGCCTTCTATTGTTGCTCTTGAATTTCAAGGTATGTTTTTCAACTCTTAATTTAGCATAATTTTGGGCTTCTAGTGGATTCAATACAATTCCTTCTTATAGCTGAATAATTTATGTTTTAAGAATTTTGAGATGATGTGGAAAAATTTTGAAACCTTCAAATGAAAATTTATGTTTTAGGGATTCGGTTCTTATTCTTGCCACTAGTATCTATTTTTTTCATGATGTGATAAAAGTATCTGGCCATCTCCTTGGTACAAAGGAGTTTTCTTTCAGCTACTAGTTGTGCTACCTCACACATTTAAATTATATTTTCTAGTTCCTCATTATATCCCTCTCTATTGGAGGGTAACCCTACCTATTGGTGTTTTGGACTTATTTATGTCTCTTTGTGTCTTCGAACTAGACTAAAAGATCTTGAAACTGGGTAACAAATAGAAGCACCTAAAAATATTTAAATGGTTGGAAATTTGTATTCTTTAGTGAATTGAACAAATTTACAACTCTTGTTCAGGGAACCTAAAAACTAATTCTGAATGGTGTCTATTGATAGCCTTTAGTGCATGTATTGGCCCTGCTATGTATCTTCCATGATGTGCCTCTACATTAAAATGCTTCATGGACCCTTGGAATCCATTTCTATGATTATCTTATTTCCCTGAATAAGATAGTGTGACAGGGCTAATTTTACCATAAACGTTTTCAAGAATATTATATTCCAATTTGGTGTGGTGGGGACCTTGATATTATAAAATTATCTTTATATGAACTATAACATTTGCTGATTATATTTTTCCATGATGTATTTGGGATGTTGTTGTTAAACAAAAAAGGAATAATTAGAGCCTATTGATACAATATATTGTCTACACTTTCACAACAATTTGGCTGCAATTATTGTATGGGATATTAGTTACACTTTTACAATAGCTTGGTTGTAATATTTTATAGTGTATTGGGTGCATTTTTTATTGCATATTGGTTGAAATTTTAACAATAATCTTATATATAAAAGAGCAATTTTTCTTATATTATTTGTTGTAAATTTAAGTTATATGGACAGTTTATTCTAGAAAAGCTCTTCTTTTTTGGGGGCTTCCAATGGATTCAATACAATTCCTTTTTGTAGGTGAATAATTTATGTTTTGAGAAGTTTGATATGATGTAGAAATATTTTGAAATCTTCATATGAGAATTTATGTTTTAGGGATTTGGTTATGCTTCCTACCACTAGTCTCTCTTCTTGTCTTAATGTGATAAAAGCATATGATCATATCCTTGGTACAAAGGTGTCATGACCATCCGAGATGGACCTTCATGATATAAAATAATGTATTATCAGATGATGCTTTAATACTTGATTTTGTGTAATTTAGCAGCTATGCGATATTATTAGATATTGAAGAGCATGATACTATAACAAATTTCCAATGTGTAGGATCAGGTGCACTTGTAAATGGAAGAAGTTGAGTCATCCATCGAATATGAGGGTACTTGAGATTGGGAAGTGATGATAAGGTAACTCAGAGGTAACAAGTATGGATACATTCATATAGGAATGCATTCGGTTAAGGGATAATCATCAATAGCTAGCCACCTTGAGCCCTAGATTGATAGCCTAGTGGCTATTGTAAGTTCTAGATATTGATACAGGTGACTAGATTTATGGAAAGACTCCCTCTTTGATATTGAACATGCATGATTGTCTTTTGCTTCAGCACTATTTTCTTTAATAATCTATGAGTTATGAATGAATAGGTTGTCTTCATAACTCCTTGCATGCCTTGGAAAATAGAATAATAAAAAATGCATCATTTTAAATAAATAGTTAATTTATTTAAATAGCAAATAGATATCATTTTAAATAAATAGTTGATTTATTTAAATAGCAAATAGATATTATTTTAAATAAATAGTTGATTTATTTAAATAGTAAAAACATATCATTTTAAATAAATAGTTGATTTATTTAAATAGCAAATAGATATCATTTTATGTAAACAGTTGATTTATTTAAATAGTAAAGAGATATCATTTTAAATAAACAGTTGATTTATTTAAATAGTAAAGAAATATCATTTTAAATAAATAGTTAATTTATTTAAATAGTAAAGAAATATCATTTTAAATAAATAGTTAATTTATTTAAATAATGAAGAGATCTCATTTTGAATAAATAATTGATTTATATTAGAATGTTGAGGACATTCAATTTTAAATAAATAATTAGTTTATTTTATGGAAATAAAGAGTTTTCATTGTGAATAAATATGTGATTTATTTCAGATTGATTAAGAAAATATTTTTAAAAGGAAAAAGAAATGGTTGTTTTATATAAAGAAATAAGAGAACCCCCATTAAGAAAATGACTCCTCTGTTTGAAATGATAAATGTAATTCATTGAACTCATAGAGGACAAACTTTAACTAGTTGAATTGATGGGAATTCACTTAATTCAAAATGATAAGACTACCCTTATGAGAATGGGATAAGCTACACTTTGGAAATATGATCGGACTAGTTATGCAAAGCTCTCTCTGAGGTGAAGGGGTGGCTACTTTATGGCAAGCACCTTGGGAAGAGGGAGGAGTGTTCACCCCTACCACCTGGTGGATGTAGATGGAGAGTTATGGTGGGTAGTCAAGGAACGTAAACCAAGGAGAAGGGATGAAAATGGGAGAAGAGGTTAGAAGGGAGAGGAAGTATGGTACGGGGAGGAAAGAGAGCATAGAAGAGAGTGTAGAAGAGAGCACAAAGGAGAGAAGAGGACATGGATGATAAGCACTCTTGAGTGCAACCTAGGTAAATTACCAGCAACAAATATAATAGGTTGGATTTATATTATGTTATTTTAGATATGTTTAATATTCCATTCACTATTTTAGACTATTTTTGGGTTGCAGGTTCTCACTTGTAGCTCCAACTTCTTTAAACTTTGGCAAACCTCCTCCTTAATTGCTTTATACCAATACTAGTGAGGTGGCCTTCTGGCCATCATCCTGTTGATCACTATGGATCCATCGTAAGTATGTGGTCATGTTTAGAATCCTTTTTCTAGTTGGATAGTATGGTAGGACCCTTTATATGGTTGTCTAGTATGATAGTATCACTTGTCTAGCTAGTTGGTCATATCATAATCTGTCTATCATTGTGACCACTGCTCCGAATGATAATCTCTACTAGTAAGCTAATATATCACATAGAATAGGAGGCCCTTAAGGTGAGATGTCCACCAAGGGTAAGGTATTGTTGTTCATCAGAGATAAAACCCCCTCTTGATGTTCATAGCCATGTATGATAGCAGTGGGTTTTTAACTATGCTTGGTAGTCGCCATTGGGTTATGACAATGATGGGAGGTTTCAGTTGTGTAGCAGTTGTCTTTGATACCATGGAGACCTTGAGCACTCCACATGTACTATGTATTTCTATGGATATAAGTTGTCTCCATTGCACTTGTCATCCTTTACATTGTAAACCACCCTACATTGACATGTCCTCCCTTTGCTAGAGTCGATCATTGGTTAATCACTGAGTAAGAGGGAGTGTAGGTTATGTTTGGTTGGATAGAATCCTAAATGTATTTTATTATCTAAAATTGTAGATTTTAGGGTAATGAAAGGGAAGAATATTTAATGTTATTTCATTATCTAAAATGTATATTTTAGGGTAATGAAATAAAATATTTTTTTTATGTTATTTCATTATCTAAAATGTAGATTTAAGGGTCATGAAAGGAAATAATATTTAATGGTATTTCATTATCTAAAATGTAGATTTTAGGGTAATGAAAGGGAAGAATCTTTAATGTTATTTCATTATCTAAAATGTAGATTTTAGGGTAATGAAATAAAATAATCTTTTATGTTATTTCATTATCTAAAATGTAGATTTAAGGGTAATGAAAGGAAATAATATTTAATGGTATTTCATTATCTAAAATGTAGATTTTAGGGTAATGAAAGGAAAGAATATTTAATGTTATTTCATTATATTAAAGAATAGAAATTGGATAATGAATGTGATTATGGTTTTTTTTGTAAATTAAGGGCATAGGAATTTAATTTATGATATAAAGAAAAAGGTTTATTTGAATATTAAAGTAGTTGGCTTTAATTGGATAATGAATGTGAATATGGTTTGTTTTGTAAATTAAGGGTATGGGACTTTAATTTATGAAATGAAGAAAAATATTTATTTGAATATTAAAGTAGTTGGCTTTAATTGGATAATGAATGTGAATATGGTATGTTTTGTAAATTAATGGTATGAAAATTTAATTTATGAAATGAATAAAAAGGTTTATTTTAAGATTAAAGTAGTTGGCTTTAATTGGATAATGAATGTGATTATGGTTTGTTTTGTAAATTAAGGGTATGGGACTTTAATTTATGAAATGAATAAAAAGTTTTATTTGAATATTAAAGTAGTTGGCTTTAATTGGATAATGAATGTGATTATGGTTTGTTTTGTAAATTAAGGGTATGGAACTTTAATTTATGAAATGAATAAAAAGGTTTATTTGAATATTAAATTAGTTGATTTTAGTTGGATAATAAATGTGAACCTAGATTATTTAGCAATTAAGGGTATGTGACTTTGATTGTTAAGTAAGGATTAGACCATTTATTGCAAGTAGAGCATATGGTTTGATGCATGGTTGAATAAATCTCATGAGTAGATGAGAGGGGGAATAGAAAGAGTAGTTTCTATGGTATAAACTATGAATTAAAAAGTTTAATTGCTTGGGTTATTTTTATAGTTGCAATTTGTTAATAAAATGAAACAATACATTTAGAAGCATGTCTATTCTGATCTATGAGTGTCCTGATCCCATACTATCCTCACTTGATTTATGGAAGAGTAAGAGGACCAAATTCATAAGATGGACCAATGCACAATTTTTCTCTCTCCCTTACATCTTGCTTAATTATACAATATATTAGATTTATGGGGAGGGTTCCCCAATGAAATTGATGTAATGTATTTTTTGAAGATAGGGTTTTACCATACATATGTAATAAATGAACAATGTGATTGATGCACCTTGTAATCCATCAGTTAAGTGTAGTTGTATTTAAATCCTTTCTATTGCATGTTTATCCTTTAATTATTGTTTTATGTTTTAGTTATCCTTCACTTGTTTAATGATTCATGTTTTGTTAGATTTAGTATCTAGATCTATTCTTTAAATTTTTATGTTAATAATTGTTATAAGAATGATAGTAAGTTTTAGGTGAACTTAGAGGATGACCTAAGGGCTTGAGACCCCCTTAGGGAGATTGGTATCTAGGTTTATAATATTGTACCAGAGTTAAAATAGCTTATCAGAGGACAAGATTGATAGCTTAACTCGCAGTACACATAGCATACCCACACATAATGGCTTGTTTGGAATATGGAGATGTGTGAACACCTTATAATGATTGAAGGTGGTAAGTCTAACTAAAAGGGACTTATATGAAGGGAATCTTGTGTGTTATATTTCTTAAGAAACTTAGGGTATGTTAAACATTAATTCAATCTAAGGTTGGTTAGGGATTTAAGAATCCATCTCCTTAGTCAAAAAAAAAAACTTTCTATTTTTATGTGTTTTGTTTCTTGATTTTTGGGTCATTACAAAAGGAGTTTCCTTCCAGTTGCTAGTTATGTTACATCACCCATTTAAAGTTAAATTTTTTGGTTCCTCATTACATCCCTCTCTATTGGAGGGTAACCCTACCTATTAGTGTTTTGGTCTTATTAGACCTCTTTGTGTATTTGAACTAGACTAACATCTCTTGAAACTTGATAACAAATGGAAGCACCAGAAAGCATTTAAATGATTGGAAATTTTTCGTCTTTAGCGAATTGAACAATTTTACAAGTCTTTGGTGCATGGAACCTATAAACAATTTCTAAATTGTGTCTATTTATATCCTTTATTGCATGTATTAGCCCTAATAATGACATTCCATGATGTGCCTCTACATTAAAATGCTTCATGGACCCTTGGAAGCCATTTCTATGATTGTCTTGTATCCCTAGATAAGATAGTGTGATAGGGCTAATTTTACCATGAACTTTGTCAAGAATATTATATTCCAATTTGGTGTGTTGGGTAGGTTGGGACCTTGACATTATCATATTATCTTTACATGAACTATAGCATTTGATGATTTCATTTTTTTCCATGATGTATTTAGGATGTTGTTTCTAAACAAAAAAAAAATTATTAGAGCCTATTGATACTATATATTGGCTACACTTTAACAATAGTTTAGTTGTAATTATTTTATGGCATATTAGTTGCACTTTTACAGTAGGTTTGTTGTAATATTTTAGGTGTATTGGGTGCATTTTTTATTGCATATTGGCTAAAATTTTAACAACAATCTTATATATAAAAGAGAAGTATTTCTTACATTGTTTTTGGTTGTAACTTTAAGTTATATGGACTATTTTGTTCTAGAAAAGATCCTTTTTTTGGGAAGGGCTTCTAGTGGATTCAATACAATTCCTTCCTATAGCGGAATAATTTATTCTTTAAGAAGTTTGAAATGATGTGGAAACATTTTGAAACCTTCAAATGAGAATTAATGTTTTAGATATTCAGTTCTTCTTCCTACCACTAGTCTATCTTCTTGTATTTATGTGATAAAAGCATCTAGTCATCTCCTAGGTATAAACGAGTTTCCTACCAACTGCTAGTTATGCTACCTCACCCATTAAACGTTAAATTTTTTGGTTCCCCATTATATCCCTCTCTATTGGATGATAATCCTACCTATTGGTGTTTTGGGATTATTTAGGCCTCTTTGTATCTTCAAACTAGACTAACAGCTCTTGAAATTGGGTAACAAATGGAAGAACCTGAAAACATTTAAATGGTTGGAAATTTGTCATCTTTAGTGAATTGAACAAGATTACAAGTCTCTCGTACACGAAACCTACAAACTAGCTTTGAATGGTGTCTATTGATACCTTATTTGTATGTATTGGTCTTGCTATTGATATTCCATGATGTGCTTCTAAATTAAAATACTTCATGGACCATTGGAAGCCATTTCTATGATTTTCTTGTATCCCTAGATAAGATAGCATGAAAAGGATAATTTTTTTTTATTTGTGGAAAACATCCCAAAAGGGATGACACTTTTGGGTAAGACCCAAGGAGGTAGGGGTATCCATTCCGCCAAAAATGCCTAGGACTCAGACCTAGCCTAACACCTTTGACATACTCAAGGAGCAAACAAACACACAAAACCAATTTAAAAATAAGTAAATAACAACAAAAATAATAAAATAAAATAAAAAACATGTTCCTTGAGTGTGTCAAAACAAAATCACAACCAAACACACACAATAAGATAAAAGAAACCACAACACAAACCACATAGAAAAAAACAAGAACCGTATAACAAAACACAAACAAGACAAAAACAACAGAACACTACAAAGACATAACCCAAAAAAACATGAAAAATAAACACAACCAAAACCTAAAAAATAAAAAAAATAAAAATAAAAATAAAAATAAAAAACAACCAACAATAGACAATAAACAAAAACAAAAAAACATAGAAAACACTCACACATAAAAACATAAAATAACACAAACAAATAGAAACCCAAGAACAAGAACGAAAAAAACACAAGAACAATAACAAAAAACATAAAAAACAAAAAAAACAAAACAAAAAAAAACAAAAAAAACACAAGAACAACAAAAAACAACACAAAGAACACAAAGAACACAAAAACAAAACAAAACAAAAGAACCCACCCACCTTAAAAAAACTAAACAAAAATAAATAAAAAAGAAAAAAAAAATGAACAAAACAATGACCTATCTAGACTAGAAGACTATTAAGCCAAGAATCAAGAGAGGAAACAAAATAAAGAATAGAATGAGCTAGGGAACTAAAAAAACTGAATGAACCAAAGAGAAGCAAGAAAAAAAAACAAGAATAAACTAGGTACCTTCAGAACTGGAGTCATCCAAAGAAATGATAGAAAGAAGAGCTTCCCTAATTTGAGAAGCCCACCATATAGGAGGGTGGCCATAACAAGTAAGATCATCTTTGTCCAAAGCCCAATTATCTAAAGCATCAGCACTCTTGTTTTGATCTCTGACCACATGATTATAATCAACTTTCAAAAATCCCATCTGGATTAATTGAATCTTCTCAATAATTCTTTTTATTCTCCAATCCACCTTATGATTCTTATAAGGAGTCTTCAAGAGATTAATCATAAGTTGAGAGTCAGACTCAAATAACACCTTTTCCCATCCAACCATAATAGCCTCCTAAAGGCCTCTGAGGATACCATACCCCTAGCAAGGTTATTGGAAATAATACCCAAATTATCAGCAAAAGTGAAAACCAGGGAGCCATCTAAAAGTCTACCAATTCCTCCCACACTGGCTTTTCTAGGGTTCCCTCTAGAGGCTCCATCAGTATTGAATTTTCCAAAATCCTTAGGAGGAGGTTGTCAATTTCTAGTCCTATCCATCTTACTAATACTCACATTCCCTTTAAGTTGGTTGCCCTTAGAATATTTAATCTTCAATATTTGCATCACTTGATCCCATATTTGGTGGGATTTTTGGGGGTGATTAAGGAGTTTATGGACTGATTCAACTAAGTTGGCTATGGTATTTTGCCAAATATAGTGAATATCCTTCCTATCTTGATTAAAAATTCGATTGTTCCTTTCATTCCAAATATTCCAAAGAAGAATGGTAGAACCCATCCAAACTAACTGCCTAATAAAATGATCAACACCCTCTTTATTAGGCCAATCCCTCCAAAGCTATTCAAAAGTAAAAAAATTGGACCACTATAAGCCAAATAAAGTGACCATTCTCCTCCATAGCTTAAAGGCTAAAGTACACTCAATAAAAATATGGTTGATATTTTCTACATTCTCTTCACACATTTCATATCTAAAATGGCCATGAAAACCATGCTTTATAAGTTGTTCACCAGTAAGCACCCTACGATGCAATAAAATCCATTTAAAGAACCTCACCTTAGGCCAGAGCTTTTAAGACCACAATCGAGAAAATATATCAAAATAATGGCTGGTATTATTATGGCATAAGGTCAAATAACCTTGAGCAATTGAATACTCACCCTTAGTAGTGTTGTTCCATCCAAAACAATCTTTTTCATGGGACCAAGAGAGGGATATCATATGAAGGATGCCTTGGATATCTTATCTTTGCCTTTCTGGGATTTGAATAGGCTAGTCCTCAATAGGGATACAATATCTACCAAACTTTGAATTACCAGTATGGTACCGATAGTAATTTGCCACCTTTATCCAATTAGCTCGGTGAAGCTCCTCCATACAAGACCTCCAATCGGGAAACTAAGTTATCAAAGGCTTGTGACCATCCCAAGAATCTGTCCAAAAATTTTCATGTTGACCATTATGAATGATCCAAAATAATTTTTTCTTTATCAAATCCTCACCAGTCTTAAGAACTGCTAAAATGGGAGAACCTTTGGTAGGAAGTTGATAGCGAACAAGGTCTTCAGGACTTTTGTTCTCAGCATATTTAGCACGGATATTATTGGCCCAAAGAGCATTTGGGTTATGCAAAATCCTCCAATATAATTTAGCAGCTAAAGATTTGTTGTTATTAATTGAAGACCAAAATCCTAATCCCCTTCACTCTTAGGAAGACATAAAGTATCCCATTTCACCAAGGCCCATTTTCTTTTCTCCTTGGTACCACTCCAAAGAAAACGATGACTGACTTGATCCAATTATCGAAGAACAACCTTTGGGATATTCAAAATGGAAGAAACATAAATAGGAATAGCTTGAAGGACTGATTTTAACAAGGTGATTATACCCCCAGAAGAAAGCCACTTGTTGGTCCATTTTCCAATTTTCTTCTTGACTTTTTCCAACAAGCAATTCCAATCTTTATTTTTTTGCCTTTGAATATTTATGGGAATACCTAAATAAGTGTTTGGAAGAGAGATATTCTTATATCTTAATTTATCCAAGACCTTGGATTCCTGTCTAGCAGAGCAATGAAAGAAATAACTTTATATTTTTCTTCATTGATCAACTGCACAGTAGCCTTAGAAAAATAGCTAATGATTTGCTTAATATTAGAAGCTTTCTTAACTGTAGCTTTACATAAAAGAGTAGAGTCATCCACAAATTGAAGATGAGATATAGGTCTAGCTCCATGAGCAATGGTAACTACCTCAAAGGTATTGTTTTCCCTCTTTTTGGTTATAGTCCTACCCAAGCATTCAGAAAGAATGATGAATAAATAAGGGGATAGCGGGTCACTTTGCCTAATACCTCTGGAAGCTGGGAAATACTGCGAAGGCCTGCCATTGATAAGAACTAAGTAGGAAATTGAAGACATACATCTCATAATGCAATCCATCCAATCTTTAGAAAAACCAAATTGCCTCAAAACTTTGATAATGAAGTTCCAATCCACTCTGTCATAAGCTTTGGATAAATCTAACCGAATGAACATGAAAGGAGAATTTTGCATATCCATGGAATGGATGGCTTCCTGAGCAAAAACTATCTCATCTACTATTTGATGTCCTTCCACATAACCCCCTTGCTCGGGGAAATAATCTTATGCAAAAGAGGCTTCAACCTTTCTGCCATGATTTTAGTAATGATTTTGAGAAGAACATTACATAAAGCAATATGTCTAAAAGTTGAGATATGATCAACCTCTTGAGCTTTTGGAAAAAGAGTAATATAAGTTTTATTGATAACCTTCAAAATTTCTTTGGCTTTCCTGGCTTCTTCCACCACCTCTAATAAATCAACATGAAGGATATCCCAGAACTCTTGGTAGAACTCAATGGGAAAACCATAAGGACCTAGGGTTTTCCCTTTTTGCATTTTAAAAACTACTTGTTGAAGCTCATTGATAGTAACAGGAGTAGTTAAAATAGAGTTCTCCTCAAAAGTGATAAAATAAGGGATTGCTTGAAGAATATTTTGTTTTGAAGCTGAGTCAAGAGGAGTAGCAGCAAAAAGATTGAAAAAATAATCAACGGCAATAGATTTCATGCCATCCCAAGTATAAACAACATCTCCAGAATCTGATTTTAAGGAAGAAAAAAGTTGTGAGATCTTCTAGCTAGAAGAGATTTGTGGAAGAAATTTGTGTTTCGATCTCCTTCTTTGAGCCATTGAATTCTAGATTTTTGCTTCCATAAGTTTTTTTCTCTTTTTTCCCATTCTTCTAATTGAGTTGTGAGTTTAATTTCATCTGCACTTCTCTTCTTTGTGAGGCCATCTAAATGGATTTTCTTATTCAAATTATCAAGATAAGAAATAACTTCATGTTATATTTTATGAACATCCCCAAACTCTTTCTAGTTCCAAGTCTTGATTTTGGATTTAATGTATAACAGTCTTTTGGCAAAATAGAACATCTTAGTCCCATGCCTAGGTTTACCTTCCTTCCACCATTGTTGCACATGAGGTTTGAATGAAATTTCTCTAAGCCACATTAATTGAAAACGAAAAGGAGAGAAACTCACATTGGTGTGTTGGGTAGGTTGGGACCTTGACATTATCATATTATCTTTACATGAACTATAGCATTTATTGATTTTATTTTTTCCATGATGTATTTTGGGTGTTGTTGTTGAACAAAAAATAAATTATTAGGGCCTATTAATAAAAAATATTGGCTACACTTTCACAAAAAATTAACTACAATTACTTTATGGTGTATTGGTTGTATTTTTATTGCATATTGACTTAAATTTTAACAATAGTCTTATATATAAAAGCAAAACATTTTTTATACTATTTGTTGTTTTAACTTTAAGTTATATGGATTGTTTTATTCTAGAAAAGGTCATTTTTTGGGGGTGGCTTCCAGTGGATTCAATACAATTCCTTCTTGTAGCTAAAGAATTTATGTTTTATTAATTTTGAGATGATGTGGAAACATTTTGAAATCTTAAAATGAGAATTTATGTTTTAGGAATTTGGTTCTTCTTCCTGCGACTAGTCTCTCTTCTTGTCTTGATGCGATAAATGCATCTAGTCATATCCTTGGTACAAACAATTTTCCTACCAGCTACTAGTTGTGCTACCTCACCCATTAAAAGTTAAATATTTTGGCTCTTCATTATATCCCTCTCTATTGGAGGGTAATCCTTCCTATTGGTGTTTTGGAATTAGTTAGGCCTCTTTGTGTCTTCAAACTAGACTAAAAACTCTTAAAACTAGGTAACAAATGGAAGCACTTGAAAACATTTAAATGGTTGGAAATTTTTCATTTTTAGTGAATTGAAAAAATTTATGTCTCTGGTGCACGAAACATTCAAACTAATTCTGAATGGTGTTTAATGATAGATTTTAGTGCATGTAATGGTCCTGTTATTGATCTTCCATGATGTGCCTCTGCATTAAAATTCTTCATGGACCCTTGGAAGCCATTTCTATGATTGTCTTGTATCCCTAGATAAGATAGCGTGATAGGGCTAATATTACCATGAACTTTGTCAAGAATATTATATTCCAATTTGGTGTGTTGGGTAGGTTGGGACCTTGACATTATCATATTATATTTACATGAACTATAGCATTTGCTGATTTTATTTTTCCCATGATGTATTTGGGATGTTGTTGTTGAACAAAAAATGAATGATTAGAGCCTATTGATACAATATATTGGTTACACTTTCACAATAATTTGGCTGAAATTATTTTATGGCATATTAGCTGCACTTTTGTAGTAGGATAGCTATAATATTTTATCATGTATTAGGTGTATTTTTTATTGCATATTGGCTAAAATTTTAACAATAGTCTTATATATAAGAGCAATATTTCTTATACTATTTGTTATTCTATATTTAAGTTAAACGGACTATTTTATTCTAGAAAAGATCTTTTTTTTTTGGATTCTAGTGGATTCAATACAATTCCTTCTTGTAGCTAAAGAATTTATGTTTTAAGAAGTTTGATATGATGTGGAAACATTTTGAAACCTTCATATGAGAATTTATGTTTTAGGGATTTGGATCTTCTTCCTACTACTAGTATCTCTTCTTATCTTGATGTGATAAAAGCATCTGGTCATCTCCTTGGTACAAAGCAGTTTTCTTCTAGCTACTAGTTGTACTACCTCGCACATTTAAAGTTAAATTTTTTGGTTCCTCATTATATCCCTCTTTATTGGAGGGCAACCCTTCCTATTGGTGTTTTGGGATTATTTAGGTCTCTTTGTGTCCAAACTAGACTAACAACTCTTGAAAATAGGTAACAAATGGAAGCACTTGAAAACATTTAAATGGTTGGAATTTTTTCATCTTTAGTGAATTGAACAAGTTTATAGTTCTCTGGTGCACGAAACCTTCAAACTAATTTTTAATGGTGTCTATTGATAGACTTTAGTACATGTATTGGTCCTATTATTTATCTTCCATGATGTGCCTTTGCATTAAAATGCTTCATGAACCCTTGGAAGCCATTTCTATGATTGTATTGTATCCCTGGATAAGATAGCATGATAGGGCTAATCTTACCATGAACTTTGTCAAGAATATTATATTCCAATCCAGTGTGTTGGGTAGGTTGGGACCTTGACATTATTAGATTATCTTTACATGAACTATAGCATTTTTTTATTTCATTTTTCCCATGATATATTTGGGATGTTGTTGCTAAAAAAACAAGGAATGATTAGAGCTTATTGATACAATATATTGGTTACACTTTCACAATAGTTTGGTTGCAATTATTTTATGGCATATTAATTGCACTTTTATATAAAGTTGGATGTAATATTTTATGGTGTATTGGGTGTATTTTATTGCATATTGGCTGAAAAATTAACAGTAGTATTATATATAAAAGAGCAATATTTATTATACTATTTGTTGTTATAAATTTAATTTATATGGACTATTTTATTCTAGAATAGCTCCTTTTTTTAGGGGGGAATTCCAGTGGATTCAATACAATTCCTTCTTCTAGCTGAAAGATTTATGTTTTAATAAGTTTGATATGATGTGAAAATATTTTGAAACATTTATATGAGAATTTATGTTTTAGGGATTCGGTTCTTCTTCATTCAACTAGTCTCTCTTCTTGTCTTGATGTGATAAAAGCATTTGGTCATATCCTTGGTACAAAGGAGTTTCCTACCAGCTGCTAGTTGTGCTACCTCATCCATTTAAAATTAAATGTTTTGGTTCCTCATTATATCTCTCTCTATTGGAGGGTAAATATTCCTATTGATATTTTGGGCTTATTTAGGCCTCTTTGTATCTTTGAACTAGACTAATAGCTCTTGAAACTAGGTAACAAATGGAAGCACCTAAAAACATTTAAATGGTTGGAAATTTATCATCTTTAATGAATTGAACAAGTTTACAAGTCTTTGGTGCATAGAACCTACAAACTAGTTTGAAATGGTGTCTATTAATAGCCTTTAGTGCATGTATTGGCCCTATTATTGATCTTCCATGATGTGCCTTTGCATTAAAATGCTTCATGGACCCTTGGAATCCATTTCTATGATTGTATTGTATCCCTGGATAAGATAGCATGATAGGGCTAATTTTACCATGAACTTTGTCAAGAATATTATATTCCAATTTGGTGTGTTGGGTAGGTTGGGACCTTGACATTATTAGATTATCTTTACATGAACTATAACATTTTTATATTTAATTTTTCCCATGATGTATTTGGGATGTTGTTGAAAAAACAAGGAATTATTAGAGCCTATTGATACAATATATTGGCTACACTTTCACAATAGTTTGGCTATAATTATTTTATGGCATATTAGCTACACTTTTAGAGTAGGTTGGCTGTAATATTTTATGGTGTATTGGGTGTATTTTTATTGCATATTGGCTAAAATTTTAACAATAGTCTTATATATAAAAGAGCAATATTTATTATATTGTTTTTTGTTGTAAATTTAAGTTATATGGACTGTTTTATTCTAGAAAAACTCCTTTTTTTGGTGAGAATATTTTAAGTGTTTGTAATTTAACAATTTTCACCTAGTCACTACCTTGATATCCCTTATGTAGGGACTTCCTTGCATATTTTGTTGTTCTAGCATATGCTATTCTTGGAAAGAGGTTGTTGGTTCGACTTTCATGCACACCCCGGGAAAAAGGATGAAGGCAAGGAAAGCTCCGGAGACACCCACGGGACTGATCCCACTCATCTTTAGGATCTAGCTGGTTATCCAAGGTGCGAGTTACAGAGTTGGGTCGAATGGCAATTCACTCTTTTCCACTTACGGAATAGATTTCGATATGGACTGCTCTGTTACCTTACGGGGGGTTCTCGAACTTGTTCGGTAGTTGCAAAAGTTGTTGACAATCAGATTTGACTTGAATTCTTTGATCTAGCTCTCATGGGTCTGATGATTTAAATAAAAGGCAAACAAAGAAAATAAAAATGGATCATTCACGGAAAGCAAAGAGAGGGTAGGGTAAGGCGAAAAAGAGAAGTTTATCAAACATCAATTGTAAACCCAAGCTGTCAATCTTATCTATGCTATCGACTTCACAACGAGAACAAATCCCGAGAAGAAAGTGTCCAGTCGGTCTAAGATCACTTTCAACTAAGAGCACAAGGCGAGTGAAAGCAGATCTAGCGAGAAAATCATAAATCCAAGGGCAGGTGGTTAAAGCTGGTATCTTTCACCGGCGAGCCTAGCTCGCACGGTGAAGACAGAGCAATTAGAACAAACTTAACCTCAAATCTGTAATTTCCCCTAGCAGACAATAGAACAATTGAAGCCTAACGACATATTTAATCTTGACAATGGCAGATTTACAGAATATATCTAACAAACTTTAAATGGAACGGATAACAAAAGAAAATACACTTATCACACTCTGCAAAAGATTAGGCTCCTGGCCATGCTATCACAGAAAAGCTAAAGCACATCAACTCCAAGTCCAGAAACAAAGGATTTCACAAAATTTGCAAGAAATTGCTTATAAGCCTTTATTTCTAAGTCTCCGCCTCCTGCGATTACATTTAGAATTTGTATTTATAGACTCAGGACAGACCCTGATCTTTTCCAAAATATCTTGCTCAAACCCTAAATCTTATCGCACTTAAACCCTAGGACCCGGGTTTTACAATAAAAATCCATTTAAAAATCAAAGTCCGGATAGAACTTAACCCTTACGCAAATCGGTGCGGTTAGTTTGCCATAAATGGAGAAGATAAAATCAAATGCAACTTGCATTCATCCGCAGCTGCAAATAAATGCCTCCATTAATTCTGTTGGTGAGCCGGATGAGTCACCACTTCTCCATCAATTTGATCTCCGCAAATCCATCTCTGAGTTGAAATGGTCTCCATGCTATCAATTCTGCAATAAATCTCCATTAAATGCATTTACTGGCTTCTTTTCCTCTAGCATGGCGGTCCTTGACTAAATCCGCACTTTATCTTTGCCTTTATGGTCTTTCTCGGTTGTCCCGTAAGTGCCAGGTGGAATCCTGCATGAAAGACAAAAAGATGCATTAGATTAGCATTTTAATTAAATCAGAAGCTTAAAACATTAAAAACAGATTAAATCCGCAAAATAAGCTTGCATGTCGGCCTCTGTTTGTCCCATTCACGCTTTGACACGTGTCGCTACCCCAGGAAGCCTTATGTTTCCCGCCGGAATGCACTTTCAGGTCAACTATGACTTTCTCTCTCCTACCGCGATTCTACGACATGTCGCGATTTCGCGACATGTCGCGAAATCGCGACCCTGCCAGCGCATCGGCAACTTCCTCCCTCGTCGGCCGCGAAAACGCGACATGTCGCGATTTCGCGACATGTCGCGAAATCGCGACCCTTCCTGGCCTCCGTACGCTTCTTGATTTTCAGCCGCGATTCTAGAACACGTCGCGATATCGCGACAGTTCCCTACCTGCATGCGTTGACCGCGTTGACCGCGATTTTGGAACATGTTTCTGACTTAGCCGATTTTTCATCCTGCAGCCCACTTTCTCTCTCCTACCGCGAAAATACGACATGTCGCGATTTCGCGACATGTTGCAAAATCGCGACCTCCGTACAGCTTGCTTCTCTCGCCCAAAAACTGTCGCGATTTCGCGACATGTCGCGAAATCGCGACCTTTCTGGCACTTAGCTGCATTTTGACTTACCTGTCGCGATATCGCGACATTTCCGAAAATGGAAGTGTCGCGATATCGCGACACTACCAAAAATGGAAAGTTTGATTTTTTAGTGAATTTATGCAACTGTTTTATGGATTTTCTCGGTACCGGTGCAAGATTTTGCTTGTGCATGAATGATTCTAGCATGTAAAAAGTGAATTCTTGGATAACACAGCTAGAATGCAAGAAAAAGCACAACTTTAAAAAGGAGGCAAGCAAATTTGGATTTAAAACACTGAAAAGATCAAGAGGGTCCCTACTGCAAAAATGGAAGTTCATAATTTTCTAAGGATGGAATCTCATTTTTCAGTGGGGGTGTGTTGCTTATCAACAAATGGCGATATCTGCGGGTAAAATAGTAGCACTATTTTAGAACCCAAGACTACTGGTTTCAAAACAAAAAGACCATGCATCATGCCTTGCCACGGACATTCTTCACAATAAATTGACTACTAACTGCCAGCTGTTAAAATTTCCCAAGGACATCTTAGGTTGGATTACTTCAAGGAAGATTTCTGATGTGCAATTTCAAAGGGTATAAAACTTTCTTCAAGGATGACTAAATTGAATGATAAACTTGGATTAATCAACTTTTCTAGATTGTAAAAGGGGAAACCGAGTAGAGCTCTGTTTACTAGTTTAGCCTTTTACAGCCTAGACAGAGTTACCCTTTAGATTTACACGACCCAATTTACAACTGTAGGGCAGAATCTAATATTGGCTGCCTCTTTTGATCATATAACTCTTTTTTTTCTTTTTTCTTTTTTCTTTTCTTATCTCTCTTTTTTTATCTCTCTTCTTTTTGAAATATATCACTATCTGGAAGACCTTAGAGAAATTACAATTTTCTTTTAATATTTGATCAATCTGGAACTATTTCGGTCTAGGCATTGATAGCCTGCAGTGACACCCAAATAATTGCATGAACCATAGTCCCCTCTTATAACCAGCTTTTCTTGGATTCCCAGGAGTTCCTCCAACTAAACAGCATAGCAGTTTTTCTATCATTAAAATAACTGTGGCAAGTAAGACACAAGATCCAATCATCTCTCTACCTTTGTCTTGAATAACAAAATAATTCCACAGTTCAGTGCAAGCAGACTATCTCAATTAAAATGGTGAACATCATGGGCATTGGATGGAAACTGGATTGAGGATTTATCAGCTAGGAATAAAACAATTTTTAGCAGGCTGACTTTTCATTGATTGCTCAGGCAGAGGCAAAGGACAGAAAATTTTAGAAGCCAAAGGACTTTATACGAGGCTTCCAGGACAGAGCACGAGCTTTAAAGCAAAACAAAATAAAGCGTACGGACTAAAGCACGGAGCGCACGAGGCAAGGGAAAAAACAAATAAAGCGAACAGACAGACAAAGAAAAGGAAAAACGGGGAAGAAAATAAAAGCGTACGAGGCAATAAAAGAAATAAACTAAAAGAACTGAAGCAAATATAAATATTCTAACAAAAACTAACGCAACAACGAAATAAACTAAAGCAAGAAATAAAATAAACAAAACAAAAAAGACAAAAAATAAAAAGCAAGACAAAGAAATAAAAGCAACGAAAAACAAATAAATTAAAAGCTAGAGCATTAAAATAAAGAAAAGATAAAAGCGCACGAGACATTGAAATAAAAACGCAGCGACAAAGAAATAAAGCTGAAAAACAAATAAATTAAAGCTGCAGAGCATTAAAATTAAGCTGAAGCAGATTAAAGCGCACGAGACATTGAAATAAAAGCTGCATCGACAAAGAAATAAAAGCTGAAAAACTTCAAAGCTTATTTACAATGCATACATATGTTACAACTTCCCTTCATACTCAAAAAATGCGGCGAGTTGGGAAAGCGAGAGAAATGGTGCTTTAAAAAATTTTGACCATGCAAGTAATTTAAAAAAAATTACCTTTCGTCCTGTTGACGAAATGCACTCAGGTTGTGCTTCAAAAATTTGCTATGCGGGAAAGACTTGGGTTTCTTGTCTTCCTTGTCCCATTTGAAAAACAAATCTGCAACTCCTTCAAATTAAACAAATCATATAATAACAAATCATATGATAACATGTTTATGCTTCTAATTAAAGGGTTTGCGAGTTCTTTCAAAAGGATTTGAATGTAAAAAACCCCCGGGATCAAATACTTTAAAACCTTGACGAGACCAGGACCACCACATTTTCAAATTGATGTGACAAGCTGAAAGAAATCATGTTTTATCTGTATGCCCTGGTTCTTAACAACTTGAACATTTTGTGGTTCTTTGCTCTGCTTCAATATCCAGGACTTCAATTTTTATCCCTCTAGCGAGAATGCTTACAATTTTCCTTTTCACCTGAGCCTTGCTTAGACTTAACCTCATCAATGTGCAATGTCCAAACATCATTGTTGTTATTGATTAGGGCTATAATTGTTCTCACCTTTTCAGTTGCCAAATCATAAACTCCAATATCTGCATCAACACAGTTTATAGCCTCCTCTTTGACATTATGTTCAGAAGTTGCGGGCTTATGTTGAGACAGTTCATCAATTCCAAGTTGGTGACCACATTCATATTTACCATCTTTTCCTCCTTTTCTTGAAATTCAACAGGTGGTCCAGAGTAAGCCTCAATCAAGTTAATGTTTTGTCCAACAATGCGAGGCAGTTCATAGAGGGTGATGTCAGATTTAAGTTCCCTCATATCCTCAATGATGCTATCCTCCTCGATTACTTCGCATAGTGAGATTGAATCTCACTTTCATCATCCTACGATGAGGAAGGATCATTATTAAGTTATGGACTCTCACATTTCAAGTCATAGCTGTCCATTTTGAGCTGTTGAAAATCTTGCATTTCATCCACGGAAGTCCGTACAAGACTTTCTGTCTCTTCGAGAAAAGTGACGAGAATACGAAACCCTGGTTGTACTATTTTTGGGTGAACTAGAAATATCAATATTTCTTTGATCTCTAGGAAAATTTAACTCACCGGGAAAAACTTCGATTTGGGTGGTGCCGGATCCTAACTGTTCAGTTCAAGCACCTGCACTTTGAATTTGTCAGAACTCTTCTCTGTATTTTGCACATGCTGAGTGGATGTGACAGTTAACGGAGTCTCCTTGGGTAGAGCATGACATGTTGGCATTAACTCATGATGTGGAATGGGGTCTGGAACAGGCATGTTATGTGTAACATAGGATATCAAAGGATTTGCTCAAAATTTGAGGCCCTAAGTTGTCTTTCAAGAATTAAGGCTTCTTTATAAGCCCCTGCCGGGGTTGTGATATTAATGTCTCTCTTGAGGAAAATAGAGGTCACCGAATCCAATGCATTCTTGTAGATTTCTAAGGCCAGTTTGCATTTGGGATGTAATGGCCGATAATTCTACCGTAAGCTCTTTGGAACCTCATATTGAAAGACACGGCAGTTTCTCCCGACTCTTTCTTGATCCTTGGAAAATTGCTGATATAAAATCTTGGGATCTATCACTTCACCGAGCTGTGATATAAAAGCTTTCTCTAGATCATCCCGACTAGTAATGGAATTCTTTGGTGAGGTTTAAAAACCAGTCATAAGCTCCCTCCTGGAGAGTGAACGGGAACAATCTGCAGGCAACATCTTCATGCTGTATATTTAACAATCTTAAAGCATTTTTAAAAGCTAGCAGATGTTCTTCTGCAGTTCTTGTCCCATCATGTTTGTACCTAGGGAGATACCTTTCTGGACTTCTGGGCAAGTCATGGGCTATACCCGGAATGTTCAAAGCTGTGGAGCCCAACCAATTTGCCATTAATACTTGGCTGACAGTGATGTTATGATTTGTAATTGGATAACTGCAAGTGATGATAGAACTGTTCTTAACAAACCACTGAACTTAAGGCCTTCTCTGGCAATTTCAAAAGCACGACAACTTTAAAAAGCACCGACAATTTAAAAGCCCGACAATTTAAAAGCTGCGACAATTTAAAAAGCTGTCGACAATTTATAAAAGCTGTGCGGAGTTCATCGTGGGTCCTTCAAATGTTGTTGTTATGCCCTTACAACACTTGAACCGAGTTCATGCCCTCCTTCTAGCGCCAATTAGATGTTGGCTGAGGAGGAGGTGAAAATTGGCTACCAGACTTTGGATAAAATACAGCTTTACAGTTCCACATACAGTCGGATTTCTCAACTCAAGTGCACTAAGAACAGATGTTTGGTGGCCCTCCTTCTAGCGCCAATTAGGTGTTGGTCCGGCTTTCATGCACACCCCAGGAAAAAGGATGAAGGCAAGGAAAGCTCCGGAGACACCCACGGGACTGATCCCACTCATCTTTAGGATCTATCTGGTTATCCAAGGTGCGAGTTACAGAGTTGGGTCGAATGGCAATTCACTCTTTTCCACTTCTGGAATAGATTTCGATATGGATTGCTCTGTTACCTTACAGGGGGTTCCTGAACTTGTTCAGTAGTTGCAAAAGTTGTTGACAATCAGATTTGACTTGAATTCTTTGATCTAGCTCTCATGGGTCAGTAGATTTAAATAAAAGGCAAACAAAGAAAATAAAAATGGATCATTCACGAAAAGCAAAGAGAGGGTAGGGTAAGGCGAGAAAGAGAAGTTTATCAAACATCAATTGTAAACCCAAGCTGTCAATCTTATCTATGCTATCGACTTCACAAGAGAACAAATCCCGAGAAGAAAGTGTCCGGTCGGTCTAAGATCACTTTCAACTAAGAGCACAAGGCGAAGTGAAACAGATCTAGCAGAAAATCATAAATCCAAGGGCAGCTGGTTAAAACTGGTATCTTTCACCGGCAGCCTAGCTCGCACAGTGAAGACAGAGCAATTAGAACAAACTTAACCTCAAATCTGTAATTTCCCCTAGCAGACAATAGAACAATTGAAGCCTAACAGCATATTTAATCTTGACAATGGCAGATTTACAACATATATCTAACAAACTTTAAATGGAACGGATAACAAAAGAAAATACACTTATCACACTCTGCAAAAGATTAGGCTCCTGGCCATGCTATCACAGAAAAGCTAAAGCACATCAACTCCAAGTCCAGAAACAAAGGATTTCACAAAATTTGCAAGAAATTGCTTATAAGCCTTTATTTCTAAGTCTCCACCTCCTGCGATTACATTTAGAATTTGTATTTATAGACTCAGGACAGACCCTGATCTTTTCCAAAATATCTTGCTCAAACCCTAAATCTTATCGCACTTAAACCCTAGGACCCGGGTTTTACAATAAAAATCCATTTAAAAATCAAAGTCCGGATAGAACTTAACCCTTATGCAAATCAGTGCAGTTAGCTGCCATAAATGGAGAAGATAAAATCAAATGCAACTTGCATTCATCCGCAGTTGCAAATAAATGCCTCCATTAATTCTGCTGGTGAGCCGGATGAGTCACCACTTCTCCATCAATTTGATCTCCGCAAATCCATCTCTGAGTTGAAATGGTCTCCATGCTATCAATTCTGCAATAAATCTCCATTAAATGCATTTACTGGCTTCTTTTCCTCTAGCATGGCGGTCCTTGACTAAATCCGCACTTTATCTTCGCCTTTATGGTCTTTCCCGGTTGTCCCGTAAGTGCCAGGTGGAATCCTGCATGAAAGACAAAAAGATGCATTAGATTAGCATTTTAATTAAATCAGAAGCTTAAAACATTAAAAACAGATTAAATCCGCAAAATAAGCTTGCATGTCGGCCTCTGTTTGTCTCATTCACGCTTTGACACGTGTCGCTACCCCAGGAAGCCTTCTGTTTCCCACCGGAATGCACTTTCAGGTCAACTATGACTTTCTCTCTCCTACCGCGATTCTACGACATTTCGCGACATGTCGCGAAATTGCGACCCTGCCAGCTCATCGGCAACTTCCTCCCTCGTCGGCCGCGAAAACGCGACATGTCGCGATTTCGCGACATGTCGCGAAATCGTGACCCTTCCTGGTCTCCGTACGCTTCTTGATTTTCAGCCGCGATTTTAGAACACGTCGCGATATCGCGACAGTTCCCTTACCTGCATGCGTTGACCGCGTTGACCGCGATTTTGGAACATGTTTCTGACTTAGCCGATTTTTCATCCTGCAGCCCACTTTCTCTCTCCTGCGCGAAAATACGACATGTCGCGATTTCGCGACATGTCGCGATTTTCGCGACATGTCGCGAAATCGCGACCTTTCTGGCACTTAGCTGCATTTTGACTTACCTGTCGCGATATCGCGACATTTCCGAAAATGGAAGTGTCGCGATATCGCGACACTACCAAAAATGGAAAGTTTGATTTTTTAGTGAATTTATGCAACTGTTTTCTGGATTTTCTCGGTACCGGTGCAAGATTTTGCTTGTGCATGAATGATTCTAGCATGTAAAAAGTGAATTCTTGGATAACACAGCTAGAATGCAAGAAAAAGCACAACTTTAAAAAGGAGGCAAGCAAATTTGGATTTAAAACCTGAAAAGATCAAGAGGGTCCCTGCTGCAAAAATGGAAGTTCATAATTTTCTAAGGATGGAATCTCATTTTTCAGTGGGGGTGTGTTGCTTATCAACAGAGGTTTTTATCGAGTGTATGTGATATAGTACCTAAGTTTTTCTTTTTAGTTTCTCATTTTGCTTGTCTATTAATATAACAATAAAGTGCCCTAGTGCTATTTCTCTAGGTGTTGCACCTCACATGGCTCATACTCAATCAAGAACCAAGATATGGAAAGTTCCCTGGTGCTATTGCTCTATGTGTAATTGACTTTACCTTTTGCATGAAGATAGCCTCTATGTCAATGCTCGATGCATCAGGCTCTATCATAAATGGATGTGAGATATATGAAATGGTAGAATAGGGCTAGAAGACAATACCTAAATCAACCTCAGTCATTTTTTTGTTGCGTAACATTTGTTGTTTTTTGAACCCTCTCAATTTTATAATATATTTTTGGGGTGTATCAAATTTGGGCATAAAACTATTCCCAGCAAGGTCACATGCCTAGATCATATTAGACAAAATGGAACTACTAGTAGATTGTACAACGTTCATTTCTTTTTTTTTCATTTAATTTTATAGAGGTTATGTGTGACCTTGATATAATATTTCCCATAGGTTGGTAATATGTAGAAAAAATATGAAGAAAGACACCATAGACAGTTGAGGTTGTCAGAAAAAATCAAGATCCAGTGATAGAGGCCTTGCATGCTAGTAAGTACTATCAATTTGATAGTGTTGTTCAATAGGTTGACCCAAGCATATTAAAATTGATCATGTTTTTATCTTCAATTATGGTGTATTGTAGCAACTGGTGGAGGACACCAGCTACATTATTTCATTAACAAGGAATATAAGGAGGTGATCTATAAAATAAATGAATATGATGGTGAGAACACTTGAAATGAGGTTGATAATGCTTTGACTATCAAAGAAGGGATATAGACGACACAAGAAATTTGCTCGTGATGTTGGTTATTCATTGTTGTCATACTATATGGTATAATGATGTTTGGATGGTGTCAACCTTATAGGTTTTGATGTTAGTTCATCACACACTTCAAATAATAAATATCATAGATAGATAGGTCTAAAAAGATGTGGAATAGAGTTAAGTAGCATAAATAAGGTGGAAATAATTTGCAATCTAAATGGACAACCCAAAGAAAAAATTATGTTAAGTTTACATCTTACTTGGGGATGATTACGAGGGAGGTTATTTCTATAACCCATACATATTGGAGAGAAATCCCAATGGAACTTAAAAAATAGTTATGGACAATCATTACGATAACTTTATAGCCAATGGAGTTCATAGTGTCCATTTTTGAACACTTATATAAATGTTACATCTAATAAGATAATACTTTGATGCAACAAAAATATATCATTTTAGACACAATGAAAAAGTGGGTCTTCATGACCATGAGATAGCAATTATTCGAACATAAGCATTGACTTGTGAAAAAATACTATGATAAGTGTGATAATTTCACAAATAGAATTGCTAATCCCCCACCTCGTGTATCGCAAAAAATATTGAGAAGTCTTTGTGAATGGCAAGAGTAGCGTTGAATTTAAGGAAAGTACCAACCAATATGCTATAGTAGTTCATATCATTGTTATGTTTATGTGAATTTTGTCGACCTTGCTCTCCCTAATGAATTAATTATATATTGGTTTCTTCGTTGCATTATAGGTAGTGAGGCAAAAGATCAAATAAAATAGATCTCACCAATCTATCATGCACACTTGCAGTTGGATAGGATAAGCTCGAATGGAGCATGAAATGGTATTCTATCATACTTTTCCATTATGTGATAAACATAGCTATATTTTTTTATTGTATGACTTATCCCTATGTTTATCCAACTATATATCTTGTAGAGGAATATCCAACCAAACATGGAAAATCCACTACCAAGGGGAACTATGTGGATAGAAGCTCCTAAAAATAAGGATGGGGCTCATGTTTCACTAGAAGTTGTAGAGATAATCATAAGTGAAATTTCCTTGGAAATAACAATGCGTTGAACTTCAAACCATTGTTATATCGATTATTTTTTTAAGATGTTACCAATAAACTATGCATGTGATTTTTCTAGAAAAATGGATGATGCAATGTCATCTGCAAGCTTCGTAAATCAATATATTAAGGATGATGCCCTTGCCAATGTTTTACGACATGAAATACTAGGTTGGGTTTGGGGTGTCAGCAAAGAAGATCACCAACTACTCTATTTTTTGTTGAAGGTTACATACATAAGTTGCGCTAGATGCAAGGGCATATGGTAAATAAAGAGAAAAAGTGGGAAGAGAAGCTTGAGAGAGAAAAATGGATGGAAGAAAAGCTCACAAAGAAATATAAAAAGCTTGAAGAGATTAAGGCACGAATTTCATAGATAGAGTTGTGTCAATTTTTCATGATTTCATATTTAAAATGTTTACATGTTGTACCCCTAAAGTTGTAATGATCCATTTTATATAATTCCATAGGCAGCATCACTACGTGCTACCCTACTATTGGACACAACATGGATGGTGGTGATCAAGACACAACTAGCTGCTCAATACCTTCTAGGCCAGAGTCATAAATGGTATGACTATTATTTTAAATATAAATTAGTTGACTTAGTTTGTATTCTACACTATGTAGTGAATTTATTTGGTTTGTTGACTTTCCATGTAAGGACTAAAAATGACATTGATCACTCAAACTTATAGAAGGGATTGCTACTTGACTCATAACTATAAGGATAGCGTAGTGGCTGAAGGCACGATGATCAATATAACCTTGAATGCATTGTACATGGTCAACATTTGGGTGAAGGTTATTGGAAATTCAATGTGTACATCACCCATGAAGATGAAAGAATATTGTATAGAAGGAATGAAGATATGGACATAATAAAGGATGTTGTGGGCTCCTTAATTGCCTGTCCTCTATCAAAAATTATATACAAATAAATTATGCCATGTTGTAGAAATATTGTATGATTCTTTTAATGAATATATAACATCAATTATTACAAAAGTTATTACATTTTATCCATTTATTTCTCCCTTAGTGATCTATGTGCATAGTTATTATTTTCATTTTCTTTAAGCTTGCATTGAACTGAGTGTTTTTGTAGTTTATTTTTCATTTCCTTTAAGCCTAATTATTGTACTTCAAAAGTAGTTATAATTAATGGGAATAATTAATGAATTTTGTTAGATATTTTTGTTCTATTTTTATAAAATGCTAGTAGATAATTAATGGACAACCAAACTAGGAGTGATGCAAGGTAGGTATCCTGAGCACTGCTTAAGTAAATCTTGTTAACAACCTTTTAATCCTGGCCAAATGGATATTTATCTTTTAGCTTATTTTTGGATTTTATTACCATCCCTTTGGCTTTAACCAAGTTGGACTTCAAAATGTATTTGTTGTTGTGTCTAATTAACTATCTTGTATATAACAAATCATGAAAAAAATCAAAAGTATGCAAGATTATTACAATTAGGCTTTAGTCACCAAAATTTTAATGTTTGTTACTTTGGTCTCTCCTCTTCTTTATATGTGGGTGAATATATATAAATTCTATCTCTAATTTAAATTTTAAAATATTAAAATAATAAAAACTATTGAAACCAAACCATATTTACCATTAAAAAAAAATTGAACTAAGGTTTTGGCATAGTATATAATTTGGTTTTGTGATTGTAACATGTGTGCATATTTATTTTCAACAAATCCCATATGCGTATTTGACCCATTGGAATATAATGCTTATGTTTGAAATTAAACTTTATGTAATGACGTAATGGTTATTATCAATAAGTTAGTTGTTATTCAATCATTGGCATCTCGTGAATCTTTAAGGGAAAAAGTGAAGATAAACCATGAAAGTATTAAAATTAAGTTCACATGCCCAAGTCTACTGGTAATGGATAATGGTATGGAATCCTTAGGTAATTTCCATGTGCATGGCATGTTCATGAATATAAAGTAAAGTAAATTAGTATGTTAATGTTGGTCATCAAATCTGCCCAGTAAAGGATTTGGGTGAGTGTATGCGGCCTAGACCTAGACCAAAATTTAAATGCCGAAGGGAAGAGATGCCCCTCGTGCCAATATCCAAATAAAGGTCAGCTCCTATGCTAAACTACTTTGGTATTTTGAGATAAGGGTGCAGGAAAGAGATAAAAAGAGTAAGGGTGCAAGAAAGAAATAAAGGGAGTAAGGGAAGAGAGATCAATGGTTTAAAGTGGGAAAGAACAGGAAGCACGATCGCTAATTAATAACTTGAAACAGTAGCAAGGAACACCAAGAATAAATGAAAGAAACACAACATTAACCTTCCTATGTATCCTCTAGGCGAGTTCTAGGATTCTCCTTCTCCCTTTCATTGAAATTCAGGGTTCATAGTAATGATGATTAGGACAAGCGAATATAACAGAAACCATTACCCACCAGGCAGCATAAAATAAAACCAATATAGCATTTTTCCTCCCCTATGTATCCTTTGGGTGAATTTCAGGGTTCAGTCCCCAATCGCACATCAAAATTTAGGATTCAGAGTAACAGTATGCAAACGAAGATAGACAAAAGAAATAAACACGAAATGCAGCATACAAGAGAGAAATCGAGCCCAAAGCTCTTTAGTATTAATCGTAGGACTTCAAGTTACAGCAAATTTCTAGCAGAAAGTTCCCCCCCTTTTCTTACATTACAATGCCTGGGTTTTTATAGAGGAACCGACCCTCTGAGTCATTATTACACAGAATGGTAAAGTATACTCTTGAGATCCGAGAAGTCGGCTCCTTGTGGCCCTCATGACTGAGCTCTCAAATCCATTACCAGAACTGGAAACTATGACAGAGTCAACCATGAAAACATGCATTGAGTCATCTGAGTGTCCTTGGTTTTTGGGTGCAATGCTTGAGTGATCACCATGCTTGCCAGGCTCTCGTTCAGGGACTGATACTTCATTTCCAATTGCTAAAAATGAGCAGCGAGCTTATCGGGCAAGTAAAAATGCATTTATGAGGCACTTGATCATCTTGAGAAAATGCTCAGCTTGGAGTGCGTGCCTCTTTTGAGTCACAAAAAAGCAACATGTCACGATATCGCGACATTTCTATGTCTTCAGCTTGGTTATTCTTCTTGCATCACAAAAATACATGTGAAACCGTGACATTTCTATGTCTTTGTCCTCTTTTGTTGCTTTTGTCCATGAGAATGCAACATGTCATGATATCACGACACTTTTCCTCTTTTGGTCGTGAGAATGCAACATGTCGCGATATCACGACACTTTTCCTCTTTTGGTCGCGAGAATGCAACATGTCATGATATCGCGACACTTTTTCTCTTTTGGTCGCGAGAATGCAACATGTCGTGATATCGTGACACTTTTCTTCTTTTGGTTATGAGAATGCAACATGTCGCGATATCGTGACACTTTTCCTCTTTTACTCTTTCTCCTTGCTTTGAGCCGCAAAAATGCAACATGTCACGATATCGTGACACTTTTCTCTTTTGCTCTTTCTCCTTGCTTTGAACCGCAAAAATGCAACATGTCGTGATATCGCAACACTTTTTCTTTCTTGCTCCCTCTTGTCGCTCTCGGTCACAAAAATGCAACATGTCGCAATATCGCGACACTTTTTCTTTCTTGCTCCCTCTTGTCGCTCTCAACCACGAAAATGCAACATGTCGCGATATCGCGACACTTTTTCTTTCTTGCTCCCTCTTGTCGCTCTTAGCCACAAAAATGCAACATGTCGCGATATCACAACAATTTTTCTTTCTTGCTCCCTCTTTTCGCTCTCAACCACAAAAATGCAACATGTCATGATATCGCGACACTTTTTCCTTCTTTCGATGAAGCTATCTTCTTTGGATTGTTTGGCAGTGAAGCTTTTTCTTCTTCATTTTATGTACAAGGGGGTGACATTGAAAGCCAAAATTTTTGCAACACTTACAAATACTTTTGAAGCAACAAAAAGAAATACTTTTGCAAAAGGAAACACTATACAAAATTTTGGTTTTTGATTTTTTTCTACCCCTTGTTCAATGTGAGAGAATTTTCAACTTTCTTGGTAGCTCGTGGGGCATTTAGCTTGTCTAAATGTAGAGATCCCAGGTCGTAGTGGGGGCTAGAACCAATACCAGAATATCAAAGAATCTACTAACAGTGGGTTGGGTACAGGTTCTTCCATCCTCCTAATGCAATAATAGGGCTCCTTCGGCAAAGAGTAATTTTCTAGGATCTCTTCAGGTTCAGCTTGATGAGACATGCTTATTGGATTCTGGCTGAACACTCGTGGGCCATCCCTTGGGATACAAAAAGGGTGCAAAAATGTGCCCTCTTTGTTCTCAGGCTCTACCACTTGGGCCTGCTCTTGTCCTTGGCCCGTCCTTTGATGGATACTACAAGAAACCATATTGTTCATTATAGAGGCAAAGCTTGCATATTCCCATCGTTGTACTTGGATGAGATCTACCTCTCGAGCTCCACACGACTACATTTCAGGCCTCTGCTCAGTATGAGGAGTCTGCCATGATGAATACTGCATTGGATAGACAGAAGCAGCAATTACCAGATAAGGTGATGGGGTTTCTCCCTACTACCACTTCCCTGATAGGACAAAAATTTGTTCTGCTCGTACTGCTTCCTCAAATATTTTAGGGAATCTTCGCTCACCTGATTGTAATAATATGAGGCTCAGGTCCGGGTGAAAGGCCCAAACATAGAAGAGGTGGGCTTGGGTGGGCATCAATTGGATCTCCCCTGGAATTCTCTTCCAAATTCTATAGAATCAGACATTGAAGTCTGTGATGCTCTCCAAATATGCTCTCATGATGGTGAATAAGTACATCAAAATCTAGAAGGGATCCTGAGAGCCATCAAATGTTTTGATTAGCACTCCCGCTAAGTCATCCCATGAGTAGATGCTTTTACGCTCGAGCAGTCTGTACCACTACAGCACCCTTCCTTCCAAAGATAGAACCAAAAGTCTGATCATGACATCTTCGTGGATTATGTCATGGAGGGTCGCTAAAGCAGCAACATCTTCAAGGCGTTCCTGGGCCATTCCCTTAGTGCCATTGTATTTCATCAATGTCTTCAAGGCACTTTTGGGAATTTCATGGTAACTTTGAAGATTCAAGGGGCCAAAATCATCCCAACTAGGATAGCTTACCCTTTCCATTATAGAAATGGTTTGTAGAGATCACGGTTATTGCCACTAAGCCAAAGTCGCCAGGTGAACATTCTTTTCCCCGCTTGTGAGGTCAAGGCTACTCATCGAACCTTGATTCCTCCGAGATATCTTCTTTCAGATTTAAAAATTGGACCTTCAACTAAACAGAGTCACCAGGTGATTTCGTAGGATGGAGACAAGCCAAAGATTCACCAAACTCGGGCTTCCTTTAAAATATGGGGACTTTTGGCATGAAGGCATAGGTTTAGGTATCGATCTCTATGACTTAAAGATTTTTGGGTTGAATAGAGTCACCAGATGCTAAGAGTCTTTTGGTAATGAGATCATCGATCCTCACTATCACTTAGAAGGTGAGACTAACTGGGTCCCACTGAGAACTATTAGAATCATTGGCCCCAGTGGAGACGAGTTAGAGATTTGCGTTCTTAAAATATGGGACCTTGGTCCCACTGGGTGTGCCAAAAATTTTTGGTCATCAAATCTACCCAGGAAAGGATTTGGGTGAGTGTATGTGCCCTAGACCTAGACCAACATTGAAATGTTGAAGGGAAGAGATGCCCCTCATGCCAATCTCCGAAGAAATGCCGACTCCTATGCTAAACTACTTTGGTGTTTTGAGATAAGAGTGCAGGAAAGAGAAAAAAATAGTAAGGGTACAAGAAAGAAATAAAGGGAGTAAGGGAAGAGAGATCAATGGTTTAAAGTGGGAAAGAATAGGAAGCACGATCACTAATTAATAACTTGAAGCAGCAACAAGGAACACCAAGAATAAATGAAAGAAATGCAACATTAACCTTCCTATGTATCCTTTGGGCGAGTTCCAGGATTCTCCTTCTCCCTTTCATTGAAATTCAGGGTTCAGAGTAACGACGATTAGGACAAGCGAATATAACAAAAACCACTACCCACCAGGCAGCATAAAAGAAAACCAATATAGCATTTTTCCTCCCCTATGTATCCTTCGGGTGAATTTCAGGGTTTAGTCCCCAATCGCACATCGAAATTCAAGATTTAGAGTAATCATATGCAAACAAAGACCAACAAAATAAATAAACATGAAAGGTAGCATACAAGAGAGAAATCGAGCCCAAAGCTCTTTAGTATTAATCGTAAGACTTCAAGTTATAGTAGCTTTCTAGCAAAAATTTCCCCTTCTTTTCTTACATTACAATGCCTGGTTTTTTATAGAGGACCCAACCCTCTGAGTCATTATTACATAGAATGGCGAAGTATAATCTTGAGATCCGAGAAGTCAGCTCCTCATGGCCCTCGTGACTGAGCTCTCAAATCCATTACTAGAACTGGAAACTATGACCGAGTCAACTACGAAAACATGCATTAAGCCATCTGAGTGTCCTTGGTTTTTGGGTGCAATGCTCAAGTGGTCGCCATGCTTGTTGGGCTCTCCTTCAAGGACTGATACTTCGTTTCCAATTGCCAAAAATGAGAAGCGAGCTTACCAGGCAAGTAAAAATGCATTTATAAGGCACTTGATCATCTCGAGAAAATTCTCGGCTTGGAGTTCATGCCTCTTTTGAGTCACAAAAAAACATGTCACGATATCATGACATTTCTATGTCTTTAGCTTGGTTCTTCTTCTTGCATCACAAAAATACGACATGTTGCGAAATCGCAACATTTCTATGTCTTTGTCCTATTTTGTTGCTTTTGGCCACGATAATGCAACATGTCGTGATATCGTGACACTTTTCCTCTTTTGGTCACGAGAATGCAACATGTTGCAATATTGTGACACTTTTCCTCTTTTGGTTGCAAGAATGCAACATGTCGCGATATTGCGACACTTTTCCTCTTTTGGTCGCGAGAATTCAACATGTCGCGATATCGTGAAACTTTTCTTCTTTTGGTAAGGAGAATGCAACATGTTGTGATATCGCAACACTTTTCCTCTTTTGCTCTTTCTCCTTGCTTTGAGCCGTGAAAATGCAACATGTCATGATATCGTGACACTTTTCCTCTTTTTCTCTTTCTCCTTGCTTTGAGCCACGAAAATGCAACATGTCACGATATCGTGACACTTTTTCTTTCTTGCTCCCTCTTGTCGCTCTCAGTCATGAAAATGCAACATGTCACGATATCGTGACACTTTTTCTTTCTTGCTCCCTCTTGTCGCTCTCAGCCATGAAAATGCAACATGTCGCGATATCGTGACACTTTTTCTTTCTTGCTCCCTCTTGTCACTCTCAGCCACAAAAATGCAACATGTCACGATATCGTGACACTTTTTCTTTCTTGCTCCCTCTTGTCACTCTCAGTCGTGAAAATGCAACATGTCACGATATCGCGACACTTTTTCCTTCTTTCAACGAAGCTATCTTCTTTGGCTTGTTTGGCAGCGAAGCTTTTTCTTCTTCATTTTATGTACAAGGGGGTGGCATTGAAAGCCAAAATTGCTGCAACACTTACAAATACTTTCGAAGCAACAAAAATAAATACTTTTGCAAAAGGAAACACTATACAAAATTTTGATTTTTGATTTTTTT
This sequence comes from Wollemia nobilis, assembly GCA_028583015.1. Lineage (NCBI taxonomy): Eukaryota > Viridiplantae > Streptophyta > Pinopsida > Araucariales > Araucariaceae > Wollemia > Wollemia nobilis. The sequence continues at coordinate 22,814,465 of JAQPPZ010017235.1, forward strand.
CTACCCCTTTTGCAATGTGACAAAATTGTCAATAGTTAAATAGTAAAAAATTTGTTCCTTTACATTGAAGATTTATACACCCTTAGTGAATGAATTTAGCTTCTTGTAAAGTGCTTATCCAGTTATAACAAAATAAACCCTAATATGGTAGTTTTCTACCACCATATAAGACCCCTAACATGGTGGTTTTCTATCACCATCTAAGACCCCCAAGACGATGATTTTTAGCCATTGTCTAAGATCCCTAAGATGGTGGTTTTTAGACACCGTATTCTACCCTAGGATGGTAGATAAAAACCACCATCCTAGGAGTCGTATATGGTAGCTAAAAACCATCGTATTAGGGTTTTTATATGGTGGAAAAAAACCACCATATTAGGGATCTTAGATGGTGGTTTTCAACCATCATCTAAGATCCCTAAGACAATGGTCAAAAATTGCCTAAGATGGCAGTTAAGAGTTGTTGTCTAAGACCCCTAATACAATGGTTTGTTGAGGTAGTTTTTAACCACCATTGTATAATATGAAATTTTTACGATACCTTCAAATATGGTGGTTTGAAAACTTCCCTTAAAGGTCTTTAAGGGCGGTTATTAACCATCATTAAAGACCTTTTTAGTGTAGTGTTTTCCCCTCCAATGTGAGATAAAATACCCAAAATGGTTTGATTTTGGATGAACACATGCTCAAAGTGGTCTTAACACTATGTGAATCTCAAATTTCATCAGAAAAGTCTGCACAATAAATGATACCAATCAATTAAGGTACACAACAATTAAATTCAATAGACCAATTGCATCACATCAAATGTACCATTCACCAACCAAATTGATTGGTTTATTATCTTATTGTATTGAGTGTATATTAAAGAGAGGAAACCTCTCTCACCTATTTCATGTGGGATATTTGTTTTAACACCCTCTACAAATTCATGACTTCATCTATGCATTTTGATAATTCTTGCTATAAGAGCCCACATCAAATGGCTATGATTAAATTGCTATAATGGTGATGGGATGAGCATTGGGCATGTAGATAATAGCCTTCAAGAAATAAAAAAAATAAAATCATGCACCAATAACCACATATCACTCCAATAATGACGTATAGTAGGCCAAACATAGGTATTCTTCCAAATATGTTGTAAACTCCATTGTTGCTCTCCAAAAAATTACGACCTAGTTTCTTCTGGAATGTGCACACTATATAGATGGTATAGCACTCGTGGGAGACTTAGATCACTAATGAAACTTGAATATATGCTTTACTTGTTATCCAAAATATTTTCCTACACTAGATTCAACTATTGAGGAATGTTTGATGGAATCTCTACCATGCAATGCAAAGAAATCTATTCACTAAAATTTGACAATGGTGAATATTTTGACCATGTATATTGATCATGAATAATTATATTTCTTTATATTACTAGGGAATATAGCCTATGTATAGATCATATTTGAGCCAAAGTGGTTCTAGAGAGGTTCATAGCTATCACTAGTAGATAGTGGAGCCAAAAATTCCATTGTATAATCTAAGGAAAATGTTAACAATGATAGAAATGAATAATAAAGAGAGCATTTATAATTAGTAGTTTATCATCGAGGGTTCCCAATATTGTGGTTATTCTTAGAAAAATATCCACCAATACAAACTCAATCCAAGCATGATCTAGTATTATGTAGCACCCTCAACATTTTCAGTGTTACAGACCACCATTCCATGGTTGAAGCTAGAAATATGTACACTGAGAGAAGCACAGCTCGTCCCTAGGACTATTGCACTGCTTACTTCAATAGCAATGACATATCAACAACCAAGGGAATTTAATGTCATATAGAATTATATGACATCCAACAAATCACATGAATTATGGTCTTTTAAACTAAACATAGCAAGGTATAAGGGGAGGGAGAATTTCCTCAAGCTAAATTACCCCTTATAGGGTAGGATACCCTTGCTCTGATACCAATGTTAAAGATCAAATACTTAATGATTAATTTATTAAATTGGTAAACTTATATAGGTATAGTATTACCTATTTTACAATATTTGTAACATCTTATAATAGGCTCAGAATAACTTAACTAAAGCTAAATTGAGCATACAAATATCTTAAGCTAAACTTAGGTTTCTAGAAAAACCCACATGAGCTAAGGTCAAGATCACATGTATACCTAGGATAATAAATAAATAAACCCTAATATAACCCTTATCACTTACTATAATGGAAACATCCCCGAGACTAGCCAATGAGGGGAACAAGGAAACTAACTAAAAAACTATTGAGGTATCTCCAAAGACACTCAATTTAGGATGGTTCCAAGACAAATATACTTGTATGGGGAGGAAGCGAGGAATACAAGGTAGCCTATGGATATGAGATTTCCCCAAAACCATTTTCATGGATATTTATTTGACAAAGGATGGCCAAAAATTATTTTTTTCTCATGATTGATTAACCATGGAAAGTGCTTGAAATTTGATAATTTGAGAAAAAGTAGCTTCTATGGATATTCCAAATGTGTTCTATATGGGAATGCAGAGGAGAAATTCAATCACATATTTTTTGGGTGTTTTTTTGCCAAATATATATGGATCAGTTGGTGGGGTAGATGACATAACATTGGGAAATCTTTGGGAGCTAGGAAAACTTTTATGAGAAATGTAAATAGTGTAGTTTTAAGACTAAAACAATGAACATCGTATGGAATATGGGACCTACCTTCACATGGTGGAAGTTATAGCTAGAATGAAGTGCACATATATTTATATCAAAGCACATAACAAGGGATAAAGTATGAGAGAGGATTATTGGTAAGGTAATAGAAACACTATTTATTATATTATAGGAGGAAATAGACATAGAAACGTAGGAAATAACTATCCTTAGGAAATTTGTAATAACTATGAAAGAAAAATAATTAAGGGTTGGATGCATAGGTGAGAATTCCTTTAATGACATAGAGTGGATACAACCTCCTAGAGAGTGGTTGAAGACTAACATGGATGGGGACTCTACTAAAACCTTGGAAATGTTGGTTTTGGTATTATCATAAGGAATTATAAAGTAGAACAAGTGTACTGGAGAGCAAAAGGCATAGGGGAGACAACAAATAGTGAAGCAAAAGGACAAGTGATCATGCTAGTGTTAATGATAGTTTTGAATCTACACTTACATAAGTTATGGATAAAGATAGACTCTCAAGTATGGGTTGGAATATTGGATCCGATAAGAGCCTTCCAAGTGCTTGGAATTTGGGAGAGAAGGAAGGTGGAAGCAATTAAAAATATTTGAAAGGTTTTTCAAGGTATTTTTTATGCATATCAAGCAAGAGAGAAATAGAGTGGTATATTATTTAGCAAAGTGGATAAAGGAGTTGGAGGAAGGCCAATATGTGGACTCTTAGATGGAAAAGCAAATAATTTTGTGCAAAATAATCCAAGGGATACGAGAGGTGGTATAGGATAATAGTATAATAGAAAGAGGAAATGGTGATTCTAATGAATCTATTGGAGTTAGGTTGGGGAGCAATGGCCTAGAAGGGAATAATGGATAATTTTTCTTAATGTCAATCAAGGTAAGAAATTTTCTTGGCTTACTGTCATAGGATCTTGTGCCTTCATCATTAGGCTATTGTCATTCTACTATATGACATTACTACTAGTAAACTCAGAGTGGCCAAGGTGTATGGATTACAAAAATAGGACACACACAACCATGGTCATTTTCTTGAGTATGGATAGATTAAGAGAAAATAAGACTCCACCCCATATAATAATAGGTATATCAGACGTGATCAATATTCCAAGAATGGCTTTAAAATAGTATGAATATATATGGATGGTCTATGAAATTCAGATGAATGAGAAAATTAAAATTCAACCTAGGTGTTGTTGATGTGCATGGATAACTACATAATGGTGGTCTCAAGTGACGTTTTCAATAAACCCACCTATATAATATTTTTATGGGTAAAGTTTGAGCCGAGAGGGATTGGAGGAGGCTTTTATTTATTCCTTTTTTCCTATCCATATCATTTTACTTTGTAATAAAACTTTTATTAATATAATATAATTTTTTTTATTTTTCAAAAAAAGTAGAAAAGGACTCAAAATTATTGATTATATTTATAGCCACTTGATGGTAATGGATTAGATATGAATATTTGATAGCATACTCACCTTATATCTTGCAAAATATAATTTTGGAATCCCATAACTCTCTAGTGTATTTAACATTCATATTTCAAGTAGTTAAGAGTGCTAAAGTTAAAGACTTGTATTTTGTAACATTCTTGATGATGTTAAAAAAATAAGTAAAATCCCATAAGAATAGATAGGTCAGATAGATACTTGATAATGATACTAGTTCCTTCCCCCAATTAATTATTTTAATCATTAAAGTAAAGGGTCCAAGTATCAAGATGAAGGTCCTCTTAAAATTCTATGATAGTAGAAGGTGTACTTGTCTTATCCTTACCATTGTCTTCATATTGTATCTTTATAGCCTCATGAGACTCCAAATGAATATTTTATTGCTTAGAAAGGCCATAAGGACTAGATTCATGATTTTTTTTTTATTGTTATTTTTTTTTAATTTACATGGTGGAATCGGTAGCCGCCACGAATCCGGGAAGGCTGTCCAGCTTTTATGGCTGCCACAGTATTCTGCGCTTCTGCCCTAAAATTTGTCACACAGATATTTGCACAATCCGCCCCTATAACCACCATGCCACAATAATTTTAAACCTTTTATGCTGCTAAAAGCACCAGGAAAGGGACAAGTGTTCAGTCCGACGAGGCCCGAGATTTGAACCTTGGACCTCCACCCCCCTTATGGGGTTTGGATGAACCAATTGGTCTACACCTTGGACCTTAGATTCATGAATTAGACTAGATACAATGAAGGAATTATTTATGGTAAATTCATAATGAGTACAATAAATTACCATGATGTCCTCATTTTTTAATTCCTCTTCTAAGAGTTACTAGGTTGGATCAAGAACATTTGTCAACTAATCAACAATCATTTCAGATTTTATAGATTTTTGTGTGATGATTTAGAGATTGAATTCTTTAATTATAGTGATGTATTTTCTATATCATATGTAACTAGGATTTTATGGATTTTGTAGGTATCTTAAGAGGTTAATTTTAATACCTACATACGTTGTTTGACACAATATGTAATGTCTACATTTCTCACAAGAAATATAAATAGCCAAATAGTACTTCATCATGGGAGTGTACTTAGTTTTTGTTCATAGCATTATTTTATTGACGTAATACATGGCTTAATCATTATTATCATCTTGTTGGTTAAGTATCACTATCAAGGAAACCTAAGTAGCTAATGTATACAAAGAAAATAACTTATTCAAGTTGGGTAGGCAAAGATATGTGGGTTGTAAAAGGAATTTCTTAAATCCAATAAATAGCTAATTAAAATTCATCCCATTTTAAAGCCACATATTTCTTGGGTATATGATTCTATGGATAAGCTTGGAATGCTAGCTCAGTAATAAACGGCCTAATAATACAAAGCTTCAACGAGAAATATTTTGTACCTTTCATGGTATGAGAAGAATGCATAATATCAATGGCCTTGATCTTATCATGATCCAATCTATGCCCATATGAGACACTATCAATTCTAAAATATTTCCATTAGTAACACCAAAAATACATTTCTTTATGTTAAGTCAAAATTTCATCTATAAGGGATAAAATTCCATACTCTATAATAGAATTGGTAACAACATTAATGTAAGGTAAAGTAAATTATCCATATGATAGGCTATGTTGATGTTTTTTAAAATTAAAATAAAGCAATTTACAAGAATGATGTTAGCCATCCATCATAAATAATCAATCGAATTGATAAAGTTAGCATCTAACAATTTTTTAATTTCATTTTTGTATAGGTATTGAATGAGAGGAGACAATATTTATCCATTGTGCACTTTAACATGTGGTTATACACCACGTCATTCAACATATTATTCTATGTCATGGTTAGGAAGGTCACATTTGTTATTTCAAAAATCAAAAGAGTAGCTCACAACATGGTTCTATGTTGTGCAACCCAAAGGAAGGTTTTAAAAACACATGTCCAATGATAAATGCTCCCTTTTCCCAAACCACAATCAAAGTAGTCAAACATTTTAAATAAAATCTTCAAAAGATGGATTAGAACATGGTTATATGCCAATGAGGAGGAAGTAAAAAGGGTCATGAATATAATGAAGTTTTGCAGACCACAAAGAAGCATGCTAAGCTTTTGAATGAGATAATATCAATTTTTCAATAGGATATCAATGGCCAACATGCAAAGTGGTTCAAATCACATATAAAATAAAGATTTGATGTAGCATAAGATAATAGATCACTGATTCAAAGTTTTTTTTAAGCTGAATAAAGCAAGAAGATGAGGTGGTAGAGAATCAAAATATGTGATCTGATTCTATTGTAGATATATGATATGGTAGCCACAACAAGAACAAGCTATGGCCTTGATTTCAGTTTAACTAGATCTATAGCTGGAAGCCATGAGAGATGAAAATTTTGCAAAAGCCAAGATACAGATGACCAAAGGATCACACACTTTTTTCTTTATTGAATCAAACAAGAGGCTACCACCTCAGCATCTTGTTGATCTAACACTTCATATTCTTTTTAATGTTCCCTACTCTTTCAAATATTTCAAATTAATGCAAAAATATAAATAGAGTTTGAATGCTCACATTCAAGGGTTGGCTCTAAAATGTTTGCTTACCCTACTGTGTACACTTTATGCAAATAAATATGAGCATTACTTGCATGTTTACCTCAGACTTGTGTATTCTTTATTTTTTGGATTATCAATCTTTGAAGCTATTTCTACAATTGCTACTATGACTAGTTTATTCTACTGAGATTGGATTATTAGCTTAGGGAAAATCTGACATGCTTCATTTCTAAATGTATGTTTGTAAAGGATTCTAATTTTGTTAATCAAAGTATCGATCTAATTTTACTATTTATATTATTGATACCCTAGATGTTTGAAATAATTTTTGAAGTATGCATATGTGTTTTACTATTGAAGATTATTGAGTTTTGAATGTTGTTAATCATAAGTATTGTCTACTAGAATTGAGTTTTTAGAGTTCCCCTATATATGACTATGCTATTAGCTTTATCTATCTACTATTGAATCATCACTTTCTAAACCCTTTCTTGTTTCTATCCCTAACTTTACACATTTAATTAATATTAAATGAGTCAATATCCAATTAGTTGACAAGGTATACCAGCCTACTCTAGAGGTTGGATTAAAAGCAATTTTAATCCATAAAATGTTGGAATCAGGGCTACTATTAGTGGGTGTTCACCTTCTTTAAAAATATTATAAATGACAGTCATAGCTTGAATTCATATTAACGTCAATTTAGATGCCAACGGTTTTTGGCATGCCCAATGGGACCCTATTTACAATACATTTATTTACCCACTAGATAACATTTTTTCATTTTCCTAAAGGAATCAAGGTTTAGTGAGTTGTATTGACCTCATTAAGTGGTGGAAGTGAATTCACTTGGAAACTTCCTAATATCAAAAACCTAGAAATTCTTTTCAATATATCATTCTTTCATGTTTACCATGTCTTCTGCTAAAAATATTCAATAACCTATTCCATTATTTAAGCTACCATCAAGAAGATCTAGATATACAATAATATTGTCCCTAGATTCACCCGTTGAAGAGATTCAAGTACCATCAAGAAATCATTTCTCCTCTAGTCAAACTCCACTTAAAATCCTCGTAAACATGGTAGGATAGCAGAATGTAAATTGTAATCAAGATCCATAAAAATTCCCTAATTGGAATACTACTAGTCCTTTAGTACTCACCCTCATGCATGATATTCCCCAAGATATATCCAAAGCTATACCTATGTATGATGGTATGGGTAAAAATACTTATGAATATTTTTAGGATATACTAAACTTAGTAGCCATCCACAATATTAGAAATGAGGATGTCATCATCAAGCTTCTAGCCCTATCCTTTAGAGGAAAAATTCTACATTGGTTTAGAACCCTTGAAGACAAAAACATCATTTCATGGGCTGCATTAGTCAGTCCTTTTATGGAAGAATTTAATGAATATGTTGATTTTTTCCCCTTCCTAAACAAATTCTAATCTATGCAAAAACATTAGCATGAGTTAGTCTCTAATTTTTACTTGATATTAGCATAACATGGAAATGGATACCCCCTAAAGCTAGACCAACTTATCCCCTTGCTTTCATGTATTATATTAGATCCCTTGGATCAGACCTCAGACTAAAAACTCAATAGTCAGGATTATCTACCTTTTCTCAAGTATACAATGCAGTCATATAGGAAAAAATATCCTAATAAATATAAGAAGGCTACCTCCAAATATAGTCATGCCATATTGCTCTAATATCCCTTATTTTCAAGCTAAGTTAGCTACATATTCATATATAGATTCACCTTCATTATCATCACCACTTCCCCAAATGGATCTAATTCATCCTACCAAAACATCTACCTCAATTCCTTTTCCATCACTTCCATATCAAATTCCCCAAGAATCCACCTTGTTGCTTGATATCCAAAATACCTTGAAGACAATCATTAACAAGTTGAATGCAATATAAAAGAGAGAGATAAATATGTCTCAACAAAGAAGATTCTCATACATTAATAGGGGTCAAAATCCTAGCACCAGCAATAATGTAGGGCCCAAGGTTAACACAAATCAAGAAGATCAAAATTTTTCCCCTAAGACTAGTGTAATAAATATTTGGTGTCTTGTTTGTAATGATCCTCATGATTTAGATACTTGTATCATGTACCAACACCATGTGCAGTAGGCCATGCAAAAAGTTGAGAGGAATCAAAAAGGAAGAGACAACATGATATGGCAGCTGAAGGAAATTATGGTCAAACAATATCTCAGTGAAGAACAAATAGTTTCTATCATGAATACATTAGAAAATAAAATATTATAGGATGATCCACAAAATATGGGTCAATTTTAAGTCCCTTCTTGAAAGAAGAAGAAATTTCCTAAGCAGGATAAGGATAAGTTCATTATTCCATAGGTAATTGAAAGGAGGGATGCAATCCTCAAAATATAAGAAAAGAGTATGAGTGCTCCAAAGTAGTATGAGAAATAAAATAAAGAACAAATAAGTTTCAAATATGAAGCATAAGAAAATTTGAGATTCCCTTTGATTACTAAGAGACAGAGGGTTGAAGCTACATAGAAATACAAGAGGGGGTATGGTAAACCATAGAGGAAATATGAGAAAGCTCCCTTGAAAAAGTTTGAGTTTAACATTGTGGAAGAACTAAATATAACCCCTTCTATATCAAGTCTTTATGACACTCTCTTTATCCCTAGTCAAATTGATCTCCTCGATGCTTCCTAAGCAAGAATTATCAAGAAAAATAAACTACTACAATTTTCAACATACCTTTTGGCAAGGAGAACATGAATCCTATAGCCTTAAAAAAAACCTCCTTCCTTTTATATTTCTTTGAGAATGGAGGGTTGGATAGTACACAACTGTATGATAGATATAGGAGCTTCAACCATAGTTATGCCCAAAGTAGTCTGTGATGAAATGGTAATGAAGTATACTCATTCTTATCTAGGATTTTTGCAGTTGGATGGTACACCAATTAAGACCATTAGAGTGGTTAAGGATGTGCTTATGATATTACAGAAAGATCCAGATGTTATTTTTATATAAGTAATTATGGTGGTATATCTAGAGCCTTACTTTGGCCTGTGTATTTCTATAGATTTCACTACCAAGCTAGGAGGCTATATGTATTTGGACTACTCGAGCATGATTATTCCATACAAATGAAAGAGAAAAAATGATATCACCTAAGAATCCTATAACCTATCATATTGAAAAAATAGACATGTGTAACCTCTTAGTTTTGGATGAGCTTGAATTGGTTGAGAGCTTTAAATATTTAGAGGTGTAAGATGAGTTATCATTTAGAGATAATTACAACATTTTGGTATAGGTATAGGCACTTACAAAATCTATTATAAAATAGATAAAAATACCCATGCCATATCTAATCAATATTTGAGAGAGTCAAAAATTTAGATAATCCATTTTGATGGGGCAAGATGCAAAAATGGGGCTAGTCCTGGTGTAATTTTGAAATCCCCTTCAAAAGGTATAAAAAAAATTCTTATAGATTGACATGTTCTTACACTAACAATGTTGCAGAATAGAGGCTCTATGTTTAGTATTAATTCAAGAAGAGAGTATGGGAATTAAAATTTTAGATATGTATGGTAAATTAGAGCTAGTAGTTAATCAAGTCACAGAGAAATGCAACAACAAGTTCCATTACTTGAAATCATATAGTAATAGAGTATGGTATTTGATGGAATATTTTTATGCTTTAAGCATCCACTCTAATCTTAGAAAACACAATCTGTTGGCAAATGATTTAGCCATTAAGGGTTATAAGTTCAGCTCTTCTTTAGATCTTGGGTAAACAAAGGACAAATGATTTAAATTAGTCTTCAAGCCTACAACACTAGATAGATAGATATTTTGATAGATCTTTGAGAGTGATGATTAGATCATCAACTTTCTAGTAAGAGAAGCTTGTTTATCTAATGTGCAAGAATATCTTCCTCAAAAAATGGATTAGCAAGATATCATACAGCTGAAGAACAAGCAAATCCCTAATGGTTTGATTACACTAGAAAGCCTCTTTGATAATGAATATGGAAGGAATTCAAGATACATGGAAATAAATGATGAAATCTATAAAGATACTAAAGTAGGAAAAGATAAAAAATTCAATATTGGCATTCGTTGTTCTCCAAAATAAGTGGAGTAAATTAAGGCTATATGCCTAAAATAGCATGATATCATAGCCTGGTCATATGATAATATTAAGGTATATGATAAAAGGATTTTTCAGCACACTATTGATTTGGAAGCTAATGCAAATAATTTCAAGCAAAATCAGAGACATGTGAATCCTAATATTGAATCCATAATGAGACAAGAATTGCTAAAATTATTTAAAGAAAATATTATCTACCCTATTAAACATTCTACATGGGTTGCTAACCTAGTTCTAATTAGGAATAATAATGGATATGTTCGCTTGTGTGTTTATTTCAAGAACATGAACAAAGCATCACTAAAATATCACTATCCTCTTTCTTAGATTGACCAAATTTTGTAGATTATTACAAGGGCTAAGAGGTTTTCCCTATTAGATGTTTTCTTAGGGTACAACCATATTTGGGTAAAGTATGAGGATAAATTCAATATAGCCTTTAATACTAAGTGGAACACCTTTGGTTATCAGAGAATGCATTTTGGTCTATCTAATGTAGGGGAAAATTTTTAGAGAGCCATGGACTATGCTTTTGGGGAGTTGATCAATAAAGTCATTCTCATCTACCTTGATGATATGATTGTATTTTCCCATAAAAAAATAAGCTCACTTGGATTACTTGAAGCAAGTGTTTTAGAAATATGAGTATGACATCTCCCTAAATCTAAATAAGTTATTTTTTGCAGTCCATGAGGGAAAATTATTAGGGAATATAGTCTCTAAAGAAGGGATGTCAATTTATCTTGATAAAGTAAAATCAATATTTGCTCTTCCTCTCCCTATGAATAATAATTCCTTACAATCATTCTTTGGATAAGTAAATTTTGTGAGGAATTTCTTTTTAGAATTTGATCAAATTGTTAAACCTATTTTATAATTGCTCAAAAATAATATGGAGTTTAAGTGGACTAAAACAAGGAAGCAAGATTTTAAGGTGATCAATCAAGCCATTGCTATCACCCTAGTACTAGTGAACCCTCATTTTATCAAGGATTTCATTTTGTATTCCTATGGATCTAAGGAGAGCTATGCAATAGTGCTAACACATAAGAATGATGATGGAGAAGAAAATTCCATATTTTTTGGTGCCAAACTCTTCATGAGTACTAGAATAAATATAAATTTATTGAGAGATAAGTATTTGTAGTCATGAAATAATTGAATAAGTGCAAATAATACTTGGCTCAAAGTAAAACTCTTGTTTATATGGTACATTCAAATGTTAGAAGTTTCATCTGACAAGGAGAGCTGGGTGACAAGAGATTTTGATGGATTACCAAGATTCAATAATATGATGTAGAAATTCATCCTAAAAATATATTTGGAGGTATAGCATTATGTTAGGGAATGATTACAAAAGCATTCTAAGACCAGATATTAGCTTATCAGCCATCAACAACAAGACAGGATGAGGATAGTTCTTTAGAAGGTTTAGATTGGATTGATCAGTTGACAAGTTACTTCCAAATAGGAGTGTGCCCTCAAAATCTCAGTGATTCACAAAAAATGAGGTATATAATTCAAGCTTTTAAATATGTATTTTTACCTGAAGGGATATATAAAAGAAAACTTGATGGAATTTTTTAAATGTTTGAAAGACAACCAAAAACAAAAGGTCATTGAAGAATTTCTTGAAGGATTTTCAAGAGGACATTATTCAAGAATAGTTACTACTATGAAAATCATAAGTGTGGGTTATTGCTAGCCTACTCTCTTTGATGGCACTTTAAAATTAATTAGATCATGTGATAAGTGCTAGAGATATGTAGGGAGGAATATAAATGCTTCATTTTCCCTTATGCCTATCCAAGTAGAAGAGTCTTTCTAGTAGTGGGAATTAGATTTCATTGGAGTCATAAATCCTAACTCTTCAGTAGGTCATAAATATATTTTGATCACTATATATTACTTTACCAGATGGGTAGGTGCAATTCCAACCCAAATATCAAATCAAGATGTAGTGATAAAATTTGTTGAAATACTGATCACAAGGTTTGGTCTCCTTGAAGCCCTAGTATGTGATAATGGTCCATATTTCATAGGTGCAAGGTACATAGAATTTATAAATTGATATGGCATATGATTAAATAATTATTCTAAATTTTACCCTCAAGGGAATGGATTAGCAAAATCTACTAACAAAAATCTACTCAGAATCCTAAAAAGAGCATTGAAAGATAACAAAATAAGTTGGCACCTTCTCCTATAACAGGACTTGTGGGAAGATACGATTACTATCAAGAAATCAATAAAAACAACGCCTTATGCATTGGTGTATGGGAAAGAAGATATTCTATATACTCATCTAGAGATGTCTTCTCTAATATTATCTAGTCAATATGATGAATCACATCAGAATCCATTAGAGGCCAGATTGATGCATCTCCTATAGTCGAAAGAATAGAGAACCAAAGCATATGAAAGTTTTCAAAAGCACTCCATTGACACCGAATAATGGTTTGATAAGAAATCTAGATTTAGAAAATTCAAGGTTGGTGATTTATTCTTAAGATGGAATGTCAAAAGATACAAACCAAATAATCACCAGAAATTTAACTCTTTCTAGGATTGTCCATTCAAAGTAGTTGAGTTCAATGAGAACAATACTTTCCAACTTCAATATCAAGAAGGAAATTTACGCTACTCCCAGTTAATGGATATCATCTAAAGTCATACTTTGAGTAAAAAATTCCTTCTCATGTAATATATGTACATATTTGTATTATATTATATTTCCTAGATATTTTCTATATAGAGAAAAAATAGGGGTATTGGCTCATAACATGTTCCTAGTCAAATATCAAAGAGTCAAATCTAATGATATGTGCTATCTCGCTACGCATTCTATGTCACACCTGAAAAGAATAAAACAAAATTTGGGAGTGAGATACAATATGTTCTAGGCCATGAACAATAAACAAATTAGGCATCACTTATAAGATGCATCATTTTTTTTGTAAATTTGAAATTTGAAGCATGTGTCTAAGTAGTGGTTCATTTACCACATAAATGGAAGAGGGTATGCATGCAAAATATTTAAAGCTAGAATTCAATAGAGCTACATTTTGCAAAAAATTCTAAGTCCTTATAAGTATTAACATCTAGATGAAATGAATTTATGGAAGCGATCCAAAAGAGCAATTTTCAAAAGTTTTTGTAGAGATGGCACCTAAAGTTGTAAAGTGAGCTACCCAAAAATAAATTGGTGAAATTGTGTTTTATATTGATGAAGCAAAGATAATAGATGATATGAAAATGATATGGAGAACAAGAAATATACTCAAGCAAGAAATCGATAACAAATTTTAGTGACGAGAACCAATGACATTTCATGGTACTTGCACCATCCACTCTCTTTTATCATTTTATATATGTGATTTTGTACATCCCTATCCAAAATTTATTTCTTGAAGAACACAAGCTTATACTGAAAGGGGGGGTGAATATTATAGCGCCCACTTTTTACTTTCTTTCCAAACCAATATCAATTAGTGTCCTTAATTGCAATAACCAAATATAGCAGTGTGCATTAATGACATAGATAGCAATATTAAGCAAGTGCACAAATCACCACACACAATTGAGACACAATATTTAACATGGTTCCCCCAATGTGGGGTAGTCCACAAGATAATATCCTTATAATATTTCACAAAAAAATAGGGATCCTTATCCCAATACAAATGATTACTTTGATCTGCTCAAATCTAGGCTATCTTGATCTGCTCAGGTGGGATCCACTGATCTTCTTAGCTAGGCTATCCATTGATCTGCTCAACTAGGCTATCCACTGATCTACTTAGCTAGACAATCCATTGATCTGCTTATCTATGCTATCTACTGATCTACTCAGCTAGGTAATCCACTAATCTGCTCAGCTAGGCAATTCGAATCTACTCTGGTGGGATCTTCACTGATCTACTCAGCTAGGTAACTGGTGTTGGTATGTTTTTCTATTTATGTTCTATCTCTTTCACTGCTCATAAATCTACCTCAATGCCTTCTCACAAGGCTCAAATAATCCTACTCAAATGTTGTCCCAAATATGTACTCAAGGCCTTCACAAAAAGGCTCAAACAATCTTGCTCAAATGTTATCCCAAATCTGTACTCAAGGCCTTCACAAAAAGGCTCAAACAATCCTGCTCAAATGCTGTCCCAAATTTGTCCACAAATCTGTCCCAAAATCCTTCTCAAAGGCTCACTCAATCATGCACAAAATTTGCCTCAAATCTGTCCAAAAATTTTGTCCCAAAATCCTTCTCAAAGGCTCAATCAATCATGCTCAATTAGCACTCAAATCTCATCCACAAATCAACGAAGGCAAGGCTCAATGATGAACTCAACAATGAATGGCAATGTACTCTTCAATGGATGACAACAATGATCCATAATGATCTCAACAATGTATGACAACTACTCTCTCAAATGGATGATAACAATGCTCAACAATGAACTCAACCATGTATGAAAAATACTCTCTCAAATGGATGATAACAATGCTCAACAATGAACTCAACCATGTATGACAAATACTCTCTCAAATGGATGATAACAATTCTCAACAATGAACTCTCAAATATATGGTAAATGAGCTCTCTCAAATGGATGATAACAATGCTCAACAATGAATGACAAATATATGGCAAATGAGCTCTCTAATGAAAACCTCTCCAAGCAATAACAATGAGGAATTTAGCCAACCAAGGACAATATCCACAAGTGATAGCAATAGGTTCTCAATAATATCTCCCTCATGCAATGTCAATAAGCTCTTCAAGAAACAAGCACAACTCCCTCAAGCAAAGAGCTCTCAAATAGCCAACAATGATCTCCTCAAATGAAAGACAAATGTATCCACAAGTGACTAGCAAATGATCTTCTCAATGGTCTCAAATAGTGGCAATGTACTCAACAAGTAACCAACAATAATCTCCTCAAGCAATGGCAAAAACCTCCTCAATAATGGCAATACTCTCAATGAAATCCACTAAAGCAATAATGAACTCAAGCATCAATTTTATCCACAAAATTAATTTTCTAATCCATCCACTTCTTCTTAATAGCCAAGGCACATAATCAAGCAATTTGTCTTCAACTTCAAACCCTAACTCATGTGCATGTCTTCTAATTCAAGGTGGCAATTAACTAGGTCTCAAGTTCCTAGTTTAATTTCATAATTAAATCATGCACTAGAACATATAACAAATTCAACACTTTTCAACCTTATGACTCCCTAATTTTATTAATACATATAGCAAACACCTATGCTTTTTATTTTTAATTTCACACCTTATAACTCCACATACAACAATCACAAATATTTAACTTCAAACCTTATAACTCCCTAAGCACATACAACAATCATTTATTTTTACTAAATACCTTATAACTCCCTAGTTATAATAGAAATAATTTTCAATGCACCAAAACTTTGGCAATATCAAATATTACCATGCGCTAGAGATAAATACCTTTTTACGAAATGCCTTTGCCAAAATTAATGTGCCTTCACCATCTTCAAAATCGTTAATGCCTTGCCAAAAACAATGCACCTTCACACCTTTGCGGGAGTTGAACTTTGTTCCTCTCACTTAGTGTTGTGAAGCACTTACCACGTGGGCGTCAACCCACATTGGGATTTAATCCCAAACACCCAACTTTTCCTGCGCTCAAATCTGAAAACTCAAATTGCCTTCCTTAGAAAAATACTTTGCCCCTGGCGGGATTCGAACAACGAACCTGCCTTGTGCAAAGTTCGTGCACTACCAACTGTGCTATAGGCTCTTGCATGACATCACTTTCTCGTGCTCTTTCCTTGACCTTGCTCTCAAACGAAAAATATTTTTCTTTATTTCTTCATTGCTCCCCTTTTGATGATTCTCACTCATGCGCAATTATTCCCATCTCTTATAAACAAAGGTTTTACCTTTTATTTATATGCACCTCCATGCCTTCGAATGATGTCGGTGGATTTTATTAATCTCCCCAACCATTGCACGTCGGTGAATAATAAAATTCAACTTTAGACCTTAGAATTATTAAATAAGAATTTAATAATTCACCTCTTAACTTTGAATTGGGATATCTCCTTCATTCTTTTGAATTTTTCCATGAAAATTTTTGCACCTAGGTTTTATTTGAAAAACCTTTTCATCCATCATTATTTGGAGAAGTCTTAGCATAGTGGTTTTAATGAAAAACCCTTTCCAATGGTTTTAATAAAAACCCTTTCCATTGGTTTAAATAAAAACCTTTACCATTGGTTTTAATAAAAACCTTTACCATTGGTTTTAATAAAAACCATTAATATAATATTTAAAAATTAAATATTATATGCCTCTTGTGCCACAAAACCTTGTATACATCCATGCTCTCCAAAATATCATAAATTATTATTTATGAAGTGCTTTTGCCACCAAAACTCAATGTGATCCATGTGACATCAATGATCCATGTGACATCAATGACAACACAAAATAACTCAAATTGCCAACAATCTCCCCCTTTGTCATTGATGGCAACACATCTAATGTAAATCACCACAATCACTACAAAAACCATCTCTGAGAATCAAAAGTTCTCCCCCTGACTCAATACTCTCTATGGATGATGCTCCCCCTATCTCAATGCTCTCTTTGGATGCTACTCCCCCTAACTCAATGCTCTCCCCCTTACTCAAATATCTCCTCCTTTGACATCAATGGCAAAAGGGACACCTATGGGGCTAAATATATGACTCTTAAGCTTAGCCCCCCCCCACCATATTTTCTCTTGAGGTGATTAATTTTGGGGTGGGAGTACATTTACTCCCATATCACATTATTTATTTCCTTTGTTAACTTCCTTCCACATCTTTATGATATCCTTTTCTTGATGAGTTACTTGATCTTCTTGTCTTAAACATGTTTGGAATTGAGTCCTACACCATTTTGCAATATGTCCAAAATTATTGCAATTAAAAAACTTGATATTGTAGCCTTTGGATGGTGCCCATATCCTGAATTCTTTCTTGAAATAATTTCCATATCCATTCCTTTCTTGAACCTTGTATTGTGAAGTTATGTTTTCATAATCATTATGACCATGACTTCTGAATTGTGTATCTCTAAAACCAAAACCATGTTGCTCATTTTATTTGCACTGAGAAGCTCTATGACCAATCATGTTGCATAAGAAGCAATGTCCTTGAAAACCATACCTTCTTCCTTTGAAGTTCCTTCTAGCAAAATAAAACTTCTTTGATCCATAGACCCTATAGTGTATAGCCCTATGTCCAAATCCATTACAAGAAAAACAATGTCCTTGAAAAGCCCTTTTTTCATGCCTTGGTTCCTCATATATTTCTTGACCATTATCCTTCTGATCATTTTTTACTTATGCATTGTATCCTTGAACCTTCTTTGTAGTATCTAACTCCTCTTCCTTAATTTCTTCCTTGATTTCCTTTTCAAGAATTTATTTTTCTCTTGATTCACCTATCTCAAAACAAAATTCAAATCGGATGTTTGGGGCCATAGGAACTTTGAAACTTTCTTCATAAATATTAGGTGCTTCTGATGAGTGTCGTTAATCCCATCATTTAATCTCAATGATTTATCAATCCGGGGTGGTGTCCAAGGTTGTCTACGATAGAAGGTTAGGGCAGAGTACAATTCAAGCATTCAAATTTCAAGCATTTATTGGGTGAAGCAGATTTTGGTTTAGCCTTTTGGTGTCACACTAAACCTAGTCTGCAGAATGAAAACTAAATTAAATTGCAGGAATTAAAAACTAATTCTAAGTTGCAAAAATTTAAAGTTAACTACAAGTGCAGGAATTGAAATTGCTAATCTACTTTTGCAGAATTGAAATTGTTGAATTGAAATATTGCTAAAATGAAATCCTAAATTACATTTGTAGAATTGAAATCTAGTTTACTCTTGCAAAATTGAAATGATGCTTGGAAATGAAACTTATACTACAAACACCTGTCAATGTCTTGCCACAAAAGGTCGTCAATTTTCTGCTACAGGAATTGACAACAAAATGAAATCTGCTAAAATTGAAAGTTGTTGAAACATAAAAACATGGAAAGTAGGGAAAACAAGAAAATAAATGTCTAATCTAATTTGTCAGCTGACACACATATTGGCTGTACAAAAACATAATGAAGAAAACATAAATAACATAATACAAAATTAAAACAAGAAAATGAAATCTGGCAAGCAATCTGTTAATTTTGCTACAGCAAAATTATAGATTAAAACCTGCCATAAAATCCCTCCTTCTAGATCTGAAAGTGGGCCCATACTTCCTGATCTAGAAGGAGGTGAAAAACACTCCTTAACTAATTAAAAATTAGAACAAAATCTGACAAAAGAACTGCACTTTTATTACTCTAAAAATAACATTACAGTTATGTTGTTGCAGACTGTTACAAAGCTGAAAACTGCACTTATTTTTCTACTGCTTATTCTCTCCCTAAGCTCAACCGACATGGGAGCTATATTTTATAATCATCTAAAACCCATTTACACACAAAAATATTCTTGCAAATCAACTCCTATTATGCTGTAGTTATTTTTGGGTTTATTCTAGGAGAGGATTAACTGCTTCAATTGATCTTTTCCATGAGCTGTAGCTTTTGGTTGGCAAGGATGGCAGGGACAACTGTAGGATACTTTCCCTACATCCTCTCAATCTTCTTTCACCTTTTTCCACCATTAGAAAACCGTAAAAATTCAAATGGAGTAAATTCCCCTGTCATTCCAAAGATAAGCAAATTCTGCTCATTTCGAAGATCTTCAGAATAACTAGTTGTAGGTGCTCTTCAGGTTATTTTGGTTGCTTCCTTCAGGTAGATCATCTATTTCAGCTCTTAGGAAGTGGTTACAATTGCCTTCAATCTTCTCCATGTGTAAATTCCATGCCTTCCTTCATAGTGACAGGTGGCTGGAATTTGTATGGACTGTCACCTATTTTTCCAGCTGTCAAAACATGCCCAGTTGCCCTTTTGGAGTGCTCATAACTTGTGCCTCATAACTCCAATGTATACCAAATTGTATCCACATGTTCTTGGTTGTATGAAATACACTTGGTTCAATTTTCAGCTCTTAACTCTTCAGGAGTTGCTCCCAGCATCGTTGTCAAGTTGGCCTCTAACACATATTTTCACCAGAATTTCCAGCTATCAAAAAGTGTGAAACTGCCATTTTGCAGGCCCCATAACTTCCATATTACCTGTCCATATGCCCTAAAATTTGGGTCATGTGTTCTCTCTACTATGGAGTACTATTGGTATGAATTTGGTACCTTAAATCACTTTGGATCATTCCCAGTAGATCCACCAATGTTCCCCTTAACGCAGATTTGCACCTGTTAACAGCTCCAGAAAAGACTAAGGCATGAACATGATGTAACCTTCATAACTTTTTATCTACAACTCGGATTGACTTGCTTCAAAAATAAAAGTTGTAGTTCTCGATGAGAGGCATCTGTTCATGCCATCCTAATGTAATTTTACTATAGTTTTATTTGCTACTTAATCAACTGAAACAGTGCATAAAATGCTGAAAATAGTCAAAAACAGAGATATAATGTTCCTAACATAAAATCATGCAAACACTTAACAAATATATATTCTAATCAACTATTTGGCAATTAACTTTGTCATGTTTAGTAATATGGTAGTTTTTATATGTCAAACATAGTGTAAAAATGAGGCATTTCCAGGCCTCATCATCCCCCCTAACTTGAACTGATGCATGCCCTCATGCATCCTAGTAGGCCATAGTAATATGCAGGTTTTACCCTTGTGAACAACATCCTTTTCCACCTGCTACCTGAGAAATATCTCCTTGCTGCACTATACCAAGCATTTTGCAATTTCTACAACCTTGCAATTTTTTCAATTTTTGTAGTTGCAATTTTTCTTTTCTTCCTCTTTTTTTTTTATTCTGCTCTTTTTTTCTTGTATATATTTTTTTCATTTTCAACTTGCAACTCTTTGACTTCTGCACTTTCATCCTTCAATATTGCAATTTTTGCAATTCCTGTAGTTTTAACTCTTTTTTTGCCCTTCTACAAGTTTTAGTGTTGCAAGGTACCTCTTAAGGGCTTGGTATCATGTGATTCATCTTGCAATAGCCTTATTGTGGAACCATATTTGGCAGATGCACTACTACTGGTGGAATTTTCTGTTCTTAACAACATTTCAGCTTGAATGCCTATTTCTGTTGTTTGCACCTTTTGAACAAAATTGATAAAATTTTGATTTTGAAATGCTTGAGGGATGTACTTACATGTGGTAGAGCTTTAGGAACCTCAATATTTGATGTACCCTACTCTTTTTGCTATTCTGCAGCATTTTCAACAATTTTGGTATAGTTTCTGCTTATTCCAAAGATATCCTGCTTATTTCGAAGATATGCCTGTTTATTTCGAAGATGCATCAGAAAATGTAGAAATGGCATATTTTTCAAAATTTTGCTACAGATTATGTTGTGGAACCATCTCTAGGGTGTGTAAGCATTCCATAATATCAAAAATTCCTTCTCCATCCTTTTGTTTACTCCATGTCTATTTTGTTATTTTTGCACTTTTGAAACAAAATTGACAAAAAAATTGAATTTGAATATTTTTGGAGGGATGTACTACTTGTGGTGGGATGATTTTGAGCTTTAGGAACCTTAATATTTGATGTGCCCTACTCTTTTTGCTATTCTACAACATTTTCAGCAATTTTGGTACAGTTTCTGCTTATTTCGAAGATATCCTGCTTATTTCGAAGATGCATCAAAAAATGCAGAAATGACCTCATATGCAAAAGTTAGCTATAGATTCTATTGTGGGCCCATATCTAGTGTGTATAAGCCTTCCATAACATCAAAAATCCCCTCTCTATCCTTTTGTTTAGATGTTATTCTTCATTTTGTATATTGTTATTTTATTGCAACAGTAGTAAAACATAATCTTTAGGTGCATTTTCCAGATTATCTTCCTCAAATTTATGAGACAATTGTGAGATATAAACTTGCAGTTCTCCTTCTGAAACCTGCCCTACTAATTGAGATAGAATTGTTGCCATGTCTATCCCAAAATCAGGTTTTTGTATAGTTTTGAAGTTCTCATGCAACTAAGGGCAGAAGGGGGTGTTTCTTGACATTTTGAACATGTTCCATTTTCAACTTGCCAATATTGTATGAATAGTTTATGCCAAATACCGATTATCATACACTAAATGCTAAATGCTTACTATGACTTAAATGCAAGAAACACATACCTTGTTGTCCTAAAAATTGATCATGCACCTTACAAGTTGCTTCTGATGATTGTTAGCAAGCTATCTAAAAACATAAATATACACATGTGCAGTGTGAGATTTGTACAATGGTGGAGCAATGATGGGTGGATCAACAAGGCAATGCACACTGAAAAACCAGTTTTCATGCACACCAACTCAGCAGCACCTCAAGGAGGTTTTCACTACTGAATTATTCTTTTTTTCTTTTTTTCATCTTTTTTCATCAAAAGAGGTTGCCATTTCTGGTTTTCAACCAACTTCTATCATTTTTTTTTCAAGTGCCTCAATAAAAGAGAATGTCTCTCATGAGGCTACAATGAGAGAGAATGTCTCTCACTCTTATTTGGATAAGAACAATCCTTATTCTACAAAAACATGTCAATATTTGTATGAAAACACCATCTTTTTCTGCTGAAATCTGCAACAATGATGCAACCTTCCTTTCTAGATGAGCAGTAAGAATCTGCTTATGTCATTATTTAACTTCTTATTGCTAGAAATGAAGTACTGACTTCATTGTTCCTCCTCCATGCTGAAATTGATGCTTGTCCTCATGTATCCCCATTTTGTGGGACATGCCTTTTGCTGCAATTTTTTTCTCTCTTCTCTTTTTCCTCTTTTCTTTCTCTTTTTTTTTTCAAATTTTTCTCTTGTCTTGCTTGTGCCCATGAAGTTCACAAACAAGATTATTCTCTTTTGCTTTTCTTGTATTTTTTTCGTTTTCTTTTTGTCAAACTTTTTATCATCAATCTGAATCTGACATGGAAGAGAAATTCTCTTCCATCATGTGTACATCCAATGAAATCTGCTTCAAGAACCCCTCCTTAGTTAATGGTGCATGGTATACCCAAAGGCAATGTCCATTCACCACTAGCTTCCTTCATGAATCACCAATGGGAGAAAGAAGCACTGCTCCATATCTAAAAACTTCTTCAATCAAGTGTTGTTCAGGCCTCCTAGTCTACAAAATATTGTCAATCTATACTTGAAACAATTCAATACCAATTCTCAAATATGTTAAATGCATACATCAAGATGAAATCTTGACATACCCTTGTAATTCCATGCAAAGGGATTGAAATATTGTTTCAAAACAACAAACAATTTCAGCCAGCTAATAATGTTCAAGAATTTTCTTGGTTGTACTTCAATTTGTTTCATTCCTAGGAGGACAGAATTTACCCTTAATGGAAGTAAATTTTCTATGTGCAAATTTTCTAGTTTTTCTCCTTTATCCAAGGCTAATTTTTGTGTGTCTGGACTAAAGGGTTTTTGTGTATCTCCATTGACTTTTATCTCTTCAAGCTCAGGTAAGTTCTTGTTTGAGCACAGTTGGATGTTGTTGCAGTCAATAACATTTCCTACAAGTTTTTTTTATCAGATTCAACTACATAGACAGGGGTTGCCTGTCTTGTATTATTTAGACTGACCACAAGTTGGGCTAGAAGTGGTGGTTCTTCCTCTACTAGTGGTACTTATGAATCTACCTCCTATCATAAGGTATATTCATACATCCTGATCAAACTTCAAAAAGCAAAAAAGACAATTTAACTAAACATGTTTTTGGTTTGCACAACAAAATAGGAAGTGTACAACTTAGCAGATCAACTACTTGTAAGGTAGGATCACCTCTAATGAGATCAACTATTGTCTTTGTAGGCTAAGAATTGCTAGGTTGCGGTTTAGCATGGTAAAACCTTAACAATATTTAAGCAATAATGGCAAAACTCTAGGATCATCGTTGAGTTGTAAACTTCTATTTTGATTGTGCAAAAGTTTTGTGATAATTTTTTTTTAACAGACTCAGCTTACATAGACAGGGGTTTCCTGTCCTGTATTATTCATATTGGCCACAAGTTGGGCTGGAGGTGGTGGTTGATTTACTTGCCTGGTTTGTTGTTGTTGGGATCTCTCTTTGAGAAGAATTCAGACTAGGCAACAAATTTTGCATTTTTGAGTTGTGGAAGTAAATGGCATTCATCAGTGATATGTCCCTATGAACAAATGCTACAGGTAGTTGATATGGTTGTTTTGTTCAAGGGATAGTCTTGTATATCTACCATGATATCTTCCCAACACCTAGTACAAATTTTTTTATACTACCCTGATGATATGGATATAAAAAGGGCAGTACTAGCAGATGGCTCCTCTAAATTTTTCAAGAGATCTTATGTTTCCTGATAATGAGTATGATGAGTTCTTTCAATTTTTATCAAGAATTTCAAACATAGGCAATTTAACCCCCAAGTGTGAAGATCACCTCCCTGTGGTTGCTTGTTTTCTAAATGGACTGATATGCAACTATCAATAATTATTATTTATACCAACTATTACATTCAAATTTTACTCTGAACTTCATAACTTAGCACAATAATAATTGTAGAAACCAAAATATAGTGCCCTTTAGTTCACATTCACCACCTCACCATCAAATCCTACATAATAAATATATATGCCTAAGTTCTAACTTAGGGATATAAAATCTTGTACAACATTATATTTTCCTAATTTATTTAATTAGGAAAATCACCCTAGGATACCCTGTCTACCCATTGGATATGTGTCCTAAACATCTCACCCAGTATACCTACCACATCTCACCCACTTTTGTCCCCTTTATCCTTGCACATGAGACAGATTCCCAACACCCATGCCACAAATCCTTTGTTGTTGTCCCCTTGTCCCTTCACATAAAACAACATCCCACATCCCACTCCACTTGGAGCCACATCACCCTAGTTAAGTGAGCCACGTTGAGTGACTCACTGTAACTACCCCTTCCACTTGGTAGTCCAGATTTACCACTTGGTAAGTTAGGCTTACCACCTCACATTCCCCTCCAAAGCCCCAGGAAGCCTATAAAGGCACCATCAATCCACTAAAAAAAAGGAGCTAAATTTGTGTACCGAAAGACTATTAGAATAAACTCAAAATCGATGAGAAACTGAGAGCGTGAGCTCGATTGTGACTATTGGCATGCATACCGATGCGACCTATCATCTCAGCTAAAACCACCTGCTCGTGGTTATACAGTAAAAAATATGCATTCATGGTTTTACAATCGTAGGTCCATGATTTCCAGTTTGCAACTACATTTTTGTGGTTCTACAATCTCGAACAGGTTTTTATTGATAGAGATAAGCAATTGAAAATGTTGAGCAAGGCTTTTATTTATTAAATATTTTATGTTATCTTCTTTTCATATATACATATCAGTGATAGGTTTATGCGTAGCATTGGGTTTACCTATTTACTATACAGGTGCTATTAATTCTCTTTACTGGTTTTGTATGTGCACAGGTAATAGGTTCCTTGGATAAGTTGTTGAAGTTGGAGTGGTTCCTTGCTAGATACCAAAGCCCACTCACCCCTTTGAAGTTGTAACAAAGGAACGAAGAACACCACACCCTGCAAAAGATCCAAAAGATCTCCCCTCCTCCATGAAAGCATTGGATATCAGATAGACAAGAAGAAGCATTGTAACATTGCTCCCAAAATGCTTGGGGCAATTCAAAAATCCTTTTTGTAAGACAATGTATCACCATTAATACAAAAAGGGGCATTTTGGCAAAATTACTTCTTTGTTTTTATTTAAATAAATTGTGTTCAATTATTTGGTTACATAAATGGCGATCACGGTGGGACAATTCAAAATTCCTTGTAGCACATTGTATCACCATTAATACAAAAAGGGGCATTTTGGTAAAATTAATTCTCTCACTATTTTTATTTTGGTAACTATTATTTTGTTTAATAAATACAAGCCTTGCTCAACATTACACAAGCAACATGCCTCTTTTGTTTAATAACTGAACTTGTTTAATTTTTCCAAAATGCCCCTTTTTGTATTAATGGTGATACAGTGTGTTACAAAAAGGATTTTTGAATTTCCCCAAGTGTGTTCGGAGCAACCACATCCATAGGATTTCCAAATACCAAATATTGAATTTAAAGGAGAAGAGGATCCCTGTGAGCACATAACAAGATTTGTGAATGCATGCTTCAGAATCAAAAGCAACAATGCATTGCTATTACATACATTTCCTCAAACATTAGGGGGAGAAGCCCAAGATTGGTACAACCACCTGCCACATCAAAGTATTTTTACCTTTGAACAACTAGCGGACCAGTTCTTGGAAATATTCACCCTAAATGTTAGAAAACAAACAACATTGACTGATTTGATTTATCTAAAACAATATGACGATGAATCAATCTATGAATTTGGCAATAGATGGAGATCAGTCATGATCAAGTTACCATTTTCACTCCCTATGCCAGAGATAATATGAATGTTCATGAAGAGTTTTGGTAGACACATATCTTCATTGCTACAGCTACAACAATATAGAACATTCGATGAGGTACTCACCCAAGCAAAAATGATTGAAGAAATCAAAATTCAAAAAGGTGATATTATGCCTAAAAAGAAAGAGTGGGAGAATAAGAATCAAAATAGGAATAACCATAGTCATTCCAAGACTGCATAGGTTAATTAGATAGTTTTGAACCAACCACAGTCATTCCAAGACTGCACAGGTTAATTAGATAGTTTTGAACCAACCACAGTCAAATCAACTAGCTCAAACACAAATCCAACAACCCCAACAAAAACAAGCACAAAAATTGAATTATCAAGTGGTTCCACCCCCATAGGAAGCACAAAATCATACACAACCTGCGAAAAGGCAACGACATCATTTTAATCCAAAAATAAATTACACACCAGTACAAGAGCTATATTCATTAGTATTTCAGAATTTTTATGTGGAAAAACTTTTTAATTTACTGAAAATGAAACATAATGATCCTAACAAACCAAAGACAAAATGTTATAAAGAACACCTCTTTTGCATCTATCATAGAAAAACAGGACATGATATTTAAGTTTGTCATGGATTTAAAGGAATTGTGCAAGATTTATTGGAAGTGGGTACAATCAAAGTTGACAACCCACTAGCCCAAAATAACCAAAACATAAACATATATCAGACACCTTTGCCACATCAACAGGTAAATCAACAATCGACGGGAGCATCAACTTCTATAATTCCTCCCAATTAGGTTAATTATGTGTCTCAACTGCCACAAGGTTTTGTAGGCGCTATTAGTATAGTTACCCATGGACAAAGGTAAGCTTATCGTACAACTGAGGCTTTGATTACATCATCAAATAATGTGCCCATACAACTTAGATCGAGTGGGCCACCATCACCTTTCCACAATCACTCTTTTGTTACACTGAATAGCTGGTTAACACAGATTTTGAATATGGCTTCAGCAAAATTGTCAATTTATGAACTAATACAACAATCAACACCTCATAGGGAAGAATTGATGGAAATTTTAAAGTCTATTCAAGTACAATCAAAAGACCCCAATGCATTCAATTCCTTTGTGGGTAGTGTGCAAAAGTGCATGGAACCCTCGATAGTATTCTATGAATTTGATGAAAAACAAATATCAGTAGATTCACCTGATCCACCATTGCACATAGTAGCTCACATTGACAGGAAACCCTTCAAGAGAGTGTTTATTGATACCGATTCTTAAATCAACATCATTACCACACCTGCCATGATGAAGCTCAATGTCCCATCATCTCACATCACAACATCCACATTCACTCTTAGGGCATTTAATGACACTTTATGCTTAATATTAGGGAATGTTCTCCCCGTCACTATGGGGTTGAAAAAAATACATGTTCTCTTTCACATATTGGAAGGGGAAATGCAATATAACATACTTCTTGGATGCCCTTAGATCAAGGAAATGAAGTGTGTGCCTTCAAATTTGCATAAATGCTTAAAATAAGTGCATGAAGGCAAGGTACATTGCATACTAGCTAACACTGAACCTTTCAAATACTGTAACTTTATTTCAAATCCATATGAGCCATTGCTTCCATCAACACATCTAACTATCCAACCACTAGTCATTAGAACCATTTTATCCAACACCACATCATAAAAAGCACCCATTCCATAAGAGTTGCCTATAGTTGACCTAGCTTTTGCATCCAAAAGCGTTAGCTCAGTGCATCCTTCAAAAACTACATTTCATTTTCAAATTACACCCACCCATCCTGCTAATCAATTGCCAACTCTATCTAGTACACTTCCAGATTCAAAGCCACCATTAACATTCAAAGCATAACCGACATCATAAACCACTATTTTACAGTCATTAGAACCTGTAGTCTCACAAATAGGGCCACCTATTAGAGATAATCGACCACCGCCAATAGAGCCAAGAGCTAATGCTCAAGAATCCTCTTCATCCATCGAGCCATTAGCCACACAACCATCTAAAGTTATAGTACATCTCACCAATCCAAGTATTGGTGCATACATTATTGAAATTGTCATAGTTACACCACCTATTGAGTTATTCAGAGATTACGGTCACCCTCGTGACCCACCTTTAGCTATTGGTGATATATATATATATAATGGGTTCTCAAACAAATGCAATCAATTTCATATATAGAGGGTGGATTCTTCATCGGACCTACTTCCTCAAAATGACAACTCTTTACAAGAATTTAATGAAAACATTGATTATCTATCGAACCCAAGTTTCCCAGTCAGATATTTTTGAAGGGTTAGTTGGCAAGGACATGGACTTGGAAGACATGAACAAGGTCCTCACCACATTATTAAACCAGAATATAGAGAACCAAGTGATTGCTCAGGTCTAGGTTATAAATATTCCATCACAAGCTCTTCGCTTAATCAAGATTTCCAAGAACTTGACATAGAATGCGAACAAGAGGAGAAAAAGAGTGATGATGAGGATGAACCTAATTATGAGAATGAACCTAATGATGAGGATGAAAAAATAGAAAGTAGATACCAAATCTACAATTTTTACCCTCGAGAGCAAGCCTTACAATGAGAAGCAGATTATGAAGACCCTACTAAGATGGCATACCTTATGCAAGATCTTGAGCCACTAATACTAGGACCTCATACAAATGGTAATGGCTTCTAGATGAGTGATAGTGATGATGATGAAACTGAAATTATTTTCATCAACCATGCTCTTGAGATACAAGCCAGGAGAATGCTCCAAGCTAAAGCATGTCCTGAATGGCTTAATAAAGAATAAGAAGAGCCTCAAGAAGAGATAATATATGGAGAAACCATGCAAAGAGATAATTGGTATCAAAAGAAGTTTCCAATAGACCGTACACTTTTTTGTCTAAACAAAGAGCGTGAGGATCCTGAACTAGAAACTCCTCCATCACATTGGAAAAGAATACAGCAAAACCAATCACACACATTAGGTCAGTTGCAACCTAGATAATATGAGTAATCAATTATTGAATTGCATCCACCTCATTTCCATCAAGTCAACATGATTTCTATTTATTTTCTCACCCACTCCGTAATCCATATGATGAGACAAAACCGATCTATATCGACACTAGTCTCATAGCCATGGATAGGATTTCATCCTCACCATCCAATATTGAATTCATCCTATCCAAAGAGTTTTTGCCCTATAAATGGGTAATCTCACCACAAATTTTGGTGATCTCTGCATCCTTAGCAGCTAGAGCAATGCTGCTAGGTCCAACACATGACTCATCCACCTTAGCCTGAATATGAATCACATCACCCTGATATCATGCTAACTCGGCCTTCACTCGACCCAGCTCCAAATCTAGGCTATCTCACTCAGCTTGGAGAATCCCCCACTCCTCCTTTGATCGTCAAGGAGGTGCACCCTCATCATCATCACCACCACCCTCCTCAGGTTTATGAGCATCCATAACTGTGTCAACTCTCGGAGAGCTACCACATTGGTTCTTCACCAACCAAGGAACCCATCCATCCACATCTACATCATCACCAATACCATCATCATCTACGATGACACTAGGATTCCATAGAGGCTGAATCACAAACCACACATCATACTCAGAAGTCATTCCAGCATCATCCAAGTCAAGCACCTCCAAGTCAGAGTCATCAATAGGATCATCGACTCACCAAAATTCAAGAGCAATAGGCAACCCCAACTCATCACCCCATCGCCAGTACATAACAAGTACATTAAGAACATATTGAAAAAGCCCAAACTACCATAGTACATGAGAGAATTGGATAAACTCCATATCACTCAAATGAATGCCAACAACCCATCGTCCTCGCCTAATGTGATGAAGCTCTACTACATATGTCACCCAATCCAAACCCCTCCAAGGCCACCAACACATCAAGTCCCTATTTAGAGAACTCAAGATATCTCTGAAATTTGAAGCACTCGCAACAAATTGACTGACCTCCTCACTGAGTAACCATCTGTATGCCCAAGGAGAGATGGCATCCATGCCACAAGGTAAACCATCTGGACGATCAATGATAATATGCTCCCAACACCAAATATGGATCAACAAACTATAGTCCAGACCCTTATGCCCATATATCTTCACCTCATAGAGATCACTGTAAACCTCATAGAGAAGAGTGAGAGCCTAGGCTAACCGATGAGGATCAGCTATCAAATCTAGAATAATAGGCACCTGGTTCCACGGGATCCTCGATCCCATGGAATTGGGCAACAACATGTTGCTCAATATGTACATCATGAAGATAGGTAATGCACACAAGCTACTAGTTGTAAAGAGATCCAAATATGCAATGTTGCCCCTACTGCAATTAGTGTCCCACATATCATTGAACAAAAGGAATAGAGTCTTCTTTTTGTCAAGTCCAACTTGAACGGTAGGAACCTCGATAGGAACATGAAATATACAGTAGATATCCTCGAGAGTGATAGTCAGCTCCCCTATATGGAGCTGAAATGTGTCCCTATATGGATCCCAATGCTCAACAAGTGCCGAAATGTGATCCTCATCAACTCAAACGGTGCCTAAATGCCCACAACCATCTAAACCAATGGTCTGAAGTAGATTCCAATCATCATCAAAAAGTGTTTTCCGCACTTTCTGAATGGTCCTCGACCACCTATGCTAAGCATCAAGAAGCTTAACCTGAAAAGAAAACATATTAAAAAATAAAAATTAGCACAACATGCTAGAAATAAAAGCAAAAACAAAAAAAAATTACCTATGCATGGTAATAAACAAAAAAAGAATTTTTTTTACCTACCCTAGGTAATAAAAGCAAAAACGAATTTTTTTTACCTATGCATGGTAATAAACAAAAAAAAAAAGGAAAAATTTTACCTACCCTAGGTAATAAAAGCAAAAATGAAAATTTTTTACCTACCCTAGGTAATAAAAGCAAAAATGAAAAAATTTTACGTATGCATGGTAATAAACAAAAAAAGAAAAATTTTACCTACCCTAGGTAATAAAAGCAAAAATGAAAAAAATTTACCTATGCATGGTAATAAAAACAAAAAGAATTTTTTTTTACCTACCCTAGGTAATAAAAGCAAAAATGAAAAACTTTTACCTATGCATGGTAATAAACCAAAAAAAGAAAAATTTTACCTACCCTAGGTAATAAAAGCAAAAACAAAAAAAAATTACCTATGCATGGTAATAAACAAAAAAGAAAAAAAATTTACCTACCCTAGGTAATAAAAGCAAAAATGAAAAAATTTTACCTAGGCATGGTAATAAACAAAAAAGAATTTTTTTTTACCTACCCTAGGTAATAAAAGCAAAAACAAAAAAAAATTACCTATGCATGGTAATAAACAAAAAAAAAAAAAATATTAAAAATTACCTACCCTAGGTAATAAAAGCAAAAATGAAAATTTTCTAACCTACACTAAGTAATAAAAAAAAAAAAATACCTACCCTACGTAATAAAAGCAAAACAAAAATTTTCTAACCTACACTAAGTAATAAAAAAAAAATGAAAAATTTCTACCTACCATAAATAATAAAAACAAAAAAAAACAAAAAATTAAAAATAACAAGAAGTTCATTGCCAGCCCCTCTTAATGAGCAAACAATAATAATTTACCAGCCCCACTTAATTATCAAACAAGCAAAACAAAAAATAAAGGTCAAATAGCCTACCTCTGCAAACCGACCATCAACTTCCGCTCTAGTCGAGCCACCACCACCGCTCCCCTCGCCAACCTCCATCTCACTCATCACTTCAACCAATAAACCAATGACAACTAGCAGAATGATTTTGAAAATGACAACAGCCTATAAATAGTTGCTTTTAGCTGTGAAAAATGTGTGCCCGTGTTTTCCACAATGCGTGAAAACACAACTCGTGTTTTGAGGCACAAAACACGAAAACATGATTTCATAAAGAAAAACGTAAATCCGCGTTTTTTGCCAAAATAATTGTAAGTTAGCTATTTCAAAAAAAAAATACAATCCACCTAATCATCTAGAGTGAAACTCGTATCTAGTGGATTATCCTATACACCTAGCGGTTGCAGCGACTAGCAATCCATGCAATCCGGTTGGATGGGTAAATCACCATAAGGAAGCTCATTCAAAAATTGCAACAAGCAACAATGAATCAAGACGATAGGTCCCTAAATCTATGAGCTTAAATGTGTTCAAAAATAGATTTGACAAGGTAATCCTACAACACCTTTCGTTGGGTCAAAATCGGGACAACAAACAACAATTTGGTAAAATCAAAAACCACTTGAGCATCAAATCCTTGATGACTGGTTCCTTAAACCCATCATTTGGAAGGAATTGCTAAAGTCATAGTGGATGAAAACTCAAAGAGTGGTCATATTTTTACCATGTATTCTACACATTAATGAAACCAAAAGCAAAATTGTAATAACACAAATAATCTCGAGCTTGGGGTACAAAGAAATCAAGAAAAAATTCATTAATAATATCAACATCATTCAATAAACAACCCACTTTCAACATCTATATTTTGTCAATTGACTTATGGGTGTCAACCTTTACCCAATCGTCAATTGAGGGGGTAAGCAAACAAATCAAAAATTTTAAATTCATTCATTGTGTGTGTCAAAGATAAATGAACCCATTCATCCAATAAAGTTAGATGTCATTAGTTTTTGCACCGCATTGTGTTGTACACAACACGATACAAAAATGGGCAACTATAGACACCAAAATCTAGCGCCCTTTAGTTCACATTCACCACCTCACCATCAAATCCTACATAATAAATATATATGCCTAAGTTCTAACTTAGGGATATAAAATCTTGCACATCACTTAATTAGGAAAATCACCATAGGATACCCTATCTACCCATTGGACATGTGTCCTAGACATCTCACCCAGCATCCCTGCCATATCTCACCCACTTTTGTCCCCTTTGTCCTTACACATGAGATAGATTCCCAACACCCATGCCACAACTCTTTTGTTGTTGTCCCCTTGTCCCTTCACATAAAACAACATCCCACATCCCACTCCACTTGGAGCCACATCACCCCAATTAAGTGAGCCACACTGAGTGACTCACTGTAACTGCCCCTTCCACCTGGTAGTCCATATTTGCCACTTGGCAAGTCAGGCTTGCCACCTCACATTCCCCTCCAAAGCCTTAGGAAGCCTATAAAGGCACCATTAATCCACCAAAAAAAGGGAGCTAAATTTGTTTACCGACAGGATATCGAAATACACCCAGACCCGACAAGAAACTAAGAGCGTGAGCTCAATTGTGATCATTGGCACGTATCTCGAGGCAACTTGTCATCTCAGCTAAAACTACCCACCTGTGGTTCTACAGTCAAAAATGTGCATTCACGTTTTTACAATTGCAGTTATGTAGTTTCCAGTCCACAACCGCGTTTTTGTGGTTCTACAGTCCCGAATAGGTTTTTATTGACAGAGATAAGTAATTGAAAATGTTGAGCAAGGCTTGTATTTATTAAACATTTTATGTTATCTACTTTTCATATATATACATATCAGTGATAGGTTTATGCATAGCATTGGGTTTACCGCTTTACTATACAGGTGCTATTAATCCTCTTTACTAGTTTTGTATGTGCGTAGGTAATGGGTACCTTGGATAAGTTGTTGAAGCTGGAGTGGTCCCTTGCTAGATACCAAAGCCCACTCACCCCTTTGAAGCTGTAACAAAGGAACGAAGAACACCACACCCTACGGAAGAGCCGAAAGATATCCCCTCCTCCATGAAAGCATTGGATATCATATAGACAAGAAGAAGCATTATAACATTGGTCCCAACATGCTTGGGGTAATTCAAAAATCCTTTTTGTAACACACTGTATCACCATTAATACAAAAAAGGGCATTTTGGAAAAATTACTTCTCTCTCTCTCTATTTTTATTTAAATAAATTGTGTTTAGTTCTTTGGTTACAATAATTTTTTGACTGATTTTACCCTCTAACAACACCATGATCATTGAAAATGGTGCAAAAATGATGAGTTTTGTTAATCTCATCATTTAATCTTAATTATTTATCAATCTAGGGTGGTTTCCAAGGCTTTCTACGATAGAAGGTTAGGGCAGAGTACAATTTAGGCATTCGTATTTCAAGCATTTATTGGGTGAAGCAGATTTTGGTTTAGCCTTTTGGTGTCACACTAAACCTAGTCTTCAGAATGAAAACTAAATTAAATTACAAAAATTGAAAACTAAATCTAAGTTCAGAAATTTAAATTTAGCTACAAGTGCAGGAATTGAAATTGCTAATCTACTTTTGCAGAATTGAAATTGTTGAATTGAAATTTTTCTAAAATGAAATCATAAATTATATTTTCAGAATTGAAATCTAGTTTACTCTTACAAAATTGAAATGATGCTTGGAAATGAAACTTATACTACAAACACCTATCAATGTCTTTCCACAAAAGGTCGTCAATCTTCTGCTACAGGAATTGATAGCAAAATGAAATCTGCTGAAATTGAAAGTTGCTAAAACATAAAAACATGGAAAGTAGGGAAAACAAAAAAAATAAATGTCTAATATAGTTTGTCAGCTGTCACACATATTGGTTGTACAAAAATATAATAAAGAAAACATAAATAACATAATACAAAATTAAAATAAGAAAATGAAATCTGGCAAGCAATCTGTTAATTCTGCTATAGCAAAATTACAGATTAAAACCTGCCATAAAATCCCTCCTTCTAGATCTAAAAGTGGGCCCATACTTCCTGATATAGAAGGACGTGAAAAAAACTCCTTAACAAATTAAAAATTAGAACAGAATCTGACAAAAGAATTGCACTTTTATTACTCTAAAAATAACATTATAGTTCTTCTGTTGCAAATTGTTACAAAGCTAAAAACTGCACTTATTTTTCTACTGCTTATTCTCTCCCTAAGATCAACCGACATGGGATATATATTTATAATCATATAAAACCCATTTACACACAAAAATATCCTTGCAAATCAAGTTCTATTATGCTATAGTTATTTCTAGGTTTATTCTAGGAGAGGATTTACTACTTCAATTGATCTTTTCCATGAGCTGTAGCTTTTGGTTGGAAAGGACGGTAGGGACAGCTATAGGATACTTTCTCTACATCATCTCAATATTATTTCACCATTTTCCACCATTAGAAAACTGTAAAAATTCAAATGGATTAAATTCCCCTATCATTTCGAATATAAGCAAATTCTACTCATTTCGAAGATAAGCAAATTCTGCTCATTTCGAAGATCTTCAAAATAACTAGCTGTAGGTGCGCTTCAGGTTATTTTGGATGCTTCCTTCAAGTAGATCATCTATTTCAACTCTAAGGAAGTGGTTACAATTGCCTTAGATCTTCTCCATGTGTAAATTCCATGCCTTCTTTCATAGTGACAGGTGGTCGGAATTTGTATGGACTGTCACCTGTTTTTCCAATTGTCAAAACATGCCTAGTTGTCCTTTTGGAGTGCTCATAACCTGTGCCTTATAACTCCAATGTATACCAAATTGTATCCACATGTTCTTGGTTGTATGAACTACACTTGGTTCAATTTTCATCTCTTAACACTTCATGAGTTACTCCCAGAATCGCTGTCAAATTGACCTCTAACACAGATTTTCACTAGAATTTCTAGCTATCAAAAAGTGTGAAACTGCCATTTTGCATACCCCATAACTTCCAGATTACCTATCCATATGCCATAAAATTTAGGTCATGTGTTATCTCTACTATGTAGTACTTCTGGTATGAATTTTTTACCTTAAATCACTTTGTATTATTCCCAGTAGATCTGCCAATGTTACCCTTAACGTAGATTTGCACCTGTTAATAGCTCCAGAAAAGACTAAGGCATGAACATGATGTAACCTTCATAACTTTTTATCTACAGCTCGGATTGACTTGCTTCAAAAAGCAAAGTTGTAGTTCTTGATGAGGCATTTTTTCATGCCATCCTAATGTAATTTTACTATATTTTTATTTTCTACTTAATCAACTGAAACAGTGCATAAAATGCTAAAAATAGTCAAAAATAGAGATATAATATTCCTAACATAAAATCATGCAAACAATTAACAAATATATATTCTAATAAACTATTTGGCAATTAAATTTGTCATGTTTAGTAATATGGTAGTTTTTATATGTCAAACATAGTGTAAAAATGAGGTATTTCCAAGCCTCATTAGCTTCCTTCCTTTCATATTTTAGAACTTCCTTTCCTTTTGAGTGTGATTCCCCAAATCTTAAATATGAGACCTTTGGTTCTTTGGAACCTTCCTCTTCTTTTTATTCATTTGTATTAAATAG
Source organism: Wollemia nobilis (assembly GCA_028583015.1). NCBI lineage: Eukaryota > Viridiplantae > Streptophyta > Pinopsida > Araucariales > Araucariaceae > Wollemia > Wollemia nobilis. The sequence goes on from JAQPPZ010017235.1 coordinate 22,851,296, forward strand.
AAAATTGGCATCCATCTCTATTGTATCTGAAATACATGTTTCCTTCTTAGTGAAAATGTCTTGACCTTTTGAGTCATGTGATGGATCAAACTTCTCAAGTATAGAACATCTCAATTCTTTTAGATTCTCCTTAACCACTTGTATTTTCTCATGGATATCATTGAATTCTTCTTTTAGATCAACTGAGACATCTGTCTTTCTTACAATATTCTCTTGTTTAACTTCTTCTATTTTGAGTGAGTGTTCTTCTTCTACTTATTTTATCCCATAGAAAAACCCTTCTTCATCTTCACTATCACTAATATCATTATAATCTTCTATAGAAAACAAACTTTCATGATTTATTTGACCATGCTTATTTCCTTTATGTGTCATCTCATCTTCACTATCACTGAAGCCATTGTAATATATTGATTTGTGATCTCTTTGACCATACACAAAGCATTGTTATCTTTCACCTTCTATTCCTAGGAATAGATGTTCTTCCTTTTCATCATCTGACTTGTCTCTATCGTTGTGATATGAGCTATCACTTGCTTCTTCAATGTAGAAAGTTTACTTTGTCTTATGAAAACTTTTCTTCTTCTCGTTCTTGCTTTGCTTGTACCTGTCGTATTTGTCATGGTTATGCTTTCCATCTTATTTTCTTCTATGACCTTATTTTTTATCATCATTGTTTTCTTCATGTGGACACTTGTTTGCATAGTGATCGTAATCACCACACTTGTAGCATTTGACTTTCTTCCTATCCTTATAATTTCTTAAGTCATTTTTTCTTTTGATGAAGTTAGCTTCCTCATCATTATCTGAATCTCTATTTGTCTCTGAAACTTTCCCTTTCTTTTTCTCTAAAGCCTTGAATGCAATTTCTTTTATTGGAACTTGATGCTTACTTATCCTCATCTCATAAGTTGTGAGAGTTCCTTGTAGTTATTCCATTATTAGCTTGTTGATATCCATTATTTCTTCTATTACTGAAACCTTTGCATCATACTTCATGGGAAGTGATCTCAAAACCTTTTGAGTAACATCTGATTCTTTCATCTCAAATCCTAGACCTCTCATGGTGTTAGCAATATCATCAACTCGAAATAAAAACTTTGCAATATCTTCAAAATATTACATTTTCAATTCCTCGAATATTTTTCTATGAGTTTGTAGTTTTGCCAAATTTACCTTGGAATCTCCTTCATAGGTATTCTGCAACTTGGTCCACATTTCATTAGCTCAATTACATACCATAACTTTTGCAAAATTTGTCTCATGTAGCCCACTCAGAATGCAATTCATTGCCTTTGCATTGATCTCAACCAATTTCTTGATAGTCTATCTGTCTCAAGATCACCTTCAATGTTATACTCTTTTGCAACCATATAACATACCTCATATCCTTGTGATATCAAGTAGTTCTTCATTCTCATGCTCTAGAAAGCATAATTTTTATCATCAAATAGTGAAGCCTTACTTGTAGATGATCCATTCTGTGAATCCATCTATGTTCTTATAGAATCTGCCCTCAAGTTGTTAGCCTCTCAAAAATAACCCGATCTGATACCAATTGAAGAACACAAGCTTATACTGAGAGGGGGTGAAAAATATAGCACCCACTTTTTACTTTCTTTCCAAACCAATATCAATTAGTGTCTTTAATTACAATAACAAAATATAACAGTGTGTATTAATTACATAGATAGCAATAGTAAGCAAGTGCACAAATCACAACACACAATTGAGATACAAGATTTAACGTGGTTCCCCCAATGTTGGGTAGTCCACATGATAATCTCCTTATAATATCTCAAAAATAAATAGGGATCCTTATCTCAATACAAATGATTACTTTGATCTACTCAAAGCTAGGCTATCTTGATCTGCTTAGGTGGGTTCCACTAATCTGCTCAGCTAGGCTATCCAATGATTTGCTCAACTAGGCTATCCATTGATCTGCTCAACTAGGCAATCCACTAATCTTATCAGCTAGGCCATCTACTGATCTTCTCAGCTAGGCAATCCACTAATTTTCTCAACTAGGCAATCATGATCTGCTTAGGTGGGCTCTTCACTAATTTGCTCAGTTAGGAAACTGGTGCTGGTATATTTTTCTATTTTTTTCTCTCTTTCACTGCTCATAAATCTACCTCAATGCCTTCTCGCAAGGATCAAACAATCTTGCTCAAATGCTATCCCAAATCTGTACTCAAGGCCTTCACAAAAAGGCTCAAACAATCCTACTCAAATTTTGTCCCAAATCTGTACTCAAGGCCTTCACAAAAAGGCTCAAACAAATATACTCAAAGTTAGGCTATATTGATCTACGCAGGTGGGCTCCACTAATATTCTTAGCTAGGCTATCCACTAATCTACTTAGCTAGGCTATCCATTGATCTTCTCAGCTAGGCAATCCATTGATCTACTCAGCTAGGCTATCTACTGATCTGCTTAGATAGGAAATCCACTAATCTGCTCAGCTATGTAATCTAGATCTTCTCAAGTGGGCTCTTCACTGATCTACTCAGCTAGGCAAATGGTGTTGGTATATATATATTTTTTGTTCTATCTCTTTCACTACTCACAAATCTGCCTCAATGCCTTCTCATAAGGCTCAAACAATCCTGCTCAAATGCTATCCCAAATATGTACTCAAGGCCTTCACAAAAATGCTCAAACAATCATGCTCAAATGTTTTCCCAAATCTATACTCAAGGCCTTCACAAAAAATCTCAAACAATCCTACTCAAATGTTGTCCCAAATCTATCCACAAATTTGTCCCAAAAGCCTTCTCAAAGGCTCACTCAATCATGCATAAAAGTTGTCTCAAATCTGTCCAAAAATTCTATCCCAAAAGCCTTCTCAAAGGCTCAATCAATCATGCTCAAGTAGCACTCAAATCTCATCCACAAATCAATGAAGGCAAGGCTCAATGATGAACTCAACAATGAATGGCAATGTACTCTTCAATGGATGACAAGAATGATCCACAATGATCTCAATAATGTATGACAACTACTATCTCAAATGGATGATAACAATGCTCAAAAATGAACTCAACCATGTATGAAAAATACTCTCTCAAGTGGATGATAACAATGCTCAACAATGAACTCAACCATGTATGAAAAATACTCTCTCAAATGCATGATAACAATGCTCAACAATGAACTCTTAAATATATGGTAAATGAGTTCTCTCAAATGGATGATAACAATTCCCAACAATGAATGACAAATATATGGAAAATGAGCTCTCTAATGAAAACCTCTTCAAGCAATAACAATGAGGAATTTATCCAACCAAGGACAATATCCACAAGTGATAGAAATAGGTTCTCAATAATATCTCCCTCATGCAATGTTAATAATCTCTTCAAGAAACAAGCACAACTCCCTCAAGCAAAGAGCTCTCAAATAGTGAACAATGATCTCTTCAAATAAAAGATAAATGTATCCACAAGTGACTAGAAAATGATCTCCTCAATGGTCTCAAATATTGGCAATGTACGCAACAAGTAACCAACAATAATCTCCTCAAGCAATGGCAAAAACCTCCTCAATAATGGTAATACTCTCAATGAACTCCACTAAAGCAATAATGAACTCAAGCATCAATTTTATTCATAAAAATGATTTTCTAATCCATCCACTTCTTCTTAATAGCCAAGGCACATAATCAAGCAATTTTTCTTCAAATTCAAACCCTAACTCATGTGCATGTCTTCTAATTCAAAGTGGCAATTAACTAGGTCTCAAGTTCCTAGTTTAATTTTATAATTAAATCGTTCACTAGAACATATAACAAATTCAACACTTTTCAACCTTATGAATCCCTAATTTTATTAATACATACAACAAACACCTATGCTTTTTATTTTTAATTTCACACCTTATAACTCCACATACAACAATCACAAATATTTAACTTCAAACCTTATAACTCCCTAAGCACATACAACAATAATTTATTTTTACTAAATACCTTATAACTCCCTAGTTATAATAGAAATAATTTTCAATGCACCAAAACTTTGGCAATATCAAATATTACCATGCGCTAGAGATAAATACCTTTTTACGAAATACCTTTACCAAAATTAATGTGCCTTCACCATATTCAAAATTGTTAATGCCTTGCCAAAAACAATACGCCTTCACACCTTTGTGGGAGTCGAACTCTTTTCCTCTCACTTAGCACTGTGAAGCACTTACCACATGGGTGTCAGCTCATTTTGGGATTTAATCCCAAACACCCAACTTTGCCTGTGCTCAAATCTAAAAACTCAAATTGCGTTCCTTAGCAAAACACTTTACCCCTGGCAGGATTCGAACAACTAACCTGCCTTATGCAAAGTTCATGCACTACCAACTATGCTATAGGCTCATACGTGATGTCACTTTCCTGCACTATCTCCTTGACCTTGCTCTCAAACAAAAAAAAAAATTCTTTATTTTTTTGCTACTCCTCTTTCGACGATTCTCACTCATGCGTAATTATTCTCATCTCTTATAAACAAAGGTTTTACCTTTTATTTATATGCACCTCCATGCCTTTGAATGACGTCGATGGATTTTATTAATCTCCCCAACCACTGCATGTCAACGAATAATAAAATTCAATTTTATACCTTAGATATATTAAATAAGAATTTAATAATTCACCTCTTAACTTTGAATTGGGATATCTCCTTCATTGTTTTAAATTTTGCCATGAAAATTTTTGCACCTAGGTTTTATTTAAAAAACCTTTTCATCCATCATTATTTGGAGAAGTCTTAGCATAGTGGTTTTAATAAAAAACCCTTTCCAATATTTTTAATAAAAACCCTTTCCATTGGTTTAAATAAAAACCTTTACCATTGGTTTTAATAAAAACCCTTGTCATTGATTTTAATAAAAACCTTTAATATAATATTTAAAAATTAAATATTATATGCCTGTTGTGCCACAAAACCCTGTATACATCCATGTTTTTCAAAATATCATAAATAATTATTTATGAAGTGCTTTTGCCACCAAAACTCAATGTGATCCATGTGACATCAATGACAACACAAAATAACTCAAATTGCCAATATTTCTACTATTATAAAGTTCTATGACCCTAGGGTTAAAGCAGTAAATTAAACCAAGATCAAAACCCTTTTTAATATAACTACGCAAGCTTACCAATTTATTTTCACTATGGGAAGTGATGCACCTATGAATCCCAAACCCTTTGACCTACAGAACCAGGATAAGTATTATTAACTGAAGGGTCATCCTCAAAATGGTGAAAATTTTAGAAAATAGGTTTACAAATAGTATAAAACTATAAAGCCCAGGGATGCTTTACCCAAAATCCTAATTGCAACTGAGCATTTTTCCTACCCATAACTCTTTACCATTCTAGCATGCCTAGATCATTTATATTCCAACCAATATATACATTTCTAATAAAAAAAGTATAGAATAACTACAGGACACGACAATAATAGATCTATTTACTTTAACTAGTTGGCATTCCTCTCCAAAAAATGCATGAGCAGCTGGTAACCATGAAGAAAGGTTCATAGGTCCTCTCTTTCAAGCACTAATCTAATTTTGTGTGGATTTTCCTTAGTGATGTAAGGTAAGATATGTCTTGGATCGCAGTAACACATAAAAATGATAATGGAGATCCTATACTAGTCTACACATGGACAAGTATTAATATTCAATATGGAATTTTTGGGGCCTACCCTAAAAATTATTTATGGCCAATATCCTAGAATTCCTCCTCTAGCTAAAGAACTATTGTGAATAGAGTAGGCTAAGGAAGGATATTGGTACATCTTGATTGAGGGTATAGTCATTAGACTCTATGGCTTCACTAGAAAACCATTTTTGCTTCCATATTTTATTACCAGCAAATTATTGGCCTTAGAATATCATAGACAAGTTGGTTTCATCAATGTCACCTTTGTCATTGGTAAGGGAAGAAAAGGGATAATGGTATACCCTTGCAATGTGGAGGATATTACAGTGATAAGGAAGGATCAGAACATGTAGATTACCTGGTATCTGGAGAGACTTGATCTTATGTATCTTTCACAAAGATGGAGATATGACCTAGATAAAAAATTCTTGGAAAATATAATCAACCTCAATGGAGAGAGAGCCCTTAATTTTGAAATGACTTTGATGCCTCAAGTTGAAAAGCATATAAATAACAAATAAAAGTCCCCATTAGAGTAGAATTTCAACAATATGGAACAAATACCTCCTTGGAGAGATTTTTATGAACTGGTTAATTATGAACCTAAAAAGAAGAAGCCCCACCAACTAAAGGAACCAAAAATTAAAGAAATAGAGGAAAAACATGGCTGGGATGAGGGCAATATTGTAGAATTGTGGAGGATGAGAGTAGATACAAACACTATAAAATCCAAGTTTGGTTACCAAGATGATATAAAATTTTCTAAGATTTATGATAAACATATCAATACTTGGAAGGCCAATAATGATAGAAGCTTAGAATTGAGCTACAAAAGGATAGATAAAGTAGAAAATGATGCATTCAAAGAGAAAATATCAAGAGAAAATAAGCAAAACAAATACCATACACCTCCAACTTCTTCCTCTCCACCTTCATAGAAATATATTGAGGAAACTACAATATATTCCCCACCAATAGCTAAAGAGGTTCAATTTGCTTTTGAACCTTCACAAGAATAATTACAACATCACACTGTGGGGGTTAAAATGATGAAAAAGATGTAATATTCTAGTGGTGGTTTGTGTAAATATAAAATAGAAAATATAGAAAATATTTAGGTTGAGTGAATACCGAAACATCTTACCTTGGATGGAGAATTTTCTTTACAAGAATCATAGAAAGGAAAAGGAGAGGATAGCCTTGTATTTTCACCTATAAAAGTTAATGTTGCAGTCCCTTCAAAGCCATTAAATCTATTGGTTTCAAATATTACACCAAAAAATGCACAATACCAAGATGATACTCAAAAGGGTAAGCTTGTAGTTCCTATTACATTCAAAAGGAAGGTAATAGATTTAGTAGGAGAGGCCAAGAAAGAAGTCATTAAGAAGCAAAAATAGAATCAAACACAAGTATTTCAATAAAATCAAGTTACAACTATAAAGTAGCCAATTTAATAGACATAGCAACAAGGCATGGATGACATCTTTCAAAATTCTACTTTGGTAGGTGGAGGTATGATCCCTATTTCTTCTTCTCCTCCTTCTCCTTCCCCAAATAATTCTCCCTCCCATTCTCAAGAGAAAAAGAAATAAGAAATAGCATCTCCACCTCATAATTTCTCACCATCTTCACCAATGGCTCCATCATCTCGCTCCAATCCATCTCCACCTCATTCATCAAAAATCCCAATATCATCATCTCCCACTCACACCCCTTCACCTCAAAAATCATCACCATAGATATTAGCAGGGGAACAAACACTTTCATCTTCTCCACCTTTGTAAAATTTATTGTCATTTCAACACCTGTTAAAACCCCTGCAATAAGCACAAATTGCATCATCATTATTGCCACTCCATTTCGATCTATGTTCGGTTCATTTTTCCCTTCACTTATCATTGTTTCTAGTCCTACAAATCATCCTACAACAACTTCTATGCAGAAGGTCAAGAATATTTCATATAATATCCAAAATTTTTGAGGTAAGAAATTATCCCATCCTTCTAAAAATCCTTCTTGATTGAGAACTATGATTGTTGATCCTATGGCTAGGCAAAGAACAACCATCTCCCTCACTCCTCTTGTTAGTAAACTGGAAGAAGACATGACTATAGAGGATTATTAGTTAGAAGAGAATACTCAAGATATTATTCAATTGCCCATGGAAGATGATCTGGTTATAGTTAAGGCTCATCTTGAGACCATTTATGTGCAAACTAATATTTGCAAGGAGAAATATGATAAATTAGAGGAAAATATTGAAAGGTTGGAGAAAATAATCAGCAATAAAAATAAGGTAGAGAAGGTTGTAACAAATAAAACCAAGAGTTGGAAAAATAAATACCAAGAGACCATCAAATTCAAAGAGCAATCTAAAGAGTTGAAGAAAAAGAATGATGCCCAGGTCAAAGAGATACAAGCTTTAAAACAATGGCTTTAGGTTGAATATGTTAGATTTGCAAGTTTCTCTAAAGATAAGGTTAAGTAGATCATAAAGTAAATATAGTCTAAAATTCTAGAGAAATGCTCAAAAATCAAACCTATGATTGATTACATAGATGAGGCTAACCATTTTTTACAAGAAACCAAGGAAGACTTGGAGAAGTTTAAGAAAGAACTACAACCAATGGTGACATAAGTAGAATAGATGCCTTCTAAAAATCTTGCTCGATTGAGGAGAACTATAATTGTTGATCCTATGGCTAGGAAAATAACAACCATCTCCCTCACTTCTCTTGTTATTAAACTAGAAGCAGACATGATTGTAGAGGAATATTTGTTGGAAGAGCATACTGAAGATATTACTCAATTGCCCATGGAAGAAAAACCGGTTATAACTAAGGCTCATCTTGAGACCATTTATGTGCAAACTAATATTTGCAAGGAGAAATATGAGAAATTAGAGGAAAATATTGAAAGGTTGGAAAAAATAATCAGCAATCAAAAAAAGGTAGAGAAGGTTGTAAGAAATGAAGCCAAGAGTTGGCAAAACAAATACCAAGAGGTCATCAAATTCAAAGAGCAAGCTAAAGAGCTGAAGAAAAAGAATGAGGCCTAGGTCAAAGAGAGACAAGCCTTAAAACAACAAATTTAGGTTGAAAATTTTAGATTTATAGGTTTATCTAAATACAAGGTTAAGTAGATCAGAAAGGAAATATAGTCTAAAATTCTAGAGAAATGCTTGATTACATGGACAAGGCTAACCATTTATTGCAGGCAACCAAGGAAGAATTGGAGAATTTTAATGAAGAACTACAATAAATGGTAATACAAGTAGAATAGATGTACAATCTATCTAAAAATATATTCAATACTACTACTAAACCCATCCCAAATAAAGCATCAAATGTTGTAAGACTAGTCGCTAGGATTTTAATCAAGAAAAATAAACTACTCCAAAAGGGATGGATACTAACATACATAATCAAAGGTAATCTTTAGGATATTGTAGATACCAACAAAGAAATGATGCAATATGTTTTTGGAAGGTTCTAGAGTGAAAATAATATCCTTTTATCAGAAGAAGACCTTCAAACCAACATAAATTCAATCATGTAGGATGAGTCTAAAATAGATGCTTGGGAGGACCCAATCATTCAAGATCAAGTTTCTCAGTTGATAAAAGACTTAACTAGGCTTAAATATTTAGTATAATATCTAGTAGATAAGGGAAATTCCATGTCCTAAGAGAAAATTTCTAAACTACATTTTACCCATCAGCAACTTAAAGAAATTTCCAATCCCACTAAATCAACCTAGGATCAAGCCTTAGAAACATTGAATCAACTATTCAAAATAGAAGCTGAATAGAAGGATAATCAAGAGCAAGAGGTTGATCAATATGAGGAGGTTGATGAAGAAGAACAAGATCAAGGATAGGAAAAAACCAAGGAAGAAGAAGTAAATAATTAAAAATAAGAGGCGATCCAAGAAAAGGTAATAGAGGAAAAAACTTAGCAAGAAGAAGAATGAAGATATGCCACTAAGGAATTTGAAATAACTTTAAGTACTAGAACTATTATAGAGACCCTAGGAACATGTTTTGTGAATGATTTTATTCCTAACAAGATTCATAGATATCAAGGAAAGCATGAGCAGGAACCTTTCATAATAAAGTGATGTTATGGAGCCTTTAAAAGAGGAGCAACCCTATTGAAGATGCATACATTTTTGTCCCCTGTAACAAGTCATAAAGATGCAATATCCTAAGGCATGCTCATATTTGCCTCTCACATTGCTTCCATGTGAATCGTTACTCTCTACATATCTTCATAAATGTTCAAGATAATGATGGTAATAGGGAAGTTATACCTTAATACATAAGTCATAGCTAGCTGGAGATCTTTTCTTTCTCTTGTTTACCTCCATCCAATTCCATTCACATTACCTTACTTCCCCATTATTCATTCATCCATTCATTCATCCACTCATTCCATTTCATCCATCCATATTTTGACTCTAGTTTCCCAAAGGATACAACTTTGAGTTCTCAATTTTACTAGCAAAATTCCTTGAGAGGTGCTAGAATGTAGGTCCAAAAAGGCCACATACTTGGAAAATTTTCCAAAAAAAATTTGTCCCAAAAGATGCTCTAAACCCTGGTAGCAACACAACACAACATGCTTTATACCACGATCAAATCAGTCAAATGGGTACTTTGCATTTTTTAAATCATGGTTCAGAGTATAAAAGGAGAAAGCGACTTGCAACAAATTTTTTACACCACACAACCTAGAGCATGGTTCTATATCATGATGAGTGCAATCAAATATGGTAGGTCAAAAAATTAAATCATGGCTCAGAACATGGTTCCATACCAAAATATCCAACACATGTATTTATACCATGTGGCTCAATGCATAGTTCTATGATGCATTTAACTTCATCAAACTTCTAAGTTTGATAATTCAAATCATGGGCCAAAGCATAGTTCTCCATTGTATTCTTTAACTTGTGGTTCTACGTTGTGTGCTTCAACATGTTCTACATTACAATCAACAAGGTCAAAGTTATTATTTCAAAAATTGAAAGAGTAGTTCACAACATGGTTCTACACCACACATCCTAGAGGAAGGTTTTAAAAATACATCTCCAATGATAAAGGCTTCCTTGTCCCAAACCACAATCAAAGCAGTAAAATATTTCAATTAAAATATTAAAATGATGGATTAGAACATGGTTCTACATTATTGAGGAGGAATTAAAAATTATCACAAAGGCCATGAAGTGTTGTAGACCATAAAGAAGCACACCAAGATTTTTAATGACCTAATCTTAGTTGTTTTATAGAATATCAATGACCTACATACAAAGTGGTTCAAATTACATATAAAAGCAAGAGTTGATGTGGCATAAGATAACATATTGTTGATTCAAAGTTGTTTCTAAACTGAATAAAGTAGGAAGATGAGGTGATAGAGAATCAAGATCCATGATCCAATTCAGTTGTAGATCTACAATAGGGTAACCATGATAAGAACAAGATATAGCCTTGATTTTAGATTAGCCAGATCTATAGTTGGAATCCATGAGAGTTGAATGACTTGCAAAAGCCAAGTTGCAGAAGATCAAAGGATCACATAACTTTCTTTTTATTGAATCAAACAAGAGGCTACCACATCAACATATTGCTAGTCTAGCACTTCAAGTTCTTTGCAATGTTCTCTACTCTTTCAAATATTTCAAATTAATGTAAAACTATAAGTAGAGGTTGAACCCTCACTTTCAAGGGTCATTTCTAAAGTGTTTGCTTGCCATACTATGTACACTTTTTGTAAATCAATAGAAGTATTACTTGGATTTTTACCTCAAACTTATGTATTCTTTCTTTTATAGATTATCAAACTTTGAAGCCATTTATTCTACTACTGCTATGGTTAGTTTATTCTACTAATATTGGAGTGCTAGCTTAGAGAAAATTTGAACTGCTTCATTTCTAAATGTGTGCTTGTAAAGGATTCTATTTCTGTTAATCAAAATCTAGTTCTGCTATTTGGATTATTGATGCCCTAGATATTTGAAATAATTCTTGAAAAATGCATGTGTTTTACTGTTGAAGATTACCAATTTTTGAATGCTATTAGTCACAAGTGGTGTTTGATTGAATTGATTTGTTAGAGATCCCTTGTAGATGTCTATCTTCTTAGCTTTATCCATCCACTATTGAATCATAACTTTTATCCATCCACTATTGAATCATCACTTTCTAAACCATTTCTTCTTTCTATCCCTATATTTACACATTTAATTAAGCTTAAATGATTCAAAATTCAATTAGTTGACAAGGTATACTAGCCTACTCTAGATGTTAGATTAAAATCAATGTTGATCCATCCAATGTTGAGGTCAATGTTGTGATTAGTGGGTGTTCTCCTTATTTAAAACCATTGTAGATAAAGTGTTGCAGACCAAAAAGAAGCACACAAATATTTTTAATGAGCTAATCTTAGTCTTTTGATAGGATATCAATGACCCACATACAAAGTGGTTCAAATCACATATAAAAGAAAGAGTTGACCTAGCATAAGATAACATATTGTTTATTCAAATTTTTTTCTAATCTAGATAAAGTAGGAAGATGAGGTGATAGAGAATCAAGATTCAATATTCAATTCATTTTTAGATCTACAACAAGGTAACCATGACAAGAACAAGATATAGCCTTGATTTTAGATTAACCATATCTACAGTTGGAATCCATGAGATATGAATGACTTGCAAAAGCCAAGTTGCAGAAGATCAAAGGATCACATAAATTTCTTATTTATTGAATCAAACAAGAGGCTACCACACCAGCATATTGCTAGTCTGGCACTTCAACTTCTTTGCAATGTTCTCTACTCTTTCAAATCTTTCAAATTAATGTAAAACTATAAGTAGAGGTTGAACCCTCACTTTCAAGGGTCAACTCTAAAGTGTTTTCTTGACCTACTATGTAAACTTTTTGCAAATAAATAGAAGTATTACTTGGATGTTTACCTCAAGCTTATGTATTCTTTCTTCTATAGATTATCAATCTTTGAAGCCATTTATTCTAGTACTGCTATGGTTAGTTTATTCTACTATTATTGGAGTGCTAGCTTAGAGAAAATTTGAAATGCTTCATTTCTAAATGTGTGCTTGTAAAGGATTCTATTTCTATTAATAAAAATCTAATTCTGCTATTTGGATTATTGATGCCCTAGATGTTTGAAATAATTCTTGAAAAATACATGTTTTTTACTATTGAAGATTACCAATTTTTGAATGTTATTAGTCACAAGTGGTGTCTGATTGAATTGAGTTGTCAAAGATCCCTTGTAGATGTCTGTGTTGTTAGCTTTATCCATCCACTATTGAATCATAACTTTCTAAACCCTTTCTTCTTTCTATCCCTATATTTACACATTTAACTAAGCTTAAATGAGACAACATTTAATTAGTTGACAAGGTATACACTCTAGATGTTGGATTAAGAGCAATTTTTATCCATCCAATATTGAGGTCAATGTTGTGATTAGCAGGTTTTCACCTTATTTAAGACCATTGTAGATGATAGTCATAGCTGGAATTCACATTGACATCAATTTAGATGTTAACAAGTAGTTTTGGTATAAAATAGTTAGGAGCAATACAAGAATTGACTTTATGAGAGATAAAACAACTAATAGGATTATCTTCATAGTAGTTTTAAATGTGCTAAATTTTTACCTTTGTTGTATACCTAGGTAATGGAATGATTCTTGTTTGACTTGAAATTTTTAAGGTTTTATTGCAGAGATAATAGAAATAGTGATATTTATATGCTTATCTAGATTAAGTTTATAGATATCATATTCATTATTTATAAGCATATAGTAAGCAAACACATTATTAATATTTCTATTCTAAATTTCACTCACATATGTATTTTTATAGTATTCATCATATTTTAAAATAGGAACTTCCATTGAACCTACTTGATAATGTCCAACCACAACTTTAGAAATATGATTGTTAGAGTGAGCATTCTTAGTTTTAACATTAAAAATTTAATTAATATCATTATCAACATCACTATTTTTTTTATAAGTTAAAATTTCATTAAATGTGGTTTTTGAAAGGGGCCCCAAAACCTTTTTACAATAGGTCAACAAACCAAACAATAGGCCAAAGGAAAGGCCTAAGGATAGGTCAAAAGAATATAAAAGTACAAATAAAACCCACCTAGGTGGGAAAATTAAGCAAAATTTTAAAAATCTTGCCAAAATTAGGAAATTTGAAAATCTTGCCCAAAGCAGGAAAATTAAAAATTCCCACCTATGCAAGAAGAGTACAAATTAAAAAATCATGTGCTAGGTGAAGAACACAAGCTTATACTGAGAGGGAGGTGAACAATATAAGATAAATTTTTATTTTTCTTTTCCAATCAATATTATGCAATGTATCAATAGCAATATCAATAGTAGTAATACAAGAAATGCACAAATAACCACACACAATAGAGACACCAATGTAACTTGGTTCACCCAATCTGAGCTACTCCACGGAGAAAATATTTCACTAAAATTTTCTCAACAAATCTCTTGGGAATAATTTCTCTATTACAATGTTTATGGACCTTTGTCCAAAGGAGACACCAATCCCCTAATCAAGTTTGTGGATCTCTATCCATAGGATAAATATTTCTCTTTAGCTCTAGATGGTGATCTTATAGAAGAACTATTGCCTCCACTATACTAACTTATGGATCTTTATCCATTGAAGACTCTTGCTCTCACATATAATACCTATCTTAACTGCCCTGGCTAATGGACCTCTTTTCGCTAGAGACTATCATCCTCCATACTCTATCATGTCCAAATATTGCTCTCAACTGTATCTCAATTTTGCACTAAACACAACCCTTCAGTCTAGCACAAATCTACTCAATATTTGTCTTTGAATATATACTAAACATAGTCCTTTGGTCTAGCACAAATTTGCTCAATATCTATTCTTAAATCTACACTAAACACAGTCCTTCGATCTAGCACAAATATGCTCAATATTTATCCTAAAATCTGCACTAAACACAATCCTTTGGTCTAGCACAAATCTGCTCAATATCTATCCTCAAATCTACACTAAACACAGTCATTTTGTCTAGTCCAAATATGATCAATATCTATCCTCAAATCTGCACTAAACATAGTCCTTGAGTCTAGCACAAATCTACTCAATATTTGCCCTCAAGATTTAACACAAACTTGACTTAATCATAAATCAACTCTGCTAGATCTGCCCCAACAATTAACCCAAGGTTTGAACAAATAAATCAGTCAACTTTGCTCACAAGTCTTCTCAAAGACTTATCTTAAATCTGCATTGTAAGCTTCCAAAAAATTTCACACTAATCTATCCAAAAGTCTTCACCAAGACTTGCCTCAACTCTGCTCCACAAATCATCCCTAGAACTTGTCCAATCTACTCAACAAGTCTTCACCAAAACTTACCTCAAATCTGCTCAAAAATTTCTCACCAAGACTTACCTCAAATCTTCTCAACAAGTCAATCTCACATAAACATATAGATAATTGTTAGAGACTCAATATGCTTCAAACTCATCACAATGCTCAATCACTTTCAATCTCTTTCTCAAATTAAATTAGAATATAGAGCAATTTGTTTCACAGAATTAGAAATATTACTTCAACACTTCCACTTGACTAGGCTCAATTAACTCCACTCAATCAATCACTCAATAAAATACTCCTTACTTACAAACCCTAGTCCAAGCATATGAACACTCACTCAAATATTTCCAAAAATTATTATCAACCAATCTCACATAACAATGATACTCATATTCTTTCACAGACCCTAGTTCAATATAGTTCACAAATTCACATAACAATGATACTCATGTTCTTGCACAAACCCTAATCATGCATATGAAGGTTCATCCAATATTTCCAACAATGCTTATCAAACAAGGTTTCTATCTTCAACCTTTATTCCATAAAAACCTTGAAGCATTAATACAAAACCAAAATCACAACAATGCTTACCAAAAAATTATTTTCACTCCAACTTAGCATTCACAACATCCAAAAATCACTCACAATAAATATGTTTCCATACCTTTTTATTTTATGAATAAGTGCCCTTAAAAATATTCCTCAATCACAATTATTCTCTTTGCCAATTTTAAGGTTTAGTTAGTAAAAACCTTCTCATAATTTAATCAATAATTTTCTCACAAATTATCTTCACCATTCACAACATGAGAACTCAATTAACCTTATCAATCCTTTCAAATATTAAAAAAAATAAAACTTTATTTCGAAATAACATTCAAAACCATCTAATGCCTTATCACTCCATTAAATATTATAATCACCAAAAATCTCAATATAAAAATCAACTTTCACAGCCCTTATATCTTCCTAAAAACCTTATGTCAAAACAACCTTAGGATAAAATTAAATTTGAAAATTTTAAATACCTTTTGCCCTTGGTGGGAATCAAACCCACGTTGTGCTTCCACCAACGCCCTAGCCACGGCTCCAACCATCGTGTGAGCTAGGTGCTCACCTTGGGAGCAAAGAGCACCATGTGCTCTTTATCCTCCCCTCTTGGCACCTAAACAAAAAAATTTGTTGCTTCCTTTGGCGCCCAAGCAAAACACTCACGAACACTATTATAGATATTTTATCGTGGGTCCTCCCACTTCCAAATCCTTAGCTCACAACTGATTGCCACCAGGTCAAGCCATCGGATGGATATGAGGTTTAGAGCCTTGCTGAATTGACTCCTTCACTGGAGTACACAAGAAAAAAATTTTATCTTCTTCCTCGCACAAAATTGTAGTAATCACTTTAAGCACAGGCCTTTTAGAATTTGAATGAAGGTAAGATATTTACCACTAAGGCATATGGTATTTATACCATTATGCCACCATTGTTTTTAAACATCGGTGGAGGGATTTTCTTTATGACATCGTTGCATTTCTTTTTTCCTTACAACCCTAACTTTAGGGTAAATTAAATTATATTATAATCTAATTAATAATAAAATTATTATAATTAACTTATAATTAATTTAATAACCATAGGGTTAATTATATTAAATTACAAATTAATTTATAATGAAATTATTATAATTAATTTATAATTAATTGAATTTCCTTGGGCTTTTCAATTATACCTTTAATATTATAATAAAATATTATAATATTATTTTTCTTGGAACTTCTAACTTCTTTTTTAGACCTTAAATGATCACCTTCTTATTTCTAAAGCTGACTCTTGAAGTCGTTCCTCTTGCACTACTCACTGAAACTAAGTTTTGACATCAATGACAAAAAATATTGCTCATATTTCCAACAATATTCCCCTTTTTCATTTATGGCAACCATTTTCCTTTTACCATTCCTTTTATGTTTTTCTATTATGCTCACCCTGAGAAACTGCTCCCCCTGACTAAATGCTCTCCCCTTAACTCAAATATCTTCCCCTTTGTCATCAATGGCAAAGGTTCACCTTTGGGTCTCGGGACTAAGAATGAGACTCTTAGATTAGCCCCTCCACCACCTCCTCTTGAGGTGGTTAATTTTGGGGTGGGATTATTTCTACTCCCAGCATGCACTGCTTTTTTCCTTTGCCCACTTTCCTCCTCATATGATCCTTCTAATTCCTCTGACTATTTTTGTTCTTACTTGTCTCTGGATTTTTTGCTCTACACCACTTTGCTATATGTCCATCATTATTGCACTTATAACACTTAATGTTTGTATTACTTGGAGGTGCAAATGTCTTGGGATTTATCCTGGTGAAGCCATATCTATTCTTATCATGAAATATACAATTCATTGCCTTATGACCAAACTAATTACAAGATTAGCAATACCCTTGAAATAACTGTATATTTTTGAAGTTCCCATATTCCTATATTTCATGTGTCCTACACTAAGAAGCTTTGTACCCAAACCTGTGACATGAGAAGCATCATCTATTTAAATTACCTTGCCTTGACCCCATGGGTCTTTTAGTCTCTTTTACCCTTTGTTGGTTCTTGTTCCATCTATTCCTCTTTTGTGCATTGTTCCTTTCCTTGCTAAAATTTATATTGTCCAAATCATCCTTAGAAGTCTTACTTTCTCTTACACTCTCTTCTTTTGAAGTTTCTTCTTCTTCAAAACTTGAGATTGACTCTTCTTTTTATTTCTTTTATACATGTTCAAAACCAAGACCTGTTTTGCTTGATGTAGGTCTTGATAATCATATCCAAATTCTTTGAGCTTCTTCCAAACCTGTGTAACCTATCCTTATATTCTTTTACTTCCTTCCTTAGTGAAGCCACTTCATGCTCCAAAATTTTACATTCTAAGACCTTTTCTTCTAACCTATATTTGAACTTCCTTGTCTTAGTCATTGACTTATTTAGATTCTCTATAAGCTTTCCTTTCTCTTCATCACATTCTTGAAACTAAATCTTAAGTTGGGATTTTTGATTTCTTACGTTCTTTAATGCATCAAGAGCATGAATAAGATATATCTCAATATCAACTTCTCCCTTTTTTGATTCTTCCTCTATTTGTTTACCTTTGAAAACATCTTCATTCTTGTCTAACTTGTCTTCTTTAGGATCACCTCATTCTTCTTCTAGTGCCATAATAAGATTCTCTTTTGGTCCTTCAAGTGTATCTTCATATTCATCATCACTGAAATTAAAAACCACTCTTTGTACATTTATCCTCAAGATGAACAAAGTTACCACATAAAAAACATTTGAGGATTATTGGTGTTCTTTTCCTAGCCACTTATTTTTCTTTTGCCAAAAATAGAACTTCATCTCTATCATTATCTAAGGAACCATCATCACTATCAATTGAGTACTTACTTGCCTTATCTGCATAGAAATTTTTCTTATACCTCTGGAAAAACTTCTTCCCTTGTGTACCTTGGCCATCCCTATTTTTATTTTGGTACTTGTGCCTTTTTGCATCCTTGTTCTTATGATCATGTTTTTCATCATCACTGCTACTTCTAGCTTCTAGACATTCAGATGCATAGCGACCATATTTTCCACATTTAAAACATCTAACCTATTTCGTACCTTTATATTTTCTTGAGTCCTTGTTCTTTCTGCCATAATTGGCTTCTTCATCACTGGATAACTTATTTCTTGAATCTGAATTCTTACCCTTAGTCTTCTTAGTGGTTTTAAATACTGCTTCTTTCTGAGGAATAGGTTCATATTTTATTCTTATCTCAAATGTTGTGATAATGCCATGTAATTCATCTCTTGTCAAATGATAAATATATTTTGACTCTTCTATAGCTAAAATATTTTCACTAAACCTTTTTGGGAGTGACCTTAGAATCTTATCACACACATCAGGTTCTGAAACTTCAAGCCCAAGTCCTTGCATGGATTTAACAAACTCATCCACACAAAGTAGATATCCCACAATATTTTCTTCATCCTTAATTTTTAGGTCTTCAAATGATCTCATGAAATTTTACAACTTTACCCTTTTGACCTTTTTATCTCCTTCATATATGCCTTGCAACTTATCCCAAATATCCTTTGTTGATTTGTAATGCATAATCTTTATAAACTCTGTTTGACATAAGCCCTTTTGAATTGTATTCATTGCTCTTGAATTATAATGATGTAGAAGCTTACCATATTTATCTATAGGTGGAGTTGCTGGTGGTTTGGATCCGTCAACTGCTTCCCATACTTCATTTTCATGTGCCATTAGATGAAACTTCATCCTTGTGCTCCATAGTGCAAAATTATTCCCATCGAACAATGGTGCTAAATTTCTTGAGGATCCACTCTAAGAATCCATCTATGTTCTTGTAAGCTTTTCCTTCAAGCTTTTAAACTCTTCCAAAGGAACCCGCTCTGATACTATATCGCTCCAAATTTTTTGCATCCTTACCTTCAGGCTATAGGATCCATTCCCGAAAGGAGAATGGGAAAAGGATGTCGCAGTACCTCAAACTGAGAGGACTTGCGAAGGTCCCGCCTCTCAAGGGAGGTGCATATTGGTGATTTTTCGATGGATGGTGGGTTCACCAGGAAACATTTAATGGTAGTTTCCATGCCTAGGTTTGGAATGTGTTTTAATGTGTTCGTTTTTAGTCTTAAGCATTCATATCCTAGGTTTGGCCAAATGAATCTAAATTAATCTATATGAAAGTGCAGATTTAATGAGTACAGAAAATAGATTTAAAGACAGAAAACAGAGAAATTACAAAATATAAACGAAGGATACCTGATCCGGATGTCTGATGGAGATTCTGATGTTTGAAGCAGTCAATATCACCTCTGATTTGACATGATCGTCTGAGATCAGACAAGATCATCTGAGATCTGATGAATTCATCAGACGAATTCGTCAGAGACCTGCAAATAGAAAAATAGATGCAAAATACAAAGAATACCACTGTGATGACAGAGGGAAACAACACAAAATGACAATATGAATACTAAACAATAGTTATGAATAGAAATTCAAACAAATTATGATATTCTAATGAGAAATTATGATCTTATCATGCAATCTAAGCTAAATGGGTGAACTCCAAATGCAAAATAGTAAGAAATAAGGAAAAACTAACTTAAATGCAGGATAAAACAGCAAAATGTATAAGAGAAAGCGCAAACTCTGGGCACTGATTGCCTGAAATACAGATTGCAGTCGAAATCGTCTGGAAGTAATGAAATCATCTCAAATTATGACAAGATCGTTCGATATTTGAAAGATATCATCTGTGACGATCTGAGCTTGCTCCGACTGAAAATCAATGAGGTCCCTGCAAGAAAACTTCAAAATAATAGATGCAAAATGATGCTTTAGGTATTCTAATGCACGCAAAATCAAGTTACAAGGAAATTCAGCCAGGGGTTGGGAATGGAAGGTCCTAAGGATTAAATAGGCTTAGGGGAGTAGTTAGGAGGTTGGATATCATCCCTATTTGGGAGATCTCCAATGGGGGAGGGTCCCTAACAGCGTAGACACGCTTCTACCTAGATTAGAGACTCGTTGGAACATAAGCTAATTATGCAAAATCAGTTTAGGGACAAGATCGTCTGGACATCCTAGCCCAGATGAAATCGTCAGATCTGGGGCGATATCGTCTAATCGTCGACGATATTGTCAAATGGTCAAAAAAACCTCTAAAAATGGCACGAAAAATGGGGAAACGGATTACCCGACGGTTAACGGGCGATTTGGGAGGTTAAAATTTGAATTTAAATTATTTACTAGGATGAATGTAATTACTAGGTCTGACTGTGCCAATTTTAGGGTGCTACATTTTTCCCCCTCTTTAGAAAATTTTCTAAAGAAAATGTGTTAAAGATGAGTTATTCTTGATCTACGAAAAAGCAAAAATTATTCCCATTTTTAGGCGACGATTCTTGGTCGAATCGTATGACAACTTACTATGGTGCCCCCTCCGTGTTTTTACCCAAATCGAACGTTTGAGGTAAAAACACGAAAAAGCAAAATTATTTTTGAATAAAATTAAGAAAAATAGGGTAAAACCCTAATTCATTTTTACTGTTCATTTTTTGGTTTTTAGAGCTCTTTAAGCAAAAATGGTGGAGATGACGCACAGATCAACAGAGGTCCGGCACGGTCTATGGGTAAGAGTCTAGACTTAACTAGAATGCTTTAATTTGATTGTACATGCTTTTTAGGTGAATTTTAGATGAATTTTGAGCATCACGGCCATTTTTGGGCCATCGACGTCGTCGGGACAAAATCATCTCGATTTCGACGAAATCGTCTCAATTTCGTCAATTTCGTCTAAGGGCGAAATCGACGAAAGGGGGACGATTTCGTCAAATTAGGGACGATTTCGGCTCACGAAATTAGAGACGATTCTGCTCAAATTT
The DNA here is from genome assembly GCA_028583015.1 of Wollemia nobilis. Classification (NCBI taxonomy): domain Eukaryota; kingdom Viridiplantae; phylum Streptophyta; class Pinopsida; order Araucariales; family Araucariaceae; genus Wollemia; species Wollemia nobilis. Next base: position 22,872,822 of record JAQPPZ010017235.1, read on the forward strand.
GGGACGATATCATCCAATAGTGGGCGATATCATCAATTGCATAAAATTGAACTTATTTTACTTGAATTTTTAAATACTTGAATTTGTTATTAATGATTATTTGTTGTTTTGTTGTCTATGTTGCAGAGAGGTTTGCTAAAGAGTAGGGAATGGAAGTATGGAGGTTTGAGAGATGATTTGGCCACTCTTACACAGGCAGAGCGAGATCATATGGCATAGGCCAGCTTACAGCATGTGGCAGAGATGCCACAGGTGTCTACATATATGAGGCTACTGACAGCCCTAGCAGAGAGATGGTATTCGGGTTCTTCCTGTTTTTGGCTACCGACAAGGGAGATGACTCCCACTCTAGAGGATGTATGGAGGATTCTGAGAATCCCCATACAAGGACGGTTGATTACTCCTATGGCCAATCAGGGCCATGCTATGGGACGATTGTGTGGTGACCCGAGCTTCACCTTGGAGAAGAGCGGAGTTAACATCGAGGCACTACGTCAGATGCCTGGGGCATCTAGAATCACACGGGTTCTAGCTGGAGTGGTTGGTGGACTTCTACTATGCCACCAGAGTGGGTGCAGGGTGCCATGGATGCTGGTAGATGTGATCTATGATATGCGGGACCATGGGTATAGATTTGCTTGGGGTAGCTATGTGCTATGCCGGTTGTACAAGATCCTGTATGGGGTCGTGTATAAGGGCGGTCGATGTTTGGTGATGACATCACTCCTACAGGTTTGGTGTTGGGAGCACATTGCAGTGCGGAGGCCGGTAGGGCTTCCTCTGATAAGGATTGACGGGGAGAGGCCTCGAGTCTTCTATTGGTGGCTTTGAAGAGGGTCATAGTAGCGGATCGACCTTCTGATGTCCCAGAGACTGCTAGATGACCTAGTCCTAGACCAAATCACCTGGAGGCCTTGGAAGGAGCATCCAGGGTGGGCCAAGGATGAATAGGAGTTGGCTCGCGTTAGGCAATTTTTCTAGCTTTAGATGGAGAGGGGAGAGGTGGAGCTCCACCGCTATGACCGAGTTTTGTGACAGTTCGGTCTGCAATAGGGGATCCCATATCTCAGGGATTATGAGTTTTCTCGGACTATTTGGGATAACACCACAGTGAGTAGGGCTCCAGACATGCAGCGCTTCTAGAGTCAGGACACAGATGATGCCCCCATTCAGTCAGTGGATGGGGATGATGCAGGAGTAGCCGATGGCTATGATGCCTGGTACGTAGGCATCCACCCTCCTCGGATGACGAGGGCTCAGGGTCCGATACACGTAGTTGTGCATCGGATAGGGAGGCAATGCCAGGAAGCTATGGAGGCAGCCCAAGGTCACGACGAGAGAGAGCTGAGGAGGCCATAGGCACAGGAGAGGCTACGATAGTGGGAGAGGAGGGAGGCGAGACCCCCTTCTCCACAGAGAGAGAGGCCACCATCACCCGATAAGGGCAAGGGTGTCGACATAGGTGAGAGTAGTGAGATGGCTACTCTTCAAACAAAGAATATTCGTCTCTAGGCATAGGTACAAACTCTACAGGATGAGGTTGCATGCCATCGAGCTGAGTCTACACAGCTCAGAGACGAGATTGCATGCCTCAAGGCACGAGGCAGAGGGGTGAGCACTGGGGAGTTGACATGGGCTATTGCCCAAATTACTTTCTACCAAACTTTGTACTATCAATTGGTTCCAGAAGAGGATAGACTACCCCTACCATCCAACATCGCAGATCCGATCAGGATCGGGTCATTGAGGACCTCGTCCCGATCGATGACTAGGACTCACAGTACTACACATACTGCGATGGGGCCACCTCGTCCACCTTAGGGTAGGGGAGGAGATGAGGCTGAGAACTCAAGGGATTCTTGAGGCTAGACTATTGCATGACATTGTATAGATTGATATGTAGTTTTTATTATTTTTGATAGAGGATTGAGTATGCCGAGGTACAGATTGTGGCATACCAATCCAGTTTTGATGATGTATATATATTGTTGATATATATATGATATGCTTTTGATCATATTACTTGTGTTATGTGTATGTTGATGATGCATTTATGTTTGAATGATTAGTTTGATGATTGGATTGAGGATTCATGAAATTATGCCATGTTGAAAATTTATAATTTTGATGTCATGCTGTAATATTTTAGATGAAATAATCTGATGTAACAAATTGATTGTTTATGATGTAATGTAATAAAAATATAAAAAGAGACTTCTAACAATAATTTCAAAGGACATTGTCACTATTATAGACCATTTCATGGAGTCGCTGCTCACTCGGTCATCAAGCTAATCCCAGTTATAGAAATATTGTTAAAAGTAAAAGAATGCTTAAGATACTGTCTTAAGACTTTGGTGCAATGGTGAAAATGGTGGTGATGATGGTTTGTTTTTCAGATTTCCATGAAAATAGTATGCATGGAATAATGTTAAAATGATTTTTGCTAGGCATAAATTCCTAAGTGTGATATTTTTTTTGGATAATTCCTTAGGAATTATACCATCATTGCAAAATTGAAGTTTGACATAATGACATGAAATAATGAAAATGTGCATGCTTAAAAGCATAATTTGTATAACATAATGAATTAAGTCATATGGTTTTCATGATTTTTAAATAAATGGAGAATAAAATTGTTACAATGATTTGCGTTAGGCATAGAATATGTAGGTATAGACTTATACCATCATCACGAAAATCAAAAAGAGATAGTTTTATTGCATGCTTGAATTTTTTTTTTTAATAAATAGAAAATATGAAAATGAGGACTTGCGCTAGGCATAAAATTCCAATTTTGGAACTATACCATCGTCGCGAAAGTCGACAAAAAGTTATATATGTTTTGATTGTATATTTTTGAAAGAAAATTTTGATTTTTCTATTATATAGTTGTCTTTATGGTAAACAACTGTACTTGAATTATTCCAAACAAGTTGCAAAAATAATATTTCAAAGTATTTTGAAGACAAAAGTTAGATTTATAAGGAATCCCATGTGCATATGTGAATTCATTTCCGATATTGATTTATCATAATGATACACAAAATCTCTCGAATACAAATGTGTGTGCAATTGCTTTGTGCATTTACCAATTTTGAGCAAGATAATATGATACAAGTGATTTGAAGAAACCAAATAAGTGTTTCATTAACCATTATGTAGATGCATATAACCATACTAGACTACTATGTAGGTCGGATTATCAAGAGCTAGCTAATCCATAAGCATACATAGGTCTGTACAAAATAAGGTCGCCAATGTGACAAACATATCACCATGCTAGGAGTTACCCAAGGCCAAGCAGGTTGGGCACAAACCACTTGTTATGGGGCTTACCTCACAATTTTCGAATAATTGAGAATTCCAGGGATTCAAGCTCATCAACCCTTCTTTTCTTTTCAAAGGGTAGGGAAAGAGATTTTATTTCTTTCTTGCTTTCTACTTTCTTTTTCTTCTTTTGAACTTTGCTTTTCTGTTTTCTTTTGTATTTTTGCTTGATTTTTGAGATAGTGCTTGAAAAATTGTTGTAATGATATAAAATGACATTTTTCTTTTCTCTTTTTTCTTGAACTTTTCTTTTCTTCTTCTTTGCTAGGGATACTTGCTCGGATTAGCTGTAGAGCAAGGGATTTTTATTTTGGGTAGGGGTGAGCTTGTCCTTTTGCCAATTATCAGAGATTCTAGACCATGTGCATGATAGGATAGCAAGGGAAACTTTTTGCTCAATAAATCACTTCTACTATGTAGAAAAACATGGAAATTACAAATATAATCATTTTATTATGAAAATATGTGCTTGGTTTAATTAAATAACAAGATCAATTCTCTATGCTCAAACTTTATTTAATTGAATTTTGTGGACTTTGATATAAGAGAGATTAGTAATCATGCCAGATAAAAATCAAGATATTTATTTTTGTGAGTGTGCAAGTGAGGGATTCCAAATAAATGCTAATTTATCCAAAATAATTTGAAACATATAACTACAATAATTGTAAGAAAATATATATAAATACTTTTGAGAAGTTTTGAGAATGTTGACTCTCTCTTTCTTCTTTATATTGTTTTGGTTTCGAAAGAGTCAAGCATATTGCTGTTTTTATTTTTTTATCATTTTTGAAAGAATTAACAAGTGCCATAACAAATAGTTTTGAAGTTTTTGATGATTATGAATGTTTTTGGTGTTTTTGAATTTATAAATTGAAAGAAATACAAGATAGTGATTTTGAACAAATATATACATGGATGAAATGATCAAATTTATACATAGTAATTTTTAAGATGCAAAATATTCATGGGTTCTTTAAGTTCTTTACCATCTAAGGTAGATAATTTGTATGCTCCTGATTCAAATTTAGTAGTAATAATGTATGGTCCAAGCCAGTTGGGCTCAAATTTACCTTTAAGGTCCTTAGTTGCATTAGTATTTTTTTGAAGATTTTGAGGATTTTAGTTTTTTTGTATTTTGATTTTAATTTATGAATTGAAATTGGTGGTATATACAATATGATATATATACACTATACAAGGTTATTTGAGTATAGCATGTCTAAGGTTGCTTCAAAATCAAAGGAGGTTTTGAAGGATAATCTGGTTGATGTGAAGGTAAGAACAAAAGGTGATGAACAAAAGGTAGCGATAACAAAAGCTTTGTTATAATGTAGAATAATATAGCAAAAGATTTGACTTTTATATGTGGAAAATTAATCATGTTACAAAATAAAATATCAGAAAGATAAGAAGTTTCTTCATTTTTATCACTATATTCCAAATCTTGATAAGATGGAGGGAGCATATATAAAATATATGCATGGGTGTTATTTGGTAAACAAGGATGATCATATATGAATGAAGAAAAGTGATGGATAGAAGATAATTGTGACAATGGGAATGTATAGAACTTGATGTTTCAACCATTAAATATTCTTCAAATGGTTTTCGGTCACCCTGTATGGTAACCATTTTATTTGCAATTTCAAATTTCAAACATTGGTGAAGAGTGGAAGGGACAACCTTCATCGTATGAATCCAAGGACTTCTGAGAAGTAGGTTGTAATATGAAGGGCAATATGCTACATAAAATAGAGTATCCAGAATATTGGATCCAATATTGAGGGGAAAAATTATAGTACCTTGAGCTTCTTGAATTTCATTGTTAAAATATTTTATAATAACATTTGATTCATTAATATCTTTTTCCTTTAATTTGTGTTTTTGAAATAATTGATAAGTGCATAAATTAAGAGAGGAGTCATTATCTACCATGATAGTTCTAACAAGTGTTTCTTTACTAGATCCGATAATGTAAAGATAGGAGTCTTCTTGTGGAGTAGAGGAAGGAATATCCTCATCATAGAATGAAATATGGTTAACCTCAAGAGGGTTTACACCATTAATTATGTTCTTAGAGAAAATATGATGAGGAACAAATTGTTGGCTAGGTATCTTGAACAAAGTTTCCTTGTGATAAATTTGTAATACTTCTAAAAGGGATATCTTTGCTTGAGGATTAATCACTTGTTGTTGGCTATCAAAGGGGATTTCAGATTGAAATTTTGATTTTAAATATGAGCTTTCTATGCTTACATTCCATTTTGGATCATTCTCTAGAGTCAACGATAGTTTTGAAGGTTGGTCAAATGAAGAATCCATCTCTTGAATATCATATTGAGTTGATTGAACTTGAGGTTGCTCATTTGTAGTTTTTCTTACAATATTAATAATATCATCATGATGGCACACATTAACATGCAATATATGATTAGTTTCTTGTTGTTGATAATTGAATAGGGGTTCTTGGGATATCCCCATGTCTTGATTGATTATTGGCATTTGTTGTGTAGGATTTTGATTATTTACTAGAGATTTATCATCAGTTGTAGATTGTAATTCCTTTCTATTAAAAAGACCCTTATCAATCAAATATTGAATTGCACATCTTAAATCTTTACAATTTTGTGTCATATGTCCATTGACTCTATGATATTCACAATGTAGCTCAGTTTTAAACCAATCTGTTGTGGTATTAGGTTGTCTTATGGAAGGAAGTTCAATAATATTTGTGTCAAGTAAATACTTGAGAATTATATCCATTGGTTGATTGAGCTTAGTAAATTTACGTGATGAAGGTTTTTGAGAGGTTTTTGATAAATGCCTTAGTAATTTCGTCATAAAAGGACCTAATGGTTTCTCACCTCTACTTTCTTTATTATGGGTAGAATGATGATAGGAAGATTGCGAAGCATGAGGTGAGTACATGGTAGAATTGGAAGAATAAGTATTTTCTTGTTGAAATGGATGTGTTGTATTGAAAGAAGAGTATTGAAAAGGTGGTGGAGGATTATATGTGGATTGATAGACATAATATGGATATATGGGAGAATAGATAATATCATTATGAAGAGGATTGGAAAAGGGATTGTTTTGTTGGGTTATGGATGAAAAATAAGAAGAGTGTGATGGAGGTGGTGTTGAATAGGGATGAGGTTGGTTATAATCAACAAATGTATTTGGCTGAATTCTTCCAACATTACTAATGGGTTCATATTGATTTGAGTAAAAACTCATGGTTTCTTTAGTACTTCTAAAAGTAATATTTAGCATCTACTATTTAGAATTGAATCTAAAAACATACAAACTTGAAATGATGATTTGGTTTTTGTTTTTCTTGTATACATATATATTTTTTTGTTTTTGTTTTCAAAGGGTTTAAAATGCATTCACGTCGGGTTCACCAAAATGTATCACTCCAAATTTTTCGCATCCTTACCTTTAGGCTATAGGATCCATGCCCAAAAGGAGGATGGAAAAAGGATGTCGCGATACCTTGGACTGAGAGGACTTGCGAAGTTCCCACCTCTCAAGGGAGGTGTATATTGGTGATTTTTCGACGGATGGTGGGTTCACCAGGAAACATTTAATGGCAGTTTCCACGCATAGGTTTGGAATGTGTTTTAATGTGTTCATTTTTAGTCTTACGCATTCATATCCTAGGTTTGGCCAAATGAATCTAAATTAATCTATATGAAAGTGCAGATTTAATGAGTACAGAAAACAGATTTAAAGACAAAAAATAGAGAAATTATATAATATAAACGAAGGATACCTGATCTGAATGTCTGATGGAGATTCTGATGTTTGAAGCAATAAAGATCACCTCTGATTTGACATGATCGTCTGAGATCAGACAAGATCATCTGAGATCTAACGAATTCGTCAGACAAATTCGTCAGAGACCTACAAACAGAAAAATAGATGCAAAATACAAAGAATACTACTGTGATGACAGAGGGAAACAACATAAAATGATAATATGAATACTAAACAATAGTTATGAATAGAAATTCAAACAAATTATGATATTCTAATGAGAAATTATGATCTTATCATGCAATCTAAGCTAAATGGGTGAACTCCAAATGCAAAATAGTAAGAAATAAGGAAAAACTAACTTAAATGCAGGATAAAACAACAAAATGTATAAGAGAAAGCGCAAACTCTGGGCACTGATTACCCGAAATGCATATTGCAGTTGAAATCATCTGGAAGTAATGAAATCATCTCAAATTATGAAAGGATCGTCCGAGATTTGAATGAGATCGTCTGCGATAATCTGAGCTTGCTCTGGCTAAAAATAAATGAGGTCCCTGCAAGAAAACTTCAAAATAACAAATGCAAAATGATGCTCTAGGTATTCTAATGCACGCAAAATCAAGTTACAAGGAAATTCAGCCAGGGGTTGGGAAGGGAAGGTCCTAAGGATTAAATAGGCTTAGGGGAGTAGTTAGGAGGTTGGAGATCATCCCTATTTGGGAGATCTCCAACGGGGGAGGGTCCCTAACAACACAAACATGCTTCTGCTCGGATTAGAGACCCATTGGAACATAAGCTAATTGTGCAAAATTAGTTTAGGGATAATATCATCTAGATTTCCTAGCCCAGACGAAATCGTCAGATCTGGGGTGATATCGTCTGATCGTCGACGATATCGTCAAACAATCAAAACCTCTAAAAATGGCACAAAAAATGGGGAAACGGATTACCCGGAGGTTAACGGGCGATTTGGGAGGTTAAAATTTGAATTTAAATTATTTACTAGGATGAATTTAATTACTAGGTTTGACTACGCCAATTTTAGGGTGCTACAGATACCAATTTAAGAACACAAGCTTATACTGAGAAGGGGCGTGAATAGTATAAGACCACTTTTTACTTTTATTTCCCAATCAATATTATGCAATATATCAATAGAAATATCAACATCAGTAATCAAAGCAATGCATACACCACACACAATAGAGACACCAATTTAATGTGGTTCACCCATTGTGGGCTACTCCATGGAGAAAATTTTTCACTAAAATTTTCTCAAGAAATCTCTTTGGAATCCTTTCACTATTATAATGTTTATGGACCTATGTCCTATTGGGATATGAAATAGATGAGATATATTACATATGAAGATGATTACAATATATAGGTATAATATGAAAGGAATGATAATCAGATCATTCCAAGATTCAAGGATCTCAAGTGTTAATAGAAACACCACATTCAACCAAAATAATAATCTGAAAGAAAATTGATAGCATAAGCTTACAAATAGATATGCAAACAAGAGAGCAACAATATCATATATTAGATCTAAAAATGGAACACTAAGTACAATGAAGGTGCCTTGCTTATATAGGCAAGGATTTTTAACCATAGACGTAGTATCAAGCTAAGGATAAATATCCACCATACAAAAAGAATATGTGATATGGTCCTTAGATATGTAACCACTATGGTAGAAAGAATATCAACCCTTAAAATATCACCCATAGGAATAGTTAAACCTAAAAATATCCCCATAATATCTAAGAAATAAATATGTAACATATCATATTATATATATAAGATAAATGAAATATCCACACATAAGTGGGTGGGGAAAATACATGGAATAACTAAATAAAAGAAAATAAATAAACTAGGTGAACATGAGCTAAGGTAAACAACCTACTCTAACATAATCCTATATGAAAAACATGACACTTGTTAAGAGAAACTGACAAGTATCAATATAGAAGGCATAGTGTACATTACATTCTAACATTACCCCTTAATGTGCACTATCCTAACTATAGAAAAAAAAACAAGTCAACATTAGGTAACATTCCCCTTTAATGTTGACTAATATAAAAGAACCCTATCATCCTCATTTATTACATGATTTGGTTTAGGCTTGTGATCTTTGCGCTTCACTCTCTAACTATTAATAATGCTAGATCAAAGGTGTATACATATCGATCTATTGTCTCAGGGTCAACCACTTCCTTGGATATTTTGCCACTAGGTCAGCCATCTAAGTGCCTTAGGGTCATCTTTGGTGCCTCAGGGTCAACCACTTCTGGGTCTATTTTCTCTGCAAGTCATCCTCTAGGTATGTTTCCTCTTGTAGGTCACTGACTAGATTCACCATGAATATCATCGCCCTTCATGATGAACTCAATATAGAAGGTGTAAGTCTCTACCAAAAATGGACCTTAATACAAAATAAATATGAGCCATGAAATACAATAAAATGAGCCATTGAATACAAATATGGAGGAGAATAAGAAATAAGAATAGAAGAAATTTTTTTGATGTGTCTTTGTCTATAGTCTTCAGAAGTTGATCTAAAAAATTGTTGGATAGAGTCTAGGGTATCTTTATTTGTAGTCCCTAGAGTAGGTGTCCTTATGGTGACCTCCTCATCCCACCGGATGCATGGGTAACTAGTCACTGCATCCTGTAGGTGCTATAGAGAAGGTAACTAGATACTAGGATCACTTACAACTTGCCTTGGAGTTTCGAGTACAACCAAGAGTGCACTCCATGATACAACAATCTTTGAGGCTAAAAAAATCATGCCAAATGGCCTCAAAAATGAACAAGGATACCACCAATGTGTCTGTCTTGGAAAAACCTTTCTAATGACTATAAATAAGCCTATAGTCGGTTACAAATAAGTCCTCCATCCATAGGAAAAAAAATAGGGACCATGTGGGTCATCATTTTTTAATATAATAAAGTGGCCATGTGGGTCGTCCTTCCACTCTCCATGTGGAAAAATCAAAACCTTCAAAAGAACAAAATATTCCCTTTGATATTTAAATGTTTAAGTAATAAGATGCTCTCTTATTTTAAATAAAGTTCCCATTAAAGTGGTCTCCTCCACTTTTTTAAAAATTCTTTAAAATTTTAAAAATTTCCATATGACCATATTCCCTTATGGCCATAAAAATACCTTCACTTGAAAATTGTTCCCCATGACATCATTGAAATAGCCCATGAGTCTCTATTTAAAATTAGTCCACCTTTAGATGGATTTAACTTAAAATTGAAACATTGGGGAACACGACCGTCATGCTCACATTGTACCACTAAAAGTACCCAAATTGCATAGACAATCAATAATGAGCAAATTGTTGCCCTCTATTTTAGCACGAGTATGATGAGACTTCAAGTACAAAAAAAGGATATTTTTTATCTCAATACCACCCTTAAATCCATCCTTCTATGTGTCGTTAACATTCATAGTCATATATGTCATAGTAGATGCCTACTATAGTGTTGTGAAAACAATCGCTACCACCACCGATATGGCTACTTCATTGTGTGGGTGGTGATAGGTACATCTATAGCTCATGTCCTTCATATAAAGCAAGATCTAGTAGCGTAGCATGAAAAAAATGGTGCACTTCCATTGAATTCTTGGCCTGTTACATAAACATATGCATCTCCTTAGTAACCCACAATGCTTTCAATATCACCATAGTGGATCGTATCACCTCCTTTTGGGAGCTCCAGAAGGTCTTTCGATGCCCTGATAGCACAGGATTAATCTATCTTCTAGCACTGTTAACATTTGGTGTTACTGGAATCAAATAATTTTATTCTGAATGGGGCCATCCTTTGCAAATCTTGTCATACACTCCTTGTGTAAAAATGCTCCACGCATTAGCATAATACATCACATTCATCACCTTCAACCATGTGTCATTGGAGATCTGTATCATATAGACATTGAATATATCTATAGTAGTGCATTGTTAGTATTACAAGGAAAAAACCATGAATATTGGATCCAAATAAGCAGAAAACAATAGGGTAGACATAAAACTTATAAAAAACTTTGGATCCTCCTCATTACGTTGGAGACTACCATTTGTTAATTTTTCAATTGTTCTTTGGTTTATCTCAACTTGATACTCCATAATTCCATGAGTATGGGAAATAATCCATCATCATGCAATGGGAAAGACACATCGATATTCTCCTATTTGTTATAGTGCAACTCCAATGTCGTCGAGCCAAGAGATGAAACAAATAAACAAAAAAAAATGAGCCGAGAGGTGAAATAAATAAGGTAAAAAAACTTCTACACCCAGATCTAAAAATGACGTGCACAATTTACAATAGCATGCACAACTATGTGTTTATGAGATCAATTTTGAGGTGTTCCACACATCTCTTGACCACCTAAAATCCTTCTCACCGATTGCCTCTATGGGAAAGACATCAACATCAACTCTTTGTCGAGTTGCGGGTATGCTCACTCACTTCATCGATCGAAGACAAGCGATCGTCAATGCCTTGTCATAGCTTATTCAATAGCAAAAATAATGGCAAAATGGGTGGACAAACATGTAGCTTGTATGGACTACATCAATTTTAGGTTACAAGCTATCTTCAGTTTTGAATGCGATCGATGAAAAAAATAAAATATCTTTGAAAAACTAGTGCACCGTCTAATGTGGTCCACAATCTGATGCTCTTATGTGAGCCAAAAAAACTCTACACATCACCTTATAAATTTGGTTACTTTGGTATAATACATCCAAAGGACACATAACAAAACAAATCCACCATGTGGCGGTCATGCCAATAATAGTGCCCACCACTGGTGCTTTCAAACGAACATCCACCGACATCTAAATATGAACTGTAGATTTCTTGTGGTGGTAACTACTCCTCCATCACCATAAAATGGATCTACCAATGATTCCTTAGGGTCCACTACACCCACAAATAGGCTAGATGTCATAGTTTTTAAAAAATAAAACACATCATAGCTTAAAAAATTCCACGCATCGTAGAGATGAGGTGAATCTGCATCAACATATTTAACCAGATACATGTAACCAAAACATATTTTTGATGAATATGGCTTTGAAATTTTGGTAGAATATTATCTTTTAATGGTCACCATTGCCTACTATGTTGGTGCTAGACTCTAAAGCACCAAAGCACCTTGCACTATTGATTGCATAGTATTAATTTCATTGTTGCATAGAACCTATTCCTAGCATAATATATCACTACAAATGTTGTCACCAACAACTCATCTCAAATGTGAGATTTTTTATGAACAACCACATGAGGTACTTGAGCAATGGTGATATATATTTTTGTATTGGATGAAAAACTGCAAATAGTGTCACATTCGTCTATCCAATAGCATGTAGAAAATATCTCGATGTTTATCTCCAATAGCACCAGTCATTGCCATCACAACGTACGTAGACTCACAAGAAAATAGATCTAAAATTGTATGTCTTTATCATCACTTTGGAATCTAGTCTTCTGTAAATGGATTTATGGCTCTACACACTGAATTTGCATGAAAAATAAAATTAAAAACAAAAATTTATGGCCCCAAGCATTGAAGCTTCAAGGGAAGCCATGAAACCCTCTCTTTCTCCAATATGGATTTTTGGTTTCTGATCCACAAATGTGGAGAGCATACTCCCTGAGCCATGGAGAATAAAAATGTGAGGAAGGGAAAAATGAAGGAAAAAATGGGGGGAGAGGGGATTTCCATGAGGGAAATCCCCCTCAAACCAATAGGGTAGGGAAAGCCTACTCTGATACCAAATGTTGGGATATGAAATAGATGAGATATCTTACATATGAAGATGATTATAATATATAGGCATAAGCCTATATGAAAAATATGACACTTGTCAAGATAAACTGATAAGTATCAATATAGAAGGCATAGTGCACATTATATTCTAACATGTCCAAAGGAGACACCAATCCCCTTATCAAGTTCATGGATCTCTATCCATGGGATAACTCTTTCTCCTTAGCTCTAGCTAGTGATCTTCTAGAAGAACTATTGCCTCCACTACACTAGCTTATGGATATCTATCCACTGAATAATCTTGCCCTCACACATAAGACTTATTTTCACTACCCTATATAATGGACCTCTATCCACTAGAGACTATCATCCTCCATACTATATCACATCCAAAGCTTGCTAGCATATCTATCTCAAATTTGCACTAAATGCAGTCCTTCAGTCTAGCACAAATCTACTCAATATCTATCCTCAAATATGTACTAAACACAGTCCTTTGGTCTATCATAAATCTACTCAATCTCTATTCTCAAATTTGTACTAAACACAGTCCTTCGATCTAGCACAAATCTACTAAATCTCTATCCTCAAATTTTCACTAAACACAGTCCTTTGGTCTAGCACAAATATGCTCAATATCTATCCTCAAATATACACTAAACACATTCCTTCGATCTAGCATAAATTTTCTCAATATCTATCCTCAAATATGCACTAAACACAATCCTTTGGTCTAGCACAAATCTGCTCAATATTTATCCTCAAGCTTTAACACAAAGCTTAACTTAATCATAAAACAACTCTGATAGATCTGCACCAAACCTTAACCCAAGGTTTGAACAAATCAATAAATCAACTCTTCTCACAAGTCTTCTCAAAGACTTGTCTCAAATATACATTGTAATATTCCACAAAATCTCACACTAATCTATCCACAAGTCTTCACCAAGACTTGCCTCAACTCTGCTCCACAATTCCTCACTAGAACTTGTCCAATCTGCTCAACAAGTCTTCACCAAGACTTACCTCAAATATACTCAACAAGTCCTCACCAAGACTTACCTCAAATTTTCTCAACAAGTCCTAACTAGAACTTGTCCAATCTCACAAAAACATATAAATATTTTTTAGAGACTCAATATGCTTCGCATTCATCACAATGCTCAATCACTTTCAATCTCTTTCTCAAATCAAATTAGAATATAGAGCAATTTTTTTTATAGAATTAAAACTATCACTTCAACACTTACATTTGACTAGGCTCAATCAACTCCACTCAATGAAATACTCCTTTCTTACAAACCCTAGTCCAAGCATATGAACACTCACTCAAATATTTCCAAAAATTCTTATCAACCAATCTCACATAACAATGATACTCATGTTCTTTCACAAACCCTAGTTCAATATAGTTCACAACTTCACATAACAATGATACTCATGTTCTTGCACAAACCCTAATCATGCATATGAAGGTTCATCCAATGTTTCTAACAATGCTTATCAAACAAGGTTTCTATATTCAACCTTTATTCTAAAAAAACCTTGAAGCATTAACACAAAACCAAACTCAACAATGCTTACCAAACAATCATTTTCACTCCAAATTAGCATTCACAACATCCAACAATCACTCACAATAAATATGTACCCATACCTTTTTGTTTGATGAAGAAGTGCCCTTAAAAACCTGTCTCAATCACAATTATTCTCTTTGCCAATTTTAAGGGTTAGGTAGTAAAAACCTTCTCAAAATTTAATCAATAATTTTCTCATAAATTATCTTCACCATTCACAACATGAGAACTCAGTTAACCTTATTACTCCTTTCAAATATTAAAGAAAATAAAACTTTATTTTGAAATAACATTCAAAACCATATAACTCCTTATCACTCCATTCAATATTCTAATTACCAAAAATCATAATATAAAAATAAATTTTCATAGCCCTTTTATCTCCCTAAAAACCTTATGTCAGAAAAACCTTAGGACAAAATTAAATTTGAAAAATTTAAATACCTTGTGCCCTTGGTGGGAATCAAATCCACGCTATGCTTCCACCACCGCCCTAGCCATGGCTCCAACCACCACATGAGCTAGGCACTCACCTTGGGAGCAAAGATTCTATCATTACTCATGTTCATAAATTAGAATTTTTTGTGTCTTATCCCTTATACAACTTCTTTATAGAAGTCTATCATTACTCATGTTCATAAATTAGAATTTTTTGTGTCTTATCCATGGAAGAAATAAAGTAACTTTCATGATTTAGAGGACAAGGTCCCCATGGTTCTTAGTCTTCTTCTTGGTGAACACTTTATCATCATAGGTAAACTTAACCACTTGACAAGAAGAAGAATTTATGAATCTCATTTGATTATTCAAAGGTCTACTTAATAGTATATTATAGTTGGTCTTGAAATCAAATACCATGAACTCTAAATTATTTATTTAGGCCCTATAAAACTTGATAGCCAAATGCAGCCCACAAGATCTTAGGTTCAACCATTATAAGCATAGGAATAGTTTCTAGTGGATACAACATTCTCTTTAGGAATATTTAGCTTATATATCAAGGACAATCACATAATACATGTATTACTCATTTCATCCACTAAAACCCTACAAATAGCCACAACAATATATACTACTATAGCCATTACTTGCAAACCATCAACCCTTGCCAAATGACCATCAATAATCATATTATTTACAGGAAAATTGATAATCAAATGAGGTCTAGTATGTACATCAATACATATATTTTCTTTATGTGATTCAATATATTGCACTTTATA
This sequence comes from Wollemia nobilis, assembly GCA_028583015.1. Taxonomy (NCBI): domain Eukaryota; kingdom Viridiplantae; phylum Streptophyta; class Pinopsida; order Araucariales; family Araucariaceae; genus Wollemia; species Wollemia nobilis. The sequence continues at coordinate 22,888,517 of JAQPPZ010017235.1, forward strand.
AGACCCTAAGATTATAAGCATTATATTGGAAACCCTAGGTTTGACCATCTCCATCTCATCCAATAGTTTTCTTAATCACTATCACTGGTAGGGATATTTCCTAAGCAATTCCAAGTATGGGATCTTATAGGGGGTTGTATGCAACTCTTCCACAATTTTTGATGCTTTTGCATTGCTTATGACTACTTTTAGTAATTATTTGGGTTGGTAAGGGTCTTGAAATTTTTATCATGAGTTAGGATTGCAACTTTTAGTGGTAATATTAGTCATTCAATATTTTTAATTATCTTGGTTTAGGCATTACTAAGAATATTTTCTACATTATCAAATATTTCTCTATTTATAGCAGGTTTTTGGATGACCAGAGGAGGTTTTGGAATTGTATTAATTATGGTTGGATTAACCATTATCTAAATAGGTTCTTAAGCCTTATCATTATTCTCTTTTTCATCCTTACATGATTGTTTATTTTTATATTAGGTTTCACTTCTAGTAATAATAGCAATCTATTGTTCCAAATATGTAATGGTATCTCTTTAGACCTCTAAAATTTTGATATAATGAGTCAAATTTGGCTAACCATAAATATATTCTCTATTTTTCCTAGGTTGAAAAAAGATCCAATTGATATAAGAAGCATTTTGTGAAGTGCTAAGTCTAGAATTTGGTTTTATGGATGAGTACCATTTTGATTTTGATTACTCTTATCCCTTTCATGGATATACCCTTGGTTATGCTAACCAAGATTATATCATTAATTTTAATAATCTTGATGGGCTCCTTGATTGAATGCTTGATTCTAATTATGATTCACTCCCTATTATTGATTTTGATTGGGAACTTGTTCATGGTTGTGGAATTTTGTATTATGGATACCTAAAATTTGATTGTGATGATGATTAGACTTATTATGGAGATCCTTAGTATTTTCATGAAATAAGTTGATCCTATCATTATTGATTCTATCAATATTAAAATTAGGACCAATTTGTTTTTTAAAGTAAAATTTGCATAGCTTTAAGAAGGTATTATTTGTATGTCCCTAATACCCATGCCAAATTTAGAATTGATTTGGATCATGCTACTGAGGTGATTCAAGCCTTTTATTATTATGATAATTCTTGGTCCTAGATGGTGGGAAAATGTGAGAATAATATGATGAGTCCATTGTAGTATTGTAATCTATGTTGGACCACCTTCAAATTTGGTCAACTTGTACACAAAAATTCCATCTCATGAGAGGTATCATGGATAATTATATTATAAATCCCATACCCTATATTATTCTTATTAGGATTTTTAGGTTTCAATGTCTTTTGACCATCTCTTCCTTTCACAATATTTAAGGACTTTAACAAATAATATGACATTTTCTTAGGAGGGAAAACCATATGGTATTTTCTCCTAGATTTAGGTTGAAGAGTATGCCTAAGTCTATTTACAAACATTCCAATGCCTACCTCTTTAGTTAGTCTCATATTAGCATTAGAAGTTTTTAAATTCTTTAGCCAAGTTGACCCCATAAATTCTTCATGGACATAAATTATTTGATAAAGCTCACATTCTTCAAAAATGTGGGAAGTATGGATGGTGGGAATATATAATATTGCTTATGGTGACTATAGTCTAGCTTAAGGATATTCTTATGCAAGTGTATCTTTGCATAAGCAAAATTCTATAGGATGAGGTCATTCATCTGCAATTTACTCAAGTAATGAGGCCTATTAGAGCATCCATTATAGTAGGAAATATTTTATTATCACTAATCCCTTCTCTCATTTTCTCTCAATTTATATTATGAATAGGTTTTGAAAGTGTAATATGAATTATTTAAGACCAACTTGTATGATGTAATCTTATATAGGCCTACAAGAAATCATTATACAATTGTATTTGATTATTATTGTATTATTTAATTATGTAATCCCTATGGGATGTGGTTAACCTTGTTATAGTTAAAACCATCTTATAATGTGTTATTAACCTTAAGCCCACTTGTGGTGTTGTCATAGGTTAACTTTATAATATAATTGGAGTTTTGGTATTAGTCTACACACACCCACCACTCCATACATTGCATCAGAGAGTTATTATCCTTATCCATGGATAATACAATGATTAATTATAGTACCCAAGGGCATACATCAATTTTATGTCTCTTTCCTTTTTATCCTTTTATACTTTTTGTATAAGATTTGAGAGGATGGATTACTTCTATTCATTTCTAGAATTAAATGTGAATTCCAACACCAAATACATAGGAAAACCATAGATAATATTTTTAGAGAATTTTAATAATCTAAAGAGGTTTCTCAAGGAGGTAATTCACTTCTATATCAACTCCAACACCATGTTTCAAGTTCTCCACATTCTCATTGATTAGATCAATTATATTCTTTAGTGAATATTACTATACCTAGACTTCATGCATCATTTCATAATCTTGTAGACTCAATTCCATATCCCAACATGAAAATTATGGAAAATATGAGTTAAATTCCTCCTAAAATTCCATTGATTTCACATACTACATAAACTTTAAAAAAATTGTTGTAGAATAACTCAAACTAGGAGCCAAATGAGTATTTTTCCTCGCACTAATTCAATGGTCACCCAACCAATAATTATATGAGCCTAAAAAATATGATCTAATATTTTATTAATAATGACTAAATTATTATTAATTTATTTGAGTCACAGTCATATCAAAAATATGATTTGGATATATTCCATAATTTGTTTCCCAATTATACTAATCAAAATCAACAAAATATAGCAAATAATATTTGTTTTAACAATGTATCCCTCCCAAATAAAAGGATTAGAGATGCAATAAATTCATAATAATCCATCAATCATGTCTCACATTTTATTTTATCACTCAAAATAGTAAATAAATCTTCCAACTAATCCACCTTCAACTAGCCAATTGGTGAGGCATGATTTTATTATTTGATTGACCAAACAATCCTCAACTAACCAATTGGAAATACCTCTTGTTATTCAATTACAACCACAAGCTAAGAAAAAGGATGTTTATAACTTACTACAACAACTTGAAAACACCCTATATAATATTTCCATATTTGAGCTTGTTAAAATTTCTTTGACTTATTGATATATTCTCATAAGATATTTGAGCAAATGTATGTTTTCCAAAATTTGAATCCTATTGATTTTGCTTTACTTTTTGGTTGAATTTAGGTTAATTATACCAATATATATTTTTATGATAATGATATCCCTTAAGCTTCTCTAAAAATATATCCTCCTTATACATCATTGTCTATATCAACAATAAATTCATTAAAAATATTAGTCAATAATGGATTTGGGCTAAACATTTATAGCCTATAATTTATGTCATTTTGGATTGGACAAAAATGATATTGTAAATTATGACTTAATTATTTGGGCCTTTAAAATATAAATTTTAGACTAGTGGTATTATAATATGACCCTCAAAGTAGGGCCCAAAACTCTAAATACCCTATTCTATGTCATGTATTATAATTTATCATACAACATTATTTTTGGAATGTCTTGGATTTATGAAAAGTAGGTCATCTCATATACCCTTCAGAAACACCTAAAATATTATCAAAAAGGTCAAAACTACAACATCCCTATCGATATAGAACCCTTCAAATATTGCAAAATAACTTAATTCAAAAATTAAATTGTCAACCTTTGTTCTCATATCACCAACGTAAATGTTCCTTTAAACTCAAATTTAAATAGTTCAAACTTTTCTTTTCAATATTTGATCACCACGGATTGAAGTCACTAGATATATCTAAATATATTTATGAGTAAATTCAAAATGTAACTATGATCAATGATAAATAAAATACAATCAATAATAATCAAATTTTATCATAAGTAGACATAGCCAAGTTTTCCCCTTCCCCTCGGTCACTAGGATTGATTCCTTGTAGAAAAGGGGAGATAATACAAATAAGAAGTTGCTCCTCTATTTGCACTTGTATTTACAATAATTAAAATATTAGTGATTGTAATCATTACCAAACCAACAAAAGTATCCATCATGCTAGTTTTTGAATACCTATCCTATTCCAAAATAAATACTAGTTAAAATGGGATACCAAGTTAAAGGCTTAGGTGTGTATGAACTATGCATCAAGGAGACATTACAAACCGAAGTCTAGTTGAGGTATTTTTGGATAGGATTAATTCCCAATGATAACTAAACCTTTATTGAATTCTATTTCTATGAATAAATGTTTAACCATGAAGATCATTATGAATATGATTCTCTAGACTTTACTATCACTTTGAATGGGCTTGAATAAGATGATAAAAATATTGATAGCCTAGATCTCATTCATATGTCAATCCTATAACCATTAATTCATGTACCACATTCTTATAAATTATCTAACCTTATATTATCCTAAATTAATTATTGATGAAGTATCCTACAAGTAGGAATATAATATTTTTTAATTAGATAGAAAATGGATTTTGAAAGGGATCCCAAACCTTTTACAAGTAGGATTTTAAAGGAGCCCAACCAAAGGAAATAAAGGAGAGTATCTCCATTGAGCAAACAAAAAATACTGGGAGCTTAAAGAAGATCAGCCAAAATGGAAAATAGAAGCCAAAGATGAGGTCAAACAAATAAAGGAAACATTAAAGGTGCAATATTTCAAAATTAAAAACACCATGTCACTCTTCAAATTTGAATTTCAATCTAAAAAAACTTGTTCAAACTCCCATCATTCAGGATGTAGTACATGAAACTGCCTCAGATGATTTTTCGATGTCTACCCCATTTACCTTTTGGTTAGACTTGATAGGAGATGGCTAAAGATTAATTTTTCGAAAAATGATCCTGATGAGAGGAGGTTTCCCCTTCCTAGCTTATCCCCTTCATAACCAGACCAAGAGAAGCATTGTTTTTACAATGTTTTCTCCCTTAGAAACCAAAAAGCCCTAAAAAAGGTTAGATATATCAATAGAACCCAAAGGCACTATTTCCTCAAGATATTATTTATTTGTTTCTAGGCATTCAAAATAATTCCCTAGAAGGAAATTTTAATGGGATCCTTGGAGTTCTTTATAGAAGATATCTTTGAAATACCACCATCAAGAGTAGGGGACTGACCAATTGGAATCACTTTAAGAATATACAAATATTGATTTTTCCCTAATCATCTAATCAAATCATAAAAATTGTTTTGACCAAAATCAATTCTATTTTGGGAATATTTTTCTCAACTTGATAATGTAGCCATATTGCAAGGTCTAGATAATAATAAACCCCTTGTTGATCCTATGAACTTAGATAATTTAGGAGTCCTCCCAATCTCTTATTAATTAGAGTATGAGTCTTATATCCTAATAGAATAAACCATAGATGAAAATATTTGGATTCCACATGAGCCCAAAGTTCTTAAAGTAGGAATGTCTTAAGCATGAAAGAGTGTAAATAGTGCACCAATCTATTGATGGAGTTTAGAGATATATTTTATTGGTCATACACTAATATGTTACCTATATATCCCTTCTTAATAGTTCATCATCTAGTTGTCAACCTTGGTTAAAAAAAACTTGTAAAGTAAAAATTATAGAAAATGTGCCCTAAAGTTACCCTCTTTATTAAAGAGGATCCACAAAAGCTCCTTAGTATTTTATTTTTCAAAACCTTAAACTATTTTTATTCTATTTTCAACATCATACTAGAATCTATGAAAACTAAAGCATTAGAATATGCATGAACTTTAGGACAACAATAATTTTTTTTCTAAAAATAACTTTTGTCTTCCTAATATCAACATGTTTGTTGATTTATAGCAAGCTATGGGAGTCTATCCCTAATGGATGATTTATTAAGATATAATCAATTCAAAATAAATCCTAAGGATAAACACAAGATGACCTTTATAGACTCATGGGAAATATCCTACTATCAAGTAATGCCATTTAGGCTAAAGATTGCAAGAGCAACCTATCAATGAACAATGACCTATATATTTCATGATTTAATGCATGACATTGTGGATTATTATGTTGATGATCCTCTTGGTCAATTGCTTAAATACAACTATCACATTTGATACCTTAGACATATTTTTAAAAGAGAGTATAAATTATACCTTAAGTCTAAAAGGTGCATTTTTGGGGTGACATCAAGAAATATTCTAGGAGTTATCATGTCTCTTAGAGGCATATAATTTTATCCTAACAAAATAGAAATTGTAATCAATATACTACCCCCTCAATCATTAACCCAACTTCATAGACTCCAAGGAAATATCCAAGCCATTAGAAGGTTTTTCTCTTAGCTGATCAGTGTCAACCTTTCACCAACATTTGAGAAAGGATGTAATATTTAAATGGCGTGATAAATATCAACTTGTGTTTTGTTAAAATTGTAATTTGATTCATGGCCAAGGCTAACATTATATGATGTATTGGATAGGCCTAAGGGAATTTAATTGTACAATGTATTTATTAATTATAATATTATATTATATTATATTATATTTTTTTATATTATATTATATAATGTTATGTTATATAAGCCTATGGGCCACGGTTAACCTTTTTATGGTTAAACCCTCTTTATAACTTGTAATTAACCTAAATCCATCTTGTTATGTTAGCTTAGGTTAAACTTTATCATGTAATTAATGTTTTGATATTGTTATAAATACTCCACCTCCACTCTTAATTTGATCATTATATTGTTGTGAATTTCATATATGGATTATACAGAGATTATTTATGATACCTACGGGAACCCTCTAAATCTCTATGTCTCAATTTTTCTTTCATTTGTCCTTTTACACTTTCTATATAAGCTTTGAGTGTATGGACTACTTTTGTTTATTTCTAGAAAATATTGTGAATTTCAACATGGTAAAAGTATGCATGGAGATTTCTAACTTGGTCATGTGAAATATTTTTTTGATCCTCTGATACTTCTTCCAAATTATAGGCCAATATCAAAAAGAGATACCTTATCCTTCCAATTTCTCAAAAATTATAAAACCCTTTTGGTAGAAATTATTTTTTCTTTGTTGTTATCAAAGCACCTTTGATTCCCCATTCAAAGGACTGAATTTGGATTTTAAATTATATTATATCCTTCTTTTACTTGGCCATAATATGATTGAGGAATATTAGTAAGAAAGAATCAAATTTAAAATTCTATCCTTTGGCATTATTCAGATGTCATCCATGACTGTATGCACACACAAAGAGGACTATCCTATATATTTCACATTGCCTTGACAGTGTTCTTTAGGAAGCACCTATAATTTTTAATAATGTTATATTTGTGGAAATATGGTTATGCTATTAGATGTTACACTTTTGAATCATCTCTAGTTCAAATCTACATGAATCCTTTTTTTAAAATGTCTTAATAAAAATAAGGAATAAGTGATTTTTTCTTCTTAATTACCAACTAGATGTGTGGTGTAGTGATGTGTATGGGAATACTTATAGTATTAAAGGTGAGGTTCTCAATTCAAATATCCATGGTAACTCTTTTTGAATAAAATAACCTTGTCTACCATTTCTATGGGACTACAATTGGGATCATTCTAGTAGGTGAACACGGATAGTTAACTATGCAAAGTATCTTAAAGGCTAGAGGTTATGAGGTTGAATATAACCCCTTTTATTTTTCATCCTTTGTGTTTTAGGTTTGGATTCTTCACCATCATGGTGGCTTTAGCACCTCAAGTGGTGCCTTGGAACCTTGCCTAGCCCAAGGGTCTTGGGTAGACAATGTTGCAATTTCAAATCAAATGGAGGCTCATTTTAGAACTTATATAGTCATGAAGAAGTTGAACTAACTAGCCAACTAACATGGAACTATTGTATACCATGAAATCCTTTTTTACTCTTTTTAAATACTTTTCTCCAATAAAAAACCTAAGTGTTGTAGTCATTGATGATCAAAGCATTAATTTGGTGAGAAATAAGTTGAAGGAACTATTGAATCATGAATCAACAAGTGGTAACGTAGTTCAATCTCCTATTTTTAATTTTTTGTTCTTTAAATTTTTATTTTTTGGGATCCATTAGGGCAAAACTTTTGGATGCCATAACTTTTGCAAACTGAATCATTTTGAACTTTTAATTGTAGAATTGTTTAGTTTTACACACTAGTGGCATCAATTCACAAACTTGCTATGGTGTTAGGGGTAATATTGTGTAGGATGGATCCCAAATCCCTAGTTACTTACCTTGATGAATAAAATTATAATATTTGGTCAGCCCAAATAATTGGCTTATTATGTAGTAAAAACCTATAGTTTATATTTCAAGAGGATAAAGTAGCTATTCATGATGAAGAAATTTATCATCAAAGAGAAGAAGAGATCTTGGTCTATTTTATTTGTTTATTGAACCAAATTTACATCACCACATTAAATAGGAGGGTGACCCTATCAAGGTATCATCAAAATCACATGAGATTTTTGGGAAAGTATATCTTACTAAAGTAAGCCATTTGGAATTGGAACTTTCCTCTTTTATACTAGTTAAGTTTGATAACATTTAGGATATATTGTAATATTCAAGGATTTAAGGGTAGATATTACATCTTCTAGAGGTAAAAAAAAATGATGAAGATTGTCCTTGCTAATATCTCCCTCTAGTTTTATATTTTAAAACTAATGGTGTCTATGATTACTATATTCTTAGAATCTTAAAAGACTCTTACTCTTGGTCAACTTTTTTTCTCATACTTCATTTCTTAGTGGCCACATAGAATTATGGTGGGACTCCATAAATATAGGCTCATGCAAAATATTTCAAATCTAAAGAGGATAAGAACCAGGGGCTCAAGGTCTAAGCTCAATATTCAAAGGATTAAAAGATCACTTGTAGATATTGTAAGAGGTAGGGACATCCAACAAATAAATATTTATTAAAATTTAAAAATATTGAAGCTAAATTTTTACAAATTGTGGATGTCTTCTAGATGTTGAGGGAGATTTTGAAGGATTTTCCTCAACTATAAAGGCCCATTAGAGCATCCATTATGGAGGAAGATTTGTAATCACTAATGTCTTGTCTCCTTAGCCCCTTATTTTATATTAGGGTAGATGTTGAAATCACAATTTGATTCATTGCCAAGACTAATATTGTACAGTGTATTGGATAGGTCTAAGGGCATTTTATTGTATAATGTATTCATTAATTATAATATTTTATTATGTAATCACTATGGGAAGTAATTAACCTTGTTATGGTTAAATCCTCTTTATAGCTTGTAATTATCTTAAATCCCCCTTGTTATGTTAGATTATGTTAAAATTTATCATGTAATTTTTGTTTTGGTATTGGTATAAATACCTCCCTCCCAGTCATAATTTTATAATTACAGTGTTGTGAATGTAACCTATGGATTGTTCAATTATTATTTATGGTTCCTACAAGTTCCCCCTAAATCTATATGTATCTTTTTTAATTTATTTTATCCTTTTTATACTTTATGCATAAGATTTGAGTGGATGGACTACTTTTGTTCATTTAAAAAAATATTGTCAATTCTAACATGGTATCAAAGTGGGTATGGAGTTGCATCACTTGGTCATATAAAATATTTATTTATATCCTTTAGCACCATTCAGCCATCACTCATAGGAATGAACACACACATGAAGTGGATTAACCTTTGCATTTCGTACTGGCTCGATGGTGTTCTAAAGGGAGCACCTACATTTGTTTATCATGTCAAAGTTTTGAAAATATGGTCACACTATCAAGTGTTAGGATTTTAGATAATATCCAGTTAGAATCTATGTGCAACTATTTTGAAGTTTGTCTTGATGGAAATAAAGGGATAAGTGGGTTTTACCTTCTTAATAACTAGCTACATGCATGGTGTAGTGATGTGCATGTAAATATGTATAGTATTAAAGGTGGAATATTCTCTATTCAAGCGTCTATGGTAACTCTTTTCTAAATAAAATCACCTAGTCTACCTTTTTATGGGACTATAGTTGAGATTTTGCTAGCAAGGGCATGAGGACAGTTGGTTATGCAAAGTGTTTTAGAGGATGGAATTTATGGGGTTGAATATCACCCTCTTTGTATTTCACCATTTGTGATTCGAGGTTGGAATATTCATTAGCATGGTGGTTTTAGCACCTTAAGTGGTTCCTTGGTGAGGCCAAAGGTCTTAGGTGGACTATGAATTAGGTTCAAATCAATTAGAGGCTCCATTTTGTACTTTTAGATTCATGAATTTGAGTTGACTAGGAAACTAATGTGGCATTGTTGTATGCCACTAACCCCATTTTTACGTTATTTAAAACTTTTCTCCAATGAAAAAAAAACCAATAATCATAGTCATCAAGAATCAAAGGCATTGGTAGGATGAGAAATAAGTACAAGGAACCAATAATAATGGATCACCAAGTGGTAGTAGGTAGTTAGATCTTTTTTTTTAAGGTTTGGAGCTTTAATATTTTTTATCCATTAGGTAAAATATTTTAGAGGCCATAATTTTTGCACATGGAAGCATTTTGAGCCTTTTTTTAAAACAAATAATGTTTTAAGCTCTACACATTGGTGGCATCAGTTCATAGACCTGCTATTGTGTTAGGCATTGGATTTTGTAAGGTGGATAATAAATCCATAGCTACTTAACTTATAGGTGAAAATATAGTATTTGGTAAACTCAAAATATTTTTTTGTTACATAATAAGAATCTAAATGCATCTTTCAAGAGGACAAAGTAATTATTAATGAAGAAACTTGCCATCAAAGAGAAAAATAGGCTCTTGGTTTGGTTTCTTTGTTAATTGAACCAAATTTATTTTTCTAAATAAAAGAGGAGAGTAACCCTATCAAGGTATGGTCAAAATTTTATGAGCTTTTTGGTAAAGTAAATACTATTGAATTTGTTTGCAATTGAGTCTTTCCTTTCTTAAACTAGTTGTGTTTGATAACATTGAGGACTATACTATTATACTAAAGGTTTGAGGACATATATTACATATTTTAGAGGTAAAAATAAAGTTATGTATAATATGTACATATTACCTTATTTATCTCTTCCTCTATTTTTATATGTTGAACCTAATGGTTCATATGATTCGTATGTTCTTGGAATATTAAAGGAATTTTACTCTTGATCAACTTTTTTCTGTCCTAGTTTATTTTTAGGTAGCAACATAAAATTATGGTGGGACTCCATAAATATAGGATCATGCAAAGGAATTTATATCTAAGAAGCCTAAGAACTATGGGCTCAAGGGCCATGCTAAGTCTTTAAATAAGTCAAACACCACTTGTATATATTGTAAGAGGGAGGGAGATCTAATGAAGAACTAATTGCTAAAACTGTAAGAGATTTGAGTTGAGTTTTTACATATTGGTAGACATCTTCCAAATGATGAGGGAGATTCTAAAGGATTTTTCTTAATTTCAGAGGCCCATTATAGCATCCATTATCGAAGGAATTTATTATTGTCTCTAATATCTTCTCTCCTTGCCTCTCATTTCATATTATGAGGGTTGTTAAAATTGTATTTTGATTCATGGCCAAGGCTAACATCGTATGGAGTATTGGATAGGCCTAAGGACATTTCATTGTACAATGTATTAATTAATTGTAGTATTTTATTATGTAATATACATGGTTCATAACTAACCTTGTTATGGTTAAACCCTATTTATAACTTGTAATAACCTAAATCCCTCTTATTATGTTGGCTTAGGTTAAACTTTATCATGTAATTGAGGTTTTTGCATTGGTATAAATACCCCCTCCTATTCCTCATTTTATCTTTAAAGTGTTGTGAATGTAATCTATGGATTGTACAATGATTATTTATGGTGCCTATGGGTGGAATCCAAATCTCTATGTCTCTCATTTTATTTATTTTGTACTTTTATGCTTTTTGTATAATATTTGAGTGGATGGATTGCTTCTATTCATTATTGGAAAATATTGTAAATTTGAACATGTTTGATGATATAAATTCCTATTTGATATCACCTCTAGTACTTATATCACCTAAGCCTAACAATTCCTTGTTATTTTATATAGTTACCACTAGTTATATTGTAGGAGACATGTTAGCTCAATATTATGGTCAACATAAAGAAAAATCCATATTATACATTAGTCAAACATTAGTTGGTTATGAATCCAAATAAAGACCTCTAGATACTCTTTACCTAGTTGTAGTGTTTGCCTCCTAGAAACTTAGATATTTCATTCTAAGCCACAATACCTTTTATTGCAAGAGTAGGTTCATTGTGGTATCTCATGTCCAAACCATATCTCTTAAGGAGAACTACTAAGGGGACCATTATGCTTAGTGAAAATGATATAGATTTTATTAGTAAAAAATATGTGAATTTTTAGGTAATTATTCATCAATTAATATATGCACCTTTACAAGTAATCCATCCGTTAGTGACAGATTTATTTTATGGATTCATCTTTAATAGTATCTCTAAATATGAAAAAGCAAATTCTTGGACCTGTAATTCAATGATGCATGATGCATCAAAGGAATGGAGATAGGAATTATTCTATTAAATCCATAATAATAAATTATCCCTCCATCTATTAAGCTCAATTTTTAATACCAACAATATAATAGAATACAAAGCCTTTATCTTAAGACAGTGTTGTTAAATCCTTAAGTGCTACTATCCTTGTCAGATTTGAAGACTCCTAGATAAAAATCAATTAGTTCATTGATGTTTATCACACTAAGGATGACAAGTTAAAACCTTATAAGGATATTGTTAACAAACTAATGGCTACTTTTCATAAATTCACCATTGATACCATTCCTAGTTCTAGCAACCATCATGTAGATGTTATGGATTTTGTGACATCGCTTATCCCATTAGATCTTAATGATGAACAAGGTGCAATTATCATCAAGTAAATTAGAAAACATTCCACCATATAAACCAACCTAACTCCCTTAAATATTGTTAATATTAAATCCACTTCCTATAGTCCTTGGTATAAGGACATCTAAAACTATATCAAGTATGGCACTTTACTTGATGGTTTGAACCAAAATAAACACAAGAATATTAAAAAAATACTATATATTATAGTGTCATCCCATTTATGGTATCCTTCTTAGATGTCTAAACCATGCTAAAACCAAAAGCTAAAATACAAAGCCCATGATGGCTCTTATAATGGAAAATATTGTGGTATTTTCATTTCTAAGAAACTTCTCCAAATGAGCTATTATTGGTTTTCTATAAATAATTATTCCTCCACATTAAGTTGAGATATGATAAGTGTCAAAATATGATAACCTAATCCATAATTCATCCTAAGCCTTGAAATCCACTACTTCACCATGGCCATTTTCCATTTGTACATTGGATATTATTGGTAAAAAAACCACCACATGTTTTGATGGATATAAATTCAAAATCACTATAACTAAATACTTTACAAAGTAGGTTGGGGTTATTCCTTAGCCTAAATAACTAGGTTCTATGTATACAAATCTATTCAAAATTTAATAATCTACCACAATGGAATCCCATCCATAATTATCTCAGATAATGACAACTATTTTTAAACAAAGATGTCTAAAATATTTGTGCAAATAAACTTATATAGTAAAAATGGTCTATACCATATTACCCTCAAGGTAATAACAACATTAAATCCTCCAATAAAACCCTTGTCAAATTTCTTAAAATCTCATCAATAATACTAGATGAAACTAGCATCTTAAACTCTATCTAACCATTTTGGGCCTATTGCACTAGTGTTAAAATCCCAACTAGTGTAATACCTTATACCTTGGTATATGGTATCAAGGCTATATTTCACTTTAAGCTTTAGGTCCCTTCCTCCTGAATTATTTTGTAGGATTAATTTGTGGGTGATGAATATCATCTAGCCTATCTTGGTCAACGGGAACTGCTTGATAAAAAATTGATCCTTCACTTAAAGCATTTGTGGGTCTATCAACAAAATCATAAAAGAACCTATGGAAAAAATATAAGATCTTGACAACTTGAAGTTTTTTATTTGGTTATTTGAGAGAACCAAAAGAATAATTAAGCTAAAACCAAAATCAAAGCCAAGTTTAAGCCTAATTGGCTAGGCCCATACATAATCACTACCAAGTATGGTTCAAGTGTATATCATCTTGCCATGCTTGATGGGAAATAAATTATTCATATGATGCATATATAAATATATTATGCTTAAAACCAACCTATATTGATATAAATATCTCTTATATCTAATTTCTTGTTATTTGTCAATTGTCTGTGACTACATATTTCTAGTTCAACTACTTGCTTTCCTTCATACTAACTAATTATGGTTTCTTGCATCTACAATATAAATTGTATTAGTGATAATAACATTCTTCCTATTATGAATTTCATATGATCATATTAAACTTGTATCTATTATTATTTATTTGGTTTCACTCCTTGTGGGTTGTTATTGCTAAAACAATAATAGGGGTCTTATGTAGCTATGCATATCATGATTCTTGTTAGGTAAGTTATTTTTCATTTTACTGGGTAGCTTATGCAAGCAAATTCCTCTTAGGATTTTCTTATCCATGTTTTCATTGTAATCTACAACTTTAATCATATCATGAGATATGTAAGCAAAATTGTAGCTTGCTTGCAACTGTGTATTTTCCCATGAAGACATGTTCCTTCTAGGAATGAATGGACATCATAAATTACCCATATTATTCTCATCCAAATAAAATTCTTTATTCATTTAAATATCAATTATTCTTTGATATTTTAAGTTATTTTTTTCCTCATGGCACTATATCTAGATGAAGGACATGGGGTTCATTTTATTATTTTTAAAATATGAGGCACTAGGAGTCACAAGAAGGTAAATTAATCATTGAAGTATCCTTCTTAATCCAATCACATTCTAAACCCCTACAAGAGGATTTCTTTGCACCTAAGGGTCAACAATAAGTATAATATTTTCCACTTAAATCCAAATTGCTCCTTCTATTGGTCATGGGTTTCTTTTCAATATTATCTTCTTGTATCTATACCTAGTACCCCTTAGTCTCCTCTCCCTTTTGTCTCATAAATATATCATATTTACTTAGTGATAAAGGATAATTCTAATTGGGATTAGTTTTTATTTTCCATTTTTCTAGAAATCTAGTGCTAATGGTTCTACACCATAATCTAACTCATCATCATATCCTCTATTCTAATTAATATCACTAATTTATATTTTAATGAAGAATAAAGGTATACTAACCTTGATATACTCAACTATTTGATCCCTCTAGATCTCCATCCACAACTACATGATAAAAACTATGAGATTTGCAAGTGTTAATGTTAGTACACTTGTAAAATCTTCCTTATCTATTTAATCATATCCTTTTATTATCAATTTATCACATACCAAATGGTTTTATTAGATTTTATTTACTTTAAAATCATATTTTCATTTCCTTTATTTTACTCTAGATCTTTTTCTACTCATTTATAAAAGATTTATAGAATTATAGTGGTCAAATTTTTTATCTTTATATTTGATATTGCATCAAGAAATTCTAGTATTATAATTCTCTAATAAATACCATTCAAGTTTACCATCTACCAAGCTCATGTCTATTAAAAAATATATAATAATCATATCATATGTTATTACAAAAAAATCATCATATTCAGTTTATATAACCTTTGTACCCATGCAAAATGTTGAGTGACTTCAATAGGAATACTCCTTTATGCACCTATATAGGTTCACAATGACTATTTGATCACATACAGGCATGGGGGTAAAACAAATTCAACTTCATCTTGTCTAAATTTTTAACAACTCGTATCCCATATTCTTATCCTTTGCTTAATTTTATTGTTTTTCTCTTTACTTATTGCATAATTAGTGGCAATATAAATCTTATTTAATTAATTGAATATTTTTCTCCATACCTCATCTACTAAGGGAAATTTATTATTAATTATAAAATACATCTAAATAAATTATGTGCATCTTTATCTTATGGTTTTGTTTTATTTTGATTAAGCATTATGCATACTAGTAGGCTTTTCAAAATAAAAATACATCTAGTAAAAAATCATAAAATACATCAAAATCCCTTTAGCATATTTACCACATCTATATAATAGAGGAGTCTTCAATGACATTTATATTGGGGTAAATCAAATTCCTTTAGTGCACATTGGATTCTATATCTATTGCCTCTATGGTATGAGAGAATTCTAAAAGGAATTTTTCTTAGGGGCATATCAAATGCCTTTATGGCACATCCAATACATTGTTTAATATTAAACATGTTTATAACACATTCAATCCCTTTTGACATAGCAAATAAATTTATGTCATAACCAATGCCTATTGGTATATCCACCACCTTTGTGGTACAATATACTCATCAAAGGAACTTGTATTAGAAAATTAGATAGCCTTCATGGTTAATCTCCTTTATATCTATGTGAATTATAGTGATGAATTTATGAAACATCCAAAGTACCCTATGAGACATCACTTTTATACATATATGTATTATAGCAATGCAATTATGGAACATCTCCTTTGTAGGTTGTTTCATTGTCATATTTTATCTAAGGACCATCACCTATAATATCAAAATCTACTAGACCAGTTGGTCCACTCATATGTATTGTTGTCTTTGTTTGTGTTAGGTCATGTATGGTAGTTAAGTTTACCATGTTGGATTAAAGGCTAGTAACCTATTAGCCAAGGCTATCTCTCTTAGCCTACATAGCCAATTGGGGTAATTGGCCAAGATAAACTTCACCCATAGTGATGGTAGGAATAACTATTATAGATCCCTATCGTTGCATATCCTAGGTATGTCACCACCATTTAACCAATAGAAGTGCATGTTTTTATACCCACCTCACCCTCTTACCTAGCCATATTCTTGGGGTTTTTTGGATCTCATCCGTCATGATTTGCCTCACACAAACCCTTGGTACCACCCAAGTAGTTGCCATTTATAGTAGGATCATCCATCCCTAGATCAAGAATTGTGGGGTCATCAACATTGGGATCTATATGAGATTATGGACCTAATGGCCCCAGATTCTTTATTCTTTTATGACCACTTGCATTACATAAGGTCTAGGAGGATTTCCTAAATATATTCAAACTGCTAGACCATACACTCATATTATAATAACTCATGGTCACCATATGCTCCAACCATACACCTTCACCATAAAACTTAATTGGATAATAGATCTCATATGAATGGTCTAGATACACCCTATACGGCTTCCATATAGATTCTTGGAATTATTGGTCAATGATCTACCTTCTAACCATCCCTAAAAATCTCATATGTAGGTACCATGTATGAGCTCAAAATAATGGGCATATCTATAGCCCTATAGTAGCTTTGCATCATATATCTAATAAAACATAGAGGTTACACCACTTCAATGTACTTCCATACCCATACCTAGAAGAGCATTCAACAATTCATACTCTTGTTACTTTTCTAGCCAACATGATGAAGAGTGTGGTATAATCATGCCAAAATGGTTAGTCCCAATGTAAAAATGATCTAATACTTTATCATATATACCATTTTCTTCCTTGTACCCCCACTAGAATACATGTTTGCTAGTATTTGGGAATAAAACCACTAAAATTATAGAAGTCAATAGAATTGTATTACTATCTAGGTAAGCCCCTACATACATAACATTGATAAAAATACTAGATATAAAAAGCTTAAAGTATCACCCCTCATCCTCTCCAAGCATAACATTTTTAAATGGATGATGTAAATAAGGGTACCTCAATTAGGTACTTTTATAATCTACCACACATCCTCCAAAATGACAATTGCCTTCCCATAGAATATCTAGAAAGTATAAATTTTCAAATATCATCATTCAAGACTATGAGTAGGGATCTAGAAAACTCTATCATTAGCATTAGATGAAATCCTACTTCCACCAATAGCACATGATATTTGAACCTTATAAGGGACAAAATGGACTCCATTGTCCATGGTTGACACCTTTACATGTCTAAATCTCACATCATCTAAAAATCAACACAATTATATCAATTATCTTTCAAAAATAATCTAATAATCTAAAAAATGTATGTCTTACAAGTAACAAAAGTGACACCGTTTGGAAAATGTGCTACCACTTATGTATTTTTATGGTGTTATTATTTGTAAAAATTCCACACTTTTTTTATTAGTTTTGCTTTACAAGAGAACCACAATGGCATAAAAATTCTAGCAATAGCATTATAATTCAATTATAGTGCTAAACATTAGCACTATAGTGATATGAAAGCATCACCCTTTCCTTTGAGGCTAAAACTCAATAAAAATGACTAAATTTCTTGTGTTTCAAGTACCATGACTAAGCACAATTGTAACAACCCCAAAATATAATCATCCCAAGAGATTTGTTTTTAAATAACTTATTAAGGTTCTTAGGAGTATCCATGAAATACATATATTGACTAGACATACCTATATTTTAATCCTATGATGCTACATACATCACTTGAGTGAACAGGAGAGGAAAAGTTCTCGTAGGTACTGTAATTTACATCATATACCTTTGTGGTATATAAAATCTTCCCATTATTTTTTGTATTCTCCATGAATGCAGACTTATTGACCTTAGCGCTAGGATTATCCTATATCAATCCTTAGAGAGGGGGGATGCCAATTCCTTCCATCAACCATAAGTCAATCTATGTTGGGTCCTTTGATGTAATTCCTTGGTCTAGTTTAACTACACCCCTATGGTGATCCCTTAAACTTATTTCTTGTCCTTATCATATATATGATGGGTATCTAAGCATCAATCACTTTGTGTGATTGTCTTATCATGGACACAGAAACTATGTATTGTTACCCCACAACAACCCAAGTTGAAAATGAGATTTTAGAAGAGGTTACTTCATAACCCTTCCCAAAAAACCCCCAAGCCCAAGGATAACTCTCTCTCTCCCTCTCTTAAATACTTTATAAGCATTAAAATAGGAGCATCTTCTATGATGGAAGCAAAACTATCTTATCTTAATCTTGTAAATAAATTAAATAAAACCTTTAGCTCAAGCATTAGTTCCAATAGCATAAATGAGACCATAAAACCATTATTATTATTATTATTATTATTATTATTAGTTTACATGGTGGAATCGATAGCTGCCATGAATCTAGGTAGGCTATCTAGTTTTTTATGGCCGCCACAGTATTTGCGTTGTCTGCCTCAAAAGTTGCCACACAGTTCTTCGCACAGTCTTACCCTATAACCACCATGCCACAATCATTTTAAACCTTTTGTTCCACCAAAAGCACCAAGAAAGGGACAAATTTTTAGTCCGATGAGGCTTGAGATTTAAACCTTGGAACTATGCCCCCCTTATGAGGTTTGGTCAAACTAATTGGTCTACACCTCAGACCTACCATAAAACCATTAATTAATATGGTATCATAGTAATTTAATTAAATTTTTAGATTACACAAAATAATAGTCTTTGCTTCTATTAAACTAAATCCTCTTTCACCAAGAGTGATTTTCAACAATATTCAAGAATAATTAAAGAATCAACTTAGCATGATCTGACATATTTCCTTGACCTCTATAGTAGTTTGGTAAGAATGTGGAGATAATAAAAACTCATGTGCAGGTATGAATGCATTTCTATATGATTCATTGCATAAAAACCACAAGAAAAAGAATCCTATACTTCTTTCTCAAAATATTTTCCACAAATATTTTAAATCCCAAACCCTTGCATTTCAACAAGGGCATATTTTTATCCATAATTCAAAATATTGCATGCATTTTTAACCATAAAAAACATGACCAATATAGATATCTTGAAAAATTATGTGATTAATAAAAAGGGATCAAAATGCTTCTATATGCAAAAGTTATGGCCCTTAGAGAATTTAGCCCAAAAATCACACAAATTACCACCAAAATATTTAATTTTTTTTTTTATTATATACCTATAGATAATGGAAGGTCACCATGTGTTTAATGATTTTTAAACCATAGAACTCCAATTCCCAATACCCTATAGTGAGATCTACTAGCCACTAGCACAAAGGCCCCAATTACAATATAAGTTAGACTTAAATATATACTCATACTAATTTAACAAGTGCCTCCTCTCAACACTATGAACATGATACAAGAACAAGTTGTGGTGACACATTATATGTGTGCTCATTTTTCTATGCACTTATTTTTGGAAATATTCCTTAAAATTTATAAAATTTAAAACTGAAGGGAAATTGAAAAGTTTGATGTAGAAAAAAGGTACCTAAAGGTGAAATGTAGAAAAGTGCTAAACTAGGACCTTCTTTCAAATTTTATAAAGAATCTAAAAATTTTGAAAGATCATTTATATTTATCATAGTTTGACCTATATAACATTTTTTCAAACACAACCAATAAAGACACCCTCTCACAACTAAGCAACAAATTTTTTGTTGGACCATTTTAGTAACTTTGTCAAGTGGATTGGAGGTCTTCGTCAAGTGTAAAAGCCTTCCCATATGCTAGGGCCCTATCTTAACACTATTATGTAATAACCCCATTTCTAATATGGATATCCCATAATAATTAAATTTTGTAATAGTATGTGGCATTCGAAGCACCTAGACATATGATGTCATTTAATATAACTATTATAAAGAATGTAAGTTTGGTAGAAGATTCTAGCTTGGGTGTAATTTTGCATGTAAGCCAACTCTTGAGTATGAGATTTAGGATTATAAGAAGCCTTTAAAAATATGAGGAGTATAGATGGATGTATATTTTTGCATATTAAATCAAAGTTTTTTTTATAAGGTTGCCCCCTCGAAGAGGCTTAAAATGTTTTATTGTGATTTGTGAGTTTAATATATATATTTGTATTTCCATTTTGCATTGCAACAATTTGTTCTTTCATTAATTCCTATTTTTAGTGCAATATTTGTGTGTATGTGATTATTTTAATTAGAATGTTCCTAACAAGTGGTATTAGAGATCTTTCCAAGGCTTTGTTTCATTGCAAATGTGATAGTTTTTTGTCTTGCCATTTTGACTATTAGGTATAAATTTATCATGTTCTTATGTTTTTGCTTACTATCCTATTAAACAATTGAGCCCTTTTTTTATATTTTAGTTTAATAGTCTAGAAATATTGTGTCAAGGTTTTAAAATATCATAGAGGAAATATCATTATTGGCTAATCTAAATTACATGTAAAGCATCTAGTGAAGTGAGGGGTGGCCATACTCCAATACCCAAGCGTCAAACAACACTCATATATGAACTTGAGTTCCCACATATCTTCTACTATATCAAGAGACCCTCCAAGGATTAGAAAAAATCTTTAGCCCTAGGAATATTTTTGAATGTATATCTATCCATAGTGCATCAAACACAACACTAGGTAATATCACCTTGCTATATTGTTAGAGGTGGGTAATGCACTCAAGGGTATGCATGGAATCCTCCTTGAGTAGTGGCCTAAAATATTGGTTTAAGAATTATCATTTGTTGTTGTAGTATAATAGATGCATATGTATATTATATACACATTGGCTTGGAGTACCCTATTTCTATTGAATGCTTAACCTGAATGCCAAAAAACCCTACTACAAAAAGAGAGCATACTAAGAAGACTACACTATCAGAGAATTGACTAAAATAAAATAGATGAAATAAATTATGGTGAAAGTAATAGTCAAGACAAGGTATATTAGCAACAATCAAGTATCATTTTGGCCAGGGCTAAAGTCAATAATAGTTAATATAGAATTAGCTATCAATTACAAATAGGAATCATAACAATCAAAGCAATTATTAGTAATAGAGTACACTAAGACAGTCATTAGAAACAATGACTTATAGAGTCAAATATAATATTTTTCAGTAACAAACATTATAGGGTTTGCTAAGGGGTTATCAAATAAAATTTAATTTTCTAAGTGAAATAAGACTTTAGGAGAAACATAGATGACACTTGAAGACAATAATTGACTAGAAGAAAATATTGATGTGTCAAAAAATCACTTGGAGACCTACCCCATTCTAATCATATTTTTGAGGTGGCCATTTTGATATATAGCACCCAAAAACTTTTTTGGGATCATTATTAAAAATAGTAACTATCAAAATAGTTATTCTATTTTTAGTAAGTATCCTTAGAATGTCAAAAATCGTATAGTATGGCTATAGGCACTAGGGAACAACAAAAGGCATAAGAAATGGATAAAAAATTATCACTTAAGTAATTTCATGGGGGAAGCATTTGGGAGGTTAGTTAAGGTATGGTTTAAATCAATTAAGGGATGTACTCAAATATTTACGACTCCTTGGCCTATGTGATAAGGGAACATAAGGACATGAAGGAGGAATTAAATGGAAAATTACATACTAGGAAGGTCATTTAACTTGCAACACCCACACATATGGTTTATTTGGTTCTTATGACCATAAGGGTGAAGGGCCCATCAATTAGGATTGGGAAGGCCACGATAATAATGGATTTAAATTTCCCAAATTAGACTTTCAAAATTTTTATGGAAAAATGTTCAAAGGGATGGTTGTGTAGAGCAGTATAATATTTAGTCTTCATAATGTTTCTTAGTATGTGCATCTCACAATTACCTCTTTCAATATTGAATCTGATGCTCTGTAGTGGTTTTAGTGGCTCTAAAAAGCAAAAACTACTCACTTGATTTAGTTCTAGTGAATTTGAATATTTTATAGAAGCCCTTTATAAATCAAGAAAACTTCAATTATTTAAGACTATCGAGATTAGTTTGAAAATTTGGTCAATCACAACACTAACTTGAGTCTCAAATTATTTCAAATTTGTTTTGTGAGTGGTTTGAAATATGAAATTAAAGTTGAAGTTAAAATATTAAGACCACAAATATTATAGTAGGCAATAGCAATGGCTAGATTTGTAGAAGAAAAATTGAAGGCTCAAGGATGCACCTCCAAATTCTCTCCATCCCACATCATTTTTTTTCCAAGCCAATATCCAATCCTCCCAATAAATATCTTGCCATAAAAAATTTTACAAGAGAAGATATGGACACCAAAAAAGCCCAAGGGCTATGTTATATCTATGATGATAAGTACTCTCTAGGATATAAATGTGTGCACCAAAATTTATATTTTTTTGATGTGGATGAGATAACAACCATAAAATATTCAGAGGTGGAAGAGGATCATTAGGAAGAGGACCACCTAGAACAACTAGAAGCCCCAAAAACATTTTAACCAAAAAAATTGGCACATGCCTTAGCAGGCATATCAACTCCCCAAGCCATGAAGATGATAAGACACTTCAAAGGACAATGGGTAATAATTATTATTTACTCTAGGAGCACACATAACTTTATTGACCCAAGGGTGACAAAATAGGGGAATTGTTATATTAATACTTTTACTTATTTGAAGTGATGATTTCCAATGGAGGAACTTTGCCTTGTAAAGAAAAGTGTCAAAATGCCAAGTTACAAATAGGGGAATATAATATTATGGTGGATATGTTTGCCTTACCCCTAGGTGGGTATGATGTTGGTTCTAATATTATAGGAATTTTCTAATTTATGGTTAAAATTCGGCCAGTAGAGAACTAAATCACCTTAAGGGGCATGAATACCAAGGATACTCAATTGGTTTCATTTCATAAGATGGAGAAACTATTGAAAAAATCATCCCATGGAGTTGTGGTACAACTATTTTCTATACAAGCTTAAAATGAAGGGGAAAAAGACCATTAGGGTGAATTACAACTTTATTATAAAATATACTATAGTTTTGACGAACCCAAGTAAAAACCCTCTCATCGTACTCATGACCATGCAATTCAGCTTATTCTAGGTAGTCTTCTTCCAAATGTCTACCCTTATAGGTATCAATATGTCTAAAAATTATAAATTGATAAAATGGTGCAAAAAATTTATGCTATAGGGGTTATTCATCCTAGCATTAGTCCCTATTCTTCTCTAGTGTTTTTGGCATAGAAAAAATATGGGTCTTAGAATTTGTGTGTGGATTTTAGAGAACTTGATAAAATAACTATTAAAGATAAATTTTCCATTCTAGTAATTGATGAGTTGTTAGATGAGTTGCATGGTGTCAAATATTTCTCAAAATTGGATTTGTGATTAGGATACCATCATATTAAAATCAAGGATGAGGATATTCCTATAACTACTTTTAGGACTCATGAAGGACACTATAAGTTCTTGGTTATGTCATTTGGTTTGACCAATGCACCTTCCACTTTTCAGAGTTTGATGAGCTCCATTTTTTGGCCCTTCATAAATTTATTCTAGTCCTTCATGATATTTTTATTTATAGTCATTCTTAGGAGGAGCACCTCCAACATTTATATTAGACCCTCTAGGTTATGTCTAATAATTTTGTTTATACCAAGAGTTAAAAGTGTTCTTTTGGGTTGCAAGAAGTAAACTATTTGGGTCACATTATCATCAAAGGAGTTAAAGTAGATACTAAAAGAATTTAGGCTATTCAAGAATGGCCAAAGCCTCAAACCCTAAAGTGATTTCAATAAATTTTAGGACTCATTGGATATTACCAAAAATTTGTGTAGAATTATGGAAATATAGTGGCTCCCTTCACAACCATGTTGAGAAAGAATTACTCTATTTTATTAAAACCAATATAGAAATCTTTCAATAAATTAAAGCAAGTTATGACAACCACCATGGTGTTAGCAATGCTTGATTTTTCTAAACCTTTTGTAATTGAAATTGATGCCTTTGGAAATAGAACTGGGGTAGTTTTAATGCAATAAGGAAGAGCATTGGACTTCACCATTAGAGCACTTTTAAGCCAGAATTTGGGCAAATCTACTTGTGAAAAGAAGATTCTATCCATTTTACATGGTGTTAATCATTTGAGGCCATATCTCTTTGGGCATCATTTTTAAATAAAAACTAACCATCAAAGTCTTAAGTACTTCTTGGAAAAAAGGGTACTCACACCCAAAAAATAACTATGGGTGTCTAAATTGTTGGGCTATGATTATAAATAACTATTAAAAAAGGAAAGGATAATGTAGTGGTTGATGCATTGTCCTAACAATATGAAGATCAGGGAATGTTAAATGCTATATCTACACCATTTTATCAATGGATCAATCATATATGAGAAGAAATGACCAAGTATTCTAGTTTGTAAACTTTGATAAAAAATATCCAAGCAGAGCCCAACTCATACCCTAGGTATATTTGGGATGGTCAAGACTTGAGATATCATGACCAACTTGTCATTCCCAAAAAGTCACAATGCAAGAACTTATCTTGTATGAAATGCATGTATCTCCAATGGCTAGATATTTTGGGTTTCTAAAAACATATGAAAGGACCAAAAATACTTTCTTTAGGAAGATAATGAAAAGGGATATTCAATTTTTTTTTGGTAGAACATGATAGGTGCCAATGTATGAAATATGAAACTATGTGTTCCCCTAGAACCCTTCAAGTATGGGTAGATATTTCTATGGATTTCATTGGAGGGTTACCCAAATTAGGAGGAAAATAAATTATTCTAATGGTAGTGGATCATCTCACAAATTATGCTCATTTATGTTTCTTAACACATCCTTTGTAGTTTCCCAAGTCTTTTTAGACTCCATTTTTTACCTTCATAGAATACCCAAATCTATTGTTTTAGATAGGGACCCTACTTTTACCAATCACATTTTTCAAGAACTATTTAAGTTGCAGGTCACTTAACTCAAAATTAGTTTGGCCTATCACCCTCAGATTGATGCCTAAAATAAAATTATCAACAAGTGCTTGGAAATATACCTTTTTTTATTTACATCAAAACATCCTACGCAATGGGCTAAATGGATTCCTATGGTTGAATGGTGGTATAAAACTTCATATCATACCACTATCAAAATCACCCCATTTAAAGTATATATGGTCTTCCTCCACCAACACCCTCATCCTACATTCCAAGAAGCTCCAAGGTTCAAGCTATGAACTCCACTCTCAGCTAGCAAGCATACATATTTCAACAACTTAAGGTAGATCTTGAGTTGGCCCAAAATTGTATTTGTTAGCAATATTATCAACATCATTCTAAGCATAGATTCAACATGGATGACATGGTTTTTCTCTACATGCATCCCTAAAAATAGTCATCCCTCCAACTCCATGGATTCCATAAGCTTACAACCAAATACTATAGTACCCACCAAATGTTACAATAGTTTATATAAACCACCTACAAATTGACCCTTTTGACCACTTCTAGGATCCATCCAATATTTCATGTATCTCTCTTAAATAAGTTTATTGGTAATAAGGTATATGTACAATCTTAATTACCAGAACTAGATGAATAAGGATACATAATTCTTGAGCCTAAATGAATTTTGGTTAGGATATCATGCACCCTTTTCCACAGTGTTATAATTTATGTTCTTGTTTAATGGTAAGGATTACAGCCTAAAGATGCCACTTGGGAGTCCCTCCATCAACTCTAGAAACAATGTCCTCATCTTTAGCTTTGAGTACAAATATTTTTGAATGGGATGGCTATGTTAGGACCCCGTCCTAAAACTATTATGTAATAATCCCTTTCTATTGTGGGGACCACATCCTAATGATATTTAATATTTTAAAATAGTTTATGGTATTAGAAGCACCTAGACAAGTGGCACCATTTAATTTAATTGTTATAAAGAGTGTAATTATTTTGTTTAGTGGAAGATTCTAGATTAGGTGGCATTTTCCATGTAAGCTAACCCTTGAGCATTAGGTTTGGTGTTATGAAGAGTCTAAATATTGCAAAGGGCATAGATTGATGTATATTTTTGCATATTAAATCAAAGTTCTATTTAGGGGGTTTCCCACTTGAAGAGGCCCACAATTTTGTATTGTTATTTTTGAGATTAATATATATTTCTACATATCCATTTTGTATTGCAATATTTTGTTCTTTCATGAATTACTACTTTTATTGCAATATTTATGTGTATGTGCTTATTTTAATTAAAAGGTTCCTAATACCATAACTTCTCCAGTACCAAGGGTTAGTTGAAAATTGTTTAGCCTTTTTTTTTGTTCTTTTATAATATTCAAGTAGTGTATTCTCTCATCTATGTTGCTATTGGACATAAAATATAAAAAAATAAAAGGAAATTATTTTTTTGAAAAGATCCATAGAATACAAATAAGGTTTTGAAAAACATTTAAAAACTCAATCTTAAAATGAAAACATCCATCTAGTCAAAAAATTTAAATACGGTCACTGGGCATTCAGTGGCTTTATCTCCTGGAAAAGTTGTTGGACTTAGCTATGGCGTGCAACAAGGAACCGAGGAAGTTCATCCTGAAGGTCTTCCATGAGGTATGGCTCTGGTGCCCGATGTTACTATTCCATTAGACGATTTCAATCAATCTTGTAGCTGGTTAGAGAGTAATACACTTATTGGCTATTTCTTGGGTCGAATCCCCAATGAGTCGCTAATCCATAGTTGGATTCAACATTACTGGACTCCTCATGGCATTGAGGTTGATGGAATTCAAAACCTGACCAAAGGGTTCTTTCTGTTTCGTTTCCCTGCTCCTGAGCATGTGCATGCAGTTTTTGACCATGGCCCTTGGTATGTGCGTAACTCTCTGTTAGTTTTCCAGCCCTGGACCCAAGAATTTTCTATTGAAGAGGGTGCATCCCTTGAGGTTCCAGTGTGGGTTGAGCTCCCTGGCCTACCACTAGCTCTTTGGCCTTTCTTGGAAACCCTAGTTGCCCCATTAGGCCATTTTGTGTGCATTGAGAATCCATGGTTTTTTGGTGCTCGTCCCTTTCAAAGGGTTTGTGTGAAAATTGATCTCTCTAAGGATCTCAGGGATCATCTCACCATTAGTGTTGGGGATGTATCCTTTGTTCAAAAGTTGGTTTATATTAACCTGCCGAACACTTGCTTTCGTTGTCAATCGACAGCGCATATGATTAAATATTGCCCGCTCATGGAGGGGTGTTTCAAGCATAATAAAGTCATGACCAGCCCTCCAAGCTCTGCGCCTGCACTGCCATCTCGGGCTACTCAAGGTGAGCAAAGACCCATGCATAATGGTTCACAGGATTCCTGGACTACTGTTACCAAAATAAATCGTCCCATCAAACCCTTGGTTAAACCAACTGGTCAGAGGATGGCTCCTCTGGTGCATGCACCCAAAGATAAGATGGCCATGCACGTTGCTGCATTAGTGCCCCTCCATAGGCCATCCATTGTGGCGGAGAATGAGGGTCTTCAGGTTAATTTACAAGCTACCCTTGAGAAGGCATGGGCGAGAAGGTCTCGCAGTCCCAACAGTGACAAACGACCTTATACCATGTTTTTGGAAGGAAACCATGATCGATTCCTCTCAAACACTTACTCCTCGCTTGGGGATTTAGGTGCTTCTGAGGTTATTGAAGGTGATATGCAGCTTGACAGTTCCTCATGATATTTCTATCATGGAATGTCAGAGGTTTGACGGACCCAATCCGTAAGTACTTGGTCCGTAGTGAGATTGATAAGCTTTGTCGTCAGCATGGCAGGTTTGATTTTCTTTGTTTGCAGGAAGTTAAGATCTCTGCTTTTAATTTACAATGTGCATGTTCTTTTATTTGGCCTGGCAGCCAATTTTATTCTACTAATCATGCTGTAGGTCGAGGTGGAGCTGTCACTTTTGTGGCTCCCACCTGGCAATCCCATCTGGTTACTTGGGGGGTGGACCCTTCTAATCAGGCTGTGTGGACCCTTTTTGAAGTTGATGGACATTCTTTTGGAATTGTAAATGTGTATGCTTCCAATCATGCCCCTGACCGATGTGCTCTCTGGCGGTGGTTGGCTTTGTCCTTACCCTCTGTTGTCTGGTTGCTTTGTGGTGATTTCAATATGATTGAGATAGCTTCTGATAAAGTGGGCTGCCTCCCAATGCGATGGTGTGTTGGGGAACGAGAAGCTTGGTTTTTTCTAAAAAACAAATTAGGGCTTTTTGACCCCAATGCTTGTTCTTCCTCCAAAGACTTCCCGCACTCACTTTGGTTTTCTTGGTCCAATTTTCAAAGTGGGGATGATCGTATTTTAAAGCGGCTTGATAGAGCAATGCTTACGGATCACTTTGGGTTCAATTTTCAGACCATTGTGCCATCCGCTCCTCTGGTGGTGGCTCTTGCTGGCTCTACGGTGTCGGATCATGTGCCCATTATATTCAACATCTCTTCGAGCACATTGCCAGCCAAGACCTTTTCTTCTCAGTTTTTCCTAAATATCTCTTTCCTTCAACATCCTACATCTATTGCCCATATTATTAGGGTTTGGAACCTGGTTCCTCGGCCATCCAGGAATACGGGTTGGATTGCTTGGTGGAATGATGCCATTGCTCGCACAACCACCTTGCTTCACGCTCTTGGGGTCAAGCTTGCTCAGCTATGTAAGCAGAATAATCTGGCACTGAAGTGAGAGTTTGCCAAAGCATCTATTAGGCTTGATGCTTCACCTCTCAGTGTCAATCTGCAATAGTATGTTGCAATCCTTCGGCATGAGCTTAAGAAGGCTGAGCTATATGAGGCCAGAGGTGCTCAGATCCATGCCCGTATGCACTGGCTCAAAGTCAGAGATAGGGTCTCCAAGGAGTTATTTCAGCACCTCAGACCGCCTAGGCAGGTGGTTCAGTTCAAAGCCATTATGGATAATGGTGAAAGGCTTTCAGAGTTGCCTGATATTTCTAAGGTATTTTTTCACCACTATCAATAGGTCTTTTCTGCCCAGCATCTCTCGACTGAGAGACAACAAGCACTGGAGGAATGTTGCTCGGTGGTTCCCAATAAGCTATCACCCTCCCAGAATGAAGCTTGTGATAAACCTCTTTCATTAGATGATCTTGCTGAGGCTTTATCTCACATGGCTAATGACAAAGCGCCAGGCCTGGATGGTTTTCCTTGTGAATTTTATAAAGCTTTGTGGGATATGGTTGGCCCTGACCTTCTACGGGTTTATCAGGAAGCCATGTCCACTGGTTCCTTAGGATCACTTATCAATAGAGGCAACATCAAATTCATTCCTAAGCCTGGTGATCCTGAGGTGATCACCAACTGGAGGCCTATCACTCTATTGAATGTCAGCTATAAAATTATTGCTAAAGCCCTTGCTCTTAGACTTCGGCCTCTGCTTCCTCTTATTGTGAGGCATGAGCAAACAGGCTTTATTCGCAATCGCTATATTCTGGATAATGTCCTCGTAGTTTGGGAAGGTATGGAATGGGCACGGTAGTCTTAGCAGGTGGTGATGTTTATTAAAATTGACTTTGAAAAAGCATATGATAGAATAGAATGGCACTTTATTCTATCAATGCTTACAACACTTGGGTTTGGTCCTGGCTTTGTCCAATCTGTGAAGATGTTGTTTACAGATGCTTCAGCGGTTCTCACGCTGAATGGTGTGCAAACAGAGCGCATTGGTCTATTCAGATCTGTTCACCAGGGGTGTCCTCTTGCCCCCTCCCTCTATGTGCTTGCAGCTAAAGCTTTTGGGTACCTTCTCACCCGTAAAGCATCGCAAGGACTGGTTAAGGGTATTTCCCTACCAGGAGGGCAAGGGCAACTCATCAATGACCACTTTGTGGATGATTCTTTTTTAACGCTCATTGAAGATGAAGTGTCTATCACACAGGCTCTTTCCAGCCTGGATGTGTTTTGCAAAGCCTCCGGTTCCAGCATTCAGTGGAGGAAGACTGCTTGCTATAGACAATCCTCCCATCCCCTTCCACCCTGGCTTGAGCAATACCAATGGAGGTGGATTCAATCGGGGGAGATGTTCAAATTTTTGGGCATTCCCTTTGCTTTTCAGAGCACCCCATCTCAGCTTTGGGAGTATGTAGTGCAAAGAGTGGAGAACAAGCTCACTTACTGGATCACCAAGAAGTTGTCCCTTGCGGGTAAATTCCAAATCTGCTCTAAAATTCTTGCTAGTACTCATGTTTATTACTCCTCCTGCTGGGTTCCTTCTCAAGCTTGTTATAAGAAGCTGGAAAAGCTTCTGCGGGATTTTTTATGGGCTAATTCTTCTCAGAAACATGGCTTCCATAGAGTAGCTTGGGAATTTTGTTGCCTTCCTAAAAAGTCAGGAGGGTTGGGGTTGTTTAACTACTTTCGTCAAGGTCTGGCTCTCAGCGCTAAATGGATTATCAGAACTCTTAAAGGGGATGAAGCATGGAAAGTTTTGATTAGGAACTGTGTGGCATCAGGGCTACCCAATGGCAAGAAATGTTGGAAGGGATTGGATTTACCTTCCATTCTTGTAGCCCCTATTTCTTTTAAAATTGTTGGGTCCTTTGTGACTCAAAGTATTTGGTGAGCTTGGGAGTCAATCAAGCCCTGGCTCCGTTGGAAAGGAGTTGGATGCCACCAGAGGGGTAGCTATTGCCGATTTGAATGTTTGGTGGTCCCTTGTGGTTCAGTATCAGGGACAACCACTCGCTCAAGTTCAATGGATTCATGCAAAAAAGTTTTTTAAAAAGGGCATTGTGTCCCTTTCTGATTTTTATTGCAGGTAGACTAGGGATTGGATCCCTTGGGAGATTTTTCAACAGTAGTATATGTTAAAGCCCATAGATAAAGACACATATGATGTGGTTATCAATTGTACCCCCTTTTCCCTTTGGCCTAAGCTTGGTCAGGTTATGCAACAACCTTGGTGGAAAGAGTGGGAATGGTATAAACATGTCCCTCTGCTTAATTACATGACTAAGCAGGGTTACAGCTGGCTTTCGCCCAATCTACCCATGGTGCCAAAGCTCAATGGGCATTGGGATTTGTTCTCTTCCAAATCCATATGGAGAGCCCACTTTCAGATCACTTGGGCACCTTATATTGAGCCTAAGTAGGCCTCTTTTGCCTGGAGTATGTTGTATCAGGGGTTGTCGCTTGGCCACAGGCTTAGGCACTTGGGAATTGCCACTCCCACTTGCCCTTTCTATGGGGAAGTAGAATCAACCTTGCATATTTTCTAGAATTGTAGCAGAGCAAGGATGGCCTGGGAGTGGATGGAGTCCTTTTTTGCCATTTTTGCATGCTCCTTTAACTTGGCTTCACAATCTGTTGGGAGATACGCCAAAATTTTCTCAACCTCTGTTAGAATTCTAGAACATTTTTAGAATTAGCATTCTATTTCATACATGGAAAACCAGAAATGAGATAGTTTTTGCAGATAAAACTCCCTCTATTATTTTCTCTCTTTCAGATAAGTTGATGGTATTTCATGATGCCTGGTTACAGATTCAGGTGCAAGCTAATAAGGTTGCAATGGAACTCAATCATCTTCAGGAGCTGATTGACTATTGGGGTAATGCACCATGTGTTGTGAGTAGAGTACCCCTAGAGAATGAACAACATACCCATTCCAGATCCAGATAGTGTCATCACCCACCATCGAATAGTCGGGATCGACCAGCTTCTAGGGCTCGCTCTCAACCATCTAAGGAGCACGCATAGAGATTGCTGCTCTCAAACCCTACACAACAATTTTCTGCTTGGGGTGATCACCCTCAACATGATCCTTTGCGCAGTATGGATGGTTGGGGAGCTCGCCAGGGATGGGGAACTCCTCCGCATTCTTCTGGCCAGGTTGGTTCCCCGAAGGGTGGTGAAGGTGACGCTAGTACTGGATGGAGCACAGGCACTACTGGTGAGGTGGCTGTATGGAACACCCCCATTGAGGCTCCCATGAGTCCTACTCATCAGCTTGCTCCTGAGATGCATGCCAAGATGCCAGGGTCGGGTTGGAACAATTAATGGCTGTTGTGATCTATTTTTAGTTTTGTAGTTAAGCCCGCCTTTTTGTAGTTTTCTGGCGGTGATATTTTGAACTTTGTCTTGGCTGTCTTCTCAAAAGTTTGTTTGGGGTGTGATGTGTCAGTTGAACTTTCTCTTGGCTATATTTTCAGTTGGTTTGGCTAGTGCTTGGGGTGTGTGATGTGTCAGTTGAACTTTCTCCTGGCTATCTTTTCAGCCAGTTTGGCTAGTGCTTGGGGTGTGACGTGTCAGTCCACCCACTTTTGTATGTTTAGGCTTTGTATTTAATATAATGCTTTTTCATTCAAAAAAAATTTAAAAAATAAATTAAAGGATTGAGTAGCAATGAGAGGTACAAAATTTTTTAGTGATTATTTCTCCAGGAGGAAATATTATTAATCTAGTAAGATCCTCATTATACAAATCCACCTAGGATTTTATTAGAAACACCCATTTTCCAAATTTTCATCAACTTACAACAAATATTATGGCTTATCTAAATACTATTTTTCTTGGGAGACAATATAGAAGTTGATTTATCAAGAACAAGCAACAAAGAAAAGGAGATTTACACCCACTCTAATATCATGTTGGATTTCACATTAGTTTCTAGAAATGAAAGGAACCTACATATTACCCAATATTACTAAAAAGAAATACACAAGAAAGTAATGCACATGACATAAGGGAGTGTTTGAGGACACCAATTAATGTCGCTATGGAAATATATAATACACCATAACTAATAATGAAATGGTTGGTATTATGGGGTATTTATACCAATTACAAGTTAATTTTAGTTCAAGGTTAACTGATTGACCTTTAGGTTTAAATAATAAAATATTACAAAAATACCTTTTCCAATGTTTACAAGGGCTGAAAGGGCTTATACATGTAATTTTATACAAAGTTGATCATGGCCTCAAGTGAAGCTTAACCACCATATATTTCAATATTCCAATCATGTCCATTGTTTTACGGTATTTTGTAGTCTATATTACTACCTCACTAACAACATCCAATGGATTTGGTGTATCTCCATCCATGACATCCCATAGATCTTTTTAAATTAATATAAATTAAATTTTGTCTTACCTTGTATAAAATTATTGTCCTATAAACTTCCTAGTAGCAATTACTTTCTCCATATGTTCTACAAAAATTTCTCCCACCTCCTAGTCAAAACAATTTAAAGATGTCAAGTTTAAAAAGAGATTTATGACAAGTATATATAAGCCTATATTCTTAAAATATTACTCCATTGTAGAACATAAATTAAATGCCTAACTTGTTTACAATCCACTATAAAAATAACCATTTTGAATTTATTCTACCATATATTTCTATTTAAACTTAACTTATCCAACCCTCTTAGTGCAGGTGGGATAAAACATGCATCTTATTTGAAATGAAATATCCACACATGCCACATGTCTTCAAAAATAAATAACATACAATGTCCTCCACATGGTTCACTTCAATCAATGGAAAGTGATCAACATAATTTAAATGATGAAAATTCTTGTCCAAAATCCATGTGGGATAATACCTTATGTTTTATTTTAGAAAATTATGATATTTTACTCATGTTTACCAACTACCATGATTATGCTTTCCAAATAGAGGGTTGTTTCCTAATATTGATTGTGATCATGTTTTTCTAATTTCAATGTTGGAAACATAATATCGATTATTATTTTCTAGGATTTGATAGATTATAATGCATATAGTTTAGGGTTTTAATTATAACTTTCATGTTTGAAAAAAATAAATATTTGAATTGTGTGCACCACTTCTCTTACAAATTTTAGTAACATCTCAAAAAATGGCTCAACACAAATTGCAAAGAGTAGTAGTCTATACCACAAAATATTTGTTAAATTTTTGCTCTTTCTAATGGTCTTAGTGTCTTGTATTTCCTTCAAAGAATTTGTATCACCTAAAAATATTAGTTGAAAAAATTGCCAATTAATTTTTAGAACATCTATGATTATCTTATCATAAATCATTACTCTTCCAATTATTGTCTTCTCCTTGTAACATATGTGTTTATCACCTTATGGATCACATCTTAGTCATAAATTTCTCATGCAATGTGTCAAATTAGCATTGGTTCTTCTTCTCCTCAGGCCTTTATCTACACCTTGCTAACAATGTTCTTGTTATATGTATTAGCCTTTGTATCAAACAACAACTCTACTATCGACAATTGACAATATATTCATTTGAAAAGCTTACTTGTTAGTAACTCTATATAGCCCTTTTTGATGACCTTTCATATCTTCATGTTGACACTTCAATTTGAAAACCCTTCCTATCATCCCATTGATGTCAAAATATTTCTCTTTATCGACAACACTCATTGGCAACTTGATAAACTTTCTCTTTATGGCTTTCAATATCTCTTGTTTTTTGTTGGTTGCACCTCCTTTATAAATGGTAATAACATGACTTAATTAGTTGGTGTTTGTAATAGATAATCTAAATTGTGCTCATATTACTATTTAGATGTTCCTCTTTTTCCTAGAGCTTTAAGGAGATCCTTCAGCTTGCCCAAGTGCAAGTTTGGGACTTTCCCCTCCCTTTTTTTCCTTTTTTTTCTAGTTCTACCAAAATTGCAATTGGTCCTTATAGGGCGTGATTTTGGCAAGTTAGGGTTTTCTCTTAGAGAACCCACCTTTTGAGCTGACTTCATCAAATTTGGTCCTCCCTTAGGGTTTTCCCACCTATTTTTGTTTCAAAATCCCTATAAGTAAAGGGTTTTGAATTTCATTTTCAACCTCAGTTGCCTGGAAAAAATTAATGAGCAAGCTAATAAGTGAATAAAGGATTTTTTGAAATCTTACTACTCAAGTGTTCAAGTGTTTTTTGACAAGTTTTCCAGTGTTATTCTACTACATTGTTGATTTCACTATTTTTGGTGGATAAGTGTGTTAGTCTCACAATGACACTGAGAGGGGGGGGTGAATCAGTGTAGCTCTTTAAAACTTAAATCTTCAACTATTAAAGTCGAAACAATGAAAACTTAAAACAAAATAAAGAAAATATAACAAGAGAGAATCACACAACACAAGATGTACTGAGGTTCACCAATTTTGGCTACTCCTCAAAAATTGACTGTTTGGACTCCCATCCAAATCCAGCCTTTGCAAAGCAACAACTTTACAATCAATTTACCAGCACACACTGGAAGGAGCACCAACCCCTGATTTATCTGCACCAACAGAAAGGAGCACAAACCCCTGATTTATCTACACCAATAGAAAGGAGAACCAACCCCTGATTTATCTACACCAACAGAAAGGAGCACCAACCCTTAATTTACCAGCACCAACTGGAAGGAGCACCAACCCCTGATTTATATGCACTAATAGAAAGAAGCACCAACCCCTGATTTACCAGCACATAATGGAAGAAGCACCAACCCCTGATTTATCTACACAAATAGAAAGGAGAACCAACCCTTGATTTACCAGCACCAACTAGAAGGAGCACCAACCCCTGATGCCAAGCACCAACTTGGACTTCAATATTGAAACTAGAAGATTGACATAGAAATGCCTTCACTTTTATAAGACCCTGACTGGTCTATTGCTTACTCAACATCTCCCACACTTCACTAAACACACACCCTTCTAGGTGCCTCTAGCTCTCTTCGTAAGATAAAATCCCCAACGCTTTAATCCCCAGCACTTCATAAATTCTCCAAGCAACACTCCTTTTATAACAATCCTTTTTCTTTGTAACTCCAGTTGTAACTCCTTTCAATTCTCATATGCCACTTATCAATTGTAACGCGTTATTTATGTAACTCCTTTTGTATATTTAGAGTAGGCATTTCATCAAACATGTTACATGCAAAGAATTGACACCATATTCTCCTACCATGACTGTTCGTCTTCTCGGTCATGACTGTTCATTTTCTCCTTTGTGCATGCATGCGTTTTGGTTACCGAAAAAGCTTTTCAATTCTATTTTGATGATTGTTCATTTTCTCCTTCTTCGATTGTTCGTTTTCTCCACATGGGCATGCATCCATTTCTTTCCATGTGTAACGACCATCTTAAATGATTTAAAATCATTAAAGATTCCTTATGGGTCCACATAACTATGTAGTCTTCAGTTTACCATCCTGGTCTTCAGTCATGAAAATGCGACATGTCACGATATCACGACACTTTTGTTTCACTACTTGCCTGGCCTTTTCGAGTCGTGAAAATGCAACATGTCGCGATATCGCAACACTTTTGTTACTTTGCCTACCTGCCCTTCTTGAGTTGTGAAAATGTGACATGTCGCGATATCACGACACTTTTGTTACTCTGCCTGCCTGCCCTTCTTGAGTCGCAAAAATGCGACATGTCACAATATCACAACACTTTTTCTTTCTCTTCCTGGCTGCCCTTTTCAAGTCGCAAAAATGCGACATGTCACGATATCGTGACACTTTTGCTTCTCTGCCTGCCTACCCTTTTCAAGTCGTGAAAATGCAACATGTCGCAATATCATGACACTTTTGCTTCTCTGCCTTCCTACCCTTTTCAAGTCATGAAAATGCAACATGTCGCGATATCACGACACCTTTTCCTTCTTGCTCTTTCTCTTCGCTTTGGACCGTGAAAATGCTACATGTCGTGATATCGCGACACTTTTTCTTTCTCTGTCTTTCTCTTCGCTTTGGATCGTGAAAATGCTACATGTATCGATATCGTGACACTTTTTCCTCCTTGCATTTTCTCTTCGCTTTGGACCATGAAAATGCAACATGTCATGATATCGCGACACTTTTTCCTCCTTGCATTTTCTCTTCACTTTGGACCGCGAAAATGCAACATGTCGCGATATCGCGACAATTTTTCTCCTTGCTCTTTTTCTTTGCTTTGGCCCACGAAAATACAACGTGTCGTGATATCGCAACACTTTTTATCCTTGCTATTTTTCTTTGCTTTGGCCCGTGAAAATACAACATGTCGCGATATCGTGACACTTTTTCCTTCTTGCATTTTCTCTTCTCTTTTGGCTGCGAAAATGCAACATGTCACGATATCGCGACACTTTTTCTCCTTGCATTTTCTCTTCTCTTTTTGTCGTGAAAATGCAACATGTCACGATATCCCGACACTTTTTCTCCTTGCATTTTCTCTTCTCTCTTGGCTGCAAAAATGCAACATGTCGCGATATCGCAACACTTTTTTCTTTTGCTTTTCTTTTCGCTTCTCTTTTATATTTTGCATATGGGCCACTTCAGTCTTCTTGGACAACCTGTAACAACTTCACCCAAACATCAAAAACATCCTCATAAGCATTTAAATTCATTGTACATACTCTGAGTAACCTCTAAACTCCTATCCACTGCATCAACCAATCTTTCTGACTGTGTTGACAACAATGACAATATTGTTGTTGCACCTTGCTCAACAATCTCCCCCTTTGGAATTGTTGGCAACACACATGCAATTTCCTGTAACTCTTCTCCCCCTTTGACAACAATATCAAAGGGCTGTTGTAGACTCCCCCTGAGTCCATGCACAACATTCTCAAGAAAAAATTATTACACTTAGCAAAAATAACAAACATGAGCAAAAAGATAAACAAATTGACCACTCCCAATTTATTGCGAAGGTACTCAACGACTTCCTTGGGCAACGGTTTTGAGAAGATATCCACTACTTTCTCTTTTGTTGGAACGAAATCCAACTTAACCTCACCTTCTGCAGCTTTCTCCTGCGTATAGCATGTTGTCACTGCAATATATTCTGCCTCTGCTATGGATAAGGAGACTGACTCTTGTTTCTTACTGTTCCATGCGACCAACCTGTCTCCAAGATAGAGTGCACCTCTACTGGTACTCTTTCTGTCATCTACACATCCTTACTCAACTTGCAACCTATTGTCATGGGAGTGCTAATTGGCTTACAATCCTCCATTGTGAACTTTTTAGCATCTCTTTCACTAAACCAAATTATCAGAACTGTTATAATCCATAACTTTGAACAATGACAGTAAGAACCATCAAAAGTATAACACCGACATATAGCAATACTACCAATGGTGACAACTCTCAATTTAATCACCACCCTTCATGGTACCTCCACAAACAACTACATGAACTAAAACACACTTTGACAACTATACGACAACTCCCCCTTCCTACTTGCCTTTCATCCTTAGATAACCAAAAAAACACATAGGAGCAAAAATAACCTTTAATATTGCTCCCCTTGAGGATGTGCTACCTAGATTTTCTTAGTGCAATAGAGGAGTAATCTCCTTTAGTCCAAGGAGACACAATTTCCTCTCTTATTTATTTCTCCAATATTTCTTGAACTTGGGCTTGAGTTTTTCAACCGCATCCCTGTTTTGAACCTTTTCGTGAACTTGAACATTTCTCTTGGGTGGTTGTCTTTTGTGCATCCTTGATGGATGATTATTTTACTTTCTTTGATGCACATGATTTCTTCCCTGTCTATGTCGCATTCTTTGTGTCTGATGAAATCTACTGTCTTACCTTAGATTAGATACAAAAGTTCTTGGACAAGACCTTGCTATGTGCCCATGACCATTATATTTAAAACATTGCACATGGTGTTCAACAGATGTATTTCTACCAACATAACTCTTTGATCTATTATTCAATCCACAATACATTGCCTTGTGACCATAATGGTTGCATCTAAAACAATAGCCATTACAAGCATTATTATGAATAAAGTGAGAGTGATAGAACCTCTTTTGTTGTGGTTGCTTTATTGTAGATCTCCTTTGAGATTTTCTTCCTTTTGAAGTTTTAGCTTCAAACTTTTCTTGCTTTGATCCTTCAGCAGAGGACTTCTTCTTCTCTGCAGATTTAGAAGATGAAGGTTGTTCGACTTCATATCCAAGACCAAGCTTACACATGGGGCTTCTTTGTTGCCTTATCATTTTATCTAGCAACTCTGTGCTCTTCTCAAATTTGAGATTTGTATTGGCCTCTTCTAGTTGTTTCCTCAATAAAACAATCTCATCTTCTTGTTTGCCGCAACCAAACTCTTTCTCATTGATCTGTGACCTGAAAGTTTCTTCAATCCTTTTGGACTCTTCTACTTGCAGCTTTAGATCACTAATAACTTGGTTAGATTCCTCTTTGATAAGGAATCTTAGACCTAGGGACTAATTATTTTTAGACCTAGGGTATGTTAATTAGGACTTAGTGTTCATAATAATCAACGTGAGTTGTTTTTAACCTCCGTTGACTGGTCTAGGTGTAGGTGTTTTTGTTTTCAGCATTGTCGGGCTTACATCTTAGCCTTTCCAGATTTGTGTGCGTAAATCCTTGGAGTCGTTCATGATTTCCAGGTTTACGGTTTTATTTTTTTGGACTTATTTAACGTCCTAAGTTTTCAATAATAATTAGCTTCATCTTAATTTCCATATCATTGGTATCAGAGCGGTTTGTTTTGGAGGTGTTGGGTTATTTCCGACCACCATAGTTTGTCGTTCCTGTTTGAAGCTCAGGAGAATTGCTGGAGTTAGGCTGCCATTATTGCAGCAACTTGCTGTCAATTTTCATTTGTCATCACAACTTTTGAAGCAATAAAATTTTTATTTTATTGGGCATGGCGATTCATTTTTGCATAGTCTTTTGTCTTCATTTGGGGCAGTGAATCGACGCATACCCCTGGCCTTGCATTCTCCACTGCCGTGTCAGTGCTCTGCGGAATCTGGCATCTACCAGGATTGTCTTGGGCATTCGCCAGAAGTCCCCGCTAAAGCTGTGTTGGACGTCGATCACAAATTTTTCTGGAGCTGCTTGACGTTTCTTCTATGATGAGATCGATGCTATTGGACGTTGGCACTGAGGATCCAGTGTTCAGTGCTGACAGGAAATGCGATTCACCCTAAATTTCCCTTGGCCGCATGACTGTTTCAAGTTTCGATCTGCGAAAAGTAAAACGATCGAATTCAAGTTTTTGTTCCGATAAAAATTATAGATCTGCTAAATTTCCCTTGGTCGCCGTCATTTTATTTGAGTCGTCGCTCCGCTGCGTAAACTTTTGCAGTGCAGCCACGTCCGTCCGACGTCCGGCATCCGGCGTCCTGAGATTTTCTGGTGGAGACGCGAGGAGTCGAACCCCGGACCTTCTTGCCCGTGGTTTTTCTGGTGGCTGGCACGAATTTTTGATGGCAGCTACAAACCTTCTCACCTCTGTGTTTTCCGTTTGGGTTTCTCTGAACGCCTTCTGCGTTTTCAGCATGGTCTTGCCAAACTTGGCATGACAGAATAATTCCTCTGCATTTTTCCTCTGCGATCGGCGCTCCTCTGTAATTTTCGACGGCTTGCATCATTTTGGCGGGGGGGGT
The DNA here is from genome assembly GCA_028583015.1 of Wollemia nobilis. Taxonomy (NCBI): domain Eukaryota; kingdom Viridiplantae; phylum Streptophyta; class Pinopsida; order Araucariales; family Araucariaceae; genus Wollemia; species Wollemia nobilis. Next base: position 22,929,647 of record JAQPPZ010017235.1, read on the forward strand.
TTCGACTATTTATTGGCAACTATTACTGTGTGGATTTGCTGCTGGGTCACCACGACAGCCAAATGGTCTCGACAGCCACCTGATCCAGTACTCACCGCTGCCATTGACAAATTCATCTTGGGAATCCACCCGACGATGACAGACGCTCTGTTTGTCAAACGCTAGCTCGCTGCCACAGACGCGAACACAGCCCGATTTTTCTCGATTTTCTACTGGCGACTACTGGCAAAGTTTTTCGATCTGCTGTTCGTGGCTCGCAGGAGGGATTTGTTGTCTGTTGTGGACAGTTTGCAGGTAGAGGTTTTCATGACTATTGTGCGGAGTGACAGCGAATAGCGGCCGAATAATCGACATTCAAAACGTCATCGTTGTCTCCAGCGACCGCCTTGTCTCGGCCTGCGTGTCAGCCTCAGCCTGTGCGACCCTCGCCCACCACTTTTCCTAGACTTGTCAAGGCCGGTGACCTTACAGAATTCCGTCGCTGGTGAGCGATGCGTTCCCGATCCATCTTGGTCGCGGTTGTTTAACCCACGCCACTGCGCAAGGCGCGATTGGTGACGGCCACACGGCAGGACAACTCACTCCGCGTCGATAGTTTGCAGCACGTGGACGAAGTCCACCAACCGGCCATTGGCAATTGTGGATAATGGTATCCGTTGCCTAAGTTTCGAAGACCTTACATGTTTTTTTTAAATTTGGCACTTCTTTGCATTAAAAAAAAAAAAAAAAAAAAAAAAGGATATTTAAAAAAAAAAAAAAAATAAATTCCTTTTTGTTTTTATAAGTCAATTTGACTTTTTAAAATATTGTGCACTCATACTTTTATACCATTGTGCGTATAATTATTTTGCCTTCTATTGTACATTTGTAATTTTGCAAATTAATTTGGGCAGTTTTTATTTTGCACATTTTGTAATTTGTCTTTTTGTGACAATTCTTGCTGGCGATCACTCGGGGTCAAATGGCTTCCGAATTAGCCGATAAGTTGGCTCAAGTAACCCAACTTGTCAGCGTGTTGGCTGATAAAGTTACATCGAATGAAGTGCAACAACAGTGTGAGGTTCCGGTTTACACTGGTTCCCGAGATCCCGAAGTCCTCAACAGTTGGATTTTGGACATGGACAGTTGGTTTCAGTATATCAAGATCGCCAAGGATCAGGAGGTTAACTTTGCCAAATTGAAACTTTTCGGCATTGCTAAGGTCCTTGTCACTGATCGACAACGGACCCAAAATCCCATTGACACGTGGGATGAATTGCAAAGAGTGTTGAAGAATAATTTTTATCCTTCAAACTATGCCACTGACCTTGAGATCAAGTGGCTTCGTCTTCGACAAACCTCAAATATGATAGTTTTTTATTATATTTTTCAATTTAGCAAGTTGCGAATTTTGAATTCTATACAGGATAATGCAGCACAACTTGTTAACAAATTCAAAAGTGGTTTGCAGGAGCCCATTTATAGGAAGATGAAATACAAGTTGATTGTAAACATTGACATGGCTTTCAATCAAGCCCTTCTTGCTGAGGAGGAAATGAGGGAGCAATCGCGTGGGACTCGCTCTTCTACGTCGGGAGGAAATCAGAAGGCTTCTCCACAACCTTCCAAGGGAGCTAAATCTTCTTCTTCTTCTCCTTCTCCCTCTTCTTCATCTTCCCCTTCTTCTTCACAAAAATCTTCTTCTTCTAAATCACCTTTGATTTGTAATTATTGTAAAAAGCCAGGACATACTCAAAAGAGGTGTTTTAAGTTGCAAAATATGAAGAAAAAATCCCTAGTTGTAAAGCCTTCCAATGAGGACTCACAAGAAAGTCCCATTGAGGCTATAGGGGAACGTAAGCCTTATAAGGAATTGGCAGGGTTAAACAAATTGACCCTTATGAATACTTCACAAGGTGATCGTGAGAATTTGTTTGTGACTACGGTCCATCTCAGTGACACCTTTATGGTTGATTGTATAATCGATAGCGGCTCGCAGAAAAATCTAATTGCGAGGTCCGTTGTTGACAAACCGAAGTTACCGATGAATCCCCATCCTCATCCTTATCCTTTGGGATGGAAGGACAATGGGATTACATCCGACATCACACACACTTGCACTGTGAATTTTGCTTTCAGTCCTTCTTTTGTGGACTCGGTTGTGTGCGATGTAACTCCAATGGATTGTTGTGGCTTGTTGCTTGGAAGACCCTATCAATACGATAGGAGGTCTATACATGATGGGTACAAAAATACATACACTTTGCACAAAGATAATAAGGCTTTCATAATCAGAAGTACACAACAAACACCACATAATTTGATGTTGAGTTGTAGACAAGCACGCAAAGCTGTAAATCAAGCAAAGGAATTAGCACTCATCTTCATCAGACCAATTCAAGAAGAAAAGCAAGCACCTAAGCACACTAATAACAGGAGTTCTTCAGTTCATTCAATACTTCAATCATTTTTTGATGTTTTTCAAGAACCCACAAGTCTTCCTCCGAAAGACAGATTAATCATAGTATTGAGATTGTTCCTGCATCATCTCTTCCTAATTCTTCAATGTATAGACAATCAATAGTGCAAATGGAAGAAATTAAAAAGCAAATTCAAGCATTGTTGACTAAAGGGTTCATCAAACCCAGTACTTCCCCTTGTGCTTCTCCTATCTTGCTTGTGTTGAAGAAGGATGGCACATGGAGACTATGCATTGATTTCAGGGCACTCAATAAGATTACAATCAAGAATCGTTATCCACTTCCTCGCATTGATGATCTTTTGGACCAATTGCAAGGTGCAAAATTCTTCTCCAAAATTGATCTCAAAAGTGGGTATCATCAGGTGAGAATTCAAGCAGAAGACACTTGGAAAACAACATTTAAGACCAAAATGGGGCTCTTTGAGTGGCTTGTCATGCCCTTTGGCCTTACAAATGCTCCAACTACATTCATGCGGCTGATGAATGAAGTATTCAGAGATTGTTTGGATCAATTTGTAATCATCTATTTGGATGACATTCTTGTATATTCTTCTACTTGGGAGAATCATTTGGAACACTTGAAAACGGTTCTTCAAACTCTTCGAAAGAACCAATTGTATGCAAATTTTCCTAAGTGTTCCTTTGGGCAAACATTCATTGCCTATCTTGGATTTGTAATTAGTGAAAAAGGTGTGCAAGTAGATCCTTCCAAAGTTGAAGTTATCCTCTCTTGGCCAACTCCTACTTCAGTCACGGAGTTAAGGAGTTTTCTTGGACTTGCTAATTTCTATCGCAAGTTCATTGGAGGATATTCTTCTATTGCTGCACCTTTACACTATTTGACAAAGATCAAAGTTCGGTTTCGAGTGGACAAAGGATCAACAAAAAGCCTTTGACACATTGAAACATAAATTGAGTACTTGCACCAGTTCTTGTTCTTCCTGATTTGTCTCAACCATTTGAGATAGAAACTGATGCTTCGCAAGTTGCACTTGGAGTTGTGCTCATGCAGAATGGCCATCCAGTGGCCTATCATTCAGAAACATTTTCAGAGGCCAAGAAGAACTATTCTACATATGATAAGGAGTTCTATGCTTTGGTTCAAGCAATCAAGTATTGGAGGCATTATCTCTTGGGAAAAGAAACAATTGTTCATACGGATCACATGCCCCTTAAGTTTCTTCAATCTCAAACAAAAATTGAAGAAGCTAGGCACATGAAATGGGCATCGTACTTGCAACAATTCCATTTGGTAATCAAGTACAAGAAAGGACGAAACAATGCGGTGGCTGATTGTTTGAGTCGTCCTCCTTCTACTCTTGTTTTGACAATTGTCACTACTTCTCATCTTGGCTTCCAAACTTGGCCTACACAGTATCCTATGGATCCAGATTTTGGCAAAGTTTTCCACCAACTTTCCAATCCTTCTTCTTCAAATTTGAGAGCTCTTCAAGACTTTCATATTAAGGATGGACTGTTGTACAAATTGGACAAACTTTGTGTTCCTCATGGGAACAGGGAGTCTCTTCGAAGGAGGCTCATTCCACACTCTATGGGGGACATTTTGGTAGGCGAGAAAACTCTACATCATCTTCAGAGGTTCTTCTTTTGGCCACACATGCAAAGAGATGTTCTTCGCTTCTTGCGACAATGTGCAGTATGTAATCGCTCCAAATCAGCCAATAGGACATTGGGAATGAGCATGCCTTTGCCCATTCCTTCTCGTCCGTGGGAAAGCATTTCCATGGATCTCTTGAGCGGTTTTCCAATGACAGTACGCAAGCATGATTGTGTCTTTGTTGTGGTGGACAGATTCAGCAAAATGGCCAAATTCATTCCTTGTCGCAAGACAAGTACTGCACAAGGATCTTGCCCAACTCTTCTTTGAGGTGGTATGGCGTTCTTTTGGTCTTCCTACCGAGCATTGTCTCCGATCGTGACTCACGCTTTGTGGGTCACTTTTGGCGATCACTTTGGAAGATTTTGGGAGTATCTCTTAACTTCTCTATTGCTTATCATCCACAATCCGATGGGCGAGACAGAGGTAGTTAATCGTACTCTAGTGCGAGTTTGAGGATTTACCATCATTCCACTCCGGCCAAGTGGGACTTAAGCCTCACTCACATTGAGCACGCCTACAACGGGGCCGTCCACGGTTCTACAGGGCACTCTCCATTTGAAGTGTGTTTTGGTTTTCAACCACTTGCTCCTTATGAGTTACCTTTGTCTTTGCCTTCTTCAGCCACAATGCACATTCAGAAGGAACAAGACAAGGCCAACTCTTTTGTGCAGCATTTGCAGAGTCTTCAAGCCAAAGTGGTTCAAATTCTTCAGAAGACTCAGCAAAAGCAGAAACAACAGATGGACAAGCACCGCACTCCTCATTCCTTTCAAGTTGGTGACAAAGTATGGTTTCATCTTGACAAACGACGATTTGTAGATAAGGCACATAGCAAAATCAAGCCTCTTCGTTATGGGCCTTATACTATTCTTCAGACAAATCTCTGAGAATGCCTTTCGCTTGGACCTTCACATCTTGGCATTCACGATGTTGTCAATGTTGATCTTCTCAAACCATACTATGATTCCACATTGGAGACAGTTCCAACCATCATTCATCCAGTTGATGTGGTTCCTGATGCTCAGCTTCCGCTTGACGCCGATACAGTCTTTGATACGAAGACCCGAAAAACACGCCAAGGTGTTTCTACTTCATATCTTGTGGCCCGTCGAGGCCAATTTCCACATCAGGCTCACTGGATTTCTGCTCACATTCTGTCCCGGGATTTTCCCTCATTGTTAAAAGCATTGGAGTCCAATGCTTCTTTTGTTGGGACGAATGATAAGGAATCTTAGACCTAGGGACTAATTATTTTTAGACCTAGGGTATGTTAATTAGGACTTAGTGTTCATAATAATCAACGTGAGTTGTTTTTAACCTCCGTTGACTGGTCTAGGTGTAGGTGTTTTTGTTTTCAGCATTGTAGGGCTTACATCTTTAGCCTTTCCGGATTTGTGTGCGTAAATCCTTGGAGTCGTTCATGATTTCCAGGTTTACGGTTTTATTTTTGGACTTATTTAACGTCCTAAGTTTTCAATAATAATTAGCTTCATTTAATTTCCATATCACTCTTCATGTTTGCTAGATACATCGCCTTTATCATCTAGGTGTGACTTCAAGGCTTCTATTTTCTTGGCTTTAAGAATTTGTAACAAGAGATCTTCAATATTATCCCCATATTCTTCCAACTTCTTGGATAGTCTTTTGTTCTTTTTCCTTTCTATACCCAACTCTTCAAGTGCAGCGATCAACTCACCATCTAGATATACTTCAGAATTCACTCCTATATTTTCTATTTTTTCTTCTTTGAGTGCCATGAAAAGAGCTTCACCTATTTCCTTTTCAGAATCCTCATCGCAGCTGTCTTCTGATGAATTGATATTCTTGGAGATGAAACTTTTCTTCCTGAAGTTGCCATTTCTAAAATTTGTTTTTTTCTTCCAGTCACTTCTTTCTTGGTGCGATCCTTCATCACTTTCGTCCTTCTCATTAAGTGGACATTTAGTTACAACATGCCCAATGCCTCCACAATTGAAACATTTAAACGGTAACTTTCCTCTGTATTTTCCTTTTCCCCTTTTTATTTTTTGAACAATATTTGCTTCCATTTCATCTGATGTCTTTTCTTCCTTGGATTCTTGTTTTGATTTCATATTTTTATGGGCTTTAAAAGTAGCTTCTCTGTCTGTGGGTTTAGATTTTCCTATTCTCATCTCATATGCAGTCAAAGAACCATGCATCTCATCCATACTAAAAGAATTTAGATTTTTAGCTTCTTCTATAGCTAAAACTTTAGAATCAAATCTTTGGGGAAGAGATCTTAATACCTTTTTCACGATGATAGAATCTTTGATTTCCTTGCCTAGTCCTCTAATCGCATTAATGACTTCATTAACTCTCAACATATATACCTCTATGTTATCATCGTAATTCATCTTTAATACTTCAAACTGAGCTCGATGTGTTTGTAACTTGGCCTCCTTTATCTTATCATCTCCTTCATGAATGCTCCTCAGTTTGTCCCATATTTGTTTTGCCATTTTACAACTCATAATTTTTACTAGTTCACTATCCACTAATCCGCACATGATAGCATTCTTTGCTTTTGAGTTATTCTCAAATAATTTCTTACCGAAAGCATCGGTTGGAGAAGTGGTGGGTATTGTGTATCCACTATCTATCGAATCGTAAATGTCGTATCCCAAAGCACAAAGATATGTCTGCATCCTGAGTCTCAAAAATATGTAATTAGTTCCATCCAACAATGGTGCTTTGTTTGATGAGAATCCTTCACCACCTACCATTGTGTCACTTCCAAGATCACCCTAGCCGGTTAAGCTTGTTCAGGAACTTGGCTCTGATACCAATTGTTAGTCTCACAATGACACTAAGAGGGGGGTGAATCAGTGTAGCTCTTTAAAACTTAAATCTTCAACTCTTAAAGCCAAAACAATGAAAACTTAAAACCAAATAAAGCAAATATAACAAGAGAGCATCACACAACACAAGATGTATCGAGGTTCACCAATTTTGGCTACTTCTCAAAAATTGACTGTTTGGACTCCCATCCAAATCCAGCATTTGTAAAGCAACAACTTTACAATCAATTTACTAGCACACACTAGAAGGAGCACCAACCCCTAATTTATCTGCACCAACAGAAAAGAGCACCAACCCCTGATTTATTTGCACCAATAGAAAGGAGCACCAACCCTGATTTATTTGCACCAACAAAAAGGAGCACCAACCCCTGATTTACCAGGACCAACTGGAAGGAGCACCAACCCCTGATTTATCTACACCAATAGAAAGGAGCACCAACCCTTGATTTACCAGCACATACTGGAAGGAGAACCAACCCCTGATTTATCTGCACAAATATAAAGGAGCACCAACCCTTGATTTACCAGCACCAACTAGAAGGAGCACCAACCCCTGATGCCAAGCACCAACTTGGACTTCAATCTTGAAACTAGAAGATTGACATAGAAATGTCTTCACTTTTACAAGACCCTAATTGGTCTATTGCTTACTCAACATCTCCCACACTTCACTAAACACACACCCTTCTTGCGCACCTCTCGCTCTCCTCTCGCTCTCTTCGCAAGATAAAATCTCCAACGCTTTAATCCCCAGCGCTTCATAAATTCTCCAAGCAACACTCCTTTTATAACAATCCTTTTTCTTTGTAACTCTAGTTGTAACTCCTCCTTTCAATTCTCATACGCCACTTGTCAATTGTAACGCCTTCTTTATGTAACTCCTTTTGTATATATAGAGTAGGCATTTCTTCAAACACGTTACATGCAAAGAATTGACACCATATTCTCCTACCATGATTGTTCATCTTCTCGGTCATGACTATTTGTTTTCTCCTTTGTGCATGCATGCGTTTTGGTTACTGAAAAATCTTTTCGATTCTATTTTGATGACTGTTCATTTTCTCCTTCTTTGAATGTCTGTTTTCTCCACATGGGCATGCATCCATTTCTTTCCACATGTAACAACCATCTTAAATGATTTAAAATCATTCAATATTCCTTATGGGTCGACATCACTATGTAGTCTTCAATTTTACCATCCTGGTCTTCAGTCGTGAAAATGTGACATGTCATGATATCGCGACACTTTTGTTTCATTGCTTTCCTGGCCTTTTTGAGTCATAAAAATGTGACATGTCACCATATCATGACACTTTTGTTACTTTGCCTGCCTGCCCTTCTTGAGTCGCAAAAATACGACATGTCATGATATCGCGACACTTTTGTTACTCTGCCTGCCTGTCCTTCTTAAGTCGCGAAAATGTGACATGTCGCAATATCGTGACACTTTTTCTTTCTCTTCCTTCCTGCCCTTTTCAAGTCATGAAAATGCGACTTGTCGCGATATCATGACACTTTTGCTTCTCTGTCTGCCTGCCCTTTCAAGTCACGAAAATGCGACATGTTGTGATATCGTGACACTTTTGCTTCTCTGCCTTCCTGCCCTTTTCAAGTCACAAAAATGTGACATGTCGTGATATCATGACACCTTTTCCTTCTTGCTCTTTCTCTTCGCTTTGGATCGTGAAAATGCTACATGTCACGATATCTTGACACTTTTTCTTTCTCTGTCTTTCTCTTCGCTTTGGACCGCAAAAATGCTACATGTCACGATATCGCGACACTTTTTCCTCCTTGCATTTTATCTTCACTTTGGACCGCAAAAATGCAACATGTCGCGATATTACGACACTTTTTCCTCCTTGCATTTTCCCTTCGCTTTGGATCGTGAAAATGCAACATGTCACGATATCGCAACACTTTTTCTCCTTGCTCTTTTTCTTTGCTTTGGCCTACGAAAAATACATGTCATGATATCGCAAAACTTTTTCTCCTTGCTCTTTTTCTTTGCTTTGGCCCTCGAAAATACATGTCACGATATCGTGACACTTTTTCCTTCTTGCATTTTCTCTTCTCTTTTGGCCGCGAAAATGCAACATGTCGCGATATCGCGACACTTTTTCTCCTTGCATTTTCTCTTCTCTTTTGGCCACGAAAATGCAACATGTCGCAATATCCCAACACTTTTTCTCCTTGCATTTTCTCTTCTCTCTTGGCCATGAAAATGCAACATGTAATGATATCACAACACTTTTTTTTCTCTTCTCTTTTATCTTTTGCATATGGGTCACTTCGGTCTTCTTGGACAACCTGTAACAACCTCACCCAAACATCAAGAACATCTTCATAAGCATTTAACTTCACTGTACATGCTCTGAGTAACCTCTGAACTCCTGTCCACTACATCAACTGATCTTTCTGACTGTGTTGACAACAATGACAATATTGTTACTACACCTTGCTCAACAAAGTGTTGGAGCCTTAGGGAGGATTCAACCATCTTGTGGAGGTCTTCAAAATTTTATCTACCTCTTTCACTACCACTAGGTTATTTTGTGCATTTTATCATTCTTATATTATTAATTGCATCATTGTCATCACTTATTTCACATTTGTAGACACCAAAATCTAGCCACTTGTCCTCCATCCATAGCTTCCCACCATAATTATCAATTATTTATATATATTTATATGTTTTTTAAATATATATTTAAATAAAAATATATTATCCTTGGCATCCTACGATAGCTTTACCATGGTAGCCTATGATAGCTTAGCAACCTATGACATCTTTGCCATGGTAGCCAAGCTGCTATGGCAGCCAAAATGCTATGGCAACCTATGATAAATTTGCCATGGTGGCCAAGATGTCATGGTAGCTTGCGATAGCTTTGCCAAGGCTTTGCCATGGAAACCCTTGGCAGCTTTGCCATGGCAAAGCCCTAGAAAAGCTATCATAGGCTGCCATGGGGGATTTATGAATACAAAAATCAAGCAACACCAAATACAAACTCGAAAATAAATAAGCAGAATGACACAAAATATTGCACAAAGAAATGAACTTTTTATTATCGTCGGTGGATATCTTGTATTACAATCAAATGTACCCCAAATAGGGGGTTTACAATGCTTATTATTTTTATACAATTATTACAATGTACTAGGGTTATCTAAAACCCTAGTTAGAAATGATGGTGGTGTCTTCTCGTTTGATTTAATCCCAACAGAGTAGTGAGTCGGCTTTGGTATCCTATGTAGGGCCACTCAATCCTTAGTAACTACCAATGAATGTGATTATCATACCTTGTTAGATAATTTTGTTTTTGTCTTCATCATTGATGTAGGGAAGGATTACGTAGATGTCCTAATGATCACTTGAGGTTCGTAGGGCTATAGATCTAAATAGGAAATACCCATGGGTGTTTGATGCTAACCAAAAATACACATAGGCACTTTGTAGGCTCTGGTGGGTGCTTTGAAAACTTTAATGGGTGCTCAAGAAGCTTTGAGGGGTGTTTTATGGCTGATGGAAAGGTTGTAGAACCAAATATGGTTCATGAGGTGGATGGCAAAGGATGGAGAGGATATAACAGCTTGGAAACCTATGACATCTTAGTCATGGTAGCCTATATGCTATGGTAGCCTGCGATAACTTTGCCATGATGGCTAAGATATCGTGGTAGCTTGTGGTAGCTTTGATAGGGCTTTGAAATGGAAACCCTTGGCAGCTTTACCATGATAAAGCCTTGGCAAAGCTATCATAGGCTACCAAGGGAGATTTGTGAATACAAAAATCAAGCAACACCAAATACAAACTATGAAATAAATAAGCAAAATGACAAAAAATATTGCACAAAGAAATGAAATTTATTATTATCATCGGTGGATATCTTGTATTACAATCAAATGTACCCAAATAGGGGGTTTACAATGCTTATTATTTTGATACAATTGTTACAATGCACTAGGGTTCTTCGAAACCCTAGTTAGAAATTATGGTGGTATCTTATCGCTTGATTAAATCCCAACAGATTAGTGAGTGGGCTTTGGTATCCTATGTAGGGCAACTCAAGCTTTAGTAGCTACCAAAAAATGTGATTCTCATACCCTGTTAGATAATGTTGTTTCTATCTTCATAATTTATGTAGGGAAGGATTACGCAAATTCCCTAACGGTAACCCGAGGGTCGTAGAGCTATAGATTTGAATGAGAAACACCCATGGGTTCTTGGTGTTAACCAAAAATACCTATAGGAACTTTGTAGGCTCTGGTGGGTGCTTTTTAGACTTTAATGGGTGCTCAATAAGATTTTAGGGGTGTTTGATGGCTAAGGGAAAGGTTGTAGAACCAAATATGGTTCATGAGGTGGATGGCAAAGGATGTTGAGGATGCGATGGAGCGATGGTAGATAAAAATGATGGTGAGGATGCTTGAGGACTTCAAAAACTTGGAAAAATTAGGGGTCAAGTCATAAAAAGGACTTCTATTTATAATATTCCCTTAGGCACATTAGGGTTTCAATGACACAAAATATGTGGTTGAGATTAAAACATGAGGAAGGGTGGAGATTAAAGGGGTAAGTGGTATGGATTAAGGCGGATGGATGGCTAGGATTAATTCATACATATATACATATATTTATTAAATAAATATATATATATAATATATAAAATATTATTATTTAAATATATATTAAACAAATATATATAAATATATATAAATAATGGATAATTGTGGTAGGAAGCTATGGATGGAGGACAAGTGGCTAGATTTTGGTGTTTATAGATGCCCCTTTTTGTACCACATTGCATGAAACACAATGTGGTGCAAAAATATGAGACACCTAGTTTGAATGGACAAATGCTACTTTATCTTGTTGGGATGCGAAAATGATCTTGGAAGACAAAAGAATTTGGAATGTGTAGCTTACCCCTTCAATTGGTGAATGAGTGAAAATGAGTCTCATGAGCCAATTGATAGAATTGTAGGGTGAAGAATCCAATGGAATTGTGTAAGTGAAAATATAGGGTGTAAATGTGGATGATATGAATGATGTAAAATATGATGTCATTTTTGCCCCAACGGTGGAAGGGGATTATTGTGAAATGCAAATGATTGATTCTTTTTGTGCTCTAACAAAGAAAGGATTTTTTGCTAGGTGTATATGTCATGATCATGTAAGATGTATCACGTTGTGGGAATTCAAAATCATTTTTTGGTTACCCCAATTTTAGGGGTGATTCCATGTTGTTGAATAAAATACCTTTTGGCGTCATTAAAATTCAAAGTGATGAAAATGCATCAAAAAGAAAAAGAGTCAACTTTGGAGGGCCTACCGATGACTGTCGAATAATTTTCCAATTGGAACCAATCACCCTAGCTATATCCTATGTCTGTGATGATTTTCAATGTAAAATTTATGATGAGTTAAGATCTTGTTTATGTTTCAAGCCCCATGAACAAGGCCATTAATGATAGTTGTTGATAAAATTGGTTGCGGCATAGTTTCACTCAAAAAATGAGGGACCACAAAAATAATTTTTCTTTTGAACAATGAGATATGTGATTATGAATATGACCAAGTGTCCTTACGATGATTTATTCATCTTACCGAATTACATGGATGCAAATCACTACAATTCGCCAAGGAGATATAATAGACCACTAGATATGAGGTTTACTTGAAATTGTGTATGAACTTGGCAAATGTGCAAATGCAATGATTGATGGATGAAAATTATGTTAGAATGAATATGTGATGATTAGAAATACATTGATGATTGAATTGAGTGATTTTATAAAATTTTGTATTGATTTGGAGCACTTTGGAGCAATTTTAGACAATTGTGTGCCTTTTGGGTGCAACTAAAAATTAGCCATACAAATCAATTCATATTATCACAAAAATGAATGCAATGATGGAATGAACTATACGAATGATGAAAATGGTCATTTTATGATAATTTGAACCATTTTGAAGCATTTTGTAATTTGTAATGTGATTTTACTACTTTTTTTCGTAAGAAAAACTTATGAATCCAAATATATTTTGGTCTCACAAAATATGATATTATGATGAAATTGATGTATATATGCAATTTGAATTGATTTTTGTGGAAGTAAGCTACCTTTTTAGATCATTTTTGGTCTTTTTCAACTTTTATGGAAAACACCAGTGAGTGCCTACTGCATGTGTAAACACTTGCCAGATTTTTCTATTCTCCAAATGTAGGGATGTGTTTCAATGCACCTGGAAGCACCCATGGGTATTTCAATGCATTTGAAACAACTATAAATAGCCTATAAAAGGGAAAATAATTTCATTCTTGTGTTTGTGAATTTTTGAAGCTATGTTTGAGGGAGTGGAGTGGAGTGAGTGGGTGAAGTGCTACATAAGCTATGGTGATGGATGGGTGCGGATGCGATAGCAGGAGCATATGTACATTTTACTAAGGTAAAAGCCTTTGAAGATTTTTGTTTACATTGTGCATTTATTTTGAAATTAATATTTTACCTTTATGTATTGTTCTACAATTGAGGATTTTGGAGTCTTGACATCAGTTCTCATCTCTCATCCTAGGGATGAGGAAGGTAGTGCAGGAGGACCAGTGGAAGTGGTTTGAGGCTATGGGGCTAGTTGAAGAAGCCTGAATAGATGTGGTGAGTGTACATGAGGGGTATCTCTCTACCTTGGTAGAGATATGGGATCCATATAAGGGGACCTTTTAGCTCCCTACTAGAGATATGACCATAACACTTGAGTAGGACTTACGTGTTGAGGTTGGACACAACAAGGGACATGAGTTGAGCCAATTGTTTGGAGATGATTGGAGGGATATGGAGGTGATGGATGGAGGGATAAAATACTTATCCATGTATATAGACCAAAATTTAGATTCCCTTCATGCTTTGGTGATGTTTGTATTGGCCAACATAGTGGTCCCAAACAATATTGGCTATCGGTTTTCATGGAACCTTATCGAGTTGGAGTGTGACATGATCAACACATCTTGGGTGTATGCATGGGCTCTTGCTTTATTGGTATAGTTGTACCAAGAGTTGTACGATGTGAGGAGGAAAAGGTAGAAGGGGCTATGGTGTAGTTTTCTACTATAGTGTTGGGGCTAGGAGCATTTTAGCATGGCTCAACCTATGGGCTTGCCTAGTGATTCATGGGATAAGGAGCAGCCCTATACTATGAGATGGTCAGTGGTAGAGGAGGTGCATTTGATTCATCTTATTTGAAATAACTAGTGGTACATGAATCTCTATGTTGGATTAACATCATCTCAGGTGGTATGGAGGCTATGGTGAGGTGCCATGTGGTCTGGTGATGGGGAGCAGATACAAAGGGTTCGATAGACTAGGTGGGTAGTTGGAAGGCACAAGAATGAGGTGGAGTTTGTCTAGGTCTCACGAGTATTATGGTAGTTCAAAATGATGTAGGGAATTCCAAAGGCACCAGTGCTCTACTAGTATCATCGAGATGAGATGGGTCTACCTTACACTGAGGCATGGAGGATGAATTATGAGGGTTATGGGGAGATGGATCTCCTCGATATGGATAATGTGGGGACTACTATGGAGTACAATGCATGGTTCACTATACATCCACCATGGGTACCAAGTCTAGTAGTATATGGGGAAAATGGGGATGGGAATGAGTTAGAGGTCAAGGAGATTTATGAGACCCCTAAGCATCAAATGTACCTTCGATGTAGTGGTCAAAGGAGGTAGTCAAGGGGTACAACTGAGTAGGCACCAGAGTTTGGATGTGATGGAGGTGGTATGGAGGATATGGAGGAGATTCTATATGGGCCTCCTGGTTAGAGAGAGGAGGATTGGGTGAGGCTAGAGTAGCTAGTGGTAGAGCAAGATGTTATAGTAGCAGCTCGAGATGTAGAGATAGCTTGATTGTGGGATGTGAAGATGGTGGCTTAGGATACAAATAAAGCTTGATTATGGGTGGATATATAGGCACAACTAACTATAGGTGGAGGTAATGATAGGATCATGAGGCTCCAGTTGGAGCTACTAGAGAGGGGTCATTGATAAAGACATGATTTACACCACCTTCAAGCTTGGTATGGATATATCTAGTTGTTGGAGGATCATTTTATGGAGCATGATATTGGATTTCTAGATATACCATCCTCATCCATATTTGAGTCTGTTAGGCCTAGCGATTCTAGGGATCCTTTGGGGTCATAGGGGTCCTCTTATAGGCATTAGCTAGTGCTTAGATGCACTTTTTGTATATGATACTTGGTGCTCTATTGTATATAGTCTTTGGGTATTCATTGTACATGTGATATTTATACATATATATATATATATATATATATATATATATATACATGGCTTTTAATTTTATGTTATGCTTTTGTGTGAATGCTTTTTTTTGTGGATGCATGTGTATATGGATGATTAATGCAAGTGATAATGTGGGTGAATGGAAATTTTATAATGATCATTCATAGTTGAGACTTTTCTTGGTCATGTTTAGCATTATTGTTTAATCAGGGGCACCAAACTAGTGGTATGTAAAATGGAAGACTCATGGAATAATATTTGGATGTTAATATGGAAGAAGATATGAATGTTGATATGGAAAAATGATTATTTTGTAGAGACTCGGACATACTAGTGATATCAAACAAACTCACTAAATATTATCTAATTCCTCTAAGACCAAATGTGTATGCATTGAATTCATTTACTGAATCATGAGCATGGTAATGACTCAAGGCAATCAAGAACCAATATGTGTGCAAGTGAGTTCATTAACTCATCTTGAGTAAATTGGGTGAAACCTATTATGGATGAGACCAAGAATTTAGCTTGTCCTTATGTGCGGTCAAATGTTTCTTTAAAAAATACGTGTTGCCATGCATGAGTGTACTCCACTACCAGTCAAGTGTCTATATCCCCGGTGGATATTAGCTCCATATTCCAAGAATTTTGATCTCTAAGTTTTGGGGATGACTACCTAATCATCTGACTAGAAATGTAGTACTATCCTTGCAACTTGAGGATCAATGGTGTGTGATGTGTAAAATATTTAGAGTTTTGTTTGGGATTTTACCCTACTCTTTATTTTATTTTGATATTGTGATAGTGGTGAAAACCACTATTTTTGTGGACTATGTTGCAGAATTGGACAAG
This sequence comes from Wollemia nobilis, assembly GCA_028583015.1. Taxonomy (NCBI): domain Eukaryota; kingdom Viridiplantae; phylum Streptophyta; class Pinopsida; order Araucariales; family Araucariaceae; genus Wollemia; species Wollemia nobilis. Next base: position 22,945,716 of record JAQPPZ010017235.1, read on the forward strand.
CAAAGAATACACTTTTTACTTCAAGGTACAACCCAAGGATGGTGTTATCCCTCTTTGACACAAGATTCTTTTAAGATGTATAATTATGTTTGGTTCAAGAATATTTAGAGTTAATTCCTAGAACTTAATATTTTCTTAGTGAAAATGTGTCTTGGTCCTAAAGAAAATTTGACATGTATTTATGGTTTGCTTAAAACACTAGGATTGGTTGAGTGACAAAAAACACCTAGGAATTATGGATATATGGTGGTAAATGATAATTTTGACTTTATGAAATGATGCAATGAAATGTCTGATGACTTGAACGTGCCCTTTATTAAGGCAACATAACTATATTAGACCAATTATTATCTAAAATGAATAAATAATCCTTGATATGAAATGAAATATGTGAAAATCTGGTGCAAATGCATTGAATAAAATGTGAGTTGTGAAATGAAATGTGTGTAAATGAAATGTATGCAAATGAAGTGTGTGTAATTCAATGTATGAAATGCAATATATTTTTGTGTAATAGCCATTATATATACATACATGCAAATATATATATAAACCACATTATGCATAGAATTCTCTCAAGTGTATAATATTAAGTGGTTCAGGTTCTTCAACTCCCTCTATATTGCCAAGCCTATAAGTTTATTTACCCACTTTTTGAGTAACACTGTATGGACCTAACCAATTAGTTGTGAATTTTTCATGAAGATGTGGCAAATCATTAGTATTTTGTTGATTCTCTTTAAGAACAATATCTCCTACTTGGAATTAATGTAGATGAACTTTGGTATTGTAAGCATATTTTAGGTGGTCTTGATATACTCGTAAATGCTCTAAAGCATTGACTCACCTCTCATCAAGGAGTGTGAGTTGGTCAAGACATGCTTGTCTAGAAGTATCATCATCTATGAATTTTTTCAAAACAAATTGCAAGGAATGGATCTCAAGCTCAAGAGGCATGATTGCTTTGGCTCCATAGACCAACAAAAAATGGTGTTACCCCAGTAGGCGTGTAGATGCTTGTTCAAAAATCCCATAATACCAAGGGAATTTCTGTATGCCAATGTCTATGATATTCTTTGACAAGTTTCTTGAGAAAATAAATTAAGGTCTTATTTATAGTCTCAACTTGTCCATTTGTTTGTGGGTAATAAGGAGTCGAGAAACTATGTTGGATATTATATTTTTCGTAAAGTGCTCAGAAATCCTTATTTTTGAAAGACTTGCCTTTGTCATAGATGATTTTAGAGGGAATACCAAAATGACAAATGATATGTTGAAGTATAAACTCCACAATTCTAGGCCCTATCATACTGGTTAGAGGAATTTCCTCAACCCACTTTATGAAGTATTCAGTGGCTATGATGATGAATGTATGTTATACCAAGGAGGAAGGAAAGATTTTTCCAATTAAATCAAGACCCCATTGTGAAAAGATCCAAAGGCTTTGAATAGGTTGTAATGCTTGTTATGGCACATGAGTTAAATTAGCATGCTCTTGACATTACTTACAATGTTTGACATATGTACAATAGTCATTTTCCATGGTGTACCAATAGTAATCCATGTGTAGAATACACTTTGCAATGGTCATTCCACTAAAATGACCACCATAAGTACCGTCATGAGCTTAAACTATGGATATGTGTTCTTCAGTAGACTCAAGATAATGAAGGAGGATTCCATCATAACCATGTCTATACAACATGTCCTTTAAGAGAGTAAAATGAGTTGCCTTTTTCTTGAAAGTGTGTTTAGCATTCCATGATATATCTTATGGGAGTGTTCCAAATTTAAGAAAGGCTATTATTTGGTTTGACCAAGGCTCTTATGGTTCCAAATGGATAAATCAAACATCATTTTCATCCTTAGAGTCAACATGAACAATTGGATATTTATAGATCATTGTGATAATGAGTGGTTATACCTCTCCTAAGGAGTCCTTTGGAATCAATGATCCAAGAGAGGCCATCACATTTGTAAATATATTAGTCAAAAATGGCAAACTATCAATTTTATACCAATCTAACATAGAGAGCAATTTTATTTCTACTTCATGGTAAATTTTTAGGGTAGGTTATTTGTATTGCTATTCTCCTATGATTTATTTAACAACAAGTTGAGAATCACCAAATATCCTGATATGCTTTATGCCCATAGCTATAGCTTCTTGAAGACCTAATATTAATAATTCATACTCTATGTTATTGTTTGTGCATTGGAAATCTAGTTTGAATGAAATGGGATAGACACCCCTTTAGGTGTATGAAACATGACTCTAGCACCTTGACATTTTTTGCACTTAGAACCATCAAAGAATAAAGTGATACCAACGTATTTATTTGGAATGACATCTTCTTCTTATTCAATAACAGTGAATACCGAATCATCTGGGAGCTCAATAATCAAGGGTTGATCACTAGGAGGTGGAGCTTCCATAAGCTAGTCGACTATGACCTGACCTTTAATGGATTTTTTATTTATGAACTCAAGATCAAATTCAGTAAGAGTAATCATCCATTTAGTATTGCAAGTTTTATTGTAAGTGCAAGATATCATATAACGCAAAATATTTTCTCTAGCTATGATATATGTGATATGACTAAGCATGTAATGTTTGAGTTTCTTAGTGGTAAAAACCACTACTAAGCATAATTTTTCCATGTAAGGATATCTGGTTTTATAGATTACCAATGTTCTACTAATGTAATATATAGATTGCTCTCGATTGTTCTCATTCTTTTGTGTAAGCATTGTTCCTAATGCAAAGTCCATTGTTGAAACATAAATATGGAAGCGGATCCCCGGATGAGGAGTTAAGACTAGTAGAGAATCCAGGTATTGTTTGATATCATAAAAGGTTTTTAACATTCATCCATCCATGAAAATGGCACCCCCTTTTGTAGCAAGTGATTGAATGGCTAGCATTTGTCAGAAATTTACGTAATGAAATGATGGATTAATTGAACATTTTCTTGTAAAATATGCAATTCCTTTAGGTTTGTTGGGAGAGGCATCTTAATGATGGCCTTGACTTTGTTTGGGTCCACCTCAATACCTCTTTTTGAGGTAATGAACCCTAGTATTTTTATAGAGGTAACATCAAAGACACATTTCTTAGGGTTCAACCTTACATTATGCTCTAAAAATTTGATCAAAGACTTTTTCCAATACACCAATGTGCTCTTGTCAAGTTTTAGATTTTGCCAAGAGATCATCCACATAATTTTTGATGATATTATGCATGTAATCATGGAATATATATTTCATGGCATGTTGATAAGTTACACCTCCATTTTTGAGGCCAAAGGGCATCACCTTGTAACAAAAATTTACCCAAGATGTAGTGAATGTTGTTTTGTGTTGGTCATCAAGATTTATTTAAATTTGGTTGTATCCTAAAAAACCATCCATGAGAGAGCATTTCATGGCCAACATAGGTATCGAAAAGAGTATCAATGTTTGGAAGATGAAAATCATCCTTAGGACACACATTGTTAAGATCTATAAAATTAGTGCAAATGCATATCACCCTGTTAGGCTTACGAATGTGTACCATGTTTAAGAGCCACTCAAGATAGTTGATAGGAACTATGAAGTTCGCATCTAATAGATTTTTAATGTCTTTTGTGACTATGAGGGCCACTGTAGGATGCATCTTCCTAAGTTTTTGTTTTACCAATTTAGCATTAGGATGTAAGGTGAGATTGTGGACAACCAAGCTAGGGTCTAGGCCAGGCATGTCTTTATAGGACCATGCAAAAATACCCTTCTTCTTCTTGAGAAGAGAAATTAATTGCTCTTTTTCATCTATGGATAAAATTTTTCCAAGTTTGATAATTTGGGGATTGTTTGCATATGAAATAAGGTTCACATCGATGGTATATTCAATGGACATGTGAGAACATTCATCAATTTGATGGGATTTTAGGATTAGATGAATGGCATCTATGACATTATCAAAATATTCTGACTCAACCTCATCTATGTCTACCTAGAAAACCTTAGTATTTGATGGTGAGGGTGAAGGTTAAGATGGCGGTGATGGAGGAATGTAGTTGGCTGAAGCCCTTAATAATTCTTCAGAAAATACAAACTCAGAAAAGGATGGTAGCAAGGAAATATTGTCCATATCAATAAGGCTCATGTCAATTGCAATTGTCTTTGCTAAATCATATGGATTATGGAGTGGGGTGAATAAATTAGCAGGATTCATGTTGACTTAAGGTAAAAATGGATAATTGAAAAATGAGAATGGATGGGTGGATCTTTTTTGCTAGAATTGATATTAGAGCACTGGTAAACCTGAAAAACAATAAGCAATACAAATAAATGTAATGTACATGTAATGCAAAATGTTTTTGTTATTTTTGTTTTTTTTTAATTTTTTATATATATTTAATTTTTTATATTTTTGAAAGTTGAGTTATGTACATATGTTACAAGAAGAATGGTCGTTGATGGGGATTAATGGAATGGAGGTGGTGGTTAACTAGTTGGATTAGCTTGCACTTGTACAAGAAGCAAGTGAATGATGGGTTGATGGATGGGGAACATTCTGAGGTAAAACTCATCTTTTTTAGTGTGTGGTATTATGGGCTATTATTCCTCTTCATATTCATTATAAATTATTGACATAAGGTCAAATTCTTCAGAAATTTCTTTTTCAAAGTCATCGGGGTAATGGTCATCTTCTTTTGAATTCAAATTAAGCCTTTGAAAGGCTTGTTCAAAAGAAGAAATCGAATAAAATGGATGGTATCCCAGACCTAAATGGTCATGCACTTCTCAATATGTAGTATCAATTAGATCATGCACTCCCTTCTCATATCAGCCTTGGCCATTTATTTTCCAATGATATCGATGAAAATAACAGGATGGAAAACCCAATATTTACTGTATATTGGTAGTTATTGGTTGCTTGGGTTCATCTAGAGGAGAAGGATTGGACAATGATTCAATTCACCCATACATAAAATTTATATTTTTTGATATGGAACTCATATTATACATTGCTATAGATAATGGTGGTTCACGTGGACAACCGTAATCCTTGGCAGTTTGGATGTTGAGAGGTGTGACTATAATATCTTGGATCACGTATTCACCAATACCAGTATTTATGAGGTGGACCTAAATTTGGGATGATAAGAATGTGAATGTAGAAATGGATGAAACATGATTGAATTAGGGTATGGATTGAGATAGTGTCTTACAATCTATTAACTTGACTTGTGAAACATTAGTTGATGAGGATGACAGTGGATTTGATTGAGATGATTATTGAATTAGAAATGATGTGGAAGAAGTTGTCGAATCTGATGTTGATTATGATGATGAAACTGACGTGGATTGATTTTGACCACATGTGTATGTAGTCAAAGATGATGAAGATGAGGGTATGGAAGTGGAAGCTTGATGTGATGTTGTGATGGGAAGCTCCTCAAGGATAGGGGCTTTAGATGATGATCTGGATTTGGTGGATGATAAAGTGGCTGATTATGTGACAAATAGATGAGTGCAACAAATCATGGATTCATAGATATTGGAGATGAAATTGCAATACTTAAATGTTTCAAAATCCACTGATATGCAATGTACTTGTCCTTCATGTACGTATTTCAAGCATTGATGTAGTATAGAGGGGACACATCTCATTTTCCTCATACAAGGTCATCCAAGGAGTACATTATATGCCATGGATTCTTCCAAGGTGTGGAACATGGTATGCAACATTTTGACCCCCACTTCAATGGGTAAAAGGACAGTGCCAACTATGGAGCAGAGAGCATTGTTAAATTATTTGAAGGTGAAAGTGGATTTGGTGATGTGGGATGGAGGAATATTGAGATTATTAAGAGCAGATGTTGTGATGATGTTAATGGAGGGGCCAATATCAATTAAAATTCTTTTGAATGGCTTCCTATCAATTTAAACCATTATGTGTAATAGAGGGTCCATCAATTTTGATGATATTGGTTTAATCTCAAAATCACATAATGTAATGGAAGGATCCATACAAATTTGAATATTCCCCACAAAATTGTGAAAGGTATTAGCATCTTGATATTGGAATTCAAAATATTTTAGAATATCCATTAATACCTCACAATGTAGAGGATATTGTTGAATGAGTTCATATATAGACAATTTAGCCTAAGCTATTTTAAGACTTACAGTTAATCGACTTCTTAAATAAATTATTGGCCTAGATGGATGATTGATATGATGAATTGGATGACTTGGAATATGGATGGGTTGATATGGATTGGTAGAAATTTGGATGGGTGATGAAGAATTTGCAGGTTGAGACACACTTGCTTGTGGTGGTATGGATGATTGAGCAGACTGTAGTTGAGTATTTTGTTGATTAGTGTGTTGTTATTGACCTCGGGTTACGATATGAATTGCACCCACAAAACCTTGGTAGTTTTGGATATGATTAACTTGATAAGGAGATGTTTTTGTATTATATCCTCCTGATGTTGGTTGCACCTCCTCATGATGAGGAAGTGATGTTTGATAAATTCTAAGGTTTTGGTTTTGTTGGGCTAAAGGACTATCAAGCTTGATTACCCCTAATTCAATGAGATCTTGCACTCTATCCTTAAATACATGGTAGTTGTTAATATCATACCCATTTTTCCTATGATAAGGGCAAAAACAATTCTCCAAGTAGTGTTTACCGCATTTAGTAGGACCATCTAGTTTAACCTCAAGAAAAGGAATTTGGTTGGTGTCATATAACTTGTAGAATATGGAAGAATAAGATTCAGCCAATGGGATGTATTGATAGTTTTGTCAAACAAATTGTTGATATGGTCAGTTTTCCATAGTTGACACTGTGCTTTGACTTGATTGAGTTGTTAAGGGAACTACATGATATTCAATTTATCATGGTTGTTATTGCACAGGTTATTATTGAGTCATTACTAGTTGGCTCATGACCACTTGATTAACTTGGTTATCTTGGTTGGCCGAATTGGTCTGGTTTGATTTTTACTAGAAAAAATAACTACTTTTCTATTGGCCTTTGTTTTGCCATTATTTTTTTTAGGCTTAATCACACCTTATTGGATTTTTATCTCCTCAATTGTGCTTTCCTGGTAAAGAGCTTCATCAAATTGTTGTAATTTTAGCAACCAAGAGATGGTTTTTAAGCAAATCTTAGTGAACAATCATATTAGCTCTTCCATTGGTAGGGTGAATGATAATTTGGTGATAATGGCCCTCCAACGGTTACCAAATTCATGGACAGACTCATCATCATATTGTTTTAGACCATATATATCAGATAATGAGACTTTAATTTTGATATTAAGGGAAAATATTTCAAAAAAATGGTCAATAAATTACTCAAAAGTATAAATACTATGGTGAGGCAAGTGATTATACCATTCTACACCATATCCTCCCAATGTATGAGGATATGTTTGAAGTTTGATAGCATTATTACTTTTAATTCAAAAGCATGAATGGATAAATGTGCTCACGTGTTCTTTAGGGTTCTAAGTACCTTTAAATTTATCAAACTTTTTTACTGTGAAGTCTATCAGATATGTTGATGATGGTACTGAAGGATAGATTGGTTGATTGATCAACTGACATAAAGTGGGATTCTATTTTATCAGACCTGGAGTATGTTGTATCATACTATCAATATGTTATTGCATAACTTTAATTATAGGGTCCTCCTCAAAAATGTAAAATCCTAAATCACTTGATGATTCTGTGAAGGTAGAGTAGAAATATATTGAGGTGTAATGAGATGATTATGACTTTGTGGAGTGGATTATAATTGGTGATGATAAGGTTGATGAAATAATTGTGGATGAATAAGCGAAGAAGATGCATGAGGACTATGGATGAAATGACCCATAGAATGGGTATGGGTTAATGGTAGTGTTGGAATAGAAACCATAGAAGATTATGGCACCCATGATGGACCTTTTGTGAGAAATATGGGTTGAGTAGAAATAGGTTGAGGCTTAGGATTGATCACATGAACTTGCTATTGAGGACAGAACTAAGCATTCTATCACTTCTTAAGAAATTTATTAAGGTGTTCCCATGCTTCATGTATTTCCATATTTGAAGTGGAAGGTATGGATGTGGTGGTTAAGGGATGAGTAGCTGAATGGGAAACATTGTCTGAACTGGAAACTGGAATCTATGAAGCAGTATTGACTTGTGATTCATACAAAGGGTTGCCATAGGTAATGGTGTAAGATGATGGGACGGATGTGCTTTGACCACATGATGATTGGGATACAAACCAATGTTGGTAAGGTATAATTGTTGCCTCAAAAATAGGGTTATTATACACCTGGGTAAGGCTTAAAGGCTAGGAGGAGACAAGTTCTTGCTAGAAATAAGGATCATGCCTAGGTGAGTTATGGACTGATTCTAATACATAGTTAGTGAATCTATTAAAATCTTCCACTTTGGCCATGTCTATATGGGTGATGTGGTGGTCAATGGTAGGTGAATATGATTCTATTTGTGGAATGGCCATGTGAAATGATTGTGTGAGTGACAATGTGTGATGGACCCACATACAAATCTGAATAATTTATCATATCATACTAGTGGGATTGACCATAAAATTTGTGGGGAATGATGATGAATAATCCATGGATGAATTATCTAGGTGGATGGAAGTTTGATTCAATAGTTTAGTTTGATTTCTAGTTAATACCATAACCTACTTAATCAAATATGCAATGTGTAGTAAATAAAGTGTAGAAGGAAACTTCACAAAATAAGCAATTCACTTCTATGTAAAGTAAAAATTGCATAAAATTATTTGCACAATAGGGTCAATAATTCTTCTCTTGCTTGCCTAAGTAGGAAAAATATCAAAATATTAAAAGTACTCCCGCATTTGGTGATTCAAGGTGAAAGAGTAAGAAAATCCTCCACTATTTAGAGTGGGTATTAAGTTATGTACCTTACATATTTTGAGGAAATTGGTATCTCTATTGTTGGCTTCTGATTTAGACTTGCAAAATTGTTTATTATTGATATTGTATGAAAACACAATAGAGAACATAAAATTTTAACACACAACACATCTCATATTAAATAGTAATTGTTATAAAATGGAATACTTGATATTATTGAATGAAAAAGACCTTTCTTAAATAGTAAGTGCTTACAATCTGATCCATTGGATCATAACTAACTGAGCTAATCTCAGCCACACAAGTTATCCTAGTAACAACTTAGGATATAATTTATTATTCTAAAACCCCCCTTAAGTGGTACTAGGATATACTAACACCTCCCCTTAAGTGATACTATGAGGTAGTGAAAAACAACAAAACCAAATACAAGTGGCATATCCACAAGTATGAGTCCTAACAACAAGGCCTGATAAGGTACTCATGTACAATATATGCATAAGAAAACTCTTTTGGAGAGATGAAAAAACCACAAGGGAGAAAACGACCTACCAGAATATAAGAAGAAGAAGTAATATGTCCTCTTCAACCCCCCTAGGATAACTTCCATCAAGAATCCTATAAAGGATCCATCAAATGTCTCAATAAAGTAGAGACTCATCATCGAAATGAATGAAATCATACTTCCAGACTGGTACTTCAAGGCTGTGATCCATGAAAAAATGTCACTAAAGAAAACCCCTTGAAACCAAAGTGTCTCACAAAAATAAGAGTGTGAATATAGTGTGGAAAGAACCACAAGGATCACAAGGGATTTCCAAATCGACTCCACAAGCATAATTAGTGGTTTCCACCTATATGAACACAATGAGTTATTTACAAGGTCCAAAAATGAGTGGAAAAATAACTTACTTCAAGGGAATCTAAAAAGAAAGAGCACCAATGTAGTTGTGGAACGTGTCCTTATGGTGACCTCCTCATCCTACCGAAATGCATGGGTAACCAGTCGATGCATTTGCTAGGTTATATAGAGGAGATGACTAGATCACTTAAGCAAATGTCTAGGAGTGTCAGGTTCAACTGAGATTGCACTCCTTGATACAACAATATCTTATCCATAAAAATCTATGGAAAATAGTTCCAAAACTAAAACGGGACACCACCATTATGTCCATATTGGAATAACCTTTTCAAAAACTATAAACACCCCTAGATCGAGTGTCAAAGAGGCCTTTATTTACAAGAAAAAAACAATAACTTTTTCCTATCCCTCATGAGGGAAAATTATAGAAATTGGAAATAAAGCATGGTTTTAAAAAAAAATGTCTCCCTAGAAAATGGCCCTTCCACTTAATAAGTGGAAAAAACATTTAAAAATATGATGCCATTTTATCCATACAGGTGAAACCACATCCTTTTTTTAAAATAAAAATAAACCCCAAGTGAAGAAAAAATAAAAACACTTCATTTTTTTTTTTTAAAGTTCTTTAAGTGAAGATTTGTATTCTCGTATGGGACTTGTCCACCTAAAAATGTTGGTGATCCCCAACATATAAAAAAGGAAACATGAAAAAACTTTTCGAACCCTCACTCTGGAAAGCTTCGGATCCTCATGCTAGAAAGACTTCACCGCAGGCTATCTCCATAGGAAATTACACTACCACTATCATCTCAACACGACCTCATGGTGGTGATCTTCTTTCATAGTCTCTCACTCCATAGCAACATTGCTTTCCCCCATGTTTTTTCTTTTGCAACACAAAAATCCATATGTAGCACTCCTTCACACAGCGCCATAACACAAAAGTTGCTGCCAAATTGTTTAATGAAGCTTTGCTCACCAGATTCTGCAACATAACCACTAAAAAATTATACTTTCATGGAAATCAATAAATATGTGACTTATTGGTTGTATTTTTCACACCCATTGAAGAATTTCCGCAAGATCCTAGATTAATCTTTGGGCTTCAACGGACACAGCTTCAACAATAACATTCTCTGACAAAATGTTACCAAAACATATGCAATGGCTTCTTCTATTTCATATGGTGATATGGAGGTGCATCTGAGGTGGCGGTGATATGATGGTTAGGAGGAGTTTTTTTTACTGTTGCATGAGTTCCAGTATGGGAACCTTAGCACTAGATTTGAGTATGTACAGTAGCAGTTGGCATAACAACACGAACAAGATGCATTTATGCCTTTCACAAGAGAAGATATTATGCCAGATCTCATCATCAATCTGCATGCATTTTCATCGCGATAAACTCCAGGATAAAATTTTAAATGTGCTCTCTCAAAAAATGTTTTCTCTGCATTACGCCAAATAGACACTTTGACTTCGTCTCTCAACATTACCTTATGATCAAATCTGGAGCCGCTCAAACTCAAAAAATGGATATTTTCAAGGATAAATTTTATAGCAAGTCTGTGCACCATCCATTCACCATATTTTACTTTCAATGTTCCAAAGCAACAGTGCAAAAGTATAGACATTAAGATCCAAAGCAACTACAAACATTTACCATGCTAGAAACGTGTGAGAACTATCCTCATCGTGTGATAGAAGCTTTTTTAGGGTGCAGAAACACCTCCAGTTTTCATCGTATCATAGAATACCACACCACCATGGGTTCAAACAACATGACCGTTGTCCTACTATGATGGTTGGTGATGATGATCCAATCCTAGAAATGGTTGGACAAGTTGGAACACCGCTGCCACGAAATTGTCTTTCTCCCTCTCACTCAAAATTTACACATTCAAAAAAAGTAGTGGATAAATTTGGCACAAAATAAAATACTTTTGTTACCTGCACATTCCATCACTAGTGTCTCTGAGCATAGAATAAAATCATACAACTAATGAATATGCACAGGGATAGAAATATGTAAATCTTTGCACATTCACCCCTTCAACTCATGTTATCTTCAATTATTTCCTCGTTCAACCCATTCTTCAACATCATCAGTTCTGCGATGAACTCATAGTTGAGCGAAATTAAAATAAAAATTTGGAACTTTCACCCTTTTGATTTATCATCCCACCAAGCATCACACCTCCATGCAGGAACGATCAAATGCCGATGCAGAAATTTAGAATCCATGATCACGTTAAATGTATGCCTTCAAAACTATTTTAAAGTCTAGTTTTCCAAGAGGTTGGCCATCAAGTGTTGTTCGACTGGGAGTGGAGAAATGGGTGCCATTATTAACAGTAGCATGCAAGATATCATGATGCAAAACTTACTGTAGCACACAGAAATCAACAATGTAGAACCAGCAAAGCTAGAAAATAATCTTGCTCCAAAAAAAACAATCCCACCGAATCTTGTTTTAAAACTAAATAAATCCTAAAATATTGGAAAAATGTAACTTATAGCAATGGCACCATTTACGTCTGGTACTACCAGTGAAACTCTTCATGAAATCTTATGACCAAACAACATCAAATCCACCTCTAAAGCAAACAACAAATCAAAACTTCTTCCATGATTTCAAAGACTATACAGGTGTCAAAAAACTTCATGTCAAGCAACCACATATCTAGTGTGTAAAAACTCATAACATGCTACACTTATGGCCCTGATAAGATTGGAACTAGTATTTACATCACCTTTAGATGAGGTCCAGATGGCCAAGTAGTGGAAGAGGCCCAAATCTCTCATGATCTCACCGTATCTAAGATACCTATACAAAAATCAATAGTGCTCATAGATCAGAAGCAACAAAGAAAATAGTGGGCCACCAATAGAGAAGCACTAGGCCAGTATTCCTTTACCATACCATCATGCATGAGTGCTTGAAGCACCACACTCAATTACTCTAAGATTTTATGAGTTTCCATATCAATAATTACTGTGGTTCCCCGTAAACTTCATAATAACCTCCTCCATCTGTCATGGGCTTTATCATCAATGACATTAAAAAAAGTATCATCCACATCTAAGAGGATGATGCCCATTTTAGATGGAAATTTTATCTATTGCAAGCCTCCCACACTCATCCATGACTTATCTATCATAGATAAACACATCGTCATCCCGAACTAGTAGGGACTTCATCATTCAATCTCCAATGGATATTGAAATTGTAATCGCTTGAATGATAACACGATCTAAAATATATTGGGTGACGATCTCTCCTTTAAATTCAGGTAGATTCAAAACTCCTTATTTCACAAAATTTTAGAACTAGCATGAGCTCATCAGAGATGGATTTAACCTTGATTGGCCTACATCGAGCACAATAGACAGACCCACTGTCTGGATGTAAATGCAATCAAGACACATCTGCTTCACTTGCACAACTACAAACACAACCTACACTGCCCAAAAAATGTATTATCTTGCTTCGACATCGTCCAAATAACCTCCAACGGATATGTGCAGGTCATTTCATCTAGTAGTAAGTGCTAATAAATGTTACACCACCACTGCAAAAAATTGCACACATATTGTTCTCTCCCACCAAAGCAAATAATGCACTGCTCTTTCACACATGATCTCACTCATATGGCAAAAGATATTGCTAAATCATCAGATCTGGTTTGGAGCTTTAGAATCAATTAAATTGAATATCAACAAGTAAATAGAGCATTATCCTTGGGGTTTCCACCATGATGAAAAAATATCGTAGGGACCAACAGATGATGATTCACTCTCACTGGAAGAAGAATTATTTGATGACGTAAATTATGTCTATGACAAACATCGAACACGTGTGCCGCAATGATGTCATTTGTATTATCTTTTCCTTATCATCTCATTCTTTCAGGAATCTACTGCACTCTACAAGCTAGCACAATAGAATCATCTAGGAATGAGGTTGCATCATATGGTGGTATCCATATTATGGGTACACATGCAGGATCAAAATAATTGTATGCTTCTAATTTGATGCTCGATTGCTTTTTAGTTTCAAATACCACAAAATATGGTAAAATAAAAAATCATTTTGACCAAGTTGAGGGTCTCTACGTCCTCCTTAAATAGACAGTGGAATCTACCAAAACTAGAATCTGCCACTCATCAATTTTTTTCTCCACCATTATCACATGATCATCCGTAATAACCATACAACTCTTTCACCTGCATAAAATTCTCCATGTCATCAACAAGCGGATACGCTCTAGTATGTGGATAAAAATAACCATAATACGGGCATTAAAAGGCACAAGGGATCATCATCATTATAGGTCATCGAAAGATATCATACCATTATGACCACTATCTATTGGATCTCTTCTCATCATCGCTCTCGCTGGGATTGCCCAAGAAACAAAAATAAAGAGCTAGATTATCATGAACATGACTGACATGTGGATGGCATTTTCTAGAATAGTAGCAACACATTTAGGGCTAGAAAGCCCACCTTACTTTTAAATTGGCCACCTTATCTTAAATACAATCATTGTTCAAACAGTAAAACACATGTAGAGCACTCACGAGGAACACCAATGCACAGCAAGACAAGAGCAGCTCCACTACAAAAATTAATAGTGTGGTAGCTCCACTACCACCATTTACCACCACTTTCCCCTCCAAGTTTGATGAAGATGCTCTCAACTATTTCAAACATACGACTACATGTTTTCAGCGTTCAGGTTTATTCAAAAAACTTTTGCATCATTTTTTTGATAGATAAACATTGAACAACTTCTTTGAGTACAATATAAATTATATCATAGTGTGTAGAGATCGACGGTTGCTGTAGTAGGCCCAAGTGGAAGCTGCTAAAAATGCAATGAACGATTCCTCCAGATGACTTCTTAAGATGAAGGTCGCTTAAAAAAAATAAGGCCCTAACCAGAAACTTGTTACACACAGCAGTGTGCAATGATGAAGCTAAAAAAATATACTATTTGTAGACTGCGCCCACCACAAAGGCTTTCGAATCTAGAGAAAAAGTACTCAAACTGCAAAAAAAAACTCTACATTTCCATTACTTGCACTAAAAAAAATTACCTAAAAAAATTGCGGCCTTTAATTTTGCATCAAAAACATATGGTTTCTGATCCATCAAAATATGAAGACCATATTCCCTCAGTTCTCTAAAAAAATGGCGAAAAGAAAAAAAATGAGAAAAAAAAAGATGGGGGATTTCCATGAGGGAAATCCCCCCATGAGGAAAAGCTCATTAGGATCACAGGGAAGTGAAAGTCTGCTTTGATACCATGTTATAAAATGGAATACTTGATGTTATTGAATGACAAAGACCTTGCTTAAATAGCAAGTTCTTACAATCTGATCCATTGGATCATAACTAACTGAGCTAATCTCAGCCACACAAGTTATCCTAGTAATAACTTAGGATATAATTTATTATTCTAACACCCCCCTTAAGTGGTACAAGGATATACTAACATACCATGTTATAAAATGAAATACTTGATGTTATTGAATGACAAGGACCTTGCTTAAATAGCAAGTGCTTACAATCTGATCCATTGGATCATAACTAACTAAGCTAATCTTAGCCACACAAGTTATCCTAGTAACAACTTACGATATAATTTATTATTCTAATAGTAATGAGTTGGATTTCATCACCAACCATTGCTTGAGATTTGGTGATGGTGGGTTTCATCTCCATCCACCAATCTCTACCCTTAGCCACCATAGGATACCCATGAGAAAAATTTCTGGACTTCATCACCAGAAAGAATCTCATTGCCCAGCCAAGCCATAGATTTCACCCTTCATAATTCATATTAGTACATCAAAAACACACAAAACAAAAAAAAAATTAAAATGAGATTAAAAAAGGAAAGGAGGTAAGAAACATTGTTGCAAAACATAGAATTGAATTGCTTATTTTGTGAAGTTTCCTTCTGCACTTTCTTTACTGCACATTGCATATTTGATTCAGTAGCTTATGGTGTTAACTAGAAATCAAACTAAAGTATTGAATCAAACTTCCATCCACCAAGACAATTCATCCATGGATTGTTCATCATCATTCCCCACCACTTATGTGGTCAACCCCACTAGTGTGATACAGACAAGTTGTTCAGATTTGTCTGTGGGTCCCTCACACACTGTGTCATCCACACAGTCATTTCACATGGCCATTCCACAAATAGAATCATCTTCACCTACCATTGACCACCACATAACCCATATAGACATGGCCAAAGTGGAGGCTTTTAATAGATCCACTAACTATGTCTTAGAACCAGTCCATAGCCCACCTAGGCATGATCCTTCTTTCCAGTAGGAACTTATCTCCTCCCAGCCTTCAAGCCTTACCCAGGTGTATAACAACCCTCTTTTTGAGGCATCAACTACATCTTCCCAACATTGGTCCATACCCCAATCATCATGTGCTCAAAGCACATCCATCCCATCATCTTACACCACTACCTATGGCAACCCTTTGTATGAAGCACATGTCAATGTTGCTTCACAGATGCCAACTTCCAACTTAGCCAATGTTACCCATTCAATTATAACTATGGTTGCAACTCATCCCTTAGCCACCACATCCACACCTTCCACTTCAGATATGGAAATACATGAAGCATGGGAACACCTTAACAAATTGCTTAAGAAGTGATAGAATGCTCAATCCTATCCTCAACAACATGTTCATGTGGTCAATCCTAAGCCTCAACCTATTTCCACTCAACCCACCTTTGTCACCCAAGGTCCATCATGGGTACCACAATCTTCTGTGGTTTCCATTCCAACACCACCATCAACCCATGCCCATTCTATGGGTCAATTCATCCATAGTCCTCATGCATCTTCTCCATTTCTTCATTCACAATCATTTCATCAACCTTATCATCACCAATTCCAATCCACTCCACCAAGTCATAATCATCTCATTACGCCTCAACATATTTCCACTCCACCTTCACAGAATCATCAAGTGATTCAAGGCTTCCACATTCTTAGGGAGGACCCTAGAATTCAGGTTATGCAACAACAGATTGATAGTCTGATACAACATACTCCTGGTATGATAAACTAGAAACCCACTTTACATCAGCTGATCAATCAACCAATCCATCCTTTGGTACCATCCCTACCATATTCGATAGACTTCACAGTATCAAAGTTTGATAAATTTAAAGGGATTGAGGACCCTAAAGAACATGTGAGCACATTTATCCATTCATGCTTTAGAATTCAAAGTAATGATGCTCTAATGCTTCGAAAATTTCCTCAGACATTGGGGGGAGATGTTGTAGAATGGTATAATCACTTGCCTCACCATAGTATTTATACTTTTGAGCAATTGATTGACCAATTTCTTGAAATATTTTCCCTTAATGTTAGAAATAAAGTCTCATTATCTGATATATATGGTCTAAAACAATATGATGATGAGTCTATCTATGAATTTGGTAACCATTGGAGGGTCATTATCACCAAATTGCCATTCACCCTACCAATGGAGGAGTTGATCCGATTGTTTACTAAGAGTTGCTTAAAACCCATCTCTTGGTTATTACAATTACAACAATATAGATCATTTGATGAAGCTCTTGCCCAGGCTAGCACAATTGAGGAGATAAAAATCCAAGAAGGTGTGCTTAAGCCTAAAAAGAAAGAATGGAAAAACAAGGGCCAATATAAAGGTAGTTATTCTAGCCAGTCAAAATCAAACCAGGCCAATCCGACCAACCAAGCTAACCAAGTTAATCAAGTGGTCATGAGCCAGCCAGTAATGGCTCAACAACAACCTATGCAATAACAACCATGACAAATTGAATATCATGTGGTTCCCTCAACAACTCAATCAAGTCAAAACATAGTGCCAACTATGGAAAACTGACCACATCGATAATCTATTTGATAAAATCATCAATACACCCCATTGGCCGAATCTTATGCTTCCATATTCTATAGGTTATATGACACCAACCAACTTCCCTTGCCTGAGGTTAAACCAGATGATCCCACTAAACATGGTAAACACTATCAAGAGCATTTATTTTACCCTTATCATAGGCAAAATGGGTATGATATTAACAACTGCCATGTATTTAAGGATAGAGTGCAAGATCTCATTGACTTAGGGGCAATCAAGCTTGATAGTCCCTTAGCCCAACAAAACCAAAACCTTAGAATTTATCAAACACCACTTCCTCATCATGAGGAGGTGCAACCAACAATAGGAGGGTCTAATACCAAAACCCCTCCTAATCAAGTCAATCATGTCCAACAATACCAAGGTTTTGTGGGTGCTATTCATGTAGTAACCCGAGGTCAACAACAATGCACTAATCAATAAAATGCTCAACAATAGTCTATTCAATCACCCATACCTCCACAAGCAAGTGTGTCTCAACCTACAAATTCATCATCACCCATCCAAATTTCTACCAATCCTTCTCAACCCATCCATATTCCAAGTCATCCAAATCCCCCCATTCATCCCATCAATCATCCATCAAGGCCAATCATCTCATTGAGTAGTCGATTAACCACAAGTCTTAAAATGGCTTCGGCTAAACTATCTATATATGAGCTCATTCAAAAATCTCCCCCACATCATGAGGCATTAATGGATATTCTAAAATCCATTGAATTCCAATCTCAAGATGCTAATGCCTTCAACAATTTTATGGGGAATATTCAAACATGTATGGAGCCTTCCATTACATTCTATGATTTTGAGATTAAACCAATATCATCGGAATCGGTGGACCCTCCATTACACATCATGGCTCAAATTGATAGGAAGCCATTCAAAAGAGTTTTAATTGATATTGGCTCCTCTATTAACATCATCACCACATCTACTCTTCATCATCTCAATATTCCTCCATCCCACATCACCAAATCCACTTTCACCTTGAAAGCATTTAACGATGCTCTCTGCTCCATAGTTGGCACTATCATTTTACCCATCGAAGTGGGGGTAAAAATATTGCATACCATGTTCCACATCTTGGAAGGATCCATGGCATATAATGTACTCCTTGGATGACCTTGGATGAGGGAAATGAGATGTGTCCCTTCTATACTACATCAATGCTTGAAATACGTACATGAGGGACAAGTACATTGCATACCGATGGATGTTGAACCATTTAAGTATTGCAATTTCATCTCCAATCCCTATGAATCCATGCTTCCTTCCACTCATCTATTTCTCACATCATCAGCCACTTCATCATCCACCCAATCTGGATCATCATCTAAAGCTCCTATCCCTGAGGAGCTTCCCATCACCACATCACATCAAGCTTCCACTTCCATGCCCCCATATTCATCACCTTTGACTACATGCACATGTGGTCAAACTCAATCCACATCAGTTTCATCATCATCATCAACATCATCCTCCACCATTCCTTCCACATCATTACCAATTCAACAATCATCTCAGTCAAATCCACCACCATCCACATTAGCCAATGTCTCACAAGTCGAGTTAATAGATTGTGAGACACCATCTCAGTCCATACCCCAAGCCAATCATGAGTCATCCATTTCCACATCCACATCCATGTCATCCCAAGTTGAGGTCCACCTCACTAATCCTGGTATTGGTGAATACGTGGTCCAAGATATTACAGTCACACTGCTCAACATCCAAACTACCAAGGATTACGATCACCCATGTGACCCACCCTTATCTATAGGAGTGGTGTATAATATGGGTTCCATGTCAAATAGCATAAATTTTGTGTATGGGGGAATTGAGTCATTGTCCAATCCTTCTCCTCCAGATGAACCCAAGCAACCAACAACTGCCAATATACAACAAATATCGAGTTTTCCATCCCATTATTTTCATCGATATAATTGGAAAAGAAATGGCCTAGGCTGATATGAATAGGGAGTGCATGAGCTAATTGATACTCCATATCGAGAAGTGCATGACCATTCAGGTCTAGGCTACCATCCATTTTCTTCCATATCTTCTTTTGAACAAGCCTTTCAAAGGCTTAATTTGAATTCAGAAGAAGATGACCATCACCCCGATGACTCTGAAGAAGAAATTTATGAAGAATTTGACCTTATATCGATAATTTTTGATGAATCTGAAGAGGAATCAGAGCCCATCATCCCACACACTGAACAAGATGAGTTTTACCTCAGAATTTTCCCCATCCATCAACCCATCATTCACTTGCTTCTTCCACAAGAGTGAGCCAAACCAATTGGTGAACCACCACCTCCATTCCATTGATCCACATCACCGACCATTTTGCTTGTAATATATGTACATAAATCAAAATTAAAAAAAAACAAAAACATTTTGCATTACATGTACATTGCATTTATTTATATTGCTTGCTATTGTTTAGGTTTACCAATGTTCTAATATCAGTTCTAGAAAATAGGATCCACCCATCCATTCACCTTTGCCAACCATCCATTTTTCCCCTTAAGTCAACATGAATCCTGTTGACTTATTCACCCCACTCTATAATCCATATGATTTGGCAAAGCCAATTCCAATTGACATGAGCCTTATTGATATGGATCGGATTTCCTCACCACCATCCTTTTTCGAGTTTATCCTTTTTGAGGAATTGTTAAGGGCTTCAGCCAACTACATTCCTCCATCACCCCCACCTTCACCTTCACCTTCAGATCCTGAGGTTTTCTAGGTAGACATAGATGAGGTTGAGTCAGAAGAGTTTGATAATATCATAGATGACATTCATCTGATCCCAATACCCCATCAACTTGAGGAAGGTTCTCACATGTCTATTGAAGATACTATCGATGTGAACCTTAGTTCAGATACAGACAATCCCTAAATTATCAAACTTGGTAAAATTTTATCCATAGATGAACAAGAGCAATTAATTGCTCTCCTCAAGAAGAAGAAGGGTATTTTTGCATGGTCCTATAAAGACATGCCTAGCCTAGACCCTAACTTGGTTGTCCATAATCTCACCTTACATTCTGATGCTAAGTCGATCAAACAAAAACTTAGAAGGATGCATCCTACCATTGCCCTCATAGTCAAAGAAGAGCTTCAAAAGATTTTAGATGTGAACTTCATTATACCCATTGACTATCCTGAGTGGCTCTCAAACATGGTACCCATTCGTAAGCCTAACGAGGTGATACACATTTGCACTAACTTTTGAGATCTTAACAAAGCGTGTCCTAAGGATGATTTTCCTCTTCCAAACATTGATACTCTTATCGACACCTATGCTGGCCATGAAATGCTTTCTCTAATGGATGGTTTTTCAAGATACAACCAAATTTGAATAAATCTTGATGACCAACACAAAACAACATTCACTACACCTTGGGGGAATTTTTGTTACAAGGTGATGCCCTTTGGCCTCAAAAATGTAGGTGCCACTTATCAACATGCCATGACATACATCTTCCATGATTACATGCATAATATCATCGAATATTATGTGGATGATCTCTTGGAAAAATCTAAAACTCGACAAGAGCACATTGGTGTATTGGAAAAGGTCTTTGATCGACTTCTAGAGCATAATGTAAGGTTGAACCCCAAGAAATGTGTCTTTGGTGTTACCTCTAGCAAACTACTAGGGTTCATTATCTCCAAAAGAGGCATTGAGGTGGACCCAAACAAAGTCAAGGCCATCATGGAGATGCCTCCCCCAACAAACTTGAAGGAATTGCATAGTTTACAAGGAAATATTCAATCAATCCATCATTTCATTACGCAAATTTTTGACAAATGCAGGCCATTCAATCACCTACTACAAAAGGGGGTGACATTTTCATGGATAGATGAATGTCAAAAAGCCTTTGATGATATCAAGCAATACCTAGCTTCTCCACCAGTCTTAACTCCTCCTCGTCCAGGGGTCCCCTTCCATATTTATGTTTCAGCAATGGACTTTGCATTAGGGACAATGCTTGCACAAAAGAATGAAAATAATCAAGAGCAAGTTGTCTATTACATTAGTCAAACATTGGTAAGCTATGAAACCAGATACGCTTACATGGAAAAATTGTGCTTAGCAATGGTTTTTACCACTAAGAAACTCAGACATTACATGCTTAGTCACACCACATATGTCATAGCTAGAGAAAATCCTCTATGTTATATGATGTCTCACACTTACAATAACACCCACACCGCTAAATGGATAATGCTTCTCACTAAATTTGATCTTGAGTTCATTAGTCAAAAATCCATTAAAGGTTAGGTCATAGCCGATCAGCTTGTGGAAGCTCCACTTCCTAGTGATCAACCCTTGATTA
Organism: Wollemia nobilis; assembly: GCA_028583015.1. Lineage (NCBI taxonomy): Eukaryota > Viridiplantae > Streptophyta > Pinopsida > Araucariales > Araucariaceae > Wollemia > Wollemia nobilis. The sequence goes on from JAQPPZ010017235.1 coordinate 22,967,787, forward strand.
TTGAGCTCCCAGATGATTCAGTATTCACTATCACTGAACAAGAAGAAGATGTCATTCTAGAGGAAGACGTCGATATCACACTATTCTTTGATGGTTCTAAGTGCAAAAAAGGTCAAGGTGTTGGAGTCATGTTTCATACACCCTAGGGGGTGCCTATCCCCTTATCATTCAAACTAGACTTCCAATGCACAAACAAAAATGTAGAGTATGAAGCCTTAATATTAGGTCTTCAAGCAGCTATAGCTATGGGTATAAAGCGTATCAAGATATTTGGTGATTCTCAACTTGTTGTTAAACAAATCAATGGAGAATACCAATGCAAAGAACCTACCATAAAACTTTACCATGAAGTAGCAATGAAATTGCTCTCTAAGTTTGATTGGTATGAAATCGATAGTTTGCCATATTTGACTAATAGATTTGTAGATGTGATGGCCTCTCTTGGATCATTGATTCCAAAGGACTCCTTAGGAGAGGTACAACCACTCATTATCACAATGATCTCTAAATCTGCAATTATCCGTGTTAAATCTAAGGATGAAAAGGATGTTTGCTTTATCCATTTGGAACCATATGAGCCTTGGTCAAACCAAATAATAGCCTTTCTCAAGTTTGGAACACTCCCATCAGATATGTCATGGACTGCTAAATACACTTTCAAGCAAAAGGTAGCTCATTTTACTCTCTTGGGGGACGTGTTGTATAGACGTGGTTATGATGGAATTCTCCTTCATTGTCTCGAGTCTACTGAGGCACAAAGAGCCATAGTTGAAGCTCATGATGGTACTTGTGGTGGTCATTTTAGTGGAATGGCCATTGCAAAGCGTATTTTATGCATGGGTTACTATTGGCCCACCATGGAACATGATTGTTGCACATATGTCAAACATTGTAAGCAATGTCAAGAGCATGCTAATTTAACTCATGTGCCATCACAAGCATTACAACCTATTCAAAGCCTTTGGCCCTTTTCACAATGGGGTCTTGATTTAATTGGAAAAATCTCACCTCCTTCCTCGAGATAACATACATTCATCATCACAACCATTGAATACTTCACAAAGTGGGTTGAGGTAATTCCTCTAACCAGTACGATAGGGCCAAGAATTGTGGAGTTTATACTTCAACATATCATCTGTCATTTTGGTATTCCCTCAAAAATCATCTCTGACAATGGCAAGTCTTTCAAGAACAAGGATGTTCGAGCACTTTACGAGAAATATAATATCCAACATAGTTTCTCGACTCCTTATTACCCATAAGAAAATGGATAAGTTGAGGCTACCAATAAGACCTTAATTGCTATTCTCAAGAAACTTGTTAAAGAAAATCATAGAGATTGGCATACACAAATTCCCTTGGCATTATGGGCTTATCGAACAAGCATCCGCATGCCTACTAGGGCAACACCATTTTCATTGGTCTATGGAGCCGAAGCAATCATACCTCTTGAGCTTGAGATCCCCTCATTACGAATTTCATTGCAAGAATTCATAGATGATGATACTGCTAGACAAGCACGTCTTGACCAACTCACACTCCTTGATGAGAGGTGAGTCAATGCTTTAGAGCATTTACGAGTATATCAAGACCACCTAAAGTGTGCTTACAATGCCAAAGTTCATCTACATGAATTCCAAGTAGGAGATCTTGTTCTTAAAGAGAATCAACAAAATACCAATGCTTTACCGCATCTTCATGATAAATTCATGACTAATTGGTTAGGTCCATACATTGTTACTCAAAAAGTGGGTAAAGGAACTTATAGGCTTGCCAGTCTAGAGGGAGTTGAAGAGCCCGAACCACTTAATGTTATACACTTGAGAGCATTCTATGCATAATGTGATTTATATATATGTATATATACATGGCTATTACACAAAAACAAAATTGCATTTCATACATTGCATTACACACATTTCATTTCATAAAATTGCATTTCACACATTTCATTTCACAAATCACATTTCATTCATTGCATTTGCACCATCATTTTCCACATTTCACATTTCATATTAGGGATCATTTATTCAGTTTAGATAATAATTGGTCCAATAAAGTCATGTTGCCTTAATCAGGGGCACCTTCAAAATCATCATCCATTTCATTGCACCATTCCATAAAGTCAAAATTATCATTTGCAAACCACATGTCCATAATTCCTAGGTGTTTTCGATCACTCAACCACTCCTAGTGTTTTAAGAAACCTTCAAATACATGTCGAGTTTTCTTTAGGACCAAGACACATTTTCACTAAGAAAATCTTGAGTTTTAGGAATTGACTCCAAAACATTCTTGAACCAAACACAATTACACATCTTAAAAACATCTTGTGTCAAAGAGGGATAACACCATACTTGGGTTGTACCTCAAAGTGAAAAGGGTATTCCTTGCTTGTCCCATCATGCAACATAGTCCACAAAAATAGTGGTTTTCACCACTATCACAAATTTCAAAATAAAATAAAGAGTAGGGTAAAACCCCTAAAAACTCTAAATATTTTACACATCACACACCACTGATCCTCAAGTTGTAAGGATAGTACTACATTTCTAGTCAGATGGTTAGGTAGTCATCCCCAAAACTTAGAGATCAAATTCTTGGACTATGGAGCTAATCTCCACCGGGGCTATAGATGCTTGACTAGTAGTGGAGTACACTCATGCATGGTGACACATCTCTTTTAAAGAGACCTCTGACCACACATAAGGACAAGCTAGCTTCTTGGTCTCCTCCATAATAGGTTTCATCTCAATTTACTCAAGATGAGTTAATGAACTCACTTGCACACACATTGGTTCTTGATTACCTTGAGTCATTACCATGCTCATGATTCGGTAAATGAATTCACTGCACACACATTTGGTCTTAGAGAAATTAGGTAGTATTTAGTGAGTTTGTTTGATGCCACTAGTATGTCTGAGTCTCTACAAAATAATCAGTTTTCCATATCAACATCCATATCTTCTTCCATATCAACATCCATATCTTCTTACATGAGTCTTCCATTTTCACATACCACCAGTTTGGTGCCCCTGATTAAACAACAATGCTAAACATGGCCAAGAAAAATCTAAACTATGAATGATCATTAGAACATTTGCATTCATACACATTATCACTTGCATTAATCATCCATATCACACACCATACACAAAAGCATAACACAAAAGTAAAATCCATGTATATATATGTATAAATATCACATATACAATGAATGCCCAAAGGCTATATACAATGGAGCACCAAGGCTCATATACAAAAAGTGCATCTAAGCACTAGCTAATGCCTATAAGAGGACCCCTATGACCCTGAAGGAGCCCTAGACCTAGAGCTATGCCTAGAATCACTAGGCCTAATAGACCTAAATATGGATGAGGAGGGTGGATCTAGAAGCCCAATGTCATGCTCCATCAACCGATCCTCCAACAATCGAATATATCCTCCCGTTCTACTAATGACCCCTCTCTAGAAGCTCTACTTGGAGCCTCATAATCCTATCCTCACCTCCACCTATAGTCGATCATACCTCTAGCTCCACCCATAACTAAGCTATCTCTACATCTTGAGCCACCATCTCCACATCCCATAACTAAGCTATCTCTACATCTCGAGATGCTACCATAGCATCCCACTCTACCACCAACTACTCTAACCTCACCCAATCCTCCTCACTCTGACTAGGAGGCCCATCCAAAATCTCCTCCCTATCCTCCATGCCACCTCCATCACCTCCAATATTAGGTGCCTACTCAATTGTACCCCTAGACTACCTCCTTTGACTACTAGATCGAAGGTGCCTTCGATGCTTAGGAGCCTCATCACCTCCTCAACCTCTACCTCATCCCCATCCCCATTCCCCCATCTACTACCAGACTCAGTACCCATGGTGGTTGTGTAGTAAACCATACATCATACTCCATAGTAGTCCTCACATCATCCACATCAAGGAGATCCATCTCCTCATCATCCTCATAAGTCACCCTCCATGCCTCAACACAAGGTAGACCCATCTCATCCCGATGATGCCTAGTAGAGCACTAGTGCCTCTAGAACTCCCTACCTCAATCCAAACTACCACAACACCCATGAGAACTAGATCAATTCCACCTCACTCCTATGCCTCCCAACTACCCACCTAGCCTATCAAACCCTCCATAGCTGCTCCCCATCACCTATCCACATGGCACCTCACCATGGCCTCCATACCACCTGAGCTAATGTCAATCCAACCCATAGATCCCTATACCACTAACTCATCCAAATAGGATGACTCAGCTGCACCTCCTCTACCATCAGCCATCTCATAGCATAAGGTTGCTCCCTATCCCATGACTCAGCAGGCAAGCCCATAGGTCGAGCCACACTAAAATGCTCCCAGCCCCAACACTATAGTAGCACACTACACCCTAGCCCCTTTCACCTCTATCTCATACACCTCATAATGTACAACTACACCAATAAAGTAAGAGCCCATGCATATACCCAAGGTGTATCGATCATATCACACACCAACCCGATAAGGTTCCATGGGAACCGATAGCTAGTACTATTCGAGGCCACTATGTTGGCCAACATGAACATCACCAAAGTAGGAAGGGCATCCAACTTCTTATCCATATACATGGACAAGTATGTTATCCCTCCACCCATCACATCCACATCCCGCCAACCATATCCAAACAATTAGCTCAACTCATGCCCCTTATCATGTCCAACCTCAACATGTAAGCCCTCCACTAGCAACTTGAGGATGTGATATACATCCTCAAGTGTCACGATCATCTCTCCAGTAGGGAGCTGAAATATCCCCCTATCTAGATCCTATCTCTCTCCAAGGCAGAGAGATACCCCTCATCCACCCTCACCACATCTATCTATCCCCAACCAGCCCCACAACCTCCAACCACTCCCACTAGTCCTCCCACACCACCTTCCTCATCCCAGGGATGAGAGGTGAGAACCGATGTCGAGGCTCCAAAATCCTCAACTACAACAAAATACATAAAGGTAAAACATTAATGTCAAAAAAAAAAAATTTGCACAAGTAAACAAAGAGCTTCAAAGGCATTTACCTTAGCAAAACATACATCTGCTCCTACTACCGCATCCACACCCTCCATCACCATAGCTTCCACAACACTTCACCCACTCACTCCACTCCACTCTCAAATGCACTTCAAAAATTTACAAACACAAGAATGAACTTGATTTCCCTTCTATAGGCTATTTATAGCTATTTTAGGTACATTGAAATGCCCATGGGTGCTTCCAGGTGCATTGAAATACATCCCTACATTTGGAGAACAACAAACTCTAGCGAGCATTTACACATGCAGTAGGCGCCCACTAACGTTTATCATCAAAATTGAAAAAAGATCAAAAATGATCCAAAAAGGTAGCTTACCTCCACAAAATCATTCCAAATTGCATCCATACATCAATTTCATCATAATATCATGTTTTGTGAAAACCAAAATCGATTTGGATTCATAATTTTTGCTTGCGACCAAAAGTCGCAAAATCACATTACAAGTTACAAAATGCTTCAAAATGGTCCAAATTTTCACAAAATAACCATTTTCATCATTCTCATCATCCATTCCATCATTGCATTCAATTTTATGATAATATGAATTGATTTGGATGGCTAACTTTTATTTACACCCAAAAGGCATAAAATTGTCCAAAATTGCTTCAAAATGCTCCAAATCAATACAAAATTTCACAAAATCACTCAATTCAATCATCAATGCATTTCTCATCATCACATCTTCATTCCAACATCATTTTCATCCATCAATCATTACATTTGCACATTTTCCAAGTTCATACACAATTTCAAGTGAACCTCGTATCTAGTGGTCTATTCTATCTCCTTGGCGATTGCAATGATTTGCATCCATGCAATTCGGTAAGATGAATAAATCACCATAAGGACACTTGGTCATCTTCATAATCAAATATCTCATTGTTCAAAAGCAAAATCATTTTTGGTCCCTCATTTTTTGAGTGAGACTATGTCGTGACCAATTTGCTCAACAACTGTCATTGATGGCCTTGTTCGTGGGGCTTGAAACATGGAAAAAATCATAACTCATCATTCCTTTTACATTGATAGTCATCATGGAGATAGGCTCTAGCTAGGGTGATTGGTTCCAATTGTGGGAATTATCCGACAGTCACTAGCAGGCCCTCCAAAGTTGACTCTTTTTCTTTTGTTGCATTTTCATCACTTTGCATTTCAATGATGCCAAAAGGTATTTTATTCAACAACATGGAATCACCCCAAACTTGGGGCAACCAAAAATTGATTTTGAATTCCCACAATGGGATACATCTTACATGATCATGACATCTACACTTGGCAAAAAACCCTTTCTCTATTAGGGCAAAAATAGACTCAATCATTTGCATTTTACAACAATCCCCTTCCACCATTGGGGCAAAAATGACATCACATTTTACATCATTCATATCATCCACATTTACATCCTACATTTGCACTTGCACAATTCAATTACATTCTTCACCCCACAATTCTATCAATTGGCTCATGAGACTCATTTTTCACTCATTCGCCAATTGAGGGGGTAAGCTACACACTCCAAATTCTTTTGTCTTCCAAGATCATTTTCGCATCCCAATGAAAGAAAGTTGCGTCTTCATCAGGCCAAACCAGGTGTCTCATATTTTTGCACCACATTGTGTTTCACGCAACGTGGTACAAAAAGGGGCATCTATAGACACCAAAATCTAGCCACTTGTCATCCATCCATAGCTTCCCACCACAATTATCCATTATTTATATATTTATATATATTTATTTAATATATATTTAAATAATAATATTTTATATATTATATTTATATATATTTAATAAATATATATATGAATTAATCCCAACCATCCATCATGTTTTAATCCTAGCCATCCATCCACCTTAATCCATGCCACTTTCCCCAATTTAATCTCCACCCTTCCTCATGTTTTAATCTTGGCCACACAATTTGTGTCATTGAAACCCTAACATGTCTAAGGGAAGATTATAAAGAGGAGTCATTTTGATGACTCAACCCCTAAGTTTCCTAAGTTTTTGGAGTCCCTAACATTTTCTAAGGTCTTGAGTTCCCTGAGCCCTTGTGCCCTAAGTCCTCAAGCATCCTCACCATCATTTTCATCCATCATCGCCCCATCGCATCCTCTGCATCCACCATCATCCACCTCATGAACCAGATCTGGTTCTGCAACCTTCTCCTCAGCCATCGAACGCCCCTTGAAGCTTCCCGAGTGCCCACCAAAGTCTACAGAGCACCCACCAGATCCTACAGAGTGCCTCTAGGTGTTTTTGGTCAGCACCAAGTACCCACAGGCATTTCCCATTTTAGATCTATAGCCCTACGGCCCTCGAGAACCATTAGGGCATATCTGCATAACCATCATCTATATAAATGATGAAGATAGAAATAACAAGTTATTTGACAAGGTAAAATTTCATTTGCAAGAATTTTCATATTTTTATATTTGTTTACAACTTTTATTCAACTAGGGTTTAGTGATTTCATTTTTTGAGGGTCTCACGCAGTGGAGCCCTCACAGATATTACTGACTCTTGTCATTATTTTTTGTGTGTAGGTCTAAGAATCACATTCATTGGTAGTTGTTGAAGCTCGAGTGGCCCTGCATAGGATACCAAAGCCCACTCACCACTCTGTTGGGATCAAATATGAGCAAGAAGACACCACCATTCATTGGATTAGGGCCTCGAAAACCCTAACATTGTAACAATTGTATCAAGAGCATTGTAAAGACCCCACATTGGGGCACATTATTTGTACAATTGGGAGATCCACCCACATTCAATAAAAGAATATCTCTTCTGTGCAATTTTGTGTTATTTACTTGTGCTTTTGTTACTTTTATATATTGTATTGGTGTTTCATTTTTGCATTCACAAAATTAATCTACTTTTACTTGGTATTTCATGAAGTCATACCCCATATTTATAGGGCATGATTTCGATAGATCTATAATCACAATCACCTTGTATAAGGCATGAATTCAACTACATTATATCTAGGGGTAATATTCATTCCCAAACCCTAGGCCTCGATGTGCATGTTGCATCTAGGATATAATACTATTGTTTAAATTTTATTGTTTGCACTATTGTGTTTCATTGCATTTTGTTTGCCCAATTCCCAAAAATTTTAATATTTATTCTTTATTTATAAAGGTCAACTAAAAGGACCTTGGGGGTTTGACTGTTGCACTCTTGAGCTTTGCTATATAGCAGCCTAAGTAGACCCCTTAATGTTGATCATATTTTCTAGGATTTTGTAAAAGCTATTTTTTTAGGTTGAAGATGTGGGATATTTTTGGATAAAATATAAATCTTGGATCAAACACCAAAATAGATAAGTGCTCTTAATAAAGCTTTAGGTTGTTTTCTATTGTGTTATTTATCATTTTTATTTTAGATATAAACAAAGAAATAAAAGAAAAATATTTTTATTATTTTCTAGGCATTTGAAAGAATAAAAGCATATAGTGTGCATTTAGGGTTTAATCTTGTTTGTGCATTTCACTTGTGCCCTTTCTCAAAAGACAAATATTTTCATTATTGTAGGTTAGGGTTAGATATCATTAAATCAAAGAATCATACTAGGGTTAGACATTGTTTTCTTGCATCTTGTCTATTTTGCATTGTTCTTTCATTGTTACATAGTTTAGTTTGTAGAGGTCAAACATAGGTGATTTGCTTAAATTGAACACCATAAACACCTCCACCATAGGCTTGGACCGCGTCCTAAAATCATTCTTGGTGAACCCATCCTTTTGGTATCCTCGAGTGTAGAGAATATAACATCCAGTGTGGTCACCTTGACTCCTAGTAGATCTAGCCAAGAATCATATGCGGTGCATAATTTTCCCCCTCTACAATTTATTTTTGTCTCAAACAACTCTACTATCGACAATTGATAGTATATTCATTTGAAAAGGTTACTTTTTAGTAACTATAGATAGCCCTTTTTGAGGACCTTTCATCTTCATGTTGACACTTCACTTTTAAAATCCTTCCTATCATCCCATTGATGTCAAAAAATTTATCTTTATCACCAACACTTCATCAACAACACTCATTGGCAACTCGATAAACTTTCTCTTAATGGCATTCAATATCTCTTGTTTGTTGTTGGTTGCACCTCCTTTATAAATGGTAATAGCATGAAATAATTGTTTTTTGTAATAGACAACCTAACTTGTACCCATATTCCTATTTAGATATCCTTCTACCAAATTTGCAACTATATTCTTATTTAGATAGCACCAAGGTTGGATGGCTCACAAACTCACTTGTTCTATAATGACCAAGGACATCATTAAATGAATAAAACTACATACATATAGAATAATATATATATATATATGTGTGTGTGTGTGTGTGTGTGTGTGTGTGTGTGTGTGTGTGTGGCATGTCCTTTTTCTCTCCTTCATTGGTAGCACTTTCCTTATCTTAAAATACATTTAGTGCTCTCAATAGAAACTCTTAATATTCTTCCTCACTCATAGATAGTCTTCATCATCTTTAATGATTATGAGATCTTTTTACTTTTAAAGTGACATGATCTAATATCAAATAATGCATAGAAAATATTGCACTTTATTGTGGATATAATCATTTACCTAGTTCATAGTAGTAGACATGTGTCTCTATAAATACCTTAGAACATATATAAATTTACCTACTAATGATAGTTGCTAATTGACATGGTATGCAAGATTTGATTCCACTCTTTGAACTACACATTTCCATAACTCAAAGGGAGATTCATTAAAGTAAAATATAAATCCCAATATTGTTTGAAGATGACCCTGATTTTATCCATTTTTAAGGGAAGTGAGACAACCACTTTGGTAACTATGGTTCATCCTATATCAAATATAAGGTTTTATTCCATTGAATGCTAGATCCATAGGCAAAATAAAAATTATTAAGGCATTTTAGAGCTTATGGGAAAGAGGCTTCATCCTTTATTAAGGTAATAAAGGAATCATTAGTAAAGTGGCCATTAATGAGTTGTGCACTATTAGGATGAAAACTAATGAGATGTATTGATACAAGAAGTGTTATAATATATAGGTAGAATGCCTATATAAAAAGGTAACAAATTTCAATAGAAACTGACAAGTGTCAAACAAGGCATAGTGCACATTATACTCTAACATTCCCTCTTAATTTGCACTATCCTAACTATAATAAAAAACAAGTCAACACTAGGTAAAATTCCCCCTTAATGTTGACTTCTCTACAAAGAACCCTATCATCCTCCTTTATTACATGATTTGGTCTAGGCTCATGCTATTTGCACTTGGATCTCTAGCTATGAATAATTCTAGATCAACGGTGTATACATCTCGGTCTATTGCCATAGGGTTAGCCACTTCCTTGAGTCTGTTACCATTGGGTCAGTTGTCTAAGTGCCTTAGGATCATCCTGTGTGTCTCAGGGGCAGCCACTTCTGGGTCTATTTCCTTTGCAGGTCATCTTCTAAGTATGTTACCACTTGTAGGTCACTGACTATATTCACCATGAATATCATCAAATGGTGAACTCAATCTAGAAGGTTTCGTTCTCTACCAAAAATGCATCTTAATACAAAAGAAAAATGATCCATGAAATACAATAAAATGAGCTATAGAATCCAAATGTGGAGGAGAAGAAAGAAGAGATAAGAGAATAGAATCTTTTGAAGTATCTTCGTCTGTATTCTTCAAAATTTGATCCAAAAAAGTCCTCTAATAGAATCTAGGGTGTCTATGTCTGTAGTCTCTAGAGTAGGTATCCTTATTGTGACCTCCTCATCCCACTGGAATACATGGGTAACCAATTGTTGCATCTACCAAGTCCTCTAGAGAAGGTGACTAGATACTAGGATCACTTACAAATTACCTTGGAGTATCGGGTACAACTGAGAGTGTACTCAAAATACAATAATATTTGAGGCTAAAAAATATAACTAAAATAGACTCAAAACTAAAAAATAACACCACCATTGTGTTCGTCGCAGAAAATTATTTTTGATGATTATAAATACCCCTATGTTTCAGTATCAATGGGGCCTTCATATTATGTAATAAAAATAATCTTAATTCTTCCATTTCCACTACCCATGTGGAAAAATATTTAAATGGTCTTTTTTTTTTTAACAATGTCCCACTTTCTTTTCAAATAAAATAAAGGGATATAAAATAAGGATACTACAATGTGGGTTTTTTGCACCATACCTATTTCATATAAAACAAAACATTTAAAAAAAATGTTCTCCTTAAAAAAGTATCTCATGTGGCCATTAATAAAATGCCCCCTTTCACTTTTGATTTAAAATATCCCCCTTCACTTTTGATTAAAATGCAATATAAAATGTGCAAATTGAGGCCATTGTGTTGGCCAAAAATGTGGGCCTCCCCTCTATTCGGTGTGGTGGAATTTAAGGCATAGGTGGTAATCCCTCCTACAACTCTGATGGCTCCAACGCCCCCTACTACCACATTCCTCATGGAATCAATGACAACCAGTCGCTAAAGCCCCTACCATCATCAATATTTCTATTAGATTCAACTTCTACATGAGCTACTACACCATCGCAGAGATCAAAGTGCAGCTAAGCGTAGATTACCTTAAACATCAACAACACAAGCAACATTAAATGGTGATAGTCTTCATGAAAATCTAGGTTAAATAATATATGCAATTGCAGTTAATTATCTTCACTGGCCATGCTGTAGACACAAATTCACTTTCATATTGAGCATCAATTCCTCTGTCTATAATATCAAGATTTTTATCACTTCTATCGTATGATACCCATCAAGATCATAAATTTTTGCCATTTGAAGTACATTACGACATGTGGGTCCCACCCACTACACGATATCTTCAGTAATGTCATCATCAGTTTGGCATGGTCACCTTCCAAAATGCAATTATGGATTCCTCATCTGGATTTACAATTGCAAAGAATGGTCTACCCACCATATCCTATGATTCAAACATATTAGGGAAAGAAAAAAAATTGGACACGTCAAAGTTGATGCAAAGCATGGAAGCACTACCAGTTCTCTATGACGATCAAAAACTCCTAGGGCAATCACGTCTCCTATCGAATCAAAAAACACACACCATGCAATATTCAAAATATTCTACAATAGATTTTTTGATGTGCTACCAAGATCCTATCATGGACGGTACCTCCACATCATCTGACACACTCCACTACAAATCAACATTACCATTCACCATTTCACATCAAATCTCAGTACCCTCAAATTTTAAATCCATTGCTTATCGAGAAGGCACATCATCTATGTATGAGAGTCTCACAATGACACTAAGAGGGGGGGTGAATCAGTGTAGCTCTTAAAAACTTAAATCTTCAATTCTAAATGCCTAAACAATGAAAGATTAAAATTCAATAAAGAAAATATACCAAGAGAGCATCACACAACACAAGATGTACCGAGGTTCACCAATTTTGGCTACTCCTCAAAAGTGATTGTTTGGACTCCCATACAAATCCAGTCTTTGCAAAATACCAATTTTAAAATCAATTTACAAGCACCCACTGGAAGGAGCACCAACCCCTGATTTATCTGCAACAACAGAAAGGAGCACCAACCCCTGATTTACCAGCACCAAACTGGAAGGAGCATTAACCCCTGATGCCAAGCACCAATTTGGACTTCAGTTCTGAAACTAGAAGATTGACATAAATATGCCTTCACTTTTACAAGACCCTGACTGGTCTATTGCTTTCTCAACATTTCTTACTCTTCACACATACACACCCTGCTCGCTTTCCTCTCACTCCCTTCGCAATATTAACTTCGGCTCACTTTAATCTCGAGCGCTCTCTCTCTATTTTAGCAGCACATTTAATTCTCCATGTAGACCTCCTTTTATAACATCTTAGTCTCTATTTTTAACTTCCATATTTACGCATGCAACCCGTAACTGTTGTAACTGCACCTGTAACTGTCATATCGACTTCTTCTGTAACTACACCTGTAACTACACCTGTAACTATTGTATCGACTCCTTCTGTAATTGCACATGTAACTATCGTATCGACTCCTTCTGTAACTACACCTGTAACTGGCGTATCGACTCCTTCAGTAATTGTTCTTATTTTAGCTACATGATATTACTTCTGTAATGGCCCCTGTAACTATCGTATAACTTCAGTTAAATGTTCTTAATTTATCTTGTGCCAAAATAACTTGTCATGAAATCGTGACACTTCTGCCTCTTTGTCGTCTTCTCGGCTTGTACCCATGAAAACACAACATGTCACGATATCGTGACACTTTTGCCTCCTTGCTGCTTTACTTGGTTCATACCCATGAAAACACATGTCACGATATCGCGACACTTTCGCCTCCTTGCTGCTTCTGTTTGCTTGTACCCGCAAAAATACATGTCACAATATCACGACATTTTTGCCTCCTTGTTACTTATGTTTGCTTGTAACCGCAAAAACACAACATGTCATGATATCATGACACTTTCACCTCTGTACTCTTCCTTTTTACTTTTGTTGTGATATCGCGACACTTCTGCCTTCTTACTTTCTCTCTCCTCCTAGAGTCGCGAAAATGCGACATGTCGCGATATCGTGACACTTTCTCTCCTTTGCTCTTTCTCTTGCCTTCAGTTCACGAAAACCCGACATGTCGCGATATCGTGACACTTTTTCTACTGGGATCTCTCTCTTGCCTTCAGGTCACGAAAACCCGACATGTCATGATATCGTGAAACTTTTTCTCCTGGACTCTCTCTCTTGCCTTTGGGTCACGAAAACCCGACATGTCGCGATATCGTGACACTTTTTCTCCTTAGCTCTTTCTCTTGCCTTTGGGTCATGAAAACCCGACATGTCACGATATCGCGACACTTTTTCTCCTGGACTCTCTCTCTTGCCTTTGGGTCACAAAAACCTGACATGTTGCGATATCATGACACTTTTTCTCCTTAGCTCTTTCTCTTGCCTTTGGGTCGCGAAAACCCGACATGTCACGATATCGCGACACTTTTTCTCTCGGACTCTCTCTCCTACAACATGTCGCGAAATCATGACACTTTTTCTTTTGGACTCTCTCTCCTACAACATGTCACGAAATCACGACACTTTTTCTCTCGGACTCTCTCTCCTGCAACATGTCATGAAATCACGACACTTTTTCTCTCGGACTCTCTCTCCTGCAACATGTCATGAAATCGTGACACTTTTTCTTTTAGACTCTCTTTCCTGCAACATGTCACAAAATCATGACACTTTTTCGTCCGTACAACCTTCCTTGCAATATGTCGTGAAATCACGACACTTTTTCGTCCATACAACCTTCCTTGCAATATGTCACGAAATCGTGACACTTTTTCGTTCGTACAATCTCTCTTCGCTTTGGACCACAAAAATGAAACATGTCGCAAAATCACGACACATTTTTCTCTCTCCTCTTTCTCTTCGCTTTGGACCACGAAAATGAAACATGTCGCAAAATCGTGACATCTTTTTCTCTCTCCTATTTCTCTTTGCTTTGGACCGTGAAAATGAAACATGTCACGAAATCATGACATATTTTTCTCTCTCCTCTTTCTCTTCGCTTTGGACCGTGAAAATGAAACATGTCATGAAATCGTGACATCTTTTTCTCTCTCCTCTTTCTCTTCCAACATGTCGCAAAATCGTGACATCTTTTTCTCTCTCCTCTTCTCTTCCAACATGTCATGAAATCGTGACAGTTTTTCTTGCTTGCACCTTCTCCCCGAACATGTCGCGAAATCGTGACAATTTGCTTGCTTGCGCTCTCTCCGAACATGTCATGAAATCATGATAGTTTTGCTAGCTTGTGCTTTCTCTCCGAACATGTCACGAAATCATGATAGTTTTGCTAGCTTGCACTTTCTCTCCGAACATGTCACGATATTGCGACAGTTTTGCTTTCTGGCTCTTTCTCTCCAAACATGTCACGATATCGTGACATGTTTTACTTTCTTAATTTTTCTCTCCAAACATGTCACGATATCGTGATAGTTTTGCTTTCTGGTTCTTTTTCTCCAAACATGTCGCGATATCGCGGTAGTTTTCCTTTATTGCTCAACATGTCGCGATATCACGACAATTTTCTTCCTTGTGATTTTCTTTTGATTTTTCTCAAATGGGCCACTTCTATCTTTTGAAAAATCACTGTACATACTCTGAAGAACTTCTTAACTCCTGTATACTTCATCAAATAATCTCTGAAGAACTTCTTAACTCCAATATACTTCATCAACTGATCTGTCTGACTGTGTTGACAACAATGACAATACTTATTACTTCATCAACTGATCTGTCTGACTGTGTTGACAACAATGACAATACTTTTGCTACAACTTGCTCAACAATCCAACTTGCTCAACAATCTCCCCCTTTGGAATTGTTGGCAACACTCATGCAATCTCAATTGGCAACACTCATGCAATCTCAATCTCCTGTAATTCTTCTCCCCCTTTGACAATAATACCAAAGGGTTGCTGCAAACTCCCCCTGAGTCCATGCACAACATTCTTAGGCACAAATTATTATAGTTAGTTAAAATTACAAACATGAGCAAAAATATAATCAAATATATAAATGCTCCCCCTAAGAATGTGGTCCTAATAGCTAGTTAGTTCTTGGGAAGTATGACCACTCCCAATTTATTGCGAAGGTATCCGCTACTGACTAGTGGACCTCTCTCCAATTGAAGAATCCTCACTCAAATCTATCTTTAACTGGGTTGGCTACTAGATCTCTATCCATTGAGACTCTATTTTTTGTACTCTGTCAATAGGCTCACACAAAACCTGCTTAACAAGCTCACATAGAACTTGT
Organism: Wollemia nobilis; assembly: GCA_028583015.1. Taxonomy (NCBI): domain Eukaryota; kingdom Viridiplantae; phylum Streptophyta; class Pinopsida; order Araucariales; family Araucariaceae; genus Wollemia; species Wollemia nobilis. The sequence continues at coordinate 22,983,704 of JAQPPZ010017235.1, forward strand.
CCAATGTTGAATAACAAGCTCATACAAAACCTGTCCAAATCTGCTCCAACAAGCTCACTAAGAACCTATTCGAAATTTTCTCTAGAAGTCTATCCCAACACTGTCCTCAAATATTTCCCAAAGCCCTTATCAAAGGCTCAATCAACCATGCTCAAGTAGTATTCAAAATGAACTCAACAATGAATGACAATCTCAAATCAAATCCACTTCATAGAAGCATAAAGAGAATTGTTAGAGACTTAATATCTTCTAACCTCAAATCTCAATCTCAACTCAAATCAAGGAAAGTTTATTTTATGGAACTTGAACAACCACATGCATCCAATCACTTGACTAGGCTCAATCAACTCTATTCAAAATGTTTTTCTCTAACTCAAGTTCAAGTTCTTTGCACAACCAATGGGCTTCAACAACAATGCTTATAAGATATTCTTCACATAACAATGATACTCATGTTCTTATCAAACCCTCACTCAGGTTTTTCACACAACTAATGGCTTCAACAACAATGCTTATAAAATAAGGTTTAATAACAACTCTCAAACTAGAAAACCTTGAAGCATTAAACCAATCACTTTCAAAAAGAAACCACAATCAATCCTTTTTACTCCTGTCACATGAGTCTCCTTGGGATTAACCTGAAATCGTGCTACCATGCATACCATGCTCAGGATTCCTGTTTCAAGCCATATATCTTCAAATTACAAACCAAGTGGGGATCATCACCAAGTTGGGAACCATAAGGATGCTCAATATAAACCTCTTCTTCAAGCTTCCCATTCAAAAACGCTAACACAACACCAACCAAATCCCTTCTTACATTTTCAATTTGGTCTATGTTTTCTATATTCACTGCTGGTCACACCTTTCCTTTCAACTGTTCGATTTAGGAGACAAATTTTTTTAAACGCTTCATGGCCAACTATAGTGCACCTTACTCAAACTCATACTTCTGGACCTCGGATAGGTATGATTCACAAAGAAAAGTTGCTCATATTGATGAGCTAAACATGAATCAATGATCAAAATTTTTAATATTTTTCACCACAGCATCATAAAAGATCTAACAATCTTCACATCAATGTGTAGTTCAAATATACACTACTTTTATCGAAACACATATACTGTTGGTGTAGTTCAATGTATCTGGTTTCTAATAGCTGCCATGAATGTTTTCATCACCTGCGTAGATATTGACAGTGGACCGTTACCTCTAGCATTGGAACCTCACTTTGCACGCAGTCATCAACACTCATCATTCTACTTCTTGATAGGACATATGTCAGGACTACTCAATGTCTTAGGTGAATGTTCTTCACGTGATTCCAGGGAGAATTTCTCCTTGCTACGATCAAGGGATTCCTCAGGAAATATCTTGCATTCCTTAAATAATGCAAGACTTTCTTAGGTGCATAGGCATCTTGTCCTCCTTGGCGCTTCACCACCTGGGCACTATTCTCTCAACGTCTCTGCCTTGCATGTGCCGCTTGGCACTCTTGATGAACTGGGTGCTAGTGCTACTGTTTGCTTTGACTCTGGCTTCTCTTTGATAACGGCTACTTCTTTAGAGAAAATTGATGCTCTCTTATACCAAACAAAGTGTTGTATTTTTGGTTAAGAAACACAGGCCTTCCTAGCTACACGTTGGTAGTAATTTTCATAATGATCATGAAGAGCTTTACCATAGTCCTCCCTCGATATTGGTAGATAAATTGAGACATACTCACAACATGGATTCTATGTTATCTACAGATTGGAAATGTTACAGGCTTCAAAACCAGTACCTGCCAGCTTATGCTTCCATGACACGATGACCTGTACTACATGTTCTATATCAGATAATGCCTATCAGCTGCTGCATCGAAAACCTAGCTATTCACCATGTTGTTCTGCTGAAGCACATCAGTTTGACACTGTCTGCTATTGTAACTGCCATCACCAGAGAGATTCACAATAATAATAAAAAATTGGCTTTGTCAAGCCAATGTCTCATGCTCCTGCTTATTACCTCCACAAACAACTACATGAGCTAAAACATATTTTGACAACTATACAACTCCCCTTGACTACTTGCCTTTCATCCTCAGATAACCAAACAACATAGGAGCATTAAAATAAAACTTTAAGATTGCTCCCCCTGAGGATGTGCTACCTGGAGTTGCTTAGTGCAATAGCGGAGTAATCTCCTTCAGTCCAAGGAGACATGATTTCCTCTCTTCTTTCTTTCTCCAACATTTCTTGAACTTGGGTTTGAGTTTCTCAACTGCAACATAGTTTTGATCCTTTTCGTAAACTTGAACATCTCTCTCATCCTTGATGGATGATTATTTTCCTTTCTTTGATACACATGATTTCTTCCCTATCTGTGTTGCATTCTTTATGTCTGATGAAATCTGTTGTCTTGCCTTAGATTAGATAAAAAAATTCTTGGACAAAACTTTGCTATGTGACCATGACCATTACATTTAAAACATTGCACATGGTGTTCAACAGATGTATTTCTACCAGTATAACTCTTTGATCTATTATTCAATCCACAATAAATTGCCTTGTGGCCATAATGGTTGCATCTAAAACAATAGCCATTAAAAGCATTATTATGAATAGAGTGAGAATGATAGAACCTCTTTTGTTGTAGTTGCTTTGTTATAGATCTCCTTTGAGATTTTCTTCCTTTGGAAGTTTTAGCTTCAAACTGTTCTTGCTTTGATCCTTCAGTAGTGGACTTCTTCTTCTCTGCAGATTTAGAAGATGAAGGTTGTTTAGCTTCATATCCAAGACCAAGCTTATACATGGGGCTTCTTTGATGACTTATCATTTTATCTAGCAACTCTGTGCTCTTGTCAAATTTGAGATTTGTATTGGCCTCTTCTAGTTGTTTCTTCAATAAAATAATCTCCTCTTATTGTTTGCAACAAACAATCTCTTTCTTATTGATCTGTGATATGAGAGTTTCTTCAATCCTTTTGGACTCTTCTACTTGCAGCTTTAGATCACTAAAAACTTTGTTAGATTCCTCTTCACGTTTACTACATACATCGACTTTATCATCCTGGTATGACTTCAAGGCTTCTTCTATTTTCTTGGATTTATGAATTTGTAAGAAGAGATCTTCTATCTTATCTCCATATCCTTCCAACTTCTTGGATAGTCTTTTGTTCTTTTTCCTTTCTATAGTCAACTCTTCAAGTGCAACGATCAACTCACCTTCTAGATATACTTCACCCTCAAGGTTTTCATCACATGCTTCAGAGTTCACTCCTATATTTTCAAAATTCACTCCTATATTTTCTAGTTCAATTTTCTCTTCCACAGGAACTGAAACTAATTGAGATGCCTTATTTGAGGAGGATCTATTCTTCTTACCCATTGCGTACTAATCTAAGATCAACCCTAGCCGATTTAGCCCGATAAGGGAAACCGCTCTCGATACCAATTGATAGTCTCACAATGACACTGAGAGGGGGGGGGTGAATCAGTGTAGCTCTTAAAAACTTAAATCTTCAATTCTAAATTCCTAAACAATGAAATATTAAAATTCAATAAAGCAAATATACCAAGAGAGCATCACACAACACAAGATGTATCGAGGTTCACCAGTTTTGGCTACTCCTCAAAAGTGACTGTTTGGACTCCCATCCAAATCCAGTCTTTGCAAAATACCAATTTTAAAATCAATTTACCAGCACCCACTAGAAGGAGCACCAACCCTTTATTTATCTGCAACAACATAAAGGAGCACCAACCCCTGATTTACCAGCACCAACTAGAAGGAGCATCAACCCTTGATGCCAAGAACCAACTTGGACTTCAGTTCTGAAACTAGAAGATTGACATAAAGATGCCTTCACTTTTATAAGACCCTGACTGGTCTATTGCTTTCTCAACATTTCTTACTCTTCACACAGCACACACCCTGCTCGCTTTCCTCTTACTCCCTTCGCAATATTAACTCTACCTCGCTTTAATCCCGAGCACTCTCTATATGTTTTAGCAACACATTTAATTCTCCTTGTAGACCTCCTTTTATAACATATTAGTATCTATTTTTAACTTCCATATTTATGCATGTAACCCGTAACTATTGTAACTGCACCTGTAACTGTTGTACCGACTTCTTCTGCAATTGCACCTGTAACTACACTTGTAACTGTCGTATCGACTCCTTCTGTAATTGCACCTGTAACTATCGTATCGACTCCTTCTGTAACTGCACCTGTAACTGTCGTATCGACTCCTATAACTATTCTTATTTTAGTTGCATGATATTACTTTTGTAACGGCCCCTGTAACTATCGTATAACTTCAGTTAACTATTCTTAATTTAGCTTGCACCAAAACAACCTATCACAAAATCATGACACTTCTGCCTCTTTGTCGTCTTCTTGGCTTGTACCTACAAAAACACAACATGTCGCGATATCATGACACTTTCACCTCCTTGCTGCTTTACTTGGTTCATACCCATAAAAACACAACATGTCATGATATTGTGACACTTTTGCCTCCTTACTGCTTCTATTTGCTTGTACCCATGAAAATACATGTCGCGATATCGCAACACTTTCACCTCCTTGCTGCTTCTGTTTGCTTGTACCCGTGAAAACACAACATGTCATGATATCGCGACACTTTTGCCTTCGTACTCTTCCTTTTTACTTTTGTCACGATATCGCGACACTTCTACCTTCTTACTTTCTCTCTCCTCCTAGAGTCGTGAAAATGTGACATGTCGTGATATTGTGACACTTTCTCTCCTTTGCTCTTTCTCTTGCCTTCGATTCATGAAAACCCGACATGTCGCGATATCGTGACACTTTTTCTCCTAGACTCTCTCTCTTGCCTTCGGGTCGCGAAAACCCGACATGTCGCGATATCGCGACACTTTTTCTCCTGGACTCTCTCTCTTGCCTTCGGGTCACGAAAACCCAACATGTCGCGATATTGCGACACTTTTTCTCCTTAGCTCTTTCTCTTGCCTTCGGGTCATGAAAACCCGACATGTCGCGATATCATGACACTTTTTCTCCTGGAATCTCTCTCTTGCCTTCGGGTCATGAAAACCCGACATGTCGCAATATTGTGACACTTTTTCTCCTTAGCTCTTTCTCTTGCCTTCGAGTCATGAAAACTCGACATGTCACAATATCATGACACTTTTTCTCTCAAACTCTCTCTCCTACATGTCACGAAATCATGACACTTTTTCTTTCGGACTCTCTCTCCTACAACATGTCATGAAATCATGACACTTTTTCTCTCGGACTCTCTCTCCTACAACATGTCGTGAAATCATGACACTTTTTCTTTCGGACTCTCTTTCTTGCAACATGTCATGAAATCGTGACACTTTTTCGTCCGTACAACCTTCCTTGCAATATGTCGTGAAATCGTGACACTTTTTCGTTCGTACAACCTTCCTTGCAATATGTCACAAAATCGTGACACTTTTTCATCCATACAATCTCTCTTTGCTTTGGACAATGAAATGAAACATGTCATGAAATCGAGACACCTTTTTCTCTCTCCTCTTTCTCTTCGCTTTGGACCACAAAAATGAAACATGTCGCAAAATCGCAACATCTTTTTCTCTCTCCTCTTTCTCTTCGCTTTGGACCGTGAAAATGAAACATGTCGCAAAATCATGACATCTTTTTCTCTCTCCTCTTTCTCTTCGCTTTGGACCACGAAAATGAAACATGTCATGAAATCGTGACACCTTTTTCTCTCTCCTCTTTCTCTTCGCTTTGGACCACGAAAATGAAACATGTCGTGAAATCATGACATATTTTTCTCTCTCCTCTTTCTCTTCCAACATGTCATGAAATCGTGACATCTTTTTCTCTCTCCTCTTTCTCTTCCAACATGTCATGAAATCACGATAGTTTTTCTTTCTTGTGCCTTCTCCCCGAACATGTCACGAAATCGTGACAGTTTGCTTGCTTGCACTTTCTCTCCGAACATGTCGCAAAATCATGATAGTTTTGCTAGCTTTCGCTTTCTCTCCGAACATGTCACAAAATTGTGACAGTTTTGCTAGCTTGCACTTTCTCTCCGAACATGTCACAATATCATGACTGTTTTGCTTTTTGGCTCTTTCTCTCCAAACATGTCACGATATCGTGACAATTTTGTTTTTTGGATCTTTCTCTCCAAACATGTCGCGATATCGCGACAATTTTGCTTTCTTGCTTTTTCTCTCCAAACATGTCACGATATCATGATAGTTTTGCTTTTTGGCTCTTTTTCTCCAAACATATCATGATATCGCGACAGTTTTCCTTTATTGCTCAACATGTCGCGATATCGCGACAGTTTTCTTCCTTGTGATTTTCTTTTGATTTTTCTCAAATGGGCCACTTCTATCTTTTGGAAAATCACTGTACATACTCTGAAGAACTTCTTAACTCCTGTATACTTCATCAACTGATCTCTGAAAAACTTCTTAACTCCTGTATACTTCATCAATTGATCTTTCTGACTACTTCATCAACTGATCTGTCTGACTGTGTTGACAACAATGACAATACTTACTACTTCATCAACTGATCTGTCTGACTGTGTTGACAACAATGACAATACTTTTGCTGCAACTTGCTCAACAATCCAACTTGCTCAACAATGTAGCCCTTAAATCATATCCCTATCATGACATTGGTAGGTAGTGAACATAGAATACTCAGACAATAATAAATTTCAACTTCTCAGTGCCAATTTAGAGACTGCTCAAAGTCAAAAATAGAACATGTCATCATGAACTGGAGTGGTAACAGTCATCATCAATAGCAGTCATCTTTAGCTCAGTGATGGTGAACATCTTAACCAAAATAAACATTTTCAACCTACATTCAAAAAATATATTAAAAAAATCATAAAGTTCTTCCTCGAGCATGCGTGTCTGGTCAAGACACCTCCTCTATGTACAACATTTGCACTAATGAGATACCAAATTTTAGGATGAAAACTGATGAGATGTATTGATACAAGAAGTGTTACAATATATAGGTAGAAGGTCTATATGAAAATGTGACAAATGTCAAGATAAACTGACAAGTGTCAAACAACGCATAGTGCACATTATATTCTAACATGCACTAGACCAATAACTACATAATAAACAAGCAAATAAAAAAGCACATTATAGAAATCACATGGAGATAAGGTGCAAGGGGCCAGAATTATTTGATAGATCAAAAAAGGATAATGGTTTCATATTAGCATTTTCTAATGAAAAGCATAGAAAATGTATAAGAAAAAGAATTTGGATAGATTGAATAAATCTTCTACTAAACCCTAAGGTTTTAACCATTTCTCAAAAATCAATTTTGAGGAAAATGGTTATCTATGCAAAATTTTAATCCCATTCATGCATTCTTGCACCACTAGGGTGTTGTCTAAAATGTATATACTATGAGTAAAACTAGTGTTCTTAGCCAAATAATTTATAATGTAACAAATTATGGGTCCCAAGAGATAAAGCATTACAATTATCTTGTATGAGACATTGAACAAGGTGATAGAAGTTTAATTTATGATCAATTTGGGATTTCCAAATTTGGAAATGAACTTGATAATACCTTCATTGATGATTTATTCCAAGGAACTTGACATGAGGGTCTCAGTATAAATATGGTGGAGGTCCATTCCAATGGTATCATATAATGCATTATAGAATTCATATAGCAACCCCTCAAGCCTAGGGAATTTATCATTGGTCGTTTACTTTAGAGTATCATGGATGCCCTCTATGGAGAGAGGTCTTTCATAGATTTTTTTTCGGATTTATAAGACTAATGGGAATTACTCTTAGGAACTTGTTTAAATTATTTTCCCTAGATTAAATGATAAGTTAAGAGGCAAAACCCCACTATAAATACTTAATTAATGCTTGTAAGTTTACATGATGTTCAATTATGTGCAATATTTCCACTTGAATTTCCTAAATTAATGTCTTGATGATAAGAGCAAAGGGACTTGAAGAATTCCTTGGAGACTATCTTTGATTTTTATCCAATGTAACCTAATTTGTATATAAACATATTTAGATTCATATGTCGTAGATAACTTAATTTGGTTCCTAATATAAGCAACATGATGCTAAAGAGAGACATCAAAAAAGGAGATATTAATTCAAGTGATGAATTTTATAAATCCTTAGAACATGACAACATTTGACTAGCATTTGATCTTGGCAAACCTTATGCCAAATATTTGTAAAAAATATTAAATGCATTTGATGTAATCATTCCACCATTCAATCCATCTAGATTTATATGATATATCAAGACAATGTTCTAAACCCATAGGATATCAAGCACCATGATGAGGTAGAGTAGAAAATAGATGATAAATAATTGAGACTTGATTCATCTAAAGTAGAGTTGTTAGTATTCACTGTAAAAGAGAATTAAAGAATAGTTAGATGATATGCTACCAAGAATCATATTAAATAGTCCATTGTATTTTTTTTTTTTATTGTAAAAGAAAAATATTTTTTATCATAGAACATGTCTCAAACGATCTTCCCAAAAAATATATTATCTCCCTACTATTAGTTGACTAGGCAAAGCAAGGTTGGTTCAAAAAATCACTTGGTGAAGCAAGCATTAGGGTCTAACAACCTCAATTTATATTTTATAAAGGGCTATACCTCACACTCTCTTATATTATATTACATGGAAATGTGGATAAGCTTGTCAAAGGGGTGATCTATCATGTTAAAATCTCCACTAGTCATCTAAGTAGCTAGTGGGCATGACATGGACAACCACCTCCATAAAGTGAATCTCTTAGGAAAAAAATTCATAATATAAACATTAACTATTCCATTAATATAAAAAATAATCTAAACCATGTGATTATATGGTTATAGACCCTATGACACAAGTTGGGTATGTAGGTACTATAGTATAAGGTACTATCTTGATCTATGACAAGGAGCTTGATAACAAAAGCTAGGCATAGGTAATGAGCTCCAATCCAAAACAAGGTGGTGGCAATAATTTTAGAGCCACTATGGATTTTATAGAACCAAAATGAAGTAGAAAAAGATATAATTTAAGCAAATTATAATTTTTAAAATGCAACCCACTTATCATTCTATTTCTAGCAAACTTAGTGACATCATAACCTACAAAAAAGGATTGAAGGTTGAAAGTGATGTATTTGTCATTTTTTTGTAAATTTTAAATGTGAAAATTTTCAATCATGGTGAAATGGGAAAATACCCTACTCTAAATAAGATCCTTCCACTTATTGTAAATATCCTTTGACTATTTTAAGAAAGGCTAAAGATATGCTCTTTGATTATAATATCCTATTTTTAATCTATGAAAAATTTTATTTGGCCTTATTGAAGCATGGAATGATCACAATATTTTCTACAACCCTCTCTTTACTATGGTCATTATGATTGATGTGCATTCTCCTATTGTGGTATGCTAACATAGAAATCTTATTCACAATATTTTATAACAATATGAAAATAGCAAATTATGGTAGCATAATAGATGGCACAATAAAAACAAAAGAAACTTTATTATAAATACAAACTAAAAAATTACATGAATTCTCACCATATTTCCTTATGAGTAAATGCAACCCTCTTATTGGGCCTCACCTTATGTGGACTTATGTAATGATCATGCTTCACACCCTCACTCTAACAATCTTGGTCATACCTTGGACAAAGAGACTCTCTTGTTTATCTAGCTTGGCTTGCTAACTCTCACTCTTACAATAGACTCTATTACTTCCTTGAGCTTACACTTTATTAACATACCTCCCATAAGGGGATATCACCTATTTATAGGCTTATGGGGGCTATATATTACATGCATGGAGAATTCTAGATGGGCACATGAGAAAATTTTCTAGAAATTTTTGTTTTGACTCTTTCTATCATATCAAGATATTCTAGATATATTTCTTGAACTTTTCCTAGGTTTTTTGTAATTATATTTGATAGTCAAAATATCACATGCTTTTAGAGATTTTTATTTTGTAATTTTCCAAAAAAAATTATAATTATATCAGATAGTCAAAATATTATATGCTTTTAGAGATTTTTCCTTTTGGACTTTTCCTATGATATTTATAATTACCTGAGATGGTAAAAATATCACATACTTGTAGTGAATTTCCTTTTGGAATTTTCCTATAATATTTTTAATAGTACTTTTGACTATCTTATATTTCTAGAGATTTTATTATTTATAACATATCTCCTTGCAACAAAGACAATCTACAATGAAAATGACACTTTTACTTTTAAAATTATCTTTTACTATTTATTGTTACATTTTACCATGACCTATTCTTATCACAATATTCTTTTTATATTCCTTTTATACATTTTGTTATAATACAATTATTTAAAGGTCATAACAACCTTTTTGGTGAAGCTATTGTGTCACAAGCATCCCAAACAAGCAATCCATCCAACTATATATTCTACATGCCCTTTATCCTACTACACATGCAAATAACATAAATTATATATATATATATATATATATATATATATATATGTCAACATATCTCCCCCTCATAATTTCTACTCCATCCTCAAAGTAGGCCTAATCTATTCTATAGATTAAATATCTTGAGTTTATCATGGATCACTCATTTCTTGCTATGCCTTCCATCTAACTCCTCAATCTTATAAGTACCATTTTCATGCACTACTATTTGATATGGGCCTATATATGTTGGTAAAAAAATTATATGCATCCTATTTTTATGTCAATCATCATACACAATCACCAAGCCATTTAATTTTAAGGGGTACCACTTTGGATTTTTATTCCAATACACTTTTCTTTCACTTCCTTTTTACAATGTGGTCTTGAACTGCTTGTCACATTTTGTCCAGTTGGTGTAGTTGTATCATCTAGTCCTTCATTGATTCTCTTTTATTCTTTCTATCCTATATCATCATCTATATGCTTAGAATATTGTATTTGATAGGAATGATATGATCAATTACCATATGCCATCTAGAATGGAGAATATCCTATGGTTGATTTGATTATGGACCTAAAGCCCCAAATTGTTGTTGTAGCATAGTAATGATGTTTCCTAATGATAAGGTAATAATATATTTTAAAGGCCAGCACATCCACAGTCAATAGAGGTATAGGTATTTGTTATTATAGATAGTAACAATATTAAAATAACATAGTTCCAAGATGGTAAGCTTGAAAATATAATCCAATCAACATAATGGCTATCCTCAAAATGGGATCAATTGGATGACATCCCCAAATGGCATGCTCCATATGACTTTAGTAGTTAGCATGATGACATGACCATAGATGTATCTCTTATTCAAATGATGATTCCACTTCCAAGACATTGGCCCTCCATGACCATCGGTGTCACCTAACAATGTCTACACTTACTAACTATAACCTTGTATATTCTAACTAAGTCCTCCAACCTCCAAGGAATCACTTTGCAATACAAAACTAGTAATCTAGTAATTAATTAGACATGAGTTACAAAAATCCACAACAAGAATAGAGAATATGTCTTTGCATTTATTGATCTATTAAAATGGAATTAATATTACAACATAAAACTTATGCTACACACTCCAACCAAGTATTGTGCACAAATCATAGATTTATATCTTGACTGATTGATCTATTATCCATTCATGTATTACAAATAAAAAAGAAGGTCTATTATAATACAATATTGGTTGTTGGTAGCAACAATTTCTTGGATACCTTGCATTAACTATCTTTCCCCCTTTACATATGTAATTTGATCACAACACCAACTTTACAAAAATAACATTTATTTGGAACTTAACCATGATGACTATGGTATTTGAATTACATTTACATTTCATTGGTATTTCATTTTATTTTGTTACATTACATTTTATTTCATTCTCTACTATACTAAAAAAAATTGATGAAAAAAGCAAATTTATATTAAATTAAAATAAAATATTTTACAATGAAAAAAGTGGGTGGATTAACACACCCCATGGGGAATCAAACTAACCCTTAGTGACAAGGGTTAGGAAATAGATCTACCAACAAAATACAAGTTTACCAATCATAATCATTGATTATCATTACATCAAAGAAAGCATATCATATGGAGTAATCTACCCTAGCATGTTGTCTTGCATAAACTACTAGTTATTATGGGATGGTAATGCACCCCTATGCATCATAATTAAGTTCTTCAATACTTACATCACTCCAACCAACAATTGGCCCAAGTAAAATTGGTTGAACATCATCCGACCTCCCAACCTTGCAGGATGAAAAAGCAATGATAACATTAGGTCACTTGATGATTGGTGAGGGTTGGAACTAGTGCCTGTCTACGGGAACACTTCTTGCATATGACAGAGGCCAGCAGTGAGAGTGGGATAAAAAATTACACTAAGAAGAGTGCTCTGGAATATTCTATTGACTATACATAGAGCATTGGGCCAATTCACTAGAATAACTTGTAGGTGATCCAACTCCATAGCAACTTTGTTGGATTGAGTACATATCTATAGCCACATGTCATTAAAAAATTCTAATTTTTTAGCATGAGTAAATGTGATAGAAGGTGTATACTATTTAAAAATAATTCTATTATAGGCCTTCTAAATATGAGAGATTAGGCTAATCCTGAAAAACCTATCACACTTCAAAAAGTGGGAGAGACAAAGTAAAAGAGTCCCCAAGAAGAGCTTGGGGCCAAGAAACTCTTCTAGCTATAAATGGGGAAAAAAGAAAAGAACACATTCCTAAGATTACCTAGATCTTTTGAAATTCTAAAATATGTGAGTACAAGACTTGATTACACCACAAAAAGGATATTTAGGATTAGGATTCCAAGGTTCTTCAAACGTTCCCCTATGAAAAGGCCTTGACATAGCAAGCTCCACACAAAAAGGTATTACTTGGGATCAACATAAGTAGCCCAAACATTCTGAAATCTAGAATTCCATCTAGTCCTTGTAGAAAATAAGTCCCAATGTTGATTGAGCTTAGGCACCAAATTAATATGAAGAGATAACTATTTCAACCCCAAACTAGCCTTATAATTAAGCAAAGGAGTGTCAACATGCCATCTCCAATCTAAAAACCAAGGACACTATGAGCGCACACCAATATTGTGCAACATAGAAAAAGGGGTGAGATCAATAACAACATCATATTTATCTACACCATTCAAATTTATGGTGCATTTGAACTCATTGCATGGGATTCAATCCCTAATCTAGTGAGAAAATAAATTAGCTATTGTAACAATACCCTTTTTAAAAAACTATTGAGCATGAATCCATTGCACCCAAGCTAAGGGATAAACTTGATGAAGAAACATGGGGGACCACCAAATACTCATAGAATTTATGGATAAGCCTTTATGGAACCCATCTCATTTCTAGAATATCTAAGGAGTGAGTTGCTACCAGGCTTTCCATATACTTTTAAAAACAAATAAGCCATAAATATTAACAAAAATTGAAGCAACAATGAGAGAGGTAAAATACAACCCTCTCCATGCTCTATAGTTTAAGGGAAGACTAGAGGAAATGAAATGTCAAACCAGAGCTTTCCAAGCTTTAGCTCCCCTTAGATCCCTGACCACCCACTTAGCACACAGAGAAATACCCTACCATCTACAATACAGTAGATCCATTCTACTAGATTCTTTAGGAAGACAATAAATATCCCAGGCAACTCTATGAAATCCCTTTATTTTAGAATAATTATTCCAAATAAAATATCGAAGGAGTTTCTCAAGCTTATTATAGTAATCCTATGAAGAAAACCAATAAGATGAATAGCATACATGATTTGTAGCTAAAAAATTAGAGCAAATCTAAAATTTACCTGGTAATGATAGCATATTAGTAAGCCAGAAATCAAGTTTCTTTTCAACTCTTTGAAGCACATAATTCCAAATCTAAGTAGGGGATCCTTGACAAGCAAAAGGAATACCAATAAACTTAAAGCTTCTCTAGGAGATATCCAATTCCAATGATACCCTTGAATCCAAGGCAGCATAGGCAAGGAAGACTATCTAAAGCAGGAGGTTTTCCTCCATTGTATGCTAGAACTAGAGGCTATGCAAAAGGTGTTTAGCTAAAATAGAGCATTATAAATAGATTTCTCCTCTTCCCTTATAGTAATAAAGGATTCATCAACAAAGTGACCATTAATAAGTTGTACCTGATCATTCGAAAGAGCAATTCATTTAATAAGACTTGCAAAAGCTTGAGCAGCTAAAATATAGCCAAAGGCTTCAGCAACAAGCACATATAAAAAGGTAGCAATAGGACATCCTTGCTGAATAGACCTAAAAAAACCCATTGCTTAAAAATATGAATTGTTTAGATTGAGAATAGTCGAAGCATATCTGAATAGCATAGTAATAGTTTTAATGAAAATTGACCCAAATCCTAAATATTTGAGCATAGCAAGAATGAATATCCATTCAATGTGGTCATAAGATTTATCAAAATAAATATTAATAAAAAGCATATTTTGGTTTGAAATTTTGGCCCATTCCATGCCCTCCCAAATAGCCAAAATATTGTTGAGGATGTACCTTCCTTGAATAAATCTAGTTTGCTCTAATATGACTATCAAATAAAGAAGATGCCTAAGACAAAGATCCAAAGCCTTGGAAATGATATTGTAACTAAAATTCAACAAAGTAATAGGCCTATAATTAGTGACTCTAGGTCCCTTTTCTTGGGTATGAATTTGATACTGCCCTTGTTAATAATTGATCCCAAATAGCCTACTCGAAGAGCCTCCAGATAAACTTTATGCAGATCAAGACCAAATAAGTACCAAAGACCCTTGTAGAACTCACAAGGAAAGCTATCTATACCTAGCACTTTGTTATTTGTCATTTGAGACAATGCATCCTCCATATATTTAAGGAAGAGTAGTTTATCACACCCTGCTCTTTGAGACTCTAAAACCTTAACTAGTACAACTTTCATACAAGCTACCAGTGCTTGCTCCTGCTGAGGGGAATAAGCTTGAGTGACAAAAAATTAGTATAGTGCTTAACAAAAGCATCAATCATCTCACATTGATAGGTAAGCCTTATTCCATTGTCTTGAATGGCCTTGAATTGAGTAGCTTACCTAGGAGGATGAAGCCTTTAAAAAATTCTTTGGTGACCCTATCACCAACTTTAAGCCAATGAATACGAGATTTAATTTGAGATCCTTGAGCCTCATAAAGTTCATAAAGTTTAATTTCATGCCTCAGTTGGGCAACATGAGACTGAAGTTCAAGATTAAACGAACATGCGTCAAATCTGAGAGAAGCTTTGGCAAGCTCATCATGAAGGACAACATTAGAATATCTTCTGAAATACACCACCTTTTCCTCTAAAGTACAGAGCAAGACATTTGTACAAAAAATGATATCATTGCACCATTCTATCCAACCCAACTCTCAAATATATCTAGGAACTAGATTCTAGACTCTACGGATATGATAGACTATGGAAGAGTGTTGAATAAAGGAAGTATTAGGTTTTTCTCTGAATAATGAAAGAGAGTCCTGATACATCATGAAAGATAAATTGAGTTTTTTCTCCCCAATATTTTCCTAAAAAATTGTGGTATACGTGGTCCAATTTCCAAGCTTGCCATGCAAGAATTCTGAGAAGGTTGGATAGAGCATGCTTTCAGATCTACTATACTAACTTAGTGTGATTACGTAGATATTTCAACAAACACTTTCATTTGTATTTTTGTTTAGAACTAGTACCTACATCTATCCTCTTTAAACTGCTTGACATCCTCATCGAATTTCTCCTCTGCTCTAGTGGGGTCAAACCTAGCTATTTAGATTGTTGAGGTTGTTAGATTATGGAGCAGGTACTCCTTGTTCAAGTTGCAGCTTCAAGACCTACTTATCGTCCTTAGGTTTCTTGGAATAGTTTAAATACTTAGCCAATTCAAGACCAAAATGGTTGGATTTCTATTCGATTTATACTAATTTTTCAAGATCTCCTTCTCTCTTTTTTTTGAAAGCCTCACTTGAATTCCCTTGCATCAATGTTGTAATTTTCTCATCACATTCTACAATCAACTAGTCCTTTTGGTTCAATTATTTCATCTTAGCTTTCCACAATTTTCTATAATTGGGTACTTAAATATCATATGAACTATATTTACCTCCTATTCCTCAATGATTTTAGTATTTTCTTAATATTTTCCTCAACCTCCTATGTCTTATCCTACATCTCCTCAAGCTACTATTTTAGCTTAGCCAATTCTACTCTGGCTACTTCACTTGCTTGCCAAACTTTCACTTCTATTTTGTAGTAGGTTAGCTTTATCTTCACCTATATTGTGAATATTATTAATACCTATAGCTAACCATTGCTCTAAGTATACCAAAAAATTAATTTTATCATAAGTTGGAAATAACTCTAGTGCCAATTCCACATACTACATATTTTATTCATCTATTACGCAAATTAAACTATGACCACCATTGATGTAAATATAGTTTGGTTTTGTATATAGTTTTCAAGTTATTTATGGTAATTATTGTACCCCAACTAGGGTTCTAATATTGCTAGTCTATAACTCCCATGAGTACATTTGATAAATTTTACCAAGTTCAATCATCCATTCCCCATCATGGATTCAATTCACTAACTTTCCTAACTCATTATTTGTCATCAACTACCATTTTTGTCACTATCCTACATATCCTATTTTAAATTTCATCTATAATCTATCAATGAATTTTAATATCTTCCATAAACAATTTCTTACTTGCATATCAATGTGCTCTCCCAACTTGGGTGATTGCCTGAAATTTGACACTTTTGTCAACACATGCACTCTTAATTCATCATTTTTGTTATTCTCTATGGTATTCCTTGCCACTTGCTCTTTGTCTTGTATTGAAAAATTGGTGTGTTTCTTTGTTGCTTTACCCTCCATCACTGCTTTTTCAATTGTATCAAGCAAGTGTTTCTTCTTTTGGTTGTTTCCTCCATACAAATTACATGTTCTTGAGTGCTCACTATCATGTGATTTTGATCCTTGTTGTGTTTTTTCTAGTACAAGACTACATCCTTTTTTGTTATTTCCTTTTTTTCTTGGTGTTTGAGTTGGATCAGTTGGCTTCTCCTTATTAAGTGTCCTAGTAGGCATAACTTATTTCCTATCACAAAATTCTATCTATGGATGTGATCTCAAAATGGGGATCCCCCTTGTATTAAAAGTAATATATTCAAATCAAATTATTGAATTTATGCCAAAAATTTAGTTATCCTATTTTTCACATCCCCCAATGTGTCCATAGCTTCCTCAACTTCCTTGTCCATGGCCACAATTTTTGGAAACTCTAATATTTTAGCCTCTTGTTGCTTTGTTTCTTGTTCTTGAATTTTATTTACATATTATTCCATTTTACCACATGTTTCTTCTATGGCCTATTGTGGGGATTCTCCTATTTTTCCCTTTTTTTTTAGATCAAAATTATCCTTTATGGTGATGTATCCTCCTATGAATCTTCACTAGGTACATCATCTAGTAGATCTTTCCTCAATGTTGTTTTTATTATTTTTACCAGAGTGATTTTCTTTGACTGTGGCTTTGCATTCATCCACCTTAATATTGTTGGTGCCAACTCTAGTAATTCTCATGGAGGATCCATTCTTGGAATCTCTATTTATGTTTGCATAACAACATTCAATAGAAAACCAACAACATGAAATACTATTTAAAAAATATTTTTGCTTCGTATCAAGAAAGTCTTAATGCCATATGAGAGGTGGGATGCCTAGTCATAGGCTTCATCAACTTCCACTCCTTTCATATATGGTATCATCAAGATGATAAATTCTAAATTCCTATTATCTATATAGTATTTCCATTATGATGTTCATGGTGCATTCCAGCTCATCATTCAACTTCTACTGCTTTACTCCTTCACTCTTGTGTAGCATTAGTTTTTATAATTTTTTTTGCTTGAGGTCCATCACATCCTAAACTAACTACCTATTGTAGTTGGAATTCACTATATCTTTCACCATCTATACTCCTTTATTAAGTAGCCTAAATGTTCTTCTAAATTTTCCTGCGAAATAGAAAACCACTAATGTTTGGTCACCCACTCATATTTACTTGCATTCTATTATTAATGATAAGTTTATAGCATTTAAATTAGATAATCTTTGAAAACATACCTATCAAATATTGGCACCTATAAAATAAAATTGCTCTTTCCTCTTGAAACTTCTTCCACAATGGGTGATTCTTTGGGGTCTTCTCCCATCACATCTGATAATATTCTCTAGTTGAGTTTACCCATGTTATATATTTCATGGGTATCTTTTCCTTTTCATAAATGTTGTCTCCTACTCTATGTCATGATTGCCTCTCTTGGCATAATACCATGTCTAAATCATAAAATTATTCACTCATTCTTTAACAGGCTTCATGACTATATCTCATTCTTCCTTATAACACAGGCTCAACTAGAACTTTTCTATTGTGATTATCAAAGCACTTCGAAATATGCAAAGCCAAAATGATTTGATTAATATCAACTAACTAAGCTTTAGAAAATAAAGCTAGTTTAAATAGATTACATTGAAACTTCTTTAGCATATAATTCTCTAACGATACACGTTAATAGAAATGTGTAGTTAACTACTAACCTAGGCAGAGAGTTCTAACTAAACAACTAACCTAAATATCTAACTTAGGATATTTAGGTATTTACTCTAGGTTAACCAGTAGATATTTAGAACAGTAAATATCTCATGGTATGCAATAAAAAGTAAATGTAATAATCTATGTAGTATAATGCAATATACTACCTATTTTACCCTAACATCCCCCCTTTATTACATTACTTTGATATACAAATTCTACTTTGAAATAACTCAAATTTGACACGTCCAAGTGCCTTTGTGAAGATGTTAGCAACCTGTTCATCGATGGGAATGTATTGGAGCTTGATCCTGTGTTTAGGAACTTCATCATGAATGAAATGATAATCTGTGTCAATATGCTTTGTGTGTTCATGATGGAATGGATTCTTGACCAAGTTCAAAACACTTGAGTTGTCACAAAATATGTGAATAGGAAGTTTCTTTGGTAGGCCCATGGTAGCCAAGATGTGACTTAACCATATCACTTCACACACAGCTCCACGTGTAGCATGATATTTTGCCTTAGTTGAAGATAAAGCAACCACTTGTTGCTTTTTACTATGCCATGAGACAAGACCAGATCCAAGATGAAATACATATCCTGATGTTGATTTTCTATCATCTAGGGATCCAACATAGTCAGATTCAGTGTAAATCTATAAGAAGAATGAGTTATTCTTCTTATACTCTAGACCATAATCTACACTACTCTGAATGCAGTGAAGAACCCTCTTACCTGCTTACCAGTGAGAGACCTTTGGTTCCTGCATGAATCGAGAAATATAGTTTACAACATAAGTAATTTTTGGTCTAGTATTGGTCAGATAGATGAGGCTTCCAATCATCTATTGATATAGTGTGCCATCTACCTATGGTGAGTCATCATACCATGATAACTGAAGCCCTAATTCCATCGATGTTGCTTTGGGCTTACAATCAGTCATACAATATTTTTCTACTAAAGTCTTGGCATACTTTTTCTGAGTCACCCTAAGATGATTCTTCTTCTATTCTATCTCAAGGCCAAGACAGTAGTGGAGAAGTCCAAGATCTATCATATCAAATGACTCTTTCAAGTCATCCTTCATAGCATTAATAAATTTATCTAAATTTCCAGTGATGATCAGATCATCTACATACATTACAAGAATTACTATTTCAGAACCTATGTTCTTGATATATAGATTTGCATCTGATGGACTTCTCTTAAATCCGTGTTGCAGTAGGTGACTATCCATTTTGATGTACCAAGCTCTTAGGGATTGTTTTAGCCCGTATAATGATTTGACCAACTTACAAACTTTTTGTTCATGGCCTTCCTCAGAAAATCCTAGAGGTTGAGTCATGTACACCTCTTCTTTTAAGTCACCATTTATAAAGGCACTTTTTACATCCATCTGATGTAATTTCCATTCGAATTGTGTTGCCATAGCACAAAGAACTCGAATGGTGGTCATCCTTTCTATGGGAGAAAAGGTTTCCTCATAATCAAGGCCTTCCTTTTGAGCATAGCCCTTTGCCACAAGATGGGCCTTATGCTTGTCTATGGTACCATCTACCTTATATTTGACTTTGTAAACCCATTTGCATCCTATGGGCTTCTTTCCTTTAGGCAAATCGACCGACTTCCATGTTTTGTTTTTAATGAGGGATTTATGTTCAGCATCCATAGCTGCCTTCCACTGAGGCTGACTAAGTGCTTCATCAACTATAGAAGGTTCATTTTCATCATATGAAGACATGTAAACCCTCTCCTCATCAATTTCCATATCATTTCCACTTTCTAAATCTCTATCAACATAAAGCTCTTGAAAATCTGCACAAAGATCATCAACTGAAGTAGATGCTTATGTCGTTCTCTATCGAGACATGCTTCGTGTCTTTGGATGATTGAGAGTGAGATCTGGTGGTGAAGTGAGTTTGGAATCTCTCATAGTACTTGTATACCATTTAGGAGGCTTTTTTTGTTGTGGAGGAGGAAGTGGTTGTTGCTTCTCATCATCCAGGTATACTGATGTAGTGTTAGATGTGAAAGCTTCATCAAACACTACATCTCTACTAACATGTATTTTCTTGGTGAATGGATCTATCAATCGATAGCATTTTGAGAATTCATCATATCCAAGAAAAACACATTGTAGGGTCTTCTCATCTAACTTCTTTCTTTTCTCCTTAGGTATATGCATAAAATCCTTACACCCAAATACTCATAGATGAGATATGGAGGGTTTCCTTCCACTCCATGCTTCCTAAGGAGTCATACCTTCAAGAGCCCATGTGGGTGCCCTATTTAGAAGATATACTACAATTTTTATAGCTTCAACCCAGTAAATGTGCTCAATATTGGCTCCCTTAAGCATACATCGAACCATTTCCATAATGGAACGATTTCTTCTCTCAACAACTCCATTTGACTAAGGAGAATAGGTTGTTGTTAACTGTATTTTTATCCCATATTTTTGCAAAAATGAGGAAAATTATTTTGATGTGTATTCCCCCCCTCGATCTAAATGGAGGGTCTTTATGAAACATCCTGATTCTTTCTCAACAAGCTTCTTGAACTACTGAAAATAGTCAAATGCTTCAAACTTCAACTACAATAAGAAGACCCACATTTTTCTTGAGTGATCATCTAAAAACAATTGAAAATGAATTTTTCCTCCACAACTAGTAGACATAGGACCACATAAATCTATGTGAACTAACTCCAAAGGTACCTTAGCTCGAAAGGAGCTAGGTCCAAAAGGTACTGTATGTTGCTTTCCTGACAAGCAATCTGAGCACACTGGCAAAGTAGATGAAATAGTAGGTAGTCCTTTCACCATTTGATATTTATCGAGTTCTAGTAAATAGCCTAAACTTAGATGCCCAAATATCTTATGCCATAGAGAAGTGGCCTCTTTTGTGGTTACTACCATTGTAATATGTGTAGAGGTAATTGCATCTAAGATAAAAAAACCATGTTTGTATGAACCTATTGCTATCTATTTTCCTTTCTAAGTGATAAAGCAATGTTTCTTTTCTTTGTCCACTTTGAAATTGACATTCATGTTATTGTCTAGGATTTGTGGAATTGAAAAGAGATTATTTTCCAATCCTGGTACATAAAGAACTTTTTGAATCTTACATTCTCCATCTGGAAGGGAGATAGAAACACTTCCTTCTCCCTGAAATTTATAGGTCTGATCATCAACAATGGTTATCGATCTACCTTCTTGAGCCTCAAATGTTTCAAACCAGGACTTATTGCTAGTCATATGTTTACTAGCACCTAAATCTATGTACCAAACAGTATCCTTTTGAGGGGAATTTGTATGTGTCATGAGCACTTTGTGTGCTTGTTCAGAGTTTGAACTAGAATATTTAGTGGCAATATGTCCTTGTTGTTGCTTATTCTTGTTCTTTGGTTTACCTTTGCCTTTATTTTGTCCTTGTTCATTGGGTAGTTTTTTCCTAAACCAACATCTTTTGGTTTCATGAGTGTCTTTATCACAAATTTTACAATACTACTTCTTCTAAATTTTTTTGCCTTTACCCTTGTCTTTGTTAGAAGAAGATCCTTTCTATTGATTCCACTTTTTCTTGCCACTTTGCTTGTTTGAGAAAAGTGCATTGGTGGATGCCTCATCTCTTTGGATTTGATTAACTTCTTCAGTTTAAAACAAATTTACCAACTCTACAAAAGTCATTGTCCTTCCAGAGACTTGTAGTGAAGTGATCAACATTCTATAGGAGTCTGGAAGAGCCCTTAAAATGATAGAGGTTAGGACATTGTCTTCCAATTTTTCTCCTAAGGCTTGCAGTTTTGTTTTTATATTTGTGACTCTACAGAGGAATAGCTCTATTGTCTCTCCATATTTCATATGAAGAGTATGAAGCTGTGTTTGAAGGTTAAGAATTGTTGATTGATTATTTCCTTCAAATATGGTTGCTAAGGCATTCCATGCCTCCTTACCATTTTTAGCTTCACTTATATGAGGTTGTATGTCATCAATAATAGCTAGCAAGATCAATAAGGAAAGTCTTTTATCCTTTTTATCATATGTTGTCTGATCTACTCCTGCTGATGTGGGTCTAGAATCAGTGCCATCCACTATTTCCCACATCTCCTCTATAGTTAAAATGGCTTTCATCTTAGTTTTCTAGGCATAATAATTTGAACCTTTGAGCATTTGGCTCTCATTGAGATACTTGTTGATCATGGCCATGGTGAAGGTTTCAAATTGATATGACTAAGATGACTTTATCTTGCAGTATACCCTCAAAAGAGTATATGGAAGATTTTAATTTGCTCTTTAAGATATTTAATGGCACCTGCATTAACACCCTTAACAAGGGATGAAAAGTTTGAGGATTTTAAGCCAAACAAATAGAGCAAATTAAAGGGGTAGGTTTTGAAAGACTTCTAATTTTGCTCTCTAGGATATTTAATGGCACCTGCCTTAACACCCTTCAAGAAGGATGGAAAGTTTGAGGAAATTAAGCCAAACAAAGAGAGTGAATCAAGGTGTTTAAATTTTGACCTTTGATGGAGAGTAAAAATTGACTTGTGAAACCTGTGCAAGGTGTAGCATGATTTTAGTGAAATTTGGGTTTCTGAAATGCTCTTCAATGTTCTTATGATTGTTTTTAATTGCACACAAAAAACATGATGGTTAGTGCAATAATAAAAAAAAATGAGAGCAACCCAAATTATTATCACTATAGGTGTCGGATGCAACCAAAAATGCACCTAGTATAGTCAATTTTTAAGAAAAGGTGTCGAGTACAATCAAGAATGCACCTTTCTTGCTTTGAAATATCCCCCCTTTCTCTTTACAATTTTGCAAAAAATAGAATCACAAAATATGACTTCTATTCCCCCATTAATTTTTACAAAATTGAAAAAATTCGAGCACTCCTTTCAAGACAAGTCGACACACGTCCCATGTTTGAAAGGCTTCCAGACCATTTGACACACGACTTTGGTTTATTGTCTTCAACACTCAAGCATGAGGATCAAGAAAATAGGTTCAAAATATTTCTCAAGTTTACAACAAAAATTGCAATTTTATGTCTTATGTCTCCTTTGTGAAGGAGAAAACAAAAGCAATGTGATTTTGTTGTAAAGATAATGACCTATGTTCTTCCTCAATGTTGTAAATCTCTTTGTTTTGCAATAGAAGTTTGAGGTTCTATGTCTTTTTATCTCCAAAAAAGTGTGAAGAAAACTATAGAGCTTTGTGGATTTATTGCAAAAAATGTTGAAGAAGGCCTTTTGATTTTGCAAAAAAAAATGTTCCTATGTCTTTTTATCTCCAATTTGGAGAAAACACAAATGTGCTTTGGAACTTTTAGTGCAAAAGAATTTGGTTTAATTTTAAATATTTCTAAGTTCAAAAAAGGCTAAAAAATAGTTTTTTTTTAGAGATGAAAATCCTTTATAATGAAGCAAAATTGTAAAAAAAAATCAATTAAAATTGTAAAAAATTGACTTTTATGCAACAATTTTTACTAAATTATAAAAAAATATCAAAAAAATATTTAATTAGCTTTTAAAAACTTTAGAAAAATAAAAAATTTGAATAAAAAACCAAATTATTTAAAAAAAACCTTTGCTTTTAGGGTAGGCGCGAGCTCGAACACGCGACCCGCCTGGCCCAAGGCGTCCGCCTTGGCCAACCAAGTTGTCGGCTGGCTTGATCGCCACAGGTTGCTATTGGATCTTAACTCCACTTGGCTCGAGGCAGAAAAAAAAAACTTTTCAAAACAAATCCGCCTGGGGTTTGATCGCGTGACCTGTGTCTTGTCATCGTCGAACGTTTGCCAATATACCCCGCCCATGTTGAGATGTGAAATGAGGCACGTTCATTTTGTAAACCCATAGGAATTATATATATTTTTAACTTTCGGGACATTGTCCCACATGCATCCTGAGCTCGCAAGATGTAGTGTTTAAAAATCCCAATGGTGGCCTTTGTTATTCGAATGCCTTCGAGCATTCAACAAAACCAATGTTTTGCCACCTATAGCAGCGAATGGAGGGAGATGCCATGTTAGGTTCAGCGGAGGTCCGATCGCCACGTCACACTAGCACAACTAGCCTCGATTCATGGGTCCTACCTAGAGGCTACCACATGGTAGGCACAGAGTGGGCAAGCGGCAGATCCATAAAATGCCTGGTCAGCACAGATGTGGCCTTGAAGATTATCTATGTGGTGCATGATGGATGCAGGCCATATGGATCAACAATGCTAGATCTGAGTCTATGCCTCGAGATCTATGCTCGAGGCTGTGTGGATCGATGATTGGTAGCAATCGACCATTCAACTTGTAGCAGTCGATCCGAGAGTCTTTGACCGTCGTGAGAATTGATTCTCATTCGTAGAGTAAGGGAGTCTTTGACCACCATGAGGGGAAAAATTGATCAACCAGCACTTCAAAAAAAAAGCGTGTCAAAAAAAATCGATCGGCCAGCACCTTAAGAATAGAGACCTTAGGTTTCATGCAGGGGAAATAGTCTCCAGGTTAGGTGGAATGAGCAAAGCTCGCCTTAGCCACCCCGATGAATGATACCAATGTGATTATCAAAGCACTCTGAAATATGCAAAGCCAAAATGATTTGATTAATATCAACTAACTAAGCTTTAGAAAATAAAGCTAGTTTAAATAGATTACATTGAAACTGCTTTAGCATATAATTCTCTAACAATACACGTTAATAGAAACGTGTAGTTTACTACTAACCTAGGCAGAGAGTTCTAACTAAACAACTAACCTAAATATCTGACTTAGGATATTTAGGTATTTACTCTAGGTTAACCAATAGATATTTAGAACAGTAAATATCTCATGGTATGCAGTAAAAAGTAAATGTAATAATCTATGTAGTATAATGCAATATACTACCTATTTTACCCTAACATCTATGTTGCTCCATGCAACAAATTCCTTCCAAAACTATCAGCTTTTATACATTTTGATGACTAGGTACTTATCATAATTGCATGGTAGTTTCTCGATGTCAATCTTAGTTGACACTATTTCTCTTGTTATAGTATTTTCGATGACACCCTCTTTATGGCACTTCCAAATTGTAGTTCTATAGATGGTGGCACTTTTTCCAATGGTAAAATTTCTACTATAGCCTTCCAAACAATAATTTGTGCCCTTATATGGTGCCTTCATATGGAAAATCCTTTGACTATTGGTCTTAGTCAAAACTCTCAAGTGGAAGCTTCTCTATCTCTCTAGATGGTAACTCCTCTAGCTCTCCACCTCTAACGACACTTCTAGATGGTAGTTTCTTTTGCTTCTTCTTTGTATAACTACAATTGCTTTGAGAAATTGTTACCCTTTTGTATGGTTAATTATTATGGAATTTTTTTTATCATCCTCTTCAAATGTATGGCCTTCCCATATTTCATCTGGTTAAATCATCTCTTCACCTTAGAGCATAGGTACTTCTAGTCCTTTCTTATCCTTTCATGTAAAAAACCCTTGCCTATTATTCAAATTCCACAATTCCATCCGCATCATTTTCAATATTTACAACCTCCTAAGGCATCCATATCGACATCTACAAGCTTCCTCTAGCATCTGCAATATTCCTCTACATCTTCAATTGCATTGTGCATATACCTTCCTAATCGCCTCTATTTATGATTTTTCCAAAACTAAATTCCACCCATACAAATTATTATCCAACTACCACTATATATCTCAATTGAAATATGATCACCACCTCATCACCCTACATGCAAGTGATGGTGCTTCTATTTTTATCTTTTTCTCTTTTTTATTTTTTTATTATTTTTTTATTTTTTAAATTTTTATTTATATACTATACAATGGATGACTTCCACATATCATCATATTCATACAATTCATACTATTATGAAAATTTAGACATCAACTACATATTCTATCAACAATGCATGCTCCAGTATTCTCTGATAATGATCTTCCTTGTATGTCATCTTATAACTACAATTCCATGTCATCTACCCAGCCTCCTAATAATAATTTTTAGTTTGGTTCTTCTCTAGATGGTTTTTGGCTTCCTCATCCTCATTAATTATTTGATGATCTATTTTATGACATCCTATAATCCTATCTTCTTTATGGTCATATTCTCTTCTGTTGACCTACAAATTAAAACCTATCATCGTGCTCAGTTGTAGATGTTGATGAGGCCTAGAAATGCCTCAATCATAGCATATTTTGAACATTGAAACTGCCTAAAAACTCTTGTGTTTAATATGATATGCTAGTTAAGTTGATTTAATATGTTGTGTATTAACTGTTTGTATGATCAATGTGTTATAAATACTATATTCTGATTTTTATAGTTTTTGCATAGTTTTATGTTACTTTGTCATGACTTGCTAAATGAGAAGTATGTTTAGGTTGATAGTAGCACTTCACTAGTTTTGTTTTGATGTGTTTTAAGCATTTATTTATCTAAATATAGCAAATAGTGCAAGCAAACTGTTACTGTGCAATAGAAACTAGTTTTCCAATGTAAATTCCATCCAGCTGCCAATGAATGGCAAGGCATGGAATTCACACATGGAGAGAGATGAAGGCTATTGCAATATGATCCTGAGAGCTAACCCACCTGAGAAATGTAGATGAAATCACTTGAATAGCACATAGTTATTCATTCCAAATATCTTTGGAATGAGTAGACATCTTCAAAATGAGAAATACAGTCTCTTCGGAATGAGCGGACATCTTCGGAATGAGAAATATAGTCTCTTCGAAATGAGCCACTTATCTTCGAAATGAGAATAGAAAGCTCTTTTTGACTTGTTGACTAATTTTTGATGATGGAAAAAGGGAAAGAAGGTTGAAAAGGTTAAAGGAAAATATCTCCCATCTGAATTTGTCGTCCTTGTTGTCCAAAGCCACCATTCATAGAAAAGATCAATTTTGATCCTCTTCTAGGATAAACCCAGGAAATGCTGCAACATAATAGGAATAGATCTGTAAGATAGAAATGAGATATTCTCAGTTTGTAAATATATTTTAGGATATCTATAAATAGATAGCTCTCGTACAGGTTGAGATAGGTAGGGGAAAATAAGCAAGAAGTATAATAATAATAAAATAGCAGAAAAGTGACTGTTATAGTCCTGTAATAGGGTTTTTAGCAGCAATACTGTAATTATGTTCTTGAATCAATAAAGTGCACTAATTTTTCTATTTATGTTGTTGTGAATGAGTGTGAGTAAGATCTAGAGAGAGAAAGACTCATACCTTCTTCTGGACAAGGAGGCTGGCCACTTCCAGACCTAGGAGGAGGACTAACAATAGGTTTTTATTCTAATTTTGCTGCAGTAGAATAAGTTGTAAAACTTGTCATTTCATTTCCTTGTAAATAGCTAACAGTCTTTGCAATCTTATTTTATTTCATTATTAAGATGATCTTGTGATTAATGATAGGTTTTTTTGTAATCTCCATTTTTAGCAAGCTTTCAAATTACTGTAGATTGTCATTTCCAAAATTTACTATTTTTTGTAATTTACTGCATTTTATGTTTTGCTATCAATCCCTGCACAGAAGATTGACAACCTTCTATTAGAGAGCATTGACAGGACTTCATTTCCATGTTATAATCAAGTTTCCATTACTGCAAAATTAAATAGACTTCCTTTCTGCAATCATAATTAGATTTCTAATTCTACAACTATAACTAGGGAGTTATTTCTGCAACATAATTAGATTTCATTCTGTAATTGTAACTAGGATTTCATTTCTGCAGTTAGTAATTAGTTTCCATTCCTGCAATTAGATTAAATTTTAATTTATGTAATTTAGAGATAAAATGTCCTAAATCCCCCACACAATCGGTTTCACCAATAAGACCTGTTGCTCCCAAATGACCTAAGTTATAGCCCTATTCACTCCTTCCGCAAATAGCCTTGTACACTGCCCTGGATTGACAAATTCATTGAGAATTAATGATGTGCATAACAACAACGCATCATTTTAGTGTCGTTTCTGAGGAATAGTGTTGCTATAAGGTGACAACAGTCCAATAGTTGTTAATTAGACTAAGCTGTGAAAAATCAAGATAAAATCTGAATATAACAGCTGGTTAAAGTAACAACTATTGACCTATAATTTATGTCATTCAATAGTAAACATGAATGAGTAAGCCTAGGGATGAAAAATGTAGAATTACTCAAAAGTATCCCTGGATTGTTCCATTAAGAAGATATTCATGCCTAAGGGGTGAATCACCTATGTTTGAACTATCAAAAAAATTGAAATAAAAATTGTCAGCTTCATCATCATTAGAACATCCTAAGAAAGAAAAATCATCAGACTCATCATCAATAGAGGATTTCGGACCTCTTAAGAGTGAAATTTGGATAGGTTTAACTATTCCCAAGGAACAAGAAACTATGGCAGAGAGAGGCAATCTAGATGGGGATGGCCAACATGGCTATGTCCATAATGAAGGAAATTATCAAGATATGCCCCAACATTCCAGAACATTTGAATATATTATCTATTTGAATCCAACACAAAACTCCCCCATGAAAACCATTTCACCTTCAATACATCCAACCTTCTGAGGTGTTGTATCTGAATATCCTGATCAGTTTTTGTTTGAATTCAAAGTAGTGTGTCAAACCTATGACTATGTAAATGACAATCAAAAACTTAAGGTTTTTCCCTCAACACTCAAGGACTCAACATTACGTTGGTTCATGAGCTTAGAGCCAAATTCCATCCGAACCTAGGATCAAATGGAAACTATGTTTTTAGACAAATATCAAGAGTATTGTCATGTAAGGAACATGAAAGATGAGTTATTCAAGATTAAGCAGGAAGATGATGAAACATTAGAAGACTATCTTGATAGGTTCTCCTTTTTTCAAAGCAGATGTGCACTTGTAGAACCTGAGTTATTCAAAACCATATTTTTGAGAGGATTACAAGATGAATCCAGAGAAGTATTGGATTTGATGGGAAAATGGGATGTAAATACTCTCAATAATGAGGAAATTGTGGATCTCTATAGGAATTACTCTTGCACTAAGCAAGTAAGAAGAAAAAAGAGTACAAATGGCACTGATGTGAAGGACCTAATATAGGAACTTGTAAATTTTAAAACTGATATTCTGGTGCAATTGAACACAACTTTGGGAGAAATTTTTGCAAAAGCAAAAACCATAGAACCTTTGGTAATTTATTGCCCAAGATGTAGAAATAAACATGCTTTGCAAGAGTGTCCTTTGAATAAAATGTCTATCTCAGCCATTTGTAGTATCTATTCGAAGAAGCATTTGATTAATAAAAGCCACCAGCTACCACAACTCAAAACTGTGTTAGAGAGTCAGACTGAGGAACTCAACTATTTTGGACCAAAACAGGGGGAAATTTCTCTCAGTACCAAAATCACCCTTGTTTTCCTACAAATTTGGGGTATAATCCTTGGACTATGCCTTGGGGACAATTAGAACCACCCCAATGTCCTTGGAATTATTCTTAATGGACAAATTCCCAAGAATGGCCACAAACAAGTTGGAGTAATCTAGCCTAGAATCAGAATCAGAATAACCCATCATGGAATCAAAACAACCCACCCTAGAATCATAATTAGACTAATCCACATTGGATGTAAAATCAACCATAGTGGAGTCAGCAATACCAGTCCTATCCAAGGCAGCAAAGAAATCAAGGTCAAAATCAGCATTTGATGCCTGCACCTAATCAAAAATTTTAAGAAAAATAGAACCAAACACAACAAACACAATAGGTGAAACATCCTCAACTTCCATCTCAACCATTCACTAATCCAAACAACATGAGATAGGCATCCCCTGTCTATGTGGCTGAAGCTGAAGAAAATGCTGAAATAAATGTTCTTGATTGTAGTAACATCCAACTTCATTCAAGAAAAGTTGTACCTAAACCTGTTTCAACTAAAATAAAGAAAAATGAAAAGCAAGAACCTTTGGAACCAGTTAGAGTTAAACCAACAACAGAGAAAGAAGAAGAAAAAATAGAACCACAGGCAGAACAATTACCTTCATCAAGGATAATTCCATATTCTAAAAGATTCAATACCACAACAAAAAATTTTGAGTCAGACCTGGTCAAGGAACTTATAAAGTTAACTATATCATTTCCCTTATTGCAAGCCATTAAGGATATACCAGTGATTAAAAGTATTGTCCGATATTTGTGCATTAGAAGAGCAGGAAGAAAAAAGAAAGCATTTCCCAAGACTATTTAGGTTGAAGGAAAGATAGCTGATCTCTTGTCCAAAAAACTAGTACCTCCAAAGTATAGTGACCCAGGGAGTCCAGTTATCATAGTTACCATAGGCTCAGTACCAATATCAAATGTCTTAGTAGATCTAGGAGCTGCAATAAATGTTATGACCAAGGACATAATGAAATAATTACAGCTCAAACATCTTAGTCCCACATTTATAGTTTTAGAAATGGTTGATAGGTCAGTTGCAAAACCTAAAGGTATCATTGAAGATGTCCCTATAGAAGTCTCTTCTTGGGAATTCCCTGCAGATTTTTTGGTTTTACAGCCAAGAAATTTAGCACATGGATATCCCATCATTTTGGGAAGACCTTGGCTTGCAACTGCAGCAGCCTTCATAGACTGCAGATCTAGAAAAATGGTATTGATCTAAAAAATGGTATTGATCTAAAAAATATCTCTTTGTATCCTCCTACAAGACCCTCTAGTAATTTTTTAGTTCAGTTATGGTTTCCTTACTCAGATGAAGAACCAGAAGAGGTTATTTCCACACTAGCCACCTTGGTAGTAAGGGAACACATAGAAGACCTCCATGATACATAAACTTTAGAGAATGAAACTATCCTAATGAATGTTCTACATGAACAAGGGTTAGAAGAGGAAGCAGTAAATATCCATCAATTATTAGGGAATGAGGAGAACCAAAATTTTGAAGGTAAGCCATTTGTACTATCATAGGAAACATATGTTTCACTACCACATGGGTGGCACCATCACCTGATTTTCCCTTCTCACTGTTCCATATAGGATATGATTCCATTAGAAATAAATGAAACATAAACTTCTTATTTCCTTCCATCTCATCATTTGCCTCTTAACTCCCTAATCACCAAGTATGAAGAAGTGAATTCAGTCCTTCCAAATACAAAACAAATAGAAGTCCAACCAGGAAAATTTTTGAACATTAACAACTGGCTTACTAGGGAAGAGAAAGAAAAATTGATAACTATTTTGCATAAGCATGTTCATGCTTTTGCTTGGGACTACAAAGACATGTCAGGGATTCACCCTAATATATGCACCCACAAGATTTATACTAAATAATTCAAGCCAGTAAGACAACCCCAGAGAAGACTGAATCCTACCTTGAGGGATATTGTAAAGGAAGAAATTAAAAAACTTCTGGAGGTAGGATTCATTTACCCAATTTTTGATAGCCAGTGGGTCTCTCCATTGGTTATAGTTCCTAATAAAAATAGAAAAATGAGAGTATGTGTAGACTATAGAGAGTTGAACAAAGTGACATACAAAGACCATTTTCCATTACCTTTCATAGATCAGGTGTTAGATACCCTTGCTAGAAAGAAATACTTTTATTTTCTTGATGGATTTAGTGGGTATAATCAAATTCAGGTTGCACCTGAAGATCAAGAGAAAACAACCTTTACCTGTCCATGGGGAACATTTGCCTATAGGTTTTTATCTTTTGGTTTGTGTAATGCCCCAACAACATTTCAATGAGCGGTCTTAGCATTTTTTTCTGATCTGACTACCAACAGTGTTGAGATATACATGGATGATTTCACAGTATGTGGACAGACTTTTGACTTTACATTAGAAAACCTTGACAAAGTTTTAACTTGCTATGAAACATATCATTTATCCTTGAATCCAAACAAATGTTTTATGATGATGAAGGAAGGAATAGTTCTTGGTCATCACATCTCTCTTCAAGGGATCCAGGTTGATCCAAAGAATGTGGAAATTATCAAGAATCTTCTTCCTCCTAAAACTCATACTGATGTCAAAATCTTCCTAGGACACATTGGTTTTTATCGTAGGTTTATTCCCAACTTTAGCACAATAGCCAATCCCATGTTTGCCCTATTGACTAAAGATTCTAAATTCTCCTAGACTATAAGGTGTCAGGAATCATTTGAAGCTCTGAAAGAGAAATTAGTAACTCCACCTATGTTAAGAGGACTTAATTGGACATTACCATTTCACATACAGAATGATGCTTCCAATACTACAATTGGAGTAGCATTAGGACAAATTGACAATGGTGAACACTATGCCATCTACTACATTAGCAATAATTTGACAAGAGTTGAGAAAAATTATACCACAACTGAGAAGGAATTCTTAGCTGTAATTTATGCCATCAACAAATTTAGGCATTACATCATAGGTTATCAAATATTCATTCACATAGATCACATAGCCATTAAGTATTTGATGAATAATCCTATGGTAAGTGCAAGAATTATTCATTGGTTATTGTTGCTACAAGAATTTGATATCACAATAATCAACGAACCATGAAAATCTAATGTTGTAGCAGATTTCTTGTCCAAGTTGCAAAACACAGAGGAAGGGGAATTAGTTGAGGACACTTTTCCTGATGAAAAATTATTTGCTATATCTTTCCAATCACCTTGGTTTGCAGATATAGCCAATTATTTGGTCACAAGGAAAGTTCCTCCACATTTCACTTCAAAACAGAAAAAAAAAATTGATCAAACAGAGTTCTTCCTTTGAGTGGATTAAGGGTATACTTTTTAAGTGTAGTCATGACCATGTGTTACGTAGGTGCATCTGAAAGGATGAGGTATATGATATACTTAGGGCTTTTCATGATGAACCCTCAGGTGGACACTATTCTATAAAAAGCACAATTAGAAAAATTTTAGGGACAGGATATTATTGGCCATCTCTTTAAAAGGATGTGAAAAAGTACATCAGGCATTGTGATGCATGCCAAATAATGGGGAAACCCACTCAGACAAATGAAATGCCACTACAGCCTCAATTGGTTTCAGAGCCATTTGAGAGGTGGGGGCTTGATTTTGTAGGACCTACTAATCCACCTTATCAAGGAAAGGTGCATATTCTAGTATGCACTGATTACTTGACAAAGTGGGTAGAGGTGTGTTCTTTCAAACATGTTCATGAAGAGAATGTCATCGATTTCTTGTATACTCAGATTTTTTAGATATTTGGAGCTCCACGGTCTATCACCACAAACCAAGGACCCCAATTTACATCTAAAGTTATTGAGGCTTTTACAGAATTATATGAAATCAAACATAGGAAATCATCACCTTACCATCCACAAGAAAATAGCCAGGTTGAGATAAGAAACAAAGAACTGGAACAAATCTTGACAAAAATAGTAGCTTTTCATAGGAGAAACTGGCTAGATAAATTACCTGAAACAGTTTGGGCTTACCATACTACTTGGAAATCCACTACTGGATTCACATCTTATGAACTAGTTTTTGGTAAAAAGCCCCTCCTACCTATTGAATTTGAGCTACTAACATTATGCACAACATTGGAAATTGGGATTAAATTGTCACAAGCACAGACGGACAGGATTTTACAGCTGAATGTATTGGATGAACTTTGGTTGGATGCTCTACACCAAACTGAAGTAATTCAGGAGCATAGGAAGCTGTGGCAGTCACATTCAGTAGAGGAAATTTTAGCAAGGATATTGGGCTTTGTTGTTTTATTCTCACTATGATGACTTCCTTGGAAATCTAATAACTAGATGGCTTGGACCTTACCAGATTGAAGAGGTATTTGACAATGGAGCAGCTCGTCTATCTCCTATTGATGGGTCACAAAGAAAGTTGGTAGTGAATGGACATCGCCTCAGGGTGTACCATACACCTCTTACTAAATAGGAATTCTTGCAATAGCTTGATAGTTTGGATGCACAATAGGTGGAAGAGATTCCCTCTTCCACTTCAATAAAATCAGCATGATCATGGATTTCAAGAAAAGCAAAAAAATAAACAAAAATCAGAAAACAAAAAGATGAATAAATTTTTATTGTGACTTCCTTCATGGGCATGATTTTAGGGAAATCATGAATTCCTTCACAGGCATAATCAGAATAAAAAAAAAATAGAGAGAAAAGCAAAGGTAAAAAAAAAAAACAAGAAAAAAAAAGAGAGAAAAATGAATAGCTCAATAGTAAAAACCTTTCCTAAGGCACTACTGAGTTGGTATGCATGAAAACCATTTTTTTGGCATGCATAACCTTGAAAATTTCTAAATCATCATTGTATAAATTCACCAACTGCACTTGTTTTGAAATATTGTAGAAAATCTCAGTAGAACATCAATAGAAGCAGTCATTCTTCAAAACTTGCATTAACTTGTTTTAATCAGGTATATATTTCTTACATTTCTTCATTGTAAATGATTGGTATGTAGTATATAACAATTAACCATTAGCATAAAAGGTATCCATAAGATTTGGCATCTTTAAAACATGTTTTGAGAAGGAAAATATTGGTTTCTGCCTAATCTTCGAAATGAGAATGCCAAAAATAGTGTTTGCTATCTTCTTCAGAATGACTGTTGTATTGTCTTCGGATTGAAGTTTTTTTATATTAACTGTTGTATTGTCTTCGGATTGAAATTGTCTTTGGAATGACAGTAGAATGAATGTTTCACTTTGTCTTCGGAATGAAGCTTTATCTTAGAAATGAGGAATTGTCTTTGCAATGAAGCATGATCTTCAGAATGAGGACTTGTCTTCGAAATGAAAATTTATCTTCGAAATGAGGAATTGTTTTCACAATGAAGCATAGTCTTCGAAATGAGCATTCAACATGATATTTCCACATGGCATCCAAGGAGGGGGAAAATATACGATCGGTAGAATCCTTTGACTGCATATGATAAATGACATGTGTTAGTTGAGATGTGATTTGTCTTATCTTGCACCCATTAAGGAAGTACCAATCATGAGGAAGTGACCAACAACATGCCATCATTTTTCAATGCTGATAATCATGCACATGATAAATCTGTGGGAAAAATAGATGAGCTAAAAACAAATGATGTGGATCTGACGACAAGGACATCTGTGAAATCATTAAAGGACAGGTGTTCAGAGCAAAAATAGAGATGTGTGACACCCTTCCTTTCAAAGACATAATTACTAATGCAAAATTATTACGAGGTATAGTGTTGATATTGCAGTTCATTTCAAAGAAGACAAACAAGGCAATTGAAAACCTGAAAACAAACCCTGCAAGTCTGCAAGAACTAGAAACCAATGATCCAGTGGAAGAGTAGTAGCAGAGGTGAGTAGTTTTTAACATACCAAAATAGAAAAATGGGATGAAAGAAAAATATGGAACCAGTAGATACCACCCACCTTCGAGAAAATCCAAAAGTGCTACAAATTTTTGAAGATGGAGGGCTTATGCCATTTTCAGATAAATTTGATGGGTCCTCTGAATATTTGGTCGGCATGTTCGCTCACACTTTCAGAAATAACTGGGCACACATTAAAAACATGACAATTGAGGTAACCCCTGAATTTTTAAGTCAAATTACTGAGCTTCCATTAGAGGGTCTTAAAATTTCTAGAACTGATAAAAATACACTGGAAAATGTAGTTAGTCAATTTCTGGAAGAAAATGATAGGGATCCAGAATACTTAATAAACAACAATGCATGCAAGGGGGTAAAAAGGGCTAGCCTACAAGAACCCTGGAATGAAGTGGCAACATGGGTAGTAAAATTTTTAACCTATGAAGGGCAATATGTACTTTTATCAGGGCATCATTTCAAAATTTTGAACCACCTAAGACATGGTAGGCAACAGCCAGAAGTTAGGGTAAATATTCCCTTGTATCTATACCAGGAGTTGAAAAATATGGCAAAACGATATCAAGAAGGAAAAGGGAGCCCTCGCCACCATGGTCTTATTAAATTAGTCTTCCAGCATCATTTTAGAGGAAACCCTAGAAGCTTTGATAGGTTTTATTCTACTTTGAATGATGTAGTTTTTGGAAGAGAGGATGAGGAGGAAGAAGAAACAGATTCTATCACAGATGCTATTACAGAGGAGGAAACACACCCAACAGAAGCAACAGAGCACCTTTCTCCATATGCTTCAACCTCACAAGCTAAGAAACAAAAGAAGAGGGCCTAGAACCGATAGTCGAAAAGAAAAATAGAAGAAAGTTCATTTTTTTGAAGATGTTGTTGATCTATTAGAATAGGGGAGTGAAGTTCCTATAAAAATAGGGGAAAAGACAACAAGGGAAATAGAAGCACTCCCACCAGAATCTAAAACTATCCCCACAGCCCCTGTTGTCACCAGAAAATAGGGCAAGAAGAAAAAATTTGCATCAGGAAGTAGGAGGTCTACAAGACTCCACTTGAGAGAAATAAAAGAATAGGTGATAGAATAAGAAAGTGGATAAGGCAGTTCGGATGTTACAGAAGTGCAACCAAACCCTGAATATTTTTTAGAATTCCCTAAATAAATGATTGAGGAAGATATTGGGCAAGATAGTTTTGAAGTTGCTAGAATTCAATAAGCCACAGAAGATGTGGATGCAATCATAGATAGTTTCATGGAACCTCCTAAACAAGAGCAGACAACTGAAGCAGAAGATGAGATAGTTGTTGAGCAACCAACTACAGATGATTTGTCTGCATCAGATTCTAAATCAGAAATAGAGAAGGTGAACATCATAGAATAGCTAAGAGTAGTAAAAAGTGTTATCAAAACATAAACTAAATGGATTGAATAAAAAGAAAATATCATTGAAATATAGGAAAAGAAGATTGTAGAATTATAGTAGGAAGTGGCAGAATTGAGGAAGAGGTCATCACGATCGAAGAACGTACCAACTGTATCTATTGATGAGAATAATTTGGCTCAGTTACTTATGGTATTATCTAGGGCAGATGACTCTTTTACTTTGATTGAGGCGTCTAAAACTTTGAATAAATACATAGGTGTTCATTCTGAAGCAGTGCCCTTTCATTCTGAAGAAGTGCCCTTCCATTCTGAATCATTGCCTTCTCATTCTAAAGATGCTCCAAAATTTATAAAAAGCATAAAAAATAATATTGGAGATGAGTCATAGTAGGAAACACCAACACAAGAGTAGTTTAAATAGCAACATGCAATTGTTCAAGTAAGTACTCCTTCAAATGAGTTTTTTGTGTTTAAAACTCTTATACCTTCAATAAAAGTAAAGGATAAGGGAGTACAAGTAGATTTTTTGTCTAATGACCAACCAATGTTAATAACAGAAAAAGGGATACAAGTAGAATTATTATCAAATGACCAACCAGTGGAAGTAGCAAAAAAAAAGGTTCAAGTAGATCTGCTACCCAGATTTCCACTTGTAGTTAGACCACCCAATACTGTATCCCCAGAGCAATATAATACAAACATAGCTAGTTGGATGATCAGATATGAAAAACTTGCCACTAAAGTTGAAAATTTTAAATTGGAAGGTAAACAGTTAGAAGCAAAAGAAACAGAAATCAAGGCATTGAATGAAAAAGTGACTGATTTATGTCAGATTGCTAAGTTTTTGGTCCAATTCATACAGTCGGCCAGATTTTATAGTCTCATTCTGAGGATAAATATCTCAGATGGCAAGTCATGAGGATTAGCTTAGGTCTCCCATACAAATTGGACACAACTGCAAATTTCTTAGAAGCCTATTTTGACAGCCCTGTAGAATAGAAAAATCTCTTATTTGAATTATTTTTACACAGCTTCTTTATTCTAGAAGAGGTAGAGTTTCACCCTCAAATTTACATAGGAGATTTTCAACTGAGAGCATTCATGTCCACTTTACAAAATCAATTTTACTGGGACCAAGAGAAAATACAAAATAAAGAAATTGAATTAAGAGCTGAATTGTTAGTCAGAGCAGTTCAGCCAAATCATCCACTTATCACCAGATAGCATTTCACCATGATGAACAAGGAAGATGTAAAAAGGATGTACTTGAGCAATTTGAGGGACTGTGTGACCAAATTCCAAAATTTTTGTAATGATAGTTTTGTTCCAGCATTATCATTTTGCAGAAACAGATGGGCAGAACTTTCCATTTCTTTACAAAAAATGGAACCTATCTCCCCCATTAACCTAGAATGGTCTAGAAGAATGGCAAAAGGAGTGATGCAACTGATTGAAATCATGCAACATCACTGGATAGGTCTCAT
Source organism: Wollemia nobilis (assembly GCA_028583015.1). Lineage (NCBI taxonomy): Eukaryota > Viridiplantae > Streptophyta > Pinopsida > Araucariales > Araucariaceae > Wollemia > Wollemia nobilis. The sequence goes on from JAQPPZ010017235.1 coordinate 23,022,588, forward strand.
ATTTAGGCTTCCAACCATCATTTCTCTAGTTCCCTTCTATTTTGAAGAAGATTCTCAACCTGATGATCAGTTTGAAGAATGGCTCAAAAACCTTTAGGAGAACAGGGGATATTATATAGGCACCAAATTGTTCTACAGATCATGGAATTTTAATATGGATATATGTGATTCTATAGCCCAACAGAATGCATGAGGACATGCATTAATATATGTTGGGGGGAAATGATGAGGCCTGGAAATGCCTTAATCATAGCATGTTTTGAACATTGAAATTGCCTAAAAACTCTTGTGTTTAATCTGATATGCTAGTTAAGTTGATTTAATATGTTGTGTATTAACTGTTTGCATGATCAATGTGTTAGAAATACTATATTCTGATTTTTACAGTTTTTGCATAGTTTTATGTTACTTTGTCATGACTTGCTAAATGAGAAGTATGCTTAGGTTGATAGCAGCACTTCACTAGTTTTGTTTTGGTGTGTTTTAAGCATTTATTTATCTAAATATACCAAATAGTGCAAGCAAACTATTACTGTGCAACAAAAACTAGTTTTCCAATGTAAATTCCAGCCAGCTGCCAATGAATGGCAAGGCATGGAATTCACACATGGAGAGAGATGAAGGCTATTGCAATCTGATCCTTAGAGCTAACCCACTTGAGAAATGCAGATGAAATCACTTGAATAACAAATAGTTATTCATTCTAAAGATCTTCGGAATGAGCAGACATCTTTGAAATGAGAAATACAATCTCTTCAGAATGAGTGGACATCTTCAAAATAAGAAATACAATCTCTTAGAAATGAGCCACTTATCTTCGAAATGAGAACAGAAAGCATTTTTTGACTTGTTGACTGATTTTTGATGATGGAAAAATGGAAAGAAGTTTGAAAAGGTTAAAGGAAAATATATCCCATCTGACTTTGTCGTCCTTGCCGTCCAAAGCCACCATTCATGGAAAAGATCAATTTTGATCCTCTTCTAGGATAAACCCAGGAAATGCTGCAGCATAATAGGAATAGATCTGTAAGATAGAACTGAGATATTCTTAATTTGTAAATATATTTTAGGATATCTATAAATAGATAGCTCCCGTCTAGGTTGAGATAGGTAGGGAAAAATAAGCAAGAAGTATAATAATAAGAAAATAGCAGAAAAGTGACTGTTATAGTCCTGTAACAGGGTTTTTAGCAGCAATACTATAATTATGTTCTTGAATCAATAAAGTGCACTAGTTTTTCTATTCATGTTGTTGTGAATGAGTGTGAATAAGATCTAGAGAGAGAAAAATACTCATACCTTTTTTTTTACAAGGAGGCTGGCCACTTCCAGACCTAGGAGGACTAATAGTAGGTTTTTATTCTGATTTTGTTGCAGCAGAATAAGTTGTAAAACTTGTCATTTCATTTCCTTGTAAATAGCTAATAGTCTTTGCAATATTAGTTTATTTCATGATTAGGATGATCTTATGATTAATGATAGGTTTTGTTGTAATCTCCATTTTCGGCAAGCTTTCAAATTACTACAGATTATCATTTCCAGAATTTACTGTTTTCTATAATTTACTGCATTTTGTGTTTTGTTGTCATCCCCTGCATAGAAGATTGACAACCTTCTGTTATAGAGAATTAATAGGACTTCATTTCCATGTTATAATCAAGTTTCTATTACTGCAAAAGTAAATAGACTTCCTTTCTGCAATCATAATTAGATTTCTAATTTTGCAACTGTAACTAGGGAGTTATTTCTACAACATAATTATATTTCATTTTGTAATTGTAACTGTTGACAATTTTGTCACATTGCACAAGGGGTAGAAAAAAATCAAAAAATCAAAATTTTGTATAGTGTTTCCTTTTGCAAAAGTATTTCTTTTTGTTGCTTTGAAAGTATTTGTAAGTGTTGCAGCAATTTTGGCTTTCAATGCCACCCCCTTGTACACAAAATGAAGAAGAAAAGCTTCACTGCCAAACAAGCCAAAGAAGATAGCTTCACCACAAGAAATAAAAAGTGACGCGATATCATGACATGTTGCATTTTTGAGACTCAAAGCAAGGAGGAAGAGCAGAAGGAAAAAGTGTCGCGATATCGCGACATGTTGCATTTTCATGGCCGAAAGCAAGGAGGAAGAGTAAAAGGAAAAAGTGTCGCATTTTTACGGCTGACAACAAGGAAAATGCGCAAGAAGGAAAAAGTGTAGCGATATCGTGACATGTTGCATTTTCATGGCTCAAAGCAAGGAGGAAGAGCAAGAAGGAAAAAGTGTCACGATATCGCGACATGTTGCATTTTCGCGACCGATAGCAAGGAGAAAGCGTAAGAAGGAAAAAGTGTCACGATATCGCGACATGTTGCATTTTCACGGCTGAAAGCAAGGAGGAAGAGCAAAAGGAAAGGTTTCACGATATCGTTACATGTTGCATTTTCACATCCGAAAGCAAGGAGGAAGAGCAAGAAAGAAAAGTGTCGTGATATCGCGACATGTTGCATTTTCACGATTGACAGCAAGGAGAAAGAGTAGAAGGAAAAAGTGTCGTGATATCGCGACATGTTGCATTTTCGTGACCGACAACAAGGAGAAAGCGCAAGAAGGAAAAAGTGTCACGATATCGCGACATGTTGCATTTTCTGTCGACGAAAGCAAGGAGAAAGCGCAAGAAGGAAAAAGTGTCGCGATATCGCAACATGTCAAATTTTCGTAGTCGACAGCAAGGAGAAAGCGCAAGAAAGAGAAAGTGTCGTGATATCACGACATGTCACATTTTTGCAGCCCAAAGCAAGGAGAAAGGGCAAAAGATGAAAAGTGTCGTGATATCGCGACATGTTGCATTTTTGCGGCTCAAAGCAACAAAAGAAGACAAAGACATAGAAATGTCATGATTTCGTGACATGTCATATTTTCACGATGCAAGAAGAAGAACCAAGCTAAAGGCATAGAAATGTCATGATATCACGACATGTTGCTTTTTCGCGACTCAAAAGGGGCACACACTCCAAGTCGGGTATTTTCCCAAGACCATCAAAGTGCCTCATAAATGCATTTTTACTTGCTCGGTAAGCTCACTGCTCATTTTTGGCAATTGGAAGTGAAGTGTCAGTCCCTGAAGGAGAGCTCGGTAAGCATGGTGGCCACTCGAGCATTGCATCCAAAAACCAAGGACACTCAGACAGCTCAATGCATATTTTTGCAATTGACTTGGTCATAATTTCTAGTTTTGGTAATGGATTTGAAAGCTCAGTCATGAGGGCCGCAAGGATCTGAATTCACAGATCTCAAGAGTATACTTTGTCATTCTGTGTAATTATGACTCAGAGGGTCGGGCCCTCTATAAAAACCCAAACATTGTAATGTAAAATGGGGGGAAACTTTATGCTAGAAAGCTGCTATAACTTGATGTCCTACGATTAATACTAAAGAACTTTGGGCTCAATTTCTCTCTTGTATGTTGCCTTCTATGTTTATTTCTTTTGTATTTTCTCATTTGCATACTGTGACTCTGAATCCTGAATTCGATGTGCGATTGGGGACAGTACCCTAAAATTCTCTTGAAGGATACATAGGAGAGGAAAAACGCTATATTGATTTTCTTTTATGTTGCCTGGTGGGTTGTGGTTTCTGTTATATTTGCTTGTCCTAATCGTCATTACTCTAAACCCTAAATTTCAATGAAAGGGAGAAGGATAATCTTGGAGCTCACTCAGAGGATACATAGGAAGGTTAATGTGGCATTTCTTTCATTTATTCTTGGTGTTCTTTGCTGATATTCAAGTTGTTAGTTAGTGATCATGCTTCCTATTCTCTCCCACTTTAAATCATTGATCTCTCTTCCCTTACCCATTTTTATTTCTTTCTCTAACCCTAACTCCTTTTATCTCTTTCCTGCATCCTTACTATGTTTATCTCTTTCCTGCATCCCTTATCTCAAAACACCAAAGTAGTTTAGCATAGGATCCGACCTTTCTCCGAAGATTGGCACGAGGGGCATCTCTTCCCTTTGGAATTTCAATGTTGGTCTAGGTCTAGGGTGCATACACTCACCCAAATCCTTTCCTAGGAATATTTGATGACCAACAATTTTTGGCATGCCCGGTGGGACCAAGGTCCCATGTTTTAAGGAAGCCCGAGTTTGGTGAATCTTTGGCTTACCTCCATCTGGAAAAATCACTTGGCAACTCTGACTGAGTTGAAGATCCATATTTCTTGATTGTAGGCACCTTTTAAAGCTGAAGTAAGACACCCCAGAGGAATCAAGGTTTAGTGAGTAGCCTTGACCTCACAAGTGGAGAAAAGAATGTTCACTTGGTGACTCTAAATTAGTGGCGAGAACCATGATCTTTGCAGGCCACTGCTATAATGGAGAGGGTATGCTATCCCAACTGGGATGATCGTGGCCCTCTGAATCTCCCAAGTTACCATGAAATTCTTGAAATTGCCTTGAAGACATTGAAAAAATATAATGGCACTAAGGGAATGGCCCAAGAGCACCTTGAAGATGTTGCTACTTTAGCGGCCCTCCATGACATAACCCATGAAGATGTCATGATCAGACTTCTGGTTCAATCTTTGGAAGGAAGGGCACAGTAGTGGTACAGACTGCTCGGGCATAAAAGCATCTGCTCATGGGATGACTTAGTAGGAGCGCTAATCCAAACATTTGATGGCTCTTAGGACCCTTTCCAGCTTTTGATGTACCTCTCCACCATCACAAGAACACCTTTGGAGAGCATCACGGACTTCAATGTCTGATTCTGTAGAAGTTGGAAGAGAATTCTAGGAGAGATCCAACCGACGCCCGCCCAAGCCCACCTCTTCTATGTTCGGGCCTTTCACCCGAACATGAGCCTCCTCTTACTACAATCAGGTGAATGAAGATTTCCTCAAATATTTGAGGAAGCAATACGAGTAGAGCAACTCCTACTCCTATCTATAAAGTGGCAGTGGGGGGAAACTCCATCACTTTCTCCAATAATTGTTGCTCCTGTCTATCCTGCATAATGTTCACCATGGAAGATTCCTCATACTGAGCAGAGACCTGAGATGCAGTCGTTTGGAGCTCAAGAGGAAAAAATTTTCCAAGGCCAACGATGGGAATATGCAAGCTTTGCCCCGACAATGAACAATATGGTTGCTTGCAGTCTCCATCAGGAGATGGGCCAAGGAGAGAAGCAGACTCAAGTGGTGGAACCTGAGAACAAAGAGGGCATATTTTTGCACCCTTTTTGTATCCCAGTGGATGGCATGCAAGTATTCAGATAGAGCCCATTAAGCATGCCTCATCAGGAGGCTCAGCCCAAGGAGATCCTAGAAGCAGACTTATCATGGAAAAAGCCTTGTTGTTGCAGCAAGAAGTTGGAGGAGCTCATATTCAAGAGTCTACAGTCGGTGGACTCTCTAAAATGGTGGTATTGGTTCCATCCATCACCATAACCAGTACCCACAAAAGACCCCCATGTGGTGAACTTCTTCGACACATCATTCATCACCAGTATGGGTACTGACAGGAGTGACAACCTGCCACGTTGCACTTCGTTTGTAGCATGGACAACTTTGGGAAGAGGTTATCCGAACTTCAAGGATCAACTAAAGTTCAATCAGATTTGGTCCGGACATTGCAGGTTCACTAGATAGGCACCCGGAGCTGGGTTTATGGTGGTGGCATGCCAATCATGTCATAAAATTTTGTGTAAATACTTTAAATAGCCCGACTAGTAAATAAGTGTTGAAAGTGCTAAGTGTTACTTAGGAGCTTAGGCACAAACAAAAAAAAAAATGTTGTCAATGGATAGTCAGAGAAGAGGACAATGGGAATGACTCTGTTGCCCAATGGATAAAGGCCTGGGATCTCTGCATTCAGACAAGCTAAATGCCCCGTGAGCCGCCAAGAATGTTGACAATTTTGTCACATTGCACAAGGGGTAGAAAAAATCAAAAAATAAAAATTTTGTATAGTGTTTCCTTTTGCAAAAGTATTTCTTTTTTTTGCTTCAAAAGTATTTGTAAGTTTTGCAGCAATTTTGGCTTTCAATGCCACCCCCTTGTACACAAAATGAAGAAGAAAAATCTTTGCTGCCAAACAGGCCAAAGAAGATAGCTTCGTCGCAAGAAAGAAAAAGTGTCGTGATATCGCGACATGTTGATTTTCGTGGCTCAAATCAAGGAGGGAGAGTAGAAGGAAAAAGTGTCGTGATATCGTGACATGTTGCGTTTTTGCAGCCGAAAGCAAGGAGGAAGAGTAGAAGGAAAAAAGTGTCGTGATATCGCGACATTTCGTATTTTCGTGGCTGACAACGAGGAAAAAGCGCAAGAAGGAAAAAGTGTCACGATATCACGACATGTTGCATTTTCGTGGCTCAAAGCAAGGAGGAAGAGAAGAAGGAAAAAGTGTCGCTATATCGTGACATGTTGCATTTTCACGGTCAACAACAAGGAAGAAGAGCAAGAAGGAAAAAGTGTCACGATATCATGACATGTTGCATTTTCATGGTCGAAAGCAAGGAGGAAGAGCAGAAGGAAAAGGTGTTGTGATATCGTGACATGTTGCATTTTCATGGCTGAAAGCAAGGAGGAAGATCAAGAAAGAAAAGTGTTACAATATTGTGACATGTCGTATTTTTGCGACCAACAATAAGGAGAAAGAGTAGAAGGAAAAAGTGTCGTGATATCGCGACATGTTGCATTTTCTCGACCGACAGCAAAGAGAAAGTGCAAGAAGGAAAAAGTGTCACGATATCGCGACATGTTGCATTTTCGTGGCCGAAAGCAAGGAGAAAGTGCAAGAAGGAAAAGTTTCGTGATATCGTGACATGTCACATTTTCACGGTCGACAGCAAGGAGAAAGCACAAGAAAGAGAAAGTGTCGTGATATCGCGACATGTTGCATTTTCATGATCCAAAGCAAGGAGAAAGGGCAAAAGATGAAAAGTGTCACGATATCGCGACATGTTGCATTTTCGTGGCTCAAAGCAACAAAAGAAGACAAAGACATAGAAATGTCACGATTTCATGACATGTCATATTTTCATGATGCAAGAAGAAGAACCAAGCTGAAGACATGGAAATGTCACAATATCATGCATGTTACTTTTATGACTCAAAAGGGGCACACACTCCAAGCCGGGTATTTTCTCGAGACCATCAAAGTGCATCATAAATGCATTTTTACTTTCTCGGTAAGCTCACTGCTCATTTTTGGCAATTGGAAGCAAAGTGTCAGTCCCTGAAGGAGAGCTCGACAAACATGGTGGCCAATCGAGCATTGCACCCAGAAACAAAGGACACTTAGACGGCTCAATGCATATTTTTACAGTTGACTCGATCATAATTTCCAATTCTGGCAATGGATTTGAAAGCTCATTCACAAGGGCTACAAGGAGCCAACTTCACAGATCTCAAGAGTATACTTCGCCATTCTGTGTAATTGTGACTCAGAGGGTCGGGTCCTCTATAAAAACCCAGACATTGTAATGTAAAAGGGGGGGAAACTTTTTCCTAGAAAGCTGTTGTAACTTGATGTCCTGTGATTAATACTAAAGACCTTTGGGCTCAATTTCTCTCTTGTATGCTGCCTTCTGTGTTTATTTCTTTTGTCTTTCCTCATTTGCATACTGTGACTCTGAATCCTGAATTCGGTGTGCGATTGGGGACAGTACCCTGAAATTCGCCTGAAGGATACATAGGAGAGGAAAAATGCTATATTGATTTTCTTTTATGTTGCCTGGTGGGTTGTGGTTTATGTTATATTTGCTTGTCCTAATCGTCGTTACTCTAAACCCTAAATTTTGATGAAAGGGAGAAGGAGAATCCTGGATCTTGCTCAGAGGATACATAGGAAGGTTAATGTGGTGTTTCTTTCATTTATTCTTGGTGTTCTTTGCTGCTATTCAAGTTGTTAGTTAGTGATCATGCTTCCTATTCTCTCCCACTTTAAATCATTGATCTCTCTTCCCTTACCCCTTTTTATTTATTTCTCTAACCCTAACTCATTTTATCTCTTTCCTACATCCTTACTCTATTTATCTCTTTCCTGCATCCCTTATCTCAAAACACCAAAGTAGTTTAGCATAGGAGTTGGCCTTTCTCCGGATATTGGCATGAGGGGCATCTCTTCCCTTCGGCCTTTCAATGTTGGTCCAGTTCTAGGGCGCATACACTCACCCAAATCCTTTCCTAGGCAGATTTGATGACCAACAAGTAACTAGGATTTCATTTTTGCAGTTAGTAATTAGTTTCCATTCCTGCAATTAGATTAAAGTTCAATTTATGTAATTTAGAGATAAAAATGTCCTAAATCCCCCACACAATTGGTTTCACCAATAAGACCTATTGCTCCCAAATGACCTAAGTTATAGCCCTATTCACTCCTTTCGCAAATAGCCTTGTACACTGCCCTAAATTGACAAATTCATTGATAATTAATGATGTGCATAACGACAACGCATCAGATGTTGTCCTATCATCCTATTTAATTTTAGAATTGGTCTTGTCAATAGATTGTTATGCTAATGACCCCCTATTATCCTATCAATCTATCAATGACCCCCTATCAACCTATCATCACTTTTCATGTGACTCCCAATTGTGGTTGTTTGTTTGGCTCCATTTTTTAAATTCTTTCCCTCTTGTATGCTTCTTTGTATGTCAAGCAAAGTATAATATTTATATTTTTTATATTGGGGTGATAGCCCATTGATAAACCATTGCTTATCCATCCCATTTGATGGTTTCAACTCCATTTTGTCTATGATTTACTTTAGTCTCAAGTTGTAAGTCTTCATATATTCGTCTTTCTTTTGTTTAGTAGAATATATTTCTATTATAATTTTCATGTCATCTCTTAATGGATGAAATTCCTTCTTAAACTCATTTACTAAAATTTCTCATTTAGTAAAGAATTTTGTAGCTTCTCTTTTAAGATGTTAGTCTATTGTGATACCTCACAATGTGACTCTTTGGATTATTTGGTCCCATTTGCTTTCCATATTGTGGTGCAAGTCCTTATTTTCCTTGTAGGATCCTCATTCCATTCTCCTATGAAGGGTGGGCATTTTTATTTGCTTGTTGTATTCATAATATTAGCCATTAGTGAATGATTTTCTTCTCCCAATTCACTACCACTCGATGATGGATCATATGGCACTTTAGCCCAATATGGTTCTATTTTAGGTTCATTTTTTTTCTCTACTCTTAATACCTCCATTCTCAAAACTTTGCATGGTGCTTCTTTTCCTTCTATGTTGCTTCCAATAACTTTCATCCCAATTCAAGTGCACCATCACTTCATGACCTTCTTCATAAAAATATGGTTGGTGGATTTTTCCTCCTTGCCCACCCTAGTGCTTGACTCCTATTCTTTGCATTCCTCAAAAACCTCCTTCCTGCTTGCTCAAACATGATCATCCACCCTTTTTTTCCTTATGCTTGCTCCACATTGGTGTCTCAACTTATGCAAATAATTTTTTTGACTATTTAATGTGGTTCTCCTTGCACCTTGTCCTCTATTATTAGCAACAATGTCTATCACCTTTCACTTTCCCCATTTGTACTATCCTCTAAAGAATTCCAAACTTTTTCAACTTTAGGTTGTCCTTAACTATAGATTTTGGTTGGAAATTCTCACACTTCTTCTTACAAGTTGCTCTAATACTCTTTCTCAGTTTTTTCTCCTTCCATGCAACCACAAATTTTTCATTCATATCCTTTCTATTTCATGCATGCTAAGCCTAAAATATTTAATGGAAATTACAATAAACTAGATAATTTACTTTGATTAGGCAACAATTCCAATTGTAGCACAATGTTGAGGTTTTCCAATGACAAGGTAATGATAAAGTCTATAGGCTAACATATCTATAGTCAACAAAGGTATAACCATTCATCATTATAGATGAAAATAGTCTTAAGATGACATAGTTACAAGATGGTAAGATTGAAAAGGTAAACCAATCAGTGTGATGACTCTCCTCCAAATGACATCAATTGGATGACATCCTCTAGAAGGCATCCCCCAAAAAACATGCTCTAGACAACTTCAATAGTTAGCATAGTAACATGATGACACCTTGTGACAACATGACCCCAAATGGATCTTTTCTTCATATGGTGATTCCACTTCAAATATGTCAACCCTCCATGATCGTCGATGTTGTTTGACAATGTTAGCACTTACTAACTACAACCTTGGATATTCTAACTAAGTCCTCCTATATACAAGCAATTACTTTGCAATACAAAACTAATAATCTAGTAATAAATCATATATTAGTAACAAAAATCCACAAAAATAATGGAGAATGTGTTTTTGAATTGATTAATCTACCAAGATGGCAAAAATATTTAATTATCATACTTGTGATATGCACTTCAAACAAGTATTGTGCACAACTCAAATATCTATATCACGATTGATTGATCTGATATCTATTCATATCTTACAAATAAAAAGGGGTATTTATTTATAATGCAAACCAAGTCATTGGTAGTAATATTTTTTAGGACACCTTGCATTAATTGTCTTTTCCCTTTTACCTACGTACTTTGATCATAACGTTAACTTTATAAAATATCATTTATTTGACTCTTAATCATGACAACTATGGCATTTATTTTGCATTTACATTTCATTAGTATTTTATTTTATTTTATTACATTAAAATGTGTTTCATTTCATTCCCTACTAGACTAACTTAGTGCTATTACTTACATATTTCTATAAACACTTTCATTTGTTCTTCTAATTAGAACCAGTACCTATAGCTACATGGATTCTCTTATCTCATTTTTTACTTGAAAAGTTGCATCCTTTGTAAGGATTTGATATAGCACATGATTGGTTTATTCCACCTACCCATTGGTATTTGGTTTATATGTAGTTGTCTTATTACTCTTGATTGTGAACCAAGTCTTCAATCCTTCCACCATTTTTTTAAGGAAATGAGGACCTTGATTAGAGACATTCCATTGGGTATCCAAACCTACTAATATTCATAGATTAACTGTCACTTCTTCCTCCATATTGAGATTCAACTCACTTAGTCAGATAATTTTTTGCAATAATGATGTATATATTTTTCATATATTTATAGTAAAGGGGTCCAATAATATCAATTCCCCACTTTTCAAAGGGCCCAAGAACAAAAAAAAAATGCATTAGAATAAAATATTGTAGAATCCCTTCATTTACTAACCACCTTGTGTGTTTCTTAATTTAATATAAACTCTTTGATATAAAGTTCCATGTTGTCAATCCCTTAAGTAGAGTTTTTTTAATAAGTTTATTGCATTATCAGAACCTATATATTTTTTATGTAATATTTTTGTCCAACTCTTTACTTGACCTTTGAATAACCTCCAAATGAGTTTTTTTGTAATGGAAAACTCATAAGTCTAAGATTTTAAAAATCTTCCCCTCCAATATTCTTTCTTTTATAAAACCAATCCACTTACAGAGAAAACAACCTAAAGTTTTGATTGTATCCTTTCCAAAAAAATCTCTTTGAAGTTTATTAAACTTAGATGCTATATGCTATATCTATTGGGCATCTTGAAATTATATCATACACACATATAATAAGAGAGAGATAAAGAGATAGTCTTTATGATTTGTAGTTCTTCAACTATGGTTAAATATTTACCTTTCCAATATACCAAACAAGAATTTATTCTATTCATAATTGAATCCTAAAGGTGTTAGAGTATATTACATTATTTGGTGCATGCTAATGTACCACATTGGGTACATAATTAGAGTAGGAGTTTACCTTAGAGTAAGGTTTGAATAGTTACTTCATGTAATGTAATAATTGAAGTGTTAGAATGTGCAATGATGTCAATGTGCATGTAGTCCACATCTACATGATTCATAGGTTTGGTATATGAAAGGAATAGACTTATCTCCCTATATATATGCCTTTGAGGTAGAAGATAAAGAGTGAGAGAGTGACAAAAGATAGAATAATGACTAGTTGCATTAGTAGTAATAGTGAGTACAATGTATATCCTTCATGTATTTATATAATATTCATGTCATCCATTATATTACATTGTACTATTTTCATGAGCTTTCATTAATGGTATATTTTTGAGTTATTGCAGAATTTTCTCTTATTATTTTCTTGCATATTATAGTGTCATTATCATATAGTTATCATTGCTTGCTTATTTTACATCTTGTGGCTGTATTTCCTTTAATATATATCATCAAAAGCTAATAGTGGTATCAGAGCACATGGTAGATTGATAGGAAAAATCATTTTTAGAATTTTTTTAAATTATATTTAGCTAGTCTTTACACATAGTTGCAAAAAAAATTATGAATACTAGAAATTAACATTGATTCCACTAGATTGACAAATCAACTAGTGAAGATTCATAATCTCTACATTTATATATTTACCATTTTTTCAGTTTCTTACATTTTTTTGCAGGAAAAGGAGATTCAAAAAAGTTGGGAGGCTTCCTACAAGATAGCTAGGAAGAATATATTCTTTAGAATCAATATAGTACCTAAAGCAAAAATTTGGAGATTGAATATTTGGAGACCTAAGGGAAAAGATCCCATTGTAAGAGTTGCAGACTTGTAGATTGTAGATTGAAGATTGAGAGAAAGGAGAAGACCAAAAAATCCACATTGAAGACTGTAGATCAATAAGGAGGTCCAAGAAAGAAGAGCCCATTTAAGGAAGAAGAGACTCAAGGAAAAGTGCCCCAAAGAATATTGGAGATATCCATAGAAAATTGAGGACTGCATATTGCAAAGTGATAGTAGAAGAAAATAGCTCTAGAAGCTGAAGAGATCCACAAGAGGTCCCATTGAAGAACTTCCAAATTCAAAAGATTGGATATTGAGAAGGACTATCAAAGGTTCTATTACATATTTTAAAAGTTGTATAAATTAGAGATCCAAGAGAAGAGGTCTCAAGGAAGGATTGAAAGGATGAATAAGGAGAAGACTTGAAGAAGTCCATTGAAGAATAATTGAGGATAACTCAAGGGATACGAATGCTAGCAAATAAAATCACCTAAGAAATAAAGATTTGGGATAATTATCATCATCCGACAACAAGACTAAAAGAAGAAGGATTTGGCAAGGAGTTTACCAATTTTTGGAGGAGAATAGTCAAGACCTCAAGACATTTAGATTATTGAGAAGATGGTCAGAAAATAGGCTAAGATAGAATCTATATTCCAACAAGGAGGTTGAAGAATAAAGGAGTTAGAAGAAGCCATCAAATCTGAGAGATTTGGAAATTTTCATTGAAGGTTATTTTGGAGAAAGGATGTTAGAGTTTGATAGGGATTAGTATTGTATTGCATTTAATACTCACATGGATCAGTTGTATTAAATGACAACTTGTAAAGGCATAAATGCTTATAAATATGTTTTTAATTAATGCAATTCTCAGTTTTCATTTATGCCATTTCGTGTTGCCTTTTAAAAAAAATTCCCACATCATTGGTATCAGAGCAAGGTGCAAAGATTTGAAGAGTATCCTCTTCATGAGACCAAACTAGTTCAAAAAGGAATGAGAAAACCAACCCATGGATCTTGAGTGGTGAACATTCTTCCTTTTGTGAACACTTTTGTGCACTCTCAATCTTGAAAACTCTCAGTTGTGGTCCCTCTAACTCTTGACCCTTAGATTTTGATTGAAGCATTCATCTTGGATTTGTTATTTATTGACCTTATTTTTTTGTGACCATAATTCATGATGTTGAGTCTTGTAGAGTTTTTTGTCAACCTTATTGATATTCAAGCTGCTTTCATTGATAGTCTTTAGTAGGTCAAAGCTAACATAATTATTGCTACTGATGAAGATATCATTGAATAAGATCAATATTACACCCCTAATATAGAACTTAAAGAATTTATAGCCACACCTAGATTCAAACCAGAATCTCTGCGTGATATACTCAATGTCTTTCCATTATATGATGTGGCTCTTGATGCGGATTCAAGCTCATTTGAAGCTCTTATTGTAGATCATGCCCATTCAGATGTTGCAGATCCAATCTCTCAAGAAGCCTTTCTAGTTGATGACCCCATTGCTCTCTCTACCCCTATCATTGAATTTGTTGTACTTCATGATCCACCTATTCCTCTTGGTGATGTTCTCATATTTCTAGATATTGATCCATTATTACTACCATCTATTCAACATGGTGATCTATTGTTTTTGCACATCTCAATTCGACATTGGGTGCATCTGTGTTCATTAATATTTCATGTCACTCAGCTTCTATTTTGTGATCACACTACTTTTGCTTGATGATCACATTATTTTTGTGTCATTTCCATTGCTAGCATTGACTTACAACCACCTTTTTAGGTTTTCCATCACTTCTACAACTAGATCACTGATCGTGCATCTTGTTCATGATTTTTGGTGTTGATCTACATATTTCCAAGATCCACTTACATCGCTATCAAAGCTCATTGTTTTACCACTTCGTAGGCCATCACTCTTCGCTTGTCATTCGAATTTGAAACTCCATCTACCGATCTATTGTTTTTGGATTTGATTCACACCCTTTTTGGATTTGGTGTTCTCCGCACCACATTCTTCATCTACTATATAGTTATTTCTCCTACACTTGTCAAACCCATTCCTTATCCACCATCATGGCCTTTGATGTTGATTTCTAGCATTTTCATCGCTCTCGGATATAGCAGCCTCCCCTCTTCATGCCATCATCACCATCGTTATGCGAGGATGCCTTCAAATTCACATATCCATGTAGTCACTGTTGTACTGAAGCTATCAACATTTTCCACCAATATGATCTACATGCTACATTCCCATTTGGAGCTCCTTGATCACCTTCCTACTTCTTCTATCTTTCTACCATCTTTCTAGTTACATCACTAGTTTTCGAGTGTAGCTTTGCACTTTTTGTTCTTATGTTATCCAATAATCCCATGTTGTTTGGCTGCACTTTTACGACTTTGGTATCATCTCCATTTTATTGGTGACCAAATTTATTTTAATACCACAACTATTAACTATTTGCCTAAGGTTATATTTTTTCAGTGATCATGCAATATTTTGGTCACTATGCTACAAATCGACATCCTCTCATCACGTTACTAGTACGATCGACCATTTCCTACACAAACCAGGCAATGATCTGCACCAACCTCATAATTTCCCAACAACAAACAATTTTTAGGAAGCAAGAAAATTTTTGGTAATAAATATTCACCAGCTTCCTAACATCCTCAATTTTTTGACATCCTTTTTTGGTAGCATTTTTTGATTTTTAGTGTCTACATTATTTTTTGGTCAGGTGACTTCATTTTTTTTTCCAAAATATTTTGTGGAATTGTCTCCCATTTCTAGTGTAATCATTATTTTACTCTTTTTATGGCGCGTGACATCTCTAATTAAATAGATAGCCTTTGGCTGGTGCTCCCTGAGTCTTCAACTTATCCGTAAGCCCCCGCACATCTTGGCCATCATTTTTAGCATGTCTTATTGCCCACTCTAAACCCCCACGTACCTATCCACCTAATGGTTTTCCTACCATCGTAACCCCACTCATAAGCCCCTGCACATCTTGCCCATCATTGCTAGTGTGTCTTAGCACCAAAAATATTGACCATATCCACCTACCATTGTAACCTCCCTGTGTCCATGATATCGTAACCCTCCTGCATCCCTATACACCTTACAGTTTCCCTACCATCATAGCTGATGTGTCGTGTCATCTTTCCAATCATGTGCATTTGAACTATCGTTCGTTGTTCGCATCATCTGCATTATGTTCTGATCATCCAATCATGCGCATTTGAACCTATTATCCACATCATATACCTTATATTCTAACCATCCACCACTAATGTCACCCTTAGCATTGCCATTAGCCATTGAAATTAAATGTAATTAAAACATTATCGTTGAAAGTTACAAACATTACCGTTGTCATTGGAAATTATCACTTGATTGTTGAACATTGCTATTCAATGCTATTTGTTGGAGTTTAAACCAATCATTAATCATTAATGTTGTTGTCCAACTTCTGCATTTACACCTAGCATCCTTTAGCACGTATTTTGAGGAATCATCTCCTTCTCACTTCAGTTGATGCTTTTTGCCAAACCAAGGGACCCATTTCACTTATTCGTTGGCATAGCAGTGTTTACAGTCATTGGAAAGCATTTTTTGAGCCTATTTCAGTATCAGTATCAGATTTTGTTTTTATGAAGACCTCTTCAAATTCATCATTTTGGTCTTCTTCTTTTTGTATCAAGAGTGCATTTTTTGTTGTACCCGACACTCTTCAGCTACCCATATTTCTCTTCCACACTTGTATGCATTGGGGACCAATGATTCCTCAAATGGATTTATTTCATTTAATACTCACACGTATCATGCATATTAAATGCCAATTTTTAAAGGCAAACATGCCTATAAATATATTTTTGATTAATGTAATTCTCAGTTTTTATTTGTGTCATTTTGTGTTGCCTTTTTAAGATTTTTTTCCACATTAGAGTTAGAATTTATTACATAATTTGGGTCATGTAAATTTACCACCTATGGTACATAGTTAGAGTAAATATTACTTTAAGGGGAATTTAGCTACTTACTTTAAGAAATGTAATAATTGAACAAGTGTCCATATGCATGTTGTAATGTGCAAGGTGTCCACTTTTACAACTAGGTAGAGTGTTGGCCAAGAAATCTATAAAGGAGGTCTATTAAGAAAAATCAAGATTTGGAAATGCATTGGCATACTTGTCTCAAAACCATATTAAAGGAGACAAAAGAAATCCAACCAATAGAACCTCATCTAGTTAGAAAGTGCTTAAGTTCATTAGGAGCAATAAGGTGTAATAGAAGTTGATTTTTACCACTTCCAAAACATTACAAAACCAACTCAAAATTGAACTACTATTCTCAAGAAGCACTTTATTTATCATATAGCATATCCAATAAACTAGGGAGTCATAAGGCATTCTACAAAACTTGATCATTATAGCATTCATAAAAATTATCAAGTACTTAATCCATTTGGAATCATAAGGTTTCTACAAAGTCTACAAGTACTCTACCAATTCACTTAACTAGGGAGATATAAGGAAGTCTACATAAACCTAAGCTCTAAAAAGGTTCTATCAAATTCATTCCTACAGTCCTAAGGAATAACAAGCAACACTATCCTAAATCTATCAAGGAATATGGATGAAATAATAAGAAATACCTTTATCAACAAAGAATTATTTCATGAATATAATTATATTTCCAAAACTTGATAGATACTCTTGAAGGATATGAGAATCTATCAGAAAGCTAAAAAAAGAGATTCTCCTTATTTCTTAAGGAGACCCAATAGGAAAATTTTGAAATATTAATTGGTTATCTTCATAAAAATATTTTCAAGGCATGGTGGAATTCACAAAAGATAGTTATATTTACATTAGAGGAATGTTTTATGATTTATCTATCATTAATAGTATCTGTACTCACTCAACACATGAAGCAATCTAGCAATACAAATCAATTTTATTGTGATGATAGACTAAATTATCATGAAGAATAATTCCACTAGAATCAATGCAGAATCGTAGGAGAAGGAAAAAAAGGAAGAAAAAACATGCTAAAAGAAATCATAATAACATGAATACCAAAGAAATCACAAAGACTGAACTAGACGAGCATCTCCAAAATAATGAAGAACCCTCAACTACAACTCTCTTTAAATCATATGAAGATACTGACTACTTGCTTAATCAGATTACAATAAGCAAAGAAGAAGAATACAATTTCGAGCTTTAAATCAAAATAGAAGAAGAATAAGAACCAATACAAGGAGGATTACAGTGCAAAATTCCACCGATGAAAGAACCTAAGAAATCCAAAGAGCATCCAGAAGAATAAGATCCATATTGAATATTAAAATATTTAATACCCAAATAATGTAATACAAGGGGGTGTAAGAGTTAGAATATATTACATCATTTGGGTCATGTATGTACCACCTATGACACATAGTTAGAGTAGACATTACTTTAGGAGGAAGTTAGCTACTTACTTCAAGCAATGTAATAAATGAACAAGTGTCAATGTGGATGTTGTAAGATGCAAGGTGTCCACTTGTACAACTAGGTAGAGTGTTGGCCAAGGAATCTATTTTCCTATATAAAGGTTCTCATAGTGATAGATCATAAGGTAGAGTATACAAATATCAAGATCATTTTTGTAGAGAGTAGTTTATGGTAGAGCTCATGTGTGAAGCACAATGTAGTTCTTTAGCTTATAACTGGAGTGACCTTATCCTCCATACTGCATTATATTTTCACCAAATTTTATTTATAGTATATTTCATTCATATTGTAGACTCACTTCTTTCATATTAGCAGGGCCTATGTTAGATCTCTCCCTCTGCATATATCCTCAAAATCTAACAAAGGATATTGATGGTTTTATAGTAGAATGTTGAAGGTTTCTTGAAGGAAAATATCAGCTGCTATTTGGAGGATTTTTCTACCAAATTTGTGAGATTCAATGACAACATTTCATAGGAGAAATTGACTTCTTTACAATCTAAAAGTTTTAGATTTGAGGACAACAAGAAAGCAGTTTTTTGGGCAGCATTAATAGCTGCTATGTTTTAGATTTTTAGGGTGCATCTTGAAGGAGAGTTAAAGCCACCAAACTACATTTTCGGGCAGCAAGTTAGAGGAGTTTTAAAGCTACAAATTGGTGAGTTAAAAATATGTTTTGGACAGCAAATAAAGAGTTGTGATTTCATCTAACATAGGGTAGCAATTAGGTGATCAAAATCACCAGTCATCAAACAGAGGTCAAGATAAGCAACTTTGGTACAAAAGGTTCATTATTTGAGAATTCATGAATTGGTTCATTATTAAGTTTCATAAGCACCAAATTAGAGTCTTAAAGTTGCAAGGAGTAAGTTTCAAAGTTCTATGTCTTCAAGGAAGTGTAGCATATAGCTTTTATAAGGGATTAAAACCTGCACAAAAGAAAGAGAAGTTAGATATATTACAAAGGAAATAAAATATCTACTTCCTACTATCTACTTGAAAGTAAAGGTCATAGTTAAAAGTGTAGGGGGTAAGCATTTGAAAGGAACAAGCTTGTATCTCTAGAAGCTACAAAGAGCAACAAGTCTCAATGAAGAAAAACCGCCAAGAGAAAGAGCAAAATCCAGTTTATATAGACTATAATGCTAGTTTGAAAAGAACATTAAATAGGTCTCAAAATGTTGGTGTTATAAAGGTACTTTACCTTAGCTTGTAGCAAATTTATTTCCAACTTATAAAGCACCATATTAGTCTTTCTAAAGTATCAGAAAGAAAGACAAGAATTGAAGTATCTTAAGATATTAGGTAAAATAATTATAGTCATTAGTGTTATCAAGTCTAAAAGAAGAAGCTTTAGATTAAAGGAAAAATGGCTCAAGGCTATCATATTCAAGGTTTTTAAATACACCAAATAGGGTGTCTAAACTCCAAGAACACATCACCCAGATTAGACCGAAACCTACAACATGAGAAGGGTTATAGATATAAAATGAGTACAACAAGGTTAAAGATGCAAATAGTGAAGGAAATAATGCAAAGGATAAAGAACACCCAAGTTGGAGTAATGCTCCATTCAAATCCAAGAAGGAATAATAATTATTAGTGCAACATAAAGTGCCAAGTATCATGTATTTCAAAGGAATAGAAGCATATTAATAGCCTAGTCTAAAGAGACTAGGAATTTCCAACATAGAGAGGTCAAAGTGTATTGAAGGAGGATAAGACTATCATAAGGCACCTATTGAACATATAGAATTCAATGCTTACTATCATATGTTGAAGACCAAAAAATACAGTGCCCAAAGCTTGGATAGAGGATTTAAAATAAAATCCAATCATCTCGCAACATACAATACTACAAGGAAGGTATAGTTTTACATGATTTAATATTTGCTTTCTTTATGTGCAAGGATTTATAAGGTGCATTATATAAGGTTGAGTTTATTTATTATTGCATTGGATATATAAGAAAATACCAATCTTAGTAAATTATAAATCAAATCAAAACAAGGATTTTATATCCTTAAGTGATATTTCAAATGTTCATTAGTTGAAATACAAATATCATAATATTTGCAAATAATTAAACTAGGAGATATAAGGTTTTCTATCTTCAAAAAATTAAAACATTATTCTTTTGCAAATATTATCATTTTCTAAATTTTCAAATTAGGGAGATATAAGGAGTGCTACATCAAACTTTAGATCATTGGAATTTAGAAAACTAAACCATTGAGAAGTAAAGGATAAAGGAAGAAAATTCATTAATTGCTTAGAAGTTGGAATTTATTATTCATACTTGTCTCTCATACAAACTAAAGGGACAAAAGGAATCCAACTATAGAGTCTTGGAAAACAGAGAACATCATCAAATTGAAAATGCGTTAAAATTATTTCTAGATTTCACAAATAGGGAGAAATAAGGTGAAAAATAGAATTTGAACATTAGGGATTCAACTCAAAAGAAAGCTAAGCACTTTACAAAAATCTATAGTACACACAAAATACTAGGGAGATATAAGGTAGTCTACAAATATCATCATGACATCAAACAAATTCATTCTTATAGAATCCCAACTTCTTAAAGGACCTAATTACTCTTCATGGAAAAATAAAGTGAGTTCACTAGTTGAAAAAATTTGGGCTATAGTTAAAGGAGCAAAAACTAAACCTACTACAAGTGGTAGTGAGATTCAAAAATTTGAAGAAAATAAAGTAAAATCACTAATGATAATGACTTTTACAATTTTTTTTTTTAAGAGAAAAACCCCTTGCGGAGCCGCCTTGGTCTGAGAGACCATGAACAGGGGGTTCTACACCATCAAAGTCACCCGGGGTCGCACCCGACCCTGCCCGCACCAACATTATCAATTGGATTTTAGATACCCAATTCAGCTTTTTGGTAGGGTGGAGATTTGAACCTGGGACCTCCCTTGGAGGATTGCCCTCTCCTCTCCAACTCACCTACAACACTTGGGTGATAATGACTTTTACTATTACATATGAAATACAACCTTACATTAATTTAGTAGAATCATCTACTAAATCTTGAAAAACCTTTGCTAAAATATTTGAAGGAAATAATAAAGCCACTATCTTAAATCCTCAAACTCAATTGCATTCTTTAAAAGTGAGTAGTGGTGAAAGTATAGAACTATTCTTAAGGAAAGTAGCAAATATAAAAGGGAAATTTTTAACCTTAGGAGAAAAACTTCTTGTTCAAGCAACCTTGAGAGCACTTCCAAATAGCTACAAGCATTTAGTTACATCTTTACAAATCCTAATTAAAGATACATATTTTGATGAGTTAGTCAATATTATTCAAGAATATGAAGTAGAAAATATAGTTAAAGATGAAATGACTAACAATACATTAGTTTCAAAAGATAATCCACATGGAAATATTGCATCATCCTCAAAAGGATGAAGTCCATAGAATAATAGATATTATAAAGTATGCAGGAAGAAAGGACATAGCACCAATAACTATAGATTCAACCCTAGAAACCATTATCAAGGAAATCAAACAAATCATGAAGGTCAACCAAATAGGCCATTCCAACCAAGATAATATCAGATTCAATATAATTCATACTGGTAACAATTTTAACATCCATACACTTCTTAGAATCAATACAATTATCCTCAATTGCAATATAGAGAAGGAAAACAAAAAAGGAAACTTAGTGCAAGAGATTCAAGAAATTCAATAACTGGAAGAACCTACAAATGAACATGAAGTTAAATCTCTCATAGCAAGGATTTTATTTTTCTTGGGAATCAATACAATAAGGGTTGCATTGAGTTCACTTATTATAGTTTTTAAATCCATTGTATCTAGGTGCCTTATTAGGTGAAAAGAGAAAATTTTCTCTTATAAATCCTCTATAGAGATCTTTGTCATCAAGTTTTTATTCCTATGTGTAATAATTTATAAAATATTTTGCAATTTAATCCTACCCTAAACCCCGTTATTTCATCCAAATTTTGATAGACTATCTTTGAAATAATTAATTACTTCCTTCCTAATATATTATTCTTCCCCAATACTTCTTCCATCTAGAGTTGAAATATTTTTGTTTTGACATAAAAGAAATTTGTTTTGGTTGTAGCCAAAAATTTAGTATTTCCATCCCCTTCCTTAATCCATATCTCCTAATATAAATATTTCTTTTGCAAAATATAATGATAATAAAAAATTAATTAATTATCTTTCACATACGTATATTTGTCCATTCTATTAATTTCTATTATCTCCTACAAAAATTTCACCCACCATCATTTCCCATTCTAACTTTCAAGGACCTGCACCTGCAACACAAAATTCATTAGCAGCACCAGTTCTGAAGTATTTAAAGAATTGCCCTTTCATTTTAAATATGTTACAAAAATATTTGACATTCTGAATCTTCATTTTCTCTGTAGATAGTTCATTTTTTGAACATATATGTCCTTCAACCCTTGATTTATCCCACTATAATTATAAGAGATTAGGGTCTTGAATCCACATAGAAAGGTTTTGTATGACCATTATTAAGTAGATTACATATGAAGAGAATAGGTTTTTAATATGGTATTGCTCATATTAAAATATCTGAAGAGATTACTTGGTTTGCAACCATATATTAAGTATCAAAAATATGTCCAACATTTCTACTATATGGATTTGACATTTATAATCCTATGTATAGTAAAAGCTTGAATGAGTAGCATTTTAAATTTTATTTGACTTGAAAAATGAAGCAAAAGCATTCACTAATGTAACCATCTAGGAGTACCACCCTTATTTTTAAAAGGAGATAGAACTACGTTGAAGGCCTGCTTATTGTAGTTATGGATTTTTTGAATTTTTTTTTTTATTTGGAATAAGAAAATATGAGGCTCACTTTTAAATTGCACTTGCACTTTACTTTTTTTTTAATTGTTTATATTGGATTGAAACTGTAGAAATGGAATATAATGCATTACAATACAATTTCATTACCACTTATACCAAAAATATACACAACGGAAGTACTTACATATGTAAATGTATACACAAAATATAGAACATTGTATCTTGCATAACAACTTTTTGCAATACATCCATCATACTTGATGAATAATATAACAATAATACACTTCTTCTAGCTAAAACATGCACAACCACTCTCTCACATCCTTCACATAGATGCAAACTTATAGATATGATGAGAATAGTAGGTTGTTGGCAACTATCCAACTACCTTCTATAAAATGTTAAAAACTATTACTTTACTTCAAATACTTTGCCATGTGCATATTATTTCAAACACTTTGTAAGAGTGCATTATTACAATATGGCAACATTGTCATTTAACATAATATGGCAATATAAGGAAAAAAAAATGTGTTAACACGTTCACACATAAACATTCCTATGCTCAAACATATATTCATTCATTCATGCATATGTGTCAATTTGTTTACCTATAGATATGGACCCCACCCATATTAAACCATGACCACATAGTGATATTACAACAACTTAACAATTACTTAACAATTATGCATGTATCACTTGACAATATTTGAATGCAGACTCCTCTTTGAAAGTAAAGAAATTTACCCAATTGAGCTAATGTAATTTGATAGATTTTAAATAGTTATGTCACTCCTATTACATCATAACCACACAATGGTATTACAACTTGGTAATTATACAACCTAGGTCTCCTCATTAAAATTTGAGGAATTTAACCAATTGAGCTAATGCTATTTTTTATAGGTTTTAGATCTCCTTGAAAGTCAAGAAATTTACCCAATTGAACTGCTAATGTCATTTGGTAGATTTCAAATAGTTACATCACTCATATTACATCATAACCACACAATGATATTACAACTTGCAATTATGTATATATTGCTTGGCAAGATTTGAACCTAGGTCTCCTCATTAAAAGTTGAGGAATTTAACCAATTGAGCTAATACTATTTTGATAGGTTTTAGATGGTTTTTATTATAACCCTTTTTAGGATTTTATTTTATTTATTAAAAACAAATAAAGAATTCAACAAAAAATTATTTGTCAATTTATTTAGGAACAAATGGAATTAACACATTTTTCTAACAAAAAAACTTTCACTTATCAAATAACTTGGGATGGACTTCAATAATAAGCTCAATTAAAAAACACATAAAATGAAGAGAACGTTGGGAATATGAAGAGCATTTTTTGCATTACAAAATAGAAGCAAAGACACTGAATTATGGGAGTGGAAGACTATACGAATTTCCTTTGGGCTACAAGTAGTACGAGTGACATTGTACGGGGTAAAGTATGAGCTGGTAGCAAATCAAACTTAAAATTGAGGCAAATAGAGAGGATTCAAAAATGTGTATTCACAAACAATTTCAAAATAAAAGAGTCAATTATATATGAGAATCTTCTAATAGAAATAGGTACCTTCTCTATAGAAACAGTTGCTATGCTTCTAATATATCTGAAAATTTTGAACAAATAGATGGCCTAAAGCTATAATAGAAGAAGAGTTAACCGAATGAAAGAAAACATGGATGAAGCAAAACAAGTGGATGAGTATATGGAATATCAACTTGAATAAATGCCCAAATGATAACAAAGACATAAGACATTTGTTAAAAAAAGAAAAATTAAGAACACCTATGTGGAAAAAAAAAGTTAAGAAAAAAGAGAGAATATTATTTTGTTAAATTTAAAATTATATATGTTCACCACTAAAAAGCCTATATAAGGGTAAATATCAATTGGAGAGCAAATATGGTCATAGCCCAACTAAGGGTCAGCTCACACCAACTTAGGTGTGAAATAGCTAAATGGAAGACATCAAAAGAGAAATGAGAAGAGATGATAAGAACAATTAAAACAAAAGTATTTTATTTTTGAATGTAAAACATATATTAATATTTAAGTTTGTTATGCCGATACTCTAATAATGAAATCATTGTAAAAATTGTTTGAAGAAAAAAAATAATTAAAATAAAAAAATTTATTATCAAAATCAATAATAAAAAAATTAAAATAATTAAATCAGATTTTAAGGTTGGCATATTTGGTTCTTGGCTTCTTTTAACCTTATGGATAAAAAAAAACCACCAATTTTATTCTTTATAAGTTTGAGACAAAGGAAAATTTATATAATTATTATTATTTGATAGTAAAAGAAAATATATATTTCACTCCCATTCTATGCCATCATCCTCATCCTCTTCATCATCTTGGTCTTTTACTCCGTTAACTTGGTTTCCTTTACTTTGAGAATCCTCTCCTCCTGTAACACCAAACGCACAGACAGTCTGAGAAAAATATCTGATTGATAAACCATAAAGACATCAAACACATTGCATTTATAAAAGATATTGAAAAAGAAAATAAAATATGGATCCGAGTACACAACATCAACGCAGTTGATTTTAGAATGTGTGCTACATTCTTCCAGCTTCAGTTTCAAATCATATACTTGCTTTAGTTATCATATTCAGTTCCTGGTACTTTTAACATCAAATCTGTGAAATGTATGAGTTTATTCTCTTCCAATTCATGGTTTTTGGGTCTCTGGATAGGTAGCCTTGCTGTTAGCAACTCATCTTGGATAAATGGCCATGCTTTTGGCAACTTCTCTGTGAACGTTAACAAAATTTCTCTGCTACTTCTTTTAAATATTAGTTTTTTGGTATATGCTATTCCTTTTTCTTTTTCATCATCCTCTCTTTGTGTAGTATAATAGTATGTGTATTTACGAATCTTAAAATATCATCAGCTGAGAAACCCTTCTGAAAGATATCTATTCTGTCAAAATTCCCATAGCAAAAAATTTCCCTCTTGCCACACTGCCATGGTCCATTGTGCAATGCTTTTAACACCATCAAAATGTCAAAATGTGAACTCTAGAATCTATCACTTTTTCTTTTTGGTCTTTTTAACTCCTTTAAAGACCAGCTGGCTCAACTGAGGATTCCTATCTAGAAGCATCTTGAACCACACATTGAACAATAAATAGGTTAGTATTTGGATGTCATTGGGTTCTCAAGTAGATAAAACAAAACTATTACAGCTCTTTCTGTTGAAACCTGGAAGGTTCATTCAAAGCCACTCCAATGTTTAGGTTCCCTTGATTCCTTGATGCATACACGTGTACCACCCTTTGCGTGTCCTTTCAGCCCGGTCTAAAATAATCTATGAAAAAATCATTACATTTTAATATATATCTGTACCATATTTTGGGTGCCCTTGCAGACAGTTCTGAATTGATCTAAGTAAAAGGTGAGTGGATTCTAATTTATATTTGATTAACACATCTAAGATGTATTTTCAATCAGAATGTGCTTCCTGTTTTTTGTTTCCAAGTAATTCAATTTGCTTGCATTTCCCATTATTTGTTGTGACTGGTAATAATTGCCAACATACTTCCACATTACCAGTGTTCTCTTCCTCCTCCTAATAAGTGATATACAGTAACCATCTCCTTGGGATGTTTCACCGTTAATCCCAATTATGGTACTTAACCATATAACAATCTGTATCATCATTATCTCCCGAGTTCCTCTACATACTCTGCTATTGTTATACCTCGTGATAGGATAAACCTCACCTTCAGTATTTATCTATTCATGGGCAATTATGTTAAAAATTGTGACTTTCAGTTTCCAGTGAAGAATGTGCCTAGGGCAATTAAATACGCTCCAGGTTTAGTGGAAGAAAACTTATCACAGATGTTCAAACCTGGTGCAAAAGGGTCTTTCCAATCAGTTTCTTCTTCGTCTGCCTCTTCTTCATCTGATTCTTGTCGTTTTGATTTCTGTCCAATACGACGCTCAACAGAAGGTTCTCTATATGGATCTGAATCTCCATTCTGCTGCTGCTGCTTCAAGAGTGTCTCATAATATGCTTTTATGTATTCATTCTGCAATGTTGTCAATAGAACATATTAATTTATCTGAAACTATGAATATGAGACTATTAATCTAAATTTAGAAGTTAGAAGACTAAACAATTGTCCATGTGGGATCTATGGATCCCATAAGAAAAATATGGTTAGGATGCCACATTACATCTCCACTGTTTGCATTGTCATTATTATCCACTTCTGACATCTTTGAGTCCTCAGAAGGTTCATTGTCTACTTTAAGTTCTCCACTTTGTTCCTCTGTGAGATTCATACCCGGCCTTTTCATCCAAGGAGGTATAACTTTTGTCTTCTCCTCTACAATTTCTTCTTTGGTGCCTGAGACACCCACATCAGCCTGCACACACACACAACCAAATATACAACATGCAACTAAGTATAGCTGTAAATAATTTTTAGGCCACGAAAGCAGAAAATTCATGAACTCAACAGTAAAATTTGTGGGTATTAAGTTACTAAACTTCCAAGTTGTCCACAACAAATGCTTGAGTTTCTTGTCATCTTCAAACCATTTTGGGTCCTTTAAAACAGTGGGGATATCTTAATTAATGATCAGTCTCGCACTTTACATGCCATTAGTTAAGGCAGAGGTTTGCGACACATACAGGATAAATATAGCAATGAGCGCAGATTAACTATGCACTAGTATAATGACAATGTGTCCTTTCAACGAAAGGCGTCCATACCATCCTTTATACACTTTAAACAAAATCATTTTTCTTCAAATCTCATCCTTAAATTGCTCCAGTTTTATTTAGCTAGCCTATATTTTATTCATATATAAAACACTGTCAGATGTTCAATTGAAAGAAGATTGCCTTGTACCATTGACTAGCTAAGAAAAAGCCTAGACAATAAGCTTTGTCCTACGGCTGTACAATATTGCAGATTAAACTCATCAGAAAAGATAACAACACCCTCAAATATTTACATCTAGAAGTACAGGCCACAAAACAAACAAGGAGATGGCATTTCATCTGTCTAACTGATATCTGTGTAAAACAGTTGCCGCAGAGAATTTATGCATTGTAAACATAGCACACTATGATATGTTAGAGAGGAAAAGTCTATGGAAATATAAAATAATGAAAGTTTCCATTGTTCCAACACAGTACATACTAAATAATTGTATAAGCAGTACTAAAGCGAGAATGCAAAAAGTTTCGAAAGGCTGCTTATTTCTTATATTAGACCTCTTTTAGCTTTCAAGCAATAATAATTGTAATAAAGCCCTTTGACAATTTCCTATATTCGGGCAATGCCCATGGAAAATATTCAAAAATAAATAAAAATACCAAAGTCTGGCATTTCATTAATTGTCAAGAAAAACGTGGGTTTGAAATTTACTAACCGATTCATTACTTGCAGCACGTTGCTCAGCCTCCCAAGCTTCAAGACTAACAAATTCAGGTGGAGATAACTCTTTCAGTATTGCTAACTGATTTGTTATTGGCTTCAGTTGTTCCTGAAGGGGGAAAAAAGAAAAAGCAAGTCACCTATCGGTAAACAAAAAGGGATGATGAATTATGTAGAGCATTAGTTGCTAGGTGACCCACAAATATTAAAGCTAACAAAACTCTTAATATTTTGCTCTTGCTATGATTTTCTTTTTTTGTAGACTGGAAGCAACAAAGAGGCTAAGTGAACGTTAATAAACCATCACTTGGAAAAGATCATACTCATCCTTAAAACAAGAACATTCTTTGAAGGTCAATCTAATGAATCTCCAAGTAATCTGATGTGTTGCACACTTGGGCATTTTTTACTATGGAAATAATCCTGAGTAAGCGTTATGCATAAGCCAAACATAAAGTATGTTTCCCCCTTGTATATCACTGTCTGGCATGTTTACTTTTTATGATTACCCACAATATACATCAGAAAATTGGGATGCATAAGTTTCAAGAAACTTCACAAAATTGGGATGCATAAGTTTCAAGAACCTTCACATGTCTTGGTACCATTCATAATTTCTCACCTTTAAGTGAAACTTCTAACAGTGAAGTATAATGTGCATTTGTTTACTCTTTACTTTAGGATTTGTTTAGTCTAAAGGTCGTCAGCTAATATCAAGGTCACAACTTTTTTACAAGCGTTTCACTGTAGGTTAAAAATAAAAAATAATTTAAAATATATATTTATATAATGTTGATTTGTTTAGTCTTATGTTTAAAGGTTGTCTGTAAATTATATATCTTTAATGTAAGGTCATAGCTTTCGTACAAAACGTTTCAAGGTGGATTTTTTATACTAATATAATAACCTTTACTGACATAAACTATTGTATTATGATTTTAATAAATATATGAATGTGTCCTATAGGGAAATAGGGGAAGAGGTTGTACTTCACAGCTATTATATTATAAAATTACCATTAAATATTATAATAAGGGCAAACATTTAATGTACTTCATACAATCAAATATCTGTGTTTACATTTTAACCTTTAACTTCACTGTGAAAGGTCTACTTGATTTTGGGGTTAGTGATCTTTAGTTTATTTCGTTTTATTGTAATTGTAATCCTAACATCAAGTTGGTCAGAAATCTTTTTCAAAAATAATACAACTATGAGGCCCTCGTTGTCTACTCTCAACTTCATAGAACGGATAAAGCGTCCACACAAATACAATAAGGACGTAGTATTATTAAAATAATACTCACATCGCTAATACTGTATTCCAAGTCTTCAATGGAATCAAATAGGACTCCAAGTAATCCAGATATTTATACAGTAAAAATAAGCAGAACCAAAACACTGCCCCTGTATTAGAAAGTGTCACGGAAGCTGCCTCACGTTTATATGGTTTGGATTCTGGTAGGTAAAAATCAAGGTAAACAGTGTGTGGCATTGTTTTCACCGATACCATCGGTACTGTTCACAATAAGCTTCATTTTTATTACTGTTTTATACGATATGCCGATGATACGGAAAAAAAAACGTAAATTTTGGAAAATGGATTGCATTTGGTAACCATGAAAAGCATTAATCTTTTGGGGTAATCAGCATCCAGACCTTGGCCAACTTGTTAAGTGTTGGCTTCCAAATAGCACACCCAAGAAAGTAACATGAATCTTCAATAATATGCTCTGACTCCATCTTGTAAAAAGATCAAAATGACATCCAAACTCAAACATCAGGATAGAA
Source organism: Wollemia nobilis (assembly GCA_028583015.1). Classification (NCBI taxonomy): domain Eukaryota; kingdom Viridiplantae; phylum Streptophyta; class Pinopsida; order Araucariales; family Araucariaceae; genus Wollemia; species Wollemia nobilis. Next base: position 23,052,683 of record JAQPPZ010017235.1, read on the forward strand.
GAAACTAGACTCCATGATAAACAATAAGAAATAGATTTCTTGATTGCAAAAATGACATTCATATAAATATATATATGGGATTTGGCTTTAGATGGCAGGAATTGAACTGTTACAGCTACTTCCTTGGTCAGCAAATAAATTCTACCATCAATAGAGTACAAAATAAAAGTACAACACTCCCATAAATTATTTTATCAAGGTCCAACAACTAAGATACAAGACTTATGAATCACATCAAAATTTGGGGCATTACAACAAAAACCCTACTAGAAGACTCATGTCATATGTTTCAAACGTAAAAGACTTCTGAAATATACAAATGTAGTCCCTCAAGGCTTTGATAAAGATATCTGCAATTTGATTTTCTGCCAGACAACACTTAAGATGAAACTTTTGTTGGCTAAGTTGCCTGATATAGTCATTAAATGACACTGAATTGTTAGCAAGCTTAACGGTACTTTGATCATAACAGTACAATATGGTAGGTCATGTCTACTACTATTGTAACTAAGAGAGAATATTTTTTAATCACTTAATTTATTTTGTTGCCTCATTAGTTGCTATGTATTTTGTTTCTATTGTAGACACAGTAACTGTATTATGTTTCTTGCTACACCAAGATAGGACAAGAACCAAGTGAGAAAACAAATCCTATGGTGGATTTCCTACTGTTTGCACAACCTGCCCAATCTGGATCTAAATATCCTATACAGAGTTCTCCACAAGATGAGTACTAGATACACATGTTCAATGTATCCTCACATACCACAATATCCTCTTTGCAGCTTTCCAATGTGAAATCTTTGGAGAAGTCACAAATTTGGATATGACACCAATGGCATATGAGATATATGGTCTTGTATAAGATAAATATATTAAATTACCAATAAGTTGTTTGTAGAGCGTTGGATTAATTTCATCACCTTCCATATATTCACTTAACTTTGTACCTACAAAAATTGGAGTAGATGCTCTTGTACAATTTTGCAACTTGAATTTGACTAGCAATTCCTTAGCATATTTCTTTTGTGAAAGGAGGATACCATCTTCAGTTTTCCATGTCAAACCTTTTCCTTCATCTTAACTTCAATTCAATGATATTCTACTAATTATTACTTGTGATAATGAGATCATCCATAAAGCACAATGATGAGTATTACATTGGTCTTCACATTCAAGTTTGAATCATAGGGACTATCGTTAAACCCTTCAATTTTAAAGAATTCATCAATTTTTCCATACAAAACCCTCAAAGGTTACTTCAATCCATAAAAGACTTCTCCAATCTGCATAGAAAGTGTCCTTCCCCCTCTTTTACAAATCCTTGTGGCCTATTCATATAGATTACTTCCTCTACCTCATTGTTAACAAAAATATTCTTAACATCCATTTGATGAATTTCCCATGTGGAATAAGCTACAAGTGCAATAAATATCCTGATAGTACTAATTTTGGCAATTGGAGCAAATGTTTCTCCATGGTCTATCCCTTCCTTTTAAGAGTAACCTTTGGCCATGAGTCTTGCCTTATGTTTTTCAATACTCCCACAAATTTATCTTAGTCTTGCACTTCCATCAACTTCCAACGACATTTTACGCTTAGGCATTTCCATCAACTTCCAAGTCTGATTTTTTACCACCAAGGAGTTATACTCATCTTGCATAACTTACTCCTATTCTCTTTTTCCTTGAGCTTCCTCATAAGTTTGAGGATCACTAGTTTCCATAATTGTGTTCACCAAGGCATAATTGATAGTTTGATTTTTCATCTAAACCTACTTAGTGTTTCTATATATTTCTTGAAGACTTATTTTCTTTTTGGGAGGATTTTGTTTGTCATCAAAAAAGGTGAAGGTAAAGTAAATTTTAATGTCCATGAGGCCATAGGACCATATGAGACGACCCTCGTGGAGATTGTTGTTTTACCCAATCTATGGTTATCCAACCATACTATAATTACCAAAGCATGGTGTACAACCCTATGATGCAGGAGCATCCGGTGGCAGTAGCACAATCTTGCGTCAACAAAAATTATTCTAAGTTTTTAGTCTTTGACAAGGCAAAAGTTGGTCGCGATTTGACAAGGCAAAAGTTGGTCGCGATATCGCGACGTCACGAAATCGCGACATAAAGTTGAAGTCGAGGCAGGGAAGCAGGGAGGTCGCGATATCGCGACGTCACGAAATCGCAACATAAAGTTGAAGTCGAGGTAGGGAAGCGGGGAGGTCGCGATATCGCGACGTAAAGTTGAAGAGAAGGCAGGGAAGCGGGGAGGTCGCGATATCACGACGTCGCGAAATCGCAACGTAAAGTTGAAGTCGAGGCAGGGAAGCAGTGAGGTTGCGATATCGCGACGTCGCGAAATCGCGACGTAAATTTGAAGAGAAGGCAGCGATATCGCGATATCACGACGTCGCGAAATCGCGACGTAAAATAGAAATCAAGGCTCGAAGGCGGGGAGGTCGTGATATCGCGACCTGTCGCGATATCGTGACCAAAAGAAGGAAGAAGCGCAAGAAAGTTAAACTATCGCGATATCGCGACAAATAGCTGGTTCGTGGCTCGAAAAGGCGTGCACTCCAAGATGATGTTTCCGAGGCGGTCAGGGGTCTCATTAATGCATGTTTTCGTATCCGGTAAGTTAGCTGAACACAGCGGCCTCTCGAATGCTGCGTCCAGAGGTCAGAAATGTCAGGTGGGTCTTTTAAATGCATGCTTTCATGGCGGATCGAGGCAGTTGCCCATTTATGGAAAGAAATTGAAGACTCGACGAAGGAAGCCGACTTTGCAGGTTTTTGATGATGTGTTCTTTCGAAGGGTCATTAATGGCTCAGAGGGTTGGGGCCTCTATAAAAACCCAAAGCATTGTAATAGAATAGGGGGGGTGGATAGGAAGATCGCACGCAGAAGTGTGATAGAGAGAAAACCAAGCCGAGCGCTGGTTATTGTAAAGCTCGCGGGCTATTTCTATATGTATTTCCGAATTAATAGAAGAAAATTTGGAAGTGGTAAGAGTGTGATTTTCTGGTCCCCCATCAGTGGTATCAGAGCCGAAAGTTCCTGAGTGTGTAACAGATCGCCGGACGTGAGGTAGTTACACCAGGATCTATGGTAGGGTTCTGAGAGAGAGAAAAGAGAGTTTAGGATCCCAAAGCGGATATGATGATAATGAAAGACTTCAAAACTTTGCAGAGGCAAGTGCAAGCCCTGCAAGAGGAGCTGCTCATAAGAGATTTGCAGAGGCAAGTGAAAGCCCTACAAAGGGAGCTGCGCAAACAGCGTGAGGATAAACAGAAGAGAAGAGAATATGGAGTTCATCAGAAGATGAAGCCATTGCAAGCTGCAGACAAAGAGGTGTGCAGCAGTGCCAAGGTCTGTCCGGTAGAAGACAAAAATTTATCTGGCCAGGAGACGGAGTTGAAGCAGGCTGTAGACGAGGAAGTGTGCAGCAGTGGTAGAATCTGTCTGGAGGAAGACAGAAGTTGTTTGGGCTAGGAGAAGGGGTTGGAACAGGCTGCAGAGGCAGATGAATGTCTGGAGGTGCTGCAGAAGGCAGTAACCAAGCAGTGCAGAAGTGAAGATCACTTCTCCATCAACCCCGGTTGTCTGATGCAGGAGCATCCGGTGGCAGCAGTGCAATCTTGCATCAACAAAAATTATTCTAAGTTTTTATTCTTTGACAATGCAGAAGTTGGTCGCGATATCGCGACGTCGCGAAATCACGACATAAAGTTGAAGTCGAGGCAGGGAAGCAGGGACGTCGCGATATCGCGACATAAAGTTGAAGTCGAGGCAGGGAAGCGGGGAGGTCGCGATATCGTGACGTTGCGATATCACAACGTCGCGAAATCACAATGTAAAGTTGAAGAGAAGGCAGGGAAGAGGGTAGGTCGCGATATCGTGACGTAAAGTTGAAGTCGAGGCAGGGAAGCGGGGAGGTTGCGATATCGCGACGTCGCGAAATCGCGACGTAAAGTTGAAGAGAAGGCAGGGAAGTGGGAGGTTGCAATATTGCAACGTAAAATAGAAATAAAGGCTCGAAGGCGGGGAGGTCGCGATATCGCGACCTGTCGTGATATCGCGACCAAAAGAAGGAAGAAGCGCAAGAAAGTTAAACTGTCGCGATATCGCGAAAAATAGCTGGTTCGTGGCTCGAAAAGGCGCGCGCTCCAAGATGATGTTTCCGAGGCGGTCAGGGGTCTCATTAATGCATGTTTTCGTATCCGGTAAGTTAGCTGAACACAGCGGCCTCTCGAATGCTGCGTCCAGAGGTTAGAAATGTCAGGTGGGTCTTTTAAATGCATGCTTTCATGGCGGATCGGGGCAGTTGCCCATTTATGGAAAGAAATTGAAGACTCGACGGAGGAAGCCGACTTTGCAGGTTTTTGATGATGTGTTCTTTCGAAGGGTCATTAATGGCTCAGAGGGTCGGGGCCTCTATAAAAACCCAAGCATTGTAATAGAATAGGGGTGGTGGATAGGAAGATCGCATGCAGAAGTGTGATAGAGAGAAAACCAAGCCGAGCGCTGGTTATTGTAAAGCCTGCGGGCTATTTTTGTATGTATTTTCGAATTAATAGAAGAAAATTTGGAAGTGGTAAGAGTGTGATTTTCCGGTCCCCCATCAGTGGTATCAGAACCGGAAGTTCCTGAGTGTGTAACAGATCGCCGGATGTGAGGCAGTTACACCAGGATCTGTGGTAGGGTTCTGAGAGAGAGAAAAGAGATTTTAGGATCCCAGAGCGGATATGATGACGATGAAAGACTTCAAAACTTTGCAGAGGCAAGTGCAAGCCCTGCAAGAGGAGCTGCTCAGAAGAGATTTGCAGAGGCAAGTGAAAGCCCTACAAAGGGAGCTGCACAGACAGCGTGAGGATAAACAGAAGAGAAGAGAAGATGGAGTTCATCAGAAGATGAAGCCATTGCAGGCTGCAGACAAAGAGGTGTGCAGCAGTGCCAGGATCTATCCGGTAGAAGACAAAAATTTATCTGGCCAGGAGACGGAGTTGAAGCAGGCTGCAAACGAGGAAGTGTGCAGTAGTGGTAGAATCTTTCTGGAGGAAGACAGAAGTTGTTTGGGCCAGGAGAAGGGGTTGGAACAGGCTGCAGAGGCAGATGAATGTCCGAAGGTGCTGCAGAAAGCAGTAACCAGGCAGTGCAGAAGTGAAGATCACTTCTCCATCAACCCCGGTTGTCTGATGCAGGAGCATCCGGTGGCAGCAGCGCAATCTTGCATCAACAAAAATTATTCTAAGTTTTTAGTCTTTGACAAGGCAGAAGTTGGTCGCGATATCGCGACGTCGCGAAATCGCGACATAAAGTTGAAGTCGAGGCAGGGAAGCGGGGAGGTCGCGATATCGCAACGTCGCGAAATCACGACATAAAGTTGAAGTCGAGGCAAGGAAGCGGGGAGGTCGCGATATCGCGACGTCGCAAAATCGCGACATAAAGTTGAAGAGAAGGCAGGGAAGCGGGGAGGTCACGATATCGCGACGTCGCAAAATCGCGACGTAAAGTTTAAGTCGAGGTAGGGAAGTGGGGAGGTCGCGATATCGCGACGTCGCGAAATCGCGACGTAAAGTTGAAGAGAAGGCAGGGAAGCGGGGAGGTCGCGATATCGCGACGTCACGAAATCGCGACGTAAAATAGAAATCAAGGCTCGAAGGCGGGGAGGTCGCGATATCGCGACCAAAAGAAGGAAGAAGCGCAAGAAAGTTAAACTGTTGCGATATCGCGACAAACAGCTAGTTCGTGGTTCGAAAAGGCGCGCGCTCCAAGATGATGTTTTCGAGGCGGTCAGGGGTCTCATTAATGCATGTTTTCGTATCCGTTAAGTTAGCTGAACACAGCGGCCTCTCGAATGCTGCGTCCAGAGGTCAGAAATGTCAGGTGGGTCTTTTAAATGCATGCTTTCATGGCGGATCGGGGCAGTTGCCCATTTATGGAAAGAAATTGAAGACTCGGCGGAGGAAGCCGACTTTGCAAGTTTTTGATGATGTGTTATTTCGAAGGGTCATTAATGGCTCAGAGGGTCGGGGCCTCTATAAAAACCCAAGCATTGTAATAGAATAGGGGGTGGATAGGAAGATCGCACGCAAAAGTGTGATAGAGAGAAAACCAAGCCAAGCGCTGGTTATTGTAAAGCCTGCGGGCTGTTTCTGTATGTATTTCCGAATTAATAGAAGAAAATTTGGAAGTGGTAAGAGTGTGATTTTCCGGTCCCCCATCACCCTACCCATTACCCCTTTAGGATTTAAAACTTGGACCTTTATTCAAAGTTTTTTAAGGTTTCCACTGTTAGTTCGAAAACATTTTTCCTCTAACATGAAGGAGTTGAGAGACTACCTTGAATGCCTTCATTAAATTTCACATCCTTGCTAATGAATACGTCCTTAGATTTTGGATCATATAACGTATATCCCTTCTTTTGATCATCATAGCCAACAACAATAAACTTAATGCTTTTGTTGTCAAACTTCCTCACTCTTCTTTCCTCTAGCACATAAGCATATGCTTCACAACCAAACTCTAAAGTAGTCCACATTGGGCTTCTTTCCACTTCATGCTTCTTTTGGTGTGATATTGTTAAAACATGACGTAGGACCTATTTTGAATAGTTGTGGTTGTAATCACTACTTTGCCCCAAAGTTCCAAAGGCAAGTTCTTAGATTAGAGAAAGTTCTATTTTTCCTTTCATCCATTCCATTTTTTTTGAAGTGTACATGTATGTTGTTTCCTTCCAAATGCCATGTTTTTCACAAATAAATTTGAAGTTATAATTGATACATTCTCCTCCACTGTTTGTTCTTATCCTTTTGATTCTTTTTTTACTCTGATTTTCCACTAGGGCCTTGAAAACTTCAAACTTTTTTAACACTTCAACCTTGGTCTTAGAAAAGTATATCCAAATATTTCTAGAAAAATCATCGATGATTCTATAAAGGTTAATCTATATTTTCTCCTCTTTGTGATAGAGGAGTTATAGGTTCACACAAGTCACTATGCAATAGCTCAAGTTGTTATCTTGCTCTTGTTGTACTCCTTTCAAATGGGTCTCTATGTTGTTTTACAACCATGAATCCTTCACAAACACTTGTATTTGCTTTGATCCAAGGAAGCCAAGCACCATATTTTTCTTTGACAATGTAAACAAACTCTGATAATTTAAGTGCTCAACCATTTGGTGCCACAATTCACTAAGGTAATCTTGAATGGCCACATAAGGAGCCTTGTTTGCATGTGCCAAATCAAGTTTCTATATCTATTTTCTACAATTCGCACTGTCATGATTTGTATACATCCCATATATTCTTATTTAAAAACTTTTCTCTATAAAATACTACCTTGTGTCCATGTTTTATTCTTGTAGGAGCCATTTTTCTTCTTTAAAGAGTCAAAATTTTCCTTGTGACAAGTCCTATGTTGACTTTCTCCTAAATAATTATACCAAACATCTGTAGAGCTTCCATATGTAGCAAGAGAAGTGAGTAGAGTAGTTTTTAAACTTTCATCTTCTTGGACAACATTTGATTTATTTTCTGGCAAGAATATTTTTTGAAAGCCAAATGTTTTTCTTTTATGACATTGATCTGCTTTATGTCGTTCTTCCCCACACTTATAGCAAGTTAACTTAAATTTATGCCTTGTTTGATTATTATTATGCCTTTGATTGAAGTTTCTTTGCTGTCTTCCTTGCCTATGTTATTTGTTACCTTGTGGCTCTTCCATTTGTTGTATTGGTTTATATTTACTTTGTTTTCCTTGGTTAGAAGATTTCCATTCCCTTTAGTCACCAAAGCTTGAATATCTTACTAGACTCACTATTAAAATTCTTAAGTTTTTCTTCTTCACTTAGTAAGGCCTCATATAGCTCTTCCAATTTTATTTTACCCAATTTTTCTGTCAGCTTAAGAGTGGATACAAAGTTATGATATTTACTAGGCAACTTGTCTATAGAATGTCCATAATGTCTTCATATTTATAGGTTACATTCATAGTTGAAAGTTGATTTCTTTTTTATTTTAATTGTTAATATTGTCATTCATGCTCTCTCCTAACAATGATATGTATCAATTTTCTCTTTAGATCCATTATTTTGAGTTTGCTCACCCTCTCATACATTCTATAAAAAGTGTCTAATACCTGTTTTACGGTTTGAATATCTTGAACATGAGACCTGATTAATCAATATTTTTGCCACAAAATAAGTGCTCTTGCATTCATGTCCTTTTATTTCATTTATCATTTCCATCCGTACCTATTGGCCTACCTTGTGTTGCTAAATCCCACAAGTCTTTTATTTGTAATATTAGTATCATCTCCATATTTCATGTTTCATTAGCACCATCACCCAAAAAAAGACCATTATTAGTTGCCTTGGAATTGCCCTTCTTATGAGCCAATCACAAAAGGACTTTAAATTTTCAAAATTAGAAATTATAGTCAAACTTTTACAATCTTAAAAAATACCTCCACAATTTAATTAAACTTTTGCAATCTTCACAAATACTTCCACAAAGTCATCTTGATGCCACCAACAAGATTTTTCAAATTATAATCTTAGCCCCTTCAATTTAACAAAATGTCAAAATTTAACACCTTCAAACACAAAGGAAGTATCAATTTAATCATTCCTTTAAAAATTAGTCTCACATTTTGTTTTAATTATAATCATACAATCACAAGAAAAACTTCTAAAAAGGTTAGCTAAAAGAAAACTCTCATCCATTCTGTCTTTATTACCATTTTTCTCTTTCACCACTCTCCCTATCTGTACAACATTTGTCTCTTTCACCACGATTCCCATCTATATGGAAGACAGCAGTAAAGAAAGGTCATATACCAGGTATTTCTCTTGGACTACAATTGATTTAAACTAAATATTAGAACACAGTGTGAAAATAGGCAAAGCTCAAAAGTCATGATCTTCACTTCAGCAAGCAAGGGGAAAAATTGTGATCTTTGTCAAAAACATAAAACACAAATGAGGAGCTTTCCTTCTCAGTTTTACTATTCACTGAAGGTACACAAGTTCCTGTCAATAACGCAAAGGCCCTCCAAACACAATAGCAAAAAAGGAAGCAGCAACAAGCACATATGCAATGCAATGAAGACACTTTGCATATGATGTTGAGAATATATTCCAATTTTAGATATTATATTGTGCATTCCATTTTCTAGTAATTCAAATACTCATTGTGTGATCCTTTAATTGTGCATAATGATGGATTGTTTTTGGTTAATGTTGCATTGTTTTTTAATATTTCCTGATCCTTTTATGGAATATTGAACAACTGTGCTACGCTTAGGTTTTAGAATACCTAGTTTATCATCTATTAGTTTGCTAGACTCATGATAGTCTTTTTATTTGATTTCCAAGAATTTCATGCAAATTTCATCACCAACAAGCTTAGAATATGTATAGGTCCTTTTCTTTGGCACCTAAGGAGACTTTTGTGTGATAACCTTAGGAGAACTTTGACTAATGGTGCTAACACTACAAATTTAAAAATTATCTACACTAGGTGGATAGTTCATGTCCATACAGCCAATTAGGTACCTCACTTCCTCGTTGAAGAAGGTGACATTGTTACTCTTGATGGATGGTCGTTGGGTATTTTAATGTCCAAAAAAGGGATTTTTGAAAATGGCAAGCCTCTAATTGGATGGAAATTGTAGATCAGAACTTTTTTGCAAAGAATAATATTTAGCCTTTTCTTAATTTTAAAGGGCATCAAAATGATCATTTTCCCCAAACAAGGTTGTATACAGGAATTTTTTTATAGTGTCAACAATTTTCAAAATTATGTCCAGGAGTGCCATGCCAAAAACACAATGAGCTTTCTTTGGACCATTTGGGCATTGGTTTTTCTTCAAATACAATTTGTTGTTTTAATTTTCTAGACAAAATTTTTCTAAGTTGGTCCATACTCATAGATTGCACCCCATAAAAATTATAATTCACTTGTGGTTGTTGTCATTGTTCTTCTTGAGCTTTTTACATGAAATAGATAGAATGGTTTTACTTTTGTTCCTTAAAAATTGTGACATTCACATTATATAAGGTTTTGGCATCCATAACATGATCTTCTATAATAGCCTTGTTTTTGTGTTTAGGTTTAGGCTCTAATGCACGTCCTTCTAGCCTTACTATTTTCCTAGCATGTGTCTTACAACCTTGTAAAGTTAAAATATTATATTGTAACTTAAGGCCATTTCATATCGGTGGTAAGAGAGATTCAATGAAGATTTTATATTTTATTTGATATCTAGAGTCTTTCTATTTTCTAATAAATCTTTCAATGCTTTAACCTTGCATTTGTTCAGCAGTTTCAAATTGTCATATAGCATCATTTTGAATTCTAGCCACAAACTCATATGTAGGAAGAATGAGTAACTGGTTAAACCTCTTGATTAATCCTTCCATAATATTAGTAAACCAATCTAGGATAGGTCCTCTAAAGGATCTAGCTAGTACTTTAGTGCTAGCATCCAAATTCATGTATAGAAAATCTTTGATTTTGTTACAAAATCCCTTTAAAAATTATTCAATGACTTCACTTTCATCATAGGTATAAGGTGGCAATGGTGGTAATGTGATATTTTCCATATGAGAAGCTAGAAGTTCATTGAGTCATTTCTATTCTTGTGGATTCTTAACTTGACTAGCCTCGTTATATTTTGGTTTTGTTGATTTTGGTGGTGGCATAATCATTTGAGCTTGTCCCACGTAGAATGTTGGCCCTGGGTATATTAGTTGTGTTGCCACTAGTTTCTTTATTGACTTCATTTCTAGGTCTAAGTTTCCACAATTTTCTCTAGATCCTCATTTGATTTATCATGAGAGGGAAACTTTTGGAATTGTCAAAAAATTGATGTTGCTTATTTTGAGTATTGAGATCTTGTTTCTTTTCTTGCAACTATAAGAAAAATTTCACTTTTTTTTTTTTCTTTTTTTAAGGTGTTAGACTGTGGTATTTTCTTGAAGCATTCCCTCGATGTTGCTTGGATTTTTTTACTTGGAATTTCAACCACGTAGCTTTTATAACATGCTTTCTTGCTCCTCTTTGAATAGGTTTCCAAGCATAGAATTTAGTTGAATTGTGTATTCTATTGTCTTGGGAACTTTTACTTGCTTTAGATGAAGTTCTTGTAGTATGTATTCTTGAGTTGTTCTTGAAAATCAAGTTAGCTATGGTTGTTATCTTATCAATTCTTCAATATTCTTAGGAATTTTTTGTCTTTGATTGGGGTTTGCTATTGCTATGGTGGCTTTTAGCCTTTTTAACTTTTGGTTCCTCTTCTTTAGGTTGTAGTTATTTGATATCATTTTGGTAATCTCATTTATATTTTAGACTATGCTTTGGAAAAAGGATATTTGAAATTTTCTATATTTGTGTTCATCCTCAATATGCTCAAAGGTTGTCTTAAGTGTAGAAATTGAATAAAACATAATGCAACATAATTCCATTTCTATTTAAATGAACAAAAAATATAATGTACAATTGCAATGCATACATTGTGCATAACATAAATTAGACTGCCTAGAACAATACCTAGAGTAGTTGTAGTAGCATTCAGGCAACTCAGTCTGTGAATAGGAAAGTCTCACCTATTCCAGACTACTATCTTTCAACATACAAACTTATATCTCCACATTATACAACAATCTTAGTACAAAAATATTTGTACAACAATTACATGTACGACACTTCACCTATACGACTCTTCACATCTACAACTCTTCACTCGTATGGTACTTTTGTTTGTATGACACTTTATATGTACTGTGATTCCAATATGTGACCACTCGCTATTTGGAAACTCTCATACTATGATTTCAACCCTGCATACAAAACTTGGAAGGAACAACAATAGATCTATCTACTGCAACAATAAGCCATATCAACACATACAAGAAACATACAATAACAATAGATGAAGGATGGAAATGAGTGGAAATGAATAGATGTTGCATTAATAGTGGCTTGTAGGGTGGAACACATATGATACCCAATGTATCATGCCAACCACCCCAACCTTTATTCGATGCCAACAACCACATACTTTGGCCAACCATGCTAATGAATGAGGGAAGGATCTTATTTATACAACTAAGGAAGTAGTTGCATCCTCCAACTTACTAACTACCCGACACCTCATCATTTACATTTGACATGCATTTATCTTACATTTACATTTCATTTCCAACTACAAGACAAACTAACAACTTATGACTCATCCATACATGACTAATACTTCACTTAACATTACACATTATCACATGAAATATTACATCACCACTTTATAAATTTATTAATTATACGTATACACATTTTGTGAAACACTTTGTGTACGAACTACAAAATAACACAAAATGATAAAACTTATTCATTGATTTAGCAGACATGTCAATTTGCCTACCTACATTAAGTGGGTGTGAGAATCCATTGCCCTTCACTTTAGGTTTTACCTAATTTGTACGTCTAAGAAGACACTATGTAGCAAAGCGGTTTGTACTCCAACTCTTGGAGGAACAATTTGCTATAACAAATATAGCAATCAATAATGACTGCAATCAAGTCATCTTCAACACTTCAGTATGCATCTAGTAACAACTCAAATCAGCAATAATTTGCACCATTAGTTTACAGTTTGCACCATAGTTGAGAAAATTGGAATTGGATCAGAATGAGCAAGGCAAAAGATTAAAAAAAAATTGGGAATCAGCTAAAAAAAAAAGCCAAAGAAAATGTTGTTTTTCATTAAAAAAAAACTTTTCCATGCATGTCACAATGAATTAACATTATGCAAATCAAATATTAATATTGTAAGTGGTACAAGCTTAAACTACATATGAAAGTGGCAAGTGATACAAGCTAAATGCCTTAAACTACACATGAAAGTGATAAATGCATCTTAAATAAAGAAATCTTACTTCTTGTATTGCTTATAATATAGAAAAAACGTAAAAATTACAAAATTTGCCATGAGTCATGACAAATACAATGACTCAATATATTTGAATGCCTTTGACCTTTGCCCTAGCAGAAGCTCTCTCTCTTTGTTGTTGTGACTGTGCCTCTTCCTATGCTTGTGCCTTGGCTATCTCCTCTGCTAGGTTTTCAAAATTTTAAAACTCATCCATGGAGAAGAGAGGATCTTGTTGCTACTCTTGTTGTAGCCTTGTGATCCATTTAGATGATGAATCAATCTCATCTAGGTAAATTTCCTCGGTACTTGTTCCTATAATTTTTTATGGTGGAGGTGAATTTTGTAATGAACAAACACAAGATCATTCAACTTCTTTTGTGTAAGCCTAATGCACTTCTTAGAGTGTATGTGCTCAAACATACTCTTATTGTACTCACAACCTAAAGCTTTGCATGGTTGAGATAAAAATTTGATGGAAAAGCACTGTAGATTGGGTGTATATGTACCAAAGTCCTCCCACCATAAATTTAGAAACAACCAATAAAAAGGAAATTTAATAATTCACATGTAAAATCATAAACTAAGATTATTTAAAAAAAAAAAATCAAAAGAGAAAATAAATATTAATTCGGTGAGGGTTACTTGGCCTCATAGTTGACCTTGATCGAATGCACTGTGAGGATGGGAAAAGGATGCCCTGACATTCCTTATAAGACTGCATCTTAGACTGTATTTTATTGTGCATTTCCTCATTAGGGTACATGCAGTCAATGCATTTTCAAAGGCCCCCATCACCTCATAGTCGGCCTCGAATGTATCAACATAAAAAAATTGGGGTTGAGGTAGTACCCCACTGCATGAAGAGGGCTATGGAGCTTAGATGTCCATCACTTGTCAATGATATCCCAAATGGAACCGTATTTGGTGTGGGCATGTCCATAAAAAGAGGCAATTGCCTCTTTTAACCTATCCATAGCCTCATATATATATGCCATTGTTCATTGTTCTCCATCAACAAGACAAAGAACCCTCACCAAAGGCTCTGACACCTGAAAAAAAGGAAAAATAATTTAAATAAAAATATTTTACAATAAAAAAATTTACAATACAAGATTCACAAATGGAAAAATATTTTAAATTATAAAACTTAGTCTTGTACCTTGATGGCCTCATTCATGACTATCCAAAATGGCTCATATACCTTCTACCCTTCACTAGAGAGTTGGTATCTAGCAACATCTTTGAAATTCCACTCATTGCTCACAAACATCTTCTTCAATGACCCTCGTGCATCCAAGAGGCTCTACAATGTCATGAAATTTATGGAGAATGTAGCATGGCAGTGAGTTCCCCAACAATGGAGGTAAGTATGACAAAGTTTCAAGGCCAAACAAGACTACAGTCAATAGCATTGCATGCTTGAACGACCTCATTCTGACTTGAATGACATAACAAGCTTCAAATGAATGACAACATGCATATGAACAACAAAAATCTCTAGAAAAATAGGTTTCCAACTGATCGATGAGTTGGCAAGTTCATAGCTGAACGACAAATGAATTGAATATCAGGAAAGGAAACAGTGATAAAAAATCCACTTGAACAGTTAGTTGCTAATCAGACAACTAATTGAATAGTCAACCTTGGCTTGACCAACAATTGTGTTGAACAACAGTCTACACAATACTACAAATGAACAATGGGCTGGCTGTAATGCATCTTCCTTACTCACCCTCCATTGACTGTGGGACCTTCTCATTTTTCTGCTTGGGCTCTGCCTTCTTACCCATCTCCACTAGTCAATCGTACGAGCACGCTAGGGATGACAACGTTCAGGTGCAGCTCGCTCGGACTGCATCTTAGTAATAATTTGCTTGCGCCAGAACAGCGCAGCGCTCCACTGATGCTCTCTGCCTCTTATCCACAGCAACTGCTCTCTAAAACTCGAAATTAAGAATGGTGCAACAGCTTAAGGATTCTTCTAGGCATACTTGGTGTGGAGTGTGCCTTCTTATAGCCCAAGTATGCACCCACCTGCATTAATGTTGCTTGGGTGGAGTAAATTCCTGGAGCGATTTGGGGGCGCTTTGGAAGATCTCCTGCGTGGAAAAAAATGGTGGAGGGCACATCCCAATGCTAACTAACAGAGTGGGGTGCAATATTTCTTGAAGGACGAGATGCACCGCACCTGTTGCATTTATTTCTTGATATGTCCCGCTTTGGACAGCGTACCCGAGATGTTAAGGAAAAGTGCCCAGCATATGGGGGAGAACGAAAGCCCTTCGCCTCAAACCTTCTTTCATTTGACCTTGGAAATCTAGAAACTGGGCTGCACCCTCAAACCGAAGTGCAACGGCCTTCTCGAGATGCACCTTCCTTGGTCCCATCCTCATCTTGCGCATCGAGACCCAAGCGCAATGTTTGGGGGCACCCGAACTAGTGCACAACATCTTCGATCGCCTTCTAACTGTCATAAAAAACATCGCTGCGCATTTAAAAATTCAAACGCCCAAGCGCTCCCTTTTACTGTTCCTTGGCCTGGCGCATTGAACTCTGAGCACAAGCATTTGGGGTTTGGGACTGCTTGCCGATGCTAAAAACTCAAACATTCAAGCGTTCATTTATGTTGTGCTTTGGCCAGGTGCACGTCACTTGGAGCGCAAGACCCTTCCTGGCCTCGGGGACAGTGTCAGAGCTAACTAGTCAAAGTGCAAAGCACACTCTCTAGCTGTGCTTTGGCCTTGCGCTTCGCATTTGGAGCGCAAGACCTTTGCCTTACACTTAGGCACTTCTCAATTTGCATTAAACATTGTGCTCTGACTAGTCAACATGGGTTGTGCTCCTCAGGAAGAGCGCAAGGGAGTGGTGCACATTTTTGGTGCACTTTGACTGTTCAAAGGGGGGCTACGCCTGATCTTGCATGAAGTTTGCCTTGTGCCTTTAAAATGGGGCAAAAAATACTTTGTGCTCCTTGAAACGGGTGCAAAGGCATTGCGCCCTTCATTACTGCGCTTCACACTGTAGTTGCTTAGCATTATTGGAGCGCAATCTTACCTTTGCGGGAGGGCTGAACTCCCTTCTCACGGATAGCGAGGCTCTTCGCTACTCGTGGAGTTCCCTTTGGCAAGAAACTTCAAGGCACCCAAAACTGCTACTTGCTTTTCTGTACACGGCTCTATAGAGGAAAACAAAATAACTACATTCCTCAGCACCCTCCTGCAAGTTAGGATTCTGGCCCAAAAAATGCGCTATCCCTAGCACGGGAGGAGGCAAAGAGATATACTCCAAAAATAAAATGAATATACATAAGGAAAATACAAAAATATATACAATCGGACAAAAACTCTCATACTACCCCTCACTGGTAGTATGCCTTCAGATGAATGCCATTAACCGACAATGGAAAAGTAAGCCTGTTCAGGTCTTGCAGGGTAAAAGAGTTTATCAAATGGACCTGAGAAATCCGAAACGGACCTTCCCAGAATGCGTCAAATTTGTCATGATTTCCAGGCTTGGACTTTTTCTCATTCCATTTTAGCACTAAGTCTCCAACTTGGAAAGTGCGATCAGAGGTCTTTTTGCCAAACCAATTTTCCGTGGTAACGACATGCTTCATGAAAGCCTCATAGGCTTTCTCCCTTTCCTCTTCCAACTGCAACAGTTGTGCAATTCTGATGCTAACAAGGTAAAATTCTTCACCCTCACCATCCAACGACCAGAGAGACTGCAATGCAGGCAGCTCGATGTGAGTGGGAAGCACTGCTTCTTTCTCGTTTACGGGGGAATATGGGGACGTTCGGATTGATTTTTTGATGGAAATCCTATCAACCCATAAAGCAAAATTCAGAAGCAGGTGCCAAGTCCGCTTGTTGCTTTCTAGTGTCCTCTTCAGGATCCGGAGCATTTTTTTATTGGTAGACTCTGCCAAACCATTGCCCTACGGGTAATAGTTAGATGAAGTTTTGAGGTAAACACCATACTTACTTGCAAACGCGCACATCTTGGCACTGGTGAAATGGGAGCCATTGTCCATTACTATCATGTTTGGGATCCTGAAATGGGTTATCATCCCCTCTAAGAGGGCGATGACAACATCCTGGCTGGCGTGTTTAGTGGACACCGCTTCTGTCCATCTGGTAAAGTAGTCCGTGTCTGTCAAGATGTATTTGTGCCTTGCAAAAGAATTGGTCTCTATTATCCTGATGAAGTCTAAACCTCACTGCTGAAAGGGAGCTTCGACCTTGAGCGGGTGCAGAGCTAGAGAAGCGTTCCTGGTGCGGTCGGCGTACCTTTGACATTTTTCACACCTTCGGCTCACCTCGAACGTATCGAAAAAAATTGTGGGCCAATAATAGCCCGCTTTTGTTATTTTTAAAGCCATTGGCATTCCGACAAGATGGCCCCCAGACATTCTAGAATGGAATTCATCCAGGATTTTTCTATTTTTCTATCCCCCTGACACATCTCAGCAGGACGTCGTCAATATTTTGATGAAACAACCCCTCGAGTAGCAACACGTATCTGCAGGCCTGAAGCCTAAACCTTCTTCTTTGTGAGGCGTTGAGGCCCGAATGGCACTGCCCAATGTACTCCACCAAGTCTTCAGTCCAATCCCTGTCATCTGCTAATTGATTTTCCAGATTGCTCTGCGGCAGTGAATCTTCCCATTGGCAAGCTGTCACCTCAATTGCGGCACTCTTGGCAAGCTCTTGGTATAGAGCCCGACCAATGACCAGTTTAGTGGGCCGGACTTCTATATCAAATTCTTGGATCTTGGATATCCAACCTACTCTCTTATTACCAAGCTCACCCTAATTGATGAAGTTTTGGACGTCCAGGTGTACCACATACACTATCGTCTTGCTCTGCGAGACGAAATGATGAAACTTCTTCAGTGCGCACATTACTGCATGCACTTGACTCTCAATAAAATTGTGTTTTTCTTCATGCGGGAGGATGACTTGACTGAGGAATGCTATGGGCCGTTCATCCATGTCTTCATTTTTTTGGGTTAATACAGCCGCATATCTTTCTAGCTCCCCGACCGCATATAGAATAAAGTCTTTGGAATAATTGGGGTTTACCAGAACGGGAGCTTGGACGATTCTGTGTTTGATCTCTTTAAATGCCTGCCTTCTTTCTTCAGTCCATAGGAACTCTGCATCTTTTTTGAGGAGCTCGGTCATAGGCTTTACTACCTGGGCGAAGTCAGTAATAAACTTACTGTCAAAATTTATCTGCCTGAAGAAGGATTGGAGGCCCTTCTTGTTCGACGGTAGAGGTAACCTAAGCAGGGCTTTGTAATGTCCCCATTTTTCATATTTTTATTATACATAGTTGTGGAGTGGAGTCTTGATGTGCTTTTGTGTGTTGAGATTATTTTTGGTGAATTTTGGCAATTAAATAATAAAAAGGGGAAAATAAGGGTGTATGCCCCATTAGGAGAATAAATATCATTTTATTATTATTTTCTAAGGTATTATTAAGTGAAATCAAAAAGTGCCACCTCAATAAAGAATTAAAAGAATGTATAAAGAGGAGTAGGGGGCTCATTTGAGGGATCTTGGATCATTTTATCTCTTCTACATTGTTGTATTTGGCTTGGCAGCTAATACACTTTTCTCTTGTGGACGAAATCCTACGAGAGAATTCTCTCTTGCGGACAAAACCCTGCAAGGGATAGCTTTGAGGACGAAAATCCTCTTGGCTAGAAACCTAGGACGAAAACCCTAGAGTTTCTTTGAGGTAAATCCAGCCAAGGTTTACAATTGGGTTTATTGAGACATTCTGCATCATTTATTGAAGATTTCTTGGGCAGCATTCATATCAGATTTGGGGTTTTGGGAACCCTTCTTTGTGTGGTATTTCAGATTTGGTGTGGCATTATAGTTTCAGATTTTTGCAGCAGAGTTTAGCAGTGTTGTGGCTGGGCATTTGTGAGTTGTTTTCATTCAATAATTTAGCAAAGGTTGTGTTGTTTATTCAGCATCCAGGATTTTATATTAATGTTTTGGGTATGATTTATGTAATTGTGATTCCAGGAAAAATAATAAAAAAATATTGTGGTATGTTTGTGAAAAATCTTAGAGTTTTGTGGTGAACTTTTCTGGGTATTTGTAGATTTGATTTTTATCTGCATGATTCAGTATTTTCTGGGTATTTGTAGATCTGATTGATATCTGCATGATTCAGAATTTTATTTGATATAAATTGCATAGTTAGGGTTTTTCCTTAGTTGGCACATTACAGTGGTATCAGAGCCCCGATTCTGCCATCCTATGCAAGGTTGAGTTAGGGTTTGTGGTGAAAATTCCAGATGCAGGGTTTTTAGTTTCTGGGTATTGCAGATTTAGAGTTTTCAGCTTCTGGGTATTGGCGATTTGAATACCCATTTGGTTTATTTGGGCTTTAAGAGTTCTGGGTATTGTTGATTCAGAGTTGATTCATCAGATCTGACAATTTTGGGTTTTGAGAAAAAATTTCTGAAGAATCTCTGCAGAACTAGCATATTACAGATCAAGTTTTGATTCAGCAGATCCTACCAGCCAGTGAAGATGTCTACAGTTGATAAATCTTTGGGTGAGCTATTCCGAGATTTGTATAATATAATGAAGGACCCAGACTTTAAAGAGCATTTTTTGAAGATGATTGCCAAACCCAAACAAATGGAATCAAATAGGGATCTTGAAGCAAAAATTGATGACCCTAAATCTGAAGCAATGAAAATGGTGGCAAAAGATAAAGATGAAGACATTCACACAGTTAATGAGCAGCCAAGAGAGGAAAGAAATGAAGATGGTAAAACAGAAAATATTAAGAGCAATTCAAATTTGCTCAGTCCTACTTTAATACCTAGCAATGGATATTTCAGTGAAGAAGGCGCAGCTGAAATGGGTGAGGTATCTGCACTTAAATATGATAAATTTCCTTTGGCCTGCAAAAATTCATATTGTTTTGTGGATACTCCTCTGTTTGAAATGGATGCTACATTGAATAATAATAATCCTGTTTCTGAGTTGGACACCATTGAAGATGGTGAAGGTAAAGATAGCCATGGCAGTACATCTAGTCTTGAATACTATGAAGAAAATCAAGAATTTTCCCAGCAAGTTTCAGGACCTCTATCAAATATGGATACAACAAATTCTGTTTTGTAGTAGAATAATATTTCTTCTGGATACCTTACAAGTTCAGCTCCTTTGTCTCAGATATCAGTACCAAATGCAATTAATGAAAAATTAGCAAGGCAACAAATTGATGGCATAGTACAGCAGTATGAATATGAAGTAGACAGCTCTGTGGAATCAGATTCTGTTCTGGACATTGATGTGTTCAGTGAAACACAAGTGACATTCAAAGCCTTTGAAGAGCATGATGGAGAGTATGATGAGAGTGAACACATAGGAGTTTACAAATCAGATTTCAGTAATGATAGAGTTGGTGAGTATTGGTTTGATTTGGAAAATGAACATGAGATTTACAATAAGCATGCAACACCAAAAAGACATCAGCCATTAGATGCATGGGATCCAAGTATTTCAGCACCTAGTTATGATGAGGAAACGGTTTGGGATGAATTTCATCTTGAACAAGGAGCTGCCCAAAATTTATTTCAAAAATCATGCAAAGGAAATGACATTGAGATGGCTGATCCTTGCATTAAAGACAAATCCAAACTGTTATTTCATAGGGCTGATTATGATCAAGAAGAAGAGGAGTAAATTTTGAAGGAGTAACTATTTCAGCCTTAAAACAAGGAAACATGCCCATGGATTACATCACCAAATTGGCCAAAGATAGATGTAACAATTATATGACGGTTGTAATGAATGAATTTGCTCATTTCCCTATTGTTACAGTCATCTTAATAACAATAGAGGAGTTTCATCTGTTCTTTGGAAGGGTGTGTAGATCTCATAGCATACATGGGGATATTGTGAATATTTGGGACAGCAGATTCACACCTTGGGATCCAGGTATATTGGCACCCAGATGTGAGGAAGTACCCATGGGGAATGAACGCCCTATTGACTTCAATATTATCCACATTTCATTTCAGAGTTCCAAAAACCAGTTTTGAATTTCCAAGAAGTTCGTCCTATTTTGAGAGTCTTTGTGTGAGCTTGGGAAACATCTTCTCCTTGAAGCCACTCTTGAGCCATGGGGAGGCACAAAGCAGCCTTAAGGAAGTTGCAAGAAGGTATGTTATCATTTCTGATTTTTGTTGCCAATATAACAGTAGTTCTCCATTTATGGGGAGCATTAGCATTGTGGAAAAGAGACATTGATGGCACCTATGGTTGCATTCTTGTTGAGACCTAAGACTGCATTTTTGGTAATGAATGAGGATGCATCTTTGATGATAGAATGGACTGAGTTTTTGTTTAAAATGACTACATCACTGATGGAGATTGAGGCTGCACATTTCATGTACTATGAGGACATACACTTCTTGATAAAAGAGGCTGTGTTTGTGACTGCTGTGTCTAATATTACCACTCTGTTTGAGATGCCTTGGTCTGCATCTTTCATAACTAATGAGGCTGTTTTTCTAAGCGCAACTTGGACTGATTGCTCGCTGATTTTTGAGTTTGCATCTTCTGTGTCTGTTAGGACTGTATTTGTGATGAATTCTGGGACAGAGTTGGAGATGTATGGGACTACATGTTGGTTGATCTGTGAGACTGCATATTTGTCTTTCGAGGCAACATCTGTTGAGAGAGTTAAGACTGAAATGTTGACAACATACTGGACTGCATTTTTTTTATGACGGATGGGGATGTGTTTTTGACTCATTGGTCAGCACTTTTAAGGGAAGCTTTGGCTGAGTTTTTTATTAAGAAGACTGCAAACTCCATGACAAATAAGACTGCAATAATGATGACTGATGCAGCTGCGTTGGCAATGAGTTTTAGGGCTACATGTGACACATTGTTTGGGACAATTCCTTCCAAGCTAATTGAGATCTTCATGAGGTTTGAATTGGCACTTTCCATGATGTATAAGAAGGTGTTTTGCATGTTGTTTAGGACTGTCTTTTCTTCAAAAATCAGAGCTGTGTTTCTTGAGGAGCTATTTTGGGCAGCATTGGTAAGGGCATTTGAGGTAAATGGCAAGTTTGGCATTGGTATTATCACATGGTGGGCCTTAGAAACATTCCTAGGATGGAAAATAGGGACTGTAAACATTGGGAAGATAGACGTTGCATCCCGGGAGCCTTGAAAGGTTGCTAATGGCGTCATGAAAGCAACCATAATTTATTCTGCTGATAACATATTGATGGCTGCCATTTCTATAAGAAGGACTGCAATTTTGATCAGCCATGGGACATTACATTCTGATCAGCCTTGCTTAGATTGTTTTGATAAGGAGGAGGAAGATACCATTTCATTCTTATCTTGGGAACACATATTCAGTATTAGGGTGTTTGGGGGAAAACGTTCTTCTGTTGGGGTCATTTTTGCACCACTTGAAGACATGGATCGGCCATGATACTACTTCCATAAGGTATGACATTCATTCTGATTTTTATGACAGCTGTTTGAAGAGTTTTGGCATTCATGAGTTGGTTACATTGATAAATTATGGGAATGAAATATTGATGATGGATGGAGCTGGTAATTGGTATGGCATAATCACGTCATGTGGACGAAATTGGGCTGCATTATGGAGTATTTTTGAGAGCAGGACATTAGCATTTGGAGATGATATCTTGCTAATTCTCAGAACTGATTTTTGGGCAGCCATTGGAACTGTTTTTGGGAATAAAAATTTAGCATCACTAGTAATTCATTGGGATTCATTTTGCTTTCAAACTATGACTGCACCTACAACACTTTGTGAGACAGAATTGGAAACAGTTTTGACTTTGTATAGGCTAATTGGTGAGACATCAGGGGCTGCGCTTCATATCAGGTCTGATTTTCTCATATTTGCTGTGTTTTACTTGATTAGAAGGGCTGCTACATCACACCAAATTTCAGTTTTTATTGAGAGGGGGAATGAAATTGTTCATGATAGAAAGTGTGCAGGAATGTTTTTCATGATGTCAAAGACTGCTTTTCATTCAGAAATCAGAACTGAGTTTGTTTCGAAAAGGGGAATTGAGGAACATGAATTGGTAGACTTCATATACACTTATTTGCAAAACATGAAAGATGAAGCATATATGGCAAAGATAGTACTTCAGAAATCAGCATGTATGGACCTTGGAGTGGCCTTGATGGATACTTGGAGAATTGTGTCTCTACATGTTGATGCTGCCAAGAAGAAGACAGTGGCGCAACATCAGCATGATGGACCTACTCCTTTAACATTTATTTGGGATCCTGGAATCACCATTGGTTTCAGCTTGATGATGAGAAGATGGTGTTGGAATTGCTTGAGAACAAACAATTTTGGGAGGGGTGGTATTGTAATGTCCCCATTTTTCATATTTTTATTATACATAGTTGTGGAGTGGATGGGTACGACAGAGACGTCTTCCGTCATATCATCTAGATATATTATGATGACATGGTTGAGTAACTCACCAAAGGCTAAGTCCATTGCTCTCTGGAAGGTTACTCCGACATTGGATAGTCCGAACGGCATGCGTTGATAAGCGAAGGTGCCCCACTTGGTGGTGAAGGCAGTCTTATACTGATCCTCATCTTTGACCCAAATTTGGTTATACCCTGAGAAGATGTCCGGAAGGGAAAACCTCTGGGCTCCGGCCACCATGTGAAGGATCTAATCAATTTGGGGTAGCGGGTAGTGATCTTTCAGGGATGCCTGATTAAGATTTTGGAAGTCCACGCAGAGGCGAATATCTCCATTCTTTTTCCGAACCGGGACAAGGTTTGCTACCCAGGATGAATGCTTGATGGGGTAGATTATCTTTGCTTCTAGCATTTTCATAAGCTTGGCCTTCATCAGTATTTCGATCTTTGGATTCATAGGCCTTTTCTTCTGCCGGACAGGCTTGACTCCTTCTTGGAGCTCAATTGTATGTTGGAAGACGTCTCTGTCGTACCCCTTTAGGTCGCGGTAGCTCCAGGCGATGATGTTCGGATATTCTCTACAGAGGGTCCTAATCTGCTCGATTTCCTATGGTGTGCAATCAGTCCCCACCTTGATCATTTTCCCAGACTCCAGCTCTAGCTCCTGGTACTCTCTTGCATCCACTTTGATCTTGTGGGGAAGAGCCCTGTCATCTTGGTCGAACAGACTTTCAAGGGTGATCAAACCCTTAGGAGGTGGTTGTTCTTCAGCTGGATTAAGCCCTCATATTCTTCATCATTAAGAGCTCTATCTTCGATGCTTCCTGCTTCATCAATCAAAAAATTGACGATCTACTTGTCATTTTTGTCAGTGAATATTTTTATCTAGCACCGAGGGCCTGTAGATAACCCTTATTGTTTTCGGCCTTTGCATCAGATTCTTGACTGGGGAGCATCTTGCTCCAATAGACGCCAAAACGTCAGCATGTTTATTCTGCTCTCATGAAATAGACTGAATGTTGAGAGCCAAGAAGGACTCAAGCAAATCCCATACTTTATTACGGTATGCCTTGAGATAGTGTTGTTTGGCAACACATTTATTTGTCACTTGGTTACAGATTAATTTGGAGTCCCCGAATATCTGTAACTATTTTATTCCTAACTTCTCCGCCTTTGATAACCCTAAACACAGGGCTTCATACTCAGCAGAATTATTAGTACAACTCCAAACAAGCCTGTACGAGTATGTCTTTTGATTTTCGGAGGGAGAGATGAGGACAACTCTAGCTCCAGTGCCATTCTTGCATCGAGCACCATTGAAGAAGAGCTTCCATATTTGGTCGTCCATGGGGCCGACGTCACTCGGCACTTTAGCCTTTTCAGGCTTGGTAATCGAGTAACAACCGATGTTTGATTCTATCATAGCATTGAAACCACGCATAGAGAATTCATCCTCTATGCGCAGCTCATCAAGAGCTTCCTCCATGAGCTCCACTTTTTCTTCCACTTCTACTCCGTCAATGATGTTGACTGAGTCCATGGTTTTCTCCGCATCTTGGATCTTTTCAATGAGAAAGGTGGAGGGCTTTTCATTAACAATTTTGATACTCTTTCCCTTGAAGGGGACCTCCAGGTGCAAATAATCGAGAGACAGATAGCCACCAAGTTTGGCAATGAATTCCCTCGATAAGTACATGCTGAAATAGGGCTCCAAGTAAACTACCACAAATTCTTGGATTACTGTGATCTATGGCATTTTGTGCAGCACGATCGGGATGTCCTTGATGACCCCTACTGTCCTAACTAGAGTTTCGTCCAGTTGGAGAACTCCAGGACTGCTCCTGGTGTACTCCATACCCATAAATTCGCATACAGCTTTGGGCATTACAGTGGTGGCAGCGCCAGAATCAACCATGCAATAATGCACAACCCATCCTTCCATCCTGAGGGATAGGTAAAACGGCAACAGTCTATTCTTATCGGTGGCGGACGTAGTTAGCGGCTGTGTCAAGATGGTTTTGAGTTGGTCTCCCCTTGCCCTTAATGGACTTGAGGGATTCCTACAATAGGTCGACTTCACCAGGCAGTTGGAGCGCATCAAAGAGGCTTACCTTAGCCGGAGTCTTCCTTAATTCTTCAACGACATTGTATGCTCCAGCACCAAACTCGCCTCCCTCTTTAGCGATTTCGTACCAGGTCCGGTACTGCTGAGTTGCTTCTACTCTCTGGCACTTGGTTAGCGAGGGGTATCGTAGCTTTTCTCTCGCCTGATCTCTTGCTTCGGCTAGGGGTTGAGAGGTCGAGGCTTGCGGCTGAGGGGTCCTTGCTCTTGCCCTTGGGGGCAGATAGTCTCTTAACCGAGCATTGTCCGCAGGCTCTGATACCTAAACTGGCTCTTTTTCTGGTGGTGCAATTGCCTTCTCACTCGATAGTTTGGGATTAGCATGCACCTTGAGTGGTTCCATCTGAACTGGGTTGACCTCGATTGGCTTCTTGCCCGTTCTCATTAGAACGAAGACCTTCTCGATAGGGGGAACCATGCAATTTCGATCAGTTTCCCTTTTCCTTATCATATTTACGTATCCGTCAGGTGCGTTGTCTGCAAGTGTTTGCACATAGTTCATATGAACCATGCAAGTTTCCTCGTCATGCGGGTCGTTGCAGGTGGAGCACCAATAGGTCCTACCGAATGAGCTAGCTTCATTGCATTCTAGCATCGTGGAGTTTCTATCCTGAGGTCTTCCGGTGGGGCCATCTTGCTCCCTTGTGATCGGGGGCGAAAATCTCCTTGGCGGATAGCTCTGATCATTTTGTCTTTTCTTCATGATAGCCATGTTGTTCGCCATAGTTTTCATAAACCCATACACATCCCACAAATATTTGGCCTGATACGCATTTAGAGATGTCTGAGCCGCAAGGGTGGGTAATGGTAACGGTGCCAATGGTGCAGGCAATGTCGTATACTGAGGAGCCGGAAGCTGAGGAATTGCGTGGGTTGGATAATGAGGAGTTGGTACCTGAAATTGCAGAGTGGGTACTGCCTAATTTTTTGGGTTGGGAGACGACTGATTGGGGTACATCTAAGGTGCAGATGAAGCGGATGCGCTTGGATACATATTCTGCGAGAAATATGGGTAAATCGGTGTAGTTGCCTTTGGAGGAAACTACCCGATGGCTACCAGTTCGGCCTGTGCTTGTTGGTATAATTTTGGAAATGAGTTGATATTAGCATGTCAAATACTCATGCTAATATCATTGTGGAATGCTCTCAGGTAATAGAACATTGCTTGCTCAGCTGTCGGTCGAAGACCGTCGGTGACTCTCTGCCAGGTTCAGACAAACCTGACATTGAAGTCAACTATCTCCTCCTGAGGGTGCCTCTAGATAGAGGTGAACTGGTGCAACAGAGAGAAGGGGTTTGCTTGTTCGTTGAAGCCCCTTATAAGTTGTCCTGCCAGTTGGTCCCATGAGGTGATGGTACCGGTCGGGAGAGATCGGTACCAGTAGAGGAGCTTACCTCTTAGTGATAGAACCAACAACTTCACCATAACGTCTTCTTCGGTGATCTAGTGAATGGTTGCTAATCTTGCGACGTCTTGAATGTGCTCATGCACCGTCTTTCCCATACCATCGTAAGTAGGCAAAGCTTTCAAGGCTGCAACGGGTACTAAGTGCTGAGCCTGTAGGGCAAGGGGGCTCGTATGATTCCAGGCCGGGAACTGCCTGGGCGGAGTCGGTTGCGCCATTTGGAGTGGCGGATTTGTGTGGATCGGAGGAGTAGGTAGAACTTGCTGAGCCGGAACAATGGGAACACTCGGAGCACTTGGTGGAACATTTGGTGGAACCAGAATATTCTGATGATCCAGGGAATTCAGTGGAACCGGAGGCAAGCTAGTTGCTGTGTTGTCAGGAGTCGGAGTCCATGTAGCAACAACCGCTTCTTGTGAAGATGTCTCTTCCAACGAGATATTTGGCCTGACCACTCTAGGATGCTCTCCTAGAGCATCGATGTTAAGCTCGAAGAACCCGATTTCTTCTTCTGTATTTCTATCCTGCCACCTCGTACGCTTGAAGGCATGATATTTTAAGCTGGTCTACGAGGTTCGAAGATGTCTGAGTTCATATGAGTCGCCAGATGTTTGGATTTTTCAGCAATAAGAATAACATCAACTTCTTAATACTGCTTTTGTAGTGGAACGTTTGAGTCCCACCGGGTGTGCCAGAAACTGTTGGTCAGAGATCTGCCTTAGGTAAGGATTTGTCTATTCGTGCACCTTAGACCCGACCAACATTGAAAGGCCGAGAGGAAGAAATGCCTCCTGTGCCAATCTCCAAAGAGGGGCTGGTTCCCTTGCTATTCTAACTGGGGGGTTTAAAGATTAAGGAACTGGAAAGGAATGGGAAATGATTGAAAGGGATGGAAAATATGGCCACAGGCCAGATAGAACAGGGGTGATGGACTAACAACATGATAACTCTACTGCACGCCGAATCAAATAGCCCTCAAATACAAACAACTAACAAAAATTAAAACTAAACATCTAACATGTGTAATCTCCAGGGCTACTCTAGGGGTTCACGTTTTATCAGAAGCTAAATCCAGATATTAGAATTCAAGCCTCCAGATAAATTAGAGAACTTAATAGAAGATAAGCAATAGAAGACATACACATAAAATATAAGTCCAGAGTTAGAGCCAGACATCAGCTGTATTGATAGCAGAATTCAGATTACATCAAACTTCTAGCAAACATCCATCATTTTACAATAAAATAGCAAGCTTATATAGAGAATTCTGATGCTTGAAATATTAAATGCACACCCACAAAACATGGTGGTGGCAGCCAAGATAAGAGTTACAAGAGATTACAGTCATGAAACATTAATCAGGCATGGCTGTGACTGATGACTCCTTGAAAATGCAGTTGAACTCCTTCAATGCTCTGATAGGCTTGGCTTGCTGGTGCTGCCTCCTCACTCACGGGGACCGCTTCTGTGGAAGATAGGCTTGAAATCTTGGAACGTCTAGTCTGGAAATTTCTCAAAAGGGCTACGCTTGGACAGATAAGGATGCACCTTAAATTGTTGATGTGAAGCGCTTCTGGGAAAGACCAACACCAGAGTTGAAATGCCTGGAGGTGAAGCGTAGCTAACCCATTGCATAGTTGCCTGGTGCAACAGAAAAGGAGTGCAAGTGTATGCAGCCTCGGGAGTGGTGCAGGCGTTGAAAAGTCAACAGGTGTTGCGCTACTGCCCTATTGCACATTTGTCTTGCCCCTGCAAAGCGGTGCGTAAGGCCTGAAGCCTTGGAAATGGCGTCAGTGTGGAAAAGTCAACAGGCAAAGCACATTGCCCTGTTGCGCATTTGTCTTGCGCCTGCGAAGTGGTGCTCAAGGCCTGAAGCCTTGGAAATGGCATCAGTGTGGAAAAGTCAACAGGCAAAGCGCAATGGAGTGAAGCACAAGTGCCTTGAGCTCGAAAAGAAGTGCGCCATAGCCTGAAGCCTAGAAAATGATGCCAAGTTTGAAAAGTCAATAATCAAAGCATAGTGGAGTGAAGCGCAAGTGCCTTGCGCTCAAAAAGAAGAGCATACCTATCTCTGACTTGGGGAATGTGCTAGGTTTGAATGGTCAGCGGACGAACTGCAGTCATCAGGTGCACAACAGCCTTGTGCACGAAAGATGGTGCGCAACAGTCTTGCGCACGAAATATGGTGCGCAACAGCCTTCAAACAGTCAACAGGCCTTGCACATGGAAATAGTGGGAATTGGCATTGCGTTCAACCACCGGTGCCAAGCAGCCTTGCGATTAGAGAACTGGGCGCAACATCCCAATGTGTACTTAGTCATTTTTCATGCCGAAGTTGGGTGCTGTGCTTTGACTAGTCAACAGGCGTTGCTCTCCTGAGGAAGGGTGCAAAGGAATTGCGCCCTGCTGGCAGTGCACAAAGGCACTGTGCCCTGCTAGTAGTGTGTTCTTTGAATCCAGGCTTATCTGTTTTTTGTCCCAAAATAGGATTGCGCTCTTCCTTCTTCTTGGGACTAAATTGCATTAGGGGACTTGGCACGACACACCATCGCCATCCGAAAGACAATTTTCCTGCATGGTCAATAAAAAAAAACAACTGCACACTGCTTCAGACGTTGTAGAAAGTGTTTGACGATAAAACTCAAGAGAGAGAAAAATGCATTCGAATAATGAGAACAAAGTTTCTAGGGAGTAGAAATTACTGGACAACAAAATATACATTATTGACTAAAGAAAGTGTCATTAGTAGGACTGCAACTAGGAGTGTCATCTGCAACCCAAATACTACCGTTAGAAAAAAAAAATGTTGTCAAAAGAACAATGTTGCCAATCTTGAAGTGCCATGTGTCATCAACAGGACTACAGAAAATGGGAATTCATCCAAGAGAAGATGGCATCTGAAAGAACTACCACAGTTTGAAAAATATTGTCGTCAAGAAGGAAGAAAGGCAGATTGCCAAGATGCACAAGAATTCGATGATTTCCAAAAGGATTCAACAAAAGAAGCAATAGAGAAGAGCTCCATCAAATCCTATGTCAGAAGGACGAATGAGGCATAGTCAAGGAGGACACTCACATGGAGGTGAGAGGGACTATGGTTTGGATACAAGAAGAGGCAACGAGTGAAAATCATGGCAAAGAATAGGAGCTAGCATTCTAGAAGAAATGGGAAGGGATGCTAGCTATCAAGAAATGGAGAAAACCAAGGAAAAAAATAAGGTACTCTTGAAGTATATAATGTGGGTACATTCAACTGGAAAATACTGTTCAACATGGTGGGAGAGGATACCAAAGAAGCATTCGATGTGGATGAAGCTGCAAGAGGTAGGAATTAACTACATTTTGAGGGTGTTGAACTTTGACAATGAGTTCTTCAAGGATTTTCTACTACAAATGTTGGAGACATATGATCCACAACAGAATGCTAGCAAAGTGCGAGTATGTGACCAGTCACTAATTGTTGTCTTTTCAGAAGACAACTTTAGGACTTTTGGTTTTCCAAATCAAAGTACTAGTGGTGAAATATTTAGTGGTTTCTAACCAGAGTAGACAATTGATCCAAGAAGTGACGGATCTCAACTTAGAAGAAGTGCAGAAACTAATGTCGCACGGAGCCAAGGAGGTAAGCAGCAACAATAGGGAAATGAAAACATGCAATGCACCATGATTGTCATAATTGCAAGATTAACAGAGAGCTTTCGAGGTACTTATATGGCTTATATCGTATATGCAAGGGGTAGTAGTTTGCAAAGCCTACGATTGGGCATCCTCCCTCTCATAACGCATTAAGACTTTCTTGATGCAGAGTACGAAGAATTTTTCAATGGTATTTCATGCGTTTGGATTGCTGCTGAATGTTGCAATGTTGGCCAAGGTACAAATTCAAGGATTGGATCCCCCCAAAGAGTTATCAGAGTTGGCACCAATAGTGCTAAGGTGGATGAATGCAAAACCATAGACAAAGGGAAGCACTCTAGCAAAAGCATATAGAACGAAGGTGATATTGAGGATGGATATACTATGCAATTTACCTAGTGAAGAATCGTAGGAGTATACACCACCATCAAGGCCAGAGCCGACCAAAAAGCACAGAAAGCATAGGATGTTGGTGTTGGAAGAACAACCTTAATCACCATAGCAGACCATAGTGGAGGTAGGTGGTAGGATGGAACAGGTTGTGGAAGAAATACAACAACAAGAACTTGAGTTTCCAAAGATTGTTCCCAAGGATAGGGAAGTCCAAGAAGTTGTGGATGCATTAGGAAATGTACAAGTTGGAGTAACTAAATTTCTGACAGAAGTCTACCAACTTGATCCAAGTGCATTATATAGGGGGAGCCACACTTTGAGGTTACATCCATAGTGGAAGAAGTATGGGGAAGGAAACAAGTTACGCTAGCCAAGACATTGGAGAAAGAGAAGTGAGGAGGACACAATACCTATACCAGTACAACCAAGATCAGACTTAAAAGAGAGTGAGCATTTGAGAAGATGCAATTGTTTTAGGGAAGGAAACAACAAAAAGAGGATACGGAAAAACTAGTAACAAACGGCAAAGCAGCAAAGAAGGCCATCAATCTGTCCGAGCAAAGAGAAGAGCATGTGGTGGAGACTACCATAGATAATAACACAGATGATGATTTAAGTGAGCATGTGCTAATAGAAGTGTTGAATTTCAGGCCACCACCCGAGTTGGGAGAGCGCATTGATGCTCAATTCAATAATTGTTTGCAGAAGATATCCAAAGTTATTGACAGATTAAAATTGGAACTTGAGATAGGCTGTGTTGGATAGTGGAGAAACTAATGACATAGAATGAGTAGGGCAAGTTAGTGAACTGGATCCATGACAAGGAATGGATGAAAAACTTGCTAGTTTCATCAAATACGGCCTTGGGATATGGAGACTGGTAGTATCAAAATCATGGTTGGGGTACAAGAACTGCAAGAGGAAACCCAAGAAATGTATAGAAGACCATCCCATATTTATATAAATGGAATTCATAGTATACTTTGCCCACCAAGTTAAATAGATGTGCAGTATGTGGAACTGGTGTTGAAGTTAGTTCCGACTTATACTAAGATCAATTTTTTGGCATACTTAGTGCGATGGTTAGTTGCAGGTATCAAAAAGCTTCACAACGTGGGTGAAGAGAAAGCTAACCTACTCTAGAGAATAGAGGCTAATTTTTTATAATTAAGTAAAGAAGTCGAAACATAACTGTTGCCACATTTTGCACGGGGTGCTAAGTTTTGAAAAAACTGTAAGGTTGCTGCTTTGCCTCCCTCCTTTCTTCTTTCCCTTTCTTCTTCTTTCCATTTCTGCTCCCTATTCTTCCATTCCATCTCTTTCATCTCTTAAATTCATGTTTGAAAGTGTCTCTGTCAAGTGGGCAAAATTGGCCCAAAAAAGTTCTAAGTGTTGGTTCCCGCCCGACTGCGCTGCGCAGTCGGGCTGCGCACGCTTCAACTTGCGCACCTGGGCAGAAGAGCGAGAGAGCCGTCCGAAAAAATTCTAAGTGTGAGCCGCCCGACTTCGCGTGAAGTCAGACGCATATTCTAGCGCACACTCGGGCGGCATTGAGAGTGAACAAAGCCCAAAAAAGATTGTAAGTACCGGGCTGCCCGAGTTCGCGCGAAGTCGGACGGTGCCCAAGGGAGAAGTGCGCACTCGGGCGTCGATTGTGAAAAGGGCGCCTAAAATCCATCAAGTGTTGACGCCGCCCGACTTCGCTGCGAAGTCGGGCGGCGCTGACCCATAAGTGCGCAATCGGAAGGCCAGAAGAGAGTGATGTTGAAGAACGTCTAAGGCATGGACCCGCCCAAGTGCGCTGCGCCGTCCGACTGCGCGCTCGTCTTCATGCGCCCTCGGACGGAAGAAACAAAGAAAGCCAAGAAGTGGCTAAGGCAGGGACCGCCCAACTACGCCATTTCCAAGCTGCACCGTCTGACTGCGCTTCATTTTTGCGTGCTGCCGGGCAGAATCAGAATCCAAAGAAAAAGACTACGTGTCTTCCCCCCCCCATCATTCACCAGTGGGCTTCAGATGCTGACAGGTGCCCTACCTCGGGATTCAGATCAGGGTGTGACAGAAGTTGTGCTGCTCAAGTACTATTTGGATGGATATGAACTGACAAGTTCTATTACATCTACTCCCATTCAAGCGAGATTTGGCTTCCCACCCACCGTATCATCGCAAAGCTGACACGTTTCCAAGTGCACCTTACTGCCATTACTTTATTACCTGTAGGGGTCAAGCATCAGCCACTTCTTGCCGCTTTTGTCAGCTTCTGTATGCTTTGTCAGGCCTGGGACACTGGGACCATAATGTAATCAAGGGGGGATTTTACACTATATATAGCAGTTTATTTTCATTGTATAAGGGTGGAAGGAAGGTATAGTGCTAAGAAACTTCTGTAGCTATTCATTTGCTTCCAAAATATAAAGTATACTTGGCTCTATTGGTTGTCTTTATCTTGTATGTTGCCTTTGCTAAGTATTTCTGCTTTATGTTGCTTATATTTCTGATTATTGTTATTCTGCATCTGGATATTGTTGGTTACGAATCTGCCATGAGGAAAGGATTTTTGGTTAATGCGCCCAGATTCGCCCACCAGCATGAAAGGCCGGAAGGAAGAGATGCCTTCCGAGCCAATCTCCGGAGAAGGCCGGCTCCTTTTGGGGGGGCTTGATTTAAGCCAAAGGGAACAGAAAGAAATAAATGAACGGAAAGAGACAAATGTACAGAAAGAGATTACAAATATGTCCAAAGGTTGGTGGGGGGAACTAACAAGACGGGAACACACCAATCACCGCTACTTACCGCATACAAACACAGAGCATGACAAGGAACCGCAAAACCTAGGCGTACTTCCGATACACCAGCAGCCGTATGCACACCTTCAATAGCTCCCTAGCAAACATTCCCTACAAGGAACTAACAAGCAGGGGATCGTATCAATCACCGTGATACGTACACCGACAGGGGTAGAAAGTAAACCTAGAGATGTCGGAGCTGTGTATATGTGTTAGGCAGAGAGTTTAACCGCACAGCCTCAATGGCTCCCTAGCAAACATTCCCTACAAGGAACTAACAAGCTAGGGATCGCATCAATCACTGTGATACGGGCCAGCAACGTCACACATAACTGATGGAACTGCTACCACATCTATTATATGAATGCTTTAAATTAATGAAGTACGGAAGGTGCTTTAAACAAGCAATGCTAGAGGAACCTGATCGCCAAATGCCGAAATGAATCAACGAGCCGCGACACAGGTGGGCCTAAGGCATATAATGAAAGACAGCATAAAAGAATAAAGACAGGAGAATGTAACCGTGCATACAGATTGTATTCATAAGCGTAAGCACGGTTACAAGAAGCTACGTAGTTCCCTAACAAACATTCCCCTTCCACCCTTTACAATGAATTCAAGATGGGCTTTTATAGCCCGAGTCCCACCCGTTACATTAATGGGCACGGAGTCCCACCAAACATAAGCCGACGTAAGCGGCGAAAGAGCCGCAAATGCCGACCTTTTGTCGGATCGGTCGTACCCGCAGATGGTCTTCCCGGAAGCCGGACAGCCTACGTGGCGGAGTGCCGGGCAAAACTTCAAGTCGGCAGGCTCGCTAGTAGCCGGAGCAGGTGAAACCTCGCATCAGCTTTGAATGAGGCTATTAACGCAGCGGTGCAGCAGCCCATGCTTATCCCTTTTGGTCGGCAGCCTTGGTTCAAATCCCGAGCCGGACACTTGTCCGATGATGGGTTATGTCAGGACACATGCCCGCCTTGGAGGGCAGCCTATCCATCTTCGCTTGGGATCGGGGCTCCTTGGGATGCGTGCAGAAATCGGTGCAGTCGGGGAAGGCCTTCAAGCCTTGGTCAAATTCCGGGTTTGTTCCCCTACCGCACACTCGTCAAGGGCGCATTCCGACTCGTTGAGAAGTCGAATCGCGCACAGCGAACACCGGTGTCCGCCGCCATATGGACTCGCTCCGGCATTTTATCTTTCTTCTCGCATTGACCCGCCACCCCGCTGCAAGGTGCGCCAGAAGTGGGGCGAAGTCGGACTTCGCACCAAAACTGGGCGAAGTACGCACTTCGCACCAAAACTGGGCGAAGTGCGAACTTCGCACCCAGACTTAGCCAATTTCGTATAGACCCGCCGGAAAGCCGGAAAATCAACCGGGGACTCCAAGGAAAAAAGGGGGGAGAGAAAGAGAATGGGAAAGAAAAGGAAAGGGAGAGAAGGAAGAAAAACGGAAGGAGGAAAAGAAGAGCAGCACTGTTACAAAACAATATTGAAGACATTGCACCCCGTGCAAAATGTGACAACATTTCTGGCGGCTCGCGGGGTGTCGAGCTCGCCTCGGCGCAAAGAATCCATGCCTTCATCCTTTGGGTGCAGAGGAACTTGCCTCCCCTGCCTTTTGCTGCTCTAACCGTTTCTCCTTGCGGCAACCGTTCTTCGCATTCATCTTTGTCGCTTGCCTCACCGCATCTCCTTCCGAAAGGTCTCCATTTCCTCGCTTCGCCTCGCACATGCGAGTGTACGCCTCTTGGCCGAGCGCCGTGCTTCCGCTTCGAATGGCTTGCGGTCGCCTATATCTTCTAATGCTCCGTGAAAAGCAGCGACCGCAGTGTGTCGATGGTGAGGTATCTTTTCTCTAACTCCCGAAAATAGGAGCGGATCCCGGAATATCCGGACACCATCCGAGTGACTCGACCGCCTTGAATTGGCTCACCCAGCCTATCAATTTCAGCCGTATCCGCTTCAAAGGACTCGCCAATTCTTCTTTACCCGATCTAGGGTGAGGAGCTCGCCATTCTCAACAAAACCTCGACACCCAAGTTCTGAAAGAGCGTGAAAGGGGGCCGTACAGATATCTCTTTCATGTCCGAATGCGTCAAGCATTCGTCTGGCCACTCTCACCTCTTCAACTTTTCTGAAATATTTGTGCAAGGTCACCCTTGCACCTGCCCATTCTGCAGCGAATGAGGACACGGGGGAAAAGGACGCCGCCGCGCCGCGCTCCCGAAGATTTATCGCCTGTGTCCAGCCATTGCTTTGCCTCGCGCTCGGCCTCCTCTACCACAAAGCTTTCCCCGGCGTAAACTTCTTGAATCCTGGATGCGAAGTCCAGGACCGCCATCGCCTTAAATGTATGGGGCTTGCATTCCCTCAGAAAACCAGCCCTCATTTCCTTAACTTTTGTCTTTGAAAAGACAGCCGCTTGAGATGTTTTCTCTCGCAAGCCGCGATCGCGCTCGCTTCAAAGACTCCCGGAGCCGAGAAATCCGCTCCGAGGCCGCTTTCTTTCGGTTGCGGCCTCGTTGTCGAGAAGCGGCCAGCCGGGCTTTGAATTCATCTCGCTTCTCGCCGCGCCGCTTCCACCGCTCAGTTGGACCTAGATAGGTCCTCTTCAAGTTGCCTTACTTTGTCCCGCAACGCGAAAAGTTCTTCCCCGCTCCTCCGTACTCTTGACAAAGAGATTGTCGCCTTTGCGCATGATCGTCCGAATCTCATACTGTTTATCAATGTCGTCAAAGCTTTTCTCCTTTGTCTGGAGCACGTAGTCCGCCTTAGTCATTTCTCGGAGAGGCTTCTTCACTATTGGGATTATTTTCTCCGTTGTAATCACTCTCCTTCCGAAATCATACTTTGCGCGTTTTGCCGGGGCGGCTATCTCTTCGTGTCTCCTCCGCTTCATGTCTTGGCGGAAAGAGACATAATACTCTACGGCTCTCGCTGCCGGGGGCAAGTCATCCGAGTTCGAAGGTCGTCCATAAAATCTGGTTCCCCCAGCCTAGGGTTTTGCTGAGACGTCTCTCCTGCGGGGATGGGATCAGGAGGAACCGGACAGACCTTGGAAGAATCGGCCGCTTGTGGGGGCGACCGGGAAATGGAAATGGGAGCGGCTGACACTGTGAGGGTTTGAAGCGGCTGAGGCGGAGGATGTGATGGTGAACGGACAGCCTCAGCACTGACCTCGGGCGAAGGGTTTGGAGTTGTGCTCAGAGAAAGAGAGACGTTAGGGTTCTGAGCAAACTGATCGAAAGAATGGGGACCGCTAGAAGGACGCGGAGACGGGGAGGAGGATGTGGTCATGGCTCGCCCAGATTGAGCGGGGGACTGAGTGGAAGTAGAACTGGGTGAGACTAGAGAGACAGGGACAGCAAACGTACCTGCGGGCTCCGCCTGAGCCGATGCCGGGTGAATGTCTTCGCTTCTTGTCTCGGCGGCTGGCTTGGGACTGCCCAAAGGAATTGCCTCTCGCGGCGGCAGGACGCGGGCCGCGGCTCGCGATCGGTCAGCCGCACTATCGTGCTAGGGTCGCCCGATTTTCTCAACTCTCCTCCGCTTCTTCTCTTCCGGGAACAACCGTCGGATCGGGGGAAGGAGACGGCGTGTGCAAGCAGGACCGATGCTCCCACGGTAAACTTGTACCGGGGTTTGACTTGCGTAAGGTCCGCCGCGACCGGTCCGTTTCCGGCGGCGCCGGCGCTTTTCTTGCCTCGAGGAAGTGCCTCGGCGCTGCCTTGACTAACTCTTTCGCCTTTTCAGGCGCCGCCTTAGGAGCCACGAGCTGCATTGGATCGGCCTGGGTACTTGTTGGGCCGGCGCTGGCAGTTGCCGAAGTGTACAACTGTTTGGGAGGAGACCCACTTTTATAATCCTCAAAGGGGCCTCGGGGAACGTAACCTTGATATGCGAACGGCCGCCACCGTCATGATGCCGGTCATAGAGAACCGAGAAGTCGTCATCTACGGCCAGGTTTCTCCTTGTGGATTTATCGTGCTGCGTGCGGCATCTCATTTTCCAAAGATTCGGTAATCTTTTCTTTAGACCAGCTTAAGGCCTCGCAATCTTGGACAGAAATTTTTTGAACCCCGGAGATGAGAAGTGATGGTCCGGGTTTCGCTTGGGGTCATATGTCACCTCCTCGGCAAAGAGAAATCCCGCCAAGGGGGAGAAGCTTCCATTAATTCAATCTCCCGACCAAGGTCCACATGGACCACGTCGCATCTATCTTCGGTTATATCCCGGGGGCACAAATGTGCAAACTTTCCCCTTATCCCATGAGGGTCATACTTCCAGCGCTGCGGCAGCAAAACCAGGCCAATCCGGGACAGCGCTTGCTCTAGGTAGACATGTTGTCCTACCTCAGTAATCTCAACGTTGGCCCAGGAAAGAGGGTATTGGAAAATCTGTCCTCTTTTCTTCCCTAGGCCAAACTCTTCTTCCACATAGTCCATCTGTCGGGCAACCTCCATCCCGAACAGATGCTCCGAGCACCAATAGGGCAGCAAATAGGGTTTGCCCTTGAACCCGTAGATTCTCGATCACAATCCCCCCGCGTCGCCTCAAAACGTCCCCGAGCTTCTGATTTATCAAAGCACTCGTCATTTCTCTCTGGGGACGGGGGATTTCACTTTCGGTGAAGACTGACATGACGAATCCCAGAAAGTTGAAGTTGAACTTGTAGTAGGACCCTTTCCGGTATAAGTCATCCGTCCAGTTATAGACGGGCTGGGGCTCTCCCTTCTCGTTAACCTTCTTTAGGTTCAGGATCGGCATTTGGGGGTGCAGATGGTACAAACAAAGCCAGGCCAGAACGGAACTGAAACGAAAATCGGTTGACTGCCTCTTCTGAATCTTCAACAGCTGGAATGAATGGCGAAGCCACCCGGCCGCCTGGCCGAAAGAGATGGGGCGCTTTCCGCTCCGCCGCGCCGCCGGTTCGTAAGATTCTCCACACAGAGGCATTCTCGCGCGCCACTGGTACGGGTGCACCACCATCGGAGTCGCACTCGAGGATCCATGCCAAGATGGTATATAGATACTTGCTCGAAATTTCGCCAAAGGCATGGGGCCGCCGGCCATTGTCCGCCGGGAAGCGGGGCGTTGAGCTCCGAATTGAGGAAATCCCTCATTCGCTTGGTGTGCGTGAAACGTCCCGCTTGTTCGCCCGGATTTATCTTTCTGAGGATGGTGCCGGAGTCATACTCCAGCCCTGGGGCGAAAGCTGGTTGCACAGTCTCCTTGCGCAGTGCGAACAAGGGTTTGCCAACGGAACTGCAGATTTGCCGGGAAGCTGGTTTATAATGTCTAACAATTAAGTCTATCAGCTCCGGGCATTGGTGGACAGGAGGGCACATGAATCTCAAGAGATTTGATTTGTACGCCGCTCCAAAATGATGGGAGGGCGAAACTTTGTCAGCCCAGCTCTCCACATTCGCTCGCACCTGAGTTAGGCTCATGGAAAACAAGCCGTCCACATATCCTCGCGTGTAATTCACCGGAGGTGGTGGGGATTGCCCACGCCGTACCTTCTTCGTCCGGGCCTTTGACTTTTTCTCTCGCGGAGGATCGCCTTTGAAAACTCCCCGGCCGCGGCAAATCCCCCCGGTTCATTGCCACTGGATCGCGCCGACACGGGCCTTTTTCCCTTGTCCATCTCTCCGAGTCAAGCAATAATGACAAGTTCAGCCGTCTCGCAACAAATTTCGCTATCGAGGAATAATTAGCACCGTCCGAGGAATAATCTCTCGCAACTGGAATGTTGGCATGATTCTCACCCCCTTTTCTAGATAAAAACAACGCCATTAATGCAACGCAGGAGGGGTAGGTCGGCTGAGTTAAAACCCTTGGTGGTCGCAAGCAGAGAACGTTTGGGAAAAGACGCGCCCTGGCAGACGTGCCTTGCTTCTTTAGTTGCATTTTTCCTTGAAAAACGTGCAATCATTAATTCAGCGTTGGGGACTGCACCATGGCTGACGTTGCTGCCACCACTTGGGCACACTGCTCAAGACAAAACCTTTGGCGCGGAAACCCAGATTAAAACAAGTGCAAGCGCGCCTTGGGCCCAGCATGGGGGTTTTTGAATTTTTCATTATTATTTTTCTTTTGAAACGCGTCCCAACGCTGGCCCGGAAAACTAGGCGCAGCCGGGCTTCGCCCGAAGTTGGGCGCGGCCCGACCTCGCCGGCGAAGTCGGACTTCGCCCGAATTCGGCGAGTTCGAACTTCGCGCGAAGCGCGTGCTTGAACTCTTTTTCTTTGCCGCGCCCAAGGTTTCGGCGCGGTCCTGGTCTTTGCCGCCTTTGGGCTTCGAACACATCTTAACATACCCTCGCCCTTTTGAACAAACCGCGCAATGCGACGTCGACTTTGTTCGGACTTCGGCCGAAGCTTGGGGCGAAGCGAACTTCGCGCGAAGTTCGCACTTCGCACAAGAGTAGAGCGCAGCGCGCACTTCGCAAGCGCTGGCCGAAGTCGTGCCGCGAGTTCGCACTTCCGCAAACTTTGCGCGCAAGTGCGTACTTCGCACGAAGGGTTGCGCAGATGCGTAGCTCTTCTTGGTCTGCTTCATGTTTTCTCGAACAAACTTCGCAATTCGCCGGGCCGGTCACTCGCCGAAGTCGGGCTTCGGCCAACACTTAGTCGATTTTTTGCTCTTTTTCTCCTTTCTTTCTCTGCATAGCCGAACTTCGCCCGTCCTGCCGGGCAACGACAGACTTCGCTGCGAAGTCTGTCTTTCTCTCCCATGCCGCATTTAAGCTCAAAGAAGGAAAAATAAACTGAAAGCTAAAACTGGAAACTATACATGCGGGGAAAAATAAAAAACACAAGGCAAAATTTTTACAAGGAAGGGCCACTCGGGCGCCTTCAACAACGATAAAGCTTCAAGTGGAACCCGTTGACGGGGATGGGGAGGAGCTGACCCTCCATATCTGAAAGTATGTAGGCATTGAACCGATTCACCCGGCAATCCGATAAGGGCCCTCCCGCAGAGCGTCAAATTTTCCGTGATTACCCGGTTTTGCCTTGTATGAGTCCCACTTCAAGCACCTGTGTCCCCGACTTCGAAAACTCGGCAATGGTGCCTTTGGCAAACCAGCCTTTAGTGGCCGCAATGTGATCGGCGAAGGCCCGGTATGCACTTTCTCTCGTCTTCTTCCAACCGGCAGGAGTTGGCACAATCTGTCGTCTACCGGGTCTCCGCTGCTCCCGTCTTCATCAACCATCCACAGTGGCGGGGATTTCAATGTGTGATGGCATAACACCTTGCTTGCCATAGACGAGCGCGTAGGGGGACGTCTTGAGGGATTTCTTGAACGCAACTCGGTCCGCCCACAGCGCCCGGTTCAGGAGCAAGTGCCAAGTCCGCTTATTCTTTTCAATGGTCCTCCGGAGAATTTTCGGGAGGTTCTTGTTAGTAGACTCGGCAAGGCCATTCCCTCGCGGGTAGTAATTAGAAGACATCTTGTGATAGATGCCAAGTCTGCCGGTGTACTCCGTGAGTACAGCGCCTACAAATCCCGGACCGTTGTCTGTCACAATCGACTCTGGAACCCCGAAGCGGGTAATCATGCTCTCAATGAACCTGATGACCGTTTCTTGGTCGGCATTCTTGGTCGGGATCGCCTCCGTCCACCGTGTGAAATAGTCGTAGCCGTGGAGAATAAACTTGTGGCCGGCGGAGGAGTTAGGGGAAATCACCCCAATGAAGTCTAGACCCCATTGCCGGAACGGAGCTTCGGCTTGAATCGGCTGAAGGGGCAAGGGTGCTTTTCCGTTTCGGCCAAGCATACCTCCGGCATTGATCACATTTGGCGCAGACCGCATACGCGTCTCGCGAACAGAGTGGGCCAATAGTATCCAGCCCTTATTATTTTTAAGGCCGTTGGCCTTGAAGAATGGTGACCCCTGTGCATCCCGGAATGAAAGTCTCCGAGGATCCTAGGCTGGTCAGATTTTATGACGCACCGCAACAGGATGCCGTCAATGTTTTTGAAGTAAAGCCCCTCGGGGCGAAGAGTGTACCTTAGTGCACCTAGCCGAAATCTCCTTCGTTGTGAGGCGTTCAGTGATCGGGACATCTTCCGGTGCGTAAGTATCTCACCAGCTCATCTCGTCCAATCACTCCCCTCCGATAAGGAGTTGGCTAGGTAGATGCGTGTCGCCGTGTCCTCCCACTTGCAGCGGAGATGCCGGCCACGCCGCTTCGGGCCAATTCCCGACACAAGGCTCGGCCTCCGATAAGCTTGGTGGGCCGTACTTCGATGTCAAACTCCCGGATCTTGGCAATCCATCCCGCTCTCTTGTGACCCGGTTCTCCTTGCAAGATGAAACCGCGAACATCGGGGTGAACCACAAAGACAGTGGTCTTACTCTGGGAGACAAAGTGCCTGAACTTTCGAAGGGACTTCATGACCGCATGGACCTGCCGCTCTATAAAATTGTACTTCTCTTCGTGCGGCAAAATCACTTGGCTTAGGAACGCAATGGGGCGCTCCTCACCGTCGTCTCCCTTCTGAGTCAGGACCGCAGCGTAACTTTCGGGTTCTCCCACCGCATACGTGATGAAGTCCTTGGAGTAGTCCGGGTTTGTCAACACCGGAGCTTGCGCAACTCGAGCCTTGATTTCCTCGAAAGCTTGCTCTCTCTCATCAGCCCATTCGTAAGGTGTATCTTTCTTCAACAGCTCGGCCATAGGCTTGATCACTCGTGCGAAGTCCGGGATGAACTTCCGCACGAGGTTAATCCGACCGAAGAAGGACCGCAGCCCTTTTTATCGGTGGGGTGGCAATGCGAACGAGGGCTTCGCTCTCGTCAGTGGTCAATGGCGAGGCCTTCCTCGGAGATGACATGTCCCAAGAAGCTTTCCTTCCTTTACCGCGAAGACAGTCTTCTTCGGGTTTATAGAGATGCCGAATTCTCGACAACTTTCAAATATCCGCCGCAGTGCGAAACATGATCTTCTCGTCGGTGAGAGAAACACATGTCATCAAGGTAGATGACAATAATCTTGTTGAGCAGCTCTAGGAAGGCCAGGTCCATGGCCCTTTGGAACGTGGCACCAAGCATTGGATAAGCCAAACGGCATGCGCCGATAGGCGAACGTCCCCACTTCGTGGTAAACGCCGTCTTATGCCGGTCTTCGTCTTTGACCCAAATCTCGTTGTAGCCGGAAAATCCATCTAAAAGTGAAAATCTCTCGGGCTCCAAAGAACGATATGCAGAATCTGGTCGATTTGGGGAAGCGGATAGTGGTCCCGGAGGGAAGCCCGATTTAGGTTTCGAAGTCGACACGGAGACGTATGTCGCCATTCTTTTTCCTCACGGGCACCAAATTCGCGACCCAGATGAATGTTTGATGGGGTAGATGATCTTGGCCTCCAGCATCTTCAAGAGCTCGGTCTTCATCATGGCCTCAATCTTTGGATTTACGGCCCTTTGCTTTTGTCGGAACGGCTTGGCGCCATCCTCTAGCTCGATGGTATGCTGGATGACAGATCTGTCATACCCCCTCAAATCCTCGTAGCACCAGTCCACGATGTCGGGGAACTCCCGGCACGATGATCTAATCGCACCGCTCCTCCGACGTGCACTGTTCCGACCTTGATGGTTTTACCAAGTTCGAGCTCCAGAGTCAGGATACCGCTCGGGTCTACTTTGATCCCGTGGGATATTGCTCGTCATTTCGATCAAAGAGACTCTCTAATGTAATCACCTTTTGGGACGTGATTATTCCGTAATCGTATCAACCCCTCATATTGCTCGTCATCGTGGTCTCTACCTTCGATTACACACACTTCGTTAACCAGGAATGTGACGATCTCCTCGTCACACTGAATACCCGCTGTAAGGTATCCCTATCGAGCACGTAAGGCCCGTAAATGGTGCGGACCGGCTCGCTCGGACGACGTCTTCACGAACGCACTGCTCCAAGACGCCGTAATATCGCGTGCTTGTTTCTCTCACGCGATATTGCCTTAACGTTCAAT
Source organism: Wollemia nobilis (assembly GCA_028583015.1). Classification (NCBI taxonomy): domain Eukaryota; kingdom Viridiplantae; phylum Streptophyta; class Pinopsida; order Araucariales; family Araucariaceae; genus Wollemia; species Wollemia nobilis. The sequence goes on from JAQPPZ010017235.1 coordinate 23,096,418, forward strand.
GAGTCAAACGATTCCATCAGTCCCGCACCCGATTGCGGTACGCTCTAAGATAGTGATGCTTAGACGCGCATTTATTCGTAACTTGATGACACACTAACTCGAATCTCCGAAAATTTGGAGATGCTTGATTCCGAGCCTTTCCGCCTTTCGCACCCAAGCACAGGCTTCGTATTCCGCCGAATTGTTAGTACACTGTGCCAGCCCGTAGGCATAGTCCCTCCGGACTCCGGTTGGGGAAACCAGGAGGACCCTTGCACCGGCGCCATTCTTGCAACGCGCGCCGTCAAAGAAAAGCTTCCACAGCTCTTCGGGTGGTCCTACTTCCTTCGCAACGGACACGTCAAGCTCCTCGGCCGCTTAATGGAGTAACACTGCTCGTCCCGATTACAGATTGAAGTCTTGCAACGAGAACTCGTCTTCAAGCCGTAGCACTTCGAGAGCTTGCTCGGCCGCTCGATCGTCACCGCTTCTTCCTCTCGACAACCGGACCATGCACCCATCTCTCCTCCGGTATCTTGTCTACTAGAAAAGGGGAAGGCTTCTCATTGAAAATTTTCGGTCTCCTTCCTTTGAAGGGCACTTCCATGTGCGAGTAGTCTAGAGACAGTACCCGCCCAACTTCGCAGCTGAAATCCCGAGAGAGACACATGCCGAAGTAAGGCTCCAGGTCAACAATCACGACCTCTTGGATGACCACAATGTCGAGAGCTTTGTGCAGCCGGATAGGGATGTCCTTTATGACACCAACCGTCTTGACAGGGTGCCGTCTAATTGCAAGACACCTTGGCTGCTCCGTGTGTATTCCATCCCGATCTCATCGCACGGCCTTCGGCATCACGACCGAGGAAGCACCGTAATCCACCATGCAGCTAGAACTATGTGCCCTTGCATCCGCAAAGACAGTATAAAAGGGTGGCGGTCCTGTTCTTCCCAATGGCGCGAGACTCGTCAAAGGTTGAACCAGACAGCAGCCGCATCCGCTTGCCGTTCTTCATGTTCTTCCATGATTCTTGCAACAGATCTACCCGGCCCGGAAGCGTAAGAGCATCGTACATGCCGATTCCGGCAGAGTCTTCTTTAATTCGTCTACAATGCTATAGCCCGAGGTACTAGCTCCTTCCGCCGGTTTAGCCGGTTCATACCTGGTCCGGCATCGTTGGGTGGCCTCAACTCGCCGTCTCTTGGTCGAGACGGGTACTTCAGCTTCTCCCCGGGCTTGTTCTTTGGTTTCGGCCGGGGGCTGAAGTACAGAAGCTTAGCGGGAGTTGGGGCCTTTGGCCGGAGGCTTAGCCGGAACAAGCAGCGCCTTTGGCCGGAGAAGGTTTAGCGGGAGCTTTATCTTTGGACGCCTTCTCCCGGGCCGTGTAAGGCCACGCCCGCTAGACGTGGCAGCCCATCGGCCGCGGTTTTTCTCTTCTCGCGTATACCCGCAAAGGTTTAGCCGCGTCCGCAGCCTTTCTTTTCTTCCTTGGCGGGCGCCACCGGATTCTCTTCCCGGCAGGGCAAAATTGGCCTCGCCGTCCAAGATCATGTACCGCTCATCATCTTCTATAGTGCCGCCGGCCAAGGTCCGGATGTAGTGCCGGTGCAAAGTGCGCCTTCCTCCGAATGCGGGTCATTGCACGTAGTGCACCGCTGACTCGGTCGGGAGGACCAGGTGGGTCATCTATAGCAAGATTTCTCGGAGGCGGACGCCTCGCGGTTGGTTCTCTCGGGGCTTTATCTTTTGTCGCGCCGGTGGCGCATACGGCCTTCTAGGAGCAAAGTCCATTTGGGCCTCGTCTTTTTCATAGCGGTCATGTCATTGGACATGGCATGATATCCGGAGGCCAAAGCCCGCACTTCTTGTAGAATCGTGTTCGGATGCCGTCAGCGGAGGCGGCAACCGTGCCGGTGGAGGCAAAGCGGCCAATGGAGGAGGGTTAGAATAAGACGTATACTGCGGGGGAGCAGGAAGCGCCGGAAAATGCGGAGCGGGAGGAGGCGGATGAGGGTAATGCAACTGAGGCGGGCCGTATTGAGTTACGACCGGTGCCGGATTCCACTGCGGCTGGGGTTGCTGCCCTGAAGTAGACGGCACACCACCAGAAGGAAACAGATACTGCGATCTGGGAAAGTCGGGATGAATCGGCTCCCGCACTCGGACGGAAGCCCGCCGATGGAGATAATGTCGCCTTCCCTGTCGGGCAGCTTCGTATAGTGCAGGAAACTCGTCAATTCGGGCGATCTTCAAGAAGGCATATGTCCGAGTTGAAAGACCTCGATAGTAGTGAGCAGCCATGCCGGCCGAAGGCCGAAGTTCGCGAGGTACCCGTTTCCAAGGATCTCGCAAACCTAATGTTAAAATCGGACACCTCCTCTTGAGGATGCCTCCCGGATTGCTTGGAACCGATGCAGTAGAGAGGTAGGATCAGCGGACTCGTTGCATCCTTTTACGAGCCTCCCGGCAAGCCGGGCCACCCAAATGATGGATCCCTCCGGCGCCGATCTCCACCAAGAGAGAAGCTTTCCCCCGTGGAAAGGGCCAGCAGACGGGTCTTCACACTTTCACCGGTGATGGTATGCGCATGCGCGCTGGGCAAGGATGTCCCGGATGTGCTCGTACGCCGTCTTACCGTAGCCGTCGTATGTGGGAATAGACTTTAAAGCAGAAGGGGCACACTTGTCGACCGATCAAGGCCAAAGGCCCTGTAGAGTCCACCGCCGGGAAGAGATCATCGTCATTCGGCTGTTGGTCAGCCATTTCTTCTTCTTCTCCGCCGTCGGTTGTGTACTCGTTATCGGTACTTTCCGAGGATGCAGGATTTTCCTCTTCCTCGGCCTCTTCTACTTCGTACTCGCTCTTCCGACCTCGCTCTTGCCTCTTCTTGGATCTCCACCGCTTCGTCGAAACGAGCTCGCGGATCAGCCAGCCTGGGTATCTCGCCTCGAGCGTGGATGTCTAGTTCGTAGAACTCAGGCGGGCTTCTCGGATTTCTTGTTCGCCACCTTCTCGTGTGCATGAAGGTGACAAGACCGGTCTTCTAGACTCAGAGGATTTGTTCGTGCAGAGTCGCCAGTGTTCAGTATTTGGAACAAGAATGAAGCGAACACCGGTGCTTCGATTCTGTCGGGGTGTGAGAAACTTCCTTGTCTCACCAAGAGCTCAGGAACCGTCGCCGCGGTGGAGACTGATCGGAAAATCTCTCGTCAGATGTGGGACCCGTGTTCCGCCGAGCGGGTCAGAAGAACTGTTGCGCTAGGTGGAAACTGGACGGGTACTCTTTCTTTAAATCGTGGGACAAGCGTCCCACCGGCGTGCGTAGAAACCGTTGGTTACGAATCCGCCATGAGGAAAGGATTTTTGGTTAATGCGCCCGTATTCGCCCACCAAAGATGAAAGGCCGGAAGGAAGAGATGCCTTCCGAGCCAATCTCCGGGAGAAGGCCGGCTCCTTTTGGGGGGCTGATTTAAGCCAAAGGGAACAGGAAAGAAATAAATGAACGGAAAGAGATAAATGTACAGAAAGAGATTACAAATATGTCCAAAGGTTGGTGGGGGGAACTAACAGTACGGGAACACACCAATCACCGCTACTTACTGCATACAAACACAGAGCATGACAAGGAACCGCAAAACCTAGGCGTACTGCCGATACACAAGCAGTGTATGCACAGCTTCAATAGCTCCCTAGCAAACATTCCCTACAAGGAACTAACAGTAGGGGATCGTATCAATCACCAGATACGTACACTGACAGGGGTAGAAAGTAAACCTAGAGATGTCAGAGCCAGGTATATGTGTTAGGCAGAGAGTTTAACCGCACAGCTTCAATGGCTCCCTAGCAAACATTCCCTACAAGGAACTAACAGCAGGGGATCGCATCAATCACCAGATACGGGCCAGCAACGTCACACATAACTGATGGAACTGCTACCACATCTATTATATGAATGCTTTAAATTAATGAAGTACAGAAGGTGCTTTAAACAAGCAATGCTAGAGGAACCTGATCGCCAAATGCCGAAATGAATCAACGAGCCGCGACACAGGTGGGCCTAAGGCATATAATGAAAGACAGAGATAAAAGAATAAAGACAAGAGAATGTAACTGTGCATACAGATTGTATTCATAAGCGTACACGTTACAAAGAAGCACGTAGTTCCCTAACAAACATTCCCCTTCCACCCTTTACAATGAATTCCAGGTGGGCTTTTATAGCCCGAGTCCCACCCGTTACATTAATGGGCACAGTAGTCCCGCCAAACATAAGCCGACGTAAGCGGCGAAAGAGCCGCAAATGCCGACCTTTGTCGGATCGGCGTACCCGCAAAGATGGTCTTCCCGGAAGCCGGACAGCTACGTGGCGGAGTGCCGGGTAAATCTTCAAGTCGGCAGCTCGCTAGTAGCCGGAGCAGTGAAACCTCGCATCAGCTTTGAATGAGGCTATTAACGCAGCGGTGCAGCAGCCCATGCTTATCCCTTTTGGTCGGCAGCCTTGGTTCAAATCCCGAGCCGGACACTTGTCCGATGATGGGTTATGTCTGTGACACATGCCCGCCTTAGAGGGCAGCCTATCCATCTTCGCTTGGGATCGGGGCTCCTTGGGATGCGTGCAAAATCGCGCAGCTGGGGAAGGCCTTCAAGCCTTGGTCAAATTCCGGGTTTGTTCCCCTACCGCACACTCGTCAAGGGCGCATTCCGACTCGTTGAGAAGTCGAATCGCGCACGAGCGAACACCGGTGTCCGCCGCCATATGGACCTCGCTCCGGCATTTTATCTTTCTTCTCGCATTGACCCGCCACACGCTGCAAGGTGCGCTCTGAAAGTGGGGCGAAGTCGGACTTCCACCAAACCGGGGAATACCAAAGGGACTTCGCACCAAAACGGGGCGAAGTGCGAACTTCGCACCCAGACTTAGCCAATTTCAGATAGACCTGCTGGAAAGCCGGAAAATCAACTGGGGGACTCCAAGGAAAAAAGGGGGGAGAGAAAGAGAATGGGAAAGAAAAGGAAAGGGAGAGAAGGAAGAAAAACGGAAGGAGGAAAAGAAGAGCAGCACTGTTACAAAACAATATTGAAGACATTGCACCCCGTGCAAAATGTGACAACAGATATCAATATTGGAAATTAAGTAACTCTGCTGGGGACTAAAGTAAAGGATACATAAGATAGAATAGCACCATTAGTTTTTGCTTTACGTATTGTTTTGGATTGCTGCTAGTAGTAGTGATTGGTTTGTTACTGTGCTGCTTATCTTCCCCACCCGAAACAAGCATATTTATGTCTCTTTTCGTATTTGCTAAATCCCTTTCCTGCACTCTAAGCTAAACCACCCAAGTTGAGAAACCAAAGGTGTCGGCCTCCTCCGGAGATTGGCTCGGAAGGCATTCCTTCCTCCCGGCCTTTCAATCTGTTGGGCGAATCTAGGGCGCAATTAGATTAAAATCCTATCCTAGTGGCAGATTCGTAACCAACAGTTTCTCTGGCACGCCCGGTGGGACACGGAGGTTTCCCACCCCAAAACAGAATCGAAGCATCGGTGTTCGCTTCATTGCTGTCAAATCAGAACACCTGGCGACTCTGCTGAACCTGAATATTTTTTGGGTCCGTGAGACTGATCCAATATCAAAAGCACCTCCATGCATACAAGAAGGTGGAGAGCAAGGAACCCGGGACACCAGCCTGATCTCTACGAAATCGACATCAACGCTCCGGGAGAGCGAGTAAGGCTGGCTGACTACCAAGCTCGCCAAGACGAACCCGAAGCTGAAATAGAAGAAGCTGAGGTCGAAGAAGCTGAAGAAGTTGGAGAGGCCGAAATTGAAGAACAGCCTACAACTTCGGACAGCACTGATACTGATTATACCACTGATCAGCTTGAAGAAGAGGAAGAAGACATGGCTGCCCAACAAAATGATGATGATCTCTTCCCAGAAATTGACTCCACAGGGCCCTTGGCTCTAGTGGGACAAGAAGTTGTTCCTCCCGCTGCCTTGAAATCCATTCCCACGTATGATGGCTCCGGGAAAACAGCATACGAGCACATCCAAGACATCCTGGCCTTGGCTGCACTGCACTCTATCACTAGTGAGAGTGTTAAGACCCGGCTGTTAGCTCTTTCTCTGAGAGGGAAGCTCCTCTATTGGTGGAGATCCTTACCAGAGGGAGTTATCACAGGATGGCCTCAGCTAGCCGGCAGACTAGTGAAAGGATGCAATGAGTCCGCTGATCCCTCCTCACTACTGCACCAGTTTCAAAGCATCCAGCGCCATCCGCAAGAGGAGATATCGGACTTCAACGTGAGGTTTGCAAGGTCCTGGAAAAGAGTACCTCCTGAGCTGCGTCCTCCTGCGGGACAAGCTGCTCACTATTACTTGAGATCTTTTAATTCAGACATTTGTCTACTTCTCAAGATAGCCCGGGTCGACACTTTTCCCGCCTTATATGAGGCTGCCCAACAAGCAGAATTAGACATAATTTCTATAGGCAGACTTCCTCATAGAATGCAGCCTCCCATTTATCCCGATTTCCCTCAGTCACAGTATCCGCCCGCGTCTGGTGGAACGTCATCATCATCTAATCAGTCCCCCCAGCAGCCATGGAACCCGGCGCCGGCCATAAACCCGTACGGCCAGCCTCAGATCCATTATCCTAATCCGCCACCTCCGCAATATCCTAGCACTCCCAGCTCCACCTCAGTACGCAGCGTTGCTTGCTCCTCCGCCATTAGCCATACTTCCTCCGCCAGCCCGGCCTGCGCAGGCGGATAATGATATCCAGAATAAAATCCTTCAAGAAGTACGGGCCCTTGCGTCCGGTTATCATACAATTTCCAATGACATGACGATCATGAAAAAGAAGCAAGCTCAGATGGAGTTTCTTCCTAGGAGGCCATATCCTCCCCCTGCGCTGACAAAAGATCAAGCTGCTCAAGCACCAAGGCCTCCGGCGAGGAATGCGGCCAACAATGCTCAACCGAGCACTTCTGACCATGTTAACTGGTGCTCCACTTGCAACGATCCACATGGAGAGGAGGGTTGCCCGTTGCATCGGCATTATATCCAGACCCTTGCGGGCAGTGCCGTGGAAGATGAAGCATACATGATCCTTGAAGATGAAGGTAACCTTGCAGTCCCAGAAGAAGATCCCGTGTCTCTCTTGACCAAGGAGGGAAAAAGGCCGATTGAGGCCACCCCGGCCCAGATAAAGCCGCTGAAGGTATATGCAAGAAGGGAGAGGACGCCGCCTGCTGCGCCAGCTCCTGACAAGCCGCCTTTACCTCCTATAGCCAAAGAAAAGTTCCCAACGCTCAAGGCTCCCGTGGTAAAGGCTCCGGCGGTCCAACCTCTAGCTGAGACAAAAGAACAAGCTCAAGAAAAGTTGAGGTACCCGTCCCTGACGAAAAGACAGAGGGTTGAAGCCACGCAACAGTACCGAACCAGGTATGAACCAGCGAAGGAAGCAGAAGGGGCCGACACTTCGACTTACAATATAGTCGATGAGCTCAAGAAGACTCCGGCGAAAATAAGCATGTATGACGCCCTTCTGCTCCCAGGACAAGTAGACCTGTTGCAGGAATCATTGAAGAGTGCGAAAGATGGAAAGCCAACGCAGCCCGCTGTGTTAGCTCAGCCCTTGACAGTTTCTGCTACCGGAAAAAACAGGCCGCCACCTTTCTATCTGTCTTTGCGCATGGAGGGTCATATAGTACATAATTGCATGGTTGACTCTGGTGCCTCCACCACTGTCATGCCGAGGGTTGTCTGCGAAGAGATTGGCATGGAATACACAAGAAGCAGCCAAGGTGTGCTACAGTTGGATGGCACTCCTGTCAAGACAGTTGGTGTCGTCAAGGACATCCCAATCCGACTGCATAAAGCGCTTGACATAGTGGTCATCCAAGAGGTCGTGGTGGTTGACTTGGAACCTTACTTTGGCATGTGTCTCTCTAGGGAGTTCACTGCGAAGCTGGGCGGATATCTGTCGCTGGATTACTCGCATATGGAGGTGCCCTTCAAGGGAAGGAGATTGAAAATCTATAATGAGAAACCTTCCACTTTCCTGGTTGAAAAGATACCAGGGGAAGAGCAAAATGACATGGTCCAACTGACGACTGAAGAACTAATAGAGGTGGACTTAGCAGAGGAAACCCTGGAGCAATTGCGGATGGAGGACGAGTTCTCCTTGCTGGATTTCAACGCCATGGTTGAAACAGAACTCGGTTGCTATACTGTCACTCAGCCGGGAAGACACGACCAGACTGCTAAAAAGGACACAGGACCTACCCCCGATAAACTCTGGAAGCTCTATTTTGATGGCGCCCGATGCAAGAACGGCGTCGGGGCAGGTGTCCTCCTGGTCTCGCCATCTGGCATTCAGAAGGACTACTGTTATAGGCTGGCCTGGAGTTGCACCAATAATGCGGCGGAGTACGAAGCCCTATGCTTAGGTTTGAAGAAGGCAGAAAGGCTCGGGATCAAGCATTTACAAATTTTTGGCGACTCAGAGTTGGTGTGCCACCAGATTACCAACAAGTGCGCCTCCAAGAAGCACTATCTCAAGGCATATCGCAACCGTGTCTGGGATCTAATGGAGTCATTCGACTCCTTGAATGTCAAACCTATCTCTCGTGAGAAAAATAAGCACGCTGACATTCCGCGTCTCGTTGGAGCCGTGTACGTCCCGACTGATGACACTATGCGAAGCCGAAGCCGGTTCGTACTATCTACGAGCCTTTCGTGCTCGATAAGGACACCCACCGGCGAGTGTTCGATTGTGACGAGGATATCGTCACCTTTATGATACATGAAGCTAGTTCAATCGAAAGTAGAGACCCTGATGACGAGCGGTATGAGGGGTTGATACAATTGAAGAATAATCACGTCCCGAAAGGACTGATTACCTTGGAAAGTCTCTTTGATCAAAATGACAGGGCCATATCCCACAGGATCAAAGTAGACCCTAAGTAGTACACTGACCTAGAGTTAGAACCTGGAAAGGTGATCAAGGTCGGGAGAGACTGCACCGATGAAGAGTTAAGACAGATACGAGCTCTGTGTGAAGAGTACCCAGATATTGTAGCCTGGTGCTACCAAGACTTGAAGGGGTATGACAGGGAGATGATTCAGCACACCATAGAGCTGGAAGACAACGCTAAGCCCTTCAGGCAGAAGCAGAGGGCCGTAAATCCTAAGATTGAAGCCATGATGAAGACAGAGCTCTTGAAAATGCTAGAGGCAAAGATCATCTACCCCATCAAGCATTCTTCTTGGGTCGCAAATCTGGTCCCCGTGAGAAAAAAGAATGGAGACATCCGTCTCTGCGTAGATTTCAGAAACCTTAACCAGGCCTCATTAAAGGATCATTACCCACTCCCTCAAATTGATCAGATCCTGCACGTGGTTGCGGGAGCTCAGAGATTTTCTCTGTTAGATGGGTTTTCCGGCTACAACCAGATTTGGGTAAAGAATGAAGACCAGCACAAGACGGCGTTCACTACCAAATGGGGGACGTTCGCCTACCAACGCATGCCCTTCGGTCTTTCAAATGCCGGGGCTACATTCCAGAGAGCCATGGACTTGGCGTTCCGTGAATTGCTGAATAAGATCATTGTCATTTATCTGGATGACATGACTGTGTTTTCATACAGAAGAGAAGACCACGCCTCCCATTTGAGGCAAATATTCGAGAGATGTCGCGAGTTCGGCATATCCATCAACCCAAAGAAATCAGTCTTTGCGGTGAAGGAGGGCAAACTGCTTGGCCATGTTATTTCTGAAAAGGGCCTTGCAGTTGATCCAGATAGAGCAGAAGCTCTCCTTCGTTTACCCATCCCAGTCAACAAGAAAGGGCTGCAGTCATTTTTCGGCCAGATTAACTTCGTGAGGAAGTTTGTACCTGACTTTGCCCAAGTAATCAAGCCTATGGCCGAACTCCTAAAGAAGGATGCAGAATTCGTCTGGACCGATGAAAGGAAGAAAGCCTTTGAAGAGATCAAGGCCAGAATTGCTCAGGCGCCGGTATTGATAAATCCAGACTACTCAAAAGACTTCATACTTTATGCAGTAGGAGAGCCCGAAAGCTACGCTGCAGTCCTGACCCAGAAGGGAGACGATGGAGAAGAGCGTCCAATAGCATTCCTAAGTCAGGTAATCCAACCGCATGAAGAAAGGTATAATTTTATTGAGAGACAAGTCCATGCAGTTATGAGGTCCCTTCAAAAATTCAAGCATTTCGTCTCTCAGAGCCGGACCACTGTCTTCGTGATACACCCGGATGTCAGAAATTTCATGATCCAGGGTGAACCCGGTCACAGGAGAGCAGGATGGATTGCCAAGATCCAGGAATTTGACATAGAGGTTCGACCCACGAAGTTGGTCCGAGGGCGGGCTCTATGCCAAGAGTTGGCCCGAAGCGCCGCAGCCGAAGTCTCTGCTTGTCAGTGGGAGAATCCAGAGACAGAAATTTACCTTGCTAACTCCTTATCCGAGGAGAATGATTGGACAAATGATCTAGTGTGGTATTTCAACACAGGGAGATGTCCAGATCATCTCAATGCCTCACAAAGAAGGAGGTTCAGGCTTAACGCCTTGAGGTACGTTCTACGCCCCGAGGGGCTATATTTCAGAAATATTGACGGCATCCTGTTGCGATGCGTCAGAGAATCAGACCAGCCGAAGGTCCTCGGCGAATTCCATTCAGGGATGCCAGGAGGACATCATTCGGGAAGGCCGACGGCCTTGAAAATTATTAAAGCGGGCTACTATTGGCCCACCCTCTTTGCAGATGCGCACGCAGTCTGCCAGAAGTGTGAGAAATGTCAGAAGTTCGCTGGCAGAAATCGTAAGGCTCCCATGCCCCTCCATCCGATTCAAGCTGAGACTCCATTTCAGCAATGGGGCCTTGACTTTGTCGGGGTAATCACACCCAACTCTTCGGCAGGGCATAAGTTTATCCTAACGGCCACAGACTATTTCACCCGATGGGCCGAGGCAGTGCCTACAAAGCATGCAGACCAGGAAACAGTCATTAGATTTCTAGAAGGCCTTATTACCCGTTTCGGGATACCAGAGGCAATCGTCACGGACAATGGTCCAGGGTTTGCAGGTGTCGTGCTCACAGAATTCACTAGTAAGTATGGCATTTATCACAAGATGTCTTCAAACTACTATCCACAGGGAAACGGCCTAGCTGAGTCTACTAACAAGAATCTGTTGAAGATTATAAAGAAGACTGTGGAAAGGAATAAAAGGACATGGCATCTACTGTTGGACCGTGCGCTTTGGGCAGACCGTATTTCTTTCAAGAAGTCTATCAAAACGTCCCCATATGCGCTTGTATACGGCAAGGAGGCTGTCCTGCCCACACACATAGAGATACCTGCACTCTGGCTGTTAGAGGATGAGAAAGGTCCCGGAGACCCCATTGATACCCGATTGGCTCAGCTACTGCAACTGGAGGAAGAAAGAGAGAAGGCGTATCAGGCCTTCACCAAGCACGCCGAGACAACGCAAAACTGGTTTTCAAAAGGAACCACTGCCCGAGTCTTCAAGATCGGGGATTTAGTGCTGAAATGGGACTCCAACAAAGCCAAACCAGGCAATCATGACAAACTAGATGCCTTTTGGGATGGTCCCTTCCAAATTGTTCGGGTGAATCAGTTCAATGCGTTTGTATTGAAGGACATGGAGGGCCAGGTCCTCCCAATTCCCGTCAATGGCTTTCACCCGAAAGCATACTACAGCTGAAGATACCCAAGGTTTTCCCCTTGTACATATGTTTGTTTTCTGCAGTCAGTTTTATTTCTGCATGTAAATATTGTTTTCAGTCCATAGTTTCCTGCTTTAAATTCAAAAAGGAGAGCCAACGTTTTGAAAAAAGAAAATGCACGAGAGCCCAAAAATTTTGACTAAGGCACAAGGTCTCCTCCCAAGGGCGCAGAAAATAGTCCCAAAGCCGGGCTTCGCCCGTTGGTTTTAGCGCTTCCGGGAGGAATGAGCCGTGGTGAGCAAAAAGAAAAATCTCCAAAATTTGTCTAAGTGTTGGTGCGCCGCCCGACTTCGCTGCGAAGTCGGACTGCGCACCCTCTTTTGCGCGCCACCGGGCGGGACGAAGCAAGAAGTTTTGAAAAGTGGCCAAGTACTCCGCCCGACTGTGCGGATTTCTCGTGCGCCGTCCGACGGCGCACACCGAATCTAGCGCACTCCGACGGGCGCGTCCGGAAGGCGATGCCATGACGGATATTTTCTAAGTTTAAGACCGCCCGTCCGCATGGATTTCATGGCCCGAGGCCCGACGGCGCTTACTTTTTGAGCGCACTTGGTCGAAAAGGAAGAAGAAACGGCAAGTTCTCGCCAAGGGTCGAGGAGCTTTGAAATGTGTGCCCAGTTGGCGTCCAAGGCGTCATTAATGGCACGAGCTTCTAAAAATCCTTGAGGATGATTGCGCGATCTTCTAAGCGGATTTCATAAATGAAAAGCGCACTTGGGGTCCAATCAAGTGCGATGCGCGACTTCCAAGGAAATATCCCACGCGCGGCTGCCAAGAAATAGCGGCGCTAGACACCCACTCCGGGCAATAAAAGTTTAACTCCTCAAGGCGCCATTAATGTTGTCCGCTCCCGCACTAGAAAAGGAGGTTTCACCACTCCAAATTACCAGCATTGTTAAGGAAAATCAAGCTGCGCGGTGAAAAGGGGAAAGGAGCGAATTCTTACTAAGTTACAGCTGCATATTCTAGCAAAATTCTACACCATGAGTGAAAGGTCGGGCGCTGCGAAAGGAAAGGCGCCTATGCAGCCAGAATCCAGCGCCTCAGAGCAGGAATCCGAAGGGCAGACTGTCTCAGCTGCTCAGGGCAGTGAAGCGTCGAAAGGAAAAACAGAAAAACCCAGGGCGCGACGCAGAAGACAAGGTCCTCTTCCGCCGCCAGTAAACCTCCTGGCCGAATACAGGGACGGCGACTACTCCCTCAGCATCACCAAGCTGCGCCCTAATATTTTGCAATGGGCGGGTAAAATCCCGTCTACACATCATGTCGGGGCCGCTTACACCTCGAACCTTCACTGGTTCTTGTGCCCTCCCGTTCACCAGTGCCCCGAGCTCATTCAGTCAATTGTGACATTCTACAAACCGGCCACCCGACAGGTTTGTGACTGGCAGGGCAGGCGACTATTCTCTCTCTTCGGAGAAGTGGTGCATCCTGCGTTCGCACCAGGGGTCGAGCCAGACAAGGACGCTATCATCAGAAAGGTTATTTTAGAGGAGCAGGCGGGCAGGTTTGATGAGTCTCAAAAAAATAGGGATTTTCTCAATTCGGAGCTGAAGCATCCAATTCCAGCTTCAAGATGGCCATCGGGCCCTATTCCCTTAAAAAATTTTAAGAACACGCACCTTTACACGGTACTCGCATGGGTACTGGGCTGCGGCACCGACGAAGTGGTCCACCCTTACCAGTTGGCGCTCGCCGAATGCATTATGTATGGAGGAACCTACCAAAGTGGGAAGCGCCAGATTTATTTTGACTGGGCCGACTACGTGGCATACGCCATTCACTCCGCCCTTGTCAAATTGCAGCAGAGGCAGTCGACAGAGTTCAGGCACTGCTCTTTTCTGGCGTGGTTATGCCTGTACTGCTTGCAATTCCGAATGCCGAGCATCGAAGTCAAGAAGGTAGATGAGAAGGGTGCGCCACTACCAGTGTATGAGTGGACCGAATTGCTGTATAGAAAGGGGTCTTTCTACGATTTTAATCTGAGATTTCAGGGCCTGGTCCTGGCTATCATTAATGGCCCAGCAATTCGCCCTCCCCTTGCCATGACGAAGCACTTGGTGAGAAATAAAATTGGCGATACTTTTCGGTTAACTCAGGGCGTTGTCATCAGAGTCTACGGATTCAAAGGGAAGCCCTTCTTGCTGCCATACTTTTGTACAGAAAACCATTTTGGCCTTGAAGCGGCACGACAAATGGACAGCGTCGAGGAGGAATATGGCCAAGGAAAAAAGAAAAGCCCCATCTTCACATATCCTTTTAACTGGGGGAACATCACGATCAATGAAGTCGGGCAACATATATATTTAGAGCAAACCCTCCTCAATCTTGGCCTAATACAGCTGCCGCAGCGTTGGAAATATGATCCACTTGGAGAAATGAGAAAATTCGTGCACAGTTGCCCGCGGGAGCAGATCATGGAGGAAAGGTGCAACAAAACAGGAGCGGATTTGGAATGGCATATTGAACGGATGCAGTCATGGCCGTCGTGGCACGACTTCTACTGTGTAGAAGCAGAATACGATCCTGAGCGCAATAAGGATCATAGATTGGATGCGCCTGGATTCAGGAGAGTGCTTGCAAAGGGGAAGCTGCTTGGCTGGACAGAAGACAAAATCCTAGAATGTTGGAAGATGAGGTGCCGCACAAAACACGAGAAATCAGAAAAAAAGAACCTGTCAGTTGATGATGACTTTTCTGTCCTATATGACCGCTACTTCGGCAAATGGGAGCCTTTCGCATTTCGAGATGTCGTTCCTCGAGGCGCCCCAAAGAGGTATAAGAGGAAGCCTCCGCCCCAACATTTGATTGTACGAAGAGCACCCAGCGGCCAAACATCGAAGAGCACAAGAGAGGACCCAATGTTGTCCACGGCATCTGAGAAGTCGCCCCAGGTGGAAAAGGAACCTGACAAATCGGCCAGTGGGACAAGGACAGAAAGCGTGGGCCCCACGAGGCAACAAGGAGAGGCTGCTATAAGCACCCCAGCTCCCGAAGTGCTACCTGCTCCCGCTCCACCTGAGCAAGCAGCCGTGCCGAAGGAGAAAAGAAAAAGAAAATCAGAAAAACATCACAAGGAAAAGCGGCAAGAGAAGGAGGCTAAGCGACAGGCGGCGGTGGCCTCACAGATTGGCGCTGCTACAGACAACGTGATTTCTATTGTGGACAGCCCTCAAAAGGACGCGGAGGCCTGGGTAAACGAAGTACTTCAAACGCCGGCTCAGGCGGAGCACGCAGGTACGTCCTCTTCCCCCCCGCAGCAAACCCTAGAAAACCTTGCTGTTACGCCCTCTTCCTCTGCTTCCGGGCAAGTTCTGGCCACCTCATCACCTTTACCATTTACACAGCCCCAGAACAACCCACAATCCTTTGGCCACTTCGCGCAGAAACCCGATGCTTTCCGGACCCTAGGCCAAACCCTAGGTCTATCCCCCTCCTCCAGCACCGAAGAAGCTCCTCTGTCCCCACGCCGCTCGCCCGCCGCCGTTACAAACTTCCATACCCCATCTTCACCTCCTAAGCAACCACCCGCTTCTCCTAGGCCCCGATCATCTTCAAAGGCGGTCACATTTTCTGGCCCACCGCCCGACTCACTATTTTCTGAGAAAATGCCGCAAAAGGATTTGTCCTCTGCGCACCCCTTCCTGGCAGAATTGGACCTGGTTGGAAAGGAACTGCAAGTTTCAGAAGATCAGCCCTTGGCTGCAAGGGCTGCAAAAAACTCCGCCGCGTTCCTTCTAGGCGTAAAAAGGAGAAGGGCTGAGGAAATCGCAATGCCGGAGAAGCTCGCAAAGTTTGACCTGGACAGGAGGGTCATCCGTACAGAAAAGAGGATACCTAAGGTCAAAAAGCCCCTGCAAGAAATGACCGATGCTGACTATGAGCACGAGGTCAGGGAGAAGAGCTTCGATGACATTAGTGAAGAGTATGAGATAGGTGGGATTCGGCGGAAAACAAACAAGCTCCTAGTCAAACGGCTCGAAGACAAGGAGAAGCTGTTCCAGCTTCAAATTGAGAAAAGAGACCTTGAGGATGACATGGCCAAAACGAAAGTACAGCTGGAATCCGCCCGGGAAGAAGTAAAAAATTTAAGGGACCAGCTTGCAGTATCTCGGCAGGAGACAGCAGCCCAAAAGACGGTAGCCGCCCGATTGGAGGAGGAAAAGAAGGCAGCCCTAACCCATGTTACTCAGCTGCAAGAACAACTGCAACAAACTCAGGCGCTGCTAGAGGAAAAGTCATCCCAGGCCGCGATGTTTTCAAAGAACAGAATAAAGGAGATAAGGGTCGGCCTGCTAGAGGGGTGCAGGGCTAATGTTGTCAGATGTTTACCTATCCTCAGCTTTGTCTCCGCGATACATGAACTTTCTGCCCAGGGAAAGCCTGTGGTAGAGGAAGCCGAACGTCAAGCACGGCAATGGCTGGACTTGGCGATGAAACTTGAAGAATATGAGCACAAGGGCTTCCAATTTTCACCAATGTCACAGATTGCCCTAGACTGGGCAGATGCAAGGATCACCTTGCAGGATTATTTTGAAAAGTCAGAGAAAGTCAGGGTGGCCAGGAAGAGGTTAGATGCATTGCTACATGAAAAGAACATCTGCCTGGCCCCATTCCATTCCCTTTTTGCGCTCGGATCCCCGAGCTTTGTAAAAAATGAAGGATTCCCGCCTCTGGAGCAGATCAAGCAGGATTGGCAGACGTACGAGGCAGATACCTCGGAGATTGACGGCTGGGTCGAGCCCATCCAAGAAGAACAGGTGACCCAGTTAATGTCTAGGCTCGGCAAGATCAGTGCCTGTTTCCTGGAAATCGGAGAGAGGTGCAATACTATTGACGAGCACATGGTTGCGGCATTCCGGAAAGCGCTGAAGGATATCAGCGACTTAGAGCCCTTCCAAGAGGCAGCCTGGGCCAAGGCAAAAACCGTCTATGAGCACGTCCGCGAACGGGTCGAACCTGCCAGGCAGGAAGAAGATAAGGAAGCTGAGCTGTCAAGCTCACAATCTGGAGAGGACACTACTGAGAGTGAAGAAGAAGAGCAGCTTCCCAAACAAGTGCGGCAGCAGCAGCAACAGCAGCAGACAAGTACAGGGTCCGGGAGTGACTCTGTGCCCAAGGGATAAAGGCCAAAGGTTCGTTGCGCCGAGGCGAGCTCGACACCCCGCGAGCCGCCAGGAATGTTGCCACATTTTGCACGGGGTGCTAAGTTTTGAAAAAACTGTAAGGTTGTTGCTTTGCCTCCCTCCTTTCTTCTCTCCCGTTCTTCTTCTTTCCATTTCTGCTCCTTATTCTTCCATTTTATCTCTTTCATCTTTTAAATTCATGTTTGTAAGTGTCTCTGTCAAGTGGGCAAAAATGGCCCAAAAAAGTTCTAAGTGTTGGTTCCCGCCCGACTGCGCTGTGCAGTCGGGCTGCGCACGCTTCAACTTGCGCACCTGGGCAGAAGAGCGAGAGAGCCGTCCCGAAAAATTGACCAAGTGTTGAGCCGCCCGACTGCGCTGCGCAGCCGGGCGGCGCACATGTTCTAGTGCGAACTCGGGCGGCATTAAGAGGAAATAGCCCAGAAAAAAGTCTAAGTGTTGGCGCCGCCCGAGTTCGCGCGAAGTCGGACGGCGCCCAGAAGGAGAGTGCGCACTCGGGCGTCATTTGTGAAAAAGGCACCTAAAATCCATTAAGTGTTGAGGCCGCCCGACTTCGCTGCGAAGTCGGGCGGCGCTGACCCATAAGTGCGCAATCGGGAGGCCAAAAGAGAGTGATGTTGAAGAATGTCTAAGGCATGGACCCGCCCAAGTGCGCTGCGCCGTCCGACTACGCGCTCGTCTTCATGCGCCCTCGGACGGAAGAAACAAAGAAAGCCAAGAAGTGGCTAAGGCAAGGACCGCCCGACTGCGCCATTTCCAAGCTGCGTCGTCTGACTGCGCTTCATTTTTGCGCGCTGCCGGGCGGAATCAGAATCCAAAGAAAAAGACTAAGTGTCTTCCCACCCCCATCATTCACCAGCGGGCTTCAGATGCTGACAGGTGCCCTACCTCGGGATTCGGATCAGGGTGTGACAGAAGTTGTGCTACTCAAGTGCTATTTGGATGGGTATGAACTGACAAGTTCTATTTCATCTACTCCCATTCAAGCCAGATTTGGCTTCCCACCCACCGTATCATCGCAGAGCTGACACGTTTCCAAGTGGACCTTACTGCCATTACTTTCTTACCTGCAGGGGTCAAGCATCAGCCGCTTCTTGCCGCTTTTGTCAGCTTTTGTATGCTTTGTCAGGCCTGGGACACTGGGACCATAATGTAATCGGGGGGGATTTTACACTATATATAGCAGTCTCTTTTCATTGTATAAGGGTGGAAGGAAGGTATACTGCTAAGAAACTTCTGTAGCTATGCATTTGCTTCCAAAATATAAAGTATACTTGGCTCTATTGGTTGTCTTTGTCTTGTATGCTGCCTTTGCTAAGTGTTTCTGCTTTATGTCGCTTATATTTCTGATTATTGTTATTCTGCATCTGGATATCAATATTGGCAATTAAGTAACTCTGTTGGGGACTAAAGTAAAGGATACATAAGATAGAATAGCACCATTAGTTTCTGCTTTACGCATTGTTTTGGATTGCTGCTAGTAGTAGTGATTGGTTTGTTACTGTGCTGCTTATCTTCCCCACCCGAAACAAGCATATTTATGTCTCTTTTCGTATTTGCTAAATCCCTTTCCTGCACTCTAAGCTAAACCACCCAAGTTGAGAAACCAAAGGTGCCGGCCTCCTCCGGAGATTGGCTCGGAAGGCATTCCTTCCTCCCGGCCTTTCAATCTGTTGGGCGAATCTAGGGCGCAATTAGATTAAAATCCTATCCTAGTGGCAGATTCGTAACCAACAATAACTAATCAAGATGAAATAAGAGATTGAGATGCAGGAAAAGACAAAGGAGCTTGAGGAGAAGAATAAGGAGGTCAAGGAAAAGACCAAAATTATTGAGGAAAAAAATGCAATGATAGCACAACTAAGAAGATTTGAGTGCTCAATTAGAGAGTAGTTATAGGAAGCTAAGACAAAACAGATGGAGCATGGAGATTGATTGATTGATCGATTGCAGAATGAGATGAGCAAATTGTAGCACTGGTGCAGGGGATTGCAACCGAAGCCTTTGCAAAAATGAAGGATATCTTGATGAAGATTGTAAAAATGGAGCAGAAAGCCAACCATTTTGGTCTAGAATGGGCCAAGTACTTCAATTATGCCAAGAGACTGAAGGATGAGGAGGCACTGAAGCTACAATTTGCCAGACTAAGAGTCCCTGTTTTTCAACCTCAACAACCTCAATAGTCGAGTACAACCCCACCGGAGCAAACAAATTTGATGAGGACATCGACCAATCTAAAGGGAAGGATAGATTTAAGCACTAGTTCTAAGCAGAAGCAGTTTTGAAAGTGTTTGCAGAAATGTCTAAGTGTTTAGGCACTAAGTTAATCCAAAGGGAATAAAATGTAATGAAATGAAATGCAATATAATGTAAGGAAATGAAATTAAATTCCAATGAGATGCAAAGCAATGAAATGTAATGTAAATGTTATAGCTGTCATAGTCAAGCATAAAATATTTGGTATATTATAAAGTGGCGTTATGTCCTAAGTACATAGGCAAAGGGGAAGTAGTTACATGCAAGGTGTCCTATAAATAGTTGCTACCAATGGCCAGGACTGCACTATAAGTAGACCCTTCCTTCATTGTTTCATGTGTAGATAGAGATCCATATGAGCATAGAGAGATACGTATATGTAGAGGGGCATATTTGTACACTGGATCCATTACCATTGATGAAGCATATTGCAAGTGTGATGCTGTAATCTATATGCCATTTTGGCATAAAGGATCATTCTCCAATTATGTGTTGATGTTTGTGTGATTTACTAGATTACTAGACTTGTATTGTGAGGATATTGGTTGCAGGTTAGAAGACACAGTTAGATCAATTAGTTGAGGGTCACAATTAGGAGTGCAGATGTTGTTAGACAATGCCGATGAACGTTGTTGTGGAGAGTCATCATCCCGTGAAAGTAAATTCATCGTATGTAGAAATGAAATGTAACATGCTCAAACCCAAATCCATTTATACTTGAATAATTCTACAGATATGCAGCCATTAACAAGAACAATACATAGAAACAATGCATAGAAATAGAAACAGTAGCAGCAATAGCAAATACATAAGACGAGCATATTTGTATTAACAATTGTATGTACAGTTATAACATTACAGTCTACAAACCCTAAGCAAAATCCTCTTTATGACTGCATCCATGACCTGACTGCATTTCATATGCATTTAACTTCCATTTACATGACATTTCCCACTACAGGACAAACTAACTTATAACTAATGACTTTACCGACATACATGACTTAAAATCACATTATTACATTGACACTTTATAACATTATAAAATATATGTATGCACATTTCTTCAAACACTTTGCGTAAAACTATAAAATAACACAGAATACCAAAACTTATTCATTAAATGCAGACATATCAATTTGCCTGCCTACATCGTCTAGGAGAATTATTGTCTAAAGTCATGCTGCTATAGGACATTGATTGTTGATGTCGTATGGAGGATGTTGTCTAGAGGATGTCGTCTAGCTAATACTATATGGGAGTGCCATCATGTTGACTGAGAGCTGAGTCTAGCCTATCATCAAGTGGATTTTGTTGTCGCATGTACAGTGTCGTCTGAGATGCTGATGATGATAAATTGTCCCAAAGGTGTTGACTGCAACCTTGTTAGCTCTTAAACTCTGTCACTATCTCATTGTTGGGAAACCTCACTACTATGCTACAATTTCTACATGGTGATAACCACAAAATCTGTGATGAAATCCTATTTAGCAATCTTTGTTTTTTGTACAATTAGAACTCTCATCTCAATGCCATACTGGTCTGCACCGTATAGTCTAAAGTTTTGAGACCATGAATGATGCCCCCAAATCTCTCCAATTCTTCTTTGGTAACACGTCTACACTAGAATGTCCATCAACAATAACTTGCATCAACTTGTAGTGTAGCAACTCAATATGGATTATTGTCAACTTCTTTCCAGCATCAATCATCAATACTATTGGTTCAATGAATTGATCCTTTCTTATCCTTGTTGCTTCTTGCTAGCACCATGGCTCGACCACTTTCCGTGTTCACATCATCTCTCCTACAATCACATAAAGCTCAAGTATTGTGCAAAGTAAATTGGATACTTTTACTTCCACACTCATACAAAACACTTGCGCTGCCAACTATTGTGTTGACGTCTCCTCCTCTTCTTCACTTGTGATGGGTTTCTTCAACTTCTTATCTTGCAACAAATTTTCTTGATTGGTCCTTCGATATTCTTCCTCCATTCGGACATTTTCTTCCTTCCATCTCTCCTTCTCTATGGAAAGGTCTAGATATTGCTCAACTTTCCTTTCTTGAGAGTGCATTACGACTAGCACATGTTTCTTCTTGTTTTGTTGGTTCCTTGGAGGCTCTTCAATGTCAATAAAATTGACATTCTGTGAGTTACTTGAACTCGCCTTCTTTGAGCAATTAGTCTCCTTGTGATTTCTCGGTCCACACCATCTGCACATCAACCCATTGTTGTCTACTTGCTCATCCTAGCAATTTCTTGCGAAGTGCCCCCACTCTTGGCATCTTCGATATTGAATAATTGGTCTCCTGACCAAATCATATTGAAGTTGACCTTGCCCACCTTGTGATCAGTTTCCTTGCTATGGTTGATGTCCTCCTTGACAATTGTTTTTGTAACTGCTGTTTTTTGCTCCTTGCCTGCTTTTAGAAGTACTGGGTTTCACTTCTCATTTTGCACCATTAGATTCTGATGTCTTGTGCTTTTAAAGTTGAATAGGAAATCCACAACAACATGTCCCACAACTTCACAAATATTACAAAACACCATTTTTTGACAATTTACATTTGTGTGTCCTTTTGCCTTGTAGTTAGAACACCAAATGTCCTTCTTATTGTCTCCCTTCACATCATTGATCATCCTTTCTAGATCCTTCTTCATGGCCTGGATAGCAACATGCAAGTCATCAAAATCACTATCTGAATCATCATCTCTATATTAACCTACTATTGTTGTCTACTTCATCTCACTCTCCAAGTTGATAAACCATTTGCTAGTCTTACTAACATATTATTAATAATATTCTTCAATCTTTTGTTATACGACTTGATGTCTTCATCTTTATTTTGCTTTGTAGAGTATATTTCTCGGATGATATTAGTATCATCAAAGAGTAATCTGAATTCCTTGGTGCATTCAGCCTTTAACTCATCCCACCTCATGAAGGTGTTTGCTCTCTTTAAATGCCAATCCATTTTGATTCCTTGCAAAGTGGCCAAAAAAAATTTCAGCCAAGATCCTTCATCGTCCACTCTATTTGCTTGCCATATTGTTTTACATGTACCAATATGGCATTTTGGGTCCTTCCCATCACCCAAAAATTGTAGACATTTCTGTTTGCCCACTACTACAACAATGTTCGCCATTGATGGCTAGTCTTCGTCACTTGACTCAACACTAGAAAATAGTATTCAACCACTTCCATGTGCACCACGCTTCATGACCTCCTTCATGAATATACGAATGTTGATTCTGGTCTTCACACCCATACAACCTCTTGCAGTTGCCCTTGTGCTTGACTCCTGTCCTCTACACCTCTAGGCAATCTCCTCCGCACTTGTGCCAGCATCACTGGTTGTTCTGCTTTGTCTCCACACTCCACATTAGCACCTAAACTTGCACAAAATTATTCTTTGGTCTGTTCTTCATTTGCTTGATGCGTCTCCACTTGTGCTTCCTCCTCTCTTCTTAAAAAAATGTTTGTCACCTTTTGCTTTCTTCACTTGAACTGTTCTTTGCTTAAGGACTCTTGCCTCTGCAATACTTTCTTGTTGTGCAATCCTTCGATTTCTTCTTATTGGTTGACTCTCAAATCTTTCATGCCCACGTCTCCTACATCCTCATGGCGAGTTATCGTCAATCATCTATCCAAGGCTCATGCGATGCTGGTTCAAACTTCAAACCGTAACGGTGCCAAATGTAGCACAACAATTTATACTCCAACTCTTGGAGGAACAATTTGATATGAAAAATATAGCAATCAATAATGACTACAATCAAGTCAACTTCAATACATTAGTATGCATTTGGTAACAACTCAAATCAGCAATAGTCTGCATGAAATTGCATTTGTACGACAAGCACTTGTATGGCAACCACTTCTATGGAAAGTGACTTGTACAACAACTTGTATGACAAGCACTTGTATGGCAGTCGCTTGTATGACAATCACTTGAATGGCAATCACTTGACTGGTACGACACTCTTTGTTGGCACTCTCTCGTACAATGCTCCTTAACAACACTCCTCGTACAACACTTCCAGACTACTTCTACTTTAATCCTGCACAGTGAACATGGAAAGAGCACACACAGATCTACCATACTGTAGCAATGACATCACACAATATATACAATCACATAGATGAAGGATGAAATGGATAGTATTGCATTCAGCCCTCCCTGTACAATACTTGCATTACATATATATCTACAATGGGCTGTGAAATATAGATGATACACAATGATCATGGTCTCTGCTCAAATGAATGGAGGTTCCTATTTATCATTAAAGACTGCTAGTTAACAACAACTACCGGCTTGGACACCTCATCTAATTGCCCTCCATTTGCATATAA
Source organism: Wollemia nobilis (assembly GCA_028583015.1). Classification (NCBI taxonomy): domain Eukaryota; kingdom Viridiplantae; phylum Streptophyta; class Pinopsida; order Araucariales; family Araucariaceae; genus Wollemia; species Wollemia nobilis. The sequence goes on from JAQPPZ010017235.1 coordinate 23,119,931, forward strand.
TTAATTACATGCATAATGTCATACATTACAAACTTTGCATTATCAAATGCTTACATCATCACCCTTGACGTAAATCAACATTACATTACATAATTACATTTCATTTACATTTTTGCACATTGCACTTATTTGAATTTTCTACACTATTTCTTTTGAGGCTGATCAAAACTAGCTCCTACACACTATGCCACATAAGTGAAGGCAACACTAACGCTAAGACAAATTAAGTAAAACTCAAAATGATAGATATAAAGTGAAGAAGGTTAGCTTAGTGTTGCCACATTTTCCACGGAGTGCCATGTTCTCAAATTTTGTAAGTATGCTGCTCTCCCTTCCCTTCGTCTCCTTTCCATTTCTCCACTGTTCCATTTCTTCCCTTCTATCAGTTGCATTCCCCCCTTTTTTTCCCTTGTTCTCTCTTCAGTCAAAATTCCCAAAATAGAGCAAGCATTCCCTGAAAAATTCTAAGTCTAAGAGCGCAACCCGACTTCACAGTGAAGTCGGGGTGCGCCCTTCAGTTCGAGCGCACTCGGGAATGCGAAGTGCGGAAGAAGACAGAATGAGCATAATTTGGTTAAGTATGGGAGTGCAATCCGACTTCGCAGCAAAGTCGGGCTGCGCTCTTCTTCCTGTGCGCACTTGGGAAGCAGTATCCAGAAAATCAGCTAAGTGTCAGAACGCAACCCGAATTCGCAGCGAAGCCGAGCTGCGCCCTGATTCCTGTGCGCAGTCTGAACAGCTGCCAAATTGGCTAAGTGTCGGAGTGCGCAACCCGACTTCGCAGCGAAGTCGGGTTGTGCCCTCTAGCTTGTGCGCAGTTAGGCAATATCTTTCAAGCAGCCTAAAAACAGACTAAGGCACGAAGGCCTCCCCAACTGCGTTGTTCCCCGCTTGCGCTACCCAGTTGCGCTCCGTTTCCAGGCGAAGTAGGACACAAGAGATAGACTGCCTTTCAAGGCAGATGCGCCCCCCGTCAGAAGTTGACAAGTGTCCAACCTCGGGATCTGAGTCGAGATGTGACGAGAAAAAGGACAAGCATGGGCCAAATTACCAACTCCAGTTGCCTCCACTTATGCTGACACAAAGTTCCATCTATCGCAGCTACTCGCATTCATGCTGACTCAAAGTTTCATCAACCGCACTGCCACGTAGCTGCCAAGTCTTCAGGTGGACCTTGTTGCCAGTACAGTCCTTGTCTGCAAGAGTCAACATCAGCAGCTCTTTCACCGCTTTTGTCAGCTTTTGGATTTTGTGCCCAGGATTGTAATTGGGGGAAACTGCGCTATAAATAGCCGCACCACATCATTGTAAAGTGGTGGAAGGGGGATATCCTGCTAGGGAACCATTGTAGCTATACGTTTGCTTCTGAATGCAAGACACACGCTTGGCTCTATTTTGTTGTTATCATTCTTTATGCTGCCTTTACTTGTCATTTCTGCCTCATGTTGCTTATTTCATTGCTTCATCGTTATACTCGAACTCCGGATTCCAGTATTTGATGATTAAGTATTCCTAGAATGCATAGATAGAGGATACATAGGATGTATGACAACCGTAGTTTCTATGGTGTGTTCCGTATTTAATTGCTCTTAGTAGTGGTGATTGATCGTTGCCGTGCTGCTTATTCCTCCCACCCAACTCAAATCACATTTGAATCTCTTTCCGCATTTTTATCTCTTTCCTGTACTCTTAGCTAAAACAATCGAGAAAACCCATAGGAAGCCGGCCTTCTCCGGAGATTGGCACGGAAGGCATTCCTTCCTTCCGACCTTTCAATCTGGTGGGCAAATCTGGGGCGCATTTAACCAAATCCTTTCCTAATGGCAGATTCGTAACCAACAGTTAGACCCTTGGATATAGATAGATTTAGGAGGTAGAATGTAGTTATACACATGTACAACCTAGCCAACAAAATCAATATAAATATAGCAAGTAATTGAATGTAATAAGATAAATGAAATGATGAGGTATAGAGAGATTGTCATAACCCTAAAGGTGATTGTTGTTTCATGAAAATGTTTACCTTGGGCAATTGTCCTTTGATCTTTCTCCTTGAGTGCTTTGATGACCTTTGATGCTCCCTTTAGGAGGCTCCTTAAGGAGGCTTTGATTAAAGACACCCTTATCAATTAATGGCTCCATACCTTGGCCTTGAGGTAAGAAACTAGTCCTTATAGAAGGAGAAAAATGCTAATTTAGGGGAGAAGGATGCTTGCATGGAGGAAGAGGAAGGCTTTGTAGAAGATTCTCAAGATGGATTTGATGTAAGAAATTGTATGACAGTATTAGATCATTGGTGCTAAAGGATTTTGGTAGAAGAAATCCTCTAAGTGTTATCTGCCTACTTTATTTGGATATGCAAGCTAGATGGTAAATTTTTAAATGCTAAATAAACTTGAAAGATGCTCTATTTATACCGATTAACTATTTGAATTCACATTAGGAAAAACATCGACCTACTATAGCTGCTCATATCAAACAAGGGAAAAAATGACCTGATAATAATAAAATAGCTAAATAGGACTAGAAAAAAGCTCAAATCTAGAATTAATTAGATTTTGGAGTTCAGAGAGTGCATGCATCATCATTGTCAACAAAAAATGACATTGCAGAGTGGCCTTGTGATCCCCATAGAGAAGCATTATTGCTAAAACAAGCTCTCTAGACAATAAAATGAAATTAAAACAAAATTGAAGGATGGAAACAAGCGCTAATGAATGTAATGGGTCTCCAAGTGATTAAAAAAGGATGGATCCTATCCTAGAGAATGACTCAGAAAGGAGAAAGGAATTCCAAGGGATAGTCTAGGGAGTTTGTGCCTCAAGGCCTCCCCTCCTTTTCCATGGAGCCATTAATCAAGAAAGAAAATAAACATACATACGTAATATTTGGACTGGCATTTCCCTTGTATACAGCTATAATATTTTTCCCACTTTCATAAAATAGGAGATGAGTAGCATAGGACTATCCTTTCCCATTTTGTTATTGCTTAGTATAAATATCAAGACATGTAATTTGGCAGTCAAAGCCATAACAAAATTGTGATTATGAAAAAGTTAAAATAGTAGAAGTTTCACAAACTAAATCTATAGAGAATTGTAGTAAGAATTGATAAATCAAAACCATTAGTCCTTGAAAAAACACTCTCCAAAAGTAAGACCATATTCCCTTGAAAAAAATAATATCTCCCTCTAATTTCATGATATTTGGACATATTAAGATATAAGTTCTCTATTTATGCTTCAAATTAACAGAATTTGTATCTTTAGTGACAAATTTCATGTGCTGGTAAGTTTTTTGTTGTCATGCAGAACCAACACTTAACTGCAATTTCACAACGAGAGATCAAGTTGTCGATTTCATGTTCTGATTCTGGACTTGGTTAGACCGAATGTGAGATAGGCAATTCCTTGATCTTCTTCTTTTGAACCAGATGCTATCATCTATTTTTAATAACAAGAGACATTGGTTTGAAGCCAACTTAATCTTTGATTTACTTGGGCCAACAAAAATCATTATGCGACAAATTTTTTTAGTTAAGTATTTGTAGGTCTGCATACTGCTTTTTCCCTTGATTTATTGATATGTTGTTAATAAGAATCATAGTAATAGGGCTTGTTTTTGTTGGGGCATCTAAAGAATTATAATTTTGTTAAAATTTCAATATTATTATGAATCCAATATATCTAATATGGATCAAATGGCATAAGACCAAGTGGTTAAAAATTTGGGTTCTCAAAGCAGAGAACTACGTTCAAGTCTTGCTAGACGATATATGCATAACTGCCAAGATGGTTTATTGTAATACCACTATGTGGTTTGTGGAAATATCATGATAATTTGGTACGAGGTAATATGGGTGGGACGCATTTCAATCCCATGTAACCAATTTAAAACAATATAAAATATAATGGAAAATCAAATTGATTTATATCAATTGGATATTTCTACATTTATTACAATAATTTTGTCCAATACATTTTGGGGTTCACTTGAAACTAGCAAATACACTTTATTGTCATTACTTGTCTTCTGGTATTTGCTGCATAATTTAGAGGCGACTTTCTTGATAACAAGATAGAATTGGCATGTGTATGGAAATCTTTAAACAATGTTTTTTCATAATTATTTGGTCCATATATACCTCTATTCTTTATTGTTATTGTCTTTATAGACAAGGATTTTGCATTTTAGACGTGTTGTTTGCCATCTCTTCTTCTTCAACTTAGTTTTTAATACAAATTGCATGTGTGATAATAATAAATTACTTGTGTATTGATGAGTGGAATTTTCTTTATCATTGACTACTTTAGTGTAAAAGTTAAAAAAAAAAAATTGTGTCAAAACCGAAAATATATCTTTTTTAAATTTAAAAAAAAAGTAGTTTGTTTTATTTTATATTCAAAATTTAAACTACCCTTCTATTATAATAATGACAAGAACACATCACAAGTTACGTGATTCTTCTTAAATTTCTCTCCCTTCCTCAAATAATGTAAACGTAGGCTTGTTAAAAGCGGCATCAACAGTTTACTTTATCCTTGCTAGCCACATAATAGTAAATAAGGATCTTTTGAAACATACACAATCTTGCATTATTTATGCCAAAATCTTTAGAAGAAACATTAAAATAGGGTATCATAGGTTTCAAATAGTAACATAAATAAATCTAGTGTTTTATGATCCAGTGCTAAAATGGAGCAATCATTCTCCAAGCCATTGTGGATTATAATAAATGGAATGCATTTGTAAAAGCACAGGCCAAGTTCAATCCTCTCACCATGAGGGATGATAATATAGTTATTTCATAATACTGTCATGAGGGATGATAATATAGTTATTTCCTAATACTGTCATTATGCGGTTAAGCTGTAAACAGTTTTATGGCCCTTTTCAACATCAAATTTACCCTAAGAAAAAGAGAGGGATTGTTGTACCACTATATATTTGTTTTAAAACAATCAGCTAAATACGGACCAGAAACTGGAATAGCTTGTCTGCAACCAATATTCTGAGCAAAATAATAATAACAAAGCATGGAAAAAAATAAAAAAACATATGCAGCAAAATCACCCAAAAATGCTTGTTGTTTAGCATGTAAAGAGAAAGACGCACCTCATTGATCAGGTAAGGAGAAACCATCCTGACTTCAAAAAAGGCAATAAACAGAATGCCAATATTGATCAAAACTCATGTGCTTTATGAGGTGTTTTAAGAGATAGTAGAGCAATTGCTTACTGTAGAAAGTGCATCTTCGGTTTTGAATTGAAATAGTAAAGAGTCATGATAGTTATTGTCCAAATAGTTTGTACTGATAGACACAGCTACATTGATGAGAATTGGGTGGGCATGTTTCAATCTTACTACATCTAATGATAGACAACAACACAAAAATAAAAATTAAACAAACTTGCAATCAAGTGTGTTAAAAATGGATTGAAGGGCACAAAGATTCCAAGAAGTGTCCCAAAAAAAGGCTATCAAAAGAAATAGAAAATATTGTAAATACAGCTTATAAAGGCATATCAAGTGGGACTTATAAAATATGTGTCAATAAACAAGTATCCAAAGGCCAAAGGAGATGCAACATTCCAAATGGCATTTAGTATATGGAGAAAAATGACCAAGTGACTTGATCTTATATCATGAATTACAAAACAGATTAAATTTTAATTTATATAGAAAGAGAAACTATGTGTCTGAGAATCACAACTAGTATTCAAAAGGGATTTTATGTATTGCTATTTTAGAACTTAAGATACATCCAAATGTCCCAGAAAGAATTGAAGGATGAAATAAATTACCTCAATTTTTTCAAGAAGCAGCCCATTTGATTCATCTCTTTGATCTGCACATTCATTGTCATCAATAAGCTCTGCATTGCATTGGGCTGATTCACAGTGAAATTTGTCATCTTCATTACTCAGTAAAGACATTGCTTCATAAGCCGAATACCTGCATTGATTAATGCAATACACAACATAAGCACATATGATTTATAATGTAGTGTGCTTTCAATGACAAAAAGATAGGGTCATTCGAACCACAAATTTATTGTTGAAGTACATGCAAGAGCATTAAAAGCAATAAGAGAATAACCTGGCTGAACATTTGCTGCAAACGTAAGATGGAATGAAATCCCATCCATGGGTTTGATCAGAGGTAAGCTTTTTCTTCATATGACGAATCTTATATCTCAAGACATCATACATCTAAACCCAAAATTCATAGTTACTTTAACAATTATTAAACTTTGTAAAAGAAAATTGAAAATAAAAAATCAAAGTCAATACTGTAAACTAGGATGGGATAGAAGCCAGTAAATCCTGCATCTATAGAAAGCAATTAACGTCCATACAAATCTCAGTTAGAGAGAGATGCATATTGCAATGGAAATTCTTTTAAATCACCTGTAAAGCTCCCTAAACTCAATCACCTCAAAAATTTCAGAATGATGACAAAATAGTCCCTTCAGAGTAACTTCTACAAATTAAAGTTCTCTAGATGAGATTCTAATCACTGAATTTCTCTTAAAACTAGATTAAAATAACTAGAAAATAACTCATGAATATAGACTTCAGGACAGGGGAACACAATAACTTGTATGGTTGGTGAAGAAACAAATTATATTATAATCATCTAATAATATTTGCATGAAGTGAAACAAACTTCAAAGATAATTTTATTAATCATTCAGCAGAAATAGTGGTAAATCAGACTTATGGATGTTTGCTTCTCCCTCTTTAATCTAGAAGGCTTTCTTAAGTATCAAAGAGAACCTAGTATATGTTCTAGTAGATTTATGTAATTGTTTTGTTCCTAGGTGAAAAACGGCCTCTCACTTTTATCATCTGGTCTGTAGGCAGCCTGACTATGTTAGTTACCTGTCAAAGTGAATCTGTTAAAGTTCCACGCTGAATTAATATTACTGTTTGTCAAAGTGTAAAATGATTATCTGCCAAGTTCAAGGCATTGTAGAGTAATAGTAAAACAGATGAAATCTTATGAACACTTTAGTAATGGAATATGGCATACTACAACACAATTCCATTACTACTTAAATAAACAAAATATACAATTGGAATAACTTACAATTACAATGGATACGCTATGCACACAACATATATGAGATGACTTGGTCCAATAGTTAGACGGTCTTTTATAGATGTTTTGATGGGCTTGCACAACAGTTCACATGGCCTGGCACAATAGTCAGCTGACCTGGCACAAGGGTTTCATGACTACATGTCTAATTACACCCACTTTCTACTGCATTTGATTGAGGGGGTTTTTATTTATACAAATTCCTAAGAACAAGGAGGTAGTTGTATCCTTAACTCCTTCCAACTAACTACCTTGACACCTCATAATTTCTCGTATTACATTTTACATATGTTTATCTTCATTTACATTTCATGAACTTTATTAATTATGCATACATTTCGTCAAACACTATGTATACAAACCACAAAATAACACAAAATGACAAAACTTTATTCATTGATTATACAAACATGTCAATTCATTTGCCTACATCTATCCCCTCCTCTAGGCTTGTTAGTGTCCTCGACAACACATGAGCTAAACACTAGGGATAGAAAACTGTACTGGAATTTCTTGTCACATTCCTTCCACTTTATCCTGTTCCAGATAGTTTTTGCAACTCAATTGCTGCCAACAAAACATTATTTTCCAATTGTTTACTCTACTTACTAAAATCGACCACATCACCAGTTATCAATTTTGGGATTTCCTAAAGCACCACGACATCGAAATACAACTAAAAAATGCCTACACACTTCAACAAAATGGAGTTGCAAAGAGACAAAGTTGTGCTATTCAAGAGATGGTGTGATGTATGCTGAGCAATAGCAATTTGGAGCCAAAATTTTGGGTAGAAGTTGTTTGTACCGCAGCTTACTTGTTGAACTGTGCACCCATACTTCCATTGAATGGTGTCATACCTAAAGAGGCATGGATAGGAAACAAACCTTCCATGTCACATATCTGTGTGTTTGGATGCATTGCATTCATGCACATTCCAAAGTAGAAGCAGATGAAACTACAAGAGAAATCCAAGCCATGTATCTTCATTGGATATAGCAGTGAGTCAAAAGAATATCGTCTCATGGATCTTGACACCAAGAAGTTGTATATTAGTAGAGATGTGTTTTATGAGAAAAATGAGCGTACCTGTTCTTCTAAGCCATGTGTTGTTGACAAAGCACCTATTGTTTTCTTGTCTAATGATGATGATGAAGCCTTTGAGAGAGAGGATGTTGATTTTGATGAAGATGAAGGAGATGTTCTTGATGGAGCTAATGACCTAGGACCATCCACTTTGAGTACCACTTGCAAACCCAAGTGGTATCTCAGTATAGTTCATGATGCAAACTTAGATTGTGTTCCAGACACATCTAGTTCTGGACCAAGAACTCAAAGAAGAGTTTGAAATGAGGTCAACCTAAACCTAATGAGCACTGTGGTGCAAACTTATGAACCTTCAACAGTTTGCAAAGCTCTTGCGTTGAAGGACCAGAAGAATGCCATGTACATCGAGTATCAAGCATTGATGAAGAGCAAGACGTGGCAACTTGTTGATCTTCCACTTGGCAAGAAACCCATTAGTTGCAAGTGGGTATCAAGACCAAATACAAAGCTGATAGAAGAATCTAAAAATACAATGCTGATAGAAGCATCTAAAAATACAAAGCAAGTTTTGTTGCAAAGGGCTATGCTAAGAAGGAAGGAAATGACTATGATGAAACTTTTGCACCAATAGCTAAGATCAAGACCATTTTGTAATGTCCCCATTTTGGCTTGTCAGCAGTGTGGATGCACTCAGGTGTTTTTTGGACATTGTAGGGATGTTGATTGCTTTTAGATGCCAGTTTTCGAAAGTCATTCTGTGCTTTGATGATGGACTTACTATTCTTAGTAAGTCAGTGGCTAAGGTTTCTGACCATGCAGACAGTGGATTGGTGTTCTATGCAGAATTGGGTATCCAAATGTATCTTCAGTTGTCAGTTTTGAGTCCGTTTGGACACTGGAGTAGGAGACTTACTATTTTTAGTAAGTTAGTTAGGGTTGGCATTTTGGGAAACGAAAAAGGTACGTTTGTCATCGACGGCGAAAAGGGTATCTGTTTCTACCATTTGATTGGTGATTGGATGTTGGGAGCCTGATTATTTTTAGTGCCCGAAGTTAATTAATATTATATTTAAATGTAATATTTATATATATTAAAGTTGGGCTTATATTTTTGATTAAAAGGGGCCTTGTGAGTACTCGTTTTAAAGGGGAAGAAATAAATATTTGATTGGAAAGATTATTTTATCAATTTTAATTACTTTTTGTTGGATATGTCTCATTCTTTGCCGGAACCCCGGCTACGGTAAAGGTGATTACGTAATAGGTGATGGCTTGGGGTGCGTAGGGGGACGCCCTCGGATACGGTGAAAGTGAAAGATGCTGGCGAAGACCAGCATAGAATAGCCGGCGGAGCCGGCGATAAATTTTTTCACCTACTTTTATCGCTACTTTTCACCTACTTTTATCGCTACTTTTGGAGCGGCCCCCGGGATTCCCACGGTTGGTGGGTGGTTAGTGGGTGTGGGTGGTTTAGCCCACGGTGGTGTATCCACGGTACCCTAATACCACTTGGTGGTTTAGGGTTGTATGAGTTTCCTTATATAATTATTGTAATGCCCCATTTGAGGTAGAGGAGAGAGAATAATATATCAAGGAGGATAGACTCTTGTTTGCTGGAGTAGCCCAAATTGGGTGAACCAGGGTAAATCTTGTGTGTTATATGTGCATTGAATGGTGTCATTATTTCCTTAGTTATTATTTTTGCATTATATCTAGAATATGTTTCTGTAAATTCTCTTCATTTGGTATCAGAGCCAAGTCATTAGCCATAGGGGGACGCCTTTATTGCTAGGGTTTAAATCCGTTTGAAGAAGATCTAGGGTTTCTAGGAGTGAGAGGAAACCTATTCTGGAGTGGGAGTTACGCAGAAGGAGTTTGAAGGAAAAAATGTCAGGAAATCATTCAAGGATAGAGATCGAGAAATTTGACGGCAAAAGTTTTGAGCTATGGAAGTTAAAGATGGAAGATATGCTCGTGGACAGAGATCAGTGGGCTGCTATTTCGGAAAAAACAAAACCTACGGGTACTTCCGATGAAGATTGGGAGAAGATGAATCGAAAAGCAAGGAGTCTGATTCGACCGTGTCTTGCAGATTCGGTGCTCATCAATGTTTCGGGAGAAGCTACGACGAAGGATCTCTCGGGAGAGGTTAGGGGCTTTGTATCAATCGAAGTCCCTAGTGAACAAATTATTCCTCGTAAAGAAAGCTGTACAATCTTAGGATGCATGATGGGGATTCGGTTGCAGATCATCCGAATGCATTCAATACAGTGGTAAGTCAACTAACATCTATAGAAATTAAGTTGAGTGAGGAAGATAAATGCATTACTTTGTTATGCTCTTTACCGGATTCATGGGATAACTTAGTAGTAGCAATTGGTAGTACAACTTCATCCACATTGAAGTTTGAAGATATAGTGGCATCTCTATTATCCGAGGATATGAGGAGAAAAGCCATGGAGGGCGCATCTAAAGAAGCCCTAACGGTGAGAGGGCGTGCCAAGGAGAAGGACAAATCTAGATATGGTGATAGGTCTAAGTCTAAAGGTAGATCCAAGTCTCGGGGGAAGTTTGAGAGAAAATGCTGGAATTGTGGCAAGCCTGGTCATATGAAGAAGGATTGCAGATCAAAGAAAGCTGAGTCTGGAAAAAAGTCTGATGAATCGACTTCCACAGAGATGAATAAATCCATTGATGAAGCAGGGGATGTATATCTGGCATCCTGCTCATCGTGCTCCACACGATCAGATAAAAATGATTGGTTGATTGATACTGGTGCCTCTTTTCATATGACTCCTCATAGAGGGTGGTTTAGTGAATATGAAAGATATGATGGAGGGGAGGTACTATTGGGAGATGATTCACCACTCAGAATCATGGGTCGTGGAAGAGTGAAAATTTTGCTGCAGGATGGTAGGGTTAAGACCCTACCAGGTGTGATGCATATTCCGGGACTTGCTAGAAATTTGATTTCGGTAAGCAAAATGGCCGATGCAACAGTGAATGTCAGTTTTGGCAAGGATTCATGCAAAATGGTTCGTGGATCAATGGTGTTGGCAAGGGGAGTTCGGATTGGAACATTGTATAAGCTATTGGGAAGCACTATGACAAATGAGTGCAATAGCTCAACTATTCCTGAGGTTGATTCTGATAAAAGCTCAACACTGGCATCAAAGGATGGGACATATTGGAGAAAAGGGATTGCGTACTCCGTACACAAAATGTATGGTTCATGGTATCCCTAATTACTCAATGACTTCTGAGTTCTATGAACATTGTATTTATGGTAAACAGAATCGGGTTAGTTTTCCATCTAATGCCACAAGATCTAGTGGGGTACTAGATTTGATCCACAGTGATATTTTTGGTCCTGTTCCTATGCCGTCTCTTGGAAAATCACGGTATTATGCTTCCTTTGTTGATGATTTTTCAAGATATGCATGGATTTACTTTCTTAAGAGCAAAGATGAAGTGTTTGAAAAATTTAAGGAATTTAAAGCACTTGTTGAGAATCAAACCGATAAAAGGATTAAGGTGTTGAGGTCTGATAATGGAGGGGAATATTGTTCTAATATATTTGAGAAATTTTGTAAGCAATGTGGTATTGCAAGACAGAAGACTACTTCATATACACCTCAACAGAATGGAGTTGCAGAGAGGTTGAACAGATCACTGATGGAGAAGGCTAGAAGTATGCTCAGTGGTGCAGGTTTGGCACAGGAATTCTGGGCAGAAGCAGTGAGTGCAGCATGTTACTTGCGAAATCGGTCACCTACATCAGCATTGCCAGATCAAACTCCATTTGAAGCTCTATTTGGTAAGAAACCATCTATTTCACATCTCAGAGTTTTTGGCTGTGATGCATACATGCATATTCCAAAGGAGAAAAGAAGTAAGCTAGATAATAAGGCTGTTAAATGTATCTTTATTGGTTATAAAGATGGTGTTAAAGGATATAAGCTTTGGAATCCAAAAACTAAAAGTACAGTGTATAGTAGAGATGTGGTGTTTAGGGAGATGATCAGTGATTCTAGGAAGGTAGTTACAGAAGAGGAACCTGGAACGGTCCAATTTGATCTCATGGACAACTATCAGACAGTAGAGGATCTGGAAGAGGAGCATACAGATGAGGATATGGAAGAGGAGCATACAGGTGAGGATCTGGAAGAGGATGAAGAAGAGGTTCATACACCTGTGGTAAGGAGATCAACACGGGAAAGGAGGCAACCCGAAAGGTACAGTCCATCTGCTTTTCCTACTTCTTTTGTACTATCTCGTTATTGATGAAGATCCTAGAACAGTTAGAGAAGTTGTTAATTCTGGAGAGGCAAACCATTGGGAAGAGGCCATGGATGAGGAAATGATGTCCCTGAAAAAGAACAGAACATGGGATTTAGTGAAATTACCAAGTGGTAGGAAAGCAATAGGTTGCAAGTGGATCTTTAAGAAGAAGCAGAATGCTGAAGGTAAAGTGGAGAAATATAAAGCTCGCCTAGTTGCTAAAGGTTTTTCTCAGGTTGAAGGAATTGATTATGGTGAAGTTTTTTCTCCCGTTGCAAAGCTAACATCAATTAGATTTATGTTAGCTGTGGCTGTTGCATTCGATCTTGAAATAGAACAGATGGATGTGAAAACTGCATTCCTTCATGGAGATTTGGAGGAAGAAATCTATATGAGGCAGCCTGAAGGTTTCACTGTTGCAGGAAAGGAGGATCTGGTATGTAAGTTAAAGAAATCATTGTATGGACTGAAACAATCACCTAGAATGTGGTACCAAAAATTTGATACTTATGTTTTAGGAATTGGTTTTGTTCGTAGCAATGCTGATCATTGTGTGTATTCAAAGAAAATTGGTAATGTAATTGTCATTATAGTTCTTTATGTTGATGACATGTTACTAATTGGAAATAGCAAGAAACTGGTCAGGGAAGTAAAGTCTCAGTTGGCATCACAATTTGACATGAAGGATCTTGGCCTTGCAAATTTTATATTGGGTATGCAAATAAAAAGAGATCGCTCTAACAGAAAGTTGTGGCTGGATCAGAAAAAGTATGTTGAGACAGTGTTGAAAAGGTTCAATATGCAGGATTGCAAACCGGTGAAGGTACCTATTTCTTTAGGTGAAAAATTGTCTGCTAAACAATGTCCAAAAACAGAAGAAGAGGTAGAGGAAATGTCACATATTCCTTATGCAAATGTTGTAGGTAGTTTAATGTATGCCATGGTTTGTACTAGAGCAGACATTGCCCATGCAGTGGGAGTCTTGAGTAGATATATGTCTAAACCTGGTAAAGAGCATTGGACTGCTGTGAAAAGGGTGTTTAGATATTTGCGTGGCACCTCTGATTTTACAATCTGCTATGAGGGTACAGGTAAAGAAAACAGGCAATTGGATATAGAAGGGTTTGTTGATGCAGATTAGGTGGAGATCTGGACAGGAGAAGATCTACTAGTGCTTATGTATTCAATTTGTTCGGAGGGGCCATTAGTTGGATGAGCAAGAGGCAGACTGTTGTTGCTCTTTCAACTACTGAAGCTGAGTATATGGCAGCCATTGATGCAAGTAAGGAAGTCGTATGGCTGCAAAGACTATGCGCTGAAATTGGGTTCTTTCAAGGAGCTGTGAAGATAAACTGTGACAGTCAGAGTGCCATATTTTTGGCAAAGAACCCTGCTTACCATTCAAGAACGAAGCACATTGATACAAAGTTCCATTTTTGTAGGGACATGCTTGAATAGAGGAAAGTGTTGCTGGAAAAGGTAGACACCAAGGAAAATGTTGCAGATGCTTTAACCAAGGCTGTAAGCACTGAAAAGTTTAGATTCTGTTCAATTGAAATGGGTCTGGCAAAGTATTCAACAAGTGGGAGAATGTTGGATATGTCTCATTCTTTGCCGGACCCCCGGCTACGGTAAAGGTGATTACGTAATAGGTGATGGCTTGGGGTGCGTAGGGGGACGCCCTCGGATACGGTGAAAGTGAATGATGCTGGCGAAGACCAGCATAGAATAGCCGGCGATAAATTTTTTCACCTACTTTTATCGCTACTTTTCACCTACTTTTATCGCTACTTTTGGAGTGGCCCCCGGGATTCCCACGGTTGGTGGGTGGTTAGTGGGTGTGGGTGGTTTAGCCCACGGTGGTGTATCCACGGTACCCTAATACCACTTGGTGGTTTAGGGTTGTATGAGTTTCCTTATATAATTATTGTAATGCCCCATTTGAGGTGGAGGAGAGAGAATAATATATCAAGGAGGATAGACTCTTGTTTGCTGGAGTAGCCCAAATTGGGTGAACCAGGGTAAATCTTGTGTGTTATATGTGCATTGAATGGTGTCATTATTTCCTTAGTTATTATTTCTGCATTATATCTAGAATATGTTTCTGTAAATTCTCTTCACTTTTGTCACCTTGGGAAGTGGGATGCTCATTTTGGCTCTTAAGTTATGAAATTAATGTATTTCTTTTATCCCACATTCATCAAACATGAGGATCGCCCAACTTGAAGAAAGAATAAAAGGGCGTTGAGGAGGCATAAGGAAACATCTTTTGGCTATTGAATTCTCTTTGTCTTGAGGAGAGCTTGCAGGTTTGCAGGAGTTTCCAATTTCCAGCTTTGCTTGTGACGAAAACCACAGCAGAGGATGCCATTGTCGGGAGTGAAAGACCTCCTCACTTTGGCAGTCGCATTTTCAATCTATGGGAATGACTTGAGCAGATTGGGATATAGATTTTCAGTGTTTTTGTGACTTGGTGATGAGTTGAAGACCATTTTCAAAAGACATTACTTGCAGCTCCTTTCCACCCCAGTGCCACACCATTTGGGGGTGCAAAGACCTCGATTCTTCAGTGAATACTTGCTTGCTTTGGAGAGCATTACCTTGGGAGGTTTCCTATAGCCCTACTGTACCATTATTAAGAGATTTGAGTGAACATTGAAGCAGATTTTGGTTAATATGATGCTGGTCGTACAGTACCAAGCTGAACGTATGCTTTGAGGAAGGATGTGAGGTTTAGAACTTTGTATTTCAAAAGTTTTGAGCAAAAACTTGGATTTTTTGTAGCTGATATGTGTTTCCAGCTTTATATCAGTCACCAATAAATTCGGGTATTTTCATTCCCAGTTCTATTCCTTCATTGGGTTTGTAGTTAATGTTGGTATCTTGCTTGTATCCGAAATTATAGCATTTGGAATAGTGGTTTGTAATTTATGGTTCATTTACAGTCTGCTGCACTATCTTTTCTGAGTATGCATGACAAGTGTTTGTCAAAATGACTTATTGAAAATCTTAAGTGAATGAGATCCTTTGAAGGTAGGGGTTTGTATATTGAATGATTATATGTATTTAACACCAACAAAACTCAGAATATTCCAAATCAACAAATATTAAAGTGCAAACACAAACAATTACATAAGGGGAGTAGTTTTACAGTTGTTTGGGTGGGACACTAGATTGGTATCAGAGCAGGTTCAACACTGCTCGCCTGTTTGGGTATCCACTTTGCTGCTATAATGTCAAATTTTCTACCTACAATTACAGAGTTGCATGATCAGTTTGTTCAAGAATGGACCAATGCCAGTACGAAATTCAAATAATTAATGTCACTTTGGGATTATGTGGACATGAGAATGATGCAACAACCGAATGGTGCTGAGAAAATGAACCGAATGGTGAATAGAGGATTAACTCTCATTGATGATAGGGTTGAAAATTCAGAGGTTATTGAAGAAGGATTCAAATCAAGGATTGCAGATGATGGTGTAAAAAATACTTCATCACATGAAATGTGTTCATATGTACCACCAGAATTCCCTATGGTCATGCATGCACATAATAATGATGACATTGATCACAAGATTCATGATATGGAAGCTGATTTGGAATTGGACACGGATACAGGAAATGGTGGTGGAATTGCAGTTTTAGGATTGCATACACCTAGCAATGAGGGTGTTGAGCACAGATGCGATGACTTGATGGCAAATGCGGATTCAAATTTTTGACATACCATTTGGAGTCTCTACAGTTGTTAGTGGACATGTAGCCACTACGGGTTTGGCTACCGGTGTTGTCCGTTCAGTAGAGTCGGATGTGTATGTTGCTTATGATGGTGTTGTCACAGATTTCGGAGCAACTTTTCCTGATGATTTTGTTACTTATTCTCAGCTTGTGCATGGAATTGTTTTTTAGCATCAGGTTAGTCATGGTGATATTGGGATTGACAGGTATACTGTAGGTGATGATACATTTGCTGATTCAGAGCATGATGGTACAGGTGGTGTTGGATTTGGTCTTCAAACCAAATCTATGGTGGATAATGCACAAATTAATCTACCTATGGATGATTCACAGTGTGTTTTTACAGGGGGAGTTCATCTTGAGGATCATGGTTATTGTGACGGTATTGAGCAGCATGGTTCCCTTACATTGGCCGACACTTATGAGCGTAGTCCAGACATTGGCATTGGGTTAGTGGATCGTCTCATTGTACCATGGGATCCTGGTGTGTTGACACCTAGTGGTGACCTTGCACCAGAGGGAGATGTTTCTCCTTCTAGTGATATTGCTACCCCAGATTCACAACGTGGGTTAGGCACAAAGGGCAGTATTAGAGATGAGCACCCGGTCAGTACAGTTGAGATTGACTTGTTTTCAAAGTAGTGTCGGGTAGTTGTTGCGTTGGTTGACCGCCAGATTGAGGATTCATGCACATGTTCTTATTCTAGCCCATTAGTGCATGACGATGCTTTTCATGACACAGTTGATAGAGACCCCAGTTCAGAGCTAGAGTCAGTTATTGTTGAGGGTGAGTCTCTACATGTTGAGAGCGGTTATAGTTTTCTTGATGGGCATGCTGATTTAGGTGATAAGTCAGCAGAGTATGGAGTTGAGGACTCTGAGGTTGAGCCGGATTCAGTTTTCACTTCAGTTCGTGAGACTGGAGAGTGCAATGTGAACAGAGGATCTGACTTTGTTCTTCTTCTTGGAGGTGACAGTTTAGGGATACAGATGTGTGATATTGACTGTGAGCATAGTTATGATGCAACGCATAGTTGGAGAGATCATCTGCAGGTCTCAGAGGAGATGGTTGCTCAGGCTTTGTCACATCTTGATCGTGCTCATTCATTTGTGGAGGGTCTCCGTCATTCAGCTCAACTCAGGGAGAGAAAGGGAGAATTGATTGATGACCCATCTATTTCTAGCATGCAGACTCTTACGCATGCTTTGGAGAAAATCAAGTCTGATTATTTACAGTTATTATTAGATCGGGATGTGGCTGTCGAGTTCACTCGGAGGACTTTTCAGAGATTAGCAGAGAGAGAGCAGGAATTGGATGAGATGAGTTTTCAATTGTCTTTAGCTCACTACTCTCTTGTTCAGGCGAGGGCTCAGTTACCTGTTGTAGCTACTACACAACATTCGGAGTGGATGACAGAGAGCACTGTGATTCAACAGTTGGTGAAGGATATGCATGATATTGGGTGTGATGAGGAGTTACATAGCATTGGCAGAGTTTCCCCTTCCACTCAGCAGGATCAGCATGAGCATGGCGTGGATGATGGTGTTTCCCCTTGGCAGGATGCCATTCCAGTTGTAGTTGATTCCATGACTCTTTCCTCATGTGACGAGGATGATGGCGAGGTTGGTGAGATTTTGATGGATTGCATTGTGTGTTATGCTCACCAGTTCACTTTCAGCCCATATATTAATGAGTGGATTTTGTTTTTGTTGACACATGGTCATGGAATGAAATATTGTGACAGTGGGTTGTTTCCTTCTCTAGAAGGAAAGATGGTTTTATACAGGGATGGTGGACTGTTTCAGCGGGACAATGCTTTTTCAGAGATTGAGTTTGGGATTAGCAGCTTTACACCTGCATGTATATTTTTCCAGCAGGATTCTTCAGACAGTTATGATGTTTATATGCTGGATATGGTCTACTCCTTGGTGTGAGCTACGATAGTGATCAGTTACACATCTGGGATCTAGGGAGTTATCAGTGGTGTTTGTTCTGTCCCACTGAGTCGGAAGTTGCTGTGACTGCTAGGCTCTACTTTTGCCCATGGGATCCGGGAGGTATGTATCCACGGGGGACAGTGGTCGGTAGAGGTTGCGCTATGATGTTACTTTCGTTAGCTGGTTGGTGGCAGGAGTTAGTTTCGATTTTCAAATGGGACTCTACTGCTAGGTTGCAGATCGACAACCATCAGACTCCAGTCTTATCTCTTTGGGTTGATTGGAGAGAGATTCTAGTCAGGGCACGCATACCTTGGTTATCGAGAGATGATGGAGAGTTAATTATGGCTTTTCTTCATCATACCATCCTTGTTAGGCTCTTCTGTTCACGCAAAGATCTCATTTTAGACTGGATTGATTCTTTTGACACATGGAGTTATGGTATCATCATGGTATTTTTGGACCTTGATGAACAGATTGTTTTCTTGGATGCCCTTGATCAGTTTGGACAGTGTCATTGTAGGGATGGATCATGTCGAGTTTTTTACCCTTGAGCCCCCTCATGATTTTGAGCACATTCTAGACAGTCACACTGGTTCCGATTTTGTGGATGAGCTTAATTTTGATATACAGGAGTGGGATGTGCAGTTTGAGCAGATGGAATTTATTGTTGTGATCAGAGTGGTGCAGCGTCAGCGTGGTAGATCTGACATGATAGTAATTTGGGACCCAGGGATCACATGGTATTCATTCTTGAGAATGATGTGTGATGAGTTTGGATTGCTTGAGGACAAGCAACCTCGAGGAGGGAGGATTGTAATGTCCCCATTTTGGATTTTCGGCAGTTTGGATGCACTCAGGTGTTGTTTGGACATTGTAGGGATACTGATTGCTTTTAGATGCCAGTTTTTGAAAGTCATTCTATGCTTTGATGATGGACTTACTATTCTTAGTAAGTCAGTGGCTAGGGTTTCTGACCGTGCAGACAGTGGATTGGTGTTCTATGCAGAATTGGGTATCCAGATGTATCTTCAGTTGTCAGTTTTGAGTCCGTTTGGACACTAGAGCAGGAGACTTACTATTTTTAGTAAGTCAGTTAGGGTTGGCATTTTGAGAAATGGAAAAGGTATGTTTGTCATCTACGGCGAAAAGGGTATTCGTTTCTACCATTTGATTGGTGATTGGATGTTGGGAGCATGATTATTTTTAATGTCTGAAGTTAATTAATATTATATTTAAATGTAATATCTAAATATATTAAAGTTGGGCTTATATTTTTGATTAAAAGGGGTCTTGTGAGTACTCGTTTTAAAGGGGAAGAAATAAAGATTTGATTGGAAAGATTATTTTATCAATTTTAATTACTTTTGTCACCTTGGGAAGTGGGATGCTCATTTTGGCTCTTAAGTTATGAAATTAATGTATTTCTTTTATCCCACATTCATCAAACATGAGGATCGCCCAACTTGAAGAAAGAATAAAAGGGCATTGAGGAGGCATAAGGAGACATCTTTTGGCTATTGAATTCTCTTTGTCTTGAGGAGAGCTTGCATGTTTGCAGGAGCTTCCAATTTCCAGCTTTGCTTGTGACGAAAACCACAGCAGAGGACGCCATTGCCGGGAGTGAAAGACCTCACTTTGGTAGTTGCATTCTCAATCTATGGGAATGACTTGAGCAGATTGGGATACAAATTTTCAGTGTTTTTGTGACTTGGTGATGAGTTGAAGACCATTTTCAGAATACATTACTTGCAGCTCCTTTCCACCCCAGTGCCACACCATTTGGGGGTGCAAAGACCTCGATTCTTCAATGAATACTTGCTTGCTTTGGAGAGCATTACCTTGGGAGGTTTCCTATAGCCCTATTGTACCATTACCAAGAGATTTGAGTGAACATTGAAGCAGATTTTGGTTAATATGATGTTGGTCGTACAGTACCAAGCTGAACGTATGCTTTGAGGAAGGATGTGAGGTTTAGAACTTTGTATTTCAAAAGTTATGAGCAAAAACTTGGATTTTTTGTAGCTGATATGTGTTTCCAGCTTTATATCAGTCACCAATAAATTCGGGTATTTTCATTCCCAACTCTATTCCTTCATTGGGTTTGTAGTTAATGTTGGTATCTTGCTTGTATATGAAATTATAGCGTTTGGAATAGTGGTTTGTAAGTTATGGATCATTTATAGTCTGCTGCACTATCTTTTCTGAGTATGCATGACAAGTGTTTGTCAAAATGACTTATTGAAAATCTTAAGTGAACGAGATCCTTTGAAGGTAGGGGTTTGTATATTGAATGATTATATGTATTTCACACCAACCAAACTCAGAATATTTCAAATAAACAAATATTAAAGTGCAAACACAAACAATTACATAAGGGGAGCAGTTTTACAGTTGTTGAGGTGGGACACTACACATTTGAATGGTTTTTGCAATGGTTTTACAGTTTGTATGGAATTTGCATCAAATGGATGTGAAGATTACATTTCTCAATGGTAACCTCAATGAAGTTTTACAGTTGTTGCTCGTCCTTCTACCGAGTCTAGATATCATGCCACAATATGATTTGTCTATGAGGCAACATTGCTATGTCACATCTTGTCAGGAATGGGCATCCCACAAAAGAAACCAACAATATTAAGTTGTGACAATCGAGGAGTTATGAAGCTTGTTCACAATCTAGTTTCCATGAGCGCATGAAACACATTAGGGTTTAGTGCCATTTCATAAGTGAACATGTTAAAGAACACAACAAATAGCTCCAATTTTGTCCCACAGAGGAGCAATGTGTAGACATTTTGACAGAGTCTCTTCTATGTGTAAAGTTTGAAAAATTTAGAAATTGTCTTGTATGCACTTTGATTGAGCATTGGTGTAATAAGGGGGGAATGGTGTGAATATTATGTCATCCAAATGCATTCAAGAATGTTTGATTAACTCCTTACTACTGTTATTACAAAAAATGTCATGCACCTACATATGACAACCTATACGCAACAACTACACATATCTAAACTATGTACAAGGACAAAATGTTGATATGTATATCATGTACCAAGTGAGTAATTGCTATAGTGGCACATGATCTAGAGCCATGTCAATGATGATGCCTATGTTTTCCTCCCATCTAAACTAGTTGATGTCCTTGCCAACTATGACACTAGTACCTATAGGTAGGTTGGGCAGTAGAAGGAGGTGTTGGGTATGAAAATAAGTCAACACGAGATAAATATCCTAGTGCGTAGCTTAGTACTTCCATTGCATCTTCATTTTGAGGTCTGCATGCTTAGCCCTCTATTTTTCATACTTTTCCAAATCTTGCTTAAGAGAGTTAATGTATTGATCCCTCTCCCATGCCTTGAATACCAAAACACTAATCTAGTGCTCTCTCTATATAGATTGTTGATGATGGTAATGTAAAGATTCAATATTAGTTGTTAATAACCTCCTTGCTCTAATAACAATTGTTATGAACCTCTTTTCTCCTTCACAAAAATTAGGACCAATATATAGAAATATTTAAAACCTTTACTCTCAATGAATATAAAAGCATTCACAGATATGTTGAAAAATAAATAAATAAATTCATGAAGAATTCATAAAGACAAAATTCAAAAATTACTCTAATTTATTCAAAATTAAATTCCTATCTTGGGTACCTAACATTCCATCCCCCTTACAAAATGTTTCGTTCTCGAAATATAAGATGAGACTAAATAATATGATCTTCTGAGCCATGCTATGAACTGGTACCAATCTCGATCTTCCATCAATCCCAGTGAAACTCTGATTGGTGGTGGTCTTCATCGATGCTAATATACCCTTTTTCCACGTGAGTATCTAAAAGTAATCCTTTGGTTCCATGTGTTGGTAGCATATTTTTGCTGGTCATAAATTTCACTCTTCTTCATCCATACTTGCTTCCATTTGCAATTAGTAGCATATCCAAAGTTTTGGCTCTTCTGGTTCCATGTATGTCCCTCATAGTCCTTTTATTGCTTTAAGCCATGCCTCCAAGATTGTTGTCGCTCCTAGTAGTGTGGATGGTGATATGTTGCAACCTTAACCTAATTGTCTACCTTCTTTGACTTCTCCACATTTTGTTCCTCCATTTTAAATTCTTTTGCATGTTGTTCTCTCATGTGCCCTTCATTTGATGTGTCCTTGTGCTGTTCTATGTCTTTCTTCGACTTTGTTGTTTTTCCCATGCATTTTTTTGTCGTTTCTTCCATGGAATCTATCGTTTCTACTTTATTGGATTCTATTTTAGGTTCTAATACTTCTTCAATTTGTTTTTCGTGCAACAGATTCCTATTTTTCCTTGGATCCTTGCCTCTTACATTGGAAAATATCTTATATTGTGATTTTCTTTTTCTTGTACTAGAACTTCATAAACTTCTTTTGTACATTAATATTAAAAATACCTAAAGAATTTAACCAAGTATAACCAAGAACAATGTTCGCATCTGAATGTAAAATATACTTGTCCATTGGTTTTCAAATCTTTAATATTTTGAACATTCGTACCCTCAAGTTGTATGTCTTTAATTTTCTTTGCCTGAACTTGCAACCTCTTAGCCAAAGACATTGATAAAATTTTAATTGTTGCTATGGTTAATAGAAATAATAATATTTTCCTTTTAAATGCTTTCGTGAACCTGCAAAATAGAATTTTAAACATTGAACAAATTCCTCTGACCAATCATTGGCTTATTTGACACCAATGTTGTGATTCCTGCAACCTGCACACTATTGTTCATCCCTTTTCCTTCTGCTTCCTTCTGTATATAAATTTTTTGCTTATTTATAATTCTTGATGTGCTTCCTTTAGCCAACTCACTTTTTAATTATCTTTGTTATTTTTGAGGTTTGTTTATTTCTTCTGCATAGTCTTTGATTGTGAATCTGTTTTCCGCCATCTTGGCAGCCTACTGCTACCTTCATGATATTTTCTTTTCTTTATACCAACTCGCTTTTTAATTCTTTTTGTTCTTTTTGAGGCCTATTTATTTCTTCTATGTATCCTTTGAGTGTATTATCTAGACTAGCTATCTTTTCATCATTTTTCTCAGATTCACAGTTGCTTAAAAATACATTTTCAAAATTTTCCCATGTAAGTCTAAGATAATTGGCATGAGCAAACTCTATATAATAGGATAAAACTTCCTCGTGTAAAGAAGAAAAAATCTTATATTCCCATTCAATATTATTGAATTTAAAAGATTAAAAAAATTTCAACCATCCCTTAGCATCAATATGATGTTTTCTACAGAATTTTTGCTACTCCATGTCCCCAAGTCTCAAAAATTTCAAAACTTGGATTCAACAAGAAAAAAAAATAGCTCAAGTATCCTTTATTTGTTTCAATAAAATCTACACCCAAACTAGCAACAGTTAATGGCCTGCGGACTATGTTCTTCAAACAACTGATAACAGCTTACTCTACGGACATTTTTTTTTTTTTTTCCCTTTTTTACACTCATTTTACCAACTGTTAATGACTTGCAGAATATGTACTTATTGTAACTGATAATGGCCTCATCTGCGAAAACTTTTTTTATTTATTTTATGGACTGCTAACAAACTACAAACCTTTTTTTTTTCCCTTTTACGGACTATTACCAAACTGCAAAATTTTTTTTCTTGGAATGCTACCCAACTACGGACCTCTTTTTCTTTATTACAAACAGTGGACTTTTTTTTTTTTGACTGCTACCAAATTGCAATTTTTTTTTCTTCTTTTGTCTAACAAACTACTATCAACTATAGACTGGTTATTTTCTGCATTCACTTGCAATTGTCTACTTTGTTAAAGTTGTGGAACTGTTATAGACTGTGGAAACTATAGTTGAAACTATTGTTGAAAACCATATGGAGCTTAATGGATGAAACTTCGACAACGAACTAGGCCCCAAACTGCAGCTTCCTAGGGCTTAAGGTAAATCTCACTAGCCACAATTGTTGTTTAAGCAAGAATCGCTCCATAATTACAAACAACATTCCAACCAGGGAATAATTATTGAGAAACCAGCCATGGATATACCTCCAAACGATAAATTTTTGTATATTCTCTTAGGGTAAAATACTACTAAACAAGGTGTGGGGCCATTAACCCTTTTCACTAGCGACGCCCAAACCAGTTACTCTAGGGTTCCTAGGTTACTCCTCAAAATGAGTTTTAGGAAAAATATTAGACAAAGTACTTCCCTTGGTTAAGCAGTTGGGACTTGGATCCAATCCTACAAGAGGTTAATAGTCTACAGGCACTTATTAAGCACTAAAACTAGGATTCAAACAGTGAATAGCAAAACATGGCCCTAGAAAGTGTGCTAAAATATTGAAGCTTCTGCAACAAAACATGATCCTAGAAAGTTCTTTGAAATAAATGAAGCTTCTACAGCAAAACATGGCCTTGGAAATGCTCTGATATAACTAAAGGTTTTGCAACAAAACATGGCCATGGAAAGTACTTGAAAAAAATTGAGCTTCTGCAGTGAAACATGGCCTTAGAAAGTTCTATGATACCACTTGTTAAGAACCTCCTTACTTTTATAGTAATTGTTATGAACCTCTTCTCCTCCACAAAAATTAGTACCAATTTGTAGAAATATTTTAAACCTTTAATCTCAATGAATATATAAAAATAAATAAATTAATTCACAAAGAATTTGTAGAGACAAAATCTACAAATTAATCCAATTTATTCAAAATATAAATCAACCCTTGAGGTAGGGAAACAATGTACAATGCTCATTATTGGAAGGAAGCCAACGCAGAACATATTCTTCCTTTCTATATATCCCAATATGAATATGAGCCTCCTGCCTAAAATATATAATACTCAACTACCTACCACTACCGCTTATCCACTCATGTGGGATAAATACATTTATTATAAAATTAAGTACAAAATTATAATATTAAATTTCTATCTTGGGTACCTAACATTGGTCCATTATATAGTCTCCTTAGCTTCAACTTGCTTGTAGTATGGCAGTTGATATTCCTGAATTGAAGGTATGGGAAAGTATCAAAATAGTGATGCAAAAAAAAAAAGACAATCCATTAAACTTGTGCAAATATGAAGGGAATTTTAGAGATAAATTTTATTATCAGCAAGAATAACTCCTTACTTCAACTACACAACAATACCATATATGCAATGACACTATACACATACAATGATCAACTATACCCAAACAATGAATATAGGGGTCTCTAAGTAGGATTTTTGGCAAGGAGGTATTATGTAGCCACACAACCAACCCATCATAACTTTTTGCTAACAACAACTATCTCATTACACTATTACAAACACTTTGCCATGTACACACAAAACATGGACATAACTTGTCATGCAACCATGCAATGTAATTATTTACAAACATGAAATAAAATATGTACAATCAAAATGCGCATATTCATGAATCATACGCATCCCTCTCATTTACTTGGTGTCACATGTGGTGGTGCCATGTCAAAATGGTTGCTTACATCTTCCCTCCCCTGTAAACCAATCAATGTCCTCATCAACTACGTCTACTCTCCTTAGGGACTACGGTTCTATATAGGAGGAGGTACATGAACCTGAATAGGTTCAATACCCAAACCACAAAACTGAGCTTCCAATGCATTGCTCTTCATCCTCAACCTCCCAATGCAGTTCACATATCATGCTCCCTAGACACCATGATGACAAATACGTGTTTGTAACTCCTGATTGGATTTTTCCAGCTCTTGGTTAGTCTTCTCCTTATCCCTATTACTCTCCTCAAGTGTTGAAATCCTACCCTGATCCTCAACCAATTGAGATTGTAGCATTACAATCTACTGATCTCTTTCTACCTTCTGTTGCTCCAATCATTGTACATGTCCTGATGCTCCTTCTATAGCATTTTTATCTCTTGCTTTAACACTTCCAACTTAGTTGCAAATATTTCCCGTACTTGTCAAAGCTCACCCTCTACTTATTTTACTTGGGCATCTCTTTGTTAGGCTACCAACCCTAAACTCCTAGCCATATTGTGAAATGTTTGTATCCCTAAAATCAACCATTGTTTGTGGTAAGACAAGTAGTTCAAGTTGGAATAACTTTTGAGCCAACATTTACTTCTTTACTATTGGAGTAGGGTAAATCTTAAAATGCACTAGTGCAATGTAAATTTGAGGGGGATAATGGTACAAGACCCTCGTGAAGTTCTTACTCTGAAGTCTACATCCACTCATTGTCTACTTGTGCATGCTTCACGTTGGCGTCTTGTCTTACGCGAACGTTTCCATTGTTTGATGTGACTCACCTTTCACCTCGTCCTTCGTTGTTAATAGCAAGGTTTCCACCTTGTGCTCTCACCATTGGAGCTATCCTCCTAAGGATTCCAAACTCATTTCATCTTAGGTTGATCAAGTTCCACCCTCAATTGTAGTCCATGGCTATTCTTATGCTTCTTCTCATAGGTTGCTCAGGAACTCCCTTTCATTTTCTTCTTTTATGTCTATGCAAGCATCTATCATCCACCCTGTCAATATTCACACATGATATCGATCATGCTAACCTATACTTCGGTTAGGCAACGATGCCAAATGTAGTACAACGGTGAGGTTTACCGAATAGAATATATTGACAGAGTTTAAGAGCCAACAAGTCTATAGTCAACAACTTTGGGACAAGTCCTTATCATCATCATCTTAAATGGAAATGTACATGTGACGGAAATATCCATTTGACATCAATACTCACTCAACGTAGGTTAGACTTTAGTCAGTATGACAACACTTCTAGATGGCATCAACAGTCAATTCCACATGAGAACACCCTCATGGTGACATGACTTTAGATGACAATTCTCTCAGAAGACAACCTCACTCCAATGGGATGATGACTCTCCATTGTAACTTCTCTCAGCATCATTTGATGGTGTCTGCACTTCATGACTACAACTTGCAACTGGTGTACCTGAATGCATCTTCTAACCTATAATCAACTATCTTTACAACACAAGTCTAGTAATCTAGCAATTCACATAGACATCAACACACAATTGGAGAATGATTTTTGCATCAATTGATCTACCACAATGGTACACAGATTACAACATCAAACTTGCAATTTTCTTGTCAATGGTAGTAGCTCTTACAACATACAAATATGTTTTTCTGCACATACATCTCTCTCTATGCATATAGATAGATGGATTGATCGATTGATCTCAAAGAAATGAAAGGGGGAGTCTATTTATAGTGCAGTTTTGGCTGTTGGTAGCAACGGTTTCCAAGACACCTTGACATAATTATGTCTCCCTTGCCTACATTCCTAAAATATAGCACCATTTTACAATATATCAAATATTTGGTGCTTGATTATTATGGCTATGACATTTACATTACATTTCCTTGCATTAAATTTCATTTCATTGCATTGTATTACATTTTATTCCCTTTTGGACTAGCTTAGTGCCTAACACTTGGACATTTCTCTTTTTTCTTAGAACTAGTGTCTACATTTTTCTCCTTCAGTACTTGTGCATTTCTCTACATTGCACCTTCACCATCACTCGTGTCCTCGACCTTGCTCACTTCTACCAACTCCTCTTCGTCTATTCCAATTAGTCCGATCTCCCGCTGGAACATTTTACCGCACTTGTGCCCAATGCATTTATTTATAATGCATTAAGTGTTTGGTGAACTTGAATTAGCCACCTTAGTCTTATGCATGTGTTTTTTCTTGTTTTTACCTTTTTGTATATTTTTAGTTTTTAAAAATTATTTACAAATGTTTTGCCACTGTTTAATTTTAGTGATGGGGGCACCGTATTGTAGACAACAGTTCGAAGAAGAAATAATATACCGAACTGTTTGACGGAATGTCTACTAAAGAACTACAATTTTGACTATGTACAACAATTTTGATAATGTATTTTGATAAATGTAAGGATTTGCAATGTAAAATCAGCCGTCATAATGTTTTTACGGACTGATTAATAGAAATGCACAAAAGGACAAAACTAGCCGTCAATTGTTAAGACGTTTGGATTAGTTAAGATGTCTAGGATTAGTTAGACGTCTAGACTGGTTGAGTTAGACGTCTAAGACTGGTTGTTATACTTTAAACAACAGTTGTTAAGTGTTAACATAGGGAAGTTGGGATGGTTGAGCCAGGTTGGTTGCAGTAACCACCTGGACTTGCCTATAAGTACCCTCCTATTTATTTTTGTAAGATATCTATACTTATCCATAAATGCAGATCTCTTGTGCAGCAAGAGTTATTATGGAATGCATGTCATGTGTGATTGTATTGTGAGCATATTGTTGTGTTGCAGGTATTGATCAATGCTTGGTACGAGATAGAGTATCACAAGTTGTGTTGTACTTGTGTTGTCCAGTTGTAGGGAACAACGAAGAGTTAGTTGCAGGCTGAAGAATGAATGTGCGAACAGTTGACGTCTAGGCCTACCCGTCTAAGCCTGATTGTTAGATGTCTAGGCCTATCCGTCTAGACTTATTGATGAACCCATCTTAGACGTCTACTATTTGCGATGTTTACATGTCTGCACTATCTGCCCTAAGTGTCTACTGCTTGAGACGTCTACCCGTCTGCACTGCCTAGACATCTACTATCCTAGATGTCTACACGCTTGTGATGCCTATACTAGTCGACTACACGTCTAGTCGACTACCCATCTAAACCGTATCATCTAGACGTCTGAAGTCTTACACGTCTGGAGTCGTTACACGTTTGCATTGTTACCCATTTAGCCTAGACGTCTACTGAAACTCACCCGTCTAAGGTTAAGCAACATTCCAGGTTTTATAGCAAAGACAATCAATCCTTCCTAAATTCTTGTCATTCCCTTGTCCCAGGAAAGTACTCACCCCTGTCTACATTTGGCGTCATTGCCTAAATCAAACTTTGGGTCAAGAGGCATATGTGATAAGGCAAAGAGGTGAATGACAAATTCCAGGTCACAAGGTACAAGAGGAAGGAGCATGATACCACTGAGATGAAGTGCACGACTGGCGAACCAAAGGACACACAATCAAGATGAAGTTTCACAACCCGAAGTGGAAAGAGTGTGGAACCCCATAGAAGATGAGAATCCAAGAGTAGAGACATTGTTGGTGAGAGCAGAAGGTGAAGAGCAAATAGCGAAGGAAGTGCCTATCACTAGGAACGAGGAGTGGACGGTAACACCTGAACTAGCGGAGAGGAGTTGGTTGGTGGATACAGAAGAAGGAGGTTTTGTATCGCAACAACCACGCGTAGGTTCGTGGGGAGGAAGACCGAAACCACATCTTGTTTACTCGTGGAGGAGGTCGCAAAGTGGAGGCTCACGAGAGCCAGGAAGAAGGCTATTTGATCCAAATTTCGCACCAACAACAGCAGAAAGGGAGTCAGATAGAACTCCACCCCGATCACCACCAAGAAGTCCGCCTAGTGGGATAGTCCCAATGGTGAATGTTGCTAACCAAGCGGGCAAACAGAAATACCCACCCTTCACCGGGGAAGGAAAAGATGACCTGACACGTCATATAGGAACTTGCATAACCATTTGAGGAGCAAATGGGGTAACGCAAGATACGAAGTGGTTGCAATTATTTTTGGCCACCTTGCAAGGAATGGCTATGGATTGGTATCTGAAACGACAGAATACGCAACCATTCACACAGTGGACCCCCCTAAAAGAAGCATTTATAGAAGAATTTCAACCATTGAGGGATGATATGGAGATTATTACTGAAATCTTCGCAACAAAGCAAAAACTAGACGAGGATGTCAAAATTTATAACAGGAGATTGAAACATTTGGTAGACAAAATGGAGATACCACCTACCGATGGAATGGTAAAATGCTGGTTTTTGAATGGATTACTGCATAAATACCGAAAGAAAATGAAGGCAGTACCAACTTCCACGTATGCAGAAGCTCTTGAGAAAGCAAAGAACTTCGAAAGTGAAGCCAAGCAAACAACAGGAAGGATCGGAGGACAACCAAGGTGCGAGGATTCCAATAGTGATTATGAGGATAAAGTCCAAAGTGCAATACACTCCTTTCGAAAGGAATTTGATAAAATCATAAAAGAAGTCAAAGGAGAAGGGCGGAAAGATAGAAAAGATATTTGGTGTTCCGACTGTAAAACAAAAGGACATACAAATATCAATTGCCCAAAGAATACGTATTGCAATATATGTGATATCGCCAAACACCCAGTAGCGGATTTCCCATTTAACTTGAAGGGAGCAAGGCACCAGACCTTGACAGTCCAACAAGAAGATCAACCAGATACTTCAAGGAATGGACAAGGTGCAACAAGCGACGGATACAAGAACAACCATTGAGGTGGAAGACAAGGAGGGCAGAGTCAATTGCAGTATGACTTTGAAGGGAGACCAATCATCCAGTGTCGAAATTGCCAAGAATGGGGCCACTTTGCAAAGAATTGCCCCAAGCCTCAGAATACAGGCAATACTGGTGGTAGCAATACTACCCAAATGTGTAGGTGGTGTGGACCAGGGAACCACAAGGAGGCCAATTGCCCAAATAAGGCAAGTTCGAGTGGCACGCAGAATGTCAATTGGATTGACATAGGCAAAGTGAGTACAGTAGTAGAAAAGGAAGATGAAGTCCTAGCAGTAATAAAAGCACAAGCTAGGAAGATAGAACAATATCCAAATCCTGCAAAGGAGAAAGAGCGATGGCAGGAAGCTCAAGAATTGATAAGGACAAAACTAGATAAAGAAAAACAGAAAGACTAGTTCTGGAGAAAGCTCTAAAGAATGTGGAGATCACAACTGATAAGCAGGCATCAGTAGAAGGCTTGGTGATGTAGGTACTAAATACGACGGTGGAAGTGAAAGTAGCAAGCCTATTCAATATAGTACCGGAATTATATGCTACGGTTGGGGAAGTAATGAAAACAAAGAGGAAAGCAGAAACCCGATGGGTAGCTAACATCAAGCAAGGTCAATTCATTGATCCAACGATACTTATGATCGAGGCAGGGAAGAAGCCAACTTTGGTTCACATGGAGATATTAGATCATAAGTTGAATCAGGTAATCGTTGATGGAGGATCAAGCGTGAATGTGATGCCAGAAAGAACGTGGTGGAGTATTGGCCAACCCGCACTGAGATCTCCAAACTTCAAACTATATGGAGCTGATCAATACGACATCGAGGCAATAGGCGTATTAATGAGCCAAAAAGTACGTATAGCGGAACAAGATCTTTTATTGAATTTCGTTATAATTACTATGCAAAAACCAACATATGATGCATTGTTGGGACGTGGGTGGTTACGAATGGCGAAAATAAACCAAAATTGGGAGAAGGAACATCTGACCTTCAAGAAAGGCTAGCACAAGTACTTGATTAATCTAAAGAACCAGACAGTAAGCCAAGAAATTGCAACTTCGGATGACTCATGAAATTCTTCCTCAGATGTAGAATCAGGATATGAACCAGACGAGGATGGGGTGTTGCACTTGGAAGAATGCATGGAGGATGAGCATAACGAAGATAAAGGCTTACTCCACTGGCAGTTAGAAGACTATGAAATATTTTCTCTCCAATGTTTTTGCATTAATGCAGGAGACAAAGTCCAAGAGGATGAGAAGAAGGAACCGGAAAAGGACGAAAGCAAGCAGACAACAACAAAGAAGGATAAGGAACGAGAAAAATAGATATTTCCCAAAAAATTTGTAGAATATACGATGGGGGATGCAGTCATTGAGGACAAACTAGCTCACCCCATTGATGTTCTAAAGGCGGTGAACGAGCCTGAGTCCATTAAATACGAAGGACCTAGAATGATTCAGGTGAACTTGGGAGAAGATGGTAAGGAAAAGATGATCAAGTGTGGAGATGATTGGGATCCAATACTAAAAGTAACAATATTCAAAATCTTTGTTGAATATAAGGATGTCTTTGCTTGGACATACAAGGACCTGAAGGGAGTTCCACCAGAACTCTGTGTACATAAGATTCCTCTGATTGAAGGCGCACAACTAGTGAGGAGGCGACCATACAGGATGAATCCCAAATACACAACTTTGGTGAATGCTGAAATCGAGAAGATGCTAAATGCAGGCATCATCTTTAAAGTTACAAGTGAATGGGTGTCACCAATTGTGATTACCTTGAAGAGGGAGGCAAACAAAATTTGGATTTTTGTGGACTTCCAAAGCCTCAATGTCGTAGCTATAAAGGATCCCTTCCCAATCCCATTCACAGACTTCATCCTGGAAGAAGTAGCGGGCCACGAGATCTATTTGTTTTTGGATGGATTCTCAGGATACAACCAAATCAGTATTGCGGAGGAAGATAAGTTGAAGACCACCTTTGTAGTAGAAAACGGGATATATGCTTATAACCACATGTCGTTTGGATTGTGCAATGCACCGGCTACATTCCAACGAATCATCTTATACATATTCGACAAGATGTCCACAGGTAATTTCAAAGCCTTCCTAGATGATTGGTCGCTATATGGCAGGACACAGGAACATTTGAAGGCGTTGGATGAATGCATGAGCTTGTGTAGGAAAGCTCAGATATCCCTAAACCCCCACAAATGTGTCTTGATGGTACCATATGGGAAGTTGCTAGGGCATATCGTATGCCAAGAGGATTTAAAGCCCGATCCAGACAAGATACAAGTCATACTGCTGATGGAAGAACCACACGACGTGAGTTCAGTGAAAACATTTTTAGGAACAGTGGGATACTATAGAAGGTTTATCCAAAATTATGCACAAACTTCTCATCCACTAGATGCTCTTACGCGCAAGGGTGTTCCTTTCGAGTGGGTAGAGGAGAACCAAGAAGCTTTTGAGAGCTTAAAAGTGCACTAGTTGAAGGCACCTATCCTAGTTTATCCATATTGGGAGAAGGAATTCCATGTGCACGTAGATGCCTCAAACTTTGCCATTGGTTGTGCATTGGCTCAAAAAGGCCAATTTGGGTTGGATCAGCCCATATACTTTGCAAGTCGGTTATTATCTCGAGCTGAGAACTACAGTATAACAGAGCACGAAGCACTAGGGATGATGTACGCAGTACAAAAGTATCGATACTATTTATTGGCTAATCCTTTTGCTTTCGATGTAGATCATTAGGCGTTGTTGTACTTGATTAACAAACCAATGATCTATGGACGAGTGAGTAGATGGCTCATCACCCTGCAGGAGTTCATGTTTCGAGTGGTAGTAAGACTAGGGAAGAAGCACGTAATAGTGAACCAGCTATCGAGGATTCGCTCAAGAGAACCTGAAGGAGGAATACCAAATGAATTCCTCGACACACAGTTATTGATGATAAGTGTGATACCCGCATGGTATAAACATATAGGGGAATATTTATCGATAGGAGAGTTGCCAAAGGAGATGACGACAACTGAGCAACGAAAGGTGATTACGAAAGTGACACCCTTTACCTTGATTGCAGGTTTGCTATACAAGATGGGGGAGGACCACATTCTACGAAGATGTATGATGGAAGATGAAGTGCAATAGACCCTGAAGGAGGCACACGAGGGATTGGCCGGAGGCCATATGGGACCAGATGCAACAACTAGAAAAGTGTTGTTGGCGGGTCTATGGTGGCCTCCCCTTTATCACGATGCCAAGAACTATGTTAAGGCATGTGATACGTGTCAAAGAATGGGGAAGTCGTTGAAACGGGACTTCATGCCATTGCATCCATCGCAACCTCAAGAACTCTTTGAGAGATGGGGTTTGGATTTTGTGGGTCCACTGCGAACCAGTCACAAGAGGAAGTGCATGTATATCATAGTCGCAATAGAGTACCTAACAAAATGGGTTGAAGCAAGGGCCTTACCAAATAATTTTGCAAGGAGCACAACTCACTTTTTGTATGAGCAGGTTATCACACGGTTCGACATACCTCTTCAATTGACAAGTGATAGGGGAAGATATTTCGTTAATGAAATCATCCAGAATTTGACAAAGGAATTCAGGATCTTCCATTCCTTGTCAAGTCCGTATTATCCCAGGGCAAATGGGCAGGCAGAGGCGACAAATAAGGTCCTGGTTTCCATTATGTATAAAACATGTGGAGTCGAAGGAGCAGACTGGGAGGAGCGCTTGCCAATGGTTCTGTGGGCATATAGGACCACCTTCAAACCAACCACAAACCACACACCCTTTCAATTAATGTATGGGTAGGAGGTGGTAGTACCTATGGAATTCTTGGTACCAAGTTTGAGGGTAGTCATCAAAACCTGCCTGAATGATGAAGATAGTATGGAGGAGAGACTCGCAACATTGATACAGCTAGGCGAGAGAAGGGTGATGGCACAGTGGGTAACGGAGATTGCTTAGCAACGATGAAAGTATTGGCATGACAAACATCTTCGAAAGATGAATTTTAAGGTTGGTGAATTAGTGCTTCAAGTACAATGGGAAAAGAGAGATTAAGCCAAGGAAGTTGAAAACCCTATGGCTTGGACCCTTCCAAGTGGAAGAGGTACTGGATAATGGAGTTGTCTGATTAAAGAAGTTGGATGGGACAAGTTGCCTCGACCCTATGAATGGTTCTAAGTTAAAGGTGTATAAGACACAGGCTCAGGTGAGCATGATTAATTTAGAAACCTCAGGTGACACTTCTGGAAAGGTCATAGATGAAGCACGACCAGGTATACGATCCTATGAACACGGGGAGTCGAGTAACGTCATTCGAGAGGATGAACCAACAAACTTGAACTAGCTATTTGGTGTAGAAGGTGAACTGGTAATCGAGCATAGGGAGTTAGAACCTCGAGAAGGAGAGCAGAGATGATTACAAGTCCATGTTCAATTTCCAAATAGCGAAGCAGAGGATCGACTCCAAACCCTCACGGATGTCGCTTTACAAGAACAAGTGCCAGAAGTGGAAGATGACGAAGGTCAAGGATCTCGAGTTCTATAATAGATGGCTTGGGAAATGCAAAGATTGTAGGAGTATGAAACTCTAAGGTAGTATAATGTGTGATTGCAAGAACAAGTGATTCAAGAGCTAGATGAAACCATGCAACGAATGTAGGAATGACAAGATGCATGAAGAGTTGAATGGGCTGAATGAGAGCAAGCAAAGTTAAGAGGAAGTGCGAATGGCAATGAGGGAGCCTCTTCGGAAAGTAGCCTATTCTCCTTGGCTTCAAATACTTCAGCACCATTAGCAAGCAGCTTGCGACACTCTAGGAGGCAGGGGAATAGAAGACTGCTAGAGCAAGGACTGGAGAGACAATGCGAAGAACTAAGTGATAATACTGAGCCCAATACCGAAGAGCCCTTGGGAAATAATGCATTTTCCTCGGACTCTGGTAACTCATCTCCAGCCACATTACGAATCCTCTTGAATACTGAAGATTCTTCCAAAACCGCCTCACCATCAATAAGACGTTCTCCGATACAACAAAGATTGCTAGAGCAAGCAGGGATGAGGGAACCACATCAACATCTAGCTGCCAATAATGAATATCAAGTTAGTAGGGAACAAATTGCTGAAATACTATGGAGGGATATTCAATAAGGACCAGCATGGTTTGATGAGGCCTAGAAATGCCTCATTATTACACTATGGTTGACATATAAAAACTACCATATTATTAAATATGACAAAGTTAAATTGCCAAATAGTTGATTAAAATACATTATTTGTTAATTGTTTGCATGATTTTATGATAGGAACATTATACCCCTGTTTTGACTATTTTAAGCATTTTATGCACTGTTTCAATTGATTAAGTAGCAAATAAAATATGTATGTCAATTAGCCAAATGTTGTATGTTGAGTAAAGGAGGCCCTAGATTGTTTTATCATTGTTGTCAAGTTGTCAGGATGTTTTGTCATTGTTGTCAAGTTGTCAGGATGTTTTGTCATTGTTGTCAACACAGTCTAGGTATACTTGTAAAAGGTCAAAAATGAGTATCATGTCAATTCTGGTGTCATACTGCAGTAAAATTACATTTTGATGGCATAAACAGATTTTATCATTGAGAACTACAACTTTGCTTTTTGAAGCAAGTCAATCCGAGCCGTAGATAAAAAGCTATGAAGGTTCTATCATTCTGGAGCTTACTCAATGTTCATGCATTAGTTTTTTTTTCTGGAGCTGTTAACAGATGAAAATCTGCGTTAAGGAGAACATTGGCGGATCAGTTTTTTTTCTGGAGCTATTAATAGGTGAAAATCTGCGTTAAGGGGAACATTGGCGGATCTACTGGTAATGATCCAAAGTGATTTAAGATACCAAATTTATACCAATGATACTTCATAGTAGATAGAACACATGACCTGAATTTGAGGGCATATGGACAAGTAATCTGGAAGTTATGGGGCCCACAAAATGATAGTTTCACACTTTTTGACAGCTGGAAATTCTGGTAAAAATATGTGTTAGAGGCCAACTTGACAGCGATGCTGGGAGTGATTCCTGAGGATTTAAGAGCTGAAAATTTAACCTGATGTAGTTCATACAACCAAGAACACGTGGGTACAATTTGGTGTACATTGGAGTTACGAGGCAAAAGTTATGAGCACTCCAAAAGGGCAGCTGGGCATGTTTTGATAGCTGGAAAAAACAGGTGACAGTCCATACAAATTCCAGCCACCTGTCACTATGAAGGAAGGCATGGAATTTTTCAACTAAAGATGAGGGAAATGCTTGGAAACAGTTGAGGGAGGCTAGGAGTGACTCTTTCTCCACCTGACAACACTTCCACGTGATCCAAATGGGAGCAACAAGTCAAAAAGGCTAAAATGCAAGAAATCTGGAAAATGCAGGACACAGTCATACAAATTCCAGCCAATTGTCAATAAATGGCATGGCTTGGAATTTGTCAGTATTGGCATGCAAAACTAATTGGGATCATCTCCTAAGGAATAGGAAAGACTTCCTATCCAGTCAAAACCGCTTTATTAACCATTTTAATTGCATCTGAGTGTAAAGTATGTTGCATAGCTAGATATTCTGAAGCAGCTTCGGAATGAGCAAAGCAGGACCAATTTTGATAAAAAAAGATAAACAAAACGTCCATAAAGGTGGAAAGTGGCAATATGAGAATGGATACAGGTGTATGAGATGTTTTCTCACCCCTTCCAACACATTTCCATCAATGGAGGACACACAACAAGGGATAATAGAGATGTTGCAGCATAACAGTTTGCTGATTTTCAAGAAGACAACTTAGAACAGTTGTTGAATCCCTGGAAAATAGCAACAGAATGGATTAGCACATGTAATAGGTTCTTATAAATAATAGGCTCCTATGTTGGTTGAGTAGATAGATATAGATATAGAAATAGAGAGCAGATAGTTGTTGAGCATAACAATCATTTAGCAGGATTTTCCTGCAATACTGTAATGTTGTGTGATTTGCAATAAAAGTGCAGTTTCTCCATCTATTTATTGTTTTGAGTGAATGTGGGCATATTGAGTAGTTAGGAGCAGCATTTTTCACCTTCTTCTGGATCAGGGAGCAAGGGCCACTTCCAGACCCAGAGGAAGGATCAATTATTGACAGGTTTTTTTGTTAACCTTTTGCTGCAGCAGATTAGCAGAAACTTGTTATTTTCTATTTCTTGTTACTAACTGTGTTTGTAGTAAATGCATTTAATGTTTGTGGTTTGTGCATAGGATAGATACGTGTGCATGTCAGCTGATCTCATAGCATAAGTTTTGGAATTTTACAACATTTGTGGTTTTCCCCTGTTTTTTAGCAATTATTTCCAACTTTCTGGCATTTCCATTATGTTGATTGATTAGCAACTTGTGTGTTTTATTTTTGCAACACTTTCATTCCTGTCATTTTAATTCTGCAAATGTAGTTAGGTTTTATTTTCTGCAAATATTTTATTTCTATCATTTCCATTTTGCAAAAGTAAGTAGGTTTCATTCCTGTCATTTCAAATTCTGCAAAAGTAATCAGGTTTTATTTTTCTGCAATCTTTCTATTCCTGTAATTTTGATTCTGCAAGAGTAATTAGAATTCAATTTCAGTTTATAGGATTAAAGTGACACCAAAAACCCCCAAGGTTAACTTGTCCCACCAATAAAGCCTGTTTTCTGAATGAGTTGATTTTCAAGCTGCCTATATCTCCTTTCGTATATAGCCTTGGACACCGCCCTGGATTGACAAATCTTAAGGATTAAATGATGTGATTTACGACACTCATCATGGCCAATGAAAGGGAAGTGGTTGGTTGATTCAAGCAATGATGAGAATCTACCTCGGGATCCCAATATACCCTACCCATGTCCCAACCCAAAACAGCAAAGACAACAGGACGAGATCCAAAACCAACAAGTAGGAGTTCGGTTCTTTGAAATGACACAGGTAATCGAAGATGAGGAGAACAGAGGAATGCATAATAATTCAGAGGGTGAAGGTGCAATCCCTCGTTGGCAAATGACACTATTCAAAGAAGCCATGCAACGACCGACCGAATGTCAGGATGAGGTAGTATATCGGTTGAAAGCAATGGACTTACGACACCATCGATGAGAAGTCAAGTGAATGCAACAAAGGGTTCAAAAAACTTCAAATTGGCCAATGAGCACTACAGGAGAAGGAAATGATTCAAGCACAGATTTGGCCTTCTTAGATCAGTACCAAGAGGCCTTAGCTCAATGTGCACCTTAGAGATGCTTTGAAGAAGCGAAGTGACGATGATGGTTGATAAGAGTAGATAGGAGGCTTAGAATCTTTTAGAATAAGTAATTATTCTCTTAAGTTCTACTAGGATAGACATCACTCCTCCATGAGTCAGGTGAACTCTAAGTATAGTCTAGATCAGATTTTATGAGTTGTTGTAATCCAACGACTCTCAATGATCAACTTTGCTATTTATACAAATTTGATCAATGAAATAAATCAATAAGTTCTACTCTTTTCTTCATATTTTGTGTAATGCTTTGCATGTCTATTTTGGAAAATTCTAACATGGTACCAGAGCTGGATAGATTTTGCTAGCATTCTCTCTTGAAGGTTCTAGGAGTTGGTTCTTTGTATCTTTTGTTGGCTTCATTTTTTTTTGGGTTTAAGTCTTCAATAGGATTTTATATATAGTTTTGTTTAGCTATATTTTTTGAGATATATGTATGTGGGTTATTTTGAATAATTTTTTATCTTCTTCTCACGTTAAAAGGGGTAGGGAAGATTCATTGCCTTTTAATGTAAATCATTTTTTTCAAAAAAATTACCCTCATAGATCTATTTTTTTGGAAAGCTCTTTGACTAGCTCACTTGTATGAAAATAGTCATATATATTATCCTTTAATTTTTTTTCCTTAAAAAGGAACACTTTTTTCAAGCAAATTAATTTTTTTTATAAAAAAAAAAAAAATTATTAATCTTTAAAGCTTGAAAATATAGGGATTTTTTTCCTATATTTAGTGTTTTTCTTTGAAGGAAAACTTCTCTGCATTTTTCGTTGCTCTTGGAAAGACCTATTGAGGCTCGCAAATCGTGCAAAGAGCACCCAATTTTGGGCGCCATCGTTGCTCGTCGTGAAGTCTCTATTAGCGCCTCTCTTTTCGTATTCGAAATATCCAACACTAGAGATTTGAGGAGCACTCTCCGAAGAAATCTCGCTTGGCACAACTCTAAATAACAACATCTGTTGTTAAGATATTTTTTTAAAATAGTCTCTTCTCATGCGCTGTTAATTTGACATCACTTCAGTTGCATCGGTGAACTTCGTAGGAGCCCGCTTTAGCCGACATTATCCTCAATCACCGCCAGATCTTTCCTATTCTCAATTGGTGATGTTGTAACAACTATAAAAAAAAATTATTTTATCTAGTTCGGGCCCTCTCCCTTTGGCATTCCAATCGATTTTGCTTATGATAAAAAGCTTATTTTCTAATCTCTGACAAGTTATCTCTGCAATCAAGCTCCATATAGGCAAGGAGGCCTATATCGATTTTCTCATCAGGCGATGTGTCACATCGATAATATTTTTTAAAATATTCATTTTGATAATATTTCGCTCAGCTATCTTTCTATGTGATAGGTAAAAAAAAACCCTTTTACGCCTCTCCTATTTTTGTTCTCTGCAGGTTTAAAATCTGGTATTCCGAAGCCAAGGCGCTGAGTCTGCGACACCTCAACGAAGGAGGGACAACCTTGTTCGAGGGCACCCTGCTTCTGTTTTTCTACGACTGCGAAACTTAGAGGAACACCATTAAAGAAAGTTGTCTATTTCGTGGTGCCCACCCATGATATTTCACTTCCTTTAAATAACATTGCAGGCTGTCCAGTTCGTTTGGCAGAGATAAAATTTCGGTAAAAATTTTGCCTTGTAAGTTTATTTTATTCAGGAGTGTCCACATTCCATTTCGTGGTGTAACTCTGTCCTTTTGGTTTGGGATAGACGCTGACCACGTCTTCTGTAACACAAGGCGCCTTGTTTGTCATGTATCTCTATTCCTTCTATCTTTTGATTAAGCTATTTTGTATTGGTTTTAAAGTCCCTTCAAGTTCGAAGGTGTAACCTTACAAAAATTTGTCTATAGCTTTGTATTTGTTTTAATAATTTTAGACCAATTTTTTCACTAAGCCTTTATCTTTTTCCAAAGGCTATCTTCAAAAAGTGAAAAGAGTCAATTGTAACCTAAGTAATACAAAGGTCTATTTTGGAGGGGGTTAAGGGTGCTATTTATTGCAAATTTTCTATTTTGTCTTTTGGGGGTTTTTGTGTCTATCTTCTTTAATCTCTCTTCTAAAATCTTTTGATAGCTATTATATTTCATAGGTGTATATTGTTTGAATCTGCATTTACAACAATATATGATTAAATAAAGTACTAAAGGAAATATATTTGGATGATAAACTAACTTGTGGCAATTTTAACCACTTGGTCAAACAATTCATTTCATTTAATTTTTTTTAAGATTTTTTATTCCAAACATCTTAAAATAAAAAACAAATATATTTTTTAGAGCACTTCCAATATAACCTAAATTCCAAGTATTGCACTTCTCAAAAATTTATAGTTTCCCTCTCGTAAGGGTGGATTATTGAGATATACAATATATTGGTTAAGTGGCTTATCTTTGCATCAAAAGCCTAAGTTCCACGTACCATTCCTCTCATTACTTATAGTTTCCCTCTCGTAAGGGCGGGTATTGAGAAGAATAAGTATAAAGGCCTGGCCTAATATTATTGCTTCATTAGCCTAATTCAGATATATCAAACCTCCTCATTTACTTATAGTTTCCCTCTCGTCAGGGCGGGTAAATTGAGGAGATTGGTATTACTCTCAGGATTTTGTTTCCATCTTTAAAGCTACATTGTATTCTCTAAAATAATATAATTGAAGTTAAGGGGGGAATTATTGGTTCACTTCAAATTTCTTTGGAAAAATGAATACAATGAATATAATTGATCCTCTCACCCCTCATAACTATCATACATGGAAACCCAAAATATTAAATCTCATTTCTCAAAAAGGGCTCACACACCTGCTAGAAGAGAAGCAACCTGAATTTGAAAAAGAATATGAAATATTTGTTCATAAAGGGAAGATGTATGAAACAATGGGTATTATAAGCACTAATGTAAATGAAAGCTTATGGTTTCACATTACGGATTGTAAAACTCCTTATGAAAGTTGGGAGAAACTAAAGAACTTATTTGGAAAAGTAGATCAAATAAGGTCAATGCAATTAGAGGTAGAATTAACAACATTATCTCCTGAAGACTTTAGCAATATTGTTGACTTTCTCACCAAATTTAAAGAAGTCCTTACTCAATTTAAAGGTAGTGGCAAGGATAAAAAATATGAAGAATGCATCTATCTAATTCTTTCTAAATTAAATGGTGTATTTCAAATATTCGCAACCACCTTTCTATCTACAAAAGATGCTCTTGGTGCAAGTTTCAAAATGCCCTCCTTAGAAGAATTTTGTGAGAGACTAACTAGAGAAGAAACAAAACTTGCAAAGTATGAGATCTCTTCCTCTTCCTCTAAAGCCTTAGTAGCATCCACCTCCACTAAAGAAAAATTCAAAAAGAAAGAAAGAAGTCCCATAACTTGTACTCACTACAAAAAGAATGGTCATTCTGTGAACAAATGTTGGAAAAGACTTCAACAACTAGAGGCTGCAATGAAGGATAAAAAAATAGACACTAAAAAGCAGATAGGAAAAGCCTTAAATGTTCAAGGCAAGGCTATAAAATCTTCTTCAAAATACTAGGTTCTAGATTCAGGAGCCACTCATCACATGTCTTCCTCAGATGAGTCATTCACATCTATCTCCTCAAGTTCAACATGTAGTATAGAAGTTGGTGACTCATCCTTTATCCCAGTCAAAGGAAAAGGTGACATATCTATTGAGGGTGGTTACATCAATAATGTTCTCTATGTCCCAAACATTGCTTCAAATCTCCTCTTAGTCTATCAGATTTGCACTTCTGGAAAAGGCAAAACAGTTCTCTTCTCACCAACAGGAGTTGAGATAAGAGACCTTCAAGATGCAAACTCTCTTATAGCAAGAGGAGATATTGATCACAAAACTCACCTATTTCACTTCAAAGGATTCCATAATTCAGAAGGGGCCTCCTATTTTGTTGCACATGGAGATCCTGAAAGCAAAATTTGGCATGAAATATTTGGTCATCTCAGTTACAACTACCTAAAGGAATTAAACACCCATAAAATGGTAACAGGATTACCTCAAGTCTCTTCTATTTATGGGGTATGTCCTGGATGTGCTCTTGGGAAGCAACATCAAGATCCTTTCCACCCAAGTGGTTCTCTAAAGGCCTCATCCCCTCTAGAGTTAGTCCATAGTGACTTGATGGTCTTCCCAGAACCTTCTTTCAAAGGAGAAAAATATGCTTTAACCTTCATTGATGAATTTTCCAGAAGAACTTGGGTCTACTTCCTAAAATACAAAAGTGATGTTCTATCTCACTTCAAAATCTTCAAAGCCTTAGTTGAAAATCAGGCCTCTACCAAAATCAAGCAAATTCGTACAGATAATGGGGGGAATACTTCAGTAATGAGTTCTCAATTTTTCTATCAAGTCATGGCATAATTCATCAACATTCTATCTCCCATAATCCACAACAAAATGGCATTGTAGAAAGGAAAAACTAAACTTTAAAGGAAATGGCAAACTGTATGCTCCACTCAAGGGATCTTCCAAAAGTTTTTTGGGCAGAAGCAATTAATTGTGCCAACTATATTCAAAACCGCACACCTCATAAAGCTCTTGGCCATTTAACTCCCGAGGAAGCATGGACTGGCTCAAAACCTGATGTCTCTTTCTTCAATATTTTTGGGTGTACTACTTGGGCGCATATTCCAAAGAAGAAAAGGAAGGCTCTAGATAAGAAAAGCAAAAAGCTCATCTTTGTTGGTTATTGTGAGGAAATGAAAGCATACAAGCTCCTTGATCCCACAACTCATGAGGTATTTTTTCATAGGAATGTCCAATTTGATGAAACATTCCCTCATAAATATCCTCAACCATCCTCTTCCTCCATTGAGTCTCTTGAGCCTTCTCCAATAATAGAGCCTCAATATAATGAAGAACCAACTTTAGAGATTAATGATCAAGATGAGGATCCTACAACTCCAACTCAAAGTCCTACCACTCCTACTAATCCTTCCACTATGCCAAAATGGGCCCGCACCATTGTTAAAGAAGCTACTCCCTACATCCAAGATCTTCCATCATCCAGATTAGGCAACTCCGTAGGCTCTGGTCTTGTCTGTCAATCCATTTCCACTGATCCTCAATCCTTCAAAGAAGCAACTAGTATTAAATAATGGGATGATGCCATGGAGAATGAATTCTCTTCCTTAATAAAAAATAAAACTTGGGATTTAGTTCCCCTACCTAAAGGAAGGAAATTAGTTCATTGTAAATGGATTTACAGAACAAAATATGGACCTAATGGAGAAATTGACAAACACAAAGCTCGCCTGGTAGCCAAAGGTTTCTCTCAAATTGAAGGAATTGATTATTCTAAAACCTTTGCACCAGTTGCCAAAATGGATTCTATTAGACTGGTTCTTGCTCTAGTTGCTTCCCAAAAGTGGCCTATCTTTCAAATGGATGTAAAAAGTGCTTTCTTACATGGGGACTTAAAGGAAGAGATATTCATGGAACAAACTTGTTGGTTTCACTCAAGACTCCTCCCTTGTTTGTAGGCTAAGGAAGTCTCTCTATGGCCTCAAACAAGCTCCTAGAGCTTGGTATGAAAAAA
The DNA here is from genome assembly GCA_028583015.1 of Wollemia nobilis. Taxonomy (NCBI): domain Eukaryota; kingdom Viridiplantae; phylum Streptophyta; class Pinopsida; order Araucariales; family Araucariaceae; genus Wollemia; species Wollemia nobilis. The sequence goes on from JAQPPZ010017235.1 coordinate 23,164,255, forward strand.
TGGACTCCTTCCTTCTTTCCTCAGGTTTTTCTCATTGTGAGTCTGATCACACAATCTACATTTGGAGAGATGAAGAAAAAATCACCATACTTGTTCTCTATGTTGATGACCTACTACTCACTGGTAGTAACATCACTCACATTCAGACTATCAAGGACTCCCTTTCTAAAAAATTTGAAATGGTTGATCTGGGTTTAGCTCATTACTTCCTTGGGATTCAAATAAATCAAACAGATGCAAGAATTTCTTTGTGTCAACAAAAATACACTCTAGACCTTCTTCAAAGGTTTAAGATGACAGATTGCAAATCTTCTCCTACACCTTTTTAGTCTGGAGTCACTCTAAGTACTTCCTGCACATCCCCTCTATGTGATGCAACTCTATACCATCAGCTTGTAGGGAGTCTGTTATACCTTACTCATACTCACCCAGATATCTCATATGTTGTTGGCTTGATATCCAGATTCTCACATCAACCTCATTTTAGTCATTGGCAAGCAACAAAAATAATCCTCCACTACTTGCAAGGAACTCCTCACTTTGGGCTCTTATATGAGGGAAAATCCATGGATATCATTGGTTACATGGATTCTGATTGGGCAAGTTCAGTAGAAGATAGATGTTCAACTTCTGGCTATGTCTTTTGTCTTGGTTCTTCACCAATTGCTTGGTTATGCAAAAAACAACAGGCAGTGGCCTTATCATCTATAGAGGTAGAATACAGGGCAGTAGTTTTGGCAAGTCAGGAAGCTCTTTGGCTTCGTCAGATACTAAGAGAATTTGGTTTTTCACATGACAAACCTATTACTCTTTGGTGTGACAATCAGAGCACAATTCATATTGCATGCAATCCAGTTGAGCATCAACGCACCAAGCACATTGAGATTCACATGCACTTCATTCGATAGCATATTCAGAGAGGGGATATATACTTGGACTATATTCCCACTAAAAATCAAATTGCAGACATCTTCACCAAGTCATTTCCTTCTCCGCGTTACATTCAGTTATGAGAGAAACTTGGAGTAAAATAGCTGCATTAAAACAACAGAGGTCTTTCACCTCTCCTTTCTTCTTATTATTGTATTCTTTGGAGGATGGTTTTTTCCCATGTGGTTTTTTTTATCATCTCTCCTAAAAAATATAAATTGTACATGAGTACCTCATCAGGCCAAGTTGTTGGGACTCATTCTTTTTTTGAGGACAATCTTCACCATCCGAAGACATGCCTCTATCTTTATTTTTTTGATAGATGGTTTTTTCCAAGAGGTTTTTTCACCATCTATATATTGTAAATGAGTACCTCATCAGGCCAAGTTGTCGGGACTCATCCTTTTTTTTGTCAATGAGGACAATCTTCGCAAACCGAAGACATGCCTCTTCCTTTTTTGATAGATGGTTTTTTCCCATGTGGTTTTTACCATCTCATCAAATAAGATCATTGTACATGAGTACCTCATTAGGCCCTATTTTCGGGACTCATTTGTATCATACACCCCTAGTATCACTTAAGGGGGTGTTAGAATAAGTAATTATTCTCTTAAGTTCTACTAGGATAGACATACTTGAGTTTCCACTCCTCCATGAGTCAGGTGAACTCTCAATATAGTCTAGATCATATTTGATGAGTTGTAATCCAACGGCTCTCAATGATCAACTTTGCTATTTATACAAAGTTGATCCATGGAATAAATCAATCAGTTCTATTTTTGTTTCTTCAAATCTTGTAATGCTTTGCAGTTCTACTCTTGGGAAATTCTAACAAAATCTTGCACCAACTAACACCTAGAAATCAAGTACATGCGGAACCAAGTTCGTGAGCAAAAATTATAAACCAAACCCAAAATAGAGGTAATATGGAGAATCCAAGAAGTTTGTCAAGACTACTGTTAAGAATTCACCATATACAAACAATACACAACCTATACAGAAAAACAAATAATAATAGCAGCAATGAAAATTAGTTCAAACCCTAGTTAAGCAATGCAATAAGCAATAAGCAATCACACAAATGTAAGAGACACAAGATATACATGGTTTGGGCAGTGTATTCTACGTCCACGGAGAAACAATCAATCCTTTGTATTATTAACAATACAACAATCTTCTCCTTTTGTACAATGTCTCCTCCCCTCTCTTTCTTCAAACCAGAAAAGAGAATTATGCCATAGAGGCAGTCTTTACAGTACAAAATATATAGAGATTCATGGTTTTTCCTCTCCCTGAAACCACATAGTGGTGTCGAAATACAATGAGTCAAAAAAATGGGCTGATAACCACCCATACGCTTATCACGTTCTTATGACAAGTGTTTTTCACCAATAAAATACAGTTAAATTGCCAACCATAAATTTTCATTAAAAATTTCTCCATCAACAATATTTAATAGTAATTAAATATTTAATGGTAATTAAATATTTAATGCTGCCCCTTGGAACCCCATTCAAGGGCCTATTTTTGATCATTGACCATCAACAATACTCCTTGGCAATTAATTCCTTTCTTATCAATTTGGCTCCATTACCTAACAATATCCCACTTGGAGACAAGACTTATGGAACATCCCTGCACCCTAGGACTGAAATTTTATCATAACATGACCTTACTCCTTAAGACCAACCGAAGTAGAGCAAAAAAATTCTCCCTGGTTACAATTTTAGTAAGCATATCAGTAAAATTTTGGGAAGTGTGAATCTTACCCAACTTTACCAAACCATCCTCCATTGCTGATCGAATGAAGTGATACCTCAATTGAATGTGCTTTTTCCGTGAGTGAAAAGTAGAGTTCTTCGCTAAATGAATGGCACTTTGGATGTCACTCCAAAGTGTCCCATATCCTTGCTCCTGACCTAGCTCCTCAATCAAATTCTGAAGCCATATGAACTCTTTGGCACCTTTCGTTATGGCCACATACTCAGCCTCCATAGTAGAAAGAGCTACAACTCATTGTAGCTTGGATATCCAACTCACTGTTGTAACTCCAACTGTGAATACATACCCAGTAGTACTCGTACCACAATCCAAATCACCTACCATATCTGAATCCACATAGCCTTGTAACTCAACTTTAGAACCTCCAAAATTCAAATAGAATTTTGAAGTCCCTTTTAGATACCTAAGTATCCATTTCACTACTTGCTAGTGAGATTTACCTGGATTACTCATATATCGGCTCACAACTCCCACTTCTTGGGAAATATCTAATCTTGTACACACCATAGCATACATCAAACTCCCAACTACTGAAGCATAGGGTACCTTCCTCATGCACTCTTCCTCCTCCTTTGTCTTGGGACATAACTTCTTTGAGAGCTTAAAGTGCTTTGCAATAGGTTGGGCTATCGGTTTTGCATCATACATACTAAACCTCTTAAGCACATTTTCCACATAATCCTCCTGAGACAACTTCAGTGTTTTCTCCTTCCTGTCTCTAGCGATTCTCATGCCAAGGATTTTTTTGGCCTCCCCCAAATCCTTCATGGCAAATTTACTTTCCAACTCCCTTTTCAATTTCTTAATATCCTGCATATTGGATCCTGCCACAAGCATATCATCAACATACAATAAGAGAATAAGGAAGTTACCATTTCCTATAGCCTAGAAATAAACACAATGGTCACTTTGGCTTCTAGTAAAATCATGCTCAATCATGAAACTGTCAAACTTGAGATACCATTGCCTTGGAGCTTGCTTCAAACCGTACAAGCTCTTTTTTAGTTTACACAAGAATTTTCTTGCCTTTGACCTCAAACCCCTCCGGTTGGTGCATGTAGATCTCCTCCTCTAAATCCCCATGAAGGAATGTTGTCTTCCCATATAACTACTCAAGATGAAGATCTTCTACTGCAACTATACTCAACATAGTCCGAATTGAGGTCATTTTTACTACAGGTGAGAAAATGTCATCATAGTCAATACCTTTTATCTGTGCAAATCCTTTCACAATAAGTCTTGCTTTGTACCTCTTGTTGCCATCAACTTCGTCCTTCACTCTGTACACCCATTTGCAATACAATACCCTTTTGCCCTTGGGAAGCTCAACCAAATCCCAAGTTTGGTTTTGAGTCAATGAGTCCATCTCATCCTTCATAGCATGCTCCCACTTGCTCTTAGTTTCCAATTGCAAAGCCTCATGAAGACATTCAGGATCACTTGCATCAGTGTATAGAATGTAATGTAAAGAAGGATAATACTTATCAAGTGCATGTCTTAACCTTGTAGATCTCCTTACTTCCTGTGGGGATGTGTTGGCAATTTTGGGTTTGAGATCCTAGCTTCTTGTCTATGAGTTGTCATTGATGTCAAAAGGAACTGGCATTAATGTCAAGAGGATTTATTGGCTTCAAAGGTTGAAGATTCCAAAGAATATTTTCTAGAAGATTTCGAAGAGATTCCATGTGGCGGATGAAAAGGTTTTTATCAAAACCATGGCAGGTTTAAGGGTTTTAATTAAAACCAGGTGGATGCATTAAGGGTTTTTCTCAAAACCACTCTCGACTTAATGCAAAGGCTGGAGACACTTATTAATTAAATAAATTAATTAATAAAACATTTTTAAGGTTTTTTAATTAATTATTTATTTGACTAAGTGATTAAATTATTTTAATAATTTAATGGGTTCTCCACCTAAGGTCTAAGGTCTAAAAGACCTATGATTATTTTTTAATAATCAAAAGGGTTTCATAAACCCTAAAGTTGTTTGGAAGGCGCCAAAATAATATTAATTCAAAAAATTTGAATTATCCTCCCGTCGATGTCATGTATAGCATGGAAGTTTGGCTATATAAGCCATAACCTATAGTCCAAAGCAAATGTGTTAAAAGAAATTCGAATTGCGCAAAGGTTGGGAAGTAAAAGCTACGACTATCATTTTTTCACCATGTTTATCCGCCGCCAAAGGGTTAAGGAGAAGGAGACTCTTGCTAGCCTTCAAGCTAGCGACGTTGGCCTAGTGGCAATGACTGTTCTATGAAGGCGCTTGAAGGGAGGTCAAGCGTTCGACTCCCGCCGTGGAGTGTGAGAAGAGTTTTTGTGCTCCGATTTTTTTGGAGGCACTATTGACCCACGATTTTTAGAAGCATTTTTTTTTGGTAAGGTTTTTTAAATAAAATCTGCATTTTGTTAAAGAAGAAGTGGTTGGGCAGATTTATTTAAAATTATTTTTGAGGTTAAATGTTTCTTTGGAGATATAAGGTTGATAGTGTGTGGTTGAGATTTTTGGCTTGATTGTTGAGTGATATTTGCTTAGAAGCTATTATTCCTTGAGCATGGTTTAATTAATTTGGAGAAATAAGGTGTAAAAGGATATATTTTTTGTATGCTTTATTTTTTTGGTAGTTGACTTCTAAGGATTGGAGTCATAAGGTGTTTTATGGAATAAATATTTTTGTGGTTACTTTTATGATCTAACCCTAACTTGGTGGCAAGTTGAGGGTGGTGTTGGTAATAGGTTGAAGAACTATTCTCTTCTTCCTCAAACAAAGGTATGGGCAACTTCTTCCATGTATATTGTTGATGGTGTATTTTTTGAAATTGAGTTTGGAGTGAAAAGGTTGTCTACTAGGTATTCTTGTTGGTGTAAATCCCATTTTTCTGGATATTGAAGATTGTTTATGCATTAAAATCATTGATGAGTTTTTTGGGTGAATGCATAATTCTGGTTGAGGAAGAGGAAGCATCTTGCACTAGGGTTTATGTTAGTAAGTCTTGCTCTTGCATTGAGATGGTGAAACCCTTAGTTGGCTATTTTGAGATTGATGGTTGAGTTGCTTCCATAGAGGTTGTTTTGATCAAGTTAATGCTTTACTTGATACATGATTTGGGCTTACTCCATTGATATTGATTTGAGAAAGTTATTCTTTGCATTGGTGATTTATGTTGGTGGCTATTTTGTTCAAATACCTTTGGAGGGAAAAGGATGTCTACTAGTTTCCTTTTCATGTAGTGATTGGTTGAATGCTTCAAGGTTAATGTTGAGTTGAATGATATTGGTTAAACCTTGTCTATAAGCATTGTTGTTAAAGCCCTAATTGGTTGAGAAAAGATATTGGTTGTGGAAAGAACATGAGTATCATTCTTATATGAGTTATTGCATGGTTGGCAATTGTTGGGTTGTGTTTCATGTTCTTGAGAAAAGCATACTACATCTATCTTATTCTTTTGAGATTGAGATTGAGTTGAGATTGAGATTAGGAGTTAAGTATAGAACATATTGAGTCTCTAACAATTCTCTTTATGTTTCTATGAGATTTGAGATTGAGATTGGGAGTTAAGGATAGACCATATTGAGTCTCTAACAATTCTCTTTATGCTTCTATGAGGTTGATGAATCACATTGGGTCTCTAACAATTCTCTTTGTGGGTTCATGCTAAGCAAGTTTTTCTTGATGAACTTGTGAGCTGATTTGGATAGGTTCTAGTGAGGACTTGTGAGATGATTTGGACAGGTTCTAGTGAAGACTTGTGAGCTGATTTGGACAGGTTCTAGTGAGGAATTGTGAGCTGAATTGGACAGGTTCTAGTGAGGACTTGTGAGCTGATTTGGACAAGTTCTAGGGAGGACTTGTGAGCTGATTTGGACAGGTCCTAGTAGAGGACTTGAGGACAGAGTTGAAGTGGTTCTTTGAGAAGAACCTGAGGATAGTTTTCACAAGTCTTTGAGAAGGCTTGTGTGTAGCAAAGATTGATTTGTTCAAGCTTTATGAGTTGATCTTAGGACAGATTTGACAGAGTGAGGAAGACTTGTGTTGGACCGACTGACTGTGTTTAGTACAGGTTGATGAGTTACTATGGAGGTGATCAGTGAGGACAAAGGTATCTTGAGGCTGAGCATTGAGGATAGGAGGTCTTCTGTGGAAAGGAGTTCCACGTGCTAGCAGAATAAGAGGCAGGTGATCTTTTGAAGTATCATTTTCAGAGCCGAGGGGAAGGATTCTCCTTTGGTCAGGAGGCTCATAAATTCGTGAGGAGGGGAAGGATTCTCCTTTGGGCAGGAGGCTCATAAATTCATGAGGAGGGGAAGGATTCTCATTTGGGCAAAAGGCTCATAAAGTCATGAGGAGGGGAAGGATTCTCCTTTGGGCAGAGGCTCATAAATACTTGAGTAGGGGAAGGTTTCTCCTTTGGGCTGAGGCTCATAAACATTGTAATTGGGAAGGATTCCCAAACAACTTTGAGAAAGCTTTTTAGAGAAAAGTTTTGTGGAGGTAGCCCATGTTGGGTGAACCACGTTAAAATTGGTGTCTCATTTTGTGTTGCTTTATGCATTGCTTTGATATTGCTATTGGTTCATTGCTTTACGAAGTTAAAGTTAAATAGAGAAAGTAAGGTCTTATACTGTTCACCCCCCCTCTCAGTATAAGCTTGTGTTCTTCAGGATGATGGTGGAGTAACAAAAATTTCTTGTTCACCTTGCTCTTCCTCATGAGCACCATGTTCATCAATCTTACTCCTATTTTATTTATCTATGTGGGAAAAATCCTCAACCAAATACTCTAAGGAGAGAGTAGTTTACAGGTTTACCTTTCCAAGTCTCCTCTGGAATACCTCCATCCAATGCAGTACAAGGTCATCTGTTTATCAAATAAACTATTGTATCAACTACAATAGCCCAACAGAACAATGAAAACCTTGCATGCAATCTCATAGCTCTAGCATGCTCCATTATAGTTCTATTCGTCCTCTCCAAGACTCTATTCTCCTATGGTGTCCTAGGAGTAGTCTTGACTCTCCTAATTCCTTCCTTTGCACAATAGTCCTCAAAATACTCGCTGTAATATTCACCACTGTTGTCAAACTTAAGGTATTTTACTTTCTTACCTACCTAAATCTCCACTAATGCTCTCCACTTCCAAAAAATGTCACAAATTATTTATGCTTGATTGTGAAGATCCATGTCTTCTTGCTGAAATCGTCAATGAAGGTAACATAATAAGAGTATCCCTCAAGAGAAAGTTTCGGTGAGGGACCCCACACATCCGAGTGAACTAACTCTAATTTATATTTCTTCCTTTCTGGACCAACCTTCAAAAATCTTACCCTTTTCTATTTTCCGTATACACAACCTTCACAAAAACCCAAATCAACCTCCTTGAGTTTTGGCAATAGTTTTCTAGAGTGAAGGATTTTCATCCCTTTCTCACTCATATGATCCAACCGCAAATGCCATGCTTTTGCATCATCCTGAGTAGCATAGTTCAATGTTCAAGGCAATAAATACAAAGTTCTAGTCAACTCACCTTTTGCAATCACCATTGAACCCTTTGTCACTCTCCATTTCCAAATTTTGAAAGTAGTGTTGCATCCATCTAAATTAATTGCACTGGCTGGAATCAAGTTCCTCTTCAGATCAGGAATGTGCCTAACATTTTTAAGCACCCAAATATTTCCATTTGGAAACTTTAAATTCACTATGCCAATACCCACAATCTCACATGGATAGTTATTGCCCAACAAAACCTCTCCATAATGGCCTGGAGTATAATCAACAAAGTACTCCCTATGAGAAGTGACATGATAAGAAGCTCCAGAGTCCATAACCCAATACTCACTCGTGCAATTTGCTACAAGAATTTGGGCATCTTGATAAATTGTACCTACAATGTTTTCCTCTTGAGCATCATTTCCACTATTATCCTCATATTTCTTTCTTTCTTTGCACTCCCTCCTGAAGTTTCCACTCTTCCCACAATGCCAACAATAAATCTTGCTTTTGCCTCTACTTTTAGATCTACCCTTCGATTTTCCTTTGTTTTGGATTTTCCATCTAGCTTGGCCTTTTCCTATTTCTCTATTTTTGCCTCTACTTTCTATAGATAGTGCTAGTCCAGATGATGAAGCTTCCTTTGAGGATTTTCTCCTCATATCCTCACTGAGGATTGTGCTAATAACATAATCAAATACCAGCTTTCTAGATCTAGACACTGTATTACTCACTGCCATTACAACACTATCCCACGAGTCTAGTAGTGAACAAATAAACCTTAAATCTGTAACCTCATCATCAAAATAAAGCCCTACAGATTTTAAAGAACCCATAATAGCATAAAACTTGTTAAGGTGTTCTTGGATAGATCCACCCTCTTACAACTTCATAGTAAGTAGCTTTCTAATAAAGAAAATTTTATTTGAAGTTGAGGGTTTTTCATACAACTTAGCTAGTGTATCCATGGCTCCTTTGGTGGTCTTTTCCTTCCTGATGTTGTATGCAATAGAATCAGCCAGGCTCAACTAGATCATCCCCAATGCCCTCCTGTATATCAGATCCGATTCATCATCATCCATCATACTAGGTTTACCATTAGTCTTCCCTTTCAAAGCCAAGTATAGATCATCCTTCTGATATAGATAATCCTCCACTTTGGTTTTCCACATACCAAAATTTTATCCAGTAAACTTCTTCATTTTAAACTTCAAACTTTCTCCCATTTATCCCACTCAAACAGAAAACTCTCCTATGAGTGCCATTTCCCAACAACTTGGATTTGATACCAGTTTTTAGGAATTCACCATGTACAAACAATACACAGACTATGCAAAAAAACAAATAATAATAGTGGTAATAAAAAATAGAATAGTTCAAACCCTAGTTAAGTCATGCAATAAACAATAAGCAATCACACAAATGTAAGAGACACAATATATACATGGTTTGGGTAGTGTACCCTACGTCTATGGAGAAAAAATTAGTCCTTTGTATTATTAACAATACAACAATCTTCTCCTCTTGTACAATGTCTCCTCCCCTCTTTCTCCAAACCATAAAAGAGAATTCTGCCATAGAGACAATATTTACAGTACAAAATATAAAGAGATTCATGGCTTTTCCTCTCCTTGAAACCACATAGTGGTGTCAGAATACAATGAGTCAAAAACATGGATTGATAACCACCCATACGCTTATCACGTTCTTATGACAAGTATTTTTCACCAAGAAAATATAGTTAAATTGCCAACCATAAAATTTCATTAAAAATTTCTCCATCAACAATATTTAATAGTAATTAAATATTTAATGGTAATTAAATATTTAATGCTGCTCCTTGGAACCCCGTTCAAGGCCCTATTGTTGATAATTTCCCATCAACAATACTCCTTGGCAATTAATTCCTTATCAATTTAGCTCCATTACCTAAAAACTACTGGGTAACCCAAGCTTACCTAACCAAGGGAGGAGTGTGGTTGGCCTCCATCCTAGTATCCTAAGAGGAGTGTGGTTTGGCCTCCATCCCGATAGCCCAATAGGAGTGTGGTTTGGCCTCCATTTTAGTAGTCCAAGAGGAGTGTGGTTGGCCAACCACACTCCTCCCTTAGTTAGGCAGGCTTGGGTTACCCAGTAGTCTTGACAAAATTCTTGGATTCCTCATGTTACCTCTATTTTAGGCTTGGTTTATAAGCTTCGTTTGTGAACTTGGTTTTGCACGTGCTTGATTTCCAAGTGTTAGTTGGTGTAGGATTCTTAGCCTCCTATCTTCTCTTATCAATCGTTGTCGCCACCTCACTTCTTCAAAGTATCTTTGAGGTGCACATTGAACTAAGGCCTCTTAGTACTAATCTAAGAAGACCAAATATATTATTAAATCATTTTATTCTCCTGTAATGCTCATTGGCCAATTTGAGATTTCCTAAACCCTTATTTGCATTCACCTAACTTCTCATTGATGGCATCGTAAGTCCATTATGGCCAATCAATATATTTCCACCTCCTAGAATTCAATCGATCATTGCATGGCTTCTTCGAATGACATCCTTCACCAACAAGGGGTTGCACCTTAATTCTTTGAAAAATTATGCATTCCTATAGTATCCTTATCTTGTGATTCCTTGTATTTGATTACCTATGTCATTTCAAGGAATCGAACTCTTGCCTATTGGCTTTGGATCTCGTCCCATTGCCTTCATCAGTTTGGATTGGGACTTGGTTAGGGTATATTGGGATCCCAAGGCTAATTCTCATCACTACTTGAGTCAACCAACCGCTTCACCTTCATTGGTCATGTTGGTACTTATCTAATATCCTCCATATTATTTAAGCAATTTGTTCCCTACTAACTTGATACTCATTATTCCCAGCTAGATGCTGATATGGTTCCATCATTCTTGCTTGTTTAGGCGATATTTTTTGTATCGAAGAATATCTTATTGATGGTGAGGTGGTACTGGAAGAACCTTCTATGTTTAGGAGGATTTGTAATGTGGTTGGAGATGAGTTACAAGAGTCTAAAGAGAATGCATTGTTTCCCAAGGGCTCTTTGGTATTGGGCTCAATATTATTGCTTAGTTCTTTGTAGTGTATTTTCTCTGGTAGCCTTCTATTCCCCTACCTCCTAGAGCATTGCAAGTTGCTTGATAATGGTGCAGAAGTATTTGAAGACAAGGAGAATAGGCTGCTTTCCTAAGAGGTTCCATCATTGACATCCACACTTCCTTTTAACTCTGCTTGCTCTTGTTCAACCCATTCAACTCTTCGTGCATCTTGTTGTTCCTGAATTCACTTCATGGTTTCATCTAGTTCCTAAATCACTTGTTCATGCAATCATACATTATACTTCCTTAGTGTTTCATACTCATCCTACAACCTTTGCATTTCTTGAACCATCTCCTATAGAATTCGAGATCCTTGACCTTTGTCATCTTCCACTTCTAGAATCTATTCTTGTAAAGTGACATTCATGAGGGTTTTGAGTTGCTCCTCTACTTTGCTATTTGGAAATTATTGAGATTCAACATTAATCAATTCATCCAATGAGGTATAAATAATTTACATGAACGATTAGTTGAGTTCGGTGAAAAGAATGAACCAACTCAACTAAATATGTAACCTCCCCAACTATCCGATGGATGATATGATAATATCTCATGATGAGATAATATAATGTAATAAACTATAGACTATATATGTCTATAATTGCTAACATCCCCCCTTATTACATTATTGGCAAATACATAGAGCATTGCAAAATAGTTCAAATTTGACACGTGCAAGTGCCTTTGTGAAAATATCTGCAACTTGTTGATCAGTGGAAATGTAATGGAGCTGGATGTGGTGCTTTGGAACTTCATCGCGTATGAAATGAAATAAAGTGTCGATGTGTTTGGTACGATCATGAAATATTGGATTCTTGACAAGATTCAAAACACCTTGATTGTCGCAAAACAAATGAAGTGGAAGGTTCTTTGGAAGACCCATGTTTGTAAGAATGCGACTTAACCATATTATCTCGTAGACTGCTCCACTTGCTACGTGATACTCTACCTCTGTAGAGGATAAAGCAACCACCTATTTCTTCTTACTGTGCCATGAGACAGGTCCAAATCCAATATGGAAAATGTATCTAGAAGTCGACTTGTGATCATCAATGGATCCGGCATAGTCTGAGTCTGTGTATCCCTATAGATAGAATTTGCTATTCTTTTTGTACTCCAAGCCAAAATCTATAGTACCATGGACATAATGAAGAACTCTCTTTGTTGCTTTCCAATGACTCACCTTTGATTCCTGTATGAACCTTGAAAGATAACCCACAATAAAACTAAGATCTGGCCTGGTATTTATCAGATATATGAGACTCCTAATCAGTTGGTGATAGAGAGTGCCATCTACCTATGGTGATTGATCATATCATGATAGCTTGAGTCCAGGCTCCATTGGAGTTGCCTTAGACTTACAGTCAATCATGCGATATTTATCAACCAATGTCTTGGCATACTTCTTTTGTATTACTCTGATATGATGCTTTTTTTGAGTCACTTCCAAACCAAGACAATAGTGAAGAAGTCCTAGATCTATCATTTCAAAATATTGTTTCAAATCATCTTTTACTGCATCAATCATACTCTCTGAGCTCCTTGTTATGATCAAATCATCTACATATAGCACCAAAATCACTATGTTAGAACCATTATTCTTGATATAGATATTTGCATTTGAAGGACTTCTTTGGAAACCATGTTGCACTAGGTGACTATCTATTTTGATGTACCAAGCTCGAGGAGCTTGTTTCAGCCCATACAAGGATTTGATCAACTTACAAACTTTCTGTCCTTGCCCTTCAACAACAAATCCTTCTGGTTGGGTCATGTACACTTCTTCTTGTAGGTCACCATTCAAGAAAGCACTTTTTACATCCATCTAATGTAACTTCCACCCAAACTGAGCTGCCATGGCACAAAGTACTTGAATGGTAGTCATTTTTGCAGTAGGGGCAAAATTCTCTTCATAATCTATGCCTTCTTTCTGAGCATAGCCCTTTTCAACAAGATGGGATTTATGCTTATCAATAGTACCATCTGCTTTATACTTTACTTTGAACACCCATTTGCAGCCAATGGGCTTCTTTCCTGAAGGTAGATTTACTAGCTTCCATGTATGATTTTTCATGAGAGATGTATGTTCTGCTTCCATAGAAGCCTTCCACTGAGGCTCACTAAGTGCATCCTAAACTGTTGTGGGTTCATTTTCATCCAATGTTGTCATATAAACCCTCTCATCCTCCATATCTGTTTCCCTATCTTCCTTTGCATCTATAGATAGTTCATCAAGTTATTGGTAAATCTCGTCAACCTTTGAAGTTGATGCCTCTGCTCTCATCTATTGAGTCATACTGCGAGTACAAGGTCGATCTAGAGTTAGATCTGGAAGTGATGTCAACTTGGAATCTCTCAATGTACTGGTATACCATTTTAGAATTTTGTTCTATGGGGGAGGAGCCTCTTTCTTAGGCTCATCATCCTCAAGGTATACAATTGTAGAAGTGTTATTTGATGTGAAAGCTTCATCAAATACCACATCTCTACTTATATGTGTCTTCTTGGTCATAGGATCTATCAATCGATATCCCTTTGAATGCTCATCATAACCAAGAAAGATACACTACAGGGTTTTCTCATCTAACTTCTTCCATTTTTGTTTTGGTATGTGCATGAACGCCTTACATCCAAAAACCCTTAGATGAGAAATGGAGGGTTTTTTACCACTCCATGCTTCTTGTGGAGTTTTACCCTGTAGAGCTCTTATGGGTGCTCTATTCAGGAGGTATGATGTTGTGTTTACTACTTTTCCCAATACTCATGCTCAAGATGTGCTCCCTTTAGCATACATCAAACTATTTCCACAATGGAACGATTTCTCCTCTCTGCAACTCCATTTTTTTATGGAGTATAGGTTGTAGTCATTTGTCTCTTAATCCCATGTTCTTTCAGAAATGATGAAAATTCCTTGGAAGTATATTCCCCCCTCAATTTGAGCGAAGGATTTTGATGGAACATCTTGACTCCTTCTCAACAAGCTTCTTGAACTATTGAAAGTACAAAAATACCTCTGACTTTAATTGAAGGAAGAAAACCCACATATTCCATGAGTAATCATCAAAAAACAATTGAAAATACTTCTTTCCACCATAGTTGGTTGGCATAGGACCGCACAGATCAGAGTGTACCAACTCCAAAAGTTTCTTAGCTCATGAAGAGCTAACTTCAAATGGTACCCGATGTTGCTTCCCTACTAAGCAATCCGAGCAAACTGGCAATGTATGAAAGGTTGGGAAGACCTCTCACCATCTCATATTTGCTCAACTCGAGCAAATATCCTGAACTTAGATGCCCATATCTCTTATGCCATAGAGAAGTAGCCTCCTTGGTAGTTGCTACTAGGGCAACATGAGGTGTTGAAATGACATCTAAAATGAACAAGCCATGCTTGTATGATCCTGTTGCTACATGTTTTCCTTTTCTGGTTATAAAACATCTCTTCTTTCCTTTCTCAACACTGAGCATAACATCCATGTCTTGATCCTAGATCTGAGGGACTGACAATATATTGTTAGCCAATCCAGGAACATAAAGCACCTTCTCAATCTAACATTTGCCATCTGGAAGAGTGATAGAAACATCACCTTCACCTCGCACTTGGTAGGTCTGATTGTCTACAATTGTTACTGGCTTACCTTCCTTTTTCTCAAATATCTCAAACCACGATCTATCTCCAGTCATGTGTTTACTGGAACCTAAATCAATATACCACACTGCATCTTTCTGTTGAGATGAAGTATGAGTCATGAGCACCTTGTGTGCTCACTCAAAATTTGAGTCTGAGTTTGATTCGACATAAGCAACATTCCCCTTGGGTTGCTTATTCTTTTTCTGTGGTTTGTATTTCCCTTTTCCCTTCTTCTTATGATCTTGGTCATTCTATTATTTTTTCTTAAACCAACACCTGTTGGTGTCATGGTTATTCATATCATAAATCTTGCAATATTGTTTATCTTTTTACTGATGTTGTTTCCCTTTTCCCTTTGATGAAGATCCTCCTTTTTTAAACTGACCTTGATTCTTATCCCCTTGTTTGGTGTAGAGGGAATTATTTGGCACTTCATCCTTCTGAAACTGATTTACCTCTTTATTTTGTAGCAAATTCACTAATTCCACAAAGGACACTTGTCTATCATATACATGAAGTGAGGTTATCAACACCTTATAGGACTCTCAAAATGCTCTCAAGATGACAGAGGTCAAGAGAGCATCATTCACTGGTTGTCCCATAGCATTCAATTTAACTTTCAATTCTGCCACTTAGCATAGGAATAGGTCAACTATCTCACCAGATTTCATAATGAGTGTATATAGTTGATTTTGAAGGTGTAAAATAGTGGAGTGATTCTTACCTTCATAAATAGTAATCAAAGCATCCCAAGCTTCCTTACTAATTTTGGCATCACATATATGAGGCTAGACCTCATCTGTAGTAGCAAGAAGAATAAACATGAGACATATTTTGTCCTTCTTATCAAAAGCTTCTTGATCTACCCCTACTGTTGTAGGATGTTTTGTAGTGCCAGTCACTACATCCCACAAATATTCTACTTGAAGAATAGCACGCATCTTTGTCTTCCATGGTGCGAAGTTAGAACCTTTCAACAACTGTGAATCTGATAGATATTTGTGAACAGTGGCCATTGTGAAAGTTCCTTATAACACCATATGGTCTCTCTTGCTATATACCTACCATGCCTTTATACCAAACCTTCTCAAGATACCCGCCCTTACGTGAGGGAGACTATAGGTACTTTGAGAGTAGAACGGTAAGTGGTACTTAGGCGGTACTGAAAGAGAAGTCAATCAGATTGATGGCACCTACCTCAAAACCCTCAAGAAAAGGATAATGAGTTGGAGGAGTTTAATCCAAACAATCAAAAAGAATTAGGGTATAAAATAGAGTGAATATCAAAATTGGTTTACCTTATTTCTCCCCAACGATTGATAGAGAACAAGCTCAGATGTCATTGTTGCAACTATGTTAGGTGGTGGATACAGTAGCCCAAAGCACGATAGCATTACTTGTAAGTGTGGGCCAGAGGTATCATAGATACCGAACACTATTGTGCAATTGAATTGCACAAATAGGTAAAAATTTGGGGTCTTTTCTTTGCTTGCTTGTTAATTTTACCTTATGATTGAAATGCACAAAAATAAGAAATTTAAATGCAAAAACAATCACAAGAACCCACAAATTTAAATACTTAGGTGTTGGTTACCACCAAAAAATGCACCTATACCAGTTTTAAAAGATGTCGGTTACCACCGAAAATGCATCTTTGTTACAATGATTTTTGCAAAAAAAATTGAATTTTTTTTTACTTTGCAAAAATAATGATATTCAAAACCACAGTTACAATTTTGCTTTCAATTGGCACAATTTCACAATTTCCTTCCCTCCCTTTGTATTTAGAATTTTGCAAGGAAAAATTGCTTGGTATCCCCCCTTTTTTAGTGCAAAATAAACAAGAAGGAAAAAATTGTGCTAAACACCCTTTCAAAAATGCAAAAAAAAATCCAAAGAATGCTTATCCTCCAAAATAGATTTGTTGCATTAGGGTTTGAGTGGAAAAATAGTTTTGTGTTCTTTGAAGGAAAACAACAAAAAAATGAAGTCCTTATCCCTCCAAAACAAAACTTGTGTGAAAATAATGCCACTTGTGTTTCTTGCTATTTCTTGCTAACAAAAATGAAAAGTTGCATTTCTTGCTAACAAAAAAAAAGTTGTTTCTTGTGAACAAAAATGAAAAGTTGCTTTTCTTGGTTTAGTTCTTGTAAAAAATGAAAAATTGCTTTGTTTGCCCTTATTACTCCAAAAAAACACTTTATGTGCGAATAATTCCAAAGAAATGGCAAAATGTGGGTGAAAAGTACCTTTTAGAGCAAAATGTGGGCACGCGTGGATTGAACCCTCGACTCTGCTTGGGCAAGCATCTTAGCAAGAACTTTGGACCACCTCGGCTACTCAGTCGAATGAAGAGGAAAACATGGCTTTGGGAAAAACATAAGCCACGTCACAAGATTATGTGTCCTCCACGAGCGTAACCAATCACATCTCACGCGTGGGTCTTGCTTCTGACAAAAACTACCTCCTCTACGTCCATATGTAAATCTACGCTAGAAACCACATCACTTTCATTGGTTTGTGGGCCTCAGTCTATGTGGCTTGGATACGTCAGCACAACAACTAGATGCCTCCAGGTTGACAATGACAAAAGCATACACGGAACATGGCACATCCAAGTTTTAAATATGTGATGGAAATAAAACTTTAGGATATGGCCTAAAAATATACCTCCACCAATGAAAAAACTCAAAATGGAAACTGCCAGTCTGGTCTGTCTCTGACGTAAAATGTGTGATGTCTACTACAGACTGAGCATTGTTTTGTAGAGTCACCTCTCTTGGCACTGTGCACTCGCTATCAGGGTCCTAGCCCACTTTTCACTGAGCGCTCGCTATCAGAGTCTCGGTGTGACGTTGTGTGAAGTCTCTCCCTCTCATGAGGCTTCACGGTGAGGCATGCAGGTTGGGAACTCAACTCCAACGCACTCTCTAGTGCATACAAACTGGCTCAAATAATCTAGCGCATGCTTTCAGCCTCCAGCAATATGGGCATTGTGTCTTACAATGTGGAAGATGCAAAAAAATATTCCAAATGAAAATCAATGGATCTTTGTTGCCCAGTATTTTTTTTCAGAATGCGATGGAATGGTAGATGTACCATATTATCCAAGCATATTATCTAAAAAAATTTGCATGGCTCTGATACCATATTGAGATTCAAAATTAATAAATTCATCCAATGAGGTATAAATAATTTACATGAATGATTAGTTGAGTTCGGTGAAAATAATGAACCAACTCAACTAAATATGTAACCTCCCCAACTATCTAATGGATGATATGATAATATCTCATGATGAGATAATATAATGTAATAAAACTATAGACTAGATGTGTCTATGCTAAAAAAAATTGAATGCGGACTTGTAATCATCTCTGCTCTCCCTCTCGAGGTTCTAACTCCCTTTCCTTGGTTACATATTTACCTTCTGCACCAAATAGCTAGTCTAGGTTTGCTAGTTCATCCTCTCGAACGATGTTACTCGATTCTCCATGGATCGTATACCTAGTCGAGCATCATATATGGTCTTCCTAGAAGTGTTTCCTAAGATTTCTAAGTTAATCGTGTTCACTTGAGTCTGTGCCTTATACACCTTTAACTTAGAACCATTCACCGAGTCAGGGCAACTTGTCCCATCCAACTTCTTTATTCGAAAAACTCTGTTGTCTAGTACCTCTTCCACTTGGAAGGGTCCAAGCCATAGGTTTTTCAACTTCCCTGGCTTAATATCTCTTTCCCATTGTACTTGAGCACTAATTCACCAACCTTCAATTTCATCTTTTGGATATGTTTATCATGCCAATACTTTCATCATTACTGAGAAATATCTATTGCCCACTATGCCATTACCCTTATCTTGCCTAGCTGTATCAATATTGCAAGCCTCTCCTCCATACTATCTTCCTCATTCAGGTAGGTTTCTATGGCTACCCTCAAAATTGGTACCAAAAATTCCATCGGTACTACCACCTCCTACCTATACATTAATTGAAAGGGTGTGTGGTTTGTGGTTGGTTTGAACGTGGTCATGTATACCCACAAAACTGCTAGCAAGCACTCCTCCTAGTATGCTCCTTCGACTCCACATGTTTTATACATAATGGAAACTAGGACCTTATTTGTCACCTCTACCTACCCATTTACCCTAGGATAATATGGACTTGACAAGGAATGGAAGATCCTGAATTCCTTCATTAGATTTTGGATGATTTTGTTAACAAAATGGCCTCCCCTATCACTTGTCAATTGAAGAGGTATGCTAAAATGTGTGATAACCTCCTAATACAAAAAGTGAGATGTGCTACTTACAAATTTTTATGGTAAGGCCCTTGCTTCAACCCATTTTTTAGGTATTCCATTGTGACTATGATATACCTACACTTTCTCTTGTGACTGGTTTGTAGTGGACCCACAAAATCCAAAACCCATATCTCAAAGAGTTTTGGAGGTTACGATGGATGCAATGGCATGAAGTGTAGACAGGGGTGAGTACATTCTTAATACAGGTGATGACAGTTAGTAACAGGGTTAGGCAATGTAGAAAATGGTCTAATTGATAGGCTAACTCTGGCTATCAAGGGTCCATATGTTGGATAGACAAGTGTAGACATCTGGGAATATGTCAGACGTCTGGTCTAGACGTCTGGGAGCTAGACATCAGGTTATGGCTGGACATCGGGTGAAGGGGCTGACGACTAGCCATTTGGTGGTGACCAGACGTCCGACTAGATGTCAGGCCTTAGTGAATGCTCAACCACCATAACCGCTTTTGCTCCGACACCTGTTATTTAATACACAACAACAAACTTGCAACAATAATTCACCAGTCGAAAACCTACAACATAGCCATTAATGCTTCAAACCTGCAACAACTCCATTAATGGTAGCAACCTATAACTCAACTCAACACTCAATGCATACACAGAATATGGATCAAAATAATAGTATTTGTATTATGCTTCAATCATGATTACAACATACAATGGTGATCTCAGACAAAGTCTGTGCTCTCTCTGTATGTCTCTGATGCCCTATAAATATTTGAAAAGGGGGTATTTATAGGGTTGGAAGTTGGTTATCCCAACCAACTTCCCCCAACTTCCCAAACCACTTATACAAATGAATCTGCTAACTAATTTTCTAATTAGACATCTAAATCTGCTAACTAGCTATCAGGCCACTAGCCCAGATGTCTGGCAGTCAGACCAGACATCTGATGGCTAGTCCAGACGTCTAACTGCCAGCCCAAATGTCTGAAAAAATTGGATGTCTGGTTACTGGAAACACTGGATGTCTAAATTACAGACTAGACGTCTGATGCCAACACTTAGATAAAATTGCTCAATTACATTCAAAATTGTTCGGTTACATTCAAAATTGTTGGAGGATGTGCCAGTCATTCCTAGGGCTTAGAACTGTTGTCTACATCTATCATCCCCTACAAAGTAGTTGATGTCCTCAACGACCTTCTTCGCTCTGTTGTTGAAGTTCCAGCCTCAGTTTACTGTACTTCTGTTGGTGTAACAACCTACTATGATTGTTCATAGTCTTGAATCCTTTGACAACATTGATCCCATTCCTCCTTGAGTCTTTTGACATAGTTATAATATTTTTCCCATTCAACTTCAAAGGTATTTGCTCGCTCTTTAGTCTTCTTAAGGTTTGTCAGTATTTCTGTTTCTTAGCTATGGAACATATCCTTCAAAAATTCCTTTGAAAGAGAAGCTGTTGGTGCACCTGTTTGCTGTTTTGCCCTCCATAGTTCTTCCTCCAAAGCTGCATTTTTGTTCAACAGTTCTTTTTCTTGAGCCCAAGTGTGCTCCTGCTAGCTTCTACTGACTGCAAATGCAACTGCATACTTAAAAAATAGTTATTTTTGGTTCTTGAGTTGGTCTATCTATTCTGTTGCTGCTTGCAATTCTAGATTCTTTTCTACTAACTCAGCTTGTAAACTTGCTTTGACCTCCTTCATCCCTTCATGAAATTTTTCAATGCGTTCCATGCCCTTAGCTAAGAGTTTATCCTTTTCCAACAGAGCCTGTGTAACTTCTTGCTCCATGATATCCTTAGTTGTACTAATGTGTTTGATTCCCTCACCCAGCAACTACAACAAGTGTGTGAGGAAATTCAACTATGTATACATTGGAAATAGTTTTGGCACCACTTCCACCTGTGTACCATGCTCCGTAGGCCGTAGTAGATTCTTGCATTGGCCACAAACATAAATATTTTCAGTCTCACAATAAATACTTGGTGTTCTTTCTGGTAATTTAGCTATATCTTCCATTGTTTGCACTCGTCCTGTAGGTAGTGACCAGGGTTGCCTTGAATAAATTTTGTAAATATCTATTCGCCAAGTTCCCTGAACTGCCCACTGAACCAATCGGTCAAGTTATTCTTCCACCATGCCTTACCATTTCTTCCATTGGCCCATACAGGCACTGCTAAACTGTAAACTCAGACTCTGCATCACTTGCGCCAATTTCTCAAAACGTGCTGTGTTCTCATCCATTTCATTGGAGAGATCCATAAAATTTGGTAACTTAAGGAGAATATCCTGGGACCAAGCATCGATCTATTTGGTCTCTTGTGCCTTTGATTTACCTTTATCTTTCTAGCGAATAGATGGGCTTCCTGTAGCCTGTCCCATGGTTCTACTATCCTCTTCATCTTGTTCTTCATTTTTCTATAGCTCTACCCATTTTGGTGACTATTCTTTTCCATCCTTAGTGCTACCTATACCCAGAATCTTTGTTGGTGTTTCCTTTGTGGGCTCTTTTGTTCCTTTCTCCCACTGTTCTATAACTGTTGGCTGAAGTTCCACTCCAGAACTACTACTTATTCCTACAGCTTTCCTGGTTGCTGCTATCCTTTTTGTTGTAGCAAACATCTCCTCAATGGAAAATGTGCTCAATGTATCTGCCAATATTTTTGGTCTTGCCATTGGTTTCTCAGATACATCAGATGAATCCATACGCACTATGTGCTCTTCTACAACAATCCTCTCCTCTGTTCCTACTGGATTAGCTGAACTTGTTCCAGCTATCGGATCCTGCCTTGTAGCTACTATGGAAAACTCAAGTTCTTCTGTTGGCTATAGTTCCTGAGTACGAGCTACTTCCAGATTCTTTGCTATATTTTGTAATGCTTCCTACGAGAGATTCTATGGAGGCACATCGAATCACTCCTTTTTTTTGGGTTCATTTGGAGATTGAGCCTATTTTTGTTTTTGTACCTTTGACTCCCGAGTCTGTTTGGCTCCCTTATCATCCCCTTCTAATGTGGCCACTAGCTTCTCCTAACACGATTTATGGGAAATCTGCTTTACCCTTGCCTTCTTTACTAGCATCTTCCTAGCTGGCGATTCTATCCACCTACATAGAGATGGTGCTCTTGGTGGCATGTCCCTAGAAGCCTTAAAGTTTAGGATAGAAATTTTTGCTCTTGCTGCTGCATCCAAAATCAGTCCAACATCAAGAAATTCTTTGTTGTTCTTATCAAAAATGTCTATATCCGGTTGGAACGTCATTTTTGCTTCCCCTACCATGCATTCTGCTTCTTCTCGTCCACCTCCTTGCTACTTGAGAGCGATGTGAGAAGAATGAGGCTTCTCCTCTTTATATAGTTTTTCTCCCAACCGCTCAAACTACCTGGTTGCATGCATGCGCAACACGTCGGCCTTCCTAGACGTCTAGGTGTCCTTATTCCATATTATTCCCTATTTCGTATTTTTCCTACTTTTTGAATTTTTATGTTGAATTTTGAATTTTTATTATTTTTTTATATTTTTTCAAAAATTGTCTTCGACATCTATAACTTAACATCGACGGGTGAACTGCATGGTCAAGCCAATGCACAGTTCCCATGCATATGAGGTCGAATTCTACTGATGATGACTATTTTATTTAAAATTAATAAATTCATCATCACTATCAGTGTTTATCTCTTTCATCGCCTGCCATATTCGGCGATTGTTTCATCTTGGGTAAGTTCTCGAGTGTGACTGTGGATGCTGTCTTATTTTTTCTTGTAGTATAATGTGCTAGTCTTGTTCTTCTATTTCTTCCATTTGCTATCTTCTTGTTGGATTTGGGGACTAATTCCTACTATCCTATAGTCTGGCATTATTATTGACTTGTTCATTTCTTGGGATAATCTGTTCCCATAGTTCTTCAGCCATTCGATCTTCTTCCCCATATGGACTGATAATATTATCCCGGGGTTCTGCTACTCCCTCTTGGTGGTTGCTAGTTTGGTTTGGTCATTCGAGATAATAAGGAACCAGTGGAATTTGTTTAGTCCTTCCATAATTATGTTGAATTATTATACAGTAATCCAAATAAGTATATATTATTCTCCCATTTTCTTGCTGATCAATTTCTGCCTACCGGGTTAGTTGTTGCCCTTGGTGTTCTCCATTATCATGGGGTCATCTAGATCTCTGACCTCGTCCTCAAAATATATCATTACCTACAACTGTCCGTGCTTGATTCCTTTTCTCTAGATTGGGATTACGGTCCCAATCTCTCCTTTCGTGGACCTGGTTACCACGTCCTCGGCCTCTATCCGATCAAATCTCCCTAATGTTGGGCTACCATACTCCCAACTACTCAAGATTTAGTTGATCCCTCAGTCATTCCTGATGA
The DNA here is from genome assembly GCA_028583015.1 of Wollemia nobilis. NCBI lineage: Eukaryota > Viridiplantae > Streptophyta > Pinopsida > Araucariales > Araucariaceae > Wollemia > Wollemia nobilis. Next base: position 23,187,838 of record JAQPPZ010017235.1, read on the forward strand.
CATATTTGGTTCCTACGAGCTCGCTGAGATGGACCTCTCGGTCTATTAACAAGAGCACGAAGTGATGGCTTGACTTGGAATAAGTTCTTAATTGGGCCTCGTAGTCCAAACTAATAACCAGTCAACCTATTGGTAACGAGAGGGGAATTTATTCCTCTCAAGCTACCAAGACGATGATCAACCATGCTCCTACCTTGGTCAGGTACTCTTAGGGTTCCTTGTGATCTCATGAAGGTACCTAAATTATCTCTGCTACGGGTCTCATTTATAGGTTATGATATTGGCTCAGGTGTTAGTTGTTGCAAGATCCTCAGTCTCCTATCATCTCTCATCAATCTTTGTCTTCATCTATTTTGCTCAAATTATCATTGCATGGTACAATGAGACAAATTCTCTCGATACTCTTCTGAAAAGACTGAGTCAGTACTTGAGTCATTTCCATCTCCTACCATATTGAGTGGCCAAACTAAAGTTTCTTGAACCCTCTATTGTAATCTCTGTACTTCTCTTTTATGTTGTCGTAAATCTAGTGTAGCCATCTGATACCTAGCTACCTCTTCCCGTTTAGTTGGGTGTCTCATGGCTCCAGCATAAGGTGTTTTCCATGCATGAGTCGGTGGTATTTTAGGTATGCCATCCCCATTCAATCCTCCATTGTATTCATCTTATGAACTTAGTGAAGTATCATCTTCAATTATCTACATGATTTATAGGAATCTGAAACCCGCTTGCCAACTGCGATCTTCCTCCCTTTGCCTTATATTATATAGGTTAGGGCTGGCAACTGGGATATCTGGGTCCCACGATAGATTATCGTTGCTGCTAGAGTATTCCAACCACCCTCTAGTTCTTGCTTTTTTAGGTACCATTTCTATATCCTTCCATATTATTGTTGCCACTTCCCCCCTACTTATATGATAATTAGCAGTCGAGCTTTGTCCTGCTTCTCATATCCTAGGCCTTTCTCGAGAATATCTTGTTTCCTGAAAGTTTGCTACTTCTCTACTTGAGTATTATTTTAGATTTAATACAATTTTTAACGAGGTTGAAGAACTCCTATAAAGTGCAGTAGTTACTTTTGCTTTTCCCTTTCGATGTTCCCTTGTAATTGTCACAGCTTCTTGTTATTCTTCCAAGGAGAATAAACTGCTTTTTGAAGGGTTCCCTGTTGCACTGTTTCTTCATTCCCCTTGATTTAGCTCTGCCCACTCTACTAGGCGAGCTTCATGCCTTTCATTTACCCTATGCATGGTTGTGTCCAAACCTAGATCACCTATTCCTGTAGCTGATTATTGTACTTTCTTAGAGTTTCATATTCCTCTTGTAGTTGATGTGTTTCCATTCTCATTTGTTGCATCAATCTAACTCTGTCTTCTTCATCTTCTTCTAGAACCTCCTGTTGAGCGACATCTATCATGACTTGGAGTCGGTCCCCTTTGCTGTTACTTGAGAGTTCCATTTATTGCTCTTCCTCACTCCCAAACAACCAATCCAGGTTATGCGTTTTCTCCCCTCGAACAATGCTACCCTGCTCATTATTTTTGGAAGGTTGTGTGCCTGAATCTTCTTCTTCTATTATGGAAGTTCCAATTTATTTTGAGTTAATCATGTTGACTTCTGCACGTGGCTTGTATACCTTCAACTTGGAACCCTTGATTACCTTGGGGCATAATGTTCCATCCAATTTCCTTAGTCTAACTGCCCCATTTTCTACCATTTCATTCACTTGGAAGGGTCCAAACCATAGGGTTTTTAGTTTCCCTAGATTGAGTTCTCTCTTACCATTGTATTTTAGAACTAGTCCACTAGCCTTCAAGTCCATCTTTTGAAGGTGTTTATCATGCCATAAATTCCTTCTCTTCTGCGCTACCTCCATTGCCCATTGAGCCATCACCCATTTCTCATCTAATTTTACCAAGGCTATTTGTCGCTCCTAGATGCTTTCTTCTTCACTCAATTAGTTGTCGACTGCTACCCTCAAACTTGGTATAAGGAATTCAAATGGTACCATTGCTTCCTGCCTGTACATTATTTGAAAAGGTGTGTTATTTGTGGTTGGCTTAAAAGTTATTCTATATGCCCATAGAACTGTTGGTAGTATTTCCTCCCAGTCGGCTCCCTCTACTCCACATGTCTTGTACATGATGGACACCAGGACCTTATTTATTGCCTTTGCCTGCCCGTTTGCTCTTGGGTAGTACAAAATTGATAGTGAGTGGAAGATCTTGAACTCCTTCGTTAGATTCTTTATAATTGCATTCACAAAATGGCTGCCTCTATCACTTGTCAGCTGTAGAGGTATTCCAAACCTTGTAATTACTTGTTTGTACAAAAAGTGAGTCATGCTTCTTACTGAGTTGTCTAGTAAAGCCCTTGATTCGACCCATTTTATGAGGTACTCCATTGAAACTATGATGTATTGGCATCTCCTCCTTCGACTTGTCTTTAGAGGACCTACAAAGTCCATCCCCCATATTTCGAATAGTTCTTGATGCTGCGATGGATATAGTGGCATGAGGTCTCTTTTCAATGATTTCCCTATTCTTTGGCACATATCACATGCTGTCACAAACTGTTTAGCATTGTGAAAGAGGGTGGGCCACCATAGACCTGCCAAAAACATTTTTATTGTTGTTGCATCTGGTCCCATGTGTCCTCCTACTAGTCCCTCATGTGTCTCCCTCAAGGTCTGTTGTACTTCATCTTCCATTATACATCGTCAAAGTATCTGATCCTCTCCAATATTATATAGCAATCCTACAATCAAGGTGAAGGGTGTTGACTTTGTAATTACCTTCCATTTTTTTGTTGTCATCAACTCCTCTAGCAACTTCCCTATCGACAGATATTTCTCGATGTGCTTATACCACCCAGGTATAGCATTAATCATGAATAGTTGTGCATCAGGAAATTCATTCGGTATTCCTCCCTCTGTAGGTTCGCCTAAGCGAATCCTTGACAACTAATCCGCTATTACATGTTTCTTCCCTAGCCTTACTACCACTCTAAACATGAATTCCTATAGAGTGACGAGCCATCGAGTTACTCATCCATAGATCGTTGGTTTGTTTATCAGGTATAACAGAGCCTGGTGATCTACGTAGAAAGCAAAAGGGTTTGCCAATAAATAGTGTTTGAACTTCTGTACTGAGTACACCATTCCCAATGCTTCTCACTTTATTGTACTATAATTATTTTTGGCTCTTGACAATAGCCTACTTGCAAAGTATATGGGATGATCCAATCCAAATTGGCCTTCCTGTGCTAATGTGCATCCAATCACAAATTTTGAGGCGTCCACATGGACATGGAATTCTCTCTCATAGTTAGGGTAAACCAGGATAGGTGCTTTTACTAGGTGTTCCTTCAATCCTTCAAACACTGCTTGGTGTTCCTATGTACATCTGAATGGGGCATTATTCCATTTAAGTGCATCTAGTGGGTGAGACATCGATGCATAATTTCATATAAACCTCCTATAGTATCCGACGGTTCCTAGAAAATTTTTAACTGAGCTCACATCATGTGGCTCCTCCATTAGTAACTATTGCCACATTTTGCACAGGGTGCCATGTTTTTAGAATTTGTAAGTGTGATGCTCTTCCTTCCCTCATATTTCTTCCCTTTCACCATTTTTCCCTTTCTCCCTTTCTTGCAGTTTCATTCCTCCATTTTCCCTTGTAATTTCCCCCAGTAAAATTCCCAAAACAAAGCAAGTATTCCCTAAAAAATTCTAAGTGTCAGGGCGTAACCCGACTTCATAGTGAAGTCGGGGTGCGCCCTCAAGTTGGAGTGCACTAGGGGATGTAAAGTGCGAAGGAAGGCTGAAAAGGAGCAGAATTTGGCTAAGTGCTGGAGTGCACCCTGACTTCGAAAGGCTGAAAAGGAGCAAAATTTGGCTAAGTGCTGGAGTGCAACCCGACTTCACAGCGAAGTCAGGGTGCGCTCCCATTTTTGTGTGTAGTCTGAACAATGGCTAAAACAACCAAGTGCCAGTGTGCAACCCGACTTCCTAGCAAAGTTGGGATGCACCCTCTAATTGGTGTGCAGTTGGGCATCATTCATCAAGTAAGCCCAGAAATTGGGTAAGGTACGGAGGCCTCCCCAACTGCACTATTTCCCATCTGCGCTACTCGATGGCGCTCTGACCCCGGGCGAAGTTGGATAAACTCCCTTTAAAGGCAAACAAGTGTCACTCATCAAAATTTGACAAGTGTCCAACCTCAGGATTTGAGCCAAGATGTGACGGTATAAATGACAAGCATGGACCGCATTACCTACGCCTACTACCTCCATTTAAAATGATGTAAAGTTCCATCTACCACAGCTACCCAAATTCTTGCTGACTAGAAGTTTCACCCGATGTGCTGCCACGTAGTTGTACAACTTTTAGGGAGACCTTGATTCAAAGTATAGTCCTCATCGACAAGAGTCAGCATCAGCATCTTTGTTGCCACTTTTGTCAGCTATTGTCTGGTCTGGGACTTTGTGTCCATAATTGCAATTAGGGGGAACTTGGGCTATAAATAGCCACACCATTTCATTGTAAATGTGGTGGAAGGGGAATATACTGCTAGGGAACCATTGTAGCTATACGTTTGCTTCTGAATGCAAGACACATATTTGGCTCTGCTTACTGTCATCATCTTGTATGCTGCCTCTCCTTGTCATTTTTGCCTCATGTTTCTTATTTCATTGCTTACTGTTATACTAAACTCTGGATTCTAGTATTTGATGATTAAGTATTCCTGGAATGCATAGATAGAGGATACATAGGATGCATGATAGTTGTAGTTTCATTGTGTGTTCTGTATAGGACTGCTGTTAGTAGTGGTGATTGATCGTTGCCTGCTACTTATTCCCCCCACCCAAATCCAATCACATTTGGATCTCTTTTCACACTTTATCTCTTTCATGCACTCTTATATTAAATCACTAAAAACCCATAGGAATCCAGCCTTCTCCAGAGATTGGCACGAAAGGCATTCTTTCCTTTCGGCCTTTCAATCTAGTGGGTGAATCTGAGGCATATTATACCAAATTATTTCCTCATGGTAGATTCATAACAAATAGTTTCTCTGGTATGCCCGGTGGGACATGGAAGTTTCCCACCCCCTAAAAAAATTGAAGCACTGGTGTTCGCTTCATTGCTGTTAAAATCAGAACACCTGGCGACTCTACAAGTACCTAAATATTCTCTAAGTCCGTGAAGACCGGTCCGAATGCCTTCATGCAAATGAGAAGGTGGAGAGCAAGGAATTCAAGAAACCAGCATGACTTTTATGAAATTTACATTGCCACCCCAAGAGAGCACGTTAGGCTGGCTGGCCACTAAGCTCACATAGAAGAGCTTGAAACTGAAATAGAAGAGACTGAGGCTGAAGATGAATCTACATCCTCAAACGGTACCGATACTGAGTACACTATCGAAGGAGAAGAAGAAATGGCTGCTCAACAGAATTACGATGATCTCTTCCCTGTGGTAGACTCCACAGGGCCCTTGGCCCTAGCCAAAAAACAAGCTGTGCCCCTCGCTGCATTAAAGTCCATCCCTACCTATGATGGCTACGGCAAGACAATTTATGAACACATCCAGGACATTCTGGCCTTGAATGTGCTACACTCTATTATCAACAAAAGCATAAAGACCCATTTACTGGCCCTTTCCCTAAGGGGAAAACTTCTCTACTGGTGGATATCTCTACCAGAGGGATCTATCATGGGATGGTGCTAGTTGGTTGGCAAGCTCGTAAAAGGATGCAATGAGTCTGCTGATCCCTCTTATTTATTACATTAGTTCCAAAGCATCCAACGACACCCCCAAGAGGAGGTGTCAGACTTCAACATCAGGTTTGCGAGGTCTTGGAAATGAGTACCTTGTGAACTATGACCTTTAGTGGGTCAGGAAACACACTACTACCTAAGGTATTTTAACTCAGACATCTACCTGCTACTGAAGATAGCCCGAGTCAACTCATTCCATGCCCTGTACGAAGCTGCCCAACAAGTTGAAATGGACATAATCTCCATAGGTAGGCTCCTGCATAGGGTACAATGACCCATCTACCCTAAATTTCCTCAATCCCAGTACCCATCGACCGCTAGTGTGATGTCGTCATCTTTAGGATAGCTCCCCTAGCAGCAATGGAATCCGACAGCGATAGTAAATCCCTACAGCCTGCCACAAATTCATTATCCTAACCTGCTACCTCCTCCTCCACATTATCCAACACTCCTAGCTCCCCCTCAGTATGTGTAGTATTCTACACCTCCTCCATTTGCTGCATTACCTCTGCCAACTTAGTTTTCACCTCCAGACAATGATATTTAGAATAAAATCCTCCAAGAGGTATAGGCTCTAGCCTCTGGATATCACACCATGTCCAATGACATGACTATATTGAAGAAGAAGCAGGCCCAGATGGACCTTGTTCCAAGGAGGCCATATCATCCTCCAGCACTGACAAAAGATCAAGCTGTAAAATGATGAGATCAGAGGTGCCCTCTTGCAAGAAATGTTGCCATCAAGGACCAACCTGGCACTTATGACTAGGATAAATGGTGCTCCATGTGCAACAACCCACATTTAGAAGAAGATTGCACACTACACCAGCATTACCTCCAGACTCTGGCGGGCAGCACCATAGAGGATGAAGAAATTTACATTATCCTGGACGATGAAGGAAACTTTACCATCCTAGAGGAAGATCTGGCGTTGCCCCCTGCCAAAGAAGATATAAAGCCTATTAAAGCTGCTATAGCCCAAGAAAATCCATTGAAGGTATACGCTAGGAGAGAAAAGGCACAACCTGCTAGGCTGCCACCTGACAAGAGGCTATGGGCTTACACGGCCAAGGAAAAATTTCTTGTAGCCAAGCCTCCCACAGTGAAAGCTCCCATAGCTCAACCTCCAGTTGAGACAAAAAAAAAATCTCAGGAGAAGCTGAGATACCCATCTCTGACAAAGAGAAAAATATTTGAGGCCACTCAGCAATATCGGACCAATTATGAGCCTGTGAAGGAAATGGAGGGAGCTAGCACTTCAGGCTACAACATAGTGGATGAGCTAAAGAGGACCCCCACAAGGATAAGCATGTATGATGCTCTTCTGCTCCCAGGGCAAGTCGATCTGCTACAGGAATCTCTGAAGAGCATGAAATATGGCAAGAAGATACAACCTGCTGTTCTAGTTCAACCCTTGATAGTCTCATCCATTGGGAAGAACATACCACCTCCCTTCTATCTATCATTACGGATGCAAGGGTATATCGTACACAACTATATGGTGGATTCTGGTGCCTCCATGACTGTTATGCCAAGAGCCGTCTGCGATGAAATTAGGATGGAATATACGAGGAGCAGCCAAGGTGTGCTACAACTAGATGAAACCCCTGTCAAGATAGTCGGTGTCATTAAAGATATCCTGATCTAGCTACACAAAGCTCTTGACATAGTGGTCATTCAAGAAGTCGTGGTTGTCAACTTGGAACCTTACTTCGACATGTGTCTCTCCATGGAGTTCACTACGAAGCTGGGTGGGTATCTGTCTCTGGATTACTTGCATATGGAAGTGCCCTTCAAAGGAAGGAGGATGAAGATCTACAATGAGAAGCCTTCCAAATTTATAGTGGAGAAGATACCCAGAGAAGAGTCGCAGGACTGCATAGTTCAAATGATAGCGAAAGAACTTGTGGTGGTGGACATGACGTAGCAAGCTCGTGAGCTATTGCAAATAGAGGACGAGTTCTCCTTGATGGTTTGCAACACCATGATCGAGACTGAGCAAGGCTACTACACCATAATTCAGCCTGAGAGGCTTTATCAGTTAGCCAAGAAAGAAGTAGGACCTGCACCAGAAAAGCTATGGAAGCTTTTCTTTGATGGCACCCGATGCAAAAATGGCATTGGTGCAAGCGTACTATTGGTTTCCCAAATCGAGATCCAAAAGGACTACACCTACAGGCTGTCTTGGAGCTATACCAACAATGTGGTAGAGTACGAAGCCCTATGCTTGGGTTTGAGAAAAGCAAAGAGAATAGGGATAAAGCATATTCAGATCTTTGGCAACTTAGAGCTGGTGTGCAACCAGATTACGAACAAGTGTGCCTCCAAGAAGAACTACCTCAAGGCATATCGTAATCGGGTTTGGGACCTAATGGAGTCATTCAACTCATTGAATGTCAAAGCCATATCACGTGAGAAAAATAATCACACTGAAATGCTGGCGACTATTGAATCCAGGTACGTTTCGGTTGATGACACTGTCCAAAAGCTAAAATCGGTCCATACCATTTATAGGCCTTCTGTGCCTAATAAAGACACCCACTAGTAGGTGTTTGACTATGACGAGGAGATCGTCACATTTTTGGTTATCGAATCATGTACAATAGAAGGTAGAGAACCTTATGACAAGCAATATGAGGGGTTGATACAGTTAAAAGATAATCATGTCCTGAAAGGACTGATTACACTAGAAAGTCTATTTGATCAGAATGACAGAGTGATATTACACAGAATCAAAGTAGACCCCAAGCAGTACGTCGACCTAGAGCTTGAACTTGGAAAGACAATCAAGGTCAAAATAGACTACACCAAAGAGGAACTCGAACATATTAGATCATTATGCAGAGAGTTCTCCGATATAGTAGCCTGGTGCTACCAGGACTTGAAGGGGTATGACAGACAGATAATCCAGCATACCATTGAGCTAGAAGATGGTGCGAAACCATTCTGGCAGAATCAGAGGGCTGTAAACCTAAAGATTGAAGCCATGATGAAATTCAAGCTCCTAAAAATGCTGGAAGCCAAGATAATCTACCCCATAAAGCATTCATCCTGGGTTGCGAATCTGGTTCCTGTGAGGAAGAAAAATGGATACATTCGTCTCTGTGTAGATTTTAGAAATCTAAATCAGGCCTCACTTAAGGACCATTACCCACTTCCCCAAATTGATCAGATCCTCCACATAGTTTCTAGAGCATAGAGATTCTTCCTTTTAGATAGATTTTTTGGGTACAACCAGATCTGTGTCAAAGATGAGGACTAGCATAAGACATCGTTCACCACCAAATGGGGAACGTTCACCTATCAGCGCATGCCCTTTGGCTTGTCCAATGCTGGTGCCACATTACAGAGAGCCATGGACCTGGCCTTTTGAGAGCTACTTAACAAGATCATTGTCATATATTTAGATGATGTGACTGTATTCTCTCACAAAAGAGAGGACCATGCTTCCCACCTGCGACAGATATTTGAGAGATGTCATGAATTCGGCATTTCCATTAACCCAAAGAAATCTGTCTTTGTGGTAAGAGAAGGTAAGCTACTGGGACATGTCATCTCCGAGAAAGGCCTTGCAGTGGATCTTGATAGAGCTGAAGCCCTCCTCCGCTTGCCCACCCCAGTTGACAAGAAGGGGCTACAGTCTTTCTTTGGCCAGATCAACTTCGTAAGGAAGTTCATATCGGACTTTGCACAAGTGATCAAACCCATGGCTAAAATGCTAAAAAATAATGCAAAATTCCTATGGACTGACAAGAGGAGGCAGGCCTTCGAGGAGATCAAGGCCAGAATTGCACAAGCTCTGGTGTTAATAAACCTAGATTATTCCAAGTACTTCATCCTATACGCGATGGGAGAACTCGAGAGTTATGCTGCAGTATTGACACATAAGGGAGACGATGGTGAAGAGCATCCCATAGCGTTCTTAAGCCAGGTGATTTAGCCGCACAAGGAAAAGTACAATTTTATTTAGCAGAAAGTTCATACAGTCATGAAGTCTCTCTGAAAGTTCAGGCATTTCATCTCCCAGAGCCAGAAAATTATCTTTGTGATACACCCGAACATTCGAAACTTCATCATACAAGGGGAGCCAGGTCACAAGAGAGTAGGATGGATTACCAAAATCTAGGAGTTTGACATCGAGGTACGACCAACAAAGCTGATCAGAGGTCGAGCCTTGTGCTAGGAGTTGGCCCGAAGCACTGCAACTGAAGTATCTGCCTGTAAGTGGGAAGATTCGATAGCAACCACCAACCTAGCCAACTCCTTATCAGAGGAAAGTGACTGGACAGATGACCTGGTGAGGTATTTCAACACTAGGAGATGTCCAGATCACCTGAATGCCTCACAAAGAAGGAGGTTTCGGCTAAATTCCTTGAGATACACTCCTCGCCCTGAGGGCTTTACTTCAAGAACATTGATGACATCCTATTGCAGTGCATCAAAAAAACTGACCAACCCAGGGTCCCTATAGAATTTCACTTCGAGATGCCTGGGGGACACCATTCTGGAAGGCCTATGGCCTTGAAAATCATCAGAGCTAGGTACTATTGGCCCACTCTCTTCACATATGCACATGCGATTTGTGTGAAATGTGATAAATTCCAAAGATTTGTTGGCAGAAACATGAAAGCACCCCTGCCCCTCCAACCAATTCAGGCCGAGAATCCATTTTAGCAATGGGGTCTAGACTTCATCGGGGTCATTATGCCTAACTCTACAGCGGGGCACAAGTTTATTCTTACCGCCATCGATTACTTCACTAGGTGGGCAGAGGCGATCCCCATGAAGAATGCGGACCATGAAACAGTCATTGGGTTCCTCGAGAGCCTCATCACCCATTTCGGGGTTCTCACTGGTCTGGGGTTCGCAGGTGCTGTACTCACAGAGTACACCAGCAAGTAAAACATCTATCACAAGATGTCTTCTAAGTACTACCCGTAGGGGAATGGCCTAGCCGAGTCCACCAACAAGAACATACTGAAGATCACTAGAAGGGCAGTAGAGAAGAACAAGAGGACTTGGCACCTACTCTTGAATCGGGTGCTATGGGCATATAGAATATCATTCAAAAAATCTATCAAGACATCCCCCTACGCACTCATGTATGGCAAGGAGGCAGTCCTGCCAACCCACATAGAAATTCTTGCACTCTGGTTGTTGGATGAAGAGAGAGTCAGTAGGGATCCAATGGATGCCATACTATGCCAACTGCTGTAGTTAGAAGAAGAAAGAGAAAAGGTATACCAGGCCTTCACTAAACATACTGAAGTGACCCAAGGCTAGTTTGCGAAAGGCACCACCGCCTGAGTTTTCAAAATCGGGGACCTGGTGCTGAAGTGGGAATCACTGAAGGCAAAGCCGGGAAACCATGGTAAATTTGATGCCCTCTGGGAGGTTCCCTATTAGATTTCCTGGGTGAACCAATTCAACGCATTCATGCTCTAGGACATGAAGGGACAGCTTCTCCCCATTCTCATCAATGGGTTCCACCTCAAAATTTATCACCTCTGAAGGCACCCAATGGGTCCTTCTTTGTACAGTTTTATTTTTTGCATTTTAGTTTTTAGAATGTATATATTTATTTCAGCATTTCAGTTGTTAGTTTTCAAGAGCCCAAGAAAAACTTAAAGCAAACCTCGACTTCGCAGCAAAGTTAGGTATCGCTCCTTGGATCGTGCAAAGTTTGAGAGAAAGCGACTGACAAAAGGGGCAAGAATTTCACTAAGTGCTGGGTATGCAACCCAACTTTGCAACGAAGTCGGGCTGTGCACCGTCTTGGGAGCATAGTCGGGAATAGGAAGCAAAAAATGGCTAAGTGTCAAATCAGACTATGCAACTTTTTGGAGCGAAGTCTGACTTCACAGTCAAACTGGGGCGAAGTCGGAGTGCGCTTATTTTTTGGGCGAAGTCCGAGTGTGCCCTCAATTTTGGGCGCACCCTGAATGACCTATCATAGGAAACATGAAAAATTCTAAGTGTGGGCCCAGAGCACAGTATGACATAGTGCGAAGTTGGGTCCTGGGCCAAAAATTCTCCCTCAAAAGGTGTGCCCAGGCGACGGCTATGACGTCATCAAAGGCACAAAGTCCAAAGAAGTTTTAATGATTGCACAACTTTCAAAAATGATGTCATTAAGAAAGCAAGGCACGTTTGGACCAACTACGACTAAGGCATGCTTTTCAAGGTTAAATGCATGCATAGTCACCAAAGTATCATAATGCTTCCACCAACTTCAAGTTAACCACCTTAACTCCCTCCCTCGCGCCATTAATGCTACAATCCTTGCCTAGAAAAGGGGCCCTGGCATACTCAAAAAAATTAGATTGTCAAGCTGACTCTAAGACTGTGAAGCATAGAACTGAGAAGTTAGAAGCCGTAATTCTCTGTCACTACCAATTCTAACAAAGAAAATGGACAAGGGGAAAGCACCAGTATAGGCGCAATCCAGTGACGAAGGGCACGAAGCTGAGGAACAAATGGAATCAAGCGCCCATGAGAGCGAAGTGCCACAAGAGTAGAAAAGGAAAACCCGGATGAAGAGAAGTTGAGGGCAAACTCCACCACTGCCCGTCTATCACCTGGCTGGGTATAAAGATGGCAAATTTTCTATTAGCCTCACCAAGCTGTGGCTGAACATAGCAAAGTGGGCTAACAAGGTTTCACCCTCACACCATGTCAAGGCTGCGTATAAATCGAACCTATACTGGTTCTTGTGCCCTCCTATCCACCAATGCCCAAAGATGATCGAATCGATTGTAACATATTACAAACCAGCTTCCTGGCAAGTCTGCAAAAACAAGGGAAGAGTGTTGTTCACACTCTTCAGGGAGAGCGTCCAGCCAGCGTTCACACCGGGGCTTCAGTACGACCCCGGTGCGATTTTCAGGAGGATAAACCTAGATGAATAGATGGGGTGATTCACATAGACATAGAGGATGAGATAATTCCTTGACTCGAAGCTGAAGACTCCGCTGGCAGTCGAACAGTGGCCAATAGGCCCCATACCCCTAGACCGGTTTGAGAACAAATACATATACATCATCCTAGCATGGGTACTCTTGCAATTTTGATAGAATGGTATGCCTGTACCAACTGGTGCTAGTAGAATGTATCCTCCATGGGGAATTTTATAACTCCACAGCACAAAAGAGCGGGAAGTGCCCTATTTTCTTTGACTGGGCAGACTGGCTGGCGTACGCCATTCATTCAAACTTAGTCAAGCTGCATCAGAAGCAGACAATGAAATTCTGATTTTGCTCCTTCCTCACATGGCTGTGCCTGTACCACATGCACTACCAGATGAAAGTTATTAACTTGAATAAGGTAAACAAAAAAGGAGAACCGCTGCCCGTCTTTGAATGGACCGAGATTCTATACAGAAAAGGGTCCTATGAATTTAATTTTAAATTTCTGTGCATGGTCCTGGGGCTGTTCAACCATAAGGCATCCCGCCCGCCAGAGGCCATGACGAATCATCTGAGGAATCACAAACTCGGGGACACCTTTCAGCTGACACAGGGAATCATGGTCAGAATCTATGGATTCAAGGGGAAGTCATTCCTACTACCTTACTTTTGCACTGACCACCTATACAGGATGGAGATTGCGCGTCAGATGGACTATGCCGAGGAAGAGTTCGGCCAGGGAAATAAAAAGGGACATATTTTTCAATACCTTATTACTTGGGAAAATATTTGGGTGTGCGAGATTGGACAACACGTCTACCTCGAGCAAGAACTCATCGACATGGGCCTGATACTGCTGCTGTAGCACTGGAAACACGACCCGATTGGGGTCAAGGGAAAATTTGTGCATATCTGCCCCCGAGCAAAAATCATGCAAGAAATGTGCAATAGAACAAGTGAAAACCTGGAATGGCACATTGAGCAGATGGAATCATGGCCACCATGGCATGATTTTTACTGTGAAGAGGTGGCGTATGATCCAGAGCAAAACCTGGATCACTAGTTGGAATCTACGGGATTCAAAAAATTTCTTGCCAAGGTGGTGCCCCTCAACTGGAAAAAGGACAAAATCACTAAATTCTGGAAGATGAGGTGCCGCATGCAACACAATAAATCCAACTAGAAGAATCTGGCCGTTGATGATGAATTTTCAGCCTTATATGATCAGTACGCTGACACCTGGTGGTATTTCAAAATTTGAAATTGCGTTCCCCGAGGCACAAGGAAAAGATATATAAGGAGGTCCCCCTCCCAGCAATTTCCTACTTTCATGACTTCCAACGCAATGCCAACGAACAGTCAAGTGGTCCCAATGCAGCCTCCAGCTCTTGAAGCAGTACCTGAAAGGGTGCAGGGGTCAGAAAGGTCAACTCCTAAGGTGGCTCCCCAAGCAGAAAAAGTGCCAGCACATCTGGATAGCAAACTAGCCATGGCAAGCATCCTCCTAGCTAGACCCAGGTACAATTTTACCGTGGGCACATCATAGCCTATTGCCCTAGCATCCTCTCTATACTTCAAAATAGTCGTAGTGCCAAAAGAAAAGATGAGGAAGAGTGAAAAGGCCAAGCGGTCTAAAGAATCTATATAGCAACCGACCATAGTGCAGACAGGGACAACCATGCCAAAAATCATCTCTTTGGACAACCCCAAAATAGAAGTAGACACTTGGGCTACAGACGTCCTTCAGACAATGGCTCAGGCGAAGCCCACAGGTACATCCACTTCTCCCCTCCTCCAAGTCCCAATTGGCCCTACAATAATGCCATCCCCCATTACATTAGGGCAAGCCATAGTTGCATCCTCATCTTCCCAGACTGTCCAAACATCCCACAGCCCCCATTCATTCAACCAGTTCGCCCAGGACCCTAATGCCTTCCAATCCCTCAGCCAAACCTTGGAACCCTCACCTACGGCTAGAGTCAAAGTTGCACATACATCGTCGTGCCGCTCACCTCATATGTTCAAAACCCTACCAACATCGTCCACTCAGTCGCTCGCTTCCCCTAGGACCTGGTTGCCCTCAAAAGTGGCCACTCCTTCTGGAATACCTCTCGCTTCGCTGTTTGTAGGAAAAATGCCACATCAGGACCAGATGCTGGAAGACCTTGACTTCATGTAGATCGCAGATGACCAGCCTCTGGCAGAAAGAGCCATAGGGGGTTCCACATCTTTCCTTTAGGGCATCAAGCATAGAAGGGCTGAGGAAATAGCTGCCCCAATGAAGCGCACCAAGTATGACTTCAACAAGAGAGTGCTCAGAACTGAGAAGCTGATTCCAAAAGTAAAGAAGCCTCTCTAGGAGATGACCGAGGACTATGAGCACCAAGTCAAGGAGAAGAGATTCGATGACATAAACGAGGAGTAGGAAATCAATGACATTCATTGTAGAACCAATAATCTCCTTGTCAAGTGACTTGAGAGTCAGGAGGCACTGTTTTAGCTACAGAATACTTCAAGGCAATTGGAGGAAGATCTGGCTAGGGCCACCGCGCAGTTGGGGTCTGCACAATAGGAGATTGATGAGTTGAAAGCCCAGATGGCCACCTCTCAATAGGATGTCACAATGTAAAAATAGACAGTCGAACATATGTTAGAGGAGAAAAGGGTAGTGCTAGAGTAGGTCTCCCAGCTCTAAGATTCATTGAAACAGGCTTAGTCATAGTTAGAGGAGAAAACATCACAAACGACAGCCTTTTCAAAGAATAAGGTTAAGGAGATGTGGGCTGGTCTGCTGTAGGGATGCAGGCCCAAAATTTTCAGATCTATATCGGTCCTATATTTTGCATCTAGGATCCAAGAGGTATCTGCCCAAGGAAAGCCTGTGGTAGAGGAGGCCGAACACCAAGCGAGGCAGTGACTGGACTTGGCTATGAAACTTGAGGAGTTTGAGCACAAAGGCCTCTGATTTCCATTGATGGCCCGACTTGCCTCAGAGTGGGTAGATGCAAGGGTAATATTGCACATTTATTTTGATAAAACAAAGAAGATAAGGGCTACCAAAAAGATGCTGGATGCATTAGAGCATGAAATGAACATTTTCCTGGCCCCCTTCAACACTTTGTCTGAACACGGGTGCCCGAGCTTCGTCAAGGATGGCGAGTTTCTAACCCTTGAGCAGGTAAAGATGAATTGGCTGTCTTTCGAGGCAGACACTTCAAAGATTGATAGCTAGGTAGAGCCAATCCAAGAAGCTCAGGTCACCCAGATGGTGTCAAGGTACTGCAAAATCAATACCTCCCTAAAAGAGTTGGGAGAAAGATACAACACCATTGACCTGCATGTGGTTACTGCATTCAGCATAGTTTTGAGAGAGGTCAGTGACCTAGGGCCCTTCCAAGCAATAGTCTAGGACCAAGCCAAGGATACATATGATCGCATCCGTGAGCAGGAGGCCGACAGCGAAGACCATTCAGGTTCAAGAGGAGAAACAAAAGAGGCAACTGTCGAAAGTGGACCTGAAGAAGAATAGTTGCCCGAGAAGAAGTCGTCAGAGCAACGAAATGCAGGTGAAGGAAGTTCCTCTACACCCAATGGATAAAGGCCTGGTTATTTGCATTGAGGTGAGCTTAACACCTTGTGAGCTACCAAGAATGTTGCCACATTTTGCATGGGGTGCCATGTTTTCAGAATTTGTAAGTGTGTTGCTCTTCTTTCCCTCCTCATCTTTCTTCCCTTTCTCCATTTTTCCCTTTCTCCCTTTCTTGCAGTTTCATTCCTCCCTTTTCCATTGTACTTTCCCCCAGTCAAATTCCAAAAATAGAGAAAGCTTTCCCTAAAAAATTCTAAGTGTCAGGGCGCAACCCGAATTCACAGCAAAGTCAGGGTGCGCCCTCAAGATGGAGCACACTAGGGGATGCGAAGTACGAAGGTAGGTTGAAAAGGAGAAAAATTTGGCTAAGTTTCAGAGTGCAATCCAACTTCATAGTGAATTTAGGGTGCGCTCTTCTTCCTGTGTGCACTTGGGAAGTAGTCATTATAGAATTTAGCTAAGTGCTGGATCGCAACCCGACTTTGTAGCAAAGTTAGGGTGCGATCACCTTTTTATGTGTAGTTTGAACAGCAGCTGAAACAACCAAGTGTCAGTGCGCAACTTGACTTCATAGCGAATTCAGGTTGTGCCCTCTGATTGGTGTGCAGTTGGGAAGCATTCATCAAGCAAGCCCAAAAATTTGCCAAGGCACGGAGGCCTCCCCAACTGTGCTGTTTCCCACCTGTGCTACCCGATGGCACTCTGACCTCGGATGAAGTTGGATAAATTACCTTTCAAGGTAGACAAGTGTCACTCATCAAAATTCGACAAGTGTCTAGCCTTGGGATTCAAGCCGATATGTGACAAGAAAAAGGAAAAGCATGGACCACATTACCTACGCCTGCTGCCTCCATTTAAGCTGATGTAAAGTTCCATCTACCACATCTACCTGCATTCCTACTAACTAGAAGTTTCACCCAATGTGCTACCACATAGCTATACAGATTTTAGGGAGACCTTACTGCAAAGTATAGTCCTCGTCGACAGGAGTTAGCATTAGAAGCTCTGCTATCGCTTTTGTCAGCTATTGTTTGGTCTGGGACTTTGTGCCTGTAATTGTAATTGGGGGGAACTTGGGCTATAAATATCCACACCATTTCATTGTAAAGGAGGTGGAAGGAGAATATACTGCTAGGGAACCATTGTAGCTATATGTTTGCTTCTGAATGCAAGACACATATTTGGCTTTGCTTACTGTCATCATCTTGTATGCTGTCTCTCCTTGTCATTTTTGCCTCATGTTTCTTATTTCATTGCTTAACTGTTATACTGAACTCTGGATTCTAGTATTTGATGATTAAGTATTCCTGGAATGCATAGATAGAGGATACATAGGATGCATGATAGCTATAGTTTCATTGTGTGTTCTATATAGGACTATTTTTAGTAGTGGTGATTGATCGTTGTCGTGCTGCTTATTCCCCCCACCCAACTCCAATCACATTTGGATCTCTTTTTGCACTTTATCTCTTTCCTGCACTCTTATCTTAAAACACTAAAAACCCACAGGAAGTCGGCCTTCTCTGAATATTGGCATGGAAGGCATTCCTTCCTTTCGGCCTTTCAATCTGGTGGGTGAATCTGGGGCGCATTATACCAAATCCTTTCCTCATGGCAGATTCATAACCAATAGTAACACTACCCGTATCTTGTTCAAGACGGGTTTTAATCCTTCTTGGCAAACTATGTGTCCTAACAGCTTCCCATATGGCACCAAAATGACACATTTATTTGGATTAAGTGCGATTCATGCCTTCCTGCATAAACCCATGCATTCTTCCAAAGCTTTTATATGTTCCCGCGTCTTCCCATACAGTGACCAATCATCTAAAAAAGCTTTAAAATTCCCTATGGACATTTTATCAAAGATATATAAGATGATCTTTTGAAAAGTAGTAGGTGCATTGCATAGGCCAAATGGCATATGATTGTATGCATATATTCCATTCTCCACCACAAAAGTAGTCTTCAACTTGTCTTCTTCTGCTATGCTGATCTAATTGTACCTCGAGAATCCATCAAAAAATGAATAGATCTCATGGCTAGCTACTTATTCAAGTATGGAATCCATAAATGGGATTGGGAAGGGATATTTTATAGTTACAACATTCAAACTTCTAAAATCCACATAGATTCAGATTTGATCTATTTTTTGTTTTAGAGTGATCATGATTGGTGAAACCCAATCGCTTGTCGTAACCTTGAATATAATGCCTGCATATAACATCTTCTCAATTTCGGCATTCACCTTTGCTACATATTTGGGATTCATCCTGTAAGGATGCCTTTTGACTGGTTGTGCACCCTTTATCATAAAAATATTATGTACGTAAAGCTCGAGTGGTACTCCCTTCAAGTCTCTATACATCCAAGTGAAAACATCCTTGTAGTCCATAAAAATATTAATTACTATTGCTTTGAGGACTAGATCCCAATCATCTCCACATTTGATCATCTTCTCTTCACTTTCCTCTCCCAAGTTTACCTGAATCATCTTCGGGCCTTCATATTTTATTGATTTAGGCTCATCTACTAATTTTAGTGTTGCTATGGGGTGGGTTGGTTTCTCCTCGATAATTGCTTCCCCCATTGTGAATTTTGCAAAATTCTTGGGAAATTTCCATTTCTCTCGGTATTTTTCCTTATCCGCTATTGTCATTCTTTTGTTACTAATTTATTTTCTAGGTTCTTGTGACTCATCCCTTTTGATCTTTATTTTTGCTTCTATGCATAGAAATTAGAGAGGGAATACTTCGTAATATTCCATCTACCAGTGTAGAACCTTGTCTTGGTCATAGTCATCCTTCATATAGTTATCAAGTTCCAACACTCTTTCCTCATCGAGTTCATATCCTGCCTCACCATCTGATGAAGAGGACCTTGAATCATTTGAAGTTGCTATATCCTGACTCACCGTATGATTCTTTAGATTAATAATATACTTGTGTTGCCCTTGTTTGAAAGATAATCTTTCCTTCTCCCAATTATGGTTAACTTTGGCTACTCTCAATCATCCTCGTCCTAGAAGTGCATCGTATGCAGAATTTTGCATAGCAATAATGACAAAATCTACCATAAAGTCTTGATTTGCTATGTGTATCTTCTCGTTCATTAAAATACCTAATATCTCGATGCCATACTAATCAGCTCCATATAGCTTAAATATTGGAGATCGTAAGGTGGGTTGCGCAATTATCTACCAAGTTCTTTATGGAATTACGTTCACACTCGATCCTCTATCCACAATTACTTGAGTCAGCTTATGGTTCAAAACTTCTATTGAGATGATAGCTGGCTTCTTCCCTACTTCAATCATTAGGATTGTTGGATCGATGAATTGGTCATGCTTGATAGTTGCTACCTATCGAGGTTCATCCTTCTTGTTGATGACTTCTCCGATTGTAGCATACAGATCCGATACGATGCTAAACAAGTTGGTGACTTTCATTTCCACATTTGTGTTTAGTACCTCCGTTACCAAACCTTCCATTGTTGCCTTCTACACGATATCCGATCATCACAACACTTTCTCCAAAATTAGTTGATCTCCTTTTTCCTTGGCTAATTCTGTATTTATCATCTCTTGGGCTTCTTGCCATCATGCCTTCTCCTTGGCAGGGTTCAGGTATTCCTCCCTCTTCTTGGCCAGTGCCCTTGTTATAGCCAAGACTTCATTATTTGGTTCCTCCACCTCTCCTATACCAATCAGGTTTATATTCTATGTCCCATTGGTACTAGCCTTGTTCAGGTAATTAGATTTTGTGTGGTTTCCTGGATTGCACCATTTGCACATCTGCATGGTATTATTTCCATGATTGTTGTTTCTTGCATTCTACGTCTTGGGGCAATTCTTTGTGAAATGGCCCCATTCTTGACAGTTTCAACATTGAATAACTGGTCGAACCTCAATGTCATATTGCAATCGACTCTGGCCTCCTTGTATTCCTCCTCGTCAGTTATTCCTGTATCCTTCGCTTGTTACAGCTTGTTCATTCCTTCTTGGGTTTGGCTATTCTTCTTGTTGAATAGACAAAGTTTGATGTCATTTGTTCTTAATGTTGAATGGACACTCGACCACTGGATGACCTACAATTTCACATATGTTACAGTAAGATTTCTTCGGATAGTTAATATTGGAATGCCATTCCTTTTTGCAATCCAAGCACCAAATTTCCTTCTGGTCTTTTCAATTTTCATTTTTGGATTCTTTCAGTATCTTCTCCATTTCTTTTTGAAAGGTATGGATCGTGCTCTGCACCTTGTATTCATCATCACTATCTGATTCTTTGGTATGTTTTAAGTGACCTCCAATTCTGGCAATTGTCTACTTCCCTTCACTTTTGAAGTTCTTCACTTTTTCTAGTACTTCTTCATATGTTGAGGATGGTACTGCCTTCATCTTCTTCCTCCATCTTGGAAGTAGTCCATCCAGAAACCACTGCTTAATCATACTATTAGAAGGTGTCATTTCCATTTTATCCATTAGTTGTTTCAGGATTCTATTGAAGTTCTTAACATCTTCATCTATTCTCTACTTCGTGTAGCAAATTTCTGTGATTATGTCAGTGTCATCCCGCATTGGTCGAAATTATTCTATGAATGCGTTCTTCAGGTCTTCCCATTGTGCACATGCTTGTCCACTCTGTATTTTCAAGTACCAGTCTATTGCCATGCCTTGCAATGTTGCTAGAAACAATTGCAACCATTGTGTTTCTTGATTCACCCCATTTGCTCCCCAAATGGTAGTGCAAGTTCCCACATGTCGGGTTGGGTCTTATTTCCCTTCACCTAAGAAAGGTGGGAATTTTTTTTGTATAGTTCTGTTAGCTTGATTTCCTACCATGGTATTCTGGTATATAGGTATTGTTGTATGTTGAGTTCTTTACAGTTATCTATCAACTATTGGTGGTGCAAAATTTTCCCCAAATAGCCTTTTCTGCGTTCCCCCTTCGTCTTTGCTTCGTGACTTTCTTCACGAATATACCAAACGTGGCTCCGGTATTCCTCCCCATGAACATTCGTAGTGATGTCTTGATACCAAGTTCTCTCCTATAGTATATTCTAGCCACTCTTCTCCCATCAGTTGGGGTGTTACCATCCAATCGTCAACTATGGGTGCTCTTTCTGCTATTTGTTCTTCCTCATTTTTTATAGTCACCAACAAGGTTTCTATGTGTGCATTTTCATCGTCTTCAATGTTTCTTACTTATTCTATCTCTGGGTGAGACACCTCTAGGGCCTCGTTTGCTCATAGGTTTTCCAGTCGTGCACTTTGTCTTACCCCTTTGCTTTGTTACCTAAAATCAATCATGCACCTAACTCCCTCAATCATTTTACCTAGACTCTCCAAGTTTTTTGATTAGGCAACGATGCCAAATGTATACAATGATGAGTACATTACTGATACATGTGATGACAATTAGTATTAGTGTTAGGCAAGGTAACAAATGGTCTAATTGATAGGCTAACTCTAGCTATCAAGGGTCCAAAATTTGGATAGAAATGTGTAGATGTCTGGGACTATGTCAGACGTCTAGTCTAGAATTTTGGGAGCCAGATGTCAGGTTATGGCTAGACGTCAGGTGAAGGGGCTAACGGATAGCCATATGGTGGTGACCAGACATCCAGCTAGATTTCAGGCTCAATGAATGATCAAATTCCATAACCACTTCTGCTCCAACACTTGTTCATCAATATGCAACAACAAACCTACAACAATAATTCACCTGTAGGAAACCTGAAACATAGCCATTAATGCTTTAAACCTGCAAAAAATCCATAAATGGCAGTAACCTGTAACTCAAATCAATACTCAATGCATACATAGAATATGGATCAGAATAACAATATTTGTATTATGCTTCAATAACAATTACAACATACAATGGTGATCTTAGACAAATTTTGTGCTCTCTCTGTCTATCTTTGATGCCCTAAAAATATTTGAAAAGGAGGTATTTATAGGGCTGGAAGTTGGTTATCCCAACCAACTTCCCCCAACTTCCCCAACCACTTATACAACCGAATCTACTAACTAATTTTCTAATTAGATGTCTAAATCTGCTAACTAGCCATCAGGCCACTAGCCCAGACGTTTGGCTATCATAATAGACGTCTGGCAGTCAGACCAAATGTTTGACGGCTAGTCTAGACATCTGATGGCCAGTCCAAACATCTAACTACCAGCCCAAATGTCTAACAAAACTATAAGTCTAGTGTCTGGCAACACTGGACGTCTGACTTACAAACTAGATGTCTGATGCCAACACTTAGAAAAAATTGCTCAATTATATTCAAAATTGTTCGATTACATTCAAAATTGTTGGAGGATGTGCCAGTCAGTCCTAGGGCTTAGAAATATTGTCTACATGAAGTCTCGTTTCAACAGTTTTCCCATTCTTTGAAATGTATCACATACCTTAAAATAGTTCTTGGCATTATGATAAAGGGTAGGCTACCATAGACCTACCAACAACACTTTCCTAGCTATTGCATCTAGTCCCTTATGACCTCCGACCAATCCCTCATGTGCCTCCTTCAGGGTTTGTTGCACTTCATATTCCATCACACATCTTCTTAGAATGTGGTCCTCCCCCATCTTGTATAGCAAACCTATAATCAAGGTAAAGGGTGTTGCTTTCATAATCACCTTCCGTTGCTTAACTACCACCATCTCCTTTGGCAACTCTCCTAATGATAAATATTCCCCTATATGTTTATACCACGCGAGCATCACACTTATCATGAATAACTATACATTGGGGAATTCATATGGTATTCCTCCTTATGTAGGTTCTCCTAAGTGAATCCTTAATAGTTGGTCCACTATCATGTGCTTCTTTATTGGTCTTTCTACCACTCAAAACATGAATTTCTATAAAATGATGAGCCATCTACTCATTCATCCATAGATCATAGGTTTGTTAATCAGGTACAACAATGTCTAATGATCTACATAGAAATAAAAAGGATTAGCCAATAAATATTGTTGATAATTTTGTATTGCATACACCATCCCTAGTGCTTTGTGCTCTGTTGTATTGTAGTTCTTCTTGAATTGAGACAATAACTAACTTGCGAAGTATATGGGCTGATCTAATACAAATTGGCCTTCTTGAGCCAATGCACAACCAATGGTGAAGTTTGAGGCATCTATGTGCACATGAATTTACTTCTCTCAATCAAGATAAACTAGGATAGGTGCCTTCACTAAGTGTTATTTTAAGCCCACAAAAGCTTCCTGGTGCTTCTTTGCTTATTGGAAAGGAACACCCTTGCATGTAAGAGCATATAGCAGATGAGAAGTTTATGCGTAATTCTAGATAAACCTTCTATAGTATCCCACTATTCCTAAGAAGATTTTCACTAAACTCACATCATATGGTTCTTCCATCAACAGTATGACTCATATTTTGTCTATATAGGGCTTCAAACCCTCTTGGAATATGATATGCCCTAGAAGCTTCCCATATGGTACCATGAAGATACATTTGCTAGGATTTAGTGATATCCAAGCTTTCCTACACAAGTTCATGCATTCATCCAATGCTTTCAAATGTTCTTGTGTCCTACCATAAAGAGACCAATTGTCTAGGAAGGCTTTGAAATTTCCTATGGATATCTTGTTGAATATGTGTAAGATGATTTGCTAGAATGTAGTCGATGCATTCCACAATTCAAATGACGTGCAATTATAAGCATATATCTCATTTTCTACTACACAGGTGGTCTTTAGCTTATCTTCCTCCATAATACTGATCTAGTTGTATCATGAGAATCCATACAAAAATGAATAGATCTCATGGCCCACTACTTCTAGGAGTCTGTGAATGAAATAGGGAAGGGATCCTTTATAGTTATGACATTGAGGCTTCAGAAGTCCACACAAATCCAGATTTTGTTTGCCTCCCTCTTCAAGGTAATCATAATTGGTGACACCCATTCACTTGTCATAACTTTAAATATGATGCCTACATCTAGAATCTTATCAATTTTAGTATTCATCAGAGCTAAGTATTTGGGATTTATCTTGTATGGTCACCTCCTCACCGATTTTTCAACTTAAATCAGAGAAATCTTGTGTACACAAATTTTTGGTGGAACTCCCTTCAGGTCCTTGTATGTCCAAGTGAAGACATCCTTATATTTTGAAATATTTTGAATGTTGTCACTTTTAGTACTAGATCCCAATTGTATCAATACTTGATCATATTTTCCTCACCATATTCTCCCAAATTCACCTGAATCATTCTAGGTCCTTCGTATTTAATGGACTCAGGTTCATTCATTACCTTTTGAACATCAATGGGGTGAGTTGGTTTATATTCGATGACTGCATCCCTCATAATATATTATACAATTTTTTTGGGAAACATCCATTTTTCTCAATTCATGTGATGTTGTGTTCCCATAAAAGCTATTTATTTCTAGTGGCATATTCCTATGTTGGAATTTCATTCCACTTTAATACCTCTTCTTCTTCTACTGTTGCTATCTGCTTCTTACTGCTTTCATACTTTTTTTGGTTCCTTCTTATCATCCTCTTGGAATTCATTTCCTACATTAATGCACAAAAATTGGGGAGAAAATATTTCATAGTCTTCTAACTGCCAGTGGAGTAAGCCTTTATCATTGTTGTGCTCATCCTCAGTGCATTCTTACAAGTGCAACAACCCTTCCTTGTTTGGTTCATATCCTGATTTTGCATCTAACGAAGAATTTCTTGAGTCATCCGAAGTTGCAATTTTTTGGATTATTGCTTGGTTCTTTAGATTAATCAAGTACTTATATATTGAGTCAAAATTGATTAGACATTTTTCGTAGGACTGCCCAAACTTCCGAACTCGTTTCGGCCATATCTCACTCATCCAGACTCGGATTGAGCTAAAATTTTGAGGGTAGATGCCTGAAAAACCCTAGAACGTCTCCACAAATTTTCATATCATTTGGAGCAACACAGATCCTAGCGCATCCCTATGTGTGAACGATATATTTGGCAAGCGGCTATGCGAGGGTTTCATCTGGGTTGAGTGCAAGCAGCTCCAGAGGTTGGTTTTTAGGGCCTTCGGGCCCTAGAGGCCAATATTTTTGTGGTTTATGCTCAATATTTTAGTAGGAAATGTTGCAGGGGATACAATATGGGTTAGAAATTTGTCTTTCAACAGATCATACTGTGAACTTGAGTGACAATGACTTCCAATTTGCTGCACAAAAGAAAAGTGAAAACCATACCTTTCCACGACGTCTAGGGCAAGGATTAAAGAGATCACGAAACAAGTTTCAAGTAGTTGATCAAAAAATGGCTCATATCTCAAGTGAATCTAGTGCTAAGGTGCACCCACAAAATAATTCTACTATGAAAACCCCTGTCAAGGGTAAGAATTTTGAAGACTCAGTCCCAAAAATGAATTTTAGGGATGCCCTTCATGGTGGACAGCCTCAACCCAATGCTAATATCAATATTAGGGCTTCCCATAAACCTCTAAGAATGCCTAATATTGATCCCAGGAAAATGGAGTCAGGATGTCTTAAAGCAGCTGATGGAACTCCTATTGTTAAGCTTGATATGGGTAACATTCAGACTGGCATTGAAGATTTGGAAAAAAGAGGACTAATTTGTCGGTTCGTGGGTTTTCGTCCGAGTCTATCTACTTTCAAAGTCTGGGCTGCAAAAAGCTGGAAAACTAAAGGTGAGTTACAAATCTCTATTTATCCAAATGGTTATTTTCTTGTTTTATTTGCTAATAATGAAGATAGAGAGAAAACTTTTCAAGGGGGTCCTTGGTTTTTTGGAAGGGCAGGGCTTTTCATGAAGCCCTGGCATACTAAATTTAAAGCCGAAGAAGAGATGCCTTCTATAGCTCCCGTGTGGGTTAGACTCTTTGGCCTCCCTATTGAATTTTGGAATCCTACTATTTTTTCTTCAATTGGAAACTCTTTAGGAACTTTTATGATGACTCGCTGATTGTACTCAAAATTTTGAACATATTATTTATGCTCGGATTTGTGTTTTAATGGATTTTGACAAACCCCTACCTAAAAATATCACATTACAATTTGGGGAAGACACTTGGGAGCAAGTAGTGGACTATGAGAACATTCCTTTTCATTGTAGAATTTGCCATGAATATGGTCATTTGGCCAGTGCTTGCCCAAATAAAATTCCTGATCAAAAGAAAGAAGATATAAACTCAACAGGTTTCCAAATACCTAAGAAGAAGAACACTAAAAAAAACCAGTTATGAAGGATCAATCAAAGTCATCTGCTAATATGTTTGAAATCCTTTCCACAAATGATGTCCCAAGTGAGGAAGAGGAAATAATGGAAACTGAAATCTTAGAAACACAATTTAAATATGAAGGGAAGAACTCGGAGACAAACCAACAAATCAAAGGTTTTCAACAGAAAAAAAGGAGAAAATTTACACAAGAAAAACAATATTTCAAATGTCAAAACTTCAAATAATGCAGGTCCCAATATAGACTCCGTTGAACCATCTAGTAAAATTTTGGCTGTGTACGAGCATTCTTCAAGGTTAGAAGCCATCTCAGATTCAATTGGAATAAGTCAAGAAACAGGGAAAAAAAATTGAAGATGGATTCTAATAAAAAAGTAGGTCGCAAGACCAATCAATATCATATGGTAAAAGAAGGTGAAAAGCTTGTAGAGGAAGGTAATATTAATGCCCTTCCCAAATTTTTTAGCCCTGGTATTAATGAAGATCATCACTTGGAATATTAGAGGACTCAAAGGGAGTCTTTCAAAACAAAATGAAATTAGAAGAATGATTCGGATAAATCATCCACATCTTGTTTTCCTTCAAGAAACAAAGATGTCAATGGAGGATATGGACTTAATTGCCAATAAAATTTGGCCAGCTGGAAAAGTGGTTTCCCTCAGTTCCCAAGGGACTTTGGGTGGCATTGCTTGTCTTTGGGACCCAAAAGAGGTAGTTATTCACCATATGGTTGGCAGTTGGGGTTTGTTGGCTATAGCTATTCAAAGTAGACATTCCAACCAGATTATGCTCTGCATTATTGTTTATGCTCCGACTTCTTTGGAGGAAAAAAGAAGACAGTGGAAGGATATTACTCATATTATCTCTCATTTTCCTAAAGCTTGGATCTTGATCGGAGGAGATTTCAATACCATCCTCTCTCTGGATGAGAAAAGGGGGGAAATAGAAATTTGGACAAAAGCACCGACCTCATGAGCGAATATATTGCAAACCTCCATCTTGTGGATATCCAACTAGATAATGGCCTTATGACTTGGTCTAACAGAAGGCAAGGCTTAGCTTGTATAATGGAGAGATTGGATAGGTTTTTGCTCTCTAAAAATTTCTTAATCCATGGTCACATTCCTAAAGTGAAGACTCTTAATAATGTTGGTTCGGATCATTGGCCGATCATGGTGGAAATGTGGAAAACCAATGTGAGTTTCTCTCCTTTTCATTTTCAATTAATGTGGCTTAGAGACATTTCCTTCAGACCTCATGTGCAACAATGGTGGAAGGAAGGTAAACCTAGGCATGGGACTAAGATGTTCTGTTTTGCCAAAAGACTGCAATACATTAAATCCAAAATCAAGACTTGGAACTGGAAAGAGTTTGGGGATGTTCATAAAAAAAAACATGAAGTTATTGCTCATCTTGAAAATTTGAATAAGAAAATCCATTTAGATGGCCTCATAGAGAAGAGAAGTGCAGATGAAATTAAACTCACAACTCAGTTTAGAGGAATGGGAAAAAAGAGAAGAAATCTTATGGAAGCAAAAATCTAGAATTCAATGGCTCAAAGAAGGAGATCGAAACACAAATTTCTTCCACAAATCTCTTCTAGCTCGAAGATCTCACAACTTTATTTCTTCCTTAAAATCAGATTCTGGAGATGTTGTTTATACTTGGGATGGCATGAACTCTATTGTTGTTGATTACTTTTCCAATATTTTTGCTGCTACTCCTCTTGACTCAACTTCTCAACATAATGTTCTTCAAGCAATCCCTTCTCTTATCACTTCTGAGGAGAACTCTATTTTGACTGCTCCTGTTACTATCAATGAGCTTCAACAAGTAGTTTTTAAAATGCAAAAAGGGAAAACCCCAGGTCCCGATGGTTTTCCTATTGAGTTCTACCAAGAGTTCTGGGATATCCTTCATGTTGATTTATTAGAGGTGGTGGAAGAAGCCAGGAAAGCCAAAGAAATTTTGAAGGTTATCAATAAAACTTATATTACTCTTGTTCCAAAAGCTCAAGAGGTTGATCATATCTCAACTTTTAGACCTATTGCTTTATGTAATGTTCTTCTCAAAATCATTACTAAAATCATGGCAGAAAGGTTGAAGCCTCTTTTGCATAAGATTATTTCCCCAGAGCAAGGGGGTTATGTGGAAGGACGTCAAATAGTAGATGAGATAGTTCTTGCTCAAGAAGCCATCCATTCCATGGATATGCAAAATTCTCCTTCCATGTTCATTCGGTTAGACTTATCCAAAGCTTATGACAGAGTGGATTGGCACTTCCTTATCAAAGTTTTGAGGCAATTTGGTTTCTCTAAGGATTGGATGGATTGGATTATGGGATGTATCTCTTTAGTTTCCTACTTAGTTCTTATCAATGGTAGGCCTTCTCAGTATTTCCTAGCTTCCAGAGGTATTAGGCAAGGTGACCCGCTATCCCCTTATTTATTCATCATTCTTGTTGAATGCTTGGGTAGGACTATAACCAAAAAGAGGGAAAACAAAACCCTTGAGGGAGTTACCATTGCTCATGGAGCTAGACCTATCTCTCATCTTCAATTTGTGGATGACTCTACTCTTTTAGGTAAAGCTACAGTTAAGGAAGCTTCTAATATTAAGCAAATCATTAGCTATTTTTCTAAGGCTACTGGGCAGTTGATCAATGAAGACAAATCTAAAGTTATTTTCTTTCACTGCTTTTCTAGACAGGAATCCATGGTCTTGGATAAATTAAGATATAAGAAGACCTCTCTTCCAATCACTTATTTAGGTATTCCCATAAATATTCAAAGGCAGAAAAATAAATATTGGAATTGGTTGTTGGACAAAGTCAAGAAGAAAATTGGAAAGTGGACCAACAAGTGGCTTTCTTCGGGGGTAGAATCACCTTGGTAAAATCAGTCCTTCAAGCTATTCCTATTTATGTTTCTTCCATTTTGAATATCCCAAAGGCTGTTCTTCGAGAATTGGATCAAATCAGTCATCGTTTCCTTTGGAGTGGTACTAAGGAGAAAAGAAAATGGGCCTTGGTGAAATGGGATACTTTATGTCTTCCTAAGAGTGAAGGGGGGTTAGGATTCCGGTCTTCAATTAATAACAACAAAGCTTTAGCTGCTAAATTATATTGGAGGATGTTGCATAACCCCAATGCTCTTTGGGCCAATAATCTTCGTGCTAAATATGCTGAGAACAAAAGTCCTGAAGACCTTGTTCGCTATCAACTTCCTACCAAAGGTTCTCCCATTTTAGCAGTTCTTAAGACTGGTGAGGATTTGATAAAGAAAAAATTATTTTGGATCATTCATAATGGTCAACATGCAAATTTTTGGATAGATTCTTGGGATGGTCACAAGCCTTTGATAACTCAGTTTCTCGATTGGAGGCCTTGGATGGAGGAGCTTCACCGAGCTAATTGGATAAAGGTGGCTAATTACTATCGGTACCATACCGGTAATTCAAAGGTTGGTAGATATTGGATCCCTATTGAGGACTGGCCTATTCAAATCCTAGAAAGGCAAAGACAAGATATCCAAGGCATCCTTCATATGAGATCCCTCTCTTGGTCCCATGAAAAAGATTGTTTTGGATGGAACAACACTACTAAGGGTGAGTATTCAGTTGCTCAAGGTTATTTGACCTTATGCCATAATAATCCCAACCATTCTTCTGACATATTTTCTCGATTGTGGGCTCAAAATCTCTGGCCTAAGGTGAGGTTCTTTAATTGGATTTTATTGCATCGTAGGGTGCTTACTGGTGAGCAACTTATGAAGCGTGGTTTTCATGGCCCTTTTAGATGTGAAATGTGTGAAGAGAATGTAGAAAATATCAACCATATTTTTATTGAGTGTACTTTAGCCTCTGAGCTATGGAGGAGAATGGCCACTTTACTTGGCTTACAAGTGGTCCAATTTTTTTACTTTTGAACAACTTTGGAGGGATTGGCCTAATCAAGAGGGTGTTGATCATTTTATTAGGCAGTTAGTTTGGATGGGTTCTACCATTCTTCTTTGGAATATTTGGAATGAAAGGAACAACCAAATTTTTAATCAAGATAGGAAGGATATTCACTATATTTGGCAAAAGACCATAGCCAACTTAGTTGAATCAGTCCATCAACTCCTTAATCACCCCCAAAACTCCCACCAAATATGGGATCAAGTGATGCAAATATTGAAGATTAAACCTTCTAAGGGCAACCAACTTAAAGGGAATGTGAGTATTAGTAAGATGGATAGGACTAGAAATTGGCAACCTCCTCCTAAGGATTTTGGAAAAGTCAATACCGATGGAGCCTCTAGAGGGAACCCTGGAAAAGCCAGTGTGGGAGGAATTGGTAGACTTTCAGATGGCTCCCTGGTTTTTACTTTTGCTGAGAATTTGGGTATTCTTTCCAATAACCTTGTTGAGGGGTATGGTATCCTCAGAGGTCTTCAGGAGGCTACTAAGGTTGGATGGGAAAAGGTGTTAGTTGAGTCTGACTCTCAACTTATGATTAATCTCTTGAAGACTCCTTCTAAGAATCATAAGGTGGATTGGAGAATAAAAAGAATTATTGAGAAGATTCAGTTAATCCAGATGGGATTTTTGAAAGTTGATTACAATCATGTGGTTAGAGATCAAAACAAGAGTGTTGATGCTTTAGCTAATTGGGCTTTGGACAAAGGTGATCTTACTTGTTATGGCCACCCTCCTATATGGTGGGCTTCTCAAATTAGGGAAGCTCTTCTTTCTATCATTTCTTTGGATGGCTCCAGTTCTGAAGGTACCTAGTTTCTTCTTGTTTTTTTTTTGCTTCTCTTTGGTTCATTCAATTTTTTTTAGTTCCCTAGCTCATTCTATTCTTTATTTTGTTTCCTCTATTGATTCTTGCCTTAATAGTCTTCTGGTCTAGATAGGTCATTGTTTTGTTCATTTTTTTTCTTTTTTCTTTTTTGTTTTTTTTGTTTAGTTTTTTAAGGTGGGTGGGTTCTTTTGTTTTGTTTTGTTTTTGTGTTCTTTGTGTTGTTTTTTGTTGTTCTTGTGTTTTTGTTGTTTTGTTTTTTTTTATGTTTTTTGTTATTGTTCTTGTGTTTTTTTCGTTCTTGTTCTTGGGTTTCTCTTTGTTTGTGTTATTTCGTGTTTTTATGTGTGAGTGTTTTCTATGTATTTTGTTTTTGTTTATTGTCTGTTGTTGGTTGTTTTTTATTTTTATTTTTATTTTTTTTTAATTTTTTAGGTTTTGGTTGTGTTTATTTTTCATGTTTTTTTGGGTTATGTCTTTGTAGTGTTCTGTTGTTTTTGTCTTGTTTGTGTTTTGTTATGTGGTTCTTGTGTTTTTCTATGTGGTTTGTGTTGTGGTTTCTTTTATCTTATTGTGCGTGTTTGGTTGTGCTTTTGTTTTTGACACACTCAAGGAGCATGTTTTTTATTTTATTTTATTATTTTTGTTGTTATTTACTTATTTTTAAATTGGTTTTGTGTGTTTGTTTGCTCCTTGAGTATGTCAAAGGTGGTAGGCCAGGTCCGAGTCCCGGGCATTTTTGGCGGAATGGATACCCCTGCCTCCTTGGGTCTTACCCGAAAGTGGCATCCCTTTTGGGATGTTTTCCACAAATAAAAAAAAAGTACTTATATTGGACTTTTTTGAAGGTCAAATGCTCCTCCCAATTGTGGT
This sequence comes from Wollemia nobilis, assembly GCA_028583015.1. Taxonomy (NCBI): domain Eukaryota; kingdom Viridiplantae; phylum Streptophyta; class Pinopsida; order Araucariales; family Araucariaceae; genus Wollemia; species Wollemia nobilis. The sequence goes on from JAQPPZ010017235.1 coordinate 23,220,010, forward strand.
TTACTTTCACCATTCGTAACCACCCACATCCTAGCAATGCATCATATGTTGGTTTCTGCATAGCAATTATAAAGAAATCCAATAGAAATTCTTGTTCCGCTATACATACTTTTTGGCTCATTAGGAAGCCTATTATCTCGATGTCGTAGTGATCAACTTCATATAGTTTGAAATTTGGAGATATCAATGTTGGTTGGCCAATACTATGCCACGTTATTTCTAGCATCACATTCACGCTTGATCCTCCATCAAAAATTACCTGATTCAACTTATGGTCCAATATCTCCATGTGAACCAAAGTTGGCTTCTTTTCTGCCTTGATCATAAGTATCATTGGATTAATGAATTGACCTTGCTTTATGTTAGATAACTATCGGGTTTCTTTTTTGCTCTTTATTTTTATTACTTTTCCAATCATAGTATATAATTATGGTACTATATTGAATTGCTACTTTCACTTCCACCATCGTATTCAATACCTATGTCACCAAGCCTTTTACTAATGCTTTCTTATCATTTGTGATCTCCACTTTATTTAGAGCTTTCTCTAGAGCTAGTCTTTCCTATTTTTCCTTATCTAGTTTTGTCCTTATCAATTCTTGCGCTTCTTGCCATCTTTCTTTCTCCTTGGTAGGATTTGGATACTATTCTATCTTCCTAGCTTGTACTCTTATTACTAATAGGAATTCATCTTCCCTTTCTACTATTGTACTCACTTCACCTATGTTAATCCAATTTACATTCTGCATGTCACTCAAACTCACCTTATTTGGGTAATTCATCTCCTTGTGGTTCCTTGATCCACACCACCTACTCATTTGGGTAGCACTACTACCACCAGTATTGCTCGTATTTTGAGGTTTGGGGTAATTCTTCACAAAGTGGCCCCATTCTTGGCAATTTTGATATTAGATAATTGGTCTTCCTTCAGAGTCATATTGCAGTCGACTCTGCCCTCCTTGTATTCCACCTTGGCGGTTGTGCCTATATATGTTTTTTGTTGCACCTTGTCCATTCCTTGATGTATTTGGTCGATCTCCTTGCTGGATTGTCAAGGTCTAGTGTCTTTCTCCCTTCAAGTTAAATGGGAAATCTACTACTGGATGTCCGACGAAATCACATATGTTGCAATACATGTTATTTGAGGAATTGATATTTGTATGTCCTTCAATTTTATAATTAGAACACCAAATATATTTTCTATCTTTTTGCCCTTCTCCTTTGACTTCTTTCATGATTTTATCAAATTCATTTTGAAAGGAATGTATTGCACTTTGGACTTTATCTTCTACATCACTATCGAAATCATCGCACATTGGCTATCCTTCGATCCCTGCAATTGTTTACTTGGCTTCTCTTTCTAAGTTCTTTGCTTTCTCAAGAGCTTCAATGGAAGTGGGTACTACCTTCATTGTATTTTAGTATTTATACATTAATCCATCCAAAAACCAATGTTGTACCATCCCATCAGTAGGTGGTATATCCATTTTGTCTATTAACTGCTTCAATCTCTTATTACAACTTTTAACATCCTCATCTAGTTTTTGCTTTATTACAAAGATCTCAGTAATATTATCTGTATCAACCCTCAATGGTTGGAATTCTATAAATGATTCCTTTAGAGGGGTCCACTATGTGAATGGTTGCACATTTTGTTGATTTAGATACCAATCCATAGCTATTCCTCGCAAGGTGGTTAAAATTAATTGCAACCTCTCCGTATCTTGCGTTACCCCATTAGGTCCCCAAATGTTTACGAAAGTTCCTTTATGATGTGCTAGATCTTCTTTTACTTACTCAGTGAAGTGTGGGAATTTCTATTTTCCCACTTGGTTAGAATAATTTACCATTGGGACTATCCCACTAAGCATACTTTTGGGTGGTAGTCAGGGTGGAGTTCTATTTAACTCCCTTTATGCTGTTGATGGTGCAAAATCTGGATCAAATAACCTTCTTGCTAGCTCTTGTGAGCCTCTACTTCATGATATCCTTCGTGAGTAAATGAGATGTGTTTTTGGTCTTCCTCCCCATAAAAATATGCATGGTTGCTACGTTACAAAACTTCCTCCTTCTGTATCCACCAACCAACTCCTCTCCACTGGTTCAAGTGTTACCATCCACTCTTCAATTCTAGTGATAGGCACTTTCCCTACTATTTTCTCTTCACCTTCTACTATCACTAGCAGTGTCTCTACTCTTGGATTCCCATATTCTATAGGATTCCATACTATTTCCATTTTGGGTTGTGAAACTTTATCTTCTATAGGATTCCACACTCCTTAGTGGTATTGTGCTCCTTCCTCTTGTACCCTATGTCATTCACTTCTTTGCATTATCACATATACCTCTTGACCCAAAGTTTGATTTAGGCAGTGACACCAAATATAGATAGGGGTGAGTACTTTCCCAAGATGAGGGAATGACAAGAATTCAGGAAGAATTGATTGTATTTGCTATAAAACTTGGCATGTTGGTTAGCCTTAGATGGATAAGTTTTAGTAGACGTCTAGGCTAGATGGGTAATAGTGTAAACATGTAACAAAGCTAGACATGTAAGAATTCAAATGTCTAGATGATATGGCTTAGACGAATAGTCGGCTAGATGAGAAGTCGACTAGTATAGACTTCACATGCATGTAAATGTCTAGGACAATAGACGTCTAGGTAGTGCAGGCGGGTAGACATCTCAAGAACTAGACGTCTAGGACAAATAGTGCAACTTTTTAGATGTCTTAAGTAGTGTACGTCTAGGATGTGTTCATCAACAAGTCTAGAGGGATAGGCGTAGAAGTCTAACAGTTAGGCTTAGACAAATAGACCTAGATATCAACTGTTCACACATTCATTATTCAGCCTGCAAATAACTTATCCTCATTGTTCCTTACAATTGCACAATAAAAAAACAACACAACCTATGACACTCTATCTCATACCAAGCATTGATCAATGCCTGCAAAACAACAATATGCTCATGATGCAATCACACATGACACACACATTCTATAATAACTCTTGTTGCACAATAGATCTGCATTTATGGACAAGTATGGATATCTTACAAAAATGAATAGGGGGTACTTATAGGTAAGTCTAGGTGGTTACTGCAACCAACCTAGCTCAATCATCCCAACTTCCCTATGTTAACACTTAAAGCATAACAATTAGTCTTAGACATCTAACTCAACTTGTCTAGACATATTAACTAATATAGACATCTTAACTAATCTAGATGTCTTAAAAATTGATGGCTAATTTTATCCTTTTGTGCATTTATATTAATCAGTCTATAAAAACGTTATGACGACTGATTTTACATTGCAAAATACATTATCAAAATTATTGTACATAGTCAAAATTGTAGTTCTTTAGTAGACATTCCATCAACTAGTTCGGTATATTAATTCTTCTTTGAACTATTGTCCACATGGTACTATTATTTAATAGAATTACCATTATGTTCAAGGACAAGCTGCTTGAGCATATGGAAAAAAATCTACTCTCTAAAGCTGATCCTTCCTCGCTATGGATATTTATCCTTAACTCAAAGGTTTAAATTTCTTTGGCTATACCTTGTTCAAATTCATCTAATTTCACTCATCTTAGTTCTTCCATTCTATTTGTTTGCTACATTGTTTCTTCTAATTATTGAACAACCTGTTTTCTTAATCTTGTATTATACATTTACAGAGTTTCATATTCCTCTTGTAATTGCTGCAATTTTCTTATCATTTGTTGTAAAATTTTAGATTTTTTTGGTTTTTGTGGCTCATCTCCACTTCCTTCATTCTAAGTTTTATCCTTAGATCCCCTCATGTCTGAATATCTTCCTTGCAATGCAACATTGATTAGAGTTTGGAATTTCATCTCTTCTTATCTAGGAATCTCACATAAACCTAAAACCTTCTTCATTTTTTTGGTCCAAGTTCCAATTCCATTTTTTCAATTGCAAGCTCTCTCCCTATCCTAAATAACCATTATAAGTTCATTTGCTTGTCTTTCCAAGTTGCATCTGGATTGGAATATCCACTAGGTTCTCCTCATTCATAGAACTGTATTCCTTGACGTGGTGTTTATGTCGATCTTCCTAAAGTTTCTCCTTGCAATGATTCCAAGCTAATCATATTCACATGTGCCTTCACTTTATATGGTTTCACCTCAGAATCATTCACCATTTTGGGACATACTCTCCCATTCAACTTCTTAAGTCGGACAACCCAATTTTTTGACACTTCTTCCTTGGAAGAGCCCAGGCCATAAGGTCTTCAAATTCCCTAGATTCATCTCCCTTTTTCCATTGAAATTAAGCACCAAGTCACCCATCATTAAGTTCAACTTTCTTAGGCTCTTATCGTGCCATAATTTCCTTCAACTTAGTGCAATATTTGTTGTCCATTAAGTCATAACCCACTTTTCTTCTAGTTGCATGAGTGTTGTGAACCTCTCCTCTAGGCTCTATTCGTTGATCAAGTAGTTATCCACTGCTACCCTCAAATTAGGTACTAGGAATTCCATCGGAAACACAACCTCCTATTTGTACATCAACTAGAAGGGTGTGTTGTTTGTTGTTGGCTTGAAGTTTGTCTTATATGCCTATAATATTGCTAGCAATAACTCTTACCAATAGGCTCCTTCCAATCCACATATTTTATACATTATGGATACTAGAACCTTATTCATTACCTCAATCTATCCATTATATTTGGGATAATATGGGCTAGGAAAAGAATGAAAGATACTAAATTTTATTGTAGTTCAATCTTATTGATAAACTATTCTCTCCTATCACTTGTAAATTATAGAGGGATCCCAAATCTTGTAATGACTTGATCGTACAAGAAATGGTTTGTAGGGAAATATTTATTGTCCATTAAGCCATAACCCACTTTTCTTCTAGTTGCATGAGTCCTCCTCTAGGCTCTCTTTGTTGATTAAGCAATTCTCCACTATTATCCTGTACTAGGAATTCCACCAACACTACAGTCTCCTATCTATACATCAATTGAAAGGGTGTGTGGTTTATTTTTGGCTTGAAGGTTGTCTTGTACACCTAAAAGACTACTAGAAATTACTCTTCCCAATTGGATCCTTCCACTGCATATATTTTATACATTATGGCTACTAGGACCTTATTCATTGTCTCAGCCCATCCATTAGATCTGAGATAATACAAGCTAGACAAAGAATGAAAGATCTTGAATTCCGTGGTCAAGTTCTAAATAATATCATTGATAAAATATCCTTCCTTATCATTTGTCAATTGTAGAGGGATCCCAAATCTTGCAATAACTTGCTCATACAAGAAATAGCTTGTGTTACTTGCAAAATTGTCTAGTAGAGCTCTTACTTCCACCTATTTTATTAAGTATTTAGTGGCCACTATGATATATTGGCACCTCCTCCTTTTGCTTGTTTTGAGTGGTCCAAAATAGTCCAATTTCCATATATCAAAGAGTTCCCATGGTTGATAAGGGTACAATGGCATGAAGTTTATTTTTAACAACTTCCTTGTTCTTTTGCAAGGATCACATGCTTTAACATGCTCCTTGGCATCGTGATAAAGATTAGGCCACCATAATCTAGTCAACAATACTTTTCTTGCTATTGCATCTGGTCTCATATGTCCTCTAGCTAGTCCTTCATGTGCTTCCTTCAATTTTACTTGTATTTCCTCCTCCATGACACATCTTCTCAGGATTTGGTTTGGTCCCAAATTGTACAAGAAGCCTACAATAATTGAAAATAATGTCACTTTAACAATTATCTTGTGCTTTTCAAACACTGGCATCTCCTTTGGAAGCTCACTTGTGAAAAAATATTCCCTGAATTGTTTATACCATGTCAGTACTACACTTATTATGAACAAATGTGCATCTCGTCTAGCATTCCTCCTTGTGGAGATTCTCCTAAGTAAATCCTTGATAGTTGATCCACTACCATATGTTTCTTTCTTAGTATCACCACCAATCCAAATACTAACTCTTGTAATATGGTGATCCACCTACTCATTCACCCATATATCATAGGTTTGTTGATCAAATAAAACAATACCTAGTGATCTACCTAAAAAGCAAATGGGTTGGCTAGCAAGTAATGTCTAAAATTTTGTACCACATATACCATCCCCAAGGCTTCTCTTTTCGTAGTTTTGTAGTTCTTCTCCACCCTTGATAACAATTAACTTGTAAAATATATGGTTTGGTCATGCCTAAATTGCCTCTCCTAGGCCAAGGTGCATCCAATAGAAATTTGATGCATCAACATGGACATAAAACTCCTTATCCCAATTTGGAAATACCAAAATCGGTATGCTCACCAATTTTACCTTCAATTCTTCAAAGGTCTTCTGATTTTCCTCTGTCCACTTGAAAGGAATGCTCTTGTTGACTATGGTGTTAATAATTTATCACAAACAATTTTCCTTAGATAAATTTTATGATCCTCTTTCAATTTCTCAACAAAAAATATTTTTCTTCATGTTTCTACATGTTGACTAGATTAATTTTATAAAGGTCTTGTTAGGTGGCTCAAACTTAGAGTAAAAAAACTAACATGAGGACAATAAAATTAAGTAGCCAAGACTTTATAATATATTTTCTTCAATTATTTGTCGATTCATTTAGACTAATTATAAAGGAATTTACAAAGCAATCCAATACATTAGTAATCATGTGGCTCCACAATCTAATTTAAGATTTAATATTGCAAATGAACTTTAAATAATTATGCACATCAAATTTGCAAATGAATGTAATAATCATAACTAAATTTTTTGAGGTGTATGTATGCTCATATTTAAACATTCCAAATATAATATTAAGTCATTAGTTCTATAAATATTTTCATACTAAAAAAGATACGAGTCAGAGATTGAAGTATGCCTTAATTCATGTTCTTAAGAATAAAAATAAGTATATTGCATGGGTCTAACAAGTAGGAACTAGTCAAAAAAATAGATGAGGGTTACAATCACTCACTTGTGGATAGTCTATGCAAACAAAACTTGTAGTTCGAAATCTCTTCTTTTCTTGGCCATCATATTCATTGTTTCTCTTTTTCTCTTTGTATTTGTTGTTTTCTTTATCTTTTTTATTTTCTTGATATTCTTTGTCTTGACCATCTATAGCTATTGGATCTTCATCATTAAAATATTTGGAACTCTTTATTTCCTACAATATCAAAACCATGTATTGTGACATTGCTTCAAAAACTAAAATTTCAAGATAAAGAAACATAAAAAAGAAAGAAAACAAACTCGACACATAAGTTAAACTATTTTAGCAATAAAAAAATTCAAGATTTTTTAAATTAAAAAGATAAAATAAAAATTGTTCCATCACTACTCATTTAGAAACATAGAGAAAAGACCATAAAATTAGAAACATCAAACATCATCTTTAGTAATGAGATAAAATAAACTTGTTGGTTAACGAATTCGGGTTTATGTAATGAATAAAATATTCAAGGATCCTAGGATTGATCTTGTGCAAATATATTTAGTAGATTTGCATGCTTTACATTCTTTTGGATGATGGTGGTCCAACAAAATTACATAGAACTTTCCATAATTTGTGTAATAATTGTAATATTGAACAAATGATCTATAGGGGATGTATTAGGACTCAACAAGATAGTGTCTAATGAGGAGAATAATATTTGTTTCATAGAAAATAAAAGTACAACCTCTTTACGATATTCCATTTTAATTATGTTATCCCGCTCAAGAATGTGCAGAATGCTTCGAAGTTGTTTAATACTTATGCATAAATCATTAGCCAAATCTTCTTCTTTAATCCATTGTACTCTGTCATCCAGTACAAACATTCAAAAAATATGATATCAATCCAATAGATATGTCAATAGATCCTCTTCAATCAATAATCTAGCCATTTTGACTTTATATCTAACAAAATACTATTAATATCTCAATTTTCATGCTAGTATAGTTGAAATAAAATAAAATAAAATAAATGTCTAGCATATAACTCAAATATCCAATAATATTATCCACTTATCAACAATGATTTGATAGGAAAATACTTTAAGATATTCTATATTCTAAATCAATAATAAAAAACCCAAAATGGTTATAGACAGAGAAATTGCATAAGCATCAATTTTCTTCATTTGACCATTGATTGGATATGTAATCTAATATTTTCAAAGTTTAATTCAAGGTGATTAAATAATATTTAACATAAGCATCAATTTTCTTCATTTGACCATTGATTGGATAGAAATCTAATATTTTCTAAAGTTTAATTCAAGGTGATTAAATAATATTTAGTCTTATTATTGAACGCCTTCTTAGATATTTCTATCCATGTAGATATGTAAAGTTAGCATCTTATCTATAGACTTAAATATGAGGAGAAGCAAGGGCTAACAATCACAATATGCATGAAACATGAATTCATCTAGACTAGTACCTTTAGTTCAAAATTTTAGTAAACAAATAACATAATGTAGTAGTTTCAAAAGAACGAACATGACACATAATGGATCAACTGTGAGCTGAGGAAGGTGGGATTATAGGAATGCATTTGAGGTGCGAGCTACTACAGGTGGAGGCAAGGATGTCAATGTCATAGAGTAAGGCTTTTGGATTTTTTATGGGCTTAAATACGCCAAACAGAGTGATGTAAGAGGATTTTCGTGGAAAATTTTGAGCAGCAGTGTTAGAGGGTTTATGTGGAAAAAATCTAAGCAACAACATTCGAGGGTTTTTTCAAAAAAATTAAGCAACGATGTAAGAGAATTTTTGTGGAAAAATTTTGGAGGTTTTATGTTGAAAATATCTAAGCAACGACATTTGAGGGTTTTATGGAAAAATTGAGCAGCAACATAAGAGGATTTATGTGGAAAATTTTGAGCAGCAACGTTAGAGGATTTCTATGGAAAACATATGAGCAGTGACATCTAGTGGTGTTGTGGAAAAAATTGAGTGATGTAAGAGGATTTTATGAAAAAAACTGAGTGGTGGTGTAAGAATATTTTTAAGGAGGAGAATGTTTGTTGGAGGTTGCCACCACTACCGCACTAGGTTGTAGTTGATCCATCATCATCACTACCCGATAATAGTTGAAGACCTATCTGTAATTTTGATGAAAGCTCAAACTATGAAGGAGGTATGCATTCATATTTATTACATTTAAATTTTCATTGGAAGAATTTTATCGATTGCAATTATGAAGCACATGCAATGAAGCTAGGGTTTGCAAAGTGAAGCACAGAGGAATTAATTCGAAGGGATGAAAGAATTTGTTTTTCTAGGGAGGAATATTTCTTTGCATGTGAAAAACTGTTCGAAGAATTTTGTTTGGCCAGAACTATGGAGTGCACACATTAAAGCTAGGGTTTACAAGTGAAGCATAGAGAAAAGTAAAAAATACAAGAAGTGGTAGTATTTTATTTTTCCTTAAACTAAAATGTGCTCAAATATATTCATGTGAATAAAATGAAGGTGGATCTAGTTCTTGACTAATATATTAAAAAATGACACAAGAAGTACATCATTTTTTTAAAATAGAAGTGTGCTCAAATTTGTTCATGTGAAGAAAATGAAGGTTGGACAACTAACTTTCTAGATTCAAAGTATGCAAAAGTATAATTTGGAAAATTGGTTTCTTGTTTTTTGATGGAGAATGAAAAGGAATGTTTGGACTTCTTAGAGGACCCATTTGAGGGGCAACATATTTTTTCAACTCCAAGGGCCAAGGGTACCATTTTTGAACAAGACTTAGAAGTTGAGAAGTGGGGGTCCTTGGGATTTTTGAGTGATCAGAATAATACTGCAGGTAATCAGATTTTAGTGGACAAAGGGGAGTCTATGTCAAAATGTTAGACTAGGCCAATTTTCCTATTGATTGCTCATTCCCAGTTGTCTCAAAACACTCTACTCAAGTGGGTCTAATGAATGAGCAAGAATTTCATTATGAGGAAGAAAAACTTGAGTAGGTTCCAAACAACCTAAACTCACTTTGTCAGATAGAGTTTCCTTTGTTTGGTTTAGGTTTTATTGATAAAATTCTTGATTTGGAGGCCCTAAGTAGAGTCGATCTAAAATTTCAATCACCACAATATACAACTCCGGTTACTAAAGTGTGTAAGGTACAAAAAGTGGTTAAAAAGAGAATTTCAAAGATAAAAAAGGTACTTGGGGAAGACTTGAGGATGGAACAAGTTTTGGAGTTTTTGGGGAAGGCCCTCATTGGAAAGTTTCATGGACATCAAATAGTTGATAATACACTAAATGAGTGGTTGCAGAAGGTATGGGTCCCAATATTAGGATATGGACCAATTTTTCACTTACTTTTTAGAGGATGGATATGTTTCCTTTTTTGATCTGAGGAAGATGCACAAAAAATTCTGGGAGGTCATTGGTATTGGGGGTCTTATTTTTTGGCTTTGAAGGCTTAGAAGGCTTGCTTGGAGTTTTTGGGGAAGGCCCTCATTGGAAAGTTTCATGGACGTCAAATAGTTGATAATACACTAAATGAGTGGTTGCAGAAGGTATGGGTCCCAATTTTAGGATATGGACCAATTTTTCACTTACTTTCCAGAGGATGGATATGTTTTCTTTTTTGATCTAAGGAAGATGCACAAAATATTCTGGGAGGTCATTGGTATTGGGGGTCTTATTTTTTGGCTTTGAAGGCTTAGAAGACTTGCTTTAATCCTAGGACTGAAGTTCTAGAAGAATACCAATCTAGGTATGGTCAGAAAGAGCTTTGAAAGATATTGGATATTCATTAGGTAAAACCTTGGATATAGATATATCTTTCAAATCTACTATTTTTTGGTCTGTAGCTCAGGTTTTGGTTGATATGGATATCAATGAAGACTCACCAGACTGTATGAATATAGTTATGGGGAATACAGTTCATAATCAAATATTGGATTATTTGAAGATTACTTTTAGATGTGTTCATTGTCATTTTTATGGACATATTGATAAGGAATGTTCTCAAGATTTCACACAAAAAGTATGGAGGAGAAAAAAAATTACTAGTGGGGATTTCAAGTTAGCTAACAAAAATCAAGAGATAATTATTTTTTAGAGCTGAATAGTGCTCCCTAATTTGGGACAAACAAACAAAAAGAATGTTGTTGAACCTAGAACCAAAACTCTAGAGAAGGAGGAAGAAATTTTGGACCTAGCTTTTTCTTCATTTGACTATTCACAAGTTGTTAGAGAAGGAGACATATTCATAAAGAAAACTATGAAAAAATTGGAACCCAATATTTTTAAGTTTGTTCATCATATATCTAAGACTTATGACAATTACTTTCCAATACATGAGAAGAATATGGACTTAGGTAATAAATAACTTTGTACACTACCTTATGAATCTTTGAAGAAAAGTCCCAGGGGTAAGGAATTTTCTAAGATTTTGGACAATGGATCGGTAACCTCAAACATATTGAATAGGGATTGTGATCCAAATATTTCTACTATTGGAAGAAGTCTTAGTGACCTATTAGGTGAATCTTCTAGGGAGGTATCTATTTTAGGGGATGATTTGGAGATAGGTTTCCCTTGTAGATATTTGTTGTGTTCTAGAAAAAGGGAATCTGAGCTAAAAACTCGTGCAGTGTTTGAAAGGTTGGGATTAGGCCTGGAGCATATAAAGAAATCTTCCACTACTTCAGTAGGTAGAAAATCATTTTTCTTTCATGCACAAGAGAAGGATTTGAGGGAAATTTAGTAGGGTAAAAAATATATATATATCAAAGGGGTCCTTAGAGTGGGACAAAACCCCTCTAAGATGTTTAAAGTATCTTGTTATCCCTTAATATTCGAGGTCTTTGTAGTCCCTCTAAAATACTTGCTTTAGCTAGGTTGGTGGAAATTAATAATCCGGATGTTATCCTTCTACAAGAAACCATGGGGGCAAGTACAAAAGTCATTGGAGGGTTAAGTAAATTGCTTAGGGACCGAGATTTCTTGGCTCTAGATGCTATCAAAAATTTAGGGGGTTTTTTGATTGGCTAGAAGAAATTAATATCTTTAGTTAATTCTTCCTTTATGGTTTCAGGTTTGTGGACACAATTATTTTTTAAAGATTTGGGTTTGAGGTTATCAGTAATTAATTTGTATGGTCCATATGAAATAGACAGGTCTTCCAGGAAGATTTTTCTCCCAAAGGTATGTTAGGGATGAAAGAGTTATTATTGGTGGGGACTTAAATTTTACTATGAATAGAAGTGAGGTATGGGAAGAATCTGCAAGACTTGATAGACTTGAAAATTACTTCAAGCATAAGATTGAAGAAGCTGGTTTAATTGATTTGGAACCAATAAAATTAATGCCTATGTGGAGAAATAATAGAGTTGGGGAAGTTGGGATCTCAAAGAGGTTGGAAAAATTTTTGATCTCAGAGTCATTATATAATGAAATAGATAGAAAATGATCATGGGTTGAGACTGGAGGTGGCTCAGATCATTCTCCCAAACTTCTTCAATTAGAAAATCAAGATGCAAAACCTGTCATTCCTTTTAATCTCAATCCAATTTGGTTGGAGGAAGAATATTTTTAATAATTGATTAAAAAAGAATGGATTGGCTATGACCAAAGTTCTAGGTCATCAACAAGTTTTCAATTTGTTTTTGCTTTAAAAAAATTAAAGGGAGTTGTGTCATCTTGGATTGTAGTTAAAAATAAGAGTATGGATAGAGATCTCAAGTTGGTGGAGAAGGAAATTTCAAAAATTCATAAAAATAATGAGGTTGGTTTGTTTAAAGAGGAGGAGAAAAAAATACTGTTTGAACTAGAAAGTAAGAAGAACAAATTCTTGGAGTGGAAGGAAGCTGAATGGAGAATGAAAAGTAGAGCTGTATGGTTAAAAAAAGGGGATGAAAATACTAAGTTTTTTTATAATTTTTCTAATCATAGGAAGAAGGTTAACACTATTTGGGAGATGCAGAATGAAGAAGGGGCTCTCGTTAGGAGTTTTACTAAGCTAGTAGATTTGGTAGTAAAACATTTTCAAACAATCTATAAAGAACATGATAGAGTCAATATTGGAAATTTTTTAAATTTAACTACTTTATTCCCTAGTTTTGTGATAGAGAAGTACATTAAGTTACTTATGAAAGAGGTCACAAAGGAATAACTGAAAGCTATCCAAACTTCTTTCAAAAAGTATAAAAGTCCAAGACTTGATGGATGTCCTGTGGAGTTTTTTCTAGTTTTTTATGATCTGGTTGAGGAGGATTTTCTTAGAGTAATGGAGGAAGTTAGGTTGAGTGGTCAGGTTTTAGGGGCTTTTAAATCCACTTTTTTAGCTTTGATTCCAAAAAGGATAAGCCTGAAACCTTTGATGAATTTAGACCCATTTTGTTATGTAATTGTATCTATAAAATCATTGCAAATATTTTGGCTGTTATATTGAAGAAGATTTTCTCTAAAGTTATTTCTCAAGAGTAGTTTAGGTATTTAGAAGGTAGATTTTTGAAGCCATAGGGGCTGCACAAGAGGGCCTTAACTCTATTTAAACTAAAAATATTCCTACAATGGTCCTTAAACTAGATCTATCTAAAGCTTATGAAAGAACTAGTTGGTTGTATCTCAGATTGATGCTCTTATATGTGGGATTTAGCTATCTGATAGTAAAGTGGATTATGGGATGTATTTATTCTATATATTTTTTTGTTTTTATCAATGGATCAGATTCCAAATTCTATATACCCTCGAGAGGATTAATATAGGGATGTTCTTTATCTCCTTTACTTTTTTTGCTAGTTGCTAAAGGATTGAGTAGAGTTGTTTTGGATGCAAAGAGGGTAGGATCCTTGACTGGGATTAAAGTGAGGATTAAAGGGTAGGATCCTTGACTGGGATTAAAGGGTAGGATATTTTATTTATCTCATTTATTATTTGCTAATGATTTTTTTTTGTTCATAAATGGTAGTTTAAGGGAATCTAGGAAGTTGAAGGAAATCTTGGACACTTACAATGTTGCCACTGGCATGGAGATAAATTTTTAAAATTCCTCTATTTGCTTTAATGGTCTAAAGCAAGAGATTGAACAAGGTCTAATCAGAATTTTTCCTTTTAATTTCTTGGATTTCTAGGAAGGCTTTAAGTATTTAGGTTTTGTATTGAAGCCAAATACTTACAAGAAGAGATATTGGCAATGACTTTTAGAGAATATTGAATTTATGATTAACCATTGGTGTAATATATTATTGTCTATTAGTGGGATATTAACACTTGTAAAGTTGTTTCTTGAGGCAATTACTATGTTTTGACACTGTTTGGCCTTCATTCCTAAAAGAGTTCTAGAGAAAATAAGAAAACTTTGCTTCAAATTTATTTGGACTGGACGCAAGGAACATGAAGGCATTCATTTAGTTAAGTAGTAGAGTATTGCTAGGCCAAATGAGGAAGGTGGTTGGGGTCTTAAAAATATTCATCTTTTTGGTTCTTCTCTGGAAGCACAAATTTTATGGAGGATTTTGACCAAAGAAGGATTATGGAAGAAGATTATTTAATAGAAGTATATTTGTCCAGGGACCTTTATAGATTGGATCAGAAGTCCACAGAAAAGCATTAAAAATATTTCCATTCAATGGAAGTCACTAGTATAGGCCTTTCCTATGATTAGAAAATATTTGGCTTGGAAATTGGGCAATGGTGAACAAGTCAGAATAGGGACTGATTCTATTTTGGATTATGGAGAAGATATTTTGTTTCCAGAAGCTATGATAAGTTATTTACAAGATAAATATTTTTTCTTTATTCATCAGGTGGGGGAATAATATTATTCTAGTCTTTGGATCCAAGGTTGAAATTAGGCTCAGGTCTTGGGTCTTTCTGATGAGCAAGTTGTTTTGTGGAAGGCTTACACTGATAGTCTTAATAAGAGTTATATCAAGTTGAGAGTTGAACCAAATACTATTGCTTGGGCATACAACAAACATGGGTGTCAATATACAAATAGACTTTGTCACAAAGCAAATTTTGAACCTCATCCTCAAGGGCCTACTTGGAAGTGGAAGCAAATTTGGAAATTATCTGCCCCAAAAAAATAATTATTTTCATGTGGTTAGCTTTGAGAAATATGGCTTTAACTTGGGAAGTTTTACATAGGAGAAAAATACAAGGCCCAAGTATTTGTACATTGTGTTAGTCAGAGGAGGAAAAAATCACACATTTATGAATCAAATACCTTTTTCTCAATAGGTTTGGTTAGAATCTGAATAGATAACTTGAGTACAAAATATCTGGGAAGGAGAAAAAATGGAGGTATGCTTAAGATAGTGGTTTTTGAAAATAGAGTTGAAACAATTTATTTCTTTACCATGTCTTATATTTTGGGGTATATGGTTGGAAAGAAATATATCTATTTTTGAAGGAAATTTAATACCCCTATTTCAGGTGAGGACTTTGGTCTCAATCAACAAAGGGTATGACAAACATAAGAAACCTCGACAAGTAGGTAATTTTTCATTGAAAAGTTTCAACAATGGGGTTTTTTGATGGGGCTAGTTAGATACAGTCATCTTTTAGTAGTGCAGGAGGCATTATATACTTCTTAGATACCCACTATATAAAATTTAAAGCAGGTCTTAGGACAAGTTCCAACAATTTTGCTAAGTTCCAGGCATTGAGATTGCTAATGAAGTGTGTTGTGGAGAGAAATGTGAAAAAATTACAATTTTTTGGAGATTCTACTCTAGTCATCAATTGGATGAATAGATCCACTCAATTAAAAAATAATCTACTTAGACCTGTGGGAAATGAACTATTGGAGGTGATTTTTCTTTTTGAAAATATTTTTTTTACTCATGTTTATAGGGAATTAAATCAAGAAGCAGATAAGTTATCAAAGAAGGTCAATAGGTTCCAGAAGATTTCTTGCAAATGGAAGAGAACAAGGATGGAGTTTCTTCTTTCTCTCACATATCATACCCCTAGTTCCTATGCTAGATCTAGTTTGTACTATGGTCCTGTTCATTTGATTAGAGCTTTATGACATATTTTAACCATTTCCTTTCTGCTGGTTTCTCTTTCACTAATATCTATCCAGGTTTTGGACATGGAGGTTATTTGAATGATTAAGTATTGATATATAAGGCTTTTTATCCTTAATATCCCCATGCTAATTTGAAGTTGGGTTTTTTTCCTCTCCAATATGCCCAACTGTAATTATATCTTAACTCCCAGTAATCTATTTTTATCTAGTTTTTTGTTTGTGCTAAAGTTTCTTTCATTATTGAAATAAAATTATGATTTTTTTCTTGTAAAAATAAAAATATTTCAAAAGAACAAATGTTTATTTTGTTCTATATTCAACAAAAAACATACATAATTTTTTTTAATTGGTGAGCTATGGTTCATTCATATTTGAACAACACCAAAATACTTTATACATTATGCTATGTTTTTTAGCACAATGATGCTTTCCATGCTTCATGAAAGAGTAAATGACATGGTAAACAACATTTTCTATAAATATGAGAAAAGAGATTTAGAGGCAAAAGGGAGCAAAATTGCACATTGACATTGTATTCAATTATAGACAGTAAATATGCATATCAAGTACTACACCAATATCACAAATTATAACATGTATTTTCCACAAATAGATGTCTTGATTCTCAAATGCAATATGCTACACAAGATGTATCATACAATCATACACTCATGTATTTGGAAATGTAAGGGCCTATATATATCACTTCTAGATAGGGTACGTAGTTTCCAACTTCTGTAACTTTCTCATACCTATCCCTAATTACCCTTACATGATAACTCATAATATATGACATTATTTTATTTTCATACTAAAAATATCTATCATTTAACACGTGATGAAAATTTAACAAACACTTAGCATGCAAACTCTACAATTGATAAAGCCTATGTACAATCAAAATTTCTCTCTATACTTATCTATAATCTTTTTTTATGCTTTAGGTGGCTCTTGAGGTGGCACCACATCAAAAACAACTCCTATGTTTTCCCTCCTATTTATATTGGTTGATGATTACTACTACCCTTGAGGGATCTAACTTTGCTATGGTCCTGGAGTAGGCTGAACTTTAATAGGTTAAACCCTCAACCCCTAAACTTGCATCTTCAATGCATCATTTTCCTATTTTAATTGCTTAACATAGGCTCAATACCTTGTCCATTGGAAGCTATAATGTTGCAACTTATACTCATGTTGCACATAGAAACGGACAAGTGTGATTTGTACCCATAATCACAACTCAATAAATGGATGGGGAGTTTTCTACTCTTTCCAACCTATGGATCTCGAGATGGTTCCATTTTATTTTCTATCCAAGCTGATAAATAAATAAACAAATATAATCTAAAATATGCAAAATAAAATGTCCGAGGTGTAGACCAATTGGTTTGACCAAACCCCGTAAGGGGGGAAGAGGTCCAAGGTTCAAATATCGAGCCTCGTTGGACTAAACGCTTGTTCCTTTCCTAGTGCTTTCAGTGGTGTAAAAGGTTTTAAATGATTGTGGTAAGGTGGTTATAGGGGAAGA
This sequence comes from Wollemia nobilis, assembly GCA_028583015.1. Taxonomy (NCBI): domain Eukaryota; kingdom Viridiplantae; phylum Streptophyta; class Pinopsida; order Araucariales; family Araucariaceae; genus Wollemia; species Wollemia nobilis. The sequence continues at coordinate 23,237,515 of JAQPPZ010017235.1, forward strand.
CTACGTGAAGAACTATGTGATGGATTTCAGGGTGGAAAACGTATAATACTATGGTGGCCATAAAAGTTGGACATCCTCCCTGGATTTGTGGCGGCTATCGATTCCACCATGTAAATTCAAAAAAAAATGCAACAAATAAAATAAAACTGATAACAAAAGAAAATTGATCTAAAGTGTAGAAAAATAAATCTAACCTACTTTTTGTTTGGGGAGAAAAAACGTGCAAGAGAAAAGAAAATGAAAAATATGGCTAAAGCTATAGTGAGGTCCAAGTTTTATGTAAATGACTTCTTCAATAGAGATCAAATAACTACAACATGTAAGATCTTCAAATAACCAAAAATATCAAGCAAAGAGAAGGATTAACAGGGGGAAAGGAGGGTAGAGTCACTGATTCCACACATTCATAAATGAAAGGTCAAAGACACAATTGAATTGGAATGCCACACACAACTCTTTATTGATTTTGCAATTTTAGATGTTCATAATCATACTCCAAAAAGTAGATTTGATATGCTTTGAAGGCCAATAGACCCTTACAATGAGAGCATTAAAATTTAAGATCATATTTGGACTTGAAAGTGTAGCCATAAAATGGACTACATACAATGTATCTTAGTGATAATTACAAGATGACACATCATTTTATCTCTTTGCTAAAAATAGACATGGAGTGAGGTGCTCCAAAAAGTAGGGTTCTTCAAGAGTGGGGAACTTCATTGAAAGAAGTGCTCTTAGGAGAGGGATGTACCTAAAGCAAAGCATTTATGAAGTCTCAAACTAGTCTCTTCACATCTTTGATCCCATTTAGTGTGACACATATTGGTCTAGAAGTGATAGTAGTAGTCAACTACAACAATTTTGGTGACTTGTGGGGACGTCTATCTTGATTGACAAACACTCCCAGATGGTACCTTATCCATTGGACCATAGAATCATATATCAAACTTCCTGCATCCTGCTTGCTTTGGCTTGATAATAAATCACAAGATTTCCCAGTCTATGTCAGATAGAATCAAAGAATTGTTTAATGCATCAATGCAATAAATTAATTCCTCATATGTATCTCAGATCCTTCACTTTTTCTACCACTTATTTTATCTATTCATGTCATTCTTCAAGCTTTCTTATAACTTCCTACAAGTCATCTGATTGAATATCCCTTTATTTTCATTCTTTGATGATCTTAGCAAGTTGCTCTATCATGAGTGCATTGAGATCTAGAAACGCTTTTTCAATCATCTATTTGATCTTCTTTTATGCTTCACCAACCAATAATTAAAATTTGATGGGTTATCTTCATACCTCTTGAACCTCCTTAGATTATAAGGGATGATCTTAGGCTATCAGATAAGGATAGCTTTGTTTGTCAAACCTTGTTGTTTCACACAATAAAGAGTCATTTTTTGAACCTTTTGCATGATATCATTATATCCCTTTCTTGCTTCTAGTTGTACCATATTTTGTTCTACAGTCAAGGCCACTTGGTCTATCGGCTACTCAACCTCCTTGAGGTAAGAGAAATACCCTTGGTATATTGAATATCTCTACCAATTTCATCCCAAAGGAGTCACACTCACTCATGAACTAATATTTGGGATACCTTTGTTATCATTGCTCCTCTTCATTGGCCTATGCTTGTGTGAGCCATGCTATTTCTTTATCTTTCTACTTTTCTAGCTCTTGGGTAGTGAATTTCAATTATTTTTCAACTCTTATGAAACATGCTCATTTTCTTCTTGTCTCTATCTCCTTTGATTCTATTCTTCCTCTGCTTATTCATGCATGGTAACCATTTTTTATACCATTTGTTCTTCCCTTGAATTTAATTTTTCTCTTAATATTTGAATCTATTTCTCTTTTTCCTACCTCCCACAATTCCTCTCATCTTCCAATTGCTTTTCAAGTTCTTTCTCTTGTTTGAGCAGTTACACTTGTTTCTCTAGGTACTATTTTTATTTCTCTCTCTATTGTTTGACTTCTTTATCTATTAGAATGGTCTATAATTGGCCCCATACTTGAGTCACTACTACCCACTCATGTTATATGATAATTCGTAACTAGGAAAATTCTTTAGTATTCTCTTTGCCCCACCTCTTAGAATGTCTATCTTTTAAAATATTTATGAAGTCCACGGTCAAGATCTGATCAAAAATTGAACATTTAATCGGTGTTTTTGACCTAGGCTGATGTGATGGGGCATTATTTTTTATGTCAACGGGTAGAGAGGTTGTGGTGTGGTGGACAAATGAGGGTGGTAGTGAGGCAGAGTTTGAAGGAAAAACAACTTATTTGATTTATGTGAAAAATCGTTAAATGTTGACACCAATGGTGGTTATTGTAGATTTAGGAAAAAAAAATTCTTTTTCCATATTATTTTTGACTTGGGGTATGATGGTCATACAAATGATGTAGGTCTATATATGGAGGAATTTGGTCTAGGTGCTTCGGTTGTGGGAACAAGTATGCTTAATGATGGTGGATGGAGCACAATTAAAGAAGGGGGCATATTAGAAGAGGGGATTGAAGGAAGGAAAGAAGAAGTATGAGAAATATAAGTGAATGAAGTAGGAGCAAGAGGATCACAAGAAAAGAGGTCAGGATAATTATGAGCTTATAGAATGGTTGTTCCTACTTCAAAAATTTCTTCATTAGAAAAATGTTGTACAATTGTTTCCATTTCAAGAGGATCCATACCATGGAAGTCAACATTGCCTTAGTTTTCCATGAAAACTCCTTGGTCTTTTTTAGTGTGTGCTTGTTGGGGTCCTTGAGATATTTTCCCTTCCTCGATATCCTGCTCTTCTCATATTTTTGATGGCTTTTCAAGCAGTTCACCCTTTCCTTTTCCTTGAGACTTTCAATTTCACACACCCTGTTTATTTTTTTGCTTCTAGGTCAGGTTAAACTTTACTTTCACTCTTGTCAAAGCAACATCTTCCTTTGTCTTCTTGGATGTACCACTTTTATCTATTTTAGAATGTATTCTTTATTACCTCTAGTTATTTCTCATTGGGGTAACACTAGTCCCAAATCACAAAGAAAGCTTGGTATTTTTGATGTTTGTCTATAAGAGTACCAACCACATCAAGCTCAAAATGCATACATCTCCATGTGAGCATTTTCTCATTTTTCTATGAGGATCTTAAAAACCATGGAGTTGAATCATAACTAGGTCAATACCAATTCTAGCTCTTGTATAGACAGTGTGTCATTCTGGTGGCTCTCTAGAGTCTATACCATATTTCTAGTTTGTCCTTGTATATCCTTTGAGTATTGAATTTGAACCTTGCGAGTTCTTCGAAGTTTCTTTTGGCATCTAGGTGTGACCTCATTTCATGCATGTACATTATTTTTATCCTATTACTCATCGATATTTATTTGAAAGTTGTATATGGGTCATAAGACTAGAATTCAAACATTTGTTTCAATCTCGACTATGTTAGACTCTCTTCCAAATGATTATAGTTTTTATGTTCTGTCCTTATTAATAAATACTTCCATGATAATTTGTAAAGAGTGTCTTTTCTCATTTTCTAAATAACTTTTGATGAACATAATCAAGCTATTGGACCACCTCAAGGCTGTGTACATAGTTCAATACATAGATTGGTAACTCAAATTGTTGTCCTAAATATCTGTATATCCAAACAAAATAACGATATCTCCCTAGGTAGAAATCACCTAATAGTCTTTTCCCTTAGGTTTTGAGCAAATCCATGGAAAATATTGATAGCCTAGGCATCTCCCCTTCCAATATTTACACTATGAGGGCATATATTTTGGCATAGAATTTATAGCAATATCAATATCTTATCCTAACAAGAATTCCAATCCAATCGCACACTAGTTGTGGCCTCACTTCTTAATCAAAATGGTTTAGTTGAAAACCATAGAACCATTCCATTTTTGGGTGTATGACTAGCCAAATCAGGTAAGGTGAGTATCCAAAAGTGAATGACTCCCAAAATTTTTCCAACTAAACTCTTAGTTTTTGCGCAATGTGCTTTATGCAATCTATAGTATAAGGTAGACTAGAGTATTATTTAACTGCACTTAGGATTTCTACATGATCCTACCTCACCATTATTTCATCATACTAACCTAGTAGTGCAACCATATTGAATAGAGTCATATGTATGTCGATCTTGAATTGGTTGATCCTTAATGGAAATTCAAATTTTTTAATATGTTCAGGTTTTTTCTAGCCATCTTTTAAAACTCAAACCATATATCTTTTCCATAACTCTCATAATCTATTGTGTCCAATTTAAGATTGAAATGATCCCATTGTTCATCATTGGCCTCAAGGTTATGCATAGTGATGAATTATTGTTAATTAACGAATATTAGGATTTTTGAAATTTAAAATTGATGAATATGGGGACCCTAGACATCAGCCCATTCATCCAAAATGTTTGGGAGAATTTTTTTTAAGGGCCAGATCACCCTAAAATTATAATAATTTTATGGTTTAAATTTTAAATCACCAACCTTATTGCTTAGATTTTGGACCTTTTCACCTTAAAATTATTTAAAATTATATTAACATTGACAAAATCTCTTATTATACCCCCAGTATATATACCTAATGTGATAGTGACATTCACACACATTAAACATTGGTTATCTTCAACCTCATTCGCCAAAAAATGAATGGTAGTTGAGAACGAAAGAAAAATAAAAGATGAATGATCGATAGCAAAGAATACATGATATAAGACCGATAACATTCAATAAATGAGACAACGAGTAGTAGATCATAAATGATGGATAGTGGATAACATAAATGATGGATGGTGGTAGCAAAAAATAGATGATAGAAGAAGGGTGGCAAAATAGATGAAATATGCTCAGTCGTAGAGAAAGACTATAGACTATAGACGATGACTTGCAAAATGATGATTCGTACCATCAAATAAACTAGTGATGATCAATACCATAAAAGAAACTAGTGACATTTTGTACCATAAACAAAGATGAATATGCCATAAAAAAAGATGACTGGTGGCATAAACAAAGACATATAGTAGCATAGTAAAATATGCCTGATAGCATTAACAAATATGACTGGTTGCAGAGGTTACCAATAGCATTAACAAATATTCCTAGTAGCATTATGAAAGATGCTCGATAGCATAAAAAAATATACCTATTAGCATTAACAAAGACGATCGGTTGCAGAGGTGCCCAATAGCATTAACAAAGATATCCAATAGAATTATCAAAGATGCCCAGTAGCATAAATAAAGATGCCCAATAGCATAAACAAAGACACTCGATAGAAATAACAAGGATAATTAATTGTAGAGGTACAATCGACCGATAGAAGAGACGACCGATTGCAAAGGTGTAGCCGATTGGCAAGGAACCTTCTAGAAGGGTAACTTTTGACCAAATATCTGTTTTCAATTTTATTTTGAAACCACCTAGATCAATGAGATCTACACTTCAAAAAAGTCAAGGAATGGTTTGGCCCTTGGTAAAATCCTCAAAAAACCCTTAGAAGATCTCTAAAAAGAGCTCTAAAGTTTTTGAAGTGTGATACTGAAGACAAAGCAACTAGAGATCTAGTAAGTGTAATGTGAAAAAACCCTTAAAGGATGCTAGATCATGGCAACCTAAAATGATGGATCTAGTAAATATTATTTTCTTATCACAAGAATATATGAAAAATGAGTGGTAGAAAGATTTTGTAATTGATTCACCTTATTTTTATAATTTTTGATGGAAAAAAATGCAATTCGCCATGTATCCACGAGTTTGGACACGATTCGCCTCGATTTTGAATCTAATTTATCTTATTTTTATAAATACATTTCAGGGTTGACCCCTTATGTATAACCCTACCTGGCCTTGACACATCATCTCCCTAATGGCCTCTGTAAAAATTTAAAATAGTGCCTCATGCTTATCCCCCAAGATTCTGATCATTTTACCATCATACCTTTGGGAGCAATATTTCTAGGCATTCCCACACTTAAGAAACTAGGAATTTTACCATTCTTGAGGCCCATAGTCTATTCATAGACCATGAATCATTTGTGGACCAAAGTTATGACATCTGAGAGCCTCTTCCCTAATTGCACCAAGAGGATATCGATATTTCCTCTTATTGATGCCAGAGTATAGATCATGATATGTAGCATCATGGGTCTTCCCTATAGGCTCTCTTTTCATGTTGGCATCCCTCTTTATTATTCCTCTCCTAGGTCTGGCTTGGTTACAGTGGTTTGTACTCTTCATCTTTTTCACTAGCCTTCAATTTTGGGGTTTTGGTATCTAACATGCTTTATAGTTCCTTTTCAATACTTTCATACAAGAATTCATCACTTGCTATCACAATTTCCATATCATAGTGCAATATTTTCTTCTCAATGAGATATCCATGGTATTTTAGATAGGTTCACAAGAAAAGTGAGGCACACAAATGGCAAGTAGGGTGATCTGGGAGTAGGGCCCTCTCACAAGTGGGGAATCCTTTGAGCTTGTGCATTTGCTTCATTAAACTTGCAACATGAGATGTGGGAATCCAAAATTGAGCTATCATAACCTCCCTTTTGCTTCACTATGATCTTTTGAGAATTTTCTGCCGCAAAAATAAATTGGTTGTTCTAATAGTCTAAAATCCTTGCCCTATTGAAAAATACCTTCTAGGAGTCCTCTTAAAAAAAAGAAAACTATGGGTTGGGTTCCTTCTATGTGTGCTCAAATGGATCTCTTATAGAATCAAAATTTATTGGATAGATTGTTAGCGATGAAAAAACATCCCCAAATCCTCGTGCTACTAGTAAATTGTGCCTTGAAAGTTCATGAAATCTAAAACTATGTTTTGTATATTTCTCCCTTATGCTCAAATAAGTCTTTCATGGAATCAAAATCCACTAAGCAAATTAATGGAAGAAAAATAAGTTTTTTATGCAAAAATGGGATTTTTTGGAAAGTGCAAAAAAAAAGTGAATTTTAACATTCACTTTACCCCCTTTTATTGTTGGTGGCACTTTTGTTTCTTTCTATTTTTTCCCTATTTATTTGGGAAACTATGATAACAATAAAGAGAGGATTAAAAACAAATTGAGGGGGATAGAGGTATCAAATTTTACGATTTGGGATTTTTATTTGAACAAAATTTTTATTCTGGAGCGATGCATTCTACTATATGGGGCACTCTAGACTTTGAATTTTTATTTAATTTCTTTTTTTGTCTTGGTATACAGATGGCTTAGATGCTACCTGTTGAGTGATATGGGTAGAAGGATTTCTTTTAGATTTTCTAATTGAAGGAATTAGAATTCTTCATTTGGATGACTTGATATGGTTCAGACCATTAAGAGTCAAACTTTGTATGTTGACCATGCTTAGATCGATCTTCATCCCATTTTCGAACTAGATCCCCTTCCTTGATGTCAAGTGGTATCGTTTATCTATCAAAAAATATCTTCACTACAGCTTGGTGCTTCACACATTTTGCAAATGATTTTTCCCTTTCTTCTTCGAGAAAAATAATTTGTTCAACTTAATTAGTAAGGGTGTCATCTACATCCTCCAATTTGAGTTGCTATGTAAGTTTTAGAGATAGGAGTTCCAATTTGATGGGCCAAACAACTTACCATACACCAATTTGTATGAGTGTCCACTGGATGATTTTGGGGTTACCCTATCTACTGTTAATGCTTTCCTTAACTATGTGTCCCAATTCCTCTAAGATTGTGTGATGGTTCTTTTAAAAATCTTGATTAGATTCTTGTTTGTAGCTTCATCCTAACCATTCCATTGTGGTTAATATTTTGAATATGTCTTCAACACGAAACCATGTTGAGCTGTTAACTAAATCATATTTCTCTTGGTGAAAACTAATGTATTGTTGATGATGACAATAGAAGGTACCCCAAAATAGGTTATGATGTCTTCCAATAGTTGTATCATTGTTTCTTGGTTTGCTTCTTTCACTAGAACTGCCTCTACCCACTTAATGAAATAGTGTATGGCTTTAAGTATCCACGTATGGAGTGCAATGGAGAGGGGATTGATCTTACTTATTATGTCTAATGTTTGTCCCAAATTCATACAATTTGAATTCCTCTAAGAAACATGGATTCACAAGCATTGGAATAATGATGATCACATCCTTGATACTTTGGGATGCTTGCTTGCCTTCTATCCAAGAGAATTTAGCATCCTTTTTCAATATCTTTCTTCATTGCCTGACCATCTTGACGAAGTTTGTGATAAAGAAAAAAATAAACTAAATATGAACGTTGAAAGATCTAACCCCCTTCATTGATGATGGTAAAGATAGTTGTATACCTTTAACCCTATCTAGATCAAAATCCATACAACATAATCCAACAATATCCCTTCTTGGACCAATAAAATAGATTCCTTGAGGTTTAGTGAGATGCCAAACTCCATGCATCTTTAAAAAATGGTTTCCAAATGCTTGTTCCTATATTTTGAGAAAATTCTCATGTTATCAAGGTATATAAAGATAATATCTTCCAGCAAACCTGCAAAAGCAATAAAGCGGTCCTTGTATTTGACAATCCAAAAGGTATTATTTGATATGCAAATGTACCCCATTTTGTGGTAAACACCATTTTGTATTGACCTTCATCCTAGACCTAAATTTGATTATACCCCAAGAATCCATCAAGTAGGGATAAAATCTACAAGCCTGGAACTATTTGTAAGACCTGTTGCATTAGGGGTAGGGAGTAATGATCTTTTAATGAAGCTTTTTTAAATTAAAAAATTTGCACACTTGAATATCTGCATTCTTTTTTCTAACCAAAACCAAGTTTTCCACCTAGGTGGAGTGTTTTATTAGAACTATGATTTGCGCTTGTATCAGCTTAGCCCTTTTCATCACAACCTTAATTTTTGGGTTGACTGACCTCTAATTTTACCTTAAAGCTCCAGGTCAATAGAGTGCTCAATCACATTCCTATTATAAACTTTTAAGTCTTCATAACTCCACACTATGACATCATTGTACTTGCCATATAATTATTTAAATAGGATATTTTCTCAATTTGTACATTCTTTCCTGAGCAAGAGGAACTTCCCTTCATTGATAATGATTGATCGATAATCTGATGTCTTCACTTTGAGATTGGAATTTCTCACACTGTTGTCTGGATTGAACAACTTCTCAAGTGTGATAAAACCTTCCAACAGTTGGTTGATATTCAACTGAATGATCCCTTATTTTATAATGTCATCATATTATTTATTGTTCTCTACATGTCGAACCACTCGAATGAGGAACTTGATATTTTTTTCAAAACTGAATACCTGCTAGTGATCAAAGTTGTCTGACATTACCGGTCTATATAATATCTCTAGTTTCTAGGGCTTGCTCCATATGTACATCATGGGGTTGAATCAAGTGGCCAAAGATGCTACTTCATCAACTTTTGTGTTTTCCTCCCTGGCCACACTTGAAGTTGATAAGTATTGAAGCTCTCTAGTAGGTCCCAAAATCTATGCTTGTATGCTTTCATTTGCATGTTCATAGTGACACACTAAGAGTTAACCTATTTGACCACCATTTTAGATTTGCCTAAGATTTTTAAATTTATGATCCCAATTTTTTTTGCATTGTGTAGTCCTATACATAAAGCTATGTACTCAACCATGTTGTTGGTGCAGTTGAAGAGCAATTGACTATAGGTTCTAGTTTTGACTTGTCGCCTTAGAACAAAAATAAAATATGCATGGAATTCAAGTACACGTATAATAAAGTTTTATCATATAATTCAAATAAAATTGTAATGTTGTAATGTTGCATGAAATAATGTAATGATGAGTTAAGATAAAGTCATATGCGAATAAGATAGTTGTTACCTAGTTTTCCTTGTAGTTAGGAGGAAATAAAGTGACAATGCAAGACAAACATAATAAGAAAGAGGTGAGGTGTCGAGGTTGGTAGTTGCCAATAACTACCTTCCCCCTAGTTTAAATAGACCCCCTCATTCAATTTAGAAGGTCCTTACACATACATTGGAGAGGGTTAGTGTATTCTAAAAAATATCCTGTTGGGGATATTGTATGCACATGATAGTTTTGCATGGAAGTAGATATTGTATATATTTAAGGTAGTATGTGGGAATAAATCATATGCTGTGTGATTGTACAAGCTCATATGCAATGCAATATCTTGTTAATATCTATTCATCATTTATTTGTTGTTCTATGTGTCATATTTTTATGTGTTTATATTGATTGATTGCTATAGTAGATATAGAATCAAACCTTGTTATCTTGTATTCTATTTGTTGTATATTGTTCATATAGGGCCGTTTGGGCTGTTTCCAGGTTGTCCCATCCAAGTTATAAGCCATCTGGACAAGTTCCAAACCATCTAGGCTAGTGCTAGCCATCTGAGGAATATCACTAATCTTCCTGAACTTCAGACTGGGCTATCTAAATAGCATTATGTAGATCCAACCATTTGGTTGCATCTTGAGAGTTGTTGAGAAGCCATCCTGTCATTTACAAATTTTCCTTCAAGTGTGGAAAACAACCGTTGTGCTACATTTGGCGTTGTTGGCATTTGAAGTTCAAACTAGCACTGCATGAAGCATGGAGAGGGAGAGGTGAATGATAGATAATTTACCATGAGGACGTGGGATATGTGGACACAGAAGAATGAGAGACCAAAAAACACGAAGGAGTTTGATTGCACAACAACAAGAATGAGAAGAACGCAGATGTGTTGAGCATGAGGATGACTTGCATGTTGTTGACGAAGATTTGCATGAAGAAAGTTTTGACAGAACTTGCTGGTGAGGAGATACAAGTGTCAAAAATTGAATGAATTTGAAAAGGAACAAGAAAAGTGGTAAACATTGTTTTTAACAACGAAGGACAAAGTGAAAGTGAAGACACAATGACCAAACGAGGTTTGGGCCAAGGAAAACATTCATGCAAGTGGTGAAGAAGGCAACAATGTGGATTGTATGCATGATGGAGCAGAACAACTGGTGACACTAGCAAGGAGAGAGCCTAAAGGTGAAAAGGACGAGATTCAAGCACAAAGGCAACCATGGGAGAGTGTCCTCGAGAGACCAGATTCTGTTGGAATTTATTACATATGATCAAAAGTGTTTGAGTGGTTAGAATCACTCACGCAGGAACCATGTAAAATCTGTTAGTTGGTTAAGCAGGTTGAGGGAAAAGCCATGGACTGTTGAGATTGTCCTCCTACCAGATTTTATCGAAAACATATAGAAAAGCTGGCTTGGGTGAAGGCAGGGTGGAGGTGGCCTGACAAGTGTTCGATAAGTCCAACAACAACAAAATACACAACAACAAGAGTGTCCACGGCCAAAAGTTGTCAAAACCATTAGAGATGTAATAAATTGGCGATTGATAATTTTGAGGTTCTTAAAGACAAAATCAGTGATGTGGGGATCACATCGGCAGACATTGTAGAAGGAGTTATCTCAATTATATTTGATACAACAGTCCTGAGCCCAAATTCTGTGTGACCTATGTCAAGCTGTGTATGCATCTAAGCAAAGCCCTGCCCGCATTCCCTTCTACCAAACCTGGCGGAAAACCCTAAGTTTCAAGCTGGTCCTGTTAGATATAATACAAAATGCATTCGAAAGTGCAGATAAACTGCAGGATACGCATCTGCCTAGTATAAGTATATTATGCCATTGGAGAAAAATCAAACCAACTGGGCTTTCCTGCTGGAGTTTGCCTCACGGTCGGCATTAACGGTTATATTGCTAGAAGCAGGCTCAGTTTTCTCACGAGGAAATATGGATTTACAGCCGATAATGTGATCAATACAGAGCTTATAATTGCATCAGCAACAATTATGGCTATAAAGTGTATAGGAGAGGACGTATTTTGGGTTATTCGTGCAGACGAAAGGCAGCATCTGGGGAGTGATAGTTGCCTAGAAAATCAAGGTGACAGAGGTCGTGCACAAGTGGCAATACGTCGGACCTCAGATGGAGGACCTCTTCATGAGAGTAAAATTGTTCGGCACTACAGTAGAAGATAAATTGCATGTGACCGCTACAATGGAACTTTCATCACCAATAATAATGGCTACGACAAATGTAAGGTGGATTTCTGTTCATAGCGGCTACGCCAACTAGGTGTCCATGGCAAAGAAGCAGATGCACCATAACCAGGATTTCTATATGCATCCCAATAGAAATACGGTCCACTGCCAAGAAAGACATCAATCCAAGTTCGCGAAGCTTCAGAGCATAGATCTTTGCTTTGAAGTGATCCAATTGGCAAAGATACATGTGCAGTCAATGTCCAGATGTTGGAGAAGCAACATATTTGTTTTAAAAAAAAACACATAGAAAGGTAGATAGATAAATAGATAGATATATTTTATTGTTTTGTATATATATATATATATTTGTTGTAATGTCCTCATACAATTTCAAATTTGAAGCGTAGATTAAACGAGTGGTCGTACAACTATCTCTACAATTATATTAGAGAATAAATGTCTTTAACATTAAGGGTAAATAATTATTATTAAAAAAAGAATATTTTATTTGGAGTGCATGGTTAGTGGTATCTAACACTCCTAATATTAAGTAGGTGAGAAATTCACCTTGAATGGGAAGAAATATTATTCTTTCCCAATGATCAATGTGCCAAGGTTTTGAAGATGATATTCAGTACGCATTAGACAACCAAAATTCAACAATGTTTTTTAGTAGTAAAGGTCATCCAACTATCTTGTTGGGTGAATGGATAAGTGGAGGTCCATGCCACACTTATCTATGATTGGTTGTGTATCCCCAACCGTAATTGTTTGATGTTCCTATTTGTGGTTAAGTGTTTAGTGGGGCCATTCCCATTGAAGAAGCATATTGAGGTCATTACCATTGAAGAAGCATAGTGAGGTCATTCCCACTATTGCTTTTTGTGAATAGTTGAGTGTTCCTATTCCTAGGTAAGCGTTTAGTCAGGCCATTCCCACTGAAGAAACATAGTGAGGTCATTCCTACTATTACATGTTGTGAATAGTTGAGTGTGTCCCTATTGACATTCTAAGTGTACTTGATGAACTATTGAGTGTGTCCTAGTTCATCATATGGTTATTTGTATTATTGTGAGTATCCCTACCCATGTTTGGGTCATGATGTAATAAGGTAGGAAACACTGAAAAATATTACATATGACCAAAACTGGTTGAGTATTATAACCACTCATGTAGGAACCATGTGAGATTTATTAGTTGGCTGTGATTTCACCAACTATGGAAATCATGTGTTTAGTATGCTTGTTTTATATAGAGAAATAAAGTATTATTTAAACATACATTTGATTGATGAAAAATATCTAAGCTTTGACATCATCAAATATGATGCTCGTATATTCATGGAGGAGATTGGAAAGAGTGAGAGCACAAAGCAATGACCAAAGGTTGTTTATCAAGGAATCATTGTCAAACAAAGGTTCATGGAGTGGAGGCAAATAACCACCTATAATATTGCTACAACTATGGGCAAGTAGATATACCCAAAGTTTATGAGAGATGGAAAGGAAGATCAAGAATGCCATATCGCAATGTATGAGATGATATGGAAATAGAATGGCATAGATGATGAAGACTCATGGCTAGATTATTTCCAACAATATTGCATGATATCAATGGGTTGGCATCTAGAAAGAACAACACCCTTCACAAATTAAGATGATTTGACCAAATTCAACAAAGAATTCATATTATTTTGCAATGACATGAATATTATTGGTAAAATTTATTTGATGAAGCAAAAGAAAGATGAAAATATCGATCCATAAAATCATCACTTGAAGGAACTCATCAACAAGAAGTAAAACTAGTACACAAATTGCAAAAATAATGGTTCTTGGGTGGACTACTACTACAGTATAAGAAGAAGATGAAGGTAGTTCCACCAACTATCTATCAAGAAACTTTTGATAGCACAATAAACTTGGAAAGTAAGATGAAGATAACCACATCAAGTGGAGGAAGCACAAGTTATGATCAAGACATTGATTCAGACAATCTAGGTCATATGAAAATACCTAGAATGTATAATCAATGATGTGAAGACAGAAAGAAGAAATAGAAAAAGAACATATGGTGCTTTATTTGCAAACTAGGAAACACCAATGTCACCTATCCGAAGAAAGATTTTTGTAATATTTGTGAAGTTTTGGGGCATGCTATTGTCAACTATCCATTTAATTTAAAAAGAGCTCGACACCAGACATTGATAGTACAAAGGAGGTTAAGTAAGACAAGCCAATCACTTCAAAAAGCAGACAAAGAGTGACAACTAGAAGATACTGTAATAACCACCAAGGAATTCAATAACTACAAAAAGTGAGTCGATCCATAGGAGGAGAGGATTGATTGTAGTATGATTTAGAGGGGAGGCCAATCATCTAGTGTCAAATATGTCAATAGTAGAGACATTTACACCTAATTGTTAAAATGCTCTAATAGGAGGGGTAATGGAAACAATAATACAATCCTATACATATGGTGAGGACTAGGTAATCATAGGGAGGCAAATTGCCCAAAGAAGATGAGTAGAAGCAACTCATAGAATGTCAATTTAATTGATATTGAGGAGCCTACACAAGACCAACAAAAGAAGGAAAAACACATGCTAGCTATAACTCGGGCACAAGTGATGAAGGTGGAGTAGTTTCCATACCCTGCTAAGGAGAGATGGAAGGATTCATGTGTATAGCTTCAAGAAGAACTAATTAAGACCAATAAAGAGAGATTGCTCCAAGAAAGGAAGTTGAAAGAACCTATCAGTACTAAATACAAGTACTAAATACAAGTACTAAATACAAGTGTTGAAGTTAAAGTATTCAGTTTACTAGGCATAGTACTAGAGCTATATGCAATGGTAGAAGAGATGATGTGGATAAGAAAATTAGAGCAACTACAATGCCAAATAGAAGCAAAGTGAATAAAAAATATTAGTTCATTGACCTGATAGTCTTAATGATAGATATAGAGAAAAAACTAGCGTGGATCCATATTGATTTGTTGAACCATAAGTTTTCACAAGTAATCACAAATGGAGGTTCAACTGTGAACATATTATCTGAAAAGATATGGAAATATTTTGGGGCACCATTTTTATAGTCTCTCAAATTTCATTTTTATGGTGTAGACCAATATAGAATAGAAATGAAGGGAGTACTGACTACATATAAGGTAAAGATCATTGATCAGGTATTCATCATGGACTTTGTGATGATTTCCATGCAAAACCAGCCTATATTGTTGGGATGCGGATGTCTACACATAGAAAAAGTAAACCATAATTGGGAGAAGGATCGCTTGACATTTAAGAAGCGCTAGCATAATAATGTGATTAATATAAAGAATTAGTCTATGAGTAATTGGTGATATCCAATGAGTTTGGAAATAATCATTGGAGGATAAGAATAGATGTGAACCAAATGGAGTGTTGGAGGTGGAAGAGTGCATGGAATATGGAGAACACTTTGATAGCAGACTCTACATTGGCAAATAGAAGACTATGAAGTTTTTAAGCTAACTTGCCTGTGTATCAATGCAAAGGAAGAGAGTCAAGATGAACTATTATGGAGTGTATATAATATTGGTGAATGTAGTTAAAATACCAAGTCTACAAAAAAGAGTGAGGAGAACTAGAATTATTTATAAAATTTTGGAAAGTGGTGTTGGCGATGCATTTATTGATGAAAAGCCACTATAACTATTTGATGTGGCAGAAGTGGCAAAGGAACCTGACACCATACAATATGAAGGACCAAAGATGGTGCAAGTAAAATGAGGAACATATGATCTATTGTGGGGATGAATGGGACCCTATTTTGAAAGCAATAGATTTCAAAATATTTACGTAGTACAAAGTGGTTTTCACATGGATTTATAACGATTTGAGAGGGATTTTACCTTAATTATCTATGCATTAGATTCCATTGGTTTTGGGTGCACAACCAACAAGAATAAGGCCATACAAAATGAACCCAAAGTAAGTAGCCTTAGTCAATGCAAAAATCAAGAAGATACTGGACATAGGGATAATTTTCAAGGTGACTGTGACTGAGTGGGCATCACCAGTTGTAATTAGTTTGAATAAAGAAAGAAATCAAATCTACATTTGCATCGATTTTTGGAGTTTGAATGCACTGACTATTAAATATACCTTATACCATTTATTGATTTGATTTAGGGTAGGTAATAGGATATGCGATTTACTAATTCTTGGATGGATTCCAGGGCTAAAATCAAATTAGTATTGTCGAGGAAGATAGGTTGAAGACCACTTTTACAGTAGAAGACAACATCTATGCATATAATCAAATTGATTTTAGTTTGTGCAATGCCCTTTCCATTTCCAATGAATAATTTTGTATATTTTTTGAACATATGTTTACAGGTAAGTTCAAAATATTCTTGATGATTTGTTTCTCTATGGAAGTAATGATGAGAAACTAAAGGTATTGTAGGAATGAATGAGGTTGTGTATGAATACCAATTGTCCTTGAACCCAAATAAGTGCAAGAAGAAAAGAATGCATTGAAGAAGAGGAAGGCACAAGAAGCATCACAAGATGAGATTGATGTTGTAGCTAAAGGAAGTAAAGAGTTTCATGGAGCTAAGAAGTAGTTTCCAAATGTTGAGGAAATAGTTAGGAAGGAGAATAAGCAAAGACAATTAGAGTAATAGTGGCAATAGATGGGAGCACAACTGTAGTAGCAACAATAATCTTAGAATCAATAATAGTCAACTAGTCAAGGTGCCAAAATGTTCTCTTCAAGACATCAACATAAAGGAAGGTAGTTGGTAGCAATATGGAGAAAGTGGTAATAGCTTAATAAACATAAATTCATGGAATGTCAAAGGATGTAGTGAAAATGGAACTTCAACACAATTGAAAAGCCAGACTATGCAAGGAGGTAGGTAACATTGTGGGTACCATAAAAGTGGCTTCAAGTATGGTCACCATTGGTGGATAGTAGCCAAATTTAGATGTACCTTTTATGTAAAATGTTTGATGTGTAGAGGAAGCAATGCAACAACATAAAGGAAGAACTTCATAGTAGCAAGTGTAGGAAACAATGGTAATTGTAGATGTAGATGAGGAGGTTTAAAACTGTAATAGATATGATGGAAGCATCACCACTATAGGATTAAGTAGTAGGTGAAGGATACTTCACTGGTGATGATTCAATGCATACAGATAATGTAGATACACCAAAAATTTACAACTCCACATCACTAAAATAGTACGTAGATGCAACATATAGATGTGAATCACCTCTGTTAGATGAGGGACCATTGATGGAGTCCATATATACAACAACACAAAATATGGCACCAAATTCATCAGTGTCAAAGCAGAGTAGGGAGAAAGGAAAAATACCTACATCAGAGTATAGGTTATGACATGATGACCAAAGCAATCAACTAATAGAGGAAGAACTTGAGAAGGATAAAAAAATTGTGAACAAAACTGAGAAAAGTGTTGATGTAGAAGGAGAAAAGATATCAGAGATTCAAGAGGACACAACATCCGAGAAAAATATTGGCCTGATAGGTCATAGTGGGGAAGATATTAAGGAAATAACCACCATAGATGATACAAACATGGAACTAGTAGAAGAATACACAAGTGAGTATTTTGTCATAGAAGTACCCAATGTGAGAAGACCATAAGTCCATGGGGAAAACATTAATGAATAGGTTGATACGTTATTTGAGAAGGTGAGTAGATTATTCCATAGAGTTTAGAGTGAGTATTGAATGGGATGTGTTGGGGACTAGAAATTATGATGATTGAGAATGTAATACAAGTTGAGAAAATTGGTGCATTGGGCTCATGATGATTAGTGCATGAAGAAGTTTGTAGAAATCTATCAGATTTAGCCATGGGAGCTAGGAGCTAGCAATAGTAATGTCAATTTGATGCTAGAGATTAAGAATTCGACAGAAAGAACTCAAGTTCCCTATTGATATCCATCACAGGTTTATATTGATGAAGGAAATATGAAACCCTAGCCTGAACTTCTAGATATCAATTATGTGATGTTGGCATTTGATTTAGGTAAAATCATATGCAAGAATAAAATTTTTGGTATATTTGATTTAGTGGTTAACAACAGGATTGGAGATGTTTTAGGAGATGGTTTATAGCTTGAAGTGGAAAGAGGAAGAACAAGCCAGCCAAGTGCAAATGGTGGAAGGAGAACTTTAGAAAGTGTAATAGGATACCAAAGCATAACTAAAAGAGTTAATTAAATAAAGTAGACACAAGAACAACACCATTAGTTGATAGGACGATTGAAGTCCAAATGTGCAATGAGGGAGTAAACTCTAGAAGTAAATATGGACCTTCCTCATTAAGATCAACTGATCATGGAATGTGATGAGTAGCTAATAGTAGTTATGAGGAAGGAAGCTGAAGTAGAAAATAGAGAGGCTGAGTTAAAGGCTAGGCTAGTAGAAGTCAAGAAAAAATCATATCATTATGACTTTTATTAGGCTTGTTACAAGGGCTATACGAAGAGGCTCAAGGTAGAAAATGAATATTTGAAGCTACAAATCCAAGAAATTGGAGGAGTACTTGTTGCATCACCTCAACTTCAACAAATCCAAAGTCCCCAAGAGAAACAACAATCATCAATGAGGGTGTCAACCAATCTAGATGGGAGGGCAAATGTAGGCACTAGTTTTATTTTGCCACCTCAACACAAGAAATAAAATATAAATGGACGTCAAGTATGCATATAATAAAACTTTTTCATATAGTTTGAATGAAATTGTAATATTGCATGAGATAATGTAAGGTTGATTCAAGAGATAGTCATGTGCAAATAAGTTAGTTGTCACCTATTTTATCTTGTAGTTAGGAGAGAAGTGAAATGAAATGCAAGACAAATATAATGAGAAAGAGGTGAGGTGTAAGGATTGGTAGTTGTCAATAACTACATTCCCCCTACTTTAAATAGAACTCCTCATTCAATTGAGGAGGTGCATACATATATATAGGAGAGAGTTTATTGGGAAAATTATACACACATGATAGTTTTGCACAAGAGTAGATATTGTATATGCTAAAAGTAGTATGTTGGAAGAAGTTGTGTGTTGTGTGATCAAATAGGCTCATATGTAATGCAATATCTTGTTAATATCTATTCATCATTCAACCATTGTTCTATGTGTGATATTTGTATGTGTTTATATTGATTGATTGCTATAGTAGATATAGAATCAAACCTTGTTATCTTGTATTTTTTGTCATATATTGTTCATACAAGGCTGTCTAGGCTATTGTCAAGTCATCCCATGCAAGTGTCAAGCTCTAGATTTGAAGGTAATCCATTTGGAAAAGTGCCAATCCATCTAAGCTAGTGCAAGTTGTTTGAGCTAGTGAACTTTAGACTATGCTAATTAAACTACATCATGCAAGGTCATCAGAGATAGATTGGTGCAGGTCGTTTTGCTACATATTGAGAGTTGCTACATAGTTAACCTATCATTCATAATTTTTTTGTGGAATACCATTGTTGTGCTACATCGATAGACAAAACTAAGATATTCTCCTTAAGGGTATTTAAATTGAATCCCTACACTTGCATCATTTGGGTCATTGCTCCATCAAAATTTATGATGTAATGTTGGTAATAGTTTTGGCTCCTCAAAAACTAGGTAATTACCCATTTTCATATCTTCAAAAAATCCTTTGTTTTCCCCTTTATAATTTTCTTTGACCATGCTAATGATAATATCTCAGTTAGAAATTTTCTCCTGTTTGTCAAATTCTACACCCATGAATTTAGGTAGCTTGTTCTAGTTCATTGTCTCACCATCCTTTAGCTTATGTAATAGATAGTTACAAAGGGGATCATTCTCAATCCTAAGTATTCTTCCATCCCTTTGAACTTTCATATGTGTATAATCCATAGCTAGGTACCCGTTACCTAGCATTTTTTGTGTCAAATCCCTTGATAGGTGCGTAATAAAATAAGGACATAGGTCTACCACTACTACTTGTATGAGTTCTAGACTACTATCATGACTAGATATTTTAAGGTTCTTACAAAATTCGCCTTAGTTCCATCCATATGAAGGGGTGCTCTTATGATAGTGTTATATGTGAGACCCATTTATTGTATACTACTCTCGACATTATTGTCATGACAACTCCCAAATAAATTATTCAAATACTAAGAAAGTATCTTTCGATTTTCAAAGTGATGTAGAAGAGCAACAACTTCATATATTTAGGCTTGGAGGCATTAATAATGTTTACAACACTTACTTGTATATATGTTGGATCTCCTACCATGAGGTTTTGTTTTCCAACTATAATTGTTTGAATCCGAGTTTATCTTGCTTGTGTGACAAAAGCCTTAGCATACGTCTTTTCCTAATTTTTTAGAGCTTCTTACAACAAATGTCTTTGACTAGGTAGTTATAGGACTTCCAACATGTTTACTTTGGTAGGAGTCTTCCTTAATTCATTGGTGATGTTAAATATTATTTTGATTCACAGAATTTAGATCCATATGGCCTATGTGTGAATTACCTATAGTACTTTGTTATAGTTGCCCTTCCCTAACTTATCAAAGAGGGTTATCTTATGTTCCTCTTAGACACCCTATTCAATTCTTCCTTCGTTGTTTATTTATCTGCTTAAGCCCTATTCATGGACCCTTAAAGTCCTCCACTCTGGGATGCCCTATTTTGTGGTGTTATAGAATTTAGTTGAGGAGGGATTGCTCCCTATTTCCTCTACTATGCTAATGATATTGGGTCCTAACATGTGGTCTACACTAATGTCTCACCTCTATTAAAGATTGTTGTTCTAGGAATTGCTCTAGCACTTGCATCAGATTGTAGGGGTTGAGGTGAAGTTTTAATTCTTGGTGGATATTCAATAGCATCTTATTGTGTGAGATTGTATCCTATTGTTGGTTCATCCATAAGGCTTACAACTTGTTGACCAGCTATTACGATATATTAAGCTTGAAACTATTGACTATAAATCATGGTTTACACATAATGTATTGCGACAACACACTCAACTGGATTATGCCTAACATTACAAGTGGAGAACCATAAGGGTTAATCTCAGAATCAATATTTACTTATTTTATTATTTTTTTACCATTGATCCACTTGCTCGTTGAGGTAATTGGTCCATGGTTAGATACAAAGTCCTCATTTATTGTAATCCCTCTATTTTTCTTTGACTAATTATAATTTTGTTGCTAAGTCTTGGACCACAAATTTTAATTCATTCATATCTTCCATTATATTTGGCACTCCTCTGACCTTTAATTGGCTTTTAGATTGGTAAGTAGGGTTGGGTGTAGGTGTGAGTAATACAAAGGTTTGATTGGGGTAAACAATGGAACTTAGCGTGAACTAGGTTGGGTATGTAACAATGTATAGGGTGCTTGATTGAGATAGTTTCAAGATATTAAAGGAAAATGATGTGATTTGAGAAGGTGGAATAGTGGTCTAAGGTTGTTGATTAGCTTGTAAATATCGAGAAATAGGAATGGGGGCTAACTAAGGAAGTGACAAGTAGTGGGGCTAGGTAGAAGTACTTGGGGTTGGATTGTTACATAATTTATGTGGGGAATTGATAACTTATCAACTTGGATGAAAATCTCCTCAGCACAAGCAACTTCTTCAAATGGAAAAAGTGATTGGATTCATATTTTGCACCATCATAGCCAAGTCTAAATGCAAGACCTTCACATAGTAAACCAAATATTATTCATATGATGGTATAACATTAAATAGTACTAGCTAAACAATGTAAATGAACCTCATATTAAATCCATGAATGCTCTCATTCAAATACCTCACCATGTTGTTCAACTGAAGGAGAACCAATATGCTTCATGAATGGTTCAACTTAAGGAGAACCAAAATGCTTCATGAATGGTTCAACTGAAGGAGAACCAAAATACTTCATGAATGGTTCCACAATCAAGACCCAATTTGCTACTAATCCATTGGGTATACTTCCATACCACATAGCAGTTTTTTCACTCAGTGATCTAACCAGGAGCCTTACCATCACATCCTTTTCAGATATATTGTGTGGACTTCAAGGCCGATAGATAATTCAAGTGTCTAATCATTGTTTAACTATTATTCCTTAAAATGAGAGGAGGGATTTAAGGATTGCAATTGAGATGTGCCTTCATTTTTTACTAGCATGAATAAATAATGTGCACAAATCAATATATGCATCAATTTCAAAAGCCTAAACATGATAACAATAAAATATCCATTATGTTATGTACCTAGGGATAGGAATGTGGGGAACATAATATTATATTGTATATAGGTATTCTTTGTAATAGTCTTGGCTCATAGAGTAGAGTTGGAGTGATTCTGTCCTTAAGGAGCAATATTTGTGTTGTCCTACCTTAAGGGTATTATCTATCTCTATCTCTTTGTGCGGTTTACTTTTATGGAATATTATTTGTGGATGTATGTTTGATATTTTTGTATAAATGGTGAATGATTTTTTGTTAATAAGAATTGACGTTCATAACAAGTAGTATCATAGTGGATATTTTGGCAAAGTGGAGATTGTGATTTTTGTGGATTGCATAGCTATGGATTTGTTTTCCAAAAAAAGGTCTAATCTTGCATAGCATATCTTTTTTCAACAAACATTTTTAGAATATTTTTGTGCCACTTTGTACATATTTTCAAGTCCTACAAAAAATATTGGTCATTTGTTAAATTTGGATAAATATTGAGGGAGTTATGACTATTTGGGTTATTTATGGTGTTTTCTTTGGCTACATGAATTTTTTTCAAAAGAAAAAAAAAATCATATTTTTTAACAATAATTCTCAAAATATTCTTGCACCATCATGAAGATCAATTTGAGAACTACAAAAGCAACTGGTCATTTGTTAAATTTTGATTAGTAATGAGGAAGTTATGGCTGTTTGAAGTTAGGCTACCAATACTGTTTTTGCTACGTAAAAAATATGTCCAAAGAGAAAAATTCATCTCTTAAATCGAGTAAGCAAATTAGTTAGTAATTAATTTGTTTTAAAGAAAATTTGTAAATTTAATTGTTTAAAGAATGGAAAAGATGAGATTTGAGAAATTTTGTTTTTCATTTTCTTTGTTATTTAAAACCCTAGCTATTTTGGGAATAAAATTAGGTTGAGGTCATGGAGTTGTTAATATTAACTAAAAAATGATAGTGACGCTAAGGAATGATTGATGAAGTGAATTTTTTTATAGCTAGAACGTAAATATAAGATTTGTGATTCTTTGCAAGGGGAAGCTTCAATCTAGTATATGAGCTTTTAAAATGACCATAATTTTTATACACAAAGGAAGAATTTGGAGTTGCATTTTTAAGCAAATGGGGATTGGAGGAGAAGGATAATAAAATGTAGGTAAAAGGAAGCACATATTTGGGATAAAATAATCCAAGCAGTGATAAAGGAGAATTGTTTCAATTTAAAAAATCTATTTTGTAAATTTATGGTTGCATTAAGAGGGAAAATATTATTATTTCTATAAATCCTAGTAGCAAATATAATTTAATTAATATTGTTTTGGCTAAGAGGTCGCAATTATAATTCTATAATTACATTTAGATTTTTTTTCTATTGAGAGGGATGATGTGGATATTGTTCTTGGTTATCCTTGGCCGGATTCTTTGGGTACAATATCCACATCATTCCTCTCAATCAAATAAAAATATGAATGTAAAACATATTTATCCATGGTGATTTTCAAATTAAAAAAATATGAACATTCTTACCCTCAAGCTTTATGCCTTTGATTTTCTTTGCTTGAAATTCTAACCTTTTAGCCAAAGCAATATTAATGAAATTATATTTGTTGCTAGATTTATAAAAATAATAACATTTTTCTTTTGAATACAACCATAAACTTGCAAAATAGATTTTTTTAAATTCAAACAATTCTTCTTGATCATTGCTTGGCTTATTTGACACAAAAGATGTGCTTCCTTCCACTTGTATATTATTATCATTTTCCTCCAATCCCTATTTTCTTAAAAATACAACTTCAAATTATTCAAATATATATATATATATATATATATATATATATATATATATATATATATATATATATATATATAATTATAGTCATATTTAATGCTCATACGCCAAATTGAAGCTTCCCTTGCAAAGAATCATAAATCTTACATTTCTATTCCAACTTAGAAAAATTTAAAGATTTTTTTCCCACTTTATAAACCATTCCATAGCATCATTATCATCATTTCTAGTGAATATTGGCAATTCCATGACTTCAACCCAAAATTTTAAAAAGAAGATATCCCAAAGCAACTAGGGTTTTAAATGACTTAAAATTCTCAAAAATAAAATTTGTTAAATCTCATCTATTCTTTTTTTAAAGAGTAAGTCCACAAATTTTCTTTAAAATAAATTAATTGGTAATTGATTTGCTTATCTGGATTGAGAGGTATGAATTTTTTCTATTTGGATGAATTTTCCATGCAACCAAAAACAACATCGATAGCCCAACTTCAAACAACCATAACTCTCTCAATATTGATCAAAATTTGACAAATGACTAGTCGTTTTTGTAGTACTCAAATTGATCTACACGATGGTGCAAGAATATTTTAAAAATGATTGCTAAAAAAAAGATAAGATTTTTTTTATTTTAAATAATTTTTCACAAAAACAATTAGTAGCCCAATTTTAAATAGCCATAACTCCCTCAATATTTATCAAATTTTAACAAATTATAAGTCATTTTTGTAGTACTCAAAAGTATCTACAAATGGAGTAAAATTTTCTAAAAATGATTGTTAAATATATATATATATATATATATATATATAGTTCTGTAAGATGAGACGTTTTTCTAGAAACATTTGCCCTAGCTCTACAGTCCACAAAAAACACAATCTACATTTTTCTAGACTATCTTCTCTAATACCACTTGTTATGAATCTCAATTTTTTTTTATATATAAAATCAATCATTATTTATGCAAAAATATCAAACATCCATCCACAAATAATATTCCACAAAAATAATCCACACAAAGAGATAGAGATAGATAATACCCTTAAGGTAGGGCAACACCAATATTACTCCTTAAGGAAGGAATCACTCCAACTCCATTCCATGAGATGAGACTGCTACAAATAATACTTGACATGACTTGCTTATAATGACAATATTCCTTCTTTATATAACCCTCTTTCTAAACCCTTCATCTCTCTTATCCCACTTATTAATATAATAATATATTAAAATATTTTAATAATAATAAGAATATTACTCACAAAAAATATATATTAAAATATAATCATGCTTGGGTTATGTGTGGCTCATGCCATAATACCCATATATAATGTAATATTATATCCCCCACATTCCTATCCCTAAGTACCTAACACCTTATGATTTTGTTCACTAACTAAATCCTAGATGAGGTATTTGGATAATTCCTTTTTAGATGGGTCTTTTTGATAAAATAATATTAGCATTACAAAGAAGAACAAGTTGAAGATAACTTTTGTTGTTGAAAATAGAATTTATGCCTACAATGAAATTCTATAATAACATATGCATTCTACTATGTGCCTTCCACATTTCAATATATCATCCTGCAAATACTTAAATAGATGTTGACCAGGATGTTTAAGGTCTTCCTCAATGATTGGTTGTTTAATAGACTAAAGGAAGAGATTTTGAAAGCATTTGAGGAATACATTTAGTTATGTATGTATTCTTAGCTTTCATTACATACCAAAAATTGTAAGTTCTAACACCCAATGAAAAGTTATTGGGTCATGTTGTTTGTTAGATTGGGTTGATATGGATCCAAAAAATATTAATGTTGTCGTAAGTATAAAGAAACCATACAACTTCGACTCATTGAAGTCTTTTCTAGGATATGTATGATGCTCATTATTAATAAGATCTCAATAATTTTGCTTATTGTTACATGGTATAATTCACATCCCATTTCCACTATTAAAATAAATTCAATAACAATATTTTACATTTTTTAAGTTCTTAAAACAAAATATTTTAAATTTTATTTTACCACTAGTTTATTTCCAAAGACTTAATCAAGATAGAAATTTTTTAACTTTAACCATATCCATGTTCTAGCCACGTATGACCATTTAAAATTAGTCATAGTCAAGCAATCAAGTAAAAGGAGACAACCAAAAGCAAAAAAATAAGATAGGATCTAATAAATAGGTAAAGGAAATCAAGCAACAACCTAAAATATAAGGAAATTAACTAAGAACAAAGAAATAAAAATTGATTAAAGATCTTGTAGCTTCCTATTACCATTTCCATGCAATATAAAATTCTTAAACTAGGAATTCACACTTGTAAGTAGGATGAGAATAAACTAGGTTATTAATGGTGACAAAAGGTATTTATATTAGAGATTATCCTATTCAAATAATAAATAATGGCCATGTAAAAACTTATTTTACCACTGGTTTAATTGATTTAATATCACTCTTCTTTATAAGAAAAAATATTAAGCTTATTATAGGAATAAAAGAATTTTTCTAAAAACAAAGAAGCTAGGATATCTTAGGAAGCATATCTAAAGAAGAATAGTACCCTATATATTCATACTAATTTTAACTTTTTTCCTCAATAAAGTAGGCAATATAGTTAATATTTTCTTCCAAATTAATACCCTTTAACATCATCACTAATAAGATTTGGCTAGATATATAGTTTAGCACTAAGTTTGCAAGCTGGTGTTTTGCTATCATGGAAGATTTGAAAATTAAAAAAGGGTTTATGATAAAAGCAACCAACATAAAATTATATTCTTGATTATTTGTCTATCCTTCAATGCCTAATGTCATTGAAAACTTCTTATGTGAGCTTGTTAATTATCATTTTATACCGCATTTTCATGATAAAACATTATAAAATCCATCAAAAGATACTTTAAACTACTCAATACTATGTACATTAATGATATTAGAAATTTTTAAAATGACATAACTTTACTCTCATTTATGCCCCTAATAATTCCACCAACACCAATACAACCAAGATTAGTCTTGTCAAACCTATTTGTGTAGATAATATGATATTTCAAAGGTGACCATTTGTTTGTTAAGTACAATGACCAACTTATACCTTACAAATTTTTATATCTTTGAGGAATACAAGAAAAAGATCATAAATAATTTTAAGATTTTAAAAATAGTAATTTTTTTTTTTAAATAACTAGTGCATACTATACTACGAAACTTACTATATATTTCTCTTAGTCCATAAAGCACCAACGAATGTTATGTTTTATGCTATACAATTAAGATATATTTATAGGAAATATGAATCATAAAAGACACATGGAATCAAATAGACAAAAATTAAATATGTTTTACTATTTTCATTATAATTATTTCTAGTGATTTACATAAAATTTTTACTATAATAGTCTTCCATGTAATAGGGTAATGTAAATTCTAACTAAAAATAGATATTTTATTACATATTTCATGATAAGAATATATTTGTGGTCCCCTTCCCACAGATATGGTGAGGATACCAATGCGGGCAATTCCTATGCTGATATTCTTAAAGAGATAGTCAACTCCTCTACCAACTCATCTGTTTCTGAAACCTTCATGTCAAGTTTTCTCTCAATGGAGGCCTTTTATTTGGTGGGAAATTTTATTAGAGGTAGGTCTGAGCTCAAAAAAATTAGAAAATGAGCAGTTTCAAAATGGAAGACCATGGGAAGGATGGAGATTATTGCCCTATCAAGAGGTTTCTTTGCCATTCACTTGAGTAACCATGATGATGCAAGTATAATTTTAACAGGGGGCCCTTGGTTCCTTGGAAGATGAAGTTTATTTCTATGAAAATGGGCTAAATATTTTGACTCGAAAACACAGGATATAAATTATGCTCCAATATGGGTTTACCTTCCCAATATCCCAATGCAGTGGCGGCATGAGGTTTTCCTTCGAGGAATCACTAAATCCATTGGAGACTTGGTAGCTATTGACCGAGCCACCTTGGCTAGGTCAAGAATGACAATTGCAAGAATTTGTATTAACGCTAACCTGGCTTCTGAATTGCCAACCTACATAGATCTAGAATATGGGACTTATTATCGCAAGCAGGATTTGAAATACAAAAATAAGCTAGCTTACTATGTTTAATTCTGTACACAGGACCATTTAAGGAACCAATGCCCTTCTTTAAAAGAAATGATGAAATTACCAAAACATGATGCATAGTTCAATAGATTCCAAGGGAGGAGGAATTAAGGGCAAAAGGGGACAATTTTGGTAGCAAAGGTCAGGTTAAAACCTACATGGAAAGGTTTATCGATAGAAAAAAAGTGGAAGTGGGCTTTCGGGTGGAGAGACTTCAAATTCCCAGCAACCTGATCCTTATAATGAAGACCAATAGGCTGGTTTTGCTAAAACTCTAAACCAAGAAAAGGTATGCCCATATTTTACCTCTCTAAATAAATTTTATGTTCTTTCTAAAGATATATTAGAAGAACACGAAGAGGGTGAATACATCAAGGGCAAGGAGATTGAACTTCCCAATAACCTAGACTCTCCTATGAAATTAAGGCCATCTCACACTCCTATTGAAAATATTAATAACCTAGATAATTTTCTTGAAGAGGAGGATCTGATCCCTCTAAAAGAGCTTATTTATTCTGAAGGAAAGTCAAAATATGCACATATGGAATACCAGAGTGCAATTCATAAGATTAAGGAAAAGGATAGTCCCGCCCTACAACAAATTATCCCCCCAAAACCTAGTTCGAAATAGACTAGAAGTTGAAAAAAATCTCCTATTGATTGTGGAGGTGAAAAGAAAAGAGGCAGGATATTAGCTAGTGAGCAATGGAAAAAAGACATTCATAATGATATTGCTAATGGGATACAACTAACCCTATTTCCAAATATTATTTCCCAATCCACTAATGAGAATAAATGCACCAAACCCCCCAAACACAAGGTAAGGGGGGTAGAAAAACCAAACCATCAAAATGAAAATCCTCTCCTGGAATGTGAGGGGGTTAAATGGGTTGGCTAAACAAAGGATAGCTAGATCCATTAGGAGAGAAGTCAAACCTACCATATTTATCATGCAAGAAACCAAGATAGATGAAAGTTGGTCTATTCAAACAGCCAAAAAAGTTTGGAAAAATTGTGAAGCCATTTTTAGCCATGCAAGAGGAGCCTCGGGAGGTTTAATGTGTCTTTGGGACCTATTAAATATAGAAGGCATATTAATACATTCATGTGATATAAATAATAGCATTTTTTTTTTTGACAAAGATAAAATTTTTTAGTGGATTCTTACAAATATTTATGCTATGGGCAGCCCTTACCAAGCTAAGAGAAAGTTTTTATTCTATTCCTTGGATTCTGGAAGGGGACTTCAATACATCATTGTATTCATATGATAAGAGGGGGGGTTTAGGTAACCCAACCAGAAGCATGGAAGAATTTAGATAATTTATCAATACCAATGATCTCATGGATGTTAACCACAAAGGGAACCAATTTACTTGGATCAACAGACAAAGTGGAAGCCAATTTATTCAGGTGAGATTGGATAGAAAATTATTGTCCAAAGAAGCTATAAATATTTGGGGAGATGCTAGTCTCCAATATCTCCTTAAAATCATGTCTGATCATAGCCCTCTTCTGTTAGATACAGATAATACAAAAAGTTTCAAAACCCCATTTTATTTTTAAGAAATATGGGTTCATCATCCAAATATTAGGGAAATAATGTTGCAGTGGTGGCCAACCTTGGTCCAAGGGTCACCTTCTTACAGACTAGGGCAAAAACTGAAATTGGTCAAAGAAAACCTTAAAATCTGGAACAAAGAAATTTTGTTCGAAGAACTCATGGGCAAAGTTTGCTTTGCCAAAATAGACCATGTTGCCTCTCGAGAGAAAACACAAGTAATCAAAGAAGAGTGAACACTTTGTTGTTGGGCTGGTGAATGGAAGCAAACACAATTCTCCCATCATGTGTCAAGTTTTTGACTGTCTGCATCACAAAGAAGTGGACCTAGAACTCAAATATGTAGACATGAAAGCTTTGGTGTGTAAGGCCTATGAAGTGTAGTACAGTGGCCTTAAGAATTGGGAGACCTCCACTTGGTGCCACCTCTTAGCGAGAGTGGTGGCTGCTCTACTATAGACACATTGCGGATTTGGTGTGCAGATTGTCCGTTGGCTTGTTTTTTGTGGACTATATGGTGGTTGATTTGTAGATTTTAGTCCTGTTTACTATGGTTGACCTTTGATTTTTGTAGCAATGAAATTCTTGGGGGTTGTTGGGATTTCATCCCACCTATTTTTTTTTAATCGGTCAACTATTTGGTAAAATATTCATCAAGAATATTTTTGGTTTCAGATTGTAAATAAAAAAAAGAAGGGGCAATTTGATCCTTTAGTTTGCTCCTTGAGAGTCTGGTTCTTATTTTTTTCACTTATGGAGCCTTTGTTTTGCACCGAAGATATTTGTATTTACAATAGTTAGAAAAATATTTTGGAAAATGTTTTAGTGGAAGCACTGTCTTTCTAATTTGTGAAGGTCTGCTTGATTTTTGATACTTTGAAATGTCTCCTTAGTACCTAAATCCACTTTGTTTTGAGGCAAGTTCTAGGATAGATTTATCCTTTTGTTACTCCATTTCGATCTGCCATCAAGGACTCTAGGATCGAGTCATCGACATTTGGTGGAGTTTGGTTTGTCCTTTTGTTACTCCATTTCGATCTGTCATCAAAGACTCTAGGAGGGAGTCATCGGCATTTGGTGGAGTTGGTCATATGTTCCTCCATTTTGATCTGCCATCAAGGACTCTAAGAGCAAGTTGAGTCATCGAAATTTGGTGGAGTTTGCTTTATTATTTTGTTACTCCATTTTGATCTATCATAAAAAGGCTCTAGGAGTGAGTCATCGACATTTGGTGGAGTTTGGTTATGCCCTCTCATGGCATTTGGTGGAGTTTGGTTATGCCCTCTCACAAAATTTGGTGGAGTTTGGTTATGCCCTCTCATGACATTTGGTAGATTTTGGTTATTCCCTCTCATGACATTTGGTTGAGTTTGGTTATGCCCTCACGTGGAATTTGGTGGATTTTGGTTATGCCCTCTTGTAGTATTTGTTTCAGTGGATTTTGGCTTCAACATTAAGCACTTTTGTGATTCTGCACTTTTGATGAGCAACCACAGAATGAAACCTTTTAGAGGGGGATGTTAGAATATTAATGTGCATTTTATGCTTAATAAAGTACACATTAAGGGAGGATGTTAAAATATTAGTGTACACTTTGTGTAATATTCATGCACTAGTGGCAATATGTCAAACCTCAAATGGAGGACCTCTTCATGAGAGTTAAATTATTTGGCACTACAATAGAAGATAAATTGCATGTGACCGAACCCTATTTCATAGAGTGACCGCTACAATGGAACTTTCATCACCAATAATGGCTATGACAAATGTATGGGGGGATTTCTATTCATAGCGGTTACACCAACTAGGTGTCCATGGAAAAGAAGCAGATGGACCATAACCAGGATTTCTATATGCATCCCACTAGAAATGCGATCCTCGAAAGTCTCCAAGGGTGGTCCACTACCAAGAAAGACATCAATTCAAGTTCATGAAGCTTCAGAGCATAGATATTTTCTTTGAAGTAATCCAATTGGCAAAGATACATGTGCAGTCAATGTCCAGAAGTTGGAGAAGAAACTGATTTGTTTTTTAAAAAAATGCAACTGATATATTAAATATATAGATAGGTAAATAAATAGATATATTTTGTTGATTTGTATATATTTTTTGAGTTGTAATATCTTCATACAATTTTAGATTTGAAGCATTAGATTTTTTATTCAAA
This sequence comes from Wollemia nobilis, assembly GCA_028583015.1. NCBI lineage: Eukaryota > Viridiplantae > Streptophyta > Pinopsida > Araucariales > Araucariaceae > Wollemia > Wollemia nobilis. The sequence continues at coordinate 23,269,427 of JAQPPZ010017235.1, forward strand.
GGGTTTCGAAACGAGTGGTCACACAACTATCTCTACAATTATGTTAGAGAAGAAATGTATTTTCCAATGCTGATATATTATATAGAAAGGGTAAATAATTATTACTAAAAAAGAATATTGTATTTGAAGTGTATGATGGGTGATACCTAACACTTTTAATATTAGGTAGGTGAGATGTTCACCTTGAAGGGGAAGAACTATTATTCTTTTCTAATGATCAATGTGTCAAGGTTTTGAAGATGATATTTAGTAAGCACCAGGCAACCAAAATTCAACAATGTTTTTTAGCAGTAAAGATCATCCAACTATCCTGTTGGGCGAATGGAAAAGTGGAGGTCCATGTCACTCTTATCTATGATTGGTTGTGTATCCCAAACCATAATTTTTAATGTCTCTATATGTGGTTTAAGTGTTTAGTGAGGCAATTCCCATTGAAGAAGCATAATGAGGCCATTCTCACTATTTCTTGTTATGAATAGTTGAGTATCCCTATTCGTAGGTAAGTGTTCAGTGAGGCCATTCCTGCTGAATAAGCATAGTGAGGTCATTCCTACTATTGCATGTTGTGAATAGTTAAGTGTGTCCCTATTAACATTCTAATTGTACTTGATGAACTATTGAGTGTGTCCTAGTTCATCATATGGTTATTTGTATTATTGTGAGTATCCCTACCAATAAGGTAGGAAACATTGAAAAGTATTACATATGACAAAATATGGTTGAGTATTAGAGCCACCCATGTAGGAATCATGTGAGATTTGTTAGTTGGTTGTGATTTCCACCAACTATGAAAATCATGTGTTTACTATGGTTTTTTTATATAGAGAAATATAATATGTATTTAAACATGCATTTGATCGATGAAAAATATCTAAGCTTTAACATCATCAAATCTGATGCTTGTATATTCATGGAGGAGATGAGAAGTGTGGGAGCACAAAGTAGTGACCAAAGGCTGGTTGTGAAGGAATTATTGTCAAATAAAGATTCATGAAGTGGAGGCAAATAGCCACCTATAATATTGCTACAGTTATGGCCAAGTAGAGATACCCAAAGTTTATGGTAAATGGAAAGGAAGACCAATAATTCCATATCAAAATGTGTGAGATGATATAGAAAGTGAATTTCGTAGATGATGAAGACTCATGACTAGATTATTTCCAACAACATTGTGTGATATCAATGGGTTGGCATCTAAAAAGAACAACACCTGTCACAAATTAAGATAAATTGACCAAATTTAATAAAGAATTCATATTGCTTCACATTGACATGGATATTATTGGTAAAGTTTATTTCATAAGTTTATTTCATAAAGCAAAAGAAATATGAAAATATCGAGTCATACAATCATCGATTTAAGGAACTCATCAACAAGAAGTAAAACTAGTACATAGATTACAAAAATGATGGTTCTTGGATGGACTACTACCACAGTTAAAGAAGAAGATGAAGATAGTTCCACCAACTATCTATCAAGAAACTTTCGATAGCACAATGAACTTAGAAAGCAAGATGAAGACAACCACATAAAGTGGAGGAAGTACAAGTCATGATCAAGAAATTGATTTAGACAATCTAGGTCATACGAAAAACCTACAATGTATAATCAATGATGTGAAGGCAGAAATAAGAAAGAAAAAAAGTTCATATGGTGCTTTGATTGCAAATTAGAACACACCAATGTCGACTATCCGAAAGAAAAATTTTTGTAATATTTGTGAAGTTGTGGGGCATGCTATTGCCAACTATCCATTTAATTTAAAAAGTGTTCAACACTAGACATTGAAAGTACAAAAGTGGGTTAAGGAAGACAAACCAATCACTTCAAAAAGTAGACAAAGAGTGACAACTAGAAGATACTGGAATAACCACCAAGGAAGTTGACGACTACAACAAGGGAATTGATCCATAGGAGGAGAGGGTTGATTGAATTATGATTTAGATGGGAGGCCAATCATCCAGTTTCAAATATGTCAATAGTAGGGACATTTACACCTAATTGTTAAAATGCTCCAATAGAAGGGGGTAATAGAAACAATAATGCAATCATATATCGATGGTGAGGACCAAGTAATCATAGGGAGACAAATTTCCCAAAGAATATGAGTACAAGAAACTCATAGAATATCAATTTAATTGATATTGATGAGCCTACACAAGACCAACAAAAGAAGGAAAAACATATGCTAGCTATAAAAAGGGTATAAGCGATGAAATTGGAGTAGCTTCAATAAGAACTAAGAAATACTAATATGGAGAGATTACTCTAGGAAAGGAAGTTGAAATAACCTATCAGGACTGAAGATGACATCTCAACAAACTATTTGGCTACACAGGTACTAAATACAAGAGTTGAAGTGAAAGTATTTAGTTTACTAGGCATAGTACTAGAGCTATACGCAATGGAAGAAGAGATGATATGGACAAGAAAATTAGAGAAACTACATTGCCAACTAGAACCAAAGTGAATAAAAAAAATTTAGTTCATTGATCCGATAGTATTAATGATAGATATAAAGAAAAAACTAGCGTGGATCCATATTGATTTGTTAAACCACAAGTTGACACAAGTAATCACAAATGGAGGTTCAAGTGTGAACATATTTTTGGAAAATACATCAAAATATTTGGGGGTACCATTTTTATAGTCTCTCAACTTTCATTTGTATGGTATAGACCAATATAGAATAAAAATCAAAGGACTACTGACTACATATAAGGTAAATATCATTTATTAGGTGTTCATCATGGACTTTGTGGTGGTTTCCATGCAAAAACCAGCCTATGATGCATTGTTGGGGTGAGGATGTCTACACATAGAAAAAGTAAACCATAATTTGGAGAAGGATCACTTGACATTTAAGAAGCGCTAGCACAATTATGCAATTAATTTGAAGAATTAGTATGTGATGAATTGGTGACATCCAATGAGTCTTGAAAATAATCATTGGAGGATAAGAATAGATGTGAACCAAATGGAGTGTTGGAGTTGGAAGAGTGCATGGAATATGAGGAACACTTTGATAGCAGACTCTACATTGGCAAATAGAAGACTATGAAGTTTTTTAGCCAACTTGACTGTGTATCAATGCAAAGGTAGAGATTCAAGATGAACTATTATGAAGTGTATACGATATTGGCAAATACAGTTAGAATACCAATTCTACAACCAAGAGTGAGGAGAACTAGACTTCTTTAAAAATAATTTAAGAGTATGGTGTTGGTGATGCATTGATTGATGAAAAGGTAGTATAACTATTTGATGTGCCAAAAGTGGCAAAAGAGCCTAACACCATACATTATGAAGGACCAAAGATGGTGTAAGTAAATGTTGGTGAAGGTGACGAGGGAAATATTATTCATTGTGGGGATGACTAGGACCCTATTTTGAAAGCAATAGATTTTAAAATATTTACATAGTACAAGGAGGTTTTCACATGGACTTATAAGTATTTGAGAGGGATTTTACCTGAACTATGTGTGCATCAAATTCCATTGGTTTTGGATGCTCAAATAATAAGAAGAAGGCCATACAAAATGAAACCAAATTAAGTAGCCCTAGTCAATGAAAAAATCAAGAAGATGCTGGACATAGGGATAATTTTCAAGGTGACTATGAGTGAGTGGATGTCACCAACTATAATCAGTTTGAAGAAAGAAAGCTATGAAATCCACATCTGCATCGATTTTAAAAGTTTGAATGCACTGACTATTAAATATCTCTTCCTTATACCATCTATTGATTTGATTTTGGGTGAGGTATTAGGACATGAGATCTATTCATTCTTGGATGGATTCTAGGGCTAAAATCAAATTAGTATTGCCAAGGAAGATAGGTTGAAGACCACTTTTATAGTATAAAACAACATCTATGCATATAATAAAATGAATTTTGGTTTGTCCAATGCCCTTTCCACATTCCAATTAATAATTATGTATATTTTTGAACATATATTTATAGGAAAGTTCAAAATATTATTGAATGATTGGTTTCTCTATGGATGGAATGATGAGAATCTAAAGGTATTGGAGGAATGAATGAGGTTGTGTATGAATACCAATTGTCCTTGAACCCATAGAAGTGCAAGATGATGGTACCATATAGAAATTTACTTGGGTATGTTGTATGTAAAGAGGGTTTGAAGAATAATCATGACAATATACGAGTGGTGATGAGCATAGATAAGCCATATGATATGAGTTCATTGAAGTATTTTTTGTGACATGTCATATATTATTGGTGCTTCATCAAAAAGTTCACACAAGTTTCATGTTCTCTAAATGTGTTGAAGCCATACGATATGAGTTCATTGAAGTATTTTTTGTGACATGTCATATATTATTGGTTCTTCATCAAAAAGTTCACATAAGTTTCATGTTCTCTAAATGTGTTGACATGAAAGAATGTTCCTTTTTATAGATGAAGGAGCATCAAAAGGATTTTGAGTAATTGAAAGTAGAGTTAGTTAGCAAACCCATTTTGGTATTTTCAGATTGGGATAAAGAGCACCATGTTCATGTTGACAAGTCCAATTTTGCAATTGAATTTAGGTTGGCCCAGGAGGAGAAATATGGGTTGGATCAACCTATATATTTTTCAGGTTGATTTTTGTTCCATGTAGAGAAAAACTATAATATTATTGAGTAGGAAGCCTTGGGAGTGGTTATTATGGTGCAAAATTTCAAACAATATTTTCTCACAAGTCCTTTTGGGCCAACTATTCATAGATGATTTAGTAGGTGGCTCATCATATTGCAAGAATTTGCATTTTAAGTGGTAGTTAGACCAAGGAAGAAGCATGCGATAGTTGATTAGTTGTTAAGGATTCACTTATGAGAGTCTATAATAGGAGTTTCTATAATAGGAGTTTCATGGTACAAATATGTGGATGAATGCTTATTGATGGGACAACAACTAAAGTAGTTGACAATAGTCAAGAAGAAGAAGATTATTGTGAAATCAACATAATTTCAACTGATAAATTGTTGTACAAAATCATACCTAATGGAGTATTGCAAAGGTGTGTAATCAATGCAAAAGTGAACATAGAGTTGAAGGAAGTTCATGATGGGATAGAAAGAAGTCATATGGTACCAATTGCAACTATGAGGAAGGTGCTTCTAGTAGTGCTAGAGTAGCCCACCCTCTACCACAATGAAAATAAGTTTGTGAACATGTGTGATACGTGCCAAAGATCTAGGAAGTCGTTGAAGAGGGACTTCATGCCTTTGCACCCATCAAAGCCACAAAAGTTGTTTGTGAGATTGGATATCAATTTTTTGGGTCATTGAAGACTAGCAAAATATGTAGATACATTGTGGTAGCAACTGCATATTTGAAAAAGTGGATCAAGGCAAGGACATTGCCTAGCAATTCTACAAAAAGTACAATATATTTCTTGTACAATCAAGTGATTACAAGATTTGATATACCTCTTCAGTTGATAATTAATTAAGGAAGACACTTTATCAATGAGATCATTTAGAAATTTACCACAAAGTTTAAGATCTTGTATTTATTGTCTAGCTCATATTACTCCAAAATAAATGGGTGAGTAAAAGCAACAAATAAGATCTTGGTATCAATAATGTATAAGACATGTGGAATTGAATATGTTGATTGGGAAGAGATATTACCAACAATCGTGTGGGTGTATAGGACTACATTTAATCCAATGATGAAATAGACTATTCCAATTGAAGTATTTTCAAGAAGCAGTTGAACTAGTAGAGTTTTTGGTACCAAGAGTTTAAGAGTGGTGGTACAAAACTATCTAGGTGACCAGGAGAGCCTAGAGGAGAGGCTAATGAAACTTGTCAAGTTGTATGAGAAGAGAGTGATGGCTTAGTAGGCCATGGTGGTTTACTGACATGTAGAAATGACAAGCACTTGAGGAAGATAGATTTGCAACTAGGTGACTTAATCTTGAAGTATAATGGCAAGAGAGAAATATAACCATGTAAGTTTAAGATATTATGGCTTGGACCTTTCCAAGTCGATAAAGTAATGACTAATATCACAATATAATTTAAAAAACTAGATAGTGTTTTGTATTTCGAGATAGTTAGGTTTGAATATGAAGCTATATAAGATAAGAACACAAGTTAACATGGTAAATTTTGAATCAACAAAGGAACAAGTATGAGAATACTAACAGTAGTGCCAAGTCAATCCTTAGAATACTTTGAAGGAATATCAATTTAGGAGGTGGTAAAGTCAAGCCATACGAAGGAGGAAAATGATGCAATAGAGAGCAACGACTCAAATAATGAACTTACCTTGGTTTTATGAAGAAGAGAATTCAAGTAGGCAAGAAGGGAATATGCAGCCCATAATCAAACAAGAGGAATTATAGCCTTAGTTTACAAAACATAGAAGGATATGGATGCATGTCAAATTCCCAAATTTAGAATAGGAAGAACAATTGAGATAACTGAATGAACAAAACATATAGCAGATGGTTGTGGTGTATGTTGGGAAAAGAGAACCACTAGAATAAGAGCCTTGGAGTAATAAGATTGAGTATAAAGGAATGATTCTTCTTGTAGCTATTGGTCATGCACAATTGTGAATGAGAGAAGAAACACAATAGTTGCATGAGCAAAGTGAGCAATTGAATTATCATATTGTAAATTTAAGGAGATAATATCTAGGAGAATTGCTAAGGATGCATCAGGATAACCAAGAAATGGGTACAATAATTTTTAGAAATGGGATAATTTTAAAGGATACTCTTGGAGATGTGCAACAAATAAATAAGTATTGGGAATTGCTAATGGTTGTGCAATGTAAGTTGAGTTTCTAGAGATTAAATACCAATTCAGAAAGATACTATTGCAAGTGATATATATTGGAAGGACATACATGAAGTAAAATTTCCAAGCAGGGAAGGAGAAGTCGAGAACCCATGACAAGAGTCAAGTAGTGTATCCTTTACAAGTTCAAACAATAATAAAGAAGATTGTAACAATGATAACTCCTACTTGAAACATGAAAGAAGAGAAAGGAGGAGAAAACCACAATGATATTAATTCACCCAACCCATAGACAATGGATATGAATATAAAAAACTAACTCAGAGCCAAAATTCCTTTGAGGAAATTAGGTAGATGGGTTGGAGAAATAAAAATCTACTAAATTTGAACAGTTCCTTGGGAAGTCAAAGTTACCTATAAAGACTACAAGATAACCCAAGGTGTGCTTATAAATTAGGCAATTTAGCATTTTAGACAACTAGGAGGGCCTTTAGGTCCCCTAGGCTATCTGGATTTTCTAGGCCAAGGTAGGATGTCATTTGGCTTCTTTCCTAGCTACCTAAGGATACATATTTTTCTTAGAATACCGCTAGGACATACAACCAATAGGATGGGATGTCTAGACCACCCCACGGTCATCTAGGAGATAGGACAAGACCCTAGATGACCCTCAAATAATCTGAATTAATGGACAAGATGTCAAAAGTTGCTCAAGATCGTTTGGAAGGAAGAAATGAGAGATTAAGTACAACAAAGCTATCCCAAGAATAACTTTGACTAGTAACAATATTACAACCATCTGATAGAGATGAAATGGAAGAAGGGTTGGATCAAGCCATCCAAATAAAGTACTACAAGAATATTAATTGTTAGACAAAAAGGAGTTGGAATTGAGCCTAAAATTCCATAGTGAAGAATCCAATTATGAAGAAGATAATCAAGAAGGGGAAGTGAGAAACTAAGCCACCAAGGTTATACAAAGTAGAATCCTAGACCAAGACAAAAACTAATCAGAAAAGGCCATTGGGCTAGCATTCAAGGCTATCTAGACAAAGGATTTATTAAGAAGAGCAAGCATATAAATTGATAGAACAATTAGGTGATCTACTCAGACACTTAGACCATACACATAGGGCAAAGTAAAAATTATATTATGGTCATACAATGGGTAAAGTTAAAATTAAACATGTGCAAGGTGGTAAAGATAACGGAGAAAAGATAAAAAAACATGTCTAGTTACATGTAAGATACTTAGAGGTGGAAAACTAGTAGTTGAGAGATAGTTGATGCATGTAGGATAGTTGTCCTCCTACTGACTCGATATTATAAATAGGTATTGGAAGATGGCCATGAAACATGTAAACACACAACATCAGAGAGAAACTACAAAGAGCACATACCAAACATTATAAAATGAGAGAGTTGGGTAGCATACGAATGAGAGTATCCTCAAGGTAAGACATTGCATATAGGAAGTAGCAAGAAGTGGTAACATAAAAGAAAATTACATTGCATAAGTGAATCACCAAGATGATGAAGTTTGAAGCTGCCACAAAGAAGTGTCAGATAGGATTTTTGTTGGAAATCTCTCTCCAGTGTCAACAAGAAATATTTTTCTTTTGTAGGTACAAGGGTTGCAACAACATAATGCTGTAAATAAGGGTGGAAGAATATATTTCAATTAGTCTATGCAAAGAATAAAGCTCCTAACTACTATGAATTTTTTTTTCATAAATTGTATGGACCTTATGGGCCATATAGACTACCACCAAAGGAGAAAATTTAGAGTTGATAATGAGCGTACAAGCCATATGAGGAGTTATAGATATTGCTATATGGATGCAGGGAGACTACATAGAGAAAGTCATCCAATAAGTGAGTCATCAAGGATTGAGCTATCAGAGACTAGAACATCCATAGTCAAGTTATTCGAGGTTGGGTTTTTTGATGCTAAGATGTCTGGTAGGAGGTCATCCAAGACCATGCCATCTAGAGGCAGGTCGTTATAAGGTAGTTGTTACTAGAATTTTTTCAAAATTCAAAGCCAAGTTGACTATAGAAGGAATCCAGAGAAGGCCATAATTTTTTTAAAGAATTGAATGGGTGGAACTCCAAAGAAGGTTTCCACTTGAGACTATGTTGTAGATAGGACCTTGCACCCACTAGGGAAGCATCGAGTTGGCTTCAAGAGGCGTAATTCACCATATGTATGGTAGAGAGAGCATGGAATATATATTAAACAAGGTAGAATACGATAACGTAGGATGGAGTCAATGTCAATATAATGAAATAACACCCCTGATGAATACCACAAACATGGAATGGAGTTAGTAGTTTCACTACAATTGAAGAATATAGGAAAGAAGTGGATGCAAATCCCCTGGAAAAAATTACCTAGAAAAAACTAGCAAGATATTTTTATAGAACTTGGTGGTTGAAGCACCGGATGGACAACTCACTAAAAACCACATCTTAAAATGTAGGAGTGTTATTTATTCTATAGGTTGCTAGTTTTGATAAAGAATTTTTCAAGCCATTCTTTTTAGAACTATTGTAGACATATGGTGATGAGCAAAATCAAAACAAATTAATGATAGGTGACAAGGAGGTACAAGTATCATTCTCCCCAAATAATTTTTGGTTTATCAAATTTTGTAATATTGGTGAATTAAGGAGTGAAGCCCTACTAATTATGAGTTTTTGTTGATAATATTGCCAATCTCAATATAAAAGAATTGGCTAAACTAATAAACCATGGTAGCCAAAAACTAAAAGTACATCTTAAGTTAGATATGTTGCAGTGTATAATGAACATGATCATATCTAGATTATTTGGTGAGAAAAGGACCTCAAAGATTCCCATTTGTATCTTACCTTGCATAGAACGAGTGATAGCCATAGATTAGTATGATTGTGCTACAATTCTATCACAATGCATTCAAATTTTTTTGATGTTATACACAAAGAATTTTTCAATGGTTTTCCATGCCATTCTATTGATTTTAGATGCAATTTCAAATGAGAAGATTCATTTTCCAAGGATGAATCCTCATAATATTTTGAAGAGTTCACCTATAATATTTTTTTGGGTACATGTTGCCCCATTGATGAAATTCAATACCCCATTGATGAAAGTCAATACTTAGAAAAGAAGAAAAATAGTGCATTGAAGAAGAGGAAGGCACAAGAAGCATCACAAGATGATATTGATGTTGTATCTAAAGGAAATAAAGAGTTTCATGGAGCTAATAAGTAGTTGCCAAATGTTGAGGAAAGACAGTTAGAAGAATAGTGGCAACAAATGAGAGCGCAATTGTAGTAATAAAAACAATCTTGGCATCAATAATAGTCAACTAGTCAATGTGACAAAATGTTCTCTTCAAGACATCCACAAAAAGGAAGGTAGTTGGTAGCAATATGGAGAAAGTGATAGTAGCTTAATAAACACAAATGCATGGAATTTCAAAGGATGTAGTGAAAAGAGAACTTCAACACAATTGGAAAGCCAAAGTATGCAAGGAGGTAGGTACCATTGTGGGTACCAGAGGAGTGGTTTCAACTAAGACCTTCATTGGTGGATAGTATCCAAAGTTAGATGTACATTTTGTGCAAAATATTTGATGTGTAGAGGAAGCAATGCAACAACATAAAGGAATAACTTCATAGTATCAAGTGCAAGAAACAATGGTGATTGTAGATGTGGATGAGGATGTTCAAACAACAATAGATGTGATGGAAGCATCACCATTATTAGATGAAGTAGTAGGTGGAGGATACTTCACAGGTGATGTTTTAATGCATGTAGACAATGTAGATACACCAAAAAGTTACAACACAACACCACTCAAATAGTACATAGATGCAAGATATAGATGTGGATCACATATTTTAGATGAGGGATCACTAATAGAGTCCACATATACAACATAAACTATGGCACCAACTTCATCAGTGTCAAATCACAGTAGGGAGAAAGGAAAAATACCTACATTAGAGTATAGGTTATGAAAAGATAACTAGAGCAATCAACTACTAGAGGAAGAACTTGAGAAGGATAAAATAATTGTGGATACAACTGTTAAAAATGTTGATGTAGAAGGAGAAAATATGCAAGAGATTCAAGAGGACAAAGCAACCAAGCAAAATATTGGTCGCATAGGTCATAGTGGGGAAGATATTGAGGAAATAACCACCAAGGATGATACAAACATGGAACTAGTAGAAGAAGACACAAGTTAGTATTTTATATAGAAGTACCAAATTTGAGGAGATCATCAGTCCATGGGGAAAACATTAATGAATATATTGATACATTCTTTGAGAAGATGATTAGATTGTTTAATATAATTTAGAGTGAGTTTCGAATGGGATGTGTTGAGGACTAGCAATTAGGGCAATTGAGAATTTAATACAAGTTGATAAAATTGGTGCATTGTGCTTATGATGATGAGTGCATGCAAAAGTTTGTAGAAATATATCATATTTAGCCATGGGAGCTAGAAGCTAGCAATAGTAATGTCAATTCCATGCTAAAGATCAAGACTTCGACAGAAATAACTCAAGTACCCTATTGATATCCATCATGGATTTATATAGATGAAGGAAATATGACACCCTATTCTAAACTTCTATATGTCAAGTATGTGAATTTGGCACTTGATTTGGTAAAACCATATGGTAGAATGAACTTTTTGACATATAATTTAGTGTTTAGCAACAGGATTGGAGATGTTTTAGTATATGATTCATAGCTTGAAGTCGAAAGAGGAATAAAAATAAAACTAAGTTCAAATGGTGGAAGGATAACTTTAGAAAGTGCAATAGGATGCCAAAGTATAACTAATAGAGTTAATTAAAGAAAGTAGACACAAGAACAACACCATTAGTTGATAAGAAAATTGAATTCCAAATGTGCAATGAGGAAATAAACTCTAGAATTAAAGATGAAGGAGCTTCCTCATTAAGATAAATTGATCATGGAATGGGATGAGTAGCTGATAGTAGTTGTGAGGAAGGAAGATGAAGTAGAAAAGAGAGAGGCTATGTTAAAGGCTAGGCTAGTAGAAGTCAAGAGAAAATAGTATCATTATGACTTCTAGGCTCGTTACAAGGGCTGTGCAAAGAGGCTCAAGGGAGAAAATGAAGCTTTGAATCTAAAAATCCAAGAACTAGGAGTACTTGTTGCATCACCTCAATATCCACAAATCCAAAGTCCCCAAGAGAAGCAAAAATCATCAATGAGGAGGGGAGGGAAAATGTAGACACTAGTTCTAATTTTCCACCTCAACACAATAAATAAAATATGCATGCAATTCAAGTATGCATATAATAAAATTTTATCATATAGTTTTAATGAAATTATAATATTGCATGAGATAATGTAAGGTTGGTTCAAGAGATAGTCATGTGCAAATGAGTTAGTTGTCACATAGTTTATCTTGTAGTTAGGAGGGAAATGAAATGAAATGCAAGACAAATGTAATGAGAAAGAGGTGAAGTATCGGGGTTGGTAGTTTTTAATAACTACCTCCCCCTACTTTAAATAGAACTCCTCATTCAATTGAGGAGGTATATACATATATATTAGAGAGAATTTATTGGGGATATTGTACACACATGATAGTTTTGCACAAGAGCAGAAGTTGCATATGCGAAAAGTGGTATGTTGGGATAAGTTGTGTGTTGTTTGATCATATAGTTTCATATGTAATGTAATATCTTGTTAATATTCATCATTCAACCATTTTTCTATGTATGATATTTGTATATGTTTATATTTATTAATTTCTATAGTAGGTATAGAATCAAACCTTGTTATCTTGTATTTTGCTTGTCATATAATGTTCATACAGGTTTGTCTAGGTTGTTGTCAAGTCATCCCATGTAAGTGTCAAGCTCTATATTTGAAGGTAATCCAATTTGGAAAGTGCCAAGCCATATAAGCTAGTGCGAGTTGATTGAGCTAGTGAACTTTAGACTATGCTATTTAAACTACATCATGCAAGGTCATCAGAGGTATATTGGTGCAATCTGTCTGGTTACATATTCAGAGTTACTACACAGTTAACCTATCATTCATAATTGTTCTATGGAATACCATTGTTGTGCTACATAGATAGACAAATCTAAGATATTCTCCTTAAGGTTATTTCAATTGAATCCCTACACTTACATCATTTGGGTCCTTGCTCCATAAAAAATCATAATCCAATGTTGGTAATAGTTCTGGCTCCTCAAAAAATAGGTAATTACCATTTTCATATCTTCAAACAATCCTTTGTTGTCCCCTTTATCATTTTCTTTGGCCACGCTAATGATCATATATTAGTTAGAAATTTGCACCTGTTTATCAAATTATACACCCATGAATTTAAGTAGCTTGTTCTAGTTCATTGTGTCACCATCCTTTAGCTTATTTAATATATAGTTACAAAGGAGCTCATTCTCAATCCTAAGTATTCTTACATCCTTTGAAATTTTCATGTGTATAATCCATAGCTAGGTACCCATTACATAGAAATTTTTGTGTTAAATCCCTCGATAGGAGCATACTAAAATAAGGATGCAGGTCTACAACAACTACTTGTATGAGTTCTAGACTACTATCATGAGTAGATATTTCAAGGTTCTTACAAAGTCCACCTTGGTTCCATCCATCTGAAGGGGTTCTATTATGATAGTGGTATACTTTAGACCTAATTTCTTGCTGACTACTCTCGATATTATTGTCATGAGAACGCCTGAATCAACTATTCAACTACAAAGAAAGTTCCTTTCAATTTTCAAAGTGATGTAGAAGAGTAACAACTTCATATATTTAGGCTTGGAGGAATTAATACTACTTACAACACTTACTTGTATATATGTTGGATCTTCTACCATAAGGTTTTTCTTGCTAATTGTTTGAATTAGGGTTTATCTTGTTTGTGTGACTAAAGCCTTAGAATATATATTTTCCTACTTTTTTAGAGCTTCTTGCAACAAATATCTTTGACCAAGTAGTGATAGGGTTTCCAATATGCTTACTTTGGTAGGAGTCTTATTCAATTCATTGGTGATGTTAATTTTTTTTTTTGATTCACTATCTTTAGATCCATATGCCCTATGTGTGAATCACCTATACTACTTTGTTATAGTTGTCATTCCCTAACTTATCAAAGAGGGGTATCTTATGTTCATGTTAGACACCCTATTCAATTCTTCCTTCATTGTTTCTTTGTCTGCTTAAGCCCTATTCATGGCCCCTTAAATTCCTCCACTCTTGGGTGCCCTATTTTGTGGTGTTGTAGTATTAATTTGAGGAGGACATGCTCCCTACTTCCTTTACTATGCTAATGATATTGGGTCCTGACATGTAGTCTACACTAATGTCTTAACTCTCTTCAAGATTGTGGTTCTAGGACTTTCTCTAGCACTTGCACCAGGTTGTAGGGGCTGAGGTGAAGTTTTAATTCTTGGTGGATATTCAATAGCATCTTATTGTGTGAGATTGCATCCTATTGTTGGTTCATCCATAAGGCTTACAAATTTTTGAGCATCTATTGTGACATATTGGACATAGCACTACTAACTATAAATCATGGTTTGCACATAATGAATTGCGACAACACACTCAACTAGGTTATACCTAGCATTACAAGTGGAGAACCATAAGGATTAATATTAGAATCAATGTTTACCATGTTATTTTATGATTTTTTACCATTGATCCACTTGCTCATCATTGAGGTAATTGGTCCTTGGTTATATAAAAATTCTGCCTTTATTGTAATCCTTCTATTTGTCTTTGAATAATTATCATTTTGTTGCTCAAGTATTTGAGCACAATTTATAATTCATTCATATCTTCCATTATATTTGGCACTCCTCTAACCTTTAATTGGCTTTGAGATTGGTAAAAAGGGTTGGGTGTAGGTTTGAGCAATGACAAGTTTTTATTGGGATAAACGGTGGAACTTGGAGTGAACTAGGTCGGGTATGTAACAATGTATAGGGTGCTTGATTGAGATAGTGATGCTAGAGAAAAATTATGTGATTTAAGAAGGTGGAATAGTGGTCTAAGGTTATTTATTGGCTTGTAAATATGGAGAAATGAGAATGGGGGATAACTAAGGAAGTGACAAGTAGTGGGGCTAGGGAGAAGCACTTGGGATTGGATTGTTACATTAGTTATGTAGGGGATTGGTAACTTACGAACTTGGATGAGAATATCCTCAGAACAAGCAACTTCTTCAAATGGAAAAAGTGATTGGATTCATATTTTGCACCATCATAGCCAAGCCCAAATTCAATGCCCAAAGCTCATTCATCTAATGGTATAACATTAAATGGTACTAGATAAACAATGCAAATGAACCTCATATTAAATCCATGAATGTTCTCATTAAAATACCTCACCATGTTGTTCAATTGAAGGAGAACCAAAATACTTCATGAATGGTTTAATTGAAGGAGAACCAAAATGATTCATGAATGGTTACACAATCAAGGCCTAATTTGCTACTAATCCATTGGGTATGCTTCCATACCACACAACATTTTTTTTCACTCAGTGATCCAACCAAGAGCCTTACCATCACATCATCTTCACATATCTTGTGTATAGACTTTAAGGTTGATAGATCATTCAAGTTTATGATCATTTTTAAACTATCATTCCTTAAAAGGAGAGGAGGGATTTAAGGACCACAATTGGGATGTGCCTTCATTTTTTACTAGCATGAAGAAATAATGTGCACAAATCAAATTTTACATAAATTTTAAAAGCCTAAACATAATCACAATAAAAGATCCATTATGTTATGTACCTAGGGATAGGAATGTGGGGAACATAATATTCTATTGTAAATAGGTGTCCTTTGTAATGGTCTTGGCTCATAAAGAAGAGTTGGAATGATTCCTTCCTTAAGGAACAATATTTGTGTTGTCCTACCTTAAGGGTATTATCTATCTTTATCTCTTTGTGTGGATTATTTTTATGGAATATTATTTGTGGATGGATGTTTGATATTTTTGCATAAATGGTGAATGATTTTTTGTTAATAAGAATTGAGGTTCATAACAAGTAGTATTAGAGTGGATATTTTGGCAAAGTGGAGATTGTGATTTTTGTGGATTGCAAAGCTAGGGATTTTTTTTCCAAAGAAAGGTCTAATCTTGCAGAGCATATATTTTTCCAACAATCATTTTTAAAATATTTTTATGCCACTTTGTACATATTTTAAAGTCCTACAAAAAATAGTGGTCATTTGTTAAATTTGGATAAATTTTGAGGGAGTTATGACTATTTAGGTTATTGATGGTGTTTTTTTTGGCTGCATGAATTTTTTTTCAAAAGGAAGAAATTCATATCTTTTTTTAACAATCATTCTCAAAATATTCTTGCATCATCATGAAGATCAATTTGAGCACTACAAAATAAATTGGTCATTTGTCAAATGTTGATCAATATTGAGGGAGTTATGGTTGTTTGAAGTTGGTCTACCAATGTTATTTTTGGCTACGTAAAAAATATGTCCAAAGAGAAAAATTCATCTCTTAAATTGAGTAAGCAAATTAGTTGCCAATTGATTTGTTTTAAAGAAAAATTGTAAATTTAATTGTTTAAAGAAAGGAAAATATTAGATTTTAGAAATTTTATTTTTGATTTTTTTTGTTATTTAAAACCCTAGCTATTTTTGGAAAAAAATTGGGTTGAGGTCATGGAGTTGTTAATATTCACTAAAAAAATGATAGTGATGCTAAGGAATGATTGATGAAGTGGATTGTTTTCTTTAATTTTTTTATAGCTAGAATAGAAATATAATATTTGTGATTCTTTGCGAGAGGAAGCTTCAATCTTGCATATGAGATTTAAAAATGACCATAATTTTTATACACAAAGGAAGAATTTGAATTTGCATCTTCAAGAAAATGGGGATTGGAGGAGAATGATAATAAAATGTAGGTAAAAAGAAGCACATATTTGGGGTCAAATAAGCCAAGCAATGATAAAGGAGAATTGTTTCAATTTAAAACTCTATTTTGCAAGTTTATGGTTTGCATTAAGAGGGAAATTATTATTATTTCTATATCCTAGTAGAAAATATAATTTTATTAATATTTTTTTGGCCAAGAGGTTGTAAATATAATTCCATTAATATCATTTTGGCTAAGATGTTGTATATTCAAACAAAGAAAATCAAAGACATAAAGCTTGAGGGTAAGAATGTTTAGATTTTTTAATATTTGAAGATCACCATGGATAGACATGTTTTACATTTAGATTTTATTCCTATTGAGAGGGATGATGTGGATATTGTTCTTGGTTATCCTTGGTTGGATTCTTTGGGTACAATATCCACATCATTCCTCTCAATGAAATAAATATATGAATGTAAAACATATTTATCCATGGTGATTTTCAAATTTAAAATAAATATGAACATTCTTACCCTCAAGCTTTATGCCTTTGATTTTATTTGCTTGTTATTAATGAAAATATATTTGTTGCTATATTTAAAAAATAATAGCATTTTCCCTTTGAATACAACCATAAACTTGTAAAATAGATTTTTATAAATTCAAAAAAATCTTCCTGATCATTGCTTGGCTTATTTGAAACCAAATATGTACTTGCTTGGCTTATTTGAAACCAAAGATGTACTTCCTTCCATTTGCATATTATTATCATTTTCCTTCAATCCCTATTTTCTAAAAAATGCAACTTCAAATTCTTCAAATGTATATAAAATTATAGTCATATTTAATGCTCATATGCCAAATTGAAGCTTCCCTTCACAAATATTATATTTCCATTCCAACTTAGAAAAATTTAAAGAATTTATTTTCCACTTTATCAGCCATTCCCTAACATCATTATCATCATATCTAGTGAATGTTAGTAATGCCATGACTTCAACCCAAAATTAAAAAAAAAAAAGATCCCAAAGCAACTAAGGTTTTAAATGAGTGAAAATTCTCAAAAATAAAATTTGTCAAATCTCATCTATTCTTTCTTTAAACAGTCAAGTCCACAAATTTTCTTCAAAATAAATCAATTGGTAACTGATTTGCTTTTCAAGATTGAGAGGTATGAATTATTTTCTATTTGGATGAATTTTTCATGCAATCAAAAACAACATCAGTAGCCCAACTTCAAACAACAATAACTCTCTAAATATTCATCAAAATTTGACAAATGACCGGTCATTTTTGTATTTCTCAAATTTAGCTACACGATGGTGCAAGAATATTTTAAAAACGATTGCTAAAAAAAGATAAGATTTTTTCTTTTGAAAAAATTTCACCAAAAAAATCAATAAACTAACTTTAAATAGCCATAACTACCTCAATATTTATCAAAATTTAAAAAATGACATATATTTTTCATAGTAATCAAAAGGATCTACAAATGGAGCAAAATTTTCTAAAAATTATTGTTAAAAAATAAGATATAGTTCTGCAAGATGAGACATTTTCTAGAAATTTTTTCCCTAGCTCTATAATCCACAAAAAACACGATCTACATTTTGCTAGGCTATATTCTCTAATACCACTTGTTATGAATCTCAATTCTTATTAATACAAAATCATTCATCATTTATGAAAAATATCAAACATCCATCCATAAATAATATTCCACAAAAATAATCTACACAAAGACATAGAGATAGATAATACCCTTAAGATAGAGCAACACCAATATTACTCCTTAAGGAAGGAATCACTCCAACTCCATTCCACAAACCAAGACTACTACAAAGAATACTTGATACGACTTGCTTACAATAACAATATCCCTTCTTTATATAACCCTCTTCCTAAACCCTTCATCTCCCTTATCCCACTTATTATTATAATAAAATATTAAAATATAATCACCCTTGGGTTATGTGTGGCCCATGCCATAATATCCATATACAATATAATATTATATCCCCCACATTCCTATCCCTAGGTACCTAACACCTTATGATTTTTTTCACTAACTAAATCCTAGATGAGGTATTTGGATAATTCCTTTTTAGATGGGTCTTTTTGATAAATCAAGATTAGCATTACAAAGGAGAACAAGTTGAAGACCACTTTTTTTGTTGAAAATGGATTTTATGCATACAATAAAATTCCATAATAACATATGTATTATACTATGTGCATTCCACAATTCAATATATCATCCTGCAAATACTTAAATAGATGTTGATCAGGATGTTTAAGGTCTTCCTCAATGATTGGTTATTGTATAGACTAAAGGAAGAGAATTTGAAAGCATTGGAGAAATACATTTAGTTATGTATGTATTCTTAGCTTTCACTACATCCAAAAAATTGTAAGTTCTAACACCCAATGAAAATTTATTGGGTCATGTTGTTTGTTAGATTGGGTTGAGATGAATCCAAACAAGATTAATGTTGTGTATAAAGAAACCATACAACTTCGACTCATTGAAGTCCTTTCTAGTACATGTAGTATGCTCATTATTAATAAGATCTTAATAATTTTGCTTATTGTTACATGGTATAATTCACATCCCATTTCCACTGTTAAAATAAAGTCAATAACAATATTTTACATTTTTTAAATTCTTAAAATATATTTTTTTAAATTTTATTTTAGCACTAGTTTATTTTCAAAGACTTAACCAAGATAGAAAATTTTGAACTTTAACCATATCCATGGTCTACCCATGTATGACCATTTAAAATTAGTCATAGTCAAGCAATCAAGTAAAAGGAGACAACCAAAAGCAAAAAAATAAGATAGGATCTAATAAATAGGTAAAGGAAATCAAGCAACAACCCAAAATATAAGGAAATTAACTAAGAATAAAAAAATAAAAATGGATGAAAGGTCATGTAGCTTCCTATTACCATTTCCATGCAATAGAAAATTCTTACACTAGGAACTCACACTTGTAAGTAAGATGAGAATAAACTAGGTTATTAATGGGTGACAAAAGGTATTCATATCAGAGCTTATTCAAATAATATATAATGACCATGTAAAAACTTAATTTACCACTAGTTTAAGTGATTGAATATCACTCTTCTTTATAGGATAAATTATTAAACTTATTATAGGAATAAAAACATTTTTCTAAAAATAAAGAAGCTAGGATATCTTAGGAAGCATATCTAAAGAAGAATAGTACCCTATATCTTCATACCAATTTTAACTTTTTCCTCAATAAAGTAGGTAATATAGCTAATATTGTCCTCCAAATTAATATCCTTTAATATCACCACTAATAAGATTTGGCTAAATATATAGTTAAGCACTAAGTTTGCAAGCTAGTTTTTGCTATCATGGAAGATTTGAAAATTAAAAAAAGGTTTATGATAAAAGCAACCAACACAAAATTATATTATTTTTTAATTGTCTATCCTTTAATGCCTAATGTCATTGAAAAATTATTATATGAGCTTGTTAATTGTCATTTTATACCGCATTTTCATGAGAAAAGACTTTAAAATCCATTAAAAGACACTTTAAACTACTAAATCTTACGCATATTAATGATATTGGAAATTTATAAAATGACATAACTTTACTCTCATTTATGCCCCTAATAATTCCACCAACACCAATACAACCAGGATTAGTCTTGTCAAACCTATTCATGTAGATAATATGATATTTCAAAGGTGACCATTTGTTTGTTAAAGACAATGATCAAATTATACCTTAGGAATTTATGTCTTTGAGGAATACAAATAAAAAGTTCATAAATAATTTTAAGATTTTAAAAATAATAATTATTTTTAAATATATACTACGAAACTTACTATACGTTTCTCTTAGTCCATGATGACTATTATGTTTTATGCTATACAATTAAGATATATTTATAGGAAATATTTTGAGTTGGATTGCTTGGCAAATTCTCAATATCTCTGCTCACTTGGAGTTCATTTCTTTTGTGCATATTCCCCGGGAGTAGAATGGGGTAGCGAATTTGTTAGCTAAATGGGCTTCTGAGTTTCAGAATGGTTGGGATGTTCAGAATTGGTCTTAACTTTATTTTGATTGCTCTCAATATCTCTCTTCTTTATTGAGAGTTGATATGTCTGAATAACTTCTTCTTTATCTTTGTATCTTGGATGTTTTGCTGAGTTAATAAATTTTTATCCTCTTTTTCAAAAAAAAAATCAAATAAACAAATTAAATATGTTTTACTATTTCTATTATAATTATTTCTAGTGATTTAAATAGTTTTTTTACTATCAATATTCTTCCATGTAATAGGGTATTTCCATTATAATTATTTTTAGTGATTTAAATAGTTTTTTTACTATCAATGTTCTTCCATGTAATAGGGTAATGTAAATTCAAACTATAAAATGATATTTGATTACATATTTCATAATAATAATATATTTACTATGTTTATTGTAGCAGACTATTTGTGATTTACATACATGTGCTTTTAAAAATGATATTTTTTATCTTTCATAGTAATTGAGACTTAAATATTATAAATCGCATGTTTCACATTAATTTCAAATCCAATTTATTATGCTAAATGGATGGAATTTCAACAAAGAAATAAAGTTGAATAATGTGATATGGAAACAATTATGAGATGAGAGTTTGTAATTGATAAAGAAACATATTAGATGGTCAATCAATGAGGGAATTTATGTAAATTTTTGGTGTGATGTTTTGTTGAAGCCTTATCCTCTTATCTCTAATTCAAAATGGTAATCATTGGCTCAAGCATGCCTAGCTTGTAAAGGTCCAAAGGTCAAATATTATATTATTATGAGGAACAACTCCAGATTTATTTTAGTAACCTAGTTGAAGGAGAGAAACTCAAAAAAATTATAGAGGAACTTTAAAAATTGCTTCAAGAGTGATATTTGCCATTTTTTAAACAAAATAATGAGTTGGTTTGGAATTTATCAAAGGATGGTGGATTCTCGATCAACTTGGGATATGAGGATTTAGAACAATCAAAATTTCCTTCTCCCAAATATTTTCCTTAAAAGAATGTTTGGTCATTAGAGGCTTTCCCTAAGGCCTCAACATTCCTTTGGTTAGCAGTTCAAAATAAGATTCTTATAAATGAGAGTCTACAAAGAAGAGGATATTATGTACCCTTTATATGTGCCTTGTATGAGAAGGATTTAGAAACATCATACCATTTACTTCTTCATTATTTGTTTCCTAATACCATTTAGGGTTATTTAAAAAAATATAAAATTATATTGCGTAGCTCCATCAAAATTGAAAGAGTTGATGAAATGTTGGATTAATTATTTTAAATCTAAAGCATTATGTATTTTTTCAAATATTGGTCCTACCATTATTTGTTAGAATTTATGGTTTGAAAGGGAAAACATAATTTTTAAAAATAAATCTCAAAATCATGTCCAAATTTGGAACTATATTATTGCCTATCTTGAAGAATATCTACAAATATGGTGCTCATCATGGGAAGTCTCAATTACAGAAAAAGAGGTGCTAATAACTTGGCTACAAGATTTGAACATACATGGAAGAGTAATTTGTGACAATGGAATTAAACAAAGGAACTACTTCAATCTATAGTAAAATGGAAATGTCCAAAAATTAGGTTTATCAAAATTAATTTTGATGGTGCTTCTAAAGGAAATATGAGAAAAGATGGTTGAGGTGGTGTTTTTTGAAATAATGAAGGGAAAATTCTCCATACTTATTCAAAATCATATGGAACTTCAACTAACAACTATGTAGAGGTTAGGGCACTTATAGGAATCAAAATTATAGTAGAAAATGGATAGAAATATATTTTAATTTAGGGGGACACACATTTTATCATCAATGCTATTGACAAAAATGGATGTAGAGACCAGATAAAATATAATATTATTGTTTATGTTCATCATCTATTACTAGAGGTAATCTATTGGAAGTGTGAGCATATTTATAGAGAAGGAAATCAGGTAGCAAATAAATTAGCAAATTGCAGTGTTCATATTCATTCTGGTGAAATTCAAATTTTAAAAGGCAACTAGCCAAGTGAGATTTCATATCTTAATCAAAATGATATCTAAGAGTTGATTGTGGATACATAGCACTTCGAGGAAGTTGAAGAATATATTTAAAATAAAAAATAAATGATGTGATAAAAAGGTATGTTGCAGCAAATGTAATATTTTGGTATTTTGATGAAAGCCACATATAACTTATTAAAAAATAATTATGAAATAGTTGATATCCTAAATGATAATTATGGGAGGTTTGGTTTTCAAATGATATATCTTAACAAATATTTTTCTACATAGCCATTATGAACTTCATGCATTTGAATAGATGTAACACTCGAATAAGCATATATTTATGCATACTTTATGAATCTATAATCTCTTCATGAATTACAAGTATGGAATTGTTCTCTAGATCTGAAAATATTTGTTTCTTAATCAAGAATATTACTAGAGAACAATGGTCTTGACAAAGTAATAAAAGATGTTAAAGATATACTTAAAAAACAAATAAAAACTGGACATAAAGATAATAAGAAGTTCTTCAAACATGTATTGATATGCTTGCTTTAGAATATATCTTGATATACATTATGAAAATAATTGTAACTTTGAACATCTAAAATGAGTTGAGAAATTTCCTTCAAATGAGATGATATTGATATGCTTGCTTTAGAATATATCTTGATATACATTATGAAAATAATTGTAACTTTGAACATCTAAAATGAGTTGAGAAATTTCCTTCAAATGAGATGATTTTGACCTAAGAAGCAACATGTTATGGATATAAGCATGAATTTTTCTTAAAAGAGGGAATTTTGTTGTCCAAATACAAACATGTAAAAATACTTTTTATGTCATATATTTTGGATTTGTAACTTTGAATAGTGATTTTTTTCTAAATATTCAGTTGACTTTCTCGTCTTATAATTTCACTTCCAATATTAGATGCTTGGACAATTCTATATGTTCAAATGGTTAGGTATTTTATTGTGGAGGATGCATAGAGAATGGAAATTGTCATGATAAAAGCAGTCTAACATAAGGAAAAAATGACTATAAATATTAAATCTCCAAATCACAAATACATATTGGCCAATTTGGCACCTAAAAGAATGAAGATTATCAATTAGGACTATCAATATTTTGATTGAGGAAATAGTATAGGTTAAATAATGATGAGGTTTTGTGTCACTAGTTGAAGAAAGTCTAAGGAGATGTTAATTACCTATTATAAGTTTTTTACAAATAAAGACAATAAAATGTTAATTGAATAGACTTAAAAAAAATTGACTATATCATTTAAATTCTTTGTACAAATTTAAAAAGAAGAAGATATATTGAAGTAGAAGGAAATTTCATCATAAGAATATGCTATTGAAAATAAACAGCTTGTTTAAGCACCACAACATCACATGAACACACATGCCATGACTCGATGTTAATAGAGATTGGCAAAGAATTTAGCAAGTGGTGGAGCTCATAAACCACTCAAGTCCCACAACCATGTCAATGTGAGAGCATCAAAAACTTGTGCAAACTATAAGTGTAAAATAAACTAAACAACTACAAAAATAACTAAATATAATCAATTTAAAATTCTAAAAGTAAAAATAATTTAAATAAAAATTCTAACCTAATATATATTTTTTAACTTTTGCAATCCTAAATTTAAATTGAACTTTCATTCTTGACAAGATAGTTGATATTGATCTTGAGGCACAATTTAGAATATTCCATATGAAAAAGTGAAAGAGAGATTCTATATATACCTTTTAGAACTCTGAATTATTTGAATTCTTGAGATATAATTTTATTTTATTTTTTTAAAGAAAGAAAGAAAAAGATTTCAGGTGTAAGAGGCTTTGTAATCGAATAAAAACACCACACCCTTCTAAACCTTTCTAATAATCTCGCATTTCTGATCGTTAAAAATAGCAGAATACAACTACAAAGTTAATGGCCCTGTTGAAAAAACCCTTTGAAAGCAAACTTCAAGAATTTTTCATTCATGACATTAAAGTTGAGGGAAGCATACTTACTTTGTTAGAAGTTCAATGGCCATCACTCCCAATCCTTGATTATCGCTTTGGCCAGGTTTTAGTTTTTGCTTCTGCTTCAGGGGAGGAGGACCGTCATAGAATGCCCTCACCGCCAACCTCACCAACCTTTTAAAATATAAATGTGCAGAGGACTTATCAGCAACACAACCCAAATTCGAATCCTAATAGAAAACTTGAAAATAAAAAGGACACTCAATTTTAACAAAAAAATGAGCATGGACATTGTACAAACAGCCATACTAAGAATTACCTTATGAAAGCATTGTCTGCTTCGCGAGACATTCTGCTTAGTATTGGGCTCCTGAAACGATCAAACTCCATAAAAATTTATACTTCTATGTATATTCTTCCTTAATTTAATAATAAGGACATGGAAGGCATTACCTGACTTGGCGTGCAGCACAGGCTTGCACCAAGAGATTAGTTTTTGATTACATGCAGGACTCTGTTACCAGGCTTCCAGACCAAGATGACATGCCAATGCCACAGCCAAAGCAAAGAAGAGAATCTGAAGTTCAATATATAGGAAAAACTAACTTTTCACCTTGCGGTTACCAGTCTATAAAAACATATGCACGTTTTGCCGTGGGGAATAACTAAAGTTTTTTTTTTTTTTTCTGTTTTTTTGAACCCAATAAAATGTTTTCACAAAGCTTCGTATAACCGTATTTAACATATAAATATGTATTTAATAAACCTTAAATTGGACAAAGGATGTTTGGATGCTTAGTTTACGTGGAACAAAATAACAGCTAGAATAAGCTACTGGAATTCAGAATAATAGGTATTATTATATGAAATTGGAATAAATCTGTTAGTAAGATTTGCATTGATGAACATTTTTTATAAGATTTGAGTTTTGGTTAGTTTGAGATATTATGTTTTCTATTTTAGAAATATTTGTATTTTAAACTATTATATATAATTTATGAATTGTAAATTTTTTATTTAATATAATTGTTGGTTTTAAAGATAAAGATTTAAAATAATAACAATTTTTAATATTTGTATTAATATAATAATTTTTAGTTATTTTTTAATATATATATATAATGAACACACCTACCACTCACACGCTTACCCATGCTTCTGTTTGAACCTTGGACCTTCCAAGAAAAGCCAAAGCTTAAACCGTTGCGCTATCCCCATGGGACAAAACATAATTTTAATTTTAATATTTCTATAATTTTGATTGGATATTTGCAAGAAGGTAATTGTTACACGACTGGTAATTAGGTTATAAAGCAACATAGATGGATATTATTAATATATATAGATATAAAATTTTAAAGAAGTGTCTTTCAAATTTTTAGATATAATTTTTGGATGTGGTATATAGTTTGTTGTTTTTCAATAATTTTTTTTAACATTTTTTAATGTCTTAGTAAAACATAAGTATTATATATCAAATAATATAAGTTTGACTAGTTAAATTTTTAACTTTCAAAAAGAAGAGTAAGATTTAAATTTTTTCAAACTATACATACATAACTGTCAAGTTGTCTTGATACCACTATGCACGTGGAACCATTTCAAAAAAAAAATATATATATATATATATATATATATATATATATATATATATATATATAACAAAATATCTTAAATATCATTTGACAAGTAAAAAATGGTGTTCCAAAGTCCGAATAAACAATGATGATATCTCTATCACATATATTGAAATTTCAACCGTTAAAGGTACCCTGAAAAGGTCATATGTTAGTATTACAATATTTATATATTCTCTTCATCAACCATTTTAAAAGGTCTTATTTTATCATTTAATCTCAAATATTTTAAGACTAGGAGAGCTTGAGTGTATTTTGTATTTGTCTCCTAATTACGAGTGATTTTAAACACAAAATAAGAAGGTTTAGGATAATACTAGGAGAACCTTGAGTGTGTCTTTTCCATAATTATAAGAGATCATTGGGTGCTTTTACACGTAAAACAATAAAGGTTTAGGGTATATGCAAAGTTATTTGCCACCTTTATCTAAGATGTGTATGCTCTGCGTATCTTGCGTTGAAATATGTGCTATGGCTAGCCTTTGAGTTATATTTGTTTTATAGTTTTAAGGACCCTTCTACATATTATATAGGTTGATTTATAATTGATTTTTTAACCTTGATCGAAGGTTATTTATAATTTGGGTATTTATATTCTTAAGACCAACATCTTTTTTACTCGTTAGAATTCTTATTTTTACTTTGAACAAATTACTTTGAAATGCACGAAGATCCTTCATATTAAATTTTATTTATTTATAAGTTATTCTTTCATTATGAGTAATGTGTTGATTATGTTTAGTTTTTGAAAGACTATTAAATCTAACATTATTAGAGCATATGTGAGTCTCCATTAGGTGACATTTTCAAAAAAATATTTTTTATGAAAATTTTAACAATATGGTTTCTTGGAGATAGTTTTAAAAGCTTTGTGTGTTGATAATTTTTTAGACTGTGAGCTCTTTTGGTGGTATCATTTCTCTAAATGTGGTCAAAGGAAAGTCAATATGGAAGAAGGCTTGAAAGGTGTTGAACCTCCATATCGAACTCTGGATAGAGATGTGTTGGATTTTTTTGAAAGATGAGGGATTCTAAGGTTTTTAAAATAATTCAATGGGTATGACTTAAAATTAGTCAAAGATTTAGCTCTTTCACGAAATCAAGAGGTGGTTTCAATTGATGGTTTAGAATCTATTATTAATACTCAACTTCTTTCTGAGATTATTGGAGCACATGAGGATGGGAATTGTGTCAATAAGGAAAAACATTACGTGATGAAGGAATTAGACCTGTTCAGGCATAGAGTTGATTGGCCAGCTAAGTTTCCTAATGGTATTCTGAGGTCTTCATTTTGTGCCCCTTGCTACAAGCTGGTTCTAGCTATTATGGATTATTTCATCCCTATGAAATTAAGATATTGTTAGGATTTTTGAACTGACCTTGGTTAACCACTTTAGAGGTAAAAAGTTGATGAATCTCCCAGATTTCTCTTCAAGTATCTAGAAATAATGGTGTTCAATGTGTAGAAAGGTAAATATTCTTCCATTAATCATCAAGGTTGATTTAAATTAATCTTTAATTTTTACCCAAAAGAGAAAATATATTATTGTGAAGAAGAATTATGTTGGTTCTAGCTCGGCTTGGGGTGGCATATTCCCTAGAGGTGAGATGGTCATGAGCCCTTTAGTCAATCCTAATATATAGGTTGGTCCAATTAATCTCATTGTGGAAAAAATTGTTGTGAATTATTTGTAATAGTCCCCTTTAGGAGCTGATGCTGGTAAGGTCAAGTTGGAAAAGATTTTTGGTTCTCTTGTGATGGATGACATTAAGGGTTCAAAGCTAGGTAGAGATGAATCTAATTTCCATAAATATAGTGAGACCCCTCAAGTTGTTGTTGATAACATTATTAACCATCCATCAGATGTCTTGGCTTGGACCTCATTGATCCATGACTCATCTTCTTGGACCCCATTTATCCATGACTCATCTTCTTGGACCTCATTGATCCATGACTCATATTCCTCAAAGGAAGAGATGGTTGCTTTGAATAAAAAATAGGAGTCTAAAGAATCCAAAATTAGAATTGAAGGGAATGATAAGATAGAATCATTTGAAGATAAAGCAAAAAAAAAAAAAAAATCCTCTCTTGTGATTCAAGACTCTGATAACTTGGGGGACCCTTATCCTTTTTTGAATACCCTTGATATGTCATTGTTTAATAGTAATTTTCAAGTGGAAACCAAAGTTTATTTGAGCAAATTATTTAAATATTTAAAATATTTGCTTATATTTCTGAAGAGATTGATGAATATGTCGATATTTTATGCTAATGAGATCTCTTAGAAATTAAAGTAGGTTTAGGATCCATTTAATCTAGGGATGGAGGTTGATCTCTTTGAAGATTCTTCTCAAGGCTAATTTAGCTATATTGTCCTCTGGGATGTTGGATTCTTCTTTCTTTTGTTCTCTTGACCTCGACCTTTCTCTTTTTGAGACTGATATTTTTTGGATCCTTTTTGTAAAAGGTCTGGGGCCCTTTCAAAACCCCTTGTTTTTCCACCTTTAAAAAAAAACTTTTTAGGGTTGTATGCCAAAATCCTAGGTGGAATTGGGTTGCAAAGATCTCATTGTGTTGTAATAGAGTTGTTTCTCAAGGAGAAATATTCACTAATAGGATCTTTTATCCTCTCCTGACATTCAATCTGATTCATTTTTTACAAGATGAATGCCTTAGTTGTTAGATTTATTTTTTTGAGGATGTTTATAATCATCACTTTTCTTTATAATTTTTTCAAAATAATCTATTTTATTTTCTACTTTGGATTTTTAAAAATCAATATAGCATAGATGAGAGGATGACCTACATTATTGACAAAGGAGAGAAGAAGAGGTAGTAAATATTTTTTGATCATTTTAAGATTCCTAATGAGTCAAGGGGAGACTTTTATGCATGGAAAAGACCTTTGAGCTACTTGAAAAAGTTGGAAAAATGATCTAACAACTTTTATGATGCATTGGTAAGAGAAGGTGGTTTTATTGGTTGCATTCTAGAAAAAGGTGTGCAGGGCAAACCTTACAAAATATGGATAAACCATTAACATTTATGGATTCCTTGTAAAAATTTATTGAAAGTTCCAGTTTGACATTTTATCATTTTGCTTACATGTATTTTATCTTTTGCATAAATATTTATTGCATTTTGCCTCCAAACTTAAAAAACTCGAATTTTTTAATAGGAATACTCTTGTGAATGTTCTGGGGGTAAAATCATGAAATGCACATAATATTTGGAGGCACTTGATTTTTGCATGGGCATTATATTTGTAATATTACACCTCTAAATCCATGGTAGTTTGTGGTTCAATAGCATTTCCTTGGTTTTCTAAGGTAATTTCACTCCTTGATCCAGGGTTGAATTGTATTTTGGACACCTTTACGATGGCAACATTGCCTTTTTTTGGGCACTTATGAGCATGTGTTCCTAGGCAAGGTTGTGGAGGGATTATGAGACATACACTCACCCTTTTACCCATCATTATGTCAAAATTTTCCCTTCCCTTGGATAGCCTTGATGCGTTCATTGGTACATTGATTTAGAGGCATGGTGCTAAAGCATTGCTACTCTTAGCGTGTGGATTCAAATCACATTCCCAATATTTTTCTGATTTTAGTGTGCATGACACTTGGAAGAAGACATAGAGGAAGGTTTACCTATGGAAATCTTACTTGGCTAACCTTCCTTTGTTTGGGTTGAGCACTACTATACTCAAGTGCCTTAGCATTTTATGGCTAGTGGAGAGTGTGTTAAGGCCTAAAATTTTAGAGGTCTTGGTTTCAAATCCTTTCATGTATTTTGGATGGATATATATGTTATTGGATGTTTTATGGATGATGTGGAACCCAAACCCATTTTTTACCCATATATATGAGATTGACCATTCATTTGATACCATCTCATAAGCATATTTGTATTTGCTTTCAAACAATCAATATCAAACATGGTTCCTGATTGGCATTTATTATTTTAGGCCAATGACACTTAGAGACATATGGTTTAATAGACTTTTACATAGTTGCAAATGTAGGCTTCACTCCTTTCTAACACATGGAAGAATCTCAGTCACTAAAGGTTTTTTAAAAATTTTGAATGTTTTGAAAGTTTTGGTGGCAATAAAATATTTTATAGGGTTAACTTTTCAAAAGCCATAATTTTGTATACACAAGCATTTTTAGCCCCTTTTATCAAACCTCGATATTTTTTAGATCTTTGTATTGACACTATTTTTTGTCATAAATACATGAAAGAGACTATATTTTTGTAGGGATTTCATGGATCAAAATGTGTCCTTGCATAATGAAACTAACTATGCCACACAGAAAATCAAGATTAAATCTTGTTGCAATGTAAGGGCCTCCTAAAATATATGAATGAAGACCATAAAGAGAAAACAATTGTACAAGGAAAAGGAAGAAACCCATGGTGTGATTCTCTACATGTTGATAAAATCTATGACAATCACATCAACATCTCAGATCTAATTAAATTACTAGATAATTTCTAGTAGATATGTGATCGCATGAACTCTATTCAAATTAGTAGGTTGGAGGGAAAACTTGCTATGTTGGACATGGATATTTTTAGAATTATTTATGAGTATATCAAAATTAAAAAATCCAGTATGTTTTTTGTAAGGACATAAGAATTTTTTTATCAATTAATGATTAAGAAGTTTGAAGAGATAGCCACAAAGAGGGTGTTGATATTTATCTCTTATTTACCCATGATAAGGATGACCATGGTGGTGAGACCTCATAGGCAGATATAGTTGTTCAGTTGACTTATTGGACAACCACCTCTTTTGAAAAGTGTATTGTAGACTTAGGAGCAACCTGACACATGAATAAGCATCACCATATCTTGTATGAATATAGAATACAACATTGTAAAGAGTGTGTGGTCATCGATAATGATTCTTCTTTATAGGTATTGAATGTGGTGAAGTGATAGTTGGTTCCTCCTCGTGTGGTATTATCCTTTATGTTCCATGTGTGGGTCCCAGTCTTATTTCTATTTATAGCATCACCAATACAAATAAGAAGGTTGAGTTTTGGCCAAATAGATGGGTAATTAAGGATATAGATGATGACTCTAAGATAGTTACCTCAAGATATTATGATGAGTCCAATTGAATATACAAACTTTGTGAGTGTCCTTATTCTTCCTCCTCTAATAAGAGAGACTTTGTGGCTATGGTGCCACACAAAAATAAAATTAACAAGTGATGACATCATACACTTGGGCATATTGGCTATGGACCATTGAGGTATATGACTTGATATCAGTTGGTTGATGGTCTTCTTCCTATCTCTCCTCCTAGTGGTGTTTGTGAGGGATGCATTTTTGGGAAGCATCATTGAAATTCCTTTCCAAAAGGGATAGGTAAGCATGATACACAAACCTTGGATCTTATTCATAGTGATATTTTTGGGCCCGTGGGATCCTCATATCTATCTAAGAACAAATATTTTCTCACCTTTATTAACAACTTCTCCATGTATGTTTGGTTATGCACCATTTACACCAAAGATGAATATTTTAGAAATTTCAAGGACTTCAATGCTCTAATGGAGAATTAGTTTGATAGGAATTAGATCAAGTGCTTGAGAACTAATGGAGAATATGAGTATGTGAGTCATTCCTTTAGTGATTTTTGCCTTGTCATTTATTTTTAGAGGATTATTCACTATACCTTAGAGTAAAATGGGATGGTGATGGCAGACAAGAAAAATTGCACTCACACAATTCCCAAATTATCTTCTATTAATCTAGAAATTCTACAGCAACAGCCCATAGGCTTTACAATAACCAACGCTCGGCTTGGTTTTCTTACTCACACTCTATGTGCGATCTTCCAAAATCCACCACCACCCCTATCCTATTACAATAATTGGGTTTTTATAGAGGCCCCGACCCTCTGAAACATCCTTACAAAAATTGGAGCACCAACCCGATTTATGGCTCCACTTCACACGGCCCCTACATCGTCGTCTGACCGCCGCTTCATATCAGATTACCCTGCGTGACCCATCCTTATCGTTTCCTATGCTTCTTGGTTCTCATCCGCCTTTACTGCACCTTGGTGCCATGTGTCATCCTTGCTCTGCAACTGTCGCCTGACCTCTATCATCTTCTTCCTCCAGCTGCACTGTAGCAGGGGTCACGATATCATGACATGTCACAATATTGCGACATCTTCCTTTCCCTGCTCCTTTTATTTTTTGGTTGCGATATCACGACATGTCGCAATATCATGACATTTTCCTCCACCGACGCCTTTCTCAACTTCAAGTCATGATATCGTGACATGTCGCAATATCATGACCTTTGCCTTTAGCTGCCCCTTGCCTGCTTGCTCTGGTCACAATTTCGTGACATGTCATGAAATTGTGACATCTCCAACTACCCCCTCTCCACTACTCTTCTTCGTCGTGATTTTGTGACAGTTGTGATTTCATGACATGTCACGAAATCATGACATTTCCACTGCTTCCTTCAGCCGCTGCTCTTATGTCATGATTTTGTGATAGTCACGATTTCACATGTCACAAAATCATGACATCCCAACTGCTTTTCCCTCGGCCAATGCTTCGATATCGTGATTTCACGACAGTCACGATTTCATGACATGTCACGAAATTACGACATCCCAACTGCTTCCCTCGACCACTGCTCTTATGTCACAATTTTGTGACATGTCATGAAATCATGACATCCCAACTACTTCCCTCGACCGCTGCTCTTATGTTGCGATTTCGTGATAGTCATGATTTCATGACATGTCATGAAATCGTGACATCCCAACTGCTTCCCTCGACTGCTGCTCTTATGTCATGATTTCATGACAGTCATGATTTCGTGACATGTCGTGAAATCATGACATCCCAAATTCTTTCCCTTGGCTGCTGCTCTGATGTCGCGATTTTGCGATAGTCACGATTTTGCGACATGTCACGAAATCGCGACACTTCCACTATGCCTTCTTTCTCCACTTTGTGTCATGATATCGTGACACTTTTCCTATCACAACATATTTTTCTCCTTACCTTCTGCCTCTTCTTCTATCACAATTTCGTGACACGTCATGAAATTGCAACGTATTTCTTCCTTAGCCAACTTTTTAGAAGTGGCCTTCCTACCACTGGATGCTTCTACATCAGGTGCTACTGGATGCTCCTGCATCAGACACCTGGGATTGGTGGAGAAGTGATCTTCACTTCTGCACTATCTGGTTACTGCCTTCTGCAGCACCTCCAGACATTCATCTGCCTCTACAGCATGTTCCAACCCCTTCTCCTGGCCCAAACAACTTCTATCTTCCTCCAGATAGATTCTACCACTACTGCACACTTCCTCGTCTGTAGCCTGCTTGAACTTCGACTCCTGGCCAGATAAATTTTTGCCTTCTTCTAGGAAAATTTTGGCACTGCAGCACACCTCTTTGTCTATAGACTTCAATGGCTTCAACTTCTGAAGCACTCCATTATCTCTCCTTTTTTGTTTTTCCTCATGCTATCTGTGCAACTCCCTTTGCAGGGCTTTCACTTGCCTCTGCAAATATCTCTTGAGCAACTCCTCTTGCAGGGCTTGCACTTGCCTCTGCAATGCCTCGAACTCTTCCATTGTCATCATATCGCTCTTACTACCACGACTTCTTTGTGGATGCATTTTTCTTCGCTTTTCTCACAAAGCTCAACCGATATTGGTGTAGCTGCCTCACTTTCGATGCTCTGCTAACATGCTCAGGGATCCTAAACTATCTCTTCTCTCTCAGAACCCTACCATAGATCCTGGTGCAAACTGCCTCACGGTCGGTGATCTGCTTGTGCACTTAGGAACACTAGCTCTGATACCACTTGATGGCGGACAAGAAAAATTTCACTCACACAATTCCCAAATTCTCTTCTATTAATCTAGAAATTCTATAGCAACAGCCCACAGGCTTTACAATAACTAGCGCTCGGCTTGGTTTTCTTACTCACACTCTGTGTGTGATCTTCCAAAATCCACCACCACCCCTATCCTATTACAATAACTAGGTTTTTATAGAGGCCCCGACCCTTAAAACATCCTTACAAAAATCAGAGCACCAACCTGATTTATGGCTCCACTCCGCACGACCCTTGTCACCGTCGTCTGACCGTCGCTTCTTGTCAGATTACCTTGTGCGACCCATCCTTCTCATTTCCTATGCTTCTTGGTTCTTGTTCGCCTTTACTACACCTTGGTGCCACGTGTCGTCCTTGCTCTGCAACCGCTGCCTGACCTCTGTCATATTCTTCCTCCAAATGCACTGTAGCAGGGGTTGCGATATCATGACATATCATGACATCTTCCTTTCCCTACTCCTCCTTTTCTTTTTCGGTCACGATATCATGACATGTCGTAATATCATGACATTTTCCTCCATCGACGCCTTTCTCAACTTCAAGTCACGATATCGCGACCTTTGCCTTCGGCTGCCCCTTGCCTTGCCTGCTCTGGTCATGATTTCGTGACATGTCACAAAATCGTGACATCTCCAACTGCCCCCTCTCGGCTACTCTTCTCCATCGCGATTTCGTGATAGTCGCAATTTCACGACATGTCACGAAATCATGACATTTCCACTACTTCCTTCGGTCACTGCTCTTATGTCACGATTTCATGACAGTCATGATTTCATGACATGTCGCAAAATCACGACATCCCAACTGCTTTCCCTCGATTGATGCTTCGATGTCGTGATTTTGTGACAGTCGTGATTTTGTGACATGTCACAAAATCACGACATCCCAACTGCTTCCCTTGACCGCTACTCTTATGTCGTGATTTTGTGACAGTCGTGATTTCACGACATGTCACAAAATTATGACATCCCAACTACTTCCCTCGACTACTGCTCTTATGTCACGATTTCATGACATGTCGTGAAATCGTGACATCCTAACTGCTTCCCTTGACCACTGCTCTTATGTCACGATTTCGTGATAGTCACGATTTCATGACATGTCACGAAATCGTGACATCCCAACTTCTTTCCCTCGGCTACTGCTCTGATGTCATGATTTCGTGACGTGTCACTAAATCATGATACTTCCATTGCATCTTCTTTCTCCACTTTGTGTCACGATATCGCGACACTTTTCCTATCGTGATATTGTGACATATTTTTCTCCTTGCCTTTTGCCTCTTCTTCTGTCGTGATTTTGTGACACGTCACGAAATCGCGACGTCTTTCTTCCTTAGCCAACTTTTCAGAAGTGGCCCTCCTACCATTGGATGCTTCTGCATCAGGTGCTGCTGGATGCTCCTGCATCAGATGGCTAAGCAAAACAACAAGGCTATTATGTACATGACTATATGAAGTTGCATTTCAAGTAGATGGATACCAAGTTTAAGGTAAAGGGATGAATTATGTAGCTCATATCATCAATCAAATTCTTAATTGAACCATTTAGGGTATGACTTCTCTTCATAGATTCATATCATAAGCCTAATTTCTCCAAGCTTTGTGTCTTTATAACTACATTACAAACTCATATATTTCAAAAGATACATGGAACAAGGTTGATGTCAAGAGGTATAATTGTATTTTATGGGGTATTGTAATACCTCTAAGACTTACCATTTATATGATTTGGTGAAGTGAGAAGTCATCATTCGAAGGAATATGATCTTTAATAAAAAAATTTATAATTTTTAAATTTTAATTTGATGAATTAATTTAAAGTTTTAATATTGAATTAAAGTATTTAAAATAATATATTTTTCTTCCCTAAGGGATAGTTTGATCTGGTGGAGTACTTTCCAATGGAGAACCTCAATTCAATTTCCTTGGGGGTTAATGTCAACTTCATGGTACTTAAAAGTGAGTAAATTTTTCTGCATCTAGTAAGAGTGGACAAATATTATGGTAACAATAGCCAAAATTAAACCTTTTATTGGAGGTAGATAATTATTGGTAATTAGTAATTTATCTATGCATAAAAATAAATAAATAAACACATGCACACACATATATTATTTTTTTATATCATATTAATTTTTTTGAAAAGATTTAAAGATGTTCTTATCTATCCATTACATCATGTGGTTTATATAATTTGGTTTTTGTTTAACAATTACCTTTTTAAATTTTTTAATTATATCATTAAGCTATGTACTGATAATATGGTTAGTTTGAGAGTTGATATTGCTTTTGTAGTAATGGATTTTTTAAGAATATCATTATTTCAAACTTATATGTGTGTGTGGGCACACGCATGTGTGCAACATTGAGTGATACAAACTTGAGTTGCTCATCTCAAGATTTTTAAAAGCCTGATTGTAATTTCACCAATGAAATATTAAACATATCATTTTTTTGGCTTAATTTCACTTCAGTTCTTATAAAACTATTCACTAGTAAAATGATTAAACTTACATACAAATACTCTTTATGCTCAAAATTACTCATGGAAGAAAATAATACACTATAGAAATTTCATAAATATATTGATGCAATATTCATGAAGTAAAATACTACTAAAGAACCAATAATGTCCTATTAGACCAAACTAGTATCCATTCCTAACTCAGACTAGCTAGTTTCCAAGCATGGAATGTATATGAACTTGCTCAAATCCCATAGGATAAAGAAAATGCAAGTAAAACTACTAAAATGCTTAGAAAAATCACACATACAACAACAAATAATAGAGTGATTTAATGTGGGAAATCCTTTCATGAATAAAACCCACAAATGACTCATTCAAGAATCTTATTCCATCCAAAATAAAGATATTACAAGAGTTATCACCATCAAATTTATCATCACTAAGATGTATGATCACAATGCCTTTGTTTGTAGCTTCACAAAATTTCTCTCAATGATATCCTTGCTTTCTCATTGTTGGAAGTGCCTTGCCTCTGTTCCTTACTCTCCAAACACCCCTTCTTCATTTTAAACTTGGATCAAATAAGCCTTGTCATGATGTTTCTTGATTTAATAGGTCCTTTTAAGTAGAAATATTGCATAGATATGAAGTATCATAATTCACCTACAAAAATTCCTATTAAAACTTGACAAAATAAATTTTAGGCCACCTTGTGCATGCCAATTATTCCATCCCTTGCTACCTTGTTAGTTGGACTATTTTTTGGACTTTTGAAGATCCAAATAAATTATTTTTTATTTGAATCTTGGTAATCATGTTTGCAATGATGTTGAGAAACTTCATTAGAAAATTGTGGTATTTGATGCTTGCAAGAGAGGGAAAATAAGACTACATAGTTGACTAAGTTTTGTTATTTTGACTACCTAAATGAATATATTTTGACATAAAACTTATACAAGATATAGATATGATCTTATATATATAAACTAGTTATATGGGATTGAAATGGGCCCCATTTGTATTACATCATGACCACATAATGGTATTATAAGAGATTGGCTATTATGTATATTTTACTTGGCAAGATTTGAACCTATATCTTCTCCTTGAAAGTTGAGGAATTTAATTAATTGATATGATGCCATATGATTAAATTTAAGATTCATGCTTGGGATTTGAACCATGGGCTGAACATACTAATAATTACTCTTTACTTTTTATTTTTATTTTTTAGGATTAGATGACATATTTTGAGCTCAAATTAATTGTGAGCATTATTATTGATTCCATGAACCTTGCTCTAAATTTTTATTGAAATCTATATTAATTTGAGAGAGTTATGGAAAAAATACAATGTTTCCCTATTTTGGATCTTTGTTGGATACAATTTTTTCTTTGACATCAGTTATACATGCTCCCAAGTGACCTGTTATAAATCCATATGGATCAAAGCTTAACATACAATATGGGTTCCTCAAGTTTGATATCTATACGACATTGAATATATGTGTGTGTAGATATCTAATTTACTAGCATTGACAAATTATTGATATGCCATAAGACTATGTTTTTTATTATAATACAAATGATTAAGGAATAATTATATACATAAGGTTTATTAGTTCAATGTAAAATCAAGGGATTTTTTCAACTTATATTATTTGAAATTGCTTTTTTATTGACTTCCTTACTTGAATTCCTTATCTAGCTTAAATTATGTATAAAATACTAATATATATTGTTTATATGGTATTGACATGGCCCCATCTATATTACATCATGACCACATAATGGTATTATAAGAGCTTAGCTATTATGCATGTTTTACTTGACAATATTTAAACCTATATCTTCTCTTTGAAATTTGAAGAATTTAATCAATTGATATGATGCCATATGATTAAATTTAAGTTTCACCCTTGCAATTTGAACCATGGGTTAAACATACTAATAATTAGTCTTGAATTATTATTATTATTTTTTAGGGTTATATGACATATTTTGAGCTCAAATTAATTGTGAGAATTATTCTTGATTCCATGAATCTTACTTTAAAGTTTCATTGAAATCCATATTTATCCGAGAGAGTTATGGGAAAATACAATGTTTTCCTATTTTGGATGCTTGTCGAAAAAACCTCACTTGACCGCTTTTCTTTGACATCAACTATACATGCTCCCAAGTGACATGTTATAATTCCATATGGATCAAAGCTTAACATACAATATGGGTTCCTCAAGTTTGATATCTATACGACATTGAATATATATATATATATATATATATATATATATATGTATATATATAAGATAGGTTCCTCAAGTGTAATGTGCATATCTAATTTAGTAGCATTGAAAAATGTGATTATTTTTATTGATATGACATGTGCATATATATATATATATATATATATATATATGTATGTATATGTATATGTATATGTATGTATATATATAAGATAGGTTCCTCAAGTGTAATGTGCATATCTAATTTAGTAGCATTGAAAAATGTGATTATTTTTCACATTACACTTGAGGAACCTATCTTATATATATACATACATATACATGTGCATATATATATATATATATATATATATATATATATATATATATATATATATATATATATATATATATATATATATATATATATATATATATATATCGATTTTATGGGATTGACATGGGCACCATTCGTAGTACATCATGACCACATAATGGTATTATAAGAAATTGGCTATTATGCATGTTTTACTTGGCAAGATTTAAACCTATATCTTCTCCTTGAAATTTGAGGAATTTAATCAATTGATATGATCCCATATGATCAAATTTAGGGTTCAACCTTGGGATTTGAACCATGGGCTAAACATACTAGTAATTAGTATTAATTTTTTTGTTGGCACAAAAACTCACTAGATATTCATTAAATTCATGAGTGTAAATAATAAAAGAGGTAGGTGACACATGTTACTAAGATAAACCTAGAAATGACAAGTTTTAAGGACACATATCATGGGTAAAGCAATAGAGGTAAAGTACACATTAATTTTAAAATTCTCCCTTTAATGTGGAAAATGTTGGCACAAAAAATCACTAGATATTTATTGACTTAATGAGTATAAATAATACAAGATGTGGGTGACACATGTCACCAAGATAAACCCAGAAATGACAAGTTTCAAGGACACATGTCATGGGTAAAGCGATAGGGGTAAAGTACACATTAATTTTAACATTTTTATTTTTATTTTTTAGGGTTAGATGATATATTTTGAGCTAAAATTAATTGTGAGCATTATCCTTGATTTCATGAACTTTTATCTAAAGTTTCATTTAAATTCATCTTCATTTAAGAGAGTTATGGAAAAAATACAACATTGCCCTATTTTTGATGTTTGTTGGATAAACCTCAATTGACCACTTTTCTTTGATATCAACTATACATGCTACCAAGTGACTTGTTATAAATCCATATGGATCAAAGTTTAACATACAAGATAGGTTCCTTAAGTTTGATATCTATACAACATTGAATATGTGTGTGTGTAATGTAGATATATAATTTAGTAGCATCGACAAATGTGATTATTTTTATTACTATGCCATAAGACTATGATTTTTATTATAATACAAATGATTAAGGAATAATTGTATACATAAGGTGGTGTTTAAAAACACCTCAATTTATTAGTTCAATGTCAAATAATTTGAAATTGCTCTTCGAATGACTTCCTTATTTGAATTCCTTATCTAGCTTATAACTTCTATGGTGATCATATCTAAAATATGGTATTATTCTTAATCCATCTAGGGAATCTATATAATATATGACTATAAAAGTTAGATCTTGTCTTTCCATATGTTTGATATTGATAGCTCTATTATCTAGATTTAATATATACGACTTATGAATAACTAATACCCACTCTAATCATAGGGATATTTATGGAATTCATCCACATTCTAAGTGGTTTCTAGAAATGGTTTTGAATATACCTATTCAAATGCTTCTCAATTGTAGTATCAAATTTCGCCATAACATATGTACGAGGAAAAGGAGGTATTGTACCCTATTTATAGACAATGCTTCAAATATATCTAAGAGCACGATTTATAAGTCTTGCCTTTGTACGTTATTGTTAATTACCATACCCCTAAGCCTTTTTTTAACTAACACTTCTAGTTGTAACTAGTTTTTGTTACCCCTTTGATATTTTTACTCCCCATTGTTGTGTCCATGCTTCATGCAACGTGTTCTCATAATCTAAACATATTTATTCTATTATAATCTTTGACATCCTTGATGATGGAAAATAGATGTATATGGTCATTAAACTATTATTTATAGAGTCATTCAAGCTTGTATATATTATAGTAATCAACAATTTCTAGTTATTAATAATGGGATGAGCATTCCTAAGATTTATTAGAAGTTTTTGAAATCTTTGTTATTCTTTATCTTGTCATTCTTATATAAACTCTGTTAAGTAGCAATAGTTATGAGCTCATCCCATAGTAGTGATGATTTTGTTGTGGTAATGTGCATAGGCTTATATTTTACTAGAGGGAGTTGTTTAAAGTCACCAACTAGTATAATAGACCTACCTTCAAATTATTTATAACTTCATATGGAAATGCTTGAAAAAGCAGTGAAGCTACCTTTTGACCAATTAAACTCATTTTATCTATCAAAATACTTTTGACATGTTGAATGTCCTTTTAAAAAATGATAGCCTTACCCTCTCTAAATTCTCCAAACCTTTGATAGGAATTAATATTTTTTACTATATTGTGATGGCTCCAATATTGGATGTTGCCACCCTGGTTCATGTTAGTAGTAAAAATATACTATGGGTAGTCCAATTAATTCCATCCGTATTCAATAATTCTTCAAGCCACACAAACCTATGAATATGTGGAAAACCTCTATGTTCCCAATTATATATATATATATAAAGTATTTGGAACCCATAAAATATTATAAAATTTGCTTTCAAAACAATATATTATGGAGTGCATATAGTGAACAACAATATATAGATAATAAATTATATATTTTCTCCAATTTTTAACAACCAATCCAATTGAGTTTCCAAAATAGGTGTGGATTTTTTGTAAATATTTAAAAATCCAAAACACAATATAATTAAAACAATAAAGTTCTAATAAAACCAATAATTCACTCAAGTCACTTTATGACCTACGAGTATGGTATGTTAATTCTCATCCATGTATTGACAAGCCCAATGTGCTAAATCATAAAATTCTTTCAATATCTTGTATATGACCAACATATATGTTCATTTATCTCATTTATGTCTTGAATAAGACCACCAATTATGAATATTTAATTTTCATCCATTAATATTGAGGTTATAAATGACATCTATGTTAAGATCGACATTGTTCATCAATGTCCATCTATGCCAATATTATTAAGTTATTATATTTATATCTACAAAGACTAGCAAGACCAACAAGTTATTATATCTAAGTAAAGCCTAGAAATGTGTTTTATAGTTGCTATCCATATCAAGATTAGCAAGTTGTTTATCAACTTCCATCTATGTTAAGACCAATAGATTAAGTTATCAAGTTTCTTATATGTCAAGACTAGCAAGTTATTTTAATAACTTTCATCCGTATCAAGAGTATTAATGTGTTTTTCTTATGTCAATTTTACCATGTAGTTCCATCAATTTCCATCTATGTCAAGCCCAACAAGTTATTTCTATTAACTTTCATCTTTGTTAAGACCAACAAGTTGATCCATCTAATATATTTCAAGCCTAGAATTAGACTAAGTATTATATTCTTTTCATTAGATATGATTCCATAATATTTTACAACTAACATGTCAACACCTCACCTTCTAAGTATTACAAGGTCAATGAATGGTTCATACTTTGGGAACTCTATGTTAAAATGTTTTGATACTAAAAAGTACAATTTGTTAATATAATAACATAGTATTTGTTCATAAAAGATGACTATTATTATAAAAAACTTTGAACATTATAGTATATTTAACCTACTTAGTAGGGTTACACTTGGTAAGTCACTATTGTAAGTTTAAGATTCTATGTAAAGCAAGATTCTAAGAACTAAGAGACAATTTTGAAATAAAAAATAAAAAAGAGTACTTCATCCATGTTTGCTAGAGAAAAAACATAATATTTTTATTTATTCAATTCTATATTAAAGCTCATCAAAATATCTTATGCTAATTAAATGCCATGCTAATCAGGTTTATGGTACATATAGATTCAAAAAATTCTCATAGTATGTTTCTCTTGACAAAAAAATGATACTTTATAATTGTTAATAATTTATAATCAAAAGTTATAAAAAATGACATTTAGGGATAACTTTTCTATTGATGATAGCCAATTGATATAGTTAATTCCAAGGATAAAACATATCATAAAAGTGTTTATCCACTCATTCTAAAGTATTTTGTCATGAACACCCTAACTCAACTCCCATCAAATAGAGTTCCAACCCTCTAATGAGGGGGAAAACGTGTTAAATCAACAAATAGAGAAGTTGATGAGTGATAAATTATGCTTATATTATGCAAGTTTTTATTTGTTTTTTAGATGAATAATTGATTATTATGGACATGATTTTGGTAACTTTTATGCATAGTTTACAATATTTACGTTATTTCTGATATATCTTCTCCATAAGACATTATGTGACAAATAATGGTGATTTCATGTAAAACTATGCAAAGATTTTTATGTTTCAACAGATGGATGTTGCAGGTATTCCGTAGGTAGTGTTACAACCAAACACAGGTTAAGTATGGATGAACTAGTTGTGATCAAGTGCATTGAAGAATAGGTTATGAAAAGGTGTTACAAAAAATACCTACAGAAATGTGTTACAAAAAACACCTATGAAAAGGGTCTATAGAAAAGTTTGATCGTGTAAAACCTGTCTGATGCACTAGAGTTCCATGTATGATGATAGCTTAGCAACATCATGTAGGTTATATAGTCAATATGACTATTTGACACAATGGAATTGTATACGTGATTCAACATTTGTTGTATAATTCGTTATCCACTGTAATATTGTTAAATTTGATAAAGATATTTGAGATTACGAATCTGGAATGTAATCTGAATTAGTTATGTATTTTGTTATACAGTTGTATATTTTTATTTTGTATGATTGGCATTACACCACTTGTACA
Source organism: Wollemia nobilis (assembly GCA_028583015.1). Classification (NCBI taxonomy): domain Eukaryota; kingdom Viridiplantae; phylum Streptophyta; class Pinopsida; order Araucariales; family Araucariaceae; genus Wollemia; species Wollemia nobilis. The sequence continues at coordinate 23,313,332 of JAQPPZ010017235.1, forward strand.
AGTCTACTTGTGATAGGTTCAAAAGTAGTTACAAGTCATTTTAATTTTAGATTATTTTTCTTATACAATATTGGCATCCAAATCTTCAAATATTCGAGATGTAGTAGAATGTTTGGAAGAATTTTATTTTAAATGTCTCATGTGGTATTATAAATTACATGTAAATCACCATGGCAGAGAGGGCCTGAGAGGGCCTGAGCCTCACCATGGTAGATAGGGCTTGAGCCTCACCATGGTAGAGAGGGCCTAAGCCTCATCATGGTAGAGAGGATATGAGCCTCACCATGGGAGAGAGAGTCCATGAGGGTTTCCTCTATGAGGGCTTCCTCTATGAGGGTTTCACACCTGCTCTGGCTTCGTTGCTCTAAAATCCTTTGAGTGGGAGGCCTCCTTTCTCCCATTCTAGATCTAGCTACTAGTCATGCTTATTTTATCTACTATGGTTCATGACTAGGGTGTTTTACTTGCTAAGGGTATTGTTGGTATGTTATGCTCTCTTATGGGTTTGGCATTATCACTCTTATCTAGGGTAGAGGGCCGAATGCTGATCCAAACCTGTAGGGGTGATCCTGGGCCATTATAATGTAGTGGAAAATTATGGTTGTTGATCCCTTGGCTAGCTCTCACTCTAGTTGGTGGGTGTGTTGGGTGGTTGTGTTTCTTGGGTTATTTTTTGGTTTTGGGGACTTGGTTGGATTGTGCAATATTTCTTATGGTTTTAGTAGTTTCATGTTTTTATGGCTTTTTAGGGAGAGGAAAGGGCCATCTACTGAACCAAACTCATTGGGGTGAGCTTGGTATACTGTTTGGCTATAGAAATATGATAGTTTTCCCTTGGATGACTTCAACTCTAATGGCTTAGATACTCTATTTAGATGGTGCTTGGATGGCTCTGTTTCTAGGTTTCTCTACTAGTAGTGGGTTCATGGCTTGTTTGTACCACTTTCTTTTGGGTTTGATAATTTCTTGTTGTATCTGGATTTTTTGAGGAGACAGGGTCAAATACCGACCCAAACCAGTTGGGGTGAAAGTGGGTTGTTATGTTGCGGTGGTTTTTAGCTTTTGGCCCCATGTCTCTGGTGGGTTTCCTAGCTTCGATGGTCTGCAAATATCTCTTTCTCTAGTTCCAGCAGTGGTGGTGTATTTGATCCCAGGCTTCTAAGGCTTATTGTTTTAGGATCTTACCCTTCTCCCTCTCAAGTGCGATGTGGAATGTTGCTATCTCCTTTTTCTTGTACCTGAGAGTGGTTGTTCTTGAAACTTTTTTGGTTGGCTCCAACGGGATTTACGGGTTTCATGGAATTTCTTGTGCAAATTCTTTTGGATGATTTTTATGCTATGGATTTTTTTGGTTGGTATTTCTAGTGTTGTTTTCTTAAACTTATTATTATCATGAGAGGTTCTCCTATTATATGCTTTGTTGGATAGATTTGTTGATTGTGATGACATGATTCCTCTGTTCTCCTTTCATGTTAGGTGGCAAACACTTTGGTTTGGGTAGTTTTTATTTGTAAATTTATTTTTAAGCAATAGCATTTTTATTATTCTATCATTTTTCTTTGTTACTTTAGATTCAGAGCACATGATGGTTTGACCATGGGACAATCTCTTGTATTTTATTGATAAAAATCTATGGCTTATTTTCTAGGAGGTTATTTCATTGGATTTTCAAGTTTGATTCGTGGAATCCAACTCAGTATTTCTTGATGTCTTATTTCTAGATCTAAGGTTTGGGGTTGCCTTTCAAAACCCTACTTGTAATAGGTTTAGGGACCCTTTTAAAACCCTTTCTACTATCAATAAAAAATAGATAAATTACATGTAAAGACCTTTGAAAAGGTCTACCACTATTGCTAGTTTCTAGGAAGAGATTCATCACTTGATGTTTGAAGAAGTCCATCTGCATAGTCTATCATACATTGTACGCATGAAGAATTAAAGTTCATCAATAAATCAGCAACATTTACTTCCATGAATCTAGCAATGGCATTTTGTATTTTTGCATGATTTATTTATTTTTGTAAGCTTTTTCTTTATTTTTCCTGCATAATAAATTAAATAGTATTAAAATAATATAACAAAATATTAGTTGCTAAAGTAGAATAAAGTATAAAGGAGAATATAATTACACTAATATCTAGGAGACAAGGCCTAATTAAAATAGCCATTCCCTTACTCTCTTTCTCCTAAAATAGATTAGGTTTAGTTAGAAAATAGAATCAATATTAGAATATAAATTAAATTACATAATATAGTATTATGAATTATTTTAAATTAGTCAATACATTATTATGTTGCACGTGGATCCACACATACACACATACATACATATACACATAAAATTAGTCTAAATCACAATTGCACTTTTTATTAAGCATTATTTCATTTAATTTCATTTTTGTAACTTTCATTTCCTACAAACAAGACTAAGGAAATGAAATAAAATTCAAAATATTAATGATTATGGAATAATCTATATAGGGTTTACTATTATTTAAATATAACCTAGATTGACAAATTAAGTGTATGAGATACATCATGATATTTTGGTACCATTGCTGGGGAGAACAGTTCCATAATTTTTTATCAGAGACTGTTGGAGCGAGAGGGAGGCTTACCTACATGACTGGAAAGAAGTACCAAGTTCATGCAGTTTAAATTTGACACAATGGGATTCCACCAAGTGTATTCATATCAATACTTCCAGGTGCCATCTTCTTGGGATTGATTTTACTGCTTTCCTAGTTAGCATATGTATTTTCAGTAAATTTATTTTCAAAGCATTGGGTGGTTGTTGTTACCTACTTAGGTATAGGTTATTTAACTTGTGAAAACAAGTAGTAGATGCGACAAGTTCATACCAAAGTGTTCCTTAAAATCAAGTAGTAACAACAATTCAACCTTTTATTTCAACATTTTTATTTTTAGCAAATTTACTTTTCAACACAATGTGGTTGTTATCTACTTAGGTCTAGGTTCTTTAACTTGTGAAAACAAGCAGTAGGTACAACAATATCATATCAAAGTGTTCCTGAATACCAAGTAGTAACAACAACACTTTAATTTCTCTTACTATGCTAAAATTGGTTGTGGATTTTAGACCTGGTTTTAGTGGTAGTAAGAACTATTTTAGAATAGTAATTTTACTTTCCCTTGCTATGTTAAGACTGGTTGTGAATTTTAGACCTTGTATTAATAATAGTAATAATGTTTTGTTTGAAAATTTATTTTCTAAAAACTGCATTTTAAAAACAAAAACAAAACAAAATTAAAAAATGAGAGGAAAAGAGAAGTAAAAGTTTCTAATGGTGAAAAGTTATTTTCAGTCTGCATTAATAGATCTTAGAGAACTATTGTTAGAACAAGAAACCAACCTACTTTTTGAAAAAGTACATAGGTCATATAGGAAATGGTGGGACTATATGTGGAGTACCTTGATCTCATTAGGGAAAGAACACAAGAGTTGAGCAACATTGAGAGGAGAAATATAATTAAAGCTCCAGGGCCAAATTATCATTCCCCTTATCTTGATCTTGTGAAGAGTTATGAACATTGGCTAGGAGATAGGAGAGCGAGTATAAATTCAACTATATATCATTGGGGGCAATACTTTAAGAACTCCCTTGATGCCCACAATTTCTTAGAAGACATATAAAATAGAGAAGTGAGCCTAGAATATAGTAAAAGATATAACAAAGCACATAGAATCGTACGCTTCATAGAGTTGTATCATGATTTATGCTATGAGATATAGTTTGAAATCCCTATCTCAATTAAAATATAATATTTTATTGTTCACCTGATTCTCCTTGTGAAAAATGATTTAGAATTTGAGGAAAAACATTTCATGACCTCTAAAAAATTGAAACCAATTAACGATATTCATAAACTGTTTAAGGAAGAATGAATAATTTTTATTTTATATAATAGTAGTTTCAAAAATTTATTAGTATACCTAGAGATTCAAAAGGCATATTCATTAAAATTTACAAAGAAAAAAAACAAGAAGTGCCTGATATTACTAGATTCAAAGAGACTAAGATTGTGGTAACTAAGGATTCTTCAAAAGAATAATTTGAGCTACCATTGACTCTACTAGATCAAAATTCTAAATCATTTTTATTGTTAGAACCTGAACTTGATAATCATATAGATCCTATAGCTATCTTTTTTGAACCCATATCTGGTCCAATCTTAGCATTCCTTCAATCAATCGTGGATGACCAGTTTAGTGAACATGAGGAAGTAGATGGAAACCAAAGGGGGCATAGGCAAAGGAATGGTGATCATGGAGAAATAAAAAACTAGATAAGACCAATAAAGTAGGACTGCTATAGAGTTAGAGACAAGAAATCTGAGCTATTTTCATATGAACCAATGAGAAGAAGAATCCTTTGAGGATTATATTAAAAGATTTTAGTTTGTAGGATCTAGAGTGAATATTGATTTAGATAAAAAATATTAAAAGAATACTTTCTAAAATGGTTAAAAGAATGTGTCCTTGATGTTCTAAACCTTATGGCTAAAGGGGATATTCACCTAATGGTAATTGAAGAGATTGTGAATCTTTGTAGAAATAATTCAAGGAATAAGCCTCTTAGGAACAACAAATACTCATCCATAGGAGGAGTAACAAGAGTAGAAATTGGTAATATTATGGAAAGATTAAAAATTGATTTGTTAAGCACATTAACTACATCTCTCAACCTCATGGATAAGAAACCAAACGAACAAGATATTGAGGAGATATACTATCATAGATGTAAGAAAAGACACAACTTGAGGGAATTCCCTCTTAACATCACAAATATTTCCAACATTTCTTCTTGTAAAATCTGTGACAAAAATCATAGTACTAAAAACTACAAGTATATTTCAACTATAAAATCTACTATAAAAGAACCCGAAGTTGAGGAGGAATAATATGTTCATTTTTTAACCCAAAGAATAAGTGACCCATTCAATGGTCCATCTAATTGGTAAAATTATAGTTATTCCAACAAGCAAAGACCTAACCAGTGGTTAAATGCATCAAATTGAACAAATTGGAACCCATACCCAAACAACCAAGAATGGAATATACCTCCATGAGCCCAATTTATAGCCAACACCTATGGGATTCCACCTCCATGAACTCAAGGAATGCCAGGTAAAAACATGCATAATTGGAATATGAATGGCCAATATAATCAAGGAGGACCTAGATGGTCTCAAAATCCACCCCAAAAATAGAATTTATAAAATCAGTTTAGGGGACAAGCCCCTCAAAATTAGCCTCAAAATAGACTTCTTACACCTCCAAAAAATATGAACAACCCTCCTAAGCAAACACATTTCCTAAAATATTGACAATACCTAAAGAACCTTCCAAGCCAAGTTTCAATTTCCTTCAAGAATTAGAAAATGTTACCATTAAAATTCCTCTTTTGCAAGCTATCAAGGATATTCATATTTATTCTAAATTAGTAAAGAGTATGTGCACAAAAAATTCAGGAAGGAAAAAGAAGAATGAATCATAAACCATCCAGGTTATTGGACAATTATCAGAGATAATGACTGAAGGTAGATTACTGCTAAAATATGCAAATCCTAGAATACCTATACTCACAGTCTACATTGGTAATACAATATTGCATAATTTATTAATATATTTAGGTGATTCCATCAATGCTATGACCAAAGAAGCAACATAATATCTAGGAGAATACAAATTAAAACCAACCTCTATAGTGGTTCAACTTGTAGACAAATCTACCATCAAACTAGAAGGAAAATTAGAAGATATTATAGTCTTTGTAAGCTCATGGGAGTATCTTATAGACATTGTGATCTTACAGCATAATAAAAATCTAGGGGGACATCCCTTAATTCTAGGATGCCCATGGATTGCAATACATGATGCTTACATTAGTTGTATATATAGAAATATGACTATTTCCAATGATATCACACTAAATATTTGAGTCTGTTTCCTGAGTCAACATTAGACAAAGGTTTTTCAAAACAACTCTGGTATGATTATTCTAACAATTGGATGCCATTAAAAATTTATCAATTAATGTGTTAAGTGAATATTTATAGCAAGAAATTGAAGGACCATTAGGATCACTTTTGATGAAGAACAAAGTACTAATTATTCAGATGAATTTACTATATCTAATGATGAAGCAAGTACAAGTCAATCTCATCAATTAGTGCCCTATAACTATTAGTTGAATGTTCTTGAAAATGAAATAATAGGAATAGATGCAAACATTGAAAATTGTAAACAGATAAACATCACACTTGGGAAGACTTTAAATATTAATTATAAGCTTACAAGAATTAAGGAATCACAATTTATAGAAGTACTTAGAAAACATCAAACAACATTTGCATAGAACTATGAGGACATGAAAGGAATTCATCCAAATATTTGCATCCACAGAATCTTCATTCGAGAAGTTTGCCACCCAGTAAGACAACCTCAAATAAGACTAAATCCATCTATGAAAGACATAGTTCAAGAAGAGATCATTAAGCTTTTAAATGTAGGATTTATATATCCAATTTATGATAGCCAATGGGTGTCACCATTAGTAATAGTTCCTAAGAAGAATGGTAAATGGAGGATTTGTGTAGATTATAGGGAATTGAATAAAGTAACAAAAAAATATTATTTTTCTTTACCATTTACTGATCAAGTTCTTGATACCTTGGATGCAAAGAAATATTTTTGCTTTTTGGATGGTTTTAGTGGGTACAATCAAGTCTCAATAGCTGAAGAAGATCAAGAAATACTACTTTCATATGTCTTGTAGGTACCTATGCTTATAAATTTTTACCTTTCAAATTATGCATTGCACCTACTACTTTTCAAATGGTTGTTTTAGCTATTTTTTATGATTTTATTAATGTATGTTTACAAGTTTATATGGACGAATTCATAGTATATGGTAACACTTTTGAAGAAACTCTACCAAGTTTACAAAAAAATCTATTTATACACTAAGAATAAAATCTCTCTTTGAGTCATGAAATATGCTTCATGATGACAAGAGGAGGTATTGTTTTAGGACATTACATATCTAAGGAAGGTGTTAATGTAGATTCTGCAAAAATCCAAGTTATTCAATCCCTTCAATATATAAAAATACAAACAGAGGTAAGGATATTTTTAGGACATGCAGGGTACTATCATAGATTCATTAAATATTTAAACAAATATACCTCTACCATGCTTAAGCTATTAACCAAAGATAGTGAATTTAATTGTACTAAAGCATGTCAGGAAGCCTTTGAAGTTATACAGAATAAATTGACTACTGCTCCAATTCTAAGGGGGGAAAACTAAGAATTTATCTTTCATATACATTGTGATGCTTCAAGGAATGCAATATGGGTAGTAATACAAAAAATATAGAACACAATGTTGTAATCACAGTGACACTGAGAGGGGGGGTGAATCAGTGTGATCTTTTAAATTTCAAGTATACAGTTTAAAACCAGCAGTAGTTTAAAACTTATAAAAGATATATCAATTACAACAAGAAAGCATCACACATAACACAACAAATTAACGAGGTTCACCAATGTGGCTACTCCTCAAAAATGGCTGCTTGGACTACCATCCAAATCCAGCTCAAGCAAAGCAACAACTTTACAACTTATTTACCAACACCAACTGGAAGGAGCACCAACCCCTCAATTTTTTTGCACCAACAGAAAGGAGCACCAACCCCCAATTCACCAACAACTTCTGGAAGGAGCACCAACTCCTTATGCCAAGCTACAACTTGGACTTCAATAGAAATAATGAAAAGAATTACAATAATTATACTTTCACCTTATTACCCAGTCTGCAGTTTACATGCACTCTGCTTCTGCTACGCAAAAGCTTCGAACAACTAGTCAGCTACTTCGCAACTGTCTCTCGCACTTCGCTTCGACACAATCGAACTATCGCTTCTGCTTCTTCGCTAATACTTCGCACACTCTGCTACATAACAGTCGATCGACACGATTCACTTTTTGGAACCAGCAGATGTAATTCGCACCTCTTGCTGCTCTTCTTCACTTCGACACACACAAACTATTGCTCCGCACTCAGCATGAATCGAAACGACTCACGCTCTGCTCACTGCGAACCTCGCATCCACCTACTTTCTCACTTCTGAAATTCACACTTCAAACTCGAAACAGTCCTCCTTTTATAGAAGAAAATTATGAGCAAAGATCTCAACTTAGTCAACTGAAAAACCCTAATTTTAGTCGGCTGCAAACCCTAATTTTAGTCGGTTGCAAACCCTAGAAATTGTCGGCTACAAAACCCTAATTCTTGTCGGCCCAGATCCAACTTTGTCGGCCTCAACCGCCTCTGCCACCTCTGTCACCTTCCTGTAGCTATTGCCATGAAATAATAACATGTCACGATATCGCTACACCTTTTGTGGCCGTACACTTCCTTTACCCTGCTATGGCAAAAATGCGACACTTTTGGCCTTTGTCTGCTTTGCCACCTTTCTTGTCATGAAATCGTGACACTTCAAACTTTTGCTGATGTCATCCTCATTCTTGTCACGAAATCGTGACCCTTTTTGCTTCTAGGCCTTCTTCTCCATTTTTGTCATGAAATCGCGACATTTTTGGCGTCGTACAGTCTCTCTCCTCCTAGAGTCGCGAAACCGTGACATGTCATGAAAATGTGACATCTTCATCCTGTTGGCTTCTTCACTGCTGCCTATCACGAAATCGTGACACTTTTCCCATCCGTACAATTTCCTTTCATTCTGTCGTGAAATCGTGACGCTTTCAGCTTTCGGAGGCTTTACTTGCAACCTGTCATGAAATCGTGACACTTTGCACCTCTTTGTCCTTTTCTAGGCTTGCACCCATGAAAACATGACATGTCACGAAATCGTGACACTTCTCGCTGTCGTACAATCTTCATCGCATCCCTCAACGAAATCGGAACATGTCACGAAATCGTGACATCTTTTTGCCTTAGCGCTTTTCTGTGCCTATCACCCGTGAAAACGGAACATGTCATGAAATCGTGACATCTTTCGCATCCGTACATTTCTTGCTTCATGCACTAGCGAAATCAAGACATGTAGCGAAATCGCTACAACTTTGTGCCTTGTGCTTCCAACTTTGCTTCGACCCGCGAAACTTTGACTTGTAGCAAAATCGCTACACCTTTGTGCCTTGCACTTTCGACTTGTAGCATAATCGCTACACCTTTGTGTTCTGCACTTTTGACTTGTAGCGAAATCGCTACACTTTTGTTCTCACTTTTGACTTGTAGCGAAATCGCTACACTTTTGTGTTCTGCACTTTTGACTTGTAGCGAAATCGCTACACCTTTGTGTCTTGCAGTTTTGACTTGTAGCAAAATCGCTACACCTTTGTGCTTTGACTCTTCCTCTCTGCTTTGGCCCGTGAAACTCCAACATGTAGCGAAATCGCTACAACTTTTTGACTTAACGCTTTCTCCTTGCTTCGGCCAGCAAAAATCCAACATGTAGTGAAATCGCGACAGTTTCTCGACTTAGCTTCTTGGCCTCCAACATGTCACGAAATCGTGACAGTTTGCCTTGCACCTTCTCTCTCCTCCGACATGTCATGAAATCGCGACAATTTTCTTTGCGCCTTCTCTCTCCTTCGACATGTCACGAAATCGTGACAATTTTCTTTGTGCCTTCTCTCTCCTCCGACATGTCACGAAATCATGACAATTTTCTTTGCGCCTTCTCTCTCCTCCGACCTGTCGCAAAATCGTGACAGAAAACATGTCGCGATATCGCGACAGTTTTCTTACTTGTCTTTTTCTTTGATTTTCTGAATCTGGGTCACTTCTATTTTCCTGGAATTGCACTTTACAAGATCTGACTATCCTTTGAACTTCTGTCCTTTGCATCTGAATGACTCCTAAACTGTCTGTCCACTGCATCATTAGATCTAATTGCCTGTGTTGACAACAATGACAAACCTCTTGCAACACCTTGCTCAACAATCTCCCCCTTTGGAATTGTTGGCAACACCTGTGTACATTCCTGTAACTCTTCTCCCCCTTTGTCAATAATACCAAAGGGCTGCTGCAGACTCCCCTGAGTCCATCCTCACAATTCTCGGGCACAATTTGTTGCATCTAGCACAAATTATGATCATGAGCAAAAGAGTAGTCAAATACTCAAATGCTCCCCCCGAGAAAGTGATCCCTGTAGCTAGTCACTTCTTGGGAAGTGTGACTACTCCCAATTTGTCTCGAAGGTACTCAAACACTTCCTTGGGCAATGGTTTTGTGAAAATATCTGCTACTTGTTCTGTGGTTGGGACAAAATCCAATTTGACTTCTCCTTCTGCAACTTTCTCCTTCAAGAAATGATACCTTATAGCAATGTGTTTTGTCCATGAGTGCATAACTAGATTCTTGGAGATGTTAATTGCACTGGTGTTATCACACTTAACTGATATTGGTTCACTGAAATTAATTCCAAGATCTTTCAAAGTTTGTTTCATCCATAAAACTTGAGTACAACAAGTTGTTGCTGCAATATATTCTACCTCAACTGTTGATAAAGAAACTGACTCTTGTTTCTTGTTGTGCCAAGCAACCAACCTGTCACCAAGATAAAAAGCACCTCCACTTGTACTCTTTCTATCATCAACACATCCAGCCCAATCTGCATCTGAATATGATATAAGAGTGAAGTCTTTGCCTTTTGGATACCACAACCCATACTCCATGGTGCCCTTGAGATACCGAAAAATCCTTTTAACTCGTTGTCACATGAGTCTCTTTGGGACTCGGCCTCGAAATCTAGCTACCATGCAAACTGCCTGTAGAATATCAGGTCTGGTAGTAGTTAAATATAGTAAACTTCCAATCATAGATCTGTACATGGTTTGGTCTATAGGTGGAGATTTGTCTTCTTTACTCAATTTGTAGCATGTTGTCATGGGAGTGCTAACTGGCTTATAGTCCTCCATAGTGAACCTCTTTAGCATTTCTTTCACATATTTGATTTGGGAAATGAATATGCCTTTCTCATTTTGATTAACTTGTAGCCCAAGAAAGTAAGACAGTTCACCAATCATAGACATTTCAAATTCATTCTGCATCTTATTTGCTAAGTCTTTACAAGATTCATCTTTGTTGTCGCCAAATATGATATCATCTACATAGACAACAAGAACAATGAGATGCCCACCTTCTGTTTTCACATACAGATTACTATCCACTAAACCTTTCTTGAATCCCTATTGAGAGAGATAGTTGTCTAGCCTTGCATACCATGCCCGTGGTGCTTGTTTTAATCCATATAATGCTTTCTTTAATTTGTAGACAAGGTTAGGATCTTCACTAATTTGAAAGCCATCCGGTTGTTCAATATAGACCTCTTCTTCAAGTTTCCCATTTAAAAAGGTAGATTTTACATCCATCTGATAAACTCTGAAGTTCTTGTGGACTTCTAAGGCCAGAAACATTCTAATTGCTTCTAATCTGGCCACTGGTGCAAAAGTCTCTTCAAAATCAATGCCTTCGACCTGTGCATATCCTTTACAAACCAGTCTTGCTTTGTTCCTAATGACCTATCCGTCTTCATTTAATTTGTTTCGAAATATCCATTTGGTGCCGATTACATTCTTATTTGCAGGTCTAGGTACTAATTCCCAAGTTCTGTTCTTTTCAATCTGATCTAACTCTTCATTTATTGCCTTCATCCAGCTATCATCTTTGCTTGCTTCATCTATGTTTTTGGGCTCAATGTTGGATAAAAGAGAGTAATTACTTATTACTTTCCTTCTTGTCTGAATACCAACTGTGGGATCTCCAATTATTTGATCTCTTGGATGATTTTTCTGCCAGCTACCTGTTTTGAATTTCTTGTTTTCTTGCACCTCTGAGTCATCGATTAATTCATCTGAATCAAACGTAGATTTATTTTCTGTTTCATTCACCTCATCTCCTTCAAAGACTTCTTCATAGATTGGGTAGTTTTCCTCAAAGTCAGCTAATCGTTTCCCACCTTCATAAAATTTAACATCTACACCGTCCACAATTTTCTTGAGTCTCTTGTTGTAGCATTTGTAAGCTTTGCTTTTTGATGAATACCCAACAAAAAAACCTTCATCTGCTCTATCTTCAAACTTCCCAAGGTTGTCATCAGTTTTTTCAATGTAGCACCTACAACCAAATACTTTGAGATGTTTTGCTGTTGCTTTTCTACCAAACCACAACTCATAAGGTGTTTTGCATTCATGAGTTCTTAACATATATCTGTTTTGGATGTATACTGCAATGTGAACTGCTTCTTTCCAGAATCTATCTGCTATTTTGTTTTCTGCCAGCATGGTGCGTGCCATTTCCTGTATAGTTCTGTTCTTTCTTTCTACTACACCATTCTGCTGTGGAGTTCTAGCTGCTGAATATTGTCTCCTGATACCATGTTTTTCATAGTATTCTATAAATTCATTCGAAATGAATTCTCCTCCTCTGTCTGATCGTAAACATTTGACCCTTTTTCCTGTTTCATTCTCAACTAGCTGTTTGAAGGATCTGAACATTTCAAAAGCTTTTGTTTTATCTTTTAAGAAAAATATCCATGTCATTCTGGAATAATCATCGATACACAACATAAAGTATTTGTCGCCATTTATGCTTTGAGTTCTCATGGGTCCACATAAGTCTGTATGAATAAGTTCCAAAGGCCTGCTAGTGTGGTACTCTTTTGTTTTGAATGAGACTCCGGTTTGCTTTCCTTTTGACAAGAGGCACAAACATTGTTTGAAGGTTTTTTAATGGTTGGAATATCTCTCACCGCTTGTTTCGAGCTGATTTTCACCAAATTATCAAAACTTATGTGTCCAAGCCTCTTGTGCCACAGCCAGTTCTCTTCTTCTTGTCCAATGAAACACGTACCTTCTGAAGTTTTTGAGAGTGTGTACAAATTTCCAGACGTCCTTGAACCAGTTGCTATCAATTTCCCATTGTTTATTTTTCTGACTTCACAACCCTGCTTTTTGAAGACTACTTCATGTCCTTTATCATAGATTTGACTGACACTTAACAGATTGTGTTTCAAACCATCCACAAATAAAACTTCTTCTGACTTGATTTTCCCTTCACTAATTTTGACAGATCCTTTTCCTATTATTTTGGCTCCATCATTATTTCCAAACTTCACAGAGCCACCCTCATATTTCTGTAGTTTTTCAAATTTTTGTTTATCACCTGTCATATGACTTGAGCAACCACTGTCAAGAATCCACGGTACACATTTATTCTGAGCCCCGAAAGTCGTCTTGCACTATTAAAGATTCCTTTTCTTCCCTGAGTTGTTCTTTCTGTTTCCATTCTGTTTTGACTATGGTATTGGGCTCTAGCTTGGATTTCCCCTTTTAGAATCTTGCACATATCTTTCAGAAATAATTCTATTCTGTTTTGCCCTATATGGTTGAATTCTTCTTTTCTGAGATTGATTTGAAACATAAGTACTATGACAGTTTCTAGCAATGTGCCCAAAGTTGTGACAATTAAAGCATTCTACTGCATAACTCATTAGAGGAGCAAAAGTATTTCTACTAGTGAAACTTCTTGGACCTACATTATACTTGCAATCAGCAATTTTATGCCCATAACCATTACATTTGAAACAGAAACCATAAAAGTAATGATTGAACCTGAAAGATGGTCTTTGCCAAGTTGTTGCAGGAGCCTTAGATCTTCTTTTCTTTTGATGTGTGACCTTGGTAAACCCATCATTGTCAGTTCCTATTTTAGGACTGGCATTATTGCTTTCTTTTGCCTGATTTGTTTTTCTTTCAATAGCCTGTTTCTTGTCTTTACTCTTTTCACATTCAACATTGCTTGCCTTTGGTCCGTTTGATGATTCTCCTTCAATAAAGCCTAGACCGAATTTGATACCTGCGGGTCTTTGATCGCTTAGGATTTTGTCCAGCTTCATCGAACTTTCTTCACGTTTGAAATGGCAGCTAATTTTTCGATCCAGCTCTTGTATCTGTATTCGAAGACCAACATTTTCTTCTTCCAGTTTACAACAGTAATCTATCTTCATGGTTACCTGAACTTCAAGATCTTCGGACATTTTCTTGTACTCTTCTGTCTATGTTTTTATACTGGTTATAATGTCATTTGCATCCTCAAGCTTCCTTGATAGTTTTTTATTCTTTCTTTTCTCAGATTTCCATTCCATAAGAGCAGAGACCAGCTCACCTTCTAAATCAACTTCAGCCTCAGCTTTTTCAATAGACACTTTAGAGTTCATTCCTTCTCTCTTTTCTATGTTTTTTGCCTCTTCTGATTTTTCTACTTCAAATGCCATAAAGAGAGCTTCACCTGTTCCTTCTTCAGAGTCTTCACTAGAGTTTTCCTCTGAAGAATCTGCATTTCGGGAGATAAAACTTTTCTTTTTGAAATTGCCTTTTCTGAAGTTTGTTTTCTTCCTCCATTCACTTCTTTCTTGATGCGGAGTTTCTTCACCTTTGTTCTTGTCATTGAGAGGACATTTGGTAGCAAAGTGTCCAATGCCTCCATAGTTGAAGCATTTAAAAGGTAGCTTTCCTCTGTATTTTCCTTTTCCCTTTCTCAGTTTTCTGACAAAATTTGCTTCCATTTCATCTGATACATCCTCATCTTCAGACTCTGGTTTTGTGACTTTGCCTTTTAGGGCTTTGAAAGTAGCTTCTCTATCTATGGGTTTAGACCTTCCTATTCTCATTTCAAAAGCAGTCAAGGAACCATGCATCTCATCCATACTAAAACGATTTAGATCTTTGGCTTCTTCTATGGCAGAGACTTTAGAATCAAATCTAGGAGGGAGCGATCTTAATACCTTTTTCATGATAGTAGCATCATTTATATCTTCGTCGAGACCTCTGAGTGAATTGGTGATCCCATTGACTCTTTGCATGAAAGTCTCTATGTTCTCATCATTGTCCATCTTTAAAGATTCGAATTGAGCTCGATGTGTTTGAAGCTTGGCCTCCTTGATCCTATCATCTCCTTCATGAATGTTCTCTAGTTTATCCCATACATCTTTTGCTGATTCACAATTTATGATCTTGACTAGCTCACTGTCCACTAGTCCACACATGATGGCATTCTTTGCTTTTGAATCATTTTCAAATGCCTTTTTACCAGTAGTGTCTGTTGGAGCGGTGGCGGGAGCTTTGTAACCATTAACTACTGCACCCCAGATGTCAAAACCCAAAGCACCGAGATATGTCTCGCATTCTAATTTTCTAGAACGCATAATTAGTTCCATCAAACAATGGTGCTTTGTTCGAGGAGAACCCTTCACCACTTGCCATTGCGTCACTTCCAAGATCACCCTAGCTGTTTGAGCCTGTTCAGGAACCTTGCCTCGATACCAATTGTTGTAATCACAGTGACACTGAGAGGGGGGGTGAATCAGTGTGATTTTTTTAATTTCAAGTATACAGTTTAAAACCAAGTAGCAATTTAAAACTTATAAAAGATATATCAATTACAGCAAGAAAGCATCACACATAACACAACAAATTAACGAGGTTCACCAATGTGGCTACTCCTCAAAAATGGCTGCTTGGACTACCATCCAAATCCAGCTCAAGCAAAGCAACAACTTTACAACTTATTTACCAAAGACCAACTGGAAGGAGCACCAACCCCTCAATTTTTTTGCACCAACAGAAAGGAGCACCAACCCCCAATTCACTAGCAACTTTTGGAAGGAGCACCAACTCCTTATGCCAAGCTGCAACTTGGACTTCAATAGAAATAATGAAAAGAATTACAATAATTATACTTTCACCTTATTACCCAGTCTACAGTTTACATGCACTCTGCTTCTATGCAAAAGCTTCGCACAACCAGTCTGCTACTTTGCAACTGTCTCTCGCACTTCGCTTCGACACAATCGAACTATCACTTCTGCTTCTTCGCTAATACTTCGCACACTCTGCTACCAAACAGTCGATCGACACGATTCACTTTCTAGACACAGCAGACGTAATTCGCACCTCCTACTGCTCTTCTTCACTTCAACACACACAAACTATTGCTACGCACTCAGCATGAATCGAAATGACTCACGCTCTGCTCACTGTGAACCTCGCATCCACCTACTTTTTCACTTCCAAAATCCACACTTCAAACTCCAAACAGCCCTCCTTTTATAGAAGAAAATTGTGAGCAAAGATCTCAACTTAGACGATTGAAAAACCCTAATTTTAGTCGGCTACAAACCCTAATTTTAGTCGATTGCAAACCCTAGAAATTGTCGGCTACAAAACCCTAAATTCTATCGGCCCAGATTCAACTTTGTCGGCCTCAACCACCTCTGCCACCTCTGTCACCTTCCTGTAGCTATTGCCATGAAATAATAACATGTCATGATATCGCTACACCTTTTGTGGCCGTACACTTCCTTTACCCTGCTATCGCGAAAATGTGACACTTTTGGCCTTTGTCTGCTTTGCCACCTTTCTTGTCACGAAATCGTGACACTTCAAACTTTTGCTGACGTCATCCTCATTCTTGTCACGAAATCGTGACCCTTTTTGCTTCTAGGCCTTCTTCTCCGTTTTTGTCACGAAATCGTGACATTTTTGGCACCGTACAGTCTCTCTCCTCCTAGAGTCGCGAAACCATGACATGTCACGAAAATGCGACATCTTCATCTTGTTGGCTTCTTCACTACTGCCTATCGTGAAATCGTGACACTTTTCCCATCCGTACAATTTCCTTTCATTCTGTCATGAAATCGCGACGCTTTCAGCTTCCAGAGGCTTTACTTGCAACCTGTCACGAAATCGTGACACTTTGCGCCTCTTTGTCCTTTTCTAGGCTTGCACCCGTGAAAACATGACATGTCATGAAATCGTGACACTTCTCGCTACCGTACAATCTTCACCGCATCCCTCAATGAAATCGAAACATGTCACGAAATCGTGACATCTTTTTGCCTTAGCGCTTTTCTGTGCCTATCGCCCGCGAAAACGGAACATGTCACGAAATCATGACATCTTTCGCATCCGTACATTTCTTGCTTCATGCACTAGCGAAATCAAGACATGTAGCGAAATCGCTACAACTTTGTGCCTTGTGCTTCCAACTTTGCTTCGACCCTGAAACTTTGACTTGTAGCAAAATCGCTACACCTTTGTGCCTTGCACTTTCGACTTGTAGCATAATCGCTACACCTTTGTGTTCTGCACTTTTGACTTGTAGCAAAATCGCTACACTTTTGAGTTCTACACTTTTGACTTGTAGCGAAATCGCTACACTTTTGTGTTCTACACTTTTGACTTGTAGCAAAATCGCTACACCTTTGTGTCTTGCAGTTTTGACTTGTAGCGAAATCGCTACACCTTTGTGCTTTGACTCTTCCTCTCTGCTTTGGCCCGTGAAACTCCAACATGTAGCGAAATCGCTACAACTTTTTCACTTAACGCTTTCTCCTTGCTTCGGCCAACGAAAATCCAACATGTAGCGAAATCGCGACAGTTTCTCGACTTAGCTTCTTGGCCTCCAACATGTCGCGAAATCATGACAGTTTGCCTTGCGCCTTCTCTCTCCTCCTCCATGTCGTGAAATCATGACAATTTTCTTTGTGCCTTCTCTCTCCTCCAACATGTCACGAAATCGTGACAATTTTCTTTGCGCCTTCTCTCTCCTCCGACCTGTCGCAAAATCGCGACAGAAAACATGTC
Source organism: Wollemia nobilis (assembly GCA_028583015.1). Taxonomy (NCBI): domain Eukaryota; kingdom Viridiplantae; phylum Streptophyta; class Pinopsida; order Araucariales; family Araucariaceae; genus Wollemia; species Wollemia nobilis. The sequence continues at coordinate 23,331,029 of JAQPPZ010017235.1, forward strand.
GCGATATCGCGACAGTTTTCTTACTTGTCTTTTTCTTTGATTTTTTGAATCTGGGTCACTTCTGTTTTCCTGGAATTGCACTTTACATGATCTGACTATCCTTTGAACTTCTGTCCTTAGCATCTGAATGACTCCTGAACTGTCTGTCCACTGCATCATTAGATCTGACTGCCTGTGTTGACAACAATGACAAACCTCTTGCAACACCTTGCTCAACACACAATACCTTATGCTATCTATTATATGAGTAAAAATTTACATGGGACTAAAATTATTTACACAGTTACTGAAAATACGTTCTTAGTCGTAGTTCATTCCTTTAATAAGTTCAAGCATTACATAACAGGGTATGAAGTATTTTGTCACACTAATCACTCTACCATTAAATACTTTATGAACACAACTATAGTAAGAGGAAGAGTGGATTGTAAGAATTTAATGTCACAATTATAGGTAAAGTAGGTAAAGATAATTTATTGCAGGTCATCTATCTCACATGCAAATATTTGATGATGATGAGTTAATTTTTGATAGTTTCCCAAATGAAAATTTATTTCCTCTTTCTATTTTTACTCCTTTGTATGTTGATATTGTAAATTTTACTTTGCATAAGTGTATAAAATTAGTACATCAAAGTGTCCCTTATATGTGGATTAATGGAATCTTGTTTAAGTATTTCCCTAACCATGTAATTAGGAGATGTGTGCAAGAAGAGGATGTATATGACATCATTAGGGTGTCACATGAAGAACCTTGTGGAGGTCATTATGCGGCCCAAATAATAGTTAGTAAAATACTTCAAAAAAAATATTATTGGCCTACTATAAACAAGGATACCCATAAACTTGTTGATAGATGTGATGCTTGTCAAAGGTCTAGTAAACCTACTCCTATAATTGATATACCTTTGGTACCACAAATAATGTTCGAACCATTCGAGAAAAGGGGGATTGATTTTATTGGGCCAATAGATCCTCCAAGTGCAGGCAATAAACATATACTTGTATGCATAGATTACATCACCAAGTGGGCTGAAGTAAAAGCCTTGCCATAAGCACAAGCTGAACCAATTGCTAATTTTCTTTATTCACATATCATGCAATGCTTTGGAGCACCTAGAGAACTAGTTTTAGACCATGGGTCTCAATTTCTCTCTAAAGTAATTGAACACTTTGTTAAAATATATCAAATAAAACATAGAAAAACTTCACCATATCACCCTCAAGCTAATGGACAAGTAGAAGTTACAAATAGGGAACTTGAAAAGATAATAACAAAAATTGTAGCTATCAATAGGGTTGATTGGGTAGAAATATTAAAATAATTTGTATGGGCATATAATACAACTTGGAAAACTACGACAGGATTATCACCTTATAAAATGGTTTATGAGAAGCAAGGTGTTATGCCTATTGAATTTGAAATAGATAATATTTGTACAATAGTACAACTTGAAATACATTTGGATCAAGCGCAATAAGCTAGACTGGAAAAAATAAACATTCTAGATGAAAACAGATTAGAGGTATTACACATGACTAAACTAACTTAACTACAAAGAAATAAATAGCATGATAAACACATTGTACCATTAATATTTCACTAGGATATTGGGCCTTGCTATTTGACTCCCACTACCATGATTTCCAAGGTAAGCTAAGGACAAGATGGTTAGGACCCTATGAGATTGAAGAAATATTTGGGAGTGGTACAGTTAAACTTAAGCCTATTGATGATTCAACAAGAATATTACTAGTTAATGGACAACAACTTAAGCTCTATAGGAATCCATTATCTAAATAATAATTTATAAACCATCTTAGGCAATAGGTTGATTTGTAGTGCATCTCTAAACTGCAATCAACTACTATTAAATAAAAACTTCTCTTTCCTAGCGTAAGCAACAAAAACATTATTTACTAAATAAAATTGCTGCTCTATAATCTAATATATTTAATAGATAAGTGCAATAATTAAAAAGAGTGTAGTCTAATCAATTCTCTTGTTTATATGAGTGGGTACCATTAAATAATATGGATGGAAAAAATCTTTACACTACTTGGCCAATGAAAGGAGATTATCATGGAACAATAATATTTCTTGAAAATAAACTAGAAGATCACTCTATGTTCTTTAAATATGCTTCCTTTGTTTCATAATGGAGTTCTAATATACAATGTTTTCATCTTATTATTCATCATTTTTCAATCACAATATCAGGTTTTAAGGAAGAAGTCAAATTCAGTGTGTGAAGACATACTCTTACCTTACAAAAGGGAGAATATATAGTCATGATGGTATCACCAATTAATAAAAGCAAGGTAATAAAAGACCTTGTTTCTTATAGCCCACAAATAATAATAAAAATAAGTAAAAAAAGATAGTAAGGATAGGACTACACTTCCATCCATATGGATATGTAGCCCAAATCCCCAAAATTCTAACAACTCCCCTAAATAGAAGAGAAGGTAGTAAGGATAGGGTTACAATTCCCATTAGGACTTTGATAGAGTGGTTGGGAATCCAAATCCCCAAAGCCTTAACTCTTCTATTTAAAAGGGGTAGAGTAGTAAGGATAGGGTGACAATTCCCATCAGGACTTTGATAGAGTGGTTGGGAATCTGACTCTCCAAAGCTCTGCACCTCTAAAAATTTAAAATGAATACATATATATATATATATATATATATATATATATATTCCATAAAAAAAACAAAACAAAGAAGGAGGAAAGGAAAAAATTAGTAAGGATAGGGTGACAATTCCCATCAGGACTTTGATAGAGTGGTTGAGAATTTGATTCCCCAAAGCTTTGCACCCCCCATAAAAACAAATAAATACATGTATACTTATGTGAAAAATGGGCTATGAAATGGTAAAATAAAGTTGATACCAGAATGACTATCTTATTTCTCCTCTTCCAAAATGGGTTTTGAGAGTGTCCAACCATTGATGAGACCTATTTTGCAAACCAAAGTATTGATGATTGCTATTGGTTTAAATTCATTATTATATTTCTCTCACATAGAACTCCTCAATGAGGCCAAAGGAAGTAGAACAAGAAATTGATCTCTCTAGGGTATTAGAAATATTTGTTATTGGAACATGGAATATTTTATTAAAGGGTCAAGGAAGACATTAATTTTTTTGCATAACATATTTACTATTGGGAACAAGCAATTCCATTCTAAGAAGATTTATTATCCTACAAACTTATTTAATGGCTTGGTGTGAATAAATAATTTGTATACAAATAAGCACCCCCATATTCTTAAATAAATAAATAAAATGATATTAAAAATTATTATATATATACTAAGATTTTACATAGTATAATCTTTCTCTCCTTATCCTATTTTGGCTATATAGCCAAAAATACAGTTTGAAGGGAAGTGTAAAGGATTTATGCAATAACTTTCATGATACAGTTTGGGGGAGAAAAGAAAAAAAATATAATGGGAAGAAATTAGGTAAAGTATTCCTATGATCCTGTAACTATTTTTTCATAGTTGTTTTCCATAGTTGTTTTCTGCAGTTTTTTTCCGTAGTTGTTTTTTGTAGTTGTTTTCCATAGTCATTTTCTATAGATAGTTTCCATAGATACTTTCTATAAATACTTTTTGTAGATAGTTTTAGTAGACATGTTATGTAGGTAGTTTTTGTATATGTTTTAGTAGCATGTTTTCACAGATACAACTTCACAAAAATTTTCTATGTTGGCTGGTAGATTTACACATGAATTAAGACACGTGTCATGACATAGCAAGATAACTCAAGGAAAATATCATTCTCTTATTTACAAGGGCCTTGGCATGAAGAAGGAAATTCGCATGGATATTCAAATTCTTATTGTGAAAGCCATCACATAATAATTGGACCTTATGAACCATGGCTCAAAGGGTAAATATGCAGGCCAACCTCAAAAATCAAGCGTAGTAGACTCGAAGAATCACCATTTATTTCTCAAAGCATAGGGTAAAAAATTGGTAGGTTTTTGCATATGCATGAATGAAGTCGCATGTCACAAGGAAGAAAGGTGTTGTAGGATGTTATTATTTTTATTTTAGCAAATTTTTTCACTTCATTTAGAATTTGCATGGATATTTTACCTTGTGAACCAGAGCATAAAAGTCAAACCATGGATTTAACCTTGGAAGCCATGCACGGTGGGTTTATATGATTGTAGGGCATGCAAACCAATGGGAAATATAACCCTCGTGCGATGACGACTTGGAGATTATCAAGAGCACAACCCAAAATATGAAATGGTGATATGGATGCTTATGGTTGGCTTATGGTTGAAAGCACCATGCATAATACCAACCATACAGACTGTGGGTGCTTGGATTCATTACTTGGAGAAATAGTAAAACATGGATATTCAAAAATCTTGATCACCTAGCATTTTACAAAGGAACTGACCTACCCTCATGCACAATGCAAAACTAGATGAATGAATGGTTCAAATCATGCATGTGAAGAAGCTGATATTGGATGAGGAAGAAACACATGGATGGTATAATAATATGAAGCTAAATTGAGTATATAAAATGTAGATTATAGGTCTTTGAAATCGAGTACCAATGTAGACCATGAAATAAACCCACCCAGGTTTATTAATCACAAATTAATGGAAGAATATTGTAGTGAACCCAATAGAGAAAGATTGATTATAATGCTAGAATAATAAAAATGAATCACTTTTATTAAGGAATCGTTGTTGTATTGTATGGGGAATCCAACAATTAATTAATAATTATATTATTTGATGCATCAACTATACCAAATGAAATACCTATTTCTACGAGTGTGAAGTTGTGATCAAAGGTCACAACCTTTGTGAAAGAGAGAGTGATTAAATAATTAACTAATAATGTGATTAGTATGGTGGTTAGGAGTAGAATCCTAACATGCCACCTCCATTAAAAAGAGCTTTGTCCTCAAATCTCAAAGTAAGGAGCTTCGTTGCTTGTTTTCCCAGTTGAATTTGTGCAAGTTCTTGTACTATTTTAATATCACTTTGTCAAAGGCAAGGATATACTGAAGGTCGAAGCATTAGTGGGGGATTTCTAGAAAGAATAGTAGAATCTTCCTTAGGAGAATTGTGATGACGGTAGGCTTTCACTTTAGCCGATTCTTCCTATGTAGAATGAAGGGAAAATAAAGGTGCACTCACTCTTTTGCCTCCTTTCTGAATCAGGCTGCCTATACGATGAGAACTCACTATTGGCGATGAACTTGTGTGTAGTTATTTGAGAGTGTATATCTTGCCTTCATTGTTTACTGCATGGATGTCTACCTCATATTTTTGTGGGACATCAAGCACTTCTTGCACATCGACCTCATTTCCTTCATTGTTATGATCAGGTGTTTTGGTCATGTCGTGCACATCTTTCTCACCTTCTTCCTCTATGGAGTGACAGGGATCAACTATATTCAATAAATACAATGTTTATGTAGCACAACAATCACAAGTATAGCAGAGGTCATTCGATCGTCGCTCCATTTGTTGTAGGCTAAGGTACTTAACTGGCAAGGGTTTGTGTTTTGGAATAGTGTGCATGAATGTTGATTTATCAATAGGTTGCTCCCCATGTTGACGTTGAACATTGAATGTATTGTCGGCTAATAAGGCTAATCCAATGGCTTCTTGTAGGGTGCGAGGAGTGTACATCATGATATTCACTCTAATTTCTTCTTTCAATCCATTGATGAACCCATTTATGAGGACTAATTCGTCCAACCCTGTGATGCGATTGGCGATATCCTGGAACTAAATTTTATATACACTCATTGATGTGATTTGACGTAGGTGGGCAAGATTAAGTAGCAAAAGTAGGTTGGGGTCGTGATATATTCTTCCATCGGCCATTTGCATAGTCGTTTGGTGAAAAGGTGTCGCAAAAAGTGTTGAAAGTCGTCACAAAAATTTCTTGAAAATTATCATTAAAAATTGCATAAAAGTCATCCTTCGACCATTGCGGTTAGGTTTTGGAGATTTTATAACCTTATGTTATAATTTTTTTTTTTTTTTTTTATAATTTTCCACCGTGTTTTTCAAAACTCCATCGCAGGTTGATGTCGTAGGAGTTTTTTTTTTTTTTTGGATGGTTTAATTACTATATTCGTCGGTGAGTTGAAAAATAAACGCCTAGAGAATATTTAAGTCATTTGCGTTTGCCGAATGAGCAAGAATTTTAGAAGAGAATTAAACTTTATGTGTAATCGCTGAAAAGTTAATTCCCGATGGCCGAAAATTAGTTCTTAAACCTTGTAAACTTTATAAAATATATATATTTTTTTCTTCTCGCTGCCTCGGAGTCACCAAAAACTGCAAGGCTTGTATGTTCTTGCTTGATCATAGAGTGGGTAGGAGTTTTCGTCGGTGTGCTGGTGATGGTGTATAGGTCGTCGTTATTTATTTAGATGTCCTGCTTTGTCACCGAGGCCGATCGCTATGGATGTGATGCTGCTATTATGGAAAATTCATGTCGATGCAGGTGTTAGTCGTGCCGGTGAGTAATACGAATGGTTGGTGCAGATTAAGGATGATGACAACTTATATTTATCTCTGAGACTATTTTTAACCCTATGCTTGGCCTGCTATTTCTCGTTGTCTTGATTGTTAATAATACCTTCGAGTCTTAGCAGTGTATGACAATGGTTGAATGTGGTAAAAAAAACTTGGTAAAAAATGATAAATATGTCCTTTTGGATCACGGCTCTGATACCAGATGTAGTGAACCCAATAGAGAAAGATTGATTATAATGCTAGAATAATAAAAAGGAATCGCTTTTATTAAGGAATCGTTGTTGTATTGTATGGGGAACCCAACAATTAATTAATAATTATATTCTTTGATGCCTCAACTATACCAAATGAAATGCCTATTTCTACGAGTGTGAAAGTGTGATCAAAGGTCACAACCTTTGTGAAAGAGAGAGTGATTAAATAATTAACTAATAATGTGATTAGTATGGTGGTTAGGAGTATAATCCTAACAAATATCAATAATCAAAGTTTTTATATGCCCAAGTCAATTAAATTTAAAAAAATCGAATGAAATTCTCTCCCAACGGATGATGTATCAATTGCTAAAATTGGTAAGTTTACCACCATGCATTTAGGAAATATGGTGGGATAATAGCTCACTAGGATAGCAAGATGCATTCTTTTTTGAGGTAGAGCAACCACCTCGCGTGTGAAACTATCGATCATCGACACTTGTTCACAAGGTTTAATAGGGTTAAGAGATACAGATCGAGCATAGAGACTGTCAATCAAAATATTGATCAATGACTAGTTTCTTATGGGATATCAAACAATAAAAAGAATGGAAATAACCCTATTTTAATTAGATCCTCCTCTGCAAATTCTTAGGTGGACTATTATTCGACTCTTCCATAAAATCTAGTCACAAATGTAGCTAGGGAACAATGACTCACTACGCAGAGCCGCAGCCAGTGAGAATTCAATTTGGATGAACGATTAATTATAGTTGAACAACAAAAATACAACAAGGTTGGATGATGACAAAAATCTGGAAAAAAGGCACAAAACCAATTGTAAGTAATATTGTTATAAAAGTTTATAATTTTGTAAAAAAATGTGACAAGACTATCAATTTTTTTGGGATAAATGTAATGACTTGTTCTAACAATAAAATGCTTATGTAAAATGATAAATTCATGGTTGGTTTCAATAAATTCTCTATGTAAAATCAATTTTATATAATAAGTAATGAATATATGTATACATTCATGTTGTTGTAGGATTTAATTTACAGTAAAGCTACAACAGAAACAAAATCACCTTAAAAACATTTCCCTACCTTTATATCCTCTAAAACTCTATTACTATACTAATAGCCATCTTCCAAAAAAATAGTGAACCAAACTCTATCAACACCCAAAATTCAGGTAAATTCATTAAAAATTATTCTAGGAGGCAAGATGGTAGGACACCCTCACATTATTTTAGGGGAATGACCAGGGCATGGTGAAATAGTTCATCATGAACTATAACCTCATGATCATGGTCACCCATTTAGGTGGGGTAAAAATTGAAATTACTCCTAGTTTAATTTTTGAAGTTTTGAATCTCCCCAAAATTGACCAAAAGTATTATAAGTTTACCTACAAAGGTGTAAGCCATATGGTTGATAGGTTAGGGGAAAAGTACATCATTGTGTGAGATTGGGAAGGTTCAATCAAGGGTGTAGTCATCTCTTCACTCCCTTTAAGTGGCATGAGGTTTCCACCATATTGATGAAGTTATTTACGGTGGAAGGGAGGCTATCCATATATGGTGGATACCACCTAAAGATGACGTTGAATCTAAAATACCCCAAAAGGGAGGATTGTGTTATAAATATACCCTAATTTTTGTATAGATCCTTAAAATACATGATTATTAGAGTCCAACCCAAAAATTCTAATGATGATCCTAAGTTAAATTTGATTTCTCATCATGAACTTATAAAACTTCTTATTTTACATAGGGCATCTAAATCAAAAACTACATGGGAGAAAATTGTTGAAGAATCAAACCTATCAATCTAATCCAAGGCAAGCCTAAAATTAATGAAGATACTATGGCTAAGGAGTGTCCTAAGTCTAATATCCAATAATAAGAAGAGGAGTATCTCGTATGTAAAAATCCTACATGTACCAAATTCCCCAAAAATGCTAAATCCTCCCCACCTACAAGAAACACCAAGTATGGGGAATACAATCCTAAAAATTTGGAAAGAGGAGATACATCAAATACATATACAAACTTGCCTACCTCGAATATTTCCTTTGAAACCCTTGCTCACATCCAAACCCAACAAACTTTTTTGTACATCAAATTGCATAGACTTAAGAATGAATTTTTGAAACATGCACCTTTGGTACAGAGGGCCCTCACTCTTTAGTTTGACCTCCTAAATAAATTATTTGTAGAAAGGGTGGTGAGACTAGTTGAGCCAATTTTTCAATCGTCGATTTCTAGTGTCTCACCCAAAAAAATCTCTACAGGTGAAAAAAAGGTGAAGAAGATGGTAAACTTCAGCAAGCACTTTGAGTTGACTAAAATACTTGATGAAGAAAACTCACTCCCACTATCTAAAGTTTTGTCCCAACATCATCCAAGAAACCCATATTTCTCCCAAAAATTAGACTTGTTAGTTGATATCGATATACCCATTGGATTTGATGAGGTTATTAACAGAATCATCAAATTTGTAGGTCCATTGCTACCATCAGATACGCAAGAATTAATGCATGGTTCACAATATGTTAGAAAAGAGTCTGAGAAGTTAGCACACATAAAAGCTATGGTTGTTAAACCACCACAAGACTTTGAGAAGGTAAAAGCATAGGTGGAGAAAGTGAAACATGAAAGGGATATTCCTACTCCAATTGTTTCAACCCGAGTTTCATATCGAATATGATCTAAGAAAGTTTGATTTTTGAAAAAAAAACTTTATCAAATTTTATCACAAACTTGTGTATTTATTTTATATATATTTGTAGTATTTTTTTTTTTATATAAAAGGCCATTTTAATTAAAAAAATAAAATCCTTTACAACCAAAAAAAGTATGGGTGGAGAAAAAATCACACCCCGAAAGCCACTAACTTATCCTAATAGCGGATAAAGAAAAAAAAACTACACCACACAGGCACCATGACCATCAACATCAAACGAGAAATATTATACAACCATAAATACTTTAAGGAAGGGAGCCCATGGAAGATAGAGCCTTATCCATTTGAATTGGGTGGTTCTCCCCATCCATCACAACACTTCTCACCCCAGCCTGAAGCATGAGTAATTTGAGAAGAAGGATGAGACTAGCCAAAAATATACCCATAGATGCTTGAAGCCACCTAACCATCATTAGGCATAGGCCCAAATTTTTGTGTAATCACAGGCATAGAATGTTGGGAGGTAGATATATTTGGCTTTTGCAATGGCCCTCCATAGACATGATATTTACTCCAAGGAGGTTTATGTCGTGCATGATCAGGGCATTGGTGCAAACAAGATCTGGCTGGGTGAGAAGGTGAATGATCAGGGGCCTCCCTATTGATGGCACAAGGGGCATCATCCCAATATTTTAGCAAAGCATTCAAATGGCCTAGCTTCATAGCCAAATTTTTAGCCTAGTCACAAATCTGAAACCACACATCATGAAAAAATTTGAGCTTGTTAGAAAATGAAAAATCCTGAGACAGATCAACCTGATTGAAAATAATTTTGTTTCTAGATTTCCAAATGTGAAATAGGAGGCTGACTCTAAATATTTTCCACACTTCCCTTAGTGAAAGAGAAAACTAAATGGGATCACCCAAAAGGACATGATGCCATGAAAGCTGCAAGGACATAAATGGAGCAAATAAAGAACCCACCTGACTCCAAGCAAGACTGGCCCATCTACAGGCCCAAAAAATATGCATACAAGACTGGTTCTTGAAAAAATGGGCATTGGGGCTCAGGCACCCCCATATAAGAAAGTTTACGGCCAAGGAGTAAACCCTGACATAGTATTTTATCATATTTGCAGTGTTCTATCTATTGTATTTGTAGTATTTTATCTGTTATAATTGTAGTGTTTCATCTATTATAATTACAGTTTTTTATTTGCTATAATTCCAAGTGTTTTATCTGTTATAATTCCAAGTGTTTTATCTATTATAATTGCAATGTTTTATCTGTTATAATTGTAGTGTTTTATCTATTATAATTGCAAGGTTTTATCTATTATAATTTTAGGTTTTATCTATTATGATTGTTGTATTAATATTGTATGCATGGGGACATGCATTCCCTCTAGTTTGGAGGAAATGATGAGTGATAAATTATGCTTATATTATGCAAGTTTTTATCTAGTTTTTAGATGAACAACTGATGATTATGGATATAATTTTGGTAAATGTTATGCATAGTTTACAATATTTACACCATTTTTGATGTATATTCTCCATAATAAATTATGTGACAAATAATTGTGATTTCATGTAAAACCATGTAAATATTTTTGTGTTTCAATAGATGGACATTGTAGGTATTCTATAGGTAGTGTTATAGCCAAACACAGGTCAAGTATGGACGAACCAATTGCGAGGAAGCACATTGAAGAATGGATTATGAAAAGGTGTTACGAAAAATACGTACAAAAAGGTGATACTAAAAACACCTACAGAAAGGGTCTACAAAAACGTTTAATCATGTAAAACCCATGTAATGCGCTAGAGCTCCATGTATAATGATAGCTTAGAAGCACCATTTGTGTTACATAGTCAGTAGGACTCTTTTACATGATGGCATTATATACGTGATTCAACATTTGTTGTATAATCTATTGTCCACTATATAATGTTGTTAAATTTGATAAAGATATTTGAGATTACAAATTTGGAATGTAATCTAAATTATTTATGTATTTTGTTATATAGTTGTATGTATTTGTTATGTATGATTGACATTATGCCACTTGTACAAGTGTACTTGTGATAGGTCCAAAAGTAGTTGCAAGTTTTTTTAATATTATATTATTGTTGTTATACAATATTGGCATTCAAATCTACAAATATTGTAAATTACAAAATTCTACGGTTGAATGGCAAAGAATTCGGATACTATCCCATATGAGGATTTTTAATAATTTCTCTATCCAACTTGAACTAATAACTTATGGGTATCCTGAATGTGAACCATGAAGAGTGTATGATATCATATTTTGGGAGAGTTGCATCCATAGTTCAGCAATGTTCTAGGCCACTATTCCTAAAGCACAAAGACATTGTACCCCAAACACAACATCACATCCTCCAAGTGGAAATGCAAACATATTTTGAGTTCATAATCCCCTATATTGAACTTAGCTTTTTGGCATTTTCCCTTACAAGGTAATGTTCCTCCATTTGCCATAATGACTTCAAAAGTGTTGCAAGAATGTATGTATTAGGTCATTTGCCTAGCTATTTGGGGATCAGTGAAATTATATGCATTGCTAAAAGCAATGAGAACTATAAGTCTTTTCCCTTTCAAGAATCCTACTACCTTCATAGTCTTAAGGGTTAATATTCCTGCAAATGCATGAATGGAAATATTTGGTTATGGTTCTTCTTATGCTTCACCCTCATCTTGACACTCTTCCTACTGTGGTTCTACTTCTTCATTAGGTATTTTATTTACTATAGATTCACTAAATCTAATAGATACAATTTCTATTGTACACATTTATGCCCTAAATAATATTTCTCATCACAATTATAACATAAGCCTTGTGCTCTATAAGCATACATTTCCTCCTCATTCAATCACTTAACTAGTAGGGATTTATTACTAGTATTTGATATGAACTTGGATGGAAATTAAGGTTTGGCCTATGAAAATTTAGATAAATACCTCTAGGCAGTACACTTTTTCTCTACTAGTCTAGTCAATCCTATAGCTTGCATCATGGACTATGGTTTAAACTTTTTTACCTCTACCTTGACAACATATTTTAACCCACTGATGAAGTAGATTTGAAAAATCCTTCACTCAAACCTCTTTTTCCATTATCCAATTTCTCAAACTGAGTCTAAATATCTATTTCAATTTTGTTAAAGCTCCTATAAAATCCTCATATTAACTTAGGATAAAATGAGTGAGTAATTGGGATTCAATTATTTCCAAGAAAGGTTAGAAGTCATATGTTGTGCCCATTGTTACTATTGAAGGGGTTCAAATTCAAAGTTAAATGATGCCATTATGATCCATAAATATTAAGGTACATTGTGGAGTTTAAAAAAATGATCTACCTAGAATGAAAAACCATCAAGGTCCTTTCCATTAAACTTGGGAAATTCTAATTTAGGCATTTAAAATGGGGTATTAGTGAAAAAAAATAACATGATGTGTTTCATCACTCTATTGCCTAAAATACCAACCATTCCTTAATTGTTAATCTATTGGTGAAATTATATGGCTTATTTTAAAATCCTTTCAACCTCCAATAATTTTTTTTTAGTCCTCAATTTTACTTTAATATATTTAGATTTCAAGAGTTGCATACAATCTTTCATATTTTTAACTTCTTATCCAGATTACCCAAACTAGTTTCATAGGTTATTGAGTTGTTGGCTTATTAACCCTATTTGATTCATAATTTGGTTTTGATCCATCTCCATCATTGCTCCTCTACTCCCTCCTACTATGGACTTCTAATTTGGACCACCCTTACTGCCTTACTAAAAATAGAAGTGTTGTTTAAAGGGTTACTATTTTTAGTAATGGTCAACAAAAAGTGTTTGGATGTTGTATATCAAAATGATCAGTTTCAAAATATGATCACAATGGGCTAGGTCTCAAAATGATATTTTTTGGCACCCCAAACATGTTTTTAGTCAAGTATATTTTCTCTTAAAGCTTTTCTTCACCTAGAAAATGGGTTTTCTTCTCTGGTCCCTAAAAATTGCCATATCAGTTACTATTTGGTCTATTACCAAAAACTACCTTATTAGACTATATCTTATTTATACCTGACACTACCCTGTTATTTATTGTTATTGAAAAATCTCCTTGTAAACTCTATTTTGACTATTACTAGAACTACCCTGTCTAACACTATTTTTTACTATTACCAATAACTACCTTGATAAATATTGACTGTTACTAATAACTACTCTATTTGACACTCTTTTAAACTATTAATGACCCTTAAAATTATATTTTTTGGCTAATAATTTCATAGTATGGTCAGTTCTATGATATGTAGTCTCCTTGGTATGCTCAATTCTATGGTCAGGGTTTTTTTGGGGCACTAGGGTTTGACATATGACTAAAAGTTGGTAAATCTAGGTCAAGGTATGTGCACTCTCCATAGCCCTATATTACACCATAGTGATAAATAATAATGTGTTGACCAATATTTTAGGTCATTACTCAAGGAAGATTCGACACATACCCTTGAGCACACTACCCACCTCTCTAACTGTATGGAAGGGTAATATTCTTAAGTTTTGTGCTCGATGCACTATGGATAGATACATTGTTAAAAATATTACTATGGCTCAAGGTCTCTCCTAAACCTAAGGGGCCTCCCATATACCCAAATATATGTGGGAGCTCAATTCTATATACGGGTGTTGTTTGAGGCCTAGGTATTGGATTCTGATCATCCCTCACTTCACTAGACACTTTACATATAATCTAGATTAGCTAATAATCATAGCTCCTACAACACTAGCATCAACTTTTACCAAGCCATAAGATAATTCAAATCAAGCAAGCATCCTATTTTCTACAGAGCATGCAAATCATTGATAACTATTAGAATAATATTCTAACGTGTTTCAAGAGCACAAGATACTTCCACAAAATTGAGTAATAAATCACTCAATTGACCTAATTTTTAGAGTTTGTCTTCCAAATGTCTATTTATAGTGAACATCAATCATACAAAGTGAAGAAATTAAATGACAGATTCAAGAGTTATTAAACAAAGGCTTCATCAAGCCATATACATTTCATTGTGCTTCTTCAATGTTGCTTGTGTTGAATAAATATGGGACTTGACACCTTTGCATAGATTTTTGGGCATTAAAAAAATCATAATAAAAAATCAATATACACTTCTTAATACTGATGACTTGATAGACCAATTTCAATGTACATAATTATTTTTCAAACTTGATATTAAAAATGGATATCACTAGATAAGAGTTTAAGTAGTAGACATATGGAATACAATTTATGAAACTAATATGAGTCCCTTTGAATGGTCTATAATGCCTTTTTGGCTCACCAATTCACTTGACATGTTCATGATATTGATGAATGATAATTTTAGGGAATGTCTTGACTAGTTTGTTAATATCTATTTGGGTGATATTCTTGTATTCTTAAAAATATACAAGGCACATATTCAACCCTATGAATGATTTCTTCATATTATTTACCAAAACATAATGTATATAAACTTATCCAAGTGTTCAATTGCATATTGATCAATCTAATACCATAGATTTATTATTGATACACAAGGCATCTAGGTTGGTTTGTACCAAAGTGGAAATTTTGCACAAATGACCAACTCCATCCATTGTTACTAAGTTGATTTTCCTTCATCTTACAAGCTTATACTAAAAACTAATTCTTGGCTATGTAGAAATTGTCACACATTTTCACTAGTTGACAAGATCCAATGTTGCTTTCCAATTGACAAAGCCTCTGTTAGGATCCTCAATCCTAACATTATTAGTTAGTATTATTAATCATTTAATTATTATATTATTAACTTATAAAGTGAACCATCACAACCCTTCATAACATGAACCATCACATCTCTTCATACGTGAACCATCATGTCTCTTCACCAATGTAGCTTTAGGGTAGATATATATATTAGGTTGACCATCCATATCAAAACATCCAAGAAGAATAATAATAAGCATAGATTCTAAGGAGGGAGCCCCCTATAGTGGCAAAGCGATTACAAGGGATCCCTCTTTGAGTGGCATGTGATTACATTTACATTAATTTGTTAATAATTTTATAGTAATACCTTGGGGTCTTACCATTTGGTATCAGAGCCATGTGGGACCCAGTCATGTGGGAATTTCTCAAATATCTTCATCAAATCACTTCTGTGCATGAGTATCAAAATTGGTTTGAGGATATCACCAAACACAACACAATATTGGATGAATCAATTCTCATCAATGGCTTCATTAGGGGATTAAAAGAGGAAATTAGAATGGAGGTGACAAAGTTCAATCCCTATACCATGATGCAGACCTATGGATTGGCAAAATTAGCTGAAGATAAAATCAATGCACAACAAGGATTAGGGAAACCACTTATGGAAAAATCATCGACCACTTACATCGCTCCCAAACCTATGCATAATGGAAGGGCACAAAGCACTTACACAACCCTCAAATCTAACCGAAATTTACGAATTAAACATCTTAGCTTTGAGGAGATGAAGGAACGACGAGCAAAATGACTCTATGATAATTGTGATGAACAATTTGGACCCCACCATAAATGTGCTACACTAACATTGTATTTACTGAAGAAAATTGATCCATGTATCTCCATAGAGCAAGCAGATGAGGTAGTTGTGTCCGAAGCGACCAGTGCACCTACTCACCACAATGAAGACAATGAGGTCGATGTGCAAGAATTTATTGATGTACCAAGCAAGGATGAGGTAAACATACCCAAAGTGATAAATGCTAGCCAAACATGCACTCTACAAGACCTACACATACCTTCCTCACCAATAGTGTGTTCTTGCCATATGACCAAACCTATTTGGAACCAACACATTGTGACTACACACTCCTCTGTTGGCTCTACCAAGGAACCAAAAAAGGATATGAAATCATTACCATCACTTTTGATGCATCATTCTAAAGTATTTGAGGAACCCCAAGGGTTTCCCTCCCATCATCATCATGATTTTCCTAAGGAAGATTCTACTATTGTTCTTGGCAACCCCCCGCTAATGCTTCATCCTTCTCGATATCCCTACCTACGAAAGGATGCCATTAAAAGAGTCCAAGAACTTACACAAATACTTCTTGGAAAACAAAGGATAAAGCTTCTCACTTTAAGCTTTGAGGACAAAGATCTTTTTAAGAAGGGTGGCATGTTAGGATCCTCAATCCTAACATTATTAGTTAGTATTAGTTAGTATTATTAATCATTTAATTATTATATTATTAACTTATAAAGTGAACCATCACAACCCTTCATAACATGAACCATCACATCTCTTCATACATGAACCATCATGTCTCTTCACCAACGTAGCTTTAGGGTAGATATATATATTAGGTTGGCCATCCATATCAAATCATCCAAGAAGAATAATAATAAGCATAGATTCCGAAGTAGACCCCTATAGTGGAAAAGTGATTACAAGGGAGCTCCCTTTGAGTGGCATGCGATTACATTTACATTAATTTGTTAATAATTTTATAGTAAGACCTTGGGGTCTTACCAGCCTCACTCATGCATTTAACTCATTTAAGTACAAATTATTTTCAGCACCAATACTTATATTATCTAACATAACATAGACTTTTGAGATTGAGATAAATGCCTCTCTAACTACATTAGGAGTAGTTTTAAAGTAGGATGACCATCCAATGGCTTATAATTTAGAGAAAATTTTAGAGGTAAATTGGAACTACTCCATAAGTTTTAAACACCTTTATGTACTACTTGAAGCCATCAAGTACTAGAGATATTAATATTTAGGTAAGAAAACAATTATGCATATTGATCATATGCCTTTACAATTATTTTAATCTAAAGTATGATATAACAAAGTGGGATATTTATTTGTATCAATTTTATTTGATCATAAAGTATAATAAAGGGAACATAAATACTAATTTAGATTATTTGAGCCAACCTACTACAACTCATGCCTTTATAATGATCACCGATTCACACCTTAGACTTTATAATTGGGCTTCTCTATATGTAGATGATCCAAATATTGGATAAATATATAAGTGTTCAACATCTAGCATCTTCAACTTAACATCATTCCAAGATATTTAAATCAAGGAAGAGCTTAATTATAAAACTTATAAGCTATGTGTACCACATGATCATCATACTTCTATTCTAAAGGAGGCCCACTATACTCTCTATTATGGTCATTTTGGCAATAAAAAAATGCTCCATAACTTACAATGTTTCTTCTATTAGCCTAACATGCAACATGATTTCCTACACTGTCTATGATGTTGTGTAGTTTATTTCCACTTAATACCCACCAATAAAATATTAAGGTTTAATTTTCCTTTTTAAATTCCTACTTATCCTTGGGAAACCATACCCATAGACTCAATGACTAGTTTCTTGATGATAGTTCAATAC
Organism: Wollemia nobilis; assembly: GCA_028583015.1. NCBI lineage: Eukaryota > Viridiplantae > Streptophyta > Pinopsida > Araucariales > Araucariaceae > Wollemia > Wollemia nobilis. The sequence continues at coordinate 23,348,906 of JAQPPZ010017235.1, forward strand.
CATGATTGTATTTTTATGGTTATCAAACATTTCAATAAGATGACAAAGTTCATTTGTTATCACAAACTATTTCTATAAGCAACTTAGCGTAGTTGTTATTTGAATCAGTTGGGTAACTATTTAGTCTCCCCATTGGTATTTTATCTAACCATGACTCATTTTTTGTGGTCTAATTTTGGTACTCCTCATGGAAAATTTTAGAAGTTTCTTTTAATTTGTTTGTGGCTTTTCATCCATAGTCAGATGGTTAGATAGAGGTAGTGAATTGTGCCCTTATGTAAAGTCTCTAGATATATCATCACACTTCTCTAGAAAAGTGGGACTTGAGCCTAATACACTTTAAGAATAATTATAACCAAGAAATTCACTCTTCCATAGGTCACTCACCTTTTTAGGTCTATCTTGGTTTCCAACCCTTGGCTCATTTTGAGTTACCTTTATATTTGCCTTGTACTTACACAAGACATATTCAAAAAGAACAAGGTAAGGACCTATAATTTTTCCAAAATTTATAGTCTCTTCAAGCCAAGGTTATTCAAACTATTAGAAGACTCAAGAAATATAGAAATAACTCATCATGTCCCACATCATTTTTATGTTGGTGAAATTTTTTTGTTATACTTTGATAACATCATTTCCAACACAAGGCACATAGTAAGGTCGAGAGCTTTCTATATGGATCTTACACTATCCTCCAATAGGTTTCTAAGAATACTTTCTACCTTGATCTTCCAACTTATTCTTGAATTTATTAATGTCAAACTCTTCAAACCATATTATGACTTAATTTTTAGCTTCCACTTCATGTAGATCTAGTTTTTGACACATGCACTCTTTTGAATCAATGTGGCTCTATTACCTCTTACCTTGTAGCCAAACAAGGGCAACATCCTCTTTAGACCAAATGGATTTATTAGCATCATATGTATCAAATATTCCCTCTGTTTTGTGAACATTGTAGTCCAATTCTTCTATTGTTGGGAGGGATGATGAGGAATAATGGGTGCCATTTTTTTGCTAGTTTGTTTTTCTATGTTAGAATTTATATTTAGTTTTTCATAATGGTTTATTGTAACTATACTTGCTCTTGTTGTATCATTTTTTTAGTCCCTAAATTGGGATTTATAAGCCTTTCTAAAGGCCTTCTCAATAATGAAAACACAACAAAAAATTTCTAGTTAGATATTAAGGAGTTATTTCTTCTAGTTAGAGATGTATTTGATTCATATCATCTTTATAAAGAGAATATTAGTGAATCCTATGAAGAGTATAGTTATTGTGAAGTATCCTATGAAAAGAAATGTGAAGAGTATAGTGATTATGGAGTAGCCTATGACAACAAATATGAATATTAGAGTGATTTTGGAGTAGTCTATGCCAACAAATGTCACCAAGGTGTGAAGCTTTATGGGGTTAGAAGGATATTATTAGAGATGTATGAGAGATTTATTATGAATCATAAATTCTACCACTTTATTATAGTAAAAGGGAAAGATACTTGTATGGTATACAAACTATGAGGTAGCATTTCAAAATTTGAAGAGGTTATTGATAGCGTATCAATTTTGGCAGTACTCAAACCCAACAAATTTGAATTTGTATGCATATATATATATCTATCATAATATTGGGTGGAGTGTTGATGCATGAGGGTAGAGTGATTGCCTATGACTCCAAGAAGCTCAAGATCCATGAGTTGAATTATATTATTTATTATTTGAAGCTAATAGTAATAGTTAATACTTCACCATGTGGATGCACTAATAATTGGGACAATAGTTTGAGCTCAATACTAACCACCATAGCTTAAGGTATTTATTCACCTAGCAAAACCTTTATGCTTGATAGAGGATATCAATGGATTTTTTATGTGAATATGATTTTTAGGTCCTATACATCAAGCACAAGAACCATGTATATTATTCCCTTAGTTGAAGAAAATACTCTTGATTTAAGATGGCCACTTCTAAGGATTTGAAGGATCAAATCAAGAGCAATATTGTCAATGATGAGCAGGCTTAATAGCTTTTAGAAGCACATATAGACTAGAGTCTCTATTGAGCTGAGTATAAGGGATACTAGTTTGACTATGAGGGTATACTTATATTTTCTAGGGATATATATGTCATATGTAGGTGGTTTAAGGTCAATTGTTATAAAAATATCCCATAAGTCACCATGTACAAAACACCCTAGAGTTAATAAAATGTATTCCATGTTGGAAATTTGAGCATATTAGGTTGTCATTGATGTCAAAATGGTAAGGAAAAGGTTGAAGACCAAGTTTGAGACTATGTGCAAAAAGAGAGCAAGTGAAAAAGAATAATATTATAATATTTTAATATTATAATATCTGGCCAATAGGGCCTTTCAAAAAGAAAAGAAAGCAATTTTAAAAGAAATAATATTATAATGATTTGCATTATAATATATGGAACAAAGATTTAAATATTTATTAAATGGTGGCAAAAGGTTATCCTTAAGAAAAGGCCAAAAAATAATTTTGATATTTAAATTCATTAAATTTAAATTATTGTAATTAAAATATAATATAAATCAAAAGCCAAAGTTTAATTTTAAAATGCGTCGATGTTGGAGGTGAATGACTTCAAAGGTATATTAATAGTGTAAATACTAAGGTGAAAAGTGCGTTTGATAATTGATATATTATTTTCCCTATTCATCGATCGAATCATGGTAGAGAGAGAAGAGAAAACCTTTGGTTCAATTTTTGAGGCAAGAAAGAGATAAGGACAAGTGGCTTTGCAGATTGATTCCATCTGGATGGATATCCTAGATGGTATTTTACTTGGTTCTAGATTGTAGTAGCAGGGAGATCTTGAGTTTGAGACACGACGACAACAAAGAGTGAGTATTTTGTTTTGAAAAAGTTTTGGCAACAACAGAAGGGACAATGGAGAGTGGGCACATCATTAATATTGTGTGAGTGCTTAGCTCACATGGTGGTTTGGCCACAACTAAGGTGCAGTGGTAGAGATGGTAAGGTTTTGATTCCTATGGGAGGCAGCGTGCAAGGCATTAACTTTTTATTTAATTAAATTTATGCTAAGGTTCTATGTTACAAGGTATGCACTTAGCTTGGGAGGTATAAGGTTTTAATTTTTTTATTTATTTATGCCATCAAAAGGGGTTTGAAATAAATTGGTTTTTGATCTTGTGAAATTGTTAAAGTGCCTTGGAATATTATTTTGAATGGTGGTTATTTTTATTTTAGAAATGCATTACTGACAAGTTGGAGATATAAGGTATAAAAGAAAAATTGTTTGTGTAATTTGTGATCTTGTTGGGTTGATTTAATTTGCAAGATTATAAGTTATAAGGTGTAAAATTGGTTTAAATTTTACTGCACATTTTGCATTATGAAGAAGAGTATTTGTGGGATTTTGATGAAACTTTAATGCATTATCCTTGAGATCAAAAGAAGGGTTCTAGAGTATATTTTTTAGATTTCACTGAGCACAATTTGAAATGAATATTTTATGGATGTTTTGAAATATATTGTTGCCATATAACCCTTGGAGTGGCACAAAGAGGATTGGTTTGTTGTAAGACAGGGTTTGAAGACATATCTCCATAAAAGCAAAAAGGTATGGGCACATCATCCTTTATTTGAAGTGTTTGTTGGATTAAATGTTGTGAAACATAAAGGTGGAGTAAAAAGCATTGTTTGATAAAAAAATTTGGAAATATTTGAGTGAGTTCTATACGCTTCATGATTGAATGTTTAGAGAAAATTTGAGATAGAGATACATTATCCAGATCAGTGGGGATAAAATAAATTCTAGAATATCATCAGCCATAGTAGAGGGAAAAGAGTTCTCCTGTGGATAGATTTCCATGAACTAAAGAAATGGGAAAGAGTTATCCTATGGAGTGTGATCTGTGAACCAAATTGAAAGATAGAGTTCTTCTTTAGAGAGGGATCCACAAACTAATTGAGGAGATAGAGGTCTCATGGATCAAGTTCCATAAACCAGAGAAAATGGAAAAGAGTTCTCATGTGGAGAGATATCCATAAATTAGATTATAGGGCATTGGTGTCTCCTTTGGACAGATGTCTATAAAAATTATAATAGGGAATTGATTTTCAAGAATATTTGTTGAGAAAATTTTAGTAGAAATATTTTCTCCGTGGAGTAGCCCACATTGGGTTGGTGTCTCTATTGTGTGTTATTATTTGTGCATTTATTTGATTACTACTATTGATATTTCCATTGATAATATTGGATAATATTGTTTGGGAAAGAAAAGTGAAAATTGATCTTATACTGTTCACCCCCCTCTCAGTATAAGCTTATGTTCTTCAATTGGTATCAGAGCGGGTTCCTTTGGAAGAGTTTTAAAGCTTGAAGGAAAAGTATACATGAACATATATGGCATCTCAAAGTGGATCTTTAGTAAATAAGGCACCATTGTTTGATGGGAATAATTATGATTTCTAGAGCATAAGAATGAAGACTTACTTTATGGTACAAGGATAGGAGACATAGAAAGTAGTTGAGGATGGATACACACCTCTAGCTAGTCCTCCTACAAATAAATATGGTAAGATCATACATCTATATAATGCAAAGGAAATGAATGCAATATTTAGTGGTTTACATAAAGAAAACTTTGTAGAAGTTATGCATTATGAATCAGCAAAGGAAATTTGGGATAAACTGAAGCAAACATGAGGGAGACAAAAAGGTCAAATGGATAAATTTCAAAATCACAATAAGATATTTTAAGACTTGAATGTGAAAGAAGAGGAAGACATTGTTGCATAATTACTTCGTGTGAATGAGATTGTTAACACCATGCAAGGACTTGGTTTTAAAATAGAAGAATCCAATGTTGCTCAAAATATTTTAAGGTCACTCCCTATGAGGTATAATGGAAATATTTCAACCATAGAAGAAACACAAGATATTGAACTTTGACTATGGATGAGTTACATGGAACTATCACAACTTATGATATGAAAATAGTAACAGATCCAGTGATAAATAAGACAAAAGATAAGAAGCTAGATTCAAGTGACGAGTCATCCAGTGATAAATAAGCAAACTATGGCAGAAGGAATAAGAAGGACTAAATAAAACACAAAGGTGTGAAAACAGTTAAATGTTTCAATTTTGGTAAATATGGTCACTATGCATCTAACTAGTCCAGAAGATGGAAGTATTAGCAATGAAGAGAAACAAGATCATAATAGAAAGGAAGTAAGAAAATATGGGTATGAAAAGAAAAATAGGTATGGACAAGGCAAGCATGAAAATAAGTTTTTCAGAGGCATAAGAAGAGATTTTATGCAGACAAGACATGCATAGTTTCAAGTGATAGTGATGAAATATCCTCAGATAATGAAGAAGAAGAAATTCTCTTTTTTTGCAATAGAATATGAAGGAAGTGATCTTATTGAAGATAAATACAAAAAATATGAAGATGCTCTTGAAGACAAATAAGTAGAGAAAGAATCAAAAAATTAAAAGGAAGGAGTAGTAGATTTAGAAGCTAAACTTATTTTTGCTCTAAAAGAATTGAAAAAGGTCAGAAAGCAGAATTCAATATTCAAGGCTCAATTTCAAGAATGTGATGAAGAGAAAGGAAAGCTTATACAACATTTGATAAAATCAATAGCTAAGACAAGGATATTTAAATAAAATTTAGGAGAAAAATTCTTAGAATATGAGATATTAGAACAAGAAGTAGTTTCTATAAGTAAGTAAATGGAAGAGTCTAAGGACAAGCTACACAGGTTTTGGAATATTTCAAATATTGTGGATAATATTATCAATGCACAAATACCTTCATCTAATAAAACATGACTTGGTTTTAAATAAATACAAGAGAAAGGGTCAAGCTCAAGATACAAATAGGAAGAAGCTTTAGAAGAAGAGAGTAAAGGAGAAATTGAGACTTATGTGAATTAAAGTTTCACCAAGAAAGGAAATAATGCACAACCAAGGAACAAAGAACATCACAAGGAAGAAAGGACTGAGAGACAAACGGGTCCAAGGAAATATTTCTTCAAAGGATATTGTTTCTCATGTAATAGGTTTGGTCACAAGGCTATGATTTGTAGGACTCATGGAAAGAAGGAGTATGGTATTACTAAGAGGAACTTCAAATATGGACATTTCTTTCAAGGTTATTACTAATCTTGTAATCAATTTGATCACAAAGTAATTCATTGTAGGGTTCATGACAGAGATAGGTATGGCCTCACCAGGAGGAACTTCAAGACATTTGCACCTTCAAGGAACCAAAAAATTAAGTGTTATAAGGGCAATAATTTTGGGAATATGGATCAAAAGGGAATCCTCAAAAGCTTCCAGAGACAATAAAGAACAAGTATCCTCAAAGGGATCAAAAGGGAATGTTGAGAAAACAAGTTGATAAAGGAAAAGAGCATTGTATGCTGGGAGTTATTTTACTCCCACCCCAAAATTAATCACCTCAAGGAGAGGAAGTGGGGATGGGGCTAATATAAGAGTCTTATATTTAGCCCCAAAGGAGTCCCTTTGCCATTGATGACAATGGGGCAGAGATTTTAGTTAGGGGGAGAGCATTCAATCAGGGGGGGCAGTTTCTTAGGGGGAGCAGATTTGAAATCAAGTGTTTTGTAAAATGGTTGCCATCAATGACAAAGTGGGAGATTATTGGAAATTTGAGCATATTAGGTTGTCATTGATGTCAAAATGGCAAAGAAAAGTTTAAAGACCAAGTTTGAGACTATGTGCAAAAAGAGAGCAAGTGAAAAAGAATAATATTATAATATTTTAATATTATAATATCTAGCCAACAAGGCCTTTCAAAAAGAAAAGAAAGCAAGTTTAAAAGAAATAATATATAATGATTTTCATTATAATATATGGGACAAAGGTTAAATTATTTATTAAATGGTGGTAGAAGGTTATCCTTAAGAAAAGTCCCAAAAAGAACTTTGATATTTAAATTATAATATTTAAATTCATTGAATTTAAATTATTATAATTAAAATATAATATAAATCAAAAGCCAAGTTTGATTTTAAAATGCACCGACATTGGAGGTGAATGCCTTCAAAGGCATATTAATAGTGCAAAGACTAAGGTGGAAAGTGTGTTCAATAATTGATATATCATTCACCTTGTTCGTCGATCGAATCATGGTAGAGAGAGAAGAGAAAACCTTTGGTTCAATTTTAAAGGTAGGAAAGAGATAAGGACAAGCAGATTTGCAGGTTGATTCTATTCGGGTGGATAGACTAGATGGTTTTTCCCTTGGTGCTAGGTTGTAGCAATAGGGAGGTCTCAAGTTTGAGACACGATGGTAGCAGAGAGTGAGGTTTTTGTTTTGAAAAGGTTTTGGTGCCAAAATAAGGGACAAAGGAGAGTGGGCACAACATTAATCTCATGTGAGTGCTTAGCTCACATAGTGGTTAAGCCATGACTAAGGTGCAACAGTAGATGCAGTAAGGTTTTGAATCCCGTGGGAGGCAGCGCACAAGGCATTAATTTTTTATTCAATTAAATTGATGCTAAGGTTCTATGTTACAAGGTATGTGCTTAGCTTGGGAGGTATAAGGTTTTAAAATTATTTTTTATTTTTGCCATCAAAAAGGGTTTGAAATAAATTGGTTTTTGATCTAGTGAAATTATTAAAGTGCCTTGGAATATAATTTTGAATGGTGGTTATATTTCTTTTGGAAATGCATTAATGACAAGTAGGAGATATAAGGTGTAAAAGAAAAATTATTTGTGTAATTTGTGATCTTGTTGGGTTGATTTAATTTGCAAGATTAGGAGTTACAAGATTGGTTTGAATTTTATTGTACCTTTTGCAATATAAAGAAGAGTATTTGTGGGATTATAATGAAACTTTAATGCATTATCCTCGAGATAAAAATAAGGGTTCTAGATTATATTTTTCATATTTCACTAAGCACATTTTGGAAGGAATATTTTGTAGATGTTTTGAAATAGATTGTTGCCATCTAACCCTTGGAGTGGCACAAAGAGGATTGGTTGGTTATAAGACAGGTTTTGAAGACTGTAACATCCTAAAAGGCTAACACCTATTGTTGTAATGGTTGTAAATCATATAAAAATGAACATGCACACATAAATTGACAAGAAATAACACATAACAAGAAATGTATCTTCCATTAATTTGAATCAATCCATGTTACAAATTCGTCCCTCTTAGGGATACCCATTTGATACAAAAATTACAATATGAAAATCCCTCACAAGGGTAGGTGTCTTTAAGGGCCTTTTATAATGACACAAACTACTCCAAGGTGTCGATGACCTTCTTCTCCATGATTAGAGGCATTTGATGCCTTGCATGTCAAAACCCTATTAGTACTGCATGCAATAAACAATAAGAAACATTAATAGAAAATAATGCCTCTCTTGATGAGGCTTTTAGGAGGATATTTAATAAAACATAACATAATTAGCATGGAATCAAGAAAGTGCAAGAAACATACTAAACCTATGTTAAACATGAAATAACACCATTGAACATGTAAAGTAAAAGCAAATGCATCTATCTAATGGCCTAATTATGAATTTGAAGGCATGGAAGCATGAAAAGGACCATTAGTATCCTAGTTGCAAGAATGAAGAGAAAATGACTAAAAACTCTAATTACATCATTCAAAGTCTCTATTCAAGCAAATAAACATGAAACATGCATAATATAATGACATTAAAAAAATTCTATGGCTAGAAACTAGGGAAATTGGAGATACTACCCTAACCACAGCTTTGTCATGCGGTGAGCACTGTTAGCCATGAGTGAAAACCATGGTGGATCTTGAAGTGAGTTTATCCTCCAATTCAGAGGTTGGATCTCTAAATCTCTCTACCAAATTGATGGTCAAGGGTCGCCTCTATGTCTTTTGATAGATTTGGTAGTTGAATTGCTCAGTTTGGTAATGGAATGGGCTCAATTAGTTTTCTTAATTCTTCCTAGCCCTCCATAGCCTTCTTGACTCCAAATGCCATGTGATCTTCAATTGGGTAGCCAAAGTGTTCCTATCAATGCATGCAAGTGAGTATGAAATTTGATAGGTCTTCACTACATTTCAACTCAAGAATCATCTATATATTTTCCCAAATTTGGAGGGGGGTTTTATAGCACTTGGTAAGGCCATGTATTAGCTTCATGGAGAATCCAAGATCAATAAAGGGTACTTGGAGAAGTTGGAGGGAATATTTTGGATCCTTCCATCCTAAAACCACTTGGATCTGCAACTTAATTGGTTGTTATAACAAATTTTGGATCAGTTAAGGTCCAACTAACTTTTAAGACTAACCGTGGCTCTGAGGCATGATTAGATCTATTAACCATGGGTGGTAACCATGGCTAACACTAATTAGGCCAAAATGCCTAAATGAGTGGTGAAAACCACTTCTATACCTTGGCATCTGTCCAAGATCTTCCATATGGTCTTATAGCATATCCAATATGAGTAGTCGCCTCGACATGACATGTTTTAGGTGTCTGCAGATGTCCCTTTTGAGCTGCATTGTGAGATAAAAAAATGCTAAGCAAAAATAGACCTCCTAAAATTATGTCATAGGTTATATGATGATCATTGGTCTGATCAACATTAGATGCCCCAGGTCCAACAAAAAGGATGCACATTCTAGAATATTTTCTTCCAATTGGATGGAAGGCTTACATTTAAAAGAGCTTGCACTCATCATCAGATATTTGGGTAGCTTTTGTGCTACAATAGGAGTTTGAGCCTATATATCTGAAAGGGAGAGAGATACAAACTAAACTGTCATATTTTATTTTTTCCCTAGAAAAAGGGTAAGCTTATGATAGTCGTTGGCAATGATTCATAAGACGAATGCAATTTTGACAAGATCAAGGGATCTTATGTTGATTTTTATTATGATTATGATATTATGACTACCCCCTCAAGCGAGGTGTCACTAAGGGTAATGACATTAAATGAAGTGATGAGTCGCTTGACCACTATGAATGACTTTGAACAAATTTAAAGATTTAGCATTTGATACTTGATTAGGCCTAATCATCTATTATTGCAACTATTAATAGTGATTATATATTTCTATCCCATGGAGTGGTCTATCCATGAAGTCCTTCTTAGGGAATTGAAATGATGACAATTCCAATTAGGCATGTGTTGAATCATATTTTTCGATGATCTGCTGAAAATATCATAGGAGAATTGACATGAATACTTCGTTCCCATGGAGCAGTCTAGCTGTGTAGGCCTTCTTAGGGCTTGAAATGAAGCATATTAATTCAATGATGATGAATTTGCCCCAAATATCCTTATGTTAATTTACTCATCTTATCGGGTTGCATGGAGCGCAAGTTACTGCAACCACCAAGTGTATAGTGTAAATAACTAGATACGAGGTGCATTTGGCTTTTGATTTATCTAATTTTTTTGTTATTTTTATTATTTTTGATAATTTTGGTTAGGTGGGTATATTTAATTTGGCATTTACAACTCCCCACGATGAAATTTTGGAGCATTTATTGTAGTTTGCTAACTATGCTTGTCAGCAGCAACTAGAAATTTCAAATTTCTTAGCCACGGATTAGACCCGCAAGTGGCAAACCCTAATTCGGGGATCACGGTTGTTAGGTGCAATGGGATTCAAATTCCAATGATAAAAAATTTTACCACCATCCCATCCGTGGGTCTGAACTACGGTGTGACAACCTTAGGAAAATTTTTAAAATTTTTAGTTTTTTTATTTTTTTAGCAGTTTAAATTAATTTTTTTTATGTTTTCAAGATTTTTATGATTTTTGTTGTTGTTTTTAAGCTCTTTTTTTATTATTTTTTGCTTTATTTTTACTCCTTTTTGCCTTAATATGCTCATGTCTATCAAAATTTGACTTATAGGGTGAGGGAATTTGAGATCCTTCACAACCTACGTGATGCTCTATCACAAGAGGAGTTGATATGGTTTGGGGTTGTGGGATTCAGATACGTCTTGTTCCTCCCCTCCATCCAGGTCGATCAGACCTATATGACTGCATTGGCTCGATGCTGGGATGCACGGACCAATACCTTTCACTACCAATAGGTGAAATGACTATTATGCTGGAGGATATCTGTTGCATCTACTGAATCCCTCTAGATGGCCAGGCCATCACATCTCCATTGATCAAGGCAAAGAGGGCAAACTTTGATCATATCTTTGGCCACCATAGAGATGTAACACAACAACACTCGAACCACGAAGAGGTCCACATTGAGCATTGGTACACCCAATAGGTCTTCTCTCGATGGGTGGCCGTACTCATGCACCTGATTGTGTAGATTTTCCTACCTGACTCTTCTAGAGAGAGGTTCCATTAGAACCTCCTAGCTAGGATTATGGAGGTCCTAGCAAGCCCACATGATGATCCTTTGATCCTATCATGGGGAAGAACCCTACTAGCATAGCTCTATAATGAGTTGTATCAAATCACATAGAGGAGCAGAGCAGGCATCGACTTTAGCCTATTACTATAGATCTGGGGGTGGTAACATATCAGGATCAAGCACCCAAATGGTTTACCTTTTAGATTGGTACCATTGAGGAGGTTCAATAGTGCTACATGGCATGTTGGACTTGTGATCAAGAGGGATTTAGGAGTAGATATCATGTAGGGGCCTTGAATCACTACATTGGATATTTTTCACGACTACAAGTGGGGAAGATTGATTAGAGCCCATACTTAGACCACCCTCCATGGATGGAGGTTGATGACTAGTTTCATCGAGCATGCAAAGACATATGGCTTTTCGAATGTAAGTCTAAGGTATGAGAGTTCTTTTACTTCTTCTATGTCACCCGATAGTTCAGTATTAGGCAAGACATTATAGAGCCACCTACCATATACCATCACCTCACTTTAGAGAGGGACTTGAATTGGCCTAGGTTGACTCCAATAGGTGATGAGGATGACAAATTTTAGGAGTTAGGGTTGAAATATGTAGGGACTACTCTTGATTATGACACCTAGTGGACTCTCAAGGTATGGTGGGGCTTTGAGGGTCCCTTAGGCATGATAGTAGATGATGTAGTTGAGGGTGCTGAGGGCGTCGAGGTTAAACCTCATGATCATTGAGTCCATCGAAGGACTAAGGGTAGATGGGGTGAGGGAGCTACAAAGGAGGCACCTTAGGCTGAGGAGGAGGGCGATGCTCTCAAGGATGATGAGGTAGCACTTGATAGTGATATTTGGAAGCTTAGGGCCTATGTTGCCAACCTATAGACTCAGGTAGGCTCCTTATAGATATAACTCTTACATCAGGATACCACCATTGCCATATTTCAAGAAAATGTGGTGGATCTATAGTCTTATATCATAGTAGGGTAGTCTTAGTGGCATAGCTATGAAGAGGAGAAGACCACTCTAGAGGCTAAGATCACTACAGCTGATACATAGATACATAATATTACAGGGCAATGCACTCTTCTGCAGTCTCAGGTAGATGCTATGATGGCATATATTGCCACACTCTAGGATATGAGGGCAGATCCCTCATCATCATAGGTTTATCTAGCACCACCAGTTGATCTAATAGCTCTGGCAGTATAGGGATAAACAGGGTTGTACTTGGTAGCAGAGAATAGGATACTGATGGCTCTAATGCAATAGCCTATTAGTGATAGTGCATTGGATGAGGCCTACATCTCTACCCTGAGGGGATCAATTAGGATACTTGGGGGTGTTATTCCTAATAGGTCCATGCCTATAGGGTCTCAAATGACTCATAATCAGATGACTAGATAGTGTTAAGCCATTTCTAGTCATAGATCGCATCGATCAGAGAGGACCTCAGGAGCTAGTTCTAGGAGGACTCCCAGGGAGGGTGGAGGCAACAGGGGAGCTTCACAGACTAGGGGTGTAGGACTTATTTAGTATAGATATATATATACAGATGATATTGTATCATTTTTTAGTGTAAGATCAAGGATCTACATAGATGTAGCCTGGGAGAATTTTTGACATATGTCGATGTACTATTTATTATTTTTGATACACACACACACACACACACACACACACACACACATATATATATATATATATATATATATATATATATATATATATATGATCTGTTATTTGAGACTCATTATATGTGCATATTTTATTTATTTTATTATTTATGTTTATGAGATGCATATGGATGCAATGCTAAGATGTAATGTTTATTTTATGCTACATGATGTGATACATGGATGACATGCATTAGATAGCTAATGGATATATGATTTTAAATGCAATGATATATATGTGTAGATGGACTACTTATGATGAATATATATAAATGCAATGTTTTGATGTTAAATGCATGTTTAATTTACAGTACTTGTATGCATTTAATATATGTTGCTCTAACATGATTCATGCCATGTATGTATTGCATATGCTTTATGATAATGAATTATTGTAACTAGACATGTATGCTTAATTACTTAAAACATAATGTATGAATGTAATATGAGTTTATCAATCCAATGGATGACACCACAAAATGTATAACAATCATGAATGATAATTACTATATTTTATTATGAGAATTAATTTATTTGACACCCATATGTGAGTTGCAATGATTTATTGTTTCTATTTATAAGCTTTTGTAAATTAAAAGAGTATGCATAACATAGTCAGTGGTCATTTAAATATCATTTCTAACATCCATACAGTATCTAACATATATCATGAACTATTCTAATAAACAAAATCCCATAAAAGAAATTGATTTTTGACGATTGCATTTGAAAATTGGTTGTTGCTATTTGGGAATTTTTGAGGCTTTCCATGAAAAACACCCTAGTTGACTTATCAAAATTTGCATACTGACTATACTAGGCTTTTGAAACAAAAAATAAAGCTTTCACTCTGAAATACTAAGCTATTCATTATCCCTATGTGTGCACATGAATATATTAGATAAGGCATAAGCATACCCCGATGTCAGGCTAGATTCTTTTAGCCCATTTCCAAGATTGGGTATCCTCAAATATCTATCCGATTCTAGGTTTGAATTTAGTCATACTAGACCACTAGGCAATCCAGGCCACCTTAATCTAGCCCACTTGTAAATTGCTTAGAACTACCTCTTCAATGACAGGTAGGATTATTTCAGCCCATTACTGTTATTGAGGATCACTCTATGGCTTTCAAGTAATTATCATTCCAAGGATTCAAGCTCTCCCCCTTATTTTCTTCAATTTCTTGGGATACTTGCTCATATAGTGATAAAAATCACTATTTATTTTATATTAGTGATGATAATCACTGTTTATTTTGTTTTTATTTTTTCTTTGAGTAAGGGATTTGAATATTTCATTACTGTTGGGATATGATTTGAACTTGATTTGATTTTTGGGATTTTTCTCCTTCATTTGTAAGCAAGGGATTTATTCGAGTAGGAGAGAATGCTTGTCCTTTTTCCAATGACCACTAACCTAGACCATTGCTCCTCTCAAGATAAGCAAGTAACAAAACCTTTCACTTAAGGTGATCCGGACCACTTTTGTAGTGTTCATCCTTCCTTACCCTAAGTAGGATTGTTAAATTTTTTTGATTAGTGATAGGATTCTGATATGCTAAGTGCTATCAAAAATAGACCTCATCCACAAAAGCAAAGCAATATTTCTACCAAACTCTTGAGAAGACCACTAGGTATGGTTGAATGACCAAAAAAACCTAGTATATTCTTCATAGCAATAGGATTGCATTGAAAAAAACATTTACTCACAAGGGTGACTTATGATAGTAACAATGCATAGATGCATGATCGAAACACAAACGTATTGTCATTTGTTAGATTGTAAACACAGCCTATCCTAATACAAGTATGATGGATGGATATGCCTACATGCAATGCAAAATAAACACGAGTGCAAAATGAAATGCAAGATGCAAATGAAATGCAATGTATTTTTGAATGAAATACAATGATGTAAATATTTTTGAATTTTGATATTTTCAATGTTTTTATATTTTATTGCTTTTTTATTTTTATGGGTTTTTGAGATTTTGATTTGACTAAAGGGCTTACAAACGCCTTTGGAGCATTTAATGGGATGACCAAAGGACTTACAGATGCCTTTGGAGCCTTTACTGGAATGACCAAAGAGCTTATAGATGCCTTTGGATCCTTTTAATGGAATGACCAAAGGGCGTACAGATGCCTTGGAGCCTTTTAATGGTTTTAGGCATAGAATGCTTTAAGATGAAGGATGTTTAGAGGTTCAAGATCTTCAATACCTTCTAGAGATGTCAAGTGATATGTACTAGGTCCAATATTCTTAGATATGATATACGGACCTAACCAATTAGCCATAAATTTATCTCGTAGTTCTGGCGGTAGGTTTGAGTTCTGTTGGTTCTCTTTTAGCACAACATCACCAACCTCAAAGTCTATTAGATGGACTTTGTTATTGTAAGCTAATTTTAAGCACTCCTGATAAACGTGGAGATGATCCAGGGAATTTATGTGACGTTTATAAAGTAGCATCAATTGATAAAGGTGATCTTGCCATGCAGTGCCATCATCGATGAACTCTTTCATGTGATGCACATCATTGGAATTTCTAACTCTAAGGGCCTAATGGCCTTAGTGCCATATACTAGTTAAAATAGAGTTTCCCAAGTGGGTGTCTGAATGCTAGTCCTATAGGCCCATAATGCAAGGGGAAGCTGGGTGTACCAGTCTTTGTGGTGCTCTTGTACCATATTTTTCAAGATGGATACCACCATATTATTTGAGCCCTCAACTTACCCATTATCCTATAGATAATATGGAGTTGCAAAACTATGTTTGATATTGTACTTGGACATCAAAGTCCTCATAGTTTTGTTCTTAAATGAAGTTACATTATCCAAAATTATTTTGGATGGTATCCCAAAATGACTAATGATATTTATGAGTATGAACTTAGCAATACGTGCTCCAGTTATTGTTGTTAAGGGAATGGCTTCCATCCACTTTGTAAAGTAATGAGTAGCTGTAATGATGAATGTATATCTACTCGATGATGGAGGATAGATCTTACCGATAATATCCAATTCCTACTAATCAAATTGCCAAGTCGCTTGAATGGGCTATAAGGCTTGTGATGGCAAGTGCACAATATTATCATGATGCTGGCATTTGATGCACTTACTGACATACACATTACAGTCCTTATCCATATTAGGCCAATAATAGCCCATGCGAAGGATGTGTTTGATGATAGTCATGCTATTGAAATGGCCATCACATGTACCGTTGTGAGCTTGTGAAATCACCCAAGCTGATTATTGGGGCTCAAGACAATGAAGGAGAACTCCATTGTAGCTTTAATGATACAAAATATCTCTTAACAAGACATACTTTATCACTTTCTATTTAAATGTACCTCTTGCAGCATATGATAATACTTGGGGGATTACGCCAAGTTTTAGGAAGTCATGTATCTGTGACATTCAATTTTGATAGGCTTCAGCCTCGACTGATAAGACAACATGTTCCCCTTGTGGTTCAACATTCACAAATGTATATTGGGAAATAACCTTATGGTGAATGGTAGTATCATTTCCCGTAGGACCCTATGATATTAATGAACCCTAAGGTGCTCTCTTAAGAAAGTATCTAGCTCTATAGAACCATTCATGATTTGGTTCTACATGAATCATGTTTATGGACTCTTTTTTATCCATAGATTCATGCTACACAATAGAGTGTGATAAATTTTTGACGTGGATTGTGGTAAAATCAATAGATGGATTCTAAGGGATTAAGGATCCCAAAGATGCCATGGTGTCTAAAAATCTATTTGACAAATGAGGGATTGCCTTTATGTCGTACCACTCTAATTGAGCTAGATATGTATCAATAATATCATTGTAGGCCTTCAGGACTGGACACCTACATTGGAATAGTCCCTTCACTTGGTTGACAATAAGAAGGGAGTCACTAAAGATATTTAACCTTTTTATATTCATGGTGATAGCTGTTTGGAGGCCCAAAATTGGGGCTTCGTATTCAGTATTATTTTTAGTGCAAGGAAAGTCCAAATTAAATGATAAGGGCATGGGAGCACCTTGTGGCATGAACAACACTACTCCTGCACCACCCCCTTGATCACACTTTGAACCATTGAAGAACAAGTTCATATCAATTTTGATATCCGGTTCTTCGGGTTCGGGATCTATCGATAATGCAAATACTGTATCATTAAGAAGCTCAATGGTCAAAGGCCTACTATTTTCTAGTGGTGCCTTAGCTAGTTGATCAACTATGACTTATCCCTTGATGGACCTTTGGATAATGAATTCCAAATTAAATTTTGTCAATAACATGATCCACTTTGCAGTACGTGTATTATGATACGTTTTACTCATCATGTACTATAAAGGATTTCTTTTTATATGACATACGCTGTATGACTTAGCATGTAATGTCACAATTTCTTTGTAGTGAACACCACTGTTAAACATAAATTTTCCACGTATGTTTATCCTAGCTCGTAACTCACCAAAGTTCAGCTAATGTTATATATGGCTTGCTATTTGTCTTGTGCATTCTTTTGGGCTAACATGGTCCCTAATAAAAAATTAGTCGTTGATATATATAGCAAGAATAGTATATTTGGTTTTGGTGGATCTAGTACTGGCAACATCACTAGGTAGTGCTTAATCTTAGAAAAGGCTACTTAACAATCCTCATCCCAATTAAATGGGACCCCTTGTGTAGCATTTGATTCATGGATCAATATTTATCTAATATTTGAGCAATAAATTGCTTGATGGATGCTACTTTGCCTTAAAGGTTCCTTAGTTCCTTGATATTCATGGGAGCACACATTTCTAAAATGGCCTTAATATTTGTTGGATCGACTTCGATCCCTCACTTTGAAATGATGAATCCTAAGAGTGTTCCTAAAGTGAAACCAAATATGCACTTCTTAGGATTCAACCTGATATTATGCTCTATCAGGAGATCGAAGACCTTTCTTAGGACCTCGACATGCTCTTCACGTAGCAATGACTTAGCCAACAAGTCATCGATGTAATCTTCTAAGATCTCATGCATGTAGTCATGAAAGATATATGTCATAGTCCGATGATATGTACCACCAGTGTTCTTAAGGCTGAATGGCATAACCTTGTAGCAAAATGTACCCCATGACATTATGAACATGGTTTTATGTTGTTCTTTAGGCTTAATCCAAATTTGGTTGTAACTAGAAAAACTATCCATTAAGGAGAGTATTTCATGACCCGTAGTTGTATCTACAAGAGCATCTATGTTCAAAAATGAAAATGAATCCTTTGGTGTTGCCTTATTGAGGTCTCTAAAATCCATACAAATATGGATCCTTCCATCAGGTTTTCCTACATGCACCATATTGGATACCCATTCTAGATAGTCTATGTAAATGATAAACTCTACATCCAAAAACTTCTGCAATTCATCTTTGACCATCAAGGCTACTGTTGGATGCATCTTCTTGAGTTTTTTCTTGACTGGTTTCTTGAACAGATCTAGAAAAAGTTTATGAGTAACCAATTTTAGATCTAGACTTGGCATATCCTTATAAGTCCAAGCAAAGAGATTGGATCTCTCTTTTAGTAGAAGGATGAGGTTGGCATGCTCATAAGGAGTCAAAGATTCTCCAAACTTAACCTTCCTTGGATTGGTGGTATCATCATTGATATCCACTTCAAAGGTTTCCTCTACTGACATATGGGATCCCTCCTCAAGATAATGAGGTGTGGGGATGAAATGGATATCATCTAATAGGTTTATAGGTTCCACATTGGAAGCACCCTTAGCATGTTAAACATCATATGTACATCCTAGAGCAAAATGAAATGGTTGCAACATTTCTTCATTGGGGAATAAATATTTAGGCTCTAATAGTGAATCAATGCAATCCCAACCAATAATATCTACATTCAGATACAATGGTTTATATGGATCAAATGGATTGAGAAGTGGAGGGGTCAAATAAATGGAAATAATATTGATGGAATGGATTATGTATCCAAGACCACATGCATGTGACTCTACATTTGTATAAATTCCATCCTTGAGATGTGGTTCTAAGGGTATGGGGATCTCTAAATCCAGTCTATTATTGCAGGCCAAACAAGGTTAACTTCTTTTCTACTTTTTTCACATGCCCATGCATTTAATTTATCAACCCAGGGAGCTTCGTAAACTTGTGAAGGGTCTTTAACAAGATTGCTTACAATACCACTTGAGATGAGTCCACTAGTTCTACTATTGGGGGGTGTTTCAATGGTCGTCAATCATTCATACACTCCTCAATAATTTACATAAAAACAATTAAATCTATAGAAAGGAAATATTCACGCATTCCTGGAAATAAACCTATTGCAATACTAGAAATAACAATGCCTTAAACAATCTTATAAAAGTGGTAAACTAATCTAGAAAAAAAAGGAAAAATAGGGGAAGGAATACTAGCTTGGAGTGGGCCCAGGCTCCAATAGCTTCCTCCCAGCTGAACACACACTTAGAAACTCTTAGAACTGTATTATAATTATCAAAGTATTACAATGCTTCTTCTGTATATCTCTCTACATTTACTATAAAAATATTCTATATATCCTTAAAGAGGTCTACGTGTGTTTATATAGCACACCTGCAGATCTTATATTACAAAGAAGTTATAACAGTCGATTCATTCCAGACTAAACTAAGATAGTCTGGTAAATGTGATCGATGTTTGCTAAAACTGGCATTCATTTCTAATGATGGCGCGTTCACTGATTGGTTTGTGCTTCGTTTGGCATTGGTAGGACGTTCTCATACGTCTGTGTGATCCCCAATTTAACTCTACATGATGTAGAGTTGGAACTGCACCAGTCTCTATTGTCCACGTCGTGCTTGTCTAGTCAACGGGCAAAGAACAGGGGCACCTTTCCTATGAGGAAGGTGCCTAAGTATATCAGGTGCCTTATCTATGCAGAAGGTGTCTTACTGCCATTGGTGCCTTCCTGGAAGAGGAAGGTGCTTATCTTCTATTGGCACCTTCCTGTGAAAGGAAGGTACTTGCCTTCTAGTGGCACCTTCCTGTCGATGCCTTCCTTATGAGAGGAAGGTGCTTGCCTTCTAGTGGTGCCTTCCTATCGGTGCCTTCATGTGAGAGGAAGGCACTTATTTTCCTTTGGAACCTTCTTGGAAGAGGAAGGCGATGGCCTTATATTGGCACCTTCCTGGGAGAGGAAGGCACTTATATTTCCTTGGTGCCTTCTTGTAAGAGGAAGGTGCCTACTTACACTTGGTGCATTCCTGGAAGAGGAAGGAACCTACCTTCTCTACATTGATTCCGAAAGAAACAAAGTGCCAGGTCCATGAAAAGACCTCGACTGATCCAAATATGACTAAATCAACTACAATTCCATAAAAACACATTGAAAATAGATGAATTAGATAACACACATAATTTCATCAAATAATTATATAATCATTCATAAACATATGCAATCCTTATTATACAACCGCATAATAATCAAGAAAATGTATACAAAATATGAGCATTTATGATGCTCATCATCCCCCCATGCCTAACATATGCCATGCCCTCGTGGCATCAAAACTGCAAGTAGCCCTATTGACCCCTCATTGTTGTCATTTCTTGGTGGATCCGGTTGTACCTGCAGCCCGTGTTTACCTCTTCTATACACTGGCATCTGGAGTTGTGGCTCCTCTTTTTCTATGTGGGGCTGCGGGTGCTACTGTTGCCTTTGCTTTCCTCATCCTCACCAATATCAAAGGTGATATAGATAGCATCATCTCTGCTGCCTAAAATGTAGCTTCTACAACTTGCCATAGGTCAGCATCCGGAGGTCTGACCACTGTAAGAGGGATATCTAAATTATCCCTCTTGAGATGAACTACTTGGGCTTTGTACAATCGGGTTGCTTCAGGAGTAAGCCCTGCATTCTCCTTTGCAATGGTAGCAGCTTCCAATTCGAGGCCATATACCCACCATCATTCAAAATACCTTCTTATCTTGGAGGGTCATCCTCGGGATGACCTATAAATCTCTCAAAATTGGTTGTCCTCTGTCGGATTGACGCAGATACCAGAGTCCCCCTGCATCCTTGAGGCTACCTTCCTAGTCTCCTTAGTTGTTGTCATCTCTTTGAGCAGTCGTTCAAACTATTTTTGCCTCTCTATGAATGGCTACATATCCCACTCATCTTCTTCTGGCTAGAATAAGGTCACATTCACCTTCTTTTGAGCTATCTTGGGCCATTTTCCTTTGGCCTCTACAAAAAATATGGCAACTCGAATAGGGATTTTCCCTTTCTCCCTGGAGAATGTATTCTCACTCTAAGGGGCCTGCTCTGTGGTCCCTGGAGCATTCTATTCACTCTGGGGGACCTGTGCTACCATCCTTAGGGGTGCTTCTTTGCCCCCCTATCTGTCCTATGTCGACCCCTTAGGTTCTTCTCTTTCTTCCTTAGGTCCGAGGAGTTCTTCCTTATCCCTTGGTCCTGTCTATTGTGTTGGCCCTCGTCCTACTCTGTATCACTCAGGTCGATGATAGGGGGTGTTGTGGGACTTCTTTCCCCTTCACTCTCAAAAATAGAGGAATTCTCCATTGCCTCTAGGCTGCTCTGTCGGGCGTCCAATCAAAATTCTCTCCAAGATATTACTTGTTTTGCATATGTGGGAGAATTCATTGGGACCTCTATTGCCCAGTCAGTTTGGATCGATGCATCCCTTATTTCTGTTCCCCTATCCTAGAGTTACTGGTTCTCCTTTCGCAACTACTAGACCAGCTGCTCGAGCTAGGTGATTCATCTTTCTTGTTCTTCAAATTCCATTCTATTCTCATTCTGGTAATCCTCCAAAAAAATTTTGGGCCATCCAACAATTGGTCTGCCACTCCAGCACTTCCTCCAAGGCTGCATCGACCTGATCATTGATCCCAGAAGTCCCTGCATCTTATGGGCTCTAATTTGTCAATTCTTGAAGGGTTTGGGTTGTCACATCGACTTTTGGGTCATTCTCTTCTTATTCTGCCAAGAGGAGGAGTCACCATAGGTATTTCCTCCTAGGGACTGGTTCTGGCGGTTAGAACTCGACCTTGCTGCTAATAAGTGGTGCTCCTTCCTCTTCATACTTGGGCACTAGGGAATGCCCTCTTTCCTCTATGCATTCGAGCACTGGTGAATGCCATCTTTCTTTCATGAAATTAGACAATGCCAATTTCTCGATACTTTCCATATCCTCTGTAGGGCTTCCCTCTTCTTTCCCTATTTTGACAATAGCATCCTATTGCCTTTCTTGGCCGCCATATCCCTCTACGTCGGGGTTTTGCCTCTACACTTCTACATGGCGGACCAGTGCTGATATCAGCCCATGGTGGGCCAAGACAGACGGTGCTCCCTTCTAGTACCTAGCCGCTTCTTCCTTTAGGGCATTTGTGAGGTAGAATGGCACGTTCAACTTCCTTCCATGCACTAGGTGATTCAAAAATTGCACATGGTTAGTGTGCAAATGGGTATACTTCTCGATGCATGTAAAGAATCGAGCAACCTACTCGAATATCTTCCACAGATTCATGGGAAGGCTACTTTTGGGTAGCCCTTCCTTATCTATCTACACATTTTCTCCTGGCAAAAGCATTTCAACGTATGGCTTCAACAGTCCACCTTTCTATATGTATTCACCTATGATGGGAAATCTAGTCGCCTACGAGATGTATTCGAGGGTGACCAGACTTTCTACCCCTCACACCTGAGCTACGTCGACCCTCAAGGAGGCAGCAAATTCCTTGGCTTCCTCCATATCCTAGCCCTAACTGACTAGGGTAAATTATTCAAACCATCCCTCAGCCTCAAACTATGTTTTTACCATCCCCCTGATTCCTTACGTATCACTCAGCTCATTCTTTTTCACCACATGATTCTTTGACCTTCCTCCCATGGCACCTTCCCTTACTGCTGCACTTTTTTTTTTCTGTCCTTACTTCTTCAAGAAGGCACCTTATTATAGGGAATGCACCTAACCTTAGCTTTTAATTCTAGGGTACGCATTTCGAGCCATATCATTGGCACGTGGTTCCAGCCATGGGGGTATATGATTTTTATGACGATAATATTTTTTGGTACTGCATAATTTATGAATAATTATATAAATATTTGAATTAGCATGCGCATATCTTATTTTGTGTTTCATGTGTCGTGAAGAGTGTTGATTCACTGATTTGTGACATGGGGGAGGGGTATTCATTTATGCGGATTAAGCTAGACTTTGGTGCTAAGTTGTTTTATGGTTGGTGTTGAAGGCAGACTCCCGATTTGCTCAAAAAAATCATCTGTCCATCATCTTTGGAACATGCGTGCTGATCTCGCCCCATAATTCTTTGAGATTTTTTTTTTATTGGGGTGGATTTCCATCACATGGGTGATGGTGGTAATCTGATGCTGCTTGTTCATGTGGTGATTTTTTATGATCGAGGCATCTGTGAGACTTAAGTTCTGGTTGTACGTGGAAGGCGTTCTTTGGTACCTTCCTAATGTGGAAGGCACTTATGTGGTGCCTTCTCGATGTGGAAGGCACTTATATGATGCCTTCCCGATGTTGTCGGTGCTCTTTGAATGGATGCGCATTCTTATAGGGGAAGGTGTATCTGATTAGATGTGCCTTTCGATGGTGGAAGGTGCCCTTTTGATGATGGCGCCTTCCTGATATGAAAGGTGTTCTAAATGGGTGCGCCTTCCTGATGTGGAAGGCGATGCTGAATACCTGCACCTTCCTGGGGTGGAAGGCACCGCTATATACCTGTGCCTTCCTAGGGTGGAAGGCACCTCGGTCTGTATGTGCCTTCCTGATGTGGAAGGTGCCTCGGGTTTTTTTTTTTTTTTTTTGTGGCGCCTTCCCGATGTGGAAGGCGCCTACTTTTTTCTTTTTTTTTTTTTTTTGTGTGCGCCTTATTTATAAGGAAGGCGCCTTCTTTTGGTGGGGCACCTTCTTCATAAGGAAGGCACATTATTCTGGTTGGGCACCTTCTTTATAAGGAAGGTGCCTTATTCTGGCAGGGTGCCTTCTTCATAAGGAGGGCACCTTCTTCTGGCTGGGTGCATTCTTTATAAGGAAGGTGCCTTCTTCTAGTTGGGTGCCTTATTTATAAGGAAGGCACCTTCTTCTTGCTGGATGCCTTCTTTGTAAGGAAGGTGCCTTATTCTACACCTTCTCGATGTGGAAGGTGCTTTATTCTTGGCAATCATGTTGTGATTGACTGGGAAAGGGTGATCAAGCCTTCTCAGTCTCGCTTCACGTTGCCTCAGCTTCTACCTACGAGTGTCGATGTTAGAATGCTAAGCCAAATCAGGCCTGGTTTTCCAGATACCTATTCCTCGTGCTATTAGGTCCTCCACCTGCAAAAAGCAAACAAAAATAAAGAAAAATAAATGCAGTTAGATGCATTTCATGCCTGTCAGGCCCTGGATTAGGATGTCTATAGCTTGCATGCGGGCGTCGTCCCTGCAAAACACACCATAAGAAAAAATATAAATTAATTGATTTTGGTGAGCACCTCCATGCCCACCGTTTTTCCTGTTAAGATTTTGGTCCAGATTTAACAATATGGGGTCTCCCCCAAATCTATTCTGGATTCCACCTATAAGGTTTCAGATGTGTTATAGGGGCACAGTCGGTGGCCATTGACCATTAACATGGTATTTCTGTCATCAATTATTCTAACATGCACTGTCCCATTCTTGATGAGCTCTACCACCTCATACGGTCCCATTCATATTTGCATTAATTTACCTTTTCTTTCCTGGAATCAAGAATCGTACAACACCCATTCTCCTTCTTGGAACTACTTCAGTTTAATGTGGTGATCATGCCACCGCTTTCTTTACTTTTGTATGATTTATGTTCTCTGCAAAGCGTCTATTCAAATTTCATCCAGCTGATCTAGCTATCAAATCCTTTCTTTTTGAGCATCATCCAAGCTCAAGTTCAATTCTAAAGTTGTGCTCAATGTCTTGATTTCAAATTCAATGTGCATCATCGCACTCTTCCCATAGACTAGT
Source organism: Wollemia nobilis (assembly GCA_028583015.1). Lineage (NCBI taxonomy): Eukaryota > Viridiplantae > Streptophyta > Pinopsida > Araucariales > Araucariaceae > Wollemia > Wollemia nobilis. The sequence continues at coordinate 23,373,973 of JAQPPZ010017235.1, forward strand.
TGGAAGGGTGTGAATCATGTGGTGGATTTCCACGTGGTATTATATGCCCAAATTGCCTTCGACAACTGTGTAGCCCAATATTTTATGTGTTGTTGCACGGTATTCATTAGGATGTTCTCTATTTCTTTGTTCATCACTTCCACTTGCCCATTTGCCTGTGGATGGTAGGGTGTAGTTTTATTGTGCCAAACTCTGTATTGCTCCATCAGCTCCTTGATCAACTTGGAGGTAAATTGAGGCCCTTGGTCTGTTGTTATCTCTCTAGGGACCCCAAATCATGTAAAAATGTGGGCAAATAAGAAATTGGTGACTATTCTTTCTTTTGAATATCTCAACACTTGAACTTCAACCCATTTGGTGATGTAATCTATACAAACAAAAATAAACCTCTTACCTATTGAAGGTGGATTAATTGGTCCCATGAAGTCCATGCCCCACTTATCGAAGGGTTTCAGGTGTACCTGAGGCTGAAGAGAAATTTCATCTCGATGGGTTGGTCTACCCATTCTTTGGCATTTATCGCACTTGTTGGCGTACACAACCCCATCCTTGAACATAGTGGGCCAAAAGTACCCAGCCTGTAGGATTTTGTAGGTAGTTAATTTCCCTATAAAGTGTCCTCTACATGGTTTGTTATGACACGCTTTGAGTACTTCTGAGAACTCCTATTCTGCTACACATCTCCTTATAATCTGGTCACGTCCTATTTTGAACAGGAGGTCGTCAATCCATAGGAATGATGCACTTTTCTTTATGACAGCCTACTTTTCTCAAAAAGAGAGAGCAGGTGAGGTTCTTATGATGGCCAAGTAATTGGCTATATCTACGTACCTTGATATTTGCTCACTAATGGTGAAAAAATGTTCATCCAAAAACTAGTCTTCCACTACTGTATGGTCTGTCGGTATCAATATGGATAGAAAATCTACTATGACATTGTCTTTGCCTGGTTTGTCGACTATTATGATGTCGAATTACTATAGTAACGAGAGCTACTTGATAATTCTTCTACCAATGGTTGGCTTGCTCATCAAGTATCTGATGGCCTCATGGTCTGTGTGGACAAATACCTTATACCCAATGATATAATGGTGGAATTTTTTTATGGCATGTACAACTACAAGGAACTCCTTCGTCATTGTGTAGTTGAACTCGGCTCCTGCCAAGTTTTTGCTAACATAGTAGATGGCATAAAATTCTTTGCCATCCTTCTATCCGAGGACTTCTCCAATTGCATTATTGGATGCATCACAGTAGCTATGGAATGCTACTACCCAATTTGGTCCTCTTAAAATCGATGCAGATATCAATTTCTCTTTAAGCAACTGAAACGCTTCTTCGTAGTCTTCTATCCAATTGAACTCCACATATTTAGATAATAGAGTGTGTAGTGGTTTTGTAATTTTGCTAAATTCAGCAATAAATCACCGGTAGTACCCAGCTGATCCAAGAAAACTTCTCACCTCTCTCTGTGTTCTAGGGCTGGGTAGGTATTTGATGACCTCAATTTTTCTTTTATCAACCTTTATTCCTTCTTGCATCATCATAAAGCATTTATCGTTACTCAGGGACAAATTGTTTTCCTTGCTTCTTTCAAGCACTCTTTCCAAGTTCATCATTACTTCGTCAAATATTTCTCCATAGACGATTGAGTCATCCATGTATACTTCGATCGCGTCTCCCATAATGTCTAAAAATATGCTAAGCACCACCCTTTAAAAGGTGGTAGGTGTGTTGCATAATCCGAAAGGTAATACCCGATAGGCAAACATTCCCCATGGGCAGGTGAACATTGTCTTATCTTGATCCTCTTCTCCTATCTGGATCTGGTTGTATCCACTGAATCCATCTAGGAAGGAGAAATACTTCCTCCCAGAGAGTGTATCCAAGACTTGATCAATGAACGAGAGTGGGAAGTGGTCCTTCTTGGTCACTTTGTTTAACGCTTTGTAGTCCACATAGATTCACCACTTCCCATTCTTTTTAGGGACTACCAATAATGATGATACCCACTCGCTATCAGAAATTGGATAGATGAATCCGATAGTCAAGAGTTTTTGTATTTCTTCCTTGATAATGTCTTTCATTGCCAAATTCATTCTTTCCTATGGTTGCTTGCTTGGAGTTGCTTGATCATCGAGGTATATACGATGGGTACAAATCTCTGGGCTAATACCCCTTATATCTAAATAATCCCATATAAATGCCTATTGGTGTCTAACCAGGAGCTCTTCTACTTTCATCAATTGTGTGCGAGTCAAACCACTACTGACATTCAACGTTATTCCTAGCCCGACGTGTATCTATTGAATGTGGTGATCTTGGGCACTAGCCAATGATGATCTAAGTGTGGAGATGGAGGACTCTCCATGGAGGAACTCCATAATAGAACCATATTTGTATTATTCTACCAAATCATCCAACGTCATCATCGACTGGATCATGGATAGCTTAGGATTTTCATGCTCGATCAACATGGGTTCTCCTAATGAGTCGATGGACTATGTTGGGGGTGAAATAGTCAACCTTTTAACATTTCATCCATCGAATATGGTCATCATCCCATCTCGACAGCTGATGTAAGCGTAAGCTATTGCCAGCCATGGCCTTCCCAAGATAAGCGGGTAACCGCCCAGCCTAGTTTTAGATTGCAAGACTAAAAATTTGGCTTGGTATTCTCATGCACTGACTGTCACTATTACGTCTTCTAACATTCCTTCCAGTGCCACGATCGATCGATAGGCCAGCTGTAGCACTGTCATAGTGGGTTTTAGGTTCATGATTTGTAGCCTCTGCATGGTCTCCTAAGGCATTACATTGATGGCTGCTCCAAGATCAACCAATGTATTGGACAGGGAATGTCCCTCAATTTTTATAGTCAACACCAGGCTACCTGGGTCTGCATACTTAGGATGGCACATTTTGCCCATCATAAAATCTGCTAGTTTACCCATGACATTGATAGTCTAGGTTGCTCTTTGTCCTGGATTCCTTAGACACATCTCGGATGGCTTGAATAATGGAATTTTCATAGGGAGGTTCTTCAAGCTAGACAAGATATTGAACTTCGATTGCGTTACTTTCCTATGTTCTTGCAGCTGGTTGGGAAATGAAGCCTTTGCTCTCTCAGGCATTTCTTCTATCACTTCTTCCACAAGAGGTGTTTCTCCTACCTCTTCCTCCTCTTCTACCAGTGGGGGCATTCCTACCCCTAGCTATCTATCGGACCTAAGATAAATATGGTACATCGAATACATCTCACCCTCCATGTTGTATTCTAGTTGGTTCACCCTGTTATTAGGATTTGTCATCGATTATGCGGGTAGCTGCGTAGGTCTCACTACTGGAAACGCCGATAAATTTTGTTGGGGATGAGCTGGTGCTACATTCTATGGAGCCTGATTCCACACAGTGTGGCTTCTCCACTGCTACCTAGGATATAGATATGGCATCCATGGCTACTGGTTTGAGAATGTTGCTGGGGGTGCATTGGACTAGGGTGATGGACCCCACCACCCCATGTTAGGTGGTTGAGGTGGGCCTTGGGGCATGTATGGTCCTCCCCAATATGACAACATTTTGGTTGGCATATTTCTCGCAAGGGGTTGTGGCCAACTCTTTCGATTGCCTATGAAATAGGCATCCATGCTTTCAACATCCTCCTAATTACTGGGCAGTTGTGGGCATAATCAAGTTTTATGGTTTAGCCTGCAAACTGCGCATACTCTAACTTTGTTCTCTAGGCATGCATTCTTTGCATGCTTCCCTCTGCATTTTGGATAGAAGCCAATGCTGCTTCATTTTCTTTCTTTTTTTTCTCTAACAGTAGTGTATCCATCTGCAATGCTAGTGATGAGAGCATTTTGCTCTTTAAATCTTCTAGCATGTTACCTATTTTTGTCTTCGTGACTGAAGCAGTCACTTTCATGGTTCTAGAAGTGGTCTTGCCTCTCCTTCTTGATTAGTTCTATCATAGTTGTTGGATGTCTTCCATAGAGTGCTGGTAGACATCACCTCCAAAAATCATGTTAAGAGCCTCTAGTGATTCATTGGTAAGTCCTCTCAAAAAGATGCTTTTGAGGGACTTATCAGATAGTTTCGTGTGAGGAGATCATTGAAGATTGAAGTTGAATCTCTCCCAGTATTCCTCAAGAGACTCATATTCTTTCTGCTTCATGCTCAGGACCTCTTCTCTGGAGTCTCTTGCTCTTCCAAAATCTTGGTATTGCTCTAAAAAGAGCTTTTTCATTTGATTCCAAGTGGCAATGTGTTTGTCTCCCAGACCGATGAACCACTGCAGAGCTACATATGTGGAAGGAAAGAGTTTCAGCTTCTGCGTATCATATTTGTAGTCCACAGACCTACATAAGACATCAAACTTAAATAAAAATAGGTAAGGGTCCTCAGTTGGGTATCCTCTGAAGGTCAGAAGGTGAGCAGGGGATATGTTTTTCATTTTGGTATCTCCTACTCCTTCATCAATCGATAAACTAAAGCCAGATGAGACTTCTTTGTTGTCAGCCATTTTTTGAGAAAATGCAGTTTCTAATGCAGTATTTATGGCCTTACGATCATTTAATACTTTCTAAGTCAAGGCTCTAAGGTTTTCTGGTGTTATCCTCTGATCTTCTATAGCTTTCCACAACAAGGCTTCCTCTAAGGGTGTCCTATTAAACATAGGATTTATGATGATTCATTCTTCCCCATGTTGATGGGATGAGGAGGCACTTTCACAAAGTGCGGATCCTCACTCCAAGGGATTGCTAGTGGTGGGTCGGGTGAGTCTAATTCAAATTTAGAATGTTCATCTAACTCAGGTTCTAGTGGATTGATTTTTATAAACCGATCGTTAGGTCCTCTTCTTCTCAAAGAACTCATACAAGGTCATATGGAAGGTTTCCAGGTATTGTAAATAATCTAGTTGAGATGCTTCCCTGCAACGACATCAAAATGTTGCGAGCCAAACAAGGTTAACTTATTTCCTACTTTTGTCACATGCCCATGCATTTAATTTATCAACCCAGGGAGCTTCGTAAACTTGTGAAGGGTCTTGAACAAGAATGGTTACAATACCACTTGAGATGAGTCTGTTAGTTCTACTATTTGGGGGTGTTTCGACGGTCATCAATCATTCATACACTCAATAATTTATGTAAAAACAATTAAATCTATAGAAAGTAAATATTCACGCATTCCTAGAAATAAACCTATTGCAATACTAGAAATAACAATGTGATAAACAATGTTATAAAAGTGGTAAACTAATCTAGAAAACAGAAGAAAAATAGGAGAAGAAATATTGGCTTGGAGTGGGCCCAGGCTCCAGCAGCTTCCTCCTAGCTGAACATGCACTTAGAAACTCTTAGAACTGTATTATAATTATCAAAGTATTACAATGCTTCTTCTATGTATCTATCTACATTTACTATCAAAATATTCTATATATCCTCAGAGATGTATGCATGTGTTTATATAGCACACCCATAGATCTTCTATTACAAAGAAGTTATAACAGTCAATTCATTCTAGACTAAACTAAGACAATCTGGTAAATGTGATCGATGTCTGCTAAAACTAGCATTCGTTTCTAACAGTTGCATGTTCACTGATTGGTTTGTGCTTTGCTTGGCATTGGTAGGACATTCTCATACGTTGGTGCGATCCCCAATTTAACTCTACATGATGTAGAGTTGGAACTGCACCAGTATCTATTGTCCACGTCATGCTTGTCTGGTCAACGGACGAAGAACAGGGGTGCCTTCCCTATGAGTAAGGTGCCTAAGTATGTCGGGAACCTTCTCTATGTGGAAGGCACCTTACTGTCGTTGGTGCCTTCCTGGAAGATGAAGGTTCTTATCTTCTGTTGGTGCCTTCCTATGAGAGGAAAGCACTTGCCTTCTAGTGGCACATTCCTGTCGGTGCCTTCCTTATGAGAGGAAGGCACTTGCCTTCTAGTGGTGCCTTCTTGTCGATGCCTTCCTGTGAGAGGAAGGCACTTATTTTCCTTTGGTGCCTTCCTGGAAGAGGAATGCGCTGGCCTTATATTGGTGCCTTCCTGGGAGAGGAAGGCACTTGTCTTTCTTTGGTTCATTCCTAGAAGAGGAAGGCGCCTACTTACGCTTGGTGCCTTCCTGGAAGAGGAAGGCGCCTACTTACGCTTGGTGCCTTCCTGGAAGAGGAAGGTGCCTACCTTCTCTACATTGATTCCGAAAGAAACAAAGTTCCAGGTCCATGAAAAGACCTCGACTGATCCAAATCTAACTAAATCAATTACAATTCCACAAAAACACACTGAAAACACATGAATTAGATAACACGCATAATTTCATCAAATAATTATATAATCATTATAAACATATGCAATCCTTATTATATAGCTGCATAATAATCAAGAAAATGTATACAAAATATGAGCATTTCTTATGCTCATCATCTATGAACAGACTCAAAAATAGGATCACTCGGCTCAAGGAGCTCCCTAAATATTGGTGGATCAGGGAAAACCATATGATAAATCCTGTCCAATTAGGGGGTCTTCCTCTAAGGTAATTATTAATATTGATGTCTCTGTACATATCCTCAGCCATGTAAGATGCATTATGATGACGTAAGTAGGGAGGTCCTAAGTAGACTCTCTCTATTTCATCTTCTTTGTCACTGTCGTAATGGATTCCTTCACCGCTACCTACTGGATTTGGGCGATTAGGAATATGGGGTCCCATGTGAGCCCACTCTTGATAATCGATGTCACCTATGGAGGATTGCTCATTATTGATAACTATATCCAAAGGTAATAGATAACATAAATTAAGAGAGCCTAAGTAAGCCAACTCAGTTTCATCCTCATATTATTCATCAGTTGAGGACTCATCGTCATCATTACTCTCATGCATGTAGCTCGATCCACCTATCTCAAAGATGGAATCTGCTATATCCTCATCATATTGATCTTTTGAATCATAATCTATTGTTAAAATGGCATCCTAAACCTGCAGATCAATGTCATCGGCTACATCACGAATTTGTTCACCCAATTTATCTCTTGGTATATGTTCTAGGTTGGCAACCACCAGGATGTCTTCATGATATATCTTGGGTGGTTCTATAGTGACATATGATACTATCCAGTTATCCCTTTTAAAGTCTAAGGGATTGGGGTGGTAAGGATTGAAGTCGACTTCACCCCCCAAGCTGAGGTACAGGCAGTCTAAATATGCCGCTAGGAGTTCATCCTATCCTCCACTGTAGTATCCTAAGATAGACCTATCAGTAGGAAACTAATATTATGGTTCATAAGACCTCCTGCACCCATGATCGAATAGCCCAAGGTTGTAAGCATGCCAATGGTAATGCTTAAAATATAGAAGGGCATACTCTGGGTTAGAAAGATAATAAATATTCATGGTGAATGGTTCATCATCATCTTCATCCATGGGGGTGCGAGATGCAAGCTAGTCGAGCCCTCCATGGATAAAATTAGTTTGGTTAGGAGGTACCTCCAGTGGTACCACCATCCCTAGGGTAAGGTGATGGGCTCATGGTCAGCCCATGTCCTATGCAATCTTGATGATCGATGTGAACATCACATTCTACATGATGTATTCTCCCAATCCAGGATTAACCAAGTGAATGGTCACCTGTGATGCAGATGACCCTACTAAAGACGTAGGTGAAGTAGGTTGAGGTACCTCTTTGAATTCTACTTGATATTTCTCTACTTACATGGGAGTAGAAGTCTTAACAACAATAGGTTTGGGTGCTTGCTCCATTTTTTTGACCCATTTTTGCTTTTAACTTCTTATCCCCTCGATGCATTATAGATGCAGATAGTCTAGTAGAAGCAGTTGTTGTGTGCTCTAATAATTGAGATGTAGACATTGTAGGCTTTGCACACACTTATTTTATTTTACCTCTTGGATTTTTAATCAGTTATGCTGACCGTATATCTAGGTGTATTGAGGGGATCATGAAATCCCTTAGCAAATCTGCTAGATTCACGTACTTAAATGGTTCTTCATTCGAAGGCACCACATGAACTTGTCCCTCATGCATGTATTTTGATACACTGATGAAGTACATAAGGGACACAATGCATCTCTCATATCCAAGGCCTCCCTAAAAGGATGTTATATTACATAGTGCCTTAGATCACATGACACATCATAGAGATGGTCTTCATTCCAACCTAAATTGGAAGAACTATGGTACCTACCATCGAGCATAATGCATCATTGAATGCTCTCAAGGTGAATGTGGAAGGTACAATATGTGATTTTGGAAACTTCAAATACATCAATTCCTTGGTTATTATGATATTTATTGATGATCTAGTATCAATCAATACCTGCTTAAATGATATGTGGTTCACACACACGATGATGTGAAGTGGTGGGTTTTCTATGATAGTGGAAACCATCTTGACTTCATGATCATGAAATTGTATGACCAGTTCTTGGCACTGTTGCATGTGTCCCATGAAGTGTGTGAACACTTCAAGATCTTGGTACTATACTTATATGGACCTTAAAATGTCCATAAGCATCTCCCTATGCTTGGGAGACTATTGTATCATCTCATAAATTGACAACTTCATTGGAGTTATCTGTAGATTTTGAACTAACCTACTCTTGATTGTCATTACCGATTTAGTTGGTGGGCCTGGAACATTTTGAACTGGCCTTAGAGGAGGTTTAGCTTGGACTCTAATGGGAGTAGGAGGTTTATTGGGTCTCTCATACCTTACATGTCTGGTGACAACATTGACCATTCCTATGAACCCATGGGTTAGTGGTTTGATGCATACTTGGTTGACCTAGCCAATATTATTCCTCGGTACCTCATGATTAGGCAAAGTATTTTTGTAAATTCCCATATTTCAATTATCTGGTGCCTTAGGGTTGTCCATAGTTATCTCACCTCTTTCTATCATGTTTTATAATAAATTCTTGAAGCTCCAACATACTTTGATGTCGTGTCTCTTTTATCTATGGAAAATACAGTACAACTCATCACTATACCCCTTTGGTTTGGGTTGATTAGGGTCCAATAGTTTGATCTCTGGTAAGTGTATGGCCTTGGCCTCACACAATTGATGGAATATCAAAGTCATAAATTCTATAAAAGGTGTGAACTAATGAGGTGGGTGTTGTTCCTTGTTCTTAACCTTTTTATTGTTATTGTGTTGCTCATATTGCATAGGAGGAGTTTGGGTTTGATAGTTTCTTTGCTGCTACCCCTTATCCCCTTTCTGAAGGTTCAAGACCACCTGATTGACGTGGGTTGGATTGGCCTGTTGTTTCTCAATTATTTTTTTGTTCCACTCCTTGTTTTTGAGCTTCAAGTTACCATCCTGTAACTTGATATCCTAAATCACTTTGGCTTGCACTAAAGCCTCTTCGAAGGTCTAATATTTTTGCAACTAGAGTAATAATGAAATCTTCTTTGTGCAAATTTTCATAAAAATTCAAGTTCACTCAGAAGTAGGGATGGAGAATGGCAACTTTGCCATCATCTTCCTCCATTAGTTTCTATAATTTATAACTGGATCGTCATTGTGATGTATTAAAGTGGCCAGATCAGACAAGTTTATCTTTTTCTTGATGTTGAAGGAGAAGCGTTCAAGAAATGCATCAACCAATTGCTTAAAATTGATGATGTTGTGCCTTGTGAGTTGATTGAACCACTCCCAGGCTAGGCCTGAGAGATTCATAATGAAGGTGTGCAGGATCAAGGCATCATTTCTTGTGATCTAAAAGCACATGTCTAAAAAATCTGTAACATGCTTTTGAGTGTCTTATTCTCCTTTAAACTTTTCTAGCCTCAACATCTTGAAATGCTTAGGATAGGCTAGGATAGGCACTGATGGTCATAAAGGTTCATTATGGATTTTATTCAAGGTAGGCTTTTGATAAGATGTTCCTTGTTTCTTAATTGCTTTGATCATTTTTGCCAAGGATTTATAAGCCTACGAAGATAAGAATATTTCTTCTTTGGATTTCCTTGGAGTGCCTTTGGAGGTCGATTCCTCTTTAGTCAAGGTGAATGACTAGGCTCACCCTCCTCTTCAACTTGAGAGACTTCAGGATATTCTTGATCTAATTCCTCTCCCACTTCTTCCTGCCTATACCCACGATGTTCTGATGCAGGGCACTAATCTCTATGTTGGGTTGAATGGTGAGTAAGAGTATCTATGTACTTAAGGTGCAATTCGGGCTGCAAAGCAACTCACCTATCAATATGCTCCCTATTCTCACTATGAGGATTTAAAAAAACACTGGCCAATTAGTCCTCCCTCTCAACACACTCCTTCTGATCAAGGATGCATTGTTAACGCATGCGTTGTTCATATAAGTGTCATAGTAGGAACCTCTACCTCTGAGTGTTCTCATTTTCAAGGTGTTCTTACTTTGCATGAACATCCTCCAATTGGCCTTGGAGGATCTAACATCTCTGCTCTGACACTAGCATATTAGATTTTTCTATGTGATCGGTCGTATGAGGCCTCTAGTGTGTGTGCTCTATTCGACCAATTTTGTCGGTGTGTCCTCCAATGGGCTAATTTTCTACACTCTTGCCTTTTTATATGAAATCAACATGCACATCTAGTTGTTGCCTATAATTTGTGCCTACCTGATATGCAGGGGTATGCATATCACGAGAATGCTTGGAGCACTCTCCAGGCTATTTGACAGTCCTAATGGTACTACTACTATGCACACTCACAAAATGAGAAGACGTAGGAGTAGGCTTGTAACCTGGCTATCCTAGGACTCTATCTAAACCATATACTTGTCTGTTATGCCATGGCTCATGAGGTGTTATGCCATTTTCTCCCACTTTAGATATGTCTATGGTGATCCTACATGGTTCACTTCTATTGGGAGTCTGCACAGGTCTATATTCGAAAGCAGCCCTATATACTAACCCCTGAATGGGCAGATCTTGAACTCATCTATACTCATATATTGAAGGTATCACACCTCCCTTAGACACAAGATGAAGGGGTACCAACTTGTATCCCTCGTTGATAAACTGTTTAGTAGATCCTATGGATGCACATAGAGTGTAGTCATGGTAAATGCTAGCATATTTGGAACACCCATACTAGGAAGATCCATGCTTTGATCTATGCCTCAAGGAGTGTCTAGTAGCTCCTCTAACTAGGGTATTCTCAAAAGGATCCCCATGCATAGAATTATCCCCTCTAATACTCATCGAATAACATTTGGGAGGATTCTATGGTTAAGGATTCTGTGCATCTTGATATGTATTGGGTGGATCTTCCACCTCGACCTCGGGTCTATGCCTGGATTGGCCTCTCTTGTAACCACCATAATATGTATCTTATTTCTATATTTAGATTTTATTATCACCCAAATAATACAATGATGATTATAATTTTCTTTAAGTTTTAATATTCACCCTAAACTATTTGATGTGTTTTTGCAATTTTTTGTATCAATAAGTAACTTTCATCATGTTTTCAATATGTTGATGATATACTCAATTGTTAAAGGGCTTTCACATATATGCTCACATCTCGACAACCAACAATGAAAGTCATGATCATGTAATCCAACCTATAATGTGTGGTAATGAAGCCTACACACGGTCAGGGAGCATAGGTCCTACCAGACCCTCACCCAATCTCACCTAGTTAGTGTTATACCCTCTTAAGAGAAGTACATGTAAATTTTTTGGGCTACGGATGGTTCTTGGCTCTGCTGTTGGTCTAATAACAAAATGTATGATGGAGTTGGGCCAATGAATGGAAATCATTGCCATCATCGTTGAACCCTACTAGTGGTTGGATGTGACTTCCAATTCACTAGCATTTACAATGTGTCATGGTGTGTGTGGGTTCCTTTTATTTTTCATGAAAATTAAATGCATAAAACAACATCCATGATCATTCTATATGCTATGCAAAAAGGAATGTTTAATTTTCAAAAGTATGCATAATAAAAATATATTACCTTCAGAAAATGCACACTAATGATGATGACAAGATGCCCACTAGATTGGGCCTCATGCATGCAAACCAACATACAACAAGGGCCTAGACCACTGGAGACTAGGGCATACTGCACTCGGAGGTCCACTATTCCTAGAAATGACTAGTAGAATCTAAGAAAATAACCTAGGGACTCAATGCATTTCATATTATTTTATTGCATTCCCTAATTATGCTAGCATTTTACACATTCTAGAAAAACACATACATACAAAATAGGAAAACCAGGGAGATAGCCTATGGGTTTGTACCATGACAACAACTTTTGATCATGGTTGTTAACCATGGTTAGCACCTGTCATCACAAAATACCAAAAATCAATGGTATGTGGCATTTAATACAGATTTCCCATCGTGATCGCCTTATATAACATCCTAAAAGGCTAACACCTATTGCTTTGATGGTTGTAAATCATATAAAAATGAGCATTCATACACATATTAATAATAAATAACACAAAAATAAATATATATTCCATTAATTTGAATCAATCCATGTTATAAATCCATCCCTCTTAGGGATACCCATTTGATACAACAATTACAGTATGAAAATCCCTCACCGGGGTAGGTGTATTTAAGGGCCTTCTATAATGACACGAACTGCTCCAAGGTGTCGATGACCTTCTCCATGATTAAAGGCATTTTCTACCTTGCATGTCAAAACCTTGTTAGTCTTGCATGCAATAAACAACAAGAAAAATTAATAGAAAAGAATGCCTCTCTTGATGAGGCTTTTAGGAGGATATTGCATAAAAGATAACATAACTAGCATGAAATCAAGAAAGTGCAAGAAACATACTAAACCTATGTTAAACATGAAATAACACCATTGAACATGTAAAGGAAAAGCAGATATATCCATCCAATGGCCTAATTATGAATTTGAAGGCATGGAAGCATGAAAAGGACCATTAGTATCCTAGTTGCAAGAATGAAGAGAAAATGATTAAAAAATCTAATTACATCAGTCAAAGTTTCTATTAAATCAAATAAACATGAAACATGCCTAATATAATGACATTAAACAAATCCTATGGCTAGAAAATAGGAAATTAGAGATACTACCCCGACCGCAGCTCTATCATGTGGTGAGCACTGTTAGCCATGGATGACAACCGTGATGGAGCTTGAAGTGAGTTTATCCTCCAATTCAGGAGTTGGATATCTGAATCTCTCTACCAAATTGATGGTCAAGGGTTGCATCTGTATCATCTAATAGATTTGGTGGTTAAATTTCTTAGTTTGGTGATGGAATGGGGTCAATTGGTTTTCTTGATTCTTCCTAGACCTCCATAACCTTCTTGAATCCAAATGCCATGTGATCTCCAATTGGGCAGCCAAAATATTCCTCTCAATGCATGTAAGTGAGTATGCAATTCGATAGGGCTTTGTTGTGTTTCAACTAAAGAATCATATATATATTTTCCCCAATTTGGAAGGGGGTTTTATAACACTTGGTAAGGCCATGTCTTAGCTTCATGGAGAAGCCAAGATCAGGAAAGGGTAGTTGGAGCAGTTGGAGGGAAGCTTCTGGATCCTTCCATCCTAAAACTACTCGGATATGCAACTTAATTGGCCGTTATAACTGATTTTGGATCAGTTAAGGTCCAACTAACTTTTGAGGCTAACCACGGCTCTGAGGCATGGTCAATTCTTTTAACCATGGGTGGCAATTGCGGCTAACACTGATTAGGCTAAAATACCTAAATAAGTGGTGAAAACCACTGCTATACCTTGGGATCTATCCAAGATCTTCCATATGGTCTTCTAGCATGTCCCATATGAGTAGTCACCTCGACATGATGCATTTTAGGTGTCTACAAGGAATATTTTGTGGATTTTTTGAAATATATTGTTTACATCTAACCATTGGAGTGGCACAAAGATGATTGGTTGGTTATAAGATAGGTTTTGAAGATATATCTCCATCAAAGCAAAAAGGTATGGGCACATCATCCTTTGTTTGAAGTGTTTGTTGTATTGAATGTTGTGAAATATAAGGTGGAGTAAAAAGGGTTGTTTGATAAGCATTATTGAAAATATCTTAGTGAGTTCTATATACTTCATGATTGAAGGGAACATTTGAGATAGAGATCCATTATCTAGAGCAGTGGGGATAATTTTTTTAGAATATCTTCAACCATAGGAGAGGGGAAAAAGTTCTCCTATGGATAGAGTTCCATGAACTAGAGTAAGGGGAAAGAGTTATCCTATGGAGTGTGATCCATGAACTAGCTGGGAAGATAGAGTTATTCTATGGAGAGAGATCCACGAACTAGTTGAGGAGATAGAGGTCTCCTGGATCAAGTTCCATGAACCAAAGAAAAGGGGAAAGAGTTCTCCTATGGAGAAAGATCCACAAATCAAAGTATGAGGGATTGGTGTCTCCTTTTGATAGAGGTCCATAAACATCGTAATAGGGAATTGATTCCCAATAAGATTTGTTGAGAAAAATTTAGTAGAAATATTTTCTCCATGGAGTAGCCCACAATGGGTGAACCACGTTAAATTGGTGTCTCTATTGTGTGCAATGATTTATGCATTACTTTGATTACTGATATTGATATTTCCATTGATAATATTGGATAATATTGTTTGGGAAATAAAAGTGAAAGTTGATCTTATATTGTTCATCCCCCTCTCAGTATAAGCTTGTGTTCCTCATTCCAATTTGAGAAAACTATTCTTCTAGTCTAGAATAAAATACTTTATTTATTCGATGTTAAGAGTGATATAGAGTCAAAGTTGAGCACTATTACTTAGGAGGCCTGCTTTATCTTGATGAGATACCAGAATGGAAATGGGAGGTTATGTCAATAAAATTTATTATGGGTTTGCCTCTTACATGACGTATGTATAATATAGTTTTGGTAGTAGTGGATAAGTTGAAAATTGTAGCTCACTTATTACCTCCAAAGGATACATATGAGACTAAGGAGAGATATTCTTTTCTTATTTTAGATAGATATTCCTTTTTTATTTATCATCTCTAGAAAAATTTCTATCATACCTTGGAAACTCAATTAAACTTTTGTACCTCATACCACCTAAATATTGGTGGCCAAGATAAGAGGGTAAATTAGATACTAGAAGACATGTTATGGATGTTTATGATGGATCAAATAAATTAGTAGGAGGGTGTTAGGACCATATCCTAACAAAACCATCATTATGTAATTGTCTAGTGATGGTGTATGTTACACCTTAGGCGTTTAGTTCATATAGACCCATTATGATGTAATTTTTACTTTTATTATAAGTGAGAGTTAATGATGATATAATAATTACTTTTATTTTAAGTGGGAGTACTTTTATTATAAGTATGAGTTAATAGCTCAGGTTCCCTCTTGCATGCATATCGACCCTTCAACATTAGGGTTAGGGTAAATAAGAGTCTATATAAAAGTAGGGGTGGAAATGGAATGGATCTTCTCATATTTTTTAAATTGTATCAAAGCTCTAGTTATAAGGAGGTTGCTCCATTGAAGAGGCCTACAATATTTATTTCTTTTAAGTAGTATAAATTTGTTGTATTTCTAATAAAAAAAATTTCTTAAGTATTTTTGTTATTTTATTTTTGCATTTCAATTAAGTCATGCATTGATGTTGTGGTTATGCTTATTTTTATTGTGAGATTCCTAAGTGGTATCAAAGCCTTTTTAGAGTTTTTTTTCATAGCAATAATGAAAATTCTTGTCCTTTCATCTATTGTATGTTCTATAAATTTTTCATTATGTCTTTTTATTAAGATATTATGAAAAAAAGAGAACATTTTTATTAGTGGATTACATTAGAAACCTTGTGTTGAGGGTTTTAAAATATCATGGAGGAGATATCATTTTTTGTCTAAAATAGATTTCCTATAAAAGCATCTAGTGAATTGAGGGATGCTCAGAATCAAATACATAGACCTTAGAAAACACTCGTATACAACTATGAGATCCCAAATTAGGTATATAGGGAGACCCCCTATAAATAGGAGAAAACTCCAACCATAGGAAGATATTGATTGTTAGAGTTGTGTGGTACAATGGTAAGTGGTTACCCTTGGTAAGTTACTCTCTCAGTCTCTCAGTTTATTTGAAAATGGATAGTGCATTTATGAGTATGTTGGAATACTTTGTAGTTAGAGCTATAAGATATTTGAATGACCAAAATCGCAACCAAGAGCATATAGCAGAGAGTTCATGGAACTAAACACACCTTGTCTTAGAATTTTATTATTAAAATTATTTTCAATTCTTTTCTAACCAAAGCCAAAATTAGATTTGAGCATACTATAAAGGAGACTACTTCCATCATAGATTGATGGTGCCAAGAATATCAAGGGTGATAGTATAGGGAATATAATTTTTATAGTATAATATTTATTTTAGAGTATTCAATAATTAGTTATTAGAGCAGTTAGTCATCAGTTGTTAGAGAAATCAATTGTTAATCGCACACTTAGTCAAACAATTAGAGTACTTAGTGGGTAGTAGGAAAAATTATCATTTTGTGGTATAGTCCATTATGATCCTGTCTTTGAGCTATTCATTTTGATATGTAATTTCCATAAGAATTTTGGAGGCCGTAAGGTTCCTAGAAATGACTAGATGTACTAGAGCAACCCAAGAGCTAGCACAACTAGGTGACTAGGTGAAAGAAATAGAAAAATAGAAGCAATAATTATGTTAGATATTAATTAAAATACACAAATTGGACAAATTAGATGACCTTGAGAGATGTATAATAGACCTTGATTCCAAATATAACACTATAATGAACAAGGTATCAAGAATTCAAGAAGAAAATTCTAAGATTAGAGCACAAAATGCCTTACCTAACAATACAAATCATAGAATGCCCAAGATAGACTTCCCAAAGTTTTATGGCGAGAACCCAACCAGTTGGTTATATTGGGATGAATAGTATTTTACTCTTTATGTTATTCCCCATAGTTAAAGGATCATAATTGTATTGTTCAGCCTTGATCATAATGCAATTCAATGGTACCAATGGTTGGAGATCATGCATCTACACCTCACTTGGGATGAACATGAGACTAAATTACTCACCCATTTTGGACCCAATGAGTAAGGATTTCATTAGAGCCCCTACCAAATTAAAATAGATATCAATTGTTCATGACTATCAAACAGAGTTTGAAAATTTTAGAAACCACACAAGGGGATTGAATGTTGATTTTTCCAAAGTGAACTAAATGAAGATATCCATGGTGAAATAAAATATTCAAATAAATGGGTATTATGACAATAATTGGTTTGGCTAATCTAGTTGAAGATAAATTCATGACACAAAGGCATACCTTCTATAGACATGAAAATGCACCATGCAATGAAAGTAAATAGAGATATTGTATATTTCCAATAAACACTTTTGAATATAATTTAACCCTTTGGAGGGTATTTTTGTAAACGTTACAGTTCAAGAATAAAATAGGGGATGACCCCTTTTACATCAAGGTTTCTAGGTGCAATCTCTCTTTTCATGCCACAATCAAGTTGTGGGTGGGTTTTCTTGTGCTTCTTGGACCACCCTAATGCTTTGTCATCTACATAACACTTGCACACATGCTCACAAGATTAATTCAGTAATATTTGATGGGCCTTCCTTGGATGAGGCCCTAGCCAAAGTAATTAAAAAAAAGCTTTACAAAACCCATGAAAAAGGTTACAAAACTTCAACAAAAGTTCACAAAACCTGAAAAGGCAATGTTTTGTACCTTCCTTACCTAGTTGTTGTTTGGAATGATCTATCTATTCTTATCTGAGTAACTATTAGTAGCTATTGGTTATGGGTGACTGTAGGCAATGGTTGAGATTGTGTAACCGCTAGTGGTGATTGGGATGGTATTGTAGATGGGACCAAGTGCTTGTGTTGGAGGGTTCTAGTGGTGGGTGTCCTCTAGTGCAAATATGATGATAAAATGTTGATTGGTTTAGGTGTAGTTGTAGGTCAAAGCTAATTTGACTCCATGTGGACTCCATGGCTACAATGGTTGGGCTCCTCAAGGTGGATGGCAAAGGTAGTTGGGATCTCCAAGGGCATCAAGGTAATCTAGTGTAATTTTGATAGCATAATAGTAGCTTCACACCTCTCTTATTGCAAATGAGTGAAATGGAGGGGGATTTATAGGAATTTGGTGAGGGGGATGGGAGGTGACATGGCAATGAGGTGGAGATAATTTGGAGCCAAGTGGAGGGTGAAAAATCTAAGGTAAATCTAGGAAGATCACATGGAGGAATGTGCACCTTCCTCATTTAATGCTTTGTATGGGATGATTTCTCACCCATCCAAGTGCCATAAATTGGCCTAGGGGGTGATGAGATGTGCATGGGGATAAGTGTGCCTTGGGGGATGCATATGGAATTTAAAATTGCCAAAAAGGTGACATGGAGGCTGAGAAGGACCAAACCATTAAATATGCCAATTTAATTCCTTTTGACTTGGGGATTTTCATTGCATTTTTAAATCATCTAAATTTGGAGGGAAAGTGGGTGGGGAGATAAGGTGGATTAAATAAGGGATTTAGGTGGGAATTTTGGGCAAAACTATGGATTTAACTAGGATTTTTAAATTAGTGTGCATATCTCCTAGGGAATTGGATGATGGGTTTCAGAATTGATTAGGGGTTAGATTAGGGGGATTAGATGGATAAGGTGGATTATGAGAAATTTGAGGGGAAAGAGAGGAATAAATGAGAGGGATTAGGTAGAAATTAAAATATTAGGGAGAGGATAAGAGGAATTAAGAGAATTAAATGGAGTAGGGGAAATTAGAGAAGGATATTAGGGAGAATTTAGAAGAATTTAAGAAATTGGGGAGAAAAAGAGAAATTAGAGGAAAATAGAAGACTTAGGGAGACTTTAGAAGAATTAAAAGAAATAGATGAAATTAAAATAGAATTAGAAAAGCCTAGAGGAAATTTAGAAGAATTTAGATAAATTAGGAGAATTTAGAGGGGAATTGATCTAGCTATAGGAGAAGGAAGCTAAATTAGAAAAATTTAGGAGGAATTCAAGGGAAACTAGAATTTTGGAGGAATTTGAGCAATCAGTGATGATTTTATGGTAAATTAGGGATTTTAGTGAATTAAAAATAATTTGAAGGGTATTTTGAGAGTTTTTATGGGTTGGTTATGCGAATGACTAAAATTTGGTGTCTATAGATGCCCCTTTTGGTACTGCATTGTGTGAAAACATAATTCGATGCAAAAACAAGAGACACCTGGTCCATTTGGATGATTTATTTTGTTGCCCTAGCAAAAAGAAATTAAATGACTCTTCAAAATTTTGGGTTTTATCTACATTCTCAAGTAACAAGTGAGTGGAGGATGAAACAGATGACAATGAGGAGCTAATTGATAAAAGGTGAATGGTAAATATGTGGGCAATGAGAAGTTATGGATTTGCGATGAATGAATGATCAAGAATAATTATGTGGTAGTGGTCTGGCCACCATTGGTGGTTGAATGACCATAAATGGTGACCCATTGGCCACCAATGGTGGTTGAATGGCTACCAATGCTGGTTGGAGGTATAGTTTATGGTTGCTAGTAGTGGTTGGGGGTGTGTTGGGCAATGAGGGAGGCTATAAATGGGTGATGAGGGGACTACCATTGTTATTTGCACTTGGAAACTGAATTAAGAGAGGATAAGAGAGAGTGAAGGATTGAAATCATAAGCAAGTGCATGGAGGAAACAATAGGAGGGTGTGCAGGGAAGGTAAGTAGTGCAATGTCACTCTTTTAGGTAGTTTTAGGTGCATTTGTGTGTTTATTGTTTTTGTATTATTTTTTTTGAATGAAATAAGGAAGAGGGAAAGGAAAATATTTATCATTTTTTTTGAAAGAAAAGAGAAGGGGGAATGGAATTTTTTTTTTTAAAGTTGAGTTTTTTAATTTCGATGAATGTTAGTAGCTACGCTTTTTTTTTTGGGAATTGTTTGCAATAGTGACTGATGCGATGATGGGGTTGACTTATGCGATGATGGGGTTGACTGATGTGATAATGGGTAGCTTTATGTGTAGTTGAGGATGTTACAATAGTAGCATAAATTTTGCCTAATTTTTCCCAAGATTAGGGATAATCTAAGTGATAATGATTTGGAGTGGTTGGGGATGATTTTATTATAGAGGGCAACTTGGATAGAGACTATTTGTGTGGATACTGTATACTTGTCAGCCCTTTCTTAGTGGTGGTATCCTAATAGGGGGACATTACACCCCCTTATGGAGGAGATGATGGTGATCTTGGACGACATATACAAGATATTTTTATTATAAGTAGAGGGTCTCCCTATCCACATAGTAGTGAATAAGGAGGGTGTGATACCCTAAGTTTATGGTGAGGATTGGAGGAACATAGAGATGGGAAGCAGAGGGATACCATACTTGGAGGATTATGAGAAGGGGTACCTGAGATAAAGACATTTAGTTTTAATGTTTCTAATTTTGAATGTGATCTTACTAGACTCTTCAGGTGCACAATTCCCTTAGAATTTGATAGGGTTGGTTTTGGATTTGGTAGAGACACCAATGGTATATGCTTGGGCACCAACACTATTGGAACAAATGTATGATGAGTTATATGAGGTGTAGAAATGAGGGTAGAAGGGATTGAGATGTATTTTTATCTTATATATATGGGGATGGGAAAAATTTAACATATACCACCTAGCGGTATCACCTTATAAGAGAGAGGTATGATGATCATATGCTATGGGGTGAGGAAGTGACAAAGAGAGGTAACAAAGCCAACCAAATCAAGGAGATATGTAGTACTACAGGTATATATGGGTAGGGTTGATGGTTGGCCAGGTGATATGGAGGCCTTGGAGGAGAGTGAAGGTGTGGGATGAGGATAGGTTACACTTGGTTCACGTGAGATGAGCGAGGCAGATGATATGTTGACATAAAATGGAGCATGATATGATTCAATTCATTCACATTTAGAGGCAATTTGGGTTGACATATGGGGTACCAAACCCACCTGTTATCTACAAGAGGTAAAGGGACAAGCTCTCCTTAATAGAACCATAAGTGATGCTACTAGGAGAGGAGGTAGATGAGGTGACCAAGATTCTAGACATTGATGATGCAAGGATGACTATAGAGTATGATGCTTGGTGGGTGATACAATGGTGGGATTTATCTAGGGAGGTGGAGGAGGTGAGATATAAGGATGAAGGAGAGGTAGATCCTGATAAAATTGAGGATCCACTACATCGACAAGTGCATAATTGGACAAATAATGGGGTAGGGACCTCGAGGAAGGCTAAGAAGGAGCCTGGGGTTATGGCTGGTGATGTTGGCCTTGATGAGGCTAATGTTATGGTGGTGGTAGAGGAGACTATGGATATAGATAGCGAGGTGATGGATAGTGGGCTCAATAGAGGGCACGATCGAGGTGAGGAGGAGTGGGTGATGGTAGAGCAAGTTATCTTGGAGGATGAGAGGATAAGCAAGCATAGATTATAGCTAAGAATGATAGGTGTTGGCAATTTTGCACCTTGCCACATTGGGACAATTTTGTTGGAGTATTTTGATGCAATATTTTGATGAATATTTTGATTGTATATGGCAGCTTTTATTTCGAAGATAATTTCATATGTTCCTGATTTGTTTACATATGTATTCTTTTTGCATCGGCGTTATAAGTGTTTTGTAAACTTCATTCAGGATTCGGGTTCGCCATACTATGAATACATTAAAAATGAAGGCATATTTGGGCTTGTAAAAACAAAAACAATGAAGGATCAAGTTGAAAAATTTAAGGGGCTTAAAAGTTTTGAAAGCGCCAGTGCGTTCGCCCCAAAGATAGGGCGAACGCCCCGTTCGCCTCATGTTGGGGTGAACGAAATATCAAGGGGAGACAAAAGGAAGTTCAAAAATTCAAAGAATGGGCATAGTAAAATGCATTCGCGTTCACCTCGATTGAGGGGTGAACATCCCGTTCGCCCCTCCCATGGGTGAACGCGCTCCAATACCCAAACGTGATTGCGTTCGCCCGAAGACAAAGTGCAATTACGTTCACCCCGGTTGAGGGGTGAACATCCCATTCGCCCCTCCCATGGGTGAACGTACCTTGGGAGTAGAATGTTATCATGTTCACCCCGGTTGAGGGGTGAACATCCTGTTCACCCCTCCCATGGGTGAACATGTTCTTAAGGGAAAGTCACATGAGCATGCTAGATAATAGATGATCGAGTGAAGCTAATTTTTGGTCAAAGGGTGGATGTAATTTTTGGGTGAAAAGGATTATGGTCAAAACTTCAAAGGGTGCCAGATTTGCAAGCATTAAATAATGGTGGCAATAAGTAATTCGAATTGTGGATCCCGAGTGAAGGAAGAAGTTGTATGGAAACACAGGGAGTATTTTTCATGATTTTCAAGGTAGGAGTGCATTTCCAAGATATTGAATATCTCCTAATTCTCTGTGCACCGATGCCCAAGTTGCTGATTTCCTGGGAATGTTTCCCTAAAAGATGGATCGCTGCCCCAAAAGGATGGATTTTTAATGATTCCAAGGAGGAATTTTCTCACTCTTGTTCCTGATCTACGATCATTTTGTTCTCATATGCATTTAATGAAAGAGGTGAAATCCTCTATAAATACTAATCAAATTTCTATTGTAAAGGAGGTTGGACATTCTGCAAGAAAACTTCCTAAGTTCTCTGCATCAATAGAAGAGACTTGGCTTCTAAAATTTGCAAGCATTCTTATGTGTGTGATTTCCTTCTATTCTTAAGCATTTCTATTTATGCTCATGTTCCTGTTGTTAAGTTTAAAATTCTATTTCTGGATTTAAAACATTGTTGGTGAGTGAGTTAGTTTTGGAATGCAATCTGGAGGTTGTTACTGCAAAGGTGTGAGTGAAATTATGCTGCTTTCTTTCTGTTACATGTTGTCATAAAACTTGGTAGAATTCTTGCTACTAGTCTACCCCAAATCCTACATTTCGGCCTGTGGCCATATTTCCCTTTCTTTCTATTATTTTCTAATTTCTTTCCTGCATCTCTAGTCTTCAACCAATTTAGGATTAGTAAGGGAACCAACCCTCTCTGGAGATTGGCATGGAGGACATTCCTTTCCTCCGGCCTTTCAATGTTGGTCGTATCTAGGGTGCACAAACATAGTTTTTGTTGATTAGGCAGATATTTGACCAACAATTTTTGGCACGCCTGATGGGACCTCAAAAGTTCCACTTCCAATAGTATTAAGGTTTGATGTTCACCTTTGTGCTATGAAATTAGAACATCTGGTGACTCGATTACACCCAAAAATCTCCAAATGTGAGGGTAACAAAAGCTGTGTCTCATGAATACAAGATCGAAGGCCAAAAATCTAGATCATCAAATTGAGTTCTATGAGCTTGATATTCAAAGGTTAGGGGAACATCCTCAATTAGCTACTTTTTGACGTACATCCTCATTACCCCACATATCTCATATACCATCTGTCACATCCTCAAGATTAGCTGGTGTATTCTCTGCTCTTGTAAGCCCAGTGAGTACTACCACGAGTTTTCCTCAACCTCCACCTCACACAACCACAAGTCTTCCTCACACTACACCTCATATACCAGTCCATATGGCTCAGAATCCTCCACCAAGG
This sequence comes from Wollemia nobilis, assembly GCA_028583015.1. Classification (NCBI taxonomy): domain Eukaryota; kingdom Viridiplantae; phylum Streptophyta; class Pinopsida; order Araucariales; family Araucariaceae; genus Wollemia; species Wollemia nobilis. Next base: position 23,397,606 of record JAQPPZ010017235.1, read on the forward strand.
TAGTTCCCAGCATGGAATAGCTCAGGGGCTTTGAACCTGCAAGCACAAAATCTGGTGCCTCAAGCAGCTTTGAAGGCTTTGCCAACCTATGATGGTACCGGTAAAACTACATATGAGCATATTCAAGATGTGGCTTCTTTGGTGACCATCCATGACATAACAGATGAATATGTAATGATAAAGTTGTTGGTATTATCACTAAGAGGGAAATTGTTGTATTGGTATCGATCACTACAACCAGATACTATTACCTCATGGGATCAGTTGGCGGAGTTGTTGATTAAAAATTTTCATGAACAAGCTGATCCATACTCCTTGTTGCATCAGTTTACAACAATTCAAAGGCATCCACAAGAGGAGATAGTTGACTTTAATATCAAGTTCACACGAAGCTGGCAAAGAGTCCCTGATGGTTTATGGCCCACACATGAGCAAGCTGCGTTCTACTATCTCAGGGTATTTAGCACTAAAATTGGTATGGTCGTATGACAAGCCAATGTGACTACATTCCCAGACTTATACACACAAGCTCAAAAAGCTGAATCTGATATGATCACAGTAGGTAGGCTTCCCTAAAAATGACTATGCCTATTCTTCCTGATCTCCCACAATATTTATATTCAAGTGCATTTTCGCAACCCATGCCTTCCATGTACCCAGTTCCCTCATGGAGTTCTAGCCCACCTCACATCGCTCCGATCCCTATCCCACAATATTCGACCCTAAGTTTTTCATAATTGCCCACTCAATCAATTCCCCAACTATCGACATCTATTCCTTTTCCAACATTGCCAGCACCTTCGACCCCATTGCCATTACCTACACCGCAAGCACCTCTACCTTTGCCAGCACCGACCACATCTTCTAATCTTGATCCTCTTATGACATTATTACAAGAAGTAAAATCTAATAACTCAGCCCTAAGGATGATATCAAATGAGCTTACGATGGTGAGGAAGAAGCAAGTCGAGGCTAAATTTTGATCAAGGAGATTTCAAACTCCACCAATTACTAGGGAACAAGCTTCTACCAGTAGAGGCCCTGAGAAGAGCACAACAGTGCTAGAAAATGAGGAGACTAGCGCAACAAAAAAGGTGTATTGGTGTTCAACATGCAATGATCCTCATGGAGAAGAGACTTGCATGGTGCATATGAATTATGTGCAAATGCTAGCAGAGAGTTCAGTTGGCGGACAAGTCAATATGATCAGAGAAGCTGATCACAATTTTATGATGCCATCTTTGGAGCAAGTTTCGGTCCTCACAAGATCCGGAAAGAAGCCAGTAACTGTAGATCCAATTGAGCTCGAACCTTTGAAGGTGCCTATAGAGCCAAAGGTACAAGATGAAAAATGACAAGCTCCAGTGAAAGCGCCTAGTGTAAGGACTAAGGAGGAAGATTCTATCAAGTTAAGAGATTTATTGCCTAAGCAAGCTCAAGAGAAGGTACAAGCTAAGGCATCAACTTCACAACCTATAGTAGCTGCTCAAACATAGAATGAGACAAAAGAGCAGGCCAAGGAGTGACTCAAGTACCCATCATTAACAAAGAGACAAAGAGTAGAAGCTACTCAATAGTATCAAGAAAAGTATGAACGGGCTCCAGAAGAGAAGGTTTCAGGCATCCCAAGTTACAATATTGTAGAAGAGATGAAGAAGATACCTACAAAAGTTAGCTTGTATGATGCACTACAGCTGCCAGGGCAAATTGACTTGTTGCAAGAATCTTTGAAAACTGCAAAATATCAGAAGGAGGATCCTTCTCAAATAGTCTTAGCACAAGCGCTACCAACTTCAACGATAGGAAAGAATAGACCTCCCCCATTTTATTTATCACTTAGAATGGAAGGGTGGATTGTACACAACTATATGATCGACTCTGGAGCTGCAACTACTGTCATGCCAAAGGTAGTATGTGAAGTGATGGGGATGGAATATACAAGGAGTAGCCCAAGAGTGTTACAGCTGGATGGGACTCCAGTCAAGATAGTGGGAGTGATCAAAGATATCCCCATTGTCCTTCATAGTATGCCATAAATCATAGTCATCCAAGAAGTGGTAGTGGTTGACTTGGAGCCATACTTTAGCATGTGCCTCTCGAGGGAGTTCATGGCTAAGCTGGGAGGATACCTTTCATTAGACTATTCACATTTGGAGATACCATTCAAAGGAAAAAGGATTTGTATCCATAATGAAAAGCCTTCACCTTTTCACATTGAAAAGTTGGAAGAGGAAGAAGAATCTCCAGGTGCAGTTAACATGATGACTGAGGAGCTAGAAGAGGTCAATTTGATGGAAGAAGCATTGGGTGAGCTTCACCTCGAAGATGAGTTTTTGCTCACAGATTTTAATGCAATGATCAGGATAGATATTGGTTGTTATACAATAACTAAGCCTGAGCAAACCGAAGAAGAAGTCCCCGATTCTCAGGAGTCTGACATGGATCAGTTATGGAAATTGTATTTTGATGGTGCCAGATGTAAGAATGGCGTAGGGGTTGGTGTCATGTTGATATCTCCCAAAGGGTTACAAAAAACTTATTCTTATAGGTTGACTTGGAGTTGCACAAATAATGCAACTGAATATGAAGTATTATGCCTTGGGTTGAAGAAAGCTGAAAAGTTGGGCATTAAGCAGCTACAGATTTTTGGTGATTCTGAGCTTATTGTCAATCAGACCACTAATAAGTGTGTATCAAAGAAGCATTACCTAAAAGCCTATCGCAATAGGGTCTAGGATTTATTTGAAGCCTTCACAACTTTGAACATTCAGGCAATTTCCAGGGAGCAGAATAAACATGCAGATATTTTAGCCTCTCTTGGTGCAAATTATTCTCCCATGGAGCAAGTGGTCCGAAAGCCCAAGACTGTTAGAGTGATCTATAGACCTTCAGTCCTAGATAAGAATATTCATTGGCAAGTATTCGACAATGATGAACAAATAGTTAATTTCTTACTCAGAGAAGCTGCTAGCATAGATGATAGAGTGCTTGCTGAGGAGGAGAAAGAAGGGATGATTCAATTGAAGAATAATCATATCCCCAGAGGTTTAATCTCATTGGAGAGTTTATTTGATCAAAATGATAGAGCTGACAAGCACAGGATTAAGGTAGATGCCAAGGAGTACAAGGAATTACAGTTGGAACCTAAAAATATTATCAAAATTGGGACCGATTGTGTGTCGGATGAATTGGAAGGCATTAAGAATTTGTGCTATGAATACCCTAACATTGTGGCATGGAGCTATCAATATTTAAAGGGATATGATAAGAATGTGATCCAACATACCATAGAGCTGCAGGAGGGGGTAAAGCCTTTTCAACAAAAGCAACATCCTGTTAATCCCAAAATCGAAGTGCTCATGAAGGCGGAATTACTAAAAATGTTGGAGGTAAAGATAATTTATCCGATCAAGCACTCAACATGGGTGGTGAATCTAGTCCCAGTAAGGAAGAAGAATGGAGATATTCGGTTGTGTGTTGATTTTTGCAACCTAAACTAGGCATCACTTAAATATCATTATCCTCTACCACAAATTGATCAAATTCTTCATGTGGTTGCTGGTGCACAGAGGTTCTCATTATTAGATGGTTTCTTCAGATATAATCAAATCTAGGTGAAGGATGAAGACCAATATAAAATAGCATTCACCACCAAGTGGGGCACATTTGCCTACCAACGGATGCCCTTTGGACTCTCAAATGTTGGTGCTACCTTCTAGAGAGCCATGGATATCACCTTCGATGAGTTACTAAATAGAATTATTGTGATATATCTTGATGATATGACTATGTTTTCGCATCGAAGAGAAGACCATATTGCTCATTTGAGGCAGGTGTTTGAGAAGTGCCACGAGTTTGGGATCTCCATTAATCCAAAGAAGTCGATCTTTGTTGTTAAAGAAGGGAAATTGTTGGGTCATGTGATCTCACAGGAAGGGTTGGCAATTGATCCTGCAAGAGCTGAAGCGCTCATGAAATTGCCATTGCCTGCTAATAAGAAGGACCTACAATATTTCTTTGATCAAATAAATTTCATCCACAAATTTATTGTCGACTTCGCTCAGGTTGTGAAGCCCATGACTGAGCTTTTAAAAAATAATACTGAATTTAAGTGGATAGAAGCCAAGAGGTGAGCTTTTCAGGAAATCAAAGAAAGAATTACACAAGCTCCAGTTTTAATTAATCTTGATTATTCAAAAGATTTTATTCTCTATTCAGTGGGTGAGCAAGAAAGCTATGTTGTAGTCTTGACACAGAAACAAGAAGATGGAGAAGAGAAGCCAATTGCCTTCTTGAGCCAAGTTATTGCACCACATCAGGAGAAGTATAATTTTATTGAGAAGCAAGTGTATGTAGTGATGAAATCATTGAAGAAATTTTGACACTTTGTTTCTCAGAGCAAAGACTATTGTTTATGTTATTCATCCTGATGTTCAAAATTTTATACTCCAAGGAGAACTAGGTGATAAAAGGGCAGGTTGGGTCTCAAAAATTCAAGAATATGATGTGGAGATCCGACCAACAAAGCTAGTTCATGGGTGAGCTTTATGTCAGGAGTTAGCTAAAAGTGCTACCTCTGAGACATTGGATGCAGTACATGAGGAGGACATTGGTGAAAGAATTTGTGCAAATCATACTATGAATGACCGGGATTGGACAGAAGAGTTGGTAGACTATTTTACTTTTGGGAGATGTCCAACTCACCTTGATGCTTCACAACATCGGAGGTTCAGGCTGCAAGCGCTCAAGTATGTACTATTGCCAAATGGATTGTATCATAAGAATATTGATGGAGTTCTTCTCAGGTGTGTGAAAGAGTCCAAGAAGGAGAAGATATTAGAGGAATTTCATTCTAGACTATCTGGAGGTCATTATGCAGGTAGGCCCATGGCTTTAAATATTATTCGAGTAGGTTATTATTGGCCCACTCTGTTCGTCGATGCTCATAGAGTAAGTCAACAGTGTGATAGTTGTCAGCGATATGTTGGCAGAACTAGGAAAGGAGCTTTGCCCCTACGCCCAATCCAAGTGGAAGCACCTTTTCAATAGTGGGGTCTTGACTTCATTGGAGTTATTGATCCACATTCTTCCATGGAGCACAAGTACATCTTGACGGTGACTGATTATTTCACTAGATGGGTGGAGGCTATTCCCACCAAGAAGGTTGATCAAGCTACTATTATATCTTTCCTAGAAGGGCTCATTACTCATTTTGGCATCCCAGATTCGATTGTAACTGATAATGGCACTCCATTCATTGGGGCCAAAATCATAGAGTTTGCTAGAAAATATGGCATTTATTTGAAGACATCATCCAATTATTATCCACAAGGGAATGGGTTGGCCGAATCTACTAATAAAAATTTGCTATGAATTTTAAAAAGGATGATGGGCAACAACAAAAGAAGTTGGCATTTGTTGTTGAATCAAGCGCTTTGGGTGGATCATATCTCAGTGAAGAAATCTATCAAAACTTCCTCGTATGCCTTGGTTTATGGGAAAGAGGCTATTCTTCCCACTCATATTGAGCTATCGATACTCCAAACATTGCAGTTATTCCAGGATGAAGATGAAGAATATGATCCTATGAGTGCAAGGTTGGCATAATTGTTGCAGTTAGAGGAGGATAGGGAGCAGTCTTATCAAGCATTTGTTGAGCACACTAAAGAGATGAAGAAGTGGTTTGGAAAGAAAACAACTGAACGCAGTTTCCAGGTGGGAGATTTAGTTTTAAAATGGAATGAAAAGAAGGCCAAGCCAGGGAAACACCATAAGTTTGATGCTATCTGGGAAGGCCCTTTTCAAATTTTTGCAATGAATTCGGCAAATGCTTACCACCTTCATGATCTGGAGGGTTGTGATCTCCCCATTCCAGTAAATGGTCTTCATTTGAAGGCCTATATACAATGATGATATTTTGGTAAGGTACCACTTTGTACATATGTAAATATTCTTTTCGATATGTTGTTGTTTTTAATTGTTGATGCTATTTTAGCATATATATATTATAAAAAAATAAAGCAAAACATATTTCTAAGAGAATTAAGAATGGGCTAAGGCAATGTCTATTTTTTGGGCGAAAGAACAAAAATAAAGCAATACATCGTGTGCAAGTCGCGTTCGCCCAAAGTAGGGGTGATGGGACCATTCACCCTAAGGATGAGGCGACAAAGCAATGTGACAAAAGGAAGAGTTAAATTCATTAGCAACATTAATGTCGCATGAGAATAAAGGAACAATGTAGATATAAAAGGAATATGTTTGGAATTGTATTCGCCTCGATAAAGTACAACATGACCGTTCACCTTTGGATTGGGGTGAACTTAATTCACAAATTACACATCATGTTCGGTGAAAACAAGCATGATATTAGCATCACGTTCACCTCGAATGATGGGCGAACGTGCCATTCACCCTTGTTTTAGGAAAACATGCTAAGAGGCGATGAAGATTTTTTTTATATTTAAAAAAAAAAAAAAAAGCTCATGCACTTTATTTTAAAGCCTTATGTTTATGAGCACTTTAAAGGAAAAATCACAAAGAAAAAAAAAAAAAAACTTAAGTTATTTTTAGAAAATCTTATTTTCTAAATATTGTGAAAAACAAAATAGAATTTTTTTAAGAAGGTCTATGCGCCCTAAAATGAGGAAAAGCATGACATGTTGCTCCAAGTTTCGAAGTCACCAGAAAAGGGATAAAATTGCTTAGTGCTAAAAGTAATTTCGCCAAAAGAAGGGAATAGTTGCATCAGTTCTAGAAGCACGTTGTAAAACAGATTGCGCTCTTGGTTACGTGGCGATAATCGGAGAGCTGGGATACAGGTAAAAGGGCATTAAATTTAAAACGTGCATTGTGTCGAAGGTTTATTTTCCCAAGGAATGGCAAATATTTATTATTGGTTGTTGAGTGGCCGATTTAGCTTTCCCAGCAAGCTTCAGGTGCCAGGGCATGATTTACAATGAAATTACACAATGAAGAGGGCACACTTTTCTAGGAAGATCTGGTAATGAATCAAAGGAGAAACCATTGAAGCATAGGGAATGGTGTCGGACTAGCGAATCGATACTCTCTTTCTCTCGAAGGTGCAAAATATTAATGCAACATTTATTGTGGTAGTTGTAGGATGGCTCTATATAAATGATGAGGTAAAAGCCCATAGTTTATGTTCATTTTAAAAAATTACTATTGTATTTCACATTGTAGCTGTAGAGGAGTTCAGAGAGTGCTCAGAATTTTTGTCAGATTTAGAGAAAAATAAAAATGGGAAAATGGAGCAAGGAGCCCAAAGAAGTCATAGAGGCTACAGAGCCCAAGAAGTCAAAGAAAAAGGAAGGAGGCTCTAGAGCAAAAAGGGCTCAAAAAAATGATTATGTCGATTTGGACCCATATGAGGACTCTATGGTAGAAATTGGAGACTGCCTTATCACTCATAAAGGAGTGGAGAGATTAAGGCAAGATGTAGAGGTGGTGAGCCAAGGAGTAACCTCGAATAGCTGGCTAATAGTGCCTTATAATTCATAATTATTCTAGTATTTGTGTCTACCGGTTCATCCATGCCCTGAGCTGGTGCAACTCATTGCCCAATTCTATGATCCATTTACCAGGGCTGTCAGAAATGCAAGAAGAGAAATTTTGTTCACCATCACTCCGGATGAAGTTCGGGAAGCTTTTTCTTGTGGATTGAAGCCCCCTTCATACATAGTTAATAAGAAACTGCATACTGATGAACAAGAAGATAGATATGTCTCCACGATGACAATGCACCAATTTATGGAGACTCAACTAATTAAAGAGCCATCGATGGGGCAACTTCCCAATTTATCAAAGCCGCTATCAGATTTTAAGAGCTTGGACATATATTCAATGTTGGCATGGGTCGTTGGGTTGCCTTCGGATGGAACAGTGCATAAATGGTAGGCGGCCCTGGCACAATGTATTTGTAAAGTTGAATTTTATTCTCCCATAGCAATGAGGCAAGGCAACAACCCCATTTTATTTGATTGGGCTGACTTTATTTCTCGAAGGTTGAACTTTCAATTGGAGAAGATGCAAATTAGAGAGTCAAAGTCATTTAAGCATACGTCATTTTTGGTATGGTTTTTCTTCTTTCAACTACAACAACACTTCTCTTTCATTGTAGTAACGTAGGTGGGCGAGAAAAATGAACCCCTACCAGTTTATATGTGGACTCCCATTTTGTCAAGAAGGGAGTCATTTTATAACTTTAATAGTTGGTTTTTGGGACCGACAATAGAATTGCTTTGTGGTACCTGTGAGAGAGTGTCACGGAATTTAAGAGATGCAGTTGTTGCACAAGAAAAGGGTGATATTTTTCTGCTTACCCAAGGTGTAGTTGTGAGAATTTTTGGTTTCACGGGTAAGCCATTTTTGTTGTCGTATTTTGCCATAGAGCATGTGTTCACCATGGAAGTTGTGCACCAGATAGATTATGTAAATGATGTATATGGAGTTGGGCACGGAAAGAAGACCACATGCAATATGTCATTCAAATTTGGTAGTCTAGAGGTGAGCCAAGTAGGACAGAATCGGCTCCTGATAGTGGCACTGCAAGATTTGGGCTTGATAGAACTACCACAACATTGGAGATATGATCCTCTAGGTAAATTTTTAGCTATTGTGAAAGCTAAATCTTTTCATTGTTGCCCATGACCAGATATCCAGAAGAATAGAAATAATTTTGATGGGTCGGACATGAACTGGCACATTGAGAAGATGACAACGCTCCCACCATGGCATGATTATTATGAGCAAGAGGTAGAATATAATCCAGCTAAATATAAGACCCAAATTCCTCCATCAAGTTTATTTAGTTCTATCCAAGAAAGTGAACCCACCTGGACCGAAGAGAAGATAATGAATTGGTGGATAATGCGAATTCACCATGGGAAGCCGACTACTCCTTACGAGCTAAAATTGGATGAGCAATTTTTAGATACTTATGATGAGTATGTAGACTCATATCAGCCCATTGCCTTCACCAATATTTTACCACAAAGCTTCCAACACTCTGACAATGGTGAAGGCGAAACCGAACAAGATCATCCAACGGTCAAAGATGAGACTCCAGAGGAAGAAGAACAACAATATGTGTTTAAACGAAGATCTCAATGAACAAAGCGAAAGGTAGAAGAAGCACCTATGCTAGAAAAGCAAAATATCCTGAAGGCACCTCCATTTCCAAAGGTGACCAAAATACCAAGGACTAGTGCAGTTGTTACTTCTACCATCGAGGTCTCAATTGTTACAACTCCTATGGTTTTAGTTCTCATAGTTTCTACCATTCCAGTTGTAGCAGTTCCTATAGTTACTAATGTGTCGATGATAGTTATTGATCCTTCACCCATGGTAGAGCTCCCAACCAAAGTTGCATAGATGTTTCCAATGATTCAAGAATAGGAGGAAGATCATCAGTCAAAAAGCTCTCACATGGAAGTCATGGATGGAGAAGAGAATGTAAACATTGAAGAGAGAGTGAAGGTGCAACAAGAGGAAATAATTTCATAGCCACCTCTATCACCACATCACATGGTGCCCATGCCCGAAGGTACGTCTTCTCTTCCCTCTTCTTCTTCTTCGGAGCATGCAATGATTTCTATTTCACTTCCTTCTATTTCACTTCCATCATCATCAGTCTCCATTTCTCTACCATTTGGTATGCCATCCACATCCATTTCACTTCCATATTCTTCCACTCTCGAAGTCACTATTGCTCCTTCTTCTATTCCCATTTCTTCATCCTCCATTTCTTTTAGTTCATATGCATCAAAACCCAATCCCTTTTTGCATCCTTCCCCTTCCATCACCACCACTACCATTGAAGTTGTGAGCATGCAAGCTCCTCCCAGAGTAAGCGTAACTACAACCGAACCTGCTTCCTCCATCAAGTCTACCATTTCCATTCCACCCACCATTTCCATTCCACCCCTTTTGGCTGTATCATCCACTTCTACTGAGCCTAGTCGCTCAGATGTTTTGGTTCTATTCACCCCATTTTTGGAGTTGTAGATAGTTCCTGATGTACAGGTGGCCCGTAAGCAGCCCGACATGGAGAAGATTAACCAGGCACACATGAGCTCTTCATAGTGGTTGAAGAGCATGAGGCGTAAGGAGGCCCTAGCTCTAGCTCGACCAATCAAGAAGGTCACCTTTGATCCTATTGCCATGGAAGCCCACACCACTAAGCTCACACCCTTAGTTTAGAAGCCGCAAGGAGAAATGTTGCCAAGTGACTATCTCAACGAGACTATCACAGAAGACCTCACCAGGATAAATCCAATAGAAAATATGGGCAATATACAAGTGGATATGAGCTCAGTATACTTGCATGATGAGCATTATAAAGAAAAGTATTTTGAAAATGAAAACAAAATTATTGAGCTCGAAACTACCCTAGCAAAAAGCAGAGCGCAAGAGGAGAAGACTACCACTAAAAATGAGTATTTGTACCAATAGGTCAAAGTGCACTTGAAGGAGTGAGATACCACCAGGATCGAAATGCATAAGCTCCAGCAATAACTTGAGGATATGAAGAAGTAGTTAGCAGAGAAGTAGCATAGGCTACTGGTTTTTCACTGGACAGTGTCAAGGGAACACATCTTCGCTCTACATAAAACTATGAGAAGTTGGTCATGCAAGCTGTTAAGGTGTTGCACTATTTATGGGAGGCATGAATATAGATACAACTAGGGCAACAGCTAATTGACACCATAGAAGAGATGCTATCACCACACATGGAAATGGCAGTAAAGATCCAAGCCCTAGCTAATACCAATTTGAATATTCGCCCTCTCAAAAAAATGGATCACGCTTGGTCCAAAGCCAAAGTCACTCTGCATAGTTATTTTCAAAGAATGGACCTAGTAAGGGAAGGGTAGACAATTCTCAACACTATCGAGCATGAGCATACTATTTCCATGTCTCATTTTGAGACTATTGATGAGTTGGGATTTCTGACCTTCATAGATGAGTGGGGTGAACCCTTGCCAATGGAACAACTAGAAGTGCTCTAGAAGAAGTTTGTGGAAGATACCTCCAAGATTGATGCATGGGAAGAGCCTCTCATAGAAGCACAGGTATTACCCCTAATGCAAAAATATATGCACCTGGAGCTATCATTGTATGAGTTGGCTCAACGAGCGAAGTGCCTCAATTTGATAGATGTTCAGAATCTTCACTTTGTTTATGAATCCCTCAGTATCCCATGCTTATTTACAACTCATGCCTGGAAGGAGGTTATGATAGTTTATGAAGTTATGACTAAGAGCCTCAAGGAATAAGAGGAGCAGGTAGTAGCAGAGCGCATGGTAGTAGTGAAGGCAGCAGAGGAAGTGAAATGAGCTGAAGTGCTAAAGGTAGTAGCAGAAGTGGAAGAGAAGGAGCATGCTAAGGAAGAGGCACGTCAGAAGGCATCTATGACATCAGAGAAGGTACCAACCAAGGTGGCTAGGAAAAAAGACTTCATAGCCCAATGAATAAAGGCCTGGGATCACTTGCATCCATGCGAGCTGGATACCCCGTGAGTCACCAGAAATATTGGCAATTTTGCACTTTGCCACATTGGGACAATTTTGTTGGAGTATTTTGATGCAATATTTTGATGAATATTTTGATTGTATATGGTAGCTTTTATTTTGAAGATAATTTCATATGTTCCTAATTTGTTTACATATGTATTCTTTTTGCATTGGTATTATAAGTATTTTGTAAACTTCATTCAAGATTCGGGTTCACCATACCTTGAATACATTAAAAATGAAGGTGTTTGTAAGCTTGTAAAAACAAAAACAATGAAAGATTAAGTTGAAAATTTTAAGGGGCTTAAAATTTTTGAAAGTGCCAACGTGTTCACCCCAAAGATAGGGTGAACACCCCATTCACCCCATGTTGGGGTGAACGAAATATCAAAGGAAGACAAAAGGAAGTTTAAAAATTCAAAGAAAGGGCATGAAAAAATGCATTCACATTCACCCCGATTGAGGGGCGAACATCCCATTCACCCCTCCCATGGGCGAATGCACTCCAATACTGGAACATGATTGCATTCACCCAAAGACAAAGTGTAATTACGTTCACCCTAATTGAGGGGTAAACATCCCGTTCACCCCTCCCATGGGTGAACGTACCTTGGGAGAAAAATATAATTACTTTCACCCCAGTTGAGGGGTGAACATCCTATTCACCCCTCCCATGGGTGAACACATTCTTAAAAGAAAATCACACGAGCATGCTAGATAATAGATGATCGAGCGAAGCTAATTTTTGTCAAAGGGTGAATGTAATTTTTGGGTGAAAAGGATTATGGTCAAAACTTCAAAGAACACTAGATTTACAAGCATTAAATAATGGTGGCAATAAGTAATTCAAATTATGAATCCCGAGTGAAGGAAGAAGTTGTATAGAAGCACAAGGAGTATTTTTCATGATTTTCAAGGTAGGAGTGCATTTCCAAGATATTGAATATCTCCTAATTCTCTATGCACCGATGCCTAAGTTGCTGATTTCTTGGGAATGTTTCCCTGAAATATGGATCGCTACCCCAAAAGGATAGATTTTTAATGATTCCAAGGAGGAATTTCCTCACTCTTGTTCCTGATCTACGATCATTTTGTTCTCATATGCATTTAATGAAAGAGGTGAAATCCTCTATAAATACTAATCAAATTTCTATTGTAAAGGAGGTTGGACATTCTGCAAGAAAACTTTCTAAGTTCTCTGCATCAATAGAAGAGACTTGGCTTCTAAAATTTGCAAGCATTCTTATGTGTGTGATTTCCTTCTGTTCTTAAGCATTTTTATTTATGCTCATGTTCCTATTGTTAAGTTTAAAATTCTATTTCTGGATTTAAAACATTGTTGGTGAGTGAGTTAGTTTTGGAATGCAATCTGGAGGTTGTTTCTGCTAAGGTGTGAGTGAAATTCTGTTGCTTTCCCTCTGTTACATGTTGTCATAAAACTTGGTAGAATTCTTGCTGCTAGTCTACCCCAAATCCTACATTCCGGCCTGTGGCCATATTTCCCTTTCTTTCTGTCATTTTTCTAATTTCTTTCCTGCATCTCTAGTCTTCAACCAGTTTAGGATTAGTAAGGGAACCAACCCTCTCTGGAGATTGGCATGGAGGACATTCCTTTCCTTCGACCTTTCAATGTTGGTCGTATCTAGGGTGCACAAATGCAGTTTTTTTGATTAGGCAGATATTTGACCAACAATAGGCTAACATGACTACTAGAGAAGGTGTAGGAGGAGGGAATGGTAGGGGCAATAGAGCAAGAGGGTTTGCAAAAATGGATAGACACAATGATATTAAAGAATAAGCACCTATGATGGGAGTGAGATGTGGCTATGTGTAATGACCCACTCGTTACTCAACTCAAAATAATTTAAGAGAGTTTTTTTTAAGTGCCAAATTTCACAAGTAAAGGTTGCACAAATAAGGTATAAAAAATATCTCCATAGCATCATAATCCATTCATTATTAAATTATGTAAAAGAATACAACATTCATTCATAAATGATTATAATCAAAGACTTCCTCTTTTAGAATTCCATGTAAGATAAAGGTATAGAAAATTTCATATATATTAAAATAAAACTCATGTCTATGATTTATTCTAATAAGCATCTCACTAAAGTGCAAATATAACTCCAAACTAGATCTAGAAATCATCAAATGTAAGATTAAAAATTGAATATACAACACATCATATATCCTAGGAAACACCTAAGACAAAAAACCAACCTCAAAAACATATCTATTCATTTCATGAGTTTAATTATCTCAATTACAATGATATAAAGGAATCTCATAATTCCTTTTTCCAAATCATATATATACAAATACAAATACATAAGAACCCCATAATTCTTATGTCCCCAAAATCATGAATTGCTCATTTAATTCATATTACAAAATTAATGAGGGAACCCCATAATTCCCTCAAGAATGAATTCCACATTCATTCTTCAAGATTGAAAGTCATTTTATCATTCAATCATTTTGTATAAAACAAATTTCAAGAAGGGACCCCATAATCCCTTCAAGAATGAACTCCATGTTCATTATTTCCAAGTCTGCTTATCGAAAGCTTAAACTTCCATAGTTCTATCATTAGCTTAGAACTTCCATAGTTCTATCAATAGCTTAGAACTTCCATAGTTCTATCATTAATCACATTTCAAGGAGAAGAGCCCATACTCTTCTCAAGAATATATCTCCTCATCTATTCTTTCCAACATAGTTCCTATCCATGAATGGCTACAACCATTCAATAAGCAAGCCATGAATAAATCATTATATTCACATGGTATAATAAGAGAAGCCCATACTTATTTTAGACATTCATTTAATTTTCCATACTAAGAGGATACCACACTTCTCTTAGACATTCATTCAAATTTTCCATAAAACATTCCTTCAACTAGCATTCAATTTTTCCACAAAATTATCCTAGCTAACATACAATTTCTCCACAAAATTGTACTATAGTTAACTTACAATTTCTCCACAAAATTATCCTATAGTTCACGTACAATTTATCCATAAAATTTTCCTATAGTTAACCTAAGCTTTCTCCATAAAATTATGCCATAGTTAACTTAAAATTTCTCTACAAAATTTTCCTATTGTTAACCTACAATTTCTCCATAAAATTTTATTATAGTTAACCTACAATTTATCCATAACATTGTCCTATAGTTTCCCTACAATTTCTCCATAAAATTATCCTATATTTAACCTATAATTTCTCCACAAAATTGTACCATAGTTAACTTACAATTTCTCCACAAAATTATCCTATAGTTAACCTACAATTTATCCACAAAATTGTGCCATAGTTAATTTACAATTTCTTCCCAAAATTATCCTATAATTAACCTAAAATTTCTCCATAAAATTGTACTATATTTAACCTACAATTTCTCCACAAAATTATCCTATAGTTAACCTATAATTTCTCCACAAAATTATTCTATAGTTAACCTACAATTTCTCCACAAAATTGTACTATAGTTAACCTACAATTTCTCCACAAAATTTTCCTATAGTTTCCCTACAATTTCTCCACAAAATTATCCTATAGTTAACATACAATTTCTCCATAAAATTATACCATAGTTAAATTAAAATTTCTCCACAAGATTTTCCTAAGTTAACCTATAATTTCTTCACAAAATTGTACTATAATTTAACCTACAATTTCTCCACAAAATTATCCTATAGTTTCTCTACAATTTCTCCACAACATTTTCCTATAGTTAACCTATAATTTCTCCATAAAATTGTACTATAGTTTTTTTTTTTTGATTTACATGGTGGACTCAGATAGCTTCCACGAGTCCGGGCCAGCCAGCCAGAAAGCCGCCACAGTCATCTGTGCAGTCCACCCCCAGAAGCCTGCCACCGAAATACCTCGCGCAGACCGCCCCCTATACCACCATGCCCCCGCCGAATTGAACCTTTTACGTCGCTTCCCGCTCCTAGACGAGAGAATAGGCGTAACAGTACGGCGAGGCCCAAGGGATTGGAACCCCGATCTCCCCGCTCCGAAAGAAGCGCTTTGACCATTGAACCAGGCCCTCGGACCTGCAAAATTGTACTATAGTTAACTTACAATTTCTCCACAAATTATCCTATAGTTTCTCTACAATTTCTCCATAAAATTGTCCTATAGTTAACATACAATTTCTCCACAAAATTTTACTATAGTTAACCTACAATTTATCCACAAAATTGTCCTATAGTTTCCCTACAATTTCTCCAAAAAAATATCCTATAGTGAACATACAATTTATCCACAAAATTACACCATAGTTAACTTACAATTTCTCCACAAAATTTTCCTATAGTTAACCTACAATTTCTCCACAAAATTATCCTATAGTTAACCTACAATTTCTCCACAAAATTGTACCATAGTTAACTTACAATTTCTCCACAAAATTGTACTATAGTTAACCTACAATTTCTCCATAAAATTATGCCATAGTTATCTTACAATTTCTCCACAAAATTGTACTAATACTTTACCTACAATTTTTCCACAAAATTGTGCCATAGTTAACTTACAATTTCTCCACAAAATTATCCTATATTTTACCTAAAATTTCTCCATAAAATTGTACTATAATTAACCTACAATTTCTCCACAAAATTATCCTATAGTTTCCCTACAATTTCTCCACAAAATTATCCTATAGTTAACCTACAATTTCTCCATAAAATTGTACCATAGTTAACTTACAATTTCTCCACAAAATTGTCCTATAGTTAACCTACAATTTCTCCACAAAATTGTACTATAGTTAACTTACAATTTCTCTAAAAAATTATCCTATAGTTAACCTACAATTTATCCATAAAATTGTATTATAGTTAACCTAAAATTTCTCCACAAAATTTCCCTATAGTTTTATTACAAATTTTCCATAAAATTATTTTACAAATGCTATCAAATTTTCACCAAAATTTTACCTATCCTTAATTTTGAGTTTTGCTCTACCATTTTCTTTTTATAGCATAGTATCCTTATCTTAGAATAATTAAATACTATGTAACCTCCAAAGCCAATGGTTAATTTACAAAAATAAAAGGTATTTACACAAGCAAACACCTCCAAAAATATAAAGGTTTAATCAGTCAAAAAAGGTAGATACTTAAAGTCAACTAATCAAAAATAAAGACACATTTTAAAACCAGTCAACAGTCCTGACCGAACTCAGTCAAACCACCAATAAACAAATAAACTATAGCATCAACCACTGATGCTTAGCCTCCTCTAGGCAGGGCCTACCCTAACCACCACCCAGTGGTTATGCTATTAGAGGCACCCTCCTCTATATTAAGGCCTCACATGCTCCCATAAAGAGCATGTGGGATAATATCCTATTTAATTTTAATAAAAAAAGGGTTAATATTAGATGCCCTTAGGAAAAAAAAAGCATCAACCAAATCCTAATGGTTATAGCTAACCAAACACATCACATGGAAAACATGGATAGGCCAACCAAATCTGAGTTGCAGGTAGAATTCAAAGATAATGAAGGGCTCAACCAACTTTGGAGGGCTTATACAAGTACCTAAAAACTTGGATATTAGATTTTATGTGCTAAGAACCTAATAAACCATGTTTATTCCACCACACCATGTGTGTGGGATAAACATTAGAAGATTTTAAAAAACATTTCCCTATCATAAGCTCTTTCAAACCCTAGGTAATCAATGACGAACAAGAATAGGTCAAGCTAAATAGAAAGTGCCACTTGTCAACATCCTCAGGTGTCTAGAGCTTGGTGGCCACTAGGTGGCTAGACCTCGACCACCAACCATGGTCGAAATGCTAAGGGATCCTAGCTACCTTTAAGCCACATGTTATATTGAGCACATCCCATTTAGGACTATGCTAGTGAAAGACCATGAAGACCTTCCACCTGAGCATATCTATCGCTAAATAGTGTGCCATGGTAGCTTAGGGGTGAGCACAAATGTCATCAAAACTTACCAAAAAATAACATAGAGGATCTAAAATATGTATATAAACTTATTAGATCATCGAAGAATGATTTTAATCATCCAAGAGTGAAGAAAACAAGCTTATACTGAGAGGGGGAAGTGAATAGTATAAGACCACTTTTTACTTTTCTTTGCTAAAAAATATTAACCAATACAATAAATGGCAATATAAATAGCAGTAACCAAATCAATTCATAAATCATCACACATAGTAGAGACCAATTTAACGTGGTTCACCCAATGTGGGCTACTCCACAAAGAAAATATTTCACTAAAATTTTCTCAACAAATATCTTGGGAAAATTTTACCTATTACAATATTTATGTACCTCTATCCAAAGGAGACACCAATCCCCTAATCATGTTTGTGGATCTCTATCCATAGGAGACACCAATCTCCTTAGCTGGTTTATGGATATCTATCCTAGGAGAACTCCTTTCTCCTTTGCTCTGGCTGATGATCTTATAGAAGAATTGTTACCTCCACTGCACTGGCTAATGGACCTCTATCCACTGGAGATTGTCATCCTCTATACTGTATCACCTACAAATATTGCTCTCAAATCTATGTCAAATCTACACTAAACACAGTCCTTCAGTCTAGCACAAATTTTCTCAATCTTTGTCTCTGGTCTAGCACAAACCTATCCTCAAATCTGCATCAAAATCTATCCTCAAATTTGCACTAAACATAGTCCTTCGATCTACCACAAATATGTCCTCAATATCTATCCTCAAGCCTTAACACAAAGCTTGAATTAATCACAAATCAACTCTGTTGGATCTACCCTAAATCTTAACTGAAGGTTTGAACAAATCAATCAATCAACTCTACTCACAAGTCTTCTCAAAGACTTGTCTCAAATCTGCCTTGTAAGCTTCCACAAAATCTCACACTAATCTATCCACAAGTCCTCTCTAGAAATTTTTCAATCTACTCAATAATATCTATCTTTAAATTTGTATTGTAAGCTTCCACAAAAGCTCACACAAATATGTCCACAAGTCTTCTCAAATACTTACCTCAAATCTGCTCAACAAGACCTTACTAGAACATGTCCAATCTACTCTCAATATTTGTATTAAAATCTATATTGTAAGCTTCCAAAAAAGCTCACAACAATATGTCCATAAGTATTATCAAAGACTTACCTCAAATCTTCTCAACAAGTCCTTACTAGAACTTGTCCAATATGCTCTCAATCTCTGTCCTCAAATCTATATTGTAAGTGATGAGTGTCATCTAATCCTTCACCATTTAATCAATATGTGTCAAATCCAGAGTGGTGTCCATGGTTGTATATGAGAGTAGGGTATAACAGACTATTATTCAGATCCTTTAGTTCATAGCTCTTATTGATGGGATAGTTAGTATTGGGGTGTTTGGTTTTCCTATGAATGTAGTAAAAATGCTAAAATACTGCCTGTGACGAAAACATAAATGATCCTAAGTTATGAAAACTAAATAAAAATGCATGGAAATAAAGAAAATCCACTCTTACTGCAGAAAATAAAATCTATACTACTGAAGACTGAGAATTACAAATTGAAATGGCTGAAAGTAAATCGAATTCCTAATGAAATCATCACACATTTTGTAGGAAAGATAACAAAATTGAAATGTTTATAATTGCAAAACCTAATGTCAATAGAAATTCTGGAAATGCTGCAAATCTGAAATGTGTTAAAAATAGAAAGAAAGATTTGATCTATGCAATAACCTAAGAAAATTATAGAACCTGTCAGTTTCCTACTGTCCTGCTGCAACCATAATAAGCAGAATTCTGCCAGAAGAAAAGTCCTCCTCTGGGCCTGGAAGTGGCCCTTGATTCTAGCACCAAAGGAGGCAAGTAAAACATTTCTAAGCTGAATAACTATTCACACTTAACTCAGAATAATACATGAATAATGATGCACTCTTTTATTTCATCAAAACAACATTACAGTAATGCAGGGAAAACCTGTAGAATACTGAATTACTGCAGCAAATTATAGAAAATCTGATTTATGCTACTCACACCTATTTTCTACTTCTTCTCCTCTATATGGCTCAACCAAATGGGAGCGCTTATTTATTCTAAACAAAACATCTTGCAGATAAGTTTTATAGCTATAATTTAGGTTTGTTACAACAGTTTTAGTCCAGGTCTTCTCTTGAATCCAGGGTTTGAACCCTTCAATCCTTATCCTCTTGTAGTGCTGGAGCGTTCCCAATTGAGGAATAATGTATATTTGGATAAGGGATCTCTTTAAATAGCTCAACCACCATTTTATCCTTCTTTCAACAACATATTTGAGCAGTTTAGACTATCTGTGCTCATTCCGGAGTTGTTCCAGAATATTAGGTGGTAGAATAGGAAAATTGTTGTGTTGTCTTCAAAGGTTTGTATGACTGGTTGTAGCGGTAGATATGGCTTATTTGGACACCTAGGAGACTAGTTCCATCCTTTATTTGAGTTGGGGCAAAAAAATTCCATGCCATGCCATAGAAATACAACTGGTTGGAATTTGTATGACAAAGTCCAGTCTATCCTGCATAGTTTTCATCCTGACAGCTTTTTTTGTGCTAACAGTTAATTTAAACAGGTGTATAATGGTGGAATACATTGTGGAAGACTATAAAACTTACACACAAATTGCCTAAAGATAATAATATCCTAATTAATGCAGAATTATAATCATATTTCAGCAAAAACATGAATAAAGCAGTAAAAACAGAGTATTTGCAGTTTCCTATTTCTCATGCAAATATTACTACATAATGCATAATTATCCAAAATTAACATGAATCCACATCACAAATAATGCCAAATGAGTCTTAAAAGTATTCAAAATAAGTCTTTGAATGTGGCAATTCAGTGCCTCATCATTCCCCCCAGCCTAATTCAATGCATGTCCTCATGCATTTTGTTCTGCAAGAAGGGCACATAAATCCACATCCAGGTATTGTTCCTTATATGGCCATACTTTGATGAAGGGTGAATAATATCCCCTATGATTTTTGATTTCCTAGATCCATCCTTGAAATTGATCTTCCTCCTATGAATCACTATCAAAGAAACATGGTACAGGTGTAATGATGGTAGGCATTCTATATCTGAGGCCAATCCATTGATCCTTGAGCTCATATATTATCTGTATGATGCTGACATCCCTTCGTCTTGACCAAAGCAGATTATTGGGTGAGATGGGTTCTCTCTTTCGGAGAGATATATGCAGTTCAACCCATCTACCTTTGCAGGCTGACAAAGCATTAGGAAATGATACTGAACAGTATTCTTGAAAATTATTTATACCATCCTGTAAATTTTTTAGATATAACTTCTTCACTTTGTCATCCCTCATCAATGTAAAATTTTCATTGGTGGTAGTTTTGTGGTTATGATGAATCGGTCTGAGAAGCAAAACAACCTGTAACTCCAAGGCCTTGTTGGCCTTCTTCTGTTCTTCCCAGTAGACCTAATTTTGTAGAGTTTACTGAAACGCCCTCAATTGAACATCTCCAGTGAAAATGTGGGGAAGGAAAATTACTTCTGATGGCAGAAGGAATCTGTGGAGAAACAATTCACACAACAAATTTTTATATTCTGTAGTGCTTTCCTAGAAAACTTCTACAAATTCTTCAGTTGTTTCAACTGTGTCTGTCAAGCCAGAGGCAATCCTCATGATTTGCCAACACAGGTACTTTTCCTTCAAAATTAGGCTATAAAACCTAGGAGGCCTTTTGCATTGTACTAGACATTCAGCAATTTGGCACATACTTTGAATTTTTCCCTTCAATTTATTGACTTCAAAAGTTTTCTGTTCCACTTCCTTCTCAAGGTTCTTCTGAGATACAACTTTCTCTTCCAGTTGTTGACATTTATTCATCCAGAAGGTCACATCCTCAGTGTATTTGACAAGTGAGATTGTATCAGGAGGTCTAACAATAGGTGACATTTGGGAAACAATCTCCACTTGTACACCAACATCCATAGTTTCTATCACAGTGTTATCTGTTTGTGTCTCTGTTTCAACCAACTCAATTTTAGAAACGGCCTTTTGTGGGGATGACTGAGTAATTACCTATGCTAGAAATATTGAACCTGCTTCTGCTGGTGAGGTGATTGCTATGGAGTCTTTAGACATTTGCACAACTGCCTCTACGGGTTCATTTTCTGAACTCTGTTGAGTGTGCTGTGGTATCTCCGTTGCTTTTGATGCTTCAGCAACTGACCTTTTCTCTATAGTGTCTGCCAGATTAACCAACATATTTTCCAATTCATTCCCCAAATCTGTTTGAGAGGGTTGTTCTAAAATTGCCAGTCTATTTTTTATAGTTTCAATTTCTTGCCACAGTTTGGCAATGACATTATCCTTTTCTTTTAAATTGGCCTCATTCTTTTCAATCCAACCCATTTGAGTTTTAATCACACTCTTTGCTGCATGAAGTTGTGTTTCAATATCAACTGCTTCCTCTTCTTCTGAACTTGAATTACTTGCTTTCTCTGCCCCTGTTTCTACATCTTCATCAGTATCAGGGTAATCAACTAGAGATTCCCACTGATTGGGAATAAATGCATCCTCTTGTGTTTCCTCTATATTGATATGTTCCTTAGAATCAGAGGAATAAGTATGAGTCATGGATGGTACTATTTTTGCTTCAATATTTTCTTGTTGCACATTACCTTCTATTGCTTGAACATCAATATTTTGTTTCATGTTCTTTCTTGTTTGCACATTAATACCCCCTTGCAATCTTGAGGACCTCCTCAATTTCGGGACAGATGGCCCTTTCCTCCTTTTAGTACTAATTTCAAATTTTCTATCTTGTAGAATAGAAGGTTCCCCTACCTCAGAATTGTGATGTTTTTGTGCACAGGTAATTTTTTGCTTTCGTTCAGCATGACGTTGTGTTCTAGTTTTTGCAGAGGGAGGTTCTTCAGGAGATTAAGGAGTTTCCCTAGTTGAGGTGCTAGGTGTAGAAGTGGAATTAGGGTTAGGTGCTTCTGTTTCCTATTCAGAATGTTCACCAACTTCCTCTGTAGCAATTTCATCCCAGGCTCAAAAAAAATAGGTAAAACTTCTAGGATGACCCCTAAAATGGTATTTACATATCATTTTGATCAACCCATGGTGCTTTAGATATCCCCTTCCTGCTTGATATTTCTAAGACATGTTGGTCAATTCCTGGTATAAGTATTGGGGCAAATTGACTTTAAGCTCAGGGTTTTCATGGCCAAAACGGAGATGAGTTAATATTTTCATGTGGCAGCTAGAAAGAACAGGATATTGACCATCACAGGTAATAAATCGAATAACCCAGACAATGACCTCATCCCACGGGGTTTGCAAGCTAGACCATTTAACTCCTTTGCATATGCCATTACTCATTATATATTCTATTGGTCTATCATTGTTGCCCCTAAACTGATTAATGAGGTCTACGAGGGTATTCTTTCTAGACTTATTTATAAGAATTCCTTCAAGAGGTAGCTCTGTAATTTCACTGAGAATTTGAGGGCTTACCTGGATCGTCATTCCATTAATTTGTACTCGATTTCACCTGAAAGTTCTAGCGAATTCGATGGTGAGCCCTTCTGAATGTCCTTCAAATTTTTGTAAGAATGGCAGGAATCCTCCTTCGACAAAAATTTACAGGCATTCTGAATCTCTCCGTAAATATTCAATGTTGTCTGGTTCAATGTAATTTTTATAACCCACCATCCTGTCTGGTTCTTTGCTAGCTTCTCCCAATACACCCCTACTGTGGGAAATTTTTGTTCACCGCTATCAATTCTGGAATGGAAGGAATGAGTTTCAAAGTTGGTAGATACATGCATGGAAAAATAATGATGCATGGACATGTGACGTGAAGTAAATCTGGAAGGTGGTAGCACCCAATTAATAATGTGCTTCTCCTCATATGATCTCGGAAAATGTGGTGATGTGGTCTATATGCAAACTAAAAACTGCCTCATGATCACCTTCTTAAAACATGTGCCACCTTATGACATTATAAATTGTGATGTGGCGTAGTTCCCCAAATCTTATGACGCTGATGTAAGCGTAGAAATATCATGTCACGTGCTTCTGGAGTTAACTTATTCCTGAGTAGAGTATTTTAGAGTAGGCTTCTTTTATCTCTTAAGAACTCATTGGAATTAAATGCATGTGTTTATGCTAACTAAGGATTCCATACATTATTTAATACATATTTACAAGATTAAAAAGGAAAGCACATACCTGAAAAAACTTTTCTATCCATATTTTGTACAAATGTTGATTTCCAACTGTTTTTGCATTTACAGAGTGCAATTAGAACAAAATTGTCTCAAAACAGACGAATAAAAAAATTGTGAATGGAATGAGGGGGAATGGAAAGGAGATGGAATGATGATGGGAGAGAGTGGAAAGGATATGGAATGATGATGGGAGAGAGTGGAAAGGAGATGGAATGATGATGAGGAAAAATGGATGGAACGTTAGTGGATAGTAGGCAATCATGCCAGCGAACTGGTTTTCATGAGAGCCAAATTCAGATGTGCCTCAAAGAGGTTTTTACATTCTGATTTATTCATTTTTTTTATTTTTTCTTTTATTTTTTTTAGACATCACTTGATTGAGTTGGTTTTAGAAGCAATGGTTGCTTCCAATACCATTACATCCATGTTTCCCACTTGTTTGAGAAATTCTTCCTTTGTTAACGACTTATGATACACACGGAGACGATGACCGTTAACCACCATATTTCTTCTTGAATCATCAATTGGTGAAAGATGCACAACTCCATTGGTGAACACTTCCTCAATTTCATAAGGTCCAAGCCACCATGTCTGCAGCTTTCCAGGATGATCTTTATATCGTGAGTCAAACAACAAAGCCCAGTTGCCTTGTTGAAATTTTTGTTGTTTGATATGACTATCATGCCACAATTTTTGTTGTTCCTAGATCACCTCGGTCTGGTGCAATGCATCTCTCCATAATTCATCCAACGCATTGAGCTGCAGAATCCGATATGTTTGTTCCTGTGACAAATCAATTCCCACTTCCATAGCAGTTCGAAGAGTTAGTAGTTCAAATTCAATTGGCAACAAAATATTTTTGCCATAAACTAATTCATAAGGAGTAAGTCCAGTAGTGGATTTCCAGGTTGTGTTGTAGGCCCAAATTGCTTCAGGAAATTTATCCACCCAATTCCTCCTATGGGCTGCTATAGTTTTGGTCAAAATCCTTTCTAACTCTCTATTTGTCACTTCAACTTGGCCATTGGCTTGTGGATGATAAGGTGAGGATTTTTTATGTTTGATTTCATATAGTTGTGTAAAATCTTCCACAACTTTTGAAGTAAAATTAGGTCCTTGGTTAGTGGTGATAGAATGGGGAATTCCAAATCGCAAAAAAAATTGTGAATACAAAAAATCAGCAACTTTCTCCTCTCGGGCATGTTTGAAAGCACGGGCTTATACCCATTTGGTTACATAATCAGTGCATACAAGGATGTGTAATTTCCCTTGGGAAGGAGGATCAATGGGTCCTACAAAATCTAAACCCCATCTCTCAAATGGTTCTGTACCTAATTGAGGTTGTCAAGGCATTTCACTAGTAAAGGTAGGTTTACCCATTCTCTGGCATGCATCACAATTTCTCACATACCTTTTCACATATTTGTGCAGAGATGGCCAATAGTAACTAGCACCCAAAATATTTTGAATGGTAGTTTTTACTGAATAATGTCCCCCTGATGGTTCATCATGAATTAGGAAATGCATCCTCAACCAACTCTGTTGTATCTGCATTAGGTAACCTTGACAGAAAATCTGCCACCACATTAGACTTCCCTGGCTTATTAACTATAGTAATATCAAATTCCTGTAGTAATATTAGCCATCGAATAATTCATGAACTAACCAAGGGTTTATTCATCAGATATTTTATAGCAAGCATGATCTATGTGGATGAATACCGGATATCCCGTGATATAGTGTCTAAACTTATTAATGGCATATACTACGGATAAGAATTCTTTTTCAGCTTGTGGTGTAGTTCTTTTCAGCTCCAATCAAGTTTTTACTAATGTAGTATATGGCATAATGCTGCCCATCTTCAATTTGGCCTAGCACTGCTCCAATAGAGGTATTAGAAGCATCAGTTTGAATATGGAAAGGCAGCTCCCATTTAGGCCCTCTCAGTACTGGTGGAGTGGTTAATTTGTCCTTTAAAGTTTTAAAGGAATTTTGACAATCAGCAGACCAAACAAATTCAGAATCCTTTGTTAATAATGCAAACATTGGATTAGCAATGGTACTGAAATTGTGTTGAGCAAGGTGCAGCAACAGTATTGTCATTGTTGTCAACACAGTCAGATAGATCTGGTGTTTCAGTGGACAAGAAGTTCAAAAGCTATTCAGATGAAGAAGACAGGAGTTCAAAGGTTATTCAGAGTATGGACAGTGAGTCTCCAAGAAGACCATAGTTGCCCATTTGCAAAAGATCAAAGAAAAAGACAAGTAAGAAAAGTGTCGTGATATCGCGACATATACAACAGGCAAGAAAAACTGTCGTGATTTCGCGACATGTTGGAGGAGAGAGAAAAAGCTTGAAAAACTGTCATGATTTCGCGACATGTTGGAGGAGAGAGAAAAAGCTGGAAAAACTGTCACGATTTTGTGACATGTTGGAAGAGAGAGAAAAAGCTAGAAAAACTGTCACGATTTCGCGACATGTTGGAAGAGAGAGAAAAAGCAGGAAAAACTATCGTGATTTCGTGACATGTTGGAAGAGAGAGAAGAAGAAAGAAAAACTGTCGCGATTTCGTGACATGTTGCAAGGAAGGTTGTACGGACGAAAAAGTGTCACAATTTTGTGACATATTGCAAGGAAGGTTGTACGGACGAAAAAGTGTCGCGATTTCATGACATATTGCAAGGAAGGTTGTACGGATGAAAAAGTGTCATGATTTTGCGACATGTTGCAGGAGAGAGAAAAAGGTGTTACGATTTCGTGACATGTTTCATTTTTGCGGTCCAAAGCGAAGAGAATGAGGAGAGAGAAAAAGGTGTCACGATTTCGTGACATGTTTCATTTTTGCGGTCCAAAGCGAAGAGAATGAGGAGAGAGAAAAAGGTGTCACGATTTCGTGACATGTTTCATTTTCACGGTCCAAAGCGAAGAGAATGAGGAGAGAGAAAAAGGTGTCACGATTTCGTGACATGTTTCATTTTCGCGGTCCAAAGCGAAGAGAAAGAGGAGAGAGAAAAAGGTGTCATGATTTTGCGACATGTTTCATTTTCGTGGTCCAAAGCGAAGAGAAAGAGGAGAGAGAAAAAGGTGTCGTGATTTCGCGACATATGACAAGAGAAAGAGCTAAGGAGAAAAAGTGTCGTGATATCACGACATGTCGGGTTTTCGCGACCCGAAGGCAAAGAGGAAGCACAAGGAGAAAAAGTGTCATGATATCGCGACATGTCGGGTTTTCACGACCCGAAGGCAAAGAGAAAGCGCAAGGAGAAAAAGTGTCGCGATATCGCGACATGTCGAGTTTTCGCGACCCGAAGGCAAAGAGAAAGCACAAGGAGAAAAAGTGTCATGATATCGCGACATGTCATATTTTCACGACTAAAGGAGGAGAGAGAAAGTAAGAAGGCAGAAGTGTCATGATTTCACGACAAAAGTAAAGAAGGAGAGTACGGAAGAAAAAGTGTAGCGATATCGCTACATGTTGTATTCTCGCGGGCCAAAGCTAAGAGAAAGCGTACGGAGGAAAAAGTGTATATTACATTTATTCAGGCCAAAGTAAAAACAAAAAAAAGCAATTTCCTACATGTTGTATTCTCACGGGCCAAAGCTAAGAGAAAGTGTACGGAGGCGAAAGTGTCGTGATATCATGACATGTTGTGTTTTCATGGCAATAGCAACAAAAGAGTTACAGAGGCAGTTGAAGCCGATGAAGACCGATGTTAGCCGATGAAGATTAGGGTTTGCAGCCAACGAAGATTAGGGTTTGCAGTCGACAAAGATTAGGGTTTGCAACCGACTGAGAATAGGGTTTACAGCCGACTAAGATTAGGTTTTTGATCTTGAAAATATTGTTATAAAAGGAAGGTTGTTTGAAGAGTTGAGATGTGTTGAGAAGTGTGAAGTTCGGAGATAGGGCATAGAGTGCAAAGTTCGGTCGTAGTGTGCAGTGTGCAAGTCATCGAATTTGTGTCGAAGTGTGAAATGTGGTTGTAAGAGCGTAGAAAGCGTAGAAGCGATGAGATGATGGCAAAGTGCGCATAGTGAGCGAAGAAGTCATGTCAAATTATCCTAAGTGCATCTGTGAGTGCGCAGAGAGAGCAGAGTGTGCAAAAGGGAGAAGATGATCATGAGGATTGATTGTAGTGAAGTAGAGTGTGCGAAGTGATTGTGCAAAGAAGCAAGGTGCACAGAGACATGAGAATGCAAAGGTGAAGTAGACCAGTCAGGGTCTTGTAAAAGCGAAGGTATCTTACTGTTAAACCCATAGATTCAAATTGAAGTCCAGGTTGGTGCTTGGCATTAGGAGTTGGTGCTCCTTCCAGTTGGTGCTGGTAAATCAGGGGTTGGTGCTCCTTCCAATTGGTGCTGGTAAATCAGGGGTTGGTGCTCCTTCCAGTTGGTGCTAGTAAATCAGGGGTTGGTGCTCCTTCCAATTGGTGTTGGTAAATTAGGGGTTGGTGCTCCTTCCATTTGGTGCTGGTAAATCAGGGGTTGGTGCTCCTTCTAGTTGGTGTTGGTAAATTGATTGTAAAGTTGTTGCTTTGCAAAGGCTAGATTTGGATGGTAGTCCAAGTAGTCATTCTTGAGGAGTAGCCAATTTGGTGAACCTCGTTAAAATCTTGTGTTGTGTGATGTTCTCTTGTGATACTTGCTTTATCTGGTTTTAAGGTTTCTTTATTTCAGTTTTAAGAGCTATAAATTCAAGTTTAAAGAACTACACTGATTCACCCCCCTCTCAGTGCCATTGTAAGACTAAAAATTGGTATCAGAGCCAAGTTCCCTTCTCAAGCTAAATCAGCTAGGGTTGATCTTGGATTAGTATGCAATGGGTAAGAAGAATAGATCCTCCTCCAAAAGGATATCTCAGTCAGTTTTAGTTCCTATGGAAGAGAAAATTGAACTAGAAAAGGTTGAAGGAGTGAATTCTAAAGTATGTGATGAAGGTGAGTTGATCGTTGTACTTAAAGAGTTGAATATAAAACTATCCAAGAAGTTGGAAAAATATGGGGATATTATTGAAGATCTCCTCTTACAAATTCAAAAAGCCAAGAAAATAGAAGAAGCCTTGAAGTCACGCCTGGATGATAAAGACGATGTATGTAGCAAACATGAAGAGGAATCTAACAAAGTTATTAGTGATCTAAAGCTGCAAGTAGAAGAGTCCAAAAGGATTGAAGAAACACTCAGGTCATAGATCAATGAGAAAGAGATTGGTTGCTGCAAACAAGAGGAAGAGATTGCTTTATTGAAGAAACAACTAGAAGAGGCCAATACAAATCTCAAATTCGAGAAGAGCACAGAGTTGCTAGATAAAATGATAAGCCAACAAAGAAGCTCCACGGATAAGCATGGTCTTGGATATGAAGCTGAACAACCTTCATCTTCCAACTCTATAGAGAAGAAGAAGTTCACTATTGAAGGATCGAAGCAAGAAAATTTTGAAGTTGAATCTTCAAAAGGAAGAAAATATCAAAGGAGATCTACAGCAAAGCAACCACAACAAAAGAGGTTCTATCACTCTCACTCTATTCATACTAATACTTTTAATGGCTATTGTTTCATATGCAACCAGTATGGTCACAAGGCAACTTATTGTGGATTGAATAATAAATCAAAGAGTTATGCTGGTAGAAATACATCTACGTATCTGAGTGAACACTATGTACAATGTTTTCAATGCAATGGTCATGGGCACATAGCAAGGTTTTGTCCAAGCACTTATGTATCTAATCTAAGGCAAAATAGTAGATTTCATCAGACGCAAAGAACGCAACACGGACAGGGAATAAATCATGTACATAGAAAGGAAAATAATCATTCATCATGGATGCACAAGAGACAACCACACAAGAGAAATGTTTGAGTTCACAAAAAGGTGCAAAACAGGGATGCAATTGAAAAATCCAAGCCCGAGTTCAAGAAAGTTTGGAGAAAGATAGAAGAAAGGAAATCGTGTCTCCTTGGACTAAAGGAGACTACTCCTCTATTGCACTAAGCAACTCCAAGTAGCACATCCTCAGGGGGAGCAATCTTAAAGTTTTATTTTAATGCTCCTATGTATTTTTTTGGGTTTCTGAGGATGAAAGGCAAGTAGTTAGGGGGAGTTGTCGTATAGTTGTCGAAGTATGTTTTCAGTTCATGTAGTTTGTGGAAGTGTCGTAAAGGGTGGTGATTAAATTGAGAGTTCTCATTATTGTAGTATTGTTATATGTCATTGTTGTATTGGTGATGGTTCTTACTGCCACTATTCAAAGTTAAGGATTATAACAGTTCAGATAATTTGGTTAGTGAAAGAATGTTGCTCTAGCCGTATATATGTGTTTCGATAAAAGTAGTGGGTATTTGAACTACACATTGATGTGAAGATTGTTAGATCTATTTTGACGTTGTGGTGAAAAATATTGAAGTTTGATCATTGATTCATGTTTAGCTCATCAAGATGAGCAACTTTGCTTTGTGAATCATACCTATCCGAGGTCCAAAAGTATGAGTTTGAGTAAGGTGCACTATAGTTGGCCGTGAAGTGGTTAACAAAATAGTGTTTTCTGATTCGAACAGTTGAAAGTAAGGTGTGACCAGTGGTGACTGTAGAAAACATAGACCAAGTTGAAAATGTAAAAAGGGATTTGGTTGGTGTTGTGATACTATGTTTGATGCTTGCACAGAGTTGACAGTAAAATTGTAGTGTTGGTACAGTGTTGGAAAAAAGTTGGTACAAGTGGGAGTCACTTGTCAATTTTGTTGACAGATGTGAAATTAGCATTTTTGAATGGAAAGCTTGAAGAAGAGGTTTATATTGAGCAGCCATATGGTTCCCAGGTTGGTGATGATCCCCACTTGGTTTGTAAGTTGAAGATATATGGCTTGAAACAGGCACCCTGAGCATAGTATCCATGGTAGCATGATTTTAGGCTAATCCCAAGGAGACTTATATGACAAGAGTAAAAAGGATTGATTGTGGTTTCTTTTTCGAAAGTGATTGGTTTAATACTTCAAGGTTTTCTGGTTTGAGAGTTGTTATTAAACCTTATTTTATAAGCATTGTTGTTGAAGCCATTAGTTGTGTGAAAAACCTGAGTTAGGGTTTGATAAGAACATGAATATCATTGTTATGTGAAGAATATTTTATAAGCATTGTTGTTGAAGCCCATTGGTTGTGCAAAGAACTTGAACTTGAGTTAGAGAAAAATAGTTTGAGTTGGTTGATACATGCTTTGACTAGGGTTTGTGATAAAGAGTTGTTCATTGAGGTGATTGGTTGAGTAGAGTTGATTAAGCCTAGTCAAGTGATTGGATGCATGTGGTTGATCAAGTTCCATAAAATAAACTTTCCTTGATTTGATTTGAGATTGAGATTTGAGAATAGAAGATATTAAGTCTCTAACAATTTTCTTTATGCTTCTATGAAGTGGATTTGATTTGAGACTGTCATTCATTGTTGAGTTCATTTTGAGTACTACTTGAGCATGATTGATTGAGCCTTTGAAGAAGGCCTTTGGGAAATATTTGAGGACAATGCTGGGATAGATTTGAGGACAGTGTTGGGATAGGTTTCTAGAGCAGATTTGGGCAAGTTCTTGGTGAGATTACTAGAGAAGATTTGGGCAAGTTCTTGGTGAGCTTGTTAGACCAAATTTGGACAGGTTCTGTGTGAGCTTGTTATTCAACATTGGACAAGTTCTATGTGAGCTTGTTAAGCAGGTTCTATGTGAGCCTATTGAGAAGGTTCTTAGTGAGCCCATTAACAGAGCTTTGGAGGTGATAGAGTACAGAGAGATAGAGTCTTCTATAATATCAAGGGTACTATGGAGTATGGGTTATGATATCCGAAAGGTAAAGACTTCACCCTTATTTCGTATTCAGATGCAGATTGGGTAGGATGTGTCGATGACAGAAAGAGTACCAGTGGAGGTGCATTCTATCTTGGAGACAGATTGGTCGAGTGGTCAAACTTCCCAAGAATTGACTAGCCATAGGGAACACATTTTTAGGGGGAGCATCTAAGTATTTGATTATATTTTTGCTCATGATCATGATTTTTGCTAAGTGTAATCAATTTTGCCTAAGAATGTTGTGCATGGACTCAGGGGGAGTCTGCAATAGCCCTTTGGTATTATTGTCAAAGGGGGAGAAGAATTACAAGAAATTGCACGTGTTGCCAACAATTCCAAAGGGGGAGATTTTTGAGCAAGGTGCAGCAACAATATTGTCATTGTTATCAACACAGTCAGATAGATCTGGTGTTTCAGTGGACAGGAAGTTCAAAAGCTATTCAGGTGAAGAAGATAGGAGTTCAAAGGTTATTCAGAGTATGTACAGTGAGTTTTCAAGAAGACCATAGTTGCCCATTTGCAAAAGATCAAAGAAAAAGACAAGTAAGAAAAGTGTCGCGATATCATGACATATACAACAGGCAAGAAAAACTGTCATGATTTCACGACATGTTGGAGGAGAGAGAAAAAGCTGGAAAAACTATCATGATTTTGTGACATGTTGGAGGAGAGAGAAAAAGCTTGAAAAACTATCGTGATTTCGCGACATGTTGGAGGAGAGAGAAAAAGCTGGAAAAACTATCACGATTTCACGACATGTTGGAAGAGAGAGAAGAAGCAAGAAAAACTGTCATGATTTCACGACATGTTGGAAGAGAGATAAGAAGAAAGAAAAACTATCACGATTTCACGACATATTGCAAGGAAAGGTTGTACGGATGAAAAAGTGTCGTGATTTTGCGACATATTGCAAGGAAGGTTGTACGGACGAAAAAGTGTCACGATTTCACGACATATTGCAAGGAAGGTTGTACAGACGAAAAAGTGTCAAGATTTTGCGATATGTTACAGGAGAGAGAAAAAGGTGTCACGATTTCGTGACATGTTTCATTTTCGCGGTCCAAAGCAAAGAGAATGAGGAGAGAGAAAAAGATGTCACAATTTTGAGACATGTTTCATTTTTGCGGTCCAAAGCGAAGAGAATGAGGAGAGAGAAAAAGGTGTCACGATTTTGTGATATGTTTCATTTTCGCGGTCCAAAGCGAAGAGAATGAGGAGAGAGAAAAAGGTGTCACGATTTCGTGACATGTTTCATTTTTGCGATCCAAAGAGAAGAGAAAGAGGAGAGATAAAAAGGTGTCGTGATTTCACGACATGTTTCATTTTTGTGGTCCAAAGCGAAGAGAAAGATGAGAGAAAAAAATGTGTCATGATTTCATGGCATATGATAAGAGAAAGAGCTAAGGAGAAAAAGTGTTGCGATATCGTGACATGTCGGGTTTTCACGACCCGAAGGCAAAGAGGAAGCGCAAGGAGAAAAAGTGTCGCAATATTGCGACATGTCGGGTTTTCGCGACCCGAAGGCAAAGAGAAAGTGCAAGGAGAAAAAGTGTCGCGATATCATGACATGTCGGTTTTTCACGACCCGAAGGCAAAGAGAAAGCGCAAGGAGAAAAAGTGTCGCGATATCGCGACATGTCGGGTTTTTATGACCCAAAGGCAAAGAGAAAGCACAAGGAGAAAAATGTGTCATGATATCGCGACATGTCGTATTTTCATGACTAAAGGAGGAGAGAGAAAGTAA
Source organism: Wollemia nobilis (assembly GCA_028583015.1). NCBI lineage: Eukaryota > Viridiplantae > Streptophyta > Pinopsida > Araucariales > Araucariaceae > Wollemia > Wollemia nobilis. Next base: position 23,430,929 of record JAQPPZ010017235.1, read on the forward strand.
GAAGGCAGAAGTGTCACGATTTCATGACAAACGTAAAGAAGGAGAGTATGAAAGAAAAAGTGTAGCGATATCGCTACATGTTGTATTCTCGCGGGCCAAAGCTAAGAGAAAGCGTACAAAGGAAAAAGTGTAGCGATATCGCTACATGTATTCTAATGGGCCAAAGTTAAGAGAAAGCGTACGAAAGAAAAAATGTAGCGATTTCACTGTATTCTCGCGGGCCAAATCTAAGAGAAAGTGTACAGAGGCGAAAGTGTTGCGATATCACGACATGTTGTTTTTTCGCGATAATAGCAACAGAAGAGTTATAGAGGTAGTTGAAGCTGACGAAGACCGATGTTAGCTGATGAAGATTAGGATTTATAGCCAACAAATATTAGGGTTTGCAGCCGACAAAGATTAGGGTTTGCAACCGACTGAGAACAGGGTTTACAGCCGACTAAGATTAGGTTTTTGATCTTGAAAATATTGTTATAAAAGGAAGGTTGTTTGAAGAGTTGAAATGGGTTGAGAAGTGCAAAGTTCAAAGATAGGTTGCAGAGTGCGAGGTTCAGTTGCAGTGTGCAGTGTGTAAGTCATCGAATTTGTGTTGAAGTGTGAAATGTGGCCGTAAGAGCACAAAAAGCGTAGAAGCAACGAGATGATGGTGAAGTGTGCACCATGAGCGAAGAAGTCATGTCAAATTATCCTAAGTGCATCTGTGAGTGTGTATAGAGAGCAAAGTGCACAAAAGGGAGAAGACAATCATGAGGATCTATTGTAGTGAAGCAAAGTGTGCGAAGTGATTGCGCAGAGTGAGCAGAGTGTGCAGAGAATGCAAAGGTAAAGTAGACCAGTCAGGTTCTTGTAAAAGTGAAGGTATCTTACTTTTAAACCCATAGATTCAAATTGAAGTCCAGGTTGGTGCTTGGCATTAGGAGTTGGTGCTCCTTCCAGTTGGTGCTGGTAAATCAGGGGTTGGTGCTCCTTCCAGTTGGTGCTAGTAAATCAGGGGTTGGTGCTCCTTCTAGTTGGTGCTGGTAAAATAGGGGTTGGTGCTCCTTCTAGTTGGTGCTGGTAAATTAGGGGTTGGTGCTCCTTCTAGTTGGTGTTGGTAAATTGATTGTAAAGTTGTTGCTTTGCAAAGGCTAGATTTGGATGGTAGTCCAAGCAGTAATTCTTGAGGAGCAGCCAATTTGGTGAACCTCGTTAAAATATTATGTTGTGTGATGTTCTCTTGTGATACTTTCTTTACCTGGTTTTAAAGGTTTCTTTATTTTAGTTTTAAGAGCTGTATTTTCAAGTTTAAAGAACTACACTAATTCACCCCCCCTCTCAGTGCCATTGTAAGACTAACAAATTAGTAATAAATCTATGATAAAAGCCTATATGTCCTAAAAAACTTTGTACATCAGTTTGAGTTTTTGTAGGAGGAAGGGTTTTGATTACTTCTACTTTCTTGGGATCAACTTTGACTCCCTCAGCAGATATGTGGTGACCTAAAACAATATCTTCTTCCATCATCAAAAAACATTTTTCTGGATTGAGTGATAGATGATATGTTTCATAGTGTATAAGAACTTTTTCAAGTTTTTCAAGGGTATACTCAAAATAATCACCAACACAGTGAAGTCATCCATGTAAATCTCTACACTCTCGTTGGTCAAATCAAAAAATATAGCTATTACAGCTATTTGAAATGTTGCGGGTGCATTACTCAAACCAAAAGGTAGAACTCTGTAAGTGAATGTTCCCCAAGGGCATGTGAAAGTTATTTTTTCCTGCTCCTCTGGTGCAACCTGGATCTGATTATAACCACTAAAACCATCAAGGAAGAAAAAAAACTTCTTACCAGCAAGAGTATCCAGCACTTGATCTATAAATGGCAATGGAAAGTGGTCTTTGTGTGTGACCTTGTTCAATTCCCTATAATCTACACACACTCTCATTTTCCCATTTTTCTTTGGAACAATGACCAATGGTGAAACCCATTTAATATCTAAAATTGGATAAATGAATCCTACATCCAACAATTTTTCAATTTCTTCTTTAACAATGTATTTTAGAGTAGGATTCAAGCATCTTTGTGGTTGTCTTACTGGTTTAACATCTTCTGTATATATCATATGTGTACATACATCAGGATGTATGCCAACCATGTCCTTGTAATTCCAAGCAAAATATTGAATATGCCTATGTACAATAGTAAACAATTTGGCTTCTTGCTCAGTAGTTAACCAACTATTAATGTTCACACACTTTTCTGGTTGTATTTCAATCTACTTGATCCTAAGAAGAATAGAATTAATAGCCTCATATTTACTACTAATTAATGTATTCAATGGACAATGATGTGGCTACAGAGTATAAAATACTCTGGACTCTGGTGTAAAGGTAATACCTGATGGAATTATTTGCATAGGACAAGTAAAAGAATTTAGAAGATGATGGTGCCACCCATGTGGCAGTGTGAAGGAGCTTTCTTGTAAATAAATGGAAGTCATAGGCTTGGCAATGTGTTCATTATCCTTCCATAACAATCGATGGATCACAATTTGGTCATCCTTAAGGCCTTCTTCATGCAGTGTTTTTACTAAGACTGATTTGTTAGTCTTACAATGACACTGAGAGGGGGGGTGAATCAGTGTAGCTCTTTAAACTTAAATTCATAGCTCTTAAAACTAAAATAATGAAACCTTAAAACCATATAAAGCAAGTATCACAAGAGAACATCACACAACACAAGATTTAACGAGGTTCACCAATGTGGCTACTCCTCAAAAATGATTTCTTGGACTACCATCCAAATCTAGCCTTTGCAAAGCAACAACTTTACAAACAATTTACCAAAGACCCACCGGAAGGAGCACCAACCTCTCGATTTATCTCGCACCAATAGAAAGGAGTACCAACCCCTGATTTACCAGCACCAACTAGAAGGAGCACCAACCCCTGATGCCAAGCACCAACTTGGACTTCAATTTTGAAACTAGAATATTGATAGTAAGATACCTTTGCTTTTGCTAGACCCTGACTGGTCTTCTTCACCTTTGCTTTCTCTGCGCACTTTGCTTTCTCTGTGCAATCACTTTGCACACTCTACTTCGCTACAGTTGAACTTCATGATTGTCTTCTCCCTTTTGTGCACTCTACTTTATTAGCAAATTTTGCACTTAGCATGATTCGACACGACTTGCTCTCTGCGCACAACGATCGTATTTCGCACTCATTCAACATGCTACTCAAATCTCCAAACAGCCCTCCTTTTATAACAGAATTTTTGTGATGAAAACCCTAATATTAGTCGGTTGTACACCCTAATCTTAGTCGGCTTTCACAACAACTGTAAACCCTAATTTTAGTCGATTGTCATCGGTCTTTGTTGGCTTCAACTCAACCATGAAAATACAACATGTCACGATATCATGAAACTTTTTCTTTCTCTCTTTCTCCTTGCTTTGGACAGCGAAAATGCAACATGTCACGCTATTGCAATACTTTTTCTCTCTCTTTTTCTCCTTTCATCGGACCATGAAAATACATGTCGCGATATCGCGACACTTTTTCTCCTTGCTCTTTCTCTTAGCTTTGGCCCGCAAAAATACAACATGTCACGATATCGCAACACTTTTGCCTCCGTACGCTTTCTCTATTCCTTTGTCATGAAAATGCGACATTGTGCGATATCATGACACTTTTGTTATTCTGCTTGTCTGCCCTTCTTGAGTTGTGAAAATACATGTCGTGATATCGCGACACTTGATTTTCTACCTTCCTATCCTTTTTGAGTCGCAAAAATGTGACATCACAAAATCGTGACACTTCTGCTTTTGAAGTCTTACTTTTTATTTTTGTCATGAAATCATGACACTTCTGCCTTCGAAGTCTTCTTCTCTGCTTTTGTCATGAAATCGTGACACTTCTGCTTTTGTACCTCACTTATTTTCTTTTATCACAAAATCATGACACTTCTGCATTCGAAGTATTCTTCTCTGCTTTTGTCATGCAATCGCGACACTTATTACACTTAGCAAAAATCATGAACATGAGCAAAAAGATAATCAAATACTTAAATGCTCCCCCTGAGAATGTGATCCCTGTAGCTAGTCAATTCTTGGAAAGTGTGACCACTCCCAATTTATTGTGAAGGTACTCAAAAACTTCCTTGGGCAATGGTTTTGTGAAGATATCTGCTACTTGCTCTGTAGTTGGAACAAAATCCAACTTAACCTCATCTTTCGCAACTTTCTCCTTCAAAAAGTGATACCTAATAGTGATGTGTTTTGTGCGTGAATGCATAACCAGATTCTTGGAGATGTTAATGGCACTGGTGTTATCACACTTAGCTGATATTGGCTCACTAAAGCTAATACCAAGATCTTTCAGGGTTTATTTCATCCACAATACCTACGTACAACATGTTGTCACTGCAATATATTTTGCCTCTGTTATCGATAAAGAAACTGGCTCTTGTTTCTTACTGTGCCACGTGACCAATCTGTCTCCAAGATAGAATGAACCTCCACTGGTACTCTTTTTATCATCTACACATCCTATCCAATCTGCATTTGAATACAAAATAAGGGTGAAGTATTTACCTTTTGGATACCATAACCCATACTCCATAGTACCCTTGAGGTATCGAAGAATCCTCTTCACTGCTATCACATGAGTCTCCTTGGGATTAGCCTTAAATTGTGCTACCATGCATACTACCTACAAAATATCTGGGTCTGGTAGTCGTCAGTACAATAAGCTTCCAATCATAGATCCGTACATGGTTTGATCAACGGTGGAGATTTGTCATCCTTGCTCAACTTGCAACCCTGTCGTCATGGGAGTGCTAACTGGCTTACAATCCTCCATTGTGAATTTTTTAACATCTCTTTTACATATTTAACTTGAAAAATAAATATGCCCTTCTTACTTTGATTAACTTGCAACCCGAGGAAATACGACAGTTCACCAATCATTGACATTTCAAATTCTTTTTGCATCTTATTTGCTAAATCTTTACATGACTCATCTTTGCTGCTTCCAAATATGATATCATCTATGTATACAACAAGAACAATAAGATGCCCATTTTCTATTTTGACATACAAATTACTATCCACCATACCTTTCTTAAACCTTTGTTGAGTGAGATAGTTGTCTAGCCTTGCATACCATGCTCGGGGTGCCTTTTTTAAGCCATATAATACTTTCTTCAACTTGCAAACCAATTTGGGATCATCACCAAGTTGGAAACCATCTAGTTGCTCAATATAAACCTCTTCTTCAAGTTTCCCATTCAAAAATGCTGATTTCACATCCATTTGATAAACTTTGAAATTCTTGTAGACTGCTAAAGCCAGAAACATTCTAATTGTCTCTAGTCTAGCTACTAGTGCAAAAGTTTCCTCAAAGTCAATGCCTTCAACTTGTGCATAACCCTTACATACCAATCTTGCTTTATTTCGACTACCTCGTCCGTCTTCATTCAATTTGTTTCGAAAAATCCATATAGTCCTGATTATATTTTTATTTGCAGGTCTAGGTACTAACTCCCAAGTTTCATTTTTCTCGATCTGATCTAATTCTTCATTTATAGCCTTCATCCAAATTTCATATTTGCTTGCGTCAGCAACATTTTTGGGCTCAATGCTGGATAATAGAGAGTAGTTACTTACTACTCTTCTTCTTGTCCGAACACCAACTTTGGGGTCTCCAATTATTTGCTCTCTAGGATGATTTTTTTGCCAGATGCCTATTTTGAATTTCTTATTTTCTTCCACTTATGAATCACAACTTAAATCATCTGAGTCAATTTTTTGTATCTTTTCCATTTCATTTTCCTCATCTCCTTCAATAACCTCTTCATAAATTGGGTAGTTCATTTCATAGCTAATTACTCGTTCTCTACCTTCATCAAATTTAACATCGACACTGTCCACAATTTTCTTTAGGCTCTTGTTGTAGCATTTGTAAGCTTTGCTTTTTGATGAATAACCAACAAAAATACCTTCATCTGCTCTATCTTCAAACTTACCAAGATTATCTTTAGTTCTTTTGATGTAGCACTTGCTGCCAAAAACTTTGAGGTATTTTGTTGTTGCCCTTTTACCGAACCACAACTCATAAAGAGTTTTGCTTTCATGTGTTCTCAGCATGTACCTATTTTGGATATACACCGCAGTATGGATTGCTTCTTTCCAAAATTTGTCTGCTACTCTGCTTTTATCCAACATATTCCATGCCATTTCCTGCACTGTCATGTTCTTCCTTTCTACTACTCCATTCTGCTGAGGTGTCTTGGCTGCTGAAAACTGACTCCTAATACCATATTTTTCACAGTACTCTGCAAACTCCTCTGAAATGAATTCTCCTCCTCTATATGATCTTAAACATTTGATCCTCTTTCCTATTTCATTCTCAACCTGGTTTTTGAAAATCTTGAACATATCAAAAGCTTCTGATTTATGCTTCAAGAAAAAAAATCCATGTCATTCTGGAATAGTCATCAATGCACAACATAAAAAAATTTTCACCATTTATGCTTTGTGTTCTCATGGGTCCACATAAATCAGTGTGTATTAGTTCCAAAGGTTTGCTTGTGTAGTACTCTTTTGTTTTGAATGTGACTCTAGTTTGCTTCCCCTTTTGGCATGAAACACAAATGTTGTTTGCAGGTTTGCTGATGGTGGGAATATCTCTCACTGCCCTTTTTGAGCTGATTTTTACTAGATTATCAAAACTAATATGATCGAGTCTCTTGTGCCACAACCAATTTTCTTCTTCCTGTCCAATAAAACAAGCTCGTTTTGAAGTCTCTGAGAGCATGTATAGGTTACCAAATGTCCTTGATCCAGTTGCTATCGATTTTCCACTATTTGTTTTTCTGACTTCACAACCCTGCTTCATAAAAACTACTTCATGACCTTTATCATAAATCTGACTTACGCTCAACAAGTTATGTTTCAAACCATCCACAAACAAGACTTCTTCTAAATTAATTTTTTTGTCACTAATTTTAACTAAACCTTTGCCAACTATCTTAGCTCCATAATTATTTCCAAACTTTACTGAACCACCTTCATATTTCTGTAACTTCTCAAATTTTTGTTTGTCACCTGTTATATGACTGAAGCATCCACTATCAAGTATCCATGATACATATTTATTCTATGCTTTAAATGTTGTTTGTATGATTAAGGATTCCTTTTCTTCCTTAAGTCACTCTTTTCCTTTCCACTCCATTTTGATAGTAGTTTTGGGCTCTTGTTTTGCCTTTCCCTTATCAGTAGCTTGTGCATGTTTTTTGAGAAGTTTTCTATTTTGTCTCATCCTATTTGGTTGAAATTTTCTTCCCTGAAACTGATTTGATGCAAATATACTTCTACAATTTCTTGCAATGTGCCCAAAATTATGACAGGTATAACATTCTACTGTATAATTCATCAGAGGAGAAAAAGCATTTCTATTGGTGAAATTCCTTGGTCTTACATTATATTTGCAGTCTAAGATTTTATTTCCATAGCCATTGCATTTAAAACAGAAACTAGAAAAGGGATAATTGAACCTGGGTGATGGTCTTTGCCATGTTGTCGTAGGAGCCATAGGTCTTCTTCTTTGATGTGTGACTGGTGAATCCATCATTGTCAATTCTCCTTTCGTGCCTGGCATTATTGCTTTCTTTTGCATGAGATGTTTTTCCTTGATCAACCTGTTTCTTATCTTCATTCTTTATGGATTCTACATTTCTGGCCTTTGATCCATTTGATGATTCTCCTTCGATGAAACCCAGAACAAATTTGATGCCTGTAGGCCTTTGGTCATTTATGATCTTATCTAGCTTCATAGAACTTTCTTCACATTTGTGATAACAACTAATTTTCTTATTCACCTCTTCTAGCTGCATTCTTAAACCAACAATCTCTTCTTCTAGCTTGCTGCAATAATCTATTTTCATGGTTATTTGTACTTCGATATCTTCAAATATTTTCTTGGATTCTTCTATCTGTACTTTCAAACTGGTTATGATTTCATTTGCATCCTCAAGCTTTCTTAAAATTTTCTTATTCTTTTTATTTTCTATCTTCCACTCTTCAAGTACAAAGATCAACTCACCTTCTAGATCTACTTCAGCCTTAGGGTTTTCACCACATACTTTAGAGTTCACTCCTTCCTTTTCTAATTTTACTTCTTCAAATGCCATGAAAAGAGCTTCACTTGTTTTCTCTTCAGAATCCTCATCGGAGCTGTCTTCTGATGAACTGGCATTCCTGGAGATGAAACTTTTCTTCTTGAAGTTGTCTTTTCTAAAATTCGTTTTCTTCTTCCAGTCACTTCTTTCTTGGTGTGATCCTTCATCATTTTTGTTCTTCTCTTTAAGTGGACACTTAGTCACAAAATGCTCAATGCCTCCACAGTTGAAACATTTAAACAATAGCTTCCCTCTATATTTTCATTTTCCCTTTTTTAGTTTTCTAACAAAGTTTGCTTCCATTTCATCTGTTGTCTCTTCTTCCTCGGACTCTTGTTTTATGTTTTTTTTTAAGGGCTTTAAAAGCTGCTTCTCTATCTGTGGGTTTAGATCTTCCTATCCTCATCTCATATGCAGTCAAATAACCATACATCTCATCTATATTGAAATAATTTAGATTTTTAGATTCTTCTATCACTGAGACTTTAGAATCAAACCTTTGAGAAAGATATCTTAGTACCTTTTTCACGACGGTAGAGTATTCAATATCCTCACCGAGTCCTCTGATCGCATTAATGATTCCATTAACTCTCAGCATATATGCCTCAATGTTTTCATCGTCATTCATTTTCAATGCTTCGAACTGAGCTCGATGTGTCTATAACTTGGCCTCCTTGATATTATCGTCTCCTTCATGAATACTCCTTAGTTTGTCCCATATCTCTTTTTCTGTATTACATCTCATGATATTTACTAGTTCACTGTCTGCTAATCCGCACATTAGAGCATTTTTTGCTTTTGAGTTATTTTCAAATAGTTTCTTTTCGTTAGCCTCTTTTGGAGGAGTGATGGGTATTGTGTATCCACTAACTACTAAATCCCAGATGTCATAACCCAAAGCACAGAGATATGTCTGCATCTTAATTCTCCAGAATGCGTAATTAGATCCATCAAACAATGGTGCTTTGTTTGATGAGAAGACTTCACCACCTGCCATTTTGTTACTTCCAAGATCACCCTAGCCGGTTAAGCTTGTACAGGAACTTAGCTCTAATACCAATTGTTAGTCTTACAATGACACTGAGAGGGGGGGTGAATAAGTGTAGATATTTAAACTTAAATTCATAGCTCTTAAAATTAAAATAATGAAACCTTAAAACTAGATAAAGAAAGTATCACAAGAGAACATCACACAACATAAGATTTAACGAAGTTCACCAATGTGGCTACTCCTCAAAAATGACTGCTTGGACTACCATCCAAATCTAGCCTTTGCAAAGAAACAACTTTACAAACAATTTATCAGCACCCACTAGAAGGAGCACCAACCCCTGATTTATCTGCACCAACAAAAAGGAGCACCAACCCCTGATTTACCAGCACCAATTGGAAGGAGTGCCAACCCTTGATGCCAAGCACCAACTTGGATTTCAATTTTGAAACTAGAAGATTGATAGTAAGATACCTTTGCTTTTGCTAGACCCTGACTGGTCTTCTTCACCTTTTCTTTCTCTATGCACTCTGCTTTCTCTGCGCAATCACTTTGCACACTCTGCTTCGCTACAGTCGAACTTCATGATCATCTTCTCCCTTTTGTGCACTCTACTTTCTTAGCAAATTTCACACTTAGCATGATTCGACATGACTTGCTCTCTGTGCACAATGACCGTATTTCTCACTTATTCAACATGTTACTCAAATCTCCAAATAGCCCTCCTTTTATAACAAAATTTTTGTGATGAAAACCCTAATCTTAGTCGACTGTACACAACAATTGTAAACCCTAATTTTAGTCGGTTGTCATCGGTATTCGTCGGCTTCAACTCAAAAAAAAAATACATGTCACGATATCATGACACTTTTTCTTTCTCTCTCTTTCTCCTTGCTTTGGATCACGAAAATGCAACATGTCACGATATCGTGACACTTTTTCTTTCTCTCTTTCTCCTTGCATTGGACCACAAAAATACAACATGTCACGATATTGCAACACTTTTTCTCCTTGTTCTTTCTCTTAGCTTTGGCCCATGAAAATACAACATGTCACGATATCGTGACACTTTCGCCTCCGTACGCTTTCTCTATTCCTTTTTCGTGAAGATGCGACATTGCGCGATATCGCAACACTTTTGTTATTCTGCCTGCCTGCCCTTCTTGAGTTGCGAAAATGCGACATGTTGCGATATCGTGACACTTTTACTTTTTTGCCTTCCTGTCCTTTTTGAGTCACAAAAATGCGACATGTCACGAAATCGTGACACTTCTACTTTTGAAGTCTTGCTTTCTACTTTTGTCATGAAATCATGACACTTCTGTCTTTGAAGTCTTCTTCTCTAATTTTGTCATGAAATCGTGACACTTCTGCTTTCATACTTCACTTCTTTGCTTTTGTTGCAAAATCATGACACTTTTGCCTTCAAAGTCTTCTTCTCTGCTTTTGTTGTGAAATCGTGACACTTCTACTTTCGTACTTTACTCTTTTGCTTTTGTCATGAAATCTTGACACTTTTGCTTTTGAAGTCTTGCTTTCTGCCTTTATCGTGAAATCATGACAGTTCTGCTTCCATACGCTTCCTCTCTTTCTTTTGTCGTGAAAATGCGACATGTCATGAAATCATGACACTTTTCAAACTTGCTTTCTCTCTCCTATTTTAGTCGCGAAAATATGACATGTCGCAAAATTGCGACACTTTTCTTACTTGTTCTCTTTCTTCGAACTTGTCGCGAAATCGTGACACTTCTTCCTGCTTTCTCTTTTTCTTCCAACATGTCACGAAATCATGACAATTTTTCCACTTGCCTTTTTCTCTTCCAACATGTCGTGAAATCACAACAGTTTTTCCTGCTTTCTCTTTCTCTTCCAACATGTCACGAAATCGTGACAGTTTTTCCACTTGTCTTTTTCTCTTCCAACATGTCGTGAAATCGTGACAGTTTTTCCTGCTTTCTCTTTCTCTTCCAACATGTCATGAAATCGTGATAGTTTTTCCACTTGTCTTTTTCTCTTCCAACATGTCACGAAATCGTGATAGTTTTTCTTGCTTTCTCTTTCTCTTCCAACATGTCGCAAAATCACGATAGTTTTTCCACTTGCCTTTTTCTCTTCCAACATGTCACGAAATCACAAAATGTTGAAAGATTGGATGTGATCCTCTTTCGGCTCTGGCGATTTGGCTTTTGGCGGGAAATTTTTTTGTGACGGCGTCTGGTGTTGCTCGAGGGACTCTGGCCCGAAGATCTTGCCTAGGGCTTTGGGGGGTTGTTTCTGCTTTCGCCTGAAGGTTCTTTAGTGGTCCCGGGAGGGCCCGATGGGGTCTCCTCCTGTTTCTCCTGCTGGGAGAAAGACCTCATATGCCGAGAAGTTGAAAGATTTTCCCTCGCCTTCCACGGACGGAGCTCAGCGGAATGCTTTTCAATCGATACTCAAGACTGTTGCCAATGGCCCAAATGCTCACCGCGTTAATGGATGCCTCCCACAATCTTCCTCCAGGCCTAAGATTGTAATAGAACCAATGCTGGTCGAAGATACAATCGTCTACCGAGCTAATCACGACTTGATCTGCAAATTCATGGGCATCCGGCCCACACTGAATTTTCTGCATACCTGGGTTCGTCAGAACTGGGAGCCACACGGTGAGTACTCTCTATGGCCTATAAGCAATGGGTATTTCATCATAAGTTTCTCTTCTTTAGCAGATAGAAACAGAGCATTTGAATCAAAAAAGAGAAACCATGGACCAGCAGGGTTATTTGTCCAACCCTGGAGAGTGGGTTTCGACCCCCGCATCGAACCCACGGCTGTCCCGGTCTGGATCCGACTGTACGCTCTCCCGATGGAGTTTTGGGGTGAGCAGGTGTTGGAATTAATAGGTAATTCCCTAGGAATATTTTTGGGAGTCTCCAAAGATACCATAGAGGGCAATCTGCTGTCTTTGCTAGAATATGTGTAGAGATGGACATTAGTCAGCCTCTACCAGCTGAGGTGGAACTTGAGCTTGCAGGAGTACCCTGGATCCAGCAGTTAGACTATGAGGCCCTACCTTTCGAGTGCCGAGTATGCCATAAGCATGGACATTTGGCAAGGTTCTGCCCAAACGTAGTGAGCACAAAAATGGAGGCTCCGAGTGGAATGCCAAACCGCCCTAGAGAGGGTAAGTCCAGTCCGGTCAATGAACCCTCTAGCAATTCTCCAGGTCCTGATGCTCAATAGGATGGCTTTGAACAGGTGAAACGAAAGAGAAACAAAAAGAAAAATGGCAAGGAGCAGTTACAGCTCAAGCCAAACAATCGGTATGAAATTTTTAAGTCATTAGTGGATCTGGAGGACCAATCTATGGAAGGAGTGGTTGGGAATGGTGAGAATGTCAACACTCCACCTCTTGTTTCTCCTTCCTTCACTCCTGTAGTAGAACAGGTGACTGTGCCAGCTGAGTACCTGCAGTCAGAGAATCCAGGGGCTTTGGTTATACACTCCCCAGCACAGCCGGCTATAAAAGATGTTACCATGGGAAATGCAGATAAAAACAGAGAAAGGCCTGCTTTAGGGATTTCCCAGGTGGAAAAGAGATCAAGAAACAATAACTCTCAAGGAGCGGGAAGAAAATCCAATAAGGAACTACTAACAACCCAAGGAGATAAGCTAATCAATGGAGGATTGGTGAGGACCATTGATTCTTACTGCTCTCAAGGTTTTCAATGATTATTCAATCTTGGAATATTAGGGGTTTAAACAGTAGAACCCATCAATCTGCTATTCAAAGACTCTTAGAAAACCGTAAAACAGATTTTTTGCTTCTTCAGGAGACCAAAATGTCTTTAGATATTATGAGTAAAACTGCTACTAAAATCTGGCGGGGAGCTGGGTATATGGACGTGGCTGCCCAAGGAGCTTCAGGTGGAATTGTTACCCTTTGGAACCCTCTGGTCTGGACTGCTTTAGAACATGTAGCTTGTAGGGGTGTACTTACTTCTCTCTTCAGAAATAACTTCAATTCTGAGCTGGTCCTTATAACCAACTTTTATGGGGCCCAAGATCTTGATGGCCAGAGGCTCCAATGGGACGTTGTTCACAACATGAGAGCATACAGGGAGTGTTATGACTGGATTATTGCAGGGGATTTTAATGCAAAATTATCTGTTCGGGACCAGGAAGGTGGCTCCCCTATTTTGGATCCAGGGGATTGGCTTCTGATTGCCCAAGTTCAGGCCTTTAATCTAGTGGACGTTCAAGGCCCTAGTGTTTTTTTCACTTGGACAAACAAGAGAAAGGAGCCACATAGCAGGAAGGTCAAGTTAGATCACTTTTTGGTCTCGGAGGAGGCTTTTGTTAAATGGACTTTTAAGTTCCAGATTTTGGAGGGCCCTATTTCGGATCATTTTCCCATTTTGCTTGAGGGAGGGACTTCGAGAGGACAGCACCATAGGCCTTTTAAATTTGAGAATTTTTGGTTACAAAAGGAGGACCTTCGACAAAAAATTTCTCATTGGTGGACAGAAGGCCGTCCACCTTTTGGGACAGCAATGTTCAAATTTCATAAACAGCTTCAATTTGTCAAATTTCAATTGAAACAGTGGAGGAAAGGAAACAAGTCGGATTTCCAGTCCCAAAGGGCCCCCTTGGTGGCTAGATGGGAGGAGGTTCAAAAATTTTTAGGGAAGGATCAATTACTGAGCAACTCAAATCTGAAGATGACGAACTGCGTAAAGCGGTTGAGGACATTGACAACCAAGAGGAGTTATACTGGAAACAGAGGGCTAGAAATACTTGGTTATTAGAGGGGGACAGAAATACCAAATTTTTTTCATCGGTCAGCTTGTGCTAGGAGACAGATGAACAATATGGAAGTTCTCAAAGATGAACATGGAAATGTCTTCGATACTATTCCTGGTATGCACTCCCATGCTATCGATTACTTTTCTAAACTTTTTAAGGAAAGTATGCAGCAAGATATTGAGGCTCGAAAGAAGTTCTTAATGTTATTCCTCCTATTATCTCTGAAGAGGACAATCAGACCCTGCTTAGACCCATTGAAAGGGATGAACTGAGAAATGTGGTCTTTGGTATGAGTACTTGAAAATCTCCTGGTCCAGATGGCTTTCCTATTGAATTTTTTAGGCTTTACGGGATACCTTGGAGGAGGATGTTCTGGCTGTTACTGAGGAATCCAGATCCAATCGAAGAATGCTCAGGGCGATCAATCACACCTTCATTGCTTTAATTCCAAAAGGGGAAGCGGGGACTCATATCTCTGATTTCAGGCCTATTGCTTTATGCAATGTGATTTACAAAATCATCACTAAGATAATGGCTGAGAGGCTTAAACCCCTTCTTCATAGCATCATTTCTCCTGAACAGGGGGGCTTTGTTGAGGGAAGACAAATATTGGATGGGGTGGTTTTGGCCCAGGAGGCCATCCATTCAATGCAAACTTCGGGCAACAAAGGCATGTTCATTAAACTGGATATGTCCAAGGCTTATGACCGGGTGGAGTGGTGCTTCTTGTCGAAAATGCTGGCTGCCTTTGGCTTCTCTCAGGAATGGATTGATTGGGTTATGAGTTGTGTTTCTTCTCCCTCTTTTTCTGTTCTCATTAAGGGCCTTCCCTCGCTTCCTTTCGGCGCCTCCCGTGGGCTCCGCCAGGGAGACCCTTGTTCTCCCTATCTCTTCCTTCTCTTGGCTGAAGGTTTGGGCAGACTATTTTTGAGGAGAAGGCAACAAGGTCTGCTTTCTGGTATCAAGGTTGGGGAGGAAACTCTGACTCACTTGCAATTTGTGGATGATACGGGTCTGGTTGGTGCGGCCACTCTTCGGGAAGCTAGAGGAATCAGAGATACTTTGAATTTCTACCTAAGGGCTTCAAATCGGGTTCTAAATGTCAGGAAGTCCAAAGTGGTCTTTTTCAATCTCGACCAACGGCTTCAGGAGCGCGTTATTGAGATCCTGGGCTTCACAAGGACTTCTCTTCCAATTGTTTACCTAGGCGTTCCCCTTCATTTCAAAAAGTTAAATATTGACATTTGGAAGAACCTGTTAGCAGGCATCAAAGACAGAATGAATCATTGGGCCCATAAATGGCTAAGCTACGGGGGTAGATTAACCTTCCTGAAATCGGTTATTCGGAGCTTTGCCGATCTATAAATTCTCAATACTGGCTGCCCCTCATACCATCTGGAAAGAGCTGGACAAAATGGCTAGAAGATTTTTATGGGAAGGCGCAAAAGGGAAGAAAAAATGGGCCTTGGTTGGGTGGGACAAAGTTACCCAGCCTAAGGATAAAGGAGGGCTGGGCTTGAGAAGTTCTATGCTTAATAACAGAGCTTTGGCTGGAAAACTGTATTGGAGGTGGATTTCTCAGCCATCCTCTCTCTTCAACAGAATTCTTTCCAGTAAATATTTGGGGCATGTTCATCCCAATGAGGTGGGTCGCTTTCCCTTGGAAGGTCCTGTTTCCTTAGTGTGGCAGACTTTCAAGCTTGGGTCCCAGATTATCAAAGATCAATTATTCTGGAAAGTGGGGAAAGGAGACAAGGCTCATTTCTGGACTGACTCTTGGGACCAGCATCCGCCCATTATTGTTATGTTCCCTGAGCTACAACCTATCATGACCGCCTTAGAAGCCCAGGGTTGGATCCTTATTGATAATTATCTTCTTACCAGTCATTTGGGGGGGTATACTTTTAAAAAGTTTAAGCGATGGGAGGAGTGGCCAATTACTGTCTCTCCGGAGTTGGCGCCTATCCTGCAAAAAATCTTGTCAGAAAGGTTCCTCACGGGGAAGGAGGAGGAAGATGAATTAGCCTGGGGCTTTGGAAGCCTTGGGGTCTACTCAGTTAAGGCTGGATATGAAGAGATCCTCCCTGAGCCTCCCCCACACTCTTTTTCGGTTCAGCATTGGAGAAGGATTTGGCATTCAAAGGGTTGGCCAAAAGTGAATTTCTTCGCTTGGCAACTTATGCATAATGGTCTTCTCACCTTTGACAATCTCAGACGTAGGGGTTTCAATGGCCCCTCTCAATGTGCTTTATGCCTCCAACATGAGGAAACTCTGGACCATTTGTTTTTTGAGTGTCCTTTTACTCATCGATTTGGGAACGCTGGTTCTCTCAATTTAAACTCCGGGCTAATGGTGTTCTCAACCGTACCAATATTTGGGAAAAATGGAAATGGGGCTGGTTCAATTCCATAGCTCTCCGAACCGGATGGCGATTAGGCTTTCTCTTCATTTGGTGGCAAGTTTGGTTGGAGAGAAACGCCCGGATCTTTAGAAACACTTTCTCCTCGATTGACGGCGTTTGGCAGGTCATCTGGAGCAAAGTCACGTAAACTGTTGCTACTTTTGTCAATGAAAAGAATCAGGCTACTCTTGGGCATCCTGAAGAGGGGGTTGAGGGTCATGAGAGGCAAGACAGATCATGCTGGAAACCTCCCCCTGAAGGCTGGATCAAGATCAATACTGATGGGGCTGCAAAAGGCAACCCGGGCAATGCAAGAATTGGTGTTGTTTGTCGGGATCACTCGAGTGTGGTTCTTTACTGGGAATTTCAGGGATTGGGCAGAGCCACGAACAATGAAGCCGAAGCCTTGGCCATTAAGTCAGCGTCTATCTGGGTTGTTAAGCAGGGTTACCGGAGGATAATTCTTGAATCTGATTCTCAAGTCCTTATCGGCGCTCTAGATTGCTTGCAGAATTTCTCTTTAAAAGCTTGGAGACTGCGGATGTTGATATCCCAAATCAAGGAGTTATGGAGGGAGTTAGATGATGTCATCCCTGTGTATGTGAGTAGAAATCTGAACACGGTAGCTGACTTCCTTGCGAAGATGGGTGCTGAGAAAGAGGTAGGTGTTCAGCTGCACAGTGATATGCCTATGATAGATGAAGAGATTCGGAGTGGTCTGGAACGATCCCTGCATCCATGAGCTCAAAAATGACTAAGGTTAGTTTCTGTCGCGATATCGCGACATATTGCGCCGTCGCGACCCTGTTTGGTAATCTGTCGCGATTTCGCGACATGTTGCTCTGTCGCGACATGTTGCTCTGTCGCGACATGTTGCTCTGTCGCGACCTATCCTGGATAACTGTAGCGATTTCGCTACCCTTTTGGTTGCTGCGGCTTTGGGAGGAAAATTGTAGCGATTTCGTGACATGTTGCGCCGTCGCGGTCGTTGATGAGAAGGTGTCGCGATGTCGCGACCTTTTTGGTTGGTTTTGCTGTTGGAGGAAAAGTGTCGCGATATCGCGACGCTTTGAGAAAAATTGCATGAAAGGGAAAAACCGTCGCGATATCGCGACAATTTTTGTGAAAAGCTACTCTAAGGAAAATTCGTCGCGATTTCGTGCCTTTTTTGAGGAAAGGACACAAAGGGGCATACTTGTTGCGATTTTGAGATGTTTTGAGCAAAATTTAGTTAAGGGGAAAAACCGTCGCGATATCGCGACCTTTTTGAGAAAAGCCTCCCAATGGATAACCTGTCGCGATTTCGCGACATGTTTATGGAAAGGAAGCACAGGGGCAAACCTGTAGCGATTTCGCTACAGTTCTGGAGAAAAACTGCTTGCAGGAAAATCATCGCGATTTCGTGACTAGTTTTGGTAATGGGCACCTCGGGGGTGAACATGTCGCGATATCGCGACACTTTTGCGGATGGGGCGCCCATTGGTTTTCTTGTCACGATTTCGCTACACTTCCGGCCAAGTGGGGCTCCAAGGAAAAGTCGTCGCGATGTCGCGACACTTTCTCAAAGTTGCTGATCAAAGGGGTCCTCGTCGCGATTTCATGACAGTTTCGGGGAGCAGGTGCCTTCAGGCTTTCTCATCGCGATTTCGCGACGCTTTTGGCGTTTGGGTGATTTGGTCTTTGTCTTGTCGCGATTTCGCGACTTTTTTCGTGTGTTGTGGTTCCGGCGCTTTTTGTCGCGATATCGCGACATGTCGCGATTTCGCGACTTGTCGCGTTATCGCGACTGGTTGTTGTGGCGCGGCGGTTGTTTGGTTTGGTGTCGCGATTTCGCGACATGTCGCGTTTTCGCGACATGTCGCGTTTTCGTGCCCTTTGTACTTCTGGTCTCTTTGCGCTTGGTTGGGATGCCCTTTCTCCCTCTTGTAACTGTCTTTTGTTTTAATACAAGTTTTTTTTCATTTTTTTCAAAAAAACATGTCGCGAAATCACGATAGTTTTTCCTGCTTTCTCTTTCTCTTCCAACATGTCACAAAATCATGACATTTTTTCCACTTGCCTTTTTCTCTTCCAACATGTCACGAAATTGCGACAGTTTTTCCACTTGCCTTTTTCTCTTCCAACATGTTGCAAAATCGTGACAGTTTTCCTGCTTTCTCTTTCTCTTCCAACATGTGAAATTGCGACAATTTTTCCACTTGCCTTTTTCTCTTCCAACATGTCACAAAATTGCGATAGTTTTTCTTGTCTGTTGTATATGTCGCGATATCGCGAAACTTTTCTTACTTGTCTTTTTCTTTGATATTTTGCATATGGGCCACTTCGATCTTCTTGGAAAATCATTGTACATACTTTGAGTAACCTTTTAACTCCTGTCTTATGCATCTGAATAAATTTTGAACTTCTTGTCCACTGCATCAATAGATCTATCTGACTGTGTTGACAACAATGACAATATTGTTGCTACACCTTGCTCAACATGATTCATATTCAAATATTTGTCTTTTTTATGAATTCAGTTCTTCAATATGTTCTTTTACTACAATAGTGGCCAAGGTGACAAGAGTTTCCTATTCTTCTTCAGATTCAGGATATCAAATTTATCCAAAATATTTAGCTGAAGGTTGGGCTGGTGGATACAAGTAGATTTTCTTCAAATCTACACCATTGGAGATGGTCATTTCTCCTAACCTGTAGTCTATAAATGCAGCTGTAGTAGCAAGCCAGGGTCTTCCTAAAATAATAGGATAACCATTAGTTGCATTTCTAGGTTGTAACATGAGGAAATCCATAGGATATTCCTAAGAAGAGACTTCAATGGATACATCCTCCAAAATTCCCTCTGGTTTAGCTACTGACCCCTGCCATTTCTAAAATAGTGGTAGTAGGACTCATATTGTTGAGCTACAGTTTTTGCATAGTTTCTTTGGTCATCACATTGATTGTAGCTCCTAAATCTATAAGTACATTTGGAATTTTAACCAATCCCATAGTGATGGTAACCACTGGACTCCTTGGATCACCATACTTAGGAGGGACTAGCTTCCTAGAAAGCAGATCGGCCAACTTCCCTTCTACCTGCACAGTTTTTGGAAAGGCCTTCTTCTTCCTACCAGGTTTCCTAATGCACAAATCTTGAATGGTTTTTCTAATAAGAGGTACTTCCTTTATTGCCTGCAATAGTGGAAGTGAAATGGACATTTTTCTTAACTCAGCAATTAATTCTGATTCAGGGGTTGAGATAGTTTGATCAAACCTTTTAGGATATGGCAGATTTACTAGGGCAGGTTCAGGTTCCCCTTTGTCTATTTTTTCTTCCTTCTGTTCTGTTTGTAACATTTTTGGATTTGGAAAATCATGTTGTCCATCAATTTATTCAATAGTGGGTGGTGCAGGGTCAAGTAAAACCCTCCCTAATCTTAACTTTATGTTACTACAATCAAGAACATGGAATGCAATAGCAGACTTCTCAGACCTAGCTCCATAAACAGGAGCTCTAGGTCTATTATTATTTGGGTTAGCAACAGGTTGATCTGGGAGTGGAGGTTGCTTGACTGGTTGTGTTTGTGGTGGTTGGTTTCTTCCCTAGAAATTTTGTTTAGGAGCTGGCAAATTTTTTTGGTTTGGTGCTTGATACCGTTGTTGAGATGGATATTGTTGTCCCCACATTTGTCCTTGTTGATTTTGTACCCAAGGTTGACTATTTTAAGGCCATGGTTGATTCCAATTGGAATGTGACCAGTCTTGAGGAACTGTCCAAGAATGCTGCCAGGGTTGCAAAGGAGGTTCTGTGTATCCCCAAGGCATGTTCCAAGGATGTTATCCCCAATAAGGAGTATTTGCAAAATTTCCTCCTGGTCTCTGTCCTATCACATTAATTTCCTCAGCTTGGGTTTTTAAAACATTCTTCAGATGGGGTAGAAAGTGACATTTATTAGTTGTATGTCCCTTTGAACAAATACCACAAATGGCTGATATTGTAGTTTTGTCTAATGGACAATCTTGTAGGGCATGCTTATTCCTGCACCTAGGACAATAGATGGATAAAGCTGATGAAGAATTGCCTTTTGGAAGTCGTTCCCCAAATGTAGAGTTTAGTTGAACCAGAATGTCAGTCTTCATATTGTCTAACTCTTCCATTAATTCCTTGGTATCCACATTAGTAGGATTCTTCTTCTTCCTTCTATGCTTAGTTCGAGAATAATTTCTACATAGCTCCATAATGTCATCAAAATCAATTTGATAAACATATCCTTCTCCCATTATATCCAATACTTCCTTAGAATCATCTGTTAGTCCTCTCAAAAAGATAGCTTTTAACACATCTTTGTCTATACCACCAGCTCATTTCTAAATGAAAGCAAATCGATCAAGATAATCTTCCAAACTTTCATCTTCTTCTTGCCTAATCAAAAACAACTCATCCTTCCTATTACGTACCCTACAACATTCTTGATACTTGTCTAAGAATGCAGTTTCCATTTCTGCCCAAATGTGAATAGAATATGAGTCCAGACTCATGAACCATCGTAATGCTGCATCCTTAAGAGTAGAAGGAAACAACTTCAATTTTTGATTATCAATAATATAATCATAAGTTTGACACAAGATCTTAAATTCAAATAGGAATTGGTCAGGATCTTCAAAAATTGTCCCCCTAAATATTGGTAATACTGAGGGAGAAATAGTTTTCATAGCCCCTAGCTAACCAGCAGCTAATTTTATAGGGTACTAAAAAGTCCTAGCAGTAGGTTGGACCGCCATATTGTCTTTTTCAACCTATACTATTGGTATTTCTTGCTCTGGTTTAGGTTTGATTTGTTCGTCTAGTTCTAATGGGTCAGGAGTCCTTTCTCTAGGTCTTTTATGAATTTCCCCTTCAACAGGTTCTTGAGTTGGCTCAACTGTTGAAGAAGATGATTCTCTTTTTAATCTTTCAGGGTAATCATACACAGGTAGTTCTTCACTTGTTCATGAAGATCACCCTCCTGGGAATGACCTACTACTAACAAACCTTCCTCTTTTGTCTCTAGGCCTGTTCATTCATGCTTATGTACTAAAGCATCTTAATCTCAGTTTCATAAATACCGTAACCTAAAATAGGACAGTCTCTGGACTATTAAACCTTTACTAACAACACCTATATATCCCCGACAATGGCACCAAAAATGATGAGTGTCATCTAATCCTTCACCATTTAATCAATATGTGTCAAATCCAGGGCGGTGTCCATGGTTGTATGTGAGAGTAGGGTATAACAGACTATTATTCAGATCCTTCAGTTCATAGCTCTTATTGATGGGACAGTTAGTATTGGGGTGTTTGGTTTTCCTATGAATGTACTAAAAATGTTAAAATACTGCCTGTGATAGAAAAAAAAATGATCCTAAGTTATGAAAACTAAATAAAAATGCATGGAAATAAATAAAATCCACTCTTACTATAGAAAAGCAAAGCTATACTACTGAAGACTGAGAATTACAAATTGAAATGGCTGAAAGTAAATCGAATTCCTAATGAAATCATCACACATTTTGCAGGAAAGATAACAAAATTGAAATGTTTATAATTGCAAAACCTAATATCAATAGAAATTTTGTAAATGTTGTAAATCTGAAATGTGTTAAAAAAATAGAAAGAAAGATTTGATCTATGCAATAACCTAAGAAAATTACAAAACCTGTCAGTTTCCTACTATCCTGCTGCAGCTAAATTAAGTAGAATTCTGCCAGAAGAAAAGTCCTCCCCTGGGCCTGGAAGTGGCCCTTGCTTCCAGCACCAAAGGAGGCAAGTAAAACCTTTCTATGCTGACTAACTATTCACACTTAACTCATAATAAGACATGAATAATGATGCACTCTTTTATTTCATGAAAACAACATTACAGTAATGCAGGGAAAACCTGTAGAATACTGAATTACTACAGCAAATTACAGAAAATCTGATTTATGCTACTCACACCTATTTTCTACTTCTTCTCCTCTATATGGCTCAACAAAATGGGAGCAAGTATTTATTCTAAAAAAAATATCTTGCAGATAAGGTTTATAACTATAATTTAGGTTTGTTACAATAGATTTATTCCAGGTCTTCTCTTGAATCCAGGGTTTGAACCCTTCAATACTTATCCTCTTGTAGTGCTGGAGCATTCCCAAGTGAGGAACAGATGTAGATTTGGATAAGGTATATCTTGAAACAGCTCAACCACCATTTTTTCCTTCTTTTAATAGCATATTTGAGCATTTTAGGCTATCTGTGCTCATTTCGGAGTTGTTTCGAAATATCAGGCGGTAGAATAGGAAAACTATTGTGTTGTCTTCAAAGGTTTGTATGACTAGTTGTAGTGGCAAATATGGCTTCTTTGGACACCCAGGAGACTAGTTCCATCCTTTATTTGAGTTGGGGTGGACAAATTCCATGCCATGCTGTAGAAATACAGCTGGTTGGAATTTGTATGACAAAGTCTAGTCTATCCTGCATAGTTTTCATCCTGACAACTTTTTTGTGCTAACAGTTAATTTAAACAGGTGCATAACGGTGGAATACATTGTGGAAGACTATAAACCTTATACACAAATTTCCTAAAGATAATAATATCCTAATTAATGCATAATTATAATCAGATTTCAGCAAAAACATGAATAAAGTAGTAAAAATAGAGTATTTGCAGTTTCCTATTTCTCATGCAAATATTACTATATAATCATAATTATCCAAAATTAACATGAATCCACATCACAAATAATGCCAAATGAGTCTTAAAAGTATTCAAAATAAGTCTTTGAATGTGGCAATTCAGTGCCTCATCAGTAACCTTCCACAAAATCTCACACAAATCTATCCACAAGTCTTCTCAAAGACTTACCTCAAATCTACTCAACAAGTCCTTACTAGAACTTATCCAATATGCTCTCAATATTTATATTTAAATTTTTATTGTAAGCTTCCACAAAATCTCACACCAATCTATTCACAAGTCTTCTCAAAGAATTGTCTCAAATTTGCTCAACAAGTCCTCACTAGAACTTGTCCAATCTCACAGAAACATATAGAGAATTTTTAGAGACTCAATATGCTTCACATTAACCACAATGCTCAATCACTTTCAATATCTATTTTTACCATAGAAAAATATATATAATTTTTAGAGACTTAATATATTTCACACTCACAAACACTCAACCTCTTTCTCAAATCAATTTAGAATATGGAACAATTTGTTTCACAGAACTTGAAGTATCACTTCAACACATCCACTTGACTAGGCTCAACCAACTCCACTCAATCAATCACTCAATGAAATAATCCTTACTCACAAAACCTAGTCCAAGCATATGAACACTCACTCAATTATTTCTAACCAATCTCACATAACAATGATACTCATGTTCTTTCACAAACCCTAGTTCAATATAGTTCACAACTTCACATAACAATGATACTCATGTTCTTTTCACAAACCTTAGTTCAATAATATGAAAGCTTGACTCAGTATTTCCAACAATGCTTATCAAACAAGGTTTTTATCATAAACTCTCACTCAGAAAAACCTTCAATAATCAAACTCAACAATACTTATCAAACAATCCTTTTCACTCCAACTTAGCATCAATAGTAAATAATCACTCACTAGGAAGATGTGCCCATACCTTTTTATTTGATGAAGAAAATGACCTCAAAACCTGTCTTAAACACAATTTTCTTCTTTGCCAATTTCAATGGTTAGATGATAAAATATCACACTAACACTCTTAAAAATATTTCTTAATTACAAAAATAATCAAACTCAAATACACCTTATTACTCCTTTGAAATTAGCAATCATCAAATCATACATAAAAATAATTACTCAATCACACCTTATAATCTCCAAAAATTAAATTAACATCCTCCAAAATTAAATTTTCAAAATGATATTGCCTACCCTTTTATCTCCCTCAAATACTCAATATCAAAATTAAATAAGGCAAAATTAAACTTTATAAACCATAAAAAATATTTTTTTTCCAACCTTAGCACATCCGAAATAATCAAGCGACCAAGACAAATAACATCAACGCATACCTTTAACACTAGCAAAAAGGCCTCGATGGATTTTAAAAGCAATACCATTCCCAACCGAGCGCCTTATTGAGGCGCTAGCCCACCACATGGGCTAAGTGCTTCCATGAGAAAGGGTAGGCACAAGCCTCCCTTTATTCCTTTTGTGCAGCGCTATACAAAATGAAAATGCCCTCTCTTCCTTACAAAATGAACTCAACGGGTTTCAAACCCTACACTCCTTGCCTGCCACAAGACTTAGCACCATCTGTCATTGCCAACTGCGTCACACAGTGTTGTGCGATGAAGAAGGAGCTTCTTTCCTCTTTGTCTTATTCTCTGCCACCTAAAACCTTTGAAACAAAAAATATTCTCTTCCCTTTGCACACGATAGTTGAGAGCATAGCACATGTGAATTACATGGATGGGGTTTAGACAAAGTCTTGCCCCCCTTTTATATGCATAGACCAAGCTTTGAAAATGTCGGTGGATAATTCAAATTTTCAAATTCGAATTATAAAATAAACTTTATAATCCTAACTTTAGGATTATTTTAATTAACATAAATTAATTTTATAATTAAATTATAATTAATCTATAATTAACTTAATAACTTTAGAAGTTAATTAAATTAATTAATAAATTAATTTATAATAAAATTATTTAAATTAATTTATAATTAATTTAAATCTCCCTTTTTAATATTATAATAAAATATTATAATATTATTTTCCTTGGGCCTCTTCATTGCTCTTTGAACCTCATCTGACCACATGGAACCGGATCTGACCAACTAGACATGGACTTTCCTTTGCACTGATTTTGGAATGCTTCTTCTTGCATTGCTCAATGAAACTGACTCTTGACATCAATGACAACTCAATTACTCAAAATTTCCAACAGAGAGTATGGATTCTATCATAGAGAAGGGAAATGTTTTTAGTGATCGAAAATAGAGTTTTAATAGAAGAAAAGCTACTGTAATGAGTGATGAGCACAAAAAATGCTCATATTTTTGTATATGAACTAACGGTTTTTGCGCGGCATTATATCATGAGTTGTATGTTTTATGAAGTATTATGTATGTATTTGTAACACAATGGTGGAATATCACTGGTGGGGAGGTATCTTATGATGGTCATAATAATACCTAGGATGAGCTTGATCTTAAGTACCAAATTGAACAATATTCCAAGTACCCGAACTACCCTTGTACGGACTGTCAATCTCTTGTACGACCTTCCACACATACACTGTATGATCTGAGATCATACAGTGGCCAATATGGTATGATATTGCACTCATAAAAATTGACAGATGCTATTTTGGATGCTGCCATACACAGTTTTATAATCATTCAAGCCGATTACCAAAACTGCCAAATCGGGTAAGTTTCTATCAATCGCCTGTTTTACCAAATCGGGTAGGGATTTTATGTATGATTTATACGATGTACGATATGTACAATCCAAAGGTATAAAAAGATAGTATTTGTAATGCTCTTCTGCTCCAATCTCTCTCTGGAAGGTTTTGTAAGGTTTTAACAGTCCAAACAAGATGATTCCACACACAAGCAAAGCATCCAATCCGAGATTATAAGTGATTCCGTTCAAGAAATTGCGCTAAAAAATCATATAGTCTGCTTAAATACATCCTTGACAATGTCCTCATGCTCCTATATCATTATCCATGATTCCCACTAGTAGAAATCTGCTCACAACCTGCAATGAAGCCTAAAACTAACATATGACAGTAAGGAAGAAACTCAATCACAC
The DNA here is from genome assembly GCA_028583015.1 of Wollemia nobilis. Lineage (NCBI taxonomy): Eukaryota > Viridiplantae > Streptophyta > Pinopsida > Araucariales > Araucariaceae > Wollemia > Wollemia nobilis. Next base: position 23,457,083 of record JAQPPZ010017235.1, read on the forward strand.
AATAATCATCCACAATGCATCAACCATACACACAGGATCATACACTATCATCCACAACATATGTTATTTATTATTAATGGTGATCAACTCAGTAAAATGTGTAAAATCTATCCATACTATAGCAATCACTCAGAAATATGGCTAACTCTCTATCCTAGCAACTATGAACCAGTAAACTAGTAGCCAGACTCCTAAATTTGAAAATAGGGTCTTATATAACATTGCCAAGGCTATTCCAAAGTGGTTCCTAAGACAATCCATTATTCACAACTACCCAATTACAACTGAATACATTATTTTTGCCTCTTCCTAAGTTTACATCTTAGGTTAGCAAATCCATGCGACATTTCATCCTGAAATTGCATTTCCTTTACATTTTAGTAAATTTCGGTGTGCCCTGTATGATTTGCCATTGCTCTATATGGTTTGTCACTTCAGTTGTATGGTCTTATGTATGATTTGCTCCCTACTGTATGATTTCACAAAAATGGAGCAAATCATCTCCAAAACAGTCAAAACTTTAGCAAATCACTTCTTTCTTTGGGATGTGGATTTGCTGCCTACATCTGCCCTCTCCTTTATTTGAGTCAGCATCCTCTATGACTCATTCTGCTTCTTATGTAATGTTTCCAGTTGAGCTACCTCAGCATCCAAGTCCTTGACTTGGATCTTGTATATTTCTCTCTCATTTTTTAGCTTGGCTGCGTAGCTCCCCATATCGACGACTTTGGCTTCGTGAAGGTTAGCCTTTTCCTCGGTGGCTTTCACGAAGTCCATCATTCGTTTCTCTCAATCGAAGGTACTCTTTGACAACTTATCTTTCCAAATAGCCTCTACTATAACAACCGCTTGAAGCTCTTTATTCTTCTCATCAATCATCTACAAGTGATGCTTGATGTCAGCTTCGAGAGCTCGTATCTGGTATTCCTTTGTCCTTATTTGAGCCTACTTGTCCAAGACCATCTCATTGAGCTTCTTACCATCCATTGTCAATTCCTCTATCTGCTTGGCCTGCATAGCTATTTTCTTATATTTATCGGCCAACTGAGCTAACATCTACTCATCCTTTGCTTTGAGTTGTGCCTCCAACTCCTTGATCCTATATTCTACTGTCTGAGTGATATGTCGCTTCTCTTCCTCAAGCGTTGTAATCTTGGCTTCAGACTCTATTCTGAAACCCGACAGATCCTCCTCCAACTTCCTTATCTTTTCTTCTATTGTTGCCCTACTTTTCTATAGTTATTCCTCCATTATGACCAATTCCTTTTGAGTGGCTACAGTCTCCTCTACTTTTGCCTCTTTGAGTTGATGGATTTTTGTCAACCCAACGCTCAACCACTCTATCCAATGATTCAATAAGTTCAAATTCCATGGGGTAATGGACACATCTATGGCAACCTGTTTATACTCCACATCTACCATATTGCTTGGGTAGGTTGGATTACTCACTCTATCCAGGTAAATCCTCGGGTTCCTCTTGTAGTTTATGATCATCCCTTCTGGCAAGTATTATCTTCCCAACATCATTGTTACCTCTTCCCTGGGTAACCTCCATGGATGCTATGCATGGATCTCTTTTGTCTTCTTTATCCGCTCTGCACTAATCACCCATTCTGTTATACGCTCCAACTCGAGAGACGCTTGATGTTCCTACAACGCCAATTATCCTACATGGCCAATACAAAATGTCATTCTTGCACTATTCATCACATGGCCTAATTGACTGAATAAGTGCTCCACCTTATCCTCTACACCTCATGCCTCCTCTTTTGTCATAATTCTTTCGAACCACGGTATCTCCAAGAGATAACTAGATTGCATTCCCCGTCATTCTTCCTCTGAAGGAGTCCTCAGTTTGTCTTCTTCTCTAAGGTGGCTAGATCTTCCTCCAAGATCTCTAAGTGCTCTCTTGATATCAATATTTTCTTGAGGTGGAGACTATTTCTCTTGTTCCTTCTCCCCCTCATTATCTATAATATTTATGATCTCTTCCTGAGATCGATGCTCATCCTATCCTTGAGCCTTCTCTACTCCAGATAAGCCTTCTTGTGGATCCTCCATATTATCTTGGCCTTCCTCCTTGCCCTCCACTTGTTGCTCTTCTGCAACTCTTTCCTCCTACAGCTACTGTGCATCCTCCATTGTGACCTTCAGGGCAACAAGTGCTTCGCTTTCTTGTGGCACTTCCTTCTCTGAGACTTCATGTATGCTAGAGCCTCCTGATACAAATCTGTATCGTGTCTTCTTATTTGGATCTACTACTGCTTCCTCTTGGGTAGTGGCCACTCCATCATGCCCAACCTCAAATCCTCTAAAGAAGTCAGAGGCATCCATATTCTCATATTGAGAGAAAATTTCCAATGAGCGTACTATTTTCTCTGCCTCTGCCCAATACACTTCATCCAGCTCCATCACTTTTGAGTCTGACTCTTCCATACTCTATACTTTGAGAGCTAGTTTTCCTGTCATCCTCTCTCTCTATATTATCATCCTAATCTGAATTGGACTACTCTCCCTTTATTTATCGAGAGGCTACTCCTACTACCTTCTAGTAGGTACTGATTGTTCCAATTTTGGCTCCAACTGTATTGGGCATTTCCTTCAATGATGTACATCGACATCCTTCTACGAAGAAGTATCTTCTTGCGCTTCACTCTTGTGTCGCTCACTTTGTGTCCATGGTTTCTCTGGAGTCACATTGTCTATGGGTACATTATTCACCCATTTCAGTATAGTTGGTTGATCTGGCCTAATCTCCCTAGGATGCATCAACCCTAGGAATGTCATCCTTGCTTTCGTCACTGCATTGAGAAGCAAACCAATAGCCTAAAAGGCCATCCCAAAGTTCTTCGGTCTCTTCGTCAATGCTTCATGCATTCTTCACTCCATATAGGTACCCCAATCATACATAATTCCTTGGGTAATACCTTCTACGTACTGGACCATCCACATAGGCATCTCAGTAGTCCTTATGCTCCCTATCAGTTGAGCCATGAATGTGTTCATTACACAAGCCCAGTGTTCATCTCGTAAGTGGCTCTATTTTATTCCACACATCCCTATGCCAGAGATCTTAGCCTCTCTTAGTTATTTTACAGTCATAAAAGAAGTGACTAGGTGGTATGCTTCAATAGGGTCTACCAATTTCTTTACTATCTCCATACCCTCCATTGGTAGCCCAAAAGTTTTCCTAAATCCCTCCACTGACACTTCAACCTTCACTGATCTCCTGCCTACATTGACGTAGACTGTCCTTGTTGATGCATCATAAGCCTGAACTATCTAGAGAAGATAGTTCTCAAAAAATGTCTTGTGAAATGGCAGAATCTATGCAATGACCGCCACCTACGCATTCTCAAACTATTTCTTCCACGGATGAGATTTATTCTTCTCATAGTTCCACCATTTGTTGCATGCTTCTGCCCCATTCTGTACAAATACCATATTTTTTAATTCCACCTAGCATTCTTCTTGTCCACTGCTTAGGTGTTCTTCCTATTGTGGTACATGTACTTCACTCCTCAACTCCCTCCGTGAGGTAGTGAAGTGCGCCATTCTTGTTGCTCTATACCTTGGTGGTGTTCTATTAAAATGTGCTCACAAATGGCCTTGTCTCCTCCATGGCCTCTATCCTTATCTTCTCCATGGATGATTACCATACCTATCATGAGACTAAAATTGATGCCTGGAGTACTATCATGAGGATACCTCTCTCTCGTGGAGTGGCCCTAGTGATATCTCCACCCTGTTGGCTGTAATCCACCTCAATCAGCATCCAAACTCCTCTGTTGCCCATAATGCCATGACTCTTCTTTCATCTAGCTTTATCAATGTCATCCATCATTCCTCCAAATTTTCTTGATCTCCCAAGTGATGCTCTACCGCAACTCTCAAACTTGGTATCAAGAACTCGACTGGAACCACCGCTTCCTAACCATGCATCAATTAGAAATGGGTATGTTCTGTTGTTGGTTTAAAATTTGTTCTATATGCCCAAAAAATGGATAGTAACCTTTCCTCCTAGTCTTCTCCTTCTATACCATAGGTTTTATACAGAGTCAATACTAAGACTTTATTAGTTGCCTCTGCCTTTCCGTTCGCTCTTGGGTAGTATGGACTAGACAATGAATGTAAAATCTTAAACTGTGTCATCAGCATCTTGATAATCTCATTAACAAAGTGTCCTCCATGATCACTCATTATTCATAGTAGAATACCAAATCTTGTGATTACATGCTCGTACAAAAATCATGTTGTAATCTTAGTAGATTTATCAAGTAATGCTCTTACTTCTACCCATTTTGTGTGGTATTCCGTTGCCACTACGATATATCTGCATTTCTATATTTGAGATTTCTTGAATGGTCCTATGAAGTCCAAGCCCCAATGTTCAAATAAATCTTGTGGCTACGATGGGTGTAAGTGCATAAAATCCCTCCTCACAAGTTTACCTGCTCTCTGGAAAGTATCACAAGCTTTCACATGTTCTTTTACATCATTATACAATGTGGGCCACCATAGACCTACTAGCAATATTTTCCTTGCAGTCACATCTAGTCCCATGTGTCCCCCTGCTAAACTGGTATGGGCTTATTTCAATACCATCTTAACTTCTTCCTCCATTACACATCTCCTCAAGATACCATCACTTCTTATCTTGTATAGCAATCTTGCTATTATCTAGAAAGGTGCTGACTTCATAATTACTTTCTTCTTCTCGATTGCTGTCATCTCCTGTGGCAACTCCCCTATAGATAGATATTGGCCAACAAACTTGTACCATGATGGCACAACATTGATGGCAAATAACTATGCATTTAGGAATTCATTAGGAACCCATGTTCCTACTGGTTCTCCTGATCGTATTCAAGACAACTGGTCTGCAATCACATGCTTCTTACTAGGTCTCACCATAACTCAGAATACAAACTCTTGGAGCGTGAAAAGCCACATACTAAATCTTCCTTGTATTAATGGCTTATTTATTAAGTACAACAATTCTTGATGATCAACATAAAATGCAAAGGTGTTTGCCAATAGGTAATGCCTAAGCTTCTAAACTGCATATACCATCCCCAAAGCTTCCCTTTCTATTGTACTATAATTCATTTTCAGCCTTGACAAAAGGTGACTAGCAAAGAAAAGTGACTATTCCAACTTAAAATGTCCTTCTTGTGCCAATGCACATCCAATTGCAAAGTTCAAAGCATAAACGTGGACATGGAATTCCTTATCCCAACTCAAAAAAACCAAGGTTGGTTTGCTTACCAACTTAGCTTTTAACTCCTCAAAAGCTCCTTGGTGCTCCTCTGTCCATCTGAAAGGAGTATTATTTTTTATCAAATAATCTAACGGATAGGCCACATGTGCATAATTTCGAATAAATATTCGGTAATATCCTATTGATCCCAAGAAGGTTTTTAGTGAACTCACATCAAAAGGCTATTCCATATGTAATATTACCTAAATTTTATCTGGATCCATCTTCAATATCTCACTGCACACAATGTGCCCTAACAATTTCCCAAATGGTACCATCAGAAAACACTTTGTTGGATTTAATGATATTTGTGCATTTCTGCACCTGCTCATGCATTCACTAAGAGCTAGAAGATGCTCCTTGATCTTCCCATAAATAGACCAATCATCTAAAAATGCTTCAAAATTCCCCATCGCCAATTGGTCGAATATATATAGTATGATGCATTGAAATGTGGCTGGGGCATTATAGAGCCCAAATGGCATTCGATTGTATGCATAAATGCCATTCTCCACAACAAATGTGGTTTTTAGCTTATCCTCCTCAGCGATGCCAATCTGATTTTATCCTGAAAATCCATCCAAAAATGAATATATCTCATGCCCTGCAACTTCTTCCAAGATAGAATCCGTAAATGGAATAGGAAAAATGTCCTTAATGGTTATTGCATTTAAATTCCTGAAGTCTACGCATATTCTTATTTTATCAACTTCCTTCTTCAAAGTAATTACTATCGGTGAAACCCATTCATTGTTCGTCACCCTAAATATAATTCCTGCTTCCAACATCTTTTCTATCTCCACATTTACCAATGCCGCATACTTTGGATTCATTCTATATGGCCTCATTCTTACTGGTTGAGCACCAGGCATTAGTGTAATCTTATAGATACATAACTCAGGTGGAATTCCTTTAAAATCCTTATATTTCCATGTGAAGACATCCTTGTACTCCAAGAATATCTTGAAAGTTGTTGCCTTCAATATAGGATTTCAATCATCACCACAGTGGACTATCCTCGGTTCTTTCTCCATTCCCAAGTTGATATCCACTATCTTAGGTCCTTCATACTTGATATTATTTGGCTTTCTCATAGCTTTCATTACATTCTTAGGATGTGCCGGTCTTGTATCAATCTCTGCATCTCCTACTATATACTCTGCAAAGCTTTTTGGAAATGTCCATTTCTCTTTTGTTTCCTTCCTAGTTTCTTTACTAGCTTCTGGTTTGTCTTGCTACTCTTTAATATCCTCTGATTAAATGCATAATCAATTGGGCTAAAATACTTCATAATCCTCCATTTTCCAATGAAGAAGTCTACTATCATATTGAGCTTCATCCTCGCTACATTCTTCTATGTACAACATTCCTTCTCCATCAGGTTCGTGTTCTTCATCCCCTGATGAGTTTTTTGATTCATCCGTTGTAGCTACATCCTCACTCACCCTTTGATTAGCTAAATTGATCATGTATTTATGCTATCCCTTTTTGAAGTTGATTTGATTCTTTCCCCAATTGTGATTAACTTTGGCCACACGTAGCCATCCTCTCCCTAAGAGAGCGTCGTATGCAGGTTTTTGCATCGAAATCACAAAAAAATCCAAAACGAATTCTTGCTCAGCTATCATTACTTGTTGTGCAGTCAAAACTACCTTAATTTTAATATAATTCTGGTCAACCCCATATAGTCAGAATCTCAGTACCCATAGTGATGGTGCACCTAGTTCTAGCCAAGTCCTTTCGGGTAGCACATTAACACTGAAACCTTCGTCCACAATCACTTGTGTCAATTTGTGTCCCAAAATCTCCATATACATTAATGCAAGCTTCTTTCCCACATCAATCATCAATATGGTGGGATCCATAAATTGGTCCTTTCATTATTCTCCTACAATTGGATGGCTTTCTACTTCCATCACCTTTTGTGGTTGTATCTCGTCCACAATTGATTTCGATAATTCTGGGATAGCTTCGAATAATTTAGATACCTTAATTTCTACTATGGTATCTAACACCTATGTGACCAGATTCTACACAACTATATCCTGTTCTTATGGTCTTCATACTTCCTTTCGAGTGCTCGATTCTCCTTGCTTAGCTTTCTCAGTTTCTTCTCATACTATTTTGTTTGCAACTTGCCAGCGTTGCTTCTCCTTTGCTAGCTCTAGGTACTTGTCCTTTTTAGCCTGATTCTGCATCATGGCTAATACTTCTTGAGTTTCCTCTTTAACTTGAGGAACCTCAATGTCCAAATAGCTCACATTATGTGGGTTACTCGAACTCACCTGCTTTGGACAATTCTCCTCCTTATGGTTCCTCGGACCACACCATCTACACATATGTGTAGTACTTGCCTATTGTGCTCCTTGCATCTGAGGTGTAGGACAATTCTTCACAAAATGCCTCCACTCTTGGCAATTTCGACACTATATGATCGGTCTTCCTTCTGAATCATACTATAAATGACTTTATCCTCCCTATTTATTACCTTGATTATTTCTTACACCCCTTATACTATTTCTATATCCACCACTCATTGCCTGTTGGCCACTCCCTTGGGCCTGAGGTTTTTTTTCCTGCTCCTAAATTGATAGTACCTGTGGATAGGTTCTTGCATTATAGGTATAGAGCACTACATCATGCCCCATTACATTATAAATATGGTAGTAATAATTCTTCGGGCACTTCATATTTATGTCCCTCACTCTTGCATTTTGTGCACCATAGTTCAATCCTATCTGGTTTGATATTTTGCTCCTAAACCATTTTATCAAACTCCTTGTGGAATGAAGCTACCATCCTCTGGATAGTGTCCTCTTCCTCACTATCTGAATATTTCAACTTGGGATGAGACAATATTCCCATATACATCTATTTTGACTCACTTTCAAAGGTCTTTGCGTGTTTCAAAGCTTCCTCATATGTGTCAGATGGTACTTCCTTCATATTTTTCTTATATTTCGGTAGTAACACATCTACAAATCATCATTTTATCAACACGTCTACTAATGGCATCTACATCTTATCGACTAACTACTTTAGTCAATGGTTGTAGGATTTTATATCCTCATTTGCTTTCTATTTTTGTCACGTAAAGCTCAGTGACTATGTCTCCATCATATTTCAAAGGTCAAAATTCCTTAATGAATTTCTCCTTTATCTAGTTCCAAGTCTGAAAATCAACATTATTTTCTCTTTTCAAGTACCAATCTATTGCCAATCCTCTCAAAGTGGTAGGAAAGAGGACTACCCAATCCTTCGGTCTATCTACACCATTTTCTCTCCAAATGGTTATGCAATTTCCTATGTGTCATGTGGGGTCTTCCTTACCCTCACCTAAAAATGGTGGACATCTTTGCTTGGTTGCTCTATTAGCCATCTTGGGAGAGTCGTCACTCTCACTCGAGGTCTCCCGTGGAATATCAACCGAATTCCTCCTCGAAGGTGTCTTAATTCCATTGTCATCAAAAGAATAAATTTAAGGTATCTTATTCTATCCTGTCACTCGGTGACCAAATTCTCGTTCATCCTCACTCTACGACCTTCTTTGTTGATGTGATGGATATTGTCTTGGTCTATCTTCCTGAGTCCCCGCGTCCTGTTGCCTTGGTGACTGAATCCCATCCTCTACACCCTCTCACAACCCTATACTGTTTCCTCAGGACTTACCATCCACTCTCCATCATCATGCACTTTGTCTTTGTAACTTGTCTCCTCTACGATCAATGGGTTTTCCTCCTCGTCTTCTATCTCAATCAACAACGTCTCAAAGTCTCCTTCGGATGTCCAAAATTGCTCTATCTCTGGTTTGTGCATACTCTAATCTGAGTTACTCATGTTTCCTCTTTGATAAATCCTTATGCTCCTTCTTACTTGAATGTTCTCTCATGGTTCTCTTCTCCCACGACTTTGTGTACTTGTGTTTGTCATAAGAAATCACCTCCAATTGTTTTGTCAAATTCGACTTGTTTTAACAAAAATGCCAAATTTGATAAGGCAATGGTGCCAAATGTAACATAGCGGTGGAGTATTCCTAGTGGGGAGGTATCTTCTGATGGTCATAATAATCCCTAGGATGATCTTGATCTTAAGTACCAAATCGAACAATCTTCCAAGTACCCGAACTACCCTTGTACGGACTGTCAATCTCTTGTACGACCTTCCACACATACACTGTATGATATGATATCATACAGTGGCCAATATGGTACGATATTGCACTTATAAAAACTAACGGATGCTGTTTTGGAGGCTACCATACACAAGTTTGTAATCGTTCAAGCCGATTACCAAAACTGCCAAATCGGGTAAGTTTTTATCAATCACCCGTTTTACCAAATCGGGTAGGGATTTTGTGTACTATTTGTACGATGTACGATATGTACGATACAAAGGTACAAAAATATAGTATTTGCAATTCTCTTCTACTTAAATCTCTCTTTGGAAGGTTTTGTAAGGTTTTAACAATCCAAAAAAAATGATTCCACACACAAGCAAAGAATCCAATCTAAGATTATAAGTGATTCCGTTGGAGCAATTACACCCAAAAATCATATAGTCTACTTCAATACATCCTTGAAAATGTCCTCATTCTCCTATATCATTCTCCATGATTCCCACCAGTAGCAATCTACTCACAACCTACAATGAAGCCTAAAACTAACATATGACAGTAAGGAAGAAACTCAATCACACAATAATCATCCACAATGCATCAACCATACACACAGGATCATACACTGTCATCAAAAATAATATGTTATTTATTATTAATGGTAATAAAATCAATACAATGTGGAAAATCTATCCATAGTATAGCAATAACTCAGAAATATGGCTAACGCTCTATCCTAGCAACTATGAACCAGTAAACTAGTAGCCAAATTCCTAAATTCAAAAATAGGGCCTTATATAATGTTGCCCAGGCCATTCCAAATTGGTTCTTGAGACAATCCGTTATTCACAACTACCCAATTACAACTAAATACATTATTTTGGTCTTTTCCTAAGTTTACACCTTAGGTTAGCAAATCCATGCGACATTTCATCCCAAAATTGCATTTCCTTTACATTTTAGTGAATTTCAGTGCACCCTGTATGATTTTCCACTACTCTGTATGGTTTGCCACTTCATTTGCATGGTCTTATGTATGATTTTCTCCCTACTATACGGTTTCACAAAAATGGAGCAAATCATCTCCAAAATAGTCAAAACTTTAGCAAATCACTTCTTCTTTCTCTAGGAGGTGGATTTGCTACCTACAGTATTTAATAAAATCATGTGTATTATCTAATCCGTGTGTGAATTCTATTATGTGTAGCTATTTTACCTGATTTCATCATCTTTTTCTCATTAAAGGTCCTACCTAGACGTGGCATGGTTCTGCTAAATAAAATAAAGGTAAATCGAAGTATGTGCATTTTTGAGTTAGGCGCCTTACTTATGTAGGTGCCTTACTGAGGTAGGTGCCTAACTAAAGTAGGTGCCTTACTGAGGTAGGGGCATAACTAAAGTAGGCACCTTACTGAGGAAGGTGCCTAACTGAAGTAGGCACATTACCAAAGTAGGCATCTTACTCAAGTAAAGTGCCTTATCGAGTTAGGTGCCTTACCAAGGCCAAAGCTCAAATTATACGTGTCGACCAAAATGGTTGGATAAGGAACCCTACTGACCACCATTCAACATCATTAGTAGAAAATCATGGTTTAACGAGTTATCCCAGCTAGAGTGAAGAACACAAGCTTATACCGAGAGGGGGGTGAACAGTATAAGACCACTTTTTACTTTCTTTCCAAACCAATATCAATTAATGTCCTTAATTGCAATAACCAAATATAGTAGTGTGCATTAATAACTCAGATAACAATAGTAAGCAAGAGCACAAGTCACCACACACAATTGAGACACAAGATTTAACGTGGTTCCCCCAATGTGGGGTACTCCACAAGATAATATCCTTATAATATTTCACATAGAAATAAGGATCCTTATCCAATACAATGATTTCTTTGATCTTCTCAAAGCTAGGCAATAACAAGCTCACATAGAACTTGTCCAAATCTGCATAACAAGCTCACACATAACTTGTCCAAAACTACTCAACAAGCTCACACAAACTTGTCCAAATTTCTTTGATCTACTCAAATCTAGGCAATAACAAGCTCACACATAACTTGTCCAAATCCCATAACAAGCTCACATAGAACTTGTCCAAAACTACTCAACAAGCTCACATAAACTTGTCCATCACTCCAACAACTCACAACTTGTCCAAATCTTCTCCAACAAGCTCACCAAGAACTTGTCCAAATATTTCTCAACAAGCTCACTAAGAACTTGTCCAAAATTGCTCCAACAAGCTCACAAAGAACTTGTCCAAATCTCTAGCAAGCTCACCAAGAACTTTCTCAAATCTGCTCCAACAAGCTCACACAAAACTTGTCCAAATCTGCTCAACAATCTCACCAAGAACTTGCTCAAATCTGCTCCAACAAGCTCACTAAGAACTTGTCCAAATCTACTCTAGCAAGCTCACCAAGAACTTGCTCAACTCTGCTCAATAGGCTCACTCAGAACCTCATCAAAATATGTCCCAAATCTGTCCACAAATATGTCTAAAACTATCCACAAAGTTGTCCCAAAAACTATCCACAAAGCCTTCTCAAAGGCTCAATCAATCATACACAAACTGCCACAAATCTGTCCAAAAATCTATCCCAAAGGCCTTCTCAAAGGCTCAATCAATCATGCTCAAGTAGTACTCAAATATCATCCACAAATCTATGAAGGCAAGGCTCAAAGATGAACTCAACAATGAATGGCAATGCACTCTACAATGGATGACAACAATGATCCACAATGATCTCAACTCAACTCAACTCAAATCAATCTCAACTCAAGTCAACTCATAGAAGCATAAAGAGAATTGTTAGAGACTCAATATGTTCTAAGCTCAATCTCAACTCAAATCAGAATTATAGAATAGTTTGTTTCATGGGACTTGAACAATCACCTCACACAATCACTTGACTAGGCTCAATCAACTCAACTCAACCAATCACCACAAGGGACAACTCTTTCTCACAAAACCCTAGTCCAAGCATGTATCAACCAACTCAAATGTTTCCAACAATGCTCAACCACAAATCTCACATAACAATGATACTCATGTTCTTTTCAAGTTCTTTACATAACCAATGGGCTTCAACAACTATGCTTATAAAACAAGGTTTAAACACAACTCTCAAACTAGAAAACCTTGAAGCATTCAACCAACCACTTTCGAAAAGGAAACCACAATCAATCCTTTTCACTCCAATGATATTTCAGAAATCAACCACCATAAACAATCAATAGGAGAATGTGCCCATACCTTTTTGATGCCAAGAAGTTGTCCACAAAATCTGCCACACTAAACACAACTTTCCTTTCCAATCTCAATAAGGGTTAGTGGACTTCAAATAATAATCACAAGATAAAGCATAACTCAATTTACACCTTTTTACTCCAACTTAATAAACACATCCACCAAAGTCCTTTTTTAATAAAAACCCTTATCAAAATAATAATCAATAAACCTCTCAAAAATTATTTTATAACAACTCCTTATTTCTCCTAAATCTTAATTCTCAATTTCATGAACATCAAATTAAATCAACAACTCATCCACCTTTGAAATAATAATCACAACCCTTATAAAAACAAAGTTTAATTAAAAACTTTAATTATTCCTAACCACCTTATAACTCCAACTTAGGGCTTAACAAAATTAATTAGAGCAAAAACGTATTTACCTCCTCAAGGGGATTCGAACCCCCGACTTGCCCACACCATGAGCGCCTTAGCCGCGGCTAAGGTTGCCACACGAGCTAGCCGCTCGTTCGAAAGGGAAAGGCACAACGTGCCTTAAAACCTTTCCTCCCTTTTCGCAAATCAAAAGTGCTTCGAGCGCTTTTCTTCCAATGCCTTCCGAACGTAGTCAAGGGGATTCGAAACCTTGACGTTTGTGCTGCCACACACCTTAGCCAAAATCCAACTGCCAATGTGCCACTCTGCCCATGATGACTTTGGACTTTGACCAACCTTCGTTTATTCGTTGCTTCTGCTTTCTAAAATATTTTCGCACGAGCTCAATTCGGATGCTTAGCCAACGATTATTAACCACGAGCAAGGATCAGTTTATGAACCTTAGGTATCCCCTTTATATAGCCTCCTTATTATTTTTGATGACGTCGACGAAAATCTTGCATATTTAATTTTAAATTTAAATTTAAATTTTAAATAATTAAAATTTAAACTAAATATTAAAAATTAAATATCTCCATCACCGGGGCACCTTTTTCGACGAAACGAAAGGCCAACTTGGGTTTTAAGAAAAACCCAGTTCAAATATGCCATCCATGGTTTTAAATAAAACCTTTTATTTTTCCTGCCTTGGTTTTCACAAAAACCCTGTATTTATCCATGCTTTCCAAAATATCATTTGGCCACCAAAACTCAATGTGATCCATGTGACATCAATGATCCATGTGACATCAATGACAACATAAAATAACTCAAATTGCCAAAAATCTCCCCCTTTGTCATTGATGGCAACACCTCTAATGCAAAAACCACAATCACTGCAAAAACCATCTCTAAGAATCAAAGCTGCTCCCCTGACTCAATACTCTCTATGGAGGCTGCTCCCCCTAACTCAATGCTCTCTTTGGAGGCTGCTCCCCCTAACTCAATGCTCTCCCCCTTACTCAAATATCTCCCCCTTTGACATCAATGGCAAAAGGGACACCTATGGGGCTAAAATATATGACTCTTAAGCATAGCCCCCTCACCACCTTCTCTCTTGAGGTGATTAATTTTGGGGTGGGAGTACTTTTACTCCCATATTACATTGTTTCTTTCCTTTATCAACTTCCTTCCATGTTTTTCTGATATCCTTCTCTTGATATTCTTGCCTTGAACCTGTTTGACCTTCTTGCCTTGAACCTGTTTGACCTTCTTGCCTTGAACTTATTTGGAATTGAGTCCTACACCATTTTGCAATATGTCCAAAGTTATTGCAGTTAAAACACTTGATATTGTAGCCTTTGGATGGTGCCCATATCCTGAAATATTTCTTGAAATAATTTCCATATCCATTCCTTTCCTGAACCTTGTATTGTGAAGTTCTGTTTTCATGACCATTATGACCATGACTTCTGAATTGTGTAGCTCTAAAACCAAAACCATGTTGCTCATTTCCTTTGCACTGAGAAGCTCTATGACCAATCCTGTTACATGAGAAGCAATGTCCCTGAAAACCATACCTTCTTCCTTTGATGTTCCTTCTAGCAAAATCAAACTTCTTTGATCCATAGACCCTGTAGTGTATAGCCCTGTGTCCAAATCCATTACAAGAAAAACAATGTCCTTGAAAAGCCCTTTGTTCATGCCTTGGTTCCTCATACCTTTCTTGACCATTATTCCTATGATCATTTTCAACTTGTGCATTGCATTCTTGAACCTTCTTTGTAGTATCTAAATCCTCTTCCTTAGTTTCTTCCTTGTTTTCCTCTTCAAGTATTTCTTTTCCTTTTGAACTTGATTCACCTATCTCAAAACAAGATCCAAACTGAATATTTGGAGCCATAGGAACTTTGGAACTTTCTTCATAAAACTTAGGTGCTTCCTTGCTTTCATATTTTAGAACTTCCTTTCCTTTTGAGTGTGACTTTTCTTGGAAATAAGATATACAACCTTAAAATATGTTTCCACTCCTTTTTGAACCTTTTCATCTAATGTGTCATGTCTTGCCATTATTACCCTTAGTTCTTCATTCATCCTTTCCTCTATCCTTTTTGCATCTTGAAGCTCATCTCTTAGATCACTGATTGTCTAAAGTAGTTCTTCTATGATTTTGACATCTGTTCGAATCTTGTTTTCAAGATTCCTGATTTCTTCTTTTAGCCTTTTGAATTTTAATTTTTATTTTCTTGGCTCATCCTCTTCTTTTTCTATTACCAAAAGTGAGACCTCTTCACTATCACTGAGATCATTATCATCTTCTATAGCAAACAAACTCTCATGATTTCTTTGACCATGCTTGTTTCCTTGATGTGTCATCTCATCTTCACTATCACTGAAGCCATTGCAATATCCTGATCTGTGATCTCTTTGACCACACACAAAGCACTTTTCTCTTTCACCTTCTATTCCTAGGAATAGATGTTCTTCATTTTCATCATATGACTTGTCTCTATCACTATAATCTGAGCTATCACTTGCTTCTACAATGTAGTAAGATTTCTTTGCCTTACAAAAAATCTTCTTCTTCTCATACCTATTTTGCTTGAATCTGTCATCTTTGTCATGCTTATGCTTTCCATCTTCTTTTCTTCTATGACCCTATTTTTCATCATCACTGTTTCCTTCATGTGGACACTTGTGTGCATAGTGACCAAGATCACCACACTTGTAGCATCTGACTTTCCTCATATCCCTAAAATTCCTTGAGTCCTTATTTGTAGATGATCCATTCTGTGAAGCCATCTATGTTCTTGTAGAATCTGCCCTCAAGCTATTAGCCTTTCGAAGGAACCCTCTGATACCAATTGAAGAACACAAGCTTATACTAATAAGGGAGGTGAACAGTATAAGACCACTTTTTACTTTCTTTCCAAACCAATATCAATTAATGTCCTTAATTACAATAACCAAATATAGCAGTGTGCATTAATAACTCAGATAGCAATAGTAAGCAAGAGCACAAGTCACCACACACAATTGAGACACAAGATTTAACGTGGTTCCCCCAATGTGGGGTACTCCACAAGATAATATCCTTATAATATTTCACATAGAAATAAGGATCCTTATCCAATACAATGATTTCTTTGATCTGCTCAAAGCTAGGCAATAACAAGCTCACATAGAACTTGTCCAAATCTGCATAACAAGCTCCACAGAACTTGTCCAAAACTCTCAACAAGCTCACACAGAACTTGTCCAAATTTCTTTGATCTACTCAAAGCTAGGCAATAACAAGCTCACACAGAACTTGTCCAAATATGCATAACAAGCTCACACAGAACTTGTCCAAAACTGCTCAACAAGCTCACAAAGAACTTGTCCAAATCTTCTTTGATCTTTTCTCAAAGTAGGCTCTAACAAGCTCACACAGAACTTGTCCAAATCTGCTCAACAAGCTCACACAGAACTTGTCCAAATATACTCTAACAAGCTCACCAAGAACTTGCTCAAATATGCTCCAACAAGCTCACTAATAACTTGTCCAAATATGCTCTAGCAAGCTCACCAAGAACTTGCTCAAATCTACTCAATAGGCTCACTCAGAACCTCATCAAAATCTATCCCAAATCTGTCCACAAATCTATCTAAAACTATCCACAAATCTATCCCAAAAACTATCCACAAAGCCTTCTCAAAGGCTCAATCAATCATACACAAACTGCCACAAATCTATCCATAAATCTATCCCAAAGGCCTTCTCAAAGGCTCAATCAATCATGCTCAAGTAGTACTCAAATCTCATCCACAAATCTATGAAGGCAAGGCTCAAATATGAACTCAACAATGAATGGCAATGCACTCTACAATGGATGACAACAATGATCCACAATGATCTCAACTCAACTCAACTCAAATCAATCTCAACTCAAGTCAACTCATAGAAGCATAAAGAGAATTGTTAGAGACTCAATATGTTCTAAGCTCAATCTCAACTCAAATCAGAATTATAGAATAGTTTGTTTCATGGGACTTGAACAATCACCTCACACAATCACTTGACTAGGCTCAATCAACTCAACTCAACCAATCACCACAAGGGATAACTCTTTCTCACAAAACCCTAGTCCAAGCATGTATCAACCAACTCAAATGTTTCCAACAATGCTCAACCACAAATCTCACATAACAATGATACTCATGTTCTTTTCAAGTTCTTTACATAACCAATGGGCTTCAACAACTATGCTTATAAAACAAGGTTTAAACACAACTCTCAAACCAGAAAACCTTGAAGCATTCAACCAACCACTTTCGAAAAGGAAACCACAATCAATCCTTTTCACTCCAATGATATTTCAGAAATCAACCACCATAAACAATCAATAGGAGAATGTGCCCATACCTTTTTGATGCCAAGAAGTTGTCCACAAAATCTGCCACACTAAACACAACTTTCCTTTCCAATCTCAATAAGGGTTAGTGGACTTCAAATAATAATCACAAGATAAAGCATAACTCAATTTACACCTTTTTACTCCAACTTAATAAACACATCCACCAAAGTCCTTTTTAATAAAAACCCTTATCAAAAATAATAATCAATAAACCTCTCAAAAATTATTTTATAACAACTCCTTATTTCTCCTAAATCTTAATTCTCAATTTCATGAACATCAAATTAAATCAACAACTCATCCACCTTTGAAATAATAATCACAACCCTTATAAAAACAAAGTTTAATTAAAAACTTTAATTATTCCTAACCACCTTATAACTCCAACTTAGGGCTTAACAAAATTAATTAGAGCAAAAACGTATTTACCTCCTCAAGGGGATTCGAACCCCCGACTTGCCCACACCGTGAGCGCCTTAGCCATGGCTAAGGTTGCCACACGAGCTAGCCGCTCATTCGAAAGGGAAAGGCACAACGTGCCTTAAAACCTTTCCTCCCTTTTCGCAAATCAAAAGCGCTTCGAGCGCTTTTCTTCCAATGCCTTTCGAACGCAGTCAAGGGGATTCAAAACCTTGACGTTTGTGCTACCACACACCTTAGCCAAAATCCAACTGCCAATGCGCCACTCTACCCATGATGACTTTGGACTTCGACCAACCTTCGTTTATTCGTTGCTTCTACTTTCTAAAATATTTTTGCACGAGCTCAATTCGGATGCTTAGCCAACGATTATTAACCATGAGAAAGGATCAGTTTATGAACCTTAGGTATCCCCTTTATATAGCCTCCTTATTATTTTTGATGACGTCGATGAAAATCTTGCATATTTAATTTTAAATTTTAAATAATTAAAATTTAAACTAAATATTAAAAATTAAATATCTCCATCATCGGGGCACCTTTTTCGACGAAACGAAAGGCCAACTTGGGTTTTAAGAAAAACCCAGTTCAAATATGCCATCCATGGTTTTAAATAAAACCTTTTATTTTGCCTGCCTTGGTTTTCACAAAAACCTTGTATTTATCCATGCTTTCCAAAATATCATTTGGCCACCAAAACTCAATGTGATCCATGTGACATCAATGACAACATAAAATAACTCAAATTGCCAACACGGAGTGGCTGAATACATAACTACTCACAAAGCCAAATCGTAATGAAGTGGAAATCATATGATTACTAGGAACGATGCAGAGTTGTTATTATGCACCAGTTGCAGTAACTGAACTATTCTAGTTTAGCCTGAACCGAGATGCTTGTTGTAAAAAAACTACCACAAGGAAGTTCTATGTGTGTAGTATATAAACACATAGGCTTTCTTGTGGGAGGAGAGCTTCTTTTTGTAAAAGAATTTGATATATATAATTCCCTTGCATCGATATTAAAGTGTGAACATTTGTTAGCAGCGCATCGTGTGAAAACCAATCGAGCAGAATCTGGTTGGAGCTCGGGTCCACTCCAAGCTAGTATTCTTCCTCTTTTAGTCATTTACGTAATTTCATTATGCATGGTAGTATGTTTATGCATTAGGTTTGTGTTTAACTATTTTAGAGGTGTGTTTATTTATAAGAAGCATTTTTGCTTTGTGTGTTTATTTTACTTGCATTATTATTTATGAATTAATATTATTGAGGTGGATGATTTTATTGATATCATACAAACCCCCCAATGGTAGTTGAATGGATCATCTCCAAAGTGGTGGTGTGACTAGTCTCAACAGTGATTCTTCACAAGCTTACGAGTTCCCTGGATTGACAAATTAAATGAGAAGTGTTGTGACAAAAATAGGACAAATTCATCAGTGTTTGGCACCCAACATTTTGGCACTATTTCCAGGGAAGCATCACTATTAGACTAATCACATTACCCCTTAAGCCCTTCGAACTGATCTTGTATGAGTCTGCCAAGAAAAATAGGACTAGACGAACATTTTATAAAATAGAGCCTACCATATGAGTTAGAGTTAGAAGAAGACTTAGAGTTTGAATTAGATTCTCTCGAATCATCTCTAGTAGTCCACTGGAGTCAGAGTCCTCACTTCGTGTAGAGTGCCTCCTTGTAGCACCCTAAAATTGGCACAGTAAAACCTTAACAATAATTAAAATTACCTTAGTAATAATTCAAATTCATATTTCAACCCCCAAAATCGCTCCCAAACCGCCGTTTAACCCGTTTCCTCATTTCCCATGCCATTTTTAGAGTTTTTTTTGACCGTTTGACGATATCGTCGCCGATCAGATGATATCGCCTCAGATCGGATGATTTCTTCTGGACTAGGACGTCCAGACGATCTTGTCCCAAAATTGATTTTTCATAATTAGCCTCTGTTTCAATGGTGTCTCTAAGTTGGGTAGAAGTGTTTCTACACCGTTAGAGACCTCCCCCGTTGGAGATCTTTCAAATTAGGATGATCTCCAACCTCCCAACTTCCCTCCTAAGCCTATTTAAACCTTAGGATCGACATTGACTTCCCTTGGCTGGCTGAATTTTCCTGTAACTTGATCTTTGCACACGTTATAATACCCTGGATTACCATTTGCACTTGTGCTATCCAAATTTTGTTGCAGGAACCTTGTCATTCTTCAGTCGGAGCAAGCTCAAATCGTTGCAGACGATCCTGTTCAATTCAAGATGATTTCATACCAATCCGAGATGATTTCGACTACAGTCAACATTGGGGGCAATTACTGCCCAGATTTTGCATTTTTCTCTTCTCATCTGCTGTTTTATTCTACATCTAGTCAGTTTATTATTATTTTTTGCTATTTTGCATCTTGGAGTTCACCCATGTATTTTAATTGCATAATGAAATCATGATTAACTATTAAAACATTGTAATTTTCTTGCATTTCTATTCGGGATTATCTTATTAACATTCTTATTATTATTTCATATCATTTTCCTCTATCAATATAGCTGCATTTTTTGTATTTTGTGTCCATTTCTCTGATTGTAGGTCTCTGACGAATTCGTTTGACGAATTCGTCAGATCTCAGATGATCCTATCAGATAGGAGACGATCCTGTCAAATTCCAGACGATATTGACTGCTTCAAAAATCAGAATCTCCATCAAACATTCAGAACTAGGTATGGTTTTTCTCATTTAGCATATTCTCTGGGTTTTTTTTTAATTCTATTTTATGTACTTAAATCTGCATTTCATATAGAACAACTTAGATTCATTTGGCCAAACCTAGGACTTGAATGTTTAAAACTAAAATTGAACACATTAAACACATTCCCAACCTAGGCATGGAAACTGCCACTAAAATTTTCCTTGTGAACCCCTCCATCCATCACAAAATCACCTTAATACACCTCCCCCGAGAGGCGGGACCTTCGCAAGGCCTCTCAGTCCAAGGTATTGTCCCATCCTTTTCACATCCCCCTTTTAGGCGTGGATCCTTTAGCCTGAAGGTAAGGATGTGAAAAATTTGGAGCGATACATTTTGGTGAACCCGACGTGAAACTAAAACCTTTTGAAAACAAAAAAAAAACCAAAAAAAAAACATAGATGCATTTAAAATCATTAGAAAACTATTAAGTTGCATATCATGTTTAGATGGTAGCTCCTAAGAAAAGACTAGTAGTTTTTATAAATGTTGAAAACCAATTAGCAGCCATATAAATCAATTATGTGCTTAGTGTGCCTGAAATAGATAGAAACCAACTTTTGTGGGACAAACTTGATAGAAGACTAGGTGTCATTTCATCTAGGTCAATAGAACTTAAACAAATCAAGAGGCTTGTCCTAGATAGAATCCTGGATCCTCATCAACTCATATTTTATCATGAACTTCAGAGAGCTTGCCATAGGTGGTTAGCTTATAGGAGAGCTCTTGTGTCTTCAGAATTGTTCACCTTCGAGGAATACCTCAAGAACGCAACTGTGGTATGCCAATTTCTAGTTCATATAGAAGTCCAAGAAGCTGATCTTATGATTAGAAAAAGATGGAATAGAGTTCCTAGAGCTATGTTATATCATGAATATTGTCGTGAGAATTATTATTATCAACTAGAATCCAAAATATATGGTATTGCTATAGCACTTTTTATTAAATTCTTGAAAGAAAATTTTCAATTTGAAGAAGAACATTTCATGACTCCTGAAGAACTTGAGCCCATTAATGATATTTATAAATTGTTTATAGAAAACTAGATCATTGCTTTCATTATTATCATTTCTTGTGTTTTGTGTGTTGTTTGTTATCTTTATAATATTGTTATAAAAAAATTCCATAACAAAAACCCAAAACATTTTATTTTAAATATTATAGTAGGTATATAATTAAAATATATACCTCTTAAGCTTGTTGCACACATATATATATACAAGTATATATATATTTGCTGAAATCTAAGTTTAAGCACAATGCCTAGACTTAGGAATGGTAAACAAACTGAAGAAGAAGAAGATTGGTTAGGAGACAAAACAAAAAACCCAAATCTCTTTCTTGAGGATTCAATTTCAGAAGGAGAAACTCTAGAACAGCCAGAAGATGACCTGGTTGAAGACAATGAACAACAAGAAAATCTTAAAGAGGAAGGATCCTCATTCCCTAGAGTGGCTCCAGATGGAACTATTGCTTTTGATAACTTAGATCATTTCTTGAAATTCTTCAATAATAATATTGGTGCTCTTAATATGGTAGTTCATATTGATAAAGGACAAATTAGTGATACTCAAGCAGCCATGGAACATATGTTTAACGTGCACACTAATCCTTTGTCTTTTATCGATCAAGAAAGTGATAAAGTTGGACCATCCAATATGGATATGGCCACTATAATTCAGAATATGCAAAAACAACAGGTTACCCAACCTCCTAAGGAACCTATTATTGAGCCTAAAATCATTCCCACACAAAAGAAGCCTTCATTCACTGCTTTATTTCGCCAAACTATTGATCAATATGCTTCAAATCGACAAAAACCTAAAATGAAGCCAAACACCAATTTTCAAAAATTTGGGATACAACATAATACAACTTCAAAACTTCTTCATAACACCCTTCCTACAAACAATTTACACAATAGTAATATAGCATCTAATATGCATGTCCCTCCATCATATGCTCACAAATCTCATATTAATGCCCTACCAAACCAATATGGTGGGCAAACCAGTAATCTGGAAGCCATGGTGAAACAGTTAGCTTCCTGCATGGACCAGATAGATCCCTACCATCCCTCGTACAATTATCAAGAGATGTGTAGTCAACCTTTAGATCCTATGGTTGTAGCACAACCATACCCTAAACATTTTCCCATGCCCGTTATGCCTATATATAAAGGAATTGAAGATCCCATAGAGCATCTTCGCATGTTTAGGATAGCATGTCATGATATATCACATGATGACTTGCTATTACTAAAAATGTTCTCAAAAAGTTTAGGAGGAATGGCATTAGAGTGGTACTATCAATTGCCCACTCATTCTTTGAGAAATTTTGAAGAGACAGCTGAATCTTTTGTGCATCAATTTAGTGTCTATATCGAGAGGCATGTAACCATTAAAGATTTGTACAACTTAAAATAAGACAAAGATGAATTTTTTGCTGATTTCTTAGCTAGATGGAGGCAGTTGATAGGAAAACTGCACTTTGTGCTACCTTATAGGGAAATGTTGGATATTTTTATTAATAATTTACAAGAACAAATATCTTATGAACTATCAACTGCTACCTTAACTACCTTCGATAAGGCTATAGACTTAGCTCGAAGAGTAGAAGATGCTCTCATTAGGAGAGGCCAACTTAGGAAGAAAGATGATGAGAAAACATCTAGAAATCAATATAAAAACAAACAAGTTGTGGGTGATGGAGTCACTGACAGCAGAAATGTTGCTAATATCAATACAACGAAGACAACAAAAAAAATTATATTGAAACCTCCTGATAAACCTCCTCGAGAGTTTACTAGATTGAATCTACCATTTTCAACTATTTTACCCCAATTAATCGAAAGAGGCTTGATTCAATTTCCAGCTATCCGGGAACCTGATCCAACCATACCCGGATATAGAGTCGACTTACACTGTGATTTCCATAGAGGACTTGGAAACTCTACCAACTCTTGTAAAAGGTTAAAACATAAAATACAAGATCTGATTGATAATAATGAAATGGAGGTGCAAGCCTTCCATCCTAAACAAAATGCTCCTAATAATGCTCAAAAGAACATTCCCCAAAATCAAAATCAAAATGCTAATAAATCATTAGACATATTTCAACATCCTTTACCAAGACATGGTAAAGAGGTTGCCAATCAAATTGAGCATCATAATGTCCCTCCTCCTACCCGATATGTAGGAACTATTAGCAGACATTTACCTAATCATGATTTACAAAAATTTGACACAAGTTTATCCATGGTCACAACTAGGACCCTACATAATATTCAAACATCGGATCCCAGTGATGTAGAATCGGATACTAAAAGTGAAATAGACATCACCTCAAACCAATCGAATAGTTCTGAAAATGAATCAGATCCTATTCAACCTATCACAGATGCTATGGTTCCAGAAGAACCATTTCCTAGAAGAGTTACTACTCGACCCTCTTCTAATCAGTTCCTTTCTAATGAAAAAGCTATAAATGCTAGACCAATACCTATTCATCATCCTCAATATAACATTGTAGGTACCATCGAAGTCGTTACCAGACAACAAGCTCAAAATTCTCAACAAGAACCAAATCAGAACGATGGATCAACTCCATTTGTTTTGAAAAATCCCAATAAAGGGAATCATGCTCCTAATGTTCAACCTAAACCCCCTTACAATATTAATGAGCAATTATCCAATACTACAGCTAGAATTTCCCTTTTGGATTTATTAAGATCTTCTCCTACACATAGAGATGAATTGATGCTTACATTAATCCAAATGATGGTACCACAAAACATTCAACTTGAAGCCATGGCCAATACTATCATCACTAGAGAGGTCGATTGTATTGAATTTCGGGATAAAGATATCCCACAACATAGTTTACATAAGGATAACCCCTTATATATTACTGCACTAATTAGAGATGTAGTTGTTAAAAGAGTCTTTATTGATAATGGTTCATCTCTAAATATTTGCACTTTTGACTTCTACCAAAGATTTGGGTTTCGAAGTGATGAAATGAAGAAAACTGACATGATCATAAAAGCTTTCAATGACGAAACACAAGAAACGTGTGGAGTTATTACCATCCCATTGCAAGTTGGTCCTAGAACCCTAGATACAACCGTGTTTATTGTACATTGCCCCGCATCATACAATATACTCTTGGGTCGTCCTTGGATCAATGCAATGTGGGCTGTCCCATCAACTTTACACCAATGTGTTAAATTCGAATTTAAAAATCAGTTGGTCACTATCCATGGTGATCCTAGACCCTTTGATATGTGTGCTTTGGAAGAACCTTTTGGAGTTCAATTTTGCCCTGCTCTATCATCCACACATCCTAATTCTTATTTTTCATCTAAAACTATGAAACACACACCCATAACTTCATCTATTTCTCCTCCATTAATTTCACCCTCATATATAGATCAACAATCTTCTAAACAAACCACTCTAGAACCTCAAAAATATCTTCAATCCACAACCAATCCTTCATGTTCCATCCCTATAATTTCAAAACCTATAGACCCATCTATTAACACATCCACATTATCTACATCTATCATACCTTCCACATCTAAAGATATAGGGAATGATCCTTCTACATCTTATGCTCTTTCTGATGAACTCTTACCTGATTTATCTAAAATTATTATAGCAAAAAAAACAAATGCTTCTATGCAAAATTCTATTATCTTAAGTAATTTTCCGCCATCTCCTCATACTTTGGGCCTCCCACAACCTATGGGAAGTACTTACCAAGTAGGGAGTTGTGCCTTCATTTATAAGGGATATGACTAGGGAAGAATACCCAGGAACATCAAAACTCATCATGATGGATATGCTCGATGTTATTTTACTAATGAGTATATTAAAGCTAAACCTATAATGCTTAAAATGGGATATAAAGGGAAAGGCTTGGGACCTTTCCAAAATTGTATGAAAGAACCTTTCGAGGTAGAACCGTGGCCCGCCCGATGTGGTGTGGGCCTATTTCCTAGTAAGGGTCAACCCTTCCCTTTTGAAGATGATGATCAACTCATATGTTATCAAGATTATTTGGATGGGCATGATGATTTGCCTCTAAAAAATCAACCATTTACATGCAATATGCTATCCATAGCTTATCCTGAAATGATTTTCGACTCCGAGGATGAGTTGGAAGGAGAAATCTTCCATGATGTCTCCGATGAAGAAATGTTACACAATGGTTTTTATTTTGATGGTTCTATACCTACTATAGCCCAGCTTGAGGCCACTACTCCTCAAGATGACTTATCTAAGTTAACCTTAAAATAATTACAAGAATTGGGCGTCTCACCCGCCCCACCTAATTTTGAAAGAGATCTACACATGGAAGTGGAAAACGTCATTAAAGTTAACATTGGAACCGAGGATAATCCTCACATAATCAATATTGGGTCAGAATTAAGTCAAGAAAAACAAGAGCAATACATTGCATTCATTAAATAATATGAAGATGTCTTCGCTTGGACATATGAAGATAGGCCAAGTTTAGATCCTTCTGTAGTCATGCATCACCTAGTAGTCCATTCGGATGCTAAACCTGTTAAACAAAAAATTAGAAAAATGCATCCCAAAGTGGCTTTGCTAGTCAAAGGGGAGTTATAAAAACTCCTGAATGTTGTTTTTATACAAGCTATTGATTATGCTGAATGGATCTCGAATGTAGTTCCAATCACCAAGAAAGAAGCTACCAAAGTTAGGGTTGCCTTAAATTAAAAAATGATTCCTCTTCCAAATATGGATCAAATCATTAATGAAAAGCGCATCAATTCTTTGGAGCATCTTCATGCCTACCAAAACAAGCTTAAAATATCATATGCTAAGAAAGTTCGTCATCGATCCTTTGAGGTCGGCGACCTTGTTTTAAAAGAAAATAAAAAAAATACTAATGCAACTAAAGACCTTAAAGGTAAATTTGAGCCCAACTGGCTTGGACCATATATTATCACTGCTAAATTTGAATTGGGAGCATACAAATTATCTACCTTAGATGGTAAAGAACTTAAAGAACCCATGAATATTTTGCATCTTAAACGTTACTATGCGTAAAAAAATTGGTTATTTCATCATTGTATATATTTGTTTAAAATATTTCAAAAAACCACTATCTTGTATTTCTTTCAATTTATAAAAACATCAAAAACATCCAAAATCATCAAAATCTTCAAAAACATCTTTTATTTCTCAAATTGTGCAATATTACAGCTATATTTTCAGTTATTTTGGATAAACTAGCATTTATTTGGAATCCCGCACTTTCACATTCACATGCATAAATATCTTGATTTATTTGGCATGATTACTAATCTCTCTTATATCAAAGTCCACAAAATTCAATTAAATAAAGTTTGAGCATAGAGAATTGATCTTGTTATTTACTTAAACCAAGCATATCCTTTCACAATAAAATGATTATATTTGTAATGTCCATGCTATGCTACATAGTAGAAGTGGTTTCTTGAGCGAAAAGTTTCCCCTGCTATCCTATCATGCACATGGTCTAGAATCTTTGAGAATTGGCAAAAGGACAAGCTCACCCCTACCCAAAATAAAAATCCCTTGCTCTACAAACTAATCCGAGCAAGTATCCCTAGAATAGGAAGCAAAAGAAAAAGAAAAATCAAGCAAAATCATTTACCACTATTTCAGCATTATCTCAAATATCAAAGAAAAAGATACAAAAAAAAAAAAGAGAAAGCAAATAAAGAAATAAAGAAAGCAAAATAAGCAAAAGAAAAAGCAATAAAATCCCTTTCCCTACCCCTTGAAAAGAAAAGAAGGGTTGATGAGCTTGAATCCTTGGAATTCTCAATTATTCAAAAACTGTGAGGTAAGCCCCATAATAGGTGGTTTGTGCCCAACCCACTTGGCCTTGGGTAAATCCTAGCGTGGTGATATGTCTGTCACATTAGCGACCTTCTTTTGTATAGACATATGTCTGCTTATGGATTAGCTAGCTCTTGATAACCCGACTTACATAGTAGTCTGGGATGGTTATATGCATCTCAATCATGGTTAATGAACACTTATTTGGTTAATTTAAATCACTTGTATCATAGTATCTTGCTCAAACCTAGTAAATGAACAATACAATCGCACACACATTTGTATTTGAAGAGATTTTGTGTATCATTATGATAAATCAAGATCGGAAATGAACTCACATACGCACATGGGATTCCTTATAAATCAAACTTTTGTCTTTAAGATACTTTGAAATATTTTTGCAAATTGTTTGGAATAATTTCATTTTCTTCTCTGAGAACAGTTGTTTAGTATAAAAGACAACCACATGCATTAACACAAAAATCAAAATCATTTTCAAAAATATGCAATAAAGTTACATATAACTATCAACTTTTGCGATGATGGTATAGTTCCAAAACCAAAATTGGAATTTTATGCCTAGCACAAGTCCTCATATTCCTATTTTCTGTTTATTTTTCAAAAATTAAAAATCAACCATGCAATAAAACTATTTATTTTCTTCTTTTGGATATCGCGATGATGGTATAAGTCTATACCTAAATATTCTATGCCTAGCGCAAACCATAGTTTTAATTTTATTTTCCCATTATTCCAAATCATAAAAACCATATGACTTAAATCATTATGTTACACAATTATGCTTTCAAACAACATGCAACTTATTCTATTTCATGTCATTATGTTCAATTTTAATTTTGCAACCATGGTATAATTTCTAAGGAATTGTTCAAAATTTTATCACACTTAGGAATTTATGCCTAGCAAAATTCCTTTTTAAAATATTTCATGCATACTATTTTTATGAAAATCTGAAAACAAATCATCAAACCATCATCATTTCCATCATCACAAAGTCTTAAGACAGTCTCTTAAGCACTCTTTTAATTTTAGCAATATTTCTATACTAGGATTAGCTTGACGACCGAGTGAGCGGTGACTCCATGAAATGGTCTATAATAGCGACAATGTCCTTTGAAATTATTGTTAAAAGTCCCCTTTTATTTTTATCAAACTTATCACATCACAACCACCAATTTGTTTACATCAGATTATTTCATTTAAATTTTAAAAGCATGACATTCAAACATAATATTTCCAAACGACATAATTACATGAATCATCAAATCAATCACACCAAAACATTAAAGCATCATACAAACACATAAGACAAGTCATATGATCAAAAATATCTTATATATATATATATATATATATATATATATATATATATATATATATATATATATTTCAACAATATGTACATCATCTCAAAACTGGATTGGTATGCCACAATCTGTACCTCGACATACTCAATCCTCTATCAAAAATAATAATAAGCAATCTGTAGCAGCTAGTCTCGAGAACCCCTCGAGCTCTCAGCCTCATCTCTTCCCCCACCCTGAGGTGGACGAGGTGGCCCCATCGTAGTCCGTGTGGTGCTATGAGTCTTGGACTCTGATCATGATGATGTCCTCGATGACCTCATCATGATAGGCTCCACAATATGGGTCGACAACGGTAATCTCTGCCCCTCTTGTACCATATGGTGGTATAGCATCTGATA
This sequence comes from Wollemia nobilis, assembly GCA_028583015.1. Classification (NCBI taxonomy): domain Eukaryota; kingdom Viridiplantae; phylum Streptophyta; class Pinopsida; order Araucariales; family Araucariaceae; genus Wollemia; species Wollemia nobilis. The sequence goes on from JAQPPZ010017235.1 coordinate 23,486,224, forward strand.
GAATGTGATCTGGGCAATATCCCATGCTAAGTCCCAAGTGCTTGCACCTCCACTCTGTGCTCTAAGGTGTGCGACCTCATATCTGAGCTATGTGGCCTCCTCTCGGTGTCGTGCAGTCTCATCTTGCAAGGACTGCACCTGAGCCTAGAGACGAACAGTCTCCGCCTGGAGAGTAGCCATATCACTACTCTCTCCTGTGTCCACACCCTTGCCCTTATCGGGTGATGGTGGCCTCTCTCTCCATGGAGAAGGGGGTCTATCCTCCCTCCTCTCCCACTACCGTGGCCTCTTCTGAGCCTATGGTATCCTCTGCTCTCTCCTACCATGACCCTATGCTGCCTCAATGGCTGCCTAGCGTCGCCTCCCCATTCGACACACAACTGCATGAATTAGACCCTGAGCCCTCGTCATCCGAGGAGGGCGAATGCCTGTGTACCAGGAATCATAGCCATCAGCTACCCCAGCATCATCCCCATCCACTGGCTGAATGGGGGCATCATCTACGTCCTATTTTTCTTAATTTTATTCAAACAATTAAAAACATTTTTAAAATTTTGCTTTTTCGTGTTTTTACCTCAAACATTCAATTTGGGTAAAAACACGGAGGGGGAACCATAGTAAGTTGTCATATGATTCGACCAAGAATCGTCGCCTAAAAATAGGAATAATTTTTGCTTTCTCATAGATCGAGAAGAACTCATATTTAACGCATTTTCTTTGGAAAATTTGCTAAAGAGGGGGCAAAATGTAGCACCCTAAAATTGGTGCAGTAAAACCTTAGCAATAATTAAAATTACCTTAGTAATAATTCAAATTCAAATTTCAACCCCATAACCGCTCCCAAACTGCCATTTAACATGTTTCCTTGTTTTCTGCACCATTTTTAGAGTTTGTTTTGACCGTTTGACGATATTGTTGCTGATCAGATGATATCGTCTCAGATCGGACGATTTCGTCTGGACTAGGACGTCCAGACGATCTTGTCCCAAAACTAATTTTTCACAATTAGCCTCTATTTCAACGGCGTCTCTAAGTTGGGCAGAAGCATGTCTACATCGTTAGAGACCTCCCCTGTTGGAGATTTTCCAAATTAGGATGATCTCCAACCTCCTTTATAGGCTCTCTTAAGCCTCTCTTGATAAACACATAGGTTCTCTAAAGCATTAACACATCATTCATAAAGCAAAGTTAATTGGTCTAGGTGAGCTTACCGTGCGGTGTCATCATTGATGAACTCCTACATGGATATGTGCAGTGATGGTATTTCAAAATCTAGGGGCATGATAGCCTTCGCAACATACACTAGTGAAAACGGAGTTGCCCCAGTGGGTGTTCGAATGCTAATGTGGTAAGCCCAAAGGGCCAAAGGCAATTGATTATGCCAATATTTGTGATTATCCTTAATGGTTTTCTTTAAGATTGCAATTACTATTTTGTTTGATGCCTCAACTTGCCCATTGGCTTATAGATAATAGGGCATATAAAAATTATGTTGAATTTTATATTTAGCTACTAAAGCACACACATACTTATTATTAAAATATGTCCCATTATCTAAAATTATTTTGGATGGAATACCAAAACAAAAAATGATATTATGTAACACGAACTCCGTAATAAGGGGAATTTCTTCCACCCATTTTGTGAAGTACTCAGTGGCTGTAATGATGAATATATGACAACGTAAAGAAGAGGGTGATATTTTTAATTATTTTCCCAATTAAATCAACCCCCAATTGTGAAAATGACTAACCAATTGAATTGGTTGTAAGGCCTGAGAAGGTACATGTGTCAAATTAGCATTGTTTTGATACTTGATGCACTTCTTAACATAAGCACAACAATCTTGTCCTAACATTGTCCAATAATAGCCCATACAAATAATGCACTTGGTGATGGCCATGGCACTAAAATGGCCACCACACGTACCATCGTGCACTTGAGTGATTGTCCAAAATGACTCTTGATGTTCTAAGCAATGAATGAGGATACCCTCGTAGCTTTGACAATACAATTTGTCTCCAGGTAAGGCATATTTGCTACTTTTTGCTTGAATACGTGCTTGGCGGTGTGCGATAATCCATAAGGGATATTACCAAGCTTTAGGTAATATTTTAGCTATATGGACCAATCTTATTTTTAAGAAGCCTCAATTGCATCAATTGCTTGATCCTTTTGAAGTTAATATCTCATGAATACTTATTGGGAGAGAACTTGTAAATATAGCATTGTGCTACTATCAAAAGGATTTTGAGGGAACAAAGTCCCCCAAGTGTAATTACTTAAGAAATTGTGAAGTTGAGAGAACCGTTCATGAGAAGGTCAAATTTGAATCATGTGGACTTTTGGCATGGATTTGAGCTCCTCTCACTTAGTCTTAGAGTGTGATAGCATTTTAACTTGAATGGTTGTTATATCATTAGAAGGGTTTTGTGGGATTAAAGACCCTAAGGAGGCCATTGTATCCGCAAAACGATTATATGAATGAGGGAGTGCCTCAATATCATACCATTCAAATTTTGCTAAAATTTTATCCACTAGGGCTTTGTAGGCTTGCAATATTGGGCATCTACATTGGAATATTCCCTTGACCTGATTCATTATGAGCAAGTAATCAGCAAAATATTGAGCTTGGTTATTTTAATGGCAATTTTTGTTTGAAGGCCTATGAGGAGAGCTTCATAATCAACATTATTTTTTGTGCATGGGAAATCAAGTTTAAATGATATGGGTATTGGAGCCCCTTGTGGAATGAAATATAAAATTCCTACACTACCCCCTTGCTCATACTTAGAGCCATCAAAAAATAGAGTTATGTTAGCCTTTGCTTCAGGCTCTTCAGGATCAGGTGATTTTGATACCTGAAAAATTCCATCATCAGGAAACTCTATGCAAAGAGGTTTTTCATATTGGAGGGGAGCCTAACCATTAATTGATTTTTATCTGATGAATTCAAGGTCAAATTCCATCAATAGCATAATCCATTTTGTCATGCGATTATTATGGTAAGTTTGACTCATCATATATCGTAATGGATTCCCTTTAGACACTACATACATGGTATGATTGAGCATTAAATGACGTAGATTTTTAGTGGTAAAAACCACTTCTAAGCATAGCTTCTCAATGCATGCATAATTTATTTCATAACTGACCAGGTTGTGGCTATAGTATGTAGCCTATTCTTTATGCAATTTGTTCTTTTGGGCTAACATGGTACCCAACGCAAGCTTAGTAATTGAGATGTATAGATAGAAAAACACTCCTGGTCGAGGAGGAGCTAATACTGGTGGTGACTAGATATTTTTTAATCTAATAAAATATGTCTTGCCACTTGTCATTCCACTTAAATGCAACCCCCTTGTGTAACAACTTGTTCATAGGTCAACACTTATCTAACAATTGTGCTATGAAGTGTTTGATGGATGCGATCTTTCTTTGCAGACTACGTAGCTGCTTGATAGTAGTGTGGGGAGGAATTTTTAGGATTAACTTGACTTTATATGGATCAACTTCTATGCCTCATTTAGATAATATGAATCCCAAGATTTTTCTAGATGTAACATCAAAGACGTATTTCTTGGAATTTAGTCTAACATTGTGTTTGATGAGGCGGTCTAGAACTTTGCGCAATACATCAATGTGCTCATGATAAAGTAAAGACTTAGACAATAAGTTATCTATGTAATATTCCAAAATTTTACGCATCTAGTCATGGAAGATATAATTCATAACTCACTAGTAGGTAGCACCAGCATTTTTGAGACCAAAATGCATGATCTTATAACAAAATATCTCCCAAGGTGTTGTTAATGCCATTTTGAGCTGATCTTTTGGATTAATACAAATTTTATTATATCCAGAGAAACCATCCATTAGGAATAACATCTTATGACCTACTATGGCATCCACCAGTGCATCAATATTTGGAAAAGAGAATTCATCCTTAGGAATCACTTTATTTAGATCTCAAAAATTAGTGCAAAAGTGAATCCTTCCATCAGGTTTATTGATAGGTACCATATTGGAAACCCACGATGGATAATCAACTGATATTATGAATTTTCCATCTAAAAACTTTTGTAATTCATATTTCACCATTAAGGCTACTATTGGATGCATCTTGCATAATTTTTGCTTAACTGGTTTTGCATTTGGATCAATCATCAAATTATGCATGACTAAATTGGGATCTAGTCCTGGCATATCTTTATAAGACCAAGCAAAAGCTTATTTCTTCTATTTTAATAGTTTCGTATAATAAACTTACTCAGTAGGTGATAAAACATCCCCTAGCTTGATGAATTGGGGATTATAAAGATCTATGCTGATATCCCTATCAATTGTTGGCTCAATTGACATATGAGATCCCTCTTCCAATTGGTGTGGAGTAGGAATCAAATGAATTTCATTAGCTAGGTTTATGTCATCAATTAGAAACTCATGCTCAACCTCAACCTAAAAGAAATTTTGAGTAGTCCTTAGAGAGAAATTAAATGGCTATAACATTTCATCACAAGGGCAATACTCTAATGGAGATGGGGGAGAATCTCCCCGATCAAAGTCAATTACCTCAAGTGCAATGGCTTTGATGGGTTATTCGGACCATGCAATGGTGTAGTAAAATATATGGAAATCATATTTATGGATGGATGATTAGGTCTAGGTAAAATAGATTGTCACAAGACTTGCGGGGTTATTTGTGATGGAGGTGGAATGACCGGCGGTGGTCTATATGGAAGGCAACAAGCTTACTCTTCAAGTGGAAAAAGTTTTTGCCAAATGGGATGTTGCACTGGGAATATATGCAAGGTAGAATTCTTCTTTGTCATCCAATAGGACAACCTGCTCATATTCCTCATATGAACTAGGATAGTTGATGGGTGTTATGACATAATATGATTCATCATCTGTCATCCATTCCTCATGGGGACCTTGATCTTCTTCCTCACTATTAGATGGAAGTGTATGCGAACCTTCACATTTTTTAAATAATTGGGTGAAATCATGATATATCCCTTGATCTATCATATTTGGAGGAAAATAATCCCCCAAAAAGTGGATATGATTTGGATTAGCATAGGTATCATGTGTAATCTCATCCCTATAGTTCAAACCTAGGCATTCTAAACTCTCTATAAGGACATCAAGGGGTACATGCTTGTGTCTTAGGCCAAATTTATCATATGGCATTTGATATTATGTCTAGAAAATAACACAAGTGCCTTGTTCGTACAACCCTAGACCATAACCATGTCAATGGCAGTGATGGAGATATTGCAAGGTGTAGTCAGGTTTGGACATGTAATTTATATCCTTAGAGAAAGGTTCCTCATCTTCTTTTGGTTGAGGAGATGTCTCTATTCCATATTCAATACCCATGTATATGAAATTTTTTTGATTGAGAGGTATACCTAGAGGTACAATGGTACCTATAGGAAGATGAGGTCACCCCATATCTTGCACTATCTCAATGGCTAGAACAGTTGTGATGTTCTTCACTAGATACTCTCCTAAATCTATGTTAGCCAAATGGACTATGACTTGGGATGGTGAAGATGGAGGAGATGGAAACAAGGCTTGATATGACTCAATTATTACCTCATGATATGGTTCCTCATCTACTAGACTAGGAATCTCTTTCATAGAAATGATGGAAATGATGAGAGGGATCTCATCAATCGGCCTTTTTGACATATTCCTCTACAAAGGATTGGACGATGACAAAGGTTTTTATAAAGGTGCACACGATGATGATATTATGTAATAATATGGTAATGATGTAATGGAAGGTGATGGTGAGGGTATTGGACCCTAAATATATGTATTTGGTTGGAAGCACACATGATTCGATGGTAAGGTCGACTCAAGGATATGTTGCACCAAGTTGCAGTATCTGAAGGGCTCGAGGTCTACAGAGACCACGTGCACTTGCCCTTCATAAGTATACTTAAAACATTGATGAGTGATGGAGGGAACACACTTCATGTCCCTAATACAAGGTCTACCCAACAATATATTGTAAACCATTGCACCCTCCAACACGTGACACAACGTCGGTATAGTTTTATATCCCACCTAAATAGGTAGGACTATAGTGCCAATTGTTGAGCATATTGGATCATTGAAGACTGAAAGGGTGTATGTGGTTGCAACAATATGGGATGCTATAAGTCCTAGATGTTTGATAGCATTAGTGGTGATGATGTTACTTGACAAACTAGTATCAATTAGAACTATCTTATAGGGTGTTCCATTTACACATGCAATGATGTGTAGAGGAGAATCAAATGCATCACTTGCAATAAATTTGAGTTCATGTTCATGAAACATGATCACTGTTTCTTTACATTGTTGGACATGCCCCACAAAATTGATAAAAGAGTTAGACTCTTGGGGTTGTAGGTCAATTTACTTAATAATTTCCATAAGAGATTCTCTATGAGGTGGCGATTGTTGAATAAGCTCATATATGGAAAGTCTACTCGATGTTGTTTGTAAGCTTTGAGCAAGCTTACTTTTTATTGTAACCACTAGACGAGGTGGAAGGCTTTGCACTAGAGGTGGTGGTGGCTATGACGTTGAAGTAATATCACTTGAATCTATAGGTGGTGCAACTTGACTTGGATAGCATTTGTTCCTTATCACAATGCTAACCATCCCGACATACCCTTGTTTAGGGGGTGATGTATGTACATCATTTACTTGCTTGGCAAGATTTTCTTATACCTCATGAGTGGGTAATGGGTATTTAAAAACACCCATTTGTTGATTATTCATTGTGAGAGGATTGTCCACTTGAATTTTGTTCCTCTCAATCATATCTTGTACTAGTTTTTGAAACCATAGCACATTGGCAAGTCATGTCCAATCTACCTATGATATCTACAATATAGGTCTTCACGATGTCCCATCGGATTTTATTTTCCTATACTCAAATATATAGACCATATATTAGGTAGAGTAATTCCCTTGGCCACACATAGATGATCGAATAGGGAGTCCATTGACTTAGAGAAGGACGAACATTTTTTCCTAGGGAAACATTGTTGAGTTTACCCCTGGTTCACTTGAGTGTTGTTGTTATAACTTGCCAAAGGATGTTGGGCCTAATAATTTGCCTTCTAAGGTGGCAATATTGGTTGCATAGGACTTAGGACATTGATGGCAACTTGGTTCACTGCTACTAGATTTTATTATGTCAGGTTGCCCTTTGGTTTATTAGTCCACTCCTTATGGGGTTTTGCGATTTCTCCCTCTTGAATTATAATTTCTTCTATGGTTCTAGCCTACACTAGAGAATTTTCAAGAGTTTGATACTATTGGAGTTGCAGTAATAGTGATATTGGATTTAAAAAAATCTTTAAAAACATCCTAGTTAGCTTAGACACTGGAAATAGGTAAGGTAGCTTAGCAAGAAGTGTTTTCCACCTGTTACCATAGTCTATTATTGACTCATCTTCATATTGCTTTAACCTTGTGAGGTTTTGTAAGGTAGTATGGATGATATGCCTTAGAATTTTATTATACCACTCTACAGTTGGACCAGAGAGGGTGGCATATTGTGCATCTTCCTCTCCTTTAAATCTATCTCATTTGGGCATTTTAAAATACTCCAGATATGGAGGGGAAGGGATATATGGATGCAGTGGTTGACTATGCAGTTGGCGTAAAGTGAGATTCTACTGCCTAGACCCAACTATCTTGCTCTCTATGGTTTCCATGCACTCAAGAAATGATCTATATTCATCTGAGAATTTAATCTTCTCTTCTTTATTTTTTCCCCACGGGGCAAGGTGAGGAGTTGTAAGCATATGGCATGGTGGTTGATTGTCATCCACCATGCCTCCATAAGGTGCTTCTAGGTATTCCTCTCTTGGTTCTAAATCATCATAGGCCCTATATGGTGTTTTTGGGATTGGCCTACAAGGAGGAACTAATTCTTGTTGAAGGTGATCTATGTTTGGCCTAGGAAGCAAGTCCCGATTTGGCCTAGGAGGTCAAGGAGGCAACATTTGATTAGGCCTAGGAAGCCTATCTTGGTTAAAAGTGGGTTGCCTCTGATGAACCCCATGCCTATGCATACTTGGGGTAGGAACCCCATTGCACAAAGTCTCTTGAATCTGCTATTCAATATTTTGTTTTTCTAGATGATTCTAATGATCTAAGAGATCCAAGCATTGTTTACCTAGCTGAAGCTAATTAAATTATGCTTGTCAATAAACATACTTTTTGAAAACTTGGTTTATCTGCTCATTTGTACGGGTCCTATGAGCCCTAGAACTATGGCCATTATACCTATCCTATTTAAGAGGATCTGATAAATATAATAAAAGCTTCCCTAAATTGATATAAGTTGTGTTTATTTGAGGTTCACTCCTAAACAAGTATTCTTTATACTATGCTAGTGCAAAGGTACATTGTGCTTGCATCAAATGATGCAATTAAGGATAATCAAGATTCTCCTCGGGTCTTCCTTCATAAATGAGAAGGGTAGTGCAGGATTGGATCACCCAATGCAATGAGTATCATACTCATCTTGATATTTATACTGTGGAGACCTATCAAGGAAATATTATGGCGTATTGTGATCATTTAGCCCTACCCATGGTGCATAGTCTTACTCCTACATGTAGGTGTGCAAATTAGACCAAGCAATCATGTGAATGCATGGTATTGCTCTATGTTTTGGTGCATCGATGCACTATTACCATTATTGAAAGAAGGAATGTGAAGTGTCTATACTTGAGAAATAATTTCCCTTATTAGGACCACAACCTGTAGGGGTGTCCCGCGTGGGGTCCCTTGGAGGCTATGTTCCTTATTTGACAATCCAGGACTTGGGTGAGTAGGAGGCTGCCAAGGAGGTATAACCAAGTTCTTAGGGTCAAATCAGAGATGGTCTACATCTCCTTGCCTACTCCCCACAAATTTTTATGTTTTAACACACAAAAATAGAAACACACAATCATACAAGTGTTTATCTCTTTTAAAAATTTATGTGTTCCTAAATAGTTTGGTGTGTTTTGATTTGTTGTTTTTCAAAGGAATCTCTTTTCACGTGTTTGAATGTTATTGATGTAATTCTCAATTATTTAAAGGATTTCATTTGTATACTCATAGCTCAACAACCGACAATAAAAGTATGATCACATAAACCCACCGAAGTATGGAGATGAAGCCCATACCTAATCATGGAGTATGGGTCCTACCAGTCCTTACCTAGTTCACCTATGTTCAACAGTATACCTCTTCAAAGAGAAATACGTGTTCTATCTCACAGGCTATGATGGTTCTTGGAGCTGGTTTTGGCCAAAAATAGGGTTCGTAGGATTTGAGCCAATGGATGGAGATGAAACCCATTGTCATTGGTCTCTATTAGTGGTTGGGGATGAAATACAACTCACTAATGTTCAAATGTGATGTGGTGTGTGTGGTTCCTTTTATCCTTTAATAAAGTAAAACAAGATAGCATTCAATGCCAGTTCATTAAATGCACAATGAACATTTTAGTTTGAAAAATATATGCATGAATAAAGAACCTACAAAAGTGCTTATCCTATATGAAGACCTAACCATTAGGTAGGTCACATGCAAGTAAACCATTCAAATGCATGACTAAGACTATTATTTTTCCTATTTTTATTTTGTTCTTTAATTTGAAATTTAGGAAAGGGGAAATATATCTTTCAATCAACTATGAAAAGACATGAAAAACTTAAATTTACCCTTTTTTGAACAAAATTAATGCAAAGTGAAGGTTTAGGAACTTACCTTGACTGTTTGTGAAGTTACTATTTTTGGAAATTTGGGTTGAAAACCCCCTGTTTTGTGGCCATCCCAGGGTGGAACGACAAAAAATTTGGGGTCCATCCTTGGGTGGGATGCTTGTTGTGGTCATACCAAGGTGGTCCAATTAGGGATTCAGGGGTTGTTTAAGTCCAAAACGACCATAACCTACAACATCCAAAGTGCAAACACAAGGTTAAAAATGTTGGAAATTTGAGCAAGGTTTTTTGTCATTGATGTCAAGAAATTATTGTTTCAGTTTTGTCATTATTAATGTTGTTAGGTGAGGCAAGTTTAAAAGGAAAATCCCAAGAAAGGTAAAGTAAGTTTAAAAGGTAATAATAGCATTATAATATTTAATATTATAATAATTGGGTCCAAAGTCTAAAGAGAAGTTTGGTTGTGCAGATTTGAAACCATGGCCAAAAAGTTATTTTATTTAAATTATTTAATATTTAAATTATTTATTTAAATAATTTAAAATTAAATATTTTAATTGATTAGACCATAAATTTATTTAAAGGTAAAATTATTTTAATTGATTACCCCTATCAACGTCGTGTATTAAACTATATAATATATTTAAATAAGGGAAAAAGCTAATGCATGAGAGGCACTGATGTGATGATAAAAATGAAGTGCACCAAATTGATTGCTATATTTTTTGGAGAACATATAAGCGACGATGCGAAAAATATGTAATGTTTGTAGCAGCGAAGACATCGAAACAACGAATGAAATATTTATTTTGAAGAACGAATACAATCTGTCATTGAATGAAATTGTGTGATTCATCTGCAAAAGGATAATGAAAGAATAAAATAGAAGTGTGAAAATCGAAGAATATAATCAAACTGTGGAGTAGACCTTTTGATTGGCATAAATATCGAATGTAAAGTGTAATGTGGACGATGCACCAGTGAACTTTCTGATGATGCGGTAGACAAAGAACATTTTTTGAAGGGAAAAATAAATATGTTGCTTCTCTAATTTATCCCATCTATTGAGGTAGTGAATTTGGTTGGCGAGATTTCATGAAAACCTTGCTAGGTAGAGGTTAAGGGATCAAATCCTGTTGACAACTTTATAAAGGGTAATCTGTGAATGATATATAGTTTATTTGGTGCCCAAATATTTCATGCACCGTGATAGCACTAAAGGTTGAAAGGCGAGCAATAAAGTGTTGTAGATCGAGGTGTCAAATACCATCAGCATTCAAAGGTATTTTTTATAATATTTAATTATTAAAATCTTTATAACGTTGAGTATGGTATGGTTAGGGTAATCTGTGAATGATATATAGTTTATTTGGTGCCCAAATATTTCATGCACCGTGATAGCACTAAAGGTTGAAAGGCGAGCAATAAAGTGTTGTAGATCGAGGTGTCAAATACCATCAGCATTCAAAGGTATTTTTTATAATATTTAATTATTAAAATCTTTATAACGTTGAGTATGGTATGGTTTTTGGAATAGGAAGGTATAAGGTTTTAATTTTGTTAAGTTTTATTACAATGGTTGTTTAAGGGAGTTATAAGGAAAAACCCTTTTAGTAGTTGGTTTTGAAATAGGTTGCATGGTATTAGGGTTTTGGTTGTGTATGGTAAACAAAACAAGTAATGCCTTATTGTTTTAAAAATTAGAGTGCATTAAATTGTTTTGAAATAAGTAGGAGGCATAAGGTACATTTGGAATTTAAATTGTGATATCAAATATTTTATTTTTATGTGGTGTATGTTATTTTAAAAATATGTGGATATTATAAGGTGTATTTAAGACTTGTTATTTTTGTGAAAAATAATTATTGGAAAAATATTTGCAAGGAGATTTTGAGGATATCTAACCATTCAGATTTTCAAAGAGCTTCAGTGTGAGTGAGATAGGTGTTGAGGTCAAATATTCTTCAAAAAAAAGGTATGGGCATATTATCCTTGTGAGTGAAATATTGTTGGATGTTGTGAATGCTAAGTTGGAGTGAAAAGGCTCTTGTTTGATAAGCATTGTTGGAAATATTTGAGTGAGCCTTCATGTGCATGATTAGGGTTTATGAAAGATCATGAGTATCGTTGTTATGTGAGGTTTGTTTGATAAGAATTGTTGACTAAAATTTCATTGAATTATTGATTGAGTAGAGTTGATTGAGCTTAGTTGATTGGAACTATTGGAGTGATAGTTCAAGTTCTGTGAAACAAATTGTTCTATATTCTGATTTTATTTGGAAGAGAGATTGAAACTGATTGAGTATTTGTGAGTATGAAATATATTGAATCTCTAAACATTCTCTATATTTTTATGTGGTTAATCAAGAGAGTTTGAAAGTGATTGAGTATTATTGTAAGTTAGTAACATATTGAGTCTCTAACCATTCTCTATATGTTTCTATGAGTTAAAAATTATTTTATGTGAAGCTTGTTTGTGTGATTGAAGAAGTTTTCTGTGATAGATTGAGTTGAGTTGAATAAGCTTTTGTTAAATCTTGAGAGAATATTTGAGTAATTTCTAGAGTGTACTTAAGGACAAATTTGTGTGAGTTTTTATGGAAGCTTACAATCAGGTTGAACAGAGTTGAGGTAAGTATTAGTGAAGACTTGAGAGTAGATTGGGGATGTTCTAGTGAGGATTTGTTGGACATATTTGAGATAATTCTTTAAGAAGTTTTGAGAGTAGATTTTATTGATTTATTTGCTCAAACCTTAAGTTAAGGTTTGGGGCAGATCTAGCATATTTGATTTGTGATTGGGTCAAGCTTTGTGTTAAGGCTTGAGGATAGAGTTTGGTGCAGATTTGAGGATAGGTTTATGCTAGACTAGATATATATTTAGTATATTTGAGCTATATTAAAGGATTATGTTTAGTGCATATCAGAGACAACGATTGAGCAAATTTATGCTAGATCAAAGTACTGTGTTCAGTGAAGATTAGAGATAAATATTGAGTAGATTTGTTCTAGACTGAAGGACTATATTTAGTACAAATTTGAGACAAAGCTGAGAGTAAGCTTTGGAGGTGATAGAGCAAAGGATAGTATCTAGTGGATAGATATCCATTAGCTTAGGTAGTGAGGATAAATATCTTTTTAGTGAGGATATATTATTATGTGGATAGAGATCCACAAGCCAGTGTAGTGGAGGTAGTAGTCTTCTAGAAGATCACCAACCAGAGTAGAGGAGGAGTTCTCATGTGCATAGAGATCCATGAAGAACTTGAGGAGATTGGTGTCTCCTATGGATAGAGATCCATGAACTTGATTAGAGGATTGGTGTCTCCTTTGTACAGAGGTCCATAAACATTGTAATAGGGAAAGGATTCCCAATAGATTTGTTGATAAAATTTTAGTGAAATATTTTCTCTATGGAGTAGTCCACATTGGGTGAACCACGTTAAATTGGTGTCTCTATTGTGTGTGATTATTTGTGCATTGCTTTGGTTATTGTTTTTGAAGAACACAAGCTTATACTGAGAGGGGGGGTGAACAGTATAATACCTCTTTATATTTTTTCCATTATTCTTCAAAATAGTAAAGCAATATACCCAAAGCAATATCAAAGAAATGCACAATATCATCCATAAAGTGACACCAATTTTAACGTGGTTCACCTAGAATGTCTGGGCTACGTCCACAAAACTTTTCTCTAAAAGTTATCTCAAAGTTCTTTAGGAATCCTTCCCAATTACAATGTTTATGAGACTCATCTCAAAGAAGATACCTTCCCCCAATCAGAATTTATGAGCCTCTGCTCAAAGGAGATACCTTCCCCCAATCATAATTTATGAGCCTCTGCTCAAAGGAGATACCTTCCCCTCTGCTCTAGAAATTATCCCTCAGAAGATCAACTGCCTCTACCTCTTGCGAGCACGTGGAACTCCTTTCCACCGAAGACCTCCTGTCCTCAATGCTTAGCCTAAGAGACCTCTGCCTTCTATGATCATGTCCACAATAGCTCAAAAACCTGTACCAAAAACAGTCAATCGGTCTAGTACAAGTCTTCCTTTGTCTATCGGATCTGTCCAACTCTTGAACAAATCAATCCTCTACATACAAGCCTTCTCAAAGACTTGCCAAATCTATCCTTAGGTTCTTCTCATAGAACCAATGCACCTCTGTCCTCAAGTTCTCTGATAGAACTATCAAACTCAGCTCACAAGTCCTCTACTAGGACCTGTCCAAATTTTCTCACAAGTCCCCACCGAAACCTGTCCAAAACTGCTCACAAGTCCCCATCAAAACCTATCCAAAAATTGTTCACAAGTCCCCACTGGAACCTATCCAAAAACTGCTCACAAGTCCCCACTGGAACCTGTCCAAAAACTACTCACAAGTCCCCACCGAAACTTGTCAAAAACTCCATAAGCTCACCAAGAAAAACTTTCTTAGTAGGAAATCACAAAGTGAATTGTTAGAGACCCAATGTGATTTTTCAAACTCATAGAAGCATAAAGAGAATTGTTAGAGACTCAATATGTTCTATACTCAAATCTCAATCTCAAAACTCAACTCAAATCAACTTAGCTCAATCTCAATCTCAATCTCAAATCTGAAAACTCAAATCAATATCTGAAATGGATAGGATAGAATGTTTTCTTTCAATAAAATCAAACCCCAACAATTTCCAACTATGCAAAGAATCACATAACAATGATACTCATGTTCTTTTCACCATCAATTAGGGTTTCAACAACAATGCTCATCAAACAAGGTTTAGTCAACCAACACCATTCAACTCAACATCAACCTTGAAGCATTCAACCAATCATCACAAGAAAAGGAAACAAGTAGAAATCCTTTTCCCTCCAAAGATATTTGAACAAAACAGCCACCAACACAATATCACCAAATGCAAAGAATAACTTGCTCAAATCAACTCAATGGAGTAAGCCCAATATCATGAATCAAGTAAAGCAATAACTTGATCAAACAACCTCTATGGAAGCAACTCAACCATCAAACTCAAAATAGCCAATCAAGGGTTCCACAAACTCAATGCAAATATCTAGACTCACAAATATAAACCCTAGTGCACAAAGCTTCCACTATCTCAAACCAGAAATTATGCATTCACCAAAAACTCTCCTTAAGGATAACAATGCATAAGTAGTCTTCAACAAACCAGAAAATAGGATTTACACCTAGCCAAAGGATACCTAGTAGAATACCTTTTCACTCCAACCTTATTTCAGAAAACATACACCAATCATACTCATAAGAAGAATGTGCCCATACCTTATTGGAGTAGAAGATAATTGAACCTTCAAGTTGTCACCACACACAACTCTCAAACTTCCAACCAAGTTAGGGTTAGAATAAAAAGAAATGAGCAATAATATAAACTTCCTTTATTACACCTTTTAGCTCCACTTCTTTAAACACAACCACCATAACATGCCAATAAATCAACAATCACATATTCACACCTTATACCTCCATTTTTAATTTCAGCATAGCAAAGAATAATCTTAAAAATACATCCAAAGAAATATGCCCATATTTCTCCTAAGCTTTTATTCAATGCTAATCACAAAAGCCAAAACTCATAAAATTTAATCACACCTTATAAATTTTTGTCTAGGAAACTCCAAATTTCACGGCATAAAGACATTTTAATAAAAATATGTGTTACTCCAGCAAAGCACCCCCGCGAGACTCAAAACGGTGACCTCCGCCAATGCAGTGTCCAACAGCAGCCTTCGCTACCACTAGCCCATGTGAGCTACAAAGTTCACAAGTGAACTTCCCTCCACTTCACCCTTGAAAAAACTCCCGAAGACTTTTCAACCGCATGTGCTTCTAAGTCTTCCTTCGATCGCAGCGAATACAGAGCACAAACATCGCAAATTGCATTCGGGGAATTTCTAATTAATTAGCCTTCCAACCTTAGGAGTTGGAGTCTCTTCGAAGACACCTTGAATTTGGTGGAAATAAAGACCATTTCAAAATTAATCAAAAGTCTTTTCAGAAAGGGTTTAAAAACCCTTAAATAATTTTAATAAATTAAGAATAAAAAAAGGTTTAACAACCTTTAAGTATTTTTAATAAATTAAACATAATTTCTCCCTTAATTAATTAAATAATTAATTAATTAAAACCTTGAATGGTTTTAAATAATAATTAAATAAATAATAAAGAGAACCTCCATTGGTTTTAATAAAAACCCTATCCAACTTGGTTTTAATGAAAAACCCTTGCCAATGGAATCTCTCCGGATTCTCTTAAAAATATTCTCTTGGAATCTTCCACCTTTGAAGCCAACACATCCTCTTAACATTAATGTCATTTCATTTTGACATCAATGAGAACTCATAGACAAGAAGCTAGGATCTCAAACCCAAAATTGCCAACAATCTCCCCCTTTGTCATTGATGGCAAACCATGCTTCTCAACAACACATAAACTCAACATAAACAACTCCCCCTATCTTGAGGCTCTCCTCTTCACTTTGAAGCTCTCCCCCTTACTTATATCTCTCCCCCTTTGTCATCAATGGCAAAGGGCCACCTTTGGGGCTCGGGACTAAGAATGAGACTCTTAGCTTAGTCCCTCCCCCACCTCTTGATGAGGTGATTAATTCTTGGGTGGGAGTAAAACTCCCATTAGGCACTAATCATCATCAACGTCTATAACTTCATTTTTGAGACTTCTCTTGAACTCTTTGTCCATATTCCTATTCCTATCAATGTTCTTATTCTTGTTCTCATCCCTGTTCTTGTCCATGCCTTGATCCTTGGACCTGATCATGCCATTGTTCCTATTCCTGTATTCTAGAATTTTAGCTCTACACTGTCTAATTGTGTGACCTTCATTGTTGCACTTGAAACACTTGACGATGTTGTTTCTCTAAGGTAAACCTGATCTTTGAATCCACCAATTTTGACCAAACCTGTTCTGACCAAACTTGTTCTGGCCAAACCTATTCTGACCAAACCTGTTCTGGCCAAACCTATTCTGACCAAACCTGTTCCTGTTATTTTACTTGTAATAAACTACCTTGTGCCAAAACTGTTGACAAGAGTAGCAATACCCTTGAAAGTAACTAGCACTTCTAAAATTGTCATTTACCTCCTTCACTTGAGCCATGCAATGTGAAGCCATGTGACCAAACCTGTGACAAGCAAAACATCTGCCTTGAAAATTTCCTTTAATTGACCTCTTAGGTTATGAAAACTTCTTCTCATTCTGAATTCTATTTTCTATTTCTATGCATCTATCATTCAAGGACTCCTTTTCTGAAATACTTTCCTCATTAGAACTCTCTTCCTTTTGGAGTCTCTTACTAGACTCTCCAACTTGTTCCTTGTGTGGCTTAACAAAACCAAGACCTGTTTTATCTGTTGTCTTTCTTTGACCTTTGATGAGTGACTTAACCTTTTTGGAGCTATCTTGAAACCTGTAAAGCTTATCCTTGTACTCTTTAGTTTCCTCTTTCAAAGAAGCCATTTTCTATTCTAACTCACTATACTCAAGAACCTTAGACTCTAACTCATCCTTGAGTCTAGCATTCTTCTTTCTTTCCTTTTTCAAAGCACTAAGAGCACTAATAAGTTCACCTTCAAGATCTACTTCACCTTCCTCTATATCTTCCTCTATTTGTTTGCTTTTTGAATCATCAAAGCCTTTTCATATTTCTTATCACTAGAGGTGCTACCCTTTTCAAAAACCATACATGCATCTTCCTTATAGTTTTTTGAAGCATCCTCATACATACTAGAAAGCAAATCATTATTTGTGCAATCATCCTCAAGGTGATCAAAATTTCCACATCTAAGACATTTCATGATAATGAATCTATGTTTCTATTCTTCCTCTTTTTCTGATATGAACAACATCTCATTTTCATTATCACTTGAAGAACTTTCACTATCACTACTAGAACACTTACTTTCTTTTTCTAGGTAGAAACTCTTCTTGTGCTTGTGAGAATACCACTTTCCTTGATTGTTGTGCTCATATTTGTTTTTCCTGTGATGCTTGTGCTTTTCAGAATCCTTGCTCTTAGAATCCTATTTATCTTCATCACTTTCATTCTTGGGAATAGTACAGTTAGTAGCATAATGACCAAACTTTCCACAATTGAAACATCTTATATTTTTCATACTTTTATGCTTTCTAGAGAACTTGCCTTTCTTGTTGTAATATGCCTCTTCATCACTAGAAGACTCATCACTATCTTGAAGTTGTTTACCCTTGGAATTTTTGGTAGCCTTGAAAGTTGCCTCTTTCTTGACATCAACCTTCACTTGAGTTCTCAACTCAAATGCTGCAAGTATACTATGGAGCTCATCCTTTTTCAACTTATCCAAATCTTTAGCTTCCTCAATAGCAAAAATATTTTCACTAAATCTATTAGGAAGAGATCTTAAAATCTTATCATAAACATCATTTTCAGCAAGCTCAAGACCTAAGTCTTTCATGCAGTTAACAACCTCATCCATACAAAGCATGTAGTCACTAATCTTTTCATCATCATTCATCTTGAGTTGTTCAAACATACCTTTGAAGTGTCTCAACTTGGCCATTCTGACATTTGTATCACCTGTATGAACCACCTTCAACTATTTCCACATTTCACTAGTTGTCTTGTAGTGAATCACTTTGGTGAGATATGCTTTCTGTAAGCCTTTCAGGATTGCATTCATTACTTTTGAATTGTTGTGATGTAGGAGCCTTTCTTCTTTAGTATTAGGACCATGTTCAGGAATAGTGTACTCATCTTCAATCACTTCCCAAACCTCATTCCCAAGTGCCATTAGATGAACCTTCATCCTTGCACTCCAAAGACCAAAATCTGACCCATCAAGAATAGGTGTTGCATTGCCACTTGAATAATCCATTGTGTTCTTTACTAGCTTTTCCTTCAAGCTGTTAAACATTTCGAAGGCACCTGCTCTGATACCAATTGAAGAACATAAGCTTATACTGAGAGGGGGGGTGAACAGTATAAGACCTCTTTATACTTTTTCCATTATACATCAAAATAGTAAAGCAATATACCCAAAGCAATATCAAAGCAATGCACAAAGTGACACCAATTTTAATGCGGTTCATCTAGAATGGCTGGGCTACATCCACAAAACTTTTCTCTAAAAGTTATCTCAAAGTTCTTTGGGAATCCTTCCCAATTACAATGTTTATGAGCCTCAGCCCAAAGGAGATACCTTCCCCCAATCATAATTTATGAGCCTCTGCTCAAAGGAGATACCTTCCCCCAATAATAATTTATGAGCCTCTGCTCAAAGGAGATACCTTCCCCTCTATTCTGGAAATGATCCCTTAGAAGATCAACTACCTCTACCTCTTGCCAACATGTGGAACTCCTTTCCACCGAAGACCTCCTATCCTCAATGCTTAGCCTAAGAGACCTCTGCCTTCTATGATCACATCCATAGCAACTCAGCGACCTGTACCAAACACAGTCAGTCGGTCTAGTACAAGTATTCCTCTGTCTGTCAGATCTATCTAACTCTTGAACAAATCAATCCTCTGCATACAAGCCTTCTCAAAGACTTGCCAAATCTATCCTCAGGTTCTCATAGAACCAATGCACCTCTGTCCTCAAGTTCTCTAATAGAACTATCAAACTCAACTCACAAGTCCTCTGCTAGGACCTGTCCAAATATGCTCACAAGTCCCCATCGGAACCTGTCCAAAATTGCTCACAAGTCCCCACCGGAACCTGTCCAAAACTGCTCACAAGTCCCCACCGGAACCTGTCCAAAAATTGCTCACAAGTCCCCACCGGAACCTATCCAAAAATTGCTCACAAGTCCCCACCGGAACCTGTCCAAAAACTACTCACAAGTCCCCACCGGAACTTGTCAAAAACTCAGCAAGCTCACCAAGAAAAACTTTCTTAGTAGGAAATCACAAAGTGAATTGTTAGAGACCTAATGTGATTTTTCAAACTCATAGAAGCATAAAGATAATTGTTAGAGACTCAATATGTTCTATACTCAAATCCCAATCTCAAAACTCAACTCAAATCAACTCAGCTCAATCTCAATCTCAAATCTGAAAACTCAACTCAATATCTGAAATGGATAGGATAGAATTTTTTCTTTCAATAACATGAAACCCCAACAATTGCCAACTATGCAAAGAATCACATAACAATGATACTCATGTTATTTTCACCATCAATTAGGGTTTCAACAATAATGCTCATCAAACAAGGTTTAGTCAACCAACACCATTCAACTCAACATCAACCTTGAAGCATTCAACCAATCATCACAATAAAAGGAAACAAGTAGAAATCCTTTTCTCTCCAAAGATATTTTAATAAAATAACCACCAACACAATATCACCAAATGCAAATAATAACTTGCTCAAATCAACTCAATGGAGTAAGCCCAATATCATGAATCAAGTAAAGCAATAACTTGATCAAACAACCTCTATGGAAGCAACTCAACCATCAAACTCAAAACAGCCAACCAAGGGTTCCACAAACTCAATGCAAGTAGATAGACTCACAAATATAAACCCTAGTGCACAAAGCTTCCACTATCTCAAACCAAAAATTATGCATTCACCAAAAACTCTCCTTAAGGATAACAATACATAAGTAGTCTTCAACAAACCAGAAAATAGGATTTACACCTAGCTAAAGATACCTAGTAGAATACCTTTTCACTCCAACCTTATTTCAGAAAACATACACCAATCATACTCATAAGAAGAATGTGCCCATACCTTATTGGAGTAGAAGATAATTGAACCTTCAAGCTGTCACCACACACAACTCTCAAACTTCCAACCAAGTTAGGGTTAGAATAAAAAGAGATGAGCAATAATATAAACTTCCTTTATTACACATTTTAGCTCCACTTCTTTAAACACAACCACCATAACATGCCAATAAATCAACAATCACAGATTCACACCTTATACCTCCACTTTTAATTTCAGCATAGCAAAGAATAATCTTAAAAATACATCCAAAGAAATATGCCCTTATTTATCCTAAGCTTTTATTCAATGCTAATCACAAAAGCCAAAACTCATAAAATTTAATCACACCTTATAAATCGCTGTCCAGGAAACTCCGAATTTCACGGCATAAAGACATTTTAATAAAAACATGTGTTACTCCAGCAAAGCACCCCCGCAAGACTTGAAACAGTGACCTCTGCCAATGCAGCGCCCAACAACAACCTTCCCTGCCACTAGCCCACACGGGCTACGAAGTTCACAAGTGAACTTCCCTCCACTTCACCCTCGAAAAAACTCTCGAAGACTTTTCAACCGCATGTGCTTCTAAGTCTTCCTTTGATCGCAGTGAATACAGAGCACAAACATCGCAAATTGCATTCGGGGAATTTCTAATTAATTAGCCTTCCAACCTTAGGAGTTGGAGAATAAATAGTCTCTTCAAAGACACCTTGACGTCGGCGAAAATAAAGACCATTTCAAAATTAATCAAAAGTCTTTTCAAAAAGGGTTTAAAAACCCTTAAATAATTTTAATAAATTAAGAATAAAAAAATGTTTAACAACCTTTAAGTATTTTTAATAAATTAAAAATAATTTCTCCCTTAATTAATTAAATAATTAATTAATTAAAACCTTGAAGGGTTTTAAATAATAATTAAATAAATAATAAAGAGAACCTCCATTGGTTTTAATAAAAACCATTTAACTTGGTTTTAATAAAAACCCTATCCAACTTGGTTTTAATGAAAAACCCTTGCCAATGGAATCTCTCCGGGTTCTCTTAAAAATATTCTCTTGGAATCTTCCACCTTTGAAGCCAACACATCCTCTTAACATTAATGTCATTTCCTTTTGACATCAATGACAACTCATAGAAAAGAAGCTAGGATCTCAAACCCAAAATTGCCAACAGTTTTTGATACTACCATTGATAATATTAGATATTACTATTTTGGAAAGAAAAGTAAAAAGTGATCTTATACTGTTCACCCCCCTCTCTCAGTATAAGTGTGTTTTCTTAAATGAGTATCAAAGCGAGTTCCTTCGAAAAAGATCTAACATATTGAGAGATGATTATACAAGAACACACATGGGTAGGAAAGGTAAAAGAAGAACCATTAGACCTAAGAAAAAAGAAAGACACACAACTATAGAAGATACTATTTTGGAAGAAGGATTTGATCCCTTTCTTAGCAATATTGTTATTAATAAGGGAAGAGAAAAACTTTGTGATATGTGTTGAATGTGATAAACTTGGTCACATGGCACTTTATTGTCCATAAAATGGGTATGATAGTAGTGCAGAGGAAAATGAAATTGATTTTGCTCTCAAAAAAAATATTTTTCTAAGAGAAGAACTAGAAATAAACTCAAGAGATGAATCAAGAAGTGGAGAAGAGACTAAATGGATAAATTTTTGTACCAGATGTGGGAAGACAGGTCACCATGCAACTTATTGTCCACAAGATGAATAAGATGAAGGTTATTACAATGGTTTTAGTAGCAGTGAAGATGAATAAGATACTTATAGAATTGAAGACCTAGAGGATGGTTTAGAAAAAGTTAACAAGTACATTCAAAATAGATATGAAGAAGAAATTCTACTTTCGATAATAGAAGAAAAAGGAAATACTCCTATTGAAGACCAAATAAAAGGGAAAATTTCAGAAAGAGAAAATGAGAAATCCACTCTTAAGAAACTTGTTGAGTTGAAAAGGGAGAACTTAGAATTAAAGGCTGAAATACAAGAGGATGAGAAATGTAAGACAAGGCTTCTACAAGATCTCTCTAACTTGAAAGATAAGGTTGAAAAGGCAAGGATAATTGAAAAAGGTATGGTTGAGCAGTCTAAGGTAAAAGAGCTAGAATGTGAAAGACTTATTGTTGAGCTTGAAGAATTAAAAAGGGAGAACTCAAGATTAAAAGTCCAAGAACAAGAAGATGAGGAAACAAAAGAAAATTTTCTACAAGAGCTCACTAACTTCAAAATTAAGGTTGAAGATGCAAGGAAAATTGAAGAAGGTATGGTTGAAAATTTAAAGATAAAATATCTAGAGTGTGAAATATTAGAACATGAGATAGTTTCACTAAGGATGGAAGTGAAAGACTCTAAGTAAAAGCTACACAAGTTTGAGAAAATTTCAAAAACCATGGATAGGATTATCAATGCACAAAGATCATCAGTCACCAAAATAGGACTTAGTTTTGTAGAAGAACAAGGGAAATAGGAAGCAAAAAAAGGAGAGTCAAGCTCAAGAACCAAAAAAGAATAAGCTTCAAACAAAGAGAGTGAAATAAAGAGTGAGACTTCTAAGGATAAGTTGGACAATAGAAAGTTCAACAAGGAAAGGAACAATGCACAAGTAAGGAACAGATGGAATAGAAAACATGATAGGGTAGAAGAGACTAAGAGGCCAATGGGTTCTAGGCAAGGTTTCTTCAATGGACGTTGCTTCTCATATCACAGGTTTGGGCACAAGGCTACACAGTGTAGGACACATGAAAGACAAGAATATGAAAATTTTAGAAACATGCATATCTTTCACGGGTATTGCTACTCTTGTAACCAATTTGGTCACAAGGCATCTAATTGTAGGGTTCATGATAAGAATGGATATGGCTTCACCAGGAGGAACTACAAGATATTTGAACCTTCAAGGAATTACAACATTAAGTGTTATAAGTGCAATAATGTTAGGCATATAGCCAAGTGGTGTAGAGTAGAATTTCCAGAACATCCAATGACATGCAAGAAAGAGAATTCTCAAAAGGTTTAAAAAGACATGAATTCAAAGGTATGGAAAAAGAAGACAAACAAAAGTAAAGAGTAGTGTATGTTGGGAGTAGAGATATTCCCACCCAAAAATTAACCACCTCAAGAGAGGAGATGGATGAGGGGCTGAGCTGTTAGGAATACACCATTTACAAACAATACACAGTCTATGGAAGAAAAAAAAATAATAACAATGACAATGGAAAATAGTTTAAAATTTAGTTAAGCAGTGCATTAAACCATAAGCAACCACACAAATGTAAGAGACACAAGATATACATGGTTCGAGCAGTGTACCCCCACGAAGAAACAATCAGTCCTTTGTATTAGCAACAATACAAAAAAATTCTCCACTTGTACAAAGTCTCCTCTCCTCTCTTCCTCCAAATCAGAAAAGAGCCTTAACCATTATAGAGGCAGTATTTATAGTACAAAATATATAGAGATTTGTGGATTTTCCTCTACCCAAAAATACATAGTGGTGTCAGAATACAATGAGCTAAAAAACCATGATCTGAAACCACCTATATGCTTATCACATTTTTTTTTAATATTTACTGGAAATTAAATATTTAATGGTAATTAAATATTTAATGCTGCCTCTTGGAACCTTGTTCACGTTCCTATTGTTGAACATTGCCCATAAATATTTAATGGCCTTGGAACTCCGCCAACAATAATGGCCTTGGAACCCTACCAACAATATTTAATGGTAATTAATTTCTTGTTATCAATTTGGCTCCATTACCTAACAATATCCCACTTGAAGACAAGATTGATGCAACATCCCTGCATCCTAGGACTGAAATTTTATCATAACATGACCTTACTCCTTAAGGCCAACCAAAGTAGAGAAAAAACTCAACTTCTCCTTGGTTACTACTTTAGTAAGCATATCAGCAAAATTTTGGGAAGTGTGAATCTTACCCAACTTTACCAAACCATCTTCCATTGTTGATCGAATGAAGTGATAT
This sequence comes from Wollemia nobilis, assembly GCA_028583015.1. NCBI lineage: Eukaryota > Viridiplantae > Streptophyta > Pinopsida > Araucariales > Araucariaceae > Wollemia > Wollemia nobilis. The sequence goes on from JAQPPZ010017235.1 coordinate 23,510,687, forward strand.
CTCAACTGAATGTGCTTTGTTCATGAGTGAAAAGTAGAGTTCTTAGCTAAACGAATGGAACTTTGGATATCAGTCCAAAGTGTCCCATCTCCTTGCTCCTGACCCAACTCCTAAATCAACCTCTGAAGCCATATGAACTCTTTGGCACCTTCTGTGATGACCACATACTTAGCCTCCATAGTAGAAAGAGCTACAACATATTGTAGCTTAGATATCCAACTCACTGATGTACCTCCAACTATGAGTACATACCCAGTAGTGCTCCTCCCATCATCCAAATCATCTACCATATCTAAATCCACATAGCCTTGTAACTCAACTTTGGAATCTCCAAAATTCAAACCGAATTTTGAAGTCCCTTTCAAAAACTTGAGTATCCATTTCAGTGCTTACCAATGAGATTTACCTGGATTACTCATATACCGGCTCACAACTCCCACTGCTTGGGCAATTTTTGGTCTTGTGCACACCATAGCATACATAAAACTCCCAAATGCTAAAACATAGGGCATATTATTCATGTATTCTTCCTCCTTTGTCTTGGGACATAGCTTCTTTGAGAGCTTAAAGTGCTTTGCAAGAGGTTGGGCTACCGATTTTGCATCATGCATACTAAAACTCTTAAGCACCTTTTCCACATAATCCTCCTAAGACAACTTCAGTGTTTTCTCCTTCTTGTTTCTAGTGATTCTCATGCCAAGGATTTGTTTGGCTTCCCCCAAATCCTTCATGGCAAATTTACTTGCCAACTCCCTTTTCAATTTCTTAATATCTTGCATATTGGATCTTGCCACAAGCATATCATCAACATACAATAAGAGAATAAGGAAGTTACCATTTCCTATAGCCTAAAAATAAACACAATGGTCACTATGTATCCTAGTAAAATTATGCTCAATCATGAAACTGTCAAACTTGAGATACCATTTCCTTGGAGCTTGCTTCAAACTGTACAAGCTATTTTTTAGTTTACACACAAGGCTCTTCTTGCCTTTGACCTCAAACCCCTCCGATGGTTGGTGCATGTAGATCTCCTCTTCCAAATCCCCATGAAGGAATGTTTTCTTCACATATAACTATTCAATATGAAGATCTTCTACTACAACTATACTCAAAATATTCTGAATTGAAGTCATTTTTACTACAGGTGATACAATGTCATTATAGTCATACATTTTCTCTATGCAACTCCTTTCACAATAAGTCTTGCTTTGTATCTCTTTCTACCATCAACTTCATCCTTCACTCTATACACCCATTTGCAATGCAATGCCCTCTTGCATTTGGGAAGCTCAACCAAATCCCAAGTTTGTTTTTGAGTCAATGAGTCCATCTCATCCTTCATAGCAAGCTCCCACTTGCTCCTAGTTTCCAATTGTAAAGCCTCATGAAAACATTCAGGCTCACCTGCATCAGTTTATATAATGTAATGCAAATAAGGAGAATACTTATTTGGTGCTCTTCTTACTTGAGTAGATCTCCAACCTTTTGGTATTAGTGGTGATGGGGTTGATGGTGGAGTAACAACAATTTCTTGTTCATATTGCTCTTCCTCATGAGCACCATGTTCATCAATCTGAAAAAGAGGCTATATTTTGCTCTAGGATTTCATCCATGTCAACAAAATCAGGTGCATCCTCTTCAACCTACATGTGTCTATCCTTGTACAACCTATCCTCATTAAAAATCACATCTCTACTCCTAATAACTTTTCGGCCAATGTTATCCCATAAGTTTGGTAGTGAGCAAAGAAACCCTAAATCCATAACCTCATCATAAAAATAAAGCCCTACATATTTTAAAGAACCCATAATAGCATAAAACTCATTAAGGTATTCTTGGATAGATCCACCCTCTTGCAACTTCATAGTAAATAGCTTTCTAATCAAGAAAATTTTATTTAAAACTGAGGGTTTTTCATACAACTTAGCTAGTGTATCAATGGCTCCTTTGGTGGTCATTTCCTTCCTAATGTTGTATGCAATAGAATTAGCCAGACTTAACCGAATCACCCCCAGTGCCCTCCTGTCTATCAGATCCCATTCCTCATCATCCATCAAGTCAGGTTGACCATTAGTCTTCCCTCCCTTTCCCAACAAGATCGCTCTGATACTAGTTGTTAGGAATACACCATGTATAGGCAATACACAATCTATGGAAGAAAAATAAATAATAACGACAATGGAAAACAATTTAAACTTCAGTTAAGAAGTGCAATAAACAATAAGCAATCACACAAATGTAAGAGACACAATATATACGTGGTTTGGGTAGTGTACCCTACTCCACGGAGAAATAATCAGTCCTTTGTAATAGAAAAAATACAACAATATTCTCCACTTGTACAATGTCTCCTCTCCTCTCTTCCTCCAAACCAAAAAAGAGCCTTAACCATTACAGAGGCAGTCTTTATAGTAATATATATATATATATATATATGGCTTTTTCTCTACCCGAAAACACATAGTGATGACGGAATACAATGAGCCAACAAACCATGAGCTGAAACCACCCATATGCTTATCACGTTTTTTTTAATATTTACTGAAAATTAAATATTTAATGGTAATTAAACATTTAATGCTACCTCTTGGAACCTCGTTCACGTTCCTATTTTTTAACGTTACCCATAAATATTTAACGGCCTTGGAACTCCACCAATGATAATGGCCTTGGAACCCTGCTAACAATATTTAATGGTAATTAATTTCTTGTTATCAATTTGGCTCCATTACCTAACACGAGCTAAGATGCTTGTCTTTAGCCTCAATACCCAAAGGTGGCCCTTTGCCATTGATGTCAAAGGAGACAATATTTGATTTAGGAGGAGAGCATTCAGTCAGGGGAGCAGTTTCTCAAGGGAAGAAAAACAAAAAATAATAGAAATGGTAAAAGGAAAATGGGTTGCCATCAATGAAAAGGGGGATATTGTTGGAAATTTGAGCAAGGTTTGTTGTCATTGATGTCAAGAAATTATTGTTTCAGTTTCATCATCATTAATGTCATAAGGTGAGGTAGGTTTAAAAGGAAAATCCCAAGAAAGGTAAAGCAAGTTTAAAAGGCAATAATATCATTATAATATTTAATATTATAATATTTGGATCCAAAGTCTAAAGAGAAGTTTGGTTGTGTATATTTGAAACCATGGACAAAATTTATGTAATATAAATTATTTAATATTTAAATTATTTATTTAAATAATTTAAAATTAAATATTTAAATAATTTCAAATTAAATATTTAAATTTTTAATTGATTGGACCATAAAAATTTTTAAAGGTAAAGTTATAAAAGAAAATGAGATGCACCGACATCTCGAGCGCATGGAGAATATTTTTCGGTCGAAATCTTGTATTAAAATATATGATATATTTATATAGGGAAAAAGCTAAGGTATGAGAGGCATTGATGTGATGATAAAAATGAAGTGCACCAGATCGATTGCTATATTTTTTGGAGAGCATATAAGTGACAACATGGAAAAGGTGTAATATTTTTAGCAGTGAAGACATCAAAATAATGAATGGAATATTTATTCTGAATAACGAATACAATATGTCATCGAATGAAATCATGTGATTCATTTGTAAAAGGACAATGAAAGAATAAAATAGAAGTGTGAATATCAATGAAGACAATCAAACCATGGAGCAGAGCTTTTGATTGACACAAATATTGAATGCAAAGTTTATTGTGGACGGTACACTAGAGAAATTTTTAGTGATGCAGAAGACAAAGAATATTTTTTGAAGGGAAAATAAATATGTTGCTGCTTTTATTTATCCCACCCGCTAAGGTAGAGGAGTTGGTTGACGAGATTTCACGGAACCCTTGTTAGGCAGTGGTTAAGGGATCAAATCCCATTGATAACTTTTTAAAGGGTAAACTATAAATGGTATATAATTTGGTTGGTGCCCAAATGTTTCATGTGTTGTGATAGCATGGATGGTTAAAAGGTGGACAATAAAGTGTTGCAGATCGAGGGATCAAATCCCATCGACATCCAAAGGTGTTTTTTTATAAAATTTAATTATTAAAATCTTTATAAGGTTGAGTATGTTGCGGTTTTTGGAATAGGTAGGTATAAGGTTTCAAGTTTGTTTAGTTTTATTACAATGAGTGTTCAAGGGAGTTATAAGGACAAACCCTTTTATGAGTTGGTTTTGAAATAGGTTGCATGGTATTAGGGTTTTGGTTGTGTTTTTTTATAAAATTTAATTATTAAAATCTTTATAAGGTTGAGTATGTTGCGGTTTTTGGAATAGGTAGGTATAAGGTTTCAAGTTTGTTTAGTTTTATTACAATGAGTGTTCAAGGGAGTTATAAGGACAAACCCTTTTATGAGTTGGTTTTGAAATAGGTTGCATGGTATTAGGGTTTTGGTTGTGTATGGTAAACAAGAAAAGTAATGCCTTATTGTTTAAAAATTAGAGTTCATTAAATTATTTTAAAACAAGTGGGAGGCATAAGGTACATTTGGAATTCAAATTGTGATATCAAATATTTTATTTTTATGTGGTGGATGTTATTTTAAAAAGTGTGGTTATTATAAGGTGTATTTAGGACTTGTTATTTTTGTGAAAAATAATTATTGGGAAAATATTTGCAAGGAGATTTTGAGGATATCTAACCATTGATATTGTCAAAGAGCTTGAGTGTGAGTGAGATAGGTGTCGAGGTCAAATATTCTTCAAATAAAAGGTATGAGTATATTATCCTTGTGAGTGAAATATTGTTGGATGTTGTGAATGCTAAGTTGGAGTGAAAAGGCTCTTGTTTGATAAGCATTGTTGGAAATATTTGAGTGAGCTTTCATGTGCATGATTAGGGTTTGTGAAAGATCATGAGTATTATTGTTATGAGAGGTTTGTTTGATAAGCATTTTTGACTAAGATTTCATTGAGTGATTGGTTGAGTAGAGTTGATTGATCTTAGTTGATTGGAACTATTTGAGTGATAGTTCAAACTCTATGAAACAATTTTTTCTATATTTCAATTTTATTTGGAAGAGAGATTGAAAGTGATTGAGTGTTTGTGAGTGTGAAACATATTGAGTCTCTAACCATTATCTATATATTTCGGTGGTTAAGCAAGAAAGTTTGAAAGTGATTGAGTATTGTTGTACGTAACATATTGAGTATCTAACCATTCTCTATATGTTCATGTGAGTTAAACAAGATTTTGTGTGAAGCTTGTATGTGTAATTGAATAAGTTTTCTGTGATAGATTGAGTTGAGTTGAATAAGATTTTGTTAAATCTTGAGAGAAGATTTGAGTAAGTTCTAGAGTGGACTTAAGGAAAAATTTATGTGAGTTTTTGTGGAAGCTTAAAATTAGGTTGGACAGAGTTGAGGTAAGTCGTAGTGAAGACTTGAGAGCAGATTGGACGAGTTTTGGTGAGGACTTGTTGGACAGATTTGAGACAATTCTTTGAGAAGACTTGAGAGCAGAGTTGATTGATTTATTTTTTCAAACCTTGAGTTAAGGTTTGGGGCAGATCTAGCAGAGTTGATTTATGATTGGGTTAAGCTTTGTGTTAAGGCTTGAGAATAGATTTGAGGACAGAGTTTGGTGCAAATTTAAGGATAGGTTTGTGCCAGACTAGAGATAGATATTGAGCATATTTGTGCTAGACCGAAGGACTCGTATATAGTGTAGATCAGATATAGATATTGAGCAGATTTATGGTATATCGAAGGACTATGTTTAGTGCATATCAGAGACAAATATTGAGCATATTTGTGCTAGACTAAAGGATTATATTTAGTATAAATTTTAGACAAAGCTGAGAGTAAGCTTTGGAAGTGATAAAGCAAAGTAAAATAGTCTCCAATGGATAGAGATCCATTAGCCAAGGTAGTGAGGATAGAGATGTTCTAAGCAAGGATAGATTCTTTTGTGGATAGAGATCCACAAGCCAATGTAGTGGAGGTAGTAGTCTTCTAGAGGATCACTAGCCAAAGTAGAGGAGAAGGATTTCTCCTATGGATAGAGATATATAAACCTACTAAGGATATTGGTTTCTCCTATGGATAGATATCCATGAACTTTATTAGGGGATTGGTGTCTCCTTTGGATAGAGGTCCATAAACATTATAATAGGGAAAGGATTCCCAAGATATTTGTTGAGAAAATTTTAGTGAAATATTCTCTATGGAGTAGCCCACATTGGATGAACCACGTTAAATTGGTATCTCTATTATGTGTGATGATTTACACATTGCTTTGGTTACTATTGTGGATACTACCATTGATAATATTGGATATTACTATTTGGAAAAGAAAAGTAAAAAGTGGTCTTATATTGTTCACCCCCCTCTCTCAATATAAGTGTGTGTTCTTCAATTGGTATCAGAGTGGGTTCCTTCAAAAAATATCTAATAGCTTGAAGGAAGATCCTACAAGAACACACATGGGTAGGAAAGGCAAAAGAAGAACCATGAGACCTAAGAAAAAATAAACACACACAACTATAGAAAATACTATGGTGGAAGAAGGATTTGATCCCTTTCTTAGCAAGATTATTATTAAGAAAATGGAAGAATAAAACTTTGTGAGATGTGTTGAATGTGATAAAATTGGTCACATGGCACTTTATTGTCCATAAAATAGGTATGACAGTAGTGCAGAGGAAAAGGAATTGTATTTTTCTCTCAAAAAAATTGTTTTGCTAGGAGAAGTGGAAATAAACTCAAGATATGAATCAAGAAGTGGAAAAGAGACTAAATAGATAAATTTTTATACCAGATGTAGGAAGACAAGTCACCATGCAGCTTATTGTCCACAAGATGGTGAAGAATATTTTGTTTGTGGTCAACTTGGTCATGATGCAAGTTATTGCAATGGGTTTAGTAGTAGTGAAGATGAAGAAGATACTTCTAGAATTAAAGACCTAGAGGATGGTTCAAAAAAAGTTAACAAGGAAAATTAAACCAGGTATGAAGAAGAAATTTTATTTTCAATAATAGAATAAAAAGGAAATGCTCCTATTGAAGACCAAATAAAAGAGAAAAATTTAGAAAGAGAAAATGAGGAAGCCACTCTTAAGGAACTTGTTGATTTGAAAAGGGAGAACTTAGAATTAAAGGCTCAAATATAAGAGGATGATAAATGTAAGACAAAGCTTCTACAAGATCTCTCTGACTTGAAAGCTAAGGTTGAAAAGGCAAGGAGAGTTGAAAAAGGTATGGTTGATAAGTCAAAGGTAAAAGAGCTAGAATGTGAAAGACTTATTGTTTATTTTTAAGAATTAAAAAGGGAGAACTCAAGATTAAAATTCCAAGAACAAGAAGATGAGGAAACAAAAGTAAAGTTTCTATAATATCTCACTAACTTCAAAATTAAGGTTGACGAGACAAGGAAAATTGAAGAAGGTATGGCAAAAAAATTAAAGATAAAAGATCTAGAGTGTGAAATAGAACTTGAGATAGTTTCACTAATGATGGAAGTGAAAGAATCTAAGAACAAGCTACACAAGTTTGAGAAAAATTCAAAAACCTTGGACAGGATTATCAATGCACAAAGATCATCATTCACCAAAATAGGACTTAGTTTTGAAGAAGAACAAAGAAAATAGGAAGCAAAAAAAGGAGAGTCAAGCTCAAACACCAAATAAGAAGAGGCTTCAAAAGAATAGAGTGAAATAAAGAGTGAGACTTCTGAGGATAAGTTGGACAATAGAAAGTTTAACAGGGAAAGGAACAATGCATAAGTAAGTAACAGATGGAATAGGAAACATGACAGGGTAGAAAAGACTAAGAGGTCAATGGGGTCTAGGCAATATTTCTTCAATGGGTGTTGCTTCTCATGTCATAGGTTTGGGTACAAGGCTACACGATGCAGGACACATGAAATACAAGAATACAAAAATTTCAGAAATAGGTATCTCTTTCAAGGGTATTGCTACTCTTGTAATCAGTTTGGTCACAAGGTAGCTAATTGTAGAGTTCATGACAAGAATGGATATGGCTTGACCATGAATAACTATAAGATATTGCACCTTCAAGGAATTACAACATTAAGTGTTATAAGTGCAATAATATTGGGCATATAGCCAAGTGGTGTAGAGCAAAATTTCTAGAACCTCCAATGACAGGCAAGAAAGAGGATTCTCAAAAGGTTCAAAAAGGCATGACTTCAAAGGTATGGAAAAAGAAGGAGAACAAAAGTAAAGAGCATTGTATGCTTGGAGTAGAGATACTCCCACCCATCAACCACCTCAAGAGAGGAGGTGGGGGAGGGGCTGAGCTAAGATGCTTATCATTAGCCCCAAGCCCCAAATGTGGCCCTTTGCCATTGATGTCAAAGGGGGAGAGATTTGAGTTAGGAGGAGAGAATTCAATCAGAGCGAGCAGTTTTTCAAGAGGAGAAGAACAAAAAATAGCAAAAAAGATAAAAGGAAAATGGTTTACCATTAATGACAAAGGGGGAGATGGTTGGAAATTTGAGCAAGTTTAGTTGTCATTGATGTCAAGAAATTATCGTTTTAGTTTCATCATCATTAATGTCATCAGGTGTGGCAGGTTTAAAAGGAAAATCCCAAGAAAGGTAAAACAAGTTTAAAAGGCAATAATAGCATTATAATATTTAATATTATAATAATTGGGTCTAAAGTCTAAAGAGAAGTTTGGTTGTATAGATTTGAAACCATGGGCAAAAGTACCATTGGCAAAATTTATTTAATTTAAGTTATTTAATATTTAAATTATTTATTTAAATAATTTAAAATTAAATATTTTAATATTTTAATTGATTGGACCATAAAATTATTTTAAAGGTAAAGTTATAAAATAAAATGAGATGCGCTGACATCTCGAGTGCGTGGAGAATATTACCCCTGTCGACATCGTGTATTGAATGAATGAATGAAAGATTTTAATTACGTCCGTGAGACCCAAATATGGTCTATGGGACCTCAAATATGGAAGTACAATTACTCAAATCATATCATATGATCTTTAATATCTTTGACAAGGTTGTTCCTTCTCCTGTTGATTTGTGTTAGCAATTCTCCAACTTTTTTTATTTTGATGTCTTCAAATAAATCTGTCATAAACTCATTCCCAAGTGTTTCTTTGTATTTGTCACGGATATCTGAAAAACTCGGGCATTTATAGATGAAGTGTTCCTCTGTCTCTATTGCCCTTGTGTTGCATAGAGTACATATCCTTTCTTCCCATTGTTCTTTGGGCATTGTCCATCTCCTCGTTTCACATCTAAGCCTATGAGAGCTAGTCCTTATCTCGAGCAATGAGTATTTTTTCCTTCCACTTGATTTCAAGTGCCTATATACGCTTTTTCCTTGTGGTCATACGTTGGGTTAAAATTTGCAATATAATATTGTATTTTCCTGCTTGCATTTTTCCACATTCCACTTCTGAACTTTTCATACACATAATTTTTTATGTCTTTGTTGACATTTGGATATTCATTTATGTTGATTTCCCAACGTTTCATCCATTTCTGATTTTGTTTCATCCACATATTCTTTCGCCTATGCAACTCTTCGTCCCTAGCTACCCTAGGCCATCTATCATTTGTCATGTTTTCTATTTTTTTCAAGTAACATAACAGCTTGGTCATAGCAATTGCTTCTAAAGGGAACATTCCAATTTCAACTAGAATAATTTCATAAGGGGTTGTGGCCTTAATTTTGAGAAATTTTATGATTAGATATTTTTGAATCCTTTCTATTTGCTTCCATTTTGCATTTGTTGTTCCACTAGCCCACACATCACAACCATACAACAGAACCGGTGTAACAAGTAGGCCAAATAAGACCTTGGTGGTCTTTCAGTCCCACAAATCGACATTCCTACACCTGTTTTGAAGTGCATATAGTGCTCTCCAGCCACTTTGAGTTCTTTTCATCCTACATGTATTCCAATTAAGTTTTTCATGAAAGTCTATTCCCAGGTATTTGTATTCTACTACTACATCAAGCGGTTCTCCTACAAACTGAAATTTGAGTTGTTGCTTCTTCTTTTTTGCTGAAAAAATCATAATTTTTGTTTTTCTTGTGTTCACCTGCATCCCAAATTATTTACAAAAGAGTTCTAGTACTTGAAGGTGATCTTCTAGATCTTTGGATGTTTTAGCCACAAGAATTACATCACCTGCATACATGAGGAGTTTTACCACATATTTGGCTAAATGCACACCCTCTCCCCCAAATTTGTTTATCCATTCTTCTAACTTGTCAATGTACAGCCCAAATAAGGTCGAAGATAGAGGGCAACCTTGTTTGACACCTATGTCACTACCAAAAAATTCAGATAACCCTTCCTGTGTTTTGATTCTAGCCTTTACATGCTCATATAGTCTGTGAACTACTGCCCTGTAGTGAATTGGAACCTCTAGCTCTTCCATTCTTCTCCATAATTTTTTCCTTGGCACTATGTCAAATGCCTTTTTGAAGTCTACAAAACAGCAAAAAGCCTCCTCTTTTTTGTCCCATATTTTTTCCACTATGTGTCTGAGCGTGATATAGTGATCAATAGTTGAGTGCTTGGGCCTAAAATCTGCTTGCCCCTTTGCTCTCTTTCCCTTTTCTTCTGCCCATATGCTAATCCTATGCTCTATCATACTCTCAAACAACTTTGCAAAGAGAGGGTTGATCATGATAGTTCGATAGTTTGAGGGATTATTTACATCTCCACTTTTAAACAAAGGAATGGTCAAGCTAGTTTTCCATTCAGTAGGGAAGCCATTTTGTATGACCTCATTGAAAATTTCTTTGATTTGCGGTGCCAAGATATCTACCCCCCATTTTATATGCTTTGCTTGAAGATTTTCTATGTCACGGGCTTTACCAGTTGCTAACTTTTTTATCCCTTTAATAATATCTTCAATTGTGAAAAGTTCTTTCTTGACAATGATAGTAGGGGGTGTCTCCTGTTGGTTACTACGCTGATACAGTTGTTTTGAATACTCCAACTACTGATTAACTGTTATGTTATTTTCAGTTTGCATCCTTTTCACACTTAGTTCCTTCCAAAATTTCTTTGGTTCATGCTTCCCTAAATAAATCAATTTTTTCCTCCTTGTTCTAGTGTATTCTTCTTTTTTTTCCCTTACCAGTTTCTCATATGCTTTTTTTTTTGCTCTTGTTTTACCCGTTGGTTCTTTTAGTAATCTTCACATTTTTTTGCAATCTTCATCGAACCATGGGTTGGTTGGGAAGCTATTCCTTTATTTATTTTTAGGTTTAGCTCTCTTGCATTTGTTTAGAGCTTCTTGAATAACGTGCATTAACCATTCACTCTTATTGTAATCTCTACTACTATGATGTAGTTCTTCCCTTTCCTGTAACTTATTATTTAATACTGCTCTAAAATTCTATCGATTTTCATCTGTTAAGAGAATGTTTCCCCTGTGACGATATTTATTTTGATTTCCTTGCAAGTGTTTTTCCCTTGGTTTGTCTCCATGCATTCGAAGTTTCATAACAACTGGGTTGTGATCTGACTTAAGTTCCACTAGAGAATCTTCCACTTCTAGCTCCTCTATTTTTGGTATGTAATTATGTGAGCATATTACATAGTCTATTACACTTTGTCCCTTATATGTTTTGCATGTATACTTTCCTGAATTTTTCCATTTGTTCATCCCATTGCAAATAATCAAATTTTATATGCTGCAAAGACCTAACAACTCTTCTCCATATTGCGTGATAGCCCCATGCTCATCTTCTGAAGTCCTAGCCCACTGTTGATTTTTCTCTTCTAGCATCCAAAGAGGATTAATCTCAATATCTTTTTTACCTTCTAGAATGTTAGCTTGCTTATTTTCTGTCCTTGCATTGAAATCTCCAATTAATATAATCTCCCCTAACTTACTGTATATTGAAATGTCTCTTTTTAGGGAGGAGTATGGGTCTTCTCTGTTAAGGTCATGTTTCTTATAGAATTTAGAATTCTTGGGAGCCAAATAACATGCTGCTATGCTAATAACTGACTTATTAAACTATATGATATATTTATATAAGGGAAAAAGCTAAGGTATGAGATGCATTGATGTGATTACAAAATTGAAGTATGCTAGATCAATTGCTATATTTTTTTAAGAACATATAAGTGATGAAGCGAAAAAGGTGTAATGTTTTTAGCAACGAAGACATCGAACCAACGAATGGAATATTTATTCTGAAGAACAAATACAATCTATAATCAAATGAAATTGTGTGATTCATATACAAAAGGATAGTGAAATAATAAAATAGAAGTGCAAATATCAAAGAAGACAATCAAACTATGGAGCGGACCTTTTAATTGGAATGAATATCGAATGCAAAGTTTAGTGTGGACGGTGCACTAGAGAACTTTTCAATGATGCAAAAGATAGAGAATATTTTTTGAAGGGAAAAATAAATATGTTGTTGCTTTGATTTATCCCATCTACTGAGGCAGTGAAGTTTGTTGGCAAGATTTAACGAAACCCTTGCTAGGTAGAGGTTAAGGGATCAAATCCCGTTGACAAATTTTTAAAGGGTAATATGTGAATGGTATATAGTTTGGTTGGTGCCCAAATGTTTCATGCACCGAGATAGCATGGATGGTTGAAAGGCAGACAATAAAGTGCTACAGATTGAGGGATCAAATCCCATCAGCATCCAAAGGTATTTTTTTATAAATTTTAATTATTAAAATATTTATAAGGTTGAGTATGTTGCAGTTTTTGGAATAGGAAGGTATAAGGTTTCAAGTTTGTTTAGTTTTATTACAATGGTTGTTTAAGGGAGTTATAAGTACAAACCCTTTTAGGAGTTGGTTTTGAAATAGGTTGCATGGTATTAGGGTTTTGGTTGTGTATGGTAAACAAAACAAGTAATGCCTTATTGTTTTAAAAAATAGAGTGCATTAAATTATTTTAAAACAAGTAGGAGTTATAATGTACATTTGGAATTTAAATTGTGATATCAAATATTTTATTTTTATGTGGCGAATGTTATTTTAAAAAGGTGTGGTTATTATAAGGTGTATTTAGGACTTGTTATTTTTGTGAAAAATAATTATTGGGAAAATATTTGCAAGGATATTTTGAGTATATCTAACCATTGAGATTGTCAAAGAGCTTGAGTGTGAGTGAGATAGGTGTTGAGATCAAATATTCGTCAAATAAAAGGTATGATTATATTATCCTTGTGAGTGAAATATTGTTGGATGTTGTGAATGCTAAGTTGGAGTGAAAAGGCTCTTGTTTGATAAGAATTGTTGGAAATATTTGAGTGAACCTTCATGTGCATGATTAGGGTTTGTGAAATATCATGAGTATCATTGTTATGTGAGGTTTGTTTGATAAGCATTTTTGACTAATCTTTCATTGAGTGATTGGTTGAGTAGAGTTGATTGAGCTTAGTTGATTGGAACTGTTGGAGTTATAGTTCAAGTTTTGTGAAACAAATTATTCTATATTTTGATTTGATTTGGAAGAGATATTGAAAGTGATTGTTTGTGAGTGTGAAACATATTGAGTCTCTAACCATTCTCTATATGTTTCTATGGTTAAGCAAGAGAGTTTGAAAGTGATTGAGTATTACTGTGAGTGAGTAACATATTGAGTCTCTAACCATTCTCTATATGTTTCTATGAGTTAAATAAGATTTTGTGTGAAGATTGTTTGTGTTATTGAAGAAGTTTTCTTTGATATATTGAGTTGAGTTGAATAATATTTTTTTAAATGTTGAGAGAAGATTTGAGTAAGTTCTAGAGTGTACTTAAGGACAGATTTGTGTGAGTTTTTTTGGAAGCTTACAATCAGGTTGAACGGAGTTGAGGTAAGTCTTAGTGAAGACTTGAGAGCAGATTGGACAAGTTCTGGTGAGGACATGTTGGATAGATTTGAGACAAGTATTTGATAAGACTTGAGAGAAGATTTGATTGATTAATTTGTTCAAACCTTGAGTTAAGGTTTGGGGTAAATCTAGCAGAGTTTATTTGTGATTGGATCAAGCTTTGTGTTAAGGGTTATGGACAAATTTGAGGATAGATATTGATGTAGATTTGAGGACATGTTTGTGCTAGATGAGAGACAAATATTGAGCATATTTATGCTATACTGAAGGACTATGTTTAGTGCAAATCAGAGACAAATATTGAGCATATTTGTGCTAGACCGAAGGATTGTGTTCAATGTAGATCAGAGATAGAGATTGAGCAGATTTGTGCTAGACTAAAGGACTATGTTTAGTACAAATTTGATATAGAGCTGAGAGTAAGCTTTGGATGTGATAAAGCAGAGGAAAGCAGTCTCTAGTGGATAGAAATCCATTAGCTATGGTAGTGAGGATATAGATATTCTGAGTGAGGATAGAGTATTCTATGGATAGAGATCCACAAGCCAATGCGGTGGAGGTAGTAGTCTTCTAGAGGATCACCAGCCAGAGCAGAGGAGGAGGAGTTCTCCTGTGGATAGAGTTCCATGAACTAGGTGAGGATATTGGTGTCTCGTATGGATAGATATCCATGAAATTGATTAGGAGATTGGTGTATCCTTTATATATAGGTCCATAAACATTGTAATAGAGAAAGAATTCCCAAGAGATTTTTTGAGAAAATTTTAGTGAAATATTTTCCCTATGGAGTAGCCCACATTGGGTGAACCATGTTAAATTGGTGTCTTTATTGTGTGTGATGATTTGTGAATTACTTTGGTTACTTCTATTGATATTGCCATTGATAATACTGGATATTACTGTTTGGGAAATAAAAGTAAAAAGTGGTCTTATACTGTTCACTCCTGCTCTTCATATAAGTGTGTGTTCTTCAAAAAATGGTAAAAATGAAAAGGGACAAGGGTCACATCGTGATCGCCATTGTAGAGCAAAAAAAATGGTGCACCTATCAAGGTAAATTGAAATGTATCTATTGTTCTCAAAAGTGACAATAAAGTAAACATAAAGATGACAAATATTTGAAAGGAATGGGGGGTTCTATTTATATTGATCAATTTTTCAAATAGATGGTTACAAAATGTCCCCTTGAGGGCTCTCAATTTGATACAATTCAATTACAATATTGAAGGATCCAATCCTTTCATAAATCTATGGCACACTTTTAGTGTTTTCCTCACACTCACAATTGAAGCATGAGTTTTTGTTACCATTGAATGAGCTATTATTATTCAAATATTTATCTCCTTCCTCATGTGCTATAATTCTTGTACCTACACACAAGAAATTAAATTCGGTTAATAACTTATGTGGATTATGATAATATCAAAGGAATACATGCAATATAGAATGCAAAAAGTGCAATCGACATGGATATACTACTCTAAATGCTTCCAAAAATTAACATGATGTATATTATCTAATTTTGTAATGATATATGTAGGAATTGAACTAAAATTATGAGCAAAATTTGTGGCCATACTAGGGTGGGCCAATTAAGACTATCATTACAAAAATCCTAATTAATAATTCAAAATTGCTCTAAACTTCACCAAATTTATGTATGATGCTAATATACTACTCTAAAATTAATCTACATTAAAATTGATTCAAAATTATGGCCCAATTCATAGCCATCCCAGGGTGAGCCATTTAGGACTGTTAACCATCCCAAGTGGGGACAACCACAAAACATGATGGTTTTTGCCACCAATTCCACTTGGATCTGGTCTAGAACAATCCTAGGGATATTATAATCAAATTTGGTAAATTTACTCATAGGAATGGATGGGTTTTGGAAAGGATGTGCGTATTTGGAGTTGCCTTGAAAATTCCTTCGTTTGATGAAGTTTCCAAGGGAAAATACGAGGTAAAAGGTGAGATGGAATCTTAATAGAACTTCATGGTGAATACTTGCAAAGACCTCTCCCTAAAATTGAGTGGAAATACTCTAATTTATATTCAAAGAGGGAAAAGAGGGAAAAGGGGCAAGTTGGGGCATGCAAGGCAGGTGCTACCACTTGTCAAAGCCCTTGCCATGCATTGGGAGGAAGAGGCATCCAATTTGGGCCTCCAATTTATAGTTTCTAATGGCATAGATAGTCTCCCAATCTATCATAAGTTATTGGGTGGGATAAATGGCAAAAATTTATTGTCATTTATCCCACCCTTGAATTTTTTGGGGACCTGGACCATGGCCATCCTACACAGGGACAGTTTCTTGTGACCATACCAAGGTGGCATGGCCATGAATTGTGGTCATCCTGGGGTAGTATGACCATGACTACATGGCCCAATTAACCCTTGAGGGTTTTCCAATGGGTCCATATAGTGTCTATAAGAGTGGCATCATGTCAATTTTATCCGATTTACATGATTTTAGTGTCTACAGAATCTCACCCCAAAGTGGAATCATGTAGCCATTATTATTGAGAAGAGTAAATATTTGTCTACTCTTGAGTTTGATAATTTGATAGGATATCTTATTTCTCATGAGGATAGGCGAAGGGAAAATATTACTATAGTTGATGAGAAGGCATTTTATTCTAAAGCTACAATTTCAAAGGGTGATGGAGCAAGCTCTAGTGGACATGGAAATGGTCAAGAGGACAAAATTAAAATTATTCAAGAGGAATATGTGGTAGAAGAGGAGGAGCAGTAGATAGAGGAGGAGGTAAATTTGATAAAATAAATATACAATGCTATCATTGTAAAAATTATGGACATTATGAGGAGTGTGGGTTGAAGGAAGGAAATGAAGACAAGAGGGCCAACTATGCTGATGAGAATGAGGCTACTACAAGCAACATATTATTGACCTACAACAAGGCTGATCAAAATATTCAAGAGAATTGGATACTTTATTTGGTTTCTCAAATCATATGATAGGAAATGGGAAGCTTCTTGCTTCCATGGATGAGTCCTTCAAGTCCAAGATCAAACTTGAAGATGACAAGGTTTTGGAGGTGGCTGCCAAAGGTGTGATAAAAATGAACACAAAATAAGGTAAGAAAAATGTTCATGATATCTATTACACACCAAATTTGAAACATAATTTGTTGTGGAGGGTGACTATGTGAAAATAACGACAAGGTAGTATTTGATGATAAGAATTGCACCATCTATGATAAGAACAATAACAATAGGATTGTTACTGCAATTTCTATGACCAGCAAAAAATTATTTCCTTTGAATTTTGAAGGACAAGGGGTAAGCCTTGCTAATTTTTTTGTTAAAAACAAGAGTTAGTTGTGGCATCTCAGGTATTATCATTTGAATTTTGCAAGTTTGAGGCTGCTAACTTCTCAAGAGATGGTTTATTGTTTGCCAAAGGTAGAGGATCATAAAGGTGTTTGTGAGAGGTGTGCATTGGGCAAGCATGCAAGATAGAATTTTTCTAAAGGGAAAGCATGGAGGGCCTCATACCCACTCCAATTGGTCCATTTTGATATTTTTGGGCCTATGCAAACCAAAATATTGGGTAACAAATCTTACTTTCTTACCTTTATTGATGATTTTTCTAGAATGTGTTGGGTGTATTTTTTGAAGTGTAAGGATGAAGCATTTTCTTGTTTCAAAGATTTTAAATATTTTATTGAGAATTAGAGTGGTTTTAGCATTAAATGTTTAAGGATAGATAATGTTGGTGAATTCTATTCTAATGAGTTTAAACAATGTTTCAAGAATATTAGCATTAAAAGGCAATTCACAACTTCCTATACTTCACAGTAGAATGGAGTGGTAGAAAGGAAAATAGGACAGTTTTTCTCGATATCGTGACACTTTTTCTCTTTGGCCATGATTTTGCAACATGTCGCGATATCACGACACTTTTCCTCTTCAACCGCGATGATGCAACATGTCGCGATATCGCGACACTTTTTCTCTTCGGCCGCAATGTTGCAACATGTCGCGATATCGCGACACTTTTTCTCTTCGGCCACGATTTTGCAACATGTCATGATATCGTGACACTTTTTCTCTTCGGCCGCGATGATGCAACATGTCGCGATATCGCAACACTTTTTCTCTTCGACCGCGATGTTGCAACATGTCGCGATATCGCAACACTTTTTCTCTTCGGCCGTGATTTTGCATCATGTTGCGATATCGCGACACTTTTTCTCTTTGGCCATGATTTTGCAACATGTCACGATATTGCGACACTTTTTCTCTCCGATCGCGATTTTGCAACATGTCACGATATCGCAACACTTTTTCTCTTTGACCATGATTTTCCAACATGTCATGATATCGCGACACTTTTCCTCTTCGACCTCGATGTGTAGCATGTTGCGATATCTCGACACTTTTTGTCTTCAGCCACAATGTTGCAACATGTTGTGATACGTGACACTTTTTCTCCTCGATCGTGATTTTGCAACATGTCGTGATATCACGACATTTCTTCTCTTCGGCCATGATTTTGCAACATGTAGCGATATTGTGACACTTTTTCTCTTTGGCCATGATTTTACAACATGTCACGATGTCGTGACACTTTTTCTTCTTCAATCGTGATGACGCAGCTTGTCGCGATATCGCAACATCTTTTCTCTTCGGCTGCGATGATGCAACATGTCATGATATCATGACTCTTTTTCTCTTCGGCCTCGATGACGCAACTTGTCGCGATATCGCGACACCTTTTCTCTTCGACCGTGATAATGCAACTTGTCGCGATATCGCTACACTTTTTCTCTTTGGCCGTGATAATGCAACATGTCACGATATCGCGACACATTTTTCCCTTTGGCCGTGACAATGTAACATGTCATGATATCGTGACATATTTTCTGCTTTGGCCTCGATGATGCATCATGTCGTGATTTCATGACACTTCTTCTCTTCTGGCACCAACCTTGCAACATGTCGCGATATCGCGACACTTCTTCTCTTCTGGCAGCAACCTTGCAACATGTCACGATATCACGACACTTTCTCTCCTTCGGCCGCGATGCTGCTTCTTGTCATGATTTTGCGACATCTCTTCCTCTTTTGGCTGCAACGGTGCAACATGTCGCAATATCATGACATATTTTCCTCCTTGCTTTTTCCCTATGTTGTGGGTCGTGAAAATGTAACTGGTCACGATATTGCGACACCTTTCCTCGTATGGTTTTTTGCTTTTTCTTTGATCTTTAGCTCTTGGGCCTCCTCGGTCGGTTTGGAAAACATGTAAAAATCTCTTGTACAAGGTTCAGGGACCTTTCAACACCCTTTCAACCAATCAAAAAAAAAAGAAGTATACTGTAAACTTCAAATTATTATTATTTACACCAAGGTTTTTGGATGGTTGCCAAGCTATGAACACCAAGGGTTTTGGATGGTTTCCAAGTTGTGAACGGGGGAGCTATGAACACCAAGGATTTTGTATGGTTGCCAAGATGTGAACATCGAGAGTTTTGGATGGATTCCTTGAATGATAAAAACTTCCCCCCATTAGGGAAAAATGGTGAAATTAGGGATCCAGATGGGAGAGCTAGGGATCTAAGGAATGTTGATCGATGTGTAGAAAATGGAATGACAGATGCAAAAAATATTCTACAGGAAGGATCAAGAAAGGATTATTGGGCATCGATTCTCAAAGGAAGAAAGGAAGCAATTAAATGAGAAGTTGGTATAGAGATATCTCATGAAAATGGAAATATATGTATTGTTGAATCCCTAATAAAAAAAATATTGAGGGATAATATGTTTAGCATGGTAGGCAAATTTCTAGGGCCCAGACTAGATTTATATGTGCTTAGAATATGGATTCATTCTAAAATTCAAAAAAAGGGTTCAGTGAATGTTATTGGTCTGTCAAAGGGATACTTCTTAATACATTTTAATATTGAGGAGGATCTAGTGGCAGCTTTATCACGAGGTCCATTTTTATTTGGGAAAATACCAATTTTTCTAAAACATTGGCATCAGGGCTTCAACCCTCAAAAGAATTTTTTGTTTTCTATTCCCATCTGGATTAGGTTCCCAGATCTACCTATAGAATATTGGGATGATCAAATTATTAAGGGCCTGAAAACACAAATCAAAAAGTTTATAACCATGGATCCACCCACCTTTAGCAAAAAAAGAATATTGTGTGCAAGAGTCTGTGTTAATGTGAAAATAGAACAAGACAGTGGAAAAAGTGAGTATCAAATCAATGCTTGGAGAATGGGAACACAAATTTGATTATGAAAATTTTCTAGTATACTATAAGCAATGTAAAGTGTTTTGATATGTGAAGGGGAAATGCCATCTATAAAGAAAAACCAAATTTACTAAAAAGTGGAAATAAAAGGAGAATCAAATAAACTAGAGGACCATAAGCAGGGAAAAGGAAAATTCTAGCCCATAAGAAAGGGCACAAGAAAATATCAGGAAATTTACTAGGAGGTAAATGAAGAGGCAGAAATTAAAATTAGTAATGGATGTTCTATACAATACAAGGAATAACATCAGAATCCTAACATGATAATGGAGTATGCAGGTAAATGCATAAATCTAAACCAACAAGCAGACGAAGAACATAATGACAAACAAAACTTGAGTGGTTTTGGAAATAACACTCATCAACAAGAGAATAGAATCAATCAAGGAAAATAAAATAATTATGAAAATGGTAACCATAAGATGAAAATAAATATGATTGAAAATCATATAAATCTAGATACCAAGACACAACAACAAAATGTGATTAAATTCATCACAGAGAATGCATACATTAATTTGGAAGTTGAAGAAGAAATATTAGCAGGTGATGCTAAAATGGTAGAGGATACCCCATCCACTCAAATGGAATCAGAACAGGAGAAGGATCATATTAATGGAGTTTGGGGGTTTAAAATAAAATAAATAGAGGGATGTCAAGGATTAGATCAAGATTTAAGCTCAAATAGCAAAACTAAACAATTTGAAGAACATAAGGATCTAAACATAATAGAAAAATCAAAGCAGTCTAAGGAAGGTATGCAAACAAGATTCAGCAAAAGACTACAGTTGGGTAAAACAACTCAATCAACATTAGAAGAATCTTCGATAGGATGTAATCAAATGGGAGAGAATTATACTCTTGGAAAACATACAAAAAATACAAAGAATATAGGTAATTATGGGAAAAGAAAGCAAGGAAGACCCCCCAAACAAGAAGAACAAAAAGTACCAGAGAATAGGGGACAATAATTAGATCCAAATGAAGAATGGATGGGTAAGGGTAAAAGCCCATAAAAAAAAATCAAAAAATAAAAATCCTTTCTTGGAATGTGCAAGGGCTAAATTCCCCTGGGAAAAGAATAATTGTTAGAGATCTACTCATGGAAGTAAAACATGATTGTTTTTGTCTTCAAGAATCTAAAATTGACACAAAAAAACTTGACATTATTCAGAAAGAGGTTTGGTCGAATACTAAATGGATCATAATCCCATCACAAGGTACTGGTAAAGGTATTTGCATCTTCTAGGATAAAATGAATTTTGAGGGTACTTTAATTGTTCAAGAAGAGATATTTTGCACAATCAAATTGAAGAACAAAAAAACTAACTTTTTTGGGTAATGATAGGGGTTTATGCTCAAAATGATGATCGTGAGAGATTCCATCTGTGGAATAATCTATATTTTTAGAGTCCCTTCATCAATTTGCATTGGATGGTTTTGGGTGACTTCAATATAGTATTAATAATAGAGGATAAAAGTGGAGGGAGGACTAACATCACTCAAGGTATGCAATATTTTAATAATTTTATTCATAATAATAAGTTGATTGACCTCGATAAGTGTAAATATAAGTATACATGGACAAATAGAAGGATGGGAGATAATCACATTCAAAGTTTCCTGGATAGAGTTCTTATTTATAATAATTGGCTAAGTATAAACAATATTCATAGACTTACATGTATGCCCATAATAGGATCAGATCACAATCCCCTTTTTCTGGATATGGAAAAGGAGGGGAAGTAGGGAGGATAACCCTTTAGGTATGAGCTCATGTGGAATATTCACCCAGATATTACAAATAAAATTCAATCTTGGTGGTAGGAGGAGGTTCAAGGATCAACAATGTACAGAGTTACCCAAAAATTTAAAGAACATCAAGTATCGAATCAAAATTTGGAATAAAGAGATTTTTTGTAACATCAATTTAAGAAAAAAATAGCTTAAAAAGTATATACAAGATATAGAGAAAAAAATGGAGACGTAAGGAAGAAAACCAGAGTGGCATGAAAAGGAAAAACAACTCCTCATAGAGTATCATAATACCATTGCCCAAGAGAAAATTCATTGGAAATAGAAATCCATAATTTTGTGGCTCAAGGAAGGTGATAGAAACACTAAATTATTCCATGTTTCGACTATGATACATAGGAATAGCAATAAAATCCTCTACCTTATGGGGGAATATGGTAGAAAATATGAGGATTTAAGTGATATTAAAAATCTGGCCATTTATTTTTTTAAAACCTTCTTAGAAAAGAAAAAATAGAGTGCAACATGGAAATAGAAAGCATCATTAAAAATGTTCCCAAAGGATTTAATGATAGCATGAATGAATATCTATGCAAGGTAATATATAAGGAGTAAATTAAAATATTTGTGTTCTCTATGGGAGCATCCAAGGCTTTGGGGCTAGATGGTTTTCCACCAATTTTTTTTCAACGTCATTGGGATATTGTTGAAGAAGATGTAGTCAATGCAATCCAAGAAGCCTAAGAATCTGATAAGCTATTGAAATAATGGAATAATACCTTCCTTTATCTATTTACAAAGAAATATGGGGTAGATAAATTGCATGAATTTAGACCAATTAGCCTATGTAATACAATTTATAAATTTTTTACTAAATTTTTTATCAATTGGTTGAAAAACCTCATCCCCTCAATAATTAATGAAGATCAAGGAGGTTATGTGGCAGGTAAGCAGATTAATGAAAGCATCATTGCAATTTATGAAATAGCACACTCTCTTCAAAGGAGGAAAGGGTCAAGTATGTTCCTTAATCTGGACATGAACAAAGCCTATGACAAGGTTTCATGGTCCTTCTTAGATAAAATAATGGAGCAAATGGGTTTCAGTAAAAAATAGAGGGCATGGGTTGGTATGTGTATTTCTAACCCCGACTTTTCAATCTTGATCAATGGAAAATATATTGGGTTATTTCCTTCTACCAGAGGAATCAGGTAGGGAGATCCATTGTCTCCATATCTCTTTATCATTATGGAAGATGCCTTGGGAAGAACTTTGGAAAGAAAGAGAAAGGATGGTAATATAAAAGGTCTAAAAAATTCATTCATTGTTGAAGCTTTTTCTCATCAATAGTTTGTGGATGATACTTTCTTTCTATGGGAAGCTACAAAGGAAGAAGCTTTGGAGTTTAAAAAATTTCTTGATTCTTATGAAAAAGCTATAGGTCAAAAAATAAATTATGAAAAAAATAGGATTATGTTTTTAAACACGGAGGAAAGTATAAGAGATAAAATAGTTAAAGTGTTGGGTTGTAAGGAGAAAAAGTTCCCTATCACCTATCTTGGTTTACATTTGTTTATAGGCAAGATGAAAGATGAACTTTGGAACCCAATTATTGATAAATTTAATAGGAAACTTCAAGGTTGTAAGGGATCTCTGTTATCCTCTGTAGGGAAAGTACAACTCATAAAACACACACTTCAAAGCCTCCCTATTTATTTCATGTCTTTCCTAAGTATGTAAAGGAAAGTGGAAGATACTTTAAAAATACTACAAAAAAATTTCTTATGGGATGGTACTGAATGCAAAAAATGTATAAATATGGTATCTTGGGATACATGTTGCTAGCCTTTACAAAATGGGGGTCTTGGTATGAGGAAGTTGAGAGCTCTAAATAGAGAAATTCTAGCTAAACATGGTTGGAGGCTTTGCACTAGAGCATCAGGAAAATGGGCTAGCATTATAAAAAATAAATACTTGGAGGGCAAAAACCACTTTATTAGTTGTTCTAATCCTCCACGTGGGTCTATTTTCTAGAAAAATATAATCAATAGTAAGAAAGTTCTATGGCAAGGTCTAAAATGGAGAGTAGGCAGGGGAGACAAAATTGAATTTTGGAAAGACCCTTGGATTCAAGAGGATCCTTTAGCAAACTACAAAAAGTTTAAATATATTAAAGAACATTTAACCAAAACCTATGGTAATAAAATTAATGGTTACATTCATAGGGTGGGTGATTTTAAGGAGTGGAAAATCGTTCAAGAAGATATGAAAGTCCCGAGGGGTAAAGATCTACAAAACCTCCTAAGGAGTTATTATTTAGGTAGAGGTTTAGAGGAGGATCAGATAATATGGGGAAGAAACTAGCAAGTCCAATACTTGGTGAAGGATGGATATAGAGTATTGGGCAAAGTAACTTCAGATAAACTAGAGCTTAAAAGAATTTGGAAGCTAAACATCATCCCTAAGGTTGCTATACTTTTTTAGATTTCCATTCTCAATAAGATCCTTACAAAAGACAATTATGTTCAAAAGAGATATTGTGGTTCCAACTGTTTGTGTCTTATGTAACAAAATGAAGAACATGGACTTATACTGATATGGGGGGGTGAACAGTATAAGACTTAACCAATTAATAATTTTAACTTTAGATAGCAGTGGCATCAACACAACATTAATCAAGACAGAAAGCATCACACATTGAAGACCCATTTTAACGTGGTTCACCCAAAATGGTTGGGCTACGTCCACAAAAATTTTTCTCTAAAAGTTATCTCAAAGTTATTTGGGAATCCTTCCCAATTACAATGTTTATGAGCCTTGGCCCAAAGGAGATACCTTCCCCCAATCAGAATTTATGAGCCTCTGCTCAAAGGAGATACCTTCCCCCAATCAAAATTTATGAGCCTCTGCTCAAAGGAGATACCTTCCCCTCTGCTCTGGAAATGATCCCTCAGAAGATCAATCGCCTCTACCTCTTTCCAACACGTGGAACTCCTTTCCATCGAAGACCTCCTTTCCTCAATGCTTAGCCTAAGAGACCTCTTCCTTCTATGATCACGTCCACAGTAGCTCAGCAACCTGTACCAAACATAGTCAGTCGATCCAGTACAAGTCTTCCTTTGTCTGTTAGATTTGTCCAACTCTTGAACAAATCAATCCTCTGCATACAAGCCTTCTCAAAGACTTGCCAAATCTATCCTCGAGGTTCTTCTCATAGAACCAATGCACCTCTGTCCTCAAGTTCTCTGATAGAACTATCAAACTCAGCTCACAAGTCCTCTGCTAGGACCTATCCAAATCTGCTCACAAGTCCCCACCAAAACCTGTCCAAAAATTGCTCACAAGTTCCCACCGAAACCTGTCCAAAACTTCTCACAAGTCCCCACCGGAACCTGTCCAAAAATTGCTCACAAGTCCCCACTGGAACCTATCC
The DNA here is from genome assembly GCA_028583015.1 of Wollemia nobilis. Lineage (NCBI taxonomy): Eukaryota > Viridiplantae > Streptophyta > Pinopsida > Araucariales > Araucariaceae > Wollemia > Wollemia nobilis. The sequence continues at coordinate 23,535,958 of JAQPPZ010017235.1, forward strand.
AAAAACTACTCACAAGTCCCCACCGGAACCTGTCCAAGAACTGCTCACAAGTCCCCACTGGAACCTGTCCAAAAACTCAACAAGCTCACCAAGAAAAAACTTTCTTAGTAGTAAATCACAAAGTGAATTGTTAGAGACCCAATGTGATTTGTCAAACTCATAGAAGCATAAAGAGAATTGTTAGAGACTCAATATGTTCTATACTCAAATCCCAATCTCAAAACTCAACTCAAATCAACTCAACTCAATCTCAATCTCAAATCCGAAAACTCAACTCAATATCTGAAATGGATAGGATAGAATGATTTCTTTCAAGAACATGAAACCCCAACAATTGCCAACTATGCAAAGAATCACATAACAATGATACTCATGTTCTTTTCACCATCAATTAGGGTTTCAACAATAATGCTCATAAAACAAGGTTTAGTCAACCAACACCATTCAACTCAACATCAACCTTGAAGCATTCAACCAATCATCACAAGAAAAGGAAACAAGTAGAAATCCTTTTACCTCCAAAGATATTTGAACAAAATAGCCACCAACACAATATCACCAAATGCAAAGAATAACTTGCTCAAATCAACTCAATGGAGTAAGCCCAATATCATGAATCAAGTAAAGCAATAACTTGATCAAAAAACCTCTATGGAAGCAACTCAACCATCAAACTCAAAACAGCCAACCAAGGGTTCCACCAACTCAATGCAAGTAGCTAGACTCACAAATATAAACCCTAGTGCACAAAGCTTCCACTATCTCAAACCAAAAATTATGCATTCACCAAAAACTCTCCTTAAGGATAACGATGCATAAGTAGTCTTCAACAAACCAGAAAATAGGATTTACACCTAGCCAAAGGATACCTAGTAGAATACCTTTTCACTCCAACCTTATTTCAGAAAACATACACCAATCATACTCATAAGAAGAATGTGCCCATACCTTATTGGAGTAGAAGATAATTGAACCTTCAAGCTGTCACCACACACAACTCTCAAAATTCCAACCAAGTTAGGGTTAGAATAAAAAGAAATGAGGAATAATATAAAATTCCTTTGTTACACCTTTTAGCTCCACTTCTTTAAACACAACCACCATAACATGCCAATAAATCAACAATCACAGACTCACACCTTATACTTCCATTTTTAATTTTAGCATAGCAAAGAATAATCTTAAAAATACATCTAAAGAAATATGCCCTTATTTCTCCTAAGCTTTTATTCAATGTTGATCACAAAAGCCAAAACTCATAAAATTTAATCACACCTTATAAATTGATGTCCAAGAAACTCTGAATTTCATGGCATAAAGACGATTTTATAAAAACGTGTGTTACTCTAGCAAAGCACCCCTGCGAGACTCAAAACGACGACCTTCGCCAATGCAGCACCCAACAACAGCCTTCGCTGCCACTAGCCCACGCGGGCTACGAAGTTCATAAGTGAAGTTCCCTCCACTTCACCCTCGAAAAAACTCTTGAAGACTTTTCTACCACACGTGCTCCTCAGTCTTCCTTCGATCACAGCAAATACAGAGCACAAACACCGCAAATTGCATTCAAGGAATTTTGAATTCATTAGCCTTCCAACCTTAGGAGTTGGAGAATAAATAGTCTCTTTGAAGACACCTTGACGTCGATGGAAATAAAGACCATTTCAAAATTAATCAAAAGTCTTTTCAAAAAGGGTTTAAAAACCCTTAAATAATTTTAATAAATTAAGAATAAAAAAAAAGTTTTAGAAACCTTTAAGTATTTTTAATAAATTAAAAATAATTTCTCCCTTAATTAATTAATTAAAACCTTGAAGGGTTTTAAATAATAATTAAATAAATAATAAAGAGAACCTCCATTGGTTTTAATAAAAACCATTTAACTTGGTTTTAATAAAAACCCTAGCCAATGGAATCTCTTTGGATTCTCTTAAAAATATTCTCTTGGAATCTTCCACCTTTGAAGCCAACACATCCTCTTAACATTAATGCCATTTCCTTTTGACATCAATGACAACTCATAGACAAGAAGCTAGGATCTCAAACCCAAAATTGCCAACAATCTCGCCCTTTGTCATTGATGGCAAACCATGCTTCTCAACAACACAGAAACTCAACATAAATAGCTCCCCCTGTCTTAAGGCTCTCCCCCTTACTCAAATCTCTCCCCCTTTGTCATCAATGGCAAAGGGTCACCTTTGGGGCTCGGGACTAAGAATGAGCCTCTTAGCTTAGTCCTTCCCCCACCTCCTGATGAGGTGATTAATTCTGGGGTGGGAGTACAACTCCCAATTTCTCCTTTAGATACTCAAACGTATCTTTTGGAAGAGGTTTGGTGAAAAAATCTGCAATCTGCTCTTTAGTAGACACATACTCTACCTTGACCTGCTTGTCTTGCACTTTCTCCCTTAGAAAGTGATACTTGATGGAAATATGCTTTGTCTTTGAGTGCATTACCGAATTTTTGGAAATACTTATGGCACTTGTATTATCACAAAGTATGGAGATGGGTTGTTCATGCTTGACTTTGAAATCCTCCAAGGTGGTTTTCATCCATAAAACCCGTGTACACCCAACCATTGCTGCTATGTATTCAGCCTCTACCGTAGATATGGAAACTGAAGGTTGTTTCTTACTTAGCCAAGAAACCAAACTCTTTCCTAGAAAGAATGCTCCACCACTAGTGCTTTTCCTGTCATCAATACTGCCTGCCCAATCTGCATCTGTATAAGCTGTGAGGGTGAAATCATCACCTTTGGGATACCAAAGCCCAAAGTCCATAATGCCCTTCAAATATATGAATATCCTCTTAACTGCTATAACATGAGAATATTTTGGAGCTACCTGAAATCTTGCTACTAACCCAACTTCCTACATGATATTTGGTCTGGTAGCTGTAATATATAATAAACTACCAATCATAGATTTGTACAACCTCTGATATACCACTGGAGATTCATCATCTTTACTCATATTACACCCTGTAATCATTGAAGTACACACTAGTTTTCTGTCCATAATCCCAAATTTCTTCAACATTTCTTTGATATACTTTCCTTGAGAGAGAAATATACCATCCTTTGATTGAGCAATCTAAAAACCTAAAAAGAATGATAGCTCTCCAATCATAGACATCTCAAATTCCTTCTGCATGGTGTTAGCAAAAACTTTGCACATCTGAGTATTATTTTCCCCAAAAATAATATCATCAACATAGACAACCATAATCAACATATCATCATTTTCATTCTTAATATACAAATTGCTATCTGCCACGCCTTTCCTGAAGCCTTGCTCATGAAGATACCTGTCAAGTCTTGAGTACCAAGCCCTAGGTGCTTGCCTTAAACCATACAAGGCCTTTTTCAGTTTACACACATAGTCTGACTGTTCCGAGAGAGACACTCCTTCTGGCTGTTCTATGTAGACTTCTTCTACCAACACCCCATTTAGAAAAGCTGAATTTACATCCATTTGATATACCTTGAATGATTTGAAGCTTGAAAGGGCCAAAAATATTCGGATAGCTTTAAGATGAGCAACAGGAGCAAACATCTCTTTGAAATCAACACCTTCTTGATATTATCACAATGACACTGAGAGGGGGGGTGAATCAGTGTAGCTATTAAAATTCAATTCTACAACACTTAAAGCTGAAGCAAAGAGAACTTGAAAATAGGTAAAGCAATATTCACAAGAAAGCACACCACAACACACAATGTAACGAGGTTCACCAATTTGGCTACTCCTCAAAAATGACTGCTTGGACTCTAATCCAAATCCAGCCTTTGCAAAACACCAATTTTACAAACACTTTACCAGAACCCACTGGAAGGAGCACCAACCCCTTAATTTTTTGTTGAAACAGATAGGAGCACCAACCCCTAATGCCAAGAACCAACTTGGACTAAAATTTTGAATTATTTCAATGACATAAAAATGCCTTCGTTGTTTACACGACCCTGACTGGTCTGCAATTAATCAAACTTTGCACACTCTCACGGCTCTACTTATTTCTCTCTCAGCCCTCTTCTAACCCTCTTTATGCAACAATTTCTCACTTATAGCAGCAACCTAATTCTCTGTGTGACTGTCCTTTTATAACAGTGTTATGTTTCTATTCTTAACTTCCACATTCGCGCATGTAGCCTATTAATAGTAACGACTTCTTTATTCTCGCATGCAACCTTATTAATAGAGTGGTTCTTTGTTATGTTTCTCTGTCCAACTCTTGGTATTCTTCTGACGACTTTCAGTAACCACTGTTGCATGAAATTTCTTTATAACGGCCCCTGTCACTGCAGTAACAACTTCTATTTACTGTCACTGTAACTACCGTAATTACTTTAGTTAACTCTTCTTAACTTAGCTACATTATTTTCTTTGCAACACTCCCTGCAACTGCAATTCTGACTCTAGTTAACTTCACTTCGACTGGGTTCTTCTTCTTCCATCACACCAATGCGACCTATCGTGAAATCACGACATTTTTGCCCCTTTGAATTTTCTTGGCATTTGACCACGAAAACATAACATGTCACGATATCGCGACACTTTCGCCTTCTTGTCCTCTTCTCAGCTTGCACCCACGAAAACACATGTCACAAAATCACGACACTTATCCCTCCTCGCTACTCTTCTTGGCTTCAACAAGCGAAAACAAGACATGTCATGAAATCGTGACACTTACGCCTCCTCGCTACTCTTCTTGGCTTCAACCAGTGAAAACGAAACATGTCATGAAATCACGACATATTTCTCTTCCGTGCGTTCTTCTCCGCAAGCCCCAATGAAAACCTGACATGTTGCGAAATTGCAACACATTCGCTAACTTGACCTCTTATCTGTATCTTGCCTGTGAAAGTGGAACATGTCATGAAATCGTGACATCTTTCTCTTTTGTACACTCTACTCCACAAGCCCCAGCGAAAACCTGACATGTCACGAAACCGTGACACATTCGCTGCCTTGTGCCTTCTTCTGCATTTTGCCCACGAAAATGGAACATGTCACGAAATCGTGACACTTTCGCTGTCTTGTGCCTTTTTTGTATTTGGCTCGCAAAAACGAAACATGTCGTAAAATCGTGACACTATTGCCTCCGTACAATATCTCTCTTCTTCGGATTGCGAAAACCCGACATGTCATGAAATCGTGACACTTTTTCTCCTTGGCGCTTTCTCTTCGAACCTGTCGTGAAATCGTGACATTTTTTCTCCTTGGTGTTTTCTCTTCGAACCTATCATGAAATAGCGACATTTTTTCTCCTTGGCGCTTTCTCTTCGAACCTATTGTGAAATCGTGACACTTTTTCTCCTTGGCGCTTTCTCTTCGAACCTGTCACGAAATCGTGACACTTTTCCTCCTTGGTGCTTTCTCTTCGAACCTGTCGTGAAATTGTGACACTTTTCCTCCTTGGCACTTTCTCTTCGAACCTATCACGAAATCGTGACACTTTTTCTCCTTGGCGCTTTCTCTTCGAACTTGTCGCGAAATCGTGACACTTTTCCTTGCTAGCTCTTTCTCTTCATCATGTCGCAAAATCATGACAGAAAAACCTTGCACTTTCTAAGCATGTTGCAAAATCACGACAGTCTTCCTTGCACTTTCTAAACATGTCATGAAATCGTGACATATTTTTCTCTCTCCTCTTTCTCTTCGCTTTGGACTGCAAAAATGAAACATGTCACGAAATCGTGACAATTTTGCCAACATTTTCTCTCTCCTTCGATATGTCGTGAAATCGTGACAATTTTGATAGCATTTTCTCTCTCCTCCGAGATGTCGTGAAATCACGATAGTTTTGCCTGCATTTTCTCTCTCCTCCGATGTGTCGTGAAATCACGACAATTTTGATAGCATTTTCTCTCTCCTTCGAGATGTCGCGATATCACGATAGTTTTCTTACTTGTCTTTTTCTTTGATTTTCTAAATCTGGGCCACTTCTATCTTCTTGGAAATTCACTGTACATGTTCTGACTGACCTCTGAGCTCCTATCCACTGCATCAACTGCTCTATCTGTCTGTGTTGACAACAATGACAATACTATTTTTGCATCTTGCTCAACAATCTCCCCCTTTGGAATTGTTGGCAACACGTGCAATTTCCTGTAATTCTTCTCCCCCTTTGACAATAATACCAAAGGGCTGCTGCAGACTCCCCCTGAGTCTATGCACAACATTCTCAGACACACATTGTTATAGTTAGCAAAAAGCATGAATATGAGCAAAACTATAAACATAGGCATAAATGCTCCCCCTGAGAATGTGATCCCAATTGATAGTCAATTCTTGGGAAATGTTACCACTCCCAACTTACTCCGAAGGTACTCAAAAACTTCCTTGGGCAATGGTTTAGTGAATATATCTGCTACTTGCTCTGTAGTTGGAACAAAATCCAATTTGACCTCTCCTTCTGCAACTTTATCCTTCAAGAAGTGATACCGGATCGCAATATGTTTGGTTCGAGAATGCATAACCGGATTCTTTGATATGTTGATAGCACTAGTGTTATCACATTTAACCGAAATTGGCTCTTTGAAGTGAATACCAAGATCTTTCAGTGTTTGTCTCATCCATAATATTTGTGTACAACATGTTGTTGCTGCAATGTATTCTGCCTCTGCTGTGGATAGAGACTGATTCTTGTTTCTTGTTGTGCCATGCTACCAGCCTGTCTCCAAGATAAAATGCTCCTCCACTAGTACTCTTTCTGTCATCAATACATCCTGCCCAATCTGCATCAGAATATGCAATAAGAGTGAAGTCCTTACCTTTTGGGTACCACAACCCATACTCCATAGTACCCTTGAGGTACCTAAAAATCCTCTTTACAGCTGTCACATGAGTCTCTTTGGGACTAGCCTGAAATATTGCTACCATGCATACTGCCTGTAATATATCTGGTCTAGTGGCTGTCAAATACAACAGGCTTCCAATCATAGACCTGTACATGGTTTGATCTACATCTAGAGATTTGTCATCCTTGCTCAACTTGCAACCTATTGTCATGGGAGTGCTAACAGGTTTACAATCCTCCATTGTGAACTTTTTCAGCATTTCTTTCACATATTTAACTTGAGAAATAAAAATGCCCTTTTCATTTTGATTGACTTGCAGTCCTAAGAAATAAGAAAGTTCACCAATCATAGACATCTCAAATTCTTTCTTCATTTTAGTTGCTATGTCTTTACAATATTCATCTATGCTACTGCCAAATATTATATCATCTACATAAACAACAAGTACAATAAGATGGCCATTCTTTGTTTTGACATATAAATTATTGTCCACCATACATTTCTTGAACCCCTATTTAATAAGATAGTTATTCAGCCTTGCATACCATGCTCTGGGTGCCTGTTTCAGAAAATACAATGCTTTCTTTAACTTGCAAACAAAATCAGGATTGTCATCGATTTGGAAGCCATCTGGCTGTTCAATGTACACCTCTTCTTCCAGATTTCTATTCAGAAATGCTGATTTTACATCCATTTGATATACTTTGAAATTTTTATGAACTACTAAAGCCAGAAACATTCTGATTGCCTCTAGTCTAGCTACTGGTGCAAAGGTTTCCTCAAAATCAATGCCTTCAACTTGAGCATAGCCTTTATAGACCAATCTTGCCTTATTTTTGACAACCTGTCCGTCTTCATTTAATTTTTTTTGAAAAATCCATTTAGCACCGATTATGTTTTTATTTGCTGGCCATGGTACTAATTCCCAGGTTTTGTTTTTCTCAATCTGATCTAGTTCTTCATTAATTGCCTTCATCCAACTTTCATCTGTGCTTGCTTCAGCAGCATTTTTAGGTTCAATGCTGGATAATAGAGAGTAGTTCCATACTACTGCTCTTCTTGTTTGAATACCAACTGTGGGGTCCCCAATAATCTATTCTCTGGGATGATTTTTCTGCTAGCTTCCTGTTTTGAATTTCTTATTTTCTTCTTCTTCTGAGTCAGTTCTTAAATCATCTGGGTCAATTTTTTGATTCTCTTCTGTTTCCTTTTCTTCATATCCTTCAATGACTTCTTCATAAATAGGGTAGTTTTCTTGATAAGTAATTTCTCGTTCTCTACCTTCATCAACTTTAACATCAGCACTCTCCATAATTTTATTTAGCCTCTTGGTGTAACATGTGTAGGCTTTGCTTTTTGTTGAGTAACCAAGAAAAATACCTTCGTCAGCTCTATCTTCAAACTTACCGAGATTATCTTTAGTTCGTTTGATGTAGCACTTGTTGTCGAACACTTTGAAATATCTTGTTGTTGCCTTTCTGCCGAACCACAGCTCATACGGTGTTTTTTCTTTCATGCATCCTTAGCAGGCACTTGTTTTGGATGTAAACTACAGTATGAATTGCCTCTTTCCAAAATCTGTCAGCTATTTTGTTCTTAGCCAACATTGTCCATGCCATTTCCTGCACTGTCATGTTCTTCCTTTCTACAACACCATTCTACTGAGGTGTCCTTGCTGCTGAAAACTGTCTTTTGATCCCATATTTTTGACAGTACTCTGCAAACTCTTCTAAAATAAACTCTCCTCCTCTGTCTGATATTAGGCATTTAATTATTTTTCCAGTTTGATTCTCAACCTATTTTTTAAAAATCTTGAACATCTCAAAGGCATCTGATTTAAGCTTTAAAAATAGTACCCATGTCATCCTGGAGTAGTCATCTATGAACATCATAAAGTATTTGTCACCATTTATGCTTTGTGTTCTCATGGGTCCACACAAATCATTATGTATTACCTCTAAAGGTTTTTTGGTGAAGTATTCCTTTGATTTAAATGTGGATCTAGTTTGCTTTCCTTTTTGGCATGAAGCACAGATGCTATTTACTGGTTTGCCACTAGTGGGTATATCTCTTACTGCCCTTTTTGAACTTATTTTTACCATATTTTCAAAGATGATATGACCGAGCCTCTTGTGCCACAACCAATTTTCATCTTCCTATCCAATCAAGCATGTTCATTTTGAAGTTTCTGAGAGAGTATATAGATTTCCAGAAGTCCTTGATCCATTAGCTATCAGCTTCCCATTGTGATCTTTTCTGACTTCACAGCCCTGCTTCTTAAAAATGACTTCATGACCTCTATCATAGATTTGACTTACACTCAGTAAGTTGTGTTTCAAACCAATCACAAACAGAACTTCTTTAGAATTGATCTTTCCATCACTTATCTTGACTGATCCTTTGCAAACTATCTTGGCTCCATCATTATTTCCAAACTTTATTGAGCCCCCTTCATATTTTTGTAGCATTTCAAAATTTTGTTTATCTCATGTCATGTGACTGGAGCATCCACTATCCAATATCCATGGTGCAGATTTGTTCTAAGCTTTGAATGTTGTCTGTACAATCAAGGATTCCTTTTCTTCCTTGAGTTGCTCTTTTTATTTCTATTCTGATTTGACTGTAGTTTTGGTCATTTGTTTAGACTTTTCTTTGTCAGTGGCCTGTGCATGTTTATTTGGGAATTTTTTGTTTTGCCTTAAACTGTTTGGTTGAGTTCTTCTTCCCTGATATTTATTTGTTGCATATGTGCTTCTACAGTTTCTTGCAATGTGTCCAAAGTTATGACAGTTATAGCATTCTACTGCATAATCCATCAAGGGTGAAATGACATTTCTACTGGTAAAATTTCTTTGTACTATATTATAAATGCAGTCTGAAATCTTATGACCATAAGTATTGCATTTAAAACAATAACCAAAAAAGGAATGATTGAACCTAGGAGTTGGTCTTTGCCAATTTGTAGTAGGAGCCACAAATTTTCTTCTCCTTTGATGTGTGACTTTTGTGAATCCCTCATTGTCAGCACTCTTCTTGTGCCTGGCATTGTTGCTTTCTTTTGCATGATTCGATTTTCTTTGGTCAACTTTGATCTTATCTTCTTTCTTTACTGGTTCTACAGTTATGGCCTTTGATCCACTTGACGATTCTCCTTCGACAAAGCCCAAGCCAAATTTGATGCCTGTAGTCCTCTGACTATTTATAATGTTTTCAAGCTTTGTAGAACTTCCTTCAAGTTTGTGATAGCAACTCAATTTTTGATTCTTTTCTTCTAGCCGCATTCTTAAAACAACAATCTCTTCTTCTAGTTTGTTGCACTCATCTATTTTCATGGTTAATTGTACTTCAAGTTCTTCAGACATTTTCTTAAATTCTTTTGTCTGTACTTTCAAACTATTTATTATGTCATTGACATCTTCTAGATTTCTTGAAAACTTTTTATTCTTTTTCCTTTCTGTATTCAACTCTTCAAGTGCAGCAACCAACTCACCTTCCAGATATACTTCAGCTTCATCCTTAAGGTTTTCATCACCTTCCTGTTTTTCTTCTATTTTTTCTTCTTCAAATGCCATGAATAGAGCTTCACTTGTTTCTTCTTCAGAATCCTCACCTGAGCTTTCTTCAGAAGAGCTGACATTCTTGGATATGAAGCTTTTCTTTTTGAAGTTGTTCTTTCTAAAATTTGGTTTCTTCTTCTAGTCACCTTTTTCTTGGTGTGACCCTTCATCATTTTTGGTTTTCTCATGCATTGGACATTTAGCTACAAAGTGACTAACTCCTCCACAATTGAAGCACTTAAACGGTAACTTTCCTCTATACTTTACTTTTCCCTTTGTAAGTTTTCGAACAAAGTTAGCTTCTATTTCATCCTGCGTCTCTTCATCCTCAGATTCTTGTTTAGGTTTTATATTTTTGTGTGCTTTAAAAGCAGCTTCTCTGTCTATGGGCTTAGTTTGTCCTATTCTCATTTCGTATGCAGTTAAAGAACCATGCATCTCATCCATGCTAAAATTATTTAGATCTTTAGCCTCTTCTATTGCAGAAACTTTAGAGTTAAATATTTTGTGAAGAGTTCTAAGTACATTTTTCACTACAACCGCATCTTCGATTTCTTCACCGAGTCCTCTGATTGTATTAATGATTCCATTGACTCTCAACATATAGGCCTCTATGTTCTCATCGTCATTCATTTGTAATGCTTCGAACTGAGCTCGATGAGTTTGTAGCTTGGCTTCCTTGATCTTGCTATCTCCTTCATGGATGCTCTTTAGTTTGTCCCACATGTCTTTTGTTGATTTACAACTCATGACCCTTATTAGTTCACTGTCTACTAGCCCACACATTATGGCATTCTTTGCTTTGGAGTTATTCTCAAACTTTTTCTTCTCGATATTATCTGTTGGAGGAGTAGCGGGTATTGTGTATCCACTTTCTACTGAATCTCAAATGTCGTATCCCAACGCACTCATATATGTCTACATCCTAAGTTTCCAGAATGAGTAATTAGTTCCATCAAATAGAGGAGCTTTGTTGGATGAGAATCCTTCACCACCTACCATTGTGTTCCTTCCAAGATCACCTTAGCTGATTAAGCTTGTTCAGGAACCTTGCTCTGATACCAATTGATATTCTCACAATGACACTAAGAGGGGGGGGTGAATTAGTGTAGCTATTAAAATTCAATTCTACAACACTTAAAGCTGAAGCAAAGAGAACTTGAAAATAGGTAAAGCAATATTCACAAGAAAGCACACCACAACACACAATGTAACGAGGTTCACCAATTTGGCTACTCCTCAAAAATGATTGCTTGGACTCCAATCCAAATCTACCCTTTGAAAAACACCAATTTTACAAACACTTTACCAACACCCACTGGAAGGAGCACCAACCCCTTAATTTTCTGCTAAAACAGATAGGAGCACCAACCCCTAATGCCAAGCACCAACTTGGATTGCAATTCTAAATTATTTCAATGACATAAAAATGCCTTCGTTGTTTACATGACCCTGACTGGTCTGCAATTAATCAAACTCTGCACACTCTCACGACTCTGCTTATTTCTCTCTCGGCCCTCTTCTAACCCTCTTTAAGTAGCAATTTCTCACTTACAACAGTAACCTAATTCTCTGTGTGACTGTCCTTTTATAACAGTGTTATGTTTCTATTCTTAACTTCCACATTCACGCATGCAGCCTATTAATAGTAACGGCTTATTTATTCTCGCATGCAACCTTATTAATAGAGTGGTTCTTTGTTACGTTTCTCTGTCCAACTCTTGGTCTTCTTCTGACAATTTTCAGTAACCACCGCTGCATGAAATTTCTTTATAACGGCCCTTGTCACTGCAGTAACGACTTCTATTTATTGTCAATGTAATCGCCTCTGTAATCTCCGTAATTACTTTAGTTAACTCTTCTTAACTTAGCTGCATGATTTTCTTTGCAACACTCCCTGCAACTGCAGTTTTGACTCTAGTTAACTTTACTTTGGTTGGGTTCTTCTTCTTCCATCATGCCAATGCGACCTGTCATGAAATCATGATATTTTTTGCCCCTTTGACTTTTCTTGGTGTTTGACTGCAAAAACATAACATGTCATGATATCGTGACACTTTCCACCTTCTTGTCCTCTTCTCAGCTTGCACCCGCGAAAACACAACATATCACGAAATCGTGACACTTATGCCTCCTCGCTCCTCTTCTTGGATTCAACAAGCAAAAATAAGACATGTCATGAAATCGTGACACTTACACCTTCTCGCTACTCTTCTTGGCTTCAACCAGCAAAAACGAAACATGTCATGAAATTGCAACATATTTCTCTTTCGTACGTTCTTCTCCGCAAGCCCCAACGAAAACCTGACATGTCACGAAATCGTGACACATTCGCTAACTTGACCTCCTCTCTGTCTCTTGCCCGTAAAAGCGAAACATGTCACAAAATCATGACATATTTCTCTTTCGTACACTCTACTCCAAAAGCCCCAGTGAAAACCTGACATATCGCAAAATCATGACACATTCGCTACCTTATGCCTTCTTCTGCCTTTTGCCCGTGAAAATGAAACATGTCGTGAAATCATGAAACTTTCGCTGCCTTGTGCCTTTTCTATCTTTGGCCCACAAAAATGAAACATGTCGTGAAATCGTGACACTATTGCCTCCGTACAATCTCTCTCTTCTTCGGGTCACAAAAACTCGACATGTCGTGAAATCGCGACACTTTTTCTCCTTGGCGCTTTCTCTTCAAACCTGTCACAAAATCATGACACTTTTTCTCCTTGGTGCTTTCTCTTCGAACCTGTCATGAAATCGCAACACTTTTTCTCCTTGGCGCTTTCTCTTCGAACCTGTCATGAAATCATGACACTTTTTCTCCTTGGTGCTTTCTCTTCGAACCTGTCGCGAAATTGCGACACTTTTTCTCCTTGGCACTTTATCTTCGAACCTGTCGTGAAATCGTGACACTTTTCCTCCTTGATGCTTTCTCTTCGAACCTGTCATGAAATCATGACACTTTTCCTCCTTGGCACTTTCTCTTTGAACCTATCACGAAATTGTGACACTTTTTCTCCTTGGCGCTTTCTCTTCGAACCTGTCGCGAAATCGTGACACTTTTCCTTGCTAGCTCTTTCTCTTCATCATGTCACGAAATCGTGACAGTCTTCCTTGCACTTTCTAAACATGTCGTGAAATCGTGACATCTTTTTCTCTCTCATATTTCTCTTTGCTTTGGACTGCAAAAATGAAACATGTCATGAAATCACGACAGTTTTGCCAGCATTCTCTCTCTCCTCCGATATGTCATGAAATCGCAACAATTTTGACAGCATTTTCTCTCTCCTTCGAGATGTCATGAAATCGTGACAGTTTTGCCTGCATTTTCTCTCTCCTTTGATGTGTCGTGAAATCGCGACAATTTTGACAACATTTTCTCTCTCCTCCGAGATGTTGTGAAATCGTGACAAAAAACATGTCGCAATATCGCGACAATTTTCTTACTTGTCTTTTTCTTTTATTTTCTGAATCTGGGCCACTTTTGTCTTCTTGGAAATTCACTGTACATGTTCTAACTGACCTCTGAGCTCCTGTCCACTGCATCAACTGCTCTATCTGTCTGTGTTGACAACAATGACAATACTATTTCTGCATCTTGCTCCACACTTCTACTTGAGCATAACCTTTGCAGACTAACCTAGCTTTGTTTTGGACAATATTTCCATCGTCATTGAGTTTATTTCTGAATATCCATTTTGTGCCAATGACATTCTTGTCCTTAGGTTTTGGAACCAATTCCCAAGTTTCACTTTTCTCTATTTGATTTAGCTCTTCATCCATTGCTTTTACCCAAAACTTATCTGCACATGCTTCATCGAAATATTTTGGCTCAATTTGAGATAATAATGAAACATTTGTAGAATCATGTGAGGGAATGACTCTTCTTCTTGTTTGCCTCCTATTTGGATCACCAATGATCAAATATTTGGGATGATGTTTTTGAACATATCGTGAAGGAGTTTTGGGAAGCAGTTTGTTGTCTTTCCTCTTCTTCATCTCGAAACCTCTCTCGAATTCTTCTTGACAAATTTCATCACTGAGTTCCTTGACTGGTTCTCTTATCCCTGTCTTTTCATCAACTGTTACATTTATGCTCTCTACAACTGTATGAGTTCTTTTGTTGAAGCATCTGTAGGCCTTACTTCTACTTGAATATCCAAGAAATATTCCCTCATCACACTTAGGATCAAACTTACCCAAATTCTGATCTTTCCTTCTGATGAAGCACTTACTCCCAAACACTTTGAAGTATTTTACTGTAGTTGGTCTTCCTTTCCACAACTCATAAGGAGTTTTATGATGATTGACTCTAAGTTGGGCCCTGGTGATAATGTAGACTGTCGTACTGACTGCCTCTTTCCAAAAACCATCTAAAAGTTTTAACTCATTTAACATAGCTCTAGCCATATTTTCAATAGTTTTGTTTTTCCTTTCAACTACTCCATTTTTTTGAGGAGTTCTTGCTGCTAAATATTCTCTTTTGATTTCTTGTTGCTCACAGTATTCCACAAATTCATTTGAAGTGAACTCTCCTCCTCTATCTGATCTTAAGCATTTGATTCTCTTGTCAGTCTCATTTTCAATCATTTCTTTGAAAGCTTTAAATTTTTCAAAAGCTTTAGATTTTTCTTTGAGAAAAGTAACCCAAGTCATTCTAGAATAATCATCTATAAACAACATGAAGTAGCTTTCTCCCTGAATGCTCTGAGTTCTAGTAGGGCCACATAAATCAGTATGAATAAGATCCAATGGTTTTGAAGAAGTATACCCTTTTGATTTGAAACTGGTTCTGGTCTATTTTCCATGTTGACAAGGACCGCAAATGATGTTATGGGGCCTTTTTATTTTGGGCAAGTCTCTAACTGCTTCCTTGTTACTAATATTGACAAGATTATCAAAGCTCAAATGCCCCAATATTTTATGCCATAACCAAATCTCATCTTCTTGAGTTAGAAAACACTTTTACTTTTTTATCTCACTTAGCATGTAAATATTGTTTGGAGTCCTTGTAGCACTAGCAATGAGTTTTTCATTTTTTTCTTTACTTATCTCACATCTATCTGAAAAGAAAGATACTATGTGCCCTTGATCACAAAGTTGACTCACACTTAGAAGATTATGTCTTAGGCCTTCTACATAAAGCACATTTTTTGTTTTGGATTTCCCATCCAAACTAAGAGTCTCTTTACCACAGATTTTAACTGACCTGTTATCTCCAAAACTGAGTGTTCCTCTGTTTGTTTCTTTTAAGACCAAATTTTTTTCCTTTTCACCAGTCATATGTTTTGAACAACCACTATCAAGATACCATTTTTCTACTTTGTCTTGAGCATGAAAAGTAGTTTGAACTATCATTGACTTAGATTTGATCTCATTTCTCTTTTTAGTGAACTCAAGGCTAGATCTATCCAAACAGCACATCCTTGCTATATGCCCAAAATTCTTGCACTTGTAACACATGACATTTTTATTCATAAGAGGTGCAAAAGAGTTAAAATTTTCCTTACTATGGCTATTCAAAGACTTATTGCAATGCATAGCTTTGTGACCAAATTTCTTGCAAGAAAAATAATAGCCATGGAAAGTATTATGTAACCTATTTTGATGCCTTGGATGATTGTTCTTCTTGTGACCAACTGGAATCCACCGCTCTTCAGGATGAAGACTAATCTTGCTCGAAGACCCTGTTTCATGTATGGTGATACAATCCTTCTTTTGCTTTTCACACGAAGTATTATGTCTGAGAGCCAACTATTCCAACTTCACTCTAAGAGACATAACCTCTTCTTCTAGTTTCTCGAAATCAGCTTCCTTTCCTTTGAGAGCCTCTGTCAGAACCTGTTCAACCTTCTTCCCTTCTTTAGCTAGAATTTTGAAGTCTATAACACTTTGAGACAATTCTGATCTTGCTATCTCTTCTTCTTGACATTGATGCTTGAGAACGGAATTCTCTTCCCTAAATTTCTCAAGCTTTCTTAAATCCAAGAAGAATTCACCTTTGAGATTGAAATCAACCTCTTCATCTCTTTTTGAATCAGTATGTTCCTCTGATAGATCCTTCTCCAAGCTGTTAGGCTCTTTCTGGAGAGACCGACTCTGATACCAATTGAAGAACATGGACTTATACTGAGAGGGGGGGTGAATAGTATAAGAGTTAACCAATTAATAATTTTAACTTTAGATAGCAGTGGCATCAACACAACGTTAATCAAGACAGAAAGCATCACACATTGAAGACCCATTTTTAACGCGGTTCACCCAAAATGGTTGGGCTACGTACATAGAAACTTTTCTCTAAAAGTTATCTCAAAGTTATTTGGGAATCCTTCCCAATTACAATGTTTATGAGCCTCGACCCAAAGGAGATACCTTACCCCAATCAGAATTTATGAGCCTCTGCTCAAAGGAGATACCTTCTCCCGATCAAAATTTATGAGCCTTTGCTCAAAGGAGATACCTTCCCCTCTGCTCTGGAAATGATCCCTCAGAAGATCAATCGCCTCTACCTCTTGCCAAGCACATGGAACTCCTTTCCACCGAAGACCTCCTGTCCTCAATGCTTAGCCTAAGAGACCTCTGCCTTCTATGATCATGTCCACAACAGCTCAACAACCTATACCAAACACAGTCAGTCGGTCTAGTACAAGTCTTCCTCTGTCTGTTAGATCTGTCCAACTCTTGAACAAATCAATCCTCTGCATACAAGCCTTCTCAAAGACTTGCCAAATATATCCTTAGGTTCTTCTCATAGAACCAATGCACCTCTATCCTCAAGTTCTCTGATAGAACTATCAAACTCAGCTCACAAGTCCTCTACTAGGACCTGTCCAAATTTTCTCACAAGTCCCCACCGGAACCTGTCCAAAAATTGCTCACAAGTTCCCACCAAAACCTGTCCAAAACTGCTCACAAGTCCCCACCAAAACCTATCCAAAAAATGCTCACAAGTCCCCATTGGAACCTGTCCAAAAACTGCTCACAAGTCCCCACTGGAACTTGTCTAAGAACTGCTCACAAGTCCCCACTGGAACCTGTCCAAAAACTCAGCAAGCTCACCAAGAAAAAACTTTCTTAGTAGGAAATCACCAAGTGAATTGTTAGAGACCCAATGTGATTTGTCAAACTCATAGAAGAATAAAGAGAATTGTTAGAGACTCAATATGTTCTATACTCAAATCCCAATCTCAAAACTCAACTCAAATCAACTCAGCTCAATCTCAATCTCAATCTCAAATATGAAAACTCAACTCAATATCTGAAATGGATAGGATAGAATGTTTTCTTTCAAGAACATGAAACACCAACAATTTCCAGCTATGCAAAGAATCACATAACAATGATACTCATGTTCTTTTCACCATCAATTAGGGTTTCAACAATAATGCTCATCAAACAAGGTTTAGTCAACCAACACCATTCAACTCAAAATCAACCTTGAAGCATTCAACCAATCATCACAAGAAAAGGAAACAAGTAGAAATCCTTTTCCCTCCAAAGATATTTGAACAAAATAGCCACCAACACAATATCACCAAATGCAAAGAATAACTTGCTCAAATCAACTCAATGGAGTAAGACCAATATCATGAATCAAGTAAAGCAATAACTTGATCAAACAACCTCTATGGAAGCAACTCAACCATCAAACTCAAAACAGCCAACCAAGGGTTCCACCAACTCAATGCAAGTAGATAGACTCACAAATATAAACCTTAGTGCACAAAGCTTCCACTATCTCAAAACAGAAATTATGCATTCACCAAAAACTCTCCTTAAGGATAACAATGCATAAGTAGTCTTCAACAAACAAGAAAATATGATTTACACCTAGCCAAAGGATACCTAGTAGAATACCTTTTCACTCCAACCTTATTTCAGAAAACATACACCAATCATACTCATAAGAAGAATGTGCCCATACCTTATTGGAGTAGAAGATAATTGAACCTTCAAGTTGTCACCACACACAACTCTCAAACTTCCAACCAAGTTAGGGTTAGAATAAAAAGAAATGAGCAATAATATAAACTTCCTTTATTACACCTTTTAGCTCCACTTATTTAAACACAACCACCATAACATGCCAATAAATCAACAATCACAGACTCACACCTTATACTTCCATTTTTAATTTTAGCATAGCAAAGAATAATCTTAAAAATACATCCAAAGAAATATGCCCTTATTTCTCCTAATATTTTATTCAATGCTAATCATGAAAGCCAAAACTCATAAAATTTAATCACACCTTATAAATCGTTGTTCAAGAAACTCTGAATTTCACGGCAGAAAGATGTTTTAATAAAAACGTGTGTTACTCTAGCAAAGCACCCCCGCGAGACTCGAAACGGTGACCTCCGCCAATGCAGCACCCAATAGTAGCCTTTGCTGCCACTAGCCCACGTGGGCTACGAATTTCACAAGTGAACTTCCCTCCACTTCACCCTCGAAAAAACTCCCGAAGACTTTTCAACCACACGTGCTCCTTAGTCTTCCTTCGATCGCAGCGAATACATAGCACAAACACCGCAAATTGCATTCGAGGAATTTCGAATTCATTAGCCTTCCAACCTTAGGAGTTGGAGAATAAATAGTCTCTTCGAAGACACCTTGACGTCGGTGGAAATAAAGACCATTTCGAAATTAATCAAAAGTCTTTTCAAAAAGGGTTTAAAAACCCTTAAATAATTTTAATAAATTAAGAATAAAAAAAAAGGTTTAAAAAACTTTAAGTATTTTTAATAAATTAAAAATAATTTCTCCCTTAATTAATTAAATAATTAATTAATTAAAACCTTTAAGGGTTTTAAATAATAATTAAATAAATAATAAAGAGAACCTCCATTGGTTTTAATAAAAACCCTAGCCAATGGAATCTCTCCGGATTCTCTTAAAAATATTCTCTTAGAATCTTCCACCTTTGAAGCCAACACATCCTCTTAACATTAATGCCATTTCATTTTGACATCAATGACAACTCATAGACAAGAAGCTAGGATCTCAAACCCAAAATTGCCAACACAAAGTGGATGAGTGTGTAGACCACCTGTTTGGAAATTGTGATTTTTTTTGTGATATCCTAAATATGTTATTGAGAGAAGTTAATGTTGCTTGGGTCATTCTAGATTCTCTAATCAAGATTTGGGAATAGTGGTACTTAGGAAGCAATATTTTTTGGAAAAAATGTATTCCACATATTTGCTCAGGGATTTGGTTGGAAAAAAACATACAAGTGTTCAAAAATAAAACCAGAGGAATAATTGGAGTTTATGCTAGAATAAAAATAGCCCTATTGGAGGATTGTATTAAAAATATTTTTGGCCAAGAAAATCTTGCAATGATCCTCTCTAGATAAAAATACATCTTAAATATGGAAAAACCAATAAGGTGAGACTAGATACTATATGGGAACATCCCCACAAATACTGGGTAAAAATAAATTTTTATGGAGCTACAAAAGGTAATTCGGGTCATACTGGTGGTGGGGGTCTCATTAGGAATGATAGATGTTAGGTAGTGGCTGCATATGCTAAGGATCTAGGAATTACCAAAAATCACCAAGCTGAAGCAAGGGCAATGCTTACAAGCCTTCGAATTGCAATGAATTTGGGTTTTAGGAGAATTATTCTTGAGGGAGATTCCAAGAATATTATAACTTCACTTAAAAAATGGGAGTTAAATAATTATAGCATTTTCCAAATAATTATAGATGCGATGACTATCTTGGAAAACCTAGAAGAAATTCAAGTTAAACTTATTTATAGAGAGGGAAACAAAGATGCTGATAAAATGGTGAATATGGCAGTTAAATCTAAGAATTTCAAGGTCTGGTCATATGCCCCCATGGAGTTGGAAGAGATTATAAGAATTGATAATGAAGCCAACAGATAAAGAGTGCAGAGCAAAGCAAAAGCACATTAGATTAAATTATTGTCAGTAGTTTATTTATCAGTTATGTAAAGCATTGAGCACCGCATCAGTCATGTTAAATAGAAGAATAGTGGTAGGAATATTATTTCAGCTTCTCCATCAACAAGTTTAGCCCAGGTTTATTTTTTTATTAAGATAGGGCTATCTTGAATTTATATGATCTTCTCTTGTTTTTATTGTACATATTTTGAGCTCTATGTAAAGGGTCAGGGCCCTTCAACCCCTTTTTTTATCAATACCAAAAAAATAAGTATGTTGTAAACTAAGAGACTTACAAATATGTATTGGGTTGATGCATTCCGTACAACAGTCTACATACTGAATAGGAGTCCCACTAGCTCATTGGAGAAGATGACTCCTTGTGAGGTATGGTATGAAAATAGGCCCAATGTTAACCACTTCAAAGTTTTTGGTTGTTTGGCTTATGCTCATGTGGTTGATGAACTTAGGAATAAGCTCGATCCTAAGAGTGAATCATATATATTTATTAGCTACTATGAAAATACTAAGGCCTATAGGCTTTATAACCCAAAAAATCACAAAGTGGTGGTGTTTAGAGATGTGATTTTTGATGAAGGGGGAGTATATGGTCATCAAAAACTTTATGTTGATGATGGCAGTAGTGGTGGAAGTTCTTCTAATATGTAGCACAATTCTTCTAATGTGCAACCCATTTTAAAATCAGTCCCACCAAGTCCACCAACCAGCTCTTCAAATAGTCCCAAACAAAGAAGTTCTAGTCCCTCTTCAAGTGATGATTCTCCAAACATATTTTCAAATGTTATGAAGACAAAAAGAGGGAAAAAGGTATATAAAATTCATCCTCCTACTCAGGTTTTGGATAGTAATTTCCATAGAAGACTTACTAGAAGCAAAGCTCAAGAAATTGACCAAGTTGTTCAAAGGCTTGAGAAGATGCACATGTATGGTGATGACGATGAAGGTGATCCAAAAGGATATGTTTTTAATTATGCTTTTATGAATGTTGCTGATTTTAAATGTTCTTGTTATGAAGAATCTTGTACTAATGGTGTTTGGATGAAATCAATGCAAGAGGAGATCAATTCCATTGAGAAGAATGATACTTAGGATCTTGTAGAACTGCCCAAGGGAAAGAAACATGTGGGTTCTAAGTGGGTCTATAAGACTAAGTATAATAGTGATGATGGCATTGAAAGACACAAGGTTAGACTTGTGGCTAAAGGCTTCACACAAAGGTATGAAATTTACTATGAAGAAACTTTTTCTTGTGTAGATAGACGATAAATAGTAAGGATGGTACTTGCTATGGCTGCCCAAAATCAGTGGACTATACATCACTTAGATATAAAATGTGCCTTCTTGAATGGGTACTTATATGAGGAAGTGTATGTATAGCAACCTCAAGGATTTGAGGTAAAAGGTAAAGAAGAACATGTCTACAGGTTTAATAAGGCATTGTATGGCCTTAAACAAGCACCTATAGCATGGTACTCTAATATTGATGGATAATTTTAGCATAGTGGCTTCAAGAGAAGCAAAAGTGAACCTACCCTATACTTCAAGAAATAAGGTAATGATATTTTACTTGTTTGTTTGTATGTTGATGATTTGATTTATATGGGTAGTAGTTCCAAGTTGAAATATGAATTTAAGGCTGCCATGATGAGTGAGTTTGAAATGAAGGATTTAGGATTGATGCATTATTTTCTTGGCATGGAGGTGCATCAAAGTAAGGATAAAATCTTCATTTGTCAAACTAAATATGCCAAGGATATACTAAAAAATTATGACATGGATAGTTGCAAACCAGTCCCTACACTCATTGCTCATGGTGAATTTTTATGCAAATATGATGGGGCTGAAAAGGTGAATGTGACCAATTATAGGAGCATTTTTGGGAGCTCTATGTTTCTCACAAATACCAAACCAGATATTGCATATGTTATCTCACTTGTTTCTAGTTATATATATCGTAGCCATCTCTCTTGCATTGGAAGGTTGCAAAGCGAATTTTGATGTATGTTAAAGGTATTGTTGACTTTGGCATACATTACTATCCTAATGAAGAGATGGAGCTAGTTGGTTTTAGTGACTCAGATTGGGGCAGCAACTTGGATGACCGAAATTCTACATACGATCATTATTTTTCTTTTGGATCTAGACTGATCACTTGGAGCTTAATGAAGTAATGATCAGTAGCAATATCTTCAATAGAGGCTGAATATATTGTTGTTACTTCAACCAGTGCTTAGTCCTAATGGCCGAGGAAAGTGTTGGAGGAGATAGGTGAGAAACCAAGTAGTCCTACTACAATTTTTTTATGATAATATGAGTGCCATATAGTTGGCAAAGAACCATGTCCACCATATAAGATCTAATAATTTTGACATGAAGTACTATTGCATCTGTGATATGGTGGAAAAGAAATAATTTGAGTTGAGGTATTGCAGCACCCATGATCAGTTGGTTGATGTTTTCACTAAATGTGTTGCTAAGGTTCAATTTATTAAACTAAGAAATAGTCTCGTGATCCCTTTATGTATCAAGAGGGATATTTTTGGAAAATTATGCTGACATGTGTGCATTTTTTTATTATAAGGCATAAGATAATATGTAACCACTTTGTAATAGTTTTGTACAAGTGTAGGTATAGGAATATTGCAGTTGTAATAGTCTTGGATTGTTACCTTGTTTGTAACTGCCATAGATTCTTTAGGTTTGAGTTCCAAGATAGATTAAGATTATTATTATTGCATTGTACAATTTTGTTGTGTGATAAAATTTATTTAAAGGTGAAAAATCTATTTTTTCAACCTACTGCATTTTCTTGTATGTTGCAGTCCAGAATTTACATAAAAGCCTAAACTACCTAATTTGGAGGTGTATAACTTCTGCTGCATTTATCCATTTGTGACAAGTAATACACTGTTGGAAATCCATTTCCAAGATATTTTCAACCATATATCACAATCCATATTTCATTTAGTATTTGTTCTTACTTTCACCTCTAAAAATCACGTTTTGTCCACTTTTTTCAGGCCCTAGGCAGACCCTGTACAACTACCTTGCAGAGCTCATAACTTTTGACTCACAACTCTGTTTTGCATGTTCTTTACACCGTTGGAAAGCTATAAGAATAATATTTCTATCCATATATCATTTTACTCATTTTGATCTTGTTTGGACCTTCATATTGTGACTGTAGTGCTCTAAACTTTAGTGCTCTGTTTCAACCTTCAAATCTTCATTTGGAGCCTTCAAAACTTTAGTACTTCTTGGTGAGGAATTTATTTTTGTACTAAAATAAGGTAATTTTACCATCCATAAAGGGTTTTTATCTATATATAATATTCCCATAATTGGGAAGCTTCATGATTTTGACCAATAAGTCAATTGTTATTGCAATGGTGAGTCCCCTAAGGGAAACAGTGCCACTTTCCCATGTCTGAAAAAACTATCTTGAAAGCTCTGGGTCATGACCCTAAAAATTCTTCAAAAAATTCAATAGACCATGGGCTCTCATTATATCTTCCATCATCAAGTTGATTTGTAGAATTTTAGGCTCAACGAGTGCCATTGTCCTCTCCTCAACGAGCACCATTGTCCTCTCGTCAATAGGCACAAGTTCACTTTGAATACAAAGATATATCAATTCACCCCACTCTTGTTGATTATACTTGTACACCAATTTTGCAAATTTGAACACTCTTTGAGTTAAAAAATAGGCTACCATAATCCAAACTGAGTTCATGTTACCATCCTTGGGGCTAGTGCTCAATATGAGCCATTAGTGGAAGGACTACGCCTTGAAAAGCCTCGCTACACAAGCCCTACCACACACAAAAATTATTGGGTTCACTAGTTGATCACTACCTAAATAAAGAGGTATGAAATAAGGATAACGTGTAGAGGATAAATTAGGAGTTTGATGAGTGCAGTCGATCGTGGACCAATGAGAGTATTTTTGACAACAACACCAACTCCAAATGAGGACACATGTTGGAGAAAGACTCAATGTACCATCCACATGGAGGTGACATTGGCAGTTTGAGTTGACATGGGGGACATAATTGATTAGGTGGCACAAGTTACTAGGGGTTCCAATATTGGAAATATCACAATGTTCATTCAAGGTGGAGGAAACATGGATAGTGCACACTGCTCAGAATGTTTTCTAGGCCTTGCTTCGATGCTCAGCATTTCCATTTTCAATTTTTACACCTTTCCAAATATGATTACCAAAACTTAAATAAGAATTGGATGGATAACTACAACCAGGTTTATGATGATATCTACTAATTCCCATATGGAAAATGTTACTCTGTCAAGCCTTGGACATATATACCTGCACAAATTTCTCATCACACCAACATAGAACATTAGAAGCAACATGATTCCAATGAATTTTGGTTAGATTTTTAGGTTGATGAGTCTCGACATCCTCACTCAAAAATATTGAGTAGCCAGGGTAAATCCCAACCAAAAAAAAAGGTGGACATCGGGCTCTATCCCAGCATAAATGGTGAGTCCCAATCAACACGATAGTTGGTCAGCAGCCTCTGCTCTAGTAATCACTCAGATTAAGCATAGGTGTATACATCATTATCATGATAAGTGTCTAATAAACACTACAAAAAATCTATACCTCATATTCTAAAATAGTCTAGTATCAATCCGAAGTTCACCATGATGTTAGCAGCTCTATTACCTTTATGTCATGTTACATCCAAATTTCATGGCATGTTACATCTCTACAAATGGATGACTTCTTGGATGGTGTCACCTCTCTCTTCATTTAGTGTCACACATGATTTTATTAACATGTATGAGGAGCTCACTCATTTATTTGATAATGATGTATACATTGTATCTCCTCCATATACTTCTTCCTTTAAGGACCCTTTTATGGTGTGCCTTCCTTTGAGTGAGCCACATTTTCCACCATTTTCTTCTCCTATTTCTTTTACATTATATGATGTACTCCTATAGGAGTTGAATACATATATTTTATCTTCAGTTGGACTCTCACTTGGAGATCCTAAAGACCATTTTGGTTATTTTGAGGATTCTAAGCCTCCACTTATTTTTATTATTTCTTCTATGGGATATTCATCACTTATGCAGTAGGAAATTGGTGATTCTTCTTGATGGATGCTCTTCACACATCTCTTCCACTTTTGCACACCCATGGTTTTGTGCACATTGATCTTTTGGATATTGATTGGGACTATATTCTAACCCATTTTTGGGTTGGTTTGGGCTTCTACATTCCTGGATATTTATTTCTCATTGGCAACATATTCTTCACTTTGGATTTCTTCAGAGGATTCTATGTTATCATTCTACATTTTTTCCCATCTTCTCACACTCACTTGAAGTGGAAAGACATTTGATGAATGTTTCATGGCTACTTTCTTCCTCATGGGAGACACATTGTTTGTCACAAAGGCATCCACTTATTCATAGGACTTCTTCATGGAGCTCATCATCCTAGGGGTCTATTGCAAGCACTCCTTGGCCCCATTATTACTTCTCTTTTTCTATCAGGATGATTTTTCCCATGTGGTTTTCCATATTTTGGTTTAAGAGCTTCTAGATACACATTGTACATGAGTACTTAATTAGGCCTTGTTGCTGAGACTCGTACTGTGGATATACCACTTGATTTTTTGACTCTTAGATTCACTTTAGGGGGGTGTGAGAGTAGGTTTTTTACCTTAGCTCATGTTCACCTAGGTAATTTATTTTATTTTTATTTAGTTATTCCATGTATTTTTCCCACCCACTTATTTTTGGATATTTTATTTATCTTATTTAGATATTATGAGATATTACATATTTATTTTGTAGATATTATGGGGATATTTTTAGGTTTGACTATTCTTAGGTTTTATGGGGATATTTTTAGCTATATTTGGAGGGTTGATATTCTTTCTACCCATAGCAGTTACAAATCTATCGATCATATCACATATTCCTTTTGTATGGTGGATATTTATCCTTAGCTTGATCCTACGACTATGGTTGATCATCCTTGCCTATATAAGCAAGGCACCTTCATTGTACTTGTAGTTTATTTTTTAGATATAATATATGATATTGTTGCTCCTTGTTTTGCATATCTATTTGTAAGCTTATGTTGTCAATTTGCTTTTAGATTCTTTTGTTTTGGTTGAATGTGGTGTTTTGTTAACACCTAAGATCCTTACAGCTTGGAATGATCTAATTATCATTACTTTCATTCTTTATTGGTTATTTGTTCCCTCCATTAGATATAGAGATCTCTACTTTGCCTAGATAAGACCCAAGTCTTGTTATATTTTACAAATAGATTCCACACTTCCTGAGCATAAGTGCACTTTAGGAGTAGATGAGCACTATTCTTTTCACTTATCTGACATAAGGGGCATCTAAGTGGACCATGTAGTATTATTTTCCTAAGATTGTTCCAAGTAATAATTTTATTATGAATTGCTAACTAGATAAGGATTTTGATCTTAGGGACACAAGAGGTTTTCCAAACCAAGTTCCAAGTAAAGAAAATTGCTTCTTTTGAATGAAATCTATCATAACTACTCTTGATTATATAGTTTTATTTTGGGATGTGAATCCATAAGGGAGCTTTTACCTCCTGAGAGAAAGAGATATAGTAGGCTCTTCTAATATTATCTAATATAGTCTTCCTAATATTTAAATCCTCATCCATGTAGTCATATTCTATCTCTCTCCAATAAAGTTTACTATTTTAGTTAAGGAGATATAGTCGTTTATCCAAACCCCCATCTATCAATCCACACCTATTTTATTTTATACAAGTCTTTATGATTAACCTATGGAATATTATAAATCCATTTGATGAGGACATCTAAGCATTTTATTTTATAATAATTATTCATGTAAAATGTGACCATGAACCTTAGCGCATGTTAGGTTTCTAGATACCTATGTTAGTTTCTATATTGTTAGATTAAAAACTTACATTAGTAATTTGTTAAACCTAATTTTTTTAGTTGTTAGAAAATTAACTCAAGTTACCTAATTATTAGTTCATTTTGGGCTAAACACCATTTTATCTTCTTGAGATAGCATTTCACATGCAATTTGGAAGATCTTCGTATATTTTAATATTGTCATCTCAAATGCCTATATAAACTTGCAGTTAAATACAACTAAAATTTTCTGGGTTTTAACTTCTTATCATTAGTATCAGAGTACTTTAATTATGTTGTGGATTTTTTACATCCACCACCATACAACTTAACCAAGAGTACCTTCAAAATCTCTCAATATAGGAACTGGCACAAATGGAAAACAAGTTGTGTGCCAAGATGGTTTCTAATGTGTCAAAATTGAATGACACTAACTTTGAAGAAAACTTCACTATTGAGGACTCCAAGATTGGTTTTGAAGATGCCCAAAACCTCATTGAAATTGAGGAGAAACAAGAAAAGGTTTCCAATGCTTCTTCAAGTCTTGCACAACCCTTGGATGTTGTTGTATCCCATGATACCCAACATGAATCTAGGTGTGATGATGGGATGGAACCCATCCTTTTTAATATTAGTTTAAAAAGGGAGGCAAAAAAGGTAGAATATGCCTTCGTTACAATTACAACCAAGGAGATTTCCAAGTAGGCAATTGAGAAGTTGAATGGTATTGAGTTTAAGGAGGAGGAAGAAGATGTTGCAAGTTACATGGTAGAGAAAGGGGTCAATTGTATTAATGGAATAGAAGGCCCCAAGATGAATTCTAAATGGTATCCATCTATCACAATCACACCACATATGCATTGTGATTTGAATTTTATTATTGCAAGGGTTCATTTAGATAAAAGCTTCACAATTGCTCCTTTAGATCTCGATGACTTATTTGAAAATAGATAAATCAAATTCAAATGCAAGCTAAATTTTAGAATATATGATGGACTTAATCCATATTTTAGCTATTTCACTATTGGTTTGGAAAAATGGCAACATAGTTTACAATGAACTTATGTCCTTTTTGGCTTTCTATAGAGCAACAAAAGCATTTAGAGGCCTCTTGTTGCACAGGCCACCCTCGTGGCTTCCTCCCATTTGTCTAATGTAGTTCCAATATTTATTAAATATGCATAAATTACCTGATGGACACTCCATATTCATTCAATTGGCTACTTCCAATTTCGCATTCTCCTCATCTAAAGTAAAAGATAGAAAACCTACTCTTTCCCTCTTAAATGCTATGGGATTTTTTTGGCTCTCCTCATCATGGTGATTATTTTTCTATTCTATGGAGCATTTGGTTTGATTTATTTAGGAAAAATCAAAGATAGATGTTCAATTGCAATAATGCTCAATTGTAATAATGAGGCTTTATCTAGATAACTCCACCCCATCTACCACACTAGAGTGCATCACAAATTTCTCACGCTCCTTAGTCGATTTCAACCCATCTAAATGATGATTTTGTGCAATGGAAAACTATTTTTCTAGCTCCACATTTCTACTGTCCAAAATTAGGCAAGGTCATTTCATTTCATGCACAACCTTATTAATTAATTAATTTGTAAATTAGTTAATTAATTGATTGATTAATTAATTATTAATAATGCATCAAAATTTTAATTAATTAACTACGTAATATATTTTATAAAGTACAATTTCATGCACTAAATTAATTAATTAATTAATACATTTCATAAAATACAATTTCATTTGCTAAATTAATTAAATAATTAATTAATCTTTTATAAAGTGCAATTTCATGCACTTAATTAATTAACTCATTAATATCTTTTGTAAAGTGTAATTTCATGCACTAAATTATTAATTAATTAATTAATATCTATTGTTTATGTGCATGACTTTGAAATTGTATCTTAGTACCTTTTGTATGCACAAAAAAATATGCTTCACTTGGTATTTATTTGGTAAAATTGAAAGCTAGTGGTTTGGCTTGTTACCGCAAAAAGTTAGATAGTCCATCTAACTAATTAGGCGAGTCTCCATACCTCATCCAAATTATATTTTGAAATGCATTAGAGTCCAATGTTTCCATTGTTGGGAGGTATGATGAGGAAATTTAGGCATATTATTTTATTATAATTATTCATGTAAAATATGAGCATGGACCTTAGCTCAAGTTTGTTTTCTAGAAACCTATGTTAGTTTCTAGATTATTAGACTAATAGCTTACATTAATAAGTTGTTAAGTCTAATTTGTTTAGTTGTTAGAAAATTAACTCAAGTTACCTAATTGTTAGTTTATTTTGGGCTAAATACCATTTGATCTTCCTCAGATAGCATTTCACAAGCAATTTAGAGGATCTTCATATATTGTTATATTGGCATATCAGAGTATCCGAGTACTTTAATTTTAACTTCTCATCATTAGTATCAGAATACTTTAATTGTGTTGTGGATTTTTTACATCCACCACCATACAACTTAACCAAGAGTACCTTCAGACTCTTACAATATAGGAACTGGCACAAATGGAAAACAAGTTGTGTGCCAAGATGGTTTCTAATGTGTCAAAATTGAATGACACTAACTTTGAAGAAAACTTCACTATTGAGGACTCCAAGATTGGTTTTGAAGATGCCCAAAACCTCATTGACTTTGAGGAGAAACAAGAAAAGGTTTCCAATGCTTCTTCAGGTCTTGCACAACCCTTGGATGTTGTTGTAGCCCATGATACCCAACATGAATCTAGGTGTGATTATGGGATGGAACCCATACTTTTTAATATTAGTTTAAAAAGGGAGGCAAAAAAGGTAGAATATGCCTTCGTTACAATTACAACCAAGGAGATTTCCAAGTAGGCAATTGAGAAGTTGAATGGTATTGAGTTTAAGGAGGAGGAAGAAGATGTTGCAAGTTACATGGTAGAGAAAGGGGTCAATTGTATTAATGGAATAGAAGGCCCCAAGATGAATTCTAAATGGTCTCCATATACCACAATCACACCACATATGCATTGTGATTTGACTTTTATTCTTGCAAGGGTTCATTTAGATAAAAGCTTCACAATTGCTCCTTTAGATCTCGATGACTTATTTGAAAATAGATAAATCAAATTCAAATGCAAGCTAAATTTTAGAATATATGATGGATTTAATCCATATTTTAGCTATTTCACTATTGGTTTGGAAAAATGGCAACATAGTTTACAATGAACTTATGTCCTTTTTGGCCTTCTATAGAGCAACAAAAGCATTTAGAGGCCTCTTGTTGCACATGCCACCCTCGTGGCTTCCTCCCATTTGTCTAATGTAGTTTCAATATTTATTAAATATGCATAAATTATCTGATGGACACTCCATATTCATTCAATTGGCTACTTCCAATTTCACATTCTCCTCATCTAAAGTAAAAGACAGAAAACCTACTCTTTCCCTCTTAATTGCTATGGGATTTTTTTGGCTCTCCTCATCATGGTGATTATTTTTCTATTCTATGGAGCATTTGGTTTGATTTATTTAGGAAAATTCAAAGATAGATGTTCAATTGCAATAATGCTCAGTTGTAATAATGAGACTTTATCCAGATAACTCCACCCCATCTACCACACTAGAGTGCATCACAAATTTCTCACGCTCCTTAGTCGATTTCAACCCATCTAAATGATGATTTTGTGCAATGAAAAACTATTTTTCTAGCTCCACATTTCTACTGCCCAAAATTAGGCAAGGTCATTTCATTTCATGCACAACCTTATTAATTAATTAATTTGTAAATTAGTTAATTAATTGATTGATTAATTAATTATTAAATAATGCATCAAAATTTTAATTAATTAACTACATAATATATTTTATAAAGTACAATTTCATGCAATAAATTAAATAATATATTTCATAAAATACAATTTCATATGCTAAATTAATTAAATAATTAATTAATATCTTTTATAAAGTGCAATTTCATGCACTTAATTAATTAACTCATTAATATCTTTTGTAAAGTGTAATTTCATGCACTAAATTATTAATTAATTAATTAATATCTATTGTTTATGTGCAAGACTTTGAAATTGTATCTTAGTACCTTTTGTATGCACAAAATTTGTGCTTCACTTTGTATTTACTTGGTAAAATTGAAAGCTAGTGGTTTGGCTTGTTACCACAAATAGTTAGATAGTCCATCTAACTAATTAGGTGAGTCCACATACCTCATCCAAATTATATTTTGAAATGCATTAGAGTCCAATGCTTCCATTGTTGGGAGGTATGATGAGGAAATTTAGGCATATTATTTTATTATAATTATTCATGTAAAATATGAGCATGAACCTTAGCTCAGGTTTGTTTTCTAGAAACCTATGTTAGTTTCTAGATTATTAGACTAATAGCTTACATTAATAAGTTGTTAGGTCTAATTTGTTTAGTTGTTAGACAATCAACTCAAGTTACCTAATTGTTAGTTTATTTTGGGCTAAATACCATTTGATCTTCCTCAGATAGCATTTCACAAGCAATTTGGAGGATCTTCATATATTGTTATATTGGCATATCAGAGTATCATAGTACTTTAATTTTAACTTCTTATCATTAGTATCAGAGTACTTTAATTGTGTTGTGGATTTTTTACATCCACCACCATACAACTTAACCAAGAGTACCTTCAAACTCTCTCAATATAGGAACTGGCACAAATGGAAAACAAGTTGTGTGCCAAGATGGTTTCTAATGTGTCAAAATTGAACGACACTAACTTTGAAGAAAAATTCACTATTGAGGACTCCAATATTGGTTTTGAAGATCCCCAAAACCTCATTGACTTTGAGGAGAAACAAGAAAAGGTTTCCAATGCTTCTTCAGGTCTTGCACAACCCTTGGATGTTGTTGTAGCCCATGATACCCAACATGAATCTAGGTGTGATGATGGGATGGGACCCATACTTTTTAATATTAGTTGAAAAATGGAGGCAAAAAAGGTAGAATATGCCTTCGTTACAATTACAACCAAGGAGATTTCCAAGTAGGCAATTGAGAAGTTGAATGGTATTGAGTTTAAGGAGGAGGAAGAAGATGTTGCAAGTTACATGGTAGAGAAAGGGGTCAATTGTATTAATGGAATAGAAGGCCCCAATATGAATTCTAAATGGTCTCCATCTAACACAATCACACCACATATGCATTGTGATTTGACTTTTATTCTTGCAAGGGTTCATTTAGATAAAAGCTTCACAATTGCTCCTTTAGATCTCGATGACTTATTTGAAAATAGATAAATCAAATTCAAATGCAAGCTAAATTTTAGAATATATGATGGATTTAATCCATATTTTAGCTATTTCACTATTGTTTTGGAAAAATGGCAACATAGTTTACAATGAACTTATGTCCTTTTTGGCCTTCTATAGAGCAACAAAAGCATTTAGAGGCCTCTTGTTGCACATGCCACCCTCGTGGCTTCCTCCCATTTGTCTAATGTAGTTCCAATATTTATTAAATATGCATAAATTATCTGATGGACACTCCATATTCATTCAATTGGCTACTTCCAATTTCACATTCTCCTCATCTAAAGTAAAAGATAGAAAACCTACTCTTTCCCTCTTAAATGCTATGGGATTTTTTTGGCTCTCCTCATCATGGTGATTATTTTTCTATTCTATGGAGCATTTGGTTTGATTTATTTAGGAAAATTCAAAGATAGATGTTCAATTGCAATAATGCTCAGTTGTAATAATGAGGCTTTATCTAGATAACTCCACCCCATCTACCACACTAGAGTGCATCACAAATTTTCTCATGCTCCTTAGTCGATTTCAACCCATCTAAATGATGATTTTGTGCAATGGAAAACTATTTTTCTAGCTCCACATTTCTACTGTCCAAAATTAGGTAAGGTCATTTCATTTCATGCACAACCTTATTAATTAATTAATTTGTAAATTAGTTAATTAATTGATTGATTAATTAATTATTAAATAATGCATCAAAATTTTAATTAATTAACTATGTAATATATTTTATAAAGTATAATTTCATGCACTAAATTAATTAATTAATATATTTTATAAATACAATTTCATATGCTAAATTAATTAAATAAATAATTAATATCTTTTATAAAGTGCAATTTCATGCACTTAATTAATTAACTCATTAATATCTTTTGTAAAGTGTAATTTCATGCACTAAATTATTAATTAATTAATTAATATCTATTGTTTATGTGCATGAATTTGAAATTGTATCTTAGTACTTTTTGTATGCACAAAAAAATATGCTTCACTTGGTATTTATTTGGTAAAATTGAAAGCTAGTGGTTTGGCTTGTTACCGCAAAAAGTTAGATAGTCCATCTAACTAATTAGGTGAGTCTCCATGCCTCATCCAAATTATATTTTGAAATGCATTAGAGTCCAATGCTTCCATTGTTGGGAGGTATGATGAGGAAATTTAGGCATATTATTTTATTATAATTATTCATGTAAAATATGAGCATGAACCTTAGCTCAGGTTTGTTTTCTAGAAACCTATGTTAGTTTCTAGATTATTAGACTAATAGCTTACATTAATAAGTTGTTAATTCTAATTTGTTTAGTTGTTAGACAATTAACTCAAGTTACCTAATTGTTAGTTTATTTTGGGCTAAATACCATTTGATCTTCCTCAGATAGCATTTCACAAGCAATTTGGAGGATCTTCATATAT
The DNA here is from genome assembly GCA_028583015.1 of Wollemia nobilis. Taxonomy (NCBI): domain Eukaryota; kingdom Viridiplantae; phylum Streptophyta; class Pinopsida; order Araucariales; family Araucariaceae; genus Wollemia; species Wollemia nobilis. The sequence continues at coordinate 23,569,874 of JAQPPZ010017235.1, forward strand.
TGTTATATTGGCATATCAGAGTATCCGAGTAATTTAATTTTAACTTCTCATCATTAGTATCAGAATACTTTAATTGTGTTGTGGATTTTTTACATCCACCACCATACAACTTAACCAAGAGTACCTTCAGACTCTCTCAATATAGGAACTGGCACAAGTGGAAAACAAGTTGTGTGCTAAGATGGTTTCTAATGTGTCAAAATTGAATGACACTAACTTTGAAGAAAAATTCACTATTGTGGAATCCAAGATTGGTTTTGAAGATCCCCAAAACCCCAATGACTTTGAGGAGAAACAATAAAAGGTTTCCAATGCTTCTTCAGGTCTTGCACAACCCTTGGATGTTGTTGTAGCCCATGATACCCAACATGAATCTAGGTGTGATGATGGAATGGAACCCATCCTTTTTAATATTAGTTTAAAAAGGGAGGCAAAAAAGGTAGAATATGCCTTCGTTACAATTACAACCAAGGAGATTTCCAAGTAGGCAATTGAGAAGTTGAATGGTATTGAGTTTAAGGAGGAGGAAGAAGATGTTGCAAGTTACATGGTAGAGAAAGGGGTCAATTGTATTAATGGAATAGAAGGCCCCAAGATGAATTCTAAATGGTATCCATCTACCACAATCACACCACATATGCATTGTGATTTGACTTTTATTCTTGCAAGGGTTCATTTAGATAAAAGCTTCACAATTGCTCCTTTAGATCTCGATGACTTATTTGAAAATAGATAAATCAAATTCAAATGCAAGCTAAATTTTAGAATATATGATGGATTTAATCCATATTTTAGCTATTTCACTATTGGTTTGGAAAAATGGCAACATAGTTTACAATGAACTTATGTCCTTTTTGGCCTTCTATAGAGCAACAAAAGCATTTAGAGGACTCTTGTTGCATAGGCCACCCTCATGGCTTCCTCCCATTTGTCTAATGTAGTTCCAATATTTATTAAATATGCATAAATTATCTGATGGACACTCCATATTCATTCAATTGGCTACTTCCAATTTCGCATTCTCCTCATCTAAAGTAAAAGATAGAAAACCTACTCTTTCCCTCTTAATTGCTATGGGATTTTTTTGGCTCTCCTCATCATGGTGATTATTTTTCTATTCTATGGAGCATTTGGTTTGATTTATTTAGGAAAATTCAAAGATAGATTTTCAATTGCAATAATGCTCAGTTGTAATAACGAGGCTTTATCCAGATAACTCCACCCCATCTACCACACTAGAGTGCATCACAAATTTCTCACGCTCCTTAGTCGATTTCAACCCATCTAAATGATGATTTTGTGCAATGAAAAACTATTTTTCTAGCTCCACATTTCTACTGTCCAAAATTAGGCAAGGTCATTTCATTTCATGCACAACCTTATTAATTAATTTGATTAATTAATTATTAAATAATGCATCAAAATTTTAATTAATTAATTAATATATTTTATAAAGTGCAATTTCATGCACTAAATTAATTAATTAATTAATATATTTTATAAAATACAATTTCATGCACTAAATTAATTAAATAATTAATTAATATCTTTTATAAAGTGCAATTTCACGCACTTAATTAATTAATTCATTAATATCTTTTGTAAAGTGTAATTTCATGCACTAAATTATTAATTAATTAATTAATATCTATTGTTTATGTGCATGACTTTGAAATTGTATCTTAGTACCTTTTGTATGCATAAAAAAATATGCTTCACTTGGTATTTATTTGGTAAAATTGAAAGCTAGTGGTTTGGCTTGTTACCGCAAAAAGTTAGATAGTCCATCTAACTAATTAGGTGAGTCTCCATACCTCATCCAAATTATATTTTGAAATGCATTAGAGTCCAATGCTTCCATTGTTGGGAGGTATGATGAGGAAATTTAGGCATATTATTTTATTATAATTATTCATGTAAAATATGAGCATGAACCTTAGCTCAGGTTTGTTTTCTAGAAACCTATGTTAGTTTCTAGATTATTAGACTAATAGCTTACATTAATAAGTTGTTAAGTCTAATTTGTTTAGTTGTTAGACAATTAACTCAAGTTACCTAATTGTTAGTTTATTTTGGGCTAAATACCATTTGATCTTCCTCAGATAGCATTTCACAAGCAATTTGGAGGATCTTCATATATTGTTATATTGGCATATCAGAGTATCCGAGTACTTTAATTTTAACTTCTCATCATTAGTATCAGAATACTTTAATTGTGTTGTGGATTTTTTACATCCACCACCATACAACTTAACCAAGAGTACCTTCAGACTCTCTCAATATAGGAATTGGCACAAATGGAAAACAAGTTGTGTGCCAAGATGGTTTCTAATGTGTCAAAATTGAATAACACTAACTTTGAAGAAAAATTCACTATTGAGGACTCCAAGATTGGTTTTGAAGATCCCCAAAACCCCAATGACTTTGAGGAGAATCAATAAAAGGTTTCCAATGCTTCTTCAGGTCTTGCACAACCCTTGGATGTTGTTGTAGCCCATGATACCCAACATGAATCTAGGTGTGATGATGGTATGGAACCCATCCTTTTTAATATTAGTTTAAAAATGGAGGCAAAAAAGGTAGAATATGCCTTCGTTACAATTACAACCAAGGAGATTTCCAAGTAGGCAATTGAGAAGTTGAATGGTATTGAGTTTAAGGAGGAGGAAGAAGATGTTGCAAGTTACATGGTAGAGAAAGGGGTCAATTGTATTAATGGAATAGAAGGCCCCAAGATGAATTCTAAATGGTCTCCATATAACACAATCACACCATATATGCATTGTGATTTGACTTTTATTCTTGCAAGGGTTCATTTAGATAAAAGCTTCACAATTGCTCCTTTAGATCTCGATGACTTATTTGAAAATAGATAAATCAAATTCAAATGCAAGCTAAATTTTAGAATATATGATGGATTTAATCCATATTTTAGCTATTTCACTATTGGTTTGGAAAAATGGCAACATAGTTTACAATGAACTTATGTCCTTTTTGGCCTTCTATAGAGCAACAAAAGCATTTAGATGCCTCTTGTTGCACAGGCCACCCTCGTGGCTTCCTCCCAATTGTCTAATGTAGTTCCAATATTTATTAAATATGCATAAATTATCTGATGGACACTCCATATTCATTCAATTGGCTACTTCCAATTTCGCATTCTCCTCATCCAAAGCAAAATATAGAAAACCTACTCTTTCCCTCTTAATTCTTGTGGGGGTTGTTTTGGCTCTCCTCATCATGGTGATTATTTTTCTATTCTATGGAGCATTTGGTTTGATTTATTTAGGAAAATTCAAAGATAGATGTTCAATTACAATAATGCTCAGTTGTAATAATGAGGCTTTATCTAGATAACTCCACCCCATCTACCACACTAGAGTGCATTACAAATTTCTCATGCTCCTTAGTCGATTTAAACCCATCTAAATGATGATTTTGTGCAATGAAAAACTATTTTTCTAGCTCCACATTTCTACTGTCCAAAATTGGGCAAGGTCATTTCATTAATTTAATTCATGCACAACCTTATTAATTAATTAATTTTTAAATTAGTTAATTAATTGATTGATTAATTAATTATTAAATAATGCATCAAAATTTTAATTAATTAACTACGTAATATATTTTATAAAGTACAATTTCATGCACTAAATTAATTAATTAATTAATTAATTAATATATTTCATAAAATACAATTTCATATGCTAAATTAATTAAATAATTAATTAATATCTTTTATAAAGTGCAATTTCATGCACTTAATTAATTAACTCATTAATATCTTTTGTAAAGTGTAATTTCATGCACTAAATTATTAATTAATTAATTAATAGGTGAGTCTCCATACCTCATCCAAATTATATTTTGAAATGCATTAGAGTCCAATGCCTCCATTGTTGGGAGGTATGATGAGGAAATTTAGGCATATTATTTTATTATAATTATTCATGTAAAATGTGAGCATGAACCTTAGCTCGAGTTTGTTTTCTAGAAACCTATGTTAGTTTCTAGATTATTAGGCTAATAGCTTAATTTAGTAAGTTGTTAAGCCTAATTTATTTAGTTGTTAGACAATTAGCTCAAGTTAGCTAATTGTTAGTTTATTTTGGGCTAAATACCATTTGATCTTCCTCAGATAGCATTTCACAAGCAATTTGGAGGATCTTCATATATTGTTATATTGGCATATCAAATGCCTATATAAAATTACAATTAAATAGAATTTATCAGTTGGAGTTTAACACCTTATCACCATCTATCATACCTTAACACCTTCCAGTCCTTTATCCAAATCCCCCATTTGTGTTAGCTTTTGAAGCTTTAATACTTAATGTAAATCACCACAATAAAATAATCAAATGATATAATATAATGAATCAAATAATAATTCATAAACAATAATACTCATAGAATAATCATATAAACATGCTCACAATATTATTGGGACTGAAAGAGATGATTTTTTTATGGACTTCATGAGTATAAATAATACAAGAGGTAGGTGACACATGTCACCAAGATAAACCCAAAAATTCCAAGTATCAAGGATACATGTCATGGGTAAAGCGTTAGGGGTAAAGTACACATTAATTTTAATATTCCTCCTTAATGTGTACTTTCCTAAAAATAGGTAAGTCAACATTAGACACATTCCCCCTTAATTTTGAATTTTCTAAAATATTCTAACATCCCTCTTATTACATTATTTGGAATAATGTCTAGGCTCATGCTCTTGGCTCTTGGCTCTTCAACTGTGAACAATGATTTGCATACATCTAGGTCTGTTGCCTCAGGGTCAGCATCTATTGGGTTTGTTGCCTCTATAGGTTAGCCTCTCTTGGGTTTGTTGCCTCTATAGGTCAACCTTGTCTTAGTGCCTCAGGGTCAACCTCTCTTGGGTTTGTTGCCTTTGTAGGTCACTAACTAGGTTCACCATGAATATCATCCCCCCTCATGGTGAATATTTATCTAGAAGGTGTTAGGCTTTGTTGAAATTTGATCGTACCAAAAATACACCTTAATACAAAATAAATATGACCCATATGTGAGTTTTGATCTCTATAAAAAATGCACTCCAAAATTACAATAAAATGAGCCATAGACTAGAATCCAATAAAAAATATAGAAGAGAATCTTCTGAAGTATCTATGTTTATAGTCTTTAGAATTTGATTTGAAGTGTCTTCAAAAAATAGTCTTCAGATAAATTCTAGGGTGTCAAAATTTTGTAGTCCTTGGAGTGGTAGGTTCCCTTATGGTGACCTCATCCTATCGAAATACATGGATAATGAGTCGCTACATCCGACATGTGCTATATAGAAATTGACTACATACTAGGATCACTTACAATTGCCTTGGGAGTATCGGGTTCAACAGAGAGTGCAATCCATATTACAATAAAATTTGAGACCCAAAAAATCATATCAAAACACCTCAAAACTCAAAATAGACATCTCAATTGTGTTCATCTTAGAAAAACCTTTTTGATGAGTATAAGTACCCCTATGTTTGGATCTGAATAGGGCCTTCATTTACGAAAAAAAATAACATGCTTCACATCAGGATTCTAGAATATTTCTAGCATAAAAGAATATTCTCCTTGGAATATTCTTGGCATCGCTCTCTGGTGGGAAAAAAAACACTTTTCAAAATATTCCAGAATTTTCCTTTGGAATAATTACATGGCTGAAAAAGTTACATGGCCATGTGAGGCCCTTCCATGCTCTAAGTGGATTTTTTTTTTTTAAATGATGCATTTTAAAGAAAAACTTGGCCAGTCATGTAAGAATTTATTTAAGTGGTCGTCAAGTGGGAACATCAACCACACACTAAACCACACCAAGTTTCTAACATTCATACCAATTTTTTTTTAAAAATACATGCATGAAATTTTTAAATAAAAGATGGAACCCTCATATCATGGGCAAATAGTTCATATGTTCAAACTATGGGAATTATCTCCAGTGTTAAAAAAATTTATGTCAGATACTCTATCAATGTGTGCCAAGATCAATGCATGCATGGATTTGAAATGCAAGCTTAGCTTATTATCAAATCTGAAATGTCTCCAACATAGGCAAGGCAAGTGGCAGCAAAGGGGCCTGGGTTGATGCCACACATGGACATTGAAACTACTACTACACCACTGATATACTTGAATGGAAAAGAGTGGACTATGTTTTTCTATGCACTGAATGAGAACTATAGTGGTGGATCTGGTGATGGGCACATCAAATAGAGAAAATATAGAAAAATGGTTGTGCTATCATTTACAAAAGTTGAATGGCAACTGTTGACAATTTTGTCACATTGCCAAGAGGGGTACAAAAAAATAAAAGATTTCTTTTTGTATAATTTTTTTCTTGTTTTTTGCAAATATTTGTAAGTGTTGCAGCAATTTTGGCTTTCAATGCCACCCCCTTGCACATAAAATGAAGAAGAAGAGCTTCGATGCCGAACAAACTAAGGAGGATAGCTTCACCAAGGGAAATCGCTAAGGATGAAAACTACTTCGGGCCCGAAGTAATTCAAAATGCTACTTCAGGCTAAAACCTTGTGAAGCGGCGTTGCTGAAGAAGAATTTAGAAAAAGAGCTTCACACCCGAGACATTTCCAACACTACTTCGGGTAAAAATTTTGCGAAGTAGTGTTGCCGAAGAAGAATACAAGGAAGCGATAAAAAGAACTTCGGGAAAAAGTTGTGCGAAGCGGCATTCAAAAGAACAACTTCGTCGAAGAAGGAAAGTCTAGACCGCGGTCCAAGTTTGCTAAGGTAGAAAAGAACTTCGGGCCCGAAGCATTTCCAGTAAATACTTCGGCCAGAAGACTAGCGAAGTGGAACTCAAAGAAACATTGAAGATTACTTCACCAGGAAACTACCGAAACACCCACTTCGGGCCTCCCCATCAACGAACCATTTATAGTTCACCAAAACCCATAGCGAAGCATCCGCTTCGGCTAGTATTCGTATGAAGCATTTTCAATCGAAGTGCTGATAGCTGAGAAGAACAAAGTATTTTTGAAGGCAAGAATGTGTTTCAGCCGAAACCTCCCCAAACCACAGTTTTGAATGAGGATCACAGCGAAGTATTTCTCCAAGGCATCAGTGAAGCATTTGTGTCAGTGAAGCGACAAGGAGGAAGTCTATTTCGGCACTCATCACCCCCAAAGTAGTTTTGCGAAGCTCCATTTTGTGAAGTACGAATCGAGGAAGAGTTCTTGCTTCAGCCCGAATCCATTGCAATCAAACATCCAGCGAAGCACATTCACAGGAACACACTCCAAGCTGGGCATTTTTTTGAGGCGATCAAGTGCCTCATAAATGCATTTTTTCATTCCTGGTAAGCTCGCTGCTCATTTTTGGAAATTGGAAACGAAGTATCAGTCCCTGAAGGCAAGCCCGACAAGCATGGCAACCACTCAAGCACCGCACCCAGAACGTAAGGACGCTCAGATGGCTCATCAATGCATCTTTCCATGGTTGACCCGATCACAGTTGCCAGTTTTGGTAACGGATTTGAAAGCTCGATCACGAGATCCATGGGGAGCCGACTTCTCAGGGCTCGAGGGCATACTTCTCCATTCTGTGTAATTATGACTCAGAGGGTCGGGTCCTCTATAAAAACCCAGGCATTGTAATGGAAAAGGTGGGGGGGAACTTTTTGTTAGAAAGCTACTATAACTTTATGTCCTGTGATTAATACTAAAGAGCTCTGGGTTCAATTTCTCTCTTTTATGCTGCCTTCTGTGTTTATTTCCTTTGTATTTCTTCATTTGCATACTGTAACTCTAAATCCTGAATTCGATGTGCGATTGGGGACTGTACCCTAAAATTTTCCTGAAGGATACATAGGAGAGGAAAAATACTATATTGGTTTTCTTTTATGCTGCCTGGTGGGTTGTGGTTTCTGTTATATTCGCTTGTCCTAATCGTCGTTACTCTGAACCCTAAATTTCGATGAAAGGGAGAAGAAGAATCCTGGAGCTCATCCAAAGGATACATAGGAAGGTTAATGTGGCATTTATTTTATTTATTCTTGGTGTTATTTGCTGTTATTCAAGTTGTCAGTTAGTGACCGTGCTTCCTGTTCTATCCCACTTTAGATTATCGATCTCTCTTCCCTTACCCCTTTTTTATTTCTTTCTCTAACCCTTACTCTGTTTATTTCTTTCCTGCACCCCTTATCTCAAAACACCAAAGTAGTTTAGCATAGGACTCGGCCTTTCTTCGTATATTGGCATGAGGGGCATCTCTTCCCTTAGGACTTTCAATTTTGGTCCAAGTCTAGGGCTCATACACTTACCCAAATCCTTTCCTAGGCAGATTTGATGACCAATAGTTTCTGGCATGCCCACTGGGACCAAGGTCACATATTTTAAGAATGTGAATCTCTAACCCATCTCCACTGGGGCCAATGATTCTAATAGTTCTCGGTGGGATCCGATCAGTCTCACCTTCTGAGTGGTAGTGAGAATCGATGCTCTCATTACCAAAAGACTCTTAGCATCTGGTGACTCTGTTCAACCCAAAAATCTTTAAGTCGTAGAGACCGATACCTAAACCTATGCCTTCATGTCAAAAGTCCCCATATTTTAAGGAAACTCAAGTTTGGTGAATCTCTGGTCTATCTCCACTAGGCCAACAGTTTTTGGCATGCCAGGTGGGACCAATAGTCCACATGTTTTAAGGAAGTCTGAGTTTGGTGAATCTTTGGCTTGCCTCCATCTGGAAAAATCACCTAGCAACTCTGACTGAGCTGAAGATCTAGATTTCTTGATCGTAGGTGCATTTTAAATCTGAAAGAAGACAGCCTAGAGGAATCAAGGTTTGGTGAGCAGCCTTGACCTCACAAGCAGAGAAAAGAATGTTCACCTAGCGACTCTAACTTAGTGGCGAGAACCGTGATCTCTATAGGCAACTGCTATAATGGAGATGGTATGCTGTCCCAGCTGGGATGACCGAGGCCCCTTGAATCTTTAAAGCTACCATGATATTGCCAAAAGTGCCTTGGAGACATTGACAAAATACAATGGCACTAAGGGAATGGCCCGAGAGCACCTTAAAGATGTTGCGACTTTAGCGTTCCTCCATGACATAATACATGAAGATGTCATGATCAGACTTCTGGTTCTATCTTTTGAAGGAAGGGTGCTGCAGTGGTACAGACTACTCGGGCATAAAAGCATCTACTGATGGGATGACTTAGCGGGAGCACTATCCAAAACATTTGATGGCTCTCAAGACCCCTTCCAGCTTTTGATGTACCTCTCCACCATTAGGAGAGCACCTTTGGAGAGCATTACAGACTTCAATGTTTGATTCTGTAGAAGTTGGAAGAGAATTCTAGGAGAGATCCAACCGATGCCCTCCCAAGCCCACCTCTTCTATGTTTGGGCCTTTCACCTGAACATGGGCCTCCTCTTACTGCAATCAGGTGAGCGAAGATTCCATCAAATATTTGAGGAAGTAGTACGAGTAGAACAACTTTTGATCCTATCTGGAAAGTGGCAGTGGGGAGCAGCCCCATCACCCTACTCGGTAATTACTACTCCTATTTATCCAACATAGTATTCATCATGGCAGACTCCTCATACTAAGAAGAGGCCTGAGATGCAGTCGTTTGAATATCAAAAGGTAGGTTTTATCCAAGTCCAACAATGGGAATATGCAAGCCATGATCCAGCAATGAACAATATGGTTGCTTGTAGTCTCCATTAGGAGATGTACCAAGGAGAGAAGCAGACTCAAGTGGTAGAGCCTGAGAACGAAGAGGGCACATTTTTGCACCCTTTTTGTATCCCAAGGGATGGCATGCGAGTGTTCAACCAGAATCCATTAAGCATGTCTCATCAAGTTGAACCTAAAGAGATCCTAGAAGATTACTCTTTGCCGAAGGAGCCCTGTTACTGCATCAGGAGGATGGAAGAACCTGCACCCAGCCCATAGTTAGTAGATTCTTTAGTATTATGGTATTGGTTCCAGATCCCACTATGACCAGTACCCCAAGAGGCCCCTCATGCAGTGAACTTCTTTGCCACATATTTCATCAACAGTACGGGTACTGGCAGGAGCGACAACTCACTACGTTGGGCCCTGTTCGCAACATGGAATACTTTGAGAAGAGGCCAGCCAGACTTCAAAGGTCAACTGAAGTTCAATCAGATCTGGTCCAGACATTGCAGGTTCACCGCATAGACACCCGAAGCTGAGTTTGTGGTGGTGGTGTGCCAATCATGTCAAAAAATTTTGTGTAAATATTGTAAATAATTCGGCTAGTAAATAAAGTGCCGAGGGTACTTGCTTAGGAGCTTAGGCCAAATTTTACTTCGGTATGTAAAAACAAAAAAAAACAAAAACAAAAAATCTCCTTCGAGAACTTTGTGTGCGAAGTAACTGATGCAAAGTAGTTCGCAGCGAAGCACGTTGGCCGAACGAAATTCAAACCAAGGCATGAGAAGTGCTTCGCCAAGAGGAGTCCAAGCAAAGCAGTTTTCAAAGGAAAATCAGTGAACTACTTCCCAAAGGGAAAACTACTTCGGGCCCACACCAAAGGTTCGCTGCGAAGCATCGCCGCAATAGGAAGCCTCGCCAGAAGAAGAATAAGCCATGAAAACCCCTCGAAATGAGAAAAATGAGAAGGATCAGGAGGTGACTCTAGCCCAATGGATCAAGGCTAAGGGTTCTCCCACCGATTCAAGCTCGTTGCCCCACGAGCCGGCAAGAATGTTCACAATTTTGTCACATTGCCAAGAGGGGTAGAAAAAAATCAAAATATTTCTTTTTGTATAGTGTTCTTTTTGTTTTTTGAAAATATTTGTAAGTGTTGTAGCAATTTTGGCTTTCAACGCCACCCCCTTGCACATAAAATGAAGAAGAAGAGCTTCGCTACCAAACAAACTAAGGAGGATAGCTTCGCTGAGGGAAATCGCTAAGGATGAAAACTACTTCGGGACCGAAGCAATTCAAAAGGCTACTTTGGGCTAAAACCTTGTGAAGCGACATTGCCGAAGAAGAATTCAGAAAAAGAGCTTTGCACCCGAGACATTTCCAACACTACTTCGGGTAAAATTTTTGCGAAGTAGTGTTGCCGAAGAAGAATACAAGGAAGCGATAAAAAGAACTTTGGGCCTGAAGTGCTTCAAACCACTACTTCAGGCAAAATTTGTACAAAGTGACATTCAAAAGAACAACTTCGCCAAAGAAGGAAAGTCTAGACTGCGGTCCAAGTTTGCTAAGGTAGAAAAGAACTTCGGGCCCGAAGCATTTCCAGTAAATACTTCGGCCAGAAGACTAGCAAAGCGAAACTCGAAGAAACATTGAATATTACTTTGCCAGGAAACTGTCGAAACACCCACTTCGGGCCTCCCCACCAGCGAACCATTTCTACTTCGTCGAAAACCATAGCGAAGCATCCGCTTCGGCTAGTTTTCGTATGAAGCATTTTCAACCGAAGTGCTGGCAGCCGAGAAGAACGAAGCATTTTTGAAGGCAAGAATGTGTTTCAGCCGAAACCTTCCTGAACCACAGTTTTGAACGAGGATCGCAGCGAAGTATTTCTCCAAGGCATCAACAAAGCATTTGTGTCAGCAAAGTGACAAGGAGGAAGTCTATTTCGGCACTCATCACCCCCGAAATAGTTTTACGAAGCTCCATTTTGTGAAGTACAAATCAAGGAGGAGTTATTGCTTCGGCCCGAATCCATTACAACCGAACATCCAGCGAAGCGCATTCACGGGCACACACTCCAAGTTGGGCATTTTCCTGAGGCGATCAAGTGCCTCATAAATGCATTTTTTTATGCCTAATAAGCTCGTTGCTCATTTTTGGCAATTGGAAACGAAGTATCAGTCCCTGAAGGCGAGCTTGACAAGCATGGCAACCACTCGAGCACCACACCCAAAAGCTAAGGATGCTCAGACGGCTCATCAATGCATCTTTCCGTGGTTGACCCGATCATAGTTGCCAATTTTGGTAACGGATTTGAAAGCTCAATCACGAGAGCCACGGGGAGCCGAATTCTTAGGGCTCAAGGGTGTACTTCTCCATTATGTGTAATTATGACTCAGAGGGTTGGGTCCTCTATAAAAACCCAGGCATTATAATGGAAAAGTTAGGGGGAACTTTCTGATAGAAAGTTGCTGTAACTTGATGTCCTGCAATTAATACTAAAAAGCTTTGGGCTCAATTTCTCTCTTTTATGCTGCCTTCTGTGTTTATTTCTTTTGTCTTTCTTCATTTGCATACTATAACTCTGAATCCTGAATTCGGTGTGCGATTGGGGACTGTACCCTAAAATTTACCCGAAGGATACATAGGAGAGGAAAAACGCTATATTAGTTTTCTTTTATGCTACCTGGTGGGTTGTGGTTTCTGTTATATTCACTTGTCCTAATCGTCGTTACTCTGAACCCTAAATTTCGATGAAAGGGATAAGGAGAATCCTAGAGCTCGGCCAGAGGATACATAGGAAGGTTAATGTGGTGTTTCTTTCGTTTATTCTTGGTGTTCTTTGCTGCTATTCAAGTTGTCAATTAGTGATCATGCTTCCTGTTCTCTCCCACTTTATATTATCAATCTCTCTTCCCTTACCCCTTTTTTATTTCTTTCTCTAACCCTTACTCTGTTTATCTCTTTCCTACACCCCTCATCTCAAAACACCAAAGTATTTTAGCATAGGAGCCGACCTTTCTCCGAAGATTGGCATGAGGGGCATATCTTCCCTTCGGCATTTCAATGTTGGTCCATGTGGCGCATACACTTACCCAAATCCTTTCCTAGGCAAATTTGATGACCAACATCAACAATGATGCATGATGAGCACCAAATATGCTCATTTTTATAGATGTTTCAAAGGGGTATTATATGGCGTATTTAACACTATAAATACATTTTTATATAATTATTGCATATATTTAATAGAAAATGAAGTATTATGCTTGACTGGTGTTTTTAGTGGAAAATGTGTGTAGATGCAGGTTTTTGCTACTAATTTGGTATTTTTGAGTCAACATCCCATTCAAACTTGGTAATGCACAAAGACATATTGAAGAGAACTATGGTGAATGGTGAAAGCAGGAACCTATATTCCAGTGATAGACAAGTGCCTGTATGTCAATGATAGGCAAGCACCTATATCCCAGCATCTGTATCCTAGCGACAAACAAGTGCTTGTATACCAGTGATAGGTAGATACCTATATCACGATGCTTTTATGTCAGTGGTAGGTAGTCGCCTATATCACGATGCATGTATCCTAGTGTATGTAGGTGCCTATGTCCAATGGAAATATGTGAGCTATATTCAAACATTGATTGATTGACCAATTCAATGTTGATCGATTGATCAATTCAATGTTGACCAATTGACCATGCATTTTTTAAGGAAGTTGTTACAAAAATATAAGGAATAATTATTCTTACCTATGCATGATTAAAGGCCACTTTATTAATAAAGCTATGCATGAATAAAAATTAAACAACTATACTTTTAATAGAAGAAAATAAAAATTGTATGAAAAATAGCCACAACAAATCACGTCGCATGATTAAAATAGAACAAGCTATTTTTATGATGGAATTGGTTGCATTTCATATAAGAACGCAGACCATTCTTGAGAGGACAATTTTTGAATCTCCAAGTGTATTGCATAATTTATAAATAAATTTACTAAGTGTTCTTTTATTTACGTGGATTAAGAGTGTAAATTTTATGTAGTCAATCGGGTGGACCATCTACGAGAGCTTGGGCCCACTCCAAGCAGTAATCCTTCCCTATTTATTTTATTTTTGCTTTATAATTTTTGTATTTATTTCTTGCTTTATTTATTTCTACAAATTTATTACTTTATTTACTTTTGCAAGTGTGAATTTTCTGCTCTATTCATTTCTAAAAGTGTGTTAACATTCTTGCAATTTCCTTTCACTAATGCATTTATTTTTAGTTGTGTGCTTATTTTTAGTTATTTTAAAATTGTAGTTTATTTATTTATTTTCCTGCACTTAGTTTTTTTGGGTTTGGATGAACTAAAAATACACAAACAAATCCCCCACCAAACCAATAGGTATAAAGGGACTCATTCCCCACACTACAGGCATATACTATGCATGGCACTCACAAGTTTACAAACTACCAGATTGATAATTAATGGAAAATAAATGACTATTTTCATAACATAATTTTTGCTCACCATTTTGGCATTGTTATCGAGGAATGTCAAAATTGTAGTGTTAAGATCCATAGGTTAGTTAGTTTGAAAAAAAAAATCATATTACCTTATTTGTAGTTCCCCTACCAAAGAAGCATGAGTCCAATAGAGGCCTAGAAAATCAAACAAATAATTAATTAAAAAAATTGAAAACACCTCAGAGTCACAAGCTCAGAATATTCTGGAAAATCTATCAAAGAGAAAATCCCATCGACTCGAGTGATCTTAGAACGAAAAATAATTATACAAAATAATTTAGTGACCAGGATGACATCAATGGGGAAAATTCAACAACTATTCCAAAATTATTCTAAGAGAAAAGAAAAACTACCAACACAAGGAATAAAAACAATAGCCTCCATAGTCAAAATAAAAATAGGAACATTGCTTGAAGGTATGCAAAGTAATATTTTATCTCTTGCTTTACAATAAAACACATTTCAGAAGAAAAAGCAAGAAACTGCAACAACATTTGTCTTTTTCTTCCTGAGGCGTAGAAAAACCATGAAAAAAATAAATGTTCAAAAAATAAAGTGGAAGTCTATGGAAATTTTCACCTGGATAATAAGACTAATTTGTGTATAAAAATAACAAAATAAGATCCAAAAGAAGTAGAAACTTACTTCATGGATTCACTTCCACAAGCACAACCATTAGAACATCCCAACTTACTAGCCCCAACTATTACAAGGCCAAAAATAGTTGCCGACACAACTAGAGTTGAATCATAGTGGTAACAATTTAAATTCACCAGCTTATCAGGTAGTTACAGGAATGAACCCGATGTACCATAGTCCTATAGAAGTAGAAAAAAAATTGTGTTGAGTAATCAAACATTAAAGGACTTCCATCGTATCTCAAAAGGTGATAGAAATTAGAAAAATGATACAACCTGAGTTTGATTTTATAGAACAGTTAAAAATTTTACTATTACCATTTCTCAAACTATCAGGGAAGTGTTGATTTACACTGAATCTATTAGGTATTTAAGCCTCAAAAATTGAGACAGAAACCACAACCAACAACAATGAAAGTGATAGGTCAACACATTGATTTAATATTAAACAAAACCTATCTCGATCTAAGAAGCCCAATTTTAACGATGAAAATTGTAGGCTTAACATTACCCAACACTTCGATAAATTTTAATGTTGAAATTAGTTGTAGAAAAATAAAAATGACATTAACAAAAAATCTATAAAAACATAGTCATTTGCCTACTTGCATAATCTGCCAATGATTTGGAAGAATATGATTTTGAGTTCATCCAGGAAGATTCTCTTTCTATGCTACAACATATCATAGAACTATATAAAGAAGGGGATGGGACAAATGAGGACTTAGTCATATCAAATTTTTGATACAGATTAAGATCTTATCACAAGCCCCAAATTCTAGAGGCTAGCTCAATTATAGGTATGGGGAAACCCCACCTTAAATACTCTTACCAATAACACGATGAACGCTATTATAACATTCAATATAAAAATAAAAAGTAAAACAAATATAAATAAATAAATAGAATTTATTATTTGTTAACACCATTAGTTTAGGTTTTTCTTTTTTATTTTATTATATTTTGCAGGACAACATGAAGTGCAATGCATAATTTAGGTACCCAAGGTAACAAGGCCTACAAGCGTCGCTCCATCTTGTTTTCCTCGAAAAAAATAGAAAAGAAAATCATGCAGAATAAAAAATTGGGTATGAATATTTTGTGAAGGGATTTGTAAAGGTAGTCAATTACAACACACAAAGAAGTACAATACAATTACTGACCCACATAGACTAGGTCCCTAATGCTTCAAATTGATGGTAGTGGCATAATATTAACAATCGACATGCACCATTTACAACCTTACCATGTGCCTCACATTTGTGAGATCGAATCAAACACAGGCATAGGGGAGACCCCATATTTGAATACCATATCAGTAATTTACCGAATACATATGTTCATCATTGAATAAAAAAATATATATTAAAAAATAAATAAAAATATTTGTGAAAAATAAATAAAATAGGGAAAGAAAAAAGATACGTGAAAAAAAGAGATTAAAAAAACAAAAAAAATATATGTGAAAAATAAATAAAATAGGGAAAGAAAAAATATACGTGAAAAAAAAAAAGACAAGAAAAAAAATAAAAAATAATAATGAGGAAAATAGGCATGGAACCTATTTTGCTTATCATAGCTTTTATTTTATTTGTGTTTTTATATTGTATGATTATGTGCCCTAAATGCAATATGTAGGTATCCTGGGTAACCTAGGCCTATCAAGCATAGGCCAAAATTCTTGTTTTTCTTTTTACATATATTTGATGTGTTTATTTTTGTAGGACACATAACCCTGAATGCAATCTATAGGCAGCCAGGTCAAACTAGGCCTATCAGGAACATGCCCATGGTACCTTGTATTTTTTTTCACTTTCTAAGAGTGTAGTGATGCATAAAAAGGTACCTACTTCCCACCAGGAAGGTGATGCCTACATTCAGACCAGTGCAAAGGTGTCGTCTTTCCACCTGGAGGAAGACACCAATATGCGGGCAACCACAGAGGTGTCTATCTTTCACCAAGATAAGTGAGACCCATATTAAAAAAAAAAAGGTGCCTATTTCTCAGTAGGAGAGCGACACCTATATCTAATAGCAGAAGTGCTTCCTTCCCACCAATAGGGTAGCACTTGTATCCAAAAGTAGTCAAGGTGTTTATTTTCATCATGGAAATGACACCTATTTTTATGATAAACAAGATCCATAGGTGCCTATTTTCCATCAGAAAGGTGGTGCTTATATTCATGTGAACACGATGATATCTATTTTTTGGCAGATGGAGTATGCTTATTTTTCAGTTGCTAATAATAAATTACTTGTACTCCCAAGACGATAATAATAGAGGACAACCACAACCAAGTTCCAATAGGGAAGTATGTCTTCTCATGCAAGTTAATTAATATTTTTTATTTTTAGCATGAGACCTCAAAACTCAAATGTATGCAGTACCCAAGAAATAAAATAAAAATAGTAAAAAAATTAGACCCACATCACCTTCAATGGCTCACATAGCATATGGAAGAGCACAAATCACTGATTTGCTACAATGCATCGATCAACCAATTATGTAGTACCACATGATGTCGTATGTATTAATAATCTATGAAAACTCACCCAGGTATGTACTAAGTTTTTTGTTAATTATGTACATAGTTATTACAAAATATATCTTTGTGTTAAATGCCAAAACAAGCCCATGTTTTTATCGTTCATTCATGTAATCCCACATCAACAATCAACAACATGGTATTGGGCATGAGAATAATTTCAATCGATATCACTACACCCAAGCACACATTTCTAATAAAAATATAATTTCTTGGATGAAGTAATATTATTTAAATAGTGGGAGGAAGCAACGACATGGTATCAACCAAAGGTGTTGTTGTATATATATATATATATAAGAGAAGAAAAAAATGAAAGAAAAACAAATAGAAAAAAAAGGGAAATAAAAAAAGAATAGATAAATGAGTGCAGCAACCATGGAAGGACAATCTACAACTATACCCCAAAAAAAATATGAGTCTGTTTATTTCACAACAGTAATGGGTGAGTACAAGAGAAAAAAATGTTGAGTCTATGAGTTGGTTAGAATATTGCAATTGGTGGATTAGGGAGCAAGTAAAAAAAGGAGGGTCAAACCATATGCATATGTCCAGCAACCAAGACCTAGGTTAAAAATAAAATGTTGACCAGACTCACAGAGATTCTACGTGGTCACACACAAAAAATGCTAACCATACTCTGTCGTGAGATTTTGAAGGCTCAAAATAAGAAGAAAAAACAACCCGAAGGAAAAATCAGCAGGCGAGGATTTTAGCATGGTTGGAGCCTTGAGAAATTAGGAACATTTCCTATGATAATGGGCTAAAGTAGAGTTTTAAAATGGACAAGTTACTCCTGGTTAGGGTTATGCATAAGGGGTTGGACTCAAAATATAATTGTAAAAATATGACTAATCCTAATAAAAATCAAGGTGAATCATAGAGAATCCTAAGAAAAACAAATCAAGCATCTTCATACCAAAATTTAGGGTATTTGAAGCCCTAAAATATAAGTTCAACTTTTGGGTCACTTTTGACCTTTTAAATCATCTTATAACTTCATAAAAACACCACCATTAGATCATGCTTAAAAAGAGCCTTCCAACGAGTACAAATATGCCTATGTTTGGATATATATTGTGGCAAATTGACCCTAAAAAACATTGATCCTAAACATTTAGCTGAATGGGTTGACGTCGAGGATCCTCATATTCTGCTATAGTCTAATAAGTTGGTCAGCCAAAAGCTAAATATTTCCTAGCTACCTGTTTTGTTGGTAAATCAATCATAAAATCATTCTACTACTACCCAATCAGGTGGTTAGCCCACAGCTAAACATTTCCTAGCTGCCCAGTATACTGGTGAGTCAGCAAAATATTTTTCTACTACTCAGTCAGTTGGTTAGGCACCAGTTGAATATTTCAATAAATACCTAGTTTTTTGGAGAGTCAAAAAAACATTCTAGTGTTACCTAGTCAACATGTTAGACAATAATTGAATATTTCATAAATACCTAGTCTATTGGTGAGTCAGCAAAACATTCTGCTATTGCCTAGTCAGTTGGTCAAAGATTGACCATTTCATAGCTACTCAGTCAGTTGATCATCGAGCAATTAAAAATTTTATTGTCAAATTTTTTGGACAGCTAAGTGCAGAACAACCCATGGTTGAACAACACAAACCAAAAGTAGAACCATCCATAACATAATATAATGGGGAATGTGACATGAGAACATATTAAAGGTTCAACATGGGGGCATGATGAGCACCAAAAATTCTCATTTTTATGCATGTTTTAAAGGGCTATTATATGGCAATTTAACACTAGAAATGTGTTTTTGTATAATTATTACATATATTTAATAGGAAATAAAGTATTATGCTTGATTACTATTTTAGTGGAAAATGTGCGTAGATGCAGATTTTTACTACTAATTTGGCATTTTCGAGTCAACCTCGCATTCAAACATGGTAGTGCACGAAGATATCTTGAAGAGAACTACAATGAATGGCAGAAGTAGGTGTCTGTATTCTAACAACAGGTAGGTTCCTATATCCCAACGATAGGAAGACACCGATATCTCGACATCTGTATCCCAACGATAACCAAGTGCTTGTATCCAAATGACATGCAGGCACCTGTATCCCAATTCTTATGTGTCGATGATAGGTAGGTTCCTATATCCTGACACTTATATCCTAGCATAGGCATACACCTACATCTAGTAGGAATATAGGAGCTATATTCAAACGTTGACCTATTGACCAATTCAATGTTAATCGATTGATCAATTCAATGTTGATCGATTGACCAATTGACCATGCAATTTTTAAGGAAGTTGTTGAAAAAAGATAAGGAAGAATCATTCTTACCTATGCATGATTAAAGGCCACTCTATTAATAAATCTATGCATGATTAAAATTAAATGACCATGCTTTTTATAGAAGAAAATAACAACTGTGTGTGAAACAGTGTAGCAAATCACATCACGTGATTTAAATAGAAAAAAACTATTTTTGTAACGGGATTGGATACGATCTATATAAGAACACAAGCCATTCTTGAGAGGATCAATTGTAAATCTCCAAGTGTATTGCATAATTTATAAATAAATTTTTTGAGTGTTCTTTTATTTGCATGGATTAAGAGTGACTTTTACGTAGTCAATCGGGTGGACCCTCTATGGGAGCTTGGGCCTACTCCAAGAAATAATCCTCCCCTATTTATTTTATTTTTGCTTTATTATTTTGTACATTTATTTCCTACTTTGTTTATTTTTGCAAATTTATTGCTCTATTTATTTTTGTAAGTGTGAATTTCCTGCTTTATTCATTTTTGCAAGTGTGTTTACTTTCTTTCAATTTCCTTTCAGTTGTGTGTTTATTTCTAGTTGTGTGCTTATTTTTAGTTATTTTTAAATTGTAATTTATTTATTTGTTTTCTTGAACTTAGTTTTATTGGGTTTGTTTGAACTAAAAATATATGAATAAATACCCCACCAAACCAATAGGTACAAAGGGATTCATTCCTCACACAATAGGCATATACTATGTGTGGCACTCACAAGTTTGAGTACTATCAGATTGATAATTAATAGAAAGGAAATGATTGTTTTCATAACATAATGTTTTCTCACCAACACGTAGTTTTGACGTGGAAAAAATGTCAACGTCCATTGAGGGTTTTCATTGATGTTGGCCTCCTCTCTAAAATATGAGTTTCTCCAAAAATAGTGCAATGAAATTTATTGGTAGTTTTGCAAGGAGGTGACATAGAAGCAGAAAAATTTTCCTTCCTTTCAAGGCTTTGGTAGACCAAGTACAAGATCTATTCTTTACTATGAGTCATCCACCATTTTATCAACCTCGATAGAGCTCTCTATTTTCAAAAAAGAGACATATTGAAACGTCTCTACCTCGTAGAAATCATACTCATTGTATGAAAACTTTGGGAGACAACTCAAAAAACCTGAATCAACACTTGATTGGAATTGGTTGCACATGAAAATAGTAAGAAACGATAAAATACAATTTGCATACCAATATATTATAATTGTTTATTCACCGACAGATGCGTGGAGGCTCATTTCGTTGAAAATCAGGCTTCTATTATGTCGATCTAAGAAAAATAGGCCTCTGTTGTATTGATTATTGATATTCATTTGTTTTTCACCTCGACCTTTACCATGGCCATCTGAATGAGCTTCGACCCTCCTACAACTATAAACCACAATATTTCATCAGCATCCTCAACATCTCTGTTTGACACCACAATCTCTTTCAATAGTCTGTGAAACCTTTATGCCAAAAACATTGAATCTATGTAATCCACTTGCAAATTTGAAAATAAGTTGTGTTTGTATTTTAAATTTGTGCATGCACTGATCCTGGTGCTCATTGACAGAGTATCTAATGGAAAATTTTATAATGCTTGGGCCTGAAAGATATGATTTGTTCATTGAATTCATGAGTATAAATAATACAAGAGGTAGGTGACACATGTCATCAAGATAAACCTAGAAATGACAAGTGTCAAGGATACATGTCATGGGTAAAGTAATAGGGATAAATAACACATTAATTTTAACAAATATTGGACACGAAAAATACTAAAAATGCTATTGAATAAAGGTCTACTAATGCAAGCATTAAGCTTTGCACATTTGAATGTAATTACAATACTTTGTCAAAAATATATAATTGTATGTGAATTTTCATATGTTGCACACTTACCTTCACTCTTCTTTACAACTCTTCACTTTCCTATTCTAAGGACACATGTGCACACTTACATATTAGACACTTGTGCACATTTACACTCATAACACTTGCACACATATTTACATGACACTTGTGCATTTCCTTAACATTATTACATTACATAAAATATTAACTCACTCACTAATCTAAAACACAATCCTAATCGAGGATGGGTGAGGGACCTGCTCCCTCTCCCTGATTCATCCAAGGTCATACCACTTTGGGAATGGTTTTTAGCAGATGATCTCCTTGGGGGGAGATCCTTGCCCACTTTTTGCTCCTTTTCCAGTAGTTTTTTGGGGTTTCCTCATTTGAATACTAGGCCTGGTGCTTCTCAGGGATCCTCTGGGGTTTCCTGCATGTTCTTGGGGTCATCTCCCTGATATCCCTTAAGCTTTTCCTTAGGGGTTTTTTGCAGGTTGTTATTGGGATCCAGTTTCTAGGGCTTTCTCAGTCTGTGGTGGTTGCAGGTTGGGTTCCTGTTCACTTCCTGGTGCATCTCGTGAGGTTCTCTCTTCATCAAGGTTGGTTTGGGGGGGTCAATTTCCTCTTTGCTTGTGTTTCCTCTCTGGGATGCCATTGGTTGTTGGTGGTCTCATCCCTTTGGGTGGGACCATGTTTGTTTTCCTATTCAAAGGCTTCTTTTTGCTAGATCTATTACTTTGTGGATGCTTTGAGCATTTGCATGGCCTTGAGGGGGCCTCTTCCTATGCTTGAGTTGTTCCCAAACCCAGTCATAGTTTCCTAAAGTTGTTTGTGTGCAAATATGGGGATTCTTGGTCCTTTCTACTGGGGTTCTTTGGGTTTTCTACTACATATCTTGATCTTGGGGGGATCGGTGATCTATGCATGCAGACCCCTAGATCCCTCAGTTTAGGTTTTCATGGATCCCATCTTTGTGTCTATTGTTGCTTTCTTCCTGGGCTTCACAGGTTTTTGTTTTAGTTTTTGTTCAAGGGATTTTGCTTTCTAGTCCTACTTCTTGGTGGACTCTCAAAGATTTTTCTTGGCCTTGGGGGGGGCCTTTTCTTGGTCTTGAGTTGTTCCCAGTCCCAATTCCTCTTCCTTGGAACTGTTTATGAGCAAGGATGGTGGATCCTTGGTCAGTTGACCTATTGTAAAAAGGTTTTGGGGTCCTTTCAAAACCCGCTTTTAATATAATTTTTACCTACCAAAAGAAAAACACAATCCTAATCTAGTATTTACAATAATGTACCAAGGTGGTACATTGACATGTACCAAATAATGTAATATTCTCCAACACGCCCCTATATTATATTATTTGGTTATTGAAGACTTTAGTCTTCAATATAGTCTTTATGAGATCATAATTAATCCATTTTATTTTCCTTAGTTCTTTGGAAGACTTTGATTATTTTTCTTCAAAAATTCCA
This sequence comes from Wollemia nobilis, assembly GCA_028583015.1. Classification (NCBI taxonomy): domain Eukaryota; kingdom Viridiplantae; phylum Streptophyta; class Pinopsida; order Araucariales; family Araucariaceae; genus Wollemia; species Wollemia nobilis. Next base: position 23,592,837 of record JAQPPZ010017235.1, read on the forward strand.
TACTTGAATCCACTATTAGTAGATGCTTCAAAAATAAGAACTTGAAAAAAACAATTCAATCTAAATATTAATGCTTTTCCAAATCTTCTAAAGTACTTGTCCATGTAGTAGTAGAAAATAAATGAGTGATATTTTCTTCCACAATATTTACATGGATGAAGATTCCAACATTATGTTTTTTCATGACCAATCCTATCGCAATAAGTACATCTTTAAGGTATTTTCACTGCTTCGTTAATTTCTTTTGGAGTTTAAAATTCATTTGTTTTCGTTATTTTCCACATTTCTATTGTCCAAAATTAGGCAAGGTCATTTCATTTCATGCACAACCTTATTAATTAATTAATTTGTAAATTAGTTAATTAATTGATTGATTAATTAATTATTAAATAATGCATCAAAATTTTAATTAATTAACTACGTAATATATTTTATAAAGTACAATTTCATGCACTAAATTAATTAATTAATTAATTAATATCCTTCATAAAATACAATTTCATATGCTAAATTAATTAAATAATTAATTAATTTCTTTTATAAAGTGTAATTTCATGCACTTAATTAATTAACTCATTAATATCTTCTGTAAAGTGTAATTTCATGCACTAAATTATTAATTAATTAATTAATATCTATTGTTTATGTGCATGACTTTGAAATTGTTACCAAGTACCTTTTGTATGCACAAAAATTTATGCTTCACTTTGTATTTACTTGGTAAAATTGAAAGCTAGTGGTTTGGCTTGTTACCGTAAACAGTTAGATAGTCCATCTAACTAATTAGGTGAGTCCACATACCTCATCCAAATTATATTTTGAAATGCATTAGAGTCCAATGCTTCCATTGTTGGGAGGTATGATGAGGACATCTAGGCATATTATTTTATTATAATTATTCATGTAAAATGTGAGCATGAACCTTAGCTCACGTTAGTTTTCTAGAAACCTATGTTAGTTTCTAGATTTTTAGGCTAATAGCTTACATTAGTAAGTTGTTAAGCCTAATTTATTTAGTTGTTAGACAATTAGCTCAAGTTAGCTAATTGTTAGTTTATTTTGGGCTAAATACCATTTGATCTTCCTGAGATAGCATTTCACGTGCAATTTGGAGGATCTTCATATATTGTAATATTGGCATCTCGAATGCCTATATAAACTTACAATTAAATAAAATTTATAAGTTGGAGTTTAACACCTTATCACCATCTATCATACCTTAACACCTTCCATTACTTTATCCAAATCCCCCATTTGTGTTAGCTTTTGAAGCTTTAATACTTAATGTAAATCACCACAATAAAATAATCACATGATATAATATAATGAATCAAATAATAATTCATAAACAATAATACTCATAGAATAATCATATAAACATGCTCACAATATTATTGGGACTGAAAGAGATGATTTTTTTATGGACTTCATGAGTATAAATAATACAAGAGGCAGGTGACACATGTCACCAAGATAAACCCAAAAATTCCAAGTGTCAAGGATACATGTCATGGGTAAAGCGTTAGGGGTAAAGTACACATTAATTTTAACATTCCTCCTTAATGTGTACTTTCCAAAAAATAGGTAAGTCAACATTAGAGACATTCCCCCTTAATGTTGAATTTTTTAAAATATTCTAACATCCCTCTTATTACATTATTTGGAATAATGTCTAGGCTCATGTTCTTGGCTCTTGGCTCTTCAACTATGAACAATGATTCTAGATCTACGGTGTATACATCTAGGTCTATTGCCTCAGGGTCAGCATCTCTTTGGTTTGTTGCCTCTATAGGTCAGCCTTGTCTTAGTACCTCAGGGTCAACCTCTTTTGGGTATGTTGCCTTTGTAGGTTACTAACTAGGTTCACCATGAATATCATCCCCCCTCATGGTAAATATTTATCTAGAAGGTGTTAGACTTTGTTGAAATTTGATCATACCAAAAATACACATTAATACAAAAGAAATATGACCCATATGTGAGTTTTTATCTCTACCAAAAATGCACTCCAAAATTACAATAAATTGATCCATAAACTAAAATCAAATAAAAAAGATAGAAAAGAATCTTTTGAAGTATCTATGTTTATAGTCTTTAGAAGTTGATCTGAAGTGTCTTCAAGAAATAATCTTCAGATAGAGTCTAGGGTGTCAAAAAAAATTAGACCCTAGAGTGGTAGGTGCCCTTATGGTGACCTCATCCTACTAAAATACATGGATAATGAGTCGCTACATCCGACATGTGCTATAGATAATGTGACTATATACTAGGATCACTTACAATTGCCTTGGAGTATCGGGTTCAACAGAGAGTGCAATCCATATTACAACAAAATTTGAGGCCCAAAAAATCATATCAAACCACCTCAAAACTCAAAATAGACATCTCCATTGTGTTCGTATTAGAAAAACCTTTTTGATGAGTATAAATACCCCTATGTTTGGATCTGAATAGGGCCTTCATTTATGAAAAAACAACAACATGCTTCACATCAGGATTCTAGAATATTTCTAGCATAAAAGAATATTCTCCTTGGAATATTCTTGGCATCTCTCTCTGGTGGGAAAAAAACACTTTTCAAAATATTCCAGAATTTTCCTTTGGAATAATTACATGGCTGAAAAATTTATGTGACCATGTGAGGCCCTTCCATGCTCTACGTGGAATTTTTTTTTTTTAAATGATGCATTTTAAAGAAAAACTTGGCCGGCCATGTAAAAATTTATTTAAGTGGTCGTCAAGTGCGAACATCAACCACACGCTAAACCACACCAAGTTTCTAACATGCATACCATTTTTTTTTTAAAATGCACACATGAAATTTTTAAATAAAATATGGAACCCTCAGATCATGGGCAAATAGTTCCTGTGTTCCAACTATGGGAATTATCTCCAATGTTAAAAAAAATTCTGTCAGATACTCTATCAATGTGCACCAAGATCAGTGCATGCATGGATTTGAAATGCAAGCTTAGCTTATTATCAAATCTTAAATATCTCCAACATGGGTAAGGCAAGTGGCAGCAAAGGGGCCCAGGTTGATGCCACACATGGACATTGAAACTATTGCTATGTCACTGATCTACTTGAATGTGAAAGAGTGGACTATGTTTTTCTATGCACTGAATGAGAACTACAGTGGTGGATCTAGTGATGGGCACATCAAATAGATAAATCATAGAAAAATGGTTGTGCGATCGTTTACAAAAGTTGAATGGCAACAATGATGCATGATGAGCACCAAATATGCTCATTTTTATGGATGTTTCAAAGGGGTATTATATGGCATATTTAACACTAGAAATACATTTTTGTATAATTTTTGCATATATTTAATAGAAAATGAAGTATTATTCTTGACTGGTGTATTTAGTGGAAAATGCACATAGATGCAGGTAGTGATAGACAAGTGCCTATATCTCAACGATAGGCAAGCACCTATATCCCAGCATCTGTATCCTAGCGACAGACAAGTGCTTGTATACCAGTGATAGGTAGATACTTGTATCCCAATGCTTGTATGTCAATGATAGGTTGTCGCCTATATCTCGATGCCTGTATCCTAGTGTAGGTAGGTGCCTATGTCCAATGGAAATATATGATATATATTCAAACATTGATTGATTGACCAATTCAATGTTGATCGATTGATCAATTCAATGTTGACCAATTGACCATACATTTTTTAAGGAAGTTGTTACAAAAATATAAGGAATAATTATTATTACCTATGCATGATTAAAGGCAACTTATTAATAAAGCTATTCATGAATAAAAATTAAACAACCATACTTTTAATAGAAGAAAATAAAAATTGTATGCAAAATAGCCACAGCAAATCACGTCGCATGATTAAAATAGAACAAGCTATTTTTATGACAGAATTGGTTGCATTTCATATAAGAACGTAGGCCATTCTTGAGAGGACCAATTCTGAATCTCCAAGTGTACTGCATAATTTATAAATAAAGTTACTAAGTGTTCTTTTATTTACGTGGATTAAGAGTGTAAATTTTACGTAGTCAATTGGGTGGACCATCTGCGAGAGCTTGGGCCCACTCCAAGCAGTAATCCTTCCCTATTTGTTATATTTTTGCTTTATTATTTTTTGCATTTATTTCTTGATTTATTTATTTCTACAAATTTATTACTTTATTTACTTTTGCAAGTGTGAATTTTCTGCTCTATTCATTTCTAAAAGTGTGTTAACATTCTTATAATTTCCTTTCACTAATACATTTATTTTTAGTTGTGTGCTTATTTTTAGTTATTTTAAAATTGTAGTTTATTTATTTATTTTCCTGCAGTTAGTTTTATTGGGTTTGGATGAACTAAAAATACACAAAAAACTCCCCCAACCAAACCAATAGGTATAAAAGGGACTCATTCCCCACACTATATGCATATACTATGCATGGCACTCACAAGTTTACGAACTACCGGGTTGATAATTAATGAAAAATAAATGACTATTTTCATAACATAATTTTTGCTTACCATTTTGGCATTGTTATCGAGGAATTTCAAAATTGTAGTGTTATGATCCATATGTTAGTTAGTTTGAAAAAAGCATTCATATTACCTTATTTGTAGTTCCCCTACCTAAGAAGCATGAGTCCAATAGAGGCCTAGAAAATCCAACAAATAATTTATCAAAAAAATAGAAAACACCTCAGAGTCACAAGCTCAGAATATTCTGGAAAATATATCAAAGAGAAAATCCCTTCGACTTGAGTGATCTTCGCACGAAAAATAATTATACAAAATAATTTAGTGACCAGGCTGACATCAATGGGGAGAATTCAACAACTATTTCCAAAATTATTCTAAGAGAAAATAAAAACTACCAACACAAGGAATAAAAACAATAACCTCCATAGTAAAAATAAAAATAGGAACATTGCTTGAAGGTATGCAGAGTAATATTTTATCTCTTGCTTTACAATCAAACACATTTCAGAAGAAAAAGCAAGAAACTGCAACAACATTTGTCTTTTTCTTCCTGAGGTGTAGAAAAACCATGAAAAAAATAAATGTTCTAAAAATAAAGTGGAAGTCTATGGAAATTGTTGCCTGGATCATAAGACTAAGTTGTGTATAAAAATAACAAAAGAAGATCCAAAAGAAGTAGAAACTTACTTCATGGATTTACTTCCACAAGCACAACCATCAGAACATCCCAACTTACTAGCCCCAACTATTACAATGCCAAAATAGTTGCCGACACAACTAGAGTTGAATCCTGGTGGTAACAATTTAAATTCACCAGCTTATCAGGTAGTTATAGGAATGAACCCGATGTACCATAGTAGTATAGAAGCAGAAAAAAATGGTGTTGAGTAATAAAATATTAAAGGACTTCCACCGTATCTCAAAAGGTGATAGAAATTAGAAAAATGACACAACCTGAGTTTGATTTTATAGAACAGTTAAAAATTTTACTGTTACCATTTCTCAAACTATCAGGGAAGTGTTGATTTACACTGAATTTATTAGGTATTTAAGCCTCAAAAATTGAGACAAAAACCACAACCAACAAAAATGAAAGTGATAGGTCAACACGTTGATTTAATATTAAACAAAACCTATCTGGATCTAAGAAGCCCAATTTTAACGATGAAAATTGTAGGCTTAACATTACCCAACACTTCGGTAAATTTTAACGTTGAAATTAGTTGTAGAAAAAGAAAAATGACATTAAAAAAAATCTATAAAAACATAGTCATTTGCCTACCTGCATAATCTGCCAATGATTTGGAAAAATATGATTTTGAGGTCATCCAAGAAGATTCTCTTTCGATGCTACAACGTATCATAGAACTGGATAAAGAAGGGGATGGGACAAATGAAGACTTAGTCATATCAATTTTTTTATACAGACTAAGATCTTATCACAAGCCCCAAATTCTAGAGGCTAGCTCAATTGTAGGTATGAGGAAACCCCACCTTCAATACTTTTACCAATAACACGATGAACGCTATTATAGCATTCAATATAAAAATAAAAAGTAAAACAAATATAAATAAATAAATAGAATTTATTATTTGTTAACACCATTAGTTTAGGTTTTTCTTTTTTATTTTATTATATTTTGTAGGACAACATGAGGTAACCAAGGTAACAAGGCCTACAAGCGTCACTCCATCTTGTTTTCCTCGAAAAAATAGAAAAAAAAATCATGTAGAATAAAAAATTGGGTATGAATATTTTGTGAAGGGAATTGTAAAGGTAGTCAATAACAACACACAAAGAAGTACAATATAATTATTGACCCACATAGACCAGGTCCCTAAAGCTTCAAATTGATGGTAGTGGCATAATATTAACAGTCAACATGCACCATTTACAACCTTACCATGTGCCTCACATTTGTGAGATTGAATCAAACACAGGCATGGGGGAGACCCCATATTTCAATACCATATCAAAAATTTACCGAATACATATGTACATCGTTGAATAAAAAAAAAGATTAAAAAATTAAAAAATAAATATTTGTGAAAAATAAATAAAATAGGGAAAGAATAAATATACGTGAAAAAAAGAGACAAGAAAAAAATAAAAAAGATTATGAGGAAAAGAGGCATGGAACCTATTTTTCTTAGCATAGCTTTTCTTTTATTTGTGTTTTTATATTGTATGATTATGTGCCCTGAATGCAATATGCAGGTATCCTGGGTAACCTAGGCCTATCAAGCATAGGCCACAATTCTTGTTTTTCTTTTTACTTATATTTTATGTGTTTATTTTTGTAGGACACATAACCCTAAATGCAATCTATAGGCAACCATGTCAAACTAGGTCTATCAGGAACATGCCCACGGTACCTTGTATTTTTTTCACTTTCTAAGAGTGTAGTGATGCATAAAAAGGTACCTATTTACCACTAGGAATGTGATGCCTACATTCAGACCAGTGCAAAGGTGTCGTCTTTCCACATGGAGGAAGACACCAATATGCGGGCCACCACATAGGTGTTTATCTTATACCAAGAGAAGTGAGACCCATATTCAAAAAAAAAATAGGTGCCTAGTTCTTAGTAGGAGAGCGACACCTATATCTAATAGCAACAATGCTTCCTTCCCACCAAGAGGGTAGCACTTGTATCCAAAGTAGTCAAGGTGTCTATTTTCATCATGGAAATGACGCCTATTTTTATGATAAAACAATATCCATAGGTGCCTATTTTCCATCAAAAAGGTGGTGCCTATATTCATGAGAACACGATGATATCTATTTTTTGGCAGATGGAGTATGCTTATTTTTTAGTTGCTGATAATAAATTATGTGTACTCCCAGGATGATAATAATAGAGGACAACCACAACCAAGTTCTAATAGGGAAGTATGTCTTCTCATGCAAGTTAATTAATATTTTTTATTTTTAGCATGAGACCTCAAAACTCAAATGTATGCAGTACCCAAGAAATAAAATAAAAATAGTAAAAAAAATTAGAGCCACATCACCTTCGATGGATCACATAGCATATGGAAGAGCACAAATCACCGATTTGCTACAATGCATCGATCAACCAATTATGTAGTACCACATAATGTCATATGTATTAATAATCTATGAAAACTCACCCAGGTATGTACTAAGTTTTTTGTTAATTTTGTACATAGTTATTATAAAATATATCTTTGTGTTAAATATCAAAACAAGCCCATGTTTTTATCGTTCATTCATGTAATCCCACATCAACAATCAACGACATGGCATTGGGCATGAGAATAATTTCAATCGATATCACTACACCCAAGCACACATTTCTAATAAAAATATAATTGCTTGGGTGAAGTCATATTATTTAAATAGTGGGAGGAATCACCGACATGGTATTAGCCAAAGGTGTTGTTGTATATATATATATATAAGAGAAGAAAAAAAATGAAAGAAAAACAAACAAAAAAAAAGGAAATAAAAAAAAGAATAGATAAATGAGTGCAACAACCATGGAAGGACAATCTACAACTATACCCCAAAAAAAATATGAGCCTGTTGATTTCACAATAGTAATGGGTGAGTACAAGAGAAAAAAATGTTGAGTCTATGATTTGGTTAGAATATTGCAATTGGTGGATTAGGGAGCAAGTAAAAAAAGGAGGGTCAAACCATATGCATATGTCCAGCAACCAAGACCTAGGTTAAAAAGAAAATGCTGACCAGACTCACACAGATTCTACGTGGTCACACACAAAAAATGCTAACCATACTCTGTCGTGAGATTTTGAAGGCTCAAAAGAAGAAAAACAACCCGAAGGAAACATCAGCAGGCCAGGATTTTAGCATGGTTGGAGCCTTGAGAAATTAGGAATATTTCTATGATAATGGGCTAAAGTAGAGTTTTAAAATGGACAAGTTACTCCTGGTTAGGGTTATGCATAAGGGGTTGGACTCAAAATATAATTGTAAAAATATGACTAATCCTAATAAAAATCAAGGTGAATCCTAAGAAAATCAAATTGAGCATCTTCATACCAAAATTTAGGGTATTTGAAGCCCTAAAATATAAGTTCAACTTTTGGGCCACTTTTGACCTAATAAATCATCTTATAACTTCATAAAAAACACCACCATTAGATCATGCTTAAAAAGAGCTTTCCAACTAGTACAATATACCTATGTTTGGATATATATTGTGGCAAATTGACCCTAAAAAATATTGATCCTAAAAATTTAGGTGAATGGGCTGACGTCAAGGATCCTCATATTCTACTATAGTCCAATAAGTTGGTCATCCAAAAGCTAAATATTTCCTAGCTACCTAGTTTGTTGGTAAATCAATCATAAAATCATTCTACTACTACCCAATCAGGTGGTTAGCCAACAACTAAACATTTCCTAGCTGCCCAGTATACTGGTGAGTCTGCAAAATATTTTGCTACTACTCAGTCAGTTGGTTAGGCAACAGTTGAATATTTCAATAAATGCCTAGTTTTTTGGAGAGTCAAAAAAACATTCTAGTGTTACCTAGTCAACTGGTTAGACAATAATTGAATATTTCATAAATACCTAGCCCATTGGTGAGTCAGCAGAACATTCTGCTATTGCCTAGTCAGTTGGTCAAAGATTGACCATTTCATAGCTACTCAGTCAGTTGATCATCGAGCAATTAAAAATTTTATTGTTGAATTTTTTGGACATCCAAGTGCAGAACAACCCATGGTTGAACAACACAAACCAAAAGTAGAACCATCCATAACATAATATAATGGGGAATGTGACATGAGAACATATTAAAGATTCAACATGGGGGCATGATGAGCACCAAAAATTCTCATTTTTATGCATGTTTTAAAGGGCTATTATATGGCATATTTAACACTAGAAATGTATTTTTGTATAATTATTACATATATTTAATAGAAAATAAAGTATTATGCTTGATTACTATTTTAGTGGAAAATGTGTGTAGATGCAGATTTTTACTACTAATTTGGCATTTTCGAGTCAACCTCCCATTCAGACATGGTAGTGTACGAAGATATCTTGAAGAGAACTACAATGAATGGCAGAAGTAGGTGTCTGTATTCTAGCGATAGGTAGGTGTCTGCATCTCAACGATAGGAAGACACCTATATCTCGATGTCTGTATCCCAACGATAACCAAGTGTCTGTATCCCAATGACATGCAGACACTTGTATCCCAATTCTTGTGTGTCAACAATAGGTAGGTTCCTATATCCCGACACTTATATCCTAGCATAGGCAGGCACCTACATCTAGCAGGAATATAGGAGCTATATTCAAACGTTGACCTATTGATCAATTCAATGTTGATCGATTGACCAATTCAATGTTGATCGATTGACCAATTGACCATGCAATTTTTAAGGAAGTTGTTGCAAAAAGATAAGGAAGAATCATTCTTACCTATGCATGATTAAAGACCACTCTATTAATAAATCTATGCATAATTAAAATTAAATGGCCATGCTTTTTATAGAAGAAAATAACAACTGTATGTGAAACAGTGTAGCATATCACATCACATGATTAAAATAGAAAAAAACTATTTTTGTAACGGGATTGGCTACGATCTATATAAGAACACAAGTCATTCTTGAGAGGACCAATTCTAAATCTCCAAGTGTATTGCATAATTTATAAATAAATTTTTTGAGTGTTCTTTTATTTGCATGGATTAAGAGTGTGACTTTTACATAGTCAATCGGGTGGACCTTCTGTGGGAGCTTGGGCCTTCTCCAAGCAATAATCCTCCCCTATTTATTTCATTTTTGCTTTATTATTTTGTACATTTATTTCCTACTTTATTTATTTTTGTAAATTTATTGCTCTATTTATTTTTGTAAGTGTGAATTTCCTGCTTTATTCATTTTTGCAAGTGTGTTTAGATTCTTTCAATTTCCATCTAGTTGTGTGCTTATTTCTAGTTATTTTAAAATTGTAATTTATTTATTTGTTTTCTTGCACTTAGTTTTATTGGGTTTGTTTAAACTAAAAATACACGAATAAATACCCCACCAAACCAATAGGTACAAAGGGATTCATTCCCCACACTATAGGCATATACTATGTGTGGCACTCACAAGTTTGAGTACTATCAGATTGATAATTAATAGAAGGGAAATGATTGTTTTCATAACATAATGTTTGCTTACCAACACATAGTTTTGACGTGGAAAAAATGTCAACGTCCATTGAGGGTTTTCATCGATGTTGGCCTCCACTCTAAAATATGAGTTTCTCCCAAAATAGTGCCATGAAATTTATTGGCAGTTTTGCAAGGAGGTGACATAGATGCAGAAAAATTTTCCTTCATTTCAAGGCTTTGGTAGACCAAGTACAAGATTTGTTATTTAATATGAGTCATCCACCATTTTAGCAGCCTTGATAGAGCTCTCTTTTAAAAAAAAAAAATACATATTAAAACATTTCTACCTCATAGAAATCATACTCATTATATGAAAACTTTGGGAGACAACTCAAAAAACCTAAATCAACACTCGATTGGAATTGCTTGCACATGAAAATAGTAAGAAACAATAAAATGCAATTTGCAGACCAATGTATTATAATTTTTTATTCATCGATGGATGCGTGGAGGCTCATTTCGTTGAAAATCAAGCTTCTATTGTGTCGATCTAAGAAAAATATGCCTCTGTTGTATTGATTAATTATAGTCATTTGTTTTTCACCTCGACCTTTGCCATGGCCATTTGAACGAGCTTCGGCCCTCCTACAACTATAAACCATAATATTTTATCAGCATCCTCAACATCTCTGTTTGACACCACAATCTCTTTCCATAGTCTGCGAAACCTTCATGCCAAAAACATTGAATCTACGTAATCCACTTGCAGATTTGAAAATAAGTTGTGTTTGCATTTTAAATTTGTGCATGCACTGATCCTGGTGCTCATTGACAGAGTATCTAATGGAAAATTTTATAATGCTTGGGCCTGAAAGAGATGATATTTTCAATGACTTCATTAGTATAAATAATACAAGAGGTAGGTGACACATGTCATCAAGCTAAACCTAGAAATGACAAGTGTCAAGGATACATGTCATGGGTAAAGCAATAGGGATAAATTACACATTAATTTTAACAAATATTGGACATGAAAAATACTAAAAATGCTATTGAATAAAGGTATACTAATGCAAGCATTAAGCTTTGCACATTTAAATGTAATTACAATACTTTGTCAAAAATATATAATTATATGTGAATTTTCATATGTTGCACACTTGCCTTCACTCTTCTTTACAACTCTTCACTTTCCTATTCTAAGGACACATGTGCACTCTTACATATTAGACACTTGTGCACATTTACAGTCATAAAACTTGCACACATATTTACAAGACACTTGTGCATTTCCTACACATTATTACATTACATAAAATATTAACTCACTCACTAATCTAAAACACAATCCTAATCGGGGAGGGGTGAGGGACCTGCTCCCTCTCCCTGCTCCCCTTTCCCTGGTTCTTTCCCAGTCCCTGATTCATCCCAGGTCATCCCACTTTGGGAATGGTTTGTAGCAAATGATCTCCTTGGGGGGAGATCCTTGCCCACTTTTTTCTCCTTTCCTAGTAGTTTTTTGGGTTTCCTTGTTTGAATCCCGGGCCTGGTGCTTCCCAGGGATCCTCTGGGGTTTCCTGTATGTTCCTAGGGTCCTCTTATTGATATCCCTTAAGCTTTTACTTAGGGTTTTTTTCAGGTTTTTACTGGGATCCGATTTCTAGGGCTTTCACTTCATGGTGCATCCCGTGAGGTTCTCTCTTCATCAAGGTTGGTTTGGTGGGGCCAGTTTCCTCTTTGCTCATGTTTTCTCTCTAGGATGCCATTGGTTGTTGGTGGTCTCATCCCTTTGGGTGGGACCATGTTTGTTTTCCTATTCAAAGGCTTATTTTTGCTGGATCTGCTGCTTCGTGGCTGCTTTGAGCATTTGCATGGCCTTGAGGGGGCCTCTTCCTATGCTTGAGTTGTTCCCAGCCCCAGTCACAGTTTCCTAAAGTTGTTTGTGTAAGGATGGGGATTGTTGGTCCTTTTTGCTGGGGTTATTTGGGTTTTCTACTACATATCTTGATCTTGGAGGTATTGGTGATCTATGCATGCAGACCCCTAGATCCCTCAGTTTAGGTTTTCATGGATCCCATCTTTGTTTCTGTTGTTGCTTTCTTCCTGGGCTTCACAGGTTTTCGTTTTAATTTTTGTTCGAGGGATTCTTCTTTCTAGTCCTTCTTCTTGGTGGACTCTCAGAGATTTTTCTTGGCCTTGGGGGGGGCCTTTTCTTGGTCTTGAGTTGTTCCTAGTCCCAGTTCCTCTTCCTTGGAACTGCTCGTGAGTAAGGATGGTGGATCCCTGGTCGTTTGACCTATTGTAAAATGGTTTTGGGATCCTTTCAAAACCCGATTTTTATATAATTTTTACCTACCAAAAAAAAAACACAATCCTAATCTAGTATTTACAATAATGTACCAAGGTGGTACATTGACATGTACCAAATAATGTAATATTCTCCGACATGCCCCTATATTATATTATTTGGTTATTGAAGACTTTAGTCTTCAATATAGTCTTTGTGAGATCATAATTAATCCATTTTATTTTCCTTAGTTCTCTGGATGACTTTGATTCTTTTTATTCAAAAATTCCATACTTGAATCCACTATTAGTAGATTCTTCAAAAATAAGAACTTGAAAAAGGCAATTCAATCTGAATATTAATGCTTTTTCAAATCTTCTAAAGTCCTTGTCCTTGTAGTAGCAGAAAATAGATGAGTGATATTTTATTCCACAATTTTTACATGGATGAAGATTCCAAAATTATGCATTTTCATGACCAATCCTATCGCAATAAGTACATATTTAAGGTATTTTCACTAGTTCGTTAATTTATTTTGGAGTTTCAAATTCATTTGTTTTCTTGATAAAATAGTATAACCACTTATGTATAACTAAAACTATTCTATCTTTATTTTCTTTGTATATATGTTGTAGATGATGAAGATCTTCAACATTTCTAGAAAACTTTGTTTTTGAGGTTGGCTTTATAGTAACAAAATCCAATGGTATGTCTACTTGATTATTTTAAAATATTATTGAATCCTCAATTGTATCTCTAAGCCATTTTGGTTTTTTTATGAAATAAATCTTCACTATTTTCATTGAATGTATTCTTAATAATTTCATCCATTTTTCTCAATCAATTTTCTTTGAAGTTGTCTACCTTATATCTCCCTAGGTTTTGAATAATAAATTCTAAGTTTCTAAAAATTTTAAAAATCTATGAAGTAGAATCTCTTATGTCTCCCTAATTTGTTAGCATTAATATTTCATTATTCGCAAAACTATCGCTCGTAGGCGATCTCTGATTTCGTTGATTAACCAACTAGTTGGTTAATCAACTGCATTGTAATTCTTTATATTGAAATCAATGAGAATGAGAAAGTGCTTCGTCAAGTTCTATATGGCATCAGAGCCACGGACGCAGGCAACGATACTGGCGGACTGGCGGACCGAAGACAAGGCGGACGACGCGGACGAGACGACACGGACGCGGACCGACAACAGACAACCCACAAACTAGACGATGCAGACGGATAGACCTGACAACAGACAGCCACGGACGGATGACACAGACTAGTGGACAGACTGGCAAACCTGACAACAGACAGCCATAGACGGACGACACAGAAAGCCGGACGACAAACTAACAGAACACGTAGACCGAGGATGGCAGATCGGGGTGGTTCATGGATCGGAGTGTTTCGACGGAGGCTGTGGAGGCAAAAGGGAGGGGGTGGTTGCCCGAAGGCAACCGAAAGCTTTTTTGCTTTCAACAGTTTTTAAACCCTCCCACAGTGGCCGCATAGGCCATGTGGGATTAAGTTTTTTTCTTCCTTCTCCGCCCTCCAAGCGGATAAAATCGGCGTGGCTCCTGGTTTATTTCATCGGGGTCTTCGGCTCCCGTGGTTGGTATGGTCCTTGTTTGGCGACAGGTTGTGGTTTCGAAACCCGTCGGGGAAATTTTGGCGGATGTTTTTTTTTTACGCTTGTGCCTTGTTGACGCCCGAATGGTCGAGTTGACGCCCGACACGGACGTTTGACGATCGGCTTCTATTTTTGACGCCTGAAAGGGGCAAATGATGGCAGTGACGCACAGTTGACGGTGGTGAAGCACCGTTGACGCCAAAAAGGTGTCATTCAAGCACAACAAACCCATCTTGATGCCTTGAAGGCTCCCATTTTCTATTTTTTGGGGTTTTCAGGTATTTTTTTACCCATTCTTATCTATTTTGCAATTTGAAGGGGGGACTTCACATGATTTCACTTGCAAAATTGTCAGATAAAGGGGGGAATGTGTAATAGGAGTTATAATTTGTGGGCATTTATGATTGTTTTTTTTTGCATTTAAATACACTGTTTTCTTGCATTCACAATCATAAATTAAACAAAATATAAGACCCCAAATTTATACCCTATTTGTGCAATTTATTGCACAGCAGCGTTCGGTATTTGAGATACCTCTGGTCCACACTTACAGGTAATGTTGTCGTGCTTTGGACTACTGTATTCGCCGCCTAATATAGCTGCAACAACGACGTCTGAGCTTGTTCTCTATAAATCATCGGGGAGAAATAAGGCAAACCTGTTTTTGTTTTTTTTCCACTTCATACCCACATCGTGATTGTTGTTAGGCGTAAATCCTGACGAAAGTTTTTTCCAAAGTGTTTAGGGGAAGTTACGCCCCACGCATGCGGAATAAAACTTTCTATGGTAGGTGTCATTAACAACACGATGCCCTTTCAGTATCGCCTATGTTCAATATATTGTGCTTCTCATATGTACTTATAGTCTCCCTCACGTAAGGGCGAGTACATATTGAGTAGTATACTGTTCATATATACCTATAGTTTCCCTCACGTAAGGGCGGGTGTATATTGAATGGTTACAGTATAAAGATCTGACAGGTATAAAGAAAGGGAGACCAATTGGTGATATAAGGAACCTTCATAATGGCCACAATTCATAAGTATCTCTCAGATTCACAATTGTTGAAAGGTCCTAACTTTGTTCCATGGAAGACAAAGATGAAAGCCATACTTCAGTTGGAAGATTTATGGGAGGTAGTGACTGGCACTGAAAAACGTCCTCAAACAGCAAGAATAGATCAAGATGCTTGGGATAAGAAAGACAAGAAGAGTCTCGTATTTATCTTGCTTGCTACTACAGATGAGGTGCAACCTCATATTTGTGATGCAAAAACTAGTAAGATAGCCTGGGATGCCCTGATCACAGTTTATGAAGGCAAAAATCAATCCTCTATTCTTCATCTTCAAACTCAACTACATAATCTCAGTATGAGTTCTGGAGAAACAGTTGACATATTCCTTTGCAGAGTGGCAGACTTGAAAGCAAAATTGAATGCTATGGGAAAACCTGTGGATGATGATGTCTTGAATTCTGTTATCTTGAGAGCATTACCAAGTTCCTACAAGATGTTGATCACTTCTCTCAATGTTTCTGGTAGACAAGTCTCATTTGTGGAACTGGTAAACTTGCTTCAAACTGAGGAGGCAACTCAGGTCCAGAAAGATGATATGCCCGATAATGCTCTCTCCACACAACAAAGTGGTAAAAAGCAAGGTCAGTTTCAAAAAGGAGGTGCTTCTTCCAAAGGAAAAGGGAAGCAATCTCAGCAACAAGATACAAAATATTGCAAAATTTGTGACATGAATAACCATGACACCAACAGGTGTTGGTTCAAAAACAAGCAACCAAATGACAGAGGTCCACACAAGAAGGGCAAGAACAAGAAAAAATACAATAAGCATAAGCAATCTAAAGGCCATGTTGCTTATGCTGAATCCAACTCGAGACTCAAATTCTCCCGAGTCCGATTCGGATTCTGACTACGAAAGAGCACACAAGGTGCTCATGACTCATACTTCGTCTTCCCAGGTAGATGTTGTATGGTATATTGATTCAGGAGCTAGCAAACACATGACTGGGGATAAATCCTGGTTTGATACTTTTGTGGCGAAAGAGGGTAAGCCAGTCACAATTGCTGACAATCAGGTATATCAAGTACAAGGAGAAGGGGATATTTTTGTGTCTCTTCCTGATGGTAATTGTCAGATTGAAAAGGTTCTCTATGTTCCTGGCTTAGCCAATAATCTGCTATCAGTCACACAAATGTTGGATAGAAACATGGAAGTCGTGTTTCGCATTGTCAATGGCAAGAAGAGATGTTTTATCACACACAGTGGTAAACATGTTGCAACCGGCTCTTACAAACATGGCTTGTTTATTCTCGATGCTATTTCCACTCCACATATTGCTTTGGCTGCAACTACAAAGGAGGCCACCTCTCTCTGGCATCGACGTTATGGGCATCTCAGTTCTGGATATTTGCTTGAATTACACAAATATGGGTTGGTGAAAGGTCTTCCACCCCTCTCATCTATCTTACCAGTTTGCTCGGATTGCTTAGCAGGGAAGCAACATCGAGTGCCTTTTGAAGCAAGCTCCTCTCGAGCTGCAAAACCTTTAGAGCTGGTACATACCGATCTGTGTGGTCCTATGCCAACCAGATATGGTGGGAAAAAGTATTTTCAACTATTCGTTGATGATTACTCACGGAAGATGTGGGTTTTCTTTCTTCAGTTGAAATCAGAAGCGTTTCTCTACTTTCAACAGTTCAAGAAATTTGTTGAGAAGGAGTCGGGATGTTTGATCAAAACCCTCCGCTCAGATCGAGGGGGGGAATACACCTCTGAAGAGTTTTCAGAGTATCTTAAAAAACATGGGATCAAAAGACAACTGACTACAGCCTATACACCTCAGCAGAATGGAGTTGCAAAAAGAAGAAATCGTTCCATTATGGAAATGGTTCGATGTATGCTAAAAGGAGCACATCTTGAGGATCAATATTGGGCAGAAGTAGTAAACACGGCATCATACCTCCTAAATAGAGCACCCACTAGAGCTCTACAAGGGAAGACTCCACAAGGAGCATGGAGTGGTAAGAAACCTTCCATTGCTCATCTGAAGGTGTTTGGATGTAAAGCATTCATGCACATTCCAAAACAGAAAAGGAGGAAGCTGGATGAGAAAACCCTGCAGTGTATCTTTCTTGGCTATGATGAGTACTCAAAAGGTTATCGATTGATTGATCCTAAAACCAAGAAGACACATGTAAGTAGAGATGTTATATTTGATGAAGCTCTCACATCAAAAGACACATCCACAACTGTATACCTAGATGAAGAAGAGCCTAAGAAGGAGGTTCAACTTCCACAGCAAAAACAGAAAGTTCCAAAATGGTATACTAGCACATTGAGAGATGCTAAGTTGAAATCCCTTCGAGATCTATCTCTTGATAGACCATGTACTCGTAGTATGACTCAACAGATGAGAGCAGAAGAATCTACTTCAGAGGTTGACGAACTTTGTCAACACTTTGATGATTTGTCAGTGGGTATAGAAAATGATAGAGAGGAAGATAAGGATGGAGAAAAAATTTATATGTCTACATTGAATACAAACGAACCCACAACGGTTCAATCTGCACTTGATGAACCACAGTGGAAAGAGGCCATGGATGTAGAACATCAATCTCTCCTTAAAAATAATACTTGGAAGTTAGTCAATCTGCCAACAGGAAAGAAACCCATAGGCTGCAAATGGGTGTTCAAAGTGAAGTATAAGGCAGATGGGTCTATTGATAAGCATAAAGCCCGGCTTGTTGCAAAGGGATATGCTCAGAAAGAAGGCATAGATTATGAAGAGACTTTTGCCCCTACTGCAAAAATGACTACCATTCATGTACTTTGTGCCATGGGAGCTCAGTTTGGGTGGAAATTACATCAGATGGATGTTAAAAGTGCCTTCTTGAATGGTGACTTACAAGAAGAAGTATACATGACTCAACCAGAAGGATTTGTGGTCAAAGGGGAAGAACAAAAAGTATGCAAATTGATCAAATCCTTGTATGGGCTAAAACAAGCTCCTCGAGCTTGGTATATCAAGATAGACAGTCACCTTGTGCAGCATGGATTCGAAAGAAGTCCTTCAGATGCAAATCTCTATATCAAGAAAAATGGTTTTGATATAGTGATTCTTGTACTTTACGTAGATGATCTGATCATTACAGGAAGCTCAGAAAGTATGATTGGCTTAGTGAAAAATGACTTGAAGCAATCATTTGAAATGACAGATCTAGGACTTCTGCACTATTGTCTTGGTTTAGAATTTACTCAAGAACAATTTCATATTCGAGTAACACAAAAAAAATATGCCAAGACTTTAGTAGAAAAATATCGGATGACTAATTGTAAGTCCAAAGCAACTCCAATGGAGCAAGGACTTAAGTTATCTCGATATGATGAGTCACCTCAGGTAGATGGAACTCTCTATCGTCAGTTGATTGGGAGTCTCCTATATCTGACAAATACCAGGCCAGATCTCAGTTTTGCTGTGGGATATCTTTCAAGATTCATGCAAGAGCCTAAGATGAGTCACTGGAAAGCAGCAAAAAGAGTTCTTCACTATGTTCGTGGTAGTACAAATTATGGCCTGGAATATAGAAAGAATAATAATTTTTTCTTACTTGGATACACAGACTCAGATTATGCTGGATCTCTTGATGATCGTAAATCCACTTCTGGATATGTTTTTCATCTCGGAGTCTGGACCAATCTCATGGCACGAGTAAGAAACAACATGTGGTTGCTCTATCTTCAACGAAGCGAGAATATCGTGCGACCAGTGAAGCGATCTG
The DNA here is from genome assembly GCA_028583015.1 of Wollemia nobilis. Lineage (NCBI taxonomy): Eukaryota > Viridiplantae > Streptophyta > Pinopsida > Araucariales > Araucariaceae > Wollemia > Wollemia nobilis. The sequence continues at coordinate 23,612,103 of JAQPPZ010017235.1, forward strand.
CGAGATAATGTGGTTAAGTCGCATTCTTACAAACATGGGCCTTCCAAAGAATCTTCCACTTCATTTGTTTTGCGACAATCAAGGTGTTTTGAATCTTGTCAAAAATCCAATTTTTCATGAACGTACCAAACATGTTGATACCAGATGTCATTTTATTCGAGATGAAGTTCCAAAGCACCATATACAACTTCAATACATTCCTACTGATGCGCAAGTTGCAGATATCTTTACCAAAGCACTTGGACGTATCAAATATGAAAAATTTTGAGAAACTATTGGAATTTGCCAATAATGTAATAAGGGGGGATGTTAGCATATGACATATATTGTATGCATTAATATTTCATTATTCGCAAAATTATCGCTCGTAGGCGATCTCTGATTTCGTTGATTAACCAACTAGTTGGTTAATCAACTGCATTGTAATTCTTTATATTGAAATCAATGAGAATGAGAATGTGCTTCGTCAAGTTCTATATAATTGTCTTTGAAACTAAAAAGTAAGAACTTTACAAATTTAATTTTCCTAAATTTGAAGTAGAATTCCTTATCTCTCCAAAGCTAAATAATTTGCAAAAAATCTATAAGCTTTGAATTTCAAAGAAGTATTAAAATAATAATAAAAAAAAATGTTTTTTTTATTTAACTTTAAAAAAATTTATATCTATTCCTACTTATCACTCCAAAACTCTTAACAAATAATTAACAACTTAACTATACTATTAACACACTTATATCTCCAAATAAATCTCAAAAATTAAAACTTAACTTCCAATACTACTTATCACTCCAAAGAACTCAAAAAACAAATTAAAAACTTTATTATGCTAATATTACACTTATCTCTCCAAAATAACTTTAGAAAACAATATAAAAATTAAAATTAAAAAATAAACTTATCACTCCTCCTAACTTTAGATAAATTAAAAAACTAATTTAATTTATCTAGTAAACCCAAATTTTACCTCCTTTGGGTCATGAATCTTTATGACGACTTTGGTGTTGGAATTTTCAAAAATGTTTCATTGTGCTTCTTGAATCGAGCGTGTGAGCACATGATGATGATCTTGCACGGGCCACTACTTGAAACCTTTCAGGATGAGCATTACTAACTTTACCCTTTGCCTTCCTTGCCTCAACGTGTCATCCAGGTAGTTTGTATCTTGTTCTAGTTGGCACTCAATGTTACAATGCTTGCAACATTCAATTGTTTCACTTTCCTTGGCACTCGAACTATCTGCTTGGAAATCAAATATGGCGTTTATTTTTCCAATGCTTGGATTCTACTTTCAATGTCTAAGTGACTTGATTTTTCTAGCTCTTGCACTCTTCCAAAGTTCAAATAATGTTGAGTTTTCAACTAAACTCTTGCACTCCTCCAACATCCAAATTTCACTTGACTTTTGCACTTCCCTCTAGCCATTTTTGTGTGATGCTTCAATGCTCCTTTCGAATTGCAAGGGTTATGCTTTAATTCTATTTTAAAAATACAAGGGTGATGCTTTAATGTTATTTTTAAACTACAAGGGTGATGCTTTCATGTTGGTTTTGAATCTTCTTCATGACTACAAATGGTGATGTTTTACCATTCCCTGTTGGCTGTGATGATGATGCTTCTATGTTGGTGTTTGTCTTGGGTTACGTAGGATTCCAATGCATAGGACTACTCTATGCTTAGCTCGAAGGACTACACTTTTTCACTTCAATTAATGTTGCGTTCTTTACATTTTTGCATGTTGTTCTAATACACTTCTCCTTCTTATTATTATAGGTGCATACATCTAGCTCTCTCACTATGGTGTAGGAGATTTAAATTTTTGATAACACCTTTATCTCCCTTGAAACATTTGTGCTCTAATAACACTGAGATCACTAATTTTTCATTTCTTCTTTGTTGTGCTTAGACATACTTTAAATGCTTAGACTTAGATTATTTTCCTTCAACCTTGCTACTATCTTCAAAGTTATCCTCAACCTACAAACTTAATCTTGCTTCCCTACATAGTATACTTTCTCTTCTTAGCAAAATATGCATGTACTAAGGTTATGCTACCTTCAAAAAATTATGCTTCTCACCTTTGGCCAAATATATCCTCTATTCCACTTTACCTTCCTCTATGCAAACTCTTAAACTATGACCTCAATATCTACTTTTAATAAACTATCATGGACCTCTTTCATATGGGTCTCATTCCCCTATCATCAAACTATAATGGGACCTTCTCCAATGGATCACTTTAATCTATCTTATGGGATTATCATCGAATGACGATGATTATCCTAAATTTAATGTAAGCACTCTTTTTGGAGCTCTTCTTTCTCTGTCTTATTTCTTCTATGGGACCTCTTTCAATGGGTATCCTCTTCCTATCTTCTATCTCAAATCTAAAATTCTTCTAGGACTTTTCTCCTTATGAATCTTTCTTTCTTTATCAATCAAATATGGCCTCTTTTCTATTAGAGCCACTTAACTCTATTATGAACCTCTTTCTCTTAAGGGTGTCAAATATTTGGTTCTCTAAACTCTATCTCTTAATATTGATTTCTTATCTTGGACCAATTTTTCAAGGTCTATAGGACTTGAATCACTGAAACTTTTATTAAGGTCTTTTCCTTAAGACCTGAATTCACTATATCAATATCAAGGTCTATCTTCAAGACTAGGATCAATATTGTAGATTGCCTTCTATTTAGAATAGTTTTTTGGAATAGGTAAACTCAATCTATATTATTAAGGTTAATATCTTAATGATCTAAAACTATCAGGATCTATCTTTGAGACCTAAAACTTTTATAAAGATATATCTTTGAGACCTGAAATTTTTGTTAGTCTACAACTTGAATCAATCCCTGCCTGAGGAAAGCCTTTAGCATTTTAGCACACAAATATGAAAGTCTTATCTATCTGTTATAGGAAGATTCTCAACTTCTAAAGATCAATTTTTGTTGTAGCACTATCTTAGTCTAGCGTTACCTAAGAATCCAATATCAGAAAAGTTAATGATCAACTTTCTTAGTTTGCTCTTCCTACAATCTTCAATATGTACACAATTCAATCAATATTTATTCTCTTTCCTTGAGATAAATATCAATATTAATAGATTCTTGTCTCTTTAATATCTTTTATCAATGTTAGGGTTATCTATTTTCTAAATAATCAACTATCTTCAATTTGATTTCCTAGTCTTCACAGGTTATTCTTCAACCTAGTGCAAAGACTCTAGTTGAGTCATAGTCTTTACAGGTTATTCTTCAACCTTGTGGAAAGACCCTAGCTTATTTGATTTTTGCAACTTAACAAATCCTGTGCAAGAAACCTTGTTGTGGCTCTGATACCACTATTAGCTTTTGAAGCTTTAATACTTAATGTAAATCACCATAGTAAAATAATCATAGGATCTAATATAATGAATCAAATAATAATTCATAAACAACAATACTCATAGAATAATCATATAAACATGCTCACAATATTGGACATGAAAAATACTAAAAATGCTATTGAATAAAGGTCTACTAATGCAAGCATAAAGCTTTGTGCATTCGACTATAATTATAATGCTTTGTCACAAATAAATAGTTGTATGTAACTCTTCATATGTTGCACTCTTGACCTTCACTTTTCTTTACAATTCTTCACTTTCCTTTTCTAAGGATACATGTGCACTCTTACATATTAGACACTTGTACACATTTACACTCATAACACTTGCACACATATTTACATGACACTTGTGCATTTCCTACACATTATTACATTACATTAAATATTTACTCACTCACTAATCTAAGACACAACCCTATTCTAATATTTACAATAATGTACCAAGATGGTACATTGGCATGTACCAAATAATGTAATATTCTCTAACACACCCCTATATTACATTATTTGGTTATTGAAGACTTTAGTCTTCAATATGGTCTTCATCCTTGAGTCTTCAATCAATCTCCAAGTAGCCTTGTTGAATAAGATATCTAATTATCTTACGAGTCAATGTGAGATTATAATTAATCCATTTTCTTTTCATTAGTTCTCTGGATGACTTTCCTTCTTGTTCTTCAGAAATTTTATACATGAATCCACTATTAGTAGATGCTTCAATAATAAGAACTTGAAAAAGATAATCTAATTTGAATATTAATGCTTTTTCAAATCTTCTATAGTACTTGTCCTTGTAGTAGCAAAAAATAGATGAGTGAGATTTTCTTCCACAATATTTACATGGATGAAGATTTTAATAGTATGCTTTTTCATGACCAATCCTATTGCAATAAGTACATATTTAAGGTATTTTCAGTACTTTGTTAATTTATTTTGGAGTTTTGAATTTATTTGTTTTCTTAATAATATAGTATAACCACTTGTGTATAACTAGAACTATTCTATCTTTATTTTATTTGTATATATGTTGTAGATGATGAAGATATTCAACATTTCTAGAAAACTTTATTTTTGAGGTTGGCTTTATAGTAACAAACCCCAATGGTATGTCTACTTGATTATTTTAAAATCTTATTGAGTCCTCAATTGTATCTCTAAGCCATTTTGGTTTTTTATGAAATAAATCTTCACTATTTTCATTGAATGTATTCTTAATAATTTCATCCATTTTTCAATCAATTTCCTTTGAATTTGCCTACCTTATATCTCCCTAGGTTTTGAATAATAAATTCTAAGTTTCTAAAATTTTCAAAAATCTATGAAGTAGAATCCCTTATGTCTCCCTAATTATTTTAGAAACTAGAAAGTAAGAACTTTGTAAATTTAATTTTCCTAAATTTGAAGTAGACTTCCTTATCTCTCCAAAGTTAAATAATTTGCAAAAATTATATAAGCTTTGAATTTCAAAGAAGTATTAAAATAACAAAAAACTTTTAAATGTTTTTTTTTTCTTAACTTAACAAAAAATTATATATATTCCTACTTATCACTATAAAAATCTTAACAAATAATTAACAAATTAACTATACTATTAACACACTTATCTCTCCAATTAAATTTCAAAAATAAAAAATTAACTTCCAATACTACTTATCACTCCAAAGAACTCAAAAAAACAAATTAAAAAAATTATTATGCTAATAACACACTTATCTCTCCAAAATAACTTTAGAAAACTTTATAAAAATAAAAAATAAAAAATAAACTCCTTATCACTCCTAACTTTAGATAAATTAAAAAACTAATTTAATTTATCTAGTAAACCCAAATTTTACCTCCTTAAGGGCATGGCTCTTAATGACAACATTTCACTTCGCTTCTTGACTCAAGCATGTGAGAATGTGATGATGACCTTGCATGGGACACTACTTGAAACCTTTCAAGATGAGTGTTACTAAATTTACCCTTAACCTTCCTTACCTCAATATGGCATCTAGGTAATTTGCATGGTGTTCTAATTGGTGCTCAACATTCCAATGCTTGTAACATTCAACCGTTTCACTTTCCTTGGTACTCAAACTATATGCATGTTGCTTGAATATGGCATTTGGTTTTTCAAGGCTTGGTTTCTACTTTCAATTTCTAAGTGAAATTTTTCCAGCTCTACACTCTTCCAATGTCCAGATAATATTGATTTTTCAACTAAACTATTGCACTCCTCAAATTTCTATATTTCATTTGATTTTTGCACTTTCCTCTGGTTGTTTTTTGTGTGATGCTTCAATGCTCCTTTCGAACTGCAAGGGAGATACTTCAATGTTCTTTTTGAACTACAAGGGTGATGCTTTGATGCTCGTTTTGAAGCTCATTTATAATTTCAAATGGAAATGTTTAGACATTCCTTTTTGGTTGCAATGATGATGCTTCTATGCTGGTGTTTGGCTTGGATTACGTAGGATTCCAATGCATAGGACTACTCTATGCTTAGCTTGAAGGACTACAATTTTTCACTTTAATAATGTTGTATTCTTTACATGTCTTGCATTTTCTAATACTCTTATCCTTATTATTGTAGGTGTAGATATCTAGCTCTCTTAGTATGTTGCAAGAGATTTAAATATTTGATAACACATTTATCTCCTTTGCAATGGTTGTGCTCTAATAACATTGAGATCACTAATTTTTTATTTCTTCTTTTTTGCACTTAGACATACCTTAAATGCTTAGACTTAGGTTTTTTTCCTTCAAATTTGCTATTGTCTTCAAATTTATCCTCGATTGGAAAATGTAATCTTGTTAACCTACATAGTATACTTTCTCTTCTTAACCAAATCTCCTTGTACCAAGGTTATGTTACCTTCAAAATATTCTTCTTGTTGCCTTTGGAAAAATCTATCCTCTATTCCATTTTTCCTTCTTCTATGCAAACTCTTAAACTATGGACTCAATATTTACTTTATAATAAACTATCATGGACCTATTTCAAATGAGTCTCATTCCTCTATCATCAAAATTTAATGGGACCTTCTCCAATGGATCACTTTAATCTATCTTATGGGCTTGTCATCGAATGGTGATGATGTCCTAAATTCTATGTAAGCACTCTTATTGGAGCTCTCCTTTCTCTGTCTTATTTCTATGGGACCTATTTCAATAGGTCTCCTCTTAATATCTTTTGTCTCAAATCTACAAGTCTTATAGGACTTTTTTCCTTATGACTCCTTCATTTCTTAATCAAATATGGCCTTTTTATATTAGAGTCACTTATCTCCATTATGAACCTCTTTCTCTGAAGCAGGGTTATGCATAAGGAGTCGAACCCAAAATATATTTATAAATTGAAGGCAAATTGTCTTGGAATCCCGACGAAATATGTAGAAGTATACATGGCAAATTGCAATTATTTTTCTCCAAAAATTTTCAAACCGTGGAAAATTTTTATGTGTTTGGGGCCATGAATATCGGTTTGCAAACTCTAAAAATGTATGACAAAATTAAAGGATTTAGGTTGACAAGAAAGGCTTTTAGCCTTTACGATTTATGACGATCAATCTGAGACATAAAATTCGATCGGTTGCAAGCATATCGATTAGATACAGACATGTCGATTGGTTGCAGAGATGTCGATCGGCTATAGACATGTCGATTGATTGTAGCCATGCCGATTGGCTGCAAAAATTTTGATCGATTGCAACCATGACGATCTTCTAGGAGGCATAAATTTTGCTTCAAAGCTTCATTTTTATTTTTTTAACCACCTAGCTCAACGAGATCTACTCAAAAAACTAAGTAAAATCCTCAAAAAACCATCTAAAACTGATCGACATGTCTACAACCAACTGACACATTTGCAATCGATCGGTTGTAGACATGTCGATCAATTTTAGATGTTTTTTTGAGGATTTCACTTAGATTTTTTAGTAGATCTCATCGAGCTAGGTGGTTTTAAAAAACAAAATTGAAAAAGAGCTTCGAAGCAAAAGTTATGCCTCCTAGAATTTTCCCTACAAAAGTGCACCTCTGCAACCGATCGACATATGTCAATCGGTTGCAGAGGTGCACTTTTGTAGGGAAAATTCTAGGAGGCATAACTTTTGCTTTGGAGCTCCATTTTTATTTTTTTAAACCACCTAGCTTGATGAGATCTACTCAAAAAACTAAGTGAAATCCTCAAAAAAACATATGAAACCGATCGACATGTCTACAACCGATCGATTGCAGATGTGTCAGTCGGTTGTAGACATGTCGATCGATTTTAGATGGTTTTTTGAGGATTTTACTTAGTTTTTTGAGTATATCTCATTGAGCTAGATGGTTAAAAAAAATGAAAATGAAGCTTTGAAGCAAAATTTATGCCTCATAGAAGATCGTCATGGCTACAACTAATTGGTGTTTTTGCAGTCGATCGGCATGGATGCAACCAATAGACATGTCTATAGCTGATCGATATATCTGCAATCAATCAGCATGTCTATAGCCAATCGGTATGCCTACAACCAATCAAATTTTACATCTCAGATCGATCCTCATAAATTGTAAAGGCTAAAAGTCTTTCTTGTTAACCTAAATCCTTTAATTTTTTTGTACATTTTTAGAGTTTACAAACCAATATTCATGGCCCCAAACCTATATTCGGTATATGTCGATCGATTGCAGAGGTACATTTTTGCAAGGAAACTTCTAGGAGGCATAAATTTTGCTTCAGAGCTCTGTTTTCAATTTTGTTTTTAAAACCACCTAGCTTGACGAGATCTACTCAAACATCTAAGTGAAATCCTAAAAAAACATCTAAAACTTATCGACATGTCTACAACTGACTGACACATCTACAACTGAGACTCTTAAGCTATGGACTCAATATTTACTTTATAATAAACTATCATGGACCTATTTCAAATGAGTCCCATTCCTCTATCACCAAAATTTAATGGGACCTTCTCTAATGGATCACTTTAATCTATCTTATGGGCTTGTCATCAAATGGTGATGATGTCCTAAATTCTATGTAAGCACTCTTGTTGGATCTCTCCTTTCTCTGTATTCTTTCTTCTATCAGACCTATTTCAACAGGCCTCCTCTTAATATATTTTTTCCCAAATCTACAAGTCTTTTAGGACTTTTCTCCTTATGACTCCATTTCTTAATCAAATATGGCCTATTTTCTATTAGAGTCACTTATCTCCATTATGAACCTCTTTCTATGAAGCAGGGTTATGCATAAGGAGTCGACCCCAAAATCTATTTATAAATTGAAGGTGAATTGTATTGGAATCCCGACGAAATATGTAGAAGTATACATGGCAAATTCCAATTATTTTCACCAAAAAATTTCAAACCTTGGAAAAATTTTCTATGTTTAGGGCCATGAATATCGATTTGCAAACTCTAAAAATGTATGACAAAATTAAAGGATTTAGGCTGACAAGAAATATTTTTAGCCTTTATGATTTATGATGATCAGTCTAAGACGTAAAATTTGATCAGTTGCAGGCATGCCGATCGGCTACAGACATGTCAATTGGTTGCAGAGATGTCGATCAACTATAGATATGTCGATCGATTGCAGCCATGTCGATCGACTGCAAAAATACCGATCGGTTGCAACCATGACGATCTTCTAGGAGGCATAACTTTTGCTTCAAAGCTTCATTTTCATTTTTTTAACCACCTAGCTCAAGGATATCTACTCAAAAAACTAATTAAAATCCTCAAAAAACCATTTGAAACTAATCGACATGTCTACAACTGACTGACACATCTGCAACCGATCGGTTGTAGACATGTCGATCAATTTGAGATGTTTTTTTGAGAATTTCACTTAGATTTTTTATTAGATCTTGTCGAGCTAAGTGGTTTTAAAAAACAAAATTGAAAATAGAGCTTCGAAGCAAAACTTATGCCTCCTAGAAGTTTCCCTACAAAAGTGCACCTCTACAACCGATCGACATATGTCGATCGGTTGCAGAGGTGCAATTTTGTAGGGAAACTTCTAGGAGGTATAAATTTTGCTTCGGAGCTTCATTTTTATTTTTTAACCACCTAGCTCAATGATATCTACTAAAAAAACTAAGTGAAATCCTCAAAAAATATCTGAAACCGATCAACATGTCTACAACCGATCGGTTGCAGATGTGTTAGTCATTTGTAGACATGTCGATCGATTTTAGATGGTTTTTTGAGGATTTTACTTAGGTTTTTTAGTAGATCTCATTGACCTGGATGGTTAACAAAAAAATGCAAATGAAGATTTGAAGCAAAAGTTATACCTCCTAGAAGATCGTCATGGCTACAACCGATCAGTATTTTTATAGTCGATCGACATGGCTATAACTGATTGATATGTCTATAGCCGATAGGTATCTCTGCAACCAATCAGCATGTCTATAGCCGACCGACATGCTTGCAACCGATCAAATTTTACATCTTAGACCGATCGTCATAAATTGTAAAGGCTAAAAGTATTTCTTGTTAGCCTAAATCCTTTAATTTTGTTGTACATTTTTAGAGTTTGCAAACCGATATTCATGGCCCCAAACCGATATTCGGTATATGTCGATCGATTGCAAAGGTGCACTTTTGTAGGGAAACTTCTAGGAGACATAACTTTTGCTTCAGAGCTCTATTTTCAATTTTTTTTTTTTAAAACACCTAGCTTGACAAGATCTACTCAAACATCTAAGTGAAATCCTAAAAAAAACATCTAAAACTGATCGACATGTCTACAACCGACTGACACACCTACAACTGAGACTCTTAAACTATGGACTCAATATTTACTTTATAATAAACTATCATGGACCTATTTCATATGAGTCTCATTCTTCTATCACCAAAATTTAATGGGACCTTCTCCAATGGATCACTTTAATCTATCTTATGGGCTTGTCATCGAATGGTGATGATGACCCAAATTCTATGTAAGCACTTTTGTTGGAGCTCTCCTTTCTCTATATTCTTTCTTCTATGGGACCTATTTCAACATGTCTCCTCTTAATATCTTTTGTCTCAAATCTACAAGTCTTATAGGACTTTTCTCCTTATGAATCTTTCATTTCTTAATCAAATATGGCCTATTTTCTATTAGAGTCACTTATCTCCATTATGAATCTCTTTATCTGAAGCAGGATTATTCATAAAGGGTAGACCCAAAAATCTATTTATAAATTGAAGGCAAATTGTCTTGGAATCCCGATGAAATATGTAGAAGTATACATGGCAAATTCCAATTATTTTTCTCCAAAAAATTTCAAACCGTGGCAAATTGCAATTATTTTTCTCCAAAAAATTTTAAACCATGGCAAATTTTTCTGTGTTTGGGGCCATGAATATCAGTTTGCAAACTCTAAAAATGTATGAAAAAATTAAAGGATTTATGCTGACAAGAAATGCTTTTAGCCTTTACGATTTATGATGATCGGTCTAAGACCTAAAATTCGATCAGTTGCAGGCATGTAGATCCGCTATAGACATGTCGATTGGTTGCAGAGATGTCGATCGGTTATAGACATGTCGATCGATTGCAACCATGCTGATCAGTTGCAAAAATACTGATCGGTTGCAACCATGATGATCTTCTAGGAGGTATAACTTTTGCTTCAAAGCTTCATTTTCATTTTTTTAACCATCTAAAACTGATCGACATGTCTACAATTGAATGACACATCTAGAACTGATCGGTTGTAGACATGTTGATCAGTTTTAGATGTTTTTTTGAGGATTTCACTTAGTTTTTTTAGTATATCTCGTCGAGCTAGGTGGTTTTAAAAAAAAAATTGAAAACAGAGCTCCGAAGCAAAAGTTATGCCTCCTAGAAGTTTCCTTGCAAAAGTGCACCTTTGCAACCGATCGACATATGTCGATCGGTGGCAGAGGTGCACTTTTGCAGGCAAACTTCTATGAGGCATAACTTTTGCTCTAGAGCTCCATTTTCATTTTTTTTTAAACCACCTAGTTCGACGAGATCTACGCAAAAAACTGAGTGAAATCCTCAAAAAAACATCTGAAACTAATCGACATGTCTAAAATTGATCGGTTGTAGATGTGTCAGGAGGTTGTAGACATGTTGATCAGTTTTAGATGGTTTTTTGAGGTTTTACTTAGGTTTTTGAGTAGATCTCATTGAGTGAGATGGTTAAAAAAAATGAAAATGAAGCTTTGAAGAAAAATTTATGCCTCTTAGAATATCATCATGGCTACAACCAATCGGTATTTTTGCATCCAATCGGCATGGCTGCAACTGATCGACATGTCTATAGCCGATCAATATCTCTACAACCAATCGATATGTCTGTAGCCAATCGACATGCCTGCAACTGATCAAATTTTACGTCTCAGACCGATCGTCATAAATAATAAAGGCTAAAAGTCTTTCTTTTTAGCCTAAATCCTTTAATTTTGTTGTACATTTTTAGAGTTTACAAATCGATATTCATGGCCCCAAACCGATATTCGGTATATGTCGATCGATTGCAGAGGTGCACTTTTGTAGGGAAACTTCTAGGAGGCATAAATTTTGCTCCGGAGCTTTATTTTTATTTTTTTTAAAACAACCTATATCGATAATATCTACTCAAAACTAAGTGAAATCCTCAAAAAACATTTGAAACTAATTGACATATCTACAACCAATCATTTATAGGTGTGTTAGTCGGTTGTAGACATGTCTATCAGTTTCAAATGTTTTTTTTAGGATTTCACTTAGATGTTTGAGTAGATCTCGTCAATCTAGGTGGTTTTAAAAAACAAAATTGAAAACAAAGCTTTGAAGAAAAAGTTATGCCTCCTAGAAGTTTCCCTACAAAAGTGCACCTTTACAACCGATCGATATATGTTGATCGGTTGTAGAGGTGCACTTTTGCAAGGAAACTTCTAGGAGGTATAACTTTTGCTCTAAAGCTCCATTTTTATTTTTTTTTTCAAACCACCTAGCTCGATGAGATCTACTCAAAAAACTAAGTGAAATCCTCAAAAAACATGTGAAACCAATTGACATGTCTGCAACTGATCAATTGCAGATGTATCAATTGGTTGCAGATATGTCGATCAATTTTAGATGTTTTTTTGAGGATCACTTATATTTTTGAGTAGATCTTGTTGAGCTAGGTGGTTTGAAAAAAATATTTTAATTATTACCTAGGAGTTTATATTTTTTTTAGGTAGTTCACTTAGGATATTACCTAGGAGTTTATTTTTTTTTCCCATAATATTTATTAGTGGGATATTAATTCATCTAGCTTTTTTATTGCTAGTTGGCTATCTTATTTTGTTAGATTTTTTCTTCTAGGGTGGATATCCATTCCTTCCTTTTTCATGATTGGTCCTACAATCCTCATTTACACCCTTTCCTATCTCGAAAAGAGATTTCTTCTCTTTGAGTGTAATATAGAAATATAATTAGTATTATCATTTTGTCAGTTTCTTGTTAAATTACTATAGCATTTGCTTATGCTTTCCAATAATCTATAGAGCTTTCATTGTATCATTTGATTATTGTTGATAGCTTAGATATTGTGGTGATATTATTTTTCAAACAACTTGATCTTGGGAAATACATGATTGTTAGATCCTTACAATTTTAACAGTTGGATCGGTGGTCGATACTATCCACATGTTGAGGAAAAAGAGCTAAGAGCAAATCCCCTAAGCCAAAGAGTGTTCGTTCTTCTGTGTGTCTTCAAAAATTGGCATAAGATAATAAATCCTTGATTATTGATTCCAAGGATGACAAGAAGGATGTCCCTAATCAGTGTCTACAACAATTCATAATAAATTATATTTCTAATTACATGTCCCAGTTGGCAAATATTTGTAACGTGTTGAATCTGCTCTTCTTCAAGAAATCCTACTCTAAGAACGGTGGTAAGGATTCTGTGGTCAAGGAGGACGTCAAGGTTGTTGCTGATCCTATGGATAACAAAGATGAAGACAAAGACATCGACATGGACGATTCAAATGATGACCTCCAGGAAGTTGGTTTTGATCTTGATGACAAAGCGTAGGGGCTTCTTTTTTATCAAATTTTTGTAAGGGTGTCCTCTGGGTCTCCCTTAGTATCTACATTTTGTTTAAGGGTATCCTCTATTGTACCCTCTGTTTCTTTTTGTATGCATCTCTATGGCATCCTTAGTGGCATTTCCAATTTTGAGGGACTGCGTTCCCTGTATTTGCATCTCTAGTTCTACGAATGGCCTCAGCATTTTCTTCTATGTTGTAATCAGGTTTTGGGTACCTGATAAAACCTGCATTTAATTAAAATCTTTAATTGATAAAAAAAAATTATCAATTGGATATTTCTACAATCTTTAATCTGCAAAAAACATCAATGAATAATTATTCTCTTTCCTAGAGATAAATATCAATATCAAGGGATTCTTGTGTCATGATCCTCCCTTGGTAGACTTTTTTTTTTCTTGGATGGGCTTATTTTTTGCTATATGCTTTATTGAAGTATTTTTTGGATATTTCAAATTTAGTTTTTCCAACCAATGAATTTCATGTAAAATGTAATATAAGTACTTATTAATGGTAATTATGGATAATCACGTGCAAACATAATTATTATGTTGATTATGATGCCACTAATGGAATTGCATTTTGCAGGAACAAGGTTTTCTCATGTTTGGGATAAATACTAACAATAAAAAAATGAGATGGAATAATAATAAAAGAAAATGAAATTTAGAATATTGTATGATAGTATTATTCCTGTAATAAAGTTAAGTAGCAGGTTTATTGCAAGTAGAATGATAAGTTAAGCTTTGACTTCTCTTATTTTTGTTGAAATGGGAAAATATATCTCTTGATGAGATTTGTTGTCATGGAATAAAATAATTTAGTGAAATGTTGGACTATCACTTGACTTGGAGTCTAAGCATACCTCCAAATCATGAGCTAAAATAAATTGAAGCAATAAATCCTCAACTAGGAGTTGAAGTTATTGGTAATTTGCAAATCATGATGGTGCAGTGGAAAATCTTAGGATCCCATCATACTAGAAAGGGAAGGCAAGGTAAAGCATATTCTTAATGACCTAAATGAAATCTAGGAGATGTGGGATCATGGGAGTGGAGTAGAAGAATATAAGAGGAGTTGGGTTCCAAGTTCTTCCAGTAACACAATGGATGAGAGAGTGGGAGGATCTTCCAGGGAGAGCGAATGAGTTTTGTGAGTTCCAAAATATTCCAGGGGGGAGTGAATGAGTTTTTAATTATAAAATTAGTGAGAAAAATAGTGAATGGAGTTTAAGATCCTAGATTTTAATCGCTCTAGAATCTACCAATGATACAACAAAATCAGATGGTAATCATGCTAAGATCTATCAGGTAAGTACAGATTCCATTACGATTTGGGTTTTGGAAGCTAATGAACATAGAAGTCATATTCTAGATTACTATTAAAGTAGTGTGTTGTACAAATTTGGGATTAGATGATTCATATCCTGGATGTAAAAATAATAGAATTGTTGCACTTGAATGATTGTTTCCTACTACATTCATTATTTATGGTCAAAATGATGAATGATCACCTTATACCAAAAAAATTGACCTTTTGTGCTTTTTTATTGTTAGCAAGAACTAGAGGATAAATTAATTAATATTTTTGGCTATTCATTTTTCTATTTGGAGAAAAGTAGGACCATTTCCAGTAAGTTAATGGATCTAGGAAGTAGGTTGAGAGTCGGACTTGGAGTAGAAGTCGCAAATTGGAAACTATAGGTTGCAGATAAAGTTGAAGTGAGGTACAGTTGTGAGTACACACGAACCTCCACCATTATCTTTTTGTATGCTTAATCAAATGTTGAGGGCCAATTACATGAGTTGCATATATGATATTTCTATGTGAATTCAATGATTAACCTTTGGTTTATATTGCTATAGAGATCGAGTTCCTTTGGAAATCTTGTGCAATCAACTTATAGATTATAGTAAACCTGGCCATCATAAGAATTTACATTGACTGATATGCTTTCATGTTCCTTAAAATATCAGTAGGATGGATGTCTTGTTGTGCCAGATTTAACTTGTGTGAAAACACTATAATGTTTTCATGGTTACCATTGTAACTTAAGGTAAAAGGAAGACTAGAAGGTTGATTTACCCTTTGTAGTTAAACTCATTGTTACATGCAATACTGTGACTCTTTGATTTAATATTTTAGATAATATGAGTATTCAAAAGGGATATTTTTGTAACTATTCATTTTTTTTGAGAGTTTCATTAGAAGCATAATGGTTTCCATAAATATTCCTCCTTAAAGAAAAAAATAAATTTTATGAATGGCTATTGTTGGCAATTTTGGTTTTGAGATCCTAGCTCCTTGTCTATGAGTTGTCATTGATGTCAAAAGGAAATGGAATTAATGTTAAGAGGATGTGTTGGCTTCAAAGGTGGAATATTCCAAGAGAATATTTTTAAGAGAATCCGGAGAGATTCCATTGGATAAGGTTTTTGGATAGGGTTTTTATTAAAACCAATGGAGGTTCTCTTTATTATTTAATTATTTAATTAATTAAGGGAGAAATTATTTTTAATTTATTAAAAATTCTTAAAGGTTTTTAAACCTTTTTTATTCTTAATTTATTAAAATTAATTAAGGGTTTTTAAACCCTTTAGAAAGCAATTTTGATTAAATTCAAAATTACGTTTCTCTGCCGCCGACGTGTTCTAAAGTCCACGATTGGACTATAAAGATGGGAAGGATCCTAAGGTTTAACTCCTCTTGAGAATTTCAAATACATTAATTATTGGTTGCAATCGATGCTCTGTTGATTCCGCGGAAGAAGAGAGCTCGCGTTTGAAAAACTTACGAAGTGCTTGTTCGTTGAAGTGGTAGGAAGTCTGTCTTAGACTTCGTTAGCCCCTTGTAGGCTAGTGGCAGCATAGGCTGCGTTTGGGCTTTGCGTAGGCAGAGGTCTGCATTTCGATTCCCGCGGAGGGAGCTGTGCATGGATTAAGTCACATTTTTGTTAAAACGTATTTTGTGCCACGTTTTTCGGATTCGTCAAAGGCAGCCATTCCGATGGACTCAAGGGCACCATTCCGATTTTTGGATTCTTCAAGGGCAGCCATTCTAAGGTGTGATTAATTTCTTGATATAATTTTTGGCATTGTTTAGCATTGTTTAAAAGACATAGGAGAAATAAGGGGATATTTCTTTGGTTGTATTTTTGAGATTAGTCTTTTGCTATGCTAAATTTTAAAATGGAGATATAAGGTGTAAGTTTTGGTTGTTGTGTTTTTGACTTCTTTGGTGGTTGTTTTCAAAAGAAGAGAAGCTAAAAGGTGTATTAAGGAAAGTTTTTATATGCTCATTTATCTTGGTTCTAACCCTAACTTGGTTGGAAATTTGAGGGTTGTGTGTGGTGACAGCTTTAAGGATCAATTTTCTTCTACTCCAATAAGGTATGGGCACATTCTTCTTATGAGTATGATTGGTGTATGTTTTCTGAAATAAGGTTGGAGTGAAAAGGTTTTCAACTAGGTTTACTTTGATTGGGTGTAAATCCTATTTTCTAGTTTGTTGAAGACTACTTATGCATTTTTATCCTTAAGGAGAGTTTTTGATGAATGCATAATTTATGGTTTGAGATAGTGGAAGCTTTGTGCACTAGGGTTTATATTTGTGAGTCTAACTACTTGCATTGAGTTGGTGGAACCCTTGGTTGGTTGTTTTGAGTTTGATGGTTGAGTTGCTTCCATAGAGGTTGTTTGATCAAGTTATTACTTTACTTGATTCATGATATTGGGCTTACTCCATTGAGTTGATTTGAGCAAGTTATTCTTTGCATTTGGTGATATTGTGTTGGTGGCTATTTTGTTCAAATATCTTTGGAGGGAAAAGGATTTCTACTTGTTTCCTTTTCTTGTGATGATTGGTTGAATGCTTCAAGGTTAATGTTGAGTTGAATGATGTTGGTTAAACCTTGTCTATGAGCATTTTTGTTGAAGCCCTAATTGGTTGAGAAAAGATATTGGTTGTGGAAAGAACATGAGTAGCATTGTTATATGAGATATTGCATGTTTGGCAATTGTTGGGTTGTGTTTCATGTTCTTGAGAAAAGCATACTACATCTATCTTATTATTTTGAGATTGAGATTGAGTTGAGATTGATATTGGGAGTTAAGTATAGATCATATTGAGTCTCTAAAAATTATCTTTATGTTTCTATGAGATTTGAGATTGAGATTTGAGATTGAGATTGAGAGTTAAGTATAGAACATATTGAGTCTCTAACAATTCTCTTTATGTTTCTATGAGATTTGAGATTGATATTGGGAGTTAAGTATAGAACATATTGAGTCTCTAAAAATTCTCTTTATGCTTCTATGAGTTTGATGAATCACATTGGGTCTCTAACAATTCTCTTTGTGGGTTCATGCAAAGCAAGTTTTTCTTGGTGAACTTGTGAGCTATTTTGGACAGGTTCCGTTGGGGACTTGTGAGCAGGTTTTGGACAGGTTCCGTTGGGGACTTGTGAGCAGGTTTTGGATAGGTTTCATTGGGGACTTGTGAGCAGGTTTTGGACAGGTTCCGTTGGGGACTTGTGAGCAAGTTTTGGACAGGTTTCGGTGGGGACTTGTGAGCAGATTTGGATAGGTCCTAGCAGAGGACTTGTGAGCTGAGATTGATAGTTCTATCAGAGAACTTGAGGACAGACGTGCATTGGTTCTATGAGAAGAACCTAAGGATAGATTTGTGCTAGACCGAAGGACTGTGTTTAGTGCAAATTCGAGGACCAGCTTTGGAGGTGATAGAGTTGAGGACAGAGGTCTCTAGCCAAAGCAGGGAGGATAGGAGGTCTTCGGTGGATAGAGTTCCATTTTCTAAGGGTAGATGAGGCAGAGGTCTTCTAGATGATCACCAGCTAGAGCAGAGCTAGGGGAAGGTATCTCCTTTGAGCAGAGGCTCATAAATTTAGAGCTAGGGGATGGTATCTCCTTTGAGTAGAGGCTCATAAATTCATATTGGGGAAGGTATCTCCTTTGAGCAGAGGCTCATAAATTCAGATTGGGGGAAGGTATATCCTTTGATCCGAGGCTCATAAACATTGTAATTGGGAAGGTTTCCCAAAGAACTTTGAGATAACTTTTAGAGAAAAGTTTTGTGGATGTAGCCTAACCATTCTGGGTGAACCACGTTAAAATTGGTGTCACTTTGTGGATGATTTTGTGCATTGCTTTGATATTGCTTTGGGTATATTACTTTACTATTTTTAAGTATAAAGGAAAAAGTAAAAATAGGTCTTATACTGTTCACCCCCCCCTCTTAGTATAAGCTTGTGTTCTTCAATTGGTATCAGAGCGGGTGCCTTCGAAAAGTTTAACATCTTGAAGGAAAAGCTAGTAAAGAACACAATGGATCATTCAAGTGGCAATGCAACACCTATTCTTGATGGGTCAGATTTTGGTCTTTGGAGTGCAAGGATGAAGGTTCATCTAATGGCACTTGGGAATGAGGTTTGGGAAGTGATTGAAGATGAGTACACTATTCCTGAACATGGTCCTAATACTAAAGAAGAAATGCTCCTACATCACAGACAATTCAAAGGCAATGAATGCAATCCTGAAAGGCTTACAAAAAGTAGATCTCACCAAAGTGATTCACTGCAAGACATCTAGTGAAATGTGGAATCAGTTGAAGGTGGTTCATACAGGTGATACAAATTTTAGAAAGGCCAAGTTGAGACACTTCAAAGGTATGTTTGAACAACTCAAGATGAATGATGATGAAAATATTAGTGACTACATGATTTGTATGGATGAGGTTGTTAACTCCATGAAAGACTTAGGTCTTGAGCTTGCTGAAAATGATGTTTGTGATAAGATTTTAAGATCTCTTCCTAATAGATTTAGTGAAAAGATTTCTGCTATTGAGGAAGCTAAATATTTGGATAAGTTGAAAAAGGATGAGCTCCATAGTATACTTGCAGCATTTGAGTTAAGAACTCAAGTGAAGGTTGATGTCAAGAAAGAGGCAGCTTTCAAGGCTACAAAAGAATCCAAGGGTAAACAACTTCAAGATAGTGATGAGTCTTCTAGTGATGAAGAGGCATATTACAGCAAGAAAGGCAAGTTCTCTAGAAAGCACAAAAGTATGAAAAATGTAAGATGTTTCAATTGTGGAAAGTTTGGTCATTATGCTACTAACTATACTATTCCCAAGAATGAAAGTGATGAAGATAAACAGGATTCTAAGAGCAAGGATTCTGAAAAGCACAAGCATCACAGGAAAAGCAAATATGAGCACAACAATCAAGGAAAGAGGTATTCTCACAAGCACAAGAAGATTTTCTACCTAGACAAAGCAAGTAAGTGTTCTAGTAGTGATAGTGAATGTTCTTCAAGTGATAATAAAAATGAGATGTTGTTCATATCAGAAAAAGAGGAAGAACCGAAACATAGATTCATTATCATGAAATGTCTTAGATGTGGAAATTTTGGTCACCTTGAGGATGATTGCACAAATAATGATTTGGTTTCTAGTATGTATGAGGATGCTTCAGAAAACTATAAGGAAGATGCATGTATGGTTTTTGAAAAGGGTAGCACCTCTAGTGATAAGAAATCTGAAAAAGGCTTTGATGATTCAAAAGGAAATCAGATAAAGGATCTTGAAAGTGAACTTATTAGTGCTCTTAGTGCTTTGAAAAAGGAAAGAAAGAAGAATGCTAGACTCAAGGATAAGTTAGATGAATGTTGTATGGAGAGAGATGATCTTATTGAAAATCTTGATTTCTCTATAGCTAAGACACAAGAACTCAAGGATGAGTTAGAGTCTAAGGTTCTTGAGTATAGTGAGTTAGAACAGAAAATGGCTTCTTTGAAAGAGGAAACTAAAGAGTACAAGGATAAGCTTTACAGGTTTCAAGATAGCTCCAAAAATGTTAAGTCACTCATCAAAGGTCAAAGAAAGACAACGAGATAAAACAGGCCTTGGTTTTGTTAAGTCACACAAGGAACAAGTTGGAGAGTCTAGTAAGAGACTCCAAAAGGAAGAGAGTTCTGATGAGGAAAGTATTTCAGATCATGAGTCCTTGAATGATAGATGCATAGAAATAGAAAACAGAATTCAGAATGAGAAGAAGAAGTTTTCAGGACCCAAGAGGTCAAATAAAGGAAAGTTTCAAGGCAGATGTTTTGCTTGTCACAGGTTTGGTCACATGGCTTCACATTGCATGGCTCAAGTGAAGAAGGTAAATGATAGTTTCATAAGTGCTAGTTACTTTCAAGGGTATTGCTACTCTTGTCAATAGTTTGGGCACAAGGCAGTTTATTGCAAGGCAAATAACAGGAACAGGTTTGGTCAGAACAGGTTTGGTCATAACAGGTTTGGTCAAAATAGGTGGATTCAAAGATCAGGTTTACCATAGAGAAATAACATTGTTACTTGTTATAAGTGCAACAATGAAGGTCACATAGCTAGACAGTGTAGAGCTGAAATTCTAGAATATAGGAACAGGAACAGTGGCATGATCAGGTCCAAGGATCAAGGCATGGACAAGAACAGGGATGAGAACAAGAACAAGAATAGTGACAGGAACAGGAATATGGACAAAGAGTTCAAGAGAAGGCCCGACAAGGAAGTTATAGACGCTGATGATGATTAGTGCCTAATGGGAGTTTTACTCCCACCCAAGAATTAATCACCTCATCAGGAGGTGGGGGAGGGACTAAGCTAAGAGGCTCATTCTTAGTCCCGAGCCCCAAAGGTGACCCTTTGCCATTGATGACAAAGGGGGAGATATTTGAGTGAGGGGGAGAGCCTCAAGATAGGGGGAGCTATTTATGTTGAGTTTTTGTTGTTGAGAAGCATGGTTTGCCATCAATGACAAAGGGGGAGATTGTTGGCAATTTTGGGTTTGAGATCCTAGCTCCTTGTCTATGAGTTGTCATTGATGTCAAAAGGAAATGGCATTAATGTTAAGAGGATGTGTTGGCTTCAAAGGTGGAAGATTCCAAGAGAATATTTTTAAGAGAATCCGGAGAGATTCCATTGGATAAGGTTTTTGGATAGGGTTTTTATTAAAACCAAGTTAAATGGTTTTTATTAAAACCAATGGAGGTTCTCTTTATTATTTAATTATTATTTAAAACCCTTCAAGGTTTTAATTAATTATTTAATTAATTAAGGGAGAAATTATTTTTAATTTATTAAAAATACTTAAAGGTTTTTAAACCTTTTTTATTCTTAATTTATTAAAATTAATTAAGGGTTTTTAAACCCTTTAGAAAGCAATTTCGATTAAATTTGAAATTACGTTTCTCTGCCGTCGACGTGTTCTAAAGTCCACGATTGGACTATAAATATGGGAAGGATCCTAAGGTTTAACTCCTCTTGAGAATTTCGAATGCATTAATTTTTGGTTGCGATCGATGCTCTATTGACACCGTGGAAGAAGAGAGCTCGCGTTTGAAAAACTTACGAAGTGCTTGTTCGTTGAAGTGGTAGGAAGTCTGTCTTAGACTTCGTTAGCCCCTTGTGGGCTAGTGGCAGCATAGGCTGCGTTTGGGCTTTGCATAGGCGGAGGTCTGCATTTCGATTCCCGCGAAGGGAGATGTGCATGGATTAAGTCACGTTTTTGTTAAAACGTATTTTGTGCAACGTTTTTCGGATTCGTCAAAGGCAGCCATTCGCGATTTTTGGATTCGTCAAGGGCAGCCATTCCGCGATTTTTGGATTCTTCAAGGGCAGCCATTCTAAGGTGTGATTAATTTCTTGATATAATTTTTGGCATTGTTTAGCATTGTTTAAAAGACATAGGAGAAATAAGGGGATATTTCTTTGGTTGTATTTTTGAGATTAGTCTTTTGCTATGCTAAAGTTTAAAATGGAGATATAAGGTGTAAGTTTTGGTTGTTGTGTTTTTGACTTCTTTGGTGGTTGTTTTCAAAAGAAGAGAAGCTAAAAGGTGTATTAAGGAAAGTTTTTATATGCTCATTTATCTTGGTTCTAACCCTAACTTGGTTGGAAGTTTGAGGGTTGTGTGTGGTGACAGCTTTAAGGATCAATTTTCTTCTACTCCAATAAGGTATGGGCACATTCTTCTTATGAGTATGATTGGTGTATGTTTTCTGAAATAAGGTTGGAGTGAAAAGGTTTTCAACTAGGTTTTCTTTGATTGGGTGTAAATCCTATTTTCTGGTTTGTTGAAGACTACTTATGCATTGTTATCCTTAAGGAGAGTTTTTGATGAATGCATAATTTTTGGTTTGAGATAGTGGAAGCTTTGTGCACTAGGGTTTATATTTGTGAGTCTAACTACTTGCATTGAGTTGGTGGAACCCTTGGTTGGTTGTTTTGAGTTTGATGGTTGAGTTGCTTCCATAGAGGTTGTTTGATCAAGTTATTGCTTTACTTGATTCATGATATTGGGCTTACTCCATTGAGTTGATTTGAGCAAGTTATTCTTTGCATTTGGTGATATTGTGTTGGTGGCTGTTTTGTTCAAATATCTTTGGAGGGAAAAGGATTTCTACTTGTTTCCTTTTCTTGTGATGATTGGTTGAATGCTTCAAGGTTAATGTTGAGTTGAATGATGTTGGTTAAACCTTGTCTATGAGCATTGTTTTTGAAGCCCTAATTGGTTGAGAAAAGATATTGGTTGTGGAAATAACATGAGTAGCATTGTTATATGAGATATTGCATGTTTGGCAATTGTTGGGTTGTGTTTCATGTTCTTGAGAAAATCATACTACATCTATCTTATTATTTTGAGATTGAGATTGAGTTGAGATTGATATTGGGAGTTAAGTATAGATCATATTGAGTCTCTAACAATTCTCTTTATGTTTCTATGAGATTTGAGATTGAGATTTGAGATTGAGATTGAGAGTTAAGTATAGAACATATTGAGTCTCTAACAATTCTCTTTATGTTTCTATGAGATTTGAGATTGAGATTGGGAGTTAAGTATAGAACATATTGAGTCTCTAACAATTCTCTTTATGCTTCTATGAGGTTGATGAATCACATTGGGTCTCTAACAATTCTCTTTGTGGGTTCATGCAAAGCAAGTTTTTCTTGGTGAACTTGTGAGCTGTTTTGGACAGGTTCCGTTGGGGACTTGGGAGCAGGTTTTGGACAGGTTCCGTTGGGGACTTGTGAGTAGGTTTTGGACAGGTTTCAGTGGGGACTTGTGAGCAGGTTTTGGACAGGTTTCGTTGGGGACTTGTGAGCAGGTTTTGGACAGGTTTCGATGGGGACTTGTGAGCAGATTTGGACAGGTCCTAGCAGAGGACTTGTGAGCTGAGATTGATAGTTCTATCAGAGAACTTGAGGATAGAGGTGCATTGGTTCTGTGAGAAGAACCTAAGGATATATTTGTGCTAGACCGAAGGACTGTGTTTAGTGCAAATTCGAGGACCATCTTTGGAGGTGATAGAGTTGAGGACAGAGGTCTCTAGGCTAAGCATTGAGGACAGGAGGTCTTCGATGGATAGGAGTTCCACATTTTGGCTAAGAGGTAGAGGAGGTAGAGGTCTTCTAGAGGATCACTAGCCAGAGCAGAGCTAGGGGAAGGTATCTCCTTTGAGCATAGGCTCATAAATTTAGAGCTAGGGGAAGGTATCTCCTTTGAGTAGAGGCTCATAAATTTAGATTGGGGGAAGGTATCTCCTTTGAGCAGAGGCTCATAAATTTATATTTGGGGAAGGTATCTCCTTTGAGCCGAGGCTCATAAACATTGTAATTGGGAAGGTTTCCCAAAGAACTTTGAGATAAATTTTAGAGAAAAGTTTTGTGGACGTAGCCTAGCCATTCTGGGTGAACCACGTTAAAATTGGTGTCACTTTGTGGATGATTTTGTGCATTGCTTTGATATTGCTTTGGGTATATTACTTTACTGTTTTGAAGTATAAAGGAAAAAGTAAAAAGAGGTCTTATACTGTTCACCCCCCCTCTCAGTATAAGCTTGTGTTCTTCAGCTATTGTATGTATTGGTTCCTTTTTGTTGAGAGTTTCATTAGGAGCATAGTGGTTTCCAAAAATATTCCCCCTTAAAAGAAAATGAATTTTATCAATGGCTATGGTATGTATTGGGAACTTTATGGAATCAACGTGATGACTAAGGTAAATAAAAATAGATTATAGTCTCTTTAATGAAAGAAAGTAATTTATGCCATCCTTTTAATGGCTCGAAATGTTCTCCTATTACTTTTGGATTTAGGAAAGGAACCAGATAGAACATTTGTTATTATGTGGAGATTGCTGGGAATAAGGCTTGTAAATTATATTAAAAAAATTTAAGTACAATGAAAGGACATTGTATGGATTTGGGATGCTTTGTCCTAAGAAGCAAGCTATTATAGTTATGAACTGAAGGAACAATTCATAGTGATTATTTATGAAGTTGGAAGATAACTCTGGCTAGAGTTGATGACATTGAGAGTCTTCAATCCAATATAAGAGTAAATTAGGTTATTGAAATTAAAGGAGAAAGGAATTTTTAGGTTGGGTTTTTTCCATCAGAGGTTTCTCCTAGGGTAATTATTGTTTTGTGACTCTTGTGATGGCTTTGTGCTAATTTTAAATGGTTATGGAATGATTCTTTAATTAAGGTAGTAATTTTTAGGAATCTTGGACTATTGTGATGTAATGTTTTTATATTTCAAGAGGAATAGTTGTATTTTGTATAATAAAGGATCATTCATAGATTTGAACATGTGGGACTTAGTAATAATGGGTATTCCCCTTGGGGCATTTAATTAATGTTGACCCATACATTCATGAAAATTCTTATGACATGTTGATAGATGGTTAGTTGGATAGATTAGTTAAATTCTACTCCATGTTTCATGAAGGACCTTGATGGGAGTAAGTAAGAGATCCTTCATATGAATGAGAAGTTATTATCCTTCTTGCATTAAGGAATAGGCCTAAAGGAATAGTAAGATATATTAAAATGAAATAAAGTGAATAGTTAGGTTTGATGTTGATTCCACAACGAAGGAATTAGGAATGAGGCTTTTATGGGATGTCTAGCTCAAATGAATATGATATGTATAATCAATCCTCACATGTGTATACTCCTACATAAAAGGACATATGTAGAGAGTATGTTTGCGATGCACCTTTAGAAAGAAAAGGGAGGTCAATGCTAGCTCATTGGATCCATGAGATGGATTGTTTTAACCCATTATGTGAAACACCTAGTGCTCTTACATAGCTAGATTTATGTAAGGTGCAAGGATGGGTGTGCCTCAAGGAAGATCTA
Source organism: Wollemia nobilis (assembly GCA_028583015.1). Classification (NCBI taxonomy): domain Eukaryota; kingdom Viridiplantae; phylum Streptophyta; class Pinopsida; order Araucariales; family Araucariaceae; genus Wollemia; species Wollemia nobilis. The sequence goes on from JAQPPZ010017235.1 coordinate 23,637,698, forward strand.
GATAAGAAACTGATGATGTGACATTAGTATATTCTCCTAAGCATAGATTATATATCCTTGGGTAATGATATATATATATATATATTGGATTGTGATATTTGGTATTAGAGTGCTTGGTTCAATGGGATACAACTTTCCTTGCATAAGAATAGATGGGGGGTATAATAGGATGTGCATCACATGGGATTAGATGGTTCATCTCCTAGATGTGAAAATAATGGAATTGTTGCACTTGAATGATTGTTTACTATTGCATTCATTATTTGTGGTCAAAATGATGAATGATCATCTTATACCAAAAAAATTGGTCTGTTGTGCTCTTTTATTGTTAGAAAGGACTATAGGATAAATTAATTAATGTTTCTAGTTATTAATTTTTCTATTTGGATAAGATTAGGACCATTTGCAATAAGTTAATGGATCTAGGAAGTTGTCAGCTTTAGACTAGAAGTCATAGATTGGAAACTATAGATTGTAGATAAAGGTGAAGTGAGGTGCAGTTGTGAGTAAACGTGAGCCTCCATACTTGTGTTTCTGTATGCTTAACTAAATTTTGAGGGCCAATTATGTGAGTTGCATATATGATATTTTTTGTGTGAATTCAGTAAAATTTATCCTTTGGTTTATATCACAGTAGAGATCAAGTTTCTTTGTAAATAATAGCTTGTGAAGTCAACTTATAGATTGTAGTAAACCTGGTCATCATAAGAATTTATGTGGACTAATATGCTTTCATGTTCCTTAAAAAATTAGTAGGATGGAAGTCTTGTTGTGCCAGCTTTAACTTGTGTGAAAGTGTTGTAACATTTTTGTGGTTTCCAAGTAACTTAAGGTAAAAGGAAAACTAGAAGGTTGATTTACCCTTTGTATTTAAACTGGTTGTTACATGCAATATTGTGACTCTTTGATTTAATATTTTAGATGATATGAGTATTTGGAAGGGATGTTGTTGTAACTATTCATTTTTGTTGAGAGTTTCATTAGAAGCATAATGGTTTCTAGAAACATTCCTCCTTAAAGGAAAAATGAATTTTAAGAATGACTATTATATGTATTGGTTCCTTTTTGTTGAGAGTTTAATTAGGAGCGTATGGTTTCTAAAAACATTCATCCTTAAAATAAAATTAATTTTATTAATGGCTATGGTATGTATTGGGAACTTTATGGAATCGATGTGATGACTAAGGTAAAGGAAAATAGATTATAGTATCTTTAATGAAAGAAAGTAATTTATGTTATCCTTTTAATGGCTTGGAATGTTCTCTTGTTGCTTACTGATGAACACTTTTATTGTTTTTGGTAATTTCACCTTGGTATGGCTTATGGTTACCTGTAGTTTATTTGAAATAAGTGGATCATAACATGTTGTGCATAGTTGAGCCTTCATGAATAAGTGGAGTGATGCAGAGGTCAACATAGTACCTTGGATAATACTTGTAGACAATGATAGTCTCTAATAGTGGCTAGAAATTGATGACAGATTGTTAGTTGTAAATTTTTCAAAGTTCATGAATTATGGATTTAGTAAAGGTACCATATAGAACCTTTGTTATTATATAGAGATTGCTGGGAATAATGCTTATAGATTATATTTAAATTGTGTAAGTACAATGAAAGAAAATTGTATGGCTTTGGGATGCTTTGTCCTAAGAAGCAAGCTATTATAGTTATGAATTGAAGGAACAATTCATAGTGATTATGCACAGAGTTAGAAGATAACTATGGCTAGAGTTGATGATATTGAGAGTCTTCAATCCAATGTAAGAATAAATTAGGTTATTGAAATGAAAGGATAAAGGAATTTTTAGGCTAGGTTTTCCCCATCGGGGGTTTCTCCCAAGGTAATTATTGTGTTGTGACTCTAGTTATGGATTTGTGCTAATTTTAAATGGTTTTGGAATGATTATTTAATTAAGGTAGTAATTTTTAGGATGCTTGGACTATTGTGATGTAATTTTTTGATATTTCAAGAGGAATAGTTTTATTTTGTATAATAAAGGTTCATTCATAGATTTGCACATGTGGGGATTAATAATAATGGATATTTCCCTTGGGGAATTTAATTAATATTGACCCATACTTTCATGAAAATGCTTATGACGTGTTGATAGATGGTTAGTTAGATTAGTTAAATTCTACTCCATGTTTCATGAAGGACCTTGATGGGAGTAGTTAAGAGATCCCTCCTATGAATGAGAAGTGATCAGTATTCTTGCACTAAATAATAGGCCTAAAGGAATAGCAAGACCTATAAAAAATAAAATAAAATGAATAGTTAGGTTCGATGTTGATTCCATAATGAAGGAATTAGGAATGAGGCTTTTATGGGATGTCTAGCTCAAACAAATATGAGATGGATAGTCAATCCCCATATGTGTATACTCCTGAATAGAAGGAACTATGTAGAGAGTATGTTTGGCATTCACCTTTAGAAATAATGAAAGGGAGGTCAATGCTAGCTCATTGGATCCATGATATGGATGTTTTTTACCCATTACGTGAAATACCTAGTGTTTTTACATAGCTGGATTTATATAAGGTGCAAGGATGGGTATGCCTCAAGGAAGATCTAGATAAAAAATTGATGTTGTGATAGTATTAGACACTCCTAAGCATATATTATAGATCCTTGGATAATGATATATATAATAGGTTGGAAAATTTGGGTTGTGATATTTGGTATCAAAGCACTTGGTTCGATGGGATACAACTTTCCTTGCATAAGAATATATGGGAGGTATAATAGGATGTGCATCACATAAAGGTTATATCTATATGATTAGTTTATCTGTTAAGTAGACCTTCTTTGCCTAGTTAGGATAACTAGGAATATTTTTCTCGTAGGTGAACCTATTCAAAGAAATAAATAGAACTAACTTCTACTATCTCTCCTATGTGTGGCTAGGGACAATGCCACCCAAGAGAAGGAGTGTTGTCCCACACAAAAAAATAATATAGAGGTCAAGACCACATATATAGGAATGGATGCTCCTATTAATTATAGGGAGGATCTTACGACAATAATTACCTTTCTAGAGGAACATATGGAAACCCAAAAATAATTGTTAAAAGCCTTAGTGAATTAGGATTTTCAATCCAACAAATCTAGAGTACGACAAATCAATGAACCTTTGTCAGAGGTACAATAGGCTAAAATTTTACTAGAGGTAGAGTTGGGCAAAGATATGAAACACCTAAAATATTCCAAGTTCAATGGAGAGGAATATGGTGATAAAGGCGAAGCTTGGATGAAGGAGATAGAAAATTTTGTAATATGAAGAACTATTCCATTGGCACCAGAATATCTTATTTCACCTTGCACCTTTAGGTGTTGGCTTGGATTTGTGGGAAATATTCAGTGAGTAAAATAGAATCAAGGAGCTAGTTGATCTAAAATAGGAAGAATTTATGATAGCTTTTAAAGAAATATTCCTCATGGACCACTTTTATTACCAAAATTTTGAAGAGTTCACTAAAATTTGACAGGGAAATAAGATAGTGGAGGCATACTACCAAAATTTTATTAAGCTATTGAAATATGTGTCTACTTACAATGAGAAGATGAAAATTCATAAATTCATTATTGAAGCAAATCCTATAATAGGGCATCAGGTGAGCATGTGAGAACCTAACACCTTTCAAAAGGCCTATGATATGGATAGGAAAGCTGAAATGTACCTTAAACCCTACTTTGACTATGAAGGGTCAAAGGAGAAAAGCAGAGATACAGTAAGAAAAAGGAACAATGTAGGCTATGTTACATACCTAACATAGCTAGTCGGCTATGTTGATGCTTCCAAGAAGGATTCAATTAATTTGCTATTAATATAGTTGTGATTTGATTTAATTTATCATCTATTCATCTTGAGTTAATTTGCGATATCGCATTGGACTGTACCCTCCAAGTAGTGAGGAAGAAACCCTCCTTATGTGGCCAGAAAAATTAATTTATTTACTTTATTTACTTCATGTAATTCTTCTGAAACACTGCTATTCAATTGGTACGAATATTGGTTATGTTATATTTTATTCTTAACTGCATTCAAGTGATAGGATATACTTCTCAAGTGGTATCTGTATAAATGGTCTCAGGGGGAGTTGAGGCAACCAATGCTCAATATAAAATGTAGGCATAGTAGGTAGTGTTGGATAGCTAAATGGTCGATCATTTGCAAAAGATAACATGTAGGTGTAGTAGTTTTTTAGGTAGCCTAAACATCACATGTAGGGATGAAGTTCAAAAAATAGATAAAATCGATTGCTACATACAAAAGGTGGATTAGGATATCTATGAAATAGAACAGGCATCACCGAGTTGTAGTATCACTAATGGTTTACATCACAAGCTTTAGGGGATTAGGATATCTATGAAATAGAACAGGCATCACCGAGTTGTAGTATCACTAATGGTTTACATCACAAGCTTTAGGGCTTATTCCTCATGGACACACATAGCAGTTATAACAGGTGAGTTCAGGGGCCACACACAATAGTAGAAACATCGCACCAACTTATGGATCACACAAATAAAATGATCAAGCTTCTTTCTTAGGGAGATATCTGGCATAATAGGTGTTCAAAATGCTATGTAGTATACGTAAATCTGAAGGAAAATATCTACATTTATTATCGACCAATCAAAAATTGGAAAATAAATTGATTATCGATTTAACCTAAGGTACCAAGCTGTTACATATATTTTTTTGGTTCAATCCTTTATCCCACACGCATTTTGTGGAAGATTCTATGGAGTTTAAATAGAACTAAGCTCCCCTAGTTGGTTGTGACTTTGATCACATAGGCATTTCCTCACTCGTGTTAAGTCATTTTGTGTCCTTGTGTTGTCGCCTATCTATTGAGTCCCTTTTGTGTGGTTGCCTCATATCCATTGTCCTCATGTATCCTCCTATATGTATGTTATGTTGTTGTGTCATGTGTCCTACTTGCTATCCACTATGTCATCTGGTATCCATGTCCTTGTGTCATCTTGAGTATTGTTGTGTAATTTCCTCATCATTCTCGTGTCCCTCTTACATTATGTATCCACGTTTGCTTGTCTAATCTGGTCCATTGGTTGTAGTGTCCAGGTCGCATAAATAAATTATGGTCCAGATGGTTGTCGTGTTTTGAGGACATAAATTGTGGTCCCACTAGTCCTTGTCATGTCAATTCATCTTTTGATCACCTTATGTCATGCTAGTTGTCTTGCCCTCTGGTTCCTAGTGTCCTTGTCATACACAGGTGTCTTATACACACATCCCAATCAAGGGTCTTCGCACCTACGTAACCACCATAGCATATAGCCATTGTTTATCATCCACTACCCATTGTGAAGTAGCCATTGGGAAAATAATATCCTAGTCATTGAGAAAGTAGTCATTGGAAGATTCAAATTCAAAACTAGCCATTGTAAAATATAAATTCAAATCCACATCATAGTTGGAGCGACAATTGAAGTAGAAAATCACACCAATTTTTTTTCCAAATTAACCAATTTTTTTTGCAAATATTGAAGTTCAAATTTTTAATCAGGAGTTATTGGCAAGTGCATGAGTGAAAGGTGGACCAAAGGACCAAACGGTTGATTATCAATCTTCGATAATCCAAATGAAAGGCTCCTCAAATCACCAAGAAGACCTCCCAAAAAAAAAACTACCCAATACAACTCCCCTTTATGCATTAATAGTTTTGATCTTGATCATCCAATTCTTCACACTACATCCTCCATTCCTTCTTCTACCTCTTCCCATGAGAATATCACACAAGAGGAAACAAAAAACCCCAATACAAACAACCAAAATGTGCAAAATTGTGTCACCCAATTACTAGAGGGTATGAGTCAGTTGACTGCAATGTTGACACAACTAATGTCCAACCAAAACCAAACAACCCCTCTTGCCCCAAATTGCTCCCATAGATAGAGGAATAATGAGGATCAGGATAGAGATGAAGTTTATGAACAACCAAGAGGTCCTACTAGTGTTGCCCCAAATCTCTTCCATAGTTAGAGGAATAATGAGGATCAAGATAGAGATGAAGTTTATCAACAACCAAGAGGTCCTACTGGTGTTGCCCCAAATCGCTTCCATAGATAGAGAAATAATGAGGATCAGGATAGAGATGAAGTTTATCAACAACCAAGAGGTCCTAATGGTGTTAATTTCCCATGCATTGATATGCCCACCTTTGAGGGTAATGATCCATGTGGGTGCTTAGGTAAAATGGAAGGCATTTTAGATTTATACTAGATTCCCAAATCTAAACAAGTTCCTTTTGCTTCCTCCAAACTAGGTACTAAAGCTTACCAATGGTTTTCATGGCAAAAACGTGAGCATAGGCATAAACACAGTGTTTAGTGATTAGGAAGATATTTGACCAACAGTTTTTGGCACACCTAGTGGTACTGTAAGGTTTCACTTCCAACAGTGTAAGGTTTGATGTTTGCATTCCTACTAAGATTAGAATATCTGGAAACTCATATTCTATCCAGAACTCCATAGGTGTAAGGAGGGTGAAAGCTATCTCTCATGAATACAAGATCAAAAGTCAAGAATCTTGATAATCAAACTAAGTTTTATGAACTTGATATCCAAAGGCTAGGAGAGCATCCTCAAATAGCCAATTTTTGATGAACATCTTTGCTCCCTCATATATCATACATACCATATGTTTCATCTTCTCGATTAGCTAGTGTGTTTTCTGCTCCTGTAAGTCCAGTGAGTACTACCACCAATTTTCCTCAGCCTCCGCCTAGTACAACCACTAGTGCTCCATAGCCTACTCCCCATATTCCCGTTCATATGGCCTAGAATCCCCCACCACACCAACAACAACTCCCAAGGTAGTTCCCCACATGGAACAACTCCAAAGCCTTGAATTTGTAGGCACAGAACCCAGTACCTCAAGTTGCTCTAAAGGCTTTGCCAACCTATGATGGTACTGGGAAAACTACATATGAGCATATCCAAGATGTGGCCTCTCTTACAACTATCCATGATATAACTTATGAATATGTAATAATAAAACTTTTAGTTTTGTCATTAAGGGGAAAGTTACTATATTGGTATCGATCATTGCAACCTGGTACCATTACTTCATGGGATCAGTTGGCAGAATTATTGATTAAAAATTTCCATGAGCAAGCTGATTTGTATTCTTTGTTGCATCAGTTCACCACAATTCAAAGACATCCACAAGAAGAGCTTGTAGATTTTAATGTCTAATTTGAGTGAAGCTGGAAGAGGGTTCTAGATGGTTTATTATTGATGCTCGAGCAAGCAACATTTTATTATATTTGGGTACTCAATACTGATATTGGTATGGTGGTGCACCAAGCCAATGTGACCACTTTTCTAGATTTGTACATACAAGCTCAAAAGATCAAATTTGACCTAATTGCAGTAGGTAGACTTTCTCCAAAGGTAACAATACCTATTCTCCCTGATCTCCCATAATATCTTTACTCTAATGCATTCTCACAACCTATGTCATCCATGTATCCAGTCCCTTCATGGAATTTGGACCCCCCACAAGTAGCCCCTATCCCTATCTCACAGTCATCCGCTATGAGTTTCCCATGACTTTCGGCTACATTAGTACCTCCATAGCTTTCATATGTTCCTTTTCCAACATTGCCAACACCTCCAACCCCTTTACCATTACCCGCATTGCAAGCACCTTTGTCGTTTCCAACACCAATCCCATCGCCTAATTCAGATCCCCTCACCACTTTGTTACAAGAAGTGAAATCCAATAATGCATCTTTGAGGATGATATCTAATGAGCTTACAACGGTGAGGAAAAAACAAGCTAAAGCTGAAATCCGACCAAGAAGATTTCAGACTCTGCAAATCACCCGAGACCAAGCGTCTACTAGCAGGGGACCTGAGAAAAACACCACGATGCAAGTAAATGATGAAGTTAATATGTCTAAAAGAGCATATTGGTGTTCCACATGCAATGATCCTCATGGTGAAGATACATGTATGGTGCATTTGAACTATGTTCAGACATTGGCAAAAAGTTCCTCGGGTGGGAAAGTTAAGATGATTCGAGAAGTGGAGAATAATTGTATAATGGCATCCCTAGAGCAAGTTTCAATCCTCACTAGGTGTGGTAAGAAGTTGGTTACTATTGATCCCACAAAATTGCAACCTTTAAAAGTACCTATAGAACCAAAAGCACAAGAAGAAAAGCAATTATCTCCTATGAAGACTCCTGATACTAGAGCTAAGGCACCTAATGCTATTAAGGCAAAATATTTGTTTCCTAGACAAGCTCAAGAAAAAGTGCAAGCTAAGCCCTCAAATTTGCAACCTATGGTGATCACTCCAGTTTCTGGTGAGACAAAAGAGCAAGCTAAGGACAGACTCAAGTATCCTTCGTTAACTAAAAGGTAAAAAGTAGAATCTACGCAACAGTATCATGATAAGTATGAGTAGCCCTAGAGTAAAAGGACTTGACTACTTATAGCTACAGTATTATGGAAGAAATGAAGAAAATTCTAGTAAGGATTAGCTTATATGATGCATTGCAGTTACTTGGACAGATTGATTTGTTACAAGAATCCTTGAAGACTACTAAGGACCAAAAGAAATATTGTTCGTAGACAGTCTTGGCCCAAGCACTCCCCACTTCTATGACAGGAAAAAATAGGCCTCCCCCATTTTATTTATCCTTGAGAATGGAAGGGTGGATCATGCATAATTGCATGATTGACTTCGGTGTTGCTACTATTGTCATGCCAAAGGCAATATGTGAAGTAATGGGGATGGATTATACAAGGAGTAGTCCAGGAGTGTTGCAGTTGGATGGAACTCCAGTCAAGACTGTTGGGGTAATCAAGGATATTCTTATTGTGCTCCATAGTATGGCATAAATTACTCTCATCCAGGAGTTGGTGGTTATTGATTTGGAGCCCTATTTTAGCATGTGTCTTTCAAGGGAGTTCACTACAAATCTTGGAGGTTATATTTCCTTAGACTACTCATATTTTGAGATACCATTCAAGGGAAGACTAATTCGTATTCATAATGAAAAGCCTTCACCTTTTCATATTGAAAAGATAGAGGAGGCAGAACAAGCTCTAGGCACAGTAAGCATGATGACCGAGGAATTGGAGGAAGTTGATCTAATTGAAGAAGCACTTGGTGAGATTCTCCTGGAGGAAGAGTTTTGTTTAAAATATTTCAACGCTATGATTGGGATAAATATTGGTTGTTATTCAATCCATAAGATAGAACAATTCAAAAAAAAGGTCCTTGAGTCTCCAAAACCTATTTCACACCAGCTATGGAAGTTGTTCTTTGATGGCACTCGATGTAAGAATGGTGTAGGAGCAGGCATTGTATTGGTTTCTCCTGAAGGAATACAAAAAAATTACTCCTACAGATTGACTTGGAGCTGCACAAATAACATAGCTGAATATGAAGCGCTATGCCTTGGCTTGAAGAAAGTGGAGAAGTTGGGAATTGAACAATTGTAGATTTTTGGTGACTCTGAGCTTATTGTCAATCAAGTTACAAATAGATGTGTGAGAAAGCAACATTATTTGAAGGCTTACCACAATAGAGTATGGGATCTATTAGAAGCATTTAGAGCTTTGAACATTCAGGCGATTCCTCAAGAGCAAAACAGACATGCTGATATCTTAGCTTCCCTTGGCGCTAATTTTTCCCCTACTGAGCAAGTGGTTCGAAAGCCAAAGATAGTGAGAGTAATTTACAGGCCTTCTATTCCAGATAAGAATCTCTATTGGCAAGTGTTTGACAATGATGAGGAAATAGTGAATTTTTTGCTCAAAGAAGCTGCTAATGTTGATGATAAAGTCCTTGTGGAGGAAGAAAAGGAAGCAATGATTCAATTGAGAAATAATCATATTCCTAAGGGATTGATTTCATTAGAGAGCTTGTTTGATTAGAATGATAGGGCTGATAAGCATAGGATTAAGGTTGATGCCAAGAAATACAGATAATTGCAGTTGGAACCAGGAAAGGTCATTAAGATTAGGATTGATTGCAAAGCATATGAGATTGAAGGCATTAGAAATATATGCTATGAATATCCAGACATTATAGCATGGAGTTATCAAGACCTAAAATGATATGATAAGAATGTGATTCAAGACAATAAGGGGTAGCCCTCAAAAAACCATTGAAGATGCTCAAGGTGAAGATCATTTATCCTATTAAGCATTATACTTGGGTATCGAACTTGGTTCCTGTATGAAAGAAGAACGGAGACATACAACTATGTGTTGATTTAAGAAATTTAAACCAGACATCACTCAAATACCATTATCCTTTACCTCAAATAGACTAGATTCTTTATGTTGTGGCTGGCACCCAAAGATTCTCATTGTTTAGTTGTAAAAAATTTGGGAAAATAGAGAGGATCAATATAAGACAGCGTTTACGACTAAGTGGGGTACATTCGCTTACCAACAGATGCCTTTTGGGCTTTTGAATGTTGGTGCTACCTTTCAGAGAGCCATGGATGTCACTTTTGGTGAGTTTTTAAACAAAATTATTGTAATATATCTTGATGATATGATGGTGTTTTCGCATTGTAGAATAGATCATGTTACTCATCTGAGGCAAATATTTGAGAAGTGCCAAGAATTTGGGATTTCCATAAACTCGAAGAAGTCGATTTTCATGGTTAAGGAAGGAAAGGTGTTGGGCCATGTGATCTCACAAGAAGGGTTGGCCATAGATCCTACATGAGCCGACGCCCTCTTGAAACTACCGTTACCAATCAATAAGAAAAACTTGCAGTCCTTCTTTGGACAAATAAACTTTATTCACAAGTTTATTACTGACTTTGCCCAAGTCGTCAAGCCCATGACTGAGCTTTTGAAGAAGGATGTTGAGTTCAAGTGGACAGAAGCCAAGAAGTGAGCATTTCAAGAAATCAAAGAGAGAATTACTCAAGCTCCAATTTTGATTAATCTCGATTACTCTAAAGACTTCATCCTCTATGCAGTAGGTGAGAAAGAGAGTTATGTTGTTGTACTAACATAGAAACAAGATGATGGTGAGGAGAAGCCTATTCATTTTCTAAGTGAGGTTATAGTACCACACCAAGAGAAGTACAATTTTATAGAGAAGCAATTTTACACAATAATGAAAGCATTAAAGAAATTTCACCACTTTATTTCTCAAAGTAAGATTGTGGTCTATGTCATACATCCTGATGTTTGAAAATTTATACTCCAAGGAGAATTAGGAGAAAAAAGGGTTGGTTGGGTCACAAAAATCCAAGAGTACATTGTGGAGATCTGATCGATGAAACTGGTTCATGGACGTGCTCTGTGTCAAGATCTGGCCAAAAGTGTTGTTGCTAAAATGACTGAAGCAAGTCATGAAGATTTAATGTGTGTAAATCACACAATAGGCAATAAATATTGGACAGAGAAATTGGTTGATTAATTTACTTTTGGAATATGCCTTAACTGTCTTGATCCCTAGCGCCGATGATTCATATTGCAAGCACTTAGGTATATGATGTTGCCTAATGGATTATATTATAAAATATAGATGGTGTATTACTCAGGTGTGTAAAGGCTTTCAAAAAGGAAAAAAATTGGAGGAGTTCCATTATGGGTTGTCAAGAGGGCATTACGTAGGTAGACCCATGGCTTTGAATATTATTTGGGTAGGTTATTATTGGCCTATGATTTTCTCCGATTCAGACAAGATAATCCAAAAATGCAACAATTATCAAAGATATGTGGGTCAAATAAGAAAAGGAGCATTACCGCTACATCCAATTCAAGTGGAAGCACCCTTTCAGTAATGGGGCCTTGATTTTATTGGGGTTATTGACCCACACTCTTCTACGGAGCACAAGTATATCTTAACGGCAATGGACTACTTCACTAGGTGGGTGGAAGCCATACCCACTAAGAAGGTTGATCAGGTGACGGTGATCTCTTTTCTAGAGATCCATATCACTCGTTTTGGTATTCTATATTCTTTGGTAACTGATAATGGTACTCCCATCATTGGAGCTAAAATTATAGAGTTCGCTAGCAGATATGGTATTTACTTGAAGACATCTTCCAATTACTACCCATAGGGGAATGGATTGGCTGAGTCTACTAACAAAAATTTTTTGTGGATTCTAAAAAGGATGATGGGTGATAACAAGAGGGGTTGGCATTTGTTATTGAACCAAGCACTTTGGGTCGACCGTATTTTAGTTAAGAAGTCTATAAAGACCTCTCCGTATGCTTTGGTTTATGGAAAATAAGTTGTCCTCCCTGCCCAAATTGAACTACCAGTGCTCCAAAATTTGCAAATATTTCGATATGAAGATGAAGAATATGATCCTATGGAAGTAAGGTTGGTGCAGTTACTGTAATTATAGGAAGAAAGGGAGCAGGTGTACCTATATTTTGCCAAACATTCTACAGAAATGAAGAAATGGTTTAAGAAGAAGACAAGTGATCAAAGTTTTTAGGTGGGTGAACTAGTGCTAAAATGGAATGAGAAAAAATCTAAGCCTGGAAAGCACCATAAGTTTGATGCCATATGGGAAGGACCTTTTCGGGTCTCTACAGTAAAATCTGCCAATGCTTATCATCTCTGCGACATGGATGGTTATGAGCTCCCCATTTCGATGAACGACCTTCATTTGAAGGCATATGTTACGTAATTTTAAAATGCTAAAGGTTACACTTTGTACATATGTAAATATTCTCTTGTATCTCATGATTTTTGTATATAAGGAAATATATATATAGACAGTAAAATATTAAAAAAAGAAATAAAAAAAAGAAAAGTTTTTCACCCCGAGAATGATTTAAATTTCTTCGTTTGTCAAAAAAGCAAGTAAGTCTGAATTAATTGAACTTCACGTACGCCCTTTCAATGGGGTGAACGAGACATTTGCCTAGGATAAGGGGTGAACGCACTTTTATGATGTCGCCAAGTGAAGAAGAGAAAAGCAAAGAGAAAAAAAGGGGGGAAAAAAAGGAAAAAACATGGCACTTTTTAAGGAATGAAAAGCATGTTCGAATTTTTTGAAGGAAGATCCAATTTTAGAAAAATAATGCTCATGAAAGCTTTAATACACAATCACCCACATGAAAAGATAGAACACTTTCGCATAGATTTCAAAATTGCTAAATAATAGTTGAGCACACAAGCATTTTTTGCCAAGTAAGGAAAGAGAAAAGCAAAGAGAAAAAAAGGGGGGGAAAAAAAGGAAAAACGTGGTGCTTTTTAAGGAACGAAAAGCATGTTCGAGTTTTTTGAAGGAAGATCCAATTTTAGAAAAATCATGCTCATGAAAGCTTTAAGACACAATCACCCACATGAAAAGATAGAACACTTTCATGCAGATTTCAAAATCGCTAAGGAATAGTTGAGCACCCAAGCATTTTTTGCCAAGTAAGGAGATAGCAGTTTCGGGGCACGTTGTGAAATAAATATGCCTCTGGGTTACATGTCAGTAATCGAAAGCGAGAAGCACTAGAATTTAATCATAATTTTAGAATGTGGGAAGTGCCCAAGTTTAGCTTTTCGAGGTGATTGCAAGCATTAATGATTGGTAGGCAAACGACTAGGTTGGTTTTCCCAGCAAGCTTCAAACATCAGGGCACACTCTTTTAGGTATGATTGCACAGTGTAGAAGCACGAGTCTCCAGGAGAATCTGGTAGCAAATCAAAGGAAAGGATTTATGTGCCATGAAAATGGCATATGAGTGTTTTTTCGAGGATTATTCCTCTCTAAAGATGCACCTTCATTTAATTTTGAATCATTGAAGTAGCTGACAGTGCTCCTATAAAATTTGTGAGGTAAAAGGACCAATCCTATTTTTATTTTAAGAGAAGAAGAAAACTTTACCTGTTTTGCTATGTTTTGCATTTCCAATACAAAAGAATTTTGCAGAAGAATTTTTAAAGGTTTCAAAGCAGAAAGTGGTAGATTCATTAAGTGCTTTATCAGATAGGATGGGAAGACACAGTAAAGATCCAAGTGAGGAGTAGGAGGTTCTAGAGGCAAAGCTAGCTAAGAAGCGAGAAAGAATTTCTAGGGCTAAGAAGGCCCGAAAGAATGACTATGTCGACCTGGACCCCTATGAAGATAAAATGGCAAAAATTGGGGATTGTTTGATTACACACAAGGGGGTCGATCGGTTGAGGCAAGAAGTTGAGACTACGGTGAGCCAGGGTGTTTCATATAACAGTTGGCTCACAACGCCCCATAATTCATAGCTTTCATGGTACCTATGTTCACCTGTGCACCCATGCCCTAAACTGGTACAACTAATTGCATAATTTTATGATCCTTTTACCAAAGCTGTGTGAAACTCTAGGAAGGAAATTCTCTTTACAATTACATCATACGAGGTCCGAGAGGCTTTTGCATGTGGATTGAAGGCCCCAAGTTATACAGTGAATAAGAAAGTTCATACAGACGAGCAGGAAGATAGGTATGTTTCCACAGTTACTATGAGATAATTTATGGAGACACAGCTCATCAAGGAGCCACAGATGGGTCAACTATCAAATTTATCTAAATCACTTTCAGAATTTAAGAGCCAGGATATTTATTCTATGCTTACCTGGATTGCTATGTTACCCTCAGATGATATAATTCATAAATTGTAGGCGGCTATGGCTCAATGCATTTGCAAGATGGAATTTTATTCTCCTACTGCTATGAGACGATGGAAATCCAATTTATTTTGATTGATTGAATTTTTTTCTTAAGTCTTGTTCCGTTTTTAGTAGAAGAAGGGAAAGTTTTTTTGCTCCCCTCTCCCTTGGGGTTTGGTTCTTTTTATTTCAAATGCAACATCATTTCTCTTTTATCGCAGTAACACAGTCGAGAAAAAAGGATGAGCCTTTACCTATTTACAAGTGGACTCAAGTGTTGACGAAACGAGAGTCTGTGTACAACTTTAATAGCTAGTTTCTAGGGCCTACAATTGAACTACTATGTGGAAACTATGATAGGGTACCACGCGATTTGAGAGATGCCATTATTTTAGAAGATAGGGGTGATATATTTTTGCTCACTCAAGGCGTGGTGGTTTGAATTTTTGGTACACAGGTAAACCATTTTTGTTGCCTTATTTTGCTACGACACACATTTTTGCAATGGAAGTTGTGCATCAGGTAGATTATGTCAATGATATATATGGCTTCGGGCAAGGGAAGAAGACAACTTGTACTATGCCTTTCAAGTTTGGGAGTATTGAAGTGAATCAGGTTGGGAAAAATTGCCTTTTGATGGTGGTGCTTAAAGACATGGGATTTATTTAATTGCCATAGTGATGGCATTATGATCCTCTCGGTAAATTTTTGGAAATTATCAAGGCAAATACCTTTCATAGCTGCCCACGCCCAGATATTCAGAAGTGGCGTAACAATTTTGATGGGCTAGACATGAACTGGCACATAGAGAAAATGTCCTCCCTTCCTCCATGACATGATTATTATGAGTAGGAAGTGGAGTATAATCCCGAAAAGAATAAAACCCATATTCCTCCTCCTGGTCTATTCGAAACTATTAAAGAAGCTAACCCGACATGGAGCAAGGAGAAAATCATGAACTGGTGGGTGATGCGTATTCATCGAAGGAAGCCACATGTTGCCTACAAGTTGAAGCTTGATACTCAATTTTTTGAAGCTTATGATAAATTCGTGGAATCATATCAACCCGTTGCTTTCACCACCATTTTGCCGCAAATATTTCAATAGTTCGAAAGTGGTGAAAGTGAACCTGAGCAGGAGGACCCAATGGTTGAAGATGAGACCAAAGAAGAGGATGAAGAGGAAGATCAGTATGTTTTCCAAAGATGGTCTCAATGAGTGAATCACCCTCAGGAGGAAGCCCCCACACCTGAGCAGTGGAAACAACTGATGGTGCCCCCATTTTTGAAAGCAGCCAAACGACCTTGAACTAGTGTAGCCCTTATGGTTACTATTACAGTGCCCATACCTTCAAGTGCCACAATTTCTACCATGCTGAGTTCTATAGTCACTTCTATATTGATGGTGAATCCTTAACCCAATAACGAGCTCCCCACTTCATTTGTGCAAACATTGTCAATGGCTCAGCAAGAGGAGGAGTAGCTTTCTGAGGATTTGCATGTCAAAATTTTGGACGAGGAAGTAGCTCTTGATGTTGGAGAGCTAGAAGGAAAATGAGAAGAGGAGTTGGTTTCACAATCTCCTCCATCAGCCGAACAAGTGGTGCTCATGCCCCAAGGTATGTTATCTCTTCCTTCTTATTTCTCTCTTACGGAGCACACAATGGTTTCTTCTTCGGTCCCATCTATTACATATTCATCCTTTTCATCCTCTATTTATTCATCCTTTGGTATTCCATCTCTTTCACTATCCATGGTATCCTCTTCTGCTTTTACTCCTTTTGCTTTCAAAACCACTGGTGCTCCTTCTTTTATTCTTGCTCCTTCATCCTCCATTTCTTTTAGTTCATATGCATCTGGGTTAAATCTCTTTTCACGTCCCCTTCCTTCAGTCATCACTTCTTCTACCATCATCATTGTTAGTATGCAAGCTCCACCTAGGATTAGTGTAACTACAGCTGCACTTGTGTCTACCTCTTCATCTGCCCTTTCTCTTTCTTCTACTATTCCCACATTCATTTCTCCACCTCTACACATGTCATCCGTATCTTATGGGCCTAGCCACTCAGAATTTTTTGTCCCATTTACACAATTTTTGGAGATGCAAACTGTTCCAAATGTGTAGGTAGCCCGAAAGCAACTGGATGTTGAAAAACTAAATCAAGTGCATTTGAGTTCTTCCCAACAATTGAAAAGTATGCAGCACAAAGAAGCTTTCGTGCTAGCATGACCAATCAAGAAGGTGGATTTTGATCCAATTTCCAAGGAAGCTCATGTTACAACATTCACTCCATTGGTCTAGAAACCCCAAGGTGAATTGTAGCCTAAAGATTACGTTTTTGAGACTATAACTAAATATCTGATGTGGATTAATCCCATTGAGAAAATGGGTAATATGCAGGTGGATATGAGCTCATTGTATCTACACAAAGAGCACTATAAGGAAAAATATTTTGAGATGCAAGATAAAGTGCTCGAGCTTGAGAACGCCTTGGCTAAGAGCAGGGTGATATAAGAGAGAACAACCACTAAAAATGAATACTTATGCAATCAAGTGAAGGTACACTTGAAAGAGCATGATGCCGCTCGAATTGAAATGCATAATCTTTAGCAATAGGTAGAAGAGCTCAAGAAGAAACTTGAATAGAAATCCATTCCTGTTGTAGGATTTTCACACAATAGCATTAAAGACGCTCGCCTTCGCTCCATTTAGAATTCTATAAAGTTGGTTACGCACACTATTAATGTACTGCAGTACTTGTGGGAAGCACAAATACAGATCTAGCTTGGGAAACAAATAATTGATTCTATGGAAGAACTACTTTTGCCCTATATGGATATGGCTATAAAGATACAAGCTTTGTTGAATACTACTTTGCATATTTTCCCTCTCAACGAAATATATTACGCTTGGTCTCGAGCATGGATAACAGTACGAAGCTATTTTCAGTGCATGGATCTAGTAAGGGAAGGTCGGGCTATTCTCAATACAATTGAGCATGAGCATACCATTTCCATGTCTCATTTTGAGACTATTGATCGATTGGGTTTTACCACCTTCGTAGATGAGTGGGGTGAGCCTCTTCCAATGGAACAGTTGTAGGAACTTTGGTGCACATGTTCCTTGAAGATACTAGAGAAATTGATGCCTTAGAAGAACCCCTTGTTGAAGCACAGGTATTGCCCTTAATGGAGAAGTATACATGCTTGGAGTTGTCCCTTTATGAATTGGCTCAATGTTCGAAGCGCCTCAATTTGATAGATGTGCAAAATCTTCACTTCGTCTATGAGTCCCTCAATGTTCGTTGCTTGTTTAGCATTGATTCTTGGCATGACGTTGTTCGTGCTTATGAGGTTCTTTTAGAAACCATTGTGGAGTAAGAAGAGCAAGTGGTGGCAGATCATGTGGTAGCGATGAAAGCAATAGAGGAGGCTGAGCATGCTGAAGTACTCAAGGTTGCAGCTAAGGTAGAACAACAAGAACGCATAGAGAAAGCAACACAAAAAAAGGCATCTACAGCGAAGAAAATAGCTTTAGCTAAATCAGTTGCATCAGCTTCAAAAAAATGACTTTGCATCCAATGGATAAAGGCTTGGGATTGCTTGTATTCATGCGATATGAATACCCCGTGAGTCACCAAGAAATGTTGGCCATTTTGTATTCATTGGGGATTTTGTTCAAGACTTTGGGTTCATTTTTTGAATGTAGTGGCAGTATAATATTTGCACATTTTTTGTGATGTTTTAAATAATTGTACATTTCTGGTGCATGTTCCAAAGGCTTATTTTTGAAATTCACTCTGAAAAGGATTAATTGAAAAATGTCTAAAAAAATGATGAAGACAAGTCATGAAAAATAACTTGGTTAAATCACCATATTTTTATGTTTGCCCTTCCTAAGGGGTGAACGTCCCATTCACCCTTGAAAGGGGTGAACATGTTTAGAAGTTTACAAAGGTAGAAGCACTAGAGCGCAAGGTCGCGTTCACCCTTACATTGGAGCAAACACACCATTCACCCTTCTTAGGGGTGAACGCATTTTGATGACAGTTGGATGGCGCATGCGCTCGAACCATATTACATTCGCCCAAGTTGAGGGGTGAACATCCCGTTCGCCCTTCCCATGGGTGAACCAACACCTTGGTGCATTGGGATCACGTTTGCCCTTCCTGAGGGGTGAACGTCCCATTCACCCTTTTTAAGGGTGAATGTACTTCCACTATGTTGCACGTGCGCCTTTCAGTTTGCAATGGGGCGAAATAGATGTTGAGGCAAAAGTGAGTATGGGCGAATGGAAATTTAGTCAAAGATGCTAATTTTATGCATTTAATTAAGGATGCCCTTAGTAACTCTATTTTGTGGATCACGAAGAGGAAGGCGAAGAGAAATGAGTTTTCATGATTTCCAATGTACTAAAGGTGCTCAAAATAATTTAATATATTTTTTGCAATCTGCGCACCCTCGCCCGAATTTCAGATTTTTAGGAACTTGTCTTCTTAGGGGGATGGATTTTCAAAGAATTCGAGGAGGATTTTTCTGGTTTTGTCTTTGATCTCGGGATATTTTATTCTCTTGCATATTTAATGAAAGAGGAAAAAACCTCTATAAATACTAGATAAATTTCTATTGTAAAGGAGGTTAGACATTCTACGAGAGATTTCTCTAAGCTCTTTGCATTAATACAAGGCATCAAATTTTTGAATTTGCAAGTGATCTTGTGTATGGTTACTGTTGACAATTTTGTCACATTGCACAAGGGGTAGGAAAAAATCAAAAAAATTTCTTTTTTTGCAAGAGTATTTATTTTCATTTGTAAGTGTTGCAGCAATTTTGGCTTTCCATGCCACTCCCTTGTATACAGAATGAAGAAGAAAAATCTTCGCTACCAAATAGGCCAAAGAAAATAGCTCCAAAGCACAAAAATAAAAAGTGTCACGACGCATGTCACGTTTTTGCGGCCGACAACAAGGCAAAAGCACATAAAGCAAAAGCTGTCACGATATCGCGCATGTCGCGTTTTCGCGGCCGACAGCAAGGGAAATGCGCCAGCAAGAAAAGCGTCGCGATATCATGCATGTTGTGTTTTCATGGCTCAAAGCGACAAGGGAGAGCAGCAACAGAAAGGTGTCGCGATATCGTGCATGTCATGTTTTCATGGCTCAAAGTGACAAGGGAGAGCAGAAATAGAAAGGTGTCGTGATATCACGCATGTCGCATTTTCGTGGCTCAAAAAGC
Organism: Wollemia nobilis; assembly: GCA_028583015.1. Taxonomy (NCBI): domain Eukaryota; kingdom Viridiplantae; phylum Streptophyta; class Pinopsida; order Araucariales; family Araucariaceae; genus Wollemia; species Wollemia nobilis. The sequence continues at coordinate 23,657,538 of JAQPPZ010017235.1, forward strand.
AGAGATGAGCCAAAGAGTGAAAGTCATCGCGATATCGCGCATGTCGCATTATCGCGACCGACAGTGAAGAAAAAGCACAAGAATGAGAATGTCGTCACGATATCGTGCATGTCACGTTTTCACGGCTGACAATGAAGGGAGGATCGGAGCCGAGAATGTCATAGCGATATCGTGCATGTCGCATTTTCACAGTCGACATAGAGCAAAAGCGCCAACAAGAAAAATGGTCATGATATCGCGCATGTCGTGTTATCGCAGTCGAAAGCGAGAAGAAGTGCCAAACGACAAAAGTTTTCATGATATCGCGCATGTCGCATTTTCACGACCGATAGTGAAGAGAAGCGCCAGGGTGAGAAAGTTGTCACGATATCGCGCATGTCGCATTTTTGCAGCCAACAACAAGGAAAGAGCGTAGCAAAGGAAAGATGTCGTGAAATTGCGACACATCGCATTTTCGTGACTCCAAGCAATGAAAGAATACAAAGGCATCAACATGTTGCGATTTTATGACATGTCATATTTTTGCAATGGGCACACACCCCAAGTCAGGTATCTTCCCGAGACCATAAAGTGCCTCGTAAATGCATTCTTTCTTGCCCAATAAGCTCGCTGTCCCTTTTCGACAATTGTAAGCGAAGTGTCAGTCCCTGAAGGAGAAGTTCGATGAGCATGGCGGTAACTCGAGCATTGCACCAGGGATGCTCAGGCGGTTCATTAATGCATACTTCCATGGTTGACCCGGTCACAGTTTCTTGTTTTGGTAATGGATTAGAAAGCTCAGTCTTGAGAGCTGCGAGAAGCCGACTTCTCAGATCTCAAGAATACTTCGCCATTCTGTGTAATAATGACTCAGAGGGTCGGGTCCTCTATAAAAACCTAGATTTTATAATGTAAAAGGGGGGAACTATCTGCTAGAAAGTTGTTGTAACTTGATGTCCTGCGATTAATACTAAGAGACTTTGAGCTTAATTCTTCTCTTTTATGCTACCTTCTATGCTTGATTCTTCCATATTTCTTTTTTTGTAATCTTTCTTTTTTTGTAAACTGAGATGTTGAACTCTACGTCTGGGGTGCAATCAGGGACAGTGTCCTGAAACTCGTTCGAAAGGATACATAGGAGTTAGAAAAGTGTCTTATTAACTTTCTTTTATGCTACCTACCTTGCTTGATTCTTCCATCTCTCTTCGTTTGCATACCAAGTTGCTGAACTTTGCGTCCGATGTGTGATCGGGAACAGTGTCCTAAAACTCGTTCGGGAGGATACATAGGGAGGTTGATATTACATTTCTTTCATTTTACTCTTAGTGTTCTTTGCTTCTATTCAGGTGTCAGTTAGTGATCGTGCTTCCTGTTCTCTCCCACCTCAAATCATCATCTCTCTAACCCTACTCCTTTTATCTCTTTCCTGCACTCTTGTCTTCAAGCACCCAAGTAGTTTAGCATAGGAGTCGGCCTTTCTTCGAAGATTGGCACAAGGGGCATCTCTTCCCCTCAGCCTTTCGATGTTGGTCGTAGGTCCAGAGCGCAAACCCCATCGAAATTCCTTTCCTGTGTGAATTTGATGACCAACAATTTTGGCACGCCTGGTGGGACTCACCTTCTGAGTGGTAGTGAGAATTGATGTTGTCATTACCAAAAGACTCATTAGCATCTGGCGACTCTGTTTACCCAAACATATCTCTAAGTCATAAATACTAGTACCTAAACCTGTGCCTTCATGGAAACAGTCCCCATGTTTTAAGGAAGTCTGAGTTAGTGAATCTCTGGCTTGCCTCCATCTGACAAAATTACCTGGTGACTTTGACTGAGCTGAAGATCCAGATCTTCTGATCGTAGGCACCCTTTTGAAGCTGAAAGAAGACATCCCAAAGAAATCAAGGTTCGGTGAGCAGCCTTGACCTCACAAGCAGAGAAAGTATGTTCACCTAGCGACTCCAACCTAGTGGCAAGGACCGTGATCTCTGTAGGCCACTGCTATAATGGAGAGGGTATGTTATCCCAGCTGGGATGTCTATAGCCCTCTGAATCTTCAAAGCTACCATGAAATTCCCAAAGGTGTCCTGAAAAACATGCCAAAATACCATGGCACTGAGGGAATGGCCCTAGAGCACCTTGAAGATCTTGTTGATTTAGGGTCCATCTATGACATACTCCATGAAGATGTCATGGTCAGGCTCCTGGTCCTGTATCTGGAAGGAAGGGCACTGCAGTGGTACAGACTACTTGGGTGTAAAAGCATTTGCTCATGGTATGACTTAGCGGGAGCACTACTCGAAGTATTCGATGGTTCTCAGGACCCCTTCCAACTATCAAGCATGCCTCACCAGGAGGTGGGCCAAGGAGAAGAGCAGACTCAAGTGGCGGAACCTGAGAACAAAGAGGGCACATTTTTGCACCCTTTTTGTGTCCCATTGGATGGCACGCAAGCATTCAGCCAAGGTCCATTAAGCATGCTTCATCAGGATGCCAAACCTGAAGAGATCCTAGAAGATTACTCCTTGTCGGAGGAGCCCTATTACCCCATCAAAAGGATGGAAGAACCTGTACCTAGCTCGTAGCTAGTAGATTCATCAGCATGCTGGTATTGGTTCCATCACCCACCATCGCCACTACCCCAAGAGGCCCCTCACACTGCAAACTTCTTTGCCACATGTTTCATCAACAGCGCGGGTACTGGTGGGAGTGATAACTCACTATGCTGCTTCCTGTTTGTAGCATGGACAGTTTCGAGAAGAAGCTAGCCGAACTTTAGGGATCAACTGAAGTTCAATTTGATCTGGTCCGGGCACTACAGATTCATCGGATAGACACCCGAGGCTGAGTTCGTGGTGGCGGTATGTCTGTCATGCCACAGATTTTTGGTGTAAATAACTCGACTAGTAAATAAGAGCCGAAAGCACTAAGGTTGCTTAGGAGCTTAGGCACAAACAAAAAATATATGCTGTCAGTGGATGATCAGAGAAGAAGATAATGAGAATGACTCTGTTGCCCAATGGATAAAGGCCTGGGATCTCTGCATTCAGACTAGCAAAATGCCCCGCGAGCCACCAAGAATGTTGACAATTTTGTCACATTGCACAAGGGGTAGGAAAAAATAAAAAAAAATTCTTTTTTTGCAAGAGTATTTCTTTTCATTTGTAAGTGTTGCAGCAATTTTGGCTTTCCATGCCACTCCCTTGTATACAGAATGAAGAAGAAAAAGCTTCGCTACCAAACAAGCCAAAGAAAATAGCTCCAAAGCACAAAAATAAAAAGTGTCGTGACACATGTCACGTTTTCACGGCCGACAGCAAGGCAAAAGCACATAAAGCAAAAGTTGTTGCGATATCGCGCATGGCGCATTTTTGCGGCCGACAACGAGGGAAACGTGCCAGCAAGAAAAGCGTCGCAATATCACGCATGTTGCATTTTCATGGCTCAAAGCAACAAGGGAGAGCAGAAACAGAAAGGAGTCACGATATCACGTATGTCACGTTTTCACGGCTCAAAACGACAAGGGAGAGCAGAAATAGAAAGGCGTCGCGATATCACACACGTCGCATTTTTGTGGCTCAAAAAGCAGAGATGAGCCAAAGAGTGAAAGTCGTCGTGATATCACGCATGTTGCGTTATCACGACCGACAGTGAAGAAAAGGCACAAGAATGAGAATGTTGTCGCGATATCGTGCATGTCGTGTTTTTGCGGCCGACAGCGAAGGGAGGAGCGGAGCCGAGAATGTCATAGCGATATCGCGCATGTCACATTTTTGTGGCCGAGATAGAGCAAAAGTGCCAACAATAAAAATGGTCATGATATCATGCATGTCACGTTATCATGGTCAAAAGCGAGAAGAAGTGCCAAAGGACAGAAGTTGTCGTGATATCGCGCATGTCGCATTTTCACGACCGACAGTGAAGAGAAGTGCCAGGGCGAGAAGGTTGTCACGATATCGCGCATGTCACATTTTTGCGGCCAACAACAAGGAAAGATGTCGCGATATCGTGACACGTCACATTTTCGCGACTCCAAGCAACGAAAGAATACAAAGGCATCGACATGTTGCGATTTTGTGACATGTCATATTTTTGTGATGGGCACACACCCCAAGCCAAGTATCTTCCCGAGACCATCAAGTGCCTTGTAAATGCATTCTTTCTTGCCCAATAAGCTCGCTGTCCCTTTTCGGCAATTGTAAGCGAAGTGTCAGTCCTTGAAGGAGAAGTTCGGCGAGCATGGCGGTGACTCGAGCATTGCACCAAGGATGCTCAGGCGGTTCATTAATGCATACTTCCATGGTTGACCCGATCACAGTTTCCTATTCTGGTAATGGATTAGAAAGCTCAGTCTCGAGGGCCACGAGAAGCCGACTTCTCAGATCTCAAGAATACTTCGCAATTCTGTGTAATAATGACTCAGAGGGTCGGGTCCTCTATAAAAACCCAGATTTTATAATGTAAAAGAGGGGGAACTATCTGCTAGAAAGTTGCTATAACTTGATGTCCTACAATTAATACTAAGAGACTTTGAGCTTAATTCTTCTCTTTTATGCTGCCTTCTGTGCTTGATTCTTCCATCTTTCTTTGTTTGTAAACTGAGATGTTGAACTCTGTGTCCGGGGTGCAATCAGGGACAGTGTCCTAAAACTCGTTCGAAAGGATACATAGGAGTTAGAAAAGTGTCTTATTGACTTTCTTTTATGCTGCCTGCCTTGCTTGATTCTTCCATCTCTCTTCATTTGCAGACTGAGATGCTGAACTCTACGTCCGGTGTGTGATCGGGGACAGTGTCCTAAAACTCGTTCAGGAGGATACATAGGGAGGTTGATATTACATTTTTATCATTTTACACTTAGTGTTCTTTTCTTCTATTTAGGTGTCAGTTAGTGATCATGCTTCCTGTTCTCTCCCACCTCAAATCATCGATCTCTCTAACCCTACTCCTTTTTTGTTTCTTTCTCTAACCCTACTCCTTTTATCTCTTTCCTGCACTCTTGTCTTCAAACACCCAAGTAGTTTAGCATAGGAGTCGGCCTTTCTCCGGAGATTGGCACGAGGGGCATCTCTTCCCCTCAGCCTTTCGATGTTGGTCGCAGGTCCAGGGCGCAAACCCCATTGAAAGTCCTTTCCTGTGTGGATTTGATGACCAACAGTTACTTTATGTGTAGTGTGCTTCTATTGTCATTTTCTCATCTTGTTTGTCGTTATTTTTAAATTCTATCATTGGATTTAAAATTGCTAATAATAATGTGAATGTTGGAGTGCCATTTTGATAGTTGCTATAGTCAAATTATGAGCTTGTCTTGTTCTATTTCATTTTACAAAATGCTACTTTGTGCTTGAGTTTTTACCTGCTAGTTAGTCTAACACCAGCCCTGTACTTTGGCTTGTGGCCATATTTCCCATTTCTTTCTGCATTTTTCTAATTTCTTTCCTGCATCCTTAGTCTTTTACCAGTGTAGGATTTAGTTCAAGAACCAGCCCCCTCTAGATATTAGCATAGAGGACATATATTTCCTTCAGCCTTTCAATGTTGGTCGTATCTAGGGTGCATAAACACAGTGTTTAGTGATTAGGCAGATATTTGACCAACACAATTTTAGTACATGCTCTTATGGGACTATCAACTCACCATACAATCAAGGTATCATGATTCATTCGACAAACGGAGGTAAATGTGTTGATTGATTCAGGAAGTACTCATAATTTTATTGATACAAAAATAGCTAGGGTATTAAACTTATACATTAACTTCTCCAATCAAGATAAGTTTCAAGTTATAATTGCAAATGGAGGAAATGCTAAATGTATCGGCAGAACATCTCCAATTTTATTACAAATGGGAAATTATACCTGGTATGGGCCTCTCTTTGTTATGAATATAGGGAATTCAGAAGTCATTTTGGGAGTTGAATGGTTAGAATAATTGGAACGATCAGTTTTAATTACAGGCAATGTTTTATGGAATGGAAATAAAATGGAAAGACCATACACCTCCAAGGAATTCCAACACCTCCATTAAGGGTAGTAAGTTCTCATGACATGGAGAATATTAATAAAAGGTAGTTATGGATTCATTGCTCAAATTAATTTTATGGAATGACAAGCACAAGACATGCCACAAATTCAATCAAAATATTTGTAAAACATTGTGGCTATTTATGATGATATCTTCCAAGAACCAAAGGGACTACCTCCCAAAAGATCTTATGACCATGCCATACACATTGTTCTATGAATTCTTCCTCCTAATGGCCATCCTTATCGATATCCTACACCTCAAAAATAGAAATTGAGAAAATTGCCCAAGAACTTTTAGAACATGGAGTCATCCATCATAGCACTAGTCCTTATTCTTTACTAGTAGTTTTGGCACGTCACAAAGATAACTCTTGGTGTATGTGTCCTGATTTTTGTCCCCTTAAAAAAATCACCATCAAGGATAAATTCCCTATCCCTATCATTGATGATTTACTAGATGAACTACATGGTACAAATTTGTTTACAAAATTGGATTTACGCTCTGGTTTTCACAAAATTAGATTCAGGGAAGAGGACATTCCCAAAACAATTTTTTGTACTCATGAAGATCACTATGAATTCCTGGTCATGCCTTTTGGTCTCACTAATACCCCATCCACATTCCAAAGTCTCATGAACCATGTATTTTGTCCACTCCTTCGCAAATTTTTCCTAGTCTTTTTTATGACATAATCATATATAGTAAAACAAAGAAGGATCATCTGATGCATGTGGGAAGGGTTCTTCATATACTACACAAGGAATTTTTTTTGTCAAATGCTCTAAATGCTCTTTTGGTGTTCAAGAATTTTAGTGCCTGGATTATATAGTTTCTCGGGAAGGTGTTAAAGTGGATCCTAATAAGATAAAGGTAATTCAGGATTGGCCCTTACCTAAAACCATCAAGAAACTATGGTGTTTTGGGCCTTACCGATTACTATCGCAAGTTTGTGCGTAACTATGGTAGCTCCTCTCACAAACCTTACAAAAAAATATGCTTTTAATTGGTTGGAAGTAGCCACTCAAGAATTTGAGGCCCTCAAAGAAGCAATGTGTACTACTCCAATTTTGGCAACTTTGAATTTTCACAAACCATTCGTGATTGAATGTGATGCTTTAGGAACAAGTATTGGGGCAGTACTAATGCAGGAAGGTCATCCTTTGGCATTCGAAAGTAAACAAATTTTACGAAAAAATTTGGGAAGGTCCACATATGAGAAATAAATGTTGGCTATTCTACACACAATGGAGAAATGGAGACACTACTTAATCAGTATTCGCTTTATTACTAAAACTAATCATAGTAGTCTCAAGTACTTTCTGGAACAACAATTTTCTTATACAAAGCAAAATAAGTGGTTAACAAAATTTTTGGGATATGATTTTGTTATCGAGTATAATAAAGGTAAAGAAAACATGGCAGCAGATGCATTATCACAAAAATATGAATATGAAGTGGTTATTAATGCTATTTTAGGTCGATGTTCCCAATGGATTTCTCAGTTGCAAGAAGAATGGTTGTCAAATACATAAACTACTCAAATAATTAAGGAATTGTTGTTGGGTTCATCCAAGCACCCTCTTTTTTCCTATGATGACAAGGTTTTAAGAAGAAAGAATCACATTTACATTCCACACAATTCTATAATAAAATCTTGAATTTTGGATGAATCGCATGCTTCTCCATTAGTAGGACATTTATGTTATTTGAAAACCTATATGCAAATAAAATAATCCTTTTATTGAAAAGTATTAAAAGCAGAGGTTAAACAATGGGTGGCTAAATGCGAAGTATGCCAATGCAATAAGGGCGAAACAATCAAATCACCAAGATTGTTTCAACCATTACCTATTCCAGATCATCAATGGGAACATATTTCAATGGATTTTATTGAATGTCTTCCTCAATTAGAAGGCAAAATAGTAATTTTTGTGGTAGTGGATTACCTCTCTAAATATGTTCACTTCCAGGCTTTACAACATCCAATTTCAGCAAGCAAAGTGGTTAAGTTATTTATGGATTCAATTTTCAAATTGCATGGAATGCCAAAAAATATTGTAAGTGATCATGATCCCATATTTACTAGTAATTTTTTGAAATAATTATCTCATCTTAGTGGTACCAAGTTGAATATGTCCTCTACATACCATCCACAAATAGATGGCCAAACTAAGATAGGTAAAAAATGTTTGGGTACCTTTCTAAGATGTTTTATTCAGGATAAACAGTATCAATAGAGTCATTGGTTTTCCTTTACAGAATGGTGGTACAACACTTCATACCATTATTCCATTAAAATATTTCCATTTGAAGCATTGTATGGAGTCAAACCACCAACAATAGCAGATTATGTTTTAGGTTCTTCCAAAGTGGCCCAAGTAGATGATTGGCTCCAACACCGACAATTAATGCTCAAAATTCTCAAGGACAACTTGGTCCAAGAACAAAATCGTATGAAGCAACAACAAGACACACACCATTCATAAAATAAGTAATATAAATGATATGGTGCTCCTACGTTTGCAACCCTAAAAATAGTTGTCATTGAAGATCAAGACCATTCAAAAGTTGGATCCACAATTTTATGGCCCTTACAAAATAGTACATCATATTGGAGAAGTGGCATATCAACTTGAGCTTCATCCCTCATCTCATATACATATAGTATTTCTTGTTTCCTATCTCAAAAAGGTGATCATCCAGAAAGTACATTCTCAGTAATAATTACTAGTACTTGATGAAGAAGGACGTATATATCTCCAGCCTGAAGTAATTTTACAAATAAGAACATGTATGCTGAGATCTCGTCACATCAAATAATTTATCATCAAATGGCAAGACCTTCTTTAAGGATATGCTACATGAGAACCTAAAAGTATTTTCCAAACATTTATAGGTTTGAGGACAAAGCTTTCCAAGGGGAGCCATGTTACATACCTAACATAGCTAGTTGGCTATGTTGATGCTTCCAAGAAGGATTCAATTAATTTTCTATTAATATAGTTGTGAGTTGATTTAATTTATCATATATTCATCTTGATTTGAATTGTGATATCGCATTGGACTGTGCCCTCCTAGTGGTGAGGACGCAACCCTCCTTAAGTGGCTAGACAAATTGATTTATTTACTTCATCTACTTCATGTAATTCTTCTAAAATATTTTTATTCAATTGGTATGAATATTGGTTGAGTTATATTTTATTCTTAACTGCATTCGAATGATAGGATATACCTGTCAGGCTATGTGAAGTGGAAAAAAAGAGCAATCAAACAAGATTCCCTTTAGACAGGACAGAGGGAACAACAGGAAGTAGGGGAAGTTTAGGAAGAGGTTTTGAGGAAAGGATTGTAATAGTGGGAATAATGAAAACCCACCATAATGATAGGTCAACCTCTATTTAATATTGAAATTAGAAGAAGTCCAAAAGCAATAAATTCACCTTGGATCTAAAGAGGGATGATTCAATAGTATAAGACCCCACTATGTCAACAAATGTATGTACAAAAATGAACTAAGTTCAAAGGGGAAGGAACTCACCCTTAGGGATGCTGATCGAAAGGAACCTACACACAAGATCTATGTAGAAATAGGGAGTCATAATTTGGAAGGCCAAGCCACTACACTAGTGATAAAAGGTAAGATATTTGGTAGAAATTTTATAATTTTGATTGATAGTGGTGCCACGGATAGTTTTGTTTCCACTAGTTTAATTAAAGAAATACCAAAAAGGCCAATAATCTTGGCACATGGGTGGAAGGTCGAGTATGGCTCAGGATAGATCTACTTTGTAGATCAGTGTTACCCTATGATTTATATTACATTACCTAGTGGTACAATAGTAGGTTACCTCCATGTAGCATCACTACAAGCTTTTGACGTAGTTCTAGGGATGTATTGGCTGCAATCACATAAGGTCGTGATCAATTTTCAAGAGATATGAATGGAATACTTAGAGAATTGTAGGAAAGTATAGAGGGTGTACAAAATACAAGGGGATTTTTGACCCCAAATCTTCTTTGAAATCTATCTTAGTAATGCAATAAAGAGAGGAGGAATGGTTTATGTAAAGTTGAAAGAAATAGAAAGTGAGAAGAAGAAAGAGGTGTTTGAGAAAAACCTAATTCTACAGGATTTTAAAGATGTATTTCTAGAAAAGCTACCTAAACTACCCCCAAATCATGAATTTGATTTCAAAATTGAGCTTCAACTAGGAACAAAGTCCATACATAGGTCTCCTTACAGAATGAACCCCATTGAGATGTAAGAGCTAAAGTTATAGTTGCAAGGATTATTGGAAAAGGGGTTAATCAAACCAAGTGTATCACCCTAGGGTGCACCTATACTTTTTATTATAAAAAAGGATGGTTACCTGTGACTGTGAATAGATTATAGAATGCTAAATAAGGAAACCATCAAGAATAGATATCCTCTTCCCAAAATTGAAGATCTATTTTTTTTTATAATTTACATTATATTTACATTATGGATTTTGAAAGGAACCCAAAACCTTATTATAGTAGAGGCCGATTGGCCAAACGCAGAAACAAAAACTTACAAGGAGGTTCTAGGGACCTCTAAGAACCAAAAAGACAACCATAACCAAAACCCTATTATACCTGGAGGGAAACTATGATTAAAACAAAAATTAGATTGAGAAAGCCCTACCCATACATAGAAATATGACTGAAAAACACCTACATCAGCTTCGTACACATCATATAAAATTAATCATACAAAAAGGTTTATGCTAAACCAGTAAAAATAGATAAAAACCAGAGCTTCTTGGGGTGCCATAGGGCCCAGATGGAGGGACCCATGCCAGTAATTTCTTGATGTCATCTATATTTCTTGGTGTGGTTCCTTTAGCATTCTAAGTGTAGCGAGACAAAATCTTGGATGCTTCCTCTAGAGACTTGATGGCTGCATTCATATTCGTGATCACGAGCTCCAATAACATCTAGGAGCAGGGGTCATATTTATCACTTTCAGACTCATAGATGACATGATTTGAGGAGGATGAATGCTCCATCTTTGAATTTTTGAGCCTATAAGAGGATATGGGTGTTGAAGGAGTGTTTGTTGGAGCCGTGTGCTTCCTCTGGTCACTTTTCCTAGCACTTTTAAGGTGAGAAGGCTTCGAGTGACCCCCAACTAAACCAGGGACAACAAGGGAGTCATCAAGAATGGGACCCTTACTGGGGGAATGGGAAAGGGGTTCACCAAGAGTATTTAATGACATGGGTTTAACATTGTGGATAGGGGGAGGGTGGCTAGGGTATGCTTGAGGATTATGGGTAGGAGACCTTGGTAAAAGGGCTTGCCATTGGGCTTATGACATTTCTCAATGGATAATGTAAGGGATTAAAGGAGGTAATCAGGGACACAAACAACTTTACCATCCTGAAGGTGATTGAAAAAGGTGAGGTGAAAGCTCCTCAAGGGTTTCTCAAGGTCATCACAGGTGACGTACTACATGATGGGGATGATAACAATGTTCTAGGGAGTTGAAAGGGAAGAGTAGTGGAGAGTAGACTATCCCAACATAAAATTTTACCTTTATTAGGGAACTGGTCAGTTTCTTCCTCCTAATTGTGCTTGTCATGGTGAATGAAGCATCTTGTGAGTAGAAGACTAGTCATCTCTACCAACATCTCAATAGTAACTTTGAAGTGAACACCTTGAACATTGACCTCACCCTGGTTCCATGAATTAATGAAATCCTTAGTAATATGGTCCTCAGTACCAAAAAAATTATATAGGAAGGGGGTGAAACCTTTACCATCCATTGAAATTTAGGTAGTGGGGTTTAGGTTAAGCTAAGCTAGCTTGATATAAGCCATGTCTTTAGCTAGGGAATGGGAGCTAGGGTAAATAATAGAGACCAGTACTAGGAGAGGGTGGAGACTGAGGGTAGAATTTAGCAAAGTCAAACTAGGCTTGACATCATAAGGGGCGCGAGGTAAGGAAGAAAAAGATTTGTAGGTTAAAAAGGATTGGAGCGAGCTAAAAGGGTCAAAAGCAATAGAAGTATACTGAGTAATTATGCATTGGAATGAAATAAATATTGGGGATTGGGAGTGCTTGGGAAGGAACAAGACATCACCCTAATTCTTGAAAATATAGTCATCGAACCTCCTGAGATTGACATGATTAGAGCATGAGTGGATAGTCTGGGATGAGGCTGGCTCAAAGATACCACTATTTTCTCAAAGATTGATCTTAAATCAGGATATCACCAATTGAAGATCCGCAAGGATGATACCCATAAGACAACCTTCAAAACTCATTATGGACACTATGAGTTCATTGTATTACCTTTTGATCTAATGAATGCACTGATAGCATTTATGAGCCTAATGAATAGCATTTTTAGGAAGCTATTGGACTGATTCATTTTGGTGTTCTTAGATGCCATTATTATTTATTCATGAAGTAATTCAGAGCATGACCAACACCTCAGGGTTGTTCTGGAACTGATGAGGAAGAATTAGTTGTTTGGAAATATTTCAAAATGTGAATTTCATGTGTCATACATGAAATATCTAGGACATATTATGTTAGTAGAAGGGATCACAGTGGGCCCTAAGAAGATAGAGACTATATTGAATTAGCCACCACCTATAAATATTATGGAAGTCTGAAGTTTCATGGGTTTGATCAGATATTATAAGTGTTATGTGAAATATTATGCCAAGATTTTTGCTCCAATAACTAACCTTCAGAGGAAAGGAAAATAGTTCAAATGTATGAACAAGTGTGAGGTAGCTTTTGATCAACTTAAACAAAAGCTCACTGCACCACCCATACTAAAAATATTTGATCCTTAGGATAGCTTTTCTATTTGTATAGATGCATCATTGGAAGGTTTGGGAGGAGTGCTCTCTCGGGATGAATCTATGATAACTTATGGATCAAGGAATTAAAATAACATGAGGTTAATTATGTAACCCATGATCTAGAACTGGCAACATTGGTTTATTCTCTCAAGAGTTGGTGACACTACCTTTTAGGGAAATCCTTTGAGTTGAGGATGGACCATCAAAGCTTGATATACATATTTATGCATTCTCTAAATTTTAGGCAGAGAATATGGATGGAATTCCTCATCGAATATGATTTTGGCATTGAATATATTAAATGGAAATAAAAAAAGGTCGTTGATGTATTGAGTAGAAGAATACACATAGCTATAACGTGCATCCATGTTGATTTGATAAAAAAATTAGAGAAATGCAACATTAAGATGTGTATTGCAATCAAATTCAAGAAAATATAGAAAGGGAACCCCAGGGAAGTAAATATTTCAGCATTAAGGATGGTTTCTTGTGATTTAAGGATAGAGTAATAATTCCTTATACCATTAATTTAAGGAAGATGATCATGAATGAAGCACACAGATATCCATATTATGCTCATCTAGGAGGGGCAAAAATGAGAGAGAAGATGAAAAATTTCTACAAAACCATGCATGAAGAGGAACATAATAGAATTTATCACCTAATTCCTTTAATTAAAGGTAAAAAAAACATCCTATAGGGCTATTGTACCCTCATGATGTACCAGTACAAAAATGGTAGGCAATTTTGATGGATTTTATTGTAGGTTTGCCAAAAACTAGATTCCAACATGATGTAATTCTAGTTGTGGTCGACAGAATGACCAAGGTTACACACTTCGTACCTAGAAACACCAAGGATGATGTAATGGTTGTAGCTAATATATTTTATAAATATATATTCAAACTTCATGGTTTTATGGAAGTGATAATCTCAAATAGAGACTAAATATTTACATCCAAGTTTTGGTAAACTTTACATTGTGCCATCGACACTAGACTGAATATTAGTTTAACATATCACCCAAAGACTGATGGTCAAACCAAAATGGTAAACCAAGTGTTAGAGGACATGCTTCGCATGTATTGTATGGATTAGAAAACCCTATGGGAAGATTTCCTACATTTTGTGGAATTTACCTACAAAAACGGCCATCATTCGACCTTAAGCATGGCACCATTTGAAGCTCTATATGGTAGGAGGTGTACGACACCATTGTATTGGGATAATATAGAGGACCAAATTGTACTAGGACCCAAAATGATCATGTAAATGAAGCAACCATTAATAATAATCAAAGAAAGGCTTAAGGAAGTTGCAAATCGTCAGAAGAGATATGTTGAGCTTAAGATATTGCCTAGGGAGTTTGTAGGGGATGACAAATTATTTCTAAGGGTGAGACCAAAGAAGAGTGTGATTAAGTCCACAAAAATTGATCCATGGTTTTTTGGACCCTTTGAAAGTATAGAGAAGATTAGTCCTGTGGCATATCAACTTGTCTTATCACCCATTTTTTCAAATATTCATGATACCTTTCACATTTCATTGCTTAGAAAGTATGTAGCTAATCCTAATCATGTGTGGAATTTTTCTAATTTGCATATGGGAAACCTAGAGGCTATAGATTTTTGACCAGTAAAAATCCTTGAGTTTCATTCCAAATCGATGAGGAAAAATGCTCTAGAGCAATGCAAGATATAGTGGGACTACTACTCCGAGACAAATGCTACTTGGGACAAAGTAGCAAATATGAGGAAACATTTTCCATTTTTGTTTGAAAATGCATTGTAATTATTATTTTATGTTAAAATTTAATGTCACACAGAGGACTCTATTAAGACTAAGGGGGAGGGGATTTCATGATCCTCCCTTGGTAGACTTTTGTTCACTTAGATGGGCTTATGTTTTTCTATATGATTTATTGAAGGACTGTTTGGATATTTTAAATTTAGCTACCAGTGATACAACAAACTTGGACAATAATCATGCTAAGATCTATCAGGTAAATACAAATTCCATTACGATTTGGGTGTTGAAAGCTAATGAACATAGAAGTCATATTCTAAATTACTGTTAAAGCAGTGTGTTGTGCAAATGTGGGATTAGATGGTTCATCTCCTAGATGTGGAAAGAATGGAATTGTTGCACTTGATTGATTGTTTACTACTGCATTCATTATTTATGGTCAAAATTATGAACCATAATATTATACTAGAAATGTTGACATGTTGTGCTCTTTTATTGTTAGCAAGGACTATACGATAAATTAGTCAATATTTCCAATTGTTCATTTATCTATTTGGAGAAGAGTAGGACCATTTGCAATAAGTTAATGGATCTAGGAAGTAGGTTGAGAGTCCACTTTAGAGTAGAAGTCACAGATTGGAAACTATACATTGTAGATAAAGGTGAAATGAGGTGCAATTGTGAGTAAACATGGATCTCCACCATTGTGTTTCGGTATGCTTAACTGAATGTTGAGGATCAATTACATGAGTTGCATATATGATATTTTTTGTGTGAATTCACTGATAGTTAACCTCTAGTTTATATTATGATAGAGATCGATTTCCTTTGGAAATAATAGTTTGTGAAGTCAACTTATAGATTATAGTAAACCTGGTCATCATAAGAATTTACATGGACTGATATGCTTTCTTGTTCCTTAAAACATTAGTAGGATGGACGTCTTGTTGTGCCAGCTTTAACTTGTATGAAAGTGTTGTAACATTTTTTTGGTTTCCAGAGTAACTTAAGGTAAAAGGAAGACTGGAAGGTTGATTTACCTTTTGTACTCAAACTAGTTGTTACATGCAATACTATGACTCGATGATTTAATATTTTAGATTATATGAGTATTTGAAAGGGATGTTGTTGTAACTGTTTCTTTTTGTTGAGATTTTCATTAGAAGCATAATAGTTTCCAAAAACATTCCTCATTAGAGTGTAAAAAAAATTATGAATGGCTATTGTATGTATTGGTTCCTTTTTGTTGAGAGTTTCATTAGGAGCATAGTGGTTTCTAGAAACATTCCTCCTTAAAAGAAAATGAATTTTATCAATGGATATGGTATGTATTGGGAGATTTATAGGATCAATGTGATGGATAAGGTAAAGGAAAATATATTATAGTCTCTTTAATGAAATAAAGTAGTTTATGTTATCCTTTAAATGGTGTGGAATGTTCTCCTATTGCTTACCGATTGATACTTTTATTGTTGTTGGTAATTTGACCTTGGTATGGTTTATGGTTACTTGTAGCTTATTTTAAACAAGTGGAACCTAATATGTTGTGCACATTTGAGCCTTTATAGATAAATGGAGTGATGCAGAGGTCAATGTAGCACCTTGGAAAATGCTTGTAGGCAATGATAGTCTCTAATAGTGTCTAGAAATTGATGGTAGATTCTTAGTTGTAAACTGTTCAAAGTTTGTGAGTTATAGATTTAGGAAAGGCACTAGATAGAACCTTTGTTATTATGTATAGATTGTTGGGAATAAGGCTTGTAAATTATATTTAAATTGTATAAGTACAATTAAATAACATTGTACAAATTTTGGATGCTTTTTCCTAAGAAGCAAGCTATTATAGTTATGAACTGAAGGAACAATTCATAGTGATTATGCACGGAGTTGGAATATAACTCCGGCTAGATTTGATGACATTGAGAGTCTTCAATCCAATGCAAAAATAAATCAAGTTATTGAATTTAAAGTATAAAGGAAATTTTAGGTTGGGTTTTCCCATCGGGGTTTTCTCCCTGGGTAATTATTGTGTTGTGACTCTTGTGATGGATTTGTGCTAATTTTAAATGGTTATGGAATGATTATTTAATTTAGGTAGTAATTTTTAGGAAGCTTGGACTATTGTGATGTAATGTTTTGATATTTCAAGAGGAATAGTTGTATTTTGTATAATAAAGGATCATTCATAGATTTGCACATGTGGGGCTTAATAAATAATGGATATTCCCCTTAGGGGATTGTTGGTCCAACCTATGGTGGGTTATTGCACCCAAGAAATTGCCAAAATTGAATGAAAATTCAAACTATGAGGCTTAACTAGTTTAATCTCTAGAGAAGGTTGGTTTCTTTAGGAAGTTCTAACTAGCTAGGAAGTAATCATAAGAAAATAAGAGAGTGTTTGAAAGGAATATAAATATAGCCAAAGCTAGAACTTGATATGGTGCATATTAAGCAACAACAAGAAATGAGAGAAAACCATGCAAGGGAGAAAATACTACAACCTCCTAACAGATCAACCAATTATTTACCATTCACAAGACATGTTTAATAACTTCTTAGATTTTACAGAGTAGTAGTTCTAAAACTAATAAAAAGAACATCAACAAGAATCAAGAAATAAGAAATGCAAATCTACTTAGCCAGATTAAAAATATTCATCTATTCATACATACTTGTTCTATAATATATTTGAACCAGAGGTTAAACGGAGATCTTTATTGCATTGCTCCTTCCAAAAGTCTTAACCCATACAACTTGTAAACACCTAAGAGCCAACCCTTTAAAAAGAGGTCACTACCCTTATTTATAATATTTCAGTTCAAATATCTAAAATATATCAAACTAAAAACTTTTATAATGAAATGCAAAGTGGCTAAACCAATGAGACATGCGTTGTGTATTAGTGTTAATCCTAAACAAAACAAGATGTGTGTTAGATATCCAACCGTTGATTCGAGTGATTCATGTATACCATGAAGTGATGGAAAAATTTAGAAATCATGGTTGTTCCTCATTCTTTGACTTGATTGATACCCCTCAATCTATAACAGCTTTAGTGCATGGTGTCATGGCCAAAGATTTGATTTACTTCAAAGTATGATGGTGGATTCCCATTAGGTCATGATTTTGTAACACTTTCTTACACTTGAGCCTACTTACTTTTATCCTTGGAAGATTCTTGTCTAGTCACGATTCTGCAATACTTTCTTGAACTTGATCTTTATTTCTTTCATACTTGGTGGATTCTCATTGGGTCATGATTATGCAACACTTTATTGCACTTGATCCTTCTTGATTTCATCCCTAGTGGATTCCTTTCGGGTCATAATTTTACAACACTTTCTTGCACTTGAGCCTTCTTGCTTTCATCCCTGGAGGATTCCCATTGAGTCACAATTATGTAACACTTTATTACTCTTGATCCTTCTTGTTTTCATCCCTTGTGGATTCCCATCGAGTTGAGATTCTATGACACTTTCTTGCACTTGAGCCTTCTTTTGGTTGTAGTTTACATGAAGGAAACTAAGTGGGAGAGGGGAAAACAAAATTCACCCACATTTTGGTAACTCACAAGGGGATATTTTCTTGCAAATTTTGTTGAACCGATATAGTCTTATCTAGGCCAACACTTTCTAAATTCATTGACACATCAATATAAAAAAATAAGACGAAAAGGTAAGTTGAGTGAAGAGGGATCTACTATTGGATAATTAATACATCTATTTTACCAAAATATCAATGAATATGAAAACAAGGATATACAAAGAGATAAGCAGGAAGCTCAAAATAATGTATGAAAATCCACAAAAAGGGGTTGTGGGAGAGGAATAGTGAACCTATCCTGATACTATCACTCAAAATTGTGGAGGATGGTGACAGACATTCCATTTACTAAGAATAGGGTTCCACCAAAAATAAACAAGGATACAAAATATAAAAGGGATGGAAAAAATGTACAAGCAAGTGGTAAAAAGCAGTATTATAGTGTTGAAGATAGGAAAGGAATAACAAAAAATAAGGGAATTAGAGTTACACAAAAAGGAAAAATCTCCAATAACCACATATCTTTATAAATATATTCTGTTGGTGTGCATATTTCTTCCAAGAGTAGATAGATTGCCATGAAGGAAAACCTGATGGCAATTGTCTATATTTTTTGTGTCTCTTTACTCACTGGACATGAATGATCAAAAACTTCTTCCACTACCTATAATTCTTCCTGTAATATCCCATATGCATGATCAGACTCATTATTAATATTGAATGCTTCATACTTTCATTTCTTTAGACTATCTCTTATTTATATAGGATCGGGTTTGGATAGGCATCCGTTCGATGAATAATTGCAAATACATGCCTTATAAATTCTAAGCAATCCCCTACACATTTAAAAGGTATTCCCAAATCAAATAACTTCTTTGTTTGTGTTACTTTACTCACTTTGGTATTTCCCCGCATGCTTCTCTCATTCCAGTATGACATCACATTATATGATGCATGACTTCATCTTTTTCTTGTACGTGATTTTGCAGATATATATTTATTATTTTTGCACTCTTCAAGAGCTCTAATTGTCATTTCAAAAGTTATATGTCTTCATCCATTGGGTTACAGAGTCATAGGAAAACTTCACAAATAGGATATGTGGGAAAGAAACATGAATTAGAAATCATATGCTTCATACAATAGTGGTTGTGTCAAGTGGCTTGTCTGATATTTTAGAGGTTATGATCTCTCAAAGCTTTATCTACTTGATCGACCTCTTGCTCATTTGAGGCAAATGTACAGAATGTTGTAGGATAAATTATTTGACTTGGAATAGCAATACTTATTCATAATGACTATAGTCAGTCACTTCATATATATGCAGAATATGTACACAAAATATAACATGTATGATCACGTTTGACTTTTGGAGATCTCACTTAACCTACCCCATGAATCTACTGTTTCTAGACCACATGGTGCAAAATTTTAGCCACTCTCGATTTTCCATTCATATGGACATTGAATTGTTACCAATGGAGTCCTATTCTATTTTTGGAAGAGCCGCATCCTAAATAAGAAAAGAAAACCGATAATATAGTATTACTCTATTATTTATGGTAAAACATGTCATTTTTCATGCAACATATGCAAACTCTCATCTCTTTGAGATCCTACATTTTTTATTTTATGTGCATCTATCCTCTAAACCAATCCTGTGTCAAGAAATGCTACTCCTTGGAAAATATGAATGTAACTCCTTGTATTTCTTTAACATTGAGGAATCATTATGAAATGATCAAAAGGTTTTTTACCTACTAACAGAGAATTTGTCTTGAGTTGAGTAATATGTGCTTTGGATGGATTTCCAAGGTCAATATATTTACTCTCATAATTGTTTTTTTATGGGGCACATATTCAAATCGTAGTAACCTTCGAAGAAAAAAGGTTACAACCCTTGGTTAGGAATTGAGATAATATTTTTGGTTAAACAGACGAATACTTGATCCTATTCCTGATTTATGTGTCCTTTAAGTTTTTTGAGCAAGCTTTGGAGCAAAAGCATTTTAAATAATAGAGGGATGTTGAAAACCTCCACTTCTTAAATTATGACTAGGTCTGGGTGTCCACATATCAGCATCGATATTCTGTGTAAGGTCCCTATTCATTTCACTTTTCGTCTTGAAATTGTAATACATTAGATCCCTGTACATATGGATTTAGGCCCAAGCTCTTGCAAAATTCTACTGGCATGATTATGACTTGAGCCCTTGGGCTTATAACACAGTTATGCAATATCCCTTTTTTCCAAAAATAGAGAGGTAAAAGGGTAAGGGATGGTTATTTAGAATGATAGAGGGATAATTTTGTGTATAAAATTTACCAATGGTGATTTCGATCAAATCTACTTGATCAGATGCCAAAATTCCTTCCCCTAATCCTTTGGGCATTATAGTTGAAACTTTGGTAAGGTTGTGTAATTGTTTCACCATCTCCATTCTTTTCTCAATCGCAGCAGCAAGGAAATACAATTTCTTGTATATCTTGAACCTCTTCTAACTTATTGTTTGATATTCTAGAGAGGGACTTAAAACAAATTCCTAATTGTCAGTACCATTATCTTTAGGTTGTATAGATTTATTACCAATTGCTTCATGATCTTTGTATTGTGGTTCCAAAGGCTTTACATCTCTTTGTGTAGTATTACATGCTATCATGTTCCCTTTTAGAAGAATGGGATTTTTTTCTCTGAGCAATATTGAATTTCTTCAAAATGGTTCCCATTAAAGGATAGGGGTTTAATGGGATTTGATCATTTTCTCTCCTTTTGTCATGATCTTGTTGTCCTTTTGTTTTAGAAATTACCATTTATTCTACACTCAAAAAACAATTGGCTATTGTACTATGAGTTTAGTGCCACTAAGATCTTATTTCCTATTTGGCGATAATTATCTATCCATAGCTTCACTTCTTCCATGAGTCTCTAAATTTGCATTCTTAATTCCTGCTTCGTTAGGGATTTATATTTCTGATATTCGATGGAGAGACCACTTTTTTGGCCTAAGTGTGAAGAAATATTTCCTAGGGAATGGGCAGAGGCTGGATTTTGAAAAAACAAGGGGACAAAATCTTGAGGAGGTATTTTTGCTACCTGGATTCGTATATTCTTAGCATAGGTAGCTTCTTTGAAAATTTACAGGAAATATTTTATTCCAAATTGTTGGATAATGACACTTATATCAGGTTGGAAGGTATGAATATAAAATATATACGCTTGCATGGGGGATGACTGAAATTCAAGAGGAATTTTTTTCCACATCTTTTGGAATTTGATGTTGAAGTCAAAAATGGCTTCATAGACTGCTTTATTAATGAACGATATTTTAGTGAGCAACTGAAAGGGGTATCCAAAGTTATCAAAAATATCAATGAGATATTCTATAAGATCTACCCATGTATAGATACTCTGATCCTCTAAAGTTCTATACCACATTAATGCTTTCCCCTTGAGAGAGAGGACCAATAATTTTAGCATTACATATTTGAAGGTGATATTATGCATGATAGCTAATGAAGCTACATCTTGGTAGTGTTCAAAGGTGATATCCTTTGTACCATTGAAGCTTGGAAAGGTCTTCAGAGCAGCCTTGGGGATGTTGTGCATATACAAAATATTTAGAGATCCTGCATCATCCCATCGAGGGCAACATTGTTGGAAATATCAAGCATATTGAGTTGTCATTGATGTAAAAGGTTTGATTTCAAAGGGGTGATGTCAAAAGAAAGCTTGGTCAGACAATTATGCATGACAAGGTTTATCTCACAACAAAATAAAATTGGTGAAAAGTAATGGTTTATAATATTTATTTTTAAATATTATAAATAAGGTCCAAGAGGTTTAAAATTTTTTGGCTCAAATAAAAAGCAAGGTAAAAAGAAAAGGTCTATAATTTTTAATTTTAATATTATAGAAGAGGTACAAGAGGTTTAAAGTTGTTTGAATTTAATAAAAATCAAGGTTCATTTGTTATTTATTTAAGAGTAAAATGTTTAAAGAAAATGTAGCTGTATCGCCCAAATTTTTCACACCCTTACCTTTAGGCTAAAGGATCCGTGCCCGAAAGGGGGATGCGAGAAGGATGGGACAATACCTCGGACGGAGAGGCCCTTTGAAGGTCGCGCCTCTCGGGGGAGGGGTATAAGGGTGAATTTTCGATGGATGGTGGGGTTTTGATGAGGAATCTTAGACCTAGGGGCTAATTATTTTTAGACCTAGGATATGTTCATTAGGACTTAGTATGCAGAATAATCAACGTGAGTTGTTTCTTTCCTCCGTTGAATGGTCTAGGTCTAGGTGTTGTTATTTTCGTTATTGTAGGGCTTACATCTTTAGCCTTTTCGAATTTGTGTACGTAAATCTTTGAAGCAGTTCATGCTTTTCAGGATTACGGTTTTCATTTTGGACTTATTTAAGTCCTAAGTTTGCAAATAATATTTAGCTTCAATTATTTCCATATCAGTTGGTATCAGAGCGAAGGATTTTTGGAGGTTTTGGGTAAATTCTAGTCTCCATAGGGTGTTCTACATAGCTTGTCACCACCTTCATTCCTGTTTGAAGCCCAGGAGGAATTGTTGCAATTTTGCTACCAAAATTTTGTAGCAAATTGTTGTCAATTTCAATTGTTGGCAGAAAATTGCTGACAAATTTTGTTGTCGATAAAAATTTTGTTGACAACTTTGACAACAACAATATTGTTGTCTTTTTGCGCGTGGAGAATCACATAGGGAGAAGCATTAGAGGGGCATCGATTTTGTCTCAAGTGGCGGCGTCCGTACAGCCTGATCCGTGCGCCCTCGACAACACTGCCAGGGAATTTGCATTTTTCCCGGAGCGCCCAATCCTGTAAGGATTTTTTGCGTAACCTGTAGACCCAAAACGCACGTCCAGTGTTTCATTAAAAAAAAAAAATTGGAGGTCGTAAGCCTGCGCTTCCCGACGTCGGCAGACGACCACCTGTCTCCCGACTCTCTAGACGTCTTTTTCGGTATACCTTGGTCGAGGCGGGGTGAATTTTGTACCCTTCAGCATCAACACATTGGTGTGTCAGGGTGGCAGAACGTTGCAGGGCAGGGTGGCCAACCCGTGGGTCCAGCACAGCGCAGACACTGTCAGATCGTGACAGCGTCGCGTGACGACGGTCGATCCGTAGGACAACCCCCTATGTTTTTCCTGAGACGGACAATTTTGGACCACAGGACAATCCCTATGTTTTTCTCGACACTTAGCGACGAATTCTGCTGCTCTAATGCCAATCCGTAGACTGTAGGTCATGGTAGGTGGCTGTCAGATCTCTATAACTTTCCAACAGATCTCTGCAACCTGCCTGTAGATCACAGTCGAAACCTGTAAATCGACATGCAGACGGGGAGATCCTCTGGAAGCCAAACTCGCCCGCACATTTTGCAGTCTTGACCTACATGCCTGCACAGACCTATTCCTGCTATTGTAAATGAAACATATGTGTGGGGTGCGATCGAGGTCACGCGATCCTAGATGTGGTGCAGGGCTCCGGCTGACTCGTTGTGACGTTCGGCAGTCAACTGCCACCTGTTCGCCACATTCTCGCGTTGATCCTATCGCGGTGTTTTCAAGGCGTGCAGCTCCGGTGGACGAGGATTCGCCGGTTGGAATAAGCCACCGAACAGTGGTTTTAATTTCCATTTTGATTAGCCAAGCAAAACATTAATTTTAATTAAAAAAAAAAGAAAAAAGGATATTCAATTAAAAACAAAAAATATATATTCCTTTTTGTCTTTTTCACAAGTCAATTTGACTTTTTCAATATTGTGCACATATTCCTTTTGCCCATTACATGTTTTAAATTTGCAATTTTTGCAAATTAAATTGGGCACATTTTATTTTGCACATTTGTAACTTTGTCTTTTTGTGACAATTTTTGCTGGCGATCACTCGGGGTCAAATGGCTTCTGAATTAGCCGACAAATTGGCTCAAGTAACCCAACTTGTCAGCATTTTGGCTGATAAGGTTACTTCTAATGAAGTCCAACAACAATGTGAGGTTCCCATTTACACTGGTTCGCGAGATCCAGAGGTCCTCAACAGCTAGATTTTGGACATGGATAGTTGGTTTGAGTATACCAAGATAGCAAAGGATCAGCAAGTTAACTTTGCTAAGTTGAAGCTTTCTGGCATTGCCAAGGTCCTTGTCACTGATCGACAATGGACCCAAAATCCCATTGACACGTGGGATGAATTGCAAAGAGTTTTGAAGAATAATTTTTATCCTTCAAACTATGCCACTGAGCTTGACATCAAGTGGCTTCGTCTTCGACAAACCTCTAATATGACTGTTCATGATTATATTTTTTAGTTTAACAAGTTGCGGATTTTGAATTCTGTATAGGATAATGCAGCACAACTTGTTAACAAATTCAAAAGTGGCTTGCAGGAACCCATTTACAGGAAGATGAAATACAAGTTGATTGTAAACATTGATATGGCTTACAATCAAGCCCTTCTTGCTGAGGAGGAAATAAGAGAGCAATCGCATGGGACTCGCTCTTCTACGTCGGGAGGAAATTAGAAGGCTTCTCCTCAACCTTCCAAGGGAGCTAAATCTTCTTCTTCTCCTTCTCCCTCTTCTTCATCTTCCCCTTCTTCTTCTTCACAAAAATCTTCTTCTTCTAAATCACCTTTGATTTGTAATTATTGTAAAAAGCCAGGACATACTCAAAAGAGGTGTTTTAAGTTGCAAAATGTGAAGAAACAATCCCTAGTTGTAAAGCCTTCCAATGAGGACTCACAAGAAAGTCCCATTGAGGCTATAGGGGAACGTAAGCCTTATAAGGAATTGGCAGGGTTAAACAAATTGACCCTTATGAATACTTCACAAGGTGATCGCGAGAATTTGTTTGTGACTTTGGTCCATCTCAGTGACACCTTTATGGTTGATTGTATAATCGATAGCGGCTCACAGAAAAATCTAATTGCGAGGTCCGTTGTTGACAAACTGAAGTTACCGATGAATCCCCATCCTCATCCTTATCCTTTGGGATGGAAGGACAATGGGATTACATCCGACATCACACACACATGCACTATGAATTTTGCTTTCAGTCCTTCTTTTGTGGACTCGGTTGTGTGCGATGTAACTCCAATGGATTGTTGTGGCTTGTTGCTTGGAAGACCCTATCAATATGATAGGAGGTCTATACATGATGGGTACAAAAATACATACACTTTGCACAAAGACAATAAGGCTTTCATAATCAGAAGTACACAACAAACACCACATAATTTGATGTTAAGTTGTAGACAAGCACGCAAAGCTGTAAATCAAGCAAAGGAATTAGCACTCATCTTCATCAGACCAATTCAAGAAGAAAAGCAAGCACCTAAGCATACTAATAATAGGAGTTATTCAGTTCATTCAATACTTCAATCATTTTTTGATGTTTTTCAAGAACCCACAAGTCTTCCTCCTGAAAGACAAATTAATCATAGTATTGAGATTGTTCCTGCATCTTCTCTTCCTAATTCTTCAATGTATAGACAATCAATAGTGCAAATGGAAGAAATTAAAAAGCAAATTCAAGCATTGTTGACTAAAGGGTTCATCAAACCCAGTACTTCCCCTTGTGCTTCTCCTATCTTGCTTGTGTTGAAGAAGGATGGCACATGGAGATTATGCATTGATTTCAGGGCACTCAATAAGATTACAATCAAGAATCGTTATCCACTTCCTCGCATTGATGATCTTTTGGACCAATTGCAAGGTGCAAAATTCTTCTCCAAGATTGATCTCAAAAGTGGGTATCATCAAGTGAGAATTCAAGCAGAAGACACTTGGAAAACAACATTTAAGACCAAAATGGGGCTCTTTGAGTGGCTTGTCATGCCCTTTGGCCTTACAAATGCTCCAACTACATTCATGCGGCTGATGAATGAAGTGTTCAGAGATTGTTTGGATCAATTTGTAATCATCTATTTGGATGACATTCTTATATATTCTTCTACTTGGGAGAATCATTTGGAACATTTGGAAATGGTTCTTCAAACTCTTCGAAAGAACCAATTGTATGCAAATTTTCCTAAGTGTTCATTTGGGCAAACATTCATTGCCTATCTTGGGTTTGTAATTAGTGAAAAAGGTGTGCAAGTAGATCCTTCCAAAGTTGAAGTTATCTTCTCTTGGCCAACTCCTACTTCAGTCACAGAGTTAAGGAGTTTTCTTGGACTTGCTAATTTCTATCGCAAGTTCATTGGAGGATATTCTTCTATTGCTGCCCCTTTACACTATTTGACAAAAATCAAAGTTCAGTTTCAGTGGACAAAGGATCAACAAAAAGCCTTTGATACATTGAAACAAAAATTGAGTACTACACCAGTTCTTGTTCTTCCTGATTTGTCTCAACCATTTGAGATAGAAACTGATGCTTCACAAGTTGCACTTGGAGTTGTGCTCATGCAAAATGGCCATCCAGTGGCCTACCATTCAGAAACATTTTTAGAGGCCAAGAAGAACTATTCCACATATGATAAAGAGTTCTATGCTTTGGTTCAAGCAATCAAGTATTGGAGGCATTATCTTTTGGGAAAGGAAACAATTGTTCATACAGATCACATGCCCCTTAAGTTTCTTCAATCTCAAACAAAAATTGAGGAAGCTAGGCACATGAAATGGGCATCGTACTTGCAACAATTCCATTTGGTAATCAAGTACAAGAAAGGACGAAACAATGCAGTGGCTGATTGTTTGAGTCGTCCTCCTTCCACTCTTGTTTTGATAGTTGTCACTACATCCCATATTGGCTTCCAAACTTGGCCTACACAGTATCCTATGGATCCATATTTTGGCAAAGTTTTCCACCAACTTTCCAATCCTTCTTCTTCAAATTTGAGAGCTCTTCAGGACTTTCATATTCAGGATGGAATGTTGTACAAATTGGACAAACTTTGTGTTCCTCATGGGAACAGGGAGTCTCTTCTGAAGGAGGCTCATTCCACACTCTATGGGGGACATTTTGGTAGGCATAAAACTCTTCATCATCTGCAGAGGTTTTTCTTTTGGCCACACATGCAAAGAGATGTTTTTCGCTTCTTGCGACAATGTGCAGTCTGTAATCGCTCCAAATCAGCCAATAGGACATTGGGAATGAGCATGCCTTTGCCCATTCCTTCTCGTCCGTGGGAAAGCATTTCCATGGATCTCTTGAGCGATTTTCCAATGACAGTACGCAAGCATGATTGTGTCTTCGTTGTGGTGGACAGATTCAGCAAAATGGCCAAATTCATTCCTTGTCGCAAGACAAGTACTGCACAGGATCTTGCCCAACTCTTCTTTGAGGTGGTATGGCATTCTTTTGGTCTTCCTACCAACATTGTCTCTGATCGTGATTCACGCTTTGTGGGCCACTTTTGGCGATCTCTTTGGAAGATTTTGGGAGTATCTCTTAACTTCTCTACTACTTATCATCCTCAATCCGATGGGTAGACAGAGGTAGTTAATCGTACTCTCATGTAGAGTTTGAGGATTTACCATCATTCCACTCCAGCCAAGTGGGACTTAAGCCTCACTCACATTGAGCATGCCTACAACAGGTCCGTCCACAGTTCTACCGGGCACTCTCCATTTGAAGTGTGTTTTGGTTTTCAGCCTCTTGCTCCTTATGAGTTACCTTTGTCTTTGCCTTCTTCAGCCACAATGCACATTCAGAAGGAACAAGACAAGGCCAACTCTTTTGTGCAGCATTTGCAGAGCCTTCAAGCCAAAGTGGTTCAAATTCTTTAGAAGACTCAGCAAAAGCAGCGACAACAAATGGACAAACACCGCACTCCTCATCACTTTTAGGTTGGTGACAAAGTATGGTTTCATCTTGACAAACGCCGATTTGCAGATAAGGCACATAGAAAAATCAAGCCTCTTCGTTATGGGCCTTATACTATTCTTCAACAAATTTTTGAGAATGCCTTTCGCTTGGACCTTCCAACACATCTTGGCATTCACGATGTTGTCAATGTTGATCTTCTCAAACCATACTATGATTCCACACTGGAAACAGTTCCAGCCATCATGCATCCAGTTGATGTGGTTCCTGATGCTCAGCTTCCACTTGACGCCGATACAGTCTTTGATACGAAGACCCGACACACACGCCAGGGTACTTCTACTTCCTATCTTGTGGCCCGACGAGGCCAATTTCCACATCAGGCTCGTTGGATTTTTGCTCACATTCTGTCCCGAGATTTTCCCTCTTTGTTTAAAGCATTGGAGTCCAATGCTTCTTTTGTTGGGACGAATGATGAGGAATCTTAGACCTAGGGGCTAATTATTTTTAGACCTAGGATATGTTCATTAGGACTTAGTATGCAGAATAATCAACGTGAGTTGTTTCTTTCCTCCGTTGAATGGTCTAGGTCTAGGTGTTGTTATTTTCGTTATTGTAGGGCTTACATCTTTAGCCTTTCCGGATTTGTGTACGTAAATATTTGAAGCAGTTCATGCTTTTTAGGATTACGGTTTTCATTTTGGACTTATTTAAGTCCTAAGTTTGCAAATAATATTTAGCTTCAATTATTTCCATATCAGGTTCACCAGGAAACTTTGAGTGGCAGTTTCCATGCCTAGGTTGAGAATGAGTTTGATGTGTTCATTTTATGTTCAATCATTCAGATTCCTAGGTTGGTCAAAATGAATCTAAGCTATTCTATATGAAATTTTTGGTTTATATGAAGACAACAAACATAAATGAATCCTAAATACATAAAATATCTAAAATGGAGAAGAGTGCACATGATTTCTGATGTATGATGAAGATTCTGAAGCTTGTAGGAGTCCAAATCATCCCGGATATGACAGGATCATCTGTAATTATACATAATCATCCATATAACAGGAGATCGTCTGAGATCAGATAAGATCATCAACGACCTGGTGAATTCGTCAGACGAATTCGTCAGAAACCTGCAATCATGAAAACAGACACCAAAAACCAAAAATACAATTGCAAGAATGATACAAAATGATAGAAATAAGAATATAAATGCTTAAATGATAAATCCGGATATCAAATCAAATGGGATGCAATGTTTTAATAATTTATTTTGAATTTTATCATGCAAATATGCTAAATGAGGTGAACTCCAAGATGCAAAACAGAAGTGAATTAATCTAATGCACAATTAAATAAGAAAAAGAAATAGAGAATGCAAACTCAGGGCTCTGGTTGCCCCCAATCTGAACTGCAGTAAAAATCATCTGCAATCGTACGAGATCATCGCCGATCTCGACAGGATCGTCCGAAATTGTGGTTGAATCACCTGCGACGATCCAAGCTTCCTCCGACTAAAACACAGTGATATCCTGCAATAAAACTTGAAAACACAAGTGCAAATGATGGGGGATAGGATGTTCTAACACAACAAAAACTAAAGTTGCAGGGAAATGATCAGCCATAGGGATAAACTGGGAAAATCCCAAGTTTATATAGGATTAGGGGAGGTTAGGAGGTTGGGGATCATCCCAATTTGGGAGATCTCCAACGTAGGAATATCCAACCGCGCAGACACGCTTCTACCCGAGTTGGATAGGTTGTTGAAACAGAAGGTAATTATGAAAATTTGGTTTTGAGATGAAATCATCTAGACGTTCTGTTGTATATGAATTCGTCCTATTTGGGACGATATCGTCAGATCGACGATGATATCATCCAACGGTCAAAACAACTTCTAAAAATGGCATGAAAAACGAGGTGAGTGGTTAACGGGTGGTTTCGAGGTAAAAATTCAATTTTTTTATCTTTTACTGATGGTTTAACTGCGCCAATTTTAGGGTGCTACATTTTGCCCCCTCTTTAGTGTATTTTCTAAAGAAAATGCTTTAAAGACGAGTTCTTCATGCTTTACGAGAAAGTAAAATTTTATTCCATTTTTTTAGACAATAATTCTAGGTCGAATCGTACAACTATTTTCTATGGTGCCCCCTCCGATTTTTTACCCAAATCGAACGTTTGAGGTAAAAGCATGAAAAAGCAAAAATTTAAAAAATGTTGTTTTTAAATAAAAATAAGAAAATGGCGAAGAGCAGCGAGATGGCGGCTCTCCAAGCGGAGAATGCATGCCTACGAGCTCAGGTGCAGACTCTTCAAGATGAGGTGACACAGCTCAGGGCTTGGAGAGGAGGGGCGAGCATTTTGTGCTGGTGCGAGTTGTTGCACAGACCACGTTCTACCAAGGATTGTACTATCATGTGGTTCCAGAGGAGCAGAGGATACTGCTACCAGCCAGCATTGCGGAGCCGATCAGGATGGGGTCATCGAGGACATCATCATGATCGACGTCGAGGACCCACGATACAGCACAGACTCCGATGGGACAACCTCCTGCACCTCAGGGCGGGAGAGGAGATGAGGTTGAGAGCTCGAGGGCTTCTCGAGACTAGTCGCTCATTGTACATAGACCATATATTTTTGAGAGGATTGAGTATGCCAGGGTATATATTGTGGCATACCAATCCATTTTGATATGATGTATAGACTTCTTGATATATATATATATATATATATATATATATATATGTTCTTTTTGTGATATGACTTGTGCATATGTTTGATGATGCTTTAATATTTTAATTATTGATTGATTATTCATGTAATTATGTCATTGAAAATATTATAATTTTATGTCATACTATAAAATTTAAATGAAATAATCTGATGTAAACAAATTGGTTGTTGTGGTATGATTTGATGAAAAATAAAGTGACTTCTAACAATAATTTCAAAGGACATTGTCATTGTTACATGACCATTTCTTGGAGTCACTCGCTCGCTAGGTCATCAAGCTAATCCCGGTATGAGAGAAATATTGCTAAAAGTAAAAGGGTGCTTAAGAGACTTTCTTAAGACTTTGTGTTGTGATGATGAAAAATGATGATGGTGATGATTTGTTTTCAGATTTCCATGAAAATATTATGCATGAAATATGAAAAATATGATTTTTTCTAGGCATAAAATTCCTAAGTGTGATAGAAATTTGAACAATTGCCTAGGAATTATACCATCGTCGCAAAACTGAATGTTGACATAATGAAATGAAATAGAAAAGTTTTCATTCTTTTTAAAGCACATTGTGTAACATAATGATTTAAGATGTATGCTTTTATGGATTAAATAAATGGGAAATAAAATTAGAACGATGGCTTGCGCTAGGCATAGAATTGTAGATATAGACTTATACCATCATCGCGAAATCCAAAGAAGAAATTGATGTAATAGTTTTATTGCATAGTTTATTTTTTGATTTGGAGATAAAAAATATAAAAATGAGGACTTGCACTAGGCATAAATTCCAATTTAGGTTTAGGAACTATACCATCGTTGCAAAAGTTGAAAATATATAAATGTGACTTTATTGCTAGATTTTTGAACATGTTTTGAAAGAAATTTTGGATTTTTGAAAAAATGTATTTAATTGTTTTTACGCTAAGCCAATATTCTCAAGTAAGAAAGTCAAATTATTCCAGAAGATTTGAATAAATATTTTAAATTATCTCAAAGACAAAATTTATATTTATAAGGAACCCCATGTGCATATGTGAGTTCATTGTCGATCTTGATCTATCATAATGATACAAAATCTCTCAAACACAAATGTGTGTGCAATTGTATTGTTCATTTACCAATTTTGAGCAAGAAAATTTGATACAAGTAATTTTAATTAACTAAATGAGTGTTCATTGACCATGATTTATATGCATATAACCGTACCAGACTACTATGTAAGTCGGGTCATCAAGAGCTAGCTGATCCATGAGCGGACATAGGTCTATACAAAATAAGGTCGCTAATGTGACAGACATATCACCGCGCTAGGAGTTACCCAAAGCCAATCAGGTTGGGCACAAACCACCTGTTATGGGGCTTACCTCATAGTTTTCAAACAATTGAGAATTCTAGGGATTCAAGCTCATTCACCCTTCTTTTCTTTCAAAGGGTAGGGGAAGGGATTTATTGCTTTTTGTTTTTACTTTTCTTTTCTCTTTTTCTTTTTTGTATTTTTGCTTGACACTGAGATAATGTTGAAATATTGCTGAGGTGGTACAAAATGATACTGAAATAATGTTTCTTTTTCTCATGATTTTTCTTGACTTTCCTTTTTTTTTTTTCTTCTTTCTATACTAGGGATACTTGCTCGGATTGGCTGTAGAGCAAGGGATTTTTATTCTGGGCAAGGGTGAGCTTGTCCTTTTGTCAATTCTCAAATATTCTAGACCATGTGCATGATAGGATAACAAGGGAGACTTTTCGCTCAAGAGACCACTTCTATTGTGTAGCATCGCTTTGAATTTGCAATGAAATCATTTTAATGTGAAAATGTGTACTTGGTTCAAGTAAATAACAAGATCAGTTCTCTATGCTCAAAACTTTATTTAATTCAATTGTGGACTTTGATATAAGAGAGATTAATAATCATACCAAATAAGATCAAGATATTTATTCTTGTGAGTGTGAAAGTGAGGGGTTCCAAATAAATGCTAATTTATCCAAAATAACTGAAAATATAATTGCAATACTTCAATAATTGACAGGTACCAAAATAGAAGATGTTTTTGAGGATTTTGATGATTTTGATTTTTTTATATTTTGATTTTAATTTATGAATTAAGATAATACATAATATTACTATTTTTGTAATTTTTATATGAATTACTAAAATAATACAATATGTATAATATATACAGTGACGAAATTACCAGATTTATGCATAATAGCGCTTAAGATACATAATTTTCATAGGTTCTTTAAGATCTTTACCATCTAAGATAGCTAATCTGTATGCTCCCGATCCAAATTTAGTAGTGATAATATATGGCCCAAGCCAGTTAGGCTCAAATTTACCTTTAAGGTCTTTAGTTGCATTAGTATTTTTTTTATTTTCTTTTAAGACGAGATCGTTGATCTCAAAGGATCGGTGATGAAATTTATTGAGATATGCTCATTTGAGCTTGTTCTGGTAGGCACGAAGATGCTCCAAAGCATTAATGTGCTTTTCATCTAGGAGTTCTAGCTGACTAAATTTTCCAGCACGATATTCATCTCCTTCAGTATCTTGAAGTAGTAGAGCCAAAGAAAGAACTTCTAATTCAAAGGGAAAAATAGCTTCAGTGCCATAAACCAAAACAAAATGTGAAGTGCCCGTCGGAGTACGAATGCTAGTTCGATAAGCCCATAAAGCAAGATATAATTTAATGTGCCAATCACGGCCATATTTATTGACTATTCTTTTGAGGATTTTAATTAATGTTTTATTAGATGCTTTTGCTTGGCCATTACCCCGAGGATAATAGGGAGTGGACCAACGATGTTGAATTTTATATTTTTGACATAGTTTTTTTACATATTTATTTTTGAAACAAGTTCCATTATCTGAGATGAGATTTGCAAGAATTCTGAACCTACAAATAATTTGATTAAAAATAAATTTGAAAACTTGAGTTCCAGTGCAAGAAGCTAAGGGCATAGCTTCAACCCACTTCATAAAATACTTGGTGGTGGTTATGATGAATTTGTGTCCATCATATGACACAGGATTGATTTTTTCGATGATGTCTAAGCCCCATTTTGAAAAGGGCCAAGGAGATGAAATACCTTGCAGTTCTTGTGCAAGTGCATGGACAAGCTCAGCATGTTTCTGGCACTTGTTACAATGGCGCACATAATCATGTGCATCATTCTCCATGGTAGGCCAAAAATATCCTATCCTAAGGAGCTTCTTAGCAATGGTGCTACCACTAAAGTGTCCCCCACAAGATCCATCATGGGCTTCACTCAAAGTTGATCTAGACTCTTCTAGATTCAAACATCTCAATAGGATACCTTCAAAAGATCTCCTATATAAGGTATTGCCAATTATGACAAAGCGACTTGCTTGTCTACATAATAACTAGTGCTAGTTTCTATTAAAACCTTCAGGGAAGGCCCCATTTTGAAGAAAATTGAGGATATCAGTGTACCAAAGTTCAGGAGTAGTTTCGTTGATTAGAAACACATCCAAAGGTTCCAAGCATGATTTAATTGAAGCAGGTTCCTTGAGTCGATGAATAATGATGGTAGCATATTCAACATCTAACTCCAAGGGTAAAAGAGATGCAGCTGTGGCCATGGCATCAGTCGCACGATTGCTAGTTCTAGGAATAGCTTCCAAGGTAATTTGATCAAATAAATATATTAATTGTAATACATATTCTTTATATGGGTGCAATTTATCATCTCTGGTTTGATAAAAATCATTAATTTGATTTATAACAAGTTGAGAATCATCGAAAACTAATAGATTTTTAATTTTCAATGCCAGGGCTGCTTGTAATCCAAGGATGAGAGCCTCATATTCAGCAGTGTTATTAGTATAGGAAAATGTTAATTTAAAGGATAGAGGTATGAGATGTTTCTGTGGAGATATCAAAATAATACATGCACCAGCCCCACTCATGCATCGGGCTCTGTCAAAGTATAAGGACCATTGCTCTGAATGATCTGCCTCTAATTTAAGGCATTCATCAGGAAACTCAATGACGAGGGGATGGGTGGATTTTAAGGGTGCAACAGCTAATTGATCTGCTATGATTTGATCCTTAACAGACTTATGTCCTATAATCATGAGTTCAAACTCGCTTAGCGCAAGAACCCACTTTGTTGTGCGACCAGATAAATAAGGTCGACTCATGAGATACCGCAAGGAATCGGATTTAGCAATAACGTATGTTTTCTGACTGAGCATATAATGGAATAGTTTGTGTAGAAAATATGACTGCTAGACATAACTTCTCCAATGTTGTGTAGCGGGTTTCATAACTAATTAATGTTCTGCTCATGTAATAATTTGCACGCTCTCTTTTCTCATCATCAAGTTGATATAACATAGCTCCTAAAGCAAAATATGAAGTAGAAATATACAAGATAAATGGGCGGTCAGGTCTAGGTGGTGAAAGTACAGGTGGATTAAGAAGATATTATTTGAGGAGTTCAAATGCTTCCTGACATTCATCATCCCAATGGAAAGAGACATCCTTCTTAAGAAGCTTAAGAAAGGGTCCAGTTTTATCTGTCAACTTACCGATGAAGCGACGGGTAGCTTGAAGCTTACCTTGTAGACTCCATAATTCAGATATATTTGTAGGTGTGGGCATATCAGTGATAGTCATAATCTTGAGAGGGTCAATTTTGATGCCACGTAAAGAAACTATAACCCCCAATAATTTACCAGACTTAACTTCGAATATACATTTGGTCGGATTCAATCGGATAAGATATTCCCTTAACCGATCAAATACTTTTCTCAAGTCATCTAAATGGTCATCTTCTTCAATAGAACGAGCTATAATGTTGTCTACATAATCGTGCAGTATATCATGCATCATATCAGGAAAGATATAAGTCATGGCTCGTTGATAGGTTGCACTTGCATTCTTCAACCCGAATGGCATCACTTTCCAACAAAAACTCCCCCAAGGGGTAATAAAGGTTGTTTTATCCTGATCTTCAGGACTTATCCTAATCTAATTATAACCAGAAAATCCATCCATTAAGGATATCATTCCACTCCCAGAGTAAAATCAATGATCTGATCCATATTGGAAAGGGGAAAATCATCTTTAGGGCATGCAGCATTAATATCTCTAAAGTCTGTACAAACCCTAACCTTAGTAGCTTATTTCTTAGTTACTGGAACTACATTTGAGATCCATTCAACATAATCAATGGCTTGTATAAAAATAACATTCAAGAGTTTTTCTAACTCCCCTTTGACTAGTAAGGCCACTTTAGGATGCATTTTGCTAAGTTTCTGTTTAACAAGTTTAGCATCCGGGTGCACTACTAGGTGATGCATAACTACAAAAGGGTCTAAACCTGGCATATCTTCATATGTCTAAGCAGAGACATCTTCATATTATTTAAGGAATGCAATGTATTCATCCTATTTTTCTTGACTCAGTTCTGATCCAATGTTGATTATGTGGGGGTTATCCTCGGTTCCAATGTCAATTTTTATGACATTTTCTACTTCCATGTGTAGATCTCTCTCAAAATTAGGTGGGGCGGGTGAAACACCCAATTCTTGTAATTATTCCAAGGTTAGCTTGGATAATTCATCTTGAGGAGTCATGGCCTCAAGCTGGGCTATACTAGGTATAGATCCATCAAAATAAAATCCATTATGTAATAATTCCTCAATGGAGACATCGTGAAAGATATCTCCCTCCAACTCATCATCGGATTCAGCGATCATCTCAAGATAAGCTATAGATAGCATATTACATATGAATGTCTTATTCGTTAAACGCAAAGCATCGCGTTCATCTAAATAATCTTGGTAACATATAAGATGGTCATCATCCTTAAATGGGAATGGTTGACCCTTACTAGAAAATATGCCCACACCACATCGGGCAGGCCACACTTCTACCTCAAAATGTTCTTTCATACCATTCTGGAAAGGTCCCAAACCTTTCCCTTTATATCCCAATTTTAGCATTATAGGTTTGGCTTTAATATATTCATTAGTAAAATAACATCGAGCATATCCATCATAATGAGTTCTGACTTTTCTGGGTATTCTACCCCAATCATATCCCTTATAAATAAAGGTACAGCTCCCCGACTTGGTAAATACTTCCCATAGGTTGTGGGAGGCCCAAGGTATAAGGAGATGATGGTAAATTATTTAAAATAATAGAATCTTGCATAGAAGCATTCGGTTCTTCTGATATAATAATTTTAGATAGATTGGGTAAGAGTTCATCAGTAAGAGCATAAGAGGTAGAAGGAACATTCCCTACGTTATATGATGCAGAAAATATGACTTTTGTGGATGTGGATGGTGTAGAGGTGTTGGTAGATGGATCTATTATAGGTATGGAAGTTATAGGAGTAGAACAAGAGACATTGGTTGTGGGATTAGGATCTCTCTTAGGTCCTAATGTGGTTTGTTTAGAAGATGGTTGAGCTATATGGGAAGATGCAACTTATGGAGAAGAAGTAGATGACATTGTGGGTGTAATTTTCACATGTTTAGATGGATAATGAGAATTAGGATGTGTGGATGATAGAGCAGGGCAAAATTGAACTCCAATAGATTTTACCAAAGCACACATATCAAAGGTTCTTGGATCACCATGAATGGTAACCAACTGATTCTTAAATTCAAACTTAACACATTGATGTAAGGTTGAGGGAACAGCTCGCATCACGTTTATCCAAGGACGACCCAAGAGTATATTGTACAATGCAGGGCAATGTACAATAAACACAATCATATCCAAGGTTCTTGGACCAACCTACAATGGAATGGTAATAACTCCACATGTTTCTTGTGTTTCATCATTGAAATATTTTATGATCATATCAATTATTTTCATTTCCTCACTTCTAAACCCAAATCTTTGGTAGAAGTCAAAAGTGCAAATATTTAAAGATGAACCATTATCAATCAAAACTCGTTTGATTGCTACATCTCCAATTAAAGTAGTAATATACAAGGGGTTATCTTTATGTAAACTATGTTGAGGTATGTCTCTATCCCGAAAGTCAATACAATCAACTTCACGAGTTATTATAGTATTGGCCATGGCTTCGAGGTTGAATGTCTTGTGGTACCATCATCTGGCTTAATGTGAGCATTAATTCATCTCTATGTGTAGGAGAAGATCTTAAAAGGTCCAAGAGGGAAATTCTAGCTATAATATTTGATAATTGTTCATTAATATTATAAGGAGGTTTAGGTTGAACATTAGGTGCATGATTCCCTTTATTAGGAACCTTCAAAACAAATGGAGTTGATTCACCATTTTGAATTTGATCTTGTTGATAATTTTGAGCCTATTGTCTAGTAACAGATCCGATGGTACCCACAATATTATTCTGCAGATGATGAATGGGTCTTGGTCTAGCATTTATAGCTATCTCATTAGAAATTAATCAGTGAGATGATGGTCTAGTAGTGACTCTTCTTGGAAATGGTTCTTCTAGAACCATATAACTTGTGATAGGGGAATAGTATCTGATTCATCTTTAGAACTATTCGGTTGATTTGATGTAATTTCCATATCATTCTTAGTCTCGTATTTTGTATCACTAAGATCAGGTATCTAAATATTATATAGATGCCTAGTTGTAACCACAGATAAAGTTGTGTCAAATATTTCCATATCATGAGCAGGTAAATGCCCACTAATAGTTCCTACATATCGGGTAGGAGGAGGTACATTATGATGTTCAATTTGATTAGCCACCTCCTTACCATGTTTTGGTAAGGGATGTTGAAATATGTCTAATGACTGATTAGCGTTCTGATTCTGGTTTTGTGGTATGTTCTTCTAAACATTATTAGGAGGATTTTGATTAGGTTGAAAGGCTTGCACCTCCATCTCATTGTTATCAATCAAGTCTTGTATTTTATGTTTTAATATTTTACAAGAGTTGGTAGTGTGTCCAGGTCCTCTATGGAAGTCATAGTGTAAATATGCTCTGTATTCGGGTATAGTTGGATCAGGTTCCTGGATATTTGGTAATTGAATCAAACCTCATTCTAATAATTACTGTAGAATAGTTGATAAAGGTTGATTTAACCTAGTAAATTCTCAAGAAGGTCTATCAGGAGATTTCAGTATGAAATTCTTCGTTGTCTTTGCAGCATTAACATTAGCAATATTTCTGCTATTGGTGACTCCATCACCCACAACTTGTTTATTCTTATATTGTTTTTTGGATGTTTTTTCATCGTCTTTCTTTTTAAGTTGGCCTCTCCTAATGATAGCATCTTCCACTCTTCGGGCTAAGTCTATAGCCTGATCGAAGGTGGTCAAGGTAGCAGTTGATAATTCGTAAGATAGTTGCTCTTGCAAATTATTAATAAAGATGTCCAACATCTCCCTATAAGGTAACACAAAGTGCAATTTTCCTATCAACTATCTCCACCTAGCTAGGAAATCAGCAAAGCATTCATCTTTGTCCTGTTTTAAGTTATACAAATATTTAATGGTCACATGTCTTTCGATGTAGGCACTAAATTGATGAAAAAAAGACTCGGTAGTTTCTTCAAAATTCCTCAAATAATTAGTGGGTAATTGATAATACCACTCTAATTCCATTCCTCCCAATATTTTTGAGAATATTTTTAGTAATAACAAGTCATCATGTGATATATCATGACATGCTATCCTAAACATATGAAGATGCTCTATGGGATCTTCGGTTCCTTTATATGGGAAGAACAGGCATAGGAAAATGTTTAGGATACGGTTGTGCTATGATTATAGGATCTAAAGGCTAACTACACATATCTTGATAGTTGTACAAAGGACGGTAGGGATCTATCTGGTCCATGCGGGAAACTAGATGTTTCACCATGGTTTCAAGATTACTAGTTTGTCCACCATATTGGTTCGGTGGGACATAGGTATGGGATCTATGAGTGTATGATGGTGTGACATAAGGATTAGATGCTATATTGCTATTATGGAAAGTTTTGGTAGGAAGAGTATTATAAAGGGGATTTGTAATAGTATTATGTTGTACCCTAGATTGTTGGTAATTGGTGTTTGGTTTTGTTTTGAGTTTTTGTTGATTTGAGGTATGTTGATCAAGATATTGGCAAAATAGAGCAGTAAATGATGGTTTATTTTGTGCGGGAATGACCCTAGGCTTGTTAACAGGAACTTTAGATGGTTGGGTAACCTGTTGTTGTTGTATGTTCTGAATCATAGCTACCATATCCAAATTGGATGGTCTAGCTTGATCACTCTCTTGATCAATAAAGGACAAGGAATTAGTGCATTTTTGAAATACTTCTTCTAGAGTTGCTTGAGTGTCACTAATTCAATCCTTGTCCATATGGGTTGCTCTATTAAAAAAACCAATATAAGTATTAATGAACTTCCAGAATTGTTCCATATTCTCAAAAGTGATAGCTCCTCTCGAAGATATTTTAGGGGATGAGGATCCTTCCTCTCTAACAGTTTCTTCTTGTTCATTTCCTATAGCAAGCTCTTCTTCTTTTTGGTCTAGGGTTCCTTCTTCCGGAACTTGGTCCTCATGAGGGACATTTTGGTCAGTTAATGGTCTTCCTAACCAATCTTCATCTTCTTCGGTTTTTTTTCCATTCCTAAGTCTAGGCATTGTGCTAAACTTAGGTTTTAGAATATATATATACTTATATATATATATATATATATATATATATATATATATATATATATATATATATATATATATATATATATATATATATATACTTATATATATATACTATATATATATATATATATATATATATATAAGTATATATATATAAGTATATATATATATATATATATATATATATATATATATATATATATATATATATATGCGATAGGGTTGAGAGGTATATATTTTAACTATATACCTACTATAATACTTTAAAAGGAAAATGTTTTGTTTTTGTTTTTGTTTTTGTTTTTTGTTTTGTGTGATTATATTATTATTTTGTGAGAATAAAAATAACAAACAACATGCTAGTTGCAAGAAATAACAATAGTAAAAAGAATGACTTAGTTTTCTATGAATAGTTTATGGATATCATTGATAGGGTCAAGTTCATCGAGAGTCCTGAAATGCTCCTCTTCAAATTGGAAGTGGTTTTTCAAGAATTTGACAAAGTGTGCTATGGTAATATGATCTATTTCAGACCATGACATGTAAAAATAAAGTTCATGGTAATACTCTCGATACAACACAGCTCTAGGAACTCTATTCCATATTTTTCTATCCATAAGAACGACTTCTTGATCCTCTATACAAGATAGAAATTTATGTACTACAATTGCGTTCTCAAGGTATTCCTCAAAGGTGTATAATTCAGAAGACACAAGTGCTCTTTTATCTACTAACCACCTATGGCAAGCTCTCTGAAGTTCATGATACAAAGTCACCTGATCGGGATCTAGGATTCTATCT
Organism: Wollemia nobilis; assembly: GCA_028583015.1. Taxonomy (NCBI): domain Eukaryota; kingdom Viridiplantae; phylum Streptophyta; class Pinopsida; order Araucariales; family Araucariaceae; genus Wollemia; species Wollemia nobilis. Next base: position 23,698,618 of record JAQPPZ010017235.1, read on the forward strand.
AGGACAAACCTCTTAATTTGCCTAAGTTCTACAGATCTAGATTCAATAATACCCAATCTCCTATCAAGTTCGTCCCACAAATATTGGGCTCTATTTGTTTGAGGTACTCTAAGCACAGAAGTAATTTCTATGGCCATTAATTGATTTTCAACATTTATGGTGACGACTCGTCTTCTATTATAATCTACCATCTAAGTATGATATGCAAATTTAACGATTGTCTAATGATTCTAGATGTTCTTAATAATGTGTTTTTTTTTTCGGATTGTTTTCAAAAGGTGTTTTAGTTTCATGTCGGGTTCACCAAAATGTATCGCCCAAATGTTTTGCACCCTTACCTTTAGGCTAAAGGATCCGTTCCCGGAAGGGGGATGCGAGAAGGATGGGACAATACCTCGGACGGAGAGGCCCTTTGAAGGTTGCGCCTCTCGAGGGAGGGGTATAAGGGTGAATTTTTGACAGATGGTGGGGTTCACCAAGAAACTTTGAGTGGCAGTTTCCATGCCTAGGTTGAGAATGGGTTTGATGTGTTCATTTTATGTTCAATCATTCAGATTCCTAGGTTGGTCAAAATGAATCTAAGCTATTCTATATGAAATTTTTGGTTTATATGAAGACAACAAACATGAATGAATCTTAAATACAGAAAATATCTAAAATGGAGAAGAATGCACCTGATTTTTGATGTCTGATGAAGATTTTGAAGCTTGTAGGAGTCCAGATCATCCCGAATATGACAGGATCGTCTGTAATTGTACAGAATCGTCCATATCACAGGAGATCGTCTGAGATCAGCCAAGATCATTAGCGACCTGCAATCATGAAAACAGAAAAATACAATTGCAAGAATGATATAAAATGATAGAAATAAGAATATAAATGCTTAAATGATAAATCTAGATATCAAATCAAATGGGATGCAATGTTTTAATAATTTATTTTGAATTTTATCATGCAAATATGCTAAATGAGGTGAACTCCAAGATGCAGAATAGAAGTGAATTAATCTAATGCACAATTAAATAAGAAAAAGAAATAGAGAATGCAAACTTAGGGCTATGATTGCCCCCAATATGAACTGTAATCAAAATCATCTGCAATCATATGAGATCGTCGCTGATCTCGACAAGATCATCCAAAATTGTGGTTGAATCACCTACAATGATCCGAGCTTCCTCCAGCTGAAACACAGTGAGATCCTGCAATAAAACTTGAAAACACAAGTGCAAATGATGGGGGATAGGATGTTCTAACACAACAAAAACTAAATTTGCAGGGAAATGATCAGCTAGAGGGATAAACTGGGAAAATCCTAAGTTTATATGGTATTAGGGGAGGTTAGGAGGTTGGGGATCATCCCAATCTAGGAGATCTCCAACGTAGGAATCTCCAACCGTGCAGACACGCTTCTGCCCGAGTTGGAGAGGTTGTTAAAACAGAATCTAATTATGAAAATTTGGTTTTGGGATGAAATTGTCTGGATGTTCTATTCTAGACGAATTCGTCCGATTTGAGATGATATCTTCAGATCGGCGACGATATCGTCCAATGGTCAAAACTTCTAAAAATGGTGCAAAAAATGAGGTGAGCGGTTAACGGGCAATTTCGGAGTTAAATTTCAAATTTTTTTATCTTTTACTCATGGTTTAACTGCACAAATTTTAGGGTGCTACAGTAGGGTTAATGTTTCTTTAAAATAAAAAAGGAAGACCAAGGCCAAAGGTTTAAGAGCAAGGTTTAATTTTGGACAAGGTGGCAATGTTTCTAAAAGGGATTTTAAAAGAAGACCAAGGTTTAATATTTCCTTGTGGGCCAAAGTTTTAAAAGTCTTATTATAATATTTTTTAAATATTATAATATTGTCATAAGGTTTTTGGTGCCAACATCAATTTGAAAGCAAGGTCTAAACTCCAATTCAAGCATGTGAGCCGACTCAACTAATAATACTAAAGTGCATATATATATGAAAGACAAATGGTTGTATTTCTCCCAAATCCCATGTGCGCTAATGTTTATGCTTTAATATTTTGATGTGAAAATCGATTATTATCTTGTGTTAAGGTTGAAGGATAGAGAACAACATAAGGACAACATTTTGAGAAGGGTGCAAGTGTTGAACATTGATATACTCTATGTGCTTGAGATGTTTCCAACCACTTGGGGTGGCCCAATGGCTGGTTGGTTAGTGTGAGTGTTGTTACAGTAGAGGTTTTGGGTTCAAAACCCTCTGATATCCTTTTGGCTGTGAGCATTGAAGGTTGGGTAATGTAGATCGTAGATATATTTGATGCCCCCATATTTGGTGCTACTTGCTACGGTAGCATAGCTAGTTGAAGGTGCTTGTGTGAGCGTTGGCTCTTGGAGGTCACGGGTTCAAATTGCAACAGTGTTAAGGTACACAAAAATTTTGTTTTATTAAACCTGCATGCATTCATGATAGTGAAGAAAGGTGTTTGATTTAATTTGATTAAAGAGCCTAGTGGGAGATGTTTGGTGCATGCATTGGATTAATCTGAAAATATTTTATAAGGTTTATGAGAAGTGGGAGTTGTGTAATATATTGGTTTTGGTTATAATTTGCATATTATTGTGAGAAGGGTTTGTTGTTGAAAGAAGGAGTTTTATGGTGTATAAAGTTATTTGATATTTGTATTATTGTCTAAGTGTAGAAGGGTTTAGGTTGACAATTTTGAAAGAGGGAGTTACAAGGTGTATTGAGTCTTTTTTATTGTTTGTAATTTTCACTTGATATTTTTAGGGTTGAAAAGAATATTATTTGAGACAGGTTCTTAAGAGGCACATCATCTTCAAGGTATTGTTGAGGTATGTTGATTTAACTTATTTTCAAGGTGGTTGTATTTTGAGAAAAGTATTTTGAAATCTTAAGGTGGAGATATAAGTGAATTATTGGAAATATAAGAGATAGAGTTTGAGAACAAAGTATGCATTATTGTTGAATGGTTATGGAAATATATGTGTTATGGTTTGTGAAAAAATTGTGCTTCATTTTTGAATGATATTGGAAACACATGTGCTAGGGTTTGTTAATAAATTATGCTTCATTGTTAAATGAGATTGGAAACACGTGCTAGGGTTGAGAGCAAGTTTTGTGCATAATCTTGATTGATATTGGGATAAACTTACAAAGGTCAAAAATTATATTTGTGAAGTAATTTGTGCATTGGTATTGAGTGATATTTAGAAATAATATATTGTGAAATTGTATTGCATATCATTTTCTATGTATTCTTGAACAAGAATTCTGGGTAGAATATGTCTGCAAGTACTTTTATCAAAGCATGTGTTATAAGCAAGTTTTAAGCATGTGTTATGAGCAAGTCTTGTGAGACGAATTGAAGAATATTTGAGGTATATTTGAGCAAGTATTGTGATAATAATTGAAGTAGGTTTGGGAAAGAGTTGAGAGCAGATTTGAGCAAGCCTTGTGAGTAGGCTTGGTGCAGATTTGGGTATATTTGTGAGCAGGTTTTATTGTTGATTTGAGCAAGCCTTGTGAGTAGGCTTGGTGCAGATTTGGGCATATTTGTGAGCAGGTTTTGTTGTTTATTTGAGAAAGCCTTATGAGTAGGCTTGGTGTATATTGGAGCAGTGAGTTGAGAAAATTTTATTATAGATTTGAGCAAGCCTTGTGTGAAGGCTTGGAGCAATTTTTGAGCAGAGTATTTAGTTGTATTTAGAGTAGACCAGAGATGATAAGAGAGGTATATCCTATGGATAGAGGTCCACAAACTAGAGTTAATGGTATAGATTTCTCCTGTGGATAGAGGTCCACAAACAAGAATTGAGGGGATAGATTTCTCCTATGGATAGAAGTCCATGAACCAGAGTTGAGGGTATATATTTCTCTTATGGATAGAGGTCCATGAACCATAGTTGAGGGGATAGATTTCTCCTGTGGATAGAGGTCCATGAACCAGAGTTGAGGGGATAGATTTCTCCTATGGATAGAGGTCCATGAACCAGAGTTGAGGGGATAGAGTTATCTTGTGGATAGAGGTCCATGAACCAGAGTTGAGGGGATAGAGTTCTCTTGTGGATAGAGATCCATAAACTTGAGCATAGGGGATTGGTGTCTCATTTGGAAAGAGGTCCATAAATATTGTAATAGGGATTTGGTTCCCAAGATATTTGTTGAGAAAATTTATAAGAAATATTTTCTCCGTGGATATAACCCACATTGGGTGAACCACGTTAAATCTGTGTCTCTCTTGTGTGTGATAATATGTGCATTGCTTTGCTACTGCTATTGATGATATTGGTTAACATTGTTTTGGAAAGATATTGCATTTGATAACATTGGATGATATTATTTTGGAAAGAAAAGCAAAATTTTTATCTTATATTATTCACCCTCCTCTTAGTATAAGCTTGTGTTCTTCAATTGGTATCAGAGCGGGTTCCTTCGTGAAAGTCTAACAACTTGAAGGAAGATCTTACAAGAACACACATGGATGAGCTACATATAAATCTCACAACCTATGAGATAAGGATAGAGAAATATCAAACATCTAAAAGAGAGGTAACATTCAAAGCTTCTAAGAAGGATCTAAGAATACTCAAATATTTTATTTGTGGTAACTTTGGTCACCTTGCAGATCATTGTTCAAAATTTGGGTATAGTAGCAGTGAAGAAGAAAAGGAATGCAAGAAAGAGGAAGAAAGAAAAAATAAATGTCTTGGTTGTGGTAACATTGGTCACATGGCACTTTATTGTCCACAAAATGGGTATATTAGCAGTGAAGAGGAAAAGGAATATAAGGAAAAGAAAGAAAGAAAATGTCATCAAGAAAAGAAAAATAGGCATGGTCAAAGCAAGCATGAAAACAAGGTATTTCAAAGACATCAAAGAATATTTTATCATGGAAATAAAAATAGGCACAATTATGACCAAGAAGAAGAGAATGAAGATGCTCCTATTGACAAAGACCAAGAAGAAGAAAAAGAAGATGCTCTTGTTATTAAAGACCTAGAAAAAGAGAAATATTCAGAAAGGGAAAAGGAAGCCACAATTGATATGGAAAAGGAACTTGATGTTGATATTGAAGAGTTAAAAAGGGAGAACTTAAGATTGAAGGCTCAAGTACAAGATGATGAGAAAACAAAGGCAAAGCTTCTACAAGATCTCATTGACTTAAAAGTTAAGGTTGAAGAGGCAAAGAAAATTGAAAAAGGTATGGTTGAACAATTGAAGGCAAAAGAGTTAGAATGTGAAATATTAGAACATGAAGTGGTTTCTCTAAGGATGGAAGTAAAATATTCTAATGATAAGCTACATAGGTTTGAGAAAAGATCAAAATATTTGGATGACATTATCAAAGCACAAAGATCTCCATTTATCAATACTGGACTTGGTTTTGAAGAAGGACAAGGGAAACAAGAAGAGGAGTCAAGCTCAAGGTCAAAAGAAATAGAAGAACCAGAAGTGATTAAAGAAGAACCTAAGACCGATGCTAATGTGTTGAAAAATGGAAGCATCAAAAAGGAAGAAAATAATGCACAATCAAGGTACAGGTATTATCCCAGAAAATGCAAAGAAAGAACCATGGGTCCATATCCTCCAAGGCAAGATGAATATTTCTTTCAAGGTTACTGTTTCTCATGTAATCATTTTGGTCATAAAGTAGTGCATTGCAGGGGTCATGGAAAGAATGATTATGGCTTCACCAAGAGGAACTTCAATTCATTTGAAGATGAATATTACTTCCAAGGTTATTTCTACTCATGTAATCATTTTGGTCATAAAGCTATACATTGCAGGGTCCATGGCAGAAATGATTATGGATTCACCAAGAGAAATTTCAGTTCATTTGCACCTTTCAAGAACTACAACATCAATTGTTACAATTGCAATAATTTTGGGCATAGATCAAAGTGGTGTAAAATAGAATTTAAGGAATCTCCAAGGACAAGCAAGAAAAGGGAGGATCAAAATGCTCAAAAGGATCAAAGAAGTATGGCTACAAAGGTATGGAAAAAGAACATTGAAAAAGGAGAGGAGCATTGTAAGTTGGGAGTAGCTTTACTCCCATCCAAAAATTGATCACCTCAAGGAGAGGAGGTGGTGAGGGGGCTGAGCTAAGAGTCTTATTTTTAGCCCCAAAGGATCCCTTTTCCATTTATGTCAAAGGGGAGAGATTTTAGTAAGGGGGAGCAGATTTTTAGGGCGAGCAGATTTGGAATCTAGTGGTAGCAAAAGGAAATATTTTAGAAGGGTTGCCATCAATGACAAAGGGGGAGATTGTTGGAAATATCAAGCATATTGAGTTGTCATTGATGTCAAAGGTTTGATGTCAAAGGGTTGATGTCAAAAGAAATCTTGGTCAGACAATTATGCATGGCAAGGTTTATCTCACAACAAAAGAAAATTGGTGAAAAGAAATGGTTTATAATATTTATTTTTAAATATTATAAAGAAGGTCCAAGAGGTTTAAAGTTGTTTGGCTCAAAGAAAAAGCAAGGTAAAAAGAAATGGTCTATAATATTTATTTTTAAATATTATAGAAGAGGTCCAAGAGGTTTAAAGTTGTTTGGATTTAAGAAAAAGCAAGGTTCATTTATTATTTCTTTAAGAGCAAAAGGTTTAAAGAAAAGGTAGGGTTAAAGTTTCTTTAAGAGCAAAAAGGAAGACCAAGGCCAAAGGTTTAAGAGCAAGGTTTAATTTTGGACAAGGTGGCAATGTTTCTAAAAGGGATTTTAAAAGAAGACCAAGGTTTAATATTTCCTTGTGGGCCAAAGTTTTAAAAGTCTTATTATAATATTTTTTTAAATATTATAATATTGTCATAAGGTTTTTGGTGCCAACGTCAATTTGAAAGCAAGGTCTAAACTCCAATTCAAGCATGTGAGCCGACTCAACTAATAACATTGAAGTGCATATATATGAAAGACAAATGGTTGTATTTCTCCCAACTCCCGTGTGCGCTAATGTTTATGCTTTAATATTTTGATGCAAAAATCGATTATTATCTTGTGTTAAGGTTGAAGGACAATGAATGGTAGAAGGACAACATTTTGAGAAGGGTGCAAGTGTTGAACATTGATATACTCCATGCACCTGAGATGTTTCCAACCACCTGGGGTGGCCCAACGGTTGGTTGGCTAGTGTGAGTGCTATTACAACAAAGGTTTTGGGTTCAAAACCCTCTGACATCCTTTTGGCTGTGAGCATTGAAGGTTGGGTAACGCAGATCGTAGATATATTTGATGCCCCCCATATTTGGTGCTACCTACTGTGGTAGCACAGCTAGTTGAAGGCGCTTGTGTGAGCGCTGGCTCTTGGAGGTCACGGGTTTGAATTGCAACAGTGTTAAGGTACACGAAAATTTTATTTTATTAAACCTGCATGCATTCGTGATAGTGAAGAAAGGTGTTTGATTTAATTTGATTAAAGAGCCTAGTGGGAGATGTTTGGTGCATGCATTGGATTAATCTGAAAAATATTTTATAAGGTTTATGAGAAGTGGGAGTTGTGTAATATATTGGTTTTGGTTATAATTTACATATTATTGTGAGAAGGGTTTGTTGTTGAAAGGAGTTTTATGGTGTATAAAGTTATTTGATATTTGTATTATTGTCTAAGTGTAGAAGGGTTTAGGTTGACAATTTTGAAAGAGGGAGTTACAAGGTGTATTGAGTCTTTTTATTGTTTGTAATTTTCACTTGATATTTTTGAGGGTTTGGTTTATAATTGAAGGCATTATCTTGAGAAACCAAAGGAGAGTTATAGAGGATTATTTTCAGGAATTATTGTGCACATATTTTGAGAAGAGGTTCATGTGAAAAGGGTCTTGCTAATATTTTGAAGTGCATGAAAAGAATATTATTTGAGACAGGTTCTTAAGAGGCACATCATCTTCAAGGTATTGTTGAGGTATGTTGATTTAACTTATTTTCAAGGTGGTTGTGTTTTGAGAAAAGTATTTTGAAATCTTAAGGTGGAGATATAAGTGAATTATTGGAAATATAAGAGATAGAGTTTGAGAACAAAGTATGCATTATTGTTGAATGGTTGTGGAAATATATGTGCTTGGGTTTGAGAACAAGTTGTGCTTCATTGTTGAAAGAGATTGGAAACACATGTGCTAGGGTTTGAGAATAAATTTGTGCTTCATTGTTAAATGAGATTGGAAACACATGTGCTAGGGTTGAGAGCAAGTTTTGTGCATAATATTGATTGATATTGGGATAAACTTGCAAAGGTTAAAAACCATATATGTTAAATAATTTGTGCATTGGCCTTGAGTGAAATTTGGAAAGAACATGTTGTGAGATTGTATTGCATGTCATTTTCTATGTATTATTGAACAAGAATTCTGGGTAGAATATGTTTGAAAGTACTTTGATCAAAGCATGTGTTATGAGAAAGTTTTGAGCATGTGTTATGAGCAAGTTTTGAGCATGTGTTATGAGCAAGTCTTGTGAGAAGACTTGAAGCATGTTTGAGGTAGATTTGAGCAAGTCTTGTGAGAAGACTTGAAGTATGTTTGGGCAAGATTTGAGAGTAGATTTGAGCAAGCCTTGTGAGTAGGCTTGGTGTAGATTTGGGCAGATTTGTGAGTAGGTTTTATTGCTGATTTGAGCAAGCCTTGTGAGTAGGCTTGGTGCAAATTTGGGTAGATTTATGAGCAAGTTTTGTTGTTGATTTGAGCAAGCCTTATGAGTAGGCTTGGTGTAGATTAGAGTAGTGATTTGAGCATATTTTATTGTAGATTTGAGCAAGCCTTGTGTGAAGGCTTGGAGTAGTTTTTGAGCAAAGTATTGAGTTGGCTTTGGAGCAAACCAGATTTGAGAGGAGAGGTGTCTCCTATGGATAGAGGTCCATAAACCAGAGTTGAGGGGAGAGAGTGTCTCCTATGGATAGAGGTCCACAAACTAGAGTTGAGGGGATAGAGTTATCCTATGGATAGAGGTCCACTAACTAGAGTAGAGGGGATAGAGTTCTCTTATGGATAGAGATCCATGAACTAGAGTTGAGGGGATAGAGTTCTCCTATGGATAGAGGTCCATGAACCAAAGTTGAGGGGATAGAGTTCTCCTATGGATAGAGGTCTACAAACTAGAATTGAGGGGATAGAGTTCTCCTATGGATAGAGGTCCATGAACTAGAGTTGAGGGGATAGAGTTCTCCTGTGGATAGAGGTCCACAAACTAGAGTTGAGGGGATAGAGTTCTCCTGTGGATAGAGGTCCACAAACTAGATTTGAGGGGATAGAGTTATCCTATGGATAGAGATCCACAAACTTGAGCATAGGGGATTGGTGTCTCCTTTGGATAGAGGTCCATAAATATTGTAATAGGGATTTGGTTCCCAAGAGATTTGTTGAGAAAATTTAGAAGAAATATTTTCTCCGTGGATGTAACCCACATTGGGTGAACCACGTTAAATATGTGTCTCTCTTGTGTGTGATGATATGTGCATTGCTTTGCTACTACTATTGATGATATTGGTTAACATTACTTTGGAAAGATATTGCATTTGATAACATTGGATAATATTATTTTGGAAAGAAAAGTAAAATTTTATCTTATACCGTTCACCCCCCTCTTAGTATAAGCTTGTGTTCTTCAAACATCATTGAGCCATTTATCCCAATGTTATATCTATATTTCAAAATCATGGGGTTCCCTCTACAGAGGGAAGTGACCTTATGATAATAGTTTTTGATCTCCAAACCTTCATCATATTTGAGGTGTTCTTTAATAAAATAAGAACTACGAAGTATTTTAAGATGGTAAAAATAAGGGTCAACCAATCATAATATTAAATCTAGATTTCTAAGTAGAGTCGCCAGGTGATTTATGATATCTTATTATGCTATAAAAATGTTTCACTAAACCCTATAATGCCCTAAAATTAAGACATGAATGGTCCCACCAAGGATGCCAAAAATTTTTGATTCAAAATCTACCTATGGTTTGTTATTGTGCCCAAGACATGTCCAACATTGAATGAATGGTCAAACTATGAGGCTTTATTGGTTCAATCTCCAAATAAGGTTGGTTCCTTTAGGAAGTTCTAACTAGCGGGGCAGTAACCAGGAGGAACAAAGAGAGTGCTTTAAAGGAATGTAAATATAGTTAAAGCTAGAAATTGATAAGGTGTAGATTAAGCAATAGTAAGAAATGAGATAAAACCATGCAAGAGAACAAATACTATGAACCCTAACAAACCAACCAATTATTTACCATACATAAGACATGTTTAATCACTGCTTAGATTTTATGGATTAGTAGTTCTAGAAATAATGAAACAAACATAAAAAAGAATACAAAAATAAAAATTAATGTTATGCACATCTACTTAGCTAGATTAGAAACATTCATCCATTCATACATACTTGTTCTGTAAGATATTTGAACCATAGGTTAAACAGATATATTTATTGCATTGATCCTTCCAAAAGTCTTAACCCATACAACTTGTAAATGCCTAAGAGCCGATCCTTTAACAAGAGGTCACTACCCTTATTTATAACCTTTTGATTCAAATATCTAAAATATCTCAAACTAAAAACTATTACAATGAACTACCAAGTGGCTAAACCAACAAGACATATGTCGTGCAATATCGTTAATCCTAAAAAATAGGACATGCATTAGATATCTAGCCATTGATTCGAGTGATTCCTATGTGCCGCAAAGCGATGGGCAAAATTTAGAAATAAGGATCATTTCTCATTATTTGACTTGCTTGATAACCCTTGATCTATAACAGCTTTAGTGAATGGTGTCATGGCCAAAGATTTGATTTGCTTCAAATTATGATGGTGGATTCCTATCGAGTTGTGATTCCTCGACACTTTCTTGCACTTGAGCCTTCTTGCTTTCATCCCTAGAATATTTCCATCGAATCATGATTCCTCGACACTTTCTTGCACTTGATCCTTCTTGCTTTCATCTCTAGTGGATTCCCATCGGTTCGTGATTCTGTGACACTTTCTTGCACTTGAGCCTTCTTTCTTTCATCCTTGGTGGATTCTCATCAGGTCACAATTTTGTGACACTTTATAGCACTTGAGCCTTCTTGCATTCATCCCTAGCGAATTCCCATCGGGTCATGATTTTGTGACACTTTATTACACTTGAGACTTCTTGATTTCATCCCTAGTGGATTTCTATTGGGTCATAATTCCATGATACTTTCTTGCTCTTGAGCCTTCTTGCTTTCATCCTTGGTAGATTCTCTTTGGGTCATAATTTCGCAATACTTTCTTTCACTTGAGCCTTCTTTTGGTTGAATTTTACACGAAGGAAACTAAGTGGGTGAGGGGAACACAAAAGTCACCCACAGGCATTTAATTAATGCTGACCCATACTTTCATGAAAATGCTTATGACTTGTTGATAGATGGTTAATTGGATAGATTAGTTAAATCCTACTCCATGTTTCATAAAGGACATTGATGGGAGTAGTTAAGAGATCCCTCATATGATTGAGAAGTGATTAGCCTTATTACAAAAAATAATAGGCCTAAAGGAATAATAAGACCGATTAAAAATGGAATAAAATGAATAGTTAGGTTTGATGTTGATTCCACAATGAAGGAATTAGGAATGAGGCTTTTATGGGATGTCTAGCTCAAATGGATATGATATGGATAGTCAATCCCCATATGTGTATACTCCTACATAGAAGGACCTATATCGAGAGTATTTTTGGCATTCACCTTTAGAAATAATGAAAGGGAGGTCAATGCTAGCTCATTGGATCCATGAGATGGATAGTTTTGATCCATTGCATGAAAAACCTAGTGCTCTTACATAGCTGGATTTATGTAATATGCAAGGATGGGTGTGCACAAGGAAGATCTAGATATGAAAATTATGTTGTGACATTAGTAGAAAATCTTGAGCATAGATTATAGATCGTTGGATAATGATATATATATATATATATATATATATATATATATATATGTATAATTAAAAAAAATAGGTTGGGAAAATTGGGTTGTGATATCTTGTATCTTCAATATATTTTATCAATTTTAGGGTTATCTATTCCCTAAAAAATCACTATGTTCAATTTGATTTTCTAGTCTTCACAGGTTATTCTTCAACCCAATGGAAAGACTCTAGTTGATTCCTAGTCTTCATAGGTTACTCTTCAACCTTATGGAAGGACCCTAGCTGATCTAATTTTTGCAACTTAACAAATCATGTGCAAGAAACCATGTTATGGCTATGATACCACTAATATATTTTGAAGCTTTAATACTTAATGTAAATCACCATAGGAAAATAATCACAGGATCCAATATAATGAATTTGGGATCCAATATAATGAAATTGCAATATAATGAATTAAATAAAAATTCATAAAAAACAATACTCATAGAATAATCATATAAATATGCTCACAATATTGGACATGAAAAATACTAAAAATGCTATTGAATAAAGTTCTACTAATGCAAGCATTAAGCTTTGCACATTTGAATGTAATTACAATACTTTGTCAAACTTATATAATTGTATGTGAATTTTCATATGTTGCATGCTTGAACTTCACTCTTCTTTACAACTCTTCACTTTCCTATTCTAAGGACACGTGCACTCTTACATATTAGACACTTGTGCACATTTACACTCATAACACTTGCACACATATTTACATGACACGTGCATTTCCTGTACATTATTAAATTACATAAAATATTAACTCACTCACTAATCTAAGACAAAACCCTAATATAGTATTTACAATAACGTACCAAGGTGGTACATTGGCATGTACCAAACACTGTAATATTCTTCAACAATTTGTTATTCAACACCTATTTTATTTTCTACATGCCTTGATGATAATTTTGTGGAATATTATAAATCCATCTATCATACCAAATATTATGATTTCTATGCTTATTCACTTTCCAAATGAAATATTTTCTTAGTAGAAGACTAATTTATGTCATTTGATTCCATATGGATCAACCAAAAATGCATTCATCCTTCTCAATAATAACTAAATTGCTTTATATTTTAAGTATTTATGTTTTAATAGTAGCACCCATGGTCTGTTACCACATCTCAGTATCATACAAATTCAGCCCCTAATTCCATGTTCAAGTCATCCATTTTTTTCATACTTAAACCATAACTTATTTTATTACATCAAACTTTACTCTAGTTTATTAGTGAAAGTATTTTCTATCTTTAGTTCTTGTCCATAGGAAATTCTTCTGGATAGTTTCAATGATATTTGCAATATTCATTGGCATTCTAAAAATATACATGAAATAGATTGGTTTAGATTGCAAAGATTTTTTTAACAAGGCTTTACCTACTTATGAGAGAACGTTTCTTTCCATATTGCTAATTTAGATTGGATTCAATCAATAAGAATATTTTATAGGTTCTTCTTCATTTACCCACAAAAAATAGGCATTCCCAAATAGGTTGTTGGAATCTAATATATGTTGCATCCTATGATATCCTTTATTTTTATTTATTTTAATGGAGGATTATTCAAGAAATAGATCTTAAATTTATCATAATTTATAATTTGATCAGAGCTTTTTTCATACTTAGATAAAATTCTCTTGAATTCCTTGGCTTCATGATCAAGGCAAATCCAAAAATAAGTGTCATCCACTAATTATTTGTGGGTGAAAGGAGGTAGAGAAGATGTAGTTTCAGCCCTATGATATTCCAACATTGACTAGAATAAAGAACTTTAAAGTGTAGATACAATTCATAATAGACTTACACCATCTATCTAGGAAACCTAGTTTCTTCATCACTTTGTCTAAAAAAACCCATAAGAGTCTATCATATGCCTTATTAATATCCAATTTGATGATCATTCCAACCCTATTACTTTTATCCATCGAAGGGATGATCTCATGATTCAAAATGATACCATCTATGATTTTCCTCCCTTTAAAAAAGGCTTGTTATTCTTTTGAAATGAAAAGGTAGAAAATCTTGATCAACTTGTTTGTGAAGACCTTTGGTACACTTTGTATACAAAATTATAAATACTTATTGGTCTGAAATCCTTGAAGTGTTTGGCATATTTTTTATTAGGGCTAAAGAGATACTATTCAATTCTTTCAATAACTTCCCTAATATTTGAGCTTCTTGGATGGATCCAATCAGGTATTTTTATTGAATCCCTCCCTATCATTTTTGGAAGAAACCTGCTAAAAAACCATTTGTTCCTGAGGCTTTGTCTTTTCCAAAAGTGAATAGTTCCTTATGGATCTCCTCCTCTTCTATCCTTGCATTCAACTTTCTATTCATTTCTTTAGTGATCATCTTGGGGATATTTCTGATTAGACTATCCATATTCTCTTCATCATGTTGGTTATCATTTCTTAGCTAATTAGAGAAGAAATCAATTGCTTCTTTGGCAATCTCTTATTGATCTATTGTTATTTCCCTTGTAGAGTTCTGAATCTCCCATATTTTATATTGTCTATGATACTTGTTAGTAGTGGTATAGAAATATTTATTATTCCTATCATGATCCTTTAGCAATATTGCTCTTGATTTCTGTATCTAATGAATTTCTTTTTTTTTTTTAATGTTATAATAGTTAACCATTTTTTCCTTCTTTGCTAATTTTTTATTGCTTCCTTTTCTTCCATTTCATATCTATTTTTCTTAACTTATCTTCTATGATATTCTTTCATTTGTGGATGTTCACAAAGACATCTTTGTTTCATTTCCAATTTTTTTCCTTAGTTCTTTTTAACTTTTAAATTAGTATAAACTTTTGGGTTCTCATCACTAGTTCACTCCACCATTCCTTAATTTTTGTTCTTTAACATTGTGTTTTCACACTTCATTAATTTGAACCTAAAAGGGGGATTTATGGTTTTAGTTTCTAGATCCATATCTAGAACCATGTTAGAGTATATTACATCATTTGGGTCATCATCATGTAGTTGTACCACCCTTGGTACATAAATAGAATAGTATATTACTTTAGGGGATAGTTAGCTAGTTACTTCAAGTAATATAATAAATGCACAAGTGTCTATGTGCAAGTTGTAAATGTGAAATGTGTCTCCTTGTACAACTAGGTGGAGTGTTTGCCAAGCAATCCATCTTTCTATATAAAGGATCTCATAGTGAATGATTATACATCATTGTAGATAGTAGTAGGTATACTGGATAGATCACCATATAGATTGGTGATGGGATATAATGTAGTTCTTTAGCATCAGTACTAGAGTGTCTATTTCCTCCATACGACACTGTATCATTTTTATCATTTTCTATTAATAACATATTTTAGCATCTTACATTTCTACATATTTTGTATCATGTGATTGCATTCTCCCTTGGAATACACCATCAAAAGCTAATAGTGGTATTAGATCCATGATATATCAATAGAAATAGGGGGAGACACATGAGATATTGAGAGGAGAAGCAAATCTCAGTTCTAAAATTTTTTATATTACATTTGGCTAGAGTCTTTCCACAAAGTTGCAAAAAAACTTGTGAAGACTAGGATTCAAAATTTGCTCCAGTAGATTGAAAAATCAACTAGTGAAGATTAGTCATTAACAATATTTAGAATAATATTACTAATATCTTGTTGCATGAAAAGGAAACTAAAGTAAGCCTTGTTATAGACCTACACATTATAGAAGAAAATACAATAGAAGCCATATTGCAGAAGAAAATACCATAGAATCCTTATTGCATAATAAAAGGCCACAGAAGCGTTATTGTAGAAGAAAAGGTAAAACAAAACTTGATCCAGAAGAAAAGGCCACAAAATCCTTGAACCTGAAGAATAATCTAGAGAAGAGTCCCTAAAATTGAAGAAGACTCCAGATAAGAGGCCATGAAAGATAGGATATTGGTGATATCCTTTGTTGATTGAAGACTTCCTCTAGAATAAGTTGAAGAGACCCATCAAATATATCATTGAATAACTTCCATCCTTGGAAGAGATAGATAAGGACTATCAAAAATCATGTTCCAGAGATCTATGAAGAATATCTCATTACCAACAGTTCTGTAGTTGAAGGTTGAATGAATGGTCTCATCAAGAAGACTAGAGAAGTTGCAATACTAAAGAACTTGGAGAGGTATCAAGGAGAAACAAGGATAAGGCTTGGAGAGTCTCATTGCCGAAATTGGAGAAGCCATAAAATAAGTTCCTAGAAGAACTCATTGGAGAAATTCACTACAAATATAGTGAAAGAATTTGGGACAATTATCATCATTCGATAACAAGCCCAAAGGATAAATGTTTGGCAAAAAAATTGTCAAACTTTAGAGAATATTTGTGAAGACCTCAAGATCTTCAATTTCTTGAGAAGAAATTCTTGTTTGAATAATTCAGACAGAAGAAACCTACCAAATCCAAGAAGATTTAGATATTTTCCTTCATAAATAAGGCACATTTGAAAGATAGATATTTTCTAGATTCATACTAAAATATAAAAAGGTTTCTATAAGGACAACATTTTATTGATTGCTAAAGGGCAGTAATCAAAATAGCATTACTAGCTACAAGGATTTGAAGTTCCAAGGCAAATCCTGAAGGAGAAGTTTAAATCATCTACTACAATTTCAAATCAGCAAACTAGAAGCATTCACAGCTACAAGAAACCACCATTCTAGAAAAAAAAAATGGTGAATCAACTCATCAAAATATTCATCATCAAAGGTAAGCAACTTAGGTGTAAAAGGTTCATTACTTGAACACTTAATTTTGATTACTACTTAACTTCATTAAGCACCTTATTAGAATTCAAAAGTTGCAAAATAGAAGGTTGCATTTTAAGTCCTCAAAGAAAGTGTAGAATATAGTTTCTATTAAGGTTCATTACCTACACATTAATAGGAGTTAGATACATTCTTCCTATTATCTAATTATTGAGAAGAGGACTACATTAAGAAATTTGCAGTGATCATTAGTGAATTTGAAACTACTTTGAGAGCTTATTAATAGGAACAATACGGTGATATTATTAAAGTGCATTAAGTTGGAAATATTATTGGTTCATTGCACTATACTAGTTGTTTATTAAACTAGTTACTCTCAAAGGGTTATTTTATGTATTGATTGTTAAGATCAAAGGCACAAATCTACAAATAATCAAAGTGTCTAAATACACTATTCAAAACTCAGTACCTACAAGGTATTGTGGCCTATAGAAGCCACCAAGTAGATCAAAATTCCTCCAAGGAGTGGATAAGAAGAAGGTAGCCATTAAATTAATGATAGAAGCTACAAATCGAGACTTGGTGAATCTCAGATTTGAGGTGCACTAAGAATTCTTAACAGGTAAAATATTAGTGCAAAAATTACTCCTTAAAAAATATACTATCTGAACACTAAGCATCCATAGGTGATTCGGCTCTGGCGATTTGGCTTTTGGCGGGAAATTTTTTGTGACGGCGTCTGGTGTTGCTCGAGGGACTCTGGCCCGAAGATCTTGCCTAGGGCTTTGGGGGGTTGTTTCTGCTTTCGCCTGAAGGTTCTTTAGTGGTCCCGGGAGGGCCCGATGGGGTCTCCCTCCTGTTTCTCCCCGCCGGGAGAAAGACCTCATATGCCGAGAAGTTGAAAGATTTTCCCTCGCCTTCCACGGACGGAGCTCAGCGGAATGCTTTTCAATCGATACTCAAGACTGTTGCCAATGGCCCAAATGCTCACCGCGTTAATGGATGCCTCCCACAATCTTCCTCCAGGCCTAAGATTGTAATAGAACCAATGCTGGTCGAAGATACAATCGTCTACCGAGCTAATCACGACTTGATCTGCAAATTCATGGGCATCCGGCCCACACTGAATTTTCTGCATACCTGGGTTCGTCAGAACTGGGAGCCACACGGTGAGTACTCTCTATGGCCTATAAGCAATGGGTATTTCATCATAAGTTTCTCTTCTTTAGCAGATAGAAACAGAGCATTTGAATCAGAAAAGAGAAACCACGGACCAGCAGGGTTATTTGTCCAACCCTGGAGAGTGGGTTTCGACCCCCGCATCGAACCCACGGCTGTCCCGGTCTGGATCCGGCTGTACGCTCTCCCGATGGAGTTTTGGGGTGAGCAGGTGTTGGAATTAATAGGTAATTCCCTAGGCAGATTTCTGGGAGTCTCCAAAGATACCATAGAGGGCAATACTGTTGTCTTTGCTAGAATATGTGTAGAGATGGACATTAGTCAGCCTCTACCACTGAGGTGGAACTTGAGCTTGCAGGAGTACCCTGGATCCAGCAGTTAGACTATGAGGCCCTACCTTTCAGGTGCCGAGTATGCCATAAGCATGGACATTTGGCAAGGTTCTGCCCAAACGTAGTGAGCACAAAAACGGAGGCTCCGAGTGGAATGTCAAACCGCCCTAGAGAGGGTAAGTCCAGTCCGGTCAATGAACCCTCTAGCAATTCTCCAGGTCCTGATGCTCAGCAGGATGGCTTTGAACAGGTGAAACGAAAGAGAAACAAAAAGAAAAATGGCAAGGAGCAGGGCATGACTCAAGCCAAACAATCGGTATGAAATTTTTAAGTCATTAGTGGATCTGGAGGACCAATCTATGGAGGGAGTGGTTGGGAATGGTGAGAATGTCAACACTCCACCTCTTGTTTCTCCTTCCTTCACTCCCGTAGTAGAACAGGTGACTGTGCCAGCTGAGTACCTGCAGTCAGAGAATCCAGGGGCTTTGGTTATACACTCCCCAGCACAGCCGGCTATAAAAGATGTTACCATGGGAAATGCAGATAAAAACAGAGAAAGGCCTGCTTTAGGGATTTCCCAGGTGGAAAAGAGATCAAGAAACAATAACTCTCAAGGAGCGGGAAGAAAATCCAATAAGGAACTACTAACAGCCCAAGGAGATAAGCTAATCAATGGAGGATTGGTGAGGACCATTGACTCTTACTGCTCTCAAGGTTTTCAATGATTATTCAATCTTGGAATATTAGGGGTTTAAACAATAGAACCCATCAATCTGCTGTTCAAAGACTCTTAGAAAACCGTAAAACAGACTTTTTGCTTCTTCAGGAGACCAAAATGTCTTTAGATATTATGAGTAAAACCGCTACTAAAATCTGCCGGGGAGCTGGGTATATGGACGTGGCTGCCCAAGGAGCTTCAGTTGGAATTGTTACCCTTTGGAACCCTCTGGTCTGGACCGCTTTAGAACATGTAGCTTGTAGGGGTGTTCTTACTTCTCTCTTCAGAAATAACTTCAATTCTGAGCTGGTCCTTATAACCAACTTTTATGGGGCCCAAGATCTTGATGGCCAGAGGCTCCAATGGGACGCTGTTCACAACATGAGAGCATACAGGGAGTGTTATGACTGGATTATTGCAGGGGATTTTAATGCAAAATTATCTGGTTCGGGACCAGGAAGGTGGCTCCCCTATTTTGGATCCAGGGGATCGGCTTCTGATTGCCCAAGTTCAGTGCCTTTAATCTAGTGGACGTTCAAGGCCCTAGTGTTTTTTTCACTTGGACAAACAAGAGAAAGGAGCCACATAGCAGGAAGGTCAAGTTAGATCGCTTTTTGGTCTCTGAGGAGGCTTTTGTTAAATGGACTTTTAAGTTCCAGATTTTGGAGGGCCCTATTTCGGATCATTTTCCCATTTTGCTTGAGGGAGGGACTTCGAGAGGACAGCACCATAGGCCTTTTAAATTTGAGAATTTTTGGTTACAAAAGGAGGACCTTCGACAGAAAATTTCTCAATGGTGGACAGAAGGCCGTCCACCTTTTGGGACAGCAATGTTCAAATTTCATAAACAGCTTCAATTTGTCAAATTTCAATTGAAACAGTGGAGGAAAGGAAACAAGTCGGATTTCCAGTCCCCAAAGGGCCCCCTTGGTGGCTAGATGGGAGGAGGTTCAGAAACTTTTTAGGGAAGGATCAATTACTGAGCAACTCAAATCTGAAGATGACGAACTGCGTAAAGCGGTTGAGGACATTGACAACCAAGAGGAGTTATACTGGAAACAGAGGGCTAGAAATACTTGGTTATTAGAGGGGGACAGAAATACCAAATTTTTTCATCGGTCAGCTTGTGCTAGGAGACAGATGAACAATATGGAAGTTCTCAAAGATGAACATGGAAATGTCTTCGATACTATTCCTGGTATGCACTCCCATGCTATCGATTACTTTTCTAAACTTTTTAAGGAAAGTATGCAGCAAGATATTGAGGCTCATAACGAAGTTCTTAATGTTATTCCTCCTATTATCTCTGAAGAGGACAATCAGACCCTGCTTAGACCCATTGAAAGGGATGAACTGAGAAATGTGGTCTTTGGTATGAGTACTGGAAAATCTCCTGGTCCAGATGGCTTTCCTATTGAATTTTTTCAGAGCTTTCTGGGACACCTTGGAGGAGGATGTTCTGGCTGTTACTGAGGAATCCGGATCCAATCGAAGAATGCTCAGGGCGATCAATCACACCTTCATTGCTTTAATTCCAAAAGGGGAAGTGGGGACTCATATCTCTGATTTCAGGCCTATTGCTTTATGCAATGTGATTTACAAAATCATCACTAAGATAATGGTTGAGAGGCTTAAACCCCTTCTTCATAGCATCATTTCTCCTGAATAGGGGTCTTTGTTGAGGGAAGACAAATATTGGATGGGGTGGTTTTGGCCCAGGAGGCCATCCATTCAATGCAAACTTCGGGCAACAAAGGCATGTTCATTAAACTGGATATGTCCAAGGCTTATGACCGGGTGGAGTGGTGCTTCTTGTCGAAAATGCTAGCTGCCTTTGGCTTCTCTCAGGAATGGATTGATTGGGTTATGAGTTGTGTTTCTTCTCCCTCTTTTTCTCGTTCTCATTAAGGGCCTTCCCTCGCTTCCTTTCGGCGCCTCCCGTGGGCTCCGCCAGGGAGACCCTTGTTCTCCCTATCTCTTCCTTCTCTTGGTCAAGGTTTGGGCAGACTGTTTTTGAGGAGAAGGCAACAAGGTCTCGCTTTCGGTATCAAGGTTGGGGAGGAAACTCCGACTCACTTGCAATTTGTGGATGATACGGGTCTCGGTTGGTGCGGCCACTCTTCGGGAAGCTAGAGGAATCGGAGATACTTTGAATTTCTACCTAAGGGCTTCAAATCAGGTTCTAAATGTCAAGAAGTCCAAAGTGGTCTTTTTCAATCTCGACCAACGGCTTCAGGAGCGCGTTATTGAGATCCTGGGCTTCACAAGGACTTCTCTTCCAATTGTTTACCTGGGCGTTCCCCTTCATTTCAAAAAGTTAAATATTGATATTTGGAAGAACCTGTTAGCAGGCATCAAAGACATAATGAATCATTGGGCCCATAAATGGCTAAGCTACGGGGGTAGATTAACCTTCCTGAAATCGGTTATTCAGGCTTTGCCGATCTATAAATTCTCAATACTGGCTGCCCCTCATACCATCTGGAAAGAGCTGGACAAAATGGCTAGAAGATTTTTATGGGAAGGCGCAAAAGGGAAGAAAAAATGGGCCTTGGTTGGGTGGGGACAAAGTTACCCACCCTAAGGATAAAGGAGGGCCGGGCTTGAGAAGTTCTATGCTTAATAACGGAGCTTTGGTCGGAAAACTCGTATTGGAGGTGGATTTCTCACCATCCTCTCTCTTCAAGAGAATTCTTTCCAAGAAATATTTGGGGCATGTTCATCCCAATGAGGTGGGTCGCTTTCCCTTGGAAGGTCCCCGGTTCCTTAGTGTGGCAGACTCTCAAGCTTGGGTCCCAGATTATCAAAGATCAATTATTCTGGAAAGTGGGGAAAGGAGACAAGGCTCGCTTCTGGACCGACTCTTGGGACCAGCATCCGCCCATTATTGTTATGTTCCCCGAGCTACAACCTATCATGACCGCCTTAGAAGCCTATGGTTGGATCCTTATTGATAATTATCTTCTTACCAGCTCATTTGGGGGGGGTATACTTTTAAAAAGTTTAAGCGATGGGAGGAGTGGCCAATCATCGTCTCTCCGGAGTTGGCGCCTATCCCGCAAAAAAAATCTTGTCGTAAAGGTTCCTCACGGGGAAGGATGAGGAAGATGAATTAGCCTCGGGGCTATGGAAGCCTTGGGGTCTACTCGGCTAAGGCCGGATATGAAGAGATCCTCCCCGAGCCTCCCCCACACTCTTTTCCGGTTCAAGCATTGGAGAAGGATTTGGCATTCAAAGGGTTGGCCGAAAGTGAATTTCTTCGCTTGGCAACTTATGCATAATGGTCTTCTCACCTTTGACAATCTCAGACGTAGGGGTTTCAATGGCCCCTCTCAATGTGCTTTATGCCTCCAACATGAGGAAACTGTAGACCATTTGTTTTTTGAGTGTCCTTTTACTCATCAGATTTGGGAACGCTGGTTCTCTCAATTTAAACTCCGTGCTAATGGTGTTCTCAACCGTACCAATATTTGGGAAAAATGGAAATGGGGCAGGTTCAATTCCATAGCTCTCCGAACCGGCCGGCGCTAGGCTTTCTCTTCATTTGGTGGCAAGTTTGGTTGGAGAGAAACGCCCGGATCTTTAGAAACACTTTCTCCTCGATTGACGGCGTTTAGCGTGTCATCCGGAGCAAAGTCACGTAAACCGTTGCTACTTTTGTCAATGAAAAGAATCAAGGCTACTCTTGGGCATCCCGAAGAGGGGGTTGAGGGTCATGAGAGGCAAGGCAGATCATGCTGGAAACCTCCCCCTGAAGGCTGGATCAAGATCAATACTGATGGGGCTGCAAAAGGCAACCCGGGCAACGCAGGAATTGGTGTTGTTTGTCGGGATCACTCGAGTGCGGTTCTTTACTGGGAATTGCAGGGATTGGGCAGAGCCACGAACAATGAAGCCGAAGCCTTGGCCATTAAGTCGGCGTCTATCTGGGTCATTAGCTGTGGTTACCGGAGGATAATTCTTGAATCTGATTCTCAAGTCCTGATCGGCGCTCTAGATTGCTTGCGGAATTTCTCTTTAAAAGCCTGGAGACTGCGGATGTTGATATCTCAAATCAAGGAGTTATGGAGGGAGTTAGATGATGTCATCCCCGTGTATGTGAGTAGAAATCTGAACACGGTTGCTGACTTCCTTGCGAAGATGGGTGCTGAGAAAGAGGTAGGTGTTCAACTGCACGATGATATGCCTATGATAGATGAAGAGATTCGGAGTGGTCTGGAACGATCCCTGCATCCATGAGCTCAAAAATGACTAAGGTTAGTTTTTGTCGCGATATCGCGACATATTGCGCCGTCGCGACCCTGTTTGGTAATCTGTCGCGATTTCGCGACATGTTGCTCTGTCGCGACATGTTGCTCTGTCGCGACCTATCCTGGATAACTGTAGCGATTTCGCTACCCTTTTGGTTGCTGCGGCTTTGGGAGGAAAATTGTAGCGATTTCGCGACATGTTGCGCCGTCGCGGTCGTTGATGAGAAGGTGTCGCGATGTCGCGACCTTTTTGGTTGGTTTTGCTGCTGGAGGAAAAGTGTCGCGATATCGCGACGCTTTGAGAAAAATTGCATGAAAGGGAAAAACCGTCGCGATATCGCGACAATTTTTGTGAAAAGCTACTCTAAGGAAAATTCGTCGCGATTTCGTGCCTTTTTTGAGGAAAGGACACAAAGGGGCATACTTGTTGCGATTTTGAGATGTTTTGAGCAAAATTTAGTTAAGGGGAAAAACCGTCGCGATATCGCGACCTTTTTGAGAAAAGCCTCCCAATGGATAACCTGTCGCGATTTCGCGACATGTTTATGGAAAGGAAGCACAGGGGCAAACCTGTAGCGATTTCGCTACAGTTCTGGAGAAAAACTGCTTGCAGGAAAAACGTCGCGATTTCGCGACTAGTTTTGGTAATGGGCACCTCAGGGGTGAACATGTCGCGATTTCGTGACACTTTTGCGGATGGGGCGCCCATTGGTTTTCTTGTCGCGATTTCGCTACACTTCCGGCCAAGTGGGGCTCCAAGGAAAAGCCGTCGCGATGTCGCGACACTTTCTCAAAGTTGCTGATCAAAGGGGTCCTCGTCGCGATTTCGCGACAGTTTCGGGGAGCAGGTGCCTTCAGGCTTTCTCATCGCGATTTCGCGACGCTTTTGGCGTTTGGGTGATTTGGTGCTGTGCTGTCGCGATTTCGCGACTTTTTTCGTGTGTTGTGGTTCCGGCGCTTTTTGTCGCGATATCGCGACATGTCGCGATTTCGCGACTTGTCGCGTTATCGCGACTGGTTGTTGTGGCGCGGCGGTTGTTTGGTTTGGTGTCGCGATTTCGCGACATGTCGCGTTTTCGCGCCCTTTGTACTTCTGGTCTCTTTGCGCTTGGTTGGGATGCCCTTTCTCCCTCTTGTAACTGTCTTTTGTTTTAATACAAGTTTTTTTTCATTTTTTTCAAAAAAAAAAAAATATACTATCTATGTGATTATTAGCTTGGATTCATTACCAAATTAACTAAGCAAAGGAGAGAGTTTTCTAGTAAATAAGACAACGTCAAATTAGTCCTTGCCTACAAGGACTAGTACAAAAAATCCACCATCAAAATCGATAAGAGAAGCTTACAAAAGAATGTACAAAACCAAGGTATTCTATTATAAGTATATTTACATTATTTTGCACCATAATATCATGTCGTACATAGAAAAAAGGATAGAGTCTAAGTGTCACAAAGATACATATTCACAAGCAAGTACTATCTCATAAGAGTCCATAGAGGAGCACTATCAAAGAAAGCTCACATCACCCATGGTGTTGGACAGTTACAATGAGCAACCTATAAGCATACATATCATAGCACAAGGAAGGAGTTATCATCTACAAAGGCAGAAAACTAACAGCTTGAAAGCAGGAGAAGATTAAAGCATAAGGATAAACAAAATCAACAATACCCAAGATATAGACGCTCATTCAAAATGAGTGCTCAAATATACCATTGGAGTGTCTCAAAATTCCACCAAAGTGTTGCTCATCATCCTAGTTGAAGCCACTATAGTATCTCAAAACCTCCACTGAAGTATTGCTCATCATCCTAGTTAAAGTCATAATTATAGTATATCAAAACCTCCACTGAAGTATTGCTCATCATCCTAGTTGAAGCCACTATTAGAGCACATCATAGCATTGCTCATCATCTTAGATGGAGCCACTTAAAAATATGTTGGCTTGGAATAAAACATTGGAGACAAGATATCAAAGCATTGGTTGGAAAAATAAGAGGCAAGAAATATACATTGGATAAGATTCACATGCAAAATCCTAAGCACCACTTGGCACATCCCTTGTTGGCACCCTCATATTTCTTAATTTACATTCAAATAATAATGTTCAAGGCATCTTCGATTACAAAACGGGTTGGTCACTCAAGCATTAACTATTATTGAAGGTTATGAATGCCTATCCATCATTGCATAGGAAAATAAGCATTAGAAGATCTCATATATCAATGCTCACCTCAGTGTAACTCCCAAGCACCACTTTTCATAAGGAGGAAAGCATATTCACTATTTAATAGTGCCATTTATTGGAAAATAATGATAGATTTCAAGACACGCAGTCAAGCCGATAAGGTCTGGAAGTGCATTCATAGCAAGCACTATGTAATAGTGCATTCAAGACATGAATATTTAGCGCTTTAATTAGACACCCAATAAGGTCAAAAGTCTACACAATGATTTGGAAGATTCAAACAAAGCATCCATTAATAAAGGAGAATTAAATGCTCAATAACATCAAGCAATAACAATGCCCATTCAAGAAATGCAGGACAGTGAATACAACGCTGCAAAAGATACATTGAAGGAAGCTCATACTAAGGTATATCGTGTGCCCATATTACTAAGGTTATTTACTTTATTTTATTAAAATATAAAAGGAACTATAAGGTGATTTTTATAAGTTATACTATTGCATTGGATAATACAAAATCAACCAAGCATTAGTAGATAATAAAGCAAGTTTATATTTCAAAAAAATTAATTATTGAGGTGCATAAACATAATATACTATTTGTAATATTCAAGTAGGATATATAAGGTTTTCAACCTTGTATAAATCATTATTAAATTGCAAATACCATTATTTTCTAATATACCAAAAAAAGTATGGAGATATAAGGTATACTACTTCAAAGTATATACATATAATTGGAATTTATAAAATTAATTTATTGGAAAGAGAAGAAAATCAATTGCCTACATATAGAGTTGGAATTAATTGGTAAAAATTACCTCATACTCATTCTAAGGAGACAAAAAAGAAATACAAATATTAAAGCATACTTCATTGGGAAAGATAAGGCAAAATTAAAAGGTCTATTATTCTCAAAATATTACAAAATCAACTTACAAGGTGAACTAAGCATATTTTAATTATTAGGGAGATATAAGGAAGCCTATAAAATATAATTCTAAGAAAAGTTTTATCAAATTAGTTCACATATCTTAACTAGGGAGATATAAGGAATTCTACAAAACCTAAAGCTCTATAAAGGTTTATCAAATTGGCTCACATATCTTAAACTAGGGAGTCATACGATAATCTACTAAAATTGATGCATCCAAAATATTTCTAAAACAGAATTAGTTAAAACTATGAGAGATGTCTACGTCAAGTAATACAATGAACAATGATATGAACAACACTATCAGAAAAGAAAGAACAAGTGTCATAAAAAGTGGAATCAAGAATTCACTTATAAAGTCTGAAGGAAACTTAGACCTTACTTCAAAAAGGATACATAGTGAAGCTTTAAAATATATCTTTTAAAAAATGGAACATTATCTACATGCTTGACTCACTAAAGCAATTGATAATGGAAATAATAACATTCAAATTACTTTAGAATATGAAAGCATATTATATATGGCACTACTCACATTCAAATGTTATAAGGATGAAAATGTAGAATAGAGAGGATTGATATAATTACTTAAACTAAAAATAGAAATAAATGAATCATCTTTAGAAAAGATATTTAAATCCTCATGCAGTATTAGTACTTCAAGTTCTACTAACACAAAATATTATCATGATGCTCTAAGTGTATGTTCATAAGCTTCTATATAGGACATGGAGAATGATAACAAGGAAAAAGGCAAAGAGAAAATACTCTTGCAATAATCTAGTGATAGTATGTCTACCTATGAAAGTATTGACTCCAATAAAGAAGAAGAAGATAAACCAATTGAAGGAGGCATACAGTGCAATGTGAATTAAAGATAATGAAAAGGACTAGATCAAGCTAAAGAATGTTTGAAGACAAACATCCATATTGAAGACTAAAGTCTTCAATACTCAAATAATGTAATACAGGGGGGTGTTAGAGTATATTACATCATTTGAGCCATGTAAATGTACCACCCTTGGTACATAACTAGAGTAGTAGATTACTTTAGGAGGTAGTTAGCTAGTTAATTCAAGTAATATAATAAATGCACAAGTGTCTATATGCAAGTTGTAAATGTACAAGGTGTCCCCTTGTATAGCTAGGTAGAGTGTTGTCCAAGCAATCCATATTTCTATATAAATAACCTCATAGTGTGATAGGGATTAGTATGATATTGCATTTAATACACACATGGATTGTGTATATTAAATACTAAAGAACACAAGCTTATACTAAGAGGTGGGGTGAACAATATAAGACCACTTTTTACTTTTTCTTTCAATTCAATATTATGTTGTGTAAATATAGCAGTATCAATAGCAGTAATCAAAGCAATACATAGAAACCATACACAATAGAGACACCATAATTTACATAGTTCACCCCATGTGGGTTACTCCACGGAGAAAATATTTTACTAAAACTTTCTCAATCAATATCTTTGGGAATCACTCCCAATTACAATGTTTATGGATCTCTTTCCAAAGGAGATGTTGATCCCCTAATCTCAATTTCATGGATCTCTTCCATAGGAGAACTCTTTCCCCTTATGCTCTGGCTATGTGATATTCAATAAGACTATCTCTCGACTGCACTAACTGGTGGACCTCTCTCCACTTGAAGACTCCTCACTCATATTTGTCTTCAACTATGCTGTTATTGGATCTCTATCCACTGAGACTCTGTCCTCTGTACTTTGTCACCTCCAAAGCTCTATCAATAGGCTCACTAAGAACCTGCTCAATAGGCTCACACATAACCTACTTAACAAGCTCACACAGAACTTGTCAAATATTCTCAAGCAATATCACCAACAACTTGCCCAAATCTGCTTTAGCAAGCTCACCAATAACTTGTCCAATTCTGCTCTAGCAAGCTCACCAAGAACTTGCCCAAATTTTCTCTAGAAAGCTCACCAAAAACTTGCCCAAATCTGCTCTAGCAAGCTCACCAAGAACTTGCCCAAATTTTCTCTAGAAATATCACCAATAAATTGTCCAAATTTGCTCTAGCAAGATCACCAAGAACTTGCCCAAAATCTGTCCAACAAGCTCACCAAGAACTTGTCCCAAATCTATCCACAAATCTGTCCACAAATCTATCCCAAAACTATCCACAAGGGCCTTCCCAAAGGCTCAATCAATCATACAAAAACTACCACAAATCTATCTAGAATTCTATCCCAAAGATATTCTCAAAGACTCAACCAATCATGCTCAAGTAGCACTCAAAACTCATCCACATATCTATCAAGGAAAAGCTCAAATATGAACTCAACAATGAGTGGCAATGTACTCTTCGATGGATAACAACAATGATCCACAATGATCTCAACTCAACTCAACTCATAGAAGCATAAAGAAAATTGTTAGAGACTCAATATGTTCTAATCTCAATATCAACTCAACTCAACTCAAATCAATCTCAACTCAACTCAAGTCAATATCATAGAAGCATAAAGAGAATTTTTAGAGACTCAATATGTTCTAATCTTACTCTCAACTCAAATAAATCTCAACTCAACTCATAGAAGCATAAAGAGAATTGTTAGAGACTCAATTATGTTCTAATATCACTCTCAACCCAAATCACCACAAGGGACAACTCTTTCTCACAAAACCCTAGTCCAAGTATGTATCAACCAACTCAAATGTTTCCAATAATGCTCACCCACAAATCTCACATAACAATGATACTCATGTTCTTTTCTAACTCAAGTTCTTTCACAACCAATGGGCTTCAATCACTATGCTTATAACACAAGGTTTAAACACAACTCTCAATTCATAAAACCTTGAATAATTCAACCAACCACTTTCGAAAAGGAAACCACAAACAATCCTTTTCCCTCCAATGATATTTCATAAATCAACCACCATAAACATTCAATAGGAGAATATGCCCATACCTTTTATGAAGATGAAAAAACCTCTTTGTAAATCTACCACAATCAAAAAATTCTTTTGCCAATCTTCACAAGGGTTAGTAGATCACAAAATAATCAACATTACTCCACTTTTCAATAATCATCACCAAGGCCTTTAATTGCATTACTTCCTTATCTCTCATAAAACCACTTGTACCATAAAATAAAATAAATCAAAACATTTCATAACCTTTTCACTCCCAAAACCACTTATACCATAAAATAAAATAAATCACAATATTGCATACCTTGTCACCTCATGAAAGAATTAATCCTCTTGAAAAAGAACAATGCAAACTTCACTTTTGGAACCCCTTTGGAAAATCAGAAATATCTCTTTACACACACCTTATTTCTCCTTCTAAATAAGTTAGTCAGATATCCCTCAAAATAAGCTTTTCGATGATATATAATATGCCCACTTTCCAAAATAAATTGAAACCTTTACATATATATATGCCACCCTCCATTAATTACACATAGGTCAGCCCTCCATTAATTTAAACTTAAACTTTAAACTTTAATATATTCATCACCGGAGGTCCTTTTTTGATGAAACAAAGTTCCACCTTGGATTTTAATAAAATCACTTTCCACATAAGCCCACCATGGTTTTAAATAAAACCTTTTATTTTTTTTGCCTTGGTTTTCATAAAAACCTTGTAAATGGCCATGCTTTCCAAAATATCATAAATGCTTATTTATGAAATATTTTGGCCACCAAAACCAAATGTGATCCATGTGACATCAATGACAACACAAAATGCCTCAAATTAACTCAAATTTATAACAATATCCCCCTTTGTCATTGATGGCAACACCTCTAATGCAAACACCACAATCACTACAAAACCATCTCTGAGAATAAAAGTTGCTCCCCCTGTTTCAATACTCTCTATGGAATTTTCTCCCCCTAACTCAATGCTCTCTTTGAAGGTTGCTCCCCCTAACTCAAATCTCTCCCCCTTTGACATCAATGGCAAAAGGGACACCTATGGGGCTAAAATATATGACTCTTAAGCTTAGCCCCCTTACCCCCTTCTCTTTTGAGATGATTAATTTTGGGGTGGAAGTACTTTTACTCCCATATCACTTTGTTTCTTTCCTCTATCAACTTCCTTCCATGTTTTTCGGATATCCTTCTATTGATGAATTACTTGATCTTCTTGTATAGAACTTGTTTGACCTTCTTGCCTTGAACCTATTTGGAATTGAGTCCTACACCATTTTGCAATATACCCAAAGTTAATGCAATTAAAACATTTGATATTGTAGCCTTTTTTTGGTTCCCATGTCCTAAATTCTTTCTTGAAGTAATTTCCATATTCATTCCTTTCCTGAATCCTGTATTGTGAAGCTCTATTTTCATGACCATTATGACCATGACTTCTAAAATGTGTAGCTCTAAAACCAAAACCATGTTGCTCATTTCCTTTGCACTGAAAATATTTATGACCAATCCTGTTACATGAGAAGCAATATCCTTGAAAATCATACCTTCTTCCTTTGAAGTTTCTTCTAGAAAAATCAAACTTCTTTGATCCATGGATCCTACAATGTATAGCCCTGTGTCCAAATCCATTACAAGAAAAATAATATACTTGAAAAGCCCTTTGTTCATGCCTTGGTTCCTCATACCTTTCTTGACCATTATCCTTATGATCATCTTCAACTTGTTTATTGCATTCTTGAACCTTCTTTGTAGCATCTAAAACCTCTTTCTTAGTTTCTTCCTTGCCTTTCTATTCAATAATTTATTTTTCCTTTGAACTTGATTCACCTATTTCAAAACAAGAACCAAACTAAATTTTTGGAGCCATAGGAACTTTGGAACTTTCCTCACAAATCTTAGGTTCTTCCTTGCTTTCATATTTTAGAACTTCCTTTCCTTTTGAGTGTGATTTCTCAAACCTGAAATATGGGACCTTTGGTGTTTTGAAACCTTTCCAAAACTTGTGCAACTTATCCTTGGAGTCTTTCACTTCCAACATTAAGGAAACAACTTCATGTTCTAATCTTTCACATTCTTGCTTCCTTACTTTTAATTGTTCAAGCATATCTTCTTCAATTTTCTTTGCCTCTTCAACCATGATTTTTATATCAATGAGATCTTGTAGGAGCTTTACCTTTATCTTCTAATCCTCTTGTGCTTGAGCCTTTAGTCTTGATTTTTCTCTTTCCATTTCTTCAAAAGCTTGTTTTGACACTTTCTTTTCTTCATGATCATAACTATGTCTATTTTTCTCTTCATGATAAATTCTTACTTGATATTCCTTCTTTTGATCTTCAGTAGGAGCTTCTTCTTTTTCACTGACTAGGATACTTTCATTATTGCTTCTAGAAGCACTGATTGCTTCTTCCATATACAAGCTCTTCTTGTCATGCCTGCCTTGTTCATACATGTTTTCCTTTTCTTTTTTATTCTTGCATTCATCTTCACTATTTTGATTGTGCATGTCTTCCTTGAGTTCCATTTCATCTTCACTATCACTGAAGCCATTGCAGTAACTTGAGACGTGATCAAGTTAACCACAAGCAGAATATTCTTCTTTTGAAACCTTGAATGTTGTCTTTTGAGAAACAATATCTTTGAAAATCTAGTCAAGTTCCATTTCCTCTCTATTGCTTCTATACCCATTTTGTGGACAATAAAATGCCATGTGACCAAGCATACCACACTCAAGACATCTTACTGATTTTTCTTCTTCTCTTCTTAGATCTTCAAGATCGAATTCATTTTTCTTCTTAGATATCATGGTTCTTATTTTATCTTTCTTTTCCATGTGTGTTCTTGTAGAATCTTCCCTCAAGATATTAGCCTTTCCGAAGGAACCCGCTCTGATACCATTTAAAGAACATAAGCTTATACTAAGAGGGGGTGAATAGTATAAGACCACTTTTTACTTTTTCTTCCAATTCAATATTATGTTGTGTAAATATAGCAGTATCAATAGCAGTAATCAAAGCAATGCACAGAAACCATACATAATAGAGACACCACAATTTACGTGATTCACCCAATGTGGGCTACTCCACGGAGAAAATATTTTACTAAATATTTCTCAATAAATCTCTTTGGGAATCACTCCCAATTACAATGTTTATGGATCTATTTCCAAAGGAGATGTTGATCCCCTAATCTCAAGTTCGTGGATCTATTCCACAGGAGAACTTTTTCCCCTTCTACTCTGGCTATGTCATCTTCTAGAAGACTCTGTCTCTCTACTACATTAACTGGTGGACCTCTCTCCACTTGAAGACTCCTCACTCATATATATCTTCAACTGTGCTCCTGTTGGATCTCTATCCACTAAGACTTTATCCTTTATACTCTGTCACCTCCAAAGCTCTATCAATAGGCTCACTAATAACCTGCTCAATAGGCTCACACAGAACCTTCTTAACAAGCTCACACAGAACTTGTCAAATATGCTCCAACAAGCTCACTAAGAACTTGCCCAAATCTGCTCTAGCAAGCTCACCAAGAACTTGCCCAAATCTTCTCTAGCAATCTCATAAAGAACTTTCCCAAATCTGCTCTAGCAAGATCACCAAGAAATTGCCTAAATATGCTCTAGCAAGATCACCAAGAACTTGCCCAAATATGCTCTAGCAAGCTCACCAAGAACTTGTCCCAAATTTTTCCACAAATCTGTCCACAAATTTTTCCATAAAGTTGTCCCAAAATTTTCCACAAGGGCCTTCCAAAAGGCTCAATTAATCATACATAAACTGCCACAAATATGTCCAAAATTCTATCCTAAATATCTTTTCAAAGACTCAACCAATCATGCTCAAGTAGCACTTAAAACTCATCCACAACTCTATCAAGGAAAAGCTCAAAGATGAACTCAACAATGAGTGTCAATGTACTCTTCAATGGATAACAACAATGATCCACAATGATCTCAACTCAACTCAACTCATAGAAGCATAAAGAGAATTTTTAGAGACTCAATATGTTCTAATATCAATCTCAACTCAACTCAACTCAAATAAATCTCAACTCAAGTCAATTCAATTTCATAGAAGCATAAAGAGAATTGTTAGAGACTCAATATGTTCTAATCTTACTCTCAACTCAAATCAATCTCAACTCAACTCATAGAAGCATAAAGAGAATTGTTAGAGACTCAATTATGTTCTAATCTCACTCTCAACCCAAATCACCACAAGGGATAACTATTTCTCACACAACCCTAGTCCAAGTATATATCATCCAACTCAAATGTTTCCAACAATGCTCAACCACAAATCTCACATAACAATGATACTCATGTTCTTTTTTAAATCAAGTTCTTTCACAACTAATGAGCTTCAATCACTATGCTTATAACACAAGGTTTAAATACAACTCTCAATTCAGAAAACCTTGAAGCATTCAACCAACCACTTTTGAAAAGGAACCCACAAACAATCATTTTCCCTCAAATGATATTTCATAAATCAACCACCATAAACAGTAAATAGGATAATATGCCCATACATTTTATGAAGATGAAAAAACCTCTTTGTAAATCTTCCAAAAGTCAGACAAATATTTTTTAAAACCACAAACAAAGGGTAACCCAATTGGTCGAAAAGTTAGGAGAAAATATAAATTCTTAGAAGCAACTTAAAGGGTCATAATCTCCCTCAATACTTGAAACATTTCCCTAAACCTTTCTCTCCACAAAATTTACGTTGGTGAAGAGACATGATGGTTCACATTATGAGTTAATAATATAATAATAAAATTATTAATAATACTAACTAATAATGTTAGGATGGAGGATCCTAACAAAGAATTACCACTTTTCATGATCAATCACAAAATTCTTTTGCCAATCTTCACAAGAATTAGTAGATCACAAAATAATCAACATTACTCCACTTTTCAATAATCATCACCAAGGCCTTTAATTGCACAACTTACTTATCTCTCCTAAAACCACTTGTACCATAAAATAAAATAAATCAAAACATTTAATAACCTTTTCACCCCCAAAACCACTTATACCATAAAATAAAATAAATCACAATATTGCATACCTTGTCACCTCATGAAAGAATTAATCCTCTTGAAAAAGAACAATGCAAACTTCACTTTTGGAACCCCTTTGAAAAATTAGAAATATCTCTTTACACACACCTTATTTCTCCTTCTAAATAAGTTAGTCAAATATCCCTCGAAATAAACTTTTCGATGATATATAATATGTCCACTTTCCAAAATAAATTGAAACCTTTACATATATATATGCCACCCTCCATTAATTGCACATAGGTCGGCCCTCCATTAATTTAAACTTAAACTTTAAACTTTAATATCTTCATCATCGGAGGTCCTTTTTTGATGAAACAAAGTTCCACCTTGGATTTTAAGAAAAGTCCTTTCCACATAAGCCCACCATGGTTTTAAATAAAACCTTTTATTTTGCCTGCCTTGGTTTTCATAAAAACGCTGTAAATAGCCATGCTTTCCAAAATATCATAAATGCTTATTTATGAAATATTTTGGCCACAAAAACCAAATGTGATCCATGTGACATCAATGACAACACAAAATACCTCAAATTAACTCAAATTTTCAAAAAATACTAAATTGTAAAGGTAGACATGCCTATAAATATGTTTTTGGTTTGAATATAAAGACAATTTTCATTGTGCTATTTTTTGTGTGCTTGCTCTCGAGTGTTACATATGTATCATTGGTATCAAAGCGAGCATTGGATAGGTGAGTATCCTCTTCCTCTAGGCCAATCTATTTCAAAAAAGAAACGAGAAAACCACCAATGAATCTTGGCTTTGGAGGAACACTCTTTCCTTTTATTTAGATACCTTTGAGCACTTCCCTTTGTGAAAACTCTCAACTAGGATTCCTCTAACTCTGACCCTCAGCTAGCTGGGTCCCTTTGACTCTGATCCTCATCTAGTTGGGTCCCTCTAACTCTGACCTTAAACTATTGTTTCACAGATCGATCGTTGTATGTGATGCAAACTCTGTTCGTAACCATCATTCATAATGTCAACCACTTCACTTGACTTCGCCGTTAACTTTCAATAATTTCATGCCAAAATAAAAGCTAATTTTTAGCAGCTTCACGAAATTATTACCATTGCTAAGAAAGAAATCATGGAATAATATTAGGATTCCACTATTGATCTATAAATTGAAGCATTTACAACCACACCTGGATTTGAACTAGGGTCTTTGGGTGAGATTCCCAGTGTCTTTTTATTAGACAATGTGGCCTCAATTGCTCTTGATGCAGATCCAATTTCCCTTGAAGCTCCTGATTGAGATCCAATTTTTTTTTAAGCTCCTATTGCTGAGTTAGAAGATATTTCAACATCTACCATGGTTCTTGTGATTCTTGCATCTTTGCATCCTAGGAGATTCGATCTCCTTCTTTTGAGAGTTGATCCGTTGCCTACGATTTTCATGTCATCATCCTTGGTGGCTGCACTTCATCACAACAATCGTTGCAATATTTTGGCCACAATTTCTATCCACCACTTTGTCGCTTCTTGTTCACCATCCATATCCGTTGTCGTCAACATCATTTTCTTCACAATCTATTTACTGACTCCTCTTGTGCATTGCCACTGCAGATCACATGTTTATAACAATCTTCATCTTGTCATTGTGCATCCTCTACCGAAGCCGCCACCAGCCTACCATTTTCACCATCTCTTATGCCATTTTCATTTTTACCACTCGATTTCACATACCCATGATCTGCCATGGCCTCCATCATTCCATAAATTAAATTAAATTAATTTTTAATTTAATTAATTTTTAAATACCCATTTTTAATTTTCTCGCTTCCATCCTCCAACGACCACCAAATACATATTCATTTTGACTATTTTTATTAAAAGTGCACACCACTCCATTCAATTTTCAACCATAAATTAAATTAATCATTTTTTAATATAGTTTATTTTTTCTCCACCCTTGCACCACTCCATTAGAACGCACATTCAATTTTTAACCATAAATTAAATTATATTATTTTTAATATAATTTAATTTTTATCCACCCATTAAATGCATATCACCCCACCTTCAGTATTGACCGTTGTCTTGGTCACCAATAATTTAATGCAAGCCAAATACTATCTACTTGACCACTGTCCCAGTCCACCAATAATTTAATGCAAGCGCCCCACAATTAACCATGAATTTATTAAATTAAAAAAAAAAATTAATTTAATTTAATATTTTCCATAACTATTAATGCACGTCTCAACCAATTCAATGCATGCTCGCTTGTCTTAAATATTGCAACATTTAAATTTTCCATGTGACACATGGTTCGAGGTATATTTTGTTGCGTCTTCTCTAACATTTCAGTTGTTGCTTTCTTCTACCAATTTTTGGGACCCATTTCAACTATTCGTCGGTATAGCAGTGTTTATAGTCATTGGAGAGCGTTTTCTGAGCCAGACTCAGATCTAGTGCTATATTTTAGTTTTATGAAGACCTGTTCAACTTCACCATTTTGGGTCTTCTTCTTTTTGTAATAAGAGTGCATTTTCGGTTGTACCCAACACTCTTTAGCTACCCATCTTTCTCTTCCACACTTGTACGCATTGGAGACCAATGTTTCCTCAGTGAGGAGAAATTATAAGGATTAGTATGATATTGCATATAATACTCACACGGAACATGCATATTAAATGCTGAATTGTAAATACAGACATGCCTATAAATATATTTTTTATTAATGCAATTGTAAGTTTTCATTTGTGCCATTTCATGTTTCGTTCATTGCATTTCCTTCTTGGGGAGATTTTTATTCCACACCAAAAAATTGTAGTCCTACGGAGTAATAGCAATCTAGGTGAAGTAAACTAGAGGTGACAAGTTTTGAGCTTTGTTGTGGGTAACAAAGACCAAGGCATTGGAAGATCATTGTAAAAATTTATAGATCCAATCAAAAACATCATTCACAGTGGTGATATTAGAACATTCAACATCGATCTCTGACACAAACATAGTGCGATCAAAATAATAGCCAATAGCGATCCAACATAGATCGATCACCTATTGGTTTCCCTCATCCAAATAAATGGCCAAACATGTTTGCAGTGTCCCAAATATTCTATGCAGCATCACACAAGCCTTCGAGCATTGATCAACAAATATTGATAGTGAGGCAGAGTTTTTGTTCATTGAGCAAAGCATTTCTCTATTTTTCCCAACAAAAATGTGAATTTTTAGTGGCCTCCATCAACAAAGTAAGCATTTGATCTGAATCACGATGACTTTTGGGATTTGAAAGCATCTAAAACCTTCCTCAAAGCAAGAACTAGTGTAAACGACTCACATCTACTGTCAAAAATGTTTTCGATAGCTCTCTGATAGAAATCATAGAGATTCTACATTTTCCAGTGATGTACTATATTTTTTGGCATGAATGACGTCCTCCAATGACTACGATATTCATTTCCTAAGGTTTATAAAAAAAAAATCATTCTCTAGTGATAGTTAAATTTCTAGTGGGTTCCTCTTCGTTGGCAACATGGTTATTCATGACATTGGCCAACAAGTATTTTTTTTAATCTGGGTGGGTTTTATCCCATATTTAGTACATGAGGTCATTCGATGTTGTTTTTATACACAAACCATCCTCTTTATTGGTAGCCAACATAAACTGGCTACTCTCTCCTTGCTTGGCCATATTCCACCTTAACTACTACTCGTGACCTTCCATAAAACTTGATTTTCCCTGCCAGATCACCTTCTTTCTAGTTTTTGGTCTCTCATCCATTGATTTTTGTGTCACTTCATCAGGTCTAGCATTTCATCCAGTTTTTGGTTCCCCTCGTGTCACTCATCGAGTCCTCAGGTCGGGTCGTATGTTCATCACCAGTTGTCTATCTCGCTAGTCATGTCGAGTTCCTGAGTTGGATCATGTTCATAATTAGTTTTCTACTTTAATTATTGGTCATCATTGGTTGTGTTGGAGTTTATGTTGGTTGTCGTTGGTTATGGAGAATTTTGTACTGACCATTGGACGATTGTTATTGTGTTTGTGGTGGAGTTTATGTTGGTTGTCATTGGTTGTGGTGGAATTTGTGCTGACCTCTTGGCGATTGTGTTGACCATTAAGTGCATATCTTGAAATGTGGTTTGACCCTCATTAATTGCATTGTGCTTCTCACCTAAATTAATTACCTTGTAGTTTAATCCTTGGCCAATCGGGGAGGGAAGGCCCATTAAAATTTGACCACAATTTTTATCGCACATTATCTTTTAGCTGCACACACTGGAAACTAGGAAATATTTGGCCACTCCTAGTAAAACCATGGCTACAAATATGGCCATTATTGAAAAATTAGTGAAAATCACTACAAACCATGATGAAAATTTGACAAAGATAGCGACCAAGTTGCAGAACCTGCAATGCTCTCCCCATCCTCCTCATACAAGGTGTGAAGTAAAAATATATGAAGGCTCTCGAGACCTTGATGTACTCAACAACTAGATTCTTGACATGGAGACTTGGTTCAAGTACACACAAACTCCTGATGAGGAAAAGTTCTATTTGTAAAGCTCAAAATTTCCAACATTGCCAAAGTCGTCATAGCCAATTGTAAAATTTGTACATGGGAGGAGATGGTATAAGTTTTGAAGGCCTCATTTTATCCATCAAATTATGAGGAGGACTTACTGGATCAATGGCTATGACTTCATCAAGGTAAGAGGGAATCTATTCAGGACTTCATTCATCACTTCAATCACCTTCGAGTACTACTAGGCATATCAAATTTTGATGCTATCTTGATTACAAAATTTAAAAGTGGTTTTCTTACACACTTTTATGGGGATATCAAATACACTACTTGCACAACATTGGATGATACCTTCAAGCATGCATAATTGGCTAAGGAGAAGTTCATAGCATAATGAAGGGAGCCTCACTACTCTTTCAATGGATCAATAGAAGGTGAGCACAAGAACCAACCAGAAAGAAAGAGATATTCTCACTTTTCTTCTTCTGTTACTCCCACTTCTTACTCATCCCTACTACTAAAAAACCATTTTTTCTTCCACTTCTTCTTCACTATTTCATGCTCAAACTACTAAAATTTATAACTATTGTAAGAGGCAATGCCATGATAAAACTCAGTGTCCATAGTTACAAAAGAAGAAGAATATTTTTGTACATTCATATGAGGGGACTTGTGATAACCCCATTGAGACTTCTGGTGAAGAAGAAATTTATGAAGATTTGAGAGGACAACTCAATAATGTAACACTCATGAATCACCACTCCAGATTTGATGACCATGACCATATATTTTTCACTCGGGCTCACTTGCTCCATAACTTTATAGTAGATTGTATAAATGACAATGGATGACAAAAAAATCTGATTGCACATTCCGTTGTTGATAATTTTAAGCTTCCTACATCAAAACATCCTTCTCTACTCTCTTGGGTGGAAGGATAGCACAAACACATCAAAAATCACACACACATGACCATAAAATTTCCATTTAACCTCAAATTTTAGGATTTGGTGATGTGTGATGTCACTCCAATGGATTTTTGTGGGTTACTTCTAGGTAAACCTTACCAATATGATATGAGAGCAACATATGATGCATATAAGAACACACACACTATAGGAATATCAAAAGCACTTTCTCATTAAAAGTACTCCACTAATATTTTGCTTACTTGCCACCAAGCCATAAAAGCCACTAATAATTCTCAAGCACTTGCACTAATTTTCATCTGTCCACAAGAACAACAAGCACAAGAAAAAGGGCCTAAAAATCTCACTAATTATCAACTAAAAAATTCTCAAGTGAAAAAATATTGCACAAGTAAGAAAGTGTGTTTCATGAGACAACTTCTTTACCACCTAAAATGGAAATTAATCATACAATTGAGATAATTCCAGTAGCACCTCTTCCAAATGTTCTTATGTACAGACAATCTGTTTTACAGTATGATGATATAAAGAAATAATTACAATAATTTTTGGATAAGGGTTTTATCAAACACAACACCTCTCCTTGTGCCTCACCCATTATACTTGTTCTAAAAAAATATGGTATTTGGCAGGGTTATGCACAGTGGTGAATATTCACAAATTGGGAAAATATTTGGACTTCTAAAATTAGAAATTGGTGAATATGAGGACCCTCGACATCGACCCATTCGCCTAAAATTTTTGGGGCCAATTTCTTAAGGTCAATTCGCCATAATATATATCAAAACATAGGCATATTTGTACTCATTGGAAAGCTCTTTTTGAGCTTGATATAATGGTGGTGTTTTTATGAAGTTATAAGGTGATTTAATAGGTCAAAATTTTACCCCAAAGATGACCTTACTTTTTAGGGATTCAAATGCTTCAAATTTTGGTGTGAAGATGATTGATTTTATTTTCTTAGGATTTGCCTTGATTTTGATTAGGATTCACCATTTTTTACAAGTACATTTTGAGTCCAACCCATTATGCATAACCTTGGTACTTGGTGTTTCTATATTGATTTCAGGTCACTCAATAAAATCACTACCAAAAATAGGTATCCACTTCCTTGAATTGATGACTTGTTAGATCAACTACAAGGTGCTAAATTCTTTAGCAAACTTGATCTTAAAAGTGGCTACCATTAGGTGAGAATACAGGTAGAAGATACTTGGAAAATAACTTTCAAGACTAATATGGGTTTGTTTGAATGGTTGTTTATGCCCTTTGGCCTCACTAATGCTCCAGCAACATTTATGAGGCTCATGAATGAAGTGTTCCGGGAGTACCTAGATGAATATGTCATTATTTATTTGGATGATATCTTGATATTTTCCAAGATCTAGCCAGCACATTTACAACATCTTGAGCATGTCCTTTCCATCCTTCAAAAGAATTAGTTGTAGACTAGTATACACAAGTGCTCCTTTGGCAAAACATCCATTTCATATCTTAGTTTCATTATTAATGTTGAAGGTATTTAAGTTGATCCTACCAAAGTCAAAGTTCTTCTCAAATGGTCTTCTCTAACTACCATCACTAAGCTACAGATTTTCCTTGGCCTTTCTAACTTCTACCTAAAATTCATCCCAGGCTACTCCACAATTTTTGCTCCATTGCATTCCATGACTAAGGCCAAATCTATTTTTCATTGGACAGCTGCTCATACCCAAGCTTTTACTACTCTCAAAGATAAGCCTTGTTCTGCTCCTGTCTTAGCCATTCCTAATCTTTGGTAGCCTTTTGAAATAGAAACTGATGCCTCTTAGTTTGTTGTTCTCAACAAAAATGGCCAACCCATAGCTTATCACTCTGAGTCCTTTTCCACAACCAAACAAAACTACTCCACTTATGATAAGGAACTCTATGCCTTATTTTAAGCTATCAAATATTGGTGTCACTATCTTCTTGGTAAGGAAACTATTGTCCACATTGATCATTTTCCCTTATTTATTCAATTCCAACCCAAGATTCAAGAAGCACACCACATGAAATGGGCCTCCTATGTTTAGCAATTTCACTTAATTATCAAATACAAGAAGGGGAGTAAGAACTTTGTTGTTGATTGTCTCAACCATCCTCCATCTACTCATTCCTTAACCATAGTCACCACCTCTCACTTGGGTTTCCAATATTAGCCTTCTGAGTATCCTAAGGATCTTAAATTTTCCATAGTTTATCAACATTTATAGCATCCAACCTCCTCTAATTTGACCCCCTTTTAGGATTTCCATCTCAAGGAGGGGTTGCTTTATCGTCTAGATAAAATTTGTGTCCTAATTGAGAGTAGACATTCACTTTTTAAATAGGCTCACTCCACCCTCTATGGTGGTCATTTAGACAAATATAAAACCCTTCACCATCTACTAAGATTCTTCTATTAGCCACACATGTAGTGAGATGTCTTCAAGTACTTAAAACAGTGTCTCTTGTAGTCTGTCCAAGTTGTCCAATCGTAATATTGGTCTTAGTATGCCCTTGCCCATTGCATCTCATCCTTGGGAAAGTATATCTATGGATTATGTCAATGATTTTCCCATGACTGTTTGTCAACATGATTGTGTCTTTTTCATAGTCAACCATTTTAGCAAAATGGCTAAGTTCATCCCATGTCAAAAAATAAGTTTTTCTACAGACTTGGCCCAATTGTTCTTTGATGTCATTTGGTGATCATTTGATCTTCCCACAAGTATTGTATATGATCGTGACTCCCATTTTGTTAGTAATTTTTGGAGGTCTTTATGGAAATTATTAGGTGTGTCCCTTAATTTTTCCACAGCTTTTCATCCACAGTATGATGGTAAAACAGAAGTCATCAATCGTACCCTTGTCCAAAGTCTTCCATCATTCGTCGCCAGCCAAGTGGGATATGATTCCAACTCATATTAAGCATTCATACAATAGAATTATCCATTCCTCCACAGGTCATTCTCCTTTTGAGGTCTATCTAGGTTTTCAACTAGTTGCTCCTTATGAGTTAACCTTGGCTCTTCCATCTCCAGTCACAATCCACATGTAGAAAGAATAGGAAAAAGCATAATTATTCATCCAGAACCTACAACTACAGTCCAAAGTTATTCAAATATTGAATAAGAAACAACAGTAGTAGAAACAAGCAATGCACTGTTACCGTATTCCACACTCCTTTTAGATAGGTGATAGAGTCTGGTTGTACCTTGATTGTCATGGATTTTTGGAGAAGTTACATAGCAAGATCAAATCTCTTTGTTATGGGCCCTACATTATCATCCAAAAACTGCCTGAGAATGCATTCCAGTTGGATCATCTAGCACACTTGGACATACATGATGTTGTCAATGTTGATCTACTCTCAACATATCATGAATCCACCTTAGAGAGCCCACCTGCCATTAGTCATCTTGTCGATGTTGTTCTAGATTTTCAGCTTCCATTGGAAGATCATTTTTTCAACACCGGGACTCGACACACATGCTATATTTCATCCATTTCGTACCTCATTGCACGTCGTAAAGAGCTTCCTCACTAGGCTCAGTGGATCACTTCATCATAATTGGCTCATAATTTTTCTTCCCTTTTGGATGCATTGGAGTCCAATGCTTCTATGGTGGGGAGGAATGATAGGGATTAATATTTAATTCTAGAATAGTATCCCTCTTACACAGATCATATTGTACCACATTTAATGCTCATACGAATTGGGTGCATTAACTATCGCTCTTGTAAAGGAAGACATGCCTATAAATATATTTTTGGTTTGAATACAAAGATAATTTTCATCGTGATATTCTGTGTGTTCTTGCTCTTGAGTGTTACATCTATATCATAGTGAGTGATTATACATCACTATAGGTAGTAGTAGGTATAATGGGTAGATCACCATATAGATTTGTGATGGGGTATAATGTAGTTCTTTAGCATCAGCACTAGAGTTTCCATTTCCTCCATACTATATTGTATCATTTTCAACACTTTCCATTAATAGCATATTTTTTTTTGGTAGGTAAAAATTATATTAAAAGCGGGTTTTGAAAGGACCCCAAAACCTTTTTACAACAGGTCAATCGACCAAACCAAAGGTCAAGAACAATCAATTTGAATAATCCCGCCCAGCGAAAAATAGATAGTTTGGAAAAACCCACCCAGTGGGAAAATACAATTTTGAAAAATCCCTCCTAGCGGGAAACCACAAATCCTGCCTAGCAAGAAACCACCAATTTTGAAAAATCCCACCCAGTGGGAAACCACCAGTTCTAAAAAATCCTGCCCAATGGGAAGCAGTCGAAAACCACCAGGTTGGAAATCCCACCCAGCGGGAAAACTAGTAGATTGGAAAATCCCACCTAGCGGGAAAAC
Organism: Wollemia nobilis; assembly: GCA_028583015.1. Lineage (NCBI taxonomy): Eukaryota > Viridiplantae > Streptophyta > Pinopsida > Araucariales > Araucariaceae > Wollemia > Wollemia nobilis. Next base: position 23,742,651 of record JAQPPZ010017235.1, read on the forward strand.
CAATAGATTGGAAAATCCCGCCCAGTGGGAAAACCAATAGATTGGAAAATCCCGCCCAGCGGGAAACCACCAATTTTGAAAAATCCCACTTTGAGAAACCACCAGTTTTGAAAAATCCCGCCTAATGGGAAAACATGCAGGATGATGAATTTGAAAATCCTGCCCAGCGGGAAGTAGTTGAAAACCACCAGATTGGAAATCCCACCCAGTAGGAAAACCAGAAGATTTGAAAATCCCATCAAGTGGGAAATCCCATCCCGCCCAATAGGAAAACCAGCAAAAAAATGGGATTGAAAAATCCCGCCCAATGGGATTGGAAATCTCACCTAGCAGGAAAACCAAAAGATTTGAAAATCCCACCCAACGGGAATCCTGTCCCACCTAGCAGGAAAACTAGCAAAAAATGGGATTGAAAATTCCTGCCCAGCAGGAAAACTAGCAGGAATGGAAAATCTTGCCCAGTAGGAGAACTAGCAGAAGAACAGGTTTTGGAAACTATAGCACTGGAATCCCACCAACAAGAGTACGAGGAAGCCAAAAAGATCTATGAAAAACAAATGCAGGCACAAATAAAGGATCCTAAAAGCCACAAAGGACCATGGACCCACCATCCTTGCTCATGAACACTTCCAAGGAAGAGGACCTGGGACTGGGAACAACTTAGGAACAAGAAAAAGCCCCCCCAAGGCCAATAACAAGCTCTGAGAGTCCACCAAGAAGAGCAGAATCCCTCAAAAAAAACTAAAATGAAAACTTGTGAAGCGCAGGCAGAAAGCAGCAATAGACACAAAGATGGGATCCATGAAAACCTAAACTGAGGGATCTAAGGGTTTGCATGCATAGATCACCAATCCCCCCAAGATCAAGACATGCAGTAGAAAACCCAAAGCACCCCAGTAGAAACGACAAGGAATCCCCATCCTTGCACACGAATAGCTTCAAGGAATTGGGACTGGGGTTGGGAACAACTCAAGCATAGGAAGAGGCCCCCCAAGGCCATGCAAATGCTCAAAGCATCCACCAAGTAGCATATCCAACAAAAATAAGCCTTCGAATAGGAAAACGAACATGGTCCCACCCAAAGGGATGAGACCACCAACAACCAATGGCATCCTAGAGAGGAAACATGAGCAAAGAGGAAACTAGCCCCCCCAGACCAACCTCGATGAAGAGAGAACCTCACGAGATGCACCAGGAAGCGAACGAGAACCCAACCTGCAACCACCACAGATCGAGAAAGCCCTGGGAACCGGATCCCAGTAACAACCTGCAAAAAAAAAACCCAAGGAAAATCCTAAGGGAGATTAGGGACAGGATCCCAGGAACATGCAGGAAACCCCAAAGGATCCCTGGGAAGCACCAGGCCTGGGATTCAAATGAGGAAACCCCAAAAACTACTGGGAAAGGAGCAAAAAGTGGGCAAGGATCTCCCCCCAAGGAGATCATCTGCTACAAACCATTCCCAGAGTGGGATGACCTGGGATGAATTAGGGACTGGGCAAGAACCAAGGAAAGGGGAGTAGGTCCCTGCCCCTCGTTTTGAGAGAGTTTATTCACTCAAGACCTTGATTAAAATTAATAGCATATTTCAACATCTTACATTTCTACATATTTTTTATCTTGTGATTGCATTCTCCATTGCACCATCAAAAGCTAACAAACCAAAGGGTTATGATCAAAATCAACTCTAGGTAAAATAACAAGCCTACTATCCATTATTGAACATAAAAAATATTGATTTATTATTTATAATTTTAGGGATATATCACTTCTTGTATCTATAACATTGCATAGATGAAAATACAACTCATGATATTTGTTTTTATTTATTAAAAATTTAAACATATAAGTAACATAGTATTGAACTTTCACTTGTTTATTTTTAATTGGTTATATGGGATTGAAACAAGTCCACATGTATTAGATCAATGATCATATTTCCATTGTATCATTACATCACATATTCTTATTGTCATAAACCATATTCATGATATCACACATCACAATAACCTACATTTTTAACAACTTGAGCTCATATTATTTGATAAATGTTAATAGTTACCCATGCGATTGGAATTTTATTTTGTGGAGTAATTTTTTTGTTTCCCATTACTTTCCCCAAACCCCTAGGGCTTCTACCCATTTAATTTTGAAACTATATCAATATTTTATTAAAGAACCATTGAATATTACATAGTTTGATTTCCAATTGTTTCTTGTTAGGATATTATATATAGTATGTTCCATAATTGAGAAAAATGAAGTTATATTTTGAAATCTTTCTAACAATATACATTATATTCAATTAATTATAATAGCAATTGATGATGTGAACATATATATAACAAGTATAGTTTGGCCTACCTACATCAAACAAGTACAAGAGTATTATATTAAATTTCATCTAATAGATTCGATCTATGGTTATATTCTTTAAATATATTTATTTATATTTTAATTATGGTAAATGAGGTTTTGACTGGGCTTTCAAACCAGTTACAAAATCCCTTACATTGGGTACCTTTCTAACCTCTACAAGATACAAAAATACAATCCCTAACTATATTACTTGTATCATTGATAAAAAAGGTTTCAAGGACTCAACCATTCTTTCAAATCATTGATATCTAACTCTATTGTTTTCTAGCTCTACTGATTTTATCTGATATTAATCCCAAACTACCCTTATCTAGGTGGGAATCTCTTCACCCTCCCTCCAAATCTATATCTCATATTCTAAAACTCCTTTATTGCTAATATGTCTACTAGAGCATTCCCTTCATGGAAGGCATGTTGATTTGTAGTATCCTCAAACCCACTTAGTAGAGCTAAAATATCTTTTATCATATCCATCACTTGCCAATTGGATTTATTTCTTATTGCAAAGCCAATTCACTAGCACCTATGAATCATACTCCACTACTAACTTGCTTATGCCCATTTTCCTTATCAACTTAACTTTGACAAATTACATATTGGATTTTGCTACAATACTAGTAGTCTCATTGAAGTTATCTGCAAACATCACTTTTATTTTACTTGTATCATCTCTTATGAATCCCCTTCCTCCTATTTGGTTGGGATTCCCTTTGGAAGCCTAATTGGCATTGCGTTTATGCCACCCCTCCCTTGGCATTTTCCATGTTATCTTTATTCTATCTACTTTTTGTTATCCACTCCCTATGGTAGAAGGTAGATGAATGCACCATATTTCTAGGGTCTCATGCTCCTAGGTATGTGTTTCATTCACCTACACTTTGGTAATTTGTTCTATCATTGAGGATTTGATTTGATTATAGACTCTAATCACATCCATTTTCATGTTTTAAAAGGTACATCAATTATGTTCTAGCCAAATATTCCAAAGAAATATTAAGGGTAACATGTTCCAAATATCCAATAGCCTATCATTTTTTAAGGGACTTCTCCATTGGGCTAACCAATCCTTAACCCCATTTGGTCATATCCACCCAAAAAAGAAGTTCCTTTCACCTTTTCCTAGACATCTCCACTAAACTTGTTCTTCATGAACATATGATGGCATGTCTCCTCTTCCTCGCATAAAGTCCATCAAGAAGGCCCATGAACGCTCATTTTTTAAATATTATCCATCATTAGCTTTCTTTCATGAGAAACTAACCATCTAAAAATCTTAATCTTTGGGGTTAGTACATTTTATCATCTTATTTTCTACACCTCCTCACTAGTACCTTCCTCAATTAATTTTCATAACTACGTTTGACTTAATGTTATCCATTTGGCATTGCTAACCAATAACGAGAGTTAATATCCCTTTAGAGAAATATAGGTAGAATAAAGTCTTTATCGAATGATTCAAACTTGCCTATTCTATCAATTCTCCTTTTTTATGTAATCCTCTAGGACACATTTGATGTTTCCCTCCCAATACTTGTGGAAGTAATTGCCCACTTTGTTTCCATAGACATTCCATGCATCTTCGACTAGCACATTTCAACTCTCATCCTATCATAGGGGATTCCCCCATAACCAAATATCATCCCAAATATCAATGTGCTACCTAGTTCTAACCTTCCATTTCATTACCTTTCTCAAAATATCCTTGCTTCATATTAGATGGTTCCAAATGATTGAGTCTTTGCAATGCTCTTCCTCATTAAGGATTCTCCCAAGATCCCCACCTTCTAGATATTTATATCAAATAATCTTAGATCAAAGGCTGCTTGGTTATCTCAATAATGTCTAGGTCAGTTTCCCATCTAGGTCTGCACACTTTAAATTTACTCTCTTTAAACCCACACCTCCCTTTTTTTCTAGGCTGACAAACTATTTTACATTTGTAGAGAGGTAATATTCTTTTTTCTCTATTCTCATATAGAGGTAATTCTTCTAAAGAGATTTTATGTCATCACCCTTAGAATTTTGAATAGAGATATGATGTAGGTGGGAAGGGCTTGAAGGGTTGCCTACAATAATTGCATCTTACTCCATATCTGCTAGAACTCTCAAGAAGTTGTTTTTACTCCATATATGCTTGCCTCCTTTTCCTAACTTGTTCTCCCCTAATTTGATCTCTTGTAATAAGACCATATCGATATACAAATTGTAAATACAAGTTTTTAGCAATCTATGTTTGGTTGGAACATTTAGACTGCTCACATTCCAGGATAATAATTTTATTTTTTACCTTTGGCCAAGGGTTTAGATCCCACTGTATAGGCATCAACAAGATGACTCTATTTGTCATCTGCCACTTCTTTTTTTCCTTCTCTAGTTTACAAAGTATTTCTTGAAAGCTACCCCCTTCCTCATCTAGAGCCCCCTGTATTGGCTTGTCTACGTGTTCTCCTTCCCCCTCTCCCTTGCATTCCACCTCTTCCCGCTTTTGTTACATTGCTTTCTTCTTTTTCCATAACCTCCTTAGACTCTTGTGTCTCTGAAACTTTTTCCTCAATATGTTTAATTTATATTCTTCTTGACCATTAATTTTTACTTCATAATATAAACAATAATTATATGTTATAAAAAATAATAAATTTAAAATTTTATTTATAAAAATTGATTACACACTTCCTCATTTTATACTTAAAACAAGTTTTCTTCTAAACAATCTCTTTACATCATTTCTATGAGTTATTTTTTCTTCAACTTAAGTTTAAACAATTTTATACTTGTGTTTCTCCTTAATAACAACAACAACAACAAAAACATTTTCTTTTAACAAAGACATTAACATAACTTATTAAAAAAAATTAATAATTTATTTACTTATAGCTTCTCTTAAATATAAATTTTTTCCCTCTTAAAAATAAGTTGTTAGTCCTAACTTGGGTAGTCCTTGAAGTAATGGCAAGAAAGAGAAACTAATCTTCATGGCAAGAGAGAGAAGCTATTCCTAATCTTTGGAATACTATTAATCAAAATTGTAATTAGGATAAGAGATTAGGGGCTTTAAATCCCACCCAATAAATTTGTGATCCAAAAAAATAATTAAAATTAATTTTATCAAAATCTTAAAGCTAACCAATAATAACAAGTCAATTATTATAACTTTAAACTTATTTTTTAAAATAAAATTTTTAAATTAAAAAATAATAATAATTTTCTAAACTTCAGAAAATAATGAAGTATAAAAATATAAAATAATATTAAATGGCTACTTTTGCATAGAAATATTGAGCTATCCAAACTTCTTTACAATCATAATCAAAGGAGGGCATCTCCCTACTCTCCAATGTAAGACATCCCCATACTCTCCAAGATCTCACATCCTCGTATCTTCAAAATCTTTAGCCGTGGCAGGTCACGAATGCCGTCAGGCAGGTTTCTCAAGTTTTTACAATGTGTGCAGCTGTGACAAGTTCTCAAGAGTGTTAGGAAGAGTTGTCAAGCTGATGCCAGTCCCTCATGCCAGCCCCTCAAGTCCAAAGACTCCAACTGTGATAGGCTATCAGGTAAGTTTTCTAAGCGTGAACAAAGAGTCAAGTCCAAAAACTCCAGGTGTGTCAGGTTACTGAAAGTATCAGGTAAATTTTTTAAGTTTTGACATTCAGACAAGCTCAAAGACCTCAGCTGTGACAGGTTACTCTTTCAGGTAAGTTTTTTAATTTTGTACAAGACAAGTACAATACTCCAGGCATGTCAAGTTACCGAAAGTATCAGGTAAGTTTTTTAAGGTTCTACAAGAAGACAAGTTCAAATACATCAGCTAAGAAGACAAGTTCAAATACATCAGCTGTGACAGGTTACCGAAAGTATGAGGTAAGTTTTTTAAGTTTGTACAAGACAAGTTCAAAGACCTCAGCTGTGACAGGTTACCGAAAGTATCAGGTAAGTTTTTTAAGGCTCTACAAGAAGACAAGTTCAAAGACCTCAGCTGTGACAGGTTACCGAAAGTATCAGGTAAGTTTTTTAAGTTTGTACAAGACAAGTTCAAAGACCTCAGCTGTGACAGGTTACCGAAAGTATCAGGTAAGTTTTTTAAGGCTCTACAAGAAGACAAGTTCAAATCCCTCAGCTGTGACAGGTTATCGAAAGTATCGGGTAAGTTTTCTAAGCTTGAACAACCCGACAAATCCAAAGACTCTAGGTGTGTTAGGTTACCGAAAGTATCAGGTAAGTTTTTAAAGTCTGAACATGCAGACAAATTCAAAGACTCTAGTTGTGACAACTTGCCTAGGCTGTCTGGCAAGTTCTTCAATTCGTAACAGTGAGACACCGTCAAGGCCTGTAGCTTTGAGAGGTTGCCAATGCTGCTGGGAAGTCTTTGGAGTCCTGTACAGCCAGATACGTCCAGAGACTCAAGTTGTGACAACTTGCCTAGGCTGTCTGGCAAGTTCTTCAATTTGTAACATTCAAACACCTTCAAGGACTGTAGCTTTGAGAGGTTGCCAATGCTGCTGGGAAGTCCTTGGAGTCCTTGATAGCAAGATACGTCCAGAGACTCAAGTTGTGACAACTTGCCTAGGCTGTCTGGCAAGTTCTTCAATTTGTCACATCCAAGCACCGTCAAGGCCTGTAGCTTTGAGAGGTTGCCAATGCTGCTGGGAAGTCTTTGGAGTCCTTTACAGCCAGATACGTCCAGAGACTCAAGTTGTGACAACTTGCCTAGGCTGTCTGGCAAGTTCTTCAATTTGTCACATCCAAGCACCTTCAAGGACTGTAGCTTTGAGAGGTTGCCAATGCTGCTGGGAAGTCTTTGGAGTCCTTCACAGCGAGATACGTCCAGAGACTCAAGTTGTGACAACTTGCCTAGGCTGTCTGGCAAGTTCTTCAATTTGTCACATCGAAGCACCGTCAAGGACTTCAGCTTTGAGAGGTTGCCAATGCTGCTGGGAAGTCTTTGGAGTCCTGTACAGAGAGATACGTCCAGAGACTCAAGTTGTGACAACTTGCCTAGGCTGTCTGGCAAGTTCTTCAATTCGTAACAGTGAGACACCGTCAAGGCCTGTAGCTTTGAGAGGTTGCCAATGCTGCTGGGAAGTCTTTGGAGTCCTTTACAGCGAGATACGTCCAGAGACTCAAGTTGTGACAACTTGCCTAGGCTGTCTGGCAAGTTCTTCAATTTGTCGCATCCAAGCACCTTCAAGGACTGTAGCTTTGAGAGGTTGCCAATGCTGCTGGGAAGTCCTTGGAGTCCTTCACAGCGAGATACGTCCAGAGACTCAAGTTGTGACAACTTGCCTAGGCTGTCTGGCAAGTTCTTCAATTTGTCACATCCAAGCACCGTCAAGGACTGTAGCTTTGAGAGGTTGCCAATGCTGCTGGGAAGTCTTTGGAGTCCTTCACAGCCAGATACGTCCAGAGACTCAAGTTGTGACAACTTGCTTAGGCTGTCTGGCAAGTTCTTCAATTTGTCACATCGAAGCACCGTCAAGGACTTCAGCTTTGAGAGGTTGCCAATGCTGCTGGGAAGTCTTTGGAGTCCTGTACAGAGAGATACGTCCAGAGACTCAAGTTGTGACAACTTGCCTAGGCTGTCTGGCAAGTTCTTCAATTCGTAACAGTGAGACACCGTCAAGGCCTGTAGCTTTGAGAGGTTGCCAATGCTGCTGGGAAGTCTTTGGAGTCCTTTACAGCGAGATTCGTCCAGAGACTCAAGTTGTGACAACTTGCCTAGGCTGTCTGGCAAGTTCTTCAATTTGTCACATCCAAGCACCTTCAAGGACTGTAGCTTTGAGAGGTTGCCAATGCTGCTGGGAAGTCCTTGGAGTCCTTCACAGCGAGATACGTCCAGAGACTCAAGTTGTGACAACTTGCCTAGGCTGTCTGGCAAGTTCTTCAATTTGTCACATCCAAGCACCGTCAAGGACTGTAGCTTTGAGAGGTTGCCAATGCTGCTGGGAAGTCTTTGGAGTCCTTCACAGCCAGATACGTCCAGAGACTCAAGTTGTGACAACTTGCTTAGGCTGTCTGGCAAGTTCTTCAATTTGTCACATCGAAGCACCGTCAAGGACTTCAGCTTTGAGAGGTTGCCAATGCTGCTGGGAAGTCTTTGGAGTCCTGTACAGAGAGATACGTCCAGAGACTCAAGTTGTGACAACTTGCCTAGGCTGTCTGGCAAGTTCTTCAATTCGTAACAGTGAGACACCGTCAAGGCCTGTAGCTTTGAGAGGTTGCCAATGCTGCTGGGAAGTCTTTGGAGTCCTTTACAGCGAGATACGTCCAGAGACTCAAGTTGTGACAACTTGCCTAGGCTGTCTGGCAAGTTCTTCAATTTTTCACATCCAAGCACCTTCAAGGACTGTAGCTTTGAGAGGTTGCCAATGCTGCTGGGAAGTCCTTGGAGTCCTTTACAGCGAGATACGTCCAGAGACTCAAGTTGTGACAACTTGCCTAGGCTGTCTGGCAAGTTCTTCAATTTGTCACATCCAAGCACCGTCAAGGACTGTAGCTTTGAGAGGTTGCCAATGCTGCTGGGAAGTCTTTGGAGTCCTACAGCCAGATACGTCCAGAGACTCTAGTTGTGACAACTTGCCTAGGCTGTCTGGCAAGTTCTTCAATTTGTAACATTCAGACACCGTCAAGGACTGTAGCTTTGAGAGGTTGCCAATGCTGCTGGGAAGTCTTTGGAGTTCTCTACATCCTCTTAATTCCATAATCCTCAGCTGCCAATCATGGCCATCAAAACTAAAACGGGGTCCCCACTTGGGTGAAACGCATCTGTTCCACTTCCACTGGTCAAGCCAGCAATATTCTAACCTTAGCCATATCAAATTTGGAGGAAGCTTCACTCTCCCGGGTTTCATTTCTGTATCTTCCATATGAAGAAGACGAAGCATGGGCGTATTCCACACTTCAGTGTGTGGTAGATAGCCTCCTTGAAGGCGAAGGCGAGAGATATACTGATTTCTGTTGTTGAATAGGTTACATGCATGTGCAGTCTCCCATACTCTGCTTCGCTCATGGTAAGCATCTCCAGGAAATTCCCTTTTAACAATCGTTCTCCCCATTTCTTGCAAGTGATCGTGCATGTCAAATACGCCTTTGTCATCAATTTTCAAGAGCAACTTCATTGAAAGGTTACTGATAGCACTGCTTACCTTTTTGTAGCCCAGGGATTGCCAGAAGACAAAATGATGTGTGATTTTTTCTCCTTTGAAAAAGCAAGCTGTATCCAGAAATATTTCCTTTTCTTCGGGGCTAAGAGCGCTGTAACTGATGTGGAGGGTCTTGAAGATTTCTTCCCGGCCACCAATGTTGAGGAGGGTTTCGTTCCAGCATTCAATGTCGTTCTCGTTCTTCTTGTCATACAAGAAGGCTCCGATCACTTCCAGCGAAAGGGGATGCCCCTGGCAAGCCTCAACGATTCTGTTGGAGACATCCTCGTATTGCTGATCTGGAGATGACCTGAGGAAAGCATGCCAGCTAAATAACTGTAGAGCTTCATTCTCCTTCAGCCCACTCATCTCATAGATGAATTGGTCTGAGATCTCAGCAGGATTGAGAAGATTGAGAATGTGACGATCTCTTGAGGTCACAAGGACTCTGCTACCGGGGGCCATCCAATCTCCAAGAAGTGCTTCCAACTGCTCACGACTATTCACATCATCCAAAATGACAAGGGCACGGACTCCTCCAAGACGATCTCTCATCAAGGCTTTGCCCTCGTCGACGCTGCGGACTTCACCGCCATATTTCGCCAAATCTTTCAGAATTCTTCTTTGCAATTCCATTAGGCCAGAGGCCTTTTCAGCAGTGGATCGAACATTAAACAGAAAGGAAGAACCATCAAAACGGTGACATGCTTCATTGTAAACTGCTTTTACAAGAGTAGTTTTGCCAATGCCGCCGATGCCCAGTATTCCAAGTTTAATCACGTCATTGGCGGAATTGAGATCTAATCTCTGAATTAAATCCTGCTTCCTGTCTTCCAATCCCACTGGGTGTTTTGCAACATCCAAGGGAACTTTGTCCAACGAGTTAATTACATCCAAAGTCACCCTTTTTACCAGCTGCCCTTCATATCTGCATACATATATAATTACAAAGTGTAAACAAACGGCAAACGGCAGAGTAGGTATCTACACAGGTTAAATTTCAAATTTCATTTTTTTTGGAGAGGTCGTCTTCATAATACTAATTATAGAAGTTATAATTTGTTAAAAGATTGAAATCAAGATATTGGTTTTTAAATTTTAAAAAATTATAGATTAATTATAAATTGTAAAAATATGCTAGCCATATAAACATTTAAATAGTTTATATTTTTATTTATGGAAAAAGTTTTTTTATAACATTTTAAATTATAATTAAGTTACAATTTTTATAATAATAATTTATATTATAAAAAAAATAAAAAATATGTAAATATCTAAAAATTTAAATTTCTATTATTAAAAGAGGTTTATTTCACAACATATTCACCAGAGTATAGAAATTATACACATTCATCATTTCTTCCATAGTATAGAAATTATAAGGTAAAAGATATAGTAGTTTTAATGTTAAAGAGATTATAGATTATATGAAAATAATTTTTTTTTAAAAGATTATTTATTTACTTGAAAATGTTTATTTAATCAAACTTATAATTCTACTTTCTTAAAATTTTTAACTTAAAATTTTTTATTCAAAACAAAATTAAAACCTTTAACATTTATTAAAATTTTATAATAAAAATTTAATACAAACTAAAATTTTAAAATTAAAAAAAAAAAATGAACCTCATATAATTACATGATGGTGACAGAAAGATAAAAAAATAAAAAGAACGAATTTGAACCTCAAATAACTTCATGGAGATGGAAGATTTTGAATTTAATAAATAAATAATTAAAAAAATTATCCAATAATACATTGTATAAATTTAACTATAATAACCATAAATTTATAAACAAAACAATAAATATAAAAAATAAAAGATTAATTAAATGCCTGACAAGCAGTTGCCCTAGTGACTAAGATAATGGTTGGGTTTGAAGGTGGTTGTTGATGTAATTTGTAAACGTTCTCCTAAAAAAATTAATTAAATTGTTTTTTATTTAAATATTTTATGTTTTTAATTTTTTTTTATTATGATCACTAAAAACACAATTTGATTTACCGAATCTTAATTCTATATATTACGTTAAAAAAAAAAATAACAAAGCAGTAAGAAGAGTAAACCGGAGTTAAAGAAATTTCGAGTTGAAGGTCACAATTGAAACCAAAATAGGGTTTTGTCCATGGTCTTCAGAAAATATATTAACAGGCTTATAAATTCCTAAGCATTCAGATAACGAAGTGCACCTCGCCCCCACTCCCTACTCCACTTAATATAAATAACAGTGAAAACAAAAAACTTTTTAGACAACGAAAATAGATGGCTAAGAGGTAAGAAAGGTTTAATTACCCTCCCGTCAATTCCTTGGACCAGCCTGATCGAGCACAGATTTTACGAAGACTCTGCTTCCATCCATCAATCTCCTCTCTTTGGCATCTGGCCTTCTCGTAATGTTTGACAAAATACTGGGCATCTGGACTGGGGTCATTTTCGGGAAACCTGACATGAGTTGGTTCCACATCATAGAAGAGTGGAATAATGAAGCCCGTCGAGTTGAGCATCCAGGTGGCCTCTCTGAGACACCACATTGAGCTTGCATATTCTTTGGAGAATATGGGAATGCATATCTCGCTGCTCTCAATCGCCGCCTTCAAGGTCCGATCAATGATTTCCCCCTTTTTCAATTCGTAGGTGTCTAAGAAGACACGGAGTCCCGCTGAAGATAGAGCTTCGTACAAATGATCGACAAAAGTCTTTCTCACGTCTTCTCCCCTGAAACTCAAAAACACATGAAATCTCTTGTCACTTTGGAAGGGAATTTTTGTGGTGGGAGGAACATAAGGATTGAATCCGTCCATTGTAAATAGGGATGACAGAAAGTTACAGATGATTCAACCTAGCGATGGGGCTCTTCTAAAGACTCAGATCTTTTTAGATGTAGGAGAACTCTTAACATCTACACTGGTTTTCAATGTCTATCCACTGGTCCTCTGCATCATTTTATTATTCCAAGCAACGGTGAGAGGGGAAGGAAGAAGGAAGAAGCTCAAGGAACGGTGATAGGTTAGAGAGGAAGGAAGAAGGAAGATGCTGTATGTGGGCTTATTCCAAGCGACGGTGATAGGGGAAGGAAGAAGGAAGATGCTGTATGTGGGCTTATTCCAAGCGACGGTGATAGGGGAAGGAAGAAGGAAGATGCCGTATGTCGGCTAACTTATTATTCCAAGCAACGGCGACCGGGGAAAGGAAGAAGGAAGATGCTCAAGGAACGGTGCTAGGTGACAGGGGAAGGAAAAAGGAAGATGCTGTATGTGCGCTTATTCCAAGGAACGGTGGTAAGTGACAGGGGAAGGAAAAAGGAAGATGCTGTATGTGCGCTTATTCCAAGCGACGGTGATAGGGGAAGGAAAAAGGAAGATGCTGTATGTGCGAGGAAGAAAAAAGATGGTGTATGTCGGCCAAATTATTATTATACCAAGCGACGGTGGATGTTCTCTAGCCTGAGTAAACAGTCAGCATTTCCTTTGGTCAAACGAATAATTTTACATCGGAATTGTTTACGAACTTTTAAAAAAAATTATTTATTAGTTTTCTTTCTATATGCTAGGTTTTAGGAGTGCGCAGTAAAGTGAGTTATTCTCTTCTTAAGAGTATTATGGTGTTGTTTTAGTTTTAAAATATTATTTATTTGTATTTTATTGTATGAAATTATTATATTATGGATATAATGATTTGTAGATGAATAATTTGATATTTGAATTTATTGTGAATGATTCATGTTATAAAATGGAGTTTTGTAAGAAGAGTGGTTAATAGTTTTAGTTGTTAAATTAATGTTAGAAACTAGTATAGAAAGATACATAATTTATTCAACTAAATAGATGCTATGCTTGGTCTTATTGTGATGAAAATGTTAATGGAGACAATTAAACTTATTTTTGCTACCTCAAGGTAGTCATCCATGTTGTGCACATGTGCATGAATATTAGAAATGTATAAGAATAAATTATACAATAAGTTTGACAAACACTCCAAGGAGGAGTGAATGAGTAAACGCCTTCTTATATCTGTATTTCTAGATGTGTTTTAGGACAAGTCTACAAACTTCCCACAAAGAACTCTTGTAGTTAGGTGTAAATCTACCAAGGACATAATTTTTTGTGTGTTGCATGGTGTGAAATATTGGACCTATGATGAACTAGACCCTTTGAGCAAATAGATAATACTAGAATACATGAGGTATAGATTCTTGGTTGGATTAGAAAGCACAACAAGAAGAACAACCCAAAAGGAGTGCAAGACCAATTGATATTGGTACCTTAAAATGAAGGATTATCCACCCTAAGACTTGACATCTTTTTTATCTCTAGTTTTCCAAATCTAGAAAGCTAGAAAGACCCAATTCTACTTAGAAATAGAAATTTGTCTCTTAGTATTAAGTCTAGGTGCTAGGAAAAAAAAGTAAGTAGTTTAGGTACTTAAGACGAGATTTGTACCTTGAATGCAAAATCCATTCTACTAGTCTCAATCTAACAGTATATCATCGATAGAGGTACCTCGTTTAATGGTAACATTATCTGGAATTAGACTATAGATATGATTAAAAAATTATCTGCAGGTGCATTAGTAGATTGTGAGTGGCTTTGGTGAGGCTCCAAGAAATCAAAGAACATGATTAGTGATCCCAAAAATCAAGTATTGTCTCTCTCAAACTCTTAAATTTCCATTAATTATTTAATAGTAGTCTTTGTTGAGAGATAAAATCTCCACCAATCAACTACTTTCTAAAATTTATATTTCACTAAGAGAATAATCAACACTGAGATTATTTAAATTATCTACCATCCTATTTTTTTTTCTTTAGATATGTTAATATTTTCAATATGTTTCCTCCTTATATAATTGATGAACGTTAAAAGCAATTCCATTATTGATCCAATCCTTACGTCCATTTTTATTGATAATATAAATAATAATATGTTAGTTCTCAAATATCTCCATCCTTTTCAATGGAAATTGTGATCCATGTAAGAAGTACCTTATCCTCTTCATAGTTGTTAGTTGAATTTTCATACAATTTTGAGTAAATGAGTAAATTATCTACCATCCTATTTTGTTTTCTTTAGATATGTTAATATTTTCAATATGTTTCCTCCTTATATAATTGATGGACGTTAAAAGTAATTCCATTATTGATCCAATCCTTACGTCCAATATTATTGATAATATAAATGATAATATGTTAGTTCTCCTCAATTGAAATATATCTCCATATTTGTCAATGGAAATTGTGATCCATGTAAGAAGTACCTTATCCTTGTCATAGTTGTTAGTTGAAGTTTCATACAATTTTGAGAAAGTGAGAAGCACTTCACCTTCATTATTTAGAAAAATACCACCTTTACCAAATTTCCTAGATTTTGTTTAAAAGCATCAAACATTTTTTTTGATGAAACTAAATTCTAGATATTTTTATTTTACCATAGATCGATAAAAATCCTTTGTATTAACATCATTTTCATATTTGAACTTTATATGTATATTCAAATACTATAACCAAGATTCTATCATCTAATTATCCATGTTTGAGACTTCTCATGATGAGCACCATGTCTATAGACATGTTGTAAGAGAGGCAACAATAAGATTCCAATCTTGAAAAAGGTATTGTGATTATTTTTGAAAATTCTATTATTTCTTTCAAGCTATAGTTTCCAACAAATACTGAAAGGATTAATCTTTCATAGAATACATAATATTTTAGCTTTAAAAAATTAGTCTAACATTTGATCAGTTTCCAATGTTGATGGAGCTACTCAATATGGTAATTTTCGTTCAGAAATATCCCCAAATGTGTGAGCAAAGGGACGAGTAAGAAGTAAATGATATGATATTTCTAGGTTCTCTTACACAATGCACATCCAAATGGTCCATGATATCCTCTTCTTTGTATATTATCACATGCAAGAAGTTTGCTTTGGACTGCTAACCAAAGGAATGTTAATTATTTTTTTTATAAATTGAAAATTAAATTATATTAATAGAACCTGTATTGCAAAGTAAAATGAGATGGAAAGGAAACAAAAGAGAAATAAAAGCCTCCTCCAATCCCTCCTCGCTCAAAAATTACCCATAAAAATATTATATAGGTATGTTTGTTGAAAACATCACCTAAGGCCACCATAATGCAGTTATCCATACACATCAACATTACCCAAGTTGAATTTAAATTTTTCTCATTCATCTAAATTCCATAGACCATCCATCTATCTTCATACTATTTTGAATTTATTCTTGGCATCTTGAACATGTCTGACATACCTATTGTTCTATGGGATGGAGGCTTATTTTCTCTTAATCTAGACATACTCAATAAAATGCCTATGGCTATGTGTGTTCTATTTTTAAAAACCATCCACCTTGGCCACTCTGAGTCTATTGGTAGTAATGTCATATAGTAGAACAACAATAGCCTAAGGATGAAGACACAAGAGCCTATGGCAATAAGCCAAGAAACTTGCTTACCCAACTTGACACTAGGATAACTTATCATTTGTTTTCTTCTAGGCCATTGCTCCTTGGCCTAACTATGATAGATTCATTAGAATCACTATTTTCTCATCCTATTCTACTATATTTCTATAGCACCTCTTGCATCCCTTCAATTATTTCACATCAACTTATTTGATTTTCCATCTAAGAGTCCACATATTGCCCTTCCTCCATGTATTTCCCCATTTTGCTAAATAATCTGCCACCCTATTTCCATCTCGCTTAATATGTGTAATAAAAACATCTTGAAAAAACTTTCAAATATTTTGAATGTTATAAAATCAAATATATTTCTTATTCAATCAATAGAATATATACAAATAAATAGACTCAAATTAACCTGTAACTAAAAAAGCCTAAGATAGTTGAACATAGTTGATTCTACTATCTAAACTAAATATATGCTAACAAACTATTGTTAGCATATTTAATCAAATAATTTAATAACAATATACGTTATATACGTATAACCTAACATCCCCCCATTATTACATTATTTGATGTACATAGAGATTTGTGAAACAACTCAAATTTGACACGTACAAGTACCTTAGTGAAAATATCTGCAACTTGTTCATCGGTGGAAATGTACTAGAGCTAAATCTTGTGCTTTGGAACTTCATCTCGAATAAAGTGGCATTGTGTGTCAATATACCTGGTGCGTTCATGGAACACTAGATTCTTGACAAGTTTTAAAACGTCTTGGTTATCGTAATTCAAGTGGATTGGAAGATTCTTTGGAAGATCCATACTTGAAAGAATGCGACGTAACCATATTACTTCACACACTGCTCCTCATGCTGCGTGATATTCTGCCTCTATAGATGCAAGTGCAACAACTTGCTCCTTTTTGTTATGACAAGAACATGACCAGATCTAAGATGAAATACGTATCCTAACATTGATTTTTTGTCATCTATAAATCCAACATAATCTGAGTCTGTATATCCTTGCAATAACTTATCATTCTTCTTGTAATCCAAGCCATATTCTGGTGTGCCATAGACATAGTGAAGAAATCACTTTATTATAAGCTATATTTTGAGGTTCATGCAAGAACCTAAGGTTAGTCATGAAATAGAGATTGAAATTTTATGGACTTCTCTTGAATCCATGTTGTAGAAGGTGATTATCAATCTTTATGTACCAAGCTCTCAGAGCTTGTTTCAACCCATACAAGGACTTGATCAATTTGCAAAATTTTATACTTGTTCTTGTAAAACAAATCCTTTAGGTTGATTCATGTACACTTCTTTTAAATCATCATTTAAGAAGGCACTCTTCACATCCATATGATGAAGCTTCCATTCGAATTGTGCTGCCATTGCACAAAGTCTATGCCTTATTTTTTAGCATAGCCCTTTGCAACAAGACGTGCTTTATGCTTATCAATAGTTCTATATACCTTATACATGACTTTGTATACCCATTTGCATCCAATGGGTTTCTTACTAGTAGGTAGATCAACTAGCTTCCACATTTTATTCTTCATAAGAGACATATTTTTAGCATTTATAGCTACCTTCCATTGAGGCACACTAAGGGATTCTTACACTGAAGTGAGTTCATGCTCCACAACTATAGTCATGAAACTGTAGTCTTCTGATTCATTTATGTCTTCTTCTTCATCATCTGCATCTTTGGCTTCTTCTCTTTCCTGATGAGTCATACTTCGAGTACGTGGTCGATCTAAATTTAGATTAGGTGGTGCATCCAATTTTGTGTCTCTCATACTGCTAGTATACCATTTTTGAGTTTTCTTCTATTTTGCGGGAGTCCTTGCCTTAGGCTCCTCAAAATCCAAGTATATAGCAAGAGATGTGTCTTTGTTTATTTCTGGTGTATCCAACTTGGAAGATTTTTTGAATACCACATCTTGACTTACATGAATCTTCTTGGTTTTAGGGTCAATCAATCGACACCCCTTGGATTTTTCATCATAACCAAGAAAGATACATTGTAGTATTTTCTCATCTAGCTTGTGCATTTTAATATTTGAAATGTGCATGAAGGCTTTGCATCCAAATATCCTTAGATGAGGAATGGATAGCTTTCTTCCACTCCATGCTTCTTGTGATGTGAATCCTTGAAGAGATTTTTTTGGTACTCGATTCAAGAGATACACCACAACAGTGACAGCTTCTGCCCAATATTGTTGCCCAAGATGTGCACATGTGAGCATACATCGAACCATCTCTATGATGGAATTATTCCTCCTTTCAACAACTTCATTTTTCAAAGGGATATAGGCTATAGTAAGCTATTTTTTTATCCCATGTTTAGTGAGATATTTTGAAAATTTATTGGAGGTAAATTGCCCCCTTTGATTTGAACAAAGGGCCTCGATTGAACATTTTGATTATTTCTCAACAAGCTTCTTAAACTTCTAAAAATATGAGAATGCATCTGACTTCAGTTGTAGAAAGAAAACCCACATATTTTATGAGTAGTCATCAACAAAAAATTGAAAGTACTTCTTTCCACCATAATTGTTTAGCATTGGTTCGCATAAATCAATGTGTATCAACTCCAATGGTCTTTTGGCTCTTGAAGAGCTCAATGAAAATGGTACTCGATGTTTCTTTCCTGCTAAGCAATCCGAAAAAATAGGTAAAGTGTAGAAAATGTTTGGTAGACCTAACACTATCTCATGGTTACTCAATTCGAGTAGATAGCCTGAACTTAGATGCCCATACCATTTGTGCCATAAGGAAGTAACTTATTTTGAGTTTGTAGTCATGGCAACATGAGGAGCATAGATAGTATCTAATACAAACAAATCATGTTTGTAGGAAGCCATTGTGATATTTTTACCCTTATTGGTAATGTAGCAACACTTTTATCCATTAACAACTTTGAAGTCAACCACTATATGTTTATCCAGAATTTGAGGCACTGACAACAAGTTGTTGGCCAATCCTAGTACATATAGGATCTTCTAAATTTGGCATTTTCCATCGAAAAGTGTTACTAAAACATTGAATTCTCCTTGGACTTTGTATGTCTTATCATTGGTAATTGTTACCGGTTTGCATTCTTTTGCCTCAAATATGCCAAACCACCTTTTGTCACCAGTCATGTGTTTATACGCACCAGAATCAATATACCAAATATTATATTTCTGTTTGGTATTTTTTTGAGTCATGAGCACCTTTTGTGCCCTCTCAGAATCTGAATTTAATCCTTCTATAGAAACAAGTCTCTTCTATTGTCTATTTCTTCTTCATGGTTTGTTTTGGCCCTTTTTCTGTTGTGGTTGCTTGTTCTTGAACCAACACTAGTTGGTGTCACAATTTTCCATCTCACAAACATTGTAGTACATATTCTATTTTTGAGGTGTATTTTGTGAGGAATTGGTGTTTGAACCCTTCGAGGAAGACCCCTTCTAAAAGTAGCATTTTTGTATTTATAGATTTCTTAGAAAATAATGCATTATTGGATACTTCATCTTTGTGGTTGTTATCTGCTTCGTGTTGTTGAAGCAAATTAACTAACTCTTCAAAATAGACTTGCCTATTAGACACTTGAAATGAAGTGACCATCATTCTAAAGGAATTTGGTAAAGCTCTCAAAATTATTGAGGTTAAGATTTTATCTTCTACTTTCTCACCCATTGCATTCATCTTAGCTCTTAATTTTTTCAACTCTCCAAAGAAACACTTCTACACTTTCTCCATTTTTCATGTTAAGAGTGTGAAGTTGAGATTTGAAGGTTAAGGATCGTGGCTTGATTCTTTCCTTTATATATTGTGCACAATGTATCCCATGCATCTTTTGTGTGCTATTTATCACAAATGTGTGGTTGAACTTCATCAACAGTGGCAAGAATTATGATCATTAGTGCTCTCGCATCAATATCATCATATGCTTCTTGTTTATCATCTACTATAGTGGGGCGTTTGAATTTTCTAGTCATAAAATCCCACATATTTTCAACCTATAGTATTTCTCTCATATTTTTTTCCATGGAGAAAAATTTGGACCTTTGAGTAGTTGTGAATTTGGCAAGTATGCTTTAGCAATGGCCATTGTGAAGGTTCCTTATAACACCAAAGTAGTCTCCCTTTCTTTATACTATGAAAGCAGTACTAAAACGGATTCACTACTATCTTTAACACCTACTTAAAAAACCTTCCACATACATAGGGTGCCAAGTCCCTTAAATACTTGGAATATGATTTAGTTGGAGGATTTATGCCAAGTAATAGTAGTGAATGGGGTAAAAATGAAGTTAATATCAAATAATTGGCTTCCTTATTTCTCCTTGATGATTTATAGAGAATAATAGATTATACATCATTGTTGCAGCTATATTAGGTATTAGATACATTAGCCTAAAGCATGACAACATCACCTGTAAGTGTGGGCCAGAGGTACCATAAATACCAAACATCGCTTTGTGCAATAAATTGCACAAAAAAATAGGTATAAATTTGGGGTCTTACTATTGCTTCAATACGAATATGTTAATGCATAAAAAAAGAATTAAATGCATTATACATCCATTTTTTATGCCCACAAATTTATGTTTTTGGAAGGTGTTGGATTCAACCGAAAATGCACCTTTTACAATGCCAATTAGGTGTCGGATTCAACCGAAAATGCACCTTTTACAAAATTTTTGCAATAGTTTTGATTTGAAAAATGATATTCACTTCTTTTGCCCTTGTTTTGAATTTTATTTGCAAAAAACAACAAAATTTTGTGGTGTCCCCCTTTTGTGTTTTTGTTTTGCAAAATAACAAGGTTTTGTGCAAGTTTTGTAGCCCCTTTTTGAAGTTTGCAAAAAATCAATGTCTATGCTATTTGATTTTTGTTTTGCAAAATTTTGTGCCTCCTTTTATTTTATCTCAATGTTTGCAAAAAACCAGTTCAAGATAATTTGATTTTTGCTTTATAAAATATTATTACCTTTTTTTTTTAGAATATGCATTAAATTCTAAATTTAATTTAAATTAATTAATCAATTAATTCATTTATGTTTAACTATGAACTAATTAATTCAAAAATTAAATTAACCAATTCAAAATTTAAAAAACAAAACAAAAATTAATAAAAAAAAATTAATTTAACTAAATTAAAAAAAATGCATATATATAAAAAAATCTTTTTTTTAATATGGTCAATATAGACCTGTGGAAGTACCGGCTCCTCTAGAGTCAAAATGCAGCATGCTCTCCATAGTATGAGCAAGGCATTCAACATGCTACGATCTCCACCCAAGTCAATCGAGCACAAATCCCACCGAGTGGTTGCTTCCAACTGGTAGAGCAGTGACTCCCACATAGGAGCATCCTAGTCACCTTCGGGTGGTCAATACACCTTATGCACTCTAACGCATATAACATGTACTCCACACCATTGTGTGGTGTATGTGGGATAAAATCGATAATACAAAAACAAAAAAAATAACACTTTCCTCGAATGATTTACACCCTTCCACGTGGCGCATGCAGGTTGGAGGATTCTCTGTGTAATTCGATTGGAGAGAGATAAAACATTAGAAGGATAATTTCAAGGTTTAATTTTTCACTCACTTTGTTTCTATGCACAGTGATCAATGGCCTACGTTTAAGGGAGGTGACTCTGATTGTGTATATTGCTAAAAATAATTATTTTTGCTTCTGCGTAGGTTTGCAAAAAAATAGATCTGATCTGCGGATGGACTACCTAGGTGCGAAAGGGCTAGGAGGTTTCAGATCTATCCTCAATGAGCACCGATATCTCCATTGTAATTGTCTCATATTTGTGCGATTTGACTAGACATTGATGTTGGGGTTCTCTAAGTTTAAATCATAATAGTAATCGATCTCAAAAATCGAGGAATGGCTGATCAAAGCCAATCTGGACAGATCTTTGGCCCTATTTTTGGTCGTTCTTGGTCATGGTTGCATATTGTTGGGTGGTAATACTTTGGCTTGCGCGTGGTTACACGTTGCTATGGTCAAATTGGGGTGCTGCAAATATTTTTTATTTTTTATTTTTTATATATCTATAGCGCAGCTCTAGTGGTCGCATGGTCTCGTGCACCGTGGGGACCAATCAAGGCTTGTGTAATAGTTTGGCTACATGGCTTGGGCCCACGTGTGACTGGCCTAGGAGTTGGGCCTACATGCTGCTGGGCATCGGGGCTTGGCTACTTAGGCTTGGGATCAATTATTTTTAACTCAATTATTTGGCTACTTAGGCTAAAGAAGACATGGGTATCTTTTTAGGAATAGGGGAAATGAACAGGGTTTGAAATAGAACATTTCTCAATCACACAAGGGAATTTTTTTATCTGCGAAAAACAACAAAATATTGTGCCTTTTTTTTCTCAGTTGTAGGCTCACCAATATGAGCTCACAATCATCTTGGTAGAGGCAAAGTGTACGCAAAAAAATAGAACCCTAATGCTTTGATACCAATGTTATAAAATTGAACATATTTCTTATTCAATCAATGGAATATATACAAAGAAACAAACTCAAATTAACCTGTAACTAGAAAAGCCTAAGATAGTCCAACATAATTGATTCGACTATCTAAACTAAATATATGCTAACAAACTATTGTTAGCATAGTTAATAAAATAAGTTAATAACAATATATGCTATATACGTATAACCTAACATTGAATTGCTTCCACATTTCTTCTCTCCCTAATTCCTAGCACCTAGCAAGGTCTTATCGGATCCAAGATTCTATCCCATGTTTGAGGGTTTATCTCTATCCATAGCTTATGTAAATGTAGATTTCAAGCTATCAATGACGTCGACAAGATCACCTATCCTTTCGCTTCATTATTTGTTGTCTCCCTCATACCTTCTTCCCTCCAATACACTTGTTCTCCTTTCCCATTCCTTATTATAATGTCAATACCAACTTTTTCATGGTTTTTAATAGAAGTCCCATATATGTTAGCCTTCACCCACTCTTTGGGAGGCAGTCCCCACTCTATGTTATTCAAGGAAATCTCACCTACGCATCCAACCCTTAGTTATTTTTATTTTATAGTTATTCCAAAGGTCCTTAGGATAGTCACTTCCTCCAATTATTTGTTTGTTTCCTCCTGTAATCTAATAGATAGTGTTTCCATTATCTTACTAATAATTCTCTCCCATACTTACTCCCTTGCTCTGTGCTTTGATCTAAATATGTGTGCATTTTTTATAGCCATAATTTTTACCATATGAAGCTAGGTCCCAACTTCCATGTCATTTTCATTGTTTTAGTCTTAAAACTACATTGTTTCCATTTCTCATAAAAGCACTCTTCACTCCCAAAGATTTCCTAACATTGTCTCATATACCCTCATCAACTAATCCATGTCTTTGGTAAAATAACACCTTAAAAGAGGTGATTCAAGTTCTCCTCTGCATTTCCACACATAACACATTTGGAAGGCCCGTAGAAGCCTCGTTTTCTCAAATTATCAAATTTCAAGCATTTTCCATAGATAATCAACCGTGAGAAAATGTTAATTTTTGGCCATATTTCCTTTGTTAAAAAAATATACATGGAAGTTGTGTTGGTGAAATCTCATATCCATAAGCTATATTGTATCCCTCCCTTACCTTATAGATTCCCAACTTGATTCCTCTCCATCCAAGTATCTTCCTCTTAGAACCATCATGCATTGGGTGTCTTTGGAGATATCTCCATAGTTTTTGGTTAGTTTCTTTGTCCCCCTCACTTGTCATTCTCAAGTATGTTTCCATTATAGTAAGTTTGGCACATGTTGATTCCATTATTTCATATAGTAAGAGGCTTTCCACCATCCTACCTTATGGAGCTCTACTTTCCAACTCTCCATCTCTAGAAATGTTTGAATAATTGGTTGAGATTGATTCCATGAATCCTTCCAAAATAGAGCATCCTTTCCATCCCCTAACTGCCAATATAAGTATGGCTTTATTAAATCATAGCTTGCTTCTATTTTTCTCCTTAGTATAGATCCCTCTCCTTCCACTCTAAGTCTTGGGATGTTTTTCTCAACCACTCTTGGGTAATATTTGGCTTGTAATAGTCTACTCCATAAGCCCCTAGTAGTTGTAATCCATATCTAGTATAACTTCCTTGCTAGTGCCTTGCTATTTTGGGATGCTAATCTTATCTTAAATTTTCATTTTATTGGTTGGCATATCTTCCCCCACCCAACTAGTGCTAATTTTTGTTCCCCCCTTGCACCTAACCACAAAAAAATTCTTGTGTGTTTGTCAATATCTTTTAGAATTCTCTTTGGAGCCTAAAGTATGGAAAATTTATAAACTGGGAGGGTTTATAGCATAGCTTTAATCATTGTAAGTCTTCCACCCAAGCTTAGCCATTTGTGTGTCCACTTGCTCAACTTAGCTTGTAGTCTATCAATCAACCCTTTCCACTCCTTGATTTTTATTTTCTTTGTAGATACAAGTACTTCTATATACTATATGGTTAAAGGAGTTTCCATGAACTTCAACAATTATATAATTTTATCTCTCACACTCTTTGTTGCATTGAATAAGATTTTTGAGACTTTTTCATTAAAAGTTTACCCAGTAGCTTGAGTATACCTATCTAAAAATTCTTTTATGTTTCTTGCTACTAGGAGATTGGCTTGGCTAATAATATTAGTATCATCAACAAATTGGAGTTGATTTAGCTCAGTTTGAGAACTTATTTTTAGATCCCTCAGTCTCCCCTGTTGTTTCCCTTTTTTTAATAGTGTCCCTAGATCTCTACATAAAGGACAAAAATATAAGGGGAAATAGGGTCCCCTTTCCTCAACCCCCATCCTATTGTGAACATGGGAGAGGGATTGGCATTTACTAGAACTAATAATGATGTGGTTTATGTACATGCTTCTACTCAGTCTCTCCACCCCTCTACAAAGCCTATTTTTTCTAAAATTATTTGCATAAAGGTCTAGTCTACTCTATCATTGGATTTAGAAATATCTAATTTAATAAACATACATGGGATATTTTTCTTGGACATTGTCTGTATCACCTCCTGGACCACTACTATTCCATCTAGAATTTATCTGCATTAAAAAAAACCACCTTACTCACTCAAAATCATATTTGGTAAAAAATATTTTAACCTCTCTACCATAAGCTTTGTAAGTATTTTATATACTACATTACATAGTGAAATAAGCTTATAATTATTAATTATCTCACTAGGTGGGTCCTTAGGAATTAAAATAATAAAATTATGATTCAAGGCTTTTAAGATTTGCTTACTCTGTCTAATTTCCTCTAGTGCCTCCACCACTGCTTGGCCCACAATTTCCTAAAAATTTTCATAAAATTCAATGGGGAGCCCATATGGTCCTAGGGTCATTCCTGTTTGCATTTTTGTATGATCTACAATGTTTCTTCCAAATAATTTTCCTCATTAATAATTTATTGTGTTCAGGTTTGACTAATTGTGGAATTGCCTTTAGTATCTTCTCTTGCCATGCTACATTCAAATTTTATTTGGTACTATATAGGGTATGAAAGTACTGATTTGCTATAGTTTTCATTTCACTTCCATTGGTTTTTTCCTGACCCATAATATCTAGAAGACCTGTAATTCAATTATGTTATCTTCTAGTTATTGTTATCTTATGGAAGAAAGTTATGTTTTGATACTCCTTTAACCATGTAACTTTGGCTCTTTGTCTCCAATAGATATCTTCTTGTTCCTATAAATCTTCCTCTCTCCTAACATTGTTTGCCTCACATTTGCAATAAAAATTTCATAACAGTTCTTGGTCTTATCTCTTGAGCAATCTTCTCCTTTTGATCCTTGATTTCATTCTTTTAGATTCTAGTGAGTTCCTTCTTGTGTTTAATCCACTCCTTTAGTTGGGTCCTCACATATTTTAGTTTTTTGTGGAGTTTGAATTGGACTATCCCAAAAGTTGATCTTTCTACTTCCCACCATTCCTTTAAGTGGTCCTCCAACTCCTCATATTTCAACCACCATAGCTCAAATTTAAAAGTTCATACAACTTTATTATTATCTTCTTCTATGTTAAGGCTTATCAGAAAATGGTTTGAAGAAAGTCTATCCATGACCCTTGTTTTATGTTTGGTGTGCAGGTATAATTCCTCCCCCATGAAAAAATGATCCAAGCAAGATTTGATTGTCTCTCCTTCCTTTATTCTATTTTTCTAGGTCATGGAGCTATCCACAATTGGGATATCTATTAAATTTATTTGATATTTTATTGTTGAGAAGAACATATCCTTTTCCTCCAACATGGCTCTACCTCCTTCTTATTCCTCTATTCTAAGATTTGTATTGAAATCTCCATCCACAATCCATTGGTCCTCTAGGTAGTTATCTCTGAAAGTCTAGATGGTTGCCCATTGATCCCTCTATAATTTAACTGTTTCTGCTCTATATAAATTAACTATAGTCTAGCTTTTCCCATTTTCCCTATTTTTTAATCAAACCATTAGCAACCATCTTGTGGATCCCTCCCTATTGCAAGAAACAATTAGTGATTCTATAGTAACCAATCCCACTGATTTCCCTTGTGTTGATTGAGTAAGGATCTCTCTTGTTTGCCATATCCTCTTGTTTATTTTTTGTAAGTATTCTCCTTGCATTTTGGTTTCCTATAACAAAATTATATTTGGACTCATATATATGATAATATTTTTGACTATATTTTGTCTAGGGTGGTTGCCTAAACCCCTCATATTCCAAGTAATTAATATCATTGAGAATTGGGAGAGAAGAAATTACCCATTGATTTTACCTTCCCATTCTACCTCAAATTCCTTCCTTTTTCCTCCTTATTTTCCTTGTTTGACTTCCTCCCTATAGATTAGTTCAGTTTTTTTCTTCTCCACTTGATGAATCCCTAAAGTAGGGTCATCTATGTTCTTATTTCCTTCTTTCATCTCTATTTCCTTAGTTAAGACTATCCCCTGCTCTATTTCCCCTCATATGGTCTCCCTCGTGGGTTGAATATCCTCTTCTATTAGAGAGGTTATTTTTGGTTCTACTCCTTGCTTGTTCCCAAACACTACATTGGAGTATTTTTCTTGATCAATCGATGTGACTTGGTGAGTATCCTCCTCTAATCCTTCCATTTGAAAATCCCCTTCTATTTACAAGCTTCCAAGTTGTTTGAATATCTCATATCTATTGTTTTTCCTTGCTATGTTTTCTCCTTATATCTGATTACTTTGATTATTTATTTTTTTTTGGACTTTTGATTACTTTTTGGAAGCCCTCAAAGTCTATTAGGCCTTTCCCTTCCTTTTCATTTAACTTTTATTGAAGATATTGGTCTGCCATATTAATATTTGCTTTTATCCCCTCTTGTTCTAGTTGATGATCCTTAACTATTGGGCACATTCTAGCCAAATTTCCATGAGCATGGCACACCCAACATATGAATGTAATAGCCTCATAACCTAGTTGTTGGTGCTAGACAAAATTCCCTCTTTTTAGGTATATCTATTAGAATATATTATATCATTTGGTTATGTTAGATTACTTTAGGGGAAAGTTATCTAGTTGTTTCATACAATGTAGTAAATACACAAGTGTCAATGTGCAAGGTATCTCTTGTACAACTAGATAGAGTGTTGGCCAAGGAATCCATCTTCCTATATAAAGGGCCTCATATCTCTACTTGAATGTATCACTTAATTCTCAATAATATATGTTCATTTTCTCTCTCTCTTTATCATGACATGATGGAATAGTGCTAAAATCATCATTGGTATTAGATCCATGGTGAATCTAGAGAGGAATAGGGAAAGCTACCATTTTTACTGTTTGCCTACGTCTTTGCATATTGAATCTTCCATTGTGCACCGTTGCATGCAAATGTTGCTACTAGAGAAGCTTCTATAGAAAAAGGATAATATTGCAAGAAGGATCAAATCACAAAACCCTAGGCTCATAAAATAAATTTTGAGACCATATTTTGGTGAAATAAGGAGTAGCCTAAGACAACCTACAAAGAAGTTGTGAGATCCTACACAAGACAACAACTTGGTGCTTCATCTACAAAAGCTACATCATCTACAAAAGCTTTCAAAAGGTATGCAACTTGGGTGCAATCATATTCATTGATTAAAATTGGATCATATATCAGATTTATGAAGGCACCTTATTTATATTGAAAGTTACAAAATAAAAATAAAAATGGATTGCATTATAGTCTTCAAAAAGTGCAAAAAGAAAAGTTCTTTTTAAGGTTCATTTGCACATTAATTAGGAGTTTATTAGATCTCATAACTACAACTATATATCAACTACCTATCATCTACTTTGGAAAAATAAAATTATACTTAATACCTAATGTTGACTTTCTTTGTTTTTTTCTTTAGTTAGGATAGTGCACTTTAAGGGGGAATGTTAGAGTTAAAGTGCACTATGCCTTCAGTTTGACACTTGTAAGTTTCATTGACAAGTGTCATGTTCATCATATAGGCCTTCTGCCTATATATGTAACACATTTTTATCAATAAACGAATCCCCTTCAGTTTTCCCTCCTAACATTTGGTATCAGAGCTCCAGGATTTCCCTACCCTGTGAGCTTGAGGGGGGATTTCCCTCATGGAAATCCCCCCTCATTTTTCATTTTTCACCCCCATTTTTTTCAAAACAGGGAGTATGCTCTCCATTGTTTACAATGGATCAGAAACCAGACCTTTGAAAAATCAATGGCTGCCTATTTTTTGAGTTAAGAAATGCAAAGTGGTATGTTGTGCGCTGCAGCTGTGATGGTGTTGTGTTATGTTGTGCGTGATCCAGATCTGCATTTTTTTTTACATGGATTCATGGACTTTAGTGCGACAATACTATTGCATATTTGATGCAATACAGCAAAGATAGCACCAACATGGTGTTGTTCGATGATCATGGAGGATAAGGCGCATGGTGAGTTTGACTGAAGGTGGAGGCATCAAATGCAGGACTGAAGGCCATTTGTCGATGAACATGCATTTTCTTCATGTCTTTGAGAGCGCACTTTAGTTGCATTAGATGGTGGCAGCCATCGAGCAATAACAGAAGCATGGAAGTAATTATTTTTTCTTTCAAACTGCCATCGGCATAGGAGAGCTTCCCAAGTCAAAATGATATTACCCGCCTCTGACACTACTTTCCAAAATTTCATATCATAACAGTTGACTCCCTGTCGAGGAGGAGATTAGTTATGGCGACAAGGGTCGTAGGGAGCCCCGGCTTCTAGATTTTCCACCGCTGTCAGCGAGAACCATTATGGCATTTGCCATGTCGGTAGAAACATTGTAAACATTGACCGTTCCTCCATAGAAAATTGTGAGTTGGGCATGCCGTTGGTGTGGCTTGCCTTCCCTGGAAGACCTAAAAGCAAATAGCATTTGTAGAAAAAATGCCTTCAGAGATAAGGAGAAAGCCAGGGAATGAACTTTGGTTCGACGACTGGTCAGCCTGGCCTGTTTTTGAAGGAGCTTGTAACAATTCCAATGACTGTGCAGATTCATCTATTTCGTTGCTATCGCAGTCGGAGAAGCCTGATGTTCAGTACAACGACATCGGGGGTTGCGACATCCAGAAGCAGGAGATCCGTGAGGTGGTGGAGCTGCCGCTTACACACCACAAGTTGTATAAGCAGATTGGAATCGACCCGCCGCGGGGAGTTCTGTTGTACGGCCCTCCCGGATCCGATCCCGTGGCCTGTTGAAAGTTCGCGGCGAGCTGAGATCGATGCAGCCAAACATGGGGCATGTCTGGGAGAACAAACTCGTCGGTGTTAGTTGGTGTAGGGCAAATGAATCCATAGATTGTTGGAGATGGAGATTGTCGGGTTCGAGCGGTGAAGTCCGCAGGATCGTCAAAATTTTTTTTTTTAATGGCGCTGTGTTACAGGTGGCGAACGTGGAGATGGAGACTGCCGGGTTCGAGCGGTGAAGTCCGCAGGCGACGGTGGTGGTGTCGTCGTTCTTCGACGTGGCGGCTTTGGTGGCTGTTGTTTGTCGATGATGGCTATGGCGAAGCCATAGGAGCAGTTATGGCCAGGGCTGCTGCAGCGTGGGCAATGGCGTCGGCAATCGAAGTGGTGATGGAGGGGCAGGATGAGCACGGCCTCGGATTATGGTGATTTGGATAAATTCGAGAGATTAGTGGTAGGGGAAGGATGTTCTGTCTCAATCCCCGATGGTTACTACACCTTGCAGTGAGCTGCCTTGAATGGCACTTTGATCTGCGAGTGCTTGTTTAATCCTAGAGATTTAATGGAGATCGTGGAGTTCAAACTGGTCGTTTTACAGAAACCGTTGGAATTTATTTTTATTTCCCGTAAACTATAATTCTGGGCATCATAATTAGTTTAGGGAAGATGTGTTTTAGTCTAACAAAATGCAGACGTACACCTGTCAGTACTGATTTGTTAAGTGGCTGTTAAAAGCATGTGGGGATTAAAAATGTGGGGGCCATTGCTAAAAAGGATCATTTTTAAATTGCATGGGGGTTAATTATTTAAATCAGTGGAAGTGAAAGTGAAAGCCCATGTAATTCCCCTGCGAGGGAAATTGAGACTGTTTTTATGCCGCCAGAGTGCGATGCCAGGAATTTTTTATTCCTGAGGTTTATTTGCTGCCTAGACAGGCATGATGTTATTTTTCCACATGATGAAGGCCCCTTTGATGGTGAAATATAGGGGTATTTATAGTCGTTGGAAACGTTTTTCCACGACGAACACAATGGTGGTGTCAAATTGTAATTTTGAGGCTGTTTCAGTTCAGTTTTTTTAGCCTCAAAATTTTTCTCCCTTGGAGTGCACTTTCGGTAGAACCCGACACTCCCAAGGTAATTTTATATGTGATCCTTGTACCTAGTGATATTTTCTATACACTTGGCGAATGCAGTGGCTGGTTACCCATGCATTTCGATGGGATGACATGGTCACCATAAGGACACTTATACTAGGGACTACAGACATAGACACCCTAGACTCTATCCGAGGTCTTTTCCGGATCTACTTCTGAAGACTACAGACGAAGACACTTCAGAAGATTCTCTTCTTTTCTTCTTCTCTCCTCCTATTTTTATCTATGGCTCATTTTATTGTATTGAGTGCATTTTCGACAGAGACCGACACTCTTATATGGCTCATTTTTTCTTTCATTAGGTGCATTTTCGGTAGAGACCGACACCTTCTAGATTGAGTTCACCATGAGGAGGGATTTCATACTCATGGTGAATCTAGTTAGTGACCTACGAGTGGCAACATCCTCTGAGGATGACCTGCAGAGGCAACAGACCCAGATGTGGCTGACCCTGAGGCACCCATGATGACCCTGAGGCACTTAGACAGCTGACCCAGTGGCAACATACCCATTGAAGTGGCTGACCCTGAGGCAACAGACCGAGATGTATACACAGTGGATCTAGCGTTATTCATAGTTGGAGAGCCAAGCGCACAGAGCACGAGCCTAGACCAAAAAAAAAAAAAAAAAGATGATAGGTTATTTTTTAGAGAAGTCAACATTAAGGGGGAATGTTACCTAATGTTGACTTTCTTTGTTTTTTCTTTAGTTAGGATAGTGCACTTTAAGGGGGAATGTTAGAGTTAAAGTGCACTATGCCTTCAGTTTGACACTTGTCAGTTTCATTGAAAAGTGTCATGTTCATCATATAGGCCTTCTGCCTATATATGTAACACATTTTTATCAATAAACGAATCCCCTTCAGTTTTCCCTCCTAACATTACTAAGTCCTACAACATTACTTGTAGTGAATTTTTAGAATAACTCTTGAAGATTCATTTCAAATTATTCTTGATTAGTTGTAGTAAATTGATTAAGTGCACTTATAAGTTATTTTAAAAGTTGATTGGAATGATAAGGTGTAATTTTTAGTTCATTAAAAGTGGGTTCATTTGCACTACTATATTACTCTAAAAAATCTTAGTGTTTGTGTTCTTGAGAAAGGTACAAAATCATATTAGCATCAAGTGTCTAAAGACACCATTAGTGCACAAAAATATGCAACATTTAGTGGCCAAGAGAAGCCACAAAATTAGCCTCGAATACTCCAGGTGTTTGAGAAGAAAGTAACCACTAAATATCAGCAAAGGAAGCCTCGAATCAAGACTTTGTGAGTCTTAAATTCAAAGCACAATAAGGATTTTATTACCAATAAATAGTGCAAAAAAATACAGTAAAAAGGAAGCTTCTATCAAGTGGTTATAAGCTTGGGTTCATTTGTAAAATAACCAAGAAAAAGGGGGAAGGTGTATAATCAAAGAGATATCCTCAATACCCTTACATTGCATTCAAAAATCTACCACAAAATCAAAACATTAGACTTGCAAAAAGAGTGCAAGGGTGCAATAAAAAAAAAATTTATATACAAATATTATTACATCGTATTACACTTCTCTAATATGTTCTACGCTAGAAGAGGGCAGATTTGAAGGTTTCTCAAAGGTACAATATTTATAGGGTGAACTAGCCAAAGGTATTCAAATTCTAGAACTCTCCAAGCATAGCAAAATGAGCCACTCAAAGGGCTCATACTCCTCATATCTTGGATGGTCGAACCTGCAAAACACAAGGCACAAAACAAAGGGATAAACAACATTATTTTCAAGAGCAACATTGTCTACAAAAGTAGGACATATAATAGGTGTGAAAATAAGAAGAATAAGGCACCATTGGATTATTTCAAACTCCACATTTGTATTGCTCAAAATTGGTGCTCAAGCCTCCAAATCATTGCTCCTCATTCCAACTAGAAACAACTCACAAGAAAGTGCCATTGAAGGAAGGAGGAGCTAGAAATTTTATAGGGATTAAAGAACCTCCAAAGGGTACGTTGAAGAAGTATTAGAGAAGACATATGTGCACAAGAAAGGAGTGACACTTGTCACTTGAGGCATATGACAAGAAACATACATTGGTTCAATTCTATGAATAAGATAAATGAAAAGCCAATTGTTGTAGTAGATAGCAAAATATATGAAGTAAGAGGAATTGGAAATATTCCAGTAAATATTAAGGATGGAAGAGGTATGATAAAAAAATGTATTGTATGTTCCAATATTAACTACTAATATTATTTTTGTTTCTCAACTCATGGATCAAGACTTAACTATTGAGTTCAAGGTTCTCACTAGTAGAAAATAATGTCACATCTCTAGATAGGGAAGAATGATAGCATCAGGATCGTATAAAAATGGTCTATTTATCCTATAAACTGCTATTCGCTTAACTCTTTCAATCAATGCTTCAGAACTATGGCACAAACTACTAGGACATATCAGTGAGACATCAATGAAGGAATTATTCAGATATCAAATGGTAGGACTATCCAAATTATCTCCAAAAACTATTGTATGTCTAGAATACTTAGTAGAAAAAAAACATAGAATTCCTTTTGAACTTAATTTAAAAAGTTCTCAACATCCTCTAGAAATAATATAAACTGATTTATGTGGACCAATGAAAGTTGATAGTGTTGGAGGACATAAATACTTTCAATTATTTGTTGATGATCACACTAGAAAAATGTGGGTATATTTCATGAAGTAAAAATTAGAAGCATTCTGTCATTTCAAAAAATTCAAACTTCAAGTGGAAAAATAATCAGGGAAGACCATAAAAGCACTTTGTTCAGATAGAGGAGGAGAATTTATTTCTAGAGAATTTAACTAATTTCATGAAGAGAATAGAATTAAAATATAAATTACTACAACATATTTGCCTCAACAAAATAGAATAATACAAAGAAAAAATATATCAATAATGGAAATTGTAAGATGTATGTTAAAAGAAGCATAATTTGATCACAAATACTGGGTTGAAGAAGTACAAACAATAGTCTACATACAAAACAGACTACCAAAAAAAGTACTCAAGCATATTACACCATGTTGAGTGATAATTTTTCCAAATTGCAAAACCACACTCACACTTAGGATTTTGATCACAAAACCCTCTCTTGCAAAGAAGTTAAAACAAAAAACTTCTCCAAGGTTCTGCTATGTAAGCATTGCACATGTGTATTTTTAATCTTGTAAAGATGTGTTAAATGAGTGCTAGGAATACCTTAGTGATTTGTAAGTAACTGTTAACAAGGGGCCTATGTTGGTTTATTTTATTATGCCATGCTAGTGATTGTTCATGAAACTTAAAGGAAAAGCAAAAATGTGATTGGCCCTCATATGCCCATGATGTAAAGCCTTAATTCCTATTATCTTGGAATATTTTAGGTAGATTTTATCATTTGTTGTTAAGCATATTTTAGATAAGTTTTACCTTTCTTAAACTCCACTTTGAACATGAAAATAAATATTAAAATCTCTCTAAATATGAATGTGAAATGAGTATTGAATTCCTCTAATACTTGCTTGGTGAATAAGAAGGAAATAATAATGCATGATTAGATATGAAATGTAAAGACCTTGAAATATCATTATAAATTACCCCTCTTTGATGAAATCATGATTTTCATAAAGAAGAAATAATTTAATGCTTTAAAACAATAGCCTTTGATATAATGTATAAATTACCTCCCTTTAATGAAATCATAATTTTTATAAAGAGAAGCTAGTTTATTGCTCTGAAAATGATGGCCTATGGAATGCCATATAAATTATCCCCCCTTTAATGAAAATGCAATTTTCATAAAGGGAAGTTCATTTATTGTTTATGAATAAAAATGCAAAGCTTAAAAAAAACTGATTTACCTTCGAAATGTGAAATAATATAAAATTCTGAAATTATAAAAACCCCCATAAAACAATAATTTTATATTATTTTTTATTAATTCAAAATGGCTTCAGAATGGGATTAAAATTATTTTGAATGAAATATTGAAGCTCATTCTTCACATCCATGTATTTATTTTTGGCATTTTAATTTTTTTCGATTTTTATTTTAATCGTCGAAGTATTAAAAAAATTTGCAAAAGGAAGAGTTAGAAAAATAAATATAAAATCTGGAAAACAAAACTGAAAATTGAAAACTGAAAATGTAAACATGCAACATAATCCAGTCTAATGCCACCCTACACAGCAAAATCGAAGATGTGAGAGTTTTTGCATGTAACCTGGTTTATCCAAATCTGCATTCACAGGGTTTGAAATAACCCAAGTGCAATCTTCTAAGGAAAAAAATAAAATCCATGGTTCTAAGAATTCAATAGTGTAACCATATAATGCATTAAACACCATTTATAAACTTAAAACAAAACATGGAAGGAAATATAGATAGTAAAATCCAACATGCAGAAACAGTATCCTCCTATTTTTCTCATAAAATACAAGTTTTTGAAATTATTTGCATTAAATAACAAAATAATGGAGTCCTATTTTACACAAAATGCAAAAATTCTTCCAACATATGGCCTCCAAGAGGATCCACCTCTGTTCTGTCATTGCCTCTGCTTTTTAAAATTTTTAGTCTGCCTCTTTTGTTTCATCTCACTGGTTTGGTTTTCCTTCTTTAATTTTATTTTTATCTTTTTGGTTGTTTCACCTCCCTTATTTTCGTTTAAACTACCTCTACATGTGATGATAGTCGTTGTTACATTCTCACCGAAATAGAATAGCATCCATCAACAAGAGATCGATATCATCATTCCATCCATTAATGACCTTCTGTTACATTCCTATTGGAATGAACTTACATGAGCCATGCAAAATTTGTATTCGATAGT
Source organism: Wollemia nobilis (assembly GCA_028583015.1). Taxonomy (NCBI): domain Eukaryota; kingdom Viridiplantae; phylum Streptophyta; class Pinopsida; order Araucariales; family Araucariaceae; genus Wollemia; species Wollemia nobilis. The sequence continues at coordinate 23,778,289 of JAQPPZ010017235.1, forward strand.
CAATGTGTCCTTTAATGATAAATACCTTGAATGGTAATAGAACGAGCACAAAAGGATAGCTCACACTATCCATAATGCACATCTTGTAATCATCAAAACAGTGACTAGTGCACTTATTAATTATGACGGTGATGATATGTAATCAATGGTAACATGAGCCACAATACGTGTTCTCGTATATCTACTATCTGGTAATGAAGGTATGCCACATCACTGTTATCAATGAAGAGGTTTGCCGAACTATATTTCTTCCTTTCCACCATTGTTCACTGCTTTGTTGAATATGTCGTTATCCCTCGAATTTTTCCAAAGATCCAATATGAGTGACACCTGAACACTGCCTCTAAAAACTGCGTTAACTAGCATGGTATGGTATCCACCACATAATGTCCACCATGTCGACACGTTTGGAAGGCAAGTTTTGATTACAATTCATCAACGTCATTCTCTTCCAATCTGTCATGCTATCAATACCCTATCAAAGGTATGTGTAGGTCCATCTCTGCATTCATCGTACCTATTGCTCCATCGTGACTATGTTATACTGAATACACATGTTTCCATGTCTTCACTTACATCTACATTACCGCTTGGAAAACTTGTACAATGATGGCCACACAAGCCATCCACGTTGGCATGGGGTCCTCATCATGGTACGAAAAGTCACCATGTTGCTGCTTGGTCCTCCGAATATGAACACTTCCTATGTCAACAACATCGATGTCACTTCATCCTTCCATGAATTCTATTTTTTATAGTGTCGAGCAATATTCCCCTTTGTCGTATTCATTCATGGTAATATAGATAGATTTCCACCTGCTTAATGATCATAACATTCATGGTATGAATCTATAAACTTCTATCAAGCAAATTTTCTAAGGGTAGACGTAAATTTAGAATTCAAGTGTGACAAATCCCGTCTCACAACGTGAATGACGAATTGGCTTCTTGTGGTGTTACAATTACGTTCATCCATCCTTGCTGCTATATTCTACTTGATATATTCTAATATTGGAATTTCGTTCTACTTTAACACCTCTTATTTGGATGTATCCCAGGCAAGAAAAAAAGGTACATGAATTCTATCCTTAATCTACAGTATTTGGTCCACTACATCTATTATTCTATGTCCTCTATGTTTACCTCCACATCTGAGTCCTCGGTAATCATCCTCAAGATGCATCCACTACCTATGTTGGCTCATCCAACTCCAAGTCCGTCCATGCATGTATCAAATCTCACTTTCCCCACTAGATCACTGTCAGAATATCTGTTAGTAACATAACTTAACACCATACCCTATGGTCAATTATCTCCATTGATCTTGATTTGATATCTATACATAGTTTTCAGCTTTGCTTTCCCATACGCTCATCTGGATCAGCTTCTCTATAGTTGTGTTTCTTTTTTAATGTGTCTTGGTATCATACTACCTCCATCTCATTCACAAACCTAATGTTGAATTCTCCATGTATGATATGTTGTCCATATGTTTCTTTTTCGTCAAGTCATCGTAAACGAATGAGGTAGACGATGCCTTCACTCGCGTCCACATGAACCTATTTATTTTTACCCATTATTTGTTCGTTCGAACTGTGTTCAAGCCTCTTGAACTATATTCAAGCTGTCGATGTTGCTTTTGTTGTCCCCATACACTGGGTCATGCTACTGGTTGCACTTTGAAAGCACCTATCGATTCACCACATCGCATCTCGTGGAGAGCACCAATATTAGTTCACACATATATCACATTAAGGGTATAATGTAAGCTTGGATTCCTAACATTAAATATATATATATATATATAAGTATAAATTGTTTATTATTATGATTAATATATTTATTTTATATATTTTTGTTTTAATTTTTTTTTCCTCTTTTATATATATATATATAATTGATTTTTATTTTATTTTATTTATTTATATTATCATTTATTATAATATATATACATTATATTTTTCTTTTATCCTTTACTTTATTTTTGCTTTTATTTATTTATTTATTTCATTTTATTTTAAAATGGGAATAAATCAACCTTAAAAGTTCTAGAAATTGAAATTTGGATTAAATGAAACTTTTAAAGTCAACTTAAAAATAAAAACAAGCAAACTAACCCCAAAGGACTACACACACCAAATATAAACCTCGAAACTCAAAGCACACTCACGGATGAGAACCTATGAATACTATCACTCAAAACCAATCTAAAATTCGAAACGACAAAATTCAAAGGTGGTTCCCCAATTTTGGGGTATGTTGTGGAATGGCCACAACAAATGGTGACTTTATTGGTAAATGCTCCTAAGTATTTTGGGTGAAGAACCCAATCTAAAATGAGAACACAAAATATTAGCAAAATAACAATTATTTAGCGATGTCTCGAGAAGGTGGGAGTAAACAGCTTCGAATAAAAACAACTAATTCATCAGCCTTTGCTTAGTGTGTAACAAAGTTATTCATTTTGTATCCTTGAAAACCATTTGTATTCCATCACCTAAATTGCATTAGGATATAAAATATTGCTCATAATATTTCATTTTGAATAATATTTGCAAAGTCTATTTTGAGCATAATTTGTTCAAACAGAACCCCACTACCAGTCAGGCATCCATAGCCCCAGTGGAGATTTTTTGAACTAGGTGACTGATTTGATCAAGTTTTTCAATGCTCATTTTATTATTATTATTATCAAGATTTTTCTAGATAGAGCCCCACTGCCAGTCAAGTATCTATAGCCTCAGTGGAGTTTATCTAAACTTGGTGACAAATTTGATCAATCTTTGCATTACTTGTATTCTTATTTTATAGAGAACTTTGCAAACCTCTATGTAACACTTTAATTTGAGCATGTTAGAATTTAGCATTAATTTTAAAATCAAGATAACTTCACCCTTCATTACTTCTAACAATATCCTTTAAAATGTGAGTTACATGTGGAGCTTTAGAAAAATGTTTCATTGTTCCACTCTCCACCATTTTAGTCCCAAAATCTGAGCATGATCATAAAATAATTCATCCCCCTTTTCTTAGGTTCACCTGCTTTTAGATTAGGTATTCAAACCTACTTAACAAAGGAACACAAAAAATGGGTAAGAGACCATAAATTAGCAACCACGAAATATCACATCAAAAATTGGGAACAATCCAAAACACAAAAAGCTAAAAACACAAACCAAAACCTAACCTAATGTAAACTAACAAGAAAGTAAAATAAAATAAAAAATTAATGACAAAGCACAAAAATATCAAAGCTAAACAAAAACATGAAAACCAAAACTATATACAAAAACATACAATAATGTACAAGATGGTGCAAATTTTGAGCCATTACTTCCTTAGATCCCAGACATGATTAGAACACTTTAAAAGATATATATTATGATATGCATGCCAAGATTTATGAAAATCCAACAAAAATAATATTAGGCCAAGCAATACAACTCTCATTTTACCTCTTTCACCCCACCATTTCCATCTAGTTCCATTAGCAATCCCACAATGGAGTGTCAAATCATCAAGCTAATAAGACAATACATGATTTCTCATTATTTCTTATATATTTCTTAAAATATAATTTTCACAATTTAATTCATGATTTAGAATTAGGCTTTCCTTTTCAATTATGAGATCTTTCAAGTAGGAGCCTATTTCTAAAAATTTTGAAGCCATGTCATTTTTCACATCTTTAGGCCAATCATGCTTATGCAATAATTTACAAGCATCTAGGATGTCTATTAAATGAGGATCATTCCCTTCTTAATTGTTGATGAATTTGATTCAACAAGTCAAGCACATCAACTTCTCTTTCATTTAAAAAAGCAATATCATTAGTGGTGTGAGTAGAAATCAATTTTAGTTCTTCATTCACCTCCAATGGCATTTCATCATGAATAACATTTGAATCCCATAAGACATTAGGTCAGCTTTCACCTGAAGTTCGTATGGTTGAATATAAAAAGTAAGACTCTACCTTTTGCACATTTTCATTTACCAAGGCTTGGTGAATATTTACAATTTTTTCTTCTTCATGATCTTTATCATCTTCATCATATTGTAGTCCTTCATTTTCATCCATGACATGTTCATAAAAAACACTGAAATTAGACACCCAATCAAAAGTATGCCCATAATTTTTAAACCATGAATCTTATTGTTCAAGGGATGTGTTAAATAACACCTCTTCCTGATCAACTATTTGAATAATTTCAAGTGAAGCAATATTTTTATCATTTGGATGAATAGGAGTCGGTTCAAATTCCTTGTTAACCACAAATGATATTTCTTGATTCGAATCTCCAATATAATTATGTGAATTTGTACCAAAGTCTTCAATAAACTCATATTCAACATGATCAAATTTTGGAACCTTCTCTATTTTTGAAATGGGCATGCCACTTTCTGCTTGTATAGGAATTACAAGATCTTCATATGAGATGGTATTTTTCGCATCTTGCATGTCAATAGAAATTTCATCAATAGGGGTGTGAAAAACCAATGATTCTTCATATCTTCCCCAACCATTATAAAAATTGTCATCTAAATTTGTGGGATGAAACTCTATTGTATCTTTGACATGATCTTTTGATTCATCTATCAATTATTTTTCTTATTTATCCATGGTAGTAGAATCATTATCATTTTCCAACACTTGATGAGATTCCAACCCTTCTTCCAAAACATTCTCAGATTGTATAGGACTTGTAATATCCTCATGCGAGAAAGCAATTGTATTATCCTGCATATCAATTGACACAAAAATTTCATTAGAAGGTTTGGAGTGAGCATATTCTTCCCATTTATCCCAAGAATCATAGTAATCATCTTCCAAAATCAAGTTGTGATGCTCAACTACTTCTTCACCATATTACAATTCATCAACGTATTTCTCATAAAATTTGCCTTCACCTTCCTTGGATGGTTCAGTTATTTTAAAAAGTGGGTTAATATTTGTATTCAGGCTTGCAATATCACAATCCACATTTGTAACCCATGATTCAATTTTATCATAATTTGGAAGGTGTGGGTTTTCTTGACCATTAGTTTCAACAATCTCATCCAAATTGTCTTCCGAGAACAAGTGGTGAAATTCTATTATATCTTTGAATTTATTTATTGATTTTCCTTCAACCTCACTTTCAACCACTTCATTCAATTCTATGGAAGGTCTTGTCCTATCACATATTTCAATGCTAGTTAGATGTAGGACTCCTCCATTGTTTGAATACTCATGCATTTCTAGATATGGACCCATCTTTACACAATCCTCATTGGTGGATATTGGCTTTGAAACTTGCACCTCCTCTTGAACAATATCTAAGGTGGTTATAAAATTTGGACATTCAACTTCATCCCATTGATTGTTCACATTAGACACCATTGAATTAGAGGGTACTAGATTAGATGGTTGGTGTAGGTTGGCTTCAATAACTCCTGAAGAACAATTCATCATGGGAGGAGGTTGTGCCTCAACTTGCCTTGTGGGTGGTGTTTGACTATGCAAAATTTGCCATTCTTCTAATATTATTGCGTTATTGTAGGCTCTAGGCAAGGATGAATCTTCAATATTTTCCCCTAGAAATTTAGCAATTAAGGGGTCTAAGGCTCCCATGTATATTTGAATGGCTTCTTCTTCTTAAATGTCATAATGTTCCACCACTTTAGTGTAAAACTCATGGAACCTATCATTGAATTGACTCATGGATTAATTTTAGCTCTTTACATATAGAGGTAAACAAATTTGCTATCATATCTAGGTCAACTTGATCTCTAAAATGGTCAAAAAATGTTTTTTCTAGTAGGACCCAAGAAGTGATAACCTCTAGATATAATTTGGTATACCAACCCATTGCTATGTCATCCAATATGTATGAAAATAACCTAAAATCAATATCCTCATGGAAAATTTGCAAGTTAATTAACATGCTCTTGTAGACAGCCAATCTTTATGTGTCCTAATGCCACATCTTTCCTAAACTATGGTGCAAATTCCAATACACTTTCAGGAATTTGATGGGGTATCTAGGCATGTTTAAATGACTATAATGGTCACCTAACATAGATGCCATTCTTGCTCTTATTTCATAAAATTTTGCCATTAGTGAAACTCAAAGAATAACTTCAAAACCAATTTTGTTAGTCAAATAAAGATATCTTGCAAAGAAGCATGAAATGACTAACAAATATCAAATATTTAACATATGAATCATCATGTTAACATCAACCAAAAGATATGCATCAATTAAACCATGACATTGAAGAACATTCTCAAATTTGCAACAAGTTAGCATTAATGCATCATCAAAATAGAGAATGTTAGAATCAATGAAAGTGATCAAGAAAATATCATTAGTCAAAACCAATGTATTTAAATAACTCTTTCAAGTAAAATGAACAAGTTAGCATCTAATAAGCAATAAAGTAAACCAATTCTGGCCCTCCTAGATTCAAAATATTGTGCATAAAGGAGACCGAATATAATAGTCAAAGGACATGAAACATTCACCAATTCAAATACCTTAAGTAACAATGAAAAATATATAGCATTTAGAATCACAATAAATTAAACCACTTCATGCCCTCCTTCTAGAACCAAAATGTTGAGTGATAATTTTACCCAATTGCAAAACCATACTCACACTTAAGATTTTGATCACAAAACCCTCTCTTGCAAAGAAGTTAAAAAAAAAAACTTCTCCAAGGTTCCGCTATATAAGCATTGCACATGTGTATTTGTAATCTTGTAAAGATGTGTTAAATGAGTGTTAGGAATACCTTAGTGATTTACAAGTAACTATTAACAAGGGTCGTATGTTGGTTTATTTTATCATGCCATGCTAGTGATTTTTCATGAAACTTAAAGGAAAAGCAAAAATGTGATTGGCCCTCATATGACCATGATGTAAAGCCTTAGTTCCTTTTATCTTGGAATATTTTAGGTAGATTTTATCCTTTGTTGTTAAGCATATTTTAGATAAGTTTTACCTTTCTTAAACTCCACTTTGAACATGAAAATAAATATTAAAATCTATCTCTAAATATGAATGTGAAATGAGTATTGAATTCCTCTAATACTTGCTTGGTGAATAAGAAGGAAATAATAATGCATGATTAGATATGAAATGTAAATGCCTTGAAATGCCATTATAAATTACCCCTCTTTTATGAAATCATAATTTTCATAAAGAAGAAATAATTTAATGCTTTAAAACAATAGCCTTTGATATAATGTACAAATTACCTCTCTTTAATGAAATCAAAAATTTCATAAAGAGAAGCCAATTTATTGCTCTAAAAATGATGGCCTATGAAATGCCATATAAATTACCCCCCTTTAATGAAATTGAAATTTTTATAAAGGGATTTTCATTTATTGCTTACAAATAAAAATGTAAAGCTTAAAAAAATTTTGATTTCCTTAGAAATGTGAAATAATATAAAATTCCGAAATTATAAAAACCCCCATAAAATAGCAATTTTAAATATTTTTTATAAATTCGAAATGGCTTTGGAATGGGATCAAAATTGTTTCAAATGAAATATTGAAGCTCATTCTTCACACCCATGTATTTATTTTTGGCATTTTAATTTTTTTCGATTTTTATTTTAATCGTCGAAGTTTTAAAAAAATGCAAAAAGTAAGAGTTAAAAAATAAATATAAAATCTGGAAAACAAAACTGAAAACATAAACATGCAACATAATCTAGTCTAATGCCACCCTACACAACAAAATCGAAGATGTGAGAGTTTTCGCATGTAACCTGGTTTATCCGAATCTGCATTCACACGGTTCAAAATAACCCAGGTGCAATCTTCTAAGGGAAAAAAATAAAATCCATGGTTCTAAGCATTCAATAGTGTAACCATATAATGCATTAAACACCATTTATAAACTTAAAACAAAACATGGAAGGAAAGATAGACAATAAACTCCAACATGCAAAAAAATTCTCCTATTTTGCTCATAAAATGCAAGTTTCTAAAATTATTTGCATTAAAAACAAACCAATGGAGTCCTGTTTTACACAAAATGCAAAAAATCCTCCAATATTTGGCCTCCAAGAGGATCCACCTTTGTTCTATCGGTGCCTCTGCCTTTTAAAATTCTTAATCTGCCTCTTTTGTTTCATCTTCACTGGTTTGGTTTTCCTTATTTAATTTCATTTGCACCTTTTCAGTTGTTTCACCTCCCTTATTTTCATGTAAACTACCTCTACATGTGATAATAGTCACCATTACATTCTCACCAAAATAGAAGAGCATCCATAGATAAGAGATCAGCATCATCATTTCATTCATTAATGGTCTTCCATTACATCCCTATTGGAATGAACTTACATGAGCCATGCACAATTTGTATTCGATAGTCAACGTGTCCTTTAATGATAAATGCCTTGAATGGCAATGAAATGAGCACAAAAGGATAACTCACATTATCCATAATGCCCACCTTGTAATCGTTGAAACAATGACCAGTGCACTCATTCATTATGACGACTACGTTATGTAATCAATGGTAACATGAGCCACAATACACATTTTTGTATTTCTACTATCTGGTAATGCAAGTATGCCACATCACCATTATCAATGAAGAGGTCTATTGCACTATATTTCTTCCTTTCCACCACTATTTGCTGCTCTATTGGATATGTCGTTATCCCTTGAATTTTTCTAGAGATCCAACATGAGTGACACCTAAACGTTACCTCTTAAAACAACATTGACTAGCATGGTATGGCATCTACCACATAATATCCATCGTATCGATACGTTTGGAAGGCAAGTTTTGATTATAATTCATCTGTGTCATTCTCCACAAATATTTCATGATATCAATACCCTATGAAAGGTATGTATAGGCCCATCTCTACGTCGTACTCGTTGCCCCATCGTGACTACGTTGTATTGAATACACATGTTTCCATGTCTTCGCTTGCATCTACATTACCACATGGAAAACCTATGCAATGCTAGCCACACAAGTCATCCACATCGATGTGGGGTACTCATAATGGCACGAAAAGTCACCATGTTGTTGTTTGGTCCTCCGAATACGAACAATTCTATGTCAACAACATCGATATCACTTCATAATTCCATAAATTCTATTTTTTATAGTGCCTAGCAGTATTCCCCTCTATCATATTCATTCACGGTACAACAGATAAATTTCCACCTACTTAATAATTATAACATTCATGGTACAAATCTATAAACTTATGTCAAGTGAAGCTTTTGAGGGTAGAGGCAGATTCAAAATTCAAGTGTGAAAAATATCATCTCATAACGTGAACAATGAATTGACCTCTTGTGGTGTTACAATTGCGTTCATTCATCCTTGATGTTGTATTTTGCTTGATATATTTTGATGTTGGAATTTCATTCCACTTTAACCCCTCTTCTTTGGATGTATTCCAAGCAGGCAAAAAAGGTACATGAATGTTATCCTCCATCCATAGTATTCGTCCCACTATGTCTATAATTCTACATCCTCTCTATTTTCCTCCACATCCGAGTCCTCTACGATCATCCTCAAGATGCATCCACCACCTATGTTAGGTCGTCCAACTCCAAGTTCATCCATGCATGGATCAAAGCCCACTTTCCCCTTTGGATCATTGTTAGAATCTCTGCCAGTAACATAGCTTAACACCATACCCTCTGGTCAGTGATCTCAATCGATCCTGAGTTGATATCTATGTGCAATTTTCAGCTTTACTTTCCCATACGCTCATCTGGATTAGCTTCTCTGTAGTTGCATTTCTCATTTTACATGGCTTGGTATCATACTACCTCTGTTTCCTTTGCAAACCTAATTTCAACTTCTCTACATATGATATGCTATCCATATGTTGCTTTTTCATCAGGTCACCATAAATAGAGGAGGTAGATGACACCTTCGCTCGCGTCCATGTGAACCTATTCATTTTTACCCATTATTTTTCTAGTTGTACTGTTTCAGGCCTCTCGAACTGTGTTCAAGTTTTTGAAACTGCATGTGCTATCCCCATACAATGGGTCATGCCACTGGTTGCACTTTGAAAGCACCCGCGGTTCATCGCATCGCATCATCTGGAGAGCACCAATATTAGTTCACACATATATCACATTAAGGGTATAATGTAAGCTTGGATTCCTAACATTATATATATAATGTGACACTTTATTTCATCTCATCCCTTCAATTTATACTTGTATAAATATATATAAGTATAAATTGTTTATTATTATGATTCATGTATTTATTATATATATATATAGATATATATATATATATATATATATATATATATATATATATATATATATATATATATATATATATATATATTTTACTTATTTATTTATTTATTTTCTTTTTTCCTCTTTTATATATATATATATATATATATATATAATTTTTATTTTATTTTATTTATCATTTATTATCATATATATATAATATATACATTATATTTTTATTTTATCCTTTTCTTTATTTTTGCTTCTTCTTTTTTTTCATTTTATTTTAAAATGGGAATAAATCGACCTTAAAAGCTCTAGACATTGAATTTAGATTAAACAAAACTTTTAAAACCAACTTCAAAATCAAAACAAGCAAACTAACCCCAAAGGACTACACACACAAAATACAAACCTCGAAACTCAAAGCACACTCACAAGTGAGAACCTATCAAAACTATCACTCAAAACCAACCTAAACTTCGAAACGATGAAATTCAAAGGTGGGTCCCCAAATTTGGGGTATGTTGTGGAATGGCCACAACACACCAGAAGAAGCATGGTCATGACAAAATCCCAACATAGAAAAACTAAATATCTTTGGATGCAAAGCCTACATGCATGTTCCAAAATAAAAGAGGACTAAACTAGATGACAAAACTATGACATGGATATTTTTTGGCTATGACAATGAATCTGCAAGATACAAAATATTAGATCCATCTACAAAGAAATTCTACATTAGTAGAGATGTGATCTTTGATGAAAAAGTCAAAATTGACACAGATGAATCCAGTGGAGGCATAGAAATTATCCTAAATCTATATAAAGAAGACGCAATGAGTGTAGAGTCAGAATTAGAATCTCAACAACAAGATATAGAAGCATCAAAAATACCACCTAGAAAAGAACTAATATAGCTCAGAGATACTCTCAAATAATCAAATCTAGAAATAATGCCAGATATTACCTCTACAAGATCTCAAATTCGTAGCATGACCAGAATGAATAGAGGAATGCTAAGTAACATAGTAGAACCAACATTAAATTCTCAAGCACCTAAAGGCTCACAATGGTAAGTAGTTATGGAATCTGAGTATGCATCACTCAAAAAGAATAAGATATGGGATCTAGTGAACCTACATCTAAAAAATAAAATAGTGGGATGCAAGTGGGTTTACAAAATCAAATACAAATCAGATAGAACACTTGACAAATACAAATCTTGACTAGTAGCAAAAGGATATATTCATATAAAGGGAATTGACTATGAAGAAACATTTTCACAAATAGCTTGAATGACTACTATACGAACAATCTACGTGCTAGTAGCACATCAAGGGTGGAAACTTCATCAGATGGATGTAAAAAGTGTATTCCTTAACAGTGAATTAGAATAAGAAGTCTATATGACACAACCTGAAGGCTTTGTCATTCAAGGATAGGAAAGTAAGGTATGCAAATTGAATAAATCTCTATATGGATTTATCATTCACCTATACCTGTTATTTTCCTCCTTGTTTGTATTTCATCAAGATTCCCAATAATAATATCTTCTAGATGGTTATTTTACACATATTTGGATTGTGTTTTAGATGGTATATTGGGGGGTGTTCTTGAGTGTGTCCTATGATTCTCATCTTCTTCATTTTCTTCATCTTTGCAACTTTCTCCTTCTTGATACACAAACTCTTGAATTGGTTCTCTTAGATCTATTTCTTCATCAACTCTTACATTTGCACTTTCCATATATGTGATATTTTATTGTAGTATCTATAGGCTTTGATCTTTGAAGAGTATCCATGGAAGATACCCTCATCACACCTGGAATCAAACTTGCCCAAATATTTTTCTTCTCATCTAATGTAGCATTTGCTTCCAAAAAATTTGAAGTACTTTACAATAGTTGGTCTTCCCTTCCAAATTTCATATGGATTTTTATGGTGATTTACTCTTACTTGAGCTCTATTGATGATATAAATAGTTGTATGAATTGCCTCTCTCCAAAAATCATCAAAAATCTTAGACTCATTTAGCATGGCCCTGAACATGCCTTGAACAGTTATGTTCTTCCTTTCAACTACTCCATTATGTTTTGGAGTTCTTGCTACTGAGTATTATCTCTTGATTCCTTGTTCACAAAATTCTACAAATTAATTTTAAGTGAATTCACCTCCTCTATCTGATCTTAGACACTTGATATTTTTACTTGTTTCATTTTCTAAAAGTACCTTGAATGCTTTGAACCTTTCAAAATCTTTTGATTTTTATCTTAATAATGTTACCCAAGTCATTCTAGAATGATCATCAATAAAAAACATGAAATAATTCTCACCTTGTAAGCTCTTTGTTCTTGTAGGTCCGAATAGATCAATGTGAATCAACTCTAGAGGTTTGCATGAAGAGAATTCCTTTGATTTGTAACTTGATCTTGTTTGCTTACCATGTTGGCACTGTGCACAAATCGTGCTTTGTGGTTTGGCTATCTTGGGAAAATATTTAACTGCCTATTTGTTGCTTATTTTCACTATGTTGTCAAAGTTCAAGTGGCCCATTCTCCTATGCCATAACTAGCTCTCATCCTCTTATGATAAAAAGTATTTTCCTCCCTTAATTTTGCTCAACATGTAGAGATTGTTAGCAGTTCTACAGGCATCTGCAATAAGCTTTCTTGTCTTGGATTTCCTGATCTCACATCCATTTGGGTGAAGTGTAAGTGTATGCCCTTGATCACATAGTTGAATCACACTTAGAATATTGTGCTTTAACCCTTAAACATATAACACATTTTATATCCTTGATCTTCCATTATCCAGGCTCAAGGTTCTCTTTCCAACAATTTTGGTAGAAGCATTATCACCAAATTTCATTGTGCCTCCATTTATTTCTTTGAGAGAGAGAAATTTGCTTTTATCACCTATCATATGGCTTGAATAACCACTATCAATGTACCACTGATTTCCTTCATTTTGCACATGAAGAGATGTTCGTACCAACATAGACTTTTCCTTTTCTTGTTACTTTTTCTTTTTCCAAACTTTTGAGGACATCCTTTTGAACAATTTGACCATTCTTGCTTGATTTTGGAAGTTCAGGGAACATCGTTCTACACCATTTAGCTATACCCAAAATTATTGCATTTGTAACAAATGATGTTGTAATCCATGAGAGGTGCAAATGAATTGATATTCCTCTTGGTGAAGCTAAAATTATTTTTAGCACAAACTCTACGATGTACAACTTTATGACAAAATTGGTTACATGAAAAACAATAACCATGGAAGAAATATTAAAACCTGTTTGATTGCCTTGGAGGATATGGCCGCATGGTTCTCTCATTTTTGTTTCTGTGATTGACTTTGATCCATGATGATTCTTTATTTTCTTCCTTCTTTATGCTTCCACTTCTCAACACATAAGCATAGGTCTTAGGCTCTTCTTTAATTATTTTCTTTGATACTTATGTTCCTTTTGAGCTTGACTCCTTTTATTTCTTTTGAATTTCTTCAAAACCAAGTCCAGTCTTTATAACCGAAGATATTTGTGCTTTGATAATACCATCCATGATTTTTGTGCTTTTCTCAAAATGATGTATCTTATCATTAGATTCTTCCACTTCCTTCCTTAGAGAGACAAACTCATATTCAAATTTTTCACATTCCAACTCCTTTGCCTTTAACTATTCAGCCATACTTTCTTCAATTAATTTTACCTTTTCAATTTTCACTTTTAATTCGGTGAGATATTGTGAAAGCTTTACCTTTGTCTCATCCTCTTGTACTTGATTCTTCAATCTTGAGTTCTTATTTCTAAGCTTTTTCAACTCTTCAAGAGCAAAAACAAGTTCCTCTTCTAAGTCAACTATGGCTTCCTCTTCATTTTTTGGATTTTTCTCCTTTTCTTGGATTTCAAAAATTTGAGCATCTTATTTCACCTCCATGGCCATGTGTGTTCTTGTGAGCTCTTCCTTAAAGTTGTTAGGTTTTCACAAAGGAACATCGCTCTGATACCAATCACTTATATTGAGAGGGGGGTGAACAGTATAAGATAAAACTTTTTTCTTTTCTTTACAAAGTAATAACTTGAAATAATATCAATGCAATAATGAAATAATGCACAAATATCCACACACATAAGAGACAAATATTTTACGTAGAAACAACCTCCCAGAGAAAACCACAAGAAAATATTGCTTATATTTTCTTCAATAAATTTTGTGGGCACCAACCCACAAGAGACACCAATCTCCTAGTACAATTTTGTGGGCATCAACCCACAGGAGACACCAATTCCTATATAATTTTATGGACACCAATCCACAAGAGACACCAATCCCCATATACAAGTTCATGGACACCCACCCATAGGAGACACCAATATCCTTCTACTCATAAATCTGGTCTAAAACTCTGCTCAGGTCTACTTAAAATATGATCAATAATACCATCAAATTCTGCTCACAAATCTGATCCAAAAAACTGCTCAAGTCTGCTCAAAATTTGATCAAAAACTCTGCTTATTTTATCCTTGTTGTACCTTGCTTTATTCATCCCACTTCATGTTATTGCTTCACAATTGGCTACTTGTTCTTAGGGGTAAGTAGAATCATTTGTTGCCCCCACATTTATTTATAACTCCTCACTTTATAAAACCAAATATTTACCTCAAATAATAAAATGACCTTATCTCTCCAAAATAATATAAAGAAATTTACTTTTAATAAATACTTAATTTACTTTCATACTTATATTTTGACTTCTTTTCACTGGCATATCCTGCATTGTGGTCCTCTATTATCTTCTACAATGATCGATGATGGCTCGAGAAAAACCAAATTTTATCCTATCCTGATCTGCTACTTCGATGAGCGTATCAACTATCGATGAGGTCCAACGTATTTTAAAAATATTGATTATGCCTCTCCAATATTATTTTTGATGCCTCCATTCCACACGAGCTTCCATTGAAAATATTACACTAGCATAATACTCCTCTTTACTACCGATTGCACTCTTCTATTCTTGCTGCTACTACTGCACTGCACACATTTTCCAAGGCTATCTTGGTTGCATCGATTACCTCAAGTCCTCTGTACACTTTGTATTTTTGAATACTATATCAACAATGTCTCTTTAATTTTTTTCTTCTATGCAAGAGTGCCTCCCTGATGCTAATGAATTTTTATGCAGTAACATATGTCCTTTCTCAACTTCTATTATCAAACGATCATTGTTTGAATAATTAGAGAGCCATTGTGCTCATCCTTATTGCTCTGAATCGTGTTTTAGTTACTTTTAATTTTATTTTTAGTAATAGTTATCTCCTTTGAATAATTTTTAATGCTCCACACTCTTGTATTTTGAAGACACTCTCTTCACCATGACCAAAATAATAGCACAGCCTTAGTGTTTCTTCTCTTACATTGTGTCGAATCTGATATATAGTTGCTTGTCATATCATCACAAGTTCTCTACTTTTCTAGGTGCTCAACTATTATATTTCACCGTTGCAAAATAATTTTTATCTGTTGCCTCAAGCTTCATTCGTATAGCTTCATTAATTACTCTATACTTTGTATCCAGCACAACTCAAATATATTCACTTTTGTCCTATGTCTTCCACAACGACGCTATTGTCTCAACAAAGATGTTCGGATCATCACTCACTCCTATTTCAAAATGAACATTATGCTTGCATTTATATGCATAATTTTATATTAGGACCCTCCTAACATATCCTAATACTTATATTATTTATTAATTATATTTTAGGGTCACAACCCTTCACTCTTACAACTATTAGACTAGGTATTTAAATGCAATCCAAATATGATAATAAGGCATCATCGAACAAATATATTAATTAAGTCTATTGTGGGTTTTTCTACCTTACAATCAAAAAGTGATTCAATATAAAAATGATTCCTCCTTTCGCACTATTTAGTTTCATACCATCTGGATCAGAGCTAGATCAAGGAGCAAATTCACCATTAAAAATTTTTCCCATCGCACATTTTAGCCAGTCCACATTCGCGAGGACGCAAACAACATTCACGCTTCACGGATCCGTGTCATAATCCTCACAGAAAATTAAACCTTCTCTTAAGGTATGAATTAAGTTGTCTTACACCCAAATTGCTCGACCTTTCGCATGGTGACCGGTGGCTGTTTTGAAAAAGCTAAAATCTTCAACGCAGCATCAAGGTTTTCGACGTCCAAAACGCAAAGGAAAAAATTAAATTTTTTTTTTGCTCACCTGTACCAAGTCATATTGATCATTACCTACACCAACCGCAATGGTTGAAGGACGACGATCACTGGATTCCATTCATGAGAAAGATGAAAGGCTCGTTGAAGAAGTTCAACAGGAAAGAGAGGAGAATACCCGTAACACAATAGAACTCTTCGAGAAAATATTTGCAATGGATGTTAAACTTGATGCCATTCGTCAAAATCAAGCAACAACACATGCAAATTCAACCAACAATGGGTCATCAAACCAAGCAATGTTAGGAGGTCCACAAACTTCCATTCTACCATGGACGACCAAATTAGACTTCCTAAAATTTGAAGGAGGAGACCCTACAAACTGGATCTACCAAGCAGAGCAATATTTCTCACTAAATCAAATTATGGAAATGCAAAAAGTGCATATCGCCTCCTTCCACTTGGAAAATGACGCCATCCAATGGTACCAATGGTTTGAGAAAACTAATGGCACTCCGACGTGGTCAACCTTTACACATAATCTATTAGTGCAATTCGGCCCTAGCAAGTTTCAAATATTTATAGGGGCCCTCACTAAATTATGCCAAACCACTTCGGTAAGCGAATACCAAGCAGAATTTGAAAGGCTAGCTAATTGAACATCCGGATTAGACGTTGCCTTCTTTCAAGAATGTTTTGTCAGCAGATTAAAAGAAGAAATTTGAATAGAGGTTCAAATGTATAACCCTACAAAAATGTTAGAGACCATCGGCTTGGAAAAATTAGTGGAGGACAAAATCAAGGCACGAAATCGGTTCACAAAACCAACTTAGGGAAAACCATAAAACACTTATACCAAACCCAAACCAATGTAAAATGGATGAACCCAATACTCCTACATAGCCCCAAAAATTAACCTCGCTCTACCAATTAAGTGTCTGAGTTTTGAGGAAATGAAGGAAAGACAAGCTAAGGGTCTTTGCTACCATTGCAATGAGAAATTTGACAAAAATCATAAATGTGCCTCACGAAAATTATATATTCTAGATGCCATAGAGGAAGGGAATTCTACTGAAGAGGAACCTGAACTCGAAGTAGAGGTATTATCCAACACACTTGAAAGTGACGAAGAAAATGCACCAAAGGTTTCCTTCAACGCCCTTGCCGGATTTTTTGCCCCTTAAACAATACAAGTTAAAGGGTATTTTAAGAAATAAAATCTTACCGTGCTCCTAGATTCTGGTAGCACGCACAATTTTATCGATCCAAAGGTGGCTAAAAAAGCAAATTGTTTTATATACCCTTGTAATAACTTCGAAGTGATGATTGGAAATGGCAGAAAAATTGCATGCAAAGGAAAATGCAAAAATATAAAACTATGGGGGTTTATAACATGAAATGCGACATGTACGTCCTACCCCTAGGTGGGTGCGATATTGTACTAGGTGTACAATGGTTATGAACCTTGGGCATAGTCCAATGGGAATTTGATGAACTATGGATGAAATTCACAGCAAAGAACCAAACATATATTATCCAAGGCCTAAAATCAGGACCTTTCCAAATCATCAGCTTGCATAGAATGGAGAAAATTATCTGAAAAGGAAACAAAGGAATGGTCTCCCAATTAATTTCAATTTAACCTAGTCACAAAGAATATGAGACACCAGAGTTACAAAATATTTTAGACCACCATAAGGCGGTATTCAATGAACCAAAAGGACTACCTCCACAATGAAGTCACGATCACACTATTCCACTATTTCCAAGGCATCAACCTCCTAATATTAGACCTTATCGTTATCCATACCTCCAAAAGACCGAAATAGAGAAATTAGTACAAGAGCTTCTTAAGGCAGGAGTCATTAGACCTAGCAAAAGTCCTTACTCCTCTCCAATTATTTTGGTTAGAAAAAAGGATGGCTCGTGGCGTTTATGTGTCGATTTTCGAGCGCTTAATAAAATGACCATCAAAGATAAATTTCCTATTCCGATCATAGATGAGCTATTACATGAACTCCATGGTGCAGCATAATTTTCCAAGTTAGACTTACGGTTAGGCTACCACCAAATACGAGTCAATGAAAAGGATATTCCTAAGATGGCATTTCGCACTCACGAAGGGCACTACGAATTCTTGGTGATGCCATTTGGCCTGACCAACACTCCTTCTACCTTTCAAAGTATAATAAATAAGGTATTTCACCATTTTCTTCATAAATTTATATTAGTTTTCTTTGATGACTTTTTTATTTATAGCAAAACATGGGAAGAACATTTGGACCATGTTAGACAAACGTTCCAAATCTTGAAGGAAAATCAACTTTATGTAAAAAGATCAAAGTGTTCCTTTGGAAAACAAGAAATTGAATACTTAGGGCATATTATCTCAAAGTAAGGAGTTATGGTAGATCCTTCCAAAATCGAGGAGGTGAAAAATTGGCCTATTCCAAAAACCTTAAAAGCTCTACGTGGGTTTCTTGGACTAACAGGATATTATAGAAAATTTGTCTAAAATTATGGTAAAATCACTGCTCCTCTAACAACATTACTTAATAAAAATGCTTTCAAATGGTCGTCTAAAGTGGATGAGGCCTTTATCACCTTGAAAATTGCAATGTGTACCATCCCTGTTCTAGCCATGCCCAAATTTTGTAAACTGTTCGTCATTGAAAGTGACGCTTCAGGAATAGGAATGGGATTTGTACTCATGCAGGATGAAAGACCTCTAGCTTTTATAAGCAAAGCATTTTATCCTAATAATTTAGCTCGCTCTACGTATGAAAAAGAGATGTTGGCGATTGTCCATGCTATTCAACATTGGAGGCCTTACCTTATTGGCCAACATTTCATTATACGCACTGACCATCATAGCTTGAAGTATTTTTTGGAACAAAGGACTAATACCCGGAACAACAAAAATGGGTTACTAAAATTCTTGGCTATGATTATGAAATTACATATAAAAATGGAAAGGACAACATGGCAGCCGATGCACTTTCTAGAAAATTTGAAGATATGCCTCAAGTCCATGCTCTTTCCTCCCTTATTCCTAAATGGGTAGATGAGGTGCATGAAGAATGGATAAATGATCCTACTATCCACGCCTTAATTCAACAACTTCAACATAATCCTAGTAGCAAACATCCATACACTTGGAAGGACAATATATTAAGATACAAAGGGAGGATGGTCCTCACCCCCAATTCAACTTATCGTGAAAAAATTCTTCATGAGTTACATACCTCACCCACTACAGGCCACTCAGGGTTCTTAAAAACCTATAAAAGAGCCACTACCTCCTTCTATTGGGTAGGAATGAAAAATTACATCAAAAAATTTGTAAAAGAATGTGAAGTTTACCAAAGACAAAAGGGGGAGACCCTCGCTATTCCAGGATTACTTCAACCTCTTCCTATACCCACCAAAACATGGGCAGATATTTTTATGGACTTTATTGAAGGATTACCAAAATCAGGAGGAACAAAAACCATTTTCGTAGTCGATCATTTATTTAAATATGCCCATTTTTGTTTCTTGGCTCATCCTTATACCGCTAGCACTATAGCCCACCTCTTCCTAGATAACATCTTTAAATTACATGGCATGCCCTCCACAATTGTTAGTGACCGTGACCCAACTTTCACTATCACCTTTTGGAAGGAATTATTCAAATTACAAGGTACTCAACTTCGTATGAGCTCCACTTACCATCCTCAAATCGATGGCCAAACAGAAGTTGTAAATAAATGCTTGGAAACATACCTTCAATTTTTTGTTTCTACTCAACCACTCCATTGGGTAAAGTGGATTTCACTAGTAGAATGGTGGTATAACACTTCATACCATACGTCCAACAAAATGACTCCTTATGAAGCACTATATGGTCAAACACCACCATCCCTCACTTCCTATATTCTAGGGACTACAAAAGTCCATGTGGTGGAAACAAAACTTGCTAATAGAGATGACATACTACGGATCCTAAAAGAGAACCTACACACCGCCCAACATCGCATGAAGCAGCAAGTCGATCAACATAGAAGCGAACGTAGTTTCCATGAGGGTGATATGGTTTTCTTACATCTCCAACCTTACCGTCAATCCTCTCTTAAACAAAAAGGTTCTCAAAAGTTAGCACCCAAATTTTACGGGCCGTATAAAGTTCTCCAACATATTGGGACCATTGCTTACAAACTAGAGCTTCCTCCCTCTTCCAAACTTCACCCCGTATTTCATGTATCTTGCCTTAAGCTCACAGTTGGAGCCCATATCACGACACAAACCACTCTCCCTGAACTCTCTAATGATGGAGTACTTCTAGTCAAGCCAGAAGCTATCGCTGCTCTCGTCACCTTCATACTCGCGATATCACAAAAGTTTTAATCCATTGGAAAGGTCTACCTTTAGAAGACGCAACGTGGGAAAATTTTCAAGATATCCAACAACAATTTCCAAATTTCCAGCTTTGAGGACAAAGCTCCTTTAAGGGGGGTGGCATGTTAGGACCCTCCTAACATATCCTAATACTTATATTATTTATTAATTATATTTTAGGGTCACAACCCTTCACTCTTACAACTATTAGACTAGGTATTTAAATGCAATCCAAATATGATAATAAGGCATCATCGAACAACTATATTAATTAAGTCTATTGTGGGTTTTTCTACCTTACAATCAAAAAGCGATTCAATATAAAAATGATTCCTCATTCTGCACTATTTAGTTTCATACCATTTTACCTCCTTACTTTTGGTGCTTAATTAGTCGGCCCATACTTTCAAACTTCCACTCCATATAAATATTTAAATATTTGATTTAAATATTCAAAATTTTATATTATATTTGAACCATCACTTTAATATTTAAATAAATATTAAAGCATACACCACTTTAATATTTAAATATTTAATTTAAATATTAAAGCATATACTTATAATTAAATCATCCTTGAAGATATATCTGCCTTGAATAATTATCCCAATCATACATCGTTTTCTATCAAGCAAATCAACCTTTGATATCAATGATAACTCAATAATTCTAAAAAAAATTGTTGTAGAGGATGAGGTATTTTTTAAGGTTAGACCTTATAAAATCTCTTTTAAGTTGGGCAAAGGATCCAATATTTTAACTCTTTTTGTTGGGTCAATTGAAATTTTAGAGAATATTGGATCTATCACTTACCGACTAGCTCTACCACCTAGCTTTTCATGGACCTATTGTGAGTTACATATTTTATTTCTTAGGATTTACATGCCTTACCTATCACATGTATTAGAATGGTTGAGCTTTCAGGTGAACGAAGATATTGGGGTCAACATTTTGGATCATAAAATTATTTAGCTTAGAAAGAGATAGTTCGAGCAAGTTCTAGTGCAATGGGATCAATATAATGAGCACTTAACTACTTGGAAGGATGCTATTGAAATAAAGGAGTTGTACTCCATTTATTCTCATAACGTTTAGGAGGAAGTTTCAATAAAGGAGTATGTAAAGCCTAACCCCCCTCCTCATTAGATTCTCTTTTATTACTTTTTTGGGTAAGATGAGTTGATATATTGATGTTCAGATTTTATCATTTATTGAGGGCATTTAATTATTATGATAATTAATATTGTTGCTCTCATAATATTATAGAGGATGTTTTAATTCATTTTGAAAGATACCATGATGTATGATGTTGCTTCTAATAAAGTGATGAATTCATGACTTGAATATGTGTGAGTTAAAATTTTTATAAATTTTAAGAATTCAATGGATGTATTATGATATTTTTGTAATTGACTAGAATTTATTGTGTTGGCAATTCTTCCAAGGGGAAGTATTTTCTAGATTATATTATTTTGTAGGACTAGGTAGTCAAAGACCACCATAAGAAAATAATTTTGTTGGCTTGTTGAATTTGATATTATATTTTGTGAAAACCAATATGGTTGTTTGCCAAGATACTTTTGATTAGTTAATCTATATCCTCTAGTCAAATGCCTTAGACATTTTCAATATTGTAAAGTGAATTTTTTCCTTATGGTGTTGTGTAATTTTCTTTATTATGATAAAAAATAATAATATGACAAAGTAACAAAAATAAAGGAAAATGAAGGTATGAATGGATGGAAAGGGGTGAGATGTGGTAGTGAAATTTAATCATGTAAAGGAGTAATAAGGTGGAGATAACATGATAGGAGCAGAATCATTAATATTTCCATTAATCAAATGAGAACTATATAGTACAATGTTAGGCCTAGATTAGCTCGTACAAATAGGATCTAGCAAACTGCATAGAGCCAAAAATAAATAACGCTAACTATAGGCTAACAATAATATTCCCTATCAACCTAATAATATCCCATAATAATGAAATAATAATATACGCTAACATCCCTCCTTATTACATTATTTTGAAATACAAAGGGAGTTGCAAAATAACTCAAATTTGACATGTGCAAGTGCCTTAGTGAAAATATCCATAACTTGTTCATTGGAGGGAATGTACTGAAGCTGAATTATGTGCCTTGGAACTTCATCGCAAATGAAGTGACATTGAGTGTCAATGTGTTTGGTACGTTCATCAAACATTGGATTCTTTATGAGCTTCAAAAAACCTTGGTTGTTGCAAAATAAGTAAACTGGAGATTTGGATGGAATACCCATACCTATCAAGATGCAACACAACCATATCCTCTCACTTACTTCTTCTCATGTGGTATGATACTCTACCTCTATAGATAAAATATCAACCACCTATTGTTTCTTGTTGTGCAAAGATATAGGACTGGATCCAAGATGAAAAATATATCCTGAATTTGAATTTTTATCATCATATGACCCGACATAGTCTGAGTTTGTGTATCCTTGCAAGAAGAATTGATTGTTCTTCTTGTACTCCAAGCCTTACTCAATAGTACCATGGACATAGTGAAGAACGCATTTTTTTTCTTTCCAATGACTAAACTTAGGCTCCTACATGAACCTTGAAAGATAC
Organism: Wollemia nobilis; assembly: GCA_028583015.1. NCBI lineage: Eukaryota > Viridiplantae > Streptophyta > Pinopsida > Araucariales > Araucariaceae > Wollemia > Wollemia nobilis. The sequence goes on from JAQPPZ010017235.1 coordinate 23,801,708, forward strand.
TTTATAGAAAACACGATATCTGGCCTAGTTTTGGTTAGATATATGAGACTCTCGATCATCTGGTGATAGAGAGTACCATCTACCTGAGGAGAATCATCATACCATGATAATTGAATTCATGTTTCCATAAGAGTTTCCATATGCTTGCAATCGGTCATGTGATACTTTTCTAACAATATCTTGGCATAATTTTTCTGTGTTACCTTGATGTGATGCTTCTTCTGGTTCACTTCCAAGCCAAGACAATAGTGGAGAAGTCCCAGATTTATCATCTCAAAATACTTGCTCAAGTCACTTTTGACTATAACTATCAATTTTTTTGAGTTGCCTATGATAATCAGATCATCTACATAGAGTACAAGTAGCACTATTTTAGAACCTTGTTTCTTGAAATAAATATTTAAATCTAAAGGACTTCTCTTAAATCCATATTACAATAGGTGATCATCCATATTAATGTACCAAGCTCGTGGATCCTATTTCAAACCATATAAGGACTTGACCAATTTGCAAACTTTTTGCTCTTGGTCTTCCACTTCAAATCCTTCAAGTTGTGACATATACACTTCCTCTTTGAGATCGCCATTCAAGAAGCCACTCTTGATATCCATCTGATGCACTTTCCACATGAACTGTGCTGCCATAGCACAAAGAACTTGAATGGTAATCATCCGAGCAGTAGGTGCAAAAGTTTCCTCATAGTCGATGCCTTCTTTTTGTGCATAGCCCTTTGCAACAATACGGGCCTTATGCTTATAAATTTTTCCATCTACCTTGTACTTCACTTTTTACACCCATTTGTAGCCAATGGTTTTCTTTCCATGCAATAGATCAACAAGCTTCCAAGTCTGATTTTTCTTCAGAGACATGTACTCTGCATCCATAGCAATCGTCCATTGTGGCTTACTAAGAGCATATTGTACTATGGTGGGTTTATGCTCATCAAGTGAAGACATAAAAACCCTAATATCATCCACATCCATAAATTTTGTTTCTCTCTCAAGATATACAAAAAACTCCTCAAAGGATTGACAAAGATCATCAACCTTAGTAGACTCTACAATTACTTTCTCTTGTCAAGCCATACTGTGAGTACGAGGTTTATTCAAAGTCATATCTGGTGGTGTGGATATCTTTAAGTCTTTGATAGTACTTGTATACCACTTAGGAATCCTTTTTTATGGCAATAAAGGAAGAATAATAAGACTTCTCAACCTTAGACTCCTCAAAATCATGGTATACATTGGATGTGTTATGTGATGTGAAAGCTTCATCAAATACCACATATCTGTTGACATGAATCTTCTTGGTGAAAGGATCTAGCAACCGATATCCTTTCGAATGCTCATCATAACCAAGAAGAACACATTGCAAGGTCTTCTCATCTAACTTCTTCCTCTCTTTTTTTGGTATGTGCATAAAACCCTTACATCCAAAAATGCGTAGATGAGAAATGGAGGATTTTCGATCACCCCATGATTCTTGTGGAGTTATATCCTTTAGGGTATTTGTGGATGCTCTATTAATTAGGTACACTACTGTTGTGGGTACCCTTTGGATACCCTATTTAGTAGTTACTGGTTTTCCTTCCTTGGATTTAAATGTCTCAAACCATGATTTATCGCCAGTCATGTGTTTATTGATGCCAGAATAAACATACCACATAGGATCATTTTTCTTGGAGGTTGTGTTAGTCATGAGCACCTTATGTGCCCATTTAGAATATGATTCTGATACTTCAATAGAAAAATTTACCTTGGGGTTTGTGTTTATTCTATGGTTTTTTAGGGCCCTTGTTTTTAGGTTGTTTATTTTTGTACCAACATCGATTGGTGTCATGGGTATCTTTCTCACAAATTTTGCAATATCTCTTTTGTTGTTGAGGTTGTTTTCCCTTGGAATCCTTGGAAGAAGATCCTCCCTTATGAAAATTACCTTTCTTCTTAGAGCCCTTCTTGTTTGAATAGAGGGTTGTATTAGAAGTTTCATATTTTTGAAGTTGGATGGCCTCCTCAGTTTGAAGCAAATTGACCAACTCCACAAAGGTAACTTGTCTTTGTGACACTTGAAGGGAAGTTATCAACATTTTGTATGAATCAGGTAAAGCTCTCAAAATCACTGAAGTGAGGAGCTTATCTTCTATAGTCTCTCCCATAGAATTCAATCTTGACTTCAACTCGACCACTCTACATAGAAATAGTTCAACTGTCTCTCCATACCTCATACTCAAACTATGAAGTTGATATTGAAGGTTAAGAATGGTGGAATCATTCTTACCCTCATATATGGTCTTAAGTGCATCCCATGCATATTTACCATGATATTTGTTAGCTATGTGAGGTTGAACATCATCTGTGATAGCAAGCAAGATGAGCATTCTTGCCCTACTATCTTTCTTGTCATATACAATTTGATCTACACCTGGTGTTGTAGGACATTTTTTGTGCCAGAGACAACATCCCATAATTCTTCTACTTGTAGAATAGCCTTCATTTTCATTTTCCATGGTGCATAATTGGAACCTTTTAGTAACTAAGTATCTGACAGATATTTGTGGATAGCGGTCATAATGAAGGTTCCTTATATCACCAAATGGTTTCCTTTTCTTTATACCTGCCAGACCTTTATACCGAACCTCTCGGTATACTCGCCCTTACGTGAGGGAGACTATAGGCACATGAGAGCAGAATGATATGTGGAACATAGGTGGTACTAAAAGGGAATAATTTTATTTATGACACCTACCATAGAAGATCTTTCGCATGCATGGGGCGTAACTTCCCCTAAACACTTTGGATAGACACTTCATCAGGATTTACATCTAACAACAATAATGATTTAGGGAAGTGAATGGAGTGAAAAAATAACAAAATGGTAAACTTATATCTCCCCGATGATTTATAGAGAACAAGATCAAACATCATTGTTGCAGCTATGTTAGGTATTAGATACGTAGTCCAAAGCACAAAAGCTTTACCTGTAAGTGTGGGCCAGAGGTACCATTTATACCAAACGTTGTTGTGCAAATAAATTGCACGGATGGGTTCAATTTTTGGGGACTTAAATGTGCTTGATTTTATACTTAATGATGTAGTGCAAATGAAATGTAAATGCAACATACAACAAAAAGTGCCCACAAAAAATTGAAAATTTAGGTGTTGATTTCCACCGAAAATGGACCTAATTACAATGCCAAATTGATTTAAAAATTTCAAGTTTCACTCTCTATTCCCCCCTTTTCATCTTGAGTAGATAACATGAAAATTTCCCCCCTTGGTTTTGCAAAATGTACTAGGATGAAATTATGTTGTGCTTCAAAGGTATTTAAAAATTGTTATTTGAAAGCAAAAATAAATTTTAATGAAAAAATTTATACTAATTAAATATAAAAATTCTTAATTAAATTTATTAAAAAATAATAATTAAGAAAAATATTTAATTAATACAAAAAATAATCATTAAAAAAAATGCTTAATCAAAAAAAACAATTAAAAAAATTATATTACCTTTGATAGTCGGTGGGTTTTGAACCCCCGACTTATCGACGATCAGCACCTTAGCGCTCAACCTCCAACTGGTTGAGCTACCTCGCCAGTTGAGATAGAATGTGATAGAGATCCTTCTTATATCCATCAGCTTGCAGTGGTGGTGGGTGGTGCACCGGCTTGCGATGCTCAACCTCCACCTGGTCACTTTGAGGTGGCACACAGATGAATGCAAATGGTGGACATCTCTAAAAACAACTCTTCCTTCACTTAGCAACGACCCTTCGCATTGGCAATGAGATAGCTAATCAACTGTGTAGCATATCTCAAACATAATTGTCCACCTTAATTTTCCCTTTGATCAAGCTCCAAACAAGTTTTGCAAGGTTCACCAGTTTGTGATTCAAACTGATCAACATTGAATTTGTGTGCTTTTCTTCGAACTACTCTGTAATTCATCATCCTTGGCTATATTAACAAACAATATCTAGCACACTACTAAAAAAAACCTTCAAGTTTGGCATGGCAATGGAGAATTCAATTGCAAGAAATATCGGTAACTGGATCAATGGTTTCATTATCATTATCCTGCGTGAGGGATAAATCTGGTAACACTGCATCTACGCGAATAAGACCAAAAACTCTGATTAACTATGACTAGAAGAAACAAAAAAAAACTTCACTGGCTAATCATTACAAGTTTGGAATCAAGGCAAGGAAGGTAGATCTGAGCATCGTCTTGATTTAGAATCTTGGAGGCATGCAAACAGCATCGGTGTATATTGATCTCGTCGACTTCTACTTATAGGTGACGAATTGTCACGAGATGAATTATCCCACATATAAAGCATGAAAAACAATTATGCAATTTAAAAAGTGCAAATCACATATTAGTTGTCGACTACCTTATGGTAGTTAGTCCTTCCATGTGTCATCGTCATCTTTTTATGCCTTTATCCATCCTTCTAGTCTTCTTTCACTACCACGTGTCCATCAGTTCATCTACGTTAGCTTACACCCATTTGTGTCCATGTCATATGTTCTCCTTGGGCTTGTTGTTCCATAGTGGTGTGTGGTCTATCGATAATTTTCCACATCGATCTGAGTCCTTAACTTTCTAGGTTCTCATTTAGGTCCACCCTGTAGATCTAATTTGACAGTCAAAATCTATCAATCACTAGTTTGTAATCTGCTATCATTTGATCGACATCCACCAGATTTTTATAGAGTAGAGATCAGTCAGATCCACATTGAGATAATGAAGATGATGGGTGCATCAATTGGTCACTCATTCAAGTTACGAAGATGAGCCTCGACTATAGTGTCTCTGATACCACTGATAGGAGCAGAATCATTAATATTTCCATTAATCAAATGAGAACTTTATAGTACAATGTTAGGCCTAGATGAGCTCGTATAAATAGGATCTAGCAAACTGCATAGATCCTATTACTCTTACAGGACATATGGTTATCAAAGGAGATTGAAGTTCTTAATGTTAAACTTCTTCAAGATGTACCTTCAGTTATAATGAATGAAGACAACTAATAGAGCCTATTACTCTAGAATAATTTCATTTAGCTCTTTTCTCTTTTAATAAGGATACCTAGGTCCAAACGGGTTCTTTGTAGCTTTTTGCCAACATAATAGAGAGATAGTGAAGGATTATTTATTGGTGGCAATGGAATAGTCTAGGCTAAAACAATACATACCTGATAATATAAATGCAATATATCTTACCCTCATTCCAAAAAAGAAGGATGTTGAATTGTTTGATTCTTGTAGACCCACAAGCCTATGTAATATAACATATAATATTATCTTCAAAGTGATTGTGAATCAATTAAGGCCAGTATTAGACAAAAACAATTTAGAAGAGCAAGTAGGATTTGTAAAAGGGAGATAAATTTTGCATGGGATCATAGTAGCTCATGAGGTTATACATTCAGTAGCTTCAAGAAAAGAGAAAGCAATTATCTTTAAACTTGATATGAGTAAAGCCTATGATAGGATTAAAAGGGATTTTCTTTAGAAAATTTTAAATTTAGGAAGAAATGGGTTAGATGGATTAAAGCTTGTGTTTTAAAAATTTCTTATTTAGTGTTGGTCAATGGGTTAGTAAAATAATATTTTAAAGACAAGAGAGGCCTTAGACAAGGAGATCATCTATCTCCTTATTTGTTCATTATTATGGCATAGGTTTTGAGTAGGAAATTAAATAAGGCTTACAAATATGGTCTTATAAGTGGACTTAAGGTTAGTAATAACATTGAAAATATCACCCATCAACAATTGTAGATGATAAAACCCTTTTTAGAAGGAAAAGTATAAATGAGGCTAGAGCTTTAAATTCTGAATAACTTTTTAAAGGAATACGAAATATCATCAAAGCAAAAATTTAATATGACAAAATTCAAAATTTATTTCCTTAACACTCCATCTCATATCAAAGTAAGAATTTTTTGGTTACTTCAAATGGAGGAGGCAAATTTACTAGCAACTTATTTAGGGATGTCTTTACTTGAGGGTAGAATGAGGATAGAATTATGGAATCTAGTTATTAGAAAAGTTTAGAATAAATTACTATTTTGGAAAGGTATATGGTTATCATTATAAGGAAGAGTGTAGTTAATTTAGTCTTATAGGTGATTCTGATATATTATATTTCATTGTATACTATGTCAAAATCAATTGAAAAAAGTTTAATCTATATTATACAATCCTTTTTGTGGTTAGATTTACATGATAAAAGGAAATTTTCTTTGGTGAAATGGAGCAAGTTGTGTGATGATAAAACTAAGGGAGGTCTTGGTTTAAGAGTTCTTACAGATGCAAACTTAGCTCTTAGGGAAAAATAATTTGGAGATTGCACAAAGATATTCAAAGACGATGGGAAAAATTCTTCTAATTATGTTGAGCCCAATGACCCAAGTTTAACATTTACTACATTCTCTCTACCAAATGGTTTTGCTCTTTATAATGGTTTAAAAAAGCTCTTAATCTAATGATTATAGGTTTAATACGGGTGATGGGAACTAGAGAAAAAAATCTATTTGGATGGATACTTGGTGTGGTAAAAAACCACTTAATTTAGATCCAATTTTGAAACTTTGGATAAGATTGCTTCAAGATAAATATGGTGATAAGGTTTCAAACATTTTGTACAAGGATCGGGAAGGAAGATACAAATGGAAAGAATAACTTTTTACAAGTATACAAGATATTGATGTTAGGAGGAAATTGAGTAGAAATATAACAACTATGATTATTCCAAGTGGACCCAATGATAAATTGATTTAGGGGTTGAATAGCTTAGGATAATACACAAAAAAAAGTGGATATAACGTAAAGCACCAATAAAATGGTAATATCACTAGAATATGGAGAGATACTTGGGATAGCCCAAGTACTCCTAAAGTCTAAATGTTTGTTTGGCTAGTAGATCATAGAAGAATTTTATCTTGGGATAACCCTATGAAAAGAGGTTTTCATGGTCCCTCTCAATGTGTTCTTTGTAAAAAGGAGGAGAGTATATACCATATCTTGAGATATTGCTCAATAGTCTGGAAACTATGGCAATGGATTCTTAATATATTTGGTAAATGCAAGGTGATGAATAGCATAATTGAAGATTGGTTAAAGCAATGGCAGAGCACTTATAAAAGTGAGGTTTTATAGACAATATGAAATATATTAAAATAATACAATACTTTGAACTGTATGGCTAGAAAGGAATACAAGAATATTAAAATTAAAGGAAAGTAGTTTAGAGGTAATGAAAAGGAAGATATGTTTAGCCATAGAGGAGTCTATGTTGGCTTTTGAAGATAAATGCATTGAATAAAGTAAACACGATATCTAAAATAAAATTGCAATATGAAATATATGATAATGGCAATCTATTAAGCATATAAAACTCATCAAAAAATTCAGAACTGGATCATATAAATGCCACTAATAAATGCTCACGAAAATATGATCTTTATTGAATAAAGAACTTCATATTTCAATATGGAGATAGGTGTCCATAATATAGATTTTACAAAAGACTCTTGGTCTTCCTCAAATGACTCTTGATCTTCCTATTCTATGGACACATGTACATGAGGATAACTTCACACATTTACATTGCCAGAATACTTTGCACACTTGTGCATTTATTGCATAAAGTAAATATTTTCATTCTAATCTATTGTTCTTTTCTAATCTAAAGGTGTACTCAAGGTGGTACATTAGCATGAATAAAATATTGTAATATATTCCAACACCCCCATATTAAATTATTTGAGATGATCTATTCTTGAGTTGGACAGCTAATCTCTAAATATTTGGAACTTGTTTCAACCTAGTGTTTTTGTGAATATATTTATCATCTATTCTTCTATAGGTACATACTCCAATTTGATGTGTTAGTTCTAAAAATGATCTTTGATGAAATGACATTGGGCTTCAATATGTTTTGCTCATTCATGTATGAATAATTTTTTTATCAAATTGAACACTCCTTGATTATCACAATGGATTAGAGTTGTGGTCCTTTTTATTCGCATATCTAAAAATATATATTGTAACCATAATGCTTCACAGGTTGTATCTATAACTACACGATATTCTACTTCTATGGATGATTGTGCCACTGTATTTTATTTCTTACTATGCCATGAAATTGTTCCATATCCAACATAGAAAATGTATCCAGGAGTAGATTTTATATCATCAATAGATCCTACATAATCTAAATCTAAGTACATGAAGAACACAAGCTTATACTGAGAGGGGGGTGAACATTATAGAACCCACTTTTTACTTTCTTTCAAACCAATATAAATTAATGTCCTTAATTGCAATAACCAAATATAGCAATGTGCATGAATAACTCAAATAGCAATAGTAAGCAAGAGCACAAGTCACCACACAAAATTTGAGACACAAGATGTAACGTTGTTCCCCCAATGTGGGGTACCCCACAAGATAATCTCCTGATAATATTTCACATAGATCCTTTCTTCTCGAGTAGGCAATCCACTAATTTTATTAGCTAGGCAACACACTAATCTTCTCAGGTAGGCAATCCACTGATCTAATCGGCTAGGCAACACATTGATTTGCTTAGGTAGGCAATACACTAATCTGCTTAGCTAGGAAACACACTGATCTGCTCAGGTAGGCAATACACTGATCTGCTCAACTAGGCAACATAATGATCTGCTCAGGTAGGCAATATATTGATTTGCTCAGCTAGGAAACACATTGATCTGCTCAGCTAGGCAACACACTGATCTTCTAAGCTAGGCACTCCACTAATATGCTCAACAAGCTCACACAGAACTTGTCCAAATCTGCTCAACAAGCTCACATAGAACTTGTCCAAATTTTCTCAACAAGCTCACACAGAACTTGTCCAAATCTTCTCAACAAGCTCACACAGAACTTGTCCAAATTTACTCAATAAGTTCACACATAACTTATCCAAATCTGCTCAACAAGCTCACACATAACTTATCCAAATCTTCTCAACAAGCTCACATAGAACTTGTCCAAACCTGCTCAACAAGTTCACACATAACTTGTCCAAATCTGCTCAACAAGATCACATAGAACTTGTCCAAATCTACTCAACAAGTTCACACAAAACTCGTCCAAATCTTCTCAAAATCCTTCTCAAGGCTCAATAAATCATACTCAAGTAGTACTCAAATATCATCCACAAATATTATGAATGCAAGGCTCAAATATGAACTCAAAAATGAATGGTAATACACTCTTCAAATGATGACAACTATGATCCATAATGATCTCAACTCAAATCAATATCATAGAAGCATAAAGAGAATTGTTAGAGACTAAATATGTTCTATACTCAAATCCAATATCTTTCTCAACTCAAGACAATATCATAGAAGCATAAAGAGAATTTTTAGAGACTCGATATGTTCTATCCTCAAATCTCAATATCAACTTAAATCTAGAATATAGAATAGTTTGTTTCATGGAACTTGAACAACCACTTCACACAATCACTTGACTAGGCTCAAACAACTCTTCTCAACCAACTACCACAATGAGCAACTCTTTCTTACAAACCCTAGTCCAAGAATGTATCAACCAACTCAAATGTTTCCAACAATGCTCAACAACAAATCTCACATAACAATAATAGTCATGTTCTTCTCAAGTTCAAGTTATAACCAATGGGTTTCAACAACAATGCTTATAAAACAATTTTTAACCACAACTCTCAAACTAGAAAACCTTGAAGCATTCAACCAACCACTTTTGAAAAGGAAACCACAATCAATCCTTTTCTCTCCAATGATATTTCATAAATCAACCACCATAATCAATCAATAGGAGAATGTTCCCATACCTTTTATGAAGATGAAGAAACCCCTTTGGAAATCTGCCACACTCAACACACTTTGAAAAAGAACAAAACAACCTTCACTTTGAACCCCTTTATAAAAATAGAAATATATCTTTACATACACCTTATTTCTCCATATAATCTAGTTAATCAAATAACCCTCGAAATAATCTTTCCAATGATATATAATATGGTATACTTATGAAAGAGGAAAACACCAGAAATTTCTCTTTTTATAAAAGTGCAGTTCAACCCTTATATCTTGCCTTCCAAGTAAATAAAAATTTAATCAAACATTATTCCCTTATCATCACCTTATTCCTCCAACATTAGGCAATAATAAAAAATATTCAATAAAATTTTTACTTGCCTCTTAGATGGAATCGAACCCTCATCACTGCCCACTCAACACCACAACCGCGGTGCCAAAGACCACGTGAGCTATATGCTCACATAGGACAGAGAGAAAAAATGCTCCCTATATTTTGCTACCCTTGATCATGCCAAAAATGTGTGTCAAATGCTCTTCTTACACACTCTACAAATATAGAACCCGATGGGAATCGAACGCATGCCCTGTCGTAACCAAAAACTCCATGCTTCCCAAGCTCACCGTTGGACCACGCTGTCACATCGAAGGATTTTAGGGCTTCCATTTTTTGTTCTCTTTGTTTGATGCTTAGTCTTTTGAATTGAAAGCCTTTGCATATATATATGCACCCTTCCTTTAATTTCACATACTTTGGCACCTTTAATTATTAATTTCCTTTTGATGGTGCATGGTTTTTATGACGTCGATGATGATTTTAATTTTAATTTTAAATAATTTAAATTTAAACTAAATATTTAAAATTAAATATCTCCATCACTGGGGCACCTTTTTCAACGAAACAAAAATTCAACCTAGGTTTTAAGAAAACCTATTTCAAATCTGCCATCCATGGTTTTAAATAAAACCTTTTATTTTGTCTACCTTGGTTTTCACAAAAACCCTGTATATATACATGCTTTCCAAAATATCATAAATGTTTATTTATGAAATACTTTGGCCACCAAAACTCAATGTGATCCATGTGACATCAATGATCCATGTGACATCAATGACAACATAAAATACTTCAAATTTTCAACAGTACCCCTAGAGACAAAATTATTTATCATGCTTCATATAAACTAGTCCATAATCTATAGTTTTCTTGACATACTCCAGTATTATTTTTGTAGTTTTCCAATGAATTTCTCTAGGTTCTTGCATGAATCTTGAAATATAGTTTACAACAAACACTAAATCTGGTTGAATGTTTGTTATATATAAAAGACTTCCAATCAACTATCAATAATTTGTAGTTGAGGCTAAATGAGTACCATCAATTTTGGATAATTGAAGTCCTTGTTCCATGGGAGTGTCTTTAGGCTTGCAATTATCCATTTTATATTTCTCCAACAAATTTTTTGCATACTTTGTCTATGTAATTGTAATATTATCTTCATTCTAATGAATCTCTAGACCAAGGCAATAATTCATAAGTCCTAGATCAATCATTTCAAATGCCTTCTCAAGTTCTTTCTTTATCTCACTTATTAGTTTTTTTGAGCTTCCTGTAATTACTATATCATCAACATATACTATGAGAATTATTATATCATTCCCAATTTTTTTTGTATATAAACTTGGATCTAATGTACTTCATTTGAAGTTGTGTTGTAGTAAATAATTATTAATCTTTATGTTCCATGATCTAGGAGCTTGTTTTAATCCATATAAAGAATTTTTTAATTTTTAAACCTTTTGTTCTTGTCCTTTGATAACAAATCCTTCTTGTTGAGACATGAAAACTTCCTCTTATAAATCACCATTGAGAAATGTACTCTTGACATCCATTTTATGAAGTTGCCAACCATGGTGAGGTGCTAAGACACATACTATTCTAATTGTAGTCATTCTAGACATTGGTGAAAATGTTTATTCATATTCAATTCCTTATGTATATGTATATCATTTTGCCACTAGTTGAGCTTTATATTTGTCAAGGGTTCCATAAAATTTATACTTTATGTTATAAATCCATTTGAAACCTACTACTTTCTTTCCTGGAGATAGCTCTACTATATTCCATGTATTGTTCTTTTGTAAAGATAAGTACTCTAATTCAATAGCTAATTTTCATTGAGGGTGATTTAAATCCTAAAGTGTGGTTGTTGGTTCTTTTGTAGCACTAAGTAACCCTCTATTCATTCTACTTTGACTATGATTTTGAGGTCTTGTAGTAGTGAGATCTAGCATTTGCTTCAAATTTGATTCTTTGGGTGTATTCCTAAGCCATATTGGTTCTTTTCTTGGAGGAATTGTAGAAGTTTTTGTATTTATATTTTTGAATTCAATTATCCTTAATATTCTATTTCTATTTCTCCTTGAGATTCTGACCCTGTTTCTTTTGAAAAATCTAATAGAACTTCTGAAGCACTATTTTCTTCTTCAAAATCAACTTTGAATTTTTCATCAAAGACTACATCTCTACTTATATATGCTTTCTTTGTTCCTGGATCAATTATTTTTACCCTACCGATTCCTCATCATAACCTACAAATATACCTGCCATACTTTTTTCATCTGATTTGGTTTGTTTCCGTTTTGGAATATGCATATAAGCTTTGAATCCAAAAATCCTTAATTTTGCAACATTTGGTTTTTGACCTAACCATGCTTCTTCTGGAGTAATATTCTTGGGAATTCTAGTAGGTAATCTATTCTGCAAATATATTTTTTTTTTTACTGCTTCTGCCAAATATTGATTATCAAATTGAGCCTCTTTTATCATACATCTTACCATTTCCATTATAAATATATTCCTTCTCTCTATGATGCCATTTTATTGTGGGGAATATGTTGTAGTAAGTTGTCTTTTTATTCCATTTTCTTTTAGAAATAGATAAAATTCATGTGAATTAAACTCTCCTCATTTGTCTAATCTAAGAGCTTTTATAGTTTTTCTTGATTCCTTTTCTACTTGAAATTTAAATTTTTTGAAACAATTGAACTCTTCTTATTTGTATTCCATGAAGTATACCCACATTTTTCTAGTATGATCATCAATGAATAATTGAAAATACTTATGCCCTCCAATACTTGTAGTATTCATTGGACCACATAGATATGTATATATCAATTCTAGTGGTTGTTGAGATATATATTGATGGATTTCAAAGGGTATTCTATGTTGTTTTCCTACTAAACAATCTGGACAAATTGTAGCTTCCTAGGAAATACTTGGTATTCCTTCAACCATTTGATTTACTAGTATACCACTTCATTTAAGGATTGATGTACTAGTATACCCCATTCATTTATGCCATAATTCCTTTTCCCTTGAAGTTTTAACTGACATAGCCCTATTGGTGGTGGTATCTAGGATAAATAGACTTTCATTATAGGACCATGTAGCTATCACTTTTCTCTATTTGATAATATGGAATTATTTTCTTCCATTGATGATTTTTAATTCTACTATCATATTTTGATCCATGGGTTGCGATACTGAGAGAATATTGGTATTCAATCCTGGAAAATATAATACATTGCTAATTATTCCTTTTCCATCTATTAGATACTATAACATCTTCTATTCATTTTACTTCATAGATCTTGTTGTTTGCTATTGTAACTGGTTTCTCATGTTTTGCTTGCATAAAATAAAATTATGTTTTGTTTCTAGTCATGTGTCTGCTTGCTCCTAAGTCTATATACCAATAATCCATAGTTCTTGATTTTGGAATATGGTTACCTTGAGTCTCTAAATCTCATATATCCTAATTTTGATGTTGAAGTCCTTATATCTCCCAAATTTAATAAATTTAGAAAGTTTAAAAATAATCTTTGCAAGTTTTTTGTATTTCCTATTTGATGTAAAATACCTTATTTCTCCAAACTAAATTATAAATATTTAATTTATTTTATAAATTCAAATGTGCAAATTACAAAACTTCAAAAACAATGTTTTTAATATTCAAAATAGTCTTCAATACTTTGTAAAAGGCTTTAAATTGTAATATACATATTTGTAAGGTTTCAAAAATGCATCTCTCCAATAAAATACTTTTAAAATTTAACCTTAGATAGTATATCCTTTTACACCTTATAACTCCTACTTAGCATAAACTTTAATTCCAAAACATAATAAATATTACCTTTGATATTTTAGACACTCCCACCTTAATGCTATGCTTGGTCTTCCTTTGAAATTGGGAACTCTTCCTCTGGTGAACTTCCTTCAAACTGGTCAAGGTGATTCTTCTCCCTTATGATAAAAGGCTTCACTAATATCAATGCTCTTATGGCTCTTGGATGGTGTCCAACGCTTCCTATTTCTTGTGGCAAGTGTCTCATGCAATGTTATAATGCTCCCCACACTCTATGAGGAATTTGTAACATATTTTTTGACCAAAATTTTGGTGGTCAAAGTTGTAACATTTCCTTTTGTACACTTGGTTGTGCATGTGCTATGCTTTAACAGGACGATGCTACATTATGAACATCTTCTTTCTTGGTGAATGCATGAACTTGAATATTTAGTCTCCTTGATACGTTTTTAATAGCAAAATGTAACCCCTTCTTTGTTGGTTACATTTCCAAAATTGTAGGTGTCTCTTCAATTTCACCAATGATAGCTTTCAAGTGCTCTTCTTTGGTGGCTTCTTTCATGATAGTTTTATTTTGCTTGGTCACTCCTTTGGTGGTTGTTCCACGGTGATCCTTCTTGGCTCGATTGCTCTTTTGGTTTTTTTTCGTCTAGACATTGTTAAGGCGCTTACCCCCCTATATTCTGCTATCACTTTTACACTCTTCAATGGTGCTCAACCTATGCAATTTGGTGTTGATTCCAATGGTGGATTTTACCACACTTTTGGTGATTTCCTTCACCAACGTAATCTACAATATTGGTGTTTTTAAAAACCTTAAATCTACCTAGATTTTGATGACTTTTCAACCTCACTATAACATAGAATAAATCTCCTATTTCTCTTATTATGAAAACAATTTATACTAATATTCTTACTACTCATTTTAAGCTCTTTACAAGATTTAACTCTAGCTGTTATAATATGCATATTTCTACAATAATAATGGTGTGCAATGGTGTTTTTTCCTTAGCTTATAGACACTCTAAAAAGTCCTTTTACTAGCTCTTAATAGATATAAAATTGATGCTATTCAAAACTTATAATAATCACTTTTAAAGTTTCTAAAATAACACTTTGTATATCATCAATTTAACACACCTTTTATCGATTCTTTTGTAGCTCTCCTTAATGATAGCGTGTTGTCCTGAATTTGCAACAATACTCTTTTTCTCTTGTTGTTTTTAGGCTCTTTATCTTGCAGCTATAGTTGCTACCTAAAATCCACTTTCTTGTCCTCAAATGTGTGCTCTCAATATCTAAATTTTGTAGTTGCAAATGCTGCCCTTTTGCTGTCCAAATCTATAGTAGATCTCCTCCTTAGATGTTGCTAAATATACTTATGCATTTTTATTCAAAGCTACTCCAAATTGCAGCTCTATGCTTTGTTTGATCTGTTATCATATGACTTTTCAACTTCTCCTCTAAAAACCAACAAATTCTCTTTTACAAATAAGCCTACAAAAACTCTTTGGTTGTTATTAAATCTCTCAAATTTGTGGCCTCTTCAATCCTTCTTTTTGAAGAACACAAGCTTATACTGAGAGGGGTGGGTGAACAGTATAAGACCTCTTTTTACTTTTCCTTTATACTTCAAAACAATAAAGCAATATATCCAAAGCAACATCAAAACAATGCACAAGATCATCCACAAAGTGACACAACAATTTTGATGTGGTTCATCCACAAAACTTTTCTCTAAAAGTTATCTCAAAGTTCTTTGGGAAACCTTCCCAATTACAATGTTTATGAGCCTCGGATCAAAGGAGAAACCTTCCCCCAATATGAATTTATGAGCCTCTGCTCAAAGGAGATACCTTCCCCTACCTCTGCTCTGGCTGGTGATCCTCTAGAAGACCTCTGCCTCCACTTCCCTTAGCAAATGGAACTCTATCCATAGAAGACACCTATCTTCCTTGCTCTGGCTGGAGACCTCTATCCTCAACTCTATCACCTCAAAGCTGGTCCTCGAATTTGCACTAAACACAGTCCTTCGGTCTAGCACAAATGTCCTCTTCCTCTGTCTTTGATCTGCACCAAACACAGTCCTTCGGTCTTAGCACAAATCAGTCCTCGGGTTCTTCTCATAGAACCAATGCACCTCTGTCCTCAAGTTCTCTAATAGAACTATCAAACTCAGCTTCACAAGTCCTCTGCTAGGACCTGTCCAAATCTGCTCACAAGTCCTCAACAAAACCTGTCCAAAACCTGCTCACAAGTCCCCAATGGAACCTGTCCAAAACCTGCTCACAAGTCCCCAATGGAACCTATCCAAAACCTGCTCACAAGTCCCCAATGGAACCTGTCCAAAACCTGCTCACAAGTTCATCAAGAAAACTTGCTTGGCATGAACCCACAAAGAGAATTGTTAGAGACCCAATGTGATTCATCAACCTCATAGAAGCATAAAGAGAATTGTTAGAGACTCAATATGTTCTATACTTAACTCCCAATCTCAATCTCAACTCAATCTCAATCTCAACAGAATAAGATAGATGTAGTATGCTTTTCTCAAGAACATGAAACACAACCCAACAATTGCCAACCAAGCAATATCTCATATAACAATGATACTCATGTTCTTTCCAACAACCAATATCTTTTCTCAACCAATTAGGGCTTCAAAAACAATGCTCAAAGACAAGGTTTAACCAACATCATTCAACTCAACATTAACCTTGAAGCATTCTACCAATCATCACAAGAAAAGGAAACAAGTAGAAATCCTTTTCCCTCCAAAGATATTTGAACAAAACAGCCACCCACACAATATCACCAAATGCAAAGAATAACTTGTTCAAATCAACTCAATGGAGTAAGCCCAATATCATGAATCAAGTAAAAGCAATAACTTGATCAAACAACCTCTATGGAAGCAACTCAACCATCAACCTCAACACAGACCATCCAAGGGTTTCACCAACTCAAAGCAAGTATCAAGACTCACAACCATAAACCCTAGTGCACAATGCTTCCACTACCTCAAACCAGAATTATGCATTCACCAAAACTCTCATCAATGATAACAATGCATAAGTAGTCTTCAACAAACCAAAAAATAGGATTTACACCCAACCAAGGGAAACCTTGTAGTATACCTTTTCACTCCAATATTATTTCAGGAAATGACATACACCAATCATACTTATAAGAAGAAAGTGCCCATACCTTATTGAAGTGAAGGAACCCCTTTGGAAATCTGCCACAATCACAAAATTCTTTTGCCAATCTTCACAAGGGTTAGTAGATCACAAAATAATCAACATTACTCCACTTTTCAATAATCATCACCAAAGTCTTTAATTGCACAACTTCCTTATCTCTCCTAAAACCACTTGTACCATAAAATAAAATAAATCACAACATTGCATAACCTTATAACTCCCAAAACCACTTATACCATAAAAGTAAAATAAATCACAACATTGCATAACCTTATAACTCCCAAAACCACTTATACCATAAAAGTAAAATAAATCACAACATTGCATAACCTTATAACTCCCAAGCTCTAATTATATAACAATTTGTATTCCTGAACAGCAACTACAACCAATATAAAATAAATGTCACCTTGGTTTTGAACAAACTAAAATTTCCCTGCAGCGATTCAAACCGTAGACCTCACGTTTCGTAGTGTCTTCAAATCAACCAACAACCAACTGCTCTATACTGGCGGATGAGACCAAAGAAGGCAGATAACAATGTTATATTCTTTCTTTGTATCCTTCCAGAAGATAAGCAAGTCTCTATCACTATCGCGTCATCAGAACTACTGTCGTCTTCTGAATCACTGTGTCGTCTGCTTTCGTTAATCACAACAACATTTTCAATTGACATCGGATTCCTTTCTACGTTCTCGATTGCCATGCAATTCAATGTATCTGCATCGTTGTTCACTTATTTTTCTTCATTTTATCATCGAATGAGTGCACTTAGAATTTTATAACATCATCGATCATAGCATAGATATGTCGATTTATTCTGAAACGCTCGTAGTTACAAAATGAGGTCCTCCTCCAATTTGGGTGCTCAAAGAAGGTTTGCGCTGCGTCCGTTATCCAGAGTCGAAAGCATACTCCTTGCGCTGCATCCGTTATCCAAAGTCGAAAGCATACTCCTTGTGGTTTTCGAATGCGTGGGCCCTCAACAAAACATGCTCTCCTTCGCTGGCGCAGACGATGCACGAAAATTGATATCGATTCATTCACACTTTAATGAATTCCATTGCCACCTCTTATATGCACTAAGATGCATTGATTAACACGTCGGCACTTTTAATTTAATTTAATATTTTAATTTAAATTTTAAATAAATAAAATTTAAACTAAATATTTAAAATTAAATATCTTCATCATCGGGGCACCTTTTTCAATGAAACGAAAAGCCAACTTGGGTTTTAAGAAAAACCCATTTCAAATATGTTGCCCATGGTTTTAAATAAAACCTTTTATTTTGTCTGCCTTGGTTTTCACAAAAACCCTTCCTTGAACTTGGATCCTTTTGACATCAAATCGAATGCCTTCAAACGCTTCTTGACATCAATGACAACATCTACACTTGAGCAAAGGCAATGTACCCAAGGTACCCAAAATTGCCAACAATCTCCCCCTTTGTCATTGATGGCAAAACTTTACTAAAAACACATCTTCAAGAGCCAAAACTGAAATCACTCTCTTTGAAGTTTTGCTCCCCCTGACTTGAAGCTTTCCTCTTAACTTTAAGTTCTCCCCCTTACTCATATCTCTCCCCCTTTGTCATCAATGGCAAAGGGCCACCTTTGGGGCTCGAAACTAAGAATGAGCCTCTTAGCTTAGTCCCTCCCCCACCTCCTATTGAGGTGATTAATTCTGGGGTGGGAGTAAAACTCCCATTAGGCATCGATCATCATCGGCGTCTATAACTTCCTTGTCGGGCCTTCTCTTGAACTCTTTGTCCATATTCTTGTTCTTTGTCATTGTTCTTAGCCTGCCTTGATCCTTGGACCTGTTCATGCCACTTGTTCTTGTTCCTGTACCTTGGAATATCAGCTCTACATTGTCTAGCTATGTGACCTTCATTGTTGCACTTGTAACAAGTAACAATGTTATTTCTTTTAGGCATACCTGTTCTTTGAATCCACCGTTCGACCAAACCCCTTTCGACTAACCCTGTTCCTATTATTTGCCTTGCAAAGAATTGCTTTATGCCCAAACCGATTGCAAGAGTAGCAATACCCATAAAATAAATCACCACTTCTAAAACTATTATTTACCTTCTTCACTTGAGCCATGCAATGTACATCCATGTGACCAAACTTGTGACAAGCAAAACATCTGCCTTGAAACTTTCCTTTATTTGACTTCTTAGGTCCTGAAAACTTCTTCTTCTTCTCATTCTGAATTCTATTTTCTGTTTCTATGCATCTATCATTCAAGGACTCATGATCTGAAATACTTTCCTCATTAGAACTCTCTTCCTTTTGGAGTCTCTTACTAGACTCTCCAACTTGTTTCTTGTGAGGCTTAACAAAACCAAGACCTGTTTTATCTATTGTATTTCTTTGACCTTTGATAAGAGATTTAACCTTTTTGGAGCTTTCTTGAAACTTGTATAGCTTATCCTTGTACTCTTTATTTTCCTCTTTCAACGAAGCCATTTTCTGTTCTAATTCACTATACTCAAGCACCTTAGATTCTAACTCATTCTTGAGTTCTTGTGCCTTAGCCATAGAGACGTCAAGACTTTCTATAAGTTCATCTCTCTCCATACAACATTCATCTAACTTATCCTTGAGTCTAGCATTCTTCTTTCTTTCCTTTTTCAAAGCACTAAGAGCACTAATAAGTTCACCTTTAAGATCTACTTCACTTTCCTCTATATGTTTGCTTTTTGAATCATCAAGGCCTTTTTCAGATTTCTTATCACTAGAGGTGCTACCCTTTTCAAAAACCATACATGCATCTTCCTTATCATTTTCTGAAGCGTCCTCATACATACTAGCAACCAAATCATTATTTGTGCAATCATTCTCAAGGTGACCAAAATTTCAACATCTAAGACATTTCATGATAATGAATCTATGTTTTGGTTCTTCCTCTTTTTCGGATATGAACAACATCTCATTTTCATTATCACTTGAAGAACTTTCACTATCACTACTAGAACACTTACTTGCTTTGTCTAGGTAGAAGCTCTTCTTGTGCTTGTGAGAATACCTCTTTCCTTTATTGTTGTGCTCATCTTTGTTCTTCCTTTGATGCCTATGCCTTTCAGAATCCTTGCTCTTACAATCCTGTTTATCTTCACCAATTTTGAACGGATCATCTTCATCTTCACTGCTACTAAACCCATGGCAATGATGATCATTGTGATCGAGTTGACCACAAACAAAACATTCTCTTACTTGTGAGCAATCAGCTGCAAAGTGACCGGTCTTCCCACATCCGATGCAAAACTTTATTAATCTAGCTTGTTCTCCACTGTTTGATTCATCTCTTGAATCTATTTCCATTCCCAAAGCAGCAACATTGAGATCATCTTCATTTTCTTTCATGACCTTGTGAGATTTCTTTTTCTTGTGTCTAATGGTTTTGCTTTTGCCTTTCCTTGCCATTTGTGTTCTTGTAAGATCTTCCTTCAAGTTGTTAAAATTTTTGAAGGCACCGGCTCTGATACCAATTGAAGAACACAAGCTTATACTGAGAGGGGGGGTGAACATTATAAGACCTCTTTTTACTTTTCCTTTATACTTCAAAACAATAAAGCAATATCAAAAAAATGCACAAGATCATCCACAAAGTGACACAACAATTTTGATGTGGTTCATCCACAAAACTTTTCTCTAAAAGTTATCTCAAAGTTCTTTGGAAAACCTTCCCAATTACAATGTTTATGAGCCTCGGCTCAAAGGAGAAACCTTCCCCCAATCTGAATTTATGAGCCTTTGCTCAAAGGAGATACCTTCCCCTACCTCTTCTCTAGATGGTGATCCTCTAGAAGACCTCTGCCTCCGCTGCCCTTAGCAAATGGAACTCTATCCATAGAAGACACCTGTCTTCCTTGCTCTGGCTGGAGACCTATGTCCTCAACTCTATCACCTCAAATTTGGTCCTCGAATTTGCACTAAACACAGTCCTTCGATCTAGCACAAATGTCCTCTTCCTCTATCTTTGATCTACACCAAACATAGTCCTTCGGTCTGGCACAAATCAGTCCTCAAGTTCTTCTCATAGAACCAATGCACCTCTGTCCTCAAGTTCTCTAATAGAACTATCAAACTCAGCTTCACAAGTCCTCTACTAGGACCTATCCAAATCGGCTCACAAGTCCCCAATGAAACCTATCCAAAACTTGCTCACAAGTCCCCAATGGTACCTATCCAAAACCTCCCAAGCCCAACCCCAAAATGCACAAGCCCAAGTACGCCAAAACCCTCACAAGTCCTCAATAGAACCTTTCCAAAACCTGCTCACAAGTCCCCAATGGTACCTGTCCAAAACCTACTCACAATTTCATCAAGAAAACTTGCTTGGCATGAACCCACAAAGAGAATTGTTAGAGACCCAATGTTATTCATCAACCTCATAGAAGCATAAAGAGAATTGTTAGAGACTCAATATGTTCTATACTTAACTCCCAATATCAATCTCAACTCAATCTCAATCTCAACAGAATAAGATAGATGTAGTATGCTTTTCTCAAGAACATGAAACACAACCCAACAATTGCCAACCAAGAAATATCTCATATAACAATGATACTCATGTTCTTTCCAACAACCAATATCTTTTCTCAACCAATTAGGGCTTCAACAACAATGCTCAAAGACAAGGTTTAACCAACATCATTCAACTCAACATTAACCTTGAAGCATTCTACCAATCATCACAAGAAAAGGAAACAAGTAGAAATCCTTTTCCCTCCAAAGATATTTGAACAAAATAGCCACCCACACAATATCACCAAATGCAAAGAATAACTTGTTCAAATCAACTCAATGGAGTAAGCCCAATATCATGAATCAAGTAAAAGCAATAACTTGATCAAACAACCTCTATGGAAGCAACTCAACCATCAACCTCAACACAACCATCCAAGGGTTTCACCAACTCAAAGAAAGTATCAAGACTCACAACCATAAACCCTAGTGCACAATGCTTCCACTACCTCAAACCAGAATTATGCATTCACCAAAACTCTCATCAATGATAACAATGCATAAGTAGTCTTCAACAAACCAGAAAATAGGATTCACACCCAACCAAGGGAAACCTTGTAGTATACCTTTTCACTCCAATATTATTTCAGGAAATGACATACACAAATCATACTCATAAGAGGAAAGTGCCCATACCTTATTGAAGTGAAGGAACCCCTTTGGAAATCTGCCACAATCACAAAATTCTTTTGCCAATCTTCACAAGGGTTAGTAGATCACAAAATAATCAACATTACTCCACTTTTCAATAATCATCACCAAAGTATTTAATTGCACAACTTCCTTATCTCTCCTAAAACCACTTGTACCATAAAATAAAATAAATCACAACATTGCATAACCTTATAACTCCCAAAACCACTTATACCATAAAAGTAAAATAAATCACAACATTGCATAACCTTATAACTCCCAAAACCACTTATACCATAAAAGTAAAATAAATCACAACATTGCATAACCTTATAACTCCCAAACTCTAATTATATAACAATTTGTATTCCTGAACAGCAACTACAACCAATATAAAATAAATGTCACCTTGGTTTTGAACAAACTAAAATTTCCCTGCAGCGATTCAAACCGTAGACCTCACGTTTCGTAGTGTCTTCAAATCAACCAACAACCAACTGCTCTATACTGGCGGATGAGACCAAAGAAGGCAGATAACAATGTTATATTCTTTCTTTGTATCCTTCCAGAAGATAAGCAAATCTCTATCACTATTGCGTCATCAGAACTACTGCCATCTTCTGAATCACTGTGTCGTCTGCTTTCGTTAATCACAACAACATTTTCAATTATCAGATTCCTTTATGCGTTCTCGATTGCCATGCAATTCAATGTATCTACATCATTGTTCACTTATTTTTATTCATTTTATCATCGAATGAGTGCACTTAGAATTTTATAACATCATCGATCATAGCATAGTTATGTCGATTTATTCTGAAACGCTCGTAGTTACAAAATGAGGTCCTCCTCCAATTTGGGTGCTCAAAGAAGGTTTGCTCTACGTCCGTTATCCAGAGTCAAAAGCATACTCCTTTCCCTGCGTTCGTTATCCAAAGATGAAAGCATACTCCTTGTGGTTTTCGAATGCGTGGGCCCTCAAAAAAACATTCTCTCCTTCACTGGCACAGACGATGCACGGAAATTGATATCGATTCATTCACACTTTAATGAATTCCATTGCCACCTTTTATATGCACTAAGATGCATTGATTAACACGTCGACACTTTTAATTTAATTTAATATTTTAATTTAAAATTTAAATTAAATAAAATTTAAACTAAATATTTAAAATTAAATATCTTCATCACCGGGGCACCTTTTTCAATGAAACGAAAATCCAACTTGGGTTTTAAGAAAAACCCATTTCAAATCTATTTCCCATGGTTTTAAATAAAACCTTTTATTTTGTCTGCCTTGGTTTTCACAAAAACCCTTCCTTGAACTTGGATCCTTTTGACATCAAATCAAATTCCTTCAAATGCTTCTTGACATCAATGACAACATCTATACTTGAGCAAAGGCAATGTACCCAAGGTACCCAAAATTGCCAACACTTTTTTCTTCAATATTCTTGTCAAATTTTGACTTCAAATATGATCTTGTTCATTGTCTTCTTCCTCAATAATATGAATGTCTTGAGATCTTTAAAACTTCTCAAAATTTGGCAAATTTCTTGCCAAATATTTTTCCTTTTTGGGCTTGTCGAATGGTGATAATTATCCCAACTTCCTTTTATCAGGAGCTTTTCCTGCTTGTAATATTTTGACATGAACTTTTCTTCAACAGTCCTTCAGTGCCCACTACTTCTATAAAATAATCCCTTGTGTCTTTGATACTATTTTTGGATTTTGAAGCTAAATGCATAGAATAAAGTAATCACAAGATCTAAAATAAAGTTACAATATGAAATATATGATAATGGCAATCTATTAAGCATATAAAACTCATAAAAAACTTTAGAACTGAATCCTATAAATGTTACTAATAAATGCTCACAAAAATATGATCTTTATTGAATAAAGAACTTCATATTTCAATATGGAGATAGGTGTCCATAATATAGATTTTACAAAAGACTCTTGGTCTTCCTCAAATGACTCTTGATCTTCCTATTCTATGGACACATGTGCATGAGGATAACTATGCACATTTACATTGCCAGAATACTTTGCACACTTGTGCATTTATTAAAAAAATTAAATATTTTCATTATTTTCTATGATGCTTTCCTAATATAATGTGTACTCAAGGTGGTACATTAGCATAAATAAAATAATATCATATATTCTAATAGTCTACACCAACCCTATCAAATCACCCAGTCCCTAATCTAGAAGTAGAGAGCCTTGATATATGGATCCAAGTCATTAAATGAAATTATGATGTTGGATACAAGAGAAGCAAAAAGAAGGTAAAGAATATATAGTAGAAACCACCAGATGTGAAGTTGAATAATGTTGATTAAATTAATTTTTTATGGAGATCTAAATAAAATCTTAGACCAATAATAGGAAGAGGAATAATTAGAAATAACAGAAGAGAGCTTTTGTCTCACTACTCTTTCAATAGTGGATTAAGACAAATAATGAAGCTAAATCTCAGGTAACTTTAAAAGGGTTAAAAATACATAAAAAAATAAAATGGAATAGAGTATGTATGGAAGGTGCTTCTCTCATAGTAATAAATTAATTTTATAAAAGTAAAGGTTCCATGGAACATATAAGAGATAATTGCAGAAATTTAAGATCTTGCTAAAGAGTTTGAAGAAATCAAGTTTACACATACATTAAGTGAAGGAAAAAATGTGCAGCTAGGCTAACCAATAGAGGCATTTTGATTGAGGATAATGAAGTTAAATTCTCCTTTCTATGGTTAGAGGAAGTAGTAAGTTTAGCTAAATCTGACAAGAAAATATTGACTGCTTGAATCAAATAATGATTAAGATTTACTTTAATGTTTTCCATTACTAATATCTATTTTATTTTATAATAATAATGTGTTTTCATATATTCTGTTTATTATAATTTTTGTGGTTGCGCTTTTGTTTCAAGAAGGAAACTAGCAATCTAGATTTGGTAAAGCAAACTATAATAGTGTGATGTTTTAGAAATATTACTCTACTAAGATGCAATGCATGGATAGTAGAGGTGAATTTTTGGAATGGTGAATGTTTCTATAGAAAAATATCGAAAAGGATGTTGAATTATGAAATGTTTGTATTCATACAGAAAATTGAAAAGATCTATAAAATGAAAATCAAGAATTCAAATATTTTATGTAAAATGATGTAGATTTCTAGCTATAGCATCTCAATTGAGATGAGAAGTGTATCTATTTGTAAACTCTCAAGATCTAAAGAAGAGAGTTATAATTTTTCAAGGGTAGGGGACCCGAGTATAATCCCTTATTATCCAAACAAAAAATATTGTAGCCCTCCATAGAACATTATTCCAAAAATGATAAAAAACTATAGAAGTATTAGAAAAAAAAATTATACTAGTAAAGAAGCACAAATTTACCTTATTGAACCCTTGTAGAATCATTAAGTTAGTGTCTCTTGGAGATTTTAGTATAGATGAAACCTTTGAAGAAAAAGAAAAATTATGGTATTGAAAAATATAATTATATTGGAAAGAATTTTTTTAATAGTTATTAAAAAAAAGGAAAAGAGCCTCCTTGGGTCTTACCCGAAAGTGGCATCCCTTTTGGGATGTTTTCCAAAAAAAAAAAGGAAAATAATTAGAGGAAAGAAATAGAAATTTTAAAATTTGTGAGAAAAAAAAAGAATATTAAACAAAAAAATAATAAATGAAAAATATGACTAGGCTCACCTAGGGTATCAAACATTTAAGGACCTACATGCACCATATTTAAAGTGGAGTTATTGGATGCTTTGACTCCATACATTCCCCTATGTAAAGGGCGCACCAAGTTTTGAACTCTAGTCGATAATGCAAGCACGAGCACCTTGTTGAACCAGAGAATCATCATAACTTCTAATTTAATGTTGTGTCCAAATTCTAGTTTTATAAAAGTTGGAAGTAATGGGCAATGGCTCCTCCCAACATCCAAATTGAGGTCAAAACCCCACTATCTTAGATGAATAATCCTATGATAACCTATACTAATTGCCTGAAAAGTAATGTGTGGAAAATAAAAATACATAAAATATTAATGGTGCAATTGATCCAAGTAAAATATGATGTTAACCATAGTGAGGAAGTGCATGTGTTCAATCAACACATGATAATTAAAATAACATAAATATTTTTCCTTTTATTAAGTATAAAAATACTAAGTGATAAGTGGGTGAAAGGGCTATGCCCAATCACCATGCACTTGGAAAACCAAGAGGGTAGTACCACTAATGGAATGAAAAGGACTTGTCAATTTCGTAATAGTCTCATGAGATACAAAGCATAGTGTGTTTTTTATAGATTGTAGCTCTAAATTATTAATGTCAAAATATGGTCACAATGGAGGCAATGGCTCCTATTAAAGGTAGGATCTTGCCCTTGAGTTACCTAGTGTGAGAAACTATTACTTCTAGTAAAATAAAATATTTGGTGTCATATATTACAAAGTGATACACTTTAGATGTTATATACCTCTAAATATTTTCTAATAGGATTAGAAGGCTTCCAAAAAGATTTAATGCACCACTACATGTTAAAATATCACTCTCAAAATATTATCCTCAAGATCCATGCATTTATTTTTACCTCTCTACTAGTTGGTAAATGATTTTATCTAGAAGACTTAATCACTTCACTTTGCTAGAGAATTGCTAGCTAACCTCGAGTAATTTTATTCTGTGAGCCCATTTGACCACTTTGTGATCAAAAAAATCCTAAACCAATAAACACTTGAGCTATAGATAAATTCTATAGGTTTTTGAAAGACATTGGTTATTTGGTTTCACTATTTTACACTCTTTCAAAATTGTAAATTCCAAGGTATTCTTAAGGTATTAATTTTTTGGTGATTTCATGGGATGCCAAGTGAAATTAGGAAGATATCCTAAATCCTACACTTATCCTTGGGCATGGAGTTTACAATTTTGGGATCCTCTTATAATTATCAAAAAATAGGTCCTTCTACTCTACTTTTTATGGTAGTAGCCCCTATAGCTTCTATCATTCCTCATCACCTAGTAGATAAATGGGTGCATGTCCTTGGCCTCTCCTATAAGTTATCCATAAGTATTATCTAATACCTCATCTTGTTTCCCCATTAGCTCTTGAAGTTTAGCATATATAGGCTACAATTCCTTATACATTTCAATTGCATCCCCCTCATTGGCTTAATCCTTTTCTTCCTCAAACATGGCATTGGTAATATCATCATTGATGATTTTCAATCGTGGGTTGAAGATGTCTAGAAATTTGACAATAACTAACCCCCAAATTTCCTTGACCCTTTCGTAGAGATGCTAGAGTATTTTTGAAATTTTGTATATCTCTTTGGGTATCTAAGATCTTCTTAAGGTTTTCTAAATAGATTTTTTCTATCCATATCTAGTTGTTATACCTGTGATGTTGATATAGAGGATAGAAATTTCAATAATTCCTAGTATTATTTCCTAGCAACCAATTGTTCTTCCATTTAATGGTTTTTTTTACTTTTCTTAGGTTATGCTTTACATAGTCTATAGAAAGGAAGTATTCCTATGTATTCTCCACTTCTATTCTAATATTGTCCCAAATGGACTTGACTCATTGGGTGTCAAAATCCTTCTTGTGGTCTCTAGTTGCTCACTTTGGCTTTAAAGTTATTATCTCTTCAATTATTTGATCTCTATCATGTAGGGCTTCTTGGAGTTGCTCAATATGGATTTGCCCTTGTACAAGTTGATACAAGAGATCCTCCAACTATTTTATGTTCTATTTAGCCCCAACAAGTTGGGATTTAAGGTCCTCAAATTGCTTATTTAGGTGATATATTTCTAAGGCATTTTTTTTAGGGTCTCATTTTCTAATTAGAACTATTCTTTCTATCCCTTGAGTTATGCCACTTTAGCTTCAAGATATTGTTTTTCATTAGTGCTTTATCCTCAATTACTAGTGAGATGAATTTCATTTCCACATTGATTGATTATTGGTTTATGATCTGGATCATTTGATGTGGGTTTTTATGGCTTAGATCCAACTCTACACATATATTAGTTGTCAATATGGGACATTACTATCTTAGATGGTTTAAATTCCTAGGTATTCATGATATAGACTATACTCCCAATCCTTTCCATCTGACTTCATCATAATTTGAGCCTTGAAGGTTTTATTCTTTAACCTCTTGTACTCGTTGTTTCATTTCTTCTCTTCAGTATGTCAAATGCCTTTTTAATATCTATCTCCTCTAGTTTGTAGAATTGTTTTAAAACCAAGGCCTAAATTGGACTTGAAACTATGCTAATTTATGAGAGTATTTATGTAGACTTAGTCACTACTAGGGTAGGTAAATATGCCATGTGAAGGAGTTGCCTCACCTAGGATGGTGGATGACATGTTAACATGATTGTTGGAGAAAATTAGGTGGAAATGGAGGTGAATGTGATGGATATGGGAGGGGTTTACCCCAATGAAATTTGCACCAGTGCTTTCATGAGTAAGGACACCATTGTTGAGGATGTGGATGATAGTGAAGGATATGTGGCATATGGTACCAATGATTTTATGGTGTGTGTTTGTATGGATGGACATGGGAATAAGATGATAAGTGTCATATTAGGTGTAGCAGAGACAGTTGGAGTTAGAGTACCTCTAGAAGAACTATAAATTGCATTGAAAAAGGGTGATAGAATTATAGTAGAAGGGTTGGAAAGAGAAGAAATGATAATAGAAGAAGAAAATATAGCAAAATAAACAAAAGTAGTGGAGGATGGAAGTACGTGTGAATGCATGTAGTGGTGGCCATGATATTGGATGTTCCCAACACTATAGGGGAACCTCCTTAAGGGATTTTCCCATCCTCGAGCTAAATTATTTGAATTAAGGGATTTCCCCATCCTCTAGGAACGTTATTTGAGTTTACTACACTTTCTATATTAATTCTACCTTGCCAAACATGAACTCATATATATGAAATCCCTTGGCACGCTTGGGATACTTGTGATCCCAATGGTAGATAATTGGTTGTCAAATGAGCTATCTTTGGTTGGTCTTTTCAATGTGCCCATCTCATAGCATATATTCTACTATGCCAATATTTGTATATCAATATAACCTAATCTCTTCAAGAACCCTATATTTTGATGATTCATTTTAATGTCTATGGTTTAAAATGCATGTCATTTGGGTGGGTTGTTGTACTATCTATAGACTTCATCTTTATACCCATGTGCACTCCCTAATATGGTAAGAGCTAATTCTTCACTCAAATTGGACTCCTTCTAAATACTATATATTTTCTTATGAGCAAAGAAGGTGTCCAACCTCTTAGCCTTAAGTGTACATATAAAATATCCTATTGGATCATATGATCATTTGTCTCTGAGTTGCTTGACCCTCATGTCGCTTAGTTTCTCTTTAATAACCAAGCTAAACACTTGTAGCTTTGAAGTGATCTTCATGATGTGTTACTTGAGTGAGTAGAATTTTTCCTTATTTTACCTTTTGAAGTACGTTAAGTCCACAGTCTAGTTGCCTCACATATTCTAGATTGAACATGTAATCCAAAATGTATGCAAGCAACTTAAAAGGCATAGATAAAAAACTATAGACGTATATAAATGACATGGTCCTCCACAAGGAGAAGTCTCCCTTTGGATGTTCTATATATTTCAACAATTATTAAACCCCATAAAATAGTCTCGGTGCCTTGCCTTTGAACTAATGAGGCCTAAAATTACCTCATCTTACAAATATTTTTAAGTTGTTACTACCTCCTATTCAGAACATGTGTATGCTAAATGTGAAATTTTATATATTTTATTATGGTATTTTTATTGAATAAGAATGAAAAGGTGAATTGCATTTCTACGTTAGTTTAGAATGGTTTTTGTATTTCTAATGGTAGTTTTAACTAATATTCTAGAATTGCATAGTACTCAAGATTGCACTAGTACCTCAAACAGCACGGGAATGAGATGCGTACCAATACTTGTTGTTGGTCGTGATATTTTTGACAAAGATGACCTCTTCTCCTGCACCTTGGAATGACACCAGCAATTCTCATAAAAATATGTTCGTGTCTATGGTGTTGCACGAGTGGCGATGAAGGAGCTGCTTCAGTGGAGAACACTGTGCCTAGGTGGAGTTCTGCATTCAAAAGGTTTGCCATTGTTATAATTTCTATTTATATAATTTTTTCATGTATTGCACACTCCAGCCCCCATCTCATTACATCCTACAAATGGCTCCACATCTCATTACATCCTAAAAATGGATCCACATCTCATTACATCCTACAAAAGGCTCCAAAATACCTTTATCTCCTCTCCTTCTCAGCCAGGACCCTAAAGGATAATTATTATTTTACCTTAACACACTACACGTCAAATATCTTCGATCCAAATAGAAGAACAATGAAATGTATGTAAAGATGTTATTTCTGTACTTCTTGTCCAAGCATGGATCTACATGTCGTAGCAAGGCACATCAGCATTAGGGGTCCTCATAACCATTGATTATGGAGAAAGGACGGTTATGATAAGAGCACCGAGCCTTCAAGCCCAAAAATCCTTGCTAAAAAAACATACAGCAGCTCAAAAAATGGTAATCTCGACTAAAAATATATATACAACAACAGTTACAGGTTTTGGAGAGCATGCATCCAAAAAAATAGCACTACCCCTTCTCTTAAGCCACAACGTCAGTTAGAAGGACAAAGGCATGTCGGCTAGTCAAATACTGGGCTTTCTCCATCAAGAAAATATCTGCATCAACGACCACCTTATGACTTTTCTTCCTGACCTGGAATCTAACTCCGTTGGGCGATGCTCAATCGGGCGGTGAACCCATGGATGACCTCACTATAAGAATAAAGCATTTCCATAGATATGGACTTTAACCATAGATGCGTACTAGTGCTCATTTTTGGCATGATATGCTCGCATTTTTAAGAATGAGCAGTGGTTCGAAGCACATTCCTAAGTATATTTTGGAGCATTTCCTATGCTCCAGAGAAATATGACTCGCATGAAGAATGCACTAGAGAGGGAGAAGGTAGCCAAAAGGGATGGATCATGTGGATATTCAATAGCATGGAAGAATAGGGTCCAGAGCAAACAAGTGTGGATCCCAACAGATCAATTGGTAAAAAGATCTAATGACTAACACCATGATAATCATGTTGATAAATGGTTGGATCTAGAATTTAACCAAAATAAGACCACAATTACCAAAGACACCTATAGTTTCCTCTTTCCACTTTATAAGTTGTTATTCCAATGACACATTATTGTTGTTCCTCCGAAATTTGACCAATGAGTAGACATGATCAATGTTTTTTGAACCAACTTAACAAACTATAAGGTAGTTTTTGGAGATTTTTTTTTTTTTTGGTAATTTTAAGAAAGAGGGTTTTGAGGGGAAACCCACAATCATACACAACAACTCCCAATGGGATAGAAATACAAATACAACCCAACAAAAATATCCAAAAGGATATTAGCAACACCACCTCAAAGGGGAAAAACTTCCAACCGCACCAATCAAGAACAAAGTGCAATCACATCCAAGGTGTCGAAAATTCGAGAGGATGCGAAGAAACTGTTGGTCATCAAATCCGCACAGAAAGGACTTTCGATGGGTTTGCGCACCCTGGACCTGCGACCAACATTGAAATTTTGAGAGGAAGAGATGCCCCTCATGCCAATCTTCGGAGAAAGGTCGGCTCCTATACTAATCTACTTTTGGGGTTTGAGATAAGAGTGCAGGAAAGAGATAAAAGGAGTTCGGGTTAGAAAAAGAAATAAAAAGGGTAAGGGCTAGAGATTTATGATTCAAGGTGGGGAAGAACAGGAAGCATGATCACTCACTAATAACTCGAATAGTAGCAAATAACACCAATAATAGATGAAATAAACACAGTGTCGACCTTCCTATGTATCCTCTGGACGGGTTCGCAGGGTTCTCCTCTCTCTCTCACTGGAATTCAGGGTTCAGAGTAACAACGATCAAGACGAGGGAATAACAGAAACCTCGATCCACCAAGCAGCATAAAAGAAAGCAACAGGGACATTTTTCCTCTCCTATGTATCCTTCAGGGTGAATTTCAGGGTACAGTCCCCAATCGCACACCGGATTCAGGATTCAGAGTCTCAGTATACAAGTGCAGACAGTCAAAAGAATTAAGCACAGAAGGCAACATAAAAGAGAGAAATGGAGTACAAAAATCTTAAGTATTAGACATAGGACATCAAGTTATAGCAGCTTTCTAGCAAAAACTCCCCCCCTATCTACATTACATGCCTAGGTTTTTATAGAGGACCCGACCCTTTGATTCATTATTATAAAAACGGTGGAGTACACCTTCGGGCTCTGAGAAATCGACTCCTTGTGGTTGCTGCGACTGAGTTTTCAAATCGGTTACCAAAACTAGCAACTATGACTAGGTCAACCATGGAAAGATTCATTTAATGCACCGCTCGAGTGTCCCTGGCTTCTAGATGTTGTGCTTGAGTGATCGCTATGCTTATTGAGTTTTACTTCGAGGACTGTTACATCCCTTTCATTTGCCTAGAATGGTCAGCGAACTTATCAGGAAAGAAAGGGGTATTTATAAGGGGATTTTGATCACCTTAGGAAGTTGCCCACCTTGGAACATGGGCCTGGAAGGTGCTTTGCTACATATCTGCCTCACCAAATCCTTGGGCCGAAGTAGATTCTCCTTGATTTGTTCTTCGCAAAATAAGGCTTCGCAGAAACTACTTCGGGGAAGTTGACTGCCAAGTGGGTTTCATTTTTGAAATGGGGCTCTTTGTCCTTTGTTGGCGAAACTACTTCGGTTGGAAAATGTTTTGGCCCGACTCCTTCTCAAAACTACGATTTGGGGAATATCCTCCAGAAGCATTTCTCTATTTCCAACACATTGTCATTTTCCTTCAGGCACCACTGCTTCAGGTGAAAACTGGCCGAAGTAGGTGTCAAAAATACTTCGGGCCTGAAGTAGTTTCCTTGCCTTGGCTGATTTGGATTATGCTCTCCTCCTTCGGTGAAGTCGTTTGGATGTTGCTTCGCAAAACTTCCACCCGAAGCGGCTGTTGAAAATGCTTCGGGTGCGAAGCGTTATCTTTGTATTTTCTTCGGTGAAATTACTTCGCAAGGTTTTCGCCCAAAGTGGTGATTTGAAGTGCTTCGGGCCCGAAGCTCTTTCCATATTCTCCTTCTTTTCCTTCGACGAAGCTATTTTCCTTAGTCTGTTTGGTCGCGAAGCTCTCTCTTCTTCATTTTATAAAAGGGTGATAGGGAGAATCAAAATTGCTGTAACTTAAAATAAAAGAAAAAATATCAACAAGGAAATATTATACAAAATTCTACTATCTTCTACCCCTTATATAATGTGACAAAAAGTGTCAACATTCTTGGCAGCTCATGGGATGACGAACTTGCCTCGACAGAAGAACCCTTTAGCCCTGATCCATTGGGCTACAGAGTCACTAGTCTTCCCCAGACCCTGCTTCTGCGGTCTGTCCCTCCTCTTGCTCCTCTTCTCCTTCTTCTTCTTCCTCCTTCGGCGCGGCTTCTGGATGAGGTGATGGTTCGAGGCGATCACGAATGTGTTTCATCGTTCTTCGAACATGAGTCTAGGCACTCTTTTGGAATGGTTCTTGATCTTGTAGTGCCTTAACCAAAATGCAAAATTGATCAATTTGCCCAATGTCAGCATGTTTTGCCCTGATGAATAAATCATTTAGGCATGCGACCATCTTGCAGTACCTCAAGATGAAGTTGGTCACCTGCCCCTCTGAGATTGGCTCCACCCACCCGTCTATCTCTGAGACATCGCCCTCGAACCAGAGCCAGACTGGCTTGAGGTCATCTTTAGTCAGAAGGTTCCCGTCATTGTTTGTGAAACTCGAGAAACCCAAGGAAGAAAGGTCCTAAAAATAATTCATTGAGGCGCGCTGCTCATTGTCAAAGATGTCTTGGAGGCTTCTCGCCTTTTGAGCTTTTCACACCTTGGATAAGAAGGCATGAACTGTGGCCTGAGCCATGGACAAATATCTAGCCATCCGAGTCATCGCAGCGACCTGCAAGTCTTGATATTTTGTATTTTGGACGTCGAAGGCTAACTTGAGCCGACGCTTGGCTTTCTGCGTGACTTCATCGATGATTGGCCCTCCTTCGACAATAGTGTGCTGGGCTTTGGTGATGAAGGTTAGTATTGTGAGGGCGTTGAAACATCGAGACCTAAAATTCTTGAGCAAGTGGACGCGAATCTCCTTGATTTTGATCCTATCAAATACCGTCAGGTCTTCCTTCTCGTGCAGCTGGGCTTGCATTTGTGTAATTCTTTCTTCCATCTCTTTGGCCTTTAGATCGCTTTCACCCTATTTCTGTGCTTGGCTCTTGGCTGTAGACTAGAGTTGTTGAACCTGCTATTTTAGGGTGCGCATTTCCTTTTTCATGACCTTGCACTTCTCCTCGGCCTTCGCCAACTTGGAGCGAACCCTCGCCAGATCTTCTTCTAGCTTAACATTGGCGGCCTCAGCTTCGATCCTGTGCTAGTTGGTGATGACTGCATGGGCTCTAAAGGTCTCAATTCGGACATGCATGGATGCCAATTCATTGTCTACATTTAGATGCACCAGGTCCTTAGGTGTTTCCTGGTAATCATAGTCCGCTGGAGTCATTTCATCCAGGGGTTTCTGCACCTTAGGGACCTTCTTGATCTTGTACATATTTTTGTCTTTCAAATCAAACACGGTGCATTTTTCAACTTGAGCCGTCACTCGCCCTCTTTCCTTTCTCACCTCCTTCAAGATTTTGTCGGTATTCTACCAAGCTTGGAGTAGCTTCTCGGCAAGGGGGCGTTCCTTGATCAAAGACATATCTGACTCAAACAAGGTTGGGTCACCAGCCAAAGGAGTGAACAAATACAGGGAATGGATGGGGGAAGCCTTGCCAGATAGTTCGACGGTGGGTGTAGCAGGCATTTCGACAATGGCGGCCACATCATGCGATACGAGGGATTGGATGGTGGGACTCGGTGTTGAAGCGATACCTTCTCTTCTACTAAAAATCAAGGGGGTGGCAGCGCGAGTGGGCGAAGTGACTTCAATGGACTTATCCTAGCTAGGATCGTGGGATGGACTTGGACTAGTCATGGGTGACATGTGATGGGGCGATGGGCTACGTAGGGGAGACTGTTGAGAACTCTCGATCATGGTCGCAGGGGGTATGGGTGAGTCTTGAGCAAGGGGTGGAGAATGCGTACATGAGTGCCTTCCTAGCATTATTGTAGTGGTGGCTTCTGGTGCAGCCGCATCTTGTTCTTCTTTTGCTTCGACATCACCAACCTCCATGGTTTTTGCCTTAACATCCCCTTCGGATTGGAGGAGTTCCTCCACATTGATGAAATTGATATCCAGGACGGTTGTGGTGCTTGGTGGCGTGGCACTCTCAATAATTGCTTCGGATGGACCCGATGTAGGTTGCCTAGTGGAAGGGCTCAAAAACCCTGTGCGAAGGTGCTTTGGATGGCTTGGAGGCACTTGCACTGATTTTGGCTTCTTTCTCTTTGTCCTCACCAACGGCTGTTCAGACTCTTCAAAACTCGTGTCTTGGCCTCCTATAGGTACTGGAGGTGGCCTCTATGGTGTGGCTTTGGCCCTCTTCCCTTTCTTTGGTTTCGAAGTAGTTTCCTTCCTTTTTAGGCTTTTTCCCGAACCTGGGATAGCTGGAGGAATGAGGTTGGGGAAGGACAGAGGATTCCATGTCCCGACATTGGCCTCATAGATCGCTATAAATTATTTGTTAGATGACAAAAGATCATAAGAATTTGTCTTCCAGCGATGGACTCTCATTATCCACCACTCTCTTAATTGGGCCATGTCCCAATATTTCATTGCTTCCTTCAAATCCTCTTTTGCCTTCTTCTAGAAGGTAGAGTTGGGGCTCGGGAGAGGGTGCCGAACTGGGTCATATGTGACCTCCATCGGGTAGAATTCATGCCAGGGAGGTAGCGTTTCCATTTTCTCCAAATGCCACTCCAGATAGAGCCTCTGCTCCACAATTTCTAGATAGGGGCAAGCATGGAAGTTCTTGAATCGAAGATGATCCCTCATTACCCCCAAGGGGTCATAGAGCCATTGTTGAGGAAGCTGGACTAGGCCAAAATTGGTGAGCTTCTCCTCCAAGAAAACATTTTGTCTGAGGGCAAACACCTCGATAACTCCCATTTTGAAAGGGAAATCGTAGGTGTGAACCCATTTCCGTCCATGGCCATAAATGGCATTTGTTGCATCACTCTGCCGAGCGGCCTCCAATGTGAACTGGTATTCGGAGGGATAGACTAGCAGTAGAAAAGGCCTCCCTATGAAGCCGAATATGCAAATTACAAGCCCCTGTGTCAGCTTAAAAAATGTCTCCCCTCCTTTCTTGTACCACTTTATCCCTTAAGAGGAGGGGAACCCGAGGAGAAGACCCTGTTAGCATATGCATTGCGGGTCCCAAAAATTGTTGGTTAAAAGAATAATAGGACTACGTCTTCAATAGGATAGGGGTCCACTGGTATACAGGCAGGGGGTTTCCATCCTCACCGCTCGTCGTAATAGCAATATAAGGGAAACTTCTATGTACATGAAAGAAAAATAACAAAACAAGAAGGGAACAGGGTGAAAAGTACTTATTTGTCCCAGGATTCTTCATGCTGGCGAGCCGGGTATGTAGGGTCCTGGCCACCCATTATGCCTAGTCAAAAAATACTGGGTTGGTGCTCGGCCTCGAAGCATCAAGGGCATAAAATTCCCCTCTAGAGATACACTCAGCCAAAGACACCTGCCATGGGTGCACCAAAGCATCGGTAGATAGGCCTGCCACCCATGCAATGATGGAGAAGATGTCGGTGTTTTTGAAGGCCTCCAAGGGTAGGGGCATCTAGGGCAATTTTCCCGAAGGGAGCCCACTTTTGAGGCTCTGCTACAAAAAATTGATTATGTAGTTGGAGGATGTGAACCTCTACATCTGTTCACTAAGAATAACATTGCGAACTATGTACCCCTTAGGAGGGCCTTGCTGTGGGGCAAAGGTTGCCTGGACATCTTCCTTCAAAATGGAGAAAAGCTTGTGCCTAGAGGCGTCTACCACTTTCCTGGAGGAGGGATGGTAGTTCTGTGTGATGTCATCAATCAGCTTAGGGCAGTGATGTGTGGGGGGCATCAAATACCAGTATATCTGGGAGTAATAAGCGACAGCTCTTTTATTGTCTATCGAGAGCCTGCTCTTCATGAACTCGATGGTGCTCCTGAGTTTGGCCACACTCTTCGATAGCTTGGTGTCTCTGATCCTATCCCACCTGTCGACTGGTGGTTCTTCGGGCTGCTCATCCTCAGAATCCTCCCTTTCTCCCATGATTTGTTTCTCAAGGCGGCGGCTAACATCAAATTTCTTTGGCCTTTTGTCATGGCCATTTGCTTTTGGCTGCTCGAGGGCCATCACTTTTGGTTCCTTCTCCTTTTCCTTAGAGTTCTTCTTCCCCATAGTGCTAGGGGTGATGGGGAAAACAATGTGGAGGGCTTCGAGATCAGAGGCTTCGAAGCGCAAGATAGGGGAGTTTGAAGGCTAGTAGCGAAGTTTGCATGAATTATCGAGCAAATAGCTTCATTACTGCTGGAGCCTGCATTATATAGTCATAGAAGGCAACCACCAGTATTTATGGCACTTGCCATAATTAACTTCGCCTCGCTTTGTTCGATTTGTCGCATGGTGTAGTACACTGGGTTGCATGTTATGATAATCATGGCTTGCTTTAGAAGCGTGACCCTCTGCCACTTTGTACTCGAGCATGAACTTTTCTCCTAACCGAATCCCTAAAGGATGTACCCGCTACCTTTTCATTTAACTCGCCTACCTCGAACTCTTTTGAAGGCGACTGTCGACACGTTCCCCTAGGCACATTTTAAATGCCCCCACCTTTTCCATCATTGGGTTGGTGAATCCAAAGTCAGAGTTGACGTGCTTTGGGGCGAACCCTTGGTGCAAGTTGTTTCTCTATGCTTCGGGCCCGAAGTAGGTGGCTCGCCGGTCCTTCTTTGGAAATTGTTTTTCTTGAACTCTCCTTGGTGAAGTACTTCTTGGGCCTTGGTCTGAATCATTGCTGCGAACCATTTTTTTTTTTTTTGAGTTGGCGAGATAAAACTTGACTTGAGCTTTTGCAACATTTTATTTATTAGCCGAACTATTTACACTATTCACAAGCTTGCGGCATAATGGGCATGCCACCACCACGGACTCAACTTCGGGTGATTATCCGGTGAATCTGCAATGACCCGACCAGATTAGGTTGAACTTTAGCTGACCTTCGGAGTTCGGATCATTTCTACTCGAAGTTGTCCATGCTGCGAACAGGAAGCAACGCAGCCGATTTTCATTTCTATCGATGCTCAGATTGTTGGCGAAGAAGTTCGCCATTCGAAAGCCTTCTTGGGGCATCGGTCTTAGGGATAGCCGAAACCAGTACTAGACCCAATTCCAAAATTCTACAGATTCTTCCAAATGAAGTCCGGGTACAGGTTCTTCCATCCTACTATTATGGTAACAAGGTTCCTCCGACGAAGAGTAGTCTTCTAGGAACTCTTCGGGCTCATCCTCTGAATCAGACAGGCTTGATGAGCTTTGGTTGAACTCTTGCATGCCATATCTTGGGACACAAAAAGGGTGCAAAAATATGCCCTCTTTGTTCTCGGGTTCTACCACTCTAGCCTGTTTCTCTCCTCGTTTCACCTCTTGATAGAGATCGCGAGCAGCCATGTTGTTCATTAGGTGGGCTGTGCTTGCGTACTCCCATTGTTGGGCAAGTATGAGGTCTGCCTCCTAAGCTCCAAATGACTGCGTCTCAGGCCTCGGCTCAGTGTGATGAATGCCCCATGAAGAGTACTGAGTTGGCTGAGCAGGAGCCGTAATTATCGGGAGGAGCATCGGAGTTTCTTTCCACTGCCACTTTCCCGATAGGAGCAGAAGTTGTTCCGCTCGTATTGCCTCCTCAAATATTTGAGGGAACCTTCGTTCCCTTGATTGCAGTAGAATTAGGTTTATGTCTGGGTGGAAGGCCCAAACATAGAAGATATGGGCTTGGGCGGGCGTTGGTTGGATCTCCAGCAGGATTCTCTTCCAACTTCTGCAGAATCAGACATTGAAGTCCATGATACCTTCCGAATGTGCTCTCTTGATGGTGGAGAGGTATGCGAAGAGATGGAAGGGGTCCTGAGAGCAATCGAAAGTTTCGATCAATGCCCTTGCTAAGTCATCCCATGAGCAGATGTTTTGGGCCTGAGCAATCTGTACCACCGCACTGCCCTTCCTTCCAGTGATAGAACAAGAAGTCTGATCATGACATCTTCATGGATAATGTCATGGAGGGTCGCTAAATCGGCAACATCTTCAAGGTGCTCTCAAGCCATTCTTGCGGTTTCGCTGTATTTTGTTAATGATTTCAAGGCACTTTTGGGAATCTCGTGGTAGCTTTGGATATTCAGGGGACCTGGATTGTTCCAGCTAGGAAAGCTTCTCCCAGCCATTACGACGGTAGCCTATGGAAAATGCGGTTGTCATCGCTGAGTTGAAGTCGTTAGGTGGACATTCTTTCTCTGCTAATGAGGTCAAGGCTGCTCACCGAACCTCGATTCCTCCAGGATATATTCTTTCAGATTTGAAAAGGCACCTTCGACCAGGAAATCTGGATCTTCAGCTCAACTGAGTCACTAGGTGATTTTATCAGATGAAAACAGGCTAGAGATTCATCGAACTCAGACCTTCTTAAGACACGGGGAGTCCTGGTTATGAAACCAGGTTTAGGCATCGGTCTTTATGACTTTTAGAGATTCTTCGGGTAAAAAAGAGTTGCCAGATGCTAAGAGTATTTCGGTAATGAGAGCATCGATTCTCACTACTACTCAGGGGATGAGACTGACCGGATCTCATCGAGAACTTGTTAGAACTACTAGCTCCGGTGAAGACAGGCTAGGGATTTTCTCAAATATGGGACCTTGGGTCCCACTGGGCATGCCAGAAACTGTTGGTCATCAAATCCGCACAGGAAAGGACTTTCGGTGGGTTTGCGTGCCCTGGACCTGCGACCAACATTGAAAGGCCGAGAGGAAGAGATGCCCCTCATGCCAATCTCTGAAGAAAGGTCGGCTCCTATACTAATCTACTTTTGGGGTTTGAGATAAGAGTGCAAGAAAGAGATAAAAGGAGTTCGGGTTAGAAAAAGAAATAAAAAGGGTAAGGGTTAGAGATTGATGATTCAAGGTGGGGAAGAACAAGAAGCATGATCACTCACTAATAACTTGAATAGCAGCAAAGAACACCAAGAATAGATGAAAGAAATGCAGTGTCGACCTTCCTATGTATCCTCTGGACGGGTTCGCAGGGTTCTCCTCTCTCTCTCGCTAGAATTCAGGGTTCAGAGTAACAGCGATCAAGACGAGGGAATAACAGAAACCTCGATCCACTAGGCAGAATAAAAGAAAGCAACAGGGATGATTTTCCTCTCCTATGTATCCTTTAGGGTGAATTTTAGGGTACAGTCCCCAATCACACACCGAATTCAGGATTCAGAGTCTCAGTATACGAGTGCAGACAGATAAAAGAATTAAGCACAGAAGGCAGAATAAAAGAGAGAAATGGAGTACAAAAATCTTTAGTATTAGACGCAGGACATCAAGTTACAGCAACTTTCTAGCAGAAAGTTCCCCCTATCTACATTACATGCTTGGGTTTTTATAGAGGACCCGACCCTCTAAGTCATTATTACAAAAACGGTGGAGTACACCTTCGGGCTCTGAGAAATCGGCTCCTCGTGGCTGCTGTGACTGAGTTTTCAAATCGGTTATCAAAACTGGCAACTGTGACTGGGTCAACCATGGAAACATTCATTTAATGCACCGCTCGAGTGTCCCTAGCTTCTGGATGTTGTGCTTAAGTGATCGCTATGCCCGCTGGGTTTTACTTCGAGGACTGTTACGTCCCTTTCGTTTGCCTAGAATGGTCAACGGACTTATCGGGCAAGAAAGGGGTATTTATAAGGGGCTTTTGATCACCTTGGGAAGTTGCCCACCTTGGAACATGGGCCTAAAAAGTGCTTCACTACATATCCACCTCGCCAAAGCCTTGGGCCGAAGTAGATTCTCCTTGATTTGTTCTTCGCAAAATAAGGCTTCGTAGAAACTACTTCGGGGAAGTTGACTTCTGAGTGGGTTTCATTTTTGAAATGGGACTCTTTGTCCTTTGCTAGCAAAACTACTTCGGCTGGAAAATGTTTCGGCCCGACTCCTTCTCAAAACTACGGTTCGGGGAATATCCTCCCGAAGCATTTCTCTGTTTTCGACACATTGTCATTTTGCTTCGGGCGCCACTACTTCGGGTGAAAACTGGCCGAAGTAGGTGTCGAAAATACTTCGAGCCTAAAGTAGTTTCCTTGCCTTGGCTGATTTGGATTATGCTCTCCTCCTTCGACGAAGTCGTTTGGATGCTGCTTTGCAAAACTTCCGCCCGAAGCGGCTGCTAAAAATGCTTCGGGTGCAAAGCGTTATCTTTGTATTTTCTTCGATGAAATTACTTCATAATGTTATTGCTCGAAGTGGTGATTTGAAGTGCTTCAAGCCCAAAGCTCTTTCCATATTCTCCTTATTTTCCTTCGGTGAAGCTCTTTTCCTTATTCTGTTTGGTCGCGAAGCTCTCTCTTCTTCATTTTATAAAAGGGTGATAGGAAGAATCAAAATTGTTGTAACTTAAAATAAAAGAAAAACTATCAACAAGAAAATATTATACAAAATTCTACTATCTTCTACCCCTTGTATAATGTGATAGAAAGTGACAACAGAAACCACATGGGCCACCACATGGACCTCACAGTCGAAAAGGTAGAAGAAAATTAAAATTTAAAATTTAAACAGCCCACTCGTCCTAGAAGGAACGGGAAAACCCCAAAAAATGTAGCAGTAAGGACAATTGTCCTATCAATAGAAGGGCCAAGGTAGATAGCAAAACAACCCACGCACAATATTTCAAAATGAAACCACTCTAGCCCAAAACCACTAGCGAGAACCAATCTGAAAACCAGATCCTGCAGCACCAGTGAAAACAGTAACGAGCAGCACACCAAGACCTCAGATAAAATATAGAAAGCTGGAAGCCAAGACCCCAACAGATTAAACTGACCAACGAACCCAAGTTCCATTGCAATGCTGATGAAAAATGCTTTCACATGGAATGACTAACGTAGGAACAAAGGTCCCTTGAAACACTCTAAAAACAAAGTCCAAATACAAAGCTCACGTAGGAGAAAACCATCTGCCCAAATAACATATAATCAAACCCTACACACTGACGAATGAAGAAACCCGAATACCCCAACAAAATCAGGGCTCTATGAAAAATCCCACAAAATAGGGACCACAAAGGCAATACTTCCATAAATTTTGGAGAAATAAACTTTCCTCTATTTCTAGAACCACCAACCCACCACCTGAGCGACGGAAGCCTAACTTGGTACTAGCAGGGAAACTAGCCAAAAGCAACTGCAACAACAACACTCCATAGTCACCCCAGCAGGTTTGGTTTGGCCTTTGGTCCGATCCCCTTCCCACAGGGACCCCGACCGGATATTCAGTGGTATACCGAGACCAAGAAGAAAAGCAGAGTTGAATGACCAAAATCCCCGGTAAGAAACTAACCCACAAGAAGTCGACACTCACCAAACCAGGCGTCAAGAACCAAATAAGGGACCACCAACCAGAACCATCTACACAACAACTAGAGCCCCAAATCACCCCCACATGTTGGGCTGGCAAGTAGCTCTTTCCACCTGGTGGCCACCAGGGAGCCATATTTTCAATGTCTTACCAAACCCCCAAGAGATACAGAGAGAACTGGT
This sequence comes from Wollemia nobilis, assembly GCA_028583015.1. Classification (NCBI taxonomy): domain Eukaryota; kingdom Viridiplantae; phylum Streptophyta; class Pinopsida; order Araucariales; family Araucariaceae; genus Wollemia; species Wollemia nobilis. The sequence continues at coordinate 23,844,988 of JAQPPZ010017235.1, forward strand.
AAGGTCCCTCGGCTAGCATAAGATGTCACCAACCACCACCGAGTAGAGCAGAATAACCATGAGGAGCACCCAGATGAAAGACCAGGAAGTACAAAGTTTTTGGAGAACTGTTATGAGATTGATGTTGTTATAATATTGATTCCTAGAATAGTATCCCTACCTACCACAACATTTAATTTAAGATTATTATTATAAATAGTTATTAGATAGGATATGATTGTTGGATGGAAGATTGTTGTAAAATTGTAATTCAAGCATTTATAGTTGTAGTAAATAGTACGCTTTTAAATTTTTATATTGTGCTAGAATAATTTTATTGTTAATATAATTTCCCTTTTTTATTAGATGAGGAGCAAGGTTCCACTCTCTCGCTTTGATAAAGATGTTTTTTTCTAATTTTCAATTTAGTATGTTTGATGTTTAGTGTGTTGTAGTATTAATATTTACATTTTGTACTTTCCTATGAATTTCCATAGTAGATAATTGTGATGCACCAAAAAGGTGCATGAGGGCACTAGCCCTACATGTGTTTCCTCTTGGGTTGTCCACACTAAATCGGGAGAGTACTACGACTAACCTATTTTTGTGACTACGATTTTGTGTGTAGGGTTATATTTGGTCAGATAGATTCAAGTTCATCAAGAGACTTATAGATTCTCTATTCTAGTTTGATGTATTAAATTTTGATAAGCACCTACATCATAATTTATCTTAGGAACTAATGAATAAGGATGTTGATGCAATGCAATATGAAAAACAATAATGCAAGAAGACAATTCTATCTTATATGTAGTTTAATCTACTTGTTGTGGTGCAGTGGTAAATGCCCTGGGTGCTGGTAGAGGTCGACCCAGGTTCCATTCCCCTTGTCTCCATCCTATAGATATATGGTATAGTTAGGAATGTCCTATGTGCTGGTAGAGGCCGACAAGGCTCCATTCCTCCTATGCCCAACCTGTTGAAAGTGGCACCCCGAAAGGGGTGTTTTCCACTATAAATTATTTTTAGAGGGTAGTAGATAATTTAGTCAATGCTATGTTCAGGATTGAGGAAAAGAGAGAGACGTTTTTCGTAGGACTGCCCAAACTTCCGAACTCGTTTTGGCCATATCTCACTCATCCGAACTCGGATTGAGCTAAAATTTTGAGGGTAGATGCCTGAAAAACCCTAGAACATCTCCACCAATTTTCATATCATTTGGAGCAACACAGATCCTAGCGCATCCCTATGTGTGAACGATATATTTGGCAAGCGACTATGCGAGGGTTTCATCTGGGTTGAGTGCAAGCAGCTCCAGAGGTTGGTTTTTAGGGCCTTCGGGCCCTAGCGGCCAATATTTTTGTGGTTTATGCTCAATATTTTAGCAGGAAATGTTGCAGGGGATACAATATGGGTTAGAAATTTGTCTTTCAATAGATCATACTGTGAACTTGAGTGACAATGGCTTCCAATTTGCTGCACAAAAGAAAAGTGAAAACCATACCTTTCCACGGCATCTAGGGCAAGGATTAAAGAGACCACAAAATAAGTTTCAAGCAGTTGATCAAAAAATGGCTCATATCTCAAGTGAATCTGGTGCTAAGGTGCACCCACAAAATAATTCTACTGTGAAAACCCCTATCAAGGGTAAGAATTTTGAAGACTCAGTCCCAAAAATGAATTTTAGGGATGCCCTTCATGGTGGACATCCTCAGCCCAATGCTAATATCAATATTAGGGCTTCTCATAAACCTCTAAGAATGCCTAAGATTGATCCCAGGAAAATGGAGTCAGGATGTCTTAAAGCAGTTGATGGAACTCCTATTGTTAAGCTTGATATGGGTAACATTCAGACCGGCATTGAAGATTTGGAAAAAAGAGGACTAATTTGTCGGTTCGTGGGTTTTCGTCCGAGTCTATCTAGCTTTCAAAGTCTGGGCTGCAAAAAGCTAGAAAACTAAAGGTGAGTTACAAATCTCTATTTATCCAAATGGTTATTTTCTTGTTTTATTTGCTAATAATGAAGATAGAGAGAAAACTTTTCAAGGGGGTCCTTGGTTTTTTGGAAGGGCAGGGCTTTTCATGAAGCCCTGGCATACTAAATTTAAAGTCGAAGAAGAGATGCCTTCTATAGCTCCCGTGTGGGTTAGACTCTTTGGCCTCCCTATTGAATTTTGGAATCCTACTATTTTTTCTTCAATTGGAAACTCTTTAGGAACTTTTATGATGACTCGCTGATTGTACTCAAAATTTTGAACATATTATTTATGCTCGAATTTGTGTTTTAATGGATTTTGACAAACCCCTACCTAAAAAGATCACATTACAATTTGGGGAAGACACTTGGGAGCAAGTAGTGGACTATGAGAACATTCCTTTTCATTGTAGAATTTGCCATGAATATGGTCATTTGGCCAGTGCTTGCCCAAATAAAATTCCTGATCAAAAGAAAGAAGATATAAACTCAACAGGTTTCCAAATACCTAAGAAGAAGAACACTCATAAAAAACCAGTAATGAAGGATCAATCAAAGTCATTTGCTAATATGTTTGAAATCCTTTCCACAAATGATGTCCCAAGTGAGGAAGAGGAAATAATGGAAACTAAAATCTTAGAAACACAATTTAAATATGAAGGGAAGAACTCAGAGACAAACCAACAAATCAAAGGTTTTCAACAAAAAAAAAGGAGAAAATTTACACAAGAAAAACAATATTTCAAATGTCAAAACTTCAAATAATGCAGGTCCCAATATAGACTCCATTGAACCATCTAGTAAAATTTTGGTTGTGTATGAGCATTCTTCAAGGTTAGAAGCCATCTCAGATTCAATTGGAATAAGTCAAGAAACAGGGAAAAAAAATTGAAGATGGATTCTAATCAAAAAGTAGGTCGCAAGACCAATCAATATCATATGGTAAAAGAAGGTGAAAAGCTTGTAGAGGAAGGTAAGATTAATGCCCTTCCCAACATTTTTAGCCCTGGTATTAATGAAGATCATCACTTGGAATATTAGAGGACTCAAAGGGAGTCTTTCAAAACAAAATGAAATTAGAAGAATGATTCAGATAAATCATCCACATCTTGTTTTCCTTCAAGAAACAAAGATGTCAATGGAGGATATGGACTTAATTGCCAATAAAATTTGGCCAGCTGGAAAAGTGGTTTCCCTCAGCTCCCAAGGGACTTCGGGTGGCATTGCTTGTCTTTGGGACCCAAAAGAGGTAGTTATTCACCATATGGTTGGCAGTTGGGGTTTGTTGGCTATAGCTATTCAAAGTAGACATTCCAACCAGATTATGCTCTGCATTACTCGTTTATGCCCCGACTTCTTTGGAGGAAAAAAGAAGACAATGGAAGGATATTACTCATATTATCTCTCATTTTCCTAAATCTTGGATCTTGATCGGAGGAGATTTCAATACCATCCTCTCTCTCGGATGAGAAAAGGGGGGGAAATAGAAATTTGGACAAAAGTACTCACCTCATGAGCGAATATATTGCAAACCTCCATCTTGTGGATATCCAACCAGATAATGGCCTTATGACTTGGTCTAATAGAAGGCAAGGCTTAGCTTGTATAATGGAGAGATTGGATAGGTTTTTGCTCTCTAAAAATTTCTTAATCCATGGTCACATTCCTAAAGTGAAGACTCTTAATAATGCTGGTTCGGATCATTGGCCACTCATGGTGGAAATGTGGAAAACCAATGTGAGTTTCTCTCCTTTTCGTTTTCAATTAATGTGGCTTAGAGACATTTCCTTCAGACCTCATGTGCAACAATGGTGGAAGGAAGGTAAACCTAGGCATGGGACTAAGATGTTCTGTTTTGCCAAAAGACTGCAATACATTAAATCCAAAATCAAGACTTGGAACTGGAAAGAGTTTGGGGATGTTCATAAAAAAAACATGAAGTTATTGCTCATCTTGAAAATTTGAATAAGAAAATCCATTTAGATGGCCTCATAGAGAAGAGAAGTGCAGATGAAATTAAACTCACAACTCAGCTTGAGGAATGGGAAAAAAGAGAAGAAATCTTATGGAAGCAAAAATCTAGAATTCAATGGCTCAAAGAAGGAGATCGAAACACAAATTTCTTCCACAAATCTCTTCTAGCTCGAAGATCTCACAACTTTATTTCTTCCTTAAAATCAGATTCTGGAGATGTTGTTTATACTTGGGATGGCATGAACTCTATTGTTGTTGATTACTTTTCCAATATTTTTGCTGCTACTCCTCTTGACTCATCTTCACAACAAAATGTTCTTCAAGCAATCCCTTCTCTTATCACTTCTGAGGAGAACTCTATTTTGACTGCTCCTGTTACTATCAATGAGCTTCAACAAGTAGTTTTTAAAATGCAAAAAGGGAAAACCCCGTGTCCCGATGGTTTTCCTATTGAGTTCTACCAAGAGTTCTGGGATATCCTTCATGTTGATTTATTAGAGGTGGTGGAAGAAGCCAGGAAATCCAAAGAAATTTTGAAGGTTATCAATAAAACTTATATTACTCTTGTTCCAAAAGCTCAAGAGGTTGATCATATCTCAGCTTTTAGACCTATTGCTTTATGTAATGTTCTTCTCAAAATTATTACTAAAATCATGGCAGTAAAGGTTGAAGCCTCTTTTGCATAAGATTATTTCCCTAGAGCAAGGGGGATATGTGGAAGGACGTCAAATAGTAGATGAGATAGTTCTTGCTCAGGAAGCCATCCATTCCATGGATATGCAAAATTCTCCTTCTATGTTCATCCGGTTAGACTTATCCAAAGCTTATGACAGAGTGGATTGGCACTTCCTTATCAAAGTTTTGAGGCAATTTGGTTTCTCTAAGGATTGGATGGATTGGATTATGGGATGTATCTCTTTAGTTTCCTACTTAGTTCTTATCAATGGCAGGCCTTCTCAGTCTTTCCTAGCTTCCAGAGGTATTAGGCAAGGTGACCCGCTATCCCCTTATTTATTCATCATTCTTGCTGAATGCTTGGGTAGGACTATAACCAAAAAGAGGGAAAACAAAACCCTTGAGGGAGTTACCATTGCTCATGGAGCTAGACCTATCTCTCATCTTCAATTTGTGGATGACTCTACCCTTTTAGGTAAAGCTACAGTTAAGGAAGCTTCTAATATTAAGCAAATCATTAGCTATTTTTCTAAGGCTATCGGGCAGCTTGATCAATGAAGACAAATCTAAAGTTATTTTCTTTCACCGCTCTGCTAGACAGGAATCCATGGTCTTGGATAAATTAAGATATAAGAAGACCTCTCTTCCAATCACTTATTTAGGTATTCCCATAAATATTCAAAGGCAGAAAAATAAAGATTGGAATTGGTTGTTGGACAAAGTCAAGAAGAAAATTGGAAAGTGGACCAACAAGTGGCTTTCTTCTGGGGGTAGAATCACCTTGGTAAAATCAGTCCTTCAAGCTATTCCTATTTATGTTTCTTCCATTTTGAATATCCCAAAGGTTGTTCTTCGAGAATTGGATCAAATCAGTCATCGTTTCCTTTGGAGTGGTACTAAGGAGAAAAGAAAATGGGCCTTGGTGAAATGGGATACTTTATGTCTTCCTAAGAGTGAAGGGGGGTTAGGATTCCGGTCTTCAATTAATAACAACAAAGCTTTAGCTGCTAAATTATATTGGAGGATGTTGCATAACCCCAATGCTCTTTGGGCCAATAATCTCCGTGCTAAATATGCCGAGAACAAAAGTCCCGAAGACCTTGTTCGCTATCAACTTCCTACCAAAGGTTCTCCCATTTTAGCAGTTCTTAAGACTGGTGAGGATTTGATAAAGAAAAAATTATTTTGGATCATTCATAATGGTCAACATGCAAATTTTTGGACAGATTCTTGGGATGGTCACAAGCCTTTGATAACTCGGCTTCCCGATTGGAGGCCTTGGATGGAGGAGCTTCACCGAGCTAATTGGATAAAGGTGGCTAATTACTGTCGGTACCATACCGGTAATTCAAAGGTTGGTAGATATTGGATCCCTATTGAGGACTGGCCTATTCAAATCCTAGAAAGGCAAAGACAAGATATCCAAGGCATCCTTCATATGAGATCCCTCTCTTGGTCCCATGAAAAAGATTGTTTTGGATGGAACAACACTACTAAGGGTGAGTATTCAGTTGCTCAAGGTTATTTGACCTTATGCCATAATAATCCCAACCATTCTTCTGACATATTTTCTCAATTGTGGGCTCAAAAGCTCTGGCCTAAGGTGAGGTTCTTTAATTGGATTTTATTGCATCGTAGGGTGCTTACCGGTGAGCAACTTATGAAGCGTGGTTTTCATGGCCCTTTTAGATGTGAAATGTGTGAAGAGAATGTAGAAAATATCAACCATATTTTTATTGAGTGTACTTTAGCCTCTGAGCTATGGAGGAGAATGGCAACTTTACTTGGCTTACAAGTGGTCCAATTTTTTCACTTTTGAACAGACTTTGGAGGGATTGGCCTAATCAAGAGGGTGTTGATCATTTTATTAGGCAGTTAGTTTGGATGGGTTCTACCATTCTTCTTTGGAATATTTGGAATGAAAGGAACAACCAAATTTTTAATCAAGATAGGAAGGATATTCACTATATTTGGCAAAAGACCATAGCCAACTTAGTTGAATCAGTCCATCAACTCCTTAATCACCCCCAAAACTCCCACCAAATATGGGATCAAGTGATGCAAATATTGAAGATTAAACCTTCTAAGGGCAACCAACTTAAAGGGAATGTGAGTATTAGTAAGATGGATAGGACTAGAAATTGGCAACCTCCTCCTAAGGATTTTGGAAAAGTCAATACCGATGGAGCCTCTAGAGGGAACCCTGGAAAAGCCAGTGTGGGAGGAATTGGTAGACTTTCAGATGGCTCCTTGGTTTTTACTTTTGCTGAGAATTTGGGTATTCTTTCCAATAACCTTGCCGAGGGGTATGGTATCCTTAGAGGCCTTCAGGAGGCTACTAAGGTTGGATGGGAAAAGGTGTTAGTTGAGTCTCGACTCTCAACTTATGATTAATCTCTTGAAGACTCCTTCTAAGAATCATAAGGTGGATTGGAGAATAAAAAGAATTATTGAGAAGATTCAGTTAATCCAGATGGGATTTTTGAAAGTTGATTACAATCATGTGGTCAGAGATCAAAACAAGAGTGCTGATGCTTTAGCTAATTGGGCTTTGGACAAAGGTGATCTTACTTGTTATGGCCACCCTCCTATATGGTGGGCTTCTCAAATTAGGGAAGCTCTTCTTTCTATCATTTCTTTGGATGGCTCCAGTTCTGAAGGTACCTAGTTTCTTCTTGTTTTTTTTTTTTTGCTTCTCTTTGGTTCATTCAGTTTTTTTAGTTCCCTAGCTCATTCTATTCTTTATTTTGTTTCCTCTGTTGATTCTTGCATTAATAGTCTTCTGGTCTAGATAGGTCATTGTTTTGTTCATTTTTTTTTCTTTTTTCTTCTTTGTTTAGTTTTTTAAGGTGGGTGGGTTCTTTTGTTTTGTTTTGTTTTTGTGTTCTTTGTGTTGTTTTTTGTTGTTCTTGTGTTTTTGTTGTTTTTTTTTTTATGTTTTTTGTTATTGTTCTTGTGTTTTTTTCGTTCTTGTTCTTGGGTTTCTCTTTGTTTGTGTTATTTCATTTTTTTATGTGTGAGTGTTTTCTATGTTTTTTGTTTTTGTTTATTGTCTGTTGTTGGTTGTTTTTATTTTTATTTTTATTTTTATTTTATTTTTTAGGTTTTGGTTGTGTTTATTTTTCATGTTTTTTTGGGTTATGTCTTTGTAGTGTTCTGTTGTTTTTGTCTTGTTTGTGTTTTGTTATGTGGTTCTTGTGTTTTTCTATGTGGTTTGTGTTGTGGTTTCTTTTATCTTATTGTGCGTGTTTGGTTGTGCTTTTGTTTTTGACACACTCAAGGAGCATGTTTTTTATTTTATTTTATTATTTTTGTTGTTATTTACTTATTTTTAATTTGGTTTTGTGTGTTTGTTTGCTCCTTGAGTATGTCAAAGGTGGTAGGCCAGGTCCGAGTCCTCGGGCATTTTTGGTGGAATGGATACCCCTGCCTCCTTGGGTCTTACCCGAAAGTGGCATCCCTTTTGGGATGTTTTCCACAAATAAAAAAAAATATGTAGTTTAACTTTTTGATGAATGTTATCTATAATATGAAAATGAACTTCTATTTTTCTTATTTTTAAAGGTAAGGGTGTAAGAGGGATATATAGTACAACTTATCCTAGATGCAACTACTATATGCAATTCTAGTTAAATTTATGACAAGTTGAAGTAAATAACTATACTACAGTTCTTTTTATTTTCCTTCTTATATAGGTGTTGAAAAGGTAGATAACAAGTAAACAATAAGCAAACAACATATGTTTACAAACTAAAAATTGGATGATTAGAGGTACTTACCTATCCTAGTGTTTGGAGTAAATACTTCATCTAGACGTGAGTCCACTTCCTGTATGAATACACCATCTGGAAATCCTATAGCTAGAAGATTCATTAATATCTATAAAATAGACAGAAAAAAAGGGACTTATGATTTGGGGACCTACCAAATAGCAAGAAGATTATTTATTCCTAATTGGCACTGTTCGGCCCCCTATTTATAAAAGAATCAAGGTCACCTTGTCTTGGATATGGGTAATGAATTATTTGAGGCGAATATGCCAGCTAGAAGTATTCTAGTTGGTAGATTCACAAATATTACTAAACTAACTTAGCAAAAAATAGATTTAAAATAAAGATTTGATATATACTAGTAAATAAATACAAAGACAAGATTGATTAGACTAGATCTTAGGATGATTGGGAATGTGAGGCTTCTCAAACATATAGTGAATACATCACTTATATTAGTTACAACTGGTGTATTATCTCTCAAGACTAGAAACAAACATGTAATATTAATTTTGTGAAATGAAGGCATGACTATGCTATACGAATATACCCCCTAAAATAAGTCTAGCTAGAAGATTCATTCAATCCATTAGTGGAATGATGAATCTAATTGTGGAGAAGCTAGGGATATATTCTACTAGTGTGATAGGGGTTTTGTGATGAGGATATTATTGTACCTTAGGCTTATCCTTAATCCTAAGATATTTCTTATCATTGTACCTTATGCTTACCCTTAAGCCTAAGATATTGCTTTACCATGTATTCATGTGAGGCATAGTATGCCCATGTTAGAAATTGGATTGTTAGTAGTTAGGATGCATTGGTTATGTTGTTGAGGTTGTTCTTGTCTCTAGCATGACACTATTTTGTTTGCATCCATGTTGTTACAAGGTGGTTGTCCCTACATAGCATGTTGTTGCAGTTGGTTGTAACCCCTGTAACTCCTTTGATTCCCTATCTTGTACTATATAAGCATTCAACATAATGGATAATCTAGCTTCACTTTGATTTCCATATCACTGATATCAAAACTACAAGAGAATTATCAAGAAGGATGGAAAGGTTCTCAACCTTATTTGTAGCTTAGGTTCTTATTTTGGGTCATTTTCAACTAGAGAACACATTCTATGGCTAGGTGTTTTTTTGAATTGGTTAGGATCAATTTGTAGCATTAATTTGTGAGGCTCGATAGGTGCTAGAGGGTTCTCAATTACCACTACACTAGGTACCCATGATAGGACCCTCAAATGGTAGCCAAGGTTTGATGGAATCACCTTAAAATAGGCATGTCCTCTCAAGAACCACAACTTGCCTTGAGTAAGGAAAAAAAAATTGAGTAACAAGCTTTATTGTCATTCAAGAAAAAGGGCTTGAATTGTGAAGATATAATAGTAGATTGCAGTTGAAAGGAGGACTCTATTTGCATGGTTGCATGATTATCTCAAGTTTATCTGAGACCATGACATAAATTATTTGTCAACTTGTAGCCATGATAAGGGTCTTGATATCCCTTGCCAAGAGATAACCTGGCCAATCAAGGACCCTAACACCTTGTATCGAGAGGAAAAATACCCTTAGGTCAATAGAGGCCACATGGCACCCATGGTTATGATGGGAGAGAATAGATTCTAGATAACACTTGGCCACTTTTGAAAGGATCTATGATACATATAGGAAGATGAAGAATAAACATGAGGTCTAGAGCATCATCAATGTGTTTGGTAGAGACATTTGGGCATGGTCAAGCAACAACCTCATAGAGGTTGTTTTGAATCTATGAAGATCATCAATTGGGGGTTAGATATCTAGGATTTATAGTAATGACATCCCGAGAGCAGATAGACGTTAAAGTCCTATATATAAAATCTCTCATACCCTTAAACATAGAGCATATCCACTGAAACACATCATGGTCTACATGATAGACAAGATTGAGCCCCTAAACCCTTGCAAATCATACAAAAAATAAATTTCTAAGATTTATTTTATGCATAAATATGGTTTCTACAGCCATGAACCAAAGGATCTTTTCCAACCACACCCTGGAGATATTTTATAGGCATGATTAGAGGTCATTCTTTGGCGTTCGATGTCACCAATGGATTGCACAAGCTTAAAAGCCAAATTAGTCTAATTTGAGCAGGTGCTAGTCACCATAGTTATTGCTAGTGAAATTTAGAGGGCTCAAGAAAAATATTTATGTAGTAAGCATGATCGTGTTTATCCATGAACACCATAACAATTAGTTGAGCAACTCACATGAAAAATGTGGAGAATTATTTCAATCAAGAGAAACCCTAAAACATCCTACATCGGCATGCCACATGAAAATATCATGACCAATAAAATCTTGATACTTGGCACAAACAAGACCTTTCAAACACTTAAGTTGTATTCAATTGCACTTTGACACATGGTAGCATTGTAGTTGTCAATTCATATGCAGCCAGGGAGAAGCAAGCATTGGAAGTAATTTTTTTTCCTAAATTTTTATCCCACATCTATTGTGGAAAGGCATTTTGAGTGCCTTAGAAGGGAGGAGGTAATCCCTTTGAAGTGACCATCAGTTAGTGGTTAGGAAGTCTCACATGCATGAGGACACCTAAATGCACTAGTTGGTCAATGTAGGCAGTCAACTTCACGGTGCCACATGGCAACCAAGGGGCTATTTACTTCCCAAACTAGTGGTGCATGCTTGTACGGGTGTTGACCACTGACCAAAGCATTGACTATCTAATTTTTATATTGATCATCAAAAATACAAAAAAAATAATTGTCATCAACAATGGATTTTCCCACCAATTTTCAAATTTGAATCAAATTTTTGGCACCCATTTTCAAAGATGGTGAAATTTTTATTTTCTGCCTCAATTTATTTTTGCCTCCAAAAGCTCAATTTTACAATTTTTAAGGGTTATATTTCACTTTAGTGCTATTTTTTTACCACTTCAAATTGAAGGGTAAATCCTTTGTAATTGCACAAATTGATGCAATTTTGTAAAGCACTATAATTACCCTTTTTGTAATTGGAAGGTAAAATTTTGTACTCTAGGTAATTGTGCATTAGGAAACCCTCAAATTTGTTTCTAATAGTTGCCTAGAAATTATTGATAAAGGTAGGTCATCATGCTATATTTTAAAGAGATGGAGCCAGAGTTATGCATAAGGGGTTGGACCCAAAACGTACTTGTAAAAAATGGCAAATCTGTTTCAGAACCATGGAAAATATTGGCCAACTTCATGTGGGAGTACATGGTGGAATACCTTATTTTTTCATCAAAAATTATAAAACATTGGTGAATTTCTGTTAATATTTGGAAAAAATATTAAACAACAATAAAAGACTACTAGGGGGGTAGAGGTCCAAGGTTCAAATCTTTGGCCTTGTCAAATTGAACACTTGTCCATTTCCTGGTGCTTTCAATAGCGTAAAAGGTTTAAAATAATTGTGGCATGGTGGTTATAGGGGTAAACTACATGAAGAACTGTGTGGCGGCTTTCGAGGTGAACAACGTAGAATACTGTGACGGCCATAAAAGTTGTACAACCTACCCAGATTCGTGACGACTACCATTTCCACCATATAAATTTAAAAAAATAGTAAAATACTACCTACAAATATGCATTTGGGGGAGGGTTGAGTGCAAAACTGCACTTGAGGGAGGGTCGGGTACATTTCTATATTTGGAGGAGGCTTGGGTACAGAAATGTATCCGAGGGTCGATGGGCATAAAAACGCACCCGACCCTCCCTCGGATGCATTTTTGCACCAAGCCCCCCAGATATAGTTTTACACCCAAGCCTCCCTCAAATGCATTTCTGCACCTGGGCCTCCCTTAGATGCATTTATGCACCCGATCCTCCCCTAGATACAAAAATACAACCGATCCTCCACTGAGTGTAGTTTTGCACTCGGTCCAACCCTCCATGGTTGGGTGTATTTCTGCACACAACCCTCCCCAAATATACAAATATACCCAACTGGGGAGCCAAATGCAAAACTGCATCCCGAGGAGTTGGGCAAGATACAAAACTACATTCGAGGGAGTCTGGTGCTAAAATGCATTCGACTAGGGGAGGGACAAACCGAGTGCAAAACTACATCCAAGGGAGCCGAGTGTAGAAATGCACCCAATCAAATGAGGTATAGAGCAATGGTAGACCTAAAGGTGTTTACCCAAATCCAAGTGCTAAAGCATCTAGAGCCAAGATCCTTAGTCGAGAGCAAGATCCTAGACTCCTATCATTAATGGGGGTCCTAAATTCCTAATATTCCTTATCCCAAATAATGTAATAAGGGGGTATGCTAGAATATTTTATTACCTTATTATGAGATCATGCATTATTAATTGAAATATTATTTTAATATTTATTGCATGTAACGATCTCCTAATTGAGTATAAAGCTTCTAGTTTGTAATCCTAAAGCATGTATTAAATAGGCACTTGTCTCAATGAATTAATTATTTTTTGCCATCATAGTCCTCCAATGCTATTTTCTTTACAAACCATATCCCATTTACAAAGAGGAAACCTAATTTTTTTCTCACACCCATTCCAAAAAAAGTCTTTCAATTTTATCAGTTTTGATGTTATAACTATTGACAATATTGAAAGTGACATCATATAAATAGGGATGGATTACAAAGTAGTATTTATGAGTTGTAGCCTTCCTGCCATGGTTAAGAACTTATCTTTCTCACAAATAAAGAAGCTTTCATTCTATTTGAACATAATATATAAAGCTCCTTTTTATTTCCTTTATGAGACAAAGGAATATGCAAGTAGGTTTATGGAAAGTTTTCAATTTTAAACCTTAATGAGGGAAATTTTTCATTTTTAAACCCTAAAATATCCACAATAATTCATTGTAATATGGCACAATGTTAATGAAAATCCTTATTCTTCTTATAGCATGATAAAATTAATGGGATGGCCCAAAAAAATATTATCAACAAATTAGAGATGAGATTTGAAGGGACTATTTTTTGCAACTTGAATACCTTTGATATTTCATTCCAATTTTACCTTTGATAAAGCTCTAACTAATGCCTCCACAAGAATAATGAATAGATAAGAAGATAATAAATCAACTTAGTGGATTCTAAAAGATTACTTAAAATAACTAGTCAAAGAACCATTGATCAAAATATAGTATTTTGAATCTATAACAACATTTAATCCATTTGCACCAATTGTGATCAAAATAAAACTTTTTGAGAATATCATATATAAAACTTTAGGAAACCCTATTATATATTTTGCTCATATCTAATTTCATAAGCATACATAGTTTTTTCTTTGAATTAAGAGAGTGTATGATCTATCAAGCAATGATTACACCAAGAATTTGTTTACCATGAACAAAACCACCTTGTTCATCTAAGATAACACAATTTAGAATACCTTTCAACCTATTGGACATAATTTTTGAAATGATTTTTTAAATCGTATTACAAAGGCTTATTAGGAAAAACTTATCAAAATATTTTGACTTAGCCTTTTTTGGGAACCAATGTGATAAAAGTGATATCGATATCAATTATTGTAGTTTTTTTTCAAGTCTCTTGAACCACGACCAACATATCACTATTCAATAAATCCAAAAAAAAAATGAAATCAAGTTGCAAGAAATTCATCGAGGTCAAGTGCCTTCTTAGAATGGAAAGAGAAAATTGTTTCATATAGCTCCTCTATAGATATCTTTATCAAGTTTTGATTTTGTCCTTGTGTGATAATTGATGAAATATTTTGTAAAAGCTTCTCTTATGCCTCGTTATCTTTCCTAGTATCTAATGAAATATTTTTGCTTCCTTCTCGATATCTTCTTCATCAATATTTCTTGCATCTAGAATTAAATATTTTTTATATAATGAAAAAGATGTTTTTGTTGTAGCATTAATTCTTTGGCTTCTTACCTTTCCTAACATCCAATTAGAGATTTTTGAAGTAATTAATTACTTCCTTCTTAAAATCTTCTTCGTCCTCAATATTTCTTGTATTGAGTTAAATATTTTTGATATAATGAACAAAAATATTCTTTCTGTTGTAGCGTAAATTATCTTTTTTTAATTATATGTCCTTCCTTAAGTCATTTCTTTCTGTATTTTTGTAATCATTAGGACTCATTTTTAAATACATTATGATAATAAAAAAGTAATCATTTTCTTTCACCATTATGACTCATTTTTAATCATGATAATAAAAAAGTAATTGTTTTTCATTCACATAAGAATATCTTGGTCCATTCCATTGATTTCTACTATCTTTTGTAAATTTTTAAGCTTGGGTTCATTTTCTTTTCTTTTTTGTGAAAAACATCCTTTTCGAGGTGCCACTTTCAGGTAAGACCCAATGATGCAGGGGTATCTATTCTTCCAAAAGACACCCAAGGCTTTCACCTAGCGTGCATCCTTTGGCACACTCAAAGAGCATGCCTAAAACAACAAACTTACAACAACAAAATACAAAAACACAACATAAAAACAATAAAAAAAACACAACAAAAATAACACAAAAACGCACACACACATCAAAAATTAAATAAAAGGAAAAAACATCTTACGTTATGGTCAAACCAAACCAACAGGCCTTTCGGCCAAGATTCAATAGAGGAAACAAAAGAAAGATCTTTTTGTGTTGGGAACTAAAAAACCTTGACTAAACCAAAGAGAAGCTAATACAAAGAAAAAAAAACTGGGTATCTATAAAATTGGAGCCATCTAGAGAAATTATATAAAGAAGAGCATCCATGATTTGCAAATCCCACCATCTAGGAAGGTGGTCATAGCATGTAAGATCAACTTATTCCAATGCCCAATTAGCTAAAGCATCAACAATCTTATTCTAATAGACTTTATTTGAGTCCTCTAATATTCCAAGCAATGATCTTCATTAATAACGAGGTTGAAAATGTTGGTAAGGGAATTAATTTTACCTTCCTCTACAAGATTTTCACATTATTTTACCACATGATGTTGATTAGTTTTGTGGCCTTCCTAGGTTAATGTCCATCTTAATTTTTTTTCCTATTTATTCTCTTACCCCAAGATAATCTAGGATAGCTTCTAACCCTAAAGTATGCATATACAAAACCAAAGCATTATTAGAAGGTTCAACAAAGTCTATCTCGATGTTTGAATTGTTTGAAGATATAGCATTTAGAAGATTGTTCTTCTTGTCTATATTTTCTCCCTTGTTTGTTTATTGAAAACCTTTGATTTCCTAGTTTATCTTTGAGTCCTTCCCTACAACTTTAAATTGTGTTTCTAAGATGTTTGTCTCCATTATGCTATCTTCCTCACTTAGGAGGTTATTTGTGGAAAAAATTCCAAACATATTAGTTGACATCGCTTGATCCTTTATAACTAGATTTTTTTTAAAATTTTCTTTTTAGACATTTGAAAGCTTGCTAAGTTTGTGTCCTCTTTATTTTGATCAAGAATCTTATTTGGACAAACACTAGCCAAATGACCATATTCATGGCATATTCTACGATGGAAAGGAATGTTCTTCTAGTCAACCACCTACTCCCACGTGTCCTCTCCAAATTGTACTGAGATATTTTCTAGAAGGTATTTGTAAAAATTTATTAAGACACTAATTTGAGCATAAATAATGTGTTCAAATTTGTGTACAATAAGCATTCATTATGAAATTTCCAAGGAAGTTTTTGATTGTAGAAAATACAATCGAATTCCAAAATGCAATTGGGAGGACAAAGAGTCTAACCCATATAGGTCCTGTAGAAGGCATATCTTCTTCGGATTTAAATTTAGTGTTACAAGGCTTCATGAAAAGCCTTGTCCTTCCAAAGAACCAAGGACCCCCTTGAAATATTTTCTCTTTGTCTTCACCATTAGAAAAAATAACAATAAAATAACCATTGGGATAAACAAATATTTGTAATTCCCCTTGTGTTTTCTAGTATTTTGTAACCCACACTTTGAAAGTATATAGGGTCGAACAAAAACTCAAGAAATGAAAAATCAGTCCTCTTCTCTCTAAATCTTCTATGTCATCCTGAATGTCACCGATTTTTAACTTAACAACTCAAGTTCCATCAACTGCTCTTAAACACCTTAACTTAGTTTTTATGGGATCAATATTAAGCATTCTTAAAGGCCTATGAAAAACCTTAAGATTAATGTTAGCATTATTTTGAGATTGTCCACCACAGAGGGCATTCCTAAAATTTATTTTTGAGGCCAAATCCTTGAAATCCTTACCTTTGAAAAGGGTTTCCATAGTGAATTTGTTTTGAGGGTATTCTTTAGAATTGAGATTGTTTTAGTTCTAAACCATTTTATTTTCCTAAAAGGGCTTCTCTTATTTGATCTATAACTTGAAACTTGTTTCTAGGTCTCTTGAATCCATGCCTTAGACATCGAGGAAATATGTGGTTTTCATTTTTTCTTTGGGCAATAAATTGGAAGCAGTTTTAAATAAAGTCCATAGCATGAATATTTGTTGAATGATAGATTCCTAAACCATCACGAGTCTCCTATAATATGTCCCATGAATATTTTATATGTAAACAACAAAAATAAATAAATGGGCTGCTAAGGCGTATAGGCCCTGAAAAACAACCTCTATCATTGCCTACGCTCGAACTACAAATGAAACCCTCACACAATTGTCTTTTTAAATCCTTGTATTAGGATCCAACTCCATGTCCCACTCTTCTAGGTTCAATTTTCTTATTTTCTTTAAAGATATTACCAAAAAACTAGCATTCTAAATTTTTACTTGTTCCTATAAATATATCATCTTTTGAGCAAACTTGAAAATATATGATCCTTAAAAATTTTCTTCATAACACCATAATACAATCATATGGAGGAAATAAAAGTCTTAGTGCTTCATAGACTACAAGTAAGATGACTTTGGATGACAATTAATGTGTAAAAAATTGCAAGTCAAAAAAATGGGTTTGTGATATGATCTTGCACATAATAAAATATCTTAAGAGATTGTGTTATTTGTTTAAAAATTGTGGTGGATAAAAAAAAATTATCCCATATTTCTGTAACAACCCACTCACCTAGTTTCTTGATAAAAGAACATTCAGAAACCAAATTAATTTTTTTAACAAGGTTTTACTGCTCTGCCTAGAAAAGCATTTCTACCAATACAAGTTTGATCTTAGATTTTTGCATCAAAACTCATCCTTTGAATTTTTTTTGCATTATCAACAATATAGCACAGGAACAACATACCACTTTTGGGTTCTATACTACTGCAACCAGTCACCCAAGTGGATGAGATTAGCTAAATCTTGTAAACTTACCATTTAGTGGTAACAATTTTCTCATTTATCGCCCGCATTTTCTAGAATGAGGACCAAACCACGATGAGGGTTATCCTCTAGGGACCATAACACCTAGAGCAGAATTCTTATATTCCCTTACCTTCACACATTGTACCTTCAAAATTCTAGTCAACTCGCCTAACCTTAGTGTGGAGGTGACTAGCATAATCATGCCTTAGTGACTGACTAGAGTTTCCCTATTTATTGGAAGTAGTCAACGCCATGTCAATACCTTGACCTTGGACTTCATCACACTATACCATCGCAACTCATAGGGATATATCCCATACCCAAACTTGTGGCCAAACTTGACAAAGTTTGACGATAAGGTATTTATCACAATGCATTCTTGCAAGCATCCTGGAAAAGTGTCCCATACCACCTTACCATTTTGACCTAATCTAGTCATTTAATAATCAATTCTACCAGTTGATAGTTACCCCAAGTTAGTGGTGTACCTTCTTGCACCCGAGTAATCATGGATGAATGTCTACATAAATTTTAAGTCAAGTTCCTAAGAATCTTAATATTTCATTTAGTATACATTTGCCATCAATCATTTAAGATATCTTAAGTTGGTACTTCTTTATCTAGAAGTAATGTCATTTTTAATGAAATGAAATGAAAGATTTTAATTACATTCATGAGACCCAAATATGGTCTATGGGACCTCAAATATGGAAGTACAACTACTCAAATCATATCATATAATATTTAATATCTTTGATAAGGTTGTTCCTTCTCCTGTTGATTTGGGTTAGCAATTCCCCAACTTTTTTATTTTATTGTCTTCAAATAGCTCTACAATAGACCCATTTTCCAATAGTTTTTTTGTATTTGCCACGAATATATGAAAAACTTGAGCATTTAGAGATGAAGTGTTCATCTGTCTCTACTACCCCTGTGATGCATAGAGTACATATCCTTTCTTCCCATTGTTATTTGGGTGTTGTCCATCTCCCTATTTCACATCTAAGCCTATGAGAGCTACTCTTTATCTGAGCAATGAGGATTTTTTCCTTCCACTTGATTTCAGTGCCTATATACGTTTTTCCTTGTGGTCATATGTTGGGTTAAACTTTATAATATAATATTGTCTTTTTCTGCTTGAATTTTTCCACATTCCACTTCTAAACTTTTCATTCACATAATTTTTTGTCTTTGTTGACATTTGGGCATTCATTTATGTTGATTTCCCAACGTTTCATCCATTTCTAATTTTGTTTCATCCATGTATTATTTCGCCTATGCAACTCTTCATCCCCAGCTGCCCTAGGCCATCTGCAATTTTTCATGTTTTCTGTTTCTTTCAAATAACATAACAGCTTGGTCATAGCAATTGCTTCTAAAGGGAACATTCTAGTTTCAGCTAGAATAATTTCATAAGGGGTTGTGGTATTAATTTTGAGAAAAATTATGATTAGATATTTTTGAATTCTTTCTATTTGCCTCCATTTGAATTTGTTATGCCACTATCCCACACCTCGCAACCATACAATAAAATCGATGTAACAAGTAGGTCAAATAAGACCTTGGTGGTATTCCAATACCATAACTCAGCATTCCTACACCTATTTTGAAGTACATATAGTGCTCTCCAACCACTTTGAGTTCTTTTCATCCTACATGTATTCCAATTAAGTTTGTCATGAAAGTCTATGCCTAGGTATTTGTATTCCAATTAAGTTTGTCATGAAAGTCTATGCCTAGGTATTTGTATTCCAATTAAGTTTGTCATGAAATTCTATGCCTAGGTATTTGTATTCTACTACTACCTCAAGCGGTTCTCCTGCAAATTGAAATTCGAGTTGTTGCTTCTTCTTTTTTCTAAAAAAATCATAATTTTTGTTTTTCTCATGTTCACTTGCATCCCAACTTCCTTAAAAAATGGTTCTAGATCTTGAAGGTGATCTTCTAGATCTTTGGATGTTTTGGCCACAAGAATTACATCATCTGCATACATGAGGATTTTTACCACATATTTGACTAAGTGCACACCCTCTCCCCCAAATTTTTTTATCCATTCTTCTAACTTATCAATTTACAACCCAAATAAGGTCGAATATAGAGGGCAACCTTGTTTGACACCTATTTCACTACCAAAATATTCATATAACCCTTCCTGTGTTCTGATTCTAGTCTTTACATGCTCATATAGTCTGTGAAATACTACCCTGTAGTGAATTGGAACCTCTAGGTCTTCCATTATGCTCCATAATTTTTTCCTTGGCACTGTGTCAAATTCCTTTTTGAAGTCTATAAAACAAAAAAATCTCCTCTTTTTTATCCCATATTTTTTCCACTATGTGTCTGAGCATGATACAATGATCAATGCATTAGTGCTTGGGCCTAAAACATGCTTGCCCTTTATCTCTCTTTCCCTTTACTTCTACCCACATGTTGATCCTATGCTCTATCATACTCCCAAACAACTTTTCAAAGAGAGGGTTGATCATGATAGTTCGATAGTTTGAGGTATTATTTACATCTCCCCTTTTAAACAAAGGAATGGTCAAGTTAGTTGTCCACTCGGTAGGGAAGCCATTTTGTATGACCTCATTAAAAATTTCTTTGATCTGCGATGCCAAAATATCTACCTCCCATTTTATATGTTCTACCTAAATATTTTCTATGTCACAAGCTTTACCAGTTGCTAAATTTTTTATCCCTTGAATAATGTCTTCATTTATGAAAATTTCTTTATTGACAATGATAGTAGGGGGTGTCTCCTACTGGTTACTACGCTGATACAATTATTTTGAATACTCCAACTGCTGATTAACTATTGTGCTATTTTTAGTTGGCATACTTTTCATGCTTAGTTCCTTACAAAATTTCTTTGGTTCATGCTTTCCTAAGTAAATCAATTCTTTCCTCCTTGTTCTAGTGTATTCTTCTTTTTTTGCCCTTACCAGTTTCTTATATGCTTTTCTATTTGCTCTTTTTTTACCCGTTGGTTCCTTTAGTAATCTTCACACTTTTTTGCAATATTCATCGAACCATGGGTTGGTTTGGAAGCTATTCCTTTCTTTCTTTTTAGGTTTATCTCTCTTGCATTTGTTAAGAGCTTCTTGGATAACGTGCATTAACCATTTACTCTTACTATAATCTTTGCTACTGTGAGGTAGTTATTCCCTTTCCTGTAACTTGTTATTTACTACTGCTCTAAAATTATGTTGATTTTCATCTGTTAAAAGAATTTTTCCTTGTGATGATATTTATTTTGGTTGCCTTGCAAGTGTTTTTCTCTTGGTTTGTCTCCATGCATTTGAAGTTTCATAACAATTCGGTTGTGATCTGACTTAAGTTCCACTGGAGAATCTTCCACTTCTATCTCCTCTATTTTTGGTATGTAATTTTGTGAGAATATTACATAGTCTATTACACTTTGTCCCTTATATGTTTTGCATGTATAATTTCTTGAATTTTTCCATTTGTTCATCCCATTGCAAATAATCAAGTTGTGTATGTTGCAGAGGCCTAACAACTCTCTTGCCAAGGTTTGTTATTTGTCCAATTGCAATAAGGAACTACTATTTATCTAAGGTTTATATTTTCCCAAAATAATAAATATAGATTATAATAAATCATTCCAAAGACCTATTGTCACACTTGTTCCTCAAGGATAGAATATTTTCCTCACTTAGTGAGCTGACTTCTAACACAAGTCTAATCTCTTATTCAGATGATGTACCCATTTAGCTACCATTTAAGTTTTCTTCTTATTTTTTTACGCAAAAGCTTCTCCTATTACCTAAGAGCAAGCATGGTAATTTCAATCGAACACCTATTCATGACGTCAATAACCATTCAAATAAAATCAAACTTCGACAACCCTCTCTTTTACCTAGAGGACAATATTGAATAACATAATAGTATATTCTAAACATTTATCAAAGCTTTCTCGTTCATATATTAAATGATATCTTAGATATGCATGAAGATACAACTATAAAAAGTAACACTTAGATATAATTCATAGAATAAAGTATATCAAACACATTTTTAAACACATCTCCAGATCATTGTTACATATACAATTCTACCACAATATAAATAACTCGATCCATAGAAGGTTACATAAGTTTTGAAATACAAAGTTTCCCTTTCCACATTCATAAGAAATATATTCTTAATTGTAATTCATTTACAAATGATGGCCAACTATACAGATCCTATCAATTTGACCTTCACTCAAATAATTTGTAAATGCTTTTTCAAAGAAGCGTTCTGCAAACATAGTGAAGTTTTGATTCTATCACAACGCAGGTTCAAACTAATAGTATGCATTCAAGATGTTCTCATGGTTCCCACTACTCTCTTACAAAATTAATCTTACACCAGAACTCAATGGAGCCGCTAGGGTGAAGTTTTTTAACCCAACACTTTTTCTTGAGAGCACTAAAATCGATAAAAAAAAAAAGTATTCAGAATTCAATGAAACTTTCAGGATAAATTATAATCAATAATGGGTACTCAAAAACTTTATTTCACGAAAAAATATCAACTATAGAAAAAAATATGAGGTTTGCAATGCATTCTCAAATTTGGATAGAAAAGACTAAAAACCATTTTTCAAAGGTAAAAACGAAGTGCTTAATATATGTGAAATAGGGTATGTGATATATGGATGGAACATTCTTGGTAAGATATTTCCAACGGTGCATCACATTCAAGAACCAGAGCAACATAGAAATAAATATTAAGCTCCAAATTAGGTTATTCAGACTTATTTGTAAAATCTGGACTGCACCATACAAGAAAACATAATAGGCTAGAAAAATAGATTTTTCACCTTCAATTCGTGTTTTCACACTCTCCTAACTTGTACAATGCAATATTAATGACATTAATCTATCTTGGAACTCAAACCTAAATAATCTATGGCAATTACAAATAAGGTAACAGTTCAAGACTGTTACAACTGCAATATTACTACACCTACACTTGTACAAAATTGTTACGAAGTTTTTACATATTATCTTGTACCTTATAATATGAAAATATAAACATGTCAACATTATTTTTCAACATTCTCTCCCTTGATGTTAAAAGGGATCACAAGACTATTTCTCAGTTTAAGAAATTGAGCTTTAGCAACACCTTTAGTGAAAATATCAACCAAATGATCATGGGTGTTGCAATACCTCAACTAATTTCTTTTCCACCATATCATGAATGAAATGGTACTTCATGTCAAAAAATTTAGATATTCTATGGTGGGCAAGGTTCTTTACCAACTGTATGGCACTCAAATTATCACAAAAAATTATAGTAGGACCACTTGGTTTCTCACCTATCTCCTTCAACACTTTCCTGAGCCATAAGGCCTGAGTACTGGTTGAAGTGACAAAAATGTATTCAACCTCTTTTGAAGAGAGTTCTACTGATACTTTCTTCCTTGAGATCCAAGTGATCAGTCTAGATCTAAGAAAAAAACAATTACTAGATATAGACATCTGGTCATCCAAGTTTCTACCCCAATATGAGTCACTAAAACCAACTAGCTTCATCTCTTCAATGGGATAGTAATGTATGCCAAAGTCAGAAGTACCTTTAACATACCTCAAAATTTGCTGTGCAGCCTTCAAATGCAAGAGATATGGATCACTCATATACCTAGAAACAAGTGAGACAGCACATGCAATATCTGGTCTAGTATTTGTGAGAAACATCAAGCTCCTAACAATGCTCCTATAATTGGTCACCTTTTCAGCCCCATTATATTTTCATAACAATTCACCATGAGCAATGGGAGTAGAGATTGTTTTGCAACTATCCATGTCATACTTTTTTAGCATATCCTTGGCATATTTAGTTTGATAAATGAATATTTTATTCTTACTTTGATACACCTCCATGGCAATAAAATAGTGCATCAGTCATAAATATTTCATTTCAAACTCACTCATCATGGTAGCCTTAAATTCATCTTTCAACTTGGAACTACTATACATATAAATAAAATCATCAACATACAAACAAACAAGAAAAATATCATTACCTTTTTTCTTGAAGTATAGGGTAGGTTCACTTTTGCTTCTCTTGAAGCCACTCTACTGAAAGTATCCATCAATCCTAGAGTACCATGCTCTAGGTGCTTGTTTAAGGCCATATAATGCCTTCTTCAACATGTAGACATGTTCTTCTTTACCTTTCACCTCAAAACCTTGAGGTTGTTGTACATACACTTCCTCATCTAAATACCCATTCAAGAAGGCACTTTTTACATCTAAGTGATGTATAGTCCACTGCTTTTGGGTAGCCAAAGCAAGTACCATCCTTACTGTTTCTTGTCTATCTACAGGGGCAAAAGTTTCTTCATATTCAATTCCATACCTTTGTGTGAATCCTTTAGCTATAAGTCTAGCCTTGTATCTTTCAATGTTGCCATCATTGTTATACTTAGTCTTATAGACCCACTTAGAACCCACAAGTTTCTTTCCCTTGGGTAGTTCTACAAGCTCCCAAGTGTCATTCTTCTCAATGGAATTGATCTTCCTATTGCATTTATTGCATCCAAACACCATTAGTACAATATTCTTCATAAAAATAAGGTTCAAAATCAACAACAATCATCAAAGCATAATTAACATCTCTTTTTGGCTCACCTTCATATTCATCACCATACATGTGCATCTTCTCAAGCCTTTGAACAACTTGGTCAATTTCTTGAGCTTGGCTTCTAGTAAGTCTTCTATGGAAATTATTGTCCAAAACCTGAGTAGGAGGATGAATTTGAAGTGCCTTTTTATCCATATTTGTCTTCATAACATCTAAAAATATGTTTGGAGAATCATCACTTGAAGAGAGACTAGAACTGATTTGTTTGGGACTATTTGAAGAGTTGGTTGGTGGACTTTGTGTGTTACACTCCAAACATGAAGAGTCGGCTGTATTATCCAATTGTGTAAAATTCACTATATATGGGTTCATAATAATTTAATTGTAGAATCATCTTATATTTTTCATATTATTCATCTGCGTACTGCGCAAGGGTGTGCCCACCTTAAGTGGCCATTGATTTTATTAGTAATATTTTATTCCTTCGTTTCCGCTCTCGATTTAGTCTTCTTGTTCTGGTTATCAAATTCATTATTAAATTGTTGATTCTGCTCACTGTGGAAGAAGAATCACCTCAAGTGGTATCAGATTCGGTGATTCACGGGAATCCAGCTGTGCAATAGCAGGTTCAGTTCGCGTCACAAGTTTTACCAACGTTGCAAAAAAAAAAAAAGTTACGACGGCAATTATCGGCGTTTCGATTCCAGATTTCTGCTACTCAGTAACCGGTGCCAGCGTATTCCAGGGGAGATTACAGGTGAATTTTCGTTTCATTTTTTTGTCACGCCTGTTCCGTTTCTCTTTCCCAGACCACCGCAAAGGCATCCAGGGGCTCTGGTTGTCTATCGCGGCCCTCTGTCCGAATGCCAGGGCATTGACGCAGCGTATTCCCTCATACCCAGCGGCGACCAATAAGAATTCATGAAATTTGTTTTAATTAAGCAGTGACTAAGGTTTTTATTTAAACTTGCCGGCTGACGTCAGCAAAGAAAATTATTGCGGGTGTGGGTTTATACGAATTATCCCACATTTGGCATAGTAAGGGCATTTAATAGTTTATCAGGGCTGAGTCACACCTTCTCAAGTGTGACTGCGGTCACACGTTGAGCTCCTCAGGCATTGTCTTCGTTCGGTCATTCGCGTTGGTCGTTGCCTCTCCTTCGGTCATGCGTCGAATTGTCAGTTGTTCATGTGTAGTTTTGTCCCGGTGTTGTGCTTCGTTAAAGTCTTGCGTCCATTTGTCAGTCGTGTGTCGTTCTGTCACGGGTGTCGTTTGTGTCGTTTGTCATTAGTGTAAGCGTCACGTCCAAGTTTCGTGTTCCCGCATCCCTGTCCGTCTGTCATATCGTTCTATCATGGGTTGTGCTTAGTTTTTCATTGGTTTTGCGTCGCGTCCAAGTTCCAGCTGTCGGTCGATCCGTGTTTTCCGCATCCTTGTCCGTCTGTCGTGTCCATCCGTATCCTCGTAGCCGGTGTCTCAGTCGGGCGGCCAGCAGTTTGTGGTTAGCCGGTGTCTCAGTCGGGTGGCCAGCAGTTTGTGGTTAGCCGGTGTTTCAGTCGGGTGGCCAGCAGTTTGTGGTTAGCCGGGTTCGTGTCTTAAATAATAGTCAAAGAGAAGTTATCACATATTGCAATCCAAGTGTCAAAAGCTGTCACAAAGAAGGAGCCTCAATCTGAATTCAAATCCGC
Organism: Wollemia nobilis; assembly: GCA_028583015.1. Lineage (NCBI taxonomy): Eukaryota > Viridiplantae > Streptophyta > Pinopsida > Araucariales > Araucariaceae > Wollemia > Wollemia nobilis. Next base: position 23,870,923 of record JAQPPZ010017235.1, read on the forward strand.
GTCGCAGTTGGAGCGACAGTTGTAGCGGAAACCAAAAAAATTTTGGCTGCAGTCCAAATTCAAAAGTTCCTAAGCGGGTTATGTTAACAAGTGCATGAGCAAACAGTGGCTCAAGGGACCTGACGGTCGATTATCAAGCTCAGAAACGACCAATACCAACATAAGAAGAGCTAATCGCAGCCCAGGTACAAAAAATTCTCTTTCTCCTTTTAAAATTGGTAGTTATAATCCACACCACCCACTAGTAGATCCTATGGCTACTGATCCTTCCCCAACTCACGAAAACATCACGCAAGGAAACTCAAGTAATTCAGCCATGTCTGATAGGGAGTCTCTTCATGGCATACTAGAGAGTATAAACGAGTTGGGTATCCTCCTAAAAGGCCTTGTGAAAGCCCAAAACCAGACTATTCCCAATCCTAATCCCCAAAATCACTCCCATGCCCAAAGGAATGAAGAAACTATCGATCCTAATGATGATTGGCAACAACAAAGAGGTGATTCGGATAATTACAGGGATCCCTCTCAAAGACAGCGGTATAACCCAAATCAAGAAAGAGACATGGGTTATCACCAACCAAGAGGTCCTAATATTAACTTTCCACGAATTGATATGCCCACTTTTGAAGGTCATGATCCTCGTGGTTGGTTAGCCAAAATGGAAGGCATCCTTGACTTATATCAAATTAAGGAAATTGATAAAGTTCCTTTCGCTGCATCAAAATTAGGCACTGAGGCCTACCAATGGTTTGTATGGCTTAAAAAAGAGAATGTAGCTATTATTACTTGGAGAAAATTCACTACCTCTTTTTTAGAAAGATTTGATGACGGAGCTACATCATCCTACACAATAAGATTGTTATCTCTTAAACAAAAAGGGTCGATTAGTGAATTCGTTTCGAGTTTACTAGTTTACTACCATACACTTCAGACCTTAGTCCCGACACAGTGGTAGGTGCCTTTCGCAATGGTTTGAAAGAAAGTATTCGAGTGGAGGTAGACATGCACGATCCAACCTTGTTGAACAGTTGTATAAGAATAGCCAAGTTGGCCGAGAAGAGACATCAGTTGTCTGCACAGCGGGAAACATATAGTCGTCCTTCATATCGCAACAATTCCTTTCATAGAAATGATCAACCATCAAGATATTTTTGCTATAAATGTCGCACTCATCACCCCAGGGAACAAGCTTGTGCCCAAAAACAAAACTTTCATATTGAAGGTGATCAATGTGAAGGAGAAGAGGATGAACCTTACCAATCAGAAGAACCTATGCCAGAAGACCTACCATGTACTATAGACGAAAAAGAAGAGGATACAATGGCAATTTCAGTGCATGCTCTCATGGGTTTAACCGCCCACCATACCATCAAGGTACCAGGTTTTCTCCGCTAGAAAAAGGTGAATGTGCTAATTGATTCTGGTAGCACCCACAATTTTATCGACATCAAAATAGCAAAAGCTTTGAATTTATTCATTAACTCTTCCAACAAAGAGAAATTCCAGGTTTTAGTGGCCAACGGAGTGAACGCACAATGTGTGGGTCGCACATCTCAAGTCTCCATAAATATGGGAACTTATACCTGGTTAGGATCCCTTTTTGTCATGAATTTAGGGAATTCTGATGTCATTTTGGGGGTTGAATGGTTGGAAACATTAGACACAGTTAGCTTCAACTTCAAAAAATTATTTGTGGAATGGAAGGAAAATGGACGAGTCATTCGCTTACAAGGCATTACTACTCCTCCAACACAAATGGTGAGCTCTCATAGTATGGAAAAGATGTTAAAAAAGGGTGGATATGGGTTTATAGCTCAAATTAATTGTTTGGAAAAACAATCGTCAACAACTTCGGATATTATTGCACCTGAGTTACAAGATATCATCACACATTACGAAGAGGTTTTCCAAGAACCTCAAGGATTACCACCTAAACGATCTCATGATCATGCCATCCATTTGATTCCAGGAAGTGTCCCACCTAACATTCGTCCTTATCGCTATCCTCAGCCACAAAAGACAGAAATCGAACAGATCGTTCAGGATTTGTTGGATCATGGAGTCATTCGTCACAGCACTAGTCCTTATTCCTCACCTGTAGTCCTGGCTAGACGAAAAGATAACTCTTGGCGTATGTGTCCCGACTTTCGTTCTCTCAATAAACTCACTATCAAGGACAAATTTCCTATCCCTGTCATAGATGACCTATTAGATGAGTTGCATGGTGCAAAATTTTTTACAAAATTAGACCTTCGCTCTGGCTTTCACCAAATTCGTGTTAGAGAAGAAGATATTCCCAAAACAGCCTTTCGTACTCATGAAGGTCATTACGAATTTTTGGTCATGCCTTTTGGTCTCACTAATGCACCATCCACATTCCAAAGTCTCATGAACCAAGTATTTCGTCCACTCCTCCGTAAATTTGTGCTAGTTTTTTTTGATGATATTCTCATATACAGTAAAACATGGACGGACCATTTACATCATGTGGATAAAGCCCTTCACATCCTACACAAAGAAAAATTATTTGTTAAACGCTCCAAATGCTCATTTGGTGTTCAAGAAGTCGAGTATCTTGGTCATATAGTTTCACATGAGGGTGTCAAAGTAGATCCCAATAAGATTAAGGCAATTCAAGAGTGGCCTTTACCTAAAACCATCAAGAAACTTCGTGGTTTTTTGGGTCTCACGGGCTACTATCGCAAGTTTGTACAGAATTATGGTAAGATTGCAGCACCTCTCACGACACTCACAAAAAAGGATGCTTTTCGTTGGTCGGAAGAGGCTACTCTAGCTTTTGAAGCTCTTAAGCAAGCCATGTGTACAACTCCAGTATTAGCAACTCCCAATTTTCACAAACCATTTATTATCGAATGTGATGCATCAAGAACAGGAATTGGGGCTATATTAATGCAAGAAGGTCATCCATTGGCATTTGAAAGTAAACAGCTTTCAAGAAAAAATTTGGGAAAATCAACATATGAAAAAGAAATGTTGGCTATTCTTCATGCAGTAGAAAAATGGAGACACTACCTAATCAGTAGCCGCTTCATTATCAAAACAGATCATAGTAGCCTCAAGCATTTTTTGGAGCAAAGGTTTTCTTATCCAGAACAAAATAAGTGGTTAACCAAACTTCGGGCTATGATTTCGTTATCGAATATAAGAAAGGGAAGGAAAATATAGTCGTCGATGCGTTGTCCGGAAAATATGAAGATGAAGTAGTCATCAATGCTATTTCAGGTCCTTGCTCCCAATGGGTAACTCAATTACAAATTGAATGGTTGTCCAATAGTGAAACCGCCCAGATAATTCATGAATTATCTATAGGGTCTTCCAAACACCCTTTGTTCTCTTATGAAGATAACATCCTCCGGAAGAAGAACCGCATTTACATTCCACATAATTCAGAACTCAAATCAAAGATCCTCGATGAATCACACGCTTCTCCATCAGCAGGACATTCAGGATTTTTGAAGACATATTTAAGGGTCAAACAATCATTTTGTTGGAAAGGATTAAAAGCGGAAGTCAAACAATGGGTAGCAGAATGTGAAGTTTGCCAGCGCAATAAAGGAGAAACAGTCAAATCACCAGGATTATTACAACCATTACCCATCCCTGAACGACAGTGGGAACATATATCCATGGATTTCATTGAAGGTCTTCCAAAATTAGAAGGCAGGACAGTAATCTTCGTCGTCGTAGACCGGTTATCCAAATATGCTCACTTTCAGGCTTTACAACATCCATTTTCCGCAAGCAAGGTGGCAAAGGTATTTATGGATTCAATTTTCAAATTACATGGTATGCCAAAAAATATTGTAAGTGATAGAGATCCCATTTTTACTAGTAACTTTTGGAGGGAGTTATTTCGCCTTAGTGGTACCAAATTGAACATGTCTTCACTTACCATCCACAGACAGGATGGTCAAACGAAGTAGTTAACAAATGTTTGGGTACGTACTTAAGATGTTTTGCTCAAGATAAACAATACCAATGGAGCCATTGGTTAGCATTGGCATAATGGTGGTACAACACTTCTTACCATTACTCAATTAAGATGTCTCCATTTGAAGCATTGTATGGCACCAAACCTCCAGCCATTGCAGATTACGTCCAGGGATCATCCAAGGTAGCCAAAGTGGATGATTGGTTCCAACAAAGGCAGTCTACACTCACCATACTTAAAGAGAATTTAGTCCAAGCACAGAATCGTATGAAACAACAACAAGACTTGCACCGATCAGAAAGAACCTTTGATATAGGTGATTGGGTGTTCCTAAAGCTGCAACCTTACAAACAATCCTCGTTAAGGTTAAAGTCCAGCCAAAAGTTGGCTCCATGATTCTATGGTCCCTACAAAATTGTGCGCCGCATTGGAGAAGTAGCCTATCAATTAGAGCTACCTACATCATCACGAATACACCCAGTATTTCATGTTTCATGTCTCAAAAAAGTAATTGGTCAGAAAGTACAAAGTCAATCAGACTTACCAGTGCTCGATGAGGAAGGACGCATACATCTCCAACCTGAAGATATACTCCAACATAGAATCCGAAGACTGAGATCACGTCAGATTCAAGAATTTCTCATTAAATGGCAAGATTTACCAGAGGAGGATGCCACATGGGAACCTGAAAGTATCTTCCAGACATTTCCAGCTTTGAGGACAAAGCTTTCCGAGGAGGGGAGTCATGTTACACTCCAAACATGAAGAGTCGGTTGTATTATCCAATTGTGTAAAATTCACTATATATGGGTTCATAATAATTTAATTGTAGAATCATCTTATATTTTTCATATTATTCATCTGCGTACTGCGCAAGGGTGTGCCCACCTTAAGTGGCCATTGATTTTATTAGTAATATTTTATTCCTTCGTTTTCGCTCTCGATTTAGTCTTCTTGTTCTGGTTATCAAATTCATTATTAAATTGTTGATTCTGCTCACTGTGGAAGAAGAATCACCTCATTGTGGGACTGATTTTAAACTGGGTTGCACATTAGAATAACTGGGTTACATATTAGAAGAACTTCCTTCACTGTTTCCATCATCAACATAAAGTTTTTGATGACCATATACTCTCCCTTCATCAAAAATCACATCTCTAGACAGCACCACTATGTGAGTTTTTGGTTTATAAAGCCTATAGGCCTTAGTATTTTCATAGTAGCCAATAAATATACATGCTTCACTCTTAGGATCAAGCTTCTTCCTAAGTTCATCAGCCACATGTGCATAAGCCAAATAACCAAAAACTTTGAAGTGGTTAACATTGGGTTTCTTTTCATACCATACCTCATAAGGAGTCATCTTCTCCAATGAGCTAGTGGGACTCCTATTCAGTATGTAGACTGTTGTACAAACTGCATAAGCCCAATACATATTGGTAAGTCTCTTAGTTTACAGCATACTTCTTACCATCTCAACAACTGTCCTATTTTTATTTTTTTCCACTTCATTATGTTGTGGGTATAGGAATTTGTGAATTACCTTTTAATTCCAACATTCTTACAAAAAAATTTAAGCTCATTAGAACAGAATTCACCACCATTGTTTGTCATTAAACATTTAATGTTGCAACCACTTTGATTCTCAAAAAAATATTTAAATTCCTTGAAATAATCAAATGCTTCATCCTTATGCTTCAAAAAATACACCCAACACATTCTAAAAAAACCATTAATAAATGTAAGAAAGTAAGAGTTGTTACCCAAGCTTTTGGTTTTCATAGACCCACAAATATCAGAATGGACAAATTAGAGTGGGTATGAGATAATTACACCATAACAAACTAGTGGCTTTGTTATCACACGCCAACGAACTCGTTGTCACATATAAAGAAAATATTGAAAATATTTTCATTGTAACAAAGATAAGAGTAACCAACTTGTTTACTCGCTCTCCTAGAATGGCATCAAACCCCCTTCATTGTTCTTCTGTGACGTCTCTGTTCCAAGCTCTTCTTTTTTTGGTTTTTCTTTCTTTTATCTTCCCTTATCCTCATCTCCTTGTTATGTTTTCTATGTTCACCTTTCATCAGATTTCTTCCCCCTCTTCCTTTAACGAATGCTTTAATGATCTATGATGGTTTTCCCCCATTATTGGCTTACCACCACCACTACTAATAGTAAAAGGATAGTTTCCTCTAGCACCACAAATAATTATCGTATGGATTTTCAAGTAATATATATATATATATATATTACTCAATAAAACATCATGCTATAAATTATTTGGCACCTTCAACAAATGCAAGGTTGAGAATGCACTCTCCTCTACGTGGAGGTAATTTCGGTCAAACTTCCATGCACGTCGTCCGCCATCAAACTATGCATGGAGGCCTAACTTCAATTTATCCTTTAATCATTACAAATTTTATGTAAAATACAAAAATGCAAAATAGTATTACAACCATAATACATTTGCATAACGTTCTCTCTTAATTTTTTAAAAAAGCAAGATATAAAGTAATTATCTTTTTTCTATATTTCCTCTACCTTTATAAAATCACTTTTTCCTAAGATAATAAAAATATAAAGGTAAGCATTTTCAAAGCTATATTCAAACCATCCAAAGGTGACTCTTCAATATTATAACATCTTCTCTACCACCCTTAACTACACAAGCCAATAATGGAACATTACAAAACAATAGGCATACACACATACACATGTCTCAACAAACAAACAACCATATGCCTTATCAAACTTGTGGCTCCCATCATCATTGCCACCATCAATTATTTCTCATTCATTACCAACATGCAATATTCAAACCAATTCAACTCATGCAAAGATGCAATTTATAATGCACCTAAATGATATGCAAACGTGAGTTTCTATGGGCTCACGAGCCTAATCATCACTTCCCCATTTCTGCTGACCTACCTCCTCTCATTGTCATTTGGTAACTGGCCTGCACTCACAGAGGCTATCAGCAGTACCTTGTTTCACAAGAAAATGTAAAAATATACATATTTTATTCTTTTTCCTTTAATCATGCAAGGAGGGTCATTACATCCTTCCCCACTAGTGATAAACACAATACATGTGTTTAAAGCTAGATAACGCAAAAGAAAACTTTTGAAAAAAAATAAATTTATCCAAAGTAATACTCAATCAAATTCACTTTCCCATTTGAACTCAAGTATTGCCAACACATTTGTCAATATAAAGAGAAACTCATCATTTTGTTCATGATCACCATATAATCACATCATTGATTATGTCATAAATAAATTAAAATAAACTTATTCATTGAAGTTCAAAACATGTATCATAGCAATACCAAAACATTCATAGGCTACTCTACCCAGTAACTCAACAAACATGTTTTATACACATATCTCAAAATTTATAAAAGTTTATGAAAAAGTTTTTATCTACTCAAAAAAATAAGGAAATTGTTGTTGCATATCTGCTACATCTTCCCAAGTAGCATTTCTATATTATTAGTGGTCCCATTAGACCCTATATTGCTCTATGCTTTGTTTTCTTAGGTTTTTGGTTCAAAAACCAAGCAGAAAAATAGGTCGCACTTCAATACTTAATGGATCAATCATCTGCAAATTGGAAACATCCAAAACATGAGTAGGATTAGAAATGTAATTTCTAAGGAGGGACACATGAAAGACATTATGAATCTTGGATAAGCTTGGCAGTAGAGCTAATATGTACACAACAAGGCTTATCTTATCTATGATCTCAAATGGGCCCACATATCAGGAGTCAAGTTTGAAAGTTTTGATTGAATTTTTTGTTGGTTTTACCCTTAATAATACTCAGTCTCCCATTGAGTATTCCCTTGGTGTTCTTTTGAGGTCCGCATAGATCCTTTGGCAATCAATGGCCTCTTTCAGCTTTTGCTGAATTATTTTCAATTGCTCTTCTATTTATTTTATCATTTATGGGTCTATCACTACTCGATCCTTCAAATTATTCCAATATAAGGGAATTTTGCACCTTCTTCCATATAAGGCCTCTAAAGGTGCCATACCCAGTGAAGCATGGTAACTATTGTTATATGAAAATTCTACTATATATAATTAGTCTTCCCACTTAGTGTGTTGATCTATGTAGTACATTCACAGCATATCCTCAAGCACTTGGTTCACCCTCTCAGTTTGACCATCTATTTCTAGGTGATAGGTGGTACTGATATTTAGTTTGATCCCTAATGCTCGATGTAAAGCTCGCAAAAACTCAAAAGTAAAATAAGAATCTCTATTAGAGATTATAATTTTTTGAAAGCCATAGAGTCTTACCACTTCCCTGGTAAACTTACTTGCTATAATAATTTCATCATCTTGCACATTATCTGGTATAAAATATTTAACTTTAGTTAATTTGTCCACAATTACTAGAATTGCATCATGCATGAGCCTTGTTTTAGGCACCCCCACTATAAAATCCATTGACACTATCCATTTTTGTGTGGGTATCTCTTGTGGATATAGTTTTCCAACTGGATGCAAGTATTTCGCTTTCATCTTTTTACATTCCAAACATTTGGCCACACAGTTGGTAATATCCTTTTTCATACCAATATGTTTTCTTTAGATTCTCTCGCATCTTTGCACCTCCTGGGTGCGTAGAGTAGGGAGTGTTATGTACCTCCCTAAGAATTTTTTCCCTCAATACTCCTAATTTTACTACCACCAACCTATTCCTGAAATAAAGCATATCATCCCTAAAAACAAAATTTGTATCCTTGTTTGCTTTTTGTCCATCCGAACCTAAACACGACTGACAAAAATCATCTTTTTCTTGTCATTTTTTAATTTAATCTATTAAATCATATTGACATTTTTTCATGGTGGTTATACACCCTTTTCTGCTCAAAGCATCAGTGACCTTATTCTCTTTACCCTTAATGTAATCAATACAAAAATCATACTCTAGTAAGAACCCTAGACAACGTTGCTGTCTGGAATTCAATAAGGGTTGAATAAATATATACTTCAAAATTTGATGGTTTATCTTTAACTCAAATGGTTTTCCCAAAAGATAATGTTGCCAAACTTTCAATGCATATACTATCACCACCAATTCTAAATTGTGAGTGGCATAATTGACTTCATGCCTCTTGAGCTTCCTAGACTCATAAGCAATTACTGCATCGTCTTGGGTTAAAATCCCACCTAACCCTTCAATCGATGTATATGTACAAACTATAAATTTCTTATTAGGATCGAGTAATTGCAGGATTGGTGTAGTTGTCAATATTTCTTTCAAAACTTGAAAAGCCTCCTCACACTGCTTTGTCCACTTGAAGCTTTTCCCTTTTCTCTGAATTTTTGTAATAGGTTGGGCAATTCTCGAAAACCCTTTGAAAAAATACCTATAATAGCCTACAAGTCCCATAAAACTTCACACCTCTATGACATTAGTAGGTGTTGGCCAATCCATAATTGACTCTATTTTTTTGGGGTCTGTTGCAATTACTTTAGCAGAGATAATATGTCCAAGGTATTGCACTTGTGGAGTATAAAACTAACATTTTGATAATTTTCCAAACAATTGATTATTTCTAAGAATCTTAAGCACTGTTCTCATGTGATGATCATGATCTTCTTTATTTTTGAAATAAATCAAAATATCATCCAAAAATACGAGTACAAACTTATCTAGTTGTTCTCTAAAAATGTTGTTCTTGATGTTCATGAACGTGGTTGGGGCATTGGTTAACCCAAAAGGTAAGACTATAAACTCAAAATGTCTATATCTTGTTCTAAATGTTGTTTTAGAAGTATCTTCCTCCCGAATTCTCAACTGATGATATCCAGATCTCAAATCTATTTTAGAAAAGATGGTTGCTCCTCTTAGTTGATAAAATAATCATCAATCCTTGGTAATGAATACCGATTTTTGATAGTAACCATGTTCAACATTCTATAGTCTATACACATTATTAAGGTATCGTCTTTATTTTTTTTTTAAATAATAGGAGCTACTTAGGGTGACATATTAGGTTTGATTAACCTCTTTTCAAGAAAATCCTACAATTGTATTTTTACTCCGGCAGCTCTATAGGAGTCATTCTATAATGTGACCTCGTGATTAGTGTTGCACTTGGTAAAAACTCACTTGAAAAATAAAATTTCCTCTAATGAGGTAACCCCAATAGTTCCTCAGGGAATACATCCTTGAATGCACCTAACACCGGGTGCATCTGAAAGAGGTCAGACTCCTTCTCAGACTCTTCTTTCCTATTCATATTTACTATGAAGACCATACCCTTCTTCTTAATAATATTTTTAAGTTGCATTGTGGGCAATATATGGGGTTTTACTTCTCTTTGCCCATAATTAATTCTAATATTTTGAGTAGATTCATCCACAAATTCCTTCCATATTTCTTCAAATTTCAAAAGAGCCTTGTGCGCTTTTAACCAATCGACTCCTAAGATGATATCAAACACATGCAAAGGTGCCACATACAAGTGTCAGTTGATCTTTCCTTGTGGTAAGGAAATGTGGGATTCAAAGAGACACTAATTAACATGGTGAGTTTACCCTGATCCATACTCTACCTTCCAACCTTTTCCCAAGAATCTAGGTCTAACAGGTAAATATCTCATTAATCTAGTTGAAATAAAACTATCAGTTGACCTACTATCAATCAAAATTTGTACATTTTTACCAAAATTTTATCATTTAATAAGAAAGGAGTGATTTTCCAGTAATTTCATAACTACTTGTGGCCACATAAATACTATGGCCAATTTCATCTAGAGCCTTTGGTGGTATATCAGCTCTGTGAGGGTATTTGTTGGCATAGTGGGCTCCTTTACACACCTAACATCCACTTGGCGAAGCTCTATTGCCTTTGTTGTTGTTGTCATTTCTATTCATATATGTAGTTTCCTTATTTCACCCATTGGTTTCAGGTCCTATCTTTTGGAAAACTCTTTAACATTTTTCCTGAATTTTCCACCTTGGTAACTGGATTTATTTTTGCCACTTTGTTTGATTTGATCTCCCCCTCTAGGTTTCTTATTATGTTCCTTTTCCCATTTCATAAAACCAAAACTTTTTCATTTTTTGAGCTCATCTTTCTTCTTTTCAGATAACTTCTGATAGTTGAAAAATGTCTTTCTTGTTTCTTGGTTAGCTTCCTCCTTCCTTGCTAAATCAAAAGTAGTCGGAAAATTGATGGGATTATGCATTTTTAGCAAGGTTATTATTCTAGGATGTAATCCTAGAATAAATTTGAGTTTTCATTTTCTTATTGCTTTCATATTGGGATGCATACTTTAATAGTTGTATGAATTTTTGGTGATATTATCGAATTAACATGTTTTCTTACCTCAAAATTGAGAATTTTGTAAACTTCTCCACATAATATTGTCTTGTCAGAAATCTATCTCTAAATTCCTTGATGAACTCCTTCCATTTGAGGTCAACAACCTTAACCTCATGCCCTTTCTTGTACCATTTCCTCCAGTCCAGGGCTATTTCAATCATATTCAAAACTACCAAAGCAGTTTTGGACTCAGAAGATAGAACCACCAAAGAGAAGTAGGACTCTAGTTTACTTAACCAATTTCCAACCGAATCTCCATCATATTTTCCATTAAACTTGGATATTACAACATTTTTGAGATTTCTATCCAATTCCTTACTCACTCTTTCCCTTCCAGTACTAGATCTCTCAGGTTCCCCTAGCGCTTCCACCGTCTTGTCTAATCTAGTTTCTCTTTCTCTAGCTAAGTATTCTATGACTCGATGTTGTTGGAAAATAAGTTCCTATTTTTGGGCCATGTGATTTTTTTGTTGGGACATATCTTACCTTTGTTTTTCCATTTTCTCTTGCAACAATTTAACCATCTTTACAAGGTTCCCTCCTCCATTAGTTTCATTTGAAGGAATATCATGAACCCTTTTCTACCTTCTTTCACATTGACGACCTTCATTTCTTAAATTTATCCATGATCCTCTTATAGGTCTGTCAGTGATTTCCTCATCCCTACCTCCCATAGGATTTCTCGATGATCCACCTTACAACATTCATGTCATTGGTCCTGTAAGTGAAAGAGGTAGTATATTAGTTATCGTTATCTATTCTAGCTCATACATAGAGTGCTATAGATTTAGAATCAGTTCTGCTCTGATACCATATGTAACAACCCACTCACCTGGTTGCCTAATAAAAAAATAGTTAGAAACCAAATTATTTTTTTTAACAAGGTTTTATTGCTCTGCCTAGAAAAACATTTCTACCAATACAAGTTTAATCTTAGATTTTCACATCAAAAATCATCCCTTGAATTTTTTTTTGCACTATTAACAATATAGCACAGGCACAACATACCACTTTTGTGTTCAAGACTTCTACAACAAATCATCCAAGTGGACGATATTGGCTAAATCTTGTATACTTACCATTTAGTGGTAATGGTTTTCTCATTTATCATCCACATTTTCTAGTATCAAGATCAAACCACAATGAGGGTTATCCTTTAGGGCCCATAACATCTAGATGAGAATGCTTATATTCCCTTACCTTTACACACTGTACCTTCGACATTCTAGTTGAATCGTCTAACCTCGGTGTGGAGGTGACTAGCATAATCATGCCTCAGTGACTAATTGGATTTTCCCTATATCCTAGAAGTAGTCGGTGCCATTTCAATTCTCTGACCTTGGACTTAATTACACTATATCATTGCAACTCACAGGGATATGTCCCATTCCAAACCCTATGACCAAACTTGACAAAGTTTGATGATAAGGTATTTATCACAGTGTATTCTTGGAAGCAACCCAAAAAAAGTATCCCATACCACCTTACTGTTCTGACCTAACCTAGTCATTCAATAGCCAATTCTGCCAATCGATAGTTATCCCAAGTTAGTGGTGTGCCTTCCCACACCCGAGTAATCCTGGATGAATGTCTGAATCAATTTTAAGTCAAGTTCCTAAGAATATTAATATTTCATTTAGTATACATTTGCCATCAATCATTTAGGATATCTTAAGTTGGTACTTCTTTCTCTAGAAGTAATGTCATTTTTAAAAGAATATAGTGAACAACTCTCTTGCCAAGGTTTGCTATTTTTCCAATTGCAATAAGGAACTACTATTTATCTAAGGTTTAGATTTACCCAAAATAATAAATATAGATTATAATAAATCATTCCAAAGACCTATTTTCACACTCATTCCTCAAAGATAGAATATTTTCCACTTAGTGAGATAACTTCTAATACAAGTTTTCTTCTTTCTTTTTACACAAAAGCTTCTCCTATTACCTAAGAGCAAGTATGGTAATTTCAATTGAACTCCTATTCACGATGTTGATAACCAATCAAAGGAAATCAAACTTCGGTAGCCCTCTCTTAGGCATCTTTTCCTAGAGGACAATATTGAAGAACATAATAGTATATCCTGAACATATACCAAATCTTTCTCGTTTTTATATTAAATGATATCTTAGATATGCATGAAGATACAACTATATAAAGTAACACTTAGAGATCATTCAGAGAACAAAGTATATCAAACTCATTTTTAAACACATCTCCAGATCATTGTTACATATATAATTTTACCACAATATAAATAACTCAATCCATAGAAGGTTACATATATTCTAAAATACAAAGGGCTCTACCCTTGGGTTTCTCTTTCCACATTCATAAGAAATATATTCTTAATTGTCATTCATTTACAACTAACTCTTCTCATCATGAAGGGCACTATTGCTGCAGCATGCTAGCCAACTATATAGACCCTATCCATTGAACCTTCACTCATAAAAAAATTATAAATGCTTTTTCATAGAAGAGTTCTCCAAACATAATGAGGTTTTGACGCTATCACAATGTAGGTTCAAATTGATAGTTTGTTTTTAAGATGTTCTCACGGTACCCACTGCTCTCTTGCAGAATTAATCTTGCACTGGAACTCAATGGAGTTATCAGGGATCAGATACATCTCATGACATGCTCATGCAACTAACATGCACACAATTTTATTTAATTTTTATAAAATGCATTGGAAATTCTCTAATCCCCTTAATCGAGATCCGCACAAAAGTTTCCATTTTGCTTCATTTAAAAACAGCAGCAAAATACATTTCCAGTTTTAAGCAAATAAAGGTTTCATTTTCCACATTCTACCAACGACAAAATTACGCTCACAACGTCAATGTAGAATCAATAACAATTTTCACAATACACATTGAATCACATTGTAGCAATCTGACATCTTCTCTTTCTATTGCACTCAGTATAAAACACACAAACCATAGCTAATTACTCATATACAACAAAGCTTTCAATAGGAAAAATATAATATCATTGCCTTCATTTTCTAGCAATCATGACAGTGTTCTTCCAGACAAACCCATGTCATAGAATCAAACTAACACATATATTTTTTTTTATAGACCATGCCTTTGTTTTCCATCAATCATGACAGTGTTTTTCCAAACAACTCATGTCACACAATCAACTATCACATACATTCTTTCATAAACCAAACAAAGTTATACCAGCAATTACACCATCACAAACCAGCAGCTTTGTTATCACACTCTAGCAAACTCATCATCATATATAAAGAAAATACTAAAAATATTTTCATTGTAACGAAGTAACCAACCTATTTACTAGCTCTCCCAAAATGGCAAAAATCCCCCTTTGTTGTTCTTATGTGATGTCTCCATTGCAAGCTCTTATTTTTTCAGTTTTTCTTTATTTTCTATTCCTTTCTCCTCATCTCCTTGTTTTGTTTTCTCTGTTCACCTCTCGCCAAATTTCTTCCCCCTCTCCCTTCAATAGAATGCTTTAATGATCTATGATGGTTTCCCCCCATTCTCGGATTACCACCACCACTACTAACAACAATAAGATAGTTTTCACTAGCACAAAATATTTGGCATACACACATACACGTATCAACAAACAAACAACCATATGCCTTATCAAACTTATGGATTCCATCATCATTGCCACCATCAAACATTTCTCATTCATTACTAACATACAATATTCAAAAAAATTCAACTCGCGCAAAGATGCAATTTATAATGCACCTAAATGATATGCAAACACGATTTTCCATGTTCTCGCGAGTCGAATCATCACTTCTTCATTTTCATTGACCTACCTCCTCTCATTGTCATCTGGTAACTGACCCGCACTCACATAGGCTATCAACAATACCTTGTTTCACAAGAAAAGGTAATTATATACATATTTTATTCTTTTTCCTTTAACCATGTGAGTAGGATCGTTACACTTTATATTATAGGAATTTCTCCAATGCATCTATCATCCTATGTATATTGAAAACTTAAAAATAACATCCCAAAGGTCATTTCAATTGACAAATGAGACAATCTTGGGTTGATTTAGACCATATTTGAGTACCAACCTTCTTTTCCAAAGGAGAGAGCATTGTGTTAAGTCAAACCCCAAAGAAATCCTTAGAACAATTATGAATTATAATAGTTGACTATAGAAACACCAAGACAAAAATATAACTATTTTGTAGGTAAAATAATTTAGCTCGAACATTTTGTACATATGCCAACCTTGAGAGTTAGGTGGTAAATGAAGTCTTTAAAACTGTGAAGAACAAAAATGTATGTATCTTTTTGCATAATTGAATGAAATTATTGAAAGAGGTTGTCCCCTCAAGTGGCCTATGATTCTATGTTATTTTGTGAGATTGTTTATTTATGCATTTATATTCCATATTGCAATAGTTTATGTTTTGAACATTTATGTTTATTTGTAATATTTGTGTGAACTGAGTTTAATTTTTATAATAGTTTTCTAACAATCCCATACTCAACAAAGCAAGTCAAATTTCTACCTTTGAACAAAGGTGCATATCCCCCCAAAATTTGAACCTGGGTTGATTGTAATGGCCTTTTTTATTTGATGATGTAAATAATATTTTTTGCAAATTTCTTGAAAGTGAAGTTTACGATGACACCATTTTTATATTAAAATTTTCATTTTCAAAATTTTCCACTTTTTCTCCTTTTGTATCTGGTCTTATAACATTTGTGATATCATAATCTACTTGTTGGTCTAATTCCTTTGATTCAAATTTAAAATGCTTAAAAAATTTTGAATTATTCATTACAACACATAATATTGCCACATATCTGATCTTATAACATTTGTGATATCATACCCACTTGTTGATTCAAATTTAATAATTCAAAACTTTTAAATTATTCATAACAGATAGTAAGCTTATAAAGTATTGCCTTAACACACAGTAACCTTATAAAGCATTGCCTTCTCTTTGGTAGTTGAATCCTTAATAAATAAAAACCCCACTTAGAACATTTGTTAATATTCTTTCAAACTTATTTAATGATGAGCTAATTAAAAAATAAAAAACCCTAATCCACATAACAAGGCTTTGAACAATCTGTTTCTCTAAAAATTTCACTCTTTGATCTTAAATTAAATTCATCTTTCAGCCCTAAACCAAGCACCATCTTCCATTATTTTCTCTTTTTACGCCTATAATTAGGCCAAATCATTCTCCGATCTTATATTGGACCATCTTCCATTATTTATCCCCTCGAGGCTTCATATAACAATGAAGGCTAGTTTGACCTCTCAAAACTTCTAAATTCTGCTTCTCATCAACTTTACAGACTCCAAACTTCTAAATTATGCTTCTCATCAACTTTATAGACGAGTATACAATTAGCTAATGCTCTTCTCATAGCACATTCCTAGATCGGTACCCAAGTGGCTCATGGGGGCTAACGCTGGTTCAAATCCAGCTCGATCTAGTATCAACTTAATATGTACAATTGCATTTTCTACTGTGATTGCTGTTTTTGTTTTGTATTCTTGATCTATCCTCACTAACTAATATATTGATGTAAAAATTATAAAATAAAAATAATAAGATGGATGAGAAAAGAATAGTAGTATTGATGCACACATTTTTGACATTTTTTTTTTATGATTTGAGTCTAAATCATTAAGGTAAACATCAACATACTATTTAGTTGTTCAATTATTAATATGAAACAACAATATACCATTGAGTTTTTCTTACAGAAATACAAATTTCAAGACCTTTTCTATGATTTGAGTCTAAATCATCAAAGTGAAACATCAATTCAATATATCATTGAGTTGTCCCTACAGAGATACAAATTTCAATTTAAAAATTATAAAATAAAAATTATAAGATAGGTGAGAAAAGAATAGTAGTATTGATGGACAATTTTTTTAGACTTTTTTATAATTTGAGTCTAAATTATTAAGGTGAAACATCAACATACTATTAGGTTGGTCAATCATTAAGGTGAAACATCAACATACCATTGAATTTTTCCTACAGAAATACAAATTTCAAGACCTTTTCTATAATTTGAATCTAAATTATCAAGGTGAAACATCAATTCAACATATCATTGAGTTACATCGTTACACTTTATATTATAGGAATTTCTCCAATGCATCTATTATCCTATGTATATTGAAAACTTAAAAATAACATCCCAAAGGTCATTTCAATTGACAAATGAGACAATCTTGGGTTGATTTAGACCATATTTGAGTACCAACCTTCTTTTCCAAAGGAGAGAGCATTGTGTTAAGTCAAACCCCAAAGAAATCCTTAGAACAATTATGAATTATAATAGTTGACTATAGAAACACCAAGACAAAAATATAACTATTTTGTAGGTAAAATAATTTAGCTCGAACATTTTGTACATATGCCAACCTTGAGAGTTAGGTGGTAAATGAAGTCTTTAAAACTGTGAAGAACAAAAATGTATGTATCTTTTTGCATAATTGAATGAAATTATTGAAAGAGGTTGTCCCCTCAAGTGGCCTATGATTCTATGTTATTTTGTGAGATTGTTTATTTATGCATTTATATTCCATATTGCAATAGTTTATGTTTTGAACATTTATGTTTATTTGTAATATTTGTGTGAACTGAGTTTAATTTTTATAATAGTTTTCTAACAATCCCATACTCAACAAAGCAAGTCAAATTTCTACCTTTGAACAAAGGTGCATATCCCCCCAAAATTTGAACCTGGGTTGATTGTAATGGCCTTTTTTATTTGATGATGTAAATAATATTTTTTGCAAATTTCTTGAAAGTGAAGTTTACGATGACACCATTTTTATATTAAAATTTTCATTTTCAAAATTTTCCACTTTTTCTCCTTTTGTATCTGGTCTTATAACATTTGTGATATCATAATCTACTTGTTGGTCTAATTCCTTTGATTCAAATTTAAAATGCTTAAAAAATTTTGAATTATTCATTACAACACATAATATTGCCACATATCTGATCTTATAACATTTGTGATATCATACCCACTTGTTGATTCAAATTTAATAATTCAAAACTTTTAAATTATTCATAACAGATAGTAAGCTTATAAAGTATTGCCTTAACACACAGTAACCTTATAAAGCATTGCCTTCTCTTTGGTAGTTGAATCCTTAATAAATAAAAACCCCACTTAGAACATTTGTTAATATTCTTTCAAACTTATTTAATGATGAGCTAATTAAAAAATAAAAAACCCTAATCCACATAACAAGGCTTTGAACAATCTGTTTCTCTAAAAATTTCACTCTTTGATCTTAAATTAAATTCATCTTTCAGCCCTAAACCAAGCACCATCTTCCATTATTTTCTCTTTTTACGCCTATAATTAGGCCAAATCATTCTCCGATCTTATATTGGACCATCTTCCATTATTTATCCCCTCGAGGCTTCATATAACAATGAAGGCCAGTTTGACCTCTCAAAACTTCTAAATTATGCTTCTCATCAACTTTACAGACTCCAAACTTCTAAATTATGCTTCTCATCAACTTTATAGACGAGTATACAATCAGCTAATGCGCTTCTCATAGCACATTCCTAGATCGGTACCCAAGTGGCTCATGGGGGCTAACGCTGGTTCAAATCCAGCTCGATCCAGTATCAACTTAATATGTACAATTGCATTTTTTGCTGTGATTGTTGTTTTTGTTTTGTATTCTTGATCTATCCTCACTAACTAATATATTGATGTAAAAATTATAAAATAAAAATAATAAGATGGATGAGAAAAGAATAGTAGTATTGATGCACACATTTTTGACATTTTTTTTTATGATTTGAGTCTAAATCATTAAGGTAAACATCAACATACTATTTAGTTGTTCAATTATTAAGGTGAAACAACAATATACCATTGAGTTTTTCTTACAGAAATACAAATTTCAAGACCTTTTCTATGATTTGAGTCTAAATCATCAAAGTGAAACATCAATTCAATATATCATTGAGTTGTCCCTACAGAGATACAAATTTCAATTTAAAAATTATAAAATAAAAATTATAAGATAGGTGAGAAAAGAATAGTAGTATTGATGGACAATTTTTTTAGACTTTTTTATAATTTGAGTCTAAATTATTAAGGTGAAACATCAACATACTATTAGGTTGGTCAATCATTAAGGTGAAACATCAACATACCATTGAATTTTTCCTACAGAAATACAAATTTCAAGACCTTTTCTATAATTTGAATCTAAATTATCAAGGTGAAACATCAATTCAACATATCATTGAGTTGTTCCTAAAGAGATACAAATTTTAATTTAATATGAAAATCAATAAAACCATTGAATCCGTTTCTGTAAATCCTAAACCTACCGATAAAACAAGTCAACAAAACACAGAAAATTCAATATAACCTTACTTATTAAAAACATTAAAATGAAACAACCAACAAACAAACTACAAACAATATAGGTTTGAATATAGGATTTAATAGCACCCGTATATCTCTAGGGACATCAAATTTAACAAGCATTAAGAATAAGTTCAGATAATTTAGGTTTCCACCAGGGGACTCATATCCATAGGGTAACTCCCCAGCACCCTCAAGTAATTAGTACACTCCTCGACCTGGGCGAGCGCCTTCTGAGCACGCGGGTCGGCCATGGAGGCCTCGAAATCAATATAAAAAACATATTCGAAGTACTTGGCGGTGCCGAGGTTGTCATCGTCGACGACCCGCACCGGGCGGTTGCGCTGCGGCCGGCTCTCGAATTTGGCGACGTTGATGTCGCGTATTGCAAAGGCAGACAACACCTTGGAGAGGATGCCGATGCCCTCCTCGAAGGCAAACACGATGCTGGTCTTGAAGGGACGGTCCACCCGGGGTATGATGGGCTCCCTGGCCAGAACAAGGAAGCGCGTCATGTTGATTTCGTTGTCCTGGATGCCATCGGCAAGAATTTTCAGGCCATAAATATTGGCGGCGCGGGGGCTGGCAATGGCGGCGGTGTCACGTAGGGATCCCTCGGCCACCATCCGAGCAGCGCCGGCAGTATCGTGGACAGGCTCGCGGGCCACCTTTAATCCCAGCTTGGTGATTGTGTGCTCGCACTGAGCCATCGCCTGCGGGTGGCTGCGCAACCGACAGAGATCCTCCTTGCGCGTTCCAGGTAGCGCCATGAGGCAGTGGTGCACGGGAAGCTGCACCTCCCCCACGATGTGGAGGCGGTGGAGGAGGAGGAGGTCATTGTTGTGGTTGATACTTGCCCCCACAGAGTTCTCCACAGGCAGCACCGCCCGGTCCGCCACCCATCGCTCCACCGCCTGTAACGCCACCTCGAAATGGTCGCATGGGACTGCCTCGCACTCCGGGTACGCCTTACTTGCCGCAGCCTCGCTGTACGCCCCGGGTAATCCTTGGTAAGCCACCCGCAAGGGCATGCGGTTCGTGGGTTGCTCAGCTAGAGCGATTATTGTCCGCTGCTTCTGAAGCGCCCCTGACCGCACCGCCTGGCGCTGCCGCTGTAACCGCAGGTGCAGGATGTCTGCCGATTTACATCCGACAACAGAGGCACTGTAATGACAGAGTGTGGGCCGGGAAGGAAAGGAACCGGCCTTCCACGGAACACAACGTCTTACACACGGCATTCTGAAAATCCGAGTCTAATCTTCTGTCTGACCTAAGAATAAAGCCTTTTCTCTGCGAACAAAGAGTCAAGAAGGGAAAGCAATATACAAGATATTCACAAAATTTTATTTATTTGTTTAAAATAAATATAACATTAATTTTTGTTTATAGATAATTAAAGTATAATTAAGGTCATCTTTCTTAAGGTTATAATAAAGGTCACTTTTTCATGATTTGAATTTCATTATCTATTGGAGAGGGACTTTAGAATTCTAAATAGAGGCCTAAAGTTTTAATCTTGTAGGGGATTAAGGTTGTACATCATCCCTTGTCAAAATATGGTTGGATAACCATATATTCTTTAAATAACATTTTTTATGAGGATCATTTTATATGACCTGCATGCTTGCGAATGTTGTGAATGTGTAGAACTATTTTACGGTTTACATTCTTCATTGTCTCTTTGTTCTTATTATTTTGGGTTGTTTTTTAAAAAATATGAAAATATATTAGATGGTTTCACGTGGAAAGTATGTGAAAAGGTGGGTGTGTATGTATTTGGTCCCTATTGATAAAGTTCAGCTTTTCCCTCATGAAAGGTCATAGTAAGATAAAGATGCCCAACCTAAAAAAAATTCTTACACTAACCCAATCTTAATAAAATATTAAATTCATTGGAATAACTTTACCATTATTTATTAAAATTTATAATTTAAAAATAATAATTTAATTTTTAAAAATAAATCTTAAAATCTTGAATGTAATATTGTGTCTTTCACATAATTTGAACAGGACAAAGAAAGGTAGGTATAGAAAATGACTTAGTTTGAAGAAAGGGTCAGTTGGTTTACACATGCAATTTGACTAAGGATGTGCAATTTGAGGAGGAACCTAACTCGGGAAAGGGGGTTTTCTACCAACTTCCAAGGCAACGGCCCACGGTTTCACAATAAACAGTGGGCTACCAAAAGGCTGGTCGCTGTATCAGATCACCACACTGATATCCTTCAGTCAACTTATTTCTAACGCATCATCTCACGTAAGATAAATTAATATTAACGTAAAACAATACGTTCTCAATATTAAAGGAGGCAATATTCACATTATTTGGTGTATACAAAAGGTTTAAGGTTATACCAATATTCTTGAAGAAATCCAGTTAAGTGGGAACGAATCCAGTTAGGTGGGAACGATGCAACAACGTATGCAAGGGATATCATCATGTTGTCGCAATGCAGATTCTTCGAGCCTATTATATTTTTTATTATTCTAAAACAACAGTGCAGGTAGAAGTGGAGCCCTGCTTTCTTCTACAATGGGTTTTTAAGGTGTATTTCTAAACTATATTTAGACAGTAAGGAGGGCTTGACTTGAACCCAATAGGCTAATTCAAGTCCTTCCATAAAACTGGAGAGTTGGCTTATAATATAAAATTCATTCTTGTTTACCATTTCTTACAAACTCTGTAAGATCTGCGAAAAAAAAATAATGTGAAGAAGGTAAACTATATAAATATTTTTAGGATTTAGTAGTTGTTTGTTTTGAAGAAATAACTCGAAGAGACTTTGACTTCATTTTTTTTTTCTTACACGATATCTTTAATACTCCTACCTCCTAAAAAATACGTACATCATCTTCCCTCCACGCTTCATCAGCTCTGGAAGCTATTTGAAAGGATCCGGCTCATCGGCGGGTTGGTGTTACCTACATAGCGATCCAACTATTCTTAATTCGCATTCCATAAAATAAAATGGAGAGCATTTGTTTCCGCTTCAACAAAGATGACATAAG
This sequence comes from Wollemia nobilis, assembly GCA_028583015.1. Taxonomy (NCBI): domain Eukaryota; kingdom Viridiplantae; phylum Streptophyta; class Pinopsida; order Araucariales; family Araucariaceae; genus Wollemia; species Wollemia nobilis. The sequence goes on from JAQPPZ010017235.1 coordinate 23,893,634, forward strand.
GAACGCCGAGAAGGTTTATGTAGTCACCATGAGAATATGCGGGACGGCAGGATTTGACAGAAGGACGCACTCCTATGGATTCTGTAATCTGATCTACCCATTATAATATTATAATATTCTCAGAGGGACACGCATGATATAGATTCAGTAATCCGAACCACCTATGATAATTTTATAATAGTCACAGCTGGACATGCATGACATGACAGGACACCACCCAGGATAAGGAGTCGCATGACATGACAGGAGGACACTGTTATGGATTCCAGTAATCCGAACCACCCATGATCATATTATAATATTCGCTGAGGGTCGTATCACTTCAAGACACATATCTTGTTATTGTAGTCGTCTTAATACCATAAGATTCAACGTAAAGCATACAATTATGGTTTCGTAATTATTGTTTATTAATATAAACTTAGGTTTAAAGTGAAAAGATTGGAAATAATGTGTAGAAATATGGAAAATAAATAATTATAATTTTAGCTTATAAATACTATTTTTAAATGATAATAAGAGGTTATATATATTATATTTTTTTTTTGTTTGCGGAAAACATTATAAATGGGATGTCTTTTTTGGGTAAATTCTCAATGAGGCAGAGGTATTTATTTCTCCAAACCTTCTTGTTGTCATTGTTCAACTTACCTCAAAATTGGGACTCATTGGAAAATTTGTAAAGTTTGATGTTTTTTGAGATTCATGATTTTGTTTATTTGATTAAAATCGAATTTTTGTTTATTTTACTTCATGTTTTGGTTGAGTTTCATAATGTGATTTTAAATGTTTTAATTTTAAAACTTTAAAGTTTTAAGGTTTAAATTAAATCATTTTAAAATGCATTTAAAAGTGATCAATATCAAAGTTTTTGAATGTTTTAAATATTAAAAGTTGCTTTCGTTTTAAATATTTTACTTGGTTTTGGATGTAATTTAAAACATTTAAATTAATTTAATTTAATATATTTTTGAAAAGATTTAATAAAAAATGTTTTTTTTGTTTTATGTTTTGCAGGTTTCAAAGTAAGGGGCATGGTTTCCGAGGTGGATTAGCAGACTCAACACAAGGCAGTCAACGCAGTCAACATCCGACATAATTTTCGAAGTGGTCAAGAGAGGCATGAATCAAAGAGCCACCAAGTGGCTTGGCTGAATCGAAATACCTAATTATCCTTGGCACTTATAAAGTCTTTATTGCGCGTGTCCAAAAAAATGTGGGATAATTTTTTCGTGATGATAACATATGATAATTCCTGACTGTATCTTCATCGTTGAAATTCCATGTGCGTCCTACATTAACTTAGATGAGCAAGCTGCAATCAATTAAATGATAATTAATTTATACAAAGTTTAGGCTAGGAATAGCCTAAGGCGTTACCATGAAGATAGGTAACAACTAACACTAATCTACTAACAATAATATACTACGCTAACAATAGTTGTTAGCGAAACTACTAACTTAGGATAGAAACTAACCTAGGGTAGGAAATACTAACCAAATGAGGTAATAATAGATTTACCATAGTGGTAACTCTAACATCCCCCCTTATTACATTATTTGGGTAATACATACATATCCCCTATACAACAATATTTGGGTAAAGTATATAACTGCCCCAATACAGTGAAAACGATGTTGATCTGCTGGTTCTTTGCTCTGTCACAGTGCTCTGGCTGCTCCTAAGCAAAAGATGGGTCATTCCTCGCTTTGTCTTCACGCCAACAAATGTCCTTATGGTAATCACATCATCCAACCGAATTTGCATGGGTAACCAGCCACTGCAATCGCTAGGTGTAGTAGAATAGATCACTTCATACAAGGTTCATTCATCTACAATATGAATTTGCAAAAGATAAGGTAGCTAAGGTGTCGGACACTACCGAAAATGCACCCTTATAAGTTCCCCCCTTCTTGTTGCAAAACATAGTGTAATTAATTTCTGAAGGAAGTGTGACTAAGGTGTCGGTCAAAGCTGAAAATGCACCCTTATAAGTCATCTTCCCTATTTACAAAAATTAGTGAAGAAAAGCAATGGATATCCCCCCTCAATTGCAAAAAAATATGCAACTCAAGAGTGTTGAGAAGGATTTTACAAATATTGCCTCCTAGACAATTTTACATCACAAAAAGTCTCTCCTCTAGTTACAAGTACTTCAAACACCTAGATTTTGCTATTTATGAAGCCTAAAAGAGGTACAAGCACCCCTTATTGTAAGGTCTTCAAACAAAATACTTATGCTATTTATGAAGCCTAAAAAGAGAGAGAGAGAGAAGGTGGTGTAGTTGCCCAAGGGACACATGTATTTTCCCTCTACAAAACCGTTTTAGCAATTTTAGCACTCCCAGTGCTATCTTTGAACCAGAAACAGAATCAGAAAATAGTCCTAAGGTATTAAAAATTTTCTATTATAATATATTTAATTTAGTAAATTTTTTTTAATTAACTTAATAAAATAATATTTTGAGTCTCTTTTTTTTTTTTTTTTTTTTAAACCATTTTTAATAATAAAAAAAAATGATTAAAAAAAAAAAAAAAAAAAAAAAATATTATTAAATTAAGAATAAGAATTAAAAAAAAATACTAAAAGAAATAAAAAATAAAAAATAAAATTTTACCTTCGGAGCCCGACGGGAGTCGAACTCCCGACCTCCCGTCGGGCAGCGCTAAGGCGCTGGACCCCCCCGCCAGTCGGGCTAGCCGGCCCGACGTGAAGGGAAGGGAGTATTTTCCCTTTCCCTTCACCCCTCGCGCGGGCGGGGAAAAAATGTGGGATTTATCCCACATTGCCCGCGCGGGGGATCGCGGAGGGGTATGAAAGGGCTGAAAAGCCCTTTCATTAATGACTGCCTGCGGGAAGTCTCCGTCTTTGCATTTTTTTGTCGTGGTCAGTCCAGTCGGGTGACACGTGGTAGTCCGCCACGTGTCACCCACGTCAGTCCAGTGACACGTGGCTAGTCTGCCACATGTCGCGTCCGCGTCATCTGGGTCTTGTCCAGTGGCAGTCCGCCACGTGTTCGCGTCATCTGGGTCTTATCCAGTGGCAGTCCGCCACGTGTTCGTGTCGTCTGGGTCTTGTCCAGTGGCAGTCCGCCACGTGTCCGGTCCCGGCCACTGCCACGTCAACGTCCTCAAAAAGTGTGTCATGTAGGTTAGCTGTCCGCCTGTCGCCACGTCAGCTCTTGCCTCGGGAGTCGTGTCCAGGTCGGCAATCAGTCCAGGTGGCAGTCGTCGAGTTTGTCGAAAATTGGATCCGACGGAGGGCGCACCTGCCCTCGCTGACCGGTCCAATCCGGTCGTGTCCAGGTTTAGGACCTCTGACAGGAATGTCCCCCTGTCAGAGTCGGTCAGACCCGAGGGCGCTCCTGCCCTCGGGTTTGGGTCCTGACTCCGCCTGGGAGGGCGCGCCTGCCCTCCCGGCTGTGCGCTGGACCCACGGGGGCCAGCAAAAGCGGTCGTCGGTCGCGGTCGCCGATCGGCCTGTCAGGCCTGACAACACTGCTGTCAGGTCTGACTGTCCTGCGGGCCGCCTCACCGCGGTCGTCGGAGTCGGAGGGTTGTCACGCCCTCGCTGACTCCGGTCGTCGGATCTGTGCCGGTGGTCGCGGTCGGCCTGTCAGGCCTGACAGCAGCAGAATGTTGTCAGGTCTGCGACGGGAGCGCGACCTCATGGCAAGGGCCCGCCTCGGGATTCATGCAGGTCCTGAGGGCCAGCAGGGCCCTCGAATACCGTGCCACAGATTGTTGCGGGTTGCTACGAGCCGTCTGCCGATCGATTGCTCTGATACCAACTTAGATGAGCAAGCTGCAATCAATTAAATGATAATTAATTTATACAAAGTTTAGGCTAGGAATAGCCTAAGGCGTTACCATGAAGATAGGTAACAACTAACACTAATCTACTAACAATAATATGCTATGCTAACAATAGTTGTTAGCGAAACTACTAACTTAGGATAGAAACTAACCTAGGGTAGGAAATACTAACCAAATGAGGTAATAATAGATTTACCATAGTGGTAACTCTAACAAGTCCAACAGCGGCGGTCTCCTTGAGGAGTTGGGTGACCTTTGTTCTGGTGGATGAATCGGTGGCAGAGACCATGAGCCAATACGCATTGAACCCGTTCACATATAATGGATTCCCATTCACCACGAATTGCACACCATTCTTCTGCACCATCCCACTCACACATGTTTCTTCATGCGCCGATGCAACTAGCCTTAACACAAACATAAGCAATACCTATGAAGCATCACGGTGGCAGATAATGTAGTTGCTACTCAATGCCAACATTGTTTAAATTTCATTTAGAGATGGTTTGATAAAGTAGTGTCTTTGTGTTGTAGCAGACGTCAAGTTGTCTTCATTGTTCAGGTCATAGAAACTTATTGTTGGCATTTATGCAGATTAAGGAATGAGTCATGATGATCGAGGCACTCATATATATTAAAAAGAAGTGACAGTGGCTTGAAATCCAAGGACAAAGAACTTAAACCTAAATTTAGATTTGGAGATAGTAATTCAAAGAGTGATGATGGAGAAACTCGGGATTCAAAATGCATCAGTGAATCAATAATGCAAGAATTGTGTGGAGAAGGGATCTGGAGATTGTGCCTTGAAGGAACTAAAGTTTCCATGGAGGTTGGAAGGTAACTCTATAGAAAAGAGTCGAAGAGCAGAGATGTATCATAAGATCATTCAACAGCATACCATGTGAACAAATGCGATTACCAAATTCTAACTATTACAACATTTTTGCTCATGGGACCTAAAGGAGCAGTTAAAAGCACTTTAATAAATAATATTCTACGAGTTCTTGGTTTTGGAAATGAAATACCATGCAATGCTAAAGTTTCTTACAAGTTATCTGGTGAAAGTGAGAACTAATTTCTTTAAGAAGACACGGCTCCTCGAGCTTCTAAAGTATTTTGTCCTTTCAATAACAGAGGTTTATCATCACCTATTCGAGGCATATCATAAGTTATTTCTCACAATTAACCTAGTATTCATTAATTTGTTTAACATCCATTATTGGTGCAATAGTTGGAGTAGTAGTTAGTGGGTAAATTGATGGCTACATTGGATGAGAAAGGGCATCAATAGCGGTTGCATTTCCAATACTCACTAGTATACAGTTGGAGTAACTCCAAAGTGTGTACCAATCTCCAAGATGGCTAGCTAAGATAGGTAGAAAATTATTTAAAGGAGACATCATTGGCAGAGGGGAGTGTAGTTTGATTAAAGAAAATGCAATGATACACATAGTATGCAAGTCAAATATGGTGATAAAGTAAGTGTAAAAGGCCAAAAGTTTTATTAATGTTATAAAGTAATTACACCAATAATGTAAGCACAAGAGAAAATGAGTTTCGTTATATTAAATGAAATGATAAACTAAAAGAATAGATTCAACAATGGGTTATGAAATAGCAAGAACATAATTTTTCATCTATAAATAAGAGATTGAAACCAAGAAAGAGGTCGAATGATTTTGGAAGAGACGGATTGAAGGAATAGCGGAAGACAGCCAAAGGATTTCCTCCTAGGTTACACAGAGAGAGCTTCACTGTTGGAGAACATAGAGTTTCTAGAAAAGTTTATTGTAAGATCTTTATAAATATATTCATTTCATTATATTGAGACATGCATGTTGATGATGTTTTCATATGTTTAATGATTTGATATATTTCAATTATTTTTTCCCTAGAAGGTTGCACTTAATTTAGATTGAATTGGGTTAATACTGGTTGATCTAGGTTAGGTTTTGTTCCAGAAATATTTTTGTTTGTTGTGTTCAAGATGAAGATTTTTGTTTATTGTTCTGTAACTTGCATTTAAAATTTCATTTTATTTTATTTTTCACTTTAGGTTTTTTATTTTATTTAAATTTTAAATTCACAGAAATTATAACCCTAATGTTAAAATATAAAGTTTTTTTTACTTTTACATTAGGGAGAAGTTTTTATTTCACGTTTTAAATTCACTGTATTTCACAGTTGGAAATAAACATTACAATTTTCATTAAATTGTTCAAATAAAGAAGTGTTTATTTCATGTTCTTAATTCATGACATTTTATAATTAAAAATAAACATTATAATTTCAATTAAATTGTTCAAATAATTTTTATTACATTTTTAATCTAAAGTATATAGACATAAATTATTTTATAAGGTTATAATTATAATTTTTGCACTTTATAAAATTGATTTTGGAAAAATTTAATTACTAACCTCACATTTGGAGAATGAATTTTATGAACATCACATTGCATGTTATAAACCAAATATAAAAATCCTAAACCCCTTGTTAATGGGTATGTGCACCTTGAAGTTATTTCAGCATTATTTTCACACTTTTCAAGCACATTTTAATACAGAACCTTGGAGAAACTAAACACGTTCTTTGCAAGAGAGGGTTTTATAATCAAAATTCTAACTGTGAGTGTGGTTTTGCAATTGGGTAAAATTACCAATCAACACCCCCTTCGGCACACTCAACGAGCATGCCTAAAACAACAAAAACAATAACAAACAAACACAAAAAACACAACATTAAAAAACAAAGATAAACAAACAAACAAAATAAAAACCACAAAACAAACAAAAACAACATAAAAGCATAAAAACAACAGAAAAATTTAAAAAAACAAATAAGTAAATAAAAATAAAATAAAATAAATAATAATAATAAAACACAAAACACATAAGAAAACCATAAAAACAATAAAACAACACGCAAACACTCAAAAAAACCAAAAACACAAAACACAAAAAACAAAAACATGAAAAACAACAAGAACACCAAAAAAAACATAAAAAAACATTTAAAACAACACAAACAAAATAGTACAAAAACATGTTGTCATTTCTGCAACATTATATAGAATTTGCTATCCAGTAATTTATGCTTCCCATAAACTATGTCCTTATTGTTCAAAATGCATTTTTCTCTCCCTTATTGTTCAAAATGCATCTGTCATAATTCTCTTGGCTGCACCTAAAGCATTGTGTAGTTTTTTCTATTTACTTACCTTGCAGGGCGCACACCTTTTGGAAAATGAGGGTACCTTGCTTTCTCCCCAAGTGCGAGTTAAGTCGGTAGAGAAATCAGAGCGCAGGCCAGTTTCGATTCGAAAGGTAGTAAACCTCGGCTTCGCAAAGTCAGAATGCTAAATGTTGATGAAGATTAAAACGCAGTGATTCCCGATGCAATGCCTTTGCACTCAACCTGAGGAGTGTAATGCCTTTGCACTTAACCTGAGGAGCACATTACTATTGCACACCAAGTATTAGTGCAAGGTAGACTTAATGTAAAAGAGAGCGCAACACCATTTGATTTGTCAAATCGCACCAACAACCATCACAATGCCTTTGTGCTCTACCCGAGGAGCGCAACCCACTTTGATCGATCAAAGCTTAGCATCATATTTCAATAAAAAATAGCTAAGTTTTGATGAAGGACGATGTGCTTATTTCTATAAGTGCTAAGTTGTTGTGCTCCCATTCAGAGTGCTTCCTGCTTTGAATTTTCAAAGCATAGTGCAGCCCCTGAAGAGAAGACCCCAGGATGTTGTGCTTGGTTTTCAAAGCGCCAAGCAGTGTCGCACTGGATTTGAGCACAATGCCTTTTGACTAGTCAAAACACAACACTATTTCCAAGGCATCAAGGCGTTGCGCTCCATTTCTCCAATGCAAGGCAAACGTGCAACAAGCTTGCACGCTTCAGTTGTTGATCATCAATGTCGATGCACCTCCTGATGCCCCATACAATTGCACTCCATTTCTCCTATGCAAGGCATTACTCTCCATTTCTCCTGTGCAAGGCGTTTGCACTCCATTCTTGTGCACTTTGGTAGTTGACTTTTCAATGCTAGCACTACTTCCTGTGCGCCAAGGACTTGCACTCCATTTTCAAGCATCGGGTAGATGAGCAATGAGTTAGTTGCATTTCACCTCTTGAATTTTCAACTCTGATGTTGGTCCCAAGGCAACAAGGTGCTTTCAAAGCAGTTTTAGGCCAGGAAACAGCGAGATATAAGCAGCGCTTGCATTTAGTGCCTGTTCTTTTCCAACCCCCTCGCCAGGATTTCCCAGAAGCGCTTCCCATCAACGAGTTAAGGTGCATCCTTATCCATCCAAGCACAGTCGATCTGAGAAGTTTCCAGACTAGACGTTTCAAGATTTTGGGGTCTTATCTTTCATAGAAAGTTCTAGCAAGTGGGGATATAGTGCCAATGAGCTGAGCCTGTTAGAGCATTGAAGGGGTGCAGTTGCATTTCGAGGAGTCATTAGTCTGGCCATGCCTAATTACTGTTTCATGACTATACTCCCTTGTAAATCTTATCTTTGCTGCCACCACCATATTTTGTAGGTGTGCATTTAATGTTTCAAGTGATAGAATTCTCTATATAAGCTTGTTATTCTATTGTAAAACGATGGATGTTTGCTAGAAGCTTGATGTAATCTGAATTATGTTATAAATACAGCTAATGTCTGGCTCTAACTCTGGACTTCTATTTTATGTGTATGTCTTCTATTGCTTATCTTCTAATAATTCTCTAATTTATCTGTAGGCTTGAATTCTAATATATGAATTTAGCTTCTGATAAACGTGAACCCTGGAGTAACCCTGGAGATTACGCATGTTAGATGCCTAGTTTTAATTTTGTTATTTGTTTGTATTAAGTGTTATTTGATTCGATGTGCAGTAGAGTTATTGTGTTGATAGTCCATCACCCCTATTCTATCTGGCCTATGGTCATATTTCCCATCCCTTTCAGTCATTTCCCATTTCTTTCTAGTTCCTTAATCTTTAAATCCTCCAGTTAGAATAGCAAGGGAACCAGCCCCTCTCTAGAGATTGTAACGAAAGTTATTTCTTCCTCTCAGCATCTCAATGTTGGTCGGGTCTAGGGTGCATATATAGACAAATTTATACCTAAGGTAGATCTTTGACCAACAGTTTCCCTCATGCTCGGTGGGACCCAAACATTCCATTGCAAAAGTAGTATTAAGAAGTTGATGTTCATCTTATTGCTGATAAATTTTAACATATGGTGACTCATATGAACTCAGATACCTCCAAACCTTGTAGACTAGCTTAAAATATCATGCCTTCATGCGTACGAGGTGACAAGCTAGAAATACAGAAGAAGAAATCGAGTTCTTCGAGCTTGACATTGACACTCTAGGAGAGCATCCTAGAGTGGTTAGGTCAAATATCCTATTGAATGAGGCATCTGCATAAGAAGTTGTTGTTGCTACATGAACTCTAACTCCCAATAGCATGATAACTAGCTTACCCCCAAATTCATCGAATTCCTCGGACCATCATAATACTGTGATTCCATCAAACGTTCAACCAGGTGCTCCTAGTGTTCCGACTCAGCAAGTTTTACCAACTCGTTCAATCCATACAAATATGCCACCTCAGATGGTGTAGTAGAATTCACCCAGGCACTTCCCAACCTGGAATCATACGGGACCCCTTGCTCTGCAGGCTCAACACCAAGTACTAGCCAAAACTTTGAAAGCTTTACCCACTTACAATGATATAGGAAATACGATGCATGAGCACATTCAAGACGTCGTAGGACTAGAAACCATTCACCAAATCATCGAAGAAGACATTATGGTAAATTTACTGGTACTTTCACTAAGAGGTAAGCTCCTCTTCTGGTATCGATCACTCTTGATCAGTACCATCACTTCATGGGACCAACTGGCAAGAAAATTAATAAGGGGCTTCAATGAACAAGCAGACCCCTTATCTCTGTTGCACCAGTTCACTACTATCTAGAGGAACCCTCAAGAAGAGATAACTAACTTCAATATCAAGTTCACCTAAACCTGGAAGAGATTCATCGACGGCCTTCGAACCACACCAGAGCAGGCGATGTTTTATTACCTAAGAGTATTTCACTCTGATATTAGCATGAGCATCCAGCATTTTAATGGCAACATGTTTCCAGAATTATACCAGTAGGAACAAAATGTGGAATCCGACCTAGTAGCCATCGAAAAGTTACCTCCAAAGGTGACTACATTGATTTACCCAAATTTCCCACAAAACATGTACCCGAGCGTAGTCATGGACTCCCAATCCATAAAATCAATCATTCATGGACTCCCAATCCACAAAATCATGTGGTATGCACTCCACAATTTTAGGTGCCTACTCATTACCAAGTACCTCTCACTCCTTAGTTTTTGGCTCCTCCTTAGTATCTAGCGTTACTTGCACCATTGGCACCATTACCATTACTCGCACCCGCGATTCAGGAAGCTCTAAATGCGGATCAAGCCAAAGAGTTATGGGATGTACATGCATTTATGAAAACTATGGTGAACGATATGGCTATCATGAAGAAAAGACAAAATGATCAGAGTTATCCGCCAAGGAGATTTCTACCCCCAATCATGAGGGATCAATCTGCCCCCATCGAAATATCTCATGACTTGAACTTCAGATGTTAGAATGTGATGAAGCTAGTTCATCTAGGAGGACCTACTGGTGCTCCACCTATAATGACCCATATGGTGATGAAACTTGCATGGTTCATCTGAATTATGTGTAGACACTCGTAGATAGTGCACCTAGTGGATAGGTAAACCTGATAAGGGAAATTGATCATAATTACATGATTTCCCCTATCAAACAGGTCTTCGTTCTAATTAGGATGGGTAAGAAGCCAATCAAGGTTGATCTAGTTCAAATGGAACCACTCAAGGTGTCTGCTAATCCCAGACCCCCAAGTGAGAAGGCAACCACACCACTAGAAAATGATCCAGTTTAAGTATCAGAGTTGGCAGACACTACCCGACTAAAAGACTATTTACCTCTAATGGCAATAGTGATGACTCCTTCATAAGCTTCAACCCATCAACCCCTAATCAAAGTAAGATATTAGGCGAGAAAAAATCTATAATACCCCTCGTTGACCAACCGCTAGAGAGTGGAAGCGACACAGCAGTATCAAACCCGGTATAAAATCGCTAAAGAGGGAGGTGAGTCTGTTGTTGGAACATACAGTGTCATCAAATAATTAAGACTCCAACTAAGGTAAGCCACTTTGATGTGGTGCAACTACCTGGTCAAGTCAACTTATTGCAAGAATCCCTCAAGTCCATCAAAGGCAAGGGGAGACCAAATCAGACCATATTGACACGATCGTTGACCACCTCTGCTACTAGGAAGAACAGGTCATTAATATTTTATCTATCCCTCAGGATGGAAGGGTGGGTCATGCATAATTGCATGGTTGATTCTGGCGCTACCACCACTATAATGCCCAAAGTTGTTGAGCAAGGTGCAGCGACAGTATTGTGATTGTTGTCAACACACTCAGATGGACAGGTTGATGTAGTGGATAGTTGTTTAGAGGTTTTTTAGAGTATTTACAGTGATGTTCAATTCTTATGACGATGTTTTTTATGTTCGGGTTAAGTTACAGGTTGTTTGTGTAAATTTGCAAAAGTTGAAAAAATCGTCAGGAAGTTGTCAAAAAAATGCAAAAGTCATCACAGGTGCAGTTGGATAGGATGGATCATTTTAGAACATGCCAGCATGTCAAAAAATAGTCCAGAATAGCATTGGAGGTGTCATCACAGTGTTTGGATTGATCGGTGACGTTTTCGGTATCTTGGCGGATGATTTGGCAAGTGGTTGTACAGGCCGAAAAAGGGTAGTTTTGTCAAAAGCACTGCGAGCAAACCAAGAATAATTTGATAGTGAAATTTTAACTTAAGGTGGTCATTATCTTTAAGAACATGTGTTCCAAATTTACACTAAAATGGAGAAACGAGACGAATGTTACAAGCATTACAAGACTGTCACAAAAACGCTCTTTTTGAAAAAGTGTGTCAGCAGCAGTTTTCGTGGAGGTGGTACAGGCGAACCCTAAGTAGTTATGCAACAATATTTAGACTGGATGTATTTAGAATTGCAGAGATTCTACGTTTCAAATTTTAGAGAAAAAAAAGTTACAAGGTGAGAGTTATGATTGTTGCAAAAACGGTATAGGTCACTTTTATGTCAATTTGTTCCACTTGTGCAAAAAATCCTTTAGTTGGTCGTTTCAACCTTGTGGAGTCACCAGAGTTTCAGTTTCAGTGTTGTTACACCTTCAAGGCATAAAATAGAGCATCTTTCATTTTTGGTTTGAGGTGTCACGTGGCTTCGAAGTAAGAGAACGAGTAAGGTGTCAATTCTTTGCATGTGACGTGTTTGACGAAATGCCTTCTCAAAATAAAAATAAAAAAGGAAGTTATATCGTTTTAAGAAGCTTCATTAAAGAAAATATTTTTAAATTTTGAAAATGGAAAAAGAATGCAAGTGTGTGATTTTTAAGTGACAAGGGATTTTATTGAAAAGTGGGGACTTTATTTTGTGAAGGGAGAAGTGTGTGTGGAGAAAAATAAAGAGTGAAAATCCATGATTTTTAGAGAGTGGTGAAAAATATCACTTCAGTATTTTGGGCATAACTTTCTCGTATGATATCCATTTTGGCTAAATATTTGAGAGGAGTTCGTAGACAAAGTTTTGCACAATATCCAGAAAGAGTTTAGCAATTGGCAGAATGAGCTAAGAGAACAATCAATTTTTTTTTGTTTTTGAGAAGAGAAGATTCAAATTCTGAGTAATGCAAAGAGAGGGATGTTATACTGGGTTAAATAGAAATTTTTATATTTTGAGCTTACAAATCATAGAGGGTTCTGGTTTTAGTGAAGACATTCATATATGTCATTTTATTATCAATATCAAAATCAAGTGGGTGCTTGGTAGAGGGGTTGGTGCTCCTTTCTATTGGTGCAGATAAATCAAGGGTTGGTGCTCCTTTCTGTTGGTGCAGATAAATCAGGGGTTGGTGCTCCTTCCAGCGGGTGCTGGTAAATTGATTGTAAAGTTGGTGCTTTGCAAATGTTGTATTTGGATGGGATTCCAAACAGTCATTTTCATGGATGTGGCCAAATCGGTGAACCTTAGTACATCTTGTGTTGTGTGATGTTCTCTTGTTATACTTGCTTTATTTGGTTTTATGTTTTCATTGTTTTGGCTTTGAGTGTTGAAGATTTAAGTTTCAAAGAGCTACACTGATTCACCCCCCCTCTCAATGTCATTGTGAGACTAACAATTGGTATCAGAGTGAGGTTCCTGAACAGGCTTAACCGACTAGGTTGATCTTGGAAGTGACATAATGGCAGGTGGTGAAGGCTTCTTATAAAATAAAGCATCATTGTTTGACAGAACTAATTACGCATTTTGGAGACTTAGGATGCAGACATATTTTTGTGCTTTGGGATACGACATTTGGGATTCTGTAGATAGTGGATACACAATACCCACCACTTCTCCAACCAATGCTGCCAGTAAGAAATTTTTTGAGAATGACTCAAAAGCAAAGAATGCTATCATGTGTGGATTAGTGGATAAAAAACTGGTAAATATTATGGGTTGTAAAACAGTAAAGGAAATATGGGATAAACTGAAGAGCATTCATGAAGGAGATGTTAAGATCAAGGAGGCCAAGCTACAAACACATAGAGCTCAGTTCGAAGTATTAAAGATGAATGACGATGAAAATATAGAGGCATATATGTTGAGAGTTAATGAAGTCATTAATGTGATTAGAGGACTCAGCAAGGAAATCAAATATTCTATCATTGTGAAAAAGGTATTAATATCCCTTCCCCAAAGATTTGATTCTAAAGTTTCAGCTATAGAAGAAGCTAAATATCTAAAAAAAATTAGTATGGATGAGATGCATGGTTATTTGACTGCATATGATATGAGAATAGGAAAATCTAAACCCACGGACAAATAAGCTACTTTTAAAGCCCATAAAAATATGAAAGCAAAACAAGAATCCGAGGAAGAAGAGACATAAGATGAAATGAAAGCAAACTTTTTTCAAAAACTAAAAGGGGGAAAAGAAAAATACAAAGGAAAGTTACCATTTAAATGTTTCAATTGTGGAGGTGTTGGGCATTTTGCAGCTAAATGTCCACTTAATGAGAAGAACAGAAGTGATGAAGGATCGCACGAAGAAAGAAGTGACTGGAAGAAAAAAATAAATTTTATAAAAGGCAACTTTAAGAATAAAATTTTCATCTCCAAGAATGTCAGTTCACCAGAAGATAGCTCCAGTGAGGATTTTGAAAAGGAAACGGGTGAAGCTTTTTTTATGGCACTCAAAGAAGAAAAACCAAAAAAATAACAGGAATGTGATGAAGAAGAAATTGACACAAAAGTGAATTTGGAAGAGGAACTAATTGCAGCTCTACATGAATTGAAGATAGAAAGAAAAAAGAATAAGAAAATTTCAAAAAAACTTGAGGATGCAAATGAAATCATAACAAATTTGAAAGTATAAATAGAAGAATCCACGAAAATCTCCGAATATCTCGAAGTGCAAATAACCATGAAAATAAATTATTACAGCAAGCTAGAAGAAGAGATTGTTGGTTTAAGAATGCATCTAGAAGAGATGAATCAGAAAATTAGTTGTTATCATAAACGTGAATAAAGTTCTATGAAGCTGGATAAGATCATAAATAACCAAAAGACTACAAGCATCAAATTTGGTTTGGGTTTTGATGAAGGAGAATCGTCAAATGGATCAAAGGCCATAAATGAAGAATCCACAAAGAATGAAGAGAAGAAACAAGTTGATCAAGCAAAAATGAATCATGCAAAGGAAAGCAATAATGCAAGGCACGAAAGGAGAATTGACAATGATGGTTTCACCAATGTCACACATCAAAGAAGAAGAAGATTTATGGCTCCTACGACAACATGGCAAATACCACCACCCAGGTTCAATCATCTCTTTTTTGGTTACTATTTTAAATGCAATGGTTATGGACATAAGATCTCGGATTGCAAGTATAATGTAGGACCAAGGAATTTTACCAATAGAAATGCTTTTTCACCTTTGATGTATTATGCAGTAGAATGTTATAACTGTCATAATTTTGGGCATATTGCAAGAAATTGTCAAAATACATTTGCATCAAATCAATTTCAAGGAAGAAAATTTCAGCCAAATGGAATAAGACAAAATAAAAAAAAATTCGAAAAACATGCACAACCTACTGAAAAAGAAAAGCCAAAACAAGAGCCCAAAATTGTAATCAAACCTGAGTGGAAATAAAAAGAGTGACCTAAGGAAGAAAAGGAATCCTTGATCGTACAGACGACATTTAAAGAATAGAATAAATCTGCACCATGGATACTTGATAGTGGATTTTCCAGTCATATGACAGGTGACAAACAAAAATTTGAGAAGTTGCAACAATATGAAGGTGGTTCAGTAAAGTTTGGAAATAATTATGGAGCTAAGATAGTTGGCATAGGTTTAGTTAAGATTAGTGACGGAAAAATTAGGTCAAAATAAGTCTTTTTTGTGGTTGGTCTGAAGCATAACTTGTTGAGCGTAAGTCAGATTTGTGATAGAGGTCATGAAGTGATCTTTAAGAAGTAAGGTTGTGAAGTGAGAAAGGCAAACAAGGGGAAGTTGATAGCAACTGGATCAAGGACATCTGGCAACCTGTACACTCTCTCAAAGACTTCATAAGGAGCTTTCTTGATTGGACAGGAAGAAGAGAATTTGTTGTGGCACAAGAGGCTCGGTCGTATCAGTTTTGACAATCTAGTAAAAATTAGCTCAAATAAAGTAGTGAGAGATATTCCCACCATTGGCAAACCATCAAATAGCATTTGTGTTTCATGTCAAAAGGGGAAGCAAACTAGAGTCTCATTTAAAACAAAATAGTACTACACAAGCAAACCTTTAGAACTAGTACATACTGATTTATGTGGACCCATGAGAACGCAAAGCATAAACGATGATAAATATTTCATGTTGTGTATAGATGACTATTCCATGATGACATGGGTAATGTTTTTGAAGCATAAATTAGAATCTTTTGAGATGTTCAAGGTTTTCAAAAACCAAGTTGAGAATCAAACAAAAAAAATGATTAAATTTTTAAGGTCAGACAGAGTAGGAGAGTTCATTTTAGAGGATTTCACAGAGTATTATGAAAAATATGGCATTAGGAAATAGTTTTTAGCAGCCAGGACACCTCAGCAGAATGGTGTGGTAGAAAGAAAGAACAGGACAGTGCAAGAAATGGCACGGACTATGTTGACTGAGAGCAAAGTAGCAAATAGATTTTGGAAAGAGGTAATCCATACTGTGGTATACATCCAAAATAGGTGCATGTTGATTATGCATGAAAGCAAAATTCCTTATGAGTTGTGGTTCGATAAAAAGGCAACAACAAGATACTTTAAAGTATTTGGCAACAAGTGTTACATCAAAAGAACTGAAGAAAACCTTGGTAAGTTTGAAGATAGAGCGGATGAAGGTATTTTTCTTGGCTATTCATCAAAAAGTAAATCTTACAAATGCTACAACAAGAGGCTAAGGAAAATTGTGGATAGTGTCAATGTTAAAGTTGATGAAGGAAGGGAACGAGTAATTAGCTATGAAGAGAACTACCCAATTTATGAAGAGGTCATTGAAGGAGATGAGGAAAAGAAAATGGAAAAGAAACCAAAAATTGACTCAGAGGATTCAAACAATGATTCAGTAGTGGAAGAAAATAAGAAATTCAAAACAGATAGTTGGTAGAAAGATCATCCTAGAGAGCAAATAATTGGAGACCCCACATTTGGTGTTCAGACAAGAAGAAGATTAGTAAGTAACTACTCTTTATTATCCAGCATTGAGACCAAAAATGTTGTTGACGCAAGCAAAGATGAAAGTTGGGTAAAGGCAAAAAATGAATAATTAGATCAGATCAAGAAAAATAATACTTGGGAGTTAGTACCAAGACCCGCAAATAAAAATGTAATTGGTACTAAATGGGTCTTCGAAATAAATTAAATGAAGACGGATAGGTAGTCAGGAAAAAAGCAATATTGGTATGCAAAGGCTATGCACAAGTTGAAGGTATTGACTTTGAGGAAACCTTTGCACTTGTGGCCATACTAGAGGTAATTAGAATGTTTCTGGCTTTAGAAGTTTACAAGAATTTCAAAGTTTATCAAATGGATGTGAAATCAGCATTTTTGAATGGAAAACTTGAAGAAGAGGTTTATATTGAGCAGCCAGATGGTTTCCAATTTGGTGATGATCCCAACTTGGTTTGCAAGTTCAAGAAAGTGTTATATGTCTTAAAACAGGCATCCTGAGCATGGTATGCAAGGCTAGACAATTATCTTACTCAGCAAGGGTTCAAGAAAGGTATGGTGGATAGTAATTTGTATGTCAAAATAGAAAATGGTCATCATATTGTTCTTGTTGTATACGTAGATGATATCATATTTGGCAGCAACAAAGATGAGTTGTGTAAAGATTTAGCAAATAAGATGCAAAAGAATTTGAAATGTCAATGATTGGTGAACTTTCATATTTCCTCGGATTGCAATTTAATCAAAAGGATAAGGGCATATTTATTTCTCAAATTAAATATGTGAAAGAGATGTTGTAAAAGTTCACAATGGAGGATTGTAAGCCAGTTAGCACTCCCATGATGGCAGGTTGAAATTTGAGCAAGGATGACAAATATCCACATGTTGATCAAACTATGTATAGATCTATGATTGGGAGCTTATCGTACTTGAAAACTACTAGACTAGATATTTTGCAGGCAGTATGCATGGTAGTATGATTTCAGGCTAGTCCCAAGGAGACTCATGTGACAGCAGTGAAGAGGATTCTTCGATACCTCAAGGGTACTATGGATTATGGGTTATGGTATCTGAAAGGTAAGACTTCACCCTTATTGTGTATTCAGATTCATATTGGTCAGGATGTGTAGATGACAGGAAGAGTACCAGTGGAGGTGCATTCTATCTTGGAGATAGGTTGGTCGCATGGCACAGTAAGAAATAGGAGTCAGTCTCCTTATCCACAACAGAGGCAGAATACATTGCAGCGACAACGTGTTGTACGTAGGTGTTATGGATGAAATAAACTTTGAAGGATATTGGCATTAATTTTAGTGAGCCAATTTTAGTTAAGTGTGATAACACCAATGCCATTAACATATCAAAGAATCCAGTTATGCATTCTCGCACAAAACATATTGCTATCCGATATCATTTTTTGAAGGAGAAAATTGCGAAAGGTGAGGTTAAGTTGAATTTTGTTCCAACAATAGAGCAAGTAGCAGATATTTCCACAAAACCATTGCCCAAGGAAGACTTTGAGTACCTTTGCAAGAAATTAGGAGTGGTCACACTTCCCAAGAATTGACTAGCTATTGGGGCCACATTCTCAGGGGGAGCATTTGTGTATTTATTTATCTTTTTGCTCATGTTTGTGATTTTTGCTAAGTGTAATAATTTTTGCCTGAGAATGTTGTGCATGGACTCAGGGAGAGTTTGCAGTAGCCCTTTGGTCTTGTTTTCAAAGGGGAGAAGAGTTACAGGAAATTGTGTGTGTTGCTAACAATTCCAAAGGGGGAGATTGTTGAGCAAGGTGCAGAGACAGTATTTTCATTGTTGTCAACACACTCAGATGGATAGGTTGATACAGTGGACAACTTTTTAGAGGTTTTTTAGAGTATGTACAGTGATTTTCAATGCTTATGAGGATGTTTTTAATGTTTGGGTGAAGTTGTTACAGGTTGTTCATGTAAATTTACAAAAGTTGAAAAAATTGTCAAGTTGTCAAAAAATTACAAAAGTGTCACAAGTGTAGTTGGACAGGATGGATCAGTTTGGAACATGCCAGCATGTCAATAAATAGTCCATAACAGCGTTGGATGTGTCAACACAATGTTTGGATTGATCGGTGATGTTTCTGGTATCTTGGCGGATGATTTGGCAAGTGGTTGTACAGGCTAAAAAAGGGTCATTTTTTCAAAAGCACTACGAGCAAACCGAGAAGAATTTGATAGCAAAATTCAAACTGGAGGTGGTCATTATCTTCAAGAACATGTGTTACAAATTTCCACCAAAATGGAGAAACGAGGCGAATGTTACAAGCATTGCAAGACTGTCACAAAAATGCTCTTTTTGAAAAAGTGTGTCAGCAGCAGTTTTCGTGGAGGTGGTACAGGTGTACCATAAGGAGTTATGCAGTGAGATTCAGACTAGATGTAGTCTGGTACAGGTCACTTTTATGTCAATTTGGTCCACTTGTGCAAAATCCTTTAGTTGGTCATTTTGACCTTGCAGAGTCGCCAAAGTTTCGATTTTAGTGATCCATTTCTCCAGCGCAAGGCAAATGCGCAACAAGCTTATGCACTTCAGTTGTGGACCATCAATTTCAATGCACCTCCTGATGCCCCATACACTTGTGCTCCATTTCTCCTATGCAAGGTGTTACTCTCCATTTCTCCTATGTAAGGCATTTGCGCTCCATTCTTCTACCTTTGGAAGTTGAATTTTCAATGCTAGCACTACTTCCTATGCACCAAGGACTTATGCTCCATTTTCGAGCATTAGGAAGATGCATAATGAGTTAGCTATGCTTCACCTCTTGAATTTTCAACGCTAGCATTAGTACTAAGGCAGCAAGGTGCTTTTTCTATAGTTTTAGAGTGTGAAGCAGTTTCAGGCCAGGAAACAGTGAGATATAAGCAACGCTTGAATCTAGCACCTGTTCTTTTCCAACCCCCTCACTAGGATTTTCCAGAAGCCCTTTCCATCAGTGATTTAATGTGCATCATTATCCATCCAAGCGTAGTCGGTCTGAGAAGTTTTCTATACTGGACGTTTCAAGATTTTGGGGTCTTATCTTTCACAAAAGTGGTTCCAACAAGTGGGGAGACTACGCCAGTGAGCTAAGCCTATCAGATCATTGAAGGGGTGTAACTGCATTTCGAAGAGTCATCAGTCTGGCCATGCCTGAATACTATTTCATGACTGTACTCCCTTGTAAATATTATCTTGGCTGCCACCACCATATTTTGTAGGTGTGCATTTAATGTTTCAAGCAACAGAATTCTCTATATAAGCTTACTATTTTATTGTAAAATGATGGATGTTTGCTAGAAGCTTGATGTAATTCAAATTTTACTATCAATACAGCTAATGTCTGGGTCTAACTCTGGAATTCTATTTTGTGTGTATGTCTTCTATTGCTTATCTTCTATTAATTCTCTGATCTATTTGTAGGCTTGAATTCTAATATTTGGATTTAGCTTCTGATAAACATTAACCTTGGATTAGCCTTGGAGATTACACATGTTAGATGCCTAGTTTTAATTTATGTTAGTTGTCTGTATTGAGTGTTATTTGATTCGATGTGCAGTAGAGTTATCGTGTTGTTAGTCCATCATCCCTGTTCTATCTGGCCTATGGCCATATTTCCCATCCCTTTTAGTCATTTCCCATTTCTTTCTAGTTCCTTAATCTTTAAATCCCCTAGTTAGAATATCAACAGAACCAGCCCCTCTCTGGAGATTGGTACGAGAGGTATTTCTTCCTCTCAGTTTTTGAATGTTGGTAGTGTCTAGGGTGCATGAATAGAAAAATGCATACCTAAGATATATCTTTGACCAACAAAACACACACACACACCTCTCGAAAAACTATAAAAAACAAAAATAAAAAACAAAACACAACTACGATCTTTCAAATCCTAGACTTTTAAAGGCAAGATTCAACAGGATTTCTTTATATTATCATATGATCTATTACAACCATTTAATTAGCATATAAGTAATTAAATATAATTCTTCTAAAAAAATAAATAAACGAGTAAAATTAATACTATTTAATATGAGAATAATCATAACTCGGAGTGTGTGCAGCTAGAATCAAGCGTGCAACCAAGAGCAAGTGTGATCAAAATTAATACTATTTAATATGAGAGTAATCGTAACCCAGAGTGTGTGGAGCCAGAAGAAGCAAGTGCAACCAAGAGCGAGTGTGAGCACAATCGAGTGAGTGCTAGTGCAAAAAGCATGAGCTAGGAGTGAGTGCATCCAAAAGCAAGTGCTAGTGTGAGCTAGGATTGAGTGCATCCGGAAGCAAGTGAAAGCGTGAGTTGGGAGTGAATGCATCTGAAAGCAAGTGCAAGGGTAAGCCGAGAGTGAGTGTAGTCCGAAGAGAGTGCAAGTACGAGCACATGTTGGGAGTGAGTGCAGCCAAAAGTGAGTGCGAGCATGAGCCGGAGTGAGGAGGAAGTGTAATAAAGAAAGCATAAAGTAGAAAGTAAAGTGTGATCAAGAAACAAATGCCACTTCTTATTTCATATCTTAGGAGAATTTAAAGGATTCATTTGAATAAAATCTAGGTAACATGGAAAGAAAGTCATTTTTGAGAGTCCTTACCGAAAGTATGAATGACCAAGTTGGAAGTTTGAATGCCCTAACTAGCAATAAGAGGAAGAGCAATCTATGGCAAACCCAATCTAGGTAGAAGATTCTACACCATAAGTGATTATCAAGGATGAGAATTGAGCATGATATAATGATTCTTGAAACTAGAGGGTTAAGATGTAAGTTTCATGGACGTTGGTCAGGATTTTTTTAGATTCAAAATTAGATCAAATGGAAGTGGGGATTGAATTCAAATTACTCCACGACTTTTATTTTTAGGGATTTTTTCTCATTATTTTATTGAGTTTAGAAATAAAGGATAAAATAAGAATGGAGGCTTGTGTTTTAGAAGCAAAGATACATTATATTTAATACCTTGGAGTGAATTTTTTTGTCGATATAAAAACTATTAAAAGGCTTTCAGTATGGATTAGGCTTTTTTGACTTCCTTATCAACTCATCAATAAGGAGGTATTGAAAAATATTGGTAATTGTAGACACCACAACAGCACCAATCCGATTATGTGACTACAAACACTGATCACATTAACACACACAGCCCCCAGGGTAGCCTCCAGAGGTTAAACAGTGGTTCTAACCACTTACACAGCAGTTTTACAAGTCAAAAATCAGTTTGGCACCTTTTAGACACTTTATTTCTTATTCGTCCCACCCAGGGACGAGTGCGAATTTGTACTCGTTCTACCCAGGGACAAGTATGGATTTATACTCGTTTCACCCAGGGACAATTATTAACGCTCGCTCCGAGGTGGGACGAACGCCAGGTTTTTTTTAGGTGAATACTCTAGGTGGGACCTCAAATTAGTCATCACGGTGGGACCTCTGTCCTCTATTTTTTTAGGTTAAATTACTGATCTAAAATTGCTTGTTTGTTTTTTTTTTTATAGGTACCTGTTTTTCAACAATCGGACTGTTATTCGTCTCTGCAAGTGACGATTACAGAATTGTTACTCGTCTCACCCCGGGACGAATAAACTATTCGTTCCACCCTGTGACGATTACGGTTCTGTTATTCGCCTCACCCAGGGACGATTATAGATCTGTGCAAATTTTTAGAGCAAATCAAAAATTTCCGATTAGGCAAAGAAGAGGTAGGGGTTGTTTTTTTATAGCTTCTGTTAAATTTTTGTTTTTCTGTTTCTGGTTTTCAGTTTGTATGGCTTAGGGAAAGATTTCTTTTCGTTTGCTTGTTTCAATTTCGCAAAATTAAAACGAACCCCACACACCACGTGGTATTTTAAACACAAGGCGTTGGTCGTAAAACCCCAACCCTTGAGCAAGACCAACGGTGGGTTCATCACCACCTTGGCTTAGCTTTGCATCCATTCCCCGATTGTCCACTGTTGTTAGGCGTAAATCCTGATGAAAGCTGACCGAGTGTCGCTGGGGTGATTCCCATGCACACGAGGATAAGTCTTCTATGGTAGGTGCCATTAACAGGACAATCCCCCTTTCGTACCGCCTACGTACCACGTACCATCTGCTCTCACGTACCTATAGTCTCCCTCTTGTAAGGGCGGGTATATAGAGAGGTTGGTATATCGGCCTGGCTGGTATATTGAAGGGGCGACCATTTTGGGAGTTATAAGAGCCTTCATAATTGCATTTAAACGTTTCACAAAATTTTCAAAAAAAAACAAAACAAACAACAAAAACACACTAAACCAGATTTAGGGCACACTATTAATCTTTAAAAGAGATAATCATTGCTTGTGTGTGTATGCTATTTTCTGTTTAGACAAAAAAAATCAAAAATCAAAAAAATCATAAACAAAGATAAAAATTTACGCATTTTGTCACTTGTTCCAAAAAGCTCCAAGGATTCCCGCAATCGCTTGGTCACTCCAAAATGCCCCAAAGGTGTCCATGAACCCTTTTTTCAACCCAAAATCACCCCAAATGTGCCCATAAGTGATGCAGGAGCATCCAAAAAAATATGGGAAATCTTATATTTTTCCCTAAATTTTAGTGCATCTTGCTGGGGCCATAACTTCTCAATCGTAGCTCCGATTGACACGAAATTTTATAGGGAGTTAGTTGGGATAATTTTAAACAAATAAAATTCCATAAAATTCTATTTGCCCAAAAAATTCAGTTTTCGGGGCCAAATTCCATCATCTAGTGCCCCAAAATTAGGTTTTAAAATTGGGCACGCATTTTTTTGCACTTTTTGAGCTGTTCGGATGTCAATATCTCCTAATTTATTTAGAGTTAGGACTTGAAACTTCATTTTTGTCTTATCTACTATACGAGGGATGCACACGCCAATTTTGGGCCCCATATGACTCATTTCAATTTTTAGGGTTTTTAGAGAGACATCGTCATGGTGCTCACCCGTAGTCAAGCCCACTCATGGGCAGATGCTGTGGAGAATGTCCAAGGAGGCATGAGTCACATCCGTTATAGTCCCCAGGATTTTTTCATACCACCTTGGTGACCTAACACACAAGGCAGTCCCCTACACACCTTAACGAAAAGGGACTATAGGGGTACCTCTTTTAGGGGCACTCCTGTTCAGCATAGCACCCAGCACACACCCTTCCATGAGGGGTACATCCGTAGGAGAGCTCCCTTATATGCTTGCTATGAGTGTTCACCATGCAATGAAGCACTAGGTCAACATAGGGTTCGACGGGAGGAACCACATGATTACACTATCCCTCCTTCACCCCCTCTAGTTGTCAGGACTACAAGGACAAATATAGAGCATAAGGCTCCTCAGGTAGGGCGAGCCAACTCTTCTCGTTCCTCTTTCACTTACAAAAGAGAGCATGAGGAAAACCCTTACCTTCCTCAAGAAAAATATACATTGCAAGAGCAACATGCCTCCACAATTGCTAGCTTTCAGGATTACCTATTGAGGCCAAAGCCTCAGGGGAATGCCGCTACCCCCAACAGAGGGAGGTGACCTATAGAGATCTCGGATCACCATGACCGAGATAGATATCTAGGAGAGGCATCTAGGCCTTCTAGACATGATATGACAGGACCAACTATCTTAGAATCTGCCAAGCATATTGCACGTCGGATGCAACTCACGATACTTGATCTGGAACAACAACAATTAGAGCAACGATATCTTTTAAATAAAGAGTGCCTTCAGTGCCAGGAGGATGAGTTGTTACAACACACTATGCAGGTGAAGACTCCAACCCCTCACATGCATAAGACAAAACATTATGAGAAACACAACTGGGTGCAATACAAGTCTCTACGACCTTATCAAACGTTGCCCTCGACGCCTCCTAGACTTGAGCGGGAGGCCAATCCTAAGACCAATGATGGGTGCCTTCTTCAGGCGCCCACCCAGGTTCATGGACCACCCCCAAAAATTCTTCAAGAAGCCTTTGAGGAACCTGAGCTAGAAAAAGAGTGGAATAAAATGAAATACCAAAGCATGGGGGGTGCTATTCAATCATCCCTCTCAAGGCATCAAGTTTCCCACAACTTGCAACGAGAACAAATCAAAAAGGAGGAGCTCAAATCCCTCGATACAAGCAATGCACTGCCCAAGCACTTAGAGTCAGTAGAGACCAAGATTTTGGGGCCACAAAAGCCCAACTCACGTGAAAATCCTCTCAAAGAGGATCAACCCCTGGTTGTAGAGCTACCTGATGATGAGGTCTTCCATATCTTAGAATCACCAGATTTTGATAAGCCTGACTCTCTCACCAAAGACGAGTCAGCATATGCAATAGCGCCATGGGACTCGTTCGAGTCCGACAACATTACTTCACAGGCGGTCTCCATGGGTGATCATCACAAAATTCTCTTAACCTTATTCCCTTTGGAGGCTCCCATCGAGCCCATGCCATTGCAGGAAAATCAGGTCCCCCTGCAACGAGCGAAACAACCCCATGAGGACCACATCAATCTGCTCGAACAAGAAGATCTTAACATGTCGCAGACAGCTATCGAGGCCAATGAGGACCTTTGGATCACTGACAATGATTACAAAGATGAAACTGAGATGGCTTATCTCAATCATGCGCGATGACACAATCACCCTGTAACCCATGACAAACTAATGGCCCAACTAGGCATAAGACTAGGGCATGAGTGGCGCATAAACTCAGCCCACTGGCATCAAATGTTGATTTCGCTCCTTTGGGATGATCGCGAGCACCTTCCACCCAGATATATCATAGCACCATCAGTGCCGAAGGCAGACCTTGCCCTCCTATCCGTGCATAAGGTCGATCCATTCATGCCAATTCCTACAGAGCCAAATTCGGTGCACAAAGATCATCACGCTGGGGGTACCTCTATTCCCTGAAGAGCCAGTGGGTTACACCAAACGCTCCAAAGGTGTCCATAAACCCTTTGGTCAAACCAAACACTCCAAAGGTGTCCATAAACCCTTTGGTCAAACCAAAAGCTCCAAGGATTATCGTAATCGCTTGGTCATCCCAAAAAGCTCCAAGGATTATCGCAATCGCTTGGTCATCCCAAAAATCTCCAAGGATTATCGCAATCTCTTGGTCATACCAAAAGCTCCAAGGATTATCGCAATCTCTTGGTCATACCAAAAGCTCCAAGGATTATCGCAATCTCTTGGTCATCCCAAAATCTCCAAGGATTATCGTAATCGCTTGGTCATCCCAAAAAGCTCCAAGGATTATCGCAATCTCTTGGTCATACCAAAAGCTCCAAGGATTATCGCAATCTCTTGGTCATCCCAAAAGCTCCAAGGATTATCGCAATCGCTTGGTCATCCCAAAAAGCTCCAAGGATTATCGCAATCTCTTGGTCATCCCCAAAAGCTCCAAGGATTATCGTAATCGCTTGGTCATCCCAAAAATCTCCAAGGATTATCGCAATCGCTTGGTCATCCCAAAAATCTCCAAGGATTATTGCAATCGCTTGGTCATCCCAAAAAAGCTCCAAGGATTATCACAATCACTTGGTCACCCTAAAAGCTCCAGGGATTTTCATAATCGCTTGATCAAACCCTAAATGCCCCAAAGGTATCTATAAACCCTTTGGTCAAGACAAAAGCTCCAAGGATTACCACAATCGCTTGGTCAACCCAAAAGCTCCAAGAGTTACCATAACTGCTTGGTCAACATAAGTATTCAAAAATCAACAAAAACAATACAAAAATCAAAATCACAAAAACATTTGCATTTCAATTCCATGCATTCTCATAACACATCAAAATTACAAACACAATTGCATTTCAATTCCATGCATACTCATAAAAAAAACAAAAAAACAAAAATCAAAATCACAAAAACAATTGCATTTCAATTACATGCATTCTCATAAAAAAACAAAATTACAAACACAATTGCATTTCAATTCCATGCATACTCATAAAAAAAAAAAATAATAAAAATCAAAATCAAAATCACAAAAACAATTGCATTTCAATTACATGCATTCTCATAAAAAAACAAAATCACAAAAACATTTGCATTTTCCATACATTCTCATAAAAAAAAAAAAAACGAAATCACCAAAACATTTGCATGCATTTTCATAAAAATCAAAATACAAAAATATAGGTTGCATTAAACATTGCATCCATCCCTTGCATACTTCGATAGGTCATACAAGTCAAAAGCACCATAGGTTGTCATTACTTGGCAATTCCATCATTTCCACCTCAAATCCATTTCCATAAACGCATACATCCAGCATATCACCTTTTTATTTTAGCATAGTCAGTTGTTTCCTAATGTATATAGGGTTTTCATCATTCAGATGTCTTTAAATTTCTAGCCAAAAACTGTACACAGTTAAACAGATTTTACACGAGAAATTTTTACTTGGATCACACCTTGTTACGTCACGTCCCAACACAAATTAACACACATAAAAATTCCTAAGTTGTGTGAATGAAATATGAAACCTACACCGTAATCCAGGTCACCATAATCGAAATGGCTATCTTGCTTATCCCCCTGTGCGAATGACCCTAGGAATGCTGAGAGTTGGCAAAAGGACAAGCATCCTCCCTACCCAATTCCCCATGAATCCCAAGTTCTCAAAAGTTGCAAAACATCAAAAATTTGCAAAACGTCAAAACATTCAAAATTGAAATCCTACAGTGCACACATCAAAAGGCACGTACAATAGTGATTCTCGTCACTCCCTATCCCTTGCTCAAAAAAAAAAAACATCAATAAAACAAAATAAACAGTGATCTTATCACTATAAAGAGCAAGTATCCCAATACAATTGAAGAAAATCAGGGAGTCGAACTTGAATCCCTGGAATTCTCAGCATTTCGATAGGTCATGAGGCAAGCTTCAGTACCGGTTTGGTTGATAGCCTATCAGTCACTGATAGTAAACCTCCCGCATGACGATATATCTGTCACATTAACTTGTGTATAGATCAATGTTTGCATGTGGATGAGCTAGCTTATGGTATCCTAGATAGCATCACAGATTAATCTAACCAAACACAATCAAGGAGTTAGTGGAGCTAATTAGGTGATCCTCAGTACAGGTTCGGTTGAAAGCCCATCTGGCACTGGCGGTATCCTGATGAATACCACATAAATGAACTCAATTGCACACACAGGGATGTGAAATAACTTGGTTAAATTCAAGTCGAATTTAGCCCTTGTTCAAAAGTCTTGCGAGATAAATGTACAGTCTTGGCTAGTTAGTTAAAATATCTGAATCTCAGAAAAGCTTAACTACATTTTAAAAACAACTGTCACATTTTATTCCGTACATCACCATAAAAATATATGCAAAATACAAAAACACACAGTTATCACATGCCAAGTCATTCCACAAAGTCATCCCATTAGTATAGCAAGTCAGTCAAATCTTGTACAGTCTATGGTGCATCAACACATCATCAACAACTCATTTCATTCATTCCATATCTATACATCATACAAATTAGAAACATCACATTCATAATCACCTCTGCATACATCAAACACATACATACAAAACACGCCACAAAAAAAAAAAAAACAACAAACACAACAAAACAACCAAAATATAAAAATGACAAATGCCAACAAAACCACTAAAATTGTTGGACAAAAGTGCTCTTGCACTTAACCTTTTGGCATAAGAAAACTGATGTCGGGGTTTACCTTGTCGTTATCCTACTCCCCAAGAAGGCTACCATAGCCGGACCACTCCATGGGAAGACGAATTTTTGCCAATGTTACCCCCAAATGGCATCCCAAAATGGGTTCACACCCACCAAAAATAGGTCAAAAGAATCGGGAAACTGCTCGAGCATTCAACGGACAACATCTAAAGGCACCCTCACTTAAGTCATCTTGGGTCAAGCGACTCGTCGCTTTTCTCATGGCAGTCCTTCCTTCATCGATTCGTCGCTTGAGGGGGTAGTCACACTTAAGTCACCAATCAACAAACACACACCCAATCACGGCAATAGCATGCATTCAAAGAATCATTGACAAAGACAATCACGCTCTTGCTTGGGGCAGCAAACAAGCAATTATCACAAATTGATTAAACACTTGGCATTCCCGAAGCATGAACACAAGGTTCCCCCGTGGATAAAAGGTTGCGCCCTTTGCCTATTCATGACTGATCAATGTCCAAGCTCAAGTCACACCTCACCAAAACAGGTTAATACTTGAAATCAAATTCCTTAACTCGTCAGAAGCAAGGATTCAAGAATGCATGCCCTTTTCATACTTGGGGCGTCAAGATTTGGTTAGGTTACTGAGAAACCCTAATCATTAGTGCTTTGGTTATCTATTTTTGCTCGACGCTGTGCCTTGCATAATGCTTCCCAAAAAGGGGCATCTGTAGACACCAAAACAGCACCAATCCGATTATGTGACTACAAACACTGATCACATTAACACACACAGCCCCCAGGGTAGCCCCCAGAGGTTAAATAGTGGTTCTAACCACTTACACAATAGTTTTACAAGTCAAAAATCAGTTTGGCACCTTTTAGACACTTTATTTCTTATTCGTCCCACCCAGGGACGAGTGTGAATTTGTACTCGTCCTACCCAAGGACAAGTATGGATTTGTACTCGTTTCACCCAGGGACGATTATTAGCGCTCGCTCCGGGGTGGGACGAACGCCAGGTTTGACCAGAAAAAAGTCAGACCTCAGCGCATGACAACTCAGAACTACCACTCGGCTTTTCATGCATGACATAGGAGTGCAAGTGAGTTTTCTAAAACACACAAAGACATGCACAGAGGCGGTTAAGAAGCCCTTGATCAAGAAGAAGTCTTCTCTTCACAAACAAAAGCATTCATGCAAAGAAACACTTTTGCATGTTAATTCAAAGAGACCCCTTGGGTCTATAAAATGGTGAGTTTCCTCACCCAAAATGATACAGAGAAGGAGCATTTTGAGCGACGAAGTGCTGCTAGTTCACTTACTAGCGATTTGTGCTTTCATAATCGTGGTATTTCTTTTAGTTTCATGTTTATGCTTTTGTCAAGTTTTTCATTTCATTTAGATTCATTTCAACCATCGTTAGATTCATCTTTTATTTTTCATACACAGGTGCTACGGACTTTCTTGTTTGTTTCTTTGAGTGCAGAGTTGCAACATTAGAGGAGCGGCGAGGAGTCTACCTTACCAACGCAAGCGGCGGCAACATTTGGCCCGCCCATTCCAAACGTGGGCATGCGGTTTAACAAAAAACATTGGTAATACTCTAGGTGAATTCATCCAGGAGAGACCAACTACTAAGGAGATAAGGCATGTTGTATACACTCGAATATGTGTTTCCATGGATATTTTTAAGCCTTTACCGCAGTCAATTTGGATTAAATCTGGATCAATAGAATGAGATCAACAAGTGGATTTTGAAAATATTACAATTTTATATTGCAAATGTCATGAAACTGGGCACATAGAAAGAGACTACAAAGTAGAAATAGAAAAAGAGATGGAATTTTTTGGGTAAGAGGATAGCTTCAATTTAAAATAGGGAGACCATATCACTAGAGAAGCTACATCAAATCAAGGATTTTCCACTCCTAAGAAAGTGATTAGAAAAATCCCTCTACATCATAAAATGACAAAGGCCATTATAGTTCACTCAAATTAGTCATTAGAAGAAAAAATGATATGCAGGATGAGGAAGTACTATGCACAAATTCAAATATAAAAGGAGTTAAAGGTGCAAAGGAAGATGGAAAGATAAATTTTAAAACAAATGAAGATAGAGAGACGAATTTTAAAGCAAATGAGGTCAAGGAAGTCAAGCTTAATCTAGTTAAATCACCTTTTTTATCCTCAAGTAGCTTAAAATTTTATTCTTACAATAAAAATGAAAGTAGTATGGAGTGTATTCCTTGCACTTTAGGATTTCAAGAGCAATATAGTAAATAAAATCTTATGGAGGATATCCAAGGAAGTTTAGGGTTACAGGACAACATAAGGAACTAATGACTATGGAGGATCATTTATGTAGTTTAGAATTTTGAGGGCAACATAAAGAAAAAATGCTAATGAAGCTATTCTTTGCACTTTTGACTCCTTAGGGCAACATAAATCTTTAGAAGATAAGTCTCATTTTGAAAAATATGAAAAAATAGAAGATATTGATGAAGATGAGAGTGTTGGCAAGAATGGAAGAAAGAGAGGAAGGCCATCAAAGCAAGAACAAAGAGAAAAAGAAACTCAAAAGGATATTGATCTGGGAAGCCAAATAAAAATATCACAGGTGTTAACAAGAAGTGGGGCTAAGCCCACTAATAAAATAGAAAGTGTTGATGATGAAAATGATATCATGGAATATTAGGGGTATGAATATAACCCCTAAAAAAATAGTAATTAAGGAATTAATAGGTTGTTATAACCCTGAGCTTATTTTAATACAAGAAACAAAATCAAGTAGTGAGGAATGTAAGGATAATTTTAAGAACATTTGGAATACAAGTGAGTGTTTAGAAATCAGGAGGTGTTACAATAATATGGGACAAATGAAAATGGGATGGACAACTATTAGAAGCAAAAAATAATTGAGTTGTTGGATTATTTTGTAGGAAAGAGGAAAACATCAAATTTGGGGTTATAAATGCATATGCTCCAACTATAGTTACTCCTCATGAAAGGTGTTGGAAGGACCTTAGTATATTTTTGTCAAATACAATGATGACTCATTGTGATCTATGGATTCTTAGAGGTGATTTTAATAATGTTCTATCTCCTTTAGAAAAGAAGGATGACATTCCATTAAGGTTTAATTCAATGTAATATTTTGCTTCATTTGTCAATTCAAATGACCTTTTGGATGTTAGTATTTTAAGATTTCAATATACATGGGATAATAGACGCATTGTAAATAAGCATATAGCAAAAATACTAGATAAATTCTTGTTATCCAATAAATGGTTACAATAAATTTTACAATCTCTTCAAATATTTTATTGCAAGCAAGATCAAAACACAAACACATTCCTTTGAGTTGTGAGTTACCTAATAATGGTCATCTAAAGCCATTTTGTTTCTAGTCTATGTGGCTCCAAGACCCTAATTTTTTCCAAATGATTATGTTATGGTGGGATGAATCAAAATTTGAATGATCATGTATGTAGAAGTTTGTTCAAAATTTGAAATTTTTAAAGGAGGAAATGAAGATATAAAATACCAAATATTTTGGTAATATTTTTAAAGAAAAGAAATATTAAATCCAAGCTCAAATATTTATAAGAGAAAGTAGAAATTAATGAAATAGATCAGGATTCTTATATGAAAGAAAAATAATTACTTTTTTATTAACATAATGCATTGAAAATGAGTCATATTGGTTCAAAAAATCTAGACAGAAATGACTCAAGGAAGGAGATAGAAATACAATTTTTTTTCATACTACAGCAAAAACAAATTTTTCTATTCCTCATACCAAAAATATTATAACTCTAGATGGAAGAAACGTTGAGGATGAAGGAGATATAAGGAAGGAAGCAACTAGTTATTTCTAAAATATTTTATCATATTCTAGGCAAGATAAGGAGGCATGAGAAAAACTTTTGTAAAATATTCTATAAATTATCACAGAGGGATAAAATGAAAGCTTGATGAAGAAGATATCTATAGATGAGCTCCATGAAGTAGTTTCTCTTTCCATCGTAACAAGGCACTGGGCCTCATTGGATTGCTTACAATTTTCTTTCAAATTTTTTGAGATTTATTGAAGGGTGATATGTTAGATGCAGTAAAAGAGGCCCAAAATAGGAAGGCTATAATAAGTGAGATCAATGTTGCTTTTATTACCTTGGTTCCCACAACAACCACAATTAAAAACACATGATAGTTAAAAGATAATAGTTTATTACATAAAATGTACCACACCTAATCCCTATCATTCCTCCCCATCGTAGAAGCATTGGTCTCCAATGATTTCAAAATAGAAGGAATATGGTGTGACTCTTGGAGGCTGTGGAGATGCTCCAAAATGAGGCACCATGTAGATACAATGTGGACTGCCAATATGAGTGTATATGAATAGTAGTGTCTGATATACCATCGAATGTTGAAAGTCCTACAATGTGAAGGAGGCAAGATGTAGAATGGTGGGAAATAAACAAAGATCCATAGGAGGAGCAGGAGCAAGAGCAACATAAAGATATGTGGGTGCAACAATAGGATCAGGTGCAGTAACCACAGGAACAACTATTGGAACAGGAACAACTATAAGAACAGGAAATACTATAGAAATGGGAACAACTAGAACTGTAGGTGCAACAGAAATAGAAGCCTGATATAGGTACTATGAAGTGGAAAAAAGGACTCATGGTTGAACGTCCTATTGTGGTGGTGTGCTGAAAATCAAAGCAATGGGTCGTATCATTTGTAAAGTAGTGCAAGCCCGATGTGTAGTGGGTGGAACACTACAAACAAGAAAAGATTTGTTCTCATGCTACAAAGTGTATGTATTGTGATAGGCATCATAAGTGGCACGCTTATCATACTGATATGGCTTGTCCAACAATAACCCACAACAATCCATTGGTGTTACATCACAAGTGATCCTATCTTAGAATTTAGGGCCAAAATAAAAAGCAATTGAGCATGTGTGGGTGATCTTGGAAGTGTTGTTATCATCCTTCCACCCAAGAGTGTATGGAAATGAATGAGGTTTGGTGGGCAGTTTAAGCCTATCAACAACGGACTGCATAATCAATTTTTTTTGCAAGTCGTTATCAATGATACAGTCGACAACAAAATTATGCAAGAAATGTGCACGTGTTACAAATAACTGATCATGATCATGGGATGTGGAATGATGATTCATCAATGTGACATCATTCAATTTTTACCTCAACTCCTCATATATCTCTGCCTCGTCAATAGCCTTGATGGGGTTATCAAATTTTGTTGGAAATTTTGAGTCCCTAAGCTAAAAGTTATCATTGATGTCAAAAGTACCTATGTAAGTAAGCACTATGATTTTGCTCCACAAAGAGCATAAGAAGCCAAGGTTTTGATCAAAGGTTCTAGAAGGGATGCATGGCATTTTGTTCCAAAAGGATCTTCAAGGGAATCTTAGAAAAAGGTTTTTATGAAAACCAAGGAAGGTAAGGAAAGGTTTTATTTAAAACCAATGGATGGTAGATTTGAAATGGGTTTTTCTTAAAACTCAAGTTGGATTTTTGTTTCATCGAAAAAGGTGCCCCGATGATGGAGAAAATTAATTTTAAAGGTTTAGTTTAAATTTTAATCTATTTAAAATTTAGATTTTAATTTTAAAATTAAATATAAGGTTTTTCCCTCCTTTCGTATTGGCACTGCCAACGTCATGAGGGCAATGTTAAAAGGTTTGATGTATTTGCATTGAAGGATGGCTTATATAAATAAGCCAAAGGTTTTCCATTTAATAAATCTGAGGAGTGTCACATGATTTTCGAAAACCCAAAGTATTTCTTCATCCGAATATTGTGCAGCAAATTTCATGGAGTGTGACGTGGGCAGTCAAGTCGTGGATGGTCAAAGTTTTTGCGTCTTGAGGAAAGTGCACGTGTTTTAAGGAAGAGAGTGCCCAAGTCACTCACATGGGAAGTGTTAGATCACGCGACTTAGTTGCCGCTTGGCAACACAGTGGGCAGAGGTTCGAAACGCCAAAGCCCTTCGAGGGCTCCTTTGAGGTATGCGCTTCGACTCCGATATTTGTGGGGGTCAACATTTTAATTAAAATATTTGCTTGCTATGGTTTGATTATGTTTTTGTGGGAGATATAAGGTTGAGCAAGCTTTAATATTTTAATAAGGTTTAATATTTGATTAATGTGGGATATTGCCTGAGAAAGCTTTGTGATTATTTTTTAGTGCAAGAGTGTTGAAAGGAAGGATATAAAATATTTGATTTATTTTATGGTACAAGTGTTTTTATGAGTGATAAGGAAGTTGTGCATTAATTCTTAAGAAGGTTTTCTAATTAAAAGCCTTGGTAAATATTAATGTGAAGTGGAGTAATGTTGATTATTTTATGATCTTCTAACCCTTGTGAAGATTGGAAAAAGAATATTGTGATTGTGGAAGATTTCTAAAGAGGCTTCTTCATCTTCATTAAAGGTATGGGCACATTCTCCTATTGATTGATTATGGTGGTTGATTTCTAAAAATATCTTTGGAGTGAAAATAATTGATTGTGGTTTCCTTTTCGAAAGTGATTGGTTTAATGCTTCAAGGTTTTTTGGATTGAGAGTTGTGATTAAACCTTATTTTATAAGCATTATTGTTGGAGCCCATTGGTTGTGCAAAGAAATTGAACTTGAGTTAGAAGAGAACATGAGTATCATTGTTATGTGAGATTTGTTGTTGAGCATTGTTGGAAACATTTTGAGTTGATTTATACATGCTTGGACTAGGGTTTGTGAGAAAGGGTTTTTCATTGAGGTGTTTGGTTGAATTGAGTTGATTGAGCCTAGTCAAGTGGATGCATGTGGTTGTTCAAGTTCCATAAAACAAACTATTCTATATTATTGATTTGATTTGATATTGAGATTTGAGAATAGAACATATATATTCTCTAACAATTCTCTTTATGCTTCTATGAAATTGTTGGGATTTGAGTATAGAACATATAGAGTCTCTAACAATTCTCTTTATGCTTTTAATAGATTTATTTGAGTTGATATTGGGATTTTAGTATAGAACATATTGAGTCTCTAACAATTCTCTTTATGATTCTATGAGATTGGACAAATTATGTGTGAGCTTGTTAGGCATATTTGAGACAAGTCTTTGAAAAGGCTTGTGGAATAATTTTGAGTAAGCTTTTTTGGAAGCTTGTTATGCATATTTGAGCAAGTTCTAAAGAGGACTTATTGAGAAAATTTGAGCAAGTCCTAGAGAGGACTTTTTGAGCTTATTTGGACAAGTCCTAGAGAGGGCTTATTGAGCAAATTTGAAAAAGTCCTAGAGAGGACTTGTTGAGCATATTTGAACAGGTTTTGTGTGGACCTATTGAGCATATTTGTACAGGTTCTATATGGACCTGTTGAGCATATTTGAGCAGGTTCTATGTGGACTTGTTGAGCATATTTGGACAAGTTCTGAGTGAGCTTGTTGAGCAGATTTGAGAAGGTTCTGAGTGAACCTATTAAGACAGAGCTTTGGAGGTGACAAAGTATATAGGACAGAGTCTCAGTGGATAGAGATCCAGCTGCCAGGAAAATTGAAGACATATCTGAGTGAGGAGTTTTTAAGTGGGGAGAGATCCACCAGTCAGTGTCGTAGAGATACAGAGTCTTCTATAAGATCACTAGCCAGAGTAGAAGGGGAAAGAGTTCTCCTATGGAAGAGATCTATGAACTTGAGATTAGGGTATCAACATCTCCTTTGGACAGAGGTCCATAAACATTGTAATTGGGAAGGATTCCCAAAGAGATTGATTGAGAAAATTTTAGTAAAATATTTTCTTCGTGGAGTAGCCCACATTGGGTGAACCACGTAAATTATGGTGTCTCTATTGTGTATGGTGTTTTGTGCATTGCTTTGATTACTACTATTGATACTGCTATCTATACACTACATAATATTGAATTGAAAGAAAAATTAAAAAGAGGTCTTATACTGTTCACCCCCCTCTAAGTATAAGCTTGTGTTCTTCAATTGGTATCAGAGTGGGTTCCTTCAAAATAATTTGACAACTTGAAGGAAAAGCGGTCTAAGAACACAATGGATCAAAAGGATCACAGATATGGACCCTTCAATAATGCAGTACCAATCTTTGATGGAAGTTGCTTCTTATATTGGTGTATGTTGATGAGATTTTACTTCATGGCACTTGACAATGAAGTTTTGGATGCAGTGGACCTTGGAAATGATTCAACAACCAATCATCCTACATATAAGGAAGGTAAGCTTCTAATGCATGAAAATTCAAGAGCTATGAATGCAATTATAAAAGGGCTACATAGATCAGAATCTATGAAGGTTATGGAATGTAAAATAGCAAAAGAAATGTGGGAACTTCTACATGAAATATATGAAGGAGATAAAGGAGTCAGAATGGCTAATATCAAAAATATCAAAGGAGAATTTGAGAACCTAAGAATGAGGGATGATGAAAACATTTGTGACTATCTCAAAAAGGTTGATGAACTTGTACATGATATGAAAGGTCTTGTAATGAAGGTTGATGAATCTGATGCTTGTGATAAGATCTTGAGGACTCTTCCAAAAAGTTATAGTGAAAAGGTTTCTGCTATAAAAACATCAATTGATAGTGATTATTTTACAAGGAACTCTTTTCTTGGCATGCTTACTACTTTTGAGATAAGAACAAAAGATCCTATTCCTCCGAAATAAGTTGCTTTCAAAGTAGACAAAAAGAAAAAGGGAAAGAAGATAGAATCAAGCAGTGAGTCATCCAATGATGAAGAAGCAAAGTATGGCAGAAGAGATAGAGGTTCTAGAAGACCCATAGATCTAAGATCTATCAAATATTTCAATTGTGGACGGTATGGACACTATACAACAGAATGCAAAGAGCCAAAGAACAACAATGATGAAGAAAAATAGGATCACATATACAGGGAATCAGAAAGACATGGGTACTAGAAGAAAATCAAGGATGGATAAAGCAGACAAGGAAAGTAGTTCTTCCAAAGATAAAAGAGAAGCTACTATGCGGAAAATGCAAGTATTCAATTGATAGTGATGCTAGTATTTTAGACAAATATAGAGATGAAGTCCTATTTATGGTTAAAGAGAAATATCAAGTTAAAAAAAATAACTCTAGTTATTCTCAAGTGTTTTAGATGTGGTAAATTTGGACATCTTGAATATGATTGCACTAGAGATGGTTATAGTTTCAGTGATGATTATTTTGAAGATGCATTTTAAATACCAGATGAGAATATTCTAATGGCTTTGGAAGATAAATAAAGTGATCCTATAGAAGATAAGTCAAAAGGAAGTAATGATAAGGACAAAGGCAAACAAATAGAATATTATTCAGTAGAGAATGGTTATGATCTCAAGGGAGAACTTATCTATGCCATTGACACAGTAAAGAAGGTTAGAAAGCAACACTCCAAGCTTGAAATTTAGTTTCAATAATGTGATGAAGAAAGGTTATTGCTCATAGAGGATTTAGAGAAATCAAAGGCTAAGGCAAGCAAGTTCAAGGATAAGTTAGAAGCAAATATTTTGGAATGTGATAAGTTAGCACAAGAAGTGGCTACTCTAAAAGAAGACTTAAAGGACTCCAAGATAAATATGAAGAGTTTCACAAGTAGCTCTAAGAACTTGGATAAGTTCATCTGTGGACAACAGTGATCATCGTGCTCAACAGGTCTCGGCTTTGGAAAGGTTCAAAAGAAACGGGAAAAATAATCTACTTCAAGTCTTGATGAAGAAGAAACCTCAGAAGAAGATACATCAGAAGAAGATATTTTAAGTGAAAGTGGGACATCAGAGGATGAGTTGGACAACAAAGAGTTCAACAAAGAGAGGAATAATGCACAAAGAAGATATAGATGGAACAACAATCAGAACAGGATACCAATGAGGTCAAGACAAGGAGGCTTCAATGGAATATGTTTTTCATGTCATAGGTTTGGACACATGGCTTCACAGTGCAGGACTCATGAAAGACATGTATATGGAAAAGAACAACTTTTCCAAGGTTATTGCTACTCATACAATGGTTTTGGTCACAAGGCAATGAATTGCAGGATTAATGACATAAGAGGATATGGCTTCATTAGGAGAAATCCTAAGATAATTGCACATCCAAGGAATAATAATATTAAGTGTTATAAGTGCAATAATGATGGTCACATAGCAAGATGGTG
Organism: Wollemia nobilis; assembly: GCA_028583015.1. Classification (NCBI taxonomy): domain Eukaryota; kingdom Viridiplantae; phylum Streptophyta; class Pinopsida; order Araucariales; family Araucariaceae; genus Wollemia; species Wollemia nobilis. Next base: position 23,932,167 of record JAQPPZ010017235.1, read on the forward strand.
TAGAGCAAATATTCTAGAAATAGGCATGAACAGGAATAGGAACATGAACAGGGACATGAATATGAACAAGAACAGGAATATGAACAGAAATAGGAATATGAATAGAAACAAGAAGATGAATAGGAATAGAGACTCAAAAAATTATAGACTCATAAAAGAATAAGAACAGGAACAAAGATAAGAACCGAAATAGGAACATGGATGAGAACAAGAACAAGAACAAAAATAGAAGTGACGACAGGAACAGGGATGATGACTTGGAAAGAAATAGTGAGCGGATTCAGAAGACTCATAGAAGAGAGAACGATAAAGGTACATATCTATGCTTTCAAGGAGTAGAAATACTCCCACCCTAGAATTAACCACCTCATGTGGAGGTGGGTGAGGGGCTAAGCTAAGAGGCTCATTCTTAGCCCCGAGCCCCAAAGGTGACCCTTTGCCATTGATGTCAAATGGGGAGAGATTTGTGTATTGGGGAGAGATTTGCTATGAGGAGATATTTGAGAGAGCATTGAGCTAGGGGAAGCAAAGTCCCAGGAGGAGCAAAAAAGAAGGTCAGGTTTCAATAAAATGAATATGGGTTGCCATCAATGACAAAGGGGGAGATTGTTGGACATTTTGAGTCCCTAAGCTAAAAGTTGTCATTGATGTCAAAAGGACCTATGTAAGTAAGCACTATGATTTTGCTCCACAAAGAGCTTCATGAGAAGCCAAGGTTTTGATCAAAGGTTCTAGAAGGGATGCACGACATTTGGTTCCAAAAGGAGCTTCAAGGGAATCTTAGCAAAAGGTTTTTATGAAAACCAAAGAATGCAAGGAAATATTTTATTTAAAACCAATGGATGGCAAATTTGAAATGGGTTTTCTTAAAACTCAAGTTGGCTTTTCGTTTCATCGAAAAAGGTGCCCCGGTGATGGATAAATTTAATTTTAAAGGTTTAGTTTAAATTTTAATTTATTTAAATTTTAAATTAAATAAAAGGTTTTTCCCTCCTTTCTTATTGGCATCGTCGATGTCATGAGGGCAATGTTAAAAGGGCCGACGTATTCGCATTGAAGGATGGCTTATATAAATAAGCCAAAGGTTTTCCATTTAATAAATCTGAGGAGTGTCGCATGCTTTTTGAAAACCCAAAGTCTTTCTGCATCTGAATATTGCACAACGAATTTTGTGGAGTGTGATGTGGGCAGTCAAGTCTTGGACGATCAAATTTTTGGTGCCTTATGAGGAAAGTGTATGTGGCTTAAGGAAGAGAGTGCCCAAGGAACTCATGTGGGCAATGTTAGCTCACGCGACTTAGTTGTTGCTTGGCAGCACGAGGGGAAAAGGTTCGAAATGCCAAATCCCTTCGAGGGCTCCTTTGAGGTATGCGCTCCGACTTTGATATTTGTGGGGGTCAACATTTTAATTAAAATATTTTCTTGCTATGGTTTGATTATGTTTTTGTGGGAGATATAAGGTTGAGCAAGCTTTAATATTTTAATAAGGTTTAATATTTGATTAATGTGGGATATTGCCTGAGAAAGCTTTGTGATTATTTTTTAGTGCAAAAGTGTTGAAAGGAAGGATATAAAATATTTGATTTATTTTATGGTACAAGTGGTTTTAGGAGTGATAAGGAAGTTGTGCATTAATTCTTAAGAAGGTTTTCTAATTAAAAGCCTTGGTAAATATTATTGTGAAGTGGAGTAATGTTGATTATTTTGTGATCTTCTAACCCTTGTGAATATTGGCAAAATAATATTGTGATTGTGGCAGATTTCCAAAGAGGCTTCTTCATATTCATTAAAGGTATGGGCACATTCTCCTATTGATTGATTATGGTGGTTGATTTCTAAAAATATCTTTGGAGTGAAAAGGATTGATTGTGGTTTCCTTTTCGAAAGTGATTGGTTTAATGCTTCAAGGTTTTCTGGATTGAGAGTTGTGATTAAACCTTATTTTATAAGCATTGTTGTTAGAGCCCATTGGTTGTGCAAAGAACTTGAACTTGAGTTAGAAGAAAACATGAGTATAATTGTTATGTGAGATTTGTTTTTGAGCATTGTTGGAAACATTTTGAGTTTATTGATACATGCTTGGACTAGGGTTTGTGAGAAAGGGTTGTTCATTGAGGTGTTTGGTTGAGTTGAGTTGATTGAGCCTAATCAGGTGGATGCATGTGGTTGTTCAAGTTCCATAAAACAAACTATTCTATATTCCTAATTTGAGTTGAGATTGAGATTTGATAATAGAACATATAGAGTCTCTAACAATTCTCTTTATGCTTCTATGAAATTGATTTGAGTTGAGATTGGGATTTGAGTATATAACATATAGAGTCTCTAACAATTCTCTTTATGCTTCTATGAGATTGATTTGAGTTGAGATTGGGATTTGATTATAGAACATATTGAGTCTCTAACAATTATCTTTATGATTCTATGAAATTGAACAAGTTTTGTGTGAGCTTGTTAAGTAGATTTGAGAGAAGTCTTTGAGAAGGCTTGTGGACTTATTTTGAGTAATCTTGTGTGGAAGCTTGCTATGCAGATTTGAGCAAGTCCTAGAGAGGACTTATTGGGAAAATTTGAGCAAGTCCTAGAGAGTACTTATTGAGATGATTTGGACAAGTCCTAGATATGACTTATTGATCAGGTTTGAGCAAGTCCTAGAGGGGACTTGTTGAGCAAATTTGGACAGGTTCTGTGTGGACCTATTGAGAAAATTTAAGCAGGTTCTATGTGGACCTGTTGAGAAGATATTGAAAAGTTCTGAGTGAGCTTGTTGAGCAGATTTGAGAAGGTTATGAGTGAACCTATTGAGACAGAGCTTTGGAGGTGACATAGTATAGAGGACAGAGTCTCAGTGGATAGATATCCAGCCGCCAGGACAATTGAAGACATATTTGAGTGAGAAGTCTTCAAGTGGAGAGAAATCCACCAGTTAGTGCAGTAGAGATATAGAGTCTTCTAGAAGATCACTAGCCAGAGTACAAGGGGAAAGATTTCTCCTGTGGAAGAGATCCACGAAATTGAGATTAGGGGATCAACATATCCTTTGGATAGAGGTCCATAAACATTGTAATTGGGAAGGATTCCCAAAGATATTGATTAAGAAAAATTTAGTAAAAGATTCTCTATGGAGTAGCCCACATTGGGTGAACCATGTAAATTGTGGTGTCTCTATTGTGTATGGTGTTTTGTGCATTTCTTTGATTACTGCTATTGATAATGCTATCTATACACTGCATAATATTAAATTGAAAGAAAAAGTAAAAAGGGGTCTTATACTATTCACCCCCCTCTCAGTATAAACTTGTGTTCTTAAAATTTTCCCTCATCAGACTTTACAATGAGATTCTTCTTGTTAGAATTCTGTAAATTGGGACATGCAGATTTGTCATGCCCTGGTCTTTTACAATATCAACAAAATTGCTAAGAAGTAGAAGAAGAATGAAATGTTTTCTTAGAAGCATGGGAGTTATGAGAAGTGGGATTATTAGAAGAAGGGGAGAAAGAAGAAGAGTGCCTTGGTGCTTGTTGTTGTTGATGAGACTCATTTGTGGATCCACTAGACAAGTATCGAGGACCTTGACGATGTGCAATGAACTTCTCCTCTGCAAGTTGAGCATGGTTGAACACATCATCAAGTGTGTTGCATGGAGTATATTTCAACTCATGAAACAAATGTGCAAGAAGCCCACTCTTAAACTTTAGAATCATAGAATCGATAAGATCAACAATGCGCAACAAAACACGCAATCTATTGAACTGATACACATAATCCTGAACTGACTAATTTTATCCCTTGTGAAGACGAAGCCAATGAATCTACAAATCAACATCATAATGGGATGGATAAAATGTGGCCTTCAAAGCTTTGACCAAGTCATCCCATGTGACAATGTGGCGTTCAGTTACCAGGACTTTAGCCATACCATAAAGTTTTAGCTTGGCAAATGGAACTTTGTCATCCTCTACGGTTTTACTATAGTCAAACCATGTCTCTGTGTCGAGGATCCAAGTATTCAAAACATTAGGATCTTGAGAACCTTCATAGATGCAAACCTCACATTTGGCATGAGATGAGGAGGGCTTGAGTGTGACATCCTAAAGTTTATCTGCCAAATAAGCAACTTGGGCTTGGACTACGACCAATGTGGTGAACGATTGGGTAGAAACTTGTAAAATTTTAGTCAATTTTTTGGCTAAGGCCATGTTGTTGGCCATATTTCTAGTGCGGGCTAGGAAAAAAAACCAAAATTTATAAAAATGGCAGTCAAAATGCAAAGATGCAGGCCCAAAAATAAGCTATGCTTTGGGACACAATTTGGGAGATGAAACAGGGGCATATGGAAAAAATACCATGACATATGGGTAGAGCTCGAAACGAGCTTTCCAACAAGTATAGGCAAGGGTATACCCAGACAAATAATGGCCCTATAAAAATGAAAAGTTGCAAAGGATTCCCAAAATAAGAAATCAACAAAAATACAGTTTTCAACGGTCAATTGACTTGGCAAGTATCCACGACATTAAATAATTGCAATTGGGCAACCTTCAAGGACAACGACATTAAATTTTTTTCAATGGCTATCGGCGAGCAACAACGTCCAACGACTATGGCATTAATTAGTGGCAGACCAATGGTTATTTTAGAATGGCATTAATGATTGGCAACTCCAACGATGGATAGCAACAATAATGATAATTAATGGCCAAGGAGCAAGTAATGGAGGAGTTAATGCCAATGGTTATGCGTCCAACAACTATTATCCGACATTAATTATGGGCCAACATTTAATTGCAACAGCTAGGATTTAATTTTCAACAACAATAAATTTCAACGATGACAAGTTGGAATGGTATTGAATGGCAAGCATTTAATGGGTGCAATGGCCAAGAGGGATTCCAATGGCTAGTGAATGGCAATAGGTGCAACGGTCAAACGACGGGTGAAAAGCTAACTAGGACGTGGTTTGGGTGGATCTGCGATGGATGGAAAGCTGCTACGAATGCCACCAGAAAATGAGCACCGAAAAATGTTTAATTATTTTTGGTGAAACCTTAGAAAGCGAAATATCGCTCGTCAGCAATTATTTAAGGTCAAAAATTATCGAGGAAGGTCATAAAGCGTGCATCGGAGCTCCCAGGAGAGATATGTGAGGCTAAGGAGCTTACAGATCTTCGTAGAGAAGCTGGAATCACCTGATCGAAGGAGTTAAATCATCAAAAACACACACTAGGAATTCGCATGGGTGCATGAGACAGCAAAGTGGTACCGAGAATGGATGATCATCGTCAAAAAATTGCCAAATTATCCTCAAAAACTGTAGCAACGAACTAGAAATGGCGGATTTGGCCAAATGGTGAGAGGCACAAACACCATAAAACAAATGGAGGCCTGAAAATTTCAGATCAATACAGTAAATGAATCGCTCCAAATCACTAGCTTGTATGAAAACAAAAGAATGGAGACGATCGAAGGTTTTGGATTTTCCAAAGGTGCACGACCTAGGCGGGACAAAACCGCGTATAGATTTTTTTGAGACAATCTATATAGCCGACAAACAGGGTGCCTAAAACAAAGATAGCTACTCCACGGATCTGTATACGAAGGTGTTCTCATTCCTCGTATAAACCGATCTCGGCCTAGGGGAAGAGGATACTAGCCTTGTTTTCGCAATCGACTCTGATACCAAATGATGTGGAACAACAATCGCAAGCACAAAGAAAAGAATGACAAACCAAAAACTAAGTATTCATTGACAACACAGGCCTATAAATAGGCAATACATCACATATTTTAGATAAGGATGCATTCAATGTTTTCGGTGCACCTTATTCGTTACAACAACCACAATTAAATACACATGATCGTTAAAAGATAACGATTTATTAAATAAAATGTACCACACCTAACACACCTAATCCCTATCACCCTTCCGACTACATCAAATTTCCATCTAGTCTTTCATGTTTCATCTCTCAAGAAGGTTATGGAAAATAAGTTACAAGTTCAATCCACTTTACCAAAATTGGATGAAGAGGGTTCCATCTTGCTCAAGCCTGAACAAATTTTGGACAAGATATCGTGCACCCTTTACAATCGTGTCATCACTGAGGTTCTTGTTCAATCACATAGATTACAACTTGAAGATGCCACCTATGAGTCACTCTAGCAACAATTTCCTCATCTCCAACTTTAAGGACAAAGCTTTTTGAAGAAGGGCATGTTAGGACCCCATCCTAACATTATTATGTAATGACCCCTTTCCAATGTGGGGACCCCATTTTAGTTTTTAGTGATATGTTGTAATAGTATGTGGTAATTGAGGTACCTAGAAAAGTGGGGTCATTAAATATATTCATTATAAAGAATGCTATTGTTTGTTTAGTAGAAGATTCTTGTCGACTGACATTTTGCATGTAAGCCAACTCTTGAGCATTAGGTTAGGATTGCATGCAGTGTATCTTTAAAAGATAATGGGACATAAACAAATATATTTTTTTGCATACTGAATAAAAGTATTGAAAGAAATTGCCCCCTCAAAAAGACCCGCAATTCTATGTTGTGATTTGTGAGATTAATATATTTATGTATTTACATTTCATATTGCAATATTATATTCTTTTATTGCAATATTTATATAAATGTGCTTGTTTTAATTAGAAAGTTCCTACTACATTGCATCATTCAATTCTATCTTCTAAATTCATAGAAGCCTGGACAACAGGAACAAGAAAACCAAGGATTACATTGGCAAAGGATTGAGTACTTTGACAGAAGTTGACAAAATGATCTCTTATAAAGATATTAATAATAATTGCTTAGCACTATTGCTTAAAACTCCAAAGCAGAATTTTAATTTGATATTGAAAGTTGACGAGATGCATATGCAGAGTAGCATTGACATAGCATGTTCTTGTGCCTTAAGCAGTTGGATCTGGAATACTTGGTGAAGCAGCTAACGAGGGGGTATGTATATGCATTCTATGAGCTTGCTTGTCAACTGCGAGCACGGAAGAATCCATTTCTCTTTGGTCAAATAAATTTAGGTGGAAATGCTTGTGGGCAGTCAAACTGGTCAGATGGATGTGGCACCAGCTCAAGCAACACTCAATGGAGTTGTCATTAAATACTTGTGTTTCTTGTACATTTTTATAGTTGTCATTTTCGAAGTTGTCGTATGGCAAACGCCATGGGTTTGTCATGCGAGTCACATCCGAACTTAATAATGATGCATATCATCCTGAGTATTTAAATTTTTTTTAATGTATGCAGTCGGGCACAGAGTATGCAGCAGTTTGGTAGCTGTAACACTTGCCACCCTCACTGGTTATATAAATTTCATCTCAGACGAGTCTGATGGTATCATATGAGATGAGATCCGTCTGTTGATGCCAAGAGTTGTGTGTATTCAGCCTGTTCAAAGATATTATGCACATATACTATGACTAGTTCACAATGTACATTTTGATGGAAGTAAGCAAATAATCTTTGCTGTTATAATCTTTCATTTGTCCTATTTCCTTTATTGCATACTGTCCTTGTTACTTCCTTGCTCTGTTTTGTGAAATACGTACGCTGTACTAAAATGCTTTGATAAATGATATTGAAAAAAGAGAGCTGTTAGATGCTTCCAAAAAGCTGATTGGAAGGGTCATGGTGGTCATGCACTTAAATATTTAACATTTATTCTCTAAGGGCTAAGGACAAATAATAGCAGAGTTACTCTGATAGAGGACTGTAGGTCTACAGGTTAATGTACCAAGAACATAAATAGCAAAATGTCAAAGATAACCAGAAATGAAGCTCTTGACTACACATAAAAGCAGTTTGAGGTTGCCAATGGAGGAAATGGTCTCACAGTTATATAGCTAAATAAACTGCAGGAGAAGGAAGGTTTTGAAGCCACGGGTTAAGGTCTATGTGCAAGCACCTGTGCATTATTCCATAATGCAAAGCCATTGAACTTTTCAAAAGCATTTATGGCAGACAAGCTCTGTGGGAACTCAGGGACAATGTTTTGACAGTTCGTTTGTATATAAGTCATGGTATTTTCTTCTACAAACAAATTGATGGAATTCACTATGGGACCATGAATTGGTATTAGTGTTTCTTTCAAGTTTAAGACAAGGAACGAAGGTTGTAAAGATGCATCTGTGCAGGGACATACGAAGTTTTAAAGCCACAACTTCCAGAGTGCCAGAGTTTAAAAAACTCTAGAGTTTGGGTACACAGGTGCCAGAGTGGAGGGGTACACAGGGTTCAGGCCACAAAAAACTGGGTATCTTTAAATAGAACAGGAAATTTGAACCATAATATTACAACGAACTTTAAAACAGTAAACAGAAGTCAAATACAAGACTTACAGATGTACTAAGCAAAAATAAAAGCAGCATTTTCCACTGAGCAGGAAAGAGGCAACTAGTAAGTTTCAATTTTTCCTCTCTGTTTGTTGTTTTCCACTTCTTTTCTTATTGTGTTGTAAGGTTCAACCAGGGTGTGTGCCTCATAAAAGGCAATGCATCAAGTGCAGCACACAGCCACGCTCCCCCAAAGCAGGTGCACCAGAGGTACAATAAGGGGTGTGTTTTGCACCTATACCTGAGTACATGATAAAGGTGCATCTGAGGCGAGAGCCAAAAATGGCCAAATAGGTGCACCTAGACAGCATAGGAAGGGGAAATATTGGCTATGAGGGCTTTCAATTGAAGATTACTTTTCAATACTTTACATCATAATACCCATAATACTTGAGATTGGGTATCAAAAGTTGTACATTGGAGACTTACATCCTGGATTTCCAAACCCCATGGTACAAAAAGAAGGGAAAAGAAGGCAAAGGGAATTTTTCTATTAAAAAGAATGCAAGGCTTTTTTCGACTACCAACTAAACATCAAGAAAAGCCAGTTCATGGAGAATCAAAAGGAGCACCCACTAGCCCTCTTATACAATCATGTAAAGCATGGTACCTTTACGTAGCAAGTAGTTGTCAACAATGGAGGGAATGTAAAGCTAATAAGTTAATTTATAATATCAAAGTTTTCTGATTCTGGATATAAAACCTAGCAAGGAGACCTTTCTCACAGAAGTTACAAGCATTTACAACCATTTCCTACTTCTACAAAGTGCCAGCCAACTTGCTTAGCCAAAGTTTGGTACTTTAGTGAAATTGCTGAGATCTTTGTGCAATCACATTGATTAAGAGCAAGGTGGTTAATATCCATGATCCTTTTGAAGGGTTCATGGCTAGATAACTCTTAAAATTTGCATTGTATTATCCATTTGAGTGTCTACATAACAAAGTGATAAATTCTTCAAACTTGCAATCTTAATGATTATGTGATCCCAAATTCAGGATTTTGAGTTAAGGGAGATCATGAAAGAGTGCAATTCAAAAACAACAAAGTACAACAAATTAAAACATAAGAGTATACAAGCAAAATAGCATAATGATATATCATAGTTATGGATCTGGGAGAGTTTTTATAGAGTACAACAAACTAGAACACAAGAGTATACAAGAAAAATAGCATAATGACTTATCATAGTTATGAAACTCGAAAAGTTTTTACAGAGTACAACAAACCAAAACACAAGAGTGTACAAGAAAAATAGAATAATGATTTATCATAGTTATGGAACTTGACGAGTTTTTATAGAGTACAACAAATCAAAACACAAGAGTGTACAAGGAAAATAGCATAATGATTTAAAATAGTTACGAAACTTGAGATTTTTTTAAATACTTGTCGATTCTGCATCTGAGTTGACCCTCCTAGGTGTTTTTTATTCCCGCTCGAGTTTTTTTTTACTCGCAAGTTTTTTTGGACTCAAGTCTAAGGAAAAAAAAATGGGCTTTGGCACAAAAAAAACACATGAAAACAATATTATTTTTTTTTCTAATTGACCTCATTTTTGTTGTTTCCACCCATAGAAAGAGCAAAAAGATGATGAAATCAGACCCAAAAGAGCACTCATTTGCATCCTAAACCTAGATATTTCCTACTTTTCAAGGATCTAACAACTACCCAACAATTACATTTGAGGTAAAAAGTATAAGAACCAAGAGGAAGGCTAATGCCACAAGGTCCACCTGGTTACAAAGGACCAATGATGAAAGGAAAAGAAAAATTATTTAGAGTGCAGGGATAAGGTCAAAGAAGATCAATAATGGAAGTTGAGACCAAAAGGGTAAACAACATTAAGAGGATCTAAACCAATCGTTATGGATTTCCATGGCAATATGTCCCATGCCATGCAACGTGTAACACCAATAATCAAGAGCAAAATATGTTTGCACTTCCCTTTAATACACATTCATCTAACCACTTGGCCTAGGAATAGATACTACTTGATGTCAGGGAAGCATCATTCTAGTTTCCTTGTTCCCAGACTTTGTTGGAGCTTTGCATGATGTCATCATTAGGAAAGTCCAAAATCAATTGATCTCAAGTTTGTGTGTTATCAAAGCCTTTTGGGATTGAGCTATTTTTTCACTTTGATAGAATGCATCTTGCTTCACTGCTTTTCCATGATTTTGGACCTTTTGAAAAAATTTAGCCGCCTTCGAATTTAGCACCAAATTGGTGCATTCGAGTCTCCGATAGCTTTTTTGTGTCGTTGCCAATTATTACGCCGATAGGCGTCCTACAATGGCAGCCAGGTTGGCCAGCTACACCGTAAACAATATTAATATTTTATTAAAAAAGCCGACATTAAGAAAATTATCCGTGAACATTAAGGGTTACGGTGGATTTAAAATATTTAAAAAATATTTAAACTATTTAAACTAAAATATTATATCTATCACACCCCCAAGAAATGAGATAGGCGCCTCGAGATTGATAACTCTCGGCGTTTATAGATATATATATTTTATATATCTAAGCTAGTTTATGAATTTTTACAATGATGACATCATGCAAAGCTCCAACAAAGGCTGGGAATAAGGAAAGTTTAAAATCAATTGATCTCAAGTTTGTGTGTTATCATAGCCTTTTGGGATTGAGCCATTTTTTCACTTTGATTGAATGCATCTTTCGTCACTGCTTTTCCATGATTCTGGACCTTTTAAAACATTTAGTTGCCTTGGAATTTAGCACCAAATTGGTGCATTTGAGTCTTTGATAGCTTGTTTGTGTCACTGCCAATTTTTTACAAATGCAAAATTAGCACCAGTGCTATGTAATAAAGTCTTCAGGTTATTTGCCTTAGCAAAATTTTTACAAAATCTTAGCAAAATGGTAGTCTGGCTTGATTTGCAAGGAATTGTGAATGTGCGCAATCACATTAACCTACAATTCCATTTCCATTATTAAAATAAAGTCAATAACAATATTTTATTTTATTTTTAATTCTTAAAATAAATATTTTAAATTTTATTTTACCATTGGCTTATTATCGAAGACATAACCAAGATAGAAAATTTTGAGCTAACCATATATGACCATTTATAAGTAGTCATAGTCAAGCAATCAAATAAAACAAGACAACCAAAAGCAAAAAAGGAAAAAAAGAAAATAGAATCTAATAAGCAGACAAATTAAAATCAAGCAACAACTCAAAATACAAGGAAATTAACGAAGAACAAAAAGATAAAAAATATGGAAGGTCTTGTAGCTTCCTATTACCCTTTCTATCCAATATAAAATTCTTACACTATGAACTCACACTTATAACTAGGATGAGAATAAATTAGGTAATTAATGGGTAACAAAAGGTATTCATATCAAAGCTTCTCCTATCCAAATAATAAACAATCATGTAAAAAGTCATTTTACCACTAGTTTAATAGATTCAATATCACTCTTCTTTATAATAAAAATGATGAATCTTATTATAGGAATAAATGATAGCAATTTTGCCAGATTATTTCATAGGTCCAATTTTCTATGATCAAATATGAATCATATAAAGGCCACTCACATAATCACAATAATATTTCACAATATAAAACTCACTATTATTTATAAATCATTAAGTTCGAGTTACATTACATAGAGCTTTGTCTCCACTAATAACCTTAAATGACTCTTTAATACTCAACTATTACTCTTCTCAAACATCAAAGAGATGCATCCTTTCGCATTCCTCACATATGACAAAAATCTCATGACTCTTCACTTGCATATTTGACACCTAACTCTTATGAATCTTGGCTGACTTTCACGACACTTTGCACTCTCACAAGGCACACCTCACACCTTGCAAACTTTGACACTAGCACACTTTATTACATAACACTTGGACTCTTCTCACACATTGACACATAAATTAGACAAATATAAATCACGCTCCCTAATATAATATTTACAAATGTACCAGATGCTGCCAAATAATATAATATATCTAACACCCCCTTTATTACATTATTTATTGTGAAGACTTTTAGTCTTCAATCTCTGATTTTGGTCTTTGTTCTTCAACTCTAACTCTTGTACTTCTTGAAATTCTGGTATTGACTAGCTAAGCAGTTCCCTATAATATGTGTAAGGATTTATTTATGTCCATAAAAACATTGTAACATGTCTATAATCCTATTCTATCTTGATTTACTAATCCATCCATAGTGTATTTCATGTTGGAGAATAGAATGTGAGTTAATGTTTTTGCGTGTGAGATTTATATTTCCTCTAAAGTATGTATCTATGTAGGATGAGTCCAAGTGTCATGTAGTAAAGTGTGCAAGTGAATAGAAAGTCAATAGTCATGTATACAAGTGGCAAGTGTAAATCAAAGAGGTATGAGAGGTTTGTCTTATGTATGAAATAAGAATGGATGCATCTCCTAGATATGTGAAAGAGCAATAGTCAAAATTATTCAAGAGTAACCTTTCTAAGGTTATATTATTGAGATAAATCTCCATGTATTGTATCAAATTATTGAATAAATTGAATACAAAGTTTATATATTTGATATAGTGAGTTTGTTCATTGTGTTATATTGATATATTTCATGAGTTTTATATTCATTATATTGATAATTTATATTGATTGTTCTAATATTTGAGTTTACTCAAGATCTTGGATATTGATACCTATGATTAAATCTGGTTAGAAATCTAACAATGGTATCAGAACTCCTTTGAGTAGACTCTAAAGCTAGCATTAAAGAAGAAAAATAGTGTGAATTTGAATTAGATTAGGAATAATTTATTATTGATAAATTATTGAAGAAAAGAGTGGAATGGTTGTTGTCTAACATATTATTGAAGATAAATAGATAGTTGCTATAATTTTTATCTGTAAAATATAGGACATCATAATAGATATTGAGATATTAATATTGACTAGTAAATTTCTTGAAATAAATTTAAGAAAAAAGGTCAGAAGGTCTTGAGGGAAGTGCCTAAGGTCATCTCAAATGCAGAAGACCATGGTGTAGTCTATTTTTGGACTTGAGACATGAACCAGTCCATATAGCTGAGAGCTAGCATTATATGGGGGCAATCAAAGCCACCAGAGTTAAGGAGATGTCCAGATATAATCTCCCTAAGAAGAGAGAACAAGATAAGAGTGGCCAAAGCCATCTGAGGTGAAGAAGCGATATAATAAAAAGAAGGGAGTTGTTGAAGTTACTCAAGTTGAAGAATATTTATAATAGAGGAATCATCTGATTTAAGAGGACATTCCATTAGATATCTACCTATAGATTAGAGAAGAGAGTTGTCTGAGTCAAGAGATCTTCAAAGCAAAGATAAAAAGGTGTCTGCTACCAAAAAGAGTTTGAAAAGATACCTGTGATATAGCTTGTAAGCACCTGTTTCATCAAATAAGGAGAAAGTTGAATCCTAACAAAATTTGGATAGCACCTAAGAACAAAATTTTCCATAATAATTGAAGAGATATTTATATAGGAGTCACACAAGCTGGAGTATCTCCAACCATAATCTATTTAGAACAAAAGAGAGTAGAATATGTTTCTAAAGAACGAGGATTACCTAAGCTAAAGTGGCCTGGTGATGAATTGATAAAACTAGAGTGCAAAAGACGTTTTCAATCTTGTGCTACAACAAAAGAAGAAAGGTGAAACAATACCAAGTGCATAGGGTGTTAAGAAGCAAAGGAGTTTGAAAAGAACATGCATAGTTGAAGGCTAACAAAAACCTAGCCACTGACTAGAAGCATCTAACATAAAAGCTTGAGAATTGGAGGCGTTAGTAATGCCTACTTGACATTGGTAATGCCCTAATCAAGACAAAGGCAATAAAGAAGGAGCTATTGTGATAAGGATTGATGCAAATTTAGGTAAGCTTTGGCTGCTTATTAATATTTTGTGTGCCTAATTTTGGATATAAGGTTAGGCTAATTTTTTTAAAAGAAATATTTTCTAAGGTTTAAAATTAGAGAGTTATAAGGGAAAATTATAATTTTTGGACAGAAGGATTTCTACTCCAAAATAATTTGAAGAATTTTAAAATTGAGAAATTTGAAAATTGTTACTCCAAGCTATTTGTTTATACTATTTGAAAATTTGATTTTCAATTATAAATTTGGGAGTCATAAGGTATTTTATATCAAAGGAATAAATCATGTCAATAATAATAATAAAAAAAATTATTGGTATATTGACTCAGAGACGAGCAATCATATGATTGGAAATAAACAATGGTTTAATACTTTCCAAGAGAAATGTGAGAAACCTATTGCCATAGTTGATAATAGAACATATGAAGTCAAAGGAGTAGGATATAATTCAATCAATTTATTCAATACAAAAGGTATAATCAACAATATTGTATGTGCTTGGATTAACTACTAGACTACTCTTAGTATCTCAAATGATGGATCAAAATTTAGCAGTTGATTTCAAAATTTAACAACAAAAAGAAGTGCCTTATTACTAGGCAAGGAAAACTCAACCTCTGGTTCATATATAAATGGTCTATTATCCTTAGATACATTATTAAATGTTACTCTATTAGCAAGAACATTAAAATTCAAAGAACTTTGGCATAAAAAGGTTAGGACATACATGTGCATCTTCTTTGAATGAAATGAATAGATATCGAAGGGTCAAAGGGTTACCTAAAATTTCATGGAAATCTATAGCTTTTCTAGAATGTCTTTCATGACAATAGCATAGAACACCTTTTGAACTTAGTAAATACAAATTTTAAAAGCCACTATAATTAATATATACATATTTATGTGGACCAATGAACACTACTAGTATTGGAGGATAGATATTTCAACTATTTGTTGATGATTACTCCAAAAAAATGAGTATATTATTGAAACTTCAAGAAACTAGTGGAAGAGAAACAAAAAAATCAATCAAGGATCTTTGTTAAGTTAGAGGTAGTAAATTTTTATTAAAACAATTTGAATCATTTCTAAGTTCAAATGGTATAAAAAGAGAACTCACTACAACTTATTCACTTCAACAAAATGATATAGCAGAAAGAAAAAAAATGTTCTATAATGAAAATGGTATGGTGCATGCTAAAAGAAGCACAACTTAGTTGGAAATATTGGGCATAAGGGGTTAAAACTATAGTATACATACAAAATAGATCACCTATAAGAATACTCAAAAATATTATTCCTAAAGAAATATGGTCAAAACAAAAATCTTCAATAGAACATCTAAGAATCTTTGGATGCAAGGCATATGTGCATGTTTTAAAAGAAAAAAAAAGGATAAAATTGGATGATAAAACCATATGTGAAATATTTATTGGTTATGATGATGATTCAACAGGGTATAGAATAATTGATCCAATAAAAAAGAAAATGTGAGCAGAGATGTAGTTTTTGATGAAGGAAACAAAAACCTTGTTGAAGATCACAAGGTTAATACAAGACCTATTCTAAATATTCTAAATGAAGAAAATTCATCAAGTGGAGAATCAAAATAAAAAATCTTTAATAAGCTAATTGAAAACTCAGAATTCATAATGACACCTCAAAGGAAAGAAGCAAAATAGTATATAAATACACTAAAAGATTCAAAGCCATAAAAAATACCAAATCCTAACACCACAAGACCTCAAACTTGCAACATGACCATAAAAATTTGGGATTAATGAGTCTAGTAGTGGAACCTGAAACTACACAAGTTGCCATAAGACAACTAGAATTGAAAACAACCATGTAATAAGAATATGCAACATTAATGAAGAATAAAATATGGGATTTAGTTTATCTACCATAAGGAAAAAAGCCATAGGATCTAGAAGGATTTACAAAATAAAATATAAAACATATGGTTCTCTTGATAAATACAAGACATGATTAGTTGCCAAAAGATATACTCAAAGAAAAGGAACTGACTATGAAGAAACTTTTGCACCTACAACAATAATGACTACTATTCGAATAATTTGTGCATTAGCAACTTGGATGAAAACTTCATCAAATGGATGTTAAAAGTGTATTTCTTAATGGTGATCTTGAAGAAGAGGTATATATGACTCAACCAAAAGGTTTTGTTATCAAAGGACAAGATAGAAGGTCTATAAATTAAACAAATCTCTATATGGATTAAAACAAGCACCAAGAGCATGGTACATTAAGATTAATGATCATATGCTTCGACACAATTTCAAACAAAGTACATCAGATTCAAATATTTATACAAAGAAGGTTGGATTAGAGAGTATAATTCTTATAGTATATGTTGATGATATCATAATCACAAGAAGCTCAAAACTTCTAATAGATGAGGTTAAAAAGGATTTGAAAAAGGATTTTAAAATTCACAATTCGTCTTTCAATCATTCAATCAATTAATTTATTTCAATCTTCATTTATTCAATTTCATTTTTTTAAGCAAAAAACTCCTTGCAAGGCCACCTTGGTCTGAGGGACCACGACCAGGGGGTTCTACACCATCAAAGTCACCCAGGAGTCGCACCCGACCCTACCTGCACCAACACTATCAATTGGATTTTGGGTACCCAATTCAACTTTTTGGTAGGGTGGAGAGTCGAACCTGGGACCTACCTTAGAGGATTGGCCTCTCCTCTCCAACTCACTTTCAAGATTGTTTAATTAACATTTTTCATAAGATTTGAGTTTTGGTTAGTTTAAGGCACTATGTTCTTTATTTTTATATTAAAAAAATTATACCTTTAAAATTATTATATTTATTTTTAAATAAAATATAAAGATTAAAATTAATGATAGTATTTGATATTTGTATTAATATAATATTTTTTTATTTTTAAAAATAATTTAAAATTTAATTTTAATTTTAATATTTTTATAAAATTTAATTCGATGTTAGTAAGAATATAATTGTTGTAATACTATGGTAATTATGTTACAATGTAATATACATGGGATTATTACAACCCTCTATAATTCTATATAATTTTAAAAGAGTGTTTTTCAAAATTTTGATTATAGTGATGGAGATTGGGCTAGGGTTTTGAGTATCATTATGGTCCCCAACCCTAGCGGACCAATGCACAACATTGGTACCACAAAAGGGAATGCATGCGATAATGGCTCCTCTCAATCAATTGTGTAGGTTTGTGCTGAGAATGGTCCACAAGGTAACCCTCAATCTCCTAATGTATTTCTTCCATTGCCTAAATTTGATTTTGCATGTCAGTTTGGAATAATTTATCCTTGTCGGCTATTTCGTTGGAGGTATCCTTAATGATTCTTTTCTTAGACCCTAGGTTAACACAGTTTGGGCTCCTCATTGAGTCAAGCTAACGATGGTTCAAAACCTTACAAAGATTATTTTTTTGTTTCGCTTTGCGGAAACAACCCATGCTAAGGTAATTTATGAACATGGCCCCTGGTACATTAGAAGTTCTCTTCTTGTTTTTTCTCCTTGAACCCGTGACTTTTTTTCTAAGGAAAGATCTACCAAAGTTCCTGTGTGGGTGCAATTCCCAATACTCCCTCTACCTCTATGGCTCTTTCTCAGTCGCATAGCAGCCCCTCTAGGATGTGTCATTTTGGTGGAGGCGGACAAATTAGACGTTCGCATAGAGATTGATATTTGTTGAGATCTCAAGGAGACTATTGATATACAAGTTGGTGATATTTTTCGAGATCTCAAGGAGACTATTGACATACAAGTTGGTGACTCTATGTTATTCCAACGGGTCCTCTACGTTAATTTTCCCAACACATGTTTTCGATGTCAATCCTCAGCACACAAGATCAAATATTATTCTTTGATGTCGCATAATAGGGACAAGAAATATCAAATATTATCCCTTGATACTGCATAACAGGTACAAGTAGAGCCCCACCACACCAAGTGCCCCCACTCCTCAACCTTAAGAGGATGGTTAGATGATTGTGGGAGGGGGTAAAAATGCACGTTTGGTTGCTTTTAAAGGTACATAGTCCAAGTCGACACATGTCTCAAAGTCGGTAGAAAAAGGGTATGAAAAGGAAAAAGTTGGTCCCCTAGTTGAAACTGCCAACAATGAGGCTCCTCAGTCTCAACATATTCATACCCCAAGGGATGCAATAATGGTTGCTTCACAGTCTGCCCAACCGGCTAGTCCTCTAGTATATTTTCCTAGGCTAACGCAAGGCGCTCTCATAGCTTGAGAAGGAGATCTACAAAAAATATGTCATTCCAAAGAAGCGACTTCATATGACCAATGTTCAGTTGGGCAGTTATGTTCCTAATTCATCCAACAACTACAATGTGTTGGAGTATCTTATAAATGGTGAGGATATGTCATTGGATGCAAAGCCATCATTGATGGAATTGGTAATTCCTACGGAGAAAGCAAAATCTAAAGATACCTCCCTTTTAGTGCGGTTTCGACGTCCTTATAGTACTCGAAAGAGGAAAGAAGATGGAGACAGTCTACTAGAAAAATGATTTCACCCATTTGACCCAAAAATTCCAACAATTTTGTGGTGTTGGCTTTGAATAGATAGAGGATGACGAAGCAATAAGTCTACTTGGTGCCTAAAGTTACAGTTCTACAATGTAGATTCTTTTAACTCTAATTTTTTCTATGCTTAGTTATGTTGTGTATTTGTCCTTTTAGAATTTGGTTCTGGTTTTGATTGTATGGATGGCCTTGCACCCGAGATGTGATCTTTTCCACTCCTTCTCTATTGTAACCTCTTTTATTTTTATTGAATATAATTGTTGGTTCCAATAAAAAAGCTGATTATATATTTTGGATGTTTTATATAGTTTGTTGTTTTTCATAAATTATCATTTAATATTATCTTAGTGTCTTTCCAAAGAATACATACATAATTGTCAAAATTAAATTGTTTGATTGTATATTTTGGATGTTTTATAGAGTTTGTTGTTTTTAGTAGTTTTCTTTAAAAAAATCCTAATGTCTTTCCAAAGAATATATATATAATTTTTAAAATTGTTGTATTCAAATTTCATGTATCTATATATAGTGTATATATAGTTAGTAAAAAAATTCAAATATCATTTAAGTAGAAAAGGTGTTCCAAAGTTCCAATAAGCAATGATGGTATCTCTATCACATGTGATTGGAATTTCAAAAGAACCCTACTTGAAACGCCTTAAAAGGTCATATATGTTAGTATTGCAATATTTAATTGTGCTCTTCTTCATCCATCTTAAAGGGTATTATTTTATTATTTAATATTATCTTAAAGTTAGGAGAGCTTGAGTCTATTTTCTTCATAATTACAAGATATCAATGAATGATTTTACACACAAAATAAGAAGGTTGAAAGCCTTGAGCGTGTACCTAGAGTTACTTACCTTATTTGTGATAACCTTTAATTAAAATGTACATGCTCTCTATGTATTTTATGTTGGAATATATGACCTTAATATTCACTTAAGGTCATGGCCAATTTTTGTATTTATTGTAGTCTTAATAATTTTATACATGTAGGTTCATTATAATTTTTTAATAATAATTTTTAAGGTTGGTTCTTTAACCTTGACTTAAGGTCACATATAATTTGAGTATTTATATTTCTCAAGACCAATATTTATTGATTAGAGTGTTTATTTTTTCTTTAACCAAATTACTTTGTTATGCACGGAGACCCTTCGTATTGTATTGTGTTTATTCATAAGTTGTTCTTTCATTTTGAATAATGTGTTGATTCTGTTTATTTTTAAAAGACTATTAAATCTAATATTGCTAGATATGTGTGAATCTCCATTGCTCGACATTTTTTCAACAAACTCTCTTCTATGATAGTTCTAACAATGTGGTTTCTTGGAGATAGTTTCTAAAAGTTTTGTGTTGTCGATAATTTTTTAGAGTTGTATGCCAAAACCTTAGGTGGACATGGATTGCAAGGATCTCATTGTGTCACAACAGAGTTCTTGCTCAAGGAGAAATATTCACCAATAGGCTATTTTTCCTCTCTTAGCATTCAATATAATTTATTTTTTGACAAGATGGATGCCCTAGTTATTAGATTGAATTTTTTGAGGATGTTTATAACTGTCAATTTTCTTTTACAATTTTTTCAAAATAATCTATTTCCTTCTCTACTTTGGGGTTTTTTAGTATCAATGTGTCATAGATGAGAGGATGGCCTACATCATTGTAAAAAGAGAGAAGAAGAGGTTAAACATTTTTTTGATTAATTTTAGATGCCTAAGAAGTCATGTGAAGACTTTTGTGTATGGCTAGGTTTATGCATAAGGGGTCAAACCGAAAATGTCCTTGTAAAAAATTGTGAATCCCTGGAGAATCGAGGTCAACCTCATGTCGGAGGACATGGCGAATTATCTTAATTTTTGAAAAAAAATTGGAAAAAAATGGTGAACAGAGGGAAAACACAGACCTTAAACGGACCGGGTGAAGACACATCCTGATTACGTACCGAATAATATACAAATCCAGGAAATGGATCAGGTGCAAAACATAGGCTGGTGACCGACCAGGTGGAAAGCAAGAAACGATGATATGGGCTGGGTGAAAATCAAAGTATGGCCAACGGCCCAAGTGGAAATCGAGGATGGGTAACGACCCATATGGAAATCCTCGACCGGCCAACGGCCCAGGTGGAATTTGAGATACGGCTAACGAGCTGGGTTAAAATAGAGGTCCAGATAGCGGACCAGATGTAAATCATAGACTACAGCAACCCAGATGAAAAACATAGTCCGACTGACAGACTAGGTGATTTTTGAGGTCCGACAAACATACCGAGTGAAAATAAATTTTGACATACAACCAGGTGGAAAATATTTGTCACTGGACCAACGTTTACTGTACCACGTGTCAGTATTTCAATCAGCCTCAGTGCATGCCGAATGATATTCTGCCACGTATCCAAATCCTATCATTTGTATCTATAAATAAACATCGGGAAGTCATTTTTTTTGTTACATTTCTACGATCTCTATTACTCCTTCTGATACACCGTCACCCCACACTCTTTGCAATCCACTTTCTCCTTTTACTTTATCGAACAATGGCCAATCCTACCACATATACTCAAACTACCATTGGAAATTTGGTGTTCAGGAATGCTACTTGCACCGCCATGATAGATTTATCAACCACCCCTAGTTATGACAATACGTGGCTCTCTGCATTAGGTTTGTAGCACTTGCTAACAATGTCGCAACTCAAGACCGACAATCACCTTTTACAGAGTATCATTGATGGTTACGACCATGACCATGCAACAGTGAATGTTGCGTTTCGTAATAAACAAGTGTCATTCACCATCACACCTTCGAACATCCAGAGGTTAATAGAACTTTCTACACAGGAGTTTCTCTGTCGTGTCTCTGATGTTCACTATGGGTAAGCGTGACAAAAAATACTTGGAGGATGAATTCGATCTTCCTTGGAAAGTGGTTGAAGGTATAATTCTCGTCAATTATTTCTATAATTGTTCGAAATTTAACATGTTTTTTCATCTATTTTTTTTTATGCAACTTTCGTGGCTAAGTCTAAGAGAGGCTTAACTTACAGTTGTGTTGAAAATAAAAATCTGAAGGCCATTATTGAGTTCTTCCAAGCAAAACTATTTTTGCTTGGAAGAACAGAACTTCCATTATGGGCATTGACCTATATCATTCACATTGTTCAAGGTGCACAATTCGATTGGTGTGCATACATTTTAGAATGCATCAGAACAGAGTTGCATGGCGTTAGAACAGAAGAAGTCAAAACAGTGGCGACCGTTAATTTTATTTTAGTTCTTTTTTATGAAAGTTTTTATGATTTAAAGAAAACTGAATTACCAACAACATTGCATCCCACACTGCTGAACTTGGGTATGAGTTCAGAGGAATTGAGGGTAAGTCCATGTTTCAAATCCAATTTTTAATATATTTTAGCTCTGTTTTCAATTTTCATTTTTTTTTGCACATGATTGCAGAGAAAGTCAATGACCAAAACTAAAAAATAATATGCCAGTGTAAGGGGTCACATGCATGAGGCATGTGGTGATTCTGAATAAAATGAATCATAATAATCACCATTGTCGAGGCCAGTAAAACGTACACGTCAGGTTACAGTTACTACTCCTCATCGCCCTGAAATTGAATCTAGTCAGATCAACTGTCCTACACGTAAGTTTCACTTTCAATATTTTATCATTATACTTCTTAGTGTGTTACATAAAATTATATTAAGTTTTTTTTTAATTTTCATGTTTTCAGAAATGTGCACAACCCCCGTCCGCAACTTTGTACATGAGATTCAATCGTCGTCAGGTAAATCATTCTATTTACTTGAAATTAAAGTTTTTTTTTTTGAAAAATAATTTTGGCAATTTCTTATTGGAATGTCAGGTGACTCTCAAGATCAAATCGTGAGAAGCTTGGAAAAGCAAGTGATGAGGCTACCGCTAGCACGATAGCAACCATAGGTGCAGAAAATGAGAGGGCAAGTCAATATGGCCCGTGGAAGGGGAAAAATACTTTTGCAGCCAAGATCGCAGGGTGTTTTCCCCACTTTTTCATTTAACACAAGTCAAGTACCAGAGGTGTCAACCGCAAATGTTGGATTAGATAATATTTTTCTTGATGATGAATTTTTCTTGCAAGGAAACATTGAGGGCTTTCAAGCCACAGAGGTGTTTGAAGATGCACATGTAGAGGTAGAAGAAACAACACCCCCAATAGCTGAGCAACTAGTATCCGCTCCTGCAATGGAAGCCCACTATCATCCTCAATCTGATGATGACAAAGTTAAATTTGATATTCAGTCTTCTATGTGTGATGGTATTGAAGCAACCCTCCAAGAGAGGGTGCTTAAAGATTTACAAGTTATGAAACAGTGGGAAATTCGGGCTAAAGTGCTTATCAAGCAAATAAATGTTCGTTACAAAAATTTTAATAAAAGGGAGAATATTTTTTCTCGATATGAGAATGAACTAGAGAAGCTTAATGGTCTGCTACAGCAGGACACATCATTATTAGTGATGTGCAGGACTTCACCGATGATGAAGTTTTAAATATTATGTTTAATAGAATTGAGAACATCAATGTTGAAGCCCAAGTCAACATTGAGGATGCAAAGAAATTTTTGGAAACGTCCATTATTATGAAGAGAACAACCCAACAGAAAGTAAGATATAACAACATTCTAAAAAAATATTTGCGGGAAAAACTAAAAGTGGATCCGAATCTCCTGATAAGGGAAGGACTGGAGAAAAATTTTGCTTTGAAAGAGCTTCAAGATCCCACCAAAGAAGATCATGGGTTGTTGGAAAATTTCAAGAAAATACAAGAAAGTTTAGTCAGATCCGGAGCACTGGCAACGCCTGTAGAAGAAGTAGAAAAGTAATAGAACAGACAGCTCCAAAGAGAAACTTCAGCAAAATAAACATCGGCAGAACATCCAGAATGTCAAACATAGTTTGAGAAATTTCTGTGTTGAGTGAAATTTTGTGTTGTTTTTCAACACAGTTAAAACTTTAAAGACATCTTATATATTGTAAATCTATATATGAAAAAGACAATTTACAAATTTATTATCCTCTTTAATTTTGTTGTTCTTCCTATTTATAATATTTTGATGCATTTTTCGTCAATGGCAATATGAGTATTGTTGTTTTTGAAATGATTTTAACTGTTTCTAATCTTAATATGAATATGAATGCAGTTAGAATCAATATGAATGTAGTTAAAATCAATATGAATGCTCTTCTTGTGTCAGATAAAATCAATATGAATGCTCTTCTTGTGTGAATATGAATGCTCTTCTTGTTTTTGAAATAATTTTAACTATTTATAATCTCAATATGATATGAATGCAGTTAAAATCAATATAAATGCTCTTCTTGTCCAAAATGATAAATATGAATGTTGTTCTTGTATCAATATGAATGCTCTTATAGTGTCAGATAAAATCAATTTGAATGCTCTTCTTGTGTCAATATGAATGTTCTTCTTGTTTTTGAAATGATTTTAACTGTTTATAATCTCAATATGAATATGAATGCAATTAAAATCAATATGAATGCAGTTAAAATCAGTATGAATGCTCTTCTTGTCCAAAATGATAAATATGAATTTTGTTCTTGTGTCAATATGAATGCTCTTCTTGTGTCATATAAAATCAATATGAATGCTCTTCTTGTGTCAATATGAATGCACTTCTTATTTTTGAAATGATTTTAATTGTTTGTAATCTCAATATGAATATGAATGCAGTTAAAATCAATATGAATGCAGTTAAATTCAGTATGAATGCTCTTCTTGTCCAAAATGATAAATATGAATGATGTTCTTGTGTCAATATGAATGCTCTTCTTGTGTCAGATAAAATCAAAATGAATGCTCTTCTTATGTCAGATAAAATTAATATGAATGCTCTTATTGTGTCAGTATGAATGCACTTCTTTTTTTGAAATGATTTTAACTGTTTATAATCTTAATATGAATATGAATGCAGTTAAAAAATAAATGTTGTAAATTCACATGAATATGGTAACTAATAAATACATATTGATCAATGTTGTAAATACTTATAAAAAATTTATAAATGAAAATGATAACTAACAAATTCATATTGATCAATGTTGTAAATACTTGAAAAAGTTTACAATTAATGTAATTGAAACAAACAAATACTATGATATAAAGGGAATTAAAACTATTTCAAAAACAACAAAGGGCAGAACATGAAAACTTCTTAATAATCAAATTTTGTGAAATCTAACAAATTTGATAAAATATTGTAAAATTTGATATCAAATCAATTCCAGTTTATTGTGTAATACTGGAAAAATCATTAAATCGATTAAATACCAAATCAGGTAGCTGAAAAATACAATGCTCAGCTTGTCAAATATTTTTTCAAATGAATTCAAATTATGAAATACTTGA
Source organism: Wollemia nobilis (assembly GCA_028583015.1). Classification (NCBI taxonomy): domain Eukaryota; kingdom Viridiplantae; phylum Streptophyta; class Pinopsida; order Araucariales; family Araucariaceae; genus Wollemia; species Wollemia nobilis. The sequence continues at coordinate 23,957,393 of JAQPPZ010017235.1, forward strand.
AAAAATGTAATACTGAAAAAATGACAAATCAGGTAGCTTGAACAAACAGTTTTCTACTTGTTCTGCATCACTATGAAGCATAGTGGATATCTGTATCTCCACATTTTGATCATTGAATGCATCATCATATTCCACATCAGTCATATTCAACACACTCCTTCTGCCTGCAAGGGAATTCCAAATTGCAATTGCTCTATCATAGGGAAAATTTTCCAACTAATAGTATGATGCATATATTTTTTAACAATTTTCTAAATTTTTGTCCTACCTATTGCGAAGCTTAGATTTCACAAAATATAGTGCACTGAAAACCCTCTCGTCTTCCATTGATCCCAAAATCATTGTTTGATATAATTCATATAAATAGAAGTATTCACTTATAGTAAATTGTAGGATAGTACTTGGATACAATTTTTGCCACAAACGTGCAATGGATCCAGTCTCATGTATGTTACTCAAAAGTGATGTTTGCCCAAGCATTGTTCTTCCAAAATGTGTTGAGTTTTCTTTCAAAATATTTTTGTTGAGTATACCATTGATTGTAACACCATTAATTTCCATAATTTTACTAAAATGCTCAATAATTTTTATCATATATTTAACAAACAACTCATTTTTCAAATTGAAGTCACTATTAGAACCCCAATATATGGGGTTAACCACACCCATGGCCTCAAGCAACTCATCTCTCTGAAATTGATCTCTTATCTCACTTGTCAAATATTTTGCTATATTGGAAAAAATTGTTCTAGTTTTTTGTAATACAACATGAAATATATTTTGTGTTACAAGAACTTGTTCAGCACCGTCCACACCTATACTTGATTTTCTTTCAAAACAATAAAGAGGTATCAACTTTCCACGATTTTTAATATAAAGATGATAATTGATGTCAAACTTCAAATAGCTTACTGGATCGTTCACGTTTGTCAATGTATTCCAACTATGAAACAAAGGATCATTAAAATATGCTTTGAAAACATATAAATTTTCAATAACAATACATGTTTGTTTTCTCATCCTTATGAAATCAATGATATAGATGGATCTCTTTTGTGCAAATTTTATCAATCTACTCATTTCTTGTAACATTGGAAGAATACCACATAATGTCAGCAGGGTTTCAAAGTTAGTCAAACGAAACAACAAATATTTTGCCTTATCAACTCCTCGATTACTTGTGTACATAAACCCTATTAATGACTGATATTCTATAAAAACTGTGTGCAAGTTGATACAATAAAATCCACCTTGTATCTACATATTTTAACATTTTTTCCCTTCTGTAATTCCTAGTGCAAACTATTGAAACTTTGAAAACCTTTTTGTACTGCAAGAAAAATAAGAATGTATTTCATGAATGAGGTATTCCACTCTCGCAATATTTTCAAAAGTGTTCACGATTTTATATGCAATATTCACTCTATGAGCCATGCAATGAATAGGTATCATATATGGTGTAATTGTGGTTTTCAGTCTAACACAGAGACCACTCCTATGCCCTTGCATTATAGCATCTCCATCAGCTCCAACACATATTAGCTTTGAAGCTATGTATATGCCATTCATTCCTGCAATATATTTTAAACTAGTCACAACCACATTATAAATATTTTGCGTTTGAATTTTCAACCTTATGTAATCCTAGCAAACTAGGTTGCCTGACATTGTTTTGAGAAGTATACACATGCATACAAATCCAGGATGTGTTGTCCACAGCCGTCACCTCATCAATAGATAGTGAAATGAATCTAGAAAGTTTTACTCTCTCCCTCAAGTCCTCCTTCTCTACTAATGATATACATTTTACCATTTCCCAACCACTTCGATCAGACCAATAGAAAATCAATTTTTTTTGCAAACCAGCCAGCATAAAAAGGTGCTTATAATAAAAAAAATCGGACATGGGTCTACCCTTCTTGAGAATACTAAGTACAATAGCAAACTGTAAACCTTTTACCCTTAAGGTAATTTTTTTCATTTTTTCAAAATGGGATTCAATTGTTGCACCTTTATCAATAAGAGATTGGTGTTCCTTTAAATGATTGTCATATTCTATTGCATATCTGACATGCATACATTCTAATTCATCCTTCCACCTAATTTTTTTAATAATTTCACCATCACTTCCTTTAACTTTTACATAAAATTTGCCAACATGTTTTTATATTGTATCTATCTTATTTTGCAACCTATGGTCCTTGCCCAGTTTCCAACTACAAATTTTGCATCTACATACTTTATCATCGACTTAGTTGTCATTAGTTAGGATAGGCTCTATCAATGGAAATTTTTCTTCCCATTCATTCTTAAATGCCCTTCCAATAGCCCAGTTAGATGCCTTCCGCTTTTTATTTTTCTCGCATGTAGATTCAAAAGAAGTTTGTAATGTATTTGATTTATCGCTTTCATTTTCAACTATGTTATTTTGAGGATTATCTTCAATTGTTTTTTGGATGTCATTGTTAAGATAATTTTCATTAGAAGTCATCTATTGGTGATGAATATCTTCAAGTGGATGCATATCAGGGTCCACATGGTATTCTGCATAGTAGCATACAATACTATTCTTAATTATTTTTTAATTTAACAAAATAAACTAACAAACAAAAATATGGTTGATATCATCATGCAAGAGGTACTCTAACCATTTGAGGAAGAAAGCATTATTTTAACTAACAAATACACCTAATTGTTAAGTAGTCAAAATAATTTGTACCTTGAATTTGCACAGATGTCGATGGCTCGCTTGATTTCAACGTATGGCTAAAATAATTCAGGATACTCTTTTCATATTTGGCCCCCTTCTTTGCATCGCCAGTAGGTGACATTTTACTTGTAAAGAAAATATTTTTAAATTTAGAAAAGTAATAAAATTTTGAAGACATTTTACTTCTGTGAAGCCTTAATATAATTATTTAATTAGAATAAACGTATAGATGGTTGGAAGAAAATAAATATTTGTTTCCAGTCAATCTTTATTGTGAATTTTTTAGGGTATTCAAATACTTTGTTTTCTAGAGATAGTACCTTTAACTAATAAGAGCAAAAAACCAATCAATATAAATTTTAAATACAATTTAATCATAGATACAATCAAAGATACAAAATGTTAAAAAATATAAAATTCTAGTACAAAGTGGACAAGAAGCATAGCATCACTTTGTCCATAGAGAACCATAGTATTTACCTATTTAAAAATCTTGTAACAGAAAAGAGGATCTTAATGGAAATAGAGAATCAAAGAGCTTTAATATAGATATAAATAAGGAGGAAAAATGGAGAACAAAGCATTGATTTATTTTCAGTAAATGATAAAAACACAGCTAAAGAAAAACTAGAAATTAGATGATAAAAAAATATATCTTATTATTACAAGTGCTACAACTATTATTCTCTGTAAAACCAAAAAACACAGGATCATAGATTCAAATGTCTAAAGAGAAACATAGTACCTGTTGTAGTAAAAGGTCCATCTGAAAAGAGACCCACCAGGTGGTTCGTGCAAGAAACAAGTAGTCCGTCCAGGTGAACGATCGATCTGGATTACAGTCTGGGTGGAACTCGAAGACCGATATTCAATCCAGGTGAAAATTATATGTCGATCTTCGAACTGTGATTAAAAGTAAGTCCGACAACCGGCACAGGTGGAATAAGCTATCGGCTAACGGTCTGGGTGGAATATGCAGTCTGGTAGACGGCCCGATTGGAACTAGTTGTCCGGGTGGAACAAGTAGATCGACTACCGATCTAGTGGATATAACATCTGATCTTTGTGTCGGGTGCAGAACTATATCGTGTTGATTCGTGTATGGAACTCTAAATTCCAAGTATAGTTTTGATCTAAATCGACTGGTTTTTGCACAACACTGAAGTTCGATGGAATCTACAACAGATCGAATGTTTCAGTTCTTCTTTTTGGTTTAGAGTTTTACTTTTTGAATGTTATAAATGAAAACTAGCTCTAGCTTGTTACTTATATATAGTGGTATAGTTAGCGAATTTGGCAGGATAATTTAAAATTTATAAAAAAAATTGGCGAAAATGCTCCATGACTTAGGCTGGAGTGTTGGCAATTTTAAAAAAAATACCTAATACTATTATCAACGCACGGTGAATCGACGCTTCAAAAAAATTTTGACCCAAAAATTTCGGGCGAAATGGTCGACGTCCAAGGTCCCCCAAAAATCACAAATTGGCATTTTTGAAAATGCTAATATTCGCCCAATTTGTGAATATTCATCGCTAAGCAAAACCCTGTGCATGGCAAAGACCTTTGAGTCACTTTATACAGTTAAAAAAATGATCTAAAAATTGTTATGATACATTGGCAAGAGGTGGTGGCTTGATTGGTTGCATTCCATAAAAAGGTTGTGTAGGGTAAACTTTAGCAAATATGGACAAACCATCAACATCGTTGGATTCTTTGAAAAACTTTATCAAATGTTCCAGTTTGACACTTTATCATTTTGCTTATATGTATTTTGTTTTTTGCATAAACATTTATTGCATTTTACCTCCAAAATTTAAAAACTTGAGTTTTATAATAGAAATACTCTTATGAATATTTTATTTTTTTGAGGGCAAAATCGTAGATGGCAAATAACATTTGGAGGTGCTTGGCTTCAGCATGGGCATTATATTTAGAACACTCCAACTCCAAACCCATGATATTTTATGGTTTAATAGCATTTCATTAGCTTGCTACGATGCTTTCGCTCCTTGATCATGGGTTTGAATTGTAGTTTGGACACCTTTACAATGGCAACATTTGCTTTTGTTGCATGCTTGTGAGCATGTGTTCACAAGCAAGGTTGTGGAGAGATTCTCAAGCACACATAGTCACCCTTTTGACCATCATTGTTATACCAAATTTGCCCCCTCCCTTGGTTAGCCTTGATGTGTTTGTTGGTATGTTGATTTGGAGGCATAGTGCTAAAGCACCGCTACTCTTGGAGTGTGGGTTTAAATTACATTCCTAATGTCTTGTTAAGTGTGCATATCACTTGGAACAAGGCATAGAGGAAGTTTTACTTATGAAGAGATTGCTTGGTCAACCTAACCTTGTTTGAGCATTGTTATACTCAAGTGCCTTAGTGGTTTTATGCCTAGTGGAAAGTGCACTAAGGATTGGCATCCTAGAGATCTTGGTTTTAAAACCCTCTCACGTGTTTTAGATGGATATGTATGTTGTTAGATTTTTTAAGGATGACGTGGCACCCAAACCTATTTTTTGCCCATATATGTGAGATCCACCATTCATTTGATGTCATCTCACAAGCATATTTGCACTTGTCTTCCACCAGTCAATAGCAAATGTGTTGCTTTAGTAATATTTTTTATTGTGGACCAATGACACTTGGAAACATCTGGTTTGCTAAATTACTCCTCTCTACACATGGAAGAATCTCGTTCACTGGAGGTATTTTCAAAGTTTTGAATTTTTGAAAGGTTTTGGTTGTAATAGAGTGTTTTTTAGGGCTAACCTTTTGAGGGCCATAAATTTTGCGTACACAAGCATTTTGAGCCCCTTTTTTCAAAATGCATATTTTTGAGCTCTTTGTATCGATATTGTTTTTCATAAATACATGAAAGAAAATATATTTTTGTAGGGATTTCATGGATCAACCCTTGCTCAATGAAATTAACCATGCCACTGGAAAATCAATATTGAAACCTTATTACAAAGTAAGGGCCTCCTCAAATATATGAACAAGGATCATAAAGAGATGAAGCAATTGTACAAGGAAGAAGCTCACGGTGTAATTCCCTACATGTTGATAAAATCTATGACAATCACATCTACATATCAAATTGAAAGAAGTTACTAAACAATTTCTAATATATGTGTGACTACATGAACTCCATTCAAATTAGTAGGTTGGAGGTAAAACTTGTTACTTTGGATATAGATATTTTTGGAATTTTTGATGAGTATATCAACTAATTCAAGAAGCTAGAATATATTTTTTGTAAGGGAATAAGGAAAAATTTTACCAATTAAATATTAAGAAGCTTTAAGAGATACCCAAATAGGGGGTGTTGATGTTGCTCTTCTTTGCACAAGGTGAGTATTACCATGATGGTGAGACCTCACATGCACATGTAGTTTTCCACTTAGCACATCGAATACCCACCTCTTCTCAAGAGTGGACTGTAGACTTGGAAGCAACCTAACACATGACCAAGCATCACCATCTCTTGCATAACTATAGAAGACAACATTGTAGAGAGTGTGTGGTCATTAGTGCTGATTTCTCTTTGTAGATATTGAATGTGGTAAGGTGATAGTTGGTTCCTCCTTGTGTAGTATAATCTTATGTGTTCCATGTATGAGATACAATCTTTTTTCTAGTTATCACATCACCCATACAAATAAGAAGGTTGAGATTTGGCCAAATAGATGGATTATTAAGGACATTGATGACGGCTCTAAGATAGTTGCCTTAGGATATTATGATGAGTCCAATTATATGTACAAGCTTGGTGAGTGTTCCTTTATTTCTCTAATAAGAGAAACTTTGTGGCTATGGTGCCATATGTAAATGATATTAGCAGGTGGTGGCATCATAGACTTGGGCACATTTACTATGCATCCTTGAGGTACATCACTTGAGGTACATCACTCGACATCATTTGGTTGATGGTATTCCTCCTATCTCTCCTCCTGGCGGTGTTTGTGATGGGTGCATTTGGGGGACCATCATTGAGAGTCCTTTCTAAAATGGATAGCTAGGTATGATAGAAAAACCTTGGAGCTCATTCATAGTGAAATTTGTGGGCCCATGTGGTATCCATCTCTCTTTAAGAATAAGTACTTTCTCACCTTTATTGACAACTTAAAGTATGTTTGGTTGTGCACTATTTTTACCAAAAATGAACCTTTTAAAAAGTGTAAGGACTTCAAAGTTCTTGTGGAGAATAAGTTTGATAGGAAGATGAAGTGCTTGAGAATTGATGGAGGAGATGAGTATGTTAGTCATGCCTTTGGTGATTTTTGGATTTGCATGTCATTTATTTTTAGAGGATTGTTTGCTATACCTTAGATCAAAATGGGGTGGCTAAGCAAAAGAGCATGGCTTTTCATGTCATGTAGATGGCTAGATATACAATGCATATCAAGTAGATGGAGCCCAAGTTTTAGGGCAAAGTAGTGACTTATGTAGTTCATATCATTAATATGATTTTGAATTGAACCATTCAATGTATAACTTCTCTTCACAGATTGATATGATAAGTTTGATGTCTCCAAGTTTTGTTTATTTGTATCTATGGTATGGGCTCATATTCCAGATACATGGAACAAGGTTTATGCCAAGAGTTATAATTATACTTTGTGGAGTATTTTAACACCTCCAAGACTTATATTTTGTATGATATTGTGATGTGAGAAGTCATCATTCAAAGGGATGTGATATTTAATGACAAGGTTTTGTTTATTCCTTCAATACTTCTTGTCATTTTGGCTTATGATTCTCTTCCTATGACTTCTCTAGTGGTTCCTATTGCCCCATAATATTATCATTGATTCTATTCTAGTTTATTATCTCTCAAGAGCACCATTGGAAGGCTCCTTCTCAGATTTTTATCTTGATATTTGATGATTCTTGAGATCCCATTACTTATTCTTAGGCCAAGGATTCTTCAAAGTGAGAGGATGTTATGCTTGTCAAGTATGAGGTATTGGTGAAGATTCAAATATAGGAGCATGTTCCTCTTCCTAAAGGGAAGAACATTGTTGGTTGTAAGTGGGTCTATAATACCAAATATACTTTAAATGATCAAGTGGAAAAGCACAGGAAAAATATTTTTGTTAAGGGACTCTCTCAAAATGAGGGAGTTGACTATTTGAGGATGTTTGCCCTGATTGCATAAATGGACTCTACTCAAATGATTCTCTGTTTTTTCTCCTTGAACCCATGAACCCATGACTTTTTTTCTGAGGAAAGATCTACCAAATTTCCTATGTGGGTGGAATTTCCAAGGCTCCCTCTACCTCTATGGCCCTTTTGGCTTTCTCAGTCGCATAGCAGCCCCTCTAGGACGTGTCATTTTGGTGGAGGCAGACAAATTAGGTGTTCGCGTCGAGATTGATATTTATCAAAATCTGAAGGAGACTATTGATATACAAGATGGTGATATTTCTCAAGATCTCAAGGAGACTATTGACATATAAGTTGGTGACACTATGTTATCCCAACGGGTCCTCTACATTAATTTTCCCAACACATGTTTTTGGTGCCAATCCTCAACACACAAGATAAAAGATTATTCGTTGATACCGCATAACAAGGACAAGCAATATCAAATATTATCCCTTGATGTCGCATAAAAGGGACAAGTAGATCCCCACCACACCAAGTGCCCCCACTCCTCAACCTCAAGAGGATGGTTAGATGATTGTGGGAGGGGTTAAAAATACACGTTTAGTTGCTTTTAAAGGTACATAGTCCAAGTCAGCACATGTCTCAAAGCAGATAGAAAAAGGGTATGAAAAGGAAAAATTTGGTCCCCTAGTTGAAACTGCCAACAATGAAACTCCTCAGTATCAACATATTCATACCCCAAGGGATGCAATAATGGTTGCTTCACAGTATTCCCAATTGGCCAGTCCTCTAGTACATTTCCCTAGGCTAATGCAAGGTGCTCCCATAGCCCGAGAAGGAGATCTGCAAAAGAAGATGTCATTCCAAAGAAGCAACTTCATATGACCAATGTTCAGTTGGGCAATTATGTTCCTAATTCATCCAACAACTACAGTGTGTTGGAGTATCTTAGCAATGGTGAGGATATGTCATTGGATGTAGAGCCATCATTGATGGAATTGGCAATTCCTACGAAGAAAGAAAAATCTAAAGATCCCTCCCTTTCTATGCGATTTCAGCGTTCTTGTAGTCCTCAACAGAGGAAAGAAGATGGAGACAGTCTACCCAAAAAACGATTTCACCCATTCGACCCAACAATTCCAATAACTTTGTGGTGTTGGCTTTGAATAGATAGAGGATGATGAAGTAATAAGTCTACTTGGTGCCTAAAGTTACAGTTCTACAATTTAAGGTCTTTTTACTCTAATTATTTTTCTATGCTTAGTTATGTTGTATATTCGCCCCTTTAAAAGTTGGTTCTTGTTTTGATCGTATGGGTGGCCTTGCACCCGAGCTGTGATTTTTTCAACTCCTTTTCTATTGTAACCTCTTTTATTTTTATTGAATATAATTGTTGGTTCCAATAAAAAATCAGATTATATATTTTGGATGTTTTATATAGTTTGTTGTTATTCAGAAATTGTCTTTTAATATTGTCTTAGTGTCTGTCCAAAGAATACATATATAATTGTCAAAATCAAATTGTTTAATTATATATTTTGGATTTTTTATAGAGTTTGTTGTTTTTTAGTAATTTTCTTTAAAAAAATTCTTAATGTCTTTCCAAAAAATATATATATATAATTTTCAAAAATTTTGTATTCAAATTTCATGTAATCCATATATATAAGGGTATATATAGTTAGTAAAAAAATTCAAAGATCATTTAAGTAGAAAAGGTGTTCCAAAGTTCCAATAAGAAATGATGGTATCTCTATCACATGTGATTGGAATTTCAAATGCACCCTTGTTGAACCGCATTAAAAGGTCATATATGTTAGTATTGCAATATTTAATTGTGCTCTTCTTCATCCATCTTACAAGGTATTATTTTATTATTTAATCTCATATTAAATCTAAGAGAGCTTGAGTCTATTTTATTCCTAATTAGAATATATCAATGAATGATTTTACACACAAAATAAGAAGGTTGAAAGCCTTGAGCATGTCTTTTCTTTAATTATAAAACATCATTGCATACAATAAAAAAACAATAAAGGTTTAGGGTGCAAAGTAGTATCTAGAGTTACTTACCTTATTTGTGATAACCTTTATTTAAAGTGTACATGCTCTCTATGTATTTTGTGCTGGAAAATATGGCCTTAAGATTCACTTAAGTTCATGGCCAATTTTTGTATTTATTGTATAGTCTTAAATATTTTTATATAGGTGGGTTTATTATAATTTTTTAATAATAAATTTTAAGGTTGGTTCTTTAACCTTGACTTAAGATCACATATAATTTGAGTATTTATATTTCTTAAGACCAATATTTATTGATTAGAGTGTTTATTTTTTCTTTAACCAAATTACTTTGTTATGTACGAAGACCCTTTGTCACAACCCAAAAATCTCACAAATAAAATTTTCTTGGTTGAGCATTATCATCGTTATTCTACCCATCATACTATTAGTTTTTAGGCATAATATTTTTCACCACTATAGCCGGTGTCTTAAGTGCTTGAAACCGGCCAACTTCCCGCAAATGATTGCCTTTAAGGATTCCAACTCCTCACTCGAGTCCATCTAGATCCTGGCATGGGGTTGTCCTTTTAAGGCCCATATCACCTAAAAGGATGGATGTTGTAATTCCTTTTCCAAAGCATAAGGATTCTCAATCCTTGAATTCATTGGTCCTCTGACCCGTATGCTTTGGAACCAATGTTTCTATGCTAGTGCTAGTCATTGACCCTCTTCTAAGGTTTGACTAGAGTCCGCCATCGCATGGCTTGTGGACTAGGTGTTCAAGATCCATCTTCGGTTGACGGTAATGTTGCCCATACCATCTACCGTTGGATCTTCCAACAACATGATTAGCTCTCTAACCATGTTTTTTGTTGGCCACTCCCCAACCGGGTGGATTAGTGAACACCTTCATATAACTAACGGACTGCCTTCCTGGAGCTACGTTCCATACTGACGCTCTTTACTCTCGACAGCTCGGACCATTGTCCTAAATAGCTGGAGAACGGACAGTCTACAGTCACACATAAGCCACCTCGTGGCATGATGTGGTTGGGTGGAATTTTATCTCTTTAATTACCAAGACCAAATCCGAGGTGCATTCATTTTTAGTTTATACTTTTTTAAAACTAAGAGAATAAAATTGAAACAATTTAAACTCAGGTTTCTAAATGTTTTTTAAGAAAAGATCTTTCGGAAAAAGTATAATTTTCTTTTATTTCCATCAATTAAAAATTCAACTCAACTAAGAGTAATTCCTAATATACCATATAAACGTGAACATAAAATAGAACTAAAGTACACCATTTCTCCGGAGTAAACCATATTTTAACATTAACTCTTTCAATAAAGAAAGTTTATTTAATATTTAATTTAGCCACAACTCTACCTTAATCATAAAAATTTCAGCATAAATGCGGTAAATAACTTTTCCATAATATATAAAAAAAACATTCTTCACTTCTATTAAGATAACCTTCTCACCCATTAAATAAAACATAAATTTTACTTTATAAAACAAAAGGCTATAATTTTAAAATACATTTGATTATTCCCAATGGTTTCCTAAGAATCGTAAAGCAAGCTAAAACCCTGCGCTTTCCTATTAATGGGTGCCCTTGGCTGAATACGTCCATAAGATTTCGCTAACTGCTAGTGCCTTGGGAATGTAAAACCATTTATCAATCTCAGTACAGCCAAGTGCAGCACTGCACTTAGTGCTGCACTTGCTCCCCACCCTCACCCTCACCCTCAAATGAGGGTGGGGGTGGGGGTGTGGGTGGCAAGTACAGCCAAGTGCTGCACTGTGACTGCGACATTCAAACGTTTTTTACCATAATTTATATATCTTTTATATTTCTAATTTCTTTAATTTTCAATAATGAAGACAACGCCTAAAATCCTCAATTGAAAGAGATGCTATTAAATTTACAGCGGTATACGTCTAATATGAAATATAACTATTTATTAGAATTGATATTTACACAACAATATATAAGAAAATTGTTTTCAAAATCTCTTGTTCAAAATTGAATTCCAATATCACATATTTCAACTATCCTTTCTGAAGTTTGTGCGTTCAATAAGCCAGATAATTTATTTTAAATAAAATCTTTCTATTGGCGTTGTTTTCGGAAACGCATCTCATTGCCAACGACTTGGTAAATTGGCGCTCTTCGAATTCCACCACTCAGACTTTGACAAAAGGAAAAAATTCTAGGGATGGGATCAACTTGGCCTCTAAATTGCTCTAGATGACATGCATGTCATGCACAACAAGCAAACTTTGAAAATAAACAATGTTTTTAATAGCTTACAACAATGCATTTCAAAAGTACAGAAGCTATAACTCCTATATCTGCAAATGATTTTTGTTCTAGAAAGACTTCCACACGGGTGTATGCAAAGAAATAAGTATAAGTCAAGTTATCCCACACTTTCAGATGCTTGCAAACTTCCACACTAGGTAAAGTGGTCACAGAACGTAAGTTTGTAATATCCAACTATCACACTACACTCAAACAGAGGATATGGCGTATAAACACATGTTTTCTTTAATAAAAGACACTCAATAGACTTTAATAATCTTTTAATGAAGTGTTTACCCAAAATTATGGACAAAATTACAATTTTCATTCACAAAATATGGTTCAAAATTTTAATCATTATGATTCATTTATCAATTTCTCATATTACTTAAAGTATCGATTGCCCAAAATTTAAAATCAAATTTCAATTTTCCATACCCAAGTTTACGTTTCAATGAAATATTCGTTTAATGCCATCTACTCAAACGTTTGAAACAATTACATTTTCCATACCCAGACGCTGTAATATATGTTTCTTAAAAATAAATTAATTTTTAAATTTTTAGAACCCATTCATAGCATGTTTTTTCACAAAAATTTATGATGCCTTCTGGTTTTTAGAAGATAATTTAACAGCGCCCATTTGCAATTGAACATGAGAAAAATGACCTGTCCTCCTTAATTCGTTGTAGAAGAACATCGGATGGTAGCCTTACTACTCCTAATCAGGTTACGTCACAGAAGAACAACAAATGGTGGCTTTATCACGCCAAACAAAAATTTATACATACCACTATCTATTTCCGAAAACATCCACCACCACGATGATCCAAAACCTACCCTTCTCCATTATTAATAGAAAATTCTACAAGCTCATGATTGACACCTCACTTTTGTATCACCATATTTCGCCTTAAGGTGTGTCCAAGTGTACAGGTTCTTTTCATCCCAAAGTTACTGGAAAATAATTATATTTTATATGGTTTTCTCATCCGAAAGGATTTATTATTTAATAATTTTTTTTCTTCTTCTTTTTTTTAGTTAGTTCAAAACGGTCCTATGCCTCCTCTATGTCTTTGGACATATATATATATATATATTATCTTTAATTATTTTTTTAATTATTTAGCTCTATGTCTTTGGATGTATATATATATATTATCTTTAATTGTTTTTTTAATTATTTAGCTTGCCCTTTAATTTTTTTTACTTGACTTACTTGCTAGTCATGCAAAAGTCCAAAATGTATGTTGACGAGTTTTTTTTTTAATTTTATATTATATATATTAACCCTTTATTGAAATATATTTATTATTAGGATTATTATTTTTTTTATGTGTAACCTTTATCTACATAGCATATCCGCAGAATGTGAGGGGAGAGATTTGAACCTGGGGCCTCTCGATTTCAACTAGAGAGTTTTAACTACCCATGATTTCAACTAGAGAGTTTTAACTACCCACGATTTCAACTAGAGAGCTTTAACTACCCACTTGCTCTCCAACTCCTCTACATGAACGGATATTATGATTATTATATATATATATATATATATATATATATATATATATATATATATATATTAATAATTATTATTATTATTATATTTTTTATTATTATTTTCTTTAATTGATATTAAAATCATTGACAGGAATATGCGATAATTCAAGACACTGGTAAATAACTCATTTTCACACAAACATATATACACTAAATGACAGGCAGAATGCAATGCATATGCAGTTCCTACTGTGGGCTTCCATGTACCCACGGACCAAGGTGCTCACGGCACGACATCATATCCAACATACCTGACGTATCCAACATTGCCAAGTCAGAGGGTGGTATTCTCTTCTGCTTCTTGCTCGAAACCCTGTGCCTGCAACACAAAAACTAGACGCAGAATCACATTCTTCCAAGAAAAATAGATACAAATAGTGGGGATGTGACATACTCCCCCTCTTAGAATTAACACAGTCCCTGTTAAGACAGTCCCTGTGTTAGCTGTAAAAACATCAAGGATATATATATTTCAATTAAATACATCTCAAAATAAATAGATATTTACAAAATACATATGATATAACAAGTCCCATCATGGCATCATATATAAAAGAAAAGTTTACATCTTAAACATAAAATAGCAATTTGTCTTTTGATATCAGTTTTCAAACAAGTATGGAAACTGGTTTCTCATGCTAGAAACATCCTCCCAAGTGGCATTCCTCTCGGAATACTGATCCCACTGAACCCTACATTGCTCCACAGTCCTTTTCCTTAGTTGCTTGGTTCTATAGCCCAAAATTTTCACTGGTTGGACCTCAATGAGTTGTGGGTCCGACATCTGCAAATGAGTTACATCCAAAATGTGGGATGGGTCAGCTACATATTTACGTAGGAGGGATACATGGAAAACACTATGGATTTTTGACAAATTCGGTGGCAATGCAAGTTTGTAGGCAACAGGACTGATTTTGGCAATTATGTCAAAAGGACCGACAAACCTAGGACTTAATTTGGTGGACTTTATGGAGCTTTTGGTTGGCTTGACCCTAAGGAAGACTTTATCACCAACGACAAACTCACGGGGTGTTCTTTTAAGGTCAGCATAACTTTTTTGATGGTCAGTGGCTTCCTGTAGTCGCTGGTGAATTTCCTTCAGTTGGCTTTCCATACGCTTTACAACTTCAGGACCGATCACCTCTCGATCGTCCAAATTATCCCATGTTAACGGTGTCTTGCACCTTCGCCCATATAGGGCCTCAAAAGGGGCCATGCCCAACGTGGTATGATAGTTGTTATTATAAGCAAATTCCACCAAGAAGAGATAATCTTCCCATTTGCTTTGGTGGTCCATACAATACATGCGTAGCATATCTTCAAGCACTTGATTGACCCTCTCGGTCTGTCCATCCATCTCTAGATGATAAGCAGTGCTAATATTGAGCCTTGTTCCCCAAGCTCGGTGTAAAGCTTACCAAAACTCTAAAGTAAATCGTGAGTCCCTATCTGAAATAATTATTTCAGGAAATCCATGTAATCTCACAATTTCTCATGCAAATTTTTGTGCTATTGCAGAAGCGTCATCACGCACACTTCCTGGTATAAAATGCGCCACTTTGGTTAACTTGTCCACCACTACAAATATTGCATCATGCTGAAATCGGGTTTTTGGAAGACCCACAATGAAATCCATGGATATTACTTGCCACTTTTGTTCTGGTACTTCAAACAGATGCAATTTTCCACCAGGATGTTGATGCTCCGCCTTGACTTTTTGACATTCAAGGCATCTTGCAACAAATTGCACTACATATTTTTTCATTCCAGGCCAAAAATAGTCTTTCTTCAAGTTTTCCCTCATTTTAACTACCCCTGGGTGAGCAGAGTAGGGAGCATAGTGAGCTTCCTGTAGAATAGTTCTTTTAAGCTCTTCATTATTGGGTACTACTATTCTATCTCGAAAGTATACCAGATTTTGCTTAACACTGTAATCTCCATGCCGATTTGGTTCTTGCTCAACCTTGTTACGACATAATTTGCAAAATTCATCATCCTTCTGCATTTCCATGATCTGTTCCTTCAACCCATATTGACATCTTGTATAGGTTGTTATATGTCTTCTTCTACTGAGAGCATCTGCCAACTTATTTTCTTTTCCCTTGATATACTCGATACCAAAGTCATATTCAGCCAAAAACTCCATCCATCTTCGTTGTCGGGCATTTAGCAATGGTTGTGTAAAAATATATCTCAAACTTTGGTGATCAGTCTTAAGTTCAAAAGGCTTTCCTAACAGATAATGCCTCCAAATTTTAAGGGCATGGACTACTGCTGCCAATTCTAGATCATGTGTAGCATAGTTAATCTCATGTTTCTTGAGCTTTCGGGACTCATATGCCACTACAGCTTCATCTTGCATCAATACTCCCCCCAGTCCCTCTAATGAGGCATCAATACACATTGTAAATGATTTATTTAGATCAGGTATTCTCAGTATAGGTGCAGTTGTCAGTTTCTCCTTAAGAGTTCTGAAGGCTTCCTCACACTGAGTTGTCCATCTAAATGCTTTTCCTTTCTTCTGCAAGTTAGTTATGGGATAAGCAACCTTTGAAAATCCCTTCACAAATCATCGATAGTAACCAGCCAATCCCATAAAACTTCTTACCTCTGACACATTGGTTGGAGCTGGCCAATCTATTATGGCCTCAATCTTCTTGGGATCTACAACTATTCCTTCAGCTGATACAATGTGCCCCAAGTACTGCACTTGTGGTGTATAGAATTCACATTTGGACAATTTACCATATAGTTGATTTTTTTGAAGAACATCTAATACTATTCTCATATGTTCATCATGTTCTTCTCTATTCCGGGAGTAAATCAATATATCATCTAAAAATATAAGCACAAACCGGTCCAATTGTTCTCGGAACACACTGTGCATTAAATTCATGAATGCAGCTGGTGCATTAGTTAAACCAAATGGTAATATTGTGAACTCATAATGTCCATATCGAGTTCGAAAAGCAGTTTTGTAAGTATCTTCTTCCCGGATTCTTAATTGGTGGTATCCTGACCTAAGGTCAATTTTAGAAAATATTGTGGCTCCCTTAAGCTGATCAAATAGGTCATCAATTCTGGGCAAAGGATACTTATTCTTGATAGTCATTTTGTTGAGCATCCTATAATCAATGCATAATCTTAAGGAACCATCCTTCTTTTTAACAAATAAAACCGGTGCTCCCCATGGTGACACACTGGATTTAATGTGCCCTTTCTCTAGCAAATCTTGTAGTTGAGTTTTAAGTTCTTGTAACTCAAGTAGTGTCATACGATATGGGGTTCGAACAACTGGAGTTGCTCCTGGCACAAGTTCTATTGAAAAGTCAAACTCCCTTTTAGGTGGTAGTCCTGGCAAATCCTCAGGAAAGACATCCCTATACTCACCTAGTACTGGATATTGTTGGAACAATGTTGAACTTGAATCAGTTTCCTCCTTTTTGTTCATCTTTACTACATACAACTTACATCCTTTCCTCCACGCTCTCTTGGCTTGCATACTGGTTATCAAATGAGGCTCAAGAGATGTTCTATTGCAATGGATACGGATTCTTTGATTAGAATCATTTGTAAAATCCATCCATCTCTCTTCAAATTTTAGCAACGCTTTATGAGCCTTAAGCCAATCTACTCCTAGAATTATGTCAAATGCATGTAAGGGAGCTACATATAAATGCCAATTGATTTTTCCTTGAGGTATTTCTATTTGTGGGTCAAATAAACATTGGTTGACTAAATAAGTTTATCCTGAGCCATACTCAACTTGCCACCCATTTGCCAAAAACCCAGGTTTAACAGGTATATCCCTCAAAATACTATTGTTTGAAATAAAACTATCTGTAGCTCCACTATCAATTAGAATGTTTACATCTCTTTTGCCTATTTTTCCCTTAATTAAAAATGGAGTAGTTTGCCCTATAAGGTTAGGGTTACCTGTGGCAGCAAAGATTTTGTGAGGTGCTTCATCAGTGGGGTTCCTACGATCTGCTCTTTTTGGGCATTGCCTGGCAAAGTGGTCCAGTGCTCCACATGTAAAATAGGCGTTGGGTCCATCATTCTTTTGTTTGTCATTTTCCTTGTTCTGGTTTCCATTTTTGCCTTGTTCTCTATTATTATTTTTCCTTTCTTGAAAATTCCTTCGGTCTGACTGCCCTTTGTACCCCTGGTTTCTACCCTTGTTCCTATTGTCATTTCTTTTGACCCCTATCTCTGTATTTCCTATTTTGTTCCATACCTCGATTCTGCTCAAGATACCTTCTCTTCCTTGAATTATCTCTTTCTTGTTGGTAGAAAGCTTTTACCTCTTTTTGGCTTGATTCCTCATATCGAGCAACATCATAGGCAACTGATAGTGTTTGGGGTACTTTCCTTCCTACAGGTTGACTATACTTTGGATGCAATCCCATAACAAATTTGTGTGCTTTAAACTTCTCTTGCCCATCAAACTCTGGGGCATACTTAAGTAATTGCACAAACTTCTGGTAATACTCAATTACCGTCATGTTGCCTTGACGCAAATTTGTAAATTCTCCATGTTTCTCAATATAGAATTGCTCTGTGAGGAAATGGCTTTTGAATTCTCTCTCAAATTCTTCCCAAGGTATATCTGTTGCCTCTTTCTGAGTAGCTTTCTTGTATGTGGTCCACCAGGTCTTGGTAGGACCTTCTAAATGAGCAACTGCCCATGTGGTTTTTGACTCAGAGCAAAGGGGTTGAATGGCAAAATACCCCTCGGCTTCACTTAGCCAATTAACGATGATTTCTCCATCACCACTTCCATCAAATTTAGAGATATCCAATTTCTTTATCTCTTTTTGCAACTCTTCACCCACTTTCCTCCTTGAGGATCCTTTTGGAAATTGACTTACATTACTGTTTGTCTTTTTTTGAGTCAGGTTTTCAATAACCTTTTGTTGTTGGGTGATCAGTTCCTATTGCTGGGCCATATGTGCCCATTGCTGATCCATATGCTCACTCAACTGAGCCCTCTGGATCTCCATCTGCTCACGTTGTTGGTTCAGTTGATCTTGCATGAGCTGAATCATACGAGCCATGTTCTCATCATTCTGGGTAGCTCTTGCAGCTACAGGCTCTTTTTCCTTTCTTACCACCTGACGTGGTGTTTCAAAAGCTTGCACCCTTTCAGACTCCTTCATGAGTCATCTTGGTCCCTTCCTTGGAACCTCTACAATCCCCTCTTGCAGATTTATACTGGCCCTCCATGAGGTACCTGCCATAACTGGCATCAAAATATTTTGTTAGAACAACTATGTTAGCCAGGGTTTCGCAAACCTAGGCTCTGATACCAACTGTAACAACCTAAAAATCTCACAAATAAAATTTTCTTGGTTAAGCATTATCATCGTTATTCTACCCATCATAATGTTAGTTTTAGGCATAAATATTCCACACTTCAAGATTTATCACCACTGCAGCTGGTGTCTTAAGTGCTCGGGACCGGCCAACTTCCCGCAAATGATTGCCTTTAAGGATCCCAACTCCTCACTCGAGTTCATCTGGATCCTGGCGTGGGGTTGTCCCTTTCAGGGCCCATATCACCTGAAAGGGTGGATGTTGTAATCCCCTGTCCAAAGCACAAGGATTCTCAATCCTTGACTTCATTGGTCCTCTAACCCTATTGTTCTGGAACCAGCGTTATTATGTCGGTGCTAGTCATTGACCCTCTTCTAAGGTTTGACTAGAGTCCGCCATCGCATGGCATATGGACTAGGTGCTCAAGATCCATCTCCGGTTGATGGTAATGCTGCCCATACCATCTACCGTTGGATCTTCCAACAACATGATTAGCTCTCTAACCATGCCTTCTGTTGGCTACTCCCCAACCCGAGTGGATTATTGAACACCCTCACTTACTAACGGACTGCCTTCCTGGAGCGATGTCCCATACCGCCGCTCTTTACTCTCAACAACATGGACCACTATCCTTAATAGCTGGAGAATGGACAGTGCAGTCACACATAAGCCATCTCGTGACTTGATTTGGTTGGATGGAATGTTATCTCTTAAATTACCAAGATCAAATCCGAGGTGCATTCATTTTTAGTTTATACTTGTTTTTAAAGTTGAGAATAAAATTGAAACAATTTAAACTCATGTTTTTAAATGTTTCTACGAATAGATATTTTGGATAAAATATAATTTTATTTTATTTCCATCAATTAAAAATTCAACTCAACTAACCCAGGTGTTGTAGGTGAGTTGGAGAGGAGAGGGCAATCCTCCAAGGGAGGTCCCAGGTTCGAATCTCCACCCTACCAAAAACCTGAATTGGATACCCAAAATCTAATTGATAATGTTGGTGCGGGCAAGGCTGGGTGCAACCCCCAGGTGACTTTGACGGTGTAGAACCCCTTGTTCTTGTTCGTGGTCTCTTGGACCAAGGCGGTCCCGCAAGGGGTTTTTCGCTTTAAAAAAAAAAAAAAAATTCAACTCAACTAAGAGTAATTCCTAATATACCATATAAACGTGAACATAAAATAGAACTAAAGTACACCATTTCTCCGGAGTAAACCATATTTTAACATTAACTCTTTCAATAAAGAAAGTTTATTTAATATTTTAATTTAGCCACAACTCTACCTTAATCATAAAAATTTCAGCATAAATGCAGTAAATAACTTTTCCATAATATATAAAAAAAAATATTCTTCACTTCTATTAAGATAAACCTTCTCACCCATTAAATAAAACATAAATTTTGCTTTATAAAACAAAAGGCCATAATTTTAAAATACATTTGATTATTCCCAATGGTTTCCTAAGAATCGTAAAGCAAGCTAAAACCCTACGCTTTCCTATTAATTGGTGCACTTGGCTGAATACGTCCACAAGATTTCGCTAATTGCTAATGCCTTAGGAATGTAAAACCATTTATCAATCTTAGTACAACATTGAAACATCCCTAATGTCATTAAAATTGCTCATCTGGGTTGTTTTTTATATCACGACATTCAAACGTTTTTACCATAATTTATATATTTTTTATATTTCTAATTTCTTTAATTTTCAATAAAGAAGACAGCGCCTAAAATCCTCAACTGAAAGAGATGCTATTAAATTTACAGTGGTATACGTCTAATATAAAATATAATTGTTTATTAGAATTGATATTTACACAACAATATATAAGAAATTGTTTTCAGAATCTCTTGTTCAAAATTGAATTCCAATATCACATATTTCAGTTGTCCTTTCTGAAGTATGTGCGTTCAATAAGCCAAAGAATTTATTTTAAAGAAAATCTTTCTATTGGCGCTGTTTCCGGAAACGCATCTCATTGCCAACGACTTGGTAAACTGACGCTCTTCGAATTCCACCACTCAGACTTTGACAAAAGGAAAAAAGTCTAGGGATGGGATCAGCTTGGCCTCCAAATTGTTGTAGATGACACACAGCCATACACAGCAAGCAAACTTTGAAAATAAACAATGTTTTTAATAGCTTACAACAATGCATTTCAAAATTACATAAGCTATAACTCCTATAGCTGCAAATTATTTTTTGTTCTTGAAAAACTTCCACACGGGTGTATGCAAAGAAATAAGCATAAGTCAAGTTATCCCACACTTTCATATGCTTGAAAACTTCCACACTAGGTAAAGTGATCACAGAACGTAAGTTTGTAATATCCAACTATCACACTACTCTCAAACAGAGGATATGGTGTATAACCACATGTGTTTTCTTTAATAAAAGACACTCAACATGGTTTAATAATATTTTAATGAAGCGTTTACCCAAAATTCTGGACAAAATTACAATTCTCATTCACAGAAGATGGTTTAAAAATTTAATCATTATGATTCATTTATCAATTTCTCAAATTACTTAAAGTATTGATTGCCCAGAATTTTAAATCAAATTTTAATTTCCCATACCCAGGTTTACATTTCAATAATGAAATATTCGTTTAATGCCATCTACCCAAATGTTTGAAACAATTACATTTTCCATACCCAGACGCTGTAATATATGTTTATTAAAAATAAATTAACTTTTAAATTTTTAGAACCCATTCACAGCATGTTTTTCCACATAATTTATTATGCCTTCTGGTTTTTAAAAGAGAATTTAACAGCACCCATTTGCAATTGAACATGAGAAAACTGACCTGTCCTCCTTAATTCGTTGCAGAAGAACAGCGGATGGTAGCCTTACTACTCCCAATCAGGCTACGTCGCAGAAGAACAGCAAATGGTGGCTTTATCATGCCAAATAGAAATTATACATACCATTGTCTCATTCCGAAAACATCCACCACCACGATGATCCAAAACCTCCCCTTCTCCATTATTAATAGAAAATTCTACGAGCTCATGGATTGACACCTCACTTTTGTATCGCCAGATTTTGCCTTAAAGGTGTGTCCAAGTGTATAGGGCAAAGTAGTGAATTATGTTGGTAGGAACCTGGGTTCCTAGCACATAAAATAATAAATAAATAATAAATAGACCTAAAACTAAGAGAATCGCCTTTTGTATTGTCGGGAAGTCCCTTCAATAAATTGTATTATATTTCATATTCATGGATGATTGAATGATAAGTTCTTACAATGTTTTATACCCCTCTAGGGTTATAGGTGAAAGGTTGCAATGCTTCCTAACCCTAATCTTATAATAATATAATAAATAATATAATTAATTATTATATTATTTATTATTATATTATTTTATTATTATGACCATAGGATATAATATATTATTATTATTAAGATTATTAATTAATGTTAGGATAGGATCCTAACATTCCACCCTCCTTAAAACAAGATTTGTCCTCAAAGCTTGGAATTGTAGTGTGTAAGTATATGCTCTTCAAATATTCCACCTTGGAATAGTACTTGCTCTATGGTTTACTAAGGGAGTAGGTTAATTTGACTCCAATGGAGTAGTAAACTTTATACAATTCACCTTTAGCTCCTTTTGAACCTTAATAAAAAATTATCTCCTTTAATGAGTTCGAGCACCACCTCATAGACTGTGTAAATTAGAACGATTTCTTCCACCTTATACGTTTTGGTATCGTTGATCAATCTCGCAGTCAAGCACACAAGATGGAGAGATTTGGATCTCTCATCAATCTGGCACAGAATGTTATCAGTGACGACTCCTCCTATTAAATGGATTAATGTGAGAATCTCCGTAGCAAATCCAACTGATATTTTGGAGACATCTAGGTATTCATGCCAACTCGGCACGCATTTCTGCTTACACCACTCTGCTTCTTTGCTGAAAGCATCAAGCTGGATCTTCCACAAGTTTCTAAAGTACTGGAGCATGTCGCGTCCTTGAAGGTCACCAGCTTCATCTGCTAGCCCATTCACAGTATTGTACAAGCCAAGAAAGCAACTTTTATGTGATCAGGCATGCCGTCCAATGTATTGAGATCCCACCTGGCAAATGCTTCATTGAGTAACATGGTGTCGTCACGAGAACCATACTTATCATAAAGATCATCGAGAACAACAAGCAAGCAACCAATTTTTGCGAAGGCCATTCTACCTCTGCCATATTCAGGTTCAAACATGCTAGCCGCCATTGTGAAAAAATATCTCAATATGCCTCTCGCGGGTGAATTTCAAATTCCTAAAACCACAATCTATCCACCACTTGTGCACTTGCTGGAGCTCCATTTGGTGTATAGACTGCATTGCATTGAAGTCGACTTTAGCCAGCTCCACATATTTCTCATTGTTAACATATGGCAACCTGCAAATATTTGAGGGCACATTATACAAAGTCTTCCCTAAAAACACTTCATTTTCGTGACCACAGATATCGATATAAGTTCTTGCCTCCATTCTGGGCAAACTCCGGTGAAACCCAAATTTCAGTTTATACTTGACCTCTTCAACGAGAACTTTTCGGAAATGGTTTAGCTGCTTTAGATTTTGCTGCAAGTAAACTACGGCAAAGGCTTGTGCTTCTTTCATTATTATTATTATTATTATTATTTTTTCCGAAAATGCTACTTGTGAGCATTTGTAGAGGCTCAGCATGCCTTCGAGGTCTCTGTGTGTTTTATCAGAAAAACTAAAGAACTCTCCATTCTCATCCATAAAATTTGAAATAACCTCTGAAGATACATCGTATTCATGCAGTCTCAGTATCCGAAATCCCAAAGTTGGGTCATTGATATTCGCAATAGTATCATGTCTTCCCCTTCCTATTCCTTTCGACGTCCAATGTCTGTATATATAATCCAATGCATCCTTGGTTTCCCTTTCGAAATGGCGACCGATTCCCAGGCGTTCAACGGTGTCAATGGCACGAAGACGTTCACGGAGATCACAAGGATAAAAGCCAGGTACATGGTCTCCAAAGATTCTGACGACAGATGCTATAAAATCCAGGCATCTTCCGTCTCGTGTGTGCATAAATGCACAAGCTGTGGATGCTGGTGAGCCTGCTACAGATCCATATTTGGAGAGAAGATCCATAATTTTTTCCCAATCGACAAATTCGTGCAGGCCCTCCAAGTAAAAAAGAAACGACGTAGGTAGACTGTGTAAGGCCGAAATGTTAATCCCTTTTAGTTGATCCTTCCTCATTGCAAATATTCTCTTGATAAACAATGGTTCGTGGGAAATACCCAGACTTAAACTATGAGCCTCTTTCAACATAGAAGCAAATAAAATGACAAATCCAAGTGGCATATTGCAATCCTTCGCTTCATTGAACTGTTGAGTCTGGTTGTTAACAAAGTCTATGCCTTTCTGCACTTGGGTTCCCTGAACTCTCCATATTTTGAGGGTAATGACAGATGCAAGAGTACAAAGAAGTCTATCATATAGTAAATAAAAAGATTCTTCCCCCCAGGAACCATCAGTTAACTGATTGGAGACAACCCATTGTAGTGTTTGTGGAAACTGCGGTTGGGAAGAATTGTGAATGGCGGGTATTCGTGCAACCCAGGCAGTATCATATGCAGATGGGCTTTATGTTCCCCTTCCCCATGGAGTGGAACATGTTTTTGATATCATATATCAACGTCTGCATACTCATATAGTCTGGAAATGACTGTGATATTGAACACAATTCATGAGTGACATATCCAAAATAAGTTGTATGAAAAAGCTCCTTCTTTCCAGATGTAAACTGGTTGTACATTTTGATTTTTTTGCAGGCCAGTTTATAGTAAAACTGTAATTATATTGCCCTGCAAGTTTTAATCCATGATTGGAGAGGAGACCACAACTATATTTTTATGTTAGGAGAGAAGAGGAGGTGGCCATGGTGGAGGGCGTATAGATGAGAGCAATGCACTGCCCCATAAAACCAACAGATAATCAACATTTTGTATTTCCATCATGGTGGTTTTATTTTTGAAATTTACAGAAACTTTTGTATCTTCCTCTGTTTTAATGAGATTTTTCAAAAAAACATTGTAAACATCCTTGGAGATACCTTTGAACAAATTTGTTTGCTGAATTAGGGTGATTTTAAATTTATTTCTGCCTTGATGGCTGACCGAATGCAGATTTGTAAAACAATACTTTTGGAAGACTTTATCTTTATGCAATTTTTTCATAAAAATATTTGTAATTTTAGGGATTTCATTAAATTTTTTCGGGAATGTATTCCGAACTATTTGAAAGTCTATGGCTTTGGGCTTTTTCAAAAAAATTAATTTAGGGTTTGGAATATTTTTGGGAAGTGCAATGAGTACCCTCTGGGATTCCATGGCAATGGGCTTCTCCTCCACCTCATATTCCATGGCTATGGGCTCCTCTTCTTCCTGGGATTCCATGGCTAGGGTCTCCTCTTGCATTTCCATTAAATATTGTATAATACGATCAGAACGTTCCATTTGTTTATTTTGTTTTTGTTCAATCATTCTTCTAATGTCTGCAATGTCATTTTTTATTCCTTTGATATTTATGTCCCATATGGTTGGATCCATACGGCTCTGATACCAGATGGTAGGAACCTAGGGTTCCTAGCACATAAAATAATAAATAAATAATAAATAGACCTAAAACTAAGAGAATCGCCTTTTGTATTGTTGGGAAGTCCCTTCAATAAATTGTATTATATTTCATATTCATGGATGATTGAATGATAAGTTCTTACAATGTTTTATACCCCTCTAGGGTTATAGGTGAAAGGTTGCAATGCTTCCTAACCCTAATCTTATAATAATATAATAAATAATATAATTAATTATTATATTATTTATTATTATATTATTTTATTATTATGACCATAGGATATAATATATTATTATTATTAAGATTATTAATTAATGTTAGGATAGGATCCTAACATATGTAGCTCATATCATCAATATGATTTTGAATTGAACCATTCAAGGTATGACTTCTCTTCACATATTGATATGATTAGTCTGATGTCTCCATGTTTTGTATCTTTGGATCTATTGTATGGGCTCATATTCCAATGGATACATGGAACAAGGTTGATGCCAAGACTCATCATTGTACTTTGTGGAGTATTTTTACACCTCCAAGACTTATCATTTGTATGATATTGTGAAGTGAGAAGTCATCATTCAAAGGGATGTGATATTTAATGACAAGGTTTTGTTTGCTCCTTCAAGACTTCTTCTTGTCCTTTTGGCTAATGATTCTCTTCCTATGACTTCTCTAGTGGTTCCTATTGCCCCATAATATTATCGTTGATTCTATTCTAGTCTATTATCTCTCAAGAGCACCATTGGAAGGCTCCTTCTCAGATATTTATCTTTATATTATATGATTCTTGAGATCCCATTACTTATTCTTTGGCCAAGTATTCTCCAAAGTGAGAGGATGTTATGCTTGTCGAGTATGAGGTATTGGTGAAGATTCAAATATAGGAGCATGTTCCTCTTCCTAAAGGGAATAACATTGTTGGTTGTAAATGGGTCAAAAATACCAAATACATTTTCAATGATCAAGTGGAAAAGCGCAAGAAAAAGATTTTTGTTAAGGTATTCTCTCAAAATGAGGGATTTGACTATTTGAATATCTTTGCCTTGATTGCATAAATGGACTCTACTCAAATGATTCTCTGCTTTTCTCCTTGAACCCATGACTTTTTTTCTGAGGAAAGATCTACCAAAGTTCCTATGTGGGTGGAATTCCCAAGACTCCCTCTACCTCTATGGCCCTTCTGAGTTGCATAGCATCCCCTCTAGGACGTGTCATTTTGGTGGAGGCGAACAAATTAGGGGTTCGCGTCGAGATTGATATTTGTCGAGATCTCAAGGAGACTATTGATATACAAGTTGGTGATATTTCGTGAGATCTCAAGGCGACTATTGACATACAAGTTGGTGACACTATGTTATCTCAGCAGGTCCTCTACATTAATTTTCCCAACACATTTTTTGGTGCCAATTCTCACCACACAAGATCAAAGATTTTTCCTTAATGTCGCATAACGGGGACAAGCAAGATCAAATATTATCCCTTAATACCGCATAAAAGGGACAAGTAGAGCCCCACCACACCAATTGCCCCCACTCAACCTTAAGAGGATGGTTAGATGATTGTGGGAAGGGTAAAAATACACATTTGGTTGCTTTTAAAGGTACATAGTCCAAGGCGGTACATGTCTCAAAGTCGATAGAAAAATGGTATGAAAAGGAAAAGTTGGTCCCCTATTTGAAACTACCAACAATGAAACTCCTCAGTCTCATCATATTCATACCCCAAGGGATGCAATAATGGTTACTTCACAGTCTGCCCAACCGGCCAGTCCTCCAGTACATTTCCCTAGGCTAATGCAAGGCGCTCCCATAGCCCGAGAAGAAGATCTGCAAAAGAAGATGTCATTCCAAAGAAGCGACTTCATATGACCAGTGTTCAGTTGGGCAGTTATGTTCCTAATGCATCCAACAACTACAATGTGTTGGAGTATCTTAGCAATGGTGAGGATATGTCATTGGATGCAGAGCCATCATTGATGGAATTGGAAATTTCTACGAAGAAAGCAAAATCTAAATATTCCTCCCTTTTTGTGCAGTTTCGACGTCCTCGTAGTACTCGACAGGAGAAAGAATATGGAGATAGTCTACCAAAAAAATGATTTCACCCATTCGACCCAACAATTCAAATAGCTTTATGGTGTTGGCTTTGAATAGATATAGGATGACGAAGCAATAATTCTACTTGGTGCCTAAAGTTACAGTTCTACAATTTAGGGTCTTTTTACTATAATTTTTTTCTATGCTTAGTTATGTTGTGTATTCGCCCTTTTAGGGGTTGGTTCTAGTTTTGATCGTATGGGTGGCCTTGTACCCGAGATGTGATCTTTCCAACTCCTTTTTATTGTAACCTCTTTTATTTTTATTGAATATAATTTTTGGTTCCAATAAAAAACTCATTATATATTTTGAATGTTTTATATAGTTTGTTGTTTTTCAAAAGTTATCTTTTAATATTTTCTTAGTGTCTTTCCAAAGAATACATATATAATTATCAAAATTAAATTGTTTGATTATATTTTTTGGATGTTTTATAGAGTTTGTAATTTTTTAGTAATTTTCTTTTAAAAAAATCTTAATGTCTTTCTAAAGAATATATATATATATATATAGATATAATGTCTTAAGTAGAAAAGGTGTTCCAAAGTTCAAATAAGCAATGATGGTATCTCTATCACATGTGATTGGAATCTCAATTGCACCCTTGTTGAATGACCTTAAAAGGTAATATATGTTAGTATTGCAATATTTCATTGTGCTCTTCTTCATCCATCTTAAAAGGTATTATTTAATCTCATCTTAAATCTAAGAGATTTTGAGTCTATTTTATTCCTAATTACAAGATATCAATGAATGATTTTACACACAAAATAAGAAGGTTAAAAGCCTTGAGCATGCCTTTTCTTTAATTATAAAACATCATTGGATACTTTAAAAAACAATAAAGGTTTAGGGTATATGCAAAGTAGTACCTAGAGTTACCTTATTTGTGACAACCTTTATTTAAAGTGTACATGCTCTCTATGTATTTTGTGTTGGAATACATGGCCTTAAGATTCACTTAAGTTCATGGCCAACTTTTGTATTTATTGTATAGTCTTAAATATTTTTATACTGGTGGGTTTATTATGATTTTTTAATAATAAATTTTAAGGTTGGTTCTTTAACCTTGACTTAAGGTTACATATAATTTGAGTATTTATATTTCTTAAGACCAATCTTTAGTTATTAGAGTGTTTATTTTTTCTTTAACCAAATTACTTTGTTACGTACGGAGACCCTCCGTATTGTATTGTGTTTATTTATAAGTTGTTCTTTCATTTTGAATAATGTGTTGATTCTATTTGCTTTTAAAAGACTATTAAATCAAATATTGTTAGATATATGTGAATCTCCATTGCTCGACATTTTTTCAACAAACATTCTTCTATGATAGTTCTAACAATGTGGTTTCTTGGAGATAGTTTCTAAAAGTTTTGTGTGTTGTCGATAATTTTTTAGATTTGTATGCCAAAGCCTTAGGTGGACATGAATTGCAAGGATCTCATTGTGTCACAACAGATTTCTTGCTCAAGGAGAAATATTCCCCAATAGGCTATTTTTTCCTCTCTTAGCATTCAATCTAATTTAATTTTTAACAAGATTAATGTCCTAGTTATTAGATTGAATTTTATGAGGATGTTGGAAATTTTGAGTTAGTTGTGTTGTCATTGATGTCAAGAGTCAGTGCAAGACTTGGCAAAATGAGGATTAAAATATTTATATTTTAAGCCCAAGAGATTTGGTTTAAGAGCTTCACATGATTGGTCAAAAGGATGGTTAAATACCTTGAAGAAAAGACCTAAAGGAAAATAATATTATAATATTTATTATTATAATATTAAAAGGAGGTCATAAAAGGTCTAAGGGTGAAAGAGAAAAATACCTAGGCCAAATGGAAATAATATTATAATATTTTTATTATAATATTAAAGGTTAAAATTAAAGCCTAAGGTAGTTTATAAATTATTTATAATATTTATATTATAAATTAATTTATAAAATAATATTATTTAAACCCTAAAGTTAGGGTGGGCACAAATTCATTTTAAATTATTCTCCTCCCTGTCGACGTTCGATAAGATTGGCATATGGTATAAATACCATATGGTTTGCCAACCAAAAGACTAAGTCTTCGAATATTAGTGCACATGCGATTATTGAAAGTGGAATGCGAAAATTCGTGAGCAAACAAGACAAGAGGATATTATTTTTTATTGCAACCAAAAACGTGAAGGTCAAATTGACCAAGGCATAAAGCCTTGTCACCAACCAATCGGTTGGGCTAGTGGCAAGTTGTTGGTGTGTAAGGCGCAGGGTACACAGAGGTTCCACGTTCGAGTCTCGACGACTACGAAGGGACAAAGCCTTTTGTTGGATTTTGGCATTGGTCGAAGAAACAAAGCGCTCAAAGTGATTTTATCTCCCACGTGAGCGCCTAGCTCACGTGGCAGCTAGGTCGTGGCTAAGGTGTAGGCGACAACTTGACATGGGATCGAATCCCATCGAGGAGTGTGCAAAGGTACTTTAATTTTTGTTGTATGTGCATGTGGTCTAAAGTTGTATTGTGAGCGCCTTGGGAGATATAAGGTGATTAAAGAAGTTTTTATTTTTAGGTTGTGAAGAATTTAATTATTGTTTAAAAGTGAATTGCATTATTTCTGGATAAGAGGTGTTAATTATTTTGAAATGTAATTTTAAGTTGGGAGATATAAGGTGATTAAGATATATTTTATTTTTGTCTTAGTTGAATATTGAGGAAGATTTAATTTTGGCTTAAAAGTGAATTGAATTATTTCTGGAAAGGTGTGTTGATTATTTGATAATGCATTTTTGAGTAGGGAGATATAAGGGAGTTATTTTGATTATTTTATGCATTAAAATTCTGAAGTGGATTATTGTGAAATTGAGTTAATTGAACCTTTGCTAGTTATATTTTGAAAATTTTGGAGATTATAAGGTGTACTTGAGACTTGTTATTTTTGTATGGTGAAATAAATATTGAGGAGAATTTTGAGTGGAGATTTTGAGATAGATTGTTGCTACCTAACCTTGAAATTGGCAAAGAGGATTTGATTGTGATTGAGACAGGTTTTGAAGACATATCTCCATCAAAACAAAAGGTATGGGCACATCTTCCTTATGAGTGAAATATTGTTGGGTGATGGTGAAATGCAAAGTTGGAGTGAAAAGGATTGTTTGATAAGCATTGTTGGAAATAATTGAGTGAGTACTCATGTGCATGGTTAGGTCAAAAGAAATTGTTATGTGAGATTGTTTGATAAGCATTGTTGAAAATTATTGAGGAACAATCATGTGCATAACTAGGGTTTGTGAAAGAACATGAGTATTATTGTTTGAGGATTGTTTGATAAGCATTGTTGGAAATATTTGAGTGAGCCTTCATGTGCATGATTAGGGTTTGTGAAAGATCATGAGTATCATTGTTATGTGAAATTGAGAACTATCTTGAACTAGGGTTTGTGAAAGAACATGAGTATCATTGTTATGTGAAAACTGGAATCATCTTGAGTCAAGGGTTGAGTTCCATAAGTGAGTTGGTAGTGAAACACTTGGTTAGGGTTTGTAAGCAAGTTGTGTTTCATTGAGTGGATGCTTTGAGTGAAGTTGATTGAGCATTAGTGATTGAAAGCATTGGAGTGATAGTTCAATTTTTGTGAAACAAATTATTCTTTATTTCTGAATTGATTTGAAAGTGAGTTTGAAAGTGATAGAGTGATTTGTGAGTGTGAAACATATTGAGTCTCTTACCATTCTCTATATGTTTCTATGGTTAAACAAGATTCTGAGTGAAACTTGTTTGTGTGATTGAAGAGGTTTTCTGAAAAGAGATTAAGTTGAGTTTTGTATGCAAGTTCTAGAGAGGACTTGTTGGAATATTTGAGGTAAGTCTTTGAGAAGACTTGAGAGCAGAGTTGATTGATTAATTTGTTCAAGCTTTGAGTTAAGTCTTGGAGCAGATCTAGTAGAGTTGATTTGTGATTGAGTCAAGCATTCTGTTAAGGCTTGAGGACAAATTTGAGATAGAGATTGAGCAGATTTGTACTAGATTGAAGGATAGTTTTAGTGAGATTTGAGAAATATTGAGCAGATTTGTGTATAGTGAAGGATCATGTTGAAGATTTGAGATAGAGATTGAGAAGATTTGTGCTAGACCGAAGGATAGTGTTTAGTGCAGATTTGAGATAGAGATTGAGAAGATTTGTGCTAGACCAAAGGATAGTGTTTAGTGTATATTTGAGATAGAGATTGAGTATATTTGTGCTAGACCGAAGGATAATGTTTAGTGTAGATTTGAGATAGATATTGAGTAGATTTGTGCTAGACCGAAGGATAATTTTTAGTGTAGATTTGAGATAGATATTGAGCATATTTGTGCTAGA
This sequence comes from Wollemia nobilis, assembly GCA_028583015.1. Taxonomy (NCBI): domain Eukaryota; kingdom Viridiplantae; phylum Streptophyta; class Pinopsida; order Araucariales; family Araucariaceae; genus Wollemia; species Wollemia nobilis. The sequence goes on from JAQPPZ010017235.1 coordinate 23,989,481, forward strand.
TCGAAGGATAATGTTTAGTGTATATTTGAGATAGAGATTGAGTAGATTTGTGCTAGATCGAAGGATAGTGTTTAGTGCATATTTGAGATAGAGATTGAGTAGATTTATGCTAGATCAAAGGACAATGTTTAGTGCAAATTTGAGATAGATATTGAGAAGAGATGAGAGTAAGCTTTGGAGGTGATAGAGTAGAGGATAGTAGTCTCTAGTGGATAGAGATCCATTAGCCAGGGTAGTGAGGATATAGGTCTTCTATGGAGAGAGATCCACAAGCTAGTGTAGTGGAGGTAGTAGTCTTCTAAGAGGATCACTAGCCAGAGCAGAGGAGAAGGAGTTCTCCTATGGATAGAGATCCACAAACCAAAAAGGAGAAAGAGTTCTCCTATGGATAGGTATCCATGAACTTGATTAGGGGATTGGTATCTCCTTTGGATAGAGGTCCATAAATATTGTAATAGGGAAGGATTCCCAAGAGATTTGTTGAGAAAATTTTAGTGAAATATTTTCTCCGTGGATGTAGCCCACATTGGGTGAACCACGTTAAATTGGTGTCTCTATTGTGTGTGATGATTTATGCATTGCTTTGATTACTATAGTTGATATTGCCATTGATAATATTGGATAATATTTTTTGGGAAAGAAAAGTAAAAAGTGGTCTTATATTGTTCACCCCCCTCTCAGTATAAGCTTGTGTTCTTCAATTGGTATCAGAGTGGGTTCCTTTGGAAGAGTTTAACAGCTTGAAGGAAAATCTTATAGGAACACAGATGGATTCTTAGAGTGGATCTTCAAGGAATAAGGTACCATTGTTTGATGGGAACAATTATGCTTTTTGGAGTGTGAGAATGAAGATTTTCCTAATGGCACTAGGAAATGATATATGGCAAGCAGTTGAGGATGGGTACATACCGCCAACTACTCCACCTACATATAAATATGGTAAGCTCCTACAACTGAATAATTCAAAGGCAATGAATGGAATCTTAAATGGTTTACGTGAAACAGAGTTTGTAAAAGTTATGCATTGCACATCAAAAAAAGAGATTTGGGATAAGCTGAAAAATATATATGAGGGAGACAAAAAGGTCAAGATGGAAAAATTGCAAAATCACAAGAAAATATTTGAAGACCTAAAGATGAAGGATGAGGAAGACATTGCTACATACTTACTTCATGTGGATGAGGTTGTTAACTCCATGCAAGGACTTGGGTTTAAAGTGGAAGAATCAGATGTTTGTCAAAAGGTTTTAAGATCACTTCCTAAGAGGTATAGTGAAAATATTTCAGCCATAGAAGAAACAAGAGATATAGAAACTTTGACAAGGGATGAGTTACATGGAACTCTCACAGCTTTTGAGATGAGAATAAAAGAGGAGTCTATTCCCTAGAAAGAAGCAGCCTTCAAAGTTACAAAGAATACAAAGGGTAAGAAGTCGGATTCAAGTAATGAGTCATCCAGTGATGAAGAAGCAAACTATGGCAGAAGGAACAAGGACACAAGAAAGCACAAAGGTACGAAATCAGTTAAGTGTTTCAAATGTGGTAAATATGGTCACTATGCATCTGATTGTCCAGAAGCTGGAAATAGCAGTGGTGATGAGAAACAAGATCATAAGAACAGGGAAGCAAGAAAATTTAGGTATCAAAAGAAAAATAGGTATGGAAAAAACAAGCATGAAAAGAAGTTTTTCCAAAGGCATAAGAAAAGTTTTTATGCAGATAAAGCAGGCAAGAGTTCAAGTGATAGTGATGACAGGTCCTCAGATAATGAAGAAGAAGAAATTCTATTTCTGACAGTAGAAAAAGAAGATGATAAGAAAAAGGTAAAAAGGGCACCAATAATTCTCAAGTGTTTTAGGTGTGGAAACTTTGGTCATCTTGAAGATAGTTGTACAAGGAATGGGTTCAGTTTCAGTGAAGATGAATATGAAGATGCTCTTGAAGGTCCAAAAGAAGAAAGTCTTCTTATGGCAATAGAAGAAGAAGGAAGTGCTTCTAGTGGAAATGAATCAGAAAAGAATAAAGATGATCTTGAAGATAAAATAATAGAGGAAGAATCAGAAAATGAAGAGGAAGGAGAAGTTGATCTTGAGGGTGAGCTTATTTCTGCTCTCAATGCATTAAGAAAGGTAAGAAAGTAGAACTCAAAACTCAAGCTTCAATTTCAAGAATGTGATGAAGAGAAAGGAAAGCTTATAGAAGATCTAACCAACTCAATAGCTAAGACAAGGAGATTTAAAGAGAGGTTAGAGGTAAAGATTTTAGAATGTGAAAAGTTAGAGCATGAAGTAGCTTCACTAAGGAAGGAAGTAAAAGAGTCTAGAGATAAGCTACACAGGTTTGGGAGAAGCTCAAAGAACTTGGATAAGATTATCAAGGTACAAAGATCTTCATCAAACAAGATAGGACTTGGCTTTGAAGAAGAACATAGAGGACAAGGAGAGGAGTCAATCTCAAGCTCCAAAGAAGAAGAAGCTTCAGAAGAAGAAAGTGTATGGGAGAGTGAAACTTCTAAGGATAAGTTGGAAAATAGAAGGTTCAACAAGGAAAGGAAAAATGCACAAATGAGGAATAGATGGAACAGGAAACAACACAAGGAAGAGGAGACTAAGAGACCAATGGGGTCAAGGCCAGGGTTCTTCAATGGACGTTGCTTCTCATATCATAGGTTTGGTCACAAGGCTTCATAGTGCAGGACACATGAAAAATAGGGATATGGTTTCACTAAAAGGAATCTCAGAAATGGGCATCTATTTCAAGGGTATTGCTACTCTTGTAATCAGTTTGGTCACAAGGCAGTAAATTGCAGGGTTCATGATAGGAATGGATATGGCTTCACCAAGAGGAACTACAAAATATTTGCACCTTCAAGGAATCACAATATTAAGTGTTATAAGTGCAATAATATTGGGCATATGGCTAAGTGGTGTAGAGCAGAATTTCTAGAGACAAGCAGGAACAAGAATATTCAGAGGAATCAAAAGGATCAATTGAGAAAGAAGGTGGACAAAGGTAAAGATCAGTGTATGCTGGGAGTAGAGATACTCCCACCCCAAAATTAACCACCTCAAAGAGAGGAGGTGGGGGAGGGGCTGAGCTAAGAGTCTTATCTTTAGCCCCAAGCCCCATAGGTGGCCCTTTGCCATTGATGACAAAGGGGGAGAGATTTGAGTTAGGGGGAGAGCATTCAGTCAAGGGGAGCAGTTTCTCAAGGGGAGCAATTTTGGAAAAAGGAAAAAGGAATGGTTACAGAAAAAGGGTTGCCATCAATGACAAAGGGGGATATTGTTGGAAATTTTGAGTTAGTTGTGTTGTCATTGATGTCAAGAGTCAGTGTAGGACTTGGCAAAAGGAGGATTAAAATATTTATATTTTAAGCCCAAGAGATTTGGTTTAAGAGCTTCACATGATTGGTCAAAAGGATGGTTAAATACCCTAAAGAAAAGACCTAAAGGAAATAATATTATAATATTTATTATTATAATATTAAAAGGAGGTCAGAAAAGGTCTAAGGGTGAAAGAGAAAAATACCTAGGCCAAATGGAAATAATATTATAATATTTTTATTATAATATTAAAGGTTAAAATTAAAGCCTAAGGTAGTTTATAAATTATTTATAATATTTATATTATAAATTAATTTATAAAATAATATTATTTAAACCCTAAAGTTAGGGTGGGCACAAATTCATTTTAAATTATTCTCCTCCCCACTGACGTTCGATAAGATTGGCATATGGTATAAATACCATATGGTTTGCCAACCAAAAGACTAAGTCTCCGAATATTTTAGAGCACATGCGATTATTGAAAGTGGAATGCGAAAATTCATGAGCAAAACAAGACAAGAGGAAATCATTTTTTATTGCAGCCAAAAACGTGAAGGTCAAATTGACCAAGGCATAAAGCCTTGTCACCAACCAATCGGTTGGGCTAGTGGCAAGTTGTTGGTGTGTAAGGCGTAGGGTACGTGGAGGTTCCACGTTCGAGTCTCGATGGCTATGAAGGGACAAAGCCTTTTGTTTGGCTTTGGCATTGGTCGAAGAAACAAAGTGCTCAAAGCACTTTTACCTCCCACGTGAGCGCCTAGCTCATGCAATAGGCCACGGCTAGGGTGCATGGCTAGGGCATAGGTGGCGACTTGACCTGGGATCGAATCCCACCGAGGAGTGTGCAAAGGTACTTTAATTTTTGTTGTATGTGCATGTGGTCTAAAGTTGTATTGTGAGCGCCTTGGGAGATATAAGGTGATTAAAGAGTTTTTTATTTTAATTAAAGGTTGTGAAGAATTTAATTATTGTTTAAAAGTGAATTGCATTATTTTTGGATAAGAGGTGTTAATTATTTTGAAATGCAATTTTAAGTTGGGAGATATAAGGTGATTAAGATATATTTTAATTTTTGTCTTAGTTGAAGATTGAGAAAGATTTAATTTTGGCTTAAAAGTGAATTGAATTATTTCTGGAAAGGTGTGTTGATTATTTGATAATGCATTTTTGGGAGATGATAAGGGAGTTATTTTGATTGTTTTATGCATTAAAATTTTGAAGTGGATTATTGTGAAATTGAGTTAATTGAACCTTTGCTAGTTATATTTTGAAAAGTTTGGAGATTATAAGGTGTACTTGAGACTTGTTATTTTTGTATGGTGAAATAAATATTGAGGAGAATTTTGAGTTGAGATTTTGAGATAGATTGTTGCTACCTAACCTTGAAATTGGAAAAGAGGATTTGATTGTGATTAAGACAGGTTTTGAAGACATATCTCCATCAAAACAAAAGGTATGGGCACATCTTCCTTATGAGTGAAATATTGTGAAATGCAAATTTGGAGTGAAAAGGATTGTTTGATAAGCATTGTTGGAAATAATTGAGTGAGAATTCATGTGCATGGTTAGGGCTTGTGAAAGAACATGAGTATCATTGTTATGTGAGATTGTTTGATAAGCATTGTTGGAAATATTTGAGTGAGCATTCATGTGCATGATTAGGGTTTGTGAAAGATCATGAGTATCATTGTTATGTGAGATTGTTTGATAAGCATTGTTGGAAATATTTGAGTGAGCCTTCATGTGCATGATTAGGGTTTGTGAAAGATCATGAGTATCATTGTTATGTGAAATTGAGAACTATCTTGAACTAGGGTTTGTGAAAGAACATGAGTATCATTGTTATGTGAAACTGGAATCATCTTGAGTCAAGGGTTGAGTTCCATAAGTGAGTTGTTGGAAGTTGAAACACTTGGTTAGGGTTTGTAAGCAAGTTGTGTTTCATTGAGTGGATGGTTGAGTGAAGTTGATTGATTGAAAGCATTGGAGTGATAGTTCAAGTTTTGTGAAACAAATTATTCTTTATTTCTGAATTGATTTGAAAGTGAGTTTGAAAGTGATAGAGTGATTTGTGAGTGTGAAACATATTGAGTCTCTTACCATTCTCTATATGTTTCTATGGTTAAGCAAGATTCTGAGTGAAACTTGTTTGTGTGATTGAAGAGGTTTTCTGGAAAGAGATTAAGTTGAGTTTTGTATGCAAGTTTGCAATTGATTTGAATAAGCTTTTGTGAAAGCTTGTGAGAAGATTTGAGTAAGTCCTAGAGGGGACTTAAGGACTGAGTTGAGTAAGCTTTGGTGAAAGCTTAAGGACAGATTTGTGTGAGCTTTTGTGGAAGCTTACAAGCATATTTAAGGTAAGTCTTGGTGAAGACTTGTTGAGTAGATTGGACAAGTTCTAGAGAGGACTTGTTGAGCAGATTTGAGGTAAGTCTTTGAGAAGACTTGAGAGTAGAGTTGATTGATTGATTTGTTCAAGCTTTGAGTTAAGGCTTGGAGCAGATCTAGCAGAGTTGATTTGTGATTGAGTCAAGCTTTGTGTTAAGGCTTGAGAAAAGAGTGCAATTTAAGACAGATATTGAGCAAATTTGTGCTAGACCGAAGGATAGTGTTTAGTGCAGATTTGAGATAGATATTGAGCAGATTTGTGCTAGACCGAAGGATAGTGTTTAGTGCAAATTTGAGACAAAAAGCAAGTAGAAGAGAAAGAGATGAGATGAGAACAACAAAGGATAGAGATTGAGAAGAGAAGAGCAAGCTTTGGAGGTGATAGAGTAGAGGATAGTAGTCTCCAGTGGATAGAGATCCATTAGCCAGGGTAGTGAGGATAGAAGTCTTTTGAGTGAGGACATAGGTCTTCTGTGGAGAGAGATCCACAAGCCAGTGTAGTGGAGGCAATAGTCTTCTAGAGGATCACCAACCAGAGCAGAGGAGGAGTTCTCCTATGGATAGAGATCCACGAACCAACAAAGGGGAAAGAGTTCTCCTATGGATAGGTATCCATGAACTTGATTAGGGGATTGGTATCTCCTTTGGACAGAGGTCCATAAACATTGTAATAGGGAAGGATTCCCAAGAGATTTGTTGAGAAAATTTTAGTGAAATATTTTCTCCGTGGATGTAGCCCACATTGGGTGAACCACGTTAAATTGGTGTCTCTATTGTGTGTGATGATTTGTGCATTGCTTTGATTACTGTAGTTGATATTGCCATTGATAATATTGGATAATATTGTTTGGGAAAGAAAAGTAAAAAGTGGTCTTATACTGTTCACCCCCCTCTCAGTATAAGCTTGTGTTCTTCAGATGATGTTTACAACTGTCAATTTTCTTTTACAAATTTTTCAAAATAATCTATTTCCATCTCTACTTCGAGGTTTCTTAGTATCAATGTGTCATAGATGAGAGGATGACCTACATCATTGCAAAAAGAGAGAAGAGGTTAAACATTTTTTAATTAATTTTAGATGCCTAAGAAGTCATGTGAAGACTTTTGTGCATGGCAAAGACCTTTGAGTTGCTTTATAAAGTTAAAAAAATGATCTAAAAACTGTTATGATACATTGGTAAGAGGTGGTGGGTTGATTGGTTGCATTCCATAAAAAGGTTGTTTAGGGTAAACTTTAGCAAATATGGACAAACCATCAACATTGTTGGATTCTTTGAAAAAAATTATCAAATGTTTAAGTTTGACACTTTATCATTTTGCTTATATGTATTTTGTTTTCTGCATAAAAATTTATTGCATTTTGCATCCAAAATTTAAAATTTTGAGTTTTGTAATAGAAATACTCTTGTGAATATTTTATTTTTTGGGGGGCAAAATCCCAGATGGCAAATAACATTTGGAAGTGCTTGGCTTCAGCATGGGCATTACATTTGGAACATTCCAACTCCAAACCCATGATAGTTTGTTGTTTAATAGCATTTCATTAGCTTGCTACGATGCTTTCGCTCCTTGGTCATGGGTTTAAATTGTAGTTTGGACACCTTTACAATGGCAACATTTGCTTTTGTTGCATGCTTGTGAGCATGTGTTCCCAAGCAAGGTTGTGGGAAGATTCTCAAGGACACAGTCACCCTTTTGACCATCATTGTTATACCAAATTTGCCCCCTCCCTTGGTTAGCCTTGATGTGTTTGTTGGTATGTTGATTTGGAGGCATAGTACTAAAGCACCACTACTTTTAGAGTGTGAGTTTAAATTAAATTCCTAATGTCATGTTAAGTGTGCATAGCACTTGGAACAAGGCATAGAGGAAGGTTTACTTATGAAGAGCCTTCTTGGTCAACCTTCCCTTGATTGAGCATTGCTATACTCAAGTGCCTTAGTGGTTTTATGCCTAGTGGAAAGTGCACTAAGGCTTGGCATCATAGGCTTGGCATCCTAGAGGTCTTGGTTTCAAATCCCTCTCACGTCTTTTAGATGGATATGTATGTTGTTGGAATTTTGATGGACGACATGGCACCCAAACCTATTTTTTGCCCATATATGTGAGATCCACCATTAATTTGATGTCATCTCACAAGCATATTTGCACTTGTATTCCACTAGTCAACAGCAAATGTGTTGCTTTAGTAGCATTTTTTATTATGGACCAATGACACTTTGAGACATTTGGTTTGCTAAATTTACTCCTCTCTACACATGGCAGAATCTCATTCACTGGAGGTATTTTCAAAGTTTTGCATTTTTGAAAGGTTTTGGTTGCAATAGAGTTTTTTTTAGGGCTAACATTTCGAGGGCCATAAATTTTGCGTACACAAGCATTTTGGGCCCCTTTTTTCAAAATGCAAATTTTTGAGCTCTTTGTATCGATATTGTTTTTTTCATAAATATATGAAATAAACTATATTTTTGTAGGGATTTCATGGATCAACCCTTGCTCAATGAAATGAACCATGCCACTGGAAAATCAAGATTGAAACCTTGTTACAAAGTAAGGGCCTCCTCAAATATATGAACGAGGACCATAAAGAGATGAAGCAATTGTACAAGGAAGAAGCTCATGGTGTAATTCCCTACATGTTGATAAAATCTATGACAATCACATCAACATATCAAATTGAAATAAGTTACTAGACAATTTCTAATAGATGTGTGACTACATGAACTCCATTCAAATTAGTAGGTTGGAGGTAAAACTTGTTACTTCGGATATAGATATTTTTGGAATTTTTGATGAGTATATCAACTAATTCAAGAAGCTAGAATGTCTTTTTTGTTAGGACATAAGGAAAATTTGTACCAATTAAAGATTAAGAAGCTTCAAGAGATACCCAAATAGGGGGTGTTGATGTTGCTCTTCTTTGCACAAGGTGAGGATTACCATGATGGTGAGACCTCACATGCACATGTAGTTTTCCACTTAGCATATCAAATATCCATCTCTTCTCAAAAGTGGATTGTAGACTTGGAAGCAACCTAACACATGCCTAAGCATCACCATCTCTTGCATAACTATAGAAGACAACATTGTAGAGAGTGTGTGGTCATTAGTGATGATTTCTCTTTGTAGGTATTGAATGTGGTAAGGTGATAGTTCGTTCCTCCTTGTGTAGTATAATCCTTTGTTTTCCATGTATGAGACACAATCTTCTTTCTAGTTATCACATCACCCATACAAATAAGAAGGTTGAGATTTGGCCAAATAGATGGATTATTAAGGACATTGATGATGGCTCTAAGATAGTTTCCTTAGGATATTGTGATGAGTCCAGTTATATGTACAAGCTTGGTGAGTGTTCATTTTCTTCCTCTAATACTTGGCTATGGTGCCACATGTAAATGATATTAGCAGGTGGTGTCATCATAGACTTGGGTACATTGACTATGCATCCTTGAGGTACATCACTTGACATCAGTTGGTTGATGGTATTCCTCCTATCTCTCCTCCTGGTGGTGTTTGTGAGGGGTACATTTGGGGAACCATCATTGAGAGTCCTTTCTAAAATGGATAGCTAGGCATGATAGACAAACCTTGGAGCTCATTCATAGTGATATTTGTGGGCCCATATGGTATCCATCTCTCTTTAAGAATGAGTACTTTCTTGCCTTTATTGACAACTTCTTCAACTATGTTTGGTTGTGCACTATTTGTACCAAAAATGAACCTTTTAAAAAGTGTAAGGACTTCAAAGTTCTTGTGGAGAATAAGTTTGATAGGAAGATCAAGTTCTTCAGAATTGATGGAGGAGATGAGTATATTAGTCACGCCTTCGGTGATTTTTGGCTTTTCATGCCATTTCTTTTTAAAGGATTGTTTGCTATACCTTAGATCAAAATGGGGTGGAAGCAAAAGAGCATGGTTTTTCATGTCATATCATGTAGATGGCTAGATGTACAGTGCATTTCAAGTAGATGGAGCCCAAGTATTAGGGCAAAGTAGTGACTTATGTAGCTCATATCATCGATATGATTTTGACTTGAACCATTCAAGTTATGACTTCTCTTCACAGATTTATATAAGTCTGATGTCTCCAAGTTTTGTATATTTGGATCTATTGTATGGGCTCATATTCCAAAGGATACATGGAACAAGGTTGATGCCAAGAGTCATCATTGTACTTTGTGGAGTATTTTAACACCTCCAAGACTTATCATATGTATGATATTGTGAAGTGAGAAGTCATCATTCAAAGGTATGTGATATTTAATGACAAGGTTTTGTTTGCTCCTTCAAGACTTCTTGTCCTTTTGGCTAATGATTCTCTTCCTATGACTTCTCTAGTGGTTCCTATTGCCCCATAATATTATCATTGATTCTATTCTAGTCTATTATCTCTCAAGAGCACCATTGGAAGGTTCCTTCTCAGATATTTGTCTTGATATTTGATGATTCTTGAGATCCCCTTACTTATTCTTAGGCCAAGGATTCTCCAAAGTGGGAGGATGTTATGCTTGTCGAGTATGAGGTAATGGTGAAGATTCAAATATAGGAGCATGTTCCTCTTCCTAAAGGGAAGAACATTGTTGGTTGTATATTTTCAATGATCAAGTGGAAAAGCACAAGAAAAAGATTTTTGCTAAGGGATTCGCTCAAAATGAGGGAGTTGACTATTTGAAAATCTTTGCCCTGATTGCATAAATGGACTTTACTCAAATGATTCTCTGTATTATTGTTACTTATGGATGTAAGGTACATCAAAAGGATGTGAAAAATATCTTTCTTTATGGAGAGAATTGGGGGTAGATTTATATAAGATAGCCATTTGGCTTTGAGATTAATGAGCGCACTCCCTTGGTGTGTAGGTTGAAGAAGTCCTTGTCTAGACTTAAGCAGAATCCTTAAGCTTGTTATGAGAAGATTCATTTTTTTCTCAGTTATGGATTCTAATGGTGTGAGATAGAGCATGATGTCTACATGAATCATCAAGATGGTCAAATTTCAATGATTGTGTTGTATGTTGATGATCTTCTCATCACAAGAAGTTCAAAATCATTGATTTTAGAGATGAAGCCATGATTTTAGAACACTTTTGAGATGACGGATTTGGGCCTTCATTATTTCTTAGAAATTTTGATTGATCAATCACCCTTTGACAGTACCATTTCTTAGCCTAAGTATACCTTAGATCTTCTATATTAGTTTCAAGTGGAGGACTTTAAACCTGCTTAAACTCCCTTTGCTTCTAGTTTGAAGTTTGTTTTTATTGATAGAGGGGCTTTGAAAGGACCCAAAACCTTTTACAGAGAGAAACAAGTGTGAATCCAACTAGGATCAACACCGAAAGTTGAACAAAATAAAAAAGCATCCAGGAAAACCCAGGCAAACCATCCAAAAAGATAAAAAGGGAAACCTAGCAGTTCCCAGCAAACCCAGAAAATGAACAGGAGAAACCATCAAAACAAGCAAACCATGAACAGGAAACCATGAACCATGCAAACTAGAATAGGAAACCATAATTGTTTTACAAGTAGATTGCAGTACCCCTTTGGTGGATTCCAACTTGTATTGGTCACTTGTCGAGGGACTTCTCTATCTCATCCACACTTGGTTGGACATTGCATTTGTTAACTATTGTTCCAAGTCTATGTAGAAGTCCTGTGAGAGTCATTGGACAATGGCAAGAGGATCCATCCATATATCAAATATACATATAAAATGGGTGTACACTACTCAATTGAAGCACCAGATTTTAACAAGATTCTCTAATACAAATTGGGCCAATGATTTGGACCAGTGATGCACCTCTAAAGGGTTTATCCTATTTTTAAATTGGTCTCTTAGTGATGTAGACAATAGTCCACTATATCTCATTCTTCTAGGAAAGCTTAATATTGTGCTTCCAATAAGGTTGCCAAAAACCTTCTATGGAGACTCACGATTTTGGAGTAGTTAGGTATTCTGCAACAGTTTTTGGTCACCCTTCATTGTGATAATCAAAGTTGCATCAATCTTGTCTACGATCTAGTGTTTCATCAATACACTAACCCCATCAAGGTTTATATGCACTATGTTTGATGGCTTCATGCTTGTGGGATGCTTGATCTAGATAGTAAATATCTTAGCCATGGTTATGCCCGATGTGCATTTTGTGCAATTAAGGGATTGGCTTGGAGTAGGAGAATGACCCTTAACAAGGGATCACTATTAATGGTCTCTTTTTGTGTTCCTTATTCAACTTAAGGGGGGATGTTGGAATATATAGCATAAGCTTCACTTGAGGTCACAATCGAGTTTTGTATTATATTTGTAAAGGTTACAAAGGTAAAGGTAAAGTAGTTTTTAACGTTTGCAAGACTATAGGCCATATGAGACGACCCTCATGGAGGATGTTCTTTATCAAATATATAGTTATCCAACCATACTCTAGTTACCAAAGCATGGTGTACAACCCTATCCCTTGAGGATTTGAACCATGGACTTCTTCTCATAGTTTTGAAGTCCCCACCGCTAGGCCCACTCAAGTTGTTGTATAGCCCTTTAGGCTCTTATACACATTGCATAGGTTATTCTAATTCTATAATAATAAGCCTTAGGAACGGTTCTTTAACCTTGACCTAGAGGCATATGTAATTTGGGTATTTATACCCCTTGAGACTGACCATTTATGTGTTGAATGGGGTGCTTATTCGTTTTTTGGTTACACAGATGAATTGGTTACAATCACATTTTTTTAGTAACTGCCAACGCAGCTAGCAGGGTTCAAACTATCAACGAAGGCTTCCAACACACCCACTGTCTCGTTAATGGTAACCCGATGTGAGATGGGGACCACCGGACACACAAGGTTTGCACCGTCTTCGTCAGTCTGGTTCAACACTTGGCATGAAGGGGACCGTCGGACAAGCTAGAAACAGATCGTCGTCATCAGACAGGTGCAACACGCAGAAGAGTCGGATCGGGCTACTGGCTATGCATCAACACGCCTGTGGGATTGGAACCTAGGTCTCCTCTCGGTAAGCGCCCCAACTTACCAATCCACCTAGACCCACGTATCAGACTACTTATGAATGGAGTGCTTATTCTTCCTTTAGTGTCTACAAACACCCTTCATTTTGCTTTGTGCTTATCTATGAGTTGTCTTTTAATTTTAGGTGATGTATTTATTCCATTTTTTATGGAAAATAGTGTTAAATCCACATCTTTAAGGACTAACAACCTTTATAACATATACATTATTTGTTATTTCTTCCAAATTTGTCATATTTTCTTGTGCATATGGATGGTGATATGTATTTGATCTTTATTCATAAATAGCTTAAGTTATTACACTAAATGGTGTTGCTTTCTTTATTGATTCTAGCATCCACACCAAAATATAATAGATAATATATATTCCTCTTAAAATGAGTTATAGGCCTTCGAGAGATATGTTATAAGGACTTTGATTTACAACACAATTTATCTAGTAAAATTCAATCACTAATGCAAAATACATTTTTTTTCAAGGAAGTCATTCTTGCCTTCATGGGAATTTTTATTTCCCTAACATAGCTGATTTATATGGGATTTATTAATTTCTATAACACTAATTGATTTATTTATTTTCCTCATAGTGGATACACAAATTATATGGATTTCGCTCTTGCCTACAAGGTGTCCATCTTTCCCTATTAAATATTTCCATATATTTCGACTCTTTTTTTATCACTCTTAACTATCACTCTATGTATGATTATTTTTAAGTTACTTCCATATAGATTATCTACTTTTAAGTGTATCTTCTTGTCTTTTCAAGTTTGGTATGCTAATGATTATGCCACCCAACTCATATGGATCATGTCTGAATGTCATTTACTCTCCATTGTGACAAGCTCTTTGTTTTTAACTCGTACTTTGGAAAAAGGTTTCTCTACACTTTCTATGGTATTTTACATCATCCTAATTCTCCATGAATCATTATGATGATAATCTGAATTTGTAAATGGGAGACTAGTATATTATTTCTCATGGATTCCTTGTCATATCCTACATGCATAGAGGAGACTATTTTGCCCTTTAACAAAAGAAATGTTTCTTCTATATAAACAAAATGAGCACCTTGATGCCCTACAAAACCATCCTAATGTTATTTTATTTCTTCTAAAGGTGTTTGCAAACTCCATCCTAAATTTTTGAAGTTATGGGTAGATTCTCTTATCTTCCTTTTGGATATGTTTTGAATGAAGTCATTTATTCAAAACTCTCCCTCTTGGCCTCACTATTTCATCCTTTCAATTCACAAGTCAGTCAACTATACGACCATTGTGATTGGAGATACAACTGTAACACTATATGTATGAACATTAGGCACCAAATTTCTAAACAAATAAAGCATCGCAATCTCAAAGTGAGGAGGCAAGTAGGCTTCACGAGAGATTTTAGATTAATGATCACATTGGTTAATGATGCATTTTTATTATCTTAATTTGTTATGGCTTACAAAGATATCTTGATCCTCTCTCCTTGTTGAAATCATCAAGTCGTGTTCATCATTCATGAAACCAAAGTTATGATTCACATAATGTATGGGGATATTCTTCATAGGTTCTAGTTTATAAGGAAATATGGTAGATATTGTGACTTGTGTAATTCAAGGTATGTGCCTCATTCTCCACCCTAGCATGTCAATGTTTCCAAGCTAGGATATCCCTTTAAGAGACATCTCCATACCATAATTAAACCCATTGTATATGTATGGGTCTAATGTTTGAGGACCCAACTTGAGGACTATACGTTGCATATGTATTGAGAGAATTTTGGTTTAGCCCATCATACCTTAAATAGCATATGACCAATTTCTAATGGACAATTCCACAATGTTTTAATGGGTTAAGTTTGTTTCCATCAGCTTTGCCGTAATAAATTTATTTGTCACTTTGTTTTGAAGAGAGGATTGCCTTTATGGGCCTCACTACATGATGACATAGTTGACATATTCATTCATCAATTCACTCAATATTGGTACTCTTTTGATCTTTTCATCATCTTATTCCTTCCAAGAATGACCTCCATAAATAAACTGAAGAATATTGTATAAGCAACACTCATCATCACTCCTCGTACTTTTACAAAAGGAAGATAGCATTGAACATCTAGCCTTCTTGTCTATAAGATAGCATTGAACATCTAGCCTTCTTGTCTATAATGCCCTTTAGTCTCCTGTATTAGCATGAGTGTTGTATGGGTTTGTGTTTCCTATTAATTTCAACACCTCAATATCTCCTGTACCTAGTAACTATACTCCACCTTTATACGAATGTTCTTCAATGAAAAAACACCAGCAAACAAGGAATATCTATTGGGTCCAATGTCAAATAATTAGAGTCCAATATATCAAACATTTTTTTTGAAAGCCATTGCAACAAATAGCTTGTACAAAATAGAAACATGCTAGATAAAGAAATTAATCAATTCAATTTAAACGGAACATAAAAATATATATATAGTCTAGCAAGTTGCCATTTTGACAAATTTGATTTTACAAAAAAAATATATTCTTAAATCATTATTTATTTAGACCAATATTTGAGAATACAATATGGAGTTTCTTTTTAATGCGCTCTAATCAATTTATGTACCTTACCAAGGGATGTTTAATGAATTATTCGATTTACATATTGTTATGTACAATAGAATGTGAAAGTGATGCTGTAGAAATATGGAAATGTTGATCTGCTGACGTCAAGTAAAAATAGTTCAGCAACTTGTGTCCTTTCATTTCCTTTGGTGTCAAAGCTGGTGCTAGCTAGCACTCCTAGCGTCTAGCTCTAAGTACAATGGAGGTTGGCGCTGGTGGGCTTTGCATACCAATATCAATCTTGTTTATTTCTGCAATATGGAGTTTCCACTCCTAATATAGAACATCAGCTATGTTCAATGAAAAACAAAGAAAATTCCTTGAGATTCTTATCACAGATACTGTTCCTGGAAACAAATCTTTGGATTCATAAGATCTTGCATCTCCTTTCCAGGCCTAAAATCATTCAACTTTATGTAATGTATATTTGAGAATTGCCAAGATGATTGCATGCATTGAAAACAAATTTCTCATAATTTTGACCACCTCCTCGAACGAATTTTGTAAATTATCAATCCACTTCTCTATCCGTCATGTCCACAACAAAAGTTGTAATGGGCCTTCTTTGGGACAGCTAGCTTCCTGACAACAGCATTGAAATCACGTTAACAGTGGTTGATTCTAATTAAACAAAATTGCTACCATGTATTCAGGACTTTGCAAACTATTTGTTGCCTGAAAAAAGAAGAGTGGGAAAAAAAAAACTTCTACAGAACAATGATACTGCTAGGAAAAAGATCACCACCAGAAAAAAACATAATTGCAACTTCATGGCCCAACAGAAGTGTCACATAGAATACATCCTACTATGACAAGACAGAAGGGATTGATAATGTCTTATCTTCTTATATGAGGTGCAAGATGCATTAAATGCATAGCCAGCCACTTAAACAGAGCCCTACTCAAGTAGTTAAATTCTTATCAAATGGCATTAGTTCAACTGGTTAAATTCTTTGACTTTCAATGAGGAGACCCAAGTTCAAATCTTGCCAAGCGATACATACATAGTTGTAATACCACTGTGGTCATGATAAAATACAGGTGGAGCCTGTTTCAATCCTATATAACTAATTTTAATAAAAAACAGTGTTACTGGGTTCACACACCCGGACCCCCACCCACCCCGGTTGCATGGGTGCAGGGGCAGGTTCGGCCCAGCCGAACTCAGAGTTTGGCTGGGCCGAACCATGTCAGCCAGGGTTCAGCCAGCCGCACCCTGCCCAAAAGGGCCCAAAACAAACAAACAAAAAAACATTTTTTTTATTAATATGGACTCCAATTCATTGTAACACTCTTATCATATAAACCCTTTTTTTAGGGTTTCTACTTCATTCTTACCATGAGTGAAAGCCAAATTTTGAAGAAATATTGAAAGGCAGATTTTGGACTGGAGAAAGGAAGAACAAAGAAACTTGGAGAAAGAGTGAAAGACAGAAAATCGAGAAGAGGAACTTGAGAAGAGGAGCTTGAGAGGATCTTGAGAAGAGGACTTGAGAAGGAAGGTTTTAAACTCTTTTTTTGGTTTTTTTCCACACATAGAGGGGAGATTCACATCATCATGGAGGGTGCAAGGAGTGCATTTGGTTCTTCAAAATGCCCATTATGGAATTATGTGTTGTGGAACAAAAAGTAAAGGGAACTGTTGGTTACGAATCTGCCACTAGGATAGGATTTTAATCTATTTGCGCCCTAGATTCGCCCAGCAGATTGAAAGGCCGGAAGGGAGGAATGCCTTCCGCGCCAATCTCCGGAGGAGGCCGGCTTCCTATGTTTTCTCAATTGGGGTTTTAGCTCAGAGTGCAGGAAAGAGATTACAAATTACAGAAAGAAACATAAATATGCTTGTTTCGGGTGGGGAAGATAAGCAGCACAGAAACTAACCAATCACTACTACTAACAACAATCTAAACAAAGTATGTAATAGAAACTATTAATGCTATTTTATCCTATGTATCCTTCACTTTAAGCATTCCAGATATACTTAACCACCAATATCGATATCCAGAAAGCAGAATAGCAATAATCAGTAATATAAGCAACATGAGGCAGAAACACTTAACAAAGGCAGCATACAAGATAAAGACAATTAATAGAGCCAAGTATATTTTGTATTCAAATGCAAACGCACAGCTACAGAAGTCTCTTAGCAATATATCTCCCATCCACCCTTATACAATGATATGAGGCTGCTATTTATAGCGCAATTTTCCCCCGATTACAATGTGGGCACAGAATCCCAGACCTGACAAAAGCTGGAAAAGCTGACAAAAGCGGCAAAAAGCGGCTGATGTTGACCTTTGCGGGTATGGAATGTACTTGCAACAAGGTCCACCTAAAAACATGGCAGCTACGTGGCAATCCGATAGATGAAACCTCGAGTCAGTTTGAATGAGGGCAGATGCGGTACAACTTGTCAGTTCACGCTCATCTGTCCGGTACCCGGGCGGCACACCTTCTGTCACATCTTGACTCAGATCCCAAGACCGAACACCTGTCAACATCTGAAGGAGGGGGGGAAAATCATCTTAAAGCTCATCTTTTATATCTTTATCCCGCCCGACTGCGCACAAAACTGGAGCGCAGTCGGACGGCGCAGGGTGGAAACAGCGCAATCGGGAGGGCCTTCGTGCCTTAGGATTTTCTCGGCAGCACTTTCATGTTTTCCGCCCGAGTGCGCACATCTTGGTGAGCGCAGCCCGACTTCGCTGCGAAGTCGGGCGGCTCAACACTTAGCCTTTTTCTTGATGTCTTCGAAGTAAGCCCGCCCAAGTGCGCACTGTCCTCAGGGCGCCGCCCGACTTCGCTGCGAAGTCGGGCGGTCCCAACACTTAGCCGATTTTTCTGGCTACTTTTCAACTGAGGCCGCCCAGGTGCGCACAGAACTATGAGCGCAGCCCGACTTCGCAGCGAAGTCGGGCGTCTCTGTACTTAGAAATTTTCTGGGCACCGTCCTGATAATACCGCCCAGGTGCGCCAAAGTGGACAAGCGCAGCCCGACTGCGCTGCGCAGTCGGGCGGATTACAACACTTAGCAGAATTTTTTGGGCAAATTTGCCCACTCAGAGAAACAGTCAAAGACATAGAAAAGAAGATGGAGAAAGTGAAATTGATGGCAGAAGAGTAGAAGGGACATGATGAAGAAAGGGAGAGAAGAAAGAGGGAAGGCAAAGCAGCATCCTTACAAAATTTTTAAGACATGGCACCCCGTGCAAAATGTGGCAACATTCCTGGCGGCTCGCGGGGTGTCGAGCTCGCCTCGATGCAACGAACCAGGCCTTTATCCCTTGGGCACAGAGGCACTCCCGGCCCCTGCATCCTGCTACTGCTGCTGCTGTTGACGCTGCTGCTGAGCCCCCTGCTTGGGCAGCTGTTCTTCCTCCTGTTCGCTCTCAGCAGTCTCTTCTACTGTACCTTCCTCTTGTTCTTTCTCTGAGCCTGATTGCTCAGCGCCACTGTCCCCTTCTTGCTCAGCAGGCTGAACCCGCTCACGGACGTGCTCGTAAGCAGTCTTAGCTTGATCCCAAGCTGCTTCCTGGAAGGGCTCTAGGTCGCTGATATCCTTCAGCGTCTTTTTAAATGCCGCAACCATATGGACGTCGATGGTGTCATATCTCTCTCCCAGCTCCTGGAGGCAAGTATTGATTTTACAAAATTTAGACACCATCTGGGTCACCTGCGCCTCTTGGACTGGGTCAGTCCAGCCATCAATCTCGGACGCGTCTGCCTCAAAAACCTGCCAGTCTTGTTTTACTTGCTCGAGAGGCAGAAACTCTCCATCTTTGACAAAGCTCGGGAATCCGAGCGTAGACAATGTGTTAAAGGGGGCCAGGCAGATGTTCATTTCATGGTTCAACACATCCAGCATCTTCTTGGCGGCCCTAATCTTCTCAGATTTTTCAAAGTAGTTTTGCAAGGTAACCCTTGCATCTGCCCAGTCTAGGGCAATACGTGACATGGGTGGAAATCGGAGGCCTTTGCGCTCATACTCCTCAAGTTTTATCGCCAAGTCTAGCCATCGCCGCGCTTGACGTTCGGCCTCCTCTACCGTAGGCTTACCCTCGGTAGAAACTTCTTGAATTCTGGAAACGAAATCCAGGACGGATAAGGATCTGACAACATTTGCCCTGCAACCTGTCAGCAGGCCAGCCCTCATTTCTTTGATCTTGTCTTTTGAAAAAGCAGCAGCCTGGGATGCCTTCTCTTCCAGCAACGCCTGAGTCTGCTAAAGCTGATTCTGCAACTGTGCAACATGCACCAGCGCTGCTTTCTTGTCCTCCGCCAACTGATCAGCTGCTTTTTTCTGGGCTGCTACCTCCTGCTGGGATGGCGCGAGCTGATCTTTCAACTTGTTAACCTCCTCCTGGGCGGACTCCAGCTGCGTAGTCGCCTTGGCCAGATCCTCCTCCAGCTGTCTTGAACTGTTTTGAAGCTGAAACAGCTTCTCCTGGGCTTCGAGCCGCTTGACAAGGAGATTATCAGTTTTTCGACGAATACCATTAATTTCGTACTCCTCGCTTATATCATCGAAACTTTTCTCCTTGATCCGGTGCTCATAGTCTGCCTCGGTCATCTCCCGGAGGGGCTTCTTGACTTTTGGGATCAACTTCTCCGTTCGGAGCACCCTTTTGTCCAAGTCATACTTGGTGCGCTTCACAGGTATGGCAATTTCCTCGGCTCTTCTTTTCTTCACGCCCTGGAGGAAAGAAATAGAGCCCCCTACGGCCTTTGCTGCTAGAGGCTGATCATCTGTGACTTGCATCTGTTTATCCATCAGCTCTAGCTTTGCCAACATGGGGTACGCAGAGGCCAAATCCTGTTGCGGCATCTTCCCTGAAAACAGTGAGGCAGGGGGTACACCAAAAGACAAGGCCGCTCTTGTGGGCGACCGGGACCTAGGGGAAGTGGGCGGCTGCTGAGGAGGTGGAGATGGGGTTCGGAAGGAAGTATCGGCGACGGGTGAGCGGCGTGGGGATGGGGAGGGCGTAATGACAGGGCTAGCTGGGGTTTGTTGCACAGGGGAAGAGGACGTACCTGCGTGCTCCGCCTGAGCTGGTGCTTGAATGAGTCCCGCGGCCCAGGCCTCTGCTTCTCCTTGAGGACTATCCTCGATTGAAATAATTTCGCTCGCAGCTGCTCTGGTTCGTGGGGCCCCCACTGTCTGTTGCGCAGCCTCCTTCTTGGGCCGCCTTTCTTTAGTTTTCTCGCTCCTCTTTCTCTTCTTGTGTTTTGGAGCGGTTGTTTGCTCGGGAGGAGCAGAAACGGTTGATACGTCAGGGGCTGGGGTGCCCACGGTGAATTTGTACTTGGGCCTCGTTGGATCTGTGGCCTCTACTGCTGCCCCGCTGGCTGACCCCTCGGGCTCTTTTTCTGTCTGCGACGACTTTTCAGGTGTGGAGGACAACATCGGGCCCACCTCTTTGCCTTTTGGCGCTTTGCTGCTGGAAGACTTTCGAATGGGCAAATGCTGGGGAGGGGGCTTCCTTTTATATCTTTTCCTGGCGCCTAGGGGAACGTAATCTCGAAATGCGAACGGCTCCCATTTGCCAGCGTACTTATCATACAAGTTGGAAAACTCATCATCAATGGCCAACGTCTTTTTTTCTGACTTATCGTGCCGCGTGCGACACCTCATCTTCCAGCATTCAATGATTTTGTCTTTACTCCAGCCCAGCTGCGCCACCTTTGCGAGCAATCTTCGAAAACCAGTTGATCCCGGTTTGTGATCATCGTTGTGGTCGGGATCATAGTCTACTTCGACACAGTAAAAGTCATGCCATGGTGGCCACGATTGCATCTGTTCAATGTGCCACTCCAGGTCTGCCCCTGTCTTATTGCACCTTTCTTCCATGATCTCTGCTCGCGGGCAAACGTGCACGAATTTTCCTCTTACCCCAATCGGGTCGTATTTCCATCGCTGCGGTAACTGTATCAGGCCCAAGTTGAGGAGGGTCCGCTCTAGGTAGACATGCTGCCCAATTTCGTGGACCTCAATGTTTCCCCAGGTAAAAGGATATTTGAAAATATGGCCCCTCTTCTTTCCTTGGCCGAATTCCTCTTCAACGCAGTCCATCTGCCGCGCTGCCTCTAGGCCAAAATGATACTCAATACAAAAATAGGGCAGCAGGAATGGCTTCCCTTTGAACCCGTAGATTCTGATGACGATGCCCTGGGTTAACCGGAAGGTGTCCCCAAATTTGCTCCTTACCAGGTACTTCGTCATAACATGGGGAGGGCGAGTCGCCTTGCCATTGAAAAGTGCCAGGGTCATACCCAAAAATTTGAAATTAAAATCATAATATGACCCTCTCCTATACAGCAGCTCTGTCCATTCATAAACTGGCAGCGACGCGCCTTGCTCGTCCACTCTCTTAAGCCCGGGGACCTTTATCCGGTAATGCACGTGATACAGGCACAACCATACAAGAAATGAGCAGTGCCTGAATTCCGTCGTCTGCTTCTGTTGTATCTTCACCAGACTTGAATGAATGGCGTACGCCACCCAGTCTGCCCAATCGAAATAGATTGGGCGCCTTCCGCTTTTTAGGACATTGGGGTCATACAACTCCCCATGTAAAATGCACTCTGCGAGCGCCAGCTGATATGGGTGCACTTCTGCATCTGTGTCGCAGCCTAGGACCCAGGCAAGAATAATGTAGATATACTTGTTAGTGAAATTATCGAGGGGTATAGGACCAGACGGCCATCTTGTAGCCTGCAGTGGGCACTTCAGCTCCGAATTAAGAAATTCTCTCATCCTTCTGCCCTGGCTGAACCTGCCCGCCTGCTCTTCCAAATTAATCTTTCTGACGATGGCATTTGGGTCGTATTCGAGCCCCGGGGCGAAAGCTGGTTGTACGCTCTCCTTAAAGAGGGTAAACAACACCCTTCCTTGGCAGTCGCAGACCTGCCGGGTGGCTGGTTTATAATATGTCGCAATTGACTCGACCAGCTCCGGGCAGTGGTGAACAGGAGGGCACAAGAACCAGTAAAGGTTCGACTTGTAGGCGGCCCCGAGATGGTGCGAGGGCGAGACCTTGTCTGCCCATTCCTTGATATTGGGGCGCAGCTTTGTGATACTGATGGAGTAATCTCCGTCTCTGTATTCGGCCAGTTGGTTTATGGGCGGCTGAGGAGGACCTTGCTTCTTGGAGCTTCTCGCCCTGGATTTTCGCTTCTTCTCCTTTGGCGCCTCACTTTCATGAGCGCTCGAGTCAGTCTGCTCTTCAAGTTCCTGCTCTGAATCACTCGGGTCCGCCTGCATTGGCGCCTTCCCCTTGTCTGTACTCGGCCCCTCACTCATGGCGTCGGAAATTAACAGAAATTACAACTGTTACTTGGCAAAATTTCGCACTTACTCTTCTTCCACGGCGCAGCTCGAATTCACTTTGGTAACTCTGATGCTCTGAGTAAGTAAGGAGCCTTTTTCTAAAAATGGGGAAAGCAGCATTAATGGCGCTGGGGGGATTTAAAGTTTTTTGCTCGAAGTGGGTGAGAAGCGCCGTTATTCCTCGGCGGCCGCGCGTGGGATCTCCTGTTGGAAAGCGCGACCTGTACGCTGTTGGACCCTTGTGCGCTTTTTTATTTATGACATCTGCTTCGAACATCGCGCAATCATTCCTTAAATTCTTCAAAACTCGTGCTCATTATGACGTCAAGGGTGCCAACTGGGCACACGCTTCGAGGCATTCAATTTGGGAAGCGTGTTGTGAAACCTTAGGCAAGCTAGCAATTTTCTTTTTTAAACCCTCGACCAAGTGCGCTCAAAAAACGAGCGCAGTCCGACTTCGCACTGTGGAAGATGCGCCCTTGGGAGGCCGACACTTAAGAATTTTTTCCATCACACGCCCTGCCTCTAGAACGCGCCCGTCGAGTGCGCCAAATTTTGCGTGCGCAGTCGGGCGGCGCAAGGAAAAATTGCGCAGTCGGGCGGGACACTTAGCCGTTTTCTCACTTTCTTGTTTTGCTCCCGTCCGGCTGCGCTCAAGATAGGGTGCGCCGTCCGACTTCGCTGCGAAGTCGGGCGGCCTCCCCAACACTTAGAAAAATTTTCGAGCTCTTTCCCTCTTGCTCGCGTCTTGAAACCTCCCGACGTCGCAGCGAAGTCAGGCGACTCTTCTTGTCTTAGCCACTTTTTGGGACTTTCCATGCGCCTTTCTTTCCTGGAACACTTGGCTCTCTTTTTTGAATAAAAGCAAGAAACTCACTAACTGAAAGCAATATTTACATTCCGAAATAAAACTGAACTGCAGGAAATAAAAATATGTACAAGGGGAAAACCTTTGGTAACCTTCAGTGATAGTAGGCTTTCGGATGAAAGCCATTAACGGGGATCGGGAGGATCTGACCCTCCATGTCTCTTAACACGAATGCATTGAACTGGTTTACTCGGGCGATTTGGTAGGGGCCTTCCCAGAAGGCATCAAACTTGTCATGGTTGCCCGGTTTCGCCTTAAGTGAATCCCATTTTAGCACTAAGTCTCCAATCTTGAAGACTCGGGCGGTGGTCCCCTTCGCAAACCAGCTCTGGGTGTTCTCGGCGTGCTTGGTAAAAGCCTGATACGCCTTTTCCCTTTCCTCTTCCAACTGCAACAGCTGAGCCAGTCGGGCATCCACGGGGTCCCTGTCACCTTTCTCATCTTCTAACAACCAGAGGGCGGGCATCTCTATGTGGGTAGGCAAGACAGCCTCTTTGCCGTATACGAGCGCATAAGGGGACGTCTTGATGGACTTCTTGAATGAGATACGGTCCGCCCATAACGCTCGGTCCAGAAGCAGGTGCCACGACCTCTTGTTTCTTTCCACAGTCTTCTTTATAATCTTCAAGAGGTTTTTGTTGGTGGACTCGGCCAGGCCGTTTCCCTGCGGATAGTAGTTTGAAGACATCTTGTGGTATATGCCATACTTGCTGGTAAACTCAGTGAGTACAGCTCCTGCAAACCCTGGACCATTGTCCGTGACAATTGCCTCTGGAATCCCGAAACGGGTGATGAGGCTCTCTAGGAAACCGATGACCGTCTCTTGGTCAGCATGCTTTGTAGGCGTTGCCTCGGCCCACCGGGTAAAGTAATTTGTGGTTGTTAGGATAAACTTATGCCCCGCCGAAGAGTTGGGCGTTATTGTCCCAATGAAATCCAGACCCCACTGCTGAAATGGAGTCTCAGCTTGAATTGGCTGAAGGGGCAAAGGTGCTTTCCTGTTTCTGCCGGCAAACCTCTGGCATTTCTCGCATTTCTGACAGACTGCATGCGCGTCTGCGAAGAGGGTGGGCCAATAATAGCCCGCTCTGATGATTTTTAAGGCCGTAGGCCTTCCTGAATGATGTCCTCCGGGCATCCCAGAATGGAATTCTCCGAGGACCTTCGGTTGATCAGATTCTTTGACGCACCGCAACAGGATGTCGTCAATATTTTTGAAATACAGCCCCTCGGGGCGTAGTATATACTTTAAGGCGTTAAGCCTAAACCTCCTTCTTTGTGAGGCATTGAGATGATCTGGACATCTCCCTGTGCTGAAATACCACACCAGGTCATTCGTCCAATCACTCTCCTCTGATAAGGAGTTGGCAAGGTTGATTTCTGTCATTGGATTCTCCCACTGACATGCAGAGACTTCGGCTGCAGCACTTCGGGCCAATTCCTGGCATAAAGCCCGACCTCGGATTAACTTTGTTGGCCGTACCTCTATGTCAAACTCTTGGATTTTGGCAATCCATCCTGCCCTCTTGTGACCAGGCTCTCCTTGGATGATGAAATTCCTGACATCCGGGTGTATCACGAAGACAGTTATCCGGCTCTGGGAGACAAAGTGCTTGAACTTTCTCAGGGATCTCATAACTGCATGGACTTGCCGCTCAATAAAATTATACCTTTCTTCGTGCGGCTGGATCACCTGGCTTAGGAATGCAATTGGACGCTCCTCGCCATCATCTCCCTTCTGAGTTAGGACTGCAGCGTAGCTTTCGGGCTCTCCCACTGCGTAAAGGATGAAGTCCTTGGAGTAATCTGGATTTATCAGCACTGGGGCTTGGGCAATCCTGGCCTTGATCTCTTCAAAGGCCTGCTTCCTCTCTTCAGTCCAGATAAATTCAGCATCTTTCTTCAGGAGCTCAGCCATGGGCTTGATTACTTGTGCAAAGTCAGGCACAAACTTCCTTACGAAGTTGATTTGGCCAAAAAATGACTGCAGCCCCTTTTTGTCGACTGGGATGGACAAGCGAAGAAGAGCCTCCGCTCTGTCGGGGTCAACCGCAAGGCCTTTTTCAGAAATGACATGGCCCAGCAGTTTGCCTTCTTTTACCGCAAAGACTGACTTCTTTGGGTTGATTGATATGCCGAATTCGCGACATCTTTCAAATACTTGGCGCAAATGGGAAGCATGGTCCTCTCTCTTATGTGAAAACACAGTCATGTCATCCAAATAGATGACAATGATTTTGTTGAGCAGCTCTCGGAACGCCAAGTCCATAGCCCTTTGAAATGTAGCCCCGACATTTGAAAGACCGAAAGGCATGCGCTGATATGCGAACGTTCCCCATTTGGTGGTGAACGCCGTCTTGTGCTGGTCTTCATCTTTCACCCAAATCTGATTATAACCTGAAAATCCATCCAGGAGAGAGAATCTCTGGGCACCTGCAACCACGTGAAGAATTTGATCAATCTGAGGGAGTGGGTAATGATCCTTCAATGAAGCCTGGTTAAGATTTCTGAAATCTACGCAGAGACGGATGTCTCCATTCTTCTTCCTCACGGGAACCAGATTTGCGACCCAAGAAGAATGCTTGATAGGATAGATGATTTTTGCTTCCAGCATCTTCATGAGCTCGGCTTTCATCATGGCTTCAATTTTTGGATTTACTGCCCTTTGCTTCTGTCTGAAGGGCTTTGCCTGCTCTTCCAGCTCTATGGTGTGCTGGATCATCTCTCTGTCGTACCCTTTCAGGTCTTGGTAGCACCAGGCTACAATATCTGGGTATTCTTTGCATAGAGCTCGGATCTGCTCTAACTCCTCATTGGTGCAATCTGTTCCGACCTTGATCACCTTTCCAGGTTCCAATTCCAGGTCCATGTACTGCTTGGGGTCTACTTTGATCCTGTGGGATATGGCTCTATCATTCTGATCAAAGAGACTCTCCAGGGTAATCAGTCCTTTTGGGACATGATTATTTTTTAACTGTATTAACCCCTCATATTGCTCGTCATCAGGGTCTCTACCTTCGATTGTACTAGCTTCATGTATCAAAAAGGTGACGATATCCTCGTCACAGTCGAACACCTGCCAGTGGGTGTCCTTGTCAGGCACAAAAGGCCTATAAATGGTACGAACCGGCTTCGGCTTCTGGACAGTGTCATCACTCGGGACGTACCTGGCTCCAACAGACGCCAGAATGTCAGCATGTTTATTCTTTTCACGAGAGATGGCTTTGACATTCAGTGAGTCAAATGACTCCATCAGATCCCAGACACGGTTACGGTACGCCTTGAGGTAGTGCTTCTTGGAGGCGCACTTGTTGGTAATCTGGTTGCACACCAGCTCTGAGTCGCCAAAGATCTGCAAATGTTTTATCCCAAGCCTCTCTGCCTTTCTCAAGCCTAAGCACAAGGCTTCATACTCTGCCGCATTGTTCGTGCAACTCCAAGCCAGCCTATAACAATAGTCCTTTTGAATGCCGGATGGTGAGACCAGAAGGACACCTGCCCTGGCGCCATTCTTACATCGGGCGCCATCAAAGTACAGCTTCCACAGCTTGTCTGGGGCAGGTCCTACATCCTTCTGAGCGGTCTGGTCAAGCCTCTCAGGCTGAGTGACGGAGTAGCAGCCCAGTTCGGTTTCGATCATGGTGTTGAAGTTCAACAAAGAGAACTCGTCCTCTACTTGCAGCAGTTCCAGGGTTTCTTCCGCCAAGTCTACTTCTACCAGCTCCTCGGTCGTCAGATGCACCATGTCATTTTGTTGCTCCTCCCCGGGTATCTTTTCGACCAAAAAAGTGGAAGGCTTCTCATTATAGATTTTCAACCTCCTTCCTTTGAAAGGTACCTCCATATGTGAATAGTCCAGCGACAAATATCCACCCAGCTTCGCAGTGAACTCCCTTGAGAGACACATGCCGAAGTAGGGTTCCAAGTCAACCACTACGACCTCTTGGATGACCACAATGTCGAGTGCTTTATGCAGCCGGATGGGGATGTCTTTGATGACACCAACTGTCTTCACAGGAGTGTCGTCCAACTGTAGCACACCTTGGCTGCTCCTCGTGTATTCCATACCAATTTCTTCGCAGACAGCCCTTGGCATGACAGTAGTTGAAGCACCGGAGTCCACCATGCAGTTATGCACTATGTGACCTTCCATCCGCAAAGATAGATAAAAAGGTGGCGGTCTGTTCTTCCCGATAGCAGAAGTAGTCAAGGGCTGAGCTAACACAGCAGGCTATGTCGGCTTCCCGTCTTTTACATTCTTCAATGATTCCTGCAACAGGTCTACTTGTCCTGGGAGTTGAAGAGCATCATACATGCTTATTTTTGCTGGTGTTTTCTTGAGCTCATCGACTATATTATAGGTAGAAGTACCGGCCCCTTCTGCTTCCTTCGCTGGCTCGTACTTGGTGCGGTACTGCTGCGTGGCTTCGACCCTCTGTCTCTTTGTCAGGGACGGGTACCTCAGCTTCTCCTGAGCTTGCTCTTTTGTTTCAGCTGGAGGTTGGGTCGTTGGAGCTTTGACTACGGGAGCCTTGAGCGCCGGGAGCTTTTCTTTGGCAACTGGAGGTAAAGGTGGCTTATCAGGAGCTGCCACAGCAGGCTGTGTCTTCTCCCTTCTTGCGTATACCTTCAACGACTTCATTTGGGCCGGAGTGGCCTCAATTGGCTTCTTGCCCTCTTTGGTTAAGAGGGATACAGGATCTTCTTCAGGGACGGCGAAGTTACCCTCGTCATCACGAATCATGTATGCTTCATCCTCTATGGCGCTACCCGCAAGAGTCTGAATATAATGTTGATGCAACATGCAACTCTCTTCTCCATGGGGGTCGTTGCAAGTAGAGCACCAGTTGACGCGGTCAGAAGTACCAGGCTGAGCGTTGCCGGCAGCATTTCTTGCTGGAGGCCTCTGCGCTTGAGCTGCTTGATCTTTCGTTAGCGCAGGAGGAGGGTATGGCCTTCTAGGAACAAACTCCATCTGAGCCTGCTTCTTCATGATTGTCATATCATTGGAGATTGTATGGTAACCGGAGGCAAGAGCCCGCACCTCCTGAAGGATCTTATTTTGGATATCATTATCGGCAGGCGCCGGCCGGGCTGGCGGAGGTAAGGTGGCCAATGGTGGAGGAGCATGAAACGCCGGATATTGAGGGGGAGCGGGAAGTGTTGGATGTTGCGGAGGTGGCGGAGTAGGATAATGGATCTGAGGCGGTCCGTACGGGTCAATGACTGGCGCAGGATTCCACGGCTGATGGGGGTGATGATTGGATGAAGACGGGGCCCCACCCGAAGCGGGCGGATATTGGGACTGGGGGAAATCCGGGTAGATCGGAGGTTGCATTTTATGAGGGAGCCTCGCCTATAGCAATCATGTCCAGTTCTGCCTGCTGAGCAGCCTCATACAATGCAGGAAAAGTGTTGACCCGGGCTAACTTAATAACTAGACAAATGTCCGAGTTAAAAGCTCTCAGGTAATAGTGAGCAGCCTGTCCCGCGGAAGGACGCAGCTCAACGGGTACTCTTTTCCAGGACCTCGCGAACCTCACGTTAAAGTCTGATATCTCCTCTTGCGGATGACGCTGAATACTTTGAAATTGGTGCAACAACGAGGAGGGATCAACGGACTCATTGAATCCCTTAACTAGCCTTCCAGCTAGTTGGGGCCATCCCGTGATAGTCCCCTCCGGCAAGGATCTCCACCAATAGAGAAGCTTTCCTCGCAGAGAGAGAGAGATAACAGTCGGGTTTTAACACTCTCATTGGTGATAGAGTGCAGTGCAGCCAAGGCCAGAATGTCTTGGATGTGCTCATATGCTGTCTTCCCTGTTCCGTCATAGGTAGGAATGGACTTTAAGGCAGCAGGCGGGACAACTTCTTGTCCGGCTAGAGCAAGAGGGCCTGTGGAATCAACAGCCGGGAAGAGGTCATTATCATTCTGCTGATTCTGGGCAGCCATGTCTTCTTCCTCTTCTTCGAGCTGATCAGTGGTGTAGTCGGTATCAGTACTGTCTGAAGTTGTGGGTTGTTCTTCAACTTCGGCCTCCTCAACTTCTTCAACCTCTTCCACTTCAGCTTCTATCTCAGCTTCAAATTCGTGCTCGAACCTATCGTCTTGATGAGCTTGGTAGTCAGCCAGCCTTACGCGCTCTCCAGCAGCGTTGATGTCAATTTCGTAAAAATCAGGCTGTTGTCCTGGATTCCTAGCTCTCCACCTTCTTGTGTGCATGAAGGCGTTTTTGATATTGGACCAGTCTTACGGACTCAGAGAATGTTCAGGTACAGCAGAGTCGCCAGGTGTTCTGATTTGACAGCAATGAAGCGAACACCGATGCTTCGATTCTGTTTTGGGGTGGGAAACTCCCGTGTCCCACCGGGCGTGCCAGAGAAACTGTTGGTTACGAATCTGCCACTAGGATAGGATTTTAATCTATTTGCACCCTAGATTCGCCTAGCAGATTGAAAGGCCGGAAGGAAGGAATGCCTTCCGCGCCAATCTCCGGAGGAGGCCGGCTTCCTATGTTTTCTCAATTGGGGTTTTAGCTCGAGTGCGGGAAAGAGATTACAAATTACAGAAAGAAACATAAATATGCTTGTTTCGGGTGGGGAAGATAAGCAACACAGAAACTAACCAATCACTACTACTAACAACAATCTAAACAAAGTATGTAACAGAAACTATTAATGCTATTTTATCCTATGTATCCTTCACTTTAAGCATTCCAGATATACTTAACCACCAATACCGATATCCGGAAAGCAGAATAGCAGTAATCAGTAATATAAGCAACATGAGGCAGAAACACTTAACAAAGGCAACATACAAGATAAAGACAATTAATAGAGCCAAGTATATTTTGTATTCAAAAGCAAACGCACAACTACAGAAGTCTCTTAGCAATATATCTCCCATCCACCCTTATACAATGATATGAGGCTGCTATTTATAGCGCAATTTTCCCCCCGATTACAATGTGGGCACAGAATCCCAGACCTGACAAAAGCTGAAAAAGCTGACAAAAGCGGCAAAAAGCGGTTGATGTTGACCTCTGCGGGTATGGAATGTACTTGCAACAAGGTCCACCTGAAAACATGGCAGCTACGTGGCAATCCGGTAGATGAAACCTCGAGTCAGTTTGAATGAGGGCAGATGCGGTACAACTTGTCAGTTCACGCTCATCTGTCCGATACCCTGGTGGCACACCTTCTGTCACATCTTGACTCGAATCCCGAGACCGAACACCTGTTAGCATCTGAAGGAGGGGGGAAAAATCATCTTAAAGCTCATCTTTTATATCTTTATCCCACAGTCGGACGGTGCAGGATGGAAACAGCGCAATCGAGAGGGCCTTCGTGCCTTAGGATTTTCTCGGCAGCACTTTCATGTTTTCCGCCCGAGTGCGCACATCTTGGTGAGCGCAGCCCGACTTCGCAGCGAAGTCGGGCGGCTCAACACTTAGCCTTTTTCTTGATGTCTTCGGAGTAAGCCCGCCCAAGTGCGCACTGTCCTCAGGGCGCCGCCCGACTTCGCTGCGAAGTCGGGCGGTCCCAACACTTAGCCGATTTTCTGGCTACTTTTCAACTGAGGCCGCCCAGGTGCGCACGGAATTATGAGCGCAGCCCGACTTCGCTGCGAAGTCGGGCGGCTCTATACTTAGAAATTTTCTGGGCACCGTCCTGATAATACCGCCCAGGTGCGCCAAAGTGGACAAGCGCAGCCCGACTGCGCTGCGCAGTCGGGCGGATTACAACACTTAGCAGAATTTTGGGCAAACTTGCCCACTCACAGAAACAGTCAAAGACATAGAAAAGAAGATGGAGAAAGTGAAATTGGTGGCAGAAGAGTAGAAGGGACATGATGAAGAAAGGGAGAGAAGAAAGAGGGAAGGCAAAGCAGCATCCTTACAAAAATTTTAAGACATGGCACCCCGTGCAAAATGTGGCAACAGGAACAAGTGGCACATGCAATTTTTTGTGCAATTTTTATGACATAACTTTCAAAGGATCATACCACAGGATGAAGGCTCATTTCTGCGGATTGAAGGGGCAAAGGGTTCAGATATGTAATGAAATCCATGATGTCCAATGCCAAGGGCTCATTAATGAGCAAATGAGAGCAGATGGGATACCCACACCAACCCCATCTACTTCTTCTGTTCAGGGAGACCATTCTGTAGAACCTTCTCCACCTACTATGTCATTTGCATCTTCTATAACATCACCTCCAAAGTCTTCTAAGCGAAGGAGGGTTGTACCAACTAAAGGGATATGTGCCTCTGACATATGAGATATACGAGGGTATGGAATTGCATCTTCTATAACACCACCTCCAAAGTCTTCTAAGCGAAGGAGGGTTGTACCACCTAAAGGGATATGCGCCTCTGACATATGAGATATACGAGGGTATGGATTCCATACCCTCGTATATCTCATATGTTAGAGGCACATATCCCTTTTTTCAACAGGATGGTTCATGCCATCAATAATGGCCCTGAAGGATATGCGCCTCTGACATAATAGATATACGAGGGTATGGATTCCATGTGTAAGAAGAACAAATCCATGACTAATCTCCAAGATGTTAACTTCTACCCTCAATTATAGACCATCATTCATTAGAGGTGGAATGCCCTCAACTCACCACTTCACATGGCAGCTTATGCTCTTAACCCGAAGTGGTACGATGTAGACAATACGAGGAAAAGGGCATCAAATCAAGATCCAGAGGTGACTACAGAGTTTCTACAGGCAGTCAAGGACATATATGGCATTGGACAGGAGGTAGCAAAGATTAGAGAGCAGTTTGCAACTTTTGTGTGTGCACGAGGTGCATTCTAGTCTGTTGAGGCCTTATATGACAAGATTCTAAAGAACCCCATATTTTGGTGGACATTGCACAGACAAGGGATGCCACAGTTATAGCGACTAGCATGTCATTTGTTGTCTCAAGTGGCCAATTCCTCAACTTGTGAGAGGAATTGGAGTACTTATGGATTTATCCATTCAGCGAGGAGAGGTTGATTGGAGGCAAGTAGGGCAAAGAACCTCGTGTATGTCCATAGTACTCTTCAACTCATGTCTCATAGGGACAAGGGTTATATAGAGGGGCCTTTTGCACGTTGGGATGCAGCTCTTGACGACAGTAGAGAGGACTACAGGTGTGACAGCTTTTCAGATCTACCACCACCCAATCTATAGGAGGGCCTGGGAGATGATGATGAGGAATGTGAGGAATCAAAGATATTAGATATCTGATCTTATATTTGTACATGCACACTACTATAGTAATATATTGTTATCACTTTATGACTTTGACATTTGTCATTTTTGTACACGAATATCATAATGTAATAATGACATTTCATATTTGGTATTTCTTTTCAAAATGTGTATGATTTATTTGATTATTTTACAATGTATATTATTTATTTCATCACATGTATGATTTATTTAATTATTTCGTAATGTGTATGATTTATTTTATTTTTTTCTATATATATATATATATATAAATTAAAAAATAGCCGCACCCGCACCCGCCGAACCCTGTGTTTTTTCTTTTTCTTTTTTTTTCGGGGGGGCGCACCCACACCCACGCACCCAACAACCTTGATCAAAAAACAATACCAATGCTTTAAGGTTAAATTCTAAAACTAAGTGCACATAGAATTGAGTGAATGACATAAGAGTATTTTGATGTGGTGCAGCCTCAAAGCCAAAGATCAACTATGCTTTTGTAGTTGAGACAGAAAGACATATCGCATCTTTTACAAAGGTAACAATCATATCAATTAAGAATTATGAAGCAACAATAATACTCACTTCTAATAGAGCTTAGGACTTCATTAATACTTTTTTCGCAGCCTAACAATGGAGATTTTGGAACTCTGAATAGAGGTCCAAGGTTCGAATCTTGCAAGCACTAGGATTGTACACCATGCTTCGGTAACCAAAGTATAGTTGGATAACCATATATTGGGTAAAGAACATCCTCCGTGAGGGTCATTTCATATGACCTATGGCCTCATGGACGTTAAAAAATACTTTTATGTTTTACCTTTCTAGATATGTGTTGGTCATGGACATGACCATTCTAAGAGATCAAAATTGCAAAATCTATTGCTACCTACTATATGATCACATTGTGAATACCATGCACCTATATAAATTTTGGAAATTGGTTTAATATACTTCAATATAAAGAAGCCACAATTAATCAGAGTCAACATAGACAAGTGTTTAAACGAGTAACAGGTTTTCAATTTTCAAAAGTTGGAGGATAAAGTTGGATTAGTATAAGAGTATACAAAAAAAGTTGTAATCCACATGAGGAAAATTATAAGGTGTTTTTGAAGCATTTCTTAGTAACTGCTTACAAACAGGGTTCCACGGGGACGCATCCCCCCCTTAAGGACGTGCCCCCCCCTGAGGGACGCATCCCCGCGTTCCCCACGTCCCCCCCGAGGGACGCGTCCCCGCGTTCCCCACGTCCCCCAGGTTATGGCTGGCATTAACTGAGACAATGTCCTGTTGGGAATTCCCTAACCTGTGAGAGATTTTACCAAGGGGATAGAATTTCATAAATTGAGGCCAATTCCTCTTCTAGACATTTCTATTTAATAATTCATTTCTGCATTCCTAAAAGGGACTTGTATGCATTGAAGCAACTTATTTACCAAAGAAATTCCTTTAAATATTTTTTAAGCCTTGATATTGATTAAGAGCAAATTGGCAAATACCGTGTTACGTAAAGAAAAACAATACCACCTGAGGCAATGCTTTCTTTGTTTTTTCCTCCAACAAAGTAAGTCATTATCCATGAAGTATATTTCTCGTGGTCTCAGAAGTACAAAGCATTTAGCAGAAGCAATTTCTGTGCATTAACTACTCTATACAAAAGCTATTGTGGCCAAGGTACGGGAGAATCATCAAGTTGTAAGACTGTCAGCATATGACTTGCTGACAAGTTACTTATCTCATGATTCCTTTACAGTAATTCGTTTTGCATATATATATATATATATATATATATATATATATATATTTTAAATAGTTAACAAATTCATGATGCTATGGTAACCAGCACTTGATGCTAGAAAGCATATTTTGTCTATTGTTGGAGATAACCAAGTTCCCCTTCAAAATATTCAGCACGACAAGGGCACTTCGAAAAACTGGAAGAACACATTTCCATCGAATAACATTTAGAAATTTGCCAAATCAATTAAGAGGCAGCTTTGAAGGATTGTGTATTGTGTAATGGCATTGGCAGTGATGTTGGCATACCTCGAAAGATGTGTTGCAGCATATCATTGTTTTTGGCAGTTGCTGAATTGACAAGTTCAGTACATGAGTAATGGTGAATTTCACATAAAAGTGTTTGAAGATCTCACCTCCAATGACTGATCATACTCAAAAAATGACATAGTAGAACATCAAAGGGTAAGCTAATAAACTTTCTTACCTACCTTCCCAAAGCCTGAATTTATTAAATACTAAAATCTTTTCATGGGAAGACATACTACTAGGTTTCTTAGGTATTTTGTATTGGAAGTTCGTCTCATGAGTTCCAAAATAATTTAAAAAGGAGATGGAAAGAAAACCCAGTAAAATAAAGAAAAGGGATTTCTCACATCAAAGAAGTAACATGGAAAAGTTACAAGCTGTATCAAACCCCAAAATGTAGGATTACGAAATTTCAACGGTAAGTCACTTCACATTTTCATTCTCCAACTCCAGAAAACTTCCATGGGTAGTTGTTAACTAATGTTCTTGCTATAAATAAAAATAAGTAGAGAAGGCTATTTAAGTTATAGCAAGATTTGACTGATTCTATGTTTGGAAATTGCAGGTTCAAGCCATAGAAACATCTGAAGCAGCTTACTTGGCAACTTCAGATTCTGCATGAAGATGTGATCAAATATCACTTTTCTATTTCGAATCCTACTGAGATATTGTAATGCTAACATTTCCTCCTCCTAAATGCTTTATTTCTACTTGGTCAAATACATTTAGGTGTAAATGCTTGTGGGCAGTCAAACTGGTCACATGGATGTGGCACCCGCCCAAGCACCACCCAATGGAGTTGTCATTAAATACACTTGTGTTTCTTGTACATTTGTATAGTTGTCATTTTGAAAGTTGTCGTATCATACATGTCATGGGTTTGTCATGTGAGTCACATCCAAACTTAATAATGATGTATGTCATGCGAAGTATTTAAAAAAAATATATGTATGCAGTTGGGCACAGAGTATGCAGCAGTTTGGTAGTTGGAACCGCTTGCCACCCTCACTGGTTATATATATTTCACCTCAGAACAGTCTGATAGTATCATATTAGATGAGATCCGTCTGCTGACGCCAAGATTTGTGTGTGTTCATCCTGTTCAAAGATATTATGCACATATACTGTGACTGGTTCACAATGTAAATTTTGATGGATGTAATGAAATAATCTTTGCTGTTATAATCTTTCATTTCTCCTATTTCCTTTATTGCATACTGTTCTTGTTACTTCCTTGCTCTGTTTTGTGAAATATGTACGCTGTCCTAAAATGCTTTGATAAATGATATTGAAAAAAAAAAAAAAAATTAGGTGCTTCCAAAAAGCTGGTTGGAAGGGTCATGGTGGTCCTGCAATTAAATATTTAACATGTATTCTCTAAGGGCTCAGGACAAATAATAACACAGTTACTCTGATAGAAGAAGAGGTATTAAAGTGGAACGAAATTCCAATATAGGAATATGCCACTGGAAATAAACAGCTTGTATGATAGAGGACTGTAGATTTACAGGTTAAACTACTAAGAACATAAATAGCAAAATATCAATGATAACCAAAAATGAAGCTCTTGACTACACAAAAAAACAGTTTGCGGTTGCTAATGGAGGAAATGATCTCACAGTTATATAGTTAAATAAACTGCAAGAGAAGGAAGAGGTTGCAGCCACGGGATAAGGTCTATGTGCAAGCACCTGTGCATTACTCCATAATGCAAAGCCAGTGAACTTTTCAAAAGCATTTTTCACAGACAAGCTCTGTGGGAACTCAGGGACAATGTTTTGATAGTTCATTTGTAAAGAGGTCACAGTATTTCGTTCTACAAACAAACTGATGGACTTCACTCTCGGACCATGGGTTGGTTTTAAGACAAGAGACAAAGGTTGTAGAGATGCATCTGTGCAGGGGCATACAAGGTGCAGGTATGAAGCCACAAGTTCCAGACTGCCAGAGTTTAAAGACCCCTAGAGTTTGGGTATACAGGTGCCAGAGTGGAGGGGTAAACAGGGTTCAGGCCATTATGATTATGTGATTATGTGATCCAAAAGATTGGGTGAAATATATTCCTCAAACTTGCATCCTGGTGATTATGTGATCCGAAACTCAGAATTTCGAGTTAAGGAATGTCATGGAAGAGTGCAATTCAAAAATACCAGAGTACAACAAACCAGAACACAAGAGTATACAAGCAAAATAGCATAATGATTTATCATAGTTACGAAACTCAGCGAGTTTTTGAAAAACTGGCT
Source organism: Wollemia nobilis (assembly GCA_028583015.1). Classification (NCBI taxonomy): domain Eukaryota; kingdom Viridiplantae; phylum Streptophyta; class Pinopsida; order Araucariales; family Araucariaceae; genus Wollemia; species Wollemia nobilis. The sequence continues at coordinate 24,026,535 of JAQPPZ010017235.1, forward strand.
CAGTCTACACCTGAGTTGGCCCTCCCGGGTTTTTCTGACCTGGCTCGGCAAGTTTGTCTGGACTTGCCGAGTTTTTTTGGACTCCAGTCTGAGGAAAAAACTCGGCTGCGGCAGAAAAAAAACACGAAAACAGTATCAAAGTTGTTTTTCCTAATTGGCCTCATTTTTGCTGTTTGCACCTGCATAGAGAGCAGAAAGACAATGAAATCAGACCCAAAAAAGCACTCATTTGCATCCTACACCAAAAAAATTCCTAGTTTTCACGGATCTAACAGCTTCCCAGCAGTTATATTTGAAGTAATTAGTATAAGAACCAAAAGGAGGGCTAATGCCACAAGGCCCACCTGATTACAAAGGACCAAAGATGAAAAGAAAAGAAAAATTAGTAAGCACAGTACAAGGATAAGATCAAAGAAGAGCAACAATGGAAGTTGAGACCAAAAGGGTAGACAACATTACGAGGAATCTAAACCAATCTGGTATGGAGTTCCATGGCAATAAGTCCCATGCCATGCAAAGTGTAACACCTTCAATAATCAAGAGCAAAATTTATTTGCACTTCCCTATAGTACACATTCATCTGACCACTAGGCCTAGGAACAGACAAATGCTTCTGAAATCCTAACCAACACAGGAAACATTCACCATGTTTGAGGCAACTCAAATGAAGCGACACAGCTTGTTAAATAATAATTCAACAATAAACATTAAATCCGAGTATAATTCAATGCGCAATAGCCACTCCGAGAGGGCGAAGTCTCGTAGCCACTTAGAGAGGGCGAAGTCTCCTGCATAGATATGCAAATGAATAAGAATACTTCGATGATGAAAAAACTAATAAAACCTATCTCCTATTTATAAATGAATTTGGTGAAAAATAAATAATATTGGAAATATAGCCGATGCTATATTGGGATTGTAACATGGCTCCCCTCCTCAGAAAGCTTTGTCCTCAAAGCTGGAAAAGACTGGAAAATACTCTCAGATTCCCATGTAGAATCTTCTTTTGGAAGGTCCTGCCACTTAATTAAAAAAAAATTGAATTTGGCGAGATCGAAGGTGACGTACTCGGGATTGCAGTATTGCTTCGGGCTGAAGAGTTATCCGACCTTCTTCATCAAGTAATGGAAGCTCCGTCTGGCATTGAACCTTTTGGCCAATCACTTGTTTGAGGCAAGAGACATGAAACACTGGATGGATGCGAGAGGATGGTGGGAGCTCTAATTAATATGCTACTTCTCCAATGCGACGAACCACTTTGTAGGGGCCATAAAATCGAGGAGCCAACTTCTGATTAGACTTGACCTTCAAGGACAACTGCTTATAAGGTTGTAAGCGCAAAAAGACCATATCTTCGACAATGAATTGTCGTTCCGAACGATGTAGGTCCTGTTGTTGCTTCATACGGTTCTATGCCTAGATCAAATTATATTTAAGAAGTTTAAGCATCACCTGACGTTGTTGTAACCAATCATCTACTTGGGCTACCTTGGAAGTGTCGGGAACATAGTCTGCGATTGTTGGTGGCTTTTGACCATACAAGGCTTCGAATGGAGACATCTTAAGGGAAAAATGGTAAGAAGTATTATACCACCATTCTGCTAAGGAAAGCCATTGAATCCAATGATATTGCTTATCTTGAGCAAAACAAAAGAGGTAAGTACCCAAACATTTGTTAACAATCTTTGTTTGACCGTCTGACTGGGGTGATATGTAGAAGACATACTCAACTTGGTACCACTAAGGCGAAACAATTCCTTCCAAAAGTTACTAGTGATCACGATCACTCACAATGATTTTGGGTATACTGTGTAGTTTGAAAATGGAATCAAGGAATACCTTGGCCATCTTACTTGCGGAATAGGGATGTTGTAGGGCACAAAAGTGAGCATATTTCGAAATACGATCTACCACCACCAAGATCACCGTTTTATCTTATGATTTGGGAAGCCCCTCAATGAAGTCCATGGAAATGTGCTCCCACTGGCGGTTAGGGATAGGTAAGGGTTGTAACAATCTAGGAGATTTACCTGTTTCCCCTTTGTTACGTTGACATACCTCACACTCCGCCACAAATGTCTTGATATCCGATTTTAATCCTTTCCGGAAAATGATTGCTTCACCCGTTGGTATGTTTTCAAGAATCCAAAATGTCCTGCAATAGGAGATGCATGCAGTTCTTGGAGAACCATTGATTTAATAGTGGAAGATTGAGGAAGGTAAATACGATCTTTCTTGCGAAGTACTCCATCAGAATAAGAGAAGTAAGAATGTAGAGATGATTTGAGCAGTCTCTAAATCAGCCATCTATTCTTCTTTAAGTTGGGAAAGCCATTGGTGACAAGGACCCAAGATGGCATTGATGATCACATCATCTTCATATTTGTGAGACAAAATCATAACCCAAGAGTTTGGTCAGCCATTGATTTTTTTCAAGACACGAAAGACGTTGTTCTAAGAAATGCTTAAGGCTACTATGGTCAGTTTTGATGATGAAACGACTACTTAATAAATAATGTCTCCATTTCTCTATAGCATGTAAAATAGCTAGCATTTCCTTTTCATAAGTGGATCGTCCCAAATTCTTCCCTGAAAGTTGCTTACTTTCAAAAGCCAATGGATGTCCTTCTTGCATTAAAACAACTCCAATACCTATGCCAGAAGCATCACACTCAATGACAAAGGGCTTGCTAAAATCAGGATTGGCCAAAACTTGAGTGGAACACATAGCCTCTTTGAGGGCTTGGAAGGCCTAAGAAGTAGCTTCATTCCAAATAAAAGCATCCTTTTTTGTGAGAGCAATGAGAGGTGTCGCAATCTTACCATAGTTGCGGACAAATTTTCTATAATAGCCTGTGAGTCCTAGAAAACCACGAAGTTTTTTGAGCGATTTTGGTAGAGGCCAATCTTGAATAGCTTTGATTTTATGAGGATCTACTTTGATTCCTTCATGAGATACTATATTGTTAGGAAAAACTTCTAATTTTTATACCTGCAAGAGGAAACACAATAACAGAAAACAAAGACAATAACACAAGTGACACAAAGATTTACGTGGAAACCTGCAATGTGCAGGAAAAACCACGGGGCAATGGCAACTTCTCTTTCTATTATTTTCAGCAAACTTTACATTCACGTCTACAACGTTTTCAGCATTTCTCCTTCTTAACATATGCAAGGGGGATCAAGTCCCTTTTATAGAGCGGAAGGAAGACTCCAACTGTTCGTTTCCTCTCCCAACGGAAGCCTCCAAAAACTGTTCGTTTCATCTCTCCCAACAGAAGCCTCCAAAAACTGTTTGTTTCCGCTCCCAAGGAAGGCGCCTGAACCTGTTCATCTTCCACGTTAGACGTCTATCTGGACGTCTACTTGGTTAGACGTCTGGCAGGCCAGACATCTGCTCTACTGCCAAGACGTCTAGCAGCCCAGACGTCTGGCCTGCTGCCTATTATGGCCGCGGTTCAAATATGTTGTTTTTGTATAGTGGACATTGTTGATGGTCGTGATTCAAATATTGTGAGCATATTCTTGGTGAATGAAACATTAACCTCCACTTGAAGCATGGAGGAATATTTCAACCCATAAATAGGGACAGCAAAAAATTCACTCATCAACCAAACAAGAGGATGCCCTTTAAGGAGAAGACAGAAGAATTGTCAAGCCAAGTTGAGCAATGCAAGAAACCATTCATGATAAGATGATTGCATATTCATCATATTTTGGCCAACTGATCTCTCATTGAGTTCTTTTTTTTTTTTTTGAAAATAAATCATAATTTCTATTTCATGTGAAAAAGAAGATTACATAGTGAAAATGTCTCCAGACATTACAAAGAAACTCAGAGACAATGATCTGTCCCCTCTAACCGAATAACAAATTAGAATCCTAGTACCATCAAGAAACTATTGCCAACAAAGTACTAAGTGGTTAAGAATAAACCAATTTTAAGGCTCTCACTCCTGCCCTGGGTAAAAAATAAAGCTGAAATATTCCCAAACAGTTCCCTTAAGCTCTGAAGCACTGTCCTATCTTATGACAAAATAAAAGAAGTGTATCAAAGCCTGTCCAGCCTAAAAAAAAGTGCCAACAAAACTCAATTTTTTTCTTCCAAGCTCTGAAGCACTGTCCTATCTTATGACAGAATAAAATAAAATAAAAACTGTATCAAAGCCTGACCAGCCTAAAAGAAGGACCATCAAACATAGGGAACGCTGCCTCATTGACAGTCCCTCCATCCTTTATTTCTATCTGCTCCCATTGTCCCTGTGTCACCAATAATCCCTCCTTGGACATAACATCTGCTTGAGTATTGAGTTCTCTAAAAACATGCTTGAAGGTAATAAGGTTGAAAAGACCAGCTAGTAGATTCACCTGATCATAGATAGGCCTTAGAAGTAAGTTGTCCATTCTGTACACTTTCTTCATCCAATTGATGACCACCAGAGAATCCCCCAATACTTGAAGTTGTTGCACATTGTGGTCAAGTGCAGTTTTCAAGAGCAATTTTAAAGCATTTAATTCTGCAAAATTGTTTGTACCTGCACCCAGACATGCCTTGAACTTTATGTAATGTGAGTCATGAAAGTAGAGAATACCCCCTACCCCACATAAATGAGGGTTTCCTTGACAAGCCCCATCAAAGAAACCCCAAGGAACATCTTTATTTACTCTAACATCATTGATCATTCTAGGGCATTTGGGCTTACTTGGTTTCATGAGTCCGACAAGTAGAGTACGAATCTGAGAAGCAACTTGAAAGACAGTCATAGAGGTATCTTGGAAAATATCTGAATTTCTGGCCAGCCACATTCCCCATGCCACCACAAAGGGAAGGGCTCTAAAAGACTTCAGTTCTCTCTTGTCAAACCACTTCTTCAAACACTCCTCCAAGGTGTCACCTTGCCAAATACCAGAAATCCCTGTTAACCCCTCAATGTCCTTCCAAACAGCCTTGGTGAAGGGACAACCAACCAATAAATGGTTGATATTTTCGAGTGCCTGATGACATAGAGTACATCTCCCCGGACCTTGAAACCCCCTCTTCAATAATACATCCCAAGTTAAAACTCTATTATTGAGGGCCAACCACATAAAGGTTTTTGTTTTTAAGGCATCTTGATCTTCCAGATGGGTTTCCACCACCAGGCATGTTCCACCTATTGATCATGGACAAACATAGCTTTATATCCCATCTTAGCAGAATAATCACCCTTCATGGGATTCCTAGACCATACCAGAATATCCTCCTCATCCGATCTGATCCTCACATGACTAGTAATGAGTGCCCTCACATATGCATTCCATAAAACTCCATTCCTACCTTCAAGACCGAGTTGAGTTGAGTTCTTCCATCCTTGCTGCCACACAGAAGTAGATCCTTGATCTGCTACCTAAGAAAGTGTATAAAACCCAGCATATTGCAAAGATAATACCAGCTCCTCAGGAAGTTTATAATCATTACCACTAACCACCCAAGGATCTGCTCCTATTCTTACCTTTGTCCCATTTCCCACTTTCCAAACAAGCCAATTACCAATGAGTGGGAAAGCTTGAGCAATTGCTTTCCAAATGATTGACCCCTTGTTGTTAGACTTGTCTGGTTTCCTTATCCACTCTACTATAGTAAGAGGTTCAATATATTTGGTCTTAAGAACCTTACTCCATAGATTATCTTGGACAATCAATCTCCATAAACTCCTTGCAGCCAAAGCTTTTCCAAAATGGTGGATGTTCTTTAATCCCCACCCACCCTCATCCTTAGGTTTTGCTAACAATTTCCATTTGGCTAAGACAATGCCATCTTTGTCTCTTTTCCCATTCCATAGGAATTTAAAACACCTTTTCCTTATTTTTTCCAGCACCCCAGCTGGTATAAAAGCCATCCCATGCCAATAGACAGGAATAGTCTCCAATACTGATTTAAACAGGGTAAGTCTGCCCCCAATAGATAACCACCTATTGCACCACAAAGATATCCTTTTGTCGATCTTCTCCACCAACAACCAATCCCAGTCCTTGATGCCATAGTCATTTGGCTTCAACATGAAACCCAGATACTTGATCCTTGCCTGAAAGTCAATCATGGTATAGGAGAGTGTCCTCTGAAAGAGACTTTCTTCTTCAGTTGATAGCCCAAAACAGGACATGGTAGACTTCTCCATATTGACTTCCATACCTGTGGCATAACAATAGCTCCTTAATATGTCCTTGATCTTGCTTACATCCCTTAGATATCCATCATAGAACAACAATACATCATCCACAAATAAAAGATGTGTTAAGGAGAGGGATGACCCCATTTTGATCCCTTTAAGAAGCCATGTTCTTCTAGCTTCCCTGATGGCCCTACTCAGCCCTTCTGCCACCAAGAGAAACAAGATAGGAGATAAGGGACAACCTTGTCTGAGACCACATTCCATGCAAAATAAATGGGAAGCTGCTCCATTAATAAGAACAACAAAAAACACAGAGGTCACACAACCCATAATCCAATTTACAACTTGAAGATTGAGTCCAATGTGGATCAACATAATCCTCAGATACAACCAACATACTCTATCATATGCTTTGGATAGGTCCAATTTGACAACAACAGCCTGGAGTTTCCTGGTCTTAATTGTGTGCAAGCCTTCTTGAGCCACTCCCACAACATCATGAATCTGCCTACCATTTAGAAATCCAAATTGCTCACTAGAAATGGAGTCTGAGAAAACTCTTTTTAACCTTGAAGCAATGATTTTGTAAAGACAATTGCACAGGGATATAGGTCTGAAATCATCAAAGGTATTAGGCTTATCCTTCTTTGGAATCAAGACAATAAAGGTTGAGTTGATGTCTGTTGGTATCTTCCCAGAAGCTTTTGTTTCTTCCACCACTCGTAGCAGATCTTCCCCAATCAACTCAAAAACCCCAAAAAAAATTCAGCACCCCATCCATCTGGCCCTGGGCTTTTGTTCTTTTGAAATGAAGAGAGCACTTTTTTCAGTTCTTCTTTGGATACTCCTTCTAGTAGCATCTCATTAATAGCCTCATCAGCAAAACTGGGGAAGTATGTGGTGAATTTGAGAATCTCTGCCAAGTTTACCCTTTTAGGATCTTTAAACAAGTTTTTGAAGTGCTTAATACCGAGAGTTGCTATGTCATTGAATGACCTAGCTTTGGACCCATCTTCATTGGGCATTTCCCAAATGGTATTTATATTTCTCCTATGATTGGCGTAATTATGAAAAATTTTTGTATTTTCGTCCCCTAACTCCAACCAAATTGCTCTGCTTTTGAGCCTCCATTGAGCCTCTTGTGCTAGCAAAATATTACTCTTTTTCTCTTCTAGAGCTCTAATGACTACTTTGGACTCCTCTGAGAAAAACTCCTTGTTCCCTTCCTTATAAAAATCTACGATCTACCTCTCCAAAAGAATCAGATCCCGCATTTGCTGTCTTGACTTGTTGAAAGCCCACTTAGAAACAACAATTTTTAATTTCCTCAAATTGCTAGTGAACTGAAAACAAGTTGAGCTTCCCAAATTTGCATCATAAGGGCTCCAAAATTCTTTAACCAGTGACTGGAAATCATTATCCATTAACCAAGATGGGTTAAACTTAAAAGGGCTTGGAGGTTTCCTATCCAAAATGCCCACTTGAAGAAGAATGGGAAAATGATCTGAGATGCCACCTTGATCCACCCAAGATCTGATTCCCTCACCATCCATCATTAGGCTTCCAGAGACAATAAATCTGTCCAATATTTTAGCCACATAATCCTCACCCACCCTATTATTGCGCCAAGTAGGGACAATTTTGATGGGCTCCACATCCACCAGATCTGCTTCTTCAAATTTATGTTTAAAATAACCTGCTTGTGGGTCAAATCTAGCTGCAGTCCCCCATACCTCAGATCTCTTCAAAGTGAAATTTAAATCTCCCCCTATTATAATATTCCCCTGCTGAAAGAAATCATTGGCTAAGAGGGTGTCCCAATACTGGATTTTGTTCTCATAAGGCCCATAGATATTGGCTACCACAAAGGATTTACCCAATTCCAGCGAGTGTAGCTCAACTCCTAATCCAGAGATAAAAATAGCTGAATTAATAAGACTGAAAGCCCTTTTCCTCCAGCCCAGGATCAGACCTCCAGATCTACCCTCAGAATCCATAGAGAGAAAAATCCACTCTTTTAAAAAAGAATGAAGAAAACTTTCAACTTTTGAACCAATTCCCATTGTTTCTTGTAATAGCAATATATCTGGATTTTGTAATTGCATTAATCTGCGAAGGGCAGTCTTTTTGGAGTTACTGCCCAAACCCCGAATGTTATAGGATAGGATTAACATTAATTTACCAAATCAAGGGTCTGGCATGCTCTAAGTGCCCCAATAATGGATTTTTGTTTTCCACTCTTAACCTCCCTCAAGGCTTTATCCTTGGCTAGTTGGATATTTGATTTCCTTCCCAAGATAGGAATGATACCCACATCTGGTCCAAGCCCTCCTACTACTCCAAAAGCCTCAAGGAAATCTGCTGATTTTTGATATCTAAGGTAATATCGGTTGGGTCCTTTGCTTATACCTTCCCCACCAATAGAGAATGACCTTAGAGAAGTAGACCTTGTAGAAGAGGTCATATTTGAGATGGTAGAGGGTTGGCTGATAGGTATCTTAAGAGAATCATCTGACCTAAAAACAATACCCTTCATTTGATCCTTTTGTCTTACCTCTTCCACTGATGTGGACTGAAGAGGGGGAATATTCTCCTCCTAAAAATTTGTCTTCGAAATTGTAGAGTGATTCAAAGAACCCACTTCTACATTGTGTGTAGGAGGAGCCCCCATTGACCTTGGTGAAGGGTCCACCTCCCTTATATGAACTGATTCTATCTTTCCCTCATGTTGTCCACTGGATGTCTCCCTTCCTGCACCATTGTCCCAATCCTTAGGTGTATGGAGATCTTCTAAACCAATGATTGGATCTTTCTCCACTCCAACTTCACCAACCAGAGTAGATCCTGATCCACGAACCTGTCTACTGGAATCTTCCTCCACATTGTTGGTTGATCCATCCACTCTCACTCTAGGTATGTGGTTTCCAACAAAATTCCTTCTCCACTCCTTTCTTGAAAATTTTAACCCACATTCTTCTGCCAGATGGCCATAGACATGACACCGTAAGCAACGAAATGGTATCTTCTCGTAATCAAAATTTTGAATATAATGCCATTTTCCAATCTCTATTTCTATAGACTCCGGAAGACCTTCCCACAAATCCAACTCCACCAAAATCCTAGCAATAGTGCGAGAGGAGCCCTTCTCACAAGATTGGTCCGAGTCAACCCACTTCCCTAAACAGTTACCTATTTCTTTTAAAATCCTAGGAGACCACAACTCCAAGGGTAATCCTGGCAACTTGGTCCAAATGGGTTGAAGGGATTGTGATTCCCTTCTCGGGTCAAAACAAGGGGACCATCTTTTTAAGGATAGTGCATAAGAGCCCCAATACCATCTACTCTACAGAATTCTGCCTGCATCCTCCTCTGATCTAAAGGAGAAGGCTAACCATCCTCGAACCAGAACATGAAAAATAGGAGTGTATCCCAAAACTGGGCTCCAAACCCTTTCCATCCACTGAGCAAGTGATTTCCCTGAATAAGATCTGCCAAAGAACCTCCCAGTTAATGTTTTACCCTCCATATCCAGGACTTTATCCATAAGAATATCTTCACCTAAAACCAAGTTAACTCTCCCCTCTCTGAGCTTTACACACTTTTTTTCCTTTTTTTTGAGTAGGAAGTGATACCTGTAACTGTATCTTTTACCACCTTATTATTTTCATATATCTCCCCTCTCTCCAAGAGCCCATCCAAAAAGCCTGTACAAGGAGGTCCTAAGTCCCTATCTACCAACTCCTGAAAACTTTCTTTTGTAGATACCTCCCAAGACCGAATTTCCATGAAACCAACATCACCATCTACAAAGCACAAATCTGAGGGAGGTGAAATGTAACCTGGTGACATTCTGGTAGAGTATGTCTTAAGGTCTGAAGAGAAACCATCTTGTACATATATTTTCTCTTGTAAATAGCTACCCTCACTAGGAGTACAGTCCATTACTGAAAAAGAATTAGAAAGATGATCTGCACCACTATTTATTACTGAGGACCTAGTTGAAAGCAAATCCTTCTGAAGGACTTGTAAGCTGAGTCCTCAAAGATTTTTCCATTGTGTTTTGACTAGAATGAGCTTCCACTAATGTACCAAAACCTCTCTCCATCTTCCATATGGATTTCAAAGAATCTTCAGTAGGGAATATAAAGATATCTTCCAATGGGTCTGAGGTGTAATCCACCAGTTCATCCACAACCTCCTCCATCCCCTTCCATCCACCACTAAAACTTATCCACCAGTAATTTTCTTCTCAGAAATTTCAAAAATAGAGATTACAGAAAAAGTCACTTACAGGCTAATAACTGTGCTCTAGTAAATACTAAGAGCTTCTATGCAAAAGAGCCCAACATCTATACTCTCTGAGATAACTGCTTCCAAAATTTCCATCCATATAATCACCACAAATCACTGAATCAATCAGTAATTGACTTTAAACATCAACACGCTCTACTCAGCTATCCTCTTGCACTTACATTTTTCCAACTTATGGTTGCAGCCATTATTGAGCTAGGACTAGGGACTCAAAATGGTCACAAACAACAGTCTCTGCTGTTTTCACATTCCCTTCATGAAGAGGCTCTACGAAACTCCATTATGTTCTTACTCATTGACCACTAATATTTTCAATATCTAGGAGAACCACTGCCTTCTTCATTAAAGAGATGGGGTTGCAAATTCACAGCACTCTAATGTGTTCTTAATATCTCTTCACCGAACCTCAAAAGGCCACTACCCTTGATTTTGAACCACTGCTTTAAACTTCCAAATATCTCTCTAAATGTGGGTCCATTGGTCCTGCTTGTTTCCTCCCCACAAATATCTTACATTTGTTCAATCCAAGTTGTGTCAAAGAGGTCGAAACTGAAATTCATTACCACCACAGCTACATATAATGGGGGTCTCCAGGCTAAGATTGAACATTTTTATGGTTTGTATCAACTTGACCTGAAACTGCTTCTATTGGCAAGGACAAAACTTATTGTGACCTCAAAGACATTGTTAACTTCCATGTCAAAGATCAGCATTCCTTAGGCTTTTACTAGAAGTCAGCCTGTCTTTTTAATAAAAGACTTCATACAAATAATATATGTTCATATACCGTAAAAAATAAAATGACCATATCAATTTCCTTTTGTGGAATATTTAGAGATTCTATAAGCTTTTAAGGTGAATCATTGTTGGGAATTAAAATGCAAGCAATGAACAGACTAAGCTCCCCGCCAAATAAACAGAGATGCTGAGTTTAAGAACAAATGATGCAAGTACTGCATGCATAACAACAAAGCCTTCACAGAAATTATAGGTCATTCATTTAGAATATTGAGTGTAACTATATCTTGTGTTTCATTGCCATTTTCAAGATAGCCTAACTGAACAGGACCAACATAGAACAAAGAAATGATGAAAAAGGCACAAGCCAAAACTCTGCCTAAATTCTGTAGTTATATTATTGAAGCTTCAAGTGAATGTCTCACGGCAAAACACAACACCAGCAACAAAAGGTAATACCTGCCAGCATTGGATAGGCCCTTTTTTGCTTATTTGGGTTTTTGTTTTCCCTTCTCAGGTTTCTACCTGTGGTCCTCCCGGAGATAGCCATACTCTTTTCAACCGATTTTCAGCTTCCCGTGCATCCCGTTCTTCTCTCCTACCCAACGTTGTTTGGCATGTTGCAGAAACCTCCAGAGGTACGTACAGATAAACCCTTGCTGTGTGTTGTGGGCCACGACAAACCATAAGTGGATACCAGACCTTGCGCATTGTTTGCCTCAATGTTTCTTACTGTTTTCGGAGCCGACGCAACAAATTTTCAGATCCCTGCCGTCTTCCTTCCCATCGCGAAGCTAAACCCTAAGGTGCAGATCTCTATTGTGTTCTTTCCTCCCGCAGAACTAAACCATTCGCAAGAGAAGAAAAACAAAAAACACCTCCTAGGGTTTTCAGATTGCTCAGTGCTACGAATCGTGCACCCCAACCCACCACCAAATTGATAGAATCTTATCTACATGCTGAGAAAGATCCTTCCATATTCACTGATTCCCAGCATATTTTTGCTAAATGGCTTTTATTTTGGGTTGCAGATTTAGAATCGCCATTGTTGATTCAACCAGTTTTTCGAGAAAAAAAGTTAAACAATCTTCTTTCCGGTCAGTTGAGTGAGTTCCAATCCCTAGAAGAGATTATCTTCGGGCTGCTACGGTCTGGTTAAAACAATCGGAAGGAACAGCCCTGTGTCGAAGAAATGGTAATTGCTAGCCAGAAGCATGACGAAAACGACTGCGAGAAGAAACAAGCGCAAAGGCGCCAATCGAGCACTGGGAAAACCGCGGGAGATGCGAGAGCCTTCTGCCGCAGACGTTCACTTTGTGCCAGTAGATTCCCACGCTGCCATTCGCAGCCCTAAAAGCGGCCCTCTCCGCCTGCACAAAACCACTCCCTTGCCTGTACAGAGCCCTCATTTCAATCTCTCATTGAGTTGTGCAAGGATATAAAGAAGTAGGTTAATGCCATTATACAACTCCAATGGAAAGTGTAAAATTCTAATATCTAAGAAAAGAAGAATTTGTGGCACTTCATCAATTAAAGATTCAAGTACATAGAGTTCGAAAGAAGAACACGTATACCAAAGACAGGTTGGTCTTCTATATTGGAGAAGAAGGAAGGACTTTGTGTCTAGACTTTTCAGTCCTCGTGTAAGCTTCAAAGAGGGGAAATATGACCAAGCGATTCTACATTTCACTGCTTGGAAGTCCAAGTAAAAAGCAAAAGCAACCATGAGGTATGTTAATGTTTTGACTACTTCCACCAGTTTTATCAATTGTGAGCAAGAGGTCGTGCATTGCATTCTTGTGACATTATAAAGGAAGAGAATTCACTAGTCATAGCAGCCTTAAGCATATTTTTGTATAATTGGTATATAGTCCTATGTTCCACACAGTTCTGATAAGGCTTTTTGGGTTGGCGAGATGCCTTTTTGAGATGTTAAGATGCGTCCTTGAGACACTTCCCACATCCTAGGAGGCATCCTCATGGAACATAGTTATATCCCCGTAAGGAAATGTTTCCCAAGTGAATTTGCAGCCACTAACATATTCAATATGCAAAATTGAAATGTGTGCACATTAGGTATATATGTTTCAGCCCATAGAGCAATTTATTTCAGCTTGAAAGAAATATGATAATTTTAGCCAATCAGCTAGGATGACTCTGGCCAAAGAGCAGCCAATTGTAATTTGTGAAGCCATTTGTGGACACTCCATTCATTTGAGTAGATGTTGTTACTTGAGTGGACACGAGTTTGGTTTTCATATTGGTACTTGGAGACAGTTTCTTTACAAATTTCCTGAAGCAGCTGAATGTTGCAAAGCATGAGACCCAACACCACTATGTCCATCAACAAAATTTCTCTATCAGCCAACATTATTCACCTTTTAATCTCCTAACCAGCAGTATCCTTTGCTAACTAGCAGGATTGTTTTCCCATACCAGCAAGGCTACCTTATTTTATTTAGCAGGTAGAGGAAGGCAAGAAGACCAGGAGAATAGGATTTCAGTTCAGATGTGTTCCCAGGTTTCCTGACAAAAGTTCATTTCAGCACCTGATTATAGAATTTGTTTTACAAAATATAGACTTTAGTTGTAGATAGGGGCACCTAAAGAAGAAGCATTAAATTTGAAAGGAAGATAACTGGTATCCACCTCAATCATCTAATGCAAAAGTGAAGCATAGTTGGTAGTTCACTTGCAAGTGTTCATGATTCTATGTAAGGACTAGTTCAATTAAAGCATGGACAAAACAAGCAAAATTCCTAGTATGAGTAAAAGCTTGACATTTATCTTTATGTAATCAGCATGTACAGCAGAAGATTTTTGCACTTTATATTTCCATTTCCAGTACATTGTAGCAGAGGATACAAATTTCTATGGAGGATCAGTTCATGTTGATCATCCATTTCACCATGTTCGTTGTAATTAATTTGTGTTCGTTTTTACTGAGACCAGCATGGGATATTAGAGTGTTTGTGGTTAGGTACGCTATTTTGGTTCTCCAAGTTTGGAAGGAGACTTTGTATCAGTTTGTGCCTATTGTACTCTCAGTGTTCTCTTTGTTAAAGCATCTTCATGTTTAAAGGCTTCCACTGAAGAGGAAGCACTTCATAGCATATTGGTATCTTATTATTGATGGATTGATGTAGCATCTTGTTAGCTTTTGATGATATATATTAACGGAAATGCAACCACAAGATATTAAATAAGCATGAAAAAATAAAAATAAATTAAAAATAATAAAAATAAAAATAAAATAAGCATGCAATGTTAACTACATGATAATGGCAATATACTAAGCATGCAAATAGTATGAGAAACTTCTGAAAATGCTCATAAAATAGCCATTAATGAAATCTCATGAAAATGGGGTTTAAAAAATTTTTGGAGTGGGTGGCCTCCCGCCCGGGTTGGCCCTGTTCCATTTTTCTGCTCCCCCTCCTCGTCCCTGGTTTTGTTCCAGATCTCTACTCATTGCAGGACTTTCTTTCAGTGGGTCGGTTGTTTGTGCAGATGATCTCCCTTTTGGACGGGAGATCCCAATCCACTTTTCTGCCCGGTCCCATGCCCTATTCGAGGGTTCCTGCTCTGTTTTGTGACCTGGTACATTTTCGGGACCGCCCCTGGGTCACTCTTTGAGGGTTCAGGGCTTTCCACCCTGGCTGCTCTCAGATCCTTTCCCAGGATTCTTTGGTGGCTTAATTCTTGTTGCTTGACTCTTGTGTTTTCTTTAGATTTGGCTTGGAGTGTTGAGGCTTCTTATGGTTGGGTATTCTTTGATCCCCTGTTGTGCATCCCGAGAGTTTTCACTGCATTCTTTCTGGTCAGGGGAGCCACGTGCTTCATGTCTTTAGTGGAGGCGCTCTCGTGGATGCCTTCAGGTCGAGGGTGGTCTTCTTTTGGCTCGTGGGTGGGTCTTTTCGGGTTCCTAGCTTCGGGGGCTTCTCGTTTGCTTGATATTTCGTAGCTTGGGGGTTTCTTGCTGCATCTTCTTGGTCTTGGGGGGAGACTTGTGCTTTTTGCCTGCAGCCGAGACGTTCCCGCAACTGCCTTAGATTTGGTTTTCCGGAGCGGTTCGTACTCCTGGCTGGTGGGTTTTCGTCGGCCTGTTTTGTTTGTTGCTACCTAGTGGTTTTTTCGTTGCATCCTTTATGGTCTTGAGGGGTACCTGTGCCTTTTTCCTGCAGTTATGTTGATTCCGTGGCAGTTCCAGTTCTGGTTTTTCAGATCCTTCCCGTCGCTATCGCTTTCGTTGCACTCTTGGTTTTGTGGGTTCTGAAGACTTTATTGGTTTCAACTAGCATTCTTGCAATTTAACCCCTTTGGCTTGGGATCTCGTGGCTTGTGGAGTCTCCCAGCTTACTGTCCCTTTTTCCAGGTTGTTGGTTGTTCCTTTCCAAGGTTTTTTCGGGTTGTTGGTTGTTCCTTTCCAAGGATCTCCCTCTCGGGCCATCCTTGGGCTGGAATCCGTGTTTAAATTTTAAATTTATAATTCCCGCTTTTTGTTCCTGCTGGATTTTCCGTTGTCTTGTGCCCCTCCTGGGCGGGATTTCTTTTTTAATTTATGTACTTTCTGTTTTTGCAGTCCTCTGGTTTGTGGGGTCTCCCTTTTGGGACCACCCATGTCCCTCTTTTTGCTCTGTCGGGATAGTCCCCCAAGGATCTCCTTGTACGGCTGTATGTGTCCTTGTAAGGCCGGTTTTCCCTCGTGGGCCGCCCTCTGTATTGTGCTCAGGGTCTGTGGACCTGTTGTTTATGTCCTTGATGTAATAATATATTGGGGCTCCTTTCAAAACCCACTTTTAATCAATCTTTTTTACCGACCAAAAAAAAAAAGCTCATGAAAATGGGATCTTCATACAAAATATGGAGACCTCAAATGCTCCATGCTCTACATTGTGACTAACTTGAGCATTACTCTAATGATCTCTTGCACTCTCTAACTCTATCTACCAATCTAACACCTATTTCTCTACTACAAAGGCCAATATATAATGGAGTATGACTCTTGGCCTTCCACCTTCCTATGACTCACTATATTCCTATTCTAGATTCATGTACACATGGGCAACATGCACATTTACATCATTGCACATTCTAATAATACTTGTGCATTTATTACATTTCATTAAGTAAATATTAAATCACTAATCTAAGACAAACTCCTAATCTAAACATGTACCCATGATGGTACATTAACATGTACCAAAGAATGTAATATATTCCAACACCCCCCTGTATTACCATATTTGGGTCTTCAATATGGTCTTCATCTTGGTTCTGGAACTTTAGCTCTTCTTTCCTGCTTTCTTCATTGTGCTCTGTATCTTGATCAAGCAAATAATTAGTATCTTCATAAAATACTATTTTGGCTGAATCTGTAAGATCTTCCAATTCCTGAATTTCCTAAATTTCTTGAACTAAGTGTCCTTTTTGTTGTCCTTCTCTATATTGTAGTTAAGGATGATTGTATTGAATCTGAGAAGTATATGGACACTGAAATTGTTGCTGAAGCAAATTATGTTGATTATGATATTGCCTTGGTTGGAATGGCCTATTTGGTTGGCTTCCAAAATTTGTTTGATTCCCTTGATACTGATTTCTTGGAATGAATCTACAATAATTGGTACTATGTCCTTTCTTTCTGCATACTTGACAATATCTATTATTCCATTTTGATCTTCCCTTTTGATCTATTATTCCATTGTTAGTCATTTCGTCTTTTACTGAATTTTCCACCTCATATTCTTGCAGGATATTGACTAACTCATCAAATGATGTATCTTTACTTAGAATTTGTAAAGATGTGACTAAATGCTTGTAGATTTCTGAAAGTGCTCTTAGGATTACTTGACCAAGAAATTTTTCTTCAACATTTTCTCCGAAGGTTAATAATTTACTTTTTATATCTGCTACTGTCCTCAGAAACAATTCTATACTTTCACCACTATTAACTTTTAGAGAATGTAACTGAGTTTGAAGGTTCAAGATAGTGGCTTTATTCTTCCCTTCAAATATCTTGGCTAAGGTTTTCCAAGCTTCTGTAGAAGTTGTTGCTGAACTAATATATGGTTGTATTTCATCTGTAATTGCAAATGTTATTATCATTAGTGCTTTTGCTTCATCTTCTTCAAACTTTTGAATCTCTCTATCATCTGTAGTAGGTTTAGTTTTTGCTCCTTTAACAATATCCCAAAGCTTTTCAACTATCAATATTGCCCTACTTGGTTTTTCCACGAAGCGGAATTAGGTCCTTTAAGAAGTTGGGATTCTGTAAGAATGAATTTATTTGTTGTCATGATGGTACTTGTAGACTATATTTTATCTCCTTAGTTTTGAGTATGAGATCAAATACTATCTTTCAATTCTCTAGGTAGTATCCCTTTTGGCTCCCTAGTATAAGATCAAGTTTGATAATATCTTATCAATTTTCAAATTTTGTAGAATTCCTTTGTATCTCCCACATGTTTTGAATGTACTATGGTCTTGATAAAGTGCTTAGCTTTCTTAGTTTTCTTTTGAGTTGAATCCCTTTTATCTCCCTAATGTTCAACTACTATTCTTCACCTTATTTGCGAATAGAAAGCTGAAAGTACTTTTGATGCACTTTCAATTGATATAAATCTTTAACTTCAAGACTTTAAAGTTGGATTTCTTATGTCTCATTAATTTTAACAAGAGACTAATTCAATGTGATTTTCCAACTGTCTAGCAATTCTATTTTGCTTCTTTCAAGTTATCAATGATATAGTTTCTAAATTTCAATAGCTTAAATTTGGTGTTGAACTCCTTATAACTCCCTAGTTGGAAATTTAGAAAAAAAGTATTTTGCAAATATAATATTTCTATTTCAATTTATAAATCCTTATGCCTCCAATTTAGACTATTGGCAAAAATATTTCTATGCACTTTGAATGAAGTAATTATATAACCTTTCTAAATACTTCTTCCTTCAAAAATTTCTAAGGCATTTAATAATACTACTAAGGTTGTAAACTATTCCTTATTTCTCCTTTTATTATAAAACCTTGAGTATAATGCAATAATTAACTTACCTTCAATATTATGCCTTGTATCCTTTGCAAAGGTTATAGGTTAGATTGAATATTTATTACCTCCTTTAATGTAGCACTCCAAAGGCTTTCTTTCCCATACTTTATACTGCACCTTGTGTTCTCACGATGCTCTCTTTCCAATGTGGTGCATTTAATGCTCTCTACGCTCAAACTCCGAAGCTTTGACTACGGCCTTCAACGTAGTGCATAAGCCCTAATCTTTGGCGCTTCACTTTCTCGTCTTGACTGTGTTCTATCTCCGTTCTCTGAGCTCGCTATTGACCCTTCGAATTACGTCTTTATCTTCCCTTGACTCTTCGAATATGCACCAATTTCTAGCACGTAACTCTCTCCTCTTCACTGTGTTCTATCTGCGTGCACTACGTATGTTGTGTTCTCTATGTTCTCTCTGGCGTATCCTTTAATGCAAGTAGAAGGCGTTACGTAAAGATTGGCGTTTTCCTCCTATCAAGACACTTGGCATACAAGTTGTTGCTTCTCTTATGGCACCTAGATGCTCTGTATCCTTGGTGACACTTGTCCTTTTACACCTGCAACGCTTGTAGATGGACGTTATAACTTGCTCCTCCTTGATAACGTTCGCGTTATCATTGCACTTCCTTCTGCAACGACTATTTCGCTTTCTAGGTGCTTAGACTCTCCTCTCAATGGTTGGCGCTCTATGTTTAACGTGCCAAATGGCAAATTGCAACCTTATCTTTTGTTAGATTCTTCAACGCTTCTCCTTCCAATGTAACGCTCATCAATGAGCAATATCCAACCTCTTTTGTTGCTCTTTCTCCTGTATGTGTTATATCAAATGATGCTAATCCCTGTGTTGTCCTTCACTCAAGTGTTTCTGCCTTATTTCTACGTTATGTAGCAAGCATTATATCGAATGATGCTAATCCTTGCGTTGTCCTCCTTTGAACGGCCTTGAAATGCATTTGTGCAACCCTAATGGTGTTCACTTAACCATACCAACGCTTCTTGGATGATGAAATTCCTTGTCAATTGTGTTCTTAGTTGTACGATGGTGGCACTCTAGGTAATGTTCTTTGATAAAGTAGCAGCTCCTCTATGTTAACCTGGCGGTTCTTCCACTTCTATGTTCTTGGCAGAATGGTGGTGGCACTCTAGATATCCTTCTTTGATTATGGTGGCAGCTCTTCTATGTTGGCTTAGTGGTTCTTCCACTTGTTTGTTGGTTGCTGAGTCTTGGCAACGGTTAATATCGTCTTCTTGATGGCGCTCTTACATAAATGGCACTACTTTTGAGTGCTTAACTTGAATAGAACTTTGAGCTCCTTTGCTGTAATGTATTGCCAACTGTTGTATGTAGCCTTAGATAGACAATAGCTATTGCTTTCCCCCCTGTAGTTTCAGTTACACTAGCTTTCTTGAAATGGTAGCTTTCTTATCCAATGTGGTGGCTCCTCTTCTCTTCGCCAAGACTTGGTAATGGTGGTTTTCCTTCCACGACTCTCCTTGTCTCTATGCTTGGCGGTTTCTTCTTGGATAACTCCAAGCTTCTAGATAGTGCCAAAATTTGTGCCTTTCAAATAGAATGATACTTCTATTTTCTGTTGCAACTTATTTACTTTTCAAGGGATAGTAAGGATATGATTTCTTTCCTTATATTATTTCTAACTTCCCCTTTTCTTTGATGGAGGTTTTAATCCCTTGGAAATGCTATCTTCTCCTCCCTTGAAGATAAACTTGAGACCTTTCCTTTAGCAACTTTAAAACTTAAATGTGGTGCTTTTAAAGACTTAACAATAAGCTAATAGCAGCATTCAAATAATGAACCTTTTTGCACCAACATTGCATACCTTTTGGTCTCCTTTTCGTAGCTCGATTTGTTGGTGATTTGATTCATCTATTTGATGCGCAGATTTTGTGAAACTTGCTGCTTCAATTTCTATTACTTTGCTGCCCTCAACTAGTTAATCTTGCAGCTCTTCTTGTGGTCCAAATCAGCTTATAAACTCCTTCAATTAGCAGCTTTATAACTCCTTTAACTTGCTGCCCACTCTTGCTTTACATGCTTGAATCCTTCTCCTTTAGTTGCTGTCCTAAACTCTTCTACTCTGCAACTTCCAATGCTGCCTATTTCTCCTTCAACTGTGCTGTCGAAGAGTGTATTTTGCAGCTATAATGCTGTCTAATATGCTGCCTTCAACTTCTGAAATTTGCAGCACCTTTCCTTGACCAAATGCTGTCCAATCCTCCTTGCAAATCTGCTCTGAGTTTCTCCAAATTGCAGCTATCTTTTCTCCTTCTAATGCTGCCCAATATTGCAGTCCAAATCTCTTGATTAGCTGCTCTTAAAAACTTCGATTTCTTCTCCTATGCAAATTAGCCTTCTAGCCTTCAATGGCAATCTTCAAATTTCTTAAATTTGTGTCGTCTTCTACCTTCTTACTCCTCCTGAGCTCTTGTCGAAGTCCGACTTCAACCTTGGCCTATTTAGTTTGACCTCTTTCTCAAGAATCCGAATGTCTTGAGATCATCGGAAAAAATCTCCAAAAGTTGGCAAACTTCTTGCCAGACCCTTCTTCCTTTTGGTTTTGTTGTCGGATGGCGACAATTGTCCCAGAAGTCTTCTTTTCAAGATCTACTTCTTCTTGCAAGCAATCTTCTATGTTGAGCTATATCTTCAAATCTCCTTCAATGGCCACTTCTCCAACTTTCTCCAATAGGGCTTTTCTAGCCTTCTTTCTTCTTTCTCCTTCCAACTTTTCTTGAGACCTCTTCTCTTGGGTCTTCAATTTCTGCAGCTTCTCAAATCTTCAATAGGACTTTTCCTAGTCCTCTATCTTCAATCTTCAATCTTCCAAATCTGGAAGTTCTTCAACGGGACCTTTCTCTTGGGTCTCCTCCTTCTAGAGTTGTTTTCTTCTTTCTTGATGTCTTCAATCTTCAAGCTTCAATCTCCAATGAGGCCTTATTTCTTGGACCTCCTCCTTGATTTGTAATCTTCAATCTTCTATAAGGATTTTTAATCTTCAATGAGGACTTCCTTCTTAGTTCTTCTCAATCTTCAATCTTCTATGGAGATCTCTTTCTTGAGTCTCCTCAATCTTCTATCTGCAAATCTTGCAATGGGACCTTTTTCTGCCTCCAAACTCCTCAATCTTCAACTTGTTGCTTCAAGTACTGGATCAATTTCAAAGAAGATATTCTTCCTAGCTATTGTAGGAAACTTCTCAACTTTCTTTGAATCAACTCTTTTCTACAACAAAGTATTAGAAAACGATAATGGAAAATCTTTAAATCTAATGATAATGAACTTCACTAGTTGATTTGTCAAACTAGTGGAATCAATGTTGAGTCCTAATATTCACGAGTTTTTCCTGCAACTCTGTGGAAAGACTCTAGCCAATAGCAATTTCAGAAATTCTGAAAATGAAATCTCCTATCTCCTCTCAATTTCTCTTGTGGCTCTCTCTATTTCTTATCAATCTACCTTGTGCTCTGATACCATTGTTATCTTTTGATGATATATATTAAAGGAAATGCAACCACAAAGTATAAAATAAGCATTAACTATAAGATAAAGGCAATATACTAAGCATGCAAATAGTATGAGAAACTTCTGAAAATACTCATAAAATAGCCATTAATGAAAGCTCACGAAAATGGGATCTTCATACAAAATATGGAGACCTCAAATGCTCCATGCTCTACATTGTGACTAACTTGAGCATTACTCTAATGATCTCTTGCACTCGCTAACTCTATCTACCAATCTAACACCTATTTCTCTACTACAAAGGCCGATATATAATGGAGTATGACTCTTGGCCTTCCACCTTCCTATGACTCACTATATTCCTATTCTAGTCATATACACATGGACAACATGCACATTTACATCATTGCACATTCTAATAATACTTGTGCATTTATTACATTGCATTAAGTAAATACTCAAACACTAATCTAAGACAAACTCCTAATCTAAACATGTACCCATGATGGTACATTAGCATGTACCAAATAATGTAATATATTCCAACACATCTGTTTTGGCATATGCAATCCAAACAAAGTGAAAATATATTGGTAATTGGATTTATTGTCCAGTGGACAAAGATAAAGTTTTTGGTAAGTTTGAAGCCCTAAGTCAAGGTAGCATAATATTGGTGTTTGTTGCCACTTTTAACTACTCAATAGAAGGCATTTGTTGATACACCAATGATAATTGTTGTTACATGAGGGAACTTGCTTTTGATATTAAAGTTTTGTATTCACTTTAAACTCAGTTTCAGGATTAGCCTTGTAAACAGTTCCGTTGTCAACTCTAAAATTTGATACTATTGACACCAACAAAAACTTTGCCCAGGCCCGCCTTCTGCAATGATCTTGTTTCTCAACACAACCTCAATATGGTGATGGCACGTTAAATAAAATGTACTTATCCACAAAAGAAATATATAAAATAGCACAATAAATGATACATGATACTGCATCAAGCAAGAAAAATAAAATTTATTACATAAAAATTCAATAAAGTAGAAAGATGTGCTCCTTTCAAAACCCACTTTTAATTAAACTTTTTTACCGAACAAAAAAAATAAAGTAGAAATATGTGCTCACCAAATAGTTTCAAGCGAGTGGACTTGGCCCTCCACTTGAGTATACCACTTCCCATGGACTAATCCAATGGCAATGCTCAACACTCTCGCCTAGACACCCGGGACATGTCCCCTCTCTCTCTGGCTAGTTATTCCAGATAGCCATTACTTGGACATGCTGACTTGGATATGCTGACTCCAACTTGCTTGCTTGCCCTACATCAAGGAAGGCATCCTTTATATATAGGTTATTGTAGCTATTACAAGGATAGAAAGGAATCTATATGTGAACATATGGACAAAATAACGCTTGGCTCTAGATATCTCTTTTTTGGACCCTTCCTATGATATTTCAATGACTAGATTATATTTTTTTAAATATTCTTGAACGTTCCCAAAATTCCTTGGACTTCTAACTCTTCTCAAATGTTCTCATAAGATATGATCATACAATCAATTTTTCAAACACATATCATGCTATTTGACATAATATCCCGTTATTCTTTCATAAGCTTGTAACATGTGGATTAAAATACTTTGACAATGACACTTTCAGTTTTACTATTAACTTTTACTTCTGATTTTTAGTATTTCACGGTGACCCATCACGATCATTATAATCTAAGTGTATCTTGACCATTACAACATTGTCATTACGTTCCTTTTGTAATGTCATTATTCTTCAACAGGTGTTGTAAGCTTTTCATGAAAGCTTACCCATATCATACTTCACATATTCATTATTATATTATGAATATAAGCATGTTAAATTTTGATAATGACAATACCAGGAAACAATAGTTCCCCAATTTTTTGACCCAGACATTCAGTCAATTTGTTTATCTTTGATGAGTTTCTGAGGGATCAACAGCCTCTCATTGAAGCGTGATTCAGATTGAAGACTGGATCATATAGACAAGTCATTTTTGGATTTGACAAAACATTGGAAATTAAAGGGTTTTTACAGGAGTTGAAGAGCAAAGGGCATGATTTTGAACTTGCATGCCTCTCTCTCTTTCCACATCGTGAAAAGCATAATGCTGTTGCATTTTCCACCATTGGCAAGGTAGGAGTTTGAGAGATCTTGAGTTGCGTTAGCTGTTTTATGCTCTCATTGTGTTGGAGAGGCTTTGTTCATTACAGATATTGTACTCTCATTGTATTTACCCAATATAAGCTATTAACAGCATTTTCCTGTGGGTTTTCCCATGCAGGATTACAATATAAATCTTTGTGTACTACTATGATGATTATTCCTAGTGCCACTGCCAATATCTGTTTACCTTGTTGAAGTGTTTTAAGAGAAAGTTTCTGTTGTGTTTTTAATTGTTTTGAGCCATTAAGTAAAGCATATTGTGTTGTTTATATTTGTTGAGAAAAGATCTATGTAGTGAGCCATTTGAGGGCTGCAACAGATCAAAATTGGAGTTGCTCTTCAATTGCTATTCTGTAATTCTGCAAATAATTGTTTTTTTCTTTTGAAAATATTATCCAACCATATCCTCCCTTCGTTGTTTTTGTTTTTAAATGCAAGATCTTTTGCAAGATTTCAGGGTCAACATGTCCAAGAATGTGGAAAGAGGACATTCTCGAGCAAAATTATATTAGGATTAAATTCCAAGCTCTTTCCAGGTTGGTTACATGGCTTGTTGTCTGTTGTCTATAAGGAGATATCCAAAAGCATCATCCATGTATTATGTACTACTCACAATCATATAATAAAATGAATGATGTGGCCTATTGGTTATTTATCCATGTCAATATACATCATGTTTTTCATGGTAGACACTTTTATTAAATATCACTTATCTTGTTTGATAGTATTCCATTAAAGATCTCGAACAAGAGACTTGGTTATTTATCCATGTCAATACACATCATTCATGGTAGACTCTTATATTAAATATCAGTTATCACTTATATTGTTTGATAGAATTCCATTAAAGATTTCGAACAAGAGACTTGGAAAAATAAATAGATCAGAGAATATCTCATTAAATTATCCTAGAAGCCTTTAGAATAGACTACAAGAAATTCAATGACATTTTCTTAGTGGTCCTTATTCTTGACGATTAGCTCTTTGCAACAGAACAATATTATAACCTGACAATTTGGACATTGTAAACCAATCATTGCGTCCCAATTGTATTCCATGGTGTCTTATACAATGGTGATTATGATATAAAACAAAAATTCAATGCTAACTACCAAGAACACCCTTCATAATGTGAAAACGAGACTACTATGTCAAAATAAAGGGTTCCGTCACAAGGCAAACAGCTCCCTTCTGGGAACTCTAATGTATCACCTGTACCGTTTCACATCAACCTACAGTGCCTGGATACAAGACCTATTATTTGACTCATTCTCATTGATTCCCAATAAATAACTACTGTGCTAATCTTAAAGGTAAATGCATCAAGTAACTAGCAATTTTTTTGGAAGCTAGTTTTTGGCATTGGCTTGTGCTACATCATAAATCATGAAAGGTGGCTACTGCAGAAGACCATCAATATACTATCATAAACCCTAGCATTCTGCATGCAAAGAATAATTTGCAAATTTGTTACCAAGAATACATAATAGCTTGTATTACTAGAGGGAACATTTGAACCAAACCTGGACTCAGTATGTGGGATGTACGTTTGCATCCTGAGAAGTTTGTGGGAAGGTTATTTCTGTTAGAACGAAAATCTTTTGAGACACCCGATCATAACTGGATCCCATAGAAACATCAAGGCCAATATAAAGCAAGTATTTTCGAATCAACTCGTCAATTTCATTTCGTATAATGCTTGAATTTGTGTCCGTAAGTCGCACCTATAAACCCAATCTATAAGCCCAAAAAGATTCGAGAGCCACAACAGGCACTTCATACCTAACCCCATACCAGTAAACCTATGAAAAATTGTAATACATGTGAACAGGCAATGTGAAACATTTAAGATAGTGAAATGAATTTCTAAAACAATATTAATATCTAGAAATTCTTAAAAATGGTTGAACTTACCAAACAAAATAATATCATTATAATTAACAGACAAATCAAGAAAACTGTTCCCATCATCCAATAGCTAAAGCCTAACGTAATGAAACCCAACATTTTCCATGACACATTTTTGCTTGGTATGAAAGAAAACAAGTTTCAGATATATTTTGATACAGAAAGCAACCTTTGCGGAAAAGAGCAAATACCAACTTTGTTGCATTACCTCCAATTAAATTTGATTAAGTCACTATTTGATTAAGTCACTATCGACAGTTCAAAACAAAGGACTGGAATTGATCCTCCGTAATTGAACTTGGTTGAGACAATATCGACCGTTCAAAACAGAGAACTGGATTTGATCCTGCATAACGGCAGTGCAATTCTGCCAAGACTGCCCAATAACTCCTGCAATATAGATGGTCGTCTAAATCAAAATATGAAATTTGCCCGTTCTGCTCACTGCCCTTATAACCAGGACAAGAGGGCTTTGACCTGCAAAGACAAATATAATTCCAGAGATGCTGACAGAACAAATGAGCATGCTGCGCCGAGCAAAACTATGTTCCTTGCAGTCTCAACATAAATCTTGTCCTCCACCTCATAACATTCAGTCGATACACTCTATCCCCTTCTCCAGCCTTCCAGCATTTAGTGCAAAACATATCCCAAGTGTAACGCTGAGGCACCATCCTTTTGTTTATCATTTCTTCCAACAAGTGAAATGCACCTTTCAAATCCATGAGGCGACAAAAGGCCCGGATCAAAAAACTATACACGTCCGTTGCACCATCCCAACTCTCTGATCTCATCTCTTCCCACAATTTCCCACCCCTTCTCCAAATTGTTATGTAAATACGAATTTCCAGGAATTCATAAGTTTCGCTGGTCAACTGGCAACCGCTTAAATTCATCTCTCTTACAAGACGCAATGCAGCTAGCTCCTGCCTGTTGTTACAATAGAACTTGATAAAAGAAGCATACACTTGAACACGTAGCCTAAACCCTTCCCGCCTCATTTTGTCAAACAATTGACGGGCATGCTCCACCTTGCCCACACTACACAAAGACTGAACGAGAACAACATATGTTGCCTCGTCGGGTGCAACCGAACCGTGCTTTAGCATCGAATCATACACCTTTAAAGCCATTTCAACCTTGTTCGCCTTACAGAGCCCATGGATCAAAATATTGCAAGTAACAATATCAGGTTCACAACCAAGTTCTGGCATCTTTTTTAGAAATACGTTTGCCCTACCAAATTCGTTTGCCCTGCACATTGCATCCAAAACACTATTACATGCCACAACATCCACGAGCTTTAGGGCACTCATCCATCCGAACACTCTCAAAGCCCTATTCACCTCCCCCAGCTTGCACCAACCATCAATAATAATGCCAAAACTCATCTTATTGGGTTTCAATTTAAATTCCACACGCCTTAATATGGCCTCGGCCTGACCTGTTTCGCCTGATTGGCAGATAACGTGAAGAAATGTATTGAGGGCCGCCGTTTCTGGATTGCATCCGCACTTCTGCCTCATTTCAAAACCCCTAAACATCTGACATGCCTTTATGTTTTTTCCCTTCATTATCAGCGGTTCCGTCTGATTTTCATTAAGAAACCAGACAATTTTCTGCGATAACGGGTAGTCAAATGCGCCGGTTTCATGAAATACTGTCCACAATGTCCTGAATCCCTTGGACCAGGGCCGGAGTTGGGAATCTTCTGTGAAATTTCCGTCACTTGGGATATCCCAAACCGCCTCAAAATCGGCATTCCAGTCCAACAGAGAAACCCTCTCGCTGTTGGTTTTCTCCAACACGGAACCTGATTTTACCTTTTTTTTCCTAGTATTTTTAGAGATTGCTGGCTTTTCTGTCAAATGGCGCCTGCTTCTGTCTTCCTGGATCTGTTTTATCGCATTAGCGTTTGCAAATGCGTGTATTTTTCTTCTTAACCCTCTAGATCCAGATAAGAGATTCACACAACATCCTGGTACACGTTTCATTTCGTCTTCGTCCCACAAACCACGAGAGATTTTAGTAAAGAATAAACCTTAAACCCTTGGATGTCATGCCCATGGCTTTGTTAATGTCCCTAATAGGAGCCAGGAGTTTATCAAGTTTGCCTCTGGTCACATGCATGCCGTTGAACGACGAACGTTAAAGCCCATAACTCTATTTTGAAACGCTAAGTGGATAGTGATATCCAGGTGAGATATGTGGATTTAACAAAATTCTTTTGATGAATGAAAGATTTTAATTACCTGACCCAAATATGGTTTATGGGACCTCAAATATGGAAGTACAATTATTCAAATCATATCATATGATCTTTAATATCTTTGAGAAGGTTGTTCCTTCTCCTGCTGATTTGTGTTAGCAATTCTCCAACTTTTTTTATTTTACTCGTCTTCAAATAAATCTGTCATAAACTCGTTCCCAAGTGTTTCTTTGTATTTGTCATGGATATCTGAAAAACTCGGGCATTTATAGATGAAGTGTTCCTCTGTCTCTACTGTTGCATAGAGTACATATCCTTTCTTCCCATTGTTCTTTGGGTGTTGTCCATCTCCCTGTTTCACATCTAAGCCTATGAGAGCTAGTCCTTATCTGAGCAATGAGTATTTTTTCCTTTCACTTGATTTCAACGCCTATATACGCTTTTTCCTTGTGGTCATATGTTGGGTTAAAATTTGCAATATAATATTGTCTTTTCCTGCTTGCATTTTTCCACATTCCACTTCTGAACTTTTCATTCACATAATTTTTTGTCTTTGTTGACATTTGGGCATTCATTTATGTTGATTTCCCAACGTTTCATCCATTTCTGATTTTGTTTCATCCACGTATTCTTTCGCCTATGCAACTCTTCGTCCCTAGCTGCCCTAGGCCATCTATCATTTGTCATGTTTTCTGTTTTTTTCAAGTAACATAACGACTTGGTCATAGCAATTGCTTCTAAAGGGAGCATTCCAGTTTCAACTAGAATAATTTCATAAGGG
Organism: Wollemia nobilis; assembly: GCA_028583015.1. Lineage (NCBI taxonomy): Eukaryota > Viridiplantae > Streptophyta > Pinopsida > Araucariales > Araucariaceae > Wollemia > Wollemia nobilis. Next base: position 24,055,365 of record JAQPPZ010017235.1, read on the forward strand.
GTTGTGGCCTTAATTTTGAGAAAGTTTGTGATTAGATATTTTTGAATCCTTTCTATTTGCCTCCATTTTGCATTTGTTGTGCCACTAGCCCACACCTCGCAACCATACAATAGAACTAGTGTAACAAGTAGGCCAAATAAGACCTTGGTGGTCTTCCAGTCCCACAACTCGGCATTCCTACACCTGTTTTGAAGTGCATATAGTGCTCTCCAGCCACTATGAGTTATTTTCATCCTACATGTATTCCAATTAAGTTTGTCATGAAATTCTATGCCCAGGTATTTGTATTCTACCACTACATCAAGTGGTTCTCTTGCAAACTGAAATTTGAGTTGTTGCTTCTTTTTTGTTGAAAAAATCATAATTTTTGTTTTGCTCGTGTTCACCTGCATCCCAACTTCTTTACAAAAGAGTTATAGAGCTTGAAGGTGATCTTCTAGATCTTTGGTCGTTTTGGCCACAAGAATTACATCATCTGCATACATGAGGAGTTTTACCACATATTTGGCTAAATGCACACCCTCTCCCCTAAATTTGTTTATCCATTCTTCTAACTTGTCAATGTACAGCCCAAATAAGGTCAGAGATAGAGGGCAACCTTGTTTGACACCTATGTCATTACCAAAAAATTCAGATAACCCTTCCTGTGTTTTGATTCTAGCCTTTACATGCTCATATAGTATGTGAACTGCTGCCCTGTAGTGAATTGGAACCTCTAGCTCTTCCATTCTTCTCCATAATTTTTTCCTCGACACTGTGTCAAATGCCTTTTTGAAGTCTACAAAACAGCAAAAAGCCTCCTCTTTTTTGTCCCATATTTTTTCCACTGTATCTGAGCGTGATACAATGATCAATAGTTGAGTGCTTGGGCCTAAAACCCGCTTGCCCCTTTGCTCTCTTTCCCTTTTCTTCTGCCCATATGCTGATCCTATGCTCTATCATACTCCCAAACAACTTTGCAAAGAGAGGGTTGATCATGATAGTTCGATAGTTTGAGGGATTATTTACATCTCCACTTTTAAACAAAGGAATGGTCAAGCTAGTTGTCCACTCAATAGGGAAGCCATTTTGTATGACCTCATTGAAAATTTATTTGATTTGCGGTGCCAAGATATCTACCTCCGATTTTATATGCTCTGCTTGAAGATTGTCTATGTCACGGGCTTTACCAGTTGCTAACTTTTTTATCCCTTGAATAATGTCTTCAATTGTGAAAAGTTCTTTCTTGACAATGATAGTAGGGGGTGTCTCCTCGCTGGTTACTACGCCGATACGCTTGTTTTGAATACTCCAACCACTGATTAACTGTTACGTTATTTTCAGTTTGCATCATTTTCACGCTTAGTTCCTTCCAAAATTTCTTTGGTTCATGCTTTCCTAAATAAATCAATTCTTTCCTCCTTGTTCTAGTGTATTATTCTTTTTTTGCCCTTACCAGTTTCTCATATGTTTTTTTGTTTGCTCTTGTTTTACCCGTTGGTTCCTTTAGTAATCTTCACATTTTTTTGCAATCTTCATCGAACCATGGGTTGGTTGGGAAGCTATTCCTTTCTTTCTTTTTAGGTTTAGCTCTCTTGCATTTGTTTAGAGCTTCTTGAATAACGTGCATTAACCATTCACTCTTACTGTAATTTCTACTACTGTGATGTAGTTCTTCCCTTTTTTGTAACTTAATATTTAATACTACTCTAAAATTCTATCGATTTTCATCTGTTAAGAGAATGTTTCCCTTGTGAGGATATTTATTTTGATTGCCTTGCAAGTGTTTTTCCCTTGGTTTGTCTCCATGCATTCGAATTTTCATAACAATTGGGTTGTGATCTGACTTAAGTTCCACTGGAGAATCTTCCACTTCTAGCTCCTCTATTTTTGGTATGTAATTCTGTGAGCATATTACATAGTCCATTACACTTTGTCCCTTATATGTTTTGCATGTATACTTTCCTAAATTTTTCCATTTGTTCACCCCATTGCAAATAATCAAATTGTATATGCTGCAAAGACCTAACAACTCTTCTCCATATTGCATGATAGCCCCATGCTCATCTTCTGAAGTCCTGGCCCACTGTTGATTGCCCACTGTTGATTTTCCTCTTCTGGCATCCAAAGAGGATTAATCTCAATATCTTCGTTACCTTCTAGAATGTTAGCTTGCTTATTTGCTGTCCTTGCATTGAAATCTCCAATTAATATAATCTCCCCCAACTTACTGTATATTGAAATGTCTCTTTTTAGGGAGGAGTATGGGTATTCTTTGTTAAGGTCATGTTTCTTATAGAATTTAGACTTCTTGGGAGCAAAATAACATGCTGCTATGCTAATAACTGACTTATTTTCTAGGATCTTTATCCAGATGTACTATTTTTTTTCATCTTGTTTTTCAATTTTAATGACCCTATCTCATTCCTCTTTTATTAAAACCATAATACCCCCATGCCCTTTGCCATTTTCTGCTGCTTTATTCCATATTGCTATTTTTTTGTATCCCACAAATTTTGGAGTCCTACATCCATCGTGTTCATGTGTTTCTATCAATATGATTATATCTTTGTCTCTAGCAATGGGCCCTAACCCGGGTCCTCTTCTCCAAGGGAAACCTCTACAGTTCCAACTTACCATTGTAAGATGTTCCCGGGCGGGCCATACTTCCTATTTGTTTTGGATTTGTTTAGATGTGATGTATGCCTTTCCATTTCTTAAATATGTCTATTTCCCTTCATTCCTTGCTGCCCTCACCTTTTCCCATTCCTTATTTCTTTCTTCCTGTTGTAAAAATGTTAGGTCATCATCTAAATAAAATTGTGACCCTCTCAACATGCCTCTGTTTTTAAGTAACCTTATTTTATCCTCGTAGCTCATCAATGTGACCTGAATATGTCTATCTCTGCCTCCTTCTCTCAGCCTGCCAATTCTGCTTACTTTTTTTATCTAACCCTTCCATTGTAATCGATCTGACAAGAAGTCCCCGGTTAAACGATTTGTGTCTTCCCCGTCCCCATAATCTTTCAACCCTTTGATGATTATATTTGTTAACTTCTCATGTCTTTCTTTCTCTTCTAGTTATTTGAATTTTTACTTGCTTCTCTATCAACTCTTTTTGTTGATTGACTGGTTCTTTTACTACTTGAGACCATGTCTTTGCCTTTGCTAATTCATTTCGTAGCTCATTTTCTCTTGTTTCAATGTTTTGGAGTGTTTTCTCTACCTCTTTTATTTGATTTGCATTTGTTTTTTCCACCTCTATTGCATCATTGATTGGGGGATGGATGGCTTGTTTGAGGACATGTCATTCACGTTGACCCATGTTTGCAAGGTTTTGTAGCTTTGACACTTGCTCCTTGAGTTGGTTGTTTTCCTTTTCCAGCCTCCGAATGGTGTTCATAACCTCATCTGATTTAGTTTCTCTTAATTTCTCTCTCCTTTCCATGCTTTCAAGTTTCTCGAAGAGTGAGATGTTTATATTTTGAGAGTGGATTTAATAAAATTTCTTTGTGGTTGTTACTAGTTATTTTTATTTTTATTAAAAAACTTATTTTAATATTTTTGTTTAAAAAAAAATGTTTTTGGATTTTAATTTAAAAGATCCAACTTGTACTGACATCGTCTTGAGCATGTTTTACTCTAACATTTTTATTGGAACCCAAAACCCTTATAAAAAACATGTACTTTACCTTAACATTTTTATATAAGGCCCCAATACCCTCTTCAAAACCACATATTACCCTAATATTATAAACCACATATTACCCTAATATTTTAGTTTATAGTGGCAAAAGTCAAGACCCCTCCAAAACATATACTTTACCTTAACATTTTTATATAAGGCCCCAATACCCTCTTCAAAACCACATATTACCCTAATATTTTAGTTTATAGTGGCAAAAGTCAAGACCCCTCCAAAATAAATCGCTCTTTACCCAATATTTTGGTTTATCGTAATGGCTTCAGAAATTTGATTTGTATTAATTATGATTCTCTTATATAAAAAATAAATAAAATTATTAACCGAGGGGCGTTCCTACAATGGCAAACAGGGGTGGGAGGCAAAGAGGTCATACAATGGCAAACATTTAAACTAGCTTAGATATAAAGGATATATATCTGAAAAAGTCCGAGGATCACACCTCCAAGAAATGAGATAGGCGCCTCGAGATTATAACTCTCAGGCGTTTTTAGATATATATCCTTTATATCTAAGCTATTTGTGCTATAGGTTGGTTGTTTTTAGCTTTTGAAGATTCTATTTTACTTATTATAAAATTGTTATGATTTTAAATCATCTTTAAATAAGATAAAATTTTAATTATGTTTTTTTAAATAAATTATATGAAAATGAAATGACCTCACCCTTTAATTATATCGCAATTATATAGTAGCTTGATAATTATATATGTATTTTTTTATAAGAATTGAACTTGCTAATTACACATGTATTTTTAATAAAATTTGAACTTAAATAAAATTTTAATTTTAATTTTTTTTTAATTAAAAAATTATTTTAATTTGATTTTATTTTTTTATAAAAAAATATATTAAATTTTATTATAATTTTTTTAATTCTAATTTGATGAAATAATTTAAAATATAATGTTAAATTATAAATTTTCATTAATTACGGTGGGGTGCTTTTAAGAACTTCAATTTGATTCTCCTAATGGTTAATTTAAAATATTATTTTAAATTATAAATTTTTAAAATAAAATGTTTTGCATGTTTGATTAGTTACGGTGGATAGCTTTTTAAGAACCTCAATTTGATTCTCCTACTTCATGCTACTTAAAAGTGAGTAATTATTTGACATCTAGTGAGAGTGGGCAGAGATTATGGTAACAATTGCAAGTAAACAGTGATGGGTAGTTAGTAATATTTATGTACTAATATATATATATTAACTCATTAAAATATATTATATATATATATATATTTTTTTTTTTAATTGAGGTTTGTTTTTTTATTAAAAAATTTTGAAGTTTATTTTTTAGTTATTATATTATGCAGATTATATAAGTTGATTTTTAATTTAATTATTTTTTTAAAGTGTTAATTACATCATTAAGATATGTATTTATATGATGGTTAGAGTGAGAGTTGATATTATTTTTATAGTAATAAATTGTTTAATTATATATTTATATATATATTCAACAACTAATGATATTAAAATTGAGTTGTTTATTTCAAACTTTTTCAAAGTTTGATTTGTAATTTTATAAATGGAACCTTAAATATAATTTTAGAGGATTGTTATGATTTTTTTTGTTTAATTTCACTTATGTTTTTATAAAACTAGTTATTAGTGAAACGCTTAAACTTGCATCAAAACTGCTTTTTCATGTTCAAATGTACTCATGCAAGAAAACAATACATTATAGATAATTTATAAATAAATTGATTCAATATTCATAAAATCAAAAGATTACTAAAAAAACAATAATTTTCTACTAGACCAAACTAGTATCTATTCCTAATTTGGAGTAGCTAGTTTCCAAGCATGAAAAGTATATGAACTTGCTCAAATCCCCTAGGATAAAGACAATGCAAGTAAAATGTTGATATGTTTAGAAAGAATACACATATAATAGCAAATAATAGAGTGATTTAATGTGGGAAACCCTTCCCTAAAGAAAACCCATCAATGATTCATTCAAGCTTCTTATTCCATGTAAAAAAGAGATTACAAGAGTTATCACCATCAACTTAGTCATCACTAAGATGTATGATCACCATGTATTTTTTTTTAGCTTTACAAAATTCCTCTTGATGGTATCCTTGCTCTCTCATTGTTGGAAATGTCTTGCCCCTATTCCTGGATTTTCAAATCCTCTTTCTTCGTTTTAATCTTGGTCCAAATAAGCCTTTTGTTGATGTTGCTTGATTATTAAGGTCCTTTCAAGTGGAAATCTTGCATGGATATCCATTGTATTGAATATGTATCATGCTCCCCTACAAATATTCCTATTAATATTTGGCCAAATCAATTTTAGATAACCTTTCCATTGCAATTATCTCATCCTTTCTGGCTTGTTAGTGTGACTATTTTTAGATTTTTGAAGGTCCAAATAAATGATTTTGAGTTGAATCTAAGTAAACATCGTTGCAATGATGTTGAGAGACTTTACTAAAAAAATGTCTTATTTAATACTCTCAAGAAAGAGAAAATAAGACTATATAGTTGACTAAGTTTTGTTATTTTGACTACTTAAATGAATGTATTTTGACATAAAAATTATGCCACATATAAATCTGAGTTTTATTTTATCTTAAAATCATCCAATCTAAGATTTGGGTGGATTATGTAGAAAAAACTAATATTTTTTCAATTGCTTATATAGGATTGATATGAGCCCCACTTGTATTACATCATGACCACATAATGGTATTTTAACAACTTGGTTGTTATGCATGTATAACCTGGCAAGATTCAATCCTATATCTTTTCCTTGAAAGTTGACAAATTTGATAGATTGAGTTAATGTCACTTGATCAAATTTAAGGCTCACCCATGGGATTTAAACTTTGGTTTATGTTTAAAAAAAACACACCTATAAATTGACCTAAATCCTAATGGGCTAAACATACTAATAATTAGTCTTGGTTTTTTTTTTTTTTTTAGGGTTGGATGACATATTTTGAGCTCAAATTAATTGTGAGCATTATTCTTGATGCTAAGAACCTCACTCTAAATTTTCATTGAAATCCATCTTCATTTAAAAGAGTCATGGCAAAAATACGACATTGTCCTATTTTGGATGCTTGTTAGATCAACCTTGATCATTTTTCCTTAACATCACTTATACATACTCCCAAGTGACCTGTTATGGATAAAAGTTTAACATACAAGATAGGTGCTAAAGATACAAAAATGCAACACCAAACAATGCTAAATAAAGTGAATACAAAGAACCCATAATTACACAATAGATGATTTTATTATTATTCAGGGGAGCCTAAAAACTCCATTGTTACAATGTGGATCCTTGAATCCTTTTGATACATATTTACAAATGGCTAGGGTTCTTCGAAACCCTAGCAAACAAGGCTAGTGGTGTATTCAGGTGTGTCCTTACTCCCAATAGAATTGAGTGGGCTTCTTGATATTTGTTGCCAGGCCACTCCAGCTTAAACAATTGTCCAATGCTAATGTAGCACCTTCACATCTGCACACAATGACACAAAAAAAAAATTAGTAACATCTGTGAGGACTCCACAATGTGAGGCCCTCTATAAGAAATAGTAAAACCCTAACTATCTGCTACAAATGAAGTGAACAAAAATAAAAGTGTATAAAAAAAATAACAAACAAATGGATTTACCTTACGTACTTGATGTCTTCAGATGCGTGATGTTTGTTGTAGGGGAATGGTGTGACGATGCCCTAGCATCGCCCGAAGGTTAGGGGAACTTCAAATTTTTAACATAAAACACCTACGGGTGCAGGAAATGCCCATAGGCGCTTGGGATTGGCAGGGAGATGCCCAGAGGCATTTGGCGACTAGGGAGGAATTTTGCAAAAGCAAATCTGATGAGGGAAACAGATGACGATGGTTATGGAGGGGTTTACGATGAGTGAAGATGGAGGTAGAGGTACTCAAATACTCTAAAGCAACTTAGGGGATTTAAGAACTTGGGATCAATGCTCAGGCAACAAAAACACTTAGGAGTTGAGCCATCAAAATGACTTCTATTAATAATCCAACCTAGGACATACTTAGGGTTTCAATGACACTAATCATGTGGCTAAGATAAAAGCATATCGAAGGGTGGATATTAAATCTAGGGTGTGGCATGGATTGATATAAATGGATGGATAGGATTAAATGAAATCGGATGGCTAAGATTAATTCACTTATATAAATATATATTTATTAAATATATATTAAATATTAATATTATATATATATATAATAAATATGTATAAATATATGTAAATAATGGGTAAAAATGGTGGGAAGGCATGGATGGAGGACAAGTGGCTAGGTTGTGGTGTCTACAGATGCCCCTTTTTGTACTGTGTTGTGTGGAACACAATGTAGTGTAAAAATACGAGATACCTATTTTGGCTAGGTGCAGAAATAGTTTCTCTTGGGATGTGGAGCATGAGCTTGAAGATAAAAGAATAAAAGAATTTGAGTTTTGCATAGCTTACCCCCTCAATTGGTGAATGAGGTTGCGGATGAATCTCATAAGCCAATTGAAAAATATGTGCAAATGGAATGTGGATGATATGAATGATGTACAATGTGATACCGTTTTTGCCCTAACGATGGGAAGGTGCTACAACCCTAACATAGCCGACTATGTTAGGTTCCAATGGAGTTAAATAGTTTCACTATTTAAATAGGATGGATTTATTTTTATTAATCATCTCTTTAAAATTCTTTTATTCATCTGCATTCTGCATTATTGCCTTCACGGTGAGGGTGTGCCCACCTTGAGTGGCATTAAATTTAATTAATTCCGCATTCGCTATTTCTATCTCAAATTATTTTCCATTCGATAATTTCATTGTTCGTTGGAATCATTTACACACTGCATTAAGTATTCAGAGTAAGTGGTAGAAGGAGAGGAAGGAGTAAGTGTGCTCTTTCATGTGGTATCAGGTTCAGGCTTCGAGCGGGCATTGTGGTTTTCTCTTCTACCAACAAACGCAGTCTTAGGGTGAAACTCACGAACAACAACTAAAATCTGAAAAAAAAAATAGTAGCCTCACGGACAAACGCACATCATCGATGGTGATCGCTACACCGTGTTGCATACGTAGACCCTCTCACTTTATTCTGACCATTTTCAAGCCTCCAAACTGTGTCTGTTCATCGATGCAAAACTGCTTACCAGACGTCACCGAACAGAGCCCTGGCCGTAGGCGTGCCCCAAACGACAGCACAACAAACCTTGCGCGTTACCTTACGGTGCGTATTAGGTTTAACGAGCACACAAAATAGTGTGAAATCGCTTGAAACTGGAGGAAAACATAGCGCCATACCGGAATACAACCGTGGGCCAATCAGATGTGAAAATTAAATTCTCGGGCTAAGGTTTAAGGTATGTCAAAATTTTTATTTTCTTTCGTGTTGGGATATTTATCCCACATCAACTATGTGGAAGAAAAAGTGGCCTTTAAAACGTAAGCAGCGCATGTAGTTAAGTGTGACTACGGTCACACACAACTCTTCCTTCATGCGTAACGGTGCTTCTGTTCTTCGCCAAGTGTCATCCTTCCGTGTGTCCTTCCGTGTGGTCTTGCGGTCAAGTCAATTGCTCCACGTGTTCTTAAGTTTAGTTCTTCGTGTCGTCCTACAGTCATCATTGTATTCTATTGTTGTCGCGTCCTTCTAGCTATCCACAGTCCAGCTATCGCGTGTGGTCGGGTCCTGCATTCGTTGTTGTTATTCTGTGGTTGTCGCGTCCTTCCTAGTCCAGCTGTCACGTTTGGTCGGGTCCCTCCATCGTATCCAGTGCCATATCTCCTTCGTGTCATGTCAGTGGTGGTGTTTCCTTCATGTCGTGTCAGGCATGGTTTGTCGTATCCAGGTCCGGTCTCACTGTCACATCGAGTCATTCGAGTCCAGTTGTATCGTGGTCGTCTAGTGCCCGGTGTTGGGTTAGTAACTCAACATCTTCTATAGGCTCTCCCACCGCTACCGCTTACCTATTGGAAACTAGCCATTGGAGTTCGAATTCAAAGTAGTTGGAGCCATTCGCAATTGAAAATTTTGACTCAAATTCAAAACTAGCCGTTGGAAATACAAATTCAAATCCGCGTCGCAGTTGGAGCGACAGTTGAAGCGAAAAACCAACCAATTTTTTGTCGAAGTAACCAAAATATTTGGCAGCAATCAAAGGCAAAAATTTTAAGCAAGAACATATTAACCAGTGCATGAACATAAGTTGTATCAAAGGATCTGACGGACGATTAACAAGCTTGGAAACCCCCAACAATAATGCCAGAAGAGCTCGTCGAAGCCCAGGTACAAAAAATTCGCCTTCTCCATCCAAAATTGGTAGTTTTAATCCGAGTCATCCTGTGGTTAGCCCAATGGCATCCAATTCTTCTCCAGATTTAGCACAAGAAAATGTCACCCAAGTAGACAGTAATCATCCAGTGCTCAACGATCAATTATTAAAATATTTAATAGTAAATCTTCAAATGATGACCGCAAGTTTCAATGCATCTCAGAAACCATCCCAACCAAATCCGTCTAGCTCCAATCATTGGAGTACGGATGTCTACAATGATGACTACACACACCATCGAGGTCAAAATAGTCAATCCCTGACTCACAATGGTCACCAAAATAATGAGGATAGGGGTAATGAAGACAATGTTGAGCAACAAAGAGGGTTTTACAGACCCTATCAAAATAACAACCAGAGACAGAGAAGTAACGAGGAACAAGATAGAAATAATGTCCACCAACCAAGAGGTCCAGTGGGCGTCAATCATCCACGCATTGACATGCCTACATTTGAAGGCCAGGATCCACGTGGGTGGATTGCAAAAATGGAGGGCATCTTAGAATTTTACAAATTCCAGGGCATGGACAGGGTCCCTTTTACAACAACCAAATTTGGCACTGAAGCTTATCAATGGTTTACCTGGTATAAACGTGAAGAGCCCCAAGCTGCATTATATTGGGATACTTTCAAAAGAGCCTTTCTTCATAGATTTGACAAAGGTCCCACGGGTTCCTACACAGTACGATTATTGTCACTCAGGCAAACAGGATCAGTAGGGGCCTATATTTTTGAATTCACCAGTATGCTTTCCTATGCAGAAGACCTACCACAGGACGTGGTAGTAGCAACTTTTCAAAATGGATTAAAAGCACATATTAAAGTTGAGGTAGATCTACAAAATCCATCCAAGTTGGATGAGTGTATAAGAATTGCTGACTTAGCAGAAACCAAGGTGAACATAGGATCATCCACACGTCGTGATGCATATGGTCGACCTCCATTCCGCAACAACTCTTTTCACAGAAATGATCAACCGTCACGATATTTCTGTTACAAATGTCGTAGTCAACATCAAAAATATCAAGCATGTACACCACGACAAAATTTTCAAATTGAATATGCCGACCAGGAAGAAGAAATAGAGGAGTACGACGCACCTGAGGATCTCCCAGTTGAGGACCAAAATACACAAGATGAAGTTGTCGCTGAGGAGGATACCATGACTATTTCAGTACATGCTCTTATGGGGTTATCTTCTCACCACACAATCAAGGTGGCAGGTTTCATTCGAAAGCAGCGGGTGACAGTACTAATTGATTTCGGAAGTACTCACAACTTCATTGATGCAAGACTTGCAAGAACATTGGGTCTGCACGTCTTCTCTTCCAGTCAAGATCGGTTTCAAGTCCGAACGACGAGCAGGGAAGTTTCTCAATGTCTCGGTAAGACATCTTCTATTTCACTACAAATGGGTACGTATACTTGGCAAGGTCCTCTTTTTGTTATGGAATTAGGAAATTCAGAGGTTATTTTAGGTGTTGCATGGATGGAACAATTAGAAACCACCGTAGGTTTTAATCACAAACATCGCTTTGTGGAATGGCAAGCCAATGGGAGGACCATCCGTCTTCAAGGACTACCCACACCTCCATCAAAAGTTGTAAGCTCACATAGCATGGAAAAGTTGTTAAGAAAATATGGTGGGGGATTCATAGCCCGAATCAATTGCATTGAAAAAGTTGAACAAACTATGTCAAAACTTAAAGAGGAAGATCTTCAACACATTGTGTCTAACTATGAGGATGTTTTTCAAGAACCCACAGGCCTACCTCCCCAAAGATCTCATGACCATGCCATACATCTAGTTCCTGGTAGTCTTCCACCCAATGGTCGTCCTTATCGATATCCTCAACCCCAGAAAATAGAAATTGAGAAAATTGTTCAAGAACTTTTAGACCATGGTGTCATTCGTCATAGTACTAGTCCTTACTCCTCACCTGTCGTCTTAGCTCGTCGAAAAGACAATTCTTGGCGTATGTGTCCAGATTTTCGTCCTCTCAATAAAATCACAATCAAAGATAAGTTTCCTATTCCTGTCATTGATGATTTACTAGATGAGTTACATGGTGCCAAATTCTTCACCAAATTGGACTTACGTTCAGGGTTCCACCAAATCCGAGTTAGGGAAGAGGATATTCCCAAAACAACCTTTCGAACTCATGAAGGTCATTATGAATTTTTGGTCATGCCTTTTGGTCTCACTAATGCACCATCTACATTCCAAAGTCTCATGAACCAAGTGTTTCATCCATTCCTACGAAAATTTGTTCTAGTCTTCTTTGATGACATACTCATCTATAGCAAATCATGGAAAGATCATCTAGTACATGTGAACAGAGTTCTCTATATCCTACGCAAAGAAAAATTGTTTGTCAAGAGATCTAAATGCTCCTTTGGTGTTCAAGAAGTTGAGTACCTAGGTCATATAGTCTCTCACGAAGGTGTTAAGGTAGATCCCAATAAAATTAAGGCAATACAAGATTGGCCCTTGCCTAAAACCATCAAAAAACTTCATGGTTTTTTGGGTCTCACGGGATATTACCGCAAATTTGTGCGTGACTATGGTAAAATTGTGGGTCCTCTAACGGCTCTCACCAAGAAAGATGCTTTTCAATGGTCAGTAATAGCTACTAAAGCTTTCGAGGCTCTCAAAGAGGCCATGTGTACGACTCCAGTTTTGGCCACTCTAGATTTTCAAAAACCATTTGTCATTGAATGCGATGCTTCAGGAACAGGTATCGGTGCAGTACTAATGCAAGAGGGTCATCCCTTGGCGTTTGAAAGTAAACAACTGTCAGGGAAAAATTTGGGTAAATCCACCTACGAAAAAGAAATGTTGGCTATTTTACATGCAGTGGAAAAATGGAGACATTACTTAATCAATAGTCGTTTTATTATTAAAACCGATCACAGTAGTCTCAAGCATTTTTTAGAACAAAGGTTTTCTTATCCCGAACAAAATAAGTGGTTGACTAAATTATTGGGATACGATTTTGTGATTGAATATAAAAAAGGTAAAGAAAATGTGGCTGCGGACGCATTATCTAGAAAATACGAAGATGAAGTAGTTATTAATGCCATTTCAGGACCATGTTCATAGTGGGTGTCTCAGTTACACGAAGAATGGTTATCCAACAGTGAAACAACTCAAATAATTCAAGAGTTATCTATGGGTTCCTCTAAATACCCTCTTTTCGCTTATGATGGCCAAATATTACGTAAGAAGAATCGTATTTACATCCCTCATAATTCACCAATCACAGTACAGATTCTAGAAGAATCACATGCCTCTCCTTCAGCAGGACATTCCGGGTTTTTGAAAACCTACATGCGGGTTAAACAATCCTTTTGTTGGAAAGGATTAAAGGCTGAGGTTAAGCAATGGGTAGCTGAATGTGAAGTATGCCAACGCAATAAGGGGGAAACAGTCAAATCACCAGGATTACTTCAACCGTTGCCTATCCCGGATCGCCAGTGGGAACATATTTCCATGGATTTCATTGAAGGTCTTCCTAAGTCAGAAGGAAAAATAGTAATTTTCGTGGTAGTTGATCGCCTTTCCAAATATGCTCATTTTCAGGCTTTACAACATCCATTTTCAGCAAGCAAAGTGGCCAAGGTATTTATGGATTCAATTTTTAAATTACATGGTATGCCCAAAAATATTGTAAGTGATCGTGATCCCATATTTACCAGCAATTTTTGGAAAGAATTGTTTCGACTTAGTGGTACCAAATTAAGTATGTCTTCTGCATACCATCCACAAACAGATGGTCAAACAGAGGTAGTTAACAAATGTTTGGGTACCTACCTAAGATGTTTTGTTCAGGATAAACAATATCAATGGAGTCAATGGTTGTCATTGGCGGAATGGTGGTACAATACTTCTTATCATTCTTCCACTAAGATGTCTCCTTTTGAAGCATTATATGGAACAAAGCCACCAACAATTGTCGATTATGTACCAGGATCTTCCAAAGTGGCTCAAGTCGACGATTGGTTCCAAAAGCGACAAGCAATGTTCACTATATTAAAGGATAACTTGATACAAGCACAGAATCGTATGAAGCAACAACAAGACAAGCAACGATTAGAAAGAACATTCAACATTGGTGATATGGTGTTCCTACGTCTTCAACCATACAAGCAGCTATCATTAAAGCTCAAATCCAGTCAGAAGCTATCACCATGATTCTATGGTCCTTATAAAGTTGTGCGACGCATTGGCGAGGTAGCATATCAACTCGAGTTACCCCAATCCTCTCGCATACACCCAGTATTTCATGTCTCCTATCTAAAAAAGGTGATTGGCCAGAAGGTACACTCTCAGTCAGAATTACCAGTGTTGGATGAAGAAGGGTGTATCCATCTACAACCAGAAGAAGTGCTACAAACTAGATCATGCAGACTCAGATCTCATCACATCCAAGAGTTTCTCATCAAGTGGCAGGATTTACCTGAAGAAGATGCAACCTGGGAGGCTGAAAATATTTTCCAGTCATTCCCAGCTTTGAGGACAAAGCTTTTTGAGTAGGGGAGTCATGCTACAACCCTAACATAGCCGACTATGTTAGGTTCCAATGGAGTTAAATAGTTTCACTATTTAAATAGGATGGATTTATTTTTATTAATCATCTCTTTAAATTCTTTTATTCATCTGCATTCTGCATTATTGCCTTCACGGCGAGGGTGTGCCCACCTTGAGTGGCATTAAATTTAATTAATTTTGCATTCGCTATTTCTATCTCGAATTATTTTCCATTCGATAATTTCATTGTTCGTTGGAATCATTTACACACTGCATTAAGTATTCAGAGTAAGTGGTAGAAGGAGAGGAAGGAGTAAGTGTGCTCTTTCAGAAGGGGGGTGGTAAAAAATGTGAAATGATTGCATTTATTTTTGCCTCAACAGATGAAGGGTTTTGTGCAAAAAATGCATCTAGTTTTGCCCCAACAAATGAAGAGTTTTGTGAAAATGTGGTGTGATAATTGTGTTTATTTTTGCCCCAATAGATGAAGGGATTTGTGCAAAAAATACGTTTGTTTTTGCCCCAATAGATGAAGGGTTTTGTGAAAATGTGTGATGGAATAAAATGCGTCTATTTTTACCCCAATAGATGAAGGGATTTTGCCAAGTGCGAATGCCATGAGCATGTAATATGTATCCCATTGTGGGAAACTCAAAATCAAATGTGGATGCCCCAAATTTGGGGTGATTCGATGTTGTTGAAAATAGGTCTTCTAGCGTCATTGATATGCAATGATGAAAATGCAAAGATAAAAGTAGTCAACTTCGAAGGGTCAACTAGTGACTGTTAGATAATTTCTATGATCAAAACCAATCACCCTAGTTACAGCCAGTCGCCATGGTGACTATAAAAGAAATGTGTAATGATGAAGTGTGATTTTGTCCATGTGTTAAGCCCCATGAAATAGGCCATTAATGGCAGCTTTTGTGCAAATTGTTCTTGGTAAGGTTTCACTCAAAATGTGAAGTACCAAATATGATTATGATTTTGAACAAGGAGATAAGTGATGATTATCATGTCCAAGTGTCCTTATGGTAGGATCTTCATCTTACTGAATTGCATGGACCCGAATCATTGCAATCACCAAGTATATAGAAAAACCTACTATATATGTGATTCACTTGAATGATATTTGGACTTGGCAAATGTGCCAATGATGATGTCATGATATATGTATTATGAAAATGATGATGATCATTGTTTTATGAAGTTTTATACCCTTTTGGGGTGCTTTTGTAACTTGTTTGTTAATTTTGCAATATGTGGTCGCAAATGAAAATTATGTGTCCAAGTTGATTACAATATTCACAAAACCTGATGAAATGATGGAATAGATGCCTGGATGCAAGATGGAGTGATTTGGTGAAGGTAAACCACTGTTTTGTGAAGTTTTTCATTTTGTGCAATCTGATGCCAAATGCTCGTTGATGCTTTTGACCTGTTAAAATACCCGTTGGTGTTTGGGCGTTCCGCAAATGCCCATGGGTGCTTCAATGTGGTAGGAAACGTCCATGGGTGTCTCAAGGTGCCTGAAGCAGCTATAAATAGCTGCCAGGACGAGAAACAAACTCATTTGTGCATTTGAGATATTGAGAAGTTGTGTCTAGGAGAAGTGAGGGAAGTGAGGTGAAGCATTTGGAGAGAGGAAGATATGGCGATGGAGGGAGCGGGTGTGGAGGCTAGGGCTGTGTCTAGAGCGTGGTCTACTGAGGTAACTTCCCCTTTTTGTATTATGCAAAAATTTTGTGTTTTTGTGATTTTTTTTCAATTATTGACAAATATTTTGTGTTGTGTTGCAGCTTAGGATTTTAGAGGCTCAACATCGATTCTCACCTTACATCCCCGAGATGAGGAAGATGATATCAAATGAGCAGTGGGACCTTTTGAAGGAGGTGGGGCTAGCGGAGGTAGCCCGGGTGGATGTTGTGAGGGTGGATGAGGGGTACCTCTCTACCTTGGTGGAGAGGTGGGATGCAGATAGGGGGACATTTCAGCTCCCCATGGGAGAGGTGACCGTGATCTTGGAGGATGTATATTGCATCCTCAAGGTTTCGATGGAGGATCTCCGAGTTGAGGTCAAGCTCAACCGAAAGATAGAGATGATGAGGATGTTTAGGGATGCATGGCAAGGTGTAAAGGTGGAGAGTGGGGGCATACCGTATTTGTCCATGTACGTGGATAAGGAGTTGGACACCCTTCGAGCCTTGGTGATGTTCATGTTGGCCAATATTGTGGCCCCAAATAGCATCGAGTGTAGGTTCCCTTGGAACCTGATAGAGGTAGTGAACAATATGCTCACTAGGAGGTAGGTGTATGCGTGGGCTTCCGCTTTGTTGGTATAGGTGTACCGAGAGCTATATGAGGTGACGAGGTGAGGGAGGAAGGGATTGGGGTGCATCTTGCTACTATAATTCTAGGGATGGGAGCACTTCAACATTTCTTAATTGAAGGGTTTGTCGATAGGGGGCTTGGGTAGGGAGAAAACCTATACTAAGAGATGGGTATTGGCTAAGGAAGTCAACCATGTCGACCAGTGAGGAGAAGTCAATGGTACATGGAGCTATAAGCTAGACTAACATCCACCCAAGTGATATGGAGGTCATGGAGAGGTACCATGTGGACTAGCGATGGAGAGCATCTACGATGAGTGTGGTAGGGTAGGTGGTTGGTTGGGAGACATCAGAGTGAGGATGAGTATTTTCAGTTCTCACAAGTGCTTCGGTAGTTCGGGTTGAGGGAGGATATTCCAAATGACCCCATGTGATATAGGAGACATCAAGAGGAGGTAAATCTACCATGCGTGGAGCCATGGAGGGTGTCCTGTGTGGATGATGAGGAGGTGGACGTCCTAGATGTAGATGATGTTGGGTGATCGTAAAGTATGATGCATGCTTTGCATCATAGCCACCATGGGTACTTCCCCGAGGAGCAACTGATGCGGATGGTGATGACGAGGTCATGGATGGGGGGACCCGAGAGGCTAGGGATGAGGAGACCCAGGAGGCCCCCAAGCGATAGCAATGCCTTCGATCAGATAGTTGAAGTAGGAGGGCTAAGGGTGCTTCGTAGCAGGCTCCCGAGGATGGGGGATATGGTGGAGATGGGGAGGATGTAGATGAGGTTTTGGGTGGATCTCCAAATCAGAGTGAGGTAAATTGGGCGAGGTTGGAGTAGTGGTGACAAAGCGAGATGCAAGGATCACAAGGCTCTAGGTAGAACTAGCAAAGAGGGAGCGTCAACATCATGTCAATATATGACTTCACTCTCGATAGAGATATATCAAGGCATTGGAGGATAGGTTGATAGAATATCATATTCCACTTCCTGATTCTCCATCCTCGTCTATATCTAAGGGTGCTAGACATAGCGAGTCTACGCATAACTCTTGGTCTAGGGCTTCTACTAGGTCACAAGAGTCCTCTTGGAGTACATAGCTAGTGCTTAGATGCACTTTTGTATATGAGCCTCGATGCTCCATTGTATGTAGCCTTTTGGCATTCATTGATATATATATACATGGATTTTACCTTTTGTGTTATATGTTTTTGTGTGAATGCATTTGTGTAACGTGTTTTGTGTGATGCTTTTTATGCAATGCATGGTTATATGGATGATTAATGCATATGATGTGTTATGGATGATTAAAGCAAGGCAAAATGTATGGATGATTAATGCAAGTTATGACAATGTATGGATGATTAATGCAAGGCAAAATGTATGGATGTTCTAATGATAATTTATAGTTTAGATCTTGTTTGTCCATGTTTTAGCATTGTTGATTAATTAGGGACACCCAACTTGGTGGCAGATGGGATGGATGAATCATGAACTGATATGGATGTTGACATGGAAGAAGACATAGATGTTGATATGGAAGAAGACAAGGATGTTGATATGGAAGAAGAAATGGATGTTGATATGGAAGCTGATTGTTTTGCAAACTCAAACATCCTAGTAGCATCAAACGAACTCGCTCAAATTGCCTAATCTCTATAGGACCAAATGTGTGTGAAGTGAATTCATTTACCAAATCATGAGCATGGTAATAACTCGAGGTAATAAAGAACCAATGTGTGTGCAAGTGAGTTCATTAACTCATATTGAGTAAATTGGGTAAACCTGTTATGGATGAGACCAAGAAGCTAGCTTGTCCATATGAGCGGTCAAAGATCTCTTTAAAAGAGACGTGTCACCACACATGAGTGTACTCCATTGCTAGTCAAGCGTCTATAGCTCTGATGGAGGCTAACTCCATAGTCCATGATTTGTATTTTTGATCTCTTAAGTTTTAGGTATGACTACCTAACCATCTGACTTTAAATGTAGTACGATCCTTACAACCTAATGATCAGTGGTGTGTGGTGAAAAAGATTGAGTTTTTGTTAGGGATTTTTCGCTACTCTTTTTTTTTTTGGAATTGTGATAGTGGTGAGAACCACTATTTTTATGTATTATGTTGCATGATAGGACTAGAAAGGATGACCCTTTTCACTTTGAGGTTCATACCAAGTATGGTGTTATCCGTCTTTGACACAAGATGTTTTTAAGGTGTGAAGTTGTGTTTGGTTCAAGAATGTTTTGGAGTCAATTACCAAAAATCAAGATTTTTTTTTAGTATGGATGTGTAATAGTCCTAAATGGGACTTTGAAATGTATTTTGGAGGTTGCATAACACACTAGGAGTGGCTCAGTGATCGAAAACACCTAGGAATTTATGAAAATGTGGCTTTGCAAATGACAATTTTGGCTTGGTGGAGTGGTGTGGATAGTGTTTTGAAGACGCCATTTATTAAGGCAACATGACTTTTGTTGGACCAATTAAGATCTTGAACTTAATAAATGATCCCTATATGAAATGTGAAAATGTAGATGTAAATGCAATGTATGATATGCAATTTGTGAAATGCAATGTGATGTATGTGTGAATGCATTGTTTTTGAAATGTAGATGCAAGTGAAATGCAATGTTATGAATGAAGTACATGCATATGTTTTTGTGTATTAGCTATGTATATATACATATATAGAAATCAAATCATGCATAGAATACTCTCAAGTGTATAACATTAAGTGGTTTAGATTATTTTTCTCCCTCTAGACTAGCAAGTGTATAAGTACCGTTACCCACTTTTAGTAATGATGTATGGACCTAACCAATTAGCTGTGAATTTATCACGAAGATGTGGCAAGGCATTGGTATTTTATTGATTCTATTTAAGGACGATATCTCCTACTTGGAATTCATGTAGATGAACTTTGGCGTTGTAAGAACGCTTTAGGCGGTCTTGATAAACTCATAAATTCTCTAAAGCATTGACTCGCCTTTCATCAAGAAGTGTGCATTGGTCAAGACGTGTTTGTTTAACAGTATAGTCATCTATGAATTCTTGCAAATAAATTCTCGAGGGTATCTCGAGCTCAAGAGGCATGATTGCTTCAGCTACATAGACCAATGAAAATGGTGTTGCCCATGTAAGCGTGTGGATACTTGTTAGATAAGCCCATAATGCCAAGGGTATTTGTGTATGCCAATCTCTATGATTTTCTTTGACAAGTTTCTTGAGAATAGCAACTAAGGTATTATTGGAAGCTTAAGCTTGTCCATTAGCTTATGGGTAATAAGGAGTTGAGAAAATATGTTGAATGTTATTTTTATTGCAAAGTACTCAAACATCCTTGTTCTTGAAAGACTTGCCATTATCAGAGATGAGTTTTGAGGGGATACCAAAATGACAAATTATATGGTGAAGTATAAACTCCACAATTCTAGGTCCTATTGTGCTGGTTAGAGGAATTGCCTCAACCCACTTTGTGAAGTATTCGATGGCTGTGATGATGAATGTATGTTGTTCCGAGGAAGGAGGTAAAATTTTACCAATTAGATCTAGGTAGGGCCAAAGGCTTTAAATAGGTTGTAAAGCTTGTGATGGTACATGAGTTAAATTGGCATGTTCTTGACACTTTTTGCAATGTTTAACATATGTGCAATAATCACGTTCCATTGTGGGACAAAAATAACCCATGCGTAAAATACGCTTTACAATGGCCAATCCACTAAAATGACCACCACAAGTACCATCGTGGGCTTCATCTATGGCCCTTTATGCCTCACTAGACTCGAGCAAAGGAAGGAGGACTCCATCATAACCACATTTGTACAACACGTTCCCTAAGAGGATGAAGCAAACTACCTTTTGCTTGAATGTGCACTTGGCAGTTTGAGACATATTAGAGGGGAGTGTTCCAAACTTGAGAAAGGCTACTATTTGGCTTGACCAAGGCTCATATGTATCCAATTGGATAAAGCAAACATCCTTTTCATCCTTAGACTCAGCACAACCAATTGTAGATTTAGAGACTGTTGAAATGATAATGGGTTGTACCTCTCCAAAGGAGTCTTTTGGAATCAATGATCAAGAGAGGCCATTGCATCTATAAATCTATTAGTCGAACGTGGCAAACAATTAATTTCATACCAAACAAACTTAGAGAGCAATTTCATTGCTACTTCATGATAAAGCTTAATGGTAGATTCTTTGCATTGGTATTCTTCATTGATTTGTTTGACGACAAGTTGAGAATCATCGAATATCCTGATGCACTTAATGCTCATAACTATGGTTGAATGAAGACCTAAGATTAGGGCTTCATACTCTACGATATTATTTGTGCATCGAAAGTTGAGTTTGAATGATAAGGGGATAGGTACCCCCTGGGGTGTATAAAACATGACTCCAGCACCTTGACCTTTCATGCATTTAGAGCCAATAAAGAATAGTGTGATATCGACATCTTCCTTTAGAATGACATCTTCTTCTTGTTCGGTGACAACAAATACTGAATCATTTGGGAGGTCAATAATCAAAGGATGATCACTAGGTAGTGGAGCTTTCGCAAGTTGATCGACTATGACCTAATATTTAATGGATTTTTGGCTAATGAATTCCAAATTGAATTCAGTAAGGAGCATTATCCATTTAGCAGTGCGGGTGTTATTATAAGTGCGAGACATCATATAATATAGAGGATTTTCTCTAGCTATGACATAATTTGTATGGCTAATCATGTAATGCCAAAGTTTCTTAGTGGTAAAAACCACTTCTAAGCACAAATTTTCTACATAGGCTTTTTGACATTCATTTATCCAAGAGAATGACACCCCCTTTTGTAGTAGGTGATTGAATGACCTACATTTATTGCAAAGTTGCGCAATGAAGCGATAGATCGATTGGATATTTTCTTGTAAACTACGCAATTCCTTTAAGTTAGTTGGGGGAGGCATCTCCATCATGACCTTAATCTTGTTTGGGTCCACCTCAATGCCTCTTTTGGAGACAATGAATCTTAGAAGTTTGCCTGAGGTGACACCAAAGACATATTTCTTGGGATTCAACCTTACATTATGCTCTAGGAGTCAATCAAAATATTTTTCTAATACACCAATGTGCTCTTGTTGAGGTTTAGATTTGACCAAGAGATCATCCACATAGTCTTCGATAATCTTATGCATGTAGTCATGGAAAATGTATGTCATGACACATTGATAAGTGGAACCTGCATTTTTGAGGCCAAAGGACATCACCTTGTAACAAAAAGTTTTCCAAGGTGTAGTGAATGTTGTTTTAGGTTGGTCATCAGGATTTATTCGAATTTGGTTGTATCTTGAAAAACCGTCCATGAGTGAAAGCATTTCATGGCCAACGTAGGTATCAACAAGAGTATCAATGTTTGGAAGAGGAAAGTCATCCTTAGAACATGCTTTGTTAAGATCTCAGAAGTCAGTGTAAAATCGTATCACCCTGTTAGGCTTATGAATGGGTGCCATGTTTGAAAGCCACTACGGGTAGTCGATAGAAACTATAAAGTTCACGTCTAAGATTTGTTGAAGCTCTATTTTTACCAATAGGGCCACGATAGGATGCATTTTTCTAAGTTTTTGTTTAATCGACTTAACATCGGGATGTAATGTGAGATTATAGACCACCAAAATAGGGTCAAGATCAGGCATGTCCTTGTAAGACCATGCAAAAATGTTCTTCTTCTTCTTGAGGAGAGCAATTAATTGCTCTTGTTTATCGAGTGATAAAATTTTGCCAAGCTTGATAATTTAGGGATTGTCCTTGTATGAACTAAGGTCCACATCGATAGTATCTTCAATAGACATATGAGAACTGTTGGTGATCAAATTTGCCCAGGAAAGGATTTGGGAAAGTGTACGCGCCCTAGACCTGGACCAACATTGAAAGGCCGAAGGGAAGAGATGCCCCTCGTGCCAATCTCCGGAGAAAGGCCGGCTCCTATACTAAACTACTTCGGTGTTTTAAGATAAGGGTGCAGGAAAGAAATAAATAGAGTAAGGGTGCAAGAAGGAAATAAAAAGGTGTAAGGGAAGAGATGTTGATAATTTAAAGTGGGAAAGAACCAGAAGCACGATCGCTGGCCAATAGCTTGAAACAGCAGCAAGAAACACCAAGAATAAAATGAAAAGAACACGATATTAGCCTTCCTATGTATCCTCTGGACGAGTTCCAGGATTACCCTCCCCTTTCATCGAAATTTAGAGTTCAGAGTTACGACGATTAGGACAAAGTGAATATAACAGAAACACGATCCACAGGCGGCATACAAGAAAACTAATACAACGTTTTCCTCTCCTATGTATCCTTCGGGAAAATTTTAGGGTTTCATCCCCAATCGCACACCTAAATCCAGAATGCAGAATTACAATATGCAAATGAAGAAAGAGATAAAAGAAATAAACACAGAAGGCAGCATACAAGAGAGAAATTAGGCTCAAAGCTCTTTAGTATTAATCGCAGGGATTCAAGTTACAGCAGCTTTCTTAGCAGAAAGTTCCCCCCATTTTTTCATTACAATGCCTGGGTTTTTATAGAGGACCCGACCCTCTGAGCCATCAATGCACAAAATGGAGGAGTACATCCTCGAAAACCTGAGAAGTCGGCTCCTCGCGGCTCTCGTGACTGAGCTCTCAAATATTTTACCAAAACTAGCAACTGCGACCGGGTCAGCTAGGGAAACATGCATTAATGAGCCGCCTGAACGTCCTTGGCCTCTGGGTGCAGTGCTCGAGTGGCCGCCATGCTCGTCGGGCTCTCCTTTAGGAACTGATACCTCATTTCCAATTGCCAAAAATGAGCAACGAGTTTACCGGGCACGTAAAAATGCATTTATGAGGCACTTGATTGCCTCGGAAAAATACTCGGCTTGGAGTGTGTGCCCTTGAAGCGCTTCGCTAGATTTTCGTTCGCAACTCCGCTTCGCAATGGATTTGAGCCGAAGCAGATCTTCCTTCTTGGTTTGCACTTCGCATGGTGGAGCTTCGCAAGACAGCTTCGGGGTGCCGAGTGCCGAAGCAGGTATTCCTCCTCAAGGTGGGGCTCTTCATTTCTCGTTGCTTCGTTGGAGAGACGTGTCAAAACTGCTTCATCAAGGTTCTCCACCCAAAGTGGATGCTTCACTGGTGAGTCTTCAAAATGCTTCGTCGTGATCCTCCCTCAAAACTGTGGTTCGGGGGATTTTCGGCCGAAGCGCATTCTTGCCTTCAAAAAATGTTTCGTTCTTTACGGCCGCTACCGCTTCGGGTGAAAGTGCTTCGCACGAAAGCTAGCCGAAGCAGATGCTTCGCGACAACTTTCGATGAAGTAGAAATGGTTCGCTGGTGGGGAGGCCCGAAGTGGGTGCTTCGACGGTTTTTTGGCGAAGTACTTTTCAATGTTTGCGCTCTTTCAACTTTTGCTTCGCAAGATTTTCGCCCGAAGCAGCTGCTTGAAATGCTTCGGGTCCGAAGTAGTTTTCTCGCCTTAGCAAACTCGGACCGTGATCTAGACTTTCCTTCTTCGACGAAGTTGTTCTTTTGGACTGCTCGAATGCCGCTTCGCAAAACTTTTGCCCGAAGTAGCTGCTTGAAATGCTTCGGGTGCGAAGCTCTTTTCATCCCCTACTTCTTTCTTTTGGCGAAGCTATCTTCCTTTTCCTGCGAAGCTTTTTTCCTTAGCCTGCTCAGTAGCGAAGCTCTTTCATCTTCATTCTATGTACAAGGGGGATGGCGATGAAAGCCAAAATTGCTGCAACTTACAAATATTTTCAAAAACAACAAAAAGAAATACTTTACAAAAGGAAACACTTTACAAAGTTTTTTGATTTTTTTCTACCCCTCTATGCAATGTGACAAAATTGTCAACATTCTTGGCGGCTCGTGGGGCAACGAGCTCGTCTCGGTGGAAGAACCCTCAGCTTTGATCCGTTGGGCCAGAGTTACCTCCAGACCCTTCTCCTTTTTCTCCTTTCGGGGGTGCTTCCACGACTTCTTCTTCTTCTTCTTCTTCTGCCTCTCCTTCTTCTTCTTCCTCCTCTAGCGAGGCTTCCTATTGCGGCGATGGGAGAAGGTGATCGCGGATGCGTTCCATGGTTCGGCGAACATGAGCCCAGGCACCTTTCGAGAAAGGCTCTCGGTCTTGTAGCGCTTTTACCAAAACATGGAACCGATCTATTTGCCCTATGTCGGCATGTTTGGCTCTCGTGCTTAGATCGTTGAGGCAGGCCACGATCTTGCAATGTTTCAGAATAAAATCTGTGACTTGTCCTTCTGTAATTGGCTCTTCCCAGCCATCTATCTCTGAGACATCACCTTCAAAATGTAGCCAAGCCGGCTTGAGCTCTTCCTTAGTCAAAAGGTTCCCATCCTCATTCGTGAAACTTGGGAAACCTAAGGAAGAGAGATCTTGGAAGTAGCCCAGTGATGTGCGTTGCTCGTGCTCAAATACATCCAGGAGGTCCTTCGCCTTCTGTGCCTTCCTCACCTTGGAGAAGAAAGCATGGACCGTGGCTTGAGCTGTAGACCAATCTCTGGCGGTTCGGCTCATCGCGGTGACCTGCAGGTCCTGATATTTGACACTTTGGACCTCAAAAGCCAGTTTGAGTCACCTTCTGATTTTTTGGATGACCTCATCTACTATTGGCCCTTCTTGAGAAGCGGCATACTGGGCTTCGATAATGTAGGTCAAAATTGACAGGGCACTGGAGGCCCGAGATCTGAAGTTCTTGAGCAAGTGTGAGCGAATTTCTTTTATTCGGCCCCTATCAAACAACTCCAGACTTTCTTTCTCGTACAACTGCTGCTGCATCTCCAGGATTTTGCTTTCAAATTCTTTGGCCTTCAGATCAGCTTTGGCCTGTATCTGGCTCTGGGTTTTAGTTGCACTCTGCAGTTGTCTTACTTGTTGTTTCAGGGCGACTACTTCCTTCTTCATCTGCTCACACTGCTTTTTTGAGTCCTCCAGCTTGGAGCGGATCCTGGCTAGCTCCTCTTCCAACTTGATGTTGGCGCTCTCAACTTCAAATCTGCACTGGTTGGCAATGTTCGCATGCGCTCGAAAAGTTTCAATTCTGACATGCATGGATGCAGATTCATTATCTACATTTAGGTGCTCCAGGTCCTTAGTCTTCTCCTGATAATCATAATCTACTGGAGTCATCTCGTCCAGAGGTTTCTGGACCTTGGGGACCTTTTTCACCTTATGCAGCTTTCCGCCCTTCAGGTCAAAAATGGCGCATTTTTCTACTTCGGCCAGAGAGCGCCCTCTCTTTTTCCTCGCCTCCTTCAACATCTTTTCGGTGTTCTATCGGGCTTGGAGTAGCTTCTCGGCTAGAGGGCATTCCTTAATCAAGGACAACTCTGATTCAAATGAGGCTGGATCTCCAACCAAAGGGGTGAACAAATATAAGGAATGAATGGGGGATGCCTCACCAGTAGGTTCGACGATGGGTGTGATGGGAGCTTCGATGAAAGGAACGATGTCGTGTGTAACAGGGGAACAAGGAACGGGGTTCGGCATTGGGGTACTATCTTCACCCTGACTGAGAACCAAGGGAATGGTGGCATGGGCAGGCGAAGTAGTATCAACAGACTTGTCCCAGCCAGACGACTCGAATGGAGTGGGGCTAACGGGATCACGAGGCAAACTTGAGGTGGCGAGGGGCAACACGCGAGAGGGTGATTGACCTTGCGGGGGAGAGAGAGACTGCTGGGGACTCACGATCGGGACCATGGTGGACATGCCTTGAGAAACCAGGGCAAAGGGTGGAGAGTGCGTACCTTCGTGCCCACCTGGCAGAGCAGTAGTAGTGACTTCCTGTGTGACCGGCTCTTGCTCCTTTTGAACTTCGGTACTTGCGACCTCTACGACTTCTTCTTCGGGGACCCCTTCTTGTTGGAGGAGTTCCTCCACATCGATGACATCCACGTCCGGGGTTGCTTCAGCTCTTGGTGACGTCGTCCCTTCGATATTTGCTTCGGTTGGGCCGGTCGCAGGTTGTCCGACAGAGACACTTGGGAGCTTCGTGCGGGGTCGCTTCGGGTGGGTCGGAGGCACTTGAGCTTGCTCCTGCCTCTTTCTTTTCTTCTTCTTTGATGATTGCGTCGACCCCTCGGCACTTGTGTCGTGGCTTTCCATCGCTCCTGAGGCGGTTCTTGTGGTGTAGCTTCTGCCTCTTCCTCTTCTTCCACTTTCGAAGCATCATCATCTCTCCTTGGGCTTTCGCCCGAACCTGGGACACTTGGGGGAATGAAGTCGGCGAAGGAGGTGGGCTTCCAAGTCCCAGCATTGGCTTCGTAAACAACCGCGAAGTCCTTATCCATCTCCAAGAGTCCATATGATTTCATCTTTTGTCGATGAACTCTCATTTTCCACCATTCTTTTAATTGTTCTACGCCCCAATCTTTCAATTCCTCCCTCAGATCGTCTTTCATATTCCTCCAAAAAGTGGAGTCTGGGGTTGGGAAAGGATGTTGAACAGGATCAAACTCAACTTCCATAGGGTAGAACTCATGCCAGGGAGGCAAGGTCTTCATCCTTTCTAAATGCCACTCCAGATCCTTCCCATTGGGATTATTTCTTTGCTCCATGATTTTTGGGTGGGGGCAGACATGAAAATTCTTGAATCTGAGGTGGTCCCTCATCACTCCCAAGGGATCGTAGAGCCACCTTTGAGGAATCTAGAGTAGACCAAAGCTGGCAAGCTTCTCCTCCAGGAAAACATGTTGCTTTAGGGCAAACACCTCTATTACCCCCATTTTGAAGGGGAAGTCGCAAGTGTGTGCCCATTTTCGACCGTGGTCATAGATGGCATTTGTTGCGTCGCTCTACCGAGCGACCTCTAATGCGAACTGGTACTCGAAGGGGTAGACAAGAAGCAGGAAGGGCTTCCCCGTGAAGCCGAATAGGTGAATCACAAGTCCTTATGTCAGTTGAAAGATGTCTCCCTTCTTCTCCATTACCACTTTGTCTCTCAAACTGAGGGGCACCCGAGGGCAAGAACCCTTCAACAAATGAATAGCAGGTCCCAAGAATTGTTGATTAAAAGAATAATATGACTTCGTCCTCAATAGGAGGGGAGTCCACTGGTACACAGGCAGAGGATTTCCATCCTTGCCGCTCGAAGAAATGGCAATATGGGGAAAATTCTTATGTACATGGTAGAAAAATAACCAAACAAGGAAAGAGCAGGGTGCGAAGTACTGGCCCGTCCCAGAATTCTTCATGCTGGTAAGCCGTGTGTGCAAGGTTCGGGCCACCCATTCTACCCAATCGAAGAAGACTGGGTTGGTGTTCGGCCTTGAAGCATCAAGGGCATAAAATTCCCCTCTCGAAATACATTCGGCCAAAGACACCTGCCAGGGGTGCACCGAAGCATCGGTTGACAGACCCGCTACCCATGCAATGATGGAGAAGATGTCCATGCTCTTGAAATCTGTCAGGGGGAGGGGCATCTGGGGCAGCTTGCCTGAAGGGAGCCCATTCTTGAGGTTCTCTCTTAGAAATTTCAAAATATAGGTGGAGGTAGTGAACCTCTCCATTTGTTCGCTCAGGATGACATTGCGAACCGAATAGCCCTTAGGCGGCCCTTGCTGCGGCGCGAAGGCTGCTTGCACATCTTATTTTAAAATTGAAAACAATTTATGGCCCACGACATCCAACACTTGTCTGGAGGAGGGCTGGTAGTTCTGCATGATGGCACAGATTAACTCGGGACAATGGTGAGCGGGCGGGGTCAGATACCAGTAAATCTGAGAATAATATGCGGCAGCCCTCTTGTTCTCCGGGGAGAGTCTGCTTGTCATAAACTCGATAGTGTGTCGGAGCTCGGCCACACTCTTTGAGAGTTCAGTGTCCCAAATTTTCTCCCACCCATCAATTGGTGGTTCTTCAAGTTGTTCTTCTTCAGAATCCTCTCCTTCTTCCACCGGCTGCTTTTCTGGGTGGGGGTTGAGATTGATCTTCTTAGGTCTATGTTTTTGCTCTTCTTTGCCCTTCTTCGGGGCTGCTACCTCAGGCTCCTTCCCCTTCTCCTTAGAGTTCTTCTTTCCCATTGTGAATATTCATGATAGTAGAGTTCATGGTGCAGAAGACTTCGACGCGAAGGACTTTGATGCAAAGGGCAGAGGAATGCAGGCTATCAACGGGAGCTCTCAATATTTGTATTAACAGTTGGTGAACACCCCTCTCACCACTAAGCCTCATGTTTTATAGCCTTAAAAGGCAACTACCTTAATTTATGGCACCTACCATAATTAAATTTACAACTCGGACGGGGAAGGTTGCCGTAACTTTTGATTGGCTTTACGACGGCATGGTACGCGGGCCCATGCGCTTCGATGATTATGCTCGGCATCGGAAACTTAACCTTCTGCCACCTCGTACCTAGGAGCGAGATTTTCTCATAACCGAATCCTCTCGGGATGTGCCCCGCCACCCTTGCATTAAAATCACTTGCTGCGGACATTTCCCTAGGTTGTCGTTGGCACGTCCCTCTAGGCACATTT
This sequence comes from Wollemia nobilis, assembly GCA_028583015.1. Classification (NCBI taxonomy): domain Eukaryota; kingdom Viridiplantae; phylum Streptophyta; class Pinopsida; order Araucariales; family Araucariaceae; genus Wollemia; species Wollemia nobilis. The sequence continues at coordinate 24,084,751 of JAQPPZ010017235.1, forward strand.
TAAATGCTCCCGCCTCGCATGTTTGTTGAATTGGCGAAGTTAAAATTGATGTTGAAGATGCTTCGCAGTGAACCTCCGGTGTGAGCTCATTTTTTATGCTTCGGGCCCGAAGTAATTTTACTTCGCCACATCGCTGCTTGCTTTGCGGAAGGTTAGCCCCCCCGAAGCTCGTTTTCTTTGAAAAATGCTTCGCTAGACTTTCCTTCAAAAACTGCTTCGCTCAAACTTCTTTTGCGAAGCATTTCTTAAGCCTTCATTTCTTTTGATGACTCCTTCGGTTTTTCGAGGACCTTTTCGAAGCCAAAGTGCTTCACTGTGAAGCATCTCGCATCAGTTGCTTCGCACCAAAACTTCTCGAAGGAGATTTCGGCTAGGCTTAGCGAAGCTGGAGTTTGTCGCTGTGACACTTAACCTCTCGGAGATCTTGAAGCAGGGTATATATACAGGAATGAAAAACTACATACAAAAGTAAAATTTGAACATCTTTTTTTTTTTTTGCTACATATTTAGTGATGAAAAGTCTTCAAATGAAGACCATTGACAGAAATCGGCAATACCTGGCCATCTGCATCCTTGAGGATGAAAGAATTGGCTGAATTTACCTTCACGATTTCGAATGGTCCATCCCAGAAAGCGTCCAATTTGTCATGATTCCCAGGCTTGGCCTTCCAAGAATCCCACTTCCATACTAGATCTCCCACTTTGAAAGTGCGGTCGGAGGACTTCTTCTTGAACCAGTCTCGGGTGATCTGAGCATGCTTAGCGAAGCTCTGGTAAGCCTTCTCATGATCTTCCTCTAGCTATAGAAGCTGAGCCAACCTATTTTCCATAGGATTAACTTCCTCTTCATCGTCCAACAGCTGCAATGCAGGGATCTCTACATGAGTTGGTAGGATGGCCTCCTTGCCATACACCAGGGCGTAAGGTGATGTCTTGATTGACTTCTTGATAGAAATTTGATCGGCCCACAAGGCTCGATCTAGAAGGAGGTGCCAAGTTCTTTTATTATCCTCCATGAGCTTTCTTAGCACCCTTAACAGAGTCTTGTTGGTAGATTCCACCAATCCGTTACCCTATGGATAGTAATTAGAGGAGACTTTATGATATATCCCATATTTGTAGAGGAACTCATTGATTTTGGTGCCTAAAAACCTAGGACCATTATCCATAACGATTGCTTCTGGGATGCCGAACCGGGTGATCAATCCTTCAAGGAAGGCGATGACGGTCTCCTGATCGGCATGCTTCATGGGAACTGCTTCGGCCCATCTGGTGAAGTAGTCGATCGTGGTCAGGATGAACTTATGCCCAGCGAAAGAGTTCGGTGATATAACCCCTATGAAATCCAACCCCCATTGTTGAAAGGGCGTTTCTACTTGTATCGGTCGGAGAGGCATAGGAGCACTTCTACTTCGGTCGATGAACTTCTGACATTGCTCACATCGATGATAGACCGCAAAGGCATCGACGAAGAGTGTAGGCCAATAATAACCAGCTTTGATTATCTTCAATGTCATTGCTCTTCCTACGAAGTGACCTCCAGACAACCCTGAATGAAATTCTCCCAGGACTCTCTTCTTATCGTCTTCCTTTATGCACCTGAGGAGAACGCCATCAATGTTCTTGAAAAATAGGCCTTCGGGGCGCAGTGTGTATCGGAGGGACCGCATCCTGAAATGCCTCCGTTGCGAAGCATTTAGATGTGAAGGACATCTACCGGTGTTGAAATATTCAACTATCTCACTGACCCAGTCCTTCTCGTCCTCTTCTTGGTTTGCGAAGCATCCTTCTGCTAGCGAGTCATCCCACTGACAAGTTGTCACTTCGACCGCTACGCTCTTCGCCAGTTCTTGACACAATGCATGACCGCGAACCAATTTTGTGGGCCTAATCTCGATGTCGAACTCTTGTATCTTGCTGACCCAACCGGCTCTTTTGCTACCCAATTCTCCTTGGATAATGAAGTTGCGCACATCGGGGTGAATGACAAAGACTGTAACCCGACTTTGGGAAATGAATTGCTTGAATTTCCTAAGAGACTTCATTACTCCATGCACCTGCCTTTCTATGAAATTGTATTTTTCTTCATGGGGGTTTATCACTTGACTTAGAAACGCGATGGGGCGCTCTTCGCCATCTTCCCCTTTTGTGTCAGGACTGCAGCATAGCTCTCGGGTTCTCCTATGGCATATAGGATGAAATCCCGATTGTAGTCAGGGTTGGTCAGGACCGGCGCCTGAGCGATTCGGGCCTTGATCTCTTCAAATGCTTCTTTTCTTTCCTCCGTCCAGATGAATTCGATGCCCTTCTTCAAAAGTTTGGACATCGGTTTGATGACCTGGGCGAAATCTGGAACAAACTTCCTCACGAAGTTGATCTGGCCAAAAAAGGATTGAAGTCCTTTCTTGTTCACTAGGAGTGGGAGCTTCAATAGAGCCTCAGCTCTATCAGGATCTACAATGAGACCCTTCTCTGATATCACATGCCCCAATAACTTCCCTTCGCTGACCGCGAATATGGACTTCTTTGGATTGATTGAAATGCCAAACTCTCGACATTTTTTGAATACCTATTGTAGATGAAAAGGATGATCCTCCCTTCTTCGGGAGAAGACGGTCATGTCATCCAGATAGATAACAATAACCTTATTCAAGAGTTCGCCAAAAGCTAGATCCATGGCCCTCTGAAAAGTGGCCCCCGCATTCGAAAGGCCGAATGGCATTCGTTGGTAAGCAAATGTTCCCCACTTGGTCGTGAATGCGGTTTTATGCTGGTCCTCATCCCTAACCCAGATCTGATTGTACCCTGAGAAGCCATCGAGTAGGGAGAAGCGCTGAGCCCCAGCCACTGAGTGCAAGATCTGATCTATCTGTGGGAGAGGGTAGTGATCTTTGAGAGAAGCCTGGTTCAGGTTGCGAAAGTCCATGCATAGTCGTATATCTCCATTCTTCTTTCTAACAGGGACTAGATTCGCCACCCAAGAGGAATGCTTAATGGGATAAATTATCTTTGCCTCGAGCATCTTCAGGAGTTCGGCTTTCATCAGGACCTCGATCTTCGGATTTACAGGCCTTTGCTTTTGTCGGAAGGGTTTGATCCCCTCCTACAATTCAATTGTATGTTGGATCAGTTGTCGATCATATCCCTTTAGGTCTTGATAAGACCAAGCCACGATGTCGGGATACCTTCTGCATAGAGATCGGATCTGTTCTAGCTCCTCCGAAGTGCAATCTGTTCCAACTTTTATTGCTTTTCCAGGTTCAAGTTCCAAATCTTGATACTGCTTTGCATTAACCTTGATCCTATGAGAAACTGCTCGATCATTCTGGTCAAAGAGGCTCTCAAGAGTAATTAATCCCTTGGGAACATGATTATTCTTCAATTGAACTAGCCCTTCATATTCCTCATCCTCAGGGCTTCTTCTCTCAACTGTGGCTGCTTCTTGAATCATAAAATTCACAATCTGCTCATCACTATCAAAAACTTGCCAATGCAGATCCCTGTCTGGGACAGAGGGCCTGTAAATCATCCTCATAACTTTAGGCTTATGCACCATGTCTTCTGCTGGAGAGTACTTGGCTGCGATGGATGCTAGAACATCGGCATGTCGATTCTTTTCTCATGGAATAGACTATAGATTGAGAGATTCGAACTGGTCAAACAAGTCCCATACCCTATTACGGTATGACTTGAGATAGTGCTTCTTTGAAGTGCACTTGTTGGTGACTTGATTGCATACCAATTTTGAGTCTCCAAAGATTTGGAGATGCTTTATGCCTAACTTTTTTGCTTTTTTGAGTCCTAGGCATAATGCTTCATATTCTGCTGCATTGTTGGTGCAGCTCCACACCAATCGGTAACAATATTCCTTCTGCTCTCTAGAAGGTGATACTAAAAGAATCCCTGCCCCAATGCCATTTTTGCATCGGGCACCATCGAAGAATAATTTCCATAATTCGCCTTGGGCAGAGACCTTATCTTCTGACTTGATGTGTTTCTCAGGCTTGGTGATGGCATAACATCCCATCTCGGTTTCTATCATGGCATTAAAATCTGCCAATGAAAACTCATCTTCACAACTTAACTGTGCGAGGGACTCCTCGATCAGGTCCACTTGCTCTATCTCTTCCACTATCGCATGCACAGGATCGCTGCTCTCTTCTTCGGACATCTTCTGTACAAGGAAGGTAGAAGGCTTCTCATTGTAGATCTTTACCTTCTTCCCTTTGAATGGAATCTCCAAGTGCGAGTAATCCATAGATAGATATCCTCCCAACTTCATCGTAAACTCTCTCGACAAGCACATACTGAAATATGGCTCCAAGTCGATGACCACCACCTCTTGTATAACTATGATTTGAGGCATCTTGTGTAGTCGAATAGGAATATCTTTAATCACTCCTACAGTCTTCATGGGAGTACCATCCAATTGGAGTACGCCATGACTGCTTCGCGTATATTCCATCCCTATCTCTTCGCACACTGCCTTGGGCATGACTATTGTCGCGGCCCCGGAGTCAATCATACAATTGTGTACAACATACCCTTCCATCTGTAGAGATAGGTAGAATGGAGGTGGCCGATTCTTCCCCATAATGGAGGTGGACAGGGTCTACACTAGGGCAAGTGGTGCTAACTTTTCTTGCTTTAGTCATCTTCAATGATTCTTGCAACAAGTCCACTTGATCGGGTAGTTGTAGTGCGTCATATAGACTGATCTTGGTCAAAATCTTCTTCAACTCATCTACAATATTGTAAGCTAGGGAGTTGTGCACCTCAGGTTCTCTTTTTCCTCATACCTAGTGTGATACTGCTCCATAGCTTTGACCCTTTATCGCTTGGTCAGTGAAGGAAGCTTGAGCTTCTCTCTAGCTTGTTCTTTAGTTTCCACCTGAGGTGGATTTGCAGGGGCCTATTGGGCCTTCTCCTTGACTGGTGCAGGCTGAGGAGCTTCGCTCGGGACCTGAGAAGGTTGTTGTCCCTTCTCATGGTGAGCATGCACCTTTAAAGGAGCCATTTGAGTAGCATCTACCTCTATCGACCTTTTTCCTCCTCTGGTAAGGACTGCAACTTGCTCTTCTTCACCAATTACCAGGTTCTGATCCAATTGCCTGATGATGTTGACTTGACCACCATGACTACTGCTCACCAGCGTTTGCACATAATGTTGGTGCAGCATGCAAGTATTCTCTTCATGAGGGTCATTACACGTGGAGCACCAATGTATGTAATCGAAAGTGCTCGGAGCTTCATCAATCACGACATTTCTTGTCGATGCTCTCCCTTGTTGGACCGCTTGATCTTTAGTAAGCGTAGGTGTAGGATAAGATCTTCTCGATAGAAACTCTTGTTGCGCTTGCTTCTTCTTCATAATGGTCATGTCATTAGATAGAGTCTGCACTATGGAGTTCAGAGACTGAACTTCTTGTAGTATTTTGGCTTGCATATCTTCGGTTTTAGGAATAGGTGGCAATGGAGCCATTGTTGGTATTGGAGGTAGGGCGGGGTGTTGAGGTGGTGCTGGCAATACAGGGAATGCCGAAGAGACAGTGGGCTATGAAATCGAGAATGTAGGAAAATGGATTTGTGGAGTAGCAATTTGTGATACAATGGGATTCGGGTTCCAAGATGAGATCGGGTATGCAGGGGTTGCAGAGATCTACGAAGCGGCTACGCTCGCATACTGGGATTGAGGGAAATCAAGAAGTATGGGCATCGACATCCTTTGGGGAAGCTTGCCCATAGCTATTAGATCCATCTCCGCTCTCTGGGCTAACTCGTATAACTCGGGGAAGGTATTAATGTTTGAATACCTCACCATGACACTGATATCAGGGTTGAAAGCCCGAAGGAAATAGTATGTTGTAGCTTCATCAGTTGGCCGAAGTCCAACTGGTATCCTTTGCCAGGTTCGAGTGAACCTAACATTGAAATCAATGATCTCTTCTTGTGGATGTCTCTGGATCATTGTGAACTGATGCAGAAGAGAAGATGGATCGACGGACTCATTGAAGCTTCGCATCAACTATCCGGCTAACTGGTCCCATCCCGTTATAGTACCGGGTGGTAAAGATCTATACCAGTAGAGGAGTTTCCCTCTAAGAGATAGAACCAGAAGCTTTACCATAACTCGCTCTTCTATGATGTCATGAATCACCGCCAGAGAAACTATGTCCTGGATATGCTCCAGAGCAGTCTTCCCAATTCCATCGAACGTTGGGATCTTCTTCATAGCAACAGGCAAAACTTGCCCTTGTCCCGCTAAATTTAGTGGTCCCAAAGAATTCCATGCTGGGAACAATCTGGGCGGTGGTTGCTGCTGCTGTTGCTACTGCATTTGTTGTTGTTGTTGTGCCATATTTGCTCCTAGATTTTGAGAAACAAGAATTCCCGAAGCTCCTCCTTGGTTGCTAACAGGACGACTAATGTGAATAGAGGCACTAGGATGCTTCGGTGAGTTGGGAGGATTAGGAGGAAAGCTAGTTATTGTACTATCCAAAGTTAGTCCTTGTTCATCAAAAGTAGCCTCTTGCGAGGATGTTCCATGTAATAGTGACTCGAGGGTGACCAACCTAGAGCGTTCCCCGAAGGCATCAATATCAAGCTCAAAGAACTTAGTTTCCTCTCCTCTATTCCTAACTCTCCATCTTGTTTGCATGAAGGCACAGACTTAGGTACCGGTCTCTACGACTTAAATATTCTTGGGTTGAACAGAGTCGCCAGATGCTAAGAGTCTTTCGACAATGAGACGAGCATCGACTCTCACTACCACTCACAAGGTGAGACTGACCGGGTCCCACCGGGCGTGCCAGAAACTGTTGGTCATCAAATCTACCCAGGAAAGGATTTGGGAAAGTGTACGCGCCCTAGACCTGGACCAACATTGAAAGGCCGAAGGGAAGAGATGCCCCTCATGCCAATCTCCGGAGAAAGGCCGGCTCCTATACTAAACTACTTCGGTGTTTAAGATAAGGGTGCAGGAAAGAAATAAATAGAGTAAGGGTGCAAGAAGGAAATAAAAAGGGGTAAGGGAAGAGATGTTGATAATTTAAAGTGGGAAAGAACCAGAAGCATGATCATGGCCAATAGCTTGAAACAACAGCAAGAAACACCAAGAATAAAATGAAAAGAACATGATATTAGCCTTCCTATGTATCCTCTGGACGAGTTCCAGGATTACCCTCCCCTTTCATCAAAATTTAGAGTTCAGAGTTACGATGATTAGGACAAAGTGAATATAACAGAAACACGATCCATAGGCGGCATACAAGAAAACTAATACAATGTTTTCCTCTCCTATGTATCCTTCGAGAAAATTTTAGGGTTCCATCCCCAATCGCACACCTAAATCCAGAATGCAGAATTACAGTATGCAAATGAAGAAAGAGATAAAAGAAATAAACACAGAAGGCAGCATACAAGAGAGAAATTAGGCTCAAAGCTCTTTAGTATTAATCGCAGGGATTCAAGTTACAGCAGCTTTCTTAGCAGAAAGTTCCCCCCTTTTTTCATTACAATGCCTAGGTTTTTATAGAGGACCCGACCCTCTGAGCCATCAATGCACAAAATGGAGGAGTACATCCTCAAAAACCTAAGAAGTCGGCCCTCGTAGCTCTCGTGACTGAGCTCTCAAATATTTTACCAAAACTAGCAGCTACGACCGGGTCAGCTGGGGAAACATGCATTAATGAGCCGCCTGAACGTCCTTGGCCTCTGGGTGTAGTGCTCGAGTGGCCGCCATGCTCGTCGGGCTCTCCTTTAGGAACTGATACCTCATTTCCAATTGCCAAAAATGAGCAACGAGTTTATCGGGCACGTAAAAATGCATTTATGAGGCACTTGATTGCCTCAGAAAAATACCCGGCTTGGAGTGTGTGCCCTTGAAGCGCTTCGCTAGATTTTCGTTCGCAACTCCGCTTCGCAATGGATTTGAGCCGAAGCAGATCTTCCTTCTTGGTTTGCACTTCGCATGGTGGAGCTTCGCAAGACAGCTTCGGGGTGCCGAGTGCCGAAGCAGGTATTCCTCCTCAAGGTGGGGCTCTTCATTTCTCGTTGCTTCGCTGGAGAGACGTGTCAAAACTGCTTCATCGAGGTTCTCCCCAAAGTGGATGCTTCATTGGTGAGTCTTCAAAATGCTTCACCGTGATCCTCCCTCAAAACTATGGTTCGAGGGAATTTCGGCCGAAGCGCATTCTTGCCTTCGAAAAATGTTTCGTTCTTTACGGCCGCTACCGCTTCGGGTGAAAGTGCTTCGCACGAAAGCTAGCCGAAGCAGATGCTTCATGACAACTTTCGATGAAGTAGAAATGGTTCGCTGGTGGGGAGGCCCGAAGTGGGTGCTTCGATGGTTTTTTGGTGAAGTACTTTTCAATGTTTGCGCTCTTTCAACTTTTGCTTCGCAAGATTTTCGCCCGAAGTAGCTGCTTGAAATGCTTCGGGTCCGAAGTAGTTTTCTCGCCTTAGCAAACTCGGACCGCGATCTAGACTTTCCTTCTTCGGTGAAGCTGTTCTTTTGGACTGCTCGAATGCCGCTTCGCAAAACTTTCGCCCGAAGTAGCTGCTTGAAATGCTTCGGGTGCGAAGCTCTTTTCATCCCCTACTTCTTTCTTTTGGCGAAGCTATCTTCCTTTTCTTGCGAAGCTTTTTTCCTTAGCCTGCTCAGTAGCGAAGCTCTTTCATCTTCATTCTATGTACAAGGGGGATGGCGATGAAAGCCAAAATTGCTGCAACTTACAAATATTTTCAAAAACAACAAAAAGAAATACTTTACAAAAGGAAACACTTTACAAAGTTTTTTGATTTTTTTTCTACCCCTGTATGCAATGTGACAAAATTGTCAACAAGAACCTTCCTCAAGTTGATGGGGCATAGGGATCAAATGAATGCCATGTAAGATGTCATAAAATTATTTTGGCTTATCCTCATCTATTTTTTCCTAGAGAACCTCAAGATCCGAAGGTGAGGGTGAAGGAAAATATGGAGGGGATGGAGGAATGTAGTTGGCTGAAGTCAATATGAATTAGTTTGGCTGGATCATATGGATTACAAAGTGGGGTGAATAAATCAATAGTATTCATGTTGACTCATGTACGAGGTGGATAAGGTTGGATGGAATTGATGGAACCTAAGAACCAGTGCTAGGATATTGGTAATAAAATGACCTATGTATTTGTCCTAACTCTCTATAAAATGCCCTTGCGCATTTCTAAAATGCACCTAGGTGTCTCTAGATAGCCCTTGAGCGTTATTGGGCGTTTCGTGCACCTTCTACAACTTCCTGCAACTTTCAGATTCCCTAGATCCAACAAAATCTACAAAATCCGAGCTTCTGAAAACCTTGCAAGATGAAAAAAAATATCAAGTAATTAGTAAGGCAAATTATAAATAAAAACCTTAGGGTGTCCTGCCATGATCACCATTTGAAGATACAAAAACATAACACTAAATAATGCTAAATAAAGTGAATACAAAGAACCCATAATTGCACAATAAATAATTTTATTATTAGTCGAGGGAGCCTAAAAAATCCATTGTTACAATGTGGATCCTTGAATCCTTTTGATACAAATTTACAAATGGCTAGGGTTCTTCGAAACCCTAGAAAATAAGGTTGGTGGTGTCTTCAGGTGCGTCCTTGCTCCCAATAGAATTGAGTGGGCTTCTTGATATCTGATGTTGGGCCACTCTAGCTTAAACAATTATCCAATACTGATGTAGCACCTTCATATCTACACACAATAACACAACAAACATATTAGTAACACCTATGAGAGCTCCACAATGTGAGGCCCTCTATAAGCAATAGTAAAACCCTATCTACTATAAAATGAAGTGAACATAAATAAAAAAGTATAAATAAAATAACAAACAAATAGATTTACCTTACGTACTTGCTATCTTCTGATGTGTGATGTCTTTTATAGAGGACTGGTGTGGCAATGCCCTAGCATCACCCGGAGGCTAGGGGGACTTTAGAAGTTTGATGTAAAATGCTCATAGGTGCTCGGTGGCTGCAAGAAATGCCATTGGGTGCTTGATACTGGCAAGGAGATGCCTGGAGGCGTTCGACAACTGGGGAGAGATTCTGCAAAAGCTAATTTGACGAGGGAAACGAATGGAAACGACTGTGGGGAGGGTTTACGATGAACGAATATGGAGGTAGAGGTACTCAAATACTCTAGGGCAACTCAGGGGATTTGAGAACTTGGTATCAATGCTCAGGCAACCAAAACACTTAGGGATTGAGCCATCAAAATGACTCCTATTAATAATCCAATCTAGGGTATACTTAGGGTTTCAACGATACTAATCATGTGGCTGAGATAAAAGCATATCGGAGTTGGATATTAAATCTAGGTTGTGGCATGGATTGATGTAAATGGATAAATAGGATTAAATGAAATCGGATGGTTGGGATTAATTCACTTATATAAATATGTATTTATTAAATATATATAAAATATTATTATTAAATATACAAAATAAATATATATAAATATATGTAAATAATGGGTAAAAATGGTGGAAAGGCACAGATGGAGGATAAGTGGCTAGGTTTTGGTGTCTATAGGTGCCTCAAGTTTGAAATTAATATGATGTTGAATATAAGTGTAATGTAGATATCTAAGCTAGTAGCATTGACAACTGCAATTATTTTTATTGATATGCCATAAGACTATGTTTTTTATTATAATACAAATGATTGAGGAAACACATGAGGTGGTGCTAAAAACACCTACTGAAAATGGTGTTTAAAACACCCAAAATGTGGTGTTTAAAAACACCTTAGTTTATTATTTCAATGTAAAATCAAGGGATTTTTTTCAACCTATATTATTTGAATTTGCTCTTCTACTAACTTCCTTGCATTCCTTGTCTAGCCTTTAACTTTTCATGACAGTCGTATCCAAAAGGTGGCTTTATTGTTCCTATCGGTATAATGCATTGGTAAAGGCTTTGGGCTCACATTGTAGAACCCAAGTTCGAATCACAAGGAGGGTAGCCCTTATTGTGCCCCTAGTCATATGCTTCAACTATTAAAGTATCTTAAAAAAGGTGGCTTTATTTGTAATCCGTCTACAGACTCTACATAAGATATAATAACAAAATTTAGACCTTGTCATTCCATATGTCTAATATTAATGGTTTCCTTATCAAGAGTTAATCCAAATGACTTGTTAATAGCTAATCATAGTGGCATTTATGAAATTCATCTACATTCTAAATGGGTCTTAGGAATGGTTTTGAATATGTCTATTTAAATGCTTCTCAATAGTAACTATCAAATTTCATCATGACATATTTAAGATGAAGAGGAGGTGTTGTACCCAATTTATAGACAATATTTTGAATATATATAAGAGCACCCTTTAAAAGTCTTTCCTCTATATATGATTGTTTATAAAAATACTCATAGTCATTTTTTCAAGTAATGCCTCTAGTTGTAACTAACCCTCATCACCCATTTGATATTTTCATTGCCCATTATTGTGACCATTATTCATGCAACATGCTCTTATAATCTAAACAAATTTCTTCTATTATAATCTTTAACAACCTTATTGATGAAAAATGATGTATATAGTGATCAAACTATTCATTGTAGAGTCATTCAATTTTGTATATATTATAGCCATCAACAATTTCCAATCATTAATAATGGGGTGAGCATTCCTAAGAGTTGTTAAATATTCTTGAAACCTTTGTTGTTTTTTAGTTTATCCTTCTTATTTAAACTCTTTATCAAAAGGAACAACAATTATGAAATCCTCTCATAGTAGTGATGATTTGGTTGTGGTAATGTACATAGGATTAAATTTTACTAAAGGAAGTTATTTAAAGTCACCAACTAATATAATAAACCTGCATCCAAAACATTAACTTCATATGGAAATGCTTGAAAAAGTAGTGAAGCTACCTTTTGAAGCATCTTTTGATCAATGAAACTCATTTCATCCATCAAAATATATTTGACATGTTGAATATTCTTTTAAAAAATGATAGTCGTATCCCCTCTAAATTTTCCAAATCTCTATTAGAAATTAATATTTTTATTGTATTGTGATGGCTCCAATATTGGAAGCTGCCACTCCAATTCATTTCAATAGTAAAAGGAGACTGTGGGTTGTGGACCAGTTCAATCATTTCCATTTGTATTTAATGCTTCTTAAAGACACACAAACCCATGAAGATGTGGAAATCCTTTATGTTCCTAATAATATATATATATATATATAAGTCTTTGGCACCCATAAAAAATTATAAAATTTGTTTTCAAAATAATGTATTATGGAGTGCATATAGTGAACAACAATATATGGATAATCAATTACATTTTTTCTCCAATTTTTTAACAACCAGTTCAACTGAGTTTCCATAATAGATATAGATTTCTTTTAATATTTAAAAATCCATAACATAATATAGCTAAAATAATAATGTTCTAACTAAACTAATACTTCATTCAAGTGACTTTATGACCTACGAGTACGATATGTTATCTCCCATCCATGTCTTGCACAAGACCAATATGTTGAACTATAAACCCCTTTCAATATCTTTTATATGACCAATAGATATGCTCATTTTCTCTCATTTATGTCATGAATAAGACCAACAAGTATGAAAATTTAATTTTCATCCATCAATACTGAGGTTATAATTGCTATCTATGTTAATATTGACAATTCTTTCATCAACTTCCATCTATGCCAAGACTATTAAGTTATCATTTTTCATATCTACCAAGGCCAACAATACCAACAAGATATTTTATCTAAGTCAACCCTAGGATTTTTTTTTATAGTTGCCATCCATATCAAGACTTCCAAGTTGTTTATCAACTCCCATTTATGTTAAGACCAGTATATTCAGTTACCAAGTTTCTTATATGTCAAGACTAACAAGTTATTTTAATAGTTTTAATCCATATCAAGATTATTGATTTGTTTTTTTTATGTCAAGTTTAGCATGTATTTCCATCAACTTACATCTATGTCAAGCCCATAAAGTTATTTTTATTAACTTCCATCTATGTTAAGACCAAAAAGTCATTCCTTTTGACTTCTTTCAAGCATAAATTTAGACTAAGTATTATATTTTTTTATAAGACATGATTCCGTAATATTTTACAACCAACATGTCAACACCTCACATTCTTGTTAACTATTGATGTTATATATTTAATGATAAGCAACCACAAGATCTAGAATAAGCATGTTATATCAAATATAATATAATGACAATATTCAAAGCATATAAAAACTATGAAAAGCTTATGCAATAACTTAGAAAACTACCATTAACAAAAGCTCACATAAATAGTATTTCGATATAGAATGGAGATCTCAAACTCTCCATATACCATACATGCTCTAAATTATATCTCTAACTTATTATCTACTTCTCTCTACAATGTGTCTCATCATATGCTCACACAAAGGTTAATATATAATGGGATGTGACTCTTGGCCTTCCATCTTCCTATGACTCTTCATCTTCCTATTCTATGGACTTATGTGCACATGGTCTATTATGCACATTTACATCATTGAAAACTTTGCACATTCTAATAATACTTGTGCATTTATTACATTGCATAAAGTAAATATTCACACCCTAATCTAAGGCACACTCCTAATCTAAAGATGCACCCAAGGTGGTACATTAGCATGAACAAAATAATGTAATATATTCCAACACCTTCCTCTATTACATTATTTGGTTATTGAAGAATTTAGTCTTCAATATGGATCTTCATCTTTCAACTCACTTTGCACTGTATGCCTCCTTGATCAGGTTCTTTCTCCTTTTGCTTATCTTCATCATTGATGTTTGTCTTTATGCTTTCAGGAGATATCACGTTGTCATTAGATTCTTGCAAAAACATTTTCTCTTTGCCTTTGTCCTTCATATCACAAGTCTTCTTCAATATAGAACCTTATGAGCATTCACTTATAGCATCATGGTAAGATTTTGAATTAGATGTACTTGAAGCATCAATATTACATGAAGAATAAAATATTTTTTCTAAAAATGATTCATCTACTTTTTCTTTCTTCTTGAGAGATTCAATCAACTCCTTTTGTTTCAAGTTCTTCTCTTTGAAATGTTTAAGTGTAAGTAATGCCATATATATTATACTAGTAATGTTCAAAGAAATCATAACACTATATTTATCATTATTAATTGCTTCATACATTCTTGCATGCATATATTTCTAAAGCTTTCATATAGATGAAACTTGAAACTAAGTCTAACTTTACTTTAAACTTTTCAATCAAATTTTTGATTCCATATTTTATAAATTTTACTCTTTCTTTTCTAATTTTATTTTCCATTTCATTATTCAATGAACTCTTTGGAGTAGACATCCAATTTTACCCTTTAGTATTAAATATTGAAAATAGTTTTTGATAAAATCTTTTAACTTTCAAAAACGTTGAGGTTGACTACCTTATGACTCCCTAGTTTTGAGTATATAATCAAATTTGATAAACTCTTTTCAATTCTCAAATTTGTAGGATACCTTGTAATTTCTAATGATCAAACAATGGTTTTGACAAAGATTTAATTTTTCAAATTTCTAGGTAGAATTCCTTTTAGCTCCCTAATATTTTGAATATAATATAGCTTTGATAAAATACTTAGCTTTCTAAGTTTTCCTTTGAGTTGAATCCCTTTTGTCTCCCTAATTATGAATAGAAATCTAGATGCAGTTTCAATTTGATAAGATTCTCTATTTTCAAGAACTTTAAGTTGGATTCCTTATGTCTCATTAATTTGAGCAAGAGACTAATGTCAAATGTAATTTTTCCAACTTTCCAACAACTCTATGTTGTGTTTCTTATATCTTTCAAATTTTAATAGTATGGATTCTAAATTTCAAGAACCTAAGTTGGTGTTGAATTCCTTATAATTCTTTAATTAGAAATTTAGAAAAACAAGGTATTTGCAAATTTAATATTCCTATTTCGATGTAGAAATCCTTATTCCTCCAAGTTAAACTATTTGCAAATATTTCTATGCAATTTGAATTTCAAAATAGAATAAAGTAATTTCAAAACCTTTCAAAATACTGCTTACTTCAAAGATCTTCTAAGGCATTCAATAATTATTCTAAGGTTATAATTAATTACCTTATTTATCCTTTTATTCAAATAACCTTAAGTATAATTGATTAAATAATTTTAACCTCAATAATGCTATGCCTTATACCTCCTTAATATTTGCAAAGGTTTTAAATTAATTTAAATAGTTCGTACCTCCTTGTATATGGTGCGCTAAACTTCAACTTGCTTCTCATTAGCCTTCTCAACTCTGCAACCTACTCTCTAAAATGATCTTCCCTCTCTACAATTAATCCTCCTTTTATATGACACTCATTAAATTTGGCCTTCGGGAGTTTGACTCTTCTTTGCATCCTCTAATGTGTTGGTCTCTTCAGTGAATGGGCTTCTCCAAAGCTGGCTATGACTTCACCTTCCTTACTCTCCATGTATGGGCTCCTTCTACACTCCAAAACAGACTTCTCTAAGGTGCAATTCATCTGCTAATTTAGATCATGCAATTAAAAAAGACTTAGAACCGTTTTAGTTCCCTCAAAACCTATTGGCTTTCTGACTCCAATGTGCCAAATAGCAAGCAATGCCTTTATTTCTTCAACTTACACACTACATGACTATTGATATTCTTTTAGTGCTTCAATATTTTTGAAAGTCCTTTCTTACTACGCAAAATTTGAGAATGTCAAATTTGAAGTGTTACTCTACTCTATTTGGTGGTGTTATTTTTTTTGCTTGATAATAAGGGGATGTACTCGGGTCCTTCACCCTTGAAAAATTACATCTCTCTTCTTTAGAGCTTGAGAGTTTACAAATAGAAACACTCCTCATCTCATTGAGATGCTATAGCTATAAATCTACATCATTTTACATAAAATGTATGAATACTTGATTTTCATTTTCTAGATCTTTTCAAATCTATGTATGAATACAATTACTCCAGAATTTAACATCTTTCTTGACATTTTCCTATAGCAACCTTCACAATGCCAAAAATTTACCTCTACTATCTATGCCTTGCATCTTAGTAGAGTAATATTTCCAAAACATCGCACTATCATAGTTCGTTTTACCAAATCTGAATTGCTAGTTTCCTTCCTGAAACACAAGTGCAACCACAAAAATTATAATAAATAGTCTAAATGAAAACACATTATTGTTACAAAATAAAATAAATATTACCAATGGAAAACATTAAAGTAAATCTTAATCATTAATTGATTTAGGCAATCAACATTTTTTATCAGCTTCAACTAAACTTTATACTTCCTCTAACCATGGAAAGGAGAATTTAACTTCACGATCCTCAATCAAAACCCCTCTATTGGCTAGCTTATTTGCATATTTGTTTCCTTCCCTTAATATATGTGTAAACCTTATTTATTCAAACTCTTTAGCAAGATTTTAAATTTCCACAATTATCTCTTATATGTTCCATGGAGCCTTTGCTTTCCTCAAAATTACATTTATTACTATGAGAGAATCACCTTCCATCCATATTCTATTCCATTTCATTTGTTTACATATTTTTAATCCTTCTAAAGCTGCCCAAGCTTTAGCTTCATTATTTTTCTTAAATCCACTATTGAAAGCATAATGAGACAAAATCTCTCCTCTATTATTTCTAATAATTTCTCCTCCTTCTGCCGATCCTGGATTTCCTTTAGATGCTCCATCAAAATTTAATTTAACCCACTCCACATCTGGTGGTTTCCACTTTATATTCTTTACATTATTTTTACTTCTCTTGTATCCAATATCATAATTCCATTTAATAACTTGACTCCATCTATCAAGAATTTGTGCTTCCAAATTAGGGATTGGGTGATTTGATAGGGTTGGTTTAGACTTCTCTATGGCTAAACATATCTTCTTTTCATTACCTCTAAATTGCTTTCCTTTCCTTTAGATATTCTTCTATTCCTTTCTAGCCATATAGCACACAATATTGTATCTTTTGATATATCCCATATTGTCTATAAAGCCTCACTTTTATAAGTGCTCTACCATTGCTTTAACCAATCTTCAATTCTCCTATTTACCACCATGGATTTACCAAACATATTAAGAATCCATTGCCATATATTCTAGACTATTCAACAATGCCCCAAGAGATGGTCAATACTCTCCTCCTTATTATAAAAAACACATTGAGAGAGGCCATGAAAACCCCTTTTCATAAGGTTATCCCAGGATAAAATACTTCTATGACCTACTAGCCAAACAAACATTTTGACTTTAAGAATGCTTGGGATATCCTAAATATCTCTCCATATTCTAGTGACATTATTATTATGTTGGTGTTGAACATTATATTCACTTCTTATTGTGTATTCTCCTGAGCTATTCAACTCCCAAATCAATTTATCCTTGGCACCCCTCGGAATAATCATAGTTGTTATATTTCTACTAAATTACCTCCTAGCATCAATGTATTGTATACTTGTAAAAAAATCTTCTTTTCATTTATATCTTCCTTCTCGATCCTTGTACAAAATATTTGAAACCCTATCACCGTATTTGTCTTGAAGCAATGTCATCCAAGGTTTCAAAACTAGATCTAAATTGAGTGGTTTTTTATCACACCAAGTATCCATCCAAATATAATTTTTTTCTCTAGTTCCCACCACCCATATTAAACCTTTAATCATAAGATCAATATATTTTTTAAAACCATTTCAAAGAGCAGAACCATTTGGAAGAGAGAATGCAATAAATATTAAACTTGGGTCATTGGGATCAATATACTTACTTAGAAGAATTCTTGCCCATTATATTTGACTCTCTTTGTATAATATCCAGATAACTTTTCACCTAAGAGCTAAGTTTGCATCTATAAGAGCTCTTAAACCTCCCCTAGTTTTGTCATCATACAACTTGCTCCATTTCACAAAAGAAAATTTCCTTTTATCATGTAAACCTGACCATAAAAATGATCACATAATAAAGATTAAACTTTTTTCAACTAATTTTGGCATATAATACAATGACATATAATATGTTGGAATGACTTGTAATACTGACTTAATTAATTGCACTCTTCCTGCTAATGATAACCATCTACCTTTCCAAGCTAGAAGTTTATTTTGAACTTTACTAATAACTGAATTCCATAAATCTATCCTCATTCTCCCCTCAAATAAAGGCATACCTAGATAAGTTGTTGGTAAATTTGCCTCCTCCATTTGAAGCAACCTATAAATTCTTGCTTTGATATTAGTAGGAGTGTTAAGGAAGTAAATTTTGGATTTAGTCCTATTAATTTTTTGCCCTGAAACTCTTTCGTACTCTTTAAAAATTTATTCAAAGCTATGGCCTCATTTATCCTTGCCCTTTCAAAAATGGCTGTATCATCTACAAACTATTGATGGGTGATGTTATCGATGTTATTAATAACCTTAAGATCACTTATAAACCCATATTTGTAAGCCTTCTTTAAGTTCCTAAAAAATTCTACCATAATAATGAACAAATAAGAGATAGAGGATCTCCTTGTCTAAGTCCTCTCTTGGATTCAAAAGATTCTGTCACTAACCCATTGACCAACACTAAATAAGAAACTATAGAGACATAAGCTTTAATCCATCTAACCCATTTATTTCTAAAACCAAACTGATCTAAAAATATAAAAAAAATCCCATTTAACCCTATCATAGGCTTTACTCATATCAAGTTTTAAGATCATAGCTTTATCTTTTCTTGAAGTTATTGAATGTATAACTTCATGAGCTACTATGATCCCATCCAAAATTTCTCTCCCTTTCACAAATCCTTCTTGCTCTTCTAAAATAACTTTGTCTAACAATGGCCTTAATTTATTCACCATCACTTTGAAAATAATATTATAAGCCATATTACATAGGCTTATGGGTCTAAAAGAATCAAATAATTCAACATCTTTCTTTTTTGGAATTAGGGTAAGATAAGTTGCATTTATTTTATAAAATATGTATTATTTTACCCTAGACTGTTCCACTATCACCAATAAAGAATCCTTTACTATATCCCAATTATATTGGTAATAAGCTGCAGAGAGCCCATCTGGACCTGGGGATTTATACTTATTAAAAGATAAATGAGCTAAATGAACTTCTTTTATAGTAATAGGTTCCATCAGTTTCCTATTGTCTTCATTTTGTTATAACTGAAGGAACATCTTGAAGAAGTTTATCATTAAGAACTTCGGCCTCCTTTGAACCTAGAATATTCTAATAAAATGATTGTTCTTATATTCTAATTTTACTCTGATATTCAATCTAAACACCTTCTATTGATTTAATTCTACTAATTCTAGAAGATGATCTCTGTACTATAGCCATCCTATGAAAAAATTTGTATTTTTATCTCCTTTTAACCAAGTATGTTTTTATTTTAATCTCCAAAATTTCTCTTCCTTACTCAAAATATTATGATATTCAATAAGAAAATTCCTTTCCTCTAAGCTTGTATTATTTTCATCACCTTTTTGAATTTTTGAAAGTTTATCTTTTATTTCTTCTTTCTTCTCAAAAATATTTCCAACGGTGTTCTTGTTCCATTCTTTTAATCTAGATTTCATAGCTTTAATTTGGTTTGGAAGAGTATACAATCCACCATTACCTAAATAATTCCATGTTTGAGCTATCATATCAACAAATTGAGGATGATATTACCACATATGCTCATATTTAAAATATGATATTTTTTTGAATTCACTTACCACCATTTTAACTCTTATTGACCAATGATATGAACCAATCCTTGTTAAGGTATTAATTTTAGCACAAGTTCCTTCATCTAGCCAATGATATGAGAGAATGCATCTATCTAATATTTTTGCTATTAGGTTATGTCCTCTCTTGTTGTTGGTCCAATTATAGTTGTCTTCTTCAAACTCAACTTCCCATAGATTGTTGCTTTGAATAAAAGCTGAGAAATATTTCATACTTTGGGTCAATATCCTAATTCCTCCAAATTTTTCATTTAGCTTGGTTATGGTATTAAAATATCCAATGATCATGAATTGAGTTTCTTGGTCTTTACTTCTCATAAAGGCTTCAATCCCACTCCAAACTTCGAATCTACCTGACTGAGTTGTAGGTCCATAGAAATTGATAAGGATGAAGTGGATATCTGCAAAGTAGCAAGTAACTAAAGAGGCTATCCAATGCCTATTTTAATAAATGGTTAGACAAGAAGTTATAGAAGAATTCCAACAAGTTATAATTCATCCTATTGCTCCTTCAGAATTCATAGCATCCCATTCACATTTTGCCTAAACTACTTTCATATTTTTTAAAACTTCTTTTATCATTTTAGTTTCATGGATACAAAGAATATTAGGTCTATTACTTAAACATAGGTTCCTAATATATCTATGATTTGAGGGGGCATTAGCACTCCTTATATTCCATGAGATGATAATCATGTCTCATTAGGGGATTTTGGCCCCTCTTGCGTATTACCAATATTATTTTTTTGTTTGGTAAAAAGAAGTTCAACCAACTTAGTTTGTCCTCCTTTCTCTATGTTAGCTCCTGATTTCCTAGATCTTGCTTGATAATTTGAGGGTTTTCCTATTTTTTTCTTGCCTATATTAGGAGTAGGTCTTATTATTCTATTCCTCAAAATTCTTTCACAATTTTGTTTTTCAATATATTTATCCTCTCCTGGCTCTATTATAGAAACTTTTGACTTATCTTACTCATTTTTTGGTATTTCCTTATTAATGGCAAAGGTATTAACTTCTAAAATTGTATTTTATTTACCAATTATTTTCTCCTGAATGGTGCATGGTACTTTGAGAGAGTTTTCAAGATCTAATGAGACACATTCCTTAGGTTCATTGAGATTGTTCTTCCTTAAATTAGGATCATACTGAATAGACGGTTCCTTACTAATATGTTGAAATTGTTGTACTGTGTCCTCTAAGTTTTAATCTAATTTTTCTTCATATGCTAAAGCCTCAAAATAATTGGAATTTCTTCCAATATTATTTCTTATTGGTCTCCATTGTTCATTTTATTTTATTTTTTTAGATCTATTTTTTGGAAGTTGAAAACCATCTTTCTCCATAACCATTTGTAAATTTCTCTTATGATTTTCTACAAATTATTATGTTGGGCTATCTTAGGGCATGATCTCTCAATATGCCCCACCTCATGACATCTTCTAAATCTAAAAGATATGTTTTCATAATCTATAGTTTGGATCCACATCTTATCCCAATACTTAAGAATGATTGATTTCGGTGAAACTTTACTTATATCAATCATGACCAATATTCTAGCATAAATAGCCAAAAATCCATCTTTTGTTGTATCTAAACTATTAAGGAATTCTCCTAGAGTGTTGTCTATTGCCTTGAAGATATATATTTCCCAAAATTCAATGGGTAACCTAAAAATCCTAATCCAAATTAGAACTAGGAATAAATTTACAATTTTAGGTGAAAAACCTTCATACCAGTGGGTAAGGAAGAGCCCTGATCTTCCCATAAATCAAGGACCCCTTTTAGGATTCTTTCTTTTTCTTTTCTAGAACAAAAAATTTCTAGGAAGAAACTTTGGGAAGAAATTATAGAATCAATCCTAGATACTTCCAACTCCTATCAATCTATTTTATCAAGGCTAAAGCCCCTGACCAATACCCATTAAATTTACCAAAAACTGCCCTATCTTGGAGCAATGAGGATCTATTTGAGGTGCACTCACTAACCTCTACCACTATGGATGATTCTAAGGTTTTAACTATAAATCGATCCATGGAAAGGAAACTAAAACTCAAAATCTAATGAAATTTATCTGAATATCCTATAGCAAATATAATATTTGATAAAAACTTTATAAAATTTTTATTCACAATTTCTAAGATAAAGAAAGGGAAAAAATAACTTAGCTAAAAAAATCTTTGTCTAGAAAGAATGTCTTGCCTCGCTGAATTCCTAGCCCTTCATTGCTCTTCCCATCATTTGAACCCTAGTTGGAAAATATTAGCAATTTCATTTTTTTAGACTTGAAAAATCATCACTACCCTTGTTTCGAATGGTTGAATTCATAGGGTCATATGACCACTCATTTTAAAGCTATTCAAATTCTACACAAGTTGGTCCAAGAATCAACTGAATTGGATAACTCTTCATGAAGATATGGCTCCTAAAATATGAGATGTTTTTTAGGAAAAAATCCTAATCCTTCACACTTTGCAATTTTATTTTTTGTGACTTGAAAAATCATCACTGCCCTTGTTCTGAATGGTTGACTTCACAGGATCATATCTCCCTCAATATTGCTTATATTTTATATGTGACCATGCATTTTAAAGCTATTCAAATTTTGTACAAGTTGGTCCAAGAATCAGCTGAATTGGATAACTCTTTGCAAAGATATGGCTCCTAAAAAATGATATGTTTTCAAGAAAAAACCCTAATCCTTTACACTATACAATTTTATTTTTTGTGACTTGAAAAATCATCACTACCCTTATTCCGAACAGTTGACTTCAACAACTATTGTTTGGTGGTGTTATGTCATCTTGGATGTTACACTTAACATGTGGCTTCCTCCAATAGCAATTCTAACGCTCACTTGATTCCTTGGCGCTTAGCTTTCATTCAATCTTACCCTAACTCAACTCCTTCAATGTTTTGCCTTCTCAATGCCTTGCTTGTATAATGATTGGTGCTCCTCCTTCTACGATGACATATGGCATAAAAATTCTTCACATGCTACTAAGTGGTGCTCCTTCCTCCTGGGAATTATGGGCTTGATTCTCTTCACCCAAAAAATGGTCTCTTGCCAATGCTCCAATGATGACACTCCTTCCAAGGTGTTTCAAGCCTTAGACAAATAATTTTCAACCAAAATTTTTGCTTGCCCTAGCACTGCATGGTTGTAGAAGTTACATCCCTTTATTTTTCATCTTCCCTTGAGTGACTCTTCAATGGACTAAAGGTAAATGACTCTTGGTGCATTTACAGTGACACTTGAGCTTCTGTATTTTCCAAGTGTTCCTTATGGTGGTTCTTCCTTACACATAGACATCGTTCCTACGACTTCTTCACTACCAAATTTCTAAAATTTGGTTATGCTCCTTAGTGTCTTTTGACACTTTAAATCTTGCTCTATCTTGGGTCCTTATTCAATAAATATCCCTTTTGCAAGTTTGTAAAATAATATTCTTTATCAATATTCTTTTACCCTTATTTATCCTTTTTGAGCAAATTTTAACTCTATATTGTGTTGATGTATTTTGCAGGTTTTGAAATAATCAAAATACTTTTAAAGATTTATATTTTTTTATTTTTAAAACTCGTATTGAGCACAATATTTTGAATGCTCCTATTTGTATTTAAAGCTCCTTAGCTTGCTAATGCTTGCTTTCTTAATAGCATACAAATATTATTTTGCTTATTTCAAACTTAAAATGAACCAACTCCTTTATGCTATATTAACACACTAATTTGCAAGCTTCTAAAACTCCTTTAACTAGGAGATAATAGTTTTAGAGTTATTCTTATTTTTTATTTGAACTCTCTAAAATACGGTGCCAAATAAACTCAAATTACATTAAATTTTTCATAAAAAATGAAATACTCTTTTATGCACCAAATGTCAAATCTATTTGGTTGTATTTTATAGCTTGTCTTCTCTCCTATCTTGCAACTCAAACTTGTTGTCCTGTATCTTTAAATTTGTAGCTTTACCTTCTTTTATCTTGTTGCCTTAACTTCTAAAATTTGTAGCACCTTTATTTTACCAAATGCTATCCAACGCTTCTTCCAAATATGCCTTGAAATTCTTCAAAGTGCAACTCTCTAATCTCTTCTTAATGTTGTCCAGATTTATAGCCAAAAAATCTTCAATTCCCTGCTTCAAAAACTAATTTCTTATCCTTTATCTTGTTGTCCAAAAACAACATTCGATTCCTCCAAATTGATGCTTTCTTTTGTTGTCAAGTATTCCTTCAATCAACCATTCAAGGAAACTTCAAAATTTGCTGAATTCATCTTCAATTTGTAGCTTTATGTCACCTTCAACTCTTTGTCTTGTGACTCTTCAACTTTTGCTGCAAAAATCAACAATCTTCTCCTTCACAAATCAGCCTTCAAATCCTTTATGGCTATCTTCAAAACTTAAAAATTTGGTGGCATCTTCCATCTTCTTTCTCCTCCAATATTCTTGTCAAAATTATAACTTCAAATTGGGCCTATTTGTTGGCCTCTTTCTCAAGAATCTGAATTTCTTTAGGTCTTCAAAAATTCTTTCCAAAATTTGGCAAACTTTTTACCAAATCCTTCTTCTTTTTGGGCTTGTTGTCCGATGGCTATAATTATCCAAAAAATTTCTTTTTAGGAGCTTCTCCTGATTGCAATATTCTACCTCGAGCTTTCTTCAAATTTTCTCTGATGGCCACTTAAAATTCTTCAATAGGACTTCTCTAGCCTTCTTCTTATTTCTCTTTCTAATTTTGCTTGAGACCTCTTCTCTTGGGTCTTCAAATTATGTAGCTTCTCAAATCTTCAATAAGACTTTTCCTAGTCCTCCTCTATCTTCAATTTTCAATATTTTATCTTCCAAATCTAGAAGTTCTTCAATGGGACCTCTTTCTTAGGTTTCCTCCTCAATCTACAATAGAGTTGTTTTCTTCTTTCTTCAATTTGGAGTCTTCAATATTCAAGATTTTATGGGAACCTCCTTCTTGGGTCTCCTCAATATTCAATCTTAAATATTCAATGGGACCTTTTCCTTGGACCTCTTACATCTTCAAATTCTATGCTATTGCTGCAATTCAAAACTAATCCTTGCACGACGAAAGCACATAGACTTTCAGGCAATCGAATATGAAATTATTCTCTATCCATTGTAGGAAGCTTCTCAAATTTTGAGAACTAATTTTTTGCAACAAAAACTTAGACAACAACAAGCAAATACATGCAAATATCTAGATCTCTAAAAATCAATAAACTTCACTAGTTATCCTTCAATCTAATGGAAAGTAATCTTTGCTAAGTCCTAGTCTTCATGAGTTTTCTTGCAACCCTATGGAAAGACTCTAGCCAAAAAATAAATTTTAATTTTTTTTTGAAAATGAGATCTCCCTATCTCCTCTCAATCTCTCTTATGGCTCTCCCTATCTCCTATCAATCTTCCTTGTGGCTTTGATGCCATTGTTAACTATTGATATTATATATTTACTGAAAATCAATTGCACGATCTAGAATAAGCATGCTATATCAAATATAAGATAATGACAATATTTAAAGCATATAAAAACCATGAAAGACTTCTGCAATAACTCAGAAAAATGCCATTAACAAAAGCTCACAAAAATAGTATTTTGATATCGAATGAAGATCTCAAACTCTCCATATTCCATACATGCTCTACATTGTATCTCTACCTTATTCTCTACTTTTCCTCTACAATGTGTCTCATCATATGCTCACACAAAGTCCAATATATAATGGGATGTGACTCTTGGCCTTCCATCTTCCTATGACTCTTCATATTCCTATTATATGGACTCATGTGCACATGGACTATTATGTACATTTACATTATTGAATACTTTACACATTCTAATAATACTTGTGCATTTATTACATTGCAAAAAGTAAACATTCACACCCTAATCTAAGGCACACTCCTAATATAAATATGTACTCAAGGTGGTACATTAGCATGAACCAAATAATGTAATATATTCCAACACTTCTAAGTATTACAATGCCAATGAATGGTTCATACTTTGGATACTCTATGTTTAAATTTTCTAATACTAAAAAGATAATTGGTTTATATAATAGCATAGTATTATTTCATAAAAGAGGACTATTATTATAGAAAATTTAAACATTATAGTCTATTTAATTTAATTAGTAGGGTTACACTTGGAAAGTCACTATTGTAAGTTACCTAGTTTAAAATTCTAAGAATTAAGAGACAGTATTGAGACAAAAGATAAAAAAGAGAATTTCATCAATGTTTGTTGGAGAAAAAGCATAATATTTTTATTTATTCAATTATGTAGTAAATTTCATCAAAATATCCTTTGTTAATTAAATGTTATGCTAATCAAGTTTATCGTACATATAGAATCATAAAATTATCAAAGTATGTTTCTCTTGACAAACCAAAAGGTACTTCATAATTGTTCATAATATGTAATCAAAAGTTATGAAAAATGACATTTAGGGATCTCTTTTTTGTTGATGATAGCCAATTGATATAATTCAATTCCAAGGACAAAGGATATCATCAAAGTGTTTATCCACTAATTCTAAGGTATTTCGTCTTGAATACCCTAAAGTGTTTATACATTCAATATTAAAATATTGAACTTATGCATGTATGCACATAACTAGATCTAGATTTATGATACAAGGTTTAATATGTACGTAATTAAATGCATGTATGCACATAAATATATATAGATTTATGATACAAGGATCAATATGTACCCAAGTGAATGCATGTACCAAGTATTACAAGAATATCCATAAATATTTGCACATACCAACATTCAATTACTACAATGAATACATTCATCCATGTATGTCATATAAGCATAGTATCTCTGATCAATTGTATAGGTCATCTTAATAGAACTATCTTTAACATTTACCATTCATGTTAACTCTTACACTGAGGGCATCAAGATACTCTTTAAGAGGTATCAAGATTGTGTCAATCACCTCTTTCCTTTAGAAGATGTTTCTAATTATAAAAATATATTTTATTCCCTAGTGTTGTAGTACAATTTCATGCATCTATAGTGTTTCAACCATTTATCAAAATGGTTGTAATGCGATCAATAAAAATATTTTTGTACTACAATACTAAACAATAATATCTTTTTTTTTTCTAGAGAACAAGGGGTTGTACTTGGGTCCCCCACCATTGAAAAATTACAACTCTCTCTTTTAGAGCTTGAGAGTTTATAAGCAAATTCAATTCTCATCTCAATTGAGTTGTTATAGCTAGATACCTACATCATTTTAAATAAAATGTCTGAATTTTTGATCTTCTTCAATTTTCTATGTGAATACAAATATTCCAAAATTCAACATCCTTCTTCTTGACATTTTCCTATAGCAACCTTCACAATACAAAAACTCCATCTCTATTGTCTATGCATTGCATCTTAGTAGAGTAATATTTCAAAACATCGCACTATCATAGTTTTCTTTCTAGATTTGTATTGCTAGTTTCCTTCCTAAAAAATAAGTGCAACCACAATAATTGTAATAAATAGTTTATATAAAGATAAATTAAAACTTACTACTTCAGTTTATATATTAATCATTATTCAAGTAGTCAACATTTTCTTGTCAACTTCAGTTAAACTTACTGCTTCCTCTAACCATGGAAAAGATAATTTAACTTCACGATCCTCAATTAAAACCCCTCTATTGGCTAGCCTATATGTAAATTTGTTTCCATCCCTTAACGTATGTGCAAACCTAATTTCTTCAAACTCTATAGCAAGTTTTTGTATTTCCACAATTTTCTCTTGTATGTTCCATGGAGCCTTTGTTTTCCTCAAAATTGCATTTATTACTATTAACGAATCACCTTTCATCCATACTCTATTCCATTTCATTTGTTTACATATTTTTAACCCTTCGAAAGTCGCCCAAGCTTAAGCTTCATTACTTGTCGTAAATCCACTATTGAAAGTGTAATGACACAAAATCTCTCCTCTATTATTTCTAATCCACTATTGAAAGTGTAATGATACAAAATATCTCCTCTATTATTTCTAATAAATCCTCCTCCTATTGGTCTTGGATTTTCTTTAGATTCTCCATCAAAATTAAATTCGAACAACTCCACATCTGGTGGTTTCCACTTTATGTTCTTTTCCTTATTTTTGTTTATCTTGTACCCAACATCATAATTACACTTGCTGAATTGAATCCATCTATCAAGGCTCTTTGCTTCCAAATTAGGGATTGTAAAATTTCCTAACCCTAGATAATTGATATCCTATGTTATTTTAAAATAAATTAGATCTGAATATAATTTATTCAAACATGCAACAATCACACAGATGGCTGGAAAAATAAAAAGCTTGAACAACGAAAGTTAAATATATTTATGAACCTGAAATATTACAAATAAAGGAGGCTACAAATATAGCAGAACACCTTGCTCTCTTACTACCTTTTTTTTTAGCCAACAATTTCACTATTCTTCTCCTCTTAAGGTTGTAGTTTTCCTTCATCAATCTATTCTCCTTCTCTTTTTTTCTATCTGTAAAACACTCTTGACCTTCTCCTTTTATCCTTGAAAGAGGTAACCCTTGTCTCTCTAACCCTAAAATTAGATCTCATCTCATCTTCATCTTGAGATGTAAGGTTAAAAATAAAAAATCCCTTAAGTGAATTTCAAAATAGAATCACTTAAGTGAACTTAAAAATAGAAAATCACTTAAGTGAATTTCAAAATAGAATCACTTAAATGAATTACAAAATAGAATCACTTAAGTGAACTTAAAAATAAAAAATTACTTAAGTGAATTTCAAAATAGAATTAAAAATATCTCGAACCACTTCTAGCATGTTCATACTAAAGCGTGTGCAAGAAGTTCCTATCCGAGCTACATTTCTCAACACTCCCTCTTAGCGAGGAAGGAATTATGCACCAATCCAAGTTTACCTTAGAATGCTTCAAACTTACCTTTCACTAAGGGCTCGATCATAATATCAACTACCTGCTGATCTGTGGGAATATACAGGAGCTTTATGACTTCCTTCTAAATCTTGTCTCGTATGAAGTGATATTTGATGTCTATATGTTTGGACTTATCATGAAATACTGAATTCTCAAAGAGTTTGATACAACTCTTATTATCATAATATATCACCGTGGGATCCAACTCCTAATCAATCAATACTGTAAGCAAATTGTGAGACCATATGGTCTCACAACTAGCAACACTGGCTGCCATGTATTTGACCTCTGTTGAGCTAAGTGCCACAAAAGTATACTGCCTATTGAACCATGATATCATGCTTGATCCCAAGCTAAAGTAGCACCCTGAGGTGCTCTTCCTATCTGCGATATTGCCTGCCCAATCTAAGTCTGTATACCCCTGCAACCTCACTTCACCATCTCCAATATATCTTAGACCATACTCCACCATACCCTCAAGTATCTAAGCACATATTTTGTAGCTACCCAATGATCCTACATTGGCTCCACCATGAACTAACTCAAGTTGTTCTTTACAAAATATATATATGGTCGAGTGTTAACCGAATACATCAAGGATCCTATCAGCTTCCTATACAACATAGGGTCTACCAATTCTGAATCTGAAGCTATCACCTTCTTCAGATTAGTGATCATGGGTGTGGTCATAGGTTTGCAGTTATCCATCTGAAACCTCTTTAGGATCTCAACTACATACTTACCCTACCCAAGGAATATTTCCCCTAGTATTTGCCAAACATCAAAACCCAATAATAATGCATCATGCCAATGTACTTCATCTCAAATTCAGCTGTCATATTTGCTTTCCATCCTGCAATGATCTTCTCTGCACCTGTAAGAAATAAGTCATCTACATATAGAACCAAAATGAGTAGATCAATCCTAACAACTATGTAATATAGATTAGGATCTATATCACTTTTGATGAAGCCCACACTCTACAAGTATCCATCTATCATGGAATACCATTCTCTCGGTGCTTGTTTGAGTCCATATAAGACTTTTCTTTAGCCTACAAACATGGGACTCTTTCCTATTTACCTCAAGGCCTTAGGGCTCCTCTATGTACACTTCTTCCTCAATGGTCCCGTTAAGGAAAGTTGTCTTCACATCCATTTGATGAATTCGCCATCCCATAGATGAAGTTAAATACATAACTGCTCTAATGGAAGTGTATCTGGCGGTTGGAGCTAAAGTCTTCTCATAGTTCACTCCATATTGCCACAAATCTTACCTTGAAATTTTTGATGCTACCATCTACAACATGCTTAATTTTTTAGAGCCACCTAGAACTCACAACTGACTTCCCCTCCAATATTAGCACTATGTACTAAACTTCATTCTTCATGATGGAGGTGTAGTCCACCATGGCATCCCACAAAACCTACTAGTCTGTTGCTTCCTAAAAACTAGAAGGCTCTAAATTTAAGATGTTACTCATCAATGCCATGTAGTTTTAAAACTTTCTTAGAGGTCTGTTCTTTCTAAACATGTTGCTAGGAGCCTCAACATATTCCTAAGCATCCCTCAATGTATATGTAAGCCATCAAGGTCTCCTGATAGAATTGGAAGAGGCTAATGTATCCACCTCTTCACCTGAAGGTTGTTATCCTGAACTAGAAACCACTGGCATCTTTGGTGACCCTGGCTCAACCTTCGAAGCTTCCTGCTCCTAATTCTCTATCACTAGAATAGGCTCATGGGACTTCCTGGATGTAACATCCTCCTAAAACTTTACATCCCTACTCACTATTATCTTCCTCTTCTCCATAATATAAACCTTGCAAGCTTTTGAAGCCTCACTGTATTCTACAAATAAACCATTCCTACTAGAGGGCTCCAACTTGGTCCTTTTCTCTACCAGAATATGGATATAAACTAGACATCCAAAGATGCAAAAATGACTCACCTCTGGTTTTACACCAGTGAATGCTTCCTCTGGTGTCTTGTCCTCCAAGATCCTATGAGGACACCTATTTTTGGATATAGACTATTATGTTGCATGCTTATACCCAAAGAAACATCAAAAAACCCTAGTCATGAATCATGGTCCTAAAAACCCTTATGATGGATCCATTATTTCACTTTGCAACCCCATTTTGTTGTGGATTGTATGGAACAATCAACTCCCTCTTGATTCTTGCCTACTTGCAAAAACCATCAAACTCCTTGGAGGTATATTCACCCTCATTATTTGATCTCAAGACCTTGATCTTCTTCTTTGTCTGGTTCTCAACTAGACATTTGTACTCCAAAAACCTACTAAAGACTTCATTATTGGTCTTTAAGAAGTAGATCCATGTCTTACAAGAGAAATCATCAATAAAGGAAACATAGTACATACTACCTGAAATTGATGCTACTGACATTGGTTCACAAACATTTGAATGTACTAGATCTAGTATCTCCTTAGACCTATGCTCATTGTTTGGGGAAACAACCTTGGTATGCTTTCCAACCATGCACCCTCTGTATACTCCTTATTACTCAATGCTGAACTCTAGAAGACATGTCACTATCTCCATCAGAATAGGGAAAGCTCTATGATGCAGGTGTCCCATCCTCCTGTACCACAACTCACACAAGTTGTTGCTGCTATGAACTAGGGCTCAAATAGGTTCACCCTGCAACCTGTATAGACTACCTTCTATAACCTCTATCACTTGTACTATTTCTAGACTAGATTCTTTTGGTCTAATAAGGATATGTTGGTTCTTGAACTCTACTGCATAACCCTTATCCTCCATAACCGAATCTAAAAGCAAGTTCTTCTTGAGACCTAGAACAAACAAAAAATCATGAAATTCTAAAGATTTTCCTGATTGGAGTAAAAAAGGAATGGTACTAATTTCTACAATTGGATATTTGGTATCATCACCAAGATCAACCTGAACCCCTGAGTCCTACTCTTGTAGATTGGTAAAACATTGTTGGGTTGATATCATGTGTCAAGATGCCCCACTATCCACATACCAAGGATCTCTTGGAATCATGTTGGTATAAATGCAAGAGACCAACAAGAAACCCTTCTCAAATTTGGTAGCAAACTCGCTCATCTGAGTTTCTATAGAGGCTGCTACCTGTGTCTGTTGCTACTTCCCTTTGCCCTTCTTGTTTGGACACTGTAATGCATAATGGTCATGCTTATGACATATGAAGCACTTGATCTTGCTCAAGTCTTTCTTCCCTGACTGTGAGGTTGACTCCTCACTCTTTACCTTACCCTTGTTGGGTCCTTTACCTCTGTCCTTCTTGGTTTACCCAAAGAGAGCTAGGTTATCATCACCACCTTTCTTGTTGGTCTTTGACTCCATCCGAGTCTCCTCTTGGATGAAATCATCCCATAGTTTTTCAAAGGTGGGAAGGTGCTCACAAGCACATATGCCTTTGAAAAATGGTTTCCATGAAGTTGAGAAACCATTAAGTGCCACGTTCACCAACTATGTGTCTTTGTTATGTTTTGATGCAACATGTAATGGGAGATAACAATCACAAGATGCATAATAATATGAAATAAAGTAAATCTGTGAGATAACTAAAAATACTAAAAATAGAAATGATGGAGATGTTTACAAAATAGCTCTAGAGGATATGAACACTCCATGAATAGAGCTACTACTCAAGAATGGGCATTGAGCATATTCACTCCATCATATTACATCACACTATTACATCACACCACTCTGGTTTATACTACTTCCTATTGTTGTATGTTGCTCTATACCTATGGCCCTTTATATAATAAATAGGTTCCTTGGCAAACACTCTACCTAGTTGTGTAAGGGATAGCTTGCACATATACAACTTGCACTTTGACACTTGTGCATTTATTACATTGCATGAAGTAACTAGATAACTTCCTCCTAAAGTAATCTAATATCCTAAGTATGTACTTGAAACGGCCAAAAAACGGCATTTGATCTAACAACATATTAATGACACATGTTATTCAGGGAAATGTATTTTTATTCATGTAAAGAGTGCATAGGTTACAATGGGGGCAAATTCCCCTTTATCCTTTCTTTTCATAAATGATACAATAGGCCTGATGCCTTCCTTTTGCGTTCCTCAGTGTAGATGGGCTTGCGTACCACCGCGGGGTTGTAGTTTGTAGTTGTTTTCCCTCCTTGGTTCTAGGCCAAACCTGCAAAAAGGGGTTAGTTCATTGGGGGGCTTGCCTTAGTCAGGCCCCATATTTAGAAAGACAAATAGATGGTAAAAACATATTAAAAACTGAAATAAATTGTGCAGAAGGTGATAAAATTGCAAAATGAAGCTTACCTCCCAAATCTGAGCTGATTTGGGACCTGTAGAACCAATTCGCCACCCGGGGGTGAACTGGTGTCGGATTCGTGGGGCGGGGGTGAATTGGCCTCTGAGTAACCTTTTGCTAAAACCCTTCAGTGGGAAGATTCCTTTGCTATTGTAATGTGGTTGTTCAGGTTTAGATCTGCTATATTATGCTTTGGTATGCATTTTGGTAGAGTTTTTGTACTTTGGACATAAGATGGAGAGAGAGATAAATGAGGGTTTGGGCCCACTATATATAGAAAATGGCAAGGTGCAAGGGGGAGAGTTAAGGAAACTAACCCTAGGCTGAAGTCTGACTAGAGTTAGGTTAGGGTTTGTGAGGTGGAAGCCTCACATTCCCCATAGGAAATATCCTATCCTCACACATGTGTGAGGAAGGATTAGGTCTAATCAGGATTAGGAGGTCCTAAGTCAAATTAGGGCTTGATTAGGGTTCTTAGGAAAATATCCTAGCTAACCCTAATTACACACATGTGGGAGGGTGCAATTAGTGTTAATTAGGGATTAAGAGTTTAATTAATCAATTTTGCCCTAAAAAGGTGACTTAAGTGAAGTCAACATTAAATTAGATTTTAGGAATTGACTTGATAATTGCTTTTGCCAATTAATAGCCCATGGGGGCCTCAATTGAGTGTAAATAGGCTTTGTATCACCTTGGGAAGCTGATGGAAGGTATCCCGATGCATGGGAAATGTTTGTGATGTGATTTTGCTAACTTATTAGGGTTTTGGACCTAAAAACTAGCAAAGTGGTGTGTGGAAGTCTACGCAATGCTACGATAATCTACGGTCTACACATGACTACGCATGACTACGACCATCTACGCATGACTACACATGACTACAACAATCTACGCATGTCTAGGAGGATCTACAATAGTCTACATTGGTCTATGATAGCCTAGGGGTATCTAGGATTGCCTATGTAAACCTACAAGTGTCCAAAAGGATCTACAAGTACGTAGGTATAGCAATGTGCGACTTTTAGGTGTCTACATTTTACCCCTTTTTGTACTATACTATGTGGGACATAGTTTAATACAAAAATGTGAAGGGTTGTGTAGAGGAAAAGGGATAGAAGGGGAATGGAATCCAACCAAAGGTATGTAGCCACTCGAAGCGTGACCATACAACATTGATTGGGAATCCAAGGGGAGAAAGGGAAAAGAATGGGATCTAATCAAAGGTATGTAGCCGCTCGAAGCGTGACCATACAACATTGATCGATAGCCAAGAAGGAGGAAGGAGAAGGAGGGAAGAGGAAAGGGATAAAATGCAATGAAAACAATACCGGTAAATGGAAATGGATGATTGCGGATGCAACACGGTGATTTTGTTGAGTCCGTATGACATTTTCGATGTCATACTAGTTGCTTGGGGTAGGCAAATTTTGACTGCTTTGCTTTTGCGACCAGATCAGCGTGGTCCAAAAGTATGAATAGAACAAATGCCTATTCAAATATTTGTTGTCGATTGATTGATGAGTACATGGCGACAAGTGTCAAACCATTTGAGCTAAAGGGACATTTGGATTATTCAAACGTGTCATTCATTATGCATCATGAATGCCAAAAATCCTTTTCCAAATGTTGCGCTAGGATTACGTCAAACGTATCATTCATTCTGTATTCGACATACATGAATGCTAGATTGACTTCTCCATCGAAACGCATAGCTCTCGTGATATAACAAATATCTGGTTGGGATTGAGATTATAATCGTAAGATAATCTTCAACAAAAAATTTGTAGATAGATGCGATATCCGTGCTTTTGGATGTTCGGTTGGTTGGTTGCATGCAAAGCTGACTTTGGATATGAATACCCCCTCAAACGAGGAATCAACAATGAGGTGAATGGAATGTGGTGATTTGGTGATGCAACGATTGATAGAATACCAATGCATGATGAAAAATGGTGAAAAAGCAGATGAGAGGACATTTTAGGAGGGTTCCTAGGGTTTTAGAGGAAAGTTGCATGATTTCCTAGGGTTTTGGAATGAATTTGATTGGTTTTGGGGGTCATATGCTCAATTCACGGGGCAAGGGGTGAATTGGATCCTGATTCACGGGGCGGGGGGTGAATTAGGCCTAAATCATGGGGTAGGGGGTGAATTAGGGTTTTAGGTATTTTTAAGGTAATTTTGAGTTGGGAGGGGCTCATTTGGATGATGACAAGCTGCGTAGAGCGTTCGAGAGGAGTATTCGACGACGTGTGGATGAGGTGGTTGACGAGTTCGGACGCAAATATGGTGAGAGGATGACCTGGAGCCGGTAGTAGGCACGGGGATCCAACGGTAAGTGCTCCTTTTTACCTTGTTTTTTGTGTTTTTAATTTTCTCGAGAAAAGTAAATTAGGGGGGGAGGTTTTCATCTCTTTTTGAAAAATTTTGCAATTTTTAATTGAAATTGGAACACATAGTGTAAAACTAGCCAAATGGGTACCCAAAAATGTGATTTGTTTTTGAGTTTGACTTGTTTTCGTGCCAGTTTGACCGGGTAATGGGTAGAGTAGGTGTAAAGTTTGACCATCCATTTTTGAAGCAATGGTGTACTGTTGTTGGAATGTTATTGAATTTTATCTGTAAAAGTAGGAAATGGGTATCCCGTTATGTGACTGTTATATTTTTCTGCCTTCGTTTGGCGTGTTTTCTGAATGTGTTGTTTTTGGGTGTAAGGTAGTAAACTTTGACTGTTAGATTTGCCACCTTAGAGATAGTATTTTTAGAAACCGACGATACTTTCACCGTAGAAGGGCGAAATGGGTATCCAAAAATGTTATTTGTTTTTGTAGATGATTTCATTTGGCCTATCTTTGATTTGCGTGCCAAGATGTAGGTAGTGTTAAATTTAAGATTAGTTGTTGGGAGCCCGATTTGTATTGTTTTCAACATCTATTTGAACTTTCACCGTGAAGTGGGCAAATGGGTGTTCAAAAATGTGACTGTTATTTTGGTATTGTGTGTATTGGTGTGTGTTCCGTTTGGGTGTTTATGTGGTAAAATTGACCTTGAAATCCGTGTTGATTGGCATATTGTTTTTGAATTTTGTCGACATTTTTACCGCTAAGTGGGCAAATGGGTATTCAAAAATGTATTTTGTTTTTGTATGTTGGATGAATTGACTTTGTTTTGAATTTCGTGCCATAGTGGGTATGTGGGTAATTTTATTTTTGACTGTTGGAAGCCAAATATGTATTATTTTTTGCATTTGTTCGAACTTTTGCCATGAAATGGCAAAATGGGTATCCAAATATGTGACTATTTTGTTGATATGTTTTGATATGTGAATTGTGCATTGTTTATGTCTCGAAGTGCATGTCAAATTAAATAGTTTAATTTGTAAATTTGATTTATGGATTTTTATTGGATTGCATCATTGTATTGATGACTAATGTATATTTTGTTGTGTTTGTTTGTGGATGAACAGGTGAAGATGCTCGAGCCCCATCATCGTGTTCGAAATATGAAGGGTGACTTTGATGAGTTGATGAACAATGTCGATGATCTAAAATGGTTGGATGATATATGGTTTCGAGGTGTTTGGGAGTGCAAGAGTATCCATGCCAATAGGGCATATATATCCGTGTTGTGTGAGCGATGGGATGTGGATAGGAACACCTTTCATTTTCCCACTAGGGAAATGACAATCACTTTAGAGGATGTTTATCAGATTTATAAATTACCGATTGAGGGTGTTCCAGTCAGAGCAGCTATAGATGACAGTAAGGATGCTATGTTGGAGTGGTTCTTTGGTGAGGGGTGGAGGGACATAGATGTCTCTAAGATAGATTATGAGTGGTTGTGGCTGAAGGATAAGATATCTAATCGTCAGTGTGCAGCTATGATGATGATATCTACCTATGCATTACCTGATACTTTCGGGGTACTATTTACCTAGAATATGTTGGATATGGTGAGTGACATGGTGGAGCACAGGGTTGTGTTTGCATGGGCACCTACACTATTGGCCCAGGTGTACAGAGAGTTGCACGATGTTGTGCGTGTTGGGCGGAAGGGTTTGAGTTGGACTCCCTTGTTGTAGGTATGGGCATGGGAGCACATATCCATTGAGAGGCCATCATTATTGCCTCACCCTACCCATGTTGAGGGTAAGGAGTATTTACCCTATGCTTTGAGGTGGAGGACAGACGAGGAGAAGGGCATCAAGAGGCCTCATGAGGGTGATCCTTTATTGTGGAGGGTCAAGTTTGGAGAGTTGACACCTAATCATATTAAGTGGAGGCCTTGGTTGGGTGGGGTGACCTGGGATGAGGACGGTGAGCAGTTGCGGGCCATTCATCAGGGTAGATGGCTAGTAGGGAGATATACTCGATAGGCTGAGTATTTTTAGTTTGATCGGGTGAGGCATCAGTTTGGATTACAATAGGATATTCCAGGAGCTCCTATTGTATACTTCAGATGATGGGGTGATAGGGGAGAGCATCCTATGGTGCTACCCTAGGTCGGTGAGAGTGACCCACCTATGGTTATCCCGAATGTGGATAATGCTAGGACTACACCCGAGTTTGAGGCCTGGTGGTCTATGTAGAGTTGGGTGCCTAGTAGAGGTGTTGTTGATCGATGGGTGCCACCTGATGGTGGGGTACCTCCACTAGAGAGGAGAGCTAGTAGGAGGACTCGAGCTCGATCAGAGGAGGTAGCTGGCAATGAGAGGGAGGTTCCTCTACGATGGTCTCGATGATGCTTGGGTGGTGCACCGAGTACATAGGGAGTGGGAGTGGAGGAGGTTCATGTGACCAGTGAGGTGAATCCTATGGAGGGTGGGGTGGCCATGGGATAGGTAGTTGGAGCAATAGAGGAGGGAGGTGGTGTTGCTACTAGGGATGGTGTGGATGACACCATTGATATTGGTATTTTTGTGGATATGGAGGAGATTCCCTTTGAGGTCCAGGAGAGGCAGGATGCGAAGGAGGAGGCTCGAGGGCTACAAGATAGAGTTCGATAGTTGGAGACTAAGCTTCACCTATAGGAGGAGAGGCATAGAGTAGAGATAGAGCAGATGAGGGCCGAGATGCTTAGCCAATAGCAAGCATGGGAGGAGGCTTCCCAAGGTATTGAGCGACTGACAGGTCTATTGGTTGTAGAGTCGACAAAGAGGTCATTGTGTGAGTCTACTATGATGGTGCATGGGATCACACTTCCTGATTATAGTTGGGTGGTGTCTCAAGATGAGTCAGGATCATGAGTGTGGGTGCCTTCTCATCATAGTTAGTGTAGTGCTGCTTTGATGGAGCGGGTGGGTGCTAGGGTTGAGGTGCGAGATCCACCTACTATGGTTCAAGCTATAGGAGCTAGGGTGGAGTCGAGCAGAGCTGTAGAGATGCGGGTGAGCCATGAGGGATATGGGGAGACTCCTGGTGGTAGTTAGGATTATTATTGATTGTAGCCTACGAGCATTTTGGATGATGGATGATGGGCATGGTCCCAGTTTGTAGCCTACGAGTATTTTTTATGGATGATATATATATATATATATATATTTTGATTTTGGTTGTTATATATACATGTGTTATGGTTTTACAATGTGTTCTCTTTATGTTTGCATAGATAGCATAACATAATTTGTAGGTATGTATGATGAATGGATATTCATGTGTATTGTGGTTTAGATCTATTATCACGTTGTAGTGTGAATATGTTGTAGAGTAGACTTGCATGATTTTATTTTGAATGCAATGTGAAGTAATAAAATGTGAAATGATATTTGTAGTGAATGCATGTAATGTAAATGCAATAATGGAGTGTGAGATAGTATATGCATGATGAATGCCTTGATTTAGTATTTGATGTGAAGCATGTAATGTAAATGCAATAATGTGATATTTGATGTGATGCATGTAATGGAAATGCAATGATGTAATATTTGTAATAAATATGTGTAACATAGATGTATGCATGTATGGGAATGCTAAAATGCGTAGAGGAAGCACTTGTATCATTACATGTACCGATATGGATGTTATCCATTCTATTATCTTAGAGATGTAGGATGGTATAGGAGACATGTAATGGCTTTGACCAATGTAGTTTTGGCAATCAAATCTCAGACTCCAAACTATGTGAGTTTATGTGGCAACTCATAACTAGTCGGACTGGTTCAAAATCTGTCATGGACCTATGTGTGTAAATGAGTGAGGTTCATTTATCCATTTTGAGGTAGGTAGGATTAACCCATTGTAGACATGGCCAAACTAGCTAGCTCATCCATACATGAACAATGATCTGTACAAAAGTAGGTAGCTAATGTAATAGATATATCACCACTTGTAAGACTATTCCACTGGTAGGCAGGCTCTTGGAGCCTAT
This sequence comes from Wollemia nobilis, assembly GCA_028583015.1. Lineage (NCBI taxonomy): Eukaryota > Viridiplantae > Streptophyta > Pinopsida > Araucariales > Araucariaceae > Wollemia > Wollemia nobilis. Next base: position 24,124,146 of record JAQPPZ010017235.1, read on the forward strand.
TGCTAGCGATGGAAATCATCCCATGGTGTTATGTTAAACCTAAGGACCAAAGGTGATGAAGCATAACATGGGTGATATCAGGAGGCTTTTCCTTTTGTTTTCTGCCCCTCATCTATTGTTGACCTATTTATTGTGGTGCTCTTTTTTTTTTTTTTTTTCTTTTTTTTTTTTTTTCTATTTTCTTTTTCTCTATCTTTCTATTCTATGGGCATTGGCTTTTATTTTCTGCCCTATTATTTTACTTTTTCTTATGCTTATCCCTTTTTTTATCCCCAGGTCATATGTTGACCATGCAAGTGATAGGATGAGCAGGGGAAACCATTCGCTAGATGGTGACATCTACTCAAGGTGTCATATTTCCTAGACTTAAAATTTGTTTAATGTGTAACCTATTGTGAATGGTCCATGAGAGAAGTTGAACCAACCTAAAGAACCATAAGAAGAATGTAAAACCTATCAGCTAGGGGTGACATTTGATTGACTGAACTAGTAAGTAGTCAAAGCTTAACACGACACCTATGTATACCCTAATCCTGAAAAAGGGGGAATGGACATCCAGGTGGTGATGCTAACAAGTGCATGTATTACTCCTATTGAAGGCACATTTTTTTTTTGGAGGAAGAATGTACAAACTTAAAATGAAATTAACATGAAAAACATATGGATATGTGCAATGGGTGTAATGTAAATGATGCAAGTGGGGAAATGCAATATCTACAAGAGGAAATTTACGATGTGTAGAAGGAGAAGTTTGGAAAACTTATTTACAGATGAGTATAGTGTATCATAATGACCAAAAAGTATGATGCTATAATAATGGTTGCCCCAACGTGTGGGGTGTGTGTGTAGTAGGTGAATAAACTGTGATATGTTAGATGCATGGAGTAATGTCGAAAAGAGGAAAGGAATGAAGGTGGAATGTACAACTAGAAGAACTTAGAAGAAGTAGTCTTTGGCAACCAACAAGATAAGGGGATTACCAAAGTCAAAAGGATAATAGAAGAAAGGGGGTAGATCAGCGTAGGTATGTAGCCGCTCGAAGCATGACCATACAACTATGCGAGGAAATAAGAAGGGGAAGAAAGGAGGAAGAAAAGATGGGAACTACTAACGGGTGAAGTGGCATGGGTCAGGTCAGGAATGAGATGGTGAAGTGATGGTATGACTTGGACTTCGATGGGTGGTGTAATTGGAGATGTTGTGAATGTAGTGAGTTGGTGTTGTCAATGTTTCACGTGGTGGTAAAGTTCTAGGGACAATGCGGCGTGGAGGACTCAAGAGTCGGCTAAATGGGATGGAACATTCAGGTGATGGAGTTTGATTGCCATGCAACATGTTGTGGACCAGGTTCTCGAATGATCGATATTCTTCAATGTCATGACCTGGTTGGTGATGATAGATACAATATTGGTTCTCATGGTAGTTACATGGTTTAGGATGTGAGGGGTCTATGGGTCGAATCTCAGGTAAATCAATAAGGCCCTGATGCATGAGGTGATAAAATATTTTTGATAGTGGAGTGAATGGAATAGGCATGGGGTAAATGTAGGGTTTCATTGGAGGTGAACAGGGGGTGGATGAAGGGTGGTCCGATAGTGGAGGTGTAGGTCGAGGGTCCAATGTGGGTCGAATTCGAGGTCGAGGAATGGATCTGCATGGTGGTGAAGGTGCACGAGTCATGGGAGACTGGTATGGATGAACATGGCAATGACAATGGCTCATCTGTAGCTCAAGAGCCTCGATACGGGAAAGGAGATGTTGTATGTCATGGTGTGGAGGTGATGGTATCAGGGAAGGTGGTGATCGAGATTCCAATGTGTATGGAGTGGCCTAGTATGTACGAGAAAATGGATGAGGTCGTGATGATGAGGAGGCAGAGTAGAATGACTATGGGGATTAGGGAGTTTGTTGGAAAGGTAGGCCTCACAATGGTGAAGGTGGCATCTTAAGGATAGGTGGCATAGGAGATGGCTCTGGATGGTGATGCGAATGGGATGGGGGCATGTGCGTGCAGCCAACTTGGGCAGCTTGATCCACACGGGCTTGCAATGCTTGGGTGTAAGAAGACTCCCCACTAGGAAGTGGGATCAAAAGGCATGAAGTACGGGTTGGATGAGGAGTGTATCCTCTATTAGGAGGGCAGTAGGCTCCTATAGGGTGGTGGGGGAATTAGTTGGTGAATAAGGATACCTAGTATCTTCAAGAAAATGAGAAGGAGACCCTTGTGTTTGGGGATGGGATGTTTCCTCCTTTTCATCAAAAGAGGATAGGGTGACCTAGCTATCTCTCGAATGGGGTGAGTAAGATGAACCTCGATGGTGAGGTGAGAGGCATCAAGGTGAAGTGTTATGGTCCAAATGGGAGGAATGGGAAGATCGCCTAGTGTGATGAGTGACTGGTGGTCGGGCTAGGTCAGCCGATATGATTGGTATAGTCTGTGGTGGTGGAGGGTCCTGCATGATGATGTATGTAGATGTTGTCATATCTCATTGTTGATGATGTATTTATAAATGATGTAGATCCTGCAAGAAGGAAAATAGATACTAATAGCATAAAAATGATATAAAGGAGAAAGTACATGTAAAATATTTAAAGTAAGAAAACATGCATTTATCATGATGTGCTTAGTGAGTGATGTGTTTGTGCATGTCGATGTGTACCACTTGTGATAGTGAATGCCTATTTGTGTTAGGTATTGAATGCATGAAGGTGTAAAATGTTAATGGGCTCAAGGTCATCGAGGCCTTCAATATTAGCCAAGTGATAGGCACCTGAACCATATTTGTGTGTGACGATGAATGGGCCCAACCAGTTCGGGGTAAACTTGTCTCGCTATTGGTGAGGCTGACTTGTGATCTGTTGGTTTTCTTTGAGGACTAAATCATCAATTTGGAACTCACATTGATGTACCTTACTATTGTAGGCATGACAAAGGTGATCTTGGTAGACTCATGTGTGCTCGATGGCATGGATGCGATGTTCATCGAGGAGTGTGAGCTGATCTAAGCAGGCTTGATGGGCGGTGTCATCATCTATGAATTATTTCATGGATATCCTTAGGGAAGGTATCTCAAGCTCGAGGGGCATGATGGCTTCTACCCCATAGACGAGTGAGAATGGGGTTGCCCTAGTGGGGGTATGAATGCTTGTATGATATGCCCACAAGGCTAGGGATATTTGGTTATGCCAGTCACGATGTGATTCTACTACTATTTTGTGTAGGATGGAGCAAATTGTTTTGTTTGTGGCCTTTACCTAGCCATTACCCTATGGGTAGTATGGGGTAGAGAAGCTATGGTGAATGTTGAACTTGTTACAAAGTGCTCGGATGGTTTTGTTTTTGAAGGATTTCCCATTATCAGAGATGATTTGGGAAGGGATTCCAAAGTGACATATGATATGATCTATGATGAATGTTGCTATCTTTGCTCCTATAGTTTGGACAAGTGGGATGGCTTCGACCCACTTTGTAAAGTATTCTATAGTAGTGATGATGAACTTATGATTGCTGGAGGAAGTAGGTGTAATTTGTCCAATAAGATCAAGGTCCCATTGGGAGAAAGACCACATGGATTGAATTGGTTGGAGTGCTTGAGATGGAAGATGTGTGAGGTTTGTGTGTTGTTGGCACTTGATGCAATGCTTCACGTATTCACAATAGTCATGTTCCATATTTGGCCAATAGTATCCCATGCAAAGGATGTATTTCATGATTGCCATGCCACTGAAGTGGCCACCACAAGTACCATCATGGGTTTCTTGTACAACCCATTGAGATTCATGTAGTTCTAAGCAACGCAAGAGCATGCCATCATAACTACGATGATAGAGGATGTCCCCCAACAATGTGTAGTGGATTGCTCTTTGTTTAAATGCTCGATATTGAGCATGGGGTAATTCGCATGGTAGAAATCCTAATTTAATATAATATTTGATCTACACAAACCATGGGTCATGTGATTCGGTATCGACCACATGAATACCACCATCATCTTTAGGAGATGTGGGTGATATGGCAGATTGAGTGAGTGTATGAATTGTTATGGATGTGGTTGTTGATGTTGGATTTTGTGGGATTAATGATCCTAAGGAGGCCATTGTATCCACAAAATGGTTAGAGGATCATGGTGCGGCTTCGATGTCATACCATTCAAATCGATAGAGGAGTTGTTGTGCAATGTGCTTGTATTGTTGGAGGATTGGGCAATTGCATTGCCATATCTCTTGCACTTGGTTTACGATTAAAAGGGAATCACCTATGATGTGGAGGCATTTTATGTGCATGGAATGTTTTTTTAGGATTAGGGCTTCATATTCTGCATTGTTATTCATGCAAGGGAAATCTAACTTGAATGAAAAGGGGAGTGGTTCACCTTCAGGTGTGAAAAATACAATGCCTACACCCCCAACATGCATGCATCGAGAGCCATCAAAGAATAGTGTCAAGTCGGCTATCATTTCTAGTTCCACATATTCTTCATCTTCTATTATGTGAAATATGGAGTCATCCGAGAGCTGAATGAGGAGGGGTTGGTCATCGGACAAGGGAGCTTCCACAAGTTGATCCGCTATGACTTACCCTTTGATGGATTTTTGTGAAACAAATTTGAGGTCAAATTCGGTTAGAAGCATGATCCATTTAGCTGTGCGAGAATTGTGGTAGCTTTTGTTCATCATGTAATGGAGGGGATTGTCTTGGGTGATGACAAAGGTGGTATGGTTAAGCATGTAGTGGCATAACTTTTGGGTGGTGAATACTACAACTAGGCATAGTTTCTCCATGTATCCGTATCTAGCTTCATAGCTAACTAGCATGCGACTGATGTAGTAGATAGCTTGCTCTTTGTTGAGCATGTTCTTTTGGGCTAGAAGTGTACCTAGCATAAAATCTATAGTAGAAATGTATAGGATGAGTGGTAACTATGGATGTGGGGGTGACATAACTGGTGGTGAAGTAAGATAAGTTTTGATGTCATCAAAATCTTACTGGCAGTTATCATCCCATTTAAAATTTACTCCCTTTTGTAAGAGGTGGTTGAAGGGTTTGCACTTGTCTGACAATTGTGCTATAAATCGGTGGATAGAGGTGATTTTGCCTTGGAGACTATGCAACTATTTCAGGGTAGTAGGTGGAGGCATCTCGGTGATGGCTTTTACCTTGTTAGGATCGACTTCAATGCCTCGTTGGGTGATAATGAATCCTAGGATTTTACCTGAGGTAACACCAAAGACACACTTTTTTGGATTGAGGTGGACGTTGTGTTCTAACAAGTGGTCAAATATTCGATGAAGATCCTCAAGATGTTTTGAGCATTTCTTGGATTTAGCAATGAGGTCATCTACATAATCTTCCATAATTTTGTGCATGTAATCATGGAAAATGTAGGTCATTGCACTGGTAGGTTGCCCCAACATTTTTAAGGCCAAATGGCATGACCTTGTAGCAGAAGGTCCCCTAGGGGGTTGTAAATGATGTCTTGTGTTGATCAATAGGATTGATTTTGATTTGGTTGTAACCTGAAAATCCATCCATTAGAGATATCATCTCATGGCCAGTGATGGAATCGATGAGTGAGTCAATGTTAGGTAGGGGAAAGTTGTCTTTGGGATAAGCTTTGTTTAAATCATGAAAATTTGTACAGACGTGAACGTCGCTAGAAGGCTTGGGTATGGGGACCATGTTAGAGACCCATTCAGGATAGTCTATGGGTACTATGAAGTCTACATCTAAGAGCTTTTGGAGCTCAATTTTTACTAATAATGCAATGGTGGGGTGCATGCATCATAACTTTTGCCTTACTGGTTTGGCATTTTGATCGAGTGTGAGGTTGTGAACTACTAGGGTGGGATCGAGTCTTGGCATATCCTTGTATGACCATGCGAAGACTCGGATATACTTACGAAGGAAATTTGTGAATAAGATGCACTCCTCAAGAGAGAGGCTAGTGGCTAATTTGACTATGTGAGGGGTTTCAGGATCGTCACCTATGTCAACATCGATGGTTTCCTCAATAAGCATGTGGGAACCATCACACAATTGTTCTAGAATCGGGATAAGATGGAGGTCATCGATGGCCTCGGTAAGTTCATATTCATCATCTAGGTAAATGTTCATGTGGTGGACCTATAGTATATGAGGTGGCATAGATGATGAAGGAGCATTTGTAGTACATAGAACGTGTGGCGAGAGTAGGAAATCTTGGGGTGTCGGTATGGGTGAGATGTGGGTGAGATCGATGAAATTGGGGTTTGGTGTATCATCTCATGTCGATTGGTGTGTGTATCATAGTGGAGAGAAGAGATCCACTTCTACCATATTAATTGATGTTGTGGGGGATGTAGGTGGTGAAGAGTCTGGTGATGACATCTCAACAACCTGTGAGCATCCTAAAAGGCTTAAAGGAGGGCGCAAGATGACTGGTGGAGATCATGGTCGAGTGGTAGCTCATTGAAGTTGTCGATGTATAGGTAGGAATGGAGCTAAGTATGTTGGTGATGGTGGTGGGGATACCATGTCATGCTCTGGGTAGTGCATGTTTAAGGATAGCATAGCAAATTGGTTTGTCAATTCATCAACACAACATGACGAGGTGGTGTCGGATATGGAGGGCTCTTGGAAGAAATCATCGAGGACTGTAATGGTGGAGTTGGGTGAGGGGGTATCCTCTAAGATATCCATATCAATATATTCTTCCAAAGTGTGTGTCAGAAGTAGGGAAGGATGTAGGGACAAGTCTTGGAGCTCATCTTCTAATGTATGGACGATGGTTGGGCGATAACCTAAGCCAGATTTGTTAGTAGGTGATTGGACATGAGGGTTAATGGGTGCATGTAACCCTTGCTCATAATGGCCTAGCCCAAACCCATGCCAATGGAAGCATCGAAGGTAACATAAGGTAAAGTAGGGATTAGCCAAGTGATCGATTGTACCACACAAGCTGGATTGTGGTGGTGGAGATACTATAGGTGGGAGTGAGGAATCAACTCCAATATAGACAAAGTTGGTATGATTCTCAGGGGATCCTAATTGTACTACTATTCTAATAGTCAAGACCAAAGCTAAGGGGTAGCCAAAGTCTTGGGTGGATTGGATAATAGGTGGGCGTACATGGGCATCATACACATTGTAATCCCCTAGACCTGAGTTTGTCATAAAAATAGATATGCGTGGTGTTGCATGTTCTGGTGCATGAGGTGGTAAATCTGAATCAGATGATGAAGGTGAGGTCTGAGATTCTCTAATAGTAGTACTAGAAGGGTGTAGTAATTGATCATCTAAGTGAGATGCTCATTGTTCCCACTCATGGCATTCGACTATAGTAGCTGGTATAGGATGATTGGCCTATGGGAATTATGAAGGTGGTGGAGTGGATGTTGGACCTAGGTCATGGATGAAAAGGAAGAGGAGGTGTGCATGGTGTAGGGAGAATAGGTGCTTCCATCGAAGAGGATGATTGGGATGAAGTGATAGGGCATGATATGGATGGTGATGATGGTGTCGATACCATAGGTGATTTGGTAGAGGATGAAGGTAGGGATGGTGATGGTGGCCATAATATGGGAGGAAAGAATGGTATGGTAGTGGGATTAGGCACTACTGATGATGGTGCTAAGGGTGCTGACATTGAAGCGTGTGTCCTTGATGAGGATTGGGGTAATGAGGTGGATGTAGGAGCAGATGTTGATGCTTCAACTGATTTATGGGAAGAAATAAAGAAGAGTTGCATGGATGAGAAGGAAGGTGCAGGTGGGAGATCTATAATGTTGTAGAATTTAAAGGGGTCTCCATCAGTTGGGATGCAATGGACAAGTCCATTGTGGATGTATTTGAGGTAATGGTGTAGCATGGAAGGGACACATTGCATATCCCTGATCCATGGGTGACCAAGGAGGATGTTGTACTGCATCTCCCCTTGGATGATATGGAAGAGGATGGAAATGGTATGGATACCTACTCGGATAGGTAGTACTATGGATCCTACGGTAGGTCTCATAGAACCATCGAATGCTCGTAGATCGAGGGAAGGTGTGGCAAAATGGGCTGGAGGTATATGTAAATGGTGTAGGGCCACTATGGATATGATGCTAATGGATGAGCCTATGTCAACAAGGACCCATTTGTAGGTGATATCATTGATAGTGGCTTGTATGTGGAGAGGGGGATCCGCTCCTTCTCCTACAAGTTCTATTATCTCATGGTCATGGAAACTAATGGATGGTTGGAGGCATCATGGGATGTTCCCTACAAAATTTACAAATGCATTTGTATCATGTGTTTCTAAATCTATAGACCGTAAAATGTCATTCAATGCCTCGCGGTGGGGTTGAGATTGTTGTAAAAGGTCAAATATGGATAATCATGCAGGGGCATTACGTAATTGATGGGTGAGGCTACCATGGATGGTAATCACATTTTGGGGTGGAGGTGGTACAATGCTAGGAGTTTGGGAAACCTGTGGTGATGTAAATTGGGTAGGTGGAGATACAATAGGTGTGGTCTGGCATGATGGGTATCATTGGTTCCATATGGTAAGGTTTATCATACCTACTACTCCACATGATGGAGGATCATATTGGACACTATTCACTTGGTGAGGTGGTCCTAGAGGATTGGTTGGAGGTCTTTGGGGATTGGTTCCTCTATGGTCCGATAGAGGATTCTAGAAGATCCCTAGGTTTTGGTTTTGTAGGGCTAAAGGGTTCGATACCTGAATGGTACCCCTATCGATTAGGTCCTGCACTTGAGCATGGAAGGAGTGACATGACTCGATGTCATGGTCATATTATCTATGGTATGGGCAATAGAGTTGCTCATTGTATCCATGAGGCTTAGGTGCATTTGGATCTAATGGTCAAATTTTAGGTAGAAGAAGATGTCCACCATCTTGTAACCTATGAAAGAGGGTAGGTAAAGGTTCAGATAGTGGTGTGAGGTTACATTGTGGACCCTATAGATGCATACCTTAGGACTATTGAGGCCTAGGTGGGGGAGGTGCATTGGTTTGGAATACTTGTTGTTGTGGAACATAAGGTGGTGGGCTTGGTGTTGGTGCTAAGGTAGAAGTTACCACTTGGTTGGTTTGTGGAGGTCAAGGATACGGTTGGTTGGGTGTATTCCTATTAAAATGGAAGTTGGAATTGTAGTTAGGCTTTGATATTAACTTAATTTTTTTGGATTGGACTTTAATATCTTTGATAACCTTTGCTTATGAAATGGCTTCCTCAAAGGTGTGACTTTGGTGAAGTTGTAGAGAGGTAGAAATATGTTTGTGGCAACTCTTGGAAAAGAGTGTCACTAGCTCTATGGTAGGAAGGCTATGGGTGAGGTCATGGATGATCGCTCTCCATCTAGATACAAACTCGGTGATAGGTTCATCATCAGCTTGTCGTAAGGCATAGACATCTGAAAAGGTTATCTTCTTCTTGATGTTAATTGAGAAGTGTTCTAAGAAGGTGTTTGCTAATTGTTCAAAGGTATAAAGGCTATGTCATGGTAGCATGTTATACCAATCTAAGGCTTGTCCTACAAGGGAGAGGGAGAAGGTTCGCAACATAAGGGGGTTGCTACTATGAAGCTGGTAGCAAGTTGAGCGATAGTTACTAACATGCTCTCTAGGGTCCTCCTTACCTTTATACTTATCAAACTTTGGGATCTCAAAGTGGTAGGGGTAAGGTGGGATAGGGATGGATGGATGAACTGGCTCATTGCAGAGTTCATCGTAGGATGGTTTTTGTGGCCCGTAGCTTGTGGTGCATAGGTTCAACATCTTGACTTCATCTCGTAGGAGTTGAATTTTAGGTGTTAAAGGTGTAGGTGATTGAGCTAGGGTTGGTTGAGCCTGGGAGTGTGGTGGATAGTGAGGTTGTTGTTGTTATTCCCTATATTATGAAGGGAATTATTCCAACTGGTCTTGGTATGTTGGGTATTGGGTGGCATATGATGTAGGAGCTAGTGGGATACTAGGTTATGGAATGGATGTTTGTTGGGGATAGTAATATTATGATTGGGATGTGTGTTGTTGTGGCATGGGTTCCTATTGGGTAGGAGCCTATTATAATGGTTGGGTCATAGGAGGTGATGACCATGAAGGAGGAGGTGTGAAAAATGTGACTCCAGTAGGTGGGATGGGAGGTATCAGTGCTACAAGTGCTAGGGATGGTCGAGGTAAGGTGTCAAAAGTTGGGACCTACCTCTATCCTAAAGGATGGGTGGTAGTGAAGCTAAACTATGTGGAATAGCCTAGGGAAGTGGGCATGTAAGCTATGGGTTTTGATTCATAGGTGGGAAGAGGGTTAGCGAGTGGTGCTTGGAAAGGAGGAGGAGGAGGTATCCTAAAGGTTGGTGATGGTGAAGGTAAGGTGCCAGATTGGGCATTGTACATTTTAGGGACCTGAGACGTAGGTGGGAATGCTATGGAAAAAGAGGGATAAGCTTTCGAAGTAGGAGCTTGGGAATAAGAGGTGGTGCTTATGTCCCCTCTTGAATGAGTTTTGGTTATGGGTTGTCATTGTTGACATTGGGTGGTTTGGGTTTGAAGAGGTTCTTGTGTTAGGTCCTCAAACATTGTGAAAAATGGTTGTTGGGATGATGATGGTTGGGACTCTTGGGAAGAGTGTGGGTATGATGTTTGAGGGGGTGTTTGTTGTTCTTATAGAGGAGGTTGTTGTTGTATAGTTTGGAATGTTGGCCTCTGGGTACCTGTGGTAGAGGAGGAAGGATCAAAAATCATTCCTACAGTAGGGGTGAATGATGTGACCTTTGGGTGGGTACGATTCAAGAGGGAGGAGTCATTCTCAAATAGGGATTGAGATAGACTCTAGAAAAATGGGTGTGCAAAGGTAGGGGAAGTAGGTATGACCTCCTCATCTATGGTAAAGAATGGGTGAGGTTGTCCTAGCATTGTGTAGATCACATGGTCGTAGAATGTGGTGGGTGGATTAGGTGAGGATGGGGAGGAAAGAAGTGGATAATCCTCTATGAGTGAAGTAGCTAAGGCTTCACTCAAGGTGGACGTCTCATCTTGAGGCATCGTGTGTGTGAACTGTACATCGGATCCTATGAGTAAATCAGATGTGTCTATGGTCTTCCCCTTCATGATCGAAGGAGTAGGAGGAGACTGACTAGAAGAAGTGGTAGGTACCTCCTCTATAAGGTGTGCTTGCTCGCATGCTTGACTATGGGTGACAATAGGCATGATAACATGTGTGGTGTCATGAGGGTTTAGAACTACGTAGGAATAAAATCCTGTAATTCTATGTATAGTGTGTGAAGGGGTTTAGGAATAACCTTGGTGTGGTGTGGACTCGACTATGCCTGATATAAGTGTAAAGAAATGAAGTGTTGTGTATAGCTAAATAGTATGTGGTGTAATGTGCTGAAACCAATCTGTGATCATGCAAACAATGGTAGACTAGAATCAGTTCTAAATGCTGAAAATAAAAGTGTTTTGTTCATTTATGTGTGTTTCGATGTTGGTACTTCCTAAGTAGTATCATGGGTAGTGGAGTGAATACTCTAGTAAATCAAGAATGTCATCGATATTGAACCTCCTGCAACACCCAAAGATGCACAGAATAGAATGATATTGCAACGTGCGAGTGGTGACCTATATGGAAGGTGTAGTAAAATGATATCCTAAAAGGGAGGGAACCCACTATGCTAAAGTGAGTTCGCTATATCCTCTCACGAGAAGAGGTGGCACTGTCTAAGACCTGCTAGGCATGGTTGGCATACCCCATGCTTTCGCTTCACCCTCGGGTGGGCTTAGTCAATAACGATAGTTATCGTGTCCACTAATTATGTTAGCCTTGTGGACGAAGGCATCTAATCCTATCCCACTCTAAAGGTAACTACTGGTGATGAAATCCAGAAGCCCAATCTCAAAAGTGGGGGGTTTTTCGGTGATGAGGCCTAGAAAACCACTCCTGTGGGGATGCTAGGTGTCTAGGGGGTGAGAGTTGGTGGAGGGTAAAACTCCATCGACACCAATCTCGAGTGATGGATTGGGGATGAAATCCAATCTCACCACTTGTTTAAATACCACGTGAGTGTGTGTGGGTTTGCATTTTGCTAACGATGTTATGTAAAATAGGAAATCTAACTAATTACCTTTTCAAATTGAAAGCTAGCCTTATATGCATTTTTTGAAAGCAAAAGACTAGAATGAAATGCTTTTTGTAAACAAAGAATCTAATCCTAGATGCTTTTAGGAAAATAAGTTGACTCTATTTTTCAAAGCATAGAAACATGTAATACGAAGGTGTGAAATAAGGGGTTTATGTGACCCTAAATGTGTGTGAGAACATGTAGTAATTGCAATGGAAATGTATACAAGTATAGACACACAATCACAAGAACTTTATACATGCAAATTAGAAAAGGAGAAAGTAAAATTTACTTGAGATTTTGAAATTTGAAGTTGCTAGAATTTTGATAGGTTTTGTAATTACAATGATACTTAAACTAAATGGAAATGCGAAGAGAGGGAAATTTGTTACTAGCTATTGTGCCTTAACTAGTAAACATTTTACATATACCCAAAAATTAGAAAATAGAGCAAATACAGAGGAATACCTAGTCTCTGATGCTATGGGTGGTCTGGTTAGGCCTTGTACTACTCACCCCTACAATTTTGGGGGCTTTTGAGGCTGTTAGGTTGACTTCACCACCCGAGGGGTGAATTGAGATCTGGTTCATGGGGTGGGGGGTGAATTGGGTTTAGAGACCCCAAATATCTATTCTGAAGGCCTGAGGTGGTTCCCAAGGCTTTGGAGATCTCTGTGATAGTCAGATTTAGTACCTAGAAAACACAGAAATAGAAGATAATATCAGATTTGCAAAAACTAGTTAACCTGACACTATCCGTTGTGGGAGTCCCATCGGGCGTGCTAGAATGAAATGGCCAAAAAGTAGCATTTGATCTAACAACATATTAATGACACATGTTATTCAGGAAAATGTATTTTTATTCATGTAAAGAGTGCATAGGTTACAATGGGGGAAAATTCCCCTTTATCCTTTCTTTTCATAAATGATACAATAGGCCTGATGCCTTCCTTTTGCGTTCCTCAGTGTAGATGGGCTTGCGTACCACCATGGGGTTGTAGTTTGTAGTTGTTTTCCCTCCTTGGTTCTAGGATAAACCTACAAAAAGGGGTTAGTTCATTGGGGGGCTTGCCTTAGTCAGGCCCCATATTTAGAAAGACAAATAGATGGTAAAAACATATTAAAAACTAAAATAAATTATGTAGAAGTTGATAAAATTACAAAATGAAGCTTACCTCCCAAATCTGAGCTGATTTGGGACCTGTAGAACCAATTCACCACCCGAGGGTGAATTGGTGCCGGATTCATGGGGCAGAGGGGCGAATTGGACTCTGAGTAGTTTTTCTACAAAAATCCTTCGATGGAAAGGTTCCTTTGCTATTGTAATATCGATGTGCAGGTTCAGATCTACTTTGTTGTGCTTTGGTATGTATTTTGGTAGAGTTTTTGTACTTTGGACATAAGTGGAGAGAGAGATAAATGAGGGTTTGGGCCCACTATATATAGAAAATGGCAAGGTGTAGGGGGGAGAGTTAAGGAAACTAACCCTAGGCTGAAGTCTGACTAGAGTTAGGTTAGGGTTTGTGAGGTGGAAGCCTCACATTCCCCATAGGAAATATCCTATCCTCACACATGTGTGAGGAAGGATTAGATCTAATCAGGATTATGAGGTCCTAAGTCAAATTAGGGCTTGATTAGGGTTCTTAGGAAAATATCCTAGCTAACCCTAATTACACACATGTGGGAGGGTGCAATTAGTGTTAATTAGGGATTAAGAGTTTAATTAATCAATTTTGCCCTAAAAAGGTGACTTAAGTGAAGTCAACATTAAATTAGATTTTAGGAATTGACTTGATAATTGCTTTTGCCAATTAATAGCCCATGGGGGCCTCAATTGAGTGCAAATAGGCTTTGTATCACCTTGGGAAGCTGATGGAAGGTATCTCGATGCATGGGAAATGTTTGTGATGTGATTTTGCTAACTTATTAGGGTTTTGGACCTAAAAACTAGCAAAGTGGTGTGTGGAAGTCTACGCAATGCTACGATAATCTACAATGATCTACGCATGACTACGACCATCTATGCATGACTACGCATGACTACAATAATCTACGCATGTCTAGGAGGATCTACAATAGTCTACGTTGGTCTACGATAGCCTAGGGGTATCTAGGATTGCCTATGTAAACCTACAAGTGTCCAAAAGGATCTACAAGTACGTAGGTATAGCAATGTGCGACTTTTAGGTGTCTACAATACCAAGAAAAGTACATTTACATGATCCAAATGATGTAATATACTCTATTTCTAATATCCCCCTGTATTATATTATTTGGATATTGAATACTTTAGTTTGCAATGTGGATCTTCTTCCATCTGATGATATTTGATTCTTTTGTAGATGCTTCAATATTTATATGATGCAAAAATAGGTTGAAGCTGTAGGTTCTTCTTTCAATTGACCTTGCACTGAATTCCTCCTTCTTTGGATTTATCTTCTTCTGTTGCTTCGATCTTCATGTTATTTCCTCTATCCTTTTTTAGTTCGGAGTTCCTTGATGTCAAGAATTTTTGGTGAACAATTGTTCTCATGATTTTGCATGTCATGAGTGGATCTGAATAGGTTCTCCTCCTTTATTTTGTACTTATGTAAGATCTATTTTTTTTCCCTTCATAAGTATCAACCTTGAGATCAATGTTAGTAGATCCATCTAAAATAATTTCTTGAAGATAACAATTTATTCTTTGTAGTAATATTCTTTCATAGCCATTATAGTATCTGTATTTGAAATGATAGGAAAAAGATGAGTGATTTAATCCATCACAGTATTTGCAATGATGTAAACTCCAACAATTTGTCTTTTCATGACCATATTGATTGCAATAGGTGCACAATAGAGATGATCTAATAGCTTTGAATTCCATTTTAGGAACATCATATTTATCTCTCTTTAATAAGATCTTCGAACCATATATGCACAATTGAATCTATTCCATATTTTCCTTTTTTAATAGAAACTTGTTGATCAATTTTTCCTATCTTATGTCTACTTTGATGTTAGATTCACTAAATGAATCTCCTTTCATATGGCTTTCAATCTCAGAGCTTATTTCATATTGTATTGGTTCTTCCTTTTCTTTACCTTTTTCATCTTGTAATCCATAAGGTTTTTGATCCATGTTGTTATCTCCCTTATTCCATTTTAAGAGTGTTTCTTAGCATGCTAGTAGTCATTTGTATTACCTGTATTCTTTGGGATAGAGTAGACTACCTTATAGCTCCCTACTTAGTGTGTATAAAATCCCACTAAATATAAACTTGATTTGATAAAACCTTTATTAATACTTGTTTTGTAGACTACCTTATGTCTCCCAAGTAATGTGAGTATATAATCCTAAGGATTTTCAAGTTATTAGGAAAGCTTATATTTTATAACTTGATAATCTTTGATAGATGCTGATATTACCATGTTTTGTAAAATGCCTTATGACTCCCTAGTATGCCATGGATAAGATATAGTGCTTTTGTAAATTATAGTTCAATATTTGATCGATTTTGTAAAGGTTTTGTAAATACCAAAATCAATTCCTGTTATCCCTTATTGCTCCTATTGAACTAAGCATTGTTCCCAAATTTTAAAGAGGTAATAATATTGGATATTTTGTCTCCTTATAAGAAGTTTGAGACAATAATATTATGAATATCCAACCTTTGAAAAACTATGATAAAGCTCTCCTTATAAATAATCCTTTGGGAATTAGGTTTAGTGAATCTAATTTTTCAATTAATTAAATTGATGTAGTAGCCCTTATGACTCCCTTATCTTTGGATAAATTAGAACATAATAATATTTGCAAATAATTATTATTTATTCCAGTAGAAACCCTTATTACTCCTAGGTTTTATATTACAAATATTGTATTTATTTGATAAAGTATTCCCTTTTATGAATGGCTTTCAATTATTTAAATTCCTTCAATTATAACCTTATAACTCCTGAGGAAAGAAAGCACATAATAATAGGAATAAAACTTTACCTTTCACCAAGCAATATATGATGTTGTTTTCTGAGACCCTACAATGGAATCATTTGGAGCTTTAAGCGTTCCAAAACTGGCACTGCTTGGACTCTTCCTTTGACCTTGTTTGGATTGAGCATTGAAGGCTCCAACACCTTCTTTCCATGTTGCAATTTTGCATTGAGCACATAGATAATGAATTAATAAATGCCGAGATGAGAATTCACTTGCTTGTTTGCATTTCCATTGACCTCAATTGTTAACATCCTTAATATGGAGAAGCTTCTTGTCTAAAGTTCCAAGTGGCATGTTCATTACCCTTCGAGTGCTTGAGGATAGTTTGGTGTAAAAGAAACATTTGAATTCCTTCTTGTAACATATGAGCATTACATTCTTTAGCATAACATTTGATCTTCCAATGGACAAGTGTATCCCATACACTCAATGCACCAACCTGTTCGTGTAACTCCTTTCTTGAAGATGAGCGCTCTCTTGACTTGATTGTTAGGATTTTCATTTGGTGATAAGTTTTACTTTCTTCTCTGCATGAACTTCCTCCCTTTCACTAGTTCAAACAAAAATTTTTGGAGATCCTTTTATCTTCAAAAATCCCCAACTTCTCTTTCATTCACCTACACTATTTTCAGCTAAGATATGGAGCAACAATATGGAGGCTTTGAGCACCAATTATTTCCAATGGATGTGGAGTAAGTGACACTCCAATGGCGCTTCATTTTTTATTTCTTACTTGCTTATGTACTCTTTCCATAGATGCTATTGCTCTTGGTTGACACTAATTCTTCCTTTGTTTTGTATGTTGTATCTTGCAAGTTCGACCGTCCAAGATGCAAGGAGTATGAGTCCTTAGATTGGCTCCCTGAGCTAAGCTTTTTTGCTACTAGCATACGACCACTTTCGGCTGGTTTTTATAGCAAGTGTAGTGCCTTTGGGGCACCTTTAAATCTGCATTTTCTCCCTATATAACTAGATTAGGATAGTGAAATATAATGTAAAATAGTTTTTACATAAAATATCCTTATTGCACCTTCTTTTGCACTCCTCTTTTTACATATAAATTTTTGGTTTTGAGGTAGAATATTTGAGTGCAATATAGGGGTTTTGAGGTTGTATCTTTGATTAGAAACCTTCCCCTTTTTGCTTGGATGTTTTATGAATGGATCCAAGCTTGTAATCACATGATGAAAGCTTTGTTTTGCTATATTTTTCTACACTATTTCTTGTGCTTTGAACTTGAGACTCACCAAGTCTTGTTCAATACTTCCTTTGATGCTCTTTTTGGTGGTTAATTTATTCTCCAATACTTTCAGGATTAAGCTTATTTTGTGGCTTCCTAAGACAACCCAAAGTTGCAGATCTCTGTGCACTAATAGTGTCTTTATACACTTTGATAAATTATGTTTTTGTGCCCTTCTCATGTACACAAACAATAATATTTTAATAGCAATATAATAGTGCAAATCTAATAATATTTTACTTTTAATGCACTAATAATATCACCTTATCACTCCAATAAACTCTCAAAAACTAATGCACTTAATCAATCTACTGCAACTAATCAAGAATAATATGAAATGAATCTTCAATAATTATTCTGCAATTTCTCTAAAAACAAGGTAATAGGAGCTAGTCTTCATTTTATTTTCCAAAGTAGATAATAGGTAGTTAGATAGTTTGATATTCTGAAATATATTCAACTCCTAAAGTGCAAATTAACCTTAAATAATCATTTCTTTTTACACCTTTTGAAGACTCTAATTCAATTCTCCTTTTTGCAACTTCAATCCAATTAATGTGCTTAAAAAAATATGATAAGTAATGCACTTAATGAATCTACTTGCACCAATTGTTGCTTGCATTTTTTTGAAAGCCATTTTCACAACTCCTGTAGAGGATGTAGATCTTGGTATCTATGATCACCAATTTGCTATCTTAAATAAGATCTTGCAAATCCCTGTAGGTTGCCTTGAACAACTTTATCTTCACCAAAAGATGGTCTCCCTTTCACAAACCTAGAATTTTTGGTGGCTTGTTCTCCTCTTGTAGTCTCCTCCTTTTTACTGTAGATGTGAAGAGATATTTTATTCTGAAGTGGTGCCTTCTTGCTGTGAGAGGTAATCTCCAAGTCTCTTGGATTTGGTAGGCTTATTCTATCTGAATCTTCCTTTAATCTTCTTGTCAAATTCTAACTTCAAATAGGATCTTCTTCTCAATATTCTGTATGTCTTGAGGTCTTTTGAGATTTGGCACTCCTTTCCAAATTTTTCTTCTTGGGCTTATTGTCAAATGGTGTCAATTGTCCTAAATATTTCACTATATCCAATAGTAAATTTCTCCAATGAGTTATCCTTGGAACTCCTTTTATGAATTCTTCAACAAGGCTCTCCAAGCCTTTTACTGGATGTTCGTTAAGACCTCTCCAAGGCCTTTGATATTGTAGCTTCTTTTGGTCTTCCTTGAGACCTTATATTCAACCTTCTACTTTTGGAAGTGTTTATGGTTAGATATTCTCCTAGATCTCTGATTATGCTACTTATGTATTCGAGCAGGACTTTTCTAGTCCTTCTTCATCATTGAGATCTTCTCTTGATCTCTTTTGTTTTAGGTGCTGGATTGATTCTGAAGAAGATACTCCTCCTAACATTTTTGTAAGAAGCTTTCCCAACTCACTAAATATTCCTATTCTTGCAACAAAATATTAGTACTCTCGTCTAAAGTCTTCTTCAGGATCAAGGCTTCTATGGCCTTTTTTAGTATCAAGGCTTATGTGGCCTTTCCAGTACCAAGGCTTCTATGGTATTTTCTTCAAGGCTTTTGTGGCCTTTCCTTCTGGATCAAGGCTTCTATGGCCTTTTCTTCTGGATCAAGGCTTCTATGGCATTTTCTTTTGGATCAAGGCTTCTATGGAATTTTCTTCTTGTGAAGTTTACAATCTAGCAATGGAGATCTCCTATCTCCCAACTTCACCATAATTCTGCTCCAAAAGTCTCTTCAATAGTATTCTTCTCTTGTAGTAACTAATATCTGTACTATGAAGGTACTCCAAACTTCAGGAAAAAAAGTTGAAATATCCTAACTTTTTATTGTAGGAGGTGTCCCAATAATCTGAGAATTAATTCCCTACAATAAAAGAAACTTTAGGTCAATTTCTCTAGATCTCTTAGATGAGCTTCACTAGTTGATTCATTAAACTAGTGGATCAAATGCTAAGTCCTAGTCTTCACAAGTTTTTTCTTGATTTTTTTGGAAATACTTTAGCCATAAGCAATATTAGTATTCTAGAAACTAGTGGCTCTCCTTAATTCTACCACCTAGACTCTTCTGAGTAGTTTGGGCAGTGACTGGTCCAATGACGTGTTAGGTTGACAAAAACTTAGGGTCAATAATAATGGTGGTTTTCCTATTGACCTACCATGGATTTGATACCATTGTTAGCTTTTGATGCAACATGTAATGGGATATAGCAATCACAAGATGCAAAATAATATGAAATAAAGTAAATCTATGAGATGACTAAAAATACTATAAATAGAAATGATGGAGATGTTTACAAAATAGCTCTGGAGGAAATGAACACTCCATGAATAGATCCACTGATCAAGAATGGACATTGAGCATAGTGCACTCCATCATATTACATCACACTACTACATCATGCCACTCTAGTATACACAACTTCCTACTGTTGTATGTTTCTCTATACATATGGCCCTTTATATAGGAAATAAGTTCCTTGGCCAACACTTTACCTGGCTATGCAAGGGACAACTTGCACATATACAACTTGCACTTTGACACTTGTGCATTTATTACATTGCATGAAGTAACTAGATAACTTCCCCCTAAAGTAATCTAATGTCCTAAGTATGTACCAAGAAAGGTACAATTACATGATCCAAATAATGTAGTATACTCTATTTCTAACAGTCTTCAACCTTCTCCCCAATTGTTGCTAGTTGATCATGAATTTGCATGATATTCATTAAGTAATTGGTAACAGTTTCATATTTGGTCATCTCCATAGATCTAAGTTTTTATGCAATATCATCTTCCTATTATGTTCTCACTCTAGTAGAGACTAACCAAGGTATCAAACATCTCTTTGCCTTAGTATTCTCAGGAATGTGAGGAATTAGGTGATCCTTCACTGCATCCAAGATCATCCGTTTGGCCTTCACTTCCTTCTTTCTATGAGCTACCAATTGCTATGGATCTGTAGGCAGAGTCACATCATCCTTGACAATATCCCAGAGATCATTCTCTTCTAATAATAATATTACCCTAACTTTCTAGGGCAAGAAATTGGAGGCACCTTCCAATATATCCTCAAATATGAGGCTAGTTGTTGCCATATCTAATATTTGTTGTACAAAATTTCAGATCTGATATGAATGAATAAAAAAAAACTATCCTGTAAATAAGCTTAGTCCTTCAAGCACAAAATGTAAAACCCTCTAACTATTTTTTTTTAATATTCGGTAGTTATCTACTACTATAAATCCTTGAGAATCTCAATCATAGAACCGAGCTCTAATACCATGTAAATTTTTCTAACCCTAGATAATTGTTGTCCTATGTTATTTTAAAATAAATCATATCTGAAAATAATTAAATATATTTCTAAAAGTTAAATATATTTCTAAACCTGAAATATTACAAATAAAGGAGGCTACAACTACAATATAACACCCTGCTCTCTTGTTGCCTTTTTTTTTGCTAACAATTTCACTGTTCTCCTCCTCCTATGCTTGTAGTTTTCCTTCAACAATC